>OW204002.1:17500-10017500 GCA_934047225.1 Ypsolopha sequella | reverse complement strand
AGCACTTCAACTGCCCTAGAAGAACCTCCGACAAAAAAATCGAAAACTGACAAACAAACAGACAATCCTGTAGAACCCGACAGCATTACAGAAATAACCTCTGTCGATGCAACAGCTGGATATTCAGAATTATTACATTCTAAAAAGGGACCCTCACTTCGGCAACTTAAATATGCCAATGGGATATTAGAAATCACAAGAGACAAACTTTCCGTTGCCGGGTACCAGACCCTGAGTAATCTTGTAGCTGTTGCGATAGACGAGCCAAAAATGGACACAAAGGCATTGAAACAATTTGTATTCAGGTTGTATTTGGATGGTCAGCTAAAACTGTTCAATTTGAAATGGCCAGGACAGCAAAAATTCACAAACTTGATTTGCGCTCCGCATATCACCAAAACCCATGAAGTAATACAAAACAAATATAAAGAGATTTGTCTCAGATCATTCACGGTAAAAAAAGCTAGAGAAGAGCCTGTACTAGTGGAACCTCTAGAGAAAACACTAAAGTTCTATTCGTACCCACGATACATGAAAATTAGAAAACTTCACGAGTTTCTTACAGACTTAGTTTACTTCAAAAAAGAAACATTAACTAATTTGCCAGATGGATTCGGATCGCTCATTCACATAATACCAGAGCTGACAGTCGAGTTAGCCATCGGACATGTAACTGCTTCATCCATGGGAGAAATTCAAAGCTTGAAAATAACTGACAACTTGCTCAAATTGAAGCTAAAAGACACACCTTTAAATGTGTATAAATTGCTGCTACAATCACAAAGCTTACAAAACTGTTTGAAAGCGAATCTACAAAACTTATCGGTGTTCGGGCTTATACAGCTGTGTCACAAACGCACCCCTGCAGCTGTCGACCATCATAGTGGTCTTCTAAAATACATATTCTATGTCAACCGAACTGCCAAAGTCATCAACACGAAAGGGACTTGGCCTCGTGCCGATGCCGATGAAAAAGCTTTGGAACAACTATTCTATTTTGACACAGCTGATGATGTGCAGAAATACTGGGACACTTTGTATGATATTTCTGTACACACTGAAGTAGTTGGGCGCATAAAGAAGCGGGGGAACGTTGCATCACCGATTAGAGCAGAAGAGGAGGTGAAAGCCTTTGATACTGGCGTTATATATGGAGACGGACGAGGCCCTGCTGGCCTCGACTCCTGCTTCCACACAGAAATGCCACGCCATTGGGAGAAAATGCACGTTATACACTACAAACGTTTACCGACAAGCACCGCTAAATTAAAGAAAGTAGGACCAAAGAAAGGACCGAAACCGAAAAAGAAAACCAACCCAGCACCGAAAAAGAAGGAGTTCAAAAAAAAGTTTGCCATGGTCAAGGTTGGGGCTGCGGTCAGAAAACGAGCAATAGAATTAGCTGTGAAGTGGACTAAAAGTGAGGATAGAATGATAATGCTGTGCAAAGCGGCGATGATCATAATGAGCCCGGTATCACAGCCAGGATGTCTCACCATCAGAAACTTGGTCTCCAAAGACATATTGACGCTAAAGGATCCTGCGAAGACAGCCAATACTTGCCATAAAAGATCATTGTCTCTAGAAACAAACGCCACTTTGACGCATGAAAGGGAATGCTTGATCAATGAAATGAGACGACGACCACACCTTATTTCTAAATACGAAAATGTCCTCAAGAAGTTGCGCGCGGCGTCAATGCACAATATGACCAAATACATAAACTCTGCTCGCCCAATAATGATGGAGTTGGTCTTGATACTTCACCAGCTGTCCATGAGCAAATCATACAATCAAAAAATGCCTTGTGTCGCCTTAAGTTTAGATGAGTTCAATACGAACTATACGATTACTGCCTCGACGTCGAGTAAACCCTATAACTTGTATAAATCTAATTCTGAATACGATACGGAAGTTGGAACCCTCAAGGAAGGCATTATTATGGTGATGACGTACAAAATAGACAAGGAACTAGTAGACGTACAAGCAGCGACGAAAATTCACGGATTTCTAGGAAAATATAATGAAAAGCAATTGCGGATTGCTCTTGAACATTTACGTAAAAGCAGTGCCATAGTGCTACATTCAAAATGTCTGGCTTATATGCAGTACAAGTACACTTTTGAGGATCTCTGTACAACATCAAATTCTTTCAAAGCTGCGGTAGCTTCATACAGACTTGGAACTGTTTATTTCAGGAAATTTAGCTGCAAAGTGAATACTGAATTCATTGAAAATTTGGCTAAAACTTTAATAAATGAACTGCCGAAAAATTTTACTCCGTCTTCGGAAATCAACTGTGTTATTTGTGAAATGATGGCCTGTGATCAATTAGAAATAGTTACGCAAAATATACCAGTCATAACTGGATCTTCAGGGCCGCTCTTTCGTGAAACAGAACTGAATCAAATTGATATTGAAGCACATTTCAAACTGAAGCCAGGAACAGTAGCCGTGCAGAGTAATGCATTGACTGCTGTCAATGTATTGTCAGAAATTATGCCGAAATATGATGACACTTTTCTGGATTCTTTGATTAGGTATGTACTCGTATTTGTTCTTCAGATTAAATAGTTCTGTCAAGGAACACCTATGCGCATGTTATTCGCATATCTGCGTCTCAACTCGAAAACTTACAGCTGCAGAATTAGATGATGATTTCAGAAAAATGCAACTTCATTAAATGGGTATATTGGGTACCCCCCCCCCCCCCCTGGGCAAAAGCTGCCCCCCCCCCCTCTGGAGTGTGTGACAAGCAAGTGTTATGTATTAAAATTAATATGTACGTAGTGTTCAATAATTTGTTTGTCTTTTTCGTTTTAGAACCCAGTGGCGTGCACAGAACTTTTTGCTGGAAAAGCAAGCAATTGGTCAAGAATAACAATAAAAAAAATATGAAAAAATTTAAATATCACTTTATTGTTGTTCTTGACCAATTGTTTGCTTTTCCAGCAAAAAGTTCTGTGCACGCCACTGTTAGAACCTATGCCTATATTATTGAGTTTCTACGCCCCCCCCCCCTGAGTGAAATCCTGCGTACGCCCTTGTTCCCTTTATATAAACCGGGAGCTTGTTGGTAACGCGGCAGAGACACAATCAAACCGGTTTCTGCCGACCAAACTTTCACCACAGTAGAGAAACTTTTCTCTACTGTGCTTTCACCGATACCCTTATTTTCATGTATTCATGTGCATAGATGCACAGATAGGGTACTGACGGGTATATTATTATTACTGGCTGAACGTAAAAATAAACCTAATACCCGCCGAAATTAAAAAATATGCGCCGGTAGGGGGGTGCCAGGTGGTGGACTTGTACCCCTTGCGAATCCTGGGATCAATCGCGTTTATGTGAAGAGTATTATTTTCTCATATTTTGCGCTATCTGGAGCACCAGCGAGGTCATAATGCAGTTATGACTGAATATGTGTGTTCTAATTGCAGGAGAGCTACCATACATCTTGAGGAACAAAACCACCAACCAGACGACAAACTTCTAACGCATTTGTCCATGAAAGGGAAAAATGGATCCAGTTTCACGGAACTAAAGGTCTGTGCCATTTATGAAAATGAAAATGACAAATATTTTATTTCACATAAACAGTTTTACTGTTGAAGCAGTATTCAGTGGCTCCCAGACTAGACCATGGAGAGTATTTACCATTACCCCCATGGTAAACAGATTAAACAGATTACAATATAGATGATACACACAGAGTTCGTACAGGTTGCTAACAAACTAAGATATAATTACAATAAAAGATCATTAGAAAAGTTGACTTACACCGCGTTCCGCATGACACTAATAGTGCCAACACTACCATCAAACTTCTCACGCCCATCAAGTCATTCCGAATGGACAATGGCGTCCATCACTGCTTAAACTTATGATCCATTCGGAACGCATTTGAACGCGACATGGACGTTGACACTTGAAAGTGACAGAATTTGTATGAATTTGTTTTACGTTACGTGAATACAAAGGGTATACTACTTTACTAGGTCCAAGAAGGCATTTCCTCTAACTTCAATCTTTGAATCATGGTTTAATAATAAACTCTTATGCTCCAAATAAATTATTTTTAAAATTGCCGCCAGCCGGCTGTCACTTTTCATAGATCGCTCACAGTGCAAACGCTCTAAAGCATGGACGATGATAGCACAACATGGCGTCGTTCATGATGTCATCTTTGACGTCATAGCGGCCATTGTAGGGCTATCGTTATCGCGCTAACACTGACTCGGAATGGCTGTTGACGCGATAAAATCGATTATGTCGTCATTCGGAACGCGGTGTTATTAAAATCTAACTATAATACTAAAATTAAAGCTAAGGTTACAAACAAAGATTGGGAGAACTATAATAATAATAAGATTTTATAAAATTAAGTTTGGCAACTGTGGGGGACTGTCCGTTAGTGTATCTCAATGATACATTGAGGGAGAGGCCTCCATGGATGCAGGCATCTCACATTTAGATTAAATGGTACCAAAGGCCTCTTCAATGTTGGCTTCGGCCCCATGAATGCCTTTCAAATGACCGGGTCCCTATGGGCCCGTGACTGAAAAGTGTACCTACATAATAAGATTAAAATTTAGAAAATAATAATACTAATAAATATAGATATATTTATATTTCTGAATAAAATCATGACGTGCAGCTGTCGTATGGTTCAACCATTGTTATTAAGGTGTTTGTACTAGGATAATACGAGTATTAGAAGCAATCAAGATATCGTAATGACTCTATTAGAACTTGTATATATAATTAATGCATAATTCATATCATAGGCTTAGCATTGTTTGTACAGGGGAAAATGTATACGTAAATTTCATGTATATACATATATCAAAAAAATAAAGGCAGTTTAAACGGCAGGTATATTTCGATTGATGATCCCACTGAAGAGGTCAAAATCCAAACGGCAAAACGTCTCTGCTGTCCGTCTGTCCGTCCGTCTGTATGGCTCGTACACGGACTGAGTTATGTACCTGAAATCTACATATTTTTTGTCGAAAACTACTTTTTTTTCCTTTCCCTGGCATTTAGGGTGTCATTATCCAGAGATCATTGAGTAGACTACAAATATATTTCATATTCTTTTCATCTTTAAAAATAAAGAAATGGGAGGCCACCAAAGTTGTCAGTTTTAGACCATTTTTGTTACAGGGTCTATCTCAAAAACTAAACTTGTTGAAAATTTGAAATTTTGTATAACATGTAGTTAATAATATGTTATACAATGGTATGGATTCGGCGCAACACAACTGACAAGACTAACCTTATTTTGAGCGTCCCGTCTTTGTCTTTTCGATACAGGAAGAAAAGGACAGAACACTTAAATTAAGTTTAGTCCTGTCAATTAAGTCAAGTTGTGTTGCGCCGAATCGGTGTTATTGTATTTATTAACATGCATGTACAAATACTAAAATTTAATTATGGATGGAGTAATTAGTAACCAACTTAACTTTGCAGTTTTGTGTCATACATTTTGTAGGTAAATGTATATATTTATATGTATATATGTTATATAGTTCTTATTCATTATATATTATTCATATAATTTAAATTAAGATATCTGTATAATCTTGGCTCGCTTTAAAATTACTAAACAGATTTAAATGTGGTTCACCATGAGTTCAATAAGTAGCACTACGAGAGAGTATTATATTCCTTGAGCACTACAATTTTAAAGACGTCAAGTCAGGCATCGATAGTCAGCGGATGAAGTTGGAGACAAAAGCTTGTCATTTTGACAATATTAATTTCTAAAAGATCAACTATTCAGTAGACCAGAAAATATATGTAGTTTTTCTTCTTCTTTCAGGATGAATTTGGTTACGACACAAAAACTCTGAAAGACGAATTGAAAAAGCTAGAAAATGACAAAATAATAACGCGTGTTGGACTTTTCGAGAACTTCATAATTCTTACGGAATTCGTGGAGCCATGGTCTTTGCAAGTGGAAAATCATCGCATCATCCCGACCCCATGGCTGACATTGGAAGGGAAAATCAACAGAGCAGTATTCGTAAAATGGTGTGGCATGATCGTGAACAAAGTATTTGAGTGCCCAGGGATGTCGATATCTTATTTGGCAGATGACTGCTTCTACGCTTCTACCAGAGCAGTTCAAGACATTTGTATGTTTTTGGAGAGTTTCAAATGTGTAGAATTGAGAGTGTTGAAAACTTCTGAACCAGATTTGTTCTCAGATGAGAATGAGAGCTTGGAAATTAGCGAATTCAATGAGTATGAATCACCTGACTACGTTTTAGTATTTCCTGTGAAGGATTTGCTTACTAGGTTTGCTTCCATAAGAAAAGATGTGCTGAATAGTTAACTAAAAATAAATATAAGAAGTTTACGGTTTTTGTATTATTTTATTACGTTCATGATTTTATCTAACTGAATGTCTATCAACAATAATATTAGGTATAGAGGTAAAGTTTGTACAATGCGACAAGGTTCTTTTTTGGTGCGTGGATTGGTCGTTGGTCGTGGTCAAAATCGAAGTTGTTCACTTGGACATAGACTACCAGCAGTTTCCTATGGTATCGATTTCGGCATTACACGTCTTAACTTATTTGACAGGACTACCTTATTTTAAGCATCCTGTCTTTTTCTTTCGTTATCGAAAAGACAAGGACAGAACGCTTAAATTAAGTTTTGTCCTGTCAAATAAGTTAAGATGTGGTTCACCGAATCGGTACCATGTCTAGCTAGTCATTATTATTACTTAATTCACGCAGGCAAAAACCAGTTTTCTAATATACTTGGGCGACGTATCAGCCAATCACAGGCTTGAAATTCAAAAGGAATTGGCTTAGATTAAATTATGTTAAGGTGTCTTAATTCGAAAACCATTTCAGGATTTACGTTTAATAAGCCGTATTTTAGAACCTGTGGTCTAAAAATTAATATTTTACGAAAAAGCTGCAACTTCTATTTGCCTTCGTGTAACGTCACTTGAGAAATGGCTGTTTAGAAATGTGTCCTTTGCTATCAAGATAAATTTATAATAATTTGCTTCCAACTGATTTGACAGCTGGATGACAGATAAGTATGTAGACAGACCACTTTTTTTTAAAAGCGATCACACATCACAATCAGTATAATGTCTAAAATTCTCAAGTGTCGTCATATGGGACAAATTTTTTAAACATCATTAAAAGTAATGGTTAATTTATATAGGTACCAAAATAATGAAAACGATGTACAGTGGAGACCACATCAAGCTATACACTTGCAGTACGACATTAGCCCCTACAGAGAAGAATATAAGATAGGTACAAAGTCCAATGTGTCTTACTTGATGCGGTCTCCACTGTACTAAAATTACGTACATTCCCAGAAAAAAAAACTTAGAAATTATCTATAGGAATTGTCTTTTTGTCGGTGCCCCGACGAATGGTCCACCCAGTCCACCAGTCTATATTGCGGTGCGCACCGTTCAATATCGCTCCGTCTATGGACTGGCTATTCATCGGTGCAGTACAGTCACGTGAATTCTTTGTAGGTATACCTTCGCTTGATTCTGTCACTACAGACATCGAATCGTTGTTGGTGCAGTGGGTAAAAGCACTACCTACCGACATTTAAGAAACTAGGGTTTAGGGTTCGGATCATCATCGAAAGTTTTTCTTTTTTTATTTAATTTCATTTCGGAGTAAGAAAATTTACGAAAGTCTCAAAAAAAAACCTAAAATAGGTGTGACGAACAATGAATCCAAGAGGAGCATGTATGAATTTATTTTGGGAGCCGAGCTAAGCGAAGTGGAGCGAGGCGACCCCCGTAATGTATACACAAAAATGGGTGAATTACTATTAGACCGTAAACCTTTTTGCAAATTCCTGGCTAAATTTATTAATACATATATATTACATCTACGAAATACCTTAAAATATATTGGTTTAAATTTTTTACATATTACTACATATATACTACATATAAATACATAGATAATCAAGAAACACAATCCATTCTAAACATTCTTGCAGTAAAAAGCACTTGCACCGCTTACACACCTTCACTATACAAGCCCGCACACACACATACACATACATTAACCCTCACCTCCTAGTAGATAAACTAAATCTGATGCCAAGACCTCTGTCGAAGGACTAGAGTTTTACAGGGTTTTCACAAACATTACACTCACCCACATACCCTCACACAGACCATAATTCACACACTAGTACATACCTCCACATTCTTATTCTAAAATTTGTCCAAATTTAAATGTATTGAATCTTTTCTTTTTCATAATATACTATCAATGTAAATAATGGAAGAGCGGAGCCTCCTAAGACAGGTATATTCTTTACTTAAAAGGAGACTCCAACAACTTATAAAAATACGAGTATTTATGATTAAGTTACAGAAATAAATTATTTGTATTTGTATTTGAGTGTGACGAATTCGTAGTTTTATAGAAAAAAAAACTAGATACATCAAAATAGACAGTTTACAGTTATTAAACAATTTTGTACAGTCAAAAAAAAAATTCAATTTTTCCGATAAAAAAATCACGTCAACAAGTAGGGCCTTATTATGTTCGATAGAGCGTTTCAAAAGCTGCTTAAAAAATAAGGGTTGCATGCCCTATGTTGGTACCAATGTGAGTCAACCTGATTTTAAAGTAGATCGATTTATTTGAAAAAAAAAACGATCCATCGTCGATTTTTTTGGACATGATTAATCAACATACCTTGTATAAGTTCGAGCCAGGCCCGGATCTAGGGGGGAGCGAGAGGGTGCACTTGCACCGGGCGGCTAGGCCAGGAGGCGGCAAATGCCTCTTCGCCCTCATAAGTTTAGCCGTCAATGTGCCTGCAATAGGACTGAGTCACGCATGTCGATTAGGGCGCGGTCTGGACCCGTAGCATAGTGTTTAATCGCACGCGACGCCACCAGTTGAATCACAAGCTCAAGGAGCGTGACGTACTGTTTAATCGCAAAAAACATCGTTTCACACTCCTCACACTTGTGATCCATCGTCGCATCGTCACCAAGTCGCATCGCGATTAAACACTGTGCTCCGGACACAAGTATCGAAACTCCATACTAAATTAAATTAACATACTAAATTAACTCCATACTATTACTAGTTACATATTCAAGTAGTGGAGGAAATAATCGCTGATCCAACGTGTTAATTTTTTAAATAATAATTTGAATAATATAATAAATGATTTGGCGGAAAAAAGTGTAGCAAAATAATATTTTGTTTATTTAATTTTTACTTTCTTGTTTGGTGGAGAATGCTCAAGAACTTGTTTTTTAAAATTAAACTAAAGATTTTTTTTTCACAAGGGCGCCAAATTAGCCCTTTGCACCCCCTGTAAAAATATGTAGATCCAAGCCCGGTTCGAGCCAGGTACTAGCATGAACTTGGTATCGACTCGACATCGATTCGATAAATAAAAATGTAATTCTTATTTCATTGCAATAAAGGTTATCGATTCTATTTGTTAAATTTATCTAATCGACGCGTACGTACCCGCATAGACACAAGAGCCTAAAAAAGTTTATGGTTAACCAGGTTAGTGTTCATACTTTACCTAGAGATGTTCATTTTAAATCGTTTATGTCTTATAAAATGGATGATAAACTAGTTTTTTTTTTTTTGAAGATTAGGCTTACTTACTTAGGATAATTTTACTCATCTTAGTACTAACGTAGGTCACTTAACCCATTGTATTTTTAGCACCTTTTGATTATCTTTATCGAACATAGTACAGCCTTACTTGTTACTTCTTGATGTGATTTTTTATCAGAAAAATTGTGATGTTTTTTGACCGAACAAAACGCTTCGGGTTACGCTCAACCAACCCTATTTATTTTGATGTAATTTTTTTTCACAACTACGAATTGGTCACATCTTGAAGTAACGGATCACGTCGCGCTTTCTGTGTGGCGTATCTCTTAGACTTCCATAATAATTCGCCCGCTCACAAAGCGCTATCACCGCGCTCCGCTTCTGCCTCGTTGTAGCCCAACTTTCTGTGTGACGCGATAAGTTGTAGGACAGTGACAGTAACTGACTTCAAAGATACTGAACAAAAACAAAAAAGAAAGAAATTTTGTAGACGGAAATCGGGTCAGTAATAGCCGTAGTGTGTGTACAAAAACCGGTAAAAAAAAACCGTAAGAACAGGAAGTTAATCATCACAGCATGCGGGGTCGATCGATTGTCAGTTATTTTGTCTAGTCTATGGTTTTTTTTGGAAATGACAACCCAAGACAAATCTCGCCATTTTTAATTTTAGTAAAGGGACTGTGGATTTTATATTTAAAAAATTGTCAGGCTGGAGGGCGACGAATATTTTGAAAAAAGTGTGTCATTCATTTAATTTACTGTAGAAGAGACTTTTATTTGAACCAGGCTTAGAGTAATATTGTGGTTTTATTTATTACTAACGTTTTGTATGTAGTGCTACTTCCCCACCGTAAGATAGCTCGCTGGTGTGTCGCTTTAGCTAATTCGATGGCTATGATATTGAAGTGTTAATCTAACGAGTCGCTTAGACGTCCTCCTCACGGGATAATATCGAGAAAGGGAGGCGACGAAGTTAGAAATGAGCAGGCCTCAAGGCGGTCGCATACAAGTTCCGGACGACCTTAGAGAAATCCTATTGGAATTTACGATCAGCTACCTTCTGGAGCAGCCTGGCGACGTGATCAACTACGCCGTCGAGTTCTTCACGAGGTTACAGAACAACCGGACCACGACGATAGTGCGCGCGCCCACCGCCGGCACGCCGGATGAGTCCATAATATCAGACGAAGAAGGTAATACCTCTATGATGTCCCACATAAGATCGATAATTGAGTATCAACAGGTCAGGTCGCGCCGCGAAGGTGGGTTCATTAGGGCAAGCAGGCAAGACATTACTTACACATGAATGAACGCAACACCTATATCCCTATCTAGATGCGTGTGTGAGTTCCTTGTCTATACAGTACTTAACGGGACACAAGCTCTTTGTAAACACATGACTTCACCACAAAATGGGGTGACGAGTTAGGTATTTGAAAAAAGGTAACAGGGCTTTTACTTCGCACTTCAAATACTTTTACATTTGAATTTTTGCAGCTCTCCTTTTTACTAAATCGTCATGATTTTCTAACACAACCCAGCATGGTTTTATTTTATGTTTGATGAGTGGATTACTTGCTGTGAAATTAGATTGCGGTGAACTTTATTTCTATTGAAATGCTGGGTAAGGTTTGACCTCTTTTATAAGCTAGTATGCTCGTTTTTGTTTAGGATCTAGTGTGTTGAAGTTTAGCCCAGATATTTGTGTTCAGAAACTTATTTCTGTAGAAAAATCTAGAGCTATGTGTGTTTTGTGAGTGTGGCTATTATTCTTAAACAAATATATAATTACTACAGTAGATGTACATAATAATAACATTTTAAATCATGCTGAGGCAATGCTAAATCATTAGAATATTATGTGATAATCATGGCATTTAGTCACCATTGTTTTAAAATTTCTTTTAAACACTAATAGTCTACTTGTAGATTAAAAGTAACATAGCTTATCATGTTAACATCCTTGTGTTAACCACAGACTCGCTATTTTAGTTAATTACTTTGACCAATAGTCATAAAACAAAATACACTTCCATTTTATTTACTTTAACTACATATACATAGATAAGATGTATCATTTAAATTCAAAATATATTCTGTATTGTAAAAATGTAAAATTAGATATTTATGAAAGTAGGTAGTTCTTCCTTTTTTATTTTGATTTTTAATTATTTTTATTTTATCATTCATGTTATTAAAATTCATTAAATTCTACATTATTTGAAATGATGATGCCTCACAAGAAGTGAAATATATTTTGAATTTAAATAATGATGTTTTTTATTATCTTCTCTTCGTATATTTGTAATAACCATTGAAACAATCATTTTACAAGAAGGTATAAATTTTAAAATTTTACCGTCGTAACATTTAACAATATAAATTTCTCCTTACATTACCATCTTAACTTGTATGCTAACAAAATCGTGGCAAAAATGAGTAGTTATTATATTATATTATATTATGTACATAGTCCTGCCATAAGTTCTGTTACTGCTTTTAAGTAGAATTGGAAGTTCCAAGGAAACCCTAGAACATCAAACTATATCCATAGGATAGAGTAGGTTTCAAACTACAATAAACAGTTGCGGTGTTACTACAAAACGGTGTTTAACTTTAGACAGTGTTTAAATCTGTTGCTGTCACTCTTTTACAATATGAAAGAAAAGGCGACAGCAACAGATTTAAACATTTTCTAAAGTTAAACACCGTTTTGTAGTAACACAGTATATTTTTATATTATGTCATAAAAAGTAAACTTTTGAGCAAGTCTCAAAGTTGCAGATTTTGACGGATGAAAATGTGATAAAAGTTTGATCATCATGCTTGTGATAAGATAGAAAATGATTTTTTTTTTTAAATATAGTCATTAAATCTTTAATTAAATTTATAAAACAAAACTCGATTGAAAATTAAAAATGCTTCTAAGACATTCATTGGGAGTGATTTGTTTACATTGATGGTGTTTTGTTTTCTTATATCTGTTGTCTTAGAGACAATAGTCAGTTATTAACCTCAACACAAATTCAAATTGTAAAAGTGAGGATTAAAAAATATATAAGAGCAAAATCCCAAATTATGTTGCATATTTTAAGATGTCGGCTTCGGAATGTTTCAAGGGTAGTTTTGTTAAAATGGTCATTCCCTTTAAGCAGCTACAATATTTTTTATAGTTTCTATTAGCTAGCCAACTAATTCCATTCATTAATTTTACTATATTTAATCTGGGATGAAAAATATCCAATTTAATTCGAGTACCAGAACTTTTGGCTGGACTGTGTATGTATATGGGTGTTGTTGGAAAGCTAGAAAGACAGGCTACAATAATAAAAATAAAAAATAATAATGTGGGAAGTATTTGTTGATCCTAATTTTACTTTAATCTTATTATACCATGTAGTCATAATATTTTTTTTATTTTTATTGTTTGTTTATTTCTACAATATTATTATATTTGTATAGACATATATTATATAAATACACATGTCACATTATACCAGTCACATATCGCGTCGCGTTAGCCATTTATTCGAAATTTAAAAAATGTTCCAAATAAAAAATACGTGAAAAAGAAAACGTTTTTTTTAACGATTTAACGATAGTTCTAGAGTAGTATTCTGAATTATTTTAATATAGCTAGGGGTTTATTTTCAACCTATATATTCATATACATGACCGAAAATGGTTCTCTGCGCATTTTAGTCCTTACATATATAAAATAAGTTATATATATATATATTAACATGTAGATAATTTAATCTAGTTTCAGAAAAAGAAAACCGCATTAGATTCTGATAACCATTTCCAGAGATATAGTGAAAATACTGAAACCGCACGAAAATGGGCGGGAGAACAAAAAACGCCGGTAATTCTAAGGGTTAAAATATTATATAAATATTTATTTATTGTATGTTATTTTATTTAGAACACTGCACATTTACATAAGTTAAGTAATACAATTAACAGACAAAAACAATCAAACATGGTGTACAAAAGCAGCACTTATTCCTAATAGCAACATCTTCCAGGCAACCTATGGAAGCATACAGAAAGATTGAAGAAATATCATGGAAGGTGTAAATGCTAATCAGAAAGAAAGAAGGATATCAAGATAAAAATATATACCTGAATAAACTTATCTAACACATAAACTTTTATAAAATACATGAACATACATAACTAAATCAATACCTAAAATATATACATACCTACGTACATATAATAAATAAAAATACACAAATCATAATACTTACTGGATATTTGAGTTTTAAATATTTCAGTTTAGTAATTTTTACATTTTTCTGACAAAACATTTCAAGATTCAGAGCATGAGAATTTGAACAAAATGACATTATTCTTCGATTTAATCTTACCATTTGTAACATAAATAAATAAAATGAAGTATTTATAAATACTACAAACAAGAGGAGTTGTAAGCAGTTGTGTTCATTACTTGGCAGTTTGCCACTAACGTTTAAAAATATAACTTTATTTACGATTAATATGTGTGATTAAGGGAAACAGCACCGAGTTGCCAAGTGATAAATAAATGACGTGTCTGACAGTTTATTTAAAACTGAAATAGCTGCTTTGTTATACAACGTGTAACAGAAAGGTGTAACCGTATTTGAAGAGCTTATTCAGTCAATGGTATAGAACAATTTTAACTATGGAACAAACCCTGTATCTCGGAAAAAAAATAACCTTTTCATAGAAAAATGCAATGCCGCTCGGCTGAAATGTATGGAAGGGCAGATTTTTTTTTTGATATTTCAGGGTTGGCTC
Organism: Ypsolopha sequella; assembly: GCA_934047225.1. NCBI lineage: Eukaryota > Metazoa > Arthropoda > Insecta > Lepidoptera > Ypsolophidae > Ypsolopha > Ypsolopha sequella. The sequence goes on along the minus strand of OW204002.1, from coordinate 10,003,113 downwards.
CATAGTAAAAGTTGTTCTATACCATTGACTGAATAAGCTCTTCAAATATGGTTACACCAGTGGCGTGCACAGAACTTTTTTCCGGAAAAGCAATCAGAAGGTCAAGTACGACAATAAAAAAAATATGATTTTTTTTTAATAACACTTTGAAAAAAAAAAAGTTTGTATGACGCCCAGGGTAGGCACTGCCTTTCCTAGAGTGAACATTTTCATACAAACTTTTTTTTTCAAAGTGTTATTTAAATTTTTTCATATTTTTTTATTGTCGTACTTGACCTTCTGATTGCTTTTCCAGAAAAAAGTTCTGTGCACGCCACTGGGTTACACCTATCTGTTACACCTTGTATAAACTTCATTCAAAGTATACCATTCTTACAGTACAATCCAGTTTCTTGTAGAAAATCCCAAGTCAATGAATAAAGCCTATAAACTCATTATCTTCTATTTTATTTATTTAACATACAAATACATTACGTAACACTCTGAGAATACATGAAAGCAATAATAACGTCAGTCAGTGTACTGTTTTCCCAGCCATTCTTTCTCAAGTTTATAACATATGTATTTATTTGTTTTCCTAACACTTTGAAAGGAGAATCGCTTGTTTTTCGGTCGGCTTGGAGTCGAACCAGATGTTACCCCCCTTTTTTCACATGCGTGCTGCTCAAAATTAGCCAAACCTAGTTAATGGCAGGTAATATAGTACCAGCCCATTGAAATCCACAGGTGCTAAGCAGGCCTTGAGAAATGTTTACGTAAGACATGTTCGATTCTCCGTTTTATTGTTACAAAATTGTACCCACTTAGCAACTCGCGACGACTATTGCCCGCCTTAGGTTGCGTTTAAAAATCCTCATATTTTGAATCACGACCTTCTTGTATGCAACTTACACTGCGCGTTTTTAGAAAAAGGTAACAAAAAATGATGTCATTATCACGTCAACTAAATGGTTAAAGCATTGTACGCTAGATTATATCACTACAAACATGGCTGATCCAAACCTCATGTTCACGCACTAAACCAAACTCCGGTGACAAATGAAGCTACCGCCTAATACTTCTATATCTACCATGTCAGAGCCGCCGGTGGCGCGCTTCAACAACCGGAGGAAGTCTGTCTTCGCGGAGACCTATGACCCCGAGGAGGATGACTCCGATGAGGGCACGCCGGCGGTCTTCCCCAAGTCCGATGCTCAGCGCTCGCGGCTGGCTGAGGCGGTGCGAGGCATACTGCTCTTCCGTTCGCTAGATGCTCAGCAGATGCAGCAAGTAAGTCACTAGCTTTATTTTATTAGGTATATCAGACTGGCAGACGCACCGCTACGTTGCTCGCGGGGATCCCTTTCTCACGATCCTAAAAACCCCTTAGCGAATTTCTATGTCATATATTCTAAATTTCATGTTCCTACGTCCAGCCATTTGGTCTAGGCGTGGGTAGATCTGTCAGTCAAGGTATCCTTTGCTATGTATGATAAATCATGAACGTTTGTCTGTATTGCGAGCTATTAAAAGGTTCAACCGTGTTGGGTGTTCAGACATTCGCTTACTGTAGATTACCTTTTTCGTAGCGAACGTTACGTCCTGAATACGACTCTTTTCTAGAACTATCAGCAGTAATCGCAGACTCATGTAGAAGTAGAAGAAAAAAAAACTAAAAATCTTGCCAAAACCTCAATATGTATTTATATTCTACAAAATCTTGGTTCAAAACGTCTTGACACAAGATCAGTTGGGTAAACATATCGTAATTTCAGAAACCGGCTGCGGCTTCACACTTGTAAATATTATTTCAAACGAGTCGTGGAATGACGGCAATGCTACGCGCGAAACCGAAGGGGCGCCAATTTGTTATAGCTCGCCGATATGTCTACCTAATTAGATACTCGATATACGTGTAACCAACTATATTGTTCGCACCCTGCATCGCATACCGTAATGGTTTATTTAGGTCAGTCGGATGAAGATCATTAAAATGATTAACGGATACCACATCTTGCAAGTTTTGATACCAACAGATCGTGCCGAATTGCAGTCACTCATACGACATGTGTTTCCATTATCTGAAGGAACATCCACAGTATTAACGGATACACATCTGGCAAGTTTTGATACCAACAGATCGTGCCGAAGGGCAGTCACTCATACGACATGTGTTTCCATTATTTGAAGAAACATCCACAGTATTAACTGATACACATCTTGCAAGTTTTGATACCAACAGATCGTGCCGAAGGGCAGTCACTCATACGACACGTGTTTCCATTATTTGAAGGAACATCCACAGTATTAACGGATACATCTTGCAAGTTTTGATAATAACAGACCGTGCCGAAGGGCAGTCACTCATACGACACGTGTTTCCATTATCTGAAGAAACATCCACGGTATTCGAAGTTTATTTACAAAACCCGGTGCTTGCGTGCGACCTACTTACATTAAAATTAAAAATGCATCACTCTGCCTGCCTATATGAAACTTTGAACACTCTTGGAAACGAAACAGCTGTCAGTTTGTCCTCGTTTCATAAGATGCTTGTTACGAGTCTTGTTTGGCACATTGCTGCTGCATTCGTCGCCGCATATCCATCCATCCACCATATATAGACATACAACTAGTTTCAATTGATTGCGTATTCCGATCAAGTCGCCCTATCTTGTAGGCGTACCTATTATACTAATCGGTTCAAACTTGCGTTCGGCTTGAACTGCCTACGTTCGTTCAACTAGCACACAGGCTGGGCTGTCTTGAAGCTACCCACGCTGATAGATGCTCATGCTCCACTGTCCATTCATCAATTCTTCATCAGATTTTAACTGTTAAAAGAAAACGATCTCGTGATCGCGTAAAATTCGCAAGTAATTTATAACAACATATACAATCTAATGAATTGCCACTGACCCATTTTTCGTTTCTAACATCATTATGATACTGGTGAAAAGTGCACTGCGCGTTTATCTTCGACAGGAAATGATAAAAAACCTATCATAGATATGTAGATAATGTTTCTGATTTCTAAGAGAACAATACCACGTTGTCAATCCATGGAATTATTAAAGTCATACTTAATTCAAAAACTTGCGTCCAGATTATTGCTCACCTTCAAAGACCTACTGTTTTGCTTGCAATAAGTAGCAGGTAACTACCACATTTGTTATAGACAAATAATCCCTTCTTCAAACTAGCTTCACCGCAGCATCACTTCTAAATGCCAGAGAAAACTAGTCTTAATATTGATTGACAAAATCGTGCGCGATACGCCTAAGGTCTGCGAGCGACGGGGGGCCGGCGGGTGATAGCGAGGCGTAAGAGGCGCGCGGGGGGCGCAACCTCCGCTGACCGTGAACTTTTCTCCCACCAACTTGTCAAGCTACAGTAAACAAACTTCAAACATCTCCCCGACATGAATCCCCGTGGTCCGAGTATGAACTAAGAATTGCAAGTCATAGTCCACACTCAAACACTCAAATTTCACCGACGATTATTACGTCACATCGTGAAACCTATCGCCGTACTCCGAATACAAATGTGGACCTACATCTTAAGGCGCTACGGAAAAAGAATCGACCCTTTTAGAACTTGCATACCTACTTAAGTGAAGAAGTTATTATTTTGATAAAATACACTGGGCCGCAAAGAAAGCGGGTCGGTAACAAAAACCTCAATAACTTCCAAAGTATTGGAATAGCGTTATAAAATAAAGACTGTATTATAGACAATTTTATATTGCTTAAATAAAAGTCAAAGAAGTTCAAATTTGTGAAGTTTATTTTAAATAAAAGTAGGTTAAGTAAAAACATTGAAAATTACAATTTTTCGAAAAATGTGCTACAGAAATCTAGTGTAAAGCATGCCAAACCGTATAACAGCTGTATTAACAGCTCGTGGTGGCAATACGAAATACTAAAATGTGTGAAAATTGCATACTTGATACCGTAGCACATTTTTCGAAAATTTTTAATTTTTAATGTTTCTACTGAACCTTCTTTTATTTAAAATAAACTTCATAAACTTGAACTTCTTTGACTTTTATTTAAGTAATATAAAATTGTCTATAATACAGTCTTTATTTTATAAAGCTAATTCAAATACTTTGGAAGTTATGGAGGTTTTTGTTACCGACCCGCTTTCTTTGCGGCCCAGTTTATTTTTTCAATTAATGTATTATTTTTGTACTATTTTATTATTTTTGGAATCTTCTTCTAGGGTTCCGCTAAAACAGAAACGCGATTGGAGAAATTCGGCTCGATACAAATATTCATTGAAATTAGGTCTTTCTCGACACCAATTCTCCTGGTTTGACAATTTGGAAAGACATATGGACTGCAATTATATTTTATTAGATGGGTTGTAACAGTATCTAGGACCTGGTAAAACGAAATTTTGATAGCAACTTTAGTACATTTTATATTAATAAAAAACAGACATTTTTGCTACTTTTCCTCGAAACCGTCCCTCTCGCACTGAGGATTTTTTCGCATATGGAGTAAAAGGGACGCTAAAACTTTTACATTTCGCCTTAAGGTGCCTTCCGAAGCACGCAGACCGAAAACAGAAGTGGTGTCTGGAAGAAGGGCCCGAAATGAATACTTGAAATTTTTCCGGACAGCAGAAAAACATTATCATTTCTTTTTTAAATACTTTTTTACTGTTTTATTTCATGTTCTCCAATAAATTGCACTTATTTCTAACTATGTACATTATAAATAATAAGGTAGTCAGAGATTATAGAAGATATCGTGTTTTTGCCAGGTGCTGGACGCGATGTTCGAGAAGCGGTCGGAGCCGGGCGAATACGTCATCAGGCAGGGCGATGACGGAGACAACTTCTACGTGATCGAATCCGGCATGTTCGACGTGCTCGTCACAGGGGACGATGGCATTGAGAAGGTCAGTTTACATGACAGGACCTAACGTTATCTTTAATGTTACAGGACGAACATTTTTAAAACCCGTAAGGGTCAGCGCTCTATAGAAATAAGTCCTGGGGGTCTACCGCGTAATTCTCATTTGTATCAACTTCAAGCAAATGCATGCGAAATTCAACGCGTGCAAAAGAGATGGCATGTTAGGCGGGCGTCATCGCACGCACGACAAATTTCAATCTCAAATTGATGTTGATGAAAATGAGAATTACGCGGTAGACCCACTGCTCGAACGCTTTTATTTTGTAACTGTGTATCTCGCTCTAATTAACAGCCGCGCATGGAAAACCTTAGTTATTTTGACTGTTTTTTTTTTACAAAATTTTTGCCTAGCGTGGAAAAGCTAAAAATCATATCTTAAAACTGTTGTATTATGATTCTCAAATGTTTTGTCATTGTTATGTCTCTAATTAAATCACAATAGTGATGATATAATAATGAGTGTTTTTCTTGAAATTCCTGTATTCTTTTCTGAAGTTACAATAAAAATTTCCAGCAATCGTTTTTATTGATATTATTCATCATTTTACAGAGTGGCACGTGTTATTTATTTTGTTTAGAAATGTTAATATTTATTATCATCTAAAGGGATAATGCCGAACCCTGTTTTTGCCCGATTTCCGAACTCGAAAAATGTTACATGACCAAACTTTATCTTGAAAATGTTACATTGATTGATTGGTTGCTTGCTTACTATAATTATTTAATAAGTTCACAAGTTATTTCACATAATGTGCCATCGTGGAGTTTGCCGCTGACCTACTTAACGCACTTATTACTATTGCAGTGCGGGTGATGAGTGGGACGGCGGGCTTTTCTTCGATGGTACATTTTAAAGTCTTGCTTTGTTTAAATATTTATTTATAATTCTGTCGTAACTATCGATGAAAGAGCGAATGTCTCCTACTACAGGTGAAAACTTAAAAGGAGAATTCGGCAACTAAAACTGTTACATAATTGTTATTGTAATGGTTTTGATTTTGATCTTTTGATTGATCAAACTTTATCTTTAAAATGTTTTACATGACCACACTTTATCTTGAAAATGTTACATTGATCAAACTTTATCTTTAAAATGTTTTACATGACCACACTTTATCTTGAAAATGTTACATTGATCAAACTTTATCTTGAAAATGTTACATTGATCACACTTTATCTTTAAAATGTTACATGACCACACTTTATCTTGAAAATGTTACGTTGATCAATTACATGACCACACTTTACATTGAAAAATGTTAGAGGACCAAACTATCACAAAATTTTTTAGCGACCAGTATGCATGACAAATGATAACCATCCAAAGGCAGCTCCTGTTATTCTGTCACAATGGTTTAATCCACAAAGTTGGCCTATTTATTACCCGAACTGTATTTTAACATGGTTTCAAAAGAAGCTAATCATAAATTTCATAGTTTGAAAATCCTAGATCTCTGAATAGAAAATACTCTCCTTAGAATCCCAACCTTGACCTACATTCTACGAAAAGTAACAGAGCGGGATATATCCTAATCACGTATTTTATACAAAATACCCTGGTTGAATTATCCGAATCTAATAGAACCGTTGCAAATTAAAAACTTCCTCGCCCTTGACCCATCTTTAAACCATCAATAGATGAAGATAGACACAGCATATCGTAGCCCAGGGATGGGGAAACTTTTTCCTTCGCGTGCCAATATTTACTAACGAAATATATGGCGGGTCAAGTTGTTGCATTTTTAGCTATATTATTTCATCCATCCATCAGCCCGTATTCGTCCACTGCTGGGCATAGCCCCCCCCCCCCCAATATTACGCCACTCTTGGCGGTCCTCAGTCATCCTCATCCAGCCGCCACCCGCAACGTCCTTCAGATCGTCGGTCCAGCGGGCAAGTAGTGGAGCTATATTATTTAGGGCCGATTTTTCAATTGCCAGATAAAATTTATTCCTAGGAATAAACTATATCGATTTCATAAAACAAAAGGTGTTAGAGTGAAACCAACGTAGTTTATTCATAGGAATAAATTTTATCTGTCAATTGAAAAATCGGCCCTTACTGAAATGAAAATATTTGTATGTATTTTCTGAAACACTAATTTATTGTGCTTTTATACAAAATAACTATTGAAATAAGGAAGAAATTGCTAATTGCAATTAAATTAAACTTTCAATTTAGCTGCGAAATTTCTAACAATACGAAAATTTCACTTGATTTTTGTTTGATGGTCGCGGGCCGGATTTCAACGCTTCGCGGGCCGTAGTTTCCCCATTCCTGTCTTAGCCCCATACTCAGATAAATATTCTACGTCACTCACTGTACCCAGCTAGCATGACTCCCACGCACACGCACTATTTATCGAACATAATGCTTCTTTTCGAAGTACGAAGCGAAATTGTTTACTCAACGTCAACATCTGAATGATGAACTCACGATCTCATATTTTAAGATTTAAGATTTATTATGATATCGGTCACCTGACGTTTTATGCTTATTTTAAACATTGTAATTTTTTATGGTGGCCTTGTCCTCTTTGTTAAATTAATTTTTTTCTGTCTTATCCGTACTGCCAAAGAATTCGCATAGATTAAATTATGTGAAGGTGTCTTAATTCGAAAACTATTTCGAGATTTTGGTTTAATAAGCTGTATTTTAGAACTTCTCGTGGTCTAAAAAACCTCATGACGATGAGTATTTTTAAGATAAAGCTGCAATTTTCATTTGCCTTCGTGTGACGTCACTTGAGAAATAGCTGTTTAGAAATGAGTCTTTTGCTATCAAGATAAATTTATATTAATTTGCTTCCGACTGATTTGACATATGGATGACAGATGAGATAGACAGACACAGACTTTTTTATAAGCAATCACACATCACAATCAGTTTAATGTTTAAAACTCTTAAGTGACGTCATATCCGACTATTCATTAAAAAATCATGAAAAATATTTTTTTATTGATGTACCAAAATAATGAAAACAATGTCCAAAAATGGCGTACATGCTCTGAAAAAAGATTATAAAAAATCTTTTAGAAATTAAGCTATAGGAATTGATAGAAATCAAAAATAATTACCATGACATTTAGGGCTAATTTCATGACGGGTGTTTATTTTTACCCCGTAGGCGTAAGGCGTTTTCTTTACAAAGTAAATACCCGTATGCGGCGCCAAATACGCATGACCGAAAATGGCCCCTCGTACCAGTTAATTGGCTCTTCAAATATAGATTTTATTAATAATGATCTTTATATATGAAATTGCCGAAATTTTCTTACAGATTCATGAGTTCATAATTCCTGTATTTCAATAGCTATTTAAATTATTTGTCTTTTGTTTAAAAGTTGATTTCAATGTTTTACATCTACTTATTAAATTTTGTTTTTATTTTTAGTTTGATTATAAAAATTTTATCTTCAAAAACAGTTCGTCTCAAATGCCGTCCGATAAGATTCGTAATAAGTTTTTACCGCTGACACTTTTCAAAAATTAAATTAATGTTGTTGTTACCTTAATGTTGTCTCATTCATACACAAAAGAAATTACATAATTTGGAATTTATCATTCGTAAAAAAAAATTTAGTACTGAAAATTAAGTTTTTCCTTCAAATTCTCTATAGAAAACGGCAATTTCATATGTAAATACCTAATATTTGAGATCAGCCACCGTCTTTAAAGTCTTTTGTCGTGATTACCGAATGTAATCTTCACAACAATAGTTTTTGTCGACATCGTTTTTTCATATATTTAATCACAACATTCAATACATGAAAAAACGATGTACTGTATTTTTAACTTTTACTCAAGCATACATAACAAAAGGCGCAAGCAACACAATATGTTTAGTTGGAGCAACTTACCACACACACAGGCACGTACTCGGATTTTTTTTTGGGGGGTCTATGTCCAGGCAAATGATTTAAAAGCCCGGCGGAGCATAGTTCATACAAACGGAATACCAAAATCATTGGTAAATTATACATATTCTCAAGGTAATGCGTATTTTTATTTTTACCGATTCGATAACAGAATATTTGGGTTTCTAAATGGTTATTTTATATCATCACTGACTTAAATATGAAATATAAGGAATCTCTTTTCGAAAACTTTTTTTTCATATTTCTTGTTTAAATCAATATATAAATATAAATAATATACATAATATAAATAATAAAATTCTTATAAAATATGTATTAGGAAACCTAGATATTCTGTAAACCAATCGGAATAAATACATACTACCTTTGGAATATATACAGGCTGGAAAAAAATTAAGGGCCCTGGAAGAGAAACCTTAAATCCTTTAGTTATCTCATTTTACTGAAAGGAAACATACCTTTATTTTTTAAAAGAAACAAAACTGCATTCAAAGATCTTCTGAAATTCGCTTGTCTCACCCGGGAATCGAACCAACTTAAAATAAAAAAATACACCCTCGCTATTTTATTATACGAATCGGTAGGGTTATTGTTCAGAATAAAATTTGTCTAATAACATTTGGTCTTTAAAATAAAAAAAAAGTGAAAACTAATATTTATTTTATTTTATCATCAATACGAAGAACACATAAATATGAAACATTTTTCAACGAAGACGGATATTAAGAAGAGAAAAGAATCCTGATAAGTTAAAGCAAAACAAAACAAAATTTGAAATTGGAACGAATACTTTTATCGATTTTAAAATTTTTAAAGTTATCGTTCGAATTTCAAATTAGCAAGCTTGTACTTCATACGATGTCTTTGGATGTTAGAGAGATAAGAAAATTATAACACGTCATTTACTTGTTACAAGTGAACAGAACTTGTAATAAATATTCAATTTCATGGGTATCTCGTACAACAGATGAGTGTAAGACCAAATGTTTATTAAACAAATTTTATCCTGAACAATAATCCTACCGATTCGTATAATAAAGTAGCGAGGGTTTATTTTTTTAATTTTAGTTGGTTCGATTCCCGAGTGAGGCAAGCGAATTTTAGAAGATCTTTGAATGCAGTTTTGTTTCTTTTAAAAAATAAAGGAATGTTTCCTTCCAGTAAAATAAGCTTACTAAAGGATTTAAGGTATAGCTCCCCTCCAGGGCCCTTGAATTTTTTCCAACCTGTATAATTTACAAATGATTTTGGTATTTCGTTTGTATGAACAATGCATCCTCCGCCGGCTTCGTAAGTATTCCGTGGACGTGTAAAAGTTTTTCGGAAATAGAAAAGCAAATAAACACAAATTATTTGGGTAATGTCACAGACAGAAGGGCATTTTTGATGCTGTATTTAGGGACTAGCGGACGCCCCGCACGTTGCTCGCGTGGAGCCAGGTTCCCTCAATCGCGTGGGAATTGTGAAAAATTCGGCCTTATTCCTTGTCTACATTATAAAGGGAATCTGTGCAAAATTTCAACTTTCTTGGTCCAACGATTTGGGCTAGGCGTTGATGAGTCAGTGAATGAGTCAGGACTTCTCCAAATATATATATGACTAGCTTTTGTCCGCGCCGTCGCCCGCGTTGATTAAGTTTTTTCTATAGTCGTACCGAATCTGTAAATATTTTTCAGCCCATTAATTTTTTAGTACGTGGTTGGCCTGACTCTGGTTTTGAGATATGGAGTGTTTGAGATTCTCTAATTTGATCCCCAAGTAAAGTGTCTTTGGCCGAGCCTCTTTTCTGATCAACAATATTTTTTGTTCTCCGAATTAATCCTCTGCTAATGTCTCTTTAGCGGTCTTTGATAACTGATTTAATCCTCTAGAAGTATGTTTGGCAAGGCTGAAGGCCGAGCCGCGTCTCTGAACGACATTATTTCTTGTTCCCATGGGAACTGATTTATGGAATAAAAAGTAGCCTATGTCCTATTCCAGGTCTAGAACTGCATTTGTGCAAAGTTTCAGCCCAATCGGTACAGTAGTAACGGTGTGAAGGAGTAACGAACATCCATCCAAACTTTCGCATTTATAATATTAGTGGGATGGGAAGTGGGATTTTGTCATTTGTGTGTTGTATCTATAACATTTTCGGTGGGTTCTAGACCCCGCCCTTGGTACGTCCGTACACACACGTAATGTTGTAAGTCGGACACAACGTGACTGGACTAGGCTTTATAAGGATTTTCATTGAAAGTAGCTCTCTAGTGCCGAGCTGTACCAACAATCGATATATTTGCACCATCCACTATTAGTAGTTCATTTATTCAACACTAGTGGAGGCCTCGTGTGGATCGCGTTTTTCGATCCCCTGCGAATTTTCTAAAATCCCTTAGCGAATGTGTATACGTCATGTAAGAATTTTAACCCTACAGTCCTTTAATTATCCTAGAGCTAGCCGTTTTAATCTAGACGTTGATATTATTAGTCAGTCAGGGTATTCTTTTGCCCGCGGCTTCGCTCGCGTGTTTTTTTTTATTATTGTCAGTTTTCGTCTTAGCGGTTATTTTATCAACACCCCATATAGCCTATATGTTGACCTTATATAATATACGTCACTACCATGATAATAAAGAAAACCGCATCCAAATCCGTTGAGTAGGTCTCGAGTTAAAACGGAACATATTATGTACACACATGACAGACAAAAAAAATTTTAAAAATAGGTACAATACTAATAAGGGAATAAACCATTTCATTTATAAATATTTCTCAAAAATATTCCATGTACAGATACGACTTTTTTACTACTTTGTTATTAATTAGAATATAGAATACCAAAGTTTTCGAAAAGAGTTTTCCGGTACTAGTTTCTGTGCTTTCAATAACCACAAATCTACGTCTTAAGAGGCCCATTTACGCCTGGATTTTTCTTAAGAAGTAGAAAAGTGTATAAACTTAGTCTTCTTTAATGAATGAAGTCTGTATTTCTCTCTTTTTCATTTCCAGTATAGATAAAATTATACAATTTGCAAAACTTTGCGTAAAAACGAGGCAATATTGACCATATCCTGACAGCTATTATGATGGTGTTTCATCAAATGTTGCTTTTTGAGCTGTATAGAGACGTAGTTAGATGTGGCTAGATAACACTTATGAAAAAAATATGAAGGAAATCAGCTGTTGACTTGACATACAGTTTTTACCTTTAGTATGAATCCTGAGAAAAATCCGTGCCAAGCTCCGTGCCAAGCTAAATGCACTTTTTATTTATATGCTATTAAATTATATAATAATTATTAAATTATGTTAAGGTGTGTTAATTCAAAATCCATTTCGAGATTTAGGTTTAATAAGCCGTATTTTCGAAGTTTTGGTCTAAAAAAACTCATGATGATGAATATTTTTTACGAAAAGGCTGCAACCTCCATTGGCCCTCGTGTGACGTCACTAGAGTAATGGCTGTTTAGAAATGTGTCCTTTGCTATCAAGATAAATTTATAATAATTTGCTTCAGACTAATTTGACAGCTAGATTACAGATGAGTAGACAGACAGAGACAGACCACTTTTTTTATAAGCAATCACACATCACAATCAGTATAATGTCTAAAATTCTCAAGTGACAAGGTCATCGGACAATTATTTAAAAATAATTGGTAATTTATATACCAAAATAATGAAAACTATGTCCTAAAATGACGTAAATTCATGTAGATGTAAATCGGTAATTATTTCTAACTTCAGTAATTTTTTTGAAAGAGATATCATAAGATATTTGTAAGGAAAAAAATAATTTATCTGTCATACTTCACGGCGAGATATTGGAGAAAGTGCTGTATATTTCATTTATTTATATTTCTATTCACTAACGAGTTAGGAAGCAAGAACCGACTTAGCACAGCATTTTGCTGGAAGATGCACCTTAACGGGGCTCTTAAAACCCGACTTGATTCAAGCATATTCAAGTTGACCTCAGAACTTGAGAGTAACTCGGACCAGTTTGCTACATAACCGATATTACTTGAAAGCGCAGGTATTATGTCATTCTTACTACTAAGTGCACAATCCTTGGCCTACATTGGTGCGCGCCGTTGATGCCTAGATAACTTGGTGATAAACACCACTAAGTACGATAATACACCTTCTTACCTCTCTGGTACAGTTGATCGTTTTATTGACACTCAATTGAAAAACGGCGCAATAACAAAAGTAATTTTCTTTTTTGAAAATATAATGTTGTTATTTTTCTGGTACTTGACAGATCGTGTTGATCTAGCCTTTTTTTAATATTGCAATGGTATTTAGGATTCTGGTTTCAGAAACTCTTTTGGCGAAAATATAAGGTAAAATTTAATCAACCCTTTCAAATTCATAATGGAGACTAGATTAGTGATCAGGAGCAATGTTTAACGACAGTTCAGGTAATAGTAGTTTATGCTACAAGGGCCAAAAGGAATAAATTACGAGGACGATTTAAAACACGAGCGTAGCGAGTGTTTTAAACGTAACCGAGTAATTTATTGCTTTTACGCCCGTGTATCATACTACGTTTTTCAATGCATAGTGTGAGGAAATGAAAACAAATATAACCTTGTGAACTTTAAATTATGATTGGCTCAAAAGGATTGTATCCAGAGCCGTTAAACAGTGGAAAAAAAAGTATAACGTCTATGGTACACAGGAAAGGCTGCAGGTTAGCCAACCATTGTAAATAAATTAAAAAAATATATATATTAAAGCCCTAGGGCAAAATAATCGACTTTCTGTTCGGTTTTGATGCATAAAAAGTGGGCCTTTACGAGCACATGCATTGAAAAATATAATAATGTTGTTATTTTTCTGGTACTTGACAGATCGTGTTGATCTAGCCTTTTTTTTATATTGCAATGGTATTTAGGATTCTGGTTTCAGAAACTCTTTTGGCGAAAATATAAGGTAAAATTTAATCAACCCTTTCAAATTCATAATGGAGACTAGACTAGTGATCAGGAGCAATGTTTAACGATAGTTCAGGTAAAATATAATAATGTTGTTATTTTTCTGGTACTTGACAGATCGCGATGATCTAGCGTTTTTTTAATATTGAAATGGTATTTAGAATTCTGGTTACAGAAACTCTTGGCGAAAATATAAGGTAAAATTTAACCAACCGATCAAATTCATACCGGAGATTCTGTTAGTGATTAGGAACAATGTTTAATGACACTTCAAGTAAAGTTCGTAAAAAATATATATATTGCTCCCGTACTGCCTATACTAGGAATTGTATTTGAACTAAACTTTCGAAAAAAAGGACCTTTGCACCTTGTTCCTAATGACTAACCCAGTCTCCAGTATGAATTCGGGCGGTCGATTAAATTTCACCTTGTATCTGATACACCTCCGATCTGATGTGTTCGAAGACGTGAGATAAAAACGTCTGTTAGTTTATTTTCTCGTAATCTTTATCTATTTATTACTAATGGACGCCCACAGTGTTGCTTGCGTGGACCCCGTTTCTCCCGCTTCTGTAGGAATATCTTAAAATCCCTTCTTAAGGCGATATGTAAACGTTTTAGCGTCCCTGTTACTACGTATGCGAAAAAACCCTCAGAGCGAGAGGGACGGATTCGTGGAAAAGTAGCAAAAATTCGGTTTTTTATTAATATAAAATGTACTAAAGTTTCTATCAAAATTTCGCTTAACCAGGTCCTAGATACCGTTAAAACCCATCCTGTAAAATATTATTGCAGTCCATATGTCATTCTAAACTGTCAAACTAGGAGAAATAGTGTCGAAAAATGTCATTCTAAACTGTCAAACTAGGAGAATTAGTGTCGAAAAATGTCATTCTAAACTGTCAAACTAGGAGAATTAGTGTCGAAAAATGTCATTCTAAACTGTCAAAACTAGGAGAATTAGTGTCGAAAAAGACCTAATTTCAATAAATATTTTTATCAAACCGAATTTCTCCAATCGCGTTTCTGTTTAAGAGATCCCTAGAAAAAGATTCCAAAAATAATTTAAGTACCATTTTATCAAAATAATACATTATTTAATGAAGTAGATATGCAAGTTCTAAGTGTCTATTTTTTTTTTCTGTAGCTCCTTAAAATCCCTTCTTAACGGATGTCCATGTTCCTGGGTCCAGCCGTTTGGTCTGGGCGTTGATAGATCAACTAGGCCAAACGAACAACTTTTCGTTAAAAAAAAAAACGAGAAATCCAGAAAAAGAAATCTGTCGTTTCATACACTTTGGTCGGGTAGCTATGTAACAGGTGATTATTTTTTTTCGCGTTTCGAGGGTTGGCTCCATAGTAAAAGTTGGTCGTATGGACGAGTACTATCGCCAGTTTCCGGCTTCCGCAACTTCATCTTAACACCCAGTATAGATAGATATAGATGTACGAAACATCAGAAAAGTATTTTATTGAATAATGTCCTTGGCAGAAAGACGTGACACCAAGAATTCGCAAAAGGATCACTATTTATCACTGAGTTATTTACTTTAACATCCCACGGCTACTGAGTACATAGTAACGGACACAGCCCACCCGCCTTTTTAGGGTTTCGACTCAAAAATTAGAAAATAACCCTATTATATTGAATATTAAGGGGCTTCAGAAGCAAAACTGCGTTTACAGACGTTTTTAAATTGGTTTAAACTGTCTATATGAATATTACAAAACTTTGAAAAAATATATCACACATATTGACCCATGTCCCGTAATTGTGATGTTTTAAAATCTTAAAAGCTTTAACCTAAAACGAGAAAATAAATACATTTAATAACCTTTCAATTGCTTTAAAAAACTGATAAATAGTTTAAACTTTTTAAATTCAAAAGAGACAAGGTTAAAACTTATACACATACACGAGAAATACAAAAATCTCAAACAATGATGTTTAAAACTTTTAAATATCAAACTTAACACATGTGAAAAGCATCATTTTCTCTATTTTGCGCTACCCGGCGACACAGCGATCGTCGTAACAGCCACTTTGCATTGCATTCTGACATGAACGTTATTTCTATTTCGTTATTGTCGATAATTCGATAAGTCGTTATTGTCTGATATATTTTGAGCTGCTAATTTAACTTACTGAAGCCTCTTAAGTGTCTCCTTTACGCCTGAATTTTTCTTTTGATTCATACAAAATGTAAAAACTGGATGTGAAGTCAACAGCTTATTTTCTTCATTTTTTTTTTCATAAGTATTATCTAGCCACATCTAGCTACGTCTCTATACAGCCCAAAAAACAAAATTTGATGAATATCATAATAGCTGTCAGGATATCGTGAATATTGCCTCGTTTTACGCAAAGTTTAACAAGGTGTATAATTTTTATCTATACTGGAAATAATAAAGAGCGAAATACAGACGTCGTTCATGTAAAGAAGACTAAGTTTATACACTTTTCTATAATTAAACTGTTACCATTTCTTGGAAAACAGTTTTTACCTGAAACCATTTAACAAATTCAGCGCTTTTTGAATATCTCGCCATCTTGCACCACTTGATGAGAGATGGATCGGAGTGCAGTGTGAGGGGAAGGGAATTATTTATGAAGGTGTGTGCAAAGTTTCATTCAGATCAAAGCCATCAGGACATCACAAACACTTAAAGCATATATATGGCAGCTGAGCGGGATGGCTCACCTTAAGCTTAGTTTTCCACATTTAAGGTGAAATTTATTCAACCGCCCGAAATTTCTATGGGAGGTTCAGTAACTGATAGAGACTACACATGTGAAGTTTTAGGTGGATCAGATAAATTAATTGTATGTCACGTGACATCGAGAATCGTATTAATACGAAGATACGTATATCGCCTTCACTGGCGATATTTAAAAAGAATTTAAAATCACATCATGAAGTTTCTTTAGGTTGGTAGTCTCACTTCATCACTCAGTCTATTGAAAGTTTTATATATAGTATATTAAGTAGTTATTTTTTTATTTTATTTGTATGTATACGTTATGTATGTATATATATCAAACATAAAATATATTGTGTAAGTTTTGTTGGATAGGAGTATATTATATATTAATTCACTTTATTGGTTTTCATTCTTCTTTTATTTATGTATTTTGTAAATTGGTATCCCCCTCCACATTACGTAAAATAATATTTTCTTCACCACCCAAAGGTTGGCTGGAAGAAATCGCTTTAAGTGATAAGTCCGCCCTTGTACAACATTGTGTGTTCAAAACTCATTACTCAATTTTTTTTATTTGACCGTGTACAATAAAGTGTGTATTCATTCATTCATTCAATATGTGAGTAAAATTTCGATTCAGTTGTGTGGGTGGACTTTACACGATGAATCCAAAGCTATACAAACACGGTGTCCACCCACACAACTAAATCGAAATTTTAGTTACAATACTAATACTATTCTCGATGTCACGTGACCTGCCATTACCTTATCTGATCCACCTGAAACTTCACGTGTAATGTCTATCACCTACTGAACCTCCCATAAGAATTTGGGCGCTTAAATAGTTTAGGGGTACTTGGGTCGAATGTTTTTTTCTATTTTTAAAAAGGACCACACTGGCAGAGGGCTAAAAATTACCTTTTTTATCCCAGCAAGTGAAGTATCGTTTGGGATATCTCTTGAATGATCATAACAGAGTATTTTGTTAGATTTAGTGACTGACGAAATGACTTGAGTGGAACAATATTATTATAATATCTATGCTTGAAGCCCAATACTGCTACTACACAGACCCCCGTTCATTAATTAACACTTTCGTCAGGTTCCAACACTGACAGCAGGATAGCGTATACAATTTTCAACGCGTGCGACATAGATGGCAATAGAACCCGTGTCGCGACCTCTAGTTTATGAACGCGCCCCAGTAGCGTGCACATAACTTTTTGCTGGAAAAGCAAATATAATATCTGGGGCTCTACCGCGTAATTCTCATTTGTATCAACTTCAAGCAAATGCATGCGAAATTCAACGCGTGCAAAAGAGATGGCACGTTAGGCGGGCGTCGTCGCACGCACGACAAATTTCAATCTCAAGTTGATGTTGATGAAAATGAGAATTACGCGGTACACCCGCTGGTCAAGAATAACAATAAAAAAAAATATGAAAAATTTAAATATCACTTTGAAAAGAAAATGTATGACGCCAGGGTAGACAATCTACCCTGGAGTGAAAATTTAAAATACAAACTTTTTTTTATGATTCCATTATTATTAGGATTCCACCGAATAGTGTATATTTTGCCACTTTACATATAATATAAATTTTATGTACAAAATTATAAAATTTATTAGGTATCCGTAATATTTTAAATACCTATACATTTGTTTATAATTTGGAGCCTTGTAGACATTTTCTAGTTGTTTTATGTTGTTCAGAATTATTAATTTGTACAACATGTATCTAAGCCCAGTTGCAAACCTCTCTAGTAACTGGTGTCTAGACTCCGCGTAGACAAGTTAGACTTAGTGCGGGGTCTGCTGTTATATCAACTATTATGTACCTCTCGCTCAAATGTTACAATATTTTAAGTAATAATTCAATAGTCTGTCGCAATACTGTACACTAAACTTACTCTTTTTGTGTTTCTAAAGTGGGTATTTTTGTAAATCTGTGTGAATATTGTGCTTTGAGAAATAAATGTTTTTGTCTTTGTCTTTTGTCTTGTCTTTATCTATTGTCACAATAAAAGCCAAACTGCTGCAAAATGCATTAAAATTTACATACAGTTTATAGCGTCGCCTGTTGAATTATAAACGGGAAACACAAGGAACACACAAAGAAAACAATTTTAAACAAGAATGTTGAACATGTTTGTTTATGTCGTGAACTATTATAGTACTCGGGGGAGGATATTTTAAATATTTGATTATAGAAGTCAACGGTATAACCTACGTTTATCATGCTATGTATACAGGGTGAAAAATTAGGGTCATTCACAAATTACGTAGCGCAAAATTCTCAAATTTTCGACCCCCCACGTAACAGTACCGTAACGCTTGGCAGCGACCCCTCCCCCACTCCATTCCGTTACGTAACGGCCGCTTTGTAGAAGCTTTGCTACACAGTAGGTAGTCTAGGCATCGAAAAATGAGAACCATCGGAAAAACGTAAAAAATCTCCATTTGGCTATGCTAAAATCGTGACGTACCCCAAACTTTAACCCCCCCGTAACGTCTGACCCCCCTCCCCCCTCCCCCCAAATTGCGTAACGTAATTTGTGAACGTCCCTTTAAGACGGGGCACTATTGGCAGCTACCAGACACGTTATAGCAACAAAAGCACATGGTACCTTAAGTTCATTCAAAATTTGATGCTATGTCCTTTCCGGAAACGGTAATTTCACTAAGCCACCTGACTACTACGAAAAAAACTAAACTGAACCCCGTTCCCCAGGCGGTGCACACATACGAAGGCTCCGGCTCGTTCGGCGAGCTGGCTCTCATGATAGCCGTTCATAAATTAACAATTTCGTCAGGTTCCAACATTGACAGCAGGATAGCGTATACAATTTTCAACGCGTGCAACAGAAATTGCATCAGAACCCGTGTAGCGACCCCTTGTTTATGAACCCAGACCAGTGTGTACTGATAAATGTTAGCCTAGGAGCTCACTGAAAAAAAAAAACCTTTTTCTCTTCAGAATTCTTTTTTCTTTCTTATTTTTCGTAGCTGTAATTGAAAATGAATAGTAAAAAAAAATTACTATAAAAAAAATTGTTCTTGGGCTAATATTTATCAAGTACCTTATGTTCATACCAAATTTGGTGCTTTACCCGCCCGGTAACGGTACCTTCATAAAGCCACCTGACCATAACTAACTGAGCAACGTTCCCCAGGCGGTGCACACATACGAAGGCTCCGGCTCGTTCGGCGAGCTTGCTCTCATGTACAACATGCCTCGCGCTGCTTCGGTCCGCGCCACCAGCCCCGGCGCGCTCTGGGCCATGGACAGGCACACGTTCCGGCGCATCCTCCTCAAGTCCGCCTTCAAGAAACGCAAGCTGTATGAGGAGCTACTCGATAAAGTGCCCATGCTGAAGGCTTTGCAGGTAATTCATTGTAATTATAATGTTTATTCATACTAAATTTTTACATTTATAGGTAAAATAAACCTGCATGCCTAACCTAAGTAGGTGGTAGAGCTGTTGTCGGGCTCGACTATGGAGGTAACACCATCTTATTCGGAAACCCCCTCGAAGTTATTATAATATATATTAAGAGGAAAGCTCTCTAACAGGCACAACCAGGTGCCCCACCATGCCTGGGGCCGATTGATGGTGGCATATCCATGCCCAATTGCCGAGCCTTATATGAACCAGACTGGTAACGGGCAGCAGCATCACTGGTGCGAGGATTTCGGCACCGCGCTCACCAAGCCGCCTGCCCAGCGTGTGTGAATATGGGCACTTCTTCCAAAAAACCCGCCAAGCGTGGTGAAATCTTAGAAAGGCCTATGTTCAACAGTGGACAAAGACAGATGCCTAACCTGGGTTAACCTGTAATCAATCTCTTTTTAACAGAAATTTGATTGTTACCCAGTATGAATCAAATATATTTGATAGTGAAGGTAAGTAATGTACTCAGATCTAAATTATATGGGATAAATAGTAATGGTCAACTAAACTTTTAGTGCCTGATTTGTGTATTGGAGCAATGTATACAATCTTCCATCTGGATGGGATAGCCGCCTCTTGTTGAACTGTCGATTGAGCTAGGCTTTGGCATGTATGTGCAGAATTACATGCTGGCTTCCTATATTTATTTCGGTAAGTTTTTTTAATGGCATTATAGCTGATTCTGAAGGCTTTAATTTTAGTTTTAGTGCTGTCAAAACTAAATTTTTATCATTGCAAAATAATTCATAAGTGTGAAGAACAGAGGCTAAATTACTTTAAAAAAATTTAAGTTTTGACAGCACTAGAACTAAAATTAAAGCCTTCAGAATCGGCTTTAATATGTGTATAAATATATTGGAGGAGCCATAAAATTAATATTGCGATTGTCGGCTCTTGGTGAAACATCATCATGGATGAATAAAACAGTTGTACTGTTTCACAACCTATTATATAAAATAATAGGTTGTGAAACAGTACAACAGTACAGTATAAGTGTTTTATTCATCCATTGGAGGAGCCATTTTCGTAAATTATTTTTTTCACTGTACTGCTCCTGAAAGAACAATGGAAATAATACAGCCTTCAACACGTGAAAGAGTTAAATTTATTACTTTTATCCTGTTATTATTTGTGCGTAAGTTTCAACTTGATTAACTGGTTTTATTAATGTTTGGTACTTAGAAATTTGAAGATCTTTTTAACCGGATTTCTCAAATCTGAAACGGCCTATAGTATAATTATACTATATTATATAGAAATAAATATGTATATTAATAAATAATAACCGCTGATTAAATACAAATGTCAAATTTGTTGTTCAGGTAATATAAAAATGCTGTTTACAATATCTTACCCGCTTTTACACATGAGTAAATCACAAAAACAATACGCTATATTCAAACGGAATTAAAATTTTCTTGGCCTACATTTATGTTGTTTGCCATTACCTTTTCTGAATCACCTTTCTGAATGTTTGTTTGCTAATCGACTCGACATACAACTCCATTGTTTGAAAACGTTACCTACCAGTTGACTACCGCATAATAAGTAAAATTCATTATGGTTCTGATAAGCTGAAACAGCTGGATGACTAATTGATATTTTGATCGGCAGAATCCACAAGTTTTCATTTCGTGTTAGGTAAGAAGATGTCCGTAAACAAATCGCGAGACTTAAGTGGAGATGGGCGGGACATCTGGCTAGACAGGAAGACGGACGGTGGACTAGGGCAGTTACAGAGTAGCAGCCGTCGCGAAGAAAGCAGTCAGTGGGTAGACCGATGGCCCGATTGCGAGACGATATCGACAGGGCTGTTGGTGGGCAATGGATAAGGCTGGCGAGAGACCGACAAAAATGGCGTGGAGAAGAAGAGGTCTATGCCCAATTGTGGGTGGATGTAGGCTGAATTACTAAAAACGTCATTATATATTTTTATTTATTAGTTTTAGAGATATTTTGAAAAAAGTAAGTGTAAGGATATGGGCCGAAAAACTACAATACCTTTGCTTAGCAAAAAATAAATCTAGCTGTCAATGTCAAGTGTCACTGACATTTGATATATCCTTCATCCATCAGCCTAGTTCGTCCACTGCTGGACATAAGCCTTTCCAGGACTTTGCCACTCCCGGTGGTCATCCTGGAAGAATTGCCCATACTCACACACGCTGGGCAGGCGGGTTGGTGAGCGCGGTGCCGGATGTGACGCCGCTGCCCGTCACCAGTCTGTTCCATATAAGGCCCGGCTATTAGGGATGGATATACCGCCATCCATCGGTCCCAGGCATGGTGGGCCTTCTGGTTTTTTGCCTGTGAGCTGTCCTCTTACTCTCCCTCGAATTACTTCGAGGGGGTCTTGAAGTAAGATGGTGGTACCTCCACAGTCGAGCCCGGCATCAGCTCTACCACCTAATGATATTCTAAGGATATGGTCACGCCATTTTTTTATATACACAAGCAAAAATTGTTACTGGCAAAGGTTCGAGAGCCATTATGCCCACAAGGCTTGTTTAAAAATCCAAGATTAAAACAATCGATTATGTATGAAAAATCCAAATTTTCGGAAAGAGTTAAATACAAGTCATTTAGTTTTTTACCTACTTTCATTTTAGCTATTAAAATTACCGAGCTAAAAGTTTGTAATGTTATGGATTGTTCGGGTGAAAGAAGACAAGTATTCAAATTCAAAACAAATTCAAATTTATTTTTGAAAATACCTACTACAACAAATCATTGCATTAAACTTATTTATCATGACCAATACTGTCTCTAGATTAGCAAGAATAGCGGCCACGTCGTTGCTAAAAGAGGAAAGCTAGTAGAAAAACATGTTTTTAAGGGTTCTCTAGTAAATAAAAGGTACAAAAGGAAACTTCACGGTGAGACTCCGTTGTCCGTCCGTCCGTCCGTATGACACAGCCTCATAACTTTAGCACCGTTATTTGGCACAAACAGTATTAATTTGCCCACATATCACGGTGTAAAAAAAAAATGAAATATGGATATCAAATTGTAGATATTGAAAAGCTGATTTTAAATCATATACTTTTACTATATTTACTGGCACTGGTTTCGAGAAATCTTCAAAAAACCACAAAAATATGTATCCCCCCCTTATCTCCGAAACCGGTAGAATGAGAAACATAAAAAAAGAAGTAAAATAAATTAAAAAAAAATATTTTATAAAAATACAATATGGGTATCAAATTGTGGGTATTAAAGAGCTTATTGGAAAAATTCTATAGTTTGGCTATATTTAATTGAATCTATTTCGAGAAATCCTTGAAAAATCATAAGAAATGTATGTCCCCCCGCCCCCCCTTTATCTGCAAAACTGATGAACCGAAAAATATAACAAAAAAATCATGGTAATATGTGTTTACGTTAAGATTACAGGAAAAATAAAGCGGTTGATTAATTCACGAAAAAAAATTACAGAATTAAATTTATCATCCACAATACGGACCCTAGGTACGCGAGTCTGGCTTGCACTTGGCCGGTTTTTATTCTTGGTGAAAATGTAGAATGTAAAATGGCACCGTATAACAAAATATGACGTTTGCTGTTTATCTACATACAACTATATGTATGGTCATGACAACATTAGATTGGTAGTGTATTGTCTCGAAGTTTCCGTGCTTACCTCATTAACTATCACTCAAGTGGCTTAAAAATACTGATTACTAGATAAGCCTACAGCAAAATCTCGAAACATTTAAAAAGTTGTTGGATGGTACACAGTGCCGGACTAAGATCGGCTCGGCCTAGGGCGTTTCACAAAATCGGACATGGGTCACTTGCGCGCCGCGGTCCAAAATGCATGAATGCAGGTAGCAGAAAGTACCACCGGTCAGTTGCGCGCCGATTACCCCCTGTGATTAGGACAGTTGCGCGCCGATTACCCCGTGAGAGCCAGGTATCCGGGACATTAGGATACCAAAGCTCTAAGCAATGGGAATTGGATGGAATAACTCCAAATAGAGAGCCGACTATCCGCCTGAGCCCAGCAGGCGTCCCACCTCAACATCATCGTCATCATTACCCCGTGATTAGGATAGTTGCCTAGCTTTCGAGGAAAGGGGCATCGCTTTTAAAGTAAAACGCCATTTGTATATGTTACAAAATTTTACTCCTTAGAATACTTAAAACATACAATTTTTATAAAATCAAGTCTATTAACACTTTAATTTTTATGTCAATAAATTTATTGACATGAAAATTAAAGTGTTAATAGACTTGATTTTATATTCAATTTTATGTTCAATAAATTTATAAATATCAGGGCGCGCGGTGTAAAAATTTCCGTTCAATTTGCTATGAAATTATTCACATGCGTTCGTAGTATATTCCGTGCTGCTGGAACAAGATGCCCATATTTTCGGCGGGAAAATAGAATTCTCAATAAAGTGATCAGCGTATTTCCGAATACAAATTGTCTACAAAACAGTCCTCCACGTCGCTGGGATCTAAAAATAACACTCGACGTCCACCGCAAGTAGTGTCCTACCTCGGAAGTCTTGTCCTTAAAATCCGCAACTAATACCAAATGCTGAATTTTTCGGAACCACGATTGAGTGTGGTGAAACCTGCATGCAAAAGCGGTAATTTCCCGCCAATTTTTTTAACACCGATGTTGTCGCAAACGATTTCTATTGGTCACAATGTCATGTTAGCAGCCGCAGCCGAATTGTGAAAAACCCGCCGAAACAGAACACTTAAATTCAAAATTCACTTAATTCAACAAAACCTTGTAACCTATGTATTGTGTATGTTGCCATCGCAAAGGTTTTGAATTTAAAAAATATATTACCGCTCCTGGCCCCAACAAGTTTAGTCCGCCACTGGTATAACACACCTAAACACTTAATCTTGAGCCACTTTCGATCCAGTAGCAAATTATTTATCAATACAAACTAATAAAGTGTCTGTATAATTCACAGTGATTGAGCAATAAAGTAGTCTCGAACGCTCAAATATATGACGTCGTAGCATCAATTACAGTGCTGATAATAATAATGTGAATTTAAAGTATTTACGGACATATTTCTGTGACTTTGTCAGGTTATCAGATAATGCAGAACAAACTTAGATTAGAATGTGTCGTCAACTGCTTCAAGCGAAAACATTTCTGAACATCTGTTGTTTCTAAAATTGTGTTTTAATTTTAGATACAGATTTAAAATTAGTCTCTGTTTTAGCGGTGAACACGAAATATGACGTTTTTAAATTTTGTTAGAGTTTTAATTCGAGCTATTTCATATTCTTCGATATCAGATTATATAGGTCCATTAAGATCCAAATTTTATTTTATTACAATTCGTAAGGCGATAACGGTAAATTTCTATGATAATAGTTTTTCGGAGATGTGCCTAAATCAGTTTATTGCCACTTACCATTACCAACCATGGACATAGGGTCTAGTACAAAATTTACGAAAAAAGGGTCCTTAATTATGTGTCAACAACGATGTTACATCTACATATACATCGTAATAAAAGAAGAACAAGATAAGAAGAGTCACACCATGACTTTTAGACCTTGTTTAGAAATAGACCGTATTTTAAAATAGACCTTGTTTTTAGTTGTATAAGAATTGTTTTCCACAATCACGACTGGCGCGCGATTCAGTCTCTTTTTTCGTTTTCAGTCTCTTTTGGTTCGGACACTTTTGAGCGCGGACCTGATGTCCATGGTTTTTAGGGTTCCGTACCCAAAGGGTAACCAACGGGACCCTATTACTAACACTCCGCTGTCCGTCTGTCACCAGGCTGTATCTCATAAACCGTAGTTAGACAGTTGAAATTTTCACAGATGATGTATTTCTGTTGCCGCTATAACAAAATTACTAAAAAACAGAATAAAACAAATATTTAAGGGGGCTCCCATACAACAGACATTAAGACCCATCAGTGGATCAAAACAAACCGCCTTGACACTAAATTTAACATTTCCAAATCCCTTCAAATTATCCTGCTAATGATGTCGGGTAATTTACCCATGTTTTTTTACTCGTTATAGGTCTCGAAGCGTGTATTTAACGGGTCGACGACATTAAAGCTTGGTTGTTTTGAAATATAAAAGGTTAGCTGGTCAACTATTTTTAGTATAAAATCGTGAAGCATACTTCATATTTCATAGAAAATATGCAAAGTAAAAACCATCTATCACTGTCATTATAGCAGCTTTTATTGCTCGTGAAATAGGAACGGAATTACCACGTTCTAGTTTTCCGATGTAACATAAAACTGATGTACTATAGAATCATAAAAGATGCATTGTTTTAGGTGGAAACTTGATGTTTATTTCTTATTAGCCTTTTTCCCGCGGTTACACCAGCGCGAATGCAATTAATGACTGTACCTAGTCCCTAGAGAACTGCCCGTCCCCAGAGAACAAACTATGTTCTATGTGCAAGTGAAATACTTTTCGAAACCGGTCCGGTAGTTCCCGAGATTATTCGCGCGAATGGCTATGTCCCTAGAGACCTGCCTGTCCCTAGGGAACTAACTATAGCCTATGTCTAAGTGAAGAGTCGAACCAATACAATTGTGAAAGAATTTGTTAAATCTATAACTATAAACCACTTTATGTATGAGACTGTTTAATCCTCTTTCAAAGCTAATATTGATGTAATAACTGATTTCAAAAATAACAGGAAATATAAGAATGACCACTTCGTAAATGTGGTTAATTTAAGCCATGAAAGGTTTTAGTGATTACCTGCTGCCTACATACAAATAAACAAATGTTACCTCTGTATATACAACGTGAAATTTAAGTTATTTTTTTAACGAAAACTGATGATAGTACTCGTCCATATGAACAACTTTTACTATGAAGCCAACCCTGAAATCGTGAAAAACAAAATCAGCTGTTTCATACATTTGGGTCGAGTAAGCATTTAACTTTTCTATGGAACAGCTGATATTTTTTTACGATTTCAGGGTTGGCTCCATAGTAAAAGTTGTTTATATGGACAAGTACTATCACCAGTTTTCGTTAACAAAATGACTTAAATTTCACGTTGTATAATAAGCGGCGGTAGCGGTAGAACGCCAGGCCTCTCAATCTTGAGACCCAGGTTCGATCCCCGGTCGGGCATGCATGCACCAATGAATTTTTCGGAATTTACCACCTGCTGAACGGTGAAGGAAAACACCGTAAGGAAACCTACATGCACTGAAAAGCGTGTAGGTATTTGTGCCCAAAGCATTGCGATAGGCCGTAATAATCGTCGGTAAAACGCGGTTGTATCGAGTGTGGACTGTGACTTGCGTTTCACAGTTCACACTCGGAACACCTCTGACACCCACTTGAGGATTCATGTCGTGACGATATATATAATATCTGTGTAGATAAATAATATTATTTCTAGAAAGCTGCAAAAACCCCTGGAAAGACCTCAATTTAGAATTTAACCATTTCAGTTTAATTATTGAAACTGGTACATGCTCTTTACTTCTTATTAGTTATGGCCGTAAATCAATTTTTGTTTTCACTCCTTAAAGGTGATATGTAGGCAAATGGAAAAAAAATGTATTTGTAAATTAAGAACGCCTTCTGAGTTTTCTTAGCACAATCGAGGTACCAAGTACCGTTCAAGTACTTGATATCGACTCGGTTACCAAATTCCGACTCTTATGTCTTCGCAATACACAAGTATGGGTTGTTATTTTGAATTGGTCAAATTTACCGAATCGATGCTTAGGTGCTTTCGGCCCAGATTTTGAGTTTCTCGCTATTTTGAAGTACACGCCTTCTGAGTTTTCTTAGCACAATCGAGGTACCAAGTACCGTTTAAGTACTTGATATCGACTCGGTTACCAAATTCTGACTCTTATGTCTTCGCAATACAAGTATGGGTTGTTATTTTGAATTGGTCAAATTAACCGAATCGATACTTAGGTGCTTTCGACCCAGATTGTAAGTTTCTCGCTATTTTGAAGTACTTATAGGACCCGATAACCAAAACTTGGCTCTTGACATCGAGTTTGTCGATCTTTAATGTAAATTTTCACGAATTGATGCTTAGGTATCCCTATTTACCTATATGTGAGTGGTTATGCGAAAAGGTACCTGAAGGACCTGAAAGTACTTGGCAAATTAGAGCTTTCAGGAATAAGTTTTAAAATTCGTTCTTCTCTGGATAATTGTATCCCTTCAGGTCCCTTTTCTGGTATTTGGTTTACTATAATCCACCATTGACATCAATGGGTGTCATTAGTCAACATCATTGTTATTTATTTATTTTACAATATATTTATTTAAAAAAAATCTTATCTATTTATTGACATCAATGGGTGTCATTGGTTAACATAATTGTTATTTATTTATTTTACAATATATTTATTTAAAAAGAATCTTAACCATCTTTGCAGGTACACTGGTACAGATAATCTAAAGCGAAAGATAAGCTAACACCAATATGTTTTAAATAACATAAAAAAAAATCAAGTTAAATGACATAATATACTGGGTGTTAAGGTGAAGTTGCGGAAGCCGGAAACTAGCGATATTACTAGTACATACGAACAACTTTTACTATGGAGCCAACCCTAGAATCGCGAAATAAAAATCTGCTGTTCTATAAAAAGTTACATAGCCACCCGACCAAAATGTGTTAAAGATTTTTAAACAAAAGCCTTGTGGGCATAATGGCTCTCGTACCTTTGCCAGTAACAATTTTTGGTTGTATTAAAAAAAATGATATCAAATGTCAGTAACACTTGACATTGACAGCTACTTTCAGCCCATATCCTTACACTGTTATTTTGTTTTTAATATCTCTAAAACTAATGAATAAAAAATATACAATATTGAAACGTTTGGTAATAAGCATATAAAGACATCGCAATGGATTAATTTATTATCTTATCTAACATAAAATGAAAACTTGTGGATGGTCAGTTATTTGAGCAACTCACGGATATTTGTTAAAAAAAAAATTATTAATATTAAACTTTATTATCTTCCCCAGCCCTACGAACGTGCCAACCTGGCGGACGCCCTGGTCCCGCGCTCGCTGCTCGATGGAGAGCTGAT
The DNA here is from genome assembly GCA_934047225.1 of Ypsolopha sequella. Taxonomy (NCBI): domain Eukaryota; kingdom Metazoa; phylum Arthropoda; class Insecta; order Lepidoptera; family Ypsolophidae; genus Ypsolopha; species Ypsolopha sequella. The sequence goes on along the minus strand of OW204002.1, from coordinate 9,974,214 downwards.
CATCCGGCAGGGAGACTCGGCCGACGGGATGTACTTCGTAGAGGACGGCTCCGTCAGCATCCGCATCACTCGGGACGACGGGCAGGAGCGTGAGGTCAAGAGTCTAGGTGCGTGGTTCACAACGCCATTTTAAATACAAGATGGCGGCATGCTCAAAATGGCTGACAATAATGTTACATAAACTTTAGGGCAAGAGCGGTCAAGAGTCCGATTAGGTTTTTGATGACGCCATTTTGAACTACAAGATGGCCGCTCTAATCAGAATGGGAGCACAAACGACACTCTTAAAAGTTAATCAAGAAAACTAAATTAAGTCAGAAGCGAATGGACAAAAGCCTAGTTACATATTTAACGAAAGCAATTTTAATCCAAGGTGCCATCTCTGCTCATATTGGTAGGCATAAAAGTCTTGCGATATGCAACATAATAAAATTATTGAACAAAATACAATTGCTGTACAAAGGCGAGCTTAATACTAATAATTATTTCCTATGGTATATTCCTATTTATTTACGTAAACTCCCCTAAGCATAGTGTTTTCTCCTTGTAATTGTTGTATAAAATGTATATTTTTCTATATATTTTAATGGTCTGGACTCCAACGCTTGCAGCCTTCAGTCCTAATCATACAGGTGATATGTAATGGGATCTATTTTGCACGATATAGTTTCCTAGTTTAGAGTTTTATTATTCAGGAGCACACAGCGGTAGCCCAGTCTGTGACGCAGATAATGCTGATTCGATTTTTACCTCCCGGTGCAGGCACTAATAAGACAACACCTATGTTCAGAATTTTTGTGCATGGTATTTGTATATTTAGCACTTGCTGAACAGTGAAGGAAAACACTGAGGTAAACCTGCATGCCCTGAGAAGCATGTATTTGTGCCCGAAGTACGGCGATAGGCCTATCATGTTGAGACGAGAGAATTGTTAGTGAAATTTTGGTGTACGAGAGCTTGTTCAGTTGGCACCCTCTCCCCCGCCCTCATTCGGGTGAAATTGGCTCATTAATGTGTTACAATACGTATACCATGATTTTTATAATTCTGTGGAAAATTTATTACGTAGGGCCGTGATTCCGGTACCACGCGGCATGTCGCATCGTAGACATAATTAAATAAAAAACCTTTAGACATGGTGCCTGCAATCGCAGTCCTAATCGGTTTTTATGGTTGAAAATTTGCGTTACTTGAGTCCTAGAACAAAAATTTGATGAAATATTAAATAGATGAGCACAATAATGTACTCCTGCAGGCAAGGGCGGATACTTCGGTGAGCTGGCTCTAGTGACACATAAGCCTCGCGCCGCTTCAGCTTACGCCGTCGGACCCACTAAGGTGGCATGTAAGTATTCTTATCTTATTACCTAGCGCATAGCACTGCAGTACCCTGTATCAAAGAATAATAACTATTACTATGTAGTGAAGCAACAGTCACCCTCCCCCGCCAGTGCTTGGTACCCACTACTTGCCTGCTGGCCGGTCGCTGCGTGCACGCGCATATGTTTTCTATGAAATATTAAGTGTAGCAAACTACAGCAGAGCGAAGGAGATATGCTAGATAATCCTGAATCTTGGGGATATGTTGGATAGTCAATAATGAACAGGTCCTGGCAGTAAATAATGCACATCGTATCGTAGCGTCATCTCTGTCGCAAAAAGCACTAACTGTACGGTGACAGAGACGGCGCTCTACGAAGCCGAAGTGCATTATTTACCGCCGAGTACTGTAAGTAGGTATCTAATTTTTAACCCGCGAATTTTACAAGGCTCCATATAAATTGTTATTTGATTGTAATCGAAAATCGTTTACCAAACGGAGGCTATCTCGCTAAAATCGACACTTTGAAGTTGTTTACCTGCTTATCAGAAAAAGCCGCAAGTTTGATAGATTATCATATCATTTGATAGTATATCAATTTTGAAACCTTTTTCTAGTTTCCTGTAATACAGAAACGCGATCGAAGAAATTTCGCTCGATAGAAATAATTTTTGAAATGATGTCATCATCGACACTTTTTCTCATAGTTTGACAACATTAAATAGGAATGATATACAGGCCACAAAGTATTGTACCTTGATACAAACCTCAACGATATTTTATTAGATGGATTTTAACAATATCTAAATTCCGGTAGTTTGAAATTTTGATAGGTTTAATTTTATATTAATTTAAAAACAACATTTTGCTATTTTCCGGAATCCGTCCCTCTCGTACTGCGGCACTTTCCGCATCGAGTAACAGTGACCGTTGCCATGACATATCCTCTCTAGGCGTCATCACGCGGAAACCTCCATATAAACGCTATCACAAAATTGTGAGGAATGTTATTATAATATTTTAGGCCGAGTACATTGACAGTAAGTAGATCTATGTTTAAGTGGAACTAAAAATTTTAGTAATATTCTAACAAATACGTAAAAACGGTTTTTTACCTAATATGCTTTTATTTTCTTAGATAAAATAAAAAAATTAATACGAGTCAAACATCGAAAATGTTAATTAGATTAATAATAACCAAAATATGTTTTTAAAACATCCACAATATTGCCAAAATCATATTTCTCCGGAAACAAGTTTTTAATTTAGTGCCCGCGACGAAGTCGGCACTATTGTATTGTCTTCGCAAGTTTCATGGAGCGTGCATATTATAGCGAAATAGAACAGCATGACATTTGGCCACGCCCACTATTGAGTTAGTTGATGTCTTAATAAACTTTGTGAGAAAAACTAAATAATAATGTTATATAACTCGTTCCAGTCTTGGACGTGGAGACGTTCGAGCGGCTGCTTGGCCCTTGCATGGAGATCATGAAGCGGAACATTGACGACTACGAGGAACAACTCGTCAAGCTCTTCGGGGACAAGACCAACCTCACCGACGTGCGATGAATCACCATCCCACCAGCTAATACCTTCCACACACCGTAATCTAGTTTTATTTGTCGAAAATTGCAGGGTTTCGGTCGTAACTCGACTCTGCGACGCCATTTTGATGCGCCGCCATCTTGGATTTTGAAATGGCGTCTTGTTTCCTTGAAGCTTGCATGTCGGGGAGGGGAAGATATCGGACGTCTGTTGATATTCCTTGATGATGATAAAAGTTCAAGTTTGAACTGAAACATTTGATAATTACATTAGAGCGCCTCTAACGAGATAATGGTAGCTATTAAAGCTAAAATTAGAAATACCTTCCTGACTTAGATTAAATAATTTGGAAACCAAACTTATATCTGATGAATAATGTTATTGGACGGAAACTTAGCAGTCGAGTTACTTTACCATAATTTTGTTGCTCTAGCCTTGCGAGCTATGGCTAATGCTTTCGCACAAGTTTTAGGACAGACAGATTTTGATAGACGATCTTAAAAGAATATACCATTGCATTGGCTGCTTGAAAATTGAACAGCACAGGAAAAGTAGGAGTTCAATGACAGCTAGCCTAATTGTCAATGAGCCCCTTTAATTGCTATAATAAATGATTTATAATCTTCAGTCAATTATGAAACTGTCCTTAATAGTTTTCTGTGTACAGTGACTTCACAGAAATTATTATTCTTGATATTTTGAAATCTAGCGATGTACATAAATGGAAGTCGCATAATCAAGAACTTCGGAACAAGAAGTGTTTCGGAACCATTTTCATTTCGTACACAGATAAAAACTTGAAGCGTTAGCCAAAGCTTGCCGAACTTAAGGCTTAATTTGACGCCAAATATTTAAACCTAACTAATCTTAAATAAAATATGGGGGTATTAGAAATATTTTCCGCCTCTTCTCACCCAAAAATATTTATATTCATGCAAAAGTTTCTTGATAATTCGTCAATTGAAACGAATGCAGTGCCATTGTTTTCGTTATCTGTAATCTAATTCGTTAGTCGAGAAATGAAATGGTAGCGAAGATTACGGGACGAGCGGAAGGTGATATAATGACAAAAATCAATACGAGCGCTCAACATTATTGCATTGATAACAAATACGCTTATTTTAGATAGAGAAATGCCTTAGTAGCTAATGTAAATTTAAGGGTCTTGAACAGCTAGACTAATAAAATCATACAAACAGTTGTGGAATTGTGTAAGAAACGTGCGACGTAAAACATACGAGTTTATTTCGCTTAGATTAAATTTATGTTAAGGTGGGCTAATTCGAAAACCATTTCGAGATTTTTAGAATTTGTGGTCTAAAAAACCTCGTGCAACATCCATTTGCCTTCGTGTGACGTCACTTGAGAAAACGCTGTTTAGAAATGTGTCGTTGGGTTCGTTCCGTATTGAGTGCGTCAAATTGGTCCAATTCGCGCATCAACTGCATCAATGCGATTTATTTATTACCAACAAAACAAGTGCAAACACCGGATCAAACTGCACGAACCGCTTCTGCCCATGAGTTGATGCGACTTCATGCGACTGAAGCAATGTCTATTTGATAGTTGTCATTTGTGTTGAACATTTTTCGGAAGATTTTAGCACGTTTTAATTTAAGTGAGAATAATGTAGTTACAAGCAGTGATTGCCTAAGTTATATTATATGCCCTATTCAAAACTAAGCAAGTACGTAGAAAAGGTCATTTATAATTACGACCGAAATTCGCGTCTAAATTATTCCGATTTGTTTCTATGCATGAAGCGCGTCGATGCGCTTTGACAAAACTGACCAAACAAATCGCGTTAACAAACTGATGCGCTGTGAGCAATTTGGTACGAAGCCCTTTGCTATCAAGATAATTTATAATGATTTGCTTCAGACTGATTTGACAGATGGATGACAGATGAGAAGACAGACAGTCACAGACAACTTTTTTATAAGCAATCAACACATCACAAGTGACGTCATATCTGCAAATCTGCAAATTCTTTAAAAAAATCATAAAAAATAATGATCTAATCATATTCCATAACAATGAAAACTATGATCTAAAACGGCGTATACTCTGAAAAAAAAAAAACTTTCAGGAATTAAGCTATGGGAATTGTCAAAGTGGCTAATTTGCTTAGGTGAATAGCAGTTTGACAATTGAAACCGTACGTTTTAAGTTGTCAAATGAATACGATCATCTTACTCAATTGCACCCCAGGTTTATATACCTCTCTCTCTCTTAAAGCGGTGATGGCTTCGGAGAACACACTGTATTTCAGCCAGAAATATTTTTTCTGCTCGTAAAAGAACGTGCCATAAATTAACCAATATTTTTCGAAACATAATATGTCTGATATTTGTGCGAGTCACTCCTGTGACATTTCACGTTTTCTATGAGTCATCATCCGTAGAGACATGATTTATATGTCTCACGACAAAATAGCTGCTATTTTTAATTTAAACCGCTTCATAAATGTGACTTCAGCTAAAATGCTTGTCTATTATAAGATTCGTAGTAGCTGTATTGTCGTGAGCGTTTATTTCAAGAAAGTAAGGAAAAGGCATTAGTCGTTATAAAATTGTATCGATAAATTGAACATTATCATAGTGATGTGAAGAGTTACTATGTCCAATGCAATACTATTCGGCGCTCGATCTCCTCATAATGCGATACCCATCTATCGCTATTATAATTAAGAAATCTTCACCGACACAGGCTTTTTAAAATAAAATAAATACAAAATTTTAAATACCTTGTAGGTAAAAGTAGGTAGTTTTATTTTTTGTGATTAGATGAGATCTATTCACTTCTGCAGATGTTATTCCTTTTATTTATTTTTTACAAGTTATTGTATTTGGATAACAAAATATCTATGTTTATGTAACATTGTATTGAATGCCAAATTAATTGATAGTTATGCGTTTGTAATATTGTTACACGATGTTGCGAATTTAAATTTAAATCGCTTGGCGCATACAACTAAAAGATTCGAAGTACCAATCAAATATTAAATTATTGTTTTAGCGAATCTTAAGATTGTAATATTAATGGGTTTGTATATTTCATACTTTGTTTTATTAGGGAGAAATTGTTTTCGTGTCAGATAGTTCTGTTATGATTATTATCGATGTTTATATGCTTTTTTTTCTTTTGTAAAGAGTTCCTAATGTTTTGTTTGCTCTTACCTATTCACAAAATGATCTGAGGTGTGTGCAGCACACCTTCACAAATTATTATGAACAACTTTTACATTGTATATAAACTGGTGTTTATTTATAATTATGTTGAACGTGTCGTTTTTTCTATAGTTTCGTGATTCTGAACAACACCGAGCAGCAGGACAATATTTGTTGATAATATAACCGAGTACCCTCTGAGCAATATCGTTTGACCCTCAGGCAGGCTCCAGTGTTATTTCATTAGACAATTTTACACTACTAACGACCCTAGTGGACGTCAGAAAAGTCAATGAAAATCATGTAGCACCTTTAATTAAGGACTAAATTTACTACTTAGCGGTTAGTTCTTTGTCATTTCCTATTGTATTTTAAAATATTGTTAGTTAAAAAGATAAAATTAGTAAAATTTAACGGAATTAACACTGAGGGGAGAGGTGTACACTTGTGACACCATGTACATTGTACTTTATTTCAGCTGCCATACAAGATTTTTAATTTATTGAGAAATATTTATTAAAATAGTGAATGTTAAATTTTATTTATATGGATGGACTTGCTGGCGGGTCTAAAAGCTTTGATGTTACATTTTATTTTTTTGTATTTTTGCTTCCCGCTTCTGTTAGATTAACCGGTTGTTCTTTTGAAAGCAAATAATATCTAGATTTCTTTAGCTTGTACATTCCTTGTTGCTAGCTGGATGTATATTTTTTATTAATTTTATTTTTGTTGAATATGTAACTTTGTTTTTTTTTTCACTTCAAGTGCCTATCTCATACAATACCTGTCTGAAACTCTTGGATTTCTATTACTAACGGTTTATAATGTTTGAATACTTACTTGAACTGCCTTTTTCTATGTGAAATTGTGAAATGTGTTGTGAGGTATGTGTATTTTAGTGCCATCAAAATCGTGCAGTTGACCAGTTCTTTTAGTGATCCTAAACGGATTATATACATTTTGACATTATTTACTGAGTATCTAACAAAAAGATGTACAACAAAAAACATGACAGTATAGTAATTGTAGATCTTATTAACTTTGATAAATCAATTTGTCTTACCATTTGAAAGTATCGCAAAACTTTGTAAATCTTGAGTGGTTCGCTTCTTGGTGTGTGACGTTCGAAAGAGATTTTCCTTGTATGATACAGACAAGGTGAAATTTAATCAACCGCTCGAACTCATACTGGAGACTCGGTTAGTGATCAGGAACAAGGTTCAATGATCTTTGTTTTCGAAATCATAAAAAATAATTTGTTACCATACTTACTGGTCTGGTTTAAATACAATTCCTAGTAAAGGAGCAAACATTTTTTTATTTTATTTCATTAAGCATTGTCCCCGATCACTAACCGAGTCTCCAGTATGAATTCGGGCGGTTGATTAAATTCCACCTTACATAGTTTGATATTCCTGTATTACATTGTCCAGGTGTCGCGCCGGCCCTGGCATCTGTGTGTCCCGGTGTATCGGTATCGACCCAGTAGTTGTTAATAGTATCGTGCAATAATTACTGTCACTAATGTATGTCGTTTGCATCAAATATCATGTGTTAAATTTTATGTCAGTGTGGAATTTATTTATAGATTTTAATAAATCATAGTATTAGATGTAGGTCTTTCCCTTTATACTGATGGCTGAGGTTACAACTTCTTACTGTTTTATTTACGCATCAGTTTAACTCGAAAGGCTTTAGATGCGGGTGTATATTGTTCAGTTTTTGTTTAAAAATATATAAGTTGAAATTGAATTTTTGACAGATGGTTAAGTTTCTAGCAAAGATTTCAACAGTATGAGGTGGATTTGCCGACATGTTTCATATCAGTGTATCCATTTTATAACTCGCAGTTTTTCTGTTTGCTACGGATTAAACTTCAAAGTTTGGCTAATTAAGTTCAATGTCATACTGTATTTCAATTAATCTAACTCATGTAAAACATAAAATAGATGCACAAATATCTAGTTACGGCGTAAGAAGTGGGAATTTTTGATTCTGTTGTCTTCCATGGGACGCACAGAAAAAGCTGCGAAGCTCTCAATCCATTAATTCAGAGCACTAATCAGGCATTCTGGTGTAAAATGATGATTCAATACGCTTAACCGTAGCGTAATTTTTATAAATTAACTAGTCATTGGTGTCTAAAGTAGATTTGTAACCTGACAGCACATTCTTGAAGTCCACGCCATACTTTCACATTAGATGTAAGTCATGAAATATGTTCCATGCAAGATTATGCATATCAGTACGATCAGTAGCGCCGTGCAACTTGCGTTCCGGAGCACACAGCGTACGGTAGCCAGTTGAGAACTAGTACCGCTTTCCCCACTCCACTCATGAGCTTACCCTGTACATTTATAAAAATTATGTATCGTAAAATGTTAGAAAACTGAATTATATTTGTTTGTAGATCTAAGTTGTCTTGTTTATTTCCGCCATTCCCTTCTGTTTGTAGCTAGTTTAGTGAGCAGATTGCTATGTAATATGTAGGCTAAACCCACCATGGCTTTCACATTTTATAATTTTGGTTCTTCAAGGGTGCACTGATTGATGGTAATACAAACTTAAAGATTGCACCACCATTACACCTAATTCCAGTAAAAAATATATATCAGTCCGCTGATACAGCATTCGGTTTTGGGGGCAGAAATAGAAAAAGCGTACCTCTATAAGCAAGCAATATGGTGAGGACTCAGTTGATGTCATTGCTTCCATCCATCCATCAGCCTAGTTCGTCCACTGCTGGACATAAGCCTTTCCAGGACTTTGCCACTCCTGGCGGTCATCCTGGAAGAATTGCCCATACTCACACACGCTGGGCAGGCGGGTTGGTGAGCGCGGTGCCGGAACCCTCGCACCAGCTACGCCGCTGCCCGTCACCAGTCTGTTCCATATAAGACCCGGCTATTAGGGATGGATATACCGCCATCCATCGGTCCCACGCATGGTGGGCCTCCTGGTTTTTTGCCTGTGAGCTGTCCTCTTACTCTCCCTCAAATTACTTCGAGGGGGTCTCCAAGTAAGATGGTGGTACCTCCACAGTCGAGCCCGGCATCAGCTCTACCACCTGTAAAATAAATATAATCCCAGCAAATTGCTAACGCGCTCATTTATTTATATAACTAAATCCATACCGAAGACGGAAGAATCCATCCGTGCCTATCAAGGCTCGATGGCCCTTTTTGTGAAATTCGTAAATTAGGTATGTTTTTCGTGTTCCCTACAAACGCAAGCCCAGTCCTGAGTCAATATGGGAGGTCAACATTTTATTTTGCAAAATTAGCAAAAAGTGTTATTGATCAGTGATCACTTACCAAGCCCTTGGTATTAATTTAGCTGCATAATTAAATTAAATGTCACCTTATATAATATTTTTCATTACTAATGCTCTGAAAGTAGGTTGTATGCAACAACATTTGGTATAGGATGTCGTTGGTTGTATGTAACTAAATGTGACATGTAAGGAAATTTGAAAATCGAATGCAGCTTCTTAACTTTCACTAATTGGTAAGCCCAGAGGAACACTTGATGCTGGTAAGTCACTCATCTACCTGTTTTTCTTTCTTAACCTATTTTTGTTTTGTTGGTCTATTTATTTCCTAGTAATAGTAGAGTTTACTCAAGTAAGATCAAGGTACACCCTTGAATTCACTCATAATCGGGTAATGTTTTGAGTTTGAGTTTATATCGGGTGTGCTCTTCCCTTGTACAACAATCTACCTTTACATAGTCTAAACTTTTTGTGTTGTGTGGAACGTTTTTGTATAAAAGTACATTTCTATGAAAAAATAGATACTGTTTACTTTCAGGATCATTTATTAAAATGGTTATTATAATATTAGACTTAAATCACATGTCACTACAGATTATATAGGTTCAGGCTCTCGGCTGTACACTTGCATTATCTTCTCCATTATCTCCCAGTTTTTCTCTTTCTGCAAGTCCTTTGTGAACACCTGCAAAAAAGAAAAATCAAAATCTTTATCAATTTGTGTCAATCAGATTATTTGTTTTTAGAAAATTATATTCTATTCAATATAAATCCTAGTTCATAACAATGAAGATACTTACAGAATACCAAGCAGCATCATCTTCCAAAGTAGATGCCATTGGGACAGATATACCCAATACATGAAGTGCTAGGGTGAGACATGCGACGGCAACATGAGGCGGTCTGTAATCTAATATGGCAGGGGAATGGTGGAAGTCTTGTAGGAACGCCATGGCTGTGCGGGCTATGGGAGCCGATCGCCACTGAGTAGACGGGAACCATTCTTGCAGCGAGCGCAGATAATGTAGCAAATATCTGTGGGGAGACGAGGTGTCCAAGTTGAAGCCGAGCAGTCTTAGGACGAGCAGCTCAGCTTGCGCCACGGCACCACGCCAGGACCAGTATTCTTCACCCAACTCCAAAGGGCCCGCTCCTCTATTGATGGAGTTGTGGGCGACATTTACAGCATCACGTAGCCTGATGGGCTCATCTCGCGACTTGCCAGCCGCACATAGGCATGCAGTACATATCACGTAGCAATCGTAGTCATTCTTATCAGCCTCTTTGAAGAATTTATGGTAAAATACAGCAGCTGTGGCAACTGTCGCCGGTTGTAAACCCAACTTTATGCCACATTCAAATATGAAGTTTGTAGCTAGGCTGTGACCCGAAGCACTACGGTAATCCGGTAGCCTTCTTTCTCTTTGTCTTGAACTCTGAAGAGCCATTACATCTATCACGTCTTTCATAATTTATTCGCAAAAGTTGAAATGCAAATTATGCAGGAAGGTTAGGTTATTTTACTCAACACAAACAATGGTTTTTTTTCAACTTGTCACCACAGACAAAAAACATAATTTTTAAACGGATTAGCTGCGTTCATGCGGACAGCTGCCGGAAGTGATCGTCAGAAATAAATTCGTTCATATCAAACGTGTTTTTGAAGGATTTTTGTATAATGTTAGCTATGTTAGTAATGTTTAGTTAGTCAGAGAAAATACACTTACTCCGTAGAAAAGCAACACTCTCCGCCCCCCGCAACTTTATCGACGCCCGCAGATCAGCGAAAACCATATATATTTTTGTTAGGTTATTTATTGACCCAAAATAAAACTTAAATAACATTAAAAATTAGACTAAACCTATGAATATAAATACAGTAAATACATATATCCTAAGTCTATGGCGAAAACAATCCTTGGCTGTATGGCGTTCCACATCATGCGCATTGATTGCTAATCCATATCTATGGTTTTTTTTATCTTTCTATCTAGAAAGAATTCGCTTAGATTAAATTATGTTAAGGTGTGTTAATTCGAAAACCATTAATAAGCCGTATTTTAAATCTTGTGGTTTAAAAAACTCATGATGATGAATATTTTTACGAAAAAACTGCAACTTTCATTTGCCATCGTGTGACATTTTTTTAAGGCGGGGCAAAAATTTAGACCGGCGCCCCCACTCAACCCCTTTTTTTATGACCTCCTGGCACGATGAAGCATGAAGCGCGACTTCGTTTGTCACGTGTTTTATCGCGCACAATTACTTATTTTGGTTCAAAGTGCGCGATAAAACGAGTATCAAATGAAGTCGTGCGTTGTCGTACTGCGATGCAAGTTGAAGGTCATATTGTACTAAGACATCTGGTCACAAACATATATATTTTTTTAATAAATTGAATTACATAACAAACTTGAAATTTCACTCTACGAGCCTTTCGTTCCGCAAATAAATCTGGCCTCGTCATAATTAACTTGATGTGCTGTCCGATTTTCGATTGCCAGGATCGCAAGACTTGATAGACGTTCCTGGCTCATTGTTGACCGCAGATAGTTTTTAATAGGTATTAGTTTGCTAAAACTTCGCTCACAACTTGCGAATGTGGTCGGCAGTGTAGAATAAATCCTATAAGTCACGCGTATAAATATGTTGCAAGAGGTAGAAAGCGCTTGGCTTTTTTATGTCGCCGAATAAAAGAGGAGCTTGTTCTTTAAAAACGGAGAGTTCTTGGCAGAATTCATGTGTGTTCAAGTCTTGCTCATTTTTTGTGCTAGATTTGCTCCACATTTTTTCAATTCTTCAGTCGACGTATTCAAAATTTCATGGCCATTGGGAAAGGTAAAATTTGAATTTAGTGGCGTAGCACTGTCAAGCCTCGTTTTCAGAGGATGGCATACCCTAGCAACTTTTTTATTACCCGTCCAGCACAATAAGTCTAATGGCAAAGACCTTAATTGCTTTTCATAGAGGCGATTATATTTTGACTCTTTGGCCTCTTGTTCTTGGACGCATAATACTAGTGATCACGCAGCGAAACAACAAATTGGTGTGTTTTTAGGTAATACTGAAATATTTTGTAGGGAAAAAAATATTGGATTTAGGTAACATCCCTTCATATTTCTATTGCCTATTTAAAAAAAAAAATTAAGTTGATCTCTTAAATTAAGTTAAATTAAAATTAATTAAAATTAATTAAAATTAATTTAAAAAAAAATTAAGTTGATCCCCGTCTTTGAAACAAACGTTTAAAAACAAAAAAAAAAGAGGGTGGAAAACATTTTTTTTGACAAAAGTATAAATCTTAAAACATTATTTATAGGTGGAATCCCTAGATAAAAGATCGATAAATCAAACATATTTTTTTCAATATGAGGAGAGACCTAGTTTCTTCCAATGAACCCTTGAAAACCTGGTGTTGTTGATGTTCTAGCGTTAATTTCCGTTATTATTCGATCAAATATAATCTTAATTGCTTTACAAACTAACTGACCAGGTTGGAGTGTTCGTGATTCGTCCTCGCACAATTCATCAAATTGTTTTTTACGCTTCGGAATTTTTTAGCTGTCAAAATAGGATCAAATCCAACTTTTTCAGCCCTCTCTTATCCACCTGCAAAGGACGTGGGCGGCGCCTTTGTGCCGTCACAAAGTTGCGACTCACGCATTGCGCGCTATATTTTAAATCACATGTTGGGTAAGCCCTGACATAGACTTTCGCGCGAAAGCCCCGGAAAATGGCTCGCACCTTTTAGCAGTTGAGCTTAAAACCTGTCTAAAATATGTCTGTGCGTTTTTGTAAAAATAAAAATAATAAACGTTCATAATAAATAATAGTGTGCCGAGGTTCAATTTGGCGCCCCTTAAAGCTGGCGCCCGAGGCGCGTGCCCGTTATGCCCCCCCCCCCCCCCCTAGATCCGGGGCTGACGTCATTTAAGCAATTCCATAGCTTAATTTCTAAAAGATTTCATAAAGATATATTTAAATATTTTTTTCAGAGAATATACGCCATTTTAGTTTTCATTATTTTGGTATATAAATTGACCATTATTTTTTATGATTTTTTAAAGAATGGTCCGATATGACGTCACTTGAGAATTTACGATGTTATACTGATCGTGCTGTGTGATGTGATTGCTTAAAAAAATGTTGTCTGTGACTGTCTGTCTTCTCATCTGTCAAATCAGTCTGAAGCAAATTATATTTTGGAAATTAAGGTATGGGAATTATTATTAGAAACGACTATTTTGATGTATGTTATGTATCTTTTCCCTATTTTTTAAGTATATCTTGGGGAATTTCGAACTTGAGGCAGGTCTTGCATGACTGCTAAATAGTGCTAGGTGCTGTACGTTATTTTTCAGTGTTTAATATATTGAAATAGTGCTAGATCTCATAGCACCGAAAGTGCTAAGTTGGCAACACTGCGCCCGAACTGAAACGCGCGCAATGGTACCTACGTGGGTTATTGGGTTCGCGTTACCGTCACCGACATGCCAATGTTGACAGTAAAACTTTCACTTTTGTTCGCAGTCCCTATATGTTTTTTCATGTAACAGCGGTGGGCAGGGGATATTAAAATCAAATTAAAAACGACAGGAGTTAACACAAATATTCAAAATGTATTACAATTTGACTACAATTTTGGTATTTAAAGCTGGTAAGGGACCGGAAAATATTCCACCTATGCGGCTCTTCGCTGGGAATAGTATCTCAGTTTAGGCATCTTGGCCATATCATTACCGATACTCTCAATGATGGAGAAGACCTGAACGACAGCGACGAGCAACATGTTAGCGAGACGGTTTGCGAGCACTTCGAAACAAGTTAAGGTGACACTATTCCGAGCATACTGCCAGACGTTCTAAACCAACCCGCTGTGGTACGACTACACGCAGAGCGCATTTAACATCCTCCGAGTGCAATATGACAGTGCATTTCGGTACACTATGGGTCTGCCGTGGTGGTGCAGTGCGTCTGGTATGTTTGCCAAAAATAGTTTCGATGATTTTTATTCTGTTTTAAAACGAGACCAGCGGGCGTAGCATAGTGTTTAGGCGCGCGCGACGCCACTAGTTGAATCACAAGTGCGAGGAGCGTGACAAAAACATCGTGCCACACTCCTCGCACTTGTGATTCAAATAAGTCGTATCGCGCGCGATTAAACACTGTGCTACGGGCGCTGTTGTCATTTGTAGTGAGAATGACATTGTGAAAATTGTTCTAAGGTGAAAGCTATACTCAGTGTCGTTTTCACTATAGTACGCATAGTTAAAACAAAATTAAGCCTTTTAGTTTAGTTCTTAATTTTATTTTAATATTGTAAATGTAATTTATAATTTGTAATTTTGAGCTTTTTATTCTATGGGCCCACAGTGCCTGATTATAAACAAAATATCATCTTTTGTTATCATTATCACTCTTTGCTCACTACGAATACACAAATAATGAAAGATGTGAATATAAACACTGACTCCAGTCAGAGAATATAAAGTATTACAACGTAAAGAAGCGACACTCACCTCCCCGCGCGAGATTATCGTCCCCCGCAAGTTACGAGGGGAGGCTGAAAAGTAACCTACCTAACTATGAAAGAAAAGACGTAACTGGATAGTTTTTTTTTATTTTTCTATATAGTCCTTTGCTAGTAAAATGCACTTATTAAATTTTTCAAATATTGAATTAAAGCCATTAAAAAAAAAAAAAAAACGGTTTGTCGTCAAAATTGTCAGAAACCGCTGCCTTCATTTCGTCATCGGTCATAAATCTTCGTCGCCTGAGGTCTTTCTTGAGAAGTCTAAACAGAAAATAGTCACAGGGGGCTAGATCTGGACTATAAGGGGGGTGGTCAATGGTTTCGAAGCCATTGTCTTTAATTGCTAGCTTTGTTGTGCGTGCGGTATGCACTGGTGCGTTATCGTGCAAAATCAGAATTCCTTTGCTTAGTTTACCTCGCCGTTTTTCTTTTATTGTCTCTCTTAGTTGATATAATAAGTTTGAGTAATAATCAGCATTCATTGTAGTTTTTTTCGGTAAATAATCTATGAGCAAAATCCCTTCTGTGTCCCAAAAGATTGTAGCCATAAGTTTACCGGCCGATGGACAGACCTTAAATTTCCGAGGCGGCTTCTCATCCTTAAATTTCCACTGTAACGACTCTTGCTTACTTTCCGGGTCCCATTGTCGAATCCAAGTCTCATCACATGTTACAATTCTAGAAATTATTTCTTCCTCTTTCCCTCGACTCATGTCCAAAAACTCTTCGCAATATTTGACACGCCTCTCCATGTCAAATGCAGTCAACATTCTAGGGACCCAACGTGCACTAACCTTGGACATGTTCAAATGCTCATGAATTATTTCATTGACTCGCTCTTTACTGACGCCCACATCTCTAGCTATCTCCCACTGCTTCACACGTCGGTCCTCTAATATATTTTTTTTTCACTCTGGCTACATTTTCATCGGTGACGGCCGAAACTGGTCTTCCGCTACGAGGATCATCTTCGAGGCTCTCACGACCTAATTTAAACTGCCTTGACCAAAACTTTATAACAAATTCGGAAGATCACGAACTGCCAAACACACGTGACATACGCTGTCTGATCTCCGAAGGCGTATTCCCTTCTTTAGTCAAAAACTTAATCACCGCACGCTGCTCGATTTTATCCATTTTCACTTTTTCTACCGACATGTTCGAAACAATTGTAGGAGACAAATAAACGTGATGCAATAAACAAATGAATGTAATAAATTTTGAAAATAGAATAACAAACGAATATAAATCCATACCAGCCAGCATTATTTTTGTATATATTTCTGACCAAGGAGATTACATATCAGCCGCCCTACGTAGTAGCAAATCTGGTGGCATGTAGAGCTCGAGTACCACTCGTTCACTGCGCGCGTATTTTGTTTTATTACGATACTGATTTTAAATGAATATGGCTCGTTTTTGTGGTGTTTATGGATGCATTGAAAACGGAGCAAAAAATAAAGTATTTCCTGCCTATGAACTAAAGCAAGGCATTTTCTTTTATGTATTGGTTTAGGACGTTAATTGCAACTCTCAAACAGTTGGTAAGAATTTCAACATTAAGTTGAAATTTTAAAAAATCTAATGTTTTTGTGTCACCGTTCGAGCTGAGCAAATTTCAACATGTCCTAAAAATTGTGTATTTGTGCCAGAAGTACGGCGATAGGGCTCGACACCCATCACGTTGGGACGTAATATTTGTAGGTGAAACGCGGGTGTACCGAGTGTGAAATGTGACTTGCATTTCAAAGTTCACACTCGGAACACCTCTAACACCCCCTCGAGCATTTGATTCAAGTCGTGACGATGTATATATTTTTAATACAAAAATAATCCACGGGGAACCAAATTAGGACCTAGGGATTAAGGGATTAACCACGCTAAAATTTAGGAAAAGAATCATATAAGTTGCTGAATTATAATGTTGTCCCTCTCGATCGACGACGCTAACACGCTTGCTGCCAGCCCTAGACTAGCTCACGCACGCGCACAAGCGTGTGCGGACAAGCCAGTGCGGGCGCGAGAGTGTAGGTAAACAACTTGAGCACGAGGTATGGAGTGTCGGGGGTGTGCTCCAGTTAAGGCGCAATATGTTTAAAGTTGAATGCCTTCGACGACTACAATTACTTTTTAGGTATAACCTCTTTTATAACATGTTTCTGAACGATAGCTGACAAGCCGGAAATAAGTAGTCAGGCCAATGACAAGTCCCGAAAACACACCAATCACAGAACGAAAGAGAGAGACTAATTATGGCTTATCGACCAATCAATACGATGTACTATTGAGGAAAAATCCGCAGACCCACTTTTCGCCCGTATAGTAATAAGAGTAAAAAATGAGTCCGAGGCAATTTCTTCCATGGTATATGAAAAACGGGCTGTGTCCAGTTCTGTACGACCACTTTTGACCGGCCCGTTTTTGGAATCCATCTATTAGATTCCAAAAACGGGCCGTACAAAACTGGCTGTGATTCTAAGGTGCATTCCATTATATGGCGCGTACTGAATACCAGTATTCTCTTTCTAAGGCGCGTACATTTTTAAAGCCAGTTATGTATTACCATGTTATTCACGTACATGGCACGAAAAACGGGTCGTGCATAACTGACCGTACAAAACGATTTCAATTTCAAGGAATGTGTTCTATGCAAGGAATTCAAGGAGATAAAACGGACCCTAATTCTGCCGTAACCATACTTATGGTGTTCTCGACGTTTTTAGCTCGATTGTCGCAATTCAAAGGATACAGGACATGATTTTAAAGGCTTTCGAAATTAAAACAGCACAATTATTTGAACATAAAAATTAGAATATAATCATTTTCAGTAATTATTTAAAACTATACACTTAAAGTACATTTATAGTGAGACTCGTGAACGAAGCGTACACCAGCAAAGCGTGTTCCCTTTGCAACGAGCGCGACAGCAGCTATACTTTGTTGCGTATGAATCATCGGCTTTGCCGCGGCGCGGCGTCTGTCCTGCAACGTTATCCATCCCTCTATAATTTGTGTGCAACGTCGAGCCGACCAACAGGTACTGTAACGCGGCGAAGAACATACTCGTCAACCACAAACGGTCTGCCCTCTGCAGGCCAAGCCCGAACCCAAGCTCGGGCGTAACCTCCCATTTCACACCTATTTCAATAAGGTCCACATTCGTGTGTGCTGATATTGAACTCGGGACTAAGTAAGTTATAAGAGCAGAGTCCTCAGGCGCCATTTTCTCAAAATACTCGTGAATTACTATGGTGTTCTCGATGTTTTTAGCTCGTCAGCGAAAATTCAATTCAAAGGATACAGGACATGATTTTAGAGGCTTTCAAAATTAAAACAGCACAATTATTTGAACATAAAAATTAGAATATAATCATTTTCAGTAATTATTTAAAATTATACACTTAAAGTACATTTATAGTAAACCAGTGCAGACGAGATACAAAAAAGAGAAAATATTGTTTAATTACATCGTTGGTTAAATACATCGCTTTCAGTAAATGCATTACAAAATATAAAGTCGGAACATAAATGAAAAGATACAAAAGATGTCACTCGATATAGAAAAATAAAGATAAGATTGAATCACATTCAAAAATTACCCACTAGTGACTAAAAATTTTACTTTCTTAAATGTTTTGTTCTGTAGACAGGACCACTCGATGCTTCTTAAAGAGACGACGTATTGTGATCCAGAGGTCTTGTTTAATTTATGGAGGCTTCAACCTCATTACAGATAGATCACGTTGCAGCGGGGAATGTTCAAAGCAGACCTAACGTTATATCAATAAAAATTATTTTATAGCGATTTTATTGATTCGTTATTATACCGATATATACCACCGATATTAATAGCAATATATATCGTTATTTGATGCGCATTTTTACAAAAATAACCTTATAATAACGCCGTCTCAGGGTTTGGTTCCAAGTCGCCATAACTACGCACCGAACGGTCCCTCGCACACGCTAGAAATAAATGTTACATGTCTCAATTCTAAATTAGATATTCTTCAACATTGTACTCTGCTCAGTACCGTACCACTTAACGTAACCCCATGGCGGGCACAATAGGCCCCGCCAACTGGGGATCTCATAATTTAGTCAGAATAGGTATAAATAGTGAGGTTAGTATTAACTTTGGCAAATATGAATGAAGCATGGTGATATTGGTTTTTAAAGTCGATAATATACAACTGAATGTCGCTCGTTTCGCTAATTTTCCCTTTTGATGATCCGAACAATCACTATGCCACGAGTTATAATTTTAAAAAATATGGTTTTGATTACTAAATCCTAGCTTTGTTTACAAAATTTGTTGTAACCTTCCCATTTTTGATCTAATAAAGCGAGAGAACGTTTTGAGCCGCAACATTTCAGTCTTCAAATAAGAAGTATCCGCCCAGTTGTGGGTTGAGCTACGACAGTTCGGACCAGGGCGGGCGGGCCTGCCTGACCTGCAGTATGGAAGCCGCGCAGCTACAGCCAAGCCGTGCTGACGTCATTGTGCGCATGTTTGTCTAAACGGAACGTCACGAGTGTGGTGTGTGCGTCTTGGTTACTGTCCCAAATCTTATAAACTAAATGTGATTCGAGCGAACAAACAATGCGGCGGCAGTGTACAAAATTTACATCACATTCACTCGAAATGACAAAGCATACAGTTTAAAATGGCAGCGGAACACAGATAAGATGCAAAACTGACGATTTTTAACTAATAGACAGTTTCAGTTGTTCGAATCTCGAGTGATCTGTTCTCGGGAAGGATCTGTTGAGCAACTAGTTTGATGTGGTTGATTGAGATGTCGATGACGTCACGGACGCGGGTTGCCAACAGACCCCGCCCGAGCGCCTGTGACGTCACACCGCCAGTGTTGCACACAGAACGTCACGCCTTACAATATTACACCCGTCATAGAGACGGGCCCTTAACCGTGAAGACATTATCTGAATGAATTTAACTCACATTTTCCATTCACCCTTTAAAAAACGTTTACTGTGAAAGCTTACTTAAATGTAGGTATGGGTCTGAATGTAGAACTGCGCTAATATTATATTTTATTAATTTTTACGTACACATATTGTTACATAACAGTAAAAAACCTACCTAGCAACAAAGCGAGCGTGTTGCGCTCGGGGCGCGAGCCACTCCCATCACAACAACGATCCTGACACACCTCCTTAACTCTGCTATCTTGGGTCACACGGGGTTGGGGTAGCGAATCATCCACACATTGTACATCTTTGGTTATCAACTCTCTGCTCGTTGGTGAATGGCCCGCGCGTCAGTGTAGGGGTTACATTTTCATTTATTCACTTTTTACACACTCATAAACATAAAATGAAAAATAAATCACCTAACTATGACAATAGTAAAGGTTACCGTCTAATTGCATTATTAATTAATGTTTATTGATACAGTTACTGTTCTAATGCTTAAAAGTAAGATTTATTTTTATTATTAATAATAAATTATGTTATATATAGTATATATAATGTATGTATAGTGTTTAATTACGCCAATTTCGCAAGTGTATAAGTTTATATACTCACATATCTTACAATTGTGGAATACAGAACAATTTTCCACAGAATACAAACTTTAGGAAGATGTGCTAAAGATACCACAAAATAAAACTAATCTCGTATAGAAAATTGTTTAGTTGTATATTTGTATCACTTACAGGTTACAAGCAAGTTGCAAGCTTATAGC
This sequence comes from Ypsolopha sequella, assembly GCA_934047225.1. Taxonomy (NCBI): domain Eukaryota; kingdom Metazoa; phylum Arthropoda; class Insecta; order Lepidoptera; family Ypsolophidae; genus Ypsolopha; species Ypsolopha sequella. The sequence continues at coordinate 9,953,661 of OW204002.1, read as the reverse complement.
GTTCATCCAACTTCATAGGATAATAATGACGAAGATAGATGAAACTACAAACATTGATTAACTACTAAAAATATTTTTTAAATACAAAATTAAACATGAAAAATTTTACTTACAGATCCTTTAGTACAAATATGTTAGATAAAATAAATACTATGATTTTTATATTCAATACAAGAGTAGATCTAACATGGCTACATCTTATGGATAACTGTAAATCGATATAGCAAAAGACTTGAACACAAAATGATCGAATATGGCATAACTAGTGTTCTTTATATAGGAATAAATAATTTGTGCATAATATGACACTTAAATAAGAATACAAACGTTCATAGGTAAAGCGTCTTCGCCCGATAAATATTCAAGATATCTAACACAGAAAGTAGTCTGTTTTGTTCATTGAAAAGTTTATAAAAAATAATTCCTCAGTTAAACCGATCGATAATACTTATAATGGAATGATGGTTGTATTAAAGTAGGCCTAGAACTTGTTGAGACATGCCACTAGTGAGTCAATATATTGGTTCCTTCTGTGTTTGGTCCGTAAGAGAGTGAGTATATAACCAAATTGCTCCCGGGGCTCTAAGATTTAGCTTGTCGAGTGGGCGATCAAATAAATAATGACTGTAGTCAAACTGGAAACTTAAACCAACTAGGAACCCGCACGAAAAGCGAAACCCTCGACCGGCAGCGTCGCAACTAGACCACAAACTATTGAAAAGAAATTATCATTCAAATATGTAGCACCAAACTTTAGAATTGAACCGACTCGGTCTAAATGACTAATCCGTTGTCATTTTTCCTAACTTAATTATCGAAAGTTTATAGTACAAGCGTTGTAACACGAGCGGGGTAACCACAACGCACTGGTTGAAATAAAAAAGGAAATCGGATCGTTTGTGGTACACGGAGTGGGATCTAGTTGCGATCCGATCGTAAGAGCAATAAGCCTGTGACACTGATATCTGCACATCGCCAGTATATTCAGTAAGCTAACTTTTCCCATAAAAATATATATATAATACGCGTAACTTGAACCTGCGGTTAAGCGATCGGTACTTAGGCAGCCGACTTGAGCGCACCGCGACTCCCCTCAAATCCTTGTGAAAATCTCATCGATCAGAATTCTTAAACCATGACGTCATAATTTAGTCACACGTGATATGCTTACAAATACAAAAGAGAATCCCGTTCGCATACCAGAGAAAAACATCAACATAACCGCTTACAAATACCTTCAAAACATTATCAGGATATGAGAGGAGGCGTCGTGTTTAACATTATAACGCCATGGGACGTTCCTAAATGCTTCAGGATCCAAAGAATTAGCACGTGGCAATGACCTTTCAACCGCCATTTTGAACACCAAAATCTGTACAAATTTTAAACGGTCCATTTATGTTTCATGCTCGAAATCAACCGAAAGATTCATTAAAGCGATGAATTCGCCATAAAACACAAAGGTCAAACGTCATCGAATTCGCATGAATCTGGCAGCATCCAAGATGGCCGCCGGGCGCCATTTTGCAGCGCGCGGTCCGATTTGATTAGTCTCACCGCTCGCCTAGTAGAGTCCGCAGCCGCGCAGGTTGTTTGCGATGATGACGTCCGTGACGGCGTCGAACACGAACTGGATGTTGTTGGTATCGGTGGCGCACGTCATGTGGCAGTAGATCTCCTTCGTGGTAGATTTGTTCTTCGCTTCGAATTGCGCTTGGATGTACGCGGCCGCTTCGCCGTACTCTTGTGCACCTGGAGATGGGATATCTTTTATTAAACTAAAAATTCAAACCATACTGAATAGAAAAAAGGTAGTGTTCAGAACAAAGATACTAGACGTACAAGAGATTGCTACAATAAACAATTCAATACATAATTATACAGTTTATGACAAAAGAAGTCATTGGGTACATAATGGTAGCCACGCTACGAAAAGAGCAAAACTACAAACATATCTTATACCCACATATACTAGCATAATAATATTAAATCAAGTTCAACTAATCTATGGAAATAATAAAACGATTGACATTTTAGATCGTATCGGGGGCACCGAAATTATCGGGAACTTTGGTCTAGGCTAGACTAAAAAAAATGTTTCGTGTGTGAATAACTATTGTTAAATTGTCTAATACCGTTTATAGGCGAAAAAAATATCGTTGGAAAAAAGTTGCAGGGTTGTAATAACGAATATTTACACAATAAATTTCCGTGCCATAACTTTTAACAACTTTCGCCTTGGATTATAATCCAATCCAAATATGATATATCATAAACAATGTCTCGCTAAAATTGTCGTCTTAGGTGACAAGGCAAGGCAAGATCAAAAGTAGCCTGTTCACGAAGAATGTCCCGAATGTCCTGACAGGACATACAGCCACAAGAAAGGAGAAGGAATAATGCTTAAATGGTTGGCACACAACAGTTTGTTTGCCAAAAATGATAACCGAACCCCATAGACGTAACCCGAAAGCAAATTTTCGTAAATTTAGAAATGAACATTCATGCCTTTGACATTCAATTTTAATTCAATTTATTTTATATAGTTATAATTGTTACAATTACAATTATAACGCAACAAAGGCGTGTTTCAAACAGTATTAATTTATAAAATAATAAAACCAACAATGTAAAATGACACTGAGGACATGACACTCCTCAATTACTGTTGTTAGTTGGTTCTAAAGTGTATTGTTTGTAATGGACTCTACATTCTTCGAAAAACAATAAAAATAAACTTAGTTATTTTCTGCTTGCAGCTTTTTTTTCTATTCCCGACCATTTTTATGTCCCTTTGTACAGATAAACTTGAAAATAAATACATAAAACAGAGGCAAAGCTGTTGATGCTATTACGAAAACATGATTAATACATACATAATATCTAACGATCATTGTTAATAGAAAGAGATATGAGTCTGTATCATACATGTCTAGAGCGTAATCCATCGCTTTGTGAATCTTGGATTATAAATTGAAAAGTCAATTAGAAACAAATTTTACGGCATTCTCGTGCGAATTTGGGACTGCTTATTTCACCAACGGAGTTACGTGAATTCAGAAGATAAAGAAATCTGAATGAATTTATAATATTCAATTGATAATGCAATTGACAGAATGGGTAATTGTTATTCAAAAGGATTGACTATGGTGATTGATGATGGTGAAGCCTGCAGTAGTATTGTTTTTGTATCCGTTACAAATATACAAGTGTTTATAAATTACTTTGGCCTATAAACTATCTAACCTTTCGATCCTATCACCTTTTATATACTGTTGACAACTTTATAAATAACATACAACTTTGATTTATGTTAGGTAGTAAGTACTAAGGTAAAAGGTTGGTAGAAGCCCATCACGCTGAAGACGCGTGATTCAAAATAACATACTCTGCAGCCCATTCTCAAAATCTAAGCGCAGTCGAATGCTACCCATCAGCTGTGAGCCATTTTTTTTTTCATTCGTACAAACATAAAAAAAAAGGTAAGACAAATAATAAAAATAAATCACGTGGAAAGTGAAAGTATCTATTAGATGGTAAGCCCGCGCTAAAGTGACTGCAGCCCCCGTAGCACGATGACGCGCGACTTCGTTTGTCACGCGTTTTTTCGCGCACATCGACCAAAATAAGCGCGTCATCGTGCTACGGGTGCTGCTATTTCCAAGGCATTTAGTAAAGTTAAGGTTTCTCCCAACGCCAACGACCATGAACTGAGTAACTTTATAACCATTTTATACGGCAACTACAGCATTTTTAATGGAAGAAAACATGATACAAATAGTCATGTGATTTTTTGTGAATTTTATTTTAATGTACAGAAGTTAACAAGGGTCAGCTTACCCTTATAAAGGAATACAGCACATGCACAGCGTGTGACTTCTAGTGTGACTTCTAGTCGCTGTGCATGTGCTGTATTCCTTTTTCACAGGAAAAAATGGTTGTATTTTTCTAAAGTTATCTTTATTTTTGTGAAGCAAGATATAAATGATATTATTAAAATAAAGCCTCCGAAAAATAAATGAAATCCCAGCGAACTGCTGCACACTGTTGTACTATCTGAGCAGCGGCAAAATTTGTTATCGAAAAATATACTAAGTAATTTAACTGTGTAAGACTTACCGACAAAATAAATTAGACATAGCAAACTAAAATTTCTCACGATTATCTGGTTTAAATAATGAACCTCCGAATAAATTACTGAACTTCCGAAAGAAATACTAACTTACACATTATTTAAAAAAGATAGTCAAAAACAAAACTATGAACCAAAAGTCAAAAATAGGTGCGACGACGAGGTACGCGAGGAGGAGCGTGTTAGGTTTGTATGTAAGATAAAATAAGGAGCCGAGCGAAGCGGAGCGGAGCGAGGCGAGGTCTCTTTTTAACAGAATTCATGACATAAAAAAAATCGGTGATCTACGATAAAAATAGCTGACAGTAGTTTTCTGAATTTTCGGTATTTCATTCGGTAGTTTTCGTATATTTATTAGCACAGAATATTATTATATTTAAAGCAGTAACATTCATAAATTGAACATCCTCATTTTAATTTAGTTTTCGGAGCTTTTATAACTACCCTTATTTAAAACCTCATGGTTACCCATAATTTTAATTTAAAAATTGTAATGAGAGAAGCTTTTTTATCTTTGAAAAAGTTGCATGTACTTGAAGATTTTTTTCTTTGTTTTTTGGTGGAATAAAGTGTTTTGTATTGTTTATATTTGTAATAAAGATGTTTTTTTTCTAGTAAATCCAGAAATCCTTCAGTCCAGAAAATTGCGCCCCCTTATCGACACTGACGATCTATTGTTTTAGTGATAATAAGAATTAAATGTGTTAACTTGCACTCACCAGTGTACTCGGGGAAGCAGATGGTGAGCGGAGACTTGCGGATCTTCTCTTCGAAGAGATCCTTCTTGTTGAGGAAGAGAATGATACTCGTGTCTGTGAACCACTTATTGTTGCAGATGGAGTCGAACAGCTTTAGACTCTCTTGCATACGGTTCTGGAATACAGATAGGATGAGCATTACTTATTTTTTATATATAAATAAATAATGGGCAACGAAACAAAAAATATTCTGTGTCTCTTTTCTTAAAAACAACCAACGAAACGCATTTAACGGGCTCTTACAAAGGTTTTAGTTTATTTATGCGCTTCCGATGTTAAGGGCACCGAGTTCGTCAAAACTCGTAATAAGCGCTGTTCGCTGATATGTCCTTATTTATTAATATTTACCTACATTTTGAATTTGTGTAACTTATCCATGACTTGAACCTAGAACATTTACCAAAATCAAATACACCCAAAAGTTACAACTCCTGAAATGTAAATTCCATTATTTACTTTTAAATGCTTATAACTTTTGTGTGTGTTTGATTTTGGTAAATGTTTTAGGTTCAAGTCATAGATTTATGTGCCGGATAAGTTACAAAATTCAAAATTTAGGCAAATATTAATAAATCAGGATATTATCAGCAAACAGCGCATCCAAGAAGGACCGAATCCAAGCGATTTATGCCTTTATTATTTTGCGACTATTAAGAGCCTTTGATACGCAATGATGTATTTTGTTAATCTCGAAAGTTTCAAGGTTATAATAACCAGCGGTTCTAATAATTAATTAGATGTAAGTTACAGATCTACAGTTTATCTCAGCCTGTTCCTTAGGTAGCGACGCGGAGCGGGGGACGTAAACCTTTTAAGGGTATGTATAAGGTCAAAATGCATAACTTTAAGTGACCATTTCACATTGCGTAACTTGGTCAATTGGTATAATTAAAAATGGTATAGACGGTGGACTATATTTTCGATAATCATGTCTTAGAAAAAACGCAACAACTTCAATTCGGGACTGTTCGATCGATGGAAAAAATTGCGAAAATTTCAAGTTGTTAAAGGGCCTTCCTTTAATCATACAACCTTGCAATTTGTATTAAAAATAAATGAACAAATGACCCCGTGGGTGAGTCTTAGAATATTTTAATAATTTCATCTAGAAGCAGAGTTATTAAAGTTTTTTGTGAGCGCATGTTCCTTGGTGGTCATAACAGCTACGGCTGTTCAGTTCTGATTGATGCGGAATGAGGTGCTAAATTTGACATTATACAGCGTGTTGCTTTGGTCAGCAACTTCTGTCACAGGGTAGGTTATATTCACGATACCGATGATGAGAAAAATGTAAAAAAAACTTTATTTTTCTCGAAAATTTATTTACTGTATTTTGGGGGCGAAGTACTGACGCTGTAATCAAGAAAATTTTAGGACATACTGTATAAAAAAGGGCATAACTCTGTCTTCAAGTGGTAATTGGTATTAAGTGGTTTTTGATATAAACATCATCTATACTAATATTCATGTGACGCAAGTTATGGACCAAATCTAAACCCTGTGTGCACCCTTAAGCAGCCACTGCTGTCGTAACACTTGTCGTAATATTTGCCCTATCACTCACCCACCGCGTCCCTAGGGTACAAACTTAGATAAACGGTTGACTACAATTACAATTTATTAAGACACACAAATGAGCTTACGTTAATTACTTCAGCAAAACTTACTAGCTACATCTTTTATTAATCAAATATCTAGCCACCCAAATGCCACACATTACAATCTGGTATTCTAGCAACAGCTTTTTCAGAAAACTCAACTTTCACAATTTTTACGTAAATAGGTTAATTTACTCAAATTAAAATGTTAATTCGTTATTCATTACACACATCCAAAAGAGTAGAGTCCCTTCAAGTTGCAAGTTCTGCCACCATATTGTCCACGCCCAGTTACCTAAGAAGTAAGTAAAGTCTACAATCATTATTATCTAATATAGGCATATTACAATCAAAACAAAGTCTTAAGTGCAGTCGTCAAAAGTTACATTATTGTGTACCAGTTGTGTACAAACGACAGATCATCTGTTAGTGTGAAGACTTAAGATGGCTCCGTCGGAAAAATTTGCGACTCGATTCGTGGTGGTTGGAATTTCGAACATATTAAAATAAACCATATTAAAATAAAGTTCTTATCAGCTCGCACTACAACATGGCTGTTACGCCAGTCGCTGCGGCTGACAAGTGCGAAAATAGTGTGTTTTTAGGTTTATTTTATCTAAAATAAAATAAAATTCCAAGAACTAAGAAAACTATATCATTTAATATTATTTTGTCTAGAAGTTTATACATTTTTATACTGTTTCGATAAAAACTGTAGCAGTTATATGTTACAAGTGGACAAAAAATCGAGAAATAAGGGTAAACTTAGAATTTTCTTGCTTCACTTCTGTATATTAAAATGAAATTCAGGAAAAACCACATAACTATTTGTATCATGTAGATAACTGTGTATTTTTCTCATATTAAAAACGAATATAGTTACTTTATAAAATGGTTACAAAGTTACTCAGTTCAAGGTCGTTGGCGTTGGGAGAAACCTTAAGGCGACGCCGCGAACAATTGGCACTTTTTGGAGTAATTTTACTACGTTCAGTAAGAAGCTACTAGTTTGAAAAATTTGTATTATCCCTCCCGCGGAAAGCAACAGAATGAATTCAGTTTCGCTACTAACGCGTACGCAGTACGTCAATACTACAATCATGTACCTATACATAGACATACGCTTGTAAACACAAAAACACACATACTAAAGCAAAGGTGTCATGAAGGTCGAAATCTTGAACTTTTTTCGGCCTAGCTCTCATTCGCCAAGTGTCTAGAGTGTAATTCGCGATATTTTTGTCGAATATATGATACAAGGGACTGACGTCAATGCCCTGAACGAAGGCATGAAAACGTCACTTAACTGGAAAGCAATTAATCGCATCAATGTGTCAGCGAAATACCGGAGAGAATGGCGTGGCAAAAAGAGACAAATATTTTTCGTGACAAAGGTAAATTTCACCTAAATTTACCCTTAGATTTCCTGTTTGTAACATTTCCACTTTGTTTAGTACAAGTTTTTTGCAGTCGTTATTTGTATTTATTATAAATGTATTATACTTTTTAAAATTTGTAATTATTTATGTTTAGGTACGTATTTAGTTTTATGTACAGAAATACATTTCTATTTATGTACTATATTTATACTATATTTTATTTAACGTATACATTACCTAATCATTAATTTAGACGTTTAGAATAAGATATTCAGTTAATTTGTTATTATTCAGTTTTCGTTTTCTCCTTTCCGCACGCCAACCTACTTTTATATCTTGTACCATCTGTGGGTTGAAGTCCGCCATTTTGTACTTTAAGGCTACGTTTCAGAACGTGTGATCTTCGTGCGAAATTTCACTCGTTTTTAAGAAAGAGACAAAGCTATATACTAGAAAGAGAATGAAAGATCTGGTTTTGAAACGCTTGCGAGTGATTCCCGTGAGAAAAGCGTTTTGAAACGGTCTGGAGTGACACACGTCAAGTAAATACATAACCTCAAATCAAAATAAATAAATTAAGTAAAGTACCTAAATACCTATTGCTTTTAATATGGATGGCATTGCAACCTTTGCATTTGCAAGCCATAATCCTGTCGAAGCAGTTTCGAAACATTTTCCCGTATTCGTACGGAAATGTTGAATTCTATTTTCAAAAATTGTCCGAATCCCGAGAAAACTCCGAAATGACAACTGTCAGGCGAATTTTAACGGTACCCAAACAGAGTTAGAAATCGCACTTGTCAGTGCGATATTCACATTTCCCGAAAGCGTTTCTAAACACATATCGCAACTGTCAGGTAACAGTTCGTTTACCCTCGGTTTCACTCGGGTCGATTTTTGAACGATGCAGGGTAAAATTCGCATCGCTCCGAGTGATAATCACACGTTACGAAACGTACCCTTAGTGTGCAATAAAGAATTCATGATGACTATGAAGTTTTTTGATTTTCACCCAACTACAAACAAGCCTGACCCGCCGCCGTAGTGAGATAAATCATCTGTGCGCTATGGGGTTGAGCCCCCAAAACCACGTCCCTTAAACACGCCTATGTACTGTAACATATAGCTAGGCAATATGTTAGGTCTAGGTAAGGTTAGGTCTTATAGTTAGGTTAAAGGACTATTTGTTCGTGTTTAATTGGCAATCGATAACCTTTATGGATCGACATACGTCGTATTGACTGATTTATTTCGTGTTTTCCAAAAATGAATACAAATCCAGTATAAAAGATCTTTCAAACGAAACACGAGAAAGATTCCTTCTTGAGTCCTCTCGAGGTGAAGGTGTTGCTCCAAGACTCTCCTTAGAGACACGGTGTCTTCTTCTTTGAGTATAGTTAATTTATCGTCCCAGTGCCTCCCGCACGACAGGCGAGTGGTCTACGAAGCTCAGAGCTCCCCTACCTTAATTTATACCTATGCTAACCAGGTAAGAATAAGAATAGAATAAAACAAAGACCCAAGGTGCAATATGCTGTATCATTCAAGAAGAATCCTGTTAGAGCCCTCTGCGAGCTAGTCTGCTCGTTATAGTACCCAACAAATTAATAGAGTGACATACCGTTGTCTCGTCCTCATGCAACACCTGGTCGTACTCGGACATCGCGACACAGAAAATGATCGCTGTCACGTCTTCGAAGCAGTGGATCCATTTCTTTCTCTCGGATCTCTGCCCGCCCACGTCGAATAATCTGGAAGCAAGCGTTATCAACTATTATATTTTATTTTCGACACTCGATTTCAGTGACACCCATTAGAAGTTTTCTTAGCAAAATTTTAATATATCTTTTAATCAAAAGTAGATCAATGTAATCTAATTATTTAATCGATACAGTAAATTGAACGATAGTAACTTCATGATCATTATATCTTTCCCATATTTTTAACGCCAGAACCAACTTAGCCAAGTTCATATGCAGGCCCACTCGTCTGGAAGAATCACTTAGGCTGCGCATCATTTCCTCCAGTTCTTGCATATTCCTCGACCATGCCCAGTCCAGTGTTTTAAAGACGTCCTCCAGCGCGGCGGTAAACAGTTTTGGGGAAATAACATTCCCCTGTCTCACGCCGCGCTCAAGGTGTATGGGTCTTGTTAATACACCCTGTACTTGGACGGACATAGAAGCGGAGTCATACAGACATTTCAGCATCTCCACGTAACGCCAGTCAACTTGGCATCGCTGCAACAGACCAAGTTTCAATGGAGTCGCAGGCTTTCTCGTAGTCCACAAACGCTAGACATAAAGGCTGATTATACTCTTGTGTTTTCTGTATGATCTGCCTTAGCGTGTGGAAGTGGCCCACGGTGCTGTAGCCTTTTCGAAACCCAGCCTGCTCTGGAGGTTGGAAGTCGTCGAATCGAAATTTCTCAAGAATTATCACAAATCGTCTCGCCCAACGATTCGACGACTTCCAGAACCATACGTTGTGAATTTAATTACGGCGTCGCCATACAGAAAGCGCGGCGTTGGCGGGGCAAGTTTCAGTGTATAAATCACCTGCAAACAACACACTATCATCTCTCGCCGACAATGCCACGCTTTCTGCCTGGCGAGACCTTAACAAAGATAATAGAGTTACTATTTACTTGAATGACTGTTGAATGGTATAGAGATTGCAGGTGCAGTTAGATAATGTTGCAAACTGACGTAGCTCATGTGATGTGATAAATGATGAAGATGAAAACATTACATGCATGACTTGCACACTCTAGTCTTTTATGACGTTACAAGTTTACACTTATGTAATAGCCATCTAATGTAGATAATGACATGCAAAACTTCACCCGTTTCCACTTACAACGAGCACGGTGTTACTTTTTACATAAGTAACACTTAATTTAGCTAGCAAATAGTTTCGTTAATCATGACTATGACCAAGGTTTGGAATGTTCTTGTTCAAAGCAACTCTTAAGAGCACCGTATTATCGCAGTTCGCTGATAATATCCTTACTAATTGGTCTTCTTCATTCTCTAGCCCTCTTCCCAGTTCAGCTGGGGTCGGGCCTCCTCATATGTCGGCGCCAGGATATTCTATCCCGGGTTGTTATTGTGGGCAGGTTCTGGTCTTTAATTTCCCTCTCATTATTGGACTACCAGTTTGATGGTGGTCGTCCTCTCCCTCTTGGTTTATTCGGAATGTTAATAGCTTTCTTTACGACGTAATCCTTACTAATTGGTATGTTCCTAAATTTTAAATTTGTGTAACCTGTCCTACCCCGTACATGTCCTATCCTGTCCTAACCTAAATCATATACTAAAATCAAACACATACAAACGCATAAGTCTTGGATTTTGATGAATGTATGTGTACCGAATTTTCTTGAAGCGTTACAACAAATAATATTATTTTAGGTTCTCATCATAGTTGTGTTAAAACACATAAATGTCAATCCAAAATGTTCTTGTTTCATTTCGATTTTTGGGATCTTTCTTCTCAAATCGTTAGAACAACCAAAGACAGTCTCAAGTTTTTTCAAGAGGCGAATCTTGTTACCAATTATCGTGCCTCTCGCTTGCTCGCTTTTCAAGAATATAAATGTACAATGAAATAGCCAGCCAAAGCGACCACGTGCACAAACGCGGCTGACTTCAAGCCACCGAGCACGGAGCTCTTAAATGGGAGTTAAGGTTAAGGAGTTTATGCCAAAAACAGATTTTCGAATTAATGTTTGGGCATGTCATTAATTTTGTATGTCCTTTTTGATTTTGGCATTCAATAGTTGGATTAAACTCTTACAGACCATACCACGAAGTCCTTTTGGCTATGGTTGTAGTAGTGCGTCCACATGCACTTTTTCTAGTGTGCGTAACCTCGGGAGCGGTACAAAACGCGCAACACACACAAAACGCGTTTATCTGTACACGTCACGGCTACAACCACAGCCAAATTTACTGAATAAACTAAATAAATAAATAAACAAACAAACTTCGAGAGAGAGAATGTCTGTACCAAAAATAGGGTTCCCAACCCTCCCGGAATGCCCGGGAGACTCCGGGAATATTGTTCAACCTCCCGAGCTCCCGGGATGCAATGAACTCTCCGAATTTTCTAAAATAAAATAATTGTCGTTAACGAAATAGATAAATCGCGCAAAATAAATAATGTAATGTCGAAATAAATTTTGATTTTTCATATCAAATATGAATGAAGCTTCTACGAAACAAAGCAAATTAAAAATAACCAATATTACCGACTTTCATTCAATTGCCTACCGATTTGTTCAAATCTCCCGGATTGGTTCCTTCAAGAGTTGGCAACCCTAACAAAAAAGCATAAATACTTACTTGAAATTAAGGTTTTTGAAGGAGAAGTGCACTTCAACTATGCCGGTAGTTTTGACTCTAGTTCTTAGGATATCTTGTTCGGTCGGCTGGTAGTCCTTAGCACCTAACCGGTCGAGGTCATCTAGGAAACTGGAATAGAAGAAAGTGACAACAGTTAGTATTATGCAACAGTGGCCAGGAACGTGTTAAACCTGTCCCAGTTTATATGTCATTCGAAGCCTGCTTTAGGGGACTATACTGTATTAAGCAAGACGATGCAAAGCGGTTCACCCCTCAGTATAATACTTAATTTTAGAAAACGATACCTCCGGTATGTATGACTTGTGTGTTATAAAATGCAACTACACATGATTATCATGGTACGAAGTTCCGGTCACGAGCAGTCCCAGGTCAGCGGCTCCTTTTGTGTCGGGATTCGAGACAGCGGCAGGTGTCAGTCGGGGAAAAACCCGCTTTGCATCGTCTCGCTAAACGTAGTATAGTCAAGATTAACAGTTTTATTTAAACTTTTATTTACTTTGAGCAGTCATAGCTCAATTGATATAGATCGCGCCAGACTTCCAGGTTCAAAGCGGACTAAAGCTATTTCAACAGCGGACTTCTGGACATATAGTCCAGAAGCCCGCTGTTGAAATAGCTATCTCATAACCATTTACCTCGTTGAGCTTATTTAATTACAGGTAGTTAACCGACACTTAGTTACGTAAAAAAAATCATGTCTGCAATATATTATCCTGTCCGGGTCACAAAAAAAGAGCAAAAACAATAAAAGGTCATTATATAGAGGTAAAGGAATTCGGTTCTCATCATAGTTGATTTTTATGTCAATCCAAAATTATTCTTGTTTCATTTCGATTTTTGGGATGTTTCTTCTCAAATCGTTGGAACAACCAAAGACAGTCTCAAGTTTTTTCAAAAGACGAATCTTGTTACGAATTATCGTTCCTCTCGCTCTTGCTCGCTCTTCAATAATATAAATGTACGATGAAATAACCAGCCAAAGCGACCACGTGCACAAGCCCTTACAAAAATCCCATACAAGCCCATAAAAAAGTCCATGACTGCTGTAACAGACTGCTGCTGCTATTCAATCAGCTCACAATTAGCTTTTCTTTTCTGCAGTAGAAACGAAACTATGCTAACGACTTGTTGATGGGAACTGGGCTAAATTAGAGACAACTTCATCTAAGCTACGACAACTCGGTCGTTTTTTAGGGTTCCGTACCTCAAAATGAAAAAAACGGAACCCTTACACGGTCACTTTGATGTCCGTATGTCTGTCTGTCTGTCTGCCAGTCTGTTAAGACACTTTTGGTCGGCCCCCGTATGAGATATACGGCCCCATGGTGCTGTAAAAAAAATTGGCTTCTAACTTGACGCGAAAATAAGTTTTGCACTTTACATAATCAATTTCATACAAATTTTTGACACTCACAAGGGAATCAAAACCTATAGGATAGGGCACTTCCAGTTGACTTAGAAACTTGAAATAATACACATAAGAAACACAATAGAAAATGCGAACACTTAAGAAAAAATCTGAAAATTACAAATATTTGATAATTTAAGAAGTTATTAATAACCAACTTAGACCCTTTCGATATAAAGAGTTTAATAGGTAGGTAAGGTGTCAAGTTAAGTTGGTCTCTCACTTGGCTGGTTTTTTGAACTTCAATGTGCTATTTTAGTCTGCTTTTTGAAATCAATAAATAGATCAATAATTAGGTACCTATGTAATTTCAGTAATTTATTTTTTTGTGTGGTTACATACCTATTTTCTAAGTATTTTAGTATTTACAGCAAGTGACGTAATCATATTAGGTTGAATGGTTGAATCCTCTAGGATGCATCCGAGAAACATATTTTTTCGTATTGAAATGTGTTTTGATGACGTCACTAAAGGTCAAATGAAAGACATCACTCTTTTTCATTTTATAAACGAAATGCACGCTTGTTTTAATATCCGTCTACTGGAAATGGTTAAGGAAACCTATTCCTCGAAACTGTTTACGAATCGCAATTATTGGTGAAAAGAAAAAGAGGCCAAATGGTAAGTAACGACTTCGTTGACTACCGAGCCGCCAAGCTTAAAGTTTTGATCATATCAGATAATTTGTAGGGTTCAGAGGTCAGGCGGTATTTGCTCCAAAGAAACAAAAAACCAGGTGAAAGGAGCAAGTACATTAGGTATTCCCACGCTACGAACAATAATATACATATACAGAACAACTACACGCACAAATAAACACAAAGTATAAAATAAGTAGGTACCTACCCTGTTATTTTAAAAAAATTCTTTGCACAGAATTGTTAACCTAGTTTTAATTTCATATTTTATAGAATATACGAGTAGTAATATATACGAGTAGTAAATGCTCCTGTTAGTATAAGAATTTTTCACAATTGTCTTCACTGGTGCACGATGTGGAAGCCTTTAATTAAGAAAACAAATATGCGATATGTAAAAGTTTTAGCGTCTCTGTTACTCAATATGCGAAAAAACCCTCAGTGCGAGAGGGACGGATTCGTGGAAAACTAGCAAAAAGTCGGTTTTTTATTAATATAAAATGTACTAAAAACGCTATCAAAATTTCGTTTAACCAGGTCCTAGATACTGATAAACCCATCGAATAAAATATAATTGCAGTCCATATGTCATTCTAAATTGTCAAACCAGGAGAATTGGTGTCGATAAAGACCTCATTTCAATAAATATTTCTATCGAGCCGAAATTCTCCAATCGCGTTTCTGTTTTAACAGATCCCTAGAGAAAGATTTCAAAAATAATATACTATTTTATCAAAATTATTCATTATATACCGAAGTAGATATAGAAGTTCTAAAAGTGTCGATTTTTTTTTCCGTAGCACCTTAAGTAAGTTTATTGTATTTCTTGTTGGTGTTCCTAAATAAATAAATAAAATTAAAATAATATACCTATGCAACCTCAAATTAACGGGGGACTGGTATTCATATTATGGTCAGTTGATTCGTTAGTATTTCTAAGTGTTTTAAGACGCTTCCATAACCTAATTTAGCAACCCGATGTGTGCCGGTACAAATATCGGCGGAAACGACATTGAAACAAAGTTTATATCAGTACCAATACAAGGTGGCTTTTACGACGATCGCTGCGTCTCTGGATAACGCAAAAAAGTAGAAAATAATACTTTTTAGAAAGATATGCGTAACGGTCTTTAAAAATAAAAATAGTAATATTTTAGTTAATAAATTATCTAATAAAAAGTGTCTTTTTCGAAAATAAATAACGTCAATTTGAGGTGTAGTAGATGCATGAAATCAATAATTAAATTATTTCTAACTTCAATCATTCTTTTGACAGCAGATATCTTAAGGTAAAAAAATAATTAATTCATGGAATTTCAAGGCGAGATACAGGAGAGATGTGCTGTATTTTTTTTCATAATTTCTGTCCTCTAACGATTTAAAACTAAACAAGAAACGGGTGATTTTGCTGAAGAACGCGCCTTAATTAACATTGCTGTTGAACAGTGGACGGAACAAGGGGCACTAGTTGCACCGTTGCCGATAAAGTCGAGGGTGCGACGCGGCCGCCGCATTAATATTAACGAGTTCATAACTTTGGCACGCGATTCTTGAACATATATTGCCAGTGCCTGATTCATAAAAGCACTTTACGGTACTAGGGTACAAGACGGACTAATCAAAATGGAAACCAGAATAAGAAAGAGTGTCCAAAAAGTTACTAAAATACTTCCAAGCGGTGCCGGTGGAAAGAAGTTACTCGAGGTAGTTAGCAGTCATAGCAGCAACGAACATGTTTGAGAAAGAAGGGTATTGCCTGTCGAGGTAGTTAACAGGCATAGTTAGCAGCAACGAACATGTTTGAGAAAGAAGGGTATTGCCTGTCGAGGTAGTTAGCAGGCATAGTTAGTAGCAACGAACATGTTTGAGAAAGATGGGTATTGCCTGTCGAGGTAGTTAACAGGCATAGTTAGCAGCAACGAACATGTTTGAGAAAGAAGGATATTGCCTGTCGAGGTAGTTAGCAGGCATAGTTAGTAGCAACGAACATGTTTGAGAAAGATGGGTATTGCCTGTCGAGGTATTTAGCAGTCATAGTTAGCAGCAACGAACATGTTTGAGAAAGATGGGTATTGCCTGTCGAGGTAGTTAACAGGCATAGTTAGCAGCAACGAACATGTTTGAGAAAGATGGGTATTGCCTGTCGAGGTAGTTAGCAGTCATAGTCAGCAGCAACGAACATGTTTGAGAAAGATGGGTGTTGCCTATCGAGGTAGTTAACAGGCATAGTTAGCAGCAACGAACAAAATGTTTGAGAAATCCGAGCCATGGATCGGGAATAAAACAGACATGTCGATATATTTATAATGTAAGAAAGGAAATGTCATTATGAGTACAAAAAATATTACTTTGAATGCAGTGTAATAGAAACTTGAGGAGATATCTGAGTTTTAGTGGAACTCGGCTCCTACCACGCGGCAAACAACGCGCGTCTCTTAATTAGAAGGTAGTATCACTAATTGTTTTGATAAGAGCTCACTTATTATAGGACATTAATTATGAAATTGCCGAAATTACTTACAGATTCATGAGTTTATAATTCCTGTAATTCAATAGCCATTTCCATTATTTGTTTTTTGTTCAAAAGTTGCTTTCTAGGTTTTATATCTACGTATTAAATTTTATTTTTATTTTCAGTTAGATTACAAAAATTAAATATTCAAAGACAGTTTTTCCTAAATTTCCATTATGTCCTGTCACATAACATGTGCGTTTATATTATATATATATGTCAATGTCAACTGATACCGGGTCCAGATCAGACCCGAAATATTTCTTGAAATAACTTTATATTTGTATTATCGTATCTATCAGTATATTTTTATTTAAACAAAAAACATTAAAAGCTGTTGTAGCGTATTTAATTTAAAAAAAATAATTATTTCCATTATAAGATTCATAATTTTTTTTACAGCTGTTAGCTTAATTAATATTGTCTCAACCATACATTCTTTTAAATAATTTGGTTTTGTCATTCCTAAAAAAAAACGCAAAAGTGTTTGTACTGAAAATTGAGTTCTTCAAATTCTCCATAGAGAACGGCAATTTCATAGTTAATGACCAGTTTTAAGCATTGTTAAGAATCCTGCTGGCTGTTGTTTTAAAGAAAGACAGAGACAACGGCCTTTTAAAAAGCCTTTCATCTCGACCACACATAACATTGCAACATACGGCCGATAGAAGAACAATATACCTATATAACCGTCAAAACGCAAGAATCTCACTCTTAAACATATTCGAATAGAGCAGTTACCAGGTACATACGGTGTGGGTATACCGTATAAGGTTTATGAATACAGAGTGGTTGTATTGAATTCTTCGGCCATGCGAGCCCCGTCACGCGAATTTTTCCGACGAATGCAGGTACTTTTTTTGCTTATGTATGACTCGTATTTTTGCAGCGGTTTTACGATTAAAATAGGTAAAACGGATGTAACAGAAATTAAAGTAGTTTATTAAAAGAGCGATTGGCCTCCCTTCACTAATTATAACATGACTTTAGTTGATCTTTTCACATGTCAAATTAAATACAAGTTAGTAAAACTAGAACATCCTATCATATTTAAGAGAAGAAGAGAAGTTATGACTCACTCACTGACTGCCTCGTCAACGCCCAGCCCAAAGCTTTGGACTTAGAAAGCTGAAATTTAGCACAGAAATTTCCTTTATAATGTAGACAAGGAAAAAACGAAGGATTTTTCGAAATTCCTATGGGATCGGGAGAAACAGGATCCACGCGAGCAACGAAGCGGGGCGGTTGTTAGTGTATGTATAATGTCGTGACCACATCGTAGAATTGACCATTTCACGATTTGGTTGGGCAGATCGTAAAGTATGATATCCAAAATCTTTCACCAAAAGTAAAAAATAGATGCGACGACGAGCGAAGCGAGGAGGAGCGTATTAGGTTTACAAGTAAATACATTTGGAGAGCCGAGCGAAGCGGAGCTGAGCAAGGCGACCCCTCCCAATTTTAACAGAAATACGTATTGCCAACCAGATCATGAAATAGTGAATTCTACGATATGGCCACGACATATATAAGCGATTCATTTGGTATGAGAAAGTAAATCGCTATCCACTTAATTCTCTAGGACTATAAAAAGAAAACTTTTTGAAATTGCGTGCACGTGCCTACTAATAGAAATAGACGCCCAAAGTTATGTGTGCGTCAAAATTATAGAGCCATTACTGTTTTATACGAGCGATAAACGAAAGGTTTGTCACGCTTTTTGGGGTGGTGTCTCAAATTATTATAAAGTACCTATTTAGTAAAATTACGGTCACAAAAACACGCTGCATGCTGAGGGTTAACTTTTAAAATGTTTTTAAGGGGGAGGGGGGGGGGGGGGGGGGGCAGTCGGGAGTGGTTTGAATTATTTTTCTTAATGTGCCTCTCCATCACTGGTTGATCGTCAGGTTTTTATTCCTAGCAATTTTGATTGGGATATTTTTATTTGCATATCAAAAATAATAAATTTGCATCGCAAGGAGATATAAATTAACATTATATCAATGATAGCAATGATATAATGTTAACTCACTAAATTTGCCATCAGAAATCCTTCAGTGCTGAAGAGAGCCGGTAGGTTAGGTTAGAATGTAGTTCCGCAACCGCCATACCTAACCTTCGTGGTTATTTTTTTATGACAACACAGAAATCCTGTAACAGCACATTTAGTACTTTAGTGTGCAAGTTAGTATTTTTGACAGGACACTGTAGTAGAATTTTTAGTATTTTCTGTTGTGAGTTTAAATACCACCCATTTTGATTTTCCACGGTTTTGACGTAAATTCATTTCTTCTTTTCACCTTGCCCATGAAATATCAAATTTACTAGTTCCGAATTTATCTCGTATTGTGAAACAAAGGCTCAGCGTAGTTTATGAAGTGGAACTAAGTTGCAAATTGGTTGGCGAGATCAGTTCCGTTTCAAGGAGAATTCCCTTAAAGTATGGATCGACTACGAACGTTTGGCGTTGTGCCAGCCCAGACACTCTGTAGGCTAGGTGTAACTTACATTGGCTTCGAGAAAGGCTTTATGTCAAACTACCGGTAAACGGTCACTTCGGATTAAGTTTGCACTAAAGTAGGGTCACCATGTGATATAGATTTATACAAGTTGTAACAGAAAGGTGTAACCATATTTGAAGAGCTTATTCAGGCAATGGTTTAGAACAACTTTTACTATGGAGTCAACACCGAAATCTCAAAAGAAAACTGCCCTTCCATACATTTCGGCCGAGCGGCATTGCATTTTTCTATGAAGCGAGTAATTTTTTTCGAAATACAGGATTTGTTCCATAGTAAAAGTTGTTCCACACCATTGACTGAATAAGCTCTTCAAATATGGTTACACCTTTCTGTTACAGAACCTTTCTGTTTCTGTTCTAGACAGGCGCGAGGCGTGCGGCCAGCATCTACATCTTGTACAGATATTCTACCTGAAGTTTGGCTACAGCAATGGTTGTAGTAGTGACGAGCACAGATAAGCGCGTTTTTTATGTTGCGCGATTTACGCGTTTTGTAGCTTTTCCGGGGGTACGCAAACTAGAAAAAAGTGCGTGTGCAGCACATAATATGTAGATCCATATTTGTGGTCTGCACCCAAAGATTGGAGGCATGTGTGCACGCACTACTACAACCATAATAATAATAAATAATAATAATAAGCCTCTCAAAATCCAACCGTTCGTCCGAGCCGAACATCAGGCCACGTGAGGAGGGGCGGGCAACGTGTATAAAACTTACACGGCTAACAGGGCAATAGCATAATGCAGGGTAGCTTGAGGCGACCTGTTGGGCAGTAGTGACCCCACGGACCCGAACGTGCTCCCGGGGGAAGGCCCTATTCCTCCTCTTCAGCTTGCCTTTGTTGGCCGGCTGGAGTTAACAATGACGAGGGACAGATCCCCTACCTCTGGCTTGCCGTGGGAGGCTAGTTAGAGTGGAGTAGCAAGCTATATGCTTGAAGCGTGGATGTGAAACGTAAGTGGCGAGTGGGCACGTGATGCTGGACCCTCAGGGAGAAAGTGATGGTCGTTTAAAGTCCAATGACACCTCTCCACCCTTTAGCCGCTCAGCAAATGTTGCCCCCTTGTCTCTCCGTGCGAGCAACCGTTTTGGGGGCCCATTTAATTTAGTTGGCGAGTCTCTGCCTGCCCATTTTTCCGTGTTGTTAACATAGATCGGGCAGCCGCCATAGTTCCTTTCATAGTCCCAGTTACTCAGCCTACTAGCACCTCAACCCAACATTTTGGTTCCCTTAGTTTCCATTCCTTACAATAGTCCTACACAGACCGGGGGTTGTCATTGGGTGCACTCCTACAGTGCGTACAGGGATAATCGTTGGTTGGTGTCACATCACATTTGGATTAAATTGTCTAAAGGGCCTCTACGTGCTGGCTTCGGCCCCACGCACGCCTCCCAAAGGTCCGGGACTACATAGTCCCGAGATATAATAAATATACACAATAATAATAATATTATATGTATTTTGAAGACCACAGTACAGACATACAAATTTGGAAAGAAAAGCCGCTGAAGGGTAGCGGCCTTTCCGACAATGTGACACCGTAAACCATCACCAGTCAAATAAGTCCATCGACTGTACTTGCGTGTACCAGTAGCAGGCATTAAAAGGAAAAATATTTTCTGGATCAATTTTGTTTTAGTATTGACAGCTTATTAAAAAAAAGACAGGCTTTTTTATTTTTATTCGTACATCCTTACTAAACAGATTTTAACAAATCTCTCGCTTAAAAATGGTAACCCTACAATCTATATGGAAGCCGTAAGAAGTTTGTTTCTTTATCTTGTGCCCAGGAAGTGCCACAGAAGTTTCTTCCATGTTCCCACTTTTCTCAGTAAGTTAGAAGCCGCCGCAGCTTAAATCGACGAGTATTAATTGAAATATTTGAAGGAATATTATATTTTCATCACTAATGCTCTGAAAACAAGTTGTGTTTAATGATATGCGGGAGGTAATTCGATTAACAACCCTAGGGAGGTAAGTAAATTTAAAAATCGAACGAGGCTCTTTTCTTTTTTTTTCGATCGCACTGGCCAGCAACAAAAACTCAGGAGAAAAAAAAAATAGAAAATCGGCGCCACGCAAATCTTGTTGAAAAAGTTGTTGGAAATATATTTTCAACGAAAAAATTATGAATTGATAATGATTATTTTTATTTGACGCCTGAATCGGTAAAACTACAGGCAAAGGCGGCAAAGGTACCTCCGATTTCAAAAGATAGATATTTGAGAACCTATGACCATTCTATCAAGTGGTAGACTGAAAAGAAAGTAAAATCTTTGTCGGAAAGTGTATTTTTTGTAAGTTGTTTTTTTATTTTCTCGCATTAGTGATGAAAAGTAGAGTATTGCACTCGGGTGTATGTGATCAATTACACCTTCGAACCTAAGCACCCTCGCTCGCTTCGCTCGGTCGTGCACTTAAATATCTCGGGTGTAAATGATGATTTCGGTACCTCCCTTGTATAACAATCCACTATTACTTTGAACGGAACCCGTACACTGTATCTTATATACAGATACAGGGTGTTAAGATGAAATTGCGAAAGCCGGAAACTGGCGATAGAACTCGTCCAGACAAACTACAATTTCTGAAAAAAAAATTGAGAAATCAAATAAAAAGAAACTGTTGTCTCATACATTTTGTTCGCGTAGGTATGTAACTTTTATAAGGAACCGAATGGTGGTTAAGGAAACAGTTTCATTCAGAGCAAGAAGGCGTCCCAATCGGTTTCAATGTCAGGGGTTTCAGGGCCCTGGCGGGTTGCCAGCTCACACCGGCGGAGGCTTCAGCGAGCCTCGTCCAATGTTGCCAGCGTTTGATACCCTTTCCGATCCTGCCGCGTCTCAATGACGTCACACTCAACATAAACGGGTCAATAGATAGGCAACATTACATTCGGCGCCGATGCCTATTCCGTATTTTTCACTAACTGCTAATTTTCTAGTATGATGTTTAATTTTATTTATATATTTAGCCTATACCGTGGGCCGAAATATAAACGGTTTTTTTATATTATTGTTTTAGCTAAATCAATAAGTGAACCTTGAAAAAAGAATATACTATATTTCAGTTTAATTTGATTGGTGCATAATGTAGGTAATAATAGTGCGTAATAATGTTGGTTTTTCATCAGTGTTGAGCAGGCAACAGGTTCGGCGGGCGGGTGCCGGCGGCGGGGAGCGGGGAGCCGGGTGGATCAATACGCCGCCCGCTCTCCGCGCCGCCGCACCCAAGGCTCCGCGGCCGCTCTACACGCAATCAAGGGACAATTTGCTAACAATCATCTACCGATACGCCGATACGCGTATTTCGGTGATCGTATCTGTATAGAGTCCAAGTTGGAAGGGTACTCTCAAAAATACTTCTATCGGTTCATAAAGCGAGAAAACACTCTGTCTCCAACAATAACTACGTTTAATTATGTTGGGATTCCCTTAAATTTATACGGAATCTAACAGGAAAACCATTTAAGAAATTCCGACAAATCGAAACACAAAACTCCGCTTAGCGCCCCATAAATCGTGTTTATTAGCCGATCATGTGGTGGCAGCAGCGATCACATCGCACGCGAGAGTTTCGGCAACAACCGCTCAAGTAGCGATCGCTTCAAGTAAAGCCTCAGCGGCGGCCGCTGTAAACTTGTAAAGTGTTTCCTGAATTAGCCCTGAAGCGGTGCGGGCGTCATGCGATCCGCACATAAATCTGTCACCACCCCGCTCCCCTCGCGTCCCCCGCTCCGTAGGCGGCTGGTGCTACTGCGACCGCATGCCGCACTTTGTTACCATCCCATAGTTCAACAGTTTCTAAACATTCAAATTGAGGAAATTCCAAGGGCCCCGGTCTACAAAGATGAGGGGAGCCGAGAGGATCGCTGTTTTCATACAATTTTGACAGCAGCGATTATGCGCGGTGTTTCGTTTTTCATACTCACGCTTACAGATTTCCATCTGCTACGATCCCAACACCTCTTTCGCTTCTTCCACATCCATCAGTCCAGTCAATTATACAAGCTGTTATATTCTCCGGGTACTTTGCCGTACTATTGACGCCATTTTGGCCAGCTTACGTCCTACTAGGGCGGCTCTGCCTAGCCTTTACCTTCAACTTGCGCAACATAAATTTCTTTCGTCACTCTCTTTCATTTAATTTAAGAGGACAACTAAGGCTGGTGACCTTGAAATGCCGGATAAGGCCCGGTTTAATCCATACGTTATGATGAGAGCAAAAAAATAAAAAATATGTATTTGATAAACTACAGAATATCTGGCATGAGACGGCTTAATTACGAGGGTGAATCCAAAAGTTCTAAGCCCGACCGTGAAAATGAAAGAAAAGTGGGTTCAAAATTATTTTTATTTTTCGACATAGTCTCCATCTAGATCAACACACTTCTTCCACCTGACCTGCAACTTATTTATACCCTCGAAAAAAAATGATTCCGGAAGGTCGTCAAAATAGTCATTAAATGCGACTATCACTTCTTCTCTAGTCGAATATTTAGATACCCCCAAGTGTTTTTTAAATTTGGAAAGAGATGATAGTCAGAGGGGGCTAAATCCGGCGAATAAGGTGGGTGGTGCAGCAACTCGTAACCACATTCATGGATTACAGCCATCGTTTCAACCGAAGTGTGAACTCGTGCATTGTCTTGATGAAACAAAACTCTCTTACGCAACATCCCCGGCCGTTTTTCTTTTATTTCTTCGCGAAGTTTTCGTAATAGGTTACAATAATAGCGTGAATTTATAGTTTCACCTATAGGTAAATAATCCAATAAAATAACTCCCTTCGAATCCCAAAAAACAGATGCCATGACTTTGTTGGCTGACAAAACGCACTTGGCCTTCTTCAGCGTGGGTGAGCCAGATCTTTTCCACTGTTTGGATTGCTGTTTTGTTTCAGGAGTATGGTGATGAACCCAGCTTTTACCTATGGTAACAAACGAGACATAAAATCCTCAGCATCTGCCTCAAAAAGTTCCAAACAGTCACGCGAAATTGTGAATCGAACTCGTTTTTGGTCAGCTGAAAGCAATCTTGGGACCCAGCGAGCAGAAACCTTACGGAACCCCAATTCTACAATTATAATGTTTTGCACTCTGCCATAACTGATGCCTGTGATCTCAGCTATCCTACTAATGGTCAATCGTCGGTCTCCTAGGATGAGATCACAAATTTTGTCAGTGTTTTCTTTAGTGGTAGACGTTGAAGGCCTTCCGCTCCTTGGGTCATCTTCAATGGTCTCCCGACCGCGTTTAAATTCAGATACCCACTTTTTTACAGTGGAATACGATGGAGCAGATTCCCCTAATGTTGTTTCCATATCTTCATGAATCTCTTTAGGTGAAAGACCTTCTTTATTGAGGTACTTAATCACAGCACGGTGTTCAATTTTCTCCATTGTGAAAAATCCCGTCAGACTGCGTTAAACAAAATATCACAAAAAAATAATAGCTTGCAGTATCGAACTTCAACTTCACACAATCAATCACGAAAAAACATTCTAACAAATGACGGTAGATTTACAAAGATTTGATACCTCTTTGTAGGTCGGGCTTAGAACTTTTGGATTCACCCTCGTAGTATTTTAAATTTTTATCAAGAACTTTAACCAAATAAATACCAAAACAAGGTCCAAATTAATAAATTGACCTAAATAAATACAGAAAGGATCAAATTATCACTAAGATCCATTAAATAAGTATGCAATGAAACAAATTAAAATTTAGTAAAATTTAATCTAACGACAAATCAGCTCCTTTGAATATTTTTATTCAAGATTACATAAATTTTATTTTAGATACCTTATATGGTTGCATTTTCATAATTCTAAAATATAAGACGGAATTAAAATATGTATATTTATAAATATCTATTTGATATGTCAATATTAAATTCAATAAGTCAATAAAAACATCTACGACTTCTTAGTTAATTACTAGCCTATTAAGGGTCCGTATAAGGTCAGATGCACACAACTTCAAATTAGCATTTCAAATTTTGTAACTTCGTCAATCGGTTTATATATAGAGGTATATCATAGTAGACTATAGGGCTGATCTAAACAATTTGGCAAAAACGCAAAAGCTCGCTTAAGTTCGCTCGATAGAAAATAATTACGAAGTTGCCTCTAAATTTCATGATTTTTGAGAGTTAAAGGGCCTTCCTTAAATTTTACAGCCTTGAAATTTGTATTAAAATAAGTGAACTGTCTAGGTCTAAACATTACGGAACATTTTATTGATTTCATCTAGAAGGCGGGTTATTAAATAAAACCGCAGGTTATCGTGAGCGCGTGTTCCTTGGTGGTCGTAACAGCCGTGGCTGAGGGCGCGCTATTAAACTAAAAGAAAACGTCATAGAGTTCAGTTCTATCTGATACAAAATGAGGTGCTCAATCTGACTTTATATGCAGTCTTAAACCTTAACTAACATAGGGATTTAAATTTAAGTATACGCTCTATTACTTGATAATAATTATAGTATTTGACTTATATCATTCGTGTCATGAAGATAAATAACTACGGTTACAATTAACAGTAAAATCTCTCCTGACAACTTTTTGACAACATAACAGACGATGTTATCGAACACTGCAATAAGTAACCAAGCTTTGATAACTCAAAGATAACACTATGATTTATTACACTAATAAACGCCAATACGACTCTGATAAAGGACATTGGTCGCATAAACACATTGTATCTAGAGCATCGTTGCTCAATCTTTTTAGTGTGACGACTCCCTAAATAACCAAAATAAAGTCAAAGTTTTTACGACCACTCACTTTACTTTTTAATTTATTAAAGTTTTACATTACGAACAAACAATGTTTAAATCATAGGCATATAAAACCCTTTTTTCTTATATTTCTTTCACCAGTTAGAACTTGTAATAACACAACAAAGATTTACATTGGCCAGCGACATACCTTGTTATTTCACTTGTTCTCTTGAATGTAATTTCTTTACATAGTGGATGGAGTACGAAGATATATTTGTAAACAAACCGCAAATTGGCAAACAAGCAAGCTGTTTAGTGCACACGTTCTTGAGGCCCAAACGATCATTTTGGCATAGTTCTCGAGAAAAAAAAAAACCTGGGGGGGTTACTGCCCTCTTATTAGCCTCTTGTATAGAAGGTTTTTTTTTGTGTGTGATGTGTCGCGTGGTGTTGGCAACTAACAGGACTTTAGATGTTAATTTTTAAGGCCGTGTTAGGAAAACTTGATTTTTACTTGAAATTCGTTGTTTAATAAAAATTAAATTTGTTTCTGATTGATTCCTAGATGGTAATGCACTCTAATAATAATGAAAATATTTCCATACACGCAAACAATTTTTTGACAAATTGCAACACCTCCTATACGAGATCGCGACCCCCGGGTTTGAGTTTGAGAAACGATGATCTAGAGTATCTACGGAGACAGAAGAGCGTTCATTACACTGCAATGTTATCTTTAATCTGGTCTTAGTGTTCTCTGATACTAATGATGACATTAACATGATAAGGACCATAAACCAACAATGCACCCATTTACAAAATACTGCGGCAACGTAAGCTAATGGATTTGGGAGAGACAACAGATGAATTGTGAAACTTTTCTTGCCATACATGAACCTTAAATAGCGCATACAAAGTACCGCGTGGTATTGAAACATTTTGGTGAACGCTACCTTTGTCAAGATTTAAAACAAAGACAAAGGCAAAAGGAGCGGGAGAAGAGCATGTTAAAAACACAACCATTTTTTCAAGTGCCTTCTAGTTTGACACGGTACATAATTTATATGTAATGCCTTACTTCATCCCTTCACTTGCTGTACCAGGCTCTAGCTAAATACAATGATAACGGCAAGAAACAAAATCCATAAAAAATATGTTCTATTAATATTAGTCGCCAAGAAAAGTATTTAGCCGCCACTCGTACTAAAATATTCAACGTTTAAAACCGCCCTACAATCGAACTGTATCATTAGCAAGTGTTTCTAAATAATCATCGCAATTCAAGTCGTGTATTTGGAATAATAATACATCGCAGAGTACCTATTGGAATGAATATTAAAATGTGTTTCACAAAATTCACCGAGTCCATCAATTAAGTTCTTGGTTATAAAAAGAATGGAAAATACACTCGGCGTCAAAAAAATCGCACCTTTCCTAAAATATATTTCAAACATCTTTCATTCATATTTGAAACCAATTATGAGGGAACTATTTAGTATCAATTAAAAAGGCATTTAACGACCTTGAAACAAACAATTGTCTAATTTCATTAATAAAACAAATCTCTCGAGTACGGGGTGTTAAAAAAGTATTGCTCAAATACGCGTTCAAACGGTCGCCGGTTCAAAAGGTGCGAATTTATTGCCGCCGAGTTTAGATCCCAAGATTGTTTCATTAGACAAAGCCTTAATGTTTGATAGGGTGGACTGGTTGGTGGTTGGACATACAAGTAAAATGTGACAGAGGACTAAATTAAATTAGTTAGCTACTAACTTGGGACGTGGCTCAAAACGGACACAGTGTAAATGATCCGCGCACAATGAGTCCCTTGTTGCTCTACATCCGTGCATCGACCGCATTTCTACATGTCGACGCAATTCAAATGAAACCTCATCCTTATTCAGTTGCTAAACGTCTTCCAATCTGTACAAGTAGCCAAACATCCTGCGATTATGTGGCAGATCTAATAGCCCATTACAAAATCCGCAGTCAAGCGTGCAGAAAAGATGGATTTGTCCAAGGGAGTCTATACAAATGGCGTATTAATCTCGACCCGACACACGGATGTAACAATTTGCGCAGGGATTCATAAATCCAATCAATTGAATCAATTCATTCAGTGAGTTGTGGAGTTTTTCCGCGATGAATTATGTTACTGTACAGCGTGGTAACGAAAGAGTTCAAGATCACAGCTTAATGAAGATGGACAGATGTACTTGAAGATGGAATTTAAATGTTATCGCAGCTAGACATCGCGAAAGTGATACATTACAATTTATAATCTAAAGACCGGACGAAGCAATCATCAGCGTAAAGCCAATCGGCATGTGTTGCTCCCATTTAAACATATATATAGAGCAGCTACAATTTCTGAACTCTTTTCAAAGTTTCTAACGCGACGCTGCAGCTCCGACTGAAAGTACTAGGATCGCAACCAGAAACTGTTTTGAACTTCTAGATGTTTTCAAGAAACATAGCTAAAAAAAAAAAAGCTATTCAAACAGATATGTTTTTATTTGAAAATTGCAAACATGCTCGACTAAGCAAGATAATATTTTTGTAAGTAATGTAGGGAGGAAGGTTCATGCGAGTTATGTGGTGTTCGAGTTCCATTGAGGGAGCCAGTTAATTGGCAAAGAGTGACGTCACAACTCGACAACTGTCGCGTTGTATTATTTGTCATATGGACCAGGAAATTCAGTCTCGTTATCGGAATAAACACTCTTGTATCGAGTATATTCTTTTTCGTGACATTACCCTTGAAGAGTCTAGTAAAGTAGTCTTGTCCTTTAAATGGTTGGTTTTAATTACCTCTACCGCCAGTAATATATGTTCACTAAAACACAAACTTCTGTTTATTATGCGACTACGGCCACGATTCACATATTACAATACAAAAGAATCCAAAATATAAAATGCAATACGAAAATATAAGCCTGAATTCTTTGACAACATAAATGTGTTCGTAAAATCGTGTACAGAATTCAATTAACTGACATTACATCACGTTTAGGGATAACTATTCATGAGGTGGTAGAGCTGATGCCGAGCTCGACTGCGGAGGTACCACCATCTTATTCGCAAACCCAGGTAGCCCACTATGCCAGGGGACCATTGATGGCGGTATATCCATCCCCAATTGCCGGCCTTTTATAAAACAGACTGGTAACGGGCAGCGGTGTCACTGGTTCCGGCACCACGCTCACCAACCCGCCTGCGCAGCGTGTGTGAGTGGCCATTTCTTCCAAGATGACCTTCAATTGTGGCGAAATCTTGGAAAAGCATATGTCCAGCAGTGGACGAAGAAAGGCTGGTGGATGGATGGATGACTCGTAAACAATTTTAGAAATGAGAATGTACAAAAATAGCCATGTGCTTCCCAAAAACTGTATTGCTCTCTCTCACAACATGACTTGCAACTATTTCTCTGAAAAACGTTTTGCTTTACATGTCAGCGCTAAGTGGTGTTATCACATAACGTCCCACATACGGTACAAACGATGAGCCGGGCTACACGGTCGGGTGAACGGGGTTACGACACGCTGAAAACGTCAATAAGGTGACCCCCACCGCGACGACAGTTACGTCCCAAGGGGCTGAAAACAGCATTGGTATTCTGATCGCGATGAGCGGCGCTCGGTGCTACGCGGTCATGCCGGGGCCAAAACCCCTGCCGTTGCTAGGCAACTCCTGGAGATTCGCTCTCGATCAGAAGCCTTGGCGAACGCGCGCTTTGGACTGCACCCTCTGGACTCTTCGAGCTTTGGCTGGCGCGGGAGGTGCAGCCAAAGTAGCGAAGCTATTCGGTCATCCCGATTTAGTGTTCCCGTTTTGCGCGGAGGAAACCGCCCACATTTACAGACGGGAAGACGGGATGCCGCACCGCGCAGTGGCGCCTTGCCTAAAGCATTACAAGCAGGAACTTCGGAAGGACTTCTTTGGCGATGAGCCCGGATTGATTGGCGTGTAAGTATTCATTATCGTATCCGCTATCTGTAAGCTTACAATCTTGTGGGAACTGAGATTGCATGACTGAACAACATTAATTACTGGAAACGCTCGCTCTTACATTCCACGTGTATGAAATGTCAGTCAATTTCAAGGTTCCTGAAATGTTTCTAGACACGGTGATGCATGGTGGCGTTTCCGATCCCGAGTGTCGAAATTCCTGGTGGCTCCAGAAGCAGCCAAGGCGGCTGTGCCAGCCCTCGATCTGGTCACAGATGACTTTGTCAACAGGTATGTACGATAACAACCTTTCAACAACATACCGATAAGGAGATAGCGATATGGATCAACTTTTCAGGCTAGTGAGACTCCTAACATAATATGTAGGGTTAGGCAGGGTATTTGTAAACAGGGGTAGTTGAGAACAAGCTCAATTGCAGTGACCTTTTACGCATTAAAACAGTAAAAGTAAAAACGGAACGCAACCTTAGTCTATGGTTGTTGTTGGCCATGTTGAATATCAGCTGTGACTTACCAACACGATAAATTATTTTCGACTAAACTTTTTTCTGTGTTTTTGACTGAAATACAAGTTTATTCGAGTTACAAAAGTGCTCAATAAATGTAAAAGGAAACGGTAAGTTTAAATAACTGTTTGATAATCGTGATTTATAGAGATTCTTTCTTTAAAATATGTTGCGATTTTTAAGGTTATGTAAACGGTTTAGTAGAAAATCATTGTTTACTTTTACCCCAGTTATTTTTACTACTGAGGTAATTGTAAACGGTGATTAGGGTAAATGGTAACATCAGGTTAGTTGCAAAAAAAGCATTTCCTGAGTTTGGGTTTGCAAAATATAATTAAAAATAACTTTTGCAGGATCACGTAATCATGCCTAGAACTTACATAAGGAAAAAAGAAGGACCCAAGTATTCTTTGCAAGATATAAAGCACGCTGTTGAAGATGTTGTATCCAGAAAGAGAACTTACCGCAATGCAAGTGATTATTATGGGGTTCCAACGTCGGTAATTTTTCACCGAATCAATGGTAGACATGTGGGTTTAGATAGAATGGGTGCTGGTGTATCCAAAGCTTTACCAGATAATGTTGAAGAGCACATTGCCAATTGTCTTCAAACACGGGCTCGACTGGGCTATCCTTGCCATAAAGAGGAATTGAAAAAGCTTGTTGGACAGTACGTGACAGAGTGTAAAATAAAAACTCCTTTCAAAGATAATGTTCCAGGGGACGATTGGTACCGAAATTTTATGAAAAGGCATCCAAATTTGTCATTAAAGAAACCAGAGCTGTTACAAAAAGTTCGTGCCGATGCACGGAAACCCTACGTCGTATATCATTTTTACGAACTATTAGCCACTGCGGTGAAGGAAGCTAACTTGACAAATAAGCCGATGTTCATTTTTAATACCGATGAAACTGGTTTTAATAATGACCCTTGCAAGGTACGAGCAATAGGAGAAAAAGGTGTGGCTCTTTCTCGAGTCTCTGGTGGTTCTGGGAGAGAGTCAACGACTGTTTTAGGCTGCATATCTGCGAATGGGGCGTATATGCCTCCACTCATAATATTCAAAGGTGCTGCCGTACAACCAAGATGGGTAAGTGATGAAGCCTATCCAGGGACACTTTACGGAGCAACCGAAAAGGGGTGGATGAAAGAACCAGTATTTTTCCATTGGATTACTGCTGGGTTCATACCATTCGTCAACGAAGTGAGAAAAAAATATAATGAACCAAATCAACAAGTGCTCTTGATATACGATGGGCATGCGAGCCACTTTAGTGTTCGAATAGTAGAGGCGGCTACAAATGCAAACATAACATTAGTTAAATTTAAATTTATGAAAAAAAAAAGCATATCATGGAATTTGATGATTCTAGTAACAGCGATATAGATATGAGTATTCATAGCGATTCTGACATAGCCGAAATACAGTCAGATCTTTCAGAAATGGAGGCTGAATTTACACAATATGAATCAATCTCACAGACCGAAGAAAATGTTGACAACCCAACTCCGAGCTGCAGTAAACAAAATGATGACAGTACATTGACTGACTATCAAGTCAATGACATAGTTTTGGTACGATACATCTCCAAAAGAGTTGAATATTTCGTGGGGAAAATTTTAACTAAGGCCGAAATAAAATACCAAATCTCTTTTTTCAAAAGAGTTGGGAGAAATGACAGTACAAAATTCATTGTTCCAAAAAAAGGAGATTTTGATACAGTAGACTCTTCAATGATAATAAAAGAAGTGCAACTACTTCCGTTAAAAGGAAATGGAACCGAATTTGTGTTTTTCGATGACGATGATCTATTCTACTTTGATTATTAAAGCATTTTTAATTTGGTTACAATTTGGAAATTAAAAGACATAAATTTATATTTTGTTTTTATTTACCCCTTCGTAAATAGTACGTATTTTATACAGGTGTTCTCAATTTCCCCAATGAATTCAAATAGTTATCAATCACCCCAAGTCATGAACAGTACATTTTTATTATAATTTCATTATTGTTTACATTGACCCCAGAGACGTGATAAGTGCTTTCAACTATCTTTTTTATACATGCATAATCGTTCCTAATGAATATAAAGTATTTTGGTTCCCAAATATAACGTATAAATTGAGTTATAAGTTCACAATCACCCCTAAAATAGTATTTTTTTAAAACATGTCAGGGTAAATGTAAACGCGCACTAAAACAAAGACAAAGTATTTGTAACACAGTTGAATACTCTATCATGCCATAATAAAATTATTAAGCTTTAATCTGGCCATGATTTCGTTGAACTGCCTTTATTATTTTATTTTTGAGATTTTATTTTGTCAACATAGATTAAATGTTTTACTGATTCGTTTACAATTACCCTGCTTGACCCTATTAACATTTAACTTCAAAAATAACAAGCAATGTAACAAAGGAAAGATTTAACGAGTATTTTACTAAAATTTTAGCTATGCACTGTAAAAATATTTTCAATGAATGTGCTCGTAAAGACCCACTTTTTATGCATCAAAACCGAACAGAAAATCGATTCTTTTGCCCTAGGGCTTTATTAATTATTTTTTTTTAATTTATTTACAATGGTCGGCTAACCTGCAGCCTTTCCAGTGTACCATAGATGCTATACTTTTTTTCCACTGTTTAACGCCTCTGGATACAGTCCTTTTGAGCCAATTATAATTTAAAGTTCACAAGATTATATTTGTTTTCATTTCCTCACACTATGCATTGAAAAACGTAGTATGATACACGGGCGTAAAAGCAATAAATTACTCGGTTACGTAAATCGTCCTCGTAATTTAGCCCTTATAGCATAAACTACTATTAAATAATATTTAAAATCTATCAAAAAGATGAATCTCAGACGGGGCATTATCGCTAGCCAGCGACTTATCTACTTCGTTCACCGAAATCGACCAGTTTCTTCCCAAATGTATCAACTTGATACACCAAACAATAATGCACTATTTCACCACAGTGCGACAAGGCACTTGGCGCGTGGATTGGTCGTAGCCAAAATCGGAACTAACTATCCTAATAAAACGTAACCCTTGTTTCACAGCTGCGTCCCTGTCAATGTCATCCACGCGCCAAAAACTGTATTTTCTTTGAGTAGTTCCAAATGGACAAATGTCCTCAGGGACCTGTCAAGTTTAAGGGGCTATACCGTGAAAATTTACACTTTTTAAAGTTATTTATCTGCTCTTTTAATGAAGTTCCAAGTAAAATAAATTAGTATAACAATTTTGGGACCTTTTACTAGATTTTGGTCTATCAGAAACGCGATAGGAGGAATTTCATTCGATAGAAATAATTATTGAAATCAGGTCTAAATTTACACTTTTTTTGATATTCTGACAAATTAGGATAGCACACAGACTTGAAAAATATTTATTTAGATGGGTTTTAACTACACCTAAATTACTGGTTATGGAATTTTTTGTAGCTATTTTAGTTAATTTTGAATTAATTTAAAACCGACTTTTTGACAATTTTCCCCGATTCCGTCCCTTTCGCACTGCGGGTCTTTCTGCCTGGAGTAACGGGGACCTTTGCTAGCACGGTATATCACTTTAAGGGCAATTTTCATAGATTCAGGATATATGCGACCTATTCCGTAATATTTGTATAGCAATTTCTTTTGATAGCTCTCCAAGCCCGCTAGCGCCGCTGCAGATGGGATACGAAATAGCAATTTAAAAAAATATCGCATCCTAGAAGTTCGCCCCGAACTGTGAACTCGCGGACCCGCTCTTACAACCCCACATCACGGCAACCCCTTGACCGATTTGGCTCATGTTACAACTTAAAAACTTCTTTTGTCTCATTTCGGCGTTCCGAACAGCGGTATTCGAGTTATCGTCATAAAAACATTCATACATACATAATACAAACGTCGGATTGTTCAAGTAGACTCTGAGAACTTCGCTCGCTCGTTCATAAAAGTAATGACCTTGCTTTCCTCGGTGGTGTACTAGGTATGTATCTATTCGATAAGAATGTAACTGATCCAAATTGATCTAACCCATGTCAGAGTGGATTATGGATGGATCACTTCAACTCGTGAACAGGCTGTCGGTTGATAGCCAGTCGTCAAACACATAACAAACAAACTGAATAGGATCATAACTTAGAAACGTAACAACGACTGTAAATCAATATTTATATTGTCCGGTTACCGACTGAACAGGTCGAGGTATAGTTCATTATAGCTAGGTATTTAACTTGTTACGTGCTTGTATGTTTGTACGTCGAGGTGGTAGATACTTGTCCTGTTATTTCTTTAAGATGATACATGTTAAAATATATATATTGAATTGAAATATGAAGCATGCAAAGGTTGTTGGAGTTTCTCGATGCGAATCTTACTGAATATAAGGACAATTTTTATTTTATGATGATTTTAGGTAGCTGTATCTATAGCCAAGAAACTTTTAAAGTACGTAAAGTAGAGATAAATATCTCCATCTCCTACGATGCTAACACTTTTCGCTTCTTGCATCCCATTCTTCCAGTTACCCGGTCATACTTTATTCTTCTTTCTTCTATCCTCTCCAGTCTCCAAAGAATTCCTTTTAATACCGCTAGAGAAACATGCATTTTCCCGCATGAGCTGGCTCGAGCATACCACCACATGCTTGGTTCCGACAGACGGATCCCATCTATGAATGAACTCATTCAATCTATTTGCTGTAATTAGGATCATGCAAGGAATCACGCAACGCGTTTGCATGTAAAGTTCATTGGCATTCGATTATTCACCAAAATAAACTCAGTAGATGAGAGCCAATTCGAAAAACGTGCATGATGGTTATCTATCCCAACTTTGCATAAATGTAGTTGTAGACCTGGAATAGAATATAGGCTTTTCTATCCCATAAATCAGTTCCCATGAGATAACTATGGGGTGTCAAGTTTCAATAGAAAAGTGCTGTTTTACTCCTTCACACCATAGACATGGAATTGGAAATGGGCTACTTTTTGTCCCATTAATCAGCTCCCATGAGATTATTCGATGCTTTTAATGGCTTTTCATTGATACCTGTCATAGAATCTGTGCTTAGAGTGTGTACGTAAATATTGACAGATTAGATAGGACTACACAAAAACCTAATCTACGCGGGCGAAGCCGCGGGCAAAAGTTATAGTCATATCATATAAAGTATTAAACACATTATTTCGACATGGTATTAACACGGGAGTTTTTCCGTGTGACCCATGACAAGGAGGAAGTCCATCGCCGTATTTTGGACATGCTTTGTAGGACAAGTAGGTTTCATTACAGCGTTTTAGGAAAATAGGTACATAAATAGTAGGTATGCAATCGAAAGAAAAGAAACGAATCAGTCGTTGGTGCTTTCTTTGCTTTCTCGACTGGGATTGAATGCGGACCTGAAGATATAGAATTCGACGTCCTACTAAATGAGCTACCAATACAAATTCAAATAAAAACAAATCTTATATAACTACGAGGACAAGTTTAATGATACGCTACGTCATGCGCTGTTTCTTTCTCGTAGCGTGCAAAAATATAGACAACTAGACCAACAATTCAACGGTATTCCACGCTCGAGTACCACCGGAATAACAAGTCTATCATCATTTGAATGGAAGCGAAAGCACTACCATAATATGAAGGTAATAAGGCAGAAATTGCAAAGGTTTTGTCTCAGTAGAATCACGGATAAGTGACCGCATCCCGTGTTGAACCGTCTGCGTCTGCATTTCT
The DNA here is from genome assembly GCA_934047225.1 of Ypsolopha sequella. NCBI lineage: Eukaryota > Metazoa > Arthropoda > Insecta > Lepidoptera > Ypsolophidae > Ypsolopha > Ypsolopha sequella. Next base: position 9,917,416 of record OW204002.1, on the reverse strand, counting down.
GTTTTGACCATTTTGTTTGACGATGAATCACTGACTGACTGACAACAGAATTAGTGTTAATGATGGATGAAACTTCAAACAAACATTCATCATGTGAATTTATTTATTCGACGAATAAGTCTGTGTTGAGGAAAATAAGAATTCTAAATTATATTATTGTTGTCAAACAGAAAATTTCGTCTACTTACGAATTTGTTTTACAATGTTGCTTTTTCTGCAAAATAGAATTTTTCCGTTTTAGGATGGAGAGCCTCGTCGATGAAAATCGCGAACTGCCAAAAGATTTTCTCACGGAACTCTACAAATGGGCTCTCGAATGTAAGCAGTCTTAGAATCCAGTACATATCGCTTTTCTTTTAAAGCCATAAAAGCTTTTAAGGAAATTGGTTTGTGTCAATACTTATTAACAGCATAAAATGTGTCAACTACTTTTTTCAGGTGTGGGAATGTGGGCGCTAGGCACGAGACTTGGCTGTTTGAGCGATGACGACGCCGCAGCCAAGGACATTATCAGATGCATCCACGGATTCTTCCACAGCGTGCCTGAACTAGAGTTATCCGCACCTCTATGGAGATTATATCCCACCCCTGCCTACAAAACTTACGTGGAAGCTCTAGACGCCTTCAGAACTCTCTGCCTGAAAAGATTGACTGATAAAGGTGTATGCGCCCAGATAGCACGAACATCCGGGGACAAAGTTGCTGCGATATTGGCATTAGATTTGCTGCTCGTCGGCGTCGACACTACCGCAGCGGCGGCCGCCAGTACTTTCTACCTTCTATCTAAGAACGATAGAGTTCAGAGTCGCCTGCAGGCGGAACTGAGAAAGAATTTACCACTAGATAGAGTTCTCACGAGTAAGGATTTAGACAGGCTGCCTTATTTACGGGCATGCATAAAAGAAGCTTTGCGGTAATATTTGTTTCTGCTTTACATTTGGTCTACTTTTGTGCGCGATACGTTGCAGTTTGTATTCACGGGTAATTCGGATTCAGCTGAGGCACGCTCAAATCTTTAGAAGGGTCGCGTCGTTACGCGCAAACCTCCATACAAACGCTGTCACCACATTGTGAGGTGTCTAATGGAATGTATTATAATATTTTAGGCTGAGTCCATTAACATTATCTAGATCTGTGTTTAAATCGAACCGTGAAATTTGAGAAATATCTTAACAACAAACCCCTAAAAGATGTAAATTTAATAAAATCTAAAAATTATTACGGGTCATACACCGAAAATGTTATACCGAATATGTCATATAGGAGTAGCATATTGGGTGGAGCCGATATCTGGAGCCCTTATTACTTGCAATTTTACGGTATCTTTAAAACAGTTTGGCTCTAAATCGGTCGTTTGTTCTAATACTTTACTGTTTCCAGTTGTTTACTGTAGCTCTTGTAGAATTTTACTAACGGCACCTACTTACGTAATGTACGAAAGGTTAGAGTTCTTAATTTTATTGGATAATAATTTTGTCGTAATCAGACGGACAGATTTTTGACAGTGAATTAAGTACTGCTGATTTGTTTCGCAACTTCCATTATAAATAAACCATACAAATAACATCTGTGGTTTCAGAGGAATAACCAATTTTAGTCTAAAAACAGCTTGAATTTGAAAAATATTTTCATGATGTCTCTTAGAAGCGAGAATAATTTCTTACAATAAAGTTATTCTTTATAGTTTCAGTAAAGCTTTTTCTTTCTTCATAATTTTTGAAAATACCGTTTAAGAAAAATTACTTTAACAATAGGAGTCAAACGTTACCCGCGCCAACATGCAAGTTGAATCGTCTATGAGTCGAGTTTAGTTTCCGACCACGCGGTTGGGATTTCCTGAATGCGGTTTTGCTGACCCATATGGAATGATACATTCAGAGAATCTGCAGGCGCTGATCCAGGATTTCGCTCAGAGACGGGGGCAACTTCTATAAATCAGCGACGATTACAACATTTTAAAATTACTCAAAATTATGTACCTACTTCGTTCGTCGCTCATGGGGGGGGCCAAACGTCCCCATTGTCCTTCCCCCCCTGCATCCGCGTTTGGACGGAACTTTATAACTGCTTCATAAGCCAGTCAATGTATATTTAAGAGTCTAAGAACTGGTTATGCAGTAATATTTTTGTAGCAAGCAACAATAAAACGTAGTAATTGTGAGATTCCATAATGGAAGTAATCATATTTGCCTTTTTTGGTTGATTTTAGCACATGATAGTGGTATTTCAATAAATTTACTTTTAAATGTAAAATGTTCCTTAACAAATGTTACATTGTTACATATACGCCCACAATATATTATACAATATCCATATTTGTAATTGTATAGGCACTTAATGCGTCAGTTAACATACAAAAAGCTTGGCTAGAATAATTGAAATTGATTACAATTAAACGGTGGACATAATGGATTCTTGGAAAATTTATCACGTTATAGGGCACATTATTCATATAATAATGGTACCTATTATTTTACGACTTTTGTGTACATTTCATTACAGTTAACTTTTGAACAATTTAATTATTCTCATTGCCAGTAAAATGATTCTAATACAATAATATAAAGAGACTTTACGATTTATACAAGTACATATTACTATTTTAACATAAAAATGGCACCACCTCCATATATTATTATACTATCAAACTGTACAATTTACCACCATTTTCTAAGGACTGGTTAGACCGAGTTTAGAAAATGGTACCTAAATGTTAATTACATTTATTTCTGTCACACTTACTTTGTTACCTACTTTCATGTATAGTGCTTTATGGTTCAATAAATGCTTTTATCTCTATCTCTTACATATAGACAAGATAGAGTAAATAAGAATCAAATAGCACGTGTAACCACAGGGTGGCCTCCTGCCGTAAATGCACTGCACATATTGAGTATCGTCTTCAAGAACGCAAGTTGACACCATACCATGTAAAGCGAGCAAAATTGTCTGAGTTGATCGGTCACGACGTGAATATACCTAGTCATTTTCGTTTCCTTTGATCCAGACCGTCATTTGGCGCTGTTTAGGTATATTTTCTTACAGTACTACCACCCTAGGCACTAAAAGACCGGCAACGGTATAGAAATAGAAATTGTTAATTTGCAAAAAACTTATCATAATACATAAGGTGTTGGGACATCCTTTTAAGTATTAAAAATACCTGTGCCAGGATGCCCCGCTCCTTTATAACTATGGTTGTGGTTTTACAAAATAAACTTAAATAATGAGTGTGAGTGTGTGTTGAGTGTTGAAGGTGTACGTGTTAGGTATATAAGTAATATATGAGTTTAGTTATGAATGTGGTTATAATTATGAGTGTGTGTGTTTGTTATTATTATAAATCACATCTCCCTAGCCCTGCGACCGGAGTCTTGGGATCAGTATATAATTGCTACAAGTAAGGGTGTGTGTACTTATATTATATGAGTTACGGTATATTATTATATCGCCTGTTTTTTTTTTCCGATGATTAATTGTATATTGAGAATTTCAATTAAATACATATTAGCCGTATAAAGGCCATACTATTCAAAACATAATAAAGAAAGTGCCTGTAAATTTTATTTACTAATAGTATATTATTTTTTCCCACGCAAATTTCACGCTATCATCACAAAAATGTAAAATCGAGCTAAACCGGTGCAGGTTACTGTTCTATAAAACCAACGAACCGTTTTGCTTATATAACCCAAAGTTGTATAACGTTTGCTGATGCTAGTATACAAATGTTTGTAAAAGAGATGCAATTTAACACACAATTAGGTGTAATTTGCACGATCTTTGTTTTAGAAAGGTCAGGGGCATTACATTGTTGCTAGATTTATCTGCATTTACCTACGTTTCCAAACTGTGCTGTATTGCAACTAAAAAAGGATTATGTTTAATTTAATGAAAATTACATAAAATGATAATAGACTTTTCTTGTCTTTTCGATTAAAGAAATTATATATATATATATACGAAAACACAAAAAAATATATAATTATAGATGAGTAGTAAAATATATTTCGACCACTAATTGTGGTCGGCATCAGTTACACAATTTAAATAAAACTTAAAAATTAATAATTATAAATTATAGATACTTATATATAGATAATATTCAGTATCATAAGTATCTATAATTTATAATTATTAATTTTTAAGTTTTATTTAAATTGTGTAACTGATGCCGACCACAATTAGTGGTCGAAATATATTTTACTACTCATCTATAATTATATATTTTTTTGTGTTTTCGTATATATATATATATAATTTCTTTAATGAAAATTACAAACACATTTTCAGGATCAAACCAGTAATTTTGGGCAACGGAAGATGTCTACAATCCGATACTGTGATATCAGGATACGAAGTACCAAAAGGCGTAAGTATTATCACGAACATTTCTACACCTCCTTGCATAATTATTAGCAAATGTATTACTTATATAAAATCGAAAACCTAGAAAGGGACAAAATTGTCGGGAAAGAGTGAGTTGGCGCTCTACACACCTTTCATTCATGTCACTACAGCAATCACACGAAAGCCAAAATCGCGAAAAAAAAAATGCAATTCGATTCCTTAGATTGTGGCAATGATGAATGGTATAAACAATATGTGTTTGGATAAGTGATCGCTTAATAATTTAATAATGAAATTATGAAATCAAAATTCAATCACAGTTATCTGTGTTGCATGTCTAAACGGCCATTCATAGTGTTTTGTGTTTGCAAAAACGTAACATCATGCAACGCAACTTTAAAAACAAATTGAACATCAAATAATTTTTCCAGATAGGTAATTAATTTTATACTAATTAATTAATTCCAGAGATTATCTCCTACATCCAACGTCACTCACAACCATCTCCTCTCTAGGATTCAAGTGTTTCGGGTTTTTATTATTTATAATGATTATATTTACAACGCGGGCAGAGCCGCGGGCACATCTAGTTCCATATAAAAGCCATAATTTGTATGACTAATCAACCTTGAACGTTTCAGTCCCACGTTGTATTCCCGCACTACGTCCTCTCCAACGAAGAGCGTTACTTCCCGTCTCCCGAAGCCTACGTCCCCGAGCGATGGCTCAGGGAAGTGAACGAAGGCATTACCGACCAGACTCGGTGTCCTCACGCCAGCACGCATGCGCGCGCCGTGTGGCGCAAGCAAAAGGAAATGGGGATCCATCCATTTGCGTCCCTCCCGTTCGGATTCGGTCGCCGGATGTGTATCGGGAAGAGGTTCGCCGAAGCCGAATTACAACTGTTGCTCGCTAAGGTAATAACGCCGGCTCTGGGGCTTTGCTAATATGAAAATCGATTTAGTATTTTTCGTGGCCTTTCTTTGTGCTCGTGTACTTATAGAAAAAAAAACGCAAAGGTATATAATTAGGGAACAAAACAGAAATACTGAAAAGAGGTAAAGGAAAACAAATTAAGCTGTCGACTTTTTCAGTAATATCATGAATTAGGGCCAAGGTGTGGTCGACAATGTCACGAAAAGTGCGGACAGCACGCGATGGCAAAATATGTGCCCGCATAATTAATGATAGCGATAAATGTTTTGGCAGGATCACAATAAGGCTTAGCGCCACGCACCTTTGTATCAAGTCAAAAACAAACAAGTTATAACAAAGGGCTTGGTTTGTATACAAAAACAGGGTAGGACGTCTTGCACCAAACTTTTTTTCTATGGAAATAAATAATATATTTTTTTTCAGACCTTCCAAAAGTATACCATGTCGTGGAAGTATCAAGACCTGACATACAGCGTGACTCCAACCTACATACCCAACGAGCCACTACAGTTCACCATAACTCCTAGGAACCAGCAGACGACAGAATTTTGAAATGGAAATGCTTGGATCAATATTTTAGTTTTAAATGCACCAAAAACTGAATTTGTAGAAATTTTACATAATTAAAACCTGCGGGCCTATTATGTATCTCTAGTTGCCTTCTGGACTGGGTGTCTATCATCAAAAACATAGATATACTATCGAATTCCGATTGTCTAAGGGTATGTTAACACTTGAAGTGACGACACAGTTCGTAAATAGTTCAATACCCACTAAAAGCAATTTTGAAAGTTTAGTTTTTATCTATGTTTTTGACGATAGGCACCCTGTCCAGTTGGCAACCTAAGATACAGAATAGGGGGGCTGAATAGATTTGAGCATTGTAAATCGTGGACGTACAAAAAAAGGCGGAAGGGGTTTCGCTTTACAAAAACTGAAGCAGCCATAGTAAGACCGAGCCCGGCACGCACACATTCACATCATAGTAAGTCTATGATCCATACTAAATCCACTTACACACTTACAAAACGCCGCCATTGCTATGCTTCAGTTGTTGCTGAGCGGCGTGGTGACTCCACCCGCCTTTTTTTGTAAGTCCATGTTGGAAATAAGTAAATTATAGTTAATTCAATTAGTAATATAATAATATAAGATACATAATTTTTGTAAAGTTCCTACTTTTATAAATTTTTTTACTAGCGTTAAATTCATCCGAACCGCGACCTCGCTTTCGATCTATTTTATTCACTGTTGTTTTAAGAGCGGTATCGCATTTGACATGTAAAAAATGTATCATAATATACCTACTTTGCAAAATAAACTATTTGAATTTGCAGCCGGATTGTGCAAAACCCGCCTTTTTCTAATTAATCGGAACAGAACATTTAAATTCAAAATTCACTCAATAGTTATTCAACAAAATCTTATTACCTATGTATTGTGTATACTTGTGTATACGCAAAGTTTCCATTGGTTTCTGTAAATTAGAATGTCAAAATTTTCCTTCAAAATTGGGTGTTGATAAAATAACCGTTAAATAGGCTAAATAAATCAGGCCAAATTCGAGCACAGAAGCGGTCATGTCAGGATACAAAGAATACTCACTATTTGGCGGAATCGTTGAGCTGGTACTCATTGGACCGCCCGAAGCACTCCTGGACGCCAGCGTCGGCCCACAGCCGCTTCATCGCTGCAAGCAGCTCCTCGCTGAACGGCTCCGTGTCCTCCATCCGCTGGATCACGTCGAACACCATCTTGCCGTCGCTCTGGAACATACCAAGTATGGTTACGGCGATTTGTATGACTGAAGATACGTAAGTGTAAGAATAACTGTCATATCTCCACAACTGTGAGGTGACGCGATCTGGGACTAACTTGACGCCTTTAGTACTGTACGGTAAGGCGGGTTTTGTAGGCCTAACATGAGATTGGGTCTCGATACATGTTAGCGACTGCGTAAAATATTTTGTATTAGAAATTCTGGTTCCTCTCGTAAACCTACATGGGATACATGTAGATATAAGTAATTTCTATAGTATAAGTTTTAGTACGTTACTGATATGTAAAAAAAAAGCCAGCCAAGTGCGAGTCGGACCCCCGCACGAAGGGTTCCGTACCATTATCTATAAAAACGACCGAAAAAAATGTGTCTGTTGTATAGGAGACACCTTAAATATTGTTTTTATTCTGTTTTTTAGTATTTGTTGTTATAGCGGCCACAGAAATACATCATCTGTGAAAATTTCAACTGTCTAACTATCACGGTTCATGAGATACAGCCTGGTGACAGACGGACAGCGATGTCTTAATAATAGGGTCCCGACCGTTGGTTACCCTTTGGGTACGGAACCCTACAAAAGGAAATATGCTAAAAAAAAGACATGATCTTGCTAAGTTTCTTGCCCTTCTTCTTAGCAAGACTGTATTTATGTATGTAGGGGATTTGGTCGGCCGCCTGGATTTAAGCTGGGGGCTCGGTTGGTGATCAGTGAACTTTGTTCCTGGTCGCTGGCCGGATCTCCGGTATGGGTTCGGGCGGTTGATTAGATTTCACCTTCTGCGTATTTCCTACGATATAGCAACTTAAAAACCAATATAAGAACGCCGACTTCTAGATAACATAACGTTTCAGGAAGAAAGAAGTCGGCAAAAGTGTTGTTTCGGTACCATCGGTCTTTATAGAATTATTATTACATATATTTCTATAAAATTAAATTTGACTCGTAAAACGTGTGTTATGTGTACCTACTTTACAAAATAAACTATTTGAATTTGGTACTATCTGGGGGCACGGCAGTGCCCCCGCAAAGTCTCGCAGAAAAAACGCGGAACGGCCGTACCATCCTTTTCTCGAAGCAACTCACGGCACTTTCAACCCCCCTGTATCTTCGTTGTGGGTGAAGCTAGAAGTCTGAAATTTCAGGAACCAAGAGTACTTACTGATCCTATATCTGACCCCAAATTACAACTTTGTACCTATATTCGATTAGGAAATATCTCAAGTCAAAGTTCCCTTATTTTGTCACTGACTGACTGACACATCATCAAAAGTCTAAAGGTGTTCTAGCAGGCCTACAAACTTGAAATTTTGCATGCGGTTAGTGTTAAGTGTACATTGCAACAAAAAAATATAAAAATGTTATTTGCGGTTGGTAATTTAATATTTCCATACAAAGTCTACACAAAATGTATGTTTCCAGCTGCATCTATAAATTTGTATGACACTAGATGACCTTGGTGGTATGCTGCTTTGCATTAAAGACGCCTAAAACGAAAAATTCTACGTTAAAGTTAAAGTGCGAAAACTAAAAAATAAAACCGGTAAAGTGCGAATCTGACTCGTGCATAAAGAGTTCCGTACCCCTACACAATACGGGTACGGAACCCTAAAAGTAAATAACAACAATAAAGATGCCATAGCAACATTAAGGCGACAAAAAACAAAGCGATAAAATGGTAGCGCCTGACAAACAATTCGGTACCTTTTTAGTACGGACCCCAAATTTTCATTATTTTACTTTAAAGTATTTACTACAGACTGCCCAAAGTTTAAACTTTCACTTGTATGTTGTATTACCGTTCTAAAGATAGAGCCTTTGTTATAATAATCTGTTCCTTGGGTAAGGCACCCTAAAAAGGGTGGTTTATAATGTTCCACACATTCACAATATTAGTCTATTTAAGAAGAAAATATCAACATTTCGTAATTAAGTCACTAAAAAAACGGTAGTTTGCGAATCCGACTCGCGCATAAAGGCTTCCGTACCCCTACACAATACGGGTATGGAACCCTAAAAGTAAATTGCAACAACATAGATGCCATAGCACCATCAAGGCGACAAAAAACAAAGCGATAAAACGGTAGCGCCTGACAAACAATTCGGTACCTTTTTAGGAAGGAACCCTAATTTTTATTATTTTTTATTTTACTTTAAAGTAGTCTGCCTAAATTTTCAACTTGTATGTATAACCGTTCTAACGATAGAGCCTTTGTTATAATAATTTGTGCTTTGGGTAAGGAACCCTAAAACACATTTAGTCTATTTAAGAAGATAAATATCAACATTTCGTAATTAAGTCGCTATTAAACCGGCTAAGTGCAATTCAGACTCGCTCACGAAGGATTCCGTACTACCATCACACAATATGGGTACGAAACCCCAATTCATTATGGTAAATACCAACAATAAAGATGACATAGCAACATCAAGGCGACAAAAAACAAGGCGCTAAAATGGTAGCGCCTGACAAACAAATCAGCACCTTTTGAATACGGAACTCTAATATTTATATGCCCAAAATTGTTGTTTTATAAAGATAGAGCTGAAACAAATAACATCGAATAATTGGACCTCCCTTGGATTTCCATTTATTGAACTTTTTATGCTGTGATAGGGGCCATATTATTATTTGCCGTGATAGAGGACAATGTAACATATATTATGTGAAAACATTTACGCGCTACCTATAACGGCTGAAGCTGTAGACCCATGTGATAGATGGATAGACAGCGGAGGATTAGTAATAGGGTCACGGAACCTAATGATACGGAACCCTAAAAATCAAGGTAAAAGGTTATTTATCAAGTAAAGCTTTAAATATATTAAAGGAAAAATAAAGCGGCTAATGTTGTTTTATTTGTATATGCATCCTCTATGATGTAGGTATATTGAAATGTCTATGTACTCGTGTGTCATTTCAAAAAAGACCAGGTTTAGCTCATTATTCTGAGAGGTTTAGACATAATAATGTACTCTGTGGTTTAGACTGACAAGCCTGCCTTTCACTTCATGGTCAAAAGAAATTTTAACCTGCCTGTTGCGTCTATTTGTGGATAATAGTAATAATAACTTACAGTAAAAATTAATATTGCAATGGAACCTGAAATATTGTACATAAATGAAAATCCTTGTCCACACCTAGTTGTCCCTATACCTGGAGATGAAAAGAAGAAAAAAAAGAAGAAACCTTACAAAATAAAACACAAAATCTTACATACAAAGAGAGACAATCCCTGAATAAACTAAAAAACAACAATGATATAATCATTTGCCCTGCGGACAAAGGATCTGCAACCGTAATTTTAAACAAAAGTGACTATATAGCCGAAGGACTCCGACAGTTAACCGACTCCACCTTCTACTCCATTACACCAAGTGACCCATGTGACCAGGTCGTGAAAATAGTCCGTGATCTCCTCCAATTGAGGGGAACAGCTGAGGGTTTATCACAAATTGATATAGATCTAATGATCCCAAGCCATCCGAGAACCCCAAACTTCTACATGCTTCCAAAAATACACAAACCTAACAATCCCGGCAGACCTATAGTAGCATCTTACGATTCACCGACCGAAATAATTTCAGCTTTCGTTGATTTTCACCTTCAACCAATTGTAAAAGACCTCCCATCACATATAAAAGATACAAACCATTTTCTTGAAATCATCCATTCCGTACAGTTACCAACCAATACAAAATTAATATTAGTTACAATAGATGTAGTTTCACTCTATACAAATATTCCCCATGATGCTGGCCTGAATTCACTTCAAACTTACCTAAACACACGCCCATCACCCCATCAACCATCTACAGACTTCGTTGTTACTCTTTCGGAAATCATTCTCAAAAATAACTTCTTTTCATTCGAAAATTCATACTACCATCAAATAAAAGGTACTGCTATGGGAACTCGGATGGCCCCAAGCTTTGCAAACATCTTCATGGGTTCAATCGAAACGTCTTTTTTAAACAGTGAGCCTCTGATACCCCTGGTGTGGCGGAGATTCATCGATGACATCTTCATGATCTGGCCACACAGCAACGACTCCCTTAATGACTTCCTCAAGCGTTTGAATGATCACTCCACACTTCAGTTCACCCACAACATCTCATCAGAAAAAATCACCTTTCTAGATGTCGACATCACAATAGATCATAACAATCTAATTAACACATCCGTTCATTTCAAACCATCAAACAAATTGCAATACTTGCATTTCAATAGCTGCCACCCCAAACACATCAAAAAGTCCATTCCATATTCAATGTCACTCCGTGGCCGTCGGATATGTAGCAACGAAACCACACTTGACAACTACCACAAAATTATTCACAAAAGCCTACGTAACCGTAACTACCCAGACCAATTCATTCAGAAACATCTTTACGACCGACCTAGATTTCATAACACACAAAACAGACACACTCAACCATCCAACCAACTCCGACTCATAACAACATACTTTGAAGGAAGTTTTAAACTCAAAAAACTCATAAATGACTTCATGCCCATACTAAAACAAAACGATGAAACAAAATCACTACTCCCCACTAACCCACCGATCTGTTATCGTCAAAACAAAAACCTTAAAACCATTCTCACAAAAACAAATTCAAAAGACACAAACATTCCGCTCAACACATCCCCAGCCACAGCTCCATGCCGACGGCCACGGTGCAAAACCTGTGCACTCATCAACACATCTACACACATTAATACACACCACACAACACACCCTTACAAAGCTCAGACAAACACATCATGCATAACAAAAAACTGTATTTACCTACTGGAATGTCGACTCTGCCCGGCATTCTATGTAGGTGAAACGAGAACTCCGCTTCATATCCGTATCAACCAACACAGATTCACAACAAAAACACATAATAATACACTACCCATCCCAACTCATACCCGCCTACACAGCAAACCATTCGACGACTGCTTCACCGTCCGCATTATAAAATCATTTCACCCACCACTGACTGATATTCAGCTAAGGACCTGGGAGTCGTCTTACATCTGGTCGCTTGGTGCTCATTACGGCCCTGGACTAAATAGACAACACTGACTTACAGACAAACGAAACCTATATAAAAATATTACAAAAACCTGACTCAAAAAATCAATCATTCTAGACTATACTTACTTAAAAAAGACACACACAATTCAACATTCTCTTTCATTTCAACCCACCACACAAATCATCCTACACGCACACAAACACCCTCTGTTTCTATCCCAACCACAAACACATCCTCACATAAATCAAAAAGTTTAGTTTTTAGGGAAGTATTTTTTCCTTTTTAATTTTTTTTTATTGTATTATTCTCATTGTCATCTTGTAAATATCATCTGTCATCTTGTCATTATTACTCCAACTGATGCCGGGCCCAGTGGGGCCCGAAATATATCTTGGACTATATTATGTTATTCTGCAATAGTTGTGTTTCTTTTATGTGTATTTACCTATATAATTATATATAAAAAACGAAAAAACAAGCTGATAAAGGCAATATATATATTTTTCATTGTATTAATATTAGTCATCTTTATTTCCTAATAAAATATGGTGACTTTGCAATCGCAGAGCACAAATAAAGCACTGATGCGTAGAAATGTCTTCTCAAATCGCTACTAAATTGGTATTAGGTAGCTGATATGTTGTATATGTTGCTATGCGATTGCGAAGTCACTATATTTTATTAGGAAATAAAGATGACTAATATTAATACAGTCACTTAATGTTGGTAGGTAACTAAATAGGAAACAATTAATGATAAATTTTTTTAAATAGGTGCTCCCATACTAACTTAAATGAAAAGGTGCTTCCATAAAAACTAAAATAGCAGACTTGGCTTTACATAAGATCTCACAACTTTTTACGGTGGAAGGATTGCGTTGCGAGACTTGCCATTTTTGTACATTTTATGTTTTTGATGGGATTAGTTATTCTGTGATGGAGATCAGTACGTAAACCGCTAGGGACGTCGCAAAATTTCTCACATAAATATTTGACGCAGTTGTTAACGGGTATCGAGGCGAGGTATATGTTTGTTTCATTATGGGCGAACTTTCTATTTACTTTTCATATTTATTTGTTGTCATGAAAGTAAAGATGACTAAATTTATTATTTCGGAAAACTATATTATTCCGTCATTGTGTTCACTAGCGAAGTCAACAGTGCTACAGATGAGATTTTACAATCTTTCTAATTTAGAACTTATTGTACCCATCCACTCATCAGCCTCGTTCGTCCACTGTTGGACAGGCCTTTCCAAAATTTCGCCACTCTTGGTGGTCCTCCTGGAAGAAATGCTCATACTCACACACGCTGGGCAGGCTGGTTGGTGAGCGCGGTGTCGAAACCCTCGCACCAGTGACGCAGTATGTTTTATACAAGGGCCGGCAATTGGTAAATTGGACAGGTAAATTGTCAGAGCCGTTAAAATATAATTACCGTAGTGAAATTATTATTTCACGGCTATGACAGTACCAGGCATGGTGGGCCACCTGGTTGTACCTGAAAGCTGTCCTCTTACTCTCCCCCGAATAACTTCTGGGGGTCTGTGAGTAAGATGGTGGTACCTCCACAGTCGAGCTTATATCTTATTGTATAGATATAAACAATAAAAATATTAATTGTAATACCTACCAGTTTTTAAAAACATTACGCTGAACAAAACGGTAGTTTTTATTTAAATTATGCAATAGTTCCTGGTAACAGTATTTCCGTGGCAATTGTTGCACCATACCTTATGGCCCATAAGTGGCTGCTACGTGCTTCCTAATAGGTTCAACGACTTGTTGTAAACACACGCTAATAAGCTTATCTTATTATACATCGTTTTAGCGATCAGCATTATAACTGTAACATCTGAAAGATATCATACCCCCGGTTTCTGAAAGGCCAATCAAAGTTAACAGTAGATTAAAAAAAACTTTAACCGCAAATAACGGTGAAAATAAAGCATATATGAAGTCTGAATAGTGATGAATCAATAATTAACTTAGTTAATTTTTGATTTCAATGTAAAATTCCCACTTTTTCTGACTTAATCCGCAGATAATTATTTTTTAATCTACTGTTAACATTGATTGGCCTTTCAGAAACCGGGGGTTAGTGTGAAAAGAATTCTCATGATAGTATTAACATTCACGTGAGCTGCCATTCTATATTAATATATAGTATTATAATAGATAGTATATAATAGATAGATTACCTATGAAATTGCCGAAATTTTCTTACAGATTCATGAGTTCATTACTGTAATTCAATAGCTATTTCCATTATTTGTTTTTGGTTTAAAAGTTGCTTTTCAAGTTTTATGTATTTATTTTGGTGTACCATAAAGAATATTTGTCTTGTCTATTTACCAGGGCCGGAATTAGCCAGTAGGGCATGCTTCTTGAAGACCAGGGGCCTTCACAGTTCTTATAAACTATTTCTTGTATTGATACACTTACAACCAAACTATTGCATGTAGGCTTTGGTAAAACTATAAAGAGTGTAAATGAAAAGGCTATGAACATTATTATACGTAGTTGGCCTTTTCCTTATCTCCAATATTTACGATTCGAAAACCATTTCAAGGAATAGCAGACAATCAGACATATATTAAAATAAGTGTGTATATCCTTTATTAAATAAAAAAAAGTGATGCCTTTCATTTGACCTTCAGTGACGTCATCACCACACATTTCAATACGAAAATATATTAAGGTATGTAAAACTTTACATAACCTTAAACTGATAATTGTTTTCCAAAAAGCAGACTAAAATAGCACATTGTTTAATTTTCTTTTTTTACAGCAATAATACACTTATATTTAGACAGTTTGGTTATCATCATGGTTCCAAAACAATAGCTGACCTCCACACCTTACAATATACCTAGGTAAAGCCGGATCTCCTGCGCATGTTTTGCCCTACACAAAACAATGTTTCGCTACACATTTTTGTGTATTATACGCAATGTTTATCATGTATTATCTGGATCGGTGATTTTAACGTATGGCTATACAATAGTTCTAGTTCTTAACACGTTAAAGGACAGAGACGCTGGACAGCGTCCTATTAGATATACCAATTTGGACACGACGCCGTATGGCGTCATCGATTCCCTGTAGAATTGTGCCAGAACGGCGAGCAGAGCGTCGAGATTTCTCTACAAACCAGTGCAAGTGTTGTTTATTGTGTCACAAAGTGATCATTTCAAACGAGATCTACTGTCAATCCAATGGGCCTATATGTCGGTTTCCCCTTTTGCCTTCCTCTCTACTACCATGTGTCAAAACACAACTTGTATGAAGGCAATCTCTGTCCTTCAACGTGTTAAGGATGCCGATTAATACGAAAGAGGTTATAGACTTCATACAACTTTGTCACTGTTATGTAAGGTTTTCGTGCATCTGATTGCACTTCAAGATCCACTAATGATACATTACGAGTCATTGTCGCTGCAAAATATACTTTTAATAATATTTAATGGCCAGACGCTTATTTAAATTCAATCCGGCATACGCACGAGCGTCGAATACTGATGGTACAAAAAACCTTTTAGCAAAGTGAATTTATTAAAGAGGGGACATATTTATATAGATGCACGTATGTAAGTGGCATGATTATTATGATCGGGGACAAGCTAGGACATCAATGTCAACACACGCCGATTCAGACATCCACTCCTGTTATCGCATCCCTCCGGTAGATAAGAGCAAATGCTTTCAAGGCTTTGATTGACGGGGCCATTCGGGCGGCGCACGTTTCGATCCATATGCTAAACTGCGTGGGGGAGAATCGGCTTTATTCTTTGGAAAAATATGACCGCCACCCTCGCTAAGTAAATCTCGGAGTCGTCGCGTGACGGAGATTTTATCGGGTTTTTTCCGAAACGTCCTCCGGTCGTGTTGCGTAATGCGGAGTGACAATCGAGCTGTGACGTCACTCGTTAGCTGAAAGATGAACGGAGGGCAGATAAGGCCGTATCTTTTCGATACAGGCTCGTTGCGAGAGGCTGCCCGCATAATTTCCGTGCGACAATGCAAAGTATGCAAACCCTTGCTCCGAAAACGGATTAAACTCATGACGGGTTTATAGCTAATAAATACCGAGATAAAAGCGGTGTGCGGAGTGCGGACAACGACAGAATTTGGTCGTTTTTAGGGTTCCGTACCTAAAAAGGGAATAAGGAACCCTTATAGGGTCACTTCGTTGTCCGTCTGTCTGTCAAAAGACCCTTTTTCTAAGGAATGCGTGAAGGTATTAAGTTGAAATTGATATCAAATACTCAGGTCTGCAATCCCTTAGAGCTGTAAAAAAAAACTTCTAAGTCAACGCAATCAAAAGATACGGCCATTTATGACACATATTTTGACACTCCCAAGAGAATCAAAACCTATAGGTTAACTTCCCGTTGACCTAGAATCATGAAATTTGGCAAGAAGCAATGTCTTATAGCACAAGCAAAGGGAGAAATCCAAAAACCGTGAATTTGTAGTTACATTATACTTGGAAAAAGCAAGAAAAATATTCGAGACTCGATTCCCGTGATGGACGAACTATTTACATACCTAAAAGTTTGTACGGAACACTCGGTGCACGAGTCCGATTCGCACTTGGCCGGTTTTTTAAACATTAATGTACTAGTTTTCTTTGCGTTTTGGAATAAATAGATCAATTTAAGTATATAAATTAATTAATATAAGTAAAACTCGAGCGTTCAAGAAAAATAAAATATGCCTATGGAAGTATGTGTGTTGATGACGTCACTGAAGGTCAAAAGAAAGACCTCGTTTTTTTTTTTCATTTAATAATGGATATGCGCGCTAATTTAAAAATAATTCTACTAAAAACAGTTCCGGAAAGCTATTCCTCGAAACAGTTTTCGAATCGTGAATATTTGCGAGAAAAAAAGAGGCCAATTAATATTGTTGGCGATGTTTTTCTTTTCATTTTATATGCGCTACTTTGAAGTACATTTATGGATCGCAAATGTAATAAATAAGCTAGCAAGTGCATGTTTCACCTGGGATATCGAATGAGGCGGTCTCATGCATAAACACACGATATCGATTCTTGTACGGACGCGAATTCGGAGAATCGGGTACCTACAACTGGCGCCGTATTAGGTATTGTGAAACACATCGCGAGTAGTTCGAAAACACATCGCAATATCACCTCAATGTTTAGACAATAAAGACTACATTTGTCTAATTACCGCAGTAGTTTGCGTGCTACGTGGGTTATGAATAGTAGGCAAAAAAGGTTAATCTTTCATCTAATTCAGTTTACTTTTTAATTAAAAACTATCGAGAGTTAATATCTACTCGGAATAGAAAATATTTTTTATTTTGCTTCAATAAAAACAGCTTGGACAAGAAAACATACATCAAAGAATAGAATAGAATTGAAAAAACTTTATTGGTGTCACACAATTAAAATACAATATAATCAATAACAAACAAAACAGAAGTGACACTAAAAAGGACTCCACTCAGCATGTGTCATGGCACTATTCTGTAACACGACGCCGGTCTTCCGCAGACACCTCGCAGGGTAACATTATTTAGCATGCAACATAAGTATCACCTAATGTCTTAACCCGTAGAATTATTGAATTGAGATGACAATTGTATACAATAGACTCGCGGTACGATCCTACCTTATATGAGCAGACGTGTGTAAAGAGAAATACTCATCAATGTAAAAATAGATATCGAAAGTTGTGCTCAAATATAACGTTACTGCGAACTTTACAGCAATATTAGAGAGTCATCAACTAACGTTAGTACCTGACGCACTTACATATCTATAAAGCGGAGATTATTTTTATTGCAATTACATTATTTATAGACTACCAGCTAGACGCAAGCTACTCTTTGTGAAACCATAAAGGCTGATTCATACAAGTCAAGATCGCTTTTAAAAGAGTACACACACAAACGAAGTAGCCTACACATAGACAGTATAGACCAGGGGTCGGCAACCGGCGGCCCGCGGGCCGCATGCGGCCCGTAGACTATCTCGGTGCGGCCCGCAAGCCTGAGGTCCGTAAGAAAAAAATACCGAAGCAAAAGGCCATATAAATTCACTAGAATTTATACGGCCATGCTGCTGGGCCATGAGAGTATTCTTGAAAGCTCGCTCCCACGCGGGGTGATAAAAATGTACCTCTATTTCATTTCTTAAGAACTGTTTATCAAGACTGTGATGTTATGTATTGTTTCTACCGAAAATAAATATTTGCTGTACTTATTCAATTCTTGGCAATTTCTTTTGCGTTTATCCGCCGCACGTGCTGCGGCGGGCGGCTCCTTTGAGACAATAGGCGGGGCGGCAGTCTTTGATTAGACGCAGGTGTGCGGTGGCGAAAAAATTCAAAGCGACCGGTTTTAGTTAAAATCACAGCCGCGCGAGGCTCTCGCCACATTCGGTTGTGGAAATTCGCCGGAAACTCACGTCTCATCTGGTTGCTAGCTACGCGTTTCGTTTCACCTTTCTTCCCTTCGCTGATAGCTTCTCACGCACGACGTATGAGGTAAGTTGTATGCACTCGCGAGCATTTTGTTTTATTTTATTTACTGCTTGTTAATGTGAACCTTCAGATTGATGGGTAAATGTTATAAGGACGGGGATAGTAGTTACATGACATGAAGTTAGTTACGAGTGTGTCATGTTTTAATTATTATTTGAATGTGGAGTTGAATTTGTAGGTGCTAACTGGAACATATAATTTTACAACGAATTTAATTTTTTTCATTATTGTTACAGAATAATTATATAAACATGGCTTCAAGAAAAAGGAAGATAGAAGAAGAAAAAAGAGTTTTTAACGAATTATGGACAGAATTATACTTTTTTATCGAGTTTAAAGGAAAACCGTTATGCTTGATTTGTCAAAAGAGTATTTCTGTAGTAAAGGAATATAACCTGAAGCGACATTACGACACTGAGCACAAAGCTAAATTTGACTGTCTTGAAGGAGAAATACGGAAAAGGAAAATTTCCACTTTGAAATCGTCATTACAAAATCAACAAAACATATTTAAGGTTGTGGCAGACAACAGCGAATCGAATGTTCGGGCCAGTTACAGGGTAGCAGAGATTCTTGCAAAAAGTGGACGTCCGTTTACCGATAGTGAATTAGTAAAAGAGTGTGTCTTAGCTATCGCAGAAGAAATATGCCCAGAGCAGAAAAAAATGTTTGAAAGTCTTAGTCTCTCTGCAAGAACTTGCACCCGACGTACTGAAGACTTGGGTGCTAATTTGTGTGAACAACTCAGGGATAAGGCGCAGTCTTTCGACTGCTTCTCTTTAGCGATGGATGAAAGTACGGACGTGTCGGATACAGCACAGCTACTCATATTTGTACGCGGCATTGACGAAAACTTTACTGTTTACGAAGAGCTTGTGAAAATTTGCAGTTTGAAAGGTACAACTACGGGAGAAGATTTATTTCACCATGTGGAACAAGCTCTGGATTCATTGCAATTAAGCTGGGAAAAGTTAACAAGTGTCACTACCGATGGAGGCAAAAACATGAGCGGTCAAAACAAAGGTGTTGTTGGGAGAATCATCAGCAAAGTGAAAGATTCTGGATCTACTGTGCCATTGATTTTTCACTGTATTGTCCATCAAGAGGCATTGTGCTCCAAAGTTATATCCTGGAAAGAAATAATGGATACTGTAACATCCACTGTTAATTTTATAAGAAGAAATGGGCTCACACACCGTCGGTTCCAAAAGTTTTTGGAAGATCTGGAAGCTGAACATGGTGACGTGGTTTACTACTGTGAAGTGAGGTGGCTCAGTCGAGGTGCCGTTTTGGAACGGTTTTTTGATTTGAGGAAAGAAATTGGCAACTTCATGGAGATGAAAGGAAAGCCAGTAGAAGAGCTTACTAACAAACAGTGGATTATCGATCTTGGTTTTTTGACTGATTTGACTAAGGAACTGAATCAGCTCAACAAACGCTTGCAGGGAAAAAATACATTGATTTGCGATATGTATACAGATGTAAAGTCATTTGAAATGAAACTGAAACTGTTTATCAAGCATATTGATGAAAAAAAGCTTGACCATTTTCCTAATTGCAAGAAAGCCGTGGAAGAAGCTGGAGATAATTTTGTGTGGCAAAATATTACAATGAGAAACGTGTTAACACAACTACAAACTGAGTTTGTAAATCGATTCACCGACTTTAAAAAGAGCTCCCTTAACATGGAAATATTCCAAAACCCTTTTGCAATTGATATTAGTGAGGTACCAAGCAATTTGCAAATGAACATAGTAGATTTGCAAAGTAATAGCACACTTAAAACGGCATTTAAGGAAAGCACTGACTTGATACAGTTCTACGGAGGTTTGAGTTCTGAAAACTTCAAAGAATTGAAAAAGTTTGCTCAGCAGATAATAACTATGTTTGGTAGTACATATTTGTGTGAGCAGACTTTTTCAATTCTCAACTACCGCAAAAATAAGAATTGTTCGCGGTTAACGGATGAACATTTAGACGCGATACTGCGCGTGTCTACTACTAAAATGAAAGCAGACGTTAAAAAACTTGCAAGTCAAATGCAGCCTCAAAAATCTCACTAGTTCTTACTTTTATGTTAGTATAGTAGTTCAATTAAAAAAGACATAATTGTATGAATATATATGCGTTTTATTTCAAATATTAAAAATACATGCCCGAACATATAAATATAAGTGCGGCCCGCACTGATACTCTGGCAACATATGTGGCCCGGCTATAGCATAAGGTTGCCGACCCCTGGTATAGACCAAAGATTTCAAAAGTAAAGATAAGCCCTTACCGTACTATGATAGCACCAAAATGTTTCTACCTTTAAATGGGTGACGCACACACGTTTGGAATCAGTGTTCATCTGAGCACAGTGATAATTGGACGCCTTAAGCACAAAATAACCACTTACAGAATGTTTACTCCGCATAACAAGCGAAAACAGGCGCACGCACACATAGACGCGTACGTACGACGATCTCGGAGATACTCGGGTGAATGCCAATACGAAATTCTGCCGAGATCATCATACGTACGCGTCTATGCATGTGTGCGTCTGTTTTCGCTCCGTCGTCGAGTCGGGCTTCTGGTAGTATCTATTTTGTGCCTTAAGTGCGCTTAAAGTTAATCATTTTAACAACTTTAGTAGTCTGATCAGTTTGCTGACCGTAGGTAGACAGATTGCGCACTCATAAGTGTGCGCCCGTCGGCATTATGCTAACACACGCATTCAAAAACAATGCAATAGATTTTAGGTGCCAGGGCTTATCAAACTTTCGAAATCTTTTGTAGAGACACTCTTTATTAAATCTTGAGTTGCATGGTCTCTTTTCAGTCCCCACGCGAAGCCTACGCAAGCATCTTTCTAAAATAAAAATTTCAAAGTAACCGATTCAGACTAAAAATGAAAATTCCATCTAAGAAAATTATTAATAGAACTTCCTACTTATAACAAGTTGTCTGGATTTGGAGTTGGTCTAACAATTCATTATGTAAATATGGTACAACAATTCAAAAATATTTTTTTAACTAGTATTTTATAATTAGTTCAATTAATGTTTGTGATTCCAATCAACATGTAGAAAGAACCTTTCTACATTAATCGTCGAAGAAACCGATATATTATGGAATCATATTCGTAAATACCCATTGTAGCGTTTCTTTTTTAAAAAATTATGTTTTAGCTACTTCATAATCACGAACGTAATTTCGTCGATTCGACCTAAATTTGGACTGCCACCAGGCAAGCCTGGTGACAGCCAAAAAAAGAGGTAAATCTGGATAAAGAAACTGCATAATTTAACTTTAAATAAACTAAAAATAACAAAACTGAAGTAAGAAAAATATGGTATAAAACACAATAATATTTGTAGAGTATTGGGTACTAAGGAACTTATTAAATCAACACAAAAATTATGCCTAATTCGTCTTATTTAGGATTTTGTTTTCCTTTAGCTTAAACGACGCATTTGTTCACAAAATAATGGATTTAAATTTGGATATCGAAACTAGTTTATAGGATCCCAGAAACTAAGATTTCACGGAAGTTTTAATAACTTCTAATCCGAAAGAAAACGTAATATTAAGGTGTTAAGAGCAATCGTTATCTAGCTTTACACTAAGGAAGAAAAATAATTGATGCTGGATATCCAGACTACTGGATGTTAGGCTACGGATACTAAAAACCTGGTAAGGGTCTCTTCGTGACTTGGGTGTTTCCAGTCTTCCTGGGAGTAGTCGATGAAGCCAAGCCGACTTCTGTTTTAATACCGGAAGCTTTAGCCCACCAGGGTACGTGGTCCTTATATCCGGCCTCAATAGGTACAACCGTACGAGATGGCGGGAGGAATTGAAGAAGAAATGGGGAAAAACCCTTAAAACCTGAAGGGTCGCTATAAAGAAATAAAACAACAGCGTCAAGATATGCTTATGAATTCTGGGAAAGGGAATTAACGTATTGGAAACGGGACAAAAGGGATTTTCAGAGAATGAAACCAAAATTACACAAAACTTACCAGGAAATGCAGAAAAAAACTGGCTTTCACAATGTTTAGAGCAAATGTGCTCTGTTTCAAGTTTTAAAATTTTAAATTTCATATTTTTGTAGCAAATTTGTCTTCCTTGTACCACGATACTCTTTGATATGAGAAAAATAACAAAAAAATCTGACAAGATATTCCAAATATTCGAATTCGAAAATTCAGCAAAGCAATCAACGATAAAGAAAGGTTGAATACTCGTAGCGAATGCTACACCATGTAACCCAAATACCTATGAGCATGAAAATATGTTCTATCTTTGTTACTTTAAGGCGCTAAAATAGGGCCACTTTTTCCCGTGTATTTCATGAAATATACAAAAAATTGTATGTTACCGGCCAAACCCGATTTAATTGGTATATCTAATAGTACGCTGTCCAGCGTCTCTGTCCTTCAACGTGTTCCAGTGGCACCGCTGCCCGTCACCAGTCTGTTCCATACAAGGCCCGGCTATTAGGGATGGATATACCGCCATCCATCGGTCCCAGGCATGGTGGGCCTCCTGGTTTTTTGCGGCTTAGGCTGAACTTTATGGGAAGTCCTGCAGCGCAGAAGAGAGCCGGTAGATAAGATTAGAATGTTATACATGTTGAAAATGAACCCTCTAGCTACGAGGGTGAATCCAAAAGTTCTAAGCCTGACCGTGAAAATGAAAGAAAAGTGGGTTCAAAATTATTTTTATTTTTCGACATAGTCTCCATCTAGATCAACACACTTCTTCCACCTGACCTGCAACCAGTTTATACCCTCGAAAAAAAATATTCCGGAAGGTCGTCAAAATAGTCATTAACTGCGACTATCACTTCTTCTCTAGTCGAATATTTTGATCCCACCAAGTGTTTTTTTAAATTTGGAAAGAGATGATAGTCAGAGGGGGCTAAATCCGGCCAATAAGGTGGGTGAGGCAGCAACTCGTAACCACATTCACGGATCACAGCCATCGTTTCAACCGAAGTGTGAACTCGTGCATTGTCTTGAAGAAACAAAACTCTCTTACGCAACATCCCCGGCCGTTTTTCTTTTATTTCTTCGCGAAGTTTTCGTAATAGGTTACAATAATAGCGTGAATTTATAGTTTCACCTGTAGGTAAATAATCCAATAAAATAACTCCCTTCGAATCCCAAAAAACAGATGCCATGACTTTGTTGGCTGACAAAACGCACTTGGCCTTTTTCGGCGTGGGTGAGCCAGATCTTTTCCGTTTGGATTGCTGTTTTGTTTCAGGAGTATGGTGATGAACCCAGCTTTCATCCATGGTAACAAAACGAGACATAAAATCCTCAGCATCTGCCTCAAAAAGTTCCAAACAGTCACGCGAAATTGTGAATCGAACTCGTTTTTGGTCAGCTGAAAGCAATCTTGGGACCCAGCGAGCAGAAACCTTACGGAACCCCAATTCTACAGTTATAATGTTTTGCACTCGGCCATAACTGATGCCTGTCATCTCAGGTATCCTACTAATGGTCAATCGTCGGTCTCCTAGGATGAGATCACAAATTTTGTCAGTGTTTTCTTTAGTGGTAGACGTTGAAGGCCTTCCGCTCCTTGGGTCATCTTCAATGGTCTCCCGACCGCGTTTAAATTCAGCTACCCACTTTTTGACAGTGGAATACGATGGAGCAGATTCCCCTAATGTTGTTTCCATATCTTAATGAATCTCTTTAGGTGAAAGACCTTTTTTATTGAGGTACTTAATCACAGCACGGTGTTAAATTTTCTCCATTGTGAAAAATCCCGTCAGACTGCGTTAAACAAAATATCACAAAAAAATAATAGCTTGCAGTATCGAACTTCAACTTCACACAATCAATCACGAAAAAACATACTAACAAATGACGGTAGATTTACAAAGATTTGATACCTCTTTGTATGTAGGTCGGGCTTAGAACTTTTGGATTCACCCTCGTATATTAAAATATATGAATCAGAATCACTTATAGAACACAGAATCGTAAAAAAACGTCTTCTAATATTTTCCAAATTTCCAATAACCGACGCGACACGGCATGTGACTGACAATAAGGTGAAATTACTCAAATTTTTGCATTAAGCATTACAAAAGCAATATTTTTTCTAGATTTTTTAAAGTTTTGGTTTAACAAATTACTATAGAGTAGGCAACATTTCCTGAAGTTTCAATTCTCAATTGAAATTTTAACTTAACGAAATAGATAAAAACAGCTAAGACTCACTTTGATTTATGCGAGAAAAACTCAAAGTTTGAGAAAAACTCAAAGTTTGAGAAAAACTCAAAGTTGAAAAACTCAGTCTTAGTTTTTTTTTTCTATTTCGTTATGATGGACACTCACCCTAATTTCAGCGATATAATTTTAACTTTTCATAAAATTTTATTTTCACTAAGGCCTTATTAACTTTTTCCATTCTAGCTATTACTATAGCAATTTTGAAATTGTGTTTTTTGTTCACTCTTTCGTCTGTGTTTCAAAAGCATTTCTTTTTACGTGATGCGTGATGCACTAATTCGACCTTTTCGAAACAAAAAAGACAAAATGATAACACCCAACAAAAAAAACCAAGTCACAAAAAAACTTGAATAGACCCTTTTCTTGCGTTCCCCTAAATAATATGTCAATGAGTGTATATCATTTTGAATTATCGAACTATTTAAATTATCGTTTTGTCCTTTCAATTCCTATACGTTACCTTTCCTGCAGGATTTTTACATTTTCACCGGGTTTGCTTCGGATTTTAATTTTTGGTTACCCTGGGCATGCAAATAGTCCTATGATTATCAAACAACCGGAGTTATTACTATGTTCGCCAGAAGCTGTTCGCTGATAATACCTTATTTATTAATATTTGCCTAAATTTTGTGTTTTGTTACTTATCCCGTACACATTTACCAAAATCAAATACACACAAATCGAAATTACCGGTACAGATCATTAATAAGTAAGAGATGTAGACAGTTTACCTCTCGGTCCTTGTTGCCATAAGTGATGCCTAGGTTGGGCATGGCGCGCAGTATCGCCACCAGCGACTGGATCGTGTTGCTGTACACCACCGGCCGGTACTGTTTGAAGTCTTCATTCGTGAAACCACTTTCGTGGATAATCCTGGGAAAGGAGACGGGATATTTAATAAAATAAACAAGTTTATTAATTAATTCTAAACATTAGCTTTTGCCTACAATTTCGCCCCCACTGTAGGAGAATACCCTAGACCCTTTTTTCGTAACCTGCATCAAACAAAACCCTTATAAATGGTACATTGCTGCTTTTGTCATTGTTCTGCAATTGTAACTAAAGATACTTCTTATTCTCAGGAAGTATTTTCAAAACTTATAATGGAATGTAATTACGCAATGGAACAAATCCAAAGGCCAGCGGGCTGAGTCGGCCCCTATGAAAACTCAATATTTTTGCAAGTTAACTCAGCCCGCGGGCTAAGTTTGTTGCAGGCTGAGTTGCCCCTGAAGTTGAAAATAGTTTCGTCGTTTTGTTCTAAGTTATAAAACAGGAAAGGCTTAACAACGATCTAATCGCTTTTCACCTGACTCACTGCTTGCAAAATCCCACCATTAGATATGATACCAATCGTTATTATACATCATGTAATGAGTTTTATCACCAACGGTTAGTGTTTAGACGAGTACTTTAAGGGCCCTTTATACCTGACATTGCGCACCTCATTTTGCATCAAGTAGAACTGAACTCTATGACCTTTTATTATAACTTTTTAATATTATAATTTTATTTTAGTATAACGTATCGCGTTTTGAACCGCAAAAAAATCTGCAGAAAGAATGTACCTAAGATGTATACTTTTTCCAGACATAAAATATCACAATTTCATGGTTTAAAATTAATTAAAAAAGAGAAAAAATTGGGATAAGCCTTCCTTAACAATTAGTCGACCGATTGGTTTTATACTGAATGATTCATTATCATAATCACTATTATAACTATTATTCACATACTAGGAGATAACAAGCCGATGTTTATGAAATTGTAATAATTCCTTTTAAGCCCTGGGGCGTATACAATTAAGTGGGATTTTGATTAAAGCAAGTTTATGATTGGTGGCAATGGATAGGTAATTAGCTAGATATAATCGTGTACTGCAGAGTGTTTTGTCTCATGGTGTGTATGACATCATAATTTTTTTGTTAGGAAATTTTGATAAAATTTTTCTGGAACCTAGCGTGATGTAGTAGTAATGATGTAGTACATTTTTACAATCAGTTCCTAAAGCCCTTTCATTTGATAAGCCATAAGCCCAAGGGTCTTTTTTCAGCTCTAATCAGACTTCTATATTTTTTTTTCGTTCACTGGATATACAAGGCGATATGCGAAAAAAATACGGGTGTTTCTTTTCTGTGTATTTCATGAAATACACGGAAAATTATAATCAGTTTCTGGTATATGCATTTTAACTATATAATCTAGGGTTTTGAAATTGGAAAACATGTTTGGATAAATTTTCCTCTATAGAAATAATTGTTGAAATGAGGTCTTCAAACACACTTTTTCTCCTCTTTTGACGAATAGGAACCATATACAGAACTCAAACATATTTTATAAGGTGTGTTTTAACAATATCTAGAGAATTGATATTTGAAATTTTGATAGCTATTTTAGTTTTTTTAATAAAAATATAAAACCAACTTTTTTCCCTTTCGCCCTGAATCCGCCCCTCTCGCACTGCGCGATTTTTCGCTTGGAGTGACAGTGACAAAAATAAAATTCGCATAGCCTCTCAACCTACTTTAGTTGGATAGAAAGAAAAATCTAATTACAATTTTAATTATTACGTTTTACGGCATGGATGATGAATGGTAGACAATTAGGTAGAATCACTGGGAGACAAAATAACTATATTCACATGAACAACAATGGCCCTTTTTAACAAGCAGTTATTATTTTTAAAAGACTAGACTTTTACCTGCGGCTTCACCCACACGGAAGTAGTTTTTATTTAAGGGGGAACGATTCGTATCCTCTACGAAACTCACAACTTAAGATGGTTCTATTTATTTTTAAATTACATATATTAAATAAACGTGATTTATGGCATTTCGCGAACATAGTTTAGTGTCAGTTGGACTTTTCGGGCAAAATTTTGTTATTTTATGTATTACAATGTAAATGAAAAAATTAATGAAATGAAATGTTAAAACACGCTTTTACGCCCAACTGACACTAAATTATGTTCGCGAAATGCCATAAATCAGGTTTATTTAACACCTGTAAATCAAAAACAAGAAGAATCATCTTAAATTGAGCGTTTCGTAGAGGACACGAATCGTTCCCCCTTAAGGTTAAACGTCAGTAGCTTAGCGCAAAGTGCATAACTTAACTTTGTTTTTCTTGTTTAGACATTTAAAACTGAAAAGCATTTTGGTCTGTAGCATTTTACGCCATTAGTTCAGTATAAGTGAGGTTTATAATGAAAGAGTTTGAAATTGTTTACACAAATAGTCATGATCTTCTCAAAACCAACTTAAAATGCTGTTTTAACTTTGTTTGGACAAGATCATGACTAATTGTGCATGAAATTTTAAACTCATGCTTTATAAACCTCATTAATACTGAACTATTGGCGTCAAATGACATATACAAAAACGTTTTTAAATTTTTAACTTCTAAAGAAGAAATACAAAGTTAAGTTATGCACTTTGCGCTAAGCGACTGACGTTTAACACCTTAAACATTCAATTCAATTCAATTTTTATTTTGGCAAATGCAGCCGATGTCGACTATTCCTCCAGTGTCACGTGATAGATTGTAAACGTGTTATGTATTAAAAAAAAAAAGTTAACAGGAAACTCCTCGTGATTTCTACTCTATGACGTTTGACATGAAGATATTACAAGTAAGTTGACGAACGTTACACAAAAAAACCTCATTTTTTCTGCCTGGAGGATCCCAAACTTTGTGTGTATTGAAAATATTTGTTCGTTTTTTAGAAAACAATCTCTTGAATTAATTATTTAATATAAAATTCATTCTCTAGAATAAACTATTTGATGTTCAATTTGCGTTTTAAGTTGCGTTGCATGATATTACGTTTTTTCAAACACAAAACAGTATGAACGGTCGTTTAGACATGCCATACAGCAGGTCTACCGCGTAATTCTGATTTTCATCAACATAAACTTGAGATTGGACGTGTGTGCAAAAGAGATGGCATGTTAGGCGGGCGTCGTCGCACGCACGTCAAATTTCAATCTCAAGTTGATGTTGATGAAAATCAGAATCTGATCTGATCTGACGTTTCTGAAACGCGGAACATTTTGGTTTCATAATTTCATTCTTTAATTATCCAAACCAATATTGTTTATACCGTTCATCATTGTCACAATCTAAGGAATCGAATGCATAATTTTTTCCGAGATTTTTGCGTTCGTGTGAGTGATACGCGCACACAAAGGTGTGTAGAGCGCCATCATACTCTTTCCCGTGAATTTTGTCCCTTTCTAGCTTTTCAATTTTATATAATAGATATATGGTGAGGGAGAGTAAGAGGACAGCTCTCAAACAGGCAGCCCACCATACCTGGGACCGATTGATTGCGGCATATCCATCTCCAATTGCCGGGCCTTAAGAGGAGGCCTTCCTTTTTCAACAGTTTTTGAACGATTGTACTGAATCTGCCACAGACGCAATCAATATAAAACTTATATACATGTTTGTTCAAACCTTTATATTTACGTTGTAAGTAGCGTTACCTAATTCGAAAACTTTCGCTCGATAGATTTTATTTTTGAAAATAGTCTCTTTTTGAGTGTTTTTTTGGTTTTGTGTTTAATCCATTTGATTTTTATGTGTCATATTTTACTATCAATACGAAAATCTTGTTTATTAACCGATGTAAGTTCAAAAATTACTTAAATGCAATAATATAATTTTAGTCGATTTTAATCTTAAAATTAGACTCGTATTTTGGCGCACGCAATTTTCAACTTTATGAAAGTTAGTCTACGGGTAATAATTGCAATGCCGCTGTGCGCCTAAGGAAGGCCTCGTCTTAAGCAAAACAGACTGGTGACGGGCAGCGGCGTCACTGGTGCGAGAGTTTCGGCACCGCGCTCACCAACCCGCCTGCCCAGCTTGCCTGAGTACGGGCATTACTTCTAAAAGGACCACCAAGAGTGGCGAAATATTGGAAAGGCCTATGTCCAGTAGTGGACGAAGACAGATGGATGGATTTTACCAACCAGCATATACCAAGCCCAGTGTGGTGTGACGTTTTCTGTGTGACGTCTCTCATACACTTCCACAGAATCGCTCGCCAACAACACACTATCATCACAGAAGGTTTACTCCGCATAATTAGCGAAAACAGGCAACGCACTAATAGACGCGTACGTACGACGATCTCGGATGAAGTCGGTCGAATGCCAATACGAAATTTTGCCGAGATCACCATACAGTGCTCCCAAAGTGATAATGCGCATACAAATCTTCGCCACTGTTCGGCAAAGTTCGTATTTCCTTACACTTTCTATACAATCAATACGGTCACGTAGTACGTCCGGTCGCTCGGCTATAGATTTGTATGCGCATTATTACTTTGGGAGTACTGTACGTACGCGTCTATGCATGTGTGCGTCTGTTGTCGCTCCGTCGTCGAGTCAGCCTTCTGGTAGTATCTATTTGGTGCTATCATCTCGCCCCGACAACGCCACGCTTTGTCTGGCGAAGACAACGAGACGAAAGAGCTCGCATAAGAATCGGAACAATAGCCGCGGCTTTTCAATTTAAACACGGGTCGTATTTTGAAAACATTCACCGGACCGTTAATAATTACCTGAAGATTCCGCCCTTGGGATGTAAACCGTACTGGCTAAAAGAGCGACGTTTTCTATATTGCCAGCCATTAATACAAAGGAAATTTAAACGTTGAGATAAAAGTATGTATCTGTATATTGTTAATTTGTGGATATTGTTGTTGAATCCCCGAGGGGGTATCAGAGGTGTTCCGAGTTTGAACTGTGAAATGCAAGTCACAGTCCACACTCGGTACACCCGCGTTTCACCGACGATTATTACGTCCCAAGCCCTATCGCCGTATATCGGGCACAAATTCACGCTTTTAGGGCATGCAGGTTTCCTTACGATGTTTTCATTCACCGATCAGCAAATGGTAAGCAAGAACACATACTATGCACATCAATTCCGAAAAACTCATTAGTGCATGCCCGACCGGGGATCGAGAACCTGGACCTCAAGATCTAGAGGCCAGCGTTCTACGCCTGAGCTACCGCTGCTGTTATTATTGTTTTTAGGGTTCCGTACCCGTAATGTGTGGTGGTACGGAACCCTTTGAGTGCGAGCCCGACTTACACTTGACCGGTTTTTAAATGGGTAGTAATAAAACGAGTGACTGTAAATTAAAATTTTAAGTGACAAAAATAAATAATTTGACTTATTGTTTTACTGCTAGTGAACTGCGAGTAACCAGAAATCAATAGAAAGCAACTTAAAAGCATTCATTTGAGTTACTTAAATTACAAAATGAGAAGCTTTGTAATATTTGAGCGACCTGATATTTGTTTAAGTGTCATGTCAACATTAAGTCCTGTATTTTTTTCAATATTTGGCAAATGATTTATTTATAGTGAGCGGTGAGTGAGTGATTTATTTATAATTTTATGTTAAATGAGGGGTAGTATTTAACAGTTTTCTGTTTTAGTGACAATTTAATTTTAAGTAATAAAACTAGGGACGTCGCCTCGCTCCGCTTCGCTCGGTTCCTTATTTTATCTTATATGTAAACCTAACACGCTCCTCCTCGCTTCGCTCGTCGTTGCAACTATTTTTTGACTTTTGGTGAAGTATTTTTGATTTCATACTTTAAATTCGCCCACAAGTCACACGCTTAAAATGATTGTATGCAAAATGGATTATTTACAGTCCACTTTTTGTAAGCTCGATCTGGATTTTATTATTAATCAATATTCGTCTAAAGGTGGTAGAGCTGATGCCGGGCTCGACTGTGGAGGTACCACCATCTTACTTGGAGACCCCCACGAAGTAATTCGAGGGAGAGTAAGAGGACAGCTCACAGGCAAAAAACCAGGAGGCCCACCATGCCTAGGACCGATGGATGGCGGTATATCCATCCCTAATAGCGGGACCTCATATGGAACAGACTGGTGACGGGCAGCGTTCATCAACCCGCCTGCCCCGCGTTTGTGAGTATGGGCAATTCTTCCAGGATGACCGCCGGGAGTGGCAAAGTCCTGGAAAGGCTTATGTCCAGCAGTGGACGAACTAGGCTGATGGATGATTCGTCTTCAGTTTAGTTAATTTTTCGCTTACATACCGTTCAAGATATTAAAACAGTATCTCATCATCAGTCGCTAAGTTTTTTTTATTCGCTCGTTTTATTATTCCCCTTTTTAAATTAGCCCTTAGAAAAGTGCATGCATCAGGCAACGATGACGTGTCACGTGACGCATTCGTTAAACAAAGCGCCATTATAGCGAGGTTCGTCGCAGTGCGATATTTTTTTTAGACTCCATGACGCAATGCTGTGACCTGTCTAACACTGTTAATCACGGTTTACGACGTGTAGCGAAGAAGTATTTGCTACACGTCACGGATGCAAGCCCCGGCGCCAATGTGTGACGTCACAAAACGTTTATCTCGATGACCGATACATGCTTGCTTTATTTTCTAGAAATAATTTTGTGTAATATTGAAGTGGATAGATGAGAATGAGGCTGGAGATGACGTAAATTAGATGACTAATTTATGGCTAAAAGTCAAAGATCAGACGGACTATTATAATGTTTTTGACGTGAATTCGTGTAACAAAGTTAGAAAAGTAATAAATTTGTGGATATATTAATAATTAGCAATATTCCGCTAAACACTCTTACCATGCTATTCAAAATGCAGACTGGGAGGGCGGGCGGTGCTTGAGTGTTCAATTCATGATGGACTTCCGCAAAGTAACGCCTTTTTCAATAAATTTTAGAAAAGTAATAGTTATATCTACCATCATATGGATAGATTTGATGACTACAAAAAAAAAGCTGTACCACCTCTGGTTCTCTGTGATGACGTCACAGGCCGCGCAAGTGAGCACTGAAAAAGAGTGGCTGCGCGATCACTGCGTGCTTCAAACTGAGCTAGCGTCGAAACTATTAGACCAAAGAAACTGTATTTTAAAGAATAGAGAATTTGTCAATTTTCTGTCATCGATTGCAAGTCAAAACGCCAAGGATGAAAACAAAAAGTCTAGAGATTGAATCCAGTTTGCGACCGAGCAAAACCACTTTCTGACGCAAAACGATTACGCCTCTATCGAAAAAGGAAGAAAGAATCCCGGAAAAATGAGACCAACTCGAACCAAGTTGACCAGTATGAGCGCCGGTGATTTTCAACTCTGCAGTTTTTTACATGACGTGTATTCGTTGAACGACTTATGTTAGGTAAAGGGAAATGAAAATTTCCATGAAAAGTGAAGATGTCATCAATGTCCCGTGCATGGCTGTGTGTTCGCTTTATTATAGCTTCTAAGGGGATTTCATTTCAATGCCGTGTTCACCATCATTTAGAACATTTCACGAGGAAGGTTTAAAATATGTATAACACACTAGCTTTTGCCCGCGCATTCGTCCGCGTAGATATCGTTTTTATACTTTAAAACTCAGACCGAATAAAAATTCAAGACGGAGCGGTTTTTCATTGCGCGACACGGCTCCGGCCAGACAGCAACAACCAGGTATAAGAAATACCTTGGTTGCATACTGGTACTAGATGACTTAGAAACCATCCCCGAATGCGACCCTTATGGCTCTCAAATTGAACCAATTTAATTAGACTATGACTAGGAACAATATTGCTTTTTGTGCTTAATAAAAAAAAAAAAGTTCAAAAAAAAGTGTAGTCCCCCCTCCCCCCCTATCACAAATTTAAAAGTCTGGATACTACAGTTGCCACAAAATAAGAGGCCCGTTTTGACAGATAAGAACGACCATAGAATATAACTTTACATGTAATAAATGAAACGGTTAACAAATAATTATTAACTTATTGGGTTTAAAGAAAATAAATAAACGTTTTTTGATTATCACGGAACATATTTCAAGTACTATTTTCACGCATATTCCAAAATAAAATGCAATTTTGAATTACTACACAATGTCTCAAAAACA
The DNA here is from genome assembly GCA_934047225.1 of Ypsolopha sequella. Classification (NCBI taxonomy): domain Eukaryota; kingdom Metazoa; phylum Arthropoda; class Insecta; order Lepidoptera; family Ypsolophidae; genus Ypsolopha; species Ypsolopha sequella. The sequence continues at coordinate 9,883,647 of OW204002.1, read as the reverse complement.
GTTACATTCTCAGTAAATTTTTTCTTAATAATAGTGTTGTAACCAGATAATCGCCTAATTTCACGGACTCAATTCGATTCCACGTGAAAATAATTAACTTGTTTTAATATTGATAAAATAATTGTAATGATCTGTAATTAGCTTTTGTGAGACCAGTACACAAAAGCCAAGATTAAATTTCCTTTTTTTTTTTGCAAATATAAACTTTTTAGATTTGAACATTTGCATGTATTTGTAACGGCGTCGCGTATACCGAAAAATATAATACAATAATTGTGCTAAATAATTTTACATACCATTTTAAACTTATAGTTTACAAAAACAAAAAATATGTATATAAAAAACATGCATTTATTGCTTAAAGTCCCATTTTTTTTATTAATGAATTGGTTTACAGGCAGTTTTTCATAAATCATCCTATCAATAGACAGATTGGCTGGTAAGAAATATGGCAGTATTTTTTTTTATAAGGCATGGAGCAATTTTTTCATCTTGAAGCCTACATATTTTTCTTACTGGCCAGTATTTTATATCTATCAACGCTCAGACCTCTATCTAATTTGAGGTCAGTGAAGTACAACATTACAAAATATTACTGGCACGTAAGAATTTCCATTTCAGATTCTTTTCGTAGAGAAAAAAAATTAAAAGCTGGTTTTAGCACCCGAAATATCTTTCTATCACCATATTGGAAGTCGTTGTGCTCCCGTTTGTTTTTAGTGTTTTTTTCTTGTGACTTTAGGCTTTACTTTTGAACTGTTTCTATTGTCTTTCACGTTGACTTTGGCAATTATGTTTATTCTGGAAATTATAACCAATAAACTTGAAAATATTTCAAACGATAACAAACTCATAATATTTTGAATTGATTTCTCGTGAGAATCGGTTGACATACTTACCGATTTGCATGGTTCACATCCATAGATACGTTGCGATGACATATGTCAAAACGGACCTATTACATTGTGACTACTTTAAGTTCTTACCAAAATGTCGTAAAATATAATTATTGATCAGACGGCTTCTTTAGGATTAACTTTTTGTCCTTCTTCTCACAGTAACTGTTTTTTTAGGATATATTTTTGTCCTTCTTCTCACAGTAACTGTTTTTTTAGGATTAACTTTTTGTCCTTCTTCTCACAGTAACTGTTTTTTTAGGATTAACTTTTTGTCCTTCTTCTCACAGTAAATGTTTTTTTAGGATATATTTTTGTCCTTCTTCTCACAGTAACTGTTTTTTTAGGATTAACTTTTTGTCCTTCTTCTCACAGTAACTGTTTTTTTAGGATTAACTTTTTGTCCTTCTTCTCACAGTAACTGTTTGTTTAGGATTAACTTTTTGTCCTTCTTCTGACAGTAACTGTTTTTTAGGATTATCTTTTTGTCCTTCTTCTGACAGTAACTGTTTTTTTAGGATTAACTTTTTGTCCTTCTTCTCACAGTAACTGTTTGTTTAGGATTAACTTTTTGTCCTTCTTCTCACAGTAACTGTTTGTTTAGGATTAACTTTTTGTCCTTCTTCTGACAGTAACTGTTTTTTTAGGATTAACTTTTTGTCCTTCTTCTCACAGTAACTGTCTCATGCTGGTACTAGAGAGGTCTATGAGATATAGTTACCCACGATAAACCTTCGGTCTATGATCTAAATAGTCCAAGCCACGATAGCAGGCTCTGGATAAGGACACAGCAAAATATTTCGTTGAATCGCTAAAAAGAAACACAATCAAACAAAGTGGAATCAAGATAACTAGATTGACATCATTGATAGTGCAGACACCAGCCGCTCCAAAGCCACAACAAACACGGTAATCCTTTATTGCCGAAACTTTATCTTTGCCAAGCACATGCGATACTTTTTGTTGAAACACACATGTGTTACGTCACGTAGAAAAACTGTATTACCAACTTAAGGTTTTGTTGCCCCACGACTAGGGTTACCATCCGTCCGGATTAGTCCGGACATGTCCAGACTTCAGGCCTTCCGTCCGGACTTGTCCGGCTTTTTTACTTAGATTGAAATATATTGAATGACTGTTTAATTTTGGCATAGACTTATTTGAAAATCTCTGTAGATAATTTTTCAGGTATCCCTGTAAGAAGTGCGCTGCGCTTAGGATTTATTATTTCATTTTGTGACTAAAATGTCCGGACTTTTATTTAAATGTTTGGCTTTTTATCAGGGCTTTTCAAAATTTGAAGTGGTAACCCTACCCACGACTGACTCTGTGATAAACTGTCTTAACAGTTTGGCGGAAAATTATTGTTTTGTTTATATTACTTATGATAAATAAAGTTTTTAAAAATGAAATGAAATGAATGATGTACACAAAGATTACTCAAAAACCGTTTCGAAATTTAAGCTACATTTTGGTATTTTTTGGAAAATAATAATGATTGATTATGGGTATGTAATATTTATGAATATTTGATGTCGCCATTATGACGTCATTTGTGTGGTTTATTGGTCGATAAAGTTTCTAAAAAAGTAAAAAGTTTATGTCAAAGATGGTTGATATGGTTTCCGATGTTTTGTAAAATAAGATAACAAAATGTTTATTCGGAAAGCAAAACACAATTATGATCCCACCTAAGAATGAAGTCATAAACGAAGAAACATCAAAATAACTGTCCAAAGACTGCATAAAATTAGAAACTGATCAAATTAAGAGCACTTGGTGACGTCTGTTGCCGAGCATCATTCAACAAAAAGTATTCTTAAGTGTGGATGGGCCAAAACCAGTCAAAACCTACATAAATACAAATAAACTATATCTACGTTTACAAAGTAGCTAGATAGTGAGATAACAGACAATCGGCCTGTATATGTCACTTCGAGTGGTATAAGAAGCAATACTTGTTATGTTACTGATTACATCTATTGATTACGATAATACTTATCTGTTACTTGAATTTAGTAAGAAATATTGACCTTTTTGAATTTCATGAATAATGTGTTCTCCGTAAAACCGGCTGTAAAAATATTTTTCGGTTTGATGGTGATTTTTTAATTTGGGTTGTCAGATAAAAGTTGCGTTACACTAAGGGTGTACTTACTTCATTTGTTTGACTATAGTACTTTTGCCCGACTCGCCGGCACCTGTAAAAGAAAAAAAAAACAATTAGTATCAAATAAGAAATCTCTTATTATACATAAAATACAAAAACAAAATGGAGTATTTAAAACTATAACTAAGAACTTTAAAACACATGTAAAGAAAATTTACTTTGATTTACAAAATCTCATTTAGTAGGTATTAGTAGCCGCTTAATAAAATACCTTCAGTATCATTATAATTCGTTATTTAATTCTCAATTGTATTTTTAGATTTATATTTATTTATTAATGATGGTGTACAAGCTGCCTGCAAAAAAAAAAAGTTTTATGTTTATGTTTAGTGCGTGTACAGGGACAGGCCGAAAACCAGCGCTGTGTTGTTGCTCGATAGCTCACAGCAGATGTTGAGTCTGCCCCTTTTCGTCACATTTTGTAGTATATTATATAATTGTTTTCTTGTAAGTTTAGTTTTTTATGTTATTTTTATGTATTTCCGTATTTTATTTGTGACGAATAAATTTCATTTTCTTTCTTTCTTTCATAACTAAGAAAGTAGCCGTTCACCCCAAAATCAGTAAATAAAATCCAAGATGGCCGCGCAATAAACCCAGCAATGATATAAAATCAGATAATTACGATCTGTAAAACCGTAGCGGTTCACATTATGCATGTCTCTCGGTTAAAAATAACCCTGGAAAGTAAATAAACAAATGTTGCCTCCGGGACTCGGGTATAGCGACTCGAGGCCGCAGTGTGGCGGGCAGTCGGACTGAGCATATATCACTGGGTTTATTAGGGTTCCTTACCCTAGGGTACAAAAGGAACCATTATGGTGGGACTGCGTTGTCCGTCCGTTTATATAAGCCTCATAAGCTCATAACATAACTTTTGCACCGTTTAAGCTAGAGCCTTGTTAAGAAAATAGAAAAGCGTTAATGGGCCCATACCCAATATACTATGATATGGTCAAATACATGTCATATTTAAAAAAAAATATGTGTCTGCAAGTTTTTTTTTTCGTAAATATACAATATTATGGTGGTTCTGATTGTGTATTAATTCGCTTACTATAAACATACTTAGTAATGCGATATTTAACTTGCATAGCTTTCGATTACTTTTTAAACTACAAATTGTATTATTTCGAGAACTAATAGATCAAAGCATATGAAAAAAAATTACGCTAAAAGACTATTTAAAAATGACTGGAACAGGATTTTGAAATACAAACAAATACATGAAAATTTATAAGCTTTCAATACCCTAATGTAGACGGCGCTAGCTGCAAAATATATCAAAATATTTTTACAAAGTATAGTACGGAACCCTTCGCGCATAAGTTTCCTCGCGTTTGACCGTTTTTATGATATACTACATATGTACGTATGGTTAGAATTTACGATTAATTTGCAGTAAAAGATATATGTATTCAATAATGTAACTTAAAAATTTAATTTAATTTATTGTAATTTTAAAATATATTGTACTACATGGTAGATTGTTTCACGTTACACACTACCAGATAGAGACTATAAAGCTCATAGCAATTCCTCTATCATTTTAGGGATAGTTAACAACTACTATTGACATTGAGAAAACGAAAATCACTCTTTTAAGGGGAAACGAGTCGTATTCTCTACGAAACGCACAACTTAAGATGGTTTTTCTTATTTTTTAATTACAGCTATTAAATAAATGTGATTTATGGCATTTAGCGAACATAGTTTACTGTCAGTTAGGCTTTTCTGGCAAAATTTTGTTATTTTATGCATTACGTTGTTAATGTATGGGCACACAAACTTAAAACACGCTTTTAAGTATGTGTGCCCATACATTTACAACGTTATGCATAATGTAACAAAATTTTGCCGGAAAAGCCCAACTGACACTTAACTATGTTCGCGAAATGCTATAAATCCCGTTTTTTTAATATATTTAATTCAAAAATAAGAAGAACCATCTCAAGTTGTACTTTTCGTAGATACGAATCGTTGCCCCTTAAGGGCAACATGTCAGCTTATAGTCGATGTAACCGGCACACAATAATAGCAGACGAGCTAAAATTAGCATAACAACAGATTCTTTGATAAACAACCTCTCTGACGCAAGTCTATCGGGGTTGAACCCAGGAACTGACCTAGACTTGGGTAAATACTGTTTCAATCTGCGACGGCGACCTTCCTAACAGACTTTAGTTCCAATGGGGATCCACAGGCAAAGCCAATAAATACTGTAGGGTCCGGCTATGTCAATGTATGTTGTTGTGTGTTCCGGTTTTCCTACTGTTTTTTCTCCAATTTCTCGCGTTTTTTTTTGCTTTCTCTCATCACCTGTGTTCCAATATGTTTTTATGTTATTCATTTTTCATATGGGGTTTTTCGGGAATAAGTTAACACCATTATTGAAGCAATCTGTTACGGCATACAAAGGCATGTTTCCAAGAAATCAATCGAAAATCACAAAAAAACTACGCAAAAACCAGAACAATGTACTGAAATGACAGGTTTTCATGGCCGGATCGACAATGCGCCATCTACAGGAATTATTTGGCAGTGTGGATCCCCATTACTAAGACCAATCAGGACAAGCATGAAAATATAAAAGGTCTACTTTGTTTGCTAAAATTTTATTTCCATCCATCCATCAGCCCGTATTCGTCCACTGCTGGACATAGGCCTCCCCAATATTACGCCACTCTTGGCGGTCCTCAGTCATCCTCACCCAGCCACCACCCGCAACATCCTTCAGATCGTCAGTCCAGCGGGCACGAGGGCGGCCAATTAAAAATGGTTAATTTTTTTAACTTTACTAATATGTTTTTACACAACATGACAAAATGACCCGCGCATAAGTCTAGCTAGATCTTACAAAACTTGAACCATCTATAAAAGTTGTAGGAATAGCAAGCAGGCAAGATACATTATCAAGTTTGGTTAAACGGCTGAGCGTTCATCATAGTCCCAGTTTCATGCCAATAATGGCATCTTACTTTACAAACTAATTAAATATGTAAGAACTACTCCCTCGCGAAACGTTTACTTATGTATTGGATAATCGAGGAAAGCTGAGTCATCAGGTGGTAGAGCTGATGCCAGGCTCGACTGTGGAGGTATCACCATCTTACTTGGAGACCCCCTCGAAGTAATTCGGGGGAGAGTAAGAGGACAGCTCACAGGCAAAAAACCAGGAGGCCCACCATGCCTGGGACCGATGGATGGCGGTATATCCATCCCTAATAGCCGGGCCTTATATGGAACAGACTGGTGACGGGCAGCGGCGTCACTGGTGCGAGGGTTCCGGCATCGCGCTCACCAACCCGCCTGCCCAGCGTGTGTGAGTATGGGCAATTCGTCCAGGATGACCGCTGGTAGTGGCAATGTCCTGGAAAGGCTTATGTCCAGCAGTGGACGAACTATTCCGATGGATGAGTCATCCAAACTCGAGCCTACTACCTAAGGAATATTTTAATTTGGACACATCAAAAATAAAATTTTGCGCACTAATTTTGCCAACAGAAATCCTTCAGCGCAGAAGAGAGCTAAGTTAGGTAATGTAGTTCCGCGACTGTCATACCTAACTGTCATGGTTATTTTTTTATGACAACCCAGAAATCTTATAAGAGCACAATTAGTATTGTAGTATGCAAGTCAGTATTTTTTGATGTGCAGTTATTATTTTTGATACAACAGTGTAGCAGCATTTTTTGTATATTTTGTTGTGCGTTTAAATAAATGCCCTAAACTAATACATAAGTGTCAATGAAGATGGCTGTTGAATATCTCACTGTGTCAGATGACCGGTTTCAATACTCAACCGAAGATAGTTCTAGTTTCCAAATAATTTTATATCGGGCCGAGTATAGGTGCAACAAATCAACGTGGGAGTATCAAACAAGCCTGTCGAATAGCAGGTCTGCTCTTCATGACCCCAGTTGTCTCCAATTGGCGCTGACTGCGCGAACAACCGACCCCTGACCCGCCGATATGAGCGTATCACCTACACAGGACTAACTCATACACCGATTAATGGAACGAGTCGGCACTGGTTCCAATAATTGAATGCAGAGATACTGTGATGTCATGTTTAAATCGAAGGGACAAAATCTAAAAGGTCATTTTAGTTGAGAGCACCTTGATCGCGTCTCCCAAACTTCAAGTCGTTTTATTAAAAAAAAATACCCGGCTTGATAATTAAGGCGCTACGGAAAAAAATCGACACTTTAAGGACTTTCATATCTACTTCAGTAAATAATGTATTATTTTGATAAAATAATATGTTATTTTTGGATACTTTTTCTAGGGGTCTGTTAAAACCAACCACCACCAACAATTTTTTCGACACCAATTCTCCTGGTGTGACAATTTAGAATGACATATAAGACTGCAAAGCTATATTTTATTAGATGGGTTTTAACGGTATGATAGCAACTTTAGTACATTTTTCATTAATATAAAACCGAGTTTTTGCTACTTTTCCGCGAATCCGTCCCGGTCGCACTGAGGATTTTTTTGCATATGGAATAACAGGGACGCTAAAACTTTTGCATATCGCCTTAATCAAAAAATTTTAGTCAAGCATCCTTCCAAACCAAAAATATACGAAAAATCTGGTACATATAAGCCATAGCATTTTTTCCATCTTTCATTTTCATCACACTACAATACTATGACACAAATTTTTTGTAGCATCATAAAGCATTAGTAAGTAAATTTCACTTCAGACGTGCTTCCAAAATTTTTACATTAAGGGGCAGGTAGCCGCCAACGACCTTGGGACGCCCTGTGTCGGTACAAATATCGACAGAAAGTATACTGAAATAACGTTCAAAGTTCATATCAGCGCGCACTGCATTACGTTGTCGTCGCTGGGCCTCTGGATAGGAGAAAAATAGGCAAAATAGGAGAAAATAATACTTTTCACGAGGACGCGATGGACGGGAAAAAAATTCCAAAAGTGATTTTAAGCAATATTTTCCTTGTATTTTAGTGCAAGAATCATACAAATGGTTTCAAAGAAATAACCAATTTTACTTAATTGTAGTCTAAAAACAACTTTACTTTGAACAATATTTTTATACTGTTTCTAATATGGTTCTTTATAGGTTAACTAACAATATATATTTTTTCATAATTTGTAAACATACCGTTTAATAGAAATTACTTTAATTATCAACATAGTAATTTTTGGATGACGCTGGGAAGCGGGGCGCCTTAATATGATGTTAGACATGTTAATCCGGTCACCAATCACTTAATAATCTATTCTATATGTAAATACCCTAATAAACACAGCAAAAACTATTTGGATCGAGCGAAAATCAAACTTTGAGCGTTCTGGATTAATTTCACTTTCTCCGCAGTATAATAAATTAATGTGACTGTAAAGTAAAAACGATATCACTATATTGATAGAAGGTACCGGTCGAGTCTCTTATGTTTTTTCACTTAGCAAAACAATCTTGTAAAATTGTAAATTTCTCATAAGGAATATTTAAGTCCACCCTTGCCTCCTATTTTTTTTTATTTATATTTTTAAATGTCTTCTTTTTTGTGCAATTAAGCATTCATTCATTCATTCATGTAGTATCGCAGAAAATAATTTGTGATCCATCTGGACTGGAAGCTTATCAAAGCAAAAATAACCTTGTTATCTCGGCCCGAATGCTTACTTACTTTGCACCTAAAATGAAAAAAGTTCAAATCGATCGGCCCAGCCGTTTGAGTAATAATGACACAAAGCACAGCCGTCTATAATTCAAGAAGGCTATGCACAGACAGACAAACAACCCCAGCCCAGGGGTCTAGCATAACAGACCATATCGAGCTACAAAATGTTTATCCTTCTCGAGATAGATCAACAGAGTGTGATCAACGCACTATCGAGCTCGATTATGGTTTGCTATGCTAGACTAGCTGGCTTCGCCTGATATTTTTTTGACGGATCCCTAAAAATTGTTGTATGGAACTTGATGGAATGGAGTCCATTATTTATAATTTTTATTGGATTACATAAATTAGATCCGTCCCAAAGAGCCTTAACACCAATATCAGTATTTTAAGATACAAGAAGCATAATTCCAGACAAAGCTACAAGTTTCAGTAATGACCATAAACTGAAAAGGAACAAAACTTTGGTATAAGAAGTGGAAAATAATTAGGTCAAATATACATTTTTTATTAATAAACTTTTGCCTCAAAGAGCTCCAGCTCTCGATAAAATAACCACTTCAGGCGCAACCCAGCCCGCAACGAACTTAGCCCGCGGGCTGAGTTGACCACTTGCAAAAATGAAATACTTCCATACTGCAATAAGGTAATTGAAACATCAAAATCAGTTTTATAATATAATATTACAATATAACACCGCGATTCTGCGCTGCGATTGGCCCCAATTTATTACAACACCGCTAGAGAGCCAATCAACAACAGAGATGAGAAATAAGTCTCGACCTTATTTCTTAAGGCGAGGGTTTTTGGAGAAATTGGTCCTGCTCCAACGCTTACATTTTACACTTGTCTATCCCGCTCAGTGGTAGCGGGCCGATCAGAACTCTCGCGATTTCAAAATCTTTTATAAAATATTCTGGAATTAATCTTATTTTGTACGACGATTATTTTGATATAAGTATTATTGTCAAAAACCTAATTTAACTCAAAATAACTAATTATGCAGGGAAATGCAATTAATCGCGTATCGGGCTGAAATATTATGATCAAAAAGTGACATATGACATGTATTTTTTTCAAAATTTAAATGTCATTTAATTATCGTGGCCTTAAGCCACGCCCCATTTATCTTGATTGGCCTTCAAGGCAGCATTACCGGACGACGCAGCCGAAGTTCATGAACGAGTGTTCTTCTCATTTTTCGTGAAATAATTATTTGAAAATTTTATAAATAAAAAAGAAATTATTGATGGTCGTAGATAAAGTATTGTAAGTAAAGATAACGTATGATTAGTCATTGGGACACTCGTGCAAAACTATTACGAAACGAACGAAAATTATGTTACAATTGCACAAAATACCATTTTGGGACTAGAAAGTACCAAACAAACGCGACAGGCATCTTCTTAACCCGAGTTAACCCTCTTAATTCTCATTATCCAGATCGTCGCTTGGATCCATCTTACAGATTATAGGTGAAATATAAAAAAACATATTACGTAATATTGCAGTCTTTGTGCTGCGTCAATGAGCATTTCTCCTAGAATCGTCTTATCTAGTTCTGCACCTACATCGACAACTGATCGACAGACGTTTTTTTTACGTTGTACGTAAGAAGGGTATGGTTACGAAGTTGTCACAAGTCTGCACAACGACTCCATTATGTAGCCGTAGTTGGGCCTAACCTAAGTAGGTGAGGCGGCGGCTGCAAAAGGCGAATTAGAAGCCCGCCATTTATGGGCACATTGTCACGATGTGTATGGCCAGTTACAGTCACGAGGCCAGGGCGCCCTGACGTGATGCTTCAATTAACTACATGACGACGTATGGTATGTCACACCAATACATGTATGGTAAAATTCTAGTGGGCTAGGCTTGACGGATAAAAGTCGCTGTTGAAGGATATGTAGAACGGGCAAGTGGTTTCCATTCATAGATAATTAGTGACAGCCGTTCTAAATATTCAACATGGACTGCAATTCCATAGTAAACTATTATTTGGAGAAACGAGTGAGTTGGTGTACTTGGAAACTAAAAAAACTTTTTTTTTACATTCAACCAGGTCCTAGATACTGTTAAAACCCATCAAATAAAATATAATCGCAGTCCATATGTAATTCCAAATCGTCAAACCAAGAGGGAAAATATCGAAAGCCTCATTTCATTAAATTGTATCTTTATCGAGCCAACTTTCTCCAATCACGATTCCTAGAAAAATATTTCCAAAACAATACTATTTTACCAAAATAATAGCTTATTTACTGAAGTAGGTGTACGCAAGCTCTAAGTGTCACTTTTTTTCCGTAGCGCCTCCATTATACTATCAAAACAGTGCGTGCGGCAAAGAAATATTTAAACGCAAAAGGTTAAACGTCAGTCGTTTAGCGCAAAGTGCGTAACTTAACTTTGTTTATCTTGTTTAAACAATGACATTCTAAAAATTGGAAAACATTTTGGTATGTGGCAGCTGACGCCAATAGTTCAGTATTAGTGAGGTTTATAAAGCATGAGTTTGGTGTCCCAAAATTAGCACATCACACTGACACCGGAGGTAGATGGACCCAAGACGCATTGAATTCAGTTGAATTGTGTTCATTATGTTTGAAGTAATTTTTTTTCACGGTGGCTGCTCAAAGTCGAAACTATTATTTTTATGTGAGAATAAAATTGAGATTGACTATCAACTGTCGTTATTTCACATTACTTATCGACTAAGTATTGTTTGTTTCATAATAAGTAACTATTGTTGAGGGAGTACACATGAAAAAAAAAGTAAAATAAAGTGCATTTTAAAAAATCTCTAATACAAACATTACAAAAAATTGTGATTTTTTAAAAATGACTAGAACTGGTCATAACTCAAAACCCACGAAACTTTTCTATGGGCATGTTAGGCTTGTTCAATGCGTCTTGGGTCCATCTACCTACGGTGTCAGTGTGACGTGCTAATTTTAGGACACCCTGTATATGGATCACTGTTATGAATACATATTGTAAAAGCATTGAATATTATGTTGTGTGAAAGTTGGGAATAAAGAAGTCAGAACTCGTAAGCAGGTATTGATATGATGAGGCAGCTTGCATTACTTGATCAGTTTCAGCAGTAGCTGGCAGGTGTTTATCGATGAATAACCGGGCAAATGCGAAACGATCCACGCACCGAAGGTTCCGTACTTAAATCTTATGTCTGCTAGTGCTAACTAGTGAGAACATCGATCGCTATAATTTTCCTGTTTTACGAGTATTTACATATCCCTGTATATGCCGTAGAACATTATTATTCAGATTTTTGATCGCACATTTAGAAATAAAGGGGATGTACATGGTTTTTTCATACATTTTCTTAAATAAATAAAAAATAGATATTAAATCTATAAGCAATGCCATTTTAAATGATAAGGCTTCATTTGTAGGGGGTCGAAAATATATAGAAAACGTTGGCTTTTTGAAAAAAATATGACGCATATATTATATGTTATGCCTTATTACAAAATCCAAGTTGATAGCTTTATCCGTTTCGGAGATAAGATACTTTGACGATAGACGATCGGCACCATTAGGGTTTCTTTTTATATTTTCGAGTACAGAGCCCTAAAAAGTTCTCTAAAGTTATAAATACAAAATGTGTGAAAGTATTAACTATATTCTTCATTTCATAAAAAAAGGAAAACCAGCATAAAAGGTACTTTATTTCGCTTAATTGAGCATCGATCACTAAAATGTGAGATAAATAGTTTCAATCATAGAGGTGTAGTCATCGTAGTCAATGCCAAAGATGACTCATTGTTACAGTTAGTCATTGTTTAACACCTTATAAATATAACTCCTATATTTTAAATATCATAAGTGTACAATAATTTATAGATTTATTCCACTGGCTAACTTATTTTATTGTTGAACCAGCCTTTCGACCGCGGCTCCGCCCGCGTTTATTCAATCTTTGCCCCGTTTTCGGCTTGGCGGTTATTTTATCAACACCCCTTATCATGTTGACTAGTTGTGGAATTTTGTCAGAAAATCGTATTCATTTGACCTTTAGTCGAATAATTGAAACAGTACGTTTTAAGCTGTCAAATGAATAAGATTTTCTTACACAATTGCACCCGAAGATCATTACGATAATAATAAAGAAAACCGCATTCAAATTCGTTGAGTGGTTCTCGAGTTAAAACAGAAACATACATACAGACAGGTAAAAATTCTAAAAATGGTAGTTTTGTCCAGAGTACTACTAATAACCCATTTCAAATTAAAATGTATGTAAAATAAATACTATCTGAGAATTGGCTTTGTTTATTTCAATTAACAATTAACCTATTTAATTATTATATTATAATAATAATATTAATTAAACGGAATGAAATAAAACTCGAAAAGTCTAAACCAATGAATTAATCATTGTCTTAAAAACATAGTCGCCTACTGAATTAAGGCGTATGACCACGCTAAATAAGCAACTCGATGTGTGTCGGTACAAATATCAACGGAAACGACATTGAAATAATGTTCATTTCAGCGTGCCTTGAAAAGTGGCTGTTACGACAACCACTGCGTCTCCGGCTAGCGCAAAATAGGAGAAAATAATACTTTTCACAAGGACGCCATAAACGGAAAAAAAATTTGATGTTAATTTTTTTAGATCTAAAGATTTCCTATAATTTGGTGAAATAATAATTAAAATCGCTTTAGGCGTTTGGAAGGAGTAAGAGAATTCTTGTGTTAATCATGTGAAACTTTCGATGACTTTCGTTTTTTTTGTCAAAACTTACAATAGAAAAACAGTTTATGAAACTTAAACTTTATTTATGACTCTATAATGCCTTCCATATATTTTTATGAAAGTTTTTGGACCACCCGTATGGGAGGAGTAGGTCTTCAAAGACAGGTCCAAATTGCAGTTGGCGTCTCCATTCGCCTTAACGTATAGATTCAAGCGCAATTTGGCAACCAAGACCATTATACCTAATGTATGACTAAGATCTTATTTAACACCTTGTCAGCCCCTCACTTTTTCCGTCTCGCTCTAAAAAAAGCAATTTTTGAGCATCCTGTTTGATATGCCACAATAAAATCCTGATTATTTAAAAATACACAGCTATTAAAGCCGATTTTGAAGGCTTTAGTTTTAGTTTTAGTGCTGTCAAAACTTGAAATTTTCCAAAGTAATTTAGCTTCTGTACCTGACACATATGAACTATTTTGCAATTCTGAAAATTTAGTTTTGACAGCACTAAAACTAAAATTAAAGCCTTTAGAATCGTCTACAATAGCTAAAGGCTTAATGGAGAAAAAAACAAAAAAAGAGGTTTCAAATATGCGCAAAGAAATTGCAAGTTATACCTACCTTCAAATTATTTATGTCATACGCGGGAAATCAAAATTTAGATCGACAACAACCACTTTTTATTTTAAAATTAATTACCTTATAATACGACTATAAATACTTACCGGATTATTTTTTTTTTGATTTGTGGATTAGTTTTAAAATAATAAAAATAAAACCTACAAAATGCTCTACATGTAATATTTAGTAAGAACAGGGACAGCTGAAAATCAGCGCTGTGCAGATGTACGCACTCACAGCACTTTGCTGAGCTTCGTCCTTTTTGTCTGTTTAATGTTAAGTTTTTATATAATTAGTTGTTTATTATTTAAAATAAATACATTTTCACGCGTAGCCCGCGACCTCGGACATTGTGCAATATGAAGATCAACCTAGTTGAAGTGAGAGCGAGAACCAGGGGTTCACAACACAGTATACAGGAATTAAAATCAACCTGCCGTCAAGGTCAAGGCCGTAGGTGGGGGGGGTTTGGGGGGTTCAAGCAATACACATAAAAATATGACCTGCGGGCCTATTATGTACCTTTAGTCGCCAACTGGACTGGGTGCCTATCATCAAAATATACTATTAAATTCCGAATGTCTAAGGATATGTTCGCACTTGAAGTGACGACACAGTTCGTAAATAGACTAAATAGTTCAATACCCACTAAAGGCATAGTAAAACCAGAACAGTAGTTTAACTCACGCCCCGTACGAGACTTAAATACCTACTGTTGCAGGGTTGTCGCTTCTTCTAGTTTCGTAGCTAATAAAAAATCAATACTTAAAATGTTTTAAAGCCGATTATAACAAATGAGCTATCAATCAACGACGTAGTGAAACATCCAAACATACATACTTACTACAAACAAACATACATTCATATCATACATAATAAACATATAGACACTATAACTCATAAAGAAATGTTACTTGCTTATCTTAATTATTGTAAGAAAAAATATTGGCTCCTGAACTTTACTTTAAAAACATGGGCATCGTCAAAAGGGGGAAAGAGGCAGCTGTCCCCCCTAGAGATACGAAAAAAAATTGAGATTTTAATAATAAAGTAGTCGAAAAATTCGCGAGAAACCTAAGAAGATTATGTTAAACTGTTAAAATTTGTTTATTTTACCTATAATTTATGTCATCTTGCCCCCCCTGGCAACGCCTTTGCTTAAAAATCTTTGTGATTGTTACCTAAATTAATCAGTTAAATTCATTAAAGTACGTAATAAAATTTAAGTATCTAATCAAACATCGGCTCCTAGTCTAAAATTAAAAAATCTTTGCGATTTCAAGCATATAAGCTCCACATTTAAAAACACCTTGAATAATTAACAAACATAGCACGGTTACGATCAATAGGTACCTATGTTAAATCATTAAATGTGAGCAAAGAAAATACGGTTTACATTTCACATTATAATTTATATATGCCATCAATTCTTATTCACCTTTCTTGTTGAGTAGGTATTGAGCAGAACGATAATTCGGGATTTGAGGAATTATTATTGAGGCATCCGAAGACACTACAATATGTTCGATTGCGTGCTGTCGACATATTTGAATTGGTCGGTGACGCGCGGCGCGCGGCGGCGTGGCGACTTGTTCGAGAGACTTGACTGAGCGCGATCGCAACGTGACCCCGACTAGCGCCTTCCTTGCATACCAAGATATTGCTGTTGTGTGCGTACTGTAGTTCGTGCGTACTAGCACGCACACATATTAGTCGCGCGATGTACCTTTGCTTGAAGATAAACTACTGTTCTAGTTTTACTATGCTAAAGGCAATTTTGAAAAGTTCAGTTTTTATCCATGTTTTTGATGATAGGCACCCAGTCAAGTTGGCAACCAAAGATACATAATAGAGGGGCTGACGACAACAACATTATAATCTCCAAGGAAGTGGCGGCCTAGAGAAGGGAGGAACATGATCTGTTGGCAGACCACCAGCTAAATTGTCATATGATAGGTATTGCGAAGGTAGCCGGCAAGCAATGCATGAGATTGGCTCACAACTGCTAAGAGTGGCGTAAAAAAGAAAAGGCCTATACCCAGCACCAGGCTTTAAGGGGCTGATAATAAGATGGTAATCTCCAAAATTGGTACGCATTCCCACAAGGTTATTTTGAACAGTAAGAAAGCATTTTCTTCAATGCAAAATACTATTCTTAATCATGCATCTATCGAACGTTGATTTTATACCTAACTTGGAGGATTAATATAAGAGCGGAACTACGAAGAGAATTTAATTACATGGCAGTAACAGCAATTTCTTGCATCATAATTATTATTTGTGCAGGTGTTGCGCGGGTGCCGGCCAGATGCGGCGCCCGTGACGCCCTGAATACCCGCCGTGTCAACAACCAAGATCAAGGCCCAGCTTGCACTTTCGCGACCAACGTCACGGACATTCCTGCCCCGAAAGTGACAGTGGTGATTAACCATTTAAACATTTTGTTGGTCAACTATGAGTCATCACATCAGTGAAAGGTTCAAAGGAAACACTTACATGCAAGTATCATTACAATTACAAATATGGTGGGTAAACAAAAATAACAAACAAATATTTAACTTTTTAACATTTGATGATTTGTGCTAGACAGGAAATTCTTTTCAATTGAATGTTAGATATATCCATAAAATTAAAGCATGATGGGTTGAATAAAGGTCATAAGTTGAGATAAATGGGGGTTGCTGGATGATTAACCATGCTCTTCATGAAATCTGGGTTTTCAGAGAACACCATAATCTATCGCTTGACCATTCAACCCAAATATGTTCATGTGACAAGTAGATAATTTAGTATGTACATCAACTGGTCAAAAGCATCCAAAATAAAAGAGCTTCCATCAATAAATGTGGATGAGGGAAGGAAAGTGTGTCAGAACTGCAGGAGATACAGTTATCCTGCTCTAATCTGAACGCAAAACTTCTATTTTGAAATCGCGGCTCTATTAGGACATTAACTGTAATTTCTTTATGTATAAAGATGGTTTTTTCTAGGTAGTATCTGCATGTTTGGTTTCGTTTCAATCGGTTTTGAAATATAAAAACAGAACCACTTTTTTTGTGAACTTGATTTTTTTTTTCAAGTAATATAATATAATAGAAGATTGAAAGTATGTTTATTAAGGTATATATAGTGTTATTAATAATTGTCTTGAGTCACTAAACATGCCATACTTTTTTCAAATTTTTACCATTTTCACTGACAGTACTGAATCCAATACAAAACTGATGTTTACCATTGTGGAGCCCCTTGAAGTTCAAGGTACATCAGAAGATTCAGAAGTAAGACTGACTACATGGTTATATAGCATTCTACAAAAAACAGACATAAGGCGACTATGTTTTGTCTCTGAGCACATAGGCCAACTAATCAAACTTTTACTTAATATAATTTATCAGAAATTTCAAACATGTTTACAAAATGACCTGAGATATCTTATGCTTCTTTTACAATAAATCAAAACAAATATTTTTCATCAAATATACTTTGATAAAAGCATTAGGTGTTTGCGTCAAACTTAAATGAATTTTGATTGTCATTTTTTTTTTTCATTTATCTCTCACTATCAGTCTCGCTAGAGTAAACTTCACTCAAAGACATTTAAGTTGGATACAAACTGTAAAGGTGTAAGAGCGATTTAGAAGCAGATTGTGAAAAACCTGCCTTTTTTAAATTAATCGAAACAGAAAGCTTATATTAAAAATTTACTCAATAGTTCCTCAACCAAACCTTATCACCTATGTATTGTGTCAACAGTCATTGCAAAGTGTCCATTGGTTTCTGTAAATTATAATTTGCAAAATCATAGCTACTGGCAGATGGTACTTTGTGGTCAAAAATGTAGATAATTTATGAATAGATAACACAGTGAGAAACTGGACAAAAGTTTTAACACTTTGTTAAACTGATCCAAAGTGAAGCTTTTGGGCAAATGGCAATTTTGTGATAAACTGGTGAAAACTGTAGACATTTCTTTCAAACGGACGCCACCTTGTAATAAACTGGTCAGTGTATTATAGGCAGATGGCACATGATAACCTCGTTAAGATAGCTGAAGATAAGAAATGGCATCATTGGCTAAACCATGCATTGGCAACAGGTAGACAACAGTCCAGATACCTACTGTCTGTAAAACGGAAAAAACTAGACCACCATAAAAAAGTTACTTATGAAATGGTAAATGCATTATTAAAGATTTGCATGTTTCCTTAAACATTTCAAAACTGCAAAGAGTCATAGAGTGCGGATATTGGGATTACCTACTTATGTGAATGTTGATAACATCTATGAAACTGGTAGCATGATTGTTCTAAAAAAAATATCAGTGTAACAAAGTGCAAGAATTTGCAATATTTTTCTATTATAGTTAAAATAATAGAATCATCAAGAAGTGACAAAATACATGATCAATTGTTTTAAAAACAGCATTAACCCTAAGTGCAGATTGTGAATTTGACAGCAAGCTATATTAAATTTGAGGTCTTTCTCAAAAATGTATCATTAGAAAAACATCTTGATTTTGAACATAAACACTTGTACTAGTTGTTCAAAATCAAGATGCTTTCTATGTTTCATCAAGTGCCGACAACCGCAAGTATAAATCATTAGAAAAACATATATTGTTAAAAATATTCCCGTTTGACATTATGCATAAGTTATTCTTCCAAATATTCAACTATAAAAACTGCCTCAGGTCTGGGAGCATAATTTCTTACACTGAATTTAAATAAAAACTAATAAGAAATAACAATATTTTTTTTAGCTTCCCTTCTTATTTTGAACTTTTCCTGCTTACAATTCTTTTTTTCTGGATCTTCATAAAAATAAATCAAACTCATTCAGTGCAAATAGAAATTACTTGCAGACCACTGAGCTAGAGACTCTTATGCCATATCCATGTCTATTAATTGTTAATATGTTTGATTTATTTTAACTACTTCATGCTTCAGCAATGGGTCAGAGTGTCAGGAAAGGGGCAACTGAAGGATGTCTGAGTTGTCATAAAAATAAATAACCATAAAGGTTAGGTAGATACCTACTATGCCCCACTATGTTTCATGACTCGCCAAAGCTATCCTTCTAACCTAGGCTCACTTCTGCGCTGTTGTGAAAATTTTCCAAGGCTTATGTACACTCCAACCCAGCAATGTAACCTGTTAGTGTATTTGCATGTGAGTTCACTAGGTACATCATGTTATACCACACATCTAAGATATGTGCATGATCATGATCAATTAATTCATAACTGGTACAAATTATTCAAAAAATGTATGATAAATTTAAAATATTCTGGTTCATGTTTATCTAGTTATTTCTAGCATTATAAGTTGCAAGTTAGCAACATATGAATGTTAGTAATGATGTTGTAAGAAGAACAACTTAAAAATTGCAATATAATTGTTACATTGGTAACAAATGAAGCAGCACACACTTTCGACACGGAACACATACCAGCATATTGATGAGTTCCAAGAGAAAGCTGAATTAGTTACAGTTAGACAACTAAAAACTATACTGTAGCCAATTCAGCCTCAGGAAACAATTACATTTAGGAATGGGAAGATAAAGCGAAATGTGTTTTACGCAAAAACAAGCCGAATGCAGGTTTCTCGTGTCGTGGGTGCGGCCGCGACCGATACGCGCAACAAGCGACCGATACAGACCTAACAATAATAGCTTGATATCTTTGGACGCCTGTAGGCCATCCTCCTTGAGGTTTCTTTCGATCTGCTTGCTGCGAGCCACTGCGGCACGCTCCTCGGCGGACTGTGCGCACCCCATGTCTGCAGCTGCCTCCGTTCAGGCCGGCGTCGCCGCGAGCCGGGCGCGCTCTCACCGCCGCCTCTGCATGCGCTCCCAGCGAGCGCTGCTGCCCCGGACTGGTGCCCGGAGCCACCCTAGCCGACCACAGTAACCTAACTGCACCACTATTCACTATTTTCCGACGTTTCTAATGCACTGTTACAATTTATAACGAACACACGCCTTCGAACTCTTCCAGCTCAGACGCCACAATCAACCGAAAACGCGTAACGGCGACACGGAACTTCAATTGATTTTGTAAAATCCGTTCAAATGCGAGATAATGGCGGCCGGATGACAAGCTAACTCCGCTCCGTGACCGCGACCGCGCCCCGCTCGACTGACATTCGGGCGCGTTCGGTATTTTCCGCTGAGTCTCGTTCACACATGCGTGAAAGTTAAGTCACCACGATTACGATTGGAACATGAGAAAACCAAGCAAATTCAACCATAGACATTCAATTAATTGAAAGTCTGTGAATTCAACTGAAATTAAAATGCTGCATTTGGTAAGATCAGCATTTTATTAATTTACTAAATAATATAATCGATTAATTATATAGCAATTTGAAGGATAAAACATCAATTAATTACATACATACAGTGCCATCTAGTGACAAATATGAGAACTATCAATATGACGTCAAGTGCTTTAACTTCAGTATTGAAAACCATGGACATTTAGCATTTAGGTCTGAAAAAAACGCGATTTCGGTACATAGATAGATCAAACGGAACATTTTTAGGAGGCCATATGTTTGTTGGAGATTCTGGTTCGGTTCTGTCTATAAGCCTGTTTCTTTTTCATAGCCGGAATTAGCCTGACTGAACGCCATAAAAAAGTCTCGAGAATTTATTGCTTATTTCGTGTTATTTAGTTTGACAGGGGTCTTATTTCGTGACGTTTACTCTACACATGTCACATGCAGCTTATTCAAAGCATGCCACTTATAATACAGGATGTAGTTATCAAAACAATTAGATTCACCACGTTGGTACGTCGGTTACGTAAATAAACCGTACAAACCCAGCATTTTCTCAAAAAGAGTGTACCTACCCTTTAAATTTAGTTTTTCCGTAGGCATCGGGGGGTTAAAGTATAATATTGTATTTTATTTAATTTGTAGTATGTAAGGTAACTTTTGTTTTCCTTTATCTATTCGTATTTATATTTATATTATATTTATGGATAAGTACCTAGATCTTGAAATTTAAATAATAGTTTCTTCTCGTTCTCTTCGTCTAATGAATTTGCAAATGTGGATAGTGATGTTGACTCAGTTCCTGGCTTGACTTTGCATGATAAGTTGTCATCTGTTTTTGATAGCAATTTTCGGAACAATTCCCATGGCTTGATTTTTAAAAGATTTTCTTTCAATTTTTTTTCGGATAATTTACGTCATTTTAGGAATAGTTTTCATTATGTTAGTATATAAACCTCAGAATAAGGAATACAATAGAAACCTGGCTAAAATAATACGCGGAGAAAGACACCTATCCTTGATTTTCTTACGACATTCTAGTGCTTTAGAGAGAGATGGATATGTATTAGTTTTTTCTTAATTAGGTAGGTTGTCACTAGTTCGTTGCTTTGCTAGTGATGTAACAATGTCGATTTTAGACTACGATAAATAAACCAAATCGAAATGAACCTCGACCAATCTGCTTACCACACATTATATCGCATCAAAGTGTGAAAAAAAAGAGAATGCAGGGGGCACCGACCTTTCTGGTGACATCCTCTTGCTTTGGAAGGAGGCCAAGAGAATTAATAGCAAAGTGGTCTCTGTCTACCCCAGTGGGACACATGTTATATTGTGTAAATAAGGAATTAATAAAAGGATATCTTTCGTTTAACATAATATTTTTTATTAAGTACAAATTACTATATCGTAGGCAGGTACGTACATAAGTTAAGTCCAAAATTGTGCTTGTTTCTAGTACAAAAAATGCTGTAGCTTGTATCAGAGAAACAACCGTAAGCTATTTAAGTGGATACTTTTTAAGTCGCCTCTTAACTCACGATATAACTACCCTGTCAAAGTACTTTTATTGTCACCCACTAAGTACGAAAATGTCTTGATCTGCGGAATTTCTTCGTGAAGTCGATCACGGCAGTAACGTGAACGAACAGGCCTTTCAGAACGATTTGCGAACATAGAAGTATGCACTTTTCTACACCACAGACATCCATAGGTACTGGTTCTGTTGCCTAAAATTGAAAAATTATCGAGTTAATATACTATAGTATAGTACAAGCACGTACCTACAAACAAGATTGATGATGCAATTATACATAATTATTTAAAGGTTACCAATGTGTCTGTTTCTGGTAAATATAACGACGGTAAGGCATCTGCTTTTAAACGTCTCCATTTTAAATTTTAGTTTGGTCAAAAAGAATCCGACGTAAAGTGTTTCGAACAAATATGACTGCTATTTTTAATTGCCCAATTTGGTCAAATTATTCGTCTAAGCCATTCACTTTTTAATTTTTCCCTTTTTGGAAATCTGTAACAAAAAAATATAGCGATATTTATTCGGCATTATTTTTCTTTTAACTCGCGCTGCAATAAGGGTTTTTTTTTTCTTTTTTTTTACTCTTTCCTAGTCGCTGGATAGATGGCGCTGAACTTGGTAAGTTACTGCAAGGAACGGAACGTCACATAATTTTTTGATTATTGCACTTGGATGTAATTTTGAGATCGTAAAACGAAACGTACATAAAAAGTAATTAATGTCATTGTCACATCACATCACAATGACATTTTGAAAATAAATAAATAATAACTACAAGGAAAAAGAAAAAAATAATTAGCAGTCTTTTTATGAGTTTTCTACGCCGGAAAGAAAATGTCCCAAGAGAAAAAGAAGAGAAGTCTGTGCCTTGTGGATTTGTATAAAAATGGAGGCATACATCTTTTTCCTAAAGATGAAAGTCATAAAGCGCAATGAGTACAAGCCATGGTACATTTTAAACCTGGATGGACCATAACAAAGCATTCGCACATAATATGCATAATATGTAATGATAGAACAGGGGCTCTGCCGCGTAATTCTCATTTGTATCAACTTCAAGCAAATGCATGCGAAATTCAACGCGTGCAAAAGAGATGGCATGTTAGGCGGGCGTCGTCACACGCACGACAAATTTCAATCTCAAGTTGATGTTGATGAAAATGAGAATTACGCGGTAGACCCACTGGTAAGGGGTGGGGTGGTGTCGCCTGGTAGTCGTTCATAAATTAACACTTTCGTGAGGTTTCAACACTGACAGCAGGATAGCGTATACAATTTTCAACGCGTGCAACAGAGATGGCATTAGAATCCGTGTCGCGACCCCTAGTTCATGAACGCGGTTCTGAGGTGTCGCCATTTACCTGCGTTCCGATATACAGTCACCCAGTGCATATTCCAACTCGGCCGAACATTTTATTCTTAGAAATTTTCCTTCACCACTATAAAGTTCTTTTAGGCGTTTTAATAGTCCCTTCCTCAAAATTCATTTTCGAAACGCTATTAGAAGAACTTTGTCCCCTTTATGATGATGTCTTAATTTTAGATCATTTTAATAAGTACCTAGCTGTCTCTTGAAAATTACTCCCGCTCCAATAAACTTAACTCTAATATATCCTCTGTTAACCTCCATATTCCACCTCTGCTGCCTGAAACTCATCATAAACCACACTGTGTTCCATCTCTTTTGGACCTCATCATTGCTTCTAGCCCTCATAAAGCCGCCACTTATGGCCAGTTCACTGCCCCGTTGTCTTATCGTGACCTTACCTTACTGACTCACCATGACTGACGCAAACGATACTTACGGGATGCAATGGTCAAGTGTGACAGGGTAAAGAGTAAATAAAATAGGTCTTTACATATGAAATTGCCGTTTTCTATAGAGAATTTGAAGGAAACTCAATTTTAGTACTAACATTTTTGCATTTTTTTTAGGAATGAAAAATCCAAATTATGTATTTTCTTTTGTATATGAATGAAAAAACATTAAGCTAACAGCAAAATTAATTTGATTTTTAAAAAGTGTCAGCTGTAAAATATTATTACAAATCTTATCATGGAAATGGATGACATTTACGACGAACTGTTTTTAAAGATTTAATTTTAATAATTAAACTGAAAATAACAACAAAATTTTATACGTAGATGTAAAACCTTGAAATCAACTTTCAAACAAAAAAAATAATTGAAATAGCTTTGAGTTACGGGAATTATGAACTCATGAATATGTTGGAAAATTTCGGCAATTTCATATGTAAAGACCTATTATTATGATTTATGATGTGCTCAGAAAACTAAACCATATGCTCCTTGATTATACTGAACCACTTTCAAAGAAAAATATTTAAAATAACGCGAAAAAATGTCACTTCCCTAAATAAATCTTTAATATTATCTAGTCGTCATTTTCTATGCGGAAGTGATTTTTTTTGCCTTGTTTCAAAAGTTTTTCTATGGAAGTGGTTAAGTATAATTAGTAAAACGTGTGGTTTAATTTTCTGAGCACGTCATTGTTACATGGTATATGCATATGCAATCATGGTCATATGTACAAGTGAAATGTATCGGAAAGAGATAATACAAAATGTATAAATGTAAAACATCTATTCGTAGCACTTCGTAGCAACCGCTACGAAATAAAGTAATAAACAAATATTGTTCAGAGTTCAAAGGGTAGACAAAAATAAGGTTTAAGAATTTTTTATTTTTTATTGGTGCCTGGTTTATTCGTCCAAGCTTGATACTTTCCTTAAGGGTTACGTATGAAAATTATTGTGGCGAATGGAGGTAAATGAACATTTTGAGACAAAATTAATTGTAATTAATTGGTTTAAATTAATTCGAGTTAAATTAATTAAGTGTAATTGATTACTTTAAAATATTTGTTTGCTAGCCTGGCAGATAGCTTGGAACTAACATGTTTGTACATTTAACATAAAAACTTATGTAACATGCTTTCGGACAAATAAACTTTTGATTGATTGTTTGATTGACGAAACATTCGAGAAAACAAAAAGAACAAAATAATAATTCGCTTCGACTAAACTATGTTAAGGTGTGTTAATTCGAAAACCATTTCGAGTTTTTGGTTTAATAAGTCGTATTTTAGAACTTGTGGTCTAAAAAACATCATGATCATGAATATTTTTACGAAAAAGCTTCATTTCACTTCCATTTGCCTTCGTGTGACGTCACTTGAGAAAAGGCTGTTAAGAAATGTGTCCTAAATTTGACAAGATAAATAAGTGATAAGTTTATGTGCCTATTCATGCCATAAATCATATTTATTTAATATCTTTCATTCAAAAAATTAATTTAGAAAAGCAATCTTATGTTGTGCGTTTCGTAGCGGACACGAATGATGGCTTAGTGAAAATGAAATTGTGTCGTGCCAAAAGGGCCCCAGAAGCAAAAATTAAAATCAACAATCAAAAAAAGCAGCAGGTTGTGTCGGAGATACAACCCTACATTATCTTGCCATGTGGTACCTTTGGCTATCATGTTCAGCTTTGGGAAAGCATTGTTGTTTTCTTGATATTCACCGTTTCGGATCAGTAACTTTTGCAAAAAACTTATTTCCTTCTACGTCAGCTGCACCACATACGATAATACAGCACACTTTCTCATTTCGCTATTATAATTATTATAATGTACTATTTTTAGTACTTTAACACTGCATATTGTGGCATAAGATGTCAATCACAGAGAAAAGCATAAAGAATTATGTAAACTCCCTGATGGTAGCGCGGGCAGAGTAATTTCAGCGTTTTATTATTGCGATCAAATAAAAATTAATTTATCATGAATGGTAGATAATAATAATAATAACAATTAAATACTAGTCTACATCAATTAATTGTAATACATATCAAATAAAATAAATAAATAGTTACAAAAAATATATAAAATTAATATAGGTTCGCACTAGAAAATAATAAATATTATTACCAAACAAAATAGTTATTAATAATATAATTATGAATACATATACTTATATTAGTAAAAGCAAATAATTACAAAAAATACTCCTTAATTCTCTTCTTGAAAATGCCAATAGTTGGACTATTACGAATTGTGAGTGGTAGTGAGTTCCAGTCTGATCGGCACTACTGTGAAAGAGTTACCGAAGGCACCAGTATTGTGCGACGGGGTCCTCGAAGTGAGATAGTGTTGCTTGTCCCACGAAAAGAGGTACTCAAAGCGGTCACGCAGATGCCAGATACAGAGGTGCAGAAGGGCTCGTGAGAATATTGAAAAAAGCACACAATATCGTGGACGTTTTGACTTTGCCGAATCAGGAGCCATTCTTGTTCCTTTCCATATTGGGACACGTAGTCATATTTGCGCAGTCCAAAAATAAACCGGATGGCCAAGTTTTGGAGGCGTTCTAGTTTACTAAGTAACTCTTCATTTGCATACAGAAAGCAGACGTTGTCAGCATATGCTATGAGAGTGCTGTTGAAAAAGAACTGCGAAAAAGATCTTTCACTAAGCAGGTTGATCATGTATTTGCTACCAATTATAAAAGCCTGAGACTTTTTTCGGTTTCGGTTTCAAGTCCGAATGAATCAGCTCATCCCTCTAATGTTATCAAGGTCTTCATTTATGTCAGAAATTGCGGTTGAGCTACACCAAGTGACAATAAAGTTGCTGATCGTTTTCAATGGACTCATGAATGTTGCACATCCTTGTGCAACGATTGCGAAGCTTTTTGAACTCCTCAGAATTCTCATCACTTGAAGACCTCTTGTAATAGGTATTTACATATGAAATTACCGAAAATTTCTTACATATTCATTAGTTCATAATTCCTGTAATTCAATAGCTATTTCAATTATTTGATTTTTGTTTGAAAGTTACTTTCAAGGTTTTACATCTACGCATTAAATTTTGTTTTTATTCTCAGTTTGATTAAATTTAAAAATTAAATCTTCAAAAACAGTTCATCCTAAATGCCATCCATTTCCATGATAAGATTCGTAATAATTATTGTTGCAGCTGATTTTTTCAAAAATGTTATTACCTATTGTTGTTGTTAGCTTAATGTTGTAACAAATTACAAATTACATAAGATTATTTGGATTTTTCATTCCTAAAAAAAATGCATAAATGTTAGTACTGAAAATTGAGTTCCCTTCAAATTCTCTATAGGAAACGGCAATTTCATATGTAAAGACCTAATATTACACGCATTTAGGTAACCAAAAATTGTAGATTAGAGCAAAAAACACACAGGTTTTCCGTGTTATTGCAAAGACACGTGATTTTCCAAACACAAAAACTCAACTTTGACGCTTTAAAATATTATAAATCATTCTGTTGCAAGAAATATTCGACGCGAGGCTAATGTGTCTAATACAAATTAGTGTCGGTCGGAGGTATCTGGTGATAGTGAAACATCTAGTGACGGGAACAGAACAGCAGGGCGGTTTTTTGAAAATAGTGACTTTTCAGCCGAAATAACGGTTTTTGATAAGGAGCTCAAGGTTATGTGATTGAATGCGTATAGTTGCCAAATGGCAACAAAGGTTTTTTAGGGTTCCGTAGGAACCCTTTTAGTTTCGCCATGTCCGTCCGTTTGTCTGTCTGTCCGCGGCTTAGTTCAGAGACTTTTGGTATTAGAAAGCTATAATTTAGCATGGGTATTAATCACGCCGACAAAGTCAAGAAAAATCTTGTAAAAATAATGTTATGGTTTTCCCTTGGTATACGTAAAGTGGGGATGATTTTTTTTTCTCGTCTTAACCATGATGTGGGGTGTCGTTATATAGATCGCTTAAAAACATTGCAGGTGTGTGAAAACCATTTTTCGATTCAAGGATCCGTTTGCGAAATATTAAGCTTATAATAGTCAAGTGTCCCACCCTGCCAGCTAAATTAGCTGTCTGGTCTATATACTTTTTATTACATTGAGTGCACGACAGTTCATAAACGCCACTTTTCTGAAAATTTAAAGTTTCATCTTTTCAGAAAAGTGGCGATTATATGAACTGTCGTGCACTCAATGTAATGAAAAGTATATAGGCCAGACAGGCAGATCCTTTGAAACGGGAATCAAGGAACACTGCAGATGCTGGAGACTTAAAAAGACAGATTCGAACTTTGCAGAACATCTGATTCCCGACAATCACACCTTTGACGCTAAGAAAGATTTCAAAGCCCTTCACATTTGTAATAAAGGCAAAAACTGAATGCTTTAGAAGCCCTTGAAATCAATAAATTAGTACTCCTTAACCAAAACACGATTCTAAACCATCAACTTGACAATAATAGATCTCCCCTTTTACAATATTTTAACTAAAGAGATTAACTTTTATAAATTGGCATTGGATGCACACATTTTTACTTAATTTGAAATTTAATGACTTTATTATAATTATTTTTTATTATTTTATTTTAATCAATTCTAATTTATTTACAATAACAATTTTATTTTATATTTACATGACATGAATTTAAAATTCCCCACTTTTAGGCAAAAATTTTTTCGGTTGGTACCTACTAGAACGGATAAGTGAACTTTACCCTCACAACAAAAATGTGTTAGTGTCATTGATCGCACTGACTGATGTGAACTATTTATTGTGTAATTTAATTAATTCCTTTGATAATGCCATAAAGGCGAAACCGATCAGGAAGTATTAAATAAATTTGTGGGATAGTAAAAGAGATTTTCTGTTCATTATGTATTGCAAGTTCCACCAAGTGCCAACAATCAATAGTGTGAACAAAGGTCATAGAGTTCAGTTTTACTTGATGCAAAATGAGGTTCTCAATGGCAGGGATAACAGGCCCTTAACATTTTAAGAGGAAAGAACTGGTATTTTTGTTACTGGCAAGTGGCAACTTTCTGCAGGACTATTGCATGAAACGGAATAACGATACGGAACTAAAAACATAAAATTAAAATTTATTTATCTTTTTATACATAACTTATGTATCTACACATTATAGTAACACTTGCAACTAGTTGCAACCGGCTGACTGATCGGGGGAAGTGCACAATATTCACGATTGCGGAGAATCAGTGCAGGACTCATCACCCCAGCTACAAATTTAGAATTTAGAATTTAGACCACTTGCAAATAAAACGGTCTAAATCTAAAAAAGCGGCTGCGAAAAGTAAAACACTTTTTTCAATACGATTTTGGTAATCTAGTTGGCAAAATACTATTCTAATTGAAGAAGAAAACAAAAATGGAAAACACCTACCCACATCTACCTACATATTTGAAGAAAATTGTGTTTTTTTTTTAATTAAATTTTATAACGAAAAATATTCATTTTTTTATTTTTCTTTATCTATTTATCATTTTTTAATTTTTCTTTATCCTACATCTACCTTTCATTTAAAAAGCTGACGGGACGCCAAAATAGATACAAATGGTGTTTTGAAAGCACAAAAATGAACATAATAAAAAATAACAAAAAAATAAACAAATTAATTTAAAAATATTACTAAAATTCAAGTGTTTGTTATGTTACAGATCAGTATTTAGTGCGTAATAGCCACGGATATCTGTAGCCCTTTGACATGGCTAATTTTTTTTGTGAAACTTACGATAGAACTTTGTTATAGGGACTCACACATTTCTTTCATACAATATTATGACAATTTCCTACTTGTTTCACTACACGTATTTTAATAGTTCACGATATGGTATTTGCTATGATTTCCTGAAAAAGCTCGATGAAACCTACCCCGAGCGTCCCCAAAATATGGATCTTCCACTACTTGTAATTATTCAAACAGCTTTTGTACTTTGTTTCTAAAATAAGTAGACCAAATATAATTAATACCAAAAATAAAGTACCTAATAAAAAGTACATAAAAGCGCAGTGAATTATTTTTTTGTTTAATGAATGAATTAGTTTTCTAATGATTTCATGAATTATACGAGTATAACCTCCTGACGGCCACGATCCTACAAAAAGGCCTGTGTCTGACAAGAAATTAACGCCCAAAGCAATTTTTTGGACATGCAATATTTTTTCGTTTCTTACTACCCAGTTTAAAAGTATCAAATTTGCTATTAAAGGGCTTCAGAAGTAAAACTGCGTTTACAGACGTTTCTAAATTGGTTTAAACTTTCTATATGAATATTACAAAACTTTGAAAAAAATACATCACACATATTGACCCATGTCCCGTAATTGTGATGTTTTAAAATCTTAAAAGCTTTAACCTACAACGAGAAAATAAATACCTTTAATAACCTTTTAAATGTTTTAAAAAACTGATAAATAGTTTAAACTTTTTAAATTCAATAGAGACAAGGTTAAAACTTATACACACACACGAGCAATACAAAAATCTAACACAATGATGTTTAAAACTTTTAAAAAAAGCATTATTTTCTCTATTTTGCGCTGCCCGGCGACATCGACACAGCGATCGTCGTAACAGCCACTTTGCAATGTACACTGACATGAACGTTATTTCTATTTTGTTATTGTCGATATTTGTACAGACCTATTTCGAGCTGCTAATTTAACTTACTGAAGCCTTCTCGAAGTCCTTTTGAAAGGACTTTATGTCGTGACGTGAGTGAGGCCATCTTTGAAAAAGCTTCTGTTTGTAAGTATTTTGGCTAATTGTACTGGCCGGTTAATTTTCTTTAAAACATAGTACACTTAGGTAGGTACCTACCTATTTTAGCTTTCATGATGTAAGTATTTTTTAGAGAAAGATGAAAATGGGAAAATATTTTTAAGACAAAGGTTCTCAAGAAATTAAGACATCGGTCTGTTTAAATTATAAGTAAATACATAGGCTTAAAAGTCTTCTCATTACATTTTTATTAGAATCTAATGAACCCAAGTCTGTTCTATGGAATCCATTTTAGTCTTCTCCATCGAAATGCTCAGGATCCCGAATCAAATAGGGAAAGCCTACAGCGGCGCGCTTAGTGAATCTGCTGAAACTGGTCGGCTATCCCGATCAAAAATAGTTATTGAGGTGAGCCGTTTTGCAATAATCAGGGAAAATCTTTATAACACAAAGAACCCTAAAAAAATATGGAAAATTTCGAATGACGCCATTGATGTTAGCCACTTCATTCGAAATAAAGATGAACTTGCCTTTGTCTATGACTGCATTATTGACAATCTAAGGGCAAGATTCTTAACATAAGTTACCATCATCTGTTGATTGCCAGCTATACTAGCACATACCACTAGCATCTACCTACTTACGTACATATATACATCTGTATCGAAAGTAGAGATCGTACATTTCACACAGCTTGTGTGGCAAGTGTCGCAGTCGATACAGTTCCGATGAATGGCTGCGCGCGCATCATATCACTGAAAAAGATAATAGAAAGCCCCATTACCAAGGAGCAGCAGCTTGATGTCCTTTGCGGCCTGGAGGCCATCCTCTTTCAGGTTCTTCTCGATTTGTTTGCTGCGCTGCATGGCAGCGCGCTCCTCGGCTGAAGAAGCGCAACCCATGGCGATGGCTCTCACGGCCTGGCTCGCTACGCGCGGCAGCGCCGTGCCCCGGGCATGCTCGCGGCTCGTCGTCGCGCGCAGATCCGCCGCGCACGCGCTCACGTCGCGCACGCGTGCAACGAGCTATCCGAGCTGGAAACCGCACGGACTCACGCCGGCACCACACCGATACCTCGCTTCAACGCGCACAAGCCAACCTCGCAGCCGTCGGGCTCCCGTGCCGCGTACTAAGAACCTCCAGGGTCGCGGTACCTGCAAGCTCTGAGCGAGGTGACACCACTGCGTGGATTCGCGGACGAATGACGTAGCGCGCAAGCCTACCGCGCTGCGCTTAGTGCGCACACTCCGCAGTCGTCGCCGGGCGGGCGGCTGCACCCACCACACCACCTCAGTCCACCGGTGCCCCCCTGACACACTAATTACACCCTACGTCAACCTTGTACGATTGGTTGCCTTTCCTCATGCTATTCCCGTGAACGGTGAAGACAATAGTTGCAATCTTGCAATTATAACAATCAACAATAGCGTGTCGATCGCAGAGGAGTTCTAGTTCAATGGTTTCGATGCCTCCGATTTCTAATTCCAAATTATGAAAAATAAGTATCAACTTATACTTACAGTACCCGGCAGAAAATAATGCACATCGCCGGCAGAAAATAATTCATATCGGCTATCTTCGCCTTTGTAGAGCGTCATCTCTGTCACCGGATTGTTAGTGTTTCGTGCGACAGAGATGACACTACGATACGATGTGCATTATTTACTGATGTGACCTGAGGGCCTATTATGTATCTTTAGTTGCCATTTAAACTGGGTGCCTATCATCAAAAACATAGATATAATATCGAATTCCGATTGTCTAGGGATATATTCGCACTTGAAGTGACGACACAGTTCGTAAATAGTTCAATACCCACTAATAGCAATTTTGAAAGTTCCGTTTTTAGCTATGTTTTTGATGATAGGCACCTAGTCCAGTTGGCAACTAAAGATACAGAATAGGGGGGCTGTAGTATAGCTATATCCTGTAAACAAATATATGTATAAATATTTGTCTCAAGGTGACTTCTTAATTTACATAGAGCTCATCCCAAACTCAATCAGTATTTAAATATTCCGAAAACTAGTATATGGTTAGGTGGGATTCGAACCTACGCCTCTTTGCTACCAACCGGAAACTATTCTTATGCAAAGTTCGCTTGATCCACCAACCCTGTAAAGCACATATTTACGCAGAGATTTTATTTATAGACATCCAAATTCTTTAGAGACTCAGGGCGGATTCAGGGCAAAAGAGAAAAGAGTATGTTTTTTATTTTTATAAAAAAAAAACCAAGATAGCCGTCTGCAAAATTTCCAAAATCAAAATCTAGATTTGTTAAAATCCATCTATTAAAATATGCTTGAGTTCTGTACATAATTCCTATTCGTCAAACGAGGAGAAAAACGG
The DNA here is from genome assembly GCA_934047225.1 of Ypsolopha sequella. NCBI lineage: Eukaryota > Metazoa > Arthropoda > Insecta > Lepidoptera > Ypsolophidae > Ypsolopha > Ypsolopha sequella. Next base: position 9,850,861 of record OW204002.1, on the reverse strand, counting down.
TGTTTGAAGACCTCATTTCAATAATTCTATACATCGAGGAAAATGTATCCAAACATGTTTTCCAAAATCTAAACCCTAGATTTACCAGAAATGGGATAAAATTTACACAGAAAAAAAGCAGTCCCAATTTATTTACATAGCGCCTTACACTTTTAGAACTCGCATATCTACTTCAGTAAAGAATGCATTATTTGGATAAAATAATATATTATTTTTGAAATCTTTTTCTAGAAACGCGATTGGAGAAATTCGGCTCGATACAAATACTCATTGAAATTAGGTCTTTCTCGACACCATTTCTCTAGGTTTGACAATTTGGAATGACAATATATTATGGACTGCAATTATATTTATTAGATGGGTTGTAACAGTATCTAGGTGGTTAAACGAAATTGTAATAGCAACTTTAGTATATTTTATATTAAAAAACCGGCCAAGTGCGAGTCGGACTCGCGCACGAAGGGTTCCGTACCATTATCTATAAAAATGGCAAAAAAAACATGTCTGTTGTATGGGAGCCCCCTTATATATTTATTTTATTCTGTTTTTTAGTATTTGTTATTATAGCGGCAACAGAAATATATCATCTGTGAAAATTTCAACTGTCTAACTATCACGGTTCATGAGATACAGCCTAGTGATAGACGGACAGACGGACAGCGGAGTCTTAGTAATAGAGTCCCATTGGTTACCCTTTGTGTACGGAACCCTAATAAAAGACCGACTTTTTGCTACTTTTCCTCGAATCCGTCCCTCTCGCACTGAGGATTTTTACGCATATGGAGTTACAGGGACGCTAAAACTATTACATATCGCCTTAACATCAGGCACGGTGTTGTCCAAACGCAAGCCCATTGTATATATAAAAAGAATATAAAAAGAAAGATTTTTCCAAATAATTTCCAATAGTTTAGTTCCCTCTAAACCACCCTTTTTATACGGCGCTGGTTCTAACGTCCGCCCTAGCCCTAGGCAACATACATTTTTTAACAACCTCTCTTTCTTGTACTATTTTTTTATGCAGACTACATTTGTGTCCTGCCCTAGCGCTAACTGGTATTTATCTATCTAGTACCCACTCGTTGGCGAAATCACATTATAAAAACTTTGTTTGAAATCTTGGCTGCTGGATTAGATGTTCGCAATTTACTTAGATGGTATTTTCAAAGCCTTCACACGGGTTGTTGATTTGCTCACACCGTAGTATGGGTGTTAATAAAAACAATGCTTGCAGCAATAAATTATTTAGCCAAGTGCGAGTCGGACTCGCACAGAAAGGCTTCCGTACCAGGTAAATAAAAATAATATAGATGACAATGCAACATCAAGGCGCTAAAATGGTAGCGCCAGACAATTAATTCGGCACCCTCTGAGTAGGTACATACAAAACCATTTTTTTAAAATTGTTTTGTTTTACGTTATACACAACAATTTCACGTTTGATATTTGCATGTATTACCGTCTTTGAGATAGAGGCTGAGACAAATAACGTCAAAAAAAAATTTTTTTTCGAGTTTTTTTTTTACGAGAACTGGAAGAAGTCGAGATTCCCACAATAGACTGGCCAGCCCTCAGCCCTGACTTGAATCCAATTGAACATTTGTGGGATGAGTTGAAAAGGCAGGTACTAGGAAGATGGCCAGCTCCAGCGTCGATGGAGGACCTAAAAACTGCTTTAGTCGAAGAGTGGCAGGAAATCCCACAAGATTCCATCAGGAAACTCATCCGTTCGATGAAAAACCGATTGCGAGCAGTCATTAGAGCCAGGGGGGCTAATACAAAATATTGAGGGGGAAGAATATAAAAAAGGAAATAAAATTTTAATATCTTTTCATTTTAATATATTTATTTAGATGTCCACAATTTCGACCTGTTGCACTAATTCCTAAAATTTTATTAGGAAATAAAAAACAAATTTATTTTCTTTACTAGCATTCGAAAGCCAATAAAATTACTTTTCAAATAACATAGGTACTTACCACATTTTATTGCATGAAAATTGTTAAAATTGTTTTGAACAACGTTAAGGTGATTCCAGTTTAAAGCTCGCACGTGTAGTTACAGCAGAAGAGTAACATATTCTTTGAGTTATAATTGTGTCGATATGGCGTAACACGACTTAACTTATTTGACAAAAAAAAACTTATTTTAAGCGTCCTGTCTTTTTTTTTCTCTATCGAAAAGACAAGGACAGAACGCTTAAATTAAGTTTAGTCCTGTCAAATAAGACCACAAACATTTTGTTTTTTTCATGTAATCCTTTTTTTAATGTATTGCTTAGAGCTTAGAGCATACAGTGTGTCCCTGGTACAAGTGCACATCCGAAAAGGGGTGAAACTACAATTTTATCGAAAATAAAATGTTTTTTTTTTTTTAGAAAATCTTTGTTTTATAAACTCACGTTTTAAATTATTTTTTTCCTACCACGGAGACTATGTATAAAATATGTCATAACTTTTGATCTATCGCGAAAAATGCAATGAAATTAAACTTTTATAATTCCTTAAGAATAGACGTTGCATACCAAATCAAAAACAAAACATAATCAACTACCATTACCATAAAAATAATATCCTAAAATATTATTTCTTTAATTTTTCCGTCTTTTTTTTCAGTAATAGTAATTTTTTTCAAAATAATGTCCCCGTTTTACTATACTTTTATTCCTATTTATCATTGCCTATTCCATTATCTTTCTAACAAAAAAAAAAATACAACGTTCTATCATAAATACAATATTTTCTACGAGCGGTTAACCAAAGGCACTGCGCTCGCGTCCCATACAAAGATACCAAGGTAGAGTATCTTTCCAAGGTAAAAAAAAAAAATTCAAAAAAAAATTTTTTCTTTGTTTTTGTCGATATATTTAGATCTACCCCGCGTTCCGAAATAGAATTATTTCGCTAAAATCGATTACGAAAGTATGAAGTGAATGGCTTATGATCCATTGTAATTCTATTACGGACCGCAGGGAGAGTTTCACCCACTTTCGGATGTGCACTTGTACGAGGGACACACTGTATACCAGTGTTATATGGTCTAAGGCTTATGCCGGCGCCAGACATGTGGACACTTATTTGCACACTTCTTCGACGACTTTGTACACACATTTGGCGTACCTGCCACACATGCTTCGCAAACTCTTTTCTCCACAGTATGCTGGTAGACAACAAAGGAGATGGACGACGATATCGTGGACGCAGTGTGCTTATATTATTTATGTGCATGTAATTATTTTTTACATCTGCAACAAAATATATCGAAACTTCCGAGAAGAAGGCGTAAATGGATGTGTGTCCATTTTGAACGATCAAACACGTAGTTTCTCACACAACCGTTCCGTACAACAGCGCTCGCGCAACTGGTCTTTGCAAATAGTGTGGCAGGCTACGCACTTATTTGAACACATTCCTTTGATGTGCGCTAAAAAACCGATACCGCTCGGCAAAGTGCAAAGCTGTGTACAAACTTTGGAACACATAGACAAAGTCTCGTGCCACACAGTGTGTCCACTCGAGTGTTCAAATAAGTGTACACATGTCTGGCGCCGGCCTTAGAGTACCCAAAAACAAAGCTTTTTTATTTTTATGATTTTTTTCTCTAAGGCAGGGGTCGGCAACCGGCGGCCCGCGGGCCGCATGCGGCCCGTGTACCTCTTCGGTACGGCCCGCAACTACTGCATGATAATTATATTCGGTAGTACATATTTGAGTGAGCAGATTTTCCATTCTGAACTATCCAAAAAGCAAGCATTGTTTTCGGTTAAATAATGCACAATTAGACGCAATACTGCGCATTTCCACATTTAAAATGCAAGTGAAATACAAAACCTTGTAAGTTAAATAAATGCAGCCGCAAGAATCGCATTAATTATTTTATTAATTAATACTTAAAATGTTTGAAACTACAATAGATATGATATTTATTTAAATACAAAAATGAGATGCGGCCCTCGCTGATCCCCTGGTAACATTTGTGGCCCTCCTATATCATAAGGTTGCCGACCCCTGCTCTAAGGTATTAAGGTAATATTATTATTATTATTAGCATCATTTGTTTTTTCCAAATAAGATCTACCGGGGTTAAGGCGCAAAAAAATCATCAACTATTGCCCTCTATTGTGAAGCGTAATTACTGAAACCTACAACTCCACTATGACAGATGTCGCTACATATCAAGGTTTTGGTGATTAGACCATATAACTGGTATATGCTCTAAGTTTTGGTGATAGCCGTCATTTTGAAATGGCATGTTTTTTGGCATGTGATCCAATACTAGTCTATCAAAATTTCTCAGACTTCTAGGATAGAGATCTTTTGCCGCTTTAAAAAGTTGAATATTTTGCTTTACAAATGTTGCAATTTCAAAAACATACAGACAAGGAAATGGCAAGATTTTTAATTTCTGAAACAAAGGTTTGCATGATTCACTGTAAGATACACCACATATTGCACTATATTGACTTTATCTTTGTCTGTTCCATTGCCTCAGTGCGATGCGTTGTACAATGGAACAAAAGTGCAGGCTGTGGCTTTTCGTGTGTTTTTCCAAGGTTTTTTTCCTAACCCAGTTGTATTCGCGTAGTATCCCTCTATAATTTGTGTAAAGGGCTATCATTATAGCGCGAAATGACAGGACAGTGACTTATACAGGAAAGACCTTGCAGATGATTCTCAACAGTAGAGAATATTTAAAAAATTGTGACTAAACAGATAAGCAGACATAGCTGTATGGGCTACGTTCCTTTTGCCTTCCCACTTAGCGGAAAATGAAAAAAAAAAAAAGGTTTGTCGCGTTTAACTACCACGTATCGCCCCGCAGCTCAGACCGTACCATACTTGCTCCGAGCCTCGCAGCGATGAACCGATGAACTGTGCAACGGGTTGCGGTGATGGATGTGTGATAAAATAAAAAATCTTTTTTTTTTTTGATCCTAAGACCGGACGCTAAGAAAAAAAAGGATTTTTACAAAAATATCGAATAAAACACATATTTAAAAGCCGGACTTTTGAGTCCCAAGGTCGGTCGCTAAAAGAAGGTATTTCTGACAAAAAATTAGCTATGTTCGGTGCGGGAATGGCGCGGCCGCGGGTAGTACACAGAATATCTAATACTATAGGTACTCGTAATATGTGAACTTGCGTCCATATCTTGGCGAGTCAACGAGTCTCGTCTTGCTCGCTTATTTCTGAATGAAGTGACTGAACTATAGATGTAAAAAGCCGGAAGGGCTAGACGCAGTCAAATTTGGCCGGACAAGAGGTCAAAAAGCCTAACACTGTCCGGCTTTATCCGGACGGATGGCAACGCTAATCGGAAATTATTTGCGATGCTAGACGCCTGCCAAAGTCATGATTGTGTGATAGAAATGGTCGTTTATCGTAGACAATAAAGCAGATTCTGAAGGCTTTAATTTTAGTTTTAGTAATGTCAAAACAAATTTTCTTCATCGGAAAATAGTTCTTAGATTTAAGGAACAGAAGTTAAATTACTTTGGAAAATTTCAAGTTTTACAGCACTATAACTAAAATTAAAGCCTTCAGAATCGGCTTTACTAAAGCCGATTCTGAAGGCTTTCATTTTAGTTTTAGTGCTGTCAAAACAAATTTTCTTCATCGGAAAATAGTTCTTAGATTTAAGGAACAGAAGTTAAATTACTTTGGAAAATTCAAAGTTTTGACAGCACTAAAACTAAAATTAAAGCCTTCAGAATTGGCTTTATGTCTCCATACGTTGCACAGTATTGCACAATTTTTCAACTTCATCGCTGCGACGAGGCAAGGACGTTAAACGCGACAATTCGTCAATTGCAAAATTTGCAAATACCAGATTGTTATTTGCTTACATATTTGTTTTTTATCTGCTCAGTGCTTAGAATATTATTTTATTCTAAGGCTCAGTGGTTGTTTTTGTTTGTTTGTTGGTGTTGCGTGCGGTGCGGTGTTGGTTAGCTGGTTTGTTGTTCTATTGAATCTTTTGGTAGGTATTTTTAACTCGGTTATTATTTCAAGTAGTTTAATATGCTTCGTGTATTGTACTACTTTAACATGTAAATAACGGTAAGACATTGTCTCACAGGCATCAGCAACAATGAGCTCCGACAGCGAAGGCCCAGAGGAAATCCCTTCCTGGAAAGGAGTTTCAGGCACTATTCTCCTAATTAGCATCTATGATCCGATAAACTTGGATACACCGGCCAAATCTTACAAAGTGGTATGCGAATTGATTCGAAACTACATGAGGACGAATAATTCTCAACAACTAAGCATATGCTTGTATGGGTTAAATGATTCCAACCCTTCAGCACTAGGAATCGAAGGTGTGTTCCAAATATTTCCTCTAACACTACCGACATTAGATGATTTCAAAACTCTCCAAAGAACTAATGTAACTTCTTTTGGACAAGCCAAGGAATTGAAACTTTCTGATGCACTTTGGCATTGCAGTAAGATGTTTACAAACTGCAAAAAGTTGCTATCAACAAAGACTGTGATAATGTTAACAAGATTAGACATCCCACCCATAGAGCCTGATCAGAAACCCACACTTAAGAGAGTTGGTGATTTAGTTGACTCCGGGATTCAAATTAAGATAATAAATGTATCTGAACACAGTTATCATGTTGACAAATTCTATGAAAACTTTTTAACAGAAGCACATAAAGGCAATGACTATAAAATGCCAGAACCTGTGTGGGATGTGAGCAATTTAACAAAATTAATGTATCAGCATTCTCATAGACATACTGCTGTTGCTAGACTATGCTTGGAAATTGGTGAAGGGTTTTCTATTGGCGTTGGTGTGTATGGCCTTCTACAGTCACAAACAAAACCGAAAAAGGTTTATGCACATAGAGAAACAAATCAAATAGTTACAAGTGTAATAACTAAATACAAAGTGTCCTACAACAATCAGGACCCCGATAATGAAGAAGCAATGGAAATTGATGAAATGCAAAACGCCCCGAAAGAAATACCATTACTGAAATCAGAATTATTGTATTACCAAATGTTTGGAGATGAAAGAATCGAGGTCACTGATGAGGAAATGAATAAGCTAAAGAATCCCTTTGGGCTGCCCATGATGAAGCTTCTGGGATTCAAGCCTGCCAGTCTGCTGTCCAAGGAAAAATGGTTTCTAAAGAGATGTCATTTCTTGTATCCCAGTGAAAGTATCATTGAAGGATCAACCATAGCATTCAAAGCTTTACACCAGGCCTGCACACAGATGTCGACGGTAGCAATTTGTGTAATCTGCACTAGAGTTAACACTAAACCATCCATTGTGGCACTCTCACCTTGCACAAAACCCCTGGACCTAGACATAAAAATTGGTTTTGATGTAATTTACATTCCATTTGTAGAGAACATAAAAAATGTTCCAGATAATGTAGTAAGTGACAAAGAGATTGATGGGGCTCATAAAATGTTATTTCAAGATATAATCAAAGATTTAACTTTTTATTACAAACCTACCATGTTTGAAAACCCAGCATTGCAGTCATTGTATAATGCTATTGAGGCACTTGCTTTAGATAAGACAGAGGTTGAAACTTTCAAAGACACAACAAAGCCTGATGCTACCAAGTTTAAGAATATAGATGCTGAGCTGTTTGAAGAAATATTCGGTCCATTTGGAGCAACAGCTGCCAAACGACCAGCTTCAACCAAAACCAATGGTGCTGAAGAGAAAAGGGTTAGGGTTGAAGAAATTGATTGGTCCTTGTTAGAAACCCGCCTTTCTTGCCGTCAAGTTCACAAGTATACAGTTGCAGAACTAAAAGAAATCCTAAGAGCAAAAAAGGTTCCAAACCTTCCTGCATTAACAGGTTTAAAGAAAACTGAACTAATTCAATTAGTTTATGGGGATAAGTAATCCTGGTAATTTCATTGAATTAAAGTTTGTTCTTCCCACATTTGAATTGTTACTAAAGTACAAAGTGTTCTAATGTTTCTTTTTTTAATAATTGGTTTATCTTGAAGATGTAAAATAAAAAATATTCTTGTAATCAAACATTCTCTAATTCATTTTTAAAGCTTACATTAACATCAATAAATTAAGAACATACACAATAAACTTAAATAAACAGTGAACCATCTGCAGGGCCAAGATGATGTATACCAATGAGAAGTGCATCAACCAATGTCCACACTCCTAGGCCTCCAAAACTGAAGAGTTTACCGATCCCCTCTTGCCAGTGCCCAAGATAGAATCTATCAGCACCAAATCCTCCTAATGTTAAAGCTAAGATGAGAGCAGTTCCCCATCGAGTGCCTCCTGTCCATGAGCACTGGATTTTCTTTGAGAATTTTCTTTCTCCAAGGCACACAATGTCATCCGAAACTGTGCAGTTTGTCCTAAAATTATAAATATTTATTTAACTTTAACAAGGGCCCACTATGGCTAATGCATCACTGCATTATATCAGTGGTATTGTAGAAATCTCACTAAGTTCAAGCTCTCTGTACAGTAGACCAGGTGAGCGTTCTATTGCTGACTTCTTCATCACAGAATATATGCTTTTAGAGAAATCATTTGTGCACTTACTTGTAATAGTTGAGTGGTGATGCTAAGGAGTTACAATTAGCCTTCTGTACACAACGATGTTCCCATTTCTCAGTCTGGTAGCAAAATCGACACATGGCTGTTCTGTTAAATATCTTGGGTCCCTAAAATTTATATTACAATTAGTTAACAATATATTTTGATAAACACATGACCTGGAAATTATTTTATTAGGTACTTACATTACATGCAACTTTAGAATTAACATAGCAGGAGTAGTAATCCAAAGCCCCATAGCGGCAGTCAAAAGTTCTATTGCATGTCACACAAGGATGGTGTAAGGAAGAGCAATCTGGTAAGGGTTCTTGATAGGCACAATTTTTCAAATCCTCATTTTTGATATTGCTACCTGTATTTTTATTAGAATCTTTTGTTTTTTCTTTCGTTGGTGTATCCATATTGTTGCTCGCTATAAATTGATACAAAAAACATTCAATTTTAATATGAAAAATACGAAAGCAGATTTGCATTGCTACTTACCCAAGTCCGTAACATGAATTGTGTTAAAAACAACTAATAGAATTAAAACTAAACTGTCTCTAATAGATATTCTAAGTACTCGCGGCATAGTTGTATTTATAATTTCTAAATATTCGATAAAAATTTGTATCAGCCCACAATAAATTTTCGTAAATAAATAAAACGCAAAGCTTGTCAAATTTTACTTTTTTTTTTGTTTCATTTTCCCACTAAGTGGAAAGGCAAAGGGATCTTAGCCCATACAGCCATGTCTGACGATATAGTTATTATAATAACAGATAAATCTGTTTATATGCACTATCCTCTTCTGTGGGTTCATAAAATAGGGGTCGTTCTGAGGGGTCGTGCGTGCGTGACACGGGTTCTTATGCTATCTCTGTCGCACGTGTTGAAAATTGTTTACGCTAGCTTGACCGTCCTAAAGTTGGCCTTTCCTAGTTTTGCGGGACGCAAGGGGGCGGGTGCGCGCGGTTACACACGGTATTTCACGTCATGATGTATCTAAGGACCAATTTAAGAAATATGACTACGGTATGATAGTTTGATAATAAATAGTAAACGTATACATACACTGAAACAAAATATATACGATAAAAAGAACAATGGAAATTGGTATTGAACCTTTTGGTAAGACATTAAGAATGATTTGTTTCAGAAAATCATCTTCCAAGGAGGTAAAAAATAAAAAAGATCGGCCAAGTGCGAGTCGGACTCGCGCACGAAGGGTTCCGTACTTTTATCTATAAAAACGTAAAAAAAAAAAACATGTCTGTTGTATGGGAGCCCCCTTAAATATTTATTTTATTGTGTTTTTTAGTATTTGTTGTTATAGCAACAACAGAAATACATCATCTGTGAAAATTTCAACTGTCTAACTATCACGGTTCATAAGATACAGCCTGGTGACAGACGGACAGCAGAGTCTTAGTAATAGGGTCCCGTTGGTTACCTTTTGGGTACGGAACACTAAAAAAGGTCTCACAAATAAAATTACAAGGTACTATTTTTTGCCCATGTCCCATAAATTATTACTTGCCATCTCCTCCTTCATTTTTCTTTTTAAAATAGTTTGCTACATTTAATAACATTATTTTTGCTTGATGGTTTAACTTTTTATTACGCAGAGTCGGTAATTCAATGTTTACAAAACGTGTGGCAGGCACATAGCTTTATTTAAAAACAAAGCGTTGCTTAGCAACGAAACGGATACTGCAATGCCTTGTGTATCCGTGCGCACATGCGCGTGCAAACGCGCTGGGTACTTCCGAACTCGTAACAAAATGTTCAACCCATGACTCATAAGTACTCAGAACCAAAAATAATTATTCCGTTTCTAACTTCGACTAAATTCGTTTCAGAAACCATCGGTAACAACTCGGTAGCGTCAGCACATGCAATAGGTAGGTCATGTTATCGATATGAATCAAGATATTATTGAGACCATTATAAAATGTAAATACGGTTCAAATCGAGCGATTGAATGAATTTTATTGAACTTTTTACTACCTCATAGTTAGTATAGATTCATACAAGTGTTTTCATTTTTTTTTAATATATGTAACCATTTGGCTTTTCTTTATAAATATAACATAAACGAATTAAGGCGGGATATATTTCGAGCCCTCTTGTGCTCGGCATCAGTTATTAAATTTAAGTAAGGCAATTTTTTTATTATTGTTGCCCGTGTTTAGTTAAATTGTTTTATTTTCATTACAATACATTTATTTCATTTCGATGTTTTTTATTTTCATGTCTCCATGCCACTCAATAAACAGTTACAGTTTACAGTTAATAATTTTAACAACTTTAGTAGTCTGATGAGTTTGCTGACCGTAGACAGATTGGGCACTCATTAGTGCGCGCGCGTCGGCATTATGTTAACGTACACATTCAAAAACAATGCAATAGATTTTAGGTGCTAGTAGGGGCTCATCTAAACTTAGAAATCATTGATTAATTCGAAGTCCTTTAAAAGGGCATTGGGTAAATGGCTCATTTTTTATGTCTGGGCGTAAGGATGCTATAGTACACGCCACGTAAGAAGTCCTGCAGATTAAGGTATTCATGTTCATGTCCCAACGTTAAAAATTACTTCGTCGCAGGACTTTCTCGGTGGCGTGAATTCTACGATGCTATGCCCACAGCTATCCCAGAGTAAATCCTTATTAATTAAGTTCCTTTAACGCAAAATAAAACTTTCTTTTTATAAATTATCAAAATTTTTATTTGTGACTAAAACATTAATTTAAATAATAAAAGACATTGTTATAAATTTGAAATTAATATACTTACCTACCAGAAAGCAATTTAAATAATAAAACACATTTTATAAATCTGAAATTAATATACTTACCAGAAAGCAATTTGAATAATAAAACAAATTTTATAAATCTGAAATGATTATCTATCTACCTACCAGCGTCCATAGCAGTGTTTAATCCCGCGCGACGCGACTTAGTTGAACCACAAGTGCGAGGAGTGTGACACGATGTTTTGCGATTAAGGCTGCGTATAAACCTGGACAAATTAGTGATTTTGCCCCCGCATCCCCGCACCTCAACTGTTTGCGCGACCGGCCGTCACCGGCCGCGAGCGCTATTTCTTAGCTCTCACGAGCGGTGTGGATCCGCGGTCATTAACCCGTGCACGTGCTAGTTTTCAATAATAAGTATAATGCATCTACGATGTATAAAATTCAACCCAGTTGATAAAACGGTTTGTTCGCAATGGCATTTTTTTGCGTAATTGTGTTTGCATCTAATTTTTATAATTCAAAATTTTATTTTTCGAAAGTCATACTTGCAAAGATAATGATAACGATGATGATACAACGATACGTTGATACAACGATACGTCGATACGCCGATACGTCGATACGCCGATACGTCGATACGACGATACGTCGATACGGGGATACGTCGATACAACGATACGTCAATACACCGATACGTCGATACGGGGATACGTCGATACAACGATACGTCGATACGCCGATACGTCGATACGTCGATACGTCGATACGGGGATACGTCGATACAACGATACGTCGATACGCCGATACGTCGATACGGGGATACGTCGATACAACGATACGTCGATACGACGATACGTCGATACGGGGATACGTCGATACAACGATACGTCAATACGCCGATACGTTGATACGTCGATACGGGGATACGTCGATACAACGATACGTCGATACGCCGATATGTCGATACGTCAATACGTCGATACGGGGATACGTCGATACAACGATACGTCGATACGACGATACGTCGATACGGGGATACAACGATACGTCGATACGCCGATACGTCAATGCGCTGATACGTCGATACGACGATATGTCGATACGGGGATACGTCGATACAACGATACGTCAATACGCCGATACGTCGATACGGGGATACGTCGATACAACGATACGTCGATACGCCGATACGTCGATACGACGATACGTCGATACAACGATACGTCGATACAACGATACGTCAATACGCCGATACGTCGATACGTCGATACAACGATACGTCGATACAACGATACGTCGATACGCCGATACGTCGATACGTCAATACGTCGATACGGGGATACGTCGATACAACGATACGTCGATACGACGATACGTCGATACGGGGATACGTCGATACAACGATACGTCGATACGCCGATACGTCGATACGACGATACGTCGATACAACGATACGTCGATACAACGATACGTCGATACGCCGATACGACGATACGTCGATACGGGGATACAACGATACGTCGATACGCCGATACGTCAATGCGCTGATACGTCGATACGTCGATATGGGGATGCGTCGATACAACGATACGTCGATACGCCGATACGTCGATACGGGGATACGTCGATACAACGATACGTCGATACGCCGATACGTCGATACGACGATACGTCGATACAACGATACGTCGATACAACGATACGTCAATACGCCGATACGTCGATACGACGATATGTCGATACGGGGATACGTCGATACAACGATACGTCAATACGCCGATACGTCGATACGTCGATACGGGGATACGTCGATACAACGATACGTCGATACGTCGATACGACGATACGAGGATACGACGATACGTCGATACAACGATACGTCGATACGACGATACGTCGATACAACGATACGTCGATACAACGATACGTCAATACGCCGATACGTCGATACGTCGATACAACGATACGTCGATACAACGATACGTCGATACGCCGATACGTCGATACGTCAATACGTCGATACGGGGATACGTCGATACAACGATACGTCGATACGACGATACGTCGATACGCCGATACGACGATACGTCGATACGGGGATACAACGATACGTCGATACGCCGATACGTCAATGCGCTGATACGTCGATACGTCGATATGGGGATGCGTCGATACAACGATACGTCGATACGCCGATACGTCGATACGGGGATACGTCGATACAACGATACGTCGATACGCCGATACGTCGATACGACGATACGTCGATACAACGATACGTCGATACAACGATACGTCAATGCGCTGATACGTCGATACGACGATATGTCGATACGGGGATACGTCGATACAACGATACGTCAATACGCCGATACGTCGATACGTCGATACGGGGATACGTCGATACAACGATACGTCGATACGTCGATACGACGATACGTCGATACAACGATACGTCGATACAACGATACGTCAATACGCCGATACGTCGATACGTCGATACAACGATACGTCGATACAACGATACGTCGATACGCCGATACGACGATACGTCGATACGGGGATACGTCGATACAACGATACGTCAATACGCCGATACGTCGATACGTCGATACGTCGATACGGGGATACGTCGATACGCCGATACGTCGATACGTCGATATGTCGATACGGGGATACGTCGATACAACGATACGTCGATACAACGATACGAGGATACGACGATACGTCGATACAACGATACGTCGATACAACGATACGTCGATACGCCGATACGTCGATACGCCGATACGTCGATACGACGATACGTCGATACGGGGATACGTCGATACAACGATACGTCAATACGCCGATACGTCGATACGTCGATACGTCGATACGGGGATACGTCGATACGCCGATACGTCGATACGTCGATATGTCGATACGGGGATACGTCGATACAACGATACGTCGATACAACGATACGTCGATACGACGATACGTCGATACGGGGATACGTCGATACAACGATACGTCGATACGCCGATAAGTCGATACGCCGATACGAGAATACGTCGATACGCCGATGGTGATGGTGAGGTAAGGTTTTGTTAGTCTCCCAGAGGGGTAGGCAGCTAGGCAGAGACTACAGATTTCCATCTGCTACGATCCAGACACAATCTTTCGCCTCTTCCACATCCATCAACCATATTTATTGTGATATTAAATTGTAAGCTAAAAAAAATACCTCAGACGAAAAACATAGCGATATTCATTAGTCCATTGAGACAACCTTTAGTTCAACATCTTTATTAAAACATGACCTATCTACTTATTTTGTTAAGTAATGGCGTACCTTTGCGTTACTTTCATCCACTGCTTTATTTTCACTCGTAAAACATTTTTATTCCATTTTTTACATTGGTTGCATTTATTTCCCATGTTTCAAATTACGAGATTTATTTAAATTACGAAACCGGGATGTCGAGAGCGCAAAAACGTAGCCCTCCCGTCTCAACGGAGCGATCACAACTGACCGACGGGTGAGTGACGAAACAAAGCATGGAACAAAAAGCGCGTGCGACCGAGATATCTTGTCGCCGCCTTGTCTCAGAATAAATCGACGTAAGCGCCAATTCTTAGATGTTAAATTAAATGAAAACGAAACAGAATTATTCAAAATCCCCGTGCAATTATACGGGGTCATTTGTTTTCTTATTTTTAATACAAATTTCAAGGCAAACTGTTTTAAGAAAGGTCCTTTAACACTCGAAAAACATGAAATATAGAGGTAACTTCGTAATTTTTTTCTATCGAGCGAACTTAAAGCTTTTGCGTTTTTGCTTCTGCACGAATATCAGCCCTATAGTCTATTATCTATATTATTTTTATTAAACCGATTGACCAAGTTACACAATGTTTTATGCTCATTTGAAATTGTGCATCTGACATTATACCGACCCTTAAACAGTATCTCACGCTCCACGCACTTGTGTTTCAACTAAGTCGCGTCGTACGTTATAAACACTGTGCTACGGGCGCTGAAAGAAATTTGAATAAAACATATTTTATAAATCTAAAATTGTCTACCAAAAAAATTCCAAAATTTTTGGGACCATGTTTTCCAGGCACGTATCCAGGAATTAGTGTCCATTCACCAAAAATTACATTGATTAACTGATGTTTAGCATTTTGGAGCCCCTTACGAGGCGTCGGTACACGTAAATTAAATAAATATCGTATAAAATCTCATAGCTATATAACATTTTTCGTGGTTCACAAACTTCTATACGATCATCAATTCTTTTTAAATTTACTCTTTTCCAAGGATCGTCATATAAGTAGAATAGCTTTTTAGGTGGTCAGGGCCCTCTGGACACGTGCCTGTGCATACTTTAAAAGGAATTCTTAAAATTATACAAATTAAAAAATATTAATAAGGACTCACCTACTTCAGTCTTCAAATTAGTCTTTCGATTCCTTATACTACCTAAATAATTGTAAAATAGACGCACAATTTTATTAATATGTAGGGCTTTGGTTTTTCATACATACTGGGTGTTAATTTTATAACCTTTTTCCTTCAAACTGTTAAATACCTACTAGACTAAAGTTTATGAAATGGTCGTTTTTTGCGATTTCAGGGTTAGCCCAGACCACCCCGGTTTAGGGAAATAGGTTATCATCTTAACAACCTGTAAACAATGCGACATTAATTTATGCAGCCAAATTCATACTGGAGGCTTGGTGAGTGATCATTATGACGGATCGACAACACTTTTTGCTAATTTCACAATAAAAAATAGTTTTAACTCCCATAGTAATTGCATCGGGCCTCTTGAATTTGTAGGGAACACGAAAAAAATTATTTTCGAATTTTACAATAATAGTTATCGAACCTTCATACTGACCGCTTACCGAGTCTTCAGTATAAATATGGCTACAAAAATTAATGTCATGTGTATAAATATATGAAAAACGAAACCAAAGCCATAATAGAAAATCCGTTCGTCTATATAACACAAGTAATAAAATACAGATTTTCATTGTGGACCCGCATTACTTCAACTAGTCACGGAAATCACAGCAAGAATGTATTTAGCCCTATCCATAACCTAGAAGGCACATTCAAATAAAATTAAAATTACAAAACAATCAACAGTTCGGGCTAGCCGATGATTCCCCACCCTCGAATTGTTTTAAAAGCATATTGCTCTTATTAGAATCCACATTAGTGTACCCCGTGCTTTTACTATTAGCATCTGTTTCAGACCTTTCGGTTATAGTCGACAGATCCGGGACGGCGCAAGCTATAGGGAACAACTGTTTTAGGTTCGAGAGGTAGGAGTTAGGTCTCACGGTGCAGGGCGCTGGTTTAGGATCAGCGGTGTTAGTGGTCTCGTCTTCGCTGAATAGGTGCCAAGCGGAAGGTCGTGGCTTGGGAGATTCGTCGGACAAGTCTTCGGTCATCAGGCTGGATACACTGGGGACAGAAGCGGCGTAAAGTACTACAGGGGACCTTGGGACTTCACCGTTGCTTGATGCTGATAGTTCTGAAAAAATTGTTTATATTTACAAATATGTAGATGTATAGTCAGTTATAGAAAAAAATTGTCACGCATAAACATGAGCGGTTTCGTCAATGGACATGTATGTATGATACAGTTCTGTGTATGTAATGTATGTATATAAATTCTTTATTGCACAAAATAAGATTACAATGCACACAGGCGAACTTAATTCTAAGTAGCAATCTCTACCAGTTAACCTTTGGTGATGTGGAGATTACAAAAAATAAAATAAAAATTCAACTTTCTGTCATAAAATCGAAAGAACCAATTCCACCAAATACTTGGACATTATTGTGGATAAGAATCTATCCTGGTACCCCCAACTTGAAGCAGTGGTTTACAGATCAAGAAAGTTAATTTGGCTATTTAAATACCTAAGGAACATAACCGATAAACAACTTATAACATATATATATATACAACTCTAGTACAGTCTATTCTGTCATATTGTATCACTGTCTGGGGTGGCACTTATAAATTTAAATCGAAATTGCCCAGAGAAGAATTGTTAGCTTTATAGCTAGATTACTTGTAATCCCTCTGTCATAATACAATCACACCTTCTCTCATTTCCCCCCTACACACACACACACACACACACACACCCTTGTTTGCTGAATCCTAGATGTGAGGCGTTTGATTTACACCCGGTGTAGTACCCAAAAGCGAGACCTCAGTGATCTATGCATATTTTTTACTACTTATACATTGTTTAAGCTTGCCTAGTGTTTTCTCACTCTAACTGTCTATTCCATGTATGTCTATCACGTTTACAACGAAAGATATAAGTGAAAAGGTAAAAGTGCTAACACACCCAAACCCGAGGCGTGCACAGTTGCGAGACTCCGCCTCACATTTATGTGTTTAAACATACGGTGTTTGTAAACCGCCTCGGTTTTGAGTGTGTGAATACGACTCGGTTTTGGTATTGCCAAAATCACAAAATCGAGACCGCTTCATTTTAAGCTATTGTTGTGTGTAAGGAGACTCGGTTTTGATAATGTCAAAAGCATAAATATGAGGCCGTCTCTTAATTATGATACGGTTGTATGTTAAGTGTGTACTATTTTTCAACACGCCAAAAGAAATATTTTTTGTTCTTGGAGTTTGTTGCTATTCAAGATTCAACAATAATTTAATTTTATCACATAAATAGGTATTTTAAAAAAGGACTTTATCAAGTTAATCATTTCAATTAATAATGTCTAAATTAAAAATGAAATTTATATTATGCAAATGTCAGAAATTTATTCAGGAAAAACTGTGCCCGATATAGCATTCAACACTTAGCACCCGGACAACGTACAAAGAAATAAAAAAATATAAATGAAAATTTAAAAACATTAGGCAATTTATACAAAAAGTATTTTTTTTCGTTAACTATTAGTTTATTAATAACTTATGAAACTTTTCTATAGAGCAAATTTTTTTTTTCGCAGTTTGTGGTATAGTTCCATTGTAAAAGTTATTAGCATAGACGAGTAATATTGCCA
Source organism: Ypsolopha sequella (assembly GCA_934047225.1). Classification (NCBI taxonomy): domain Eukaryota; kingdom Metazoa; phylum Arthropoda; class Insecta; order Lepidoptera; family Ypsolophidae; genus Ypsolopha; species Ypsolopha sequella. The sequence continues at coordinate 9,832,517 of OW204002.1, read as the reverse complement.
GTTTCCGACTTTCACAACATCATATTTAATAAATTTAAAAAGTGAAACTAGTGCTATTTGCACCAAGCTGTTGAAACATATTCCGAAAAAGAACATAAAATGAGAAACATACGTAATTGAAACACTTCAACATATCCTGAGAGCAAAAAACGTAGTTAAAATGTAATTATAATTCAAACTGTAACACCGAATTATATAACACGATGTTATACAATATACAGATCGTGACTAACTTCTAGGTTGCTCTAGATACGAGGTGATTCAACAAAAAGTTTGGTTCAATCTATACAATTATTGCACCAAACTTTTAGTTAAATCTCCTCGTATCTAGAGCAACCTAGAAGTTAGGCACGATCTGTTTGAATAACATTGTGTTGTATAATTTGGTGTTACAGTTTGATTTATAATTTAATTTAATTTACGTTTTTTGCTCTCAGGATATGCAATTATTTTAAAGATTGCACCAAACTTTTAGTTGAATCGCCTCGTATCGAGAGCAACCTAAAAGTTACGCAAGATCTGTATATTATCATTGTGTTATATAACTTGGTTTGAATTATAATTAAATTTTAACTAGGTTTTTTGCTCTCAGGATATGTTTAGTGTTTCAATTACGTATGTTTCTCATTTTATGTTCTTTTTCGGAACATGTTTCTACAGCTTGGTGCAAATAGCACTAGTTTCACTTTTTAAATTTATTAAATACCAGCTTTTGCTTCGCCCGCAGATTTAGTTTTAAAATATACTTTTTATAGAACGTATTTAAATCTGGTTTGGAGTGTTTTTGGTACAATTATTTGATCTCCAGGTAAATTCTCTTTGGCGGGGCCTATTACCAATAATTTTTTTTTAATTCATACTTAATGTACCTCTTTATATACTACATTAGAAGTTTTGCCCTCAGCTGTTAACACGACCAGGCTGCTAGGTGAGCTCACTCTCGAGCAGGCAACGTAAAACTGGCCGTGCGAAAAGCAGTCCCCCCTAAGATCAATTCCTGCTATTTTCAGTGACTGACACTGAGACTTATTAATCGTCATTGCGAAAAGGAAAAAATGGAACCCTAATAGGATCACTTGTGTCGCTGTCTGTCTGTCCGTCTGTTACAGCCGATTTGCTCTGGCACACACACTTTCAAGAATTTTCATGTCCACTATATTTAATGTCAAAATCGATGCCATTTTCGTAATTAACGTCCAAAAAAACCCTTAAGACACTCATATTGATATTTACACATTTCAACCCCATCGCACCCCAACAGAGAATGATAGTATTTCCCGTCCATTACGTTGGATTTAGAAATCATTGCTGTTTTCTTAATCAGCGACCCAATAAACCATACAAACGATACCCATGTTGGTTTTCAGACTTGGTCACCCCATTTCTCCCTTTTAAGGGTTGAATTTCGAAAAATCCTTTCTTATTCCTTGTCTACATTACAAAAGAAAGCTCTGTGCAAAATTTCAGCTTTCTAGGTCCAAGGGTTTGGGCTGTGCGTTGATGAGTCAGTGAATGAGTAAGTCAGTCAGGACTTCTCTTTTTATTATATTCTAGCTTTTGCCCGCGGCTTCGCCCGCGTTGATTAAGTTTTTGTATAGTCGTATCAAATCTGTAAATATTTTTAGTTTTAGTAGTTGATCTGACTTTGATTTGGAGTATTTAAAGTGTTTTTGGTTCTCATCATCTCTAATTTGATCGCTATGTAAAGTGTTTTTGGCTAGGCCAAAGACCAATACACGTTTCCGTCTTTGCCGATGCTGAAGCCCGAGCCGTTTTGCAGATCGACACTATTTTTTGTTCTCTGAATTAATCCTCTGCTAATGTGTCTTTGGCTGTCTTTGATAACTGATTCAATCCCCTAGTATAGCATGTTTGGATTGTTTGGCGAGGTTGAAGGCCGAGCCGCATTTCCAGTCAACAGTATCTTTTGTTTTCTAATTAATTTTAATCATCTGCTTAAGTATCTTTGGCGGTCTTTGGCGAAGCCGAAGGCCGGGCTGCGTTTCCGAAAGACACCATATTTTGTTCTCTGAATTAATCCTCTGCTAAAGGGTCTTTGGCGAGACCGAAAGCCATGCCGCGTTTCCAAACGAAATTTTTTTTTGGTTACTGATTTGATCCTATTCCAGGTCTGGAACTACATTTGTGCAAAGTTAAGCCTAATCGGCGTGGAGGATTAACAGTACATCACTTTTCTATAGAAACTTGACACCCCATAGCCATTATATGGGAACTGATTTATGGGATATAAAATAGCCTTTGTCCTATTCCAGGTTTAGAACAACATTTGTGCAAAGTTTCAACCCAATCGGTTCATCAGTTACGGCGTGAAAGAGTAATAAACATCCATCCATCCCAATTTTCGCATTTATAATATTAGTTGAATGTACCTAACATGAGAGGAGTGCATCCGCAAGACGAAAGAACATTAACTCATCCCTTAAATTTTTATGGACATCAAAACACTAATTTTCTATTCCTTTTATTGAATTTAGAAAGAACTTACGAAAGTAAACACACTCCTAATACTTGCAATATTTGTAAGGTACCTACATTGGGTAACTTCTAATTATATAGCCAAAAATACATACTGAAGACTCGGTAAGTAGACAGTGACCCTTTTTGAGAAAAAACACAACATAAACAATAGGTTTGCTATACCCCATAGCCATTATATGGGAACTGATTTATGGGATATAAAATAGCCTTTGTCCTATTCCAGGTTTAGAACAACATTTGTGCAAAGTTTCAACCCAATCGGTTCATCAGTTACGGCGTGAAAGAGTAATAAACATCCATCCATCCCAATTTTCGCATTTATAATATTAGTTGAATGTACCTAACATGAGAGGAGTGCATCCGCAAGACGAAAGAACATTAACTCATCCCTTAAATTTTTATGGACATCAAAACACTAATTTTCTATTCCTTTTATTGAATTTAGAAAGAACTTACGAAAGTAAACACACTCCTAATACTTGCAATATTTGTAAGGTACCTACATTGGGTAACTTCTAATTATATAGCCAAAAATACATACTGAAGACTCGGTAAGTAGACAGTGACCCTTTTTGAGAAAAAACACAACATAAACAATAGGTTTGCTATACTGATTGACTGGAAGTTATTCTTAAATTAGTATAGGGCACAAATTTCATTTTGTGTTTTTCGCTAAAAGGGTCATTGAACCTTGGTCTTGACCACTTACCGAGTCTCCCGTTTATACGGACGGACACACGGACAGCCTAAATAACAAATTTAGTCATTTTACTTTGTAAATGAAGGACTTTCCAAAGACAACTTCATCCCCCTTTTCACCCCTTCGAGGTTGGTATTATCACAAACGCTGAGACACGTATAAAGTAATTTTCAATTGTCAGTCTTAAAACAAAATTTAAAGATCCTAACTTCGAAACAGACGAACTTTATAATAAAGAACTTTCATACAAACTTTCTTTTTTTTTACCGTCATCTAGACCTCGCCGAGCTCTTTTCTTAGAGTACCATGAACATGGGTCTAACATCAGCCATTTGGGAGATATGAGCCTGTGAAGTTTTGACACTTTCGGCAGACAGATCTCGTCTAGACCTTTTCCTAGACACCCATCAACACGGGTCTATATCCAGCCGTTTGGGAGATACAGGCCGTCAAAGTTTTGACAAAAAAAAAAACTGTTTTTTGGCATCCCATGGTCCAACCCCTAGGGATGTAGTGATGTACTACCTTCCGTTCCAAAGATATTTTGCTTGGATATAGATATATATATATAGATAGATAGATAGATAGATAGACAGATAGATAGATAGATAGATTGTGGATATATAGATCGATAGATATCTCAAAAGGAAAAAATGGAACCCTAATAGGATCACTTGTGTGGCTGTCTGTCTGTCCATCTGTTACAGCCGATTTGCTATGGCACACATACTTTCAAGAATTTTCATGTCCACTATATTAAATTGCAAAATCGATGCCATTGTCGTAATAAACGTCCCAAAAAAAACATAAAAACGACACCCATATTGATATTTACACATTTTAACACTTCAACCCCATCGCATCCCAACAGGGGATGATGGTATTGCACGTCCACTACGTTGGATTTAAAAATCGTTGTTTTTTTCGTAATCAGCGACCCGATAAACCATACAAACGATAGCCATGTTGGTTTTCAGACTTTGTCACCCCATTTCCCTCTTTTAGGGGTTGAAATCTGGAAAAACTTTTTTCACGTCCACTACGTTTTATTTTAAAATCGTTGTCGTTTTCGTGATCAGCGACCCGATAAAGCATACAAACGATACCCATGTTGATTTTCAGACTTTGTTACCCCATTTCCCCCTTTTAGGGGTTGAATTCTGAAAAAACCTGAAATACGTATTTACTTATTTATTAATAAGAGTACTCCTGTGAAGTTTCAAATAAAATAGTCTAACTATTTTCGTTTCCCCATACAAATTTTGGACCCCTTTCACCCTCTCATGGGGTGAATTTTGAAAAATTCTTTCTTAGTGCACCCCTAGACCTCTAAAAGAACCTACTTGTCAAATTTGGAATCTCTAGACCCAACGGTTTGGGCTGTGCGTTGATATGTCAGTCAGTCAGCTTCTTCTTTTATATATTTAGATAGATATGATGATGATGATGATGATGATGATGATGATGATGATGATGATGATGATGATGATGATGATGATGATGATGATGATGATGATGATGATGATGATGTTGTGAAAGCCGGAAACTGGCAATATTACTCGTCTATGCTTATAACTTTTACAATGGAACTAAATCACAAACCGCGAAAAATTTTTTTTGCTCTATAGAAACGTTTCATAACTACTCGACCAAAATGTATGAAACAATAATTACTTTTTAGATTTTAAGATTTATTTTAATTATTACTAAAGGAAATTATTCAGCCATAACCAACTTAAAAAGTAGAACATTTTTGAGATCAAAATACTAAGTTAAAATAATATAATTAAATAATAATCATTCAAACGGTAACACCAAGTAATATAACGCAATTTTATGCAATATACAGACCGCGCTTAACTTCTAGTCCACTCTGAATACGAGGCGATTCAACTAGAAGCTTAGCGCGATCTGTACACTTATTTAACGGCATCTTCAAATGAGTGTAAGTATTCGATACACAGACATAGACGTGTTCTAAATTCCGAGGCGCTTTCATTTTTACACCGATTTCACACAACAGCCTCAGAATTAGGATCAGAATTTACACTCTTGTGACCCTTATGCCACCTAGCGGGCACACCCTGGTACTACCTATTTCGGGATTTTTTTATAAACACACACACGACCTGTCATAGTTACCAAAAGCGAGGCGAAAATTTCAATGTCTCTGATTGGGTCGTCAAAAGTATGTTTTTGACCAAACAAAGGCCGTAGATTTTGAAAATAAAGTCAGATTATCCATGAAAAAATGTGAGACCGCCTCGCTTTGACAGGCGCCTCACTTTTGGGTCTGTAGACGGACAAAACGTCTCACATTTAGGACCACACAAACACACCCTCCCTTACCCATGTATATACCTCTATAAATATAATTTTGTATTCACTCCCTAGAAGTAATTTACTACTGATCCCAAGACCTTGGTCGTAGGGCTAGGGAGTCATGCACTTGCTAATATAACTCCTTTGTCATCTGTCTGCCCTTTATCATATACATATTATTAATATTATATAATTTAGCGTGTAAGAAAAAGTAAATGAAATTACATTGTATAGATTCGTCTTAATATCTTCTAAATTATATTTTGCATATTTTTTGCTTAGTTTACAAATGTTTAAATCCATATCCTATTACAGGTTACTAAACTTAAAAGGGGAGTCCCAAAACATGTAAAGTGTGAATTGTAAACAATAAACGTTTTTTTTTTTTAATAATATTAGTTGGCGAAACACAAAACATAGGTAGTACTAGTCTATATGAACAACTGTTTGTATGGGAGCTAACCGAAATTCGTTACTTTTTTCTACTTCCTCCCATACAAATTGCCCCGATCAGCTGACTGCTCCAGTACGGAAAGGTGAAAACAAATTTTAAGAATTTTGCACAATCCTAATAGTAAAAGTTGTTAATTTGGACATGTTTCAAATTTCGCCAACTAATTAAATTAACCTGATATACTGTACATAAATAAATATACAACAATACAAGGTGACTTTTTGATCATCGTCCAAATTCATACTGGAGGCTTGATAAGTGATCAGTATCTTGGATCAATAACAATTTTTGTGAAATTCGTAAAATGAAATTTCGGCTTCCCATATAAATTCACTTCCAGTCCCGAGTGAATCACTATGGGGAGTCGAAATTTCATTTTACGAATTTCACAAAAATTGTTATTTGAATAAATATTATTTTAAAGCCTTTTTAGCTTTTAATTTGACTGACGACGACCACAAGTGGGTCGAAATATATATCGATTACAAGTAATACTTTTTTATTTATATTCATAATTTATTTTAAAATAACAAAAATTGTTATTGATCCATGATACTGATCACTTACCAAGCCACCAGTATGAATTTGGACGATTATCAAAAAGTCACCTTGTATATTGGTAGTTACGAGAGGGATGACTCAATGATGACTCAGGGGACAAAGTAAAAATTACAGGTGTGGTGACTGATTCTGTAGCCGTAGATAGTGTTGATAGACTCTGGTTTTGAAGGATGACTCAATGATGACTCAGGGGACAAAGTAAAAATTACAGGTGTGGTGACTGATTCTGTAGCCGTAGATAGTGTTGATAGACTCTGGTTTTGAAGGATGACTCAATGATGACTCAGGGGACAAAGTAAAAATTACAGGTGTGGTGACTGATTCTGTAGCCGTAGATAGTGTTGATAGATTCTGGTTTTGAAGGATGACTCAATGATGACTCAGGGGACAAAGTAAAAATTACAGGTGTGGTGACTGATTCTGTAGCCGTAGATAGTGTTGATAGATTCTGGTTTTGAAGGATGACTCAATGATGACTCAGGGGACAAAGTAAAAATTACAGGTGTGGTGACTGATTCTGTAGCCGTAGATAGTGTTGATAGATTCTGGTTTTGAAGGATGACTCAATGATGACTCAGGGGACAAAGTAAAAATTACAGGTGTAGTGACTGATTCTGTAGCCGTAGATAGTGTTTATAGGCTCTGGTTTTAAAGGTAGAGATGGTGAGGGATTGTCGGATGTCCAGAGGAAGACTGTTTCACAGGCGGATTGCTGACATTGTGAAATAATTGAATGTACAGAATGCGTGTGTACCGAAACTGTGGCTTTCTTGTATCTTCCTAATACTTATGCTAAAGAAAATGCTTTTAGCATGAAGTCCACCCGTTGTACATAATTTTTGTACTTTAGTGAACTAAAAAAAACATATCGCCACGACATTTCAACACTAGTAACACCCGCTTTTCACCGACGATTTTAACGTTATAACGTGACGGGCCTTAATGCCGTCTTTCGTACAAATACACGCTTTGTAAGGCACGCAGGTTTGCCCACGGTTTTCTCGTTCACAGTCAGCCCGTGTTAAGTATACAAAACATACTAGGTATACTATAAATATACATGAGCTCCGAGAGGGGGGATGCACTTGTCTAAGAGAAAAATACACAAAAATAAAAAATATTATATAAGGCCTTTCAATTTAAATTGAAAGTAATTTAGGAGGTGATTCAGTATCGTTAATGCATCACATTCCACTGCAAAGCACTTTTTTTTGAGCGAACTACACAACACTAAGGCTTTGGTGACGATAGTTCCCGTTTTCTAACAAAACTCAGAAACTCAAAGACATCGAGTCACCTGGCTCTAAAGTAGCAAGCCTTTGCTTAGTTTGAGAACCGCCGTATAAACTGTACTTAATTAAGTTTTATGGAAATAAAGGAATTATTATTATTATATTAATATCTTAATTATAATTTTCATGTCTTACAACTTCTATGTTTTACACAGAATGCCGAAGCTAAATCGTACCACTTTGCGTTATGCCATTGACACTAAGGCTTTGGTAATAATAGTTCCCGTTTTCTAACAAAACTCAGAATCTCAAAGACATCTAAATAGTACCACTTTGAGTTATGCGATTAACACTAAGGCTTTGGTGACGATAGTTCCCGTTTTCTAACAAAACTCAGAAACTCAAAGACATCGAGTCACCTGGCTCTCAAGTACCAAGCCTTTGCTTAGTTTGAGAACCGCCGTATAAACTGTACTTAATTAAGGAATTATTATTATTATATTATTATCTTAATTATAATTTTCATGTCTTACAACTTCTATGTTTTACACAGAATGCCGAAGCTAAATCGTACCACTTATTATGAGTTATGCCACTGACACTAAGGCTTTGGTGATAATAGCTTCCGTTTTCTAACAAAACTCAGAAACTCAAAGACTACATTACTACCAAATCCCTTCAAACATTGGATCCATGAACGCCTACCCGAAGTGCGTAAACTGAGATACAAACACTGATTACTTCAAGACAACTGACAAATCCATTCACTTCAAGTGGTGGTAGGCTTCGACCGTGACGTGGTGATAACCACTCTCATGACGAAACCATGCCGCCCAGCGACTCGTCGTGTTCGGCTTGACTTCATGAGAAGCCGTACCAGGAGAGGTACTCAACTTTATAGGTACTATCGAAGAAAAATCCGCAGACCCACTTTACGCCCGTATTCCAATGGTGATCAGGGCGAAAAGTGGGTCTGCGGCAATTTCTTCGATAGTACTTTCTGGACAAGCGCGCTTAGGTCCCATCAACGCTTTCCATCAGCCGCGGTAGTGGCTCCCTGTGAACAAAAAATAGGTATTCCAAAAACTTGATTCTCACCATAAGACTTGTCAGATCCATCTTGGGCATCGTTGCTGAAGAACTCTGGGGACAGAGTCGTCCTTATATTGTTACTGAAATTTTCCTTTTCCTCTGCAGATTGTATGGAACTATTCACAGAGATTAGAGACTTGGTTCTGTTGATAAGTTCAATGCTATTTGATAAACATTCATTTGCGTGAAGGCAAGTCTCTGAATGGTTATGAATCAGATCAACAGATTCGTTGAAGCTTTTTAGGACAGCGCTCGAAGCCGTGTCATTTATGCCGCTATCGGTCAATAAGGACATTTTACTCGGATTTTTCTTATTCAACTTCTTAGTTGGAGACTTTTTAGGTCTAGTTATTTTAACTTTGATTATATCTTTAGTGCGTTTTCCCTTCTTTTTGTTTGGGATTGTTTTGTCTGTTGTATTCAGGTCTTCAATGGTTTCGTAAGGTATGTCAGGATCTTCGGCATTGAAGACAGAAATTATGGGTGGGCAGGACTGGCGTCCAGACCTGCAAAACTCCATTCGTTCTTCCTCGATAACTGCATCTATTTTCAGCGGCTGAGACTTTTTGGTCACTTTTCTTTTTTGAGGGGTGGAGGAACATCTTTTTTTAGATTTGGTCTTTTTTTGCGTTTCGGTTTGTATGATGGAATCTTTCCCATCGTGCTCCATGCTTTCTTCAGTAGTTTTATTTTGTTTGGCAATTTTCTTTGCACTCTCTAGGAGAAGATTTCTTAGTTTCAAGTCTAGTGACTCAGACAAGGTGTGGTTTTTTATATTTACTGTATCTATTTTATCTAGAAGCGACTCAGAAACGGTCACAGCCTTATTAAATGTTGAATCGTTCCCTTTATTAGTATTGACCGAATCTAAGAAGTTATTATTCTCAATACTCCGGTCGGAATCTGCCATTCCTTTTTGGTATGTCTTCAAGTTGCATTCTTGGGCCATCAAAGGAATTGAGATATCAAGTTTAGAAATAATATAACTTTCTTTACAACCTTTTACTATTTCTGCAGATTCTTGTAATTCATTGATAGTAGGAGCGTACCCAGCAGATGCTTGAAAGATTTCTTTGCTGAAGTTAATGTTTTCAACTATGGATAATTCTGGCGACAAGGGCAGTGATACACTACTGGAACTTCCCAAATCAATGGTGATTGTGTTAGTTTTGCTTTGGTCTGTCTCATTCATGTTTTGTGATGCTGGTGACAATCTCAAATCACCACCCGAATTCATTTCATTAGGACATGGGCTAGTCTCGTTGATAATTGCCAAGGGGCGAAGGTTTTTTGGTGGCGGCATCAGCAGTTGATACGATTCTGATCTGTATTCCTCTGTATTTTGGGATGAATTTCGCGCGGCAAAATTTCTCGCAGGCAAAGACTGAAACGAAGAATTGCTAGATTCACCAGACGCGTCCCAATAGAAGTGTCTTTGTTTTTTCGCCAAGGTATGATTTCTGGTCATGCTTTTGCGCGCTTTTGTTATTTGTAAATTGAACCTTTTCTTCCTTCTTATGTTTATGGGGACAAGACTTATATCGGAATCTTGATAGCCCTGGCTGCTCTCATTAGACTGCAGCATAATGTTAGGCTCGGATAGAAAAGTTGGTGTTTTGTGGCCACTGTAAGAAAATAAAGGAACATTTGAGGATAGCTTTACTCCGGCAGCAAAAGCTAAATAGCAAAAAGCATGCAATGGAAGCAGGTTTATAAATGAAAACATTCAAATAGATAATAAGATAACTCACCTAAGTAAAAATTCAAATTTCCAATATGAATAAACTAATACTATCGAACTAAGAGTAAATAATACACATACACAATTTTTTATAATTTTATTTAAGACTGCATGTTTTCAATTCACCTGCTCCCATTTCCAGAAACGTCACAAATTATTACTTAGAATTGAAAATATTGAAAATTTAAAATTGGTACATGTCAACCTTTTTTTATTTACAAGAGATCTCATACATTTATTTGAACACAAAAACTTACAAAATACGTATATGTGATTTTTTTCTTTAGTAGATATTTTAATTTAAATCATTTTGTTTAAGGGTCAATTCTCCGTATTTGTAACAAAATATTAAGACATAAATATAACGGCCAATATACTATATATGCATAAACGTATTTTTAATGATATTATGGTAGGTGGCTTCCAAATAATTGGATTTTCCATAAGAGTAAAGTTAGAATTTTTTATTTTATTTTTTAGCTTGTTATTATGTTCTGTACGTTTTTGTGTTCGAAGTTAACCTTTTTGGGTGTGATTGTTAAACAAACCAACCTTGCGGTCCAATTTATAATCAGTAACAAATAGCATGAAATTTAATGACCATTTCATGCTATCCGTTTCGCACCTACCAAAAAATAATAGATACCTTTCATTTATTTAGCTATGATCCTAAATTAGAGCGCACAATAAGAGTAATATATAATTTGAAAAACAAAAATTAAACAAATTTTTATATAATAACGAAAATGATTTTGATTTGTAAACCTTTTTAATTGTCAGACTAATACCAGAGTCACAGTTTATAGAACGCAATGCTTAATCGTGGCGATTTACATGCCACATACAAAATTATTAATGCATAATTTTACGAAAGCGAAATCATCCGGTTAAGGGGCTCCACAATGCTAAGCATCATTTTTGCATTGGATTCAGTTCCGTCAATGTAGAGGGTAAAAATTTGAAAAAAATATGGCGTGTTTTTTGACTCAAAAAAATTATTAATTACACTTTATAAATAAACATACTTTCAATCTTCTTTTAATTATAATAATTTAAAAAAAGCATGAATTTCACGAAAAAAGCGATTCAGTTTCCATATTTCAAAAGCGATTGAAACGAAACCAACACACGCAGATACTTACTAAAATGAACCATCTTTATTACACTAAGAAATTATAGTTAATGACCGAATGTAGCCGTGAATTCAAAATAACTGAAGTTTTGCGTGCGCGGCATCTGATTAGAGCAGGACTGAATTTTAGCATTGTGCAGCCCCTTAAACGTCAGTCGCTTAGCAAAAAGTGCATAGCTTAACTTTGTATTTTTTGTTTAGAAGATATGAATTAAAAAACCATTGTGGTATGTGGCAGTTAACACCAATAGTTCAGTATTAATGAGGTTTAAAAAGCATGAATTTGAAATTTAATGCACAATTAGTCATGATCTGGTCTGAACAAAGTTAAAACAGCATTTTAAGTTGGTTTGGACCAACTTAAATTACAAACTCATGCTTTATAAACCTCACCCATACTAAACTATTGGTGTTAACTGCCACATACCGAAATGTTTTTCAATTTTTTAACTTCTAAACAAGAAATACAAAGTTAAGTTATGCTACTTTTTGCTAAGCGAATGACGTTTAACACCTTAACACTATAAAAGTTGATTCTTTGAAAAATAGTCATTTTTTTTAAACTAAAACCACGTTGATACGGTCCTAGTGACTTGGACAAAGTAAACTTGAAAGAGCCAGCTTCTGTGTGTATGGTCCTAGTTAACATTGATCCACTAGATTCATACAAAATTATCATCAAAGTGTACTTTGTGTACTATGATTGTTTCAACGCGGCTATTGATTTTCTACTAGGTTTGCTTCTCATATATTCTAATTTATCAATAAAGGTCCTAAAATAACAAAACATGAAACAAAAGAAAACACTAGGTTTGCTGCTGGCCCCGTAGCATAATTAATCACGCACGACCTCAGAACGTTTGAATGTTCTGTGCGCACGACGCAACATAATTGAATCACAGGTGCGAGGAGCGTGACACGATGTTTTTGCTATTAAACAGTATGTCACGCTCCTCGCACCTGTGATTCAACTAAGCCGCGCCGCGCGCGATTAAACATTATGCTAATAAAACATGGAACAAGAGAATACACGCATTTTATACTCGTACTGATATTTTAGAACCTGAACTATGTTAACATTTAAACATCAGAATATCAAAATATGATCTCGGTAAAAAGGTCTGCTGTTGTCCGTTGAAGTGTTACCGTATCCACCGTCCAATACCATCATCAGACTCTGACCATGTTTTACCATAAAGACCAATCAAACAAGCCCAAACTCGAATAAAACAATCGAAATTGTCAACGACACCCGAAATTTACACATAATCTTATTTCTCGGTGACGGCGGTGTTGAACAAACGCCCTTAATATAAATGATAGTGTCTATAAGACGAGGAGGATGGGTACGTGTGACACGTACGCTAAATGTACTCACTATTTACTATTGCTAATTTTTTTCCCCAAACTGCTTTTGGGCCGACCCCGAGCTCTATTTTCTGGTCCCGTGGAAGGGGATTTGACAATTTTTGTTTTCAAGCGGCTCTTTGGTCTCGCCGGAACAAGACCGGGTTCTGGTGACGGGAATTTGTACAATATTAGTGAATCTTCATCTTCATCTGTTATCGAACCGTTGACATTGCTGAATTTATCATCTGAAAGAAAATATCGGTTTTTAAAATTATGTGAATTGTCAATTTCAAGATGATTTTATTTAAATTTGAGAACAAACATTCACAGAATCGATTTCAACAACAATTATTAATGGGTAGCATAAATTGCACACCACATAAATTTGAAACATACATAGACATTACCAAGACATATTCTTGCAGGTAAATCAGGTGCACTTATTACTTAAAGCGATCTTTTCCAATTCTTTGCGTACAAGCTATTTTATTTAAATAATATATATTTACATTACATAGGAAACATAAACTTTTACAAGAGTTTTATTGGTGTCGATTTGGTGTGACACGACTAACCTTATTTTAAACGTCCTGTCTTTGTCTTTTCGATACAGAAAGAAAAAGACAGAAATTTAGTTTAGTCCTGTCAAATCAAAGATTTCAAAAGTTTAGATGAGCCCTGGCACCTAAAATCTATTGCATTATTTTTGAATGCGTGCGTTAACATAATGCCGACGCACGCACACTTACGAGTGCGAATCTGTCTATCTACAGTCAGCAAACTGATCAGACTACTAAAGTTGTTAAAATGATTAACTTTAAGTGCACTTAAGGCGTTCAACTATTACTGTGTTCAGATGAGCACTAATTCCAAACGTGTGAGCGTCACCCGTTAAAGGTGGATACATTTTGGTGCTGATACTTTTGAAATATTTGTGTCAAATAAGTTAAATGGTTACACCGAATCGACACTATTGAGGCGCAAGAGATGGCTCTAAATAAGAGTAATATCATTATTAAATAATGTAATATAATAATATGTCATGTATTTAATACATTAAAGAAAATATATCATCTTTCATTATTATATCCTTCCTGCCGTTTCACACATCATTAACTTGTCCCTTTTGTCCAACACAGAACCCGCCTTTTAAAAAAATTGCTTTAAATAAACTCTGATCCAATAGAGTTCAAGCATTATGCTTCCAATACTTTCAATACTCCAATTCTAAAGTGCTAACGCGAAGTCAGACGACAATTCATGAATACCTTCCCCTATAATAAATCACTCCATAAACTTTAATTGAGAATTTCTCCAACCCACTGTAACATTACTGACGACTTTCGTGGAGCCATGGACAATAGGTGACTTGGTCTATTAATCTTTCTCGATTTTAGAAGTGCGATCAGCATTGTGACATCTTGCTTGCTACCCTGCCTCTCCCTTCCAGTGGCAGATCCAGAAACATGGTTTAGGGGAGGGTTAAGTGTAGGTTTCATCTACCTATATTTTAGAAGTGCGATAAACATTGTGACATCCTGCTTGCTACCCACCCTCTCCCTTCCAGTGGCAGATCCAGACACATGTTTTAGGGGAGGGTTAAGTGTAGGTTTCATCTACCTATATTTTAGAAGTGCGATAAACATTGTGACATCCTGCTTGCTACCCTCCCTCTCCCTTCCAGTGGCAGATCCAGAAACATGTTTTAGGGGAGGGTTAAGTGTAGGTTTCATCTACCTATATTTTAGAAGTGCGATATACATTGTGACATCCTGCTTGCTACCCTCCCTCTCCCTTCCAGTGGCAGATCCAGAAACATGTTTTGGGGGAGGGTTAAGTGTAGGTTTCATCTATTTTAGAAGTGCGATCAGCAATGTGACATCTTGCTTGCTACCCTGCCTCTCCCTTCCAGTGGCAGATCCAGAAACATGTTTTAGGGGAGGGTTAAGTGTAGGTTTCATCTACCTATATTTTAGAAGTGCGATAAACATTGTGACATCCTGCTTGCTACCCTCCCTCTCCCTTCCAGTGGCAGATCCAGATACATGTTTTGGGGGAGGTTTTATCTATTTTAGAAATGCGATCAACATTGTGACATCTTGCTTGCTATCCTCACTTCCAGTGGCAAATCCAGAAACATGTTTTGGGGGAGGGTTAAGGGTAGGTTTCATCTATTTTAGAAGTGCGATCAATATTGTGATATCTTGCTTGCTATCCTCCCTTCCAGTGGCAGATCCAGAAACATGTTTTGGGGGACGGTTAAGGGTAGGTTTCATCGACCTTTTTCAGAAAATAGATACCACGTTTTGTACTATTGAAATGCTTGTAAATATTAAATTAGTCAAGACTGTATGTAGTACAAAGTTATACATAGTATATTATGTATATATAGGTTTTATTATTATTTAATTACATACTGTTAAGTATATATTTATACAGATGTGAGTAAAATACAAATGTAATTTATTTATACTTATTTCGTTATTTATCTGCCATTACCCCAACAAATATTAACTGGTTTAAAGGTTAACTGATAGGTTAGATAATGCTAATTATTATAGTATTATAATATATATATATATTGTAGTATATACTGAACGCAATACGACATTGACTACCAAAACTGAAACGAAAAACAAACCAAGGCACAAACAAACTTCAAGACCGAACATCAACGAGCTCCAAGATTGCTTTGACCACTTCAGCTGCCGTGCCCCAGCGTGCTCTTTACCTTGGCCTACCTGGTACTGCCGGAACACCTTTCACCAGCCTATCCACCTCCTGTGCTAAGATGTCCAACTCCCGCTGAAGATTATTCAAGGCCGAATTCTTGAAAGCTTGAAATAGTGGAAGTGATTTAAAAAGGCCTTCCGATAATCCCTTTGTAACTCAACAAATTCTTGTCAAAAAAATCTTTCATTCAGGACTCATTGCGCTGCACTTGTTTCTTGAAGTGTAGAGGCGAGACAGTGAAGGTGAAAATGTATATGTATACGAGGGGTGATCAAAAAGTAATAATAATGGCAATAAAATACGGTGACAATAATTACAAACAAAATTTATTTTTCTAAATTATCTCCTAATAAGTCGATACATTTATTCCATCTTTTTTCTAAACCTAGGATTCCCCTGGAAAAAAAAAAATTATTCTGACCCTCCCAAAACGCCTCAACAGCGGCCATCACTTCCGCGTGTTTTTTGAGCCGAGGAAAGAGGTAGAAGTCGCTGGGGGCTAGATCTGGCGAATAAGGAGGGTGTTCAATTAATTCGAATCCCGTTTCTTGAATGGCAGCCATCGCAACTGCGGCTTTGTGAGCGGTCTAGGTCGCAATTTGCCGCGTCTTTTCTCCTTGATGGCCTCCCGCAATCTTCTTATTTGGTCAGCGTAGTGAAAGCCTGTAATAGTGGCTCTTTTTTCCAGGTTCTCCACCATTATTATTTCTTCAGCATCTCAAAAGACGGCCGCCATGACCTTTCCCGCTGAACTTGAAACCTTGAATTTCTTCGGCGTCAGTGAGGAGGCTCGTTTCCAGGTTATGGACTGTTGTTTCGTTTCAGGATCAAAGTGGTAGATCTAGGTTTTGTCCATGATCACAAAGCGTAACAAAAAATTCTCCTGGTCTCGTTTGTCGACTCGTTTCTTCTTCTGCACGTCGGTTAACATTCTCGGGACCCAACGCGCCGAGACCTTCTTCATGAGCAATTCGTTCGTCAGGATCCTTTGAATGCTGGCAAATGAGATCTCTGTGACCTCTGATGGTCACTCTTCGATCTGGCAACACGATATCTTCGACTTTTTTCAAGTTATATTCGGTGAGAGACGTAGATGGGCGTCCCTCGCGATGTTCATCTTCAGTCGATGTTTTGCCCAGCTTTAACTCTTTGGCCCAGCGTGCAACTGTAGACTATGGAGGAGCAGAGTCCCCCAATGTTTCCACCAAGTCATTGTGTATGTCTTTGCTAGACATATTTTTCAAACAGAGGTACTTGATCACAGCTCTAATTTCGTTTTTCTCCATTTTGATGTTATGTCTTCGGCGGTTCGTATTCAAATGAATGCACCTCCCAGAAATCGAGGCCTATTTATATAATTTTTTTAGGTTGACTTAGTGGGTACAGCTGCATGCCAAAAATTTTGTTTTAGATTTTTATGCTTACTGGAAATAGTCGACTATCATTACTTTTCGATCACCTTATCTAGTATAAGTAATGTGACGGGATTAAATTGCTTAAAAATTACACTTCCTATAATATTAATAGGCATTGATTTTGAAAATCTTATGAACTACTTACTTAAACTAGATGTTAAAATTGAGCCCGATAATTTTGGGTCTGGCATATTTGAAAAGCTTTTTCATTCAGTGGTATAGGACAACTTTTACTATGGAACAAAACTCGAAAAAAAAAATGTTTACTGTTTCATAGAAAAATGCAATACCGCTCGGCCGAA
Organism: Ypsolopha sequella; assembly: GCA_934047225.1. Taxonomy (NCBI): domain Eukaryota; kingdom Metazoa; phylum Arthropoda; class Insecta; order Lepidoptera; family Ypsolophidae; genus Ypsolopha; species Ypsolopha sequella. Next base: position 9,814,984 of record OW204002.1, on the reverse strand, counting down.
ATGTATGGAAGGGGAGATTTTTTTTTTGACATTTCAGGGTTGGCTCCATAATAAAAGTTGTTCTATACCATTGACTGAATAAGCTCTCTAAATATGGTTACACCTTTCTGTTACACGTTGTATAACAAGCCCAAAAATGATTTATATTGAGGTTTTTTTAAATGTCGATGTTCTCTGTATTTTAGCTTTGACCACGCCCCCATGTGGCCCCCTTCCTTAAAGCCACCCCAGCAGACGAGCTGCCAGAGAAAACAGCGAGGCTAGGTGCATTTCAAGATAAGCACTTTATAATAAGTAAATAGCAGTACTTAGCCCCCTGCAGTCACGCTTTATAGTAACGTATAAACAATACAGCAGACCCTTGCTTTTTAATTTTCAACCAGAAATTCCGATAGGTTCTTTTTATTTTTACAATCTATCTATACATATCGAGGGCATCACGCTAAAAGGGCGTATCTATAAAGATCATCAAAGTAGATGCGACCTTTCAGCTTGAAGCCCTCGATACGATACATAGCTCAGCGGAAGATCGTCAACGTAGGAAAATTACAATAAACCTGGGAAGGTTTTGTTAGGCAATCTAACAAAAGCCTGGATTTTTTCAATCTTTCATTTGATAATTTATTCTGTGCGCTGCCTTCACAAATTTTCTTTTTCTAAGAATCCTACATCCAAAGGCTGTCTGGAAGAGATCGCTTTAAGTGATAAGACCGCCAATTGAACCCCCCTACCTATAACATTTTTTCGTAATTTGTTTCTTATTTTAGTAGGAATTTTATATTTAGTATTGAAAATGAAGATATGATCTTTGAAATTACATAACGCCTAGGATTCGTGTTAAAAAAGTCAACTAAACGTTTTTCTAGTGTCAGAACATTTTCACGAATATCTCATAATACTGAGGTTACAGAATGTTTGAAAACCTTAATTGCCATAATGAATAATTTAATTCCGTTTATTCCGATAAATGAGAAATTATTTACATGGCAAAACCAGAATAGAGAGCTTCTAAATTATATGGTGCCAATTTATTTGCGATTTTATTATGGCAACCAAAACGGCAAAACTTTAAAGTTTAAATAGGTCGCGGCTTGACTATAGATATCAAATAATTTACACACCAGAATCCTTTTTTTTTTGCTTTTGTCTTAGGCTGGGTGTTCGGGATGGTGTTTTGGCATCTCCGTACTTCTGCTTTTTAATTGCATTTCCAGTTTCTGATTGCGGAGATATAGAATCACCGATCTCAATATAGGTCTGTCGTCTCCTTGAAAGGTTTTTCGGCTTGGATATCGGTGTGTGTTCGTCTACTGAAGCAAAAGTCCGTCGTCTTTTAGAAAGCCTCCTCGCTTCAGGCGTACTTTTAACCGAATTGCTGCGATTTTTCCTGTAAATACCAAATATGAAAATACTTATCCTCATTCTTATAGCTTTTTACATATGACTGTGTTTAAATTGAAATTTGTGGTTTACCTTTCGGCGGTGTCTTCCTCCAACTTATCTAACATTTTCGTCTCTTCCAAAATTTCCCTCTCCATTTCGTCCACTGCTTTGCGTGCATCTGCAATTAATTTATTGACAATGACTAGAGAATACTTTCACCATCTGCAATGTAAACAACAACTACGCATTCCTTTGTTTATTTATTATTTTAACAGCTCCTTGATAATGCCGTAAGGCGAAACCGGTTGGACTAATAAAACAGTGATATTGTGAAACAGTACAAGTGTTTTTATCAAAATTATGATGATGTTTCACCAAGTGCCGGCAATCGCAAGTATTAATCATACTAGAGAATACAGATGGACTTTCTTTGGTGTGCAATAAGGAATATTGTATTGTGTTGAAAATAAATGTCCATTTTCAAAACAAAATTAAAATCATGGCTAGTCGAGAAGTCATTTTATTGTTATAATGAATTCTTTGAATAATTATTATTCCATTTCCATTTTTAATTTATCTTGTTTTTGTTATTTAATCTGTCTTTATAATATTCTTATTATAATAAATCTGTAAATGTGTTAATAGGTATAATTATCTGGACTTTTAATTAATATTACCAATAAAAATATGTCTATGTCTAAAGGTGATCTTTGAAATTGCATTTTCACCGAGGGTTATTTATTTAATATTAGTTACGCCTAAGATTCTGTTCCAGACGTCAACTACACGTTTCACCAGTGCCGGAACATTTTCATTAATATCTCGTAATTCCCTAGCTTAATTTCTAAAAGATATTTTTTCAATTTTTTTTTTTCAGTGTGTATACGTCATTTTAGTACATTGTTTAGATTATTTTTGTATATAAATTAACCATTCTTGTTTTATGATTTTTTAAACAATTGTCCGAAATGACGTCACTTGGGAATTTTAGACATTATACTGATTGTGAAGTGTAATTGCTTATAAAAAAACCGGTCAAGTGCGAGTCAGACTCGCGTACCTAGGGTTCCGTAATGTGTATGATAAATTTAATTTTGTCATTTTTTTCGTGAATTTCTCAAGCGCTTTATTTTTCCTGTAATCTTTACGTAAACACATATTACCATGATTTTTTTCATATTTTTGGTAGACCAGTTTTGGCGATAATTTCTCGAAACCAGTGCCAGCAAATAAAAAAGAGTGTATATATTTTTACAATTTGATAGCCATATAAAATTTTATAAAATATTTTTTTATTTTGTTTTACTTCTTTTTTTATATTTCTCATTTGTGCTCAAAATTTTTTTAGTCGCTATAGTTTTCTTGTAATTAGGCAGTTATGATTTATAATTGACATTTTTTTCATATTTTTTGGTCTACCAGTGTCGGAGATAAGGGGGGGACATACATATTCTTGTTTTTTTTTTAAAGATTTGTCGAAACCAGTGGCAGTAAATATTTTTACATTAAAAGTGAAAGTATATATTTTACAATCAACTTTTTAATATCTACAATTTGATACCCATATTGTATTTTTAGGCTAATATTTTTCATTTTTCTTACTTTTGTTTTGGAAATATTTTGACAAATATCAAATTTTTCTTTTTTTTTTAAACGTAATATGTGGGCAAATTAATGCTATTTTTGTGCCAAATTTCATGTCTTTATCTTAACGTTGCTAAAGTTATAAGGACGATAATGTCATGTCATTTTGACATACGAACGGACGGACGGACAACGGAGTCTCACCATAAGGTTCCTTTTGAACCTTTCAGGTACTACGGAACCCTAAAAAGTGGTGTCTCTGTCTATCTACTCATCTGTCATCCAGCTGTCAAATTAGTCGGAAGCAAATTATAATAAATTTATCTTGATAGCAAAGGATACATTTCTAAACAGCCATTTCTCAGGTGACGTCACACGAAGGCAAATGGAAGTTGCAGGTTTTTCGTAAAAATTTTCATCATCATGATGTTATTTAGACCAGAAGTTCGAAAATACGGCTTATTAAACCTAAATCTCGAAATAGCTTTCGTTTTAAGACACCATAATTTAATCTAAGCGAATTAAGAAAGTTTTACAGGCTGTTTAAAAACTCTATTTGTTACAATTAAGGGAATAATTTGATGCTATTTTTTCTGATACATCCGAAATTTACATGGCAAAAGCAGAATAGAGAGCTACTGAATTATAATGCGTCAGTTATTATTTGCGATTTTCCTATGACAACCGAATAAAGGCCAAAACTGGTTGCATAAGTAAATTTAAAGTTGAAACAGGTCGCGGCGTGACTATAGATACCCACAGCTACATGATACATAAATTTAAAGTTGAAACAGGTCGCGGCGTGACTATAGATACCCACAGCTACATGATACATAAATTTAAAGTTGAAACAGGTCGCGGCGTGACTATAGATACCCACAGCTACATGATACATAAATTTAAAGTTGAAACAGGTCGCGGCGTAACTACAGATACCCACAGCTACATGATACATAAATTTAAAGTTGAAACAGGTCGCGGCGTGACTATAGATACCCACAGCTACATGATACATAAATTTAAAGTTGAAACAGGTCGCGGCGTGACTATAGATACCCCACAGCTACATGATACATAAATTTAAAGTTGAAACAGGTCGCGGCGTGACTATAGATACCCACAGCTACATGATAATAAATTTAAAGTTGAAACAGGTCGCGGCGTGACTATAGATACCCACAGCTACATGATACATAAATTTAAAGTTGAAACAGGTCGCGGCGTGACTATAGATACCCACAGCTACATGATACATAAATTTAAAGTTGAAACAGGTCGCGGCGTGACTATAGATACCCACAGCTACATGATACATAAATTTAAAGTTGAAACAGGTCGCGGCGTGACTATAGATACCCACAGCTACATGATACATAAATTTAACTAAAACTACTCACCGGAATACTTTCTCTTTTGCTTTTCTCTTAGGCTGGGAGTTCGGGATGTTTTAGAATTTTCGTACGGGAAAACCTCATTTTCTATGGAGGACTTCTGCCTTTTATTTGCATTTTCTGTTTCTGATTGCGGTGACATAGAATCGATCGTCTTCGGTTCAGACAGAGACGTGTCTGCTAAATCTAAAGAAGATCGTCTTCTAGAAAGTATCTTTGAATCAGACAATATTTCAACCGAAATGCTGCGTTTTTTCCTGTGAATACCACACAAATCTGTTTTAAATACATCTTTAAAGATTTTGACATGTCTGTATTTAAATTGAAACTTAAATATATTTATATTGCTTTTATCAGCTTGATTCTTTTATTTTTGATATTTAATTATAAAGGTTAATATATATAAATGAGACACAATTATTATAAGATATTAACAATAGATTCCAAGACATATTTCGGGCACCACTGGGCCCGGCATCAGTTGGAGTAATAATGGTGACAGGATGACAGATAATATTTACAAGATGACAATGACAATAATAAAGTAAAAAAAAAAAAAATATTAAAAAAAGGAAGGAAGGAAGTAGTTGTTCCTTTTTTTTAATATTTTATTTTTTTTCTTTATTATTGTCATTGTCATCTTGTAAATATTAACACCGATTCGGCGCAACACAACTTGGCTTAATTGACAGGACTAAACTTAATTTAAGTGTTCTGTCCTTTTCTTTCTTTATCGAAAAGACAAAGACGGGACGCTCAAAATAAGGTTAGTCTTGTCAGTTGTGTTGTGCCGAATCGACACCACTATCTGTCATCCTGCCACCATTATTACTCCAACTGATGCCGGGCCCAGTGGGGCCCGTAATATAAATTGAAACTTGTGATTTACCTTTTGGGGATGGCTTCCTCTAACTTGTCTAACATTTTCGTCTCTTCCAAAATTTTCCTTTCCATTTCGTCTACTGCTTTGTGTGCATCTGCAATCCACAAGTTTTCCTTTAGTGTTAGGTAAAATAATTAAAAAAAAATCACTAACCTATACAAGGTGACTTTTTCATCATCGTCCAAATTCATACTGGAGGCTTGGTAAGTGACCAGTATCTTGGATCAATAACAATTTTTGTGAAATTCCTAAAATTAAATTTCGGCTTCCCATAGAAATTCAGTTCCAGTCCCGAGTGAATCACTATGGGGAGTCGAAATTTCATTTTACGAATTTCACTAAAATTGTTATTGATCCAAGATACTGATCACTTACCAAGCCACCAGTATGAATTTGGACGATGATCAAAAAGTCACCTTGTATATAACTTCAGAATTAAAATGCGACATTTTGTTTTATATATACACATATTTTTGTACACAATCTACACCCGGTACACCCGCGTTTCACTGACGATTATTAATAAATTCGTATTTTTAAACGATTACTCAATTCGTAATATATAATAAGAGAACCATAAATTAGATTTTTAACATAGTTTCTAACCCACTGAGAAAAATAGGAGTATACATTTCATATAAGCTGTAACTAACAAGAGCGGGGGCAGTGACCATTCAAGCAAGTCTAGTTATTATACGCATATACCTTCTTCTCTGTCAACGATGACCAGCGTTGTTATTCCGCTGTTCAAGTCTTTAGGACTGGCATATCTCTTCTGCCCCTCTCTCCTTGGTTTCGCTTGGTCTTCTTTAATAGTCGGACTGGCATATCTCTTCTGCCCCTCTCTCCTTGGTTTCGCTTGGTCTTCTTTAATAGTCGGACTGGCATATCTCTTCTGCCCCTCTCTCTTTGGTTTCGCTTGGTCTTCTTTAATAGTCGGAGTCGGACTGGAATATCTCTTCTGCCCCTCTCTCCTTGGTTTCGCTTGCTCTTCTTTAATATTCGGACTGGCATATGTCTTCTGTTCCTCTCGGTCACTGAACATCCGTAGAAAGTCATTGTATAATGGCTGGACGCTCCCCATGGTGCCTTCTAGTTGGCACTCCTGGAAATTAAGTGATAATGTACGGGATCCGTCACGGAAGTGCAAGAATTCTAATATGGGTTTGTTGACACGATGATCAAGAGGTGTCATCACACGCCAACCTGTCACCATATTGTAAGGTTTCTATGGAATGCTAATATTAGTACATTACGATACGAGAGCGATGAAACGTTTTCTGACGAGTGTGAGTTTGCGGCACGAGCCGAAGGCGAGTGCTGCAATCACACGAGTCAAGAAAAAGTTTCTCGCACAAGTTTCGTATAATTTTTTATAGTACAAGTGCGGAAAATGCCGACTTTACGCACGCGTGCGTAAAGTGGTCATTTTACGCACGGTGTGCTATAAAATATTTTAGGCTGACTCCGTTGAAATTATCTAGACTATAAATTTAACGGTTTTTTACCAAAACTGTAGCCGAATGTGCTTTTATCGTTTTAGATAAAATCAAAAAATTAATAAGATTCAAACATCAAAAATGTTATCTGGATTAATAATAACCAAAAATAATGTTTGAAAACTTCCAGTCTTGCCAAAATCTGGTTTCTCTTTAAACAAGTTTCAATTTCGCTCGCGACGGAATCGGCACGATTTTATTGTCCTCGCAAGTTTCATGGAGCGTGCACCTTATAGCGAAATGAAACAGCATGACAATTGGCCACGCCCACAACTTACTTGGTCGCGTCATGCATGATGTCTGTTCTTAAGGTCTCTTAAGTAAGCTGTCATTTAATACCCCTAAAAGGCTACCAAGATCCAACTACATTCTTTTTAATATACCCTTTGCTAAGACTAACCTAGGTACCAACGCTCCTTTAACGAGATCTTGCCGCCAGTACAATGCTATTTCCAAATACGCCAAAGCAGATATTGATATTTTCTCCGGGCTCAACACCTTCAAGTCCTCTGTCAGTAAATACTTAGCCAAAAAAACTACACGCACAAATAAACACAAAGCATAAAATAAGTAGGTACCTACCCTGTTATTTTAAAAAATCTTCGCACGGAATTTGTTAACCTAGTTTTAATTTCATATTTTATAGAATATACGAGTAGTAAATGCTCCTATTAGTATAAGAATTTTTCATAATTGTCTTAACTGGTGCATGATGTGGATGCCTTTAATTAAGAAAACAAATAGCTGTATACATTTTAAGATTATTCCATTTAAGTAAGTTTATTGTATTTCTTGTTGGTGTTCCTAAATAAATAAATAAATAAAAGGTTGTAAGTAAACGTGTTAAATTTTCATCGAGCCCGATGTTTTATTTATTACTTCTGCTCTAATGTCTATAGTCCGTATAATATAGCTCGAGCCCTGTGACAGCTGTCAGCGCTATACACATTTGAGCATGAGAGAGTTAGAAATACAAATTGTGTAGCGCTGTCCTGCTGTCACAGGACTCAAGCTATATTATACGGACTATAATCATCTAATCTAGACTAAATTAAAACTTGTATGTAGGTGCGCGATGCAATGTGATGGAGCCACCCATTACATTCTATGCGTGCTGTCAGGGGAGCGTCTGCTGGCCCGGTTTGCGACCCTATTGCGATGGTAACAGGTGTGATGAGCGGGTTAGCGGCTTCTTCGCTAACCCGCTATACATACTTTTTTATATCTAATCCATCTATACATACTTTTTTATTAGGTTAGTTTTTTTATTTGTTTTTGTCAGCTTCATTGTGACTTATGCCGGACAAAGGATAGGGCCCGAAATATATTTCACATTAACTTTCATGATATTTATACATATATAAAAACTACATAATCATATAGTTGTTATTCTTTACTGTGACGTCATCATATCGACGTTCCCGGCATTATCGTGAACTACTACTCGTATAACCACGTTTTTACGTCATAATGCGATAAGGCATCGTATACCTTTTCGAACTGAAAAAAATAATTGGAATATTCATTATCAGGTCCGTTTAAATTCTATATACATAATTTGTTTAGACATTTTTAATACAGTTGCTCAAAAAGTGGCGTATTGCAGGGACGTATAGCGTTCGGGATGTAGACTAAATAATGTCTATTAAAAAGAAAAAACCAACCACGAAGTTTTTACAAAAAAAAAATTAATAGAAGTTTTTATGATTCATGCAAATATTTCTAAAAAGAAGGTACTAATTTGTTTCAATATCAGATTTAATGATTTGATTCAATGAGTTAGGTGAGGTTTCATTTCATTTCATCTCATTAAATTTCATTTTCATTTCATATCTATAAAAAAATTCTACTGAAGACTTGGCTGTATGGGCAAAGTTCCCTTTGCCTACCCAGAATGGGTGAAGAAAACAAAAAAAATCTCTGCTTATATCCTTTTACAGTTGGCGCCATTTTCCAAAAATTTTCTTTGCGGGTTTAGTTGTTTGTTGCACAAAATGAGAAATTTCGACGATATTTTATTTGAATGAACACCACCGGAACTCAGTATAATTGCACAAAATGCTTCGGAGAACATTTTACCGGAAAAGTAAAAAAGTCGCTACATATCTACATACGAAGAATTTATTGCGTGGAGTATTAGTTAGTTAAGTTTATTGTGTTTTTATTATTTTATTAAATTGCTTCATTTTTTCGCAACTGTATTAAAATAGTTGTTCAGTACACGTGCGGAGCCGTCATTGCAACTTGTTCCGACTGTCAACCCTCACCTTCGGCTGCGCCTCGGCTCGGGTAGACATTTGTCGGAACTCTTTGCAATGACAGGCTTTCCGCACTCGTAATGAAAAATACTATTCCCTTGGTCTTACAAGGAAAATGGAGGTTTTATCCAGACACCGAAGACTTTATTAGGAACTAGCGACCACCCTGCATGCTGGTGTGCATACCGTTTCTTCTGATACCGTGGGAATTCCCCTAGAATCCTTTCTTAGCAGATGTCTACGTCATACAAGGAAGATAGAGTCCAAACTTCATGTTCTTAGGTCCAGCCGTTTGGCCAGTCAATTAGTCAGTCAGTCTGGGTATTCATATTCATATACAGGGGGTAACAGAAATGTGTAACCATATTTGAAGAGCTTATTCAGTCAATGGAAAAGAACAACTTTTACTATGGGGTCAACCCTGAAATCTCAAAAAAAAAATCTGCCCTTCCATACATTTCGGCCGAGCGGCATTGCATTTTCCTATGAAGCGAGTAATTTTTTTTTCGATATTCAGGATTTGTTCCATAGTAAAAGTTGTTCTAAACCATTGACTGAATAAGCTCTTCAAATATGGTTACACCTTTCTGTTACACCTTGTATATACATACGTATATAGACATATGAAATGAAATGAAATATATTTATTTATGTAGTGTGGGTATAACAGATACACTTATTACATGTCAATTTTATTGTAATATAAGTAATTAAATAATCCGTGTATAGGTTATAATTTTATGTCATAAATAATAATATGGGGAAATACGCAGGGGAATAATAAAGGTTGGGTTTACTTAAATTTAATTTAAAAAATACACTTGAATAAAATAAAATAAAGTGTTGTATAATTGCAGAATAAGATAAGACATTAGTAAGAATCAATAATTAAAACGTGAAATAAATTTATGAACATAATTAAAATTTCATAATAATAAAAATTAAAAACTTAAACAAACTAAACTGCTAAAAATAAATACGTATAACAAACTAAACAAAAATAAACAGAACCCTAAACCTTGAAATAATCTATCTAAACCTACTATAAAACAAAACCCTAACTATCAAACAGACCGCCCCTCATCGTACCCGGCGCAAAGGCCTCCATTACGCTGGCTGCGTTCCCGCGTTGGATGGCTAGGGAAATCCTTTGCGCCAAGTACGACATGGTCTTGCCATCTGTCTTTTATTTTTCTTCCGAGTGCCCTCAGAAATGCCCTGGCGTCAGTAAATAATTTAAATTAAATGTAATTTTGTTTCAGATGTTATATTGGTATGTTTCAGCCGCAGATCCGGCGGTTTTGATTTGACTGTGGAGGTTAAATGACAACTAGCATAAGTGCTGACGCAGGTTGCATCCCACAGCAAGCATCTACCTCTCTCCCAAGGAACGAGGGTGAGACCGTCTGGGCGCTTGCCGTCTGTCCGGCTAAGGCCAGGGGGCTCCAGGGTGCAAGGGATGTTGGCTGAGACGAGTTTAAGGCATGGTGTATTTCATTTAAGCAGCTCAAGCCGTGGTGACTTTTGTGTCGACCGTAGAGTTGCAGATGCAGGTATGTTCCTCGCAAACATGGCAACTAAGTCTCAGGGCCACAGCAATATGAAGGAAGTCGTTATCAAGCAAAGTACCAAGTTGTGGAGATGGAAGGGCGTGAAGCCAAGCACCAGACTCAGATTTAGATACGGCTTTTAGTCTTGCTAATTCTGCTCGTGAATTCTTTTGTTTGAGCTCTTCTATTATGAAATTGGTTCGGACGTCGTCCCAGCCTCTTTGCACCTGCGGATGGTCTGGTTGAACTTGTCCAGGGCAAACAGTAGACCATTCCTTCAAAGCCTCGTCTACAAATGGTATCCGTGAACTGTTACCATTGTTACTAAGTATGCGAGTAACAAGTTCCACGACCCCATGTGCAGAGGCTAAGAAGGCTACTAGTTCAGTGTCCTCTATGCGACGAATACCAAGACCACCGTGCCGGATCGGCAGGGCTGCCTGGCGCCACTGATCTTCGTCAAGACTAATATTTAAAATTTCCTCTAGAATATTTTTAATTGTGTTGTCCAATAGGTGTAAACTTCACTCGGGTAGCGCGAAACAGGGCATTTTCCTTCATTTTGGCATAGACAAGCAGCTACGAAAAAGGGTTAAAGCTACATGTGCTTGAAGGCTTTTCAGGCTATTTTGTATATTTTGTAGAGATTGATTTTTCTTTTCAATAATGTCTGAGATTGCATCTGGGAAAATAGGTCCACCTGGTAGAGTAAAATTTGTTTTATCTAACGATGTTAAGCCAGGAATAAGTGTTTAGAAACGAGCTAGAGATGTAGAACAATTTGAGCCACACTCAAAAAGTTCGCATTTACTCAAGGTTACTTCGAGGCCTATTTCTTTAAGTTTGGAAAGGACTGTTTCAATGTCTTTGAACACAGTATCATTTACACCGCATTCCGAATGACAACATAATCGATTTTATCGCGTCAACGGTCATTCCGAGTCAGTGTTAGCGCGATAACGATAGCCCTACAATGGTCGCTATGACGTCATAGATGACATCATGAACGACGCCATGTTGTGCTATCATCGTCCATGCTTTAGAGCGTTTGCACTGTGGGCGATCTATGAAAAATGACAGCTGGCTAGCGGAAATTTAAAAAATAATTTATTCGGAGCATAAGAGTTTATTATTAAACCATGATTCAAAGATTGAAGTTAGCGGAAATCACTTCTTGGACCTAGTAAAGTAGTATGCCCTTTGTATTCACGTAACGTAAAACAAATTCCTACAAATTCTGTCAATTTCAAGTCCATGTCGCGTTCAAAAGCGTTCCGAATGGATCATAAGTTTAAGCAGTGATGGACGCCATTTTCCATTCGGAATAACTTGATGGGCGTGAAAAGTTTGATGGTAGTCTTGGCACTATTAGCGTCATGCGGAACGCGGTATTATATTCCTTATAAAAATATAAGGAATAAATAATATTATAAATATACGCAATACATGTAATAAATATATGCCTAACTCCGCCCATTCGATTAGTCTTGCTAAGAAAAAGGGCAAGTTAGGGTTAGTTACAACTAAATGTAAAAAGTAAGCCTGTACTTTAATTGAATAAAGAGATAAAAAATAAAAGACAGGAGAAAATTATGATACCGTTTTTCCCGATCCCGTGGGGATTCCCTAAAATGCCTTCTTAGAAGGTGTCTGTCTACGTCATAAAAGGAACATCAAATTTCATGTTCCGTTTGGTCAAACCGTTTGACTTGAATTTCAGTCTGTACTCACACACCTCTGACACCCCTCGGAAATTGATGTTGTGACAACACATTTTAATATACGTTTCACATAACATACTCTTTACTCTGCACCGAAATAAAAGTACCACATACCATTTTGTCTATGGCGAATTTAAACTTCAAAGGTGCAGACTCATTTGTCGGCTTCAGTATCTCTTCAGATACCTTCCCTGTTGTCTGCGGTAACTTTGGTAGTTGCTCTGCCGTTATTGGCGGCGATATATTATTAAGTTTTTTTATTACTATCTCCGGTTCATCTTCTAGCAGCACAACGTCATCGTCTGAAAGACATTAAAAAAAATATGACAAGTGTCGTGGTACACCCGGTTGGAACGAAGTTCCTTTCGCTACTGACGCGCACACCGCCCGTATATACTGCAGTAATATACTTATACGTAGGCTTGTAAATACACATACGTGTCGTGACCGTCGAAGTGTTGCACTTTTTTCGGCCTGGCTTTCGCCAAGTGTCTGGAGTGTTGCGTGCGATAAGGAACTTCGTACAATGAATCGTCGAGTGGTAACACAAATTGCATTTTTCTCAACATATTTATTGGAATTTAGTTCCAATTCAACATACCTTTGGTCGATTCAGAAATAACAGGGATGCCATTTTGTCGGAGGAGACGTACACTTGTCTTCCTGAAAAGGCAACATATTATGTTACTTTTTTAACTTATTTTACGGGCTTACGGGCTTAACGAACGAAGTAAGTTTCGTAATAGTTTTGCGCGAGTGTCCCAATGTCTAATTATGTTCAGTTACTTTACACAATACTTTATATCAAAATTATCGTCTTTATTGATAATATTTTCAACTAACAATTTTACGAACAATGCGAAGACATTCGTTCATGAACCTCGGGCGGGTCGTTTCGGTAATGCTGCCTTGAAGGCCAATCCAGATTAAGGGGGCGTGGCTTAAGAAATTTTCTCGTCTCTGTTGTAGTTGGGTCTCTAGCGATTTTATAATAAATTGGTCCCATCGCAGCGCAGTATCGCGGTATTATAATGTAATATTATAACATCGGATAAACAATCTAGGTACTTATAAAACTGCTTTTGATGTTGCAATTGCCTTATTGCAGTACGGTAGTAGATAAAATAGTTTTATAGACAGGTACCACAAATTCTACCTATCATAATGTAGGCGACTTTTCCATAGAAACATACCCACGGTAATGTTTTTTTTTTTAATTCACTTCTTTCAGGACTTTATATGGATTCGTTATTTAATTTTTTCGGGTATGTTTATCTCACAAAGTTGTTTTTAATGATAAGTAGATTTAGTTATGTTTACCTGTTAAAAGTACTTTTATTGTTAGATTTAACAAACAAACAGGTTTCACTCTGTTACGTATGACATTGTCAAGGTAACATACTAACGTCTTGTTTTAGCGAAAAGTAAGCTACACGAAAGTATTAATTTTACCTATTTACACCCTGTATACTTATTTTAGGTAATGATAAAGACACGAACGTTGATTGCAATATAGGTGATTCAAGGCACTGGTTAGGCGGGTTCTTATTTGTATTAATTTCTTCGCTTCCGCTTGTCTTCGTCTCCAATTCCATAATTCTGAAAGTAACGTAAAATAATAGGCCTTTACATATGAAATTGCCGAAATTTTCTTACAGATTCATGAGTTCATAATTTCTGTAGTTCAATAGCTATTTCCATTATTTGTCTGAAAGTTGATTTCAAGGTTCTACATATGAAATTTTGTTTTTATTTTCAGTTTGATTATACAAATTAAATTTTCAAAAACAGTTCGTCCTATAGCCATCTATTTCCATGATAAGATACGTAATAATTTTTACAGCTGACACTTTTCAAAACTTAAATTAATGTTGTTGTTAGCTTAATGTTGCCTCATTCATTCACATAAGAAATTACATAATTTGCATTTGTCATTCCTAAGAAAAATGCAAAAATGTTAGTACAGAAAATTGAGTTTCCTTCAAATTCTCTGTAAAAAACGGCAATTTCATATGTAAAAACCTAATAGTTTTTCATATCACAACAGAAGTTATTAATTTAAACCGCGTACAAACAGACGAATGTATTCGGCCAAAGTTATAATGGTATCCTTTTTTTAATGAAACCTTAAAAGTACTTACTAAACTAGTTTTTAATTCGAGGAACTGCTTTGACAACTCGAAAAGCAATATGTTGCCACTTTTCAGCCAGTGCTGATCATATCGATATCATAAAATTGACGGCGTTTCTTATACTCGAAAACTTATACGGTCAAGTGACGCAAAATTTAACAAAAATATAACTTTACACTTTTACACTATCTTTTCGAAAATTATATCCACATGTCCTTTTTAAGTTTGCTTCACAGTTATTATCTAAAATAAATACTTGCAATTTTATAAAAATCAATAACGAATCTTTTAAAACCCTAACAAAATCTCAGTAAATGTCAACATAAAAGACAGGTTTTGTCAGCTTGAAAAAAAACAGGTATCCAAGTAGCACTTTTTTGTTTACAATTATGAATGCGATTTCGAATGCAAAAATTGATAGAGATTATAAATGTATATCTGCAATATCAAATTGTAGGTAGTAGAAGCTGTTTGAGAAAATATGTGACTGTGAACGGGAAAAGGTATGTACCACTTTGTCGATTCTAGTTTCTAACAAGCAGTTTTTTCTAAATGTGTCAGATGTAAAACGAAAAATCTCAAGTGTATTTTTTGAATTCTTTGACGTTAATTTTATTGCAAAATATATATGTAGAGTCATGAGATTGCTGACTATAGCAATTAGCAACTGCGCACGACTTGTGGCAAGGCACGAGCCACGCCAGTTCTCTTCCCGACATTGTATCATTTAGACGTGTTTTCTTGTATGGTTTTAGCCACGTGATTATATCGGACTATTATACTGAAAGACTTGTGTTTCACTCAGTATACACCCCAACTTGCCAAACATATTATATTTTATAGTAGATTATGCACTAAGGGAATAAAGCAGTGTCTTACGTCACGGGCGGCATATTGAACCGTGAGCGTAAATATAGAGTCCTGAGTAAAGCGAGGGGTTCAAGCTGCCCAAGACAAAGACAGGCTTTATTCCAGAGGAGCAGACTCTACTTTTCACACCTTCTGCGAGACAATAAAAAGCTCGACATTTTTTATCAACATTAATAATTCAATAAAATTTACTGACAATCACAGCACCAAACCACAGAATAAAATACTACGTACAGAAGAATCACCTTGCAAAAACATTGAAATAAATAGCTACTCTCGCTAAGCAGCAATAAAGTACAAACTAGCTCGCACCCGCCTGTTATGTATGCATCCCCTATGTACCTTCAAGATATGCTGATCCAGCAGCCACCGACCAGCGGCGGCATCATCCGAGTTGACATCAGTTCCAGACATACATCGCTAGAGCTCAGACCTTTGTGCTAATTATAATTGTAAAAGTTTTTGTTTTTCGATAATTAAAGTTATATGTGGAAATTGTGAAAATTCATTTTTTTAAAAAAGCTTTCCTACGGACATTAAACTTAACTGGCGCAGCCTTGTGGATAAGTGCCAAGACTTTTCAAAAATCAAAAGTTTTGTGTCGCTGTCCGAACCTATTGAGGCCGTTGTCGAGATGCTGATCCTGTAAGTGCCAAATCCTTACTTATCCTTGTGAAAATCCGTATTAAATATACGTATATAATTTATTGACAATTACAGATAGTTGATTCAATCAAATACCTATTTGTTTCAAATAGAGTTTAGTTAGTAGAGCTTTATTAAAGCTTTGTGTATTGTTTTGTTTGACGTTTGCAATCGAGCATTCGAATATAAGAAAGTTTATTCAGTAAAATTACTTATAATAATTCTGTAAGATGGAGCAAGCAGCGGTTAATATTTTTAGAGTTTCGATAGAATTTGTTCCTTCTTATGATGGAAACCCAAACCAGTTGCATAGATTCATCAAAACGGCGGAAACTATATTGACACAATTTTATGATCAAGCTCATCCAGAAAATTATCAAAATACTCTGGTTTTACAAAGTATTCTGGGGAAATTAAAAGGGAAAGCGGAAGAAGTTATAAACATCAGTGGTTCTCAAACTTGGTCCGATGTTAAAAATACGCTTATCCAACATTTTGCTGACCAAAGGGACGAAAATGCCCTTACTAGGGACTTGGTTAATATGAAGCAAGAAAACGAAAACCCCACACAGTTTTATGACAAATGCCTGCACATGTTAAGCACACTAATTAATTATGTAAATCTGCATGAAAATGATGAAAACATTAAATTATGTAAACGTACTTTTTTCACATCTCAGTGTCTGAAAACTTTCTTGGCTGGACTGAAAGAGCCTCTTGGCTCTACCATAAGGGCAATGCGACCTACCGACATGCCTACCGCCCTCCAACTTATTAAGGAAGAACAAAATATTTCATATTTGCAGAAAAGCAACAGACACCAAACCGATTTATCTGTACAACCGAAACCTGTACAAGTACAACAAACCCCAAAACCATTCAATTTCAATAAACAGCAAATTTCTAAACCGAATAATCCGTTTAAAAACTACCCATACAAACCGCAGAGACAAATACCTATGTTCCGCTCGCAACAATTCCGAGAATATAGACCACCGCAACCGTTCGCTACACAGTTTGCACCTAGACATTTTGCTAATCAGCAAAACGTTCCACAGCCAAGACCCGAGCCCATGAGTGGGATTTCTTATCGCTCAGCTAATAGGGTTCCGCAGGCGCAGCCTGTACAAAACCAACCACTACAAAATCAACCTCAAAATAATTTCTTTCGACCCGTCGTAAATAATCCGAACTTCCTGATCGAAGAATTACATGCAGAGGAAACCGTTCCCCAAGAGAACGTGTTGCCTTATTATGAATGTTTCGATAATAACGATCCCACAGAATATTATAGTTTTGACTCAAATGAATGCCCAGAAAGCTTTTCAGAAAATCCTTCCTGCCCACAGCAATTAGAAAATCATGCAGTAGTTGAACCCTCCGTTTCAGAATCAAATTTTCATCAGGATTCCCCAACTACAATTACCACATGATGGAGTTAAATGCTCACATAAAAAGAGAGTTGCCTTATATCCAGATTAAAAACCCACCAATGAAATTATTGATCGATACGGGAGCAAACCAATCCTTTTTGTCCCCTGAAATCGTTCAGACATATTATGGTAACTTCCCCTTAACCTATGAACCATTTACAGTTACAAACTTGCACTGTACTACCAGAAATGATTACTCTATAGAGATACCATTGTTTGAAGAGTTCAAAGACAATAACACAGCTAAGTTCTTTGTTTATAAATTTCATAATGTATTTGACGGACTTATTGGATTTGACATGCTTCAAAATTTACAGGCTAGTGTTGATTTACATAAAAAGGAATTAATTACTTCAAATGCCAAAAATCCAATCACAATGTTAAAATCAGGGATTACAAACCTTTTCGAAGCTTTAGTGAGAGCTCATTCCACAAAACAGGTAAAAGTCCCCGTGACCATCGAAAATGGCGAAATTTATTTACCAGAAACCGTTTTAAATAAATGTATTATCCCACCTACAATTTCAGTTTCAAATGGCGGTTATGCTTATTTTGAAATTACAAATCCGACCAACAATGACATCATTGTCAGCCTAATGGCCCCTCTAAAGACTTTTAATTTGCATCAAAATTTTGAATTGCATAATTTTGAGACCGTTTCCCCTAAAACAAAAGACGTCGAGTCACTTATTAGGACCGACCACCTAAATTCAGAAGAAAAACATAGACTTCTCCAATTATGCCACCAATATAAAGACATATTTCACGACGAAAATGAACCACTGACCTTCACAAACCAAATTAAGCATTGTATTAAAACCACAGATGAAATCCCTGTGTATGTGCGTAGCTATCGATACCCACACATACACAAAGACGAAGTTCAAGCACAGATAAGTAAAATGCTACAACAAAAAATCATACAACCCTCAGATAGCCCTTGGTCATCCCCTATTTGGATTGTACCAAAGAAACAAGACGCTTCCGGCCGAGTCAAATGGCGTCTAGTAGTAGACTACAGGAAAGTCAACGAGAAGACTATTTCAGATAGATATCCGATTCCCAATATTTTGGATATCCTAGATAAACTTGGTAAAAGTCAGTATTTCTCTACAATTGATTTATATAGCGGATTTCATCAAATTGAAATGAATAAAGCAGATATTCCCAAAACAGCCTTTAGTGTCGATAGTGGACACTATGAATACCTACGCATGCCCTTCGGACTCAAGAATGCACCGTCAACATTTCAACGAGTCATGGATAACGTACTCCGTGGCCTGCCTAACGTAATTGTTTACTGTGATGACATTATCTGCTATAGCGTTTCGCTACAGGAGCATTTATTGAACATAGAAAGTGTCTTTCAAAGACTCCGAGAGTCAAACTTTAAAATTCAACCGGAAAAATCTGAGTTCCTGAAAAAGGAAACCCCATTTTTAGGACACATTATCACACCGCAAGGAATTAAACCTGACCCTAAAAAGGTCGAGGCCATCTTAAAATATCCCATTCCGAAAACAACGAAAGAAATAAAATCATTCCTTGGTCTATTGGGTTATTACCGTAAATTCATCCCTAATATGGCTAAACTAACGAAACCCCTAACAAGTTGCCTAAAAAAAGGTGCGAAAATAGAACACACTCCCGATTACGTAAATTGCTTCAAACTCTGTCAAAACATACTTATTAATGACCCCATCTTACAATACCCGGACTTTTCGAAAGAGTTCATTGTCAGAACAGATTCTTCGAATTTTGCTATCGGTGCAGCAGTATTATCTCAGGGCCCTTTAGGTACTGATAAACCTATTGCATACGCTTCGCGTACTCTCAATGATAGTGAAATTAATTACAGCACGACAGAAAAAGAGTTACTGGCTATTGTATGGGCTACAAAATATTTCAGGCCCTATTTGTTTGGCCGAAAATTTACTGTAGTCACCGACCATGAACCGCTTAAATTCACCTTGAAAGATAATTCAAATTCACGACTGGTTAGATGGAAATTAAAACTAGCTGATTATGATTATACTACAATTTACAAAAAGGGATCAACAAACTCCAATGCAGACGCATTGTCGAGAATTCAGATACAGAATAACGACACTAGCCCGGTTCGAATTAATAGTGACGATGAAGATATTGGCGAACAGAATTTATCAATGATTGTAAATAGAACTGAAATTCCCGAATTATCCGGACTTGACGATTTAAATGACATTGAGACCATTCACACAGCATTGGAAAACCCTATTCTTGAAATCCCAATTTCGGAAGAATCTGTAAATACCTGTAATCATCAACTTTTCATAGACATTGTTCACCATTCACCTTCGAAGACAATAATAAAACAAATATTTCCTGGAAAGAAAAGAATTTGCTGTCAAATATCTGAAAATAACCTGGAACCAGAAATAATTACCCTTTTTAAGGAATTCATTTCCCCAAATGTAAAATATGGCATTTGGTTGTCAAATAATAATTTCATTCCTGAAATTACCAATATCCTACAACGAATATTTAAAAACTCCGCATTTAAATTAACCTTTTATAAACAAAAGGTTGAAGACGTTACAGACAGAGACAGACAGATTCAATTAATAAAAGGTTATCATGAAGGTAAAACAAATCACCGCGGAATCCACGAAGTCGAACAACGAATTAAAAGATCTTACTATTGGCCGAATCTTTCTAAAACTGTTTCAGAGATTATTAACAATTGCGAAATCTGTCAAACAAACAAATATGAAAGAAACCCAAACAAACAAAGATTTGAAATGGTTCCTATTCCACAGAAACCCTTTGAAGTGTTGCATATTGATACCTTTACAGTTAATGGCCAAAAATTTCTGACAATAATCGATACATTTTCAAAATATGCGCAAGCATATCCACTCAATAGTTTGACAGGAATTAGTGTTTTAAATGCACTCACTATATTCATGACTCACCACGGTTTACCCATTAGCCTTACAGCTGATTCAGGTACCGAATTTAAAAACTTGCCATTAAAAGAATTTGCTCAGCTACATAAGATAAACCTTCATTTTACGAGTGTGAATAACCCACAATCTAATGGAGCAATTGAAAGATTCCATTCGACCATTCTCGAACATATCCGCATTGTCAGCCAAATTCGTCCCGAACTCTCCACAAACGAATTAATGTTGTATGCCGTTTTGGGCTACAATAACTCTATACACTCTGGCACTAATAAAAAACCAATCGAAATCATTAATGGTCATCTCGACAACCGAGACCCTTTTGACATAAATCTGGAAACAGATTGTCTCCAAAACTATATACAAAAACACAAGGAAATAACAAAAAATTTATATGCTCAGCTTAATAAAACACTTCAGGAAAAACATACCAAAACGATAGAAAAAGCGAATGAAAACAAACAACCACCCCTTATTTATGAGGAAGATACCCTTTGCTACTCAAAAAACCCATTAGCGGTGAGACATAAAACTGCTCCCCGCTATGTCACAAGAAAAGCGAAAAAAGATCTAGGAATTAAAATATTAGACTCCAAAGATGTGACGTACCATAAACGTAACCTGAGACGGCCCCTTAACAAACAAAAACCTTTGTTACAGGATCCTCCTCCTGGCGATCAACCTGAGCCCAGCTCACATGAGCCAAGTGACCCTGACACCTCTAATCAATAACCCCGGTGTATTACCGTTTTACTTAGGCTCAGCAAAAATACAAAGAGCCGAACATATATTTGTTCACTATTATGAGTTAAATAGGATTAAGGACTATATTATTAGCTTAGAGAACCACATAGTATCTTTTAATGACTATATTAAGATGGCAGACCCTAAATATTTTAGTAACTTTTTAGTCTCTAATGAGATATTGTTAGATAGTTTAGATTTTATCAATAAGAAATATAACTCTATAAGTAACTTTAACTTTAGGCATAAACGTGGTCTAATCAATGGTCTGGGTTCTATCATAAAAGGTATCACAGGAAATATGGATAATAATGACGCTGTTGAATATTCAAATGCTATCTCTATGTTACAGAAAAATGAAGAAAACATTCAAAATTCATATAACAAGGCTATTACACTAAATAAAGAATTACTTTTAGCTTACAATTCTACATTGTCCGCTATAGCAAACAATCAGTACAAAATATACACAAAGATTAATGAAATATCTAGAGAAATCAACATGACTGACTACAGACTATCAGACTTCATTAAAATAAGCAGCTTATATAGTTTACTAAAAATAAACTGCCAGAATATTCTTGACTCTCTATTAGATTTGGAAAATGCAATTTCCTTTTCGAAATTACAAGTAACTCACCATAGTATAATATCCCCAGATAATATTAAATATGTCTCTGAAGTTTTAACTACTCTATACCAACCCAACGAACTTCTTATCAGCTCGAAGACTGACTTTAGAGATTATTACGATCTACTTGAATCTGGATCTTATTACATTGACAATACAGTTGTATTTGTATTACGATTCCCCATTATGTATGAAAATAAATATTCCTATTACCATCTCTACCCTAGGAGACCTATAATAATACCATAATTATCCCTCCAAAACCTTACCTGGCCATGGACAAGGAACACTATCAATATATGGAACAAAAATGCAACAAGTTCAAGGACACCTTCCACTGTCGAGAGTCAACATTCCTGGTTAGCAACAGCCATGACGATTGCATACATCAGCTGATCCTGAAACAAGAAGTAACGGCAACCTGCAAGTACACATCATGCATAATTACCTCGGAAATTTGGCAGAAGATGGACGATCAACATTACCTACTTTCATGTCCAAAACAAACAAAAGTTCGACTAAGCTGCAACGGTGACAACCACGACTCTATTCAAGGACCGTATTTGATTAAAATACCTGCAGGCTGCAGCGTCTCTACTGGAAACAATATTATTAGAAATTTGGAAAATAGAATCGAAGGACATCCGGTAAAACTACTATCTTTCGAGTTATCCAACATTACAATCAAGAACACTAATCAACCCTTGAAACTAGAAAACATCGAACTAGACAGATTATACGATATAGAATCCATGATCGAACGAGAAAATCGCCTTTCTTTAACTACCACCACTTCAATGAACTACAACCTTATGATGACTTTACCACTCTACATAATTATTGTTGGAATAATTTGCCTTTTACTCTACAAATATTGGCAGAAACGAATGAATACGACTAACAATGCCGAAGCTCATGGAGATCAACCTTTACCTCTCCAGCCTTTCTTCACAAGGGAGTGAAGAAGAGGCCTCCGTCTCGTAAGGGAGGTGTTATGTATGCATCCCCTATGTACCTTCAAGATATGCTGATCCAGCAGCCACCGACCAGCGGCGGCATCATCCGAGTTGACATCAGTTCCAGACATACATCGCTAGAGCTCAGACCTTTGTGCTAATTATAATTGTAAAAGTTTTTGTTTTTCGATAATTAAAGTTATATGTGGAAATTGTGAAAATTCATTTTTTTAAAAAAGCTTTCCTACGGACATTAAACTTAACTCGCCCTTCGGCAACTTTTTATAATTGCCTACAGTCAGGTACCACACGTGCGTGCAAGCGAGAATGTATGGAATTACAACGCGATATAGCTTATTTTACTGTGACGGTCTCAAGGTCATAAATCACTGTTTACTCGGTAGGGTTGTTTAAAATGTTGCACGCTTGAAAGAGGTATTTTATAAGGTGTTTATGCAGCAAATTTATCCTGGATGCTTGGTAAATGATCAGTATCATGGATCGATAACAAGTTTTGTAAATTTCACAAAATAATATGTTGACCTACCTACCATAGTAATTGACTCGGTGCTAGGCTTGCGTTTGTAGGGAACAGGGTTTCTTAAAATAAGGAAATAATTTTCGAATTTCCCAAAAAAGGTCATCGAACCTTGATACCGACATCTTATCGTGTCTTCAGTATGAATTTGGCTGCATAAATTAATGTCACCATATATTTTAGTTTGTAAAATTATTTATAAATGAATGATGTAATATTTTGTTGTATTACTCATACATTATATACGACAACTGTATTGTATATTGATAAATAGACCTGACATGCATCTTGAGAGTAAATTATTTATATTTTGAGGACCTAATAAAAGTAGTATCAAGTGTGTATGTAAGCATTCTTTGACTATCCATAGCCAGAACAGAACATAAAAAGTCGAGACGCGTTGGTACAAGTGAGAACGTGTATCACAGAGCGTGCGTAACACTCGACCGACTCTAGTGCCGACGACGGGTTGCGTCGCGGTAGGTATTTATCGCGGGTCACGTGGTCAAGTGAAACCCCCCTGACCAAACACTGTCTTTTGTTTCACATTCTTTGTAAACGCTTTTTTTCTTTTTGTTGAATTGTGCTTGTGGTGGCCAGTTCGATTTTCGAACAAACCTCTTTACAATCCCATATGGCACAGCCGTCTCTAATAGCAAGCCATGAAGCAAGAAATCTGGCAACGTTGCATGAGGTCTGGACCGCCAATTCGAACCGATGTTGTTTGATGTTTGTTTGCTTACAAAAATTTGTGAAAATTGTAGTATTACAATAGTTTTTACCAAGAAAAGTATTGGATATTACTCATTAAGGGCGTAAAAGTAAGTATTAACCATATTTATCTTTATTTATTTGTTATGCAGCACTGATTTCGTGAAATAGTAAATTGAGGTTATATTTCAGATGCCGCGTCGTTGTTGTGTACCTGGTTGCAAGAGTAACTACGATAGTACCATTAAAGAAAAAGGAGTAGTAACTACTTTTTCATTTCCAAATGACGAACATATGAGGAAGTCTTGGATCAAAGCTATTCCACGTCAACAGTGGACACCGAGCCGCAGTGCTGTAGTTTGTGCAGAACATTTTGAAGTCACAGATGTTATAAGAACAGAGCGTGTTATCGATGGAGACGGATTTGTGACAGAGCCAATGCTGAAAAGGCCTAAATTGAAGGAAGATGCAATTCCAAGGTATTTTGGAAATTTGCCATCATACCTCTCCAAACCAGCACCTGTCACATGGACAGATCCTGAAGTGAGGCGCCAAAAGGAAGAAGAAAGGCAAGATGAAGCCATCAGGGCTTTTTTGAATAGTGATTTGATAAATAGTTTTGATGAATTCTGTGACAAAATTGATTCATTTATTTCACCTCCGTGGAATTTAAAAAAAACATCAACAGTGTGTGTTTATTTGTGTTGGAATATGCCAACAGTGAAAATAATAGATTAGTTGTGAAGTGCAGTATCATTGTGACCAATGATTTAATGGTGAAAGTTTATCTGGGCAGAAATGAGTTGTCGCCAAATGATTTAAATTGGGTTTTGACAAATGATCAAAAATTTACACGATGGTCGCAGTTAGAAAATATTCTATCACGATATGCTAGTGGTAGCATCGGTGAGTTAAGTTCACAAGACTTTTATATAAATAAAGCTATATACTACTTAGACGAGGCTATGTCGGTGAACTCGGAAAGAAGTGATGAAAGCAATTTTTATTGTAAACTCCAACTTGTGCGAGACCAGTTGTATAATATGGTCAACAAAAGGCATACCTATACTATGATTACAATTTTGTTTGCCTTTTGTATTTATTGCCAATCAAGCTCATCATACAATTTACTGAGAAATTACCTGATTTTACCTACAAAAAGATATTTACAACTTATCTCTTCGTCATTAAAAATTTCACCTGACTCAAATAAATTTAATCAACATTATTTGGCTCACATGGTTAACACTCTGAGTAAACGTGAAAAGTATGTTAATTTACTAGTGGATGAAATATATATAAAGAGTGGGCTAAATTACAAATCTTCTAATTTAACTGGGTATGCTCATAATGATGCTAATTCCTTAGCTACCACAGTACAAACTTTCATGATTTCATCTGCTTTTGGTCACTTCACTGAAATAGTAAAATTACTGCCTGTCAAATCTATTTGTGGAAAGGATTTAAAAGAAACTGCATTGGAAATAATTTCATTTGTCCAGAACTTAGGATTCCATGTTGTTGCTGTTATAACTGATAACAACCGTGTAAACCAAAATCTTTTTAGTTTACTTTCCTTAGAGTACAGTATGCCAAACCCTCAATATCCAAACTTTCAAATATATTTACTCTTTGATTTTGTGCATATATTTAAAAATATACGAAACAATTGGATTAATACAAAAGATTCAATGAAAAATTTTTTTACCCAGATTTCGACACAAATGAAAGAAAAGCTGCCTGTTTTGAACACTTAAGAGAGGTATACAAGCAAGAAAAATTCAATGTAGTTAAAAAAGCATATAAATTGAATGAAAAAACACTGTTTCCAAATTCGTTAGAAAGGCAAAACGTATTGTGTGTGGATAACACTTTTCATCATTCTACGATAGCCACTCTTAAGTCTGTGGAAGATTATTATGGGACAGCTTCTTTTTTAGAATTAATTAGGCAGTGGTGGGACATTGTCAATTGTAAAAACATCCTAAAAGGCCAAATGAAACGTAATGTTTGGAGTAGTCCAATCTATAACATAGATGAGATAAAACTCGACTTTTTACAGAAGTTTGTCGAATGGCTTTACAAATGGGAGACTATGGCAGGTAGTGTAGTAGTATGGCAGTAGTAGGTTTTACTAGAGATACATTTTCGGCAATTAAAAGGAGCTCAAAAGTAATTTGCCATATAGTGATTGATGCCCTTACAAAAATGAATGTGGAATATGTTCTTATAGGAAAATTCCAAACAGATTGTTTAGAAAAACGATTTGGTCGCTACAGATCGCTTTCAGGTTGTAATTATAATGTTTCTTACACTCAAATTGTTGAAGCAGAAAAAAAGGTACGAATTCAACATATCCTGAAAGCCAAACGAAGTAAAGATTTAATTAAGGAATTGGTGGACAGTTCTTGTAAATTAAATGATGAGATTGTTGACATTTCTGGTTTCATATTTATAATAAACGAAAGTAACTATCTTGAAATTTTTGATATCGATGAAGATGCAAAGCTTTATGTCTGCGGTTATGTTGCCCATAGTATTAAAAATAAAATATGCTGTGAACTATGTGAAAGCTCTGTGGTCAAGTCTAAGGGTTCTGAATCAAGTTCGCAATATTTTAACTACTTACAAAGGGGTGGTTTAATAATACCTACTGATTCTGTTTGCGTGATTTTCTATCACCCATGTAGTCTTTTTGAATACATAATAAATGATAAAATATTAGAAGCAAGTTTTGTAAAACTTGATAACAACAAGGGTGTATTGTACAAGTTAACAAAAGTAAGCTTAGAATCGTACCATAAAAGGGGTCTTCACTTGCATCAAATCGGGCAGTTCTGATTTTTTTTATATGTTGTATGTAATGAGGTGGTAATGACAAATATAATTTTTCCACCTCGAAATCCCTCCGGAACATTGTAAAATTCATGAAAAGCCATTAAATTTTGGATCATTTTTCAGTTTTTGCCATTTTTTACCACCAAGGACCTGTTTTACGGTAGTAGTCATAAGAATTCTTTTAAAGAAGACTAAATTTGCAAGAAAATGAGAATAGTTGGGTCTCGATAAGCTGAATAGTTTCAAAGATACAGCTGTTCAAATGTTTGCAAAATTTCTTAAATAATACAATTTAGAGTTTAGGGTGTCTGTCAAAAATATTTTTCTACTAAAGGTGTGCTTTTTATTATTTTTATATATAGTATAGGGTATATAATTATTTATAATAAAAAAAAAACAAAACCTTTGGCACTATTTGCTGAAGATGGAATCAGGAAAGGTACAAAGTCAACATTCTACAGGGCCTTTCATTCTGTGACTCTGGATGAGGAGCAGCAGGGGAAGGATACGCACGTAGTCGTAGATGGTGGACATCTGCTCCACAAAGTTGTGTGGCCTCGGAATGTGTCTTTTGGAGAAATTGGTGCCATGTATGTCCAATACTTGAAAAGTCACTACGGCTCCAATATAATCGCCGGGTATCCATCTGACGCTTCAGAAAAAAACACCAAAAGCTCTGAACGTCTCCGTAGAGTTGGAGCAAAGTCCTCACCTGATGTTATCTTTGACGAGACAACCATTGCTCCAGTTGCTCAGGATAAGTTCCTATTGAATGACAGGAACAAGGTTAGATTCTTCAACATGCTGAAGGTGCAACTGGAGAGGAACAATATTCTTACACTACAAGCAGAGGAGGATGCTGACCGGCTAATAGTAACCACAGCCATTTCCATGTCTTCTACATACAACGTAGTGAAGATCGCTGGCGATGACATAGATTTATTGGTCATGCTATGTGGTTTGTCACAAAATGGAGGAGACCACACCCCTTCAACAAATAGACCAAAGAACAACATTATATTTGAAAAATGTGGAAGAGGAAAAATCCCTGATGTAATCCCTGATGGAGCTTTCTCGTTTCACTGTATGGAGGCAACAGTGAATCCCAAAATCTCAACGACCTTCGCTTCCAAATGTTTACAAGGGCGGCGGCTAAGACAAACATGAACCTCGCCAGGTTGCCTCCAACCAGCGATGCTGCAAGATTTCACTCTCTGCGAACATACCACCAGGTGAAAAAAATTTTTTTTTGACAATAATAAACCAACGATATTATTCATAATTTTGAACAGTTACGATTCTTAATTTTGTTGTTGGTCTTGTTTCAGGTTCAGATATGGCTTGGAAATAAGAAGAACCCACTCAATTGGGGCTGGATGCGGAGCACATCATTCCTCAACTGATGACGAAACCACCAGCTCCTCAACCCCTGCTAAACATGATTTCCTGCAACTGCAAAAAAGGTTGTACCAGCAGCTGTGGTTGCAGAAAAGCAGGACTCAAATGCTCGGCTGTTTGCAACCACTGCAGCGGCCAATCTTGTGATAACAAACCAGACCTGATGTGCGATGACATTGATGAACCTACCATCGATGACCCACCATCAGATAACGATTTCGACCTGCCTGAGCTGGTCGTTGACGAAATGCTACCGAAGCAAGCTCCCAAAAGGTGTACCGTCGATTTAGAGGTTCAGCCTGGTCCATCAAAGATATACAAGAAAAACTAATAATACAACTCCTGTGACGACCTCAACTTCAACCGCCACATGTAAAGATAATATGTATAACACAGTCTTTAAATTTTTATGCTGTAATTATTTCTTTTTAAAATTATAATGCTTATTTCATAAGTCGTATTTCATTTTGTTTACTCACCTCAGCAACTTTGAACAGCTGTAGCTAGGGAACTATCAGATCTTAATACATCAAATTGGTCTCGTTTTGTTAAAAAAATTGTCTTCTTTAAAAACGTATATGAATTTATGCCGTGAAATAGATCAATAATTGACCACATTGACGAGAACGAGTAAAAACTCGAAAAAAATTTTTTTTTGAAATTTTGCAAACATTTGAACAGCTGTATCTTTGAAACTATTCAGCTTATCGAGACCCATTTATTCTCATTTTGTTGCAAATTTAGTCTACTTTAAAATAATTTATAGTAACTTCTACCGTAAAACAGGTCCTTGGTGGTAAAAAATGGCAAAAACTGAAAAATGATCAAAAATTTAATGGCTTTTCATGAATTTTACAATGTTCCGGAAGGTTTTCGAGGTGGAAAAATTATATTTGTCATTACCACCTCATTATATACAACATATAAAAAAATCAGAACTGCCCCATTTGATGCAACTCAAAATGTACCAATTCCATGGATTAAACCATAGGACGACTAACTGACTGCTAGGCGACGTTGCCAAACTTATGTTCTTGCTAATAAAGAAGGCTGTGCATATGGGCATTTGTTTTCCACAAGTTTCCACACGAATTTGACGTTCCAAATTTAAATCATTTTAATCCCTAGGAATTTTCATATAACTTTATATCCCTTGAGATATAATGCGTTACTTTACGTTGAGGTTGCATAATATGTAATTGGACATTGTCGAGCCGGTGGTGTGAAAGCAAACTAATCTGACCCAGACTGCAAGTACGTAACCATCGATTCGGTGAATTTGACAGATAAAATCGTTAAATTATAAAAGATAATTTGCAATTTAATAAGAAGAGTAACATTTTTGTTTATTGAATTATTTAATCAATGTCGATTAAATGGCAAGCTCATATTTTAACTTAGTATATATGTTACGGCTAAAGCCCGAAGTAAGGTAAAGTCCGAAAAAATCTAAAATAGGTAGCGACGACGAGCAAAGCGAGAAGCGGGTTAGGTTTACATGTTAATATACATTGGCCGCCGAGCGAAGCGGAGCGGAGCGAGGCGACCTCCGAAGTTTTGTATGACATTAGCCGGCTAAACCTAGGTTTAACCGCGCTTCGGGCTTTACTCGTAACATATACACTACAAGCAAAAAAATAATGCTATGATATATTGTTATAATCAATTATTAATATTAGGATTTACAAACTACTTATTTTACACGGGAAACGTTATCTGCTTACAAAATAAGGCACTACACGTTAGCGACGCGCGATGAAGAGATATTTTTTTTCGATTGTCAGGTACATTAATCGCGATTATTTTCTCGAAGTCGATAGATTTCAAATTCAAATTCAAATTTATTTATTAACAGGACAAAAACAAAGATTGGCGTTCTGTAGTCCCCACAGTAGGATTCCCTGGGTGGTGGGGACTAGCTTCCTTTACTCGTCTCTTACATAACTTTGGTGTTCCATGCTGCTAGTTTAGTTTGCTGATTATACAGAATTAAAAACACAGATCTTAGCTACAATAAATTACTCAGTTACCATTAACTACATTGAATTTAAAATTATAATAAATTGATTGAAATATGAATTTACATCTAATATGAATTATATTACTCAATTAAAATTAAATAAAAATTAAATTAAAAATGTCAATCTAATTATAAATTAATCACAAAATTAAGATAAAAAAATTAAGATACAAAATAAAAATATAAATAAAATAATAATTAAAATAAAATAAAATTACAGTTTGAGAATTTAAAATTAAGAATTTGAAGCTCAAATGAATATCTTGATTGTAAATTTGATCGATTACGATTATATCTCGATTGTTGAAATATCTCGTAAACGCGCATTATTACCATACGTCATGCTGCAGTAAATATCGATATCGGCATATCGACGTATATCTCTCCCTATTTTTATTTTTCGAATAATGGCAACACTCTATCTGTCAAAGCATTTCCTCGAATTAAAAACTCTAGTTTAGTGACACAACAAGTGATATATTTAAAGATTGTAGCCAGGGATGCAAAACTCCCGCCGCGCACTACGTGCGTTGTGTTGCCAGCCCGCTACCGCTCGCCATCTATCTAAATTTGAACACGATTGCCTCACCCCGCGCCCCCATCTCGGAAAAAATGGCGAGACGCGAGAGGTAGCGAGCTGGAAAGCCCTTCTCCTTATAAAATTGTAATTTCACGGTGAAAAATCTTGTGAAATACACGCGAGAGTTACTTAAATAGGTCTCCATCCATAACATATATAAACACAGGAAACCCTCCTAAAAGATGTTGATGTTTCACAAAGTACCGACAATCGCAATATTAAACATCTTGAAAACGTCAAAAGTACCCGGAACGGAAGAGCTTGTATGACTAGATTGATGGATGTGGAAGAAGTGTGTAAGAGTCGTAGCAGATAGCAATCTGTGGTCCTGTTACAGTGCGTAAGGGGCTGTCCATGTATTACGTCAATTTGGGGGGGTCTGGTTGGTGATCATTGAATCTTATTCCTGGTCCCGGGCCAGGTCTCCGGTATGGGTTCGGGCGGTTGATTGGATTTCACTTTGTATAATTATAGATTTTACCTATCATTTTAGTCGTATATATAAATTAAAATGTACATTTATTATTTTATTACATGTATGTTTATAAGATTAAATTTGACTTGTAAAAAGTGTATTATGTATACCTACTTTACAAAATAAACTATTTGAAATTTGAATTTGAAAAAATCTGGTCTGGGATGACAGTAATATCATGAGCATAGATGGCAAAATGGAAGGGTCTATCCAAAAGAAATAATATAGTAGATGCTAGTGATTGTTGGCACTTGGTGGAGTTTATAAAACATTGTTTAAAAAACACTTGTTCTTATCCACATATAAGTTGTACGTAATATGTGGATAAGTACAAGTGTTTTTTAAAACAACAAAAGAAATAAAGTATTGTTTAAACTACAATATTGATTTTGTAATACAAATAACGAAAATTACATCAGTTTTGTGAGAGGGTGGGGTCATTGGAGACTGTATTATATGCAACATAAAAAGCTCGAAATATGCATGAAAATTGTCAAAATAGGCAACATTTTTAGTTATTTTATTTCAAAAATAACATAAAATCCATAATATTTTGATTGTTTATATTGGTATCGATTGGGTGAAGCACATCTTAACTTATTTGACAGGACTAACCTTATTTTAAGCGTCCTGTCTTTTTCTTTCTTTATCGAAAAGACAAGGACAGCACGCTTAAATGTTGTTTAGTCCTGTCAAATAAGTTAGGATATGCTTCACCGAATCGATACCATTATCGGACAAAAGTATTGTTTACAAATGATTTTACATTTTACTACTACGAGTATTGCAAACAGAAACGATCAGGTACTGTACCAAATGTTTGGTGGTAAGATTGTCTTCGATCGTTCATATTTATAATTTTATATATTTGTTTACTTTTTTTTTATATTATATTTTATTTATTTTATTTTACAAGCAGAAAAAAACCGTTATACATCCACTGAGGCTGGGCAGTATTTGAATTTTGGTGCTATGTTGGCACTTATTATTTCTGGCAAAATAAAATAACGCGAAAATAATGCATCATAAATTGTTCTGTAGTTAAAATATGCAATAACCGGAGAAAAGCGTCTAAATATACAAATTCATATAATCTGGTCTCTAGTAATGACAATAGGATGATTGTAGGGAGGCGTCCAAAATCGGCAAAAATCGATGACGTAATATACATATGGACAGCCCCTAATGTCAATGGGTTTATTCCCGAAATGCTAATCTAATGTTGCACGTGGCAGCCAATTAGATGTTTTCGTGTCAAAAATCGATGACGTAATATACATATGGACAGCCCCTAATGTCAATGGGATTATTCCCGAAATGCTAAAGTAGAGCCACTGAGTGATGGCACTTATGACAGCTGCATTTAGTGATGAGGTACATTTCAAATTTCGGTTAAAAATAAAAATCAAGTGTGAGTTTACTCAACATTAGACACGTCATTCAACATAATGATACAAAAGGAAAATGTGCCAAAACCAGTGGCGTAGCTATCGGAGGGCTATGCGGTGTAGTGCCCCGGGGCCCCCAAGAGTTGTTTAAATATCTAAATCGAAAAAAGTATTTTACTATCATTTATTTTCGTTTAGTTTAACTTCGTCATTGTTTTGTTTTTAGTTAAATATTATTGCGTAACTTGGCGAACTCAAACACGACCTATAAAACATGAGAAACTTTAAAAAATAAAAACTTTGTTTCTATACGAATTCTATTGCACAATAAAGCAACATTCAAATCGAAATAAAATAACCGAAACAAGTAGTACATCACTATCAACAATGAAGTATTACATTTTTTAATTCACACTTGCTTATAAATAATTACGATACTTTGTAGGCATTTAAACGTCATAGGCGCCATCACTCGATGGCTCTACTGTAATCTAATGTTGCACGTAGCAGCCAATTACAGTACCCGGCAGAAAATAATGCACATCGGCTGTCTTCGGCTTTGTAGAGCGTCGTCTCTGTCACCGGACTGTTAGTGCTTCGTGCAACAGAGACGACACTACGATGGGATGTACATTATTTACTGCCGCGACTTATAGATGTTTTCGTGTCATACCGCGGACAGAAAGCACTCACCCTATTAATGCTGAGTGTTTTTTTCTCATTTCCATATACTTTAATTTCCAGTATTCTCCCTCCTTCTTCTCGTCATCCTCGCTTTCATCTAGAAATAAAATTTATTGATAAAGGCGTTACTTTGTGGAAGTCCATGATGAATTTGTGGATATATTAATAATTTGCAATATTCCGCTAAACACTCTTACTCAAAATGCAGACTCAAGCACTGCCCGCCCTCCCGCATAAAACGTGCACAAGCAAAGCAAGCAGTACGAGCACAAAATAAAGCGTAACCAAAGGGCTGTCCGTCTGTCTGTCTGTCCGTCTGTCACCAGGCTGTATCTCATGAACCGTTGATTAGTTGATAGTTAGACAGTTGAAATTTTGCACAGATGATGTATTTCTGTTGCCGCTATAACAACAAATACTAAAAAACAAAATAAAATAAATATTTAAGGGGGCTCCCATACAACAGACATATTTTTTTTGCGGAACCCTTCGTGCGCGAGCCCGACTCGCACTTGGGCGGTTTTTGCTTTTTGTGACGTGTAAATTAATGTGTTTCAAACACGAAAATGTACATAAAGCTCTTATTACCGTTAGAAAAATAGACCAATGGTTTCCCATTCTTAACCAGCGGGTAGACTTGGTTGCCAATTTCGACTAACAGCATGTTTTTATGCGTCTGGATCCTGTATGAAGGCGGTTTTCTGAAACAAATAACATAAATCAGTAACAATATTTTTATTTATTAAGGATAAACGTCAGTCGCTTAGCGCAAAATGCATAAATTGCCTTTGTATTTCTTGTTTAGACGTTAAAAATTATAAAACATTTTGGTATGTGGCAGTTGACGCCAATAGTTTAGTAATAATGAGGTTTATAAGTTTGTTGGTGGTAGAGCTGATGCCGGGCTCGACTGTGGAGGTACCACCATCTTACTTGGACACCCCCTCGAAGTAATTTGGGGGAGAGTAAGAGGACAGCTCACAGGCAAAATACCAGGAGGCCCACCATGCCTGGGACTGATGGGTGGCGATATATCCATCCCTAATAGCCGGGCCTTATATGGAACAGACTGATGACGGGCAACGGCGTCACTGGTGCGAGGGTTCTGGCACCGCGCTCACCAACCCGCCTGCCCAGCGTGTGTGAGTATGGGCATTTCTTCCAGAATGACCGGTTTCTCAACCGCTTTATTTTTCCTGTAATCTTTACGTAAACACATATTACCATGATCTTTTTCTTATTTTTTGGTACACCAGTTTTGGAGATAAGGGGGGGGACATACATTTTTTTATGGTTTTTCAAGAATTTCTAGAAATAGATGCAATTAAATATACCCAAACTATATATTTTTAAAAACTATGACAGAAATAAATTTCTATGTTTGAACACTTGGCGATTTATCCATCGCAAGATTTTCTTTCTGCATTTCTATACTGCAATGATATAATGTTAATTAATTTATATATTTTTACAATCAGATTTTTAATACCTACAATTTGATACCTATATTGTATTTTTAATAAAATATATATTTTTTATATATTTTATTTCTTTTTTTTTATATATTTTTTTATTTTAATTGTTTTTTAAGTTTATGATGTCAGTTATGATCTATAATCCACGTTTTTTTCATATTTTTCGGTCTACCAGTTTCGGAGATAAGGGGGGACATACATATTTTTGTGGTTTTTTAAAGATTTTTCGAAACTAGTGCCAGTAAATATACTAAAAGTATATATTTTAACAATCAACTTTTTAATAGCTACAATTTGATACAAATATTGTATTTTTAGGATAATATTTTTCATTTTTCTCACTTTTGTTTTGGAAATATTTTGAACAATTTCAATCCAGATACAGATTTTGTTCCAAAGTAAAAGTTGTTCTATACCATTGACATAAGCTCTTCAAATATGGTTACACCTTTCTGTTACACGTTGTATATCGTCACGACATTATTTACATGCATTTATGAGTAGATTATATATGTATACAACGTGTAACAGAAAGGTGTAACCATATTTTAAGAGCTTATTCAGTCAATGGTATATAACAACTTTTAATAAGGAGCCAACACTGAAATCTCAAAAAAAAAAAGTGCCCTTCCATACACTTCGGCCGAGCGGCATCGCATTTTTCTATGGAACAATTAAATATTTTTTTCGAGATACAGCGTTTTCCATAGTAAAAGTTATTCTATAACATTGACTAAATAAGCTCTTCAAATATGGTTACACCTTTCTGTTAGACGTTGTATACAATAATTATTTAACTCTAATTAGATTTAACATATATAGTATCTATGAAAATGTGATTTCTTGGTCGAATTGATTATAGTAATAAACTTATCTGGCACTACCCCCAAAAACTTTTCACATCACCAAAGGTTAACTGGCAGAGAATGCTAATTAGCATTAAGTTCGCCTTTGTGCATTGTAAATTTATTTTGTGCAATAAAGTATTTACATACATGCATACATACGACATGAATCCCCGAGAGGGTGTCAGAGGTGTTCCGAGTGTGAACTGTGTAATGCAAGTCAGTCCACTCTCGGTAAACCCGTGTTTCACCGACGATTATTACGACCCTATCGCCGTTCTTCGGGCACAAATATACGCGTTTTAGGGCATGCAGGTTTCTTTACGATGTTTTCCTTCACCGTTCAGCATGTGGTTAGTAAGAACAAATACTATGCACAAAAATTCCGAAAAACTCATTGGTGCTTGCCCGACCGAGGATCGAGCCTGGATCTCAAGATTGAGAGGCCAGCGTTCTACCCCTGAGCTACCGTCGCTGTTTAGTTGTCAAACTATCTTTATTATTATTATTTTAACGAGGAACAGACGATATACCCCGGCAGAAACACAGAGCCCCAGAGAAAGAAACCGGCGAACGATGCGAGTAATATCGAGCAGTACCGCTTTCTGCATCCACGCTAGAAGCGAACTGCCTAGGAATCCCAGCCGCCTCAGGTTATCATTATTATAATTTTTACTAACAAGTATTTCCAGGAACGTCTGTGGTGACAGCGCGGCGACGGCGACAAAAGTTCGCTGTCGCTATCTGAAGTCCATTCACTGTCACAGCTTTGTCTGCAACAGGTACAAAACATACATAAACATATCCTCAGAACGTCACGGTTACGACACATACTCCCCGGGTTGTCAAGAGGTGTTCCCGAGTGTA
The DNA here is from genome assembly GCA_934047225.1 of Ypsolopha sequella. NCBI lineage: Eukaryota > Metazoa > Arthropoda > Insecta > Lepidoptera > Ypsolophidae > Ypsolopha > Ypsolopha sequella. Next base: position 9,778,540 of record OW204002.1, on the reverse strand, counting down.
GGCTGGTTAGAGTCACGCTGACCATCGGCGCCGAGAGACCAATATGTATGGTGACTATAGAAGCGTTTCAGAATGACACCGACCGCTCAGCGCTGACAGTTGTCACAGGTGACAGTTGTCAGCGCTGAGGCATACGCGACCGTACGCGCCGCGCGTCGGCGCCGCTGAGCGCGCGGCGCCGACGCGCTACCGAGCTCAGTTATCGTTTCTGTTTCACGTAAAAAACACGCGCCGACGATTGGGATTGACCATGTCTGTACTTCGCGGCGGTCAGAATAACACTGAAACGAGTTAGCGCTGACAGCTACGCGCTGATAGCTACGCGTTGAGCGTCAGCGTGACTCTAAAACCAGCCTAAGGACAATCATTATAACAGACAACACTCGTAACACCCTCTTATCCCAACGTGATTTTAGCTTTATGACGGTACTTCGGGCCTAAACACAGACTTTTTAGGGTATTTACTGTAGGTTTACCTCAGTGTTTTCCTTTACTATTCAGCGAAGGTGGTAGAGTTGATGCCAAGCTCGACTGTGGAGGTACCACCATTTTACTTGGAGACCCCCTCGAAGTAATTCGGGGGAGAGTAAGAGGACAGCTCGCAGACTAAAATTCAGGAGGCCCACCATGCCTGGGACCGATGGATGGCGGTATATCCATCCCTAATAGCCGGGCCTTATATGGAACAGACTGTGACGGGCAGCGGTGTCTGAGCGACGCGGGTTCTAATGCCATCTCTGTCGCACGCGTTGAAAATTGTATACGCTATCCTGCTGTCAGTGTTGAAACCTGACGAAAGTGTTAATTTATGAACGGTTATCTGGGTGTTCCTACCCCGCCTAACATATTTTAAATTACTAATAACTTATGTTAGATAGGTGGTTATAATTAAGATTAAATGGTGAACTGTGGACTTTATTAAAGAAACTTATATCTGTGTATTAGAATAATATTATTTTTATTATGATTCCATATGAGTACCTACCTCATGATATTTTCATTTATGGTCTGTGCGGATGGACGACACTCTAACTTTAATTGTAAATAATTAAGATTTCTTCTTATGTAAGTAACATATTGTCTTTAATAAGAATAAAGTATCTTTAAACCTAAAACCTAATATTTCTGAAATAAATATATACGGCAAATTTGTGTTTTTTAAGATAACTTTGAATACGGCAACTCGAAATTTTACTATGAAAACACTGCTCCTGTAGGATCGCAGGCGAAAACTGTCCGAAAACTTGTCCGGCCGGTCTATAAAAAGCAACCAAGTGCGAGTCGGACTCGCGCACGAAGGGTTCCGTACCATTATCTATAATAAACCGGCCAAGTGCGAGTCGGACTCGCGCACGAACGGTTCCGTACCATTATCTGCAATAATACAGTTTTTTTTTTTCTTCAAAATTTTACTGTACCACTTTATCGGCGTAATAACTATGTATACCCATGCCAAATTACAGCTTTCTAGTACTAATAGTCTCTAAGCTAAGCCGCGGACAGACAGACAGACAGACAGACGGACATGGCGAAACTATAAGGGTTCCTTGTTGTTGACTACAGAACCCTAAAAACGGCAAAATAAACATGTCTGTTGTATGGAAGCCCCCTTAAATATTTAATTTATTCTGTTTTTTAGTATTTGTTGTTATAGCGGCAACAGAAATACATAATCTGTGAAACTATCACGGTTCACGAGATACAGCCTGGTGACAGACGGACACCGGAATCTTAGGTCCCTTTGGGTACAGAACCCTAAAAACATATACTTACATATTTTCACGTCGCGTCGGTAAGTTGTGGTAATGATTCTTTCTGTGAGGTTTTCCGCGGCTGACTCCTGGAAACAAAGCGTTTATAAAATTATACTTGAATAATATTTTAGTCAAGACCCCAACTCCCAAAAAGATTCGGTCGATCGTTTACCGTTCGAGCATACGTCCATCTCTGACGCACCCATAGAGAGTATGATAGAGATGTATACAGTGTGTCCCTCTTAGAAGTGCACATCCGAAAGTGGGTGAAACTAGATCTAAATATATCGACAAAAACAAAGAAAAAATGTTTGTTGAATTCTTTTTTTAGTCTTGTAAAAATACTCCACCTGGATTGGTTAACCGGTCGTAGACAATATTGTATTTATGATAGAACGTTGCATATTTTTTTTTGTTAGAAAGATAATGGAATAGACAATGATAAATAGGAATAAAAGTATAGTGAAACGAGGACATTATTTTGAAAATATTGACTATTACTGAAAAAAAAAAGAAATAATCTTTTAGGATATTATTTTTATGGTAATGGTAGTTGATTGTTTTGTTTTTGATTTGGTATGCAACGTCTATTCTTAAGGATTATAAAAGTTTTATTTCATTGCATTACTCGCGATAGATCAAAAGTTATGACATATTTTATACAGTATCCATGGTAGGCAAAAAAAAATTTAAAACGTAAATTTATAATTAAAAGATTTTCTAAAAAAAAAAAATTTTTTGTCGATAAAATAAGGTCTAGTTTCACCCCTTTTCGGATGTGCACTTGTACGAGGGACACACTGTATACGACCGAATGATATTCGATCGAATTTTGTCACTTCGGAGTAGGCCCTCTGTTCCAAATCCCATTTTTGCGGTAATTCTTAAACATGATTGTTATAAATAATATTTCCAATATAAATAAAGCGATATCAATATATAATATAAGAGTACAACCAGGTGTGTCTGTACATTGAAGAAAAGTAATAAAAAATAAACTTTTAACAAAAAAATTGTAACCGACTTCAATAGTAACAGCAGTCATTCACTAAAAAGTTAATAATAATTCTATAAAGACCGATGGTACCGAAGCAACACTTTTGCCGACTTCTTTCTTCCTGAAACGTTATGTTATCTAGAAGTCGGCGTTCTTATATTGGTTTTTATGTTGCTATATCGTAGGAAATACGCCGACTTCTAGATAACATAATGTTTCAGGAAGAAAGAAGTCGGCAAAAGTGTTGCTTCGGTACCATCGGTCTTTATAGAATTATTATTAACTTTTAAGTGAATGACTGCTGTTACTATTGAAATCGGTTACTAATTTTTTGTTAAAAGTTTATTTTATTTCACACTTTTTAGTGTTGCTGGGTTAAATTGTGAGGTATGGGTAGTTCTTGCAAACGTGGTATTAATATGAAACGAAGGTCAAGTGAGTATAAGTAGCTATGTTTGAGTAGCTTCCTGCTATCAGCACCCTAACACAACATGATTACCGCAATCTCGATTTATGTGCTGTCATCCGTTGAAGAGTACTACGGTGATGAAGCCAAGATCGAAGGTCAGGTGGGTACACTGGCAATTTTCAAGCAATGCCCTGCAATGAGCACCCTAACACAAACTGATTGCCGCAATCCAAAGTTATGTGCTGTCATCCGTTGAGGAGTTCTATGGTGATGAAGCCAGGATCGAAGGTCAGGTGGGTATTCTGATAATCTCCAAGTAATAAAGTGATTGCCGCAATCTCGAGTTATGTGCTCTGATTCATTGAGGAGTTCTACGGTGAATATGGTGATGAAGCTAGGATCGAAGGTCAGATGGAATACTGTCGATTTTCATGTAATACCTTGTAATCAGCACCCAGGTACAAAGCGATTACCTCAATTTCGAAAGGTATGCTGTCATTTTCTGAGGAGTTCCACTGCCTATCTCTGAAGACCTTCATCAGATCATGACCAAACCCAAAACGAGACCTACCTGAAAGTACACTCTTCCAAACAAAAAAAGAATTATTCAAATCGGTTCAGAAATTACGGAGTTATGGAGTAAAAACGCAAAAAAAAAACAGTTGAATTGAGAACCTCCTCCTTTTTTGAAGTCGGTTAAAAATAGAAAGGAGGTAACTAAAGAAGAGTAATACAACACAAATCAACGATTTTTAGAATTCTTTTCTGTCTGTCTGTTTGTTCGCGCACTTCTCCGAAACTGTGTACGGATTTTCATGTAGTTTCCATTGGTACAAAACGCTCTAGGTTCTATAATCAATAACTGAACATTTTATTGTTAAGTCAAGTACATTAAATACAACATATTAAAAAACTATTAAAGAGCTGTGTCTGTCTGTACATTGATGATATTCCAAAAACAAAATAGCGGTCTAGGATACCGACACGAATTTTTTTTGTCTTCATTTTACGCATCACGAAAAGACTACTGAACGGGTTTTGATGCGGTTATGGGCCGTCCATATATTACGTCATTTGAAATTAGGGGGCTCTGGTCTGCGGATGGCGGTAATATCATGAGCGTAGATGGCAATATTGGGGGTCTTGCCATAAGAAAAAAACTATTGTTTAGCAATATTGATTTTGTAATACAGATAACGATAATTACATCAGTTTTGTGAGAGGCTGGGGTCATAGGATGACGATAGAATGATGGTGGGGGTGGGGTCGAAAAACGGTAAACATCGATGACATTATAATATGGGCAGCCCTTACCACTGTTCATACACTGAGGCATGGATTACAAAGAAAGAACGAAGGGAGACCACTGTTCGATAACTTATAATCCAATTTAAAAACTGGGATACTTTTTATTGCGGGATTCCCAAGGGATTACACTGTAGCCGCATTATCTTCATCCACGCGGACGAAGTCGCGGGGAATAGCTAGTTTCATAATAAAAGCGCGACTCAGTCATTGTAAATACGTTCGCATTGGTTACTGTAGTACTACCATGAGTTTACGTTTCGATACTCGCTTATATGAGAAATTGAACCAATTTGGATATGTAGAGAGGACGAATGAAAGTAGAGTGACGAAAGAAATTTGTGGAAGGTGGAAGGTACAGCTCGACCAGGCCGCCCTAGATGGACGTATGTTGACCAAATTGGCGACATACTGAAGAAAGGCAACGTCAAAAGTACCCGGAATAGAAGAGCTTGTATAACTAGATTGATGAATGTGGAAGAAGCGAAAGAGGTGTGTCTGGATCGTAGCTAATCCAAGCAACATACGAGTATCTTTACAAAGTTGTCTTTTCACAAAGAAGACCGATTTGCTAATTAGACTTCTGCGATGGCCACGAAACGTATAAACATATCCTATAGTCGCATCCAAGTAGATCAAGATACAACGTTACGGCACAAAATAACCACTTACAGAAAGTTCACTCCGGAGAACTAGCGAAAACAGGCGCACGCACACATAGACGCGTACGCACGATGATCTCGGTCGAATGGCAATACGAAATTCTGCCGAGATCATCATACGTACGCGTCTGTGCATGTGTGCGTCTGTTTTCGCTCCGTCATCGAGTCGGCCTTCTGGTAGTATCTATTTTGTGACGTTACGGTCTACGTAGAAGATGCAATGTTTATATAATTTGAGGGTAAAGGGTACATAACCAGGTGCTAACTCAAAACAGCGGGCCTATTATGTATCTCTAGTTGCCTTCTGTACTGGGTGCCTATCATCAAAAACATAGATATACCATCAAATTCCGTTTTCCTAAGGATATGTTCGCACTTCAAGTGACGACACAGATTGTTATCAATGATGTTAATCAATGATGTTAATACACAGATGTTAATCCTGAGAAAACAAAATCATACTATGCGTGGTTACTTTATAGTGTAACGACACTTAACATTACAATTTTTCGGTGATTCAACACACCACAAAAGGACAAGTTTACATAACCTTAAAACTGCTCATCAAGAATCTAAAATATACGGTTTTTCTATTTATTAAATATTAAATTAACAGAAAAGAACAAATAGACCGAATGAATGAATGAAAGAAGAATAACTCGTTCATCACCGTAGGTACATCACTATAACTGTCAAAAGGTGTCAAGTGTGAAAAAATCTTTTCTTTGTTTACCTGTCCACTCAATCAGACTTGATCGTAGTATAATAGTTCAATACCCACTAAAGGCAATTTTGAAATTCTAGTTTTTATCTATGTTTTTGATGATAGGTACCTAGTACAGTTGGCAACTAAAGATACAGAATAGGGGGGCAGATTAGTATGCCTTGTTTACCCAAGAGTGCACAACATTATTTGTGTACAATTTAGCATTTCCCAGCGTTGAGTCATACACAGATATTGGGTTTACACGACCCGGTTAATCGGTAGCAGGCACCTGTTTTATACGTGTAAGCGCCCTTAGACCCCTACATACAAATCAAACGTGTGACGTCGCGTCACATTCAAAATATATCGTATGACAAAAATTGCGCCTTAAACGATGTATCAGACGACGAAGTCAAGTGCGTTGGCCCCACGCTACACAACGTCCATGAGCGTCTCTCGTCTAGTACTGAAACCATTTTTTCTCTGACAGTAATCGCCAATGTATTTTGGATTTTAAACGGGCCCTAAATCTAGCTTTTTGCCCCAAGTTTCACTATCGTGAATTTAGCTTTTGGTTAGTCCCTACTCCCTAGGGCAGTGTTTCCCAATTAGTGATACGCGTAACCGGGTACGCGACAGCTTTAGATTAGTCGGAAGTTTTCAGAACTAAGTAGTAGAGAAAATCCTTGGACACAAGCATATTCAAAACGCAGAATAAAATAGAACCCCCACCAAAAAAATCGCTCTCTGGTTAACGCTGACTGATAAATGCAAAAATAACCAAGCAGTTTCCGAATCTGAAACTTTATCTGAAAACATTTTCATTTTTAGTGGATGTATATTGTGCGTGTAAAATCGGATGTAAAAAGTCATATTCTGAGTGTATCCGATCAGTTTCACGAGTATTTATTAGGAACAGGAGTTAAATTACTTTGGAAAAAATTAAAGTTTTGACAGCACTAAAAGTAAAATAAAAGCCTTCAGAATTAGTTTTATTATGTCGTACTATTCCTTTGGTCCCAACGAATTACACAAAAACCAGTCACAGTGTAACTCGTTGGGAAAAAAAATAATAAAATGTCCCAACCAGTTACACTGTTACTCGATTTTTGGGACAACTTTTCATTTTTCGTCCCAACGAGTCACACCCTAGGGCACTGAGATATTTCCCGGGATAAAATTTCGCTAAAAGTTTCATCTCGTTATTTTTACGCCTGTCTCCTAATATCAAAAAACTACAGATCTCCATTAGATCCTTTCATTATAAGGTAACAAACGAACAAACCAATTATTAAAATTTTTATATTAGTAGAGAAACAGGGATGAATTTGTATTATTATCCAAGCATGCAATACCGCACTTTCCCTTAATTTACTTTTACTTACCACTGGAATTCCCAAATAAATTATCTAATACTTGTTTCCTTTGATGTTTGGAAGTGGAAGAAGTTTTAGTTTGCTTAGTTCTCTTCTTCATCTTTTCTTCACTGTCAGATTCTGAATGCGATCGCAAAACTAAAATTTCATGTTCCTTGCTAAAAACATCTTTGGGTGCTTTTTCAGTGACCACGCCCCACTTTTCTTCACCATTTTCCTTAATTTTGCGCAACTTCAGTGCGTTTGTATGTACTATTTCTTTCTCTGTTTTTTCTGTAGGAGCATTAGCTTTAACATTTTCAATAACTCCTTCAGTAATATTTTTTTCCATTTCGTTGTTGTTAATACAAACATCTGTTTGATTTTCTTTGCTAGTACTTGGCAGAGCCTCATCACTTTCTTCAGCAACCAGAAAAACATCTTCAAACAAACTGACACTTTGTAGGCACGGATTAGAGGATGGAGTTTCCTTAGATTCTTCAAGAATTTCTCGTGAATTTTCTTGCGAACTAACGTCCAGTTTCGCGGAGTCAACATCTTTAGCAACAATATTTTCTTGAAGTTTTTTGGAACTTTCAAGATTTTTCGTGCTCGAATAACGCTCCCCAGATGTATTTTGTTGGTCTTCTACTGGTTTAAAAACAGTAGCTACCTGTACTTCGGCTGTAAACTCGTTTGATGATTTCCGATTGATTATTTTGTCACTTTCTTTTTTTGTTTTACGTTTGTTATCATCTAAATCAGTAGAAATTGACCGTTTTTTGCTCGTTTTGGATACTCCTGGACTATTTGGAGATCTTGATGTATCTAGGTGAGAATTTAGGGGACTTTGTTTTTGCTGAAGGGCTTCTTGGTTATTTGGAAGTAAAGAGTCAGTTATGGAGTTTGTTGCATTTTGTGAAGGATTCTCTGGCACACCGTTTTGAGTAACTTTGTTTTCAATTGAGTTTTGGAGCTCTATAATTTCACCGGAACTTCGAGAAGCTCCCTCTTTTTGCAGTTTAGCATTATTTACAGATGTTTCACTGCCTTCTTTATTGTTGGTATCATTATGATGTGTTAATTGATTAATATTTTCAATCGAGTTTTGGGTCTCTGAAATTTCACCGGAACTTCGAGAAGCTCCCTCTTTTTGCGGTTTAGCATTATTTACAGATGTTTCACTTCCTTCTTCATTGTTGGTATCATTAGGGTGTGTTAATTGATTAATGTTTTCAATAGAGTTTCGGGTCTCTGGAGTTTCACCGGAACTTTGAGAAGCTCTATCTTTTTGCGGTTTAGCATTATTTAAAGATGTTCCACTTCCTTCTTCATGTGTGGCGCGGTTAGCTTCTTCACTATCTTTTCCTGAACTCTTTTTTATTTTCCTTTTAGAAGCTTTCTTTTTGACGACTTTCTTCCTTAGCTTTAAAGACTTCTTTTTGGGACTGGCTGTACCTTGAGAATTTTTCAGTACTTCATTTCCATTTTCTTGAATCTTGCAGAAATCTTTTTGTGATTGCTCAGCATTTTTCGAAGTTGATCCATTAGCAGGAGATAATGTGCGAGAATTATCTTGATTGATTTGATTGTCTACCATTTCTCTTTTATCATTGTCGTTTTTGGAAACATTGAAATCAATCTCAAGTGGCCGCTCACCTTCTGAATCTTCAGAGTCAAAATCATGGATAATATCTTGTAGAAGTGGTGTCAAAGGGTCAGAGTAAGTGATGCAATCTCTCAAGGACCTTCTTGGTTGCATAGCTTCAACGTGATCTGCAGCATTATTATCTGAATCTAGTTCTTTTATCAAATCCTCTGCAGTTTCATAGTACTCTTCTGTGCCCAGAACAACAGTATCAATTGATGCCCTGTTTGAAGATATCTTTATACTTTTACCATCCTCACCTGTTAATTTGTTTCTTTCATTGGTTTTACTTGTGCTAGGCCGAGGTTCTTCATTAGCTACTGACACAAAATATATAGTTAGTAAAAATATGTATAAGGCCGACACAAACAGATATTAATTAATATAATTAACATTTGTATATGCGTTACAAAAATAATATTACCATTGTCATTCGAGGTACTGGCTGTCCGTAATTCTAACTTGACGGAGTTTTTTGCAACATCCACTCTGTGAACAAAAATAAATATATCAAGAATGGCAATAGAAATGACTTAGTTAAGAGGATGGCCTACCCTAGCAACTTTTATTATTACTTGTCCAGCACAATAAGTCACATGGCAAAAACCTTATTTCCATTTGATAGAGGCGATTATATATTGGCGCGTTGGCCCTTTCTTCAAACAACAAATTGGTGTGTTTTTGCTAATACTGAAGTATTTTGTAGGCAAAAAGATTTTGAATTTAAGTAGATTGGCTTCATATTTCTATTACACATTTTATGAAACAAAATCAAATCGATCCCGTAACCGCTTTCTTCTGCGGAACATTTAAAAACCAAAAGACATTGCTTATAAGCAGATTGAATTAATAAAAGACCGACAAAACAAATGTATTTTTAACACTAATCAAAGTCTTCTTGTACGAGTTCCACTATTTTATTTCTTTAATTATTGCGACTAGTTTCGTCAAATAGACGAAACTAGTCGCAATAATTAAAGAAATAAAATAGTGGAACTCGTACAAGAAGACTTTGATTAGTGTTAGAATGAAGTTCCATCAAGGAGTCACACCTTACAGTATAATTAAAAAAAAAAAAAAAAAAATTTTTCAATACGAGTAGAGACCTAGTTTCTTCCAACGAACCCTGAAAATCTGGCGTTGTTGATGTTCTAGCATCAGGTGTCCCGTTAAAAACTATTTTTTTACCGTACATTTGTACTTTTGTGGCTTACCCTGTCCTGAAGCTCCGAATTTGCTCCATTGATAGGTTGTAGTAGGGATTGTGGATGTCTGGTAATATCCGCTTCAAAAATGTTTCTTTGAGACTTTGCCAAGTTCTGGTCGTCAGCTAAAATTACAATTGAAAAATCATGTTAAGCGCAGCATCTCAATTGACGGCGTGACCAAATGTCGCTATTACAAGCACGCTCAATGAAATTTGCGAAGGCAATACAATGGCAGCAGTTTTGAAAGCGGGCACAAAATCGAAAACGTGTCAGGTGTGAGGAAATACACAATTTTGGCAATACCGAGAATGAAGGTTTTCAAAAATATTATTCGTGAAAATCAATCTAGGTAATACGGCTGACTTGTAAACCGTTTTTGACCCGAAAGGTATGTGATCTACACAAGGAATACTATCGATAACAATGTTTAATTGAAAAAAATCGTCTTTTTTGGTCGAAATGAATATTGAGGGACGACGAGAACAGAACAGCTGTGAGAAAACCCCGCGTGGTTCCTAGCTGCAACACTGTGTCGAAGAAGGAGCGAGGCGAAAAGAAGGGGCGTGGGGAGGATGTCGGTCAGTCACTTCACGCATGCTCAGTTATCAATATTCATCTCTGCTGATGAAAGAACCACGAGCGGCGAACCTCGCCAATCAAGGGTTAATGCAAATGACAAAGTTATTGAGAACAGAAATAATATATAATGTTCTCCATAATCCCAGCTAACCCATTTATTTATAAAAAAAATGTCCTATGCAATGATCGCAGCAACAGAGCGCTTCGGTCTTGTCATCACATCGATCTGGCGATGCCTGCACACAACACTGATAGTTTTGGTAGAAAATACTAATTAGTATTAAGCTCGCCTTTGTACGATGATTTTATCCTGTGCAATAAAGAATTTTATTATTATTATTTCGAGAATTTTTGATCTCGTCTCTCCCTCTTGGCCGAAAGAATTTAAAGAGAGAGAGACGGTACATCCCTCGGCAGAAGCACAGTCGACCGAGGTTCAGAGCCCCAGGGAAAGAAACCGGCGAACGATGCGAGCAGTATCGAGCAGAACCGCCTTCTGCATCCGCGCTGGAAGCGAACTGCCGCGAACTGAACTTATTATTATTATTATTATAGTTTCCCAAAATCAAAAGTTCGGCTTCGGAATGAACTTCCGCAAACCCTCAGAAAAATTCCTTCGGGACACAGAATTTAGATTTAACTTGAAAAATGATTAGCTTTCATCTCTCCGTTTGATTCGACTGACTATGCTACTTTGTTTTTTTGTATGTATGTATTAGTATGTAGTGTATTTTATTTAAGCCTTGGGAAGTTCCGTAGATCTACCATGAGTTTTGCACTCGATACACGTTACCGACCGCGTAAAATATGTTGTATGAGAAATTCTGGTTCCTCTCGTGAAACCGCTGAGCCCCTATCTTAGGGGGCAACTCCGAAAAACCCCCTCTGCCCCTCTACCACAAAATAGTAAATAGAAAACGTTAAAAAATATATCGTTAATAATCGAAGTATTCGTTAGTTTAGTACCCATATTTAGCCAACTCGCTTGTACACACGAGCCCGGGTACGCACACATTCACATTATCAAACTAGGTTATCCTAAAATCGGGTTTGGCCGGTAAGATATTTATTTATATAAATTTAACTTATTCAGTTACCAAGGCAATCAGGAAGACTCTAAATCCAGAATCCTTAATCAATGGACAGTAAACTGTATCCGTATTTATAAGCATACTGTTGGGAACAGGATCATTGGACTGTATTTTCAAACGAATGTTCAACTTCAAGCATTTATTTATAGAAATACTAGCTGTAGTGAAGTGAAGTGAATTTACAAAAAGAGGGCCTTATATTTATATCACAATCTACTCTGTTACACAGTGCACGATGGGCGCGATGTCGACAGAGCGCGGGAAGGTGAAGCGAGAAGAACGACGCCTGAGGTAGGCCAGCCTGGACGCGAGTCAACATCGTGTGTTCTCGCTCTATCTTGTCGCTCCATCCCTTGGTCCGCTGGCCAGCTTCCTTTCGGGTTATTCAGCGGCTTGCTTGTTGTCCGCAACACGTACATTTCGCAGTAACGTGCTTTCGCAGTTTCGTTCATCGCACTACAGTTCAGTCGCATTTCAGTGCATTGCATTTCAGTGCTTTCGCAGTTCCGTGATTAGAAGTTTCGTTTGTCGACCTTCAGTGGTAGACTCTAGGTGCAGTCGCTAACGTGTATCGAGTGTAAAACTCATGGCAGGCCTACTGATCTGAATCCATTGTATTACCAATTTTGAATTTGGTAAGTTTCTTACAGAGGCACAGAAATTATGATCTTGCTAGACGTTATGTTTTAAGAAGAATAAGCCAAGAAAGATTCTTACCCCAGTACTAGAGAAGTCCATCCACATTTTTCTACCTTTAACCTCCCCATACAGTGAGTGAGCTGTTATGTATTCCACTATTCCTCTCATCTCTTTCATTGTGTAGGCTCTCCTGAAAAAGAAAATATATGGATATAAGAATTAATTAGTCATTTTGTGTCGGGAGTCTTAACTAAATAGAAAATCTAGTCAATGATATCATATTAAAAGGTGTAGATAGGTTACCTACACAAGATTCGAACTTCACACAACATAAATAACCTCGGTAAATTATTGCAATGATTGACACGTGGAAGTCATACATAACTATCGGGAGCGCAAAAGAGACCTACCGGTTGTAAACAGACTGCTAACCCATTAGTTTAGGACATATTTAAGTCTCAAACAAAAATGCATGAACCCTAACGCACCGAGATACGGGCGTTCTTGAGGCAGCGACGTAGTCCGTGAAACAGCTGTACACGCTCTGCGTTCTAAAATAGGCCTTCTTCCTACAAGTTAAAATATGTATGTCCCCCCCCCTTATCTCCGAAACTGGTAAACCGAAAAATATGAAAAAAATGACAATTATAGATCATAACTGGCCAATTACATGAAAACTATAGCGATTAAAAAAAAATTCAGCACTATTGCGAAATATAAAAAAAGAAGTAAAATAAACAAAAAAAAAAATTTATAAAAATACAATATGGGTATCAAATTGTAGATATTAAAAAGTTGATAGTAAAAATATATACTTTTACTATATTTACTGGCACTGGTTTTGAGAAATCTTTAACAAACCCAAAAATATGTATGTCCCCCCCCTTATCTCCAAAACTGGTGGACCAAAAAATATGAAAAAAATCATGGTAATATGTGTTTATGTAAAGATTACAGGAAAAATAAACCGGTTGAAAATTCACAAAAAAAAATTACAAAATTAAATTTATCATCCACAATAAGGAACCCTAGGTACGCGAGTCTGACTCGCACTTGGCCGGTTTTTCTGTACGAGTTAACTGACTAATTCCACATTCCAAGCCAGCTCCGTACAAGAAATTTAAGTATTGAGTTACTTTCGAGTCAGGTTTCTTAAGATCAAAGTTTATATCGCCTAATACTCGTAGTACATAGCTTTGTTTTAAAAGACATTTAGATATCATAAGAGACAGTTCTGTAATGGAACTTTGTTTGTTTAGATTTGGTGGCCTATAAACGGCACATAAACCTATAGTACGAGTATAATCATAAGTAGTTAGTTTTTACTTGGCCCAAAGGGGAACGAAAATACAAACAGAAATAAAATGTCAGCTTTCGGATGATTTTGTTGCAATTATTAGGTTACGTATAGCCATAAAAAAAATACATGTTTTTGGTTGAACTTTAAGGTATTCATTTTCCACAAACCACGTTAATCGATTCATATTTGTACTGTCAATGAATTTTTTTGTAACCCTCTATTGCACACTTCTTATCGATTTTGTTTCAGGTATCGCTTTCGCGATTTTGTTGGTTTTTTTTAAATAAAATTAGTGTGAATGATATCTATTCATTTTCCAAATACCACGTTATTCGGGTCAAAAAAAGCACCCCCTTTTTCCAAAAATACGTAAATTCACTGATGCAGTCAGCGGCAGCAAGATATTGTCAGTCTACGCCTAGCGTTGGCACCTGTAAGACGTGGAACCTGTGCCCTTTTTTGCAAGCTATAAATATCTCCAAAAACTACTTCAAAAAACATTGAAATTAATTTTATAAAGTAATATTTCGAGGAGCATCATATTTCTGCCGTTAAAAACTCAACAAAATATGCGTATGAGTGATTTAGCTACATCGTGCCATAGTCATAACAACAAAACGAATGAATTCATACTTTTATGCGGGAAAATAATATATGTTACTCTAAAAGAATAATTTTGTGATCGTTATTGAAACCCAAATTAATTTACTTATACTTACTGAGATCTTTAACAACGGTCAATGACCTTTTCGTGAAATTACCCTCTAGTATTGGCTCACCATTTTAGGTCCACTAAGTGAAGTTTTTTGCGAATTATATAGGTACACTTACTTGGGATAAATCGCCAAGTATTTAAAATATAGAAATTTATCTTGAAATATTTACAGTGCATGGCAAAATTATTAGATCGTAGATAATCCTGTCGGTACATATTCAGGTCCTGTTACGCAAAATGAAAAAAATGAAACTCTTTTAGGATTAATTTGTTTTCCCTATGTTTGTCTGTCTGTCCGTTTGTCTAGACAATTTTTTCTGGGTAAAATTAATAAATACCAATATTAACGGCCCTCTATAGAGCTGTACTTTTGACGTTTTTATGGCCTTTTATTTTACGTTTTTCATACAAATTTTCTCACTATGAAAATGTAGGGATGAACACTTGAGATAATATTTTGCATTTAAAAGTCAACACAGAAAGGAATTGTTGAACAAATAATGTAAAAAATATGAAAACCATGTTGTTCTATTCTAAAGGGATTAATTATCTACTGTTCAATGTGGCGATAGCTTTGTTTATTTTTTTCCTTTAATTATTTTTTACTAAGATAACAAATAGTTTAATATAAGGTTTTCCTTAAGAGGTCCCTTTACCCCTGTATTTTTATTAAAATTCATACAAAAGGTGTAAACCGAATGTGAAGTCTACAGTTTATTTTCCTTATATCTTTTTTGATGAGTATATTCTAGTGACATCTAACTACGTCTCTATACAGCCCAAAAAGCAAAATTTGATAAAACACAATCATAATAGCTGTCAGGATATCGTCAATATTGCCTCGTTTTTACGCAAAGTTTAACAAGTTTGTATATTTTTATCTATACTGGAAATAAAAAAGAGAGAAATACAGGCGTCGTTCATGTTAAGATGACTAAGTTTACACACTTTGCTAAGTTTAAACAGTTACCGTTTCATGGAAAACTGTTTTTACCTGAAACCATTTCACAAATTCAATTAACTTATTTTGAATATCTTGTTATCTTGCACTTCTTGATGAAAAATACAATTTCAATAAGTAAAAATACAACTTTTTGTTAAGAAAACTTATAGTTAAAAGTCTGCTGTATGCATAAACATATTTTTAATTATATAACAATAGTAATAAAATAATTGGCTTATCCGTCGTCGTGATACCAGCCGTAAATTCCTTAAATAATCTGATATCACGCTTATGGAAAACCCAATTATTTTGAAGATACCATAATATCATTAAAATATGTTTATGCATATAGCAAACTTTTAACAATAAATTGTCTTAGCTAAAAGCTTATTATAACTTTACCGTTATAATTATTTCTTAATATTTTGTTACAAATTCAGAGAAATAGCCCTTAAGGAAAACCTTGTATGAAAATATTTGTTATCTTTGTAACAAAGAAAAAAGTTATAATAAACAAAGCTATCGCCACATTGAACAAACAGTAAATTATTAATCCCTTTAGAATAGAACGATATGGTTTTTATATTTTTTACATTATTTGTTCTACAGTTCCTTTCTGTGCTTTCTTTCAAATGCAAAATATTATGTCAAGTGTTGATCTCTATATTTTTATAAGGAGAAAATTTGTATGAAAAAGTTAAATAAAAGGCCATAAAACGTTATAATATGTATGTTTTACAGGGCTGTAAATATTAGCATTTATTGATTTTACCCAGAAAAATTGCCTAGACAAACGGACAAACAGACAAACATAGGGACAACAAATTAATCCTAAAAGAGTTTTGTTTTTTCATTTTGCGTAAAGGGACCTGAACATTTCAAACTATGATACAAATAAATTTCTATATTTTAAACACTTGGCGATTTCTGCCAAGGGTAAACAGGTGTCCCAAAAGTCAACGCTTTCCCTTGGAAGGCTGGTAGGCCAGCTCATGACTGACCAGAATATCAAATTATGACCTCAGCAAAAAGTAGATAGTCTTCGAGTTGATGGTACTTTTATAAATTCAAATAGACTTTTGAGAGTCAAAGCTTACCAGTTCTAAATTCTAAGAATAAAACTTTTGTTCCGCAACTCTGAATAGTCCCGCTATTGATAAAGTCAAAAATAAACCTTGAAATGCTGTAACATCAGAAAGAAAAAATAAAAACCCAATTTATGAGCAATTTTTTGTAATTAGGTTAGTTCGACACCACACCCTGAAAAAAAATGTTCTATGTTAGTTTTTCAAATTGTCTTAAATAACGGCAGTTAAACGTAGTTGAATGAGAGAGGCATAATTGATATAGGCTACAGTGAGATAGATAGTGACGTGGTGCATTCCTTCTGAGAATATTTGTTAGTTTCCACTTTTTGTAATAACAACTTTAGTAAAAATTTTTTGTAAAGAAATTTTTGGTCCAATTTATTTTCCCGCAAGTGTAAAACCAGCTCAACGGGCGAAAAATATTTAAAGAATGGGTAATGGTGACAATTAACCGTCACGATATTATTATGTATCTCTAAAGGAGTGTCTGAAATGTTCCGAGGGTCAACTGATAAATCAAACACTCAAAAAACCACTTTTAGCCGACCATAATAAATTTACGTCCCGACGTGATAGCAAGTAGGATCAATGACGATGATCGAAATACACTAATAAATTAGATAAAATAAAATACGTATTACTTTTGACCCTGCCTCGTCCACTCTATTCGTATTTTTGCTATGGTGACGCGAGCTTAGAGACCGGGACGAATTTCCCCCCGCGCGCAAACGTAACAAGAATAAGCCACGCCCGGAACTGGTTTTTGTTTTGGCTATGTCATACTCTTAAGGTACTGGATTTAAGTCTCGTAAAATTAACACTATTGTGAATGTATACTATAATACCGCCTCCTTTCCTACTATTACGCAACTCGTTGTGCATTTCATAGTCATGTAGCTCAAACAGTGTTTTGCATGTGTCTATGATATTTGATTCCGTAATAACAATAACATGAATGATACGTGCACTGCTCGTTACTATGTATTCCAGCTGTGAGAAGTTCTTTATCATGGATCTGATATTTACGTGGAGGGTAGGTAGTCAACAATTTACATTGTGATGAATCGTTTGCAAATTCGGTCATGTTTTATGGTTGGATTCTCGAATTGATGACATTATTTTCGAGCCCTCTTTTATTTGAGATAGTTTGATATGTTTGAATAAAATTATTTATTTAGGTAATTGCAATAATTATAATTCTGAGGTTTGTTTACAATCTTCTTTCCTAAACACATGAAATTTTATATACCTACATATTTTATTCCTATACAGGATATAATTGTTTTTGATCCAAGTTCTCAAGTTATGTACAGAATTTGTACAGAAACTCACTAGTGGGGTGGGAGAGCTTAAAACTATGCCTAAATATTTCACATCTGGCAACCAATGCGCCCCTTTGGATTCAGATAGAACATGAGTAGACGAATCTAAAAAGCCCGGGACACCAATTTTCCTGGCCCTCTAGCGGATTTGGCAGCATATTTACCAGAAGTAATGTACACTCGCGAGCAAAAAAATGGAATCATTGCAATCACGGTTGCTTCAAAGTAATTTGTTCAGCAACAATGTTTTTAAAAACAAAACAAAAGGTAAATTTTGAAAGCTTAGAAGTTAACCTTTAGTTAGGGAACCTTTTTATTAAAATGGGTTCAGCAGTTGTAAGGAAATTGAGCTGGATCTGAAAGATGGGAAAAAATTTAAAGGATTGTCGACTGGAGAATAATTAAATAAAAATCAAAATAAATAAATTAACAATGTTTATTGATTATTCAATACTTTGTACTGCCTCCTCGAGCCCTAATGACACTGCGCAAGCGATTTTTCATCAATCTTATTAAGTTCTTGATGCGTCCTTGAGGGATTGCATCCCACTCTTCCAACAATGCCGCTTTGAGCTCGTCAATGCTGGAGGGAACTGGATTTCTGCCTCAAACTCTTCTTATGGGGCATTCCATAGTGACTGGTGGGACAGTTTACTCCAGAATTCCAAATGTTTATACCTGTAACTTTCTGTTTTGATATAATACAGTGGTCTTATAGATATTTTATAACAGGTAATGAACCAAATTATGAAACTTTACCAAAACATAACTGTATATGTAAATATTTGGGTGATATTTTTGTGGTTAACAGAGTGTGACTGGTGGGACAGTGAAAAATACCTCACCTCCGTTTTCTGTACCGCCAATGCAGATTTTAGCCCAAATACTGTACACAGCAAGACATCTTTAATTATGTTATGAAATGATGAAATAGACTAACTAGATAAATAAAAAATTAACACCATGCTAATATTGACAAGAAAATATAGACTGTAAAAAATGTGACTGGTGGGACATCGTTTTGTGACTGGTGGGACAAGTAAGAAATCAGTGAAAAAATGAACTCGTTTTTATATCATATTTAGAATTGTTTATTAAATATTAAGATAATGTAGTACGAAATTATCATTTTTTTATAAAAATCTTTGAAAAAATCAACACCTAGTTTTTCTACTTCTACTTTACCAGTTTTCGCAGGCTAATTAGTAGCCTGTGAAAAATGGTAATAAATACGATCACCACACATCTTTATTGCCGGTTCTTCAAGAATTTTCACTACTTGATCCATGGAAATATGGTACGGTTTTTCTGATTCCTCCATGACGAATTTGGAGGAGTCTCCTGCGCAAGCTTTTAAATATGTCACTTGGATCGTTCGCTCCTCCGTGTCTACGGCCTGGCAAACGGCTATGTACAGTTTATGTTTTTTATCTTTCCTTCCTGAATTTACCTCCAATTTTACCAGAATAAACTCTCCGTTTTTAATGACATGCTGAACATCTTCGGGTTCAATTCTGGGAGGATCTGGGCTAGAATTAGCCACAACATTATGGTTGTCATCGTCACCTTCATTCGGAACGTCTTCGGGTTCAATTCTGGGAGGATCTGGGTTAGAATTAGCCACAACATTATGGTTGTCATCGACACCATCACTCTGAACGTCTTCTGGTTCAATTCTGTGAGGATCTGGGTAAGAATTAGCCACAACATTATGGTTGTCATCGTCACCATCATTCTGAACGTCTTCTGGTTCAATTCTGGGAGGATCTGGGTCATCGTCACCGTCGTCAGCTCCATTCTCAGAAGAAGAGTATACATCAGAATATTTAAGTTTCCCACCATGGATCAGCAACACTTTTTTCACATCACGACTTGTTGCGGTGAGAGCATATTTAATAGCTTTGTTGCCATGGGGTTTGAAGTGATGATGCTTCTGAATTAACGGTATTGGTTTCATATTTTTCCATCTCTCATCTAGAGTTTCGTGGACAGGTTTTATATCCCCGATTGCAACGAACAATACTTGGAGTCCAGAAGCATTTGCTGCCAAATAATTGTAGCAGTCGAAAGCTGTATCCAACACAGCTTTTCTAGACATAATCGCGGACCATAATGTCCTTTTTGCGGTTGCTCCCACGCCATCAACAGCCCCCTTTCCATGCCCGGAAGCAAAAAAGTTCCACTCCGTTTCCACGCCCCAATCTTCCTCAGAGAAGCAAAGGGTTGATAGTGTGAATCTATTTTTAAACTGAGCCGCACATCCGTCAGAAAAAATATTGACCTTCTTCAAATTAGGGTAGCGAGATTTCAGGTCCTCAATTATTTTCTGCAGAAAGACCCACACTGAATATTTGTCATGATTGAGCTCATTACTCGTTACAACATAAGAAACTTTTTCCTTGCCCTTATTGGCCCATGCGCATCCCGTAAACAAGGTAGCCTGAGGGTGGTTCCAATGAGCAGACTGGATCTCGTCTTGTTTCAGAATGGCAAAGTTTTCTGCAAAATCAACTTGAATAACGAGTTCCGAATCGGTACTTTCAGAAATTGTTTGTTTAAAGATGGAAGACTGTGCTTTTTTTGCAAATGTATGGTATTTGAATTTAGGGGTCTGGTTTATAATCTCTTTAATGAGGTCTTGTAACGTTCCATTAACGTTTACTATATGGCATCTACCATCGACAGTTTGCCATTGCTTCCAATTTGTTTTAATTGTTGTGTCTCCTTTCAGTGGAATTATATCAGTTACGTCGAAACATCGATTACAGTCACTTGTCATGCATTTTTCTTTAGTTACATCACAACATATAAGTTTTAGGAACTCTGCAGTATCAATTGGCAGATTTGGATGAAACTTGTTCAGTGCTTCCAATAAAAATGTGTAATTGGCGTGGTAGCTACAGACGCACACATTATGGGGTATTTCGCTTATGTATCTGACGTGCAGCGGCCTCAATTCAAAGAATTTACTCTTTCCCACTTTTATGTTGGGATATTCAGTTTTGAACTGGGCATATGCCTCAGCAATGGTCATCAGCATGTGCCGCTTAGCAACGTGAGCACGTTTACCCGTATCTTTATCTTTTATAGACATTGTGTCCTTTCTGTTCGGAGAAGGCCGGCTCACATCATCTTGTTCAAAAAAATGTATCACCAGCTTCTTAGTTTCATTTGTTATAGCAATGGATTGAACATTTTTGGTAGATAGATGAATAGCCTCTGGTATAATTTCCTTAAAAACATGCATCAGAACAGCTGTCTTTTTGGTTGGACTTTCCGGAAGAGCTTTTTTTAATTTGCCAACTGCTTTTTTCAAAGTATTTATTGTACTATATGAGCCCAACGGCGAAATACACGTCTTCTTGACTCCCTCCAACTTTTTCTTTTCCCTTTATTTTCTTTTGCGTAGCCTTTCTTTCTCTCTCCACTGAATTTTAGCAGCCTCGTTACTTTCACGTAGAGCTTTGCCTTTTTCCCGCCGTTTCTGATCATAGCTTTTTTGTTTTTCTTGAACTAAACTTAATTTGACTACATCGCTCTTCAACTTCTCTCTAGATTTTCTTTTCCGCTCAGCAGCATTCATCTAAAAAGGCAAAAAAAGCAAACACACTCACAAAAACATCATATAAGCGGGTTAAAAATAAGTCACCATAGGTTATAACAAGTCTTAACATAATGTCCCACCAGTCACTGTGACTGGTGGGACAAAAATGGAAACCACCTCTTACACACACTTTAAAACCTTATACAAGAATAAAATGCCAACAAGTTTGATAATTAGCAAATTCTTACTTTCCGAAAAGCTTCCCTTTGTTCAACAAATTTTTAGGTTAGAAAAACAACTTATGTATGTTTTCTTGTGACTGGTGGGACATGCTACGTCGAAAGTTTAGCGTCAAGTTTTAGAGTAAAATTCTTACCTTTTTCGTTGTATTTTGACGGCAAAAAACAATTTAAGATTTTATTTTTACGCTCCGACACTATTTTCACAGGATGGTTCAACAAAATGGCCGAAAATAGTGTTGCCAATATAGTGCAAAAAGAATCGGCGAGTTTGTTCACAATAAACAACAACTTATCATAGTAAAAAAAAAGCTTTCCCGTGTTTTTTTGGAAATATTTTTTACAAATTATGTAACTTTAACTAATACACTTTTCATTAATATTAAATTGGTTTTGATTAGATCATTTAAAAAAAAAAATTCGTTTTCCCATTTCCCGTGGAATGCCCCATATGCTCAATGGGATTTAAATCCGGGCTGAGTGCTGGCCAGTCCATGGTGCTTATTCCGACTTCATTGAGGAATTGGGTAGTCTGACGTGCAGTGTGACAATGAGCATTATCACGCATGAACATAGAATTATCTCCAACAAATCCTGCATACGGGACAACATGTTCTAGCAGAACGTTGGAGATGTTTTAGTCGGATGTTAAACCGCCTCCTCTGCCTCCACCAGGCACGAAAACAAGGTCCGTTTTCCCGTCCAAGGAAATTCCACCCCACATCATACAGGAACCGCCCCCACATGCCACTGTTTCGACAAAACAGCACTGTGAAAATCATTCGCCTGGCCTCCTGTACACCCATCCTCTTCTATCACTCCCGTGTAAAATCATTCAACTTTCATCAGAGAACAGCACACGTCTCCATTGCTCAATGTCCCAATTGAGGTGTTCGCGAGCAAATTGAAGTTGCGCTTGTCTGTGTCTCACAGTCAGTTTCAGACCTGTTCCAGTAAATGTGCTGCCAAATCCGCTAGAGCCAGGAAAATTTTCGTCCCGGGCTTTATAGATTTGTCTAATTATGTTCTATCTGGATCCAAAGGGGCACATTGGTTGCCAGATGTGAAGTTTTTATTGGCTACCCCACCCCACTGTTTTCACTAATTTCATGGGAGGTAGGTAGAAAAGAAACATTTGATTTATATTAGGTTTTTTTCGGAAAAAGGAAACCCCAGCCCTGTAGGTAGTTGAAGATCTTCTTTCACTTTACACATGAAATTTTATATTTTTTTGCTATGTATGCAGGTTATTGTTTTTGATCCAAGTCCTCCAGTTAATATGCTATTTGTACAGAAACTCAATCTGTTTTCACTAATTTCACGAGGAAGGTGGGGAACATTTGATTTGTTTTTCGGAAAACCTATCAATCCGTAACCAAAAAATTTGTCAAAATTTTATGTATTTGGCGAAAAACGTGCCGTTGTACAACGAATATTCAACATTTTGATCCTTCCTGTAAATGCATCCGTAAAACATATGGCTCAGCAGTTTGTTATTGCAGTTTGTAGTGTGTAGAAAAGTACAAAATTGCTTACCCCGGCATTTTCAGTTTGTTGTTTTATCTTCATGTGTATTTGACACCTGAAAATGGGACAAAATTAAATATCAACAGAAAATTGAAAATTTCAAACTCAGGATGAATTACAAACAAACATCCAAACACTTCCAAATCAAAATATAAGTAACCAATCCCTCACCCAACTCACCATGACACGACGCGTCCCGCTTCCTCGACCAATCCCGGCGCGAAAAAAGCAACGAAGAAAAGAAAGTTAAAGGAGCGCGTTCGGAATGGCGATATAATCGATTTGATCGTGTTAATTGTCATTCCGAGTCAGTGTTAACGTGATAACAAAAGCTCTACAATAGTCGCTCTGACGTCTATTTCAAAAATAGGTTATTCGGAGCATAATGGTTTATTATTACGCCATGATGCAAAGATCGAGGTTTGAGAAAATCACTTCTTGGACCTAGTAAAGTAGTTTACCCTCACGCAAGTAAAACAAATTTCTACAGATTATGTCAATTTTAAGTGTCAACGTTCATGTCGCTTTCCGAATGGATTATAAGGTTAAGCAGTGATGGACGCCATTGTCCATTCGGAACGACTTGATGGACGTGAGCAGTTTGATAGTAGTGGACTATTAGCGTCATGCGGAACGCGCTGCTTGCTTGCCCGAGTGATTATTTATCGGTGTCTTCGACGAATAGTACCCTAGTCTATATACCAAAACCGTCTAAATATCGTGGATAGATTGTAGAATTATGCAGATCGTAATGTATGAAATCGAAAATCTATCAACAAATGCTAAAAATGGGTGCGAAGACGAGCGGAATTGACCCTCCTAGTTTTAACAGAAATATGATCTGCCCAAGCCATTGTACGTCAATGGCCCAGGCTCATAGAACACATGCCCAGGCTCATCATTATACCCAATTCTACGATATGCCAACGACATAATATATAGGTACACTGATAGTTGGTGTTGGCTGTACCGTCAGTCACGTGACTAATCGTTTGACTTCAGTCATGTAGAATCATAGAATAATTTATTTCTAACCAAAAAAGTTTACAGACAGGAGTCCAAAACACTTACTTGCTAGGTACATATGTAATAATATAAACTTATTTAACCCACACACTTAAATTAAACAAATATAAAATATAAATTTAAATAAATCACAGAGCAGAACTTAAACTAAATAAACTAAAAGTAAGGAAATAGTTACTTAGGAAATAGTAGTAGAAGGCAAAGTGTATTATGAGTTGCAGCTTTTTAATACAGTTAACTAAATTTTTTGTGAAAAGCTTCATAGTTAGGGTTATATAGGTAGGACTAGTTTATTATTATTTCTAACGTGTTTGAGTGTCACTGACAAGTATACTTAATTTTTATTTGTGTGTACCGACTAGTCGGGTAAGCAGACAATACGGCCATATTTGTAGTTATTGATACTTGGTCCAAGCTTTATTCAAATTTTTATGCCTAAAATAGCTAACTTTTTTTTAACTTTTTTGTTAAGGCGATATGCGAAAAAAAACCCGGGTGTTTCTTTTCTGTGTATTTCATGAAATAAACGGAAAATTTTAATAAATTTCTGGTAAATACATTTTGACTACATAATCTAGGGTTTTGAAATTGGAAAACATGCTTGGATAAATTTTCCTCGATAGAAATAATTGTTGAATTGAAATGAGGTCTTCAAACACACTTTTTCTCCTCGTATGACCAAAACGAACCATATACAGAACTTAAACAAATTTTATTAGGTGTGTTTCAACTATATCTAGAGATTTGATATTTGAAATTTTGCTAGCTATTTTAGTTTTTTTATAAAAATTATAATTATAATTATTTCGCTTTCGCCCTGAATCTGCCTTTCTCACACTAAACGTGTTTTCGCTTGGCGTGACAGTGACAAAAATAAAATTCGCATAGCCTCTTACTAATTTTCATTTTACTTAGAATCTGCCGCACAGTAACATAATCTAGGAACTCTTCATTTGGTAAATAATTGGACTTAAATCAAGAAATCAATAAAAATTAAAAAAATATATATTACAACGTGAGTTTCTACAACATTGAATAAAGAACTTAAGTCACGTATTTTTTTTTTTAAATACCCAAATTATTTTCATAAACCAGAACTCCACTGAAAGCAATAATTGGCTTAACCGACTATTCGGCCAATCAGCTGGCCAAAGTCATAGTCGGCATCGTATACTTTTTGTGATACAAGAAATATAGGTATACAGATTTATATTAAAACAGTCAAAGTATCATTTTAATCAATGTCTGTCGTTGCTAGTTGGTTCATCAATTGATGTTAAAATATATTATGCGTATCGAAGCAGTTGATGTGAAAGCTTTTTGAAGCAAACCTTCCGTTAACGTTTATAAATTACATGGTTGAACATCACTTCCTGGTTTGACTTTACGAAAGAATTTCGCAGATGAGGGCATTTTCGTACTTAGTACATGACATTCAAAGTTTTAGATTAGTCTATTTTAATTACTTTCACAGCATTACGGCATGCTGTTATGGGGTAGAGCCCCGGATCCAAACACAGTCTTTTTTTTTTGCAGAAGAGAGCAATTCGGACTATTTATAATATTAATTACCGGGATTCTTTAATAGAAAAAATCAAAGAAATTAATATACTAACGGTTCCTTGTGAATTTATTTACCAAGGTCTTAGATATGTCAGAAAAAATGTTAAAAGTCTTTCCCAAGGCTTGGTGAGCAACACTGTAAATAAACCAGAAATAAGCATAAACTGGCTTTTCCAAAAATCAGACTCGCCAAATGTTATAAAATTTTACAACAAACTTCCAAAGGAGGTCCTTACTTTGTCAGAGAATAAGTTTAAACTGTTTAATAAGCAGGGCCTATTGAAGAAGGCATATTATAAAATAAAGGATTACTTAGACGATACTAAAGCATGAGGTTATGAAAGTGATTTTTGTCATAATATTAGTTGGTATAATTTCCTAACTTATGGTATGATTCCTCTAGAATTAACTTTAATTAGTTAATATATGAAATAACTGTAAAAGCAGATGGACTATACGGGACAGGTAGACAAAGGTATCATATATTTTTTCTTGCCTCCAAGAAGTAATTTTATCTCCTTATTCAATTAAATTATAGGCTTACTTTTTACATTTTGTTAAGTTTCTTGCCCTTCTTCTTAGCAAGACTAATTGAATGGGCGAAGTTAAGCATATAGTTATTATATGTATTGCATATATTTGTAATATTATTTATTTCTTATTCCTATATTTTTATTTTATTCGAGTATATTTTTTTAATTAAATGTATGTAAACCCAACCTTTATTATTTCCTTGTGTATTTCCCCATATTATTATTTATTACGTAAAACTAGTGCCTATACATATAGATTATTTAACTACTTACATTACATTAAAACCGACCTGTAATAAGTGTGTCTGTTATTTAAAACTGAATTAATTATTTTACGCAATAAAATCAACTTTGGTGCCTGTCCGAATCGTATGATGCACCCACAGCATATTATTTTAAGAGTTGAAAATTCTGCTAGTCACAGAGGTGCCCTGCGTTCATGCAACTAAAACGGAATAGGCTCAAACCGTCTGACCGTAGCGTCTGACGGACAGCGCGTTCCGAATGTTGACATAATCGATCATATCGCGTTAATGGTTAATTCCGAATCAGTATTAGCGTGATAACGATAGCCCTACAATGGTCGCTATTACGACGTCATACATGACATCATTAACGACGTCATGGTGTGATATCATCGCCAACGATTCAGAGCTTTTGGACTCTGAGCGATCTAAAAATAATGACAGCCGGCTTGCGGTAATTTAAAAAATAGGTTATTTGGAGCCTTAGACAAGATAACACTGGACCAGTTTTAGGCGTATTTCCACATACAGTCGGTTCTGCCACGTTTGGTGGGGGACGAGGTAACCACCCTTACATAACCGAATCATGTTCCTACAAACGCACCCACATGCAATTCGCACACCTGCAACACAAATTTACGTAAATACGTACGGTCTTTGAATGTGTGCGTTAAATTTAATAGAGTTGGGAACACGTTTATTGATAAATACATTACTGACACCATTCCATCAGAATCTGTTCAGGTGGACAAAATCTTCTCTAAATCTACATATAAAATGCAACATCTGTCTGTGTGTCTGTATGGACGCTTGCTTATAACTTGGGAACATCTCATTGGATTTTGGTGCAATTTTCATTGTAACGTAGTTTCTTGAGGAAGGTATTAGGCTATGTATCATCACGGTATGATATTGTTAGATACAGGCGGCTGATGGTCTGCAGGTCTTTAGTCAGGAGTCACGAAAGAAATGTAAACCATGATTTAATCACTTCAGCACAAAGTTGCAAAACACAATGGCAGCGCCGCTCAGTTACAGCCTTTTATATCCACCGTGCGCGCGCAGCCGTCGATGACTCAAACTGTTGCCACGCTCGTCCGGCAGGGGCACTCTGTCATCTTGTGTTGCTAACAATATATAAGGTCTTTCACTTTAAATTGAAAGTAATTTAGGAGGTGATTCAGTATCGTTAATAAATCTCATTCCACTGCAAAGCACTTTTTTTTGCGCGAACTTTTTTTTCACTTCTCAGTACAAAGTGGTCCAATCAGCTGACTCAGTTTGTATGGACAAGTGAAGAAAAAGTTCGCGCAAAAAAAAGTACTTTGCAGTGGAATGTGATGTATTAACGATACTGAATCACCTCCTAAATTTCTTTCAATTTCAATTGAAAGACCTTATATAATATATAATATTATAAGATACAATTAACATTTAATTTCTTCAGATAACTTAAATTTAAATTATTATTACATACGGCTTGAACACTCACGTGTGATTGTTGTTGACTATATGCCAACCGTTTCACCGATACAATTTCGGCATTATCAAGGCGAGTGTCGTTCTTAGGACGACGACGCGGCGTTCACCGTCGTTGTCAAACGGGCACTGGCAGCTGCCGATCGGCGAGCTGCACGCATTGCTCGTGCGCTGAGCGTTGGCTGCGTCGTCGATAGGGGTGGGATGGTGGATGCACTTGATTCCTTTGATTGTTCCAATTGTTTGTTATTAGGGGCGGTTATTAAACAAAACGAACTCACAACGGTTGGCATATAGTCAACAACAATCACACGTGAGTGTTCAAGCCGTATGTAATAATAATTTAGTATGTCAGCTCACGCGAGTTTTAATAATATTAAACTTAAATTTATCTGAGATTGAAAACATTTATGGGGATAGATCTATTTATTAGTCATTAACAAACAAGAAATTATTAAAATTTTAAAACTGATTGTCTTTTATCGATAACTACCATCGATAATAACTGATACATGCCTAGCTATTCCCGACGAGGCTACATGGCAGCCTGTTTGGAGCAGCGAGACTATTTAGCGAGACTATTGTGTTGCCATAGTTTTTAAGTTCTGATTTTTAGGTAAATTCTTAAGTTTTAGAAAAAAAATAGTTGTTGAATTTTTCGAGCAAGTAGATTTATAATAGATTTAGTAATATTTTCAGTAAAAATATTAATCAACTATTGCTTATATTGCTGCCTACGATTAATAAATTGAAATTAGTTTTAGAAAAATAAAAATAACAGTGGATTCGGTACAAGAAAAATATAAATACTTAAATTTTGCTGCACACTTTATGAAATAGTAGCATATTTCTCAACACAAAAATCAAGTTAACGTGAATTAATGTTAAGGTATTGATGAATTTCTAGGTAATTTTTTGTAGTAGTTGGAAACACCAAAAATAGTCTCGCTGCGGCGCATTCCTGAATCGTGACGTAGGCGTACTCCCTACGAGACTAAGTTAGTCTCGTAGGGAGTACGCGTACGTCATCGTGGAGAAGTTATGGCGCCAAATATGAATTTTATACATTTTCAAAAATGTTGGATATGAGTAAATTACGAATGAAATAACCAAAAATATACTTACAAGTGAAATGTAACACCATCTTTTTGTAAATTTGATGTGTTAGACATTTTTTTGCACCCATACACAGCACAAAACGGCATTTTTCTCCCAGCTCTTTATGCAAAGACGTTCGGGAATCGATGACAGAAATGGCGGCTGAACTAGTTTTATATACCGCGTTAGATATAGAATCTCATACCTTTGGCAGAGGGGAACGCCTGTTAAAGGCGTCTCCTTTGGTATATTCTCTGAGTTTGGAGCATAATGGTTTATTATGAAACCACTACTCAAAGATTGAAGTTAGAGGAAGTCACTTCTTTGACCTAGTAAAGTAGACTCTTTGTATTCACGTAACGTAAACAAATTTCTACAAATTGTGTCGCTTGCAAGTGTCAACGTCCATGTCACAGTATAAGCAAAGACAGTAGGGAAATTGAACCGAATTCCCGAGTTAAATACCTACGCGCCACCGAAGCGTTAGGGCTGTCGCTCACTCATATCATAACTTGGGTTTTTCGAGATACGATAAGACTCGTCATCGTCATATCAATATTAAAAATAAGCATTAAATTATCTTAAATAATAAATAATGAACGATTAAAAAGCCGTTTGGGAGATACAGGCCGTTAAAGTTTTGACATTCCCATGCAACGACACGTCTCACTAAAACGTCAAAAAACCATGTCAAATGTCAAAAAATGTCAAGGTTTTTCTCCACTCACAATTAAACACCCAACATTTCATACATACCTTTTTAACGACCTTTTTAATAATATTCCTAGTATAGATACTATATAGTATAGATATAGTATAGATAGCCTTTCGCTCGCGGGTCCGCCCGCGATTATTCAATCTTTGCCCCGTTTTTGGCTTGATGTTTTTTTTATCAACACTCTTATAGCCTATAATTATACTGTAATAGAGTCTATACTGTAATAATAAAGAAAGCGTATCCAAATCCGTTGAGTGGTTCGAAATTTAAAACGGAACAGACAGACAGTAAGACGGACAGACGGTATGGGTTCGGGCATTTGATTGGATTTCACCTTGTATAATATATATTTTATCTATAATTTTAATCGTATATACATATATTGCTACATAAATTAAATAAAACTTTAATCTAGTTTTTTTTTCAAGATGTGTTTCAAGTTTCACCAAGTGCCGACAATTTCAAGTATAAATTTTGTTTAAACTAGTTCATGTACATTTATTATATATATTTATAAGATTAAATTTTGACTTGTGAAACGTGTAGGTATTATATATACCTACTTTGCAAAATAAACTATTTTAATTTGAATTTGAATTTAAGACACAGAAAAATAGACAGAAAGACAAAAATTGTAGTTTTGGCCTCAGTACAAAACTATTTACTAATAAATAACTCGTTAAATTTAAAATTTCACAAAAATATTTAATGTACAGATAGACATGACTTTTTTTCTGCTATAGCTAAAGATAGATGATTGTTTACGTAATGATTGCCCACGGTAACTTCCTCCACATTTACTCTGACCCATTCCAGCAAATTCTATAATAGCGGAGTTGTATACCATAAATATATTTACTCTGAGACATATTCCGCATATTCGTCGTATCTGCCGTTTGATTGAAAGTACCGCGCGCCGCTCCACCGGTTGGCTAGACTTGCTTGCGGCGGCGCGGCGGCGGCGACGACGGCGACAACCGACAAAAAAGTCAAATTCAAATCCAAAGAAACTTGCTTTTTGTTCTGACAAGCGTACTTAAATCTATTAACTCTTTATTTTGCCCTGGTAACAGACAGTATGAACATACATAAAAAGAACGCGACAATTTCAAAAATCTAATTTATAATGTAAGTAGGAACTACTCTTGAGTGATATTTTTTAGTCTTACCTTTGGACATCAGCCGGAAGTCTAAAATAGGCGATTTCCTTTTTTCGTGACGAATTTAGGCATCCAAATGCGCAACAATATCTTTGCGACATCGTGATCAGGTCGGCACAGACTTTACAAACGCCACGTCCTATCACCCGCTTGCGTCTGCGCGTACTGGCAAGGCAAGCGCGGCGCGGCGCCACGACCCCAGCGATTGACGCTCCATGTCTGCTTAGACAGCGTGTAGAGCACGCGTCTGATGTCTGAGGCTCGAATCGGAGCGCTTCCAGGTAGTTTCCTTACTGTCTTTGCTTATACTGTGTCCATGTCACGTTCAAAAGCCTTCCGGATTGTAGCATTGCAAAGTTTGTAGGGTTGTTTATCACAAAAAGTTACGCGTCGAAGTTTGGCTTGATGGAAATTGCGTTTTACCCTCTTTTATTGACATGAAGATAATCGCGCGACTGCCGCGATGCCGAGAGTTTCTCGTTCATTTGTCGGCCGGAGTTGTAGCAGAAAACTCGTGTTGGTTGTTTCCTTATTTGATGGTGTTCAACGGCGAATGAAAATGGCGGAGGTGCCAACAGGAGTAGTGTTTTTGATATATTAGGTGGGTTTTTTTGTGTTTAAATTTGGTTAATTATTCATTTGTGTGGAATAGTTTTATAATTTTGTTTTTGTATTTCAGGAAGATTATTTTCGGACAATTTAGAAAAAGGAATTTTTTCGTCGGGTTGGTGGGAGTTCTGACTATCGTCAGATCATGGTATGTATTGCTTTCTTTGTATTTTGAGTCACCGGAATTTTGTTCTCATTGTTCCGTGTGGTAAAGGTTTTAATATTGTTTTTCTCCTCTAATTCCAGGGTGTTTTGTTTTTACAAGATCTTCGTGTTTGTCAAGATCTTCTTGATTTCGAGATTTACCTGCTGGCAGAGTTTTGATCGCCGCGTGGAGTACGCAGTAGCAGTTCCTTTGTCTGCGCGGTCGAGGATCGTTGACCTTGAAGGGGGCAGCGGACGGCGGGTCATTTCCGTGGTGGTTATTGGAAAAATTCAAGTAGTGTTGGAATTTTTTTACTTTTATCCACACACAATGGAGATACCTAGGACGGTATTGTTTTCTGGACACTTAGTTATGTGTCCTATTAGTATTCAAGGTTAAATTCTTCTTCCTGTTTCACCGAATAACCCAAACTGTAAAATTTAATGTTCTGTAATATTTTTTCTTTCCTGGTAGAACTGAATGGTGTACCAGACGATTTGGTTTAAAGAGTATGTTCGACAAATATTTATTATTGTAGGATCTACGGCTCCCCTGAGCTAGATTTATTTAGGAAATTATTTCCCTAGTTTTGTTTACAAGTTTTGTTACTTTTAAAGTTTTTTTTTTTTATGTAATTTTCACAAGATTCCATGTAATCTAGTTACCTGTGGATAAGGCAGTAACAAATTCCACCTAGTTATCACTTAAATGTATATTTAAGTCTTGGCAATACTAATTCCAATGTAATATTACTACCAGATGTTAAGGCGGTACCTAACACATCTATTTTAAGGTACTTAAGGTCTTAGTAATGTCTTGGCAGGAAATTGCCAAATGAAGATCTTGGCCAAGAACTTGTAACTAAGATAATTTTTTCTTAACTTGTGAAATTTAACCTTTTATTAGTTTTGATAAAGTTAAATAAACTTAATTGTATAGTACCTCGAAGTTTTCTTCAGAACCTTTTAACAACTATTAGGTTACAATTAGGTCACTGTTTAGTTTTATCTTGTTCAGTAGTACGACCGGTGGAAAGACCGGGTACCCGCTGGTCGTGCTATCTGACAGGATGGATCATACGTTTTAAGAGTGATGGACGCAATTGTCTATTCGGAACGATTTGATTGGCGTGAGAAGTGGATGGTAGGTTGTCGTCAGCGTCATGCGGAACGCGCTGAGATATGTCATTTGTTTGACATTTTAATTGATTTGAAACTTTTGAAAGAGTGAAATAACCTCTGAGATAACCTCGAGCCCTGCGGTCCGAAATAGAATTAAAATGGATTATAAGCCATTCACTTCATACTTTCGTAATCGATTTTAGCGATATAATTCTATTTCGGAACGCAGGGATGATAACATAACCCCTGCGTTCCGAAATTGAATTATTTCGCTAAAATCGGTTACGAATGAATGAGGTGAATGGCTAATAATCCATGAGTGAAGCAAATGCGTTCATTCATTCGTATGACTTTCGTGGCTCGTGCGACGGAGGTGAGGCGATGTGAGCGTTGAACGGAATGGAATGTCAAAAATTGTTTTCGCTCCATTATTTCAGCAGTTCAGATCAGATAAACCATGGTATATGTTTTATTCGGTCATGAGAGAAACAAATGGAAAGTCGTGTAGAACTCTTGGTCGAAAAGGAAGAATATATATTTAATAATTTTTTTTCGTCACTATCTGAGTCTACGTTGAAGAACAGTGCTACAAACTCTTCTTGTTCCATCACGAATCACGGCACTTTGACGAAATAAAATAAAATAATAGTATTGTATTCTGTGGTAAGAGGTTATGGTTAAGATGTATCTTTTTTAATGCGGTCCGAATCATAAGCTATCTTTCACATTGTTTGCTAGCTCACAAATTACGGACCAGTCATCGCTCACACTTTAATTCATTCATTGCTTTTATTTATGTAATTCTATTTCGGACCGCACGGAACAACTCATGGTAGCGTTCCAAAACCAAACCCCGGTTGGATGAGCCTCAGAATAAGGAATACAAATAGAAGCCTGGCTAAAATAACAACTGGGCATTAGCCATTGTACTCATCTAACGTAAATTACTCCTGTGTACGAGTGAATGAAACGACGGACCGCACTTACTTTATATTTTTTCCTGGTGTGTCACTAGATTGAACCAAACAAATGTCAGATGGATGTAATTTGGATGTATTTTAAAAATTATAATACCATCAAATTAAATATGTCTCATCATTGTATCGTTGTGTTGTAATATTGTTCGCTGCGTGCATCACATCTTAATTTGGTGGCATCGAAATGTCTAATGCATTTTGCGAAAGTTTACAGCTTCACCGAGAGAAATTAAATATTTTGGTGCTCTTCCTCTCAAAATTCGTGAAAGTGTGATTTATTATTGTTTGTGTTGATTGTTTTTTTAACTTTGGAATAAAATGTCTTGTGCGATTGAAGGCTGTAAATCGCATACAGGAAGAAAAGAAAACAACAATGAAGCAATATCATTTCATCGGTGAGTTCTGATAGTTTTTATGTTAATAAGTTGCAGGATCATACCTAAAACTCAGTAACAATAATAGTAGTTCTTGTAAATCATACTCGTGTTCAATTCTACACCGATATTTGCCTGTTTTATATAGATTTTCTGCCGACTATTAGAGGTTATGATTTTTCGCATAGTGATGTACTAAAGTCCGTGTGGCAAACTATCGAACATTGGTTCCCGCGGCAGCCGTGCATAAAGGATAATTCCGCAGATTAATTGCAGCGCGAGTTAAAAGAAAAATAATGCCGAATAAATATCGCTAAGTATATTTTTTTGTTACAGATTTCCAAAAAGGGAAGAATTAAAAAGTGAATGGCTTAGACGAATAATTAGACCAAATTGGGCAATTAAAAAAAGCAGTCATATTTGTTCGAAACACTTTACGCCGGATTCTTTTGGACGAACGAAAATTAAAACGAAAATTTAAGACTGTTAAAAGCAGATGCTTTACCGACGACGTTATATTTACCAGATACAGACACATTGGTAACCTTTAAATAATTATGTATAATTTCATTATTAATCTTGTTTGTAGGTACGTGCTTGTACTATACTATATTAGCTCGATAATTTTTAAATTTTGGGCAACAGCACCAGTACCTATGGATGTCTGTGGTGTAGAAGAATGCATACTTCTATGTTCGCAAATCGTTCTGAAAGGCCTGTTCAGAACTTGTACGTTACTTCCGTGATCGACTTCACGAAGAAATTCCGCAGATCAAGACATTTTCGTACTTAGTGGTTGACAATAAAAGTACTTCCACAGGGTAGTTCTATCGTGAAATTAATTTTGGGAATGCTTATTGACTTGAACTGCGCATAATTTGGTTTCTTATTACAGGTTATTAAGTATTTTAATCGTTCATTATTTGTTATTAGTTATTATTCAAGATAAGTTGATGTTTATTTGATAGAAATAATAAAAAAATTGAAATTACCTCTGTAGTAATTGCGCTGTCATCGCTCATCATTGACATAATATTATTATTACGAATCCTATAAGTCTATTATTATTATGATTTCTATTGTTGCGATTAATTCCTTCCTCCTTGATTGAACAAAGACGCGACATCAACGAACATCTATGTGATTGAGTTAAGAGGCGACTTAAATAGTTTACGGTTGTACCTCTGATACAAGCTACAGCATTTTTTGTACTAGAAACAAGCACAATTTTGGACTTAACTTATGTACCTACCTGCCTACGATATAGTAATTTGTACTTAATAAAAAATATTATGCTAAACGAAAAATATCCTTTTATTAATTCCTTATTTACACAATATCACATGTGTCCCACTGGGGTAGACAGAGACCGCTTTGCTATTAATTCTCTTGGCCTCCTTCCAAAGCAAGAGGATGTCACCAGAAAGGTCGGTGCCTCCTGCATTCTCTTTTTTTTCCCACTTTGATACGATATAATGTGTGGTAAGCAGATTGGTCATGGTTAATTTCGATTTGGTTTATTTATCGTAGTCAAAAATCGACATTGTTACATCACTAGCAAAGCAACGACCTAGTGACAACCTACCTAATTAAGAAAAAACTAGTACATATCCATCTCTCTCTAACGCACTAGAATGTCGTAAGAAAATCAAGGATAGGTGTCTTTCTCCGCGTATTATTTTAGCCAGGCTTCTATTTGTATTCCTTATTCTGAGGGATGAGCATTACGTTTTGGAACCGTTCATAAAGAAATTAATCTTCGGATTAACTTTGGTGAGATTCGGAACTGACATAGAGTAATTTGTCAAGAGAAAAATTTGGCGGGAAGACGAAAATGTTTAAAGGTTTTATAATTACAGAGAAATTTTACCGATAATCAAATTTCAGACTCGTAGGAATTAACAAGAAACAAATTCAAATCAAAATGTCGTTCTAGGCGAGAAAATAGAAATAGTTCTCATCTGTGGATTGGGATATTCCCGGCAATTTTCGCAAAGCAAAATATTGGTCGTGTCAGTAGAAAAAGTTGCTCGGGTTTGATCGTTCCAAAACGATCTCATTTGTGGTTTTGGAACCAGCAGTGAGCTACTTTCATCTGACAGACAGTAATATCTTTTACTTATGGAATTAGTACCTATGCACTCTAAATTCCATGCTTTTACTTCATCGGACAACCTAAGGTGTTTCGGAACGCTACCGGTACCATTTTTGGCGGGAAGTAAAAGTATGTAAATAAAAATTCTGTCTGCTGCTGCGTGTTGGGTGATATTTGGCAAACATTATATTTTTCTACTAGTTATGGAACATTCTAATTATCTCTCTATTTCGGATATTTTAGTTACTAACGAAAAAGTTCCCTGTAAATTTTTACATGAACTTCCTAAAATGGGTGAGTTTTTTTAAAACTTCTGTTATGTTGAAGAGGGCTGAGTGAGAACTTCACCGATTGAGACGCATTTTCATTTCAGGTTTTTTGGAT
The DNA here is from genome assembly GCA_934047225.1 of Ypsolopha sequella. NCBI lineage: Eukaryota > Metazoa > Arthropoda > Insecta > Lepidoptera > Ypsolophidae > Ypsolopha > Ypsolopha sequella. The sequence goes on along the minus strand of OW204002.1, from coordinate 9,741,982 downwards.
CCTTCAGCTGCAGAAGATGATTTGAAAGCTGGCTCAAATGTGGATATTCCTCTTTGGTTGGCTGAATCCCTTTATTCTAGAAGACCTCCTTTAGTCACTGTGGAACTTCCCAAAATATACAAAGATGCTTACAGAGAAATCTTCAATGCAGATGCTTGTACTGTGGACATGCATAAATTAGGTCCATATTTCTATGAATTTGGCTGTTATATTGCTAAACACGATATCAGAGGTGAAGTTGGGTCCACCTTGATTAATGTGAGTACATAACCTCTTTCATTTTATAAACAAGCTCTTTTATTTGTACCTATTAATTTTAGCAGTGGCTTCATAATCACATCTACAATCACTGTTGCCGGGACCAATTTTTTCTTAAGTTATATTAGGACTAAAAGGATGTTGCACAGATCCTTTTTTAAAGTGCAGGCCAATATTAAAAGACTGACTGACTTAATTACATGTTGGAAAGTAATTTGTAGGAGCTACAAATGCAAAGTTTTCCATTAGATCATCTATATTATCTGCTATTAGACATAAGCCATTGCCAGCTATTTTAGTATGTAATCAACCCATCAAGCTGGGTGTCCGCTTCCTGAGTCTTCAAGTTCGCAGCCACCCATCTGTGTCTACCCTTGATTATTATCTTATTACCTATTTTTATAAACCAGAAGTGAAACCACCAAAAATTACCACCAAGTACACTAATTTTCTGATTGAGCACTTATGCGATGGTTATTATGATTATGAGGTGATGCCGCGGGCTAGGGATGTTCCGCAAAACTTGCTTAGACTGCTATATATTTTCACTTTTCAATAATACCAAGTCAAATTCCATTACAGACTTTCCGCCAACGGTTTAAAATGCTGCTATCAGCGAGTGTCTCCAGCGACAGCCTCACTTCGATGCAGCCTTTATCGGCAAGTGAGAGGGAGAGGGCTGCTGCTGCCTCATGCACGGAGAAAGAGCTGTGTGACTGGCTCCATAGCGGGGACTGCAAACTTACTACAGCAAACATGGTTGCTAACCACAGGAAAAGAAAGAGGGCTGAGATGGAAATGCTGTGATGTTAAATATTTGTTAGCTAAAATTTGATGATCTATCAATGTGTGAAATTTTTAGTATTACACTTTGTAAGGCCCTTGTAGTGCGCATGGTCGCTTTGGCTTGCTAATTCCTCCTACTTCGCAAACATAAAAAGCGAGAGCCACGATAATGTGTTACAAGATTCATCTCTTGAAAAAACTTGTGACTGTCTTTGGTTGTTCCACTGCCTTTAGAGGTCAATGGGTTGTTCACATGACTAGATACTATTTTAGATTGGAATTAACAAACAATGTACAGCCCAGAAACTTTATATTTGGAGGGTAAACTTAAGAGTTTCACCCCTCATACTAAGAAAGGATATTAGAAAATTCGCACCTCAAATGGTTCAAAAACGGGTCAAAGTTTGAACAAAAAGCCTCCATTTTGGCGACACCTTTCGCCTAGAACTGATAAATATACACATGCTACAGGTGGTCTGAAAATTTCAAAAATGTAAGAGTTATGCCCGTTTTCACTAACCTTAGGTGACGCCTAAATATTTAGGAACTCTTATTACCTTAAGAATTCCTGAATATTTAGGCATCCGATTTAGGCGTCACTTAAGGTTAGTGAAAACGGGCATTAGGGTCAGTTCTTGATCAAAAATAAGGAAAATTGTGACATTCTTCAGATAAAAGCTGTGAAATAGTAAGGACTGAGCTTTTTAAGTTGTCTGCGAAGCAATTGTAAATACTCCATTACCAAACCTTGGCCTGGGGTCTGATGATGAAGTGGAAACAGAACTTTTTAATAGTAAAAATATAAAAAAATATATAATATAAAAAAAAACGAATTTTTTAATAGTAACAATATTATGCTTGGACACACCGTAAGTGGTACTAAGTAAGCTTGAAGGACTACGCCAATTGTGTTGCGGGGTCAGTGTTCACACGCGGCAACACGCCTTCTTGGTCCGGTGTTTCACCATAAACGGCGCCCACGGAGTAGCTAACCGTGTGGTAACCGGATACCGTCTTCGGCGGACTACGCTGAAACGGTCTAATAGTCCCGGGCGAAGGGGTGGGCAGACGGTGGCGTACAGGGGGTGAGATGAGTTGGAGGCTATTCCTGAGTTATTTCACAATCATATATGCTATGCTATTGTCCACAACCCTATTGCTGTACTCCTAGTTACGTACGGATTTTATCTAGGCAGGGACTCTGCAGTATACGCTGATATCTCTATACAAAACATTCTCAATGCTATGGGCTCCTTGGAGGGTGGGGCGCTGTGGAAGTGAAGTATTAATAACGGTTTAGAAATGGGGATTCAGGAAACGAACCAGAACGGCGATAGGGCTCGCCCCCCGTTCCGTCGCGTTTCCCTAGAGCGAAAAGGCAAACAGCAGACAGTGCTACATTGAATGTTTGTGGAGGATTGCATGAAAATATAGATGTGAGATGAGATGACTAGCTTTTGCCCGCGGCTCCGCCCGCCTTGAAGGGATTTCATGAAAATGATGCAAAGGGATATTATTTTTCGAGCCTTGAGACTTCATCGTCAGCTTAAACTTTACGGTGAGCCGTATCCAGTCCCATTATCAGACACTGATGACCGTGTTTTACAAAAGTACCCATCAGAGTCCAAACTCGAAAGGTCTGCTGTTGTCTGTTGAGGAGTTACCTTATTTACCTCCCAGTCCCATCATCAGACTCTGGTCACCATGTTTTACCAAAGTACTAATCCACACCAGTCAAATAAGTTGAAACTCGATGGGTCTGCTGTTTTCTGTTGAGGAGATCCCATATTCACCTTCCAGTCCCATCATCAGACTATGGTCATCATGTTTTACAATGAGCCTAAGGACGGACAGACAGGACAGACAAATGTTACATATAATATATATGTAAATAACTGGACAGTATCGCTCTAGATTTTGAAAAATTATATTTTCTTGTTTAATTTATTGCATAATAGTCAATAGAAAATTACATCAGTTTTGCGAGATTAAATTATTTTTTAAACTTATATGGATTCCAAACGGGTCCATGAGATTTATCCAAAGTACAGTCAGTAAAAAAATACAAGAGAGTTTGAGAATAATAAACAATAACTTGTGCTATGTGTATCGCAGGAAACGAAGAATTTGGTTAATACAGTGGTTTTGAATATATGTACCTTAATCTATGCTAATTAACTTATAGAATGCCTTGTGACAACGCAATCATAGATAAAGTTCAATGACAATTGACTACATTAAATTAAATAGGTCTTTTCCAAGCAGTTCGGCTCTGTTTTAAATCCGTGGCATATATAATGTACTCTTTGGCTATGTGAGTAAATGTGTTCTGTCTGTGTTCATCACTATCTGATGCAAAATCTCGCTGCAGGCGCGGCAATAAAACGTGTGAGTAGAGCGAGGTATATGGCGCGCTTTTTCGCACAATTACCGTGCTTATTAATGTTTGTGATACAATTAAAAGTCCTTATTCATCTATTAATTTTCTTTTATTTCATGATATAATAAATATTTATCTAAACTTTTTTGCTGATTGTACCAAACAATCTCATGGACCTATTGGGAAAGAAAATTAGTACATTACGATACGAGAGCGATGAAACGTTTTCTGACGAGTGTGAGTTTGCGGCACGAGTCGAGAAAAAGTTTCTCGCACGAGTTTCGTATAATTCGCGTAATTTTACGCTGCGCGTGCGTAAAGTCGGCATTTTCCGCACTTGTGCTATAAAAAATTATACGAAACTCGTGCGAGAAACTTTTTCTCGACTCGTGTCGAAACTCACACTCGTCAGAAAACGTTTCATCGCTCTCGTATCGTAATATACTATTATTTTAAAATGTCGTGGACCCTTTGGTACCTAATCAAAGCATGAACTTACATTTTTTGAAAACAATGGAATCATGGACCTTTGGGAACAACCCGAAAATCGGCAGGTAAAATTTATATCGTGATGTTTAAACGTACGTATGTATAGCCCTTTTGCTTTGGTCAAAGAGTAGGTACTATGAATACTTACACCGTTTTTGTTACGGGGTCTATCCACAAATATCATAATACTATAATTGTCCCATCCAATCTATCTCAAGACTCAAGACCAAAGCAGTTGGAAAGTTATTTCTGTATAGTATGTATAGTCGGAGAGCTGACGACCACAACGGCCAGGTAATTTTATCATCGATAAAACTCAGGATTCAACTTACCTAAAGAGCCCTTTTGTCAAAACCGTCGATCTGGCAGGCCGCACCTGGTGGATTTAGGTGTTACGGGGTGGGGGAAAAAATTTGGTAAAAGCAACAATGATATTGTTACCTAAAAATTTTTTTTTTTCCTAATTATATTAAGGCTGGCGACATCTTTACACCAACCGATTGACTCGAATTTTTTTTGGGTGTATTGGGAACATAGCCAAACAGTTTGCAACAAAAACGAATGATGATACTTTTACCTTTTTTCCCACCTCGTAGCACCTGAATCCACCAGGTGCGGCCTGCCAGATCGACGGTTTTCACAAAAGGGTTCCTCAGGTAAGTTGAATCCGGAGTTTCATCGATGACAAAATTACCTAGCCATTTTGGTCGTGACATCTTAGACTGGTAGCATAAGCTGTATTTAAACGACATACTGAAAACACCGATTTATAATGTAAGTAGTTTGAGGGTTACATCCCCGAATACTCAACAAACTTAATTTTGTGGGTGATTAATGATAAGTTTGTAATTTTTGTTTAGATTATTCAAGTATATTAAATTATTTAAATGGTACGGAACCCTCAGGGCACGAGTCCTACTCGCACTTACCGGTTCTTTTCTTTGTACAGAAAAACCCTTAAAATATTGTAATTTTCTATTTTAATATGTTGTAAATTCCAAGGTAAAGAATCCAATAAATCTCTCCTGGTTGTTTACATGATGGTAATTTGATCAACACTTAATTATAAACTTGGCTGGGAGGCGGATTAAATGCCACGCTATTTATGTGGCTAGAAAGTTCAAGCATCTATCACTATTGATGTTTCTTAGGGCTGTACAAAACTTATAATTTTACAATACAATGAGTACCTAGGATATTCAAGACCATGATATCTGCTTGAATACGTTCAATTATTTTCAGTCCTGAAAATATGAATATAGAAGGTTGGTAATACCCTCCATGTACCCTCCTAACGCTTGCGTACAGAAAGACCGTCCCGTGAACAGGTGTTAACGCCCAGAATAAAAAAAAAATGGACTCGCGATAATATCCTTAAAAAAAGACTTAGTAGCATATTTGGTACTTACAAAACAAAAAATCTCTATGTCAAAAAATTGGTTTGGGCGTTGATCCCATGTCCTGTACCTTTTTATAGGATCGTTGGGCGTCATCGTCAGAGGATATTTTTGAAAAAACTTCCGGACGTTAAGCTATATAATTTTTTAAGATTTGTTTTTACTTGAATATTTGAAAAATTACCAGTAACCAAGAAACTTAATAATGAAAATTGAACAGACATGGGTAAACAATTCTTTATTATATAGCTTCTTACTTTTAATTCCGAGAAATATTTGAAACAACCATGAAATCAAACCAGAAATAGGAAGTGGCGCTTATATAAAAGCTGCTTGGCAGAGGATACTCGCTTTCAGTGCACCATCAGATCTAAACAAACACACACTGTAAAAAGAGCAAAACTAAAAATGGAACCATTTTCTCTCTTTCCAAATCGATTACTTGAACAAGACTTTGGTATGTGCATAACACCCGAGGATTTGATATTACCAACAAATAATATTTGCACCGCAAATTACTTCAGACCATGGAAGTGGTACATCCCAAATATAGCAAAAGATTGTGGATCAACTATTGAAAACGATAACAACAAATTCCAAGTCACATTAGATGTCCAGCATTTCAGGCCAAGTGAAATCAGTGTAAAAGTACTCAACAAACAAATATTAATAGAAGGTGACCATGAAGAGAGAATTGATGAACACGGCATGGTCTCAAGGAAATTCACAAGAAGGTATGCCTTACCAAGAGATTGCGACGCAGACGATGTTGCGTCTAATCTTTCTTCCGATGGAGTCTTGACTGTGATTGCCAATAAGAAGTGTGATCAAAATCTTAACAAAGAATTATCTGTGCCAATAAAGCTTGGTGACTCATTTTCAAAGGAAAAAGAAGTTCAATCAAGTTTCAAGTCCGACCAATTGGTTGAAAAAACAAGTGCTGCTGCCAAGGAGGAAATGTGTGATATTTTAAAGAAAGATTCAGAAGAAACTTGCACTAAAAATAAATCACAACTTATGCTAAGGGAAGAGAAGTGTTGTTTGCTGAAACCTGAACTTTTTATGCAATCAACATCGAGTGCTGAAGATAAAATTCTAGAAACAAAAGCAGATATGCAAGAACTGCCCAAAATGAGAACAGAAAAATTTGATCAAGCTATTAGTGATTTAGCTGCTAGAACAGATGAAATAATGAAACTGACCATGGATAATATTGGCCAACGCAGTATGGCTTCCACAACATACGAATCTGTAATTGAAGAAACTATGAAAGGTACTGTTGCATCACCTAAAGAGGATTCTATTAAAACAACTGCCAGATTTGGAAAAGAAGATTCTATGGCCTCTTTTAGAGAATCTTTAGATGAAACTATGAAATGTAGTATTGCATCTACACTGGATGAATCTGCCAAATCAACTTTCGGGTCTGGAAAAGCAGAATCTATGAAATCTTTTAAAGAATCTGCGTTAGATGAAACTATGAAAAGTAGTATTGCATCTACAATAGGCGGGTCAATAAAATCAACTGTTGCATCTACAATGGATGATTCTATCAAATCTACAGCATCTGAAAATGAAACATCTATTAAATCATTTATGGAATCTACCCAAGACGAAACTATGAAAAGTAGTATTGCATCTACTAAAATAGAATCTGTAAAATTAACTGTTGCATCTACAATGGATGATTCTATCAAATCAACTACTGCATCTGCAAATGACACATCAATAAAATCATTTAAGGAATCTACCCTAGATGAAACTATGAAATGTAGTACTGCATCTACAATAGATGAATGTACAAAATTTAGTGTGGCATCAGCACTAGATGAGTCAATCAAATTGGCAACAGAGATAGCTGGAGTGTCTAGTATGAGTGCTGCATCAGAGATGACAAGTCATTCTAGTGAAACTATGCAGGCTGAGGAGTTTTCATCATCATTTATGACAACCATGAGTTCGAATATAAAACCTAGTGAGAAGTCAAGTGAATTGTTAACTGATACCATTACTGCAGCTTTGAAAGAAGCTGCGGAAAATCTGTAAAATGTTTCTAGATCTGTAACAACAAAAAGAGAGATATTTTTCACATACAAATATTTATTCCTACATTTATTTATAAAAAGTTTCCTTACCAATAAAGTGATTGTTATACTTTTTAAATACAAGTTATTTTGAAGTACCTACTCCATTAGAATTTAATTTTATGAGATCAATAGAACGAAAATTGCAAATGTAATGTGAAAAAATTTCTAAAAAGTATGTACAAGTTGACTTGGAACAGTGGACCATTACAGTGATTTATTAGTAATATTAAAAATGAATTCACTACAACACTTCACTTAATCTGATTGTTCATCAACCTCATCTTGAGTCTCTTCATTACAATTCTCATGTACCTCGTCTTGGTTCTTGCAGCAACATTGCATCAAAAGCTCAGAGGTACACTTGTAATGGGGGATTAAATGTTAACATCTATCGTTTTTGACTGATGGATTGAGGTCATGGAAGTAAGCGTGAGCCATGGCGTCATCGGCCGGCATACGAAGGGCGGGGTTGCAAGTCAAGAGGCGAGCGAGGAGGTCTCTCCCCCGAGCGGGGAGGCGAGGGACAACCTGAGCTAGACCCAAGCTTGGTTGATAAACTGGCAGGGGTTTGTAGTCAGGCAGCTGCGTCACTCCAGGCCATGTGTCCTCATTGGGGGTTCCTGTTATAAAATAAACAATATTAGCTGAGACTTAATGATTAATACCTATCTATATTAGGGTATAAAAAAAACCGGCCAAGAGCGTGTCGGGCCACGCGCAGTGTAGGGTTCCGTAGTTGCCCTGCACAATATGCGGACTTCTTCTCCAAGTACATTTTACAAGTTTGTCGACTAATACAGATCGCGCCAAACTTCTAGTACGCTCGGAAGTTGCTCTTCTCAAGAACGGCCCATACATTTTGTTCCCGCTGATGCGAATCGCCCCGTGTTTAGAGGGGACTAAAAGTTTGACGCGATCTGTAGGTACTCGTTAACTTGTAAAGCCTACTTAGCTGTGATAGTTTTCCTTTTAATTTCGTTATGTATAATACTGCCGTGATTTTTTTAACGTCCAAATACAACCGTTTCGCTGGCAGGGGGGGGGACACTTGAATCTAACAAAAATGAACATGTTTAAGCTTAATATTTCGCATACAGAACCCTGGATCGAAAGATTGTCTTCTCACACCCCCAAATATTTTTAAATTACCTATCCAACGACACCCCACACTAGGGGATAGACGAGAAAAAAAAATCATCCCCACTTTACGTGTAGGGAGGTGCCATAAAAAAAATCTTTTTCAAAATTTTACTGTACCACTTTATCGGCGTGATAATATACCCATGCCAAATTACAGCTTTCTAGTACTAATAGTCTCTAAGCTAAGCCGCGGACAGACAGACAGACATGGCGAAACTATAAGGGTTCCTTGTTGTTGACTACGGAACCCTAAAAAGGGATGAATTTATGTTCATATGATTGAAATTACCCTGAAAATTACATATTCTCAAAATGTGAAAGTGATTTTCGTTCTATGTATAACTTCAATCAATCAGTTCAAGGCCGTTTTCGGTCACAGCGACTGTCAATGCTGAGAGCGGCGCTGGTGAGCCCTCACGTGGCTGACGTAGCCGATTTTTGCAGTGAACGTGCGGCCACATTCACTGCACGTCAGCACCCCTCCAACTATATTATAATTGATGGCCACTGGTGGTCGGGCCTTAAGCTGGTCTCGTTTTGTGTCGAGCTCAGCGCGTCTAATCGATTCGAAAGCATACACCTTAGTGTTCACAGCCTGCCTCCAATGTGGTCTGTCTGCTGCCAGTGTTTCCCATTGTGCTGGGTCTATTGCACATTTCTTCATGTGGCGGTTAAGCACATCTTTATACCGCAGAAATTGGCCGCCCTGTTTCCGTTTCCCTTCCTGCAGTTCGGAGTAGAAGATGCGCTTAGCCACCCTGGCATCAGACATTCGGGAAACATGGCCACACCATCGCAGCTGACGCCTCATTAGATAGGACTCAATCCCACCGACATCAGCACGTCGCAGAACTTCCGTGTTTCTCACACGGTCCGACCAGTGGATGTTCTGGATGTCACGCAGGCATTTGAGGTGGAACCTATCCAATGTGCGAATATGCTTCCGGTATGGACACCACGATTCGGAGGCATAGAGAAGATTAGGCAAAACTATCGCCATGTACACAGAGACCTTTGTATGGAGCTTTAGGTCATGTGACCGGAACACCTTGGGACGAAGTTTGCCGTAGGCTGCAGCAGCTGCTCCTATTCTGCTGTTGACTTCATCGTCAAGATGGCACTTGGATGTAATCGTGCTCCCCAGATATTTGAATTTATCTACTTGCTTCAGCGATGCCTCACCGAGTTTTATATCGACTGGCGCACTGAGAGTGTTTTGAACCATCACTTCGGTTTTCTTAACACTGATTTTTAGGCCAAAACGCCGACATATCTCATCGAGGCTCGACATTAAGCGCTGTAGATCATCTGAGGATTCCGCCACGAAACACAGGTCATCTGCGTACATTATCTCCGTTATGGTGGTAAGACACACTTTGGTGTATGCTTTCAGCCTGGCTAAGTTGAAAACACCGCCGTCGGTGCGAAAACGAATACGGATACCGTCAGGCACTGATTGCAAGGCTTCCCGAACTACCACGGCAAAGTAAAGGGCAAAGAGAGTGGGTGCCAGCACGCAGCCTTGCTTGACTCCACAGCTGACATTGAAGAACTCTGTATCTTCGCCCTTTACCGCGACACAACACTGCATGTCATCATGCAGTAGCCGGACCAACCTCACAAACTTATCCGTGCATCCCAGTTTCGTCATCACCACCCATAAAGCTTCCCGAGGCACACTGTCGAAGGCTTTTTCCAGGTCAACAAAACACATATACAGTTCCTGACTCTGTTCTCTGCTTTTCTCCTGGAGTTGACGTATGGAGAAAATAGCCTCGCAGGTACCTCTTTCCGGGCGAAAGCCAAATTGGGTTTCCGGCAGGATGTTCTCAGACAGGGGCACTAAGCGGTTAAGCAATATCCGGGCAAAGACTTTTCCCGGAGAGGTAAGGAGAGATATACCTCTGTACGAATTGCAGTCGGAGCGATCTCCTTTGTTTTTGTACAAGGAGCAGATACGAGACAGATGAAAGTCTTCCGGTACCCGCTCCTTTTCCCACATCTCAACAAAGAGCCTCCAGATTGTACCGTGCAACTCGTCACCTCCATACTTAAGTAGCTCTCCGGGCAAATTGTCAATGCCCACCGCTTTTTTATTCTGCTGTTGTTTAATGGCAAGAACGACCTCACTTAGTGACAGTGGCTTGTCAAGCTCAGTGCAGGCTGGCAATACTGCTATTGAGCTGATGTGATGCAGATCCGCATCTCGGTCAACGTTAAGTACGCTGTTGAAATGTTCCCGCCAGCGCTGGAGCACGTCCTGCTTGCTTGTAAGTAGTAATGTACCATCAGATGACCTTAATGGAACACTACTGCGGGCTGACTTACCTACTAATTGACGGACCTCTTCGTAAAATGTGCCCATTTGATGCGTGTCTGCAAGCCACTGTATGTGCTTGGCCTTTTCCTGCCACCACCTGTCTTTTATCTCTCTGACCTTACCTCTGAGCTGAGCACTACTCTGCCTGACTTCCTTCGACTGTTCAGTGCGGTGGTTACGGAGGAGAGTTCGGTGCTTCCTTATTGCTTCGGCTAGGCTTTCGTTGTTCTCGTCGAACCAATCCTCGCATTGACGAGGTTTTATACCAAGTTTTTGCGTGGCTACATCGACAAGACTGGACGAAAGCGTTTGCCAGATAGCTACAGGATCGCCATTCTCAGTATCCAGCGTCTGAACCACTTCACTGATCGCCAGGGAGTAGATTTTCCGGGTCTCCAGGTTCTGGAGTTTCCCTAGATCTAACTTCTTTGGCATCACTCCTTGAGATCTGCGCGGAGGAAAAAGTCGAAGTTTCAGCTTGGTCAAGACAAGCCGATGGTCACTCCAGCAATGAGCACCCCGCATGACACGGGTGATAAGGACCTGGGAGATGTCCCGCTGCCTGACTATAGCGTAGTCTATGAGGTGCCAATGTTTGGACCTGGGATGCATCCATGTAGTCTTATATTTAGCCGGGAGTCTAAACATGGTGTTGGTGATTGCCAGATTGAATTGGGCACATAATGAGAGCAGTAACCGTCCATTACTATTCATATTACCAACACCGTGTCTTACCAAGACCTTAGGCCAGGCTTCATAGTCACGACCAACCCTAGCATTAAAGTCACCCAATAAGAGCAGTTGCTCTCGAGGGCGAACTTTAGTGAGGGTTTGTGTGAGCTCCTCATAAAACCTGTCCTTGATATCGTCATCTCGGTCCATAGTCGGCGCATAGACACTAACGACAGTCAGGTAGTTGTTGTTGGCCAAGTGAAGACGCAAGGAAGTAACGCGGTCCGAGGTGTGTACTGGACACTCTTCCAGCTTCGAAGCGATCGTATTTTTTACCGCGAAACCAACGCCAGATCTCCTAGGCTCTGAGGCAGAGATTCCCTTCCAAAAGAAGGTATACCCACCGCCGTATTCCACCATCTCCCCCTCGTCAGCCAGGTGAGTCTCACTGAGAGCTGCGATGTCCACACCATAGCGTTGGAGTTCTCGGGCTACGATGGCAGTTTTCCTCTCAGGACATTGGTTTGTACTACGATCGAGAAGAGTGCGTACATTCCATGCGCCGAATGTCATATCCGAATGCTTTATGTTATTTTTACCTCTGTGCTTTCGACCACGAATTAGGTGATGCAGAAGCAGCCGTGGTTACTACTTCTGTGCGGGTTTGGGTCAAGCCTTGTTTAGGACACCTTTTCTAGTCCCTCCCCCGTTCGGGGCGAGCAGGGCCTCCCTAAATAGGGCTGCTCCGTCACTCAAGGTGCTGCCGAATCCACACTGATGACCCTGTGCAGCATGAAAGCGACCACTCTCCTTGAGTCGCCTGCGTGCAGACATTAGCCAAAGCCCGATTGGCATCACAATCAGACCTCTCTGCCGCTGCCCATCGCCACAGGACTTGTTTCTAAAATCGGAGGTCCAGTAGCAGAAACAGTCAATTACGCAGGACATATTATAGTGCACAAGTGTGTGCGCAAACACAGGTGCACTCTCTCGTCTAAACCTCTCTGTGCCTGATGGAACGTGTAACCGCTACAACCAGAAAGAGGTTCAGATGCAGTTTCTGGCCGACGTTCACTTGAGACCTCTAACGCCGCCCTAGGCCTTCCACTTAGGCCGTGCTGACTTGCCGCGTCCGCCAATATCCTACGCTTATCAGCTGCAGAATTGCCTTCCACGCCAAGTCAGACTTCGTACACAGAAAAGCGGGAGGTAACCGCGTAAGACCTGTATAGGTCCCCCTCAACCAGGTTTAGCCCACGAACCGACGTGGTGTCCCAGGGTGTGGCCGCCACGTGTACTGCAGCTTCTAGGAGCCACTGGTGAGAGATTGCGGAGTGTCTGTGGACCAGAGTGAATCTGTCTCATTTCAGAGAGCGGCTAACAGATTCAAAAAGTTATCACCACTAGACACGCCACTACTTATGAATGTTATGAATCATAACTTAATCCACATTATTTGGCACAATCAATTTAATTAGTAGACTCACAGTAAAGGCCTTGCCTTGCCACTTCCCAGACAGAAAATGTGGTATGGTCAGGGTGAGCGGATAATGTGATGATGGTGAACATGGAAGTGTATTGGAGACTCCACACAGAAATGTCCTACCAAGCTCAGCGTGGAGTGTTATTTACTGTTTCACAGAAATGGGTACTGATCAGCTATCTCTTAGCGTAGCAAAATAATCCAAACTTTTTGAATAATTTTTAGGCCCTAGATCATGGGCGTATATAATATATGGCTTTCACATTTCATTGAGACTTTGGCAGCAGAGGGACTTAGCTTCCTCTTAGGCCGTCCGCATCGTTGAGCGTGCGCCCGCGGTGTCTTTACTTCACCATGTTCAATAGGATGCAGTACTGCCTCAAAACCTGCATGGTTTAGTTAAGCTAACTCCCTTCACAAACCCTTGTCCAGTTCGAGGCAATGCGTATGAATGTTAAGAGACTCGCGGATCTGCCATACATACCTAACCATCTACACTAATCCACCAGCTCTCTTCTGCGCTTAAAGATTTCTGGGTGAAAATTGTCTCAAGTTGAACACAGGTTTGTAAGAACAGTTTGCGTTGCAAACCCGTGCACAATGAGAGGACGCTTGCTTCGAATTGAACAAGGGTTTGTGAAGGGAGTTAGATTAACAAACCTGTTGAGGCAGTACTGCCTCTTACTGAACACAGAAAAGGAAAGATGCTGCTGGCGATTTTAATATCAAAACATTATTTTGGCAGCAGAGGGACTTAGGCCTATAGAGTAGCGCTGTGTGAGGCGGGTCGCCAGTCGCGTGGGTCCCGCACCGCGCTGGTCGCACGCTCAACACAGCGGAAGGCCCAAGTCCCTCTGCTGCCAAAATAATGTTTTGATATTAAAATTGTCTCAGTGAACCTCCCCATGTGAAAGCCATTGTACGCCCATGATCTAGGAGGTAAATTCAAAAAGTTTGGAGGTAGGGGAGGGTTACCAGATCTAGTAAAGGAAATTCCTGACAAAATTCGTAAATCAGTTAATTTTTTGTTACAAAAACTATGTAACTCACTAAATATAATAATTCTAAGCATTTATTCTTTCTCGTTTAAAAATTCCTGACAAATGCAATTTTTCCCTGATTTTCTGACAGGGGGTCAGAATTCCTGACACGGCAGGACAATTCCTGTCCTATGGTAACCTTACTAAGAGGGATCTATTTACAACCTGTTACAAAATATTTGAGGGTGTTATTTGACATTTATTGATTTTGATCTCAATATCTAACTTTTCTACTTAAAATCAGTCCTAACCTAAGGGATGTGGGGTTGGACTCCCTAACCACCCCCCTTATATACATCAATGCCCTATTAGATAATGGTGAAAACTGAATTCAATGGCATTCAGGTGCTCTCAAGATATAGTCAAAAATACATGCAGATTAAAATGATCACTGTTCAGATCCATTTGGCTTTGGTACAATGATACCATAATGATACATAAAGACTTTTTGGTAATTATTTATGTCTATACAAACCAAGTAGTTTAAAGATCCTTTTTAGTTGGTCATCCACATCAGACCCAGGGAACAAAGGTCTTCCAGAATTAGCCAACTCTGCGAAAATACAGCCTGCTGACCACATATCAATACTCGTAGTATATAACTTAGCTCCAAACAAAACATCCGGTGGCCGGTACCATAGCGTCACAACTTCTGCTGAGTAGCACTTCACAGGAATACCAAAAGCTCTAGCCAAACCAAAGTCTGCTAACTTCAGTTCACCATTTTTGTTGATCAGTAAGTTCTGAGGCTTCAAATCTCTGTGCAAGACGTTGTGACTGTGGCAGAAAGCGAGTCCACGCAACAGTTGATACATAAACGACTTCACAACGTCCAAGTCTATTTCACCATTCAGACTATCGAAGTATTTCTTCAAATCCTGATCGCAGTGTTCGAACACGAGTGTCAGTTTCTTTTCACTGTGTAGCACGTCGTAGAGCCTCACGATATTCTTGTGTTTGAGCTCTTTTAGCAAACATATCTCTCGTAAAGCAGAAGATGGGACACCTTCATCGTCGTCGTCTAACCTCACCCGTTTAAGGGCTACTATCTCGTGGGTTTCCTTATTCTTTGCCTTGAAAACTGTTCCATAAGTTCCTTCGCCGATCTTTTCGAGTTTCTCATATTTCTGCATAGCTAATTTAACGTAATTGACTTAGTTTTCACAGCTTTTTAAAAACTCACAAAATCGATTGTTTATTTTCCGGAATTTTACTTTGACAATTTTGACATTAGAAAAGCTTTTGCAGAGAAGTTGAGGGTAGTATAACTATTCAACATTACACAAGAATAATACATATGCCCAGGTGCTGGAGTTGCCTTTTGAGACACAGAATCTACAGCTACAGATATCAAATCGTTGGTGTAGTAGTAGTGCACTAGGTTTGGATAACCATGTGTCTGGGTTCGAATCCGCGGCAGAAGTACTTTTTCTTTTTTCTTTAATCTGAGTTAGGAAATTTAAACAAAAAGTCAAAAACAAGTGTGGCAATGAGCGAAGCGATAAGATAAGGTTTACATATAAATAAATTAATGGAATGAGGGATTTTCTGATAGTACATTAAAAAAAAATCCAAGTTCCAAATTACTCCACAGATGGCGTTGATGAGACGTGGTCTGACTGAGTGTTGCCAATTGACGCTTTATTATATTAACAGGGATTCATGTCGTTTTATGTGTTTATATAAATTTTAAGATAAAAATTAATCTATTTATTACGACCTCAATAAAATATTCAACATTATTTTTTTTGCACATTTCTCGTTAACATCATGGTTCCGATTCGTTCACATCAAACATGATTTTGAGTTGGCAACTCTCACCATGTCTCCTCAACGCCATCTATTGAGATTTTTTTTTTTAATTAGCTGTCAGAAATCCCCTTAATCAACCCAACCGCGAATATATTACAGATGAGATGTACTGCGCGCCATACATTGTCATGGGCAATATGTTAGTGGATGGTTAGTATCTTAAAGCATATACCTATATATGGTCTTATATAGGTCTAAGGGTAGTATACGTAAAAATTCTTGTACACCTATTTGTGTGCCTCATCACCTCATGCATCCCATAAATTCGTGATTGCCGGCTCCGGCAGCTGTGGCACAGCTAAACCGACAAACTACAGAAAAGGCTATCATGGTCCTAAATACCTTTGCCTGGCTCAAGACGGGACAAAAAAAATTTTTCAAAGTCGACTGACTTGTCATATTTTTTTCTGAAAGTGTATTTTATTTTATTATTCACAATTTTACTACAACATTTATAAAGGTAAGTCTACGCAAATATGTGTTCGCTAAAGTAGAATCCGATTTCAATAATCTTACGTTAATAACGTGAAATCATTAAATATCGAAATCAAGTGCGCACAATCGAGATTATCACGAGGTTGTTTGGTTTTGTAGATGAGCGAAGGCGAAGGAACCTTGGTGGATAAGTCTGAGAGCAGTTCGTTCGAGGACTTGGCTTCGGCCGCGGCTGAAGAAATCGAAGAGGCCAAGCTCGCGGAGGCCGCAGCAGCGTCACAGGTCTCTCTGAAATCAGCAGAAGAAAAACCTGATGAATGGACAGATGTATTAGGCTCAGGAGCTGTTCTAAAGAAGGTAAGCCTCATTTGATGTAGGTCCGTGTTAATATTGCTTGTAAGGGATGTATATCACTGTCGTGATTGCATTCTTATTCATAAAGACTTTATTCCTTTCACATTTGCTACAATGAAGTTTATTAAGTAACATTTCATTACTGTTAAGTGATTAAACTTGGTTTACTTTTTGCAGCAATTAAAACAAGGTGATGAATCTGAGGGATTGAGGCCACAGAGGGGTGATATTTGCAGGATCAGCTATGAAATTAAACTTCGGGATGGAAACAGGGAAACTGTGGAAAAACGAGATCAAGTCAAAATATATTTGGGTGACAATGAGGTAAGGTTACTAAATTGTTATGGAGGGTCTGTTTTTTAAACACTTACCATCTATACACAACCAATATTTTAGATTGGTATACTTATTGGTGCTCATAAAACCCAAACTAATTTGCTATAATTATTCACAAATGGTTTTGTAATGTTTGTCAATGTCAACAAACATTGACTCATTTAATTTGTAATGTAAATTAACTATTATTCTTGAATGTTTGTTATAGCAAATATCTGGGTAATCAGGTCACTTTTTGGTCCATATGGTAATGATAAAGTTTTAAAAACATGATAATGAAAACCTTGAAATAATCTCATTATTGTAAAATTGTACTCTGCGTAAGTCTGCCTGGACCAGTGGTGTGCATAGAACTTTTTTCCGGAAAAGCAATCAGAAGGCCAAGTTTGACAATAAAAAAAAAATTAATAACACTTTGAAAAAAGAAGTTCTTTATTCAAAGTGTTATTTGAATTTTTTCTAATTTTTTTTATTGTCAAACTTGATCTTCTGGTTGCTTTTCCAGAAAAAAGGTCTATGCATGCCACTGGGCTGGATGAGAGGTTTTTTCTTTACTATGTTTCTTTTTATTGTGCTCTGTCTTGTCCATCTGTCTGTACAGTCTTTGTTTGGAAAGGGGAAATTGTAATGTAGCTAAATGTTCCTAGGTATAAATTACAACATTATTGTTTCTCATCCATTCTGCTTAATTAAAATATATTTTATATACTATTTAACTATCCATAAGCTTTTTAGTGCCTTGGATTATGATGAAAATAGTGCTCAGTGTGGACAAAGTAGTAGGCAAAAGCTAGTTATACATATGTATATTATCAATTTCCTCAAATAAAATTTGCACAATAGAATGTATGAATTCAGTCATCAAGGAAGCTCATAACAAGTTGTGTTTACATTTTATTGAGGTCCTTTCCAACAACAATAACTTTTAATTTTACAGGTTCTTCAAGGTTTAGACTTAGCACTGACACTTATGTATAAAGGGGAAGACTGTATCCTTCAATTAGCTCCAAGATTTGCCTATGGAGACACTGGCCTAAAGGCCGGTGAGAGTTTGGGTTTGGTGGGAGATGGGAATGCAACTAAATATGATGGACCAAACATTGGACCAGAGACTTGGCTGGAGGTTAGGCTGGAATTACATGATTGGAGTGAAGAGCCAGATCACGAAACATTGTCTATTGCAGAAAGAATGGAAATTGGGTAAGATTTTAAATTCATTGTATGCTTCGACCAAAATAAAATAAATGGATGGGCCATAGCGTACAGATTTTTGAAGTCTGTAAAGTGAGCGCCGGCTCTCACTTCATCTCTGTCTCTGTCTGTTAGAAGAGTGACACGTACGCTTATTATTACATGCCATCCAAATAACTGACGAAAAAATACCTTCCTTTGCATTTACAAAGTGCAAAAAGCAAAATAAACATAAAAAAATTAAAATTAGGTATTGAAGTATATATCCAATTGCTTAGACTCGTTATGAGTGAGGAAACTGTAAAGACAAGGCCCGTCCATTCATTTTATTTTGGTCGAAGATTGTATGTACTTTTTTTTTCTCTGTAGTATCTCGAAAAAAGAAATAAAGTATGTTGCATACTGAATACCCTAGCTTATATTGAAATAATTGGTTATACATAATGAAAGTTTTGCATCCTAAAATTACAATACAGATTACAATATAGTGCTGCTATATACATATATTAAAGAAATCTTTGTTTACATGATTTGAGATTACATCAACCTATACACTTGCAAACTACATTAGCCACTATAGTGAAGAATATAAGATAGGTATAAAGTACAATATGTATAGCTTGATGTGATCTCCACTGTACTAGGAACTGTAAAAAACATCATGTCCCACTTATCTCTGAAACCAATGAACCACAACTTGCAATTGACCAGTTTTTATGATAGGTGGGGCCATGCTGCCATACTGAGACTCTTTATTCTTATTCATAGCTACATAAAGCAGCAAAACATACAATATGTATGATGTATTAAATGTACAAGAACCAATGAAAAGAATGCAATGTTTAAGTTTCAAAGGAAGTCCATTAATGTTCCATATGATTGAACAACTCCATTGAAAAACAACTGCTTGATTTGGGAATAAAGAGTATTTGTAGTTGAACTTTGCAGTCATTGCATTGTTTTATTTACATTGTTTTTCTATGTTTGTATAATGAATGTATTTACGAACTTTGTATGTATGATATATACACACATCTGCAAATGGACAAAGTATTCAACTTGTGATCATTATTGTGTTTTGAAAATGTCTTTTTTGGAAACTCCATAGATGTAATGCAAAGACTACAGCGCAGATCCCCATCTGCTACAATACACCTGCTTCTTAATGCCTCAGCACACAGAAAGCGGGGCGGCGCGATGATAGCGTGGTGTTGGCGGTCGAATTACTACAGAAGTATATGAGAGATGCCCCATAGCCACATAGAAAGCGGAGCAGTTGCCGGAATCCGTCGTTAAATTGTTTCTGCATAAGCTCAATAATTCATCAAAAGACATTCTGACATAGTTGAAAAATTTTGTAGGATATTTCCTT
Source organism: Ypsolopha sequella (assembly GCA_934047225.1). Lineage (NCBI taxonomy): Eukaryota > Metazoa > Arthropoda > Insecta > Lepidoptera > Ypsolophidae > Ypsolopha > Ypsolopha sequella. The sequence goes on along the minus strand of OW204002.1, from coordinate 9,722,430 downwards.
AAATGTTCATATAGTTTGTAAAAAACTTCACTTTAGCTTCGATCTAATATAAAAGGATGGACCCATAATTTCTCAAGTTTCTTCTTTTTTTTCTTTCTGTGACGTAAATAATAAATTATTGCGATCTCTTCTACATCGATTTCTGACGAAAGTATGAACTGAACTGATTGAGACAAATAGTAGCTACTGGCTACTCTATCTGGCCACCTTCGGTTGCCAGAGGTAGCCATGGCTACGCTCCCGGCGACATTGCCGTGGCATCTCGGGGGGGCAGGGCCCGGGTATGTTATGTATGAATGCGGTATAGGTAAAGGGAGCTGAGCAGTGATTGTATTAGCATGTATGTATTACTTAGAAGTTGAGAACCAAATAACAGGTTCAGTTACAGTTTACATTTTTAGCCATAGAACTTCCTTAAAATCACGTATCATCGCGCTATGACAAAAGGGAACTGAGCTGTGACTGTGACCATTTTAGTAAAACATGCCGTTTTTTACTTTCGGTATAAGGTTTCTGTTGTTTTAACTGCAACTTTAGAAGCGCAACTTGATGTTCCAGCACCCGTCGCCGATCCCGCGGCAACTGGTGGTATGGGCGCGGTGAGTCGACGCTCGCGGTGCAGCTCTACCGGCGCGCGCTGGACGTGCTCGACGAGAGCGAGGGCGGCATCACCGACCCCACGCCGACCGGCGAGCTCGTCTCCGCGTCGCAGGCGCTGCAAGCGCTGCTGGACGAGCGGCTGAGGGTGCATAACAACATGGCGGCCGCGCAACTCAAGGCCGGCGCTTATGATGCCGCGTTACAGGTAATTTTTTATACCTGTTTAATCAGTAAATTAGTTACAGGGGACTAAGGACCGCCCCGTAACGTTGCTCGAGTGGATCCCGTTTTTCTCAATTTGCGCTTGCGAAGTCATCGATGAGTTTCGATGACTTTGACGTCAATTTGATTGATAAACTGTGTAGGTCGCTGGGCTCTTGAATCAGGGGTCCATGCGACCGCATTTGGTTGCATTGGCATAGGAACGCCCCTGATGGCCGTTCATAAATTACCATTTCGTCAGGTTCCAACACTGACAGCAGGATAGCACATACGATTTTCAACGCGTGCGACAGAGATAGCATTAAAATCCGTGACGCGACCCTTATTTTAAGAACGCGCCCTGGTGAGGTAAACATTTATTTTTGGGACTTATATTTCTTTACAATTTTTTTTTGTTTTTTAATTGTTTTTCTTTGCGCATCATGTAGATACACTTAACTTAATAATTTTATGTCATATGTCTTTTCATGTCAAGACTTACTATTACTGAGTTATGTTAGAAAGATAAACTCATAAAAAAAATCTATTTATATATCTCGGTATACATTAGTATTATGAAAATAAGACACATAACATAAGCAAACATTTTATATGACCGAAAATGATGAGGAAAACAAAATATATACGATAAGCAATAAAAAAAGATCAAGTTATTGAAACATAAAAAAAATTGGCAATGTTCCACTCGATTGTTTTTTTTAAATATTATTTTGCTACTTTTATTCGAGCATCGCTAGGAGGTGTTTTTTGTTGTAAATTTATGTCATGTGACTCCTAATATATACCGAGATATAAAAAAAAAACATTTGTATGACTTATATCTCGAGAACGGTAAGATGTACGGTAAAATCTTATACTACGACTTAAAATAATGGCAAGGAGAATACCAAGATGATGCTTAAATAAAAATATCAAAATACGAAAATTCAAAATTCATCGGAAAATTTCAGTCCCATTTTACAGTGCTGTTGTACCTAAGGGCCCTAAGGGACTTACGATTGTTTTTATTTTATTCGCGCATTGTATTAAGTTGCTTTTTGTCGTAATTGTATGTCCTATGACTTTTTCCGTACGACTACTTTTTAAAGTGTTTTGACTAACGCCGAATCGCATTACATCCGATCTCGTACTCTGGGTCGCGAATCGCGATCAAAGTGGTTGAAAATTTCCTACTCAATACTTGAGGATTCCTTGATTGCACACGTTTTAGCGGTCAGCTGACATACATAATTATTATTGATACCGGCTTTTACACTCACGTTTCAGTATAGGTGAAATAGTTTGCATATAGTCAACAATAATCAAACATGAGTGTCAAAGCCGGTATTTATTAGTAGCCTTTTGCAACCAAGTTTAAACAAAGCACCTTGTAAACTTCTTCCAACACCGCTGACAGGGCTCGTCTCTTAGCCACTAGCACACCAGAGTCGGGGTACTGGCTGAATGCGGTGCCTTCGCCAAACATCGGCACTCTTTTGGATAGGACAACTCTAGACTTTGGCCATAAGCCTGCGACTGGATACAAAAACGAACCAACCACATCGCTGCCTCTGTGGGGAGAGCGTCGACCCACTGTCCTGCCAATTCAGCGCCGGCCGTCTTGCGCGTCATGCCGACTTGAACGACATCATGCATCATGTAACGTCTCAGCTATGTCAGAACCATACAATAAATTCTGGGAAAATATCAAAAATGGGGACGATAACACTGTTGTTTCAGTTTGAACATTGTAGATTTACAGTTCGGGCCAGCACAGAAGGCGGAATTGAAGGAATTTTAACCTACCAGAAATTGCAACAGGCCCTTTTTTTTCTGAACATATACGCTACGTCATAAAGATGCAAGCTTTTCTTTAATTTTGACTTGGTATTTTTAAATCATGAAAATAAATTTTGGAATATCAGGTACGCGAAATGGCTACGTGACATCATAGTTGTATAGTTTAGCTACATCACACAGAAAATAAATTAAATACCCGTAAACAAATTAACTCTAGAAATGTACAGGTTATGTTTTGAGAACAAAAAACAGGCGTCAGCTTTGTTATCACTTTTTTAAAAGCGGGCAATGGTGTCGATTTGGTGTAGCATGACTTAACTTGTTTCACAAGACTAACCTTATTTTTAGCGTCCCGTCTTTGTCCTTTCGATACAAAAAGAACGCTTAAATTAAGTTTAGTCCTGTTAAATCGCGTTACACCGAATCAATACAATTGGCTTCATTTCGATAATGGCTAAACGATAGCACTATTACGTCATCAAAGCTTGATACAATTGCCTGAATGAATATATTCATGAATCTACTAATATCTCTCTACTGTAAGTACAAAAAAATGTTCACCATTATTTTTATTCATGCTACGTACATCTTTTACAGGCAGTGACCCGCGTGCTATCCTGCCAGCCCAACAACGCCAAAGCCCTATACCGCAAATCCCGCATCCTCACGGCCATGGGCCGCAACTCCGAGGCCTTGGAGGCCGCTCGCAAGGCCGCGGCGGCCGCGCCCGAAGACGTCGGCGCCAGGAAAGAGCTGCAGAGATGCGAACAGAAGGCCAGCAGGGATAAGTCGGTGGAGAGGAAGCTAGCGAAAAGAATGTTGGGGACGACGTCGCCGCCTAAACCTGCGTCGCCGGATAAGAAACCGTCTAGGACAAAGGTATATTGAGGGTTAAGGGGCGTGCAGCTGACTTCAGGCCACTACCAACCACCATGGTATGGAGTATGGTGGTTGGTGGTGGTTTGACACTTCAATGATCGGTCACGAAATCCGCATGGGTTTATTTACTTAACCTTCATACAAACGCTGTCATTTTTCATACAAAAAGTTGATGACGGTGAGCTGGAAAACGTACCAGGTGACGGATGTCCATCCCAGTCTAAAATACTTACTAAGACTCCTAAACTTCCCTGAAAAAAATTTCTCTGTACGCACTTTTACACAGGACTGTACTCAGGTCTAGGATTAAAACAGATTCATCACGCTCAGCTATCGTTGGTATGTCGGTTAAGTAAATAAACCCATGCAGATTTCGTGACCAATCATTGAAGTGTCAAACCACCACCAACCGCCATACTCCATACCATGGTGGTTGGTAGTGGCCTGAAGTCAGCTGCACAAAAACGTTGGCAGCCAAATTTGTCAACGATTTTTGACGTTTGTTGAAGGTTGTGACCGAATCGTGGGTGTTTTTAGTGGAAAATAGTTGTTTATCTTGGGGGGCTATTCTGGAGAAACAGTCGAAGCGAGATTTGTAAAACTCGAGCTAAAAATGTATGCAGTTCGACAGATAAAACTGGTTTTTATGGTCGAGAAGGCAAATTCGACAGACTCTGAATTGCCCCCCAGTAAACCACACTCTTCGTTGCTATATAGCGTGGTTGTCTATGGGCAGGTGCTGGTGTGGGGCTCGCTGTTGCTCAGTCTGCTAGTGGGCGTGGCCAGCGTGCTCGTCTATCGCTACAAGCTGCAGCACTGACACCCGCCCGCGCCCCGCACACCGCCAACACTAAATAGGTAATGCATGGTGTATTAAAACTAGCAGGCGTTTCTATGAATGAACCCAGAATACATAATCTGTAGGCGGTATTCGTCTATGGTTAATGCTAACTAATTAAGCAGAGTGCTAATTGACTTCATTATTTTTTCAGATGGACAAGAGCAATACACACGCTTAGAAAATAATTCTTGAATTTGATCATTGTAGTATTCCTTAACTACTGTTTGCGATCCATTTTAGAGCTTGCAAATCTTGCAATCTGCCAGGTGCAGAAAACTTCTGGCATTTCAACTAGTCTTAACGACTTTATAAAAGTTAAAAAAAACTAAAAACAAGGTAAATGTATTGCTACTTGGCAAATAGCCGTGTATTATTGTAAATATATCCGCTGTAAATGTTTACTTAATTATGAAGTACTTTGTAATGTATTCGTTGCGATTTTTTTTCAATACGTATAGTAATTTACGTTGTTAAAGTTTTGAACAAAGTACATTATTTCAGGCATTTTCTGACTGTACTCGTATCAGTTTCTTATAATACAAAATAAAAAACTGCTAGGATTTATTAAACCACATCAATAATATAATACTCCTTTGCAAATATCAGCTTTTTATGTTTCTAGATAACAAAGAAAAAACATGATCGGCAACTAACGTTCGATTACGCTTTTTTTTTTAAATCTTATTTATTTTACAAGCCATACATCTTAAGATTAATTCGGCTTAAAAATAATTACAATGTTGGACGATGTGTAAAACAGTTGGGATTACTACTATGAGTGTTTTTATAATATTCAGATCTAAGGTTCAGTGAGTCTATTATAAAACTTACAAATCTATCACTATATTCGGCCGTGAACCCTGAACTTAAGATTTGATGGAGAAAGAAGAGAAAATCGCCAGTAGAGCACCGAGTTTCATTTAAGAAATCCAACCTACATTGTTCGTTGATTTTACACTCGAGTACTAAGTGTAGGAGGTCCTCTTCTGTTCCAAAAAATTCGTACAACGCTCACTAAGAAGTCAAGTGTAAGCTCAAACGAAACCTTGCAACATTATACAAAACGCTGTTTATTTAGAAAGCACGGTGCGGCACTTGATTTTCTTACAATATTATGTACGTGCTTTTGCAATACCGAAACTAGGTACTGGTGTGGTTTTCGATAACTGCTTTTGAAACTGGTTATTGAAATAACTAGGTATTGACGAGTACCTAGGTTTCGAACTTTGGCTTTGATCTAATTACGTTTTTTTTTTTCAATAAATACACATTAGAGATACGTTGACACGTACAACAGTCGGAGGCTAAGGTGAAGGGCGGGAGTACCTCCTTCTCACGCCTGCTGCAGGTGGCCGCCTTACCGGTCTAGTAGTGTGTATTTTGTTTAAACATTGTGTCTCGTTTTTACACGCAACGCAATGTAGGTGTGCTGTCCCTGTCGTATCAAGCTACGGTATTAACGGGTATCGTTCGATCGGTACGCCAATACCTGATTTTGCAACAGTTATTGTAAAACCGAATACCGTATTTTAGTTATTATACCAATACTTAGTTACAGAAACTACGGTTTGTAACGCCCGCTACTGATTATCAGTTAGATATATTTTAGTTATTATACCAATACATAGTAACAGAAACTGTTTACGGTTTGAAACTACTGATTATCAGTTATATAGATGTGGTTTAAGTAAATTATAGCAGTGTACTCTTATTTACACTTGTATATTATTCAGTAAAAGAAAAAAATGTTTTGCAATTGTATTCTTTTATTCAACAAAATATTTAACTGGCTTACGTTGTGGTACTACCTTTTACATCTAAACTACAATTAAACATATACTCACGCCTGCGTACCGGAGGGTTAGCAGCGATACTTATGTACACATTTATGTTCAATACATAGTATTTTGTAGAAAAATATAATTATGAAAAGGGGTAGGTTAGGTTAGTTAGTATAAAGTACGCCAATTTTAATATCATGTTCATTTTAGCTGTTATCCAATTTAAATATACTTTTTGTATGGTTTGCATTTCGTTATGTATACAAGGTGAATTTGTGAACATCGTCCAAATTCATACCTGAGCCTTGGTAAGTTATCAGCATCATGAACCAATAACGATTTTTGTAAAATTCATAAAATGAAATTTCAAATTCCCAGTGATTCACTCAGGACTAGGAGTGAATTACTATGGGAAGTCGAAATTTCATTATACGTATTTCACGAAAATTGTTATCGATTCATGATGCTGATCACTTACCAAGCCTCCTGTATGAATTTGGACGATGATCAAAAAGTCAACTTGTATAGAAAAAAAACGGCAGTTTCTTTTGTACGAAAATTTTGGCGTTCCGTTGCTTGTTTACATATTTTACGTTCTTAGTGCCAAAATTATGAAGAAATGTTATATATCAAGAACAATAAGTGAACACGTGGAAATTATATATTTTTGGATGTTTTATTAGCGTAAGAAAAGTACATATTTTTTAAAATAAGCATTCCAAGAACCAAAATTGTATTTATTTCATCGTGTACTGTAAACATATCTTGCATACTTTACTTAGTTCCGAAAAAAGTGTCTGTTATTTATAATGGTAAAGGAAAAATATAGATTGGTTGAACCATTTATTTTTAAATGTATTGGTGCTTTTTGTTTTCCAAATGTTGCATTTTGTTAAAGTATAACCGAGTAATTTTATTGCGCACTTGACTGTAATGCTTACTATTAGGTCATTGGTTTGGTATATATATAGAATGTTATGTATCCCTATAATTAAAACAGTAAAATGTAAAAAAAAAAGTGGTTTACAGATAATCTTAACCATAATAAACAAAATATTGATCTAGATTTCTTTAATTATTCGCAAAACTCCTTTTCTTAGACCAGCGTTTCTTAACCTTTTTTGTCCACGGACCCCTTAGGAAATCATGCACAATTTTAAGGACCTCCTTAGTAAAAAAGCAGCAATAAATTTCGGACCATTTATTTTAGTTCTACAAATTACAAAAAATACATACTTTTTCATATAAAATACGTTAATGAGAAGGTTGGTGCTGCTTTTTTGCAACTAAATTAGTAATATTTGGGTTTATATTACTACTGAGTTGTAGTCTCAAATCGGATTCCACTTTTAATCTATTTCTGTATTTGTTTTTAGTATACACAAGGGCAGAGAATGCCTTTTCACAGAGGTATGTCGTTGAGAAAAGCAGTAAATGTTTCAGTCCATATTTATATATTTCTGTTTCAGCCAGGGGTCCGCGGACCACAGGTTAAGAAACGCTGCCTTAGACCATTTAACACGGGACGTGATATAGCGCGCTTTTTAATACTAAATTTTTCATGTACTTTGGCAGAGAGGAATGCGTGTGCTTGCCAAGTCCCGTGTTATATGGTCAAAGCTCCTTTCCAAAACTCACTAAATATTAATAAAAGATAATTACAATAAATAATTAACACGAAATCTTACAACAGTAATTTAGAATTATAGGAAGGAATGATTTGCAAACCTTGCAATATGTACGATAGTCAAAATGTGACCCTTACACATAAATCAGTCTTCTTAAGTCGCAAGAATCATGTCCTTTGACGTTTAATACTCATTCCATAGTATTTAACAAAGTAAATTCGGTGCATTTAAAACATGGTAACATATAAATCGGCAGTTTTAATCAATATCTACAACAAGCGCAGCATCACCGACAAATTCTAAAAAATATTTTTTCAATGCAAGTGCTCGTAAAGGCCCACTTTTTATGCATCAAAACCGAACAGAAAGTCGATTATTTTGCCCTAGGACTTGATTATCATTATTTTTATTTATTTACGAGAAGTTGGCTAATCTGCAACCTTTCCTGTGTACCATAAATGTTATACTTTTTTTTTCCACTGTTTAACGGCTCTGGATACAGTCCTTTTGAGCCAATCATAATTTAAAGTTCACAAGATTATATTTGTTTTATTTCCTCACACTATGCATTGAAAAACGTAGTATGGTACACGGGCGTAAGAGCAATAAATTACTCGGTTACGTTTAAAACACTTGCTACGCTCGTGTTTTAAATCGTCCTCGTAATTTATTCCTTTTCGCCCTTGTAGCATAATAGTAGTTTATTATAATAGTAGTTAAATTATAATTGGCTCAAAAGGATTGTATCCAGAGCCGTTAAACAGTGAAAAAAAAGTATAACATCTATGGTACACAGGAAAGGCTGCAGGTTAGCCAACCATTGCAAACAAATAAAAAAAAAAAAATAATGAAGCCCTAGGGCAAAATAATCGACTTTCTGTTCGGTTTTGATGCATAAAAAGTAAGCCTTTACGAGCACATGCATTGAAAACTACTATTAAACTCCACGCAAATTCATTATAGCTATGAAAATACATCAGTCCATTTCCATAGTCCTGTACTAAAATATCACAGTTTCGATCTAAACGTCACCGCTCTGGCAATCCAACTAGTCAGATGCGTCAGTCCAATGATCTCCGCAATCGTGACCAAAGCTTGTATAGTGAACACGGTCCCAACGAAGTCGTACATAAGTTTGGGTGAGAAGACAGTCCACACGAACAGGTGATGCCTGAATACTGTCGCAACAACCGCGTATACGCAGATAGAGTAAACTCGCTGTAGGGCGAAGATGTTGATCGTACGCCATACTGATTGGAGGTACCTGAAAATTGAAATATGGTGACTTAGAGAGTGCACACACTGCTAGACTCGCATCCTACTCGCTCACGCAAAGCACACTCCAGCGCGCATGGGCTGATTCCTGTCTCTTTCGCACTAAGAAATAAATGTACTACCTACTTATTAATGTAAACTGCCAGATTGTTAAACCTTCTAGGTTTCGTGTCCCAATAATGTAAGCAAGAAATTAAGATTTTCTATGTAAATAAATAAATAGATGAACTTTCTTGCAGATGAGGTAGGCATGTATTTATATATGTAACCTATTACTATGTAGTACTCGTATATAGGTGGGATTTGGTCGGCCGCTTGGATTCGTGCTGGGGGCTCGGTTGGTGATCATTGAACCTTGTTCCTGGTCCCTGGCCGAGTCTCCGGTATGGGTTCGGGCGGTTGATTGGATTTCACCTTGTATAATAATATTTTACCTATAATTTTAATCGTATATATATTGCTACATAAATTAAATAAACATTTAATCTAGTTCATGTACATTTATTATTTTATTACATATATTTTTATAAGATTAAAATTTGACTTGTGAAATGTGTACCTACTTTGCAAAATGAACTTTTTGAATTTTGAGTACTCAAGAGGAAGACAATCAGTTAATCGAATAACCGTATGCTAAATAAGTAGAAGTTAGTCTAAATTGCGTTACAAGATTTTACACAAACGCAACAGAATGTACGATCAACAAAAGAGATAAGTAACCAGGTCCAGCCAAAACACTTTGATCCTAAGACCCACAGACCAGTGATATATGAGATAAAGAATACTAGATCAATAGTGCGTATATTTATGTATTCACCAAACATTCCTCACCGCATCTATGACTCTCCATAAGGATCGAAGGATCAAAGTGATTGCGCTGGGCCAGGTTACTTATCTCTTTTGTTGACTGTACTGACCATAGATTTAGTATATACTACCGTTAGATCGGTAATGCAAAAGGGAAAGAGCATATATACGCATGTTAGAACGAGATAGATAGACGAGACCATATTTCTAACGCTATGGGCCTACAGTTAACGTAACAAATTCTGCTTATTTTTGCAAAATATGTTTATTAGACGTGTTTAATTATCGTTACGTGTGCAGGGGCATCTAAAAAGGCCGACTTGGGTGAATCATAAAATGATTTGAAAGTAGGATAGAGTTAGAGTTTTTTCACGCGTGCAAAAGAGACGGCATTAGAACGGAATCATAATACGATTCATCCAAAGCGGCCCTTTTAGTTATTCACATTATTGCTCTGAATTCTGAATACCTACGGATGCAATTTAAAGTGATAACAATAACGTAAATTTCTACTATTCATAACCTTCACTTTGCATTGCATTACGTATTACATATTATTATCACCATACTTGTGGTCTTTTATCATACACTTCCCTAAATTACAACATTTACATAAATTTAATTCCATGCTTGGCAGATGTTCACAAAAAGCGATCTGCCCTTGTCAGGTTTTTTGGTCTCGCTTTCGTTACTCCATAACCAATCTTTTACTCTATGCTACATTGTCTATGGTCCTGACAGACGAAAGGGCAGAACACGCAAGGAAGGGTATAAACCTATATACATAGAATTTGTTAACAGGGAGAAATGTCTTTTTATGTAAAAATATATATATCGTCACGACATGAATTCTCCTGGGGGTGTCAGTGGTGTTCAGAGTGTGAGTGAACTGTGAAATGCAAGTCACAACTCCACACTCGGTAACATCCGCGTTTCACCGATGATTATTACGTCCCAACGTGATGGGTGGTGACGTGTGAGCCCTATCGCCGTACTGCGTACACAAATACACGCTTTTTAGGGCATGCAGATGGTTACGATGTTTTCCTTCACCGCAAGTGGTCAGTAAGAACAAATACTATGCACATAAATTCCGAAAAACTCATTGGTGCATGCCCAACCGGGGATCGAATCTGGATCTCAAGATTGAGAGGCCAGCGCTCTACCCCTGAGCACCGGTCCTTTTTTATGCAACTTTATATTATAGATGGTGTAGGCTGCATAAATTAAGGACCATCAATCATCATCACTAAATTGTCCCAAGTGCAGATCGTGCAGCCCCACGTGCCCGACGCCCAGGTCCACGTTCACGAGGTCGTTACTGCCCTGGGTATATATCATCAACACTAACTTGTCCCAAGTGTGTGCGCGGGCGCAGAGCGTGCAGAAGAGCGTGCAGCCCGCGAGCGCAGGGCCGGCGTACGCGTGCAGCCCCATGCGCAGCGCGACGCGAACCGGGCAGTACTCGCGCAGCCCCACGTAGCCGGCACCCAGGTCCACGCTCGCCAGGCTGTTGCTGTTGCCCTGGCCAACATGTATCATGTTATAAACGTGTTCACCATTCTAATACCATAGATAGCTGGTAGGCTTACCGGTTGACGAAGTGGAGTCTTTTTAAGACTGAACAAGAGTGATGTGGCAGTATATTATATTAGATTTGAGATTATAAGATTAAGTAAACAAAAGTAACCTTACTAAATAACATTTAATAGGCTGAAAACTATTACAAAACAGTGATAAACTAGCTTAATGAGTAGGGAAGAACGATGTAAAAACCTTCAAAACCAGAGTCTATCAACACTATCTTTATTATTAATATTAATCTATTATTATTATTATTATTATTATTATTATCTACAGCTACAGAATCAATCATAAAAATTGTTATTTTCACATATTCCCCTGAGTCATTGTTCTTCTCGTAATTCCCTATGTATTGTTATGTTTAATATATGTATATTATTGTATTTATGAGTAGATTATATATGTATATACAATAATTATTTAACTCTAATTAGATTTTAATATATATAGTATCTCTGAAAATATGATTTCTTGGTCGACAACTTATCTGGCACTACCCTCAAAAACTTTCCACATCACCAAAAGTTAACTGGCAGAGAATGCTAATTAGCATTAAGTTCGCCTTTGCGCATTGTTTTATTTCGGGCGATAAAGTATTTACATATATACATACATACATGTAATGCACATTTTGATGAATAACGTTCTTTTTGAGTTCGTCACACCACCCAAAACCTCACAATTGACGGCCATTTTAGGGATGGTTTAAATTGGTATAAGATAAGAAATTCAACTATTATACTCTGGATCTCCAGACGTTGAAATACTATAAACTAGATATGGTATACTCGTCTATCCGGACAACTGAAAGTTGGAGCTAGTCCTGAAATCGAAAATCGCGCTTTTTGTATAGCGTGCCCTTCTGGATCGCAATTTTCTTGGAATTTGGAGTAATGATTATTTTTTATTTCGGTCTAATTAAATGAAGTGATTATCAATAAAATTACTGAATTCGATTAGTTAAACATCGTAGGTTATTATGACATGAAATTTTGAACGTGATTATGTTTTATTTAATACAAAAATCTTGGTAAACTGGCGACACTAATCGGGAAAATCCGCAACTCACCTGATAGAAGAAGAACAGCGACCCAATCCACAGATGGACGAGCGCCTGACTAAGAACGTCCAATACCTCCGTATGCCTCTCCGGCCGAGTGTCCAACAACTTGTGATCCAAACACTTTGACGTCAGCTTACACGTCAACCACACACTGGGCACCATTATCACATTGTGCGGCCTCATCAGCAACACTATTATCAACATCATATCGTTCAACGCTAAATGCGAGATCGCCCGGGCCAAATTCAGTTTCACTTCGTCAATGTTCCAAGGCTCCTCCAGTTCGGGGTCAAAAACATAATCTTCGGTCTTCTCTTTAGGTTTGCTGTAGACAAACTTGTTGTTGCATTTCGTCTGGTAATCTGGGTTGCCGGGATTGACGCCACAGAATCTAAATATTCCAACGTAAGTTAGGACTTCGAATACGGCTTGGAATATTAGGATTGCCCAAAATACGTTGACGATTTGCACTGGGTCCCAATCTTTTAAGCCTTGGCCGATAGAGTCTGTGAAGTCTATGGTTTTGGTCGCGGTTCTGTAGAAAATAATGCAGAAAAGTGCGAGGATGGATAGTAGAGTCTGCACGTGCCTCACGTTGTTTGTGTATCGCAAGTTGTGTAAGCATATCATGAAGGTAAGGAGCGTCCCTGAAACAAGAAAGAGGTGTTAGGCGAATAGTTAAATTTACTTGCGTTTGTTATGTTCTCTTATGTTAATTTCAATTTGAACGTGATTTTGAGCTTCCAAACAATTTTGATTATGTCTTTCTTGTAAAATATATTATACTAGCTTTTGTCTGCGGCTTCACCCGCATTGATTTGATTTTTGTGTAGTTCTATCGAATCTATAACTTTAAACTCTCGCGTTTCGTACACATTATAATATATATTATCGGGTCTACCGCGATCAATTTTTACCTTTTTTACGTAAAGTTTAAAATTTTAAATAAAAAAAATGTTTGAATTTCTAATTTACAGAAACCAATTTACAGCAAGGTTTTGTTAAATAAATTATTGAGAATTTAAGGGTACTGTGTCGATTAATTAGAAAAAGACAGGTTTTTACAATCCGGCTGCAAAACCGCTCTTAATACAAAAGGAAGGCCAATAACAGGTTTTCAATTGAAAATTAAATACTTAGTCTATAGATAGGTAAATCAAGTGACATTTTATAGATACTATAGAACCAAAGTGCCTTTAAAACACAAACTTACCGGCTATGAGATGGTATTGCAGTATATTGGAGTTCTCCGGAGCATTCAGCCAATCAGCAGTGTCGGGGAGGAACAGCCACCGGTCGCCGGTCTGATTCATTGTTCTCAGGTACCTGGGAGTCACAGAGAATTGATATTGTAACAGAATGTTAATTAATGTATACTGTGCTTTCTTGAGCTTTATTTATTGCTTTGGTTTCCTTAAAAAAATTAATAGTATAGAAGATTATTTATGTCCCAACGTAACAGCTCGCTTCGGGCACAAATACACGCATTTTTACGCAGGTTTACCTCACCGTTCAGTGAGTGTTAAGTATACATTTACTATGTACATGAATTCCAAAAAACCCATTGATGCATCCTCAACCAGCTAGATTCGAACTTTGACCTCAAGATTGAGAAGCCGGCTTCCCACCAACTGAACTACCACTGCTCTTAATAAACATACCTAATTAAAGTTTATTAATACTTCCATCCATCAGCCTGTATTCGGCCACTGCTGGACATAGGCCTCCCCAATATTATGCCACTCTTGGCGGTCCTCAGTCATCCTCATCCAGCCGCCACCCGCAACGTCCTTCAGATCGTCAGTCCAGCGGGCACGAGGGCGGCCCACGCTGCGCTTTGCTGTACGTGGTCTCCATTCCAATGCCTTACGGCCCCAACGGTTATCACGTCGGCGACAAATATGGGCAGTCCACTGCCACTTCAACTTACTGATTCGGCAGGCTATGTCGGTCACCTTCGATCTCTGACGGATATCTTCGTTTCGGATTTTATCCATCAGAGATATCCCAAGCATAGCCCGCTCCATTAGTACTTTATTTATAATGAAATGTAAAACCGATAAAAATGGAGAAAAAGAGAAAAACAAATTTCGTTCACCTGTGTAAAGCGATCAAAAGCACCCATTTCGGCACAATCGCGAGCCCCACACTCATTTTCTTATCCAAATGCGGCTTCTCTTGCACCTCCGTCGCTCCAACCAACTTCTTACTAACATACAACATCACTGCCACTATTGTCCGTATTAAAACGAAAAACATCAACGTGTTCCAAAAGAAATACCACGTCATATGTTCCTCTTCTATAAAACTCGTACCGAAAAACGACCACGAATGAAATAACGTACCGCCAATTAGTAAATAGTCTATAGCATTCATTTCTTTTAAAGTTGTAACATCGAAATTCTGTTCTATAGCTGCTTTTATTAGGAAGAAGGTTGCAGTGAATGCTGCAGCTATTCCTGCAAACGCTGGCATCCATAAAGGATTTAAAGAACATACACTGCTATTTGTTTCGGTTATAGCACAAGCGAGAGTCAGTATGAAGGCGGAACAAAATAGTATGATTAGAAAGGCTACTATGGTGCCGGCTTGGGAAGGTGGTCTGCGCGTTTGAGTGATGCTGTATCGACGCTTCTCTTCTCTTTGGAAGGAGTATAGGGTTACGCATACAAGGGCGACTGTGATCTGTAAAAAAGATATTCACTATTCATTGGTATATCACGAAATTCAGCTTTCATTTTCAGATAATCATTAAGCCTTCAGCGTAGCGCAGAATATTAAAATCACTTATGTATACTATAACATAATTATTAGGTCTTTACATATGAAATTGCTGTTTTCGCACTTGGCCGTTTTATTAAATTATTATATGCAATATATTACCGCATAAAGTAAAACAACGGCCGTGACAATGGCGAAGATATCGAAGTCCACCGTCGATTCGGTGAGGTACTTGGACATCTCGTCCAGAGATTCGTCGTAGAACTCTTTGGCTATCTTGGCAGCGCTCTGCTGTCCCGTCGACAGGAACTGAGCGAATTGCTTCTCGGCTCGCTTGAATTGTTTGTAGAACTCTGAAAGAATGAAAACATTATTTTTATAATGTAAATTTCGTTTGCTTAAATAGTTTGCACGCTTTGACGTTGACACAAGGGGGCCACCAAAAGGCGACAGTACTTCAAAGACACGGTGTGTGTTGTACTATACACCTGCAATGGGGTCTACTTTTATAAAGGCCACCAATTGGCGCCACTGGCACATAAGGTATATGTCAAAGGTTTGTTAGGTTAGATTTACATAGAAGTCCGATTTTTTGTTTTGCTTAACTATATAATATTTAAAAAAAAATCTTTCTTAAATGCGAATGAACAATGCCGCAATGATGTGCAGTTCCGTTATGTTCGAAAATGAAAGGAGGACATAAGTTTTGTTTTAGCCCCTCTTTTCTTTAGCTCTAATCTTAATTCATTTAAGTACTTTCATTGTACCGTACCTTGAATAATAAACCTGAAACTATGAATTTATCTCGACTAATACACAAATAACTAATAAAAAGCCATAGCTTTCGCTGTTTCGCGGACATTTGACGTTTCTCTATACCTGTTGTCTCAGTGGCGCCACCTGACGTCGATGGTAGCCCTCATTGGCCCGGTAACGACAAATACAACACGCGGTCGCAAATCTCAGCAATGACGCTACGATGAAGAAAAACATGCAATAAGTAGAGACGTTGTCTTGTGTCTTATGGTAGAATGGAAGGAGGGCAAGATCGTGTCTGTTGTGATGGTAGTTGTTGGCAACACCAACTTAAAAATAAGTAGTTCATTCAACTCACTCACCCTGCGGTCCGTAATAGAATTACATAGATAAAAGCTATGAATGAATTAAAGTGTGAGCGATGACTGGTCCGTAATTTGTGAGCTAGCAAAAGATGTGAAAGATAGCTTATGATTCGGACCGCATTAAAAAAGATACATCTTAACCATAACCTCTTATCACAGAATACAATACGATTATTTGATTTTATTTCGTCAAAGTGCCGTGATTCGTGATGGAACAAGAAGAGTTTGTAGCACTGTTCTTTAACGTAGACTCAGATAGCGACGAAAAAATATATATACATATAAATTCTTCCTTTTCGACGAAAAGTTCCACACGACTTTTTATTTGTTTCTCTCATGGCCGAATAAAACATATACTATGGTTTGTCTGATTTGAACTGCTGAAATAATGGAGCGAAAACAATTTTTGACATTCCATTCCGTTCAACGCTCACATCGCCTCACCTCCGTCGCATGAGCCATGAAAGTCATACGAATGAATGAACGCATTTGCTTCACTCATGGATTATTAGCCATTCACCTCATTCATTCGTAATCGATTTTAGCGAAATAATTCTATTTCGGAACGCGGGGTTTGTGACTTGTCAGTTGTCACATTACATTTTATAATTTGGTATCATCCGTACGTATGTGCTCTCTCTGTATCTATTTGCTCAATACAGTATTCTTCAACCTAGTAAAGTTTTGGTGTTTAATTCTGCTTCTGCTTCTACAAACTATTCGTCCCAGCATCTACATACTACAGTCCACTCTAAGATCTACACAGCAGTAAGGAAGGAAGGCAAGATCCATCAAGTACTGCTCTGGGTAGCGGCGATGAAGAAAACAAGAAGGAGTTTAAACATACTCGTACCTTTCTCAGTAGCAATATCCCCCAGCTGATGTTGCACCGCTCTCGCATTATGCTTCGCTAGATAATGCAACAAGTAAAAACGTTGTCTCTTGTCTTATGGCAGCATGGAAGTAGGGCAAGATCCGTCAAGTATTGCTCTGGGTAGCGGCGACGAAGAAAAAAAGATGGTGTTGTCTAAACATACCTTTCTCAGTAGCAATATCCCCAAGCTGATGTTGCACCGCTCTCGCATTATGCTTCGCTAGATAATGCAGTAAGTAGAGATGTTGTCTCGTGTCTGTTGGCAGTAAAGAGGGCAGGATCCTTCCAGTATTGTCTCCGGGTAGCGGCGCGTTTAGCAGCCACGCGACGGATGGCGCCATGTCCACTTGAGCTACGGTGGGACCGCGCCCAGACCTGGACAACGTCGTTACTGATGAGATTTGTTGAAGGTAGAAGATTTACTTGTAATAATACTATAAAGTATACTCAATAATCCTAATGACACGTCTTTGAACTATTTTAAACAACATTAATCCATGGAAAGCTCCTCATTAATGCCTGTATGAGAGTTAAATTTTATTGTTGATTATTTTATTATTTACACAAGTGTATATGTCAATTCAATCTTTAAACAGATATAAATTTTATACTTGAAGAATTAAATCTCAAAAACTCCTAGTAATTTATGTTTCAGTCAATTGATGTAAATTATTGCGGCTCAAGTGTGGGATAATTAAAACATTATATTATTGCAGTAAACAAACGGAAAAGTAAATATGGATGTGACGAAGTTCTGATTGGAACCCAGGATCTCTCGCTTACCGGCTGATTGCTCTACTAACCGAGCTATCCAGGGGCCTTATTGTCTAACTTCAATATCTATCGCTTTCAAATGTATCGCGATTGGCTAAAAAGTACATGTGATGTCCATCCATCCATCCATCAGCCTAGTTCGTCCACTGCTGGACTACCTTTCCAGGACTTTGCCACTCCCGGCGGTCATCCTGGAAGAATTGCCCATACTCACACACGCTGGGCAGGCTTGTTGGTGAGCGCGGTGCCGGAACCCTCGCACCAGTGACGCCGCAACCCGTCACCAGTCTGTCCCATATAAGGCCCGGCTATTAGGGATGGATATACCGCCATCCATCGGTCCCAGGCTTGATGGGCCTCCTGGTTTTTTGCCTGTGAGCTGTCCTCTTATCTCCCCTGAATTACTTCGAGGAGTCTTCAAGTAAGATGGTGGTACTTCCACAGTCGAGCCCGGCATCAGCTCTACCACCTGTGATGTCATTTCTAGCAAATCAAGAACCATTTGAGCTTTCAAATGCGATAGATGTTGAAATTAGACAATAAGGGGTCAGATCCCGACACAACTCGAGAATATATATGTAATAAATCGCATAATAAAATAATTGCATAGTATCTAAAGTCCACCTTTAGAAGAGATGATAGTAGAGTTAAAGCGATGTACGCAATGTTTCGCAGTAATATTGTTGTACACCAAATTGTCAATGTGGAATAAATTATTTTTTCTTAAACATACGCGGAAATATTATCATTACTTTTGAATGAAGAACACGCGAAGTATCATATTTACTTAGACTGAAAAACCAAAATCACTTCCCGGCGCATTCTTTGAATTTGGAACGAAGAGCGCACCGGCAATGTTGTATGAAATGGTATGCTGTTTGAATTTAGAACTCTTTCATCTATCGTACACATTGCGTTCTCGTGGTTGTATAGCCACAGATGCGTTTACCTTTCGGCACAAAATGTAAAAAAAAAAAAAATTGGCGGTAAAGCGGAGTTCGTTGTTATTTGGTTAATAATAAAATTTATTATGTAAAAGGCCCTTTTTTATTTCCTTGCATTTTTTTAAGAAAATATGCCTCGGCCGAAATGGCAATTGCCTGTCTCGTATCATTGAAGTCCTCGCCTGCGGCTCGGCCTTCAAACTCATACTCGACCTGCAATTGCCTATTTCGCTGATTTTGCAATAATGTACTATTACGTACTCATGAGGACACTGGAAGTCGTTACTCTTAGCCACGACCAGAGGCACCAGTACTTCAGCCGGCGTCGCTCCTCCGTGCCCCCCCGCGTCCCTCATACCGTGGTCGCCGCAGACGAATAACACTCCTGTGCGTCCCTAGAATAAGTTTCAAAATATTATGTTATTACAGTCACAACCCGGTTTACGCGAGGGTTGCGTTCTAGAGAAGATCGCTTGACGGGGTTTGAAAAATCCATCCATCCATCCATCAGCCTGTGTTCGTCCACTGCTGGACATAGGCTTCTCCAACATTTCACCATTCTTGGCGGTCTTGCGTCATCCTCATCCAGCCGCTAACTACAAAGTCCTTCAGGTCATCGATCCAGCGGGCACAAAAATATATTCACCTGGGTCAAGTTTGAAAAATAAGAAAGTTAAATACAAAATTCTTTTATCTACTCCCATACTGCAATAAGGTAATTACAACATCAAAAGCGGTTTTACAAGTACCTACATTGTTTGACGAATGTTATAATATCACATTATAACACCGCAATCCTGCGCTGATATTGGCCAAATTTATTATAACACCCCTAGAGAACCAATCACAAGCGATGGTCTGTCTTAATTTCTTAAGCCACGCCCTCTTTAGTCTTGTCCCTTCTGATTGGTCTCAGGCGTCTACAAAATACATACAAATGGAGGTTCTGGTATCATGACGAGTATCGCTACAATATCGTTCTCATTTTTCGTGACATTGTTTTTGGTGGTCGTAGATAAAGTATTATGTGCAACTGAACATAATTAGACATTAGGACACTCGTGCAAGTCTATTACGAAACGAACGAATGTCCCAATGTCTCACATTATGCTACAAAATACTAATATAAATTATAAATATGTAGTCATTACGTGAATCCCCGAGGGGTTGCCAGAGGTGTGCCGAGTGTGAACTGTGAAATGGAAGTTACAGTTTGTACTCGGTACAACCGCGATTCACCGACGATGATTACGTCCCAACATGATGGGTGGTGAGCCCTATCGCCGCACTTGGGGCACAAGTACACGCTTTTTAGGGTATGCAGTTTTCCCTATGATGTTTTCCTTCACCGTCCAGCAAGTTGTAAGTGAGAACAAATACTATGCACATAAATTCTGAAAAACTTTACATTTAAACTTTACATTGTAATGAGTTAGGTGTAAATATTTTTAATGATATACATACTCGCGTATATATCGTTCAATTTTTAAATTTGGTTGAACCAATAAAAGAGGCTTCGCAATTTGGAAATTCGCCACTGCACTCACCCAAGTCTCCATAGCAGTAAATATCTTCTTCACAATTTCATCCATCTCCAACAGTTTGGGTTTGATTTTAGGGCTCCTTGCGCCTTCCAAATGGCCGATATGGTCGAGGCCTAAATAGTGCAATACTAGGAAGTCGAATGAGGGCTTCTTTGTCTCATCGTGTGCAAGGATCTTGTCTAGATGTCTGGTCACGTTATTGTCTACCTGCAATGAGAATTAAACAGGTGGTAGAGCTGATGCCGGGCTCGACTGTGGAGGTACCACCATCTTACTTGGAGACTCCCTCGAAGTAATTCGAGGGAGAGTAAGAGGACAGCTCACAGGCAAAAAACCAGGAGGCCCACCATGCCTGGGACCGATGGGTGGCGGTATATCCATCCCTAATAGCCGGGCCTTTTATGGAACAGACTGGTGACGGGCAGCAGCGTCACTGGTGCGAGGGTTCCAGCACCGCGCTCATCAACCCGCCTGCCCAGCGTGTGTGAGTATGAGCAATTCTTCCAGGATGACTGCTGGGAGTGGCAAAGTCCTGGAAAGGCTTATGTCCAGCAGTGGACGAACTAGGCTGATGGATGGATGGATGGATGATATTTCAACCCTCGGTATAGGGCCGTCATCAGTCGATGAATAAATAAATAAATTCAATAAAATAGCATCAGACCTGAACACTTCCGGTGCTGCCCAGAATGATAATTGGAATAACTATAAAGTATTGGAGGTAGCACCATCTTACCCGGAAACCCCCCCAAAGTTATTTAGGGTAGAGTAACAGGACAGTTCTCAAACAGGCACGAATAGGTGGCCCACCATGCCTGGAACCGATTGATGGCGGTACATCTATCCTCAATTGTCAGCCTTTATATAGAACAGATAGGTGACGGGCAGAAGGCGTCACTGGTACAAGCGTTTCGGCACCGCGCTCACCAATCAACCAACACACCCAGCGTGTGTGAGTATGGGCATTTCTTCCAGGGGGACCGCTAAGAGTGGCGAAACCTTGGAAAGGCCTATGTCCAGCAGTGGATGAACCAGGCTGATGGAAAGTAAATTAAAAATAATCAGTGTTAAAAAGATGACTCTACTTTTAAAAATATTATTGGATGGCATTACAAACTAGAAAAGATCAACAAGAAACAAATTTTAAGAACTTCGAAAAATTTCCTTAAACCAGGATTCGAACTTGCGACCTCCACCGAGGTTCTCATCTGGATTTTTTCCACCATACTTGTACACCGAATTTTTGCATCTACTTGATACACCAGCCTGTAATGCACATACTGAACGCTCACGAGGGCATTATTTGAAATTCACGCCTTGTTCTAAGGAATAGATGGCGCCGTCGTTGCTACAACGTGTGTTGCTTCGGGCAGTTAAGAAGGTACAAGCAAATGTAGTAGGGGAATGCGCATGAGTCATTTATTGGGACTGTTTGGAGTTTGGAGAACAGAAGGGGGGCGCGACGGGAGGGCAGGCACCGTGCGGCTGTGATTGGTTTCCAAGATTACAGTTTGTTATTTACACTCTGTTTCCTACGCTGTTACCGCACGTCTCCGGGCCCTTGGGTACAGTCACGCACACAAATATTTTTATTACTAAATTAGCCACCAAACTGTTATATATGTAAATATAAAAAAACAGGTGGAACAAATAGCTTAGGGGCAGGGAACCATATTGATGAAGCAGTGAAATAATCCCTTTATTCCGTTATTTACACCCTCAGCGTATCCATTTGCGTTCAAAAATCGTGTATCCAAATGGATACAATTTCTTTTTGCCTTTGTGTAACCTAAATGGCACACGATTCTATGCGAGAAAAAAACCTTGGCCAGGATTTTTTTTTTGGTAATTTGGTATGGGTATCTAATGAAGAGTTTACATTTTATAACAAAATAAACTCTTATATTGTGGTCTGTGAAATAAGTTTTCAAAAATGGCCTTGGCGCTGACTCTATAATTTGCCCAGACTTCTATTGAGTTGCCTAAAGTCCGGAGCTAACAACCACAGAACTGTGTTCTGTGCTAACAACGATTAAATATCACGAATAACTATTGTCAGTCCGAAGCCCCGGGTTTAACGGTTAAATGAAGTGAAGTTAGTAAAATTAACTCAACCTCGGTATAATCTGTGACGTAGAAGCTGGTGGTGCCATCGCTTTCCGCCCAAAGGCCAGGGAACAGTCTCAGCCAGGTGTCATCTCCGTACATAACGGAGCGACGCCCTCTAGCGGATGCGACGCGAAGTACGCTGTCTCCCTTAACTGCAGGCGCTCCAAAGTTAAGAGCTACGTCTGCGAAGGTCGACACGCTGCCTGTCATCATCGCCTGGAATCACATAAGTACACAATTTTATTCACAGTAGGTACTACGAAAATGTAAAAACGGTTATTCTGTTAGATTTATGAACAAAAGATTATCCGTGGCCTTTAAAACAGCAAGCATGCCATAAACGCATGCCACCAAAAACAGAGCCAAAGCTCTTACAAGCACATTTTACCATGTTCATCTCGTTATTGAACGAGCGAATGAAGCAAGTAAAGTTCTCAGTCTACTTTTTGTCTCAGTTCAGGGTAAATTTGATACCTATACAATTGATGCTGTATTTTCTTCATGTTGTCAATAAATAATTTGTATTTGTATTTGTTGTATTTACTTGAACAATCCGGTGTTTATATGTATGTATGTATGTATGTTTGTCCAGCGATAACTCGAGTATTGTTAATCGGAACGTCATGAAATTTGGTAGACGAGTAACTGAGACATAAAGAATTCTTAAGTTTGAACATGAGACAATTCGGTGAAGGGGGTTACCAAGATATGG
Organism: Ypsolopha sequella; assembly: GCA_934047225.1. Lineage (NCBI taxonomy): Eukaryota > Metazoa > Arthropoda > Insecta > Lepidoptera > Ypsolophidae > Ypsolopha > Ypsolopha sequella. Next base: position 9,699,172 of record OW204002.1, on the reverse strand, counting down.
GGTTGTAAGTAGAGGTCGCAAGTTCACAGTTCGAGGCGAAGTACTAGTTTAAGAGTGGTTTCGCAGCTGGATTGTGAAAAACCCGCCTTTTTTTAATCAATCGAAACAGAACACTTAAATTCAAAATTCACTCAATAGTTATTCAAAACCTTATTACCTATGTGTTGTTTATACTGCCATAGCAAAGTTTCCATTGCATTCTGTAAATTATAATTTAAAAATTTTAAACTTTACACGCGTTGTTTCAATCAATTAGAAAAAGCCGGGTTTTTCACAATTCAGCTGCTAAACCGCTCAACTTCACTCTTATGGAAAATACAATCATTTCGAAGCTACAATAATATAGAAAAATCGTTTTATGCATATAGTTAATTATTGGTATACATTGCTTTTAGCTAAAAGTTGTATTTTGGCCATTCTAATTATTTCTTAATATTTTGTTAGAAATCCGGAGAATCAACTCTTAATATAAATTACTATTATAATATATATTAGTTACGCATGTGCATACTATTCACCTAAACTATAAGCAATCATAATGCAATGGTATTTGAAATATTAGGTCACTTTAAATTGCACTTTAATTTGCAAACTATATTTCATAACATTTATGATTGCGTGATTGAATTGCTGATAAGGTAAAGTGTGGTAAAAGTTTATATCAACCATTTAAAATTAGTGAATAAGTTTAAAACCATGTATTAATTTATTATGATTGTACAGTACTACTAGGTACTTTTTGGTTTAATTGATATCACATTATCAGCACTCTATTACTCTGTACAATGTGTTGAAAAATATTTAGTAAGGGGATTTAATTTTGTATTTTAATTTAAATACTAGATACTGCTTTGAATGTATTTTAAATTAAATTTTGCTTCTTTTAATGATGTGTAGTCTCGTCACTGTATAACTAAACAAAACTGAGAAAACCAGCTTAAAACATCTGAAATTCGAACAAATTTGAAGAATCAGCCAAGATGACCTACTCGACATAACAAAAATATTTTTAGCAATTGATCAAACCATACCATACCTACCATAACACTTACTAATGGTTTAATGTTATTTAAAGAACAATGAAAAATCAAAGAGGAGTAATTTAAATACTTTCAAAAGTATTCTGTCTTCATTTGACTGTAAGGTAATTATTTGTAAACCTAAAAACAAAAAACATTTAAGTAAATCTTCTTATTTTTTACATCCTAAATCTTCATAGAATTATTTATGTATTATCGTATTTATCTAAAGTAATCATGTTTATCTCATGTATGATATACTTGTGTAATATTTGTAAGTAGTTTATTTATATTATAATTTTTAATTTATTATCAATTTGTTTTAATATTGACCCATGTTTGTTTGTAATTAAATTAATTTAGTTTATGTGTACCTTTCTCATGTAAAATTATTTAGTATCCTCGAAACGGAATACTGTTCCCAAAAAGACAATTGTATTAGTTTGGGGTGCAGAGTCAAAATTCTTATTTTGTAAAACTTTTTTGTCCAAAAGGGGTTTTGTATTTATTTGTATTGTTTTTGTCGTAAAAGAGGTTATGCTATTTTCAAATTCAAATAGTTTATTTTGCAAAGCAGGTATAGATATATACACTTTTTACACGTCAAATTTAATCTAATAAAGAAAATATATGTAATAAAGTAATAAATGTACATGCACTAAATTAAAGGTTTATTTAATTTATGTAGCAATATATTTACGATTAAAATGATAGGTAAAATATATATTATACAAGGTAAAATCCAATCAGCCGCCCGAGCCCATACCGGAGACCCGGCCGGGGACCAGGAACAAGGTTCAATGATCACCAACCGAGCCCCCAGCACAAATACAGGTGGCCGAACAAATCCCGTCCTTTATACTACATACTAATAGGTTACATATATAAATACATGCCTACCTCCGCCCATTCGATTAGTCTTGCTAAGAAGAAGGGCAAGAAACTTAGTAAGTAATAGAATTATGTAAACTACTTTGTACTATCAGGTACTCAAAAACTAGCACGGAAAAAGGGAGGAATGGCAAAAAGGAGAAACAGCAAACAAGCCCTCAAATCGGAAAAGATTGACTTTCCTGGTTCTCATAGCCTCACTTAGTTTATGCCACACCAATATGCATTACACTACAAACATTAAACACAAGCAAAAAATTAACACTCCCAAAGAAAAAACTATTACTGTTTACAAAATCAAAATTAATTAAACAAAAAACTTAATTTTAATTGAAAATGTTTTTTCTTTGGGCCAGCCAGCCACCAGGGCAACATAAAAAGCCAAGCAGTGATAAATACAAAATGTGGAACTTGCAAATATATCTCGCCAGAAGTTTATTGTGCGCCGCCACTGAGCCCTCTCCTGTTTCCTTTCTGGTGACTGTACACAGAAATGTTCAGTTACTTTTTGAGGTTTTGTTAATGGCACAAAAAATATACAAATATAATATTCTCCTTATAAGAGTTTTTTAAATTTTTGTTTATGATGTATTTATAGAATTTGGACTAAACTTTTGAAAAAAATCATGAAAGAGTGTGATTTTTTACAGGAATACTTTTTTCTTTGGCAAAGTGTTACCGTTTTGTATATACAATTGAAGTTGAATGTTTATCTTCAACATTCATAGTATTAAATTACTTTGAAAGCCAGATGGTATTTATTTCTTACCTTGATCCGAGGCATGGTGACAGTAGGTGGCTCAGCAACAGATACATAGATGCAGGCTGATTTGTTCTTCAGCAGTTGCCCAGTGTAAGGCATGTATTCTTCAGTGACAAAATCATACCTTAAACCATCAATCACCATCAAGACCACACTCGTCTCTCCAGGATTGTACACTTCTTGGCCATCCACACTGAAATAACAGATGTGATGTGTTGAAGAAAGCTCCATAGTTATAATCTTTGGGGTTTAATTGCTCAAGTCAACTGCATATTCCAGATTTTCGAAATTGCCAGAATTATGAAAAGAAATAACATGATGCAGCCACAGTGTAATCCCTTGGGAATCCCGCAATAAAAAGTACAGTGGTAACTGCATTTCGTTTTCTTTATCAGTATCCTGCTCGGCTATTTATTTTTGGAATATCATCAATGTACAGACAAACACAGCTTTTTTTTTACAGTTTTAGATAGTATATAATATACTAAGCTTGAAAATTTTCAAAGCCTGTTTCATCAAAGAAGGTTTAAACATTTTATTTACCAAAATAGATGACCCCATTTAAACAAAATAATGAAATATTTATTTATTTATGAACAGAGCCACCTGTTGATATTTCTATGTACTAAAATGTTATATGCTACATTATCTGATTTTATTACCAAAGTTTTCTTGTTTTTATCTTTTAAACATTCGTTCGCGACCTCTATCATCATCATGGGAACTGATTTATGGGATAAAAAGTAGCCTACGTCCTATTCCAGAATAGGTCATAGAACTACATTTGTGCAAAGTTTCAGCCCAATAGGTTCAGTAGTTACGGTGTGAAGGAGTAACAAACATCCATCCAAACTTTCGCATTTATAATATTAGTGGGATAGTGGGATGGGATGGGACTATCCAGTGGGAAGTGGGATTAGTGAGATGTGACAGGATTGATTGATTGCAACCTACCAGTGGCGTGAATTGAACTTTTTTCCGGAAAAGCTATCAGAAGGTCAAGTTTGACAATAAAAAAAATATGAAAAATATTAAATAACACTTTGAAAAAAAAAATCGCATGATGACGCCAGGGTAGGTTTGAACCTACCAGTACAGAAGTCCATTTACGATCCACAAAGCATGATTTTCAGTTAATGTTTTAAAATTTACAAAAGCGTGTCCGGCAGTAAAAAATGTTACTGTGGATGCTGGAAACCGGTTTTTGCTGGAAAAGCAAACAATTGGTCAAGAACAACAATAAAAAAAATATGAAAAAATTTAAATATCACTTTAAAAAAAAATATTGTATGACGCCAGGGTAGACAATATAGCCGATTCTAAAGGCTTTAATTTTAGTTTTAGTGCTGTCAAAAATAAATTTCTTTCATTGCAAAATAGTCCTTAAAAGTTAGGAACAGAATCTAAATTACTTTCGAATAATTTTATGTTTGACAGCACTAAAACTAAAACTAAAGCCTTCAGAATCGGCTACAACGTCTACCCTAGAGTGAAAATTTCCTATACAAACTTTTTTTTATTGGATTTTTAATTTTTTTCACATTTTTTTATTGTTTTTCTTGACCAATTGCTTGGTTTTCCAGCAAAAAGTTCTGTGCACGCCACTGCTGTGGATCACAGTTTGGGCCCCTAGACCCAATTACATTGTTATATACTCTAATCTAGTGTTGTTGTGGGTAGGTAAGGATACTTGCGGTAAGGATAGTACGAAAAATGCCAGTTAAATTAATGGATGAAAATGGGCAGAATAAAAAGCCTAACTTATGCCTGCCAGCCTCACACTTATTTTTATTTTGTGCCCCTTTGAGTACACTCTGACCAAAAATTCTAACTTTAAACAAAACAGTATGTCTTACCTGACACCCTCAACAAAGTTAGGCAGGTCATCCCAATGAGCCATCTGCCCTGTATGGTATTTAAGTGGAAAAAAACCATAGAGGAACAGTGATAGGGATGCTAACCCCAACAGCAAAAGATAGAGGCCGGTCCATCGGTGTTGTAGCCAAGAAAGCATGATGACCGACCTTTTTACACAGTTTTAACACAAACAACACTGATTGTACTTCACTTACGATACGTGATTACAGCGTAACCCTTAATCACAACACTTTCACTTTGAATTAATTATTTCAGAATGCTGGCCGGCTTTGCGTGCCATCGTTGTGTAATCGCGTTGTTGGTTACAATAATTACAAATTACAATTTTTTAGGACACTATCGTTATCGTATCGGCGCCGCGATCAGGGTATAAAGATAAGCAAGCTGCCCAGCGCCAGCAAATATTACTTCCAACCTGCAACCCGTTAAAATTTCTATCAGAGTTTATAAGTATGATAACGAGTTTATATGATAGAATTTCCTCGAATACAAAAATAAATAAGGGGAAACCGGGAAAATATTTGGGAAAATGCCGAAATTGTTTACGGTTTTTTTACGTTACGGAGCTGTCAGTGTCAGTCGAATGACGTTCGTTACGGTTCGTTTCATTTAATTTTTTTTTTCAGTGTTGCTTGCTCAGGGGTATGGTCAGATATATAATGTACTCTTTGGGTGTGGTCATCAGATTAAACAAAATAAATACACTCAGCTATCGTGGGTAAGTCGGTTAGGTAAATACTTAGACCTAAGCAGAATAACGAAAGGAGACGGTCAGAATCGGCCTTAACCGCGTACATGAAATAAATTTATACTATAATTTTTGTTAGATTTATTCGTACCTAGTTTCACTTTTATAATAACACGGACACAGATATTAAAATAAATAAGTAATGTCGCAGCCGGTCATGAGAGCGAACACCGAACGAAACGAAAGCGCGCGCCATCTACACAAACTACGCTTGATAAGAGTCATGCGTGACGCAATCGACAGTCCCAGCTTTTTATTTCACGATTCGTGCTTTTCTTCTGGATTTTGATAGAGATTACATTACGACTGACATTCGAGCATGACCCTTTTATATATATCAGAATCATCGTGAAACATTGTCCAAACGCGCTTAATTTTATTTTCGCAATGCCATATGAAAATAACCTCAAAATAAAAACGATTTATTATAAAAAGTTATTAAAAGATGGTGTCCGTTTTAAATGGATAGTCAAACCGTGTTATTTTGAATTTGTTCTTTATCATTGATCACAATATATTTGTGTACTTTCTTAAGGCATTTTGCTTATGGGGAACTGACCGTCTCCTTCCCCACGATTTTCGACGTTTGTTAAGGGTCATGACCGAATCGTGGGTGTTTATCACGTTTATAGTGGGAAATAGTAGTTTATTGTGATCTGATGATCGTACCCTAAATTACTTGCCGTCCGTCCGACTAACTCAAAAACTTCATACATAGACGAAAGTAGTCATTGTAGATAACATTAAACGTTAATGTAAAATTACACAAGCGTCTGCTCAACTCGATTAGTTTACCGGCAATATCGATTTTACCGGTAATTTAAAGATATTATAAAACAAATTGAGGCATGCAAAAATCGAAAAAGAGTTCTAAAACATATTTCTGATAAAATAAACAAAACAATTCGCTGCAGCTGCTGCTGCGCTGCGATCTTTTTTTAAAGAGCTTAGCTTATATTATATGATTGATACGGATCGATTGTGGTAACAAGAGAGACGCTAAACGTAAAACGTGCAGTAGGTACATTTAAACATGTTGTGCAAAAATAAATTGAATCATAAATTGATTTAAAAAGTGTGAACGGTGTAGGAGTATGACTATCACGTTGGGATGTATTAGTTCTGTTAGGATAGGTAACAAAAAATATTTTGTACTGCTATTTTAACGATCGATCTTATAGTAATCTTCTTTGAGACATAAGTCTTGCTCAGGTAGATACTAAACATACATAATTATCTTTTTAATATGTAATTATAATTTATCTATAACTTACAATTTACATTAGGTATAAATCTTACAGCTCATCATGTTCACACTACATTATATAGGTGTTATCTAGGGTATTTTACTGAGGCCAAAACTAAATTTTTTAGAATATTTCTCTGTGTGTCTGTTTGTCTGTATGGATGTTCCGTTTTAACTCGAGAACCACTCAACGAACTTGGATGCGGGTTTCTTTATTATCATCTTCATCGATTTCGTGTCGTCATATAGGCTATTTGTATATAGGGGTGTTGATAAAATAGGTGCCAACCCGAAAACGGGTCAAAGATAAATGCGGGTAGAGCCGCGGGCGAAAGGCTAGTTCAACACTAACATTATAAGTTTACAAGCCATCTGCAATGTAAACAACAACTACGCATTCCTTTGTTTATTTATTATTTCAACAGCTCCTTGATAATGCCGTAAGGCGAAACCGGTTGGACTAATAAAACAGTGATATTGTGAAACAGTACAAGTGATTTTATCAAAATTATGATGATGTTTCACCAAGTGCCGACTGAAATTCAGGAAAAATTCAGGAAAAACCACATCACTATTTGTATCATGCAGATTACTATGTATTTTTCTTCCGTTGAAAAATGCTAAAGTTACCGAATAAAATGGTTACAAAGTTCCTTAGTTCAAGGTCGTTGGCGTTGGTAAAAGCCTTAAGGCGATACCAAAAAAAAATGGGTTTTTTTCGAATCCATTTATTTCACTATAACGTCATCTACGTATTTAATTTTTGAGTAATTGTTTATTAAGTATTTGATTAAGATTCTCACTGAAGGAAAACTCGATTGGATGAAATTTTCTCGATAGAATTTAATTCCGAAAAGACCTCTAAATTGTTTTATTTTTTCCTGTAATTCTAAAATCCTAACTAATTTCATTGTGAAATTGCATTCAAAATGTGGATATTATGTATTTGTAAAGTCTCCTTGAATATATTTTTGACAAAATAGTTTAGTACATTTTATATTACTAAAAACCGACTTTTTGCTATTTTTCCACGAATCCGTCCCACACGCACTGAGGGTTTTTTCGCATAAGGAGGAACAGGGACGCTAAAACTTTTACGTATCGCCTTATCGGCAGCTTGTGATTACGCCCTACGGTGCAGCTACGAACGACCGACGACGTATGTAACCGTAAATCTACGAAAGTTTATACTCGCTACGGAGGCGTAGCACAGCATCAGGCAGGCGAGGACACAAGGGTGGCGGTGGGGCAATGGGAGCAATGCCCCCTCTACGAACAAAGTACAAAATTTTGATTATGTCATAAACACTTCACTTGCCAATTTACAGAAATTGTGCTCCCCCCTAAGCGAAATCCTGGATCCGCGCCTGAGGCGTTATCAAAATGCGGGCTGCAGCGACGACCAACGACGTAAGATCCTAAAAAAATAGTAAATCCACAGAATGTAGATCTAAATAGATGACGTCAGTACATGTACTTCGCGAACCAAAAATAGCAATGCTCTTCCTTCACAGATATTTACTCACTACAACGTTGACTCTTATGTCTTAAGTCATAGAATTACTTTTAAAATTTAAAACCTGTCAACCGTTTTCATTGTAAAATTGACACGCTTGGTTTTCATAGAGTTTGATGCATTTCCGTCATCTATTTAGATCAATGTCTGTTAGTAAATCTATTTTGAACGACGATGCTCGTAATTCTCGTTGCCCCAGCCCACATATCTCTAGATTCTCTAGAAACTTTCAGCGGTAGGTAAATAAAATGCTTACGACAACATGCACAACAATAAATGACGTCAGGTGTCTCCCTGAATCAAAGATCAAAAATACGTTCGATGATTCCTACGCCACGGTGAGGAAGACATTATATTTTTGTCCGACACACCACCGCTTTTACAATAGCTAATTATATCACCACCAAATCCATGTAGGATTGGAAGAGTCATCGATTGATGTATCTAGAAGAATTATTAGTTCTTTCTCATTAAAAACGGAGTCTAAGACCCAAATTCGAAACCCGCTATAGGCGGACAAATATTCACCAATGTGGTGTTCGGAATTTATCATGGTAAACATAGTTTATATAGATAGTTTTTTTTTATAATTTAGGTAGGGCATGCATAAAAAAGCATAAAAGTATTTGTATCCAAAAACAGCGGCAATAATAACAAATATACTTACACTTCCTCATTAAAATATCTATTGGCAATCCATGGCAAAAATAGAAAGATGAATTATTATTGATAGCTTAGCATGATTTGTAGAAAATGTGGTTTAGGTTTTGCAGCACATCTCAGATAGGTGCACCAGAGCCCGTAGCATATTGTTTAATCGCGCGCGACGCCATTATTTGAATCACAAGAGCAAGGAGCGTGACGTACTGTTTTATCGCAATAACATCGTGTCACACTCCTCGCACTTGTGATTCAACTGAGTTGCATCGCGCGCGATTAAACACTATGCTACGGGCCCAGGTATAGCACAGGTCTTTTCAGTTCAATTTCAGTAGAGATTTAGTGTGTAGGGTAGGCGGTATAATAGTTAGGAAAGCTTCTTTTATGAACTTCTATTCTATCAAGTTATTTTGAATTTATAATCATGTATCCTTTTATATAATTTATCTATACTTATTAGTACTATTATTTTCTATATTTTAATTTTATTATTATTATTATATTTTTATTGTATCTCGGGACTATGTAGCCCCGGACCTTTGAGAGGCGTGCAGGGGCCGAAGCCAACTTTTTATCCCATTTTATCTAAATGTGATGTGACACCAACCGACGATTATCCCTGTACGCACTGTAGGAGTGCACCCAAGGACAACCCCCGGTCTGTGTAGGACTATTGTAAGGAATGAACACGAAGGAAATCAGACTAGTCTCCATGGTCTAGTCTGGGAGCCACTGAATACTGCTTCAATTGTAAAACTGTTTATGTGAAATAAAATATTTTTCATTTTTTCATTTTTATCAATATAATAAAAGTGCAGCCATTCTACTCTTTGCGAGTTCAAGGTGTGTTCCCATTGAGTCACAGAGTCATAGCGGCGTGGGCAGTTTCAGATTCTATTTAAATCTTAGCTAAAAGGCGCGAACCATAGTCTCACGAGAAACGCGGCGCGCGCTGCTACCGAAAAACACATATCCTTCATAAGGTGAATTTTCATTTGTTTGCTTTTTAGTGCTAAAAATAAAAGGAGTGATTAGACAGAGTTAGACTGTTAATGATCATTTTGGAAATTGTGATCAGTGGTTTTTTAATCTTTTAAGTTATAAACAGTGTGGTAAATAGTGGAATAATTCACCAAGGCTCTTGGTACTTGAAATACTTGAAGTACTTGGTACTAGTGAATTTTATCTATTGAACTTTTATCTTTGCTTTACATTTTTTCCCATTAAAATTGAAAAATTTGCATAAAAATTCCTAGCCCAGGCAGCTATGGTTGAAAATAGTTACAACACGGACTTTTCTCCGTAATGAGTTACAATTAATTAAGGTGTTAGGGTAGGAGCGCTCCGTTGGGGACCCTACGGGATCGAGAAACAATTTATTAACCAGTGGCATTTGGTAAATTGATAACTCGTTTAGGAGCTTATAGCTTACAATAGTAAACCAAGTTAAAATATTTGGAAGTAGTAGTTATAAACCCAATCAATACAAATTTTTGTAACAAAATTAAGTAGTTTGTCTTTACGTACACTGCAATAAAAATACGAAAACTCTTTTTTATCCTTGAAGGATTTAGAAGCTTTCATAAAGTAGTTGGTTTAATTTTGATAGATTTTACATAGATAACGTAGTGGTAAAAACATACCGATGAACAATAATAATTTGTTTGTGGTGCCAATAGCATTGTTATATTTCTTCAAAAAGCGGTGGTAGCTCAGCGGTAGAAAAAGCGGTGGTAGCTCAGGCATTGAACGCTGGTCTCTCAATCTTGAGATCCAGGTTCGATCCCCGGTTGGGCATGCACCAATGAGTTTTTTGGGATTTATGTGCATAGTATTTGTTCGTATTTACCACTTGCTGAACGGTGAAGGAAAACATCGTAAGGAAACCTGAATATCTTAAAAAGCGTGTATTTGTGTCCGAAGTACGACGATAGAGCTCACTGGGATGCAATAATCGTCGGTGACACTAGCATTTCAAACTTTACACTCGAAACACCTCTGACACCCCCTCGGGGATTCATGTCGTGATGATGTATAAAATAAAAACAAACTTACATTAATTCAATTCAATTCAAATTTATTTATTAACAGGACAAAAACAAAGATTGGCGTTCTCTAGTCCCCACAGTAGGATTCCCTGGGTGATGGGGACTAATTGGCACAAACTTTGTAAAAGGTCCAGGCTAAGGGGCAGAGGAGGGATATCAACTTTTTTTTTATATAAATGGCTAAATTGAATGATATTATGTTAAAATTATGTTAGCTATGTTTCTTCTCCATCATGTAGGATTACCGACGAAGTGCTCTTGGTTTTCATAATTTTTTTACATTGCTAAGTAGAGAAACTGATAACTTATTAACTTGCTTAACAATTCGTTTTGTACTTTTTACAACTAAAAGTATCTACACAATTATTTCTCATTCTTCAGTTTAAAATAGTTATCTCAGACTAGATCATAATGGCCGTCGTATATTATTCAGTTGCATCACATCTAAATCGGTCGTCTTCAGGTGAATCATGCCGTGGATTCGTTCCAGAACAATATTTCGTTATTTCGTGCGCGGGCGCAGCGCATTCTGTTTACATGGTTCTCTGCCAAAAATATCGCTTGTTTTGAACATTTTGCTATCTGGCGGTAAATAAACACGTGAAGTGTTTTTAGAACCACACCAAGATAGAAGTAGAGTAACTAGCGTACTATTTAGCCGACTACTTCATCCACTCTACTCTCCCAGCTGTTTTTATCCATGGTACTGTCGTGGTAGCTCTACCAGTAACTCTACCCGTGTAAACTAGGCAATGCTCGGTTTACACGGGTATAGTAGGGAGTAGAGTGCGAGGGTGAAAATGTACAATTACATTACTAGCCCAATTTAGACCTACTATTGTAAGATGGTACTAAAGATTGTAGCTGATGTAGATGGTTAAAAGTCAAAAGAGGGTTTAAATGCTTTAATGATACGAACAGTGAAGCAGTTGTTTAATGAATGAGAATGAGTGCGAGCATGTGTGGGTATAGGTAAATTGCTATGAGGTATTAAGTATGTAGTGTTTTAATGATGGTTCTTTCTAATATGGATCGCATTTATTGTCTTACCTACGTAGAATGCCGGACAGTGCCGGCATTCTAGCAGATAGATACAGTTCTCAGTTTTGCATGAAGTGTTATATTGTGTGGTGTAGGTGTTTGAATCCAACACCAATAAAGGAGGGAAAGTACCCTAAATATTGAAGATAGCAAATTTTACTTCAATTATGTATTTTATTCTTAAAGTAAAGAAAAACTGCATTTAAAGAATTTTGAAAAATCGTGAACCGAACCGGGCAAATGTGTAAAAAAACATCCTTTATTTTTATGATACCGATCAAAAGAGTTAATCATAAGAACCAAACTCTTCCAAGCATTCTAATTGATGAACATGAAATTTAACATTTGATGATCTACGTTTTCGGTCATGGCGACCACTTCGACTCCTAGCGGGTACGACGCTAATGAGCCCGAAGTTGGCTAATGTAGCCGATCTTCCTACACTATAGCAAACGTGTCGTGACGGTCGATGTGTTGCACTTTTTCGGCCTAGCTTTCATTCGCCAAGTGTCTGGAGTGTAACGTGCGATAAAGAACTTTGTTCCAAAATCTGTGTAGATACACAATGTTTTTACTTTATGTTCAGAACCCTTTTTTTCCATAATTCCAGATGTCGATTGTCCCAATGATGTTCCGCGACTGGTGGGACGACTGGGAGCGCCCCTCTCGGCTGCTGGACCAGCACTTTGGCATGGGGCTGCGGCGCGATGACTTGCTTTCTGCGCTGCCTACCTCCTCACTGCTGAGGAACTCCTACTTCAGGTAATGTTGCGCTCCCATTATTGTTCCGTGATTGGTAGGGGATGACTGGGAGTGAGCCTCGCGGCTGCTGGACCAGCACTTCGGCATTGGGCTGCGGCGAGATGACTTGCTCTCTGCGCTGCCTACCTCCTCACTGCTGAGGAACTCCTACTTCAGGTAATGTTGCGCTCCCATTGTTGTTTCGTGATTGGTAGGGGATGACTGGGAGTGAGCCTCACGGCTGCTGGACCAGCACTTTGGCATGGGGCTGCGGCGCGATGACTTGCTCTCTGCGCTGCCTACCTCCTCACTGCTGAGGAACTCCTACTTCAGGTAATGTTGCGCTCTCATTGTTGTTCCGTGATTGGTAGGGGATGACTGGGAGTGAGCCTCGCGGCTGCTGGACCAGCACTTTGGCATGGGGCTGCGGCGCGATGACTTGCTCTCTGCGCTGCCTACCTCCTCACTGCTGAGGAACTCCTACTTCAGGTAATGTTGCGCTCTCATTGTTGTTCCGTGATTGGTAGGGGATGACTGGGAGTGATCCTCACGGCCGCTGGACCAGCACTTTGGCATGGGGCTGCGGCGAGATGACTTGCTCTCTGCGCTGCCTACCTCCTCACTGCTGAGGAACTCCTACTTCAGGTAATGATGCGCTCCCAATGATGTTCCGTGACTGGGAGCGCTCCTCTCTGCCGCTCGACCAGCACTTCGGCATGGGGCTGCAGCGCGATGACTTGCTCTCTGCGCTGCCTACCTTCTCACTGCTGAGGAACTCCTACTTCAGGTAAGGATGCACTCCCAATGATGTTCCGCCACTGGTGGGACGACTGGGAGCGCCCCCAGCGGCTGCTGAACCAGCAATTCGGCATGGGGCTGCGCCGCGATGACCTGCCTGCGCTACCTGCCTCCTCACTTCTGAGGAACTCCTACTTCAGGTAATGATGCGCTCCCAATAATAGAAGTGCAGATTCTCACAAATTCTGGCGTGGTGTATTTTATCTATAGATTGGTTAAATATTTTTATTCATCTATCCACCAGCCTGTGTTCGTCCACTGCCACTCTTGGTGGTCCTTCGTCATCCAGCGGCTACCCGCGACGTCTTTCAGGTCGTTGATCCAGTGGGTACAAGGCCTGCCTACGATATTTTCGGCCTAGTTAGTAATTTTTTTTTATTCAATATTATTTCAGGCCCTGGAGAACTAGCCTTGCCCGCCAGGAATCCTCTTCCACCATAAACATGACCAAGGAAAAATTCGAGGTAAGCGATCATTGAATTTATATTAAGATGCTTGAGACGCCTTGAAAGAAATACATACCTAAAATATATCGTCACGACATGAAACCCCGAGGGTATAGAAGAGGTGTTTCTGAGTGTGAACTGTGATATGCAAGTCACAGTCCACACTCGATACACCTGCGTTTTACATACGATTATTACGTCCTAAAGTAATGGGTGGTGAGCCCTATCGCCGTTCTTCGGGCACAAATACACGCATACAGGTTTCTTCGCGATATTTTCGTTCACTGTTCAGCAAGTGTTAGGATAGGTAATACAAATGTTTTCATATGCTTCCAGGTTATTCTTGACGTCCAGCAGTTCACTCCAGAAGAGATCACCGTCAAAGCCGCCAACAACTCCGTCGTAGTTGAAGGCAAACATGAGGAAAAACCTGACGAGCACGGCTACATCTCCCGCCAATTCACTCGACGATACATCCTTCCCACGGGCTATGAAGTTGCGGACCTCACCAGCACCCTCTCTTCCGATGGCGTGTTGACAATCACCGCCCCTAAACACACCCAGCCGAACGCGGGCGAAAGGATCGTCCCGATCACCAAAACTGGCCCGGCCAAACAAGCCCCGCCGCAACCCGAGCCGCCGAAAAACGAGCAGACTGTCCCTATTGTGACTTCGCCTTAAGTTAACCATCCCACCCAGCCGCCATAGAAAAAGCCTTAAGTGTTCGTAACGTCTTGATAGGTTTGATCTCAGGGAACCTTTGCACGCATCTTTAAATTTGATATGTATCTGCATGTCCCACGTAAAACCAAAAATAAATGTTTTCATTTTATAATTTTGTGTCTTTATCGGAAAGTAAGTTCATATGGATGTATGTATGCATAGCCAATTGATGAAAACGTTAAAGAATTATAAAGATCAGCCTGGACATGGCGTCACTCACAAACACCTAAGGCTTTTTGTACGAAACGATGAGCTCAGTCGCGTGTATAGGCCGCTCTTAAGTTCAGTCAGTGAGACAACGATCGATTATGAAATAGCATTTAAGTAACTATAATTTCCGTTGATGGCCACCAACGAGAAACGAATTCGAAAAACGTATTTCGGCTTTTTAACAGTCACACGGATTCGTACCCTAAATAGTTCATGGTAAAAGGCGAAAGATTTGTACGTTTTGAAGGGAAACCAGAATGTAGAATTAGTATATGGTAATCCTTAAAATCCGTGTCACTGTAAAAAAGCCTCTAAGTGTAAAAATCAAGGAGTATTATTATGCTCATAAACGACATACAACCTTAATTTTGTTTTGTCTTATCTCATGGATGGAACCAATTCATTAGTTTGACGTGAGTTGATGCAGATGAAAGCTTGAGGTTTCTTTGTACTATCGACCAAGACTCTTAGACTCATAGCTAAACTCTTATAACCTTGTATTAAAGTCGATTATTGATGCGACAATGGTTCTATCAGTCCTGGTGAGTTTGAGGAGCATCCCGAGAACTAGTAAATATGCGCGAGGAACAACTAAACCGCGACGCAACGTTGCACTAATGCGAATACCACAGACAGGACTGGCGTTGAACCCGTTGTATTCCTTGATTGTACCTCTAACTTGAGCTAATTAAGTAGAGTTACGCATACATAGACAGACAGTCATACGAGTACGTATTCTTGTTACTCCTACCAGTGGCGTGCATAGAACTTTTTTCCGGAAAATCAATCAGAAGGTCAAGTTTAACAAATAAAAATATATAAAAAAGTTTAAATAACACTTTGAAAAAAAAAAAGTTTGTATGAAAATGTTCAGTCTAGGCATAGACTAATAGTCTATGGTCTAGGGTAGGAGGCCGGTTCAGAGCTCCTCACATCCAGATTTACTTTTCTTTCTGCGTTTCTGTACTGCAATGATATATAATATTATTTAAAAAGTGTATGTCCCCCTCCCTTATCTCCAAAACTTGTGGGCCGAAAAATATGAAAAAAATTATGGTAATGTGTGCTTATGTAAAGATTACAGCAAAATATAGCGGCTTAGAAATTCAAGAAAATAAAATGCTACAATTCCCAAAACCGTCGAATTATGGAAACCTAGGTACGCGAGTCGGACTCGCACTTGACCGGTTTTTTCTCAAGAAAAGTTGTTTGTATATACTCGTACTATCGCCAGTTTCCGGCTTCCGCAATATCATCTTAACAGCCCACCTACTTAACAACCTACTTGAAACTTTAAGAGCTGTTTAAACACGCCTTTTTCTAATCAATCGAAACAGAATACTTATATTCAAAATTTACTCAATAGTTCCTCAACAAAACCTTATTATGATTTGTGTGAACTGTCATCCCAAAGTTTCCATTGGTTTCTGTAAATTAGAATTTATAAGTGTTCTGTTTCGATTCATTAAAAATAGGCGGGTTTTTCACAACCCGGCTGCTAAACGGGTCTTGAAATGTTTTTTCTCTCGAAATGCACTGAGATGGACATTTCCTGTTTCTTGCCTGCACCCTTCAATTTCCTACATAGACTAGAACCTCAAAATTTGTTTTAACAAAATCCAAATACATACTTGTATTCTATATTTATATTTATTAGTCTAACCAACTTTCAGATTTAACTTGGAACTCCCTGGGTCATGTTTGGTTCCCAGCAGGTTCGACACCACAAAACATGAAAGAGCAAATAATTCCTCTCCTAGTTAATTTGAAATCTCACGTGTGGCTGTGTAAAAATTTAAACGGAATTGTCCTGGCTTGCTTTCTATATTCCACGTGGTAATTTGTGTTGGAGGTAATGAAATTGGTGGTTGGTTTCCACTGTCTGTTTGTTATCTAATTCTTCCGCTGAATCGGGCATTCCAAAAAGGCATGTAAAAAACCAGGCAGCTAAGTAACCGTATTCGGGTAGCTTAAAAAAATAGAAGGGGATTCCAAAATTAATAAAGTTAATACTTACGATTGTCGACTCTTGGTGAAACATCACCATGGATGAAAACAAACACTTGTACTGTTTCACAATTTAATTTATAGCACAATTAACCACAACTATTTTCGCCTTATCGGCATTTTCAAGGGAATTCCCTTGAACATTTTCGCTTTCATAATTAGTGCTACTTACAATTATTACGATACCCAAAATGGTTTTCTTAGATGGAAACAAATAGTCAATAAAAACATTTAAAGTCTCTCGGTTTTCAATATTAGATGCAAGGTCATTATTTTTAGTAGCCGGTTGGGTATAATTTAAATTTGCTTGCATAATTTTTTTGTTACTTTGATTTCACTGTCATTTTTTAATATAATTTTTTAGCGAATTTTTTAGACTTATCTAAATTTATTGGTGCCCAAATATTAATACGCAGCCATTTTATTTTATTATATGCCTAGTAAAAGTAGCTGTTTTATATTTTAGCTGTCCGGAAAATAATAAGCCTGCCAAAAATACTGTTAATTAATCATTGAGAGAAGCGTAGTTAGAACGTCAGAGTAGTTTATTCCATCACTGGATCACTGGTTAGGGGTTTGTATTTGGTTAAGGGTTTGGGTTTGTACTTGTGTGTAGTTGTTAACTTGGCACTCGCTCATGGTTTGGCCCGACCTGGAACATGTACAAAAGTTTTATAATTAGATTTTCGAAAAATTATTTTGGAGCGTTTACCTAATTGCTTCGCGTGGTATAAGAAACCTACCAGCCGATTTATACGTTTTGTAGGTTCTGATGACGGGATGAAAGAAGAATGGAGATTGATGGTGTATTGCTTTTTTGTAGATTTGTGAATTATTTGGTTATTACATTTTACCCAACTAAATATTGATTTAGTTATATGTAGAACCTAAAAAGTTGAAAAGCGGCTAATCCTAAGGTTCCCAGAAAAGTGTACCATGAAAATCATTTTCCGTAACGCCAGCCGTGGCGCCATCTAATAGCATTCATAAGAACTTCTTTCGAAACGAGTGATATAAGAATAACTCCGTATCATCCATCTGAGTCCACCACTTCGTAAGCTATCTTGCGTTTCTAGTGACATCTATCGCAAAAAAAAGCTTACCAAAACTTGATTAATCATCAATTTAATCAATAACACAATTTATCATCAAGAGCCGATTAAAAATAAATCAAATAATGTTTTCAAGTATCTCCTTTGTTCCGTCTATCCGTAGACCTAAACTTCTAATCGTGTACAAAGAGTTGTAAACGGCAGTTTAGTTCATCTCGGAGAGACGGCTGAGGTATGAGTTGAGGGGGAGGGGGGTCATCAATCAGCTAGGGGGCGATTACTCAGACAGGGCTTGGTGCAAAGCACAAGCATAGCGGAAAGTAGAGACAATGGTCTGTAAAGAGTAAGTCGTACAGAATGTGTTTCGTGAACGTAGACGCTCAAGTAGCGTTTCTTATAAATATAAAAGTATTGTAGGTATGTTTGTATGTAAGTATGTATGTAAGTATGTTGACTGACGACGATGACTAAAAGTTAGTCGAAATATATATCGATAATAGTTAATACTTTTTCATTGATATTAATAATCTGTTTTAAAATAATTAAAAGCAAAAAATGGCTTTATAATGACATTTATTCAATTAAAAGTATTGTAGATAGATAGATTATTAGTATAGATTTTTGCAATTATTGGCCAGTGACGTGGTTAAATCGACAACATCCCTATCAACCTGTAGATACCTCTGTAGGTATAATTGAGCAAAAAAGGGCACAGTATTTCAGAAATAATGAAAAGAGATTTTAGACAACTATCGAGGTAAACTTTAAATAGATTTTACTGAGATTGGTATCGGGGAATTAAAGATTCTGACTTAAAGATATCTTGTAGATAAAGTAAATTCCAAATTCAAGTGTTCAAGATAACTATAAAACCAGATATCTATTACTGGCAACTTTAAAGAATACTTACTTGATTACCGGAGCTAGAAAACTATAAAGAACGTTGTTTCAAAATGCATAATTTTCAAGAGATACAAAGCCAAACATTATGTAGTTCCAGAACCACCGTTACCTACAGATCGCATCAAATGCACAGCTCCTTTTGAAGTGACCGGAATAGACCTGGCAGGGCCACTTTTTTTGAAAAATAACCAGAAATTCTGGATGGTTTTATTTACGTGCGCTGTGTACAGAGCCGTACATTTGGAACTGATAGAGTCACTTTCAACTAACAGCTTCCTGATAACGTTACGCAGATTTATAGTGAGACGTGGCAGACCGAGAATAATTTACAAAGACAATGGAACCAATTTTGTTGGTGGTGCTAACTTGCTTCATGAATTAAACTGGCAGGAAATTGAAGAAGAAACCATCTGCTACAGGACCCAGTGAAAGTTTTCTGTACCAGCAGCTCCGTGGTGGGGAGGATGGTGGGAGCGTCTCATCAGAATAGTTAAAGACATGTTACGTCGAATTCTCGGCAAAGCGTCGCTTGACTGGATAGAACTGTCAATTATCCTATGTGACTGCGAATGTGTTATCGACATCAGACCTCTGACATATGTAGAGATGGGGGACGTTAAACCCCTTACACCTATGTTGTTCTTATAGAGTTTGCTAACAGGTGATACACCAGACTTAGACAAAATTGACCAGCAAAGCTTAAAAGTTCACTATATGTACTTACGGCAACTGAGAGAAGATTTTAGAAAAATATTCAAAAATGAATATTTGTCTCTGCTCATTAGCAAGGGCAAAAGCGACAGAAACGAACCCAAAATAGGAAAATTAGTATTTAAAGAGACGGACAAAAGTAGAATACCCTGGTCTATAGGTATCATTACAGATGTCTACACAGGCAAGGACGTGTTGCTAGAGTGCAGACGGCTTCAGGTGTAAAGGTGAGACTTTATCAAAGATTACCTCGCTTGAACTCTCTACAGGGGCTCTACCGCGTAATTCTCATTTGTATCAACTTCAAGCAAATGCATGCGAAATTCAACGCGTGCAAAAGAGATGGCATGTTAGGCGGGCGTCGTCGCACGCACGACAAATTTCAATATCAAGTTGATGTTGATGAAAATGAGAATTACGCGGTAGACCCACTGTTTCACAAGAGAGGCTGGACGTCTTCCTTTCATCCAGCACAGCTGATCCGCACAGCACCTCTAATCCACCACAGCAACCAGATAATGAGCAAACCTCTATTGCACCGGTCCGTTTAGCTACAACTACTAGGTCAGGTCAGGCAATCAAAATACCATTTAGATTTATGGAATAACTTTATTTGTATTTTGTGTATTGTTACAATACTTACCCATTTAGATAATGGTATGATACTCTCTGGTGCTAATGGTTTTAAGTAACTTTCCAAGTTCTGGGTTGATAATATTGTTACCCTATTGTTACCAATTACCTAACTTGTTCTGCCCTCGGGAGTGATGTCGTGAATATACGAGTATAATCACAGGCTCGTATCACGGTGTAGGGTATCGTTGGAAAAGTATCGTTTAAAGTTATGAGCATCGTACTTTAATTTCTTGTCTATGGTTGCCGCTAAGGTCTCCTCACTTGTGCCAACTTTCAGCTCGGCAGCGCTTCGACAGTCGATTGATCTGCTAGCTGCAGCATTAATTGCTGTTCTTTAGCGAGTCAGCAGTATATGAACATCGTAGTTTAATCTCTTCTCTATGGTTGCCGTCACTTGAGGCAACTTTAGCTAGGCAGCGCTTCGACAGTCGATTGATCTGCTAGCTGCAGCATTGATTGGTGTTCTTTAGCGAGTCAGCAGTATATAAACATCGTAGTTTAATCTCTTGTCTATGGTTGACGCTAAGGGGGACCTTCACTTGATCCAATGATCTGCTAGCTGCAGCATTAATTGCTGTTCTTTAGCGAGACATCGTTTTGCCGGGGAATCTGAGCCTTTCGTTTCGAGTAAACATAAGAGCTAGGTACATAAGAATAGCTGAATAAAGTACATGAAACAGACTCTACTCTCTACTACTATATAATCTGTGTCTCTACTGTCGGTACCGACTGTAATAACGAGAAAAACGTCCGCGTACGTACGTAATTTTAAAGATACCTAGTGTAAATGAACCATATAATTTACTGATCATTCTGAACAATTGTATAGAAACATATGAAAATAAAAAACAAATGGAGTTGCCCGTAAAAAATCGCAGAGGTTTTCAAATATTGTAAAGAAGCTTAGGAATATATTTTCATTTACGCGAGTGTGCTTCTTTGAGAACGTATGATCAGTAGATTATCTGGTTTCATTTAAAGATACTTGTCATACACCAACCGGGATAATATGAAAAAGAGCTTCGTGAAGAACTGTGTTGTTTTGCTTTAGTTAGACCCTTGTTCTATGTCGTAGGTGTCCGTTTGTAGAGTACCTATACTATATACTATACCTATATATCTTTATTGTGGTTCGTACATTCTTAGCGACATCACTGTACAACACGGCAGCTCTTACTACGTCCGCGTAATGACGATAATCGTACAAAATGGAATATCGTACAGCGAGTCGTCGCCCGGTGTATTAATCTTTACTTACAACTTACTTATTTACTTTACTTTACTTATTTCTACATATAATCTAAGCTGTACCCAGGGAGTAGCCCTGTTCCCTAATCTAAGTAAACTTGAAACTTAGGGTAACAGTGTCAAAAATCCCATGAAAAAAGGTCATAAAAAGAAATCTATATATAAAACAAATTAAATAAAAACAAAACAATATTAAAATATTGTGTTATATATATCCTAGGAAAGTTGAGGATTATTCAGCTTAGGCTATGTCGTCTCAAATGGTAGGTACCTAGATTAGGTGCTTACCTATGAAATTGCCGTTTTGTATGGAGTAAACTTATTTTTCAATACAAACATATTTGATTTAAAATCTTCTTTAGCGATTTTTGTTACGGGAAAATCTTATGGGTTCGCGTCACCAACATGCTATGACGTGTTGCACTTGGCCAGCTGTGATAGTTTTCACTTCTGTCGGCAGATTGCCTATGTTCTTTTTGCATTTTTTTTAGGAATGAAAATCCAAATTTAATGGCGTTTTGTGTGTATGAATGAGACATTAAGCTAACAGCAACGTTAATTAAATTTTTAAAAAGTGTCAATGTAAAAAAATATTAAGAATGTTGTCATGGAAACTGATGACACTAGGACGAACTGTTTTTGAAGATTTAATTTTAGATATGAAATAGTAGATAAAAGGAAGTTCGATTATTATGAAATACCATTGCTGGTTTTACTCCATAAATTATGATAATTATGACTTATTATGTGTAAACATAATTAAATTAAAAAAGTAACTTCAATTTAAAACTAACTCATCCATTGAAATATTAAGAACTTATAAAATCGATAAAATAAACTTTAATATTTCAAACAAAAAACAAATAATGGAAATAGCTATTGAATTACAGGAATTATGAACTCATGAATCATCAATCATGAGGCATTTTCATAGGTAAGCACCAAATATGATATTCACAGCTCACAGTTTTTCCTTCTAGAATATTCTTTACAACAGTGAGGTACAAATTCCATAAATTCAATAACTTCATATTTATGGATCCAACTAATCTTTTAAGGCTCAGGTTTAAGCAATCACCAGATATAATGAAATACAACGCCCAAAAAATCGTAAGTACTTACCAGAATTTAATCTCCATTTTAATATAAAATTATCACCAATAGACGTAAAATCTGCTAACCTAAAAAAGGCAAGTATCTTCAGAATAATCCCTGAGCTACCCAAAAAGGCCACGCATGCACCAAATATGTACTCGCATTTTATTTAAAAGTTTTTGTAGTGCAGGCATGACTTAAATAGCCCGAAAGATTTTGGTACAGGTTTCATTTATTTGTACATATTATATTTTTTTTGGATGAGGCTGTTTAGGGTAACGATTGTTTTTTTGGTGGTCATTAAATTTCATCCCATCTTTTAATAAAGTGCGATCACGCGTTGATGTCTTTTTTAGAGAAATATTACACAATATCTCGCGCTTACACAACAGATCAAATAAACGCTTTTAATACGCATAAAAGTATCTTTTAAAGAATACTCGTATTTAGTTTAAAAATTAGAAATAAAAAGACTTATTTCCATTGCAGATGTCATGTTTCTTAAAAAAATATTCTGAAGAATATATTTTCTAAATAATAGTAGTTTATGCTACAAGGGCCAAAAGGAATAAATTACGAGGACGATTACGTAAACGTATTAAACGTAACCGAGTAATTTATTGCTTTTACGCCCGTGTATCATACTACATTTTTCAATGCATAGTGCGAGGAAATGAAAACAAATATAATCTTGTAAACTTTAAATTATGTTTGGCTCAAAAGGATTGTATCCAGAGCCGTTAAACAGTGGAAAAAAAAGTATAACATCTATGGTACACAGGAAAAGCTGCAGGTTAGCCAACCATTGCAAACAAATAAAAAAAAAAATAATAATAAAGCCCTAGGGCAAAATAATCGACTTTCTGTTCGGTTTTGATGCATAAAAAGTGAGCCTTTACGAGCACATGCATTGAAAAATATTAAAAAGCACACGTCTTCCCAAATGCTGATACATTTCGAAAATTTTACTACGAGTTACAAAGGTGTCGATTCGGTGTAGCACGAACGAGGTGTATTTTATTTTACAGGAATAAGTCCTTGTCTTTTAGATACATCCATCTATCAGCCCGTATTCGTCCACTGCTGGACACAGGCAGGCCTCCCCAATATTACGCCTTTCTTGGCGGTCCTCAGTCATCCTAATCCAGCCGCCACCCGCAACGTCCTTCAGATCGTCAGTCCAGCGGGCACGAGGGCGCCTATGCTGCGCTTTGCTGTACGTGGACTCCATTCCAATGCGTTACGGCCCCAACGGTTATCACGTCGGCGACAAATATGGCCAGTTTAGATACAGAAAGAAAAAGACGCTTTTAGTCCTGTCAAATTAGTAATCTTGCTACACCAAATCGACATTAATCTCTTATTTTGTGTTTATTGCTTTCAAGCGAAGCATAGGAATAATTTGAAGTTTAGTAAAACTACACTATTAATTTAGTGTTCTTATAATATGGTAAAATTAGTACAAGCAGATTAGAAGAAAAAAAAAACTTATAAAAAAAATTGCCATAGCAATAAAAAAAGATGTATGTCCACATTCATTGATAATTAGAATATTTTTATTAAAATAGTAATATTTTGAAGTGGATACTTCTTTGTTCGCATATCTCGTATGGGTATATGCTCAGAACTTGTACGTCACTTCCGGAACGAAAATTTTCAACGAAGGATAATTTAATTTGATTTATGATTATAGGTATAGTAGATTATGCACTAAGGGAATAAAGCAGTGTCTTACGTCACGGGCGGCATATTGAACCCTGAGCGTAACGAGGGACTCTAGAGTTAACTCCTGAGCGTAGCGAGGGAGTTATATAGAGTCCTGAGTAAAGCGAGGGGTTCAAGCTGCCCAAGAAAAAGACAGGCTTTATTCCAGAGGAGCATACTCTACTTTTCACACCTTCTGCGAGACAATAAAAAGCTCGACATTTTTTATAAACATTAATAATTCAATAAAATTCACTGACAATCACAGCACCAAACACCGTCTTTTGTTTCACATTCTTTGTAAACACTTAATAAAATAAAATTTAAGTTATTGTGAGATATATTTCGGGCCTTACATTCTTTGTAAACGCTTTTTTTCTTTTTGTTAAATTCTGCTTGTTTTGGCCAGTTCGATTTTCGAACACATCATTTACAATCACATATGGGCATTTGTTTTCCACGAGTTTCCACACGAATTTGACGTTCCAAATTTAAATCACTTAATCCCTAGGGATTTTCATATAACTTTATATCCCTTGAGATATAATGCGTTACTTTACGTTGAGGTTGCATGATATGTAATTGGACATTGTCGAGCAGGTGGTGTGAAACAGTAGTTTATGCTACTAGGGCGAAAAGGAATAAATTACGAGGACGATTTAAAACACGAGCGTAGCGAGTGTTTTAAACGTAACCGAGTAATTTATTGCTTTTACGCCCGTGTATCATACTACGTTTTTCAATGCATAGTGTGAGGAAATGAAAACAAATATAATCTTGTGAACTTTCAATTATAATTGGCTCAAAAGGATTGTATCCAGAGCCGTCAAACAGTGGAAAAAAAAGTATAACATCTATGGTATACAGGAAAGGCTGCAGGTTAGCCAACCATTGCAAACAAATTTAAAAAATAATAATAATAAAAGCCCTAGGGCAAAATAATCGACTTTCTGTTCGGTTTTGATGCATAAAAAGTGGGCCTTTACGAGCACATGCATTGAAAAAACTTTTACGTATCGCCTTCATTAAGGGTCCTTTGGAATAAGGGCTGTTCTAACGATTATTTTATCTCGCTCTAATCAACAGCCGTTGAAGCAAAACTACAGTTATTCTGATTTACCATTATATTTTCATCTGTTGGTTTTTACTCCCACACTTGTCCACTTTAGTCCCGTGTTGCTTAATATAGGGGAATAAAAAATTATCTTGCATGCGAACGAAGTCACATACCGAGAATGAAATGTGAATTTTGTTTCCATAAATAGCTTAATTTCTAAAAGATTTTTAAAATATTTTTTTCAGAGAATAATATGCCATTTTAGTATGCCATTCTATACAGTTTTCATTATTTAAATTAACCATTATGTTTTTTAAAGAATTGTCCGATATGACGTCACTCGCGAGTTTTAGACATTATACTGATTGTGACGTGTGATTGCTTATAAAAAAAGTGGTCTGTCTTTGTCTGTCTACTCATCTGTCATCCACCCATCTGTCAAATCAGTCGGAAGCAAATTATTATAAATTTATCTTGATAGCAAAGGGCACACACAATCATGCCCTAAGCACACAACGTCTAAACAGCCATTTCTCAAGTGACATCACACAAAGGCAAATGGAAGTTGCAGCTTTTTCATAAATATATTCATCATCATGAGGTTTTTTAGACCACAAGTTCTAAAATACGGCTTATTAAATCTCGAAATGGTTTTCGAATTAACACACCTTTACATAATTTAATCTAAGCGAATTAAAGCATTTTCTTAACAATTCAAAGGTGGCTGTGGTTTTACACATTTAAATCGCTTAACTTGAAAAAAACCGAGGACTTATGGGGCCTATCTGTGAAAGTTATAAGTTCTGTTATTGATTTAATAGCTCCTTATTTGGCATTAATTTTTAATAAATGTGTAGATGGTGGTATCTTTCCTGACTTAATGAAGTTTAGTAAATTGATCCCCCTTTTTAAATCAGGCGACAACGGGGACCCTTCAAACTATAGACCTGTGTCAGTTTTACCGGTATTGAGTAAGGTTTTTGAAAAAATAGTTTTTAATCAATTGTTATTTCATTTTAATTTAAATAAGTTACTTCACTGTGAACAATATGGATTCACTAGAGGGATGTCAACCACAGATGCAGGAGTTGCTTTAGTTAAGCACATTTTTGATGCTTGGGAAGAAAAGCAAGATGCATTTGGTGTATTTTGTGACCTCTCGAAAGCCTTTGATTGCGTTAATCATGAAACACTCTTATGTAAATTGGATCACTACGGAGTGAGGGGCAAATCTTTGGCGTTATTGAAGTCATATCTTAGTGATCGTATTCAAAAGGTAGACATTAACGGGGTAAAATCAAGTGGAGCATTAGTTAAAATGGGTGTCCCGCAGGGTTCCATATTAGGGCCCTTGCTGTTTTTAATTTACATAAATGACCTTCCATATTTAGTTAAAGACTTAACGAAGATAGTATTATTCGCAGACGACACGTCACTTATTTTTAAAGTTAATAGACGTAAAGATATCCTTGACGGCGCGAATACAACTTTATCACTGGTGCTTGATTGGTTTACTGTAAATAATTTAGTTTTAAACGCAAAAAAGACAAAGTGTATAAAATTTACGTTACCAAAATGTAATTCAAGTGGATGGTAATTTGCTTTTGCAGGGGTCCAAGCTGGAGTTAGTTAACGAAACAAAGTTTTTAGGCATTACGGTAGACTCTCGTCTTCAGTGGGGTCCCCACATAGAAGCCCTATGTGGTAGACTTAGTTCGGCCGCATACGCTGTTAGACGCATAAGACAAATTACTGATGTAGATACTGCTAGACTAGTCTATTTTAGTTACTTTCACAGCATTATGTCATACGGCATGCTGTTATGGGGTAGAGCCGCGGATACAGACGCAGTCTTTGTTTTGCAGAAGAGAGCAATTCGGGCTATTTATAATATGAAGCACCGGGATTCATTAAGACAAAAGTTCAAAGAAATTAATATATTAACGGTTCCTTGTGAATATATTTACCAAGTCCTTAGATATGTCAGAAAAAATGTTGAGTCTTTCCCAAGGCTTGGTAAGCAACATTGTAAGGAGACCAGAAATAAGCATAAACTGGCTTTTCCAAAAATCAGACTCGCTAAGGTGAGTACCTCTTTTGTAGGACATCGTATAAGATTTTACAATAAACTTCCAAAGGAGGTCCTTACTTTGTCAGAGAATAAGTTTAAACTGTATATTAAGCAGGGCCTATTGAAAAAGGCATATTATAAAATAAATGAATATTTGGATGATGGTGAAGCATGGTGTTACAGTGATAATGATAGTAAGTTATAATTTAATTAAATAGTATAATTTCTTAACTTATGATTCCTTTAAGGTGTAAACATTAATTGATTACAGACTGTAAAAGGAAAAGGACTATATGAGACAGGTAGACAAAGATATATATGTTTTTCTTTTTTTCATTAACCTGAATTCCTGCTGTCTTGTATTTTCTTATCCCTTGGTTAAAGTAGACATAAGTCATATATTGTATAGTATAAGTTTTATGTTGAAAAAAAAGACATGATCTTGCTAAGTTTCTTGCCCTTCTTCTTAGCAAGACTAATCGAATGGGCGGAGGTAGGCATGTATTTATATATGTAACCTATTACTATGTAGTATATAGGATGGGATTTGGTCGGCCGCCTGGATTCGTGCTGGGGGCTCGGTTGGTGATCATTGAACCTTGTTCCTGGTCCCTGGCCGGGTCTCCGGTATGGGTTCGGGCGGCTGATTGGATTTTACCTTGTATAATATATATTTTACCTATCATTTTAATCGTAAATATATTGCTACATAAATTAAATAAACCTTTAATTTAGTTCATGTACATTTATTATTTTATTACATATATTTTCTTTATTAGATTAAATTTGACGTGTAAAAAGTGTATATATCTATACCTGCTATGCAAAATAAACTATTTGAATTTGAATTTGAATTTGAAGGCGATTACCATCGCCAAATAAGCAGCTCGATATTTGTCGGTACGAATATCAACAGAAACGACATTGAAATAACGTTTATATCAGCGCGCAATGCATAGTGGCTGTTACGACGCTCGCTGCGTCCTTGATAGGGCGAAATAGGAGAAAATTATACTTTTCACTAGGACGTGATTGTTCGATTGAATAATGATATGTTATGTTTATAGATATCAAGTTTATCTATTTATCAAAGCATAAATGAATTCAATCGGCCCAGCCACTTAGGAGCAGTAGGAAATTCAAGCCAAAAACACCATTCAGTTAAAAAAATATTTCATGTAGAAGTTTTGGTGGTATGAAAAAGAAAAATGTTGTATATGTTGTCTAAGAGTTGATTATTCATAATACAGTTTTTCATTATTTTTGGTTTCGCCATAAACGAGGAGTAGGCTTTAGAAAGTACCCATTTGCATTTGGCAATAGTAAGGCCCTTAACTGTGGGTCTACCGCGTAATTCTCATTTTCATCAACATCAACTTGAGATTGAAATTTGACGTGCGTGCGACGACGCCCGCCTAACATGCCATCTCTTTTGCACGCGTTGAATTTCGCATGCATTTGCTTGAAGTTGATACAAATGAGAATTACGCGGTAGAGCCCCTGATCTAAGATATCAGAGCAGAGACATACAATACTTTATAGCTCGGCCTTTGTTCGGGCGGGGCCCTCCATATATTTACGTCATTTGGAATTAGGAGGGGGGGGGGGGCGGTCTCGGGTGCAATTGTGTAAGAAAATCGTATTTATTTGACAGCTGAAAACGTACGGTTTCAATTGTCAAACGGATGGTCGATCGACGGAGCAAAGTAGCCCGTAAGACGGCATAATATCATGCAAATCGTGGTTTTTGCCAAAGAAAAAACCTATTATTTAACAACAACATTGATTTTGTAATACAGATAACGAAAATGACATCAACCATGGAAATGTGTAAGAAACGTACGACGTAAAACGTACGATTTCAATTTGTCAAAATGGCCAATTTGCTTCGGCGAATTGCAGTTTGACAATTGAAACCGTACGTTTTAAGCTGTCAAATAAAAACGATTGTCTTACACAATTGCACCCCAGTTTTGTGAGAGGGTGGGGTAATAGGATAATGAAGATAGGATCATTGTAGAGGAGGGGTCGAAAATTTACAAAAATCGATGAAGTAATATATGGACAGCTCCTGTCTTTTGATTCTTTCTCAAGACTCATAGATACTTGCATTGTTTGGTTAAAGCTCGACCTTACCTACAATACAAACGGCATATTGATATTAAAACATAGCCTGTAATGAATCATACAACTTATCAACCAAAAACGCGAAATCCCACATCGCAATCGCCGAATCAAACAAAACGTTTCATCGCCATTCAACTCGCTATTAAATCGCGGTGCATGTAACGACGCCAATATATTTTATTGCTTGAATAAAAACAGTATAGCTAAGAGCGGGCGGGGCGCAAATAGCAGCTTATTCATATCGCTTATCAGTTTGATATCGCGCAGTTTGATTCGCCGCTCCGCGCGACGCCCCAAGGCGGGGCTACAACGGGAGGGAGAGCGCGCGTGTTCTACGCCATATCGCTCGAAGCGAGCCTCCGCGACGCGCGTCCCAACGCTCCCGAACGGCTGAACATTTCCAGTGCATGTGGTGGGTTGTGTGAGACTGTGAGTGCGCAGACAGTGTTGGTGAAACCCTTGTCGTGTTCGTGCCAGCAAAGCCGTCAAGATTCGGGTGAAGAACCGTGAGCCGGTGCCGGCGTACGCCATGGCCGACGCCGACCGAGATTCCGACTTGGGCGACGATAGTCCAGTGGTGAGTACGCTTTTGAGGGTTTTGGGATCCGCATTGGCGAGATAGACGACGGACACATTTGTGGCAACCCTAGTTTCTGTCACCGTAGTGAAAACTTAAACTTTAAAACTTACGCTTGTAGGTAAGTCGGTTAGGCCTAAGTTGGAGATGTACAGTTATTTTAAAACTATGTATTCAGCATGAAAAATGTACTTACTGTAGCTTCATTGATATACAATAGCTGGCTAAACAGATGGTTAAGTATTCACATGCGTTAGCGGCGGAGATTGATCTATATTTTTTGTCTACCCTACACGAGCCGGCAAAAGCTCAATCAATTATTTTGATTTGTTATTTGCTCCAGATATTTTCATCTTTAATTACCTTGAAATTAACGTAAATTAAAAACTGGTAACCCTTATTAATACATTTTATGAACATGGTCTATATTGGATTCCAATGAGACAAAAAAATAAACACGTGGAGATACGGTATTGGCCCTAACTTTAATTAGACTTCTATTTAGTAAACTACTGTCCCTGTAAAAGGTCAAGGTTCATTGCACAAAGACGCACTAAAATGTCACCGTAGCTCGTAGGCAAAAAAAAGTCGTAGCGCAGGGCTAGCTCCCGCAAAGCTACGAAAGTATCGTAGCACTTATCGCCACAGATTTTGTAAACATAAATAAACATGGGCATTTTGATAACGAGTATCTATTATATGAATTAGCATATAACATATTTATGAAACATAGGTACTAACATGATTGCTTTGAAATTTACTACAAGTAGGTCATAATATAATAGGTTATGTCATATTATCACATCTGGTGGCACATTGATTTATTGGACTTATTTCGTTTTTCACTATCTCTTTGGCTGATTGTACGTTTCATTACTTCATGTGGTATTTTTATGGAAATAACAGCATGATTCAGGTAAGTCAGAAGAAAGGCTTGTTGATATCTGGTAGTAAGATACCGATAATCCTTTGTTGTTTTTGCTACCTCGGCATTCATTGTTTTATCAATTACTTTGCTTCAAACGGACTTTGGCGTTTTGCTACCTGAGATAGGTTTTACTGCATCGTTTATGTTAGTCACTCCGAGAGATTTTACATTATATACCTATTTGGTAATTTATTTATGAATGATTCACAAATATCCATTAAAATGAAAAATGTTTATTCAGTAACTAGTAATACATTAAATTACAATGCTGGGGCCTTCTTTTAAGTATAGAAATAGTACTTGTTCCTTCAAATCCATATTCACTAACATACATTTTGAAACATACAATTATGTGCATGTTGTAAACAATCAGATTTAATCCATGCCAAAAAACTAAATACATTAAATTACCTAGACTTCGTTATAATTATAAGGGTTTTGATTTGAACAGGAATCCTAAAACGTAAATACTTTTTTATAATTAAAATCCGGCTTATAAAATTAAAATTAACATTATTCAACATTGTTATTTTAATATCATGTATGATGTATCATTTTTGTGGTTTATGTCTGTCCGCAAATGGAAAGTTATCGCATCAAGCTTCGGAATTGTGACAAAAATAAGCAAATGCAGTTATTCACAAAAGTATGTATTTTTTGCAGGAAATTAAATACCAAGTCACACATGTGTTTCGGTGTTGCTAGCGTCGGCGGCTTTTAAAATATGGCGCCGATATGATTATTAATAACAAATTCGACCCTCGGCACTCTGTCGCGATTTGGTTTCAGGTTTATATTGCTGCCGACCGACCCTTTTACCATCTGTGTCGTCTCCGACGTTTTTGGAACCGTTTCGCCTAGACGTAATGCCATTTTGATTATTTGAAACCGGTTCATTAACGAGGGAATTCGATATTAAGATATAACCAGCTATAGGACGACATCGTTAGCCATCTATTTCAGTCTAGACTTTGAGATAATATTTTGTGAACCCAATCATTTATTCAGCGTTTGTAAAGAGACGACATCTCACGGGAGGCCGTCGTCTGCACGATTTATTATCCCGGCTTGGCGAATAGAGAGCTATGAATTAATTAATCAAACCGAGCTGTCACTCAATGCACAATCGTCTACTAAACTTAGCTCCGATTTCAATTTCGAACGTAGTCTCTCGTCGGCCGTGGCTTCCTTTTCCTGTCGCCACCGTCGCGACGTTCCATTAATTGAAATAATTGGCGCGTTTCTTAATTTATTTTTTCGCGTTGACAACATTTTTTCGTCACCTGAGACAACATCCATAAATTATAAATATACATTTAAGAAATCGGGATTGAAATATGCCTAGGTATTAAAGCCGATTCTGAAGGCTTTAATTTTAGTTTTAGTGCTGTCAACGGTAAAAATTTACAATAGTAATTTAGCTTCTAATTCTAAGACTTAAGGACTATTTTGCATTGAAGAATATTCAGTTTTGACAGCAGTCTTCAGAATCGGCTTTATTATCTAATTAAAATTGAATGATAAAATACTGTAGGTAGATGATCATAAAACTATAGGCATTACTAATAATTGCAATATTTTTGTGCAACAGCCAATTGCCATGTGTACTCCAGCAGGTGGGTTACCCTATCAACCTGAATTTGTACCTGGTCGCGTGCGGTTTCTATGGGATACCTTTCTATGAGCATCACACATCACGTTGAAAAGCCAATGGACCCACACACATAATACAATAAGAAGTTTGGCGGTAACGGTCTTTGAATTCACACGTTTTTCTGCTCCAGTCTTTTGTTGTTATTTCACGCTTCACGACACGTGGTATTTCGCTATATTTATTTTGGAAAACGCTCGATGTTTTCTATTTAGCAGTTATTTGTTGTTAGGGTGTTGGATTTGGCTAGTGCTTACAATAATATACAGTAAGTGCTTACAGAGTTTTGTGTATGATTACTTTTCATTGAAAATTATATGTCTAGATGTGCCCGCGACTCTGTCCGCGTTGAAAATATAATAATTATTAATATTAATTAAAAAGAAAAAAGAACACTTGAATCATAGAGAGGAGATGGTTGTGAGTGACGTTCGATGTAGGATGTATCTCTGGAATGAATTAATTAATATAAAATTAATTCTCTGGAAAAATAATATGATGTTCAATTTGCGTTTAAAGTTACGTTGTATGATGTTACGTTTTTGCAAACCTAAAACAGTATGAGCGGCTGTTTAGACATGTCATACAGATCTGATGTTTCTGAAACGCGGAACATTGTGGTTTCATAATTTCATTCTTTAATTATTAAGCGATCACTTATCCAAACCCATGTTGTTTATGCCATTCATCATTGTCACAATCCAAGGAATCTAAAATTGTATCTTTTATTTCACATTTTGGTGTGAGTGATACAAGGTATGCAGAGCGCCATCTCACTCTTTCCCATGAATTCTGTCCCTTTCTTGCTTTTAGATTTTATATAATAGATAACATAATGTAAAAGAGATAAATACTCTAAGAAAATCAATTTTATGTACATATGTCACATTATCTATCATATAGTACATATTTAGGTCCTCGTTAACAATATCTGATACAATAAAACAAAAAATGTTTTGAAACAAAACTACAAATACGAGATTTTTAATATTTTTTCCTGATTTGAGACGAAAAGGTTGCAGACCACTGACCTCTAACAATACAAAGAACTGTCATTTTGTATGACACAACCTTAGATAATGTTAAATCAATGGGCACAAAACGTCCAGCGTACTTGTATTACTACATGTCAGTGTTGCAGACCTATCAGTGTACAAAATATAATAATTAATAATCTGTTTGTCATTTTCACCTTTGACACCGATCGATCAGATAATATTTTTCATGAACAAGAAATTATATTTGACGCGAATGCTTTTGTTATTAAGATTTGCATACAAATATAAAATGGCTGACTCGTCACAGAACCTTTGTCACAGATCTTCACAGGAGAATCGGAGTCGATATTTATCTCTCATTTATATTCAATATCTTCGTCATAAATAATCGTATTGACATTCAATATTTATAAAGGAAAGGTTGCGTGGGTAACCTACACTATAACACTTCTTATGGCGTGACAATGGCTCAGTATAATATTCTATTAATATTATTTCTGAAAGAGGCCTATCTGATTTGGCGATTGAAAGGTTATTAGCGTCGACTTTATCCAGTGTTGGTCGATTGATAGATGTTAAACATTTTGTCGATGTTTCTATCTCTTTCGTACATGCATCCACACATAAACGGTAAACGAAATACAAAATAATGTTAGACCTTATACAACCTGAAGTTAGTGGTTCCCGTATTGTATTATGTTGTGTTTATCCCTTTGAGGGATTTGTGATCCCCTCTAAGGGGTCGTCTATACAAGATCAGATTTTAGGTTTTGATTCATTTTGTAATCAAAATTAATGAAATTTCATCTGTAAAGTGATCTCCGTTGCAATAACTATCAAATGAAACCACGTAAGGATCTAGCTTGGCATGATTTCGATCAGTCAATCAGTTAATGAAATCCATATTGTATGTGAGTGAGATAGGATTTAAAAATTTAAATGTTACAACATATTTTATAGTACTTTGTATTGTAGTTGTATATGGAATATACTTCAGTAATGTTTATGTCATAGACCGAGTGATTAAGAGGCTATGCGAATTTTATTTTTTTCACTATCACTCCAAGCGAAAAATCGCGCAGTGCGAGAGGGGCGGATTCAGGGCAATAGGGAAAAAAGTTGGTTTTATATTTTTATTAAAAAAACTAAAATAGCTAGCAAAATATCAAATATCAAATCTCTAGATATTATTGAAACACACCTAATAAAATATGTTTGAGTTCTGTATATGGTTCCTGTTCGTCAAACGAGGATTATTTCATTCGAGGAAAATTTATCCAAACATGTTTTCCAATTTCAAAACCCTAGATTATATAGTCAAAATGCATATACCAGAAATGTATTAAAATTTTCCGTGTATTTCATGAAATACACAATACATATCGCCTTAATAGGCATTATTCATACTGTCCGGACAGTTTGAAAAATTCCCAAAAAGAGGAATATGATTATAATTGAATGTGTGCCTAGAAAAAGGATTTACATGAAAAAACCGCATTTTTTATCTGATCCTGATCTTAATTCATTTAGACATTTATCCGTTAAAACAGCGTTTTCAACTATTTGTATTAATAAATAGATCCTTATTCCGGGCACACATTCAATTATTGAAAAGATTATATTGGCCGGGCTTAATTAATAATGTCCTTCATCACCTATTCGGCAGGAGATTAAAAATATATTTTTTATATGACTTCAGCGCAGCAGAGAGCCGGTACGTTAGGTATGGCGAGACATTGCTTACATGTACTTATTTTCATGATAACCCCGAACCACTTGACCTAGGCCAAACTAGTTTGTCCTAAAGTCGGGTTTGATATCGATCTTAGTTTATTTATGCATCCCGCCTCCTGTTAAAAGTACCTACTTTATCAAATTGCCCAACAATCACATATCAATATTCATGTTATTATGACCGGACAATGTGATAAATAATAAGGTTAAAATAGATATTGATTTTATTGATCACATTGCCCATTGTAAAGAATGTCCTGGATAATAACTTGGTCCACAATATACATACGAGTATATGTATACATGTAACCAAGCCTGATGGTGATGGGCAGGGTTGCCAACCGTAGAATTTTTTCCTCGTATATAAGCAGCTAAAAATCTCGTATTTTGGCTTTCGAACCTCGTGGCTCGTAAGTACATTCATTAAGCATGCAAAGTGTGAAGAAACCAAAAATAAGGCATATTAAACTATTGAATTTATTACGTTTTACATGATTAAATTAACTTTTGCAAGTTTGCTACTTAATAAAACACCACTTTGTATTAAAAATCTTTATTATACTTAACGCAAAATAATCAAAAAAATGAAATTTGCTTCGAAGTACGAAGCTTTTAAGTAAGTAAGTAGTAAGCAACCTATAGTCTTAGTTTACATTTCCAGTTATGATATCATTGGAAAATAGGTTTGTAGTGATTTCATGACCTTAGGCTACAAAATGGTGCCTGCATTGGAAAATCATGTTGTAAATTTTCGTATATCAAAATCTCGTACATAATAGTACGAGGCTAACAGTGTCCTCGTACCTCGTACGGAAGACCACAAATCTCGTATTTGTACGAGGAACCTCATACGGTTGGCAACCCTGTATGAGCCATCATGAAATAAATGTACTGTATTACGGGATACTATCTACATGTCATTACCAAAATTAAACAACACAATGTTCTGTTTTTGTTGTTGGCTCACATTTTGGGTGTCTATTCAACTTTTTAAATGTGGCGACAACATTTCAAGAATTACCTTTCATCAAATGAACAAAAAGTCCTTTATTATAATATGAAAAATTATTGTAAAGTTTCAAGTATTTTATGTCCAGACCATTCTCTGGAAATAATAAAGTTACTGTCAGTTTAACAGACGCACTTAAGTATTTTTGAAAACCAAGGGAAAGCAAAATAATATAGTGAAAGTATTATCCGTTATAAATGATATTAGGATCTGGGTTCGAAGATATTATCAACGGATCCATGGGCGTAGCCAGGGGGGGGGGAGGGTTTTGGGGGTTCAAACCCCTCCCGAAATGTTTAAAATATTACAATCCTACCCCTGCTTGGACGTTATCCGGGTCAAGTGCCACTTCTGCTAGCAGCTGCTAGATGCGTTTTGCGTTTGCAAACACAATTTTTCACAAACATAATTAATGAATATTCATTTTATTTCATGCACTTTTTGTCGTTTTATTTTCTTGAACCCCCCCGAAACTAAAACATATCATCATATGTATCATTTACATATGTACATATGTATCATTTACATATGTACATATGTATCATTTACATATGTACATATGTATCATTTACATATGTATATGTATATGTATAAAAAAATTACACAGACTGAATAAACAAAAAGTGCAAAATCCTCTACTTTTGAACATCATCCTGTCTTTTTTTTTAAATATATTTTTAGGCTCTGGATTCTCGTCCGTTTGAGCCCGAAATTACCGCTTTTTTTTTCTCTCCAAGTCACTGTCCTGCCAGTTCGCTTTGAAATAAGTATTAGACTTTTAGCGCGGACAACATTAGCGCCGATTAACTTATTTGACTATAAGGTTAGTAACTTGAGCGTCCTGTCTTTGACTTTTTGACACAGAAAAAAAAGACAGAACGCTTAAATTAAGTTTAGTCCTGTCAAATAAGTTAAGGCGCTACGGAAAAAAAGTCGACACTTTTAGAACTTGCATATCTACTTCAGTAAATAATGTATTATTTTTATAAAGTAGTACATTATTTTTGGAATCTTTTTCTAGGGATCTGTTAAACAGGAGAAATTAGAGATTGGAGAAATTCGGCTCGATAGAAATATTTATTGAAATGAGGTCTTTTTGACAATTTGGAATGACATATGGACTGCAATTATATTTTATTAGATGGGTTTTAACGGTATCAAGGACCTGGTTAAACGAAATTTTGATAGCAGCTTTAGTACATTTTATATTAATAAAAAACCGACTTTTTGCTACTTTTCCGGGAATCCGTCCCTCTCGCACTGAGGGTTTTTTTGCATATGGAGTAACAGGGACGCTAAAACTTTTACATATCGCCTTAAGTCATGTTACACAGAATCGACACAAATAGGCAGTAAAAAAAAAAAACACACGTAAAGACACAGCCTCCACTTTTGTTCCATTGAACAACGCACTGCATTGAATATTTTTTCGATGAAACGAAATTTGGTGCTACGCTTTTCGCGCCTTTTTTCGGACTCTTGAAAATAACATAGGTCTTGAGACTGCCGACAGAAGTGAAAACTTAAAACTATGGAATGTTAAGTGGACACCTGGCGCTAGAACATTAACAACACCAGGTTTTCAAGGGTTCATTGGAAGAAACTAGGTCTCTCCTCATACTGAAGAAAATATATTTGATTTAACGATCTAGGGATTCCACCTATAAAAAATGTATTAAGATTTATACTTTTGTCAAAAAAAAATGTTTTCCACCCTGTTTTTTTTTTGTTTTCAAACGTTCGTTTCAAAGACGCGGTTAAGAGATCAACTTGATTTTTTTTATAAAATAGGCAATAGAAATATGAAGGGATGTTACCCAAATCCAATATTTTTTTCCCTACAAAATATTTGAGTATTAGCTAAAAACACACCAATTTGTTGTTGCGCTGCGTGATCACTAGTATTATACGCATCCAAGAACAAGAGGCCAAAGAGTCAACATATAAAATCGCCTCTATGAAAAGCAAATAAGGTCTTTTCCATTAGACTTATTGTGTTGGACGGGTAATAAAAAAGTTGCTAGGGTATGCCATCCTTTTAACATTAGCATGTCAGTGATGCGAACCCATAAGATTTTCCCCTACCAGAAATCGCTCAACGCGCCTAAAGTTTTCACTTCAAAAAATATAAAAGATTTTTGAAGTCATACAGCCTTCTCTTCAGTAACAAGATCGCGGGATAAATTGTGTGTAAGTGTAATCCGTCACATCTATTTATTTAATAAAAAAATTCAACTTATAATAATGCTTTCAGGATGTTATTAGGGCTGCCGTGGCGCTGCAGCGCGTCCGCTTGCTTGCTGAGACGCGTACTACTGATTTTTTTTAAATGGAATTATGTGCAAAAAAGTAGCTTCTCTCATGCATAGAGTTTGCGGCAGCCATAATACCATCCTGAAAGCAGTGGGTGGTAGATGTGGGTGTCCAATCAACCAACACTGGACGACACTAAATTTTTTTTTATTATTTCCTCCTAATCTAATTTTAATTTTATTTTAATTTATTGACATTGTAACTGTGTAATTGACTTTTTTGTTAATGAACTTTTTATTATTATTATGTTGATTTGAAATTTATGGAGCAAGTTCTGAAACAAATGCTTTTTATTTATTTATTACAGTACAGTGCTACAAGGATCTTTTGGCGCGTAGATAACAGTGAGAGCAGGCGCAGCTGTGAAATAAGGGATTTTGTTCCGATTTTGAGCACGACCAAGCCTTGTCGCACTGTAGTTCACTTTAGTATAGATAAATAAACAAAATAAATATAAATATATTGTCACGACATGAATCACCGAGGAGGCGTCAGAGCTGTTCCGAGTGTGAACTGTGAAGTCACACTTCACACTCAGTACACCCGCGTTTCACCGACGATTATTGTACGTCCCAACGTGATGGGTGCTGAATTGGTGATGAGTCCTATCGCCGTTCTTCGGTCACAAATACACGCTTTTTAGGGCATGCAGTTTTCCTTACGATGTTTCCCTTCATCGTTCAGCAAGTAGTATGTATTACTAATATAATAACAATGCACATAAATTCCGAAAAACTCATTGGTGCATGCCCTACCGGGATCGAACCTGGGTCTCAAGATTGAGAGGCCAGCGTTCTACCCCTGAGCTACCGCCGCACCGCTTATATATTATTATTTATTATAGTATAGATAACTCGTAAATAATAAAGTGACATGAAGGGTTAGTTTGTCAATCATATTTAAAACTCCGCCAATTTTGGCAAAATGATGGATGACGGTCAAACAAAACATAAATACACCGATTCATGACTTCGTTAAAGTTTTATTGAAATGCCCTCGATTCGTGTTATAATAATTTATACGTATGATTTTGCAAAAGGCTTCATTTTAGAATCATGTGATATTATTCCTTAATAAGGGGCTTATTCCGATTTTGTCTCTTTTCAAATTTATTTTACACCGTAATTTTTTCTGTGTATTTCATGAAATACCGAGATAAAAAGTAACCTATGTCACTCTCCGGCTCATAAACCATTTTTGTGCAAAAAATCACGTCGATCCGTGGCTCCGTTGCTGCGTGACAGAAGGACAAACCAACAAACACTTGAGCATTTATAATAGTACGCACTACAACGAACCCGTAGCAATTCTGAATTGTCTTTATCGTGCCAAGATATCGACTATTGAATTAAATGTTTTGCTGTACCACTTATAATTTTTCTGTCCTAACAACCAATTATTATACAAATAAAAGAATACCTTATGGTTTCAACATAGGGTGTAATTTATAATGACGAGAAATTATACATACTGCTGAAGTCAAATATAGTCTGTAACAGTTATAACGTAGTGTGCGGCGCGAGGGCGCCCGCATCAATTATTACAGAATAATACCTTCCCTATTGGTTAATATCGCATTCCTATTATAAATTACAACTGTTGATTAACGAAACTTTGTGTTGGTTAACGGTTTTAAGTTAATACGAAATTGGTGTTAACTTCATTTCTGTTTATTTGGAATTAACGACCTCCTCTATTAATTTTAATCTGTAAAAATTATTGCAGAAAAACATTCATTTCCTCTTTAATTTTTAACTTGACAAGATATTGTATTAAAGTAGCAGAGATAATATTGTAAAATTTAATTATTTCAATCTTCAAACCACTTTCTTTGTTGCAATGCTTAAGCACGCAACTTATTCATTATGAAAAGGTACTTCGTCCGTACTAACCTTGCATTAGAAAGCATAACTTCTTATCATACTATAGTACATACTAATTCCATGCTTCTTATACAGCAAATAAGTACAATACCTTGACGATCATGATGAGTCGGCCATCTTTTCCCCTGTCATTATATCAGTCAGACATTTGACGTTCCATTCTGCAGGAATAAACATAGAGGCGGCGAAACTACTAAACAATTTATTCAAATGGCAACACTGAGTTGTAGGGAAATTACAATTTATCGTGTTATTAAATGAGAATAACTAAGACAAGCAAAGGGACCGTTAGAAGTGAATTTTCATATGAAAAGGGTACTTTCTAGCAGTCGTCTTCGGTATATGGCGCATTGTTTGACCTAAGGCATTTCCGAAAGTGTGGAAATGCGAATATAATAGACTTTTCATAGTTATTCGTACTTAAAAGTGAAACCTTATAATTTCGCTATAGAATAACGTTTTACAAGAATAGAAGGGCCATTCTATAAATCTACAAGTTTCACGGTATTGATAGTCGTACCTACCAAAATATCTACCTATAGGTAAGAGAAATAAATAAATGTTCATTGTTCCTGCTATCTATAGTTTAGTTTATAATTCAAAGTTTTTTTTTATTTTACCTTATTTTTATAACATACCTAATACTATCAAAAATGTGTTTTTAATATTCCCAGCATTAAGTCATATGTTAGTCTTTCTATAAAGCAAAATGTGCTTTCTTGATGTATATTTTTTCTTATCATTGTCAAGTGACTGCGTTCGAATAAAAACAAGATATGAAAATATGATTTAAACATTACCTACAATGATTTATTATTTGTTATATTAAGTCAATAATTAATTAAATTGGGAAAAAGCAGTCACCTGTTTAGTGATTCATTGTGTTAAATCTGTTATATCAAATCAATGAGTCAGTACCAATATTTACTTTTATGTTTACATCAGTTTTTCAAGGAACCTGATTCCTCATGATTTACTTCCTTGCCGTACGGCTAGGGCTGCCATCATCTAGATTGCCGACAGAGGACAAAAACTTCAAAACCCCGGACATTTAGGTGAAATTGAGGTTTTTCCCCGGATAAACAAAAAAAAAAAATTCTTACAAAAAAAAGTTTTCATTAAATATTTTATTCGCTAAACATTTTTCACTAAAAAATAATTATTTATTAAACAATAATAGTAGTTTATGCTATAAGGGTGAAAAGGAATAAATTACGAGCGTAGCGAGTGTTTTAAACGTCACCGAGTAATTTATTGCTCTTACGCCCGTCATACTACGTTTTTCAATGCATAGTGTGAGGAAATAAAACAAATATAATCTTGTGAGCTTTAAATTATAATTGGCTCAAAAGGACTGTAACCAGAGCCGTTAAACAGTGGAAAAAACAGTATAACATTTATGCTACACAGGAAATTTTGCAGGTTAGCCAACTTCTCGTAAATAAATTAAAAATAATAATAATTTATTATTAGCTTTAGCCCTAGGGCAAAATACTCGACTTTCAGTTTGGTTTTGATGCATAAAAAGTGGGCCTTTACGAGCACTTGAATATATATATAATTATATAATATATTTTCAATGCAAGTGCTCATAAAGTCCCACTTTTTATGCCGCGCTGGAGTTTGCTTCGATGCGGTTTATGAACGAATGAATTTTTTTCTTAGATTTGTTTTTATTTATTGATTATCCTTCAATTAATTGTGGTTACCTCTGACACATATAGTGTCCGGGTTTTATCCGGATCTTTTCCCAAAACCTCCCCCGGACGGCCCTCCAAATTAGGACTAATCCGGGGAAACCCGGACGGATGGCTAACGTACAGCTAACGTGAAATGTAAATAAATGATAATCTCTGAAGTTTCAAAACTATTGACATATCTAAATATTTATAATTATAACCGTCATATTGTACTTTTAAAATTTCAGTTTTGATTGTTGCAACCCTACAACTGGAAACTTAGGTACTACAATCACTGACAATGTGACAATTAAGGCGATATGTAAAAAATAGGGGTGCTTCTTTTCTGTGTATTTTATTAAATACACGAAAAAATTCAATACATTTCCTGTATATGCATTTTGACTATATAATCTAGGGTTTTGTTTTTGGAAAACATATGTTTGTATAAATTTTTTCTCGATAGCAATAATTGCTGAAATGAGGTCTTCAAACACACTTTTTCTCCTCGTTTGACGGATAGGAACCATGTACAGAACTCAAACATATTTTTAATAAATGGGTTTTAATTTAACAATATCTAGATTTTTGATTTTGGAAATATTGCTAACTGTTTTAGTTTTTTTATAAAAATATAAAACTAATTTTTTTCCCTTTCATCCTGTATGCGCCCTTCTCGTCCTGAATGCGCCCTTCCCGCACTTCGCGTTTTTTTGCTTTGAGTAATAGTGGCAAAATTAAAATTTGCATAGCCTCTTAAAACGACGAAATCCATGACAGATACAATAAAATAAGGACTTTGGGCAAGTGCGAGTCTAAAACTAAAATTTGCGTGAGCTAAATGTTATAATATTACGAGTACATTATAACACCGCGATTCTGCGCTGCGATTGGTCCAATTTATTATAAAACCGCTAGAGACCCAATCAACAACAGAGACGAGAAATAATTCCCGACCTTACTTCTTAAGCCATGCCCCCTCTATCCTGATTGGCCTTCAAGGCAGATTTACAGATTTACCGGAAGGTATGGTGGCAAATCCTGGTCCAAATCCAGGTCCGAGGGTTTTTTTAAATATTTGCGCTTTTAAATTTGTTTCTGATTAATTT
Organism: Ypsolopha sequella; assembly: GCA_934047225.1. NCBI lineage: Eukaryota > Metazoa > Arthropoda > Insecta > Lepidoptera > Ypsolophidae > Ypsolopha > Ypsolopha sequella. The sequence continues at coordinate 9,655,952 of OW204002.1, read as the reverse complement.
CAAATTTGTAATGCACTCTAATGATAATTAAATAATTTTGATGGTCGTAGATAAGTGCAACTGAACATAATTAGACATTTGACACTCGTGCAAAATTACGTAAACAACCACTCGTGTCCCAATGTTTCAAACTATGTTACAGTTGCACAAAGTACTATTGTAATAACTGTAAAATATTTTGTAATACATAATACCTGTGGTAAATGTTTTTACATGGGTACAAAAAAGACTTGTGAAGCTACGATAGAATTGTCGAAATATCATCACAGCAACTGAAACGTGTCATTTTATTACTTTTTGATTTCCTTAATAAATATCGTCACCAAGTGTGAACTGTGAAATGCATTTTTACGTTCCAACGTGAGGGATGATGAGCGGTTGAGCGCTATCGGCTTTCTTTGCACAAATACACGTTTTTTAGGGCATGCAGGTTTTCTCACGTTGTTTTCCTTAAGGGTAAGGGCTTATCTGTACTTTTGAAATCTTTGCCTACTATGCACAGAAATTCCAAAAAACTCATTGGTGCATCCCCGACTGAGGATCGAATCTGGATCTCAAGATTGAGAGGCCAGCGTTCTACAGCCGCGTTTTTCAATAATGCTGGGGGCTCGGTTGGTAATCATTGAACCTTGTTCCTGGCCCCTGGCCGGGTCTCCGGTATGGGTTCGGGCGGTTGATTGGATTTCACCTTGTATAATATATATTTTACCTATAATTTTAATCGTATATATATTGCTACATACATTAAATAAACCTTTAATCTAGTTCATGTACATTTATTATTCTATCACATATATTTTTTTTATAAGATTAAATTTTTACTTGTGAAACGTGTATTTTATATACCTACTTTGCAAAATAAACTATTTGAATTTGAATTAATAATATCAATAATAAATAAACAAGCTAGTTATGTAAACGTACGCCGGGCATCAGATCAGAACTGCGTGGGTCTTCACGAAGTCATATATGAGCATTATAATCGCGTTCCATTATGACGATCACTGCAGTATGCCCTTAATTAAACCTAGCTAGAGACGTCTTAAAGCCCAGTATAACGCTAAAAGTTAGAAAATATAAAATAGTAGTTTATGCTACAACGGCGAAAAGGAATAAATTACGAGGACGATTTAAAACACGAGCGTACCGAGTGTTTTAAACGTAACCAAGTAATTTATTGCTCTTACGCCTGTGTATCATACTACGTTTTTCAATGCATAGAGTGAGGAAATAAAACAAATATAATCTTGTGAACTTTAAATTATGATTGGCTCAAAAGGACTGTATCCAGAGCCGTCAAACAGTGGAAAAAAAATTATAACATTTATGGTACACAGGAAAGGTTGCAGGTTAGCCAACCATTGTAAAAAAATAAAAAAAAAAATAATAATAAAGCCCTAGGGCAAAATAATCGACTTCCTGTTCGGTTTTGATGCATAAAAAGTGGGCCTTTACGAGCACTTGCATTGAAAAATATATTGTTTCTACCTGAATCACGGATTACTCTTCTTTAATCACCTGAATTCAGAGTAAAAGACTGTGAAATGCAGGTCACAGTTCAAACCCACGTTACACTGACAATAATTATTATTATCAAGCAAATTAAGTACAATACATAATGGTACCGATTCGGTGAAGCACATCTTAACTTATTTGACAGGACTGAACCTAATTTAAGCGTTCTGTTCTTGTCTTTTCGATAAAGAAAGAAAAAGACAGGACGCTTAAAATAAGGTTAGTTCTGTCAAATAAGTTAAGACGTGTTATGCCGAATCGATACCAATATATAGAAATTTCAAATTCCTAACTAGTTTATTTTTTGAGATAGCCACATTACAAAAATTATCTATAACGAACAATTTCTCAATGTGATTTGGAAAAAATATTTTATATTGTTTAATTTATAGGTAAGTTTTTCTTAATTTATTTTTTAGTTAGGTATAATTTTATCTTTTATATTTCTATTAATTTATAGGTAGTCTTAATGTTATTTAAGTTTTATATTGTTAAATAAACTTTTACTATGCCTTATTTCTCAATTTCTTTATTCATAAAGATATATGAAAGATGTGCATAAAAATTCAAGAAGATAGTGAAGGCCATAATAATAAATCCAAGACGAAGCAAAAATATTTCTCCATTACAATAAAGTTCACGTCTTTTAACAATATTCCATGATTACAAAATATTGAATTGAAATGTAAGCTACTTCAATAGACTCAGTATTTGGATCCAGTCAACTCAGCTACTGGTCATACACTGGCTTAAAATATCGAAATTGTGGCTGAGTTGTAAGACAGTCACCTGCCCTTATCGTTATCGATTGTAAGATTTTCTATCAAAGCAACCAACAAACTATCTGAAACTATTCTAACTGGATCCTTCTATCAATGACACAAAGCTCATTTTTCAATAAACACAACGAACAACTAAAGTTGTACCTGTATTAGAAACCGGATAGTTTTAAGTCGATACGCTTTGACTTACATTGATATCAGACGGATTACTGTTTCTTAACCTCTGTTTACATTCTTAGTGGTTTTCTAATCCGTTTTGTGTGCGCTGGTGCTAATGTTCATAATCCTCAGGAAATAAAATAGGAAATAAAGGTAAGAGCAAATTAAAGAACTAAAATGATTAATAATAGGTATTTTCATATAAAATTGCCGAAATTTTCTTACAGATTCATGAGTTCGTAATTCCTGTAGTTCAATAGCTATTTCCATTATTTGTTTTTTGTTTGAAAGTTGATTTCAAGGTTTTACATCTACGCATTAAATTTTGTTCTTTTATTTTCGGTTTGATTATAAAAACGAAATCTTTAAAAACAGTTCGTCCTAAAAAAATAAGATAGGTACGTAATATTTTTTACAGCTGACACTTTTCAAAAGTTAAGTTAATGTTGCTGTTAGCTTAATGTTGTCTCATTCATTCACATAAGAGATTACATAATTTAGATTTTTCATTCCTAAAAAAAAATGCAAAAATGTTAGTATTGAAAATTGAGTTTCCTTCAAATTCTCTATAGAAAACGGCAATTTCATATGAAAAGACTTGCGATTGTCGGTCGGCACTTGGTGAAACATCATTGATAAAAACCCTTAAACTGCTTCACAATATCCAAATAATAGGTAACTTCAACCGGTTTCGCCTTACAGCATTATCAAGAAATCACAAGAAAACTATTAAATATAACGATTAATGACATAAGATAAAGAAGTGAACTCGGATTTTCAAGAAAAGTCAGAAAAATAGACAGAAAACAGTTGAATTAGTCAGTTTTCCCTGCACCAAAAACATTATTATGAAAATATATATGTTATATTTATTGTGTATGTTTATGTATTAGTTTATTATAGCGTAAGGAATCCCCCATTAATAAGTCTATGTAGTTTACTCTTATGTTTGATTTCGTGACATTTACACGCTCCTCTTTATTTTTTTTTCTATGTTTTCTTTTTCACCCAAAGGTTGCCTGGAAGATATTTCTATTAGCAATAAGTGCCGCCTTTGTAAACTGTACATTTTTTTTCATGTTTTTGTGTAAATGTATATTAAGTGTAACACATAAATAAATGAAAATAAAAATTGGCGAACAAAATAAAATGTAACCGATTGACTATGTACAAATACTTACACATTAATTTTGTAATCATTCTCTCTTCTTTCTTTCAAAAGAACAACAGAGTAAAGCAAATTTTATATTTGATTTGTAAAATTAACTAGAGTATTGTCATTTATTATTTATGCATAGTGGACACATGCGTCTAGTTTTGATACCATGGTAATGATTAAATCGCATTAGGCCTGCTAGGGCTTCCTGCCTTGAGACGCCACTTGATATCCAACTCGATGAATGTTGGTCGATATCGAACACTAATCACTACAATCGATTATGGACTTTATTTCAATAGGCGAAGAATTTGTTAATATCACGTATAGTTTTTTCACCTGTATGAAATGAAGACGATGTCCAAAAAACAATGTATCATTAAATCTTTTGATGATTGTAAGTTATCCGTTTCAATAAAGGTATGCTAACTTCCATCTAAAAAAAAAACTTTGCAAAACAATTGGAGATAAAAAAAAACTGTTTTAATATTCGCATCAATGCACGTTCACCACAGGCAGAATTTCAACTTTCAAAATATTAATAAATATACTATATTTTTTCTTTTTATTTGATAGAAATTTTAAAGCAAATACGTATAAATAATAACAACATGTACAGAAGTGTTCTTCAATGAGGCAGTCATGATCATCATGTTTCAAAAGATTGTTACATATAGGTACATATGCAATATTATTTGCTCGGTATTCTTTCTAAAGAAAACAAGTTCATTTCCTAGCAAGTGCTGATTACCAAGCAACATCATTCCATACACAATCGAGGTCTAAACCATAAAGTACTCACTAAACGGGAGCTTCCGCGCATCAAATTAGGCGGTATAATTATTTACTAGCACTAAAACGCACTCTTTGGCCACGACCAAAGAAAAAGACCCTCCTGCTCTCTAAAAAAAGTAAAACGTTCAGGGTAAAATGGGTATACGAGAGGTCTTCATTCGTTGGTCCATCCCAAGTAGTAAAATGTTTCGGGAAATGATGTGATGCGGTGTAGTAAGGACAGGTGTTCTTTCTTTTGTTCTGTCAAATTAAGAATGTATGTAATTTTGCACACTATATTAGCAGGTCCTAGTAAAACAGGGTTGTTTTTCTTTGTCTGTTCTTTTTCATTGTGTAAACAGTAGGTACATTTTTAAGAGTGCATGACGTGGAAAATCTAATCATGCATTGCTTGACATACGAAGTTACTAAGAAGTTCTTGGATACAATTTACTCAATTCACCATCCAATTAAGTCTTGTGCCCAGGATAAATCAAGACATCAGCAACAGTGGCGGTGATATATCAAAATCGTGTGAAATCATATCACAGCGGTTGGAGGAGGACATCAAAGTGCGCACGCGCGTCCTTACCGACCGCGTTTGATATGTTTATAAACAACTACCTACATACTTGACTTGCATTGGAGAGAGTGCTTAGTTTCATCTGTCCTTTGGCACTTGGCCCTTTTTCTTTCTTCTTTGTAGTACCGATTTTGAAAGATTTTTCGATTTTTCCAAGAGGTACATTTGGTAGATTGATCTACATACACGCTTCCTTCTCATGTACGATGGTCATATCGGGTAGACGTATAACACCAAAAATCATAAACGTTATTCGGAAAGTACCTAAGAAACTAGATAAAGTAGCTACCCATTTTTCATCATTCTACGAGTATGTAGTAATCGAAGAGGGAATTCTGTTCAATTCGATGGGACACAGCTCGAGTCCAGTGCAGTCTAGTCCCGATGCAGCTTCTGTCGTATGGAAGGGAATTAATTGAGGCGTTACTTTATTTTTATTTTGGTCGGATGACGGGTGATACGGGTTGCTACTGAAATTAATAATTGTTTATTTTCGGATGATATTTAGACGCCACTTTCAAGTCTCGAATGAAAAGGGGCTAGACTATTTGATATTAGATGACATCTTGATACTGTATCAGTTATAATAACATTAGTATTATTATTTATGAAGGAAGTTATTCAAATAGAAGATGTAGGGATAAAAATAATATAATGCTTCGTCAATTTCGGCATATGAGTGAGAATAAATGAAGATGTGAAGAAAAAAGCGAAGCACAAGTGAAACGTTAAGCCTAGGACGATGTATGCCGACCAAATTGGAGACATACTGAAGAAGAGTGGAGGGGAAAACGAAGAGTAGAAGACCTAGGAGAACATTCATGGATCAGGTAAAACAGGAAGTAAATGTCGTGTCGTATCAAAAACAAAAAGAAAAGGCGGAGTGCAGAAGTGAATGGAGAGGCCTCCACTGACAAAAGCACAGCTCTCAAGTTAAATTGAACTAAAGAAGACACAAATAGAAAGCATCCCGGCGGAATATTAGAACTTGTGGGACTCGATTGATAATGTAGAAGAAGCGAAAGAGACATGTCAGGATCGTAGTAGATGTAGATCTGTAGTATCTTCTCCTACTCCGGGATACGTGTAGTATCCGCCTGTCATGTAAGCGGGAGGTCGCAAGTTCAAATCCTGGACGGAGATATCTTTTCAAAAATATTTGTGCTTTTAAATTTGTTTCTGATTGATTTCTAGTTTGTAATGCACTCTAATAATAATTGTGTGTAGTATGTTTGTCTTATTTCATCTGTTAACTTCTCATTATCACTACAACAATAGTAAACAATAGTTAGAAGGTAAGATCGTTGGTCGTATCTATTTTATCAGAGTTATCAGCAGGATTGCGGTCTTTTATAAATAACATCTTATTTCAATTATTGGTATTCAACATTATCAAAAAAATAATAATAATGAATACTCGTCGAAAGAACAAGTTGTATGTATGCATATTATATATTTTTTCAATACTTATTTATGAATTCTTATTAAAGTTTGGTTCATGGTATTCAGATAGCCATCTAAAATGATAATCACAGATTCTATGAACCTTTTTGAAGGTGAAGACTTAAGACATCTTTTTAAACGATTACAAAATATATATATTTTTAGGTTACTAAAAAATCTCATTTTAATCACGGTCATACGCTTCTTTACATCAACGACTTTGGTATTAAATATTAAATTGTGAAACCAAGTTCTCCAAATACTTACATTAATTATGCAGCACAAACAGTGTCACGGCGACAATAAGTTACAGTCACATTAAATATAATTAATTAATTGAATATAACAAAAGCTATTAAGGAACCTGACAAAAAGCTTTGAATAGCCAAATCTGTTTCTTTTTGAGTAGCTGTCTCTTTATAGCGGCTCTTGTGATGTGACGCATGCGTAATCCAAGTGATTAATCTACCAATCTGCGCACTCTGTTATGTTATTATTATTAATTAATCCTTTTGTGTCCCCATTACCAGTTTACTATTATATTGCCCCATGTTTCATCTTTGATCTAAGAAATATCAACCTTAATATTAAGGCGACTATCCCAGTGAAAATGTGAAATTAGAAAGAAATATAGAAAATCGTTTATTACGGTAACTTAATCATATATAAGTGTACAGTGGTTGGGGTTCCCTTTTAAGTAAAGGTATACCTGTGATAGGAGACCCTGCTCTTCCGTATCACTTTTTATACTTATAATATGAATAAGAAAATAAAATTTCTCGTCAAATACGGGATAAAATACAGAACTAATCACACAAATGTGGTTTATAAAAATAAAGAATGGTTTTTCTTTAATTTATTATTTTTATTTATTTATTCAAATTATTTATTTTCTTCTTTTATTTATATATTTTAATTATATTAATTTCAATTTAAATTCCAATATTTTCAAAATTATTTACCAAAAAATTAATTTTACGCTTAAAGCTCCTAAGTAAATTGGAATATTGACACTACTTAGGAGCTTTGAGTGTAACGAATCACGGTTACGGAAAGTACTAGAAACAAAATATTTACAATTTAGTGATTTCGTGCATTTTAGTATTACCTATTTGGATACGAAAGCTTATATGATAGCAAAAATATGTTTGACCACAGAAGGTCAAATATAGAAACAACCAAAAAAAAGTTTGATGGACATGATGTCGATTTTCAGGGATGGAAAACATGGAATATAATTAGAAAAATGCGACAGAGATGATTATGATGATGTTCGAAGGACAGTGCCTTCAGGTTTGTCATTCTCTATACCATATTTAACAACATCTGTCACTGACTATTGAAATTCCCATTTTATACCCATTGACATATTGTAATTCTTTGATTGCCTCGGTTTCTTTCTTATTTGTCTATACTTCTTTATTAATATACATTATATATTAGGTATTCATTGTTTTGAGTGATGTTTTATTACTGACATTAGTTACAAAACAAGCAAAATTTTCTAAAAATAAAATATTGAAAATTGTATCCTTCACAATTTCTTAGTGGCCATTAATGATATGTCATGATATAAACGGTTTGGACTAATTGCAACCTTTCCCGCCATCGCTGCTTCATTCCAAGATGGCGACTGGTCTGATTTCACATCATTAAGACTAGTTATCGCACGACCTGCTCGCTATCCTCTAATTATGAACAGGTAGTACCTACTTCTGACTCTTACGCACTAATCGGTCGAGAAATAATATTGGAAATTTAGTTATGAAGCGGGAATATAACTGCCAGTCAGAAAGTGTCAATTCTTGGTAATTTACAGAATCAGCTACTGCACTTTGCTCAATTACTTAAGGTGTTTGGTCAAAGAGCTAAAACTAGCGAGAAACAACCATTACAAAAACAAATCCACAACCAAGATAAAACTGGAGTTAACTAAGGATAAGACAGAGGGGCTGTATACCAGTAGGGTAGTACCGCATTATTTACGCGAGTAATCGAAGTAACTAACGCACAACGGCTTTTTACTTGTGTCGGTATCTACGCTGTCATTTAAAACTATGTCTGTCTATTAAAACCAGATCTAGTAAGAAAAATATATCACACCTTGTGCAGTCATCTTTGGTGATCTCTGAATCCTAAAGAATCCAAATTTAAAATCAAAGTCACGAAATTAGTTTTAATGCACTGTGATATGCAGTGCTTGCGTGCAAGCAACGCCTGTATGGCGTGTACAGGTTTACAAAGACACCTTTGCCGGCAAACACGTTACCGAGAATAACTATACATTTGTAATAAAGGCTACTTTTCAATGTACCTAGTGAGCAGATAAAGTTGTCGGTTTGAAGCTGGCAGGAGAGCCAATTATTGTTATTTATAATCAAATCACCGGCTATTAAACGGAAGCTGATCGTTCTCCATCTAAACACGAGTGGTGTAGAGAAGCTAATAGACTTAAATGTCAAGACTATTATCTTTGAACTATTGATGAATAATGAAATACAGCTAAGAAGCGTTAAAAAGCTGAAGAAATTTTGGAAATGCCGATGTTAAATAGTGGTCAACAACTAATGAATTATTATTTTCATAATAGATTTTATCGACAATCGCACCAACTTGAAAATGTTTCATACTACATGTATAAGCCACCTGTTGATAGGGGATAGCATTATTAAAAGACAGAAACATCAAAAAGAACAAACGAAGGAAGTTTCAGTTTTCATATCGTTCTAAAAAAAATCCACCAGGCTGATATGTAACATACTCCACCCAAGCCAAGAGAAAGATTCATATCCTGATTCGTATTCGTGCGAGTGAAGTTGAAGGAGGGAATCAAACGTTCACCCCGTATCATTATCTCCTCGATACAGATGATTACAGTCAATTTCTAAGTATCAAGATTACGTGGAACTACACCAACTATCAAGATTCCGTGGAACATCACTATCTAGCATGCTTGGGGGCGTGAGAGCGACGGGCCGGTTGCAAAATTTTAAACCTTCCGTGATTGACATTTGATTGTTTTTGCGACGAAGAAAATCTATATTTAATGAACGCAATCAATGGATAATTGGTTCTTGCATTGTTCGCTGAGTTTCTAGAAATAGTTGCATACATTGATATCATTGTTGTGTATACTAGCAGGACTATTTTCAGCTATTATTTTATGGCTCAATCGAAAATCTAGTTTTTAAGAACGTAATTGTAATTAAAACCTTTTATTCTCAATTAGTTTATTAGTTCTATATTCCTTTATTTATATTTTAGTAAGAAATCAAGATGGCGTTTTTGCAATATCAACATCTAATTTGGCCTAACCTTTTCATTTTTCAATTCTCATCGTTATTATCAGCAGCGACAATAACCCTGCAGTATTTGAATGATCGATTCGATTTAAATAATCGATTCCCACGATAGTTGAATCGAGATCAATCAGCCAGGTATTCTGATTGCGGAGGTCTGACAGGCTGCAATTTTGGCCTCCGATCAGCTACTGTTTCCCTCAGGCTTGGTTTTAGACACGCAAATCATTATCAACAACATTTTATTCCGATTTGTTGGTTTTATTGGAGTATTCTTTAAACGAACTGCAGGTGGGAACTTGTTGTGTTTTCTGTTGGATAACGTCTGCCATATAAATACCTGTACTTTATAGTTATCAATAGACATCTAATAACATAGCTTACTACATTTTTCATGTTAATGATAATTCAAAGTAGAACAAAGAGTACCTTCAGACTATATATTAAATAGTTCGTGCATATGCATATCTTTGTGTCAAAACCTAGCCATTTATATTTATATATAAATTATTATACATTATATATTATTATACATAAAGACAAACATTGCGTAAAGAATGTAAATGATCCATTAGAAGATTTGGCTTCTATACTGCCTCAGGGCAATCGTGACCACATGCAACATTTGGTTAATCTGGGCAACTCTATTCAGTGATATTGCAACGAATATTTCTCGACATAATTCTGCATTTTCGGAAGAGTTCCAGATTTTATTGTTAGACCAACAATCAAACGATTTACTTTCATACAATTTTAACGTTGTTACATAAAAAATATAGCTTTGATTGATGGTTCTTGATGGAACTTCAATATATCTCTGCTCTTATAATCTTGGCCCACTACCGCACTGTGCAGAATCAATGACGTGTAAAGAAAAAAAAAATCAAAATATTGGTACAACAAGTGGTTATACCAAGAATAAATTTGCAGAATGAAACCTTCAATTACTATAATTTGGATCACTATAAATCAAGACAAGATCCTACATCAAGTCGTCAGCCCGCATCGACGGCTTAGGTAGGTGATGTTAATTATACCATTTTCATTCGCTTCTAAAAGATTATTACACAGATTTATATCTCAGTAAAGCGGATATGATCTCTTAATGAACTCAAACGAAGTTTATAATTTGAAAATAAATAAATGAATTTGAAATACATTTTTAATTAAAAAATATTTTTTTACCTATCTGTTATATTTTCCTTTTTACTTCATTGTGACTGATGCCGGGCCCGAATGGCCCGAAATATATATCACAAAAACATTTATTTAACTGTTTTTTTATGTAATTATAATCATTTAAAAAGACAAAAATCTATATTCAATATTAAATTTATATAGAATTGCTTTTTGATATAAATGATATTACTATAATATAAAATTTCTGTAAAACCACGATGCATACTACTTCATCTTTGTGTTTTCGAATACAAAGAACGTTGTTTATTTTAAATCATTAGATTATAAACACAAAGGAATTTATTTGTTTTTGATGAGTGATTGTTTTGCGGTCTCAAAATGTTTTTGTAATTATAAAATATATATCGTTACGATATGAATCCCCGGGGGGTGTCAGAGGAGTTCAGATTGTGAACTGTGAAATGCAAAGCACAGACCATGCTCGGTCCACCCTCGTTTCAGTGACGATTATTAAAAATACACCCTTTTTAGGGCATGTAGGTTTCCTAACGATGTTTTCCTTCACCGTTCAGCTAGTGGTAAGTAAGAACAATCACATATGCACATAATCCGAAAAACTCATTGGCCGCATGCCCGATCGGGGATTGAACCTGGATCTCAAGATTGAGAGGCCAGCGTTCTACTCCTGAGCTACCCCGCGTCGTGCCGCTTACATCAAATATTCCATAAAAAATTCGATATGCATTTGGATTGGGAGAGAACGTGCCATCACAGCTCCCGTTGTGATATTTTAAATTTAGAACAGCAAAGGGATGGGACATGTGTGTCGTAACGCGTTTGGCGAAATGTGATTATAGTTCCTTATTAACGAGCCGCTATTTATGGAAACGGAGTAACAATTTATTTAAATATTTCCTTCTACAGTCTCTAATGCGTCACGGTATACTATACCATAGTAGTTCTTACTACGGCCACACAAAGGTGATAATCGTACCAACACGGTATACAGTATCACGTGGTTGTGTGTACATACTAAGCGATATACGTTGTCACCAACTCCCGAAAGCCAGGCGTCTTTTGAAATAATCATTGTACTCGTGAAAGTGTTTCACCGTTGGCCAACCGTGTCTTGTCCGTTTGGTCCGGCCTCTTGAAATAAAGCACGCTTTCAATTGCAGACTAATTATTCCAACACGAGAACCTCATTCGGCGACTTCGTCCGTTTTTACGTGTAAAGAGAGATTAGTCGACTTAACGAGAGTCACTCAAAGGGGCATTGTGATGTGGACCGATAATGATGATACGTTAAGAAAAGTATTACATTCTGACCATAATGGGCCGTTGAAGAGGAGCGTTTCTTATAAAATTTCATTTGGATTCAAGACTCGTCGCCAGCATGTCACAGGTTCCATCGTCGGTTATGAATAAATTATGCTCGTACATTAATTTATTGATTGTTATTCAAATTCGGTTTCTCAATCGGAGGTTTGTGATGCGTCTCGTCGCGGCTTTTTGTCCCCGCTGAAGTTTTTAGGTTGACTACCGCCTAATTCTATGACGGAAAATTTGTTTTCAAATGCCCAAATCAGTACCGCATGAATAAAATATCAGACTGGTCTTCATAGACGTCATTCGCTGATACGCCTCAAAATAGTTTTTCTATTTAATTTTAATCTGAATTACGGCATTGGCGAGCGGGACATTTCAACAATATTACGTGCTAAATTGCTTCTACGATGAGCACAATATCATCATTGTTGCAAAGAGACGAATGAATCACTTATAGGTGTATTTAATTTTACGAGAACGAGCACATATTTATTTACATAATGGCGTTAGATTGGATCCGCCATATTGTCGATTTCTGTCGGCATCGCCATTGGTTCCTGAAAACTCAACTAATATAACTTAGTTAATTTTATTATTATTCGTGACGTTATGGTGTTTCTAAGAACACGGCTGTCGGTCAGGCTGTTTGTAATGACAAAAGCAAGTTTTTATTATTTGATCGCTCGCTCGTTGCCGTTAATTGTTGTGTGGACGTGATTTTAATATATGATGCATGTTGAATGTTGGCTGAACTCCTTTATCGTGTATGCTAATCAGTGGAGCCTTGATTCAGGCTTCGACTCGCTTTTCTGAACGAAACTTTACATCGCAAGTCGAGCGCGACTCTACGCATATTTGAGAGTGCGAATGGCGCATAAAACTGTTTTGTTAGTCAAATCGATTTACCAATATGGAAATTATGAACAACACGACAAATGTATATTTTTTGGTGGTGTTTTGGTTTATATTTCGAGATGGGTACACGAAATTCCATTTTGTCTCTCAAAGTCAATACAATAGCATAGTGAAGTTTCAGTAGCTGTCTGACTGTCGAGCGCGTGCACTTCCATAATAATCTCTCCGTCCACTGCAAGCTACCTATCTCTGTGTATTCAGTACATTATTAGAGTTTTGTGATCTCTTACTTGTATTTATGAAATGGCAACGGTAAACAAAATATTAAGGCTTAAAAATTTATTTACCACTGTAATCAACAGAAATGAATACGTCGTCCACATATGCAGCACGTTTCGATTCTAGAAACAAGCTTTTTAATTATATCTCATAGCTCTCGGTGGAGTTAACTCTACAATGACTTGGCACATCTCTCGTGCCCCATTTGACTTGCTGATGCTAACACCGGTGGTCCCTCAGGACCCGGGGTCTCCACGACCTCTTCTATTTGTTAATAAGCACCTACAACAATGAGAAGGTTTTGTGCGCATCTCATTATGTTAATACTATCGTTAGATAGTTTTTTGACAATAGATTTGATAAAATTATAGTTTAAAAGTATGATGGTTATGTACATTTCTTTGTGGATGGTTTTTGTTAAAAGTATGTTTACTTCACAAACATTTTTTTATTCGTTGATTGGAACTGCAATAGCGAGAACTAAATAAAATATCGATTTGAATAATTTTATGTCTTAGAAGTCATAATCACAACTAGATATATCCTAGGATTCACCCAAAATTCCATCTACATCCAAATTCGTATCGTCATCATCAGTTTAGATAAGCCCTCCTACATCGCATATCTCGGTGGTCCTCAGTCCTCATCTCAAGAGTCGTCTCTCCTCACTACCGTATTACGAGCTCCACTCGTCTCCATGTATCCAGCCGCCCCCGCAACGGTTACGTTTAATATTTACTCTTTACACACTTTTTGGTACATTTTCGTCCCTTGATTGCTTTATATTTTTAGGGTTCCGTGATTAACAGGAACCGATTAGGAAAGTCTCAGTGTTAGTCTGCAGAGAATTTTATTATAACTACTGGGCGGATCGACCTTACTTATTAACCTTCCATTTACATTTTTATAATTACCCTAATGACTTAAATGATAAGAATCAAAACATAGAGGTATTACAAAAATTACGAAAAAATGTCCTTTCGGAACATAATGTTGAATTCTCAAAATGTTGGATTCTCAAAATGTTGAATCTCAAAATGTTGAATTCTGAAAATGTTGAACAGTAAATCTTGAAATGTTGAATTCTTAAATTGTTGAAATTGCAAACAAATGGGATGAGGTATCTATGAGTATCACGGGTCCTTTCTTTAAACATGACGTTTACTTGATAAACTTTTTCAAATTGTATGTGTGGTCTGTATCTCTTTGTTGAACCTTATTATTTAGGTCATTGAGGTCATTATTAAATGGGATAACGGATGGCACGTAAGTGAGGTAGTCAAATTACATGACGAGAGAGAATAAAATGAGTGTATTGTTTATTTTAATTACATACCTATGTAGTGCTTACACACGTACATAGTATATGTACATAATTCGTGTTTCTTCTGTTGCGTGATTTTTGATTCGGTGTTTAATTTAGGTTTTATTCGCAGGATGCTGTTGAATATTAATGAGCATAAAATGGTAGTTATTTACGAACTATCTGAGTTGGTCAAGTTTTACCGTTGGAATCAGTCAATTATACTTCGTTTTTCCTTTATCCTATGAAATTTACATTTCTTATATCAACATTATTAGTATTTTTTGTTTTTTTAAAAAGGTTAAACACTGATAAATATGATAATACAAATATAACGTAATCTCAAGATATATTATATTATATATTATATGTATCTCAATGTCTATTTATTTTAATTAAAACTCAACTGATGCCGGGTCCAGCGGGCCTATTATGTATCTCTAGTTGCCTTCTGTACTGGGTGCCTATCATCAAAAACATAGATATACCATCGAATTCCGATTTCCTAAGGATATGTTCGCACTTCAAGTGACGACACAGATTGTTAATAGTTCAATACCCACTAAAGGCAATTTTGAAATTTCAGTTTTTATCTATGTTTTTGATGATAGGCACCTAGTACAGTTGGCAACTAAAGATACAGAATAGGGGGGCAGGTCGGACCCGAAATATATCTTGAGATTACGTTATATTTGTATTATCATATTTATCAGTATATTTACATAAAAAAAAAAAACATTAAAAGCTGTTAAAGTGTATTTAATTTAAAAAAACATTATTACTACTGATTTGTCATATCAGTGGCCCATTCCTTTAGTTTTCTTCAAAATGCACCCCTTTATCCATTGAATAAACTCCAGGACCAACAAACCGGCTACATGCAGCTCATTATTTCCACGAAGAGTCGCCAATGTGTCGCGGAGACTCCGCCCCTTCCTGTCACCGGGCAGCGGCGAGGCAGCATGCGCGTGCGACGGTTGAAGAATTTTATACTCTTATATGAAATTCACGGTATTGGTTGTAAATACCGGGCATGAATAAATGGCCAGGTATCTTTAAATGAAAATTTAAAATCCACTGATCATACTGGACAACATTCCTAAACAAACATAACTATGCAAATTAAAAATAAAAATTGACTTGCCCTTACCCAGTGAAGCCGATTCTGAAGTCTTTAACTTTAGTTTTAGTGCTATCAAAACTAAATTTTCTTCATTAATAAATAGTTAAAAACTTTAATTTGGAAAAATTTAGTTTTGACAGCACTAAAACTAATATTAAAGGTTAATACTTGCGATTGTCGGCACTTGGTGAAACATCATCATAATTTTGATAAAAACACTTGTACTTGATTATTCACCATCTGCAATGTAAACAACAACTACGCATTCCTTTGTTTATTTATTATTTTAACAGCTCCTTGATAATGCCGTAAAGCGAAACCGGTTGGACTAATAAATTAGTGATATTGTGAAACGTACAAGTGTTTTTAACAAAATTAATATTAAAGGCTTCGGAATTGGTAAGAAAATGTAAAAATATTTTTCCAATTCCGCGGATATGTTACTTTAGGAAAATGGTTTAGTACAATCAGTAGCTTTTGTAATTTTATTTAAAGAAATCTTTCCATTTATAAACGGTATAAACAAATATAAAATTTAATAAAAACATATTTCTAAAAAATTTGGTTGATGAACCCTATGGAAGATTTTTTTAACATTCTTGATTTATTCAAAATTTCTTAACCTCATAAGTTTTGCCTCTTCCTTTCTTTGTTATCTTTCGTATTGAATTTGATTAACAATATTTCTAAAGTGTTGAGTCATTGACTTTTATTTAAATTTTTCGATTTTGTACTTGAATTAAATGCACATTTTATTTCTCTGTCTCCATTAACATCGTTATTAACACATTTAACACGTTTATCTCCGTTTATTTGCGAGGCCACTATGTATCATCCTCTGTCAGCTAAAAAGGGTAGTGTCTGAATAAAGCTATGTTTATTAGTAAGCAGACGTAATAAAAATGTAAATCCCGGATGACTTAAAGATATGATGACAAATTTTATCTCTGTATATATCTAACTCTTCTTACTTAGGTTTAAAAGCTATATTTCTGCGGTTTTGGTAGATATGAAAAATTGTAAGTGTGTTCCAGTAGGAGATGGGCGGACTCGGACTACCGGTTTGATTGTCTTCGTTTTCGCCTTCTCTTTAAGATTAATACATAATCTCATGGATAATAAATTACACACAAGTTATTCCACCCAGTTCCTCCAAAATCAAATACAGCAATAATTACTAATTGGGTTATTGAGATTGAGATTTATTTTTGGTTTCAGATTTTGGACAAACTCTTACAAGTACTTATCGTATCTTTATAGTATCTTTATCGTATCATACAAAGATTGCTAATTCATTAGCAAGACTGCAATCATGATGCGACATTTTTCCTCATTAGAATCCTCCCAACTCCATCGCAAATGAGTTCATCTTATCCACTCACATATAGTCCAAGTCTATATCAATTCACCTGACGTGTGTCTTCAAAGCTACTAGTATACCTGCGAAGTGTACTAAGAGGTGTTGTGTTGTTTCACCGACCTATGTTGACGCGTGAGCGTGTGTGGTCCATTTGACGCTCTCTGCACCACTCAAAACGACTTAACCCTTCTACTACTACTGTGCTAATCAACACTTTATGACGAAGAATTAGAGTTGTATTCGAATTGATTGTAGGAATGACGTTTGAGAGGATATGGATGTTTGGTTTTGGCTAAATAAGAACGTTTCTTTAAAAAAAGAGAGAATAATAGCGAAAGTGTTAGGTCGGGCTGGTTTGTTAATTCTTCGTAATTCAAACAGCTTTATTTAACATCAATGTGATATCAAATATTAATATAGGATAAAAATGGTGATACAGATTGATTCATAAGGCGTAGGTTGATGCAAATTGCTGTTGGAAGAGCAGACAGAGCATCAGACGGTGCGTGGGAGAACCATTGTTTTCTTGAACCTCCTGTGTAATCCAATTATAGTGACATTTAACTTGGCTTACTGGGGATACCGAGAAAAACTGGTTCTGGGTAAGCGAAAATAGCACTGTTTGTATTGTTGTCCCTAAGTAGCTTTTCGTGGATGGTCAAAGTTCTGGCTTTTATATAATTGAAAGGGAATTTTCCAGCAGATAGAGATCAATAAGAAGCAGGAGAATTTGTTGTTTAAGAAGCTCACATAGCTTTTAATCCATCAAAATGGCGGCGGGTGGCCATTAATAAGCTAATGACAGCCCAGTTTGAAGGCTTGTTATCGCGCCATCTAGTGGACAACAGTTTAATATCGAGCGCGTTTCTCTCAGTCAAAATGTTATGATAGGCGTTCGGTTACTCTTTTTGATTTAGTACTTCTTTCGTAGTCAAGTGGATTGATTTATCAATTATTTAAAGCATGCGAGCCTGGTATTCTCTGGACACGATCTTACTTTCATGTCATTTCGTTTGAAATTAATCATTAATTATTGCATTCTATGCGCGTTTCGATCTCCAGTTGCAACATCATTATAATGTTGATAAGTGATGAAAAATAATTATGGTACTTAAACCTGTTCCATTAGATTTTTGATAACTGGACATGGATATTGACCCGCCTTGTGAAATTACACGGGTTAAAATGTTACGATTACTTAATTGAATGCAAATTTAAGTCGTTGAATCGGCTATTTGTGTCGATTCGGTGTTACACAATTTTACTTATTTGACAGGACTAACCTTATTTTAAGCGTCCTGTCTTTGTCTTTTCGATAAAGAAAGAAAAAGACAGAATTAACATTATATCATTGCAGTATAGAAACGCAGGAAGAAAAGTAAATGTGAGTAGCTCTGAACCGGGATTCGAACCCGAGACTTCTCGTTGAAGATAGAAAATACAGAACTATTAAATTAAGTTTAGTCCTGTCAAATAAGTTAAATGGGGTTAGATCGAATTGACACAATTGTATTTTAATTTAAATCAAAATGCTCGTGTAATCCTGAATTATCTGGATAAGTCAATATAACAAAAACTAGAATGAACGTTTAAAAAATATTAAACGTATTTCTAATCTGCCTGAACACTACATTTTTAGGGTTCCGTACCCAAAGGGTAACCAACGGGACCCTATTGTTAAGACTCCGCTGGCCTTCCGTCTGCACCAGACTGTATCTCTAGAACCGTGATGGTTAAATAGTTGAAATTTTCACAGATGATGTGAAACAAAAATCTGTTGCCGCTATAACAACAAATACTAAAAAACAGAATAAAATAAATATTTAAGATAATGGTACGGAACCCTACGTGCGCGAGTCCGACTCGCACTTGGCTGGTTTTTTTCCATAGCGATTCATAAATCTAATTATTTCGCTTTAACAGCATGTACACGTGATCTCCTCAAGTTAGATTATGGGGCCGTCATCGTCACAATGTGGTCGAAATATATCGAATAATATTTTTTTAATTGTTTTAATGCTAATAAAAAAAAAAAAAAAAAAAGATTACAAAAGCAAAATATAATATATTTATTAACAAGTTAGATTATGAACGAACTCGTATAAGTAGAATTGAATCAACTTTTCGATATCGTTTGATTTATTCAAATCATACCGAGGGCCAATATTTCATTAAAATACAATGAAATGGAGGTTGACAGATCGGTCGCGTCCGATTACGATTCCATTCGATATTTGACGAGCCTCGTTTTTTTTCGATTTGTTTTATTTAAATCGAAGTCTGGGTTTATTTGGACGTTATTATCGGAAGGGTTCGTATTGATTTTGGAGACGAATGTTTGTTTTAATGGCTGACAGTTTTGGAATGTAAAATAAAAAATTGATTTTGAGGTAGAAAGGACTCATTTTATTCGAGTTCATTTAGTTCTTAATAAAACCATAGAACACTCGAAGTCTGGTAAAGTATTGCAAAAGAGTCGCAGTTTAAGAAATCTTTTTCATTTCTCTTCTATAATTTTCCTGTTTCTAAGTAAGTAGTCATTTATAAAATCATTTCCTTTTTGGAACGACAGTGGAAAGTAAATGCAAATCATAATGAAAGGATATTTCATCTCAAATGCGTCTATTTTAAAATGGTGAATGTAACCTAACCTCTGACACGACATGCCCATCAATCTACTGTCATATAAATATTCAATAAATTAATGATGTTCGTCTATCGATAAGTGAGATTAGGAACACTACTCCGCTTTGCCTTTATCAGCAATGTTGATAAAATCGATATATCAGTTTAATAGGCATTTCAGAACTACATATTCCATTCTCTGATATAAAATTAATCTTTAAAATTATTATATGCCTATACGCATATGCTGTTAATTTTTATATAAGATCTACATAATATAGACCACTGCTTCGATCCTGCCTGACGTACCTCTTTTGTTTTTCCCCCCTTCTACGAGTATATATCTCCATATAAGCTCGTCTGTTTTGTGAAAAGAGCTATTGTCGAGCCGTGATTGCAGCTTTGGTTTCACGTTTTCCTTAAAAAATATTAAAACATATTATTGACACCGACAATTTAGAATCAAGAAGTAACATACATAAAAAAATGGCCCGAGAACACCAAAATGAGTAACTAATTTATTATACAATGTTTCGTAGTTGAAATACCGTTTGTTAAGTTAATATTTAAACCCTTTAAACCGCATCTTATTTGCTTTAATGTTCTCTAGAATGGTTTATTTGAAACGTTTGTATTTTAAGGCTTCTATTTTACTAGGCTAAGATGGCTGCCAAGAGTTTGTGGTTTCGGCGTTAGTTTCCTGGACAATTTATGGCATGCTATTATGGTTTTAGATAATTATTGTGGGTTAAAACGGTATTCACAACGTTTTATTGTCACTCATATTATGCTTGGTTACCGAGAAAGTTTCCGAAACCTTACTTTTTAGCAAACAACAATTTGTGAAAACGTTTGTCGAATTAAATTTGCTTTTTAGAGTCTTCCTTTTAAATTTTTCACTTACACAATATAATTTTTGTTCTTATTGTTCTCATTCTCACTTTGTTTCCTCCTTAACTTGAAGAAAACAAATTGAATGTAACCGGAACGATTTTGTAGATTGCGTAATAACCTGCGTATTTTTGTTTATAAAACCGATGGCTGAAGCGGGACCTGAAATAATACATCAACTGTATAATACAGCCTTCGACGCTTTCCACAAAGGAAATGACACGTAAACCGGCCATCTTTTATTCAAATACTAAGAAAACCACATCCGTTTGGCGTCTCTATTGATCGACTCTTAACAGTCAATAGTGAGGCATCTATAACAAGACCAAGATATACTGAAAAGCAATGTTCCTTACGGCTTGAACTTTGAACCCTATACCTTGGTAATAAGACATTGGAAGTGTACATGAGAGCACTGCTGAAGTTGGTCTTAGAGAGATTCTTCCGAAGATAGCCATGGCTTGTTATTGATATTTAAGACCAGTTTATGTCAGTGACAAATCGTAAATTCTAGAAATCTTTATTACCTTATTGGGAAATGTAACATGTAGTGATGTTACAGGCAACTTGTAACGAAACAAAGCTGTAGCAAAACATGTAACGACACCAATAAATAAACAAAATATCGTCTTGAAAGTCGTTAGAAATGTAAAAAGAATACAAGATTTTAGTATGCCTATGCTTGTCATAATTCTCTTTATGTATTTTCTGTCGTATATTGAATGGAGTAGCAGTAATTTTGCTGTTAGCTTCTGTGGACATTATTCAGTAGACTGTCATTCATCAAGAGTACGTAAATGATCTATTGGGCTGGATATTTTCTTTTGTTCGGTTTAACCGAGTACGGTGACCCGTGACATGTCTTCCGCGAATATTTTCATATTCCTCATCTTTCTCCATCGAAACAATGACTCAACTGAGTAAATATAAAGGCATCACAAAGGCTTTTATCCACAATGATGGCTGTTTGCAAGTTAACGAAATGTATAAAGCAAATAAAAGCTCAACGTTTGCACGGCGGCGCGTTCACGCTTGCAGGACAGCGTTTTCATGCAACACAAGGAGTGTATAGGTAGATAAACTTCAAGATCCTGGTGCTAAATTTATCACATCATTTGCCAAGACTGGTTTACTTAATTCGAACTATAGCAGCGCAGCGTTGCTCACGTGGATCTCACGGGAGTTTCCTAAAATCCCTTCTTAGTGGATGTCTTCGACATAAAAGAAATCCATACAGTCCAGCCGTTGGTCTAGGCGGATCGGGTGTTCTTATATATTTCCAAAACTTGCGTAATAATAATAATAAATTGAAAAAAGACCGACCAATTGCCATGCAGAAAAACCACGTCTCCAAATGAAATTGTGCTGGTGCAAATTGTTGGTTATAATATCCTTAGTTTGGAAGACAGGTGGTTCCTTAAAGATTTCTTTAAGATGTCATGTCTCTTGGCGAGTGAGGAACTACCACAATTTATTCAATCACTTAACGACATGCCCCAGCTTTGATTCGTGCCCGACTGTCCGAGACGTATACGTATATTTTAAAAGGTTCCACGAAATATCACCGAACTGACTTGTGTAGGCGATGCTATAAAAGCGATCGATTATTACCTATTTGTGTGAAAAGCGGAAGAAATGACGACAAATAGCGGGAAAAAGGTGTGTAGCAAGCACGAGCCGCTTCGTCTGTCGTGAGAAATGTCAATATTGGATCACGAAGTCGCGTTTGCTACGCTTCCAAATAATTGTCTCAACGATTTCGATATTTTCGATTGTCAAATATTATCCTAATAGGTCCTTCGGCGCCTTTGCTCATGCCTGCACGATCGTGCTTCGGATATTTAATTGTCCAATTTGTATTAGCACTGTCGAACTTGCATCACGTCTCGAAGAGACTTCGCAAACAGCGATTCATTATCTCAGTCGTAACGTAAGGTTTAAGAACTCGTTCTTATTTGCGCTTTCACGTACATATAAATAAATACGTTCGTGTATTGACACGGAGGAATCTGGCACGCGTCAATCAAACGGCTTTACCTCGGCTACATGAAACTCAACGATTTGTCACTCCGCCATTTTGTCTCATTAACAATACTGACGCCATTTTGGTGACAATAATTAACAAATAGGCATCTTCGTCGTCCGCTTTCTAGTTTTTGTTTTCTAAAATAATTATCATCACAATAACTGACACGATCTCTTTTTATTTACCGCTGTTGCGGTATTTTGAATAAAATTAAGAGGCCAAATGATTTCGAATTCTGTACTGTTCGGTGCGATTGAATGGGTATCTTTAGAAATATGCAGATGGTTTTAAATTAGTTGTTATTATGACACGGATTTTACTTAGCATTTCCATTAGCCTCATAAATATGTACTTGAAAATTTGAACATGCTTTTTTTGTATAAAAAGTCATTCATTTTACATAATTATGAAATTTTGAAATTCTCATATTGCAACACGCATCAGCTTTACAATCCAGATCCTGTTTACACCACACAATAATGCAGTTTCAGTATTATTATTGTCATACAGATATTTAAACTCGGAACAGCTGTTAGGTAAGTTTCGCGCCATTACCAGCGCCATGTCATTTCAGTGCGCTTACGCCGCGTGCCAGCCCCCTCGCTCCGTCACGCAGTCCTCAGAGGTTATTTACCTCGCACCTTATCACCTTTTGTTTTGCTGAAACGCACTCTCGTTTCTAGTTTTTGTCCTTTTTTGAACAATGTGACTGTGCGTGTGCAGTTATCCTTTTACTTTACTATGGAAAACTCAACATAATTGAAAGAAACTGACGAAGTAAAAGTGGAATGTGACCCATCCAAATAACACTAATAATGTATCAGTGAAGATCCAACTTTAAAAGCCTCAACCAGCGACCCTGGTGGTGTAATCGAAGAAGCTAGCCCATCAAGTGGATGGAAGGCCAACAACAATAAAAGGATCGGAGGCCGATCGCCGATACCGACCCTTGTGTCCACATTAGCATCTCGAGGCCAGGAGTGTGTGCAAACACCAAGGGTCATCTGATGAAATGTTCAAAGCCTTTTAGTTCCCGAGAATTATTAAAGGCCCAGGATCGTAATGTAAACACTCTCTGTTTGTAAAGGCAGAACCTGTTGCTTGCTTTTGAGGTTTGATGCGTGCCTCGTGTTATTGGCGGTTACTTTAGTGTTAATGTTATTGCGGGGTTTTAATGTCGCAACTTTGTGATGCTTGTGACATGCGCATGAGTGTGTGCTAGCCCTTTGTTCGGATATCGGCTGGTGATTACGTTTGTTCGGTTGATGCCAATGAAGTTTAAGTGCTTTCAATAAAGTCTCGATTTAAGTTCAACATTGTTGCAGAACATTCAGATTGATTGGCTTCATTCACGGCATTCACATAAAGGTTCTCAGTTTCATGCTTTTCGTGTGGATTCAAGAACTTTTCAGTGATTTCTCCAGTACAATAAACCCTCAGACTTAGCCTAGGCAAACACGTCCAAACAACCAACGCCTGGTGCTAAATGCGCTAATGCACGCACAAAGCCGTCGTGACGGCCCTGCTAATCACATTCCTTGGAAGACGCGTCCGCGCAGCTCGATGCGAAGATTTTGCTCACGCTCGCCCACGGGAATGAAAGAGGAAGAAAAAGTAAAGATTGGTCTTTGTTATCAGAGTATGATAAAGATAATGTCTTCTGAAGTAGCAGCTTCTGTTATGGTTTTATCTTTTTATGATAAGGAACTTTAAAAGTATGTTTACTTTATTTTTTGAGTTTTCCTGACTTTCCAAGTAAAATAGACATAAATGTGTTATTATTTATTGCAAATATTTATGATTTTAGTTTTATGTAATATCCAAGAGTTGTTTGCTTGGACAATAATGACTTGATTTCGCAGTAATAAATTTTCCACTCGCACCTCCTCGCAAACAGCAATATCAGAATTTAACAAGTTGCTTAGTATTCAATTCAATATTTTATTACTGTTCATATTTGCTTTGGATTTCAAACAAGTTAAACATCTTTCATTACAAGTTTCTATTTGATTTCGCGTTCCCTCGCTCACTTCTACGTTGACATCAAGAAATAATATGATTTCTATTACATGCACTACGTCGTCTGTAACTGCTTCTTTGAAATTATATATCATCTCATTCTCACAATCATCTGAAGCTTTGTCATCAGTCATCACATCAGCATTAAACAGTTAATTGGATTCTGACACCTCTTATTAAATTTTCAACTCTATATTTAGCCACGTAAGATTTTATTTCGTATCATCTTTTTCATGGTAAAAGGCGCTAATCAATAGTATGTCCTTCTTACTCGTATGTTGGAACAAACCATCGTTTCGGATAATTTCTGAGAATGGGTCGTTGCATTCCTTGTTTATCCAAAAAATAAGCAACTCAGCCCTTTAATGGACTCCGATGGGCTCGGGTCACTTTTCCTTTCGTTTTATAAGATTTTTTTTTTGAGTTCCTTTCTGTATCATTGTTCTCTTATATACTTTGAAGTGCCAACATAACCTGGAAACCAATATTGCAGGTTTCCAAATTTCTTTCCTAAGCATCTTTATATAAAAAAAATATTCACTCACAAAAAAGAGCTGTCGGCAATTTCCTTTGAAGACTTTATATTGAACAATTATATTGACACCATGGTCGGCGTTATTGACATAACCAGCTACAACCCAACTCGGATATTCATCGGTTTCCACCAACATCTAACAGTTAACATTTAATTGTAATATCACGCGACAGATTTCAACCTAGCCTCAACTTTCGGATTCTGTTTGCTCGAGAATTAGCACCGGGTGTGCTAACATTATCCTACTTATCTATGCCTACACTTGTTAGTTTTGATATTTCCGTACCTGATTGATAATGTAATAATATCTGTGTAATCAGCGCACTTGTCAACTCAGATGATATACCGGCTACAGCTCTTTACAATGATTAAGTGAATTTTATACTGATATTATTATAATAAAAGAAACCCAGTAGCGACTGCAACCATGAGAAAGTGAAGTAAATAAAACGAAATAAAACGAGACACCATCGAGGGGCTTGCGTGTCGCTGCGAGCCGAACGTTTATCCGAACGAAACATTTCACCGATAATAACTCGACACAATATAATAATGCGAATAATAAATAAAAATGGAAATAAAATAATAATTTTAATGTCGTAATTGAGGGCCGCTGGCAGTTCGCCCGGCTGCAGAAACGCGCTCGTGTAACCGAAGCAACAATTTGATTACCGCCCTCGCTGGTGTTCTGTTATATTGATTCCGATGGAACTTTAATATCACATTGAAGAACTGGTTACTTCGACTCCATGTCGATATTTGTTGCATGATCAGTTGCAGCTGCATTATCTTGTTCCCGAGTTCGTTTACATGGTTTGGTTCCATTTCAACGAATTCCTGTTAATCGAGATTATTTACACTACTTACTTAAATTTATGTGCCACAAATTGGTATTGTATAAAATATAAAAGCTGAACTGGCTATCTGAAGCCGGTGTTGACGTAGTGGCTTCAACTGCTTTTCACCCTGAATATTTTTCTGTTCTTCCACTTTACAACTGTTTTTGCTAAAGTTTGTATACCTATTGTCATCGGTACTTCCAGTGTCACTTGTAAATTTGACAACCCTTAGGGTATTCTCTTGGTTTTAAAGTAAATTTTCTGTGGTCTCGCCATCTGTTTTGTCAAATAATTCAGTATTATAGCCTTGAGGCGTTGTATTTGGTTTCAGCAGGTCTGTTGCTAATCGCAAAGCTTTGTGCCTGAAGCTGTAAACAAGTCGAGATTAGGCACGAATCGAAATAGCCACCTTAATTCGACTTCCTAGGTCATAATACATTGTATGTTATTGAGTTATTAATCGTACGCGATTGTGTAAACTAAACTATAATTAGTTTTGGAATAGTTCGAGTATGAATTTACATGAAGTAAATACACGAGTTTGTTATAATAATGACTTGACTGATGATGATCCACTAAAGGCCGAAATATATTTCAAGTGTATAATTTTATTTATGTTTATTTAAACTTATCTGTACATTTATTCCTCTAAAATAAAAAGCTTATCAAAGCAAGTTATATATTTATAACAATGACGCACAGGCGCCGAAAATGAATTTATATACATACATAAAAGTTAAAATATCTTAAGAGGCCTGCGGAGCAAAACCTCAAAAAAAAAACAAAAATGTTTTTATTTCATAACTTAAATCTTATCATTATACAAGGTTGAGGCCTCCTATTAAGTATAAAAATACCTGTACCAGGAAGTCTCGCTCTCCATAACAAAAATTTTCATTAATTTGTCATCCTAGTTCATAAAAACGAAATACCAAAACCATTTGTAAATCATAGATGTTCTTAGGATAGCATGTGTTTATTCCGATTGGTTTACAGAATATCTAGGTTCCTAAATATATATTTTGAAAGGATACTGATTTAAAGACGACATATTATAAGCAATTTAAAATTTCCATAGAAAGCTTATTTTGCTCATATTTCATGTTTAAATCAGTGTTCTTATTTGATATATATTTGGGAACCTAGATATTTTGTATTGCAATCGGAATAAATACACAATACCTTAAGAATATCTATAATTCACAAATAGTTTTGGTATTTCGTTTGTTAGGTCGTACTTGCTCCGCAGGCCTCTTAGGAGTTTAAAAATTTACAACATATAAAAAACACCTCTTTGTCAGTTAGTAACAGTGGCATTGCATTAGTCAGTAGGTACAGCAATTCCTCCCCTTTTGATACACCTGCAACGAGATCTTAAATTGCTTTTTCCTTTTTGTATTTAATTTAAATTGTAGAAGAACCCACATGAGGAAACCCCCATGTTATTCTAATTATGTAATGTAATTCATATTTCTTGATGATGATGGTGAAAGAAGTCATGGTTCAAAGACTATTTCGCATGTTTTTACTAAAGTTTTTACCGTTATGAGAAAGGAAATGTTATAGGGGTTGGTTTTACATTTTCTTGGCAACATGCATTTCTTTTATTACTCTATTGACACATTTAAATAACGAATAGGTTTTATTGTTTTATAGGCCTACGAATTTCAGTTTATACTATATGCAAAAAAATTATTCATTATACAAGGTTAAATTAAATTAACTGTCAAAACTCAAAATATAGGTAGCATTTGTCCATATGAACAACTCTTTATTTGAGGATTATGCAAAATTCTTAAAATTTGTATTCGATTTTCTCATAGTTGATCGAGGCAGTTTGTATATGGGGAAGTGAAAAATGAGTTGAGAATTTCGCTTAGCCCCCTTGGTATACCTATGTTTTGAATTTCAACTAATATTAAGATAAACATTTGAAAATAATGTCAACCACAGAAACTTCTACTGCTTGTGACCAACATTTTTTATTGTTACTAAATAAATAAAAAACCCATCTTAAAAACCTAAACACTTCTTCTACATTAATTAACGTAGTACTAAAATTCCAGTCGGCGCGGTCCGACGGTGACTCTTCGGGCGATCAGTCATGCGACAGCTCCGACGAAGGTGTCGGTCGAGACGCGCCAGCCCAGTTGCACCAGCCATTGCAGCACCATCAGCTGCACCAACAGAACCACAACATGGTGCACCAAGTCAACCACCAAGCGATGAACCATCCGGCTATGAACCAGAGGAACTCGCCGCGCCCTCATGATCAGATTAAAGTACGTTTGGAATTTTCGTTTTGTTTTATTTCTAGTCTGTAGTTTCCCTTTAAAACCACCCAAAAGTCTGTTAAGAATTCCTTGTGAACTGCCGATTAGACGATTCTTTTGGCACTTCATTTGAAAGCTAGATTCCTTCCATTCCCGTACCAAATTTCATCAATGCGTTTAGTTCCTAAATTGACAGACCAACAGGTGAATGGGTAGGCTGACCGAACGTTTTAATAATATTACTTTGATCTTGGTCCTGATTCCCACCACTGGTCAGCAGTTGGTAACACCGTTGCTTTTGTCCTCAGGTCCGCGACGACTTCGAGTCACTAAAGACGTCCCTCCACCCGCATCTCTCCTCACTGGCTTCTCTGGCCCAAGGAGCGCCACTATCGACCCCCAGTAGCGTGTTCGCTCTAGCTGGTGGGGGGACACCGGGGGGGTTCCCTTACGCCCCTCCAGCGTTCCTGGCACCCGCGCCTCCCCCACCCGCGCAACCTGTGGGGTCGGCGTCGTCTTCTTCATCAGAAGGTAGCGCTGCTGGTTGGAGCTTTGAGGAGCAGTACAAGCAGGTTCGTCAGGTGAGTTCAGTTTTTTTATTATTATTATTTTTTTGTGTAAATATGATTTCTAAAACGTACCGTTCAGACAGGACAAAAAAAAATGCCTTACGGTTAGAGATGGGCGCGGGAAAATCCTCGGGTTAATTCCCAATCGCTGGGTTTTTTCATTTTTCTTTACAAATACTATGAAACTTAAGATGAAACTTACTGGAGGTGATAGAGGAAGTCACAGCCAACATTTTATATCCTTAATCTAAATGGCAAATGCCATGGTGGATAGCTTTTATTTCAAAATATATTAAAACAAAATATCAAAATGAAAACACCCGAATATTTTCCCAAAGTTAAGGTCACACGTCTATCAGAACCAAGAATCTGTCAGAACAGTCAGTGTCCAGTCTATCCCTCTATAATTTGTGGTCCAGTCCAATAATACGTACCAACTGACAACGATGTGTTAAAAAATAAAAAAAATCGACACTTTAAGAACTTGCATATCTACTTCAGTAAATAATGTATTATTTTGATAAAATAGTATATTATTTTTGGATTCTTTTCCTAGGGATCTGTTAAAACAGAAACGCGATTAGAGAAATTCGGCTCGATAGAAATATTTATTGAAATGAGGTCTTTTTAACCGACTTCAAAAAGGAGGCGGTTCTCAATTCGACTGTACGTTTTTTTTTTTTTTTTTTGGCGTTGTTACTCCATAACTCCGTCATTTCTGAACCGATTTGAACAATTCTTTTTTTGTTTGAAAGAGTATACTTCCAGGTAGGTCCCATTTTGGGATGTCATGATCTGATGAAGGTCTTCAGAGATAGGCAGTGGAACTCCTCAGAAAATGACAGCATACCTCTCGAAATTGAGGTAATCGCTTTGTACCTGGGTGCTGATTACAAGGTATTACTTGAAAATCATCATGCTTCCACCCGACCTTCGATCCTGGCTTCATCACCTATTTACCATAGAACTCCTCAACGGATCAGAGCACATAACTCGAGATTGCGGCAATCACTGCGTTAGGGTGCTAATTCAAGGGTATTACTTGGAGATTACCAGAATACCCACCTGACCTTCGATCCTGGCTTCATCACCATAGAACTCCTCAACGGATGACAGCACATAACTTTGGATTGCGGCAATCAGTTTGTGTTATGGTGCTCATTGCAGGGCATTGCTTGAAAATTGCCAGTGTACCCACCTGACCTTCGATCTTGGCTTCATCACCGCAGAACTCTTTAACGAATGACAGCACATAACTCGAGATTGATAGCAGGAAGCTACTCAAACATAGCTACTTATACTCACTTGAACTTCGTTTCATATTAAAACCACGTTTGCAAGAACTACCCATATTTCACAATTTAACCCAGCAACACTAAAAAATGTGAAATAAAATAAACTTTTAACAAAAAATAGCAACCGACTTCAATGGTAACAGCAGTCATTCACTAAAAAGTTAATAATAATTCTATAAAGACCGATGGTACCGAAGCAACACTTTTGCCGACTTCTTTCTTACTGAAACATTATGTTATCTAGAAGTCGGCGTATTTCCTACGATATAGCAACATAAAAACAAATAAAAGAACGCCGACTTCTAGATAACATAACGTTTCAGGAAGAAAGAAGTCGGCAAAAGTGTTGCTTCGGTACCATCGGTCTTTATAGAATTATTATTAACTTTTTAGTGAATGACTGCTGTTACTATTGAAGTCGGTTGCTATTTTTTGTTAAAAGTTTATTTTATTCAACACCAATTCTCCTGGTTTGACAATTTAGAATGACATATGGACTGCAATCGTATTTAATTAGATGGGTTTTAATGGTATCTAGGACGTGGTTAAACTAAATTTTGATAGCAACTTTAGTACATCTTATATTATAAAAAAAACGACTTTTTGCTACTTTTCTACGAATCCGTCCCTTTCGCACTGAGGGTTTTTTCGCATATGGAGTAACAGGGACGCTTAACTTTTACATATCGCCTTAATATCTAAGATTAAAAAATATGTACAGTAACCGGCAGTAAATAATGCACATCGGCTATGTTCGGCTTCGTAGAGCGCCGTCTCTGTCACCGGACTATTAGCAGAGAATATAAAGTATTACTACGTCTATTAGTGCTTCAGAGATGACGCTACTACACGATGTGCATTATTTACTGCCGGGTCCTGTATGCATTTGCACTGAAAGAAGATCATTTAAATTTTACATTTTCGAACGAGTCAAACGTAATGACGTTGACAAGTCGACGTTGCCATATTTATTCCATCGTACATAAAACAGGTAAATGCCTTCCGTTTCAAATTGAACCACTACGTTGTTTATACATATGAAGGGTAAGCGGGAAGAAAGGTCATTGTCAGTTTTTTCACAAATTGAGTTAATAGCGCCATTTTTTAAAATATCTTGAGAACAATGATGGAGCAAAAAAAGACTAGAAAAAATTAAAACAGACCACAGAATATTAGCTTTCAAAAATATACCGGACTCAAGAAGCTTAAAAACCGAACTTATAAAAAAAAATTATAAAAATTGTCTATGAATATGGAGCTATGGGCTGATAGTAAAGTTTGCTTTTGAAGGAAAAAAAAAACGGCATATACAATAATTAACTGCGACAACAATAATTG
Source organism: Ypsolopha sequella (assembly GCA_934047225.1). Taxonomy (NCBI): domain Eukaryota; kingdom Metazoa; phylum Arthropoda; class Insecta; order Lepidoptera; family Ypsolophidae; genus Ypsolopha; species Ypsolopha sequella. The sequence continues at coordinate 9,624,442 of OW204002.1, read as the reverse complement.
CCCACTAAAAGTTCTTAAATAATAACGTCAACAAGTGTTTTCTACTTATCTCAAAACTACCTTTTGTTGACTATGATCCCTCTTCCCGCTTACCCTTCATATGTGTTCCCAAAATCCCTAATTTTACTCGAAGAATAGTTTTTTTAATGCTACTGCTACAAAATTGCGACTCTACTGTGTATTCGCATTGCATTAGGTACCTGTTTAATATTTGCCCAAAAATGGTCGGACACCTACGAAGGAAATTATTTCTTGACAGAGGCTATAAATCAAAACCCATGTCTGCCGTCTATAGGCAACAAAGTAGGTATTGACAAAGCACATAATTCCTATATAACATACTATCAAACCCTTAATAGCTGTATAATTGAGAAATAGCATGTTTTGGTTTCCGTCCCCTTTGATACATGTTTTATAAAGGGTTAGTAAAGGGGTTGGAGTCAGAAGGGGATGTAAGGGGTTCGGTAGACCCTCACGTAGAGGGCTTGAATGAAATAACAATGTAGTGTCACACGATGTTTTGAATAATCGGTCAGATTGGCAGTTTGGCTTTGAATTTATTATAACCTGTTTAAGTAGACGACATTATTGAAGACGTATGTTTCCTTGTACAGTGGAGACCACATCAAGCTATACACTTGTAGTACGACATTAGCCCCTACAGAGAAGAATATAAGATAGGTACAAGTCCAATGTGTCTTACTTGATGCGGTCTCCACTGTACAACTTGCCTTATTACGGCAAGTCTTTTTTTTTCTGACATTCTTTTGCAAACAGAATACTTTCAATCTTGCGAGTTTTGTTTATTGCGTGATTAATACCAGCGTACCAGTGGCGCGGTGGTAGCTCTGGCGGTAGAAAGCTCGCCTTTCAATCTTGAAGCCCAGGTTCTATCCCCGGTCGGGCATGCACCAATGAGTTTTTCGTAATTTATGTGGATAGTATTTGTATTACCTTATACTTTTCACTTGCTGAACGGTGAAGGAAAACCTGCATGTCCTAAAAAAGCGTGTATTTTTGCCCGAAGAGCGGTGATAGAGCTCACCAGCCATGGGACGTAGTAATCATCAGTGAAATACGGGTGTACCGAGTGTGGACTGTGCGACTTGTCTTTCACAGTTCACACCCGGGACCACCTCTGACACCCCTTTGGGGATTGATATCGTGATGGCGATATAAATACTATACGGATCGCCATTGAAGGAACTATGCCGACCAAATTTGAGACATACTGAAGAAGGGTATTTGGAATGGAAGAGCTTGTATAAAGATTGATGGATGTGGAAGATACGGAAGACGTGTGGCAGGATCAGAGCAGATGGAAATCTGTGGCTTCTGCATACCTATTTTACGACTACGCAATGTAAAGAATAGGTAATTCAAAAATGTTATAAAAAAATACAAAGGCGTTCTCCAAATCACCCGACATCTGACTTCGTAATCGCCGTCCAGAGGGCCTATTATGTATATTTAGTTGTCAACTGGACTGGGTGCTTATCATCAAAAACGTAGATATACTATCGAATTTCTATTGTCTAAGGATATGTTCGCAGTTGAAGTGACGACACGGACGACAAATTGTTGTGTAAATTTTGAAAGTTCAGTTTTTATCAATATTTTTGATGATAGGTACCCAGTCCAGTTTGCAACTAAAGATACAGAATAGAGGGGCTGTGGGCTACTCTGGCAATATTTTTCACACGCTTTATTTTTCATACGACTTTTTTTATGGCGTGATAAAGCCGTATGATGACAATTATTCTACTATGTGAATCCAAAGGTGTTTATTTTAAATGCTTGATACGTTTCTATATGAATAGCCTCTAAAACGCATAGTGCGAATTGGACTCGCGCACGAAGGGTTCCATACCATTATCTATAAAAACGGCAAAAAAATCACGTTTGTTGTATCGGAGCCTCCTTAAATATTTATTTTATTCTGTTTTTTAGTATTTCTTGTTATTGCGGCAACAGAAATACATCATCAGGGAAAATTGCAACTGTCTAACTATCACGGTTCATGAGATACAGCCTGGTGACAGACGGACAGACGGACAGCGGAGTCTTAGTAATAGGGTCCCGTTGGTTACCCTTTGGGTACGGTACCCTAAAAATTACCAACCTTCCACCCAGTGGCATGCACAGAACTTTTTGCTGGAAAAGCAAACAATTGGTCAAGAACAACAATAAAAAAAATATGAAAAAATTTAAATATCACTTTAAAAAAAAATTGTATGACGCCAGGTTCTAGAGTGAAAATTTCCTATACAAACTTTTTTTTTTCAAAGTGATATTTAATTTTTTTTTATTTTTTTTTATTGATGTTCTTGACCAATTGTTTGCTTTTCCAGCAAAAAGTTCTGTGCACGCTACTGCTTCCACCTTTGCAAATTTTCGCATGTGTCAGAATAGCCGTCCTGGCTCGCAATATTACAATATATTATATTTCTTACATAAAAGAACATATTGAAACACGTCACGCGTTCTATTATCTCGATGAATATTAACACTTCATGTAGCATTAAATACAAATTATCGGATACGAGTTAACTGCTTTTATCCCGGTTCGCTCGCGTGCTCCCGCCTTAACAAGGTACTACGAAAAGTTCAAAGGAGGTTGTGTGTTGATTACCTCTTTTGTGCGTATTAATGTGAGTATGTATGAGATGTTGCAAACAAGACTACATTTTGTATGATGCTTGGTGAACGGCGTGAACACCTTTCCAATAAGGATTCAATGAATCAGATTTCTTTTCATTTCACGCGTGAATATTTCACCGCTTCTTCATATTGCCACTTTTTAGGGTTGCTACAAAGATCTTTTGGCGCTTGGATTGGTTGTGTCCAAAACCAGAACTAACGCCGCTAGGACCATACTCCTTGTTTCACAGCTGCGCCCCCCTGTCATTGTCATCCACGCGCCATCAGATCCTTGTAGCATTGTAGTTCAGTTTTTATACGATGTGCTCTGACATGAGCGTATTGTATGAGTTTTTCGCATTCCACTAGATGGCAGAGTGCATTTCACTGTAGAAAAATTATGTTTCGTAGCAATCAAAGTCAAAACCAAAAGTTTTTAGTTCCGAATCCGTGCAAATTTTGTCTTTGACTCTATTAGGACAGTGCCATCTAGGAATCTTGTTAACCACTAAAATTGACACAAGGAAAAACACTTATTGAAATGGGAATTGAATATTCGATCGTAAAATCCAGCGATTTTTATGCCGAATCAAGTATTATTATGAACAACAATACTTTTATCTATTTTAGATTGTTAATTAAAAAATGCTTAAATTGTGTTTAGGTGCCCAATTTCTACCTAAATTTATAAATTAAGCTATAATTGTTGGTTAATTATCGATTGAAATTGTTTGTGCACAAAATACATCGAAACTGACAAACATAAAACAGTTAGTACGTTTTATTTTTCTCAGTTGGTATGTTTTAACTTTTATTTCAAGTGATATAATTATTGTGACGACATTATATTATTACAATATCTTTTTATGGTAAGTGTTTTTTATCGATTAGTTACTCATTATTCGTAAATAATCTGAAAACCATGCAGTTCCAGTACTAGTTTTCCATATTTGCGTTCCGTTCTAATCAATCTAAGCAATCATAAATATTATTTTCATTAGTTAAGATAAAGATGATCCTTAAAATTTTGGATGGGTACCTACTATTACTACTACTAAATAACAAAACTATATACAGAAAAAAAGTCTTTGAAATTTTGAGATATTAATAAGTAATCTTTTTTTTTCTTTTGTGTTCATGCATGCCATTTTGTAAATTTTATTTCTTTGTGTATTGTCATACTTTGTGTTTTGTTTTGTATAGTATATCTACTTCTTTAAATTGATCATATTTATGTCGTTCTCAAACTGTCGCCATGTGTCATTATGTTTTATTAGTCTGTGAAAACTTTTTTGGTCTGTGATTATTTAGTCTGTTCTTTATGTATGTTTTATTTTATAGACTGTATCGGTGTTACTACAAAACGGTGTTTAACTTTAGACAGTGTTTAAATCTGTTGTTGTCGCCTTTTGCTTCATATTGTTAAAAAGTGACAGCAACAGATTTAAACACTGTCTAAAGTAACGCAGTACGTTTTCCTTATTAAAACTAAATAAATAAAAAAAATGCATGCTACAACTTTTTTCAAAGTTTATAGTGTATAGAATTATAAATATGTATCTTGACGAATAAAAAAGTTGTTTACGTGGAATGGAATGTTTCGAAGCGGTCAGAGATCATAGTATAAAAACCGAACGTTGTCCAGTCGTCCCTACAGACAGAAATTGTATGGATGGATGGACATTATAATTTCAAACGAAAGTAGAATTTATTTACTTTTTCCAATTAGAAGTAAAACTGCCCAAAATATTGATACTGTGTCAATCAAAGTCAAAAGCCAAAATTCAGCAATTAAAAAAAAAAATATAATACGAATAAAAAGCAATATCTCAATGTAAAGATTCAAATTTTAAAAACTGTGTTCGTAACCCTTAAATTTCGTACAAATAAAAATAAAAAATAAAATTGGTTTTTAGCTACGGAGAACGCATTGAAGGGGTGCCCCATGGTAAAACCACCAACCTTGACATGAGATATGTATCTATCTACGATACAGCTAGTACTTGATCGGATTTTAACTTCAGAAGTAACAGTTTTGTAAAACGATAGCATTCGCGTACGTATGTATACAGGGTGGAAAAAATGAAAGGGCCCTGGAGGGGAACTACCTTAAATCCTTTAATTAGCTCATTTTACTGAAAGGAAACATTCCTTTATTTTTTAAAAGAAACAAAACTGCATTCAAAGATCTTCTAAAATTTGCTTGTCTCACCCGGGAACTGAACCAACTAAAAATTTAAAAAATAAACCCTCGCTATTTTATTATGCGAATCGATAGGATTATTGTTCAGAATAAAATTTGTCTACTAAACTAAAGTCTTACACTCATCGTTGTACGAGATACCCATGAACTTGTAATAAATATTTAATTTCATGAGTATCTCATACAACAGATGAGTGTAAGGCCAAATGTTCATTAGACAAATTTTATTCTGAACAATAATCCTACCGAATCGTATGATAAAATAGCGAGGGTTTTTATTTTTTATTTTTAGTTGGTTCGATTCCCAGGTGAGACAAGCGAATTTCAGAATATCTTTGAATGCAGTTTTGTTTCTTTTAAAAAATAAAGGAATGTTTCCTTTCAGTAAAATGAGCTAACTAAAGGATTTAAGGTAGTTCCCCTCCAGGGCCCTTAAATTTTTTCCACCCTGTATATAATATCTGAAACTATTTTTGTGGTGTTAACTGACTAGTATTAAAGAAGCCAAAAATAATAATAAGGGCATAATAATAATATTTAGTTAAATTCTTGATTAGCTAAATGCTTAACCTATTTTATACTGTTTAGATATTCGTCATAATCGTCATATATAATATAACATATAATATAACTATTGGGACATGTTGACACATAATTTCCTCGGGTTATATACAAGAAATTAGTTATGAACTATAATAATCACTAGCACACAATATTGATTGCATTGATTTTACATATATACGTTGAAAAATATATATAACAGGTCTTTACATATTAAATTGCCGAAATTTTCTTACAGATTCATGAGTTCATAGTTTCTGTAATTCAATAGCTGTTTCCATTATTTGTTTTTTGATTGAAAGTTGATTTCAAGGTTTTACATCTACGTATTAATTTTTTTTTATAAACACAGTTCGTCCTAACTGCCATCCATTTCCATGATAAGATTCGTAATAATTTTTTACAGCTGACACTTTTCAAAAATAAAATTATTGTTGCTGTTAGCTTAATGTTGTCTCATTCATATACATAAGAAATTACATAATTTGGATATGTCATTCCTAAAAAAAATGCAAAAATGTTAGTACTGAAAATTTAGTTTCGTTCCAATTCTCTATAGAAAACGGCAATTTAGTATATAAAGACCTATTATGTAACTATAACGACATATTGACACCTAATTTCTTCGGGTTATATACAAGAAATTATGAACTTTAATAATCACTAGCATACGATATTGATTGCATTGATTTTACACATATACCTTAAAAATATATATATATTTACAACGTAAGAAAAATTGACACCATAAGGTGTTTATCGTTTGCTTATTGTTGCACACACTCTAATTAAGGCTCGCACACACACATGCATTCGCATGCCACAAAGTCGTAAGAAAAAAACCTCCCATTCAGTCGCGATAAAAGACCTAGCAATTTATATGACTTACAACTTTGTATCAAACAAATGCGAGAATCTATACAGCAACAATTAGATGCGGTTTTTTAATCGCTCGATTCTTTCTTTATCGGTGATGTCAGCGAATATGTTCAAATTAATTTTTTTATTGCTTTTTGCATTGTTATTGTAATAACTGGGAAGTTAATGATAAGCAATATATAAAATGCAGTGAGATTAAAAATGTACTGTAGAAACTCAATTTTCAATAAAAATATTTAGCCTTTTCGTTTCACGGAAACTTAAAAATCTTTTATTTTATGTAAAATTACAGTATGTATAAGTTAAATAAATATATTTTTTTATTATTACCTTTAGTCGGCTTTTTATGTATGGATTATGTGTATAATATAAACAACAACAAAACAAATATATCGTATTATTTGTTTTTTTTTTGTGTATACCTATACAAGGTGACTTTTTGATCATCGTCCAAATTCATACTGGAGGCTTGGTAAGTGATCAGCAACATGAACCAATAATAATTTTCGTGAAATTCATAAAATGAAATTTCGACTTCCCATAGTATTTCGATCCCAGTCCTGGGTGAATCACTATGGGGAGTCGAAATTTCATTTTATGAATTTCACGAAAATTATTATTGGTTCATGATGCTGATCACTTACCAAGCCTCAAGTATGAATTTGTAAGACGTTCCCAAATTCACCTTGTATATATTATATGATCCATAAGTATGTAAAAGTGTGATGCATGATTGCAAATAAGAATCTATAGAATTGGAAAATTTGTACTAAACTACGATGCTGTAATTTTCATACAAAATCACATTAAAAGAGAATGACAGCCATTTTGAACTCAATAAAAGTTTGCTTCTTTGTAGTGGGTTTACTACTTGGAAGGTTTATTGCTAAGAACATTGTCACAGTATAGATAAACTGCATGCGCATGCGTGTAGAAAGCATTGTACTTCCAATCGTATTGATAAATAGTTGCACTAGAAATTGCTTTGTCGTTAAAGTAGCGAAACATACTTGATAATTCATTTTATCATTTCATTTTAATAATCGTTTTGCATAGTTAAAGGGAGTTATTACTTGTCAAGGAATCTATGTCACAAAATAGATACTACCAGAAGGCCGACTCGACGACGGAGCGAAAACAGACACATGCATAGACGCGTACGTACGATGATCTCGGCAGAATTTCGTATTGGCATTCACCCGAGTATCTCCGAGATCGTCGTACGTACGCGTCTATGTGTGCGTGCGCCTGTTTTTGCTAGTTATGCGGAGTAAACATTCTGTAAGTGGTTATTTTGTGTCTATGTACTGTAAAATAAATCCACGTTGTTGCTCCTACTTTAATTGCAATACGATCTAAAAGTGCATCCATCCATCCATCCATCAGCCTAGTTCGTCCACTGTTGGACAAAAGCCTTTCCAGGACTTTGCCACTTCCGGCGGTCATCCTGGAAGAATTGCCCATACTTACACACGCTGGGCAGGCGGGTTGGTGAGCGCGGTGCCGGAACCCTCGCACCAGTGACGCCGCTGCCCGTCACCAGTCTGTTCCATATGAGGTCCCGCTATTAGGGATGGATATATCTATCGGTCCCAGCCATGGTGGGCCTCCTGGTTTTTGCATCGATCGCAATTTTTTTAGATGGTACATGTTTCATTTTTTGCATGAAGCTCCTTAAATAATTACTCGTATCAGTTTAAAAAATAATAATTCTATAATGTATTTTTTTTTGTTTTTTCATACTTGTACGTTGAACTGCCGTGGGCTATAAAATAAATAAAATGTATTGCATTGTGGCAATGTTCATCGATCGCGTCACGTATCTGAGATCGAGTATAGATCGCAATCTCTTGCGCACGTCGATGGCGCATTTATTACGTAGCTCTGCGCAGACCCCATATAGGTCGGTTGTTTATGTACCGCACGTTTTGATAGTTTTTGATTTATAAATTACCATTATCTCTTTTTAGGGTTCCGTAGCCAAAGGGTAACCAACGGGACCCTATTACTAAGACTCCGCTGTCCGTCTGTCATCAGGCTGTATCTCATGAACCGTGACAGTTAGACAGTTGAAATTTTCACAGATGATGTATTTCTGTTGCCGCTATAACAACAAATACTAAAAAACAGAATAAAATCAATATTTAAGGGGGCTCCCATACAACAGACATGTTTTTTTGCCGTTTTTATAGATAAATGGTACGGAACCCTTCGTGCGCGAATCCGACTCGCACTTGGCCAGTTTTATTATATTCCTTTTGCTTTAAGTCTTGTGAGGTACGTACAGATTAACATATTGTCTTCCGTAAAATCATGTATCTGGTTTAGGTATCTATCCTACTGTCCTAAATGTTTGGGTTCTTGTTTTAATGTCTGTCTGTTTTTATGGGATTTAAATGCATGTCACTAGCGATTGCCACTCGAACCTTTAAAGGGTTACCAATTCGTATTGCAGAGATGTTTGAATAAGCGAGACAAACGAGTTATCGTATTCTACCTCACCCGCTCTCTTTTTAGGGTTCCGTACCTAAAGCAGAGAATATAAAGAGCCCTGTTAATATCACTCCGCTGTCCGATTGTCTGTCTGTCCGTCCGTATGTCACGGGTTTCTAGCTCTTAGACGGAATGGGATAGAGACCTGAAATATTAATATGTTGTGTAAAATGTTGACCCAAAACCGAATATTGAATTTAAAATGTAATTTTACATAATTTTTAATTTTTATATTCATTTTCATTTAGTTTTCGTACATGAAACTGAAGCCAAAAAAAATTTGATTTTTCTTATCCTAGCATGTCATTGGAGTAATTAAGTAGAATATAAATATACTCGTATTTAAAATTGATTTTTATCTTCAATAATAAAGAAACGTGGGCGCTATCAAAATTGTCATTTTTAGATCACTTTATTACGGGGTTCTATCTCAAAGACCAAAGTAGTTAGGAATTTGTAATTTCTGTATATTATGTACCATATTATGCTATATTTAAATTACAAATACTGAAAACGCAGATTGATAATGTAGTTTTAGGGTTACGTGCCCAAGTACTCCACCAACTTAATTTTTCAGTTTTGTTTCATAAATTTTGTAGGCATTTTCTGATATCTTATAACTTATAAAGTTATAACAATGGTAAGGAACCCTCAGGCCGCGAGTCCTACTCGCACTTGACCGCTCTTTTATTTTAGAGTAGTGTAGGAGCTGTAATCTAAAAACAAGCATGGTTTAAACTTTAAATGCACGTGTCCTATTAGATTATTCGCCGTCAACTTTTTAAAGTGGCAGTACGTTATGGGTGCGTTCGAAAATGAACATTTTAACTTTTTTTCTTCTGTTTCGTCAACCGATTAGCCAAGTGAGCCATTGAGATGGTATTCGAGTGTTGGTAAATTTATACCGTCTAGACGTGTTATCGGTGGATGTTTTCGATACGGTTATCGTGGGGTGGAATGTTTTATACTTTATACACTTGAAATAGGAAGGCAGGCATTATACATTTTTAGAGATCCGTAGTACACGGATTGGTTGGAATCGCATCTGTTTCTGTAATTAAAAGCCTTGCGCCCGTTTTCACTAACCTAAAGGCACAATAAAGCCAATTCTGAAGGCTTTAATTTTAGTTTTAGTGCTGTCAAAGCTTAAAATTTTCCAAAGAAATTTAGCTTCTAATCCTAACTCTTAAGGACTATTTTGTATCGAAGAATATTTAGTTTTGACAGTACTAAAACTAAAATTAAAGCCTTCAGAATCGGATTTAGTATAAGAGTTATACTGTGCAATAAGTGATGGCTAAATCGGATGGCAACCGATTTGGGCGTCACCTGAGGTTAGTTAAAACGGTCATTAGCGTTGCTTTGTGAATGTTTTTTTAAAACACAAGATTATATCTAGGTTTTTAATGGTGAGATGTCAGAGTCTATAAGAAAGCATAGAAAAAGAAAATCGAAATCTAGTATAAGTTTTATGTTTTGGATGGTATTTATTCTATTAAATAAACAAAATTATATAAAATCAATATGCCTAGGAATTGAAACGCATACATATTTATTTAGTAGATACTTAATCAAAGCTGATGTTGTATTAAGTTTAGCGGTGGAATTATTAAACATATTACCTATCGTAGAGGTATATACTATAAATTTACTTAATTCTTTTATTTGCAAAACAATAGTTATCTATTTAAAACAAAATGACACAAGTCTTTCCCTTCTTTCCTTTCCATGTAATTAATGATCGAGTAATCGAGTAATCGAAAAATAAAGTAATAAAGTTTTTTTTTAATCTTAACCTTTTAACAGGCATAAGGTTTTCGCATGAAATATTAAAGTCATAAATGATTTAATTACATACTTATTTAAAGTAATTGAAAAATTCAAGTTTTTTTTTTTTCGGTTACATTGGTACCTACCCTGTGCGAGTATGTAAAAAATAAGAAAAAAAATGTTAAATATATTATCAGTTAAGGTCGAAAAAAATTGTTGCGAAAAATATTCCCATTGTCTTAGAAATGGTTAAATTACCAAAACCTGCCAAAAAATTACTGTTAATTACGCATTACTCTTTTGTACAAAATAAAAATACCTAAGTGCAATGTTTTGTATAATATTTATCCAAATAAACGACGCATTATGTATTATTTTATTATGTAACGAAGCATTTGTATGTATGCGTCATGCTCAGGTATGTTTTTGTATCTAAAACGGTAGTAGTTTCATGCTATTATCTTTCATACTTAGTATTAAAGGTAATTTCTCATTACAACGGTTGTAAAGATTGTAAACAAATGTATTAGTCTACTATTTACATTAAAAAGCGATTACTTACAAACGTAGTTTCAAATTCAATAATAAATGTACTTCAAGTCTACAAGATAAATAAGTAACTTATTTTCTGGCGTCACCACTGTTTATTGTAATTAATCTGTTTAAATCATATTTACACATAAAACGAGTTTTACTTTTAATAGTAGTTTATGCTACAAGGGCGAAAAGGAATAAATTACGAGGACGATTTGAAACACGAGCGTAGCGAGTGTTTTAAACGTAACTGAGTAATTTATTGCTCTTACGCCCGTGTATCATACTACGTTTTTCAATGCATAGTTTGAGGAAATAAAACAAATATAATCAAAGAAAAAAAAATTTATTATTAAAGTTGAAAGTTACATTGTTACAATTTTGCAAGTTAATGATTGGCTCAAAAAGACTGTATCCAGAGCCGTTAAACAGTGGAAAAAAAAGTATAATATTTATGATACACAGGAAAGGTTGCAAGTTAGCTAACTTCTCGTAAATAAATTTAAAAAAAATAATAAAGCCCTAGGGCAAAATAATCGACTTTCTGTTTGGTTTTGATGCATAAAAAGTGGGCCTTTACGAGCACTTGCATTGAAAAATATTTTAATTATTTTAATTTTTGTATGGCAACACTGCCAAAAGTAAAATTAATTTATTTGATGTTGGTATCTTTCTCTCTCTTCCGTCCGCCATTGTCTGGTCAGCGTGTTCCAATTTGTAAAACTCATTGTAAATAACACATACAGTCCTAGAAATAAAAAAAAAACGCATTTTGATTCTAACAAATTCTTGGTAAAATAAAAAAACCCAGTGAACCCGAATTTCTTACACCTAAGAACGCGTGGGTGCCATTAGTTCCAATTTACAAATATTGATACATAAGTTTCAATATGTACAGTTGGCGTCAATCTTATATGTACGTACAATAATGTACTAAAATAAATAAAACACTTGTGAATTCACTAAAGTGGCATTCATAGACGTCAACAGTTACTAAATTAGTAACTGCTTAACATTATAATAAATCTGGGTATAAGATAATAAAATTTAGTTTTCTTTTTTGCCACATGTGATCCATTGCGTCTTTTATATGATGCCACCCCCGCTATCAATATGGTTTTACTGCGGCCCAATTCAAAAGCTTTTTCTATTACAAGTAAGTAGTATTTGTAGCTAATATGAATCTTTAATACATTAATAGTATTTTGTGCAACTGTAACATAATTTGGGATATTGGGACACGAATGCTTGTTTACGAAGTTCGTTTCGTAATTTATTTTGCTATTTTTGCTATTTCACGTAGCAAGCGTGAAACTGCGGTATTTTACCTGCTTCGTAGACTGCTACGCCGTAGCATAGAATGTTCGCTTGGTGTAGAATATATGCCAGTAGTGTAGTTGATCGTGTAAATTTCAATGCAAACAACATTATATGTTTTCCTTAGAGCCTTAGCGCAAGACCTGCAGGAAAATAGCAAAATAAATTCTGCTAAGTGTTTATGTCAATAAGTAACCAGTCTTTTTTTTTGTAATATTCTTGTATTTTACATGAATGAGCAAGCCCATGACTTGGATCACGTATAAAGGCCCCCGTCCACCGCGTACAGAAATAGCCAGTCAGCTGGGGTGCGTCACTCGCGATATCACGCTGCGCTCGCGCATTGTTGTGATCGACGCGAGATCGTCTCTCTCTACATGGGTCTTGGGTTTCTTTCGCGCATTTTCTCTATTAGACTATTGAATTGAACGGAAAGTACAAAGCGGTGGAGATTATTCATGGGTGGTGGCGCCACCGTGCATTAAAGTAAATTACAAACTTAGAGCATGTTCCAAATGACAAATATATACGATGACATAACTTGTGGAAAAATGGTGACGCGTTCTATTATAACCAAATATTATACGTCATACAAGACGCTACAAACTCGATGCTACATGCAAAATGTATTGGGTACACTACCGAACGACGGTGGTGATCTGGCCAGCATTTTTTATTTATTTTAATAATTTTAAGATTATGCATGTAGGTATATAGCTTGTAATTTACTGTATTTATATTTATAGGTTTAGTCTCATTTTTAATGTTATTTAAGTTTTATTTTGGGTCAATAAAAAATAAATTCTAGACGGAGTAATTTCAAAAACACATATTAGGGTACTTAAGTTTTGCGTACTTTCCTTCTACAAAAAAAGTTCTAACTATGTAATCTGGCCTCATTGTTTATTTTTAATAAAAGAATAATTTAAATAAAACCGTTTTAGTTCTAATATCAAGATTGCTTGACGCAGTAGACGAGAGTGAAACGGACGTACTATTTTTGCAAATTCAAAAAAACTAAGAATTTATTTTATTACTTGCGTACAATTTTTTGTAGAAAAAATTTCTCATGCTAGGATTTGAACCTGTGATCTCTTGCTTACAAGGAAGATTCGGCTCTTCAAAAAATTTACGTCTTTTTTACTTAAGAGTTGGTTGGTTGGTTGAAAAAAGTTGGTTTTATATTTTTATTAAAAAAAACTAAAATAGCTAGCCAAATTTCAAATATCAAATCTCTAGATATTGTTGAAACACACCTAATAAAATATGTTTGAGGTCAGTATATGGTTCCTATTCGTCAAACGACGAGAAAAAGTGTGTTTGAAGACCTCATTTCAACAATTATTTCTATCGAGGAAAATTTATCAAAACATGTTTTCCAATTTCAAAACCCTAGATTATATTGTCAAAATGCATATGCCAGAAATTAATTAAAATTTTCCGTGTATTTCATGAAATACACAGAAAAGACACACCGGTATTTTTTTCGCATATCGCCTTAAAATTCATTAAAAATCTTTGTTTTCCATAAAAAAAAAACAATGGTATCGATTCGGCATAACACGTCTTAACTTATTTGACAGAACTAACCTTATTTTAAGCGTCCTGTCTTTTTCTTTCTTTGTCGAAAAGACAAGGAGAGAACGCTTAAATCATGTTTAGTCCTGTCAAATAAGTTAAGATGTGCTTCACCGAATCGGTACCATTATCTATCCTAACTTTATAATATGAACATGAACAACACGCATTAGCGAAACGGTGCATTATCCAACAATGATCTAGCGTCTATTTATATAGTTGCATCGGTGTGCATCGTTGCAGTACTGACAGGCCATCCGAGACGTTAATGTGGACGCTGAGCCGATACACATGGTGCGTCTACGCAGAAATGCTCGGCAGTTTTATTTGACAGCTCTGTTGTAGTTCATTCAAGGATTCAAGTTGCGTTTTTGGTCATTCATTAGGTACTTTTTGTTTTTGGTCATTCATTAGGTACTTTTTGTTTTTGGTCATTCATTAGGTACTTTTTGTTTTTGGTCATTCATTAGGTACTTTTTGTTTTTGATCATTCATTAGGTAGTTTGTGAGTTGCTCGTCGTATACAATTCGCTTAGATTAAATTATGTTAATTCGAAAATAATTTAGAGATTTGGTTTAATAAGCCGGAGGTAGCTGAAAATCAGCGCCAACCAAAGCATGTTTTGGATGGCACATAGCTGAGCTACATCTTTTTGTCGTGTTGTTATTTTTATCTATAGACTACTCCCTACTTAAGTAAACCTTTTCTACTGTGTTAGCTATAAGTTCTTTTTTTTGTAAACGCGCCAATAAATTTATTTTCTTTCTTTCTTTCTTATAGAACTTGTGGTCTAAAAAACCTCATGATGATGATTATTTTTACGAAAAAGTTGCAACTTCTTTATGCCTTCGTGTGACATAACTTGAGAAAAGGCTGTTTAGAAACGTGTCCTTTGCTATCAAAATAATTTGCTTCCGACTGATTTGACAGATGGATGACAGACAAGACAAGCCAAATACTCTTTACTGTGCACCATTTAAAAAAATACAGGAAAAAACAGTTATAAAGTAAGTAACAAACAATTGGCGGCCTCATCGTTTAAAGTAATTTCTTCTAGACAACTTTTGGGTGGAAATGATGAGAAGACAGACATAGACGGAAACCTTTTTTATAAGCAAGGTCCACAATCAGTATCATACGAATCTGAATAAATAGGTATCATACCCAAAATGCCCCAAGTCACGTCATATCTGAAAATTCTTTAAAAAATCATAAAAAGATAATGATTAAATTATATACTATGATAATGAAACCTGTGACCTAAAATAGCGTATATTCTCTGAAAAAAAAAAAATTAAAAAATTAATTAGGCTATGGGAATTTACGAGATTCGTGAATGTTACGAAATACGCTTCTTACCGGTTGTAGTAAAATTTTTCATACCAAATTTCAACCCGCGTACCACCGTAATTCATAATAGACTTATACACAATAATATTATATAACACTCATTGCTTAGACATACATTTATATCGAGTATATAAGTACAACATGCATTAAAATTTTATTTATTTTGTAAGCAAAAAAAAAGAACTAAAAACTTAAATAACATTCAAAAACTTAACTGAAGAAGACCTAAAATAAAACCCTAACAAAGTTAACCTAAAAACTGAAATATTTATAATAAATAGAAAATGCTGGCCAAATCGCTGTCGTCGATCAGTGCCCAATAGGCTGGCGGCGCGGCGGCATATTGTCCTAGGTATTTGTCTTTAATTCGTTTCTTAGTTTTTGGTAAATGCTGGTTAATAATTTTAATGGTATTGTATGAGAAGATAATTACAAAAAATAATTTAAGAATTAATTATCTGGAATTTTCAGAATTAGGTTTAGATGTCCGCTCCCCCTATCTTACTATTTTCACCTCATCGATGGTTGTCTAGAAAAAAAAATTAAGAAGCTCGCTTTCGCTTGCTCACCATTATTATAGAGTATATATTTTTTTCTTGTGAAGCAATCATATTAACCCTTTTAATTCTCATTGTCGCTGAAACACTAATGTTATAAAATTTGTATTTGTTATTATTATTGTTTACGTTGCTCAGAGCTAGTGCCTGGAGTCAATGAAATGTATTTTAATTAATTTCTTCCCTTGAAAATGGTGTAAAATCCGAAACCGGTTGGGAGAAAACATAAATAAAGTAAAACTACTGTACAAGTGCTTTTAACTCAAATTGTATTTGTTTGTTAAAATTTGTTTGTTGTTATAAAAATTGTTACAACAGTTCAAATGGCGACTCCGATCCATCTTGAAAATTGATCTCAAAAAAATATTCAAGTTTTCTGACCCAATAAGGAGAAGACTGCAATGCAAACTCTATAAGAACATCACGTAAGCAGCCAAACAAACAGCAAACAAGACCAAAAGTGAAGACGTCCTTGATACTACATTGAGGGTGCTATTTATACCGGGCAGATGCTCCGTGCCCCGTGCGCCGGCTATTTCAGGAGGACGTGTACCCTCGCTGGTCTCCGCACCCTCAGACTCGTGCCGGCACTGTAACTAGATGAGGAGGGCTTTTAGAGGCGCGTGTCGTTAGTTCATAGTGATTTACTTAAAGCAAATACCTTGTGCTTCTCTCTAAGAAGGATCCGTCCGAGCCACGATGAGGGTTCATTTGCAACTCATCGTTTATCGAATGGCTCTCGGACTGGATTAAGCTCTCGAAGTTTTGACAGTTCTTTATCCAATCACAGCGTGATGTTATGTAACATAATACAAGTTAGAATAATTTAGTTACTTTAACATAAAGTTTGCGACCTCGCCATACCGCACATAAACCATGTGGTTTTAATCGGATGGCTTTAAATTCTTAAAAAAGTATATAATTTGTATGTAACTATGGAAAAATAAATTTAAAAAAGAAAAAAGGTACTTGCGCTCATTCGATAAACGATTTTGATTAACAATCGAGTTGCGAGTTGACGACAATGTGAATGAAGAAGGCTAAGCAAGTTGCAAGTCCGTTTCTTTTTATAAGCAGCGACATATTACAATGAAACTTGAATTCCTAGTAGAGCTATTGTCGCAGGGAATTGGTTCATTTGGGGATGCGCAAGGCTATAGCCGATAAGGCTCTCCAAACGAGAGCTTTATTGTGGTTCGGTAAGATGGGCCGATTCTGCCATACCTTTTTTCGTGTTCGTGCTGATATTGTTTAAGTATAGTGGCGGAATACGTTATTGATTTACTGACAGAAGCGCCAGAAGCATACTTTGTTACTTCCACACCTTCAATAACAACACTGAAACGTGCATTAAACACACGAAAGAAATCATCTGGTAGAAGTTAAGCACAAATAAGTATTATTATAAAGCTGCACAACAAAATTAGATTACAACTTCCTTCGCATCGATGTCCCCTAAATCAAAAGGCACATTTGGCTCCAGTTTTTGCTCCGAACATTCCTATAAAATGTTTATCACCGAAACGCCGGTGCATCCACATGTGCGCGCAGCCCTCTCGAAGATTTCAAAATTTCCAGATTGCCACCCCAGCAAAAAATAAATAAATCCAAACATACACACAAAAACTCGCCCGAAATCCTTGAACAGCGATTAAAATCCCCTTCTTGAAACGCCGATTTACAGTTATCGGCGACGCGACAACGACGAAATAAAAATTTGTAATCATCTCCTGTCTCATTTCATTTTTCACCCCGTGACTGATAGAGAGAGATATACTTCGCATACTTCATACGTGCACATAATCGTTTAGATTCCAAATCCAAGATTATAGTGTCGACGTGTGTGTAGTTAATTACTTTAAGTTTATGCGTGTGTGAAGAATCATGAAAATTTCTTCAGTGGTGGTATGCAATTTGCATGTGTGTGTGTGCAACGCCGAGGGCGAGGGATGGACGCGCGCGCAGACGACCCGCGGGTTATCATTTCCTGTTCTCATTTTAAATTTACAGCGTATATTATTTTTTGCCCGCGGTGGGGTGGCTTTGGCTGAAGTTTGTTTTTTTATAGCTGCATATCTGCTGAATATTTTACTTAAATTAAATTTATTTTAACAGAAGGAAAAAGAGATAAGTGTACCGTTTTTAGAAAATAAGATAATCACTATTTCTTTCTGTTTTAGGCAATTCAACTTTATAAATTTCTCTTTAAGCAGAAATGTCACAATAGGAAAAAGACGACAAGCAACTTTAAAAAGTGTTAAATGACTTGATTGACTTCCATTCCAGTGGCAATTCTTCCAGGCTCGCCTATAGGCGTGATTCGCTCGATAAAGCTTCAACATTTTATATTGTTTATAAGTCCTAATTGTTTAATAAAAGCCGCTGTAGCAAGCCACGGTTGGCAGCACTGCAGCCTTTGTCGGCGCTTGGCAGTATTAGCACGATTCGATGCAGCTTTATTCACACTAAGCCGCAGAGATTGTGCGTACCTGTTACACCTTAACATGGTACAAATAAGGTACAATTTTCTACAGTAGTTTTCATTGCGAAGGCTTGTGAATATTGTGGTGTAGTTGCAGTTATCGTGAAACTTGCAGTTCGTAATCGGAACGTGAAATAAAACACCTGAGCTAATGTATGTGATGATAAATGTAGATTTTTCTCAGGTGTGAAAACAAATTCCCGAGTTTTAATGACCACAACTATATTTTTGTTGCCTGCCTAGTTTTCAGTTAGTTTTGGAACTGGAAAACAAACTTTACCTTAGCAAAATTAAAATATGAAATTGTACAACGAATTAATTTTTCAAACGAAAATAATCCGTTTGGAATACTGCGCCTCTTATGAGAATTAAGATAATCTTCTTGGAACAATTACGATGTAATCCAAAAGCAAACAATACAAGGATCAATCAAGGACTTATACGGAACCCTTTGAACGAGTCAAAACAAGGGGAATCCTTTGATCAGCTGTTAATTACGAATGTTCGAGGAAACCACTTAATGTGTTGAACAAATAAGCAGCGGCCTGAGAATCCTGAGATATACTGACTTTGGATGACGATTTTAACATACTTGGATTTTACTTATATAACTACAACATGCAAAAATGTCAGCAAAATAATTTCATAAAAAAATTTAACATGTGTACTTATATAACTTCACCAAAAAATTAAATTAAATAGTTGCGATAAATCAACCAAAAACGCACGTGCTAGTTTTGGTGCGCGACAGACACTAGCGGAAAAACCGCCTGAATTTCCATTTTCCCGCGCACGCTACGTCACTTCACGCACGCTGGACGCGTCACTACCTTGGTGCGCATGATTTGTTTGGACAGCGGCGTTTCAAAGCTCTGCCCGCCTGCAACGCTTCCCCTTTACGAGCGGACCAACTGTCTTCCACGACCGCACCACTTTGTATCACTGCATTGTTTTATCAATTTCAATAATTTATCTTCGGCCGAAAATGGAACGCATCTCTTCGCACATAAATCTTCAGGATCTTGATTTCGTTTTCGTAAACACGGCGTGAAAACCGTAGAAATATAATTTCGTCGGAATTGTATTAAATAAATCTTATTGTTTGACAAACAAAAGTCTTGCGGTAATTTTAAATACGTTTTTTTATTTGCGAATTTATGTCAGTCATTTCAGCGATTCGCCTAAGTTGTTTGCAAAGTGGGACAATCTTGTAGTATTTTATACACATCTAGGTGATCGATCATCTACGTTTAATAACCATTTTAGCTGCTAATGGACTGCTAAGAGCCTATCAGACAGCAATAAAAGCATTCGGCCACCGCCTAGCGTGCTATGCATCGCAAATAGCGCAATGCATCGAAAGGCGTGGCTCTCTATAATGAAGGCAGTCCATTTAGCTTTTTGCTAGCAGTTTATAGGTGTTTTACGGACAGACTTCGCCCGGTTTAATTATTGTAAAACGCGCATAATACGCCTCACATGACTGATGGCAGGGGTATCACCAGAGTTGCCATACCAGATCTTAAAAAAAGCCCATATGAACATAAAAGTTTTGTTATTTTTCCAGACTGAACAATCTATAGATATACCCGTCTATTTTTACGAAGAGCTTGTGAAAACTCGTAACCTAAAAGAAGCCAATTTCCAAACAAAAAACATTGTTCTTGGTTAGTAGCCAAAATTCCCAGTTATTAAATCAGACCTGCTTTATAACATTAATAATATCATTTAAAGACTTATACCATATCAGGCGTTTAGACTTATACTTGGCGTTTGTAGAACTGTTTCTAACTATCTATGTATAAAAACTTATACCGATATAGCAACACTGTGTGTAAAGTATATCGCCGTGTGGTTGCGCCCTAGGCCCTCGATAATTTCGCATCACGAATGCTACATCAAGGGCTTGCCTTGAACTTAGCCCTTATCTGATTGATGACGGAATATCAAGCTCTTTTCTAGATAATGTAAGTTAGGATTCTAGTTATGATTTATCTCTACTTGTCTTTTCATTTTGAGCGATTGTGAATGCTTATGTTATGTGTCTGATCAGCACTCAACGAATCTCTAGTATGATTTTGTCTGCATTAATCATAATCACTTCATATTTCATTTCGCAAGCAAGGAACAATTTCGTCACCACTTCTGTTTCTTCTGGTTTATTATTTTCGGAGTCATTCTGTATTGTGAGTTGAGATACCAAGTTTAGTAGTAGGAACTTTGATAAAATAATCCCCATGAAGAGTAGGTAGGTATCTCTATTACACCCTCATCTAGTTTTGGGAAAACTGCAGTTGATTTCCACTCATCCCTTAATTAGTGTAAATTGCAACCGCATCTTGTCGATAGTTATCGATGGACACACGTTGCACTTCTCACGGGGTGGAGATTTATCGACAAACATTTAATTATCTCGCACGACTCTATACAAAATTCATAGCCGTGGACCCGTACGAACCTTGGGGACATAGAATTGAATCCCTTTTAAAATATAGTCCCGTTCCCGTGGGTAAAGGTAGTTGTTTGTGGAAACGATATGTATCAAAGTGGCAAACTGATGATTATGAAAGTAAGGATGATTGGACCCATTCTATTGAATAGTGGAAATTTTGTTAGTCAAGGATCTTAAGTTGTTTTTTCTCGTTTTCTAAAGTCAAATAGAAAAGAAAGCACTTTAAAATTCACTTATTCACTTGCATAATTAACAAGGTAAATAGTTAAATTGTATTTCTAAGAATTAAAACGAAATGTAGCATTATATACGAGTAACAGATATGTGAAAGGGGCTCTTACAAGGGGACGAAACCTTAAGTCATGAGGGCCCGCAGCCAAATTGGTGAGGTCTCAATAGACTCGGGGTGATGATTAGACCACGTTCATAGCGTGTTGGAGTAATTTGTGGGCTATCGACCTGAGTGATGGATGGTCGGGAGGTGAAATTGGCGAAACTAATAGTGAATTTTAACACGTGTTATCATCGTGGTATTTATTGCCTATGATGCTATCATTTATCCATGCAAAATTTAAGAGCTAAGCTCTTATTGGTACAGTAACTGCTATTTTACTGTTCTTTCCGCCATTAATTACAACACGACATTCACTTCTTGGTTCATTAAAATTTCTTCTAAGAGGTATTCTTTTTCCCTTATTCTTTTCTTCTATGATGTTTTTAATGAGTCTCTCATGTCGTGAGTGGTAAACAAAAATCCCTTTTGGGTTGCATGTGCGAATTAATAAAATAATTGTTACAATTTCTACAAAAACACCGACTTTCACGCCTCGCCATAAGGTCTAAATTGGATAAACACTATTTCTTAAGCCACGAAGAGTTTACTACCACCGTTTACCAACTACAGGTAATCGAAGGAAATTACTACGACCAATAATAAGTTGGTACGATAACCGGCAATGGCGGTTCTAAGAACCTAAATTATACCTTCAAGATTGATTGTTATACGACCATATTCCTTGAAGATAAGGAACTGTTTTGAGCTTTTTCTCGATTATTTTCTTTATGTTGGTATTGGAGGAGGTTGGGAATGTTAATCGCCAAAGTCATTACTTTCGTTGGTGATCATCAGAGACCAAGTACCAATTGGTGATAATGATAAAGGTGAAGGATCATTTGAATAACTTTTTTAATGTCTTTGTCACAAAACAAGTCAACAAATAGGTTGATATGGTAAACATGTATAACATTTGGTATACAATATTTTCGTCTACATAAGCCGTATTTTGTTAGCTTAAGAAATTTTAATTCAAATCTGGTTAATAGATAATAGGGACTTGCATGCATACATTTTTAAATCCATATTAGTCTGTCACAAGAAATTATGACTTTGAATAGCAATTTTGTACAAATAAAAGTAGGGATTTGAGGCAGAATCCGCCTGACCACGTATCTCAATAACCAAAAAAATATCATTGCAACTTTACCTATTATTACCGGGTTTGGTTTAGAGAGAGCCATTGTCCCTAAATTCAATTGTTTCAAATACATTCACAGGCTAAAATTCTCCGAATAGGACCCAATCTCTATTCACTTCCTTTCCGATAATAAAATAAAGATGTACCCTCGTTATTGTTTAAATTTTAGAAAAATTATAATCGCTTTGCAGGCGTATAGTTTTTGCGATAAAATTTGACTTCGGTCGTCGGTATTGTAATTTTTGTAATGTTTATTGCCGTCAGATATTATTGTACTTAATATTTATTCATACGAACAATGAACTCGAAATTTTCCATACAGCACGTTTTAACATGCTCTTTTGCTTTATTATGATGATCTTTCATAATATTTATCGTTGTTTTTGGTGTTTCTATTTTAGGATTAACAAAAACCGCATACAACACCATACGTCATTCAATACGTTTCATAGTATTTATTAGAAGTATAGTTTTCTAATAACATACTTGCACATAAGTTTGGCTATATTCTTATTATGTAATCGAATTGTGATCTCCTTCTCCCTTTTTCTAAAATAATAAAATCTGTTTCCAGTGTCTGGCATCATCTTCAACTAGGGTTACCAGACGACAGGAATTTTCCTGACATGTTAGGGAATTTTGTCTTCTGTCAGGAAATTAGGAAAAAAATTGTTTTTGTCAGAAATTTTAAAGGGGAACGAATAAATACCTAAAACAATTCATTTATTAAATTACTTTGTTTTTCTAACAAAGACTGTTCACAATCGCGCTGACTCCGTTTTATTAAAAAAAATACAAGAATTTATCAAAATTTTCTGGGATTTTGTCAGGAATTCACAGAGCTGAATCTGGTAACCCTATCTACAACCCCAAAAAGGGATGTCGATGACGTCATTGCGTTACCTCTATTCTCGGAAATAATGCAATTTCTTTTGTTCAATATCGTATCGTGTGCTTCCCCAAGATTCGTCCTAGAAGGTCCCTACTCTGTTGTATGGAGTTGTACCTGACCATGTAACGGAATTTACGTGACATTTAGTCAATTGGCATAGATTAAGTTAAGGTGTGTTAATTCGAAAATCATTTAGAGATTAAGGTTTAATAAGCCGTATTTTCGAAGTTAAAAAACCTCATGATGATGAATATTTTTACGACAAGACTGCAACTTCCATTTGCCCTCGTGTGACGTCACTTGAGTAATGCTGTTTAGAAATGTGTCCTTTGCTATCAAGATAAATTTATAACAATTTTATTCAGACTAATTTGACAGCTAGATGACAGATGAGTAGACAGACAGAGACAGACCACTTTTTTTATTAGCAATCACACATCACAATCAGTATAATGTCTAGAATTCTCAAGTGACAAGGTCATAGGACAATTCTTTAAAAAATCATAAAAAATAATGGTTAATTTATACACCAAAATAATAAAAACTTTGTCCTAAAATGGCGTATATTCTCTGAAAAATACTTTAAAAAAAATCTTTTAAAAATTAAGCTATGGGAATTTGATTAAGGGGGGCTTATCCCAATTTTGTCTCTTTTCTGATTAATTTTAAACCATGAAATTGTAATATTTATTTTATGTCTGAAAAAAAATTACATCTTAAATACATTATTTCTGCAGATGTTTATGCGGTTTTATGAGTTTGCCTATTTAATACGAATACAAGCTTTGTTGTGCCTTATCTTGCCTCTATTCTCTTTCTAATACCAACCCTTTAACAAATCCAAAAAGACCTGTCAAAACATAACAGGCAATCCTTAATCCACCCGTATCAATACAAACACCCG
Organism: Ypsolopha sequella; assembly: GCA_934047225.1. NCBI lineage: Eukaryota > Metazoa > Arthropoda > Insecta > Lepidoptera > Ypsolophidae > Ypsolopha > Ypsolopha sequella. Next base: position 9,600,354 of record OW204002.1, on the reverse strand, counting down.
TATGTCAGAATTTACCAATTTCACCAAATTCACCCACTTCACCCAGAATTATAAAGATATCAATAACTAGATGGGGCGAGTCTACGACATTTTCAATGGGCGAATTTAATTGATTATTTGTGAAATGTTGAAATAATTTTGTGGTAAACTATAATTTATTGCACCCTTCTTAATTTGTAAGGGTATTAACGAGTAGTGTTAGTAGTTTACTAGCTACGAGTAGAATGTTGTTTAGGAGACGGATGCCGCAAAATACTTTTGGAAAATTCAGACACATCATGATTTGTGTATTCTGCAATACTTTGGTTTGTGCGATTTTATTACTATCTGCCGCCTTAGAAACAACACACTTTTTTTAAATATCTTTATTCATGGTTTAAAATAGTAGTTTATGCTACAAGGGCGAAAAGGAATAAATTATGAGGACCAAACGTAACCGAGTAATTTATTGCTCTTACGCCCGTGTATCATACTACATTTTTCGATGCATAGTGTGAAGAAATAAAACAAATATAATCTTGTGAACTTTAAATTATGATTGGCTCAAAAGGACTGTATCCAGAGCCGTTAAACAGTGGAAAAAAAAGTATAACATTTATGGTACACAGGAAAGGCTGCAGGTCAGCCAACCATTGTAACTAAATAAAAAAAAAAACAAAGCCCTAGGGCCTAATAATTGATTTTCTGTTCGGTTTTGATGCATAAAAAGTGGGCCTTTACGAGCACTTGCATTGAAAAATTAATTTATGTTTGTTCGTATTTCTGTTTAGATCATTTTATATTTTGTCACCTGACGTTGCCGTTTAGAATTTCAGGTACAGTGGAGACCGCATGAAGTAAGACACATTGGACTTTGTACCTATCTTATATTGTTCTGTGTAGGGGCTAATGTCGTACTGCAAGTGGTCTTGATGTGGTCTCCACTGTACTAGGTACTCCCAAGTTCGCGTTCCGTTGGTGTCTTAGTAGGATATATATGTAGGTAGGTGCGTTATATTTCTTAGTTGTTTTGGGCGAGTTCTTCTAATAAGTTTAGGTATGCTGCTGTATTCTTCTAAAACTATTGACAATTTAAATTTTATGAAAACATTAATAATTTTAAAGTAATTGAATAGACCACTCTCATCATCATTTATGTATTTTTTGTAAATATTTGAAGGTACTATTGTTTTCAGGAGTTTGAGTTGTAGTCTATAGATGTTTTCCAAGTACGTTTAAACGTTCTACCGTAGCTGCTTATGAAAGTTATTTAGGAAAATTGTGTTTGGATCATCATTGCGCATATTTTCATATGTATAATCGAAGCATTAGTGTATAAAAGTCTTTAAAGGTCTTTTCAATGCATGTGCTCGTAAAGGCCCACTTTTTATGCATCAAACCCGAACAGAAAGTCGATTATTTTGCCCTAGGGCTTTATTATTATTATTTTTTATTTATTTGCAATGGTTGGCTAACCTGTAGCCCTTCCTGTGTACCATAAATGTTATACTTTTTTTTCCACTGTTTCACGGCTCTGGATACAATCCTTTTGAGCCAATCATAATTTAAAGTTCACAAGATTATATTTGTTTTCATTTCCTCACACTATGCACTGAAAAAGGTAGTATGATACACGGGCGTAAAAGCAATAAATTACTCGGTTACGTTTAAAACTCGTAATTTATTCCTTTTCGCCCTTGTAGCATAAACTACTATTAAAAGTCTTTTAAAGTCTTAAAAGTCTTAAAAGTCTTTAAAGTCTTTAAAAGTCCTTAAGGCGATATGTAAAATTTTTAGGGTCCCTGTTACTCCATATGCGAAAATACCCTCAGTTCGAGAGGGACGGATTCGTGGAAAAGTAGCAAAATGTCGGTTTTTTATTGATACAAAATGTACTAAACTTGCTATCAAAATTTCGTTAACCAGGTCCTAGATATCGTTAAAACCCATCTAATAAAATATAATTGCAGTTCATATGTCATTCTAAATTGTCAAACCAGGAGAATTGGTGCCGAAAAAGACATCACTTCAATAAATATTTCTATCAAGCCGAATTTCTCCAATCGCGTTTCTGTTTTAACAGATCCCTAGAAAAAGAATCCAAAAATAATATAATTTTTTTTCAAAATAATACATTATTTACTGAAGTAGATATGCACGTTCTTAAAGTGTCGATTTTTTTTTCGTTGTCAGCCCCTCTCTCCGTCTCGCTCTGAAAAATGCAATTTTTCGGCACCAAAATAAAATCCTTTAAAAAATATCATTTATTTCAGTATGCTCATGTATTTTTATAGTTTATGTCTTAGATATTTAAGTTTATATTTTAATCTTGATCTCCCTATTATTTTTCTGATAAGTATTTACACCTCCACATGTTATTTTGTTTATCTTTCTGTTAGCTACCAAAGGTTGCCTGGAAGGTATTGCTATTAGCAATAAGTGCCGCCCTTGTACCCTATGTTTAATGTTTTTTTTGTCTTTAAGTTATTTGTGTAAATGTGCAAAAAGCGTCATTAATAAAAATAAATACAGTAGCTAGGTAAGAGTACTAACTAAAGGCTTACCGGAGCAGAATTAAAAAAGGAGTTTTGTATATACGCAATAAAAATTGCAAGTTTGTACGCGAGAACTCAAAATTTAGATCGACATCAGAATCTACCACTTTTTATTAATAATATTATATTAATAATATTAATAAATACCTATGATCAATCGCCCGGCAAGCGAGAGGTCCCGGATTCGATTCCCGGTTCAGAGCTCCTCACATCCAGATTTACTTTTATTTCTGTGTTTCTATACTGCAATGATATAATGTTAACCTATGATATGGCAACAAAGTCTTACCAGATTACTTTTTTATTTTTGGATATAAAATAATAAAAACAAAACCTACAAAATTAATACATTTTCACGCGTGGCCCGCGGCCTCAGAAATTTTGCAATACGTAGGTAGTTCAACCTAGTTAGAGCGAGTGCAAGAATCAGGGGTTGACAAAGCCCTAATTGTTTTAATGAGAATATTATAATCGCTTCATGGCTTGTAACAAATAGTCATCGTTTCGACCTCGTACATCACGATTATTTCTGTTCAACCAATATTTAGCAAATAATTCACAAACTCATTTGAAACGGTGCCTTTCAATCATCAAAGTGTATTTAAAACAACCCGAATTTCTCGGAATAGAATGCTCATTGTATCCACGCGTTTGCTATTTATAATTATAATTTTGTTATAAAAGTTTTATGTCACATTTTCCGACAGCAAATTTGTAGTTTATCTAATCATAAGTAAAGTTCAAAATGCTTTGTGTTGTGTCTGTGATGTAATAAATTGGAATGAGCAGGTAGGAATTTTGAATTTCGAAGTGATCTGGTCTGGCGACAACCCCTGGCCGCCGCCGTGTCGATGGGGTGGAGCTGTCTAGCGTTCGCTCCATCTCTTTCGCGCTAATTGTTGTCGTATAGCTCTGTCTCAGGTATTATTGTCATATCAAGATTCGAACATCGCATTTTGTTTCCAATTTTTCAATTTAGTTTATATCGGATGTTGGCAGGAGCAAGACGTCTGGCCTCGCGCCATCTCGCTTAGCACACGTGATCGTGAGTCGCGACTTTGCGTTTTGATTTGTTTGCGAGTTCGCTTTATTTAATTAAGTGTTTTCGTGGTTTTTGTATTGAGCAGTGGACATAGTTTGTTTCGATGGAGTTTATGACCTTTTTGAGTTCTCTAATGGAGGAACAGCCGTCCATGCCGTCTGATCCGCCGAAAATGCCCAACTTTTTTGAGGTGGATAAAAAGAAGGTAATAATCATTTTACGATTTATTTGGTGTAAGTAGATATTAGAGAGATTAAGATATCATTAGAGGGGTACAATTTGCATTGCCTATTCTATTGGCTGAAAAAAATACTATCAAAACAAAACCTTACTTGCCTCATTGCAAAATAGTCCCTACATAAAGGTGATAAGGTATAAATTATATCACTTTGTACCTAATCTTGGTTGCTATTCGAATTATGATGGCCTTGACTTATTTTAGATTAATCCTACTTAATCTTTTTATCTCCAATTGGAAGTAAGTGCGCGCGTTTATGTCTTTTTTATGGAATACACTGACAAAGAAAATAAAAATATAGTGTTTTTGCTTGGAGCCTTGTAACACTTATTTATCGATATTTTTATAATACGTAGGTACTATCGAAGATATTAACTTGTACTGTCTGGTTGAAAAGTGGGACTGCGGTTTTTCCTTCAAGTACCCCCACTTTCTTTCTTTCATAGTTTAATTTTCATAATACACATAATTTTAATTATGATGTTTTATTTGTTTAGTCACAATGCAACAAAGATTTTTTGGCGCGTGGAAGACAATGACAGGGGGGGGGGGGGGGCAGCTGTAAAATAAGGAATAGGATAGCAGCGTTAGTTCCGATTTTGACCACGACCAATCCATGCGCCACAAGAGCCTTTTCGTGTTCATAAAGTATCAAAACCAAAAATGTACCCTGACTACCTAGCGTTGATTTATCCATTAATTAATTACATGAAAATTAATTATGTTATTGTGTGTTAAATGTCAATAAACAATTCAATTAACGCTTCCGTTGGAAATAAAAATGATAACAATGCTAATGACATAAGTATATATATATAGATTATTTAATTAGTAGAGTGTCTATCTAATCTAAATGATTCGAATCCCTCATACGACCTTCCAAGAATAAATTAAAAGATAAATAATATTTTGTATCTAATTCCAATTTTAATAAATCTCTGTAACTTTTTGTGGTCCTTTCCAAGGCTCTATTGGCGCATGGATGGGTCGGTGTCCAAAATCAGAACTAACGCTGCCATTCTAAGAAAACGTTACCCTTTTTTCACAACTGCGCCCTCTTTTTAATATCGTGCACCCACGAAAAAAGCTTTGTTGCACTTTTTATGTAATTGCAATCACGAAAAAAGCGTTGTTGCACTATGTATAATTGCAAACAAAAGTGTCTTATTATTTTTTAGAGTTCTGTACCGAAAGGGTAACCAACGGGACCTTATTACTAAGACTCCGCTGTCCGTCTGTCACCAGGCTGTATCTCATGAACCGTGATAGTTAGACAGTTGAAATTTTCACAGTTGATGTATTTCTGTTGCTATAACAACAAATACTAAAAAACAGAATAAAATAAATATCAAAGGGGGCTCCCATATAACAGACATATTGCCGTTTTTATAGATAATGTTACGAAACCCTTCGTGCGCGAGTCCGACTTGCACTTGGCCGGTTTTTTACGATTACTCGCCTAATGCGAGTCCTCCGTGCTTCCAAAACAGGCCAAATGCAAACACTGTCCCTTGTCCTTGGGTGGTATACATCCTTTTAGTAGTCAACCTTTCCCGAGTGCGACTGTAAATATTTTTTCAAGCTTTTTTAAACAAAGCTGCACCTTCTTTATTATAACTTGTTTGTGATGATCCCGAACCTAATCATTGAGCCGAAACAATATAAAAATATCATAAAATAGATGAATGAACCATAAAAGATTTATATGAATATTTAATCGTTAATAAAAGGTTCCGCTGATAAGTTTTTGTGGAATTTAATTATAGTTTTAATATCAAAACGATATTTAATTAATATCGTAAAGCGTCCGAAATAAATTTTATTCATTAGAAATTTGTATAATTTATAGCAGTTCCAATAGGTCTTGTGTATATGTCGTTGGGGATAATTGGTGCTTCAGGCGTTTGGCAGGATATTGATTTGATATATTGTATATCATTTATTAAATTCTTTGATTCTACTCGTATATGGGTGAATACTTACTTATTTTATTAGGAATATAATTTGTAACAAATAGCAGTGCCGTGCATTGAAATTTTTTCCGGAAAAGCAATCAGAAGGTCAAGTTAGACAATAAAAAATATATGAAAAAAATTTAAATTACACTTTGAAAAAAAAAGTTTGAATGAAAATATTCACTCTAGGGTAGGCAGTGCCTACCTTGGCGTCGTTGACCTTCTGATTGCTTTTCCGGAAAAAACTTCAATGCATGCCACTGACAAATAATAGCTATTTTAATCGCATGCATTGTAATAAATTATCTTGTTTCTTAATTCTTGTTACAGTTTAAGCAAAGGGCGGTCGTCAGACAGGTCAATTCTGGTTAAATATTAACTTTATGACCACAAGTTTTTACTATCGGATAATGCGTGAAAAGGACGATTTTATAACGACGTCGTATAGTAACAATAATCGTAATGGTCGGATTAAAACCCTTTTTATCTGATTTGATTTATCTGTCAATGTCACCCTCGTAACTTTTTAACGTTTTTAGGGCTTTGCTGAATGGATTAGTATCCAAAGCCGTAAAATAAGATGATTAAAAAATATATTATTGGTTATATTTTAAAGTATTTTTATTCAATAAATAGCTTTACAGACTGAATTGTATTTATTAAGAGTCCGCACAAGATTGGCAATAAACCCTTATGGCGTCAATAGATTTTTTGCCTGTCTGTACTTTCTTTAGAAAGAAACTTGCGTCGCCTATCCCCTTTTTTGCATTCGGTTTTCGCCAACCTTCTTTTAATACTTTTGGCTATTTATCAAACTTCTTCGTTATAGTAATACCAAAACGATAAAAACATATCTGTAGGTAGGTATTTTCGTTAAATAAAATGTAGACTGTTTGATTTCGCCTGTCAAAGTATTTAATATAATATTGACGAAAATGCCTTCAATCAATCAATCAAAAGCCTTCCCCGAGTCTTCTTTCCTGATGCTCACTCTACAAACAAAATGACTAGATTGGGATTTATTTCTGATCATTACTGGATGTCTACACGTCTCTTCTCTACTATAACTTTGGTTGCATTTTAGATTAGGTCAGATGACTTTGAGTTTGAGAACACGTGGTCAATTTTATAAACTTTGTCTGGACGTGACGTCACAAACACCTTGGGCTTTTTGTATGAAGCGATGGATTCAGTCGCACAGGCCGCTGTTAAGGTTCGATTGTTCAGCTGAGCTGTATTTTTGAATCGATCTTTTTCAATTCACGTGCGAAAATATATACCTGTCTCATCTTGCAAATGACAAGTTCTGATGTGCTACGTGAGATGGGTATATACTTTCGCACGTAAAATTGAAAACGAACGATCAATTTTTACCTTTTCGTAAAAAGGTAAAAATTGATCGCGGTAGACCCGATTATATATGTTATAATGAAAACGAACGATTCAAAAATACGGCTCCAGAACTGTAACGAAATTCTAATAAAAATAGATATTTCCTACATCATCATTTCTACAAAGTTATATAAAACGCTACGACTTTGTAATATTTATTTTAGCGTTAATTGCCATCTATCCTATCATATTGATATGTGGCTACAGATTTAACTTTGACCCTTTCCTCATTAATTTGACTGGTAATTGTCTACATTAAGTTGGTACAATTTAGGTAAGTGATACTGTGTATCGTAGCCGATGTAAATGAATCATTGCGCTAACAAATATTTTATGATTCGGAATCAGCGGGCCTATTATGTATCTCTAGTTGCCTTCTGGACTGGGTGTCTATCATCAAAAACATAGATATACTATCGAATTCCGATTGTCTTAGGGCATGTTAGCACTTGAAGTGACGACACAGTTCGTAAATAGTTCAATACCCACTAAAAGCAATTTTGAAAGTTTAGTTTTTATCTATGTTTTTGACGATAGACACCCTGTGCAGTTGGCAACTTTAGATACAGAATAGGGGGGCTGGATTGGCCCCTTCTTTTGTTTCGCCTATATTTACGATTCAAAAACCGTTTCGAGGTATAGCTAACAGACAGATTTAGAAATAAGCGAGCATATTGTTTATTAAATAAGGGATATCTTTCATTGGACCTTCAATGACGTCATCACCACACATTTCTATACAGAAAAAATATTTCTTGAACGCATCCTAAAGTCTGACAAAAAATGGACCATTCAACCTAATATCTATCATTACATCACTTCCTGTAAATACTAAAACACTAATAAAATCTGTTCAAAACCAAAGACCCTGAGACGACGTCGTAATGCAGTGCGCGCTGATATGAACGTTATTTCAATATCGTTTCTGTTGATATTTGTACTGACACAAGTCGACTCAAGGTCGTTGGAGATTACCTGCCCCTTAAGGCCCTTAATACCGCCAAATGGGTACTTTCTAAAGCCTACTCCTCTTTTATGGCCAAACCAAAAATATTGAAAAAATGTATTATGGATTATCAACTCCAGGACAACATATGCAACATTTTTCTTTTTCGTACCACCAAAACTTCTATATGAAAAATTGTTTCAACTGAATGGTGTTTTTTGGCTTGAATTTCCTACTGCTCCTAAGCGGCTTAGGTGATTTAATTCATTTATGCTTTGATAAATAGATAAACTTGATAGCTATAAATATAACATAGAATTATCCAATCGAACAATGACGCCCATGTGAAAAGTATTATTTTCTCCTATTTTGCCCTTTCAAGGACGCAGCGAGCGTCGTAACAGCCACCACGCATTGTGCACTGATTTGAACGTTATTTCAATGTCGTTTCCGTCGATATTCATACAGACAAACATGGAGCTGCTAATTTGGCGACGGTAATCGCCTTAAAACGTGCAACTGAAACGCCCGCCACCGCCACCTGTACCTAAATCTCACCCGCAAACTTATCTGGCGAACATTGCAAGAAAGATCACTCGGGTGAAGTCGGGTGCGATGATCGACGGTTTGTTACACCTGCAAATAAACCCGCGAAATGGGCTCGCTTACATGACTAGTATACCTTGACTCCTCATCTCGCCTGTATAGCTTTCCCACCAGGTGTCAGTGGGTGGTTGGTAATAAACGCGAGTTTCCATGTAAACGTGTGCGTAGGTACCTACATTAAGTTTAAGCTTGTTTGACGCGGTGAAAACCTAGTTGTTTTCGTCATTTAGTTGCGAATGGTTGCGGACATGGAATTCGATGGTAAATAATCTAAATATTATGCTAGAATTACAATATGAGGCTTCTAAGAAGACATTACAAAAACTTATAAATTGCAACGTTAGATGCTATAAATTATTTCACAAATATTTGTGGAATAAAAGTACAGGAATTGTGTATAATTTATTGAAAATGATATTCCACCAAAAACTTTCAATCAAATCCATCGAATATATGCTAGAAATTTAGGATAATCCTGCACCAAGTTGGGCTAGACAAGAAATTGTTTGGATATCACGAAAAAGTTTAGTAGGAATGAAACAAATTTTTGTCTCCAGAACACAAGGAAGATATTTGCTTGTTTACTAAATAGAAACCTCAGCTACAAAAGTTCAAGGAATTTTCGTCCTTTTCCCTACGTAATAAGCTTTGTGACAAATTACAATGATGGTTTAAAATGAAAATAGACTGAATAGATCTTTCGGGGTTTTTAGGTTTCTTAAGATTGTGTATTATAGATTACCAATTTAAGAAGAAATAATTGTAGGCGTAACAGGCAGCGTATATGTCAACACATTGCGTAACTTGGTTATTCAGTTTAAGGCGATAAACAAAAAAAATACGAGTGTTTCTTTTCTGTGTATTTCATGAAATACACGGAAAATTATAATCAGTTTCTGGTATATCTAGGGTTTTGAAATTGGAAACCATGTTTGGATAAATTTTCCTCGATAGAAATAAATGTTGAAATGAGGTCCTCAAACACACTTTTTCTCCTCGTTTGACGAATAGGAACCGTATACAGAAGTCAAACATATTTTATTAGGGATGTTTTAAAAATATCTAGAGATTTGAATTTTGAAATTTTACTAGCTATTTAAGTTTTTTAAGTAAAAATATAAAACCAACTTTTTTCCCTTTTGCCCTGAATCCGCCCCTCTCGCACTGCGCGATTTTTCGCTTGGAGTGACAGTGACAAAAATATAATTCGCATAGCCTCTTAAGACGAGGTTCAGCCATGCAAGGTGACGTTATTTTGCAGGTAATTCGTACTTTTATTGAAAACTAAAGCTCATATAAAAAAAGTGCTCGATTATGCATTTAAGGTTATCAGTCGCTTAGTAAAAAGTGCATAATTTAACTTTGTATTTCTTGCTTCGAAGTTAAAAATTGAAAAACATTTTGGTATGTGGCAGTTTACACCAAGTAGTTAAGTATGAGTGAGGTTTATAAAGCATGAGTTTGTAATTTAATGCATAATTAGTCACGATCTAGTCCAAACCAACTTAAAATGCTGTTTTAACTTTGTTTGAACAAGATCATGATTAATTGTGCATTAAATTTCAAACTCATGCTTTTTAAACCTCATTAATACTGAACTATTGGTGTTGACTGCCACAAACCAAAATGTTGGTGTAAGCTTAATGTTGTCTCATTCATACACAAAATAAATCACATTATTTCGATTTGTCATTCCTAAAAAAAAGTAAAAATGTTAGTACTGAAAATTGAGTTTCCTTCAAATTCTATAGAAAATGGCAATTTCATAAGTAAAGACCAATATTCGCCCTAATATCGCGATTCGCGACTATTCTCTTGACCGGTCAAACGTGGAAGAGAATTAGCGCATTGTGACAAGAACATTGGCACACGCTATACGTACCTAAGGGTGCATTATGTCACCGGCCACACCTGATTTTAGGACAAACTAAGCCATAAATAATCTTTATAATATATATGAATATGAATATCTATGCTGCACTGCTAAGTTAGTTGGTCTGCCTATTCATTAGTGTGTAATAGATAAGAGTATTATTTTTATGAAAAAAAAAAAACAGTTATAAAAAGAAAAACTTTTGAACGGTGGTGTAGGAAAACACTTTGATGGTATGCCTGTATGCAATCGTTACCATTATTCCAAATTCAAAAGTTTCTCTCGTTTTTGGTTTGTAACATAAATGAACAAAGTATCCTACACTTCAAATCATTCTTTAGAGTAGTAAATGAATTCTGTGAAAATCTCTAGATACGTCTTCTTACTCCAATTTAGAACCTATTCCACACCGTTTCAATGGATTTCAATAAGATCCCCTAATAGGCTCTATTCAAGTTTCTAAAGTGGATTTTTAGGGAATTTCTTCGGAAATTCTATAATGATTCTATTTTTCACTTCGCGTCATCCCTGCGACACTCACAGGATTACAAGATTTTGAAGAGATTTAGGAAAACATTTAAGTTACTTGAAAATTTATAAATTGGAGCACTTGAACGTCATATAATATGTACATACATATACGACAATTATTAACTTTTTGTTTAACATACATATACTCACGCCTGACTCCGAGAGGGGTAGGCAGAGACTACAGATTTCCATCTGCTACGATCCAGACACACGTCTTTCGCATCTTCCACATCCATCAATCTAGTCAATTCCGGGTACTTTTGGCATGGCCCTTCATCAATAGCAAATTTAGTCAGCATACGTCCTTCTAGGGCGGCCTCGTCGAGCTGTACCTTCCATTTGCACACCATAAATTTCTTTCGTCACTCTACTTTCATTCATCCTCTCTACATGTCTACATTTGTTTAAAGAGTCGTAAATTACGTATAAATCTCATAGCTTAACCAAAAAGTTTGGTTACTCACAAATGGAATTTTGTGAAAGATTTCAAGCTTTTATTATTTGTTTATTTTTTATTTACTGATAGCTAACGCGTTAGGAAATGTAATATTAAGGGTCGGAGTTAGGAAATTGGGCAAAAAGTGGGTTCGGCATTGTCACTTTGGATATTAATAATGGTTAAAATATCTAAACAAAATAAAATACCACTTGTTACTCTTCAATATGAAGATAAAATTCTATAGTGACTTCAGAATAAAATCAGAAATTTCAAGAAAAACTCGAATAGCTATGCCGTATAGGATTTGTTGTTTTTCCACACTGCAAAAAAATGTTGCAAAAAAAGTCAAAATTACCGAGGTTTTCCGTGCGCAGCAGTTGACTAGAACGAGATAGACAGTTAAAAAACACAAACTTTAGAGCAGGAATTGTTTTCAAGGAGCGCCGATTCTTAAAAAAGAAAGGAACTGCCTGATTGCTTGGGAAAAAGGTTAACCCGGATCATGAACTATTTCGCTGCCGACATTTTACCAATTCCATAAATTTAGATATAATGTTAACTTAAAGATGTATCTGAGTTAAGTATTTACGTCTGAGCTGAGCACTAGGGCGGGCGGTAACTAGGGCGGATTCCGCTACGAACCCTGCAATCACTGGTTATTCGGTTACGAGTGTGCCCGGTTTGTATATCGACAGCAAACGAACCAGGAAACTCATTCATCATTATCATTCAGCCCCTTAGAGCATATACCAAAGGAAACGCCTTACACAGGCGTTCCCCTCTGCCGAAGGTATGAGATTCTATCACTTTTAGATTCTATGTCTTATGTGGTCTAAGTTCAGCCCACATCCACCCACTGTTGGGCATAGGCCTCTTCTTCTCCACACCATTTTTGTCGGTCTCTCGCCAGCCTCATCCATTGCCCACCCAGCCCTAACAATATCGTCTCGCTATCGTTCCATCGGTCTAGCTATAGTAGTCACTGAACGCTTTTCTGGCGTATACTCAATATGTTTTACTCTCAAACTCAATATATTTGATTTTTTTCATTATGTTACCTGCAATGGCGATTAAGGTAACAATTTTCCTCATACTTTTAAAAGCTCTTGCTGCACGAAGTAATGGTGGTTATGTTGAATTTAATTATTCTCTAAATTCAAACAATCCTTTGATATGAAACTTTCAGGCTTTTGGTAACACATATACCTATATATCTATATCTATAGGTATTTGTGTTACCAAAAGCCTGAAAGTTTCATATCAAAGGATTGTTTGAATTTAGGGAATAATTAAATTCAACATAACCACCATTACTTCGTGCAGCAAGAGCTTTTAAAAGTATGAGGAAAATTATCCAAAAGCCTGAAAGTTTCATATCAAAGGATGGTTTGAATTTAGGGAATAATTAAATTGATGATGCCGGACCCAGGATAGGGCCCGAAATATATCTCACAATAACTAAAATGTAATTTTATTAAGTGTATATATATATATATATATACTACATTTAAAGACAAACTAGTCAATTAATAACGTTTATTTACATTTCTCGCAAAGAAGCGATATATATCTATAGTAATTTATTCACTATGAAATCAATTTTAATTGTGTCAATTTAAAATGTTATCTTTTCCATGGAAAATAAAACTCCTCAACTTATTCAGTCGGGTATCGTTTTATTATGTTTCTTTAATGGACACAACATATTTATATTTCCTTCTTCATTATTACAACTCCATAATTCCTCCCCTTCAATACAAAATCGTCCCAGTACACTCACCCAGATAATTGCTAGCCCCAAATTGTCCATCTAATTGGAGATCAAAGGAGGGGCGTGAATAGTGAGCTAAAGCGACGATGACCACGGGTGTACATTGTTTTTGCCGATTACGGGACTATTTGCCCGGAATAATGCTTCCTATAGGGTCTTATTTGGAAGGGATTATGTAGTGATTAGTTTTGGTTTTAGGGTGTGACATTGGTATACAATCCACCCTTTATGTTGTTACCTAACACTAGGGCTACACCTGCGCTGCGTCATAGCGCGCTAAAATCTACTATGCGACTCAATTAATAATGTGATTGCACACGCAGATAACTTCACTGACAGTCCTATTCTTAATTGAGACGCATTATAGATTTTATCACGATACGATGCATGTGCAGCCCTAGCATAACATAATAATTTCCTTTAAATACTAAATATCGACGGACATGTCAAGAAAACAATTTCAGTACTTTTATGTGAATATTTTACAGTTTGTAACAAAATCAATTTTCCGTTTATAAATAAATTGTGAAGTACAAAGTTGTGAGTTGAAATTGTCTTTTATTGATTTAAATTCCCGCTTTTATATCGCAATATCTCAACGTAAAACGATTTATTTGCAATACTGTGGACAATAGCTTGTAAATACCGTTCTAGGTACCGTTTTCTCTTACTTTCCACCAATAACTTGAATGTCTCTTATACAATGTCATATGTCTTGTGAAGATGCATTTTATGTGCATATGAAACGCTATAAAAACGTACAAGTGCATTAGTAGCGTCTAGCGAAGGGATCTTAAAATGGTCGAACATTTAAGAGTTCGATTGTACACACTGGATTTACCTTAATTAATTACCTTAATTTACCTTAAGCTGGTTGAAAAATCGTTGTCTCGTGAAAAAACAGTTAAGTCTAAGTTTATTGTAATGTAAAAAAGTAAGTAAGGAAAGTAACAGAATGTGTGAATCACTTAACGCAATGACCCGATTGTTGCTATCAAAGAGAAAATGGACGAATTAGACCGCTTTATGCGAGAAAAAACCAAGAAGTTTTTAAAAAATTATTTTTATAAACTTTTTTAAATGCTTTGTAATTTCAGAAACCATTTGGTATCTTAATTTTCTATATTGCTGCAATTTTTATTTATATATTTTATTTTATTAAGAAACAAACGGTCACTTAATAAATAACTTAGCAATGCTTACAGTAACTTAGAAATGCTATAGTCTATTGAGCTGAAACACCTATCTGGTATTAAACACTTATAAAGAGATTTTAATTATAACATTTTAGATTTATGATGAGATTTCTTTTCGAACATTATTTCTATAAGAAGTTAAGGATAAACTAAAAATATCAAAATCATTAAGCCTATCATTGTTAAGTCTACACGCACGTCTTATAAAAGTATTATTTGTATAACAAATATTACATTTAGGAATAGAAAACAATTTTTTTTTCTAGCATTACGTTCATAAAGGACGGAATATTTGCAATAAATTACAATATATGTTTTATACAGATTTTTTTGGCTTAAAACTATTAAAAATAATAGGGTCATTGACAATGGTGTCGATTTGGCGTGGTATATCTTAACTTATTTGACAGGACTAAACTTAATCTAAGCATTTTGTCCTTGTCTTTTCGGTAAAGAAAGAAAAAGACAGGACGCTTAAAATAAGGTTAGTCTTGTCAAATAAGTTAAGTCGTGTTACGCCGAATCGACACAAATGCAGTTAAATATAAACATTTTATCTAACTGTGTTTGTGTCTAAGGTACAGACATTCACGAAGTCCGTTTTGCTATGGTTGTAGTAGTATATGCACATGCACTTATTCTAGTGTGCGTAACCTCGGGAGTGGTACTTATCTGTACACGTCACTACACAACCATATCCAGACGGACTTCGTGAGCAATCTGTACTTATTATAAGTTTTATGAAAAGCTATTAAAGCTGATTCTGAAGGCTTTAATTTTAGTTATGGTGCTGTCAAAACTTGTAATTTTCCAAGGTAATTTAACTTCTGTTCCTAAAATCTAAGGACTATTTTGCAATGAAGAAAATTTTGTTTTGACAGCACTAAAACTAAAATTAAAGCCTTCAGAATCGGCTTTAATAAGTTACTAAATAAAGTGATCGTCATGTATGAAAGTGCTCATTTCAACGGGCTGGTTATCTTTAGTCTGAACCGTCCACCATTAGCCGCAATATCGCATAGTTAGCACTTAGATTTCGACACTGGACGTTGACTCTGTATCAATCGGACCATTGTCTCGAGAAACCCTAAAGCACTTTACTGCGTTTCGCAGCTTATTTGTATTCCTCCGCTCCGCTTGAAATTGTGTTAGTTTAGTACTCGTACGTTACGAATAGTTTAATGTTCTGTAATTTGTTTTGAATTTACTAATACTAATTTTATTTTTGTGCTAATTCACCGTTAGCTTCACGAGATTTTATCACAATCTTGAATGCGATATTGTTTTACTGATAATGAGAATTCAGAGGGTTGATTTGCCCATTTTTAGGGTTCCGTAAAAATTGATTTTTTTCCAGCGAAGCCTCGTTGTCTGTCTGCCTTTGGCTTTGGCATAGTGGGAACTTAGGAAAATATTGAAAATCTACGATGACGTCACATTTTGCGAATTGATGATACCAAATAAAGCAGGGCCTTATTGTCTTACATCAACATCTATCGCTATCGCTTTCAAAGGTATCGTGTTTGACTAGGAATCACACATAATTTTTTAAAACGACAGCGTTAGACAAGGGGGCAGATTACCTACGTTAGATAATAAGGAGGCGATTACCTACGTTAGATATCGAAGTTAGATAATAAGGGGACAGATTACCTACGTTAGATTTCGAAGTTAGATAATAAAAGAGCAGATTACCGACGTTAGATATCGAAGTTAGATAATAAGGGGGCAGATTACCTACGTTAGATATCGAAGTTAGATAATAAGGGGGCCGATTACCTGCTCATATCATAACTCATACCTGATCTAAATTAACGTTCATTGTAAGAAGGTACACATAGCACACTTTTTGGTTTTCAAATAAAATTGTAACCCGTATAATTTATGGTATTTTATGTACAAATTCCGCCATATCGTTAACACATACTCGAACATTAACTCCGCAAATATTGCAAATTTTAAAACAGTCTGTACTTTCCACTATCCGTTGGCGACAAGGGTCATTTTCCTTCAAAACTAACTGCGAACGTTTCGTTAGTAATCAGGTTTACAGACATCTTGACGGTTTAACCGACTATCAACTGTTTGTGTCGATTCGGTGCAACACGATTTTACTTATCTGACAGGACTTACCTTAATTTAAGCGTTCTGTCTATTTCTTTCTGTATCGAAAAGACAGAGACAGAATGACTAAAATAAGGTTAATCCTGTCAAATATGTTAAGTCGTGTTACACGGAATCAACACCATTGTGGTTTTGTGGCGAATCGACTTTTTGTCGTTGTGAAAAGCCTTTCTTTATCCGACGTCTATCGTACGCTATGTGATTGGTGGATAAATTCTATGAATTTTGAAAAAGTCTTTTAATCTCTATTGCACAATCTAAAGATTAATAATATAAAAATATATTTAAACTTATTTTACTTCCACTCATCACCACATCAGAACGGTAGCGGTTTCATCGATTTCATCGACATCATCAGACGAAAATATTTGGGCACATACATACTCGTATACCATCAATCGCGATTCATTATATTAGAAAAAGAAAGGTACTGTCTCTTTGGTAAAAAATATTTTTTTTTATTACTTATACTCGTAAAAGGATTATGATTTTTGACATTTTAGCCTTCTTCATTCTCATCACTGCTAAAACACAAGTAAAATAAAACAGGTCAAGTGCGAGCAGGACTCGCAACCCGAGGGTTCCGTACCATTCGAAAAGTTTATAGGCTTGAATAATTTTAACTAAAATTAAAAACTTATCATTACCTACAAAATGTATGAAACAAAACTGCAAAGTTAACCCTTAAATGCATCCTGTTGCCAAATGGCAACATATATATATTTTTTAATTTTTCTTGTGTGACTGCTTTTTTCTTTCGTATATTTTTCTTCCTGCAAGACTATTGTATGAAAAATAATTACGGAATATAATAAAAATATATAAAATTTAGTTTTATTTGCTTTTTTTTTAATGTATACAAACATAATTTTGCAGTTGTAAAAAAATGGTCCCAATCTAAAAATAAGAGGTCGCGAAAAAAAATCATGAAAATTTCATGCTTTTGTTTTATTAAATAGGGTTTTTGTAAACTAGTGTCAAATGACTGTACTAACTGATAAAAAACAGAAATGAAAATATGAAAAAATAAACAAGTTTTAAACTAATTTGAAAAAAAATGTCTTTTTGATTTTATACCATTTTACCCCCTTAAAAACGAAAAATTTTTTTTTTTATTTTCCCCATAATTTTGGATCACTTTTCTATCATTTACCCCACTTTCATTTAAAAAGAAAAAATCATGCATTTAAGAGTTAAGTTGGTCTAGTATTCGAGTACTAACCCTGAAACTACATTATAAATCGGCGTTTTCAGTATTGTGTTGTTTAAATACAGCATAAATGGTACATAATACATAAATTACAAATTCCCAACTACTTTGGTGTTTGAGATCGATCCCGTAACAAAAATGGTCTAAAACTGACAACTTTGACAGACCCACATTTCTGTATTCTTGAAGATAAAAAAATAATAAAAATAAATTTATACTCTACTCAATGAGTTCTAGACAATCACACCCCGTATGCTAGGGTAAGAACAAATTTTTTTTTCGGCTCTATACTCATGTATGAATCTGCCCCTGAAAATGAATTTAATTACATTTTTAATACAACATTCTGTTTTGGGTCAACATATCAAAATTACACGTCTCTATCTCATTCCGTCTAAGTACGGGGATCCTTAAACTTTTAATAGTCGCGGACCCCTTGCACTATTTCTAAAACTGATAGACCCCTTCCGAACCTAATTACAAAGAAAGCAATTACTTGTTTTTCATAAATAAAAAAATAAATTAACTAGTAATGTTTAAACTTACATTCCTATTGAATCGTGCACGAACAATCACGAAAAGCAATATTTACTTCCACTTGTCACCGAAAGGTAACAAAGGTTTGTTTGTAAAGTTTTTTTTTTATGGTGTATGGCCTAATGTTTTGTTCATATTGATGGTATCAATACATATTTTCATTTTTACTTGCGCGGTAAAGCCACAATAGCGCTGTGCGGCGTTCGGTATCAGACATCATGCCACGGACCCCCAGCACTCACGCTACGGACCCCTTGGGGGTCCATGGACCCCAGTTTAAGAAACCCTGGTCTAAGGTCCCGTAACATACGAATGGACAGACAGACAGACCGACAGACAGACAGCGTTGTGACATTATCAGGGCTCCGTTTTGTCCTTTGGGTACATCACAGCCATCTAACAGATTTAATAATCATGAAACGAAAGCATGAATGTCATTATTATTTTATAAGTCTTGTAACCAATGATACTTGTAACCAATGATACTTGTAACCGATTCTAAAATAAAGCTCTTTCTTAGTCAATATTTATTTATTAGATTCAGAAGCCATAAAATCTATGAGTCCACTGAACTTCGTCTTGCCTTCTCGTATTACCTATATCGAAACGAGGGCGGCGCGGCTGCCAACGTGTTAATTAATTCAAATCATATTCACTGTGATTCGGCGAACTACGTAATAAATGCGTCATTCGTTATTATTAGCTGTAAGTTTTGCAAAATTGTGAAACTTCTCCAGCTATAAATTGATGAAACAATAAAAAAAAAAAGAAAAGCTAGGTTTATAAAATTCTTGGAAGTGCCTACATAAGTAGGATTCCATTAAAGCGTGTTTCGCTTGAAATCTTTGTCTAATTCTGCACAAAAATGGTTCTCCGCTCGAGCGATTTTGGGATGAGATTCATCCCCAAAAAACCGTTCTTTTTATGCAAATTTTAAAACCTATCGCTCGAGCCTAGTTGTTTTATGGGTTCTTCCGATATTGAAAATTAATCCGGACCCAGCAAAATTTTGAAAAATTGTTTTTTACGTAACTGTTCGAAAGTAGCATGGGCCGTGACTTCGCTATGGGTTGTTCGCTTTTGAGGGAATACGGATTGAAAATATATAATATTAATAAAATATATACATAATTTTTAATTTAGTTTTAATTTTAGGTATTCTTTTTATTATTTAAGTACTTATTGTGTTTAAATAAATAAAATACAGAGTAAATAAAATTTTTCATGTCATGTTTACCTGAGCAAAGTAGCTTAGAATAAATTTTACCGGATTTTTTAGTGTTGTTTGCCTATTTTGTTAATTGTAGTTTTTTATTTTTTCTGTTTTTCAATTTATTTTGTTTAATTTTGAAGTTCATATTTATTGTAGTTACTTTAAACTAATATGTGTTTCATCATAGTATTACAAGGCCGAGCTGAAAATCGGCGGCTGTCTGCATGTGTGTCAGCTAGCTGTATGCCGGGCTTAGACCTTTTTGTCTTATCACTTACGTATCATTTGTATTTTGTTTGTTAGCACATTTGTAAAGACAAATGAAATATCTTTAATTTTAATTTTATTTTATTTACAGACACAATTCTAAATTGATTTTGTCTGAAAAAGTTGCGTCACTCTGGGTTTGACCATCTCATGTAATGTATTTCAAAAGAAAACTCAGTGTTATCAAAGCGTAAGCTCAATTGAGCGATAAAGGTGTGTCAGGATCCTAGCAGATGGAGATCTGTAGTCTCTGCCTACTCCTCTAACAAACAGCTTTAAGTATTTGTATGTTATTGAAATTGCATTTGTTTTCACAGACTAGATAACAAAACCATTAGACAATCGCTCATTTATTACGAACGGAAGGTTTGTTTTATTAACTAAACTGACGGTATCAGAAATAGGTCAAGTTATCAATAATTACTTCGAGCTGGCAACACGAACGCAATATTAAACCTTTTTTAGCGTACCGTCATAAAAAACAAAGCGAATTTCAATAATATAAGTGCACTAGACTTTTGCACACGGCCCCGTCCGCGCGGATGGAGTAACCAACTTATCAACTTGAATTTCGAATCCTTTCTTAGCGGGTGAATGAATGAACTCTTGAACTGACAGAAGGCAAGGGTGGACTTATTTCTAGCAAGAAATTTTTTCTAGTCAATCGTGGGAATACGTAGATACATTTTTAACTACTATCATTTTTAGCAGTTTTCGCAATGAATGAGGGTATTTCGTAATGAGTGAGTGAGTGGTATTTCGTAAAGAGTGAGTGTGGTATTGTGCTTTTATAGGGAGCGTCCATAAAGCATCTGGTTTTAATTTATACTCTATTGCCCCCCTTCTTCCCGAAGCTACGTTAGGATTAGTTGGATCCCCCACTCCTATAAAATTTATATCTGCTTGTATTGGGGCGTTTGCTTGAGGATTGGTGGAACTGGTTCTCGGTAGAGTCAGAGCGTAAACTGCCAATAAACTGCCCTGCAGTTTGGCGGTATAGTGAATAAGAGCGGTTTTGCAACTGGATTGTGAAAAACTCGCCTTTTTAGAATTAATCGAAACCGAACACAAATTCAAAATTCACGCAATAATTATCCCCCAGTTGGAACGTAGTATTTTGAAAACAAGGCTTTTGCGTCTAGGGCACACCCTAGACAACCCAAAACGGTTTTTTAAATACAATAATTTGTAATATGATAAATAATAACATAGCTCAGGCTCGAAAACCGCCCTCCTCCCCTTTTTACCAGACCTTTTCCTCCCCTAAGCAACATTGTACAATTTTAAAGAAACAATATCGCTTACAGCGATCTCTTCCAGGCAACCTTTGGGCGGAAGAAGCTGGTTTAAAAAGAGATTAATGTATAGGCGTGTCCTATTTTTAAATTAACTTTTTAAAAGCTGCTATATACATAAATATGTAACAATATTAAAAGTTTATTAAAAGAATATAACAAATATAAAAGAGAAAAAAACTAGGGTTCTGTACCACCACACAATACGGGTAACTGACCCTTAATACATTATGGTAATTAATTCTACTTGCAGTTATGCCGACTAGCTTATATTGACACTTACATGTATTTAAAGGGTCTAATTAAGTTGGTGATGATAACTTCGTAAATACTAAAATATTTATAATTTTCAGATTTTTTTTCCTGTGCATGTCTTATAAGGACTACCTGTAAACGAAATTTCAAGTTTCTCAATCAACTGGAAGTGCCCTATATAGGTTTTGATTCCCTTGCGAGTGTCAAAAATTTGTATAAAATTGATTATGGTAAAGTGCAATAAGTTAAAATAGGTAAGAAGCCTGATTTTTTTATAGCACCCAGGGCTTTAGACTTCTTAGGGAGGTATCAATTTCAACTTGATATCTTATAGGGGGCCCAAGCGGACCCTGTATAAGACAGACAGTCTTGACAGACGGACAGACTGACAGGTAGACATACAGATAGACAGACAGAGGATATACATACAGACAGACAGACTGGACTGATAGACAGACAGACGGATAACAGAGTGATATTATTAGGGTTCCGTTTCTTCATTTTGAGGTACGGACCCCTAAAAATAAGCTCAAGATATATATCTTATATTAAATAATATAGACGATACAAATAATTTAAATAATATAATATTAAATAACATTATCTAAATTGATCCCGGGTCTAGCGGGGCCCAATAGTGTACATTAAGCTTTAAAAAAATAATTATATAAGTTTAACTGGTAGAGAAAAAGCTTTTTCCAAAACATATATTAATTTATTAAAATTCTTTACAATTATACTTATATTAACATCAAAATGTTAAGTTACAAATGGAAAAATCATAATGTCGCTAACATAGCGTCCTTTATTTAAGGGGGTATATCGTCAAAATAGACACTTTGAAGTTTTTTATCTGCTGTTCAAAAGAAGTCCCAAGTTAAATAAATTAGTAAAACAATTTTGAGACCTTTTTCTATATTATGGACTATCAGAAACGCAATTGGAGGAATTTCACTCCATAGAAATAATTATTGAAATGATGTCTAAATTTACACTTTTTTTGATATTCCAACAAATTAGGATAGCATGTACAGATTTCAAAAATATTTATTTAGATGGGTTTAAACAATACCTAAATTACTGGTTATGGAAATTTTCATAGCTATGTTAGTTAATTTTGTATTAATTAAAAACCGACTTTTTGACAATTTTCCCCGATTCCATCCCTCTCGCACTGCGGGTCTCTCCGCCTGGAGTAACGGGGACTTTTGCACGGACGATATATCACCTTAACGTATTATTTCAGTAACTTAACTGCAGTTGAAATGATACGTTTTCATCATTAATTATAATGTCGACGGCATCCGTACCCATTTCACGACATTTACTGGACAAACATTTTATTACAAATGTAAAATACTTTCATAGCTAATTTCTTCAACACAACAGCAATTTGACATAGAACGTAACGTATGTACACATTATTTCAAGGTGTTACTAACGACTTCGATTTACAACGATAGACATTCAAGAAACTGTGAGATCTCATCCGTCGCCACCCCGATTCAATTTTCACTTCGTTGCCATTTCTATCGATACCGTTTTTCGGAATGCTATAAGAATCATGTCCTGGCAACATATTCGCCAATTGTTAAAAACATTAAGAAATTGTACAACTTTCATAAACATAGATGTTATATGTTCAAAAATACGCTTTATTGGACATTTCGAATTAAAACATTTTAAAATATGATTATTTAAAATTTCATTTTATATATTTGCTCTTGCTCGTGATTTCAGAATAGTTCGTACAATACCCGGTTTCTTCTTAAGTAACATGCCGAATTACAACTCAAATTAGTTCATGATGGACTTTCGCAAAGTAACGCTTTATTTTAGCTGTTCCTGAGTTACGTAGCTAAGACCGTGGCACAGACAGACAGAAAACAAATAATACCAAAGCTTCTATAAATGGGTTTCCATTTCTTGATCCCTGAAGCCAAAAAATAATGTAAAATGATTTGTAGTATTGTAAATTTAAATAAATAACGCATCATTTCTAGCTAACTGCGACATTTAACGAAAAACCAGAATATAAACTTGTCTCAGTCGAATGAGTCTCCTCCGCAACAACATACTTTTGAATATCGAAGGGTATCTAGATCAGGGTGGTTGTCGAATCCACTCTGAATATTACCCGTGCATCTCCTATATTGCAACGTTGAGTTATCGTATGCAATTTGAAATTGTCTCGGGGCGCCGCGCGTGTCCATATGTTAGTATTTAACGCCCGGCTTCGCTCGCCAACGTTTTAAACTGTTATTTGATGTCAGGATCCACTTGTCCACACTTCATCTTTAGAAGATAATATATGGGAAGGATTCTCGTTTTTTTTTGAGCAGGAGTACACTTAGCACTGGGATGAAATCCAACGACCTTGAGTCGACCTGTGTCTGTAGAATTATCGACGGAAACTATATTGAAATGACGTTCTTATCAGCGCGTACTGCATAGCGACGTTGCTGGGTCTCCGGATAGCGCAAAATAGGAGAAAATAATGCCTTTTAAATGGACGCGATGGACGGAAAAAAATTTACATAAATAGTTTTTCTAGGCAATATTTTCCTTGTATTTTAGTGCAAGAACCACAGAAATACACATTAGTGTGTTCAAATAAGTAACCAATTTTACTTAATTTTAGTCTAAAAACAGCTTGACTTTGAACAATATTTTCATGCTGTTCATGCGTATAAACGCGAGAATAATTTCCTAAAATATGGTTTTCTGTATATAAAAAAAAGTAACAATGTATATTTTTTTCATAATTTTATATTAAGAGAAATAAGTTTATCAATAGAGTAATTTTTGGACGAGGCTGAGAAAAAGCGCTTTAGTAGCTTGCCAACTAGTAGAGAGATCGTATGTGAGCAACCACTTTTAGAACTATTTGGTCGAAAAAATATGGAAATATCGAAAATATCAAAAAAAGAATTTTGTTCATTTGCATTCATTACTTTTTGGTCACAAAAACCTATCGAGTAAACGTTTACTCTACACATTGATAGCGCGTTCACTTGATAAGTTCTATGATAGCTGTTTGAAATTAACTGGATTGCTAATTTATTGTCAAAATAACTTTTTAATATTGTGAAAATCTCCTATACAAACTTTTTTTTTTCAAAGTGATATTTAAATTTTTTCATATTTTTTTATTGTTGTTCTTGACCAATTGCTTGCTTTTCCAGCAAAAATTTCTGTGCACGCCACTGGAATACTAACGATGAAGACAGTTCAGACAGTACAGAGATTGAAGAAAATTGAAATTTAAATGAATCCATTTTTATTTAATTAATTTTATTTACGGTAAATGATTATTGCATACTTATTCAAATAGTTACCTACATGTTTTGTTCTGATAACGATTATTTATCATTTGCGCTACGGAAACCTAAACAACTTCTATGTCTCCCGTAGAACGCCTAAAAAGATAATCTGATTTCTATCCCTCGATTATAAGTCGAGTGAATGCTGTATGATGGTAACTGAGTCGCTAGAATGGTGGATTCATTTTATTTATTATTTTAGTATTATATATAAAACAATAAATCGCAGTCCAGATAGTGACTCTCATCCATCTCAGACCATAAATTAATCGGTTGTTCGACAAGACTGGCCATTTTATTATGATTTATTACAAAATCAAGGCCTAAAATGTAATAAAACGCGTGTAAACAAATCGATCTTGTAACAATAGCCGATCGTATCTCGTTCGCCTTGTCCTGCATTTACAGAAATAGTTTATGATTTAGGTTTTCTGAAAATATCTAATTCATTATTAATTATTGATTGTTCATTAGATATATCATTACTTGGCTTAGCAGTTTTTTGCATATATGACGAGTAGAGTAATATCCTCTTGTAGGTTTCTATGTGACCTCTATGTGACCTATGTTTGACAAATATAGAATTTTATTATTTGTACTTGTCCAGGTTATAAAAGTATAAGCGCAAGCTACCACACTGCAAAAAGTTCAAGGTATTTAGCATAGAGCTTTCGCATGAGTAACAAACACAGAATTTCTATTTTTATTGAATGTCCGTGGAAACAAAAAATATAACTATTATAACATGGATGGACTTTGATTCTTCAGATAAGGCATATATAAGGAACGTTTCGTAATGATCTGTGAATTCTTGTCAAATGTTCATGGCCTTCGATGTACGATCACAGTATTGAGAAGTTTTCAATTAATGCTAAAGTGCTGTAGGCACGTATAATATGCTAAATCCTAGGCAACATGCAATTATAGCCTGAACATTGAATGCCATGTTAATTTAACAAAGTGTCCATCAATTGTATGAAAATCTATAAAACTAGAATGCGTCATTATCTATAATTCATTTGCGAATGATTGCTGTTAATAAGTCGTAAAACCAGCAATGTAATCATAAAGTCGGATATAAACTTAACAAATAACAATGTTTGCCCCAGCCAATATTAGCCTTGAGATCGGGTACATCTACCTATATGTGTGTTATTTGTATAAAATGTAATAATAGTTTTATGTATTTTATGACGGAATTACAATTTATGAGTGTCCCATTCTATTATATACTTTGTTGCATTCATGTTATGTTGTATTATCCAATATTCCATCTTGAAATATTGTCAAACACGGAAAGATAGTCGCGGATCGCTCATACATTTTCTCAGCGTAAACGATATTTTACCCGTATATCATGAGGAAATAATTCAGGCAAATGTTTTGTCAGTTATTCCTTGGTAAAAATATTTTTACAATATTTATTTATTTATTCAAGCGGAAGGGGAGAGTCAGTAATTGGCGCATCACAATGGAGATTACGTGGCTTAAACGCGTTTTGTGATTCAAATACTGAGACGGTCGGTGGGCGACAATGCTCGGCCTGTTATGATAATATTCCCGCAGTTTCATACAACAATTTGTCCAGGAACTGTTTCACATCGAGTGGCCGTTAAATCTCATAGAATTTAAAACGGCTGCTTTGTGGTGATTCGTATGAATAAAATATGCCTTGTCTTTTTAAAGGGTTAAAGGCGATGCTTTAGTGCTTATCTTTCGTTTTAAAATCTTTTATTTTTCAACTTTAATTCGCTTCATAAGTTCACTCTCACACGCACACCCCTTGCCACAGATTGATATTCCACGTATACAAATTAATTTGTCACTTACTATCGCCCTGAGGTATTTGGGCAATAATGCTGGTAATTCTAAATAAGTTATTCGGGAGAGAGTAAGACGACAGCTCTCAAACAGGCACAACCAAGTGGCCCACACAACACGTTTGACCGTGCCTGGAACCGATTGATCGCGACCTATCCCTCTTAAACATAAAACAGACTGGCATCGCGATCACCAACCAGCCTGCCCGGCGTGTGTGAGCATGGGCAATTGTTCATTTGTTCCAGGAGGAGCGCCAAAAGTGTCGAAATCTTGGAAAGGCCTAGGCTGATGGATAAATGGATGGATGGAATAAGGCTGGAAGGTTCTTTCAAACAATAGCAATATTCACATTTACTGAAATCAAATGTAACAGTTTAGGTCTTGCTCTAAGAATAGAACGTTTTAATATTATAATAAAATTTGCAATATTCCGCTTTACACTTTTTGCTAGTTATGGTGCATTAGCGGCCAGTTCTTACTTCATTCCTTTTCTTTAATTGATCCTCTTCCCCGGAAACTCTTTTTCCCAACCTCTACCCATATTGCGATGTATTGTTTCTTCATGTCACATAAGCCGTGTGTGTTGTATGTCCATAATCCCGTCTCCCCCGTCGTCGGTCGAGTGGTTTCGTTTGTGACTACTGGCCCGTGCTGCGGAATCCTGCCTTTGTAGCTTAAATATTATTGTTATTAATTTATTTTTCAGTGAAATATTAGCAATCACAAATGTTCTAGGTTTCTTTGTTTTCCTTTTCAAGTCAAAATTTCTTGAAGACTTTAGTACATTCTCCAATATGAAAGCTTTTGTGCAATATATTTGTTTTCAATGCAAGTGCTCGTAAAGGCCTACTTTTTATGCATCAAAGCCAAACAGACAGTCGATTATTTTGCCCTAGGGCTTTATTATTATTATTTTTTTAATTTATTAACAATGGTTGGCTAACCTGCAGCCTTTCCTGTGTACCATAAATGTTATACTTTTTTTTCTCCACTGTTTAATGGCTCTGGATACAGTTCTTTTGAGCCAATCATAATTTAAAGTTCACAAGATTATTTTTGTTTTATTTCCTCACACTATGCATTGAAAAACGTAGTATGATACACGGGCGTTAGAGCAATAAATTACTCCGTCATGTTTAACATTTCTTCCTTTTCGCTCTTGTAGCATAAACTACTATTTTATTTCATAAAGCTATCGAGACCAATCAGAATAAGGACAAACAAAATGTAATTACAAGTATGTAGCTGCAGAACATCTAGTTCACCAAAAACAGGAATGCATCATTAACCCTTCAATGGAGGGTGTATGTTAAAACAAATGGAACGGGCCACACTCATAATTGGAACTTACTTTTTTTATCCGGCGCTAATCGAAAACGTTCTCCCCGTGATTAATCGCGGGGGGCGCGTCGAAGCCGACAGTGACGATCGTGAAGATTGATGCGAGCTGGCCATCCACCCGACCAGACCCGCTAGACCCCCATATCGCTAAAGCCTCTATGACACCTTAGAGAGACGGCGTGTCAGGGTAAAGTGGTGGAGTGGTAGAGTCAAGCGCTTATGATCTGGCTATTGACACCGCTCGACTAATGTGACAACACCTGGAAAACATGCTAACGCGTGCTAAACATATGTATTTGAACGAAAATACAAATGTCTGCACGTCGCGTCGTTCACAATTTCAGGTCTATACCTTGTATTTGTCGTTTAATTGGACATTCTTATCTTTGGCAAAAGCTATAGTTAAACATTACATATACCTAGTAGGCCAGATCATAGCTGAAATCTGCTGTACGGGTTAAATTGCCTATTTTTCCATTAGATCTTTCGTAAGCTATTTCCTAAATGATAAATTGATAACATATGGAGTTTAGCTAGTCAACCCTAAATTTTAGGGTCAGTGAGATCAGATGATGAATCAGAGTTTCAGACTGAAAAATGAAGAAAGAGAGCTAGATATTTTTGCAATCCCCGTGACCTGGATGAGTCGTAGCGGATTTTTAATGAGGCAACTTGACAAACATATTAAGACGGAAACAGGAAGTGTCAAATAGCGTTTCGTTGTCTGCCCACGGCCCGGTTCTTACGTTAAGTGGTCCAGTGTAATTGTTCGGCCAATGCAAATAAAGCTGGTGTTTGATATATCCGGCGCAAGCGCCGCACCGCGCCGCGATGTCGTTGTTCGCACGGCCCGTGTTTGGGACACTTTACCTAAACTTTTGCGTGTGTATTTCGAATTTCGATGTAAGCGGATGGAATTGATGTGTACGCTTAACGGAGTTTTCTTGGTATTTGGTTTGTACAGGGTGCCCGGAAATTTCATTCTTTGAAAGGGGTTATACCAGAGATAATTTTTAACAAATAATGCCTATCAACTAGGGGTCGAAAATGATCTTTTTTTTCAAGTAAAACACGTCGATATTTCAAAAATTAGAAAATAAAAAAGGTTTTCTTTCCACATGAGACCTTTTATTTCTGAGATTATGGGAATTCAGGGCATGTATTTTTTTCAAATAAATGATCTATCGTTTATCATTAATCAGAAAAATAAAAAATATGTGCCAAATCAGGAATAGTTATTTTTAATTTATTTGTTTTTGATTACCAGTCTGAAAGTTTGAAGGATATCTTAAAAACCTTCGTTACTCGGAGACCATTCAATTTCGACCCCTAGTTGAATAGGTCGAATTTACGAGCACCCTGTACTTGTGACATTGAGAACAAAGTTTTCTCATTACCATGTTGGATGTCTCGTTGACCTTAGGAAGTCGAAGGTTTAAATCCTGTGGGAGCACAATTTGTGCTGCGTCTTGTCTGTTTGAACCTCGGGGATAATGCATCCCAAGTATATCCTACCTACTATTGACAGATAGACAACGTTAGGGTTTGAAACAGTATTATTCCAAAACTACAATAGATAGGTTTCTGAAGAAAATACATGTTATAAAGAAGCTCTTTTCCAAGACAATAAGAAAGGCTAAAATGTGATAAAAAAACGCAGCATTGAAAAAAAAAATGCATAGCGAAGGCTGTATTTTCAGTTCAAATCAGAAGATCGTCCAAATAAATAATAATATAATGAAAATAACTATTAACTGTTTTAAACATAGCACCCATAACCTAAAACAAAGGGAAGTGTTTTTTTCAAAAGTGAATGCATTTTGATTTTTTTTCATAAAAATCAAAATGCATTCATTTTTGAAAAAAGATTTATTTTTATTTTTCTTTTCATGTAATATTCGCCATTTTGGAGCATGGTTTTCATTTTCATTATTATAAGTATTATGATCATTATTTTTTATGATTTTTTAAATAATTGTCCGATATGACGTCACTTGAGAATTTTAGACCATATACTGATTGAGATGTGTGATTGCTTATAAAAAAGTGGTTTGTCTCTGTCTGTCTACTCATCTGTCATCCATCTGTCAAATCAGTCGGAAGCAAATTATTATAAATTTATCTTGATAGCAAAAGGACACATTTCTAAACAGCCATTTCTCAAGTGACGCCACATGAAGGCAAATGGAAGCGTAAAAATATTCAACATCTTGAGGTTTTATAGACCACATCTTCTAAAATACGGCTTATTAAACCTAAATCTCGAAATGGTTTTCGAAATAACACACCTTGCATCAAAATCTGACCGGAGCACGATTTTCACTTGTGTCTTGTGTCTTGGTTGAAGAGGAGTCACACAGCATATTTGCAGGCTTTCTTGTACAAAGTTGATTAAGTGCAGTAGCATTATGTTTGGTGTTACTCACTAGTTGAAAAAAAAACTTTGTTCTGTAGTCAGACTATATTATTAATCACCCACCACGGTGACGAATTAACATCATCTACATTCGATCAAAGCGCCCTACAATTTTCTTTTTATGACTGAACTGACACATCAAGCGAATGATACACATCGTCTTTTATCGACCAAGGTGTAAAGCGAGCATTTATCGTTAAAGAACACGCCTGCACAAAGTATCCCCCTTCAAACCCTTATACTTATGTAAATAAGGACGAGAATCTTCATTCTTAGGGACGAGTCACATGGTTCAAGTATTAAATTTGACTTGCAGGTTGCATTTAACCGGCGGATACTGGGGTAATTATTGCCGCGACACGGCTCTCGCGGTGGGGGGCTACTTTACCACATTTGCAACTTACATCGATATACACTTATCCTTTGTTTGTTCATTGCTTTTGAGGGTTAATTATATGGATCGGTGATTGTTGCTGATGGAATTAGTTTCTAGGTTTTTCGATGTTTGACATCGCTTTGTTTGTACTCTGGGTTAAACCCAAAGGATGAAACTAATTTGCAATCCGCGTATTTGCTTATATTGAGAAATGTATCAATGCGGTTTTCCTCACCACTTAGAAAAAAGTCGCAATCCGCGTTTATCTGTGTATTACCTTATCATTATAACTTTTATTTTTGAACATCTGAATGGATTTCAATGCGGTTTTCACCATCATTTAGAACTTTTCACGAGAACTTACACTTACCCATTAGACATCTTATCAACCACGGTCAAGTAAGAATTTCTTCTACCACTGCCGCATGGTGTGTTGCGGGGTAATGCGGGAGGGGTAATAGTATATAGTAGACGGGTATAAGTATGGAACAGCTGATTTTTTTGTTCTTGATTCGAGGGTAGGCTCAATAGTAAAAGTTGTTTGTATGGACGAGTACCATCGCCAGTTTCCGGCTTCCATAACATTATATTAACACCCAGAATATGAAGTCTAAATTTTATTTTGCGTTTTCTTCCCAGAAAGTAGTTCAGCCTTGTTACTGATCACTTACAAAGTCTCCAGTATGAATTTGGCTATATCAATCAAAGTCAACATATATTTAAAACACACATTCTCAGGATTCAGGTGAATACTAAACAAAACCTTTTCAACTGCCTCATAGGTACTGCATAGTGATAAAATGTTTCGTAATGTTTTCATTTTGTAATCGGTATTTATGTTCCTGCATATAATTACAATTATAAACCCGAAGTCTGCTATCAACATCACGGAAGTGAACTTATGCGGGTACAATTCGTTAGAAAAAACGGCAGCAGGCACTTTTCCGGGAATAATAACGCGAGCAAAGGAAATAAACACAGACCACTAAGTCATTAGACGTCATAAGGAGGGCAAACCTTTTTCTTTGTTCTAAGTATAAAAAAAAGAAATGAGAGTTTTCGCTGTCAAAAAAAAGTTATTGAATGTTAGCAACGTTCTTTTTGACAGCGAAACCACATCCATCCATCCATCAGCCTAGTTCGTCCACTGCTGGACTTGTCCACCACTGCCTTTCCAGGACTTTACCACTCTCGGCGGTCATCCTGGAAGAATTTCCCATACTCACACACGCTGGGCAGGCGGGTTGGTGAGCGCGGTGCCGGAACCCCCGCACCAGTGACGCCGCTGCCCGTCACCAGTCTGTTCCATATAAGGCCCGGCTATTAGGGAAACCACAGATTTCTTTTTTTGAAGAGTCTCTCATTGCACTACTATACAAATGTCATTCCATTTTATCCCATCTCTATTAGTACCCCTCCCGCATTACCCCGCAACACACCGGCATGCGGCAGTGGTAGAAGAAATTCTTACTTGACCGTGGTTGATAAGATGTCTAATGGGTAAGTGTAAGTGGTCTGTGGAAATAAACGATAAAGAAAATGATCCAAAGTCGAAGCCTAAGTCCTGCAGGGCTATTGTCTAAAATGTCAGTGTCCATCGATTTGTTCTCCGCCGACACTTACTTTGGTGGATATCCGAAGTAGAATTGTGATTTTCTATCATGAAACCCACTGTTTCTGTATAACCGTTTGACATCCTTAAATACATATACCGGATAATATTTGATAACTTGTGTCAAACTCACAAATTCACAATGGCGTCTTTCGTAAGTTTAAATAAAAAATCAATTTGAAGATGATAATGTACCACCTTACTATGAACTTAACTTATCTACTTTCTGCGAATATGTTGAATATTTGTTAGTGTGTTGCAATAAAAAAACTGCTCCGACGCGACGCAGTGCTTTATTCCACGATGCGGTTTGGATCGATTTGATAGCAACTATGCATACCCGATCGCACGCTAACCAAAATGTTCTGAGGTCGATAAAATCTGAGCTGCCAAAATTGCCTTCAGTGGATAATTGATATCGCTACGCACCGTGACGTCACTTCAGATGCGAACTTATCCTTAGACAATCGGAATTAGATCGTTTGACAGTTACAGGCCGCGTCGTGATAAAAGAGCGCTGGAAGCGATAGGTTTGCGCATGGGTACACTCGCGCACGAAAGTACTAGGCCTGTTGTTTTATTTTTGAACTCGCCTTTCGCTCGCGGCTTCGTATATCAGTTATTGGTACCTTGAAAAATATATTAGATTGAATATCACTAAATAGAATTAAAACCATACAATACATACAATCGCCGCCAGCAGCGCTCTTTTAACATGACGCGACCTGCGGGCCTATTATGTATCTCTAGTTTCCAACTGGACTGGGTGCCTATCATCAAAAACATAGATATACTATCGAACTCGATTGTCTAAGGATATATTCGCACTTGAAGTGACGCACGAAGGTGAAAAATCCATAAAAGCTGGTCGAAACCTAAAAACGTAAAAATTCTCGGAACACGTCCAAAATAATTTAAATTACTACCTGAATAAACAATGAAAAGGTTCACAGCAATTAGGGCTACCTGAAAAACGGGTTGTCATTTTTACATCAGTCCAAAGTTGAACTTGTTCAAAATTGGATGTGTTTACGACAATTTTAAGTCTTGCGTTTATTAATTTCTTACTCGGAAGTTTTAGTGAAAGTTTGTGTTTTTGCGATGGATTCTACTCCAGAAGGTAATTACCTATTTTTTATTATTTATTTTAGATACTCAATGACTTTTTTTTAAACATTAATACCACTAAAACGACGTGAAAATGATTTTTTTCTGCTTAGTAATTTTCATGAAATGATAAAGTTGAATTTCCTGGCACATCCGGCTTTAATGTTAACATTGTTACAAAAAGTAATCATTAGTCTTGCTAAAACCACTGAAAATTTTCCCGTCCGAAACCGTCGCCTTAACAAAAATTTTATTTTATTAGTCATGTTTGCTAATTTTTGTTTTTTAATTGTTTTAGGATCAACTAACGAAGAAGCCTGTTTTAGCAGATACACTCTTGTCAGCTATTATAGGGAGTATGCTTCTCGATAGCATCACGAAAAACGGACATACTTGCAAGAAAAGATGAAAAAAGTCTCTACGTGTTACCGATTTTTCACACGAAACCAAGTGGTTGTTAACAAGATTAGTGTCGGATGACAACACCAAACTCCAACAAGCACATGACAATTTTACAGGGTGCGCCAACAAAAACAAAAATTGGTTCAATGCCTATGTTACTTTCCCTGTTGTGCATTCAGCCCACAACCAAGGAGGTGGCTGACCTTCCAAGAAGTTTGAAGAAACCAGTGATCGCTCAAAGATTTTTGGGAAAAACTTGGTCTACATAATATAGACAAACCAAGGCAGGGTGGAGGGGTGTCTACAGATGGAAACACGGCTTGAAATATGTTTCAGCATGCAGAGGAAGTAACTGAAATATCTAGTATCAGCCTGAATCTCTTAAATCAACTTCATTCAATTTTGAAGTTCAAGGCAAGTGGATATAAAATAAATGCTGCCAAATTTAAGATTTTCTGCTTGAAAACAGCATGTACTTTTGTGTTCCATTATCCATGGTTTAATATGCCTACGACGTTCCACAAAATACTGTTCTATGGCTTAAGCATAATTGAAACTTCGGAAGTAGCTATTGCTCAAGAGAGCAGAAACAAAGATGTGAGAAAATACAGGGAGCAATTTTCCAAATTTTTTTTCGAAAGCAGTGTATGGTAAACGCGTATCAAAGACTAATGGTGTCATCTGACCATTTTATAAGTGATCTAAGAAAACTTTTCTACCTTTGTTTCAAAGTGTGTTAAATTTATCCTGAAATTGACACTGTATAATGAACTAAACATAATTATATATATTTTTTGATTATGAAAGACTTGCATTTCATTTTTGTATATTATTTATCTGTATGAAATTAAGGGGGAAGGCAGTTAGTGTAAGAGAAAGGAGGGGATAGTTATTTTTTAACACTATTAGGTATATTTTTAGATCCATATGAATTGTTACCCAAAAGCTAACCACTCCAGCTCATTTTTGACCCATTTTAGCAGAGGTAGAAGGATATTTGGTATTTTCCTCTTCCCACACAATCCCTCTATCCCTATAATTGGACCAGGAACAATCTTTCACCCAAACTATGACAAATTTGAAAAAAATAGGTTTTGGCCAGCTTTTTGGGATTTTTCACCTCTGTGTGACGGCACAGTTCGTTAATAGTTCAATACCCACTAAAGGCAATTTTGAAATTTCTGTTTTTATCTATGTTTTTGATGATACGCAACCAGTTCAGTTGGCAACCAAAGATACAGAATAGGGGGGCTGTACAATTGTACATTTAGGTAGATGGACACCGATTGAAATATACACAATAGCACCGCTGGGGGGCAATTCCCAGTCATTCGAATTAGCCATCTCGACCGAAAAAACCTGTTTTATCTGTCGAGCTCCATACATTTTTAGCCCAAGTTTTAGAAGTCTAGCTTCTTCTGTTTCTTCGGAATAGCCCCCCTGAATTATGCTGCACCACTGTAGAAACGATGGGAAAAATGACGTTCTTCCACCGTTGATGCAATATTCGTGTTGCGCGAACTCGGACATGCGGGCTGCGTTCACGCGACACACACGTGTTAATACGCTAGAGTGAACGCTGCGAAACAGCCTAAGCAGTTCTTATTATCAAGATATAAGCACGAAAATACCTTAAATTGGGGTACTTGTTTCGTGACTTTCAGTCTGCGTTACACCAAGCGTCATACTTCCTACTGCATATTAGAATAACTAATAGAACACGTGGTATCGAGGTCTTATTGGGCATCTGTTGGGTGTACCAAGGAAGTAGTCTGGCACCTGTAGATTGCTGTCAAATTAAGTCGATGGAATTTGACTGGGTTTTGTTTGATATTCTGTAATTAAGCATCTTCGATTTAGATGATGTTGTTTTGTGGTCTCCTGTTGCAGTAGCCCTTCATATTTTCAACAGAATAATTTTTTTAAATTAAATATTTGTTTAATATAAAAAACAAAAAGTTTTTTTTTCGGATAACTACGGTCCGCTCATTAAAAACACAATAGAGTAAACAGCAGTTTTGTTGTAATATAGTATCCAAAGCGATGGATGTCATTATAAAACATAATATTATCTTAAATATTTTATTGTTTCAGTTGTATGAAATCAGCGACGACCCACAAAGAAAAGAGTTCCTAGATGACTTATTCTCCTTCATGCAAAAAAGAGGTAAGTGGTTTCCATACAACTAGTTATTTAGTCAGGCCCGTAGCCAGGACTCGTTTTTGGGGGAGGGACGGGGAATAAAACTTTTATAAGTACTGTAATACATACAACACGAATTAACATTAAGAATATCATTGTTGTATTGATACGCTGAAAGAAAAATAAATCTGGATGTAAAGAGTTCTGAACTGGTGACTCCTCACATCCAGATTCACCTTTCTTTCTTTGTTTCTATATACTGCACTCTCTTCCTGCACCAACGCTTTTGTTTTTAATTTGTCTATCCTGCTCTAATAAACTGCCGCGCATGCAAAACTACAGTTATTTTGCGGCTACATTAGGATTTGTCACAACATTAAAGGTTTGTAAATCAAATATTTATGAAAAATTTCGTGGCGCTATCCTCAAAAAAGCAGATTAAAAAGCTGTTTTTCCTTGGTTTCGAGACTCATTTTTGTGATTTTTTTCTATCGAGGAAAGTTATCGTAATTGCGTTTTTGACCCGTATCCGTTTCCTAAAGCATATCCTTCCTTGAAAATTATATTTATTTTTTGAAATTTTTAGTGCCTAAATTAATACATATTAATTCTGCGAAAACTGAATTTTTCTAATACCAAAATTGATAAATAGATCTTAAAAACTTACAACTTTATTTCTATCATATTAAATTTTACATAAAATACGTATCGTGTTAAATCCATTTTTTTTGTTGATGTTTAGGTTGTGGTTGACGTATTTACCAAAATATTTTTACTATTATAAAACTATTTTATATTTTTTGAAAACCAAAGGTTTCGGGGGTGGGAGGGGGGGGAAACGTTACCTAAATCTTTCCCCCCTCTACGTACGGACCTGTTCACATTTTTGATTGATTTCCATTGTAAGAATTGATATTTCATGTAATTTATCATGGCATCTAAACGCTTAGTTCACGATTGAAACGTATTAACGTCCAATTTAATAAGACCTCCCATCATTCATAATTCCTATCGAAATAGAGATCCAATAGGTTCGGTTTCTAAATACATGTTAGATGCTGGATAATATCGGTCTTATAAATGATTTTATATTGTGGAGATCGTTGCTTCTGTGATAAGATCATTGTTGATTGACGACTTTAAGTTTCGATCTAAGAGAGCGTTTAGTTCAATAAAAGTTACAAAATATCGGTAATGTAGATAATATACATACATAAAATATTGTTAATATTATGATCGACTAGCTTTTGCACGCGGCTTCACTCGCGTTAAAGTGTCTTTGAGATAAAAACTATTATGATTAATACTTGCGATTGTCGGCACTTGGTGAAACTTGGATAAAAACATGATGAATAGATGCACTTGCACTCGTTTCACAGTTACAAACTAATTTAACCCGACCGGTTTCGGTTTTACACCATCATCAAGGGTTTAGATAAGCTACTTTGGAAGTTATTCAACTACTTTGAAAACTACTTTAGAACTTTGGAAGTGATTGCACAGAATAACTTATCTAAACCCTTGATGATGGTGTAAAACCGAAACCGGTCGGGTTAAATTAGTTTTTTATTGTGAAACGAGTGCAAGTGCATCTATTCATCATGTTTGTATAAAAATTATTGTTGTAAAAGTTTTTGGCTTGGTGGTTATTTTATCAACACCCTTTAAAGCCTATATATTGATCAGGGTCACTACAATGATAATAAAGAAAACCGCTCCCAAATCCGTTGAGTGATTCTCAAGTTAAAACGGAACAGACAAACAGACAAAAATTCTAAAATTTGTATTTTTGTACCGCAAAAATTTTTAAAAATTTCAACAGACACAACTTACTTACTACTTTATTATAATATAGACAAAACAAGTGTTAGATATCGATAAATAAAGCCAAAGGCAAGAGTAATATCAACTCATAACTTAATCCTGGCATTTCCCTTTAACCCTTTGCTTGCGTTGCTGTCAAAAAAATAACAACATAAAATAAATCCGCGGTCTGAAATCGTTATAATGCACTTAACGACTCGAATTTATTACCGCCATATTGCACGGCCGGCCATTTATTATTTCAGTCCGTATTAATTAAGGTTATAGAAGTGTTACAAACAAAACGAGTGTGGGAATTCGCCATATGGGCTTTATCCGAGAAGATAATCATTATGTTTTAAATATCATAATAGAAATAATTAAGCTGGAGATCGTTCGATCGCCTCGAGCGGTTATATCGTGCGCGGACGAATGATTGATAACTGTCTCCGTCTCTCTCTTACTCACATCTTATTGTATATCCTGTCTCTCTCTGCCATTAATTGATCTCTTCTGTGAATGGCGCCATCGCTAGATAGATCATGTTGATTTCTGACCGCCTAGTTGTTAGTCAAATCAAAAGTTATTGTTAAGCTCTTATTATTTATTGGTTGACATTAATTCTTTTAATCTTGCGTTGGTGGATCGCGAACTTTAATTTTAATCTCAAAATTATATTACTTACTAAGCAATTATGTATAGGTATATAAAGTTCATTTCCACTTTGTAAAGGATAAAAATAACGATATAAATATAACGATTAAGAAGTTGCGATGCACATACTGTAGTGCACAACATGAAGCCGGAGTTGACCTGCGCCATCAGAGCTGGGCATTCGTCGGGTTAAGGATGCATAAGTGGAAGCCGGATTGTATAACACGCCTTACCACAAGTAGGCGCGCCGGATTGAAAAACGTCGCTGTATTGTAAAGCGGCTGATGACATTCAGCCAAAATGTCGAAATGATCGGTTCACCAAAACGGTGGCAACTTTAGCCCTATTTTAATTGTGAATTCTGCTAAAATTAGGACGGTCGCATCGCTCCACTCCGCTTCGCTCGGCTCCCTTAATTTATAAACATGTCAACCTAACACTCTCCTCCTCGCTCCGCTCGTCGTCTTGTAATACGGCGTGTTATACGATATGGCTGCGACACATAATAAGGTCAGATTGAGCACCTCATTTTGTATCAATCAGAACTGAACTCTATGACGTTTACTTTTAGTTTAAAATAGCGCGCTCTCAGCCGTGGCTGTTACGACCACCAAGGAATACGCGCGCACGAAAAACTGCCTTTTTATTTAATTTTTGCTTTTAGATGAACTTATTAAAATAAATATTCTAAGATGTTTAGACGGGGTTATTAGTCACTTATTTTTATCATAAATTTCAAGGATGTAAAATTTAAGAACGGCCCTTTAACACTCGAAAAACATGAAATTTAGATTTAACTTCGTAATTTATTTCTATCGATAATTTGCTTTTTTTCTAAAATGTTTAGATCAGCCCTATAGCCTATAGATCAGCCATTTTAGTTTTAGTGCTGTCAAAACTAAATTTTCTTCGATACAAAATAGTCCTTAAGAGTAAGGATTTGAAGCTAAATTTTAAGCTTTGACATCACTAAAACTAAAATTAAAGCCTTCAGAATTGGCTTTACTATCTACATTATTTTTATTAAACCGATTGACCAAGTTACATAATGTGAAATGGTCTTTTGAAGTTGTGCATCTGACCTTATACGGACCCTTAAGTCCTAAACGGTGATAAAAAGGGTTAAATCTTTGACCAAAAGCCAGTCGCCTAAATAAAATGTCGCTATCAAATCAGAAATATAAAATATGCCAATTCAAAATCGAAAACAAAAGTTGTCTACACGCCTTTACTATTGTACCACGTACTACACCAAAAAGACGCGGGTTATTCCACTCCAACCAGAGTTTATCGCCACCACTGCGTGAGATAAATTAAATAATAATTTATTCAGTGCGCGATAACTGGCAGCCGCGAGAGATGGCGACAGCTGATTCTCTCACCACACCATGTAGACCTGGGCGGGCTGCAATCTGTTTCAATTACATGGGGGTAAATGGTCTTGGGGACTTCTTAATGAATTGGTAGCAACGTCTTGAGTGGTTTGCTGGTGTTTAAAGAGTTTAACTTATAGGTACGTGTGTATATATTTTTATTGTGATAATTGTTTGCATTATTATGCAAATATTTCATTGTTTACACATGAATCATGACATTCTTAATCGAAAAAGTAGATAACTGCTTAGTTATAAAAAAAAACAGGTGTTAATTTGATATTTATTATAATAATAAATAAACAAAACTTACACAGTGTAACTCTATTTTTGAATTTATAAATAAAAAACAGAAAGATGTAAAAATATGATATATGCTTTTATCTTTTTCTTCACACAAGTTTGGTTTTCAGTGGTCAGAAAATTCGGTTGCATTAGAAGGGCCCTTCATAAACTGTATCAAATTGTACCATACAGACAGTTGCTCCACCCCAGTAATTGGTCCAAGGGTTGATACCTGATGGAGCTACTTAGTTCACCATCAGCTACTGTATACAGTATTTATTTGAAAATGGTTCTAGTCTAGGGACATCCATAATAAAACCGGTGTGTATGAATGCAAATAAGGATTTATTTATTTGTTTCAAACAACACGGTAAGGTGGATCGCAGGAAGTTGAGTTGCTTTGTATTGAGCTTGCTCATAAGAGTTGTTATAACACTACCGCGTAAACCAAGGGTCTCCAACCCGCCGCGGCCCGCCGGGACATTTTTTGCGGCCCTCAGGGGCTAATAAAATTTTCATCTATTCTATATGAATTCACGAGCAACACTTCTAAAATCAAACGTCGCCGCCGCTCAGTCACCGAGCGATTTTCACCAATGTGGTGAAAATTAAACAATGTCAATTCTCACATTAATCTGTATCTTATTATTTTTGAACAAATTAAGACATTTTAAATTCACTTTTGGTTATAAATTATTGTTGTTTACGTGTGGCAATGTGCGGCCCTTTGACAGACATGGAATAGATTATTGGCCCTCTAGCTAAAAAAGGTTGAAGACCCCTGGCGTAAACTATTGTGTCTGCACGCTTCTTAAGGCTGGCCCGCGCACAAATGAGCAGGTTCCGTACCGTTCCCTCCCGTAAGCAAGTGGTTTAATATTATAATATTTTTTTAGAAATTTAGAAATAAAAACTAAAACCAGAACATTGACTGAATAAGCTCTACAAATAAATACACCTTTCTGTTACACGTTGTATAGTTTTTCAATATTTTTTTTTAATAAATCCATGAAAAAATCCGTTTTAGAATTATCCGAAATCTGCCTGAGTAATATTTTTGCACATGCCGGTAGCCGTCCACTGCCAATAGTAGGATGGTACGGGTGCATACTATATCTATGAGGAAATAAGCTTTTGCTTATCATAGTTTATAACGGGAGGTTTTATCATAGGTTGAAACTAGGGTTGCCAACTGTCCCGATTTAATTGGGATATCCCGATTTCAGGCCCCTGTGTCCTGTGTCCCGACGATGAGGCTGGCGGGTAGCTAGTTGTCTCGATTTTCAACATTTTTCGATTACGCTCGGAAGTGTATATAAAATGCGCCAAATACCAAAACAAATATTAATTTAAGAACAAAAATTTTACGTAATTTGTTTACGTTCAATATCAGATGTAATTTAATTTTAGCATAGACAAAATTTTAGTTAAGGTAAGTAATTATTATACTATGTTAAATATATTCACGATTATTATTCAAGAAAATTCACAAAGAGACTTATGTTATCGGTTGAAATAGTTTTAGTTTGTGAAATTTTCCAACTTTTCTATTTTATTATGATAAAAATCTTTTTTAAGAAGTCCCGATTTTATTTTGTTTGTCCCGATCTTTATTCCATTAAATCCCGAAAATCTCTTTCCTAGAGTTGGCAACCCTAGTTGAAACGCAGTCGCTTATCAATGGGAAGGAAAGGAAATTGCTTTTTCCTATATCATAATTATATAAGTACACCTGTTAGGTTAGTGACTCATTTATGTTGTTTATACTTACTCAAATAACTCGGCCAAGTGCGAGTCGGACTCGCGCACAAAATTTTCCGTACCACCACTCACTACGGGTAAGGAACCCGGAATTGCTACTTTTTCGAGGTATTTTAGGAACCTTTGGGTTACTACTTTTTTTTTTGCTGAGGAACATGCTGTAGTAACAGTATTCTGTGAAAATTACCCTTGTGACAGACGGACAGACAGGCTTAGTAATAGGGTCGCTTTTGGAAAAAATCAACACTGGGGACTAAATAATAATTAGGTTCGATTGCACAATGTTTTAAATTGTATTTAATTAAACGAATGGAATTTAATGTGACAGATATTTTTTGACTGACAGATTGCCAATAAACATTAAAAAAAGAAATTTTCTTGTGCAACGATATTAAGGCGCTACGTAAATGTTTTAGCATTCCTGTTACTCCATATGCGAAAAAACTCTCAGTGCGAGTGGGACGGATTCGTGGAAAAGTAGCAAAAAGTCGGTTTTTTATTATATAAAATGTACTAAGCTATTTTTTCAAAAATATTTTCAAGGAGACTTTACAAATACATAATATCCACATTTTGAATGCAATTTGACAATTAAATTAGTTAAGATTTCAGAATTACAGGAAAAAATAAAACAATGTCGAGGTCTTTTCGGAATTAAATTCTATCGAGAAAATTTCATCAAATCGCGTTTTCCTTCAGTGAGAATCTTAATCAAATACTCAATAAACATTTACCCAAAAATAAAATACATAGATTCTTTTTGGTATCGCCTTAAAAAAAAAAAACTTAAAATGCTAAGGTTTTTGCATATGTCTCCTAATCGATCTTGATCCTTTCGTCTAAAACCGATCAGAACAAACATCAGAGTTTTTTAATTAGTAGAATTAATTATGCGGGCACGGCTGATCTCGTACAGACAACTGATAGCCTCATATTAATAATGTTTTATCATTTATTACTGGCCGTGAGTAATGAAAGTTTTATGTTTGACACGCCCAAAGACTCTGGCCCGATAGTCCGTCTTCGTCTCTCGTTGCTGATACTTCTTTTATATATTTTTTTTCCACGATTTAGGACGTGTTTATGCGCGCGCGCCGCTTCTTCGATTATGATAATTTAAATCAAGCTAATATGAGTTTGTGGGTGTTCTAAACGGTGTCGTTTTGTCTTGTAAATTAAATGGAAATAAACGTAATTTAAAAACATGATTTTAAACGACTGTGATAGCAATTTTATCTGTCACATTATTTGATTAATCTTGCGGAGACGAGGTCATCTTTTGGAAGCGGTTTTCTTTTAGTAGTTTAAAGATATATTTACGCATGTACTTTTCATTAAGTCATTTGTTTGTTGTTGTTTGTTTGTCTTTGGAACACACATCCCTAGCTGTCTTTTTGAGTTTAGTACCCGAAATCTGTCCATCTATCCGTCTGTTACAGGCGGTTAGTTCTGTGGTCGCAGGAGTCTACACCTTCTGACTCAGAACAAGTAATTGTTCTGAGGCTTCAGATGTGATAGGTACCTATCAGAGTTTGCGAGTCCAACTCGCACTTGGCCATTTTTAGGGTTCCGTACCTAAAGGGTAACCAACGGGACCCTATTACTAAGACTCGCTGTCCGTCTGTCCGTCTGTCACAAGGCTGTATCTCATGAACCGTGATAGTTAGATAGTTGAAATTTTCACAGATTATGTATTTATGTTGCCGCTATAACAACAAATACTAAAAAACAAAATAAAATAAA
The DNA here is from genome assembly GCA_934047225.1 of Ypsolopha sequella. NCBI lineage: Eukaryota > Metazoa > Arthropoda > Insecta > Lepidoptera > Ypsolophidae > Ypsolopha > Ypsolopha sequella. The sequence goes on along the minus strand of OW204002.1, from coordinate 9,556,770 downwards.
TATTTAAGGGGGCTCCGATACAACAGACATGATTTTTTTGCCGTTTTTATAGGTAATAGTACGGAACCCTTCGTGCGTGAGTCCGACTTGCACTTGGCCGGTTTTTTTGGAATGTACTTTTCATTCAATCGTTTGTTTGTTGTCTATGTCTTTGGAACACACATCCCTAGCTGTCTTTTTCAGTTTAGTACCCGAAATCTGTTCACCTGTCCGTCTGGCACAGGCGGTTTGTTCTGTGGTCACAGGAGTTTACAGCTTCAGATGTGATAGGTACCTATCCAGTTGAAATGTTCACAGAATACATGTCACTATGGCCTCTATCACGGCAAATAATAAACAGAAAAAAAAACCAAGGGTCATCGAGACATCTATTTTAGGGTTCCGTAACCACGTTTTGTTTGCGAGTCCAATTCGCACTTCGCCATTTTTTTAGTTGTGTCTTTTCAAACTTCCTTAATCGGTTTTCTCTCAGTTTTCACCATTCCACCTTTATTTTATTTATCATAAGTATCCATCCATCCATCCATCAGCCTGTCTTCGTCCACTGCTGGACATAGGCCTTTCCAAGATTTTGCCACTGTTGTCAGTCCTCCTGGAAGAAATGCCCATACTCACGCACGCTGGGCAGGCGAGTTGGTGAGCGCCGCTGCCCGTCACCAGTCTGTTTTATAAAAAGACCGGCAATTGGGGATGGATATACTGCCATCAATCGGTCCCAGGCATGGTGGGCCACCTGGTTGTGCCTGAGAGCTGTCCTTACTCCCCCTGAATAACTTTGGGGGTTTGGCGGATAAGACTGTGGTATCTCTACAGTCCAAGTCGGCATCAGCTCTATCACCTATAATCACTAGTAATCAGAATCACTATCAAAATCGTTTCCCCTCGAACGCCTTTACCCATGTGTCGTAGTGTCGGGGACCGGGGTGCGTATGCGCCGACCACGTGACCACGCGCACCTCGTTAGCTGCTGATTGATCGGCCATCATGATGCTACCTCTACGAGAAACTTACAGGATGATCTGTTTGTGATTTCATTACTAGTTTTTTTTTTGTTGACGTTGACGTCGTTTATAGCTCGTAAAGTAATAGAAAATAATTTGTTTTATCCCCTGAAGATGGATTGATTTCCGAAACCGTAGGAAGTGTGCAACAAAATAACCAAATTTCTAAATAGCTAAGATGGTCAAAAGAACAGTATTAATTCTTAATCATACAGACCGTAAATATAAACCCAAGAATCCCTTAAGGGTATGAAAGTATATATCAACGAAACTGATACGATTACGATGAAAATTTAAATAGTAAATTTTCCCTAAACAAATCATTATTTTTCTAAGCTATGGCTACGCACTCTTATCGACCCAGATCTAGACCGACATCTGCAGGCCCCGACAGATCACATTGATTGTGTTCTGTGCTACTGACGCTATCAGAGGTCAACGACTAGCGAAGGACAGATGTCCACGAGATTAGTGTATTTTAAGTTTAACAAATCGTTTTATTGTATGGTACTGGTACATTAATTAAAGTTGCCGCTATTTTTTTAAATAAATTTATTATGTCATACATAACATAACATACCCATAAGAGCGGTTTCGCAGCCGGATTGTGAAAAACCCGCCTTTTTCTAATTAATCGAAACGGAACACTTAAATTCAAGATTCACTCAATAGTTATTCAACAAAACCTTATAAACCCTTTGTATGTAGCCATCGCAAAGTATCTATTGGTTTCTGAAAATTAGAATTTCAAAAATTTTTAATTTAAAAAAGTTTGAAATTCTACCTAGCCTTTGCTTTTACATCCTGTAGCTATTAATGATTTGTGGATTAACTCTTGTGTTGTCAGAAATTAATACTATTTTTCAAGTACTTTTTCTATGCTGGCGTCCTTAGAAATTTGAATTTTGGTGTATAGGATTACCTACTAAGTACATTAATCCCATTTGTTATAATTTCTGCATCATCCTGTAAGTGAACACCTATTGTTTCACTTGTTATAGCGAGTGTGGTATAACTAATAACATCTCATTCGGAATCATTTCCCGTGATTAATTATCTGTTTAATCGATATAAGATGTTGTGCCAACAGCCTTCTCATGTTTCTATAGCCTTTAACTCTTATCTCTTTACTCTATTTTCAATTTTAACCGCGTGCAATAAGGTTGATGTTTCGGTGGGGAGTTTTTGATCATAGATTACGTTAAAGAGTTGATCTATCAAATCAGTTTTTTTCTCTCTCGTTTCATTGAAGATAGCTTTTGTTAAGGTTTTTAATTGGTGTCTTAAACGGGCTCGGTTAATTCGATTTCTTGAAGCTTCACCCATTTATTTTTGTCTGCTCTTTCATAGTGAGTGTTAATCACGAGTTGATTGATTAGGAATGACCCCGATTCTTGTGGGTGGAGATCTCAAATTACATTTTGAAAGTTGATTGTAGATTTAAGTAAGAGACATTGTGGTAAAAAAATTGTAATTTCCTCTTTGAGATTGGTTTTTGCTTATTAAATGCTATTTTGTTAATTAGTATCATTCGTCAAGTCTTCAATCATGCCTTCAGCGCTCATTATTGTGTGTTTTAAAAGAGTTATTGAACTTTTGAATAGGAAATTAGACGAAGAATGTCGGAGACAAGGATAGAGTAATGCATTTTATAAATTTGGTTAAATAAAATTGACTGGCTTACTAAACTTTTTACGCCAAACATCAAATCTTTCTTTATCATCAATCTTTAATTATATATTTGTAATTTACGCAGACTTGCACATAATATATGTATGTCGTGGGCAGATCGTAAGGTACGAAATCAAAAAAAAAAAAAAAAAAAAAAATTGGTGCAACGACGAGCGGGGTGGTTCACTTACATGTAAATACATTTAGGGAGCCGAGCGAGGCTGAGCGGAGCGTGGCGATTGGTGCTGACCCTCCTAATTTTTACAGAAATATAATATACAAATTACAAATACAAAATTATTTATTTCATTAACAAAATCATAGGTATTTACAGGTTGTTGGAGCCTCCTTTTAAGTAAAATAATACCTGTAGTAGGAGACTCCGCTCTTCCATAGTGGACAGCAAACTTATGATTAGCTTATTTGTTTAGCTTAATTAACACAATATATGATTTGGTAATAATGTATGTGAATAAGTGAGGGGTGGTGTGTAAGTGTGACTGAGATTCCCTAGCCCTATGACCGAAGTCTTGGGATCAGTAATCAGTATTGAAAAGCTACTAGGGAGGATGATGATGTGTATGTTTGTGAGTGTGGTGTGTAATGCATGAGAGTGTGAAGGTGTGTAAGGCCGCTTGTAATCAAATTTTGGGTAAAACTAGAAATACTTACATATTTTATAACAATTATTTAACAATAGAAAAAGAAAACATAGGTAAATATATATAAAATTAAGTTTAATTAGTATGCCTACGCAGATCATGATATGCCCAATTCTGCGTTGTGCTGACGACATATATATGTGTGTGTGTACGTGCGTATATGCACTTGCATTGCACACCCCTAAGCCACCTAAGCTCTATCGTTCAGATTAATCTCCAAACTCTCAAGTAATATAGCAATGAACCAAATTTTTCCCGTGTTCACGTCTATCTAACCGACTTGATGAGATAGTATCAGATCATTAGAACACGTGCCATTTATCGTTTCAAATTTGGAACTCTGCATACGTCACAAGGTTGTCACATCACGTTCGAAAATAGTTCAAGATTGATGATCAAGCGCAGCATTCCGCAGAACTTTCACCCCATCTTCTAGCGAAATAAGCAGTTCTAAAATCCACTTTAACGCTGGTTGGTAAGAGTAGACCCATGTGTCTAGTTGTTATGGTAATAAACAGATTAAAACAAGGGTGAAGATTGATGGTGGCAGCCCTAGGGCCTGTCAAGATGTCGCTGAACGCTCATTGTGGAAATTCATGAACTGATGTTTTGCTTTATTGATTTTTTTTAATGTTTGGGTGGGTCAAGGTATTACAGTTTTCAAAATATATTATTATGTGCTTAAAAAAAATAAAAAATAACTATATTTTTGTTAGCTTTTGTTGTCCTTATTACATATATATTATTAGTATTATTTTTTGATTCCTCTCGCAAAGGGAAGAATGCTTTTTCAGATCAGCAAGAAATGAATAAAAAAAACTAACGATGCCTTTTTAACAGTATTTTTGTTTTTTAAAAAGAGAGCTTTGCTCAGCCGGTCTATTTTTGAAAAAAAAAATAGGGATAAATATGGCTGTTCACATTTTACTCCATTTCTATACGTAATACGTATGTAGCTATAGATATCTGTAGCTATTGTTACCAATAAATATCTGTACCTGTTCAAATCACTTTTCGGCCCAAGAGCTGAAAAGGATCACTTTCAACTCGATCTTAAAAAAAACAAGGAGAGCGAGAGAGATGAAAATACTTTCCATTCGTCGATGTTGTTTGTGGTAATGCGTGAAATTGATTGGTTAAACGTCAAGAAAAAAAAAATTAAGCTTTACTTTTATAAATAATAATGTTGGTACCAACCTCAGAATTATTCCTTATTCTGAGGTACCAACATCATGAAAATAAAAGAACGTACTCAAAAAATGCAATAGAACAACGGGTTCGTTCAAATTGACGGTCATCTTCCGACAATAACGGTCTCCATAACGCAAGTCACGACGATAGGGGTCGCGTTTGACAGCGTGAAACGTGTTAAAAGGTTTATTCGACCTTATTCTAGGAAAACTAACTTATACAGTTTCAGAAGGATATTTTATTGTATCACTTCCGGGGAAAACAAATCTTATTATTTTTCAGTTTCCATCAATATCAGGAAAGGTCATTAGTGATGTTGGTATTGGTATATTCGTTTCCAGTATGAATTAAGAAACTACTGAACCGATTAAGCTATTGGCATTTACGTGCAGAATCTGCAGAATCTGAGAATCTGAACACGAGAATCTGAATAGTAGTTTTTTTTAAATAGGTCATCAAATGATAGGCGAGCAATCGTAGAATGACAAATTTGTTTAATCAGGGCGAAAATTTAAATGTCTCAAAAATATATGTTATGCTAGAGAAGATATACTTATAGTAGAACTGAAAACATAATTATTTCGCGCAATAGAAAAAAATCACAAAAGTGCTCTTCAAAGAAACAAACTACGAATGAATGTATTATAATGAATTTTCTCGGGAATTTGCTTTACATATAACCATTTTTCTGTTTTATTTAATACTTTTTAGAAAATCCAACGCATGTAGCAAGCGTTCTAATGTAGACCTCCTTACAATACAATGGGAGTGGTTATGAAATCACTATGAACCACTATTTTCCACCAAAGCCACCCACAACTCGATCAAGGAATCAAAAATCGTTGGGAAAATTGGCTGTCAAACGTGGTTGTGCAGCTAACTTCAGGCCACTACGAACCACCATGGTATGGTTTGGACGAAATGGTGGTTGATGGTAGTTTGACACTTCAATAGTCGGTCACGAAGTCTGTACGGGTTTGTTCGGTTTGTTTACGCAACCGACTTACCAAAGATAGCTGAGCGTGGTGAATATGATTGTTTTGATAATCATACCTAATCATGTTCAAATCAAAATCAGCGAGATCCATCATTATCTCATCAATTTAATTGAGTTGATTGATCGTTTAAACCTGTGCAAACAGAGAAAAATCGTTTTACTCAATGTCAACCCACCTGTGGCATAAACTGATAGATATTTGTCTTATCGAGCTGAACAACTGTCCAACTTTCTCAAGATACACCAATTATGCAGTTTACACACATGTCGAGGCCTAGCTGGCTACTGGTTTGTTTGTCTATTCGTCTGTCACACACGAAGTTCCCACGGCAGAGAATATATAACCTATGACGTCGTAGATGAATTTCGATGATTGTATAAAGCTGCTGGCTGAAAATATAAGCGAATAAATATAATTAGCCGTCACAAATGTAAAAGATTTAAATGTTCCAATTTTAAATAGACAATGATCACGCGGCTTTCAAAAACAATCTCGCATCAACGAATTTTATAAGTGGCCAGTGTTTTAATCTAAATATTTCTCGGGATGTTATGATCGATTATTTCAGTGGTATTTTTTGTTGAGCATGAAAAATGTGTGTGGTATTTCGTCGTCACGGTAGTTGGCGTATCGGGATCAAACGAGTCTCGACCGCGGGATTCTTATACAAATAAAAGTGGGATTAATAAACGAAATGCTTGTAGTGTTGGGACGTCTTTTAATATTTCAGTTCATGATAGGGAAATCTTTTGATAATCTTCCATTTAAAAAAAATACTTAGTTTACGTACACATACACGGTGACTTTTTGATCATCGTCCAAATTCATACTGGCGGCTTGATAAGTGGTCAGTATCTTGGATCAATAACAATTATTGTAAAATTCGTAAAATGAAATGTCGACTCCCCATAGTGATTCACTTGGGACTGGAAGTGAATTACTATGGAAAGTCGAAATTTCATTTTACGAATTTCTCAAAAATTGTTATTGATCCAAGATACTGACCACTTATCAAGCCTCCAGTATGAATTTGGACGATGATCAAAAAGTCATGTACTTATAGATTTTTTATACGCATTACCAAAAAATATTTCCATCTTTCGGAACCGACTCAAAAGGACTTAAGGATGATTTTTAAAAAAAAAAACACTATTGTCAGTTTTACGCAACTCTGCTGAGTTTATGTGACGTTTTTCGAATTGTTTCCGCAAAGTAAAATTTAATGGGCGGCTTACATAAACTGTTTACTTACTGTTTTAAAATGAGAAGAGAATTAGGATGATACATCTATACTTTTAACAAAATTGTATGAAGGGTTTTGTGAATACTCATTGTTTTTTTTTTTAAATATCGGTTGTTATAGAAAGAAGAAGGAAAGACAAACAGGGAAATCACTACATAGTATAAAACAAAGTCGCTTCCCGCTGTCTGTCTGTCCCTATGCATGCTTAGATCTTTAAAACGACGCAACGGATTTTGATGCGGTTTTTTTTAATAGATAGAGTGATTCAAGAGGAAGGTTTATATGTATAATGTAACATGCCCGTGCGAAGCTGGAGTGGGTCGCTAGTACAGAATGAAAGTTATAGTAATTGCTTAGAACAAAAATGTATTTTTCAATGCAAGTGCCCACTTTTTATGCATCAAAACCGAACAGAAAGTCGATTATTTTGCCCTAGGGCTTTAATATATATTTTTTTATTTATTTGCAATGGTTGGCTAACCTGCAGCCTTTCCTGAGCACCATAGATGTCATACTTTTTTTTCCACTGTTTAACGGCTCTGGATACAGTCCTTTTGAGCCAATCATAATTTAAAGTTCACAAGATTATCATTTCCTCACACCATGCATTGAAAAACGTAGTATGATACACGGGCGTAAGAGCAATAAATTACTCGATTACGTTTAAAACACTCGCTACGCTCCTGTTTTAAATCGTCCTCGTAATTTATTCCTTTGCGCCCTTGTAGCATAAACTACTATTAAAAATTTAGGAAAGTATACTAAACCACGGGCTCTTCATCTTTTAGACAGACTTGTGCAATATTAGAAGACGCCAAGTGGTATAGAAATGAGTATTTTTCAAGAACATAGTAGACGATCCCATCACTAAAGCGAATAAACAAATGTCGCACCCATTTCCTCTAAAAGTGTAGAGCCACAGATTCGATGCTAATCTCTCGGCGAAAAGTGGATTATTAATACATCAACGTCCCAGACGGCGTATCGTGGCGCATCATTTACTTTTTTATTTAATATACTCTAATATAAAATAAACAGTCTGAATCATGTGCAACACTTTACCAAATACAATATAATTGTATCCAGCTTTTTTTCGTGCTTGTTTTTTTTTGCTTGTGCGACTGTGCGTATTTCATTTTTGTCTATTTATTTATACTTAACGTTATTTGTAATGTCTATTTACGTTATACAACGTGTAACAGAAAGGTATAACCATATTTGAAGAGCTTATTCAGTCAATGGTATAGAACAACTTTTACTATGGAGTCAAACCTTAAATCTCAAAAAAAAAATCTGCCCTTCCATACATTTCGGCCGAGCGGCATTGCATTTTTCTATAAAGTGAGTAATTTTTTTTTCGATTTACAAGATTTGTTCCATAGTAAAAGTTGTTCTAAACTATTGACTGAACAAGCTCTTAAAAAATGGTTACACCTTTCTGTTACATCTTGTATATGCCTATATATAACGTTATTATATTTATTCTTGTAAAGAATATGTAGTTTTAGACGATGGTTATTTATTACAGCTCGTATATATACCTATATTTTTAAGGTTCCATTAAAAACGAAGCTTTGGTGTCTCTCTGTCTGTCCGTCCGTCTGTCCATCTGAACAGCTAAGTCGATTTTTGAAAACTCTTTGATCTATAAAAAAAATATCATATCATTAGTCATTAGTCACGACATGAATCCCCGAGGGGGTGTCAGAGGGGTTCCGAGTGTGAACTGTGAATTGCGAGCCACAGTCCACACTCAGTAAACCCGCGTTTCACCGACGAATATTACGTCCCACCCAACGTGATGAGTGATGAGCTCTATTGCCGTACTTTGGGCACACATACACGTTTTATTGAAACAGCTACTTACTAACATTTCTAAAACAGTTATTATTATGTTTCATGTTATGTTATTTAAGGTCTTTCAGTTTAAATGGAAAGTAATTTAGGAGGTAATTCAGTATCGTTAATACATCACATTCCACTGCAAAGTACTTTTTTTTGCGCGAACTTTTTTCTTCACATGTCACAAACCGAGGCACCTGATCGGACCACTTTGTACTGAGAAGTGAAAAAAAAGTTCCCGCAAAAAAAAGTGCTTTGCAGTGGAATGTGATGTATTAACGATTCTGAATCACCTCCTTAATTACTTTCCATTTAAATTGAAAGACCTTATATTTTATAAATAATACTCATTTTGATTTTTACGACAAATCTACAATGGTGTCGATTCGGCGTAACACGACTTCACTTATTTGACAGGACTAACCTTATTTTAAGCATACTGTCTTTTTCTTTCTTTATCGAAAAGACAAGGACAGAACGCTTAAATTAAGTCTTAGTCCTGTCAAAAAAGTAAAATCGTGTTGCACCAAATCGACACAAATAGTTGATAGTCGGTACGTCACGATGTCCGTAAACTTGATTAAACGATACGTTTGCAGTTATTTTGATGTGCTACACCGAATCGACACCATTATCTATTTCGTTGCGATGGACACACCTTAATTTTAATGATATTAGGTCTTTACATATGAAATTGCCGTTTTCCAAAGAGAATTTGAGGGAAACTCAATTTTCTGTACTAATATTTTTAATTTTTTTTTAGGAATGACAATTCTTTTCAATTCTTGACAATTCGTTTCTTTTTTGTATGAATGAGACAACATTAAGCTAACAGCAACAATAATTTAATTTTTGAAGTGTCAGCTGTAAAAAAATATTACGAATCTTATCATGGAAATGGATGGCATTTAGGACGAACTGTTTTTGAAATTTAAATTTAAATTATCAAACTGACAATAAAAGCAAAATTTAATACGTAGATGTATATCCTTGAAATCAACTTTCAAACAAAAAACAAATAATGGAAATAGCTATTGAATTACAGGAGCTATGAACTCGTGAAACTGTAAGAAAATTTCGGAATTTCATATGTAAAGACCTATTATAAATTTATAACTAACGTGGTGTGTTGCATGTTGATAAAATTTACGCTCAGTCGATATTTGTGGCTTGCTTTATTAGAACTATCTAGAACAGGGGTCGCCAAACTACGGCCCACGGGCCAAGACCGGCCCGCGAGCACCACCAAACCGGCCCGCGGTCGCTGGCCGGACATGCCCGGTTTCTAGCCCGCCATAGTTTATTTAAAATTCGCAAACTTATAACAATAACGTAATGCTATTTACCATTTATGATTTATCAAAACTCACAATAAAAAGGTTATCATGCGTATTTGTCTAAAAGTAGCGTTATTAATATTATATCAATAAATATGATCTAACTCGCCCATACCGCGTACTCTTCTCTCCCTCAACGCTCTTCTAAACGCCAATCAGGGGCTCCTGATTCTCATTTGTATCAACTTCAAGCAAATGCATGCGAAATTCAACGCGTGCAAAAGAGATGGCATGTTAGGCGGGCGTCGTCGCACGCACGACAAATTTCAATCTCAAGTTGATGTTGATGGAAATGAGAATTACGCGGTAGACCCGCAGGACTGTGATCTGTTTGCTGATGGATGGCAGAAAATATTGTCAGAGTGTTTGTGCTTTTGTGAGAGGGACTGTTTCCGACTTTATGTGTTATTCTTATTTATTTTAGTTGATTGTACCTTTTTGTGTTTCTATTACTATCTTTAATTATTGTAACTGGTTTGTCCGTTTTAATTAAAGTAAATAAATAAATTAATGTTATTTACAAAACTATTTCAAGGTGCACAGATTACGCTTCGGCTAACTCCATCGCAATGTTTTTAATGATACTTGCCCGAAGTACCAACCGAAATTGCGAACGGAGTGTAGTACTGTCCTATGCCCTGCACAAAAGATATCTCACTGACCGGCTAGTACCTATACGAAAATTTGCACGTCAAAACTACAATATTTTGGAATTATCTACGTCTTGGCCCTTGGGGTCTTAGTGGGGGAATCAGTGTGGCCCTTAGGCTAAAAAGTTTGGAGACCCCTGATCTAGAATATTACTAATTCTCAAAAATGGTTTTAATTCCTTGATGAAACCCTAAACAATATCTCAGCACTATGCCAACGTTTACAGATCTATTAATTTTCTTTATCGTGGCTTAAATGCTTCTTTTGTTTCTCAATAAAACAGTTTTACATGTCCATTGAAAACTCTTTGATGTCTAACTATGTGATATATCTGTTCTTTTCTATTAAAACAGAGTCATGTAACTTCTTTTATGTTGGAATGAAGAAATTAATAAAATTACAGATTTCGCCCGCAAATCTCACAACAAATTACACAGTTTTAATGCATCAGCAATTTAATTTACGATGCCAACAACCCCAATGTTCAGAATAGTTTTGTCACAATTCAGTTACTCGTAGTAGCAAATTTTTAAACAAAATAACGTGACAAATTGTTTTAAGACGATATGCGAACAAAATACGGGTGTTTCTTTAAAATTAAATAAAATTCTGGTAAATGCATGTTGACTATATAATCTAGGTTTTTGAAATTGGAAGATATGTTGGGATGAATTTTCCCAGATAGAAATAATTGTTGAAATGAGGTCTTCAAACACACATTTTCTCCTCGTTTGACGAATAGGAACCATATACAGAACTCAAACATATTTTATTAGGTGTGTTTCAACAATATCTAAAGATTTGATATTTGAAATTTTGCTAGCTATTTAAGTTATTTTAATAAAAATATAAAACCTACTTTTTCCCTTTTGCCCTGAATCCGCCCCTCTCGCACTGCGCGATTTTTCGCTTGGAGTGACAGTGACAAAAATAAAATTCGCATAGCCTCTTGATATACATCGAATAACCCTGCTTTATTTCCCTACTAGGCTTTCGTCGCGTGCTCCGCCCATGCTTATTCAATCTTGCCTCGTTACGGCTTGGCGGTTATTTTATCAACATACCTTATAGCGTATAGTCACAAAATAACCACTTACAGAAGGTTCACTCCGCATAACTAGCGAAAACAGGCACACGCACACATAGACGCGTACGTACGACGATTTCGGAGATACTCGGGTGAATACCAATACGAAATTCTGCCGAGATCATCATACGTACGCGTCTATGCATGTGTGCGTGTTTTCGCTCCGTCTAAAAGTAGACTATTTAACTTTAGGTTGTGCCGACTTTAATACTGAAAATTCTTGCAGCAAATGCAAAATTATGCGCTTCTCAAACTTTTGTTTAGCGTATTTGTGTTGATAAATTGTACAATCGGAAACACACACAAGGTTACACTTTTTGTTTGAGTATAATGCTTACGTGGATGAAATAAGAACTACCATGGTATACCATGAAGTATCTAAGACATTTTTGCATATCAATTCATGTATAATTCACGAGGGGTCGTGACCACATGCCGGTTAATCGAGAAGATTATGAGGTTAATCTTATTGTGATTCTTATGAAGCGTCAACTTTTGCTTTTACTCGTAAAAAACATGCATAAAACCATACCGTTTGTTGTAAAACTGTTTTGTAGCTTTTTCCATTTGGTTATTAAAGTCATTATTTATAATTTTTAAATCTTAAAATCATTATAAATTATTTATAATGATTTTAAGTATACAACAATTTATAAAATATTTTGATACAACAGTTTCGATATAATATTGGGTTATTTATTTACATAAACCGATTTCTTTGGATATTCTCTTAAAAACATAATAAGTTTTACAAAGATTATGTTTAAAATCAAATGAAAACTGCCTTATTTTTTTATTGTATTTTTGTATAAATATATTATATTCATTTTTTATAATACTACAGCTGTATTACAAAATAAACTATTTAAATTTTAATATAAATAACACAAGAACAATATAGCCGATTCTGAAGGCTTTAATTTTAGTTTTAGTACTGTCAAAACTAAATTTAGTTCAATGCAAAATAGTCCTTCAGTGTTAGTTTTAGAAGCTAAATTACTATGGAAAATTTGAAGTATTGAGAGCTCTAAAACTACATTAAAGCCTTTTGAATTGGCTCTAGTGTTATGATATCTATGAAATAACGTATTCGATTTCTAAGTAACGATTTTCTTTCTGTGGTGGCACTGGCCCCTTTTGTCTTTAAAGTTCGTGGGCGGGAATATATGATTGTGCCAAATTCGTTTCATGAATAAATCAAAAGGAATAAAAGTTTGTGCTGTTTTGATAAATTACTTATGTTAATACAATTCGTCATTATTTTTCTATCCTTTTATCTTATATAAGGGTTTATATTATACAACGTGTAACAGAAAGATGTAACCATATTAGAACAACTTTTACTATGGAACAAACCCTGTACCTCGAAAAAAAAAAAAAAAATTACTATTTCATAGAAAAATGCAATGCCGCTCGGCCGAAATGTATGAAAGGGTAAATTGTTTTTTTTGAGATTTCAGGATTGGCTCCATGGAAAATGTTGTTCTATATCATTGACTGAATAAGCTCTTCAAATATGGTTACACCTTTCTGTTACACGTTGTATATATATATATATACAATATGGCTTGATGTGATCTCCATTGTACAAACCAACAAAGATTTTACTCTTTGCCACGATTTACAAAAAAAAAACAACTTTAATTTCGTGTCCAAAACTCACTTGGTATAAAGTCGCGCGTGTTTAATCCATTATGCTTAGGTATCGAGTTCTCGTCGCCGAATTCGATTCTTTCCAATGTTTGCATTTTAATCGATGTTTTGCAATGCGATTCCCGCTTTTAGTTATTATTTTTTACCAGACCTTTTGAGTGTAGTACAAAAACTTATCGATCTTCAGTTACCTTTGGATTGTTGTTTTTTTTTTAACTTAGGTACTTACCTATATGATATACAAGGAGTAACAGAAAGGTGTAACCATATTTGAAGAGCTTATTCAGTCAATGGTGTAGACCAACTTTTACTATGGAGCCAAACCTGAAATCTCAAAAAGAAAATCGGCCCTTCCATACATTTCAGCCGAGCGGCGTTCCTTTTTTCTATGAAACAGTTAATTTTTTTTCGAGATACAGTGTTTATTCCATAGTAAAAGTTGTTCTATACCATTGACTGAATAAGCTCTTCAAATATGGTTACACCTTTCTGTTACACGTTGTATATGTCAAGAGAAATTAAAGCTGTATGATAATGCCAAGACCTTACCATCAATATAATTAGGCTTTATTTAATAAGTCAGCCCAAGGCTGAGTACCAATAAAACATATTAGCCTTAAGGGGGAGTGTGACCGCATTATAAAACTAAAACACGACAACTCTGAGCGTCCATTGTTGTGTGTCTTGCTGTCCATCCGCATCAAATGTGGACGTAAATCATAAACCTCGTAAATTCAATACAATGAGAGGTCTGTTCTCATTTGAATAACCAAATTTTTGACCTCAAAGAAGTCTAAAATTTGATATATAAAGCGTTGACGCGACATTTTTATTAGGATTTTTATGGAGATTGCTCAAATTCTGTACAATGGATGATGGAAACGTTTGGTAACGCCTAATGCTAGTTGCCTTCTAATATTTCATAAAGTCTTTCATCTTGCTATGAAATTGCTGTTGGAGGCCGCGTTATTGTCGACTGTTTCATTTACATAAACTTACCTACAAATCAAAGTGAGTCTTGTAATACCTATAATAGACACTCACCCTAACTTAAGTTATATAATTACCTACATTTGATCCTACCTAGGGAGTTTTACGAAAATATTATTTATTTTACATTAACAAAACGCCGTATCTTTCGTATCGATCTTTTGTTTATTGTTTTGATGCAATACACTGCTTCGGAGCCGTATTTTTGATTCGTTCGTTTTTAATTCACGAGCGACAGTATATACCCAACTCACGTAGCACATCAGAACTTGTCATTTGCAAGATGAGACAGGTATATATTTTCACACGTGAATTGAATACGAACGATTCAAAAATACGGCTCCTGACCCAATTAATTTTAAACATTTCATTGTCGTTTAAAATAGCGCGCTTTGAGCCGTGGCTGTTACGACAAACGAAACATCGCGCGCTCTCAAAAAACACGTTTTCACTCAAAAAGTATGTCTGTGAAGATTTTCAAAAATGTATCCAAAAAATTTATTTTTAAATTTCCTTTTCTTTAATGTCCTGTAATTTTCATACAATTTGGTAACGTAAATTTTATATAAAACGAAAAAAAAAATTGAAAAAAGTTTCAGATTTTTTTTCGATCGAGCGAAGTATCGCGTTTTGAACCGCAAAAATATCTGCAGAACAGATACATCTAAAATACATATATCTTTTTTTTCCAAAAATAAAATATCACAAATTCATGGTTAAAATGAATTTGAAAAGAGACTAAATTGGGAAAAGTCCCTCTTAAATCACCCTACTTTTCGTCATTTATTGTATGTCGACGGCACATTGTAGAATTGGGCATATTATGATCTGCCTAGGCATATCATGTTTATGTTAAAACTAGGGGGGTCGCCTCGCCCCGCTCCGCTTCGCTCGGCTCCCCAAATTTATTTACATGTAAACTTAACACGCTCCTCCTCGCTCCGCTTGGTTCGCTTGTCGTCGCACCCTTTGATGAAATATTTTCGATTTCATACTTTTTATGATATGTTTATTTTTTGATTTATTGTGTTCTTATGTGTATGTGTATTGTGTAAGTATGTTTAAAATTATGATCCTTAAGTTGGTCGAAATAAATGTCATTCTATTCTATTCTATTCTTTACGATCTGCCCACGACATATCATATACACTCGGCGTCAAAAAAATCGCACCTTTTGAAAAATTTACTTCAAACAACTCTTATTCATATTTGGAACCAATTACAAGGGAACTATTTCATATCAATTGAAATAGTACATTACGATACGAGAGCGATGAAACGTTTGAAAAGTTTCTCGCACGAGTTTCGTATAATTTTTTATAGCACAAGTGCGGAAAATGCCGACTTTGCGTGCGTAAAGTGGTCATTTTACGCACGGTGTGCTATAATAGTATTTAACGACTTTGAAATAAACAATTGTTTCATTTTATTAACAAAACAAATCTCTCGAGTACGTGGTGTTGAAAAAAGTATTGCTCGAATATTGTGTTGTTTGAAGTAAATTTTTCAAAAGGTGCGATTTTTTTGACGCTGAGTGTAGATGATCTCAAGTCTTATCTCTCAAGCTTCGTCTAGATATCTCGTCGTCTCTCTATTTCAGTATTTCCCGACATCTCTAAAAGGTAATAATACATCATTATCAAAGCACAAACAATATCACCAAAAATTCCCACATATTTGCGCTAAGCACTCTCGCGTCGGCTAGTAATGCCATATTGTTACAAGTCGGCCCCACACACTCGCGATGTTTACTCGTCCGGCACGTACCGGCAACTTTGTCGCGCGACAGATGCATACAAAAGTCGCCGGGATTAATTTTAAATTCACATCTCTAGTGGGGATTTTATTGGATCACATTTAGCGCTCTCCTACAATGTTGATTAAATGACTTGTGGTTAAGGGCAAGCTGAGGTTCGGCTTTCTTGTGGTAATTGGCACAGATTAAATTATGTTAAGGTGTGTTAATTCGAAAACCATTTCGAGATTTAGGTTTAATATGCCGTATTTTCGAAGTTTTTGTCTAATAACCTCATGATGATGAATATTTTTACTAAAAGGCTGCAACTTCCATTTGCCCTCGTGTGACGTCACTTGAGTAATGGCTGCTTAGAAATGTGTCCTTTGCTATCAAGATAAATTTATAATAATTTACTTCAGACTTATTTGACAGCTAGATGACAGATGAGTAGACAGACAGAGACAGACCACTTTTTATAAGCAATATATTTATTAATATATTTTTTATAAGCATCACAATCAGTATCATGTCTAAAATTCTCAAGTGACAAGGTCCACGGACAATTCTTTAAAAAAATTATGAAAAAATAATAGTTAATTTATATACCAAAATAATTAAAACGCGTATATTCTCTAAAAAAAAAAGTTTTAAAAATTAAGCTATGGGAATTCTTTCAAAGTGATTTTAGTATTTATTTTCGACGTGTAATAGATGGAGTCCAAGTATATGTATAGTCGGATCACCTTTTTGCTACGGCGTAGCAAGCGCTACGCCTCCATAGTTTCTCGCTTTGTAGACCCGCTACGTGGTCGATCGTAGTCTCAGATGCATTTATATCATAAATGCATTTTTTAATGTTTTAAATAATTTTATATATTTTTTCATTTTCATGTTCTTTATTGTACATAAAACACATAATATTTACACATTGTAGTTAGAGATATTATGTAAATAGATGAGCTTATATCTAAAAATATATTTCTTCCAGCGAACCCGGGGTGATAAATATTAGTCATAATACGAGTATTTTACATAGATCAGCCGTTGCAATTGTGTAAGAAAATCGTATACATTTGACAGCGTAAAACGTATGATTTTAATTGTCAAACGTTCTCACCGTTTGACAATTAAAATCATACGTTTTACGCTGTCAAATGAATATGATTTTTTTACACAATTCCACAACAGATTAATGAAAGTTCTCTCAGCACTCATATCAGCTTTCAAGCAGCTTGACCTTAACATAACTTACGATGGTTGCTTTGTAACATAG
Source organism: Ypsolopha sequella (assembly GCA_934047225.1). Classification (NCBI taxonomy): domain Eukaryota; kingdom Metazoa; phylum Arthropoda; class Insecta; order Lepidoptera; family Ypsolophidae; genus Ypsolopha; species Ypsolopha sequella. The sequence continues at coordinate 9,539,433 of OW204002.1, read as the reverse complement.
CACATATCTAAAAATACTTGATAATCTCCTCGTAAAACGTCTGACTTTCCGATTTCAATACCTTGCTAGTAAAATAAAAACTTTCTTGTTGTATACAAAAAAAACTTTCTTGTTGTATACAAAAAAAACTTTCTTGCTGTATACAATAAAAAACTTTCTTGTTGTGTACAATAAAAACTTTCTTGTTGTATAAATACTGGAGCGCTTACTTCCTACAGCAAGGCAACGTCAAAAAATGTTAGCTTCAAAATGTTTACCTTTCAGAGTAAAGAGAGATTAGATAGACGCCTCTTCGCAGCGTCAGCCGAAAATGACTCTACTGATTTATTTATTTATTTATATTTATATTTGGGAAACAAACAGTTTAAACAGTATTATATTTTTCTTATTTTATCTTAAATCCATTTTTAAGAAAATTGATAAAGAGTTTCTTTTTCTTTGAAGTTTTTAAAGAAAAATTCTTATTTTTGATTTACAAGACCAATGTTTTTTTAAACTATAAAAACTTATTAATGATAATTATAAATATATTTATAGTATTTTTTTTAATATATATTATTACATAAAAACAATACACAACAAAATTACACAAACCAGCAAAGTTTCCACTCATAGATAAACAAATGTAAAACAAGCAGTACAGTTCTAAGAAACAAGACAGTTGAAATTAAATATAAAAACAAAATAAAATTAAAATCAAAAGATATTACAATTATTACAAACAATTTTAAAATTTCGACTGTAATAGTTTTTTAAGCGAAAAAAGTGACACATTAAATAAATCAATGTCATTAAATTGTTTGTTATATAAATTACTAATTATTAATAATTATATTATTATTGATAAAGTTATATCTCTTAAAAATTATGAAAAAAATATATATTCTTTGTTGAACTACAAAGAACAATTTCAATAAGAAAATATTTTTCAAAGTCAAGCTGTTTTTATAATAAAATTAAGAAACATTTTTTGATTTCCTTTTTCCGTCCATCACGTCTAAGTGAAAAGTATTATTTTCTCCTATTTCGCGCTATCCGGAGACTAGCGACGTAATCCTGTGCGCGCTGATATGAACGTTATTTCAATATAGTTTCTGTCCATATTTGTACCGACACAGGTCAACTCAAGGTTGTTAGCGGCTATCAGCCCCTTAAGACCGATTCTCTTGAAAAACGGTTTATGAATAAAAGAGATAGATACCTACACATGAAGGTTATTATTTCAGCGTGCGGCTTTCAATAAAGCTTAGCACTCCAGTTTGCTTACAAACTTCTTTTATATGTATAACCCTATCGGCGACAATGTCACCAGGGGTGGCTGAAGTTAACCAATTTGTTATCTAACAGAAACAAGCATGAGCCCACCTACAGAAGTAGGCGATATAAAAATACCAAAGTGAACATTAAAGGTTTTATCATAAAGTTCGAAATGCCTCGTCCTGAGTCATGGAAAGGAGGCAAAAAAGTGATAAGTCCGCTTTAGGGTTCCTTTGTTGGAATATAGAAACGCTGAGAATGGGCAGGCAGAAAAACTAGTTATCCCAATTTTTTTTACAAGACAATAATAGCATAATAATGGTAATGTTACCTTTTCTCTGGGTGACAAATTTTTAACCCTTAATTCTTTTTAAAATAGCAAGGGCTATTCTTTTGCAGTTGCATGTTCCTCGATATGCCTTAGCTAGGGCACATTATAAGGAAGTAGACAGAAGTTTAACTTGGCGGTGTCCTTGAAATCAATACCTACGGTCGCTCGGTGCCTAAACACACGCTAGGGCTGCCAACTGACTGTTTACGTAATTGATAATGCTATGTTAAATTGTCGCATTATTTAATTTAAACATCCATATAATGCACAACATTATCTATAATTTCGTGCCATAATTTACGAAAATGCGTAGGAGTGGCTTAAGTGTCAACGCGACAAAACGTGCGTACGTAGCTGCAGTGCAACCGCGACTGTTGTGTTGTATTTGTAATACTGAGTTGAACCGAGTTTTGGGAGGGGTTCGTTTCAGCCCGTTTGTATGAAGATAGAATACTGTCTACTTCCTTATACTGTGGCTAGGAATTCTGAAAGTCTTCTGATTTATTCATCATAATTTGGGTTTCAAAAGTGTCATGTGTGATGTGACTATTTAAAATACCCGCAAAAAATTCAGATTGAAAATGTTGGCGGCGCGGATCTGAATATTTCTCAGGCATTACAAAACATTTGGAACTGATATTTATGTATTCCATTTATCATGTCTTCAACATAATTTTCGTAATTGCTTTTCTTGATTAGTTAACTTTTACAGCAGAGAAAAAAAAATTAAAAACTGATTTTAATTTTATAGATATTTCTATGTTTTACAGTGACACGAGACCGATTCAAGCCTCAAAACTCTCTGTACAGATTTAGTCTTAGCACACGCTTCAAAATGGTAATTGGATCTTGTAACATTAGCGATAGTCTTTAATTTAAACTAAAAATATTGTTTTGGTGCATACGACCTTGCATTGTGGCATAAGCTAGTTCAGCATATATTTGTACGGAGTCAGTTCTCCTCAGTCCGCTCCCATAAGGCGCTGATTTGAGATTAAAAGTTTACCAATTCCTCGCCTTAAGGCGATATGTAAAAGTTTTAGCATACCTGTTACTCCATATGCGAGAAAACTCCTAATAATAAAATGTACTAAAGTTGCTATTAAAATTTCGTTTAACCAGGTAGATACCATTAAAACCCACCCATCTAATAAAATATAATTGCAGTCCATATGTCATTCTAAATTGTCAAACCAGGAGAATCGGTGTCGAAAAAGACCTCATTTCAATAAATATTTCTATCGAGCCGAATTTCTCCAATCGCGTTTCTGTTTTAACAGATCTCTAGAAAAAGAATTCAAAAATAATATACTATTTTATCAAAATAACATATTATTTACTGAAGTAGATATGCAAGTTCTTAAAGTGTCGATTTTTTCCGTAGCGCCTTAAGAGGCCCCTTTACGCCTGGATTTTTCTTAAGATTCATACAAAAGGTAAAAAATGATTGTAAAGTCAACAGCTTATTTTTTTTCTACTTTTTTTCGCAAGTATTATTTAGTGACATCTGACTATGTATTTATACAGCCCAAAAAGCAAAATTTGATGAAACACCATCATAATACCTCTCAGGATATCGTGAATATTGCCTCGTTTTTACGCATAGTTTAGCAAGTTGCATAATTTTTATCTATATTGGAAACAAAGAAGGCTAAGTTTATACATTTTTATACAAATAAACAGTAACCGTTTCATGGAAAACAGTTTTTACCTGAAACCATTTCATAAATTCGGCGCTTTTTGAATCTCGCCATCTTGATGAGAGATGGGTCAGAGTGCAGTGTGGGGAGGGAAGGGATCCATGTATAAAGATGTGTGCAAAATTATATTTTTCTCTCTTTTGTTTTGGAAATATTTTGAACAATTTAAAATTTTTCATAATATTTTTTTACACAGTGATATGTGGGCAAATTAATGCTATTTTATGCCAAATTAAATTTTTATCTTTAAGGCGATATGTAAAAGTTTTAGCGTCCCTGTTACTCCATATGCGAAAAAATCTTCAGTGCGAGAGGGACGGATTCGTGAAAAAGTAGCAAAAAGTCGGTTTTTTATTAATATAAAATGTACTAAAGTTGCTATCAAAGTTTTGTTTAACCAGGTCCTAGATACTGTTAAAACCCACCAAATAAAATATAATTGCAGTCTATATGTCATTCTAAATTGTCAAACCAGGAGAATTGGTGTCGAAAAGGACCTTATTTCAATAAATATTTCTATCGAGCCGAATTTCTCCAATCGCGTTTCTGTTTTAACAAATCCCTAGAAAAAGAATCCAAAAATAATATACTATTTAATAATAAATTATTTACTGAAGTAGAAATGCAAGTCCTTAAAGTGTCGATTTTTTTTCCGTAGCGCCTTAAGATCAAAGCCATCAAGACGTCATAAACACCTGAAGCATTTATATTGCATCTGAGTGGGATGGCCCACCTTAAACATTTTTACCTATGGTGTTTTTCCTAATTTGCAGTAAATAAATAGACATCTACTAAACATTTATTTATTTAATTGCAAATACATAATTACAATACAGAAACCCATTTCGTAATTAATTGCATCACTTAAATTAAAACTTTATATAATATATTTAATGTTACATATTGATATAAAAAGTAATAAGGAACTAACACATTATAATTATCAAAAACGGATGTAAACAAAATTAGATTACATTACAATAAACTTAACTTACAATTTTATTAATATCATTGTCAAAAGATTAAATAAATTGCAATATTAAATAATTATTTCGTACTTATTCAGATTCGGTAAGCTTCAAGATAGAACAGAGATTCTTCTAAGCATCTTTCTCACAAATCACCGTGCATTCTTTCATAACATCCCTCCATCGACCATATCGTCAGGACATGAATCCTCGACCTCCTCACCCGTCAGAGGTGTTACCAAGTTTGAACTGTAAAATGCAAGTCACAGAGTCACAGTCCATACTTGGTACACCCGCTCTTTTCACCGACGACTATAACGTCCCAAACGTGATGGTGATGAGGCCTATACAAATGGACCAACAGATTGACGTGCCTTCTTCCGAAGAACGCAGAATGAACACAAATTAATGTGCACCGTGCAAAGATTTCGAAAGTTTAGATGAGCCGTGGCACCTAAAATCCACTGCATTGTTTTTGAATGTGTGCGTTAACATAATGCCGATGCGCGCACACTTATGAGTGCACAATCTGTCTACCTACGGTCAGCAAACTGATCAGACTACTAAAGTTGTTAAAATGATTAACTTTAAGTGCACTTAAAGCGTCCAACTATCACTGTGTTCATGTGTTTAGATGAGCACTGATTCCAAACGTGTGAGCGTCACCCATTTAAAGGTGGAAACATTTTGGTGCTGTCACAGTATCTTTACTTTTGAAATCTTTGGCACCGTGGGGATTAATTGAAACTGAAAATAAAAACAAATTTATTACGTAGTTATAAAACCTGGAAAGCAACTTTCAAACAAAAAACAAATAATGGAAATAGCTTATTACAGGAATTATGAACTCATGAATTTATTAGAAAATTTCAGCAATTTCATAATTAATGACCTATTATTTCCATACCATAGAAAAACAAATCTATAAACCTGAAACTGCCGATAGAACCCTCCACATGGGTCGTGTTTGGTAGCCAGTTAGCCACGCACCCGGTTCCTCTAATCTTCCTGACGCCACCAACGTTTACACCAAGTTAATTGCTTTCAAAATGTTTTTTTCTCGTCGGCTAAATATTTTATTATTGTACTTCGTCTACCTGAATTGATGGAGACAATGAGGGTGTAAGCAATAGATATGAAAAGGGCCGATAAATGGTCACTGACTCACGATCCAGCAATGTTGGCCCGATTGGTTTATCGAAATGTCGATGCGATAATGTTGGTGATAGGCCGTAATAGAATGAAACTGAAATATAGTCGATATTTATTGTTATCTGTGCCTCATTATTTGTCATATTTTGTAATAATGTTCAGTGGATGGTATGGCTGTACAGTGCTACGAGAATCTTATGGCGCGTGGATTGGTTGTGTCCAAAATCTGAACTAACACCGCTACCATACTCCTTGTTTCACAGCTGCGCCCCCATGTCACTGTCATCGACGCGCCATCAGATCCTTGTAGCATGGTATCTTGTTTATCTGTATAGGATTGTCAAAATTTGGCATTTAATGTCTTTCTGTACAGTGCTAAAAGCATATTATGGCGCGTGGATTGGTTGTGTCCAAAATCGGAACTAACGCCGCTACTATACTCCTTGTTTCACAGCTGCGCCCCCATGTCACTGTTATCCACGCGCCATCAGATCCTTGTATGCTAAAAGCATAATATGTATTATGATGTGATGTGATGAATTAGTCATATCATAATCTTTTTTATATCCGCTACGAAACGCACAAATTAATATAGCAAAATTAAGATAGTTCGTCTTATTTCTGAATTTTAGGTATCAAAAAAATGTTATTTATCAACGGCATTTCGCGAATATAGTTTAATGTCAGTTGGGCTTTTCCGGCAATTTTTTTCGTGTATATCGTTGTAAATGAATGGGCACACAAACTTAAAACACGCTTTTAAGTTTATGTGTCCATTCATTTACAACATGATGCATAATATTATAACAAAATTTTGCCGGAACATCCTAACGGACATTAAACTGTGTTCGCGAAATACCATAAATTACATTTATTTAATATATTTGATTCAGAAATAAGAAGTACTATACGGACACGAATCGTTCCTCCTCAATGATCCAGGTCTAAAATATGACATACAGTTCATTTTAGCTCAGCTGTATGTAACTCATTCATTATAGACCCCCATTGGTATAATTCCATCGATATTAGAATAAAATATTCAACATCCCTTTTCTAAAGCTATCGATTGCAATAAAATGACCATGTGCTGTCGCAGGCGCATGTAAACGCTGGCGCTTTACTCCAGAAAACTAGACAAGCAATAAGCATCTCTATTACTAAGCTTTCAAAGTTTTGTAAGTTTCCTAAATATGTTGGTCGGGAGTTTGTCCGACCGTTCCAGGGATATTCCACACTGAAGACCTTTCTTTATTCTCACCGCCATTGTTTCGACACGTTCTCCGCAAACATTTCCATATCTATTCACTTTGTAGATAGACCCTTATAAATTTTTTGCCAACAAATCGGGCGGATGCAGACGGACCCGACATTTAGTTAATTGTTATTATTTTTTAGACACTATCAGTGAATGTCTTTCAATTCTCGGAAGGTAATAACTGTTTATGGCTTTGTTATTCAACACAAAACTTTCAATTATAAAATAATATGCTGTTTCTCTTTTAAGACAAAATCATCTAATTAAACAGTATCCTAAACATTTGCTAAAAGAAACTTCACAGCCAATCTAATGGTCCAGGGTTACACGACAACATCGTAATTTTTACAAAATGTTGTGGTAATGAAGGTAGTATTTAATTTCTGTCAATTGTTGACATTTGCAAATGCCCTCACTATTAAGCCGTTTCAATATTGATCGTGATGGCGGTGCAATTTGCGATCGCTAGATGGCGCTTCGCGGAAGCAACGTTCAGCGTCACGGCTCACTCGCGCCGCTTCGCCATTGCCTATATAATTTATTGGTTATTTCGCAGTAATTGTACCCTCTACGCCCCTCTCTATTTCTACTACTTGGCGTGCAACGTGCAACACTGTAGGTTTGCGCTTACTAAGAAACATATTAATCCTTTTTCTTTTCGTTTTGTTGAATGTGTTGTATGTGCGGGTATATCCCATTCATGACATAAGCGCACGATGTATTCATAAAACGCAATGAAGAGGACAGCATTTTAAGACCTGTAATGTTCCGTGTAGGTTTTTTCGCAAGTACTTACCAATTACTGTAGAAATACTGAGACAACAAATGTGGTATTGATCATCAATCAAAGTTTGAATTGCATTGATGCTGTGGGATAACTCATTTATGTGTGAAACGAACAAATATCAATTTAAAATATCAAACTGTGCATAGACGACATTATATTACCTAGTTTTTGGGGACCATTGTTAATTATGCCCTGAATTATAACAACTTTTGGAGTAAGTACCTTTGTATTAATGAATTGTATTTTATTTCATTTTGTTAAATAAACGCTTTGTATTGTATTGTATTGTATATTCCATCCTAAAATAAAATCTCAAGCTTTCACTGCCTCAATGAAGACATTTCTATTTTGTTTGCTATGTTTTTCGGTCAACTACATCGATTAAACAAACGTAGATCCCAATTACACATAAATTCAAATAGACTTTATGTAAAGGCACCGCCATGACCGTCGTCACGCTACTTAGTGCAAGTAAATACGCATTGGATAGCTCTTCAATCCGGTTTATTAGTACTTCTGACTCCGTATTACTGCTTGCTTTCTATTTGGTATTTTCAATATAATAATGCTCAAAAGGCATGCTTTAATGAATTGACTTCTTCGAAGATAACTGCTTGATGCGAGCATACCAATCATTAGTACCTATCGTGAACAGGAAACTCAATAATTACTCTAGAAAACGATTCTATAAGCAAGCAAAGATTCCGTGCAAAAACATAAATATTTTCCTAAAAGCCTTCTCTAGCATACAATTATTGCTTCAAATTACATCATATACGTGGCATTAAGTGCATTTACTTGCAGAGTGGTAGTCCGATTTCCCCACGGATGGTAATTTAGCCACATTACGAGGCACAATTATACAATTATACAATTGTCTCTACGAGATAGTGTGGCGTTGGCTTTAATAATTCTAGCGAATCACGCCTTCCGATCAAGATGTAGTGGGACAACGACGTGAAACATACTGATGTGAGCGTAGTTGGGCTTAAATCAAAGGAATCCACCCACAACAACATTTTTGAAGCAGTAACTTTTCGGACTTTATACTTTTCCAAAGTAATCTGCTTTTTCTCATATAATTGCTTGTGTTCATTTTGCTTTGTCAATATTTTATAGAAATTATCTAATACAGTATTATTATTGGTTTGCGTACACAACGCATACCTATGTTGGTTTGCTTATTTCTAACTTTACATGTTGTTTCTATCCGTTTTATTCTAAGGGTATTTCTGTAATTCTACAACATACCTATATACATGAACGTAAGAAGGATCGGACACCGTGTCGCTAACTAATAACTGAATCACAACAATGGCGGCGGCTCAAAGTGCACGTGTGCGTGCTGGGTTGCCAACTGATACCAATTTCCCCAGAAAATAGTTTAGCACTATAAATAATACTATTGTCGCTTGATGGCGCTGTAATACGAATCTAAACCAATTCGTACAAACGACGCTGGATTTGGAGGGAACCCATTCGTTTTCACCTCTGCTCTCTCCAATTATATTTAACCAATCATTCCTCCATACTTGGTTTCTTTTTGGAAGTCTAAAAAAAACACATCGGTATATATTTTTTTAATAATTAATGTAATTTAGACTACCTAACTTGCGCGTGCATGCCTGTGTCGAAATTTGTTTAGCTCAAGCCCTTTGGTGGCGTGGGTATTTTTTATCTGAGCGGAAAAATTTTACAAACAGACAGACGTTTCATTTCATCATATCTATAGAGATGACCAACTGAAACAACATCTATTGATCGACACACTATTTTAAACAAAAAAAGAATCATCCAAATCGGTTAAGAAATGACGGAGTTATGGAGCAACTTACACAAAAAATATGTGTAGAAAAAAAAACAGGTGAGTTGACAACTTTCTCTTTTTCGAAGTCGGTTTAAACGAAGATAAAAAAATTATCAATTCCGCTCGAAAATCTATCACCGACATTTTGTGGTGAGTGATTTGCTTTTGTATTTAATGGCAACACTGGCCAATTGTCACGAGTATGACAATTGAACTGAAGTCTCACGGATTAAGGCATTTTAGATCATATCACAGAGACAATAAAGTCTTTGACGTAGGACTTCAGTGGTGGCGCGGACTTTAGGTTTTGAGTTCCGAATTGAGCAGATTCATTTCATGTAAAAACACGTTAAAGATATGGAAATACGTTAAAAATCGAATAACTTACCTATGAAAGGTAATTACCTGTAATTTTTTCATATATCCGTTATTATTTCTGCAAGATTTGACCACGCAGGACGGCATATTCGAAATTTTTTAAGTACGACGTCATCGCGTTTCGCCGGGCAAGGTTCGCTGCAGAATGGCGGTTGATTGGCTTATGTTTTTTGTATGTTTGCGTGCGGTTCGTCCGTACAAGCGAGTCGGCTTATCATGGGGTACCTCAATATTCTGTTAGCGGCGCGGAGTCCGCTACGTCCGTGCCTATATATTTTGAATTCCAAGTCGTGTTATAAACTAAAATAGGACCGTCAAATCGAAACAAGGCGAATGTTGTATGTAATCGTCTAAATCTAGAGAAATAGAATAATACCCACGGAGGTCGGCGTTCGGCGCCAAAACATTTTAAATTAATATTGTTGGAACGCGATACCTTTGATAAAGCTCGTTTGTTTGCCAATGTGATTAATATCGATAATGTTTTTCAATGGATTTCAGTTTGGATTGAAGTCAGTTGTATTAAAATTAATGCGTGGGTAGACAACTAACAGTCTCAGGGTTATAAACAAGTACAAGTTATAATTACCAATTGACACATACATTCACGCCTGTCTCCTAGAGGGCTAGGCGGAGACTACAGATTTCCATCTGCTACGATCCATACACACTTCTTTCGTCTCTTACAAATCGATTGATATCTCGGAAACATACTTACGTTCTTCTACCCAAGCATTGTTTTACTACAACTTCGATAAATAAGTGAAAAAAGGTTATATTTCAAAGTTGACGAATAGAATAATCAAAGCAACGAATTCGTAATGAATAGTACCCTACAGTCCCTCAAATTCAAAATAGAAACTTAAATAAGTGAAACTTCGTAAAATCTATTCATCAGTAAGAAATAAGGTATGTCACGTCATATGCACTGAACATCAAATTTTATTTACCTCTCCGCATTAGCCTAGTTTAGTGTCACCATAAATTAAGTTATCTTGACTGAGCCCAGAGATTCCAAATAAAAAGCCACTCGATTAGCGTTTGTCTCATTAATCATTTCTTGCATTTGGTCACAAGCAACTCTGCGTGTACATCTTTGATTCCGTGCGTCTATTCAGAAGACTAACTTCAGTGATACTTTCTCTATGGTCATAAACTGACTTACCGTTTGTTTTGAAAGTAATTGCTTTTTTATTTTACTCGTTAATTCTCATTTGTTTTGTTAATTCCATCATCATTAACATTAGATGATTAGACTTATGATAATTTGTTTTTTCCATCTGGACATCTGAGTTATCACAATTTGAACAAGCTTTCAAAGCTCCAAAGACCATTTTAAATCTGATCTACCATTTGTCTTTTACTTTGCAATGTTAATTTTGCCATTGTAGTCTATGAAAATTAGATTTATAATATTTATGATAGCTCATATTTATAATTGGGTTTAAGTGGACACCTGACGCTAGAATATCAACAGCACTAGGTTTTTAAAAGTTCATTGGAAGAAACTAGGTCTCTCCTCATATTGAAGAAAATATATTTGATTTATCGATCTTTTATCTAGGGATTCCCCCTATAAACAATGTATTAAGATTTATACTTTTATAAAAAAAAAAACGTTTTCCACCTTCTTTTTTTTTGGTTTTGAAACTTTCGTTTCAAAAACGCGGTTAAGAGATCAACTTGATTTTTTTTTTATAAAATAGGCAATAGAAATATGAAGGGATTTTACCTAAATCCAATATTTTTTTCCCTAAAAAATATTTCAGTATTAGCTAAAACACACCAATTTGTTGTTTCGCTGCTTGGTCACTAGTATTACGCGTCCAAAAAAAAGAGGCCAAAGAGCCAACATATAATCACCTCTATGAAAAGCAAATAAGGTCTTTGCCATTAGACTTATTGTGCTGGACGGGTAATAAAAAAAGTTGCTAGGGTATGCCATCCTCTTAAAGATGAAATTGGCCAGCGGCCATCAAATGACCAGCTTGATGTTAACAAAGTCAGGACGTATTGATTTAACTTAAGACATTTTTGAGTAGAAAACATCCCAATTCATAATTGAAAACATATAAAAATGTTAAGCATTATAGCTGTCAAAATTCAACTTTTTAAGGTTCTTTATCTCAACGCATTTCATTCCATTTATGAATTGTAATTTAGTTCTCATATCCATTGATCATTCTGAGCTGCAGTATTTTAATGCTTTTGTCTCATACAATATTTAGAACGTTCCGTTTGATCGCAACGTTAACAAGAAACATTAACTTTGTTTCGCAAGAATGAAATTAATCAAACGCATTTATAGTAGTAACCGCATCATAGTGGCCGCATTCAAAATTAACAGCCGTAGATTAAACCGCTTCTCGGAAGGAATGGCTATCAAATATTATACAAAACTACCAAGAGCAGTTCGCTTCCTAGATTTTGTTTGTCCCATCTTCGAATGTGAAACGCAATAATATCTGTGCCATCCATGTTTTGTCTGGAATATCGCCAATGTTTATTGTACTCAAGATAAATGAAATTTTAACTACGATAGAACTCTTCTTGGCTCCAAAATAATCAGATCTAAATCTTGTCGCTGAAAATCTCAAACCGAAATGAGATCATTAAAAATAAACAATAAAGGAACAATCAACGAATTCAGACACAAAAAGAGAAGCGAAGAAATCTCCCGCGACGTCTGTCAAATTAGCATCGCAAACGAAAATAACGTCATTCTAATTATTTTGATGACTCAACTGAAATACAATTAATCTTGCCGCTTCTGTGAACTGTCCGAATGACGGACGGACGAAAATACAGTCTTATTTCGCGATAAATAAACTTGGGAGTCGGATATCGGATTTCGATTCCATCGGTGCTGCGTATCAAAGATTTTATACGCGTGTTGGGTGAGGGCAGTCGAGCGCGGTGCCGGCTAGCACCCGATGCTCCCTCATTTCAGACACGACTACTACCCTTCCTAATCTATCTAACATCATCCCGTCTCTTTCACAATTCTACAATACGAGCAAGATAGTAAGTGAAAGCTAACAATTAAACGATATAGAAGTTTTCACTGTCACCTCTGCGGAAACAGGCTCGGCCGGAAATCAGCTGTCGTATTCCGATTACCGTCTGGGAGATCGGCCAATGCGGCTGCAATTACATTCTATCGAGTTTAGGATTCCTAGAGACGTAGGTACCGTCCGATTGGTAAAACGAAACACGTCACCGATGTATCCGGGTAAAATTCGATCCTGATGTAGATGTTACAGAATTGTCAGGTGGTACAAATACAACCATTGATAAAGAGATTATTCAATGTGACATACTCTTTGGAGGTCACCACGTTTCGTCTCGCCAGCGTCTAGCCCGTCTCACACTCGTAAATTATGCGTCCAAGAAATTGGAAAGACGCCGCTTACCACAATAAAATCAACTCTAATAATAATGCGGGATCTAAGTCCTATAAAAATATGATTCTTTTAATCCCGCCGTGGTTTTACGACGGTATAAAACTTGATTAATAACGCGTTGCGGTGCGGATTTATATGGGCTCCAAAAGTGTTGGGTACAATGTTGCTGACCGACCCACATAAGAATCATATTTGGTTCATATTTTGACGGCCTCTCCAGACGAAACAACCTCTTTACGCAATCCAAAGAATATTTCACAATGACTCACCGAAACGACCTTCAAGTCTCAATCTGGTTTGATGGACTTATACCAAATTTACAGTCATCCGCGATACTATATAATATTTCCATTTCTTTTCTAATTTTAAATCCATTGTTTTCTAATTTTATCCTGGAGTGTCATTAACGTTAAGTAGGTGTTCGTACGTCAGTCAAGCCGTCACCGGGGCCCGTTATATTTATTCTGTTCGGATTTTTCTTTTATCCGGGGATTTCATTCTGCGGCATTTCCTCGATGTCACGCGCTTGACGACGATCTGTCACATGATTTGGGCGGTATCAGGTTCACAAATGACAAAGATTTTTAGAAAAATGACATATTTTCTATTCCTGCCTCCATTGATTGATGCATTTGTTGTTGAAAATAAGTTGTTGATATTCACGTCGGAGTCAATCAATCCACTTGTCGTGGCATCTGCACATGCTTTGACAATTCCAAGACGTTCTCCCAGTCTTTATTTTTCTTCGGAGAAACCGCACCGATAAGTTATAATTCTTGTAAGCGATCGGAATTCACATTCATAATAATTCTCGTTACGGATCGAATTTATTCATCGGGCACATATATTTTATTGTTGAGGCAGCGCGGGCCAAACGGGTGGACCGGTCGACACGCCGCGGGGCCTTATAAAATTATACGTATAAATAAAGGAGAGATCGCGACGTAATTAAAAACATAACTTATTAATAATCGTTTATTAATGCTGGCGGGTTTCACGCCTGCGCATGTGCTTCAATCGTCTTACGCGCGTGCGTTTAGATATCTAATAGTGGATATGCGTTCTAATTTCTAAATTTTTTTTACAGGTTAGTTTTAATGTTATATAATTAATATAAGGTAGTGACTTAAATAACATTATCTATCTAAAATTCTAAACAATTATAAACAAACAAAAAACAACAAAATTCTAATTGTTCAAATTTAAGATCACTTGTCTACTACACATTTAGTGTGGCGGCAAAAAAATCGTTAGGTAAATCTATTGTGTCTCAGGCGTAGATTTGAGCATATGGGTCCCAAAGCCAATAGCCGGGTAATTCTTCATTTTTATGACCATACATTTGCCCTTAGCCTGTATAAAATATGATTTAAAAAAATATTTTAATTATTTTTATATTATGAAAAATTACAACATTCTGAAATACACACTAACTACAAAGAATATAAAATTAAAAATAGACTAAATTAAATAAAAAATATTGTTTAAATCACTGCCGCAGGGGAGGGTCCCCCAGCAGACTGGTGGCGTTACCTCGTTGGATTGCGAGGCTAATCCGCTGTCCGAGGTAGGCCCCAGCCCGCTGATCACATAAATAATTTTAGCCGATAATTTTGATATTCTTATATAATATCTACAATCTTGTATTATATCTACAATAATTGATTTTATTCCCGTTTCTGAGATAACATTAATATTATTTCCAGATTAATCAAATATTGACTTGATTATTATTTTCACGGAAAATAAGATTGCATTAATCTACGGTTTTTTGTTTTTTGCTTATTCTTTATATTTATCTCCATTATCGCGTACTATACAGTAGTATCACACCCATGGTGTTTTGTTGAATCTACTTTAAAGATAACTTTTTGTTTCGTGTATTAGAGTTGAACCAGTGAACATTAATCTATCTTTATTTATTGCAAATGAAACATTAAACATATTACATAAAAAAAACAAAAAAAATTTGTACAAAGGCGAGCTTATTTCTACTGAAATTTCTTCCAGCCAACCTGTAGGTGTGGTGAAATACAAAAATATGAAAAGGTAGGCAAAGTGTACAACAAGATAACATAAAATTTTGTAATAGATAATTTTACAACAAGATAAATTAAACTATCTACTAAATTTCTAAATGAATATTATAATATATAATTACATAAAAATACACATAACTATTAAGGGAAAAATATATATCTATTTAAAGTTATAATATATACAAATATTATATTTAGATATATATTAACAGTGGCCGTGCACAGAACTTTTTGTTGGAAAAGCAAGCAATTCGTCAAGAATAACAAAAAAAAAAATATGAAAAAATTTAAATATCACTTTGAAAAAAAAATGTTTGTATTGGAAGTTTTCACTCTATAGACATTGTCTACCCTGGCGTCATACAATATTTTTTTTTCAAAGTGGTATTTAAATTTTTTCATTTTTTTTTTTTTTTGCTATTCTTGACCAATTGCTTGCTTTTCCAGCAAAAAATTCTGTGCACTCCACACACACATACAACAAAAAACATATCTATCGTCCAGATTTATCGTCTACATAAAGTCTTTTGTCGGACTATCAACAGCAATATTTACGGGTACTGTAGGCCTCATTTTGCCCTCCAAAGTAGGCGAGGTCCATGCGGGAGGGGAGTTTCTAGTCCATACTCCATAGTTATAGTTACCTTCACCGGCATATGTGCCAAAGTACTGCTGCAAACTACTACTGTATTGGTGGGACATATATGGAAAATCGACAAAACCACGTTATATACTATTAATACGTTTACAGACTACAACAAAATTCTAAATCGACGAATAGAATTTAATGTTATTCTAAATTGAATTGGTCCTGTACCAACGACGTTTGTTCTTATCGGACTTTTAGACTTCTTATTTTATAGCACAAGTTTTTTCATCTTATAAGATTGTACTTTCTTATTTCAGGTAAGCATATTGCTACTGTGTCTATTGGAGTCTTGTAAGTTTATTTGAGATAAAATGTTATTGTCTATTTGACTTTTATACTTTACAATTCATAAGTCAAGCATCAGCATAATTTACGCCAACGTTTGACAAAATAAAACGACATAGGGACATTCATGTCTAAAAAAGTATATCAACAGTTAATTGGACTGTACACTATATATTTTGAAAAGCTATCTTTAGTAATAGCGAAAAAACACAACGTATGTAAAGTTGGATACAGAAGAATTACCTATATCTTCTTTTGGATTGTGAACTTTTTTGTATTGCCCGCAAAGTTGAAAGTCTGCTAACACATTACGTTATTTTCACTTAAGGTGAAGCTTATAAATGTTATTTATTAACTAGTCCAATGATGGGTGAGTTATGGGCTCAGTGGGCACGGTGTGGCTTCAGGCCATAGTGTTTTTTATTCTAAAGATAGGAGTCCTTTTTATGGAGTCACAATATTGGACCTCATTTCTTCTGAAGAATTTATGAAATAAAGTGTACATGGTATGAAAAAAATAATTTCCATTGCAACACAACACACTGAAATGGTATCAAGCAAACTAGTTCGAGATCATAGAATATCTTTTGATGTAGTTAAAGCAAAAAGAACACATTCTGCTTTGATTTCCGACGATAAAACGAGGGTTGGCCAGAAATATAATGAAAATAATAATGATACGTCCCATAAATCTGAGTTCATTAATAAATTCGTCCCAAACAAGAACAAAACATTCGATAAGGCGCGAAGAAACAGTATCGCGGCTGATTTATTTAATAAAGTAATTTATGGCTCTAACAAATTGGCCTCTTGACGGAGAGCGCTTATCGACATTATCGTTTATCGACAGTCGATAACATCGATGTCGATACCTGTAGGATTAATGGAGGCTTCATTGTCGATGCTAATGAGGTTCTACAGGAACTCATGTTCTACGTATGATTGCTTTTTATCGAGGATCTAGAAAATCCAGTATATTATGTGGCCGCCATTGGAGTTCATGGATTGCACAATACACTTCTAATTTGGCAGACGTATTATTTCTTCGGGGATATTGTTTCATTGTTAATGTTTTAGGTCTACTCCAAGTTCATTTTTGTGGAAAGATTTTCATAACAATTTAAAATAAATTAACTTTTATTACATGCGTCAGTATCGATGATAAATCGCTTGAAAACGATTCTACTGTTAATAATGATTTCGTTATTTAAAAATATTTTCTCAAGTTAAGAATTCGTCTTTACTATTTTGCGGAAGCAAATATCTATTCTTTAAGTTTTGACCAAGTTTTGACAACCTTTGTCGTCTTGTAGTCTAAGGCTGATCTTCAACCTCTCTTCGGTATTTAAACGAGCAACTCACCATCTGGAAGACATAAACCATCCGGCATTATTGGGGATGATCGCAAAACACTGATAACTCACGCCTGGCTCTCTCGTAAATCGAAACATCGGCCATAACTTGGTGCTGGTTAATTACGAATAAATAAATAAATAATTGAATGTGGCGGCCGCGGGTTAAATCGATCAGGAGGTGTTGGGGAGGTTTTGGACTTGTTGGACATGATTTTTGAGCCTAGTACTTGCTCTATCCTTCACTTCTTCCTAATCTGTTTGCTTATTATTCAATAGCACTCTAATGTCCGAAACGATCCCAAACTTTACTTATCCTTAGATCCCATGGCAATTCTACACCAGAAAAGCATAGGACTACAATGCAGTCAACATTGTTTTTAAATTTTTTTATCCTATAACTTTTTCACAGTAAGTATAAATATAACTATCATTGACAGGTATCTTTAAATGAAAGTACAAAATCTAGGACATTGACAAAAGATTTTCAAAATGTATATAAATATACCTATTCGTTTCCACCCGGTATTACACATTTGTTGTAATTAACTGACCATCAAAAAATGCAAAAATCACCATCAAAATTACTAAGTTGCTATTAAAAATAATATGTTGAAACCTAACTTTACCTTAGATGTCAACTTAGTAATTTAGATGCTCATTTCGTATTTTTTAGATGGTCAACCAATTATTATCTTTACACATTTAGTGTGACAAGGTCCAATTGTGTGTCTGAATCCGCCACCATGAGCCGCATATATAATTCTTTATTAGTAAAGTACCGAATGTACCATATCGTATGGGTCCACAACGTCTCGGGTGTCGGAGGTGCTAACAAGAGCGCAGCTCGTAACTCTCTGCTCTGGATAAGGGCTACCGGGTGAGATAGCGGGAGGACCAATTTGTTCACACTTTTTTAAAGGTTTAGTGAACTGCTGGTTTGCCATATCCCTTGTTCCATAGAAAGCTTAAAGATTTTTTTATTAGATAAATGTTTTTACACGGTCAAGGAATACCTAGGATACGAATTAATATAAATATTATTTGATTATGACATTTAAAATATAATATGAATAAATATAATTTTAGCTATATTAGCCTTTTATTTATAGTTTTAAGTAAATGATCTGATGCTTAAAACTCTTATAATATAAAGAATACTACATACATTTTTTCATTGTAACTAGTTTGATATTTCTAAGATTGTTTTGTTCCAACTTCATGTTTTTTTTACGTAGTGTTTAGTGACATTTGTTTTTATTTAATTGATATACATATTTTATAGTTATAGTTATTCTCAATTTGTTTTTTGTTTATGCATGATTTAAATATACAACCAAATATTTGTACGCCATGACATGATTCAATTTGTTCAATCCATTTTAAACCCGAATTCTCAAAAATAAACGATTTACTTTCTTATTTATAAAAAGCCAGTCAGGCTTATTTTGGACGTAATGTAGGTGTTGCATCAATGTGGATGCAATCTGCATGAATATAACTTTCATTGTTAAGTGAGTAAAAGTTATAAATCTGAAACTCTCGTCGGGAGAAAGTAAGAATTGCGGTTTCCCCTAATCGTCTCTTTTCATCCAGATTTACTTTTCTATTCTACGTTTATTCGTCGCAATTTATACTTGATGTTAATTAAATAGAAATTTTCTACCTATTTTCAATCCCAATAATTGCAATTTCCGTCGAGTCGAGGAAATTAATTTTATAACAATCATGTTACGAAGGAAATTTCCATAAGAATTTGAAAAAAATGTTTTTTAAATGCGACGTCATGAAAATTTATTCTTTCATTTTTTGGGTTCCTCGTGTAATTCTACATGCTTGTATTTGGTCCTGTCGTTTTTGAATTATGAAACTCCCTGTTATACAAGGTGAAATTTAATCAACCGCCCGAATTTATACTGGATAGTCGGTTATTGATCAGGAACAAGATTCAATAATCCTTTTTTTAATCATAAAAAAAAAATTGTTCCCGTACGAACTGGACCCACTCAAATACAATTCCTAGTATGTATAGCAGTACAAGAGCAAAACATTTTTTTTCGAATTTCATCTGAAGGGTCTTTAAACATTGTTCCTGATCGCTTACCGAGTCCAGTACGAATTGATTAAATTTCATCTTATATACTTTTACTATATGAGTTTCCGTTTTTGGATGGAACCCAAAAACATTTTAGTAATTTTTTGTCTTTTCTTTTCACTTTCCGCGGGCCATTTTCTATCTCTACTTTCTCATTGATTTTCCGCCATTCTCAATTTAAGGCGCTACGGGAAAAAATCGACAGTTTAAGAACGTGCATATCTACTTCAGTAAATGATGTATTATTTTGATAAAATAGTATATTATTTTTGGATTCTTTTTCTAGGGATCTGTTAAAACAGAAACGCGATTAGTGAAATTCGGCTCGATAGAAATATTGATTGAAATGCTTTGATTAAATGAGGTCTTTTTCGACACCAATTCTCCTGGTTTGACAATTTAGAATGACATACGGACTGCAATTATATTTTATTAGATGGGTTTTAACGGTATTTAAGACCTGGTTAAACGAAATTTCGATAGCAACTTTAGTACATTTTATATTAATAAAAAAACCGACTTTTTGCTACTTTTCCACGAATCCGTCCCTCTCACACTGAGGGTTTTTTCGCATATGGAGTAACAGGGACGCTAAAACTTTTACATATCGCCTTAAAGACGACAAAGTCTAATCAAGAACAGTCATCATCGACCCTTTTCAACATGAAACCGATATCTCTAGATCGTTAGCATCTAAACATAGTTGCTACGGAAGCGTATTGTTTTCGACGACTTTTCCTTCGCCGATGGACGCGTCTCCATTTCCTCGGGTAAGAATAGCGCGACTATAAAATAAAAGGCGTCATTCGTCAGCCCTCGGCCATCGCTAGATCACGTCGAAATGTCACAGATCACCGGTCATTAGCGGAGGTAATTAGCCAGCAGATCAGTCAACGCTGTCTATTTCAAATTATGAGAAAAATAAATTTATTCATATCGGTTTTGATGAGGCCTGGCCTTAGCCTCGAGGCTCCCGGATTCGCGAAATTAGATCGGGGATTTGTTTGACGACAGATTGTTATATCTGGGTCAGATTCGTCTTTCACTTTGCATTGGGATTTACGTCTTTTAGGTGAATGAATGAATGAATGAATGATTTTTTTATTTTTTTTTATTTATGTAGCACATTATTACATTAATTTATTTAAACATAGTTCACATCACCTTAACCAACACGGTTTGTGTGTGATGGATGATAAAGGTAGGTGTACAATTTAGCTCACATTGTATATAGCTCACAGCAGACTGACCAACGGTTTGTATTCATTGATTAATTAATGAATACAAACTTTTTTGTACACGGTTAAATAAAAAATCAAGTACAGAGTTTAGAACACACAATGCTGTACAAGGGCGGACTTATCACTTAAAGCGATTTCTTCCAGACAACATTTGGGTGGTGAAGAAAGTATTATTTTACGTAATGTGGAAGTGGATACCAAATTCACAAAATAAATAAATAAAAGAAGAATCAAAACCAATAAAGTGTATATACATAATGCTTAATAGATATACTTATATATTATACTCCTACCCAATTAAACTTACACAGTATATTTTATGTTTGATAAATATATACATACATACCGTATACATACAAATAAAAAATAATTTCTTAATATACTATACATAAAAATATCAATAGACTGAGTGGAAGTGAGATTACCAACCTAAAGAAACTTCACGATGTGATCTTAAATTATTTTTAAATATCGCCAGTGAAGGCGATATACGTATCTTCGTGGGTAAATCATTCCACAGACGAACGGCCTTGGCCGAAAAGGACTTCCCATAAGAAGCAGAATTGTGCTTGGGAATACTTACATTTTAATGAACAAGCCTGTGGGTTCAATTTGCAACTCGTTCATAGAAATCGTTTATTGAATGAGCGCAAGTGCCTGTGATTGGATAGAAAACTGTCGAAACTTTGAGTTGACAGTTTGGCATCTAATCACAGCCGTTCGATAAACGATTTCGATGAACGATGAGTTGTCAAATTGACCTTACTGGTCACTAGTCAGTCAAGAAAGCCGACATGGAATTTATCAAAACTGCAAAAAGGCTTTTTGGGCCTTGTTTTAAATAATTAACGGGACACCTGACGCTAGAACATCAACAACACCAGGTTTTCAAGGGTTTATTGGAAGAAACTAGGTCTCTCCTCATATTGAAGAATATATATTTGATTTATCGATCTTTTATCTAGGGATTCCAAATATAAACAATGTATTAAGATTATACTCTTGTCAAAAAAAAAATGTTTTCCGCCCTCTTTTTTTTGGTTTTCAAACGTTCGTTTCAAAGACGAGGTTAAGAGCAACTTGTTTTTTTTTATAAAATAGGCAATAGAAATATGAAGGGATTTTACCTAAATCCAATACTTTTTTCCCTACATAATATTTCAGTATTAGCTAAAAACACATCAATTTGTTGTTTCGCTGCATGATCACTAGTATTACGCGTCTAAGAAAAAGAGGCGAAAGAGCCAACTTATAATCGCCTCTATGGAAAGCAAATAAGGTCTTTGCCATTAGACTTATTTTGCTGGACAAGTAATAAAAAAGTTGCTAGGGTATGCCATCCTCTTAAATACTTAATGAGGTCTATCAATGTGTATATGATCATGTAAGGCTTTGCGAATATTTTGTTTATCAGCATGTACTATTGTACAGATTGGTAAAATAGAGAAAATTAATTTAATTATTTCGCAGTAGAGTTTTCATCAATTTCATTCATAACTTTTTTTGGATTATTTAGTAATGTTTTTACCATCACGTTTTCGTATCTTATTGGAAATTGACTATCTTCAGATTTTTGTTTTAAACGCGTACGAATATCCGTTAAACCATTTAAGGGTATCGCAGATAATGATCGGTGGTAATCTAAATAGGCGAACGGATGCTAGGCTTCCACGGTAATGTGAATCTTATTGATGCGGAATAAAGCCGATTATGGATTCTCAGCGTTGATAGTTAAAGTTATCTTACATCCGTAGTAAAGGATAAATTGACCAACTTTGTTGTCTGTGTGCGTTTCTCACGGATGTTGGTGGATGGGGAATGGCAGAAAATGTTGCACGAATATTTGTTATTGTCTTTATTTACACGTTACCTCTTCTCCTCCGGTTGCTTTTGACTTTGCCCTTCTTCAGTAAGTCACCAATTTGGCCCCGGTCCAGCTTTGCCTTCCACGTCGGCTCCATATACAGGACTAGCCTTTTGCCCGCGGCTCCGCCCGCGTTTATTCAACTCAGCCCCGTTTTTGGCTTGGTCGTTATTTTATTACCACCCCTTATAGCCTGTACGTTGATTAGGGTCACTACGATTATAATAAATAAAACCGCATCCAAATCCGTTCAGTGGTTTGGGAGATGTGCGCGAACAAACAGACAGATAGGCAGAAAAGAATTATAAAAATCGCTGATTTGTGTTCTAATATTACTTTTCTTTAGTGACCTCTTTTCAAGGTCAATTAAACAAAAAATGATAAAGATATAGCCCGCTAAAGTTCCGCGTGACGTCACGCCTAAGTACACTTTTTACCTAGGCGTGACGTCACCAGCCCCAACTCCCAATCTTTGATGCGCTTTATCTCTGTAATTTTTTGTTTGATTGACAAAAGAAAAAATACGTGTCCAATATTTTTTGATAATCTAAATGACGGACTAAGGGCCTTCAGTGGTTTCACCACTTCCAGATAAATGATATCCAGAAGATAAGTTTAAAAATGGAACACATTTTGTATGCGTTATATGTCACATATAACTATCAGGCACTTATCTGGAAGTGGTGAAACAGGCCGTAAATAGAATAATATTTTGTTTACTCTATCCCCTTGTTAGGATCGTACCAGATGCAGATCTACGGTCTCTGCCTGCCTCTCGGAGATAATATGTGTATGTATTTTATGCTTTTAACACAAATTATAGGTAGGTAAAATACCATAAACATGGACATATAATGCCTACAGATATTTTATCCACGGAAAGTCGATTTGGATGCCAGGCTCATCAATATTAAGTAATATTCTCTTAAGACATGTAGACGTGACCAAGACCATATCTGTATCAGAAGTCTAGTGGTTATTTTGAGATAATTTAGGTTTGCAGAGAATCTTTTTGCACTTTACTATGCCAAAGTTTAAGAGTGCACCGAGCTTTTTACACACACAAACAAGTTTTTATAACCCTTGTTTGAAGTAGTAAACAATTAAATTAAAATCTAGGGAAATATATTGGTATTATTAAGTATAATATATACTAGACTGTATACACGATGGAAACACGATTTGATAAAGTTGTCTTGATAGAATAAATTGGCAAAGTTACCTCTTTTCGAATAATTTTTTCCTCTTTTTCCCTACATTTTTATATAAATAACTAATTTGATACGATGATTCATTTACTAAAATATAGTTCATACATAACTAGAGCGTTTATACAAGATAGTATTTTTTATTCAAGAACAATATGATGAAAATAACAACGAAAAACATGGAAAAAGTGCAAAAGTTTGGTTATTTCCTTTACTCTTTACACATAAAGTAAAAGAGCGCCCTTAATAACCATGATATATTTTGTTTTTTAATATGTTACCTCGGCACTTTTGACTGAATAATACATCATAAAAAAGTTTCTTGTGGAGGGCGTGTCTGTCTCATCTCGATCAATCGTCCCGCCCAGTGGCCCGCCCGCCCTGCGGCCCGCCCGATCTGCGCTGGGCGGATCTATCAAATGTACTGTCTTCCTTATGTAATTTTTGATGATCTTTATAGATATGTGCATCTAAGAACGCCATTATTGGTGCAGTGAGAGAATGGCAAGCAAGCCCGCTCCATAAACTATGGCGAAAGTACCACATAAGCTTTGCTTCCTAATTTGTAAAAAATAATTGTTGTTCGTGTTTTTGGTCGTGTTTTTGTTCGTGTTATTGATCATGTTTAAATCTAATCTAATCTTATATTATTTTATTTAATGTAATTCCTGTAATCTTAACTTATAATTTAATTGTAATTTTGGACTTTTGTCTGGTAAATAAAGAATTTATTTATTTATTATTTTATTATTTATAGATAAGCCTTTGGATGAGCACAATTGTCTATTGAACTTGTTTTTGTAAAAATTCTTGAAAGATTAACTGAATGTTCTTACACTTTCTTTTTATCCAACATTAAATCAAAACTTAGCAACAACAACAACACTACATACATAGTGTACAATCACGGAAATAGGTGATTACTCACATTTTTAACTTATTGCCCAGTAATAGAAGTTTTTTTTTTTTATTTCTTATGCAGTAAATATTATTTTGTAACAAATAATCGTCCTATTTAAGAATGGGCGCGGCGCAGGAGGCGGAAACCTGCTCGATATTAATAAGACATAAGACAAGCAATATTTAAGGCAAGATAAAATTCCTAAAAATTATAATAAATATTTTCATTATCTAAACTATACTTTTACTTACATTTATAAAAGACTATTGTTACGTTTGGCCATAGCTATAGTTTCTTAAATATTGCTTATCAGGGTACCTACTGATAAAAGAATCTAAAACTAAGAAGTTAGAAACTATACTGGTCACAATATCTCGCTGCACGCGGAGTCATAAAACGTGTTTTGCGTAGTGTTGTGTTTGCGTCGAGCAACTATCGTTAGAACTAAAATAGTCAGTAACGTATGCGCTTCAAAACAATTAGAAGACGATAAATAGCTTTAATTTTAATGACGATTCCGATGATGATGACGATGACTAATAATGTTATTTAATATTTATCAACCATAAATCAATTATTTGTCTTTGTTAATAATTATACACTAAAATAAAATAATGTATTTATAGTAAATGTACATACAAAAAAATAAGACTTATTGTTTGATTTTAATTTTGTAAAAATTTCCCGATACCATAGCGATACGTGCGTTGTGCTTCACTACGGGTTGCCATAAGACCCATAAGTGAGCGTACAATATGCTTTACTGTGCTCGCGTGCAGCGAGATCTTGCGACCAGAATAACAAGGCTTGTATTCGATTACGAGTGATAAAACATTAGCGTGTGATAAAACCACTAGATATAACTTTTAACGTGTGATGAAACCACTTGACAAAATGATTTTTGATCTCTGTTTTTATTTTTGTTATTCTTATAGAAAATTGTGTGCTGAATTCTAATCTGAACTCAGATTTCAGCTGTTCCATTGAAAAGTTACCCACCTATCCGACCAAAATGTATGAAAAACTTTTTTTTCTTGATTTCTCAATTTATACGTATTCTATTGCCAGTTTTCGGCTTCCGAAACTTCATCTTAACACCCTGTTTATATGCATATTTATTATAATATTTATTCCCATACTGCAATAAGGTAATTACAACATCAAAACCGGTTTTATAAGTACCTACATTGTTTGACCGATGTTATAATATTACATTACAACACCGCAATTCTGCGCTGTGAGTGGCCAAATTTATTGTAACACCGCTAGAGAACCAATTACAAGCGACAACAGCCTGTCTTAATTTCTTAAGCCACGCCCTCTTTACTCTTCTCGCTACTGAATGGTCTCAGGCATTTACGAGTGTTCATTTTTCGTGAAACTAACTGTTTTTGATGGTCGTAGATTTATTGATTGTAGATTTTATTGTGTGCATCATGACATAATAAGACATTGGGACACTCGTGCATATCTATTACGAAACGAACGAAATCGTGTCTCAATGTCTCACATCATGTCACAGTTGCACAAAATACTATTGTTTATTTACCCTTCATATCAAAGATAAGTATAATTTAACACATAAGTTATAACACAAAGGAACAAACGTATAGATTTATTTTGAACAGTATTGAACAGAATTCTCATTCGAGTATGTTAAATGTCAGAAGTGCAACAAAGAAATACCTTATTAATCAATAACCAGACACGATTAAAAAGCCTTTGGTCCCAACGAGTTACACCGAAACCAGTCACATTGTAACTAGTTGGGCCAAAAAATTATAAAATGTCCCACTTGTTACACTGTTACTCGATGGGACACCTTTTAATTTTTCGTCCCAACGAATCACACCCCCAAAACAAGAGTGTAACTCGTTGGGATTAAATTCTGTTACACGTTGACACAGCTTTTTTCTTCCCAACGAGTAACACTGTTACCTAAAGCAAGTAGGAAATAACTGGTTGGTTGGGTCATTTTATTATTTTTTGTCCCAACGAGTTACACCACAGTGCACTGGTTTCGGTGTAACTCATTGGGACCAAAGGAACGAAACGTTAAGTCAATGTACTAGTGTGTGTGTAGTATCGGTGCTAGTGTGTGTGTAGTTTCTAGATTAAAATTATAATTGAGGCGCTGAGCGCAAAAGTTGTGTAACCCACATTCAAATTTTCCAGATTTTTCAAGATAAATTGATGGATAGAACCTCAGAAAGCTAAATTTTGGAAACACTATTATTGCGCTCAGTGCCTTGAGGTTCTGACTGCTAAAGTGGTGTAAGTCACTTTTATCTTTTTGAGATTCTTTTATAAGAAAATATATCAAGAACCTCAAAAGGATAAATGCGGGTTACACCACTTGCGCTCAGCTCCTCAATTATTGTATTCATTCATGTTTAACTAAACCTTTACTTATAATTACAATAGACTATTGTTACGTTTGACCCTGGCTATAGCTTCCAAAATGTCCGAAATGTATATAAAAATACATATTTACATAATAACTACTTGACGACAGTAAAATAACACCTTTAAAACTTCAAAAATCTAAGGACCCTTCCACCGCACTGTCAAAACCATGGGGTTAAGGGTTGTCAAACCCTACGCGGTTACAGCGCTCACCCCTGTGCGCATCCAATATGCTAATAGCGCATTGTGGTCGACACTTTCATTTGTTCTATCTCGTATAGATCGCGTGTATTGTCATCCTCCTGCCCTTTGACTCTATTGTGTGTTTTTTGTCGCTTCTGTCCCCGATTATAATTTTTATTTCCGTTATGTGTTAGTTGGGTTTTGTTGTCTCATGTTCCTTGTTAATAATATGAATTGATTTTTTGTGTCAGCTGTGTCGTTGATCTTCCAAGGCGGTCGCTAGTGATAATTGTCTATTAAGATATATATCTAGTGATGATTTGCTAAAAATATTTATTTTTTCCAATGATGCGAAAGAATGAACGTTCCAATTATCCAAAAAATTTAGTAAGTTTATATTGCTTGGGAGAATTCGAGTGCGTTATTAAAAGTATGTTATTAACATTAACATACTTTTAATAATGCACTTGAATTCTCCAAAGCATTACGAATTATCACTATTATCTATTTCCATTTATCTACATAACTTTAAACGTCATCTACATACACCCACTCACAATCTACCTATATAAAAACTTTATTCATAAAACAATCAACCACTTACCCATTCAATATTGATACCACGTTGATTCATCTCCTACCAATTCCCTGTAGAGTTACAGTCGTATCATCCAATATGTGTCACCCAGAGTTTTGCCCCGTCACGGCGAGACGCCATAGACATTGTCATTCAAATTGACATGCAAATGCTCCCTCGACTCACGGTGGCAGTTGCGTCTCCACACCTAGGCGTTACGTTTTATGCCTTGACAATTTGCTTCTAAGCCTTATTTCTTATTCAACTGATATATCATATACAATCGGTACATATTGTATAATATAATAAGTAGGTAAGTTTTTAATGCTTCTAATAATAAGGGATCGGTCAGTGTGATTAGCAACTTTGTCTCAAACAAAAGAACGAACCATTTCATGGCTCTCGTAAGTGACAAGACGGGGTCTCATAAAAATAAATATAGGCTATAATCAGCATAATAGCTGGGGAATTTCATAAAGTTTTGCGTTATAATTAAGCTTAATAGTAGTTAGTAGTCTGCGGAGACACACAACAATGTATGATCGCCGCAGATTCTCGTTTTGACGGCCAATTTTCTCCGCACCCATAAAAAGCTCAAACATGACTACGCCAATAATAAATAATACACATCACGCGCAGAAGATTCCACCATTGGGAACAACAAATGCTAATAATTACTTTCGAGATATTAAACTTTCGAAAGGGACTTAATATTCAGCTTTGCTCGAACAATACTTATTATTGTTCATCTTCAAGAATTATTATCGAATGCATTGCAGTCGGTTCTTTACTGACGTTTCATATCATATGTGAGGCAATGATATCTTGTATGTTATGTTCCTGGTTGACTATTGCATTCGTGGTTTACTACCAGCCTGTATCCCATGCTATTTCTGCTTCTTTGTGATGTTTATTTCAGACTAAAATATTTTCTGCCTGTACGCAGGATTTATTAGAATTACATTCCCGAGGCGCTACTTCAAGTACTCTTACATCTTACCCATATCTGTTCAGTCGGTCTCATCATACGGTCCCATCTCCACATAAGCCATTCCAGCCGATACTTTGTTTCTTTCATCGGAATTATGGTTTGCGATCTTTGCCACCATCGACCCGAGGATTCCATTGTTGCATTCATCGATAGTAGACTCGTCGCTTGTGTAGACCGACATTTCCATTGTTGGAATTTTATTGCCGGTGTTACCGTCCCCGGGGCGTCGTAAACTACGCTATAGCTTGATGCGATCCTTGAGGATTCAGATGAAATCATGACCGCAAAGACCGCGATCTGCCGGGCCACCGCATGCTTGGACAGGGCCTTTCATTCCTTCTAATAAATTGATACCAAAAGCGGCGGTGGCGGGGCTACGCTCCGCTCTGGCTCGTCATTGGTGGACCACGGGAATCGATGCCAGGACCAGCGAGCTGTAAATCAACTTTACAACCTTTAATTACAGATATTTGCCGTCTTATGTATGAACATGGGATATCGGAGGGCCGAGCTCGCAAAAATATCGCATAATAATGGGTATTGACCCGTAATAGCTCGCCTGTAGGTACCTATCGGAACCCTTTGTCTTTATTGTTCCAGCGCGAGAATATTCTTTTCTGAATGATTGCCAATTACATCGAATGGCCTCCTGGATTCCACCAACCGATACAATATTTAAATCAGGATGTTTTGATCCGTGTAAGTGATTTATGCGATATTAAAGTTAATGACTTCCGTGATGCTCTTCATTATAAATTCTTTTGATTTGTTTGATATTGATTTGTTGACGTTCTTATCGGAGAAATGATCCAGTGCTAATTCATCATTGTTTATGAATGGTTTTAGCGCAGTAGCATTTGCTGCTTCTAATTTTACTTCACTTTCATGGCTACTTACAGATATGGTAACATCAGTGTAAGGTGTTTCAAGTTCAGTAATTGCGTGTACTTATATAGGACTGGGGCTACAATGTTGCGCCGGATAGGGCGGCCGCTGTTTTAATGTCCCTCCGACGGAATTACGCCGGATTGTTCTCAGCTTTACTGCTTCCTCCATGATTGATCGTTGTATCCTCGCCCTTATGTCATTCTCGCGCCGTATCTCTTGGAATTCGTCCGAGTACTACAAGCAATAAATGTGAACTTGAGTGATGGTGAACCGGCGGAATTATTGCACTTGAGTTGTTTAACGTACACCAGTTGTCAGTTATTGGGGCTGTTAAACTTTGGGTGTTAATCATTGTTGCCAACTTCCCCGGATCTGATCGGACCACTGGTTGTAGTGTTTGGCGATGGTGCGAAGTGTGAACCAAACACCAGAGTATCATTTCTAAATTAAACCGTGGGCAATAAATTCATCCGCACATAAACTTGTAACGACTGTCTAAACAGGGGCTTCGCATCGTTTATAACCTTAATGCTCCAATAAGAAATATTATCTCGCTTTTCTGCAATTACACTTTTAATCTTGCCAGTTTCTTTAATTTTATTTATGACGTAACAGCTGTAGATTTGCATTCAAAGAATTACATTCGGTGTTATTTTATGGTCGCTTTAGTGTTTTTTTATTACTTTCTTCGTTTTATCGCTAATTGTCTTTTTGTTATTTCACTTTTATAGTAATAATTTTCCATGCGATTAACTTGAAATGTCAAGCGTATCTAGCATCTTTTAATAGAATTAACATCTGTTGTCTCAATTATAGTTTCATTTTCTTGTCTCTAAGCTTTCCAAATTGCGGTGTGCTATGAATAGTTAAATATTTCTAGCTATATTTAGTATCAGATTGACGTCCATTTTGCCGCGTTCAATATAATTTATATCTGGCAATCGTAAACATTTTATTGCTACTTTATTGTTGAATATTTCGTTGCTCATATCGCTGCCACATGTTTCATCTTCTTCTAACCGTGTAATGTCCATGTGTATGAAATGAAAGGTACTCGGATCGTCTTTGTTTACGACATATTCAATTATAGCTGTGTTTTTATGTGCATAAGCAATAATTTTGCTCGTATTATTCATAAATTACAACCATCAATTCCGTTCTCGTTACATGTAGCAAATTGATTTTCAGATTTAATTATGAATTTCCTTACTTTCTCGGAAAGTTGATGGTATCTCTTATTGTTTTCTGTTAAGAGCGGTTTCGCAGCTGGGTTGTGAAAAACCCGCTTTTTTCTAATTAATCGCAACAAAACACTTAAATTCAAAATTTACTCAATAGTTATTCAACAAAACCTTATTATCTATGTATTGTGTATGCTGCAGCCGCAAAGTTTCCACTGGTTTCTGTAAATAAAATTTTGAAATTCTAATTCACAGAAACCAATGGGAACTTTGCGACTGCAGCATACACAATACATAGGTAATAAGGTTTTGTTGAATAACTATTGAGTGAATTTAGAATGTAAGTGTTTTGTTGCGATTAATTAGAAAAAGGCGGGTTTATCACAATCCGGCTGCAAAACCGCTCTTAACAAGTACATTTAAAATCGACATAATAGTAATACCAAGATTGCCTACTGTTAGAAAATTATATTGACGATATCTATCTATTTTATCTATTTCCATTAGAGCTCCAGTTTTAATAATAAAGTTTTCTTTTTCAATAATCGAGTTTTAGTTATTCACCTTCCTGTAATGTTGGTAAGTGATAATTTAGTAGTCGTAAAAGAATGCACGTAAAAGGCAGAGGTTTACTACCAGCGTAATTGAGATTGATCGTGCGCTGATCGAGACTTGGATCGAGTGGGGCGGCGCTATCAAAATCGAATCTGGCCAATAGGAGGCCGGCATCAAACCGCGGAGCGCTCTTATTGGCTGATAGGCCAGGGTTGAGGGATATAAAGGGCCTTGATAGAGTTCGATAAGCTGTGGGCGTGTGGTGAATGCGATCGTTCGATTATAGCCCGAGTGTATTTCGGTCTGGAATTCGAATTATTGTCTTATTGCTTCGTTTTGATTCGATGGGTAAGGGGGTTTTCATGTGTGGGGGTGAGCTTTGATATCACATCAAATAAAATAGCTTATATTGCGGGACTTTAATTGTAATGGGTGATGCGTTTTGTTGTGGTTCCTTAACTTTGTGTCAATTACAGATTTTATTATCTTTTTGATTTATCACAGGGACTTGGTATTTTAGAGATTTAAAACCTATAAAATGATGCACCAATAAATAAACATTATTAATGAACATAAACTCGACTTAATCCAATACTTTAACACCAAACAACATTGCAACAAAAGATACAAGATTAGGGACAGGTTAATCGGGCGAATATTTACAAGCATTTGCGCTCATTTTATTATATTATTATCTCTGCAAAGGTGTTTTACGATACAAGCACTGACATTCCCAATTCTCACATAAAAGAATTAGCCCTTCTAAGCGACATCGAGTGTCAATAAATTACGAGTGAAGCGTGAATATCGATCGCGAAAGCAACAAAGTGATACTATTTATTCCCGTTTCGAGGAACCATGCTGCCACAGCGCTACCTTACAAAATTAAAATACAAAGTCCCATACATCATAAAGTTAAAATTCACGCAGTACAAACGAAGAAGGTTTTGCAGGAAAAGCAATAATTTTGTCACAGTTAGGAACGATTAGATCGGTTCCGCGGCCAATTTGACATACATCATAAATTAGAGTTTAACCGTCAGAAGTTGGTGAGCCATAATCGTATTGAGAATTAGTATTGGAGCTGTACTTTCGAAATAACTCGTGTAGTTGAAGTTTGGATGTTGCGCGCACGCGCAGCGAATCGCGCAAGCTTGGCCTCTGCGCGAGAGTGCGATTTCTGGAATCGTTATTAGCGTGATTGACATAAACAATAGCTTTTGTAACGTTTCTTGTAAGACATTCTTGTTGTTTGTCGGCTAACGGGCCTCTTAACGCTACACCTAGGTTGATAACGCGTTTTCCGTTGTCGCTGCCATTCCATTACGCCCCAGTCGTGCCTTATCAACTCGCACTGTAATAACCAACTTCTCTTCAAGATTGTGACCTGTTGAACTCTTGGTACGTCAACAATCCACTAAGAGGCAGCTGCTAATATATTACTGAAAAGAAACCATTATCTATTTATTTATTTCATCATGTTTTTATAATAAAGTGCTTGCTAGGAAACAGAGGAAGAGAATATTATTGTCATATTTGTCCAGACTAGCATTTCCAAATTAATAGTAGTTTATGCTACAAGGGCGAAAAGGAATAAATTATGAGGACGATTTAAAACACAAGCGTAGCGAGTGTTTTAAACGTAACCAAGTAATTTATTGCTCTTACGCCCGTGTATCATACTACGTTTTTCAATGCATAGTGTGAGGAAATAAAACAAATATAATCTTGTGAACTTTAAATTATGATTGGCTCAAAAGGACTGTATCCAGAGCCGTTAAACATTTATGGGACACAGGAAAGGCTGCAGGTTAGCCAACCATTGTAACAAAATAAAAAAATAAAAATAATAATAAAGCCCTAGGGCAAAATAATCGACTTTCTGTTCGGTTTTGATGCATAAAAAGTGGGCCTTTACGAGCACTTGCATTGAAAAAGATTTTTCTGCAATATATCTTACAGATATGCAATATTTAACTGTTGTCTCGTTTGACAACATCTAAATAGGTGGAGAGAAGAATAGACATCAGAGAACTGTTAGGAAATTTAGTCCCACTCACAACATCTGCCCGCTGTCTATCCTGCTAGGCTTCCTTCGCTTACACCTGCAATTTCATTTCGAGTACACCCCCCATACCACCCACCAGCGTTTTACTATCGACTTTATAGTCGACTACTTTGTTGCTTTGAGCCATCGACACGGGCGTGAATCATTTCATTTATGGCTTGCGACACTAACTCTCCATCAATCCAATCGGGACCCCTACTTACTCAACTTTCCCAAGCATCTTACAGATCCAGATAGTCTGGTTGGTGTTTTGCATTGGATAGCACACCTTCCTTTTGATGTGTGTAGGCAAGGTTCGGAGAAGGTGCGTGTTGCGGCGGCTCGGTGTCAATTCTACGCAATTTCGATGTGGTTCCTTTAATAGTGTGAAGGAAATACTTTATTGCCGATCAATCAACTGCCAATAATGTTTTCTGATGCTGATCCACTCCGACCGTTTTCGGTCATGTTGACTATTTTAACTAGGTTATTTATTTGATAACTAAAAAGAAATACATATTTTACAATAATAAGGTGTATCAGAAACCTGTAAGGGTTTTTACGTACACCGTCATTCCCGTCTTATGCAAGAATATAGAAAATTAGATATACAGGTAGTGTAAATAAGTATTGATAAATGCTTTGCTACAAATTCGTAAAATAATGGTATTATAATATAACAATTTAGTGTGTATCTATAGCAAGTATTTGAATACTATATTATTGCCATTTTTATGTAATATATATTTATATTTTTAATTTGCATCAATCTCCTTGTGCACTGGTATGATTATTCGCATAATTTTTTTTTGTTTGTTATTTCCTGCTGGTTTTGCTGGAAGAAATCTCTTCTTAGAGATAAGCACCTCAATATGCATATTTTTTAAATGTAAATATTATTATGTATCCCTGTTTCTGTGTGTGTACAATAAATAATAAAGAACAATTCCTCGGTTATTTTCAAGGAGGAAAAAATAACGGATTTAAATGAAATTTTCACTATTGTTTATTATATGATACCAATCTGTTTAGGAGTAACTTCGGCTTTAAATTATCAACAATTCCAACCAAATTTAAGTTATGGCTGGGACAAGATGTTCAAAGAAAGCACTGGAGGGCGTGTGAAGTCATTTCTAACCAATCACGATAGCTTTGAAAGCGATAGCAATGGATGTTGAAGTTACATGATGGCGCCTCAGAACATGTGTTGTGATGTTATGATGGATTATTTAGTTAAGGCTTAAATTAGTTGGTATTCATTATAATATGATAACTCTAGATAATATTAAGATGCAGATAAAACCTCTTGAAAGAGTCAGTGGGTGTTTTGCAAAATATTGGTTTGTACAAATTTGGTTTTTCCACCAGCGAGCTAAGCTAAATTAGGTTACGTACTACGTAGCAGTAGCAGTCTTTTTGCATACGTTTCCACCTTAAGGCGCTCTTATTCCAGAAGAGTGACTCTCTGTCTTTTTCTTTACGTGTAAGGAGTAAAGAAAATAACCACACTTTTGTACTTTTTCGTTGCTTTTATCGGTTTTTAAATTGTTTAAAAATAAGGGATATGTTTATTAAAACCCACTTACGTGGTCGACCTAGAAAATTTAAAGAGCAATATTACCAGATATGTTTCGTTAATAAAAGAGTGGAATTATGGAAATGGCATGATTTGAAAGGTCTTATTACATGCTGTATTCGTGAATTATTTCTATCGGGCAAAGTTTATCTGATCGTGTAACACATGCGTGGAAGACCTAGGTAAAGGTTCGAACTATATTGCGTATTTTTTTTGGAAGTTTTCGACGATATTTGAAACTTCTATTTGACTTTGAAATTACTGATTTTGGGATAAGAGCGCCTTAAGTACTAAAATACATGGGCAACAAACGATCCTATCAATCCATCTCTCTCAAAGCTTCCGAAGTTATCCAACACCTCTAGAATCGAGCTGTGTACAGCTAACAGCCTGTCAGTTGCTTCCTGATCGTTTATTGATGAGAGAGCAACATTAGCGAATACCGAAGAGACTATTTGTCAATCCGTCTTCCTGTCTGCTGTTAATCATTTGGGGGTTAAACTGGGGTGGCAGAGCAGGGTTGCTAGATCAATTGTTAAAGGAAATTAGTTCCGGATTTTGGCCGACAACACTTCAGTCTTCTTATCTCTTGTGATGAATTTCAGGACTGCCATTTCTCAGCTTACTCAGTCCAGAAGTTTTTCACTGCGTTTACGTAAAGGTTTTGGTTATAAGACTATTAACTCATTCTATATGAGTTTCCCCGCATGTCAGGAAAACGTTTTTAAATCCTAAAGCATGGCAACCCCAGACGAGGGGTGAAGGAGTTAAGGTTGGAGGGTTCCCGTCACCCACTCACGATTAATTGCCACGTTTATGTTTAACGAGAACAGAACAACGTGATGTGATGGAATTAGAGCAAATAAAGCAGAACCCTGTTTTAGCTAAGCGTGGTTTGCAGTAAATACTTCCTGTATTAAATTATCTTCCTTATTGTGTGTTCTTACTCCTTCAAACAGATTGTCCTCCCACTAAAATAAAAAAACAAGAATATAACCTTGTTATTTGCTGGCTTTCCGTATTATAATTTTAATTGTACCTATAGTTTTTCTTCAGCATTCTTTTGGACATGAAAACCCATGATAATTGTAAGACCCAACATGCTTTTATCATTTAAGCGTTGAAGAATGGTTGAAGAATATTAAAATCTGAATGAGATGACTACAGAACCTTCCAAAGTGAATGAAAACAAAGCTGCTATTTACGTCTTGCGTTACTTATTCATCCAGCACCACACTAGACGCGTCAGTAAATCAACCTGAAAACCAATACAGGCATCTATTAACTAGCTAAACCGATCATCAGCACTTCCTCATCTTCGCCCACACTGACCGCAGCGCTACGTGCTAAATACAGTGCGCTTGGGCATCGTAAAAATAGCACCGTCTCGAAAGTCCTCTGTCAAAACTCTTAGTGCGATGGAATAAACACGACATTGCCTTAAAACAATGGACTAATGTGAATAAATGCGCGATCAGACGCGCGTGCCCATAAATCATCAATCGTGCGATCCGACGCGATTTAGTACGCTCACCAACTTTACAGGCTTTATGAAGTGCTGTAAAGGGCTTTACAATCTCGAATAGAGAGTGAACGACCTAAACAACACCTTTACACGACTAGCGCCATCTTTCAAAACCCAATATAGACTGCAAAGCTTAACTTGTTAAAGATTTTCTTTATCACCTGACGTCCATAACTACACGAAGCCTTAACAAGTTTCTTACAATATGTCATTGCGAGACAATGTGCAATATGAAAATCCTGATCTATGCTAACTTTTTACTTCTCATTGTTTCAGGGACACCAATAAACAGGCTGCCTATAATGGCCAAGTCTGTGCTAGACTTATACGAGCTATATAACCTGGTGATAGCCCGCGGCGGGCTGGTCGAGGTCATCAATAAGAAGCTGTGGCAGGAGATTATCAAGGGTCTGAGGTTGCCATCTTCCATCACATCTGCTGCGTTCACGCTTCGCACACAGTAAGTCTAAGTTTAGTAACACTTTTTCAAGAATAAAAGAAGGAACTTAAGCAGTTTTGGTCCTCTGCTTAGACCGTTCAGCTTAGCAATTGAGAAATACAACAAACCATTCCGGACTGATAAATTAGGAAAGCGTCCATCCAGTGAACGGACATGTCAATAAAACTAGCCTCATTTTACACCATCGTAAGCCAAACATATTGGCCGTCATCGTGATCTATCGGTGTTCTTAATCTGCGGTTTAGGACAGCCGTAAAAGCGGTCAAAGCCCATCTGTGTGGTCCTAGCAGCAGCTCAGGAGCCGCCGGTCCACTTTCGACAACCTCCTATTGTACCACGTCAGATGCATTTGAATTCTCACGAAGCGGAGACAAAACCCTCATGACAATAGCCCCAGACGTGAGCGGCTAGTGACACAATGTGACAACTTCATAATTAATAACCTCTAACTCATCTCCGCCGATATAATTTCCCATTTATCTTTGTGGTGAGGTTGAAGACCTCTTCAGCTTTTGTCGGTGACATAAAGATGTCTTCGCATTAGTAATTCAGGCGGTGCACCGTTACGCACGATATGGATGTCGTTGTACCTGCGTTCGCGCCGAGTTATGTAACGTATTTGTTGGCGTGACGGTGTTAAGTGTGAAAAATAAATCCAAGATTCTGTTGAATCGCAATCTTGTTGGTACTGAAGGGCAAACCCATTGACGTAGAGACGAAGGTGATCAAAATTTACTGATGAATGATTAAGCAAATTACTTGGAAGTATTCCGTGTTGTTTTTTTCTATTATACCTCAGAATACTTGTGAAATGTGTTCAAAATTTGTCATAATTTCTAATGTTCACAGCAAATGTCTATTTCGGAGTCAGTCGTTGTTGGTTGCGCTCATAAAATTAGACGGGGGATAATGACGAATGTCTTATATTTAGCTTTCTCATTTGACAGGTCGTGATGCAAAGGTAGCGCGTTTTTATGAAGCGTCGACGACGACCCGCTCAAAGGTTTCCAAAACCTCATTGTGTCCTCGTATTAAATATGTTACCGATTAATATGAGTTGTATGACTGAATAGCTGTATAGTGGTGATAAAATTGACTTGTCGCCAGAATAGGATTAGGCGTGTAATACGAGGGATTCACTTTTGATAATAATTGGGTTTGAGATATGATTTATAATAGTTTCATATGATTTATTGGGTTGTCGTTTCGGTTGATATCTTTTGAGGTTTGGGCTTTATAATTAAAGTTGTCTGTCACTCATGGATCTAAAATGGTTTCAACGCCTTTGAGATGTTTAAAAGATTTTTAGATATTAATTAATTACCCAAGAAAAAGAGGTGGTGTACCGTGGTGTTCTATATAGCATAGACATACTGGTCGGTAAATAAACGTAGCCTAAGATTATTAACTGAAATCGTTTTTATTGTTGCACTTTGTACAGTTCTGTGTAATTTTACAGCCTTCAACATTATTTAATTAGTTTGTATTTAGGAGTGGCAAACTTGATGCTATTTATCCCTAACATCCAGTTAACCTTTGGTAATGCCGGAAATTAGGGTAGTGCCGTAAACTGCAATAAACATAACTTTAAATATTCTGATTTTAGCAGAAATGCTTTTAAAAACTCTTAGCTAAAATTTGACACAGATTGATGACAAAAACAAGGTTATTTTTTCGAAATAAATTCAAGTCAAGAACGAATTCAGAAATGATCCCAAAATATTGCGATTTAGAGCTTTGAGGGTATATTATATTATGTAAATATACAACGTGTAACAGAAAGGTGTAACCATATTTGAAGAGCTTATTCAGTCAATGGTATAGAACAACTTTTAGTATGGAACAAACATGTACCTCGAAAAAATTTTTTTACTGTTTCATAGAAAAATGCAATGCCGCTCGGCCGAAATGTATGGAAGGGCAGATTTTTTTCGAGATTTCACGGTTTGCTCCATAGTAAAAGTTGTTCTATACCATTGACTGAATAAGCTCTTCAAAAATATGGTTACACCTTTCTGTTACACGTTGTATATCGGTGTACACGTCTACATTGAATTATACTAATAAAATTTATCTTAGTCGATATTGAACATTTAAAACATGCATATCTTTTTAGGGTACAAAGATAACTTTTCAAAAACAAGTCAAAGAATAAAAAATTCTCTTAGAGTCTGTTTATGACGAAATATTTTCATATTATTCAAGCTAGGTTTGTTAGTTTTATAAATAAATGAAATTTGAACATTTGGAAAAGAGCTGTAAGTTCTCTTGGCTCGGTAATTCTTCATGAAGTACATATCTGTATATCTGATTATGTACAACAACTAATGGAAGCTCCAATATCTCTTCAGGTACATGAAATACCTTTACGACTACGAGTGTGAGAAGAAGAACTTGTCAACACGGAGCGAGCTGGACGCAGCTATTGAGGGCAACAAGCGCGAGGGGCGCCGGGCTTCTGGTCAATACGACGCGCAAGCTGCTTTGGCTATGGTGAGTTGACTGTACTATGTAGGCACTACGCGCATATGCACAAGTGTTTGTCAACATGGAGAGAGCTGGACGCAGCTATTGAGGGCAACAAGCGTGAGGGGCGCCGGGCTTCTGGTCAATACGACGCGCAAGCTGCTTTGGCTATGGTGAGTAGACTGTACTATATAGGGACCAAGTGCATATGCAGAAGTGTCTGTCAACATGGAGCAAGCTGGACGCAGCTATTGAGGGCAACAAGCGTGAGGGACGCAGGGCTTCTGGTCAATACAACGCGCAATTTGCTCTGGCTACGGTGAGTAGACTGTACTATATATGGACCAAGTGCA
The DNA here is from genome assembly GCA_934047225.1 of Ypsolopha sequella. NCBI lineage: Eukaryota > Metazoa > Arthropoda > Insecta > Lepidoptera > Ypsolophidae > Ypsolopha > Ypsolopha sequella. The sequence goes on along the minus strand of OW204002.1, from coordinate 9,499,549 downwards.
TATGCAGAAGTGTCTGTCAACATGGAGCGAGCTGGACGCAGCTATTGACGGCAACAAGCGCGAGGGGCGCCGCCAGGCTTCTGGTCAATACGACGCGCAAGCTGCTCTGGCTATGGTAAGGGGACTGTAGTACTATGAAGGCGCCGCGGCAATATACAGAAGTGTATGTCAACACGGAGCGAGCTGGACGCTGCTATTGAGAGCAACGAATGGCCCTAAAGTTTTTTTTGTCGTGTTACGTGTATCGTGTATTAAATGTGTTTTAATCGATTCGGGTTCTGTTTTATTTTGCTGTGTTTCATACATCAAATACCGTGTGACTGTGTGTGTAAACTTTGTATGGGCTACTCAATATTTTATATTTGCGCGATCATTTGTCTTTGGAAAAGTTGTTCAGTATGATCATGTGATGTCATTTAGAGATACTTGTCTAATGTCCATTAAGACCCGATATACATATAAGCAATTGCTTTTTAATTTAACTTTTTGAATAATATAACAGATTCCGTATCTTTTTCAGCCTCAATTAAACCGCGGCGTGCCGGCGTCGCTCGCGCAGCTCTCGCAACACATGCAGCCTCTCTCCCTCTCACTCGGCGGGGTCGGCGGAGTGGGGGGCGTCCCCCGCCTGCCCCCGCTTCCTCCTCACGCGCCCCATCTCGCCCCTCATGAGCTCGAGTACCGCGTCAGAGAGTACATGAAGCTGATACAGCAGCAGCAGAGGGATTTTAGGAGAAATGGTAAGTGACGAGGACCAATCCTCTTCAAATAATAAATTATTGTTGATTAGGTTTTGTTTGGCAGGTGGTAGAGCTGATGCCGGGCTCGACTGTGGAGGTACCACCATCTTACTTGGAGACCCCCTCGAAGTAATTCGGGGGAGAGTAAGAGGATAGCTCACAGGCAAAAAACCAGGAGGCACACCATGCCTGGAGCCGGGCCTTATATGGAACAGACTGGTGATGGGCAGCGGCGTCACTGCCCGCCTTCCCAGCGTGTGTGGGTATGGGGAATTCTTCCAGGATTACCGCCGGGAGTGGCAAAGTCCTGGAAAGGCTTATGTCCAGCAGTGGACGAACTAGGCTGATGGATGAGGTTTTGTTTAATGCCTTGAGCAGACATCATCGTAATTATTGTTACTCTTTTTATGCTGCTCAATTCTGTGCTTTTTTGTACATATTCCTAATGTGGTAGGCAGAGACTACAGATTTACATTTGCTACGATCTTGGTACACCGCCTTCGCCTCTTTCACATCCATCGATCTATTCATACAAGCTCTTCTATTCCGGGTACTTTTGACATTGACTCCTTGACTTTTTACTCCTATAATTTTCTGTGAAATGTATAACTTATTATGCTGTTATGTTAAATATTTTAATTAAATAAATGATATTGATAATAATTCTATGGCGGCTTGGTGGAGCTCTACCTTCTTCTTGTGTACCATAAATTTCTTTCGTCACTTATACGTACTTTCATTCATCCTCTCTACATGTCCAAAGCATCGACGCATTCCTTTTTCTATTGTAGCGCCGATCTTTTAATTACTTATTTATTTTTATAAATGTCAATCCGAGGGGGATGTCAGACATGTTCCCGAGTTTAGATTGTGACATGTAAGTCACAGTCCAAACTAGTACACCCATGTTACTTCGACTATTATTCATTACGTCACAACATGATGGGTGGCAAGCCTTATCGCTATATTTCGTGCACAAATTGGACCCATAGCTTAACGTGTCTTACGAATCAGGGAAACCGAATATAATATGGGATTCGAACCCTTGACCTCCGGATCAGTTTTAAAACCTTCTGATTTTGAAAGTATTGCTAATTGATCAACACCAGTGAACGAACAAAACATAGAAGTCTGGATTAGAGCTGAAAAATACACGATAAAGTGTGTTGAACACAATTTTGTGTGGCGATGACTTGATTGTGTCTTTGAGTCTGCCAATCACGCAGCTGACCTCGTGTCGCATGACTACAGTGCGAACCAATCACGAGCCTTTTGCCCTTTTCTGTCACTGGTGCCATTTTCAGATGACACTTTGTTAGAAATGTTTTTTTCGTTCGCCGATCAACATGAGAGATATGCTCATCTACATCGATCTTAACCCCCTTCTTCTCGCAGGTTCCGAGTCCCCTCCCAACAGCAACGGTCCCCCCTCGGGTGTGATCTCCCCCCGGGACGCCGCGCTCTCCGCTCTGGACGTGTCCCGCCTGACACTCTGGTCCCTGTACAACAACAACAACAACTGTCCCGCAGACCTCGAGCCACAACGGTACGTACCGGGCTCCCCACTGAAAAAGATCTGGTTGAAGCAGGAGAAGCAGGAGGAATCGTTTGAGAAGTAAGTGGTGGCTATGATGCGTGCTTTTGATGAATGGGTAGAACAGGCCCGGCACTCCTAAAAAGATTCGGTCGATCGTTTATCGTCCGAGCATACGTCCATCTACGACGCACGCATAGAGATATGGATATACGACCGAACGATATTCGATCGAATTTTGTCACTTCGTAGTTTCTTTGTGATATGACTAATGATCGGAATATCTAGGGCTCTTACCTGTATACTGTATTTAGCGAGACGAAGCAAGGCGCATTCACAGAAAACGGTATTTCCGACATGTAGATATGACTTCTGTTATAAAATGCAACTACTCTTGATTATCATGGTGCGAGAGTCAGGTACACTTTTATTTATCGGCATTAAGAAATTTACGAAAATCTTTCACCAAAAGTCAAAAATAGGCGCCACTACGAGCGAAGCGAGGAGGAGCGTGATAGTTTAACATATAAGATAAAATAAGGAGCCGAGCGAAGCGGAGCGGAGCGAAGCGACGTCTCTAGTTTTAACAGAATTCTTGATAAACACAAAAAAGCCTTACCACCATCTTATCATCACAAAATAAAACTTCTATCATTCCCTCTAAAAACAAAAACTATATTAATTATATTGGGAGAGTTTATATCGCCCTACCTTTTCCAATCACTGGATATAACATGAGTATTGGATAAGGAATAAGTTTGAAGTAAGCATTTGGAAATCTCAAGAGGAAGGAGTTCACAAGTAAACTAATTTTCTTTATTATCCATCCTCTATACTATAAAACCGGTTAAGTGTAAGTTGAACTAACGTGCTGAGGGTTCAAATAGATAACGATGAATTTTATAGCTAGCGCCATCAACAATTAAGTTTTGTAAGCTAAGTTTGTGATCTGCTATGCTTTTTCTAACTGTGCTGCATGAATTTTGTCCAAAATACCGGACATTCTGTAGAGGATGTTACTGGACTGTGCAAGTGAATACCAGACATATGGTAATCCGGCACACAAGGTCGCATCTAAAGTCCATCTTTACCTTCAATTCAATTTGACTTAAGAGCTGTGCTTTCGTCGGTGGAGTTCTCTCCATTTACTTCTGCACTGGCCTTTTCTTTAACTTCTTGTAAGACACGACATTTACTTTCTCTTTCACCTGATCCATGAACGTTCTCCCAGACCTTCCTCTCTTTCTTTTCCCCTCTACTTTTCCACTAGTGTATTTTTTGATAAAATTGTCGTGTCGTGTCAGATGTCTCAACATATCTTTCCCCATCTATTAAGTAACTATTGTCTTTATCAAAACTTGCTTTTTGTTTGCAATCTGCTCAATCGGTTCCAGTTTTCCTTTGTCACGTTTTGTCATGGTCCACGTTTCACATCCATCTTTACGTACAATTACAAAAAGCAGCAATTTTAAGTCCTACGGCACCAATTGGTGGTTCATGGTTATTTTCTTTTTTCCACAGCGAGGCTCTGAATCTCAGTGAGAGTCCCAATTCCAGTATATGTGGCAACCTGAAGCGTGAAGCGTGCCGTTCTCCCCCTCCCCCCGCCAAGCGTCGTACCCCGCGCCCCGTGTCCCCTCGCGCCCCTTCCCCGCCGCCGATGCGCCCATCATCACACACGCTGCCCCAGGTCAATGGAGCGCATGGAGCAGCCTTCAAGATCACTACTAGAGGTAAGTACATATCTGTACGCAGGTAAAAATTTCAAGGTAGTTTTTATTTTGTTTTATCCACGTTCAAGTAAAGCTGTTTGTATCTACGAGTATGTATGTAAATACTTAATTGCACATAGTATATTTCATTACGAGTACGGAAAGCCTGTCATTGCAAAGAGTTCCGACAAATGTCTAACCGAGCCGAGGCGCAGCCGAAGGTGAGGGTTGACAGTCGGAACAAGTTGCAATGACGGTTCCGCACGTGTACTGAACAACTATTTTTAATACAGTTGCGAAAAAATGAAGCAATTTAATAAAATAATAAAAACACAATAAACTCATCTTGTAATATAGATAGATAAAAGTTCGGAGAAGTATGTCAACATAACATTTTCTGATAAACTATTTGCTTTTTTCTCTTCTCTCCACACAATAAATTCGTCGTATGTACGAGTAGATATGTAGCGACTTTTTTACTTTTCCGGTAAAATGTTCTCCGAAGCATTTTGTGCAATTATACTGAGTTCCGGTGGTGTTAATTCAAATAAAATATCGTCGAAATTACTCATTTTGTGCAACAAACAACTAAACTCGCAAAGAAAATTTTTAGAAAATGGCGCCAACCGTAAAAGAATATAAGCAGAGATTTTTTTTGTTTTCTTCACACCTTCTGGGTAGGCAAAGGGAACTATGCCCATACAGCCAAGTCTTCAGTTATTTTTTTATTGATATGAAATGAAAATGAAATTTAATGAGATGAAATGAAATGAAACCTAACCTAACTCATTGAATCAAATCATTAAATCTGATATTGAAACAAATTAGTAGCTTCTTTTTAGAAATATTTGCATGAATCATAAAAACTTCTATGAATATTTTTTAGTAAAAACTTCGTGGTTGGTTTTTTTTTTAATAGAGATTATTTTGACAGTTGGGAAAGAGAACGCACGAGTTCGGAAAAGGTAAAGAAAAAGCTCGAGTATGTAATAGCCCACATCCCGAACGCTATACGTCCCTGCAATACGCGACTTTTTGAGCAACTGTATTAAAAATAGTACATTACGATACGAGAGCGATGAAACGGTTTCTGACGAGTGTGAGTTTGCGGCACGAGCCGAAGGCGAGTGCTGCAATCACACGAGTCGAGAAAAAGTTTCTCGCACGAGTGTCGTATAATTGTTTACGCACAGTGTGCTATAAATAAATTTACAATGCACAAAGGCTAACTTAATGCTAATTAGCATTCTCTGCCAGTTAACCTTTGGTGATGTGGCAAGTTTTTGAGGGTAGTGCCAGATAAGTTGATTACTATAATCAATTCGACCAAGAAATCATATTTTCATAGATATTATATATATTAAAATCTAATTAGAGTTAAATAATTATTGTGTACATAGGTACTTATATAATCTACTCATAAATACAATCATATAATATACATATATTAAACATAACAATACATAGGTACTCGTAATTACGAGAAGGACAATGACTCAGGGGGATATGTAAAAATTACAATTTTTATGGTTGATTCTGTAGCTGTAGATAGTGTATGAATGAATATGTATGATGTTGTATGAATAGCAACTATGCTACAGCCTAATATGGTACACATTCCAACTACTTCACCTTCCACGTACAACATCCTGCTCCTGACTAGTTCTAACTTATCATTTGTTCCTGACAGTATGTTGCTCATAGCGAATTACAATGAGCTCGGCTTCTACATGAAGATTTTTATGAAAATCAATTGCGCGTAAAAAGCTAAAATCAGTAGTAAAATTATTGGTAGAGCTGATGCTGGGCTCGACTGTGGAGGTACCACCATCTTACTTGGAGACCCCCTCGAAGTAATTCGGGGGAGAGTAAGAGGACAGCTCACAGGCAAAAAACCAGGAGGCCCACCATGCCTGGGACCGATGGATGGCGGTATATCCATCCCTAATAGCTGGGCTTTGTATGGAACAGACTAGTGACGGGCAGCGGCGTCACTGGTGCGAGGGTTCCGGCACGGCGCTCACCAACCCGCCTGCCCAGCGTGATGTGTGAGTATGGGCAATTCTTCCAATATGACCGCCGGGAGTTTCAAAGTCCTGGAAAGGCTTATGTCCAGCAGTGGACGAACTAGGCTGATGGATGGATCTTAAATAATTACGAAGTGAGCTTAATGGCACGTCTCGTGACGTCATCTGACACGAGTTCATACTAAAAGTGATAAATATCGCTATGGCTAACTTCAAAATGAATTTTTCAGAAATTCAAAAGGTTTTGTGCTTTGCTATAACTAATTAATCAGTTACTATAAAAAATATACTGGAATTTCACTACATTTTTGCTAATTTTCGACCTACAATCATTCTATCGTCATTATCTAATGATCCCACCCTCTACAAAACTGATGTAATTTCCGTTATCTGCATTACAAAATCTATATTGTTTTGTAAATAATAGTTGCTTTATTATGGCAAGACCTACCATTATTGCCGTCTATGCTAATGATATTACCGTCATCCAGACCAGCCCCCCAGATTTCAAATGACGTAATATATGGACATATGGACGGCCCCTTGCAGGGGCCTCGCACACTGAGCCGAAAGTTTTCATAATATATCCCCAATGATATGAATCCCCAAAAAGGGTGTCAGAGGTTTTCGTACACTCGCTTAACACCAACGGTTAAAAAATAGGTCCCAAAAGTGGGTTGTGAACTTGTGAGCCTTATACTTCGTACGAGTACGAGCGCCGTACTTCCTCTCTAGATCCTCACGTGACATTTTTAGGCTAAATTTACTAACAGCCTTAGTTAAAAATTCATGTTAACGATGTAGTCATCAAATTTTCTTACTGTTGTATTTAACAGTTTACAAAGGAAGTTAGCAAGGGCCTTGCAAAGATTTGCCGCCCAGAGTCTTGCAACCGCCGCTGACTAAATATAACCTTACTCTTGCAGGTGACGCGAGCACAGGTGACCAGCAACTAGTGGTCTCCATAGAACTGAACGGAGTCACCTACGAGGGAGTTCTGTTCCCCTCATCACAGAACGGGGGTTCCCCCGCGACGCACCACCGGCCAATGGTCTCTTAGACCTACCGCGACTAGTTAGGTTACACCTTTGTGCTATTGCAGGGAAACATGTGGGCCTATGTTATTTTTGACTTGAAAGTGGGAGTAAAGCCTTGGGTTTTATCGGCAAAGAAGGATGATACCTTTTTCTGGTATTTTAATCTAAGCAAGATTATGGAGGACTTTTTACGAAATTAAAGTTGAAATTTACAGAATTTTTGCTATACTCTTTCCATTAGGTACAGTTTGCAATGTAAAGCTTTTGACAACCCTTCCAGTGACGTACTCACTTTGCTTTATCTTCGTTACATAAGTTCTTAGCCAATTTATCTGCTTCAGAAATGGAAGATACAGATCAGTGATTACGAGGTTAGAGCATTCTATAGTTTCCTTGATGATATGGGTTGATGTCGAAACTTTTTCCTTAAAATCTTCTGCTACAGAAACATTGCTCTTGAGGTTGCTGATTCAAGATATATCTGTAAAATTAAATAACCAGATGAACAGTCAAGCAAATAAATTGTCTTGACTATGAAAAGATCTCAAGAAACGTTGCACATTAGATACAAATGAGAAAAAGTAAACTTAAACGTTACAAACTGTACGCAATGACGATATTCTGGATTGATTTTTTTTTGTAATTCTCAAACTAGTAAAAATTCATTAAATTTTACTATTTTGAGAATTAAAATTTTTTACAATTTTGATTCTTAAAAGTACAAAATCTATTCTACATGCGGTCATATGATTTTCAGTTTGAAAATTGGTTTTTTAATGTGATTACTTGATTAAGTTTTACCTTGGATATTTTGATTTATTTATAGTTTTGTATTTTTAAAGTTTTTATGTCACTGCCTTTGTGGAAGAAGATGAAAGTTATTTGAGTGAAAATAACATCATATTATCTTTCGAGTGGATGTTTCTATAGGTACTATCGAGGAAAAATCCGCAGACCCACTTTTCGCCCGTATTGCAATGGAATAAGAGCGAGAGTTGGGTCTGCGGCAATTTCTCCGATGGAACATAATTTTAATACTTTTTATATGGCATGTAGAAAAATAAACTGATTTATGTAAATATAGTTTTGTGACTATATGTTATTTATAAATTAACGTAAGTTTGGTGACAGAGTGATTATTGGATGGTGTAAGAGTTTGAAAGTCTCGCTGTTGTTGTGTTTTGATGTAAATTTTTGTAAATACGTTACTTTTAGATAATTTTGTTACGTGCCGTTTGGATACACTGCTATACAAACATTTAGTCTACGTAGGCGATTTTAATGTCTTTCCTAGGTGTATAAACTTTATATGCCTAACGAATGCTTCAGTATTGTATGTAGGGTTTTATTTATAAACTGAGATAAGACGATGGGTGGTTTAATAAGGGTAATGATGCCAGTTTTACTATGGATTGTAATTTTTACGAGATAATAGAATTTTTATGTAATTTTCCATAGTTTTAAGAATAGCTGTAACGCCATTTCGCTTCTTAACTTAAGGCAAGGGAGCTGCAAGTATTAAGGTTAAATTAAATTAATTGGCGAAATTTGAAACATATGTAGAACATCTCCAAATGAACAACTTTTACTAGTTTTACTATTTATCAGCTGATCGATAATTTTTATGGGAGGAAGTGAAAAAAAGTTACGTATTTCGGTTAGCTCCCATACAAACAGTTGTTCATATAGACTAGTACTACCTATGTTTTGAGTTTCGCCAACTAATATTATTTAACCTTATCTAAACCGCTGAATTTAAACGACAAAATTTAAATGTGCAATTGATTGGATAGTGCAATGTGAGTTTCATATAACAGGTATTAGCGCGAATTGAAAGTTTTAGAAAGTCCAGGGTCTAGTTTCAAAAAATGCAAGTCTCCCTTTATGATCACAATTATCTAAATTTCTATGTCTAAAATGTGCCACGTAAATGGCGTTTTAATGATAATAATTCGTAGACGCAACTTCAAAACTAGCTTATAATTTCAAGGAAGCTGTACAGTTGTGCTTGTAGACTGAAAATAGATATAATTTTTAATCTTCGAATAAATAAAATACTATATACATAGGAAATAAATGTTTTTAACTTAAAATGAAAGTAAGGATTTTATAGATTCATGTGTAAAATTTCAATTTACATTTTTTTAGTGCTATGTCGAGCAAATAGGGTGTCTAGTATAGGTTTTAGTACATTCCTGATAATGTACAATAATGTCATGGTACTTCAAATTGGCCTATTTTGTATCGAGGCCATTTTCTCTCGCGTATATGCGAAAATATTATTAAACCAAATATTGCACTAAAATTCGTCATGTATTCGACTTATATGTGAATAAAATATTATGAGTAATTATATAATGCGGTTTTACTGGTTCCTTTTTATCCAAATATGAGTTGAGAATTTTATTATCCTTACTTGTACAATACAATCAAGCTACTCTCGCAGGACTGAGACTGATAAAACACGGGCAGAAATTGTAAAATTATAATACATGGGCAGAAAAGATACAAATACATAACCACAACTTATTTATCACTTGAACTAGACATTTTGCAGACGTCTGTTCTCAAGAAAACCGAAATGATTGTGATATTTCATCACATTCTGGTACAATTGAGGCGCTGAGCGCAAAAGTAGTGTAAAGGCAGGTTTATACAGGGTCAGTGCACAAGTCAGTAGTGCCGGCGCCGACACTGACTTCAAAATATTCGTGTGCGAATATTCAAGTCAGCGCTGACTTCAAGCCACTGTACTGACTTCAAATCAGTTTACACAGGGTTTTTTTTCGGGTCAGCACTCACTTGCCTCGAATTTGTAGTCAGTTACTGACCCTGTGTAAATCAGCCATGACCCTCATCAAAATTTTTACGGTAAATTGATTAATAAAACCTCAGAAAAGAGCAAAATTTGGGTTACATCACTATTGCGCTCGGTGCCTCAAGATTCAGAGTGCTAAAGTGGTGTAACGGTATGACTCATTTTTATCTTTTTGAGATTCTTTTATGAAACATTTATATCAAGAACCTCAAAAGGATAAATGTGGATTACACCACTTTTGCGCTCAGCGCCTCAATTTATGTGTGTGGGAAACGATTGAAATGGTTTCATATCAATAATTTCAAAAGAGTTTCGTTACAGTTGCGTTTCACCGTCTGTTCTGGGCCTAAATGTAAACTTTAAACTGTCAAAGTGAATTTTATATTTCTGACAAGGTTTATGAGCTGTTCGTTTTCAGTCGGGTGGTTGTGGAACGGTTGATAGTTAATTCTTACCTTTACCCCGGCGTTTAGGAACGCTACTAGATTTTTTCGCAAAAATTTGAATGTATTGGACAAACGATTAAATTTCAAAAATGTTGAAATTCTAATTTACGGAAACCAATGGAAACTTTGCGATGGCATTGGAACATAATAAGGTTTTGTAATAAAATAAGGTTTTAAGGTTTTGTTGAATAACTATTGAGTGTTAGTAGTAGAAGTAGAAGATAGAGTATCCAATGAAGGATTCTCTGAAAATTAATAAAAAAAAAAAATGTAAAAAATATTGTGCCGTACAGTAACTGTTACCGAGCAAAATTTTAAAAGCACCAATTCGCTTCGATTAAATTACGTTAAGGTGTGTTAATTCGAAAACCATTTCGAGATTTAGGTTTAATAAGCCGTATTTTAGAACTTGTGGTCTAATATACCTCATGATGATGGATATTTTTACGAAAAAGCTGTAACTTGCCTTCGTGTGACGTCACTTGAGAAATAAATAAATGAGACGTACTTAAATACTCTGAAAAAAAAATGGGAATTGGCAACCCTTAGTCAGACCACGTTTCGTCAACGCCATCTGTCGAGTAATTTGAAACCTAGATTTTTTTAATGTTCTAGAAAATCCCTCATTACATCTGTAAATTACGTATCTATCTTGATTGAAAGTGTCCCAAAATGGGCACATAACTGTCTCATCTTCACAACCAGGGGCCTCATTGTGTAACTTCAACACATTGAATTAGGTAGTGCGTTTCATAGAATAGTACCTATGCTGTTATGTTGGTAGCAGCAATTTCATCCAATCCATAGACAAACAATTTTGTTTTATCCAATCATCTCGTTTAGAAGTCGTTGGTGCCAACATTACGGCATAGGTATTATTTTATGAAACGCACTCTACTATATAATTCCATGCTTCAAATTCTATCGCTATTGCTTTTAAATGTATCGTGATTAGCTAGAAATGGCATCACACACCATTTTTATCCAATCACGAGGCCGAGACTGTGCGGCTTTTTGCAAAACTGAATAATATGAACAATAATTTAGTATGATCACCAAATATGCGAATTAAACTGGTGAAAACAAACAAAAAATAAATTCTTACCCAAATACAAGTTGCAGCACATTTTGGTGTTGGGGGTCAATGGCTCCCTGTAATCCTGAAGCTGCCACTAGGCTCTGATAACAGCGCCAAAAAGGCCCGATAGCCCCCAAGTCCGGAATAAGCTGAAAACTACTAAGCTGAAAACAAATCTTCTATGGCTGAAAATAAGTATAGTGACATCTATTGGACAGCGAAAAAACTAATTGTAAAACACCAAGCGTCATCGTGAAACAAAGAGTCTACGAAGAACTAACGGTGTTGACTGGATAGTTAACTAGTATATACCTTAAATCATAGATGGCGCTTATTCAATATTTCTAGCCAGTAACTATAGGTGGCGTTACTTGTAACTTTTTTGTACGTCTGTCCCGAAATTTTGAAAATAGCTGACCGCACGGGCGTAGCCACAAGAAAATAAAACGACTAAAAGTACATAAAATAACCCTTTTGTGAAAAATACATACAGAAAAAATCTCCTCGAAGGAATTTGGGGAGTCCTTTTTCGAGCAGTGGGACAGTACATATAAACTATGTATAAGCTAAATAAAAAAATAACGTTCTTTTATAGTTTATATCACAGAAACACAGAATATTACAAAATTAATCTTCTGTTTTTTTTTTTTAATATTTGAACTTTTCGGGGGGGGGGGGGTTTGAACTCCCAAAACCCTCCCCCTGGCTACGCCCGTGGCTGACCGTATTGCACTAACCTCTAAAATAGTAATGTATAACTATAGATCAGTGCCGTATTGGTATTGCATACGGCATGTCCAGAAAAATAAAGCCAACAAAGTTATTACGAAGCTCATATATCTATGAATAAACTTTGGCTATTCGAGTCTCTATTAATGATTAATAAATTAATAAATTAAATTTGTTAAAACAAAGTATAACAAAACATCCGCTTTGTGTAAGAGCAAATTTTTTTTGTTTATTTACGTATAAATATTTACCTGTTTTACCTATATTTATCATTGATTTTAATTTAATGGTTTTAGTTTCAGGCGCCATATTTCGACCCCTCAGTGGGATCGTCATCAGGCGAATAGAAAAATATTAAATGACATAGGGGAAGGTTACCCATATTGGACCAATTTTGGTTCAACTGAAATTTTCTTAGAAATGTGACGGTTTAAGGTTTTGATTTCTGTCTTATTGCAAAGAGCAGTTATCTATTAATCAACGTTTTATTTAGTTAAAACTATTGCTTATTAGTAAATACAAAATACTTCTGTTTTTAAAAAAGCTTCCAAATGGTACGATATAGGAAACCGGTATCCTAATTTGTACCTATTGTATCCCAAATCGTACTTAGTAAATATGTACTAACATTTTTTGTTCTTTTTATTATGACATATCAATGTCAACCATCTTATAATATATCTTCTACCCTCTCTCGGCTTTCTTAAGCAAGCAGTATTCATAGTTTCATTTAAAAGCATTGATTGTTGATAATTTCTAAATAAAATCTAGTTATTCTTTGTTTTTTTTTAAAAACGATTTAGGCACGTTATGGTGGGACGATATAAGCAACAGAGACATTTGACCAACAAAATGAAAAAAAAAAAAATTTAAAAACCGGAATTTTGCTTGTTACAAAGTTACTTACAGTTTTCAAATTACAAGTCAATTATAAAATAAAATTTATCGTTATTTCACTACAACCTTAGGTTTTCGGTTGAAATTCTTTATAAAAACTGACAAAAACAATGTTTATTGAATAAAATTATACTCTGGTCTCTTCTCCAGAAAGCAATATGGTGCCTTGGTTGTTATGTTGGTAGCGCATAAATAAATGTTGCCTTTATAAAAATATACTTCTTAGTTTGGTAGATTTTGCGAGGGGTACGATTTAGGAACGGTACAATTTGGGCAACCTTCCCCTATATAGATAGGTGTTTGATGTTAGAAAACCTATACATACTATACTGTATATGTCAAGTATAGCGCCTAAAACTATTTAATTAAGTATTTATATTTACATATAAAATATAAAAAATAAATAGGCCCTTAAACGGTATTCTATAATAGTAGTTTATGCTACAAGGGCAAAATGGAATAAATTACGAAGTAATTTATTGCTCCTACGCCCGTGTATCATACCACGATTTTCAATGCATAGTGTGAGGAAATAAAACAAATATAATCTTGTGAATTTTAAATTATGTTGGCTCAAAAGGACTGTATCCAGAGCCGTTAAACAGTGGAAAAAAAAGTATAACATGTATGGTACACAGGAAAGGTTGCAGGTTAGCCAACTTCTCGTATATAAATAAAAAAAAATATATACAAGGTGACTTTGATCATCGTCCAAATTCATACTATAGGCTTGGTAAGTGATCAGCATCATGGATCGATAACAATTTTTGTGAAATTCGTTTAATGAAATTTTGACTTCCCATAGTAATTCACTCAGAGTCCTGAGTGGATCACTATGGAGACTCGAAATTTCATTTTATGAATTTTACTAAAATCATTATTGGTTCATGATGCTGATCACTTACCAAGGCTCCAGTATGAATTTGTACGATGTTCATAAATTCACCTTGTATATTAAAGCCCTAGGGCAAAATAATCGACTTTCTGTTCGGTTTTGGTGCATAAAAAGTGAGCCTTTACGAGCGCTTGCATTGAAAAAACTATTTTATTAACATATTATCATTGAATGTTTACACTGTTGATTGTTGGCACTTGGTGGAACTTGGAATACATAATGAACAGAAAATCACTTGTACTATCCCACAAATTATCATTGATTTTGATACTTCATCGAAGGCTCACAAAAGATCACGGACCAAGAAAATTATTATAATCAATAAAATCAGTGTCTGCTGATAATAGTAGTTTATGCTACAAGGGCGAATAGGAATAAATTACGAGGACGATGTACGAATAATTTATTACTCTTACGCTCGTGTACCATACTACGTTTTTCAATGCATAGTGTGAGGAAATAAAACAAATATAATCAAAGAAAACAATTTAATTATTAAAGTTGAAAGTTAGATTGTCACATTGTTAAGTGTTATACTTTTTCCCGCTAGTTTGAATGTTTGACTTAAGTTACTATTGTTATTTTAATAATTATTAATTTCCTCCCTTTGAAATTCAGTGTAAAATTTAAATATTGTAAACTTTAAATTATGATTGGCCCAAAAGGACTGTATCCAGAGTTCTTGAACAGTGGAAAAAAAAGTACAAAATTTATGGTACACAGGAAAAGTTGCAGGTTAGCCAACTTCTCGTAAATAAAGGAGACTGTTCTTTTTTGTATGGAAAGTGGTTTATGAACCAACAGATATAATATTGTGGTTTTTACATTAGATAACCCCAACTACACATCTGTGCGAAAGGGCATCAAAATCTGACCCGACAGTTTTTTCGGTACTTTTCGGACGGAAAGAGGTGGCGTCAGCGTCTTCAAAGACACGGCGTGTAGTTTACCAACGCTAGTATAACAGGCCACTATTTATAGTTCTTAGTTCGGCGTCATTGCAGTCAAAAATGTAATAAATGTAGCTCATTGCAAAATCGGAGTTCATATAAGTTCCTTACTTTATTATAATTATAACATTTAATAAAAATACTTAATTAAAGTATAATAATACTAATATATTTGACTTGAAATATCTCAAAACTGTCGGGTCAGATTTTGATGACGTCATAACAAAAAAATACCGTCTAAATGTGTACTTCCTAAAATAAATTACTCCATATCTGTTGGTCTATAGACCACTTTCGCTCAGTCTCCTTTAAAAAAAAAATAATAAAGCCGTAGGGCAAAATAATCGACTTTCTGTTCGGTTTTGATGCATAAAAAGTGGGCCTTTACGAGCACTTGCATTGAAAAACGCTTTAACAGTTTGGCGGTGTATCATTGTTTGTGTTTACTTATTTTTTTGAAGTAAATAAAAAATATATAATGAATATATATTAATAAATATATAATATGCCTCTATTAGCTTTTTATTTGGAATTAAACATATATAACCATATTATGGTAAATAACAACAATATACATGCATAACAACATACAAAATCAAGCTGCTAAAATGGTAGCGCTTGGCAAACAATTCGCGGCTCCCGTTGAGTACGGAACCCTAAAAAGTAAACAGGGCATGTCTTGTTTAGGATTAGTGAGTGTACAAAACTTCCAAAACCTGTACAAAATAAACAGAAGTCGCAAACGTTTCTAACCACCGTCATATGTATTCATAACACACAACCTCGCATCATTCTGTTGCTAACATATCATTGTTAGTATGTCTTGGCTATTATGCATGGAAATAGCACGCGCCGGCACCGTAACAAAACGGCCTTGCAATTTCCATATAAACGAACTTACGGTATTAAAATGTAGCGTATTAAAGTGGTTATACAAACATTTTTTGTTTGGGCGGGCGGGCGGTGGCGCCTTGGGCGAGTTGGGCGCCTACCTTTCAGGGGAGGGCAACCAGAAAGCAGCTATCACCAACTTTGGTTGTGGAGGAGCTAGAAAATCAGTCGTCCTGCAGCCTTTGGGTAGAGCGCACGTCGCTCGATGTAGAGCCAAATTCCTTTTCACCCGCGTATCTATAGTCCAGTATTTTCAGACCTACCGTGCGTCTTTCGGTGCGTACTTTTCAGTGTGATGATGTAAACTGGTGGAGTTCAAGTGATAGTGGTGGTAATTAGGTAGAATCGTACAGTGACCTTATTTTGGGAGTAACAAGTGTTTGTTTTCTGTGTTCCTGTGAGGATATGACCTGTCTGAGGTGAGTCATATTGACCTGGTTTTTTTCGGCTAGTACATTGGTTCGGTTTGTTGGGAGAATTTGCGGAATTATAAATAAAAAATAATGTAACATCTGGCTTATTTGTAAGAAAAATCTTAAATTATGCTCCACTTCTGCTTATAAGAACTTTTAATAAAAGTGCTGAAATCTTGGATGTGATAGCATGATCTGTACTAGAAAAATATTATAAGATATCTATGAGTAGCTATCATTGATATAATATATGTATAAGTATGTATTAAAATCAATAGGGGCCGAAATATATGTATATCGAAAATATTTTTCATCATGTTTTATTATTAACAATTAAAATGAATGAAAAGCTCAGTAAAGCATATTTGTATTTATTAAAATCAAGAAAATTCATGAATATAATATGAAAAAAATTCGCCTTGTTTCATAGAGTAATTAGAATTAGTAAGAAGTTTTTATCAAAATGGTGCCTACTGTTTTTTTTGGTCCCGAAACTAATTTTAACCAGGCCCATAGCTAGGATTCGTTTTTGGGGGGGGAGACAAGTATTCCAGAAATACATGCACCTATATACATAAAATACGTGTCGTATTCCAGCCATTTTTTAAATTTATGTTATGAACTGTGATATATTATGTCTGTAAGACTATTATAGATTTTTTGAAAACTAAACATTTCGGGGGGGACACATGTTGTTGCGGAAGCCGGAAACTGGCGGTAGAACTCGTCCATACGAACAACTTTTCGTGAAAATATTTTGAGAAATTGAAAAAAAAACAGTTGTCTCATACATTTTGGTCGATCAGCTTTGTACCTTTTCTATGGAACAGCTGTTTTTTCCGCGATTCGAGGATTGGCTCCATAGTAAAAGTTGTTCGTATGGGCGAGTACTATCACCAGTTTCCGGCTACCGCAATTTCATCTTAACACCCAGTATGTCGTTGAGGAACACGACACCCAAATCTCCCCCTGTATACGGCCCTGATATTAATGAAAAAAAAAGTTTTGAATAAAAAATTATCTTCATTGAATTGTCTTGTTCCTTTCACAAAATATTCATAAAACAACATCTTTATTACAATAGTACATTACGATACGAGAGCGATGAAACGTTTTCTTGACGAGTGTGAGTTTGCGGCACGAGCCGAAGTAAGAAAATCTCAGCACCTGTTGCATGAAAAATTACTTCTACGTGGTCAAGCAAAACATCACAACACCTACACATAATAGTAGTTTATGCTACAAGGGCGCAACGATTTAAAACACGAGCGTAGCGAGTGTTTTAAACGTAACCGAGTAATTTATTGCTTTTACGCCCGTGTATCATACTACGTTTTTCAATGCATAGTGTGAGGAAATGAAAACAAATATAATCTTGTGAACTTTAAATTATAATTGGCTCAAAAAGACTGTATCCAGAGCCGTTAAACAGTGTAAAAAAAAGTATAACATCTATGGTACACAGGAAAGTCTGCAGGTTAGCCAATCATTGTAAATAAATTTAAAAAATATATATATTAAAGCCCTAGGGCAAAATAATCGACTTCCTGTTCGGTTTTGATGCATAAAAAGTGGGCCTTTACGAGAACATGCATTGAAAAATTATGTTTGTTTATACTGCATATCACGTGAAATTTTTAATAGTAATATCAGCTAAACGGAAAGAAGAAAGGTCATGTATTTATGTACAATCTACATCAAAAACACTCTTGTTGATGAGAAGTTGACTAATGCATCAAACGGACTACATACTAATAGTAACTTTTTACCGTAATTTCGACTCCAGCCCCTCTATTTTATATCTTTAGTTGCCAACTGGACTGGGTGCCTCTCATCAAAAACATAGCTAAAAACGGATCTTTCAAAATTGCCATTAGTTGGTATTGAACTATTTACAAACTGTGTCGTCACTTCAAGTACGAACATATCCTAATACAATTGGAATTCGATAGTATATCTATGTTTTTGATGATAGACACCCAGTCCACATGGCAACTAAAGATACATAATAGGCCCTCAGGCCCCGTAGCACAGTGTTTAATCGCGTGCGATGCAGCTTAGTTGAATCACAGGTGCGAGGTGCGTGAGATACTGTTTAATCGCAAAAACATCGTGTCACGCCTTTCGCATTTGTGATTCAACTAAGTTGTTTTTAAACACTGTTATGTTACGAGTGCTAAGTCGTGTCGTGCGCGGTTAAACACTGTGCTATAGGGCCTGGCTCATACATAACGTTTTATTGTTATCCTATACATCCTACATACCTACCAAACTTCAGCATTGTTCAAATATGTATGAACTACCACAGGGTTACTAATGTTTTCAAATTCAAGAAAAAAAGTGGTGATTAAGAAAATTATAATTGAATGGGCGGAGTTAAGCATATATTTATTTATAATATTATTTATTCCTTCTTCATATATGTTTATTTTATTCAAGTGTATTTTTTAAATTAAATTTAAGTAAACCCAACCCTGCGTATTTCCCCATATTATTATTTATGACATACAACTATTACCTATACACATAGATTATTTAATTACTTATATTACATTAAAACTGACATGTAATAAGTGTATCTGTTATACCTACATTACATAAATAAATATATTTCATTTCATATTTCATTTCATTTCAAATCCATCTGAAAATGAGACGTTTTGGAGCTTGAAATACAAGATTTCTGTGTACTTAGTTGTATTTTTAAACATGTTGTGTATCCAAAATTAATAGTATATTACCTATAGGAAGTATCTATAGGTTGGAAGATATATAAAGTAATGTATTTAAATTTTTTCGATTTTGCGCACAATTGGGACAACAAATATTTTTGTGTGACATCAAAATTTGTCCCTTTTTCCCAGAGACATAACATTCCTCGGCAGATTGTACGGGTTCCGTCAGCAGTTATAAGAACTATTAATTTATAGACATTCTCTGTGGTCTATTGGTTTGACTACTAATCCGGAGGTCGCGAGTTCAAATTCCGTAGGACACGTTTGTGTTCGGGTCTGCGTCTTCGGAAGACACGTTAAGCTGTGGGTCTAATTAATGACCCAAATAAGGCGATAGGGCTCACCACCCATCAAGCTGGGACGTAATAATCGTCGGTGAAAAGTGGGTGGTACTTACATTTCACAGTCGACTATCGGAAACACCTCTGATACCCTCTCAGGGATTCATGTCAAGACGATGTACTCAGACAGACAGAACTGACAAACAAAGGAATTATCGATTGTTGGCAAAAAGTACAATCAAACAAAAAGCTAATAAAAGGGACAACGACGCGAGGTCCTGTAAGAAAATTCTGTGTAAAGAAAACAGACTGAATCGTGATGCCAGACTTAGATATAAGATGAGGTCTGTTTATGAATAGCAATCATGAAGCATGTTGCTTCATGATAGCAATTTATGTAGATCTATATCTTCTGCTCAGTTCTCATAAGATTTACAGCCATTGTCCCTGTTATAAGTCTGTTAAACCTTCGGTCTTGTAACTCTTTTTAGGGTTCCGTACCCAAAGGGTAACCAACGGGACCCTATTACCAGAGAATATAAAGTATTAGCGCGCTTGTCTTGATAACAAGAGGTCGCAGGTTCGAATCCTGGCCCGGGGAATTTTTTAAAATTCTTGTCTTTGGGTTTGTTTCTGATTGATGTTTTCTAGTTTGTAATGCACTCTTATAATATTTAGAGTATTCATAGCTATGGATTTCGCAAAATAAACAAAATCAATGTATTAAGAATTTAAGATAAATACTTTTTTCTATTACTAAGACTCCGCTGTCCATCTGTCTGTCCGTCTGTCACCAGAAATCATCTGATGTCTGTCATCTGAAATTTTCACAGATGATGTATTTCTGTTGCTGTTATAATAAACAATACTAAAAATCAGAATAAAATAAATATTTAAGGGGGCTCCGATACAAAAAACGTGATTTTTTTGCCGTTTTTATAGATAATGGTACGGAACCCTTCGTGCGCGAGTCTGACACGCACTTGGCCGGTTTTTCTAAATTAGGTTCTTTAGGAAAATTGTAAAATGAATGAAAGCAGAGTGACGAAAGAAATTTATGGTACGCAAGTGTAAGGTAAAGCTTGACCAGGCCCCGCAGTATAATGTTTTATCGCGCGCGTAGAGAGTTAGTTGAATCACGGATGCGAGGAGCGTGGCATACTCTTTAATCGCAAAAACATCGTGTAACGCTCCTCGCACTTGGGATTAATTCAACTAAGTTACGTCGCGCGCGATTAAACATACTACGGGGCCAGGCCGCCCTAGAAGGAGACTTATTGGCGACTTACCCAGAATAGAAGAGCTTGTATGAATAGATTGATGGATGTGGAAGAGGCGAAAGAGGTGTGTCAGATCGTAGCAGATGGAAATCTGTAGTCTCGGCCTACACCTTTTGGAGAAAGGCGTGAGTATGTATTTCCATTCATCCATCAGCCTAGTTCGTCCACTGCTGGATATAAGCCTTTCCAGGACTTTGCCACTGCCAGCGCTCATCCTGGAAGAATTGCCCATACTCACACACGCTGGGCAGGCGGGTTGGTGAGCGCAGTGCCGAAACCCTCGCACCAGTGACGCCGCTGCCCGTCACCAGTCTGTTCCATATAAGGCCCGGCTATTAGGGATGTATATACCGCCATCCATCGGTCCCAGGCATGATGAGCTTCCTGGTTTTTTGCCTGTGAGCTGTCCTCTTACTCTCCCTCAAATAACTTCTAGGGGGTCTCCAAGTAAGATGGTGGTACCTCCACAGTCGAGCCTGGCATCAGCTCTACCACCTATACCTGTGAGTATGTATTTACTAACTAAAATTTGTTTTAGGTTACTTATTAATGTTTTTGTATTGTGTCAAACATTTAGTATGAAAAATGTTGATCTAGCTAGTGCGACCGCCGCCGCCGCGCCGTTTCATAACATTAGGTGCAAAAATTTGAAGAAAATTTTCAGTACTGACATATGTATATGCATTTTTTTTTAGGAATGACAAGTCCAAATTATATATTTATTTTTTTGTGTATGAATGAAACAAAGTTAAGCTCAAAGCAACATTAATTTTACTTTTGGAAAGTGTCAGCTGTACAAAAATATTACAAATCTTAAATTACGAGTATCATGGAAATGGATGCCATTTAGGACGAAATGTTTTTGAAGGTTTAATTTTAGTTATGAAACTGATAATAAAAACAAAATTTAATACGTAGATGTAAAACGTAGAATTCAACTTTCAAACAAAAAACAAACAATGGAAATATCTTTTGAATTACAGGAATTTCAGCAATTTCAAAGGTACCCAATACATTATATTATTTTGTGAACAGGACGATCTCCTTTATTTCAACTTGTTAGAGGTATTAATAGAAACCCAAGACGTCATAAATACATAGGATATATTTTTAAAACTCTTCCATAGGTTAAATGCAAATTCATATTAGTGGCCACAATTCAGATAACTACTGAATTCTTGTCTGACAATTAAAAAGATGACCATGAAGTTAGGAAGCTGCTGAAAAAACATTTAAAATCTGACAAAACTGGACTAAAATCACAATAATTTCGCAGTTGTGACGACATCCCCATTCTGTTAACCCGCCGAGTGCTAATCATTTCGCACGGTGCCTGCCGCTTCGTGTAACGTGTACTCATTGTTGAATGTTGACACGAATACTGAACGACACAAGCGTGCTTTGATACTAAACTGTAAACCAAGGGAACATGAACCAAAATGGCTCGAGTTAGATGAACAGATAAAGTTGTAGACGACTTGAAGTGCGAATTGAAAGCCTTTCGATAGCTATGCTCATTTCCGTGATGTTTGATGCATGTTCGACCCAGCGTGTGGCGTGATTATCACTTCAAAGCTAGTTAACCTACCTGAAAATTTTACGGCTTGACTTTCATTTGTAGTTGAAATCCAAAATTCATCTTTTTAGACTTCCGTACCTTATAACCTCATAAATTTATGGATTGGGTAAACTGTCATCGGAAAATTTTCATTGGTTTCTGTAAATTAGAATTTGAAAATTTAAAGCTTTAAAATTCAAATTTACAGAAACCAATGTAAACTTTGCGATGGCAACATATACAATACATGGGTAATAAGGTTTTGTTGAATAACTATTAAGATTTTTTTAAATTTAAGTTTTTCACAATCCGACTGCTTTAATCATGCTTGAATATGGTTGCCTAATTTTTACTTATTTTCAGTATTAACCAATACTTAATTTCCCAAAAGACTTTATGATGGACTGATTCGAGTTCGGAGATAATTTTCAACTATTATTTTATGATATTTATTTTAATCTTTTCCCATTTTGATTGGAGTTGGTCGCATGTTTGAAGCCCAAAAACTTGGCCTGACTCTATGGAAATTGGGCTTTTGTGGATGCAAATTTATAAAAAAACCGGTGTCAAAATTGGTCCTTTGTTTAGCCTGAAGTAGAACAGTATTTTTATTCAACGTTATACTGTATAGTGTATAAAATCATTGGTTTTATCATTCATACTGCGCTGACGGTAAAAGTCCAAAGACTTTGTATTCTAGAATACAAATTCGGCTATCCAAATCGGCCACTGTTGACATTATAGTACAGTCGATGAAAAAAACCTATTATACGAATATAGATTAGGGAACATGATGCTTTAGTTTCTTTGGCTCGAGATTTATCAATAAACATAAACATTAGTATCAAATATGTCTTTTTAGGGTTCTGTACCCAAAGGGTAACCAACGGGACCCTATTACTTACTAAGACTCCGCTGTCCGTCTGGCTGTCCGTCTGTCCGTCTGTCTGTCCGTCTGTCTGTCCATCTGTCTGTCCGTCTGTCTGTCCGTCTGTCACCAGGGTGTATCTCATGAACCGTGATAGTAAGACAGTTGAAATTTTCACAGATGATGTATTTCTGTTGCCGCTATAACAACAAATACTAAAAAACAGAATAAAATAAATATTTAAGGGGGTTCCCATACAACAAACGTGATTTTTTTGCCGTTTTTATAGATAATGGTACGGAACCCTTCGTGCGCGAGTCCGACTCGCACTTGGCTGGCTTTTTCGTACTTTTGATTTACTCATTATTATGTCTAAACAAAAGTAAATGACGTCACAAGCTATGCAAATATAAAAACTTATTGACTCCATATTACTGAAAGGGGTTTAAATTAAGATACATTTTTGATATATATTACGAAAATAAACTTCAATTTCAATTAACCGACTTCAAACAAGCAGGGAGGTTCTCAATTCGAATGTACTTTTTTTTGGATGTGTTGTTACTCTATAACTCCGTCATTTCTGAACCGATTTGAATGATTATTTTGTGTTGGAAGAATTATTAGTCATGAGCTGATGAAAGTCTTCAGAGCAGCATACCATTCGAAATTAAGGCAATTGCTTTGTACTAGAATGCTGGTTGCAGGATATTACTTGGAAATTGTCATTGCTCCACCTGACCTTCGATCCTGGTCTCATTACCATAGAACTCCTCAACGTATGAGAGCAAATAATTCGAAATTGTGACAGGGTATTACTTGGAAATTATCAGAACACCTACATGACCTTCGATCCTGGCTTCAGCCCCATAGAACTCTTCATCTGTTTGTCTTAGGGTGCTGATTATAAGACATTACTTAAAAATATACCTACTTGAACTTCGTTTTATTTCGACAGTGAGTTCACAACAAATACCCATATTTCACAATTTAACCAATCAGTACTTAAATACTAAAACATGTGAAATAAAATGAACTTTTAATAAAAATTGTAACCGACTTAAAATGTTATCTATAAGTCGGCGTATTTCCTTAGATATAAAAACGAATGTGAAGGCGCCGACTTCTAGAGAATATATGTTTCAGGGAGAAAGAAGTCGGCAAAAGTGTTATTTCGGTTAGTATTATTATTATTTTAAACATTCAAGTGAATGACTGCAATAATACTTGAAGTCGGTTATTATCTTTTTGTTAAAATTTTATTTTTTTCTTGTGAATAGGGCCAATTGCTTGTTAAAATCTCTTATGTTGGGTATTTTTTTTTATATACCTGCCTTTTACTTTCAGGGCTTCTTGAAAGCCCCTCTAATTTTGAAGTATTGTGAAATAGAATAGCCAAATATTTTTCTACAAAATAAACAAGACTAATCTTGTGTTCTATTCCTGCCACTGCGTCTTCGATTTCTAAGTTTACAAACACATTGCCAATGCCAACAAACTTTTCTAGTATTTTTGTAAGTATATTATACATATACATATACGTTTTCAAGTTGCTGAAGCTGAAAACTGGCGATAGCAGTCTCCATACCAACAACTTTTCGTATACAAAAATTGAGAAATGGAGAAAAAGAAATCTGTTGTTTTTTTTTCGAGTTGGCTCCATAGTAAAAATTGTTCGTATGGACGATTAGTATTGCCAGTTTGCGGCTTTCGCAACTTCATCTTTACACCCAGTATAACGTCATATTTTCTTTGAAAACTTTTCTTACTATCATTTCGCAAATACAACAAATATCGAACAAATCTTTTGACGGAAAACACAAACCTCCTCTAGTTTTTACATGTATCAAATTGTGAGAAAATTTCTTCTCTTCCGTTGACAACCTCTCAATACATTTTTGGCATTTTATTCATTTAGTTGTATAATGGAAAAAGTGTCATAATAAACTTAACACAATACATTTTGTAAATATACCTAATGTAACTAATAACATGCTTACTTTATAACTTTATAAGAGATATTTTTTGCATACTGTTTTTACGGTAGATTATGCCTGTTACACTGTTATTTTTCTATTTATAAACTTGTAATACGCACACTCTGACAAATAAACGTTCATTCATTCATTCATTCATATGATAGGGATACCCTGCGGTCCGAAATAGAATTACATTGGCTCATAAGCCATTCACTTCAAACTTTCGTAATCGATTTTAGCGATGTAATTCTATTTCGGACCGCAGGGATAGCCATCATCTAGCGCTCTCAAAAAGCACGTGTTTCCATCAAAATTTTTTTCAGGGTAAAACTGATAAAAAGAACATTGTTTTTAATGTAAAGCATTCAACGCCCGTAGCACAGTGTTTTATACGCGCGACGCGACTTTGTTGAATCACATACTGTTTAATCCTAAAAACATAGTGTCACGCTCCTCGCACTTGTGATTCAACTAAGTTGCGGCACTACGGGGCCTGGGCGTTCTTTATATTGCGATTAATTATTATGCAAAAATTAATAATATATTTTTTCATGTTTAAATTGAATACTGAAGCGGTATATAGTACAGAGGCTCTACCGCGTAATTCTCATTTGTATCAACTTCAAGCAAATGCATGCGAAATTCAACGCGTGCAAAAGAGATGGCATGTTAGGCGGGCGTCGTCGCACGCACGTCAAATTTCAATCTCAAGTTGATGTTGATGAAAATGAGAATTACGCGGTAGACCCACAGTTTGGAGGTAACTTTGCATTTTTTTTCTACCGAGAATGTTTCGCCACGTTCTGGGCACATTCTAGTCCTCAACTTTACCATACATTTATTTCAAATTGATGATATAACAGAGGATCATGCGAAGCAATGTGAGCTATTATAATAGGTGAACTGCCAATAGGTAGCCTGTCGTGCTAGCGACCGTACAATACAGTGTATATTCATTCATTCCAGATGCCCTTCGCTACCCTTCTTCATACATCATTATTATTATTGTTAGATACCTTTCATCCATTCATCAGCCTAGTTCGTCCACTGCTGGACATAAGCCTTTCCAGGACTTTGCCACTCCCGGCGGTCATCCTGGAAGAATTGCACATACTCACACACGCTGGGCAGGCGGGTTGGTGAGCACGGTGTCGGAACCCTCGCACCAGTGACGCCGCTGCCCGTCACCAGTCTGTTCCATCTAAGGCCCGGCTATTAGGGATGCATATACCGCCATCCATCGGTCCCAGGCATGGTGGGCCTCCTGGTTTTTTGCCTGTGAGCTGTCCTCTTACTCTCCCCCGAATTGCTTCGAAGGGTTCTCCAAGTAAGATGGTGGTACCTGCACTGTTGAGCCCGGCGTCAGCTCTATCACCTGATGAGTACCTGCTAGATACCTTTGTTATAATTCAATGCAAGTGCTCGTAAAGGCCCACTTTTTATTCATGAAAACCGAGCAGAAAGTCGATTATTTTGCCCTAGGGCTTTATTATTATTATTATTATTTTTTGATTTATTTACAATGGTTGGCTAACCTACAGCTTTTCCTGTGTACCATAAATGTTATACTTTTTTTTCCACTGTTTAACGGCTCTGTAATTTAAAGTTCACATAATTATATTTGTTTTATTTCCTCACACTATGCATTGAAAAACGTAGTATGATACACGGGCGTAAGAGCAATAAACTACTCGGATACGGTTAAAACACTCGCTACGCTCGTGTTTTAAATCGTCCTCGTAATTTATTCCTTTTCGCCCTTGTAGCATAAACTACTATTATATTTACTCAATAAATTATGGACGTTGGTACGTACAACTCTAAGATACATAATGTACTATTTATTTACCAATGTATAATATACTAATTTATCTCCTTTACATGTTCAAGGTTTGTCGTTTTTGTACAAATTATGGATACGTTTAACGTCAGCTACTTACCTTAAATATCTTCTCACAAGGTATGCATAGAATATGGGCTAGAATAATATAGGCTATAATAATATGGGCTAGAATAACCAGCGATATACAACGTGTAACAGAAAGGTGTAACCATATTTGAAGAGCTTATTCAGTCAATGGTACAGAACAACTTTTACTATGGAACAAAATCTGTATATCGAAAAAAAAAATTACTGTATCATAGAAAAATGCAATGCCGCTCGGCCGAAATGTATGGAAGGGCAGATTTTTTTTCGAGATTTCAGGTTTGGCTCCATAGTAAAAGTTGTTCTATACCATTGACTGAATAAGCTCTTCAAATATGGTTACACCTTTCTGTTACACGTTGTATACTATACTGATGCCCGCGACTTCGTCCGCGTGGAAGAAGATAATGCGGCCTCAGTGGGATTCCCGCAGTAGCAGCATTCTTTTCTCAAACTGTTTTGGGCTGTGCTATCGTCTTGAAAAGTACCTTATTTATTACATGTATTTTTTCAGAACCATATTTGTTGTGGTTTCGGAGCACAAATTATAGAGGGTGTTTCGGAGTCTACTATTTCAAAACGTAATTTTTTACCAAATGGTTGGTTACAGGCAGTTGCGTATAATCATAGACTAAGTACAACCCGGTCACATTATCTCGAGACCTCGCTGGAATGCGAACCACCCGCCCGTTCTCCTTTCACCTCCCCGCGCTCGCCACGGCGCGTCTATATCTGAGCGCCGACGCGACGTGACGTCATCGACGCCAGGTCTCGAGATAATGTGACCGGGTTGTATTACTGTAATACTAATATACACTGGTGGACATAAAAATCGACTCAAGCATTGTTGTCCTACATTCAAGGGAATAACCCAATCATACAAACATAAACATATGAAATATATATCATTTTAAAGGTATAGGCCTCCTTTAATCAAAGGTGGAGGCCTATACCTTTAAAATTATATGTTATATATTTCATATGTTTATGTTTGTATGATTGGGTTATTTCCTTAAATGTAGAACAACAATGCTTGAGTCGATTTTTATGTCCACCAGTGTATATTACTTACTGAATTACTTAGTCTATGGTAATAATATTTGTCATCCGTCCGTTACCTTTTTCGTTGATTTTGCGGGAGTTCATGGACATAGTCCCCGGAAAACCATAATTAATTCTTCCTTGTTTGAAGAATTTAGCAAAATTCATAAAAAAAATAACTTCTGCCAAGAAAGTAATACACACTCTTATAAACAGAAATTATTATTATTATTATTATTAATTATATAATAAACAGAATCTTCAGAAGTCATTCCACTATTAAGAAATAAAATACCAGAGATAGCTCTAAAATTTTTTTCATGACGATGTTTACGGTTATTAGAGCAAAAACCCATCCATATTATATATGGATTACGATTTGTATAAACTTTATTAAACTCTGAACCGAACAGATATTTTTTAGCACCTTTGGTTTTTTTTTATAAATAAAATTAGTGAAAAATGTCAGTTTGACTTTTTTCCAGAATCCGTCCCACTTGCACTGCGGGTCTTTCCGCTTGGGGTAACAGGGTGTAATGCAAGCTCGACTAATTAAAATCCGTTGCCTGTTTCCTCTTCCACTTTCTGGGTTAGCGCCCTTCATCTTGTGTCAAAACAGTTGTTTACAAAACAATAACATTATTTTGTCTTTTTGGTAGAACTTTTACATACTTTTTTATTTTAGTTAGTTTTTCATGCAGACATGTAAGTAATTGATAGGATAGTTTTTGTATTATTCATTTTTATTTAGTTATTTTTTGGTAATCATTTACATTTATACTTGGAAACATATTTACATTTTTTAAGTATTTTTGTAATGTTCTGTGGAATTGGAGGTCACCTGGAACCTTGAAACTGGGAATCACCTGGAATGGCTTCTACATCTGGGATTGTTGCAGGTTCAATCTTCGGACATTAGTTGTTTCCAACTACTTCCAACTTCGCCTCTCAGCTAGCTCATTAGAAGGCAGGCCATGACTACCTCGGTCTATTATTGC
Organism: Ypsolopha sequella; assembly: GCA_934047225.1. NCBI lineage: Eukaryota > Metazoa > Arthropoda > Insecta > Lepidoptera > Ypsolophidae > Ypsolopha > Ypsolopha sequella. The sequence continues at coordinate 9,470,715 of OW204002.1, read as the reverse complement.
CCCTTGACAGTGTTAAGGCGCCTACCAACGCAGTGAAACGAGAAAGAATTAAATATATTTTTGCTATTAAGTGTTTTGCGTCACTGATTAAAAAAAATGTTTAGGTTGTTGAACATTTGATAAATAATCAAAAAGTGTGAAGAATCAACTAGGCTATAATAAATAAAATCTATCAATTACACCGAACCAATTTCAAAATGAAATAGCAACGCAAATAAAAAAATATTTATTGCAGATTTATAAAAGAAATACTATTTTTGTAAGAGACCGACAAGCCTATGAGTATAATTTACGGCATAGCATCGAAATAATCAGTGACAGAATTATCGCGAGTTGCTTAGAGGTATGTTAAAAATATCAAACGGTTTGAAAAGGCAAACTGTTTTGTAGGGTTCCATAGTACCTAAAAGATACAAAAGAAACCTTATGGTTTCTTTTATTAGAGATTGATAATAGATCATAACTGGCCAATTACAGGAAAACTATAGCGATTTAAAAAAAGTTGAGCACAAATGAGAAATATAAAAAAATATGTATATTTTATAAAATTGCAATATGGATATACAATTGTAGATAATAAAAAACTGATTGTAAAAATATAATAGTTTGAAAAACCATAAAAATATGTACCCCCCCCCATCTCTTCAAAACTGGTGGACCGAAAATTATTTAAAAAATCATGGTGATACATGTTTACGTATGTACATACGTACGTACGTTTTATTTACAGGAATAATAAAGCGGTTGAGAAATCACAATTTATCACAAATCATAAAATTTGTGTGCCTTGCTAAGTAGGTGAACAGGTTAATAGCCTTGGGTGTGGACAATAATAGGACCCATGTTTGGTTTCGCATGTTTTGGGTAGCCGGATTTGGCGTAAGTAGTCGCCTTATGAAAGACATAGGTAGCGTAATTAAATTTCTTCTCTCTGGGGCGCTAGTCCATTTAGAACCATCAAGACCAGAAATGGTAACATCTGTCGGCGGCTGACTTTCACTAATTTACGCCATAATTGTTTGACTGTATAGCTACTGTTATAGAAGCGCAGTATGCTCCGATTCTCAAGCGACATCAATATAAATTTTGACCCACTAAACTTTTGGCATGGAATTTAAAAATCACTTCACGTGTCTTTTGCGCCAAATTTTGTTTGTAGCATTGCAAACCTATCGTGCTCGATAGCGCGTGATACAGTGCTCTCTCTCACTATGTTGATCTACCTCGAGAGGGATAGACATTCAATAAAGTCTATGATTCAATATACTCTATGGGATAGACATGTTGTATCGAGCGGTTCCAGCTCGATATGGACTGCTATGTTAGACACAGATCTTGAAATCTTGAAATTTATAAATTGCGAAAATCTTTGGACTTTAGGTACATTGTTTCGCAAACTCGATGTTCGGAGACAAAGGACGGGCAATCTTGAACATCCTGTAGCAGATCTTCACAATATAAATTTTGACAAATAATTTCTAAGCCGGTGGCTGAAATGAAATAAGAGGACAGCTCACAGGCAAAATACCAGGAGGCCCACCATGCCTGGAACCGATGGATGGTGGTATATCCATCCCTAATAGCCGGGCCTTATATGGAACAGACTGGTGACAGGCAGCGGCGTCCCTGGTGCGAGGGTTCCGGCACCGCGGTCACCAACCTGCCAGCCCAGCATGTGTGAGTATGGGCAATTCTTCCAGGACGACCGCCCGGAGTGGCAAATTCCTGGAAAGGCTTATATCCAGCAGTGGACGAACTAGGCTGATGGATGGATGGATGGATCATCTATTTGTTGACATATTTTATTATTTTGAATTTTCACACTTGGTTTGTTAAACTTAAATAAAAATGCCACTGTTGATAAAGAAATTTATTGGGAATAAAAAGCCTTTATTATGATTGTTATTATAGTTTGTTAAGATTTTGCAAACTAGAACATAGAGGCAGTTTCCAGCATAGACTTTTATCAGTGACAGTACTAACACGCATTACAGCTACGCCTCATCTGAGATAAGCACTCATCTCCCCTTTATCATTATTATCAGCTATCACTGATAAGGGGCCACCAAACGCTTAGCCACTTAGCTAGTTAAGGCTGTTCTAGCCGCCAACAGCCTTGAGTCGACCTGTGTCGGTACAAATATCGACAGAAACTATATTGAAATAACGTTCATATCAGCGCGCACTGAATTACGTCGCTGCGTCTCCGAATATCTCAAAATAGGCGCTTTAAAAGACTTAAGGCGCTCTTATCCCAGAAGAGTGACTCTCTGTCTTTTTCTTTACGTGTAAGGAGTTAAGAAAGAAACCACACTTTTGTACTTTTTCGTTGTTTTTATCGGTTTTTAAATTGTTTAAAAATAAGGGATATGTTTATTAAAACCCACTTACGTAGTCGACCTAGAAAATTTAAAGAGCAGATATGTTTCGTTAATAAAAGAGTGGAATTATGGAAATGGCATGATTTGAAAGGTCTTATTACATGCTGTGTTCGTGAATTATTTCTATCGAGCAAAGTTTATCTGATCGTGTAACACATGGGTGAAAGACCTAGATAAAGGTTCGAACTATATTGCGTATTTTTTTTTGGAAGTTTTAGACGATATTTGAAAGTTCTATTTGACTTTGAAATTACTGATTTTGGGATAAGAACGCCTTAAATAGTGTTTAAAAAGTGGTAGCTAAAATTCTTAGAAATAATCAATGAAACTCAATTGATGTTAAAATATCGTCAAATTGACTAAGTTTCAATTTGTTTCTTTGCAAACTTAATTTATTAAATCGGAACTTAGTATTAAATTGAACCCTGTTTTAGTATTTATTTTGTTAAATTATAGATAAAGAATTTAAATTCTAATCAATGCTTATCATTCCACATATTCTGTAGTATATAGAATAAAATAGAATAGAATAGAAAAAGTTTATTAGTCTAAAAAAGACATAAAGGTAACACAACATAATTAAACACAAAAATACATTAAACAGAAAGGAGACAGCTCAGCATATGCTGCGAGCATGGTAAAACATGTCTACACAGCGCTGATTTTCAGCTGATCCTGTATCATCATCATGAATCATCTACAATATTTCTTTTACATTTTTTACAAAATTACCATCTGCGCGAAACCCGACCTCAATTGTTGCTTTCTCAGTCACCAGCTTACATATAAAACGGTACTACATACCTATACATATATTTTAATTATTTACGCCCGTGTTTTTTTATGTAAGGTGATGTAAGATAGGTACAAAGTCCAATGTGTAAAGCTTGATGTGACCTCCACTGTACAATGGGCTAACATAAATGGGATGGAATAAACCGTCGATACGACCTAAGATGAAGGCCTTGTAACTCGCGAAAGTGGAACAATTCAATCAAATAAATTTAAGGCTTTCATTTAGACGATCAATATAAAGTGGTGCATGTTCCTGATTTTCTCACAAACATCGCGTTAAAGACCAGAAAAATATTTAAAATTGACAAGGCTTCGTTAAGTGACTGATGAACATTTAACAAGCAAAGGAAGCACATACACCACTTGGAAGTATCATCAATATTCTAATTAATTAAAACATAATAAAAAATAACAAGTAATCAAGGCACAATTAAGGTATTCGGAAATAATTATTATTTCCATCGCAATGGGCGATGCTCCAGATGACTTTACTCTGTCTACCTTTTGAATTCGATCGATTTTTTTACTGCGGTACCAACCCTCGAATCGTGAAAAAAAAATCAGCTGTTCCATAGAAACTGACAAAGCTACCCGACCAATTTTATTTCCACAAAAGTTAGTTCATATCGACGAGTTCTATCGCCAGTTTCCGGCTTCCGCAACTTCTTACGCCAACTGCAATTTGGACATGTCTTTGAAGGCCTACTTCGCCCACACGGGTGGTCCAAACGCCAACTGCAATTTGGACCTGTCTTTGAAGGCCTACTCCGCCCACATGGGTGGTCCAAACGCCAACTGCAATTTGGACCTGTCTTTGAAGGCCTACTCCGCCCACATGGGTGGTCCAAACGCCAACTGCAATTTGGACCTGTCTTTGAAGGCCTACTCCGCCCACATGGGTGGTCCAAACGCCAACTGCAATTTGGACCTGTCTTTGAAGGCCTACTCCGCCCACACGGGTGGTCCAAACGCCAACTGCAATTTGGACCTGTCTTTGAAGGCCTACTTCGCCCACACGGGTGGTCCAAACGCCAACTGCAATTTGGACCTGTCTTTGAAGGCCTACTCCGCCCACATGGGTGGTCCAAACGCCAACTGCAATTTGGACCTGTCTTTGAAGGCCTACTCCGCCCACATGGGTGGTCCAAACGCCAACTGCAATTTGGACCTGTCTTTGAAGGCCTACTCCGCCCACATGGGTGGTCCAAACGCCAACTGCAATTTGGACCTGTCTTTGAAGGCCTACTCCGCCCACATGGGTGGTCCAAACGCCAACTGCAATTTGGACCTGTCTTTGAAGGCCTACTCCGCCCACACGGGTGGTCCAAACGCCAACTGCAATTTGGACCTGTCTTTGAAGGCCTACTCCGCCCACACGGGTGGTCCAAACGCCAACTGCAATTTGGACCTGTCTTTGAAGGCCTACTCCGCCCACACGGGTGGTCCAAAAACTTTCATAAAAATATATGATAGGCATTATAGAGTCAAAAATAAATTTTAAGTTTCATAAACTGTTTTTTAATTATATTGTTTTTTTAATAATTTTAATTATTATTTCACCAAATTATAGGAAATTTTTAGATCTAAAAAATTTCAGTTCAACATTTTTTTCCGTTCATGGCGTCCATGTGAAAAGTATTATTTGAATTATATGAATCCCAAAGGAATGATATTATTTTTAGATGACGTTTCCACAAGCCACATATTTTCATTCGGATTTGTTTGTTTTGTAGGAACAAAGGATGTTGACGATTCTGGGTTTACGCTAGGGTTTAGCACGCGCCGTTGATTCAGTGTATTTCTATCATAATTCGCTTAAATTAATTATGTTAAAGTGTGTTAATTCGAAAACCATTTCGAGATTTTGGTTTAATAAGCCGTATTTTAGAACTTGTGGTCTAAAATACCTCATGATGATGAATATTTTTATGAAAAAGCTGCGACTTCCATTTGCCTTCGTGTGACGTTTAGAAATGTGCCCTTTGCTATCAAGATAAATTTATAAAAATTTAGTGCTGACTGATTTGACAGATGGATGACAAATGAGTAGACAGACAGAGACCAAAAACTTTCTTTTAAGCAATTTCACATCACTACAATCAGTATAATGTCTAAAATTCTCAAGTGACGTCATAACCGACAAATCTTTGAAAAATCATAAAAAATAATGATTAATAAAAAATAACTAAGTAAATAATAAACAAATAATACAATAAATAATAATAAAAAATAATGGTAAAACAAAATATTCAATATTCGGTTATGACTAACCGACAAATCTTTGAAAAATCATAAAAAATAATGATTTATAAAAAATATAAAATAACTAAGTAAATATAAAATAAACAATAAAATTTATTTAATATAAAATAAACAAATAATACAATAAATAATAATAAAAAATAATGGTAAACCAAAATAATGAAAACTATGTCCTAAAACGGCGTACATTCTATGAAATAAAAAAAAAGCTTTTTTGAAATAAATCTATGGGAATTGCTCTCTCGCACATTGACAGTATTGACACACACGCACGGTATGCTTGACAGCGCAAGTATTATATAGGTAGATAGACTCTATATCTCTGGCGTGTGCTAGCTACAAGATATTCTTTTTACAAATATGTTGTGACACAAAAATGGTAGCAAAACTAGCGGTGTGACGAAGAGGAAAATAATTACTTGTCGTCACACTGGTGTGACAAGTTGGTGTGACGAGGATTCGGGAATGGTAAATTTTTACGATTTTGTACCAGTTCGGGTCAGAATAGCAGGCGCGTGTTAGTGAGTAGGTTTTAAAATTTTGTAACGAAACGTGACAATATTTTTTTATTTTCGCATGTTTGCTTCTAAGTCTATCAGATAGATATTTTATTATTTTGTTTTAAGAGGAAATATGATTCAAATAGAAATGAAATGACAGTCTTTGGATAATTTTGTTACACTAATCAGGAAACCTACAGTCATTAAAAAAATACACCTATGTTCTCATCTTAATGAAGTAAGTTTTACTTTAATTTTCAAGTGGATAATTTTGTATATTGTGGTTTATATTTACCTTTTTTTTTGCCGATGTGATTAGGGACTGGGACCTGGAATACAGATCTTTCGGTTAAGCTCAGGTGCCAAGGAATTATTATTGTATAGTACTTCTTTTAAAAATAAAAATTTGTACTTACTTATGATTTATATACAACTTGTAACAGAAAGGTGTAACCATATTTGAAGAGCTTATCCGGTCAATGATATAGAACAACTTTTATTATGGAACAAAACTTGTATCTCGAAAAAAAATTACTGTTTCATAGGAAAATGCAATGCCGCTCGGCCAAAATGTATGGAAGGGCAGATTTTTTTTCTTGAGATTTCGGGTTTGGCTCAATAATAAAATTTGTTCTGTACCATTGACTGAATAAGCTCTTCAAATATGGTTACACCTTTCTGTTACACGTTTTAAGTTTTTCCTTTTGTAAATAAACAAATTTATTTTATTATTATTTACTACCAAAATCACGTAAAATGATTCATATATTTAATGCAAATAAAATCTTTTGTAAACCTATATTTTACTTATGTTAGACTTCTTATTGATTTTCTCTCGAGTATCGGTTTCATGATTTAGTTGGTGGTTTCTTTATAAAATTTGTTTGAATGATATCTAGCTAGTTTGAACAAACTATGTTTTTATTTCAACCAGAAGTCGAGTTATTTAATAAAAACGCAGTTATTCGAGACAGCCACATCTCGGCTATTTAATAAAATTTAATTTAACAGGCCCGTTATTTTAAAATTTAACGAAACGTTGTAGAGTTCAGTGAAATATTTTTACAAATAAAAGACACGCATAATATTAACACTCGTAACAAAAATAAACTATATTTACCCAAATCAAGATTAAAAATGCTAAAAACATAACTACTGTTTTTTTTATAGTATAGCGATTTAGCATAAGCTGTTATGTTTTACTTTTATATTAAATAAATAATAATAATAATAATATTATATGGCAGTAAAAATATTTAATAAGTTGCCAGAAAATGTAAAAAATGAACATAAATTTACCAGCCACAGTAATAAACTTAAAAAATATTAAAACAAAAATGCCCATATTCAATTAATGAATATTTAACTAATTAAAATATAAATAAAATTAGTTAAGACGTAATGGAAAAGTTCAAAGTTCCTCTACTTTTAAGCTCGATTATATAAGTATACCCTCCCAATTTGCTATACCTAGTAAAAGGCAACTAAGTTGTAAGATCCTTATTTTTATTTCCATCATTTTTGTACACTTAGTTTGCAATAAACGTTTGAGCTTGAGTTTGAGTTCTACTTGATGCAAAATGAGGTGCTCAATCTCGGGTCATCCATACCTTTATGATACTTATCCATATACTGGGTGTTAAGAGGCTATGCGAATTTTATTTTTGTCACTGTCACTCCTAGCAAAAAATCGCGCAGTGCGAAAGTGGCAGATTCAGGGCAAAAGGGAAAAAAGTTTGTTTTATATTTTTATTAAAAAAACTAAAATAGCTAGCAAAATTTCAAATATCAAATCTCTAGATATTGTTGAAACATACCTAATAAAATATGTTTGAGTTCTGTATATGGTTCCTATTCGTCAAACGAGGAGAAAAAGTGTGTTTGAAGACCTCATTTCAACAATTATTTCTATAGAGGAAAATTTATCCAAACATGTTTTTCAATTTCAAAACCCTAGATTATATAGTCAAAATGCATATACCAGAAATTTATTATAATTTTCCGTGTATTTCAAGAAATAGACAGAAAAGAAACACCCGTATTTTTTTCGCATATCGCCTTAGTTGCGGAAACCGGAAACTGGCGATAGTAACCAAACATCGAATCGCGAAAAAAAAAATTAGCTGTTCTATAGAAAAATATGTTCTATAAATAAGCTACCTAAACAAAATGCATGAAACAACTGTTTTCTTTTTCTCGATTTCTCAATTTTTTTTCTCGAAATGTTGTTCGTATGGACGAGTACTATCGCCAGTTTCCGGCTTCCGCAACTTCACCTTAACACCCTGTATATACGATTCAATATAGGAATCTAATTACTCGGAATTCGTTCCTTTTTGTTCCAATCAAACCGGAATCATTTATTTCCGGTAAAAAGGCGAAAATTGCTCGTGTCGCAAATGGAGGAAATAAACAAATTTAGGAAGATAAACGAAATTATACGATATAATAAAATAAAAAACTTGGCAAGGTGCGAGTCAGACTAGCACGCAAAAGGGTTCCGCACCACCACACAATATGAGTACGGAACCCTAAAAACATTATCATTTAATAACTAATAACAACAATAATATATGATGCCAAAGCAACATCGCGGCGACGAAAAACAAGGCGCTAAAATGGTAGCGCATGACAAACAATTCGGAACCCCAGAGGTACTCAGAAGTAAGGAACCCTAATTTTATTATTTGTTGTTTTACCTTAGGGTATGTACAACAACCTGGCCAAATTTGAAACTTGTACATATGTATTACAGTCTTTAAGATAGAGCTGAAACAAGTAACGTTAAAAAATGCAACATTTTCGTGTTTTATGTATGGGGACCGTCGGGTAAAATTTTCATAATTTTTTTCAATGCATGTGCTCGTAAAGGCCCACTTTTTATGCATCATAACCGAACAGAAAGTCAATTATTTTGCCCTAGGGCTTTATTATTATTATTTTTTTAATTTATTTACAATGGTTGGCCAACCTGCAGCCTTTCCTGTGTACCACAAATGTCATACTTTTTTTCCACTGTGTAACGGCTCTGGGTACAGTCCTTTTGAGCCAATTACAATTTAAAGTTCACAAAATTATATTTGTTTTATTTCCTCACACTATGCATTGAAAAACGTAGTATGATACACGGGCGTAAGAGCAATAAATTACTCGGTTACGTTTAGAAACACTCGCTACGCTCGTGTTTTAAATCGTCCTCGTAATTTATTCCTTTGCGCCCTTGTAGCATAAACTACTATTTTATATGCCGTGAGAAGGCAAACGTGCCAGTCCCTAGGGATGTCTGTCTCACTAGGGATGTGCCGCCGTAAAACGAGCTCGGGCGTGTTCTTAAAGTGGGCCATTCCGCTCAGGTGCCATATAAATAAATGCTTTAGGCACGGGCCCTAATCAAGGAACAAAATATTTCGGACACGTATTTTGACTTTTTTTTTTTTGGGAAAATGATACATGACATTTCTCCCCCTCCTCTCCTACCCCGGCCTTCTCCCTCTAGATCAAGACGCCATTTTGTTTGTTTGTTGTCGTTGAGAATATCGAGAAATTGGCGTAAAAATATTTTTTCGTGCAATTTACATTAAATACTTACTGTTTCTCTGTGACATTGTGATTGTAGGAATGCGTTATGATAAGTGTTGTGTGCCGGGATACAATAATACACGAAAGGACGTTAAATTGCATAAATTCCCAAATTCTGAGAGAAGACTCAAAAGACAAATGGAAATCACGTCTTTTGGACGATGCTTACACAGCATTATTTACTGCTAAAGAAATAACCAGTCCATCAACCAGCCAACCAGTTCATTCTGGTAAGAATGACTAGTAAGGATAAACTTGCTACCTACTTATTATGTGTAGTATTAATAGGTATCTCATTTTAACACTAATATTCATTGTTATCTTTATATGTCCACAGAGAATTATTATCCAACAGCTGATCATAGCTATGCCAGGAAGAGGCACAATGAACATTCATATGCCGCGTCAAATCATGAACAACCTCCACAAAAAAAAAACTATTCATACCATGGGAACTTCAACAGGTACCTACCTAATTACATTTATTTTGGTCAGAGTAATTGTTGTTGGTGCTAATCTTGTTATACAGTGACAGTGGATTAACTAATCCAGGCATTTTGTATTGAAATTGTAATTGTGTTAAGTATCACAGCGATTGGTGAATATGCACATATAGGGATAAAGAATTGCATGGGGAGCAGCAGCAGGCTTTTGAGAGAGTATGTATCTCTCATTCTCTCTTACACTCTCTGTACAAAATAAGCTTACCTCCGTTCCCTGTTCTGCAATGGTATGGGTGAAGACGGACTTATGCGGCTTATGAATTATTATTATATACATTAATTTATGTGAGCTAAGCCACCTTGTTTATATTATAGTGCTGGCTGAACTGAAGATGTTAAGAATTTTTATAATTTTTAGATCACACACCATTATAAGCACTTGAGCCTGCTCAATTTGAACCGAGTGTGACTTCTATTGAAACTCCTCCAATTATGAAGAACCAAAAAGGTGTTACAAGTTTTCAACACGGTTATCGATATTCAGGTATAGTTAAATTGACTTATTATATTTAAAATCTTTATACCATATTATATAGCATTATTATATTTATCATGTAGGTTTTTTCATGTGCATGTTTCTTAATTAAGAGCACTCACCCGAACTCCCCATTTGCACTGTTCCCTGATGATATACTTATTGATTAATATTATAATTAAATATTTGATTTTTACTTGTTTCTATCCTTTCAGTTCATTTATTAAGTTCGAAAATATTAAGTTCACAATTTTTCATGCCGTCAGGTTTTTGTTTTTTTGAATTTTTTTTCATTTCTTGTGGTTTATTTGATATCTTTTGTGTATTATTGTTGCGTGTGTAAATAAATAAATTATAATTTATTAACAATTTTCAATTATTTTCAGAACCCTCAACATCAAAATCATTGGAAATAACAGTCAGACTGGCAAATTTTAGCTGGTGTAATGTCATTCATTAACAAAATATTAAGAGGCGCAGATGTATTTCGTTTGGAAAATGTCAAAAACTTGCAGCATATGCAAGCAAAAGCTTTACTTAAATATAAAATTAAAAAGGTAATAAAATAGATAGATTTGTTTTATTTCGTATCTAATTTTGTTTCATTTAAGGACTAAAATGCACAAAAGTAGGAAAAATCGTAAGGTTTTCCAACTTTTGTGCAATTTTAGTCCTATGAAAAACGAAAGGTCTGCCTCCCTGCTTTTTTTTTAATATGGCTGTTTAGAGTTGGTGTCTTGGCCTACACAATAAGATGTGAATAATAAAAATAGTGATATATCGTTTTCCCCCAGCCAATCAGGAGGCAGAAGACGTGTCTGAGGTTAACTACAGGCGAGAGGGCTATCTGATACGTAGTATCCCTCTATAATTTGTGGCTTTAGGTGTTTGTGACGTCCTCATGGCTTTGATCTCAATGAAACTTTGCACACATCTTTTTATATGTTTCCCCTCCCCCCACATCGCACTCCAAACCATCTCCAAGATGGCGAGATATTCAAAAAGCGCCGAATTTGTGAAATGATTTCAGTTAAAAACCGTTTTCCATAAAGCGGTAACTGTTTATTTGAACTTGTATAAACTTAGTTTTCTTTACATGAACGACGTCTGTATTTCTCTCTTTTTTATCTCCCGTATAGATAAAAGTTATACAGCTTGCAAAATTTTGCGTGAAGACGAGGCGATATTCACGATATCCTAACAGCTATTATGTTGGTGTTTCATAAAATGTTGCTTTTTAGGCTGTATAGAGACGTAGTTAGACGTCGCTAATTTGAAGAAAATAAGCTGTTTACTTCACAATGAGTTTTACTTTTTGTATGAATCTTAAGAAAAATCCAGGTGTAAAGGGGCCTCTTGAGGATTTCCCTAACACTAGGGATGGGCCTTGACATTATTTGACTTTGGCATAGGTACATATATGTGCCTAACACTAGAGATGTACCTATTTCAACTATTATAATGGCTGAAGCTGTAGACCCCTGTGACAGACAGACATACAGTAGAGGTACGGAAACATAAAAAGGAAATAAATTATGTTTTTCTATTTCCATTTTGTTTGTTTACGTTGCTCCTGGGTCGGTAATCTCACGTTTTCTTCCGCAATGCCTTCTTCTTAGGTGTTTGTATTGTTATTTCTTCAGTGAATGTTTTTCTTTTTAAATATTTTCATTTCCTTGTTTACTCGTTGGTCCATCCATCATCCGCAGTTCTAAATAAAGATTATGGCGAGGTCTCCTAAATGACGTATGGTTATATACTGTCATCATAATTGTGGTTTATGGTTATTATAAGCTATTTCAGTCACAACAGCGAGCGGCGCGCGGCGGTAGCTTAGGGGTAGAACGCCGGCCTCTCAATTTTGAGATCCAGGTTCGATCCCCGGTCGGGCATGCACCAATGAGTTTTTCAGAATTTATGTGCATAGTTTTTGTTCTTACTTACCACTTGCTGAACGGTGAAGGAAAACATCGTAAGGGAACCTGCCCCCGCAGCACAGTGATTAACCGCGCGCAACGCAACTTAGTTGAATCACAAGTGCAACGAGCGTGACACGATGCGATTAAACAGTATGTGAGTAAACATTTTTTGCGATTAAACAGTATGTGACGCTCCTCGCACTTGTGATTCAAATTGTCGCATCGTGTACTGTGCTACGAGTGCTGCATGCCCTAAAAAGCGTGTATTTGTGCCCGAAGTACGGCGATAGGGCTCAGCACCCATCACGTTGGGACGTAATAATCGTCGGTGAAACGCGGGTATACCGAGTATGGACTGTGACTTGCATTTCACAGTTCACATTTGGAACACTTCAGACACCCCTTCGGGGATTCATGTCGTGACGGTATATATTATATATATTTTTTATTCAGTCCTATTTTTGGATAAAAACAACAATGGTAATATTATAACAGAATTTTCAAGAATAAATTTACTCATTAACTAGTTAAGTCCTCCTAATACGTATTGCGCTATCAAAAATAGATGTTTGTCCATCTCATCAATTTAATTAACCAATTACACATTGTAAAAGGTTTCATGATGTATATAGGATGTAAATGGACATGTATGATAATAGTAGTTTATGCTACTAGGGCGAAAAGGAATAAATTACGAGGACGATTTAAAACACGAGCGTAGCGAGTGTTTTAAACGTAACTGAGTAATTTAATGCTTTTACGCCCGTGTATCATACTACATTTTTCAATGCATAGTGTGAGGAAATGAAAACAAATATAATCTTGTGAACTTTAAATTATAATTGCCTCAAAAGGACTGTATCCATAGCCGTTAAACGGTGTAAAAAAAGGATAACGTCTATGGTACACAGGAAAGGCTGCAGGTTAGCCAACCATTGTAAATAAATAAAAAAAAAATAATAATAATAAAGCCCTAGGGCAAAATAATCGACTTTCTGTTCGGTTTTGATGCATAAAAAGTGGGGCTTTACGAGCACATGCATTGAAAATTAAATAAAACCACGTAAAAATAAATGGCGACCCTATACAAAATTCACGGTAGGTTTTCAAAATTAAAGGGATATCAAAATAGATCGTCAAAATAGAAACTTTTTGAAGTTATTTATCTGTTGCTCAAAAGAAGTCCCAGGTTAAGTAAATTAATAGAATAATCTTGGGACCATTTTCTAGTTTTTGGACTATCAGATACGCGATTGGAGGAATTTTACTCTATAGAAACAATAATTGAAATGAGGTCTAAATTTATACTTTTTTTTGATATTCTAACAAATTGGGATAGCATACAGACTTCAAAAATATTTATTTAGATGGGTTTTAACAATACCTAAAATACTTGTTATGGAAATTTTCATAGCTATTTTATTTGGTTTTGTATTCATTTAAAACCGACTTTTTGTAAATTTTCCCCGATTCCGTCCCTCTCGCACTGCGGGTCTTTCCATCTGGAGTAAAGGGACCCTTGACACGGACGATATATCACCTTAATAAGAAAACGTGATTTTTTTTCCTGTTTACGCAAAGAATATTTTTAGTAAAGTTTTAAAAAGTTTTGGATTCTTTGAAAGTATAATTATTAGATACAGTCTGGAGTTTGGGGCAATTGGCCTCTTCGGTTTCGCGCCAATATCTATGATTCAAAAACCGTTTCGAAGAATATCTCTCCTTAATTTAAAATAAGCGTGCATATCCTTTAATAAATAAGCATGGTATTCTTTATTTGACCTTCAGTGACGTTATAACCACACATTTCAATACGAAATAATATATTCTTGAACGCATCCTAAAATCTGACAAGGATCTGACCATTCAACCTAATATGATTACCTACGTCATTTCCTGTAAATACCAAAATACCTCAGAATAAGGAATACAAATAGAAGCCTGGCTAAAATAATACGCGGAGAAAAACACCTATCCTTGATTTTCTTACGACATTCTAGTGCGTTAGAGAGAGATGGATATGTATTAGTTTTTTCTTAATTAGGTAGGTTGTCACTAGTTCGTTGCTTTGCTAGTGATGTAACAATGTCGATTTTTGACTACGATAAATAAACCAAATCGAAATGAACCACGACCAATCTGCTTACCACACATTATATCGTATCAAAGTGTGAAAAAAAAGAGAATGCAGGAGGCACCGACCTTTCTGGTGACATCCTCTTGCTTTGGAAGGAGGCCAAGAGAATTAATAGCAAAGTGGTCTCTGTCTACCCCAGTGGGACACATGTTATATTGTGTAAATAAGGAATTAATAAAAGGATATCTTTCTTTAGCATAATATTTTTTATTAAGTACAAATTACTATATCGTAGGCAAGTAGGTACATAAGTTAAGTCCAAAATTGTGCTTGTTTCTAGTACAAAAAATGATGAGCGATGACAGCGCAATTACTACAGAGGTAATTTTTTTTTAAAATTATTATATCAAATAAACATCAACTTATCTTGAATAATAACTGATAACAAATAATGAACGATTAAAATACCTTATAACCTGTAATAAGAAATCAAATTATGTGCAGTTCAAGTCAATAAGCATTCCCAAAATTCATTTCACGAAAGAACTACCCTGTCAAAGTACTTTTATTGTCAACCACTAAGTACGAAAATGTCTTGATCTGCGGAATTTCTTCGTGAAGTCGATCACGGAAGTAACGTACAAGTTCTGAACAGGCCTTTCAGAACGATTTGCGAACATAGAAGTATGCACTTTTCTACACCACAAACATCCATAGGTACTGGTTCTCTTGCCTAAAATTGAAAAATTATCGAGTTAATATACTATAGTATAGTACAAGCACGTACCTACAAACAAGATTGATAATGCAATTATACATAATTATTTAAAGGTTACCAATGTGTCTGTATCTGGTAAATATAACGTCGCTAAAGCATCTGCTTTTAACCGTCTCCATGTTAAATTTTCGTTTGGTCCAAAAGAATCCGGCGTAAAGTGTTTCGAACAAATATGACTGCTTTTTTTAATTGGCCAATTGGGTCTAATTATTCGTCTAAGCCATCCACTTTTTAATTCTTCCCTTTTTGGAAATCTGTAACAAAAAGATATGGCAATATTTATTCGGCATTATTTTTCTTTTAACTCGCGCTGCAATTAATCTGCGGTTTCATCCTTTATGCACGGCTGCCACGGGAACCAATGTTCGATAGTTTGCGACACGGACTTTAGTACATCACTATGCGAAAAAACATAACCTCTACTAGTCTGCAGAAAATCTATATAAAACAGGCAAATATCGGTGTAGAATTGAACACGAGTATAATTTACAAGAACTACTATTATTGTTACTGAGTTTTAGGTATGATCCTGCAACTTATTAACATAAAAACTATCAGAACTCACCGATGAAATGATATTGCTTCATTGTTGTTTTCTTTTCTTCCTGTATGCGATTTACAGCCTTCAATCGCACAAGACATTTTATTACAATGTTAAAAAAACAATCAACACAAACAATAATAAATCACACTTTCACGAATTTTGAGAGGAAGAGCACAAAAATATTTAATTTCTCTCGGTGAAGCTGTAAACTTTCGCAAAATGCATTAGACATTTCGATGCCACCAAATTAAGATGTGATGCACGCTACGAACGATATTACAACACAACGATACAATGATGAGACATATTTAATTTGATGGTATTATAATTTTGAAAATACATCCAAATTACATCCATCTGACATTTGTTTGGTTCAATCTAGTGACACACCAGGAAAAAATATAAAGTAAGTGCGGTCCGTCGTTTCATTCACTCGTACACAGGAGTAATTTACGTTAGATGAGTACAATGGCTAATGCCCAGTTCTTATTTTAGCCAGGTTTCTATTTGTATTCCTTATTCTGAGCAAAATACTTATAAATTCAGTTTTTAAGCACAAAAATGTTTGTTATTGAAATTACATACCTAACTTGATCTATTTATTCCAAAAAGCAGACAGAAATAGCACATTGCAGTGTAAAACCGACATATTATACATTCATACATGTTATGTTAAATTTAGGTTTGAGCCGTTTGTTATTTAACTGACTATTTAGTCATATTATTATGAGTCAGGTCAGGTCGTGTTCGTCTGTCAGTGTTGTTTGTTCAGTCCAGTCCATAATGAGCTCCAAGTGACCATATGAATGATATTTTAAATAATATTTTAACGAATAAATATATTAATACCACAGTGAGCTTTTTATTAAATTATTTCGAGATATAATGCAGGGACCCTCGCTCGCTTGACAACGAATTCTAGAGGAATTCGAAACATGTCACGTATCGCGAAATAAATTCATGTAAGTCGATCCGTTTTTATGAATTCAACTTACAATAATTACAAATCTAAAATATAATAAAAATGTAAAACAAAATATTTTAAATAATTATATTTCGGCCATCATTGGGGCCATCAGTCGAATGAAAATAATAATGGATTATTCAGAGGATAAACTAAAATTTATTTTACTAATTAACTAAATAAAACTAAATTCGCCCTTAAAAAAGTTTTTCGAGGTGGTAGAGCTGATGCCGGACTCGACTTTGGAGGTACCACCATCTTACTTGGAGACCCCCTCGAAGTAATTCGGGGGAGAGTAAGAGGACCGCTCACAGGCAAAAAACCAGGAGGCCCACCATGCGTGGGACCGATGGATGATGGTATATCGATCCCTAATAGCCGGGCCTTATATGGAAAAGACTGGTGATGGGCAGCGGCGTCACTGGTGCGAGGGTTCCGGCACCGCGCTCACCAACCCGCCTGCCCAGCGTGGCAAAGTCCTAGAAAGGCTTATGTCCAGCAGTGGACGAACTAGGTGGACGAACTAGGTGGACGAACTAGGCTGATGGGTGGATTAAGAGGATTGTGGTAAAGTAATTGAATAGTAAACGGTTCATACTTATGTTTACATGTTATTAAATTCGTGCGTATTATCAAGTAAAGGGCAGTCATTGTTATCATAGTGTATCATTATGTTACATACCAAGTCAGTATCGGGTTAGCTCGTTTATCAGGCGGGTCAGGAGACGAAAATAGTTTTTGTGACGTCACACCTTGTGATGTGCTGAGTTAGTGGTAGTGGGGCATTCACATTATCTTTAAAGTTAAATATTTGTTTTACAAGATATTTTAAAAGTCAGACTTAGCATCGCGTAGTTAGCTGCAAAAACGATCGAATTCAAATTCAAATTTATTTGCACCATAATGTTCGAAAGGTCTTGAATAACATTTATATTAAAGCCGATTCTGAAGGCTTTAATTTTAGTTTTAGTGCTTTCAAAGCTTATAATTTTCCAAAGAAATTTAGCTTCTAATCCTAAGTCTTAAGGACTAATTTGTATCGAAGAAAATTTAGTTTTGACAGCACTAAAACTAAAATTAAAGCCTTCAGAATCGGTTTTAGTATCAACCACGGACCCTGTAACTTAAAGCTAGTAACATAATTATTATTATTCTAAATAGGTAATTACCTATATAAGTATATGTATAGGATATAAGTTAATGCAAACAATTCATGAATTTTTGAATATTTAGCTTTTCGAGGGTGACACAATTTTTAGACACATAGCGATAAATGTCACAGTTAAATTTTAAGCTATAGTTAAACTAAACAAGCTTAATATTACATATTCTTAAGCGGCTATAGTCTTTTAGTTCTTTCGGGCTTCGTCCGCACAAAAGCATTGATAACTTGATCACAAAATCCTTTGTTAGATTTTTCAATGCATGTGCTCGTAAAAGCCCACTTTTTATGCATCAAAATCCGAACAAAAAGACGATTATTTTGCCCTAGGGCTTTATTATTATTATTTTTTTTTATTTGTTTACAATGGTTAGCTAACCTGCAGCCTTTCCTGTGTACCATAGACGTTATACTTTTTTTTTCCACTGTTTAACGGCTCTGGATACAGTCTTTTTGAGCCAATTACAATTTAAAATTCACAAGATTATATTTGTTTTCATTTCCTCACACTATGCATTGAAAAACGTAGTATGATACACGGGCGTAAAAGCAATAAACTACTCGGTTGCGTTTAGGCCGCATGCGGCCCGCCGGGACATTCTTGCGGCCCTCAGAGGCTAAGGAAATTTTCATCTGTTCTATAAGACATTTTTAATTCACTTGTTTGGTTTTAAATTATTGTTGAGGTGGTATGTTTACGTGCGGCAATGTGCGGCCCTTTGACAGACCTGGAATAGTTTATTGACCCTCCAGCTTAAAAAGGTTGAAGACCCCTGCTCTATAAGGGGAAATTTATTCAACCGCCCGAATTCCTATGGGAGGTTCAGTAGGTGATGGAGACTACTTATGTGAAGGTATTGGTAGGTCACGTGATATGTGAGGAAAATTTCGATTCAGTTGTGTGGGTGGACACCGTGTGTGTATAGCTTCGGATTCATAGTGTAAAGTCCACACAACTGAATCGAAATTTTACTCACATATTAATGATTCTCGATGTCATGTGTCCTGTTATTACATTGTCTGATTAACCTTAAACTTCAGACATGTAGTCTCTATCATCTACTGAACCTCCCATAAAAATTCGGGAGGTTGAATAAATTTCACCTTCTGAGTTCCGGAGATTTTTTTTGATTTATATAAAAACGGCTCACCTCAATACGTGTTATGATCGGGAAAGCCGACCAGTTTCAGCAGATTTAGACTGCCTTCATCAAATTCGCGAATCCATAGAAATAAGCCGACGTCCGGATTTCAATAGAGACAGTGGTTGGGCTTTGCCCGCGGTGTGGAAACCTGTGCTAAAATCAGTTACCGGATCACTCACAGACTTTACTGAAAGTGACGTAGACACTATAAATTCCGCGTGTTTATCGTTGTTTGGTGTCACTCCGGTAATTAATAACGCAAGCCCGGAAGTAACTAATTGTGCGGACGCCCTACCGGTCCGACCACCAATACCATCTGCATCGATGTCATCCCGAGCCCTGCGAGCCACAGAGCGCAGTGTGAGGCGTAACGTCGTCGCGTAAACGTCTTTACTCGCCCAGATGAAGGCAGTCTAAATCTGCTGAAACTGGTCGGCTTTCCCGATCATAACACGTATTGAGGTGAGCCGTTTTTACATAAATCATGAATTATCCTCAAGTCTCATTTAACTCTTTTTTTTTGTTTTCAAACGTTCGTTTCAAAGACGCGGTTAAGAGATCAACTTGATTTCATTTTATAAAATAGGCAATAGAAATATGAAGGGATGTTACCTAAATCCAATATTTTTTTCCTACAAAATATAGTTCAGTATTAGTTAAAAACACACCAATTTGTTGTTTCGCTGCGTGATCACTAGTATTACGCGTCCAAGAACAAGAGGCCAAAGAGCCAACATATAATCGCCTCTATGAAAAGCAAATAAGGTCTTTGCCATTAGACTTATCGTGCTGGACGGGTAATAAAAAAGTTGCTAGGGTATGCCATCCTCTTGAAAGTGCGCACATGCTGCACGCAAAACAACTTATGATTTCTCGCGGGAAGATAGTTATCCGGCACAAACATGTGAACTACAAGGTTTACAATTTCCTATATGGCGTAGACATCCGCAGAGACGTGATTTTAGGAAATACCCACGTGTTCGGTAGGAACAGGATCTACGCTAGCAACGGGATCTACGCAAGCAACGTCCGCTAATATAAAATAGAACATAAGAGTTTGTTGAGTATGATGTAGCTGAACAAATTACTTTGAAGCAACCGTGACAGCAGCGATTCCATTTTTTTGCTCGCAAGCAGAAACAATGAACTGTGAATGTCTGTGATTAAAGTTTTGCAGCGGGGCTGGGAAGATGAAGAATAGTGCAGCTCGGTTTAGAAACGTAGGTTTTCATGGTCAAACTTTATGTTCACTTATAAAAGTTTAATAAAAACAAAAGTACGGGGTAGTGACATACATAACCTTTTGCATATTTTGACGTTTTGCAGGTTTGCGCTCTGGCAGTTGGTCTGCGTATTTTTGCATAAAGTTCGTTCGTCTTGTGGAGCTAGCACGCGCCAGAGTTACAGCGTCTATCTGACTACTTGCTTTCTCACTAGAGATGTACCGACTAGTCAGGAAAGCCGACTATCCGGCCATATTTGTAGTCGGCGATTAGTCGGCGATTAGTTGGCAAAAGCGCCGATTAGTCGGCCTATTACTTTACATATTTATATGCTTAAAATATGGTGATTGAAATGAAATCGTAATCCTTATTGTTATAATTTTTTTTAGTTAAAATCAACCTTACAGTTTGTAAAATAATCAAGGAATATTAACATTGTCTTTTGTAAATCGTTGGACTTAAATCAAGAAGACTATAAATTTAATTTAAAAAATTTCGTTGCGCCTGGTCGACGCTTCGGGAGACCGAAGGGCTGGGGCCTATTTTGGCCAAAGAATAAGCCTGGCCATCCAGCGTGGCAACGCCGCTAGCCTTTTGGGTACCCTCTCCAATGACGGCGACGATTTGGCCAGCATTTTTTACCTTATGTAAATATTTAAAGTTTAGTTTAGATTAATTTATTTTAGTACCCCCTTTTTATTTTTTTTTTGTTTTTACTATTTTTATGTTATTTAAGTTAATTTTACTTGGAATAAATACTTTATATTGATTGATTTAAAAAATAATCTAAACGCGACGTTCTACAACACTAAATCAAGAACTTATTACGTCACGTAAGTTTTTATATACCAGAATAATAATTTCATATATTTTATATACCACCGAAAGCAATGATCGGCTTAGCCAACTACTACCCATCGTCTAGTCTGGGAGCCACTAAAATTTCAGTTATATGTGTTAACCCATGTGTCTGAAATTAATATTTTTGTATTTTTTGTATAACTAGTCAGCCTTTTTTCAATCGACTAATCGGCCAATCGGCTAGTCGGCCAAAGTCACAGTCGGCACATCTTTACTTTTCACGCATACCGCGTTTGTCAATGTGCGACAGAGCAAGTTTGATGGACAGACACTGTACCGACGTGACGGCGCGGCGCGGGGCGGCGCGTGCTTGACCCCCTAAAGTAGGGCCGTTGAGTGATGGCACTTATGACAGCTGCATTTAGTGATGAGGTACATTTCAAATTTCGGTTAAAAATAAAAATCAAGTGTGAGTTTACTCAACATTAGACACGTCATTCAACATTCAACATAATGATACAAAAGGAAAATGTGCCAAAACCAGTGGCGTAGCTATCGGAGGGCTATGCGGTGTAGTGCCCCGGGGCCCCAAGAGATGTTTAAATATCTGTATCGAAAAAAGCATTTTACTATCATTTAATTTCGTTTAGTTTAACTTCGTCATTGTTTTGTTATTAATTAAATATTATTGCGTAACTTGGCGACCTCAAACACGAACTATAAAAATGAGAAACTTTTTTTTTTAATTCTTTGTTTGTATACGAATTCTTTTGCACAATAAAGCAACATTCAAATCGAAAAATAATAACCGAAACAAGTAGTACATGACTATCAACAATGAAGTATTACATTTTGTAATTCACACTTGCTTATAAATAATTACGATACTTTGTAGGCATTTAAACGTCATAGGCGCCATCACTCAGTGGCTCTACTGTAGTTTATGTTTAGACAATATTTTCAAAGGGGCACAAAAATAAACTCCTGCTTTATCGTAGCGGTGCTCCCAACATTTATATATTTTATAGTGGACTAAATAAACACGCCTGATACGAGTGTTAGAGACAGCAATCATTATCTTCAGTCCGAAAAGAATCCGCCCCCGCGCCGCCGCGCGCCGATGCGATGCCAAACTCCCATAACTCAAAAACACAGACAGCGCCAATGTAACCGCACCATTAGTAGGTGCATTAGACTACGTCTGACATAGTTTATAACCAGGATAATAAGACACAAGGCTAAACTCTATTAGCACAGCAATAGAGGTGACAATTGTAAGCTCTCAGGCGTTCAGTCTCGGTTTTTTTCCTAATGGTTATTTTATTCAAGCGCGATAAGACGAGAGCTAAAGATTTTATTTCGTCTCGACATGTGGGTACAAATGACAATGACGTCACCACGTTTCAATCCGTGCGGTCTGATTCAGGATTTCATCGCTATAATCGGTTACGTATGAATCAGCGGGCGTAGCATAGTGTTTTATCGCGCGACGCCACTAGTTGAATCGCAAGTGCGAGGAGCGTGACGTACTGTTTAATCGCAAAAACATCGTGTCGCGCTCCTCACACCTGTGATTCAACTAAGTGGCACTGTGCTACGAGGCCTGGTGGTGGAATATTTTATATTTATACTATTTTATATTATACAATTTATATATTTTTTAAATATAATATACAAGGTTTTTAATTCAACTTACAATAATTACAAATCTAAAATATAATAAAAATGTAGTCTAATGCACCTACTAATGGTGCGGTTACATTGGCGCTGTCTGTGTTTTTGAGTTATGGGAGTTTGGCATCGCATCGGCGCACGTACGGCAAAATGATCGATTTACGACGACAAAAGTAATAAAACCAAGCTCACTGAAATACACATTTTTCGTATCATCGATGTTCTGAAACCTTTAATAAACAGTAATCAAAAAAAGATATTTTATGAGAGAGCGAGATCAATTTGGAAAAACCTCTATTGTTGGACCCACCAGCTTGTTGTCGGGCGTGCTGTCAATATTGTTCTAAACTTAGTGCGAATACTTTGTGTCGTTTTGCTGCATCCCTAGGTGAAAACTTGTTTTTTTAGTATGGAAGCGTTACCATGTTGTGAGTACTATATTATAAACTTATAAATGACTTATATAAACACTTTTTAGTGGAGAAACATCTAAATGTATCCATAGCGTCAAAATTATCGTGTTTTTGTTTAAACATATAATTCGTGGAGACTTTTAAAAAAAGTTCCACCTAGTACCAATTTAAATTATGCGTTAACCAAAAGGTCTGAATGTTATTTTTACTAGGTAACTGGTTTTATTTGCACATATCTGCACATCTTTGAGTATTTGTTGTTTTTCTTTCAGGCAGTCGAAAG
The DNA here is from genome assembly GCA_934047225.1 of Ypsolopha sequella. Classification (NCBI taxonomy): domain Eukaryota; kingdom Metazoa; phylum Arthropoda; class Insecta; order Lepidoptera; family Ypsolophidae; genus Ypsolopha; species Ypsolopha sequella. The sequence goes on along the minus strand of OW204002.1, from coordinate 9,447,237 downwards.
CATTTAATGATGACGTTATAAACGTGTTAACGATGCCAACATACTTCTACAGCAATGCTGACAATCAGACTGAGGAAGACGATGACCAAGAAGATTATTTATATATTTTTTAAATATAATATACAAGGTTTTTAATTCAACTTACAATAATTACAAATCTAAAATATAATAAAAATGTAAAACAAAATATTTTAAATAATTATATTTCGGCCATCATTGGGGCCATCAGTCGAATGAAAATAATAATGGATTATTCAGAGGATAAACTAAAATTTATTTTACTAATTAACTAAATAAAACTAAATTCGCCCTTAAAAAAGTTTTTCGAGGTGGTAGAGCTGATGCCGGACTCGACTTTGGAGGTACCACCATCTTACTTGGAGACCCCCTCGAAGTAATTCGGGGGAGAGTAAGAGGACCGCTCACAGGCAAAAAACCAGGAGGCCCACCATGCGTGGGACCGATGGATGATGGTATATCGATCCCTAATAGCCGGGCCTTATATGGAAAAGACTGGTGATGGGCAGCGGCGTCACTGGTGCGAGGGTTCCGGCACCGCGCTCACCAACCCGCCTGCCCAGCGTGGCAAAGTCCTAGAAAGGCTTATGTCCAGCAGTGGACGAACTAGGTGGACGAACTAGGTGGACGAACTAGGCTGATGGGTGGATTAAGAGGATTGTGGTAAAGTAATTGAATAGTAAACGGTTCATACTTATGTTTACATGTTATTAAATTCGTGCGTATTATCAAGTAAAGGGCAGTCATTGTTATCATAGTGTATCATTATGTTACATACCAAGTCAGTATCGGGTTAGCTCGTTTATCAGGCGGGTCAGGAGACGAAAATAGTTTTTGTGACGTCACACCTTGTGATGTGCTGAGTTAGTGGTAGTGGGGCATTCACATTATCTTTAAAGTTAAATATTTGTTTTACAAGATATTTTAAAAGTCAGACTTAGCATCGCGTAGTTAGCTGCAAAAACGATCGAATTCAAATTCAAATTTATTTGCACCATAATGTTCGAAAGGTCTTGAATAACATTTATATTAAAGCCGATTCTGAAGGCTTTAATTTTAGTTTTAGTGCTTTCAAAGCTTATAATTTTCCAAAGAAATTTAGCTTCTAATCCTAAGTCTTAAGGACTAATTTGTATCGAAGAAAATTTAGTTTTGACAGCACTAAAACTAAAATTAAAGCCTTCAGAATCGGTTTTAGTATCAACCACGGACCCTGTAACTTAAAGCTAGTAACATAATTATTATTATTCTAAATAGGTAATTACCTATATAAGTATATGTATAGGATATAAGTTAATGCAAACAATTCATGAATTTTTGAATATTTAGCTTTTCGAGGGTGACACAATTTTTAGACACATAGCGATAAATGTCACAGTTAAATTTTAAGCTATAGTTAAACTAAACAAGCTTAATATTACATATTCTTAAGCGGCTATAGTCTTTTAGTTCTTTCGGGCTTCGTCCGCACAAAAGCATTGATAACTTGATCACAAAATCCTTTGTTAGATTTTTCAATGCATGTGCTCGTAAAAGCCCACTTTTTATGCATCAAAATCCGAACAAAAAGACGATTATTTTGCCCTAGGGCTTTATTATTATTATTTTTTTTTATTTGTTTACAATGGTTAGCTAACCTGCAGCCTTTCCTGTGTACCATAGACGTTATACTTTTTTTTTCCACTGTTTAACGGCTCTGGATACAGTCTTTTTGAGCCAATTACAATTTAAAATTCACAAGATTATATTTGTTTTCATTTCCTCACACTATGCATTGAAAAACGTAGTATGATACACGGGCGTAAAAGCAATAAACTACTCGGTTGCGTTTAGGCCGCATGCGGCCCGCCGGGACATTCTTGCGGCCCTCAGAGGCTAAGGAAATTTTCATCTGTTCTATAAGACATTTTTAATTCACTTGTTTGGTTTTAAATTATTGTTGAGGTGGTATGTTTACGTGCGGCAATGTGCGGCCCTTTGACAGACCTGGAATAGTTTATTGACCCTCCAGCTTAAAAAGGTTGAAGACCCCTGCTCTATAAGGGGAAATTTATTCAACCGCCCGAATTCCTATGGGAGGTTCAGTAGGTGATGGAGACTACTTATGTGAAGGTATTGGTAGGTCACGTGATATGTGAGGAAAATTTCGATTCAGTTGTGTGGGTGGACACCGTGTGTGTATAGCTTCGGATTCATAGTGTAAAGTCCACACAACTGAATCGAAATTTTACTCACATATTAATGATTCTCGATGTCATGTGTCCTGTTATTACATTGTCTGATTAACCTTAAACTTCAGACATGTAGTCTCTATCATCTACTGAACCTCCCATAAAAATTCGGGAGGTTGAATAAATTTCACCTTCTGAGTTCCGGAGATTTTTTTTGATTTATATAAAAACGGCTCACCTCAATACGTGTTATGATCGGGAAAGCCGACCAGTTTCAGCAGATTTAGACTGCCTTCATCAAATTCGCGAATCCATAGAAATAAGCCGACGTCCGGATTTCAATAGAGACAGTGGTTGGGCTTTGCCCGCGGTGTGGAAACCTGTGCTAAAATCAGTTACCGGATCACTCACAGACTTTACTGAAAGTGACGTAGACACTATAAATTCCGCGTGTTTATCGTTGTTTGGTGTCACTCCGGTAATTAATAACGCAAGCCCGGAAGTAACTAATTGTGCGGACGCCCTACCGGTCCGACCACCAATACCATCTGCATCGATGTCATCCCGAGCCCTGCGAGCCACAGAGCGCAGTGTGAGGCGTAACGTCGTCGCGTAAACGTCTTTACTCGCCCAGATGAAGGCAGTCTAAATCTGCTGAAACTGGTCGGCTTTCCCGATCATAACACGTATTGAGGTGAGCCGTTTTTACATAAATCATGAATTATCCTCAAGTCTCATTTAACTCTTTTTTTTTGTTTTCAAACGTTCGTTTCAAAGACGCGGTTAAGAGATCAACTTGATTTCATTTTATAAAATAGGCAATAGAAATATGAAGGGATGTTACCTAAATCCAATATTTTTTTCCTACAAAATATAGTTCAGTATTAGTTAAAAACACACCAATTTGTTGTTTCGCTGCGTGATCACTAGTATTACGCGTCCAAGAACAAGAGGCCAAAGAGCCAACATATAATCGCCTCTATGAAAAGCAAATAAGGTCTTTGCCATTAGACTTATCGTGCTGGACGGGTAATAAAAAAGTTGCTAGGGTATGCCATCCTCTTGAAAGTGCGCACATGCTGCACGCAAAACAACTTATGATTTCTCGCGGGAAGATAGTTATCCGGCACAAACATGTGAACTACAAGGTTTACAATTTCCTATATGGCGTAGACATCCGCAGAGACGTGATTTTAGGAAATACCCACGTGTTCGGTAGGAACAGGATCTACGCTAGCAACGGGATCTACGCAAGCAACGTCCGCTAATATAAAATAGAACATAAGAGTTTGTTGAGTATGATGTAGCTGAACAAATTACTTTGAAGCAACCGTGACAGCAGCGATTCCATTTTTTTGCTCGCAAGCAGAAACAATGAACTGTGAATGTCTGTGATTAAAGTTTTGCAGCGGGGCTGGGAAGATGAAGAATAGTGCAGCTCGGTTTAGAAACGTAGGTTTTCATGGTCAAACTTGATGTTCACTTATAAAAGTTTAATAAAAACAAAAGTACGGGGTAGTGACATACATAACCTTTTGCATATTTTGACGTTTTGCAGGTTTGCGCTCTGGCAGTTGGTCTGCGTATTTTTGCATAAAGTTCGTTCGTCTTGTGGAGCTAGCACGCGCCAGAGTTACAGCGTCTATCTGACTACTTGCTTTCTCACTAGAGATGTACCGACTAGTCAGGAAAGCCGACTATCGGCGATTAGTCGGCGATTAGTTGGCAAAAGCGCCGATTAGTCGGCCTATTACTTTACATATTTCTATGCTTAAAATATGGTGATTGAAATGAAATCGTAATCCTTATTGTTATAATTTTTTTTAGTTAAAATCAACCTTACAGTTTGTAAAATAATCAAGGAATATTAACATTGTCTTTTGTAAATCGTTGGACTTAAATCAAGAAGACTATAAATTTAATTTAAAAAATAATCTAAACGTGACGTTCTACAACACTTATTACACTTATCAAGAACTTATTAAGTACGTCACGTAAGTTTTTATATACCAGAATAATAATTTCATATATTTTATATACCACCGAAAGCAATGATCGGTTAGCCAACTACTACCCATCGTCTAGTCTGGGAGCCACTAAAATTCAAGATATACTGGCTGTAATGATGACCTGCTCAGAAAATGAAACCACATGTAGGGAATACCTCTACAAAGCCATAAAAAAAAACAATTTCGAGAAATTATTTCTGTTTACAGAAATTTGTTTTCTCGAACAAAATAAATCGTGTTCCAAGTGTGCACCTTCCCTTCCAGTTGCACGAAGCGGCAACATCGCATTTTTAAGGCTGTTAAAAAAACGTGGTTAGTACGTTGCACTTGTGAGCGAAACTAAATTAATTATTAATTTGTAGATGTATTAATAGGAATGTCGAAATGAAATTTAGTACAAAGAACCCTCATAACATCCCCTATACGTGGTTTCATTTTCTGAGCAGGTCATCATTACACGGTGTATGTGTTAACCCATGTGTCTGAAATAAATATTTTTGTATTTTTTGTATAACTAGTCAGCCTTTTTTCAACCGACTAGTCGGCCAATCGGCTATTCAGCCAAAGTCACAGTCGCCACATCTCTACTTTTCACGCATACCGCGTTTGTCAATGTGCGACAGAGCAAGTTTGATGGACAGACACTGTACCGACGTGAAGGCGCGGCGCGGCGCGGCGCGTGCTAGACCCCCTAAAGTAGGGCCATTGAGTGATGGCACTTATGACAGCTGCATTTAGTGATGAGGTACATTTCAAATTTCGGTTAAAAATAAAAATCAAGTGTGAGTTTACTCAACATTAGACACGTCATTCAACATTCAACATAATGATACAAAAGGAAAATGTGCCAAAACCAGTGGCGTAGCTATCGGAGGGCTATGCGGTGTAGTGCCCCGGGGCCCCAAGAGATGTTTAAATATCTATATCGAAAAAAGCATTTTACTATCATTTAATTTCGTTTAGTTTAACTTCGTCATTGTTTTGTTATTAATTAAATATTATTGCGTAACTTGGCGACCTCAAACACGAACTATAAAAATGAGAAACTTTTTTTTTTAATTCTTTGTTTGTATACGAATTCTATTGCACAATAAAGCAACATTCAAATCGAAAAATAATAACCGAAACAAGTAGTACATGACTATCAACAATGAAGTATTACATTTTGTAATTCACACTTGCTTATAAATAATTACGATACTTTGTAGGCATTTGAACGTCATAGGCGCCATCACTCAGTGGCTCTACTGTAGTTTATGTTTAGACAATATTTTCAAAGGGGCACAAAAATAAACTCCTGCTTTATCGTAGCGGTGCTCCCAACATTTATATATTTTATAGTGGACTAAATAAACACGCCTGATACGAGTGTTAGAGACAGCAATCATTATCTTCAGTCCGAAAAGAATCCGCCCCCGCGCCGCCGATGCGATGCCAAACTCCCATAACTCAAAAACACAGACAGCGCCAATGTAACCGCACCATTAGTAGGTGCATTAGACTACGTCTGACATAGTTTATTACCAGGATAATAAGACACAAGGATAAACTCTATTAACACAGCAATAGAGGTGACAATTGTAAGCTCTCAGTCGTTCAGTCTCGGTTTTTTTCCTAATGGTTATTTTATTCAAGCGCGATAAGACGAGAGCTAAAGATTTTATTTCGTCTCGACATGTGGGTACAAATGACAATGACGTCACCACGTTTCAATCCGTGCGGTCTGATTCAGGATTTCATCGCTATAATCGGTTACGTATGAATCAGCGGGCGTAGCATAGTGTTTTATCGCGCGACGCCACTAGTTGAATCGCAAGTGCGAGGAGCGTGACGTACTGTTTAATCGCAAAAACATCGTGTCGCGCTCCTCACACCTGTGATTCAACTAAGTGGCACTGTGCTACGAGGCCTGGTGGTGGAATACCTGTGGTATTACAGTCCATTCATAAATTAATTGAACTAACGACTTTTATTGGTTACGCTACCAAATTAAAGTGCGGTCGGTTCCGTCCGAATTAACTTTCATAACTCTCAATGAAAAAAATACATGTTGTGAAGAAGGCCTTTTTCAAGACGATAGTCCTTAATAGGCAAGGCAAGAGAAAAAAAAATGCTTTACTTTTTGCGACGACCTACTGTTTTACGACTCTTCCAAGGGCAGATCTAGGATAAATTTTGGATGGAATGAGGGAGCGAGCGAAGTTCTCCCGAGTCTACTTAAACAATTCGGCGTTTGTATGTGTGTGTATGTATGAATGTTTGTCCGACGATAACTCGAGTATCGTTGATCGGAACGTCATGAAATTTGGTAGGAAAGTAAATCAGACACAAAGAATTTTTAAGTTTGAACATGAGCCAAATTGGTCAAAGGGTTGCCAAGATATGGGGTTGTAAGAGGGAGTCAACGAGTTCACAGTTCGGAGCGAACTAGGGGGGGGGGGTCGGGTCCTCTCTACACTCCCGTAGATCTGCGCTTGGCTTCAAACCGGAAATTCAGTATATCATATTCTTATTCCGGTTGTCTATTAACTAAGGACTGGATGATAATATACAGCCTCTTTTACCAACATAAATATTCACATATTTGGCTCTTGTTGTCATTGGAAGAAGAACTATAATTGTGAATCTGTGTAGGATGTAGGTAAGTGCGACGACAAAAGGGAATAAAGTGTCAAACAGATGTATGTACATAATAAAATTGTCTGTCAACAAAGCTGTGAATCCAGTTAGAGTGTTTTAGTATTAGGAATATTATAATATATACGTATATATTTTTTTGTTAAATTTGGTATTTTTTATTGACTTTACTAAATTATATTAAGGTATTTTTTGTTTCTGTTTGGCATTGGTTGATGTATAAAAAAAATAACAAATTTTCAAGTGCTTTTAATTTTTTACCGCAATGAAGAACTGATTTTAATTTGTGTGAATATTGATGAATAAAGAAATTTTACAAATTTAAAGGCGATATGTAAAAAATAGAGGTGCTTCCTTTTTGTGTATTTCATGAAATACACGGAAAATTTTAATAAATTTCTGGTATATGCATTTTGACTACATAATCTAGGGTTTTGAAATTGGAAAACATGTTTGGATAAATTTTCCTCGATAGAAATAATTGTTAAAATGAGGTCTTCAAACACACTATTTCTCCTCGTTTGACGAATAGGAACCATATACAGAACTCAAACACATTTTATTAGGTGTGTTTCAACAATATCTAGAGATCTAATATTTCAAATTTTGCTAGCTATTTTAGTTATTTTATAAAAATCATAAAACTAACATTTTAGCTTTCGCCCTGAATCCGCCCCTCTCGCACTGAGCGTGTTTTCGCTTGGAGTGACAGTGACAAAAATAAAATTCGTATAGCCTCTTAAGTACTTATAAGTCTGTACCACAACTAACCGGATAATAAATTATGCGATATCCGGATAGTAAAAATACTAAGTCGGACTACATCGCACGTTAAACCTCCACCCCGCCGAGGCACCACTGTGGGACTCGTGTGTGACAGGGATAGCATGCATGATAACTGAATTTAAGAGAATACAGGTCCCGTAGCATAGTGTTTCATCGCGCGCGACACCACTACTTGAATCACAAGTGCAAGGAACGTGACGTACTGACTACTGTTTAATCGGAAAATATCGTGTCACGCTCCTCGCACTAGTAATTCAAGTATGCCGCATCGCGCGCGATTAAACACTATACTACGGGCCCTGGAGCGACGAATTTAATACCATAAGTAGGGAATGGTAGCACGACCATTTTGTTTTGTGTTGTAATTTATCATTACTTGTGGTTCTCATGAGATCCTCCTTTGTAACCTTTTTGGTGTATACTAGTATCGATTCGGTGTAACACGACTTAACTTATTTGACAGGACTAGCCTTAATTTTAGCATCCTGACTTTGACTTTTCGACACGGAAAGAAAAAGATAGACCGCTTGAATTAAGTTTAGTCCTGTCGTGTTACACCGAATCGATCCTAAGTATTGACTATTGACTAAACAGACGACCGATTAAAAAGTCGTGGGACAAAAGGTTGTCTATTATGAACGTGTGTTCTGCAGTGGCGTGCACAGAACTTTTTGCTGGAAAAGAACAACAATAAAAAAATATGAAAAAATTTAAATATCACTTTGAAAAAAAAAAAAATTGTATGACGCCAGGGTAGACAATGTCTACCCTAGAGTGAAAATTTCTTATACAAACTTTTTTTTTCAAAGTGATATTTAATTTTTTTCATATTTTTTTATTGTTGTTCTTTTCCAGCAAAAAGTTCTGTGCACGCCACTGGTGTTTTGATTGATAAAATAAAATCTAGCAGCAATAATAAAACTTTGATAAAGTTTCTTGTAATAAGTTAACACAACTTGGGAATGATAGAACGAAAGTTTAATGTAATTACACTTTCTGCGAGAAACTCAACAGTTCAATATTGGGGAAAGTTGTAAGTGAAGATAATAATGTAAGTTAAGGTTAAATGTTGCTTAGCGCAAAGTGCATAACTTAACTTTGTTCTTCTTGGTTAAAATTTTAAAATTGAAAATCATTTTGGCATGAGGCATTTGACGCCAATAGTTCAGTATTAGTGAGGTTTATAAAGCAAGAGTTTGAAATTGTATACACATTTAGTCATGATCTTCTCAAAACCAACTTAAAATGCTGTTTTAACTTTGTTTGGACAAGATCATGACTAGCTGTACATTAAATTTCAAAGTCATGCTTTATAAACCTCACTAATACTGAACTATTGGCGTCAACTGCCACATACCAAAATTTTTTAAAATTTTTATCTTCGAAACAAGAAATACAAAGTCAAGTTATGCATTTCGCGCTAAGCGAATGACGTTTGATAAAATATTTGAATCACGTACTGATCTAAATGAAACCAATAATCTACTGTTTATACTGAACAACTTTTCCAAATAATCATACCTGCGGAAATAGAAATATTTTATCTACTTCCATACGGCAATTGCAACTACAAAAGCAGTTTTATAAGTTCATAGATTGTATACCCGATGTTATAATATAACGTTATAACACGATTGGATTGCTGCGATTGGCCCAATTTATTATGAAACCGCTAGAGACCTAATCAACAACAGAGATGAGAAATCAGACCCGACCATTAAAATCTGAATAAAGTCCCGACCTAATTTCTTAAGCCACGCCCCCTTTATCCTGATTGGCCTTCAAGCTGCATTACCGACACGACGCACCCGAGGTTCATGAACGAATGTTCTTATTATTTTTAGTGAAATTGTTAGTTGAAAATATTATAAATAAAAACGATATTTTGATGGTCGAAGATAAAGTATTATGTGCAACTGAACATAATTAGACATTGGGACACGCGTGCAAAAAAAAAAATATTTCTCTTAAAAGATACTTTTTATAATAACAGAAATTAATACAAGACACTATGTACAGTTTTAGCAAATGGACGCATGCTCAGCAAATGCAGTCTGTAAAATGTAAACCAGCGTTTCTTAACCTGTGGTCCGCGGACCCCTGGGGTCCCCGAGCATATGTATGGGGGTCCGCAACCTAATCTATGGACCATTTAACAATCATAAATATGTTATAAACAATCATAATTTAGTTGCAAAAAAGCGGCACCAACCTTCTCATTAACGTATTTTATACCAAAAAGTATATATATTTTGTAATATGTAGAACTAAAATAAATGGTCCGAAATGTATTGCTGTTTTTTTATTAAGGGGGTCCTTAAGGCCCTTAATACCGCCAAATGGGTACTTTCTAAAGCCTACTCCTCTTTTATGGCCAAACCAAAAATATTGAAAAAATGTATTATGGATTATCAACTCTAGGACAACATATGCAACATTTTTATTTTTCGTACCACCAAAACTTCTATATGAAAAATTGTTTCAACTGAATGGTGTTTTTTGGCTTGAATTTCCTACTGCTCCTAAGCGGCTTAGGTGATTTAATTCATTTATGCTTTGATAAATAGATAAACTTGATAGCTATAAATATAACATAGAATTATTCAATCTAACAATGACGGCCATGTGAAAAGTATTATTTTCTCCTATTTTGCCCTTTCAAGGACGCAGCGAGCGTCGTAACAGCCACCACGCATTGTGCACTGATTTGAACGTTATTTCAATGTCGTTTCCGTCGATATTCATACAGACAAACATCGAGCTGCTAATTTGGCGACGGTAATCGCCTTAAAATTGTGCTTGATTTCCTAAGGGATACGTGGACAAAAAAGGTCAAGAGACGCTGATGTAAACAATTACAAACAGCGCTCGTTTTCAGCAGCGTTAAAACCGCAGTAGAGTTACAGTGTTGTAATAAATCTGAGTTGCAGCTCCACATCGCAGCGCATATTCGGTGTGACAGCTAGATAAATCAAACTATCAGTTACTGTTGACATCCACGATGAAGATTTACTGACAGTCGCTCTAAGAACAGAATAAAGTGTTGTTATTTATATACGATACAGTGCTACAAGGATCTGATGGCGCGCAAAGATTTCAAAAGTTTAGATGAGCCCTGACACCTAAACTCTATTGCATTGTTTTTTAATGTGTGCGTTAACATAATGCCGACGCGCGCACAATATGAGTGCGCAATCTGTCTACTGATCAGTAAACTGATCAGACTACTAAAGTCGTAAAAATTCAAAACTTTAAGTGCACTTAAGGCGTCCAACTATCACTGTGTCTATATGTGCATTGATTCCAAACGTGTGAGCGGCACCCATTTAAAGGTGGAAACATTTCGGTGCTGTCATAGTACGGTAAGGGCTTATCTTTACTTTTGAAATCTTTGATGGCGCGTGGATGGATGACAGTGACATGGGGGCGCAGCTGTGAAACAAGGAGTATGGTAGCGGCGTTAGTTCCGATTTTGGACACAACCAATCCATGCGCCAAAGATCCTTGTAGCACTGTACTCTCCGCAACTTGTCGTGCTAAAACAGTACACTTTAAACTTTAAAACTAACAAAGCTGTGTGTCAAATGAATACCTAAGCGTGCTCGGAGAACGTTCGTTAAAAATTCATAGGTAACTCTTGTGCTAACAATTAAATTATATACTGTCATTGCAGTATAATTTGTAGCTTTAAGCAAGTAGGTAGGTAGCTGAAATTGATTAAAACATTTAATAAAAAAACCACTCAAGTGCGAGTCAGACTCGCGTACCTAGGGTTCCGTATCGTGGATGAAAAATTTTATTGTCTTTTTTTTCTTGAAATTCTTAACATCTATTGTTTTCCTGTAATCTTTACTTAAGTAAAGTACCTATAGTAGTAAGTACATAGTATTACCATTATTTTTTTCATATTTTTCGATCTTCCAGTTTTGCAGATAAGGGGGAGGACATAGATTTTTTTGGGGATTTCCGAGGATTACTCGAAATAGATGCAAGTAAATATAGCTTAACTGTATATTTTTACAATCAGCTTTTTAATACCTACAATTTGATACTCATATTGTATCTTCAAGAAAATATTTTTTATTTTTCTCACTTTTGTTTTGGAAATATTTTGAACAATTTAAAACTTTTCGTAATTTTTTTTACACAGTGATATGTAGGCAAAATAATGCTATTTTTGTGCTAAATTTCATGTCTTTATCTTTAACGGTGCTAAAGTGACATACGGACGGCCGGAGAGACGGGCAATGTGATCTCACCATAAAGGTTCCTTTTGTACCTTTTAGGTACTGCGGTAATTTGTCTACATATCACTGTGCAAAAAAAAATTACGAAAAATTTGAAATTGTTCAAAATATTTCTAAAACAAAAGTAAGAAAAATAATTTTTTATTAAAAATGATAATTTTAAAATAATTTTAAATAATAAAAAAATCATGGTATTATGTGTTTACATAAAGATTACAGGAAAAATAAAGCGGTTGACATATTCACGAAATTAATTTTTTCATCCACAATACGGAACCCTAGGTACGCGAATCTGACTCGCACTTGGCCGGTTTTATTTATATTTCCTAAATTAATTATATTGTTAAACGGTAACAGCGGCGCGGCGTGGAGCGCTAGTACGTACCTACTCGGTGTCGCCTCTCCCCACCCCTTTTTTGGGGCAGCTGAATAAGCTTGAACGCCTCCAAAACTTCGCCATAAGGTTCATTTTCGGTCTTCGTAAGTTTGACCACATTTCTGATTTTAGGTTACAACTTCAGTGGCTCCCAATTCGCCTTCGGCGTGACGCCCACATTCTCTCTCTTCTTTATTCTGTACTGTTCAATCCTTCAACTCCATCATATCTTAAAGATTGCTTTAAATTCCTGCACTCTACCCATGACCGTACTCTACGGTCCTCCGAAAATTTGCGTTTGGCAATTCCATCTCACACTACAACTTTTTATGGAAATTCTTTTGCTGTTAAAGCTGTCACATTGTGGAATAACTTGCCTATCGCTATTAAAACGTGCTCCCTCGTTGCCTGTTTTCAAAAGATTACTTAAAAATCATTTTCTTTCTTTGTAAATGTTAGTTAAATCCCTACTTCTGCCACTAATATTTATTTACTTTTGGTTTACGTATTATAGTATTTATTTTTGTTATATATTAGTGTATATATTTATCGTATTATATGTATTTGTATGTACAATGTTATACTTGTGTATTTATTTTACGTATTTTGCTATCCATTTGATTATTATTATTTATTTTGTGCACCACCTTCGCGTTATTTTTTCCAACGATTAATTTCCACCCAAAGGTTGTCTGGAAGAAATCGCTATAAGTGATAAGGCCGCCATTTGTTACCTTCTCTCATAAGTTTGTTCTTTTACCTTATTTTATTAACTTTGGTGTACAATAAAGAGTATTTGTCTTGTCTTGTCTTGTCTTTTTTGTCGACACCAAAATATAGTTAATAAATTACCGAAAAAAGAAAAAAATTATAATTGTTTTTTTCATCGTCAGATTCGTCAGTGTTGTGAATATAATTAACCTACCTGTGACGGAAGTTGCTGACCAAATTAACACGCTGTATGTTGAAGCTTCTTGAACTTCAACATCTATCCCTGTCACACATAAAGTTTTTAAAGTTAAAGGGGTTGATGCTCAAAGTACCAAGCCGCCATGAGCCGTGAGCGCGATGACGGGTTCGGCGCCTGATATCTGAGCCCACATGAAAATTATTATTATTTTGGTACTTGTAATTAACGCTGGCAACCCCTTCCCACCACCCGATCGATTTAAATTTTTTTCGGGTGCACAGGGAGTACAGAGCAACTGTTTGAAAAAAAAAAAATTAAAGTCGCTGAGCCCACATTTTTTTTCATTTTTTCCCCATCCTACTACACCCGCACCCACCGTCCGCGGCCTGCCAGCACGAAGATTATCGGAAAAGGTTGTTCAGGGAAGTAGCTAACGGAGTTTCAATACAGCTGAAGCCACATGACCGATTTGGTCGCTAGCTCTGAGTCTAAAAGGTTTGATAATATAGCTTGATAAATGAAGACAAACACAGAGCACCAAACTATCTCTTTGCTTAACCAAGGAGGTTACACAAAAAAAAACAAAGCCGAAGTTTTAGGTTTTAGTCTCAGACCAAGTCTGAGGTTTTAGTTTCGTCCATAGACTTAGGATAAACTGTATATTCTAAGTTTATGGTTTCGTCACTGTTCGTCACACAGCCATTCATTTTGTCGACTTTATGGTTTTCTTCAGGGCCAGCTGCATCGCAGCGCCACAGCCTTATGTAATTAATCGAAACTAAACACTTGAATTCAAAGTTTGCTCAATTATTATCCTACAAAACCTTAATACCTTATGTAATTACCTTGTGTAAACTGTCATCGCAAAGTTTCCATTTTTTTCTGTAAATTAGAATTTTAATATTTAAGAGTTTATAATAATTGAGCAAATTTTTATTTTAGTGTAGAATTTAGATTAATTACAAAAAGGCGGATTTTTCGCAATCCACCTGCTAAACGGCTCTTACGGGCGAATCTAAAATGGCAATCTCTAAACAAACAAAGAAAAGCCAAAAGAAACAAAAGAATGGTCACATATATATTTATTTTATTAAACATCACCAAATTAGTTACTAAATATGCCAAAAACGCCTATTATTTATTTGAATGCATAAATAAGAATTTTGTTGAGGCAACTACAAATAAGAATATTGGGTGTTGACTTTGACTATTGTCATAACTGTACGCTGATTTTAAAAATAACGTGGCATTATATGATTATGATTATGATAGAAGTGATAGAAATTACGGAGTACGAAGTTCTCCTCATGTAACCCCTGGATATGGCACTGTCGTCTACATAGTTTATTCCTCAGAGTATTCTTTCAGTTTATTCCATGTTTATTCTTTTATGTCAAATATCCTTTGAATAAAGAACTTCACTCTCGAGAGTAAATGTGTCCCGTGACTCCACTATTGTAAATTTTGTGAAAGCAAAAATATTTGTTACGATATTAAATAATGCCAGATGGCTCAGGCAAACGTAAACCTGGTGAAATAACACCGTTGACCGGGTATTTCAGAGATGGGGTAAGGCGCATTGACATTGTGATTGTGGCCAGGAACAAATTTGTGGTCAAAAAATTCATGACAGGTACTCCGAAATAAATACATCTTTATACCTACCTTCTTCTTCTTGTCGTGTGGCCAACCTGGTGTCAGAGTTGTTGAGGCAGGCCATTTGATATCAGCTGGGATCAACAGCTCTACGTAATTTCCCAGACACGGAGACAAGCGCTGCTCAATTGCGGATCGTAACTGATCACACGGCCGCATGCCTCTATATAGGCCATCGAAATATTTCGATGATATAGGCCCATATCTTTGTACCAAAATGAATACTGGCAAAGCTCTCTGATTATATAGCCTTCCTACCACAACAGGGAAGAGAGTGGAGTGTAAACTCGCTTTCCACTAGCGAGCTAAGCTAAATTAGGTTACGTACTTGTACGTACTACGTAGCAGTAGCAGTCTTTTTGCATACTTTTGTTTCCACCTTAAGGCGCTCTTATCCCAGAAGAGTGACTCTCTGTCTTTTTCTTTACGTGTAAGGAGTAAAGAAAATAACCACACTTTTGTACTTTTTCGTTGTTTTTATCGGTTTTTAAATTGTTTAAAAATAAGGGAAATGTTTATTAAAACCCACTTACGTGGTCGACCTAGAAAATTTAAAGAGCAATATTACCAGATATGTTTCGTTAATAAAATAGTGGAATTATGGAAATGGCATGATTTGAAAGGTCTTATTACATGCTGTGTTCGTGAATTATTTCTATCGAGCAAAGTTTATCTGATCGTGTAAAACATGCGTGGAAGACCTAGATAAAGGTTCGAACTATATAGCGTATTTTTTTTTTTGAAGTTTTAGACGATATTTGAAAGTTCTATTTGACTTTGAAATTACTGATTTTGGGATGAGAGTGCCTTAAGACCGGTTTCGCAGCTGGATTGTTAAAAACCCACCTTTTTCTAATTAATCGAAACAGAACACTTAAATTCAAAATTCCTCCAATAGTTATTCGAATAACCTTATTACCTATGTATTGTGTATGTTGCTATCGCAAAGTTTCCAATTTTACATAGGTTTCTGTAAACTAGAAACATTTTGATTGATTAGAAAAAGGCGGGTTTGACAATCGGGCTGCGAAACCGCTCTTAACTGAATGCGTAACTTGAACTTCGCTTAGCTTAGCTCCCTGGTGGAAAGCGTGCTCAAAGGACTGGCTACCTATTTCATTAGTGGAAATACAAAAAGCAAACTCGTTCCGGCATCTCATATCTTTAAAAAACCTACATGAAGTGGCATTTCATAACAAAATCTTTTTTCTTTTGCAGAAGTCATAAAATTAGGATTTGCTATGGAAATAGAAACAGGCAGAATGTCCGTCCATAGGCATTTGTTATTTATAAAAATTCATGCCAGCGAAGCTCTCATTCAGCAACATGGCGAAGTATTCTTCTACACAAAATATTTCAATGACATGCACAAGGACCTGATACCGGGGGGTGCATACTGTCAACAGATACCATTTCTCATTCTCTTCTTCCCATTCACCGTGATGTGCCATGAAAGAGCGTATTTAGCAATGATGCGGAACAGCTACCCAGCGCCAAGGCATTACTCTACGCTAGACCGGAGCAGAATAGTCTATGATTTACTCACCAACGCTACCTTTCGAGTAGGGAAACATCAAAGCGTCTGTCTTAAACAACTGATGCTATGCAGTATCGTTGTCGATATTTACGCATTACACGATGGACCCTATTTCCTATTAAGCCATCAAATCTTTACCGAATCCAACGGACGACAAGTTCTTAATGAATTCTGGATAGACTTCTGGAACCTTTTTAGAGTACAACCCGTGTATATCATTAATGAATACTTTGGAGAAAGAATCGGCTTCTTTTTCGCGTTTTATGGCTTCTATAATATGTGGCTGATAATCTTGATGATAGCAGGTGTGGCTGTATTTGTAAGTGACTTGTACTGGGTGAAAGACAGCGAAGTCACAAAGATATTTTGTGGAGAAAATGCACGCACATACTGGCCTATTGGCTCTATGGACGTCTGGCGTACAACGGCGGCTAGCTGGGATCACATTCATTGGGAACGCAAAGAGCATATGTATTACATAAATTACCGATCATACCCTCTCGAACTAACAACCAGTAATTGGTTCAAAAATTTTTGGTTTTGTCCAAACTGTCGTCACTATAAAATTTGTCCTTATCGTCGCGAATATGAAGTTTGTGATGATTCAAGAATGAATGACCAATTAGAGACCACTTATAAGTTATTTTGCTTACCAATCTTTTGCTTTTTCTGGGCAGCCTTGTTTGTAAAGATTTGGAAGCGAACAGAAAAATTTTACAGCTTCATGTGGGAAATCGATAATGAATACGTCAAAAATTTGATAAGGTGTAATTATCAAGGAGTAAACTTCTTAATGGACGTGGGGTTTGGTAGCAGAATGTGGAAATTTTTCTGGAATTTGATTCTACTTGGAATTTGCTTCATGACTGCGCTTCTGATGCTGTATTATCTGCTACATTACCGATACTATTTGATGTATACTATGCTAAATTACGTTAAAAATGATTTTCATAGAAAATACTACGTGACAATGTTTATTGGCGTCATTAATATGACTATCGTGTACACTTTAGAAAGGATGAGCAGTTTTGTTGTTCATAAAATGATCTTCTTTGAACAGCTGGAAAGTAATCAGGAGAAAGAAGAAGCAGTGGCTAGAAGACTCTTTGGTGTTTCTTTCATATTTACTTTCGTGTTAATAACCTACGTGGCTTTCGCGAAAGGACAATTTAACACAACACCTATAGACAGGCGTAATTTAAAATTTCTTGGCGGAATATTGATGGATAACTGTGATCCGTTAACGTGCATCGATGAGGTACTAGTTTTGATTATAGCCATTTTGTGTATGAGAGAATTAGTCTTCAAGTTTATACCATACATACGAGTATTTGGTTCAACCTCTGACTATAGTATAAAATGCTGGTACAACAGATGGCCTTATTGGGAAAGAGAACGATTATTGTATACAGACCACGACACAGAATGTTTTTTGCAAAAAAAATTCAAGGAGATTATCATGCAGTTTGCTTCAGTAATACTGTTCATAGGGGTTTGCCCTTTGGCACCAGCCTTAGCTCTACTCGTAAACGCTTTTGACCTCAGAAACTGCGCTCGGCGATTCCTCGTGCACAGTAGAAGACCTCTCATCAGAAGAGCCGTTGGTATCGGCCCGTGGCGTGAAATCCTCGTATTAATAGTATTACTCTTCGGACTCTTTGGTACGATGCTTGTTACAGTTACTTCAGACTTTATATTAAAAACGAATATAGACCTCTCAATTGATACAAAAGTTCTCGACCATGTTAACTACCAAAGAGAACACGTGACATATCCGTTGTTCACACAAGTTAATGGAGTTCAAGGCGATGTCAATCGTGTAACAAAAATAGGTCATATACCTCTAGCGATTTTCCCTGAATATGATTATTTAATTATCTTTCCTGATTGGTTTACAACTACCCACACCCGTGGTAACGATCCTGCGTTGTATCACGATTTCGAGAGGTACGTTGTATATTCCATGAAAGATATGAGAAGTCCCTGCTATGGCTGGTACTATGGTTGTAATTTCAAGAGCAAGATTCGAGTTGGTTGTCTCTGGAGGAGCGTGTGGGGTGAAACCTTCCCCACTAATTCTCCGTTTACAGCGGCAAACTGCACATTGGCGTACGACACTTCAGTGAGACGACATTGCTATATGAAAGGATTTTTCAGACGAATAGCATCAGTCACAAGGAGTGGTTCGAATATGTACAGCGAAGAAATAAACATGCAAGCAACAACAAGAACAGAAAAGTTCACAGATAAGCATCATGCTAATACTTACGTAACGACCTGGTCCACTACTTCTGATTCAACTTCTTTTGAAACCTTTACCTGGTCGACGCTTTGGTGGAACTACACGACCAGTTGGTTCGACACGTCCTATTTCAGAAGCTGGTATTTCTCGTGGTTCGAAGTTATAGAGGATCGACCTACGATCGCACAGAATAATTTAACTAGCTTGAATAATTTCTTAGGAAGGAATATCACGGAGTTCTATAAAACGACTTGGATATTTGTCCCTTACTGGGCTACTTCCTGGTTTACAACCACGGTGTGGTATACTGGATATTACTGGTCCTTTTACAAGAATACATCAGAGGGAAATTGGAATCACAGCTTCTCAACTCTATTTACGACCGACACTTGGAAATTCACACTGCAGTATTACGCCGATGTATACCATTCTTATGGATACGCGATAAATTGGCAGCAATTATATATCACCCACCAAAAATGGTGGTTTACGCTGTTTACTGTCACGTTACTAACTATCATACTAATTCTCATTTACCATTGTTGGCCCGATGTTTCGTTCGAAGTCAGAGAAATTTTTGCGTCGGATAAAAATTTTGAATATAGTGTGTTACCAAAGCTGAAGTTTGATTGAATTTCAGATTTTTATGTCTTATGGTTCTTTTACATGACGGAGTGTTTATTTTTTCATTTTATTATGTTTAATGTTAATACGTATCTCTAGAATTAAATAATACTTTAATAAATATAATACGCTTTTTATTTAAGTAGGATATAATCTAGGTACCCATGGACTCTAAATATACGTGAATAAAAGAAAATTTAGAACTTGAAATATATTTCGGCCCTTAGTGGGCTGTCGTCATCACATCAGTCAAGTAGTAGTGCTACAAGTATCGAAATAATATTTCGATGGCTACAAGGATTTTTTTGGCGCGTGGATGACAGTGTACATGGGGGCGCAGCTGAGAAACAAAAGGTAGGATAGCAGTTCCTCATATAAATGAAATTTGAGGTTAGTTCCGTTACATTTTACATGGTTTTCTTGAGAAAAATGAAAACCAAAGAGATTATGTACTGCGTGCACTGACTTTTGATATCTGACAAAATGACGATTCATTTTTGTGCCGATTCAAAGCGCCCCCACCGAGCGTACCGGGAACTACACTTATTATACAGGGTGGAAAAAATGTAAGGGCCCTGGAGGGGAACTACCTTAAATCCTTTAGTTAGCTCATTTTATTGAAAGGAAACATTCCTTTATTTTTTAAAAGAAACAAAACTGCATTCAAAGATCTCCTAAAATTTGCTTGTCTCACCCGGGAACTGAACCAACTAAAAATTAAAAAATAAACCCTCGCTATTTTATTATACGAATCGGTAGGAATATTGTTCAGGATAAAATTTGTCTAACAAACATTTAGTCTTACACTCATCTGTTGTACGAGATACCCATGAAATTGAATATTTATTACAGGTTCTTTATTAACAATACCTAGTACTGTTCACTTGTAAAGTAATAATGATTCGCCATTATTACAAAATGACAGCACGGAATGAAAGCAAAACAAAACAAAATTTGAAATTCGAACGAATACTTTTATCGATTTTAAAAACATTGAAAGTTATCGTTCGAACTTCAAATTTGTTGCTCCGCGTTGCAAAAAAATACGTTCCTATTTTAAACTTTTCGTCAGTACGCCTAGTGCAAGAAGGAATTGTGCTGTGCATAGATTTATTATTACCATTTAACGATTTTCTTATTGAAGTCTTTAACAAGGTACTTAAGATAAATAACAATAGCAAGCTTGTACTTCATACGAAGTCTTTGGATGTAAGAGAGATAAGAAAATTATAACGTGTCATTTACTTGTTACAAGTGAACAGTACTAGGTATTATTAACAAAGAACTTGTTATAAATATTTAATTTCATGGGTATCTTGTAGAACAGATGAGTGTTAGACCAAATGTTTATTAGACAATTTTATTCTGAACAATAATCCTACCGATTCGTATAATAAAAAAGCGAGGGTTTATTTTTTTAATTTTTAGTTGGTTCGATTCCCAGGTGAGACAAGCGAATTTCAGAATATCTATGAATGCAGTTTTGTTTCTATTAAAAAATAAAGGAATGTTTTCTTTCAGTAAAATGAGCTAACTAAAGAATTTAAGGTAGTTCCCCTCCAGGGCCCATGAATTTTTTCCACCCTGTATAGTGTAGTTCCCGGTCATCATCACTGTCACATCTTTAGGAAAAAAAGAAAAAAATGGTTATATCACAGAACATTAAAACTCCCTTGCGACAACCTCCTTGATTGCCTCTTTAAGCAAAGTAAGGAGTTTTTTTGTTATATCCACACCACTGACATGTATTGATACAAGTACGCTGGACTGGACTAAAACAACCACCAAGGATGTTGACGATATAAACTTTTTCCTTTTTTCCTAAAGATGGTGTAGTTCCCGGTACGCTCGAGGAGGTGCTTTAAATCGGCACAAAAATGAATTGTCATTTTGTATGGCACAACATGTCTAGCGTACTTGTATCAATAAATACATGTCAGTGATTCACACACAGTCATTGATATCAAAAGTCAATGCACGCAGTAATTTTTGATTTTAATTTTCCCCAAGAAAACTATAGAAAATATAAGGACTACAGGAAACTCGCGTAAATATTGATGTGAGAAAATGTCTTCTTCATTTACTGGCTATTTTAGAGATGAAAAGACACGGATCGACCTTGTTATTGTTGCGAAAGATAAAAAAATACTCAGGAGATACTTGACAGGTACAAAAATGCACCAGATAGGCATTTTTTCTTACTTCTATTTTGATATTATTTTTTTCAAGTAGGTAATTCTAATGAAAATTACTGTTTTGAATTGTTTCAGCTATTATTAAAGCTGGATTTTCAGTAGAAATAGAAACTGGAAACATGTCTATACACAGGCATTTGCTTTTTGTGAAAATTCATGCGACCGAAGTTATAATAGAAAGATACGGCGAAATTTTATTTTACGCGAAACATTTTAAAGAAATGCACCGGACTATGATGCCAGATGGACAGAAGGCGACACCATTGTTTAAACACTTTACTTGGCTGAAAATTGGATACGAAATAGCTTATTTAGGAATAATAAGAGAAAATTATCCGTACCCGACATATTTCTCTCCACTGGAACGGAGTAAAATTGTTCACGATCTGCTGTTGAGTACACGTTTCGGGACAAGAAAGTGTTGTTTTCTCGACACAAAAAGAGTGTCTATCAAAATGTTGATGCACAAAGGAGTTGTTCTAGATATGTACGCATTACACGATGGACCATATTTTACCTTGCATAGTCAGAGCCCCACAGAAACCAATGGGCGACAAATTCTTTTCTCCTTCTGGACTGGGTTTCGAAACATAATTAGGATGCAACCCCTGAATATTATTAACGAATATTTCGGAGAAAGAGTCGGGTTCTTTTTTGCATTTTATGGCTTATATAACACGGCTTTGATATTTCTTGCGCTAGCGGGCGTCATCACATTTACGTATGACTGGTTTATAACCACATATAGCGAATCGACAACAAATTTCTGTTCTGAACAAGCTAGCACGTATTATCCCATTGGCTCCATGGACGTCTGGCGAACTACTGCAGCTAGCTGGGATCACGAACACTGGGCACGCTACGAACACATGTACTATGTTAATTACAGATCTTATTCGCTAGAGTTGACTCTAAGCGATTGGACCAAGAATATGTGGTTCTGTCCAAACTGTCGGCATTATCTCATCTGCCCGCATCGCCACAAAAATGAAATTTGCGAAGAATCAAAACTGAATGACTATATTGAGACTCATAATAAGTTATTCTTTCTGCCGTTGTTTTGCTTTTTCTGGGCAGCTATCTTCATCAAATTATTAAAACGCACGGAAAGTTTTTACACTTGGATGTGGGAAGTTGACAGTGGATACATCAATAGTACTCTCAAATGTAATATAAAAGGGCTCCATTATAAAGCAGATCCAAATTTCCTCAGCAGAATATGGACATTTATGTGGAATATAATTTTGCTGGTAATCATTTTTGTGTCTGCGTTGTTGATGCTGTATTACTTGTTGCAGTATCGTTACTATTTGATGATGATATTTCACAAATATCGAAAACTGGAAAAATATGCCAACAGAAAATATTACGTGACGATGTACTTGGGAATTACAAACATGGCGATTGTGTTCGTACTAGAACGTATGGGCTATTTCGTTTTACATAAAATGATCTATCTTGAGCAGTTGGAGAGTCACCATGAACAGCAGAGTGCAATGGTAAGGAGACACTTTGCTATTTCTTTCATATTCACTTTTGCGTTAATTACTTATGTCGCATTTGTGAAAGGACAATTCAATACAACTCCTATAGACAAACGAAATTTGAAATTTCTGGGTGGGATATTGATGGATAACTGTGATCCATTGACTTGCATTGATGAAGTTCTCATTTTGATCATAGCTATTTTGGTAATGAGAGAAATTGTTTTCAAGTTTATGCCGTACATCAAATTATTTTACGGCTATACATCCGATTATAGTACCATATATTGGTATAACAAGTGGCCTTTTTGGGAAAGAGAGCGATTTTTAATGAAAGATTCAGAAACAGAAGAATTTTTACAGAAGAAATATAAAGAAATCGTAATGCAGTTTGCTACAATAATTTTGTTCATAGCGGTGTGTCCTTTGGCACCAGTCCTGGCACTCTTTGTCAATGCCTTAGACATCAGATATTGCGCTCGACGATTCCTCTTGCACACCAGAAGACCTCTCCTCAGAAGATCCGTCGGTATTGGTCCGTGGCGTGATATTCTCCTGTTTGTGGTGATCCTCATGGGACTATTTGGCACTTTGATCGTGACTGTGACTTCAGACACGCTACTGAGAATTAATTCTGATATTTCAATTAAAACAAATGTCTTCGACCATATCGGTTACTCAAAAGATCACGTTACTTATCCACTGTTCACGCAAGTAAACGGGCCTCCAGGTGATGTTGACGAAATTATTAAAATAGGTCATATACCATTAGCTCTTTTTCCAGAATATGACTATGAATTTATTAGATCGACAGACCATTATTATAATGATAAAGCACTCGAAAATCAGTTTGAGAGATATGTGAGATACAAGCCGAATGTCCCATGTTACGGTTGGTACAAAGGTTGCCATTTTAAGAACAAACTACGATGGGGATGCATGTGGAGGACATTGTGGGGTGAGACCTTTCCCCTCAATTCTACATTTAGGAATACTAAATGTACGTTGGTGTACGATACCACAGTAAGGAAGTTTTGCTACATGAAAGGCTTCATTAAGCGTTATTCGTCCGTCACCAGAGAAGCGTCTAAGATGTACCATGACGATATTAGTCTGAGCATGACAACATTTAAAACTAGTACCTTTAGCGACGAACATTTGAACCATAGCTATGCTACAACGTGGTCTACTACTTTATTGTCCTATTACCTATGGAAGTTTACGTGGAACGAAACGTACTACTCAAGCTACACCACGAGTTGGTTCGACACCTCTCTATTTCGCAGTTGGTATTACAAATGGTTCGAAAGCCCCGATGGCAAAAATATGAGGATTCTTCCAGATAAAGAAAAACAAATGCGCGATTTCATGGGCACGAATATGACAGCGTTCTATTTCACCACGTGGATCTATGTGCCTTATTGGGTCACCTCGTGGTTCACCACATGGCTACCCTCCATGGAGTATTACTGGTCATGGTCAAAGTCTACTCAAGGAATGTGGATCCATGAATACTCGACTACTTTGTCTCATTCCGGTGAACTTTGGAAATTTTCTTTAGAATACTACGCGGACGTATTTCACTCTTACGGGTATGCCTTCAACTGGCAACAGTTGTTTATTAATCATCAGAGATGGTGGTACACGGTGGTTAGTGTTACCTTCCTGACCATCATTCTAGTTCTGGTGTATTATTGCTGGCCAGATACTGGTTTTGAGGTGAGCGAACTTTTTGCTGTAGAAAAAGAAATGGATGCCGTTCTACGAAAATATGGTTCAGTATTGGAAGAAAAGTCAAAGATTGATTAGATGATTTTATGAGTAAATGATGACCTGGAGCTTTTCAAAGGATACCGATTAGCTGATCAGTATAGTTCACAGAGAGCAAAAATTTCCTTTTTTGGCATGAAAGTACACACGGTACTGATACAATTACGATAAAAAAGTTACCATAGTAAAATTACATTATTTTTCTAAGCTATGTCTACGTATTCTGATCTCGGTAATTGTGTTCTGTGCTTTTGACGCTATCAGAGGTCAACGAATAGCGAGGGTATCCACGGGATTAGTGTATTATATAGTTTATGTTTAAGAATTTGTCTTATTGTGTTGTGTGGTACTGGTACGTTGCCACAATTTTTTTTAAACACTGTAAGAGTCATACTATCATACTCTTAAAATATTCATGCCTTTGCTTATACAGGATAGGCTAGGTTATAAGGGGTGTTGATAAAATAACCACCTAGTCGAAAACTGTAGTTATACTTTGATTGGTAGCTCTGGGGTAGAACGCTGGCCTCTCAATCTTGAAATCCAGGTTCGATCCCCGGTTGAGTATACACCAACGAGTTTTTCGGAATTTATGTCTTGCCCTTTGCTGAACGGTAAAGGAAAACATCGTAAGGAAACCTGCATGTCCTAAAAAGTACATATTTGTGCCCAAAGACGTCGATATTAGGGCTCACCACCCATCATGTTGGGATGTAATAATCTTAGGTGAAATGCGGGTGTACCGAGTAAGGACTGTATTTTCATTTCACAGTTCACACTCAGGACAACTCTAACACCCTCTCGGGGATTCATGTCCTGACGATATATTTTATTTATGAAAGACACTTCCACGCAAGTAAAACCGCGGGCAAAAGCTAGTCTAAAATATTTTTAATACGTGACGAAGATTTTCCGTGGATAGACAGACACGAACCCCTACGTCGCAATAAAGAAATAATAACTGAAGAAAAATGCACGTGCCAATGAGCGTTTTTCCTTGTGTCAATTTTAGTGGTAAATAAGGCCCACTTGCAGCACGATCGAGAAAAAGTCCTTATACCCTCGAGTTAACTAACCCAAGCGAAGAGTTAACTAACCCGACATTTCATTAGTCCTATTGCACCATGATAATATCGAAGCGGGTTAGTAATCCCGAGCAAAGCGATTGTTTAACATTGGACATTTATTTAGAATGTTACCATTTAAAGTAATTAGTTGCAAACAATGAGGTATAGTATCTATATAATGTCATTGGAAACAACACAATTTAAGTCAAACTGGCAACATTACTTCGCTAACCCGAGTTTAACTCAAGGTGAGAGTCGGGTTAAATTCTAATGACTTAGTCTTAGTTTAACCCTAGTTTAACCCGAGATTTTGATTGGTGCAAGAGAGCTTTTTCTTAACCCTCTATTTTTTGACTTAACCCGAGTTAAAGTCGAGTTAAGAACATGTTGCAAGTGGGCCTAGATTCCTAAATGGCGCTGTCGTACTTTAGCAATATAAAAAAATAGTCAAAAACAAAATTTGCACAGATTCAAAAATAAAAACTTTTGGTTTTGACATTAATTGCTACGAAACAGATTTTGACTAAAGTGAAATGCACACCGCCATCTAGCGAAACTCCAAGAACTATGAAAAAAAAAACAATGAGAAAAACGCTGTCCAAGGTTTCAGCTTCATAACGGAACCCTAAAACTGAGGCGCAAAAGGCTTTTTGTTCATCTCTGCAGGACATTACATCAAACACGGCGAACCCCGCATGCTCGTATTGTTATGATGTAGGGCGGAAACGGGCCACTGATTAATTCTTTATTTTATTTCTTCTGCCCTGAGAAAAGATTTCCATCCCTTTCTCATCTTTGAAATTGCGTGCGTTTCTTGAAGTACAAGAATTTCGAATGTCTTCAAGTAACCGGACAGTTTACGCATGAGAAATGAACAGTGATTTCTCATCTTTGGAATTGTGTGCGTTTACTGTGGACATTTCGATACTATGGACGTTTTGATACAGTGGACATTTTGATTTAGTGGACTTTATGCGACTGTAGGCTTTGGAATTGTGTGCGTTTCTTAGAGTAAGTGCAAGTATTTCGAATGTCTTCAAGCAACCTGACAGTTTGCTGTTTATATGAGAAATGAACAGTGAAATATTATTATCTATATATGTTTCAATTCTGATATTTTAATGGTGGCGTTGTTGTAGACCTATGTAACCTATTAGTATGTAGTATATAGGATGTGATTTGGTCGGCCGCCTGTATTCGTGCTGGGTGCTCGGTTGGTGATCATTGAACCTTGTTCCTGGTCCCTGGCCGGGTCTCTGGTATGGGTTCGGGCGGTTGATTGGATTTCACCTTGTATAATATATATTTTACCTATCATTTTAATCGTATATTTATTGCTACATAAATTAAATAAACAATTAATCTAGTCCATGTACATTTATTATTTTATTACATATATTTTTACTAGATAAAATTTCACGTGTAAAAATTGTATTGTATATACCTACTTTGCAAAATAAACTATTTGAATTTGAAGTTGAATAGAAGTATTTACGTTGGGCTACAGATTTAAGTTTTCATAATCTATCACCATCTTTTTGTACCCATCGAGTAATTCGAGGATACAGCAGTAAAGTAGCCTGATAGTAGTTTATCGGCAGTACGAGTGTCGTATTAAGTTCGACAAGAATTAAACGGTAGAAAGGTACTGAATCACGGCTGCATGCAACAGACCGCCCGCCCTGAAGCAAGACTTACGTTTAAATGAAGAAGCATTGTTACTGTCAGCCTAGATTATGTCATGTGTCTTCTTTTATATTTGTAGGTTTTGTGCGGGCATTAAACACAGCTCACGAGAGGGAATGTCTCATAATTGGGTATAAGTAGTTATTTATTACATAGCCGGCAAAGATTTCAAAAGTAAAGATAAGCCCTAACCGTACTATGACAGCACCAACATGTTTCCACCTTTAAATGGGTGACGCTCACACGTTTGGAATCAGTGCTCATCTGAACACAGTGATAGTTGGACGCCTTAAGTGCACTTAAAGTTAATCATTTTAACAACTTTAGAAGTCTGATCAGTTTGCTGACCGTAGGTAGACAGGTTGCGCACTCATAAGTGTGCGCGCGTCGGCATTATGTTAACGCACACATTCAAAAACAATGCAATAGATTTTAGGAGCCAGGGCTCATCTAAACTTTTGAAATCTTTGATAGCCGGCGGCTTCGGGAATACTGATATACTGGTAACGAGGAATTATATAGAGAAAATTGTGGGTTTAAAGTTGCTAATTTGAAATTTTCTTAGAAAATCTTTATGAAGCAGATAATAAAATACAATTTTTTTAACGAAATAGATTAATTTGATTATTTTGTATATAAAAAAATGTGATTTTCGGCACTAGGTGAAACATTATCAATATCATATTGGTTAAAACACTGTACCCACAATATCACTATATTTACAACTCCAACTAGTTTCGCCTCAAGGCATCATCAAGGAAACAAACAGGAAACTATTATAGATAATTAATACGTTACATTGCAGATGGTAAAAATCAAGAATATTTGTTTTTAGGGTTCCGTACCCAAAGGATAACCAACGAGACCCTATTACTAAGACTTCGCTGTCCGTCTGTCTGTCACCAGGCTGTATCTCATGAACCGTGATAGTTAGACAGTTGAAATTTTCACAGATGATGTATTTCTGTTGCCGCTATAACAACAATACTAAAAAACAGAATAAAATAAATATTTAAGGGGCTCCCATACAACAGACATGTTTTTTTTTGCCGTTGTTATAGATAATGGTACGGAACCCTTCGTGCGCAAATCCGACTCGCACTTAGTCGGTTTTTTTTTTGTCAAGTACATGTGTCAAGCCAAAAACGAGATTAGTATCCTAATACTAAGATAAAATACTATGATTCACTTAAGAGCGGTTTCGCAGCCGGAATGTAAAAAACCCGCCTTTTACTAATTTACCTTTGTGTTGTGTAGAATTCCAAAAATGTTGAGTTAAAGAAATTTGAATAAAAAAAAAATAATTTTAATTTACAGAAACGAATGGAAACTTTGCAATTGCAATATACACAATATATAGTTCATAAGGTTTTGTTGAATAACTATTGAGTGAATTTTGAATTTAAGTGTTCTGTTTCGATTATTTAGAAAAAGGCGGGTTTTACACAATCCGGCTGCAAAACCGCTCTTAAGGGTCCGTATAAGGTCAGATGCACGACTTCAAATGACCATTTTACGTTGTGTAACATGGTCAATCGGTTTAATAAAAATAATAAATATAATAATAATATAGATAGGGCCTTGTGTATCAAAAATAAGTGAACAATAACCCCGTATAACATCTTGTCTTAATATCTTATATTATTTTAATAATTTCATCTAGAAGCCGAGTTATTAAATAAAATCTCAGGTTTTTGTGGGTGCGAGTTTCTTGGTGGTCGTAACAGCCACCTTAAAAGGAAACGTCGGCGTCTTAGAATTCAGTTCTTTTAATGCAAAATGATCTAATTTGACTAAATTGTTTGATGTTGAAGCTGGGCAAATGAGGTCTGTGAAGATCGTAGCAGATGGAAATCTATAATAGTCAGTTTCTAACATAAATCCATCAGGCAGAAATAATTGTGGTAATAAAATTTTTTGCAGCATAAACTCGACCCTTGTTTTTATAAATCTCCAAGTCCATAATCCTTGTCCCGGGAAAGGGGCTTTTCACAATATATCCACTTAACCCAGTTCTAGATAAGTATGTATTCGAAGTGGGATTATGGTAATAATTTTCAGTTCTCCACTCCGAGCTGTTGTTGCCACTCGGAATACAAACTTTTTTCTCTAATGACTCTCTAGAAACTATATCTTTCGCTACGCCCGATATCACCTGGAATTTCATTTGCTTCTTAGACCAGTCTCTAAGATTTGCTTTGGCAAATACAATGCTATTAGAAGAAAATGTAGATAGGCTATAGGCGATCCGCGAGTGGCACGTTAAAACATGGCTAATTTGCCAACCCAAATTCAGTATCACGTCGGCGTCAGCGCACGACGGACGTCGCACACACAGGACGACGCACAGCAACATTTAGGTCTTGTCTCTTTTTCGCTCGCGATAATTATGACTTTCACATGTCAATGTGACATTGCAATACTGCGTTATTGACTGAAGACATTTATTTTGTGTGCCGCTTTAGAAATTCGATTCTTGTGTAGCTAACCTAGGTATCTTCTTATCTAGGTACCACTTTCTTCTAATATCGTTAGGCGAATAGCAGTTTGACAAATTGTAACCGTACGTTTTAAGCTGTCAAATGAATACGATTTTCTTTCACAATCACACCCTAGTTTCACGTCTGTTGTGTTTTGTTCTTCGATTATTCTGTACTGTTTCTCTTTTTGAAATAAGGTAACTCCGGTGATATTGAAGTGGATACTTCTTTATTTGCATCACGTATAACCCCAGAACATGTACGTTATTTCCGGTACGATATTTGTTATTCGTATACTATCGACTACAAGCTTGTGCAATTGAATTTGGATGCAGGAACATTCAAATTATCAGTATTCAGATTGCACCATCAGTTCACGGGTAAGCGGATTAATCGATGTCGATGATAGGCAGACACGACAACTGATGTTGTAGCGGCCGTACTATGACAGAGTTAGGTCCGTGTTGATAATGTTTGAAAAAATATACATTGCGGCGTTAATATTCTAACTCAATGTGTGACACTCTAATAACCTGCAATGGACAAAATATTGTCTACTTTCAACGCTACTCGCTACAACCATAACTATTTCATGGTAAGGTTGAAATTTTATCTCCTGCAAGGTTTATTCTGTAAATATCACAGTAAATACATGTTTAAAGTACTTACGAGTGAAATGAAATTCCTTTGGATGTCTTATTTGTGTTATTCGAAGAGTTAGAATAATTTGCCACGCTGCAATACACCATTTTTACAATATGTTTGTTCAAACGCGTTCGGTTGAGAAATGAGAGGCCCGCGGGTTATGACCACACATATTGATCACAGCGGTGCGTCGCAGTCACGGCTTTTATGGCATTTCTATGTTCTGTGGTTGTAATATTGTTCGCCCCCACTCCTGCTTGTATGCGTACGTAATGTGTGTGAGCGAGAACGCGGTTCAGAAACTTACAAGTGCACGCACTACTACAACCAAGCCTATCCCGCACTCGTGAGATGAAGCAGCTATTGATATGATAATAAATATCATAATAAAGGTTTCTTTGATAAAACCAAACAAAAATAAATAACAAATTAATTTAATTAATAATCAATTAATAACAAGTTAATAATGTAGGTACTTAATTAATAATGAAACAAACAAAACAAAAGTAGATTTGAAAGAAAACAAAAACACTACTCTCAGATAAAGCAACATAAGTAAAACTAAATTAATCACTTTTCATCTTAGGAAACATATTAACTTCCATATTTCTTTCTATCGCAAAGGTTTCACTTATTTCGTAAGGAGTATCTGGCCACCAAGTATAAATCATGGACAAGACGATTGTCAAGACAGAGACAATAACAACTGTGAACCACCATTTCTGATGGGCGATGTATAATTGTTGCCAATTTTGCGCGTATCCATAAGCGTGGTATACGTCCGCGTAGTACTGTAGTGTGAACTTCCACGTATCGGTTGTATAAAGAGTCGAGAAAGTGTGACCCCAAGTTCCCTCTGATACATTCTTCGACCACGACCAGTAATAAGCAGTGTACCACCTGGTAGTTGTATACCAAGAAGTGGCCCAATAAGGGATAAATATCCAAGACGTTTGATAAAACACCGTGATATTCTTTGCTATAAAATCATTTACCCTGCTTAAATTTTTCGGGTGGATGGAAAGTGCGTCGTAAATTTTTTTACCTTGAGTTATGTTTTGAAACCACCCAAAATACCAGCTTCTGAAAAGCGACGTGTCGAACCAACTCGTTGTAAAGTTGTCGTATAATGTAGACCACGAGAAGATGTCGAATGCACCGAACTCCGATGTAGTGAACCACGTCGTATCGTAGGTGCGCACGCGATGTATATCATTGAAGGTCGCGGTGCTGGTTGTTGCTTTCATCGATATTTCTTCGCTGTATACTTTAGAAGCGGATCTTGTGACTGAAGCTAATCGTCTCATAAATCCTTTCATATAGCAATGCCTTCTCACTGTAGTATCATACACCATTGTACAGTTTACCGCAGTAAACGGTGAATCAGTGCGAAAGGTCTCACCCCATACAGTCCTCCACAGACAACCCACTCGTATCTTTTTCTTGAAATGGCAACCCTTAAGCCAACCATAGCACGGAGTCCGAAACTGTTTAATCGTATAGAGCATGTATTTCTCAAAATCTTTGTACAACTCCAGGTCGTCGCTGCGTGGGTGGACGGATGTTAACCAATCAGGATAGATGATTAAATAATCGTATTCAGGAAAAATCGCGAGTGGTATATGACCAATTTTTGTTACGGTATCGACATCTCCTTGAACTCCATTCACTTGTGTAAACAGCGCATATGTCACATGTTCTCTTTCGTAGTTAACATGGTCGAAAACATCCGTCTCAGTTGCAAGATCCTGATTGTACCTCAATATAAAGTCTGAAGTGACGGTTACAAGCATTGTACAAGTGATGCCCATGAGGAAAACCAGTAATACGAGAATATCTTGCCACGGACCGATGCCAACATTTCTTCTTATAAGAGGTCTTCTGGTGTACACGAGGAATCGTCGAGCGCAGTATCTGATGTCTAAAGCGTTGACGAGGAGAGCAATAACTGGAGCCATCGGGAGCACTCCTATGAACAGTATTATTGTTGCGAATTGCATCACGATCTCCTTGTATTTCTTTCGCAAAAAATCATAGGTGTCACGGTCTTTGTACATGAATCGTTCTCGTTCCCAGTAGGGCCACTTATTGTACCAACATTTAACACTGTAGTCGGAGTTTGGATTTAATAATTTTATGTACGGCATGAATCTAAAGACAAATTCTCTCATGAACAAAATAGCTATAAGCAATATAAGTACTTCATCAATACACGTCAACGGATCACAGTTTTCCATTAATATTCCACCCAGAAACTTCAAATTGTGCCTGTCTATAGGAGTTGTGTTAAATTGGCCTTTTATAAAAGCCACGTAAGTGATCAGTATGAATGTAAATATGAAAGAAATGCCGAAAAGCCTTATGGCGACCGCTTCATCTTTCTCCTGAGTGGTTTCCAACCTTTCAAGGTATACCATTCTATGAACAA
The DNA here is from genome assembly GCA_934047225.1 of Ypsolopha sequella. Lineage (NCBI taxonomy): Eukaryota > Metazoa > Arthropoda > Insecta > Lepidoptera > Ypsolophidae > Ypsolopha > Ypsolopha sequella. The sequence goes on along the minus strand of OW204002.1, from coordinate 9,414,269 downwards.
AAAAATGACTAATCCGTTCTAGAATGAACACCACAGTCATATTAATCATGCCTATAAACAGTGTTACATAATATTTTCTTTCCGTATCATTTTTGATGACTTCTAGTAAAATATACATCAAATAGTATCGGTAATGCAACAGATGATAGAGCATAAGGAGAGCTGACAGTAAACAAATTCCGAGAAGAATAATATTCCAAATCAAATTCCATATTCTGGTACACAATCCTGTGTTCAGTTGGACATTAACTCCTAGACGGTGACTCCTTAGGGTATTTTTCACGTATTCATTATCAACTTCCCACAAAAAGTTGTAAAACTTATCTGTTCGCTTCCAAAATTTTAGAAAAAATGCCGCCCAAAGAAAGCAGAATATCGGCAAATAGTATAACTTAGCAGTGGTCTCCAAGAAGTCATTCATCCTGGATTCGTCGCAAAGTTCAAGTTCACGACGATATGGACAAATCCTGTAGTGGCGACAGTTGGGACAAAACCAAAAATTCTTATGCCATTTACTGGTTGTTAGTTCAAGTGGATACGAGTAAGATCTGTAGTTAATCCAATACATGTGCTCTCTCCGTTCCTCATGCATGTGGTCCCAGCTAGCGTTCTCTGTATGCCAAACATCCATGGACCCGATTGGCCAGTAGGTCCCAGCAACATCACTACAAAAAAAACTAGAGACATCGCTATCCGGTACAGTAATCCAGTCATACAAAAGTGTGAATAGACCTGCAATGGCCAAGGGAATCAAAAACAGGTTATAGTATCCGTAGAACGCGAAGAAAAAACCTATTCTTTCTCCAAAGTATTCATTGATGATGTACAAGGGTTGTACTCTGCAAATATTGTTCAGGCCAGTCCAGAATTCATAGAGAATCTGCCGTGCGTTGGATTCAAGAAAAATTTGGTCTTTCAAAAGGAAGAACGGTCCATCGTGTAGTGCATACATGTCAGTAACAACCCTGCCGACCCGGAAGGTGGTATTTCTGAGTATTTCATAAACTATTCTACTGCGGTCGAGCGTAGAATAACGTCTCGGAAGAGGATAATTGCTACGTATCATTCCTAAATAAGTTTTTTCGTGGCACATTATGGCGAATGTTAAATGGGACAACAGTTTCTTGCAGATGAAGTTATCATTCGGTATCATTTCCATGTGAATGTCATTGAAATATCTTGTAAAGAAAAATATTTCAGCATTCCGTTCGATTATAATGTCACTCGCATGAAGTTTCAAAAACATTAAGTGTCTGTGAATGTCCATTCTTCCACCTTCTATTTCTATTGAAAATCCCAGTTTTACGAGCTCTGAAAAAAAAAAAATATGAAAAAAACGAGTTCAAGAGGTATTTTTAAATATACATATTATAGAATTAAATGAGTGTGAGGCGTAACGTCGTCGCGTAAACGTCTTCACTCGCCCAGATGAAGGCAGTCTAAATCTGCTGAAACTGGTCGGCTTTCCCGATCATAACACGTATTGAGGTGAGGCGTTTTTATATACATCAAAAATGGGGTCGTTAATATCCTTTGTTCAAAGTACCGCAATTAAAAAATTACATACGCGTTATGAATTTTTTCATTGAACTGGGGCAGCAACACTTTATAACAAGAACCATGTCGATGCGTCTTTTTCCATCTCTGAAATACCCAGTCATTGGTGTTGGTGGGCATATTTCCTCTTCTCCAATCTTCTCCTCGGTTTCTTTATACTTTTTAAACATTTTTAAGGATAATTTATCAAAATTAAAATTCAATGACAAAAGTGAAGTTCTCAGTTTAAATCATAGAGGAATAATTCAGGATGAATAACCAACGATAATATTATTATGTATTAAATCATTGAAGGTCGCATACATATTAGAGTGAAGCGAGTTTTTCGTTTTTAGGGTTCCATACCCAAAGGGTAACCAACGAGACCTTATTACTCAGACTCCTGTCCGTCTGTCTGTCCGTCTTTACCACCAGACTGTATCTCATGAACCGTGATAGTTAGACAGTTGAAATTTTCACAGATGATGTATTTCTGATGCCGCTATAACAAAAAATAAAAAAAAAACAGAATAAAATAAATATTTAAGGGGGCTCCCATACAACAGATATGTTTTTTTTGCCGTTTTTATAGATAATGGTACGGAGTCCAACTCGCACTTGACCGATTTTTGGATTTTTAGTGCGGAATAGTTGCTAAAAGTAAACAGGTTAACGAAAAAAAATGGTAATAAAGATCTCTTTTATTTATACTGCCCCAAGGGGGTTGAAGTTGAAAAAAACATTAAAATGTAAGAGCGATATCACGACATTCCTAAACATAATTTGATTGATATTTTGTAACTTGCAATTAATAGAAAGTGTACATAAAAAATTGTTTGTTCCTGAAATCTTACTTCTTTTCAAAAGAAAATTGTTCAATATTATTTGGAATTTTTTTCAGTCAGGCCAAAATGGCAGCTTTTCAGTTCCAGAGTTATTATGTTTTTTATTGATTTTATTCTATAATTGTAGCCTATGACTCATTAAAGAAACTATTTGAAACTTGGCAGCAATATAAAAAAGTTACAGGCTGCAAAATTACTACTTTTAACGTTATTTTAACATATTTTTTTTAATAACTGCTATTTTTACGTATCCTGTTTTGTATAGTTATTTCGATAAATTTGAAGCCATATAAATAGAATTACAGTAATAAAAACCTGGCCAAGTGCGAGTTGGACTCGCGCACGAAGGGTTCCGTACCATTATCTATAAAAATGGCAAAAAAAAAACATGTTTGTTGTATCGGAGCCACCTTAAATATTTATTTTATTCTGTTTTTTAGTATTTGTTGTTATAGCGGAAACAGAAATACATCATCTGTGAAAATTTCAACTGTCTAACTATCACGGTTCATGAGATACAGCCTGGTGACAGACGGACAGACAGACGGACAGCGGAGTCTTAGTAATAGGGTCCCGTTGGTAACCCTTTGGGTACGAAACCCCAATAATCATCAAAAGTTACCAGAACTTAATAACTGATATTTTTACGAATACATAAAAAAATACCACAACATTGAACAATTAGGTGTCTTACGAAAATAAGTAAGATTTTAGGATTTTTTTAAAGGTTTACTTGTCCCTTTACTTGTGAAATTTTTATTTACCATCTGCCATGTAACGTTTTAATTCCTTATATTAGTTTATGCTACAAGGGCGAAAAGGAATAAATCACGAGGACGATTTAAAACACGAGCGTAGCGAGTGTTTTAAACGTAACCGAGTAAATTATTGCTTTTACGCCCGTGTATCATACTACGTTTTTCAATGCATAGTGTGAGGAGATGAAAACAAATATAATCTTGTGAACTTTAAATTATGATTGGCTCAAAAGGATTGTATCCAGAGCCGTTAAACAGTGGAAAAAAAGTATAACATCTATGGTACACAAGAAAGGCTGCAGGCTAGCCAACCATTGCAAACAAATTTAAAAAAAATAATAATAATAAAGCCCTAGGGCAAAACAATCGACTTTCTGTTCGGTTTTGATGCATAAAAAGGGGGCCTTTACGAGCACATGCATTGAAAAGTATATTTAATAGTTGCCTATTTGCTGTTCCTTGATGATGTGGCAGTATAATATCCGACAAAGATTTTACTTTCTTTTCAGTCATAAAATCGTCATAGGTTCTCAAATACAGGATCTCTCTTTTGAAATCGGAGGGAACAGGTTTTCTACGACTGCCTTTGCCTGTAGTTATATTGATTCAGGCGTCAAATCAAAATCATCATTATCACTTGAATACATACGTTTTCAACAAGATTTGCGTGGCACCAATTTTCGTTTTCTTTTTTCATGCTATTTTCTTGCTGGACAGTGCGAGCGTTTTAAAAAGAAAACCAATTTATTGTATCACTTTTAAGCGTCTTGCCGGGGTCTTGCCTCTAATATGAGGTCTTGCCCCACAAAACAAAGAAAGGAGCCTCGTTAGAATTTCAAATTTACAACCCGGTCACATTATCTCGAGACCTGGCGTCGATGACGTCACGTCGCGTCGGCGCTCAGATATAGACGCGCCGTGGCGAGCGCGGGGAGGTGAAAGGAGAACGGGCGGGTGGTTCGCATTCCAGCGAGGTCTCGAGATAATTTGACCGGGTTGTACTTACCTCTAGGGTTGTAAATCGCATTTACCTCCGTCATATCGAGTTAAATACAACTTGTTTTCAAAACATTAGTCCGTTCCAGCAAAATTCCTTTAGACGCCATACCCTAAACAAGTATGTCGCCAGAGGAAGTTCCCGCCACTTCCAGTTGATCATATCCCACCGTACCCAGAACGAATAATCTGGGGTACATCAACGAGTATATAGTTTAAACGCGATAAAGTTTCATGTAAAGAAATCTTGTAAATTTAGTCTGGATTCTCTCTAATATGAGAGCATACTTTGCCCCATGGGGGGCCCAAACAACGGGATTACATTCCAGCTTGCTGCGAACTAAAGCATTGTACATGATCTTAATAGCTTTGAAGCTATTAAGCTCTTAGCCGTCCTGAGAACAAACCCCAACGTTTGGAACGCCTTCTTGCATTTTATTTACAATATGCTCACGGAATGTGAGGTCTGCCGATATCCGCCCGTCCAAGTCGCGCACTGACGTCACAACGGTCTACATCACGCTACCAGAGTTAATATTTTAATATTTTTAATCTGGCACTACCCTCCACCGAGTAATGATGTATGCGAGGAGAGAGACTTCTGCTGAAACATACAGGTCAACAATAACTAAACTAAGAAATAAAAAATAAAAAAAATTAACAAAAAACAAATCCAACAAAATGTTTGTAAATTTCAAGGCTTTGCTATAAGGGTTTATTATGATGGAACCTTAAAAAAGTACCTCAATAAAATAATTCATTCTTGGACTAAGCATAGCTAACCAAAGTAAAAACACAAAGGCTAAAAACATGTTTATGCCACACATTACATAACAGCGATAAAAACAAAGATTCAAATTTACAGAATTTCAAAGTTTGTAATTATCCGACTATGTTTATAGCTCGGCCAGATGTTGTCCGACGAATATTCAAATATTTGGAAACATTATGACCGAAACACGTGAATCGTGTCGACACCAGACGCTCTAAGAACAAAACAAACCTTGACCTGGAGATCTAAGAAAACTGAAAATCTTATGAAGAAAAATTTTAAACCTAGAAATAAGGCAAGAAATAAAATGTACAGGCCCCGGCATAGATCTTGAGCGCTAATTTCTATGAAACTTAATACGTTCGAGCGCTCAAGATCTGTGCTATATATATATATATATAGCAAGATATATGTATGTGTATATTTTAATAAAAACTGCTATACATATAAAATTTATATAAATATTTAATATTTATAAAGGGTATAGAGCGACACACAAGCAAACTTAGACGAACAAATTGGTCATGTACATCGGCAGAGGAGAATGCGTGCGCTAGCCTAGTCCTTCTTTATGGATTGAGAGCGACAAGGATGTTATGACACGTGGATTACCTGCCCAGGCCCTGAATGTTGAATTTCTAGAATGTTGAATACCCAAAATTTTGAAATAACAATTTTCATGCAGATATACTGATTTTATACTGATTTTGTGACAGATGTCAAAAGTGACAGTTAATTTATTTTTGTACAGATTTCGTGACAGATGTCAAACTGACGGACGATTTATTTTTCCTTGTCGCACTGTTGTTTATTTTATCTAGTCGTTTCTAAATTAAACATAATATATTATTATTTATTATACCGCGTACAGACAAGCACAACAGACACCGAAAATTAGCAATAAAGTCGTATTAGGACCTCAAGGACAAAAACCATTAAATAATCTTGGCTTTAGTACAGACACACTAATTAATGTACCGAAATGTAATAAGTTTCAACTGCAGTTTTAATGGTATTCTAAAATATTAATGTCAGCCGGCCACTAAAATATGTTTACTGGTGGCAGCCGTTAAACTCTCTCACAAGCTCGGACATTAAGCTTGCTGTGGAAAATTTTCATTTTCTAAGATTTATTCATTGAATTCTTATAAGTTCGTTCGAAAAGATGGTGTCTTTACATCTGGGTTTTCTCGCTAGTGAGGTGAAAAGTTGTATGTGTCCGAAATTTGAGAGCAAATTTATTCTGTTTCTTGTGTCTTTTAATCCCTCACCTCGCTCAGGATTCTAACTTAGAATCATTCGCTATATTTAATTATAGAATCCTTCGCTTGCTCGGGATTCAACCTCGGCACTCGCAACAAAAAAAAACTTTGCTCTCTTGTTGCACAAATCACTATTGTATGCCTCTGGTAACTAAAACCACACCCACTGTTCGTTTGAATGATGGCATTTACCATGACATGTATTTTTATACACGTAGGAATCTTTGTCTCCCTGGCAAGAGATCATATTTCCAGGCGCTTTCTATACAATCCATGATAGACGGTGCACGTCCGGTCGACTAAAGACTACCAAAATGATACCTTCAAATGTTTCCAAATTTCTGTCCAAATTCCAAATCCAATATTTTGCACACGTTTTAAAATAAAAACTATTTTTTTTTCTCTAATAAATTTTAAATACTAGGTTTTGGGTTCTGGTCAGTTTTTTGGCTGGTAGGGCGCCGGAATCCAATCTTGAGTCCTAGGTTTGAATCCTGCCCGGTCGAGTGTTTGTAAAATTTATTACTACTTGGTATGTGTTGTTACATTATCATAATATTATTGTATATTACACTTACTATCTACAATATACTGCCACTTTTGACATCTGTCGCTTTTGACATCTGTCACATTCGACACCTGTCACTTCTGACGCCTGTCATTCTTGACATCTGTCGGATATGCCACATAAAAACACGCAGGCAAAACAGCGGAAAAAAGCAAGTCTTTTATATTTCTTGTGATTGTCATCTGAGCACCATCAATCTTAATGTATGCAATTAAATAAACCCATTATAATTATACGACCGAAGCGTAGGTAGAGAACTAAGAGCTATGTACAATATGCACCCGTGCAAGGAATATATGCCGAGAGCTAGTCTAGTGTCAAAAAATTGCAAGAGCCTTGCAAAGCCTCATCCTTTAATGTGATGTATTATAAAAGATAAACATGAATCAGCACCAACTCGCAATGTTTTGATTTTTTTTTTAATTCAATTTATTTTCATTTAAATGGTTAGTATTACAAAGAGGAAAAAAAACTTAACCTAAGATTAGTACAATACAGTAAAGAGCGTCAGTTTATATAAAACACATCTTTGTAAAAACTAACAGTAAACACAATATAAATAGGAATTATGTCGGTTCCCAGACTAGAGTCCTCCGTCCGTCCGAATTTCAACGAAACACTTGTAGTGCGGTGCACACATAGTACAATTTAACTAACTACAAAGTGCGCCGCCGCCACCAGGTGTTCCACTACCTGCGGGCCTATTATGTATATCTAGTTGCCTTCTGGACTGGGTGTCTATCATCAAAAACATAGACATACTATCGAATTCCGATGTCCTAAGGATATTTTCGCACTTGAAGTGACGACACAGATTGTTAATAGTTCAATACACACTAAAGGCAATTTTGAAATTTCAGTTTTTATCTATGTTTTTGATGATAGGCACCTTGTTCAGTTGGCAACTAAAAATACAGAATAGGGGGGCTGACCTTGCGAGTGGGTGCTGACTCATGTACCCTTTATATTATAACACATTAGAACATGAGCCTTTACAAATCCTATCCAATTTTTTGACACCAGCTCTCGGACTAATAATACGAGCAAAATAATTTTGCGATGAACACACAACCGCAAAGCTCTCGTGAAAACAATGTACGTGAAACCGAAGTTTGTCTGTCATCCGAATGTCTTTGTAGATTGCAGACGTCTAGCTTTTATTACTCGTATTGTATAGCGAAAACTCTGGCTTGAGTTAATTTTATTAGTGGCCTTTGTTGCTCTTCGTTCAATTTAACTAACTTGCAATCTTGTATTATTCGGTAAAATTCGGTTGCAGCTTTCGGAACCAGTTTTGAATAATATCATTACCACAGACCATTTAACTATCAGATCAGACAAAATTCAAAATTTAAAAAGTTTATTTTGCAAAGTAGGTATATATAATACACGTTTCACAAGTCAAATTTTAATCTTATAAAAATATATGTAATAAAATACATGTACATGAACTAAAAATAAAGCGGTTGAGAAATACACGAAAAAAAATGATAAAACTAAATTTATCATCCACAATACGGAACCCTAGGTTCTGACTAGAGTCTGACTCGCACTTGGCCGGTTTTATTTTCAAGATGTTTGCGGTAGGCCGTTTTTTTGGGCGGTTTTAATTTAGTTTTCGGAGCTTTTATTACTACCCTTAATTTTTACCATAAGTATCCGGTTATCCGGATAATACATTATCCGTTATCCGGATAGTAAAAATCTGCGAATAATTGCATGCCCTTTACTTTTTGGAATAACTAAAGCCGAAGCTACATCCTTTTTATTACTTTACTTACTTTTATTTAAAATATCTTAAACGGCTATCGAAGTCACCAAAACCGACAGTCGAGATAACAACGTGCTAGACAATAATGCATCAAAACAAAAGAACGTACGCAGCTGCGGTTCTTATCATTAAAACATCACATTTCTAAAACTAAATTTTTTACCTTTTTATTGCACCTTAGTCATAATCATGGACACACAAACTGACAGACACTTAATTACCGTAAGAGTTTCTATTTTTGATATTATATTACTTAAAGAACTGATTGTAATATGTGTGTGAGTATTAGGAATACATAATTTTAAATGTTTTCATTGTTACGATTTGATTATTAATTTTCTACATTTCCAAATTTTATAAAGGTATTTTTTATGAAAATCTTGATGAATAAAGAAATTTTCGGGCACAACTACACGCTTTTTAGGGCATGCAGGTTTCCTTAGAGCAATAGGGCTCATCACGTTGAGACGTAATAATTGTGAGAGAAACGCGGGTGTACTTATAGGTACACGTATGGGTGGACTTATGACTTGCATCTCACAGTTCACACTCGGAACACCTCTTGACACCCCTTCGGTAAAAGTCTGCAAATAATTGCATGACCTATAAAATGTATTGTGTCTAAATACTAATCATTCTTACTGCTACCAATAAGCCATCTATTCCAGGTAGATTTACTTTTGTTTATTTTGCTTTTGCAAATTCATTTTGTTTGTTCCGATAAACAAACCAAACTTTGTAAATTACCGTTACTTGAATAATTAAAAATCTTCACATGTCCAATTTTAAGTAATCGTACACTCATTTAACGAAGTAGAGCAACATTCAGGTGCGGTCTCTAACATCTTAATGCAGCGGGGGGAGCGCCACTTCTAAAGCCTCAGGTAAGATGAAAGCGAAATGTTGCAAAGAGAGTCTGGGGCCTTAAGAGGAATCAAAAGTTAGGAAATTATATTAATTAATTAAATTATTACCTACTATCATCAAAATCAGTATCACTATAACACCATGCTTCACCATCATCCAAATATTCATTTATTTTATAATATGCCTTTTTCAGTAGGCCCTGCTTAATATACTGTTTAAACTTATTCTCTGACAAAGTAAGGACCTCTTTTGGAAGTTTATTGTAAAATCTTATACCATGTCCTACGAAAGAGGTACTCACTTTGGCGAGTCTGATTTTTGGAAAAGCTTTCCTAAGTAAGGAAATAGAGATGGGATAGTGTGGAATGACATTTGTATAGTAGTGAAATTGCACTGATGTGTTGTTGACAAAGGTTTGCCCTCCTTACGACGACGTCTTATGGCATATCATGATTTCCCTGGGCAGATCAAATTTCTGTTAAATCGATAAGGGTCGCCACGTTCCGCACTGCTTCGCTCGGCTCCCCAAACTGACACGCTCCTTCTCGCTCCGAATCGAACATTTTCGATTCCATACTTTACGATCTACCCAATTCTACGATCTGCCTACGACATATAAACATAATATTATTAAAACTCGCGTGAGCTGACATACTAAATTATTATTACATACGGCTTGAACACTCACGTGTGATTGTTGTTGACTATATGCCAACCGTTTCACCGATACAATTTCGGCATGTGCCCGTTTGACAACGACGGTGAACGCCGCGTCGTCGTCCTAAGAACGACACTCGCCTTGATAATGCCGAAATTGTATCGTTGAAACGGTTGGCATATAGCCAACAACAATCACACGTGAGTTTTCAAGCCGTGTGTAATAATATTTTGACATATAAACAATACGTCATGACACGGGTCCTCAAGGCGGTCAAAATTGTTTTTCAAGTATGGGCTGTGAAGTATAAATCACCGTACAACCCGTGTTTCACTGACGATAATTACGTATTAGCGTGATGGGTGGCGAATCCTATCGCCGTATATGATGGACACACAGCTTTGAACCTGCGACGCTCGTATTTGTAGAGACGTTTGAAGACCACAGATAGTCGTTCATAAACTCACACCGAGTTGGGTTTCCTACCCGGGTCGCAACACTAACCCGTTCAAAAATGAACTCGCGTCTCAACACCGACCGTTCAAAAATGACAGTGTCGCTACACATGTGTCGAATTTTTCAACATCAACTCTGAGCAGGGTTCGCAAGGTTCGTATATGCTCCAAACGTCACCTGACATCCACGTTAATTTTCGTAAATGACATGACGTTAATTTTCGTACCGAGCGGGTCTTCTCAACGTTATAGTTGATATATTTACGTTAAATTTCGTTCAGAGGGGGTCCTCTCAACGTTATTATACTAAATATAATGCAAAAATGACAACTGACGTTTGGAGTGTCGCTACACGACGAAACCCGTTCAAAAACTCAGCGTTACAACCCCAGTGTTCCGACCCAGCCCTAGGTTATTTAATGAACGCACTTCTGAGATGGTTGTAATATCACCTGTTTTTAGGTACCACATGCAAGCAACAAGGTTTTGAAACTGACAGGCGGGAATCTTGTTGACTGTACCAGCGTACTTATGAGGTATACATATAACGGACATCTACTTCGTATAAACAGGCTCCTCTTGCGGTCGAACTTTTGAAGACCTTTATTAGAAAACTTTTATTTCTTTCCTTTGAACCAAGATACTTATATGCGTACTAATGAACAAAAGTTTCCCTAGTTATAAAATAAGATAAGAAAAGGTGTGTTATTAGCAGAGTTCGGAATTAGGTAGTGTAATTTAGTGTAGTGTAGTCATTTGCATGTAAATTTCATCTAGTTTATTATATTATTATATTTTTAACCATTAGGTATTTACTATTAATTTAATCTTGTTTCTGTATAAGTATTATCGTGCACAATATGAATATCTTATTTATATCAATAAATCCTATCACCCTTGGTTTTCTGGAAGACATCTCATTATTGAGATAAGCACGCCATTTTACACAACTTTGTACCTACCTAATGTGATAAGTTGATGAGTGATGCCATGTAAATGCAGTGTGCGGTCAAACCTAAACTGGTTTTTGTCACACTGTTAGTATATAAGTTTTATTGTAAACTCTGTTTTATTAATAAATAAATAAACAATAAAAAAAAACAGGGAAAATCCTTATTAAAATCAACATAGCACGAGAACACAAATCACAATACCTAATTCCGAACTCTGGTTATTGGAGATAAATTGATTTCAGCCCTTAATTGATTCAAAATTCATCGGTAAATGTCTGAGTAAATGCTTCCAAGTTAAATATTCGTAATTGATGTAATGATAAGGGTTAATTGATTCCATCAGATCCTCTGTCAAGTCTCAAGACAAGCTCGTTTAAGAGGCTATGCGATTTTTATTTTTGTCACTGTCACTCCAAGCGAAAAATCGCGCAGTGCGAGAGTGGCGGATTCAGGGCAAAAGGGAAAAAAGTTGGTTTTATATTTTTATTAAAAAACTAAAATAGATAGCAAAATTTCAAATATCAAATCTCTAGATATTGTTGAAACACACCTAATAAAATATGTTTGAGTTCTGTATATGGTTCCTATTCGTCAAACGAGGAGAAAAAGTGTGTTTGAAGACCCCATTTCAACAATTATTTCTATCGAGGAAAATTTATCCAAACATATATTGTTTTCCAATTTCAAAACCCTGGATTATGTAGTCAAAATGCATATACCAGAAATTTATTTGAATTTTCCGTGTATTTCATGAAATGTACAGAAAAGAAACACCCGTATTTTTTACGCATATCACCTTAATAGAATTTATCTTCCTTTATACAGGATATTCATTTGGTCAGCGACATCCGTACTTAACGCTTATTGCAAAAACCAGCCTATAAATTATAACAAAATCAGTCCTCGCGAGGGTTTCGCACGCGCACGGAGGCTGATGAAGGTCACTCTTAAGTCGACCGAAACGTCGAGATTTTCTCGTTTTTGTGATTTTTAGCTGTAATATTTTGTTACGATGGACGATGGACAGCACTCACCTAAATTTTAGTGATATAAAATAAAAAATTGGTAATGGAGACTATTTCTCTGATGGATCAGGCGTTCTTTCGGTACACAGCGGCTTTGCTAGGAGCGGCTTAACCTAGAGACCGACTTTAATAAAGTTGAAAATGGCGTGCGCTAAAATGCGCGCAAAATGATTCAGAATGAGTCCGATTTCAAGATTAATATTGATTAAAATTGCATTAAATTATTTAGGTTTATTTTTTTCCATGCAGATTTTAGTAAATTTTGTTTTCTTGCTGTGAGTAATTATTTTAGACATTCATCATTGCCGCATAAGAGAAAAAAATTAAATTCATTCCAAAATGCACAATTTTCAAAGTAAAATCGAGTGAAAATTATCTAATTAGGCTTTGCATTGTCAAGATAAAAGTCTGAACAAATATATATTTATATTCTACACTGATCAGTATGAAGTTGACTCAGCATATTTATGTAAAAACTCTGCAATTTAATGAGCCTGGTCTTAAGTGATGTAATTCGAGGGCGTATGATACATGTTTACACTCGGAACGACTCGGGTGGATACACTCACAGAGATACACGACTTGACAATATTATGATTAGTTTTCTTTTGTTACAGATGAAAATGAAACCAAAAATAAAGGAGAAGCAGCTATGCAGCCAAAAGAGTGACAGTGAAGTGCCAAAGTGTTAAGTGCCAATTCAAATGTAGTGTCCAAAGTAGTGACCATGGGGTGCACACCAAGTATGTTGTTAGACCACAAAAGCCGGCACAGGGATAGCACGGGGTCCCAAGAGGTGGCCCTGGCGAAGGTGGCGCCGACCCCTTTGTCTCAGAACAAGGCAGTCCAGGCAGCTAGGGCTCCCAGGGCTTCCCTGGAGTCTGACGGTTTCAGCATACAGCTGTCCAGCAAGAAAGACAGCTATGTCTCGCAAATGGGGAATAATTTTGCGACGCAGCTGCATATTAAGAGGATATCAGGTAATTTGTAGTCAGATTTGCATGATTTACTGTTGTTGAGCGTGCCTGTTACCTGTCTTCAAAGGATAATTTTCTTTCTTCGTAAATGTTTGTTAAATCCATCTACTTCTGCTTCTAATATTTATTTACTTTTGGTTTACTTTATATATTATTTATTGTTGTTATATATTAGTGTGTATATTTATCGTGTTCTAAGTATTTGTAGGTACAATATTAAATACTTATGTAAGTATTTATTTTAGGTATTTGCTATGCATTTAATTATTATTATTTATTTTGTGCACCACCTTCGCGTTATTTTTTCCAACAATTCATTTCCACCCAAATGTTGTCTGGAAGAAATCACTATAAGTGATAAGGCCGCCAATTGTTACTTTGTTTTTTATTTGTTTTATTTATTTTGGTGTATAATTAAGACTATTTGTCTTGTCTTGTTGAGGGGTGTCTTTAGGCTTGTGCTTGTATACTATTCCTGAGAGTGAACGAGAGGGGCGTTCATTATAAAGTGATAATGAGGTACAAACTCTTTGGAACCAAAAAACTAAATACTGGCTGGTAAAGCTGGAATATTGATTAGATTTAAAAAAAGGAACGTTTCGATTACCTTTCGTTTTTTTTTTTAATTAGGAGTCTTTTAATTAACATTATATCATTGCAGTATAGAAACGCAAAAAGAAAAGTAAATCTGGATGTGAGGAGCTCTGAACCGGGATTCGAACCCGGGACCTTTCGCTAACCGGGCGATTGCTCTAACCACTGAGCTATCCAGGTCTCAACACAACTCGTGAATTTACCGATGTGATGAGCATGAGAGAAGTTTTATATGAAGCCACGGCTACAACCGTAACATGTGTAGAGGTACTTTAAAAGTAGGCAAATAAACCTCACTGAATACCGTGTTCAGAGACATCAAAGGCTTCATACTGACTGGGGGAGGGGTTCTTGTGATCTTGTGACTACGATTCGTTAAACACTTGCCTTGCCTTGTACGGCCCTGGCCCTGTTATTTGTAGTGAGTAATATGTGATACTCCTAATATGTGATTATTGACATTTTATAAACTCGGGAAACCGTATAATGTTGACAGATTGAAAATCGCATTTGAATATGATCAACAAATTATATCTACAATTTATTGAGCAAACGAAAAATATTGGCACGGGAGCTTAAACCCGGATTGATGTTTCGTTGAGCCAACTGCTTACAAAGTTACCAGCCACGATCGTGGACTATCTGGGAAAATTTCGCTGAACCAGTTTTCGCGCTTTAATAATAACTGTAAAAGTGGCTATTTAAAAGCTTGTCGAGTGTACCTTCTTGTTTTCCACTTCGTGTTTGAAGGCGTCCATAAATCACGTGACACTTTTTTTGTAAATTTTTAACCCCCCACCCCTCTTAGTGACAATTTGATGACATACTTAACGAACCCCTCCCTCCCCCATTAAATGTCACGTGACATAGCTATCTTAATTAATTGCTCAATATTTTTTCAATTAATTTTATTATGTTAACCAAATGTAGGTAGGTAATAGGGCACCGATGAATATACCCTTCCCATTAAATTTAATATTTCATTTGGAAATGAATTCATTGAATTGTAAAAAGTCACGTGATTTTTTTTATCCCTACCCCTTCGTGCCACCTTAGTGACACTCAACGACTACCCCCCTCCCTCAATTAGAGTAACGTGATTTATGAACGTGCCCTTTTGAGAATATGTACCCGGAAAAACGGTCTATTCAATACAAATGGTACAAAACGCTGATTTTAACGGAAAAAGAGTCTATTACTAACGCAATAAGATCAGATTCTGATAGATTTTTTTTCATATAGATCAGCGTTTCTTAACCTTTTTTGTCCACGGACCCCTTAGGAAATCAAGCACAATTTTAAAGACCCCTTAGTAAAAAAGCAGGAATAAATTTCGGACCATTTATTTTAGTTCTAAAAATTACAAAAAATATATACTTTTTTCATATAAAATACGTTAATGAGAAGGTTGGTGCTGCTTTTTTGCAACTAAATTAGTGATATTTGGGTTTATATTACTGCTGAGTTATAGTCTCAAATCGGATTCCACTTTTTAATCCACAAACACACAATTTTTCACCTCACTACAGCAAAGAAAATGTTATGCTAGGTGGAAGTCACTGACATGTAGCAGTACCTGTACGCTGGACATGTTGTGTCATACAAAATGACAGTGCTTTTTTGTGCCGATGTAAAGCGCCCCCATCGAGCGTATCAGGAACTAAAATTGACACTTGTTATAATAGATAACGGCATTGTCTCATCTTTATCATTACTTCCAAGTACGCTCACGTCACTCACTGCAGCGATCAGCGCCAAAATGGCAATAATCAAATTGCTTCATTATCAGGTCTTCTATAGCCAGTCCAGTTTACTTGTATTATTAGAGGTCAGTGGTGCAAGAAAAAACAAACAAACCTTTTTCTTTTTTCATGCAATCGTCGTGCTGGACAGTGCGATTGTTCTAAAAATGAGGGTGGCGCACTGATATGATATAAGTATTAATGCGGTTCAGAAACCTCTATTGAATAGAAAGATTCGAATTTTAAAAACCTTTTGCACGCTAGTTGATTGGATAATAGTATATTTCGTACCATAGTCCTCAGGTATTTCATTTATCTGAGGACTAGGCCTTGCGTACCGGCAGTGGCGTGCACAGAACTTTTTGCTGGAAAAGCAAGCAATTGGTCAAGAATAACAATAAAAAAAATATGAAAAAATTTAAATATCACTTTGAAAAAAAAAGTTTGTAAAGAAATTTTCACTCTAGGATACCCTAGAGTGAAAATTTCCTATACGAACTTTTTTTTTCTACTCTGTCTACATTGTCTACCCTGGCGTCATACAAATTTTTTTTTTTCAAAGTGGTATTTAAATTTTTTCATATTTTTTTTATTGTTGTTCTTGGTCAATTGGTCAATTCTGTGCACGCCACTGCGTACCGGGTATGTACAAAATGACGCTTTTTCGTTGTAGCACCATCTTTCGATCGAAGTCGTCAGAGTTTCTACTCTTGGGGCGCGTTCATAAACTAGGGTTCGTGACACGGGTTCTATTGCCATCTCTGTCGCACGCATCGGAAATTGTATACGCTAACCTGCTGTCATTGTTGGAACCTGTCGAAAGTGTTAATTGATGAACGGGGTCAGAGTCTGTACGCTTTTCATCTCGTATATTTTTGCATAGGAGAACGCGTCGATACCAAATACACCCGCATCCAACATAACTAATGCCAAAATCGTATTTAAGGCGCTCTTATCCCAAAATCAGTAATTTCAAAGTCAAATAGAACGTTCAAATATCGTCCAAAACTTCCAAAAAAAATACACAATATAGTTCGAACCTTTATCTAGATCTTCCATGCATGTGTTACACGATCAGATAAAATTTGCTCGATAGAAATAATTCACGAACACAGCATGTAATAAGACCATTCAAATCATGCCATTTCCATAATTCCACTCTTTTATTAACGAAACATAATTATCTGGGAATATTGCTCTTTAAATTTTCTAGGTCGACCACGTAAGTGGGTTTTAATAAACATATCCCTTATTTTTAAACAATTTAAAAACCGATAAAAACAACGAAAAAGTACAAAAGTGTGGTTATTTTCTTTACTACTTACACGTAAAGAAAAAGACAGAGAGTCACTCTTCTGGGATATTTTGAAATTTGCCAACGTACTGTGTATGTGTATACCTACATGTCTACATGTTCCTATGTAAGAAAAAATGCTTCAATACGACACGGTTCATTTAATCGGAGAAATTGATTTTTGCAGCCTCATATGTTATTTTGAGCCAGTTGCGTGAGGTACCACAACCAACGTTTTAGGTTAGCTCGTGGTCTACGTTTACGGTTACGTTTGACTTCAGGACCACTTCTAACTGAGAGCTTTTTGGATCTCAGTGCGTTCTCAGGGCAGTTTTTTTTATCTTCATTTTTAGCTTCATCGTCATCACAATCATTATTCAGTGTATTAGAGTCACTGATATTGTTTTCCTCATGTGTATGTGTATGGTTTTTTTTAGGAGCCGCGAGTTCCTTATGTTTCTTATTTTCTGGTTCAGCAGCTGTGTAATTCTCATCTTTCTGATTGTCTAGTTCAGCAGGAACCGTGTATTTATCAATAATTGTTTCTAATATTTCATTTATACTTGTATAGTTGCAGAGTTCGATCTTCCGAAGAGGGCACTCTTCCAATCTTTGGAATTTTGCTAAAACATCTAATATCTTCCTCAAATCATCTTGGGAAACTTTTTCGGGCATTTTGTAACCGTCCCAGTTAGAAACGTATACATATTTACCTAGCTTCCGATCAAAAGCACCTTTTTTCTTTTTTTTTATTGTTTGCTGAGACGACATTGCTATCATTAGGCCTAAAATGAATATCTGTAAATTTTTATGTTTTGAATTATTTATTATTTATTTAATATAATATTATCTTATCAAAGAGGCGGTAGCTCAGGCGGTAAAACTCTGACCTTTCAATCTTGAGACCCAGGTCCGATCCCTGGTCGGGCATGCAACAATGAGTTTTTTTGGAATTTATGTGCATTGTATTTGTATTAACCTAATACTTACCATTTGCTAAACGGTGAAGGAAAACATCGTAAGAAAACCTGCATGCCCTCAACAGCGTGTATTGGTGCCCGAAGGCGATAGGGATACCGAGTGAAACGCGAGTGTACCGAGTGTGGGTTGTGACTTGCAATTCACAGTTCACACTCGGAACACCTCTGACACTCCCTCAGTGTTTTTTTTTGTGACGATATATTTATATTTTTTCATTTATTTATCTTCAAAAGATAGGTCTTTACATATGGAATTGCCAAAATTTTCTTACAGATTCATGAGTTCATAATTCCTGTAATTCAGTTGCTATTTCAATTATTTGTTTTTTGTTTAAAAGTTGATTTCTTGGTTTTACATCTACGTATTAAATTTTGTTTTTATTTTCAGTTTGATTATAATAATTAAAACTTCAAAAACAGTTCGTCCTAAATGCAATCAATTTCCATGATAAGATTCTTAAATTTTTACAGCTGACATTTTTCAAAAACTAAATTAATGTTTTGAAATTACATAATTTGGATTTGTCATTCCTAAAAAAAAGGCAAAATGTTAGTACTGAAAATTGAGTTTCCTTCAAATTATCTATAGAAAATGGCAATTTCATATGAAAAGAGATCAAAAGAGTAAATTTTACTTACAGCTATACATATTTTCATTTTAGTAAGTTCCTTTTCAGTGTTACGTGTTGCCTAAAATATTCTACTGATATTTGTTTAGTGAAATATTTGCGCCTCGTTCGTAATCAAATATTTCACATCATTAAAATTTTAAATTGTGTATAAAATTTATGCAATTAAGGCGGTGTAAATCGATTAGTTTTTAATCAACAAATTTTTAATCAATAAATTTTTAATCAATTTAATCACACTCTTGAGTGTGATATTTACAATATTTGTCAATGGAATGGTTGGGTACACAAAACTAGAGGCTAGGAGGGAGCTTGCTTTAGCCACTACAACATTTAAGATTTTAAGAGGCTGGCTGTGCAATCCCGCGTTGCTGGAGAGCATTAAACTGGTGGTGCCCAGTGAGAGCACATGGGGACTGCGGCGACGCGCGGGGAGGCTGCTATGGCTGCCGCGGGCTAGGACTAACCTCCTAACAGAGGCGCCACTCACTAGAGCTGTGAGGGTACTAAATAAAGTAAATGAGGAAATAGATTTGCTCAGTTGTACTTTGGATGAGCTCACAGAAGTAACTTTGAATTTTTTATGTAAATACTTAGAATAGTCTGGACTTTTGGTTGTTTTCTTTCTAATAGCTGTTTTTTTTTTCTTTTTTTAAATGGCATTAATGTTTTAGTATTTTGTTAATTATTATTGTATAATTAATTAGTTAGCTGTAATGTTATACAATTGAGTAAATAAATAAAAAAAACATACAATCTGTATATATAAAATTCAAAGTCCTGACTGACTGACTGACTGACTGACCCCCGGTTTCTGAAAGGCCAATCAAAGTTAACAGTAGATTAAAAAAACTTTAACCGCAAATAACGGTGAAAATAAAGCATATATGAAGTTTGAATAGTGATGAATCAATAATTAACTAAGTTAATTTTTGATTTCAATGTAAAATTCCCACTTTTTCTGGCTTAATCCGCAGATAATTATTTTTATATAATCTACTGTTAACATTGATTAGCCTTTCAGAAACCGGGGGTGACTGATATATCAAAGCACAGCCTAAACCGCTGGTCCTAGAGACTTGAAATTTGCAGGGTGTGTTCTTTGTAAAGTGTAAGTATCCACTAAGAAAGAGTTTTTCGAAATTCTACCCCTAAAGGAGTAAAATAAGAGATGAAAGTTTGTATGAAAGTCCGTCAGTTTTGAAGTTAGGATCATCAAATTTTGTGTTTAGGCTGATAATTGAAAATAATTTACACGTGTTTCAGCGTTTCAGTTTCAGGGTGAAAAGGGAGATAAAATTGTGTATAGAAAGTCCTAAAAGGTTCAAAGTAAAAATCACTAAATTAATTATTTATTTATTATTATGGTTGGAAACTAATGCAACATATGTCGGTGTTGTTTGTTTCCTGTAGGCCACGCGGGTGAAGACGCGGGCAGAAGCTAGTTTACAATAAATTACCAGGCCATGTAAAAGATCGTAGAAGTCAGTCTCTCAACGTTTATCCTATCAATTCGAACGAGTAGAGTATGTTACTATAAATATAATATTTACGATTTTTTTTTTCGCCTGCATGCCCTAAAAAGCTTTTATTTGTGCCCTTGGAACGGCGACAGGGTTCACCAATCATTACGTTGGGACGTAATAATCGTCGGTGGAACGCGGGTGTACCGAGTGTGGACAGTGACTTGCATTTCACAGTTCACACTCGGGTCACCTCTGACGCCGCCTCGGGGAATCATGTCGTGACCATATATTTATTTATTTTATAAATTTATTCTCTAGTTAGACCCTACCAAAAATTGTATTGTAGTTTAGTAATTCTCCTTTTTCACGTTTTGTGCCACCAATACAGATACGGCACCCTAAAAATATTATGGGTGATAATTTATTCTACTTGCAGTTATGAAGGACCAATTTCACTTGACACTTACGATCTACTAAACTCTGCGTATCTAAAGGGTCTAATTAAGTTAGTACCTTAATAACTTCCTAAATAGAGGTAGTTAAGCATTGGTAATTTTCAGATATTTTTCTGAATGTGTTACATACGACCTAAATGTAAACAAAATTTCAAGTTTCTAAGTCAACAGAAAGAACCCATAGGTTTTCATGTTGAGCAAATTTGTATGAAATTTATTATGTAAAACGCAGTAACTTTTTCACCTCACAAGTTTGGAATGGTTCTGTTTATCATTCGGTTTTATTTGTTTATCATTATCTGCGTGCAAAAGTGCTTTTTATCCTTGGAAAAGGTTTTTAAAATGAGCGTTTTTCCTTATGTCAAATTTAGTGTTAAATAAGATTCCTAGATGGCACTGTCATATTCTTTAGCAACAGAATCAAAGACAAAATATGTACCAATTCCAAACAAACGAAAAACAACTTTGACATTGATTGCTACAAAACACATTTTATCTATGGTGACATGGACAGCGCCATCTGGAGGAAAACTAAGAACTAAGAAAAAAAAACAACAAGAAAAACGCTCATTCAAACCTTTCTATTCAAAAAAATTCATTAATACTTATTTTGGCTGGCCTCACATTTAGAACAATCGCACCGGCCAGCAGGACGATTGCACGAAAATGGAAAGGTCATTTGCTTTTTTTTTTGTTTTCAGGGTTCCGTAGTAACTAAAAGGTGCAAAAGGAACCTTTATGGTGACACTCAGTTGTCCGTCTGTCCGTATGTCACAGCCTCATAACTTAGCACCGTTAAACTGTTTACTACGGCTAACATATTGGTTTTCACCTGACACCGCATTTTAGCCAAGCTGTATGGATGATATTTGCATTTAGGACTTTAAGGAATTTACTGCTGACATTGTGATGTAAATAGACTTGTACTAGACCACTGTTTTTTTTTTAATTTACCTAACTCTAATAATAGCAAAGATTGCACGTAAACAAACACTATTTAACGGCCATCACAATAATAGGTAAAAAACATTTAAAAAGTGTATTTTAGTCTCAATATTTCTATATATAGAAGCTATACGTCTATGGAATGCCCTTCCTCTCGCAATAAACCAAGCTCCATCATTACAAGTGTTCAACACTTTTTTACTTTGATCAAATTGGCTTAGATTAAATTATGTCAAGGTGTGTTAATTCGAAAACCATTTCGAGATTTAGGTTTAATAAGCCGTATTTTCGAAGTTTTGGTCTAAAAAACCTCATGATGATGAATATTTTTACGAAAAGGCTGCAACTGCCATTTGCCTTCGTGTGACGTCACTTGAGTAATGTATGTTTTGAAATATGTCTTTTGCTATCAAGATAAATTTATAATAATTTGCTTCAGACTAATTTGACAGCTAGATGACAGATGAGTAGACAGAATACTTTTTTTTCATAAGCAATCACACATCACAATCAGTATAATGTCTAAAATTCTATTGTATATTGTATTAATACATTTATTTCTTTTTTACTGTTATATTTTTTCTGTGTTATTACTGAAGGCTTTCTAATAAATAAATATCAGGTATAATAAACACATATTTCGTTACGAATTTCTTAGAAGATCCATGAAACTTTTTAATGGAAACCAATATTGCCGAAAGAAATATACAACTTGACAGGCTTCCGTAGGGATTTAAAGCCATTATGAATTTTGTGAACAAAATACGAAACTGTCTCGGTAACTTCGCAACTTTGATACAAGTTCACTCTGTTTACTGTAACAAACTTAATTTAGTTTTACCTTTTAAGATTCCTTGAAAAATCTTGGTGATTTTAGATAAACTCAAAGTATTTTTTCTCCGTTATAAAAATACAAGCTGTTGTAAAAAATACTGCGTCTCAAACATGCGCCTGTTGCTTCCTGGTAGCAAATACATAAATAAGCAAAATAGCTAAGTTTTAAAACAATGTCTAAGGTCTGATTCGTAACACATTTACCAAATAAAAAGAGCTCCGGTTATTGCCGAGTCATTTCATTATTCATCAGTTAAGGATATGGGTGACCCGCGATTGACCACCTCATTTTTCATCAGGTAAAACTGAACTTTATGACGTTTAATTATTGTTTAAAATGGCGCGCTCTTAGCCGTGGCTGTTACGACAACCAAAATATCGGGCGCTCTCGAAAAACTGCGTTTTTAGTTGAAATAAAAAGCTAGATATCATTCAAACAAATTTTATAAAGAAACAACCAACTAAATCCTGAAACCGATGCTCGAGAGAAAATCAATATAAACTCTAAAATTAGTAAAATAGAGGTTAGAAAAAGTTTTTATTGCATTTTTTTTTGTAATGACAAATCCAAGTTATGTAATTTCTTATGAATGAGACAACATTAAGCTAACAGCAACATGAATTTAATTTTTGAAAAGTGTCAACTGTAAAAAATTATTACGAATCTTATCATGGAAACCATCGAAATAATTATTCGATGATGGAAACGGATGGCATTTAGGACAAACTGTTTTTGAAGATTTAATTTTTATAATCAAACTGAATATAAAAGCAAAATTTAATACGTAATATTTGAAATCAAATTTCAAATAAAAACAAATAATTGAAACAGCTATTGAATTACAGGAATTATGACCTCATGAATCTGTAAGAAAATTTCGGCAATTTCATATGTAAAGACCTATTATTTGAATCAATTGACATGATTTGTTCAAACTTACTTCTTCAACGTTAGAACATACGTGTATTTTTAGTGACTGGGCTTCCGTTATTGCAACAAAATCATCCAAAGTATGTCATTTC
Organism: Ypsolopha sequella; assembly: GCA_934047225.1. Classification (NCBI taxonomy): domain Eukaryota; kingdom Metazoa; phylum Arthropoda; class Insecta; order Lepidoptera; family Ypsolophidae; genus Ypsolopha; species Ypsolopha sequella. Next base: position 9,390,864 of record OW204002.1, on the reverse strand, counting down.
GTTTCTATTTGCCTCATATTTCCCCTTAATAAAACACAATATTTAAAAAACACGGTCAAGTGCGAGTCAGGCTCCGTGGTAGGGTGCCGTACCGTGGATGAAAAATTTAATTTTGTAATTTTTTCCGTGAATTTCTTTACCGTTATATTTTTTCTGTAATCTTTACGTAAACACATATTACGATGATTTTTTCGTATTTTTCTGTCCACTAGTTTTGGAGATAAAATAAAATAAAATAAAAATCTTTTATTTCGGACAACTTGGATCCATAGCATGTTAGTAAGACTTATTAATAATTAGTTAGTAGCAAAGAAAGAAAATTAAATTAAATTAACTACACAAAACTTATGTGCTCCATACCAGGCGATCAAAGAGATGAGGAGGTCTTCACGATCACTCTCCGCACAAAACACCTCCATAGTGGCGACGTAAATCTATCGGCTATGGTTTCCAGGATGCTGTTGGGACTGTCCCGTGTCCTGCGGATCAAGGATATGATAAGGATACATACATATTTATATTTACTTTTTGTGGTTTTTCAAAGATTTCTCGCAACCAGTGCAAGTAGATATAGAAAAAGTATATATTTTTACAATTAACTCTTTAATATCTACAATTTGATACCCATGGTGTATTCTTAGGATAATATTTTTATTTTTCTTTTTCTTATTTTTATTCTTATTCTTCATTAAACACAAAATAAATATTACACACGTAAACATTAAAAATTAGTGTACAGCGAGCTTATCTCTATGAGAGAATTCTTCCAGCAAACCGAAAGAAGATCAGGAATAGATAAAAAGAAAACAGTAATCATATGTGTACAAACTTATTACTTAATACCAAATAATCTATTTTGTTTTGAAATAATTTTGAATAATTTCAAATTATTAAATTCTTTTTAAATTTGTTATGTGGGCAAATTAATGCGATTTTTGTGCCAAATTTAACGGTGCTAAAGGCCAAATGACATACGGACAGACGAACAACGGAGTCTCACCATAAAGGTTCCTTTTGTACCTTTTAGGTACTCCAGAACCCTAATTATCACCTGTTAGTAATTTTCGTGATACTTTTTCTCCAACTCTCAAGTAAAAAGTAAAAATAATAAATACAAAATATTACTTTTCTTTAAAAGTGTTTGAAATTGCATCAACTCACTATAATTGTTAAAATATTTGTACTTTTAAAAGTAAAATTGCATTGTTTTAATATCGTTTTATGTACGTTTATTTTTATATTATATATTCTATATGCATATTCGTAACGTTATAAGTATTTATGTAGTATTTTATCTTTATATATAATTTTTTTTTTTTCTGAAGCTTACTTTTTACATTATTAGTATTTAATGACAAAACTATATATCAGTACATAAATGTATTGTTTACGTATTATTTCTTGTTTAAAATTTAAAATTGTAAAGCCTTTTTGCACACCTGCCTCTGTAACTTCCTTGTACTTTCTGTCGGGTTGACTGGGAGAAAATGAAATTTATACTTGCGATTGTCGGCACTTGGTGAAACTTGAAACACACCTTGAATTAAAACACTTGTACTTGTAGTTTCACTTTATTTATATTAACTCCCAACCGGTTTCGGATTTTACTCCTAGTAAAATCCGAAAAAAAGGAGTAAAATCCGAAACCGGTTGGGAGTTAATATAAATAAAGTGAAGTACAAGTGTTTTAATTCAAGATGGGAGAAAATGCTTGTAGCATTAAGTCCACCTATTTTACATAAACTGTGTTTTGTGCAGTAAAGAATTTAGAAGAAGAAAAAGAGGACGTAGGAGTTGCTTTTCCGTTACACATACTTTATTAGCTAAGTTTATTATCCCCGTTATTTAGGAGGCAGGCATATTGACACAGGGTGTTTCATATAACTTTGGGGTAAACGTTGAGTAAAACATTTCAGAGACGCTAATGAAGCCCTTTTGGGCTGATCGAGACACCTTTCAAACGAAATTGAGGGTCCCTTCTGTCCTAACCGTAGTTACTTTGAAAGCCTCTACGTTGGTATAAATAAATTATCTGTTTTATTTATTTACCACACATAATTTATCGCATCAAATTTCAAGTTATATAAGCATTAACCATAAAGATTAAACACACAATTGTCCACAATTATCTTTTTTTTAATATTATATTATGTGTAAATTTATGTATTTATAAAAGTATATTTATTATATTCTTTATATTATATTTTTATGTATGTTTAATAATTAAACATATTTTAACATAGTTTATGTATTAGTTTATTATAGCGTAAGGAATCCCCCACTAATAAGTTTATGTAGTTTACTCTTATATTTGATTTCGTGACATGTACACGCTCCTTTCTATATTTTTTCTATATTTTCTTTTTCACGCAAAGGTTGCCTGGAAGATATTGCTATTAGCAATAAGTGCCGCCTTTGTACACTATAAAATATTTTAATGTTTTTGTGTAAATGTACATTAAGCGTAATAAAAAAAAAAAAAAAATACACGGATTAGCTTGTATTTCATTAATTACGTAAGTTGTTTTGGTTTTTACAAATACAAATACAAATTTCTTTATTAATCCACAAGTAGTTAATGATTAACAGTTAATGCTTAATATTATTTTATCCTAAAGTAATTAATAGCATGCACACAGAAAATTTAAAAATACAAATAAGAATTACATAGACAATAATAATGGAGATGTTGATCGTACAGGAATATTTAAACTGTTTTATATACCCTCTCACCTGCACTGGCCTGAAGAAAGACCGTCCCGCAGAGTGAAAGTTTAACAATTTGTACACACAAATTGGAATAGGTATCTTATAGCAATACTTGCTCTATGTCACAGTTATCTTATACCCATCCATCCATCAGTGGCATGCACAGAACTTTTTTCCAGAAAAGCAACCAGAAGGTCAAGTTTGACAATTAAAATAAACCGGCTAAGTGCGAGTCAGACTCGCGCACGAAGGGTTACGTACCATTATCTATAAAAACCGCAAAAAATATGTCTGTTGTATGGGAGCTCCCTTTAATATTTATTTTATTCTGTTTTTTTTGTATTTGTTGTTATAGCGGCAACAGAAATACATCATCTGTGAAAATTTCAACTGTCTAACTATCACGGTTCATGAGATACAGCCTGGTGACAGACGGACAGACAGATGGACAGCGGAATCTTAGTAATAGGGTCCCATTGGTTACCCTTTGGGTACGGAACCCTAAAAATATGAAAAATTTAAAAAACAATTTGGAAAAACCCATCACATTGTGGCTATCTGTAAAAAAGCTTTTAAGAAGTTGGGCTTCATACTGAGGCAGGCTAGGAGTTTTAATAGCATGCTAGCCGTAAAAGCTCTTTATAATGCCTTAGTACGCAGTAATTTAGAAAGTAGTGCAATAATCTGGAATCCCCATGAGACTAAATATAGTCACATGGTGGAAAAGATTCAAAACAAGTTTGTTCGCTGGCTCTATTTAAAAAATTATGGTGTTTATCCATACTATCCACTTATGTATCCAACCCTATTTGTTATAGGTATGGTTGGATATAATAAGTTGGAAGTGAGGAGAGACCTGGCGCTACTAATTTATCTTTTTAAAGTTTTGCGAGGTATATTGTTCAATCCGCGGTTGCTAGCGTCCTTGAAGCTGTTTGTGCCGGATAACTATCTTCGCGCAAGAAATCATAAGTTGTTTTGCGTGCAGCATGCGCGCACTAATGTTCTTAAAGAGTCACCTGTTGTAAAGGCACTCCATCTTTTCAACAGAATCGACAACCTTACTGGTACCGATTTGTTTAGTTGTTCTTTGACGGAGTTCACAAAAACTGCTTTAAATATAATTTGTTACCAATCGCATTAGGTTCTCCTGTAAAGATTGTGTAGTATAAATGTAAATAATAAATAAAAAATAAAAAGATAAATAATAAAATCTAATTGCATTTCCGGAAAAAGTTCTATGCACGCCACTGCCATCCATCACCCTATGTTCGCCCACAGCTGGATAAAGGCCTTTCCAAGATTCCGGCAGTCTTCCGTTATCCTCGATATAGATATCCATACCACCACCTTCTCTATATCAGGCCTTACAACTGAAATGGCTTTTAGTGATGACGTCATCCTATAGGATTTTCAACAATAAATTTTTCATTCCCATTTTATTTTTAAGCACCGTATTTATTCATAAGAATTAAGAAACTTATTACTTTTGAATTGTTTACATATTTATGTATAATTTTTATAGTTCTTACTTTTTTTTGTATTAATTATTAATCAAATTTTAAAAAAGTTGTGAAATTGCTTTCAATTTTGCATCCGGTCTGAAACGTCAAGTAAAATAAAAATCAATAAATCTGCTGAACTCCCCTAAAGAAATGTCTTCCTTGTACCACTAGTGATGACGTCACATTTGATTTGACAGGCCTGTACAGAATGTACACTGACAGTAGCTACCGAACAAATCCGAGGATTAAATTTTTCCCAAGAAGAGAGCTTATACGGCTGTCAGAACACTTTATAAAAAAAAAAGTTATAACTGGCGCATACATACTTTGGTCAACGTATAAGTTTAGCCATTCAAAAAAAATGAAAGATATGCTGCCAGTCTTTTGGATGATTTTTTTTATGTAGTTTCATTTTTTGTTTATTAGATATTTTAATTTAGATTAGTTTAATTCTATTTAATGTAGCTATTTATTACTTTTAAAAATAAACCAATTTAACGGAAATTGTATTTGTTATCTATTTAGTATTTTGTTACTCATGAAATAACCAAATTCTATTAGAAAAAATTATCAAGCAGGTTAGTAATTAAGTTTTCTGTTTTGAAGTTGTGCACAATTTTATTATTTGCCCATCATTCTCACCACATTGAATGTTGCCTGGAAGAAATTTCTTTAGAAATAAGCTCGCCCTTGTACAAATTTTTATTCATGTATGTTATATTATTTGAGTTTTTTGTGCAATAAAGAATAAAGAGTAATGAATTTTCGGTGCAATTATGGTTATACTCACTTGAAACAAAGAAATAAAATCAATGAAAGTACGAGTACAATTATTGTCCCATGAAAACGTGATTTCCTGGTAATTAAATACAAATAAACTAACGCAAAAACTTATTATTTGACAAATCTTATCATAATCTTGAAAATTAAACCTGCAAAATCAGTAAAAAATATGACGTCATCACGACGTTTTTTAATTATTTTAATTAAGATTATGTTTATTTTACGAAATCCATCGCTATTAATACTCTAAATATTTTTAGAGTGCATTACAAACTAGAAAAGATCAATCAGAAACAAATCCAAAGACAAGAATTTGAAAAAATTCCCCGGTCTAGGATTTGAACCTGCGACCTCTGGTTATCAAGGCAAGCGCGCTACCAATTGTGCCACCGAGGATTTTGTCTTTGGATTTGTTTCTGATTGATCTTTTCTAGTTTGTAATGCACTCTAATAATATTTCAATTATTTTAATCCTTAAAATTTGATTTTGTCGAGGATATTGAGTCGAGGATAAAATGGGTTTTATGCCAGAGTTATACACTCTGCTTTTCACTTCGATTGCGAGGAAATTAAAAAGTGATATTGCTAGCAAATGACATACTCGTATTTATCATTCAGTAGGTAATATTTAATGCAAATTTAAATAAACAACTTAATATATGGTGCCTATTGAGAAAAAACAACAGGTATTTCCCGCCATACCAGTTTTTTTTAATTTTCCCGCGGAGAAGTGGGAAGGCAAAGGGCACTTAGCCTATGCAGCCTTGTCTAAAGAACCTAAATAAAAAATCAGACATGCATGGCTGTTTTTTTTATTTTATATTAACTCCCTTTAAAGTCAATGTGTATAATATCATTCTTGACCATCATCTGAAGCTTCTGTCCTATCAGTTTGCGCTAATATGATAGAATCCTAGAGCGAACATTATTGAGTTTCAAAAAGTTTGTCTATGAAGTTGTACTGTGTACTGGCTGTATGGTCTATTGCCAATAGTTTTAGAAGAAAACTACTTTATGCCCAAGTAGATAAAGTTCAATTTTATGCCGCTTATACCTAGCATAAACAAGAACTTTACGAGCCTGAGAAGTGAAAAACTTATTTTTCTTAGTTCTTACAAGAAACAAATGAGATCAGAACTACGAAGACAGCAATTCCTCCAAGAGTTACCTGCTTCTTGGTGATTTTTTCTTGTTTGTCAACTGCGTGCCTATTATGTATCTCTAGTTGCCATCCGGACGGGTGCCTATCATCAAAAACATAGATATAATATCGAATTCCGATTGTCCAAGGATATGTTTGCACTTGAAGTGACGACACAGTTCGTAAATAGTTCAATACCCACTAAAGTCAATTTTGAAATTTCTGTTTTTATCTATGTTTTTGATGATACGCACCCAGTTCAGTTGGCAACCAAAGAGGGGCTGGTTGCGAAACTCAGTTGCCATTTCGAAAGGCCACCTACATTATAACCACATCGTTATTCATCTCAAACTATTGAGGAAGTCAATTAAGCCCGGTTTGAAAGTTTCATAGAACAGTTACCGAAACTTGTACTAAGTACTTCTCATTGATATGCATATGAGACTAACTAGTTAGTTTCACAGACAACTGCTTGTTTCTTGTGCAATTATTGTATCCTTTATTATTTACTAGCCTTTTGCCCGCGGCTCCGTCCGCGTTTATTCAATATTTACCCCATTTCGGTTTGGCGGTCATTATCAATTGTCATTATATGTTGACTTGTGTTATGAAATTATGATAATAAAGAAAACCGCATCCTTTGATCCTTTGAAAAATCCACTCCTTTGAGTGGTTCTGGAGTTAAATTGGAACATATCGCCTAACAAAAAAAAAAAAAAAGTTTTTCGAATGTAATTTCGTTCTAACCGGGTGTCCCACGACATTTCTCGTCTTCCTTTTTGTAAGGATTTGTTGAGTAATATTGTGATTCTGGCTTACCAACTTTCAAGTTTTCATGCCTTCTTGTTTCAATGTATCGGAGTCAAATTGTATAACATTACATTTCTATTCTTTTTTGACAGACTGCACATACACACAGACAGACATACAAAAATTCTAAAAATTATAGTTTTGACCCCAGTACAATACTAAAAACCCATTTCATTTAAAATTTCGCAAAGTATATTTAATATACAGTCACAATTTTTTTTGGGTTCCGTACGCAAAGGGCCAAACGGAGTTCTTTTAATATCACTCCGCTGTCCGTCTGTCCGTGTGTCACGGGTCTCTAGCTCTTAGACGGAATGAGATAGAGTCCTAAAATTTTAAAATGTTGACCCAAAACCGAATATTGAATTAAAATTGTGATTAAATTATTTTTCACGGGGGCTTATCTTATACACGTAAATTTAGCCACGCTAGAGCTTATTGAGTAGAGTATAAATATATATACAAGTGACTTTTTGATCATCGTCCAAATTCATACTGGAGGCTTAGTAAATGATCAGCATCAGGGATCGATAACAATTTTTGTGAAATTCGTATAATGAAATTTCGACTTCCCATAGTAATTTACTCCCAGTTCTGAGTGAATCACTTTGGGGAGTCGAAATTTCATTTTATGAATTTTACAAAAATCGTTATTGTTTCATGATGCTGATCACTTACCAAGGCTCAAGTATGAATTTGGACGATGTTTACAAATTCACCTTTTATATATTATTTTTTTATCTTCAAGAATAAAAAATGTGGGGTGCTATCAAAGTTGTTATTTTTAGACAATTTTTGTTACGGTTCAGATGAAAGGCCAAAGTACTCGTAGATAGGAATTTGTAATTTCAGTACATTATATACATATACTGTATTTAAACAACGAATACTGAAAACGCTGATTTATAATGTGGTTTTAGGGTTACGTCCCAGAATATTCAACCAAATTAATTTTGCAGTTTTGTTTCATACAATTTGTAGTTAATGATATAATGTCTGTTTAAATTATTTAAGTATTATAACCTATTTCAATGGTACGGAACCCTCAAGGCGTGAGTCCCACTTGACCGGTTTTTTTACTAATTTGTTGTTATAGTTACAGCATAACAGGATAATATTGCCCTAAAAAGCTCATCCAGCTCCAGTCACAAAGCTTTCAAACAAACGCAATATTGGGGAATGTTGTGCAAACCTACATCTCACCCTTATATTATAATTTGTAATAAAAGTCAAAATGTGGAGTTTCTTTCTCCGATGGTACTTCCATTAAGAGGCTATGCGAATTTTATTTTTGTCACTGTCACTCCAAGAGAAAAATCGCGCAGTGCGAGAGGGGCGGGGCAAAAGGGAAAAAAGTTGGTTTTATATTTGTATTAAAAAAACTAAAATAGGTAGCAAAATTTCAAATATAAAATCTCTAGATATTGTTGAAACACACCTAATAAAATATGTTTGAGTTCTGTATATGGTTCTTATTCGTCAAACAAGGAGAAAAAGTGTATTTGAAGACATCATTTCAACAATTATTTCTAACGGGGAAAATTTATCCAAACATGTTTTCCAATTTCAAAACCCTAGATTATATAGTCAAAATGCATATACCAGACATTTAATAAAATTTTCCGTTTATTTCATGAAACACACAGAAAAGAAACACCCGTATTTTTTCGCATATCGCCTTAAAACACCTTTTCGGTAACGTCCGAAGAACAACGAACTAAAATTTTATGGAAGCATAAACTCGCTTAAAATGGTGCATAAGCAACTCGAGCACACACTGCAAGAGTCAAAGCGTCAGTTTGTATGCGTAAGTATTCGAAATTTTCATAAACTCAAAACCAAAAACTCTAAAAACTAAATAACCTTATAAACGATTGACACATTGCCACGTATGCCACGAAATGCCATAAATCACATTTATTTAATATATTTACTTCAAAAATAAGAACCATCTTAATTTGTGCGATTCGTAGCGGAGACGAATCGTTCCCGCTAAATTATTTCTTTGCTCTTATTTGCTACGGCGTAGCAAGCAAGCGCTACGACCTCATATTTTACCAGCTTTGTAGACTCGCTACGTCACATATATTTATGGTCAAAGGACGCAAACGTGTCAAGTGAGAACTAACTTGTATACCTACTTAAGGTGATAAATCGTCTGTGCAAAGGTCCCCGTTACTCCAGGCGGAAAAACCCGCAGTGCGAGAGGGACGGAATCGAGGAAAAATGATAAAAAGTCGGTTTTAAATTAATATAAAATTAACTAAAATAGCTACAAAAATTTCCATAACCAGTAATTTTGGTATTATTAAAACTCATCTAAATAAATATTTTTGAAGTCTGTATGGTATCCCAATTTGTCAGAATATCAAAAAAAGTGTAAATTTAGACCTCATTTCAATAGTTATTTCTACCGAGTGAAATTCCTTCACTCACGTTTCTGATATCCCAAAATCTAGATAAAGGTCCCAAAATTGTTATTTTTTTTTTTTTATTTAAAACATTTATTTCGAGCAACATGACTCATTGTTAATAAACTTAAAACTACTGAGTTAGTACCCAGGCAGCACACAAGTCATATAACTGGCCAACAATTTAACCTTATGCAGGGTTAAGCTTTATTATATATGTATAGAAGCTGTGTGTATTGCCAAGTTCTGTATTAAAGTTGTTTTTTGTTATGATAATGCTATTAGCTGAGTTAGTTCTGTAATTTGCCGATTTTATTTCTTAAAGCTGAATAGTCATCATAAATAGACCTGTTACTCAAGAGTTTGTGTAACCTTTTGTATAACACTGGTATAAGATTTTATTATCCAGCAGAGTACTGAATAATTGAGGTTCTGTTCTCTTTTAGCTGTATTACACACCACATCTTGACAGTTACACAGCTGCTGTATAAAGTAGGGTGTGGTTCCTTTTATGAAGCATATAGTTAGTTAACAGAATTTAAGGTAGCTGTTATAACTACTTTATGGCGCTTTAAGTACGAAATTACTGTCATGTGCAGCTAACTGGGGTAAAAGCAAAAGTAACAGATTCTTATGCAGAAGTTGGCTGCGTATTCACGAAAAGTAGACATTTTTTAAGCTAGCAGAACTATTTTGCAATATTTGTCAGCATTTATGCGGCTAGTAGTTTGACATTTCGATTTCGTGTGCGCGCTTAATACTTAATATTAAAGTGTGTTGTGTAAATGCCGCCTATAAAAAAAAATGCTAAAATCATCTCCAATTCATGGAAAAATAGAAAAAGAACAGGAGGCATACGAAGAAAGTGCTTGCGCGAGTATGAAAACATAAAAAAATCTATTTGTGCTAATCCACAAACGACTGAAGGAAGTTCTTCCAGTTCATCTGATCCAAGTACAAATCAAGTGCGACCACAATCCATAGAAACGGGTTCCGTAATAAATAATTATGAATCTACATTGTGTGAAGATTATGAATCAATTCAGAGGTCTGAAGATAGTGATGCGAGTTCCAATAATTTTGAAAAAAGTGAAACGGAATATGAAAAAAATTTAATATTTCGTAATAACTTAAAAAAATGGGCCATAAATAAAAACATTTCTCTAGAAGCCTTAAGGGAATTATTAGCTGTCGTCAATCAGAGATTGCCAGGAGTTTTGCCAGTAGACCCGAGAACATTATTACAGACTAAGAGAAATGTCGTAATAAAAAAAATTGAAGGTGGAGAATACTGGCACAAAGGACTTATTGAACCTTTAAAAGATATAATAAATTTTGTATGGCTGGAAATCCCTGAATCTATACAATTAAATTTGAATTTTGATGGCTTACCTATTTTCAACAGTTCGAAAAAAGAATTTTGGCCAATTCTTTGCAATATCTGCGAAAAACCAGAAATAGAGCCTCTTGTAGTTGGAATTTATTATGGATCAGGAAAACCAAAGAACCTTAGTCAGTATTTAGAAGATTTTGTCGCAGAAACTCAAAGTCTTCTTGAAAATGGAATTTCTATAGTTAGAGAAGGCAAAGAAAATATTATAGTCAATGTAAGAATAAGGTGCTTCATCTGTGACTCTCCGGCTAGAGCATTTATAAAAGGTAAATGATGACTAAACTTGTTATTACAGATGTCATGCAAAAACTTTTTAGGGTTTTGGTAGCGGTAGGGTAGGGGTAGGGTAGGGGTGGGTTAGGGATTAGGATAGGGGTAGGGTAGGTTACACGACATTCATTGACTGGGGGTACGAAGTTCGCCGGGTCAGCTAGTTAATTAATATATAAAAGAGGTCTTGCAGATCCTTACTACAATAAACTACAATCCTTTATTGAAAATATTTTACATTTTCAGGTGTTTGCAACTTCAACTCTAGGCATGGATGTTTAAAATGTACGACTGTAGGAGAATACTCGCATCAGTATCATACTGTCGTTTTTCCAAACTCAAGATGTCCTAAAAGAACAAACGAAGAATTCAGAAATAAGAAATATAGAGATCATCTAAAATCTGATACACCCCTTTTAAAATTACCCATAGATATGATCGAAGATTTTCCTATTTCCGATTCATTACATCTGATTGACTTAGGAGTCATGAAACGATTACTCGTGGGATGGCGTGATGGAAATTTTAAGAATCTTACTACAAAATGGCGAGCTGACGATACGCTGAAAGTAACACAGTTTTTACTCACCTGTAAACTACCCTCCGAAATTCATAGATCCATGCGAGGTCTAGATGAGCTTCATCATTGGAAAGCATCTGAATTCCGGTCATTTTTCTATTATTTGAGTATTGTTATTCTGCCTGACTTTATGTCGATAGGACCCTATGAACATTTTTTGACTCTTTTCTGTGGGGTAACAATTTGCTCTAGCCTACAGTACAGCTCAATATTGGACCTTTCTCATGAATTATTATTATATTTTGTAGAAAACTTTAAAACATATTATGGTAACTACATTACTAGCAACATTCATAATCTGGTACATATTACTGATGAAGTTCGTAAATTCGGCCCACTTAACACCTTTAATTCTTACCCTTTTGAGAACAAACTGTACTGCATTAAAAAAATGCTTAGAGCTGGCAACAAGCCATTATCACAAATAGCTAAAAGGCTTACAGAGAGTGATTGGAATGTTCAATCTAAATTAAGTAAAGCGAAAAATGAAACTAACCAATATCCTGTCATAAAAACAAATAGTAAAAATAGAAGAATAATAGATTTTGGTAAGTTCGTAATTTCTAACAAAAGACAGGATAAGTATTTTATGACTACAGAAGAAGAAATTATAGAAGTGGCAGAAATAACCGATGAACATATCAAAGGGTACAGAATTGAAAATGTATCTGACATCTTCGAATTACCTATTAAGTCTTCATATCTTAATATGTTTAAAACAGGTGTACAAAATGGAAACCGTACAACAGAAATCATAAGTTTCAATAACATTAGCTATAAGTTTGTAGTAACTACAAACAAAAATGAGCTTTATTTCATTCCTCTATTACATACATTAACAATTTAAACTGTATAGACCGTATTCTAATTGCTATGTATTTACGAGGTACTTGGGCACGCTGCTGTTTAGTAACTAAGAACAGTAGGAAGGAAGGAAAGGAATGAAAACCAAGGAAGGAATACTTATCTTGATCTCATGCTATTTATAAAAAATATTTGACTAAATGTGTAATATTAATGTGAATTGTAATAAAACAATTATTTAAGTCAATCAGTCTTCCTTTTATTTTCAGTACAAAAATCACTTGAAAATACTTAATTGTCCGATACATCACTACCTATTAAACGATTACACTTAACAAAGTACGAAAAAAAAAGCAAGTTATAAATCTGATTATTGAGTAAACGCAAGTGTTTTACTCGGGATTCTGTTTGAAAGAACACTTAATAAAATTCTAGTTATAAAAATCTAAATTGTTATAAAGAAATCAACAAAATAGAATTAAACGTATAGCGTTACATCGCCATAAAAAAATCAACAAAATATAATTCAACGTATAGCGTTACGCATTAGGAACGAAATACTTTCATATGGAAACATCTTCTTTCCTTATAAATACTAAAAAGTAATAAAAATTATAAAAATAACAAGACCTCTATTCATTCTCTTCAATTATAGCTTCGTTTTCATTACTTGGATTATTTTCTTCATCATCGTTTTTATTATTAATGCCATTATTATTAGTCTTTTCGTCGTTGGGATTATCGTTACCGTCATTATCATTTATATTAACTTCACCATCATTTTGTATATTTCCTTCACCATCATTTTGTATATTTCCTTCACCATCATTATTCATAATATCTTCGTCGTCATGATTATTAGCTGCACTTCTTTGATTCTGAGGCTTACGTTGGACTCTTTTGTCGAATTTCCTTCTTTTCTTGCTGGACTGACGAATGTTCTTGGATGTTTTCCTTTTCAAAGCATTTCGCAATATGTTTTTGAAAAACTCTTCATTATCTTGCACTGTGTACGTGTTGTCCCAATAATAGACCATTTGGAAAAAGAATTTTAATACGTTTTTATATTTTTTGAAGCCTATTTTAAGATCATCTCCACGACTTCCTCCAGTCCAGGAACACTGGCAAAGGAATTCTTTGGTAAAAATTGAATCTAAAAGTCTATAAGCACAGTTAGAGCCTGATCCTGGTGCCACAGAACATAATATTGCATACTTTTCTAAGTATGTTTTAAGTATTTTAGGGCATGATAGTTCTTTGTCGAGTTTCTCCAAGCTTTCGATGTTATCGACAACTTCCATACACATCCTTTTAGTTTCTGCTCCTTTGGCTTGTGCTAAAGTTGTTACTGTAATATTTTCTGTGCTTTGTTCTTGTATTTCTTGTAACTGAACCGACATTTCCCCAAGCTTTTTCATTATTTTATTTTGGTTGTCCAAGATTGCAGTTTGTATCTCGTATAAATTATTAATTTGGGTTGTCATATTTTGATCATTTGTATAATAATGTACTTCTTGAGGTGTATTTTCTTGCTCTCCGGTGGATACTGTATAAACTGTTTCATCGATAATATAGGAGGGCTGCTGGTTGGTTAGAATTGACGTTTCTGGAAATATTTGTATGGTTGGATCTGCTTGTGTGAATGGACTTGCTTGTATGGTTGGACCTGCTTGTGTGATAGGACCTGCTTGTGTGATTGGACCTGCTTGTATGGTTTGACTTGCTGGTATGGTTGGACCTGCTTGTGTGATTGGACCTGCTTGTATAGCTTGACTTGTTGGTATGGTTGGACCTGCTTGTGTGATTGGACCTGCTTGTATGGTTTGACTTGCTGGTATGGTTGGACCTGCTTGTGTGATTGGACCTGCTTGTATAGCTTGACTTGTTGGTATGGTTGGACCTGCTTGTGTGGTTAGACTTTCTTGAATGATTTGACTCGCGTGAATGGTTGAAGTTGGTTGTTTCATTCTTTTCTTTGGGTTCCCAGACTTAATCTGCAACAATGCATAAAAACCTTTTCGAATTATTCTAGAAAAATCAACTGTAAAGCTGTAAACACACGATAGTATCAAACTGATCAAACGCAGTGTCGTCCTTCCAAAAATGACAGTGTTTGGGGAATTTTACGGAACTGAAGCGAGCCACGGATTTTTCTTTCTTTCTTTCCGTTTGCCTCAGTTCGGCAGTTGCAGAGTTGCAGCGATGGCGTCTGCATGTGCAAATACAATAGAATTTCTAGAAAAATATCGCGAATGCGAATGTTTGAGGCTAATTAACACTAAATATTATAAAAATAAACATTACATTATAATTTATTTTTAAAAGTACGTAGCGGCACGGCGCGCACTAGCAGAGGCCGCTTAGAACAAAGCGCCATTTTTGGCACGCACACATAGACGCTACATTTACAGGCAATCTGGGACAGTCTCGGACAGAGCTAGGTCGCGAGCATCGCAAGTGCTCGTGTGTTCATCACGACATTCACGCGGCACATAATTACCTACCTTTTAGCAAAAAGAATAAGATATATTATTACAGTTACAATGTATTTGGTTGTTTAAATACAACAAAATTATTACATACATATTACATACCTATTCAACTTATCGTTCGCTGATAAAACGCCAGTATTTAGGTACTACGGGTTAGGTTTAGGTAGGCATATTCTTTGTTGGCGCTCGCCGCCCGCGCCGCCGCCGCGCGCCGCGCGGGTATGCGTACCTACCTACCAACCTATTCTATTTATGTATTACGCTGGTAATTTTTTTATCTAGACGCACGACATGTATGTATGTTTGTAAACTAATACTACCTATCTCCTTTTCAAAATTCAAAATCAATACGGAAGCAAGCACCCTAGTGAGTCAGCAAGTATAGGTATGTATTTTCAAGAATTGCAGGAGCGGACATTCTGTAACTTCTTTATTTTGTGGTCGCGTGTCGCATCGATCGAGAAATGAAGAGAAAGTCACTGTGTGGGGAAATCTCTCTGTCGTCATCCATTTGGAAGGACATCAGAAGACTGATCAGTTAAAACTGCCCGTGTGTGGCGAGCATTTAATTATTTAAAAACAAATAATTCAGATAATTGCTTATAACCAGTTACAACCTCAATTTTCTTAGTTTGTCGTTCATATTTTTACTTGAACTACCAAAATGATGCACAAAACGACAATGGATATGGACATAGAGATTTAAATAAATAGGTAGGTAGGTATTAATTTACCATTATTCGTTGAGCTGCAGCATTCAAATTTAGAACTTTTTGAGGAGGAGTAGTACGTTTGTAGGATCGTTCACCGTCATCGGTATCGTCCGTGTCTGTTTTGTCTAACATTTTTGCTAATTCATCCTCTGCTTCTTCGTATGTACTATAGTTTCTTCTTTTCACTACACAATTATAGGTCAACCAATCTGTCTGGGGCTGGGTACTATCATTTTTTGCGAGTATATCACCGTACATCTTAGGCCAACGCAATATTCCTTTGACTTCCCATGTTTCGGGCACAGTACATAGTTCTACCTTGCCTTTTCGACGAGTCGACACAATTTTAAACGGCATGTTCCCTGAAAAATATCAATAACTTAATTAGTACGTACTTACCTTAAGTAGGCACATCTGGCCACTTGAAATAACCTAAATGTTTTTTGCAAGGCACAACTTACATCTATCTACATTAGTAGCGCAGCGGCTCAAACTACCTATCCTATGTCTGCCACTTATCAAATTTTTAACCCGATGTCTCTTCTTTCTGACTTATTAATGCGACAACTATCTGCTATACTCCACAAACGGCCGTACGCATGCACTCTGATGGCAGACTGACTGACTATACTATGTTTTACGGCGGAGCGAGTGGGGAGGCGGGGGGGTTAATACAGATGCCGCGCGCCCGCACCGACCGAACCGAGGAGAGTACCTAAACACTACAGAGGTGTAGTAAGTAGTTAAACCTACTATACTTACTTATTTATTCTGTACTACATTAATTATTACGTTAATTGTAATTTTTAGTGTCGTAACACTTTTTTATATTGAATAAGTATTAACTAATAATAAATCTGAATATGATTAGAGCTAAAAAAAACAAATAACAAATAGGTCTATACTGTGGGTTTTCATTTATTTTATGACTGAATCCTAATTGTTTGATTTATATTACGAGTGTGCATGATTATAGAACAGTTATCGAAAATATGTTGTGGGCAGACCAGTTTTAACCAGAGAACATCTGAATAAGTGGACACATAAGGTCTGTTATGCAGACATTAGACGAGGAGCCGCTGTGCAAGCAGACTTTATTCAGAATGAGCGTCGCCATAATGAATAACATAACCTATTAAATGATGAGAAATTTTATACTCGAAAACTCAATTATGATAACGAAATCGGTATAATATTCTTGTAAAAAGTATTACAAGGTTACTTTTGAACCCTCAAATGGTATAAGAACATAAAAAATATTTCACTCGTAAAAACAAACCAACGACGAAATGTTGTTTATTTCTCAAAAACCTGGCTTATCAGGTAGCGCGTAAAAATTTTGCACGAAATGTATATATGAATACACGGTAAAGTTGCATGCGCACCTACAATTTATTATTTCAAGCACAAATAAGCGTATAAAATTATTTACTTACCGCTATTTAAGACACAATTTGGCCATTTTTTTTTCTGCTCACCAAACGCAACGCGTGCACTTTTAATTTATTTTTGTGTTCGATTATGTCAACTTCAAATTTAATTTGAATAAATTCTTGATAAATGTTCTGAAATAAGCTTAAAGCTGTGTATCATCTGAATATCTGAGCTTTGAAGGACTAAGCATATAGTTCATTCATCATTCATTCATCTTCTGGATAACAGAGCTGTAATACTTGCATAAAAGAACAAAATGCTTTTATGCAGAAGATACTCAGCTTGTCGTACAGTTATTCAAAACTTATTCATGTGTTATATTGCTATTACTCAGCTATTAGCGGTATAATTTTGTGCCCAAATTGCTTGAGTAACGTCTGAGTAAGCGCCAAATCAGCTAATTACGGTAGTCTTATTCAGCTATTCGTTTCTGTGACTGCTATTATAAAAAACTTACTCAGAAGGTTTGTGCTGGCTGGGTAATACATACTATTTTACTACTGTGTTAGTAACAATGTATAATAACTTACTGTGTTACTACAAAAGGGCGTTTAAACGATGTTTAACTTTAGACAGTGTTTAAATCTGTTGCTGTCACTTTTTTACAATATGAAACAAAAGGCGGCAACAACAGATTTAAACACAGTCTAAAGTTAAACACCGTTTTGTAGTAACACCGTTAATGTTTAATGTGACGTGTAGGCCACCGCAATGCAATAAAAAAGGGCAATCTACCCTGGCAGCTATCATCGCTGGAACTTGGAGCATTTTTAAAAGAGCAAATAAATAACTTCAACAAGTGTAAATTTTCACGGTATACCCCCTTAACCAATAATTAAGTTACAAAAGAAAATGCAAAAGATACTCGCGGATATTCTTATACGAATTGTCATAAAAATCAGATTCTCTGAGGAAAAAGCTTAAATATTTAAATCGTTTAATAAAAGAATGACAACTTTACCAGCGGCCATCGTTATCTTCTCCTTGTATTCATTACATCTTGTTATCTTCTGAATTGTTTGTCTTCGTAATATTATTAAAAATTTGAGTGCTCCAACTGGTGGACTTGAAAGCCCTTACATTTTAGGGATCTGTAACAGAAAATGTCATGTATACCATATTTTTTCAAGATTTTCTGTGACGTACTACGAAAATTAAGTCACATGTGCTATTGAAGAACGAATCTATTAAATTAAATAGAAAATGCCTTCTGTGTCGATATTTGTCGCGTAAATTCAAAAGTTGTAATTAAAACAGCGGGTTGTATCAAAGATACCTCGTGTATCGATTCGAGTAATTTTTTTTAAATGACCTCGTAAGCGTATGCGCCGCCATTGATTCCGTCCTATGTGATTTAATAAAGAAGCGGCATAAGAAGTACTCATTTGAATAACTTACGGTTGTATCTCTGAAACAGCGCGCTGCTTTTTTTCGTCAAAATAAAGTGTCTTAATTTAAATTAAAATTGCATGTCATTGCAGTAGAAAAAGAAAAGTAAATCTGGATGTGAGGAGTTTTGAACTACAACCGGAAACGATCTTAGTTTACGTTGCATCATTGATGATATTCCTCATTTATTCCTAGTACCAAATTTCCGCACAGCCAAGCTTTTTTTGGGTTATTTGGCGGAAGTAGAGACAGATATTAAAAAGGACATTCGAAGTATGTAAAGATAGCGTTGGTAGCTCAGGGGTAGAGCGCTGGCCTCTCAATCCTGAGATACAGGTTCGTTCCCCGGTCGGACATGCATCAATAAGTTTCGGAATTTATGTGGATAGTATTTGTTCTTACTTACCACTTGCTGAACGTGAAGGAAAACATAGTGAGGAAACCTGCAGTGGCCGCAGTACGGCGATAGGGTTCACCACTCACGTTGGAACGTAATAATCGTCGGTGAAATTCGGGTGTACTGAGTGTGGAATGTGACTTGCATTTTACAGCTCACACTCGGAACACCTCTGACACTCCCTCGGGGATTATCGTGCTGACGATATATTTATATATTTATTACATTCAAAGTTTGAGGAGAGGTCAAGTTTTGTGGTAAATTAATTATAGGTAGAACCCTATCTTTATTATTTACTTTGTTGTTAAGTTGGTACACATGGAAAACATCTGGAGATGTTTTTCTAAAGACAAACTCTTTTGAAATAAATTGTTGTTTCTTTTAACTGTGTTCCCAATTTTATTCATTAGAATAATTAGAGGAAGTTCGTTTTTAATTTCTATTTATAACTATGGGTGATTCGGAATTATATCGGTAACACCTCTGACACCCCCTTGGTGATATGTGTCGTAAGCATATGTTTGAATACACCTCTACATTTGCACCGATAATCCTTTCCAGGACTTTGCCACTCCTGGCGGTCATCCTGGAAGAATTGCCCATACTCGCACACGCCGGGCAGGCGGGTTGGTCAGCGCGGTGCCGGAACCCTCGCACCAGTGACGCCGCTGCCCGTCACCAGTATGTTCCATATAAGGCCCAGATATTAAGGATGGCTATACCGCCATCCATCGGTCCTAGGCATGGTGGACCTCCTGTTTTTTTGCCTGTGAGCTGTCCTCTTTCTCTCCACCGAATTACTTCGAGGGGGTCTCCAAGTAAGATGGTGGTATCTCCACAGTCGAGCCCGGCATCAGCTCTATCACCTGTTAAACACTGATTAATCACCACGATGTTTTCAAAATAGATTAGCGGTGCACTATTTACATGCAACGATTCGATCCACGTTCGACACATTTGGAGAGTAACATAATCTGCCAAGTGCAAATCGCACTCACGAACAAAGGGTTACGTACTACAAAATATACAAAACATAGTGTATGGTTTTGACGTTAAGCACCCTTCGGGTACGGAACTCTTAATGCATTGCGGTAAATAACAACTTTATATATAAAACCATGATAGAAATAAATTTCTATGTTTGAACACTTGGCGATTTATCCATCGCAAGGAGATATAAATTAACATTATATCATTGCAGTATAGAAACGCAGAAAGAAAAGTAAGAGGAGCTCTGAACCGGGATGAACCGGGGAACTTTATTTCGGAATAAACAAATATTTTTATTACAATAAAGAATTATATTAAAACCAAAAATTCAAAAACCTGGCCCCTCATAAATACTGTTTGTAAATTTTGGCCCGCGTAGAAAAAAGTTTGCCCATCCCTGCTGTAGACCCTCGTAATTGTACTCGTAACAGACGTACAGATCGCGGAGGCTTAGTAACAGGGTTCCGTATAGCACTCTATTATTATGGATTAATATGGATTCAATTATGTTAAGGTGTGTTAATTCGAAAACCATTTCGAGATTTAGGTTTAATAAGCCGTATTTTCAAAGTTTTGGTCTAAAAAACCTCATGATGATGAATATTTTTACGAAAAGGCTGCTTCAACTTCCATTTGCCCTCGTGTGACGTCACTTGAGTAATGGCTGTTTAGAAATGTGTTCTTGCTATCAAGATAAATTTATAATAATTTGCTTCAGACTAATTTGACAGCTAGATGAGAGATGAGTAGACAGACAGAGACAGACCACTTTTTTATAAGCAATCGCACATCACAATCAGTATAATGTCTAAAATTGTCAAGTGACAAGGCCAGCGGACAATTCTTTGAAAAATCATTTATAAAAATGTGGTTCATTTATATACCAAAATAATGAAAACTTTGTCCTAAAATAGCGTATATTCTATGAAAAAAAAATTAAAAAAATCTTTTAAAAATAAAGCTACGGGAATTCAAACACATTTTTGTTTTGGCGTTACTTAAAATGCTTATCATAAAACGAGATGACGTACATTTATAAATAAATTATTATAAAACTGGTGATGGCAGCTTCTGGTCTTTAATCAGGGAATTCCGATGGTAAAAAATGGATTAAGATTAGCGTATCGATAAAAAACTTTCATGCAAGAATACACGTCACTTTGTGCAACTAAACATAAAAAAAGACATAAATATTCGCACTAAACCAATGATTTTATATAATAAACCTCATACATAAAACATAATATTTATACACTGCACTTAGAGATATCATGTCCATAAGCGAGTGTATAAGGTTGGGTTTGCTTAAATTTAATAAAAAAACAACACTTGAATAAAATAAAAATATAGGAATAAGGAATAAATTAAGATATTTTTAATTAGTATATAATTTTTGTTTTTTACTCTTAGGTATTATTATTTATATTTATATTTTATATTTATATTTATATTTATATTATAATAGGTATTATTAGGTATATTAATAAAATTAAAGTATTTAAACTTTTTACACGTCAAATTTAATCTAATAACAGGAATAAATAATATTATAAATATATGAATAAATATAATTTTAGCTATATTAGCTTTTTATTTGTAGTTTTAAGCAATTATATGATAATAATTAAAAAAAATAATAAACTTTATATATATTTTTTTTATATATTTCGGCCTCATCAGTGAGGCCGTCATCAGTCGACTGACGAATTATTATCATATAATTGCTTAAAACTACATTATAAATATATACAATACATGAGCAAACTCGGCAGATAACCAGACAACCTTTTCCCAGTTTTTTTCTACTCCCCCAAAAAAAAAACTGCCTTCGGGTTCTGAATTTTTTCCTAACCCCTCCTACGCGCCTGCCGGGTACTTAAATGTTACCTTCAATTATGCCAAGTTGCATGCCAGCAGAGTAAAGTGTAAGGTTGGATAGTTTAATAATAATTAAATTATCAATAATTAAACTAAAGGATAATTTAAAAATAAAACAACACTTGAATTAAATAAAAATAGGAATAAGAAATAAATAATATTATAAATATATGCATAACCAGATAACCTTTCCGGACCAGATTTTTTTCTACT
Organism: Ypsolopha sequella; assembly: GCA_934047225.1. Taxonomy (NCBI): domain Eukaryota; kingdom Metazoa; phylum Arthropoda; class Insecta; order Lepidoptera; family Ypsolophidae; genus Ypsolopha; species Ypsolopha sequella. The sequence continues at coordinate 9,368,952 of OW204002.1, read as the reverse complement.
CCCTCCGCCTCTGGGCTCGTGATTTTTTTCTAACCCCTCCTACACAGCCTGCCGCGGGGTACTTAAATGTTACCTTCAATCATGCCAAGTTGCATTCCAGCAGAGTATAATGTAAGGTTGGATAGAATCTTGCTTTCCGTAGATACTATCCATCCAATATTTACCTATATATATATGCCAATGAGATTTTTGATAAATGCAAATTTATATCTTAATGAAGGAAAAATATACATTTATATAGGTAAGTTTATCTCAAAAATTTACAGCAGACAATTGGTTTTTATATCTTAAAAATAGCGGTAAATACAGAGTATTAAGATGATGACTTTTTTCCTTAAAACGGAGAGTTCTACCCATTAATATGAACAACTTTTACTATGGGGCCAACCTTAAAATCGCAAAAAATGAATCAGCTGTTTCATTAATTTTGTTCAAGTAGGTATTTAACTTTTCTATGGAACAGCTGATTTTTTTTCGCGATTTCAGTGTTGGCCCTATAGTAAAAGTTGTTCATATTAATGGGTAGAACACCCTGTTTGAAGAAAAAAGGTTAAATTAACACCCTGATATACATTTCTGAAACCAGCGTGGCAAGGTTACACATTTTTATAAAATGAAGCGCGGAACCCCAGGTGCGGGAGAACCAGAGACTATGGTGCCCCTTGACACAAAATAGATACTACCAGAAGGCCGACTCGATCCAACGAGCGAAAACAGACGCACACATGCATAGACGCGTACGTATGATGATCTCGGCAGAATTTCGTATTGGCATTCGACCGACTTCGACCGAGATCGTCGTACGTACGCGTCTATGTGTGCGTGCGCCTGTTTTCGCTAGTTATGCGAAGTGAATCACTTGTAAGTGGTTATTTTGTGCCCCTGGTGAGAAAAAATCACAATTTCCCGATTTTTTTTAACTTTACAGAACCAAGAAAAAGTTTTAATTTGAATTACTTTCCATAAAAGGCAATTGTATTGTATTCTGAAACACAATTGTCTTTAATTGCATTTACAAATCACTCTAATAGCATTCTTTGAATGCTTTGATTGATCACAAAAAAAAACAATATAATCGAGCTGATTACAGTGTAATAAACTAGTTAAATGATGTTTGATGAATTATTGAAAATAACGTGAAAATAACTGAAATAATAATTCTCTGCTTAGAATCTACGAGTACATTTGTTCACGAATTTTACTGTTTTCTTATAAAACAACGGTCAAATTCGAGTAGGATTCAAATTCAAATAAGTTACTAGAATTAAATAATTTTAACCAAAATTACCAATAAAATGTATGAAACAAAACTGCAAAATTAAGTTGGTCAAGTATTCAGGGACGTAACCATAAAACTACATTATGAATCGGCGTTTACAGTATTTTTTGTTTAATTACAGCCCAAGGTTCTTATACAACGTGTAACAGAAAGGTGTAACCATATTTGAAGAGCTTATTCAGTCAATATTTTTATTAACTGAATAATATTTTTATTAACACTGTATCTCGGAAACAAAAATTTACTCTTTCATAGAAACAAGCAATGCCGCTCGGCCGAAATGTATGCAAGGGCAAATTTTTTTAGAGATTTCAGGTTTGGCTCTATAGTAAAAGTTGGTCTATACCATTGCCTGAATAAGCTCCTCAAATATGGTTACACCTTTCTGTTACACGTTGTATACAGAAATTACAAACTACATTGCTCTTTCAAATAGACCCTGTAACAAAAATGATCTAAAACTGACACCTTGGACAGCACCCCTTTTCTTTATTTTCGAAGTAAAACAATAAAATATTCATACTCCACTCAATGAACTCTCGAAAATGACATCTCCTATTTTTTCCATGTTAATAATTAATCAAATAAATTTATTTCGTTTTTAATTCATTATTCGGTTTTGGGTTAACATTTTTCACAACAGTAAAAAAGACTAGAGACCGTGACATACGGACGGATAGATAGACGGACAGACAGCAGTAGGGCTCCGTTTTGCCCTTAGGGTACGAAATTTTAAAAACTTAGTTCCGTGTACTACGCATAGATTTAATTAATCTTATGTTATATGTATGACCCATATTTAGGTACAATAAATCGGATTGCCAATAAAAATTAACAAGATTTCATCAGGCTTCTTTGAGTTAAAACTAGTTGTGAGTAAATATTAGAACTCCAATTCTGGCCCGCCTTGATCATTTTTTCATTTATTACGTTTAATGTACATTTACACAAAAACATGAAGAAAAAAAAACATTAAAAATATTTTATAGTGTACAAGGGCGGCACTTATTGCTAATAGCAATATCTTCCAGGCAACCTTTGGATGAAAAAGAAAATATAGAAAAAATATAGAAAGGAGCGTGTACATGTCACGAAATCAAACATAAGAGTAAACTACATAGACTTATAAATGGGGGATTCCTTACGCTATAATAAACTAATCATGATCATGTATGAACTTAAAAAAAAAATTAAACGACAAGAACGGTTTATAAAAAGTACACAAAAAAAACTGTATGTATGTATGTATATCCATGAATCGGGTGTCAGATGTATTCCGAGTGTGATCTGTGAAATGCAAGTCACAGTTCACACTCGATATACTCGTTTCACTGACGATTATTACGTCCCAACGTGATGGGTGGTGAGCCCTATTGCCGTTATTCGGGCACAAATACACTCTTTTTAGGGCGTGCAGGTTTCCTTACGATGTTTTCCTTTACAGTTCAGCAAGTAAGTAGGTAATAGGTAATACAAATACTATATATAAAATCCGAAAAACTCATTGGTGCATGCCCGAACGCGGATCGAACCTGGATCTCAAGATTGAGAGGCCAGCGTTCTACCTCTGAGCTACCGTCGCTTAACATAATGATATATTTAAAGAGGCCTATGTGTGGGGAAGCCATAAACATATTTTCTTTGACTCCAGCACTATGATTAAGGTATCACATAAAGATTTAAAAAAAATATGTTTGGCACGATTTGAAGAACATAGTTAAAAAAATAAAATCGTTTGAGCATGTGAATAACATAGAAAAACGATAGCGTTGTTCCCAACTCTAAAATAATCCAAAGAAGCACGATTTATTAATGTGCGCGCTCAAAATATAGTAGGGAACCATCGCCGCGTGAGTTCTTGCACTCATTTGGTATGAAAACAAAAGCGTCATTTACATTGAGGGAACCTGAGGCTTTATTATCTAACTTCAACGTCGATCGCTATCAATTTCAAAGGTATCATGATCGGCTACGACAAACGTCACACATAATTTCGAGCCAATCCCTGCACTTTTGAAAGCGATAGTGATAGATGTTGAAGTTAGATAATAAATGCCCCTGTTCGGAAAGGAACGGAAGCACACTTCAGTGGTTTATTATTTGAACTTCTTTTTCTTTTATATTTGGGTTTCGAAACACTGTTTTCAATATATATACGGTAAAACCATTTGAATTTCAAATTAATTTGAATATATCCGGTTTTCTACCGGAAACGGATAGAGAAAAATGGCCGCGTGATTATTGTGTTGATTTCCGTTTTCGATCGGTTTATCAGAGATTTTTTCCGATTTTTGATGGCTTTTGGGATTCAATTAACATTGCCTAATTTTTTTTTATGTGCAATATTTTTACATAGTGTATTATTCAAAGGAAAAAACCATTGAATTCTTATAAGTTTATTCGAAAATATGGTGTCTTTAAATCTTGTGTTTTCTCGCTAGTGAGGTGAAAAGTTGCATGTGTCACACGAGAGCAAATTTATTTTGTTTCTGGTGCCTTTGAATCCCTCACCACGCTCAGGATTCTAACTTATAATCACTTGCTACACAAATAACTTGTACCTTATTTTTTACACAGTATTATCCCCCAGTCCTAAAAAGGAAAATAGAGCCTGTTTATTTTTCAACCAATACAAGTGCTAAATTTTCTAGGAACCGTATTTTCTTCTCGGAAGTCTTTTGTTTCTGCATCTTTTATCTCCAGAGCTTACTAATGAATATGCATTAGAAAATTTGAATTGCTAATTTGAATTTCCGAGCGTGATTGTGTTTTTATTGCTGAAGTCCCGATCATGATTATAACTTGCAAGTTTATTTCTTAAGGCTGCATATGCTGCAGAAGTGTTGTCACTTTAGAAAAAAAAACATTATTTACTTAGTAGAATAATTATTGAAAATCTGCTCAAGTAAATGTGTAGATATAGAAATGAACTATTTTTAAATAGCATAGTTTTCATAGAACAACGTCTTTGATGAGCTAAAATTTTAACTTATGCCAAAAGCGGTCGTTTATAGCAAAAGTTTAAATTTTAGCTCATCAAAGACGTTGTCTATGAAAACCATGCTACTCGTATTTAAATATAGTTCATAACTATGTCTACGCATTTACTTGAGCAGATTTTCAATAATTATTGTAGTAAGTACATTTTTTTTCCTTAAGTGGCAACACTTTCGCAGAATAAAGCGCTAGAACACTATCCGTGTTACTACAAAACGGTGTTTAAGGCGATATGTAAAAGTTTTAGCGTCCCTGTTACTCCATATGCGAAAAAACCCTCAGTGCGAGAGGGACGGATTCGTGGAAAAGTAGCAGAGGGTCGGTTTTAGATTAATATAAAATGTACTAAAAATGCTATCAAAATTTCGTTTAACCAGGTCCTAGACACTGTTAAAAACCATCTAATAAAATATAATTGCAGTCCATATGTAAATTGTCAAACCAGGAGAATTGCTGTCGATAAAGACCTCATTTCAATAAATATTTCTATCGAGCCGAAATTCTCCAATCGCGTTTCTGTTTTAACAGATCCCTAGAGAAAGATTCCAAAAATAATATACTATTTTATCAAAATTATACATTGTTTACCGAAGTAGATATAGAAGTTCTAAAAGTATCGATTTTTTTTCCGTAGCGCTTTAACTTTAGACAGTGTTTAAATCTGTTGTTGTCGCCTTTTCTTTCATATTGTAAAAGAGTGACAGCAACAGATTTAAACACCGTTTTGTAGTTACACCGTCTAGTTTTACGCCTAGCGCGTCGGCTACTATTATATTGTCTGTGGTATGGTATACATTTTTGTATTACCACATATAATATTATACTAATTACTAATTACTATTATACTAATTACAATGGAGTGTAAAAGTTGTTCGTATGGACGAGTACTATCGCCAGTTTCCGGCTTCCGCAACTTCATTTTAATACTCAGTATAATAAGCGTTTTTTAAACATCGCGGTTTATAATGACAGTCCCTATATAACCTCGAATCGCGAAAAAAAAATCAGCTGTTCCATAGAAAAGTTACATAACTGCCCGACCAAAATGTATGAAACAACAGTTATTTTTTCTCGATTTCTCGGTTTTTTTTTCACGGAAATTATATAGTTCGTATGGTAAGTACTATCGCCAGGTTTCGGCTTCCTCGACTTCATCACAACACCCTGTATTACAAATGAGGCGGTCAGCGCTAAAGTGGCCTATCTTTTTTCAATTGTGTCTGGAAAAGATAGGTCACTTGAGCGTTGACCGCCTCAAATATAGCTCTACAAGACTTATTTTTCAATGCAAATGCTCGTAAAGGCCTACTTTTTATGCATCAAAACCGAACAGAAAGTCGATTATTTTGCCCTAGGGCTTTATTATTATTATCATTATTTTTTTATTTACAATGGTTGGCTAACCTGCAGCCTTTCCTGTGTACCATAAATGTTATACTTTTTTTTTCCACTGTTAAACGGCTCTGGATACAGTCCTTTTGAGCCAATCATAATTTAAAGTTCACAAGATTATATTTGTTTTATTTCCTCACACTATGCATTGAAAAACGTAGTATGATACACGGGCGTAAGAGCAATAAATTACTCGGTTACGTTTAAAACACTTACTACGCTCATGTTTTTAAATCGTCCTTGTAATTTATTCCTTTTCGCCCTTGTAGCATAAACTACTATTATAGACATACAATGACGAATACCATGAGGACGTTTTAAAACTGTAGGTACTTTTTTCCATTGTGTCTGGAAAACACTTTTTAGCGCTGACCGCCTTAAATATAGGCACAAGATTTCTTTACAGGATCTCTCCTACGCAAGATAATAATTACAAGATAATAATTTTACGCAAACCGTCAAATGTATTAATTGTGCAAAAGAATAAATAATATGAATAAATAAGGGTTAAAAATATTGACTCTTTACTGTCCAGGCACGTGGATAAAAATTAAAACTGGTCAAATGCGAGTAGGACTTGCGCCCTGAGGGTTCCGCAGAATTCAAATAAGTTAAAAAACTTAAAACTTAAATAATTAAATAATAAAACAAAAATTACAAACTTATATCAAAATATATGAAACAAAACTGCAAAACATTCAGATATGGAACCCAAAAAAAAAATATGGTAAAGAACAACAATATGTATAGATGCCATAGCAACATCAAGGCGACAAATAACATGGTAATATTTTCTTTTATTTTACTGTAGAGTATGTACTACCAACTGACCAAATTTTAAACTTGTGCTCGTATCTATTACCGTTTTTAAGATAGAGCAGGAACACATTTTTTTATGCCATGTTTCGAAATTTTTTGTATCTGGACCTACCCTCGTTCCCGAGTCATTTTTAAAATTACGTCCAATATTTATTTTATTATGTAATATATAAGTATTTTTAATATCTTATTTACGTATTGTATTATATTCTTATTTTACTATGTTTATTTAGTATAAATCTCCCATTTCCCCTATTTAATTCCCAACGATTTGAGTGCTTTCTCCTAAATATTTATTCTTGGCACTACCCTAAATTATCCTCAACACCTAAGGTCAACTGGAAGATAATGCTAATTAGCATTAAGTTCGCCTTTGTACTGATTTATTTTAATGTGCAATAAAGAATTTTATTATTATTATTAGTTCCCGTTTGGCACCCTCTGGGTACGGAACCCTAAAAAATCAACCCAGAATTAAGAGACCAATTCACTCTGTATCCAGCAGCAATGGCGGCTGATAGTCTGCTGTGTATGCGCAACTCTTATCTCTGTTTCGACCTTACAACTACGCACACGCGCTCGCACGCTGCGGCTGTACCATTATTTAAATCAGTTCATTTATTTCTACTTTCTAGTGTCGGAGTTTGTACCTATTTGCATAACTGCATGGTGCTAGTGTTGTGATAAATAAGTGACTCTATAAGTGGAATTTGCTGACACAGGTATTGTTTTGGCTGTTTTGCAACCCAATAGGACCTCGGTACATGAAATGACCCGCCTCTACTGACAAACGATATGGCAGTAACAACAGTCCATCGATGATAGATGTCCGATATGACGATGTAACCGAGCATGTGAGTGATGAATGGAGCGATGCTACCGTGTTGAAGTTATTACCTTATGGCATCGTATGTCAGTCGAACGATAACTCTATACACGGTAACCCGAATACGAAATCGCAACTTTGATAAACTGGGTTATGTACCACGCTACGCGAACAAACTTTAAAAATGCTAAGCTATTGGAAATGAGGCTTTAGCTCGCAGCGATAAAAGTGATTTGAAGTGTACGTGTTGTGTTGTCGGTAATAAGAAGCAAGTTTTGAGCCATGTGACTGTTTTGTTGACTTCGCACTGAGCCGAAGTCATTTTCCGATAGTTATCATATCAGTAGGCTGTGACGTTTCAAGTGTTAATGTGACAGTGACAGTGTTTTGTTTCGTGACTTCCAAATTTGAAATGTGCTGGAGATAAAGTCGGCATTATGGATGTTGACGTTGAGGATTTGACAGGTAATTAATTAGTTGCAGCTACTTTGGTATGTTCCGTTTGTATGTAATAGGCTTTATTTTTATATGAACGACAAGGATATATTTCATAAGAGGCCATTTTAGTTTTTTTTTTCATGTGAATTTAGGTATTTGGCAGCATTACTCAAATATAAAATTTATATGTGAAACCAATAACAAAACATATAAAAAGTTTCTTTTTATGAAAGAGTTTATGTAATTTCATGATTTGATATCCCATATCGTCTCCTCTATATTTAAGATCGAAATGGGTCATTAAAAAAAAATCTGCGTTTTCAGACCCTAAGGATAAAGGTTTTGTTATAACCATTCTGTAGGTAGTCTATATCAATTATTTATCTCTTTATTGCCTCAGAATATAAAAAAGGGACGCAAAGCAGAAAATACTAAAAATGCTACTAAGGTTTTCTATCAAAAACAATAACCACACATCAAAAAAATACTAACGCGCACCAAAAATACTAAACTGTGCTCTTGTAGGATTTCTGGGTTGTCATGAAAAAAAAAAACACGAAGGTTATGTATGATGGTCGCGGAACACGTTCCTTCTAGCTTTCCTAAAAATAAATATTATAAATATTGACTTTTTGTCTTTTAAATGATTATAATTACACAAAACACAGTTATATAAAATTTTTGTGAGATAGATATGGCCGAATGGCCTGAACGAAATATATCTCACAAAAATTTCATTTAATTGTGTTTTATGTAATTATAATCCTATAATTATAATAACTATTCCTTCTACCTAATCTTCTAACCTAAGTTTGTATGAAATATGTGATTTGAAACGCCGTTTCTGTAAATTCCACTGATTAAAGTTAAACGTCAGTCGCTTAGCAAAAAGTACATGATTTAACTTTGTATTTCTTGTAATAAAAATTCTTTATATTAAAAATTGAAAAACATTTTGGTATGTGGCAGTTAACACCAATAGTTTAGTATGAGTTTACACCAATAACCCAGTATTGATGAGGTGTATAAAGCATGAGTTTATAATTTAATGCATAATTAATCACGGTCTGGTCCAAACCAACTAAAAATGCTGTTTTAACTTTGTTTGGACCTGATCAAGACTAATTGTGCATTCAATTTCTAACTCATGCTTTATACATCATATTAATACTGAATTATTGGTGTAAAATGCCACATACCAAAATGTTTTTCAATTTTTAACGTCTAAACAAGAAATAGGAAGTGAAGTCATGCACTTTGTGCTAAGGGACTGACGTTTGACCTTAAGGCGATATGTAAAAGTTTTAGCGGCCCTTTTACTCCATATGCGAAAAAATTCTCAGTGCGAGAGGGACGGATTCGAGGAAAAGTAGCAAAAAGTTGGTTTTTTATTAATATAAAATATACTAAAGTTGCTATCAAAATTTCGTTTAACCAGGTCCTAGATATTGTTACAATCCATCTAATAAAATATAATTGCAGTCCATATGTCATTCCAAATTGTCAAACCAGGAGAATTGGTGTCAAATAATATACTATTTTATCAAAATAATACATTATTTACTGAAGTAGATGTGCACGTTCTAAAAGTTTAGATTTTTTCCGTAGCGCCTTAAGAATCTCAGATCAGGGTTAGAACCATGAAGTTGTTACAGTTCTGGGGCTGTTAGCCTTAGTATTTAGTAATTAATATAATTATATATTATATTTATCAGTAATCTTAAATGTTATAATCAGAGTGATAATAAAAAGGAGTATAATTAATTTCTGTACCGAGTGTTATTTCATATATTTACTTTCGTTTATGTTCGTTTATGTTTTAAAATCAGCCTGAATATGAAACGTTTGAGAGCTCCCGGACCAATAAGTATTCGTCAAAGTTGCGTCAGGCTACTCCGTTATCAGAAGCTGATACTAGAAGTGAAATAATCAATAACCCATGTTTACCAAACACCTCACTACCTATGCATTCTTTTGTCGTACCTCGATATTTATAGCTATAGATTTATTTTCATAGGTAGCGACGATAGCTAAGTTCGGAACCTGTAGGTCGAACATGCACCGATAAGAATTCATTTAAATGTGCGAGTAGCGGACACCACGCGGCCAGAGTAAATATATTTATAGAGTAAACAAAACGTGTAACAACGTGTAACAAAAAGATGTAACCACATTTGAAGAGCTTATTCAGTCAATGATATAGAACAACTTTTACTATGGAGCTAACCCCGAAATCTCAAAAAAAAAATCTACCCTTCCATACATTTCGGCCGAGCGGCATTGCATTTTTCTATGAAACAGTAAATTTTTTTCGCGATACAGGGTTTGTTCAATAGTAAAAGTTGTTCTATATCATTGACTGAACAAGCTCTACACCTTTACACCTTTCTGTTACACGTTGTATATATAGGTACATATGTATATTGGTTATCTATAAAGCATGCTACCTGACCGTCAAACAGTTTATTTCATAAACCAGTACGGCTTTTAGTTTTGTCTTTTGTTAAAAAACCCAGGCACAAGTACATAAACTGAGAAATTTTTACTTATTTTTTAACAAGTCATGTAACTTTTATATCTTATTTCTAGTTCTATTTTTTTTTGTAAAAATCTAAATATTGTGTTATGTAGTTAATATTACCTATGTACTTTACCAGCAATAATAAATCATTAATTCATACATTCAGCAGTCAATTTTAGAAAAACGCTTTGGTTCAAACTCACGCACACAGATGCGTGCTTTACACACCGTCTAAGCGAAGTTCGGGAGAGTCTCCATACAAATCTCGGCGCGGCGGCGTGTAGAGCACGTGTCTGCGTGTGTGAGTTCGAATCTGTGCGTTTGTTCTAAGATTCACTACTCGATATATTTTTACTCTGACGCAGCGTTGTTTGCGTGGACCCCGTTTCTCTTGATCCCGTGGGAATTCCCTGAAATCCCTTCTTATTGGATGTCTACGTCGTACAAGGAACCTGCAGTCCAAATTTCATGTTCCTAGGTCTAAGCGTTGGTAGATCCGTCAGTCAGCCACATACTGTGTGATCAGACTGAGTAAATTTTGAATATAATTCTGTTTCGATTAATTAGAAAAAGGCGGGGTTTGACAATCCGGCTGCTAAACCGCTCATAACAGTTCAATTCAAAATTCAAAAAGTTTATTTTGCAAAGTAGGTATATATAGTACACGTTTCACAAGTCAAATTTTAATCTTATAAAAATATATGTAATAAAATAATAAATGTACATGAACTAGATTAAATGTTTATTTAATTTATGTACCAATATATATACGATTAAAATTATAGGTAAAATATTATTATACAATGTGAAATCCAATAAACCGCCCGAACCCATACCGGAGACCCGGCCAGGGACCAGGAACAAGGTTCAATGATCACCAACCGAGCCCCCAGCACGAATCCAGGCGTTCGACCAAATCCCATCCTATATACTACATAGTAATAGGTTACATATATAAATACGTGTTTACCTCCGCCCATTCGAGTAGTCTTGCTAAGAAGAACGGGCAAGAAACTTGGCAAGATCATGTCTTTTTTTTCCACATAAACTTATACTATACATCAAATTACTTATATCTACTTTAAGAGTATGACATAGCCAAAACAAAAACCAGTTCCGGGCGTGGCTTATTCTATTTTACGATAGCGCGCGGGGGGAAATTCGTCCCGGTCTCTAAGCTCGCGTCACCATAGCAAAAATACGAATAGAGTGGACGAGGCCGGGTCAAAAGTAATACGTATTTTATTTTATCTAATTTATTAGTGTATTTCGATCATCGTCACACGGCATTGATCCTACTTGCTATCACGTCGGGACGTAAATTTATTATGGTCGGCTAAAAGTGGTTTTTTGAGTGTTTGAATTATCAGTTGACCCTCGGAACATTTCAGACACTCCTTTAGAGATACATAATAATATTGTGACGGTTAATTGTCACCATTACCCATTCTTTAAATATTTTTCGCCCGTTGAGCTGGTTTTACACTTGCGGGAAAATAAATTGGACCAAAAATTTCTTTACAAAAAATTTTTACTAAAGTTGTTATTACAAAAAGTGGAAACTAACAAATATTCTCAGAAGGAATGCACCACGTCACTATCTATCTCACTGTAGCCTATATCAATTATGCCTCTCTCATTCAACCACGTTTAACTGCGTTACTATCTCATTCCAACTCATTTTAAATAGCGTCACTATTTATCTCACTCTAACGCGTGTTAAATGGCATTTCTAATGAACGTCAAATATTTTTACTGCCCGCCACTCTTTCATTCTAAATTCTAATTATTTAAAAAAATACGCAGCTCCTTTGGTAGTAAAATAGCAATAACTTTTTTTTCAAAAGTAATACACAGAAATTGCCAGATCATTTGAAAAACAATATTTGATGAGCCGTTATTTAAGACAATTTGCAAAACTAACATAGGACATTTTTTTTCAGGGTGTGGTATCGAACTAACCTAATTACAAAAAATTGCTCATAAATTGGGTTTTTATTTTTCTTCCTGATGTAACAGCATTTCAAGGTTTATTTTTGACTTTATCAATAGCATGACTATTCAGAGTTGCGCAACAAAAATGTTATTCTTAGAATTTAGAACTGGTTAGCTTTGACTCTCAAAAATCTATTCGAATTTATAAAAGTACCATCAACTCGAAGACTATCTACTTTTTGCTGAGGTCATAATTTGATATTCTGGTCAGTCATGACCAGCCTTCCAAGGGAAAGCGTTGACTTTTGGGACACCTGTTTACCCTTGGGATAAATCGCCAAGTGTTTAAAATATAGAAATTTATTTGTATCATAGTTTGAAATGTTCAGGTCCCTTTACGCAAAATGAAAAAACAAAACTCTTTTAGGATTAATTTGTTGTCCCTATGTTTGTCTGTTTGTCCGTTTGTCTAGGCAATTTTTCTGGGTAAAATCAATAAATGCTAATATTTACAGCCCTGTAAAATATACATATTATAACGTTTTTATGGCCTTTTGTTTAACTTTTTCATACAAATTTTCTCCTTATGAAAATATAGAGATCAACACTTCACATAATATTTTGCATTTGAAAGAAAGCACAGAAAGGAACTGTAGAACAAATAATGTAAAAAATATAAAACCATATCTTTCTATTCTAAAGGGATTAATAATTTACTGTTTGTTCAATGTGGCGATAGCTTTGTTTATTTTTTTTTTCTTTGTTACAAAGATAACAAATATTTTCATACAAGGTTTTCCTTAAGGGCTATTTCTCCGAATTTGTAACACAATATTAAGAAATAATTATAACGGTAAAGTACAACTTTTAGCTAAGACAATTTATTGTTAAAAGTTTGCTAAATGCATAAACATATTTTAATGATATTATGGTATCTTCAAAATAATTGGGTTTTCCATAAGCGTGATATCAGATTATTTAAGAAATTTACGGCTATATAATAAAAAATATGTTAATGCATACAGCAGACTTTTAACTATAAGTTTTCTTAACTAAAAGTTGTATTTTTACTTATTGAAATTGTGTTTCTCATCAAGAAGTGCAAGATGACAAGATATTCAAAATAAGTTAATTGAATTTGTGAAATGGTTTCAGGTCAAAACAGTTTTCCATGAAACGGTAATTGTTTATACTTAGCAAAGTGTGTAAACTTAGTCATCTTAACATGAACGACGCCTGTATTTCTCTCTTTTTTATTTCCAGTATAGATAAAAATATACAAACTTGTTAAACTTTGTGTAAAACGAGGCAATATTGACGATATCCTGACAGCTATTATGATGGTGTTTTATCAAATTTTGCTTTTTGGGCTGTATAGAGACGTAGTTAGTTGTCACTAGAATATACTCATGAAAAAAGATATGAAGAAAATAAGCTGTAGACTTCACATTCGGTTTATACCTATTGTATGAATTTTAAGAAAAATACAGGGGTAAAGGGACCTCTTAAGTAAAACCTTGTATTAAACTATTTGTTATCTTAGTAAAAAATAATTCAAGGAAAAAAATAAACAAAGCTATCGCCACATTGAACAGTAGATAATTAATCCCTTTAGAATAGAACAACATGGTTTTCATATTTTTTACATCATTTGTTCAACAATTCCTTTCTGTGTTGACTTTTAAATGCAAAATATTATCTCAAGTGTTTATCCCTACATTTACATAGTGAGAAAATTTGTATGAAAAACGTAAAATCCTAAAACGTAATATAAATAAAAACGTCAAAAGTATGTTTTTACAGCTCTATAGAGGGCCGTTTATATTGGTATTTATTAATTTTACCCAGAAAAAATTGTCTAGACAACGGACAGACAGACAACCATAGGGATAACAAATTAATCCTAAAAGAGTTTCATTGTTTTCATTTTGCGTAACAGAACCTGAACATGTACCGACAGGATTATCAACGATCTAATAATTTTGCCATGCACTGTAAATATTTCAAAATAAATTTCTATATTTTAAATGCTTGGCGATTTATCCCAAGTAAGTGTACCTATATAATTTGCAAAAAACTTCACTTATTGGACCTGAAATGGTGAGCCAATACTAGAGGGTAATTTCACGAAAAGGTCATTGACCTTTGTTACAGATCTCAGTAAGTATAAGTAAATTAATTTGGGTTTCAATAACGATCACAAAATTATTCTTTTAGAGTAACATATATTATTTTCCCGCATAAAAGTATGAATTCATTCCAAATTCATTCAGTTTTGTTGTTATGACTATGGCACGATGTAGCTAAATCACTCATACGCATATTTTGTTGAGTTTTTAACGGCAGGAATATGATGCTCCTCGAAATATTACTTTATAAAATTAATTTCAATGTGTTTTGAAGTAGTTTTGGGAGATATTTATAGCTTGCAAAAAAGGGCACAAGTTCCACGTCTTACGGGCGCCAACGCTAGGCGTAGACTGACAATATCTTGCTGCCGCTGACTGCATCAGTGGATTTACGTATTTTTGGAAAAAGGGGGTGCTTTTTTTGACCCGAATAACGTGGTATTTGGAAAATGAATAGATATCATTCACACTAATTTTATTACAAAAAAACCAACAAAATCGCGAAAGCGATACTTGAAACAAAATCGATAAGAAGTGTGCAATAGAGGGTTACAAAAAAATTCATTGACAGTACAAATATGAATCGATTAACGTGGTTTGTGGAAAATGAATACCTTAAAGTTCAACCAAAAACATGTACTTTTTTTATGGCTATACGTAACCTAATTATTGCAACAAAATCATCCGAAAGCTGACATTTTATTTCTGTTTGTATTTTCGTTCCCCTTAACCAAGGAATAAGAAAATACAAGACAGCAGGAATTCAGGTTAATGAAAAAAGAAAAACATATATATCTTTGCCTACCTGTCTCCTATAGTCTATTTCCTTTTATATTCTGTAATTAATTAATGTTAACTCTTTAGAGGAATCAAAAGTTAGGAAATTATACTAATTAATTAAATTATTACCTACTTTTTCCATGTCTTTGAAATTCAATAATAAGCAAGGTTGCGTTAATCTGTTTGCTTGCAGAAGGACGAATGGTTTACTATTGCTATTTATTTTTTAGTAGATTAATTAGAGGGCATGCGTTTAAAATGCTCGAAATTTATTTTGTACTTAATAAAAAGTTATAGTACCTAATCTAAAGGGGCTCCACAATGATAAACATGAGTTTTGTATTGGATTCAGTTCCTTTAATGTAGATGGTAAAAAATTAAAAAAAACATGGCGTGTTTCATGACTCAAGGCAATTATTAATTAAACTTTATAAATGAACATACTTTCAATCTTCTATTAATTATATAACTTTTAAAAAAGCATGAATTTCACGACAAAAGCGATTCAGTTCCCATGTTTCAAAACGGATTGAAACGAAACCAATACACGCAGATACTAACGAAAAAAAAAAACATCTTTTTCACGTACAGAAATGTAGCCACGATTTCAAAATAACTGAAGTTTTGCGTGCGCGGCATCTGATTAGAGCAGGATAGCGTTAGAGCAGGACTAAATTTTAGCATAGTGCAGCCCCTTAAGGATACACTGAACAGTGTGCACTTATCGCTTTAGTTTTATTTTACACCCAACTTTTGTGTAATAATTTGGCCAAGTGCGGACTCGCACTCGCGATTATATGGGTACGGTAGGGAACCCTAAAAACATTATGATAAAAGCTGAAGCTGTGGACCCTTGTGGCAAACGGACAGACGACAGTGGAGGCTTATTAATAGGGTACCTTTTGCCACCCTCGGGTACGGAACCCTAAAAATTGAAAAGTTGTAGACTTTCCTTTTACAAGCTTCCAGCATAAGTACAAAAATATAGACGCACGTAAAGTTTTCCTACGTGCCCTTTAATTTATTGAGTCAAGCAATAGATAGCAGGCAAGAAACTTAAAGAAAAAGGTTCCAATTTCAAAAAGGCTCTTTATCTCAGGCAGCCGCTTTTGTTTTAGGAAGATAATATTTAATACTAACATATGACGTTAAGAGCCCTGTGCTCGCCCGAAATCCCAATTTGCGCTATTCGCTGATAATAAAAGTAAATAATGGGATTTACACTCTTGTAACTTTAGTGTGTACATATTTCATTTTAGTAAATGTTTTAGGTTCAATTCATGGATCATTGTACGAGATACGTTACAAAATTCAACCAGTTTCGGAGATAAGCGGGGGGACATACATATTTTTGTGGTTTTTCAAACATTTCTCGAAACCAGTGCCAGTAAATATAGTAAAAGAATATATATATTTTTAATAATTTTTACTAATTTTTAGCTTTTTAATATCTACAATTTGGTATCCATATTGTATTTTCAAGATCATATTTTTAATTTTTCTCACTTTTGTCTTGGAAATATTTTTAACAATTTCAAATTTTTCATTTTTTTTTACACTGTCATATGTGGGAAAATTATTGCTATTTTTGTGCCAAATTTCATGTTTTTATTTTTAACGGTGCTAAAGTTATGAGGCTGTGACATACGGACGGACGGATGGACAACGGAGTCTCACCATAAAGGTTCCTTTTGTACCTCTTAGGTACGGAACCCTTAAAAGGATATTATCAGCGAAGAGCGCTTATTAGGAGTTCTAGCGAACACAGTGTCCTTAAGCCTACTACAGTACAGTACGACAAGGCTTTTTTCAAGGTTTTTTTAAGTTCAACTTTAATTAAACTGTAAAATACCTTTGTGGCACCAGGATAAATACCTAGATAGATGTGGAAGATCAGGGGTGGTCAAGAGGTCGACCGCGAAGGCGATTAATTAAATTTAACCCGCGCGAGTTAAAGCCAATAGTGAAATTTGCTATTTTTGACATTTTCCACTATGATTACAAAAAAAAATCAAACACTTCCTGTTTGCGCATCGCTGTTAGTTTTTACGCTGCCCAATATGATAAACTTGTAGAGCATAAATATCCACCCAAAAACGCAAAATCGTGAAAAATGCGCATTTTGTACTATCAATTAATCAATACTTCACAAACTTATCACAAATTTCTTTTTTCCCTTTGCAGTCGACCGCATAAATTATTTTTGAACACATGTAGACCTCTCAGGTCACAAGTTTGGCCACTCCTGTGGTAGATAGACCAAACAAGTTTGTAGGATATATCTTTGTACCATAAACCACCTACCTACCTACCAAACAATTTTGTAGGATATATCTTTGTGGCATACATAACCTATCTATACCAAACAAGTTTGTAGGATATATCTTTGTACCATAAACCACCTACCTACCTACCAAACAATTTTGTAGGATATATCTTTGTGGCATACATAACCTATCTATACCAAACAAGTTTGTAGGATATATCTTTGTACCATAAACCACCTACCTACCTACCAAACAATTTTGTAGGATATATCTTTGTGGCATACATAACCTATATATACCAAACAAGTTTGTAGGATATATCTTTGTAGCATAAACCACCTACCTACCTACCAAACAATTTTGTAGGATATATCTTTGTGGCATACATAACCTATCTATACCAAACAAGTTTGTAGGATATATCTTTGTACCATAAACCACCTACCTACCTACCAAACAATTTTGTAGGATATATCTTTGTGGCATACATAACCTATATATACCAAACAAGTTTGTAGGATATATCTTTGTAGCATAAACCACCTACCTACCTACCAAACAATTTTGTAGGATATATCTTTGTGGCATACATAACCTATCTATACCAAACAAGTTTGTAGGATATATCTTTGTATCATAAACCACCTACCTACCTACCAAACAATTTTGTAGGATATATCTTTGTGGCATACATAACCTATCTATACCAAACAAGTTTGTAGGATATATCTTTGTAGCATAAACCACCTACCTACCTACCAAACAATTTTGTAGGATATATCTTTGTGGCATACATAACCTGTCTATACCAAACAAGTTTGTAGGATATATCTTTGTACCATAAACCACCTACCTACCTACCAAACAATTTTGTAGGATATTTGTGGCATACGTAACCTATCTATACCAAACAAGTTTGTAGGATATATCTTTGTAGCATAAACCACCTACCTACCTACCAAACAATTTTGTAGGATATATCTTTGTGGCATACATAACCTGTCTATACCAAACAAGTTTGTAGGATATATCTTTGTACCATAAACCACCTACCTACCTACCAAACAATTTTGTAGGATATTTGTGGCATACGTAACCTATCTATACCAAACAAGTTTGTAGGAATTGGTAATTAAAATCTTTGTGGCATAAAGAACCTATCTGTTTACCAAACAAGGAATATTGTGCAAAACGTGGGCAAAAAAACTTGAATCCACACGCCAAAAGAGCGTTATCGCACATTTTTTACCAAATGCCACGTTGCGTCTACGGGTGTATGTAAATTTACCGCTACATCTTGAAGACGTCTGAACGAATTTAATGTTTGGTTCTATAATAACGCGACTATTATTCTAGACTCGCGTAAACTCTTTCAAACGTTTAATGTGGTGATTATTACAGTTGGCCTATAATTTGCAGTTATACAGCGTGTTGTAAACATAAGTCCAGACGTTTACGAGTAAGCTGGTAACGCGCCGCGGCGTGCTCTGTGTTTACTGGATCTCAGCCAAATGATTCAAAGACGATTTACGGTCGAGCATGATCGAAGCCAACATCTGTCTGAGCATGCTCGTTGTATGTAGTGAAAGTTTTCTTTTATAAATAAAATAAATAAAATAGTTCTTTATTGAGGTTACAAAGACCCATTGTAAAAACACATGAAAATACCTTAAAAAATACACATTTTAAATAACAAAAACTAAATGAAAAAATAAAAAATTTGTAAGATAAGATTATTTATAATTATTATACTAAATTTAATTAATTATTATTTTTTATTTGGTAAGCAAAGTTTGACAATCCAATGCTTCAACATAGGATTGTCAAATTTACCAGAAAATGTCCTCAGGATGTCGCTGTCGCTGTCGCTGGTTCTGCGTATAATCGACGCGATCCGTTTGCGCATGATCGCAAAAAAGTCATCGGTGTGCGCCTCCGCAAACATTAACTTTTACTCGCTTCACGAAAAAAACACTTTTTTGCCAATAGACACGTCTCCTGTTGTGAAATATCAGTATATTTTTATATTAACTGATTAATTAATTACAGCAAAGCACCAAACATTTAGAATTTTTGAAAAATTCCTATTTTGCCGGAGTTACCGATAGCGATATTTATCACTTTTAGTATTCAATCGTGTCAGATGACTTTGATTGCCAATAACTTCGGCACTTTTTGAGATTAAAAAAAATATATATATTTATGGTTTGGAGATGGGCTAATTGAAATTTTCAAGAATAAAAAAGTAGGAAATAGAACATTGTATATTTCTTAATTGTTGTCCATTTGCAAAATTTGTAAAATGAACAGTATATCCACAAATTAACCTAAATTTGCTATTTTTCAAACTAGGTATACTATGGTTACGAATTATTATCTATCGATTTTTTCTTTTACGGTATAAACTTTGCTAGTTAGCATTCGCTTAAAAATATTTTCAATGCATGTGCTCGTAAAGGCCCACTTTTTATGCATCAAAACCGAACAGAAAGTCGATTATTTTGCCCTAGGGCTTTATTATATTTTTTTTTAATTTGTTTGCCATTGTTGGCTAACCTGCAGCTTTTCCTGTGTACCATAGATTTTATACTTTTTTTCCACTGTTTAACGGCTCTGGATACAATCCTTTTGAGCCAATCATAATTCACAAGTTCACAAGAATATATTTTTTTTCATTTCCTCACACTATGCATTGAAAAACGTAGTATGATACACGGGCGTAAGAGCAATAAATTACTCGGTTACGTTTAAAACACTCGCTACGCTCGTGTTTTAAATCATCCTCGTAATTTATTCCTTTGCGCCCTTGTAGCATAAACTACTATTATAAAGGGCGAATTTTTCTAAAAAAAAAATCTTGTCTCCAGGAACAATGTAGTCCGCCTTATGGATTTTTACGACATACTATAAAATAAACAAAGCGTGTTCGAGTGTGTGCACCAAATGTACTCATTTGTTAACAAACTCGTTGTTATTTGAAACTATAAAAATATTGTTTTACTGGTCTATGACAGTAAATTCGAGGTTAGAGACATAGGTAGATACTGAAAGTTTCAATTACTTGCAATAATAAGAAAATTAAGAGTTTAAAAAAGAGTATTGGGCAGATAACACAATAATACTAATTCAGAATGTTTATACTGTTGATTGTTGGCACTTGGTGGAACTTGCAATACATAATGAACAGAAAATCACTTGTACTATCCCACAAATTTATTTAATACTTCCTGACCGGTTTCGCCTTTATGGCATTATCAAAGGAATTAATATAAGATCTTAATTACACAATAAATAGTTTACATCAGCCAGTGCGATCAATGACACTAACACATTTTTGTAGTGAGGGTAATAGTTCATTTATTGAGGTGTGGAGATGATATATTATAGGATATATAATTATATATATATATAATCATCTATCCATCTCCACACCTCAATCTAAAAACCCACCCACTTAACACTTTTTTACAAGTTTTCTTTTTATTAGATCTAACATGCTCTCGCGTTCGGACAATTTAGCAGAATATTATTCACAAATAATTAATATTTGCGTACTTAGTTAAAAAGTTAAACTATAATATTATGTATTTTTCAGATTTGACACAAATATCACGACCATCGAGAAAAAAAATCTGAAACATCACGGAAAACGTAATTTGGCGTTGCAACAAGATTTTTTTTTGCGTTAGAGGATCAAAGCACCTTATTCATATAATATTTTTCCCTTTCGTCATTTTAAAAGAAATACACAAAAATTCAAACATTTTTTTGCGTAATTTCCCGGTACAGGAAAAATGTTGAATGTTTGAGTATATTTCTTTTAAAATAACGAAAGGAAAAAATAAAAATATGCAAAGGCTACTTTCATTTTTTTTGCTCTAGATAAAAACAATTTATTTTGTAATACGAACATACTACTTCATACATACGATATTTTACATTTTTTTACTCGATGATTGTGACATATGCGTCAAATCTGAAAAATATGTAATGTAGTTCAACTTACACAAATTTTAATAATATTTTGATTTAATATGCTAAATTGGCATAGATTAAATTATGTTAAGGTGTGTTAATTCGAAAACCATTTCGATATTTAGGTTTTAAAAAGCCGTATCTTCGAAGTTTTGGTCTAAAAAGCCTCATGATGATGATGTCACTTGAGTGTGTCCTTTGCTATCAAGATAAATTTATAATAATTTGCTTCAGACCAATTTGACAGCTAGATGACAGATGAGTAAACAGACAGAGACAGACCACTTTTTTTATAAGCAATCACACATCACAATCAGTATAATGTCTAAAATTCTCAAGTGACAAGGTCATCGGACATTTCTTGAAAAAAATCATAAAAAAATTATGGTAATATATACCAAAATAATAAAAATTACGTCCCAAAATGGCGTATATTCTCTGAAAAGCTATGGGAATTGTCCAAACACGAAAGCATGTTTGGCGGAGTCAGTTCCTAAACTGACAATTTACCGACTTTTAAAGTAAATAAAACGAATAGCCCACACTTATTCAAAGCCCACACGTCTTCGCGAAGCACTCTATTTCCGTCCCGTGGCCTGTAACAAATATAATATAAAAATGTTTCCATCGACTTCCGCCGCTAAAATGAAGTAAATGAACGGAACCCTCCAGTGAAAGTCAGGAAATCGGATACTCCTAAATTAAATTTTGAAGGAGCGCGAGTTATTTAGGATTTAAAAGGAACGCTGATATTTACTGAACTCGCAATATACTGATCAATACTGATCAGTCATACTGATCAATCATACTGATCAATCATACTGATCAATCATACTGATCAAACATACTGATCAATCATACTTATCAATCATACTGATCAATCATACTGATCAACTGATCAATCATACTGTAAATTGTAGCATTACTTTTTAAAATTAGTTAGCTATTTTATAATCACGAATGTAATTTTGTTAAGTCGGTCGATTCGGCCTGGCTTTGGACTGCCACCAGGCAAGCCTAATACATCGATTAATTAAAATTAATAAAAACGATAATTGGAATACTTATGATCAAATTCGTCTTTAACAAGTTGAAATAATAAAGAATTAAATAATTTACAATAAAATATTATTTACAATAAACCTCATTTTGCATCAAGTAGAACTGAACTCTGTGACGTTTCATTAATTATTGTTTAAAATAGCGCGCTCTGAGCCGTGGCTGTTACGCACAAATACCGAAATACCGCGCGCTCTCGAAAGACTGCGTTTTTAGGGTTCCGTAGTACCTAAACGGTACAGAAGGAACCTTTATGGTGAGACTCCGTTGTCCGTCCGTCCGTATGTCACAGCCTCATAACTTTAGCACCGTTAAAAATAAAAACATGAAATTGGACACAAAAATTGTATTAATTTGCCCACATATTTGGCACTGGTTTCGAGAAATCTTTAAAAAACCACAAAAAAATGAATGTATGTTAATGTATGAAAAAAATCATGGTAATATGTGTTTACGTAAAGATTACAGGAAAAATATAGCGGTTGCGAATTTCACGAAAATAAAATGGCAACATTCCCAAAACTGTCGCATTACGGAACCCTAGGTACGCAAGTCTGACTCGCACTTGACCGGTTTTTATTAAATAACTTGGCTTCTGGTTATCATTATCATTCAAATAAAATTTATAAATAAATAAACCAATTAAATTCTGAAATCGATGATCGAGAGAAAATCAATATAGACCCTAAAATTAGTTAAGGCGATATGTAAAAGTTTTAGCGTCCCTGTTACTCACTATGCGAAAAAACCCTTAATGCGAGAGGGACGGATTCGTGGAAAAGTCGGAAAAAATCGGTTTTTATTAATATAAAATGTACTAAAGTTGCTATCAAAATTTAGTTTAACCATGTCCTAGATATCGTCCCAGGTATCGTTTTTTTTATTGCTATTGGTCTTTTCGCCTTTACAACTTTGCCTTAATTTAAGTGTTTAATTTATGTTCTGCTTCGATTAATTAGAAAAAGGTGGGTTTTTCACAATCCGGCTGTGAAACCGCTCTTAAGGCGATACGTAAAAGTTTTAGCGTCCCTGTTACTCGATATGGGAAAAAACCCTCAGTTCGAGAGGGACGGATTCGTGGAAAAGTAGCAAAAAGTCGGTTTTTTATTAATATAAAATGTACTAAAGTTGCTATCAAAATTTAGTTTATCCATGTCCTAGATATCGTTAAAACCCATCTCATAAAATATAATTGCAGTCCATATGCATTCTAAATTGTCATACCAGGAGAATTGGTGTCGAAAATGACCTCATTTCAATAAATATTCCTATCGAGCTGAATTTATGCAATCGCGTTTCTGTTTTAACAGATCCCTAGAAAAAGATTCCAAAAATAATATACTATTTTATCAAAATAATACATTATTTACTGAAGTAGATATGAAAGTTCTTAATGTTTCGATTTTTTTTCCGTAGCGCCTTAAATAGAGATTTACAAAGTAAAATCATTTACAGTAAATGTAATATGAATCAATTGACGTGATTTTTAGGAAAATATAGGAGTATTTTTTCATTTCTTTTCTATTTGCCTCATATTTCCCCTTAACCCTTTTTCTTGGAGGACAACAAAACTATTCAGTCCTCAAGCTTTTGTGCAGTCATTTCGTTTATTAGCAAAAGTTTTTTCCATTGTTTCTTGGCAAATATTTCTGTTTGTCGTTTTTCTCTCATTTTAATACTGTTAAAACAAGTAAGCAACTTTTGTTTAACGTTCGACGACGGAAATAATGTCCTGTCAAGAAAATGATTTTTAGGTGTCCGAAAAATAATACTCGTTCCTGATACACCTCTCATCCTGATCATCTATATTTATAAATAAATACCTTGACCGACTGACACATCTCCAGTAAAAGATAACAAATTACTATGTATACATTTATAATTTTAGCTGTTTATTGTAAGCAAAGTGCCAAATTATTATTTTACGTAACGTGACTCACGATAGCAAAAGTTTAAACCTTTGCTGTTTTTAGCTGCTACGAGTATTATTATTTTCTGTTATAATTTTGTGTAAATGGTAAATAAATAAATAAAAAATAAAAATCTTTCAACGCCCAGACCAAACGGCTGGATTTAGGAACATGAAATTTGGACTGTATTTTCGATGTATGACATAGACATCAGCTGAGAAAGAATTTTAAAATTTCCTCGGGGTCTAGGGAAACGGGCTACACTCGAGCAACGCTGCGGCGCGGGCGCTAGTATGGGTTGATTTCTTAGTGCCAATCCTTCTCGTAATGTTCAATAAATTGACATGAATGGTCGTATCGCAGCAGATGTTGCCGTCGGTGTATTAATAAGTGGATTACTCGATAAATCTGAGATCTAGACCCGTACCATCAAAACTCGAACGAGATTATATGTGATACTAGGTACTTATTAAACGTACGTATTAAACGATATTGCATATCAGGCATACTGCACGAGCACGCGAGTTCGTAGGGATGTCCCTGACGCTAGAGATGTACCAGACATTAGGGATGTCCTTGACACTAGGGATGTGCCAAAAGTTTATTAGGTTTTGTTTTTTAATTATATTATTATTTACAATGAGCTTACGCATGGCTACTAACGTGCCTGATACAAAGCTTCGATAAGACCTAGAATGAAAAGCACTCGCCTAGAACCTTTATCCCGGTACGGCTTCTAATGACTGACGTCATGAAATAGCACGAGTCAACTTCGTCATAAGAGCGGTGACAAGCCATGGTCGAAGCCTGCCTCCGGTTGAAGTGAATTAATCTGTCAATTAGTTGGGTGGGTCATTGTCTAACTATCCACGATGCGCTAGGTGTACAAATGCTACAAGGATCAGTAACCTAAGCATGAAAACATCTCCGTATAGTTGCATTTGAAACTAAACTTAGGTTACCATACGAAACTGTTAGTTCCGCTATTGTCCGCTTGGAGCGGTTTCCCAGATTCCATATGATTTTGATGTAGTTTGAAACGCAACTATACGGAGATGTTTTCATGCTTAGGCTAGTGATGGCGCGTGGATGACAATGACAGGGGGGCGCAGCTCTGAAACAAGAAGTATGGTAGTGGCGTTAGTTCTCATTTTGGACACAACCAATCCACGCGCCATAATAATGTATTTAGTGTAATTAAATTAGGATCCTTATAATCACCCAGCATTTATATTTTTGTGTGGTTTTGAAGTTAGATATTTTTATTCATAACAAATAAAATATTTGGAATTAGAAGCAAGAACTAAAAGTTGTTCAAATGTAACAAAATTAATTAAAAAAAACATATTCTCCCGACCAGAAACAAATTTATAATAAGTACAATACCAAACAAATTTTTATTTTATATTTTACCGAACCCGCTTACTAATCAGTGTTTTTGCATAAATTTGACTTGACTATATGCATCTCACTCCCATTTACAGAGGATTCTCTATCTTTATCACCGCGTGGTGTTGGCTCAGCCAATCAGAGCGCGTTATAGCGTGTCTAAAGTTACGCCTCTTTAGGGTTAGTTCCTCTATGTTTCGTTTAATGACAAATACATGTTACCTCTTTGAATTTTTTATAATGACGCCCTATTTGCAAATTTCCACGAATTCCCTGGTATTCACAGTTGATGATGTTTCACTAAGTGCCGACAATTGCAAGTAGATAAATGATAATTTAAAATTTTTCAATGCATGTGCTCGTAAATGCCCACTTTTTATGCATCAAAACCGAACAGAAAGTCGATTATTTTGCCCTAGGGCTTTATTATTATTATTTTTTTTAATTTATTTACAATGGTTGGCTAACCTGCAGCCTTTCCTGTGTACCATAGATGTTATACTTTTTTTTCCACTGTTTAACGGCTCTGGATACAATCCTTTTGAGCCAATCATAATTGAAAGTTCACAAGATTATATTTGTTTTCATTTCCTCACACTATGCATTGAAAAACGTAGTATGATACACGGGCGTAAAAGCAATAAATTACTCGGTTACGTTTAAAACACTCGCTACGCTCGTGTTTTAAATCGTCCTCGTAATTTATTCCTTTTCGCCCTAGTAGCATAAACTACTATTAACTTCAGACTACTAAATTAAGGATAAGAATAAAGCCTCCGAAAAACAAATTATGCACACTGTGATACGAAGTTACCTCTAACTTTCACCGAATTTCGATTTGTACTGAATATGGTGCAAATTACAAAAACTAAAATTAAGTAAATAATAAAGCCGATTCTGATGGTTTTAATTTTAGTTTTAGTGCTGTCAAAACTAAATTTTCTTCATTGCAAAATAGTTTATAAATGTTAAAAACAGAAGCTAAATTAATTTGTAATAATTTAAGTTTTGACAGCTCTAAAACTAAAATTAAAACCTTCAGAATCGGCTTTAATATCACGTTTATATAAACGATTTTATAAATACTATATTTCAAGAGTTACGAAATAAAAACTCAGTTTTTCGTGATCGCGGGCTTTTCAGTTGTCGTAAGCCACGGTTCAGAGCGCGCTATTTTGAACAAAATAGAAACGTAATAAAGTTCAATTCTGATTGACTCAAAATGATGTGCTTAATCTGTCTTTGTATAAAATAATAGGTAATATAAGCATAAAAATTTAATTGATGGTTTCAACCTAGAATTTGAAATAGTAATAAATCAAGAGAGATGCCTCTAGGTAATCAAAATGATATAAGATTTTTATATTTCAAAATAATTTTATGAGGCAAATTTATATAATTCGTTTACAAATGAAAATGCCAAAATTTTCTTACAGATTCATGAGTTTAAAATTCCCGTAATTCAATAGCTATTTCAATTATTCGTTTTTTATTTGAAAGTTAAATTCAAGGTTTTACTTCTACGTATTAAATTTTGTTTTTATTTTCAGTTTGATTATAAAAATTAAGTCTTCAAAAACAGTTCGTCCCAAATGCCATCCATTTTCAAGATTCGTAATAATTTTTTAAATCTGACACTTTTCAACATTTAAATGAATGTTGCTGTTAGCTTAATGTTGGTATCGATTCGGCGCAACACAACTGACAAGACTAACCTTATTTTGAGCGTCCCGCCTTTGTCTTTTCGATACAGAAAGAAAAGGACAGAACACTTAAATTAAGTTTAGTCCTGTTAATTAAGTCAAGTTGTGTTGCGCCGAATTGGTGTTATTGTCTCATTCATACACATAAGAAAATACATAATTCGGATTTGCTATTCTTAAATAAAATGCCAAAACGTTAGTACTGAAAATTGACTTTTCTTCAAATTCTCTATAGAAAACGGCAATTCCATACGTAAAGACCTAATATTTCAAAATCATTTTATGAGGCAAATTTATGTATTAAATAATAAAAATATTCAAGATCACCCAGGCCAGGCTATCCGATCGGGTTGAAGTTCGACAATTGCTCGAGTTTCCATGGTATGGGCGTTGGAACAAAGCCAAGCTGCATCCGACCACACAAAAATATCGGTTATTGTTTATAAAATATGTTGTTCAAACTGTTCCGACTATTGGAGTTTATGATACCTTGCTGACGTCATCACTTCATTGTTCAAACAGAAAAACACCTTTTTAAACCCCGATTCTTTACTGTAAGTAAAACCGCCAATTTGAACGAGCCTTGCTCTTCACCTAATTTCGAAATTTTATTTTTGTCACTGTCACTCCAAGCGAAAAATCGTGCAGTGCGAGAGGGGCGGATTCAGGGCAAAAGGGAAAAAAGTTGGTTTTATATTTTTATTAAAAAAAACTACATAAAATAGCTAGCAAAATTTCAAATATCAAATCTCTAGATATTGTTGAAACACACCTAATAAAATATGTTGGAGTTCTGTATATGGGTCCTATTCGTCAAACGAGGAGAAAAAGTGTATTTAAAGACCTCATTTCAACAATTATTTCTATTGAGGAAAATTTATCCAAACATGTTTTCCAATTTCAAAACCCTAGATTACATAGCCAAAATGCATATACCAGAAATTTAATAAAATTTTCCGTGTATTTCATGAAATACACAGAAAAGAAACACCCGTATTTTTTTTGCATATCGCCTTAAAGATGGTTACAAGTTTCAAATTTGGTCAGATTGTTAGTTGTACATATTATAAAGTTAAAATATAAGGTTCCATATACAAAGGTTGCCAAATTGTTTGTCAGGCGATACCATTTTAGCGCCTTGTTTTTTTTCGCCGTGATGTTTGTTGCTGTGGCATTTACATAGTTGTTATGGTAACATAATGTTTTTAGGGTACCGTATTGTGTAATGGTACGGAACCCTTTGTGCGCGAGTACGATTCGCACTTGACCATATTCCTTATATTTTTGTTGTATGCGTATCTATATGAGGATAGTTGTGGGTCCAACGGATGCTAATGGCTTCGATTTAACAAATATACGGATAGATTTACATGAATTATATCGCGATACGCGACATTTTTCGAATTCTTTCCGAATTTGTTCTCAAGCGAGCGAGTGTCTCGTCAGCGGTCGCAAGAATTCGAAACATGTCGCGTATCGCGAAATAATTTAGTAAGTCTATCCATTTTTAAATCAATAATTATGAATTCAACTTACAGTAGTTACAAAATAAAATATTGTTTACCAAAATGAATTTTGACTCTATAAAAAGTTTACCCTTAAAACGACACAGAACGGAAAAAAAAACGTGTACCTAAAAACGAATGTATGAAATAGTAAAACAGCATCGCATATAATTAGAAATATTTATAACTGAAAAAATGATGATGCTTGAATTTAAAAATATAAACGGAAGCCAAATTCTATAAATAGTAATCAAATTTAGTACACCCAATTTATCCACCAACGCAACCGAAACAAACTACAATGCTTGCAATAAAATATAGGTATAATAGACCAAAACAAAATGTTTTTCGGAAATTCTTCAGCGCAGATGAGGTTTTAGTATAAAATTGGGTGTCAAATTTTGGTGAGCATGAGCAATGGGTATTTTGGTTTGAATTTTTTTTTTTTACCTTTAACTACATATTATGGTAATGAAAAAACCTCTAAATCTAATATCTTTTTAGAACAAATACGGGCAAAATACATTGAAGAGGTGATTCGAAAAAGGGCCCAATCGACATGTTTGACGAAATCGTTATTTTTATTTTTTGTTATTTGTTTGTTGGTCATGCTTAGGTTGTCTTGAAAAACATTTATCACAACATGTGAAATCCCCCGCACTCCCACCTGTCGCGTAATATATTAACATATTGGGCCCTTTTAGGGTTCCGTACCCAAAGGGCAAATCGGAGGCCTGTTAATGACACTCCGCTGTCCGTCTGTCTGTCCGTATGTCACGGGTATCTAGCTCTTAGTCGGAATGAGACAGAAACCTGAAATTTAATTAAAATATTGACCCAAAACCGAATTTTAATTTTAAAATGTTATTTATTTCATTATTTTTCACGATAAAACAGAGCCTAAAAAAAAATTTTTTTTACCCCAGCATGTGGGGTGACGTTGTGTAGAGCTCACTAATTAGAGTATAAATATAATTTTTATACTTTTTTATTTTAAAATATTCAGAAATGGGGACTATCAAAGTTGCCATTTTTAGACCATTTTTGTTACGGGGTCTATCTCAAGGGCCGAAGCCCTTAGTGAATTTCTGTATTTTATGTACCATATGCTATATGTAAAGAACAAATACTAAAAACGCCGATTTATAATAATTGGTAATATGTACGGAACCCTAAAAGAGCGAGGCCGGTTTTTCTATGAATTTATTTTCAAGGAACATACTGGTCGCGGCAGTAAATAATGCACATCGGCTATCTTCGACTTTGTAGAGCGTCGTCTCTGTCACCGGACTGTTAGAGCTTCGTGCGACAGAGATGACGCTACGATACGATGTGCATTATTTACTGCCGGCACTACTCGAGGCTGTTATCAATCAAGCTATGAGAATAAAAAAGCTAATACAGTATTTGATACAAACTAAGGCAATAACAGTTTTATGGTAATCTACGTGGCAGTGACGCGAAAACAATCGAAAAGTTTCAATGAAAATGATTACTCGAAGAAGGGCCCATTTTTGATGGTTTTTCTAACAAAAATACATAAATATTACATGAAGAGTAATTTTCTTTAATGGTTTAAGATCCAAATTATAATCCTACAACAGAATAAAAAAAATATGATAGAAAACCTATACCAAAATTTAATAGTAGTTTATGCTACTAGGGCGAAAAGAAATCAATTACGAGGACGATTTAAAACACGAGCGCAGCGAGTGTTTTAAACGTAACCGATTAATTTATTGCTCTTACGCCCGTGTTTCATACTACGTTTTTCAATGCATAGTGTGAGGAAATAAAACAAACATAATCTTGTGAACTTTAAATTATGATTGTCTTAAAAGGACTGTATCCAGAGCCGTTAAACAGTGGAAAAAAGTATAACATTTATGGTACACAGAAAAGGCTGCAGGTTAGCCAACCATTGTAAATAAATTAAAAATAATAATAAAAATAACGCCCTAGGGCAAAATAATCGACTTTCTGTTCGGTTTTGATGCATAAAAAGTGGGAATTTACGAGCACTTTGAAAAAAATAAAATGTTTCAAGATGCTTTCAAGTTTCACCAAGTGCCGTCAATCACAAGTACTTATATATTATCTTATTGTGTAACTCCAACATCTATCGCTATAGCTTTCAAAAGTAAGTAATTGGCTAGAAATGACATTACATTGATATATGTTAAAGTAACACAATAAGGCCCCAAGACAGGTTGCGATTATGACGGAATCTTAAAAAGATAATTACAATATTTATTCTAATTTATATCGCATTGTGTCATAAAACACTGCCTCGAATGTTTTACGAACGTTTCTACAAAACATTGTTTAGTTACTCTGCACATTTGGTGAAGAACACATTTGTTCAAAATTGCATCTTATTTGTTTTCATAGTTTTTGCACTTGTGCATTGTTTTTCACCGGTTCTTCTATAAATTAACACAGTGATAACTGTTATTAAGTAGGTACACAATTTCACGGGTTATCGTCGAGAATAATTCTCATCAGGGCCATGTTATCATTATATGGCGTCACAAACATCGCATGTTGATAAAGATATACCACGCGAAGACTGGAAAACTCCTTTCAGTTTTTGCCGCGTTCTTGAACTATCGTGTGACATTGTTTTTTTTTTTCTTTTTCGTGCAACGACTGATTGTTATGTGCCAGTAACTGAAGAGTTGAGGTCGATATGTACCGGCCAAGTGATGTTTGGCGAACTGGTAAGTTGTTTTCTGTATACCTGAATTGGAAAACAAATTGTATCAAAATGGCGCACATCCAGCTTCGCAGAAAACAGAAATAGCTTTGTTCTTGCTACTTTCTGTAAGGATGATCGAATTAAATAGAAACTTACTCCCACTCCCACAATTTAAATTGTAAATTCTGGGGAAGTTTAAGTAAGTTTTAGTTCAGTTTGTATTCAAAGTTTGACCAAGTGCTAACTATGATTGGTATCGAAATTGAATATTATTATTAAAGTTGTCACATCACTAAAACGCTAACATTTGTCAATTTAAAATGGTTGATTATAGTTAGGTAGGCGAATAGGGGAATTTTCGGTAATACTCGAGCGTGGCAGTTTAAGATATGAGAGATACCTTAGACCTAATAGAACAACCTTGTAAAGTATTTAGCTCTATATGTAGTGACGCGCGCCTAGGATAGACGATCAGATTAGTAAAAAAAAACGATAGTCTGAAATACTCGAGCGCGTCAGATTAAGATATTGGGGGTTGATTTTAGTGTTTTAAGACTAAATTTAACTAATCTGACGATAAGTCCTTGACGCCGCCGAGTTATAGGGTCGCGAACTTGTAAAAAAAAACGTTAATCCGGCATTCTCGAGCGCGATTTTTTTATTTTTTATTTTGAAGAATATAATCTAAAACTTACTAAAAATACAAAATCTGCCGGTTTCCGCATGACCGGAAGTGTGGAGGAGCCATTTCGTCTTCCGAAAAACGCGTTGCGGCATATAAGTCGCGAACGACACATTTTACAAAAAAAAAGTTTAAATAAACAAAATGTATCGCCGGATATTCTGGGCAACGAGAATGACACTGAGGACAGCAATGACGAGACGCTTGATTCAGGTAAATTTTTGTACTTCTATAATATTCTCTCAACAAAATTACTGAATAGAAATAATTGTTACGGATGTTGCAGGCACTCAGCAGGAAAGAATTGTGGATGAGGAGCCACAATATGAAAGTTCCAGTGAAGAAGAAGAAGATGAATTGTATTGAGCAAAAATGTAAAGGTCATACATAACAATACAATTATAATACAATTTTTATATCATTTAATTTTTTTATACAATAAATAATACAATTCGTACTACATTTCATCTACATTTACGTTGGTTGTATCTATCGCTTTATTGTCATTCTTAAATTCCCCGTTTTATCAAGGAGAAAGAAAGGAAAAAAAAGAAACCAAAAAACCTTTTTCGGTCAGATTAAGAGAACCCACCAACATTTTTGTCAGATTAAGAAAATATGCTTTCAGGA
Source organism: Ypsolopha sequella (assembly GCA_934047225.1). NCBI lineage: Eukaryota > Metazoa > Arthropoda > Insecta > Lepidoptera > Ypsolophidae > Ypsolopha > Ypsolopha sequella. The sequence continues at coordinate 9,336,018 of OW204002.1, read as the reverse complement.
TACCGAGATAAACCTCCCCTATGAAAATCTGACGCGCTCGAGTATTTCAAAAAAACTTTTTTTTTTGCATTTTCAAAAATTCATCGTAACTTATCGTCACGCCGAAATCGTCAGTTTTTTTAAAGGGAGCCTTGGGGCCTACTTAACACCCCTTCCGAAAATCTGACGCACTCGAGTAAATATTTTTTTTTGCATTTTTGACTACTTTATATGCCTACCCCCACCACGCAAACCGGCAGATTAGTATACCGTTGTTATCAGAGGCACTTGGGGCATACGTAGTATGAATATCTGACGCGCTCGAGAATGCCCAAGTAACTGTTTTTTTTTAATTTTTGAAAAACCGTACACGCCAAACCCACTGCTCAAATGGTTTTTACCATACGAGCTTTTCTTTTCGAAATTATTTTATCTTTCGATTTTGATAGGTCTCGACGGCGCCGTTGAATTACGCCATTTAGCTACCTCGCCTCCCTAACTATTATACATATACAAGGTTAATTATCCAGCCAAAATATTTGATGACAGCAAAATTCCCATAGCTTAATTTCAAAAAGATTTCTTTATAATCTTTTGTTTTTCAAAGAATTTACGTCGTTTTAGGATATGGTTTTCATTATTTTGGTATATAAATTAACCATTACTTTCTTATGATTTTTTTAAATATATATCCGATATGACGCCACTTGAGAATTTTAGACATTTTACTGATTGTGATGTGTGATTGCTTATAAACTGGTCTGTCTCTGTCTGTCTACTCATTTGTCATCCATCTGTCAAATCAGTTGGAAGCAAATTATAATTATTATAAATTTGTCTTGATAACAAAGGACACATTTCTAAACAGCCATTTCTCAAGTGACATCACACGAAAGCAAATGGAAGTTATAGATTTTTCGTAAAAATATTCATCATCATGAGGTTTATTAGACCACAAGTTCCAAAATACGACTTATTAAACCTAAATCTCAAAAAGGTTTTCTAATTAACATAACAAAATTTAATCTCACCGAATTGGACGATGTGGGCAATTTAATCAGTATATAATTTTTATAATATTTACCGTATTAGATAAGCTGTTAACGCAAAACTGGTTTAGCCTAGGCAAAAGTAACATTAGGTAAGTACCATTTTGAAATTATACGTAGAATTGTGACCAGAGATGAATTTGATTTAACTTTCTTCTGGGCCTTTTTACATAACAACATTGGAAAGTTTGGAACGACTTGCCTCCTCCTTTATGAATTCACATGTCGTATCTCTCATTCAAAACTAAACTTAAAAAAAAAACTAACTGATAAACAAATAATAGAAGCGAACAGCCAATATATTCGTAAAGGGAAAAGAACGAAGTGATATATACAAGGTGTAACAGAAAGGTGTAACCATATTTGAAGAGCTCATCCAGTCAATGGTATAGAACAACTTTTAGTATGGAGCCAAACATGAAATCTCAAAAAAAAATCTGCCCTTCCGTACATTTCAGCCGAGCGGCATTGCATTTTTATATGAAACAGTAAAACAATTTTTTTCGAGATACAGGTTTTGTTCCACAGTAAAAGTTGTTCTATACCATTGACTGAATAAGCTCTTCAAATATGGTTACACCTTTCTGTTACACGTTGTATATATATACATGTTTTTTTTTCCTTTCTTGGGAAAAAAAAACCCTCTCACTTCAAATATTTGTATGTATATTTGTATATATATTTATTTATATTTCACTTTTTTCGTCTAATTAGTTTACTTATTACCCACGAATAAGATCAAACATCTCCACACAAACATACATAAAAAATTATGCACATAATAAATAAATAAAAAAATTTACGACATACTCATAACTCCGGAATAAATCTTTTTTTAATGTAGGTATACTGTATGCGCCTCTAATCAAAATCAGCGAAATATATGTCAACTACCACGGTACATGCCGAAAACCAGCGCTGTTTGGAATTTTTTACATTTCACAGACAGCAATTGCTGAGCATGTATCCATTTGCCAAAACTGTATATAGTATGTATATTAAATTATGTTATTGTAACATGTTGTTGTAAAATGTTATTATAAAATGTTCTAAGTTTAGTTTAAGTTTACTTTTTTTGTTCACCTTTAAATAAATTTCCATTTTCTTTCTTTCTTCTTTCTTTCTTATATTCAGAATAGGTGTAAAATAATATATTTTTAAAATAACATAATTATATCGTTTCAAAACTAAAATAAAAAATAAAAATCGGCGGGCTGGGGCCTACCTCGGACAGCGGATTAGCCTCGCAATCCAACGGGGTAACGGCACCAGCCTGCTGGGGACCCTCCCCTGCGGCAGCGATTTAAACAATATTTTTGATTTAATTTAGTCTATTTTTAATTTTATATTCTTTGAAGTTAGTATCTATTTTAAGTATTATATATAATTTGAATGAATGAATACACACTTTATTGTACACGGTCAATTAAAAAATTGAGTACAGAGTTTTGAACACACAATGTTGTACAAGGGCGGACTTATCACTTAAAGCGATTTCTTCCAGCCAACCTTTGGGTGGTGAAAAAAGTATTATTTTACGTAATGTGGAGGGGGATACCAAATTTACAAAATAAATAAATAAAAGAAGAATCAAAACCAATAAAGTGAATATACATAATGCCTAATATATAATATACTCCTATCCAACTAAACTTAAACAATATATTTAGTATGATTTATGTTATTTAAATAATTTTAAATGAATAAATAGTACATATAATAAATAAATACGCCATAAGACGTTACAGTAATGAACAAATAGAATTCCTGTCGTCTGGTAACTCTACCCGAAGGCGAACCACTGCACTCGTCCAATAACCTCTAATGATCAAATATCTCCACACAGATAGATGCTCGTGATCGATTACTCAATGGAGTCAAGTATTTGCATATAATCTTAATGATACTTTGACCGTGACACAATTTGAAGCTAAATGTTAATGGATAATGTTTGTTATTTCAATATTTATTTATTTATCTTACTAAAATAGGCACTTTCACTTAGTTTTGACCTTTTGTAGCATTTCTGTTTGTTGCTCCCTTATGAACGTCAGTATAGTTACACGGTAATCGAATCTGGTTTACACCGGTTGTAAATGGACTAAAACCACATTTAAACACTGCAAAGTCATAAATGTTTTTAATAAACTGAAAATGGAAACTATTTGTGAGGAATATACGACAAAATTGACGTAAAACAAAAACAAAAAAAACAAGACCAAATCAACTTCGTAAATTTGTACTTACCGACGTACAAAATACCCTCTTATTTATAACAAAAACTATGGAACCCGCACCCGCTTCCAAATATTAAAGTCTTATTATTTAGATTAACGTTATCATCTATTTAATTATATATTATAATTAATATATATATTAAATAAGAATAATTTAGTTTGTGAGCGCTTGCAGCGACACATAAACCTCTTTTGGTTTCCGTCAGCTGTGTCAAATGTAAAATAGTATTTTTTTAAATCAATAAAGGCATGAAAAAAAATAAACATGCTTTACTTATCACACTGAACCACTTTCCCAAAGAAACATACCCACGCAAATAATAGTTATTTAAGATACACGTGCGGAAAGTAAGGTTTATAACGAGCGCAGCGAGTGTTTTCATTGGCACGCATTCGGATAAAAACCTTTTACGCTCAAGTATCTTACAACATTTTTCAATGCATTTTGCGAGGAAATACAACAAAAAAATAAGTATAATAAAGAATGGTGTTTATCATCATTCAATTATTGCTAGAGCGCGCATACTTATAATAATTATTTTTTTTGGACAGCAAAACCTCCTTGCATCTTTGTAATTTTTTAAATTTTATGACTTGCACCATGCACCACAGAGTCAAAAACTTAAAGAAATTACTTTATTTCACGCGTGAAATAAAGGATTTCAGTACTGTTTTATTTCACGCGTGAAATAAAGAGTCGGTTTCCGCATAATTTTGTTACACAAAAAAGAAAACTTTACGAGCAACTGCATTGCAAAATAAATTGTCCACTTCTCCGTAACTAACCATTTAAAAATAAAGCGGGAGGGGGGGTTGTGTGGGCTTTTGTTTTGTTTCTAATTCATTATGACGGTATTAATTAATTTCCTTTTGTTTATTAAACAATTTTAACAAGGGATCGGCTTAAATTCAGCGTCTTCCTGAAGTCACATGCTGTGCTGTATTCCTTTTCTACCATATTTGCTTTTTTCTAAAGTTATCTTTATTTTTGTTGTTTTTTTCTCTATGAAAGCTAGTTATCAATTATGTATATTATTAAAACCTCATGGTTATTACCCTTAATTTGAAAATTGTAATGATAGAGATTTTTTTCTTTTTTTAACATATTTATGTAAAGTCTTTTCTGTGTTTTTCATTTTGTATTTTTATTTTCACGGGAATGTTGGTCAGTATGATCAGCACAGTATGTGGTTTCTTTCACTATGATCACCACCCAGCTATGGTTGTGAGATGCTTACCTAATTGCTGAACTCCGCAATCACTGATAAACCCTATGGGTTTTTGTTGATTGTGCATTTATGTAACTAGGTTAAGATTTTTTAAAATAAAAAACACTATAAAAATAATAGATAGCAGTCTATTTACAACCGGCTGTTTTCGCAGAAAACTTGGATTAAACTTCAAACAGTTTTTGGCTCCAAAGTTATTTTATTGGCGCCAGTGTAATTTCCTAAAATAAACTCTTGTGCAAAAAATTCGTCACCGCTTAAACCTGATAGCTTTATAGTTCACTGTTATCTTTATAACCGCTAGTTTAACTGCCACTTTACTACCTACAAGTTGACTACACTTACTAATATACGTCTTGATACTGGGCCCCAGACTAAGTATGCAAACTTTGTTAAACTGGAGGAAATGGGGTCAAATATCTAACACAAACTTAGATCATAATATTAAGGGGCTACAGAATGCTAAAATTCAGCCCTGCTCTAACAATTTTGGTTTTTAACTGTCTATCCTGCTCTATTCAGACGCCGCGTACGCAAAACTTAAGTTATTTTGAAATCGCGGCTACATTATGTGAAAAAGATGGTTTTTTTTTCGTTAGTATCTGCGTGTATTGGTTTCGTTTCAATCGGTTTCGAAACATGGGAACTGAATCGATTTTTTTGTGAAATTTATGCTTTTTTAAATGTATTATAATTAAAAGATTGAAAGTATGTTTATTTATGAAGTGTAATTAATAATTGTCTTGAGTCAAAAAACACAACATATTTTTTTTAATTTTTACCATCTAGGTACTTTGATGGAACTGAATCCTATACAAAACTGATGTTTAGCATAGTGGAGCCCCTTAAGAGCGTCGTGAAGGATAGTAATATATGAGGAGGTAACTTGTACCGAACATTCCAATATCTTTTTTCAGCCTTGCTACATTGACAGTCAAAATTTCTGTCAAGTTAACAAGTTAAAGATGATATTTGTGTCGATTCGGTATAACACGTTTTAACTTATTTGACAGGACTAAACTTAATTTAAGTGTTCTGTCTTTTTCTTTCTGTATCGTAAAGACAAAGACAGGATGCTCAAAATGAGGTTAGTCCTGTCAAATAATTTAAGTCATTTTACGCCGAATCGACACAAATGACTGTTTTTAAGAATTTAACTATCATATTTTATGTTTTATTTTTAAATGAAAACTGCCAGTTTATATGAAACTTATATATGTCTAACTTAAACCTTACTTTTTGTTTATGATGTGAAATGAAAATGAAAAAATTATATGAGAATTTATTTATTTCAAGTAACAAGACTCATATTGGAAGAAACATAATAAGATAAAATAAAATAAAATTAAATATAACATTAACTGTTGTAATAATAATAAGACACAAAATAATAATAAGATATAATAGCCGATTCTGAAGGTTTTAATTTTAGTTTTAGTGCTATCAAAACTTGAAGTTTTCCAAAGTAATTTAGCTCCTGTTCATAACACTTTAGGACTACTTTGTAATCAAGAAAATTTCGTTTTAACATCGCTTAAACTAAATTTTAAGCCTTCAGAATCGGCTTTAATAATAGGTCTTTACATATGAAATTGCCAAAATTTTATAGCTATTTCAATTATTTGTTTTTTGTTTGAAAGTTGATTTCAAGGTTTTACATGTACGTATTAAATTTTGTTTTTATTATCAGTTTGATTATAAAAATTTAATTTTTAAATCAGTTGGTCCTAAATGCCATCCATTTCCATGATAAGATTCGTAATAACTTTTTATAGCTGACACTTTTCAAAAATTAAATTAATGTTGCTGTTAGCTTAATGTTGTCTCATTCGTGAACAAAGAAATTAGATAATTTGGACTTTTCATTCCTAAAAAATATGCAAAAATGTTAGTATTGAAAAAAATACAAATAAACCTAAAGAACCATAAAAATATGGTGCATGATTCGCTAGAAATGATGCGTGCCGTTATCTCGTACTAAATGTATGGGAATGATTAATGTCCAAATTTTGGATACTTCTCGTTTGATTTTCAAAAAGTTATTGATGTCATTTTACTGATTAGGTAACCTACTTTCGATATCAGTTAAAATTTTTTTGATATCTGTAATAGTTACGGAATAATTGCCTGGTCACACTTAACGATTACACTCTGTATATGCGAAAAAACTCTCAGTGCAAGAAGGACGGACTCGGGGAAAAGTAGCAAAAATTCGGTTTTTTATTAATATAACATGTATTCAAATTGCTTTCTAAATTTAATTTAACTAGATCGATACTATATAGATAGATACTGTTAAAATCCATCTAATAAAATATAAATTCCAAATTGTCAAACCAGGAGAAAAGGTGTCAAAAAAGGCCTCATTTCAAATAAATATTTTTATCAAGGCAATTTTGCCAATCGCGTTTCTGTTTAACAGATCCCCAAAAAAAGATTCCAAAAATAATATACAATTTTATCAAAATAATAGCTTATAGGTATGCAAGCTCGAAAAGTGTCGATTTCTTTTTCCGTAGCGCTTTAAGGCATGATGCAAAAGCGATTTATGGCGTGTGTATTCTTCACAATTGAAGGTTTTTGTCTTTATTTATTTACTTCTACTTAAGTTTTGATAAAGCTGCACAACATTATAACGAAAATAGCGTTTTGTTAAAATTAACAAAGATGAAAAGGTTTTATCCGTCCAAAAATAAAGAGCTGAGATCCACAAAAATAAAAGTGTGACAAAAGTCGAAGGCTTACCTTAAGCCGCGACCTATAAAAACGTACCATTACGCTGAAAGATTTTTCGCGTTTAATAACCACGCAACGCCGCAGCGATGAACTGTGCAACAGGTTGCGGCAGTTGATGTGTGTTAAACGACCATCTTTTACCTGTCAAAATGACAGATAACATATACGATTACGATGCAGAGAGCATCGGAAGTTATTTGCGATGCTCGATGCTTGCCAAAGTCATGCGAAATGGTCGTTCATATTATAACTCTTTGCAACCCGTTGCACAGTTCATCGCTGCAGCGATGCGTGCGTGTTAAACGCGACAATTGTGATAAACGAAGATAAAGTCGTCAGATGTTAATTCATTAATTCCTTGCTACGTCTTATTCTCAGAATAAGGAATACAAATAGAAGCCTGACTAAAATAAGAACTGGGCATTAGCCATTGTACTCATCTAACGTAAATTACTCCTGTGTACGAGTGAATGAAACGACGAACCGCACTTACTTTATATTTTTTCCTGGTGTGTCACTAGATTGAACCAAACAAATGTCAGATGGATGTAATTTGGATGTATTTTAAAAATTATAATACCATCAAATTAAATATGTCTCATCATTGTATCGTTGTGTTGTAATATCGTACGTTGCGTGCATCACATCTTAATTTGGTGGCATCGAAATGTCTATTGCATTTTGCGAAAGTTTACAGCTTCACCGAGAGAAATTAAATATTTTGGTGCTCTTCCTCTCAAAATTCGTGAAAGTGTGATTTATTATTGTTTGTGTTGATTGTTTTTTTAACATTGTAATAAAATGGCTTGTGCGATTGAAGGCTGTCAATCGCATACAGGAAGAAAAGAAAACAACAATGAAGCAATATCATTTCATCGGTGAGTTCTGATAGTTTTTATGTTAATAAGTTGCAGGATCATACCTAAAACTCAGTAACAATAATAGTAGTTCTTGTAAATCATACTCGTGTTCAATTCTACACCGATATTTGCCTGTTTTATATAGATTTTCTGCCGACTACGAGAGGTTATGTTTTTTCGTATAGTGATGTACTAAAGTCCGTGTGGCAAACTATCGAACATTGGTTCCCGCGGCAGCCGTGCATAAAGGATAATAGATTAATGAGAGGTTTTCTTTTTGAGTATTAAAAAAAAAACATAGTTTCCCAGAACTCTGTAGATGGTGTTGAACTGACTACGTTGCTAGGTGCCAAAGCCAAAACGATTGAAAAAAAAAAACATTGCGTCACGTCACGTCACGTCACATACGCTCGTTGGTTGATGACATGTGTGCTGAGCATATTATGTGCGAATGCTTTGTTATGGTCCGTCCAGGTTTAAAATGTACCATGGCTTGTACTCATTGCGCTTTACGACTTTCATCTTTAGGAAAAAGATGTATGCCTACATTTTTATACAAATCCACAAGGCACAGACTTCTCTTCTTTTTCTCTTGGGACATTTTCTTTCTGGCTTAGAAAACTCATAAAAAGACTGCTAATTATTTTTTTCTTTTTCCTTGTTGTTATTATTTATTTATTTTCAAAATGTCATTGTGATGTGATGTGACAATGACATTAATTACTTTTTTATGTACGTTTCGTTTTACGATCTCAAAATTACATCCAAGTGCAATAATCAAAAAATTATGTGACGTTCCGTTCCTTGCAGTAACTTACCAAGTTCAGCGCCATCTATCCAGCGACTAGGGAAGAGTAAAAAAAAAGAAAAGAAAATCCCTCATTGCAGCGCGAGTTAAAAGAAAAATAATTCCGAATAAATATCGCTATATTTTTTGTTACAGATTTCCAAAAAGGGAAGAATTAAAAAGTGAATGGCTTAGACGAATAATTTGACCAAATTGGGCAATTAAAAAAAGCGGTCATATTTGTTCGAAACACTTTACGTCGGATTCTTTTAGACCAAACGAAAATTCAAAATGGAGACTTTTAAAAGCAAATGCCTTACCAACGTTATATTCACCAGATACAGACACATTGGTAACCTTTAAATAATTATGTATAATTGCATTATCAATCTTGTTTGTAGGTACGTGCTTGTACTATACTATAGTACATTAACTCGATAATTTTTCAATTTTAGGCAACAGAACCAGTACCTATGGATGTCTGTGGTTTAGAAAAGTGCATACTTCTATGTTCGCAAATCGTTCTGAAAGGCCTGTTCGTTCACGTTACTGCCGTGATCGACTTCACGAAGAAATTCCGCAGATCAAGACATTTTCGTACTTAGTGGTTGACAATAAAAGTACTTTGACAGGGTAGTTCTATCGTGAAATGAATTTTGGGAATGATTATTGACTTGAACTGCGCATAATTTGATTTCTTATTACAGGTTATTAGGTATTTTAATCGTTCATTATTTGTTATTAGTTTTTATTCAAGATAAGTTGATGTTTATTTGATAGAAATAAAAAAAAATTAAATTACCTCTGTAGTAATTGCGCTGTCATCGCTCATATCATCATCATCATTGACATAATATTATTTTTACGAATCCTATAAGTCTATGATTATTATGATTTCTATTGTTGCAATTAATTCCTTCTTCCTTGATTGAACAAAGACGCGACATCAACGAACATCTATTTGATTGAGTTAAGAGGCGACTTAAAAAGTATCCACTTAAATAGTTTACGGTTATATCTCTGATACAAGCTGTTCACGCTAAACAGCGTGACGTCAGCGCATGCGCAGAAAGGGTGACTCGCGACGGAATCGAGTCCCGCGCTGACCGCCGCTCGCTCGGTCTGTTCGGATCGACGAGCCTCTCAAGGCGCACGCGCGCGCGCCCGCGCAGCCGACAGCTCTAAACAATAGACATTCGCGTCAGCACAAACAATATCGCGTACCTAAAGTGTAGTATTAATACAAGTGCTGTGTACATCACTCAAACCAGGACATTCAATACATCCCTGCACAGACGCCAGCTCAACTAGCCAACAAGAAGGCTCAGCACGTCACCGCATCTCCCGTCGGCCCGTCCACAGACATTCCAACAAAGGTCAGTTTACCCACAACCTTTTTCTTATCCTGTCTGCTCTCCCACTCAAATTCCATCAGCCCTGCATCCTGTAGCCAGCGGCTACATTTTTGGTCCTTCGAACCGGATCGAATTCTGGTCCTTACAGTCCATTTTCACAATTTTGGCCCTTCGAACCGTTACTGAACCAGCCCCCGTCGATTACAGTCCATTTTCAATCCAAGAAAATTTTTGGTTTATATCACCCCCCGCCTATCCCCCCCGCCGGCCCGTAACTTTGTTTGAACCAGCCCCCGTCGATTTACTACAGTCCATTTTCACCCGGTTACATATTTCGGCCCCCCCCCGCCCCTTTACAGAATAAACTCAGTTTGTTATTATTATTCAGCTCAGATAACATAAGTATATTCATTCAGCCCAATTGTTTATTACAGTCCACTATACTTCTTTATTAAACCCAAATTTTACGAGATTTTGCGAGATATTTTTTCGGTGCGAGTATTTGCTTTATTTCGTGCATTTACGTAAGTTACGCACATACGTAAAACCCACGTATACGTAAGTTATTACGTAACGAACGTTTACGTTTACGAATTATTACGTTACCAAAGTTTGATCTGCATCATTGGATTGTCCGCTCATTTAGATCCGATTTCTGCGAGGTAAATACATTCTTTGTTCGTTTACGCGTTCGAGGCTTGTAGGTAGGTATTTTATTCTATAAATAGAATAGCATTTAGCTTCGTGTAAGCGGGAAGTAGCATAATAACATAAGAGTGAACAAGCCTTGTCGATTGTAATCTTGTAATCACGGTAATCTTGTGTTGCAGTAATATATTGCCGAACAGTTTTATCCTGATATTGTCTGCTTTTTATAGTAAATTTTTTTTTTGTTTTTTCATCTCATCTCTGCTTTTATTGTTTATGGTACACATATAGGGTGTTCCACGTTGGTTTGTCAGCTCATATACAGGTTGTTTTTTAAAAAAAAAAAAATTTTTTTTTTTTTTTTTTTTCTTTCTCTTCTCTCTGTCGGGTTTATTTTCCGTGTTCCGTTTGAACATAGCCTTTGTTATTTCGGCCCGCGCAAGTTACAAGCTATCCGCACGTTGGAGTTGGTAGCGCTCAAGTTTTTTAATAACTCATTTTCACATATAGTCACACTCATCACACATTCAATCAGCACATACACACTCAACTCATTTTCACTCACACATTCAATCAGCACATACACACTCAGCTCATTTTCACTCACACATTCAATCAGCACATACACACTCAGCTCATTTTCACTCACACATTCAATCAGCACATATAGACACACTCAGCTCATTTTCACTCAGTCATCACACATACACTCATCACATACACATTCAGCTCATTTTCACTCTATGAAACCAGCACTCAGTCATCACACACACACTCATCACATACACACTCAGTTCATTTTCACTCAATGACTCCAGCTCCAACAGAGAATTCTTGTAACTCCGCACAACGTGTAGTGAACGTCACTAACACACCAATAATAGCAGACGTACATGGTCAATTTCACTCAGCACGAGCCCTGTTAGGTTTTATCTCACGTCGCGGTACTCTAGTTCTCATTCGCTCAGAGTCGGCACAAGCTGTGTAGGTGCTAGGGATCAACTCATTGAAGTTCAGAACTTCTTCGGGTCAAACAATGATGCAATCACTCACCAGCTCGCGAATCAGCACATAACTTGGTTCGGCGCTCTGCACGAAATAATACTCAACTCAAGACCCCTCTGCCCGATTTTATCCGATCCTACGGACTTTGACCCTCTCACGGCCGGACATTTCATTATTGGTCGTCCGCTCACCGCTCTACCTGAGCAGTCTTTTTACGACAGACTCATATCTGTTCTTAAACGCTTTCAGCTCATTCAAGCGCTCTCTCAGCGCTTTTGGATTCTCTGGTCCAGATCCTACCTCCATACCCTGCAAACCCGCTCCAATCAGCTCTCCCCTTCCTCCCCTCCTCAAGTGGGTGAACTGGTCCTCATCAAAGAGGATGACCTGCCTCCGCTCCAATGGAAGTTGGGGAGAATTCTCCGCACAATGCCTGGCAAGGATGGAGTGATCCAAGTTGTGGATCTGGACACAGCCCATGGAGCCGCAGCCCCGGCCCCCCCAGGATGTTCACGCTAAACAGCGTGACGTCAGCGCATGCGCAGAAAGGGTGACTCGCGACGGAATCGAGTCCCGCGCTGACCGCCGCTCGCTCGGTCTGTTCGGATCGACGAGCCTCTCAAGGCGCACGCGCGCGCGCCCGCGCAGCCGACAGCTCTAAACAATAGACATTCGCGTCAGCACAAACAATATCGCGTACCTAAAGTGTAGTATTAATACAAGTGCTGTGTACATCACTCAAACCAGGACATTCAATACATCCCTGCACAGACGCCAGCTCAACTAGCCAACAAGAAGGCTCAGCACGTCACCGCATCTCCCGTCGGCCCGTCCACAGACATTCCAACAAAGGTCAGTTTACCCACAACCTTTTTCTTATCCTGTCTGCTCTCCCACTCAAATTCCATCAGCCCTGCATCCTGTAGCCAGCGGCTACACAAGCTATAGCATTTTTTGTACTAGAAACAAGCACAATTTTGGACTTAACTTATGTACCTACCTGCCTACGATATAGTAATGTGTACTTAATAAAAAATATTATGCTAAACGAAAGATATCCTTTTATTAATTCCTTATTTACACAATATAACATGTGTCCCACTGGGGTAGACAGAGACCACTTTGCTATTAATTCTCTTGGCCTCCTTCCAAAGCAAGAGGATGTCACCAGAAAGGTCGGTGCCTCCTGCATTCTCTTTTTTTTCACACATACGATATGATGTGTGGTAAGGAGATTGGTCGCGGTTCATTTCGATTTGGTTTATTTATCGTAGTCAAAAATCGACATTGTTACATCACTAGCAAAGCAACGAACTAGTGACAACCTACCTAATTAAGAAAAAACTAATACATATCCATCTCTCTCTAACGCACTAAAATGTCGTAAGAAAATCAAGGATAGGTGTCTTTCTCCGCGTATTATTTTAGCCAGGCTTCTATTTGTATTCCTTATTCTGAGGTCTTATTCTTATAAAAAGATAAAATAATATTTATTGATAAACTTACCATTAAGGCGATATGCGAAAAAAAAATACGGGTGTTTCTTTTCTGTGTATTTCATGAAATACAAGGAAAATTTTAATAAATTTCTGGTATATGCATTTTGACTATATAATCTAGGGTTTTGAAATTGGAAAACATGTTTGGATAAATTTTCCTCGATAGAAATAATTGTTGAAATGAGGTCTTTAAACACACTTTTTCTCCTCGTTTGACGAATAGGAACCATATACAGAACTCAAACATATTTTATTTGCTGAGTTTCAACAATATCTAGAGATGTGATATTTGAAATTTTGCTAGCTATTTTAGTTTTCTTAGTAAAAATATAAAACCAACTTTTTTCCCTTTTGCCCTGAATTCGCCCCTTTCGCACTGCGCGATTTTTCGCTTGGAGTGACAGTGACAAAAATAAAATTTGCATAGCCTCTTAATATCCATCTATACTACTAACAAAGTTGTAAAAAAAAAGTTGTGCCTGTACGGTAGTCCCTGTGTCTGTACATTGAATATTTTTGCTAAATACTTAATGAAATGGATTATGTAAATGAAGGTGAATGCGCTTTCTTACATTATTAGAGGGGGGAGGGGTAATAATCGTATCCCATAGTAAAGCGTATCCCATATATTCTAAATAGCCTGCCCATTAATATTAGGCAGGAGTCCAATAAACAAACGTTTAAACAACTGTTATTGAATCATCTCCTCAATACCATGTAAGTTTTTAGTTAAGTAGGTATAATAATTATAATTAGCTGGTGCGGTCGGCCGCGCGTCAGCGGATACCCACGCCAAGTCATAGCTTAGCAAAGGCACGTAAAGTGGTAGCGGAGACGTGGCCGCTTATGTCCGGCTGATCGTACTAATTACTTTTATTTAAGTAGGTACTAATTTTATTAAAATTGTATAGAGACACACGGATCCCACAGTCAAACTGTACATGCAGTTTTGTGGGTCATATTTAGCTATAAGATAATCTACCTTTTGATAAATAAAAGTATTCATTCATTCATTCATAATATGTACATTAGTTGGCCATAAATTAAATGGTTTGATCGTCCAATTTTCCTACTGTTTCGACCCATACGCTGCGCTCCAAAAACAGAGAAAATAGAGATATTGTCCAAGTGGCGTAATGACGCAAGGTTTTTGACGTCTGACGTTGATTGCGCTAGTAATTTTTTCTTAGTAATTTTGTACGCGAATGAAATCATGTGCTAGTCCCCCACCACTTTCACCGAGTGGTCAAAAATCGTTTCGCGACCTGTACCTGGGTCAATCTGAACGTCCTACGAAAGCAATTAAGCCCTGATTCTGGACAGATTAGCTTCTTTCTCAAGCGCTATCCGTCATGGGTCTGCAACCTTCGAAGAATCTCCACTTCTAAATCGCTGATTTGACCAAGGCAATTCCTAGACAATATATAATTTTCTCAACAAAGTAAGTAATCGAAAGTGAGCCCTGATTCTGGACGGATAAGCTTCTTTCTCAAGCACTTTCCGTCATGGGTCTGCAACCCTCGAAGAATCTCCACTTTCAAAATCGCTGATTTGACCAAGGCAATTCCTAGATCATATATAATTTTCTCAATAATGTAAGTAATCGAAATTAAGCCCTGATTCTGAACAGATTAGCTTCTTTCTCAAGCACTTTCCGTCATGGGTCTACAACCCTCGAAGAATCTCCACTTTCAAAATCGCTGATTTGACCAAGGCAATTCCTAGATAATATATAATTTTCTTAACAAAGTAATTAATCGAAATTAAGCCTTGATTCTGGACAGATTAGCTTCTTCCTCAGGCGCTTTGCGTCATGGGTCTGCAACCCTCGAAGAATCTCCACTTTCAAAATCGCTGATTTGACCAAGGCAATTCCTAGATAATATATAATTTTCTCAACAAAGTAAGTAATCGAAATTAAGCCCTGATTCTGGATAGATTAGCTTCTTTCTCAAGCACTTTCCGTCATGGGTCTACAACCCTCGAAGAAACTCCAAGAATCATTGCTGATTTGACTAAGGCAATTCCTAGATAATATATAATTTTTTCAACAAATTAGAATCGAAATAAACAAAAAGGAATTAAGGGGACCCATCAATTTTGCACTAGATGTACCTATATGAAGAAAACTAGAAGAGACATATAAGTATATGCTGCCAGATGCAACCTGCTATAGAAGGAAATGAAGTGAAATCGCGTTGGTTTCCCGGGACCCTACAATACCTCCTCACTCAGACTCTTTACATTTCAGCAGAACGTTGGACCAGAAATATACAAGCTGAATTTTTGATCATCGTCCAAATTCATACTGGTGGCTTGGTAAGTGAACAGTGTCATGGATCAATAACAATTTTGGTGAAATTCGTAAAATGAAATTTCGACTCCCCATAGTGATTCATACGGGAGTGGAACTGAATTTCTATGGGAAGCCGAAATTTCAATTTACGAATTTCACAAAAATTGTTACTGATCCAAGATACTGATCACTTATTAAGCTTCCAGTATGAATTTGGACGATGATCAAAAAGTCACCTTGTATATTGATGCTTTCTCCGGAATCTACTATCTGTAATCATCTTGTACAATCTGTAATCATACCTGGGGAGGATCTTGTAAAACTAAAATTATCACTCTTGAACGAGACCAACGGTCCATCCTAAAGGTTTTACTGTGCAAGAAAATTACTTATAGTACAACAGATGTCTACAAAGACGCAGATGTCTTAACCGTTAGACAACTGTACATTCTAAACTGCATCATTAAGCTACACAAACAGTTAAAACCAGATTCAAGTATAATTAATAAACGCAACCCGCAAAACGCAACCTCCCCGTGGGGGGAGTGGGGGACTCAGCTATTACTTTACCCAAGTTTAGGTTAGGACTACCTTTGCAAGGAGATAATTCTACATACAAGCTATACATCTATACAACAAAATTAACAGAATATTAAAAATATATACAATGTCATACCCGGAATGTATAAATAAAATAACGTTTGGTTAAAAAAACAAGATTACGAACAGACGGAAGCACTTTTATGTCACTTAGTTTAGGATTAATTAAACGCATATTTCACACACTGACACACTTTGTCTTTTTGATCATCGTCCAAATTCATACTGGAGGCTTGATAAGTGATCTGTATCTTGGATCAGTAACAATTTTTGTGAAATTCGTAAAATGAAATTTCAGCTTCCCATAGAAATGCAGTTCCAGTCCCGAGTGAATCACTATGGGGAGTCAAAATTTCATTTTACGAATTTCACCAAAATTGATATTGATCCATGATACTGATCACTTACAGAGCCACCAGTATGAATTTGGACGATGATCAAAAAGTCACCTTGTATATAAATTAAAATTAAATAATGTAACTTTATATTTTATCGAAAAGCTTTAGATTATTACTGATATTACTAAAAAACTTGATCAAATAAAATAATTTGGGCAAATGCGAGACGACTCGCGCAAAAAAGGTTCCGTACCACCAGTCACGCAATGCGGGTACGTAACCCAAAAATATTATGGTAAATAACAACGTTAAGGCGACAAAAACAAGCCGCTAAAATGGTAGCGCCTTGTAAACAATTCGGCAACCTCCGGATTCGGAACCCTAATATCTTAACCGCTATATTTTTCCTGTAATCTTTACGTAATCATAATCACTATATTACTATAAATTTTTTCATATGTTTCGGTCCTCTTATTTCGGAGATGAAGGGGGAACCTTATATATAACGTTAAAAAAAAGGATACCTTTTCGAGGTTTTTTGTATGGGGACTCCCTTTGGGTTTAATGTATTTACCGTATTAGAGGCCATACAAAACGTATTGTGTGAAAATTTCAACTGGCTACCAATAGCGGCTGAAGTGTAGACCCCTGTGACAGACGGATGGACACACGGACATACAGCGAAGGCTTATAAGAGGGTCCCGTTTGACACCTTTCTTGTGTACCGAACCCTAAAAATGAATTTTCAATATAAAATGCGATCTCGGTCTAGATTTATCGTGAATATAGGTAGTTCTCATATTGTTGCAGGCTTTCAGGGCCTCCGGACTAGAAATGCAATATGAAAATAGAAAGACACAGATAAAACGCAATATGAAGCTTATTGTGTCGGAAAGAATCGTATTGAAAGGTATAAAATTCTATGGATTGGGATTTACGTGAGCGGAAAAAGGAATAGTTCTATAGTTTCATGAAACGGCCAAGCCATACTTTTTGAGCAAGATGTAGGGTTTGTAGAGTTAGGCCTTGTAGAGTTAAGGACTTAGCTTTACACGAGATCTGATAACTTTTTAACAGTGAAAGCGTTATGAGTTTATGAGTCTTGGCGACCTAGTTTACATGAAATGTTTTTGATTGGATAGGTACTTACTGATCCAGAGGTCGTGAGTTCTAATTCCGTGGGGGCGCAATTTCTGTTCAGTCTACATGCCTCGGCCGGGTTACAATTGAAAGATAGTCATTCATGCCTTGCCTTTGGTATTCCAAGGGTTTTTGCTTACATATGCTGAGTCAACTACTGACCCTATCAATGTAAAACTCGCAGACATGTTTTTTCAGACCTTTATCTTTCCGTTGTAAAGACAGTTACCTAATTGGACACATTTCCTTCGATAGGTTTTATTTTAAATAACGCCTTTTTAAGTTATAAATATACGTTTTTCGTCTAAGCTGCTTGAGTTTTATGTCTGAAATTTCTGCTATAACACGTAACCATGGTTTATTTTCTGTTGTCAAGACTGAAAATAGCTGCATCAAATAATTTTTCAGAATATCCAGATCCAGTGAATTTTCAAGGTATATCGGGATATTCTAAAAAAATATTTGATGTGCCGACAGCGCGAGAAGTGAGCGTTCTAATGTAGACTTTCTGACAATATAATTAAGTTCAAAATCACTCAACAGGATTGCTGTATACCACGGACCAGTCCTTAACTAACTATACCAAAGAGGAAACGCTTATGACTTGCGTCCGTAACTGCATGCGTCCTCACGGTGTTGGTAAATACACAGAGCCTGGCTTGTTCTACAGTACGACAAGACTCAGAAGTTCCCGTGTTAATTCGTAAAACGAACATTACCGAATTAAAAACGACTACAACTACCACCAATCCCATACCAACACATATACTAAAACAACAGACGCGGCAACAAATATTCGTCGAGCGCACGCGGAGGCTTCTGAGTCGAGTTGTCATAGGTCTGTAGGTACCTGTCTCTTCGGTGTCCTCAAACTACAATATTAGACATAATATATGGTCACGACATGAATCCCCGAGGGGTGTCAGTCAGTGGTGTACCCAAGTGTGAACTGTGAAATGTAAGTCACAGTTCACACTTGGCACCCCCGCTTTTCACTGACGATTATTACCCCCAAACGTGATGGATGGTGAGCCCTATCGCCATACTTTGGAAAATCCAAATAAAATGCCTTTACAGTTTTAATCCATTGCATGACTGCTACCTCTGTTCCTCCGTGCTTTGGATTTTTTTAAACTAGAAAGTTTATAGTCCATTCTCCTCGGTCCAAGGTCGGCGGTTAGCTGATAATTCTAGGTGATTAATGGCGCCCATCTAGCTGTAGGGTTTTAAACTCAGTTTTCATTTTAATAATCATCAGGGTCGGTCCCGGAGGGGTGCGGGGTCACAGGGGTCATTAGGTTTGAATGAACTTTTGCTAATAGTGTTAGTAATCATCTGCAGGTAATTTGATCATAAATACGTAAAGGTAGATATAGAGATAATTAAAAGACTTGATGTTTCATTAAAAACTGTATTTCAATGAAACTTTATACTTAAATATTATTATCGTTATAATTTTATTTTACTTAACTCTGATTATTTAAGTTTTTAAATTTATATTACACAATTAAAAAATGTAAATGGAAAAACTGTAGTAAATTAAGATGATAACTAAGCATTTTATGTTTTGTGTGACTGTTTGTCTTCCTTATAAAATAAATAAATAAAACGTGGTTTTTATGGGGACTTCGATTGTGACAACCAAACTCATACAGTAGACTGTTTGACTAGGTAGTTGATACTACTAATTTCACATAATATATAAAAAAAAAAAGTATTCAGCAAGTCTAGCAAGCAGATAAATTGCACAGCATAGTTAAAAAATAAAGTTCGTCTGGAAGAAAACTGTCTAAAAAAGAAATATTTCCGCAAAATTGAGGCTTATTCTAATAAACTTTTCACTTTTTTATACGAAGCGTTTTTAAAGAAGTTCTTTAATACTATCTAGGTATATTTAATAAATAAAAAACGACTTATTTACTTTTATCATTAATTAGAAATATTTTGAAATGATTTCTTTTAATATCCGAAGAAATGCGAGGAATTTATTTTCTACTTGTACCACTTTATACTTCTATTTCTACACCTTTAGTCAAGGTTGTCTATTTACTATTCCACTATTATATGTGGCAGTAAAACTAATAACAAAGGCCGTAAACAGGCAATATGCTGATTGACCGGGCACATTACTGGGTAATACTCGTAATAGCTGAGGTGATTATCGAAGAATCGACCAATTTGCTAATCTATGGACGTTTGCAGACGTCTTGTCCATGGGTTTTTTTCCGGAAGCCAAATATGTGCTCGTGTCATGGTGAAAACAACTGCAAAATGGTCGAATATCAAGATTTTTTTATTAAAAAAGCCTAATAATTATAAACTGTACTGGCGACCTGAAAGTAACTTTCTTCCTTGAACACCAAGTCATGGTATTTCAAGGGAGTTCTTTTATTACCCCGCCGACGACGCCCATACACGCACTTTTGGGTGTGGCCTATTGAAACTGTTATTTCCTACCGTAACCCAGAAAATGGTGGCATATAATATAAATAAAACCGGCCAAGTGCGACTCGGACTCGCGCACGAAGGCTTCCGTACCATTATCTATAAATATCTATAAAAGGCCAATGAACCTAAGTGCTGACCACTTACCGAGTCTCTAGTTTGAATTTGGTTATATAAATAAAAGTCACCTTATATTTACTACCTATTTTAAACAACTAACAACTTCGTTTAGGTAATTTACGATGGAATTTGTAGGCAAATTTTCATTTTAGGTTGGTCGACTATTACTCGTTAACTTGTGAAGCCTACTTAGCTGTGATAGTTTTCCTTTTAATTTCGTTATGTAATATAACCGTTTCGCTGGCAGAGGAGGGACACTTTACACGAACAAAAATTAACAATTATAAGCTTAATATTTCACAAACCGAACCCTGGATCGAAAAATGGTCTTCTCACACCCCCAATATTTTTAAATTACCTATCCAATGACACATGTAACACAAAAACATCTTTTACAGTTGAAGCTGTCCGTTTGTAGAATGCTTTGCCATTTTTGTAAAGTCTGCTCCTTCTTTGGCTATTTACAGAAGACGAATTAGAGAATATTTTTCCCTTTACTAATTAAGGTACATATGTATAGGTATATTCATGTATCTGATATTAGTAAATATGAATATACGTATATATCAGTATATATATAATATTGTATATTATGTATTTGTTGAGATAGTAATACTTAAATACGATAACTAATACGATAACTAATTTAGAGGTAGTAGAACTCGCGCAACATGCAATTCTGAAAGTTATTTTGCGTAAACCCTATCGTTACTCTTCTGATCTTTTATACAAAGAAGCGAATGTATTAAATATTAAGCAGACTTACATTCTTCAGGCAGCTACATTCGTTCATCTTAATCATAATTTTTTCGAAACTCACCAACATAAAATTGCAACTAAGTCAGCAAGAGAAGGGCGTTTTGTCCTACCCCTCTGTCGCACTACCTTCGGGCAAAGAACACTTTCCTTTTTAGGCCCACGGATATACAACTATATTGATCATACCCTAAAGTTGCTACGGAAGGCAAAAAAACCTTTTCGTAGAAAGTGCAAACTGTGGTTGAAGGAGTTAGGTAGAAAGGAGAGTGAAAGCAGATTCATTAATATTGTTGCGTAAGCAGAATAAGATTTAAATTTATAAACTATATTGGTATCAAGAATAACTCGAGTCTGTGTCTGTTGGTGGGTAAACCTATTTTATTTTGCTTACCTATGTATTAAACATTTTTATTTGGCTTTTATTTAGTACATTCTCTTTTGTTTTTTGGTGTATTTTTTTCCAAGCAAAGTTTAAAGAAAACGTCTCAAGAATCGTTAATAGTTACAATTTACAAATTATAAGAATGCGTACATCCCCTATGCTACAATGATCTCTGCTTATCACCCTTTGACAATGGCGCGGTGATGCCCTGAATTATTTTAGTTAGTCTGAAGTTGTAGTAAACAAATTACATGCAAATTGCTAAATATATGGGTATTCCTGATAAAGCTTTTGGTATTGAGATTCCCATTCTTCTTCTTTTGTGATCTGGTTCCTATTTCAATCCACATAAAGTCTTTTGTGTAGTGGTGGTTCCCTTTTATCTTTCTTTATATTTGTTATTTTATACTTTCTCTTAGCTAGGCGACGCTCGCGGAAGATTTATTTATGGGCCATAGGCCTCTTTAAATCTGAAGCTCACAAATTGAAATTGCGTTCTTGCTACATTAAAAATCTTATGTAACGATACAAACATACATAATTATTTAATTTGTTCTAGTTAAACTATGTAATATGTTTTATGTTATTATTACATTATGTTGTATTCGTCTATGGTTACGTAGCAACATCCATAATTACTTACTTTATGTCAGAATGCAAACATCTAAATCTTTAAATAAAATCTTTAAATAAAAAAAAAATAAAAAAAATATATATACAATAATAAACATGTAGATAATTAAATATTTATAATTTTACGTTCACAGCATATTTTATGTCAATCCAAAATATTTTTGATTTATTTCGATTATTCGGATATTTCTCCTGAAATCGTGAGATCAACCTAAAGACCTTGGTCTTAAGAGCGGTTTCACAGCCAGATTCAGCCTTTTTCTAATTAATCGAAACAGAATTTACTCAATAGTTTTTCAACAAAACTATGTATTTTGGTATGCTGCCATCGCAAAGTTTCCATTCCATCTGAAAATTAGACTTTTATTTTTGAAATTCCTATTAAAAGGTGGGTTTTTTAGAATTAGGCTGCAAAACCGCTCTTAAGTTCTTTCAAGAGATGAATCTTGTTACGCAGAAGGTGAATGTAGGATGAAATAGCAAGCTAAAGCGACCTCGACTGACTTCAAGCCACTGAGCTGGTCCGTATAAGGTCAGATGCACAACTTCAAATGACCATTTCACATTATGTGTCTTGGTCAATCGGTTTCATAAAAATAATATAAATAATAGATATATAGGGCTATTCTAAATATTTAAGAAAAAACACAAAAGCTTTAAGTTCACTCGATAGAAAAAAATACGGAGTTACCTCTACATTTCATGTTTTTCGAGAGTTAAAGGTGCTTCCTTAAATTATACAGCCTTGAAATTTGAATTAAAAATAACTGACTAATAACTCCGTCTAAACATTTAAGAGTGTTTTAATACTTTCATCTAGAAGCCCAGTTATTAACTAAAAACGCAGTTTTTCGTGAGAGCGTGTTTCTTAAGGCGATACAAAAAAAAAGGGTTTTTTTCGAATCCATTTACTCCACTATAACGTCATCGACGTATTTCAGTTTTGGGTAAATGTTTATTGAGTATTTGATTAAGATTCTCACTGAAGGAAAACGCGATTGGATGCAATTTTCTTGAAATAATTTAATTCTGAAAAGACCTCTAAATTGTTTTATTTTTTCCTGTAATTCAGAAACCCTAACTAACTTGATTGTGAAATTGCTTTCAAAATGTGGATATTATGTATTTGTAAAGTCTCCTTGAAAATCTTTTTGGCAAAATTGCTTAGTAATATTAATAAAAAACGGACGTTTTGTTACTTTTCTACGAATCCGTCCCACTCGCACTGAGGGTTTTTTCGCATATGGAGTTTCAAGGACGCTAAAACTTTTACGTATCGACTTAATTCGCTTAAATTTAACTATGTTAACTTTAAGGTGTGTTAATTCGAAAACCATCGAGATTTTGGTTTAATAACCCGTATTTTAGAACTTGTGGTCTAAGATCCTCACAATAATGATATTTTTACGATAAAGCTTCAACTTGCCTTCGTGTAACGTCACTTGAGAAATGGCTGTTTAGAAATGTGTCCTTTGCTATCAAGATAAATTTATTATAATTTGCTATATAATAAAAATTATTACAATAATTTATAATAACATCTGATTTGACAGATGGATGACAGATGAGTAGACAGACAGAGACAGACCTTTTTTTTTATAAGAAATCACACATCACAATCTGCTGTAAAATGTTTAAAATTCTCAAGTGACGTCATATCCGACAATTCTTTAAGAAATCATAATTAAGTAATGGTTCATTTTTTTACCAATATAATGAAAACTATGTCCTAAAACGTCGTATACTCTGCGAAAAAAAAAAAGTCTTTTAGAAATTAAGCTATGGGAATTGGTGGTCGTAACACCCACAGTTGTAAGCTCAGTTTTGATTGACGCAAAATGAGGTGCTTAATCTGCCCTTATATGCACTCAGACAAAATAAAACAAACAATATTAGTGATAGCCACAATTACTATGTACCTATTCATCGTACTAAACAAAGATAGTTGTTTAAAGTTTAGTCAGATTACACTTATTTACAACACATTATTACTTTTAACCCAACAATGTAGCAGTAAAACTATCCCGGTCATTATTCACAATGACTAACTCGATGCCCGGAGCTTAAACGTTTAAATTAACTTACAGCAGTTCGGAGCAAACAAGTAGCTAGACTGTGGCCATTTTAAATGCAACTGCAACTGCAACTTGCATTTGCCTTCGTGTAACGTCACTTGAGAAATGGCTGTTTAGAAATGTGTCCTTTGCTAGCAAGATAAATTTATAATAATTTGCTATATAATGAAAATTATTATAATAATTTATAATAACATCTGATTTGACAGATGGATGGCAGATGAGTAGACAGACAGAGACAGACCTCTTTTTTATAAGCAATCACACATCACAATCTGTATAATGTTTAAAATTCTCAAGTGACGTCATATCCAACAATTCATTAAGAAATCATAATTAAGTAATGGTTAATTTATTTACTATCATAATGAAAATTATGTCCTAAAACGGAGTATACAAAAAAAAAGTCTTTTAGAAATTAAGCTATGGGAATTGGTGGTCGTAACACCCACGGTTGTAAGCTCAGTTTTGATTGACGCAAAATGAGGTGCTTAATCTGCCCTTATTTGCACTCAGACAAAATAAAACAAACAATATTAGTGATAGACACAATTACTATGTACCTATTCATCGTACTAAACAAAGATAGTTGTTTAAAGTTTAGTTGGATTACACTTATTTACAACACATTATTACTTTCGACCCAACAATGTAGCAGTAAAACTATCCCGGTCATTACTCACAATGACTAACTTGATGCCCGGAGCTTAAACGTTTAAATTAACTTACAGCAGTTCGGAGCAAACAACTAGCTAGACTGTGGCCATTTTAAATGTTTAAGTTGAATTTATTATGCTTGCTCTAATGCTTAAGTTATACTTGGTCGCTAACGAAACTGCGGCTCTACTCCGAAATACGTGCAGGTGAGATCGTCGAAAATGTGTTTTTTATTGTGCTTATGTGTGTGTAGCTCGGCAGAGTCTCTCTCAGTATAGCATAGGGGTTATCTATCCATCTATCCATCCACCAGCCTGGCTCGTCCACTGCTGGACGTAGGCGTCTCCAAGATTTCGCCACTATTGGCGGTCCTCCTGGAAGAAATGCCCATAATCACACACCACTTTTTTATAAGCAATCACACATCACAATCAGTATAATGTCTTAAATTCTCAAGTGACGTCATATCGAAAAATTGTTTAATAAATCTTAAAAAATAATGGTTAATTTAAATTCCAAAATAATGAAAACTATGTCCCAAAATGACGTATATTCTCTGAAAAAAATTTATAAAAAATCTTTTGAAAATTAAGCTGTGGGAATTACCAAGCTCCGGTATCATTTTGGCTGTACAAATTAATGTCACCTTGGGTACACCGTGTATTCAAGACGTGCTTAGAAAATTAAACCACATGCTCTACTGATTTATTCCATAGAAAAATATTCGAAATAACGCAAAAAAAAAAACTTTTCTATAGAAATTTTTAATACCTATTCGTCGTTTTTATGGGGAAGGGGTTTTTCCACTTTGTTTCAAAAGTTTTTCAGTTGCTCCGTCCTATACGTTACGTATGTTTCACAAAATTCCTTCAGCCGTTGTCTGCCTGAAGGCCCACTCCGAAATGACGAAATTCGATCGAATATCATTCGGTCGTATATCCATCTCTATCACACTTTCTATGTGTGCGTCAGAGATGGACGTATGCTCAAACGATAAACGATCGATCGAATCTTTTTGGGAGAGCCGGGCCTGGATAAGCCCGAACTTGTTATGTTTTGAAAATGTTTTTTCGTTTTTTGGAAAATGTGTGGTAGAAATGTAATGATGTATTACAATCAGCTCATAAAGCCCTTTCATTTGACACAGCACACGGCAGGCTTCAGAAAAAAAATCATGACATCATAAAAAAACAAACATGGATCTCTCAGCAATACATAGAGGAGATAGCCATTGTTTTCTTCTAGCAATATCACCATTGATATTATTATTATTCTACAACGTATAACGAAGCCTTTGACACCTTTACCATGCAGACGTGCAGGAGCCCATGGGAAAACACTTGCTCCCAGACTATTTCCTCACATTTTCTTTGAAATGTCATATGAACTCGTCTCCGACTCAGATTTCTAACTTATACTTATCCAGTAAATGCCCACTCCCTGCTCTCAGCGCTACTCAGTCTCTTTCTAACTTGTCTATTGAGGATCGGATCTACCGACAAATTACTTTAGCTTGTCAGCTGCCAATAAATCTACTTATTGGAAGAAATAATGGGATGGGATGGGAAACGCCCACGCCACTTAGGTAAGAAATTAATTTAGAGTGGAGAGAGTAATCTCACAAAATCATGATATTTGGAATTTGGTGTCCACTTTTAACATTGATAGAACTTGTGTATAAATTATTTAAGAATGCTTTTATTACAATCGAATAAAACATTATTAAACAGCTTTTGCTCGCGGCCTCGCTCCCGTAGAAGTGTCAGTTTTTGGTTTTTTGGTTATTTTTTTAACGCCCCTTATAGCCTATATGTTGACCAGGGTCACTACAATGATAATAAAGAAAACCGCAATCCATATTCGTTGAGTGGTTTACGAGTTAAAACGGTACATTCTTACATACAGACAGACAAAAAGTCTACAAATTGTAGTTTCGGCCACACTATAATCCAAGTAACCCATTGTGTTTAAAATTCCGCGAAAATACTCAATATACAAGCAGGTGTAGCAACAGATGACCTAATCTGGGGGCACGGCAGTGCCCCCGCAAAGTCTCGCAGAAAAAACGCGGAACGGCCGTACCATCCTTTTCTCGAAGCAACTCACGGCACTTTCAACCCCCCTGTATCTTCGTTGTGGGTAAAGCTAGAAGTCTGAAATTTCAGGAACCAAAAGTAATTACTGATCCTATATCTGACCCCAAATTACAACTTTGTACCTATATTCGATTACGAAATATCTCAAGTCAAAGTTCCCTTATTTTGTCACTGACTGACTGACACATCATCAAAAGTCTAAAGGTGTTCTAGCAGGCCTACAAACTTGAAATTTTGCATGCAGTTAGTGTTAAGTGTACATTGCAACAAAAAAATATAAAAATGTTATTTGCGGTTGGTAATTTAATATTTCCATGCAAAGTCTATACAAAATGTATGTTTCCAGCTGCATCTATAAATTTGTATGACACTAGATGACGTTGGTGGTATGCTGCTTTGCATTAAAGACGCCTAAAACGAAAAATTCTACGTTAAAGTTAAAGTGCGAAAACTAAAAAATAAAACCGGTAAAGTGCGAATCTGACTCGTGCATAAAGAGTTCCGTACCCCTACACAATACGGGTACGGAACCCTAAAAGTAAATAACAACAATAAAGATGCCATAGCAACATTAAGGCGACAAAAAACAAAGCGATAAAACGGTAGCGCCTGACAAACAATTCGGTACCTTTTTAGTACGGAACCCAAATTTTCATTATTTTACTTTAAAGTATTTACTACAGACTGCCCAAAGTTTAAACTTTTACTTGTATGTTGTATTACCGTTCTAAAGATAGAGCCTTTGTTATAATAATCTGTTCCTTGGGTAAGGCACCCTAAAAAGGGTGGTTTATAATGTTCCACACATTCACAATATTAGTCTATTTAAGAAGAAAATAAAAACATTTCGTAATTAAGTCACTAAAAAAACGGTAGTTTGCGAATCCGCCTCGCGCATAAAGGGTTCCGTACCCCTACACAATACGGGTATGGAACCCTAAAAGTAAATTGCAACAACATAGATGCCATAGCACCGTCAAGGCGACAAAAAACAAAGCGATAAAACGGTAGCGCCTGACAAACAATTCGGTACCTTTTTAGGAAGAAACCCTAATTTTTATTATTTCTTATTTTACTTTAAAGTAGTCTACCTAAATTTTCAACTTGTATGTATAACCGTTCTAACGATAGAGCCTTTGTTATAATAATTTGTGCTTTGGGTAAGGAACCCTAAAACACATTTAGTCTATTTAAGAAGATAAATATCAACATTTCATAATTAAGTCGCTATTAAACCGGCTAAGTGCAATTCAGACTCGCTCACGAAGGATTCCGTACTACCATCACACAATATGGGTACGAAACCCCAAATCATTATGGTAAATACCAACAATAAAGATGACATAGCAACATCAAGGCGACAAAACACAAGGCGCTAAAATGGTAGCGCCTGACAAACAAATCAGCACCTTTTGAATATGGAACTCTAATATTTATATGCCCAAAATTGTTGTTTTATAAAGATAGAGCTGAAACAAATAACACCGAATAATTGGACCCCCCTTGGATTTCCATTTATTGAACTTTTTATGCTGTCATAGGGGCCATATTATTATTTGCCGTGATAGAGGACAATGTAACATAAATATTATGTGAAAATATTTACGCGCTACCTATAACGGCTGAAGCTGCAGACCCATGTGATAGATGGATAGACAGCGGAGGATTAGTAATAGGGTCACGGAACCTAATGATACGGAACCCTAAAAATCAAGGTAAAAGGTTATTTATCAAGTAAAGCTTTAAACATATTAAAGGAAAAATAAAGCGGCTAATGTTGTTTTATTTGTATATGCATCCTCTATGATGTACGTATATTGAAATGTCTATGTACTCGTGTGTCATTCAAAAAAGACCAGGTTTAGCTCATTATTCTGAGAGGTTAAGACATAATAATGTACTCTGTGGTTTAGACTGACAAGCCTGCCTTTCACTTCATGGTCAAAAGAAATTTTAACCTGCCTGTTGCATCTATTTGTGGATAATAGTAATAATAACTTACAGTAAAAATTAATATTGCAATGGAACCTGAAATATTGTACATAAATGAAAATCCTTGTCCACACCTAGTTGTCCCTATACCTGGAGATGGTTCATGTTTGTTCCATTCTTTGTCATTCTCTATGTATGGGAACATTGAGTCGTCATATGACATTAGGTGTGCGGTAGTCGAGTATGTGGTAGCGCATTGGGATGAAATGCAACTTTATACGTGTGACGAGCGTGGAGACACATGTACTCGACAGCAATGATCAAAACTACCACCTACGGTTCCGTATCCGAACTTATGGCAACCACCGCTTTGTATCCATTTACGTTCGAGGTTTACGAAAATGGCCGTTTGAGAGGATCATTCGGTGGCGATCCTGGGATGCCAGTGAAACGTTTACGATTCTCTGGTAGTTTCTTAGGTGGTCATTATGAAATGCTCCTTCCCGATACTAGTTTCTCAGGAGTATGTCCTAATGATCAGTTAAAGGGAGTGGGTTTTAAGAAAATCCGCAGCTGACGTGCAAGAAATATTACCCGAGAAGAAAAAAAGGAGGACTACATACAAAAAGAAATGAGATCCCATCAAAAACATAAAATGTACAAAAATGGCAAGTCTCGCAACGCAATCCTTCCACCGTAAAAAGTTGTGAGATCTTATGTAAAGCCAAGTCTGCTATTTTAGTTTTTATGGAAGCACCTTTTCATTTAAGTTGGTATGGGAGCACCTATTTAACAAATTTATCATTAATTGTTTCCTATTTAGTTACCTACCAACATTAAGTGACTGTATTAATATTAGTCATCTTTATTTCCTAATAAAATATGGTGACTTTGCAATCGCAGAGCACAAATAAAGCACTGATGCGTAGAAATATTTTTTCAAATCGCTACTAAATTGGTATTAGGTAGCTGATATGTTGTATATGTTGCTGTGCGATTGCGAAGTCACTATATTTTATTAGGAAATAAAGTTGACTAATATTAATACAGTCACTTAATGTTGGTAGGTAACTAAATAGGAAACAATTAATGATAAATTTGTTAAATAGGTGCTCCCATACCAACTTAAATGAAAAGGTGCTTCCATAAAAACTAAAATAGCAGACTTGGCTTTACATAAGATCTCACAACTTTTTACGGTGGAAGGATTGCGTTGCGAGACTTGCCATTTTTGTACATTTTATGTTTTTGATGGGATACTTCATTTTGTTGAAAGAAAAGAAAGAGCCACCTCAGGGATCTTGCAAAAAAACAAAACAATTAAGCCCCACGCAAAACCTAATTGGATAGAATAACATCCACTTCTATATGTCACAGAGACATTACTATGTTTTGATTAATTTTCTAGATCGTATAAATTATAGCCTAACTGACACTTGATATAGCCTTTACACGGTTTTACCTGCATTTGCTTTGACACCATTTCCTTCCACGACAACATTAATTACACCAAACAAATCAAAAGATACGTCAGGCTGAAGTATAAGTTACCTTAAATTTAACTGATTAAAGTTCCATTTCGGTTACCTGTTAATAGAACCCATAAATAATACAGTGCAAAACTTTTATAAATAGGAATCTTAGTCATTCTAAAATAATCTTTATTCATAGGTAATATAAAGGTTTGACAACAAAATCTCTTTACAGACGGTGATCGGTTCAGTGGCATGGCATCTGTAATCTGAGGATTAATTTTATCGGGCTTATTGGTTTAGATTAGAAAATAGACTACATCGGTCTAGAAACCTGTTGAATAAATGCTCGTATGTTTGTTGTAATAGATTTCGGACGAGGTTTTTTTTCTCTTGACCTACTTAAATGTATGTAATTACATTTTGTAAAAAAGTAAATACTTTAGCTAAAATATGTGCAATTCATATATACCAAGAAGGTGTCGTGTTTGATCGTGTTTATATGTGCTGGCAAGCATTTTGGTATATGATTTGCTCATGTTTCATATCAATAGGTATTAATCTTCTTTTTCAGGATAATTTAAACCATCAGATCCAGAGGAAGACGGTTTCAAATAATTAAGATTTTTTTTTTACAACTTTGTAACGCTGTAGCGCAAAAACGCAGCGACGTAGGACTATAAGTAACTGGACTAAATAGATTTGTTTTAATCTGAACGGTAATCTCTATTGATATGAACATGAGGCAAATGATTTTGAACCTTTTTTTTACAACTTTGAAGCCCTGTAGCGCAAAAACTCAGAGACGTAGGACCTGAAGTGACTGGACCAAATGCATTTGTTTTGATCTGAACTTTAATCCCTATTGATATGAAACATGAGGAAATGGTTTAGAAATTTAGCTCGCCAGCGCCCCCAGGATCATGATTATATAACGCAAGAAAATTAAAAACAAAAACATTGCCTTTAACATTGCTCTGAAATAGAGCGATAACTTTTGGGCAGTTTTTTTTCTGCGTGATGGTTTCTAGAAGTCGGTGTTTTCTATCGTAATTCAAAGTAACGCTGACTTGTGGTCATACGCAATATAATGTAGGAGTCTGTCACAAAATTATTTCTTTATTTACGTACTTCACGGACGTAACCTTTTGTTTGGCATCGTTTCAGAAATGGATTTTCGATAAAAACCGGAAAACTAAAAACATTGTGTTTGAAAATTCAAGAAAAAATCTATTTAAATTTTATAATCTTTTACTCAGACCAAAAAAAAAAATATGTTATAGGAAAGAAGCTAGCTTTCCTAAAGATAAAAATGTATATTTCTCGTACTGGTATATCTACGAAACTAAATCATAAAAGGGCTCAGAATTCAATTAAACCAGTCCAGTTATAGTACAATCAATCGTTGTCAGCATAAAATCAATTATGGCGAACGTTCAATTTGCAGTCAGTCATCATTTATCAACAAAATGAGGCTGTCTAGTCGCGGCTGACCATACTAGCTTGCTGACCGCTTGCTCAACTACGCCAAGATAAGACTTGCAACCCCGATTTGTTATAAATGCAGCGCTGTTTGCCTCATCTGTGGCTTGATGTGGGCCATTCCCTTTTCCCTCCCACTCACACACACATACATTTACCCTCGTACACTTGCATGCTCAATATACACTTATTATGTACCTAAAATTGCTTTAATTAATTCTATAACATATCTTAAATCTTAATAACAATAATAATAATATTGTTAATTAAATAATAAAAATAATATTGTAAATTAAATAATAATAATAATTTTAATTGTTACTTTACTTTAGCTATTCTGTACTAGGAATTTATTAATTGTATAACTGGTGGACAACTATTATTGGCTTTATTTAATGTATTTCTTATTTATTCTTATTATGTAAACTTAATCATAAGCTGTTGTGGTCCCAAAATAAAAATTTGAATTTGAATTTGAATTTGAATTCCGCTCAGCTGCCATATAAATGCTTTAGGTCTTGGCTTTGATCTGAATGAAACTTTGAACACATCTTTATATAATGTTTCCCTTTGTGGGGATACCGCACTCCGACCCATCTCTAATCAAGAGGTGCAAGATGGAACTTGTGAAATCGTTTCAGGTAAAGACTGTTTTCCATGAAACGGTAACTGTTTATTTATAGAAAAGTGTAGAAACTTAGTCTTCTTTACATGAATGACGTCTGTATTTCTCTCTTTTTTATTTCCAGTATAGATAAAAATTATACAACTTGCTAAACTTTACGTAAGAAGGAGGCAATATTCACGGTATCTTGACAGCTATTATGATGGCTTTTTGGGCTATATAGAGACGGAGTGACATGTTGCTAAAATGGAAAAAAAATATGAAGAAAATAAGCTGTTGACTTCACATTTAGTTTTTGCTTTTTGTATGAATCTTAAGAAAAATCCTGGCGTAAAGGGGCCTCTTAACCTGTAAAGACGATGTTACAAAACTTTCTTTATTACTAATAAAAAAAACGTGTGTCTGTACATTGAATACTTTTTTAAAATTTTAAATGAAATGTGTTATTAGTATGGGTACTGAGGCCAAAACAAAAATTTTTAGAATTTTGTCTGTCTGCTGTCTGTGTATGTCCATTTTTCTGTACGTTCCGTTTTAACTCAAGAACCACTTAACAGATTTGGATGCGGTTTTTTTCGTATGGTCAACATTAAGGCTATAAAAGTTGTTGATAAAATTACCGCCAAGCCAAAAACTGTAGATAATAGCTTTTATCTTACGCGCAAATAAAAGATACATTGATTGAAATACACTTCCGTGCGAGTGAACCTGCGGGCAACAGCTAGTCCATCCATCCATCAGCCTAGTCATCCACTGCTGGACATAGGCCTTTCCAAGATTTCGCCAATCTTGGCGGTCCTTCTGGGAGAAATGCCCATACTCACACACAGTGGGCAGGCGGGTTGGTGAGCGCGGTGTCGAAACCCTCGCACCTTGATGTCGCTGCTCGGCCACCTGTTTGAGAGCTGTCCTCTTATTCTTTGGTGGTACCTCCACAGTCGAACCCGCGGCATCAGCTCTACCACCAATAATAGCTAGTATAATAAAACAATACACGCAGCGGCTAACGCAGTGGTTAATAAATAAATAAAATAAAATAATAAAAATAACCTTTATTTCCGAGCATGTGCGCCTTAGGTTATTTTACATTAATATGTTATATTATATACACATATTTTTAAAGTATATGTTTGCATTCAAATTGACAATATTTTTCAATAATTTCATGCATCTTAAAAAAATATATTACTTTAATAAATATTGCATACCAATTCAACTTGAGCACATTTTTACGGCGCTTTTAAATAATTGAAGTTACGGCGCGACTAAATTTTGTCCTAAAACAAGAATGGAATTTAAAATTTTCAAACTGATGCTTGAAAGTGACGTTGAATTGGTAGTCTGAAAAGTTAAACGTTAATTATATAAAGCCAAATTTGGGTCTATGCCGATAATCGCAAATATTAATTATTAAAAAGTTGGGAATTTAAAAAATATAAATTTACATTTCATTAAACTTAGGATCCGACGTACCCTTGAAACTAATTAATATTCGAATTATTATTTTAAAAAAAAGCATAGATAGGTGACTTTGCATGATATAGCCAAATATATACTGGAGGCTTGGTAAGTGGTGAAGACCAAGGTTCAATAAACCTTTTAGCAAAACATGAAAATAGTAGATTGTTATACGAGTGCTACTGCGAAGGTGGTTGGTAGATCAGTCAGTCAGTCAGTCAGGATATACTTTTGTATAAGTAATTTTGCATGATATAGACGAATTCACACGAGATTCGGTAAGTGGTCAGGACACAGGACCAAGTTTTAAAGACTCGGGTTTCTTCTTAACTAAGTATAGGGGCACAAATGAATGTTTCACTTATCATGCTCTAAAAAGTACTGGTTTATGCTTGCCACAAGCGGACTAAAACTACGTTTTATGCTCTAATCCATTAAAGTGTTTAAGAAGTAAGACTATGGTAATAAGCCATACAGCCAGATACACGCGCCAATCTTAGCGCGGACTGACAAGACAGAAGCTTCAGGTGTTGCTCAAGGATATATACAGTAACTTTACATAGAGATAATATAAAATAAACAAAAAGACACACATGTCTAATTATTTATTTAGGGATTTAGACATGGCTGTATGGGGTAAGTTCCCTTTGCCTTCCCACTTAGTAGAAGATTAAAAAAAAACAGAGGTTGGAAAGTTATTCTGAGTTGGAAAGAGATGTTGGTGTTGGTTTTTCTGAGTCAGCTGTACGAAGTGTTCTATGGCTGTACGTATTTAGTTCTTTGATTATTTAAATTTGCATTAAGTATTATTGAAAGTTAAATATGTCATCCAGTGATGATGAAATAATACTGTTTCATTTTCTCGCAATCGAAATGAAAAGAAGAGTGTTGAACTCGGCTACAAACGAGCCATATTACCTCGAACTATAGTTGCCTGCGGCAAGGTTCAAGCAGCTAAATATCTCGGGTAATATGGCTCGTTTATGCACTCTCAACAGAGTACCCATCTTTTTTTTTTATTTATTTAGCACATTATTACATTAATTTAATTAAACATAGTTCACATCACTTAAACCAACACAGTTTGAGTGTGATGGATGATAAAGGTAGGTGTATATAGCTCACAGCCGACTGACCAACCTGCCCGTAACCAATGTTTATCTGACCTAATTTAGTTCTTAATTCATGGTAACATGATCCATTCTAGATCTTAGAACTCTAATATCCAATATTATTATAATTTTTGTACGTTTATTTATTATTTATATATGTATGTGTATATTTTATAGGTATGTATTCATTTATTTAAGTATGTTCATGTATTTTTATATGTAAGTTTGTTTCTTAGATATTTAGGTTTATATTTTAATCTTGATCTCGCTATTATTTTCTGATTAGTATTTACACCTCCACATGTTAATTTGTTCATCTTTCTGTTAGCTACCAAGGGTTGCCTGGAAGATATAGCTATTAGCAATAAGTGCCGCCCTTGTACACCATGTTTAATTGTTTCTTTTGTCTTTTAAGTTATTTATGTAAATGTGCAAAAAGTTTAAAATATAATATCTAAATAA
Organism: Ypsolopha sequella; assembly: GCA_934047225.1. Taxonomy (NCBI): domain Eukaryota; kingdom Metazoa; phylum Arthropoda; class Insecta; order Lepidoptera; family Ypsolophidae; genus Ypsolopha; species Ypsolopha sequella. Next base: position 9,300,550 of record OW204002.1, on the reverse strand, counting down.
AATATCTATAAACCATAGCGAAAAATTGCAGAGTCCACTTTTTGCCCTTACTAAGATTAATAATAACGCAAAGTAAGCCTGCATAACTTTTTCCGATAGTATAAGTAAGTGCTTAAATTATGAATAAATATAATTTTAGCTATATTAGCCTTTGGCACCCAATAAGTTATGGCTACGAAATAAATGGGGTTAGCATAACCCGTACAACAACTATGAAGGATTTGGGAGTCATATTTGATCGAAAGTTGACATTTCACGACCACATAATTGCGTTAGCAAAAGAGTGTTTCAGGCGGTTGGGTTTTATCCTAAGAAATTCCCATGACTTTAGGAATCAGCAAGTAATACGGCTAATTTTTGGGGCTTTAGTACGGTGCAAATTAGAAAGTGCAATGTGTGTGTGGAATCCGCACGAGAGCACTTATGTCCTTTTGCTTGAGAAGGTGCAAAAAGCCTTCTTAAGATACCTTTACAAACGTGTTAAAGGATATTATCCCTTCATGTATCCCACGAAATTTTTATTAGGTTGTCTTGGGTACAACTCACTGGAAATCAGACGAGGAAAGCACCAGCTTGCGGTCATGTGTAGAATTCTTCGGAGAGATATTGATGCTCCAAATCTGCATGGTAAGCTGTGTCGATTTTTCACTCCCAATAATTATCTTCGCGGCCGTAAGCACAGGTTTTTCGCTGTGCCGTCGTGTCGCACAAAGGCGCGATCTAACTCACCCATACCGCGTACTCTTCTCTCCCTCAACGCTCTTCTAAACGCCAATCAAGACTGTGATCTGTTTGCTGATGGATGGCAGAAAATATTGTCAGAGTGTTTGTGTTTTTGTGAGAAGGCCTGTTTCTGACTTTATGTGTTATTCTTATTTATTTTAGTTGATTGTACCATTTTGTGTTTGTGTTACTATCTTTAATTATTGTAATTGGTTTGTTCGTTTTAATTAAAGTAAATAAATAAATAAATAAATGTATTTATAGTTTTAAGCATTACATAATATTAATAAAAAATAAACTTCATATTTTTTATAATTTTTACTCGACTGATGACGGCCTCACTGATGAGGTCGAAATATATCGAAAAATATAAAGTTTATTTTTTATTATTCTTATCTAATGCTTAAAACTAGAAATAGGTGCTTAAATGAAATATAGTACCTTACATGTTGCGACAATTATGTTATGAGAAAATCTCATTTTGTCAGACTTTCTCTTCCCAGTATTTGTGAAAAAAATTACTTTCTCAAACCTCACCTCATCTCATAAATTTATAATATCCATCCATCCATCAGCCTAGTTCGTCCATTGCTGGACATGAGCCTTTCCAGGACTTTGCTACTCTTGGCGGTCATACTGGAAGAATTGCCCATACTCACACACGCTGGGCAGGCGGGTTGGTGAGCGCGGTGCCGGAACCTTCGCACCAGTGACGCCGCTGCCCGTCACCAGTCTGTTCCATATAAGGCCCGGCTATTAGGGATGGATATACTGCCATGCATCGGTCCCAGGCATGGTGGGCCTCCTGGTTTTTTGCCTGTGAGCTGTCCTCTTACTCTCCCCCGAATTACTTCGAGGGGGTCTCCAAGTAAGATGGTGTTACCTCCACAGTCGAGCCCGGCATCAGCTCCACCACTTTAGAATTTATAACAATACGCCTCTATTGCTGAGTGATAAGGCGTTCACCTGCTAACCTAAAGGTCGTGGGTTCAATCCCCGCGGTACACATTAATGTGTGTTCGGACTGTGTGCTTCGAAAGGCACGTTTAGCTGTTGGTCCATTTGTGCCCGAAAACGAAGTACGGCGAGACCACACCACCCATCACATTTGGGACGCAATAGTCATCGGTGAAAAGCGGTTGTACGAATTGTGGACTGTGACTTACATTTCACAGTTCACACTTGGGAACACTCTGACTCTCTCTCGGGATTTCATGTCGTGAAGATATGTACGTTATGTATATTCCACTAACCTTGACACCTCTAACAGATCTTATAATCCCATATCGATTGCTCTCCTTTCGACAGCATATTACAAAATAATGGCCGCAAGCAAAACCGGTAACAACAATAAACACTATTGACGTGGAGAATAAATACACTGAACCAATTTATTCCCATTCAACATTTTGATCGGTGCGGGCTCAAACAAGATGTAGTGACAAAAATAGAATAGGTAATGCGGTTTGGTTGTTTATAGAGGATGGATGAAAGAAAAGTGACGAAAGAAACATTATGTAGCGCAGGTAAAGCAAAAATTTTGTGACCCACTGAACTATAATTACTACTTAACCCCGGAATAGCTTTCGCGAATTGCAACTAGCAAGAAAGTATTGAAAAAGGGTTAAATAAGAAAATAAATTACATATAAACAGATTTTGTAATCTCCAAATAAAAATAGAAAATATATTTTTCGAGACCCTCTAAGGAAATCTCGATCATCATTTCTCGGAGTCAAGAAAATATACGATCAGAACAATGTGGTGAAAAAATGTTTCCTTTGATAAAATATAACGGGTATAAACAGATATCTTGTAATGAAATTACTGAAAAACAACACCGAAAAAAAAAGGTGCCAGCGATAAAAATTTGGTTCTGTCTTTTCATAGTTGGTTTCCAGATAAGGAAATCGTAAAAAGATTTTTTCATATACGGAGGTATGTTTTTTTGGGAAACTTGTTCAAAATTTATCTAAATATGTTTTCCAAAAACAAAACCCTAGATTTTATAGCCAAAATGCATATGCCAGAAATTTATTACAATTTTCCGCGTATTTCATGAAATACACAGAAAAGAAGCAACCATTTTTTAGGGTTCCGTACCCAAAGGGTAACCAACGGGACCCTATTACTAAGACTCTGCTCTCCGTCTGTCTGTCTGTCTGTCCGTCTGTCACCAGGCTATATCTCATGAACCGTGAAAGTTAGATAGTTGTAATTTTTGCAGATGATGTATTTCTGTTGCCGCTATAACAACAAATACTAAGAAACAGAACAAAATAAATATTTAAGGGGGCTCCCATACAACAGTCATGTTTTTTTTGCTGTTTTGTTTATATATAATGGTACGGAACCTTTCGTGCGCGAGTCCGACTCGCACTTGACTGGTTTTTATTTTTCATATCGCCTTAGAGATACCTGTCCATTTATAGACAGCCTGTATTCTAACAATTGTCTCCTGTACATATCTCGATCGTGCGTGATGCGAGCATTAAGTCGATCCACGAGTCGACATTGTATTCTCTCGACAAACTTATCTTGAAGTTGTTCAAGGGAAACCTACCTCTATTTCTTTACAGTGAAGGGTTCCTAGAGGCGCATGGTATTAGTAAGTAACAGAGCAATGCGATATCTAGCAGCCTTGTGCTAATTTTGACCATTATTACCAATGTGACGGTAGAGTTCGGTTAATGCAAATAGGTCTCATGTTGACCCGACATTATCCATATGTAACTATGGGTTAGTTCGGTACAGATATTCTATTTCAAGAAGTCCTTTTGGCTATGGTTTTGGTAGTGCGTGCGTACGTTCTTTTTCTAGTGTGCATAACCTCGGGAGCGGTACAAAATGCGCAACACACAAAACCGCGCTTATCTGTATACTTAACTACTACAACCCTAGACATACGGTCTTCGTGAGATAGAATATCTGTAGTACTAGTACTGTATTGGCTGAACTATTTCAAGATGATACCATTACTTTATGCTTCGTATCCAGCTACTAAAGCAGCTACAGAAAGACCATCAAATAGGTACAATAATTTAGTATTTACGTACGAGGTTACTTGGAGACCCCTCGAAGTTATTCGGGGAGAGTAAGAGGACAGCTCACAGGCAAAAAACCAGGAGGCCCACCATGCCTGGGACCGATGGATGGCGGTATATCCATCCCTAATAGCTGGGCCTTATATGGAACAGACTGGTGACGGGCAGCAGCGTCACTGGTGCGAGGGTTCCGGCTCCGCGCTCCCCAACTCGCCTGCCCAGCGTGTGGGAGTATAGGCAATTCTTCCAGGATGACCGCCGGGAGTGGCAAAGTCCTGGAAAGGCTTATGTCCAGCAGTGGACGAACTAGGCTAATGGATGGATGGAAATTATATTAAAATAAATTACACATAGAAATAAATTACTTTATTAGTACGGGATATAGATACGGGATCATCATGGCCTTTGTTGTTCAATTATAATTTACAGCGTCCGCAAGATTGTTGTTTTGGAAATGGGGTTTCCAGATATAACGAGAGAAATCATTATTTCCAGGCGAAGGAGATAACCCCGAAATTCAATATTTACAATACGATACAATACAACAGCGTTTCTTCTTTTTGTCCACGGACCCCTTAATAAATCAAGCACAATTTTAAGGACCCCCTTAGTAAAAAAGCAGCAATAAATTTTGGACCATTTATTTTAGTTCTACAAATTACAAAAAATATATACTTTTTCATATAAAATACTTTAAAGAGAAGGCTGGTGATGCTCTTTTGCAACTAAATTATGATTGTTTATAACATATTTATGATTATCAAATGGTCCATAAATGATTAGGCTGCGGACCCCCATACATATGTTCGGGGACGCTGCAATACAATAAATATTTATTGGAAAGATATCCATTTTGTACCTACCGAGGAAGATAACGTGCAACTGAGTTAAGGGGCCGTATAATGTCAAATGCACATATACATTAAACATAACAAAATACAAATAAGGTATATATTTTAGCGACTTTTTTAACGTAGTCTTCCATAATCTTAGCGACTTTTTGGCCTAATCTTCAACTGGTGACTTGTTTATTTTTATCTCTCCGAGGAGCTGGGGAACTGGCAACCGTAATACAGATCGTACGCGGTCTAGCTCGGGTGCTAGGGAACCTTTAACAAATTTTTGTTCCTTTTATTGAAGAAGTGGTATTTTGTTTGACTGTTTTGCCAGATAATTCTAATCTGGGATCAACTACTTAGTTATTATAGAGTAAAAGTATGCAAGTCACTTCTTATTAATTATGTTAATTATGATATTTTGTTAAAACCTGTTGCTACATTTTTCTTTTTGGTTCAAATAAAGTTATTATTTATTGTTTCATGAAACGTTTAGCGACTTTTATAAAACTGAAGTGGCAACACTGCAGTCTCTGCTCAATCCTCAGACAGGCATGACTAAATGTATGCTGAATATGCTGAGGGATATTGTGCTGAGCATCGTATTCGATGCATCATATTCTCTGTATTGTAAGCTACGCACTTGTGTTTGAGCCTCTAATTGGATCGGAACCACAAGTAGCTTTGTCCACAATGATGATGAAAATACAAAGAGATTCGAATAGGGAGCCGTCATCAGCATGGACGTGGCTTATATCAACTAGCTAGAGGGATGTATGCCGCCATTTTTAAAGGTGTTTTTTTTTCTCCGACCCTGTGCCACGATTTATTGAAAAGTCTGTCATACACAGCAGTCAAAGATGGACCTTAATCTATAGTCAGCAGAATTGTTTATTTGTTGTCGTCTTTTACTCGAAGGGTGCGAAATAGGATCCTGTCTGTCCGTCTGCCACAAGGTTTCTGCAGCTTCAGCCGCCTTGCAGCCTTGAAGTTTTCACAGAATACGTGTTACTATGGCAAAGGCTCAAGGAACCCATTTTTAGGGTTCCGTAGTCAACAACAAGGAACCCTTATAGTTTCGCCATGTCCGTCTGTCTGTCTGTCTGTCTGTCCACGGCTTAGCTTAGAGACTAATAATACTAGAAAGCTGTAATTTGGCATGGGTATACATATTAATTACGCCGATAAAGTAGTACAGTAAAATTTTGAAAAAGATTTTTTTAGGGTACCTTCCCTACACGTAAATTGGGGATGATTTTTTTTCTCGTCCATCCCATAGTGTGGGGTGTCGTTGAATAGGTAATTTAAAAATATTTGGGGTGTGAGAAGACCATTTTTCGATCCAGTGTTTCGTTTGCGAAATATTAAGCTTAAAAGTGTTCATTTTTGTTAGAGTCGAGTGTCCCCCCCCCCCCTGCCAGCGAAACGGCTGTATTTGGAGACGTGAAAAAAATCACGGCAGTTTTATACATAACGAAATTAAAAGGAAAACTATCACAACTAATTATAATATATATAATCGGGTCTACCGCGATCAATTTTTACCTTTTTTACGAAAAGGGGACGCCCGACGTTTCGAGACAGTTGCATGTCTCGTGGTCTACGGGAAACAGTTTCCCGTAGACCACGAGACATGCAACTGTCTCGAAACGTCGGGCGTCCCCTTTTCGTAAAAAAGGTAAAAATTGATCGCGGTAGACCCGATTATATATATTATAATGTGTACAAAACGCGAGAGTTTAAAGTTATATATCACAACTAAGTAGGCTTTATAAGTTAACGATCGCGCCAAACTTTTAGTCCCCTGTAAACACGGGGCGATTCGCATCAGCAGGAACAAAATGTATGGGCCGTTCTTGGGAAGAGCAACTTCCGAGCGTACTAGAAGTTTAGCGCGATTTGTATTAGTCAACAAACTTATAAAATGTACTTGGAGAAGAAGTCCGCATATTGTGCAGGCCAACTACGGAACCCTACACTGCGCGTGGCCCGACACGCACTTGGCCGTTTTATTTTTATTTTTGCTTGTTTTACTTTATTGTATTTATAACAATCTAACCAAATAAGAAACTTGTAGATAGAGCTGAAACAAATAACGTCAAAAATGCTAATTATTGAGGTTTAGTGTGCGGGAGGTACATTCTTGTTTTTTTTTTATTCAATAACTTTTGCCTGCGGCTATTCGCCCGCGCTGATTTCGTTTGCATTTTCCCGGGACAAAAAGTTGTATATGTCAATCTCCGGCCCATAAACTACCTCAATGCAAAAATCACGTCGATCCGTTGTTCGGTTGCTACGTGAAAGATGAAGAACAAACACACTCTGGCATTTATAAATAGGGGTACGGTTTTGCTCTGATAGAGTTAAGGCGCTCTTTTCCCAAAATCAGTAATTACAAAGTCAAATAGAACTTTCAAATATCGTCTAAAACTTCCAAAAAAAAAATACGCAATCTAGTTCGAACCTTTTTTTAGGTCTTCCACACATGTGTTACACGATCAGATAAACTTTGCACGATAGAAATAATACGAACACAGCATGTAATAAGACTTTTCAAATCATGCAATTTCCATAATTCCACTCTTTTATTAACGAAACATATCTGGTAATATTGCTCTTTAAATTTTCTAGGTCGACCACGTAAGTGGGTTTTAATAAACATATCCGTTATTTTTAAACAATTTAAAAACCGATAAAAACAACGAAAACGTACAAAAGTGTGGTTATTTTCTTTACTCCTTACACGTAAAGAGAAGGACAGAGAGTCACTCTTCTGGGATAAGAGCGCCTTAAATGTATTCAGTGAAAATTTCAACTGACTGCTTATAACGACTGAAGCTGTAGAACCCTGTGACAGACGGACAGACAGACAGCGGAGGCTAGGGTCCCGTTTGGCACCCTTCGGGTACGGAACCCTAAAAAGGGCTGACTTTGGTTTCAGCTTTGTGCGTCTATAAAGTCATCAGACGGAAAGATTAGTGACGTCACGATACTGACGTGTAGATGACGTGGTGATAATAAAATTGATAAATTTGTTATGTACTGATTGCGGAGTTGCTATGGTAGAGAGGGACAACGTCATGACTTTATCATAATGATAAAATACTTTTTCACAGACACGTCGTATGAGGTTTATTGGAACTTGTTGACTATGTCTCCAGTATGAATTAGGCTGTTAAGGCGATATGCAAATGTTTTAGCGTTCCTGCTACTATCCATATGCGAAAAAACCCTCAGTGCGCAATTGACGGATTGGAGGAAAAGTAGCAGAAAGTCGGTATTTTATACACATTATAAACCGGCCAAGTGCGAGTCAGACTCGCGTACCCTGGGTTCCGTATCGCGGATGATGAATTTAATTTTGTCATTTTTTTTTCATGAATTTCTCTACCGCTATATTTTCCTGTAAACTTTACGTAAACACATATTATCATGTTTTTTTTTTCATATTTTTCGGTTTACCAGTTTTGGAGATAAGGGGGGGGACATACATATTTTATGTTTTTTCAAGGATTTCTCGAAAAAGATGCAATTAAATAGCAAAACTACATATTTTTACAATCAACTTTTTAATATCAACAATTTCATATCCATATTGTATTTTTATTAAATATTTTTTTTATTTATAATACTTGTTTTTTCTCATTTGTGCTTAATTTTTTTTTATTTCTATAGTTTTCCTGTAATTGTCCAGTTATGATCTATAATTGACATTTTTTTCATATTTTTCGGTCAACCAGTTTCGGAGATATGGGGGACTTACATATTTTTGTGTTTTATTTTAAAGATTTCTCGAAACTAGTGCCAGTAAATATAAGTAAAAGTAAATATTTTTACAATCAACTTTTTAATAGATACAATTTGATACCCGTATTTTTTTTGAGGATAATATTTTTTATTTTTTTCACTTTTGTTTTGAAAATATTTTGAACAATTTCAAATTTTTCATATTTTTTTACACCGTGATATGTGGGAAAATTAATGCTATTTTTTAGCCAAATTTTATGTGTTTATCTTTAACGGTGCTAAAGTTATGAGGCTGGGACATACGGACGGACGGACGGACAACGGAGTCTCACCATAAAGATTCCTTTTGTACCTTTTAGGTACGGAACCCTAAAATGTACTCAAGTTGCTATCAAAGTTTCGTGTAACCAGCCCCAGCCCCTCTATTCTGTATCTTCAGTTGCCAACTAGACTAGGTGTCTATCATCAAAAACATAGCTAAAACCAGAACTTTAAAAGTTTCCATTAGTGGGTATTGAACTATTTACGGACTGTGTCGTCACTTCAAGTGCTAACATATCCTTAGACAATCGGAATTCGATAGTATATCTATGTTTTTGATAATAGACACCCAGTCCAGATGGCAACTTAAGATACATAATAGGCCCTAAAGATACATATAGACCCAAACTGTTTAATCGCAAAAATATCGTGTCACTCTCGTCGCACTTGTGATTAGTTGAATTTAATACCGCCAAATGGGTACTTTCTAAAGCCTACTCCTCTTTTATGGCCGAACCAAAAATATTGAAAAAATGTATAATGGATTATCAACTCTAGGACAACATATGCAACATTTTTTCTTTTTCGTACCACCAAAACTTTTATATGAAAAATTGTTTCAACTGAATGGTGTTTTTTTGGCTTGAATTTCTTACTGCTCCTAAGCGGCTTAGGTGATTTAATTCATTTATGCTTTGATAAATAGATAATCTTGATAGGTATAAATATAACATAGAATTATTCAATCGAACAATGACGCCCATGTGAAAAGTATTATTTTCTCCTATTTTGCCCTTTCAAGGACGCAGCGAGCGTCGTAACAGCCACCACGCATTGTGCACTGATTTGAACGCTATTTCAATGTCGTTTCTGTCGATATTCATACAGACAAACATCGAGCTGCTAATTTGGCGACGGTAATCGCCTTAAACACTGTGCTACGAATGCAGGGCCTTAGCAGTTGAATCACACACAAGTGCAAGGAAATTGTCGCAAAAGAAATTTTAGTCGCTGTGATTGGTTATCTAGGCGGTGTTCTATTATGTATGTAGAGGTATATTTGTGAAACTGTCAAATAACGTATCTATAGGTAATTTTAAAACCGTTTTTCTTATTGTAGTATTAGAGTAAATAAAAAACAATATTTTCAAGTGTAATATGGAACCATGGGCGAGCGTGTTAATTCGACCCGCAATAACCAATTATTTTTTGGGAATGAACAGATTAAAAGTATACTAAGTCTTTTATATGAAATTGCCGTTTTCTTGAATTTAAAGGAAACTCAATTTTCAGTATTAACATTTTTGTTTTTTTTTTCACGAATGACAAATCCAATTTATGTAATTTCTTTTGTGTATGAATAAGACAACGTTAAGCTAAAAGCAACATTTATTTTAATTTTTGAAAAGTGTCAACTGTAAAAAATTGTTACGAATCTTATCATGGAAATGGATGGCATTTAGGACGAACTGTTTTTGAAGATTTAATTTTGGTCGTCAAACTGACTAAATTGAATTTCAGGAAAGTTTGTTATTATTGTTATTATTTTACTTTGTATTAATTGTTTTAGCCAGTAGCTACTAATTTGTTGTAATTTATTCTTAATAAAGTTTTTTTTAATTATGTTATTGTATAATTTATTAAAATTTTTAATTTTATAAGCCTACAGTAGAATTGTTTTCAAACTGACCATTATGTAAATAATTCATTATTATATACATTCTTTGAAAGGCATACATAAACACATGGCAAATGCATGTGCGCTCTTTGACTCTGCTATGTAAAATATATAGTTAATTCTACTAATACGGTAGTATGAAGTAAAGAATGAATTGCCATGGCAATATGATCTTTCGGAACCGACATTAATAGTACCTATATTAAATTTGACCTTAGCACGGCGGTGCATGAATACATATACTTATATGGCTATACTAATATGTACTCATACGAACATAATTCACTGCCTAGCAGGGTTGGATTTCATAGTATAATGATTAGACATCGGATAAACAAAGTGCCAAAATATGCATGCAAATATGCACTAAAAAAGGCCGAAAAGTGCACTAAACACTGTTGATATGCTCAAAATATGCACAATGCAAAATCAAAAATCTATTTTTATTTTTATATATTTTAATTAAAGACGGTACAAAAACAGCGAAATATTTTTAAATATATGCATAATTTTTGTGACAATATACAATTAGGTATTTTATTAGGTGTTTGTCACCCAGAATTAATTTGTGTGCCGAAAATAACCTCTCCACATCAACTGACGTCATTGGACAAAATTTAAAATTTGTCGGCATTTCTAGAGATACCTGTTTAGGGAGGGTACGACCTGTGCCGTTGATGTTCTTTATGTCTTCAAAACTTGGGGCTCGCACCCTACACGTCTTCGCGCCCTACACGTCTTCGTCACCTTGGTCCATATACTTACCTCCCGCTACTAAATAAAATATGCACAAATGGGGAAAAAAGGCTAAAATATGAATTAATGCCGTAATCAGAGAGTTATATGCATAATAATATAACCATATAAAATCCGATATCTAATAATTATACCATTTGTACCATATTTCATGACATGTAGTATGTAGTATCTAAATGGAACTATACTACATAAAAATACCATAATTTTATCTTCAGGCCGACCGACTTGTTTTATTGGTTGAAACGTTTTTCTTTTTAACATTTACCCTACAATGAGCGTTTTTCCTTATGTAAAATTTAGTGTTAAATAAGATTCCTAGATGGCACTGTCGTATTTTTTAGCAACAGAATCAAAGACAAAATTTGCACAGATTCCAAACAAATGAAAAACCACTTTGACATTGATTGCTATGAAACATATTTTCTATGGTGATATGGACAGCGCCATCTGGAGGAAAGCTAAGAACTAATAAAAAAAAACAACGAGAAAAACGCTCATTGTGTCATTTACCCTCCCTGCTACTTTCATGCGATGCTGTAAAAGAAAGTAAGTCCAGTAATTGCATCGAATTTATGCCGTCTGACGACCTGTTACGTCGAGTCAATCCCAAGGACGAAGTTCCGATCAACGGATTGGCGGAGATAGAGATCCAGTTGCCTCAATTTTATTAAATTATGAATATTTTTAGTAACTTTTTTTAAATTTTCACTAACAAATAATCAATTTTATTTCAATTCAAAATAAAAATCGACGAAAAACGAAACGTAGTAGAATTTTAGCCAAGTAGTGTATTTTTAATTCCCATAGACAATATTTTTCCGAGGGTCTGAATCCAACCCTGCTGCCTAGTACGCGTTATAGAAACAGCATCTTTCATTTGACTTGCTCTCTCGCACGTTGACAAACGCCGTATGAGTGATAGTGACAGCATAAATAGGATATTGACACTTTGCTGTGGCGCGTGTTATGTCGGTAACCACCGAGCACTAACCCCGAGAGAGAATGCCGGTCTGTTCGATTCCTCAAACTAATCAGTGTTTTTGCATATACTTGGCTATATGCATCTCACTCCCACTTACAGGGATTTCTCTATTTTTATCACCACTTTTTGTTGGCTTAGCCAATGAGCGCGTTAAAACTCGACAAAAGTTGGCGACATTTATTCCGCCTCTTTGGGATTAGTTCCTCTGTGGTCGGAACTGATGAGATTATGCAGAAATAAGCATAAGAAAAGGAAAATTTATATTACACAACTCAGGTTCAAATGTAAAAGGTTATCTTAAGAAACCAATCACGTATATGTTTTATTTATTTTAGAACATAATACATAATCTCAATAAGTCGGTGATTTTCAATCTGACCTGTCTTTGTCTTATCGATACAGAAAGAAAAAGACAGAAATTAAGTTAAGTCCTGTCAAATAAGTTAAATCGTGTGACACCGAACCGAGACCATTATTGATCCAAAACAAAACACAATATTTGCAAATAATTTATTTTTCGGGACGTACTCGAAAAAAGAGCCCCAATTTTTTTTTTCTTGCCCTTATGGTGCGTTATCTAAATTGTCAAGAACTCATCCTGTAGTAGTAGAAATATAATATTTATTGAAACTATGACAGAAATAAATTTCTATGTTTGAACACTTGGCGATTTATCCATCGCAAGGAGATATAAATTAATAATAATATTTATTATTTTTTATTTTCAAAAACAAATAAATGGGTGCTGTCAAAGTTGTCATTCTTAGGTAATTTTGATTATATATTTTTATTAATTATATTTTATTATATATATATATTTTATTAATATTTATTTATTTACAAAAAAACAAAATAGGAATTTGAAATTTCAGTATATTAATTATAGTTTTAATATTTTCTATATTTATAACACTTGGTGATTCATCAATCGCGATGCCTCGCGTCGTATGGAGATACAATCGTATTTTGGGACTCGAGTTCGTTCGTTTCGTAATAGGCTACACGAGTGTCAAAATGGCTAATTATGTCCAGTTGGGTAGTTTATCTATGACCATCAAAAATATCGTCTTCGCGTGATATTATTTATAATATTTTCAACTAACAATGCCACGAAGAGGAAAACGCGGGACTTTTTATTTTTGCCCCTGTAAGCTTAGGCAAGTTTAGCCTTATTCTTGGTAATTTACGGAGGTGTTCTCTATGAGCATTCGGGGCTAGATGGTACAGATACCTTTGCCCAAAGCAAAAGAAAAATATTCGTCGGTGATTGGGCCAATTGAAATTGGGTTTCACAAAAATAAATGTAAAATTCGCTACAGAACCAATTAATTTTACTCTTTCACACCTTACTAGCCCTTACACAAACACAAATAATTGCACACGCATTCAGGGGTAGGTAACTTAATATTTAACTTCATTATTATTATTTTTCATTTTTAAATTCATATTATTTTTATTTTCGCAAATTTTTTCATAATGAATATGAAATCGCGTGTTTTATGGATGTTTTCCTTTGAACCGACTTCACAAACGGAGAAGGTTCTTAATTAGACTGTATTTTTTTTCGCGTTGTTGCTCCACAACTCTGTCAGTTCTGAACGGATTTGAGTGAGTCTTTTTTTTTGGAAGAATGCGCTTCCCTGTAGGTCCTATTTTGAATTTGGTAGTGATTTGATGAAGGTCTTCAGACATAGGCAGTAGAACTCCTCAGAAAATGACAGCATACCTCTCAAGATTGAGGTAACCGCATGGTACCAAGATGATGATTGCAGTATTTTACTTGGAAATCGATATTCTTCCACCTGACCTTCGATCCTGGCCTCATTACCATAGAACTCCTCAACAGATAAGAGCACATAACTCGAGTGGCAATCACTGTGTTAGGGTGCTGATCGAAGGGTATTACTTGGAAATTGCCAGTGTACCCACCTGACCGTTGATCCTGGCTTCATCACCATAGATAGAACTCCTCAACGGATGACAGCACATAACTTTAGATTGCGGCAATCAGTTTGTGTTAGAGTGCTGATAGTAGTCATTATACTCACTTGAATTTTGTTTCTTATCAACAGCGCGTTTGCAATAACGACACATATTTCACTATTTCACCCGTCAACACTAAAAAATGTGGAATAAAATAAACTTTTAACAAAAAAATTGTAACTGACTTCAAATGTCACAGCAGTCATTCACTAAAAAATTAATAATGACCGATGGTACCGAAAAAACACTTTTTCCGACTTGTTTCTTCCTCATCGGCGCATTCCCTAAGATATAGCAACAAAAAAAACAATATAAGAGCGCCGACTTCTGGACAACATAATGATTCAGGAAGAAAGAAGTCAGCAAAAGTGTTGTTTCGGTACCAATTATTTTTAACTGTTTAGTGAATGACTGCTGTTACATTTGAAGTCGGTTACTATATTTTTGTTAAAAGTTTATTTTATTTTTGTTGCAATTTTTCTCTAATAACTAATAACGCAATATTTGTTTTGTGTTCTTTATTATTTTAACTCGTTTTCATGAATAATATATTGATAGTAATATATTTTAACAATGTACCTATGCTGAATTTTATGATTTATTATTATTAAATTTATTAATTTTATGACTTAGCCTCCATAACACAAGAGGGGCCTCCACCTCATTCCAAGGTTAGTGTTAAGTTTTTATATAATACGAGTATGTATTTTTTTGAGGCAATAAACATATTTTTCTTTACATTTTTCATGATAAAATATTAATTGTTTATATTTAAACAATACATACTTAAAACGGCAATTTGTACGGTCGGTAAGGTGTAACATTATTAAAACTCGCGTGAGCTTACATACTAAATTCATATCACATGCGGCTTTAACACTCACGTGTGATTGTTGTTGCCTAAATACCAATTACAATCACACGTGTGTTAAGCCGCATGATAATAAGTTGTAAGGTGTTGATCATAATATGTACGGCACCCTAATAGTAAGGCCCGACTAACACTTGACCAGTTTTTTTGGCTTTATGCTTACCTTGTAACCAGTAAATTAAGTTTATTGCGACACTATTCTATACTTTATTTTTTCTTTTATGCAAAATGAGCTCCTGATTGGTCATCAGTTTGCCTAACAGAAAGCGCCGACGATACTAGGATGAAGAGCGCTCACACAGAAAGTGGGAGAGTGAAAGCAGGCAAGGCGTTAATTAGTCTGTCAAGGGATTTCCGCAAAATATACGGAAGTCTTTAACGGACGAATGATTGACACTACGGAACTACCTGTAAACATTCTCATTCTAAAAAAGTAACAAACATACTAACACACACACACACCCTCACATACGCACATACCCTTACACATTTATAATATTAGTGGGATAGTGGGATAGTGGGATTATACACCGGGAACACCATGCTACTCTCGAAAGAACCTTGTCTTCCTTCTTGAACTGTCAGCTGTCTTATTGCACATCAGTTATAGGGACGATAATTCCTTGATCTTTCATTCTTCCGATAATACAATAGTTGCTGATGTAAAGTCACCTCTGTCGTTCTTATTGTTAGGCGCCAGATACACAGCAAGCGGTCTAGATTTCTGCTTTCCACGTTCTGCGTTCCGCGTTCACTGTAAGTGTCCGTCCACATCCACACAGTCCGGCTCGCAAATTTTGATCGTAAAGACAAAGGCAGGACGTTTAAAATAAGTTAAGTTAAATAAGTTAAGTTGTGTTGCGCCGAATCCACACCATTGACGATATTGTTACCGCGAGTGGTTGAGAGTTCCGTGTTCCACGTTCTGCGTTCTGCATACAAATCACGTACGTTCTCCTTATTTCAATTTCTTTTGTTATATCCCCATATAATAAAAGAAGAGAAAAGTAAATATAAACCTTATTTCAATGATACAAAATTGTATAATAAACGCTATCAAAATCTGCTCTGCTTTCCGTCTTCTCCGAGCCGGTCTGTGTGAAAGGAGACTAATCCATGCGATGGCTTGTATTTACTTGACACACACTCTGCTGTGGTCAAGGAGAACGTACGTGATTTGTGTGCAGAACGCAGAACGTGCAACACGGAACTCTAGACCGCTCGCTGGGTGTCTGTGTGGCCCGCGGCGCGGCGGTAATAATATCGTCAATGGTGTCGATTCGGCGCAACAAATCTTAAATTATTTAACTTAACTTATTTTAAACGTCCTGCCTTTGTCTTTACGATACAGAAAGAAAAAGACAGAACACTTAAACTAAGTTTAGTCCTGTCAAATAAGTTAAAACGTGTTACACCGAATCGACACAATTATATCACAAGTCAATGCACCAAAGTCCTCTTTGTAAAAGTCTTAGGGTATATTAGGTTAATTCTACTCTTAACATATTCCTATAGATACTTGAGTAAATTATGTTTCGATATGAACTCTTAACATTATGTTTATTCTAGAAAGGAATTAACGCCAAAATATTTTCTATAATTCAAGAACCCTTGTGAAATTTAGCTATAAATGAGCTATAAATTGCCTCTGAATTATTTATCTTTTTTCCTAAAACCGAGCTAAAATTGGTAGGAAAACGCGGTTGAAAACTGCCATTGGGATCAAAATCAGCCCTAAAATATTAAAATGAAAAAAAAAATACTATTATTTTATTTGTGAACAATTGAAGCCACAGCCCACTTAGCCATAAGTGGTGAAATTAATATTGAAGGCACAAATCTGCCTTTGATTCTATACTCTTCTATGCTAATATCATCATCATCAGTCGAATATAAAAATATTGACATATAAGTTAGGTATGATAATAAAAAAATAAAAAAGTAAAAGTGACACTTGTAAACAATTTTAGTAACTTTTTTCTAAAAAATAAAAGTAGGTTTCTGATGGTGTTGATTACTTTTGATATTATCTAAACACTGCTCTTCTTGGATGATGGATGATGGTGGTTATGTGGTTGTGCGTTAAATAAGCATTGATTTGTTTTACTAGATCACATCAGTTTGTAATATTTTGATGGGATTGTTAAAATTCACAGCGCAACCGAATGCGATCTGAATTATTAAACAATATTAAAAGTCTTACCACTCGTTGCATCAAACTCTAGCTACTCTATAAGGCTTAACTCGGCGCAAGAACCCGGTATCAGTAGGTGTCCTACATTCACCCCTCCAGCCAAGTTGTCGCCTGTCACCAATCACCAGCCTCACACGCATTCGAACTTGGCAAGTCATGCCTCGAGCTTGTTCTCGTTGTCAACTATTTATTTATTCCGACAAGATTTCCCACCGGCTGCGGTCGTCATCGCCGTGTGTTTATGCCATTCATAATATCTGTTAAGTTTTTTCTTGCAATACATTTGTATGGGCTCGGCAGCCAGTTGTGATATAATTTAATTTCGTCGGTAACGTTTATTTGTGTGTGCGTGTAATCGGTGAATTATGTAAATTAATTCGTGATAATTACATCAAGGTGGTCTCTTTCCTTATCAGTGAATAATTGGTGCTGGTGACATATCTGGTGCATGCCGTGCATGCTGTTGCAGTAAAGCATCGCCATTTATAAGTTTGGCGCGGTGTTGCCGTGTGTATGGATGAGTGCGGTGATGTCGGTGTGTGCAGTGTTTTGATGTGTGAGGGAGCGATGCTGGCCGGAGAGGAAGCCAGCATTGAACTGGTGCAGCGATGGCTGCAGAGGAGAAGAAGCAGCGAGGATTCCGATCAGAACGGAGGATGTGATGGTTAGATGTTATTTTCCTGCATAGATTACGGTATAGCAACGCAATAGAAAAATAAACCTGGATTTGAGGAGCCCTGAACCAGGATTGGAAACAGAAACCCCTTTTACTGAGGGATTGCTCTACCAACTGAGCTATCCAGCCGCCCTATTCTGTATATTGCCAATTAGACTGGGTGCCTATCATCAAAAACATAGATAAAAACTGAACTTTCAAAATTGCCTTTAGTACGTATTGATATATTTACAAACTGTGTCGTCACTTCAAGTGCGAACATATCCTTAGACAATTAATTGGAATTCGATAGTATATCTACGTTTTTGATGATAGGTACCCAGTCCAGTTGGTAGTAAAGATACATAATAGGCCCACAGGTCTCAGCAATACTCGCGAATTAATATAATTTAATTAATTTATAATATATTATTTTGTAGCTCCTTGCCATGAATAACAAACCAAGTGCGAAAAACATGGAAATTTATATCTATCAGTCTTGTTCCATGTCTTCTTTGAAAGCTTCGAAAATTCGTTGATTTCTTATCGTTCCGACACTAGACAAACTACAGCCAGGCTTCTTGCTTTCTCTAATGAGTATATTATAACTCCGCTTTCTACAAAGTGTTTCCTTGGACTAGAAAGATTTCCCAGGGAATCGCAGGCAGTAGAATACAATTTTCTCCTAATTATTTTGAAAGAATACATTTAATAATTATTAAATAAACTTTTTAATAACATTCAAACGTAACATTTTAGGTTTATTGGTGAGATTAACCTAAAAATTTGTTTTTTCAAGAACAATAAACCCAGCAGCAAATTACAAATTATTATTGAAAACTTTATAGCTTTGGAACGAACGAGTAAGTTATTAAGAATTATTATGAAGTCGTAAAAGTTGTAAGCAAATTTGGCGGGTAATAAAATACAATTTCAAAATGATCCCTTTAGGATTCCGAAGGCTGATACTTCATCGTCAGCCTACTTTACACTAGTCCACTGCTTATCATCGTTCACTTTGATAATCTAGAGACGGTTATCGGTTCTTATAGGAGATAAATAATTGAAAAAACAATTAATTGTACGGCGTTTATTAATTTCAATGAGTACGACATGTATATACACAATTTGATTAATTTTGTATAGTTATTTAGTATACAAACAGATAGCTGGCCCGGTTGCATAATTTTTAATCGCACGCGACGCGGCTTATTTGAATCACAGGTGCGAGGATCGTGACATACTGTTTAATCGCATAAACATCGTGTCACGCTCCTCGCACTTGTGATTCAACTGAGTGGCGTCGTGCGCGATTAAACACTATGCTACGAGTGCTGTACCCGTAGCACAGTGTTTAATCGCGCGCGACGCGACAATGTTAAATCACAAGTGCGAGAACTGTGACATACCTACTGTTTAATCGCAAAAACATCAAGTCGCGCTCCTCGCACTTGTGATTCAACTAAATCGCGTTGCGCGCAAATAAACACTGTGCTACGAAAAAGGTTTTTGAATGGCAAATATATATATATACATGCTATAGGATCAGTTTATGTTACCTATGCTATCGGTGTATTAGATAAATCAGAATCATAGAAGTTGTCATAGAAACTGTTTCAATCGGTGCCGCGGTCAAATCCTGGTGCAAAAGCTAGTGAAAATTTCGTTGTTTGTAGTTTAACAACATTCACCAGTCAATGCCGATCTTCACATAAAGATCGTTTCAATTACGGTATTCATATTAAAAGTTATTAATGCAATGAAATAAAGTTCAAAGTCGCATTATCAATCACGAGTTCACGTGATCTCAAAAACACTAATAAAAAATGATGACATTGCTGTATCGCAAAAACAGGTTGAGCGTAAACGTAAAAATATACTCAAAAACCAGTAACACAGTAGGGCAGATAGGCAATTTTAATGCAACCTGATTTATTTCTATGGGAAAGTTGTTTTTTGCGTAATTCAATTAATTCAAGTCATAGAACATAAAAAACACATTAACAAAATACTTTGGCTAAGTGCGTGTCGGACTCGCGCGCAAAAGGTTCCGTATCACCATACACACCATATCGTCACGGTAAATAGCAACAATATAGATGCCGTAGCAACATCCAGGCAACAAAAAACAATCCGCTAAATCGGGGGCGCTTGGCAAACAATTTGGCACCCTTTGAATACGGAACCCTAACTTTTTTTTATTATTATTATTATTTACTTTATAGTATGAATTACAATTTTAACAGATACTTGTATTTATTACCGTCGTTAAGATAGAGTTCAAACAAATAAAGTTTGAATTTTTTTTTAAACCCAAAAGCGTTACTTTTTCAAGGTTTTGTGTATGGGGATCCCCCATGGGATTACATATTTTTTAATATTATTTGCCACGGTAGAGGCCATAGTAACACGTATTCTGTGAAAATTTCAATAGGCTACATTACGGCTGAAGCCGTAGATCCGTGTGACAGACAGACAGACAGATAGCGGAGGCTTAGTAATAGGGTTACGTTTACCACCCTTCTGGTACGAAATAATGTTTCATTTATTGCACGTCATTTTAGACATGGTTGTAGTGTAAATTATTTCTTTGTTATTTAGAATGTGTAAAAGGCCCTAGAAAATGCTTTACAGCGAAACCGATCGGGCATAATAAAGTTATAATATGTGGATAAGCACAAGTTTTTTTTTGAAACAATATAGAAATTAAATATTATCCTTGAACAGTTCATACAAAATAAACCTTTGAGTAGTCCTTAGAGTGGCTGGGTGTGTTCCTGGCCGAATTGTTCAGAGAATATATCGGAAAACAGAGGACATTATATACAGTTTTGTGAAGGGTTTAGGTAAATATTTCCAATTTACCTGCGGGAATACCAACGAGTATCTAATGTAGGAGACCGTCCTTTTTGGAGGTTTTTCAAATGTGTGCTAAATATTCTATGAATGTATTTGGGTCGGGTGACGATTCGGCATTCGGTAATGGCTTATTCGGTAATCCTTAAGAGCGGTTTCGCAGCCGGATTGTTAAAAACCCGCCTTTTTCTAATTAATCGAAACAGAACAGTTAAATTCAAAATTCAATTAATAGTTATTCAACAAAACCTTATTAGCTATGTATTGTGTATGTTGCCATCGCAAAGTTTCCATTGGTTTCTGAAAATTAGAATATAGAAACTTTTTAAATTCAAAATTTTGCATGTTTTGTCCTCAAGTTGTATTCAATTCAATGACTCTCCTTATGTTGAAAAAAATATACTGGATTTGTTAGTATTTTATTAAGTGATCGTACTATTAAAAAATGTATTAGAATAATACTTTTATCCAAAGAAAATACATTCCCAACCTATATTTTTTTTGTTTTAGGTGTTCCGCAGTAGATTGCGGTTAAGGGATCGACTTGTTTTTTTTTGTAATAAAGTAGGTTATAGAAATATAAATTGAACTTACTTTAAATTTAATATTTTTTGCCTTCGAAATATTACAGAATTAGCTAAAAACCCTCTAATTTGTTGTTTCGTTGCGTGATTATTGGTATTTATCTGTCAAAAAAAAAGAGGCCACGGAGCTAACATATAATCGCTTCTATCGAAAGCTAATAAAGTCTTTGCCATTTATTGTGTTGGACGGGTAATAAAAAAGTTGAAAAGATAGGCCATACTCTTAAGTTAAACTTAGGTGGTATTGTATTCTGTGCCTAAGGGCCTTTTTCCTGTTAAGAAGATGGCATACTCTAGCAACTTTTTTTATTACCCGTCCAGCACAATAAGTCTAGTGGCAAAGACTTTATTTGCTTTTCATAGAGGCGATTATATGTTGGCTCTTTGGCTTCTTTTTCTTAGACGCATAATACTAGTGATCACGCAGCGAAACAACAAATTGGTGTGTTTTTAGCTAATACTGAAATATTTAGTAGGGAAAAAAATATTGAATTTAGGTGATATACCTCCATATTTCTAATACCTATTTTATGAAAAAAAAAACAAGTTGATCTCTTAACCGCGTTCTTCAAGCGAACGTTTGAAAACCAAAAAAAAAAAGGTTGCAAAACATTTTTTTTTGACAAAAGTATAAATCTTAAATAGTACATTGTTTATACGTAAGATCCCTAGAGAAAAGATTAATAAACCAAATTTTTTTTTTATTACAAGGAGAGTCCGAATTTCTTCAAACGAATCCTAGATAGACTGGAGTTGGTCATGCTCTAGGCTCAGGTACAGTCTTAAGGCGATTACCGTCGCCAAATTAGCAGCTCGATGTCTGTATGAATATCGACGGAAACGACATTGAAATAACGTTCAAATCATTGCACAATGCGTGGTGGCTGTTACGACGCTCGCTGCGTCCTTGAAAGGGCAAAATAGGAGAAAATAATACTTTTCACATGGGCGTCATTGTTCGAATGAATAATTCTATGTCATATTTATAGCTATCAAGTTTATCTATTTATCAAAGCATAAATGAATTAAATCACCGAAGCCGCTTAGGAGCAGTAGAAAATTCAAGCCAAAAAACACCATTCAGTTGAAACAATTTTTCATATAGAAGTTTTGGTGGTACGAAAAGAAAAATGTTGCATAATATATGTTGTCCTAGAGTTGATAATCCATAATAAATTTTTTCAATATTTTTGGTTTGGCCATAAAAGAGGAGTAGGCTTTAGAAAGTACCCATTTGGCGATATTAAGGGCCTTAAGCGGATTTACGTCCGCGTGCGGATATGATCCGCGTGCGGGCCGCACGCTTCCTATAATTTCATACATTTTTTTCTGTTACGCGGGCCGCATGCGCGTGGTCAAGACGCCGCGCCGTTTCACCCGCTGCGTACCAGATCCGCGCGCGGACGCAAATCCGCATGACAGGAAAAATGTATTGAATAAATACTTACTCCATGTTAGATTACTGAAAAGATGTCTTGCTGGCATGTATTTATATAATGTAACCTATTAGTATGTAGTATATAGGATGGGATTTGGTCAGCCGCCTGGATTCGTGCTGGGGGCTCGGTTGGTGATCATTGAACCTTGTTCCTGGTCCCTGGCCGGGTCTCAGGTATAGGTTCGGGCGGTTGATTGGATTTCACCTTATATAATATAAATTTGACCTATCATTTTAATCGTATATATATTGCTACTTAAATTAATAAACTTTTAATTTAGTTCATGTACTATATTATTTTATTACATATATTTTTATAAGATTAAATTTGACTCGTAAAAGTTTATTATGTATACCTACTTCACAAAATAAACTACAGTAGAGCCTCGATAATCCGTACTCAGGCTAATCCGAACGTCGCTATAATCCGAACTGCATACCCCACCCGACTTCCTCGCCTTCGCCTCGCTGCTATGTTGTTTATTAATTAGTCTGCAGTTACGACTGCCACGTTGCGCGTCCATTCCACGTTTTTCTGCTCTGTACTCGTGCGCGGCGTGTTTTTTGAGGTTATAAAGATGGTTCCAACACCAAAACGCAAACATAAAACTTTGACTATAGCCGAAAAGTGCACCTACATCTCCTTACATACTATAATCCGAACGCTTCGTGAGTCCGAACAGGGGTTAGTTTTTGCTAGTTCGGATTATCAAGACTCAACTGTATTTGAATTTGAATTTGTTGTTTGCAGGCAGCTCGAGTGGGTCGCCGGGGACCCGCGCCGGTCGCAGGTCATCGTTGGCGCTGACACCGGAAGACGAGCCACTGGTAGACGTCGCCGTAAGTACGAGCCGCATACAGCATATAACATATGGTGACATTAATTGATTCAGCCAAATTCATAGTGAAGACTCGATAAGCAGTCGGAATTAAGGTTCGAGTTTTACAAACGCAAGCCAAGCCTCGAGTCAATACTATAGAAAGACAAAATCTATTTTTTAAAACTTCGCAAAAAAAACTTTTGGTCCGTATCACTTACCAAGCCGAGTAGTTCCAGAGAATAATAGACTCGCCTTAATACATTGTTTTAACTATTACTATAAAAAGTAATATATATATTTTTAGTTCTTTTGTTTGTTTAAGTTTTTAACATTTTATAGGATAATTTAGTATTCATTTTAGGTATATATTTTTTGTTATTTAATAACTTGATAAATACATTTACAATAAGCCTCGCAATACAGCGAGGCAACGCCACCAGCCTATTGGGTACTCTCCCCGATGATGGCGGTGATCTGGCTCACATATTTTATCTGATCTAGAGCCCGCTATGAGACAGACAGGTTGGTATCTGGGGGCACGGCAGTGCCACCGCCGAGTCTCGCAAAAAAAAAAAACGCGGAACGGCCGTACCATCCTTTTCTCGAAGCACCTCACGGCACTTTCAACCCCCCTGTATTTTCGTTGTGGGTAAATTTGTTTTTCTTTTTATATTTTATTAATGTTAAGTTAGTTTTATAAAAAAAAATATTATTATTTATACTAGTTACTTGAAATAAATTTATTTACAATAAATAATTATTAAGCTTAACGCTCTGATTGCCCACACAGCTCTAGTGTAAAAGCAGCCTGCAGCCATTTAATTAACTTTTATAGCGTTTAATTGAAATTAGTTTTTTTTTTTCCTTTTCGTATACTGCAGTACAAAATAAGTAGGTACAGACCCTGTTATTTTTAAAAAATTCTTCGCACAGAATTGTTAACAGTTTTAATTTTATCTTTTATAGAATATACGAGTATTAAATGCTCATATTAGTATAAGAATTTTTCATAATTGTTTTAACTGATGCATGATGTGGATGCCTTTAATTAAGAAAACAAATAGCTATTTAACTTTTAAGATTATTCCTTTTAAGTAAGTTTATTGTAATTCCTATTGGTGTTCCTAAATAAATAAATACTGCATCACTTGGGATTGGAATTAAACAAGTACACGTATGATACGATCAATACTTTCAAACTTTAATTCTGATCACTTGTCGAGTCTCTAATATGAATTGGCGGTATCAATCGAACTCACTTTATGTTACTGAAATTTTATGAGTTTTTTTTAAAAAAAAGGTTTGTTTTGCTTGATTGGTCAATAGACCATTTTCATGGTATTAAATAAAGATTACGGGCACTGAGTTAAAAAAAAATTCGTTTGTCAAGCAGAGCTAAATATTTTTACTATATTCGAACATTTCACTTATCTTTTGTTCATTTAGTAACAATTATTGTGAAATTTGTAAAATTCAATTTCGACTCCCCATAGTGATTTACTCGGGACTGCAAATGAATTACTATGGGAAGTCGAAATTTCATTTTACGAATTTCACAAAAATTGTTATTGATCCAAAATACTGATCACTTATCAAGCCTGCAGTATGAATTTGGACGATGATCAAAAAGTCACCTTGTATAATTTATGTCTTATATGAAATTAAAATAAGTAGTAAAAAGGTCGTGTCTGTAGTAGTCTGTACATTGAATATTTTTACGAAATTTTAAATGAAATGGATTATTATTATTAGTATTATATTGAGCTGCCGATGCTGTGTCACGGCAATTGGAAGTTTCTCTAGACATCATGGAATCATTTAAATTTAAACAATGTCTTTAAAAAATTAAGAAATTTACGTGTCTTTACGTTTTTTATCTTTACATTTTTAAAACATTTTTTTTTTACAATTTTGTCTATTTCTCTGTATGTTCTGTTTTAACTCGAGAACATCTCATCGGATTTGGCAGCGGTTCGTCGTGAACATGTGCCCGATAATACCTGCGTAAAACTGAACCGAGTAACTCGGCAGAGTACTCGGTTGGGTAAAAATAAAACCGAGCAATACTCGGTATCTCGGTAAAACTTTTACTCGGCGCATATCTAGCTGTTTGGTCTAGGTATTGATAAATCAGTCAGTCCGTGTATTATTTTATAGATACTTGTAGTTTAAAGCAATTATATGATAATAATTAAAAAAATAATAAACTTTATATTTTTTCGATATATTTCGGCCTCATCAGTGAGGCCGTCATCAGTCATCATCATGACTCGACTGATGACGGCCTCACTGATGAGGCCGAAATATATCGAAAAAATATAAAGTTTATTATTTTTTTAATTATTATCATATAATTGCTTAAAACTACAAATAAAAAGCTAATATAGCTAAAATTATATTTATTCATATTTTATAGATACTGTGCTACAAGGATCTTTTGGCTCGTGGATGACAGTGACATGGGGCCGCAGCTGTGAAACAAGGAGTATGGTAGCGGCATTAGTTCCGATTTTGGACACAACAAATCCACGCGCCAAAAAAGCCTTGCAATTGAGCGGTTTTCTGGTTGTTTTTTTTTTTTTCTTCTTAGCTTTGCCCTAGATGACCCTGAGGATGACCCTGTCCATGTCACCATAGATAAAATCTGTTTCGTACTCAGAATCGAGGTTTCGTAGCAATCAATGTCAAAGTGATTTTTCGTTTGTTTGGAATCGGTGCAAATTTTATCTTAGATTCTGTTGCTAAAAAATACGACAGTGCCATCTAGGAATCTTATTTAACACTAAATTTGACACAAGGAAAAACGCTCATTACTGGAACCTCTTCTGAATTCTGACAAAAAAAGTATAATGAGTTGAAGGATTTTGAATTGATTTTAGTGTCTTTTATCAATATTTTACGGACGTCTAATCAGACTTAAAAATTACTTCAATAGATAAGTCTTACCAATATCTAACTAAAATCAGATAAAATTCTTTATATCGTAACTTTGTAGTAAGTATTGCTGATTTACAGAAGAACATCGTCACGACATTAATCCCCGAGGGGGTGTTAGAGGTGTCCACACTTGGTACACCCATCACTTTTCATCGACGACTATTCGTCCCAAACGTGATGAGTGGTGGGCCCTATTGCTGTACTGTGCCTTCCGAAGATTAACAAAATTGATGTGAACACACTAGTTTGTACATAATTACGTAGGCGGGATGATAATTGGTAAGCCTTCCCTATTTATTGTTCTGTGGCTATATAAAAACTTTTTTACTTATCAACTCATTGGTTTACTGGCAGCCAGTGATAAAATTTTCGCGCCCATTTTGCTGTCACTTTTTAGGCGACAGTCATTTAAAAAAATGTAGTTGTAGATTTTTTACAACATGGATAAAATAGAGTTAAGAGCCGTCATTAAGTATTTGAATATGAAAGGATTGAAGGGAGGAGAGATTTTTGATGAAATGAAAGCTGTTTTAGGTGTAAATGCTCCATCGTTTGCAACCGTAAAAAATTGGGTAGCTGAATTTAAACGGGGTCGGACCTGCATCCAAGACGCACATCGATCAGGTCGGCCAAAAAGTGTCACAACTCCAGAAGTGTCAGGTAAAATTCACGAAATCGTTCTAGCCGACCGAAGACTGAAACTGTCCGAGATAGCCGACACTGTGGGCATCTCTAAGGAACGGGTACATCACATTTTGTTTGAAGAATTGCACATGAAAAAATTATCGGCAAGGTGGGTGCCGCGATTCCTCACAATAGATCAAAAACGCGTTCGCATGCAAATTTCTCAAGAATGTTTAAACCGGTTGAAAAGCAATGCTGCTGATTTTCTGCGGCGGTTTGTGACCATAGATGAAACATGGATCCACCACTACATACCGGAATCAAAAATTCAGTCGAAACAGTGGACTGAGGCAGGATGTCCGGCTCCAAAGAAAGAAAAATCCGTAAAATCTGCTGGAAAAGTCATGGCATCCGTTTTTTGGGATGCGAAGGGTATATTGATGATTGACTACCTCCCAAAAGGACAAACCATCACTGGGGAGTATTACGCTAACCTGCTAAGCAGATTACAAAACTGCATTCATGAAAAAAGACCCGGACTAGCGAGAAAAAAAAAATTTTTCACCAAGGCAACGCGCGTGTCCATACGTGCGCCACTGCTATGGCCAAATTTCAAGAATTGAGCTATGATTTGCTTCCACACCCGGCTTATTCACCTGATCTGGCACCCTCAGACTTCCATCTATTTTCCAAACTCAAAAAATTTTTAGCTGGGCAAAGATTTCAGAACAATGATGAAGTAATCGTTGCAGTAGATGGCTATTTTGAAGGCCTCAAGGAAGACCATTATAGAGATGGAATTAAGGCTTTAGAACATCGATGGATGAAGTGCATAGAGCTCGCTGGAGACTATATCGAAAAATAAAACTATTTTGACCACCCTCATAAAGGTATTTCATTACTAGGCTAATTACTTTTCATCCCGCCCTCGTATTTAAAAACGGATAGACTTACATGAATAATCTTGCGATACGCGACATGTTTCGGATTATTTTCGAATTCGTTTTCAAGCGAACGAGTGTCTGTTCGTCAGCGGACGAAGTCACTGCACTCGACGAATTCGGAGAGAATTCGAAATATGCCGCGTATCGCGACATAATTCATGTAAGTCTACCCGTTTTTAGGGTTCCGTACCCAAAGGGTAAGCAACGGGACCCTATTACTAAAACCTTATTACTGTCCGTCTGTCCGTCTGTCACCAGGCTGTATCTCATGAACCGTGATAGTTAGACAGATACAATTTTCACAGATGATTTAGTTCTGTTGCCGCTATAACAACAAATACTAAAAAACTGAATAAAATAAATATTTAAGGGGGCTCCCATACAACAAAAGTGATTTTTTTGCCGTTTTTATAGATAATGTTACGTGACCCTTCGTGCGCGAGTCCGACTCGCACTTGGCCGGTTTTTAAATAATTATCTACAAACTAGTGTATGCACATCAATTCAACTTACAGTAGTTAGAAATCTAGTTAATAGTTACTGTAAAAAGTAAATGCTTTTACGAAAACGTACGCTAAAAACTACTTGAACGCTTAAAATTTCCAACTAATGGGTAATCACAAAAACTAACATCACGCTAAACACAGGTAGTCAGTTAATCAATTAAGTCGATTTCCTATAGCATTATCCTTCTAAATTACCTCGTAATTACACATACATACTTATTAAACTTTTGTAAGTACTCAATAGGTAGGTTATCAATCGCGTAGTCATATAATTATAACAAATTCGTATAAGCTGCAATCACGAAGGCACTGATTGGAAAAATAAGTCGATAATTATACGTCTTATCTACCGTTATCGGGCACAGGAATTATTATTAGAATAAACATGACTGAGACTAGTAAGTTCTTTGCTATCCAGGCGATATGTCGTCTGATATGAATTAACCCTTTGAATAAAAACCCATTTAAAAAGTGTTGTGAGCAATCGTCAAATGAACGTTATTTCTAAAAATGCATCGTGAATTTGTACGCGAAATCGTCAGTGAAAAGAGGATGATTCTCCGAACATCAATCGTGATATCAATACTATACCGTTCGTTCGGAGATAAAATGTGTACAAATATTATGTTCTGATGTACCGTTGTACTAAAACTATTAAGTACATTAAAACGACGTTATCTGTAGATACAATCAGTGTCTATTGCTTGAACATTATCAGTAGGTACAGTGAATTTGACAAGGACAACAATAATCTTTACTGATTTGTAACAATTTTAATGGTTTCCGACAGATAATCTAGATATGAAAATCAGTACTTTGAAACGGAATAACTTTGGAAAACGATGGTGAGCGTAATGAAATTCTGAATTTAAATCCCACTGTGAATAAATTAGAATAGTGCAAATTCGTGTAAGTTGGGGTAATTCGTGAACCTGATAAATTTGGTGACTTTTGGGATTGGAAATGGAGAGTAAAAAGGATAAAGTATACTCTGCATCCTCAAATCAGGAAGATGAAGAGGTGGAGAAGAAGTTGGGGTGTTGGTCGAAATTCAAAAGTATTTTTGATGGAAGGGGTTTTGATTTAGAATTTGAATACAATAATCACAATTCAAGCGTGACTACACTTGATAATGTAAGCGAAGGTGAAGGGTATAGAAAATTCGATGACAGAAGATCATCAGCAGATTTGAATTACAGACTTGACACAAGCACATCTGATAAACCTACTTTGGATGGTGAACTAACAGGAGTAATCAATTTTTACGAGCAATTCGCTTCATTAGATGATGAGAGAGAGGAATCTGATGATGGTGAGCTTAACCGCAGGAAGAGTGCGAAGTACAGGCACCGAGTGTCGGTGAGGCCTAGTATGTTCCTGACAAATATCATGGAAGAATCAAGTCTAGGTGAAGCTGATGGTGATGAAATTGAATTGGTAAGTTAAGAACAGATATCATGACGCGACCAACTTCATTGTGGGCGTGGCCAAATGTTATTTTGTTTCATTTCGATATAAGGTGAAACTTGCGAGGACAAGACAATCGTGCCGATATTGTCGCGGGTGCAAAATTGAAAACTTGTTTCAGGAGTAACCACCTTTTGGCAAGACTGATCTAGATTACATTTTCGATGTTTGACTCATATAAATGTTTTGGTTTTATCTAAATCTAAACATTAAAGCACATTCGGTAAATAACCGTTAAATTGACGTATTTTAGAAGTTTGTTGTTAAGATATTACTCAAAATCCACGATTTTTAGTTCGACTTAAACATAGATCTAGATAATGGTAATGGACTCAGCCTAAAGTATTATAATAACATTCCATAGACACCGCACAATGTGTTGACAGCGTTTGTATGGTTTTCGCATAACGATGCCTCTTAATAAGATTACTGGGTGTTGGTTTTGGTTAACTTTAGCAGCCTGAACAGCACTTGGTTGCAAACGTATATTGAGTGTCAACATTTTAAAAAGGCAAACTGCACTACATTTAGCGTAGCCTCCTTATTTGAACAAGTGTCTGAGAAAAAATCATAGCGGTCAAAATTTTTGGGCCAATGTACATCAAGCAAACATATACAAGGACTTTGTACCAATCTTATATCCTTCACTAAAGGGGCTAATGTAGTACTGCAAGTGTATAACTTTAACCCTTGATTGTTTTGTTTTTTTTTTTCAAAAAACTGAAATTCTTGAACTGATAATGAATTTTTGTGACCGAAACTATCTACCTATACAACGTGTAACAGAAAGGTGTAACCATATCTGAAGACCTTGTTCAGTCAATGGTATAGAGCAACTTTTAGTTTGGAGAAAACCCTGAAATCTCAAAAAAAATCGGCCGAGCGGCATTGCATTTTCCTATGAAGCAAGTCCTTTTTTTTTTATATACAGGATTTGTTCCATAGTAAAAGTTGTTCTAAACCATTGACTGAATAAGCTCTTCAAATATGGTTACACCTTTCTGTTACACCTTGTATAAAAACAACCAGTGTGCTTCTGAAACTGGCTGATAGTCGCTTAAAAACCGAAAACTATAAATACTCTAATAAAGTAGATATGAGTACCAATTTGACCAAAACGTGTCGAACAATTGATAATGCTCCAGGGCTGAAAGCTTTGTTATTAACTATGTCACAAAATTAAGTTTATTGAAGTTAATTGAAGCTCTTATTCTTCTAGAAAGGTTTCTAGAGTAAGAGGAAGTTTTATGCTAGTAATAGACTATCCTTTCTATCAAATAGTAAAATATAAAGCACTTAGTGGAATACTACCATAAAGGACCACTTGAAATGCTTTTAAATGTTTTGTAAAAAAGCTCAATTACCTCCATTCAGGGGACAAAGTTACTTGATTGGTCAATAGTGAGTTAGAAAATCAACGCCTCTGGGGCAGCGCCATTCGTTTCACTGCTCACAATAGTTGCCATTCAGGTGCAGACAGGAATGGCAGAACACCTGCAAATGACAAATGCAACGAAAAGTTCATTGATTTGGGATCCTTTATTTATTCAAAAATGTTTTTTTTTTTCATACTTTTTTTTGTTTTCTGTTATTTCAAGCAATTTCTGGTATTCGCGAGTACACGATTACAAGATAAATTAATGAATATAATATGTCAAATTATCCCTTTAACATGAATTCTATTTCTAGAAAATCTACTACCAAAAAAACTGCTAATTAAATTTTACTTTTTGCAATTTGTTCAAATGTAATGTTCAAAGCATCGTCATTATTTGAATTATATCTGAAACATAAAGTTGGTATTATAAGTTACAAACTAATAAATAAAAAAATATACATATATCGCCACGACATGAATCCCCGACACCCCAGAGGTGTTCTGAGTGTGAACTGTGAAATGCAACGCGATGGGTGGTGGGACATAATTATCGCCGTACTTCGGGCGCAAATACATGCTTTTCCTTACGATGTTGTCCTTCACCGTTTAGCAAGTGGTAAGTAAGAACAAATACTATGCATATAAATTCCGAAAAACTCATTGGCGCATGCGCGACCAGGGATCGAACCTGGATCTCAAGATTGAGAGGCCAGCGTTCTAACCTTGAGCTACCGCTGCTGTTAACTAATTAATTATGTTACTAATTCATTATGGAGATCTTTCGCTCTTGAAACCCAAAAAATTATGTTGTGAAAGCAAATAACAGTATCACATAAACACAAAAGCCTATCACAGACGTGATTGGAATAAAACAGGAATGAGTTTATTTATACAAACACAATCCAACAAGAGCCAAATTGAAATTTATTTCCCCCCCTTCGCGGCAGGAGATTTATACAGAGATACAAAACATGTTTTTTTTTTTTAACTCGGAGTGGATTCAAAGGGATACTCGTGGTTTTTCCGTTTGTGAATCATAAAAATCTTCATGTTTACGTTTATTCACTGTAGTGTTTGTATCTATACAATAGATACATATACATTGTCTCATATACACCAGAGTGAGGTATCTGTCATTCGGGCAGTGACAACACTGTAGTGAGGTTAGACATATACCTGCGCTTGATACTGTGCGTGTGATAGTGAGCCAGTGATAGTAATTTCTGTTAATTAGGAGATCCTACAAGTGGCGACGAGGATAAAGGTACCTATGTGTGACTATATTTTATGAACAATATTAAGATTATTGGACAAGTCAAACTGTGTTCCAGTCGAACAAAAATCACTCGTGTACGCTCTTAATTTAAATTGCAATGAGTTGACACACATGGTTTACTGGCTGTAATGGTCAAATTTATGATTGGTGAATGAATAACATTTACACACCTACCAGGGAATTTCGATATAACAAAAGAAAATTTAACAGAAACTTATTATCTGGGGTAATGGCTGCCAACAAGAAGTGTTTCAAAATTTGACTAATTAAGACACCCGTATCTTAAAGTCGTTACATGATGAGCTTTGCCAAAACATATTTTTTTTATTTTTGTTGAGATTCCAGACGAGTCGGACATTAATTTTGTGTTGGTAACCTTTCTTGACATTTTTACAAAATGGGCGTACATAAATTATACGGTCCGTTTTTCGAAACCCATTTGTGTGCGGATAGTTTTGTACAACCCGGTTATTCATGTACATAGCACAAAAAACGGGCTGCACAAAGCGTGCCGTGCATGACTGCCTGTACAAAACGGGGACCTTACTCGTTCGTGCAGAAGTGATCTGTGGTTGGAAAGAAACCATAGCTCAGTCAATGAATTGAAAAAAAAAAAAAACAAACAAGAAAAATAAATTGAATTAAAGTGAAAAAATTTATTTTATTTGACTCTGACTTAGATTTGACTTCCATTAAATTGGATTTGGCTTCCATTAAATTGGATATCATCTTCATTGAATTGGAGTTGACTTCCATTAAATTGGAATATATGATCTCCATTAAACTGGAGTTTACTTCCATTAAATTGGATATGATCTCCATTAAATTGGAGTTGACTTCCATTAAATTGGATATGATCTCCATTAAATTGGAGTAGACTTCCATTAAATTGGATATGTTCTCCATTAAATTGGAGTTGACTTCCATTAAATTGGATATGATCTCCATTAAATTGGAGTAGACTTCCATTAAATTGGATATGTTCTCCATTAAAATGGAGTTAACTTTCATTACATTGTTTTCCATTAAATTGGATTTGACTTACATTTGATTAGAGTTTAAGAAAATATATATATATATATTTATATATAATTTCTGGATTTCCATTCAATTGGATGTTTTTTGGGTTACCCCACGTGACTCATTATGGCAAATCAAATTCCACTGCCAGAAAAACTGGACTTAGAAGGTGACAGTACTTCGATTGGACTAAGATGGGAGAAGTGGAAAAGGTCGTTATTAATATATTTAGAAGCAGCTGATATTGGAAGTGCGAAGAAAGGAAGAGCAACATTATTAATCTTAGGAGGAGCTGAACTTCAGGACATATTTTACAACCTGCCAGGTGCAAGTGTTGAATCAGCTGACGACGATTTTGAAGCAACTTTAAAGGGGCTTGATGAGCATTTCTTTCCTTAACAGAATAAGACGTACGAAGGACACATTTTTCGTCTCATAAAACAGGAAGAGGACGAGAATTTTGGAGAGTTTTTGATAAAACTTAAAAATCAAGCTACTAAATGCGAGTTTGACAAACCAGATGAACATATAATTGACCAAATTATGGGAGGGTGTGTTTTGTCAGAATTACGAAAACAGATTTTGACAATGGGAGATGATGCTACTTTGGACAAGGTCATTACAGTGGCTAATACTTTGGAAATAGTAAATCACCAGTTGGAAAGTTACGAGCAAAAGGATGAATTCAAGGCTAATGAAGTAAATGCTATTAAGGGCAGAAACTAAGAAGGATCAAAAACGGGAGAGAGACCTGGGAGTGCCTAAAAAGAAACAAAGTTGGTTGCTATAAGCAAGTAAAGGAGCCAAACAAAGCTTTGGTAGCCTATGGTGGTGAAATGCCTTTGAATGTCAAGGGTTCTTTCGAAGCTGTGATTGAAACCAATGGCAAAACGGATCGTAACACCATCTATGTTGTCGCGAATGGGCCAAAGAATTTGCTTGGTAAGGATGCAGCTATAAGACTAGGTGTTTTGGAATTGGGAGTTGGTATTAACCAAATTAGTCAGAAGCCAAAAGAACCATTTCCAAAATTTAAAGATGTTTTGGTGGATATTCCAATAGATGGGTCTGTAAGACCTGTCATGTAACCTTACAGAAGAGTACCCCTTCCTATTGAGGGAAAGATAAACCAAAAAGTCCAAGAGTTAGTGGACTTGGATATTCTTGAAGAAGTGCGCGGGCCATCTCCATGGGTTTCACCCATTGTGCCTATAATCAGAGATGATGGGGACATGCGCCTATGCGTCGACATGAGACGTGCAGATGTAGCCATTCAAAGAGAAAGCCATCCATTGCCCTGTATGGAGCATATGCTACCCAAGATAAAAGCGCAATTTTTCTCTAAGCTTGACATAAAATGCGCCTTCCATCAGGTCGAACTTCACCCTAACTCTAGACAGTTGACTACATTTATAACACCTAGTGGACTTTACAGATACAAAAGGTTGATGTTTGGAGTGGCTTGTGCGCCGGAACTTTTTCAGAAAATTCTTGAAAAAATGCTGATAAGGTGTGAAGGCGTAGTCAATTTTAAAGACGATATTTTGTGTTGGGGCAACAGTGAAGAGGAACATGATTTATGATTATCCAAGTTATTAGAGTTAATAAAAGAAAACAATGTCCTATTAAATGGGGAGAAATGCATATACAGAGTGAAGAAAGTAGACTTTTTGGGACATGAGTTGGCACCAGAAGGAGTGAAACCATTGCCTAAATATATTGAGAGCATGTCGGGATTTAGAGTGCCGAAAACAATTGAAGAGTTGCAGAGCTTTCTTGGACTAGTAAATTACATGAATAAATGGATTCCTGACCTGGCTGCAATGACAGAACCATTAAGAGCCCTGCTAAGAAATACATTGGAAAAGGAAGCAAATATTGGAGATTATTGGACAGAAAAGCAAAATGAGGCCTTTGTGAAACTGAAAGAGACGCTAACAGGAATGGAAACATTGGGATATTATGACGTCAGGGACAAAACGCAGGTGATAGCAGATGCAAGTCCTGTAGGACTTGGAGCAGTCTTAGTACAGACTGATAGGAATGAATCGAGGATCATCGCATGCGGGAATTGAACCCTATCGGACTGCGAAAGAAGGTACAGTCAAGCAGAGAAAGGGGCCCTGGCTCTTGTTTCGGCTGTCGAACATTTTGACACATTTCTTTTTGGAGAAGAGTTTGACTTAATAACAGATCATAAACCACTTGAGTTCTTATTTAGCCGAAAATCACGGCCTTGTGCTCGAGTGGAAGGATGGGTTCTGCGTCTACAGGCATGCCGCTATAACATAAAATATAAACCAGGAAAGACGAATATTGCAGATCCATTATCACGTTTATGTGAATACTCGAATAAAACAAATCAACAGGAAAGTGACGAGTATGTGCACCAGGTAGTTCATCTGGCAAGACCTCATGCAATCTCCATGAAAGAGATAGTCAAGGAATCGGAGAGTGATTGTGACATCTCCAACGTCAAAAAAGGATTTTTTAACAGTCAATGGGACGAATCAGTAAAAAACTATAAAGGGTTTGCAGCAGAGTTATGTTTTATGAAAATGTTCTTTTAAGAGGGAATAAAGTCGTG
Source organism: Ypsolopha sequella (assembly GCA_934047225.1). Classification (NCBI taxonomy): domain Eukaryota; kingdom Metazoa; phylum Arthropoda; class Insecta; order Lepidoptera; family Ypsolophidae; genus Ypsolopha; species Ypsolopha sequella. The sequence goes on along the minus strand of OW204002.1, from coordinate 9,264,380 downwards.
ATTCTACACAAACTTGGAAAGCAAGTTCTAGACGCAGCCCATGAAGGCCGTCCGGGGATGGTGGCGATGAAGGGATGGCTGCGATCTGAAGTTTGGTGGCCTCGAGTCAATAAGAATGTTGAATTGCTGGTGAAGAGTTGCAAGGGATGTACGCTGGTAAGTCTGCCCAGTCCCCCTGCAGCCATGAAGCGCCGGGAGCTTCCATCCGAACCGTGGGTGGACGTTGCAATGGGCCTGTTAGGGCCATTACCAAACGATGAGTGTCTGCTTGTAGTAATTGATTATTACAGCCGGTATGGGGAGGTCAAAGTTACGACAACAATTGCAAGTGCGCAAATGATTGGGATCCTTAAAGAAATTTTCAGTCGGTTAAGGTTATCCGCTAACCATTACTGTAGATAACGGGCGGCAATTTGTGGGTGAGGAGATCGAGGCTTTTTGTCGAGAATGCAACATCGGACTCTTTATACGGTTCCATACTGGCCACAGATGAATGGTGAAGTGGAACGCCAAAATAGGGACATAGTTAAGCGTCTCAAAGTTTGCAAAAGTGAGAGGAAGGATCTGAAGGAATCATTATACGAGTATCTAATGATGTACAGTTCCACTCCCCATTCAATTCCACAGGAAGGACGCCATGTGAACTATTTTTTAAAAGGCAAAACAGGCACAAAATTACCATGTTGAAAGACATAAATGACAATGAGGATGATTCCGAAGTGAGAGACAGAGATAGATTACAAAAGGAAAAGGGGAAGGAATACGGTGACCGAAAAGAGGAGCTGAGGATTCGGAGATAATAGAGGGAGAAAGAGTGTATATAAAGGAAATGGAGGGGATCAATAAACTGACAACAACATTCAACTCTACACCACACGTAGTAGAGGGGTCTGTTAGGGGAGACGTCACCGTAAGGAATGAGGAAGCAGGACAGGGGCTACGCAGGAATGTGATACATTTGGAGAGAGTGGAAGGACAGTGGCAGCCTGTACAAGATGACACTTTGTCCACTGGAGATGATTGATAGATAGAGTGATTAGATTAAGAATAGGAAGGATTTGTAATGCTGATTTATTTTCCGTTATATACCGTTCAATTGTTAAAAGAGTTTATGTATGCTACTCTTATTGAAATTATGTTAAAATTGAAATGTTGAATTTTGTGCCATTGTATCAGAGTTGATATAGAAAGAAACAAAACTGGATAGAAAACTTTAATAAGGAAGGGATGTAGTGTTTGTATCTATACAATAGATACATATACATTGTCTCATATACACCAGAGTGAGGTATCTGTCATTCGGGCAGTGACAACACTGTAGTGAGGTTAGACATATACCTGCGCTTGATACTGTGCGTGTGATAGTGAGCCAGTGATAGTAATTTCTGTTAATTAGGAGGTCCTACATTCACGAATAGATTGTTAATAAAGTATTTGTAGCGGCGGCATCGAGTGAGATTGGCGCTGTACCCTGTAGCAAGTTTCGTAATTATTTATGGGCAAGTTTCAATAAAACAATGTAATACTTCATTGTTGATAGTGATGTACTTACTACCCGTTTTGGTTATTATTTTTCGCTACCGTTATTTTGCAATAGAATTGTTGTAGAAACAAAGACTTTACAGCAAAAGTCTCTCATGTTTTTTAACTCTAAAAGGTGACAATTTAAGGCAATACAACGGAGAGTGATAGTGGCTGAATGGTAATCAATAAATAAAGGGTTCTCCTCTCCCAAATCCCACGGCTCCGTCTCTTTTCAAACTATACAACGTGTAACAGAAAGGTGTAACCATATTTGAAGAGCTTATTCAGTCAATGGTATAGAACAACTTTTACTATGGAACAAAACCTGTATCTCGAAAATTTTTTTTTACTGTTTCATAGAAAAATGCAATGCCGCTCGGCCGAAATGTATGGAAGGGCAGATTTTATTTTTTTTTAAGATTTCAGGGTTGGCTCTAATATTAAAAATTGTTCTATATCATTGACTGAATGAGCTCTTCAAATGTTACACCTTTCTGTTACACGTTGTATAATAGAAAAACAGTCACTTTCTAGATTTTAGGGCTGCTTTGTAAGCAGATTTGGCACATTTGCCTTTTGTATTATTATGTTGAATGTTGTAAGACGTGTCTAATGTTGAGTAAAGTCACACTTGAATTTTATGTTGACCGAAATTTTAAATGTACCCTATCACTAAACGCAACTGTCGTCGAGACCATCACTCGTTGCCGCTACTAAATGTTCATATATTTTCCAAAATATAATTGTAAACCTATCATTCACACTATGTTTATATAGGATGACTTTGTACCTGACCCCAATATTTTAACCCGCTTACTAATGAAAAAAATATAGCAAATAAAAATCTATTGTTACGTTGCACGAATTAGTCCTTTTTGAAAGCAAACAGGTTAATAGATTATAAAATAATAATAACTGAGTCATCCAAAAAAAGGTGGGTAGGTGCGGGGGTGATTGTACACTCATTCTTATCGCAAATGTGGCGATGTGTCCGATACTACAAGTTCTTCTATTCCGGGTACTTTTTGACATTGCCCTTCTTTAGTATGTCACCAGTTTGGTCAGCATGTATCCGTCTAGGTCGGCTAGTCACTTCACTTTCATTTATGTTAAATCTCAAACCAATTATTTTAGTTACACTTTTTTTCAATTTCGTCCGTCAAGTTAACTATGAATTATGTTTGCATGTACATAATATTTTATACTACACTTGCTCAGAAAGTACCTTCTTTCTTTGTTGAAAACGATGCAGAAAATACGTCATTACTGTCATACAAATATGCGGGCGGCAAAAGTGTATGAAAATTCATTGTTAACGTGCTTGAGCGGGCAGAAAAAGTATATGCAAATCCATTGTTAACGTGCTTTTTTTTTTTAAATAACATAAAGAATGAGCAAGTGGCCAAGTGGCCAGTATTATTTTGCGAACTCGTACATAAAACTCGAAAAATGATACTGGCCACTTGCTTTTCCTGCACATAATAAAAAATAAGAAGGAAATAAAAGGTTGGAAAAAAGGCGCGAAGACGTGATGGCGTCGTTTTTTTGTTTTATTGAAAAAATATTGCATTTTGGGTGTTTTGATCAACAATAGTGATAGGATATTGTGAATTAAAATCGCCGTAACCTGTGTAGTGTGTTGTTCAATGGAACAAAAGTGCGGGCTGTGCCTTTTCGTGTGTTTTTTCTAACCCTGTTGTATTTGCGTTACAAGGCTATCATTATAGCGGAAACGACAGGACAGTGACTTAGATAGGACAGACCTTTCAGATGATCCTCAACAGAAGAGGATAGTGCATATAAACATAAAAAACTATAACGTCAAACATGGCTGTATGGGCCAAGATCCCTTTGCCTTTCCACTTAGTGGGAAAATGAAAAAAAAAAAAAAGTGACAATCGCACGCGAGTCAGTCGGTTTCTTTTATTGTATCTTGATTAAAAGTAAAATGATACTATTTCCTCGCAGGTGTAGTATAAAGCACTATGTATCACTCGGGAGAACTCGTGTGTATTGAGGCCCTTGGCTTCGCCTCGGGCCTCAAACTATACCCTCGTTGGTAATCTTCCCCTTTCTTCCCTCGGTGAACAATGTACTATTCCAATCCTATTTTAACGTCTAATGTTAATTGCATTCTTATCTAAAATTCTGTTTCACAACATTCATACAACCTAATATTGAGGTTAGGTTTAAAGTCATTCTGTATATGCTTACAGACTGTAATGCAGACAGACTGAGACAAAAAATATCCAATTACAGGATTTCTGTTTACAGATGGATTCCTTCTACTATGTTAAATTTATAATTATTTAATAATGTAATTTTATTTCTTTTTTTATCCCTAATTGAATGTTATTAGCTTGGGGCTAAATAGCTATTCAAATTCCTTTTCTAGGAAACACCAAACCAAACCAAAATTATAATTTTGAACAGTTCTACCGCGATATAAAATTATCTTTTTATGAAAAGGGCACTTGAAAATGTAATTGTTTACATTTTTTCAAATATTTTAAACGTTCAAATATTTGAAATGTACGAAACGCGAGATATTAAGGTGGGGTTCTACCAAATTGTCTCTTTGAAAACTAATTATAAACCGTGAAAATGTGAAAATAGAATTAAAAAAAAATGTTTTCCGTTCTATACGCGATTACTTGCATTTCCTTGCATCCAATATAATCGCAAAAATAGGCTTAAACTATGGCGTAAATATCATTTTATTTTAGTTATATTAGGTTTTGGACGATAAAAATTATACCAAAATAAACGTATTACAAAATCAGATATTAAACGGCCATCATATTAAAAACACCTTTCCAAAATAATAAATACAACACTTTGAAAGCGCGAGATTTCTGAGCGGCCTGCTCCCACTGTGCAAAGTAGGAAAGTGTAAAATGGAAGCGTTGGAGCAGGACCAATTTCTACGGATACCCTCGCCTTAAGTTGTATACTTTGTAATATATTTTGAGTAGGTTTATATAATTTTCTCAAATTTATATGAGAATCGTATCTATCGATCACTTGATTTAAAATTTGGTTAATTTATTAATTAAAACATAACAACTTAAAATAATCTAAATACTCAACTAATCATATTCAACAACTTCAAAAGCGCAAAGATGTAGTCCAGTAGAGTTGTGGTTTTGTTTATTGCCTCCTGTCTACACATCGGTATACATTCGTTGTGTGTAGTTAGACAATGTCTGTATTGTACATTATATTTCACCCAAACACCTACTTTTCAAATGCTAAACTTTGCCAATTTTGCATACCTACGAAGTATCGCATTTACATGCAAAATTTGACTAATTTACATTCTCAAACTACGGTCCAAAAATTTCCGGCATATTTGACAAGCTTTCAAAAACTCTGTCGCATTGTTGACCAACGACGAACGGTGAGCTCTATTATTCCAGTTTCAACAATTATAGTCGTTTTCTTTGTTTAGTAAATAACAACAAAGGCCTCAACTACCAATATGTTAACTCTTAGTAGAACCAGGGAACGTGTTTTGAGTTATTCAGTAGTTGGAGTTACGTAAACCGACGCGACGTTTCGGTATAGATTATAGAACACGGTTGGGACTCGACTCCGTGCGTAATTGGCCTCTTCAATTTCTCGACGATATTTACGATTCAAAAACAGGAAAATTTCAAATAAGCGTTCATGTCCTTTATTAAATGAAAAAATATATAATCTTTCATTTGACCTTCAGTGACGTCATCAGCACACATTTCCATAAGATTTTTTTTCTTGAACGCATCCTGAATGATGAAGTCACTTCCTGTGAATATTAATATACTTATAAAATCTTTAAAAAATCACGAATAATTTTATTGTATTATTAAAATAAAATTACATAGGTATCCAAATTGATATATTTATTCCAAAAAGCAGACAAAAACTGGACAGTGAAGTTAAAAAACGACTGAATGCTAGAAGTTGCAAAAAAAGCAAAATTAATACTTTAATGTTTTAATATATACGAATTCAATATTTAAAAAAAAAATGGATTTGTGCCTTTTTTGCTGTCAGTGATTCATTTTTTCTGCTCAGATTTTTTGTGGACTACCCGATAAAAGAGTTCACAATGTTAATCCGAAAATTCTTGTTTATTGCTATTAAATTGTTAGATATTAGTGTTGATAAATTTAATCTTAAATCATGGTTGAATTCTCGGTTTACTCGCTGATTATTTTTATTGATCATTTTATCATCTTTGTTTCCGGCCCAACATATATCGCGCTTTTAATTCGACATGAAAATACTAAAAATGCTACTACAGTATTCTATCAAAAATACTAACTGCACATCAAAAATACTGACTAGCACACTAAAATACTAACATTGCTCTTGTAGGCTTTCTGGGTTAACAAAAAAATAACCACGAAGGTTAGATATGGCGGTCGCGGAACTACATTCCGTGACTCGCTATACCTAAACTACTAACTTAACCTACCGACTCTCTTCAGCGCTAAAAGATTTCAGATGGCAAATTTGGTGGGCAAAATAGTATTTTTGATGTGCAAATAAAAATACCTCAGGGACATGAAGATTTTTTTTAAATCTTGTTTCCTGAAAAGTGTGGCAAGTTGAATTTTTACGTCAACATCAAGGTTTAATAAACAGATAAACTCACAGATCGAATAATTATTTTTTCAATGCATGTGCTCGTAAAGGCCCACTTTTTATGCATCAAAACCGAACAGAAAGTCGATTATTTTGCCCTAGGGCTTTATTATAATTTTTTTTCAATGGTTGGCTAACCTGCAGCCTTTCTTGTGTGCCATAAATGTCATACTTTTTTTCCACTGTTTAACGGCTCTGGATACAGTTCTTTTGAGCCAATTACAATTTAAATTTCACAAAATTATATTTGTTTTATTTCCTCACACTATGCATTGAAAAACGTAGTATGATACACGGGCGTAAGAGCAATACATTACTCGGTTACGTTTTTTGCGCCCTTGTAGCATAAACTACTATTAAAACTTTTGCAGTCTTTCCGTAAGTCAACTCAGCTAATATAATTGCTTTTTAAGCACAGTTAAGTTACTGTAAATGTTGTATACTTGGCAGCGTCCTTACTTAAGTCAAGTGATTACCATTCAAGATACAATACTACTGTGTATTGAATTTCAACAACTTCCAAGCAGTGTCCCACTGTACTATATTTGGATATCGGCTACCGATTGGCTACTCGTTTGTTGTTTTTTTTGTTAACGTGAGGCATTATTATTATAATGCGTTTTATTATATATTTAAGTATATGGGCTGAAGAGCTACGATACCTTTGCCTAGCAATAAATAAAAAAACTAGCTGTCAATGTCAAGTGTCACTGACATTTGATAATATCATTCTCTGTGCTCACGCCATTTTTTTTTCTAAAACAAACAAAAATTTATACTGACAAAGTTACGAGAGCCATTATGCCCACAAGGCTTTTGTTTCAAAATCCAAAATTAAAAAAAAATCGTTTATGTAAATATACAAATTTTGGGAAAGGGTAAAATACGAATCCCTTAGCTTTTTACCTACTTTCATTTAAGCAATTTAAACAAGTGGGTTAATAGTTTGAAATGTTGTGGATTATATTGTGTGCCTCACTCAACCCGTTGATTGGTTAGTGATGCAACGAATATTAAAACTAATATTCGTATTTGCCGAATACCATAAACTTACCGAATATTCGTGTTGCCAAATACTTTCATGACATTGATTGCAAAATTCCTCGAAATCCCATGCAGATATTTATTGCGTTGCGTCTGAGTCGACGAAGAATTATTATTTATTATTATTTATTTCTAAATAAAAATAATTTTGTTTACGTCCTCAGACGGTCATCTATTCTGGCAACTTTTTAGTTTTTGTTTGTAGAGACTGGCTAGGTAGGTAGGGGTGGGCACGTACATAAATAAAATAATATAATATTTATAGCTTAGCGTATTTTATTTCCTTCGAACTTCTCTGACTAATAATTACGTGCAGCTATTATAGAATTATTAGTATTCGTGTTTGTTCTCGTATTCGTCGAATATTTCAATAGTATTCGTATGCGTTAAAGTAGTATTCGTTATGGTTACATCACTAATAGGGTAAAAAAAATTCCAAATGAAAACGCATCTCACATTGTAAACTTTACTGAATCAGTGAAACACACTGTAATTCCAACAATATGATATATGAATATTAACTACACGGTATGATAAAGTTCACAAAGTTATGTGGTTTAAATTTTTAACCCTAATAACCTAAGAGTCTTATCTGTCGGAAAATTTGAGTAGGAGTGAGGGGGTGTAAAAAGGTGAAGAGCGGTGTCGGAATTTTCATTAAAAAGGATCACGAGGATTTCATTTAAAAAAGGCGATTATAATTCTCTCGCTCTATAACGCAAATCTGGAGCTACCTCCTTCAATTTACAGACAGATATCCGCTAACTACGTTACTACTTAGTTTAATTCCACACCGATACCAACTCTAGGTTATGAAAGGACTCTGTAACTGGAACCCGAACTCGAATAAATCCGAGTTCGTATTCAGTATTCAACCATCATACATCAGCCTAATAAGCCTTTCCAGGACTTTGCCACTCCCGGCGTTCATCCTGGAAGAATTGCCCATACTCACACACGCTGGGCAGGCGGGTTGGTGAGCGCGGTACCGGAACCCTCGCACTAGTGACGCCGCTGCCCGTCACCAGTCTGTTCCATATAAGGCCCAGCTATTAGGGATGGATATACCGCCATCTATCGGTACCAAGCATGGTGGGCCTCCTGGTTTTTTGCCTGTGAGCTGTCCTCTTAGTCTCCCTCGAATTACTTCGAGGGGGTCTCCAAGTAAGATGGTGGTACCTCAACAGTCGAGCCCGGCATCAGCTCTACCACCTCAATTCAGTATTAAGTATTCCTTTATTGCACTCATGTTATATAATGTACAGATTGTCTTAAATAACATTTTTTGTAATAAACATGAACCCTGACAGGGCATAGCAATTTCTTAAATTTAAGTTATAGTAACAATATTTATTGTATCGCACCGCACTGAACGTCAAATTACGTTTCGCTTGGTCTGCCCCTTAGACTAAGGTCCGTCCGGCCTGTTAAGGCGATTACCGTCGCCAAATTAGCAACTCGATGTTTGTCTGTATGAACATCGACAGAAACGACATTGAAATAACGTTCAAATAAGTGCACAATGCGTGGTGGCTGTAACGACGCTCGCTGCGTCCTTGATAGGGCAAAATAGGAGAAAATAATACTTTTCACATGGGCGTCATTGTTCGATTGAATAATTCTATGTTATATTTATAGATATCAAGTTTATCTATTTATCAAAGCATAAATGAATTAAATCACCTAAGACGCTTAGGAGCAGTAGGAAATTCAAGCCAAAAAACACCATTCAGTTGAAACAATTTTTCATATAGAAGTCTTGGTGGTACGAAAAAGAAAAATGTTGCATATGTTGTCCTAGAGTTGATAATCTATAATACATTTTTTCAATATTTTTGGTTTGGCCATAAAAGAGGAGTAGGCTTTAGAAAGTACCCATTTGGCGGTATTAAGGGCCTTAATTCGCACGTCAGGCGCTTAGCGCAAAGTGCATAACTTAACTTTGTATTTCTTGTTGAGAAGTTAAAAATTTTAAATTTATTTTGGTATGTGGCAGTTGACGCAAATAGTTCAGTATTAGTGAGGTATATAAAGCATACATTTGAAATTTAATGCAAAATTAGTCGTGATCTTGTCCAAACAAAGTTAAAACAGCATTTTAAGTTAGTTTTAAAAATGTTATTTAAAAGGACGATTTAAAGCATTTTTCAGTGGTAATTAATGCGTGAGTGTGTAAAATAGTGTCTGTAACTTACTGTGGTAATCTACGTTGCGTGATTCTTTCGGAATGTCGTGATATGTGATGGAGTGAGCTTTTTTTACTACTTAAGTCAGGTATAAAAACACGGACTCTACATACTTAAGTAGATACAACTATTGCACGTACAGTCGACAAGATTCCCGCCAGTCCATCTTGAGACTAGTTTTGTGTGCAGTGGTTCGCGGCATCTTCGACTAGCTTGCCAGTTTTTGTCTGCCAATATTCATTCACACAACAACCAACAAGTGACCAATGAAGTGATTGGGTGGTGATGGACCCGAAAACGCCATAAAAACTGTCTTTCATAAACTTTCATTGGTCAACAAAATAAAAGGCGGGGCTAACTGAGATCGCCACATGCAAGAAAGTTTTGAAACTGGACAGGCGGGGATGTTGTCGACTGTACATCTCTGTTTTCTCCGATAGTATTATTAAATAATATTTCGCCGACCTGTGGAAAATGGGTGGCACGATTTTCTTCTATAGTACATACATATGTATATGTAAAGCAGTCGTGTCTCAATAAAAAATCATATATGTTATCATTACTCTTCAAAAGGACTTGGGCAAATAAATACTGGTATTATATGTATATTACTCTTTCATATCGAATAAATATTGATATTTCTACTTTCCTTTTCTCCTTTGAAAGTATTCCCTCCATTAAAACATAAACGGTAATTTGCGTATTCATCTTTGTACCTAAAAAATTTGTAAAGTGCGAGTTGTATTCGCGCACGAAGGGTTCCGATTCGAGCCACCGCACAATGCGAGTACGGTATCGAAAAACATTATGGTAAATAACAGCCATATAAATAGATGTCAGAGCAACATCAAAAAAAGGCGCTAAAATGGTAGCGCCTGACAATCTATTCGGCACCTTCTGACCCTCTGATAGCCGTTCATAAATTTACAATTTCGTCTGGATCCAACACTGACAGCAGGATAGCGTATACAATTTTCAACGCGTGTGACAGAGATGGCATTAGAACTCGTATCGCGACCCCTAGTTTATGAACCCGCTACTGAGTACAGAACTCTGATTTTATTATTAACCATCTGAAAAAATTTTAAACTTGTATGTATTACATTACAGTCAACGGCTGAAGCTCTAGACCCCTGTGACCTTAGAGCGTGTATCAACCTGTGACCATGCCCAAGCCTGTGACAGACGGACAGAGAAGGCTTAGTAATAGGGTCCCGTTTGGCACCCTTCGGATACGGAACCCTAAAAATGTCTAGGTAATAAGTAAAAAAGCGTGTTAAAAAGTAAGAACACATTTCATATAAAACATTTGAAGAACAAAGAATTAGCAATTTATTCAATGATGAATACAACAACAAGCCAAACATTTCCAGGGACTTCGAAATTTATTCACTCGTTTTATTTGCAACAAAGGAAACAAAATTAAATTCCGGTTCCACGATAATACTTTAGGAAAACAAAACACTTCTAAATTAAATCGTGATGCAAAATGTACAACTAATTTTGTCAGGAAACAGTGGTGGAACGTCTACTCGGCCAAGTGAATAGAACCTACGCCGAGCCACTTTCTTCAGAGAGCTTAGCCGATAGTTGATAGTAGGATTATCAACTAGTTCAGTGCTCTACCGTGTGTTATACTGAGCCTACTAGTTTGAATCGAAATAAAAATTTGTCATTTGTTTAGGATAACTTTTATCAAAGTCCTTCCAAAATGAAATCAAGTGTTTGACTTGAAAGTTCACTAAACAGTGTTTGTATTGTACTCGTAGAATATTGGAAGTTAAAGTAACTTTTTCGTTTAAAAAATTGGTCTACCTTTTTATGTTACTTGACTAAGAAAATTTTAATCTCGTATTTGTACAAAAAATATGAAAAGTTTTATAAGAAAACACTCGCCGAGTTATGCTTATGTTCAATACTAATTTATCTGAGTACGTATCTTTATTTCTATTTTGTCCAAAATTACACGTTATTAAGAGTATGGCCTACCCTAGCATCTTTTTTTTATTACCCGTCCAGCACAATAAGTCCAATGGCAAAGACTTTATTTGCTTTTGATAGAGGCGATTATATGTTGGCTCATTGGCCTCTTTTTCTTTGACGCGTAATATCAATAATCACGCAGCGAAACAACAAATTTAAGTGTTTTATATTACTGAAATAATTTGTAGGCAAAAAAATATTGAATTTAAGTAGATTGACTTCATATTTATATTACCTGTTTTATAAAAAAAAATTAAGTTGATCTCTTAACCGTGTTCTTCTGCAGAACTATTAAAAACTAAAAAAAATAGGATGGAAATGTATTTTTTACCTCACTAGCTCGAAAAGAGCGCCTTTGTTGCTCAAAAACAGTGAGCAAAATCGACTTTACTCACTGGTTTTAAACAGTGAAGAAAAGTGTTTCAAAGTAAGAACACTGCTAATCGTTCAAAAACTCCATATCTTTTGCTCAAGTTCTCTGGGATACATCAAAAGTTATTCTGTATAAACATTGATTATTATTTGTAAATACAGTGAAATCCGTTTAGTACGACTCTGTTTAAAACGACCAACCGTTTTCGACGACGTAGACGCAACATTAAGTTTTGCTTCAAGAGAGACAGCAGACATCATTTTTGATAGTTGTTTAACATGGGTTCCACAAATCAATGAGGTAAGTAGAAAAATATTTGCTGCTGCAGGTGCTATGAGAAGGCTCTGAAATTTCCTACCTACTGCCACTAAAATTGCACTCGCACAATCTCTCTTATTATCTATCTTCTCGATTATGCTGATGTCAGTTATTTGGATCTCACTGAAGCGCAACTTGACAAACTCGAACGTCTTCAAAATTTTTGTATAAGATTTATTTTTGGTCTTCGCAAGTATGATCACGTTTCCGAATTTCGTTCTAAACTTAACTGGCTCCCTATTCGTCAGCGCCGTGATACTCACATCCTGTCTCTATTATTTTCCGTGTTGCACAATCATGCAATCCCTTTTTTCAATTTCTTCGTGATACTCATGGTTGTTCCTTACGTTCCTCTCACAATCTCCTTTTGGCAACACCATCTCATTCATCGTCCTTCTTCACAAATTCCTTTTTAGTCCAAGCTGTTCGGTTGTGGAACGATCTTCCTTTGCCAATAAGGAGAGCTCCATCACTGCCTGTCTTCAGAAAATTAGTCAAGGGTTATTACTTGTCACTCTAACTCTTCTGCACCATATTTTGTATTCAGAGCTTTTATATTTAATTTCTTTTTTTTTTGTATATTTGTAAAATGTATTTATTATGTTTGAAATAATTATTTATATATGTAGGTATATGTATTGTATACATATATGTATTAATATGTATTATTATTTATATAATTTGGCTTCTACTTTATACCTTATTTTACATATACACCGCCTCTTCAGCAATCTTAATGTATTTTTTCCACCTAAAGGTTGTCTGGAAGAGATCGCTTTAAGCGATAAGACCACCTATTTGTACTTACCCTTTGTACTCGTATTGTTAAGTTCAATTAATTGTATTATTTTTCTTTCGTGGTGTGACAATAAAGCTGTATTGTATTGTATTGTATCAGCATGGCGGCTATCTCTTTCACTACAATATGGATTCCATACACTTTGGGAGACTATACACAGCCCCACAGCTTGTCGGATACCATAGACAAGGTAAACTTCTCAAAATCCTGTGTATGGCCTCCCAATGTGTATGGAATCCGGAAACGGATAGATCAGGGGTCACCAAATGGCGGACCCCGGTCCGGATCCGGACCGCCAACCTATTTTGTGCGGACCCAGAAGAATCTGAGAATATCAGCATAAAAATTTGTGATAATTCAATTTAGCCCGCTACTTACTTTATTTCTTTAATTAGATGTATCCTTAATAATAAAGTATTCTGATTTCTTTTGTTTCTATTTATTCAATGACATTTTAAATCTAGGTTGCTATTTATCATCTAGCAAACAGACCGCGAAATATTTATTTTTGTTATAAACGGACCCGCAATGAAACTAATTGCTGATCCCTGGGATAGATAGATAGAGTAAAACTCCCGCGTGATGGTTATGTTTTGCGTTTTCGATCGGTTTATCAAAGATTTTACATCTGTGTTTTCTTGCTAGTGAGGTGAAAAGTTGTATGTGTCACACAAGAGCAAATTTATTCTTTTTCTTGTGCCTTTGAATCCCTCACCACGCTCAGGTATATAGAATCCTTCGATTGCTCGGGATTCAAACTCGGCACTCGCAACAAAAAATATTTTAGCTCTCTTGTTGCACAAATAACAATTTTTTAGGCAAAAAACATTGCTTATGAGTACGTTGACTAAATAAAAGACCAACAAAACAAATGAATAAATTTTCATGTACATGTTTGTTTGTAGCGACTAAATGATCGTATCTTATCTTAAATAAAGATTTAATCAATCTGCTGCTACAAAAATATATCTATTTAATCTATTTATCATATCTAAAATCAACCCACTTTTAGGAGCATTTTTTAACAATATTGAATATAGTTTTTATAATAATTATGTTAATAAAATATTTTTATAAAACACCGTTCAAGGGCCTTTTTTATTTTTTATATATATGTTTTACTCCACATAAATACAAACACTTAATGTTAATAAAATATTTTTATAAAACACCGTTCAAGGGCCTTTTTTTATTTTTTATATATATGTTTTACTCCACATAAATACAAACACTTAATTGTTTGTATTTATGTGGAGTAAAACATATATATAAAAAAGAATATAGTTTTTATAAACATTCAGTGTAAAGTTGGTTATTCACTCTATGTACATTAAACCCCTTTCGCGCCTACTTCCATAATGTTCATCATGCATGTATGATCACGTTGATCATTACAAAGCACCTGCTATTTATCCGACAACTTTAACTTTTACGCACTCATGGAGAAGAGAAACATTTAATCATTCTTGAATTTATTGTCACCAAACCCTTCAAAAGTTCCAAAGTACCTACATTTATGTGTGTAACATAAGCAATTCCATTTCCATACAAGGATGTTATATATCTTGCGCATTTCGGCTAGCGTGCTTCTGTCATCAAAGAGGCGAACTTTAAAAAAAAAAGTAATGACTTCTTATATCAATCTGACGTTTCATGCAGAGATTCGTTAGGGGAAGGTTTCTTTTGAAATTATGCACTTGAACAGAATTATTAGCACAAGCTACATACAGTAGAATCCGGATATAACGACGGTCAAGGGACCAGTGATATGACGTCGTACTAACCGGACGACGTACAAAACGAACTGATATCCCTTCATAGTAAATTGTACAGTAACCTAACTTAATGTTGCGTCTACGTCGTCGAAAAGCGGTTGGTCGTTTTAAACAGAATCGTACTAAACGGATTTCACTGTATTTAAAAATAATAATCAATTTTATACAGAATAACTTTTGATGTAACCCAGATAATTTAATATATTGTAGAAGAATAAAAACTGGTTTCATAATAACAATCCAAAATTTAAAAAAAATACAAAGAAATAATGTTCACAAGAAGACAATTAGATCATGCGAGATTATTTTTATTATTTATCCCGCTATTTTGGACTATTTTGAACTTGTTCCGTATGGGAATTGCTAGGATAACCATAAATTGTGTTTCCAATGTAAAATATTTTAATAATGTTTTTCATTCTAATTTTAGTTTTTTTTTTTATACGAGTATTTAAAATGTATTCTAATTACATTCCTAATAACCTCTAAATTTATCGGGGTTTGTTTAAGTAATAAAAAGTTGCACATATTTACATTATTGTAAAGTTTAACATATTTAGAAGGTGTAAATGTAACCTGCTTTTTAACCGTATATAAACCAATGTAAAAAGGCTGTATTTAAGCAATTGTAATAAATTGTAAGGAGTGGATAAAAGTATATAGCCTTGGTATTTTGGTTTATACATATATGGTTTGTTAGATTATACCTACATATATTACCTTTTAAACACTCTTTTAACTTTGTGTGCCCATTAATTTACAACATGACGTATAAAATGAAAAAGAAATTGCCGGAAAAACCTAATTGACATCAAACTACTCGTATGTTCGCGAAATGCCATAAATCACAGTTATTTAATATATTTAATTCAAAAATAAGAAGAACCATCTTAATTTGTGCGTTTCGTAGCGAACACGAATCGTTCCCCCTTAAAAACTAAAATATTTCTAATCTTTTCTAGAATCTTTTTTAGGGTTTCATAGTCAACAACAAGGAACCTTTTTAGGGTTCCATAGTCAACAACAAGGAACCCTTATAGTTTCGCCATGTCCGTCTGTCTGTCCGCGGCTTAGCTTAGAGACTATTAGTACTAGAAAGCTGTTTGGCATGGGTATACATATTTATCACGCCTATAAAGTGGTACAGTAAAATTTTGAAAAAGATTTTTTTTTACGGTACGTCCCCTACACGTAAAGTGGGGATGATTTTTTTTTCTCGTCTATCACCTAGTGTGGGGTGTCGTTAGATAGATAATTTAAAAATGTTGGGGGTGTGAGAAGACCATTTTTCGATCCAGGGTTCCATTTCAGAAATATTAAGCATAAAAGTGTTAATTTTTGTTAGTGTCAAGTGTCTCCCCCCCTGCCAGCAAAACGGTTGTATTTGGAGACGTGAAAAAAATCACGGCAGTAGTATACATAACGAAATTAAAAGGAACACTATCACAGCTAAGTAGGCTTTATAAGTTAACGAGTACAGATCGCGCCAAACTTTTAGTCCCCTCTAAACACGGGGCGATTCGCATCAGCAGGAACAAAATGTATGGGCCGTTCTTGAGAAGAGCAACTTCCGAGCGTACTAGAAGCTTGGCACGATCTATATTAGTCGCCAACTACTTGTACTTGCAGAAGTAGTCCGCATATTGTGCAGCGCAACTACGGAACCCTACACTGCGCGTGACCCGACACGCATTTGGCTGGTTTTTTACATGATATTTTTATCAATGAAAAATAATAATAAAACTCTGTAGTGCATCTGTCTATTCTCTAATCGTTGCTCGTAATATCTACCTTATCAACACATACACACATCTGAGCTACAGAAATGATTTTATTCTATTGAATTTAGATTCATGTATGTATGTCACGCGTGTTATAAAAAGTGTCTGCCATGCTGTGCCGAGTAACGATCCAGATCTTTATCAGTGTGTTATGATCATAGAGATATCATTATTAGTAGGTACTAGGGCTACATAGCTATACAACCACGGTGATACCAAAGTTTCATACAATCTCGGTTTAGGTTCAGGAAGTAAATAGCATTAAGGGGGAAGACAAATGGAAATAAAATGATACACTTTGGATTATTTTGTTGCACTAATAGGATCCCCATAATTTTTTCAAAAAACTTCCTTTAACGTTTATGAAGTAATTTTGAACAAACCGTTTCATTTATTTCATCCATCCATCAGCCTAGTTCGTCCACTGCTGGACATAAGCCTTTCCAGGGCTTTGCCACTCCCGACGGTCATCCTGGAAGAATTGCCCATACTCACTCACGCTGGGCAGGCGGGTTATGAGTGCGGTGCCGGGACCCTCGCACCAGGGACGCCGCTGCCCGTCACCAGTCTCTTTCATATAAGGCCCGGCTATTAGGGATGGATATACCGCCATCCATCGGTCCCAGGCATGGTGGGCCTCTTGGTTTTTTGCCTGTGAGCTGTCCTCTTACTCTCCCCCTTAGAATAATAACGCCTAGAAACCAAGTCTGCGCACACAAAGTGAAGCGAGTAAAACCAGGCCATATAACGTAAATGCGCCCAAGTCCGACCACTCACGCCCTTTTTTCAAATAAACCGTCCAAAGATAAACGTCAACTGATTTATAAACTATATATATAGCTTACTTTAAACCTTATTGTTGAGACTTTCATTATAAAGTATAATTATCAATATTTATGTTGTCAGAGTATACAAAAAATAATATTATTAATATGTTTGCCTGTCCTTCTTAAAAGCTCCAGTTACCGACCGCTTAGTTGAAGTTTTCCTGATACCGTCCAGCAAGTAACCCGTTTCCGACCACCATTCAAAAAATTGCTAAAAATGCCATTATCTCATAAAAATAGGGTCAAAAGTTACTGGAGATATCAAAATGTATACATGGTTTTTTTCAATTAATAATTTTTGTTAATTTAGGCTTTAATTAACTTTTATTAATAGTATATATTTTACATTTTTTCATGTTCGTCGCTATCAATATAAACTTCATAACTATGTTTGGCCAAATATATTTTATCTTATTTCAATATGTTAATAAAATATTGTTGGTATAATACCGTTTAACGGCTTTTTTATTATTTGTATGTTGTATTTTACATAGATATAAACACTTAATCAAATAGTTATAGGTGCTATATTTGACCTCTCAGTGGGGTCGTCATCAGGATTTTAAAAACCATGATTTAAAATATACTTTTTTATATTTTTATGTCAATACATGCCAGCAGTTTTCTAACTTCAAACGCCTATATATGTCGTATGATATTTCTCTTTTCGTCTATAACTATTCAATCAAGTTTTTATGTTATTTTACTTATTTTTTCGATTTTTTCTTTATTTTTAAACTGTGATTAGATATAATGGTGATTTTTTATCTTTTTGAGTAATTAATGAATGAAATTCGTAACTTCTAAGAATTCAAAGATAAAGAAAAGGTTAAGAGCTTGTACTTTATTTATAAAATTTAGAAATTAAAATAATTACAGTCCTTGCTAATAAAAAGTTTGAAAACATCGTCTTCATTTTCAATATGTTTAACTTGCTTTACAAATTTTTTTTTTCAATTTCTGTGGCAATTTTTTTCTTAGGTTTAGGTTTATCTATCTTGTTTCTATAATGTTACATGGAATAAATTGTTTCATTTTTAGGAACTATTCTGCCAACTTTATAATTGTGGTCGAGCTTTAAAAGTAATGAATAATTAATTCCATATTTAACTTGACATTCTTTTCTTTCGTTTGGTGAGGTTTTTCGATGTTCCTTTAAACTGAAACTGAAAAGATTCCACAATTGTTTGTATAAACTGCTATTTTCATAGCAGTTTGGTTCTTGTTGTGTAATGTGTTGTTTTATTTCAATTCCAGTTTCATTTTTTTTTTGTGACACTTGTTCCTGAGGCCATACTAAAATAAATTCATGACTGGTGTTACTTGTTGCTCATTATTTGTATTTTTCTATACAAACACACTCTTTTTGAGCACCGTACATTTTTTGCAAGTACTTTAAAATTTTGTCTTGATACACAAACGGATGACCAGACTCCGGTTTATGGTATATTTATTGTGGTCGGTTACAAGCAAAACTGAATTTATCACCACTCATTACCGTCCAATTACAATAATTATGTGTTTTAATTATTTATCCAATGTGATGAAAAAAAAGGGTGAGCTTTATAGAAATTTAAAGACATATATAGTCATTAAAAATTTTATAATAATATCTCAGATGTCAATTTTTAATATAAAATAACTTTTTAAAACCATTAACGTACATTTAATATCCCAATAAATTTGAGAAAGAACGGGATATTTTAAGTAAATTATGAATCAATCTAAAAGTCTAAACTTAGGACGGAATCAGGATATTAAGCAAATGTATATGTCACAAAAATATGTGTATATTCAAATTATAGTTTTTATCCACAATTTATAATGAAAATCACAAAAGTCTGAAAGTCTATAAAACACCTGATACCGTCCACTGTACGGTATCTGGAAACAATCGTTTTACCGGATCTCCTGATTCCGACCGAAATAGAAAAGATGATAAGACTATTAATATTTTATCAATCCTGAAAAATCTTGCATTTATATATGAACGGAACCCTAAACTACATAAAAAAATATGTCAGTTTTACCAAAATATGCAGAATCGAACAAAAAATGAAAAACAACCTCCACAAACTTTTTACGTTCCGCAAAGCTCGACTTCGAACTAAACCGATGCACAGTGACAACAAAATTAATAACAAAATTGAACGTAGCGGAAATTAGAACCAATCATGATTCATCGGTAATTTAAGAATTGGCCTATAAGAGACGAGCAATTGTTCACTTATTTGACGCGGGATATTGTTACAAATTTCAAAAATACTGGGCGGTCGCATACAGGAGCCTAGTCGGAGAACGGTGCCGATACGTTAGGCCTGGTTCGCCGGCCGGCCTGGTCAGTTCTCAAGGTCAGCCTTTAGTACTAACAACTCTCGGAAATTAAATAGAAAATGATGGTTTGTGCGGTCAATGGGTGTCACAATACAACGGAAAAACATAATAAACACTGTAACATCACATTCCACCTCTCAGTACTGCAATTCACATTATAATTTAACGTAAAACATAAACTTAAACAGAAATAATCGTACGTAATCTTGGTAGACGCCATTGTATTAAAATGTTGCCAGTAAAAGAAAAAAAAAATTCCCCAAATTAGTACTAATATACAAGGTCACTTTCGGTAAGTGGTCAGGACCAAGGTTCATCATTTCAATAAATCACATTTTTTCGGGTTTTGTGTACTAAATATTTTTGTTAAATGTTTGCTTATGTCATCTATTTTACGTTGTTTTAATTTCTAATTAGCGCGGC
The DNA here is from genome assembly GCA_934047225.1 of Ypsolopha sequella. Lineage (NCBI taxonomy): Eukaryota > Metazoa > Arthropoda > Insecta > Lepidoptera > Ypsolophidae > Ypsolopha > Ypsolopha sequella. The sequence goes on along the minus strand of OW204002.1, from coordinate 9,244,381 downwards.
TTGTTGTTGAACGGTATTCAAAAATTCGATTCTTTTATGAATCTAAAAAAGACAACATTTCGCAAATGGTGTCATCTAAGCGACAATTGTTGAGAAAACAGGTAGAGTTCCAAGGCCATTAGGTTGTTGTGGCGACCACTACGCGGCAAAACTCGTTTTATTTTTTTCAAATATAAGAGAAACGTAGTTACTCATTATGGTTTTTTATTCACCCCACCTGAGACATTTTAAGTTTATAGAATTGCTCCATAGTTCCGAAGATTCCCGCTCAGTATTAGACACTTGAAATTTCATACATACATCACTACCGTATCAGACTACTCCTTCTAGTCACTGTTTTGTAATTCTATATAATATATGTTAAATAATAATGTAAATACCGTTATATATTAGTTCGTGCTTATATGGGCATATAATGTATACTGATTTCAACACTATAATAAACTATGCTGTGTAATGTATCCCAAGAAATAATAATTCCGAGTCGTTAAGTAACAGTTCCAATTTCCCTACTTTAAGGAAAATGCGTACTCCACTAGCAACATTGTTTATGCGCTTGTGTGCGTGTCAGCAAACGTAGCTACATGATGCTTACGCCCACATGAATCATCTTTTTGCCTCACTTTGGAGAGATCGGTTGAAGGGAACTATCATTCTAGGCGTTATTATTCTAAGCTCTCCCCCGAATTACTTCGAGGGGGTCTCCAAGTAAGATGGTGGTACCTCCACAGTCGAGCCCGGCATCAGCTCTACCACCTACCTATTTATTTACTGCAAATAAAACCTTTTGTAACCCTGCATTTTACTTTATTTTAGACTTGTTTTATATTTCTCTTTTTCGTGACCGCGTCATGTTTCGGTTGTCGTAACACAATATGTTGTTTGTCGTAACAGCTATGCGCGCCATTTTAAACAATAATAACACTTCATAGATTTTAGTTCTAAACTTCTACTTCTCTTTTGTTGAAAATCTGAGGCACAAGTAGGTACATAAACTGAGAAATTTTTACTTATTTTTTAACAAGTAATGTAACACTAATGTTTTAAGTTTATGTTTTATTTTTAGTTCTATTTTCTATTTTTTGTAAAATCTAAATATTGTATTATGCAGTTAATATTACCTATGTACTTTACCAGTGATAATAAATCATTCATTCATTCATTCACTCATTGATGCAAACCCTGCGGTCCGAAATAGGATTACAATGGATCATAAGCCATTCACTTCATACTTTCGTAATCGATTTTAGCAATATAATTCTATTTCGGAACGCAGGGAAAATGAGGTGCTTAATCTCTTTTGTCTGTAATTAATAGAATTATCATAATATAATCTCAAAAAATCATCAAAAATATGTGTTTTTTTTTTGTTCAAAGTTCGAAAGTCATACAAAAATGGCGGCGTATATACTATAACTCTATAAGCTAGGTACCTTATTTCTATGGTCGGGCCAGCGAGCCTATTAATTATTATCTTTGGTTGCCAACTATCGAATTCCGATTGTCTAAGGCAGCGTTTATATGTATGGGGGTCCGCGGCCTAATCTATGGACTGAAACATTTACTGCTTTTCTCAACGACATACCTCTGTAAAAAAGCATTCTCTGCACTTGTGTATACTAAAAACAAATACAGAAATAGATTTTCCAAGATACATAATCCAAAGACTGGTTACTGGTTACCTCAATACCGGTCACGACTCACACGACCAAAGAAGACATTTACCAGGAGCACACGACTCTTTGGATCCCTTCATGAGTGTGTTGTGATTTGTTACATTTTGTTTTATCTACTCCCATATAACAATGATGATGATGATGATCCGCTCCAACCGTTTTCGGTCATGGCGACACTTCGACTCCTAGTCAGTGCCTAAACGTAATTATATCAATATACAAGTTGAGCTCTCATCGGTAAACCACGCCATATTTGTCACGAATCACAATGCAAGCCAAATTACATTAACCTGAATTACATTGCCCATTAGTGCCTCCGTTTCCACCAATGAATCCAATTAAATCAAGTTGTCAGATCAAACCACAGTCTGACCTCCACAACTGGATAGTGTAGGGTTGCAGAAACTCGAGACCAATACCACTGGATTGAGTATCACAATATTAATTATTACTACGTAGAGGAGCCACACTCTTGTCCCCCGCGCAAATTAGAAGTACGACTGAACATACAAATAAAATAACAATATATAAATTTAAATATACTGGACTATATGTATGTATATACATTAGATAAATACTTCTATAGATAAATACTAATATAAATAAATACATACATAACTTACCCACTTTAAGACAGAAAGAGTAGTGCTCTTAAATAGTTTCCGTAGTCTTAAATAGTTAAATAGTGAACAATAAATAGTTTCCATCAGTCAGTGCGATCAATGACAAACGTGCGTGTGAAGTTTTAGTTTAAATACCTACATTTGGGGAGTAGAGCAAAGCGGAGCAGAGTGAGGCAACCCTCAATATTTCTAACGGAATTACGATATGCCTGCAAATTATAAAATGCCGAATTCTAAGATATGACGACGACAGACCTGTTTTTAGGCTTTTCAATATGATACTTGGAGAAATACATGTTTCAACCATTGGTTATGTAGCTGCCGGACTATTTCAAAGAGACTTTTTTCTTTTCGTGTCGATGGTTCCTTTACAAGATCCTGGACGAGTACGCAGCCACATCCACAGCAATTGCTGAGGCCTTCCATAGGTCATCCCACGTACAGGTGTTTGGGCACGCTGGGCACGCTGGGCATGAGAGCAAACTCAAATTCAAATTCAAAGAGGCTGTGACAGACAAACGAACGGATTCACGAGGTTGCCTTTCACACCGTCACCTTTGTTTTGATGACTTACAGGTCTTACAGAACCGTCAAAAGAAATCTGTTATCAAATTAAATAGTCAAGTAGTTCAGTAAAACCGTGGAATTAAAGAGTTAAATCGCTTTTTGTCGTAATTGGTTCACTAATTTTAATTCTGGGTTGTTATTGGACATTTTGCGAATATTGTCAAAAATCCGTGAGATTGCGTTTTAAATTTGAATCATGATAGAATTAATATTATTAGATTATTAATAATGATTGATACTTACTGGTACCTCTGATATTGGTGCAAGTTATTTGTTATTTGAAAGAAAGAAAAAAAGAAAGAAAATGGAAATTTATTGCCGGTACATGTTTGTATGGGAGGAGAAATGTGTGGTGATATGTACGTATATATATAGTATATGTAAGTGTACATGTTTTTTTTTTTTTTTTTAATTATGGTCAAGGGAGGGTAGGGATTTGGATCTTAATCTTAGGTAATAAGTAAACTAATAAGTTAAATATATAAAAATAAATAAATATAATAAATATAAGAAAAGTTAAATATAAATATACAAATATTTGAAATGAGAGGGTCTTTTTTCATTCGGGAATCTTAAAAAGAAAGAAAAACAATATATATATATACAGAGTGCTTAAAAATTCGACCTATTCCTTGAAAGAGGTTATACTAGAGATCATTTCCAACAAATTTAGTCCTATCAACTAGGTATCGAAAACGAATGGTCTCCGAGTTACGAAGGTTTTTATTAATTATTTTTCAATCTTTCGGACTAATAACCAAAGAAAAATTATTTAAAAATAACTATTCCTCTCTCAGCACTTATTTATCATATTTCTGATCAATGATAGATGAGTGATCATTTATTAAAAAATACATGCCCTGAATTCCTATAATCTCAGAAATAAAAGGTCTTAAGTGGAAGGAAAACCTTTATTATTTTGTATTTTTTTAAATATCGACGTGTTTTACTTGAAAAAAATTATCATTTTCGACCTCTAGTTGATAGGCATTATTTGTTGGAAATGATCTCTAGTGTAACTCCTTTCAAGGAATAGGTCGAATTTCCAAGCAACCTGTATATCATTTCGTTCTCTTCCTTTTAAATAAATTCTATTCTTTTATTCGTTTAAAAGAATAGTAAATAGGTATACTCTGAACGAGCGGCCTTCTTCCTCGGTCTAAGCAGGGATTAATTATATCCAAGGATTTTTTTAATCATACAGAGGATTAAAAAAATGGTCAAGTGTGAAGAGGACACGTGCCTGAGGGTTCCATACTTACCGTTTAAAATACAAACTTATTTCACGTGTTAAAGGTATATAAATGTTAATTAATTTATTAACAAGAAACTTAAATAACATAAAGAATACTAAATTATAAATAATACTTAAAATATACACTAACTACAAAGCTTAAAATAAACCTACTATAAAAACAAAATTAACTTACAAATAAAACCCTAACTATGAAAAAGACCGCCCCTCATCGTACCCGGCACAAAGGTTCCCATTACGCTCGCCGCGTTCCCGCGTTGGGATTAATTTATTAAATATATTTCAGTTATCGACATCCAACTCAACTTGACCCTACGAATCTTACGATTGCGGTTAAATTGCATGCATCCAAAGGTTCTTATTAAGTTGGTCATTAATACATTATATGTTTAAAAACTATGAAAAAAATATTGTGTTATTTAAAGTATGAGAAAAAAAAAATCAGGAAATTATTCTTGCGTTAAAAGCACAGTATGATATACTGTTCAAAGTCAAGCTGTTTTTAGACTAAAATTAAGTAAAATTGGTTATTTATTTGAAACCACTAATGATATTTGTATGGTTCTTGCACTAGAATATAAGGAAAATATTTCTTAGGAAAATCGTCTATGGAATATATTCCCCTATTTTGCACTATCCGGAGACCCTGGGACGTCATAATGCAGTGCGCGTTGATATGAACGTTATTTCAATATAATTTCTGTCGATATTTGAAGCGACACAAGTCGAGTCAATCAAGGTCATTCGCGACTACAAGCAGTGCGTGTTTTATAAAATAATATACTCATGACTGTATGTAAGTCCATCATTGCACTGCGATTAACGCTCCTCTCTACTCTCGGGCGCTAACTCACGCCTTGCAATAATGGACTTAGGGACTGCACTATGCTAAAATTCGGTCCCGCTCTAACGCGTTTGTTTTTTAACTCTCTATCCAGCTCTAATCAGATGCCGCGCACGCAAAACTTCAGTTATTTTGAAATCGTGGCTCCATTAGGACATACAGAAATAAAGTAGTACGGCTTTTTTGTAGATAATAATGAGATCTTTTATTGTGTGAAAGATTCATTTCAAACGCATATTCAGTGTCCGAGCGAATTGAATATACAGAATGAAATTAGGTACCTACAGATATATGTTTATTTGAGTAAAGATATACAAATTCGATAATCTATAAAGGCTTAATTCATCAGAAAAACATGATTAAGTACATATATATTTCCCAGAATTTTCTAGTAGCCAGTTTGGCCTACAAATCGAGCTAAATATACGCAATTTTACCAAATCCACGCTTATTCAAGCCTTAAAGTCATGAGTATATTATTTTATAAAACACGTGACCTAAACTCGCACTTAATGTAACGCTTTTAAAAAGTTGACTAAAGTAGTCCATTATTGCACGGCGTTTATCTACGCTACGCTCTAGTGCTAATTCACGCCGTGCAATAATCGACTAATTATTCTGTGATATAAATGTAATTGTGATATAAATGTTTTGCCATTACTATTATACGACCTACTAGTGAACAGAATTTCAAGTTTCAAAGTCAACTGGAAGTGCTCTATAAGTTTACATGGTTAGCCAATTTGTATGAAATTGAATACGTAAAGGGCAAGGGCAAGTTTTTTCGCGTTGAGCCTGATTTTTAAGAGCATCATGGAACCGTAAAGATGAATATGGGGCTTTCTTTAAGAAGTATTAGTTTCAACTTGATATATCTCACGCACGGGGCTCGAGAAAAATGGTCTTGATAGACAGACAGACGGACAAAAAAGTGATACAAGGTGGCGCAAAAGTAATGCTATAATTTGAATTGGCTGCTATTTTTGCAGATGGTGCCAAATGTCACCTGTGCTTTGACGTTTATGATGTAGATATATAGAGAATTAGTTGCGGAGTCCACATTATCGGAAGCCAGATAAAATGACATTGAATTGAATTGAGAATTAGTTGTCAACAAGCCATGGAGCCATACACACCTCGAGAACTTGGAATTATTGTAACTGCTTATTTGACAAATTTTGATCTCCCGTTTTAAGCTTTTGGACTGGCCGTCCAGATCGCCAGGTCTAACAGCACCAGACTTCTTACTTTGGGGCTTTTTAGCTTTTTAGCTGTGTAATTTTATTTTTGATTGTGCCAGTATTCATTTATGCTTATGTCTTATTCGATCACACGAGTATCCTTTTAGATATTATATGAAACAGTATTACGAACCAATATAATTGGACAACTAAATAATTCTTACGGTCAAGGCAAAGAAACGGGTTTAGTTGCACATGGTTCCCAATTCTTTATGTTGGCTTTTACCTTAGGGATTATCCTTTTAATAAAGAGACGAGTGATTGGGTCTCGTTATAACTTTGTTAGCTTTAGGTAAAAATAACATGACCTCTGGCTAGAGCTCAGGTAGATATTTATTTAAGACCTCATTAGGTAAGTGAGACCGTTGACTGACCCTGGGTGTTGAGTTACCGAACCCCTTTGAAGTATAATAAATTTATTATTTATTATTGTTATTATTTGTTATTATTATACATATATTTATCATATCTCGGGACTATGTAGTACCGGAGCGTTGGGAAGCGCGCGTGGGGCCGAAGCCAACACGTAGAGCAGAGCTGTCATATGGACCAAATAAAAAGTCCGTAAAAGACCGAAAACGTATAAAAAGTCCTAAATCATCAAATAGGACTTTTTCAACCGTGAGCGAGTCCGCGGACCACGGACCGATCGGACTTTTTCGGGCTTCGGGTTAGTCCGTTGGTCCGTTGCTAGTCCGTTGGTCCGTTGCTGGTCCGTTGTGTGTAACGAAATGATTATGGATGGTTTTATGCAAGTAAGGCATGACAAAATAATGTCATTCGTAGGATGTGATGACGATTTGACGACTAAGAATCGAAATATATGTTTTGCAGGTATGTATTCATTCATATTTTCTTCATATTGTCCATACTTAATTTTTTTTGACTATATATAAAGCTACTACAAAACGGTAACTCACTGACTGACTGACTGACATGGTTGTTTAGTTTGAAGGAGTCTTTTGACATGGTAGTAATGTATGAAAACAATGTCAGGTGTCTAATACTGAGTGGGGAAAAACCTTGACATTTGACATTTTTTGACATTTGACATGGTTTTTTGACATTTTAGTGAGACATGTCGTTGTATGGGAGTTTTGAAAATTTTTTCGAGTGAGTAGGCGAACCCGAAGGGCGAGCCTACGAACGAGCACGAACGAGCGAGCGAGCGAAGTTCGTAGTGATGTACCTGGGTACTAGGGATGGGAAAAATTGACATTTTTGACAGAACGAGCCCGCGAGCGCGAAGCGCGAGCGTGCGCAGTTCCTAGGGATGTTCTCGATCACTAGGGATGGGAAAAATTGCCTTTTTTTTAAGGGATGTACCGAAAAAAAAAATTGTTTTGGCCATATCTTCGGAACGGAAGGTGGTACATCCCTAGGGGTCGGACCATAGGGTCCAAAAAAGTTTTTTTTTTTAATATCAAAACTTTAACCGCCCGTATCTCCTAGACGGCTTGAGTTAGACCCATGGTAATGGGTGTCTAAGCAAAGGTCTCGCTGAGATCTAGTCCCCCCCCAGTGTCAAAATGTAACGGCCCGTATCTCCCAAACGGCTGAAGCTAGACCCATGTACATGGTACTCTAAGAAAAGGGCTCGACGAGCTCTAACTGAAAATGAAAAAAAAAAAAAAAAAACGAAAAAAAAAAATATTTTTGCCAAAAGTTTGATCGGCTATATCTCCCGAACCGTAAGTCTTAGCGAGTTGCGGTTTCAACTTTAGTGATCGGTTTGCTGAGGGCTTCCTGACCGCATAAAAAAATTTGACATTTGACAGGTTTTGACATTTTTTTGACAGGTCCAAAAAAGTGCTCCGATTTGCTTGAAACTCGGTATCAAGGGGCAAGTGGGGTCGGTGATTACGAATTCATTGTTAAATTTGACTCTTTTTGACAACCGACAAGGATTTTGACACTTTTTTGAAAAAAAATTGATCGGACATTTCTTCGGATCTAATGGCGAGGCCGAAGGCCGAGCCTTCAAGTGTCTTTCTGGCGAGGCCGAAAAACGAGCATGTGCGGACGGAGAACGCGCCAGCGAGGCCGAGTCCGATCAAATTTTTTTCAAAAAAGTGTCAAAATCCTTGTCGGTTGTCAAAAAGTGTCAAATTTAACAATGAATTAGTAATCACCGACCCTATTTGCCCCTTGATACCGAGTTTCAAGCGAATCGGAGCACTTTTTTGGACCTGTCAAAAAATTTTAAAACCTGTCAAATGTCAAATTTTTTTATGCGGTCAGGAAGCCCTCGGCAAACCGATCACTAAAGTCGAAACCGCAACTCGCTAGGACTTACGGTTCGGGAGATAGATATAGCTGATCAAAGTTTTGGCAAAAATATATTTTTTTTTTCGACATTTTTTTTTTTCATTTTCAGTTAGAGCTCGTCGAGCCCTTTTCTTAGAGTACCATGAACATGGGTCTAGCTTCAGCCGTTTGGGAGATACGGGCCGTTAAAGTTTTGACACTGGGGGGGGGGGGGCTAGATCTCGGCGAGACCTTTTCTTAGACACCCATCAACATGGGTCTAACTCAAGCCGTCTAGGAGATACGGGCGGTTAAAGTTTTGACATAAAAAAAAAAACTTTTTTAGCACCCTATGGTCCGACCCCTAGGGATGTACCACCTTCCGTTCCGAAGATATGGCCAAAACAATTTTTTTTCCAACATATAATCGCTTAGCTATGAAAAGCAAATAAGGTCTTTGCCATTAGACTTATTGTGCTGGACGGAAATTTAAAAAAAGTTGCTAGGGTATGCCATCCTCTTAATCGAAGTTTTCAGGTATTTCAATATTATTCAATAAAATACACGACATTTTTTCGACTATTTATCAAATTGTAGCACAGCATTTATTGCATAACTCTATTGAAGTAATCTAACGGACTGTTTCGGACCAACTCGGACCGGACCGGCTTTTTACCGAAATAGGGCTAGTCCGTTCGGTCCGCTGGAGTTTAGGGCTCACCATAAAAGTCCATCGGACCAGGTCCGAGTCCTATTTGAACGGACCAACTTAGGGCTTATATTTGGTCCATGTGACAGCTCTGACGTAGAGGCCCTTTAGACAATTTAAGGCGATTAGATCGCTTAACTTGTGCTCATTCTAATAAAAATTTTGAAGAAACTAAAAGGCCTCTCCTTTAAATAAAATTCATGTTTATTAATAAGGGTCTAATAGACATATTCACTTGAACATAATTGTACTTTTGCTAACCTCCTTTTGTAAAAAAAATCCAAATTGTGTGACTGATTTTAGCATAAATTGCATTATTTCTCCAAAATGGTACAAACCATCAACATGTGACACCAACCGATGATTATCCCTATACGCACTGTAGGAGTGCACCCAAGGACAACCCCCGGTCTATGTAGGACTATTGTAAGGAATGAAAACGAAGGAAATCAGACTGTGCGGTGCTAGTGGACTGGATATCTAGGACTATGGAAGGAACTATGGTGCCTATTATTATTGGCTTATTATTGTTCTGACCCAGACCCAACCGTCTACTAGTTTAACTGGACTGTTAAAAAAATAAAACATATAGTTACGAGAATCCCCAGCAGGTGTTAGAAATGAAATTCGCAGTCAACACTCGTCCACCACCTTACATCCACCTTTCACCGACGATTATTACGTCCCAAAGTGGTGAGCCGTAACGCTTGGACAAAGATATAGACCCACAATGTGCTTACATAAATGTACACCTACGAACGAACTATTCCAACCCACAACTCCCGGATTTGTAGTCGACACGTTCAAACCACTAGACCCTGGGAAAATGCTAAATCCTTCGATGACGTCACATTTTGAAAATGTTGTAGTTTTGTGCGGGGTTGCTAATGAAGCATATTTTCTTTTCATACAGACTGGTACGGAAGCCAGTATGACAGGCTACCCATCGTTTATACGGTATTAGTATTTATGGTCGTACTCATAAAAGCTATATCGACAACATCTATAGACTACAAATTAGATTATTAAAAGTCATTGTGTCTAACAATATTAAAAACAAATACAATGGCGACGAAAAAGGCTCATTTGACTACTATAAAATTATTAATATCTATAGTAAAATAAAAATGACTATTATTTGTGAAGAATATGATAATGAAGATAAACTTATTAAGAAAACTAGGCCTAAGAACTTACGAAACCTAACTTACCTACCTACTTATAAACTACCTAACTATAATAGTATATATGGTATGAGAACATGGGAGTACATGCTTCCTTTAATACTAAATGAAATACCTACCCATACATTAGATAGACAAAAAAACATAAATAAAAAGCGAAAAAGTGCCATAAAGCTTTATTTTCTTCAACATCAGCAGCCTGTGGCTGCGTGATGTTATATAACATAATATAAGTTAGAATTAGTTCAGCATAAAGTTTGCGATCTCGCCATACCGCGCAAAAACCATGTGGTTTTAGTCGGATGGCTTTAAATTCTTAAAAATGTAAGTAAATTTAACTATGAAAAAAAAAAAAAAAAAGTTATAGTAGATTGTTTGCGACGTAAACTTTACAAGCCTCTCATCAGTTTAAGTGAAAGAATTCGTCAGTTAGTTTGGTCTTGGTTTATAACTGCCCAGGGTGCCCAGGGGGCGTATTTGGCGTAATCATGGCTGTATCTGTTTTCGCCAACCGGGTAGACACTTTTCATGCGCCCCAAAAATGAATGCTCTAGTTTAATTAAATAATGTCGTTCGTTGTCGTGCTATTATGATAATAATCCACCCATCAGTCTGGTTCGTCCACTGCTGAACAAAGATTTGAAGATTTCCCCAGAGAATTGAAGATTTGTGGTCTTCCTGGGAGAAATGCGCACATTAACACACGCTGGACACTACTGGTGGACATCACCAGTTTGTTTTATATAATGACCGGCAATAATTGGTTGTGCCTGTTTCAGAGCTGCCCTCTTACTCTCCCCAGGATAACTTCGTGGCGGTTTGCGTCTAAGATACCTATATTAGTATTCACCTGAATTTAATTAAGTCTGCATCTATGTATAATAATAACTAACTTACCATCTCAGTATGAGTATAAAGTATACTGTTTATCTCAGAACATGATTCGATTACGCCCAGGAGAGCTGTTTGTAAGCTGATGTTAGTTAGCTGCCTCATTTAGCCCTTTTGTGTAAGGCGGGTTTGCTTAATTAAGTTTGTAAATGGAGGAAGTAGACCATACGTTGTCTAATGTTGCATACTTATATACCACTTGCGGTGATGATAAAATATTATTAGAGCGCATATTTTTTTTAATTAAGGTGCTAAGTAAAAAAATCTACACTTTTAGAACTTGCATATCTACTTCAGTAAATAATGTATTATTTTGATTAAATAGCATGTTATTTATGCAATATTTTTCTAGAGATCTATTAAACAGCTACGCGATTGGAGAAATTCGGCCCGATAGAAATATTTATTGAAATGAGGCCTTTTTCGACACCAATTCTCCAGGTCTGACAATTTAGAATGACATATGGACTGCAATTATATTTTATTAGATGGGTTTTAACTGTAGGTAGGACCTGCCCCCCTATTCTGTATCTTTAGTTGCCCACTGCACGAGGTGCCTATCATCAAAAACAAAGCTAAAAACTGAAATTTCAAAATTGCCGTTAGTGGGTATTGAACTATTAACAATCTGTGTCGTCACTTCAAGTGCGAAAATATCCTTAGGACATCGGAATTCGATAGTACGAGTATATCTATGTTTTTGATGATAGACACCCAGTCCAGAAGGCAACTAGAGATACCGCTGGTTAAACGAAATTTTGATAGCAACTTTAGTACATTTTATATTAATAAAAAACCGACTTTTTGCTACTTTTCCACGAATCCGTCCATCTCGCACTGAGGGTTTTTTTCCCATATGGAGTAACAGGGACGCTAAAACTTTTACGTATCGCCTTAAGAGCGGTTTCACAGCCGGATTGTGAAAAACCCGACTTTTTCTAATTAATCGAAACAGAACATAAATTAAACACTTAAATTAAGGCAAAGTGGTAAAGGCGAAAAGACCAATAGCAATAAAAAAAAATATGGACAAACTTGCAATAAAATTCGTTTCGTATGATTAGCAGTGCATGTGCATAATATATTAGTCTTGTAATGCATCAGTAAATATATACATTTTGTATACAAAGTGAAAGCGATGAATGTCGCTATAAAAACATATAATCTACATTTTTTATGTACATTTGAATATATTGACAACATCCTACGACATATTGGTTGGCAATTGAGGCCTGCTTAAGAACATGTAGGCGTGTCAAATGTGCCAATAACATTGGGGTCTTTACCTCAAAACAAAATAGTAACGACCGTGCCTTGTTTTGTTTATTTGTGTTAGTTGTTTTATTTCTGTAATTATTTCTGTAATATATGTATGTATATTATATTTATTTTATATTTATGTTTCCGACTTCTACCTCAATTTTAAACCGAAAGAAACGGGACACAAATGTCTTAGCCCAAAAAAATATCTAGAAAATTATTGACTAAAATTAGATTTTTTCTGTACATTTCAAACATTTCTGTAACAAGATTATGTTTATTTTGCGAAACCCATCGCTATGAATACTCTAAATATTATTAGAGTGCATTACAAACTAGAAAAGATCAATCAGAAACAAACCCAAAGACAAGAATTTGAAAAAATTCCCCGGGCCAGGATTCGAACCTGCGACCTCTTGTTATCAAGACAAGCGCGCTACCAATAAAATTGCGCCACCGAGGTTCCTACCCAGAAGCAAAAATAACAGTGGACAAGTATGATGGAAGAATTCACCGATCTGGGTAGGAACCTCGGTGGCGCAATTGGTAGCGCGCTTGTCTTGATAACAAGAGGTCGCAGGTTCGAATCCTGGCCCGGGGAATTTTTTCAAATCTTGTCTTTGGATTTGTTTCTGATTGATCTTTTCTAGTTTGTAATGCACTCTAATAATATTTATTTCTGTAACAGTTGCAGATTACAACTCGTAGGCATTTGCTACGCCGCCGTAGCAAGCTGTAGCACGAAGGATTATGTATGATGAACGCAGAACGTTCGCGAAACCTACAGATAGAGTTTAGTTTTAACATATACACGTATTGATTACACGTTGTAAAAATTGTCCACACCAAAAAAAACTTGAAAAAAAATGCAGTACTGAGAATTAATCTACATACAACTTTAAATTCGAAGTTCTCTTGGAGCTCTTGCCAAAATGAAATTTTGTCCAAAAATGAGTGAAGTAGGGAAAATAATTCTGAACATGTGAACATCTGAACAATTCTGAATGCCAAAAATGTTTAGTATCCGAAATGGTTTGCCACCATATAAATGCACCTATGAATTTACTCATAGTTGACATTCAATGGGTAAAAAATACAGAAATAGAAAAAAACAACTGTATTTTTGATTGTTTTTTGTGAAAAAAAGTTCAAATACAAACTATCTGCTGAAGACGTGAGTCTATCGTAATGCTTAAAAACAGTTTCGTTAATTTTTAAATATATATTGAATATATCAAGAAAAGTAAATCAATCATGTATAATATATTAGGTTTCACTTTTATTGAACCCTAAAATCAAATTCAACAGAAAATTTACTGGAGTTGCATAACATTTTTTTCACAACTGTTTTTTTTCGCAAAACCTTTTTTTTTGTCCTTTAGTTTGTTTTTACAATCAGCGAGCGGTTCATATAAACTAGGCCACAGGCCTAAATATCTAAGGATATATCTATTGTAATTTATATTTCTTGTGCCCAGGTAAAGACCTCAAACCCTCATTTTCGTTATACATACCTACCTTCGGTTTATTTACAAACAGTAAACAAACGCCATTTAATTATTATTAGAGTGTATATTACAAATTTAAAAGTACAAATATTTAAAAAAATCGTCGGGTCAGGATTTGAACCTGCGACCTTCTGCTTACATGACAGACGCGCTACCGACTGCACTACCGAGGTTCGTATCTGCAACGACGAATTTTTCCACCACACCTGTACATCGTTTTTTTTTCTCATCGGCAGCACAGGAGGAGGTCGCAGGTTCAAATCCGGTCCGACGATATTTTCCGAAATATTTGTGCTTTTAAATTTATTTCTGATTGATTGCAAGTTTTTAATGCACTCTAATAATAATTCGAGTATTCAAAGCGATGGATTTCACAGTAAAAACATATAAACGCCATTTATTTCAACTAAACCACGACAGCATATAGAATATCGCGCTCCAACGCCAAACCCAGCCTTGACCTAGGCGACCCGAGTCCCTCCCCCCCTTCCGTCGACCCACCTGTTGAGTCCTTTCTTTGTTAGCACTTTCACCTTTGTTTACCGCAACAGATAAGTTCGAACAAATAGTTTATTTATTGTACGCCTACCCCTTGTACTGACTGGCTCTATCCACTTCGTGTAATTTTACTGGTTTCCTTTCTTCAACATGTTGCTTGCACCAAGTTGCTAGAAATATATAAGGGGCAGAGCAGACAACCAGAGCAGGGGATCTAAAAAGGCCAACTTGGGTGAATCATGAAATGATTTGAAAGTAGGATAGAGACAGAGTTTCTTCATGCGTGCAAAAGAGACGGCATTACAACAGAATCATAACATGATTCATACAAAGCGGCCTTTGTGTTCTGCGATCCGCGGTCACTGTAATACAAGGTGAAATTGAATCAATCGCCCGAATTCAAACTGGAGGCTCGGTTAGTGATCAGGAACAATGTTTAATGATCATTCAGGTGAAATTTGAAAAAAATATTTTTTTTTGCTCCAGTGCTGCATTTGAACTAGTCAAGTTCGTAGGGGAACACTTTTTATAAGATTTCGGAAAAAGAGATCATTGAACCTTGTTTCTGATCACCAACCGACTCTCCAATATGAATTCGGGCGGTTGATTAAATTTCACCTTTTACTGGATGTTAAGATGAAGTTGCGGAAGCCCGAGTCCTATTCGGTATTAAATGTCTTTCGTGTAAAATATAGTATCGATTCATTCATACATTATTTCAATCATTCATCATTCATTTTACTCATTCAGTACATTCATAGCAAATGCGAAAAAAAAAACGATAGTCGAGTTGAGTCGAGTATCCAGAATACCAGTTTAAAAAAAAAATTAAGGGAAGCCGAGTCAGACCTTATTTCTTGTTAGTCCCAATGAATTTGTTTATTTCAATCAAGGTTACGTCTATTTTCTTCTGCATCTACAATCACTCGTTCTACTCGGTCTATATTTTTTCTACTTGCCCTTGGTCTTCTTTGCTCTTCAAAAAGAAAAATAAGAAAAAATTACTAGAGTTTTGATAAGAGGATCTAAAAAGGCCGACTTGGGTGAATCATAAAATGATTTGAAAAAGGATAGAGTCAGGGGTTTTTTACACGCATGCAAAAAATACGGCATTTGAACAGAATCATAATGTGATTCATGCAAAACGGCCTTTTTAGAGGACCAGGGGACCTACAAAGGCCAACTTGGGTGAATCATGAAATGATTTGAAAGTATACATAGATATACTATCGAATACCGATTGTCTAAGGATATGTTTGCACTTGAAGTGGCGACACAGTTCGTAAACAGTTCAATTTAACTTTAAATACCCACTAAAAGCAATTTTGAAAGTTCAGTTTTTAGCTATGTTTTTGATGATAGGCACC
Organism: Ypsolopha sequella; assembly: GCA_934047225.1. Taxonomy (NCBI): domain Eukaryota; kingdom Metazoa; phylum Arthropoda; class Insecta; order Lepidoptera; family Ypsolophidae; genus Ypsolopha; species Ypsolopha sequella. The sequence continues at coordinate 9,228,511 of OW204002.1, read as the reverse complement.
TAGTGCAGTTGGCAACTAAAGATACAGAATAGAGGCTGGCCCTGCAGTCTCGACAAAGATTGTGATCGCTATCCTACCGATTTCGGTCGTTAAGTTATGAAAATCTAATTTTAAAGGTTTTGTGTAGTATCTACAGTCAAACTATCGACTGTAATCGGAAGCGAATTCGATACGCTTCCGATTTAAGTCGGTAGTTTTAATGGTAGTAACTAAATATAATCGATTTTTATCAGTTAACGACCGAAATCGGTAGGATAGCGATCGCTATCTTTGTCGAGACTGCAGGGCCAGGTCCTCTAAAAAGGCCGCTTTGGATGAATCATATTATGATTCTGTTCTAATACTGTCTCTTTTGCACGGGTGAAAAACTCTGACTATATCTTACTTTCAAATCATTTTATGATTCATCCAAATCCGCCTTTTTAGATCCCCAGTTTATTATTCTATTCACGTTCAATAACAATTCCGCATAACACGCAATATTTAATATTGAATTTCGATATTCATCTACAAAGACAGCACAAAAATATTTTTCCAATTCAACAAAAAGACTAATGTAATTCGATATTTAATTTGTTTGCGTAGGTTTTCAATTACAACACTAGCGGACGCCCCGCGGCGTTGCTTGCATGGATCCCGTTTCTCCCGATCCCGTGGGAATTTCCTAAAATCCCTTCTTAGCAGATGTATACGTCATACAAGGAACCTACAGCCCAAATTAAATGTTTCCAAGTCCAGCCGCTTGGTCTGGGATTTGATAGACCAGTCAGTCAGTGTATTGTACTTGTCTAGTACTTGTAATTGCATGCAATGTTTGCCTGTCATTGGATTTGCACTCTTATGGTATCGATTCGGCATAACACGTCTTAACTTATTTGACAGGACTAACCTTATTTTAAGCATCCTGTCTTTTTCTTTCTTTATCGAAAAGACAAAGACAGAACGCTTAAATTAAGTTTAGTCCTGTCAAATAAGTTAAGATGTGCTTCACCGAATCGGGACCATTATGTATATTGTTATGATAATGTGTTTGGATGTAACAAAGTGTAATACCTGTTGGTGAACCTAATAAATAAATAAATAAAATATTATTTCATAGACATTTTTCTCAGAAACCGTACTAAAGGTTCAAGGAGGTTATTCCCTCAATGACGTCAGTCATCATTTTAAAGCCATTGTTTGTTCTTTATTACAAATTAATGCAATCAATTTCTAAGTCGATAAATTAACCCGTAATTTTAAGTAGTCTATTATCAGTAATTTTCCTTATCACTTAACGTCACGATAACGAATTCCTATATCTAGATTTTTATCCATTCAACCATACTATCGCACACCAAGCAAGCCTTGACCTGAATTCTTGGCAGGTATCACCATAATAAGTAAACTGCAGCCATAACCCTTAAAGCGTAGTGAAATAGAGGTGATAATGCAATGACCCAATGAGTCCTTATGGTCGATTATTAGATATTTCAGATCGTGGCTTGGTTTGCCCGGGGATCTTTAAAGGTAAATAAGTTAAGTACATGTACATACGCATGCTAGCGTCAAAATTTGATCTAATATATTTTGGGTTCCAGTGATGTTGACAGCACCTTTCAGGGGTATATTAAGTGTAAATATTCTTTTGAATTCAGTCAACATTCATGTATCTTTCTTTCGTTCATAGTTATATAACTTTGTCATCCAAATATAATGAAGATATTGCAGTATTTTTTTGCGAGACATCCGTTTTTTCGGGTCCCGTAACAAAGTAGTTAACGTGACATCATGATTTAGTAATAGTTGGATTAGATAAAAATGCTTCGTCACTACATAAATACTCAAAAACACTCTCAGAGGTGTTTCCCAGTGTGGAGTTTAAAATACAAGTAACAGTCCATCACGTTTCACCGACAACTATTACGCCCAGCGTGATAAATGGTAAGCCCTATCACCGTACTTCGCGGGCACAAATATATTGACCCACATAAAGTGTCTTCCGAAACACGTATTTTAAATTTAAATAAAATTCAGAGCTGCCAGTTGTAAGATCATTCTACCGTACGATTCTCTCTGATTTACTTCAGGCAGCCCCGATACAATTGTATTTTCTCACAACAAACCGGTTTCGATTTAAATTATTTACAAGTATTTGATATTACAAATCACAAACTATGCTAAAATAAATACGGCGAAACGCGAAACTTAGTGGAGCCTTCGTCATTATTTTTAACCGACTTGAAAAAAGTAGGATGTTGTCAATTGAATGGTCCATAGCTCCGTTATTTCTGAACCGATTTGAATGATTATTTTTTGTTCGAAAGAATGTGCTTCCAAGTAAGTCCCGTTTTATAATTGGTCATGATCTGATGAAGGTCTTCAGAGACAGGCAGTGGAACCCCTCGGAAAATGACAGCTACCACTCGAGATCAAGACAATCGCTTTGTACTATAATAATATATAAATAAATCCATTTATTTCAGGCTACAATAACAACCCATAATTTGTTAGTAACAATAATTCTTATTCTAATATTAGTAAATAAATAAATCATATTGACATTTAATCATATTGGATTGTACCTATGTGAGTGCTCTCCGCCAAGCTGGGACGCTTGCATGCAGCAGGGAGCAGCGACTCAGACAGGGACAGTCGAGCCTGGCCGCAATGGTAGACAGGAGAATGTTGGAGCTGGCATAATGCTGATAGCAGGGTATTACTTAGATATTGTCATTCCTCCTCAGATCTTCGATCTTTTCCTTATTACTATAGAAGTCCTCAACGGATTAGAGCACATAACTCGAGAATGCGGCAATCACTGTGTTAGGGTGCTGATTACTTGGAAATCACCAGAACATCCACCTGACCTTCAATTCTGTCTTCATCACCATAGAACTCCTCAACGGAGAGAGCACACAACTCGAGATTGCAGCAATCACTCTGTTAAGGTTCTGATTGCAGAGTTTTACTTGTACATTATCAGAATACCCACCTGACCTTCGATCCTGGTTTCATCACCATAGAACTCTTCAACGGATGACAGCACATAACTTGAGATTGCAGCAATCAGTTTATCAATCAGCAATCAATATATCACAATTTAACCTGTCAACACTAACAAATCACTACATAGTATAAAACAAAGTCGCTTCCCGCTGTCTGTCTGTCCCTATGTATGCTTAGATCTTTAAAACTACGCAACGGATTTTGATGCGGTTTTTTTAAATAGATAGAGTGATTTAAGAGAAAGGTTTATATGTAAAATACATGCATAATATAATAGAGAAACACTGATAATTTTAGAGGTTTCTAATGTGATGTCGTAAATAAACACATTTTTTTTGCGCTTACATTGCAAACGCTGGCTGAACCCTACGAGATAGATCAAAATAAGGTACTACAGTATTGTACACCTTAAATAGGTCTACAAAAAAATCCGCAATGGTATATGTCTATCTCTTAGGGATAACCCACAATAACCATTTTTTATCCTTTACTTTTTACGAGAAATAATGGCTTATTTACGAAGCGATTTTAAGCAATACAGCATTAATACTTATCCAATTAAGTACCTTAAATACTGTAGTATATTTAGTATCAGCATAGCACCCGTGCGGTCGCTAGTGTGAAATAAAATGAACTTTTTTAGTCTTATGCATTTGTTTGCTATGAGAAACTCGTTGCCTGTGCCCAACGCAATTAGAATTTGTTTTTACTATACTCAAATACCTACCAACACAGTTAATTTATTAACACCTAAAATGTAGAGCCTACTTCTGGAAAACGCAACAAAAATGGCATGTCTAAGGCCAGCAATGTAAATGTGATGTCTTAATTACTTAAATTTGAAAACAGTCATCATCGTAGTAGTTACTGCTGTTGTTAAAACAAACCGAAGGTAACTACGATTGGTTTATAACCGCACTAATAACAAGTAAACCGAAATAACTACACCAAACCGTCATTTCCTCTATCGCAAACTTGCAAATCAAAGCTGAAATGCATGTAATAAATAGACGAATGTTGTCCAATAAAAATATGTTTCTTGATAAAATTAAGACGTATATGATTCATACTAAATTTGGCAACCGTAATCTTATTGAACTCATGTCTATGTCTATTAGGGAATTTTCGGAATAAATGTGTTTTTACCACTTGCTGAACGAAAAACACTGGGAGGTAAACTGCATTCCCTAAAGCGTGTATATCTAATCCCGGAATCGAATCCCGGTTCAGAGCTCGTCACATCCAGATTTACTTTTCTTTCTGCGTTTTTATACTGCAATGATATAATGTTAATTTACATCTATATTCTAATAAAAAAGTAGTGAAAAATTTGTATCTAAACATTGAATATTTTTGCGAAACTTTAAATGAAATGGGTTATTAGTATTGTATTGTAGCGAAAACTACATTGCTTAGAATTTTTGTCCGTCCGTCCGCCAGTCTGTTCCGTTTTAACTCAAAAACTGCTCAAGGTATTTTGATGCGGATTTTTTTATTATCATCGTAATGACCAGGTCAACATATAGGCTAAGGCGATTTTGTGATCCATTTAATACTTAATAATGACGTGCACTATTTTGTTGTGAATAAATAAACTTAAAAAAAATAATAATAAGGGATGTCGATAAAATAACCACCAAATCGAAAACGGGTCAAATATTGAATAAATGCGGGCGGAACCGCGGGCGGAGCCGCGGGCGATAGGCTAGTGTAGGTATATTCCGGATGTACGGCGATCACCCCTACCGTTGGGACATAAAAATCATCTGTAAATAGAAGTTGTACGAGTGTGGACTGTTCTATTCGCTTGATTTTATGTCGTGTAAAGAATTCCTTTTTTTTTTGTTAACCTGGCGTTAAACAAAACCCATTAATACTATACAATACAATATAGCTTTATTGTCACACCACAAAAGAAAAAAGAATACAATAAATTGAACTTAAAAATACGAGTACAAAGGGTAAGTACAAATAGGCGGTCTTATCGCTTAAAGCGATCTCTTCCAGACAACCTTTAGGTGGAAAAGAAATTACATTAAGATTGCTGAAAAGGCGGTGTACATGTAAAATAAGGTATATAAAGTAGAAGCCAAGTTATATAAATGATAATACATATCTACTAATACATACATATACCTACATATACATATAAATAATTATTTTAAACATAATAAATACATTTTGCACATATATACATTTCAATAATGAAATATAAAAGCTCTGAATACAAAATATGGTGCAGAAGAGTTAGAGTGACAAGTAATAACCCTTGACTAATTTTCTGAAGACAGGCAGTGATGGAGCTCTGCTTATTGGCAAAGGAAGATCGTTCCACAACCGAACAGCTTGGACTAAAAAGGAATTTGTGAAGAAGGATGATGAATGAGATGGTGTTGCCAAAAGGAGATTGTGAGAGGAACATGTAATTACATTTTTAACTTTAGAACAAGGTTTTTTAACGACTAATGAAAGTTTTATTCGATGAGATCCGACTTAAATTACAGAATTAAAATGAACTAAAATGTGAGTGAGAATTACAACAAGACGCCTCCTAATGAGCAAGACTAAGCTATTAAAGTATGTAAATGCAAGTAACAAGAAATAGGTAGAGGGTTAAAGTTCTCACTAGTACGGTTCAAAGGGTTGCAGCAATGTGATTTCTAGTAAATTGGCTACTTTACGAGGCTTTGCTGAGCTTTTACTGAGCTTTTCCTGAGCTTTCTAGTCACGCGACACGCGACGACGCAAAGCAAGATGATTAAGGGGAGTCCTTGGTGAATTCCTTAATTTATAATTCCGCTCTCGTTTTAATCCTGTAAGAAAAGCATATTTTTTATGTAATACGTGTTTAATGAATGTACGACGACAGAAATAACGTCGCATCAAAGAAGCCATTATATATTTGTTTAAAAAAGAGCAGCAGGTTGTGTCAGAGATAAAACCGTAAATAATTTAGGTGGATACTTCTTAAGCCGCCTCTTTACTCAATCACAGAGGAAGGAATCAATGTCCAAAGATAATGTAATCACTCGTGTCAATGGCGACGCACACGTTTACGAGGTCATTTCAACATTATTATTAATAAATATTATCAATAATAAATATTAATAATTATTAATAATTAATAAAAATTAATAATTATTATTCCGATCAAATAAGTATTAACTTATCATGAATTACATAATAACTAAAAACCGGCCAAGTGCGAATCGGACTCGCGCACGAAGGGTTCCGTACCATTATCTATAAAAACGGCAAAAAAAACATGTCTGTTGTATGGGAGCCCCCTTAAATATTTATTTTATGCTGTTTTTTAGTATTTGTTGTTATAGCGGCAATACAGAAATACATCATCTGTGAAAATTTCAACTGTCTAACTTCATCACGGTTCATGAGATAAAGCCTGGTGACAGACGGACAGACGGACAAACAGACGGACAGCGGAGTCTTAGTAATAGGGTCCCGTTGGTTACCCTTTGGGTACGGAACCTTAAAAAACGGACTGTCGAAAACGTAATAATGTATAATTGGAAATAAAATTATCCTTCATTTATAACATACCTGAACATGCCCCCCTATACAAGATGCGAACATAGTAGTATCCACTTAAAAAGAAACTTGTAGGGTGGGTAGTTGTAGTTTTAGGGATTGTCATGGTGAAAAAATGTTTATCACGTAAATTTGGGGTTCCGTACCTCAAAATGAAATAACGGAAACTTTATAAGATCACTTTGTTGTCCGTCTGCCTGCCAAGACCCTTTTGCTCGGCTTTCGTATGAGATATCAAGTTGAAACTTATACCTCTTACAGAAATCTACGGCTCTATGGTGCTATAAAAAAAATCAAACTTCTAACACAACGCGAAAAAAAGTAATTGCGTTACATAATCAATTTCATACAAATTTTTTAACACTAGCAAGGGAATCCAAACCTATATGGCACTGCCAGTAAGTAAGTAAGTGGTAAGTAAATCGTTTATTCGTAAAAATTTGGGCTTAAAATAGTTGTTAAGTATATAAATTCGTTCCAACAACTTCCACCATACAATGGCGTACAAATATTTACTATACATATTAAATCTTATTGTCAATCTATTAAATTAAAATCATAATAACATCAAATTATAAATAAAAAATACACACACTACCTTTTTAAAACATTATTAATTAAATAACATAATTTGAATATATGCATAGGCACGGCAGTAGTGATATACGGAGTTTTTGAAATATTGGCTTACACGTGTCTCTGAATCCTGCATAGCAAAGTACCCTTATACAACGTGTTTGCTTCTTGAATTCATTAGTCAAATCTTGAGAAATACCCCATTTAATGATCCCATATCTTAATATCGACCCAATATGTCCGTGATATGCATTCATCGCAGCTTCTTTTGAGACAACCTGTCTGATCCTTTTTAAGGCGTACCTAATTTTGTTTATCCTTTTCCATACATAATAACATACGATATGTTCTTTTCAGCTACCAAGGAAAACTGTAAAATCAACCTCTTCAAGTAATAAATTTTCAAATTTTACTTTAGTTATAGTGGTTTAGCTCTGTAGTTAACTGAATAAGTTTCGTTTTAGTTATATTGATTTTCAAATTATTTGCTTCTTACCAGGATATTACATCTGTAAAACTTTGTTTGTATCTTCTTGGAATGTGTTTATGTCATGACACTGTATTGCAAGGTTTGTGTCATCAGCAAAAAGAACACTATGATGACAAATATATTTCGGTAAATCATGTATATACCGCAAGAATAGAAGACGCCCAAGAATACTTCCCTATGGTACCCCGTAGCCATTTCTTCTATATTTCGACCTGTATATTACTTTTTTATCTAATGTTCTACTAATTTTTGTACATTGTATTCTATCTTTTAAATAACTTTCTATACATTTGTAAGCCGGGCCTCTAAACCCATACACAAAGAGCTCGTCCAATAATCTTTTGTGGCATACAAAATCAAAAGTTTTGCTCATGTCTAGAAATAGTGCAACTACAGTTTTTTTTTCGTTGAGGCTTTCTGTGACTTTTTTAATCAGTGAAAAACATGCCAGTGAAATCGAGCAATTCTTGCGGAAACCATGCTGCTGATGGCTAAGAATGTTAAATTGAATCAAAAAAGAGTACATTTTTGTATACGATATTTTTTCAACTATTTTCGACATGATAGGTTTAAAAGTAACCGGTACATATTTTCCTAAATCTCCTCCCTTATGCAGTTGACTTATAAACTAGAAATTTTGTTTACAGGTAGGTCTTATAGCATACATATAGGAAAAATTATAAAAATTACAAATATTTAATTATTTGGGAAGTTATCTATAACTAACTCAATAAGACTCTTTAGATACATAGAGTTTAATAGATCGTAAGTGTCAAGTTAAGTTGTACCCATGGTATTTACTATGTTTTAGGATTCCGTACCCGTATTGTTTGGTGGTACGGAACCCTTTTTGCGCGAGTCACACTCGCACTTGCACTTGGCCGGTTATTTATTTGTTCAAGGCAGGTTTATTTATCTCTGTTGTATGTTTAAATAATAAAATGATGGTTGCCAGTTAGTTGGCTATCTTAGCCATTTAGGTTAGGTCTAACGATATGTCCTTTCGATTTTTGCTCAACTATTTAGTAAACAACTATTACGTAACTAAACGATAGTAAACGTTGTGCATACGTGCATCAAAAATTAAATTCCCAGCCAAGGTCCAGCTTAAGAAATTCTATCGGCCTCGTGTGGCCTATTTATTACGTAGTGCACGGACATTGTCAACAGGACCTCAATCAAAATGCCCTATAAGCAATTCATGGACAGCTAACGTGTGAAATCTAAGCTATAGTTTCGAATATATCAAGGAACTATAAAATTTGTTTAGGGCAACGAACGATCTTTAAGTTGCATGCCCCTGCAAAATGCTTTTTTGTTCCATTTTAACTCGTTAGCGGAAATAAATTAAACTAAATAAAAAATACAGAACTTATCTCCAACATCTCGCCGTCAAGTTCCACAAATCAATAATTTTTTTAACCCGACATTAACCTTGATATTTGGTTTCAAAAAATGTGTGTGAAGATAACTGGTTTCATGCATCTACTACACCTCAAATTGACGTTATTTATTTTGAGCAATACACAATGTTTAGACAATTGAATCACTAAAATATTACTCGCAAAAAAAAAACGAAGTCTATCGCGTCCATGCAAAAAGCATTGTTTCGGACATTATATTATTATTATTAGGTAAAGTGTCTTTTGCAGGTAAAAAGCGGACGTGCCAAGTGTGGACTTGCATTAATTCCCATAGCTTAAATAAACTTTTTTTTTTTTTTCAGTGAATATACGCCATTTTAGGACACAGTTTTCATTATTTTGGTATATAAATTAACCATTATATTTTTATGATTTTTTAAAGAATTGTCCGATATGACGTCACTTGAGAGTTTTAGACATTATACTGATTGTGATGACTGTGTGATTGCTTATAAAAAAGTGATCTGTCGTTGTCTGTCTACTAATTATTATAAATTTATCTTGATATCAAAAAACACATTTCTAAACAGCCATTTCTCAAGTGACGTCAGACGAAGGCAAATGGAAGTTGCTGCTTTTTCGTAAAATATTCAACATCATGAGTTTTTTAGACCACAAGTTCGAAAATACGGCTTATTAAACCTAAATCTCGAAATGGTTTTCGAATTTACACACCTTAACATAATTTAATCTAAGCGAATTGGGAACACCTCGGTCTGGGTCCTCGATTCATGTCGTGATCGTTAAGTCTATCACTTCAGTAGGTATACCGATACGGCGTGAAGGACACTTAGGAACCCGGTGCGGGACGACGACGCCAACTCCGATGTGAAGCGAAACGTATCGCGACAATAAAGCGCATATTTGGCTGGCTGATCTAAACAAGCGCCTCACGCTTTGCCCCACGCCGTTCGAACTGTGCTGAGCGAGTCTCACCCTTTGCGGTGGAAATAATAATTATTTCCGAATACCTTAACTGTGCCTCGATTATTTGTTATTTTTTATTCTGTTTTAATTAATTAGAATATTGATGATACTTAGTACTGGATTTTAGGGCGAAAACCCATTATTTTAAATATTTTTCTGGTCTTTAACGCGATGTTTGTGAAAAAATCAGGGACAACCACTTTATATTGACCGTCTAAATGAAAGCCTAAAATTTATTTCATTGAATTGTTCCACTTTCGCGAGTTATTATGGGTTTTAGATATGTATGAAGTACGATTCGGAGCGGGTTCTTAAGGCCCAGCGGCCAAATTTTGAAAAACCCGTTTTTTTTTTTTATTAATCGATACAGAACACTTAAATGCAAAATTTGCTCAGTAGTTATCTAACAAAACCTTATTACCTATGTAATGTATTGTGTAAACTGTCATCGCGAAATTTCCATTGGTTTCTGTAAATTAGAAATTTAAAATTTATATTAGAAATTTAAATTATATTTCTGAGATACTTTTTTATATCTTACATGGTTTTCGTTATCCAAGTTCTAACTAAATAAGTAACATCCCACAGATCTCGCGGGACCAAGGGATACTTCGTAATGCGACCTCATTACAGACATGGATCCAGGGTTGGCAGCCAAGGGGGGCCTAATTCACCTCTAATACTACAGGCTTCGGCTTAAAAGAAACTTTTGTCAGTTTCGTAAAGTACGTACTGTATAGGTAGATGTCACACAAAAAAATTTTGTGAAGTACCAGTCTTACACAGTATGCGAGTTCCATCAACATAGATGTAATCTGTTTATAATTGCTTTATTACAATTACAGACACACAAGAATGAATTTAAAACAAAAATGGTGACGTCATAATTTTTTTCTACAAGTAGACTACTTGCCAAATTTGAGCTCGATCGGCCTTGCTGTTTTTGAGATATATCGTTGATAGACAGACAGACACCGAAGCTTTGATATAAAATGTACGGTTTCCTGTTTTCGATGGTAAAGACACGGCAATTTTTTATTTATTCGAATTTCAGTCTCTTCAAAAAGGCTTTGTGAACATGAAGAAGAATATATTTTAAAAGCTTATTTATTTATTTGTCACCTTCATGTACTTTTTTGGAACCAAGTACAGTTCGAACCTCCGTTAATCCGAAGGCCTCTATAATCCAACGACCACCCTACCCCTGCGGAACCGGCGGCGTTTCTCAGCAACTGCTGTACCCTGTTATTATCTTAGGTGTTACTGTATATTAATTGTCAGTTTTTGTCATTGTGATTTGCGCGCTTTTCCACTATTTTGGAAACCATTTTATTGGTGGCGTGGCATCTGTTTAGCCATTGAAAATATGTACATAACGCTTGGCACAAAGCCAAATATTGAATTATGCACACAATCAAAACGCTTCGTACATCCGAACAGTATAAACTTTGGGTGTTCGGTTTGTCGGGGCCGTACTGTAGACTAAGTCCGACCCTTGGCACTTTTGAGGAGAAGATGGGTTGGCGTTGGAGGAGGGGGGGTAAAAGTGTTAAGATTAATCCTTCAGGGAGCTCTGCTGAAAGGCTATACTTTTTTGTAAATTGGGGCGAGATACGAGATGGAAAAGTGTTAAGCTTAAAAAAAGGTGTCATTCAAAACACTGACGGATTTTTAGAATGGAATTTATGTTTTATTAAAACCTTTTTAACAGGACTGTTTTAAGGCCTGGTCCATGGTACACAACATGATCCTGTTGAGTTATTTTAAACTTAATTATATTGTCAGAAAGTCTACATTAGAACGCTCGCTTTGTAAGCTGAGGGCACGCACAGTCAAGGTTTTTCTAGATATTCTGAAAAAGTATTTGATGTAGAAATTTTTTGTCCAGACGACGGAAAATAAACCATGTTTTCGTGTTATAGCAGTAATTTCAGACATAAAACTGGCTTAGACATAAAACGTGATTATAACTTAAAAAGGCGTCATTTTCATTAAAAAAAAATATCCAATGAAAAGTGTCCAATTAGGTAACTGTCCTAACAACGGAAAGATAAAGGTCTGAAAAAATATGTGTCCAAGTTTTACATTGATCTGATAAATAGTTTACTCAGCATATTTATGCAATAACCACTGAAATATCAAGGCCTTAGATTGAATTTATGTTTATAAAATGTTGCAACAATTTTCCTCCACTTTAGTCTGCTTGCTTGAGTCAAGTTTTGGGGTTGCATGTAAGGATCCTCTCCGTGTAGCGTTAAATGAGATACAACTACTAATTGCTCCAAATATGCCTGGCAAAGAACATACCTAGGAGCAACTAACTGACGAATCCTTTACCTTCAACTGGTGGTAGATATCAGCCGTAGCTTGTCACCACCCTCATGACGAACCATGCCGCTAAGCAACTCGTCGTGTCATCAAAAACCATACCAAGAGAGTGATTATAGGCGTTGCATAGCATCAACCATTTGTCGGTTACCGACAGTGGCGTGCATTGCTTTTTAAAATAGGTAGGCACTACGTCCCACCTTGGCGCTAGTCTGGTGTCTACTTTATCAAGGCAGATATAGCAGTGTAGTGAGTTTCTTAATCAACATTAGGCACAGGGAAAACTTTCGAGGTAGGCACTGCTTATATGCCTTTATGCAATGCACGCCACTGGTTACCGACTTCCGAGGTTTTGCAGAAGTCATTATCTTCAGGCACGGTAGTGGGCAAACTACAGCCTATTGTGCGTTAAAAAAATAGACCACAATAAGCGAACCATTATCATCCACTAGTAAAAGCTGTTTGTGCAAATTTTCAATTTATGGCCGCATATTATGCGGAAAATTTTACACCGTATGCAAAACCAATATTTATTGCACCAGTTAAAAGTGCATGTGGACAGCGAAGGAAATATGTAACCAGGCCCAGCGCAGACACAGGTGAGCGATAGATGGGACGTGAAATACTTGGTCAACATATTACACACATGCACTATTTATCAAGTATTTTTTAAATCTAGGTTTTGCTGGCATACGGTGTAAAAAAATGTATATTTGATTTTTCGTGCACAGTTTTCATTACTCCACAAAATATCCTGGATAACCTACAATAACTTGTATATATCTGACAAAGTGTAGCAACAAGGCTTTTTCATTATTTTTTAAGTATTTTGTGTATTGTCAACGGTCTCTAGAGGTTTTTGACTGTGTTTCAGGGCTTTTCAAATGAGCCCATCAAAACTGCAAACAACAACCACTCACTCTTTAAGGTTTCTACCAACGCCAACGACCTTGAACTAAGTAACTTTGTAACCATTTTATACGGTAACTATAGCATTTTTCCACAGAAGAAAAATACATAGTAATCTGCATGATGCAAATAGTGATGTGGTTTTTCCTGAATTCATTATAACATACAGAAGTGAAGCAAGAAAATTCTAAATTTACCCATATTTCTCGATTTTTTGTTCACTTGTAACAACATAACTGCTGCAGTTTTTATCGAAACAGTATGAAAATTTATAAACTTCTAAACAAAATAATATAAAATGATTTGGTTTTCTCAGTTCTTGGAAATTAATTTTATTTTGGATAAAATGAATTAAAAACACGCAAATTTTCGCACTTGTCAGCCGCAGCGACTGATGTAACAGCCATGTTGCAGTGCGAGCTGATAAGGACTTTATTTTAATATGGTTTTGTTCGAAATTTCAACCACCACGAATCGAGTTGCTAATTATTCCGACGGAGCCACCTTAATATTATACCTACCTACCGGTACAGAAGTTCCAAAGTTGTTTGAAGGAATTTTTCACGTTTTTATTCACAGCTCCTTTGTCATACCACGGCTCGCTGGCTTCCGTAGCAAAGTTTAAACTTTTTATCATAAGAGGAAGGCAATGTCCAACCGCCCTAATTCTAGTATGAGGGTGAAAAATGCTGTGAAATTTTGGCGTTCCTACATGTATGCAATGCTAGGGCTACACCTGCTAATAGATTATAGTAGCTTTTAGTGCGAGAAGACGCCAGTGGAGCCCTAGTATAACAAATAAAGTCTCTTTTCTTTTTTTGCATTATGTTTAAATTAAGTACGGTTTCGCAGCCTGGTTGTGAAAAACCCGGCTTTTTCTAATTAATCGAAACATAACACTTAATTAAAAATTCACTCAATAGTTATTCAGCAAAACCTTATTACCTATGTATTGTGTATGTTGCCATCGCAAAGTATCGATTGGTTTCTGTTAATTAGAACCTCAACAATTTGGAATTAAAGAAAAAATTTAAATTTTACAGAAATCAATGGAAACGTTGCGATGGCAGCAGTCACAATACATAAGTAATGAGGTTTTTTTGAATAACTATTGAGTGAATTTTAAATGCAAGTGTTCAGTTTCGATTAATTTTTTGGCGGATTTTTCACAATTCGGCTGCGAAACCGCTTTAACAAAATTTGTTGTAATAGCTAACGCTCTTGAAGTGAGCTGTCATCTGCGTAGAATCCGAAATAAGTTATTGCGACGCTATCTGTGACTAACTTCGGCTTGTATACAGACCCAAACTGTACATTTGATATTGTGACGAAATCCACTACAAAATTTTCGACTTGAGCCGCGTGTGTCATACAGAAATATACCTGGAGCACGGGTGGGCAAACATAAATCCGCGGGGCAAATTATACCATCGGCATCGGTGCAGAGGCATCTATAGAAGTACGAGAGTAACTTGGAGGTGTGTTCAACTTTAGGCTTTGTAGTCAACAAACAACCGACACTGTGACCGTAATTGAGTTACGTGTAAACAAGCCCGCCTCTCAAATATTGGGCGAGTGATAAAAGCTTGTCGCTTTGGAGCTTTGTTTGGTTACTACGATGTGTTTCTTTTTTTAACCTTTGACAAAAACAGGCATTGTTTTATATAGTTTAATTTATAATATTTTTATTTTTATGTCTTTAGTTTAAGTTTTCAGTATTTATAGGATTATTTAGTTTTAACTTTAGGTATATATATTTTTTTTTATAAGAAATGTTGGGGCCTGAGCTGAGCGTCTTTGTACGCGACGCGAGCGCAGTGCCATTTGTTAACCGCTCGTAAAAATTATTATATCAATAATAGAACGCTGCAATTTTTTTGTTAGAAAAGTAGTAGAATAAGAAATTATAAAAAGGAATACAAATAAGGTGAAACGAGAAAATTATTTTGAATAAAATTACTATTACTGAAAAAAAAGGACTTTATATTCTTTTATGGTAATAAAAGTTGATTATGGTTTGTTTTTGATTTAGTCTGCAATGTTTGTTTTTTAGGATGGTAACAAATTTTATTTCATTGCATTATTCGCGGTAAATTAAAAGTAATGTCATATTTTATACATAGTATCCTTGGTAGGCAACAAAATTTTAAAACGTCCATTTTTAAATAATACATTTTCTAATTTTATTTTTTATATAATCTATAAATTTATAGTCTATGTCCACCCCCTTTCGGATGTGCATTCTTAGAAGGGACATACTGTATATATATATACGAGTATAATAATTAATAATATTACGTCCATGCTAGCATGACTATTAATTTATTCTATGCTAGAGTGCAGCAATGTCCATTCATAACTGAGTCAGTCATCAGATCTTGACCTTGAACACGAGGTAAGCCGTAAGCGGCACCCTACATACTAGAGATGATGAATGTAACCATAAACCATTAAATTTAACGAATATTATAAATTAACAATGATATTCAATAAACAAAATTAAAATTATCGAATTAAAATATTATATCAACTTCTCCGGCAGATATTTATAGTTGATATTTTTAACACATATTTTGATTGGTTGTTGGTTGATTATTAGGTTAGTTTTGTTGTGTCGCGTCGTCGCGTTGTTGTTATTTTCCGTTAAATGTGAAGAATATGAAGTTATTTTGTAAAACAACCTACTTGAAACCATTTCGACAGGTGTGTAGGAATGAAAAATTATAGAGTAAGTGTTTATTGGTTGAAAATATTCGTTCATATTTTTATTTAATGGTCGCATTCAATAAACATAATCAAAGAACATTTTCAACCAATAAAGTTATCGATATTTTTTTTACCCATTATCTATGTATAAACCAATAAACAATTTCAACCATTATTGACATGTCTACTACATACAACCACACATGTGCCGACGTACACAAATTATGAAGGTCCCAACATTCACTTACCTGATTGCGATCTCACATTAAACGGCCATTGACCCGATCCCTTCGATAATGTTATAATATAACATTATAATAGGTGCTCCTGCTCCATTTATCTCCATAGGGATGGTGCGTGGATGTTCTCTAAGCCTGACAGATAGGCGAATCAATACCTATTAGCTACACTTGGGATAATGATAATATTTGCATAATTGTGATATCAATGGGAAACAGGTATTATTAATATTACTATACCAACTTCTCATTATTAATACAAAGTCAATGAACTTACAAGGATTACTGAGTGAATTATATCTCCTAACTAGATGTGCCCGCGGCTCCACCCGCGTTGAAAATATAATAAATAATTTATTCGCGACTTTCAGAAACCCGAGGATATCTATGAAAATAGTTGTAAGATTCTAATGAAGGTATATATTTTCTGAATGTAGATAAAATTATCTTTCCAAACGAAAATATATAATAATGGTAATAATAATTAAGAAAATCCTAAATCACGCACAAGCCAACTTTAGACTTTTATTTTATATATATGCAATATAATATATACTATATATATGTATTTATAAGTATATGTATATATATATATATATATATATATATGTAGGTGTAAATAATAGTAGATTATTAACCAAGGGCTGTATGACATCAATTGCATACGAGGTTTTTGGCGCCTGAGCGAAGCGAATTAACCCGAGTATGCAATTGATGCTTACGCCCGAGATAAATACTCTGCTTTACATATCGATTGTGAGGTAAGTAAACAACAAGACAGCAGGTTTCAATGAACATTTATTAAGAAGAAAAAAATGTGTATTTAATTAAAATTAATAGTAAAATTATTACAATTTGTAAGAGATATGGTCACGTTCTTTTTAGGAATATTTATAGTTTGAGTATGAGTTTGTGATGATAAGACTTGAGTTTGAGTGACTTGAGGTTCTTGCATCGTAAATGGCGGCAGTTGACTGGTACTATTTTCTTCATTAAAAAATGGCTCAGATGATGTGCTTTGACGTGGTGATTTCAAGTTTATATTTTCTGTTATTTTAGAAGTAATTTTGCTTTTGTTTGCCACCGAATCTTCGATATAACCTTCGGCCACTTTGCTGGACTTCCAGCCGCCGTGCCTTTTTAACAGAGTGAGGTTGGCTCCCGAATCAGCCAATAGAGTCGCTGATGTTCTGCGAAAGCAATGCCCGGTGTATAACTCTACGTTACTCAGTTTTAAATATGTGGCTATTTGCTTTGGCATGCCTGTAAATTTGTTTTTTCCTATTACTTGTCTGTGGCATTTTCCTTTACTGTAATTAAGAAAAAAACGATTTGTATCCACGTTTTCAGGCCGAAGAGCTTCATATTTTTAACATAATTTGCAAATTCTTCATGCACAACAAATGACCGGTCAATTTTAGTTTTCGTGTTAGGCAGTTTTATGAGTAGTAATTTGTTATGTTTTTCTACATTTTCTATTGTCAAGTTTGTCAATTCCACGGTTCTGCAGGCTCCCGATATCCCAAAAATTAGAACAACCTGTAAAAAAGACATAAGTTGTATTAAAGGCACCAAATTCGCATAGTATTTTTGTGAAATATTTTGGTAACTTATTAAAAAGGGCAAGTAAATACGTAGGTACCTTTATTGCTAAATAAATTTCATCCGGAGCTTCATTTAAGAATTTCTGTACTTCTTCTGCAGTAAATACCTTCGATTTCTTGCTTTTAAAGCCGTCAGACTGACTTTTCAAGAAAGCAGTAAGTTTAGAAAAATCTTTCAAATTCACGTCATGTTTTGTCATCATTGTAGATTTTAGCATGGAATAAAAGCACCATAAACTGGAAGGTTGTAGCCTCTTAGATAATTCATCAAAATATGATATAAAAACACTTTCAGAAAGAAATTTCACTTTTTTTTCTGACCGCCATTTCATAAATTCGTCGTATGCCTTTACATATCTTTCTTTCGAGTTCGGCGGTAATATATTTTCGACAACTGTTTTTGCCCTTTCTTTAATAAAATCGGGCGTTAGATCTATGTCTTCGTCACTAGACATGTTTAAAACTTTTGAAAAAGAACTCAAACAAGAAAATTAATTACTTTCGCGATGCTTTCGCGCCTACTAGTAGACTGCCTTTTTTTTTTTCACGCACGCAAGCGCGTCAAATCTTGCTGGCCAGTTTGATTTTTAAATCGATTCCATCTAACATACGATGTGGAAACAAATAGTTCCATATTTAAAATAAAATCTTTATAAAATCAATTGTCTAGATTCCGATTCGAGTAATTAATCGATACCGAGAAAAAAAATATTAACTTTTTAAAAATATTCTTCGTGCAGTATGAGTATGACAGTTCTTTTTTCAAATTCCAAAATCTATCCTGTAATGATAGTCATACACCCCGGCATTCAGGGGTGTAAGGGTGTACTTACAGCGCAAGAGATATGTAAACAAATTTAATAAAAGATAATAAAAATAATAATAGTAATAATAAAAACAATAACACTTACTGAAGGCAGGGGCAAAATTCGATTGGAAGAATTCTATTTTTATTGGTATTTTTTTTATTTTTATATATATAATTTTTTTATTTTTGGTATGCAAAAATAATTGTAGCTTGCTTAGCTTTCCAACGACATATAAATGTAACATAATTTGTGTTTCGAAATTTTGTTGTTTAATTAGATTAGTTGATAATTGTTTCGTTTTAGTCCATGATGTTACAACCGCCGCCGTTTAGACATGCCCAATGCCCATAGACAATATAGCCCAGAAAGACGTCTATTGTTTAAGGCGATTACCATCGCCAAATTAGCAGCTCGATATTTGTCACTACAAATATCAACGGAAACGACATTGAAATAACGTTCATATCAGCGCGCAATGCAGTGTGGCTGTTACGATGCTCGCTGCGTCCTTGAGAGGGCGAAATAGGAGAAAATTATACTTTTCACTTGGACGTGATTACTCGATTGAATAATCTTATGTTATGTTTATAACTATAAAGTTTATCTATTTATCAAAGCATAGATGAATTCAATCGGCCAAGCAACTCAGGAGCAGTAGGGAATTTGAGGTCAAAAAACACCATTCAGTAAAAAAATAAATTCATGTAGAAGTTTTGGTGGTATGAAAAAGAAAACTGTTGCATATGTTGTCTAAGAGTTGATTATTCATAATAGATTTTTTCATTATTTTTGGTTTGGCCATAAACGAGGAGTAGGCTTTAGAAAGTACCCATTTGGCAAAGGTAAGGGCCTTAAGATCTTGCGTACAAATAATTCTGTCAACAATCGAAACGGGATACTGCAATCCTATTGGCTCTTCCAATCTTACGTATAGCGCCACAAACTTATCTTTCCCGAAGACGAAGACTCTAAACTAATGAATATAGAAGCCATTTTGGTTTGGCCTACCGAAACATATAATTTTGGAGTGGCGAATTGTATCTGCTGGTTCAGTCAGATGTGTTGACAAAAATCGGTCGCTTGTTATGAGGAGTCTGTAGGCTGTATTCGTCTATGGACATGCCATACGCCATACAAATCTGACGTTTCTGAAACGCGGAACATTTTGATTTCATAATTTTATTCTTTCATTTTTAATGTTTCACTTGTCCAAACCCATACTGTTTATGCCGTTCATCATTGTCATAATCCAAGGAATCGAATTGCATAATTTTTTTCGCGATTCTGGAGTTCGTATGAGTGACACAAAGGTGTGTAGAGCGCCATAAAAAAAAAATCAAAAAGTTTATTCAATTTTAACAGTAACTTAACTTAAGAACTAGTGCTTGGAGTCACCTTTTAAGCAAAATATTGCCTGTGCCAGGTGTCCCCACTCCTTCATAGCATCACTTCAGACACTGTTAAATTTTCTTAACTTAGTAGGTAGTTGGAAACAAAAATATTTATTTAAACATAAGTAATTTTACATTTAGATACTATTTTGAATAAGCATTAACCAATCATTAAGCCATCTCACCCTTTCCCGTGAATTTTATCCCTTTCTAGCTTATATAATAGATGTATAACTAAGAACGTTTTTATTATTTAATAAAATCTTGGTAAATTTCGCAATTTGTGAACAATATGTCTCCTCATATTTTGCATTTTGTAAATATAAACTGCTAGTTGAATTTCGATCAAGATTAGAAAATGAAATAAATAATGCGAAAAGTTTTATGCCCGTTTTCACTAACCTTAGGTAGAAGACGCCTAAATCAAATGCGTATATATGTATTTAAAAGTTACCTAGAGTTAAATAACTTTTCACTAACCCCAGGTCATGCATGAAACACTAAATTAGTTTGTTATTAATTTTATTGCACGTCATTTTAGACATGGTTGTAGTGTAAATTATTTCTTTGTTAGTTAGGATGTATAAAAGGCCCTAGAAAATGCTTTACAGCGAAATCGGGGCTCTAACGCGTAATTCTCATTTTCATCAACATCAACTTGAGATTGAAATTTGACGTGCGTGCGACGACGCCCGCCTAACATGCCATCTCTTTTGCACGCGTTGAATTTCGCATGCATTTGCTTGAAGTTGATACAAATGAGAATTACGCGGTAGAGCCCCCGGTCGGGCATAATAAAGTTATAATATGTGGATAACTACAAGTGTTTTTTTAAACAATTTTTTATAAATTCCACCAAGTGCCAACAATCACTAGCATCTACTATACTAAATTAGTTGTATCTACAAGTAGGCGCGCGTTGCCATGTTCGTCATTAGAAAACGCGGCTATTTATTTATGCTCCTTTTTCAAAAACCCCAAAAAATTGCAAAGTGTTATGCAACTGTGAAGCATTCTATAAAACGTGAACCGTTTATTCCAGCTGTATTTTACTATGTAATGTTAATTTATATTCGATACCATGGACAAACAATGTCCATGTCGATATCCAACTTTTTGCGAAATTGGTTTTCATAGAGCTAATTCTTCCAATAAACAACAAATATCTACTGATTACTGTACAGAGTCTACACAACAAACCACAACCATTATTGGAAATTCTGATTTTACCGGATATTGTCGACATGAATGCATCCTCGTATCACTGCTAGCCTACCACTATTTGAGGTCAACCTTTGACCATATTTACATATAAAATGTTTAGTGAGGTTAACCTTTGATTCGTTGATTAAGTTATAAATGAGCATAGGTAAACAAAAAATACATACCTAAGTATCACATATTTATTTATTTATTTATTTATTTTATTCATACACAAAAATCCACAGCAAGTACATTCAGATTACTTGAACATGATATTCATCTTATTGTGCCAATAACGGATTTCACTATGCTAAACTAAATATACTAATAAAAAATTGGAACATAACAATTATAATATGGTTAAATTAATAAATTATTCGCAAAGAAGACGAATTTATAATACAAAGGTTTGTTGCCATTATGAGTTTGTTGAGTGTCGGGTGATTAAAAAAAAATTTTGATGTTACAGATGGGTTTCAAAATCCCTTATTATGTTTAACTAAATAAAAGAAGCTTGTAAGAATAAAATATATAAATACCTGTACGCCGTACATGGCAGATATAATTATAGGTATATGTAAATACAAATATAAATTTCATTAAGATAAATGAACATAACTAATCAATTACACAATGATAACACATAATTAATCATTAGGCGATATCTACTTTGTATTGTAGGTAATGAAAGATAGCACCACCCGATTCTACGAACCACCAGACAGTTTAACTAAACGGAATTTACGGAATTTCATGTTAAACCTACTTACGTGTTTCTGTATTGCGAAGGTTCCAGATTAATCAATATTATTTGCGTGTAATTTCGGAATATCTCTGCTGGGAACGTTTAATGTGTAGGTATTTATGAAATATTATCTGTAACAACCTATAGGATAGGTAGCTTGAACGAAGGTACAGTAAAGTGTTCAAAGCCAGTGGCGTGCATAGAACTTTTTTCCGGAAAAGCAATCAGAAGGTCAAGTTCGACAATAAAAACATATGAAAAAATTTAAATGACAATTTGAAAAAAGAAAGTTTGTATGAAAATGTTCACTCTAGGGTAGGCAGTGCCTACCCTGGCGTCATACAAACTTTTATTTTTCAAAGTGTTATTTAAATTTTTTCATATTTTTTTAATTGTCAATTCTGATTGCTTTTCTGAAAAAAAGTTCTATGCACGCCACTGTTCAAAGCCGTTCTATCTACATTTAGGCGGTATATTCACGTAAATGAAAGGACGTTTGTCCTAAAATAACATGACAGAATAATGTACACAGACTCAGACACACAATTCAAACAGGTATACATCCATGATTCAAACACAGCACAGGAGGCTCTTTGTAGATATTGCAGCAGGTACGGTCAGGCGTGATTGTTTTGAAAAACACAAGAGTCAACAGTTTATTATGTCGTGCTCTGAAGCAAAATCCACAAAAGCCATGCACTTTTTTAGTTTTCATATTAGACATCGTTTTTGTTTTCCCGATCTAGTCTTGACCAAAAATTTTTATTTTGACAACCCAAAAGCCACCACACAGATCACAAAACATAGTTTTGGTCTCTCTGATTGAATCCAGAAAACTTGACGATTACATTAAGGCGATATGCGAAAAAAATACGGGTGTTTCTTTTCTGTGTATTTCATGAAATACACGGAAAATTATAATCAGTTTCTGGTATATGCATCTTGACTATATAATCTAGGGATTTGAAATTGGAAAATATGTTTGGATAAATTTTCCTCGATAGAAATAATTGT
This sequence comes from Ypsolopha sequella, assembly GCA_934047225.1. Lineage (NCBI taxonomy): Eukaryota > Metazoa > Arthropoda > Insecta > Lepidoptera > Ypsolophidae > Ypsolopha > Ypsolopha sequella. Next base: position 9,205,609 of record OW204002.1, on the reverse strand, counting down.
TGAAATGAGGTCTTCAAACACACTTTTTCTCCTCGTTTGACGAATAGGAATCATATACAGAACTCAAACATATTTTATTAGGTGCTATATTTGCTAGCTATTTTAGTTTTTTTATAAAAATTATAAAACTAACATTTTTCGCTTTCGCCCTGAATCCGCCCCTCTCGTATTGCGTGATTTTTCGCTTGGAGTGACAGTGAAAAAAATAAAATTCGCATAGCCTCTTAAAAGGCTATCAAATCTCTAGGTATTGTTGAAACACACCTAATAAAATATGTTTGAGTTCTGTATATGGTTCCTATTTGTCAAACGAGGAGAAAAAGTGTGTTTGAAGACCTCATTTCACCAATTATTTCTATCGAGGAAAATTTATCCAAACATGTTTTCCAATTTCAAAACCCTAGATTATATTATAGAATTAAATGAGACTTGAGGATAATTCATGATTTATATAAAAACGGCTCACCTCAATACGTGTTAACACGTATTAAGGTGAGCCGTTTTTATATAAACCTAGATTATATTGTCAAAATGCATGTACCAGAAATTTATTAAAATTTTTCGTGTATTTCATGAAATACACAGAAAAGAAACACCCGTATTTTTTTCGCATATCGCCTTAACGATCTACATGATGCAGCTACAATTTTTAGTACCATCTTCCAATCGTTTATATTTGTCTAGTAATGTAATTGTACCTTTTAACCCTCGCACTGACTTCGTACTCCACTCGTGTAAACTAGACATTACGTAAAGACAATGTAGAAGTGGGTTGAGTTGGGATAAGCTAACTTTGAGCTTTTTCATAGAACAAATATTCTGTAAGAAAACTATCCTGCATTGTTTCTTTTTCAATAAATGTTGGCAAATAAGTAAAATTAAGATTATCATTTGATTAAAGAATCCACATCCAGGCCCAAGGAACTTTTTCAAAATACTTGTTCACATGAAATTTGTTTCTGGTTCATATTTTCTAGTTTGTAATGCGTTCTTATCACAGAACCATTAATGTTCTTATAATATTTCTAGTATATGTATACAAGATGATGCTGTATGTGGCTATAAAACATAAACGTATAATCCACATAGGCTTGTTTGTTTGGTTAAAGCGAAGTTATCCCTCTAGTGAAGTTATTATTAAGGCATGTTACACACACGTGTGCTCTCCTTGCAGAACAGGTCCCCGCCCCCCGCCACCGTCCCCTCGGCCCTGCTCTACGCTCCACCGGAACCGCTCGAGGTATGTAAACTTTCAATACAATACATCGTCACGACACGAATCCCCGAGGGGGTGTCAAAGGTGTTTCTGAGTTTGGACTATGAAATGCGAATCAGTTCAAAATGAAAGTACACGTTTCACCCACGATTATATACAAGGTGACTTTTTGATCATCGTCCAAATTCATACTGGAGGCTCGATTAGTGATCAGTATCTTGGATCAGTAACAATTTTTGTGAAATTCGTAAAATGAAATTTTGGCTTCCAATAGAAATTCAGTTCCAGTCCCGAGTGAATCACTATGGGGAGTCGAAATTTCATTTTACTAATTTCACCAAAATTGTTATTGATCCATGATACTGATCACTTACCAAGCCACCAGTATGAATGTGGACGATGATCAAAAAGTCACCTTGTATAACATCGTCCTGTGTGATGGATGGGACTATTACACAGGCTGATTTTTAATGTTACTCCGATAATTTAATAGAAGAATAAAAACTGATTTCATAATAATCATACAAAATTCATTTCATGAATTAAAGAAAAGTTAGAGCCACTTAAAGATTTCCGTAAAATCCAAAGAAATCATGGTCACCTCAAGAGAAAAGACAATTAGATCGCGCGAAGTTATTTTTACTGTTGATCCCATTATTTTGGATTATTTTGAACTTCTTCCGTATGGAAATGGCTAGGACAACCATAAATTAAATTTGAAAGTAATTTTGTTATTTTTTTTTCTTGTAATTTTATTATATTTTTTATTTACGATGTATTTATTCTCCTAAAGATTTTTTTTATAATCTCTTTTATTAAAAGTATCGGGGTTTGGTTAAAAGTAGACCCCAAGGAAATTCGTCCATTTTAGGCCTTGAGTTCTTTGGAAGTTCTTTTTCATCTTTTTGTAGACCCAAAATCATCTCTTATTTTATTTGACTAAAGCAGTCCCTATCCCACAGCTACTATGCGTGTTCCCGGAGCGAGCGTCGCGCGTGTGTTCCGCGGCGTGCGCAGCCGCAACACGCGCCGGCGGCGACGCGCGACTCGTGCGCTCCACGCGAGAAGCGCTCGAAGCGTTGCGGCGCGATGGGGACGCGCGTGTACCGCACGTCATCGTCGTGGACGCGCGGCAGCCGCTCGTGCTTGACGCTACGCAGCTCGCGAGGTAAGAATTGTACTTTTTGTTTGGTTTTTCGAACAACAACAAGTTTTATACTTGCGATTGTCGGCACTTGATGAAACATAGAAAGCATTTTGATCTTAATATGACATTTAAAATCAGCTTTTGACAGTTATTTCGTGATAAGTCTTTGAATTGTAATTTATTTAACAATCATCACCATTTTCTTTTTCAAAAATCTGACCAATAATATTACAATATTTTTATTTTTTATTTTATTATTTTTTGATTATTTGACATGACTTCCATTTTACATATTTCACTAAAAAATACCCAACCTTTAGGGAAAATTTTTTTCGAATGGCATCTCTAACAATCTGTTATTCTACCCACTTTTGTATATGTTTTTCCTCACAATCATTGTTGACATACGTTTGTCGTTTTATGGCTCGTATATTAAAATAATAACTATTCTGTATCCCCTGAAGATGGATTGATTTCCGAAACCGGTTGGGAAGTGTGCAACAAATATAATTATGTTATGAAACAACTAGTACAAGTGTTTGTGTTCAAAATCAAGAACAACAAGTTTTTATATGTTTTCATATTTTTTTATTTTTGGTATGCATAGTTTAATTCGTTTATTATGAATGCTGAATCCACTTTTAATGTGTAATTTTGAGATATTTGTTTTATAAGTACATAATGTTATAAACTCTCCGTCTGTGGATCTTAAATAAATAAATAAAACACGCTATCATCTCGCCAGCGGAGCGTGTTGTTGGCGGGCGAACTATTATGGAAGTGTATGAAATGCCACATACAAACCCTCAGTGTGGCATCTCCCTTAAAATTTCATACCATAGTAAACCGTGCGCCAACAACAAACTTTTATCTCACAACGACATCGATCGCCACGCTTTCTGTCTGGCGACGAGCAACTGCGTACAGGAACAGAAAAAAGTAAATTTTACCTATAGGCCTAGCAAACGCAGCAAACGAAAGAGCGTGCTATTCTGCGGTTCTGCGGTCGTTCACTGGTTAGGTTAGTACGCAGTTTAAAACGTCAGTAGCAAAATTTTACATCACAAACAATCACAATAAAACTAGTTCGTTTTAGAACTTGTTTAAAAGCAAACAAAGGAGGATTTAAAACGGGCGTCAGCCAAATTGAAGTACCTGGCACTGCGGTAGTAAAATCCGAAATTGGTCCACGCAACTGCATCTACCCACACAAAAGCTTCCGAATAACCGTAAGTTTCCAATCACGTGAAAACAATAGGAACATGTCGGAGCATGTCCCTGGCCTTTTATGTGAGGGCATGCAATTTGTATCCCCTCGCTCGAGGGGCCGTCAAACTGAATAGTTCTAAATCCAGCGTCATATTTATCCGCAACGAGAGTGTCTTCATGTTCCGTTCTACACGGGTATCATTTCAAGCACTCGTGAAAAACAATGAAAAACCAGTTTTCATTAAAGATAGTTTCGTCATATCCACGGGGATGGCGTGACACAAATATTATACGAATACCTCTGTCGCCGCTTTTTGGAATAACGTTAGTAGTATTAGTTAGTAAACATACGCGGCGCACTCCTGGATTCACCCGTCTTCATACAGCCAAAATAACACCGTATTTCTATGAAGCTTAGATGTAAAATACCAAACACGTCATGGCAATTATAATTAAAAGCTATTATACATATTACGTGTAAAAAGCTATGATCAGCGGCCGTACTGTGACACAGTTAGGTCCGTGTTGATAATGTTTGAAAAAATATACATTGCGGCGTTAATATTCTAACTCAATGTGTGACACTCTTTATAACCTGCAATGGACAAAATATTGTCTAATTTCAACGCTACTCGCCATAAAAGGTTGAAATTGTATTTACCGCAAGGTTTATTCTTTAAATATCACAGTAATATCACAGTAAATACATGTTTAAATTACTTACGAGTGAAATGAAATTATTTGGATGTCTTATTTGCGTTATTTGAAGAGTTAGAACAATTAAGCACGCTGCAAGACACCATTTTTACAATATGTTTGTTCTAACGCGTTCGGTTGAGAAATGAGAGGCCCGCGGGTTATGTCTTGACGTATTGATCAAATCGGTGCGTCGCAGTCACGGCTTTCATGGCGTTTCTATTCCTTATTAATAGTTCTGTGGTCATATCAGATAGAATCATCATATTTCGGGGGTACACATAAGTAATATACAGGTTGATAATGAACCCCCTAGCTATATCAAAAGAAACTATTTTATGTTTGAAATAAAAATGATATATTTTGTTACTTTTGTCTTGTTTCATAATAAGAAAGAAAAAGAAACAAACAAAGAAACAAAGCTATCGACCGTCAATGTCGATCGCGGGTGGGAGGGTGGATAGCCGGGGCGGGTGGGGTCGGAGGTTCGTTGCGGGGTAGGCCCTACGGTCTATTGTCGCGTCGCGTAGGTTAGCCATTTATCGAAATTTGAAAGATATCCCCAATAAAAAATATGAAAATATAAAAACGTTTTTTACCATTCTGTGTGTATCTGATTCTGATTCATATATTTCAATATAGCTAGAGGGTTCATTTTCAACCTGTATATTGGGTAATTTGGGTATTATGTACCTGACATTGAGCACGTCATTTTGCATGAAGTCGAACTGAATTGTTTAATAAAGCCAGCTGATGGCTGTTACGACAACCAAAGCATCGCGCACTCTCAAAAAGCGCGTGTTTCACTCAAAAATATTTTTTCAATGCATGTGCTCGTAAATGCCCACTTTTTAACCGACTTCAAAAAGGAGGCGGTTCTCAATTCGACTGTATGTTTTTTTTTTTTTTTTTTTTTGGCGTTGTTACTCCATAACTCCGTCATTTCCCAACCGATTTGAACAATTCTTTTTTTGTTTGAAAGAATATACTTCCAGGTAGGTCCCATTTTGGGTTTGGTCATGATCTGATGAAGGTCTTCAGAGATAGGCGGTGGAACTCCTCAGAAAATGACAGCATATCTCTCAAAATTGAGGCAATCGCTATGTACTTGGGTGCTGATTACAAGGTATTACTTGAAAATCGACATTCTTCCACCTGACCTTCGATCCTGGCTTCATCAATATATTCACCATAGAACTCTTCAACGGATCAGAGCACATAACTCGAGATTGCGGCAACCACTGCGTTAGGGTGCTGATTCAAGGGTATTACTTGGAGATTATCAGAATACCCACCTGACCTTCGATCCTGGCTTCATCACCATAGAACTCCTCAACGGATGACAGCACATAACTTTAGATTGCGGCAACCAGTTTGTGTTAGGGTGCTCATTGCAGGGCATTGCTGAAAATTGCAAGTGTACCCACCTGAATTTCGATCTTGGCTTCATCACCGTAGAACTCTTCAACGGATGACAGCACATAACTCGAGATTGCGGTAATCATGTTGTGTTAGGGTGCTGATAGCAGGAAGCTACTCAAACATGGCTACTTATACTCACTTGAACTTCGTTTCATATTAACACCACGTTTGCAAGAACTACCTATACCTAACAATTTAACCCAGCAACACTAAAAAATGTGAAATAAAATAAACTTTTAACAAAAAAATAGCAACCGACTTCAATAGTAACAGCAGTCATTCACTAAAAAGTTAATAATAATTCTATAAAGACCGATGGTACCGAAGCAACACTTTTGCCGACTTCTTTCTTCCTGAAACATTATGTTATCTAGAAGTCGGCGTATTTCCTACGATATAGCAACATAGAAACCAATGTAAGAACGCCGACTTCTAGATAACATAACGTTTCAGGAAGAAAGAAGTCGGCAAAAGTGTTGCTTCGGTACCATCGGTCTTTATAGAATTATTATTAACTTTTTAGTGAATGACTGCTGTTACTATTGAAGTCCGTTGCTATTTTTTTGTTAAAAGTTTATTTTATTATGCATCAAAACCGAACAGAAAGTCGATTATTTTGCCCTAGGGCTTTAATATATATTTTTTTTTATTTATTTACAATGGTTGGCTAACCTGCAGCCTTTCCTGTGTACCATAGACGTTATACTTTTTTTACACCGTTTAACGGCTATGGATACAGTCCTTTTGAGCCAATTATAATTTAAAGTTCACAAGGTTATATTTGTTTTCATTTCCTCACACTATGCATTGAAAAATGTAAATCGTCCTCGTAATTTATTCCTTTGCGCCCTTGTAGCATAAACTACTATTAACGGTAAAAATAATGGTTATTTTAAAAATGTAAAACATTCAGACCTACTTTATTAAATCAGTTATTATGCAAAATTTCATTATTTCAGGGGGGTAACTTTAAATTTTATTGAGAAAAATTAATAGCACCAAATTTTGGACACATTCTCGACGTAACATTAGTTCTCAACTTTACCATATATTTATTTCAGTGTGACTGGAGCAGTATTATTGATATAACAATGGTTCACGTGAAGCAATGCGTGTATAGACTCTTTTAGTCACAAGTAACTAAATTTGAACGAATATTTCATCAGTTTTAAGTAATTAAATTGTAAGTATTTATAACTCTAGGTAGGTATATACCTGAACCAGAGCATAATATTCTTTTCAATGCATGTGCTCGTAAAGGCCCACTTTTTATGCATCAAAACCGAACAAAAAGTCGATTATTTTGCCCTAGGGCTTTATTATTATTATTTTTTTTAATTATTTACAATAGTTGGCTAACCTGCAGCCTTTCCTGTGTACCATAGATGTTATACGTTTTTTTTCCACTGTTTAACGGCTCTGGATACAGTCCTTTTGAGCCAATTATAATTTAAAGTTCACAAGATTATATTTGTTTTCATTTCCTCACACTATGCATTGAAAAACGTAGTATGATACACGGGCGTAAAAGCAATAAATTACTCGGTTACGTTTAAAACACTCGCTACGCTCGTGTTTTAAACCGTCCTCGTAATTTATTCCTTTTCGCCCTAGTAGCATAAACTACTATTTTAGAGCAATCCTTTAGTATTTTTCGTTCCGGGAAAAGAATGCGGCTGGGATAAATCAATAAAAATTGTACATAAGGTAACTTTCACTGAACACTAAGTAACTTTCACTTTCACTCAGCCTAATTACTATTGAATTATTTAATAATCCTGGAGACTTGATGAGTGCATTCAATGAAACTTTTTGTTAAATTACTAAAAATATAATTTGGTTTCCATACTAGTATATTGGTATCACAATAATTATTATTCAAGATCTCTCTAGCTCTTGCCAGTGTAGGAAATTGAAGGAGCAGAAAATAATATTTTTCGAGTTACGCAAAAAGGGTCTTCGCACCATAGTTCCGATCTCTCCTTGAGTCACCAGTATGAATTTTATTTTATTATTAAGGAAAACTTACATAATATACATATAAAACATGCAAAATTACTAACAGATAAGTTAATTGCAAGTTTTCACAGATAGGTTCAAATTAATTGGAAACATGAGGTACAAAACACATAAAAAGAAGCAGTTACGAACATATAGTAAAATGGTTTTAAGCAGCAATGAAGATAGTTGAAGAAAGAAATACGCCAGATGTCGTTATTTATATATATTTAAATATGATTAAAACTAATTTATAAATTAAACTTTCAAAAACAAAAAATCAATGAAAAATTAAATTAACGTCGGGTTTAAATAATATTAGGTGGGAAGGTTACAAAGTTTGTACGTATATTATTAAACAGACGCCATATTTACTTTGCTCCTCACATGTAGGGTTGCCATCTGTAAAATCTATAAAAGAGGAGAAGAAGCTCGCAAACCCCGAATTTTCGAGCGTAAATCCAGAACAACTGTTTATTCTTTTTACCTCACAAATAAAATGAAATAAGTATACATTTTCATCGTTTATTTATTTACAAGGCAAACTTCCTTAAACTTTAGTAAGAATGTCATTAAAAAAATATACTTAAACAAAGTATTTTTATCTCATCATCAAAAAAATTTAAACTCGGACATTATGCAAAACCCCGATAGGCAGGACACACCGGGGACGCCCCCCAAACTAGGATAAATCCGGGAAAACCCGGGGTAATGGCAACCCTACCCACGTGGGACAGTGGTTTTTGTTAGAAAACAATTCTGATATAACAATTCCAGTAAGTACCCTCATCAGCCATTGAAAAGTGTCATGAGACAAGTAAATATCTCTAGAACGTACTTCAGTTCGAACCATTCAGATATTCATATTCAATTCGTATGAATATTCAAGCCACTGCTGGACAATTTGTTATTCAGGTCTTCAAATTGTCTGACTTTACTTTGTGGCTCGATAACAATAGAAATGGGATAGTATGCATGCATAAATAGTAATAATATATTTATTAGTTCGTTATGCTAGTAACTTTTACTCTTGTTGTTGTATGATATTTTTGCATACATTGTCTTCGTCGTCTTTCTTTTTAAATGGCCATTGTCTCGGTTTTTAGACAGTCGATAAGCATAAGGACACCTGACGTTTCGAGCTAGTTGCATGTCTCGTGGTATACCGGAAACTGGCAAGTATGGCGAGGTGAAATGATGAGATTGAATGACCCGAAAATTCTCTCCACCGATCGCCATTACTACCCTAGAATTGTGTGTGAAGCGATTGAAATCAAAAAACATACAAATAATTTCAATCGGCAAGATGGTTTCAAATTGTCTCCCACATGGAACCCAGTAAACGGGAAATTTAAATGGCGTGATTCTTCTCTTAGTGCATCTCCGGATACTGGTGAGTGTTGTTTGCCGTCGTGAAACAGATAACAATAAATTTTAAAGACTAAAATGTGTTTGCGGGTAGTAGGAAAATACTTGTCTTGTCACCTGCATCGCATCCCTGCGCCTCGCTATACTTGCAGTGCTCCCACCTTAGGGTATTATCCCGAAATTTAGGGAATTTTTTCATGTTTAGGGGATTTTTGAGGTATAAAATTATTGTTCAGGGGAAATTTATTTGGACTGAATTTTGGGCTTAGGGTGCATATATCTGAACGTGGTGTGCAGTTCTCTATCGCTAGCATCAACAATAGATATTTTTTGCAAGACATTTTTCTGTTTTGACTTTGATTCTTTAAAAATGGACGCTATTCATTCAAAAAAATTCAAAAATTCATTCATGACTGCTTCAAAGTGACTGAAATATTTATAGTTAAATAAACTGATAAACTTTATAGTTAAATCATTAATAATGAACCTTAAATTGTGTTTTACTTTTAATTTAAATGCTTAGGGAAAAAAAATGTCTGGAAAGTGTCAAATTTAGAGGATTTTTACAAGTAGTTAGGGGAAAACCAAAATCCGAGGGTGACAACACTGCATACGTAGACCACCAGACATGCAACTGCCTCGAAACGTCGTCGGTTGTCCTTTTCGTAAAAAATTCGTATAAATATACTGATAGATAGGATAATACAATTATAAAGTAATCTCTTTCGGGTCCGATCTGAACCCGGTATCTATCAGTTTATTTATATAAAAAAAAACAATAATAAGCAATTGTAGTGTATTTAATTTAAAATATATATATATATATATATATATATATAAGGTTATTATTTGTTATAATACCTATATAAATATATATATATATATATATATATATATATTTATATAGGTATTATAACAAATAATAACCTTTTCTATTTTCTACATGATTTTTTTATTACCACAGATCATTTTATTTCTATTATGATGTCAAGAATCCTGTAAATACTAAAATACTTATAAAATTGTTTTAAAAGCACAAAAAAATGTTATTGAAATTGCATTGCATTACCTAAATTGATCTATTCATTCCAAAAACCAGACGAAGAGAGCACTTTGTAGTTTAATTACAGTAATATATATAGCCCTTTCAATAAAATTAAAAGCGAGTAACTTACTGTTAACTACTTACTTATTTAAGGACAGGCAATAGGCCAGAAACGCTACTTCAATTTGTAGCTATTACTGCTGACGAATTAATGAGTCCATTTACTTTATTAATTCTCTATAGAAGGAGAAAGAGGGACACACTTCCTAACTGCATGTTAGGTTTCGTCATGCGTACACGTAGGGTTTTTAAGAATGTGGAAACATTCAAGGTATTACCTCGCATATGTTAGGAGCATCCTCGAGTACGCTTCATCCGTATGGAATTCACAATATAACATTTACATTGACATGATAGAACGGTTCCAAAATAAGTTCATTATTTACGTGAACTATAGATTACCTCCAGACCAAAGCTTCAGCCTTATTTCTCTTAATCTCGCATGATATTGAACTTTTATATAAAATAATTGTTAATTTAGTTGATACTCCAAATAAATTTCCGTTGTCCGTCAAAGACAACAAGTTTGTTTTCTGTGCAATTCACCACAAAAATTATTTAGTAAATTGTTTTTTATACAGGACCTGTAATTTATATGACAAACAATTTAATGACAAATGTGTCACCTTTTTCGCTTAAAAAACTATTACAGTCGATATTTGTAATATCTGTTGATTTTAATTTAATTTTGTTTTTATATTTAACTTCAACTGTATTGTTTCTTATGCTAGTTTATCTATGTTTGGAAACTTTGCTGGTTTGTGTAATTTCGTTTTGTATTGTTTTATGTATGTTAAACTGTTTGTTTGCCAAGTATAAATATAAATAAATAAAATAAATAATCCAACAACCTTTTTATATAACGAAAAAAGTATATCCGCTGGATCCAGCAATGTACTCGTATGTCAAGTAACTTGAACAGATCTATAGTGAATCTAACACGATTCATTTCGTGTCAACAAAATGAGAGTCTAAAGGGCCGGAAAAGGGCCTGAAGTGTGTAGGCAGTAAATATGTAGAACGTTTTCCACATCATGCGCGATTCCAACGCCTGAAACTTGATAGAAATTTGTCGACGACACGAGGCCCTACGAATAAAGCTTTCAGTACATATTTTCACAGAAAATAAATGTCAGCTAGCAGCAGATACATTTTCTATTTGTAAATGTGTGCTTGAGATTTTTGCGTTGCCGTTTTACTCTCTTGGTGGACCGATAAAACGTTTCATATAGGATTTATGGCAAGAAATGATCATTCATCACTATTCGAATCAACATTTGAAATTCCATTCTGATCGGGACATCTACGACGGGAGGCGTAGAGTTTATCGCTAGCTATTACTACGTATATATCGTCAGCAAATCGTAATTTTTATCTATCTAGGCATATCAAATTTCTGTATCTAATTACGGATTTAATTTAACTTAATTACTCTGCTTTGCTCGGCTCTCCAAGTTTATTTACATGTAAACCTCACACGCTTCTCCTCGCTCCGCTCATTATCGCACCTGTTTTTGACTTTTTGTGAAACATTTTCGATTTAAGATTTTACGTTCTGCCCACGACATATTTGCTACACCACTATAGAAATTCAATTGTTATTGCTTTGTAAACATACGTACGCTGCTAACTTCAGGCAGATATGCTATTTTCATATTTATTATCCACCTTTATCACATAATTTGTCTGCATAAAAGGAGCCACCCCGAGTTTTATAAACTGATTAGTTCAAATCGAACTAATCCGAGTTATTTCCATACTATTTGACACTTTGAAGTGCCAACGTCGAGCCTAAAGGGAACTGAATATAGGCCTGAGACACAACCACTAATTACTCTGAAATATGCCTGACGCACGCTGGAAATTGACAAATCCTTTAATTTTAATTGGTGTCAGTGTACATACTCTCAGTGTACATTTCGTACTGACAACTCAAATGTGACGTGAGTATAAACTTATGAAGATTATTACTTACGGTGATTTCTGTAGTAGATATGTACCTATACAAATACTAGAAATATTACTTTTTAGAAATAAATATTTATATAGAAATATACTTTTTTTAATATAAGGCAGGAGAATATTGATATAGAAACATGAAAAATATTATCATTTCCAACACGTCCGTGATTTCCAACCAGTTTTCAACTTACTTTTGAATATTTTGCAGGTTCAATTATTCTAATGAGCGTTTTTCCTTAGTGTTTAATAAGATTCTTAGATGGCACTGTCATATCTTTTTGCAACAGAATCAAAGACAAAAAGAAAAACACTTTGACATTGATTGCTAAAAAGCACATTTATCCTCAGAATAAGGAATACAAATAGAAGCCTGGCTAAAATAAGAACTGGGCATTAGCCATTGTACTCATCTAACGTAAATTACTCCTGTGTACGAGTGAATGAAACACCGGACCGCACTTACTTTATATTTTTTCCTGGTGTGTCACTAGATTGAACCAAGCAAATGTCAGTTGGATGTAATTTGGATGTATTTTAAAAATTATAATACCATCAAATTAAATACGTCTCATCATTGTATCGTTTTGTTGTAATATCGTTCGTTGCGTGCATCACATCTTAATTTGGTGGCATCGAAATGTCTATTGCATTTTGCGAAAGTTTACAGCTTCACCGAGAAAAATTAAATATTTTGGTGCTCTTCCTCTCAAAATTCGTGAAAGTGTGATTTATTATTGTTTGTGTTGATTGTTTTTTTAACATTGTAATAAAATGTCTTGTGCGATTGAAGGCTGTAAATCGCATACAGGAAGAAAAGAAAACAACAATGAAGCAATATCATTTCATCGGTGAGTTCTGATAGTTTTTATGTTAATAAGTTGCAGGATCATACCTAAAACTCAGTAACAATAATAGTAGTTCTTGTAAATCATACTCGTGTTCAATTCTACACCGATATTTGCCTGTTTTATATAGATTTTCTGCCGACTATGAGAGGTTATGTTTTGTCGCATAGTGATGTACTAAAGTCCGTGTGGCGAACTATCGAACATTGGTTCCCGCGGCAGCCGTGCATAAAGGATAAGCGCGAGTTAAAAGAAAAATAATGTCGAATAAATATCGCTATATTTTTTTGTTACAGATTTTCAAAAAGGGAAGAATTAAAAAGTGAATGGCTTAGACGAATAATTTGACCAAATTGGGCGATTAAAAAAAGCAGTCATATTTGTTCGAAACACTTTACGTCGGATTCTTTTGGACCAAACGAAAATTTAAAATGGAGACGTTTAAAATCAGATGCCTTACCGACGTAATATTTACCAGATACAGACACATTGGTAACCTTTAAATAATTATGTATAATTGCATTATCAATCTTGTTTGTAGGTACGTGCTTGTACTATACTATAGTATATTAACTCGATAATTTTTCAATTGTAGGCAACAGAACCAGTACCTATGGATGTCTGTGGTGTAGAAAAGTGCATACTTTTATGTTCGCAAATCGTTCTGAAAGGCCTGTTCGTTCACGTTACTGCCGTGATCGATTTCACGATGAAATTCCGCAGATCAAGACATTTTCGTACTTCGTGGTTGACAATAAAAGTACTTTGACAGGGTAGTTCTATCGTGAAATGAATTTTGGGAATGCTTATTGACTTGAACTGCGCATAATTTGATTTCTTATTACAAGTTATTAGGTATTTTAATCGTTCATTATTTGTTATTAGTTATTATTCAAGATAAGTTGATGTTTATTTGATAGAAATAAAAAAATTGAAATGACCTCTGTAGTAATCGCGCTGTCATCGCTCATCATTGACATAATATTATTATTACGAATCCTATAAGTCTATGATTATTATGATTTCTATTGTTGCGATTAATTCCTTCCTCCTTGATTGAACAAAGACGCGACATCAACGAACATCTATTTGATTGAGTTAAGAGGCGACTTAAAAAGTATCCACTTAAATAGTTTACGGTTGTATCTCTGATACAAGCTACAGCATTTTTTGTACTAGAAACAAGCACAATTTTGGACTTAACTAATGTACCTACCTGCCTACGATATAGTAATTTGTACTTAATAAAAAATATTATGCTAAACGAAAGATATCCTTTTATTAATTCCTTATTTACACAATATAACATGTGTCCTACTGGGGTATACAGAGACCACTTTGCTATTAATTCTCTTGGCCTCCTTCCAAAGCAAGAGGTTGTCACCAGAAAGGTTTATTTATCGTAGTCAAAAATCGACATTGTTACATCACTAGCAAAGCAACAAACTAGTGACAACCTACCTAATTAAGAAAAAACTAATACATATCCATCTCTCTCTAACGCACTAGAATGTCGTAAGAAAATCAAGGATAGGTGTCTTTCTCCACGTATTATTTTAGCCAGGTTTCTATTTGTATTCCTTATTCTGAGCATTTATCTATGGTGACATGGACAGCGCCATCTGGAGGAAAACTAAGAACTAAGAAAAAAAAAACACCGAGAAAAACGCTCATTAAAAAACTTAAAATTAATACATTAAAGTTCTACTATCACTAAAAAGACACAACGGATAATTTTAGCATCATAAAAAGATATTTTTCTGTCCGTTTATCATCTTTTCTATCTAATTTCAAAATTATTGCTAACAAATTAAGTTTAGCAGTTTCAATATACCTTAGGAACAAGAGAAGAAAAGGTAAAGATAAATAAGGTTGAATATTTTTTACTTATGCCAAAAGCGGCCATTTTTTATTCAGACCGGATGATATTGAAACAATTCTAGCAACTTTTATTTATTTTTATTAGTATTTTAAACCACAGATATCTTTAAATAATATTAATATTTAAGCGGTTAATTTTTTTTATACCTAATCATGACAACCCATTCTTTAAAAAAAAATGAAATTAAAACGATTGTTGTTATAATAACTATGCAAACATTACTTAATACCACAATTTACCACATTGACGTACCTATACCACTATTGATGACGTCATCACTAAAAGTAATTTCAGTAGTAAGCCCTGTGGTTTGTCACCACTTTCATGACGAAACCATGCCATCAAGCGACCCGGCATGACGTCATAAGAAACCGTATCTGAAATGTGGTTACTCTAACTGTAACTCTTAAATGTATTTGTATGTACAATGTTATACTTGTGTATTTATTTTAGGTATTTGCTATCCGTTTCATTATTATTATTTATTTTGTGCACCACCTTCGCGTTATTTTTTCCAACGATTAATTTCCACCCAAAGGCTGTCTGGAAGAAATTGTTAGAAGTGATAAAGCCACCAATTGTTACCTTCTCTTATAAGTTTGTTCTTTTACCTTATTTGATTTATTTTGGTGTACAATAAAGAGCATTTGTCTTGTCTTGTCTACTACTTTATATTTTTCATTTCTTGTTTGTACCATTATTCGCGAGTCTAAGGTAGAATCAGTTATGATATTGCTGTACAAAAAAAAAACATATTGTTATGTTATTATTACTTATTATTATACACAACATTGGCCAATGTTTGTGCTGAAACCAATTTGACAAATTTGACTTTTTAGAAATTTCATCGACAGTAAAACCGATCTGCCTAAGCGTTTGATGGCAAAATAAATTCAAAATATGATTTAAAATCGGGTTTTCACACTGGCCTATGGTATTATTAGCTATCTATGGTACGGACGCATAATTATAACTAAAGTATCATCTAAATAAAAATAATAAAAAATATATTCGACTAATGACGAATTATACGGTTGAAATATATCGAGTAATAATATTTATTTATTGTTTTAATACTAATAAATAAACATAAGAAATAAATAAAGCTTTTAAAAGAAAAATATAATATATTTATTAACATAACAAATAATAAGTATTATTAATAACAGAGAGTATGAGCGCGAACCTAAAAAAACCTTTTTCCCGTTGAAATTTTTATCTTATTCGTCACTCACTCTCAATTAAGTGCCGCTTAAATATTCAAGCTTTTAAAAGCTCCGGTGAGTATTCGTCCACATTGAAGAGTGTTTGGGATTCCATACTGAAAAAAAGAAACTTCAATCTATGAACATATGATGTTTCTCTCGTCGGGGAGAATCTCTCTCTACCATGGACAGTTTATCTTACTCGAGTCTGGGCTTGCGTATGTAGAGAACACGAAAAAAAAAATGTATATACGGAACACTTACCGAGTCTTCAATTTGAGTCTTCAATTCAAGAAAAGCATTACAAGAAAGCTTTTTAATTGTGTAAGGATAAAAGCTATCTTATTTCAAATATTCTTAACTGTTTAAATTTGTTACATGTTGTTTTCTTAACCCGTAAAATATTAATCTGTCTTAACCAGTAATCTATTGTTTTAGTTTAGCCAAATTAGAAGGAGAACTTAACATATTACATAAATTAATAAATGTTATAGAGCGATGACAAACGCGTTTTCAGCCATCTTGGCTACGGCGTAGCAGGCGCTACGACTCCAATGTTTCCAAGCGGCTACGGTCGTAGCCATTTTGTACTACCGCGTAATTCTCATTTATATCAACTTCAAGCAAATGCATGTGAAATTCAACGCGTGCAAAAGAGATGGCATGTTAGGCGGGCGTCGTCGCCGTCGCACGCACGACAAATTTCAATCTCAATTTGATGTTGATGAAAATGAGAATTACGCGGTAGACCCACTGTTCTGAACACGTTGATAATGTTATGTACGGAACCGTTAATGAGGGTGTGACTTATACTTTACCGACTTTTCATGTCTGACCGTTGAACAAGTGGTCATATTCGGGTAAAGTCAACAAGCATCACCTTTCAGGGTTCATTAAACATTAAACAGGTTTATTAATTTCAAGATCGCTCACTCTTATCCCTAATGTATACGTAATTAGATTTCCTTAATTGAAACTCTCCGAAAAATTCTGCATATTTTTAAAGTTTAATTTCGTTTTTCTTTCTATGCACAGTTTGCCTGGGAGACATTGCTATTAGCAATTAGTGCCGCCTTAGTACACATTATCTGTTTTTTATGTAAAAATTAAATTTACAATAAGTGTATTAAATAAAAAACATATAAATTAATATTTCTTTAGCTAAAGGGGGTTTGCGTTTTGCTCTATTTACTAAATTTTTAGAGTTCCGTAGTCAATAAAAAACCCTTATAGTTTCGCCAAGTCCGTCCGTCTGTCTGTCTGTCCGAGGCTTCGCTCAGGGACTTTAGATACTAGAAAGCTGTAATTTGACATGGGTAATCATTTAAATCACGCCAATAAAGTAGTAAAATAAAAACTTGAAAAATATTTTTTTAGGGTATTCAAACACACACCCTACCCTACAATTAGTGGGGATGATTTTTTTCTTCCAGTATGAATTAGGCTGCATAAATAAATGTCAGCTTATGTATATGTACAACGAAGTTGAAAAGAAAACTATCACAGCTAAGTAGGCTTTTTACAAGTTAACGAGTAATAGTCGGCCAACTTATAAAACTATGAAACCCTACACTGCGCGTTGCTCAACACGCACTTGACCGCTTTTTATACACTACATACTATCCCTACGAATAATGTATAATTTTATTATACTTTTGTGTGTACAAACAATGGAGAAATCGTAAATATTGACCTTTTCTTTTTTTCGCTAATATACTCGTAGGTATTTATGATTCGAAAACCGTTTCGAGGAATAGCTCTCCTTAACTGTTTCTATAACACAGATTTTAAAATGAGCGTCCTTTATTAAATGAAAAAAAGTGATGTCTATCATTTGACTTTCAGTGACGTCAGCACCACATATTTCAATACGAAAAAATATATATCTTGAACGCATCCTAAATTCTGACAAGGATTCGACCATTCAACCTAATATGATTACCTCACTTCCTGTAAATAAAACTTATAAATTCGGTATAAAAGCATGAAAAGGTTTGTTATTGAAATTACATGCCTAATTTGATCTATTTACTCCAAAAAGCAGACATAAAAGCACATTGAAGTGTAAAAAACGACAGAATTGAACTTTTGCAACAGAATGGTTTATTAATTTTACTGAGCCATCATAATGGTTTCTTTTTATCCCACAAAATCGGACAGTTTCCTAGAAATAACAAAGCTAAAACTTTTCGGACGAAAAATATTAGAAAATATTAAAACTTCTCGGAAATAATTTCATTTCCCAAGATGTTAATATAATAATGAAAATAGAGAAATATAGTTTTTATTCTTTTCTAATTTTGTTTTGGACATTTTATTTTTGATTGCCATCTACCAGAAACTTGGAAAATATGACAATTTAATTTCAATATCCGATAAAATAAATACAAATAACAAAAAGCAAGCGGATATGAAAGGAATATTGAATTAAGGTTGACATGGAAGATCCAGTTACAGACAAATATAATTATTTCCATGTAGTATACAAATGAATGAAAATAACGATGGTTGTTTGATATAAAGTGGTGGTAATGTTTCTGACTAGTGACGGGCATCGGCGTCACTGGTGCGAGGGTTCCATAACCACGCTCAGACACCACTCATTTTATGTTAAAGGGCGATATTAGCAGCTGGAACAGGGGCCCATAAGCTGTCCCAGATTCATAGTCTACAAATATCTTATATTCTACAAAATATAATACAAAATGTCCTACCAGACAATTGGATGATGACCTCATCAGCTAGTCCTCGCACGAATTCCACTGCGCACGTAGACTCCAAGGCGTGCCGGTGCCGTGACACGTTGTTCACCTTCCACGATGAATCTAAACACATCCACCTACACCTGGATGCATCCAAACCCAGAAGAAATATTAATTAACAAGTCCACTTGTCGAAAGCCGCGTGGACACAGGTTATGTCACACACACAGGAAATTCACTAAAAGTGGCCTTCACGCCAAAATATCGTCAGACCTTGACCCAATAATGTTTTTTACGATGTCCACATCGATTTCCCCTATATTAAGCCCTTAATATAACACATTTTATAAAATCGACCGCGATCTATACCAAATGTCGACGTCCCTCATCTTTTGACAGCTCCAAGTGGGAGAAGTGTTACCACACACAAAAAACAACATCGTTGACCGAACACTCGACTGATGCGTTCTAAAAATATACATTTTATTCTTAACAATGGTATTAATATGTGCTCTGTGGTATTAATTTATCAAAGTGAACGTCCAAAATTATAATGATGTGACTGATGACAAACGTTACATATACAAATGTCAAGGCCAAAATAGGCCATGTCAGCCATTGGAGAGCTCACCAGCGAAGTTCTGAGCCTTGATCAGTCACTATGACTGAAAAACGGCCAGGAGGCATCATATACAAACTTTCTGAATAGACTCAAAGCCGCAAAAAATGCTATGCATTGCTGAGAACTAATTAAATGGTTGATTAAATTAGTTCTCAGCAATGCATAGCAGCAATGTTTTATTGAACTGACATAGTAATAGTTTTTAGTAACAGTAGAAATGAACTGTAAATTACCCTTTTGAAAATAAGCTTTCATGGCAAAAATATCTGAATTTTGAACGATAACTAACGTTAATTTTTTAAAAAGTATGTATATGTATAGGTATATCATTGTATTAAATGCAAAATAGAACACTTTCCTTATAATATAATAAAAGTACAAATCACCTGAAAAATTGTTATATTTTATGGAATTTCCATCATAAGCGCCCTAACTTCTACCACATGAAATTCTAATATAGATAATTGAACGAGTGTGCGAAGCGAACGAGTGAGCGAAGTGAACGAAGTTCTCTGATTCTATATACTTGAACAATTCGGTGTTTGTATGTTTGTCCGACGATGACTCGAGTATCGTAAATCGGAACGTCAAAAAATGTTGTAAGCGAGTAAATGAGATAAAAATAATTTTTAAGTTCTAACTTGAGCCATATCGGTCAAGATCGAATCGCAAATTCACAGTTACTAGTAAATAAGTGTCCGTAAAAGATGTTTATCGTTCTCATGTCAATATGCATGGTTGCATTGCACCTTGTCTTAATTAATTTCCTGTGACGGTCCTCTGCAACAGATGTCAAATCCGGACTGACTGTTTCGAGGTCCATCAACTTTAGACCCCCGATTTCCGCATTTGGCTACTGAAAGACGCCGACTGGATCTCTTGCGCCCTACTATTTTTTTCCCAGCTGTACACCAAGAAGGAGACTAAGCCATCCCTACTTTGTAGTAAGATATCTTCGTCATATGGGCGAATGGGTGGACTTAGGCATATATTTAATACATGAATTGCATTATAATATTATTTTCAATGCATGTGCTCGTAAAGGCCCACTTTTTATGCATCAAAACCGAACAAAAAGTCGATTATTTTGCCCTAGGGCTTTATTATTTTTTTTTTTTTATTTATTTACAATGGTTGGCTAACCTGTAGACTTTCCTGTGTACCATAGATGTTATACTTTTTTTACACTGTTTAACGGCTCTGGATACAGTCCTTTTGACCTAATTATAATTTAAAGTTCACAAGATTATATTTGTTTTCATTTCCTCACACTATGCATTGAAAAACGTAGTATGATACACGGGCGTAAAAGCAATAAATTACTCGGTTACGTTTAAAACACTCGCTATGCTCGTGTTTTAAATCGTCCTCGTAATTTATTCCTTTGCGCCCTTGTAGCATAAACTACTATTATTCCTTATTCCTATATTTTTTATTTGTCAAGTGCAAAAACAAATAATAGAAATAGCTATTGAATTGCAGGAATTATGAACTCATGAATCTGTAAGAAAATCTCGGGAATTTCATGTGTAAAGACCTATTTATTACTCATAAAAAACATAAAATTCTCAAGATTGCTATGAGTTACAATGTATAAGGTACACATGAAAACTTATAACATCAAACAACAAATTGTTTTGTCCTTGAGGAATCGGTACATGCTCTAAGTTGAGAAACCACCTTGAAAATCAATATCAAAAATACTACAACTACAACAATTAAAATGAACTGGCTACAACGAATCAAACAAATGAACCAAATAAAAGTTACGACGCTATCTCCGGCTCATTTCCGATCAATTTGACTTGAGACCTACTCCTCGCAAGCCTAACTTCTGCAGATGAATACTTTATCGCAAAGAAATAAAGTTGAAAATGCAATATTTTAGGTGAATAGTAAAGTTTGTTCCAGTGTGAAACCGCACTAACCGCTCGACTCGACTCGGTCGGCTTAACCAACTTGACTTGATCAGATGAAACTCTGACCGAATAACTTGCATCACGAAATGGAAAGTCTAAATTGTGTTCTTTTGTGTGTCAGCAGTATTATTTACGGATTTACCGTTAAAAGGAGGGAGTTGTATCCCCTAACGACCTTGACTCGACCTGTATCGGTACAATTATCGACAGAAACTATATTGAAATAACGTTTATGTCAGCGGCGCACATTGCGAAGTGGCTGTGACGACGTCGTCGCTGCGTATCCGGATAGCGCAAAATATGAGAATATACTTAATACTTTTCGGAAAAGAAATTGATACTTGTCGTTGTTGGTTCTTGATGGAACATTTGTAACATATTGTAAATAAAACAAATTCTTGGTACCTATTCCACGTTTTATATATTCTACACTAGCGACCGGTTTCGTTATAATAATATCTTCAGGCTTTTAGATATCTCTACGAATCATGAGATGGAATATTTCATCTTTGTTTACATCACAAATGTAAACAAAGACGAAATATTCCATCTCATCTCAGTAAAATGGAAATTCCGTCAATCGCGTCCATCTGAAAAGTATTACATATTGTAAATAAAACAAATTCTTGGTACCTGTTCCACTTTTTATATATTCTACACTAGCAACCGGTTTCGATATAATATCATCGTCAGGCTTTTAGATAACTCTACGAATCATGAGATGGAATACTTCGTCTTTGTTTACATCACATCATGAGATATCTAAAAGCCTGACGATGTTATTATAACGAAACCGGTCGCTAGTGTAGAATATATAAAAAGTGGAACAGGTACCAAGAATTTGTTTTATTTACAATATGTTAACACTTTTGTTACTAAGTCAATGGCAACAAGGAATTTTTTAGAATTTTTGTTTGTGCCTATTTTCAGTAGAGGCTTTTTCAATAAACGCAGCTGGGAAGAACCGCCTTTAGCTTGCATATTCTCATTTAAACGTTCATTAGTTATCAAATCACTAGACGCATTGTTAAGTATAAAATTCCTTTTAAAATCTATTTTTAGCTAGAAAATGTTTTGAGATTTTATGCAAAAGCATTTGTGACTTGCTGCCCGGCAGCGCGCCTTTCAAACTCGACTTATCAGGGACACTGCCATTTGTTTTACATTTTCAGTTGTATGTTTTCGTATACATATACATTTATTTATACAAAACTGCACAACCCTGTCTGTATGTACATATTGTACAATGTAAGTAAGAATGATTGAACAAGGAAATTTATAAGATGCTTCTACTGCACTAGTTTGTCTAACAAAATACCTTTTTTGTTTGTCTGTCGGCCGATTATCATTCGGTCTTTTCTTTAAATTCAAAACTGTCAAACAATATCATTGATCGTCTGACAAACGATGCGACTCCAAAAGAAACATTACAATCATTGACCAGATTTTGACCACAGAAATCAGAATATTCTATGATTTTGACATAGCTTTATCATTTCAATGACAGATTCATTTAAAACCACTCGGATAGTAAATAAAGTAGCCGTCAATAGAAATTGTGGACTACCTATGTAAACAAAGCGCCATGTTGTCTTTGTCTATGAATAGGTGAACTATCTAGAGATGGGTAAGTATGTGATTAAAATATGTTAGGTGATTAATTAATTTTCTTTATTTGATTTATCGCTAAAATATTCTTATGAATCGGTAGTCAAATCGATCACACAGCTCTCGATAGAATCACACACACGATTATGTCAAAGATTATGAAGTAACGCTGTCAAAAAAAAAATGACGGAATAAAATAGCATCACGAATAAAATAGATTTATATTCAAATAGATTCGTACATCACCAATTTTCAAAGACAATACAGATTCAATGAGAAAAAAATATGACAGCAATCTCGACGCAGTACGGAATTTACTATTGATTCTATGATTTTCCGTAATTAACTGGTGATTATTGAATATTTCATGATGAAATACAGTGAATGTCTGGTAAGACTTCATGCTTCATGATTTGGAATAATGTTCAGTGAGACTCCGTGACAGAACCTTGAGAAAAATTGAGAAAACGGTTTGTTTACATAGTCCACAATTTCTATTGACGGCGACTTTAAGTCAAACTATGAGTCATTGATACAATAACCACTGGATAAGCTGTCAAATCATTTTTGTACCTATTTGATTTACGCCATGTTCACGCTGTAGGCAGATACAAATTTCCATGGAACTAAAACTTTAGCGATGTGCGCAAGTCGACGGTGAAGTGACGTCAACCAAAATGCGCGATAATCTCTGATTAGAAGACGCTTTAAAAAATCGGCAACTGTTTGTACCGGACACCTAGTCTCCAGTGAAAATGGAGACAAAAGTAGACAATAGTTAGTACAGTACTCCCAAAGTAATAATGCGCATACAAATCTATAGCCGAGCGGCCGGACGTACCACGTGACCGTATTGATTGTATAAAAAGTGTAAGGAAATACGAACTTTGCCGAACCGTGGCGTAGATTTGTATGTGCATTATCACTTTGGGAGCACTCTAATAGGCAAATATTATTCCGCAGTTTTCAAACGGCGTCATCATTTTCTAAATGACGAATCTTCGTCATATAGTAGAATTCAGCATTTTCTATTTTGCCTTGGGATATCTAGTATAGTAACTATTAGAACTATTGAGGGTCAACTCGCTCGGCTCCGCTTCGCTCGGCTCCCAAAATGTATTTACGTGTAAACCTAACACGCTTATCCTCGCTCCAATAGTATCAAGTAAGATTCTGACCTTGTTAGATATTCAGACACGCGCTTTGATCATCACGCATGGTACGGTTAAAAAACAATATTTAACTACATTTTAATGTTATTTGATACAATACATTTTGCCAAGATACAAATAGAGCAAGAATTCGTTTCTATTATGTACTCGAAGAGAGACAACGAAGTGGTTATATTGTCTTTGAAAGAGACGAAATGTCAACATCCCTCTCAAGATCTCAAGATCCAAACCATAAAGTTGTTGAGATCTCTTCAACGTTAACCTTCTTGAATGTTTTGAAAGCAAATCAAAGCTCCAAGGAGTACGCAAACTGAAACTAGGATGACATCAACTGATTTGAATTATATACCAAGACGATAAGGAAACTGGGCTCATTCAAAATCAACCTTAAACTTTGGTAATAAGATCCTGCTAGTTATCTAAAACCTTTGCGAGACTGAGTTCCGGGTTTTTGGAAAGTCAATAAACCAAGTACGTTTGGATAGAAGGTTGACATTACATTGGGAGATGTACACAATTTCTTGTAGGTAGGTTGATGACATAATCCTTAAAAACTTCAGAGAAAACGGTTTTTTAAAACTTGAACGTCCCTTAAATATAAAAAAAAAACAGAAAGAGAGGGTATTTGGTGTAGTCTGAAAACAACCAAAAAGTATTTGAATTTGTTTCTACTCTGTATACCTAAGTACCTAAGGTTATGCTTGTCTCCAGTATGAATTTGGCCGTCTAAATCAAAGTCGTCATACATATCTAAGAATATTTGTGATAAAACAATACCATTAAATAAAAATAATTCAATATAATAATTTGCGCCGTTTGGGGTGGAGACGCTGGGTGCGTGGGGTCCGGAGGCGGTGGCGACTGTTTAAGTCCAGAGGATCAGTCTGGCCATCCAAAGAGGGAACGTTGCCAGCATTCAGGGCACCTAACCGGGGGACAGCGACCTGCACCGGGTTTTTTATCTTTAATTTCATTATTCTTATTTTTTTTTTTTTGGTTAGACGTTTTATTTATAGTTTAGTTTTTATTTTTAGGACTTCTAGGTTTTTAGTTTAATTTGTCATTTTAGTTAATATTAATATTATATAAATGTAGTAATAATTTAATAAACGGATTATATACTATTTTATTTAATACATATAAATTTAGGTAAATATAAATAAATAATGATATTATCAGCGAACAGCGCATATTGGGAGTTCGGGTGAGCACAGTGCTCTTAACCTTTCGTGTTACAAAGTTTCGATGCGAATTTGCTCAAGATACGAGCTGTAAATAAGGTTATATCATGTCTTAGTAGAGAATAAAAAGCCTTATAAATTCTCTCAAGCCGACGACGTGTTGCCTTGCCGACACAATAGAGTTGCTCTGAAATATGTCGACTATGTATTCGTGTACATATGATTGTGTTGTTATGCCCTACGGACATTCGTATAGTATACAGGATATTAAGGGCCCTTTATCCCTGACATTGAGCACCTCATTTTTCATCAAGTAGAACTGAACTCTATGATCTTTTATTATAGTTTAAAATAGCACGCTCTGAGCCGTGGCTGTTACGACAACCGAAACATCGCGCGCTCTTAAAAAACGCGTTTTTTACTCATAAAACGTTTTTCGATGGAATTTCTAGAAAACTATCCGTAAAAGTTCTAACTAAATTATATTTCGAAACTATGACAGAAATAAATTTCAATGTTTGAACACTTGGCGATTTATCCATCGCAAGGAGATATAAATTAACATTGTATCATTGCAGTATAGAAACGCAGAAAAAAATCATACTGTCATAGTTTCGATAAGAGAAATGTGTAGTCTTCACTACCCGATACTGTAACAGGTGACGGTAGGGCAAAATGGTCTTTGACTAGCTTTGAATACACTAGCGTCCTCTAGGCGCCAAGTGGCTCACTATAAAGTGGGTATCTATAAATAACATTGCAGTATGGGAAAGCACATCGGTAAATTCACGAGTTGTGTTGAGACCTGGATAGCTCAGAGGTTAGAGCAATCGCCCGGCAAGCGAAAGGTCCCGTGTACGATTCCCGGTTCAGAGCTTCTCACATCCAGATTTACTTTTATTTCTGCGTTTCTATACTGCAATGATATAATGTTAATTTAAATTATATTTGCCTTAATGTCATGTAATTTTTGATTTGGTAATGTAAATTTTATAAAAAACGAAACAAACATGAAAAATTTACCAAGTTTCGGTATTTTTTTCGATCGAGTAAAGTATAACGTATCGCGTTTTGAACCACAAAAAAATCTGCAGAAAGAATGTATCTCAGATATATATTTTATTCAGACACAAAATATCACAATTGCATGGTTTAAAATTATTCAGAAAATAGACAAAATTGGGATAAGCCCCCCTTAAGATGATGTTGTGGAAGCCGAAAACTGTGGCGTGAGTAGGTACTCATCTACACGAGAATCGTGAAAAAAATATCAGTAGTTTCATATACATTTTGGTTGGGTAGGTATGTAACTTTTCTATGGTTCCAAAGTAAAAGTTGTTCGCATGGACGAAATCATGTTCTCTCAATATCTACGACGAGACTTGTTTGACCAAATTTTAACTAAAGTTTTGATTTTCCACACACTGCCCCTTCTCAACTAGAGGTAACCTTTAACCACATCAAGGCCCTACAGATTTTTATTTCGATATTTCTGTGGAGTTGCTATAGTTTGTCAAGCTCGTGCTTGCCGTGCCCACGGAGTGCAGGGGATGGGGGATGGCCTCGGAGGGGATGCGGGCGGTGTGGGGCGAGGGTGAGCGAGAACGAGTGAGGGCGATGCTTGCTCCCCCAACCTCTGTACTCCATAAGCGCGTTAAGCACGAGTTTGACAAACTATAGTTGACGATTTATTTATTTGCGAAAAGACAACAACAATCAGTCAAAGATGTCCGTCGATTACCGGCTGAGTGATTTCATCGAATCCAGAGTTCCATTCTCGGCTTCAGCTCCTTCTCATCCCGAATATATTTTCCCCTTCTGCCGCACTGTAAATGACATTTTCAATGCAAGTGCTCATAAATGCCCACTTTTTATGCATCAAAACCGAACAGAAAGTCGATTATTTTGCCCTAGGGCTTTATTATTATTTTAATTTATTTACGATCATTTTATTTACTTTCCTGTGTACCATAAATGTTATACTTTTTGTCCACTGTTTAACGGCTCTGGATACAGTCCTTTTGAGCCAATAATAATTTAAAGTTCACAGGATTATATTTGTTTTATTTCCTCACACTATGCATTGAAAAACGTAGTATGATACACGGGCGTAAGAGCAATAAATTACTCGGTTACGTTTAAAATACTCGCTATTCCTTTTCGCCCTTGTAGCATAAACTACTATTATACGTCTTTTAAAATAAAAAGAAGTCAATTTCAAACTCAAACTTGTACAGTATAAGTAAGAAAAAGGCAAGTATTTTTCTGAAATCTGATTCTCCATTGAGGTTTTTACTTAGGCATCAATTTACGTAACGTAGAGAATAAATCCTCTTGAGAATTTCTTCTCTGAATGCCTAAATATTCAAAACCTTTTCCACCGCCCACCCATCCCGTCTCTCACATCCACGGATTTCTCACATCCCAGCATGTATAGTAAAGTTGATGAAAGAGCTGAAAGTTGTGCTTTTCAAGTGCGGGTCAAGGATCGTGGGAACAGCTCTTTGACTCTATCGCAAGTTTGAAATATGCGGGCTGAAAATAAGCATTTAAACGTCTGATATAACTTGGAGATCGCTTTGTAGGGATTCTCAAATATTTTCTACACATGTATAAGTAAATTTAATTTTCATTAACTTTTTACTGTCCACTGCTGGACATAAGCCTTTCCATGACTTTGCCACTCCCGGCGGTCATCCTGGAAGAATTGCCCATACTCACACACGCTGGGCAGGAGGGTTGGTGAGCGCGGTACCGGAACCCTCGCACCAGTGACGCCGCTGCCCGTCACCAGTCTCTTCCATATAAGGCCCGGCTATTAGGGATGGATATACCGCCATCCATCGGTCCTAGGCATAGTGGGCTTCTTGGTTTTCTTTATTTATCTTTATTTATACGCAGACTGATATTATATAATGTATTTTTAATATCAGTCATATTACTTTTGTGCTTGCTAACATTTTTCATTTTGCAAGTTCTAATTTAATGAGTTTTGTTGTGTCTATAATACATTTGAATTCCCCAAAGGCAGCATTCCGCAATGTCAGCATTGCACGAACTCCAGTATTAAAATTTTGGAGGTCGGCATTCCACGATCGTAGAATAAATTTATCAGAAAGGCAGAAATAGGTTGTCTGGTACATATTGCTATTGGCAATAAGTGCCGCGTTTGTACTATATGTTTTTTCATGTCATATATATATGTTTTATTTTTTAAATGTACATTGATAAATAAAAGAGAATTATTTCATAAAACCACGAATTATCATACGCGTTCCGCGAAAGTCTGGCAAAGAAATGTTCAAAATTACAGGCAGGCAGGATTCGTATACGGGGAGGGATGAAACCTTCAGGAATGCTTGTAAAACATAAAATACGTGCCGTATTCCCTTCCGGAGCATAATACCAGATTCGCAAAATACCAGATTATCAATATACCAGATTCTCAAGAAACCAGACTAGCAAAATAACAGATTTTGTACACTTACAAACAAAAATTTTATTGTAAAAGAAAAGTTTCCTCTCGATTGAACAAAACTAAAAACAATCGGTCAAGCAAAAAAAAAAAAATACTTTGTCTATTCCTCCGTCCATCCGTGATTCGCACGGCACGTTAAGCTGTGGGTCCCAGTTACTGTCTCGGTAGAACTTATAATTATAAATGCTCAATCTAAGTGGAACCTCAATCTGCTTTCATGGTGGATACATAAATGTGTTAACAAAAAAAACTTAGTAATTCCTACTTAGTGTATCCAATCGTTGTAGGCACACCTCTACCGCGATCTCGTCGTTAATGCAGGCAGTCAAAATTTTTTCGATTTGTTTGTCTTTTCTTACATTTTTCATATTTCTTTTTTTGCCGGGATAAAAATACTCATTTTTTTTAATTTTGACTTCTTGTACAAGTGCCTCTTTCTTCAAAAGTGTGATGAATTGAAATAGTGTTGGTTTAGGGGGGATTTTCGTATTGATGCGTCGGTGCCACCCCTCAATCGCATTGGTTGTTCGATTTTTCTCACCGAAGCAGGAAAAAATATTTGTAGTTATTTTTTGCATCCACTGACCCACAAAATAATCTTTGAATTTAGAAAAAATTTCCGTTTGTGGTGCTATATCGCAAATATGTAAAAAAGCTTCTGGAATCAAGTTTTTGGGTAATAAGGCCATAATTGTGCAAAGTCTTATGATTTGCCTTTCTTCACTAGTGTTTCCAAAATCAAGTTTTTTGCTCATACGATAAATAGCTTGCATGTAATGATAATAACAGCCTTTAATTTGTGCTTGTGGAAAAACTTCAGCAATGGCTTGTATCACGGCTATTTCATAGTCACATTTATACACCCTTATCTTAATGTTGAACTGCTCTTTCACAATGGTGAATAGACGTTTATACGTATTTTGACTTTTGTTAGGAAGTAGTACGTAAATAATTGGTACAAATGTAACTACTTCCGAGTTGTGAGACAGGTCAACATGAATTGTGTATACCTGGTAAAATGGTTTTGGCGTTATTCTAAAGGTCCCGTCACCGTAGAACACATCATTTGTCAAAATTATCTCTTTTGCGCTTGAAGTTCCAAATATTATAATTTTTTCATCATGCCCATCGTCGTATAAAAAGAAATCTTCAACAATGTGATTTGGTAACATAATATCTGCTGTTGTTTTGAAGGTACTGCTTCGAACTTTCAAAAATTCTTTACGAGCTCTATAAAGTGTATCTTTTTTACTATCAAGGGTTGGCATTTCATGTTCTGCGTCCATTTTTTTAAACTTTGGTTGTGCTATTAAAAAGTTCTTTTCATAAATTTTTGGTACCGACTCGAAATTAGAACATACCTCAGCTTTACACTTATCCATGGTTTCGTCGATAAAATTTTTCACATCATTACGATCACAGACATGGCGAGGTTCTTTAATGATCTTATTTTCTGTACTTAACGTTATTGATGTGTTGCAAAACTTTTGGTGATAGCAACGCCAATTAGTAGTTCCGGATTTATTCTCTACAACAAAATTATATCGATATCCATCACAGAGTACTACAGGTTTTCCTTTACCGCTTTTTATAAACTGTAACTCCCTTTTAGTATCCATTTTTATTTAATTTATTATTTGCAGAATTTTCTAGACTTGATTTCGAAAACCGTATTTACTAAAATGACAGTTTTCTAAAATGAAAGTTCATTGCATCTCCTATCAAATGAATTCGTGGCCAGTGCAGTTTATAATTAGACTACGACCTTTTTGTCCTGCGATCTGATTCTACCGTAGGATTCTACCTATCAAAGCCATGTTAGAATAATATTGATGCAATCTCTTTGCATTGGTGGATCCATAATAAAATAAACATGGTACGATGATAGCTAATGCTATGTATGACCCTAGTTTGAACCCCTCCGGAACATAATTATTATACCAGACATAGGATATCTACTTTTATCCCCAAACCCAAACAATTATCCATACGTGACTGTACTTCTGGTGTTTTGCGAATCTGTTGTTTTACTTATCTGGTATTTTGCGAATCTGGTATTTTGCGAATCTGGTATTATGCTCTTGAAGGCCGTATTCATCAATATTTTTATGACGCTACACAGAGCGTTTTCAGACCTTTTCCCTTAAAAACGAGGTGTTATTATTATACAGGTTGATAATGAACCCCTAGCTATATTGAAATCTATGAATCAGACTCACTAATAGAACACAAAATCGTAAAAAAAAACTGTTTTTGTTATAATATTTTTTATTGAGTATAGTTCAAAAGTTTTGAATAAATGGTTTTTAAATTATGTAACTAGACAAAAGTAACAAAACATAGAATAGTGTTGGCCCAACACTGAAATCACAAAAAAAACAACTGTTTCATATATTATGGTCAAAAGTTTTTTAATCTTTATTTCTATAATAATAATAAAGTAGTAAAACCGGCCAAGTACGTGTCAGGCCACGCGCAGTGTAGGGTTCCGTAGTTGCCCTGCAAAATATGCGGACTTCTTCTCCAAGTACATTTTATAAGTTTGTCGATTAATACAGATCACGTCAAACTTCTAGTACGCTCGAAAGTTGCTCTTCCCAAGAACGGCCCATACATTTTGTTCCTGCTGATGCGAATCGCCCCGTGTTTAGAGGCGACTAAAGGTTTGGCGCGATCTGTACTCGTTAACTTGTAAAGCCTACTTAGCTGTGATAGTTTTTCTTTTAATTTCGTTATGTATACTACAGCCGTGATTTTTTTCACGTTTCCAAATACAACCGTTTCGCTGGCAGGAAGGAGGGGAACTCGACTCTAACAAAAATTAACACTTTTAAGCTTAATATTTCGCAAACGGAACCCTGGATCGAAAAATGGTATTCTCACACCCCCAATATTTTTAAATTACCTATCCAACGACACCTTACACTAGGTGATAGACGAGAAAAAAAAATCATCCCCACTTTATGAGTAGGGTAACCTAAAAAAAAATCTTTTTTAAAATTTTACTGTACCACTTCATCGGCGTAATAAATATGTATATCCATGCCAAATAACAGCTTTCTAGTACTAATAGTCTCTAAACCAAGCCGCGGACAGACCGACAGACAGACAGACGGACATGGCGAAACTATAAGGGTTCCTTGTTGTTGATTACGGAACCCTAAAAAAGTCGTGTCTGTACATTGAATATTTTAGCGAAATGTTAAATGAAATGGGTTATTAGTATTGTACTGAGGCCAAAACTATATTTTTTTTAATTTTTGTCTGTCTGTATGTCTGTATATTCCGTTTTAACTCGAGAACCACACAAAGGATTTGGATGCAGTTTTCTTTATTATCATCGTAGTTTTCATTAAAAAAAAATATATATAAACTCTGATACATAAGATACATTAAATTAAAATTACTTTTTTATTAATTAATTTTCATTATTATTTCAATATTCTATTACTATACTAATTTACTATAAAATTTTTAATTATTTCTTTAAATAATACTTTAACCCCCATTAAAATATTCTTAATTAAAATTATTTTTATTATTTTATATTTTATTAAATTATCTTTTCAAATTAATTGATTAAACAATATCTTTTCAATGTAAATGAAATACTTACATATTATTATGGGTATTAATAAAATAAGCACCAAGCTGAAAGCTGTCGATAATTAAAAGACACTTCTACGCGACCGAAGGGGGCAAAAGCTAGTGCGAAGTAAAAGTATAACGAAAGTCAATTTGTTAATATTGAAAATGGACTAGGTAAATGAATGGAAATTAAAAGAAACACAAATACGAGTAATTGTGAAGATACTATATATTGCGGGATGACAAGCCAAATCACATTGACAATGACAAATAATAATTCAAAGATAATAGAAAAACGATAAAAGAATAACAATTATCTCTCGCTCTCGTGCATCTGGCTGCTCACTGATAGCATCGGATCAGTGAGTAGATAGATGTACGAGACCGAGAGATAATTGTTACAAGGGTACTTGCTTGTTATTGATCATACAAACTTGCCCTGCGTGCTGCAATAGACCGGCACTCGCCTCGATATTGTTTGAACTTGCCAGGAGCTATATGAATAACTAGAGTAGGCGCTTCGGAGGGCACGTGGCTCTCGGTTTTCTGAAAACTCGGAGTTTGATGGCTTATTTTATGCACAGCCAGTGTGAGACAGTGTCTCCAATGGCACGGTAATTACCGTAGATACACCCTAATCAAGCCCAAGCTACCGCCTACACTAAACATGCATTACCGTTTCGTTTTTCACTGTAATTTTGCTTATGAATCACCGAGCAGCTTTTTTTAGTTTTATTTGCGTTTAACGAATCGCTGCCACACTCAAATGCCGAATATGAGCGTGTTTTCAGTCATGGCAACGATATTAAGACGCAAAAAAGGAATAAATTGTTGACGAAAACAATAAAAGGAAATATTTTCGGCTAGCAATCAATAAAAAGGATTGGTAAAAACTGTGTTGATTTTAGGCCAACCAGTGACATGATTCGGAAAATGAGCAATTCAATGTACGAAAAAGTTTTTTTATGTAGACGTAAAAAGTAGATTTTTATGTAGACGACTAGTCACAAAACTAGTTATTCTGATTCTTACCAATATATGGTTGTGAGAATCATTTTAATGGAAATTAATAAAAAAGGTTTTATTTTAGTTACCTACACATACATAAAACTCTTTTCAATGCAAGTGCTCGTAAAGGCCCACTTTTTATGTATCAAAACCGAACAGTAAGTCGTTTATTTTGCGCTAGGGCTTTATTATTTTTTGTTTTTTATTTATTTACAATGGTTGGCTAACCTGCAGCCTTTCCTGTGTACCATAAATGTTATACTTTTTGTTCCACTGTTTAACGGTTCTGGATACAGTCCTTTTGAGCCAATCATAATTTAAAGTTCACAACATTATATTTATTTTATTTCCTCACACTATGCATTGAAAAACGTAGTATAATACACGGGCGTAAGAGCAATAAATTACTCGGTTACGTTTAAAACACTCGCTACGCTCGTGTTTTAAATCGTCCTCGTAATTTATTCGCTACGCTCGTGTTTTAAATCGTCCTCGTAATTTATTCCTTTTCGCCCTAGTAGCATAAACTACTATTATTTTTTCCTGTACAAACATTATGAATATGGTATAATAACACGGGAATTGACACCGTAATTTTCAAGCTGATGCACCGTATTTAGCTTCAAAACATGGTATTTTCAACCCTAGCAACACGGTAATCTAAATTTTGTATGGAGACACTGGTTTGAGATAATACAAAAGTTCATACGTAAGGTTTATTAGCTAAAATCTAGCGAGAGAAGCCGACAGGATTTGTGTTGTATAGGCCTTTTGCCATTGGTCCATCGTGATGCTACAAGGGCTGCTTGCAGCTCTAGACACGGTATCGTCGTTGGCTTTAGAGTTTAGTTTCGCGTGCCTTGCTGCCAATTAGAGCGAGTTTCACATTTCCGTTATTGTATGTTATTCTCCAATAAGCAGCGCAGGCAAAGGCATCGTCACTTGCGTCGGCAAAGACATGTAATTGTTTGTCTACTGGGTCATTATCGTAGAGGTACCAACGTGGTATGCATAGGTTGGTAACTGACGCGATTCCTTTTAGCCAGTCTTCCCAAACGGGTATATTTGCAAGCTGTAATTCACTATCCCAATCGGCGCCTTCTCTTTACAATCTTTGGAAGAAAATTCTTCCTTTAATAATCACAGGCAAGAGGAGGCCTAATGGGTCGTAATTCTGCATGAACTGAGAGAGTACGGTGCGCTTAGTGTGATTAGGAGTACTATATTGCAAACCAGTACGAAAACCAATATATGCAATAATATCACAGGGCTTTATCATCGTTTGATACCCAAGCTCTCATTCCGAAACCACCTGATTGGCAGATATAAAATACATCGTTTGCTAGTGTCGCACAGTTTATTTATACCCCGATTTTGTCGCATGTTCTTTTTACTACAAAACCAGCAAGAGTCTAAATCATTTGAAGCCATGCAGTGAAACTCCGGCATCGATAACACTTCTAGTTTTGTTTTAATAAGTTACCATATTTTTGGGTTATTAAAATCATAAAAACATACATATATTAAAAAAGAACTGGACTACTTAAGGCGATTACCGTCGCCAAATTAGCAGCTCGATGTTTGTCTGTATGAATATCGACGGAAACGACATTGAAATAACGTTCAAATCAGTGCACAATGCGTGGTGGCTGTTACGACGCTCGCTGCGTCCTTGAAAGGGCAAAATAGGAGAAAATAATACTTTTCACATGGGCGTCATTGTTCGATTCAATAATTCTATGTTATATTTATAACTATCAAGTTTATCTATTTATCAAAGCATAAATGAATTAAATCACCTAAGCCGCTTAGGAGCAGTAGGAAATTCAAGCCAAAAAACACCATTCAGTTGAAACAATTTTTCATATAGAAGTTTTGGTGGTACGAAAAAGAAAAATGTTGCATATGTTGTCATAGAGTTGATAATCCATAATACATTTTTTCAATATTTTTGGTTTGGCCATAAAAGAGGAGTAGGCTTTAGAAAGTACCCATTTGGCGGTATTAAGGGCCTTAATTGAGTTCTGAATATATACAATAATATACACATAATGTGTGCGCTCAAGTTAGTTGCCGCATATTTCCGCCTCGGCAGCTAGTTTTCGGGCTGCTATAAAGGCGGTATAGTTCTAAAAGAAGCTGCTGAGCCCCGTGAATATCGGCTATGGTTACCAACCTCTGAAAATGTAATAGTCGTTTAAGGTTCTATCAAATTTATCGTCTCAATCACATCTGGAAAAAAAACTACATCCGAATGAATGTTCTTTTTTATATAACTACCGGAATATGGGAAATATTTACATTTTACTTACTGTAAAATGTTTGCAAATAAAAAACTTCCTTGAAACTGTATTGTATTACCTTGTAATTTATCAAACTAAATTTGTGGATATTATGAAAGCATGTATTACACAGAAAAATATGATATGTTCAAAGCTTTTACGAAAAATATGATATATGTTTAAATGGTTTACGAATAACTAATAAATGAACTCTCACGAATAAAATCGAACAAATAGATACTCGTGCTCATTCTTGTATTTTAACTTTTATTTTTCGCATTTTGATCTCGTTAAAAGTTTCAAGTAGCCTTCATAATTATAACTTTGAAATTAACTTAGTTTTCTACTCTCTGACCGTTATGTTCAACTTTTGAACAAACTTTACCTGCAGTAGCCAGTGAATTTACTAACTTATGCAAACTAATAAACATAACAAAGTGCCGGAGGTCGCAGGTTCAAATACCTCAGGGGCACATTTGTATTTGGTCACAGTGTTTCAGAAAGCACGTTAAGAGCCGTTTAGCAGCCGGATTGTGAAATACTCTCCATTTTCTAATTAGTCGCAACAGAACACTTAAATTCAAAATTCACTCAATAGTTTTTTAAAAAAAAAATTATTACCTATGTATTGTATATGCTGCCATTGCAAAGTTTCCATTGGTTTCTGTAAACTAGTTTATTCTATTTTAAAGCTTTAAAATTCCAATTTACCCAAACCAATGGAAATTTTGCGATGACAGTTTACACAACACATAGATACCTTATAGGATTTTATTTAATAACTGTTAAGTGAATTTTGAATTTAAGTATTCTGTTTCGATTAATTAGAACAAGGCGGGTATTTCACAATTCGGCTGCTAAACGGCTATTAAGGGGCTGCACAATGCTTAAATTCAGTCCTGTTCTAACGCGTTTGTTTTTGACTCTCTATCCTGCTCTAATCAGATGCCGCGCACGCAAAACTTCAGTTATTTAGAAATCGCGGCGAAATTAGGACGTTAAAAGATGTTTTCTTCTAGTAAGTATCTGCGTGTGTTGGTTTCGTTTCAACCGGTTTTGAAACATGGAAACTGTATCGCTTTTGTCGTGAAATTCATGCTTTTTTATAATTAATGTAATTAATGGAAGATTGAAAGTATGTTTATTTATACAGTGTAATTAATAATTGTCTTGAGTCAAAAAATATGCCATATTTTTATCAAACTTTTACGATCTACATTGACGGAACTGAATCCAATACAAAACAGATGTTTAGCATTGTGGAGCCCCTTAAGCTGCGGGTCCATAGTTGTAGTTTGTGTCCGTAGTACGGCGATAAAGCTCACCTCGTCACCCACCACGCAGGGACGTAATAATCGTCGGTGAAACGTGGATTAGCGAGTGTGGAATGTAACTTGCATTTTACAGTCCATTGACGGTAACACCTCTGTCACTCCTCGAGATTCATTCATGTATAATGATACTATATACACGGTGAATTTGTGAACATCGTCCAAATTCATACTTGAGCCTTGGTAAGTGATTAGCATCATGAATCAATATCGATTTTTGTAAAATTCATAAAATGAAATTTGGACTCCCCATAGTGACTCACTCAGGACTGGGAGTTCCACTTCCACGAATTCCACTAAAATTGTTATCGAATCATGATGCTGATCACTTATGAAGCCTCTAGTTTGAATTTGGACGATGATCAAAAAGTCACCTTGTATATATATGTATATATTTGTATATTTGTCAAGCGTACTTCGTATACAATGTACAATCTACAAATTCCGTCAATACAGATGTGAACTATGAATGGAGCGTGTTTGCAGATGCTTACAAACATGCTCCATTTGAATTTTTCTCGGGATTTTGATGTTTGCCGCACCGAAATGTTAATCCGTTCTTGAGTACGCTGCTGATCAGTAAGCATGTACCTACTATAAGAAGCCACAGAAGGCATTTCCCCTCTGTCAAAGCGTCCTCTGTCGCGTGACAAGAGGATAATCCGAGAACGCGGGAAGAGAAATCTGCCAATTCAATCACCAAGAGCTGACCTGTCTAAGGTAGAGAAAAAAATGTTATTACAGTTTTTACGCGAAATGCTACAGATGGTAGGCACCTGCTGCTGACAAAAACCCTTACTTTGCTGTATTTATATGTATTTCGGCTACTGACGGAACCCTAAAAATATATATATCGTCGTGTCTGATCAACAACGTTCTATGTGACGCAGTGTCTGGTTGTGGGAATGAACAAATTAAAAGTTTGAAATTTGTTTTCTGATTATTTATGTTATTAATTAAGTCGGTTTATTTTTTGATAAGTTTTAAAACGTATATCCTAGTATATCTTTCCGTCTTTTTATTGTAAAATAATTTTTTATTGGTATTTTGTTGGTATTTCAGAACAGATGGAACCTTCATGTCTCGACTTACCTTAAAAGCACAATTTGTTCCTTTACATTCTGAGTTCTAAATTCACATAGAACCCTTGTCACTATCACCTAGTGAGAACCATTTTTAAAAACAACAAGGTTCGATCTCATAGACAAAATGTCAGATAGAATACATATAGAATAACTCGAATAAAAAAGTGCTACAGTGATAATTTAAATACAGATAGAAATCGTGAAAAGCCTAGACCATTAACTCTTAAGGTGATATATCGTCCGTACAAAGGTCCCCGTTACTCCACACGGAAAGATCCGCAGTGCGAGAGGGATGGAATCGGGGAAAATTGTCAAAAATCGGTTTTAAATTAATACAAAATTAACTGAAATAGATATGTAAATTTCAATAACCAGTAATTTAGGTATTGTTAAAACCCATCAAAATAAATATTTTTGAAGTCTGTATGCTATCCCAATTTGTCAGAATATCAAAAAAAGTGTAATTTTAGACCTCATTTCATCAATTATTTCTATCGAGTGGAATTCCTCCAATCTCGTTTCTGATAGTTCAAAATCTAGAAAAAAGTCCCAAAATTGTTATACTAATTTATTTAACTTGGGACTTGGTTTAAACAGCAGATAAGTAACTTTAAAAAAGTGAATATTTTGACGATATACCCCCTTAAAAACACAAAAATGTTAGATAGAACCCTGTTGCCCTGAGGCGACGATATATATACTGTAGGGAGATTCAAATACGACATTCCTAACGCATTTATTCAAAAGCCATGCGTGGGCAAGTACATTTACTACGTGAAAACATTCCATTCAAGTTAGCCCAACATGCTTTTTAATAAGTTAAATAAAAAAATTACGATTTTGAACACCCAGATTTTTTTATAATAAGAAATTTCTAAGGGGAGGTTGATTTGTTGATTAGTGGCATATACTAAATAAAAAAAATCTTGCGTCGAGGTTCATTCCCAATTGCACAATTTTTAATTGTTTTTACTATTTTTAATAAAAAGGATTAAATAAATTTGATTTATGACATTACGCAACAATTGTTTAATTAATTGGGCTTTTTTAGCAATGTTGTATTATTTAATGCATTAGGTTGTTAATGATCGTGCACAACAACTATAAACACGCTTTAAAGTTGTTGCAAAGTAATATATAAAATAACACAACTTTGTTAGAAAAGCTTAACGTACATTAAACTATCGTCACGTAATGCCACAAATTGCATTTATTTAATAGTATTTTTTTCAAAAATAATGAAAAAAAAATAAGTTGTGCGTTTGGGAACGAAAACTGACGCAACCACCTAAAAGTTCACTTTGAGGTGAATTTAATGACTTTTTTATGAGTTAAATTAAATACTTGTGATGTCTAACATCCAGCAATGCTTTGTGAATATTTGCCCATTCACCTTTTGTATTATTTTGACTCTTATTTTATACGCTCAACTCACGCGCAACTTTTATTTGACCTATTAATTTTAAAATGAATCCCATCACTTCTTGCATGTCTATGTCTATGTTACCTTTACCCGTTGTCTCTATTTTAAGGTTAAACATCAGTCTCTTAGGGGCCGGTTTTTTAGCAACTATTTAATCCCTCCCTCCCCCATGGTGATACGTGGTGAGGTTTTAGACTACCCCTCCCCCCTACCCAAAATCACGTGTATTTTTTTGGTACAAAGTACGATCAAATTACGATCCAAGTTTTGATGTCATAAAGACCGTTGCTTAGCAACGGCGAGTTAAGGTCACGCACCGTTTTTCGGTTTAAAAATTGCGCGATCAAAGAAAAAATAAATACACGTGATATCTCACTACACCCCCCCCCCCCCTTCCCCCTAGTGATATTTGGTATTTTTTTCCGAACCCCCTCCCCCCTTTCGAGCCTCACGTGATTAATGGACGACCCCTTAGCACAAATTGTATAACTTAACATTGTATTTCTTGTTTAGAAGGTAAAAATTGAATAAAATTTTGGTATGTGGTAATTAACGCCAATAGTTCAGTATTAGTGTGGTTTATAAAGCATGAGTTTGAAATTTAATGCACAATTAGTCATGATCTAGTCCAAACAAAGTTTAAACATCATTTTTAGTTAGTTCTTAGAAGATCATGACTGTGTATAGGTATACAATTTCAAACTAATCCTTTATAAACCTTACTAATACTGAACTATTGGCGTCGATTGCCACAGATCAAAATGCTTTTCAATTTTTAACTTCTAAACAAGAAAAACAAAGTTAAGTTATGCACTTTGCGCTAAGATACTGACGTTTAACCTTAATCTCAAATTTACATCTCCTTTTACCCGACATGTTCTTTTATAAAACGGTAACTTAAAAGAACATTCAACTTGAAATATTTAAATCCGATTTTGTACGATCTACCCACAGGCGGCGCAAGGGCCCTTACTATTGCCAAATGGGTACTTTCTAAAGCCTACTCCTCGTTTATGGCCTAACCAAAAATAATGAAAAAATGTATTATGAATAATCAACTCTTAGACAACATATGCAACAGTTTTCTTTTCCATACCACCAAAACTTCTACATGAATTATTTTTTTTACTGAATGGTGTTTTTTGACCTCAAATTCCCTACTGCTCCTGAGTGGCTTGGCCGATTGAATTCATCTATGCTTTGATAAATAGATACACTTTATAGCTATAAACATAACATAAGATTATTCAATCGAGTAATCACGTCCAAGTGAAAATTTAAGACAGTGAAAGCATTAAACTGTGTTACCAGCTAAATTTACTTCTACGTACCCATGATAACCACAAAACACAATACTATCAATAAACAATGAAAAAATGCACTTACTATCTAAATATACGCACTTTTTAGAAACGTTTTGAATTGTTCTGTTGCGAGAAATCCCCTTTACATCAGCTGTGTGTGACGCCATTTTGAAAGATAGCTCCGTGTACCCGCTGCAGTGCTGCCATCTTACTGTGCTCTATTCGTTCGTAGACAAAACGTTAGATAACAATGCTTCTAAAAGAGGATATGAGAGTGTCTTATATTAGGCAACTATCCAATAATCGGGGTCTGTCCCCTATGCAGGCATTCTCTCATATTTTTTTACCAACCAAACCATCACATTTTTGGGGGAGAGGCTGAGGGTAGTTTTCGTCGAGCTTTTACAGAAAATCATGGCAAATACCATATCTCGTACTATTAAAATAAATTTAAGACTGCTGTAGTGATATCTGATGTCCGAGGCCTATAACGTATATTTCAGGGGGGGGGGCTAGGGGGCCAAAGCCCCGGATCCGCCACTGCTTTAAATAGTGTTGTGGTTTATTCGTCCAAGGTTGTTAATCATTATTAACGCTTAAAGGGTTTGCATAGTTGATTGTTCTACAAGGAAGATAAGTGATAAATTACACCTGAGATGTTTAAGCGCACGGGCGAGCGAGGGTACTATTATTAGTTCGAGGGTGTAAATTGAAACTGAAATTGAAATATATTTATTTATGTAATAGGTGTATCAGATGCACTTATTACAGGTCTATTTTAATGTAATGTAATTAAATAATAATCTATGTCTATAGGTAATAGTTTTATATGATAAATAATAATATGGGGAATTACACAAAGAAATAATAAAGGTTAGGTGTACTTAAATTTAATAAAAAAATACACTTAAATAAAAAAAATATATAAGAATAAGGAATAAATAATATTATAAATATATGCAATACATATAATAAATATATGCCTAACTCCGCCCATTCGATTAGTAGGGCAAGAAACAAAGCAAGACCATGCCTTTTTTTATAATATTAGTTACTTACAAACATGTAAAACGTAAGCCTATTAAGAGGCTATGCGAATTTTATTTTTGTCACTGTCACTGCAAGCGAAAAATCGCGCAGTGCGAGCGGGGCGGATTCAGAGCAAAAGGGAAAAAAGTTGGTTTTATATTTTTAATAAAAAAACTAAAATAGCTAGCAAAATTTCAAATATCAAATCTCTAGATTTTGTTGAAACACACCTCATAAAATATGTTTGAGTTCTGTATATGGTTCCTATTCGTGAAACGAGGAGAAAAAGTGTATTTCAAGACCTCATTTCAACAATTATTTCTATCGAGGAAAATTTATCCAAACATGTTCTTCAATTTCAAAACCCTGGATTATATAGTCAAAATGAATATACCAGAAATTAATTAAATTTTTCCGTGTATTTCATGAAATACACAGAAAAGAAACACCCGTATTTTTTTCGCATATCGCCTTAAATAAAGAGATAAAAAATACAAGACAGGAGAAAATTATGTCATGAAGATAAAAAAAATATATAATACCTTTGTCTACCTGTCCCATATAGTCCATCTGCTTTTACAGTAATTGATCATTTACACCCGAGTGGAACACTTTACTTTTTATCACTAATGAGACGAAATGAAAAAAAAAACTTTTTCAAAAGATCCGTTTCAATGATATTATATAAATAACCTCATTGATTTGTTTATTCAAAAAAGTTCTGTTAAAACAACGTTTCTCCAAGAAAATTTATACAACCTCATTGACCTGTTTATTCAAAAAAGTTCTGCTGAAACAAAAACAACGTTTTCTAACAAGAAAATTTGCGTGTCGCCCATTGAAATTTTGTATGTCAAGGTGCCGCCAAATTGTTTTTATACGATTTTTTCTTTTTTCGTGCGATTGTCGCGTCGTCGTGGCCATTGCGATTGTTTTAAAAATGAAACTTGATTTATTGTGTAACTTTTAATCGTATTTAATGCAAAGATTTCAAAAGTAAAGATAAGCCCTTACCGTACTATGACAGCACCAAAATGTTTCCACTTTTAAATGGGTGACGCTCACACGTTTGGAATCAGTGCTCATCTGAACACAGTGATAGTTGGACGCCTCAAGTGCACTTAAAGTTAATCATTTTAACAACTTTAGCAGTCTGATCAGTTTGCTCACCGTAGGTAGACAGATTGCGCACTCATAATTGTGCGCGCGTCGGCATTATGTTAACGCACGCATTCAAAAACAATGCAATAGATTTTAGGTGCCAGGGCTCATCTAAACTTTTGAAATCTTTGATTTAATG
This sequence comes from Ypsolopha sequella, assembly GCA_934047225.1. Taxonomy (NCBI): domain Eukaryota; kingdom Metazoa; phylum Arthropoda; class Insecta; order Lepidoptera; family Ypsolophidae; genus Ypsolopha; species Ypsolopha sequella. Next base: position 9,162,522 of record OW204002.1, on the reverse strand, counting down.
TTAATTTATTAGAACTTATACGCAAAAAAATGTCATTTAGTATGTTCATCTATATAAGTAAGTCATGTCTTTAATAAAAGAAAAGAGATTAGGCAAGACCTTAGAGCATTTATTTACCCAAAGGGCAAGATAGATATTTTCCATCATGCTCTTGCGTTTGGAAAATTTGGCATATTAAATGAGAACATTTTTTAAAATTAAATTTGTGTACCTAATTAGTAATAAGTTAAAAAGTTAAACAAAAAAAAAAAATAAAACTTGTTGCAATACCAAATGTCGTTTTCCGGTGATCTTTCAGATTTTTTGTCAATGATTGTGATACATGTGTCAAATCTGAAAAATTTTAAACTTCTTAACTAATTATATAAATTTTATTTGTTAAAAATATTCTGATTAAATATGCTTAGTTGTCCAAAAGCGATAGCATGTTTGGCGGAGCCGGTCAAATTTCGAATTTCAAAATCGAAGGAGGCTATTTTACATTTACCAGTAAGTGAATTTTTAATTTTTTTTATATATTTAATACTAGCTGACCCGGCGAACTTCGTTGCGCCTAACAGTCTAATAATATCGTGTTAACTTTAGTTAAACTTAATTTAGGATTTTATTTTTGCAAATACAGAAATGTTTTATTGCTTGCCATTGCGAAAGAAAAATGGCAGGGACCCATGTAGTAGTTTCAGTACCGTTGTTAGGCTTAGCGTAGGGTATTGAATATATGCAGAAATAATAGTTCTTGGAATAACTAAGCGATTTTTAAAACTTGGGGTTTAGATGTTGTTTTATGATATCAGAACGCTAGATAAATAGGTTTCTTTTATTTGCGTAGTTTTGTCAACAGATGGCACCACATGCTGTTTGCATTCGTAAAATTAATTAATTAATTTATTGTTATTCGATAACTTATCCGATACTTTATTACTTATTCTGCTATTCGGAGCGGATAATAATACACCAAAAAAGAGATAACTAATATCGATCCAGCCGATCTTGAGTTATAAGTGGTGTAACTAACACGACTTTGTTTTATATATTTAGATTTTACTTATTATTTTATTTTTAATATAGGTATACTTATGACATATATAAGGTTAAATAATATTAGTTGGCGAAACTCAAAACATAGGCAGTACTAGTCTATATGAACAACTTTTTGTATGGGAGCATGGGAGCTAAGTCATCTTTACATACTGGACCAGTCAGCTGATCGGGGAAATTTGTATGGGAGGAAGAGAAAAAAAGTTGTTCATATAGACTAGTACTACCTATTTTTTGAGTTCCGCCGACTAATATTATATAACCTTGTATATAGGCATCCACTGAAAATCAGCGTCATGGCGCTAGCCATGCTCATGACACATGCTGAGTGGAGACCTATTTGGTATTATTATTAGTCTCTAGTTGTTAGTTTTAAGTAAAAATGTGGAAATACCAAATAAAGCTTTTCTATTCTATTCTATTGAATGTAAAATAGCCTCGTTCGATCTGTAGGGCTGTTAATAGAACTTCATTATCTTGCATTTCGAGTTTAATTCGAGCTACTTTCAGAGTATTTGTGATAAAAAATATTTTATCACATTTATGGCAAAAATTATAAGGTAGTAGAACGTAGTAAAATTATAAAATCAAAGCTTATGAAATAAAAAAATTAAAAAATCATCAAATATCGTTCGTGCCTATTCCACTCATGCTCCTCTTTTTCTTTTCAGAATTCAGAATGTAGCCTTCTGAAAAAATATTACAGCAGAAACATTTTTCAAATGAATACGTTGAAAGGTTGAACGTTTAAGCCGCTTTCAAACAAGTTTCAGTAAAGAACTTCTTGAAATACAGAATTTCCTCATTTTTATTCAAATGTAGCGTGCACGTGGAGTAACTTTGAATTCAAGAACCACAAGTGAGAATTTTCTTACAAAACTTGGTTTTGAAACTATTTTCGACAGAAAGCTAAATAAAGTACACGAAATTACATAAAGTACACAAATGAAACCTTGTAGCAGTATTTACTAATTCATCATCCATCAGCCTAGTTCGTCCATTGCTGGACATAAGCCTTTCCAGGACTTTGCCACTCCCAGCAGTCATCCTGGAAGAATTGCCCATACTCACACACACTGGGCAGGCGGGTTGATGAGCGCGGTGCCAGAACCCTCGCACCAGTGACGCCGCTGCCCGTCACCAGTCTGTTTCATATAAGGCCCGGCTATTAGGGATGTATATACCGCGATCCATCGGTCCCAGGCATGGTAGGCCTCTTGGTGTTTTGCCTGTGAGCTGTCCTTTTACTCTCCCCCGAATTACTTCGAGGGGGTCTCCAAGTAAGATGGTGTTACCTCCACAGTCGAGCCCGGCAACAGCTACCACCTAATCAGCTCTACCCACTAATTCAAAATGTAATTATATTTTACAATAAAAATATGATTGTTGTAGGTAACTGTAAAAACAAAGTGGTGAAAGTTTAATATTTACGGTAATTTAAATTTGCTTAGAGCTCTTATACGTGGAGTTAATTAAATTTCAGTTATGCACCTGAATTTTACAATAAGAATGAAAATGCGTATTTTCTGCTCATTTAATTTAACTAAAGACCTGAGCTCTCGTTATACGATACGTATTTCTTGAGCCACGAACTTAAATAAGTATGAAAATGTTGTAGAAGTTAATTCGGTGAAAATGTAGTGCTCACATTTAGTGAAATTTCAAACTTTACCAATCTTATTGAACTACTCTCTTTATGAACATAGTTGTGCAAGTATTTTTTTATTTTTCCTCTTTGCTTTGGATCTACCTGTGTGTTTATTACGGCTAAGAAAATCATTAAAAAGCTGCAAGTTAGTAACAAATATAGACAGTCATTATAGTTCTTGCGCGAATGTCTATATAGACATATAGACATTCGCGCAAGAACTAAATTTATCGATGCAGCTACATCTGTCACTGTCATCTGTATAAAAAATTAATCATCCGTCACTTTTGACATCTGTCACAAAACCCGTTTAAAAAATCATCTGTCACATAATGGTTACAAAAATTAAATCATTTGTCACTTTTGACATTTTCCACAAAATCCGTAAAAAAATTAGTCATCTAACACTTCGACATGTGTATAAATTAAAATCTATCGCTTTTGAAACCTGTCACAAAACCCGTTTAAAAAAATCATCTCACAAAATTAATATAAAAAATAAATTATCTTTCACTTTGACATGTGTATTATTATATAATATAATATATCTATCTACCTTAGACGTAATGAACCTATGCATGAGTGTACATTTGACACTGAAACAATATGGGATTGTGGCATATTTATATTGTTTCAAAATAGGATTGGGTCAAAATGGGACCAAATCGTTATTAGCCTGCCAAATCAAGTGGAAACTGGTCATGCGGCATGAATGACGGACAGCCGCTGGACAAAGCGCGTCATTCATTGGCACCCTCCTGCGCGGGTGTGTTTCTTTCATTAGCACCCTCGCGGGTAAGGTTCTTTGTGAAACTTGTTCAGTATGCTCATTACAGTATGTAGTTTAATTAATAGACAGCTGTCTATTTACCTTGGATTTGACATACATATTTAGTAAATAAGTATTTTCACTACGATTCTAGAATTGATTCTGTAGATAATTTAGGATGCAAGCTAATTTAAATGTCTTATATGATGTCGCATTAGTAACCTAATGTAAACGTGATGTTTTTTATATGTTTTTAATAAATCTTCCATCATGTTCCAACACTAATAAGTAGATTAATTTTTTACTATTAAAATTATTGTTTTGTTTTAGTTAAGTTTTATTTTGTAGGTAGATTTTTAAGTGTTTGATTTTATTTAAGTATTATTTTATTCAATAAAACTATAATAATATTAAGTAAGTACAAAGACATTATCCTTTGAAAACAGCACCACAGACAAACCTTCTTGGTTTTTGTGGTGTTATTGGCATGTGTTTTTTTTATATTTAATTATTTTAATTGAACGAGTGAGTGAAGCAAGCGAAGTTCTCCGAGTCTAACTTGAACAATCCGGCGTTTGTATGTATGTGTGTATGAATGTTTATCCGACGATAACTCGAGTATCGTAGATCGGAACGTCATGAAATTTGTAGGCGCGTAAATGAGACAAAAATAATTTTTAAGTCTAAACATGAGCCAAATCAGTGAAGTTCGAATCACGAGTTCACAGTTCGGGGCGAAGTACTAGTTATTTTTATTATTATTTTAATTAATATTTTAGCAATTATTATTTATTTTAATATATTAATTATTTAAATACCAATAAAATAAAAATGCACGACTTTTTCTTCAGTAGATATGAAATACAAGATTATGGTTACCAAAATTTGTTCGAATAGAAAAAAAAAAACTATCCATTAGCTATATACGATTTTTTTTATGATATTACGTTTTTCTTTAGGACATTTATTTTCATAATTTTAGACATTTCTTTATAAAAAGGGTTGGTAGTTTAGGTTCTTAGATAGACCACAGAATAATCTACCTTATTTTTTCCATACATAAAAATTATTCGTTTATCAATCGAAATTTCCAAAATAAATTATTATTTTTTCCTACAATGTAAAAATTGCCAGTCATCTTTGCTCTTAGAATTTACGAAAAAGGCATTTTTTATTGTACTCTACTCAATTTACGCATTGTAAAAAAGTATATTTTTGGTAAAATCCCGTTTCCTTGGAAAATTAAGCATAAATTTACAAGAAATACCTGAACACAAATTAACAGCCGGTGTAATAATGACATCCGGATAGTGAAAAAATAGTGAAAAATTTAATAAACTGCCCGAATTCATACTGGAGACTCGGTTAGTGATCTGGAATAAGATAGAAATTAATCGAAACCATAAAAAAAAATTGTTCCTATACGAACTGGACTAGTTCAAATAAATTCCTAAACTGCTGCCGTTAATTCGAGAGAATGATGACAGATGGAGTGTGGCGATATCTCGAAAAAATACTACAAGTCAACAAGAGCTTCTTCACGACAAAAATAAATAAAGGCACGTTAAAAAATATCAACGGTACAACAAATGGGACGAAATAAATACAAATCATGATTATTTAAACTTTTTTTATAAATAAAAACCCTGGAATAGAATATATATACGATCTTATTATTTGGTAAGGTATATCAGTTTTATAATACGACAACACTGCCTTACACCGCAGATATTATAAACCTTTTTCTGAAATGACGATTCAAAAAGTCGAGGATTCATACTGCAGGCATTATGATTGCTGATTTGACTGAAATAATGAGCAGAAGGAAATTTTAGTTATAGCACGAGCTCTTTGAAAGGTGACATTTATTTATACAGCCAAACTACCATATTGGCAAGTAATAATAATAAATCAGCAACACGGATCGTAATACTTTTTGCTAATTTTGCCAAATAAAATGTTGACTTCCTATAGTAACTGACTCGGAGCTGGACTCGGGAAAACGATAAAAACAAATTAACGAGTTTCACAAAAAGGGTAATAGAACATTGATCACTTAGATACAGAGTCTTAATTCAATATGATTTCCGCTACATAAATAAAATGACAACCTCTATATAAGGTTCTTAAATTCAAGTGAACACAGTATCGCTAATAGACAACTTTTCGCCAAAAATACTATTTTTTGCTCTTTTTTTTAACTTTTACGTAGAAATTGAGTCAGCTGATTCATTAAGTTTTGTACTAGGAAGTGGAAAATATATACGACAAAAATACTTTTTATTAACAAATGGGACCTTTTAACGATATAAAATCTACCCTAAAATCATCATGATAAATATAAAATATTGAAATGCAAAACAGTAAAAAAAAGGTTTTAACCCCTGACATTTGCAAACGTCACCATTCTCTCGAATGAACGGCCGGAGTTTAGTACAGGCGTACGGGAGCAAACATTTTTTTTTTCAAATTCCACCTGAAGGGTCATCTAGGGTTCCTGATCACTAACCGAGTCTCCAGTATGAATTAGGGCGGTTGATTAAATTTTCTACCTTATATACCTACGTGCGTAGTATCCTATTGGAGTTTAGTTAGTAATATAAGTTCTTTTGATTACGGCGAATTTTGTGCCTGTATTACATGCATGTTATCACTGTTTAGTTATAGACACGTAAATAAATATATAAATAGGATATCTATTATTAAAAATTTGTCCACCGCCATTTCAGCAATCCTTTTAAATAGTTTCTCCCACCCAAAGAGATCGCTTTAAGCGATACGGCCGCCTGTATGTGCTTACATAATAAGTTAGTTAAATTTAAGTGTTTATATTTCTGTTTTCTTTTCTATGGTGAACAAATAAAGTTGTATTATTATTATTATTGTTGTTGTTGTTGTTGTTGTTGTTGTTGTTGTTGCTGTTGTTGTTGTAATTGTTGCTCAGGATATTCCCACAGGATCCGGGTAAACGGGATCCAAGCAAGCAACGCTGTGGTGCGTCCGCTAGTCTGTGTATATTGTTTGACAAGTATTCAGAGTGTCAGTCAATTTAATGTTAATTGTAAGGAACTAAAGAAGAATAAATGTTATTCCCAAAATAATTAAAAACTTTCATTACAATTAATTAAATATAGCCTGCACAAATTTAATTAATTTGTTCCATTCGTTTTAAATTACGTTACTTTTCAACCGATCAGTTGAATGCACTTGCAATGGAATTTGCAGTAACGATTGATAGGACGGTGGACATTGGGCGAAAATACAAGCTTTTAAGGCATTCAACTTTACATGGTTTTTTTTTCGTTCATTTAGTTTAAATCACAGTATAAATATTATGAATTTTTGTACGCCTCTAAGGCAAAACATAGAGCACTGTATTTCAATATTTAAAGTAAATGTTTACAAATCAATCATTTGATTGATCGATACTATTTTCATAAAATTCCAAATGCGATTTCACTGGCTGATAATGAACCCGGATTGAGAATCTAGCATGCAACATTGCACAAAGAACTAATAATACGAGGTAAAACCACAAGAGCTGAGTTATTTCTAATATATTATAATTAAACTTTCTCACAATCTACCTTTGAGTTTAAAATAAACAACTACAACTGGATATTCTTGTTATAGCTTTTGTAAATAACAGCAGTATAAAATATTTCACATCATACAGCTACATAAATTCAATTTAATACGTGTTATTCAACTACCCTCTAGCCTAGCCAGCTTTTATTGGATTTTTGTTCTGACAAGAGTACTGATTCAATAGAATTTATTGGTGAATAGCACTGTTTAGTAGATGCATAAAATAATAGGTATACCTTCCTACAATGTACCTGTATGAAGGGTAAGCGGGAAGAGGGATCATAGTCAACAGAAGGTAAATTTGAAATAAGTAGAAAAAACTTGCTTAGGTTATTATTTTAGAACTCTGCTTAGTGGGCTTATTGTAATCACAGTTAATTATTGTAATGACATTTTTTTTTTCTCAAAAGCTTTACTATCAGCCCATAGCCCCCCATATTCACAGTTAAAAGATATATATTTTTTTACTTTTTGTACTAGTTATGACCTTTTTTTTAAGTTAGGTTTTTAAGCTTCTTGAGTCCGGTTTATTTTTAAAAGCGATATTCTGCAGACTGTGTTATTTTTTTCAATTTTTGTTTTCGCTCAATCATTTTTATCGGGACATTTTAGGAGATGGCACTATTTATTCAATTTTGAAAAAAACTGATAATGATCTTTCTTCCCGCGTACCCTTCATATGTAAACCACAGTACTCACTTAATATCTTATGTCACCGACCACTACGAAAATATTCATCAGTCAGTTTTGTCACTGAATTACAAATGAACCTCAGTAAATCACCACATGAATATTCTCTAGAACGCTAGAATTTGTGTCCAAACATGTACATATTGTATGTAGTATTATGAAATTCTTGCCGAAATTTAACTAGAAAATTAAATACAGCTCGACAGAAATTTACGGTTTTGTCAGAATTTAAATGAACCTGTTTACTGCAGACTTAGTTGGAAATTTTAATTGAAGCTCCTAAAAGTCGAGCGCTTTCGGTCACAGTTTATAGTTCTGTATTCTAGCTGATTTCAGACGATGGAGATTAAAAAAGAAATTTTCGCTGTCTGGGAGTTTCTGCCTACAACTCTAAGAGACATGTGTATAAATGTATGTTATTTGTTAACAATATATTTTTAATTGAATTTTTTATTTATGACACTTTGTACGTCTACACACATATTTAACAACACATAATAAATAAATTTAAATATAGAACAGACAGTGTGTATAAAGGCGGCACTTATTGCTTATAGCAATATCTACCACGCAACCTTTGGCTGAAAAGAAAAATATTATAACGAAATTAAACCTTAAATAATGTAGGTAAGTGCAAGTCGGACTTAAGCACAAAAGGTTTACCTATAACAGCTGAAGTTGTAGACCCCTGTGACAGACGAACATACAGAATATTTTTCTTGGTATTTTAAAGATTATACAACAAACAAAGGTCCTAGAGGGGATCGCTTTGAGTAATAACCGTTTATATTTCGTTTCATACTTTTATATTTTCGATTGATGTGCATCTTTTCTGTTAAAATTAAATTTCCACTCAAATAACCGGTTTCCTTAATTAAGGTGGGCTATCTTGCTCAGCTGACATATAAATGCTTAAGGTGTTTGTGACATCCTGATGGCTTTGATCTCAATGAAACTGCTTCCCTTCCCCCCCTCACCGCACTCCGACCCATCTCTCATCAAGAAGTGCAAAATGGTGAGATATTCAAAAAACGCCGAAATTGTGAAATTATTTCAGGTAAAAACAGGTTTATTTATAGAAAAGTGTATGAACTTAGTCTTTTTACATGAACGACGCCTGTATTTTTCTCTTTTTTTACTTTCAGTATAGATAAAAATATACAACTTGCTAAACTTTGCGTAAAAACGAATCAATATTCACGATATCCTGGCAGCTATTATGATGGAGTTTCATAAAATTTTGGATTTTGGGCTGTATAGAGACGTACTTAGATGTCGCTAGATAATACTTGTGAAAAAAATAAACTGTTGACTTTAATAATATATGTTTTTATTGCGAAATTCATCGCTTTGAATACTCTAATTATTATAAGAATGCATTACCAGCTACAAATCTGGTATATCAAGTAGTTACAAAAATTCGGTGTACAGAATTCGTCGTTCCAGATACGAATCTCGGTAGCGCAGTCGATACCGCGCCTGTCATGTTAGTAGGAGGTTGCAGGTTCAAATCCTGCCCCGAGGAATTTTTTCAAAAACATTTGTGCTTTTAAATTTGTTTTTGATTGATTTCTAGCTGGTAATGCACTCTAAAAAGAGTTATGTTGACTTCAAATTCAGTTTTTACTTTTCGTTTGAATTATAAGAAAAATCCAGGCGTAAAAGGGCCTCTTAAAGTGATATTATAAGCCACGTGTTTCCAATGTAGATTATCTAACAGACCTATCGCATCGTGGGTTTCCATTGCTTCAAACGTCTGGAACAACTTTCTTAATTAGCACGGAACACTGCCTTTAAAATCCTGGCTTATTTATGTTTTTCTATTTATTTTGTTCTTTTCCTTCGTCATTTCATTAAAATACCCTACGCCGCGCCGCCTTCGTAGTAAATTGTTTTTGTAGACGTGCTACGCTGTACCGTAGCCGTAGCATTAATGCGCGTCCTCTCTATTTGCTACGGCGTAGCAAGCACTACGATAATTTTCCTACTTAGTACTTTGAGGTCGAATTAAAGATACACCAGTAAAATGATTTGTAAATAATAGCATTGCCATATTATTAACACGTATTTAAAAAATAAATTACCGAAATAATTAGGCTCCTGATCACCGACATAGATCTAAATAGACGACGCAGGTGCATTAAACTCTATGAAAATTCAAGCGTGTCACATTTTACAATGAAAACGGTTGACAGCGGTTTGAATTTTAGAAGGAATTGTAAGACTTAAGGCATAAGATATAAAAGTCAAAGTTGTAGGAGTTGTGAATTTCTGTAAAGAAAGAGCATTGCTCTTTTTGGTGCGCTTTTTTGGCTCGCGAAGTACATAAACTCGCGTTAACAATTTAGATAAATTCAAATTCAAATAGTTTATTTTGCAAAGTAGGTATATAAAATACACGTTTCACCAGTCAAAATTTAATCTTATAAAAAAAAAATATGCAATAAAATAATAAATGTACATGAACTAGATTAAATGTTTATTTAATTTATGTAGCAATATATATACGATTAAAATTATAGATAAAATATATATTATACAAGGTGAAATCCAATCAATATATATTTGAACTTCTGATCTACTAAACCATGGTCTAATTAAGTTGGTATTTTCTAATGAAATATTTATGAGAGATTCTTGTGAATTTAAATATTTCAGTTATTTAACTGATACATTCTCAATTTCCACCTAGTGTCCATTTAATTAATTTCATTTTTAATTTATTTATTTATTCATAAGCAATATACATTGCTTGTCAATTCAAACTACTCCATACAAAAAATCTTAGATTTACTAGACTATACTATGTAGATTGATCTGCTACGTTACCCTCCTACCTAGTACAACCGAATTGAATACCTGCATTTTAGTTTTATAAAATATTTGATATTCTCGGTTTAAGAGTTCCATGAAAACTTAAAGTAATTGCTTAAACTAACACAAATATAATGAATCCTTAAGAGGGCGCCGAACAAAATAATCTAAAACGACAGTCACTGTTAAATTGATTTATTGAATAACATTTCAATGATAAATAAATAAAATATATATTTATTATCACAGAGAATGTATCTACACTTCCGCCGCAGTGAATATTAAAAATAACTTATGGTGTAAGAAACAAATCTATCTAAAGTAGGTCCAAAATCTAAAAAAGGTATTGGGGTTTTAGTCATTTCAATAACTTAACTGTGGAATTTAATCTCAACCACAATTCAAGACAATCACAAACGTTATAAAATACAATTGGGCCGTTTCACATTTTTAAAATTTTGTCTGGTAAATTAAATACGATTTTTTCTGTTAAATTCAATAAATACGACCACGATAAAAAACGACCACGAGAGAACAAGCGAGGTGTCTAATCGTTCTACGCTCGGCGCAGCCTTAATAAGCAAAGATTAAGCTAAGCAAATTTTTTCGACAACTAAAACAAACATTTTAAGCATGCATATTGTATTAAGTTTTCTGTATTGCAGCCATTTGCAAATTCAAGACATTGCCTTTTTAGTAAAAAAAAGTTAATGTAAACTCTAGCACGTAAAATGCACACAATTCTGAGAATCCCTTGAAAATCAATTTCAAATATAACATCCTACTAATAATAAGTAAACATTATTAACAAAAATAAATTAAACAAAAAAGAAAATATTGAAAATTAATATTCAAAGAGGTAAAATTAATAGGATAATTATTAATCGGGTCAATAATAGTAGATTTGCACTAAGGGAATAAAGCAACCCTGAGCTAGCGAGGGAGTTATATAGAGTCCTGAGTAAAGCGAGGGGTTCAAGCTGCCCAAGACAAAGACAGGCTTTATTCCAGAGGAGCATACTCTACTTTCACACCTTCTGCGAGACAATAAAAAGCTCGACATTTTTTAACAACATTAATTTCATTAAAATTCACTGACAATCACAGCACCAAACACCGTCTTTTGTTTCACATTCTTTGTAAACGCTTTTTTTCTTTTTGTTGAATTCTGCTTATGGTGGCCAGTTCGATTTTCGAACAAACCTCTTTACAATCCCATATGGGCATTTGTTTTCCGCGAGTTTCCACACGAATTTGACGTACCAAATTTAAATCACTTTAATCCCTAGGGATTTTCATAATATAAGTTTATATCCCTTGAGATATAATGCGTTACTTTACGTTGAGGTTGCATGATATGTAATTGGACATTGTTGAGCAGGTGGTGTGAAAACAATATAATTAGCGACTTCAAGTGTCCGGAATAAATACCGAGTAAAAATACTGAGTGCGCGAATTTAAAGTATGAAATCGAAAATATTTCACCTAAAGTCAAAAAGTAGGTGCGATGACGAACGAAGCGAGGAGGAGCGTGTTAGAATTACATGTAAGATAAAATAAGGAGTCGAGCAGAGCAAGGCGACGTCCCTAGTTTTATTACTTAAAATTAAGTTGTCAATAAAATAGAAAATTGTTGAATTATTAAACTCAACTCAAATTTGTATTTTTAAGTCGCCATTTTTATTTTTATTCGCCCACAGTCTTTCGCCCACTTAGTATTTTAGTATGCTATATTCAGTATTTTTGACACCTTAAATTTTAATTTATATGCGCTCGTTTAAGTACTACCCAAATAAAGTTATTAAAGTCCAAAATCCTTTGTTACAGAGTTATTCGAGGAACGAAAAACACGCAGCACATTATCCTGATAGCAGTTGTGAAGAAAAGGTATGTTTTATGTAAGATTTTAATTAACAAAATTATTTAATTACTAAATAATATTGAAAAATAATGGGTACCAGACACATCGACCCAGCACTACGAAATTTTATGATATAACCACCGCGATTCTAGAGCCCATTGGCCCTAACGTTTTTCACACCAAACGACACAAATTTGCTTCACCGTTTATCTCACGCATAAAGCTGCATATCTGCGATGCTTGTTGCGCACAGCCGTTGCCGCCGCCGCCGCCGCACCAAGCGCAACAGGCAGGCGGTAGGATGCTAAGGTGTCGTGTTAGGTTACTGCTGATTTCTGGAGCCGAGCGAAGCGGAGCGTATCCTTCTTGATTTTCAACTTCCATAGTGGATTATAACTTCGGCACATTAAGCTAATTTTGTACGGTCAATTTTGTAGTCTCATTATCATAAAATGACAAAAATAGGATTGTGTGTAACGTTATTTTTATAGTCATTTACATATTCATCGATGAATTTGAAACGAACACATTTTTTTTAATGAATTTAAGATTATTCAAAATTTTAAAAAAGGTATTCATTCTGTAATTAAAAGAAAGATAAATAGTTTAAAAATATGTTTTTGTTTTTCTTCACGTTTTTATTTAAATTATTCAAAGATTTGTTTCCTTATTAATTTTATCTACACTTATATCGTAAAATCCTAAAAATAGTGCATTATTATCTAAAACGTGTCTAGTACAGAAAAAAAAATTAAATAAGAGTACAGTTTTCTTAACAAAATAATGCTATTAAATAACTTTTTCTGCTATAAAAGTACAATTAGACGAAGTAGGAAGGCAAAGAGATCTTTGCCCATACAGCCATGTCTGAGGTTTTAATGAGTAATGGTACGAATGATGGTCATTGATTAATTTGATATATTACTGCTTTTTGGTTTGTTAAAAGTTTTATTCTGGAAAAAAAATATCTGACAGCAGTAATACGGAGCAAAAAAAATTACAAACAATCAAAACGAACCAGTAAAATCAAGAAAAGCTTACGATAATTGTTAGCAAGATCTTATAGATTGTAAAATAGGTAGGTAACCAAATGCATGAGTGTAAATAAAGAAATCTATAAAACTACACATAACTAGGTATTAAAACACAAATTCAAATTCAAATAGTTTATTTTGCAAAATAGGTATATAAAATACACGTTTCACAAGTCAAACTTTTATCTTTTGATAAAAATATATGTAATAAAATAATAAATCTACATGAACTAGATTAAACGTTTATTTAATTTATGTAGCAATATATATACGATTAAAATAATAAGTAAAATATATATTATATAAGGTTTTCGACTGACTGACTGACGCCGGCCCCGAAGTGGGCCGAAATATATTTCGAAAATAATTTTTATACAATGTTTTAATTAAACAAAAAATAAAATAAAATAAGTGCTCTATGTAGCAATATATATATATTTATTTCAACTATTATACAAGGTGAAATCCAATCAACCGCCCGAACCCACACCCTCGATATTCTACGTAAGATCATGAACCTTGGAATTTTCTTGGAAGAAAAGACTAGACCCATCTGAATTACCCTACAACCTGCTTAAATTTTGAACTTTGTGTGTCTAAAAATTGTTTGCAAGTGAAAATTAAAAAGTAAAAGTTTATAAGCACAAAAGAAAGAATACATACAATTTATTAACGTCTCTTTATATACCTTCTCTTCAATCTTGAGCGCTCCTTTATTGATTTTTATGCAACGGTGCTACAAGAAAAATTTAGCCAACAATAGGTATCACATTTTTATCATAGCCATTTTGATGTATTAGGAGTGTTAAGATGATTTATGGAAGCCGGAAACTGGCGATAGATCATCGAATCTCGAAAAAAAAAACGGCTGTTCCATAGAAAAGTTACATAGCTAGTAGCTACCCGACCAAAATGTATGAAACCACAGATGTTAGTTTTTTTTTTTTTCACGGAAAGTTGTTCATGTGGACGAGTATTATCGCCAATTTTCGACTTCCGCAACTTTATCTTAACACCCTGTGTATAGTGTTTTGTGATAGCATCAAAAGTCATATTTCGTAATTTGAGGTTATATTTCTCGAGTCATCCTTGGCCACTAACCCGCGTTGGGTTCAAATTCTGTAGGAGCACATTTGCGTCCCATCTACATGCTTCGGAATAAAAGACTACTAAAGTACTCTAAAACACCTCTGACACCCCTTAAAGGATTCATGTTGTGACGATGTATATACTTTCCTGCCCGTCTCCTCATGGACCGAAAGCTGGTGTCTTACTAGTCCAAATCCAAAGCAACGAAAACAAAAGAAAAGTTATCATGTCATTTACTCAGACAAAGTTTTTATGAGAGCGAGAAACAAAATAACAGATATGTATGTACGTACAGTCAACAAAAGATATAGGTATCCTGGCCCAGCGCAAACACTTCGATCCTAAGATCAACATGTAAGTGACAGAGGATGAGGAATACTTGGTTAATACATAAACACATGCACTACAGGTCCTCTAAAAAGGCCGTTTTGCATGAATCACATTATGATTCTCTTCTAATGCCGTCTCTTTTGCACGCGTACCTATATCTTTTGCTGACTGTACATGAGCAACCATTTGAGTACTAATAAGTTACTGCGGTTTCTTTTTCTTTGTTGCTAAGTAACTATAAGTTTACTCAAGTTACTTTCTAATTATTACCTTTTTAATTAACTTGGGGGTTACTGAAGTGAGTCAATTCTCCGGATTCGTAACAAAAACGTCCAAATGCAACTTTTAAATAACAGTAATACTAAATTATATAAGAGTATTTACAAATACATAATATCCACATTTTGAATGCAATTTCAGAATGAAATTAGTTAGGATTACAGAATTACAGGTAAAAATAAAACAATTTAGAGGTCTTTTCGGAATTAAATTCTATCGAGAAAATTTCATCCCATCGCGTTTTTCTTCAGTGAAAATCTTAATCAAATACTCAATAAACATTTACCCAAAAATGAAATATGTAGATGACGTTATAGTGGAGTAAATGGATTCGAAAAAAACCCATTTTGTTTTGGTATCGCCTTAAAGCTTGCACGATACTTATATGAATGTTACAAGGGTGGAGTTAAGGGTGAGTTCTTTTTACGAACGTTTTTAACCTGTTACCAATACTGCAATCCCCAAATTTTTTGTAACTATCTTAAAAAATAATAGTAGTTTATGCTACAAGGGCGAAAAGGAATAAATTACGAGGACGATTTAAAACACGAGCGTAGCGAGTAACTAAACGTAACTGAGTAAGTTATTGCTCTTACGCCCGTGTATTATCATACTACGTTTTTCAATGCATAGTGTGAGGAAATAAAACAAATATAATCAAACAAAACAATTTAATTATTAAAGTTGAAAGTTACATGATTGGCTTAAAAGGACTGTATCCAGAGCCGTTAAACAGTGGAAAAAAACTTAACATTTACATGTACACAGGAAAGGTTGCAGGTTAGCCAACTTCTCGTAAATAAATAAAAAAATAATAATAATAAAGCCCTAGGGCAAAATAATCGACTTTCTGTTCGGTTTTGATGCATAAAATGGTTTACGAGCACTTGCAATAAAAAAAAAAGTAATTTTTATCATTTTGATATCGTATTGCTGGTGTTTTTATTAAATTAATCATTATTAAAAAAGTGACATTATAAATATCCGATAGTTTATAATTTCACTAGGTTACCTTAGGGTAGTTAATAAAACAACCATGATAAACAATACTTTGAAATAATTATCTTCCTGTTCAGTTTATAATCCCATATCCCATGGTACGGGGTGTCGTTGGACAGGTCGTTCAAAAATATTGCGGGTGTGTGAAAGCCATTTTTCGATTCAGGGATCCGTTCGCACACGATTCGCATGCAGGAATAAAGGACAAAACTCAGCCACGGGTAGACGAGAAAATTTACGAAATTCTAAAAATGCTTAATTATATGGTTTGAGGTAAGCGGAATCGTTTTAAAATGTTGATGGTCCTGATTGTCGGCACTTGGTGGAACTTTGAAACATCTTTGTTGAAAATTAAACTCTTCTACTTGTCCACAGATATTCTCTTTATTAAACTAAACCCAACCGGTTCCGCTTATAAGCATTCTCAAGGGTTTTGAGCTATTACAAAATATTAACAATTAAAGAATGTTTTACCGAAATCTTCAGATAACAACGTATCACAATAAAAAAATCGTTCAAGACCTTCCAAAAATATTAGAACGTGTAAACATTTTATAAAATTTCCGTCTTTATTTAGTCACAACCTAAACATTTATGAGGTAAACAGCTTACAGTCTCAAAAGATTCCCGTCTTCTTTTTATCCGGAATCTTTTATAAGATTTTCGCCCACCTTGCATTATTTTTACTCTGATACAGTATTTGCCTATTTACACAGGAATATAAGCTGTTACTTGAAAAAATAATAGCCTTTTTGTTATTGAGGCAAGTTCATTTTGTTCCGGATTATCAGAGAAAAAAGTCTCTTTAGGAATAATAATAATGCAAGGTATTTTTTTTAGACAACGCGGAAACAACAGCTTTTCTGATATACAGGGTGGAAAATATTTAAGGGCCCTGGAGGGGAACTACCTTAAATCCTTTAGTTAGCTCATTTTACTGAAAGGAAATATTCATTTATTTTTTACAAGAAACAAAACTGCATTCAAAGATCTTTTAAAAATTGCTTGTCTCACCCGGGAACTGAAACAACTAAAAAAAAAAAAAATAAACCCTCGCTATTTCATTAAACGAATCGGTAGGATTATTTTTCAGGATATAATTTGTCTAATAAACATTTAGTCTTACACTCATCTGTTGTACGAGATACCCATGAAATTGAATATTTACTACAAGTTCTTTATTAACAATACCTAGTACTGTTCACTTGTAAAGCAATAATGATACGCCATTATTACAATGACAGCACGGAATGAAAGCAAAACAAAACAAAATTTTAAATTCGAACGAATACTTTTATCGATTTTAAAAATGTTGAAAGTTATCGTTCGAACTTCAAATTTGTTGCTCCGCGTTGCAAAAAAAATACGTTCCCTTTTTAAACTTTAAAGGCAATGTAAAAAGTATCCGGAATAGAAGAGCTTGTATGACTAGATTGAGTCAGGATCGTAGATGTAAATCTGTACCCCTCTGGAAAACAGGCGTAAGCATATGTAGGCATGTATGTATGTAGGTATGTAAGAAAATTAAAATTTCAATACATTATGGCGTCATTGAAAGTTAACTATGCTTCTCTGTCAATATCGTAAAATGTAATCAAGGGTATACCTGGATATAAAATATACATATATATGTATATATAATATACTTGGATTATTTTGAAAATACTTATACACTAAAACTGTATTAAATTACAATATTATGTATAAATAAATAAACAAATGTATTTATACAAAAAAGAAAAATATTAAAAATAGCATATATTTTCATCGAAACAAAAAGTCGTGAATTCATGAGAGTGATTTTGTAGAATATGCCCGTTACTTCATTCTCGTACATCAAAATCCCCTTTCAGCCGTCAGACACCGAGTCGCTTATCCAATAGGACCCTGACTCTAAACAGGAGTAAAGTGGATCTCGCTGAGACAGTAAGCAGATTATCTTGAAGCTTGCCTTCTTTACTCCATTCAGGAACTTCAGTCAAGTTCAGGGGATTTTTGATCTTTCCCAATTGCGATAAACACCTTAATTCTTAACCTAATTGATAATTTTGTATTGTACTCGTATTTGTATTTTATTGTATTTTTAATGCAGCAGTGAAATCGAGTTTTTAACAGCAATCGCCATTCAGATTATCAAATGAAATCAAATGTATTTATTTCATATCTAAGATCCATATAAACATGTTAGCAATAAAACAACTTATGCTATTGTTAGTAACTTATGCTAATACATCGATAGCTTACATGTATAGAAACATGATTCCACGCCCCACTACACATGGACATGCAAGCGAATCCAGTGGCGTAGAATCGGAGAGTCCCACCTGTCTAGATTATGATCAATGGTACATTTTTGGTGTAAACTTGGTACTTTATTTACTTATATCGTACGATGTACGCAAAGACTTTTGTCCTCATCGGCACTCACTTATAAAGGTGGTTATACACGACGATGGCGGCTTGTGGCGTCGGGATCTGCAAAGAGGCGTGAACATGAGTGAGCATAGATATTATCGAGTAGTTTGATAGCTCTGAATACTTTGATGTTATATTCTAAAGAGTTAAACAATTATTATTACATACGGCTTGAACACTCACGTGTGATTGTTGTTGACTATATGCCAACCGTTTCACCGATACAGCTATGTGAGCACGTACGCGTTGATTAGATAAATTTGACAGATAGAATCGATAAATTCTAAACGATAACCTTTATTGCAACGAAATAAGAGTTACATTTTTATTTATCGAATCGATGTCGAGTCGATAGCAAGTTCATGCTAGTACCCCTGGTTCTGTTGTGGTCTACGTAAAAGTAATTCTGTATATCATGAAAATATTATAAGTTCTTATACCTGACGTTTGCGCTCGGTTTCTGAGCCCTAGATTCGAAGCACCATTTAAAACTAGCGCTATCAGTTCACTGAACGTACCCGTTTGACAACAACGGTAAACGCCGCGTCGTCGTCCTAGGAACGATACTCGCCTTGATAATGCCAAAACTGTATCGGTGAAACGGTTGGCATATAGTCAACAACAATCACACGTGAGTATTCAAGCCGTATGTAATCATAATTTAGTATGTCAGTAAATTATGGGAAATCGGTTTTTATATAGATTCCTGAATCGCGGTATCAAAGTTTTTCTGCTTGGTTTGTATAAGTACCTGTGGGATGTATGCGAGAGTATAAGGACTTAAACATACGTCGGTTCTCGTTTGGACTCACGTTCGGTTCAGCACTACTTCCTGCCACATCACGTCGTGTCACAAGTAAGAGTGTACATGCAATCAGGCTAAATATATAAATAAATGATAGGTAAAACTTTTTTTACTCGCGCACGAAGGGTTCCGTACCATTATCTATAAAAACGGCAAAAAAAACATGTCTGTTGTATGGGAGTCCCCTTAAATATTTATTTTATTCTGTTTTTTAGTATTTGTTGTTATAGCGGAAATACATCATCTGGGAAAATTTCAACTGTCTAACTATCACAGTTCATGAGATACAGCCTGGTGACAGACGGACAGACAGACGGGCAGCGGAGTCTTAGTAATAGGGTCCCGTTGGTTACCCTTTGGGTACGGAACCCTAAAAAGGACAATCTATGTTACGTTTTATTCTAGTTACAAATATAATAATATCTATCAAGTTACTTGTTTAAAAGCTTCATTTACTTAATACGGTTATAAAATAGTACAATCAATGTACCTAAAATGTAAAAAGTTGTTCTTATCACAATAACAATCAGACTTGATTAAGTTCACAATTACTTATTAGAATCTACTAAGACAGATTTTTACACTTCATTGCCGGAATTACTTTATTGACGGAATCTTATAACTTTATGTGCTCGTATATAATTAAGTGACTTGATAGTCATTGATAGTTATTTTTATAATAAATGTTAAGGCGCTCTTATCCCAAAATCAGTAATTTCAAAGTCAAATAGAACTTTCAAATATTGTCTAATACTTCAAAAAAAAATACGCAATATTGTTCGAACCTTTATCTAGGTCTTCCATGCATGTGTTACACGATCAGATAAACTTTTCTCGATAGAAATAATTCACGAACACAGCATGTAATAAGACCTTTCAAATCATACCATTTCCATAATTCCACTCTTTTATTAACGAGACATATCTGGTAATATTTCTCTTTAAATTTTCTAGGTCGACCACGTAAGTGGGTTTTAATAAACATAGCCCTTATTTTTAAACAATTTAAAAACCGATAAAAACAACAAAAAAGTACAAAAGTATGGTTATTTTTTTTACTCCTTACACGTAAAGAAAAAGACAGAGAGTCACTCTTCTGGGATAAGAGCGCCTTAACAAGTTTTTTTTCAGTGTACTATTGAAACCGCGAATTCACGGCAAATGTGTAGGCAGAGCGTTATAACTCAAAGCTTCATTCACGCGTGTATCCCATTCGCAGAAAGTTATGGTGAAAGTTTCGCTATCAACCCTTAAAGCTTCAAACAAAGCTTATTTTACGAGGTGGGGAAGTTTTGAGAGGTTTTCGAGTTTCAAGTTGTTTCGTAATGAAGATAAACGTGGGAAAAATTAATATATTTTGATTTCTGCATATCAATGGTATTTTGTGAAACTGTGACATACCTAATGTAAGACATTGGGGCAGAAGCCGTATTTTTGAATCGTTCGTTTTCAATTTACGTGCAAAAGTGTATACCCATCTCACGTAGCACATCAGAACTTGTCATTTGCAAGATGAGACAGGTATATATTTTCGCACGTGAATTGAAAAAGAACGATTCAAAAATACGGCTCCAGGAGTGCTTGTTTGTAATAGACTCGTACGTAAGAGTGTCCCAATGGTACCGATTCGGTGAAACACATTATCTTAAGAGGGCGCTGAGCAAAATAATCTAAAACGACAATCACTGTTAAATTGATTTATTGAATAATATTTCAATGATAAATAAATAAAATTATATATTTATTATCACAGAGAATGTATCTACACTTCCGCCGCAGCGAATATTAAAAATAACTTATGGTGTAAGAAATAAATCTATCTAAAGTAGGCCCAAAATATAAAAAAGGTATTGGGGTTTTAGTCATTTCAATAACTTAACTGTCGAATTTTGTCTCAACCACAATTCAAGACAATCACAAACGTTATAAAATACAATTGGGCCGTTTCACATTTTTAAAATTTTGTCGGGTAAATTAAATATGATTTTTTCTGTTAAATTCAATAAATACGGCCACGATAAAGAAAGACCACGAGAGAACAAGTGAGGTGTCTAATCGTTCTACGTTCGGCGCAGCCTTAACTTATTTGACAGGACTAAACTTAATTAACGCGTTCTGTCCTTGTCTTTTCGATAAAGAAAGAAAAAGACAGGATGCTTATAACAAGGTTAGTCCTGTCAAATAAGTTAAGACGTGTTATTCCGAATCGATACCAATGTCTAATTATGTTCAGTTGCAAACAATACTTTGACTACAACCAACAAAAACAATTTTATAAAAAATTTATAAAAGATCGCTCATCATGATAATATATTAACATGGGTCAAATAATGTAGGGACTTATAAAACCGCTTTTAGTGTTGTAATTACCTTATTGCAGTATGAAAGTAGATAAAATCTATTGTGTAGATACCGTACTGTCTGTGACATAACTTTAAGGATCCGATTCGGATGAGAGTTCCAGAAAAATGACATAGACGGTAAATTTTACTATAAGTGCTTAGTCATTTTTAAAATCAGATAAGTCTGTATATTTTAAAATCAGGTAAGCAAGAAGCGTTACCAAAAAGTGTAGTTTAGTATTAGTATTAGTAGTGTAGTATTAAGTGTAGTATGTAGTATAATGTAGTATTAAGTGTAGATAAAACTTAATAACTTTGAAAATAAGTGGAAATTCATCATAAAGTTTTAGACCTCCCATACTGAATGGTCAAGTAATCGCGCAGTTTTGTATGGAGAGTAGAAAATTCTTTGACGCCGCGCCGTTGGATTGGATATGATTACATCTTTTGTAACACCTTTCATAAGGGTGTTAAATAATAGGCCTATCCCAGCAGGTTTCATCAGCATTAACGTCCCAGTAAATTATTTCCTACGTTGTACACCCAACAGAATTTTTAGAAAATAATTATAGAATTCCGGTCTTGATGTCTATCTTCCTCTATCTAAGACAGAAATAGATACGTAACATTCTTTGACTAAAGCATAAAGAAAGACCGGCTACTGTCACACAAATCTCTACTCAAAAACTGCGCGTATACCTGCGACGAGCTTTGTTGGTGTCGCCAATCTACGTATCGCGTAGAGCGCTCACCCGCCCCCCTCTCCTGCTGAACTAATAGGCCACCGCGGGGAGTATACTAGAATAATTCGGACCATTCAACTGGTTGTGTTTTGAAATGGCCGCTCTCGGGTCAATCTCCGTAAAATATTCTGCTTTTAAACAAAATTAATTAAAAGCAAAGACTTTTTGACATACTTACGCATGATATGTGACTCCATCATGTTTTTTACATTTCAAGTAGTACAATTGATAAGTAAGCACTTATCAAAAGCGCATCCAGGCATTTTCAGCGTAAAACAACAATAATCACTCGTGTATAACGCACAGCTATCCTTCAAGACGTTTCGCGAGCGACTAGAGCGAACTGCTACGATTTGTGTTAGTTTTGCTCTGCCACTTATCGAGGCCCGGTACCATGTCTACGGTATGCTTTAGTCAAAGGTAAAATTGATTATATTCTGGTATAATTCTACATGAATTACACTAATTGTTACGTAATAATTACAACTCACGTACATCTTATATGAACAGGCTGGTTATTTATTACTATTATTATTATTACTTTTTTCCACTGTTTGTAATATCACATACAATCGAGTTTTAAAAATCGAAATCGGTAAAGACTGATGCAATGAAATTACTCACGCTGCGAACTTTAATATCTACAGAATGGCTACAAACATATTAGTAATAGTTCACTTTACCATACAAAATATATAAAAAAACTCCCAACAACTAAAAGCATTTCCCTTCACGGCTTATTAACTAAAAAGCCACAGAGCATTACGACGTGAAATGAACTTTATGACTAATGTATAGGAGTCAATTTTGATAGCGCTCGATAAAGAAGAAAGAAAATTACTTTGTAACTGAGAATATGAAAATAAAGACAATTTGCGGGCATTTTGCTTTTGTTTTCTAGAAATTTTAAGTAGAATTTAGTCGCCGTTTGGCACGAATTATTGCTTTGATGTAGCGAAATTAACATACTGTTTATTTTAAAGCATAAAAAAGCAGCAGTAGCTCAGAGGTAGAATGATTGGCCTCTCAATCTTGAGACCCAGGTTCGATCCCCGGTCGGGCGTGCACCAATGAGTTTTTTCGGAATTTATTCGCATAGTATTTGTATTACCTAATACTTACCATTTGCTGAACTGGGAAAGAAAACATCGTAAGGAAACCTGCATGCCCCAAAAAGCTATAGGGCTAACCACCCATTACGTTGAGACGTAAACCGTCGTTGAAACGCGGGTGTACTGAGTATGGACTGTGACTTGCATTTCACAGTTAACAGTTCGGGAACATCTCTTACACACCCCCTCGGGGATACATGTCGTGACGATATATTTATATTTATTTACGTTTATTTTAGGGGCATGCTACTTCCTAAAGTTGACTTCGATTAATTTCACGAGTAAACTTATCGTTTCACTCCTAACAATAAAAATTATATGTAAGGTGACATTAATTTATGCTTCCAAATTCGTACTGGAGGCTTTTTTTCTAATTTCGCGAAATAAAATGTTGACCTCCTATCTTAGACCATATAACAGGGACTCGGCAAACGCGCGCATTCCCCTCCTGGCATTTATTTCGCTTCTTCTATATTCATCAATTGACCTCTTCTTTTTTCGTCAATATTTACGATTCGAAAACCGTTTCGAGGAAAATGAAATAAAATTGTTAAATGAAAAAAAAAATATGTCTTTCATTCGACCTTCAGTGACGTCATCATGACATGTCATTTCAATACGAAAAAATTACTTTCTTGAACGCATCTTTAAGTCTGACAAGGATTCAACCATTCAACTTAATATGATTACGTCACTTCCTATAAATACTAAAATACTTGAAAATCGGTTATATGGCAATATCAGCAAAATTGGCAAGAAAATATGTATTACTGAAATTACATACATACTAAACTGATGTATTTATTCCAATATAAAATCAGACAGGAAATGCACATTAAAGTTTTAAAAAGACCGAATTTAATCATACTATTCTTATCACTAGATCTTCTTTCAGACTGCAATGGTCCCTAATATACACAGTTATATTAATGTACTCAATGTCAACCACACATACTCCGTAACGCATTTCTACCAAAGATTTCAAAAGTAAAGATAAGCCCTCACCGTAGTATGACAGCACCAAAATGTTTCTACCTTTAAATGGGTGACGCTCACACGTTTGGAATCAGTGCTCATCCACAGTGATAGTTGGACGCCTTAAGTGCACTTGAAGTTTTGAATTTTTACGACTTTAGTACAGTGCGCGCCAATCTTTTAGTCGCCTCTGAAGATAGCCGCACGAGGCGACGCAATATCCGTTTTACGGTGTCAGGGGGACGTTACAGGAGCGAAAGCGCGGAGCACACCCGCCTGCGTGCCGCACCACACCCCCCCCCTCGCCATTTAGCAGGTGTCAACACTATGCGTTAGTGTGAGTGCTACGTCCGTACACTACACATGCGCGCTTTCCATGAAAAGTACATTCGAGGAAAAAATTCCATGATTCGTTAAGTTTATCGTTGAATCTGTTTGTTATTGTTTTTGTTGCCTTTATTTGTTGTTTTGTTGATTTAGTTTGTTAAAGTTTATAGTTGTTGTTATGTCTCGCGGACGTTATAGCGTTTTAAGGCGACAATGTAGGAAAATGGTGTTTATATTAATGCGTTTTATTAATATAGTTAAGATCGCACTAAAATAATAAATAAATAATGAAATAGGTAGGTACAACAAGTACACCTTCCCACTTATAGTAAACATTTAATAATCAACCGTTGGTATTATTGTTTCCTTGACTGTACCTGCGCAAGCTTGCACTCGTAACTCAATCAGAGGCGACAAAAGATTGGCGCGCACTATAGTCTGATCAGTTTGCTGACCGTAGGTAGACAGATTGCACACTTATAAGTGTGCGCGCGTCGGCATTATATTAACGCACACATTCAAAAACAATGCAATAGATTTTAGGTGCCAGGGCTCATCTAAACTTTTGAAACCTTTGATTTCTACTGCATTCACTCTATTTAGATGCTTTTCCTACTTAACGTTCACTACCATACAAATGTAGGAGCCAAAATTAGCTCAGTCAATAACGTTTACATTTTATCAATAATTCGTTTTTTGGTACACTGTTTGGTAAACTATTCAATTTTGTTCACAAATCAAATAGAGAGACATAAGTATAAAATATATTTTTCAATGCATGTGCTCGTAAAGGCCCACTTTTTATGCATCAAAACCGAACAGAAAGTCGATTATTTTGCCCTAGGGCTTTATTATTATTATTTTTTTTAATTTATTTACAATGGTTGGCTAACCTGCAGCCTTTCCCGTGTACCATAAATATTATACTTTTTTTCCACTGTTTAACGGCTCTGGATACAGTCCTTTTGAGCCAATCATAATTTAAAGTTCACAAGATTATATTTGTTTTATTTCCTCACACTATGCATTGAAAAACGTAGTATGATACACGGGTGTAAGAGCAATAAATTACTCGGTTACGTTTAAAACACTCGCTACGCTCGTGTTTTAAATTGTCCTCGTAATTTGTTCCTTTTCGCCCTTGTAACATAAACTACTATTCTCAATGTTTCGCCCTTTCATCTCCATATACTCGTAGCTTAAAGCCATATTATAAGACAGGAATCGTTTTTGTAAATGAACACTGAATTTGTGGTTTTACTGTCACAAATTTGAGTTGTCATTTTTGTCGTCTAGGGTCCTCTTTGTTGTAATTTGGCATCTTTCCTTTTTGCCGTCCTTTCAGTAATTAAAAAATATTCAAGGTGGTTGCGTCAGTTTTCTTTCCCAAATGCACAACTTATTATTGTTTTCATTCTTTTTTAATAAGAAGTATTGATGATTATATATATATATATATATATATATATATATGTGATTTATGGCATTGAGCGTCGATAATTTAATACAAGTTGAACTTTTCTAGCAAATTTGTGTTATTTTATATATTACTAATGATCTTTATAGCGCGTATATAGTTGTTGTGCAGGATCACACAACATTGCTAATAAAGCCTAATTGACACTAAACAATTGCCGCGTAAAGCCAAAAAATAAAGAAAACAATAATAATTTGTGCGTTTGGGAATGAGCCCTGACGCAACCACCTTAAATTAATAGCAGTTTATGCTACTAGGGCGAAAAGGAATAAATTACGAGGACGATTTAAAACACGAGCGTTGCGAGTGTTTTAAACGTAACCGAGTAATTTATTGCTTTTACGCCCGTGTACCATACTACGTTTTTCAATGCATAGTGTGAGGAAATGAAAACAAATATAATCTTGTGAACTTTCAATTATGATTGGCTCAAAAGGATTGTATCCAGAGCCGTTAAACAGTGGAAAAAAAAGTATAACATCTATGGTACACAGAAAAGGCTGCAGGTTAGCCAACCATTGCAAACAAATTAAAAAAAATAATAATAATAAAGCCCTAGGGCAAAATAATCGACTTTCTGTTCGGTTTTGATGCATAAAAAGTGGGCCTTTACGAGCACATGCATTGAAAACAAATAAAACTAAGACACTTAAACCAGACCAAATCAAACACTAATTGTACGTACAGTTACCAGTAAGAGTGACAAAGATTGGAGAAATTAATTAACACTTTACATAAAATACATTAAAAGGTAAAACAGAGTTTCGGTATCATAATTTTTGCACAAAAGTGGACTTATTACTTGAAGCGATTTCTTGCAGACAACCTTTGGGTGGTATAAGATAACAACACGAAAAGTGAAAAGGGGGATAGAAAATAATTACATAAAATTTCCGTTGATATACTAAAAACAAAAGTGTGAATGTAAATAAATATAAATCTAACAACTTGTAAATTATACAAAGAACAATGCCATCCATCCATCAGCCTAGTTCGTCCACTGCTGGACATAAGCCTTTCCAGGACTTTCCTGGAAGAATTTCCCATACTCACACACGCTGGGCAGGCGGGTTGGTGAGCGCAGTGCCGGAACCCTCGCACCAGTGACACCGCTGCCCTTCACCAGTCTGTTCCATATAAGGCCTGACTATTAGGGATGGATATACCTCCATCCATCGGTCCCAGACATGGTGGGACTCCTGGTTTTTTGCCTGTGAGCTGTCCTCTCACTCTCCCCCGAATTACTTCGAGGGGGTCTCCAAGTAAGATGGTGGTACCTCCACAGTCGAGCCCGGCATCAGCTCTACCACCTCTAAAATGCCATGCGGTCTTTATTACGGCAAGCGTTTTGCGAATTTGTTATTGGGTAAGGAGTTGCCAACCTTTATAATGTACTTTTAATCAATTCCTTATTTACCACATAAATTATTATGATATTTTAATGTAATTTTTTCTGCTTTTAGAAAAAAAAAATAGTATAAAAGCGCATATTATTTCCTTTAGAACTTTAAATGTTTTCAAATTTGAATGCCCATGCTCTTAGTGGATCTCGTAATCCACTCTGGGTCACGGCAAGCTGTAGAATTCTTTTCTGCGATGAGATGGCTCCCGATCACAATGCCGGGACAACAATAAAGGAACATTTCCGAGAATTTTCCACTTAATTAGACTTTCGTGAAATGCCTTTCCAGGACCTAATTGTAAGTAAATTAATTTTATTTGTATGTATTTACGTACCTTTCCCTTTTTTCTTTTTCTTCAAAAACTTTTACGTTTAAGTTTTACTGTTAACCAAACATCTTTTTTGTTTCTTCTTTATTGGGGTAAAATTTGGTACCTATTTTTCACAGATTATTAAGAGTAGAGTGGGTCCCGTACCCTAATAATGTTTACTACATTTTTCACAGATTATTAAGAGTACCACAAGTCCCGTACTCCTAATAATGTTTACTACATTTTTCACAGATTATTAAGAGTACGGTGAGTCCCGTACTTCTAATAATTTTTACTACATTTTTCACAGATTATTAAGAGTACGGTGAGTCCCGTACCCTAATAATGTTTACTATATATTTCACAGATTATAAAGAGTACGGTGAGTCCCGTACTTCTAATAATGTTTACTACATTTTTCACAGATTATTAAGAGTACGGTGAGTCCCGTACCCTAATAATGTTTACTATATATTTCACAGATTATAAAGAGTACGGTGAGTCCCGTACTCCTAATAATGTTTACTACATTTTTCACAGATTATTCAGGTCGGTAGTAGTTTGGTTTTTGTATATGTATACTTTATTACTGTGGATGTTATTTAATTCGTTTAATTTTGTTTTTTATTTAATTCGAATGTACATGATTTCGTATTTCTAAGTTTAAACACGCAAAAGGAGGAGGCACGCAAAGTACACTGGCTAGACAAGCCTATCTCTTTGCCAGGCAAAAAATACCTATACACTTGTAACTATTTACTCGTAATTCTTCTACAATGCAGAGGATAGTTACTGGCACCCTTCGGGCAATAAATTAGACCTTCCACTTAGTCCTCGACATAAACTAATTAATTTGTCGGTCCACTCGCCACCAGAGCCGCCATTGCTGAAAAATAAACTGATCAATGTTGACAGGGAAGGACGAAAATGGGTCGAGATGGTGGCTGGAAAAACCGTCCGACCGGGTGGAAGGCCAAATAATAAAAGTATATCTAAGACACCCACAAGAGAGAAGATTATTTTGACAGCGGTCTCTTCTAATGTCTTTGAGAGGGGCGACGCGGCAAGCATCTTGGGCACCCTGCTGCCATGCGGCAGTGACAATCTAGGTTAGGTTTTTAATTTTGTGTAGAAACCAGTTCTGTGGTAGAAACAAATATTTATTTTTTTACAGTTTTTAAACATAATATTATTATGAAATGAAATGAAAAAATCTTTATTGACGCAAAAAAAAATAAAAGTACACAGAATAATTGGAACTCTGGCCATTAGGGTAGGCTGGAACCTGAATTCCAACGGCCAGCGCTCTCCGTATAAGTTAACACATTTATGTTGTAATGTAAAGTAGAACTAATTCAAAATATAGTGCGTTACTGCAGAGACCAGTATGTGAGCTCTCCTGGACAAGTAAGTTAAAAGCCTATCTTATTTTATTTTTATTAGAAATAAATAGGTGCATAACTATTGCTTCCAGTACCAGTATTAAAATATATCATAGACGGCAATCGAAGCGGGGTTGCGGGGCAGTGCGGGCGGTATATTTAGCATCGCGTCCCACGTCTCTGTCACCCCCGCGAAGTGTGATTTCATTTTTACTTAAAAGTGTTAAAAATTTGCTTACCCGTGAAATGTGATGCTAGAATTCTGTTTGGTTTGTTTTCTAGTATCGTTTTTACACGATTTTATTACACATTTTACCATTTTTCCAAGTAAAATAATAAATTAACCTCCAAAAACACACAACGGGCGCTCGCACTGCTAATAGTCGTATGGCTACTAGCGCTTGCGGACGAAACGATGCGATGTTCTTACCTGTGCATACTGTTCATACTTAGAAACACTTGCTCTATATCTTACATATGTCCTTTAAAGTTTTAAAAAATAAACATAAGCTGTAATGGATTTTATACGAATTTCCTGGACACCTATTAAGACACTTAAGAAAGTACTCTCCAGGATGAAGAACTTACTGGCTTGTCTTTATAGTATGAAATGATTACATTACAATTTATTTTTGAGAAAAAATATTGATAGACGCGCACAAAAAATATATATAAAGTGACATAAAATAACTAAATAAGGAGCAACGCTTGGACTGCGTCTGCTCCCACATGAAAACATAATTCTTTCCTTGACCAGTTTCTATTTCTTTCATTATTTGCCTGATTACCACAAAATATTATTTGGAAAACATCAACATAACGAGAAAAATACTCAAGAATAAAACATATATGCATAGTAGATACCTTGTGAAGTGTGCAAACATTTATTAACGAGTTTCAGATCACTAAATCTTCGCTTCGTCGATTTAACGAAGTACTTATTTCCTGCTATTAGACGGCATCATCTTTTCACCACCTCGGACGTAAAATAACCCAATAATAATGTGCCCGGTAAAGTCGCTAACTAGGCAGTGTTGACTTTGCTTAGGTTTCTTTTGACTAAACTTAATGATTAGTATTTTCTTGAACTATCTCTTACCGCGCTAACTAGTTAAACTAACTCCATTGAATAAACCCTTGAGGAGTTCTTTGACTTTGAAAATGTATACGGACACTGACAGTAGGTGTTGGAATGACCCCCGTTACCCAGGTTTTTGCAAAGCTACTTTTATACTTTTAAAGCTACTTTTTTGGGTAAGTATATGAAAGGAAGGTTCTTTCACTTCAACTGGTGGTAGTTTTTGACCGGGCTTGTCACCGGGTGCCAAAACTGTACAGTCAATATTTCGTGAAAATCTCTGGTCAGGTTGATTAGCGTCCCTGTTACTCCATATGCGAAAAAACCCTCACTGCAAGTGGGACGGATTCGTGGAAAAGTAGCAAAAACTCGGTTTTTTATTCATATAAAATGTACTAAGCTATTTTGTCAAAAATATTTTCAAGGAGACTTTACAAATACATAATATCCACATTTTGTATGCAATTTCACAATTACAGGAAAAAATAAACCAATTTAGAGGTCTTTTCAGAATTCAATTCTACCAAGAAAATTTCATCCAATCACGTTTTCCTTCAGTGATAATCCTCAATAAACATTTACCCAAAAATTAAATACGTAGATGACGTTATAATGGAGTAAATGAATTGTAAAAAACCCCCTTTTTTTTTGTATCGCCTTAATACCCCACCCGCTTTCTGAACGAGCGTTCTTCATCTCTGAACTCAATCATGTCAGAAGTATCGGATTAAGAATAGTTGATGCACTAGAAAGTCCTAATTTTAAATGCGCCCTCGATTTGGTACAGTAACTGCATCACGTGGTGGACTATAGTGAAACTGAAGTGGATACTGTGAGTTCCGCGTGCTTATCGTTGTTTCGTAACACTCCGGAAATAGAAAACGCAAGCGTAAAAAATTGTGCGGACGCCCAACATGTCCGACAGCTCACACCACCTGCACCCATGACGTCCATCTTATTGCAAGCCTACCGCAGTGTAAGGCGTAACTTCGCGTCGTCGCATAAGCGTCTTGACTCGCCCAGAAGAAGGCAGTCTGAATCTGCTGAAACTAGTCGGCTATCACTACAGGCTATTGCAATCATAGTAATTACTGAGTGAGTTTGTTTTGTTTTACATCATGAATGTCCTCAAGTTTCATTTTAAAATACTCGGTTGGGTGGGAATTAACTATTTTCTGTTTTTTAAAACCACGTTTTTTTATTTCACTAAAAAGCTTTTCCTATATGAAACTTCTTATTCAGGCTGGTAGACTTACAAGATAGGTTTTACAATTTTCAAAAACATATAAAAGAAACTTTGTCTAAGACTATAGACGGAATCACAACACAAAAACATATTGTAAGCAGAGGGTGTATCCAAAAAAAAGCAAATAAAAGTACCCAAGTTTTGTATAATGTGCTATTTGTTTAAAACAATATATCCATAAATCTAAATCGCAAAAGCTTCTCGACTTCAATAAAGTTTTTGTGAGTTCGGATGACTTAAACAACTTTGCCCGGGCAAATATAACAGTAGCAGTAACTTCGCCTGAATTATCCTCGCCTCCCATCCCTCAGGACATCAAAAAGTTATTATGTATCGGACATAAACTCCTGACGCAAAACAAGTAACGCGTTTCAGCCGTTTGATGACGTCATAAAAGTGTTTTTTACGTGATACACTGATGCCCGTTTATTTGAATATGACTCGTAATGTGGACTCGGGTCGGTTGAGTGCTACTACCGCTACCACCCACCCGACATATATGTGGGCTTGTGATCACCCTCTTAAGGCGATACCAAAAAAAAAATGGGTTTTTTCGAATCCATTTACTCCACTATAACGTCATCTACGTATTTCATTTTTGGGTAAATGTGTATTGAGTATTTGATTACAATTCTCACTAAAGGAAAACGCGATTGGATGAAATTTTCTCGATAGAATTTAATTCCGAAAAGACCTATAAATTGTTTTATTTTTTCCTGTATTTCTGAAATCCTAACTAATTTCATTGTGAAATTGCATTCAAATTGTGGATATTATGTATTTGTAAAGTCTCCTTGAAAATCTTTTTGACAAAATAGCTAAGTACATTTTATATTAATAAAAAACCGACTTTTTGCTACTTTTCCACGAATCCGTCCCACTCGCACTGAGGGTTTTTTCGCATATGGAGTAACAGGGACGCTAAAACTTTAAAGTATCGACTTAAAACGGTACTAGTCATGATTATGCTCTGTAATAAACTTACTTTCAGTAGAACCCGATGAGCTTACGTTGCATTGTAACTTTAGATTTAGGTTTTATAAAAGATTCCTAATAAATTTCTTTGAAATAATAGAAATCTTTAATATGAATAGAAAATAATCATTTAACTATAAAATAAAATCTCTTTGCGAAAATTCAAGGGTTTACTACATTTATTAGGATTAAAAAGACCGTATTTCTAATGAAAGAGGTGGAAAACAGTTTCTTCAAACGGTGTACCTTAAATCCAAAGCAACGGAAAAGTAATATTCATAATTGGCTCACAAATAAATCGGGAGGCTAGATTTTTTTTATATCAGACTGAAAGTTTATGCCGCAGCTGGATACATATTTTTAGGTAGTATAATTTTTTTAGTCTTTTATCTAGAAAGGGTCTTCGTATGAGCAAAAATACGTTTTACTCTACGATTAGCTAAAATAAAATACAAACTTCCGTTGCAAAATGGACTAAATATTTAATATGAATTAAGCTTTAACAAAATTAGGTCTTTACTGTAATCTTCAACCACTTCGCTGTATTTAAATTAGTTTATTGGCAGGATAAACAGAAAAGAACATCAAACATAAAAAGCTTTTTAATTCAAGACATAAAAAGCTTGTTTACATTCATGAAGTTTTTCCCGTACTATTTATTCTGTAGTATAAACAGGAACTGATACAGCCAGTGGCGTATATACCCTAGGGCCAAAAGGGCTATGGCCCGGGGCGGCAGTATGCGAGGGGCGGGCGGCGCAATCTGCTCCTCGCGGTCAGCTTTGGACTCCTTTCATAATCAATCGTTACCTATCTTTTAATTTATATTGCTTTTTGATTTCATCAGTTTATTAAAAAAAAAAATGTTCATCGAAAAAAATAATTAAGTATTGAATAAACGATGTTTATTTCTTTGTATACCCTTTAGAGTTTTTATTTATTTATTATCATAATTTTCAGCCCAAAACATCACACTGCTGGATTTAATTTTATTTTATTATTGAAATGTTTTTGTTTTTTTTCTTTCATTTATGGGGCGGCAAACCTTAAAGGCCCAGGGCGCCGAATCTTAAAATACGCCACTGGATACAGTGGTAGTCAAATATTACCGCTGTTTTCTAGGTCATTCTTATTTATTGTAGTTTAGCGGACGCCCTGCAGCGCTGCTTGCATGGATCCCGTTTCTCCCGATCCCGTGGGAATTTCCTAAAATCCCTTCTTAGCGGATGTCTACATCATACAAGGAACCTACAGTCCAAATTTCAGGTCCAGCCGTTTGGTCTGGGCGTTGACAGATTAGTCAATTAGAGCAGCGTTTCTTAACCTTTGGTCCGCGGACCCCTGGGGGTCCCCGAGCATATGTATCGGGGTCCGCAGCCTAATCTATGGACTATTTAACAATTACAAATAAATGCCACCAAAAGCTTTTGCCACCAAAAAACCTTCTTATTAACGTATATTATATGAAAAAGTATTTTTTTTTTGTTATTTGTAGAACTAAAATAAATGGTCAGAAATTTATTGCTGCTTTTTTACTAAGCGGGTCCTTAAAATTGTGCTTGATTTCCTAAGGGGTCCGTGGACAAAAAAGGTTAAAAAACGCTGAATTAGAGTATTCGTTTATGTATATAGATTCATAAACTCTCTCGTTTTAAACTACAGTCAGAGACCGGAAGACAAACTGAGCTCGATCTCAGCTTGGTTAAAAAGTAGTAGTTATAATTAAACCGCAAACGTTAACATGTTTTCATACTGCCGTTCGCTGTCAGAAAAATGAAAACTACAAATAAATGATTAATAACCAGAGCTCGGAATTAGGTAATGTGATTTTTGAATTTAGAACTAAATGTTGATATTAATAGTTCATCTGATATTACAAATTTAAGCACTAACTTCACCTTTTTTATTGTAATGTCACCCGTGCTCTTTTTTAGGGTTCCGTAGTCAACAACAAGGAACCCTTATAGTTTCGCCATGTCCGTCTGTCTGTCTGTCCGCGGCTTAGCTTAGAGACTATCAGTACTAGAAAGCTGTAAAAGCTGTAAATGTAAGTTGGCATGGGTATACATATTTATCACGCCAATAAAGTGGTATAGTAAAATTTTTAAAAAGATTTTTTTTAGGGTACCTCCCCTACACGTAAAAAGGGGATGATTTTTAGGGTTCCGTAGTACCTAAAAGGTAAAAGGAACCTTTATGGTGAGACTCCGTTGTCCGTCCGTCCGTATGTCACAGCCTCATAACTTTAGCACCGTTACAGATAAATACATGAAATTTGATAAAAAATAGCATTAATTTGCCCACATATTCAGGTATAAAAAAAAATGAAAAATTTGAAATTGTTCAAAATATTTCCAAAACAAAAGTGAGAAAAATAAAAATATTAGCCTTAAAATACAACATGGGTATCAAATTGTAGGTATTAAAAAGTTGATTGTAAAAATATATACTTTAATATATTTACTGAAAATGGTTTTGAGAAATCTTTAAAAACCCCAAAAATATGTATGTCCCCCTCCCCCCCCCCCCTTATCTCTGAAACTGGTGAACCGAAAAATATGAAAAAAATGTCAATTATAGATCATAACTGGCCAATTACAGGAAAACTATAGCGATTTAAAAAAAAATTAACGCTAATAAGAAATATAAAAAAAGAAGTAAAATAAATAAAAAATATATTTTATAAAAATACAATATGGATATCAAATTGCAGGTGATATCAAAAGCTGATTTTAAAAATATGAAAAAATCATGGTAGTATGTGTTTACGTAAAAATTACAGGAAAAATAAAGCGGTTGAGAAATTCACGAAAAAAAAATTACAAAATTAAATTTATCATCCACAATACGGAACCCTAGGTACGCGAGTCTGACTCGCACTTGGCCGGCTTTTTTTTCTCGTCTATCCCCTAGTGTGGTGTATCGTTGGATTTAAAAATATTGGGGGTGTGAGAAGACCATTTTTCGATCCAGGGCTCGAAAGGCCAGGGCTCCGTTTGCGAAATATTAAGCTTAAAAAGTGTTAATTTTTGTTGGAGTCAAGTGTCCCCCCCCCCCCCCGCCCCCCCCCCCCCCCTTCCAGCGAAACGGTTGTATGTAGGCTTTACAAGTTAACGAGTACAGGTCGCGCCAAACTTTTAGTTCTCTCTAAACAAGGAGCGATTCGCATCAGCAGGTACAAAATGTATGGGCCGTTCTTGGGAAGAGCAACTCACGAGCGTACTAGAAGTTTGGCGCGATCTGTAATAATAACACAACTAGTTGTGGGGTACGATTTGTGTCCACTACGA
Source organism: Ypsolopha sequella (assembly GCA_934047225.1). Taxonomy (NCBI): domain Eukaryota; kingdom Metazoa; phylum Arthropoda; class Insecta; order Lepidoptera; family Ypsolophidae; genus Ypsolopha; species Ypsolopha sequella. The sequence continues at coordinate 9,126,503 of OW204002.1, read as the reverse complement.
AACGCAGAACTTAAGATTGTTGTTATTTTTGAATTAAAAATATATATAAATGTGATTTTCAATGCATGTGCTCGTAAAGGCCCACTTTTTATGCATCAAAACCGAACAAAAAGTCGATTATTTTGCACTAGGGCTTTATTATTATTATTTTTTTTATTTATTTACAATGGTTGGCTAACCTGCAGCCTTTCCTGTGTACCATAGATGTTATACTATTTTTACACTGTTTAACGGCTCTGGGTACAGTCTTTTTGAGCCAATTATAATTTAAAGTTCACAAGATTATATTTGTTTTCATTTCCTCACACTATGCATTGAAAAACGTAGTAAAAGCAATAAATTACTCGGTTACGTTTAAAACACTCGCAACGCTCGTGTTTTAAATCGTCCTCGTAATTTATTCCTTTGCGCCCTTGTAGCATAAACTACTATTATCGCCGCCCCGCGCTGTTTTTTGCTTTACATGACCTCAGCAACACGTGGCATAAGTTTCATTCGGTCGCCCCAAATTATAATGGCTGATAGGTCTGGCACAGGTACATCATTCTTCACTTTCCTCTACGTATATAGTAGTTACAGTAGAGCCACTGAGTGATGGCGCCTATGACGTTTAAATGCCTACAAAGTATCGTAATTATTTATAAGCAATTGTGAATTAAAAAATGTAATACTTTATTGTTGATAGTGATGTACTACTTGTTTCGGTTATTATTTTTCGATTTGAATGTTGCTTTATTGTGCAATATAATTCGTGTAGAATCAAAGTTTTTTTTTTTAAATGTTTCTCATTTTTTATAGGTCGTGTTTGAGGTCGCCAAGTTACGCAATAACATTTACTTAAAAACAAAACAATGACGAAGTTAAACTAAACGAAAATAAATGATAGTAAAATACTTTTTTCGATTTAGATATTTAAACATCTCTTAGGGGCCCCGCCCGGGGCACTACACCGCATAGCCCTCCGATAGCTACGTCACTGGTTTATGTTGAATTTTGAATGACTTGTCTAATGTTGACTAAACTCACACTTGATTTTTATTTTAAACCGAAATTTGAAATGTACCTCATCACTAAATGCAGCTGTCATAAGTGCCATCACTCAGTGGCCCTACTTTAGATTTGGAATTCTGTTACAGCTGTCAGTGTACTAATACAAATATTCTACCCGATAGGGCAGAGTAAACAACATGGTAGTGGAGTGAAATAGTGGAAGATGAGACCACAGATTTATGCATCCTCACGTAGTTTATAACTACAATGCTATAGCGAAACTGCTTATGAGCTCCACGTCTTCGTGTCAAGTCGAGGGTAATTCAGCTCTTTACGTTTTGCTCTTTATTATTATTATTATTATTATTTTAGAGCGTGTATGTATGGTGAGGGTCACTGTACTGCTTCATGTCTTTTTGTATAGAGAAGTTTAAGAAAAGTTTTAATTTTTCATTCAGAAAATATTTCAGTGTAAAAATTTGAACTAGGTATAAAATAATTGTAGTTACTGTGTGTAGGGCTGTGGGGTCACGAGGCGAAATTACTTTTTAAAGAAATTTCTTCGCGGCTGTTTGACATTTCCGGGGACCCAAGAGCTGACGGATACTTTGGTCAATATTTGGTCAACGTCTAAGTTAGCCGTTGAAAGAGGGAATGCTGCCAGCCTTCTGGGAATCCTGCCACAAGATGTGGCGAATTTCTTTCATTTAGTTGAACTTTTTTCTGTAGCAGATATTTTAATTAGGATCAGTTTAATTTTGTTTAATGGATAGGTTTATTTTATTAATAGGATAGTTTTATCTTGTTATTATATTCTATAAGTCTTGGTGAGTGTTTAATGCAGGTTGTGTATAGACAGTTTTTGTTAACTTAAACTACTTACTGATCACTTTTCTACTAATTTTAAAATATATTACTTCGATTTTTTAGTATATTTTATATATTATAATGAATATTACTAATAAAAATATGTCTATGTCTGTGTCTACGTCTTGTGTTAAAAAAATATATGCATATAAAAAAAATCGTAGGTATTTATTTTAAAATTAGTAAAAAAATTATCAGTAAGTAGTTTAAGTTAACACAAACTGTCTATATACAACTTGCATAAAACACTTAAAGGACTTGGTATTTTGTAACTTGGACTATTCATACTAATTATATTGGTTTAGGATAAAATATAAAAATATTGCATGGTTCAAATAATGATTGTGAAAGAAGTAAGTCAGGATCGTAACAGATGGAAATCTGTAATCTCTCCCTTACATGCAAAAGAACTTATTTTATGTGAGCATAACCCGATAGGGTATTTAAAAAAAAAAACATAATCAAAGGAACACACTGGCCATTTAATTTTCACTGGTAAATTCAATTTATGGCTTGGCACTGCACCAGTCGCTACTAACTACAACCCGACCATCAAAATAAGGCCAGTGGTAAAGACTTTATCAGCTTTTGATAAAGGCGATTATTGGTTGGCTCACTGACCTAATTGTGATGGTTTGGTTTATAAATAAAATAGTAAATAAATTCTTTGCCGCAAATTAGCGGTTGAGAGTGTAGTGCTTCGGGGAAATCATTGCGCTAACTGATTTGATACCGAGGAGAGTTCTTGCTGAAATGAATATACGAGGAAAATGTAGGGAATTTTCTTTGTAATGGGTGCACAAATAGGGTTTCATATACAGAGTAGATTGAGTTTGGGAGAACAAAATCCTACCTATTTTATATGTTAACTAACGGACCGCAGCGTTGTTCGCTATGGCGATGGCTATATATAGGTATGGCATATAGTATGGCTACATTTACTATGGCGTAGATACCGTATCTCTCGATATGTGGGAATTTCAACGTGGATGTCAACGTCATATATTAAGACTCGAGAGTTCAAATTTCGTGTTCCTAGGTCCAGACATTTGGTCTAGGCCAGGGATGGGGAAACTACGGCCCGCGGGCCACCCCCGGCCCGTGAAGCGTTGAAACCCGGCCCGCGACCATCAAACAAAAATCAAGTGAAGTTTTCGAATTGTTAGAAAACTAAACTAAACTAAAGTTTTCATTTAATTTCAATTTGCAATTACTTCCTTATTTCAATAGTTATTTTGTAATATTGCACAATGAATTATTACTTATTTTAATAAAATTTCCCTTTCCCGCTTAGGTTTGCTGGAAGAAATCTCTTTTTAGAGATAAGCTCGCCTGTGTACATATCTTTTAATGTATTATATGTTTTAACTGCTTTTCTGTGTACATTAAAGAATAAAGAATAAAGAATGAATAAGTGTTTCAGAAAATACATAGTAATATTTTTATTTCAGTAAATAATATAGCTAAGAATGCAACAACTTGGCCCGCCATATATTTCGTTAGTAAATATTGGCACGCGAAGGAAAAAGTTTCCCTATCCCTGGTTTAGGCGTTTGTAGTTTCACTCAGTTTTATAGTTTTAGATTTAAAGTGGAAGGTAGAAGTCTACCAGACCGCTCAAGAAGGACGTATGCGGACCAAATTGGCAACATATTGAAGAAGGGCAATGTCAATGCTACCCGGAATAGAAGAGATGAGCTTGTATTAAGATTAATGGATTTAAAAGAGGCGAAAGAGGTCGTTTCAGAATCGTGTGGAAATCTGTAGTACCTGCCTTCCCCTCTGGGAGAAAAGCGTGAGATATGTATGTATTTTAAGGTAACGCGTTCCCTTATCGACTTTGTTGAGAAATCTTTGAAAAACTAAAAAGGAAATGTATGTTATATCTGGAATTAATGGACCAAAAATTACAGAAAAGATCAAAGTAAACATTTGTGTAAAAATAACACGAAAAATTAAGAATTATGATTGAGAGAATACGAGTAACACCGACGGTGTTACACCGTCTATATACACTGACAGTAGATGTTGATACGAGTGTCCCACTTAGTGTCACACGCGCAATTGATGCGCCGGAAGACCTTGACACCTGAGGGTCCCACTTAATGTCACACGCGCAATTGATGCGCCGGAAGACCTTCACACCTGAGTGTCAAACGCACAATAATTGCGCCGGAAAATACCTTGAAATCGTGATGCTGGACATTGGGTGGGTTTATTGATTTTTTGGCTGGCCATCCATGTGATGCAGTAAATTTTTAAATATTTAAAAAAGCTCTAAATATTTATTGGCCTTTAAAAGTTTTATGTCGATGGCGCGAGTAGGTACGTTGATACTCGATATACCTACATGGTATAACACCCTTTCATAGGTAGATATTTTGTGTAATGTTTTGTAGATTCTGTGTTTCAAAATCAGATTTATAACCTGGCTAAAGCTATTCCTTCCGTGAGAATCTTAATCAAAAACTCAATAAACATTTACCCAAAAATGAAATACGTAGATGACGTTGTAGTGGAGTAAACGGATTCGAACAAACCTCATTTTTTTTTTTGGTATCGCCTTATGCTAGTTAATCACTGTTTTGAAATGAGTATTTCTCAGCCTATTAAATGTTATTTAGTTTTTGGATTAAAATAGAGAAAGAACTTGTAATTTGCAAGTGTTAAAATCTCAAGACACCTGTTTTTCTGATCATACTGGACAACTTTTGCGTTAGAACTTGTAGTAACTCGAAAAAACAGGCTTTCATATACCAGTATTTACGAGTACCACAATTTAATACGGAGAAATAAAAAAAAGTATACCATCTATGGTACACAGGAAAGTCTGCAGGTTAGCCAACCATTGTAAATAAATTCTCAAAACTTCCATTTGACTTGTTTAATGATATTTTTAAATATTTTACAAACTCACTCCTGGATCCAGAAGGGGTAGACAGAGACCACAGATGTCCTGTGCTACGATCCTGATACACCTGTCGCTTCTTTTATCGATCTAGTCTACCCTTTTGTTTAGAAAGTAGCAAAGTATTTTTACAAATTGATTTGTTTCCATAAAAATCAATGTAGGTATAATCAAAGAGGATAAAATTAAAATATAAATAACACTCCGTCTGTTTTTTTAGGAACGCAGGCCGAGGCCATAACCTTTTATGATATCACATAAAATGTCCTCTGGCTGAGATTGATCTTATGTACTGATCGTGAATGAATGTTTTATGTCTAAATAAAATGCGCCTGGTTGAGATCTTTATTAGAGGGTTATTCTATATTATCGTTACGTATTTTAGGGTTATTTGATAAACACGTAGAAATAAGGTGGTCTAGTAGTTCGATTGTCTCGACTACTAAACCGGAGGTGAACGAATGAATGAATACGCACTTTATTATACACCCCCTGCGGTCCGTAATAGAATAACAATGGATCATAAGCCATTCACTTCATACTTTCGTAATCGATTTTAGCGAAATAATTCTATTACGGACCGCAGGGTCAGTTAGATAAAAAATTAAGTACAGAGTTTTGAACACACAATGTTTTACAAGTGTGGACTTATCACTTAAAGAGATTTCTTCCAGCCAACCTTTGGGTGGTGAAGAAGATATAATTTTATGTAATGTGGAAGTGGGATACTAAATTTACAAAATAAATAAAAGAAACAAAACCAATAAGGTGAATATACATAGTAGATAGGCATTATGCATGAGTATTGGTCGTAATCAACTGCGATTACAATTATATAGTTACAAGTAGTTCCGATTGATGTGATATAACTACATGTAACGTGATTCCTTATAGTAACCATTAATCTGTTTACTTTTAGTAACCATTAATCTGTTTACTTTTAGTAATCGTTTACCTGATTACATTAGTTCACATAACTAGACTTCGCCTAACTAGATAAAAAAATATACATAGGTATAATATTCTTCCTTTAATATCAATACATTTTATATACAAGTCTTAAACACATTTAAATTAAATGTTGAAATATATTTCGACCTTAATCGTCGGCATCAGTCAATTTAGACATGACAAATCTAAATCTCAAGATTGAGAGTCTGGTAAAAATAAAAGATATGATATTTTAAAATAAAATGCTGAGTAAATAAAATAAAATCTGAGTTAGTACAAATAATTTTAATAAAATTATTCATCATAAAAAACATAAAAGAGGCTAACTACCAGATTAAAGTTTGTTGTAATTTAGATTCGCCTTTAAAACTACGCATATTTGGAACATTTCAGCCGAAAGTTAATGGGATTTAGGTCGGCTTTTCGTTAAATTATTACATTATAATTTTAAAATCTGTTGACTCTTCATCAGAAAGTTTAAAGAACTTGCCATCAAGAATACACGACACGTTTTTGTTAACTGGCTCAGATTTGATGCTCTAAGCCTCAGAGCCGATAGAATAAAAACTTCAATCTGCATTACGTAGTGGCACAAGATTATTTTCTGGCTCATCCAACAAGGCTTAATATCTGTTTTTGAATATAGAACAACGTTGCCTAGTAACAAAACCAAAGTACAGATAAGTCATAGATAAAAAAGTATGCTATGCAAACCATGCATCCTTTATGAATGCATATTTCATAATGAGACAAACAAAAGTATAAAAAGAAGGCCACTCTAAGCAGTTAAAACAAAAGCACAGACATTCAATTAAAAAAAAAACATTTAATAGTGATAACAACTACATTAAAGTTAGTAACCGAAATGTTCAACTACTTTTTGTAACTACTGATGTAATCAATAATATTGATGGCTAACTACAAAATGTAATCGTAGTCAGATTACGTTTTGCCCAGCACTCAATATATTTTATGTTTGATAGTTGTAGGTTCAAATCGCATAGGGGCATATTTGTGGTCGGTCCATGTTTGTGCCTGAAGTACGGACGGCGTTAGGGCTCGCCACCCATCACGCTGGGACAAAATGATCGTCGGTTATTAATAACGATGACCGGGAAGACCTCTGCCAGTCCCTTGGGGACTCGTCGTGACAATGTACCTTATATTCTATCCGCAGAAAAAGATAATTATGATAGAGACAAATATATTGAATTATTTTAGGTGTGATAAGGATATTGTTTATCGTGTGACCGAAATAAAAGAAATTCCTTTCTACACGTGCGTTTACTTGGAGCTCGGTACGACAACAAGATCGATTGCTTATGCTAATTAAACTATACTTAACAAACATCGACACTCCTAGCGCCATCTATGATTCTATCAATGAAACTCGATACAAAAGGGTTAAAAAAACTACTAGGTAAATAAACAAATTATCTGATAGATAACGCTGTGCTTAACAGATATTAAAAGCTCATCTTGTAAGTAACGCTGTCTAAAAGCTCATCATTTAAGTAACGCCGTTTAGACGTTTAGACAAATTTTCTATCTTTAAATTAATTTTTACATACACGCCTGTCTCTTAGAGGGGTAGGCAGAGACTACAGATTTCCATCTGCTACGATCCTGATCCTGAATCTAGTCATACAATATCTTCTATTCCGGGTACTTATGACATTGCCCTTCTTCAGTATGTCGCCAATCATGTTTAATTACCGTTACAATTACCATTTAATTCTTGTTAGGTTTGTTTATTGTTTTTTGTTTATTGTTTTTTTGAACATTTTTATGTTTTATTTGGTTTTATTTTTATTAGATTTTAATGTTATTTAAGTTTTATGTTTATAATAGTTTAATTTAACTTATTAACAATGCATATTATCGAACAAATAAAAAAATATATAAGCAACAGCCTGAATATGACGTTACAAAGGCCTTTTAAATGCAGGAATATTCTCTCTAAAGAGATTGAAAAGAAAAAGGAATGCTTTAGTGCTTTGATTTCAAAATGACATTAATCTTTTTACGACCCTACACAAATTAAAAATGTCGCCCGGGACTTTAATTTAATCTTCTTTTACTGCCAATAAGGGAAGGTTTCAATCAGTTTCTTCAGGCGAACACAATGACCCGAAAAATCGGGTCTTTGACTTCTAAAGACGATGAAAATAAAATTCAAAATTCAATTTATAAGAAAAAGACATTGGTTAACATAAAAAAAAACACTTGTGAACACCTTTGACACCCCCTCGGGGTATCATGTCGTGACGATATGTTATGTTATAGGGAAAGAGAAGAACAGACAGATGAAATTGTATTTTCCATCATACTTATTCGAAAAACGACAATTGTTATTATGTTATGGCGTTAGCCAAAGTCAATTTTATTCCCATGGGAGTTTGCGCTTTCTCTCTTCTGATTGGTCCGCGTCCTGATAGATTAGCGTCATTTAACCGAAAAGGTGTAACGCATAACTTATGATGAAGTTACTGGCCGGTTACGCCTTGGCGGCAACGCGCACTGAAAAGAAAAGCTATTGAATACACAATAGGTTTTTTTTCAGTGTTCTTTCTTTTCATTTCTTTTTCCTCAAAAATGACAGTGAGCAAACTTGTATGGGAGTTGGTCCAAGCGCTGCCAAGATTAAGATGTAGGTTCTGCCTGCTTGAGGACTACATTATGCCCTTTCATTTAAAATATGTCTTGCTCTTGGCGGCCCTTTAACCAAATTTTCCCACTGTCATTTTTACACTTGTCGTCGCTATGTTATTGCAAATAATAAATAAAAACGGGTTCGAATAGTCATAGTGATATATTCACTCGTGAAAACATAGTAAATGATGCAGCTAATGTAGTGCGACAAATTATTACAACAAAATACCAGGTACACGTAGCTTTCTAGGCAGGTACTGAAAAATAGTGGATATATTTGATATAATTATTTATGTATGTAGGCTTATGTATGTAAGCATATGTATATACCTCTATATGTATGTACTATTATTTATATAACTTTGCTACTATTTTATATACCTTATTTTACATGTACACCGCCTTTTCAGCAATCCTATCGTACAATTTCTTCCACCTAAAGGTTGTCTGGAAGAGATTGCCTTAAGCGATAAGACCGCCCATTTGTACTTACCCTTTGTACTCGTATTTTTAAGTTCAATTGATTGTATTTTTCTATTTTGTGTATCACTCGGGGCCAAGATATTTTGTTCTCGGGCGGCGTATATTGAATAATATTCTTCTATAGAATCCTTCGCTTCGCTCTGAATCAAAACAACGCTCCCGACGTACAAAATATTATTTGGGCCCCTTGTAACACAAATAACTATTGAACTTTTTTTGTTCGTGTAAATATAATTGGTAACGCCTCTCAGAAATTCATGTCACCCTCGCCCACGCTTTTCATTTATCAACAATACCAGATTATCCAAAAATCTGGATTAAAAACACTGGGCGTGGGCAGTAAAATAAATAAAAACCTGAATTCATCGCCAAAGGGCGCGTTCTCGTTTTCTGAAAACACGTTCAAATTGTTTAATCCAGACGTGATTTAGTACGATGTGTATTTTATGTCACGGCTACGAGCGGTTACTTGTGATTTGTTTGTGGCTTTTAGTTAGATTTCGGAATTATGTTGGGAGATACCAGTCAAAGGGAGATATCGATGAAATTACATGGAATTTAGCGCTTTAATTTTGGCCTAGTATTGATGATTTTGTTACAAAAGGAGAGTTATTTGAATGTTTGAGAACTCTAGTGCTTACTTGCACATATTCCCTTTGATTTAATGTTCGGGATTGAGTTATGGATTTTTATAATAATAAACTTGAAATAAAATTCTGGAGAATATTTGCACGATTGTATTGATTTGTAGATCGGTAATAAGTGACACACTATTGTTACAAAAAAGCCAGCGTTCAGAACGGAGATAAGTTGCTTGCGGAATTCATCAGGTGCTTAAACATTTAAAAATGATAAGACTTGGCTTTAATATGTTAACTTCGTAGTTTCGAGTTAAGTCCCAAAAAAGCCAATCATAATAATTATTATCGTATATAATTTGGTTATGATTATAACACATATTTCAGTTGCGACTAAAATCAACCCGACGTGAAACAATGCCCCGTATACATATAATAAAATTTAAAGTCTCTTATTTTCTCAAGATTTTCTTGAACAACTTGAAAGTAATATCTTCGATAAGACAAAGATTTGTTTTTTTTGTTATATTATTTGTTATCTTAAGTTGATTAAACAAAACAATTTGCTCAGAAGTTATGACAAAGCTACATTTTAACAGGGCATGTTTCACCACTGGCTGATACTATAGGAATTTATTTTGTATGCCTTAAGGTTAAACGTCAATCGCTTAGCACAAAGTGCATAACTTAACTTTGTATTTGTTGTTAAAGAGGTAAAAGTTTAAAAATATTTTGGTATGTGGCAGTTAACACCAATAGTTTAGTATTGATGACCATTTAAAAACCATGAGTTTGAAATTTAATGCAAAGTCATGATCTGGTCCAAACAAATTTAAAACAGCATTTTAAGTTGGTTTGGAGCAGAATAAATTTCAAACTCATGCTTTATAAACCTCACTCATACTAAATTCTTGATGTTAACTGCCACATATCAATTATTTTTTCAATTTAAACAAGAAATACAAATTCAATTTATTCACTTTTTGCTAAGGGACTGACGTTTAACCTTAAGTGACCATCAGGCATTGCAACAGCGATTGGTGAAAAAGATCCTAAAATAAACTAATTAAGAGACAAAAGGAAAAAAAATACTAACTGATGTAGACCCAGAGATTTGTGTGTCGATCCCATAAGTTCAATGTAAGTTTGACCCATATTTAAACACATACTAAAATTGTTTGACTAGAATGATGGATGTGGAAGAGACGAAAGATGTGTTTCGTATCGTAGCAAATGGAAATCTGTACCTACCCCTCTGGGAGACAGGCGTGAGTATATCTATATACAACAATATAAACCTAACCACAGGCACTTTTTTGATAAATGATGATAAAGTGAACTCGGATGCTTATACATTTTATTTGAAGCCATGTTGCTCAGTTAAACTTTTGGATTCTGTAACTTTACCACTTTGTAAAGGAATCACCCGAAAGTTTGTTCAGACAAATTAGTAGCCACTGGAGAGCGCTTTGGACCAATTTGTATAAATTTTAATTAAATTTAAAGGTTTTGCTTCCACCAACAAACTATCAAGTTATAATTGATATGAAGTGATATAGAAGCTCTAAACAGAACCCCCAGATGCGAACAAAGAAGTAATAAAAATATATGAAAAACCGGTCAAGTAACTTCAAAACTTCCGTCAATACTACTCCGATAGATCTCATATGACGCCTCTTTTGCTACGACGTAGCAAGTGCTACGACTCCATCTCCATTGTAGAACCGCTACACCGTAGTACGGACGCATCCAGTTTCTTTGTTTCGTAAAGGAAACCCAAAATTATTGTTAAGCTGTAAAATTTCGCGAATCTTTCCGCTTTTTATAGTCACTACAAAACTTTCTTTCTTACATTATAAACATATTTACAAAAGGTTTCCATAAAATATTACAAATATAGCTACAAATTCAATATTTACGTTAAATTACCCTCAATTTTTGAAGTGAAAACTTCTTTAGGCGCGTTGAGCGATTTGGTAAGGGAAAATTGGGTTCGCGGTCACCATCATTGACAGTAATGTTTTCTCTTCTGTTGACAGTCCTCATGACTGCGGCCTATGTTTTTTTAAATCACATCATATTATGGTTTTTGTTTTATCATCCATAGTAACAATTTATATTAATTTCAATCAATCAAACAATCAAATTCTTTATTTGTAGATGCATAGGTGAGAAAGATATTACCCATTCAAATCTGCCTCTAAAGCGTAAAAAATTAAAGCTTTAGATATAAAATATAAATTAAATTAAATCTATTATGTCATTGCAATATTAATTGATATTACATTTTGACAATATTTACATTATTAGATTACAACAAATATGTATCAAAAAGATTTAAAATTTAATGGTAAAACACTCGCAAAACAATACGACGGCGGCGATAAGAGTGATAAATCAAATTAACAAAGTGATAGTTGGCTAATTTAAATTTAAAATACTAGTGGTTCACCCCGAACTGTGAATTCGCCGACCCCCTTTTACAGCCCCATATCTGGGCAACCCATTGACCGACTTGGCTCATGTTCGATTTTAAAAATTATATTTGTCTCCTTTACTCGACTACCAAATTTCATGACGTTCCGATCAACGATACTCGAGTTACCATCGGACACATTCATACATACAAACATACATACATACATACATCCATAACCCATCCATACTTACATACATACATACATCCATAATCCATCCATACTTACATACATACATACAAACGCCGGATTATTCAAGTAGACTCTGAGAACTTCGCTCACTTTGCTCGCTCGTTCAATTATGTCGGTATTAAAAGGGTAAGAATTATATTTGTAAATTCATTAGGATAACTCACCAAATTATTCATCCATGCGACGTTCTAGAGTTGTTACAACACTTATATCATGTAGATATTAATATATACATCGTCACGACATTAATCCCCAAAGGGAATTTCAGAGGTTTGAAATACAAGTCGCAGTATATAATCGTACATACACGTTTCAGTGAAACGCATAGTGGCGTGCATAGAACTTTTTTCCAGAAAAGCAATCAGAAGGTCAAGTTTAAAAAAATAAAAAAATATGAAAAATGTTCATACCAACTTTTTTTTTTCAAGGTGCTATTTAAATTTTTTCATATTTTTTATTGTCAAACTTGACCTTCTGGTTGCTTTTCCCAACTTTTCCGGAAAAAAGTTCTATGCACGAAACGCTTTCACCAACGTCCAGCGGGCCTATGATGTATCTCTAGTTGCCTTCTGGACTGGGTGTCTATGATCAAAAACATAGATATACTATCGAATTCCGATCTCCTAAGGATATTTTCGCACTTGAAGTGACGACACAGATTGTTAATAGTTCAATACCCACTAAAGGCAATTTTGAAATTTCAGTTTTTATCTATGTTTTTGATGATAGGCACCTCGTTCAGTTGGCAACTAAAGATTCAGAATAGGGGGGCTGGTCCCAGCGTGATAGGGCGCGTCTTATCGCCGTACTTACACCACAAAAATAGACCTACAAATTAACGTGTCTTCCGAGGCAGAGATCTAACACAAACGTGCCTCCATCCATCATCCCGTATTCGTCCACTGCTGGACATAGGCCTCCCCAATATTACGCCACTCTTAGCGGTCCTCAGTCATCCTCATCCAGCCGCCACCCGCAACGTCCTTCAGGTCCTCTAAAAAGGCCGCTTTGGATGAATCATATTATGATTCCGTTCTAATGCCATCTCTTTTGCACGCGTGAAAAAACTCTGACTCCATCCACTTTCAAATAATTTTATGATTCACCCAAGTCGGCCTTTTTAGATCCCCAGATCGTCAGTCCAGCAGGTACGAGGGCGGCCTACGCTACGCAAACGTGCCTACGGGATTTGCACCTGTCTCTGGATGATTAGTCCAGACTTTCGAACCACTATACCACAGAGGCGGATGATATTGTACGATAATATATTTCCATGAAATCTCGATTATTTACAGCATTTACTTTACCGCAGGTGGAATTTGAACAATACGTATAACGAAAATCCTTTAGGAAATTGTAGGTTATCTTCCATTATACTTACTCTGTTACCGCCTATGTTAGTTTCCGAGAAAAACCATTCTTTTATACGAGTAGAGAAAATTACGGAATTAGTTACATTAATCCTGTTCCTCAGTCCCCCTAATACCGGATTGATATTTGTTATACCGACGTAATAATGTTATCTAATTTAATATCAACCCATATACGGTCGTCCGGACCCTAGATGTTAAGGTGGAAGCGACGGGTATCGACCTCATTTGCAAAACTAGTGATTCTTTTTCTTATATCTAATGTGATTTATGGCATTACGCGACGAATAGTTTAACGTCAATTAGGATTTTCAGCACAGTTGTGCTATTTTAGCTTAAGGCGGGGTTCTACCAATACGGAGATAACAAAATTTTGAAAAAGACAGTCAAATTTCACTCTCTGATCTTAATATTTCGACCTTTCGATACGTGATTACTTGCATTTCGCTGCGTTCAATAAAATCGCAAAGATAGGCCTATGACGTAAATATCATTTTATTTGAGTCATATTAGGTTTTGGACAATAAAACTTGTACCAAAATAAACGTGGTACAAAATGAGATACAAAACGGCCATCACATTAAAAACCCAACTGAACAGGATAGTCAAGTGTAAAATGAAACTGTCGGAGCAGGACCGATGTCTCCGGATACCTTTGCCTTAAGAATTGTCGTTTAGTGGTCAAGGTTTTCAAGGGCATTGGTCATAGTTCCAGCCTTAAATCGTTCATTACCTCCTAACGTCGCGTCGTAGACCTGACACGTATTTGCGTTCAGGCTACGGCGTAGCTGGTCTACAAAGCGGGAAAACTATGGGATCGTAGCACTTGCTACGACGTAGCAAAACGTGGACGCAATTCCCATAGCTTAATTTTTCTAAGATTTTTTTAAATCTTTTTTTCAGGTAGTATACGCCATTTTAGGACAAAGTTTTCATTATTTTGGTATATAAATTAACCATTATTTTTTTATGATTTTTTAAAGAATTGTCCGATGACCTTGTCACTTGAGAATTTTAGACATTATACTGATTGTGATGTGTGATTGCTTATAAAAATAGTGGTCTGTCTCTGTCTGTCTACTCATCTGTCATCTAGCTGTCAAATTAGTCTGAAGCAAATTATTGTAAATTTATCTTGATAGCAAAGGACACATTTCTAAACAGCCATTACTCAAGTGACGTCACACGAGAGCAAATGTAAGTTGCAGCCTTTTCGTAAAAATATTCATCATCATAAGGTTTTTTAGACCAAAACCTCTAAAATACGGCTTATTAAACCTAAATCTCCAAATGGTTTTTGAATTAACACACCTTAACATTATTTAATCTTTGCCAATTGTGTTTATCGAATTGTTTGTTAACACATCTTTATTTATTTTTTTATATATATTTTTTTTAATCTTTATTGTATATTTATTTATGACTGAGTGCTGTCAACATTGAAGCAGAGAATATAAAGTATTACTACGTAAAGAAGCGACACTCACCTTCCCGCGCGAATTTAACGTCCCCCGGGGTCCCCCGCAAGTTAGTGGCAAATCTGGAGGCAGGCAGAGCTAGAGTAGCACTCGTTCGCTGCGCGCGTATTTTGTTTTGTTTGCTTGATTTTGACCACAAACATTTGTTTTATGTAATGAAACAAATAGTACAAGTGTTTGTGTTCAAAATCGAGATGCTTTTTATGTTTCATCAAGTGCCGACAATCGCAAGTATAAATCTTGTTTTGTTTTATTACTGATACTGATTTTTAATCAATATGGTTCTTTATTTTGGTATATATGAATGCCTAGAAAACGGAGCAACCAATAAAGAACAGAGATTTTTCAAATTTGCTTCCTTCCGATGAACTAAGCCATTTTCTTTTATGTTAATTTATTTTTAAAGTTATGAAAAAGCTGCGTTAACTCAGGGGTAGAACGCTGGCCTCTCAATCTTGAGATCTAGGTTCAATCCGCGGTTGGGCATGCACCAATGAGTTTTTCGGAATTTACATAATGCGCATCGTATTTGCTTATAGGTAAGTACTTCCCACTTTCTGAACGGTAAAGGAAAACATAGTGAAAAAAACCCGTATGTCCTAAAAATCGTGTGTTTGTGCCCAAAGTACTTACGGCGATAGGGCTCACCACCCACCACGTTGGGACGTAATATTTGTAGGTGAAACGCTGGTGTACCGAGTGTGGACTGTGACTATCATTTCAAAGTTCACACTCGGAACACCTCTGACACCCTCTCGCGCATTCAGGTCGTGACGATATATATATTTTTAATACAAATTTATCCATGGGGAACCAGAACTAGGACCTAGGGATTAACCACGCTAAAATTTAGGAAGAGAATCATATAAGTTGCTGACTATAAATGTTGTCCCTCTCGATCGACGACGCTCACACGCTTGCTGCCAGCCCTAGAATAGCTCACGCACACACACAAGCGTGTGCGGACAAGCCAGATGCGCGCGTGAGAGTGTAGGTAAATAACTTGAGCGAGGACTATGAAGTGTCGGGGGTGTGATTAAAGTGAGGCCGCTTTTGTAAACATGGTTGCGTGTTGCCACGTAGTTAAAACTGAGACAGATTGCGCATGTGTGGGTTTCAAAACTTGTAAGAACACGAAACACTTCTCACTTTGGAATGCTTCACCCGTTACAAGGAGTGCGCTCCGCCTTGATTTTTATTTGGTTTGAGATCGCTTACCTTAAGAAATTAACATAATTTCTTCGTAAATTCCCTTGAAAAATGTCGAAAAATATATTTATTTATGAATTTCTATCCAATTTCTATTGAAATGAAATTTTTAAGGGGATTATCGTCGCCAAATAAGCAGCACAATTTTTGTACGAATATCGACGGAAAGGACATTGAAATAACGTTCATATCAGCGCGCAATGCATGTGGCTGTTACGACGCTCGCTGCGTCCTTGGTAGGGCGAAATAAGAAAAAATAATACTTTTCACATGGACGTGATTTTTCGATTGAATAATCCTATGTTATGTTTATAGCTATCATATTTATCTATTTCTTCAAAGCAAAAATGAATTAAATCGACCAAGCCGCTTAGGAGCAGTAGGGAATTCCAGCCAAAAAAACAGTTGAATTTTTTTTCATATGAAAGTTTTCATTGTATGAAAAAGAAAAATGTTGCATATGTTGGCTTAGATTTGGTAATTCATATATATTTTTTTCAACACGTTTGGTTTTGCCGTAAACGAGAAGTAGGCTTTAGAAAGTACCCATTTGACGATACTAAGCGCCTTAAGTAACGCCGTGTGATATACCTCACGTGCTGGTGTCAAAAAATATATTCAACTCTGGACTACTATTCTAAATTTATTATTGATTGTGTCCTGTTTTGGAGAAAAATGGCTTTAACAGACAGACAGACAGACATACGATCGTGATGAATCCTAAAGGAAACAGGGAAACTGAAGACCACACAACACGCAGTCACGCAAAATATGAACTTTAGTTCAAATAGCAAAATGTTTTCATTTTAATTGCAGATTACCAAAACAACTTTGACGTTAGTAATTCAATTCAATTCAAAATCCTTTATTGCATACAAGAATAAAACGTATTACAAGTAATCTTACAGTTTAAGCAAAAGGCGAGCTTATCTCTCTTATTTTTTTTTTTACTTTTTCTAAATATTTTTTTTTTTTTGAGTTTAAGACATTATTTCAATATACGTTATTTAGAAAAGAAACCAAAACTTTCCGAAGAGTTTTGAGTTTGATATTTTCATGTATGTAAAAAGACCATCTAGACATTTCTGAAGAAAATAAACAAACGTCAAATCTTAAATATATACATAAGACAGAAATGCTGGTCAGATCCCTACTGATTTAGTTGCTATCCAAAAGGCCAGCTCAGTAATTTACTTATTTAAAAAAACACCCTTATGAAAAATCTTTTGATTCGATTTCCGGCTGTCCGCTCCAAGCCAGTGACACGGAAAACTCTCTGAAGTATTTCACCCTCCCCCCCCCCCCACTCTCCGCTCGCCGCAAAGATGACTTTATGATGTTTCCGCTACATCGGATGTTTAAGGGTCCGTGTAAGGTCAGATGCACAATTTCAGATAACCATTTCACATTGTGTAACTTGGCCAATCGGTTTAATAAAAATAATACAGATAGTAGACTAGAAGGCTGATCTAAACATTTCAGGAATAACGCAAAAGCTATAAGTTCACTCGATAGAAAAAAATTACGAAGTTACCTCTGACTTTCATGTTTTTCAAGTGTGAAACGGCCTTCCTTAAATAATACAGCCCTAAAATTTGTTGTAAAAATAAATTACTAAACATTTTGGAATATTTTAATAATTTCATCTAGAAGCTGAGTTATTAAGAAGATGGCCTACCCTAGCAACTGTTTTTATTACCCGTCCAGCACAGTAAGTCCAATGGCAATGACCTTATTTGCTTTTGATAGAGGCGATTATTTGTTGGCTCATTTACCGCCGAAATACTAATGATCACGCAGTGAAACAACAAATTGGTGTGTTTTAGCTAATAATGAAATATTTATAGGCAAAAAAATATTGACTTCATTTTAAGGCAATAACCTATTTTATGAAGAAAAAAAAACAAGTCAATCCCTTAACCGCTTTCTTCTGCGGAACGTGTAAAAACCAAAAAAACTAGGTCGGAATTATATATTTTTTAGACAAAAATATTTATCTTCAGACATTGTAGTTTCTTCCAACCAACGAACCCATGAAAACCTGGCGTAGTTGTTGTTCTAGCGTCAGCTGTCCCAGTGAGCGAGTTTCTTGGTGGTTCTCTTAGAGTTCAGTTCTGATTGATGCAAAATGAGGTGCTCAATCTGATCTTATATGCACCCTTAATGGCGGAATTAAATTAGCGAGTTTGGTTCCTCTATAGGTACTCTGCAAATTTATTTTGCTTTAGTAATTAATGAACAGGTTCCATTTACGAAATTTGCTTAACCTGAGCAACGATCTGGAATTCTGCACTGCGATCTATTGTTTTAGCAATAATGAGAATCAATCAAGAGTTGAAAATTTAATAATAAAATTCGTTATTGCACAAGACACAAATTTGGACACAGGCGAGCTTATTATTATTTAATATTTTTTACCAACTAACCTGTTAATGTGGAAGTTGTTAATTGTAGTGCAATGATGTCAAAACAGTATAAGGTACAGAATTAAATAGATAAATCATCTTATTTGAGTAATATTTTACAAACAAATTTTACATTAAATATTTTACATTATTAAATGTCCTTTGTTTTTAGGGTTCCGTACCCAAAGGGTAACCAACGGTACCCTATTACTAAGACTCCGCTGTTCGCCTGTCTGTTCGTCTGTCACCAGGCCGTATCTCATGAACCGTGATAGACAGTTGAAATTTTCACAGATGATGTATTTTTGTTGCCGCTATAAAAAATACAAACAAAAAACCAAATAAAATAGGTATTGAAGGGGGCTCCCTTACAACAAACGTGACTTTTTTGCCGTTTTTATAAATAATGGTACGGAACTCTTCGTGCGCGAGTCCGACTCGCACTTGCCTGGTTTTTATTTAGAGTTCTCGAGCACGTCTGCCTGCATGCAATGCCTCAATCAGCTAAGTAGTCTTTGAGTTTTATTTCAAATACTAAAAGAAGAATAAAGGAACAAAGCTTTATAAAGAATTCCGAACGAAAAATTCTATAAATTTTCAGAAACACAAATGTTTTACCAGTTCCATTTTCCAAGCTCACAAAAGAGTGACTTACGAATATCGTTGTTTACAAATAATAGTGAAACTAATATGATTAAGTAGAGCATAGATATAGTTAAGAAATAATTCAATAGAAGACATTTTTCTCATTGAATTATTTGTTAACAATTTCTTAACAATTTTATTTATCTTCTCTACTTTATGAGAGGAGCTGGAAAGACTGCAATGGATATGTCGGAGAGACTGCAAAGTTTCTCCGACAGAAGAATTATTGCCCGTGCCGCGAATTATTCCAAGGTTTCGTCATGAAGGTGGCTTGTCATCACACTAATGACGAAACTAATTTTGTGTGTGGTTTAGGAGTCCTGATATCTTCTATAATACAAAACCACAAACTGTGTTCTTCTTCTTCTTCGTGTACCATGCCCTAACGGGCGTCGGCTACCATCTCTCTAAACTTTTTCCGATCTTTAGCTAGTCTGCAGATCTCCATCGCTTCCTTAAGGTGATTACGAAACGACATTGAAATAAAGTTCATATCAGCGCACAATGCGTGGTAGCTGTTTCGGCGCTCGCTGCGTCCTTGATAGGGCGAAATAGGAGAAAATAATACTTTTCACATGGACGTGATTGTTCGATCGAATAATCCTTTGTTTTGTTTATAGTTATCAAGTCAATATATTTATCATAGCACAAATGAATTAAATCGACCAAGCCGCTTAGGAGTAGTAGGGAATTCAAGCCAAAAAACACCATTCAGTTAAAACAATTTTTTATATAGAAGTTTTGGTGGTACGAAAAAGAAAAATGTGCCATGTTGTCCTGAAATTGATATTCCATAATAATTTTTTTCAATATTTGTGGTTTAGCAATAAAAGAGGAGTAGGCTTTAGAGAGTACCCATTTGGTGATATTAAGCGCCTTAAT
Organism: Ypsolopha sequella; assembly: GCA_934047225.1. Taxonomy (NCBI): domain Eukaryota; kingdom Metazoa; phylum Arthropoda; class Insecta; order Lepidoptera; family Ypsolophidae; genus Ypsolopha; species Ypsolopha sequella. The sequence goes on along the minus strand of OW204002.1, from coordinate 9,106,416 downwards.
ATTAGTCCAGGACGCCGATTCTCACTTCATTAGCAAATAATTCGTATACGACTCTAAGGCGTATGACTTGGATTCTACATAAAAAAGTCGAACGACAGCCAAAATCTGTATTCTGAACGCCATGCTACATTGAATTCGAATGAAAAAATAAATGTCTTACGACTAAAAGAGTTATCTGTGAATCACACGTTCCATTTTCTCGATTGTAAATTGAAAGTTAGTCGAATTTTATAACATTTACAATTTCACTTTTAAATTGATACATTTTGCGGCAAAATTTTAATTTATATGTTATTTTATAAACTAAAGAAAATATTTAGGTATAAAATATACGGTATTAAAAGTTTAATACACTTAACTCTCAAAATTTTCAAATGAAATGTAACCTATAACGAAACGTCAACTGATCGTCGACTTGTGTGTGTGGTGTTTGTTTACTGCTTACAAATCACAAACCCAAATGGATAAAGACCCTCAAAAAAAAAAGGAAAGCTGGCTATGCTTCAGCCAGTCAGACAAACTCGTCCATTTTTAGTAGCACCGCACTCAAAGTGTCAAAAAATTTTCAAAAGTTTCCAAATCTATCCTAACCTCTTTCTTCTTTGGACTTTCCAATCAAGAAACGTCAACTGTCGATGAATGCGTTCAAATTTCATACGCCTTTTGCCAGTCGCATGGTAATTACCATGCGACCATATGACACCTCAAAGCGAACGAAAATTATTAGCAAATTTGCGCATACGACTATGTGAGAATACATAAAACTGATTTTTATGCGACAAATGTCTAATCCTTCGAATATTTTGCGTCTACGCTTTCAATTCGCATGGGCGAGAATCTGGGCCCAGGTCTTTAGGTTGTCAGTCCACTTTGTCCCATTAGCAAGACTAATCGAATGGGCGGAGGTAGGCATGTATTTATATATGTAACCTATTAGTATGTAGTATATAGGATGGGATTTGGTCGGCCGCCTGGATTTGTGCTGGGGGCTTGGTTGGTGATCATTGAACCTGGCCGGGTCTCCGGTATGGGTTCGGGCGGCTGATTGGATTTTACCTTGTATAATATATATTTTACCTATCATTTTAATCGTAAATATATTGCTACATAAATTAAATAAACCTTTAATTTAGTTCATGTACATTTATTATTTTATTACATATATTTTCTTTATTAGATTAAATTTGACGTGTAAAAAGTGTATATATCTATACCTGCTTTGCAAAATAAACTATTTGAATTTGAATTTGCCTCTTACTCGTTTCCCCTCTATAATGACTTTTATTGAATTGTTTGTTGTGTCTATAAACATGTCCCAGATACACTAGTTTTCTTCTTTTGATTGTAGTAAGTAGCTCTCGCTTTCTGTCCATTCTTCTAAGGACTTCTTCGTTGGTAACTCTGTTCAATTGTGTTATATTATAAGATTTATGTTATATTATAAGATAGGGTTTCTTGATGTGGTCGCCCGGTCTATTATTGATCCATGTGATCCATTTACCTGTTTCATGCGTAATCGATTTTATCGATGAAATTATAATTCGGACTGCACAGTGGGTTCAACTTAATCAAATATCTGTTACATTTCGGTTTTACTAGCGAATTATTAGATAACCTCAAAGTACCAGTCGTTTATTTTTCAAATTACCCCGCCACGAAGGCAAATCAACATAATAAATAAAATGGGGTTTAATACTTTGTGGTAACTAAACTCGCTACTCTACTTACCGAAGTACAAATGAGAATTTATTGAATAGCTCGAGGTCATATTACTGGCCCATTTCCCTCAATTTCTGAATAGAAGTAATCCGTGAAAATCCTCAAACAAACCACAAAGGATGTCGTTTTGATCTAAAATAATATTCCTAAATATTTTTCTTTCAACTACCATATTATAATAATCATTAGTAACGTAAAAAGCCTGTACAAGATGTCGCGGGAAATAAAGTTGTACTATGAAAATCCTTTATCTCCCACAAGATTTACTTTTTTAAATTAAGAGGCTATGCGAATTTTATTTTTTTAACTGTCACTCCAAGCGAAAAATCGCGCAGTGCGAGAGGGGCGGATTCAGGGCAAAAGGGAAAAAATGATAGTTTTATAATTTTTATAAAAAAAAAAACAAAATAGCTAGCAAAATCTCAAATATAAAATCTCTAGATATTGTTGAAACACACCTAATAAAATATGTTTGAGTTCTGTATATGGTTTCTTTTCGTCAAACGAGGAGAAAAAATGTGTATGAAGACCTCATTTCAACAATTATTTCTATCGAGGAAAATGTATCCAAACCAAATATGTTTTCCAATTTAAAAACCCTAGATTATATAGTCAAAATGCATATACCAGAAACTGATTATGATTATCCGTGTGTTTCATGAAATACACAGAAAAGAAACACCCGTATCTTTTTCGCATATCGCCTTAAGAGTTTCTACATTTGTGGTGCCCTGGTCACAGTATAGATAAGTAACAGTATTACATCGGGGCAGTGTCCTTGAAACAACGCTCGGTAGACGCACGCAATAGGGCTGCCCACATAAATGCGCGGGAATCAGGTTGCGTCTTACACTCTTCACGTCCGTACTTGACTGCGGCGCACCCCCTATGATGTGTGAACCGAGATTTGGAAGCGCGCGTTTCGGCCGTTTTATATGAAGACATAATACTGTTTTAGTTATCTATACTGTACCCTGGTCTTGCCATTTCAAAAAGTACTGGCTGGTTAGATTAGAACACAAGCACGGTAATCAACAGTCAATACTCATTTAACTTTAATCGCAACTTGATACAAGCAACAAGACACTTTAACTTTTCCTCGCTGGCGCTCGGGCTACAAACAAACGCCCGAGGAAATAATAAATCCCTTTCCGCACGATATAATAATCTATTATCATCTTCCTATTATATCTCTTGGAGGTCTTCAGAGTCTTCACAAAAGGAAAATCAGACCAAATTTGTTTTATGTACGTATTTTGTTAGAAATACTGAAAGACTGACCTGGTTCGTATAGTGATTTATCAATGTAAAAAATACATTAACACACATGTGTATTTAGTCGGAGAGCTGACAACTAAAACGGCCAGGTAATTTTATCATCGATAAAACTCAGGATTCAACTTACCTGAGGGACCCTTTTCTGAAAACCATCATGTCATGTCATGTCATGGGGTCAGGAAAAAAAAATGAGGAAACGTATCGTCATTCGTTTTTATTGCAAACTGTTTCGCTATGTTCCAAAAATACCCAAAAAAAAAAAAACGATCAGTTGGTGAAAAGCTGAAAAGATGTCACCAACCTTAATTATAATTAGGAAAAAAAAACAATTTGCAGGTAATAGTATCATTGCTGGCTTTTTTTGTGCCAAGAGTTTATTTATTACAGAAGCTGGAAAAAAAGCCAGCTAAAAATTAATCAATTTATCCGCTTAGAGAATATGTGACGTCACACCAGGGGGGACTACCTATGACAAGGAAGGAAGGGGGCTCCAAAAATCATGAAATTTGTATGACGTTATATTCTAAAAAGACGGTAAAAACCGTAAAACCTACCATTCCTTACACTTACTAAAAGGTTGCTAAACCTCATTATGTTTCTTAATTTGAACCCGCTAGAACCAAATTCTCAAATCCCAATGGACTGTTTCAAAAAACAAAGCGTAAATTAATCTTTAAACTGATAAACAAGATGGCAACATTCGTACCCTTACCCTAGGGCTCATGAAAGAAGCCAAAGCTCTTGCTGCTGATACATAATGACCAAAATGCCTTATCCCGCAGGACGTCTTACGTGTCGCGACTTCCAAATCTCATTTCCAGTGCGACAGCGACAGATTCGCGGATCACCCAACTATCCGCACAATCACCCTATGATCTGCATACAAACTTATTTGAATAACTAGCTTTTTGCCCGCAGCTCCACCTTCGTTTATTCAACTCTACCCCGTTTCCAGCTTGGGCGTTATTTTATTAACACGCTCTTCCTCCAATTTTTAAGAAAATATGATTACGTTACATCTTGACTTATTATTTTATGGCTGTTTTTATTGGAACGAAGTTCCTTATCGCACTTAACACTCCAGACACTTGACGAATGAGAGCCAGGCCGAAAAAAGTGTAAAACTTCGACCGTCACAACACTTTTGCTATTTTTGTTTGTTTGCGTGTTTACAAGCGTGTCTATGTATATATTACTGCAGTATAGACGTGCGAAAGGAACTTCTTTCTAACCGGCTGTCCCACGACACTTCTCGTGTTTTTATGTTTAGATTTATTTTGTCTGCGAGGAAATCTATTATAATCTAAGAAAACATAAATTTTGTGTTCAGATTTACGCGAACACCTGTTGACAGTCTAAGCTTAATACCTAGGTCATCTAGCTCAGGAAGCATTTGTCAGAAGATGACTCTTACATGGAAACCGTTTTATTACTGTTTACCGGCGAATGAAAAAAACATAGAAGACTCATTTCTAACAAAGTATCCGGCCCGCCTCAGAAAAAAATCATTGCTATATACGCCGTTGCATTTGTGTAAAATGAGAACTTCATAAGGCCATAAAACCGGAAACCTAACAAACAAAGTAAACTTCAATAATCCATTCAACATAGTTATTGAGTTCGAGAGTTGTGGAAACTTCCTAGTAACTTACAGTGAAGTTGAATATGTACCATCGAGACAGACTGCGTAGACCCACTTATCGTCATTATTAAAATTATTCATTATTCTCTATTAATTCTGTTTTTTTTTGTGGACATTAGACATTTTGATTAATTTATTAATTGTTAAATTAATTATTTTTTGTTATATTTTAATTATGAATGATTCCTAGTTTAATGTATATAGGTACAATTTCTTCTTCAGTATTATTATTATTATTATTTTTACCCATACCTGCCATTGTATTTTTGTATCATATGCTTTAAAAAGGGGCAAACTGAAAATCAGCGCTGCAAGTTGCTTCAACTTGTAGTATTTGCTGAGTTTGCTCCTTTTTGCCATTTTGCATTATGTTGCACTCTTTTTTTTTTCCTTTTTGTGTGTGTTTTTTTTTTGGCAAATAAATTAATTTCACTTTCACTTTCACTTTCACTAAAATTGCAATAAGTGTGAAAATGGGGGCTGCGTCATTTCCCCTGATAGTAGTTTGGTTAGTAAAAACCTACCCAAGACAGCCCATCAGTATTAGTACAGAAGTTCTTTATTCTGTACTGTTCAATCCTTGAACTCCATCATATCTTAAAGATTGCTTTTTAGGGTTCCGTACCCAAAAGGTAACCAACGGGACCCTATTATTAAGACTCGTCTGTCCGTCTGTCTGTCCGTCTGTCACCAGGCTGTATCTCATGAACCGTGATAGATAGACAGTTGAAATTTTCACAGATAATGTATTTCTGTTGCCGCTATAACAACAAATACTAAAAAACAGAATAAAATAAATATTTAAGGGGGCTCCCATACAACAGACATGTTTTTTTGACGTTTTTATAGATAATGGTACGGAACCCTTAGTGCGCGAGTCCGACTCGCACTTGGCCGGTTTTTTAAATTCTTGCACTCTACTCATGACTGTACTCTACTGTCCTCCAAAAAGTTGCTTTTTTGAAACACCATCTCACACTGAAAACTTTTTATGGTAATTCTTTTGCTGTTAAAGCTGTCAGATTGTGGAATAACTTGCCTCATTGCCTGTCTTCAAAGGATTACTTATGGATCTTTTTCTGTCTTCGTAAATATTTTTATTTATTTATTAGTTCCACCAACAGAATTCGCTCAGATTAAATTATGTTAAGGTGTGTTAATTCGAAATAGTATATTACGATACGAGAGCGATGAAACGTTTTCTGACGAGTGTGAGTTTGCGGCACGAGCCGAAGGCGAGTGCTGCAATCACACGAGTCGAGAAAAAGTTTCTCGCACGAGTTTCGTATAATTTTTATAGCACAAGTGCGGAAAATGCCGACTTTACGCACGCGTGCGCGTGCGTAAAGCGGTCATTTTACGCACAGTGTGCTATACATAAACCATATTTTAGAACTTGTGGTTTAAAAAACCTCATGATGATGAATATTTTTACGAAAAAGCTGCAATTTCCATTTGCCTTCGTGTGACATCACTTTAGAGATAGCTAGTGTTTAGAAACATTCGCTGTCAAGATAAATTTATAATAATTTGCTTCCGACTGATTTGACAGATGGATGACAGATGAGTAGACAGACAGAGAGAGACCACTTTTTTATAAGCAATCACACCTAACAATCAATATAATGTTTAAAATTCTCAGGTGACGTCATATCGGACAATTCTTTTAAATATCATAAAATTAATAATGGTTAATTTATATACCAAAATAATGAAAACTTTGTCTTAAAATGGCGTATATCTTCTGAAAAAAAAATTTAAAAAATCTTTTTGAAATTAAGCTATGGGAATTACATATAGTTTATGAAATTTGGTATTCATTTACAAATCATAGATCTAGAAAAAAAATGAAGTACCTTACACTTATATGAGACGAGACTATCGTGATCATAGACTTGGGATAATGATAGATGTCAATATCTGAGGTATTTTCGTGTAAGTTTTCATTAATACTATTGTATCCCGACAACATTCTGTACACAGGCGTGTTTCTTGCAGTTTTAGTTCTGAGCACCGGTATGTGGAAACTTCTAGTATGAGGGAGGCGACGATGTGACCTAGGTACAGACAGAAATATTATATCGAGTGCATCAACACAAGATACTTGTCCGTTGACAAGCTTCCAGAGAAAAGTTAAGTCTATGAGCCGATGATAAATGTTTGTTAAATCGATCTACTTCTGCTACTAATGTCTATTTACTTTTGGTTTACGTATTATATTATTTATGTTTGTTATACAAGGTGTAGCAGAAAGGTGTAACCATATTTGAAGAGCTTATTCAGTCAAGTTAACTTTTAGCCATGGAGCCAACCATGAAATCTCAAAAAAATAGTCTGCCCTTCCAAACATTTCAGTTTTCATTGCATTTTTCTGTGAAAAAGTTATTTTTTTTATTTTTAAGATTCAAATTCAAATTTTATTTTGGGACCACAACAGCTTATGATTAAGTCAACAATATAAGAATAAATAAGAAATACATTAAATAAAGCCAATAATAGTTGTCCACCAGTTATAAGATACATAATACATAAGATACAGGGATTGTTCCATAGTAAAAGTTGTTTTATACCATTCACTGAATAAGCTCTTCAAATATGGTTACACGTTGGTTAACCTTTCTGTTACACGTTGTATATTAGTGTATTTTATCGTATTCTAAGTATTTGTATGTACAATTTAGATGTTATTTATGCAAGAAATCGCTATAAACGATAAGGCCGCCAATTGTTACCTATTTTATTAAGTTTGTTATTTTACTTTTATTTGATCTTTAATAAAGAGTATTTGTCTTGTCTTGGCTTAAAATGGAACAGACAGACGAAAATTCTAAAAATTGTATTTTTGGCTTCAATACAATAATAATAACCCATTTCATTCAAAATTTTAACAAAGTACTCATATCCATATACGGCTTTTTTACTGCTTTATAAAGGTGAAGTATGACAGAATAAGATGGCTGTTAAACCAAATTCATAAGAAACCGACGAACAGCTTTTGCTTTTAATTTGAACAGTTGAAACGTGTCTCTAATTTTAGCCACTGCAATAGAAACATGCTCGAGTACCTTCGTTTAATGAAAACACGGGATCGCGCTTATTTCGTTATCCGTAGTTAGCTCCACTGCAGTTCCATTAGCTAAGCTTGTTACATATCTCACCATTTCTTAACATATTTGATTTGCTCAAATTTCAACCATATAACATTAGTGTCAGGGTCCTATTTCAACAAAATTCTAGCAGAGTAAATATATTTATAGAGTAGTGAATTTTAGTACAAACGCTCAGATTCGAATTCACACACGCAGACGCGTGCTCTAGACGCCGCCCAGCCGCGCCGAGGTACAAAGCAGGGATGTAACGGAGGTCAGTTAACGGAGGCGGAGGCGAAGACGGATGTCTAGAACTCAACCTCCGGAGATTAACGGAGGCGGAGGCGGAGGTGAAAAAAAAATAAGAAAATTTACTATTGAATTTTTGTTATACTAAAATTTGTTTATAATTATTTATTACCTACACTCCTCTTTCCCCTGCCTTCTCTGCGCGAGTTCAAGTTCAAACCTGCTAATGCATCGTGCGTGCGCGCGTTATTTTCACATCACAGACAAAACTCCGCTAACCCTCCGTTTTAAAAGTTGCGGAGGCGGAGTTACGAATTTATTCGGAAATTCCGCACTTGCGGAGCGGAGCGGAGCTCCATTACATCCCTGGTACAAAGGTAGACTCCCCCGAACTTTGCTTAGACAGCGCATGTAGAGCACGCATCTCTCTGTGTGAGTTTGAATCAAAACATTTTACTAAGATTCACTACTCTATAAATACTCTGCTACAAGTTCAATGTACAGATGAAATGAATGATGATTACACTTGGAAATTGTTAATTAACTTGCATTGTACATGTATTTTGACCCCTCTGTGATCTAGTGGTTCAAGTTCTCGACTATTAATCCGGAGACATTTGTGTTCGGTTTGCGTACTGTGGATTCAAACTATGCCCGAGGTACGGCGAAAGGGCTCAGACGACGCCGTGCTGGGACGTATACAATAAGAAAAATGTGGGTGTACGAGTGTGCATTTCACAGTCCACACTTGGAAACACCTCTGAATCTCACCCCTCCCCCTGGGGATGCATTTCGTAATGAAGTTTTTTGTATAAACCGATAAATAATTAAATCGTGTTGAAAGTAGCGAAACGGCGAATGAAAAAACATGGTAGATTCATTTTGAACAAAGTGTCATTCGAAAATGGCACCAGAGACTGAAAATGGCAAAAGGCTCAACATTAGTTCGTAAGGTTGTCATTCGACATTAGGTCAGCCGTGATTGGCCGACTCAAAGACACAATAAATGCTATTGGAGCCGTCGCCAAACAAAATTGTGTTTTACACACTTTATTGTGGGGTAATTTTTCAGCTCTAATCAGACTTCCAAGTTTTTTTCGTTCGCTTCTGGTTGGAAGCGTTTAAAACGATTTTATTTTGTAACTTACAAATAAAGGGTTAAACGTTTAAATTCAATACGTGAATGAGTGCGCAATTTGGAAATAACTTCATGGTTGTGATAATTATTAGACGGAAAATTTATAGAACAGACTTTATTCCTTTGTCTTAAACAGAATTGCTTTTGATAAATATATTGGAAGCAATGAAGCCATAAAAGGCAATGAAATTTGTGGCTTCCATCCTGAGAAGTCATCAACAATGCTGTAAAAGGGAATTTATGACACTAATATTGTTATAGCACCGTTTAATGGTGGCCATCACGTGATTTTAGATACATACCGTGATTATATTCTATTTACTATTCTTAACTCTTAGAGAAATGGATTAATAAAAATAAAGATATATCATTTTTTTATACATTTCGGCCCCTTCAGTGAAGTCGTCGATTAAATAACATAAAAGCTTTTTTAATCAAGTTTTTGTTTTGTAAACAAGCGTTTGTTTAAACAATAAATGTTTTAAACAATTTCTTTCGCCTTTGGCCTAGGCAAAATGATAAAAGACTTGCGGAGAAGCATAGTTTAAAAAAAATTCTATTCATATCACAGATCTTCATAAAAAAAACAGAGAGGAACTATATCCATACAATAACATCTCATCTAGAAGTGTTATTCAAATAAATATATATTTTTATTATTACCTTTGTATGGTATTTAATTATTTATAGATATGGAGCATATAAATGACAGAAACAATTCGACTCCTACTGTGGAGGAGTAGGAGTCGAAATATATCGTATATTAATTGTTTTTGTCATTTATATGCTCCATATCTATAAATAACTCATCTAGAAGTGGAGACATCAGAACGCAGGATCGGGTTTATTCCGTAATCTTACAATATAAATCTACGTGCAGTGATCTTCACGGTTTTCCATAAAATCTTTTTCCTTGTTTGAGAAGTTATAATTTTAATTTATTCAACAAATCAGATACATAACAAAAAATTAACTAATAAAATAAATTTAATCAATAAAATTTTCCTTGTTCCAGTTTATATCTCAAAGATGACTTCGCAGTCCTCCCTTACCTGGAAGCTGGATACAACAGAGTGAGTAGTTCTTTTTGTTATTTTACATTTATACTATCGAGGAAATTGCGCTGTCCTTCCTTCCACCCTTGTTGCCATGAAAAGTGGCTCAGTGGAATTATCCCTAATGATACATGCGATTGCCATGCAGTGGTTTCAAAACACAAAATAATAAATCGATGATGCATGGATCTGATGGCACCACGCCCTACGCAATATGCCGAAGCCAGGAGTGCAATTGTGTATAAAAAATCGTATTCATTCACAATACTAAAATTCAGTCCTGCTCTATCGTTTTTGTTTTTTAACTGTCTATCCTGCTCTAATCAGATGCCGCGCAAGCAAAACTTCAGTTATTTTGAAATCACGGCTACATTAGGACATTAATTACAATTTATTTATGTAATAAAGGTGTTATTTTCTAGTAAGTATCTGCGTGGGTTGGTTTTGTTTCAATTGGTTTTGAAATATGGAAACTGAATCGCTTTTTTCATGAAATTCATGCTTTATTTAAAGTAACATAATAAAAAGAAGATCAAAATTATGTTTATTTATAAAGTGTAATTAATAAATTGTATTGAGTCAATAAAACACACCATATTTTTTTCTACTTTTTACCATCTATATTCACGGAACTGAATCCAATGCAAAACTGATGGATTGTGGAGTACGGTTTCAATTATAAAACTGCTATTCGCCTGGAAATTAGCCAGTTTGACAATTAACATCGTACGTTTTACAAAGCCGTAGACTTCTATAGGAGGTATTAGTTTCAACTTGATATCCCCCACGGAGCCGAGAAAACTGGTTTTAACAGACGGAAACAAAGTGATCCAATGGATTTTTCTATTTGAGGTAAGGAACCCTGAAAAGTGAATGAGTGCGCTGGTATGCACGATAGTAATATCAATCTAGGTCGATATACACTATCAGTTTTCTTCGATCAATGTTTTGTTTTTAAATTTGATGTTCACTGTTTTGAGTAAATTTTGTATGAAAGAAGATACCTTTTTACGACATGTGGACATAATGGATCAGTTTCCTAGACCAGCGTTTCTCAACCTTTTTTGTCCGCGGACCCCTTAGGAAATCAATTACAATTTTAAGGACCCCCCTTAATAAAATAGCAGCAATAAATTTCGGACCATTTATTTTAGCTCTACAAATTACAAAAAAATATATACTTTTTCGTATAAAATACGTTAATGAGAAGGTTGGTGCTGCTTTTTTGCAACTAAATTATGATTGTTTCTAACATATTTATGATTGTTAAATGGTTCATAGATTAGGCAGGCCCCTCATAAATATGCTCGGGGACCCCCAGGGGTCCGCGGACCACAGGTTAAGAAACGCTGTCCTAGACAATACTCATTTGATAATAGATCCTATAAAAGTAATACTGATTAATTTCTTATTTAATTAATATTCTGAACTAAAATAATATTTCAGAATTGGGTGTATTAAAAAATCTAGAAAAGTTCTGGTAGAAAAAGTTCGATAAATTGATTATGAATTACTAATTGACAATTAGTTACATCGTCAAAAAAACCTTTTGATATTTTCATATCTATTAAATGAAACAATTCCATTCCAGGAATAAATATTTGATCAGCAAGTGGGTGTTGTGGAAATTATCTCGACAAAGTAATTAATTATGTTGACGAAAAATATACATTTTTGCATTGTGGCTGCTTCCTCTGGGGATAAAAGAGATTAATAAATTGGTCTTATTTATGTTGCGATGAAAATTTTGATAAATGAAATAATTCTTGCCGCACTCGACCACGTCACCTCAGGGCAACAGGATTCTATCTAACATTTTTGTGTTTTTTGAGTTAATTGTCCAAGGCTTTTCAAGATTTTTAAGAAGGTTCTATCTGCATTTAAATTATCAATAAAGCTGATTTTGAAGGCTTCAATTTTAGATTTAGTGCTGTCAAAACTAAATTTTCTTCATTGTAAAATAGTTCATAAGCGTTAAAAACAGAAGCTATTTTAGTAAAAATTTAAGTTCTAAAACTCTAAAACTAAAATTAAAGCATTGTTTTAAAAAAACACTTGTACTTATCCACATATTACGTACATTTTAGACATGATTGTAGTTTATAAGATTTATTTGTTAGTTAGGATGTGTAAAAAGCCCTAGAAAATGCTTTACAGCGAAACCGGTCGGGCATAATAAAGTTGTACGTAATATGTGGATAAGTACAAGTGTTTTTTTAAAACAATGTTTTATAAACTCCACCAAGTGCCAGCAATCACTAGCATCTACTATAAAATTAAAGCCTTCAGAATCGGCTTTATTGTAGCAGTATTTTTATTCGAGTTATTTAACATCGTTCTATATGTACCTTTTTTGAAAATTTCGCCACAACACAGTTCTATCTGACATTTTGTAAATGAGATTTTAAAAATGGTTCTCAGTAGGTGATAGTGACAAGGGTTCTATGTGAATTTAGAACTCAGAATGTAAAGAAACAAATTGTGCTTTTAAGGTAAGTCGAGACATCAGGTTTCTATCTGTTCTGAAATACAAACAAAATTGCATATTTTACATGAAAAAATGAAAAGATATACTAGGATATACATTTTAGAACCTATCAAAAAATAAACTAACTTAATAGGTAAATTAACATCAATAAAATCATCAATTCCCAAAACCAGACACTGAGTCACATGAAACTTTTTTGATCTGACACGAATTGACGTAAAAAAAGGCAGACTGAGTTGCAGCTAAGCAACTACTGAAGCATAGCGATGGCGGTGGTTTGTAAGTGTGTGAGTGAACCTATTATGGATGTCGACTTACTACGATGTGAATGTGTGCGGGCCAAACTTGTGCGTAAAAATCTGTCATCCAAAGGGGTAATGTCGCCAGCGTTCTGGGCACCCTACCGTAGGGACCGTGACTCCAAACTACATTATAAATCGGCGTTTTTAGTATTTGTTGTTTAAATACAGAATATCGTAAATAATATACAGAAATTTCAAATCCCTAACTACTTTGGTCTTTGTGATATGTAGACCCCGTAACAAAAATGGTCTAAAATGGCAAATTTGATAGCCCCCCATTTCTTTATAATTTAAGATAAAAACTTATAAAAAACATATTTATACTCTACTTATTTAAGCTCTTGACAATGACACCCCCCATGTTAGGATAAAAAAAATTGTTTCGGCTTCATTTTCATGTATGAGGCTGAAAAATAATTTAATTACATTTTAAATTCAATATTCGGTTTTGGGTCAACATTTTACACAACAAATAAAAATTTCAGGCCTGTTAGTTAGACCATTTTATTCGAGACTTCACAGGAGTACTCTTATCTATAAATGTGTTTCAAGTTTTTTCAGAATTCAACCCCTAAAAGGGGGAAATGGGGTAAAAATTTTGAAAATCAACATGGGTATCGTTTGAATGGTTTATCGGGTCGCTGATTACGAAAACAACAACGATTTTAAAATCCAACGTGGTTGACGTGAAAAAGGCTTTGAAATTCGACCATTTTTCGAAGCTCATAGCTAGGCAAAGATTGGAGATAGATAAAAAGTGTGAAAGCTAAAGTTGTAGAAAATTTTATCAGCTTTCATTATGTAGTAGAATAAAATTTCGTACAATGCACGGTTTTCGAGATGTAAGCAAAAAACCAAAAAACGGGATCTTCTTTGTGCCCCCCCTCCTCGGGCTCGACTCGGAGGGTCAAGGACTTTTAGCATGTTTATCTCCTAACCAGTCCAAACAAAGTTCCTAAGTTAAAGATCCTGCTTTCGACTTTTCCATCCACAAATTATTCGTTGCTTAAACTATACTGTGTTAATTGGATTGGTTGCTTACTATAATTATTTAATAAGTTCCCAAGTTATTTCACATATTGTGCCATCGTGGAGATTGCCGCTGACCTACTTAACGTTCTTATTACTATTGCAGTGCGGGCGATGAATGGGACGGCGGGATTTTCTTCGATGGTACATTTTAATGTCTTGCTTTGTTTAAATATTTATTTATAATTCTGTCGCAACTATAGATGAAAGAGCAAATTTGTCCTACTAAGGGTGAAAACTTAAAAAGAGAATTCGGCAACAAAAACTGTTAAATATTTTATAAATAAATGATTTTGATGTTTGATTTCTTTTGAAATGATCGTGCACAAAAAAAGCTTATTTATAATTATTGTTCTGCACGATTATTTACAAAGAAATGCGTTTGGGAATGATTTGTCGCTTCCACCTTAAGAAGTTTCAGACCATTTTTCCTTCCTTTTTTCTATGCATTATCTCTCTCTTTTCTCCTTTATAAGGTATTTCAATTTAAATGGAAAGTAATTTAGGAGGTGATTCAGTATCGTTAATACACCACATTCCACTGCAAAGCACTTTTTTTTGCGCAAACTTTTTTTTCACTTTTCAGTACAAAGTGGTCCGATAAGCCGACTCAGTTTGTATGAACAAGTGAAGAAAAAGTTCTCGCAAAAAAAAGTACTTTGCTGTGGAATGTGATGTATTAACGATACTGAATCACCTCCTAAATTACTTTCCATTTAAATTGAAAGACCTTATATATACCGTGATTAATTATTAAAACTTTACTTGAAATACAGTTTCCGACTTAAGAAAACAAAAGGCCGTATTTCACAAAGTTTGGTGAAAACTGTACACTTTCAAAACTGCCAATTTATTAAATAGATGCTAAAATCCCTGCCTGCGTAAAATCAATACTTTCAAAAGCTTTAACAATGCTGTCCAGCATGAATGGACGTCTGCATTCACCCCGATAACATACCCTTTGGACCCGTATAAAACTTGTCGACTATACCTATATATACAAGTAGGTACGTATATAATACATTTAGGTAGAAGGACAAAGAGTATGTCAAGCGCCAGAACCAAACAAAAGAGCAGGGTATTTCAATCACGTCAGTGGAAAATTGTGTTGGAACAGGGTGGAACTTTGATGTGTACTCGTATAAACCAAGGTTTAGGATATATAAATATAAACAAATGCATACCGTATACAAAACCGTACGTGAATAAGTCCTGTAAAGGTTATAAGTTATGTTATAACTTATAACATAACATAGCATAAATACGCTTTATTGTGCACCAAAAGAAAAACAACAAAAAGCACAATACCATGTTGGAAAAATACAAAAATATAGGCAACAATGGGCGGTCTTATCGCTTAGAGCGATTTCTTCCAGACAACCTTTGGGTGGAAATATTTTAGATGTACGTGAAGGCGTAGGCGGTGTACCTATTATAATCAAAAATACTTAAATAATGGTCTAAAATAAGTATATATTAACTCAATACGTAAACTAGACACAAAATAAATAAATATTACATTCAATTAAATACAAAATATATACTTGTGTATAAAGATAGATAGAAAAAAAAAATATATATATAAGTACCAGTACAGTTAGAGATAAATTAAACTTAAACTATCAAAGGGATAGAAAATGCTCCTTAATTAGTCTTTTAAAAACAGCCAACGTGTAACAAAAAGGTGTAACCAAAGCTGAGCTTATTCAGTCAATGGTATAAAACAACTTTTACTATGGAACAAACCCTGTATATCGAAAAAAAAATTAACTGTTTCATAGAAAAATGCAATACCGCTCAGCAGAAATGTATGGAAGAGCAGATTTTTTTTTTTGAGATTTCGGGGTTGGCTCCATAGTAAAAGTTGTTCTATACCATTGACTGAATAAGCTCTTCGAATACGGTTACACGTTTCTGTTACACATTGTATAAGGTGACTTTTGTTTAATATGAGTAGGTATTTAAATATGAAATTGCCGAAATTTTCTTACAGATTCATGAGTTCATAATTCATGTAATTCAATAGCTATTTCTATTATTTGTTTTTTGTTTGAAAGTTGATTTCAAGGTTTTGCATCTATTGTTTTTATTGTCAGTTTGATAACCAAAATTAAATGTTCAAAAACAGTTCATCCTAAATACCGTCCAGTGTCCTAAATGCATTTCCATGATAAGATTTGTAATAATTTTTTTACAGCTGACACTTTTCAAAAATCAAATTGTCGTATTCATACACAAAATAAGTTACATAATTTGGATTTGTCATTCGTAAAAAAAAAATGTTATTACTGAAAATTGAGTTTACTTCAAATTCTCTATAGAAAACAGCAATTTCATTTGTAAAGACCTATTATATAGCCAAATTGATACTGGATACTCGCTATGTGGTCAGGTCAGGTTCAATGACCTTTATTGTGAAAAACGCAAAATAAAATGTAGGATTCCTATATACTAATTGAGTTGTTCGTAAATTAGTATAGAGACACAAATATTTTTCATTCGCAAAAAGGGTCTTTGAGCCTTGGTTCTGACCACTTACCGCGTCTCCATTATGAATATGGCTATATAAACAAAAGTCACTTTTTGTAGATATATTTACGAACAACACTAAGTCAATTAGTATAATGTCTTTGACACATACCGCGTCTCCAGTATGAATTTGGCTATATACTCAAAAGTCACTTTTTATAGGTACACGGCCCGCCAAAGTAGACGAACTCTAATTAAAAATACAGATCCCACCAAAAACATTTCATGTAAAGTAGGTTGCCAAGACTCACAAGCTCATAAATTATGAGTCATAATGCTTTCACTCTTAAAAAGTTATCAACTTATCAGGTCTCATGTAGAGCCAAGCCCCTAATTCTACAAGGCTTACACCTCTACAAGCCCTAACTCTACAAACCCTACATGTTGGTCAAAAAGTAGCTTGGCCGTTTTGCGGCCGTCGCATAGACGATCCCATTTATATTGTTCTTATTATTAGTATATAAAATTTATTTTATTAAATACCTTTCGATTCCGAGATAGAAAAACCGGCATCCCACCTAGTCTAGCTACCGTCTTTTCAGAGTTAAAAAGAAACTCTTTTATTGCTGAAGAAACAAAATTAAGTAATTTGAGAACAACCTTGACCGCAACACAACATATCGCCTTTGACCTATTTGTTTTCTTTAACCATTCAATACAGGTGCACCTCCCACGTATTTCCTTTCTCTGGCAGCCAGCCATCGCCTTCTCTCACACATTTCTATTCAGGTTGCATCGAAGGTTCATGCATTGTAATGTTCCCTTCACCTTTTTAGGGTTCCGTGCCTATATGGTAAAAAACCTCAACAACCGTCTAACCTGATAAATTTAAAACGAAAGTAGTTTACTTGCCCAAGCAAGTGTGGTACTACATTACTTTGAAAAAATCAAAAGACCTAATTTTATTCTTCAGATCATGGTAGAAACTGTAGGAGCAACGGCATGGTGCGCAGAGATTCTTCAAGCTCGAGCAGCCGGAGCGACTGCGCGGGCACATATTGGAGCAGTCGTCGCGCTAGCAGCCGCTGCAGACCGCTGCAGAGATCTGGTGGCCATCACTGATGATCAGCAGAAGATATTGGTCAGTTCCTCTTAGTTCTTACAGCAAAAAAAACGATGATTACTGCTCCTTGAAGGAACAAATTAATTGGGCCAGTACAAGTTTGTCACAGATGGCGTCAAATTCAACGCATTCTCGGAGCTTTGATGAAAAAAGGTATGGGTGTTCGGGGTGATACTGCGCAGGTGACAGCTAACTTCACGCGCGCCTTCTGTCTTAGCTAGAACTGTAATCAGATGTCTATTCCAGGTAACCAACAAATCTTGGTGCCGGTTGCTTGGCTGGCGCTTGGAAGAAGGGTCTAAACCATTAGCCGAAACCGCTGGGGGTGAAGCTTTGCGCCTAGCTGCTAGTGGGGCCAGGGACTGGGAGGCACCGATCACGTTGCGGAGACGGGCGGGGGCAGATCCATTGCTATTGCCATGCCGGGGATCTTCTGTGTCTTTGGCTAGGTAAATCTTTTTTGTCTTTGCCAACATCACTACTTGAATCTTCAAATTAACCATGGAATTGTCTTCTTTTAATGACAATACCATGTCGTCTATGACAATACTTACTTAGATTGTAGATGACTTATTGTCATGGTACATTAACATGATATATTGTTCATCCCCAGGAGTACATCTCACATAGTATTCGTATGCGAGCCAGGCAGCGCTAACGAAGTGGGTGCAGCCCGAGGGTCCCTTCACTCCATCCGACGGGGCTCCTTAGATGTTCGTTCAGTGGCTTCTGATGGTCTACGGCGCACTTCTCTCGCTAAACTTCAGGGGTTGCCTTTTGAAGCGCCTATTACAAAGGTAAGAGACCCGGTTAAATCTCTCGCAAGAGCTTATCTCGATTCCATAATAAAATACTTACTAACGACCATCGTGAATGGGACAATCAGATTCAACAAAATTACTAGGAAGTTCAAGTTCGGTCAAAATTAAAGAAAGCGGATCTTGGCTCGATCGTGAGCATAAAACTAAAGGAGAAAAAAGGCGCCCGACAATTTATTCGTTCGTAACCAGGGCAGCGTTGTCGAAGTGGGCGCAACCAGGGGATTCCTGAACTCCATACGTCGGGGCTCCTTGGATGTTCGCTCCGTCACTTCTGAAGACGGTCCGCGGCGTTCTTCTCTTGCAATGTTGCAAGGCTGGCCTTTAGAAGCCCCTATTACTAAAGTAAGAAAGAATCTATTTGCTAAATAAACGTCTGCTATATTCTTTCACTTCTTCTGTACTCCACAAAAGCACTTAATTGATCTCAGCACCCAGTATTAAATCTTGTATAAATTAATTTAATTTCTTTCTCGCAAACTCTAAACACTAAATATTTTAAAATTGCCAGTAATTGGTTAGATTTTTGTTTGCTGTTGTTATATGTGCCGTAACTTCAAAGCAACACCGGAGTATTACAAGGTTCAATCTTTGGGTCACTTTTGTTCATTATGTTCAAAATTGTAGGTTATATCCCTGCTGGCAACAGCGACGGAGGGTGCTCCGCCTTCAACAATAGCCTGTATTGATCGTGCTGTGGACATGCTAAGAACTTCGGAGCTGTATTTACCACAAATGAGGGATGATTCTAAAATGAGGGTTGAAGACCCAATTGCTACGGATCTTATTGGCGCTTTATTATCGGTAAGTAGACAATTATTAAATGTATATTGCAAAATGTAGTACATATACAGAGGTAGTTAGATTGTAGACGTAGTGAATAGAAAATGACAATGCTATTAAGTAATGCAGAGTGCTGAAAATTCTTTGAATAGAATTCATACACATGCTTTACATACGCTCGTTATTAACTTACAGTGTATCTTCTATGTATATAAAATCATGATATATCACATAAATGTGAAACCTACTGATTTCATGAAACGTCACTATCAACATTGATTTAATCTATTAGAACTGATTCGTTTATTAGGTATTTTTATTTAGAATTTTAGTTTATTTTGCGACATGAATATTTCCGTAATTATATACCTACTTATTTAAACTCTAATGTATGTATTGCATTGTAGATAGATACTAACATGTATTATTATTTGTTTATGATCCTGTATCGTCGGGTAGAGGGAGCAAGGCAACGCGAACTTAATGTTTATGGTAGGAAGTTTGAATTTGCAATAATCTGACTTTCTTCTCATGTATCGTCCACTGCTGCTTTCTGAAGGCTTTTGGATGCAATCCTAGAACCAAATTCATTTTAAACCAGAGTTTATTACAGGATCTTTAAAATTTACCGTATGCATTTTTGTTTTGTATTTTATATGTCTACCTACGAAAGTGACTGTTGGTAGCTAATTGTTGATACTGAATGTTTTTTTTTTTTATCATTGGTGTATTCAAAATTTACCAGAATAAACTTTGGTGAACTTTACTCAATACTTCACACGAAATCTTGTATAGATTTTGAATTTATCATTTCTCTAAGTAGGTACTTATAGTACTTTTCTTTATTATTAACCGATTTTCTGTTATATTTTCTTTTTTTCAAGGTCTAATATATCGTATCCATGTTTTATCAGTGCATCTAAATCTTATATCTTTTACTCGGCCTTCATTATTATTTATTTTCTTGGTATCCTTTGTTATTTGCCACTGTTTATGAGTTCTAAAATGATTTGCGCATTATAAATTAAACAAACAATAATTAGTTTCTAATAATATAATTAGAAGTACATAGATAATCAAAGTGTAGCATATCTGTTGTTATCTGATAAAATTGATATAGTGTTTTTTACAAGATTGTGGCATGGAATTAGATTCTTAAAACTACCTAATTATTTCCTTGACATATTTGTTTTCTTTTTTTTTTTTTTTGTTATATAGTAAGTACTCTGTAAATATACCCAGCACAAAGAAATTAATAATTGTAAGACTAAAAATAAATTCATCAATACATCGAGACAGTAGCAACTGAAGTAGAACACCCACTCGCACGGATGTTATATTCAGGGCTGGCATGAATGAAAATCTGAAGACAAATTCTAAGCACCAAACTTGTGTATTATTTTTATTTACTTACTTCAGAAATTGTGATTTAGTTGCAAATTTTCAGCAAGGACCAACCAACACCCTGTCTTCACGCCGAAGCAGCAACGATTCGACCGTAGTACGCTCACAGACCAACAGAACCAACATCAAACATAAGGTAAAAATTTAAAAGCAGTGGTAGCTTTAAATTTTGGCATATGGGATAATGGGATACATGAAAAAAGAGTAGGGCTCGACTGGGCGCGCCGTATGGAGACGTATGTTAAATACATACAAACAGAGAACAAAGAGCCAAGTCAATAGCAAGTCAATAACTTCATTGATGAATGTGAAAAATCAAAAGAGGAGTGTCAAGAGAGTAGCAGATGAAGATCTGTACATCCTTTCACTCTTGTCGGGAGACGATATTTGCTATTGGGAAAAGTTCCGCTGACCCACTAAAGCAATACCATGGTAATAAAAGCGAAAGGTGGGCCTGCCTAATTTTTACTGATACTGGTAGAATTTCTCTTCCGGAGTAAAATCTACAACTTTCACCCCCGAAACTGATTCCTGCCTGGCATATAAAAGAACCTCACTAAACAATACAACTAATTGTTATCTGTATACAAAACAGCTGAGTGAGAATGAAATCTTCTACACAGTCTACTTCAAACTATAGGTATATAATTTCATTCTTTCCAGACGCCAGGTCAACTCCGCGAGCTCTTAGACACGGCTTTGAACTGGGACTTCGAGATCTTCCGCCTGGAAGACCTGACTCGTGGCCGCCCGCTAGCACACCTTGGCTTAGCCCTCATGGGAGGTCGCTTCGACGTCTGCTCAGCCCTAGAGTGCGATGAGAGGACCCTGCTGAACTGGCTGACGGTTATAGAGATGAACTACCATGCTGTCAACACGTATCATAATTCTACGCATGCTGCTGATGTTCTTCAGGTAATTGAGGGAGTATTTATTAAATATTTGGATGCACGATATCTGGTTTAGCCTTTTCCTTAACTCAAGGAGGGTATCCGAAAAAATCGGTCCTGCTCTGACGCTTTCATTTTACTCTTGACTATCCTGCTCAGTAGAAGCGGGCTGCTCTGAAATCTCGCGATTTCAAAGATGGGTAATATGACGGCCATTTTATATCTCATTTTGTACCACGTTTATTTTGGTACGTAATATAACTGAAATAAAATTATATTTACTTCATAGCTTTAGGCCTATCTTTGCGATTTTATTGGATGCAAGGAAATGCAAGTAATCCTGTATCGAACGGCCGAAAAGAGTGAAATATGAAATTAAATACTTTTTCCAAAGATGCTTTTTATAAATGGAATTAAATCACTTGAGCGTTGCTGATCTTTAAAAAAATCTGTCACTTGTACGTGATTCTAGTACTTAGCGATGAATATTTGAGAAGCGACAGAGGTGCTTCAGATAATCTGTAACCGTTGCCAACCATTGTCCTCTAGGAGACTTGCGTGAGTTTATGTACCTACATAATTACCTGCAGTTCAAGCTCTCTATTTGTAAACGATTTCAACAGCGGACAGTGCAATAAGAACTGCCAATAGGTAGTCTGTCAGACAGACGGTGTCATTACTTATTGTATTTACAGTGAGCCTGTCTTACTTCCATACATACTACATCAAACATTTTCGCCTAGTTCTTTGATCATTTTATCACTGGTCAGTACTTGATACATAAAACTGCATAATTCCAGGCAGTAGCATACTTTCTGGAGAAGGACCGGTTGAAGATGCTCCTCGAACCCCTGGAAGCGGCTGCGGCGCTGATCTCAGCCGCTGCGCACGACATAGACCACCCTGGCTTCTCGTCAGCGTTCCTCTGCAACTCACGGCATTCGCTAGCTCTGCTTTACAACGATGTCAGCGTGCTTGAGAGCCATCATGCTGCGTTGACCTTCAAGCTCACTCTCAGTAAGTTTGTTTGACCTTCCATTATTGAATTTCAGACATAAGGTAGCCTCGAAATAGGACTCTATGGCTCTATCAGCATAAAGCAAGATATTTCAGGAAGTTTACTTATAATGTATGGATTAGTCGTGGAAGAAGCTGTCAGCATGCCCGCACTAATTAGAGTCACCTGTTGTAAAGGCATATTAACTCAAGAACTACGCCGATTGATCTAAAATTTGGCAAAGATATGGGAACTTAATCTGAGACCCCAAAATTTTTAATACTCAATTTATTGACAATATATCTTGGAAATTCCTGTGTGAGGTTTGTATAATGAAGCGTGTTTTCAAACTGACATCATAGTTAATGGAAATCATTTATTGTGTACGATTTTTTTCCAATGAGTCTGTCTTTACTTCTGTAACTGCTTTAAGTCTATCTTCAATAAGATTATGATTTATTATCACTAGGCCTGGAAGTACGTCTCGCCTTAACCCAGCATTTGTTCCCCTTTCACAGATGACGACCGCGTGAATATCTTCAAGAACCTGGACCGGGAGACATACAAGCAGGCGCGACACAATGTGATCGACATGATCCTTGCGACGGAGATGACGCGCCATTTCGAACACTTGGCCAAGTTCGTCAATGTCTTCTACGCCAAATCTAACGGCAGTAAGGAGGACGGCATGCAGTCTGAGGTGAGGCCTGGTCTCCAAATGAAATTCATACGTCGTCAAGACATAAATCCCCGAGGGTTTTCCAAGGATGGACTGTGAAATACAAGTCACAGTCAACGCTGATACACCCACGTTTAACCAACGATTATTACGTCACAGTGTGTTGGGGTGATCGCCGCACTTCGTAGTCAAAGCTTCGGTGTCTGTATACACGACCTAACTCAAGAACGGTTAGGCTCACAGAACAAATTTCTGTAGTTAGGCTAAGGAACCCTTATAAAAATCACTTCGTGTCCGTTAATCTGAAAAAATCTAAATACCCGGGTGGAACGAAGTTCTTACGTACTATAAGCAAAAGTGTCGTGACGGTGGAACTCTTGCACTTTTTTTGATATTTGTGTGCACTGTTGTGTCTTCTCACTGTTGTGTTGGTACAAAACTCTAATTGCACAAGCCCAACTCGCTCTTGCCCAGAAAGTATCTAAACAGTAGAGTAACCAATTATGTGCCATAACCACTCTCTTAGGTACGGCTCGTGACATCATGCCAGAACACGACGAGAGGACGTGGCGGTATGGTTTTGTCACGAGGGTTCATTTTCATAAGTCACGGCCGAGGCCTACCATCAGTGAAGTGAAATGATTTTACAGTTAGTTGGGGATGGTTCCGACTATAAGTTGGATGTGAGGAGAGACCTGGCGCTACTAATTTATCTTTTTTAAATTTTGCGAGGTATATTATTCAATCCGCGGTTGCTAGCGTCCTTGGAGCTATTTGTAAGTTGTTTAGCGTGCAGCATGCGCGCACTAATGTTCCGAAAAAGTCACCTGTTGTAAAGGCACTCAATCTTTTCAACAGAATCGACAACCTTACGGATACCGATTTGTTTAGTTATTCTTTGAGGGACTTCTCAAAAACTGCTTTAAATATAATTTGTTACCAACCGCATTAGGTTAGCCTGTAAGGATTGTGTAGTATAAATGTAAATAATAAATAAATAAAAAATTAAAAAATAACTATCCAGTTTTCTCCGGGCGTATTTGGAATAAGCAGTGGTGGGACCTCAGTTTACGTCCCTCGGGTAATCTCCTCACGTGTACTCCAAAAACTTGTACAGTCAACAAAAGATATAAGTAACCAGGCCCAGCGTAAATAGTTTGATCCTACGACCCACAGGAAAGTGATATATGACGTGTAGAATATTTGGTCACTACATAAATATACGCGCTAATTTCATCTATCACTCGTCTGCGGGTCTTAGAATCAAAGTGTTTGGGCTGGACTTGGTTCCTTGTCTCTCTTGTTGGCCGTACTTGTCCTAAATCACCCCTGCCTTCTCTTCTCTTGATTCTCTATAGAAGTGGTATATCATGTGGTTATGTTTCCAGGAACCCCTCTCGCTGGACACGATAGCACTGCAGCAGCCAGAGAACGTGGTTCTAGTCAAGCGGATGATGATCAAGTGCGCTGACGTCTCCAACGCGTCGCGACCACAGAAGTTCGCGTTTGAGTGGGCGAGGAGGTACGGAATTATACCACTATCGGTTTTAAAAATAAAAAAATACATTTCCATGTGAATACTCATGTTCATACTCGGAATGAGGTGTATATAGACTGTGAAATATAAGGCACAGTCCAAACTCGTAATTGGTACTGCTTGTACGGTCTAAGTATAAGTGGTCACGTTTTACCGACATTTATTACATCCCACCGCGATGGCTAGTAAGCCCTATCAACGTATTCACGCACAAATATGGAGTGGTTCCACAGCTTAACGTGCTTTGTAAACCTCGTAGACCAATCACGAATGTAATCCTGCAGAATTCAAACCCGTGACTTCGGGATTAGTGGTCGAGGCG
The DNA here is from genome assembly GCA_934047225.1 of Ypsolopha sequella. Taxonomy (NCBI): domain Eukaryota; kingdom Metazoa; phylum Arthropoda; class Insecta; order Lepidoptera; family Ypsolophidae; genus Ypsolopha; species Ypsolopha sequella. Next base: position 9,081,405 of record OW204002.1, on the reverse strand, counting down.
TTCGAACCACTAGCTAGACCACAGAGGCAGTCAAGGGTGTTGTGCCGAAAGTCGCGTGTCTGGAACTTTTTGCTGGAAAAGCAATGACAATGTCAAGTGTGACTTGTAAAAACTATGAAAAATACAAACACCGATTTTGAAAAAAAAAAATTAGAGAAAGTCTCCTAGCATGCCTTGTTGCCAAACAATTTTTTTTTTCAAAATTCTTATATTTTTTTACTAGCCTTCTTGACATTGTCGTTGCTTTTTCTGCAAAAAGTTCCATGCACGCCACTGTACCGAAAAGCATGAACTGTGAATTTATTACCTTCGGAGAGAACTTCAGAGGAAAGAACAAATTGTAAGCACAAAATGATCTATGTGGTTTTCGCAATCTGCCCTTACCTAAGATTACTATGCGTGCCACACACACTGGTCAGTGTACTCATTGACTCTTTGTCGATTAAAAATATTAGTGTTTATGTAAGTTGAAAATATCAAGAGTGGGGTGACGGTGCTTATCGTGATAGTACGTATTCGAACATAGACATGTCTCAAAAGAAAGTTTCATAACTTACAATGGCGTCACGTCTATAATAGTCTACACCGTAGACCGTCTACGGGCTACGGGAGGGAAGCATCGGATTAAAAATTTAGAGTGCCACGGTCTCATCTGACCCGGTGGGTCAACCTTAAATTAAAGGAAAGTTTTCAGGATAGATTAAAAAGGAATTGGTTTGGATGGCTTTTTTTTCTGCAATTTCCATCTGACCCCTCAGTGACTGGGCCCCTAAACTGGTGCCTATATAGGCGAAAATCCTGATGCCTCCGGTCACTCGCAGTTCGGGTAATATCGCGTACAAAATTGTCAAAAACGTTCCTACCTCTCTCCCCAGGATCGCCGAAGAGTACTTCTTACAAACGGACGAGGAGAAAGCCAAAGACCTGCCGGTGGTGATGCCGATGTTTGACCGCGCCACCTGCTCGATACCGCGCTCGCAGATCGGCTTCATTGATTTCATCATCATTGACATGATGGAGGCCTGGGCTGGTACGTTACACTGCCTCGGAACATGCACGAAAACTTTTTTTCATTTTATTTAATCGTGAGAGTTTCGATGGAGCCGAGGGTCTGAATAGCTTACGCTTACGCAAAGATTACGCAGAAACCTTGATTTCTTTTTCAATCAATCAGAAATCACATTATAATATATATATAAATATATATAATATTATTATTTAATAATATATTCTTGTATACATTTGTTTATGTAAGTCTATGGTATTAAGTTAAATTTGGTAGGTTATTTGTATTTACAATTTATTGATTTTCATTTAATTTACTCTGTCTATCCCTTTTACTTTTTTAGGGACAATGTCTTCACCACCCAAAGGTTGGCTGGAAGAAATAGTTTTAAGTGATAAGTCCACCCTTGTACAAAATTATGTTTTCAATACTCTGTTTCCTTTTATATGTCTTTTGTGTACAATAAAGTGTCAATTCATTCATTCAAAGTAATATACCTACATAGTCGTGAGAAACACAGGCTGGCTTTTTTTTGCTGAAAACTAGAATTAAACTGATGCCGTTAATTCGAGAGAATGATGACAGATGGAGTGTGGCGATATCTCGAAAAAATACTACAAGTCAACAAGAGCTTCTTCACGACAAAAATAAATAAAGGCACGTTAAAAAAATATCAACGGTACAACAAATGGGACGAAATAAATCCAAATCATGATTATTTAAACTTTTTTTATAAATAAAAACCCTGGAATAGAATATATATACGATCTTATTATTTGGTAAGGTATATCAGTTTTATAATACGACAACACTGCCTTACACCGCAGATATTATAAACCTTTTTCTGAAATGTCGATTCAAAAAGTCGAGGATTCATACTGCAGGCATTATAATTGCTGATTTGACAGAAAAGCTTTTTTTTAACTTTTACGTAGAAATTGAGTCAGCTGATTCATTAAGTTTTGTACTAGGAAGTGGAAAATATATACGACAAAAATACTTTTTATTAACAAATGGGACCTTTTAACGATATACAATCTACCCTAAAATCATCATGATAAATATAAAATATTGAAATGCAAAACAGTAAAAAAAAGGTTTTATCCCCTGACATTTGCAAACGTCACCATTCTCTCGAATGAACGGCCGGAGTTTAGTGTAGATATTCTATCTCACGATGTCCCTTTGGCTATGGTTGTAGTAGTGACGTGTACAGATAAACGCGTTTTGTGTGTGTTGCGCGTTTTGTACCGCTCCCGAGGTTACGCACACTAGAAAAATAACGTGCGCATGCACTACTACAACCATAGCCAAACAGAATTCCAGAGATAGACTCGTCTATAAAAACAATTTTTACTATGCATTACCCCGAAATCACGAATAAAAAACCGGTCAAGTGCGAGTCAGACTCGTGTGCCTAGGGTTCCGTAATTCGACAGTTTTGGGAAATTCGTTATTTTGTTTTCGTGAATTTCTCAACCTGTATATTTTTCCTGTAATCTTTACGTAAGCACATATTATAGTGCGCGCCAATCTTTTAGTCGCCTCTGAGTGAGTTACGAGTGCAAGCTTGCGCAGGTACAGTCAAGGAAACAATAATATCAACGGTTGATTATTAAATGTTGACTATAAGTGGGAAGGTGTACTTGTTGTACCTACTTATTTAATTATTTATTTATTATTTTAGTGCAATCGTAACTATATAAATAAAATGCATTAACATAAACACCATTTTCCTACATTGTCGCCTTAAAACGCTATAACGTCCGCGAGGCATAACAACAACAATAAACTTTAACAAACTAAATCAACAAAACTTTAATAAACTAAATCAACAAAACAACAAATAAAAGCAACAAAAACAACAGACAGATTCAACGATAAACTTAACGAATCATAGAATTTTTTTCCTCGTGGGTACTTTTCATGCAACGTGCGCGTGTGTAGTGTACGGACGTAGCACTAACACTAAAAAAATAAATAGTGATTTGGATACCATTCAGGAGTGGGCTCGTAACAATTCTCTGGTGTTAAATCCCCATAAGACAAAATTTTTGATTTTGGGTACGAAGAACCAATGCACGTCCATTAGTAACAAAACTCCTTGCATTCAAATTGACGGCCAAAGTATTGAAAATGTAAAATGTGCACGGAACCTTGGCTTAATGATGGATAGCGAACTTCGGTTCGAGGCACATGTAAATTCTAAAATTAGAAATGCCTTCTATAGGTTAAAGGTACTGTATGGTATTCGACAGTTTTTAAGAGAAGAGGTCCGGGAACTACTGGTAGAGAGTTTAGTTTTGTCTCTATTTAATTTTTGTGATGTTGTATACGGGCCGCGAATCTATGTCAAAACAGAACGCGCCATACAGCGCGTACAAAATGCGTGTGCACGTTTTTGTTACGTGGTTCCTAAACGAGCACACATCACACCATTTCTAAATAATAAAAAAATAATAAAAATGAATGGCCGTAGACAATGGGGTCTACTTTTATAAAGGCCACCAGTTGGCGCCACTGGCACGTAAGGTATATGTCAAAGGTTTGTTAGGTTAGATTTACATAGAAGTTCGATTTTTTGTTTTGCTTATCCATATAATATTATTTTTTTTTCTTTCTTAAATGCGAATAAACAATGCCGCAATGATGTGCAGTTCCATTATGTTCCAAAACGAAAGGAGGACTTAAGTTTTGTTTTAGTCCCTCTTTTCTTTAGCTCTAATCTTAATTCATTTACTTTCATTGCACCGTACCTTGAATAATAAACCTGAAACTATGAATTTATGTCGACTAATACACAAATAACTAATAAAAAGCCATAGCTTTCGCCGTTTCGCGGGCATTTGACGTTTCTCTATACCTGTCGCCTCAGTGGCGCCACCTGACGTCGATAGTAGCCCTCATTGCATCTTGCTACTTTCGTTCACAAAATAGTTCACACGCAGAGACCTATCTACCTTTATGATAAATTCACATGGACCCGAGACACTCACGGTCGATTTACACGCAATCGAACTACGGATAGAATGGTCATAGGGAAGCACAAAACTACAGGTTACAAAGGAGGCTTCAAATACGCAGCCGCAAAAATTTGGAATGACCTACCACCACCTTTGCGTAAATACATGTGTTCTGTTACCTTTAAAAAACATATCAGAGTATGTATTCTCAGCAAGCAATGTAATTAATGCTGCTTCGTTATTTAAGCTTCTTTTTTTTTTCATTTTGTTTTTATAATTATTGTGTTGCATGTTATTATTTTATTCTCTATTAATTCTAATTCAGATAATGCTTGTTTTTTTTTTATTTTTTTGTGGACATTAGACAATTTGATTAATGTATTAATTGTTAAATTAATTATTTTTTGTTATATTTTAATTATGAATGATTCCTAGTTTAATGTATATAGGTACAATTTCTTCTTCATTATTATTATTATTATTATTTTACCCATACCTGCCATTGTATTTCTGTATCATATGCTTTAAAAAGGGGCAAACTGAAAATCAGCGCTGCAAGTTGCCTCAACTTGTAGTATTTGCTGAGTTTGCTCCTTTTTGCCATTTTGCATTATGTTGCACTCTTTTTTTTTTCCTTTTTGTGTGTGTTTTTCTTTGGCAAATAAATTTATTTCACTTTCACTTTCACTTTCACTAACGCATAGTGTTGACACCTGCTGAACGGCGAGCGGGGGGTGTGGTGCGGCACGCAGCGCAGGCGGGTGTGTTCCGCGCCCTCGCTCCTGTAACGTCCCCCTGACACCGTAAAACGGCTAATGCGTCGATTCTTGGGGCTAGGTTCAGAGGCGACTAAAAGATTGGCGCGCACTGTACCATGATTTTTTCATATTTTCTGTCCCATCAGTTTTGGGGATTATGGGGAATATACATTTTTTTGTGGTTTTTCGAGGATTTCTCGAAATAGATTAAAGTAAATATAGCCAAACTACATAGTTTTACAATCAGCTCTACCTGTGAATATATTTTTATTTAAAAAAAATTATCTTTCTCATAATATGTGTTTAACTTTTTTTTAATCTTTATAGTTTTCCTGTAAGTGGACAGTTATAATTGTCATTTTTTTTATATTTTTTGGTTAAACAGTTTCGGAGATAAGCCCCCCCCCCTCCCTCTTAACATACATTTTTTTGTGGTTTTTCAAAGATTTCTCCAAATCATTGCCAGCAAATATAGTTAAGATATATATTTTTACAATCAGTTCTTTAATATCTACAATTTGATAGCCATATTGCATTTTTAGTTTTTTTTTTATTATTTTTCTCTCTGTTGTATTAGGATTATTTTGACCAACTTCAAATTTTCAAATTATTTTTTATACTGTGGGAAATATATGTGTGGGACAACTAATGCTATGTTTGTGCCAAATTTCAAGTCTTTTTCGTTAACAGAGCTAAAGTTATGAGGCTGTGATATACGGACGGATGGACAACGGAGAATCACCATAAAGCTTCCTTTTGTACCTCTTAGGTACTACGGAACCCTGAAAAAACGCTGTTCCGTAAATTTTGGTCAAGTAGATCAAATTTTTATATGTAACAGCTAATTTTTAGGGTTACGTACCCAAAGGGCAAAACGGAGCCCTAATATAGTCACTCCGCTGTCTGTCTGTCTGTCCTTCCATATGACACGGGTCTCTAGCTCTTAGACGGAATAATATAGAGACCTGAAATTTTGATATGTTGTGTAAAATGTTGATCCAAAACCGAATATTGAATTAAAAATGTAAGATTAAAATAATTTATCTTACCCTAGCAGGTGGGGTGTCATGTTTAGAAATCATAGAGTAGAGTATTAGTGTATTTTTTTATTTGTTTTTATCTTCAAAATTAAAGTAGTGGGGGACTATCAAAGTTGTCATTTTAGACCATTTTTGTTACGGGGTCTGTATCAAAGACTAAAGTGTTTTGTATATAAGCCACCATTAGGCACAAAAATGCCAATTCATAATGTAGTTTTAGGTTACGTCCCCGTATATTCAACCAACTTAATTTTGCAGTTTTGGTTCATACAATTAGTTAATGATATAATTTCTGTTTAAATTATTTAAGTACCTATATTTATTTCCTTAAATGGTACGGAGCCCTCTGGGTGCGAATCCTACTCGAACTTGACCGATTTTTATAAAGTATATTTCATAGCCATAGTAGAGTTCCTACTATTTTTTTCAATGAACGTTTCTCAGAATTTCTCAGAATAATTTCTTGATTTTGCTAAAAAATTATGATGACAATTGTATGCAATATGCTACTTAACATCACTCAGCTTTTTTCCTAAAATTTTAGTACAATATCTTTTTTTATTTCAGCGTTTATTGACATGCCAGAGCTGGTAAACCACGCTCGTTTGAACCATACTCGCTGGCGAGAGCTGGACGAGGCTGGAGTCACAACCCTCGCCGACGTGAAGCGAGCGCAGCGCAACGCCATACAAGCTGCGCCTTCTTCCACCTCCCAGCCCACCGCTGAAGAATAGTGTAATGTAAGCGATGGTTGCGATTCAATCGGAAACTTACGGGTGTTCATGTGATTTAGGTAGCTTTGTAGTCTACGTTTTGATACAAAGTATGAAGGAGTTACTTTCAGCGGCGTTGGTTTACAAACTCGCGGAAACTAAGTTGAGAACTCGCTTGGATGACGCAGCAATGTACGAGCGATAACCGTACAGGTCCTCTAAAAGGCCCCTATGGATGAATCATATTATGATTCTGTTCTAATGGCGTCTCTTTTGCACGCGTGAAAAATCTCTGCCTCTATCCTGTTTTCAAATAATTTTATGATTCACCCAAGTCGGCCTTTTTAGATCCCAAGCAGTAGGTTTGCGCATTTCAGTCGAGTCTAACTTCACACAAAAATCAACAGATTCTGTAATGTTTTTAATTTTATTTGACAGATTTTATAATTTATAAATAACGAATATTTCGTTTTTGCCGCACGGCACTAAAATTATGAAACATAGGTAAGTGTTATAGAGATGTGTTAGAATTATTAAAATTCTTCAAGAATATAATTGTACACTGGGGTGTAACTTCTACTTTGATTGTATGAATTACAAATGCTTGATTTGTCAGGATGTTACTGAAATGTAAGTAACCAGCATTGTTATGAAATGGTATGCATTTTTCTGAAGTTGCATTCTAAAGTCTGAAATGGATCAGTGGCTATATGCCTAAACAGATGTGTCCGAAAATACGCTTATTTTGTACTAATATATCCGTGTTAGCCTAGATATCATTGGAAATTTGTACTTGTTGGTAAAATTAAAATTAAATTAAATCCTTATACCCGGGTAAATAAACAGGTAACTTTAAATGAAACCTGATGCTTTACTGCTTTTGCTGTACCCAGAATAGGTATTTACAATTTGTAATAGAATATTGAAAAAATAAAGATAATTTGTAATTACAGATATGTGTTTCTTTGAAAAAGAAAAACATATATCTACTGATGTAGGGATGTAATTTAATTTACAGTTACCTGCCTATTTACACACGGTATGTAGCCATATTCTTAGGAAATATTAAATACTGTACCCCTAACATACCCCATAGACACACAATATTTACGACCAACATGCGATGTCACAGGAAAGAGCAAGCAGAATCAAATGACGATACAAAATATCGAGAGTATACTTGTGAGAACCAACCAAGTGACAAAATTGTTGGAATAGCTTGGTTTTTTGTGCTCTTTCTTCTGGTAAAACCTGTTAAATGCTAGGTCTCTTGGATCCTGAGATTTTTTACCAACTAAATAATGAAACTTGAAATTGGTGTCGATTCGGCGCAACACAACTTACTTGACAGGACTAACCTTATTTTGAGCGTCCTGTATTTGTCTTTTCTATACAGAAAGAAAAAGACAACACGCTTACATTAAGTTTAGCCCTGTCAATTAAGTTAAAAACGTGCTATACCGAATCGGTGTTACTATCAACATAAAAACAGATTTTCTCAAAACTATAAAACGTGCACATAGCTAGTTCTCACAGCTGTATGCCCTTGTTATGTCTACTAGTTGTGCTAGGGGTACAAAAGTTTTTAACTTTATGTATTACAGTAGATACGTATATAATATATCTCAGAGTTATTGATAACCGTTTACACTATACTGTAATGACGTGCTACATATGCATGGGCTAGTTGATACTTGTATAAACTTTGTTATGTATACATAATGTTAGTCCGATACCGTGATATGTATGTGCCATATTTCTTAAATTGGCCATATACATAAATTAATCATCTCTCAGTGCACCCCATGACAGAAAAAAACGTTACATTTGCATGTAATATTAGTATAACCGCACACACCACACCTACCATTATTTTAAACTTGATACTTACTGTAGTTATTGTAATATTTACCAATTGATATATTGAAAGAACATTTGGTCCATTTATACAATTGAGCTTTTGAAGAATTCCTATTTTTATATTGAACTTTTTGTAGTTTCTACCTATCTCATATCAATTCAATAACTTTTATTAATAACAACCTATCAAAATATATACCAAAAAATACTTTCTACCATTTTACTCAGCTTTAACACAAATTAAAGTCAAAAGTATAGGAAAATCTTTGAATGTTTTCGCCAGTGCTATTGTAAATACAAACCTAGTATTTACTAAAACTGACGGAACATAAAAAAAAAACATGCCCAACAATTTCTAAAATTTGTTTCTTAGAAAAAGTTGGTTTTTGTAATCAGCAGAATACTTAATTTGTTTCAGTAAATTGTAGCTGTCTTTTTACCAACAGTAAAACTTCTATATATCTATCTATAATTAAATGAATATATAAACTACATTTTCAATCGTTCGAATAGTCATGTACAAAAATTGATTATTGGACTATAGTCGTTATTTCGCTACTAATAGCGATTTGTTTAGGATAAGGAACAAACAAATATACATATTTAGTAGAAATCGTAAGAAAACGCTTCCTTGTGCTCAATGTTGATAAATAATATCGGTCTAACAAATTTATTACTTATATCGTCTGTATCGACCCGAACCCCTAGCTAGCGTATCTATTAGAGATGTACCGCCTTATCGCCGACCAGTGAGTAATCGGCAAGTGGCATCTCTAGTTGGCGACATTAGAGAGTCAGCAAAATTATCTTACAGTAAAACAGAAAATAAATGATATTAAAACTTTAGTAGATTTTACGAAAATTTAATTATCATTAAACAACTGTTACTAGATATGTTCAACCACTAGTAGCCGACTAGACTATTCGGCCACTTTTACATAAGACAGATTGGTCGCTAGTCAGCTAGTCGGACAAATCCATACCTCTAGCATTTATACATATTTGTGCTGTCACATGTACGGTATATCAGCGTGCGAACGAGCTAGAAGGATAAAAACATAGGTACCATCTCTTGTGGACTCGTGCTAAAGGTACCACAGATGACGCAAGTGCATGAACTCTATGAAAACCAAGCGTGACACATTTTACAATGAAAATGGTTGACAGCGCTGCGGTTTGAATTTTAGAAGGAATTGTAAAACTGTCGCCGTCAATAGAAATTGTGGACTATGTAAACAAACCGTTTTCTCAATTTTTCTCAAGGTTCTGTCACGGAGTCTCACTGAACATTATTCCAAATCATGAAGCATCAAGTCTTACCAGACATTAACTGTATTTCATCATGAAATATTCAATAATCACCAGTTAATTACGGAAAATCATAGAATCAATAGTCAATTCTGTACTGCGTCGAGATTGCTGTCATATTTTTTTCTCATCGAATCTGTATTGTCTTTGAAAATTGGTGATGTACGAATCTATTTGAATTTTGAATCTATTTTATTCGTGATGCTATTTTATTCCGTCATTTTTTTTGGCAGCGTTACTTCATAATCTTTGACATAAATATGTGTGTGATTCTATCGAGAGCTGTGTGATCGATTTGACTAGCGATTCATCAGAATCAATGAGTTCAAAAGGAAGGAGATGCCCATCTAAACATTTTCCCAAACTACAACTGGCGCCACACTTTATGACGCCTCGCACGTTAGTATATCTCTCTCTTTCATACATCATATATTTCTTTCATATTTTTCTCTCTGTCTCGCTGGTACTAACTTCACTCGGGTTTGGCGCGAACATGAATGCCGCGTTGCGTAGGTGTGCGATGTAACCTTGTACGTGCGTACATGAATCCTTAATTTCTTTTTTATGGTAGTGGGTGAATCAGTGATAAATTCGACGTGTTGGAGGTATTAATGTAATTCAAAGTATATAAAAATTAAGTTCAAAAACTAAAACCCGACTACTCACGATCACGCTCTAAAAAGTATGAAACAAGAAAATCACAAATATTGATAGTGATGTTCAGGGGATAGCCGTGGTCGTATGCCACTTTGCCCTAAAGCTTAATACTGTTAGAATGCATTATTTTTTTTATTTAAGGCAGTGTGCATACAACCATGGCTATCCTGTGAATATCACTATGAACGTTTATTTTCTTGTTTCATACTTTTTAGAGCGTGATCGTGAGTAATCGGGTTTTAGTTTTTAAACTTAATTTTATCTAAATTATTTTGGGGTTATTATTTCGTGATAATATATTGTTTGTTTTTAATAAATTATTCCAAATTATCAAATTATCGGGTCCATGCAAGCAAAGCCGCGAGCAAAAGCTAACAATATATATATTTTTGAAATATGCTTATTAAGTCCTTTCATATGATATCAAACACGGCACCATAGGTTTTTTTTTTTAGTTTTTGACTTTTTATCTTCTAAAGGGCGCCACGTTCAATTTATTGTGACGACACATAGCTTATAACTAACGGACGGTCAAGACGCTTTCAACAATACCTAATTTATCAAATTATGATAAGTAGTTTAGAAGTTATAAGAGAACAGATGAACATACATACGTACATACATACATACAGGTCAAAATCATAACCCTCCTTTTAGCTTTGCCGTAGTCCTAATTATAGGTAACCCGGTCAGAGTGTCGATAAGGGGGCACGATACCATAGTGCCATCTTATCTACACCCCAACCGGTAACCCTACTTTTGGCTTCGCCGTAGTCGGGTAAAAAGCTAGACAAATGAAACTAAGTTTATTCCATTAGTCTGCTAAGCAAATCTTAATCAAATCCAGGCCGAAGTTATTATTAGATTTATTGACATCAGAAAAATGTTTTCGTGGTATTTTACTTCTGAAAATAAAGTTAATTATTTCATCTCATTATTTTTTTCATCCAATTTTTAGTTTCCTATTATTATAATATTTTCCTAGTATCGTATATTAAGTTCCCCTTAGCAAAATTTTAAATTTCCTACATAAGTTTAAAGTATATTTCCTACATAAGTTTTAAGACAAAAATAAAATACAGGTTGATAAAAATGACGCCCGTACAAAGTTGCTTTTGTTCAAACTCGCGTGAGGTGGTAGCGAACATCATGGCCGCCATTATGGACTTCGATAATATAATTATCGCTTCGAAAATGGTTTATTTAGTTGTAAAACAAGCAAAAAACATGATGTACTGTTACTTATTGATGATACGATATCCCATCTGGCTTTTTAAATTTTTTTTCATAGTTTTTGCAGCTTTTTACTGTGCAACAAGGCATTTTTAATAGAAGTTCACACACAAACACACTGCACAATCTCCCGCGGAACACTGAGTCGCGCTTGTGCTAAATTGGCATTTTAGCACTTACGCACTGGGGTCATTTACTCGCTTCGTTGGCCTGGTCCTTACCTTTAGGTCAATGATCAGAATATTTTAGCGATGAATCAAATAAAGAAAATTAATTAAGCACCTAACATATTTTAATCACATACTTACCCATCTCTAGATAGTTCACCTATTCATAGACAAAGACAACATGGCGCTTTGTTTACATAGTCCACAATTTCTATTGACGGCTACTTTAAGACATAAGAGTCAAAGTTGTGGAAGTCAATATCTGTAAAGGAAGAGCATTGCTTTCCCTTTTGTCGCGCGAAGTACACTCGCGTCATCTATTTAGATCTATATTTGTGCAGGTACCAACAGTGAATAGTTGTTACATTTTATGTATATAATTAAATTATACCAAATGTAAAACAGTATTTTACACCCAGTTTATGGCACTATGTATTTTCAATCTCAAAAGTATTTGATATTTAGTTTGAAAATACCAACGAATCGTTAATCGGTTCAAAGCCAAAATTTAACAATGTCTAAGTATGTCATTATTTCTTTAGTTAGCTCAATTTAATTAGAATAACAAAGCTGAGAATAAGTACAATATGCTGGTTTTAGGATACATCCTTGGGAATACTATATGGATGTAAGTACTTATAATGAGTTAAAACAGCGGAGTTAAACCTGTGCACATGTATTGGCACTTTCGCCTACAAATTGTGTTCTGCGCAGTGAATATATGTATGTAAATGCAGAAGATCCGCGCCCGTAATCTTGTCTGAAGTATAATAACAATTCTGACACTTTATATCTTGCTTCCTTAGCTAAGCGCACGGGTGAAGGACGGGGCTGAGTTTAGTTTGATCGTCGGGTGACGCCCGCAACATGCCATCTCTTTTGCACGTGTTGAATTTGTATATTATGCTATCCTGCTGTCAGTGGAAATATATTTTGCACTGATGAATGGGACGCCATTAGTATTTGTTGTATTGTATCGCGAACCATATTATATATTTAATATTCTTTTACTATCGTACATAACCCTGTGTGGGTACTTATAAATAAAAGTTTTGGGTACTTCCATGGTATATTATTCGGCCATGGTTACTTCTAAGAGAATATGAAGTAAGTATCAAAAGTAGCTGTTCACAGTTTATGTCACAGTCGTGACCGTGAGTCGTGACTTACAGAGCACGTGCTTCTATAGTTCGGTTGTTATCCAAAGTTAATCCGATAATCTGAATTGGTGCAAATGATATTTCCTGAGCAGGCGTCGCGTCGACAAGCGATTAAACTAAACGCACCCGGGAGATGCAAGACATAAAACTCGGGCGTCCTCGCGCACACCATATAGTGTAATATTCTTGTTTGCCTATCGACAATGTAAAAACGTTGTAATCTAAAATCAGCACATTCCAATGAGTGTTTGATTGAATATATTTATTAGTGTAAGTCAGAGAGGTGTTTCATAATGCTACTAATTATAAATAACATGAAATAAGTGACGGGGGCTGGACCCCAAATGTTTTACTAATTATATTCTACTTGAGGATACACTGTTGTTGTATATTTTATATGTCGTTCGAGTACCAATTCATATTTATACATTATGTAATGAACATTTTACCACTTCACAGGCTTGAAGTGAATGTATGTCATTGTTTAATTAGACTAAATAGTAAAAAAAGAAATATGTTATGTACGTTTTAATTTATTGTAGTGTATTTGATCTGATTTCTATCAATTTCACTTTTTCTGAATTGTAAAAATAAAATTTTTCCTTTTCATAATAAGTTTGTTTCGTATATTTGTAGACAGAAAAGATTATTGTAAAAAAATTGTATAATGTAAAAGATACCATGTTCTTAATTTACAATAAATAAAAATTAATTTTGTTGTATTTACCAACCTTTTTTCATTTTATAACCTCGATTTTAGGATGCAAAAGAAACAATTAAGTTCAGAGTAAATCATTTTATTATAAACAATAATTAAAAAACATATATTTCATTATTATACATAACTTATTACAATTCCAACATTGTGTTATATGACGTATGTAAGTAGACTGCTATAACTCGGTGCGCGTTAGTATGGCGATAGAAGTCATTCACCCCTTTTATACTGTCGTACTAAAGTAGCAGCCATATTGGGCCCGCTACTATAGTACGCTTAGAGACAGTACTTTCGCACGTTTGCCGAAACATATCGAAGTATCGCTACCGCAAAAACGAGTACAGTGGTAGAAGGGGTGAATGACCGCTACCGCCATGCTAACGCACACTTACTATAATGCAAACACATGTCTAACTTAAGAACGGTTTCGCAGGTGGATTGTGAAAAACCCGCCTTTTTCTAATTAATCGAAACGGAACACTTAAATTCAAAATTCAATTAATAGTTATTTAACAAAACCTTATTATTACCCATGTATTGTGGATGTTGCCATCGCAAAGTTTCCGTAAATTAGAATTTCAAAGATTTTAAATTTAAAGCATTTTGAAATTCTAATTTTTAGAAACGAATGGAAACTTTGCGATGGCAGAATACACATAAGGTTTTGTTGAATAACTATTGAGTGAATTTTGAATCTAAGTGTTCTGTTTCGATTAATTAGAAAAAGGCGGGTTTTTCAAAATCTGGCTGCGAAACCGCTCTGAAGTTTTCCAAATAAATATAACATGGACACGTACAGGTACATAGCTAATATTTTCTTTTGTCAGACCATGTTTTTTTTTGGGGAACTTCTTCAATATGATCATCTAAGCCTGATAGGCTTCGGCACACAGAAAGCTGGGCTGCAGCGGGGCAGAAGCGGAGTACTATGGCACATAGACGAAAACAGCCTACAGACTCCTCATAACAGGCGACCGATTTCTGTCAACACATCTGACTGAACCAGCAGATACAATTCGCCACTCCAAAATTATATGTTTCGGTAGGCCAAACCAAAAGGGTACCAAGATAAGTTTAGATAAGTTTGTGGCGGTATACGTAAGATTGGAAGAGCCAATAGGATTGCAGTATCCCGTTTCGATTGTTGACAAAATATTTGTACGCAAGATGTTGAACAATAGACGTCTTTCTGGGCTGTATTGTCTATGCTATGGAAGTATATGGGAGACGCCGTACAGAAGGCGCAGCAGTAGCCATATACTTCCACAGTAATTCGCCTGCTGACGCCCCGCGTTATCATCGCACTCCGCTTCTATCCCGCTACAGCCCCGCTTTATATTATAAAGGAAGGTGTCAGTAAAATAGTAGTAGTCTATTTACACCCAATAAAATATAAATGCAGTTTATATATTATATTCCTATAGACAAGTGTATATTTGGGATTCTCTAAGAAAAGAAACCTATGTACACTATACATTTTATATTATGTACACGTTTTTCTTTCACAGGAGACATATAAATAAGAGATGGAATGGAAATAACTTTACTTTCTAAATGTTTTATATTTTTTTAAATTAACAATTAATTAAATAGTAACATAATTATCATGACTTGTGAAATATTCTTTCTTGCGTGAAACATACGTCTCTCAACTATCTGTTAT
This sequence comes from Ypsolopha sequella, assembly GCA_934047225.1. Classification (NCBI taxonomy): domain Eukaryota; kingdom Metazoa; phylum Arthropoda; class Insecta; order Lepidoptera; family Ypsolophidae; genus Ypsolopha; species Ypsolopha sequella. The sequence goes on along the minus strand of OW204002.1, from coordinate 9,066,159 downwards.
AATAAGCCATAAAATTGACCAGCGGTACGTCGGCGACGCGGTGTAAGAAGCGGCCCTGCCCCACATTCGCACCGTCCCACCCCGCTCGATTCTTACCTCCGCGCCGCCCAACGCTCCCCTCATGCCGCGGGCGATCCGCCAATTGTATGCTTTATCTACATATAGTTCTTATGTCTCGTTTGAAAACTTTCCATTTCAAATGGTCGTCTACAGTTCGGGTCAGTACATCTGTATTTTGTATCTGCCATTCGTAATTTCACACTGGGTTGGATTACATTGTTACACATTGTTAGATAGCGTTCCTAAACGCCGTTTTCACTTGGATGGTTGTGGAACGGGTAACAGTTAATTTTTACCTCTACCCCGGCGTTTAGGAACGTTACCTTATACTAAATCTAAGGTAAAAATGTCAAATGACATGTGTAGTGTCGCTACACAAGGAAACCCGTTCAAAAACTAAACGTGTCAACCAGAGTGTTCCTACCCCGCCAAATAGTCGAGTATAAATTAACAATTTCGTCAGGTTTCAACACTGACAGCAGGATAGCGTATACAGTCTTCAACGCGTACGACAGAGATGGCATTAGAACCAGTGTCGCGAACCCTAGTTTATGAACGCAGCCAAGAAGGGCGTGATGTTAGTCACAGAAGGTACCGCAATCGCGCATTCTCAGAGCTTCGACGAGAAGGCGGTGAAAAACCCTTCCTTTTAACGTACGCCTTTATACTGGCCCGAACTGTGTATCTTTCCTTTTTTTTTTGTGACGACTTTTGCTGAGCTCGGCGACTTGGGTCACCGAAAAATCTCCATCCGACAAACCTTCAAGACTACATTGGTATCATACCGTTTCATTTAAGGGTCGATTCTTTGGATTTGCAATTAAATTGTCACAAACACGGACGGTGGTCACAAAAAATTAATTATAAAGACAAAAAACAACGCCAAGTCAAAAACAATGTATAATAAGCAAAAACTGATTTTGTTGTTATAAAAGTAACTTTAAAATAAATGGATTTTACATAGTGAAGTATTTTAATTGGCAGCTAATTAAAATTCTCGATCAGGTGCCGAACACACAGACCCCCGTTCATTAATTAACACTTTCGTCAGGTTCCAACACTGACAGCAGGATAGCGTGTACAATTTACAGCGCGTGCGATAGAGATGGCAATAGAACCCATATAGCGATTTATGAACGCGCCCCCGCGTTCTGCGGTCACTGTAATCTATGCGACGGCTTGTATCTTTACACACAGAGACTACAAGAACGCGCGTTCTATTGTTATTCTGCATTCCAAACAGTATGCGACTGTGTTACTTAGAGGTGTGTAGTTCTACCCTCGATTTTGTTTTTGTGCTTTATAAGCTAAGTTGATCAATGTTATTTAAGAGGCTATGCGAAGTTTATTTTCGTCACTGTCACTCTAAGCGAAAACACGCTCAGTGCGAGAGGGGCGGATTCAGGGCGAAAGCGAAAAATTTTAGTTTTATAATTTTTATAAAAAAAACTAAAATAGCTAGCAAAATTTCAAATATCAAATCTCGAGATATTGTTGAAACACACCTAATAAAATTAAAATAATAAAGGTTTCCGGTACGCCTTTATGTACCTATATAATGTATGTTTCTTTGAAATAAATAAATTGTTTGAACGCAGAACGCGCTGTGTGGTCGGCGCCTTATGGAAAATCCAATTATTATGAAGCTTCCATAATATAATTGAAATATCTATATTATTTGTTTTATCTTTAGCTGGCAGTTATTTTCCGAGCGTTTAAGTTAATTGTTGTGATTTAATTCCAAATCTGGATCCTTAATGATTAGATAAGAGATATCCTTAATGATTCAAATAAGGATTACGTACAGGTATTTCTAAACAGAAGGCACATCGGAAGTGAAAACCGAGCGCAAAGGCGCTGTTATTATTATAATAAAACTATACAGGATGAAACTTAATCAACCGCCCGAATTCACATTGGAGTCCCGGTTAGTGATCAGGAATGAGAAACTAAAACAGTTGCCAACGCAACATTTTATTGACTCTAATATTAGACAATTTGCAAACCAGTGTATCTCTGCTACTGTATTGTTAAAAAACTTTTAGTCTGAGATATTTGTACATTACATTTTCTATTTTTTTTAATTTTATAATGAGTATCAATGATCCTTTATTTTTTAAATCATTAAAAAAAATGTTTGTTCCAATAAGAACTGGACTAGTACAAATACAAATTCTATTGTAGGCAGTAAGGGAGCAAAAAAAAATTTTTTTTTCGAATTTCACTTGAATGGTCATTAAACATTGTTCCTGATTACTTACCGAGTCTCCTGTATGAATTCGGGAGGTTGATTAAATTTCACCTTACATGTTTTTGGAGCATACGTACCAAAATTAGTCTAAACTAATTCAAACATCTGGTTTACAGAACCATACATGTTGTTGTGCATTCAAAACAATATACAGGGCGTCCCTTCACAATGGGCCTTGGAGGGAAAGTACTTAAAATATAGTTTTCTTTTTATAATTAGGTATAATAGCCTGTCTGATCCGGGAATCAAACCAGCTACATAAAAAAAAACCTGGGTTTTAATGACATCGATCGAAATTGTGAGTTATATGTACTAATTCTTCTTTACTAACACAGTATCTTAAACTAAAGGTAGACCATGAAAGTAAGTATTTCAATAACAAAACCAAAACAATGGAATAAGTTTGTCTCGAAAAAAAAAGAAAGCGATTAATCTTTTTTTTTGACAACGGCTGTTAATTATTTTTTAAATAAAATGATGTCTCCACTAGGGGAAATTTTATATCTCCAGTATTAAAAGTACTTTCCCTCTATGGCCCATTGAAATGGGACGTCTTGTATATATTATTATTTTTATTACTTTATTTGTTGGCCATTTGGCCTTTAAACTTTATCCACAAAAGGAAGGAACGCCGACCGTGAACACTTTCGGTCTAAGACAACGATAATGCCGTTTTTATACTGAAAACACAGCCTTTTCACTTTCAAATTGACTTGTGCAACCAATTTTAGGACATAAATTTATATTATTACATACTTATTTGGTTGCCTTAAGAAAATCGTTGTCTGTGCACAGAGCAAATAAAGACTGGTTTTACTTTCAAGTTTTCACTTTAGACACTGACTGTAGGAAATGCCTTTTCTCACGTGATGCAGTACGTCCAGTAAAGCTTTATATTTTATGATTTGTTTCGCTACTGACACATCCTGTATGCGGCGAGTGAATTGGGTATAACGGTAGGTCAACAATTTTTTTTTTATTAATTATGTATATGGATGCGATGTTGTTTGGGTGCGACAATGTCCAACATAACTGGAGTCACCAGAATTGGCGTAGCCAAGTAGGGGCGGGGTTGAACACGACGCTCCCAGAAAACCGGGTGCCCCCACCCAGGAAAATCGAACAAATATTATATTTAAGTTTTAACCAAGCAAGATTAAGCGTAACCGACTTAAAATGAACGTGTGATTAAAGGATTCCATTTTAAGAGGCTTAGTTACGCGTAAACCTCCATACAAACGCTGTCAACACATTGTAGGGTGTCTATGGAATGTTATTATAATATTTTAGGCTGAGTCCATTAACATTATCTAGATCTATGTTTAAGTCGAACTAAAAACCGTCAAATTTAAGTAATATCACAAACCCCTAAAATACGCACATTTAACGGTTTTTTACTAAAAGTGTAGCCGTATGTGCTTTTATTGTTTAAGATAAAATCAAAAAATTAATACGAGTCAAACATCGAAAATTATCAAAAATAATATTTGAAAACGTCCACAGTCTTGCCAAGTGGTTACTCCTGAAAAAAGTTTTAAATTTTGCGCCGGCGATGAAATCAACACGATCGTATTGTCCTCGCAAGTTTCATGAAGCGCGCAACTTATAGCGAAATGAAACAGCATGACATTTGGCCACGCCCACAACTGAGTTGGTCACGTCATGACGACCATCTGTTATAAACCATAATTTTGAACAAAACCAGTTTTTGTCAGGCTGGCGCACCTACTAGGCCCCCCGTGCCCGCTGAATTAAAAAAAACCCTGGCTACGCCAATGGCCACCAGCTCTATTATATAGCCTCTGTACTATAAATATTCGAAATTACCACGCCACTATGACCCCAATTTTTACAAGGAAGAAATTTTCGAAATTTAAAAAACTATACAATAGTTGTAGATTTAAAATAATTAAAATAGTAATAATACACAAAGTATTGTAAGTTATTAGGACGTTACTGATACACGCAGTATATTTGTTACCGATTCTAAAACCCAAAAGAATCGCATTTGAAATTTACCAATTTAACTTGTGAACACAACCTATCACTTTGACTATAGAGTCATACGAAGTTCCGTTTGTTTTAAGCAACACTCTTGAAAAACCCTGCTGACATTATAAATGAATCACTATCTACAAAAACAATTAGGCAAAGCTTAAAAATATTAATCCCTCACTATACGTAAGTACATGCAGAATTTATGACGACAGAACAGATTTTTCTGTACACTAGGATGGATTAAAAATATGTAAAAGTAATCCATAACTGCGAATCGAACTAGATCAATTAAAAGTATTATACACCCATTGATTGCTTTCTATCTATAAACGTGCGTAAATAATACAAAACATTATAGACATAGTAAGAATAAAAATTCACCTCGCTCAACTTGAAAAAAAACTTCAATCTATAAATCTTAAAAAGCAAACCATTCATTCAAAAGGCCATCATCAGTTTTTGGTTTTCGTTTGTTTTGCGAAACGAATATACCTTCAGAGACAGGTCGTCAATATAGGCTCTTTGTCCAAATATTCAAATGGCTTAGACATGTATTTTAAAGTTACCGTTACCGTTTCCGTTACCAGGCGGATAATATCACCAAATATGGTATGGGGTACCTTAGGGATTACCTCCGAAAATCCTTAGGATTACCTCCGAAAAAAATATTTTTCTTTTTCACTTCTGATGTTTTCTTTCTTGTTTTTCTTAAAGTTGTTAGTGAAAATTAATAGTACAAAAATTTTACTGTGTATTTTCAATTACAGCTATAAGAAAACTAAGAAAGAAAAATCTAATTAGTTTTTTTTTTGTCTCCGTGCTATTTTCCGTCCGGGTAACAGTAATTTCACTAAGCCACCGACCGTACTTTAGCGGTTACCGCTTTCTATCGCTAGATATAATTTACCATGAGAAATAAGGAAATAAAAAAACGTTTTACGATTTTTGGATTTAGGTACTTGAAATCGTATACATTCTAGAAGTTACGGGTACAGTCATATAATAAATTTATTTCAGAGAAAATATTTTTTTAAATTTTCCTTGTATCTTTCAGGAACTTCACTCTCCAACAAAATCATACCATTAAAATACCTTCCCGTCTCAGATAAGATGAGAAAAAAACCTGTCAATCGCTTACAAAACCTACACTTCAGTACAAATTCTTACGACATACGAACACATCGATCAACACATTACAGGTACGGTCACGAATCAAAAAGAACACTTTCAACCCTGAGAAGACCACTCAAAAGTGTTACTTTTAAGACGTTTTCGCCTACAACTAGCTAAAGGTACCAGGGCCCCATGACTACCGAGGGGCGTTACTCAGCGGTGTACTATATCGCCAAAGGTTTTCCCTTGCATTGGTCGACGACGTACTGGGTGAATCGCTTGAGGAATTTCGGGTATTCACGTTTGTAGACCGCTCGGAGTACACCTGCCGGGGCCCACCCGCCGGGGTTCACTGTGGATGGAGACACATCCATTAGAAAAGTTTCCAGCAATTGCAATTTCTTTCGAAATAAAGAAAAATTTGACTTTCTGTAGGTTTGACTCGGGCTGGGCTTGCGTGTATAACAGGAAAAAAATGTTTTTTGAATTTTCCAAAGAGTCATCGATCCTAGGATAATAAAGCCAATTCTGAAGGCTTTAATTTTTGTTTTAGTGCTGTCAAAGCTTTAAATTTTCCAAAGAAATTTAGCTTCTAATCCTAACTTTTAAGGACTATTTTGTATCGAAGAAAATTTTGTTTTGACAGCACTAAAACTAAAATTAAAGCCTCCAGAATCGGCTTTACTGACTAATTACCGAGTCTTCAGTATGAATTTGGCTGCATCAATAAATGTCACCTAATATAGGGCTTTTATACATTTTTTTTAAATGTATATTTACTTATAACACAATAAACAACATTGTATCCCTGAAGGGACGCTGAAGTGATTCTGAGTGAGGCCTGTCACTGAATCAGTCTACGCTCGTACACCCTTTTTTCACCGACAATTTTTATGTCAGAACATGAGAGGTGAGCCTTATCGGCGTACTTCAAGAACAAATAAACGCTTTTTAGGGCATGCAAATTTACCTCACTTTGTTTTCCTTCATCGTGCAAGTGGTAAGTATACAAAGACATACCTATATACTCACGCCTGTCTCTTAGAAGGGTACTTAAAGACTACACATTTACATCTGCTACGATCCTGATACAGCTTTTACGCAGCTTCCACAGCCACATCCACAAATATTATGCATATAAATTTCGAAAAACTCATTGGTGCATGTTCACCTGGTGCGATTCGAATTCAGGTCTATATTTTTAATGCTTTTTATGCCTAGTGGTAATTTAGGTACGAAGGTAAATTCTCTAACCTGTACTGCAGTAGGCGATGCTGGTAGTGACGTTGTTTCTGGTAGGCTGCTCCCCCGCTGGCCAGGAGCTCTTGCACGCGAGACAGACCGTCACGAACAGACGGATGCACGCGCCCGTGTTGGCCTGGAATAAGACATGGATGTCGTTAGAACGTGCAACGTTCGCTGTTTTTAAAGGAGCACGGGTCAGAGTTACCCTAACTAGATTTTGGTAAATAACAGATTCAGATTCAAAGAATGAAAAATGCTAAAGGCACTACCAAGGCCTGTAGCATAGTGTTTAACCGCGCGCGACGCCACTAGTTGAATCACAAGTGCAAAGAGCGTGACGTAATGTTTAATCGCAAAAACATCGTGTCGCGCTTCTCGCACTTGTGATTCAACAGTCGCATCGCGCGCGATTAAACACTGTGCTACGGCTGCAGGTAAATATCATTCAAGACAACTTCCATGTATACCATGCCTCCCACTTGGTGATAAAGTATTATATTTTAATACTTTTGCATTCCACGTCGTCGTGAGGTTTTAGGAGGCTACTGCTCTCCACCCCCTCCAGCAACACGTGTATTTTTTTATTGAAAATATCAGATATTCTTAGAATCTGTTTTAATATCATAAAATTGCACGTCAAACATTAAACTACATTTTATTTTCGCACAAAAAATATACATGATTGTCAAATTGTCTCCTCCCCCCATCGTGATTGTTTTTCTGACCCCCTCCCCCTGTCCTAAACACGTTTCTTACCCGTGCAAATAAAAACAAAGCGTCCGTCGATATCCTGCTCCTCTCTGAACGGTACAGACGTGTTATCTGGAAACCGCTATTAATTTATTTTTATTAAAAGTTTAATATTTCCGTGAAATATTCAAAGTGAAAAATCAGGAGTGCATAAACCTTGAGCGGCTGTACAGAAGTTGAGGTGTTGCTTTGTCGTTAAACTAATCCATCTCGGCTGTTGGCGCACGTGCGACCAGAACAGCGCGTCTAGCTGCGACGCCGGCTAGATGCGCTTTAACGTCAAGTGGAACACGAGGGCGTCCGTGGACATCTAACATGTAAGTAGTGTAATACCGGATAGTCCTGGTTCTGCGTGGAGTGGTTGGTGACGGCAAACATGTGGCCCGGTTGCTGGCGCACGTGCGACCAGAACAGCGCGTCTCGCTGCGACGCCGGCCAGATGCGCTTGAACGTCTGGTGGAACACGAGAGCGTCCGTCGAGATCTCCTCCACGATTGTCATAGTTTCCAGGGTCGCTGGAAGAAAGAAAATACATTTGATTAAAAAGCAATGTCACAGAGGCAAAAACGTGGTAAAATCATGTTTCTTTTTTTGTAAGAGGCGAAAGGTTTTTATCAGGATCGTAGCAGATAATCAGACAGGCGCGAGTATATTTATGTATGTTTTTTTTTGTCTCTATACACACACACAAATATTAAACAAATTAGCCGAAAAAGACTCCTTGCTCAGCATAATTCCCCTAGCTTAATTTTTAAAAGACATTTTTTTATTTTTTTTTCAGAGAATTAACGCCATTTTAGGACGTAGTTTTTATTATTTTAGAATTAAAATTTACCATTACTTTTCATGATTTTTTAAAGAATTGTCCGATATGACGTCACTTGAGAATTTTAGACATTATACCGATTGTGATGTGTGATTGTTTATAAAATAAAATGGTATGTCTCTGTCTGTCTACTCATCTGTCATCCATCTGTCAAATCAGTCGGATGCAAATTATTATAAATTTATCTTGATAGCAAAGGACACATTTTCTCAAGTGACGTCACACGAAGGCAAATGGAGGTTACAGCATTTTCGTAAAAATATTCATCATCATGAGGTTTTTTAGATTAGAAATTCGAAAATACGGCTAGTTTAACCTAGATCTCGAAATGGTTTTCGAATTAACACACCTTAACATAATTTAATCTAAGCGAATTGCTTTGTGTGTGAACATTAACGCAGCGCTAATTTTCAGCATAAAAACAATAATTGCAGACACTTACTCTCCCACTCGTATCTGTATCTCGGGTTGAAGAAGTAGTGGCACATCTCTCGCGCCGATACGCCGCGGACTTTGTGCATCGCCTTCAGAGGATCCATCACCATGCCATCTACTTCCATTTCCCTGGAAATAGATAAGGATTGTCGTCATGACGCGACCAACTCAGTTGTGGGCGTGGTCAAATGTCATGCTGTTTCATTTTGCTATAAGGGGCACGCTCCATGAAACTTGCGAGGACAATACAATCATGCCGATTTCGTGGCCGGCGCAAAATTGAAAACTTGTTTCACGAGAAACCACTTTTGGCAAGACTGTGGACGTTTTCAAACATTATTTTTGGTTATTATTAATCTAGATAACATTTTCGATGCTTGACTCGTATTAATTTTATCTTAAACAATAAATGTATATCCAGCTACACTTTTGGAAAAAAGCGTTATTTAAGGGGTTTGTTGTTAAGATATTACTCAAATTTCACGGTTTTTAGTTCGACTTAAACATAGATCTAGATAATGTTAATGGACTCAGCCTAAAATATTATAATAACATTCCATAGACACTCCACAATGTGGTGACAGCGTTTGTATGGAGGTTCTAAAATTATTTACTTGAAATACGCATTTTAAACAGACTTCAAAAAGGAGGTTTGCAATTCGAACATATGGTTAAAAGTTTATATCTCTGAAAATAAGAACAAATTTTCGATGATACCTTTTTAATAATAATTAATTTAGTGTCGACAAAAATAATGACCAAAATCAATCAAATTAGAATTTGTATTAATATTGAAATATATGTATATATATATACATACATAGAAGGAAAGAAGAGTTTAAATAATTATCGTTTATTGTTATTTAGTATACATATAAATAACTAATATTCACACACACACACACACACCCTTACATACGCACCCTCACACTCACTACAAAGTAATAGAATAAGTTAAGTTACTTTAATTTAATTGCATTGTATCTTTACTTGTCATTGTTAACTTTATATAAAAACTAAAACTGTGTGGAAGAGCGGGGTCTCCTAATACAAGTATTTACGTACTTAAAAGGACTCTCCAACCCAGCTATGTTAAACCGCTTTGAATGATAAATAAAGATTTTTGTATTTTTTTTGTATTTTGTATTTTGTATCTGGTTACTATACTGAAGTATCGCAAATAACTATTTAAACAAATGCGTGTAGGACTAGAGACCCGTGACATACACTCGGGATGGACGGGCGGACAGACGGACAGCAAAGTGACATTAATACTCCGTATAAATAATAATAATAATAATAAAATTCTTTTTTGCACATAAAACTTGTACATAAGGCGAACTTAATGCTAGTTTGCATTATCTTCCAGTTGACCTTTGGTGATGTGGATAAATTTGGGTAGTGCCAAAAATATATGAAGATGCTTTTATCTAAATATTAAATCAGAATATAATAGACACAATAAAAGATAAATATAATATAAAAGATAAATTACTGTTTACCGAGTGATTTAATCCATTAAGACTTATAAATAAAAAAGCGGCGATAGCTCAAGAGTAGAACACTGGCCTCTCAATCTTGATATCCAGGTTCGATCCCCGGTCGGGCATGCACCAATGAGTTTTTCGGAATTTATGTGCATAGTATTTGTTCTTATTTACCACTTGCTGAACGGTGAAGGAAAGGAAACCTGCATGCCCTAAAAAGCGTGTATTTGTGCCCGCAGTACGGCGATAGGGGTCACTGCCCATCTCGTTGGGACGTAATAACTCCCCCGGGGATTCATGTCGTGTCGTGACCATATATGAAATTTTATTATATAGATTTTTTAACTACAGCTTTTTCTTTTTTGTTATTATTCAAACTAATTATTTATAGTTGACCCTTTTAATTCTCATAATCTCTAAAACAGTAGATCGTAGCTCACATGGTGACTCGGATCCATCTTACTAATTAAAACTATTATTTACGCAAATATATTTTTAGCCTGACGCAAATATATATTATTTTGAGTCTGAATATGTACGTTTACCAACACATGCACACAACAAAATAACACCGACAAACAAATTTAGTACCCAATGTATAAAGAAAACATTCAAAGTTACATCTGCACCTGATTCACAACTCTTGAAATAGGTTTACCGGAAACACTACGTGCTTTATTAGAAATAAATTTCAGAGCAGCCGTATTCCAAATATACGTATACAGTAGATTGTACAACAAGGGCATAAAAAATCTATTTTATCTGAGACCATATATTGAGTCGTGGATAAAATGGGCTTTATGCCAGAGTACACTGAAATAAATATGGCCAATCAAGTTAAAATTATGCTTGATTGAAAAAAATATGACTAAATCGTTTAAGAAAATATCAGAAATAATTAATGATGGTTTATTGTCACAATAAAGCTAAAATGATTGCAATTTTATCAAATCGACAATGTTCAATTTTATTAAGTTACTTTATTAATTTCAGGAATTTCAGGAATGAGTTCTATCAATCATTTGATTAGATCTATCAAGTTGCTTTATCAACGTTACACTTTGCAAATAATTGATATAATAAAGTAACTTATTATATTACATAATTAAGCCTATTTTATTTAATAATCAGATTATTATAAAACGATCAACATCTTATTTAATTTAATAGATAGATAATAGTTTTAAACATACGTAAACATAGATCTTATCAAGTAAGTTAATAGCTCTTAATAACTTTATGTCACATTCTAATAAGTAAACTAATATATTTAAAAAAGTAATATTTTAGGAAATCGGTTTTTGTATGGATTCCTGCATCGCGATATCAAAGTTTTTCTGCTTTGTTAGTATAAGTATCAGTGGGTTGTATCCGAGAGTACAGAGACTAACGACATACATATATCGGTTCTCGTTGGGACTCACATTCGGTTTAGCACTACTTCCTGCTACATCACGTCGTGTCACAAGTAAGAGCGTAAGTACATGCAATCAGGGTAAATATATAAATGATAGGTAGAACAAATAGGACAATCAGTATATGTCGCGTTTCATTCTAGTTACAAATATAATAATCAAAAATCAAAAATGAAATTGCTAAACCTAAAAATTTTACTTAAAAAAAGACAATTTAACAATATAACATTATAATATCTATCAAGTCACTTGATTAAAATTATCAATCTTTTAGTAATATGTATCAAGCTGAGGTTATCACTATAACAATCAGACTTGATTAAGTTGACAACTACTTATTTGAATCTACTAAGACTGCTTGTTACACTTCTTAATCAAGATGACTTTATTGCCGGAAATATAATACTTTATGTGCTCGTATATAAATAAGTAACTTGATAGTCATAAACATTTTTATGATAAATGTTAACAAGTTTTTTTTTCAGTGTACTCTGCGAGTAGAGTATACTCTGCTTTTCACTTCGATTGCGAGGAAATGAAACATTCAGTGGGTAATATTTAATGCAAATTTAAATAAACAAATTAATATATGTACCTATTGAGGAAAAACCACAGCGCTTTCCCGCCCAAGTATTTTTTTTTTTTAATTTCTTCCATCATTATTGAGTTTTAAAATATATTCTTATAAGAAGTAAACACTTTTATGCACTAGAGCATAAAACGTAGTTTTAGTCCGCTTATACCTAGCATAAACAAGAACTTTACGAGCATGAGAAGTGAAAAATATATTTTCATGGGAAACAACTTATTGAATACGAGTTCCAAATAACGAGGTACAGTGCCCCCAAAGTGATAATGCGCATACAAATCTTCGCTACTGTTCGACAAAGTTCGTATTTCCTTACACTTTCTATACAATCAATACGGTCACGTGGTATGTCTGGTCGCTCGGCTAAAGATTTGTATGCGCATTATTACTTTGGGAGTAGTGTATTATGTATGTATTGTAGCGATATTTTCTTAACAGCGGTTTTGTGGCAGCATACACAATACATAGGTAATAAGATTTAATTGTGCATTAAATTTCAAACTCATACTTTATAAATAAATCTCACAAATACTGAACTATTCACGTCAATTGCCACAAACGAAATGGTTTTTAAATTTTTAGCTTCTAAACAAGAAAATTATAATATTTTCTTTTTATTTCTTATCAAGAAAACAAAGTTAAGTTATGCACTTTGCGCTAAGCGACTGACGTTTAACCTTACGATTGTTCGTCTTATTTTCGAAAGATATTAAATAAATTTTCAATGCAAGTGCTCGTAAAGGCCCATTTTTTATGCATCAAAACCGAACAGAAAGTCGATTATTTTGCCCTAGGGCTTTATTATTATTTTTTTATTTATTTACGAGAAGTTGGCTAACCTGCAACCTTTCCTGTGTACCATAAATGTTATACTTTTTTTTCCACTGTTTAACGGCTCTGGATACAATCCTTTTGAGCCAATCATAATTTAAAGTTCACGAGATTATATTTGTTTTATTTCCGCACACTATGCATTGAAAAACGTAGTATGATACACGGGCGTAAGAGCAATAAATTACTCGGTTACGTTTAAAACACTCGCTATGCTCGTGTTTAAATCGTCCTCGTAGTTTATTCCTTTTCGCCCTTGTAGCATAAACTACTATTATAGCATTTCGCGAACATGGTTTAATATCATTTGGGCTTTTCCGGCAAAATTTTGTTATTTTATGCATTACTTTGTATAGACACAGCAACTTAAAAGCGTGTTTTAAATGATTAGGCACAACCACTTATTTCGCTTAAATCGGCACTTTTGAAGTTTCTTATCAGAAGTGCTTATCAGAAGAAGCCACGAGTTTGATAAATTAGTATATTAAATTTGGAACCTTTTTCTGGTTTTCGCTAGTTACAGAAACGCGTTTACTGAAATTTCGCTCGATAGAAATAATTATTGAAATTAGGTCCTTAATGTAGCCGATTCTGAAGGCTTTAACGTTAGTTTTAGTGCTGTCAAAACTAAATTTTCATTTCATTGCAAAATAGTTCATAAGTGTGAAGAACAGAAGCTAAATTACTTTGGAAAAATTTAAGTCATCACTAAAACTAAAGTTAAAGCCTTCAGAATCGGCTTTATTGACACTTTGTCTCATAGTTTAACAAACAGGAATGACATAAATCCCTCAATCATACTTTATTAGATGGATTTTAACAATATCTAAATTAACCTAGTTTGATATTTTGATAGCTATTTTAGTTCAGTTATTTTGGTTTTTGCGACGACACCCGCCGACGCCTTCCACCGCATTGGATGTATAGCGCGCTCGCTCGCTCAAAGCGCTCGACACTAGGTTCGTCCTGTGCGCTCGATCACTGTTTCAACCGCCCGCCTCCCCGCACACCGCCGTCCCGACATCGCAAGTCACTCGAAGCCGGACCAGACGCGCGAGCGGCGACCCATGGCCGGCTCTATACAACTTCATACATTTGTTCTCTCCACCGGCGCCGTCGCAAGAAGAACCGCTTGGCGCGCCTCTCGAAGCCTGAAGCTGTAGCCGACCGGTTAAGGAGACCGTCTTTCAACTATAATTGTTAGTTAATTATATTATCATTATTATAAAGAGTTATCTATAACACATACCTTCTGTACATTTTCATGTCTCCCTCTTCAGCGAACAGTTGCCACCCCATGTCCCCGCCAACCTCCTCGAAGGCAGCTGTTATCTGCTCTGTTGATATCCTGTCGATCTGTAAAACGAGTCCAAGATGTAGGGAATAGAAATAGATTTATTTATGTAATATCTGTACATTATATTATTATGACCTTATTACATGTCAATTTTAATGTAAAATAAAAATAAAAACATTTAACTAAAATATAATACGGGGAAATACTTTATTTTATTAATAAAGTTCGGCTTACTTATATTTAATAAAATAATAATATAGGAATAACTAATAAATGTAATGCAATAAGTATAACAATCCTTCTTTCTATCGATTTTTTTTATAACCTCCAAGTGTATTATCTACTATTGTTGTGTACCAAGATTTTTCCTTTCTTTTATGCGTCCTTTATGTGTACCAAGGAAAATCCTTTGAGTATTAAACATACTTAAATGTTCTAATTGAAAATCACATCTAAGTGAGTAATATAACAAATAACACAATTCGCCATGTTAGGTAGGAAAATTAAACGTAATTTCAATATTTTTTTTGTAAGATAAAGACCAATTAGCTTAATTTAAACCAATTTCAGTTTTATACTTTTTAATAAAAAAATTTAAAGTTACGATACAAGTGACTGTATATTCTGTTCAAAAAATTCTAGAAATATCTATAATCTTAAGTTATTTTGCTGCAGACATAATGAAATATGGCAATAAAAACTATTATCTCGAAACGGTTTTTAATCAGCATGCCTGCGCATAAACTTAATCCCACACCCAATAACAGAAATAAGATATTTACGTGCGGTAGATAATTAGCGATCTATCTATGGCAAAAAGATCGAACAAAGATCATTACAATATGAATGGTTGTTCTAATAGTAATATAAGGTATCCATTTGACAGACACATTTATTCAAACCAACGAAGCGACATCGGACGCAACCAATCTCATGTTGATTACAAATGAAGACCTTCAAATAGGTCAAGGTGACGAGATTGGAAAGCATTAACTCATGTCAATGGTTATAAGGAAAACTTGATTTGATTGTGAAATATACAATATCACCAAAATATAGGTTGACTGCTTAGCCGTCGCCGAACCAACCCCAAAGACGCTTGATTTGTTCGAAATAAATTCCGCCAACTTTTGACGCGCCTTTGTCCTACCTTGGAGGGCGTTCGGGGAGCATCCGGGCGGGGTTTCGCATACGCAGAAAAGCGGATAGTTTAGCTTCTTTGATTGAATTTTAATAGTTGGATTGTTCCTACATTTTTTAAGAAGTGAGAAATGCTTGTAACTTCATGTATAGTTATTTTAGTAGGTTTAAATTTCATACCAAAATTATTAATTTCAATTATGGCTATTTTTGGAAGTTTTAATTTTCTTACCAAAATGAAGAGAGTGCTTGTTTTGTTTATTTATTAGTCAGAAGATATAATATATGTATTTCTTGAATGATGGAATAAAGAACCTGTGTTAAAATCGCTTTACTTATATATAATAAAATAATGATATAGGAATAACTAATAAATGTAATGCAATAAGTATAAGAATCATTCTTTCTATTTTTTATAACCTCCAGGTGTATTATCTACTATTGTTGTGTACCAAGATTTTTCATTTCCTTTATGTGTACAAAGGAAAATCCTTTGAGTATTAAACCAGCTTAAATGTTCTAATTGAAATTCACAAATAAGTGAGTAATAAGTGAATGATGGAATAAAAAAACCTGTGTTAAAATGATATATTTTGTTACCAAACTATTTTGCTTTATTAATATATAAATAATTACAATTTATACCTATTTATAGGATAGAAAATCCGGGGTTTTCGAGCTCTTTGTCTAGTTTATAGATTTTACAGATGGCAAACCTACATGTACCTAGATTGTACCTTCTGTCAAGTATGCAAAAACACTGATTAGTTAGTGGAATCGGACGGACCGGCATTTCTTATCTCGGGTCTAGTTCCTCGAAGCCTACACAACACAGTATTTTTATCTCACGACAGCACGTATGGCTTGGTTGTAGTAGTTCGTTCACGTTGCTAAAGTATGCGTGAGCGCAGTAGCTCTCATTTCGTTTTAGCTGAGAGCTCCCGCGCTCACGCACACTTCAGTAACTTAACGTAACACGGACATACAACCACAAAATAGGTACTACCATAAAGCCGACTCGACGACGGAGCGAAAACAGACGCACACATGCATAGACGCGTACGTATGATGATCTCGGCAGAATTTCGTATTGGCATTCGACCGACTTCATCCGAGATCGTCGTACGTACGCGTCTATGTGTGCGTGCGCCTGTTTTCGCTAGTTATGCGTAGTAAACCTTCTGTGAGTGGTTATTTTGTGCTACAACCAAGCCTAACGTGCCATCGTGAGACAAAAGTACAGTGCAACATTACCTCGCTCCATAGAGGGTGTACAGTTAGTCTGTTATCAATGTGTGGCGGCGGCAGGTCGACCTGGTCCCGTGTGTGGACGATGGGGGCCGGGACTCGCGCCAGCCGCTGCGACTCCATCTTGTCGAAGCCTGTCTCCACGGCATCGTAGAACTCGTCATCCGGGAGCGTGGAATGCGGACCTTCCTAGGGACAATGACAAGTTGCGGTTAAAATTGCGTGCTTACATATGTATGTATATACATATACAAAGTTAAAACAGCATTTTATGTTGGTTTGGACCAGATCATGACTAATTGTGAATTAAATTTCAAACTTATGCTTTAAAAACATCATTAATACTAAATTATTGGTGTTAACTGCCACATACTAAAATGTTTTTCAATTTTTAACTTCTAAACAAGAAATACAAAGTTAAGTTATGCACTTTTTGATTAGCAAATGACGTTTAAGAGGCTATGCGAATTTTATTTTTGTCACTGTCACTCCAAGCAAAAAATTGCGCAGTGCGAGAGGGGCGGATTCAGGGCAAAAGGGAAAAAAGTTGGTTTTATATTTTTATTAAAAAAACTAAAATAGCTAGCAAAACTTCAAATATCAAATCTCTAGATATTGTTGAAACACCCCTATTAAAATATGTTTGAGTTCTGTATATGGTTCCTATTCGTCAAACGAGGAGAAAAAGTGTGTTTGAAGACCTCATTTCAACAATTATTTCTATCGAGGAAAATTTATCCAAACATGTTTTCCAATTTCAAAACCCTAGATTATATAGTCAAAATGCGTATAACAGAAATGTATCAAAATTTTCCGTGTATTTCATGAAATACACAGAAAAGAAACACCCGTATTTTTTTCGCATATTGCCTTAAAGCATTATCAATAGGAGTAATTTTGGGAACAGGCGCCTTAAGCAACACGATAGACTCCAGCGGGCCTATTGTGTATCTCTAGTTGCCTTCTGGACTGGGTGTCTATCATCAAAAACATAGATATACTATCGAATTCCGATGTCCTAAGGATATTTTCGCACTTGAAGTGACGACACAGATTGTTAATAGTTCAATACCCACTAAAGTCAATTTTGAAATTTCAGTTTTTAGCTATGTTTTTGATGATAGGCACCTCGTGCAGTTGGCAACTAAAGATACACAATAGGGGGGCAGGACGTGGTGATGTGGCACTGAACTACAATTAAAATGCTATCCAACAGTTTAACCTACATACTACAAAGGACACACCACGAAAACACATTTCAACGATTACGTTGACATTTTATCAGAACATTTCGTCTTGCATACCAATGGTTTAGATTACCATAATAAGTAAGGTAATTAGTCAACCGAAAATGAAGCATATTTCTAGTAAATAAGAAACCAATGTCTAGTTTTATAGTGGCAGGCAACGACCATGTATTTAAAACATCAGTAGAATGAATAAATAGTTTTTTTAATTAATTTGCTGGTGATAAGCAAAGGGACTATTTTTAAAGGCGTGACCACACGTCATCAGATTAAACAAAATAAACATACCCAGCTATCGTGGGTGAGTCGGTTATGTAAATAAGCAGAATAAACCAAATAAACCAACCACCATAGTACATACCATGGTCACAAAATAGATACTACCAGAAGGCCGACTCGACGACGACGACAGACGCACACATGCATAGACGCGTACGTATGATGATCTCGGCAGAATTTCGTATTGGCATACACCCGAATATCTCCGAGAGCGTCGTACGTACGCGTCTATGTGTGTGTGCGCCTGTTTTCGCTAGTTACACGGAGTAAACATTGTGTAAGTGGTTATTTTGTGCCATGGTGGTTTATAATGGCCTGAAGTTAGCTGCACTATCAGTTTGACAGCCAATTTTTCCCCGCGATTTTTGACGTTTGTTGAGGGTCATGACCGAGTCGTGGTTGTTTATTATTGTTATCTGATGACCGTACCCATATTCTGCTGAATAATAAGTAGTCTACCTTCTACTCCTATTTAGGGTGACTTTGATTGATACAGCGAAATTCATACTGAAGACTCGGTAAGTGGTCAGAAACCTCTTCGCAAAACACGAAAAATATTATTTGTGCCCCTATACTTGTTTAAGAACTTTTAAAGAAGTAATTTAGTTAAGGATCCCAAATTTTATTTTGCTTTTTTCACAGAAATTGTCATTTAACCTTGTTAGTGGTCACTTACAAAGTCTTCAGTACGAATTAGGCTACATCAATCA
The DNA here is from genome assembly GCA_934047225.1 of Ypsolopha sequella. Lineage (NCBI taxonomy): Eukaryota > Metazoa > Arthropoda > Insecta > Lepidoptera > Ypsolophidae > Ypsolopha > Ypsolopha sequella. The sequence goes on along the minus strand of OW204002.1, from coordinate 9,047,238 downwards.
AAGTCTCCTTTTACTGGGTGTTAATATGATGCTGTGGAAGCCGGAAACTGGCGATGGTACTCGTCCATACGAACAACTTTTACTATGGACCAACCCTCAAACCACGAAAAACAAAAATCTGCTGTTCCATAGAAGTTACATAGCTACCCGACCAAAATGTATAAAACAACAGATAGGTATTTGTTTTCTCGATATCTCAATTTTTTCACGAAATGTTGTTTGTATGGACGAGTTCTATCGCCAGTTTCCGGCTTCCGCAACATCATACTCGTATTAACAACCTGTATATAAAATAATACACTGACTGACCGACCGACTGATCTATCCACACCTAGAACAAACAGCTGGACCTAGGAACATGAAATTTGGACTGTAGGTTCCTTGTATGGTGTAGACATCCGTTAAGGGAATCATTGAGTTAGAGCCCGCGGCCGCGATACCCCTTGGCCACAGCTTCAGGCTTCGAGAGGCGCCCCAAGCGGTTCTTCTTGCGACGGCGCCGGCGGAGAGAACAAATGTATGAAGTTGTATAGAGCCGGCCATGGGTCGCCGCTCGCGCGTCTTGTCCGGGTTCGAGTGACTTGCGCTCTCGCAACGGCGGTGTGCGGGGAGGTGGGCGGTTGAAACAGTGATCGAGCGCACAGGACGAACCTAGTGTCGAACGCTTTAAACGAGCGAGCGCGCGATACATGAAGGTGCCGACGGGTGTCGTGACAGGGCAAAGCCCGTCGCAAAAACCGCCTGGAAGCGCAGCAAGAAGCGCCGCCAGAAGCCTGAAGCTGTGGCCCTAGCGTTAAACCGTGGGCAGTGGAGATCGGAGAATCAACCGTCGCTTGAGCAGATAATGACCAATTTGACATAACACTGAACAACCACGCTAAGTAGAGGTTTCGCAAGGAGGAATTGTATTCACAAGTTTTATAATTTAAAAAAAAACTAAACGTTTTAGGAAAAATCTGTTCGTTTCAGAGTGTAATAAAGTTTATACAGGTTTTAATGCATAATTAATATGTATGGAAGTTTGCTCAAGTAATCTTAAACCTCGACATGACAACTTTTTTAAGAGCAATCTTTGTTGTTTTTTTTCTCATTACTGGAACGATTTCAGATGATTCTGTTTCGCTAAGTGTGTGCATTATATTCTAGACAGAAATACTTTTTTTTTCACTTATAGTATTGCCAGATTCTTCAAACCACGAAGAATAAATTAGGGATTTGCGGGATTTAAGGAATTTTAGGAAATAAGAAGGGATTTTAGCAAATTCCTACTGGTTTGGAAAACAAATTCACGCGAGCAAAGCTGCTGCGGGGCATCCACTAGTATTCTATAAGGTTAAATAATATTAGTTGGCGAAACTCAAAACGTAGGTAGTACTAGTCTATATGAAAAACTGTTTGTATGGGAGCTAAGCGAGATTCGCAACTTTTTTTCTCTTCCTCCCATACAAATTGCCCCGATCAGCTGACTGGTCCAGTATGGAAAGGTGAAAACAAATTTTAAAATTTTCGCTTAGCTCCCATACAAACAGTTGTTCATATAGACTAGTACTACCTATGTTTTTAGTTTCGCCAACTTATATCATTTAACCTTATATAAGTACAATCAACGATGAAATTTATAGTGACAAGTTCAAGATCTATATGAATATGACATTGAAATGTCAGTATGGCCTCACGCAAATAATGGACTATATTATTACTGGAAATGATCTAATAACCCATTTCAACGAAATTTAGGCCATAATTGACGCTTCGCCCGACATAGAAACCCTTTTATGGTGCAGAAAGGCCGAGACCCGTTTCACAATAATCTAGGTTAAATCCGGCCTGTTCTAATCATCTGAAACAATAAACGACTGACACTGATATAAATCACGAAATCATTTACCTAGTGTTGCCATCAAGGTGAAAAAAAGTAATGTCAAACCAAACGTACACAATATACAAAAACGTTTAATGTTCAATTGAGTTGTATACGTTCGTATTTATAAATAATGAAAACCGATGGGTGTTCCGCACAATTCAAATAAGTTCACAAGTTATAAAGCACATTCACTTTTGTAAGCGATGGCGATAGATGTTTAAGTTAGACAATAAAGCCAGTGGTTATAGCTATAAATCTTCCTCGTGAAATGTTCTAAGTGATCGTGAAAACCGCATTGAAATCCACTTAGAAGTTTACAAAGAAACAACTGCGGAAATGAATAAATGTTTTCACGTTTCTTTACTAATTTTGAAAACATAGTGTGAATTTCGTATATGAGCTGCGGGCGTAATATGTATCTTTAGTTACCAACTGGACTGGGTGCTTATCATCAAAAACATAAATGTTACCGAATTCCGATTGTCTAAGGATATGTCCGCACTTAAAGTAACGACACAGTTCGTAAATAGTTCAATACCCACTGAAGGGAATTTTGAAAGATTGTATAATATCTATGTTTTTGATGATAGGCACCCAGTCCAGTTGGAAACCAAAGATACATAACCCAGGGCTGGGCTCTATTATAGAGGGGTAGGTTATTTATTTATTTTATTTATCCCGTTTTGTTTCTTATGGAAAGTTGTATTAATAGATCATGTGGTTTTATTTAAAACACCTGTCTATTTACACCCAACATGGGCGTATATAAAGGGAATCCTACGTCCCCCCCTCTAAAACTGATTTTCGTAGGTAAATTTGTATAATAAATACATGCATCGTCATGACAAAGGGGTGCTCACAGTCCATACTCCTACACCCACGTTTCACCGACTATTATTAATTATTGAATTAACAGGTTAACGTGCCACGTAGTTACGAAGGAGCGGGCATCCTGGCACAGGTCTTTTTAATATTTAAAAGGATGTCCCAACATGTTTTTTTGGAAATAAACTATTTCTATTTCTATTTCACAAGCACGCAGACCGAAAACAAATGTTTCAGCTATGCGAGCACGTACGCGTCGATTAGATAAATTTGACAGATACAATCAATAAATTCTAAACGATAACCCTTATTGCAATGAAATAAGAGTAATATTTTTATTTATCGAATCGATGTCGAGTCGATAACAAGTTCACGCTAGTATCCCAGATTTGTGGTCGAGACGTCCGGTACTGAGGCGACCTGTTTTTAAGGCGTATGACCACGCTAAATAGGCAACTCAATGTGTGTCGGTACAAATATCAACGGAAACGACATTGAAATAATGTTCATTTCAGCGTGCCTTGAAAAGTGGCTGTTACGACAACCACTGCGTCTCCGGCTAGCGCAAAATAGGAGAAAATAATACTTTTCACATGGACGCCATGAACGGAAAAAAAATTTTGAACTTAAATTTTTTAGATCTAAAAATTTCCTATAATTTGGTGAAATAATAATTAAAATCGCTTAAGGCGTTTGGAAGGAGTGAGAGAATTCTTGTGTTAATCATGTGAAACTTTCGATGACTTTCGATTTTTTTTTTGTCAAAACTTACAATAGAAAAATAGTTTATGAAACTTAAAATTTATTTTTGACTCTATAATGCTTATCACATATTTTTATGAAAGTTTTTGGACCACCCGTGTGGGAGGAGTAGGCCTTCAAAGACAGGTCCAAATTGCAGTTGGCGTATCCATTCGCCTTAACAAAGTGAAATGAACGAAACGAATAGTGTACCGATACTGGCGGTAAAATAATGCCATCACATATAAACACCCATGCCTGGAAAAATGATAGGTTTACCACCTCAATTAGTGGAAAGGGCTGCTTCGCCCCGCCTTAAACTGGCATGTCATGGCGGACCATTTCCCCCCGTGGCGTCATTAAGGTACCGCTCCCAGAAACGAGGTTATAGTTCTGGACATACGACCTTTTTGCCTTTCGTTATGCTCAACCTCAGAACAATAAGCTCAACTATTTTCGGGTGTTTCGGCACAAAATACTATCTATGTTGTGGTTTCAGTTTCATTATGATTTATTTTTTGTCTATTATTAAGAGCCGATTCTCTGAATTTATAAAAATTTATTAAGGTTAAACGTCAGTCGCTTAGCGCAAAGTGTATAACTTAACTTTGTTTTGCTTGTAAAGAAATAAAAAAATTAAAAGCATTTTGGTATGTGGCAATTGACGCCAATTGTTCGATAAAGCAAGAGTTTGAAATTCACCAAATTAAAATGTCGTTTTAAGTTTGTTTGGACAAGATCATGACTAATCAAACTCATACTTTATAAACCTCACTAATACTTAACTATTGGCGTCAATTGCTACATACCAAATAGTTTTTCAATTTTTAGCTTCTAAACAAGAAAACAAAGTTAAGTTATGCACTTTGCGCTAATCGACTGACGTTTAACCTAAAGAAATAATTATAACGGCCAAAATACAACTCGTAGCTAAGAGTAATGTATAATAATAGTTAACTATATACATAGACGTATTTTAATTATATTATGGTGGCTCCAAAATAATTGGATTTTCTATAAGAGTGAAGTTAGAAAATCCAATTAGTTTGAAGCTACGTTTATGCTTATAGTAAACTATTGGTACACATTGCTTGTAGCTAAAGGTTGTATTGTGGCCGATAACTATTCCTTAAGAGGGCGCCTAACAAAATAATCTAAAACGACAGTCACTGTTAAATTGATTTATTGAATAATATTTCAATGATAAATAAATAAAATATATATTTATTATCACAGAGAATGTATCTACACTTCCACCGCAGCGAATATTAAAAATAACTTATGGTGTAAGAAACAAATCTATCCAAAGTAGGCCCAAAATATAAAAAAGTTATTGGGGTTTTAGTAATTTCAATAACTTAACTGTTGAATTTTGTTTCAACCACAATTCAAGACAATCACAAACGTTATAAAATACAATTGCGCCGTTTCACATTTTAAAAATTTTGTATGGTAAATTAAATATGATTTATTCTGTTAAATTCAATAACTGCGACCACGAGAGAACAAGCGAGGTGTCTAATCGTTCTACGCTCGGCGCAGCCTTAAGGTGGATGGTCCAAGGCAATCTTCATACAAACTTGTGGGAACCAATAACGACGACAGAAGTATTATTATTATTTAATTCTGTTACCTTTTTACACACGTTCCATCAACGTTACACCCGCGAATAATCAGTTTTTTTTACAAACAAACTTTTTTAGAATTTTATTTTGTTATTTAAAACTTTTGTAATCCAATGTATGAAAGTTTTAAATTGCAAAATTAGACTGTTAAAACATTTTGTTTTTAAGAAAAACTGAATATTCACGGGTGTAAAGTTGATGGAACGTGTGGAAAAAGGTAACAGAATTAAACAATAATACTTCTGTCGCCGCTATTGGTTCTCACAAGTTTTTTTATAAAAACTACCTTGGACCATCCACCTTAATATTTCGTTACAAATCCGGATAATCGACCCTTAAGAGCGTGGTCATGTAATTTAGTCTAATTTATTTTATGTTGCGGTGAATTCTGAATGAATTCGTTGTTTTGAAAGTCATCAGCTGACTGTATAGTTTTACATTGAATTTCAGTTCAGCTATGTATTTTGTCGTAATACCACCAGTTATATCCAATTCACGACAGACATTGAAAGCGGCCCAAGCCATTAGCGTGGTACGTTATTATTTGGATTACAATACACATACATATCCAACGTATAAAAAAATACAGAATCAATACATATAACAATTGTTGAAGAACAATAGATATGAAGCGCGAATCGCTGCGCGATCGCATTTTTGAAATTCGAATAAGTTACAAAATAAACAGATTTCAAAATGCTCGTTTACAAAATAGGGATCTCGAATTTTATTACGTCACCATTATCTTCAGGTTCTTCACACAAAGGGTCTGTTATCGGGAATTTAAGAAAAGCTTTAATTTTTTGTTAAAATTTTCGATAATGTTAACACTGCAAAATTGCTTTGATAATTCAAGTGGTTCACTTCAGAGATGCTTCATTATAAGGAGAACAATGACGCAAGCCTCGCCAGACGATGACGTCACATTCATCCCGTTTGATGCGATAATTAATGGGTCAGTTGAGACCAACAAAGCTCGGTTTATCTCCTGCAATGATGCAACAAAGCTTTACGTTGTAAACACGTGGAAGTTTACTGTTAACTGGCGCCGCCGCTGCGTTTAACCCTTACATGCATAGCGTATCAAAAATGATACAAGGGTTTGTAAATGTATCATAATTATATTTTTAAACTTATAATTGTTTGCTTATATGAGCTAAAAGGCAACAACTCTTAATTTTTTTTTTTTATTTAATATCCATTCATTATTTTTCTTTGTTTTTTTTTTATTTTCTGGCATTTTGGCGGGAAAATGAACAAATAGAAAAAAATCTAATAAATATTCTACTTGCATATATTTTTATAGTTATTTGATATTACAGTCAAAAAGAGTTCAGATTTACAAGTATAATTGAAAAAAAATATATTAAGAAATGTAATTTTTATAGCAAATATTTTTTTTTATCTTGTTTTTATTTGTAAAAACTCTTTTCCAATAAATTTTTTAAATTATTTTCTCATATATTTTTGGTATTTTTCGATCACTGTTCTCAAATGCATACAAAAATAAAATCTCATACGTTTAAGGGTTAATTAAGGTTTATGTATTGGTTCGTGTTCCTAAACGAAAAACTTGTGATTGTTTTTTTTTATTTTCAAATAAAAAGTATTTAATAAATGGGGTTTACTGCATTAGGCGAGCATAGTTTAATGTCAAAGTTTTCTAGAAATGTTTTGTTATTTATTTAAGAGCGGTTTCGCAGCCGGATTATGAAAAACCGGCCTTTTTAAACTAAAATTTTAACTAATTAATCTAAACAAAACACTTAAATTCCAAATTCACTCAATAGTTATTCAACAAAACCTTATTATCTTTGTATTGTGTTAAAGTTTCCATTGGTTTAAATAATTTTGAAATTCTAATTTATGGAAACTTTGCGATGGCCGCATACACAATACATAGTTAATAAAGTAAATTTTGAATTTAAGTGTTTTGTTTCGATTAATTAGAAAAAGGCGGATCTTTCACAATCCGGCTGCGAAAACGCTTTTAATACATATTATAAAAAAAAAACATGAATATTGCGTTTGGGACCGCGAACCGACGCATCCACCTTAACCGAACATATAAATTGGAAACATGAAAAGTGTCGTGACACATATAATAGGGATATCCAAAAGTGGAGTGGACTGACATAATGGGTGGTGAGATAGACATCTATTTTGAAATAAAATTGGATTATTATTACTTGTAATTTTCATAATATTATTTCTAATTTCCGTTGCATGTCAATTGAAAATACTATTTTAGGGTTCCGTGCCCGAAGGTTGCCAAACGAGACCCTAAGCCTCCGCTGTTTGTCCGTCCGTCTGTTACAGGGGTCAACAGCTTCAGCCGTAACAGATCGCTACTTAAAATTTTCACAGAATATGGCAAATAATAACAATTTAAACCCAAGGGGGGTCCCCAAGACCCCACACAAAATACTCTACAAATAATAACAATTTAAACCCAAGGGGGGTCCCCAAGACCTCACACAAAATACTCTACAAATACGAGTAATAACAATTTAAACCCAAGGGGGGTCCCCAAGACCCACACAAAATACTCTACAAATAATTAACGGTTGTATTTCTGAAACAAACCGCTGCTTTTTTGCGATTTCAGAATTGCTGCCATAAGAAAAGTTGGTTGCATAATGCATATACCTTCGGCTTTATAAGCGACAAAAAATCCAGCCTGTATATGAAATATGAAATGCAATATAAAACATTAATTTATAAGAAATTCATTTACAAAAATAAAATAAAAATAGATCAAAGTAAATATACATAAAGGGATGGACACGTAAAACATTCACTATACACATTAACAACTGTTAGGCACGTCAGCCAACCAGTTAAATTCTTCTATCTGGCTTAAAAAACTATAAACAAAACGGTGTGACACTAACAAATCCGACAACTGGAGAAATATAATAGTAGTTTATGCTACAAGGGCGAAAAGGAATAAATTACGTGGACGATTTAAAACACGAGCGTAGCGAGTGTTTTAAACGTAACCGAGTAATTTATTGCTCTTACGCCCGTGTATCATACTACGTTTTTCAATGTGTAGTGTGAGGAAATAAAGCAAATATCATCTTGTGAACTTTAAATTATGATTAGCTCAAAAGAACTGTATCCAGAGCTGTTAAAACGTGGAAAAAAAAGTATAACATTTATGGTACATAGAAAAGGCTGCAGGTTAGCCAACCATTGTGAATAAATTAAAAAAAATAATAATAATAGAGCAAAATAATCGACTTTCTGTTCGGTTTTGATGCATAAAAAGTGGGCCTTTACGAGCACTTGCATTGAAAAATAAATAATACAATCCTCTCTGGTATCGACAACCACAAGCTATTTTAGTTTTTGGGAAGACCAAGAAATGGTCAGTAAAGCCAGAAACAGACACTCGTTGTTGATCCAAATAGCTGTGACGTCAACAGTACACAAGTGAAGCTTCAAGGCCAATGCCACAAAGGTTGCTAAGACACCAGCACCACCACAAACATAGACCACAGTGCAAACCACATTCACCCTTATAATCAGGCATTAAGGTTCCTTCCAAAAGTACTGCTGTGGTGAGGGAATCGTAATAAGGTAGGGGAATGAGATATAAAATTGGGTCGGGCAGAACGAAAGAGGGTCGATTCTAAATATAGGATACCATTAAGGAGTGTGTTAAGGTAAACTAGGGTAGGGATACTGTGCATAATGAGACTTACAAAGTATGAGTCGAAAATAGAAAGATTATTTTGAAATAAAGGGCAGATAATTTCTAAAAAAAAACAAACCAACGAGTTTCCCAAAAATAAAGTTTTCACCAATAACGTCATAAGTAAATTTTAATATAGTTTTTTAAAACCTTATCCACCCTATATATATATATTTGTATTTTTTAAAGAGTATAACACACGTAAAATTGTAAGTATATTTTTATATATATTCATATATACATATTCGTAACGTTATAAGTATTAATGTAGTATATTATCTTCATATATTTATAATATAGGTATAGATATTTTTTTTTCTCTGAACCTTACTTTTTATATTATTAGTATTTGATTACAAAACTTATCTATCAGTACATAAATGTGTTTCAATATTTTTATTTCTTGTTTAAAATGTAAAGCCTTGCACAACTGCCTCTGTAACTTTCTTGTACTTTCTGTCGGGTTGACTGGGAGAAAATGCTTCTAGCATTAAGTCCACCTGTTGTAATTAGACTGTAGTTTTGTGCAATAAAGAATTTAGAAGAAGAAGAATCTTATAGTAACTCTATCACTAATTCAGCAATAGTAAGCGAAAGTGTTTACAAGAAAGTGAAAGGGCAACGTAATCAAATCAGGAAGTAAGAGCACATAACGACTACGATGTAAGGAGCTAGGTAGAGAGGGCAATGGCATGAATGGGAGTTTTTAACGGGACACCTGACGCTAGAAGTTGATGTTCAACGCCAAGTTTTCAAGGGTTCATTGGAAGAAACTAGGTCTCTCCTCATATTGAAGAAAATATATTTGATTTATCGATCTTTTATCCAGGAATTCCACCTATAAACAATGTTTTAAGATTTATACATTTGTCAAAAAAAAAATGTTTTCCACCCTCTTTTTTTTTTGTTTTAAAACGTTCATTTCAAAAATGTGGTTAAGAGATCAACTTGATTTTTTTTTATAAAACAGGCAATACAAATTTGAAGTGATGTTACCTAAATAAAATACTTTTTTCCTTACAAAATATTTCAGTATTAGCTAAAAACACACCAATTTGTTGTTTCGCTGCGTAATCACTAGTATTACGCGTCCAAGAACAAGAGGCCATAGAGCCAACATATAATCGCCTCTATGAAAAGCAAATAAGGTCTTTGCCATTAGACTTACTGTGCTGGATAGGTAATAAAAAAATTGATAGGGTACTCCATCCTCTTAACAGCGGTTTTTAGGGTTCCGTATTCAAAGGGCAATTCAGAGCCCTATTAATTTCAAACCGCTGTCCGTCTGTCTGTCCGTATGTTACAAGTCTCTAGCTCTTAGACGGAATGAGATAGAAATCTGAAAGTTTTATAAGTTGTGTAAAATGTTGACCCAAAACCGAATTTTGAATTTAAAATGTAATTAAATTATTTTTCAGGGGCGGCCTCATACATGAAAATTACCCTGGCTTGTGGGGTGTCATTGTCTGGGTATAGATATATTTTTATTTTATTTTATATTAAAAAATGAAGAATTGGGGGCCATCGAAGTTACAATTTTTAGACCATTTTTTTAACGGGATCAATGTATCTCATAGACCAAAGCAGTTAGGAATTTGAAATTTCCGTATATTATGTACCACATGCTGTATCTAAAAACGCCGATTTATAATGTAGTTTTAGGGTTACGTCCCCGAATACTCAAACAACGTAATTTTGCAGTTTTTATGTCTGACAGAATTAGAGCATTACCTAAAATTAAATTAAATATATCTAGTTTGAAATAATTGAGAACCTAAAAGAGCGAGGCCCGACTCGCACTTGGCCGTTTTTCATAGGTATTGTTTTTTTACATTATATTGCAATTGATTTTATTACAATAAACACCACATAAACCTTTTCAGGTTTCTGTGTGGTGCACAATAATCTACCGTACAACTTGGCGTTTAAACGGGCATTGTTTTATTAATTATTTATTATTTACATCAAATACCTGACCTGGCAAGTCCATCCATCCATCAGTCTAGTTCGTCCACTGCTGGACATAAGCCTTTCCAGGACTTTGCCACTCCCGGCGGTCATCCTGGAAGAATTGCCCATACTCACACACGCTGGGCAAGCGAGTTGGTGAGCGCGGTGCCGGAACCCTCGCACCACTGACGCCGGTGCCCGTCACCAGTCTGTTCCATATAAGGCCCGGCTATTAGGGATGGATATACCGCCATCCCTCGGTACCAGGCATGGTGAGCCTCCTGGTTTTTTGCCTGTGAGCTGTCCTCTTACTCTCCCCCGAATTACTTCGAGGGGGTCTCCAAGTAAGATGGCAAGTGGCAACAAACCTCGCAAGTGGCAACAAATAAACACAATGACAAATTTAAGATTTTGGCCACGATGTATCTTATTTGTTGATCCATAAAGGTTACTTTTCATTGCAAAGGCCACAGGGGTAATCTTGTTAGCCTATACAATGGAAAGAGCTGATAAGGAATAGGAAAGAATTTAAAAACGATTCGTTACAATAATTATCGTTAGGTGGATCTACCTACCATATAACATTTCTTGTTACCGTATTTGTTTACTTTTACATATCATTAATTTCAAAGTGTATTATTAAATTAATATAAAAATAAAATAAATTAATGTAATTCATTTAAATTTCATACATTTTAAAAACATAGATATCGAATTCGAGTGTATTAAATTGGACAAATATTAAATTCGACTGACGATGACCACAAGTTGGTCGAAATATATTTCGATACAAATTAATACTTTTTTATTTATATATTATAATCTATTTAAAACAAATAATAAATAACTTATATGACTTATATTAAAAATAAAGTCACCTTATTGTAGCTTGCAAAAAACTAATGGTTGTGTTTTTATTTGACTATTGAATCAAAGTACCAAAAGTGGACGTGAGCTTTCGAGTTATTTAAAAAAACAAAAACAATAAATGACATATAATATAGATGAAGAAAATCAGACTTTGTCGTTTGTGCCTTTGAATCTAAAAAAAACAAGACATAGGACTTGGCTATATGGTCACAGATACCTTTGCCTTTCCCAGGAAGTATGGGAACAAATCAGAAAATAGCTTTTTTCACTCATTCAGAAAAAATATTTTATTCACTATTATCGGTGAACCAATAGCCCCTTTTCGAGTAGCAATGGTAAAAAATAATGTACAATATTGCAAAATTAAAACATATATTATACTGAAAACCAGCTGACAAAAGACAGACGATGGTAATAAAGTCTGAATACATACATAATTTGTCTATAGATAGCTCACTGCTTTCAGACTGAAACGACATTTATGGACAGTAGCGTTTGGACAAACCCGCTATTGCAGTAATATTTAAACTAAGTGAGCGAGATAGACATTCTTCTGTACGCCTCTAGTGTAGACTTCCTTACTTGACCAGTGATTTTAACATTAAAAAAAAAGAAAATTAAAATTTATCTATTAATTACTAGTCGAAAATACACTGTTATTAGTTATTTATTAAGGGTCAATTAACAAAATAACAAAATACTAAGAAATAGTTGCCATAATATCATTAAAAAGACGTTTATGCATATAGCAAACTTTTAACAATAAATTTTGTTGGCTAAAACTTGTATTTTGGCCGTTATAATTAATTATTTCTTAATATTTTCTTACATGACCTTTAAAGATATTGGATATTTTTTGGAAGCAATTGATACTTGAAAATTTATCTATCACAAGAAAGTTTGACAGGAGTTCTATCGGAGGTAGGTCTTCTTAAGACTGTACCTGAGCCTAGAGCATGACCAACTCTAGTCTATCTAGGATTCGTTTGAAGAAATTCGGACTCACCTTGTATTGAAAAAAATTAATTAGGTTTATTAATCTTTTCTCTAGGGATCTTACGTATAAACAATGTACTAAGATTTAAACTTTTGTCAAAAAAAAATGTTTTGCACCCTCTATTTTTTTGGTTTTCAAACGTTCGCTTGAAGAACGCGGTTAAGAGATCAACCTAATTTTTTTTTCATAAAATAGGTAATAGAAATATGGAGGTATATCACCTAAATTCAATTTTTTTTTTCCTACAAAATATTTCAGTGTTAGCTAAAAACACACCAATTTGTTGTTTCGCTGCGTGATCACTAGTATTACGCGGCTAAGAAAAAGAGGCCAAAGAGCCAACATATAATCGCCTCTATGAAAAGCAAATAAAGTCTTTGCCATTAGACTTATTGTGCTGGACGGGTAATAAAAAAAGTTGCTAGAGTATGCCATCTTCTTAATCCCTGCGGTCCGAAATATAATTACATCGCTAAAATCGATTACGAAAGTATGAAGTGAATGGCTTATGATCCATTGTAATTCTATTTCGGACCGCAGGGAATATTTTTGTAATTACAAAGATATAATTATATCAAACTTATATGTTCAGTCGGTGCTTAGAACATTCAGAGCAGGGTGCTTCGATAAGTTTTATGCGAAAATCCGCAATCGTTCGAAAATCGTTATCAGAGTACGATACTCACTGGATATTACGATCGATTACGATGGGAGTTACTTCTACTAAGAGATTACTTCTACATGGTAAATAATCTGTTTTTATTATTTAATTTGATAGAGATTAATTTGATTATATTTTACTACGCCAGTAAAATATAAACATGTTGACGGAAGCCTTATTTTGGCTTTGGTTTGCATGCTACGGCGTAACAGGGTTTAAAATTACGGATTTACTTATTGTTATTGGTAAGTTATACGCTAAAAGAATTTTTAGAAATAAATTATTTCACAAACAATCACCTTTTTACGAGTAAAGGTAAATCGCAAAAATATTGTGTTAATTGCGTTTTCTTGCATTACAATAAGAGGCTGAGGTATTTGCTCTTAAAACCATATTGAATTCAGAGGACACGGCAATATCGAGTCAGGGGCATATATTGTTCTACGCGTCGTTTTGTTCAAGTTTATTTAGTCAACGTGACTCCGGAATTTACTTTGATTTTTTCTTTGAAATATGATCGTCTTGAGGTTCCAAGACGAACCGCCAGCTGGACTGACGATCTGAGGGACGTTGCGGGTGGTACTCGTAGCTGGATGAGGATGACTGAGGACCGCCAAGAGTGGCGTAATATTGGGGAGGCCTATGTCCAGCAGTGGACGAATACGGGCTGACCGCTGATATATGGATGGATGAGGTTCCAACACTTTGAGCCAGTTTCTTAAGCCAATAGCAGCGTTGCATTTCAGCTTAATAGGATGGCCTACCCTAGCAACTTTTTTTATTACTCGTCCAGTACAATAAGTACAAGGGCAAAGACGTATTTTGCTTTTGATAGGGGCGATGATATGTTGGCTCATTGGCCTCTTTTATCTTGGACGCGTAATACTAATGATCACGCAGCGAAACAACAAATTGGTGTGTTTTTAGCCAATACTGAAATATTTGTAGGGGAAAAAATTGACTTTAAGTATAAGTGTAAGTACCTTCATATTTCTATTACCTACTTTATGAAAAAAAAAAGTTGATCACTTAACCGCGTTCTTAAAACGAACGTTTGAAAAACAAAAAAAAGAGGGTGGAAAACATTTTTTTTTTTGACAAAAGTATAAGTCTTAACACTTTGTTTATAAGTAGAATCCCTAGATAAAAGATAGTCCAAGGAGAGTCCGAATTTCTTCAAACGAATCCTCGAAAGTCTGGCGTTGTTTATGCTCTAGGCTCATGTACAGTCTTAACTTGAAATTTTTCAATGTTATAAGGTGGTCGCGTCAGGGCTCGATCCCAAACGCACAACTTATAATTGTTTTCCTTATTTTTGAATAAAAAGCATTAAATGAATGTGATTTGTGGAATTACGCGACTATAGTTTAATGTCTATTCTTTAACGGGACACCTGACGCTAGAACATCAACAACACCAGGTTTTCAAGGGTTCATTGGAAGAAACTAGGTCTCTCCTCATATTGAAGAAAATATATTTCATTTATCGATCTTTTATCTAGAGATTCCTCCTATAAACAATGTTATAAGATTTATACTTTGTCAAAAAAAAATGTTTTCAACCCTCTGTTCTTTGGTTTTCAAACGTTCGTTTCAAAAACACGATTAAGAGATCATCTTGGTTTTTTTTTATAAAATAGGCAATAGAAATATGAAGGGATGTTACCTAAATCCGATATTTTTTTCACTACAAAATATTTCAGTATTAGCTAAAAACACACCGATTTGTTGTTTCGCTGCGTGATCACTAGTATTACGCGTCCAAGAAAAAGAGGCTAAAGAGCCAACATATAATCGCCTCTATGAAAAGCAAATAAGGTCTTTGCCATTAGACTTATTGTGCTGGACGGGTAATAAAAAAAGTTACTAGGGTATGCCATCCTCTTAATTCGTCTGTTGTTGTGTTCTTTGATGCATTACGTTGTAAATGATACAACAACTATAAACACGCTGTAAACTTGTTGTGCAGAATCGTTAACAAAGTAATATATAAAATAACACAACTATGCTAACATTAAACAATTTTCGCGTAATGCCATAAATCACATTTATTTTATTTTTGTTCAAAAGTAATGAAAACAATAATAAGTTGTGCGTTTAGGAACGAAAACTAACGCAACCACCTTAAATCGGGGGTTTGACACTTTACTTTTAACATTTATTGAACCCTTCCCCTTTAACTCCCTAGCTCGCACTCTTACTTAAAAATGTATGTGCACACTGCGAGTGTAAACGGACGTATGTGCTCGACACATTAAGGGGCTATACCGAAAAAATTTACACTTTTCGAAGTTATTTATCTGCTCTTTTAATGAAGTTCCAAGTTAAATAAATTAGTATAACAATTTTGGGACCTTTTACTAGATTTTGGTCTATCAGAAACGCGATAGGAGGAATTTCATTCGATAGAAATAATTATTGAAATCAGGTCTAAATTTACACTTTTTTTGATATTCTGACAAATTAGGATAGCATACAGACTTGAAAAATATTTATTTAGATGGGTTTTAACTACACCTAAATTACTGGTTATGGAATTTTTTGTAGCTATTTTAGTTAATTTTGCATTAATTTAAAACCGACTTTTTGACAATTTTCCCCGATTCCGTCCCTTTCGCACTGCGGGTCTTTCTGCCTGGAGTAATGGGGACCTTTGCTAGCACGGTATATCACCCCGAATATTTTTGGGAGTTCCTGGGTCCGGTGTATATTTGTATTCATCCATCAGCCTAGTTCGTCCACTGCTGGACATATTTATTTAGATGGGTTTTAACTACACCTAAATTACTGGTTATGGAATTTTTTGTAGCTATTATAGTTAATTTTGCATTAATTTAAAACCGACTTTTTGACAATTTTCCCCGATTCCGTCCCTTTCGCACTGCGGGTCTTTCTGCCTGGAGTAACGGGGACCTTTGCTAGCACGGTATATCACCTTAACGATCGACCGAATATTTTTGGGAGTCCCTGGGTCCGGTGTATATTTGTATTCATCCATCAGCCTACTTCGTCCACTGCTGGACATACGCCTTTCTTGTACTTTGCCACTCCCGGCGGTCATCCTGGAAGAATTTCCCATACTCGCACACGCTGGGCAGGCGGGTTGGTGAGCGCGGTGCCGGAACCGTCGCACTAGTGACGCCGCTGCCCGTCACCAGTCTGTTCCATATAAGGCCCGGCTATTAGGGATGGATATACCGCCATCCATCGGTCCCAGGCATGGTGGGCCTCCTGGTTTTTTGCCTGTGAGCTGTACTCTTACTCTCCCCCGAATTACTTCGAGGGGGTCCCCAAGATGGTGGTTCCTCCGCAATCGAGCCCGGCATCAGCCCTACCACCTGGATATTTGTATGAGGACCATTAAAAATAAATATATAAAATGTCGTCGCGACATGAATAACCAGCGAGGTGTCACAGATGTCCCGAGTGTGAACTGTAAAAGGCAAGTCACAGTCCAAACTCGGTACATCGGCGTTTCACCGACGATTATTACGTCCCAACGTGATGGGTGGTAGTGAATCCTATCGCCGTTCTTCGGGCCCAAATACACGCTTTTAAGGGCATGCAGGTTTCCTTACTATGTTTTCCTTCACCGTTCAGTAAGTAAGAACAAATACTATGCATATAAATTCCGAAAAAACACATTGGTGCATGCCCGACCGGGGATCGAACCTGGATCTCGAGATTGAGATGAGCGTTTTACCTCTGAGCTAACGCCTCTGTTTGAGCTACCGCCGCTGAATTACCATTAAATTTGTTTCCTTTACATTCTCTATCTATTGACTTCCAGACCCTTCCCTCGACATCGACAAACTACAAACTTTACCTCTGAGCTACCGCCTCTGTTTGAGCTACCGCCGCTGAATTACCATTAAATTTGTTTCCTTTACATTCACTATTGACTTCCAGACCCTTCCCTCGACATCGACAAACTACAAACTTTACCTCTGAGCTACAGCCTCTGTTTGAGCTACCGCCGCTGAATTACCATTAAATTTGTTTCCTTTACATTCTCTATCTATTGACTTCCAGACCCTTCCCTCGACATCGACAAACTACAAACTTTACCTCTGAGCTACCGCCTCTGTTTGAGCTACCGCCGCTGAATTACCATTAAATTTGTTTCCTTTACATTCTCTATCTATTGACTTCCAGACCCTTCCCTCGACATCGACAAACTACAAACTTTACCTCTGAGCTACCGTCTCTGTTTGAGCTACCGCCGCTGAATTACCATTAATTTTTTTTCCTTTACATTCTCTATTGACTTCCAGACCCTTCCCTCGACATCGACAAACTACAAACTTTACCTCTGAGCTACCGCCTCTGTTTAAGCTACCGCCGCTGAATTACCATTAATTTTTTTTCCTTTACATTCTCTATTGACTTCCAGACCCTTCCCTCGACATCGACAAACTACAAACTTTACCTCTGAGCTACCGCCTCTGTTTAAGCTACCGCCGCTGAATTACAAACTATTTGTTATTACAAAAGGAACGAGTGTCTACATTAATTTAGTTCACACACAAATCGGTATTTCGTACACAGACAAAGCTTTTCAATGTTTACGCACTCAATTATCGTACGTCCATTATCATTAATCATCGTGAACTTGAAATGTTGGTTTGTTTACCAACTATAAACATTGTTGGGTTTGCCTGTTATCTACCTTCCTAAAATCAAAACTTCGAGTGTGTTTACAGGGAATTTTCATAATTGAAAAAGATTATATTTCGCTATTTCGGTAGGTACTGAAAAAGACTGCAAAATATAGGAATAAGGAATAAATATTAGTCTTGCTAAGAAGAAGGGCAATAAAGTTAGCAAGATCATGTCTTTTTTTTTTGTACATATTTTCATGTATATAGCTGTCACCCATCCGAGGGCTGATCGCTACAAGCGTTGCTTTACCTTGTTCAGCTAACTTATAAGCGCCATAACCGATGACGGAATTTTATGAAAAATTAAAAATACAATAAAATACGGAAATTCCTTCATTCAACAGTTCTTTAATGGTTTACAGTCACGATATGGGGGGAAATTCGTGTGTAGGTTTTTGGAGCACATGCCAACAAAGAAGTCCCGTGTATTAAAGCATTTTGGTTCATATTCCAATAGTTTAGCAACTATGATGGGGACTTCTTTTGTGCCGTAAGCTCTGAATTCCTTTAGTTTTATGCTTCGGAAATCAATAAATTTCGTTATGGCACAACAATCACGAAGTTTATGAATATTCGACGAAAAGTCGATAATTGAAATATGCCGTAGAAATATACGAGTAGGTGACTTTGATTTATAAAGGCGAATTCATACTGGAGGCTACTATTGATATTGATGACTAATAAGAAACTATTCGCATAGTGACAGGTAAATCACGTTTCATATAAGACGGCGTTATACTACGGCCAATATCATCAGAGTCGCTGGGTCATAAAACTTTAGTAACAATATAAATGTTCCACCGACTTGCGAAATATCGACAGTTTGCTACCTGATAGTTTTCTACGCGTGGTCTATAATATTTTCATGTGTGGTCTTGTTTTATTTGCAGAACCAAACATTATTTTACGAAAAACAGATCTACAGATAGAAATAAAACAGCTTTAAATTAAAGATAACATATTTAAGACTGTACATGAGCCTAGAGCATGAACAACGCCAGACTTTCGAGGATTCGTTTGAAGAAATTCGGACTCTCCTTGTATTGAAAAAAAAAATAAATTGATTCATTTATCTTTTATCTAGGGATTCTACTTATAAACAATGTATTGAGATTTACACTTTTGTCAAAAAAAAAGTTTTCCACTCTCTTCTTTTTGGTTTTCAAACGTTTGTTTCAAGAACGCGGTTAAGACATCAACTTGATATTTTTTTTCATAAAACAGGTAATAGAGATATGAAGGGATTCTACTATATATTCCCTACAAAATATTTCAGTAGTAACTAAAAACATGCAAATTTGTTGTTTCGCTGCGTGATTATTACGGGTTTAAGAAAAAGAGGCCAATGAGCCAACATATAATCGCCTCTATCAAAAGCAAATAAGGTCTTTGCCATAGGACTTATTGTGTTGGACGGGTAAGAAGAAAAGTTGCTAGGGTAGGCCATCCTCAGAACCAAAATTTATTTTCTCTCCCCGAATGTTGTCATTAAACGACACCCAATCAACCCTCTGTAAAAGTAATTACTTTTCCATACTATGTAAGGACCTCATACATATATTTTGAATTTCTGAAAACCTTTAATAAAACTTGGCAACCACTTGTTCACTGTCGAGAACTTGGCCAACTTGGCCCCTAGACTTACTTCTTGCAATTTGTATGCGTTTCTACAAAGAAATACAGCAAGCCGGAAGAAATGTCATGACATGAATCACGCAACATGTTTGTTTACTATTGGAAAAGCATTGATGACATCATTTCACTGAAAACTCAACTTTTAAATGACAAATCAGTACACATCGTATGATATGTGATAAAGAAGTCTACCCCAGATGGGCACGCAATGGATGACTCACAAACTATGAGTGTGCCAAACGGAATGACGTCATTATCAGTCCTAGTGAGTACCTCGACTACACGACCAAGATGTCATCGATAATCATCGCTACTGCTTATGTAATAAGGTCTATTCAGTTTATTAACAAGGTCGGTAGTTCTACTACTGACCACAGAGGAGCGCGTACCCTGAGCCTTTGTAACGCAACTTAGACTATATCTTTTTGAACATAGGAGCCAAGACCCGGTATTTAATGATAACAATGTTGGCTTCGATTCATAGATTTAATCTTAGTTTATCGACCTCAGAGGTACTACTTTGTAAATTATAGTAGAAATGTTTTTTATCGACATTTAGGTATATCGATTCGGTGTAACATCTCAACTTATTTGACAGGACTAAACTTAATTTAAGCATTCTGTCCTTGTCTTATCGATTAAGAAAAAAAAATACACAATGCTCAAAATAAGGTTAGTCCTGTAAAATAAGTTAAAACGTAATACAAAAAATCAACACAAACAACGTCGATTCAGTGTAACTCCGTGTAACACGACTTAACTTATTTGACAGGACTAAACTTTATTACATTCTGTCTTTTTTTTCTGTATTGAAAAGAAAAATACAGAACGCTAAAAATAAGGTTGGCCAACTGTCAAATAAGTCGTGTTACACCGAATCGACACTAAAGTCACTCATGCACGGCCTAACCTGTATGACGTACGGTACCTGTGCCATTTCAAACAATGATATGGCTACTTGTACGAATAAAACATACCTTTAACAAAATAATTGTAACCGACTTCAAATGTAACTGCAGTCACTCACTAAAAGGTTTAAAATAATTACATACTGACCGATGATATCGAAATAACTCTTTTGCCGACTTCTTTCTTCCTGAAACATATGCTATCTAGAAGTCGGCGCCCTCATATTCGTTCTTATATTGTAGGGAATACGCCGACTTCTTTTTTGAAGTCGATTAAAGATGTTGGAATTGTATTATTATGATATCTATGTACTGGTCCTCTAAAAAGGCCGTTTTGCATGAATCACATTATGATTCTGTTCTAATGCCGTCTCTTTTGCACGCGTGAAAAAGTTCTGACTCTATCCTACTTCCAAATCATTTTATGATTCACCCAAGTCGGCCTTTTTAGATCCCCTGATCATCTCTCGACCTTCATGAATGAAGAGTGTTGGCCGAAAAGTGTCGTGTTTCGTCGATTCCGTGGAAGAATTCCAGACTAATCCAGACACTGACACTCCGCAAGGGGCGTGGTACGTTGCAGGCTATACGTATACAGGGTGACTGGAAATTGCTCTTATTCCTCTCGTGGGAAGAAACTACGATTAATTTGGAGTGATCCCCTATCACTTGGGGGTCGCAAATCCGTAATTTTCAAGATAATCGACATTCTTTGCTTTATTTATAAAATTGCGAAATTTGGCAATTAAAAAACGCTAAAAAAAATCTTGTTGTTTTTTTGGCCTGAAATTTGGCATGAACTGATAGCTTATTGATTGATCAATCTCCTTAAGGCTAAAAATCACTCAAATAATTGCTAAATCTTATGTTGCATGTCTAAAATTACGATAACAAAGAATTAAAATTGAACTTTAAAAATGAAAAATTTCTCGAAAATGGCGGATTTGCGACCCCCAAGTGATAGGGGTCAAATCACTCCAAATTAATGATAGTTTACTTCCACGAGAGGAATAAGAGCAATTTCCAATCAGCCTGTATAGTGTTTATTTTTAGTTAAATTTTTATTTTTGTTTGAATTTTATAGCCAATTGGTGTTAACTGTAATGCTGTACAATTTATTTAAATAAATAAATGTAAGAATGAGATTTTATCAGAATTTTTTATCTCAGATATAATAGATACATATATATGACGTCATGACATTGTTTATAGACACTGGAATGAAGTTGAGATGTTTTTGCGAAATATTTTGTAAATAAAAATATGTATTGCTTTATCTGAATATTTACATAACATGTATACATAACATCGTTTTGTATACATGTTATTTAATAACAAGGTAAATTACAGATATGCTACATATAATGCGCATAGAAATCTATAGCCGACCAACCGGATGTGCACAATCTGCCATGGATTGTATAGAAACCGTAAGAAAGTACGACCTTTGCCGAAGATTGGCGAAGATTCCTATGTACATTATTTAAATGGTACTACTGTAAGTAGTTAAACATAGTGCATTTTGTTTGAGTTATTTAATAATGGTGTCGATTCGGTGAAGCACATCTTAACTTATTTGACAGGACTAAACTTAATTTAAATTTATTTATTTATTTATTTATTTATTTATTTATTTATTTATTATTTATACAGCATTACAGATAGAAATCCATTGCACTGTATAATTAAGTTTTTACAAATACAAATAAAAACATTCACACAAACCTATAGTTTACACATAAAATTAAAATTCAACATAATATGGCAAAACAGAATAATTTACCTAACAGTTTAAATGTAGGGACATAGTCAGAGAAGCCTCTTTCTCACAGAACCTTAAGCACTCTCGCATTACATCCATCAATCTGTCAAAAAATAAGTCACACTCTGGCACTGAGGTCAAGAGAGCGTTAAGCTTCGTAGTCCCGCGCATTAAATGTTCTGTCCTTGTCTTTCGATAAAGAAAGAAAAAGACACCGAATTGACACCAATATTACTCTACTTGCTAAGCGGTGAATGAAATCATTGTTGGGCAAACTTGTGGGTCTACCGCGTAATTCTCATTTTCATCAACATTAACTTGAGATTGAAATTTGACGTGCGTGCGACGACGCCCGCCTAACAAGCCATCTCTTTTGCACGCGTTGAATTTCGCATGCATTTGCTTGAAGTTGATACAAATGAGAATTACGCGGTAGAGCCCCTGCATTCCCTAAAAAGCATTGTAAGTCAATGCTGTTTGTACACGAAGCCCCTGTCATGTTGAGACGTAAAAATCGTAGATAAAAAGAGGATGTACGAATATTGATTATTCTATTGACAGTGACGTTTTTACGACACTTTTTTTTTATTAGAGCACAAGAAGGCGTACCTACGAACAAATCCTTTGTGAATATAATTTGATTTATTTAGGCGAGCAAAAAATTCTTTGGCCGATCGATGTAGGAATGATAAAATATGAATCACCGAACCAAATCGACACGTGGTAGCACTCAATCACTTTGGAATAGTAGACATAACGATACATGTTAAGACGAGGACTTCCTTAGGCGCACAGCGGCTGTGGAATTTAACCCGTAGACTAACTCTCATAAAGTTGAAAATCGCTTGCGCCAAAATGCGCATAAAACCATTCAGAACGAGTCTAATTTTAACATTAAAATCGACTTAAATTACAATATTGCATTTAAGTCGTTTTTGAACTTACAACGGTTAATAAACAAGATTTTCGTATTGATAGCAAAATATGTCACATGAAAATCAAATGGATTAGACACAAAACCAAAAAAACACTCAAAAAGAGACTATTAACAAAAATAAAATCGAGCGAAAGTTTTCCAATTAGGTTACGCTACTTACAACGTAAAGATAAGGTTTGAAAAAACATATATATCAGTTTCATATTGATTGGGTCTGTGGTAGATTCAGTATAATCGTTCAAAAACTGTTGAAAAAGGAAGGCCTCCTCTTAACGTCTGCGTAAAATATTTATAAGAGAAATTGTACAGTTTACGTGAGGAACTAGAGTTTCCAATACAAAATATTTTACGTAGCGCCTTAACGTGTATCGAGTGCAAAACTCATGGTAGGGCCTCGGGTATACCTAAATTGATATACGAGTATTACATTCATTTATAACAATAGATCGCAGTCTTGATCGTGCCTTCGATCCAATTTACAGAGCAAAATGTACAACATTTTTATTTTTGTTTATTACACTTTTTTACAATTACATACATATTTAAAACACATTTTTACAAAGAGAACAGACATTGTGTACCAGGCCGGCACTTATTGCTTATAGCAATATCTCCCAGGCAAACTTTGGGTAGAAAGAAAAGATATTAAAAACTAACAAAAAACATAAAATACATATTATCGTCACGATATTTATCCTGAAATAGGTGTCAGTGGGGTTTCCGAGTGTGAACTATCACTGGAACTGTTAACACTTGTATACACCCTCTTTTGTCCGACGATGAGAGGCCGTGCGCCTTATCACTTCTACTTCGCTTTTAAGGGATGCAAGTTTACATCGCAGTGTTTTTATTTAACGTTCAGGAAGTGGCAAGTATATAGAGGG
The DNA here is from genome assembly GCA_934047225.1 of Ypsolopha sequella. Classification (NCBI taxonomy): domain Eukaryota; kingdom Metazoa; phylum Arthropoda; class Insecta; order Lepidoptera; family Ypsolophidae; genus Ypsolopha; species Ypsolopha sequella. Next base: position 9,023,219 of record OW204002.1, on the reverse strand, counting down.
TTTTATTTTTTATTTTTTGGTAAGCTGATAAACCGTTGAAGTTTTTAAAATTAGTTTGAACCTATGAAACATCCATTTTGTATTTTTAAAAGAATTCTGAAACTTTAGCTGTGTTCACCTCGATCCAAAAATTTTCATTTTGAACTTTTTTTCGGTAACTCGTATGGGATGTTTTGTGGTTAATTATTTTACGCATGGAAGAGTTACTCAAGACAATTATACTGTAAAAAAAATTCAAAAACTCTTACTATAAAAAAGTTATGATTTTTTTAAGCCGCTCTGGTAGAAAAATCCTAAATACACATTAGAAAAATCATAACTTCTAAACTACAAAAAATCGCGTAACATAAATGGTATATTTTCGGATAAACTTGGGTGTAAGGAATCTAAAAAAATTTTTTGGAAGTCACTGTTTGGACCACCTGTATGTTACCGGCCAAACCCGATTTTACGATAAACTATTTTGGTTTAGGCCAAAATGGTTTTGGGTTGTTATAAAAAATAACCAAGACGGTTATTTATGGCGGTCGCGCCACTCTGGAGCGACTCGCCAAACCTTCTAGCCTAACTTACCGGCTCTCTTCTGCAGACAAAGTTACTGTGAGAAGGACAAAAAGTTACTCCTAAAAAGCCGGCAGCCCTTGACGAAACTTGACAGGTAGTGTACAGTCATGAAAAAATGTGGAAGTTTTTTCTTGTCAAAATATCTTATGTGTCAGCATCAAACTTTGTTCATAACGATAACATTCGATTAGTATAGCTAGAAAAACATTTACTGCCGCGAGTCGGCCTGGCCGTTTAGTCAGTCAGACCGATTTTAGGGGCGCATTCGGGGGTAGTTTTTATTCCATCGAGTCGAGTACCAGCATGCAACCAATGTATTATTGTGGTCTTGACCAACCTGTGATGAAATGTGTTGGTATTCCTCAATGATATTTGACGGCATTTTATGAAAATATACATACATTCGATGAGTTTATGAATGCAGCCCTCCAACACACATTCGATGTACAGGCCGGGTACTGGGGCTCTACCGCGTAATTCTCATTTGTATCAGCTTCAAGCAAATGCATGCGAAATTCAACGCGTGCAAAAGAGATGGCATGTTAGGCGGGCGTCGTCGCACGCACGTCAAATTTCAATCTCAATTTGATGTTGATGAAAATGAGAATTACGCGGTAGACCCCCTGTTCAAAGAGCGCTGGAAGCGATATAGGTTTGCGCATGGGTACACTCACGCACGAAAACATTAGGCCTGTTGTTTTATTTTTGAACTAGCCTTTCGCTCGCGGCTTCATTGGATATTGGTAGGTACATTGAAAAACATATTAGATAGAATATCACAAAATAAAATTAAAACCATACAATACATACAATCGCCGCCAGCGCTCTTTTAACAGGACGCGTAATGTACCATGACGTCATGTAAGTAATGGGTGTGTATGAGAAAACGGCCGAGTGCCCTACTGAAACAGCACCCACTACCGGGCGACCTTACACTGCACGCCAGATGTGCAGGTTTTGTAATATAATATATAAGTGTGTATGTATTATAGGTAAAATTACATAATTTGTGTACAAGTTTTAAAAAAAATCTGTTCAAAAATTCAAAAAGTTTATTTTGCAAAGTAGGTATATATAATACACGTTTCACAAGTCAAAGGACATCATTCATTTTGGGCTAAATCTGAAAGTGCCGGCCAATTAAAAATAATGTTATATTTCGTTAGAATATGTAATTATATTTATTTGTTACTATGAGACCAAAGCGGTAGGGTCATTCTCTGCTTTATTATATGAGTTTGAAAAATCGATATTTTTTTCTGGGCTAAATATGAAAGTGCCGGCAAAAACAAATATAATTTTATATTCCATTAGAATATGTAATTAGATTTATTTGTTACTACAAGACAAAATATGTAGGGTCATTCTCTGCTTTATTATATGACTTCGAAAAATCTATATTTTTTTTGGCTAAGTATGAAAGTGCCGGCCAAACAAAAATAACGCTATGTTTCGTTAGAATATGTAATTGTATTTATTTGTTATTATGAGACAAAAGCTGTAGGGTCATTCTTTGCTTTATTCTGTGAGCTCGAAATCGATATTTTATGCTTTTTATAAAGGCGTATGATTGATGGCATAAAATGGATTGTTTTTAGTGTAGAAAAACATAATCACGAGTATGTAATACTATAATAAGTCTCTAGAGTATTGCACATTTATAATTGAACTAAAATATTACTTTGAGTAACAAACAAATCAGTGTCTAAAACCCCGTTTCTGCGTAAACAAGGATAATTATAGATTGGGTTTGGGTTTTTTTACCTGACGCAATCAGCCTCGCTACAGGTGAGATAGAAATATAAGCGCAACCATAGGAGGGAGCGAGACGCTAAATCCTTATCTACACGTAATTGTCACACAATTAACGGTGGTAAGTACAAGTAAAAAAAGGAGAAAGGGTTAATTAACATTTAGTTATCCATGGGACTTATGTTACATCGGACGGCTATCTCTAAGCACGCGACCTCTGGTTAGTGGACAGTTACTGTTTTTACATCATGGACGAACAATTGTGTATAAGGTGTCGTGAAATAATTGGGGGGAGGCGCTGGTACACCTGGGTTTCTCGAGAGCAAGAATTCATCGATATTGCTCAGATTGTTTTAGAAGAATTAATGGAAAATCAAGTAAGTATTGACCTACAGTTATTTTTGCACTAAAGAGTGATATATTATATTTTATTGTTAAAACGATGTTGTCGTCATTAATTTTGAACCCTGCATTGCATTTTGAGTCAGATCAACACTGTTGTTTAATCAGAATGACATTCCTATATGTCTAAATGTAAGGATGCTATGGACTGCCCTGACCAGCTCAACGTGTGCGTAAAACTTGCAACAAAAGAAGAACGTGTCTCTTATATGAGTCTACTACAGAGATTCTGCAGAGATGATTCTTGGTTTCTTAAGAACTTGCTCATACTTATACGTACATACAAACACTAAAGTATGAATATTAATGTGTAAGGAACAGAAAGGATTCCGTTATTGGCCTTTGTTTTAGTAGAGTTACCATTTTTCTTACTTGTTTTGTACAGTGCTGCGCATTTAAGTTTCATTGATAAATAAATAACGTGGCTATGTCTATGAGATAACGATATGATATGTATATTTTTTTGTTGTTCTAGATGCCACCAACGGATTTCATTTGCCGAGCTTGTTGGCAAAGGGCAGAAAGGACACATCAACGAATTTTACGGGAAGTACGCCAGGACAACGTTGCTGAGGAAAATAATAACGAAAACCGTCAAGCTGCAGGGTCAACATTAGCACTACCTGGTTTCAAGCGTACTCCCAACACTACTGTAAATTGTGTTTTTGAGCATTGTCAGAATATGTCCAGACTCTGCATACCACAAAACATTATTTGTCGTATGTTATGTCGTTACAACCTCATGATTCCTGAAAATGGCCGCGTTTGTGAAGAACACTTGCAACAAAATGTTTGGCATGAACTCCCACTGCAAAATAACTTAATGGAAGAGTTCACTGCAAATCAGATTGTTTACACTCTCACCATAGCGAAAAACCACATCACATCTGAGTTTTTAAACTTCGAGGAGTACGAAGACATAAATCCAAGTGAATTCCGCACGTGGACCAGTATTACGAAAGAACAGTTCTCTTCTTTGTTAGAAAATGTGCCCAGCCTCAATAATAATCGATGCAAAAAAACTATGCTCGCAGCGGTATTAACAAAAATGCGGACCGGAGATTCCAATGTAAGACTAGCCTCAATATTCAAAATGTCCGAATCAACTTTTCAAAGAATGTTGAAGAAAGGTCGTGAAGCATTGATGGCGGACTATGTGCCGTCACGAGTTGGTTTCGACCACATGACCCGTGAGGAAGTGGTCCAACGAAACTTGATAGTCCCAGAAAGACTTTTTGGCAACCCAGACAGTCCAATCAATGAAAGGAAAGCTGTGACAATGTGCGATGGTACTTATATCTATCATCAAAAGAGCTCTAACTATTTCTACCAACGGAAATCGTATAGTGGTCACAAGTATCGTCACCTTCTCAAACCAATGTTATATGTATGCTGTGATGGTCATATAATAGAGGTTTCTGGACCTCATGCTGCAACTACTTCTGATGCGGTGATTATGAACAACTCTGTAGATAACGAAGAAGGCGGTTTTCATTGGTTCTTTAGGCCGGGGGACGTATTTATTTTAGACCGCGGATTCAGGGACTCGGTGAGGTCCCTTGAAGACTACGGCTACGTAGTGCATATGCCGGAGACAAAGAACCGAAGGGAACTGCAGCTTACCACTGACCAAGCCAACAAGTGTCGGCTTGTGACCATTTGTCGTTGGGTGATCGAAGTCATAAATGGACGTTTCAAAATAGATTTTCGCCTATTAAGAATAGTCCACAGTAACCGATCACTAAGACATATGATGGACTACTTTAGAATTGCTGCAGCTCTTATAAATGACTTCCATGTCCTGATCGACAATAATGTGCATGCTAATGAGTTTTCAAGAATTATTAATGAAAGAATAACTCTGCCTAATAGATTAGCAGATCTTGTCATCACTAATAACTACAATAGAAGGAGAGCACATTTCCAGTCGATGACAGCCAATACGCCGGAATTTGACCAGTTCCCCAGATTTACGTAAGAGCAACTGACATTGTTTGCCTTGGGCAGCTATCAAATAAAGCAGGCTCGAAGCTATTATGGGGAGCATATTCAACCTGATGGTGCGTTTATCATAGAGCTTGGTGGAGACATGCCAGCTCAAGAGGTTCGGGAACTGGATGGAAGAGACCTTTGGCTTATAAGAGGTCGCATACAGTCAAGACACGTTCAAGCCAAAACATACTACGTTTACATCGCCGTTGAGCCAACTTTACTCGGAAGAGAAGCAATTCCTCATTACTACTGTAGCTGCAATATTGGGAGACGTACATTAGGATGCTGTGCACACGTTATGACCATCATATGGTACATGGGTTTTGCGCGGCATGATCCCACCATAGTTCCACCGGCAGAGGGTCTGGAAAATATAATAGTCAGACAGAACGAATATTAACCTTTTTACTGTTTTGTTTTTTTCAAATAAATATTTTATTCCATGTTACCGTTTTATTCAGATTTAAACCAATTAATTTATTATTTATTAAGTTAGATAAGTGAAATTCAGGTTAGTTTATTGAAAAAGTATGAATATGACTATTTATAGCTGGTGAAAGAGTACAGAGAATAACCCCTGTGCATTGATTTCATAGTAAAATATGTTCAAAACATCTTTTTTGCACAACAAATCATTAATAATGTGATATTTTTTCGAAAATTAATACAAAAATAATAATTTTCGAAATCATCTAACTAAGTAGAGAATGACCCTACAACTTAGGTACCATAGCAAAAAATGAATATAATGACACATTTTATCGAAATATAACATTATAATTTTTTGGCCGGCACTTTCAGATTTAGCCCAAAAATGTATGAACGCTGAATGATGTCCTTTTAATCTTATAAAAATATATGTAATAAAATAATAAATGTAAATGAACTACTTAGATTAAATGTTTATTTAATTTATGTAGCAATATATATACGATTAAAATTATAGGTAAAATAAAGCCGATTCTGAAGGCCTCAATCCTAGTTCTAGCGCTGCCAAAACCCAACTCTATCCAAAGCAATTTAGCTTCTAGTCCTTACATTAAAGGACTATTTTGCAATGATGAAAATTCAGCCTTCACAGCACCAAAACCAAAACCAAAGCCCTCAGAAGTGTTACAGTGGAAATCACACACTTGCTCTTAAAGTGAAGGATACAAAATAGGTACAAAGTCAAATGTGTACAGCTTGATGTGATCTCCACTGTACATAATTTTGAAGGTAAAATTTTAAGTATCATTAAAGACAGGGATGTTATTCAATGAAATAAATACTTACTTACTTCAAATGTTTTTAAAAGCGTTATTACGCAAAAGGCATTTAATTACCCGACATTAAGACAGTCAAGATTATGTTAAATATGTTGGCTGTACATCTCAAAAGAGGTAACATCAGTGACGTATTCTCCATAGGGTCATTCGGGCGATCGCCCGGGGCGGCCCTGTCCCAAGGGGCGGCCCTTCAGTTTCGTAATTAAGAATCTTTAGCAATTTTAACAAACTCACATTAAAAAAATACGTATTTGGCGGCTCACCCGTACGCACTCCCTTTTTTTCCCTCGCCAGTAGGTTAAGGGAGGCGGCCCAATCGTATTCGCCCGGGGCGTAGAAAACCAAAATACGTCTCTGGGTAACATAAAAGCATATACAAGTGCAATCGCAAGAATGACGTCAGACATCATTTTATAACAATCGCAAAGCCCGCGTGCGTTTATGTAAGAACGATTTTCGTGCAATCCGTTACCTTAATGCGTTGCAGATTGTTCGTGTTTGGGTTAAAATAGTATTTGAGCTTTAAGATTTTCCATTAAGGCGATTATGTATTCGGACACATCTGTCCTGTTCCAATGCTTTCATTTTACACTTGTCTATCCTGCACAATAGGAGCGGGCCGTTCAAAAAACACGCGATTAGAATGTGTCGGTGCAATAGTTTCGGTGATACTTACAAACATGCAGTGTTTAATGTTTGTTTGTTGTTTGGAAATGTATCTTTTACATTTGGCTAGTAATTTAGGCTGCGTTCCTAAACGTCCGGGTAAATGAAAAATTTAACTGTCAACCGTTCCACGGCCATCCGAGCGAAAACGAAGAGCTCCGAACTATTTTCGAAGTCGTTCCTAAACCTTATCAGAAATGTATTCACTTTTGACAGTTACATTTTACACGCCGTAAATTCAATTTTCCATTTTCACTTTGACATTTGTCATAACATTACGCGCCAATATTTTGTTTCTGGTAATAGAATTCTTCGGAATTATTTGTAAATCCATTTGATTTCAGTAATAATGATACATATACAAAAAAAAAAAATTTACAAAGTGGCCGTTCCAAAACGATTAGTAAATAGATTCTGTCTCAGTTTTATCTCTTTCACTTTTACGAAGTAAACTTTACATTTACCCCGGCGTTTAATTACACAGCCTTAATGGTACTTTTAACCCTCCCACTCGACTTTCGCACTACACGTGTAAGCTTTAGACACATGAAGAATGGAAAAGTTTGTTATCCTCCTTTTTTGAAGTTGGATAAATAAACTACGCTATTACAATAATGGTAGTAATTAAATATATTATAATTTATCTTGAAGCAGGGACTACCTGTCCCGCCTCACCATGGCAGAGTTTTAATGGTCAAAAGACCAAAAACATAAAAATCAATGTTAAAAAAAACATCTTCGTTTTGAATTAAGATCAAAACCTTTGGCTTTACTATCAGAATAAAAGTAGGTGGATCAAAACTACAATAAACGAATACATCCTACTTTCAAGCCCGCAATAAACTGTTAGACAAAATTATTACATATTACATTAGATAAAACAGTTTTACAACTTACATAATCTAGATAACAGTTATACCACCGACAGAGAATATAACCACCGACTTCCTATTTGAGCATTTCAAGTTATGGCGCTCTTATCCCAGAAGAGTGACTCTGTCTTTTTCTTTACGTGTAAGGAGTAAAGAAAATAACCACACTTTTGTACTTTTTCGTTGTTTTTATCGGTTTTTAAATTGTTTAAAAATAAGAGATATGTTTATTAAAACCCACTTACGTGGTCGACCTAGAAAATTTAAAGAGCAATATTACCAGATATGTTTCGTTAATAAAAGAGTGGAATTATGGAAATGGCATGATTTGAAAGGTCTTATTACTTGCTGTGTTCGTGAATTATTTCTATCGAACAAAGTTTATCTGATCGTGTAACACATGCGTGGAAGACCTAGATAAAGGTTCGAACTATATTGCGTTTTTTTTTTTGAAGTTTTAGACGATATTTGAAAGTTCTATTTGACTTTCAAATTACTGACTTTGGGATAAGAGCGCCTTAAGCGAAGCTTAAGTATGAACTGCAGTGCTGTGTTTGGTCCATTTGTAGCATAAGTATAGCTTTAACAAGATTTTCTCAAATAAGAAACTGAGGGAAAACTACTAGGTAACAATCTAAGCCGGTAGGGGAAGTAACAATTATGAAATCATGAAGTAACAGTTATGAAATCATGATCTTAGATTCAATTCATGGTTGAATTTGTGCAAGAAACAATAAAATTTGCATTTCATATTGTTCTGGCCAATTAATGGTGAGGTTACTTCAAACACTGCTTAACCTTTACAGTTGTAGGTCATCTATAAGGTCTTATATTTAAGGCAGACCTAAAACCTTTTTATACGCAAATAGTATTCATGAAATTTCGGCTCGGTTGCACAAATCAGGATAAAAGTTGAAATAATTTCGGCAAGTGCGAGTCGCACTCTCGCACAAAATACGGGTGCGGAATCCTAAAATCTTTATGGTAAATAACAACAATATAGAAGCCATGGCATCATTGAGGCGACAAAAACAAGCCGCTAAAATGGTGGCGCCTGGCTAACAATTCGCGGCTAACACTGAGTACGGAACCCTAATATCTTAACCGCTATATTTTTCCTGTAAAGTTTACATAATCACCTATTACCATGATTTTTTTCATATTTTTCGGTCCCCTTTCGTTCCCGATATGGGGGGGGGGCAGATATGACACGGTTAAAAATGATAAAAATACGCCCCACTAGGGTTTTTTTTTTACTTTTATTATTTGCCGTGAAAGATGTCATATTAACACGTATTCTGTGAAAATTGACTGTCTACCTGCAACGGCTGAAGCTGTAGACCTCTGTGACAGACGGACAGACAGCGGAGGCGTAGTAATAGGGTCCCGTATGGCACCTTTTGAGTACGGAATCCTAAAAAGTGCGTCTGACTAGGAGAATTTTTTTCTGTTATTTTAGTAGTCTCTCCCGTTTCCTTGTAATGGTATCTTTAATGGTCATTGAGCAACTTATTCGTTGCTGTTCAAGGCACATAGTAGGTCAGCTACACACTTGTAAACAACTCTACAGCCGATATAGCAAAAACCCGCTACAATCAAGGTGCATACTTTCAAGTGCATTACAACAAGATGTGCCAATCAATTCTGAACCTTAATGTCCAAAGATTTAAATTTATAATCGAATAGAAGACGGGAAGCGAGTTGTGTACGGGCTATTTAGCAGACCTAGCCATTCCACCAACAATTCGAGAAATGGTACAGAATGACCGGAAGAAAGCAATCAAGGCCCGCTGATTTATAGTCAAATAAATCGTGGGAGGAATTCTCAAATAAATGTAGAAAGTATTGGAAATTCAGCATTCTTTCACGAAGTAAACTTCAACTGGAGCGTCTAGGAGTTCAAGATAATTTTTTACTCATTATACAAAGAATGCTACAGTCAGTTTCACTATGTTAAAAAGCTGTAACATAAACGACTTTTATACTAGAACTAGGAAGAAAATATTTATATACATACTCAAGCCTGTCACCCAGAGCGGTAGGCAGAGACTACAGATTTGAAAGAAAGAAAGAAAAAAATGTATTTTATGGAAAGTGAAAAACCCAAGATAGCAACACACATAAATAAACTAATGCTAATATAACTAACTAAAATACATTAGGACAAACATTAAACAAATAAAAGGTAAAATAAATTAATCTAGTGTCTTCCAAAGATTTCAAAAGTAAAGATAAGCCCTTACCGTACTATGACAGCACCAAAATGTTTCCACTATCCACTATTATGTATCTTTGGTTGGTTGCCAACTGTACTGGGTACCTATCATCAAAAATATTCGGATTGGCTAAGGATATGTTCGCACTTGATGTGACGCCATAGTTCGTAAATAGTTCAATACCCACTAAACACAATTTTGAATGTTCAGTTTTTATCTGTTTTTTGATGATAGGCACCCAGTCCCGTTGGAAACTAAAGATACATAACCCAGGGGCTGGTCGAAGTTTCCACTTGCGCACCATACATTTCTTTCGACATTCTACTCTCATTCATCTTCTCTACATGCCCAAATTGTATATATTAGTATTGATAATGATATATTTATTTATTTATTATAATTATTACGGGTGAACCCAAAAACAATAATTATTAGATTTAGTATAAAAACATAAAATTTAAAACATAAAATTTTAAATAACATAAAATAGACATAAAAATAAACTTTAGGTAAAAAAATAACTAATTAACTTACAAAATAATTTACTTTTACTATCGAAGAACACGTCAGCAGACAGTTCGGACTCAAATAATGCATTGAGAGCTGTCGTAATTTTACACATTGGTGAATAAGAAGGTGAATTGGTGAATGATAACTGTAAATAACTGATACATAATATATATGACACTTGTTTACGACTCCTGACGTCCTGATGACAATGATGAAATATGATTAATCTCAGATTCACTAAAATGTAGCTTCTTTACAACAATCATCAATCATCATGATCAATATTATTTTTGTAATATGGGGAAGTGGTCATATTGGGAAGTGGTCATATTGGGAAATGGTCATACTGGGAAATGGTCACATCGGGAAGTGGTAATATTGGGAAATGGTCATATCGGGAAGTCGTCATATAGGGAAGTGGTCATATTGAGAAGTGGTCATACTGGGAAATGGTCATATCGGGAAGTAGTCATACTGGGAAATGGTCATATCGGGAAGTGGTAATATTGGGAAATGGTCATATCGGGAAGTCGTCATATAGGGAAGTGGTCATAAGGGTAAGTGGTCATCCTGGACCGAAAGGCTTGATTTGATATACCGGTTGTAAATCAAAAGTACGGCAATGACAAAAGTACCCGGAATAGAAGAGCTTGTATGACTAGATTGATGGATCTAGAAGAGACCAAAGAGGTGTGTCAGGGTCGTAGCAGATGGAAATAGTCTCAGTCTGCACCTCTAGGAGACAGGCGTGAGTATATGGATGTATGTATGTATTAGGCAAGTAAATGTACGTGCCCTGTCTATCTTTCTATCTATCTACCTTTGCATTAATTTTAATCACCTTATCAGGTAAGTTTAAACATTGTACAACGACATTACAAACATTCAACCACATCTCATCTTATTATCAATTTATTTACATATACTTGGGGAAAATAGTGGGCTGCGTGTGTTTCATTTTTAGAGTTCCGTAGTACCTAAAAGGTACAATAAAAGGAACCTTTATGGTGAGACTCCGTTGTCCGTCCGCTCGTGGGTCACAGCCTCATAACTGTAGCACCGTTAAAGATAAAGACTTGAAATTTGACACAAAAATAGCATTAATTTGCCCACGTAAAATGTAAACACAAATTTGAAAAATTTTAAATTCTTCAAAATATTTTCAAAAGATAGAGACAAATAAAAAAATATTATCCTAAAAAACCATTTGGGTATCAAATCGTAGATATTAAAGAGCTAATTGAAAAAAACATATTGCTTTACTATATTTACTGGCACCGATTTCGATAAATTTTTGAAAAACCACAAAAAACGCATGTCCCCCCCTTATCTCCGAAACTGGTGGACCGAAAAATATGAAAAATATGTCGACTATAGATCATAACTGGCCAATTACAGGAAAACAATAACGATTTAAAAAAATTAACATAAATGAGAAATTTAAAATATATATTATATGTATATAAAATAAAAAAATATTTTATAAAAATACAATATGGATATCAAATTGTAGATTAAAAAGCTGATTGTAAAAATATATTGAGTGGCTATATTTACTTGCATCTATTTCGAGAAATCCTCGAAAAACCACAACAAACTGGTGGACCGAAAAATATGAAAAAATTATGGTAATATATGTGTATACGTTAAGATTACAGGAAAAATATAGCGGTTAAGAAATTCAAGAAATAAGAATGACAAAATTGAATTTTTCATCCGCGATACCGAACCCTCGGAACTAGTCGGTACGCGAGTGACTCGCACTTGACCGGTTGTTTTTTGTGGTAAAAAACAATAATGAAATGGTTTAACAAAGTAATGAATGATTCAAGTAAAATCTACATTTCTTTCGTTGTATCCAATGACAACATTACAAAGTCATGTTTGTTGTAAGTATCAAAATTATAAATTCACTAAAACTAAACCTAGTATGTGGTAACTAAAAAATTCAAAACAAAATATGAAACAAATTGTTTCAAAGAAACTGACGTCAGCCTGAAATTCACCGAAACGAAACAAAAAGCATCTGCGTAAACTCACCTGACGATTGGATTTCTTGAAAAGTTTGAACTTCATCCTCTTTATTATTCAATTAAAACTATATTTTACCTAAACCTAACCACTATTATCACAAGCGTTATATCCTATAAACTATTTCAAACGAAGGTTGAGAGATAAAGCTAAATAAAACTGCAAATGTTCAGCGATGAAAACTGCGCGAAAAGAAATAAATAATTGGTGTGCAAAAGGCAACGTGCGGCGCGGCGCGCAACCGCGTCCACTATGAAAAGAAAGGCTGTAAGTTGGAAGCATGAGTCGCCAAGCCTGCAGAGTGCAGACATTACCTGGTTTCGTGGAATTTTTGCCCCTATCTATGTGTAGTTTGGGCTAAATCTTTATACGTAATATAAACGGTCGTTGGGAACGCATTTTCAATACAAAAGTTTACTATTTCACGCCTTTTATGGAGTAAATTTCGGAAAATTCCCATAGCTTAATTTCTAAGTTTTTTTTTTTTTTTCAGAGAATTTACGCCATTTTAGGACATAGTTTTCATTATTTTGGTATATAAATTAACCATTATCTTTTTATGATTTTTTAAGGAATTGTCCGATATGACGTCACTTGAGAATTTTAGACATTGTAAGGATTGTGATGGGTGATTGCTTATAAAAAAGTGGTAAGTCTCTGTCTGTCTACTCATCTGTCAAATGAGTCGGAAACAAATTATTATAAATTTATCTTGATAGCAATTTAAAGGACACATTTCTAAACAGCCATTCCTTAAGTAACGTCACACGAAGGCAAATGGAAGTTGCAGCTTTTTCGTAGAAATATTCATCATCATGATGTTTTTAGATCAAAAGTTCGAAAATAAGGCTTATCTCGAAACGGTTTTCGAATTAACACACCATAACATAATTTAATCTGTGGCAAATTTATTTAGTGCACATCTAAACCCCTTTAGAAACATAATACAGGTTGTTAAGGGGCTTGGTATCGCCAAATGGGTATTTTCTAAAGCCTGCTCCTCGTTTATGGGCAAACCAAAAATTTAAAAACAAATGTATATAAATTATCAACTTTTACACAACGTAAGCAACATTTTTCTTTTTCATACCACCAAAACTTCTATATGAAAAAATATTTCAACCGAATGGTGTTTTTGGCTTCGTACTGCTCCTAAGCGGCTTGGTCGATGTAATTCATTTATGCTCTGAGTAATAAATAAACTTGATAGCTATAAACGTAACATTGGATTATTTAATCGAACAATCACGTCCAAGTGAAAAGTATTATTTTCTTCTATTTCGCCCTATCAAGGACGCAGCGACAGTGGACATATTTTGATTCAGTAAAAGTGCACGGGCTGAAATAACACTATTCTATTTCATTTAGAAGTACGTTTCTACTGTTTTTAATAACTTTAGAGATCTAGCTATATGGTATTTGCAAGTAAATTATGATATTTGTATCCGTTATAAGGATTTTTTTGTATTGAAAACCATTATTTGGTTTTGCACGCTACTTGAGATGCTGTTTTAAGGCCTACTTTATGATGTTTTATATTGAAGCGATGCTTCTACGAAACCAATAAATTGATACTAATACCATTATATGTTAAAGAAATGATGCAAATAATAATTTAATCTAAAATGAAGTCTAGAAGAGCTAGATCGTCGTGCACCCAGATTTTAGGTACTTCAGAGAAACACCCGAGCGTCGTAACAGCCACTATGCATTGCGCGCTGATATGAACGTTATTTTAATGTCGTTTCCGTTGATATTCGTACCGACCAATATCGAGCTGCTAATTTGGCGACGGTAATCGCCAGTTCAATTTGCGGAAGCCGAAAACTAGCGATAGTACTCGTCAATACAAACGAGTTTTCGTGAAAAAAAATTGCGAAATCGAGAAAAAGAAATTGTTGTTCGGGTAGCTATGTAACTTTTCTATGGAACAGATGATTTCTTTTTTCGCGATTCGCGGGTTGGCTCCATAGTAATAGTTGTTCGTATGGACGTGTACTATCGCCAGTTTCCGGCTTCCGAAACTTCATCTTAACACCCAGTATATGTTTCTATCTTCGATGGTTTAGGCTGTGCCTTGTCTGTCAGTCAGTCACGGAACTGTAATACATACATATATGATAATTTTTCTGCCATATAAGTGAAATTCAATTTAGGACAATACCTCTAATATTTCGTTCGATTTATTTAAGCGTTCAAGTGTTAAATGGGGACTAGTTCTAGATATTCTTGGCTTATTGTCCCCAGGGAATTTATAAACAATTTATAATTTTCAAGAACTGGCTTTTTCACAACATTTGAACCGTACTTGGAATAAATTGGTTTTTCTTTGTTCTTTTATATTGAAAGAGGTTTATTGTTTCCTGTTAAATTATGCATAAGTGTTTCAATCTATGTAAAAATTCAAATTGATATTTTTCGGGTTCTGTACTTAAAAATAAAAACCAATATAGAGTAACTCCTATGTCAATTCATTTTATTTATATTATTTTCAGAAACTTTCGCCTCTACCACATCTATCAATCTAGTCATACAAGCTCTTCTATTCCGGGTATTTTTGACTTAGCTCTTCTTTAATATCTCGCCAATTTGGTCAGCATACGTACTTCTAGGGAACTGTACCTTCCACTTATGTACTAAAGTACCTTCCAGGATCGTAGATCGTAAAATGCTATGGAACCAGAGGGCTTACTCCGAAGTGACAAAATTCGATCGAATATCGTTCGGTCGTATATCCATCTCTATCACACTTTCTATGCGTGCGTCAGAGATAAACGTATGCTCGAACGATAAACGATCGACCGAATCTTTTTGGGAGTGCCGGGACACGGCATGAGACCTACTAGAATACATTAAAATGGTATGGAACCAGGGCATGAGACCTACACGCACTTGACCGGTTTTTATTAGACTATTTTTTGTTAAATTAATTTGTCTTATCAATAAAGCACATAACATTTTTCCATTTACAGCGTAACTACAGTTTACCATCACTTTAAAACTACTAAAACGATTTTGATGAACTTTACACTTCTTCTTCTTCTTGGGGGTGCCATATCCTAGCGGATGTCGGCGACCACCACACGAAACTCTTCTCTATTCTGTGCCAGTCTGCAGAGACTGGCAGCGTCTTTTATATTAGTCCAAGTTTTTACGTTATCACTCCATGTCATCCGCCTTCTCCCCCTTCCCCGTTTTCCGTCCATTTTCCCTTCTAAAATGTTCTTCAACATGTTATACTTTTCATGTCGATAAATGTGACCAAAATATGCTGTTTTTCGTCTCTTAATTGTTTTTAATACTTCAAGCCTTTTATTAAATCTGTTAAGCACTTCTTCATTTGTTATTCTATCTCTCCATGAAATCTTTACACTAGTGAGCTAATTTGAGAAGAACCTAATTATACCCAAACAGTTAAATCAAAATCGATCCAGATGGTGAAGTCGTTTGTATTACGTATACCATTAAAGAAAAACACCACAGTTACCCGTACAAAACGAAAACAATCGGTATTGCCAAGGCAATAAGATTACCTTTCAATTCAACCGCAATAGTATCTACAATGAAATAGAAATGGATAGTAAGCTGATAGTACGCTACAAATTGGACGTAGACTAGACACATCGACCGGTAATATGGAGGTACAGTGCTACAAGGGTAGGGTTGCTAGATGGAAAAATGAAAATGGAGGACAAATCAGTGCTACTAAGCAAAAAAGGAGGACTTCAGAAAAAAAGGAGGACATACTTAAATAAAAGGATACAATTTTTTGTTTTATTCGTTAGACATTTATCAGAACTACATTTTCAAGCTGATATTTGAATGTCTTGCCAGTGTCACATGCGTGGTTAATGCGTGCAGGATAGGAGAATAAACCGTGCCGTAAGGGCTAACCAAACGGTGTCGGTATGTGGTACAGTAAGTGCAAAATTTGAAAAGGGAGGACAATCGATAGGTGAGGGAGGACGGGAGGACAAATTGTGAAAAAGGAGGACATGTCCTCCTTTAGGATACCATCTGGCAACCCTATACAAGGGTCTAATGGCGCGTGGATTGATTGTATCCAAAATCGGAACTAACGCCGCTACCATACTTCTTGTTTCACAGCTGCGCCCCATTGTTACTGTCGTCCACGCGCCATCAGATCCTTGTAGCACTGTACCAAAGTATAATTAGTTTTCGTAAAAAAGGATTTTTTATGGTTTTTGTAACTGATGTGACAGTGAGCTCAAAGATGAAACTTACGTTCAGTTCAAAGAAACCATATCTAAGAAGATCAGTGGGTTTACCGCGTAATTCTCATTTTCATCAACATCAACTTGATATTGAAATTTGACGTGCGTGCGACGACGCCCGCCTAACATGCCATCTCTTTTGCACGCGTTGAATTTCGCATGCATTTGCTTGAAGTTGATACAAATGAGAATTACGCGGTAGAGCCCCAGTTATACATCAATGTCTTTTTTCAAAATATGTCTTCTTTCAACACGTAGACTTTTAAAAAAAAGCGTCGATTAATATCTTACGTAGAATTATAAAAGTACGTATTTTTGAAGTATATGTTTTTGTTAGGCATGTATGTCAAACTACGTAACCGACGAATTTCAGACTATAGGCACAAAATAACCACTAACAGAAGGTTCACTCCATATAACTAGCGAAAACAGGCGCACGCACACATAAACGCGTACTTACGACGACGATCTCTGACATATTCGGGCGAATGACAGTCACGAGTGCACGCGCTTTGGCAATACCTGTGATTATTGTTTGGAGTGACGTATCTGATGGTATAAACATGAGTAAAGCATATCGAAATCGTTGCGTATATGGTTGTTTGAGAACAACAATAAACCGAAAGGAATTGACTGTGTTTAGGGTTCCGTACCCAAAGGGTAATCAACGGGACCCTATTACTAAGACTCCGCTGTCCGTCTGTCTGTCTGTCTGTCAGTCCGTCTGTCTGTCCGTCTGTGTGTCCGTCTGTCACCAGGCTGTATCCCAAAAACCGTGATAGTTAGGCAGTTGAAATTTTCAGAGATGATGTATTTCTGTTGTGTTGCCGCTATGACAACAAATACCAAAAAACAGAATAAAATAAATATTTAAGCGGGCTCCCATACAACAGACATGTTTTTGTTGCCGTTTTTATAGATAATGGTACGGAACCCTTCGTGCGCGAGTCCGACTCGCACTTGGCCGGTTTTTATTATGATTATTAAATTACCCATCATTGCAGAAAGGTAAGAATTAAAATGATTTCCTATTTACTGTAGGTAACTAATTAAATTGTATTTGCCTTGCTGTTGTTTAAATAACTCCAAACTCGAAATTTTCACAGATTTATCGTAAACTAGCCTTTCGCCCACGGCTCCGCCCGCGTTCATTTAGTCCCTACTCCGTTTTCGGATTGGGCTTTATTTTATTTACCACCGTTATGACCTATACGTTGACGAAGGTCACTACAATGATAATAAAAAAAACGCATCAAAATCCATCGAGTGGTTCTCAAGTTAAAATGGAACATACATACAGACAGACAAACATTATAGAAATGGTAGTTTTGGCTTCAGTAAAACAATACAAACCCATTTCAGTAAAAATATTAGTGTACAGGGTACGAAAATTTCACAACTTTATTATTAGTACCTACATAGATGACAACAGCCATAGCGTTACAGTCGAGGCGTAGGTAATTAAAATCAAGGTCACCCGGAGTAGACCTTCTGTTAGTGGTTATTTTGTGGTATAGGTACGTACGTAGAATAGCGAGCCCTAATATGGAGGTACAGTGCGACAAGGCTATTAGTGACAGGGGGGCGCAGTTATGAAACAAGGGGTATGGTAGCGGCGTTAAGGCGTATGACCACGCTAAATAAGCAACTCGATGTGTGTCGGTACAAATATCAACGGAAACGGCATTGAAATAATGTTCATTTCAGCGTGCCTTGAAAAGTGGCTGTTACGACAACCACTGCGTCTCCGGCTAGCGCAAAATAGGAGAAAATAATACTTTTCACATGGACGCCATTAACGGGAAAAAAAATTGAACTTAAATTTTTTATATCTAAAAAATTCCTATAATTTGGTGAAATAATAATTAAAATCGCTTTAGGCGTTTGGAAGGGGTAAGAGAATTCTTGTGTTAATCATGTGAAACTTTCGATGACTTTCGATTTTTTTGTCAAAACTTACAATAGAAAAACAGTTTATGAAACTTAAAATTTATTTTTGACTCTAGAAGGCCTATTATATATTTTTATGAAAGTTTTTGGACCACCCCTGTGGGAGGAGTAGGCCTTCAAAGACAGGTCCAAATTGCAGTTGGCGTATTCATTCGCCCCGATTTTGGACAACACCAATTCACGCGCCAATAGAGCCTTGTAGCACTGTAATGTAATGCTGGAGATTACCCGGGGATTACAGGAACGAAGGTAAAGTAGGAAAAAAATATTTTAGTTGTAAAAAAGGTTATTGAAATAGATTTATGTCAAGTCTTGATGCAAAGTAAAGATATATCAGACGCGTATTTATATTAAAAAAATGTATAAATACAATTCAACAGGCGATTCCCAATAGAGGTAGTATTATACTGTGTGTTAAGATTATGTTGAGGAAACGGGAAACTGGTGATAGTACTCGTCCATACGGACAACTTTTAGTATGGAGCCAACCCGCAAATCGTGAAAAAAGTGTCCCATAGAAAAGTTACATACCTACTCGACCAAAATGTATAACACAACTGTTATTCTTTTTCCACATATCTCGTTTTGATTTTTATATGTTTTTTTTATTGAAAATTTACAGCACAAGAAATAGCATACACGTAAAACTTAAATGTATTATTTGCAGAAGGCCAATTGGTCCAGTAAATGAAGATTTGAGGTCGAATTCAAGATACATTACTAAAATTAATTTCGGAATAATAGTATTTTCATATTATTGACACTCCCCTTCTCCCGGAAGAACATAATATCTTTTTTTATATTTTACCAAAATTAGACCCCTGTTCTTACTAATATTGTTATTAGCCATGGTCTAATTATCGTGGTGCCTTTAAAAAAAATATTTATCAAAGATTCTTTTGAATTAAAATTTTTCAGTTAGTTAACTGATATATTCCCATTTTTTACCCAGTGTACATTTAATTCAACCTTCTCCACAAACATTCCTATATTTATCTCTCTGAAATTCGTATATGAATATATATTAGTATATACAGAGTGTCTCTCGTACAAGTGCACATCCGAAAGTGGGTGAAACTAGATCTAAATATATCGACAAAAACAAAGAAAAAATTTTTATTTTTATTTTTTTTAATCTTGAAAAAATATTCCACCTGGGTATCTTTGTATGGGACGCGAGCGCAGTTCCTTTGGTTAACCGCTCGTAGAAAATATTGTATTTATGATAGAACGTTGTATTTTTTTTTTGTTAGAAAGATAATGGAATAGGCAATGATAAATAGGAATAAAAGTATAGTGAAACGGGGACATTATTTTGAAAAAATTGGCTATTACTGAAAAAAAAGACGGAAAAATTAAAGAAATAATCCTTTAGGATATTATTTTTATGGTAATGGTAGTTGATAATGTTTTGTTTTTAAGGTAAGCTAAGTAGGACAAAGATGTCACTTACCTCATGGTCTGGACACGGCTTGGACGCCAACCTCGCCTCTGTCAGCTGATTCTTTAGAGCCCTGAAACAAAATTTCTATTATACATTGGCGGGTTCATAAACTAGGGGTCGCGACACGGGTTCTGATGCCATCTCTGTCGCACTTATTCAAATTTGTATGCGCTATCCTGCTGTCAGTGTTGGAACCTGACGGAATTGTTAATTTTTGAACGGCTATCAGTTTAGTAACCTTAATAGAAGAGCTTGTGTGATTAGATTGGTGAATTTTGATGATGCGAAGGAGCTGTGTCAGGATCGTAGCCGAATTAGAAAATGTTTAGTCTCTGCCAACCCCTCTGGATGACAAGCATGAGTATATGTATGTATGATTGATGAGCATAATAGTGCGACTGGCTGTATTTTTTTTTTTGTTAAATTTTAAATCAATGAAGACTTTATTTTATAATAAATTTCTACCAGGTACCTATAAAATAAATAATTAAATTCACTTGTATATGTATGTATGATTGATGAGCATAATAGTGCGACTGGCTATATATATTTTTTTTTTGTTAAATTTGAAATCAATGGAGACTTTATTTTATAATAAATTTCTACCAGGTACCTATAAAATAAAGAATTAAATTCACTTGTACTATTATAGTCTCAGTGAATTTAATTCAATATGTGTTTCCATTTAAAATTTCACAAGCTTTCTTTGTACAGTTAGAACGAAACGAAAATTAATATTAAAGTTTTTGGGTGAATCACTCTTTCATGTGACATCAGACACTGGGTGAGGGTCTGACTGACTTATTATTCAAAAGTGAGGAAATCTATATTATGATATGAGATACTCTGATGATGATGATTCATCCGACCGAGTTCGGTTGCGGCTGTGGAGAGCGTCAGTCATGTGCCCTCATGTGACTTATGTGACTTAGATACTCTATTACCACCTTAAGGCCACTAGCACTGAAATTGGCGGGAAAATCGTAAAATGCACTAAATCACTAAAATCCGTGTTTTTTGCTAATATTGTGTTTCTACTACTTTTCGTGCCCGTTATTCGTTACATTCAAAGCTCTTAAATAGTGCCAATATATATGGTTTTCAATATATTGGAATTTAAATTGTAATTTTGAATTATTTCAACATGCCAATTCAATAATATTAAAACAAATTTTATAAAAAAAAACTTTTTGCATATCAATAAAAGTAATAAATTGAAGAAAAAGCATTTAGATGCCACTCTTCATTTTTATAAACCACATATATTTGTAATTAGTTCTGCAATCTAATCACAAACAGATGTGGTTATCCCGTATTTGATGAGAAACGGAAGAAAAAAGAAATATTTTTTTCCTTTTTTTGTAGTTAGGCGTAAAGCATACTATATCTATATTCGCTATAAAATGATAAATATGTAATAACGCAGGAGACGGTACCTCAGATTAAGGGTCAAGGTATGTGTATGAAGAGTTTCAATTTCCCAAATCGACAGGATGCGACGTATTAGACATTCAAAAACGTCGAATTTCACATTTTCACAAGAATAGTCACACAGTTACACTGCGAGAAAGCATGCTAGCTGGACCAGAGGCTCTACCGCGTAATTCTCATTTGTATCAACTTCAAGCAAATGCATGCGAAATTCAACGCGTGCAAAAGAGATGGTATGTTAGGCGGGCGTCGTCGCACGCACGTCAAATTTCAATCTCAAGTTGATGTTGATGAAAATGAGAATTACGCGGTAGACCCACAGGTCCTCTAAAAAGGCCATTTTATATGAATCACATTATGATTCTGTTCTAATGCCGTCTCTTTTGCACGCATGAAAAAACTCTGATTCCATTCTACTTTCAAATCATTTTGATTCACCCAAGTCGGCCTTTTTAGATCCCCAGTTAGTTACTGCAGTGCAGCTACCTACTCGAACCGTCGTCGGTTAGGAGCTCGCATCGCATCCGAATATTCCCGAATTACTACAATATTTTTGGTTTTTACTCGCTATTCGCCTACCAACACCACGCCACAGTGGCAGTAGCTGTTTACTGTCACGTCAGCAGCTCGTACTATGTAACCAGACCTGGGGCTTTACCGCGTAATTCTCATTTGTATCAACTTCAAGCAAATGGATGCGAAATTCAACGCGTGCAAAAGAGATGGCATGTTAGGCGGGCGTCGTCGCACGCACGTCAAATTTCAATCTCAAGTTGATGTTGATGAAAATGAGAATTACGCGGTAGACCCACTGACCGTTGGGCAAAATATGTGACATGAATTATAAGGACGGCTAAGGAAGTGTCTTACATGTACAGCTCCTCAGCTTGTCGAGCCTGTCTATCTCTACGTCGCAGCAGTTCAGCGCATTGCTGCAGCGCTTGCAGGGTGGCGGCGCAAGTCACTCTGAAGGAGGCACCTGTCGTCAACACGTCGCTCGCTTTCAGACGAAGCTCGTTGCCTGGGAAGTACAAAATCAACTTAGGTCAACTTGCACAATGCTACTTGACCCAGGTAACTAACTTTTTAATGCTGTCTCCTTCTCACATCAAATCATAGGCATAAAGACTTAGCATAAAAAGTAGATTAATTTGTGGATATATTAACATTGTGTATGTTAGTGTTGTGTTTGTTAATTTTTTAATCTACTTTATTTTATTTTTTACTTGTTATTGCAGCGAATAAATGCCTTCTTATTCTTATTCTTATTCTTATTAATAATTTGCAATATTCCGCCAAACACTCTTACCATGCTATTCAAAATGCAGACTCAAGCACCGCCCGCCCTCCCGCATAAAACATGCACAAGCAAAGCAAGCAGTAGCACAAAATAAAGCAATCTTAAATAACAATAATATAAAATATTTTTAAAAGTAGATTAGTTAAAGATAAAAGATAAAGATAATTTGTTTGCATAAATTGTGGTACACACAAAGTTGGTGAGGCACACAAAATTGGTTCAGCACAATTTACCTTATTCAGGCATGCAAATTTTAGAGTATACATTTGAGATAAGTCATCATAGATTGCCTATGTGCTGGGCTATTTTCATGAGTTAAAAGTATGTGATTAATGTGCTTCCAATCGTTACATCCACTCGGGGAGCATAGATTTACATCAAAAGGGTTAAATAAGTAGCATGAAAAACAAAATACAGAGTTTTTGGAAGGCGAGTACAACAACCATTTTCTTTCGACGCTTTCATTGTTCTTTAATTTGCGAAGAAAAAATGAATGAGCGTTTTTCCTTATGTCAAATTTAGTGTTAAATAAGATTCCTAGATGGCACTGTCGTATTCTTTACCAAGAGAATCAAAGACAAAATTTGCACCGATTCCAAACCTCAGACCAATAAACCAATAGATAAGATCTAATTAAGCAGAAACCTAGGATGGTAAAGCTATGCTACTTTCACATATACAACTCTCAGTATGAAAAAACAAGAAGACAGTATTTTTATCAGTACGTCGATTTCAAGCCGGCTACAGCCCTATCTTTCAAACGCTTGCAACTAGGCATGTATCGGACTACCGGTTTGAAGACTTTATCGGTATCGATTTGGATAAAAAAAAGCCTTAATAATACCTTGTTGTACAGTTAGAAAACTACATAGATTATCATAGTATTTTGTGCAACTGTAACATAATTCAAGTCATTGGGACACGAGTGCTTGTTAACGAAACAAACTAAGTGAGTTTCGTAATAGTTTTGCACAAGTGTCGAAATATCTATTTATGTTCAGTTGGACACAATACTTAATCTACGACCATCAAAAATATCGTATTTTAATCATATTTTCAACTAACAATTTCACGAAAAATGAGAAGAACACTCGTTCATGAACCCCGAGTTCATCGACCGGTAATGCTGCCTTGAGTACCAATTAGAAGCAACTAGGATAAAGTGGGCGTGGCTTGAGAAATAAGGTCGGGACTTATTTCTCGTCGCTGTTGTTGATTGGCTCTCTAGCGGTGTTATAGTAAATTGGGCCAATAGCAGCGCGGAATCACGGTGTTATAATGTAATATTATCAGATAAACAGTATAGGTACTTATAAAACTGATTCTGATGATGCAATTACCTTATTGTAGTATGGGAGTAGATAAAATAATATAT
The DNA here is from genome assembly GCA_934047225.1 of Ypsolopha sequella. NCBI lineage: Eukaryota > Metazoa > Arthropoda > Insecta > Lepidoptera > Ypsolophidae > Ypsolopha > Ypsolopha sequella. The sequence goes on along the minus strand of OW204002.1, from coordinate 8,999,211 downwards.
GAAATTGAGAAACCTGCCAAATATTTATGGAATGAAATAATCAACTTTATTTTCAAAACTAAGAATACCACGTTTACATACATACATCCACACACACACGGTCCACTCCCACTAAAAATACATATTTTGAGAGGAAAGCGCCGCCATGAAAACAAGCCTCCTTAACATTCAAAAGGATCCCTCTCAAACAGTTGTTAAATAATGATAAAAATAATAAAACTCAGAAATATAATCAGAGGATAAAAGAAACAATTTGTTGCAATCTCCAGAATTACTATTTTACATATTATTATATAAAAACATCAAAAATAAAAATAACATATTGACCTTCGCATACAAAATGCATAATTGAATTATTTCAATGAGAAGCTTAATTTTTTTCAAACTTAATGGTTGTTCAATTTCTCAATTTTCTCCACTGAGTACGTTTGATTTTCGCATGTCATTAAGATTTACAAAGCAGCCAAAAATAAACGTATTTATTGACCTTTGAAAATTATTGTTTTTGTCAGAAATGAGCGTATATTTTCGATGGGTGAAGTAATTTCCTTCGTCATGTGATGTATTCTAAGTTTCAAATACGTGTCGAACACGGAGTTAACCAACGAACGGTCATGTTGGTCGTCAAGTACGTCTGTCTGTACCAATAATCTTTGTGAAATTTGTTTTATCATAGATGTGAAGTGCTGTGGTTTTCGTACACTTTTTTTGTAACTACAGCCTCAAACTCTCTCAGGAGTTTCTTTGCAGTTTGGCAGATTTTTTGAATGCTTTTTGATGGCTTAGTCAGCCCTCCTCTGTCTTTTACACTCATTAGAGGCATGCTGTTAGCAGGTCCTTTCAGGGCTTGGAGACATTTTTTTCAATGCAAGAATTTTTTCAATTTACGCACTACAAAGACAGCTTTTGATGGTTCCATTGCAGTCCTCAATCCTAGAATTAAACACAAAATTTATTGGTCATTTTTAAACAGATAGTAGTAAAAAAGCATTAAAGTTTGTGCAACAAGAGAGCAAAGTTTATTTTTGTTGAGAGTGCCGAGTTTGAATCTCGAGCAAGACTCGTGATTCTAAGTTAGAATTTCGAGCGTAGTGAAGGATTCAACCAAAAAAACTTCTGTTTTACCAGGTAAATTCAAGGTGAGCACCGCATCGTCTTTCAAGCGTGGTCGCAATAGTTCTTTTCAGAAAGCACTTAGGACTCAAAGTGCCTTGAGAACACTTTCCAATTAGTTTTTTTGCTGTTTCCAACTTTGGCTAATAGCAACAAACCATCGTTTAGGAATGTCTTCATTTTTGGGGAACCTTAAGTAAAATAAGCTGAATCAATACTTCATATTAGCACAACATCAGTAAAATTACCGACAACTGTTTTGACTTCACTAATAACCTCAAAACGGATTTAATTATTTTAATGATTTTAGGATTTACTTTTATTCTAAAAGCTATATTTACGTTACTATATGAAAACGACACGTCGTAAAATGCTGTATTACGTGATGGAATTCCATTTTATGGTTCATTTACTAGGAAAACATCACTTTTTACTCACTTGTGAAAACTGATATTGCTGTTCGAGTTTTCTTTATTCCCCGAATGGAATCTGCAACCACGCACGTAGCAGGACATTGTCCTTGTATCTTCAACCCTTTTCCATACGATAATTCGCAGCAAAACACAACTTCAATAAAATTTTGTTTAAAAATCTGCCGACTTACTTCCTAATGTAAACACAAGCTATAACACGACCAAATTACAAAGGATTGCAAATGTTGCCACTTAAGAAAAGTAACAGTACATTATAATTTGGTGACTTGGACAGGAGTCATTAGAGTCGAAATGAAGTTTTGGGTAGTACGTTTTGACGGCACCAAGACTTTGTCTATTGGTTTATTGGTCTGAGTTCCAAACAAACGAAAAACCACTTTGACATTGATTGCTTCGAAACACATGTTATCTATGGTAACATGGACAGCGCCATCTGGAGGAAAGCTAGGAACTAAGAAAAAAAAACAACGAGATAAACGCCCATTAAAAATCCGAAAAAATTTTGGAACTAATTATCGGTTATAGTTTGGTGATCTGGCAGGAACAAGGGGGCCATATCGATCGCGGGGCCCTGGGCCAGTGCCCAGAGTGCCCAGTGGGAATGAGGGGCCTGTATGCATTTTATAACATCTGTTCATAAAAGTATCTGTAATATTATCAATAATTTCATAGTAACTATAAATTTGCTATATTACAATATTACTTAAATTCAAGAAATCTTTAATATCATAGAAACATTGCTTTGTTAAATAATTAAAGAACTATTTCTTGAATAAAATGTAAGGCTTTTCTTTGAGACAGTCTGGTAACTTATTTCAATAAAGTAATCAACCGCTTGCAGTCCGATCACAGTGGCCAAACTATAACCATTAAACAAAGCGTAAATCAATTGCCCAAAAAAGCTTTTTGCAGGCCTATTACAACTCACAAAGTAGATTGTTTCAAAGCAAGCCTAGAAGTTAAATTAGCACATTTTAATCTTCTCCAAGACGATCCAAACGCTCTCTTTACAGACCTTTTCAACATAGTCTCCAAAGAGTTCGAAAATACGTTTAAGATGCAAAAACTTTCTAACAAAAGTAAAATCACCTTCAGTGACTGGGCGACTCCAGGTATTTACAAAAGCAGAAATCATTTATACGAATTATACGACATAAAGTCCTACAATAATAATGTTAAATTTACTGAATTCATGAAAAATTACTCACGCATCTTTAAATTGGTGTGTTTAAAAGCAAAAAGTATCTACTTAAATAAAAAACTTAAAAGGTCCGATAACAAAGTAAAAACAGTATGGAACATCATAAATACTGAAACTGGGAAAAGTAAGAAACGTGATAACGAGCTTAAGTTAAGTATTAACAATGAAGTCGTTACGGGAGATAAAGAGGTTGCGAATGCCTTTGAACAATTCTTTACTGAAATTCCGTCCTTAACAACTAAAGATTTAAATTCAAGCCCTGGGCTTGCGCAGGATCTTTTAATAGATAACGTACCTCAGTGTCTTTCTGTATTTGCTTTTAAACATATTAATTCATTAACTGTAATTAAAGCATTTAAATCGCTTAACTTGAAAAAAACCGAGGACTTATGGGGCCTATCTGTGAAAGTTATAAGTTCTGTTATTGATTTAATAGCTCCTTATTTGGCATTAATTTTTAATAAATGTGTAGATGATGGTATCTTTCCTGACTTAATGAAGTTTAGTAAATTGATCCCCCTTTTTAAATCAGGCGACAACGGTGACCCATCAAACTATAGACCTGTGTCAGTTTTACCGGTTTTGAGTAAGGTTTTTGAAAAAATAGTTTTTAATCAATTGTTATTTCATTTTAATTTAAATAAGTTGCTTCACTGTGAACAATACGGATTCACTAGAGGGAGGTCAACCACAGATGCAGGAGTTGCTTTAGTTAAGCACATTTTTGATGCTTGGGAAGAAAAGCAGGATGCATTTGGTGTGTTTTGTGACCTCTCGAAAGCCTTCGACTGCGTTAATCATGAAACACTCTTATGTAAATTAAATCACTACGGAGTGAGGGGCAAATCTTTAGCGTTAATGAAGTCGTATCTTAGTGATCGTATTCAAAAGGTAGACATTAATGGGGTAAAATCATGTGGAGCATTAGTTAAAATGGGTGTCCCGCAGGGTTCCATATTGGGGCCCTTGCTGTTTTTAATTTACATTAATGACCTTCCCTATTTAATTAAAGACTTAACTAAGATAGTACTATTCGCAGACGACACGTCACTTATTTTTAAAGTTAATAGACGTAAAGATACCCTTGACGACGCGAATACAACTTTATCACTGGTGCTTGATTGGTTTACTGTAAATAATTTAGTTTTAAACGCAAAAAAGACAAAATGTATAAAATTCACGTTACCAAATGTTATTCAAGTGGATTGTAATTTGCTTTTGCAGGGGTCCAAGCTGGAGTTAGTTAACGAAACTAAGTTTTTGGGCATTACGGTAGACTCTCGTCTTCAGTGGGGTCCCCACATAGAAGCCCTATGTGGTAGACTTAGTTCGGCCGCATACGCTGTTAGACGCATAAGGCAAATTACTGATGTAGATACTGCTAGACTAGTCTATTTTAGTTACTTTCACAGCATTATGTCATACGGCATGCTGTTATGGGGTAGAGCCGCGGATACAGACGCAGTCTTTGTTTTGCAGAAGAGAGCAATTCGGGCTATTTATAATATGAAGCACCGGGATTCATTAAGAGAAAAGTTCAAAGAAATTAATATACTAACTGTTCCTTGTGAATATATTTACCAGGTCCTTAGATATGTTAGAAAAAATGTTGAGTCTCTCCCGAGGCTTGGTGAGCAACATTGTAAGGAAACCAGATATAAGTATAAACTGGCTTTTCCAAAAATCAGACTCGCCAAAGTGAGTACCTCTTTCGTAGGACATGGTATAAGATTTTACAATAAACTTCCAAAAGAGGTCCTTACTTTGTCAGAGAATAAGTTTAAACAGTATATTAAGCAGGGCCTACTGAAAAAGGCATATTATAAAATAAATGAATATTTGGATGATGGTGAAGCATGGTGTTATAGTGATACTGATTTTGATGATAGTAGGTAATAATTTAATTAATTAATATAATTTCCTAACTTTTGATTCCTTTTAAGAGTTAACATTAATTAATTACAGACTGTAAAAGGAAATAGACTATATGAGACAGGTAGGCAAAGATATATATGTTTTTCTTTTTTCATTAACCTGAATTCCTGCTGTCTTGTATTTTCTTATCCCTTGGTTAAATTAGATATAAGTAATTCAATGTATAGTTTAAGTTTATGTTAAAAAAAAAGACATGATCTTGCCAAGTTTCTTGCCCGTTCTTCTTAGCAAGACTAATCGAATGGGCGGAGGTAGGCATGTATTTATATACGTAACCTATTACTATGTAGTATATAGGATGGGATTTGGTCGGCCGCCTGGATTCGTGCTGGGGGCTCGGTTGGTGATCATTGAACCTTGTTCCTGGTCCCTGGCCGGGTCTCCGGTATGGGTTCGGGTGATTGATTGGATTTCACCTTGTATAATAATATTTTACCTATAATTTTAATTGTATATATATTGCTACATAAATTAAATAAACATTTAATCTAAGTAGTTCATGTACATTTATTATTTTATTACATATATTTTTATAAGATTAAAATTTGACTTGTGAAACGTGTATTATATATACCTACTTTGCAAAATAAACTTTTTGAATTTTGAATTTTTTGAAATATTTATTTGCATAAAATATGTGGATCTTTGGCAAAATTCAGTTCTGTATTTTGGAGTTATTAGTTTGTTTGGGTGTCTAGTACTAAAATTGTATCTATCACTATACTTGAATGAATAAATTTGTATGTGATTTAGTGAAACATGCCGTTTCATAAATATATAGACTTAACAGAGACAGCAGTATATTTCTTATAAAATATGGTGTACATGACACAGTGGGTTCTAAATTGAAAATTGCGCGAACACTTTTTTTTCTGTGCTATAAAAGTTATCCTAGGTTATGTTGCTTTGGGCAAGTGGGCCTTAGATTGATAAAACAAGAATAAAGTATATGGTCCTCTCTAATATTTATGCTATAATATAATATTATGTTATAGCTTGATAAGCGATATGCGCACAGTTTGGCGGAGTACGAAGGGTGAGTATGATGTACAACTCGACCGCTGACATATTGCCGATGCGATACGTCGCGCCATACGATTTCATCGACAATATGTTCGCGGTCGTGTTCTATAACCTGCATGCCAGTCGCGTCCCCCGCGCGCAGAGGCGCCCTAAGAGTACCGCCCTTTCTCGCAGACCTTGGACTGGGTATATCAAGCACGATGGTCGAAAATTCGGAATTGAACCAAAAAAACATCGAATCGTATATATTGCCGAAAAAAGAAGAGGCCCATTACGCATTGCTACTTCATGTTTTCTGTACTGGCCTGATCTGTATTATTCAATGAATATTGTCAAAGAGAAATTTATGAACCATTGTTCTTTGTAAATCAAGTATTGAATAAAACATTCCAATATAGTTACCATCTTTCAAAAGGGTTACGAGAAGAAATCATTGATTTCACTAACCATCAGCCAACTTTACAGCGTCAATAGCCTCTGTGCCGTCATCTCCAATCTGTGGGTAGTTGGCCACACAGAGGTCGAAGTATTCCTGCAGCTGGACTGACTGCTTTGACAGGAGCTCTCCGTATGTGTCGAGTTCTGCTATCTTCTCTGTGAGGCGGCGAGCTGTGCGACCTAGAGAGTTGACAAACAATTTGTGAGTTGGACGCTAGATGGCGTTAGTCGCTTAGAGGTAAGTTTTGGATGAACAGTTTATGGATAGATTTTTACATTTGTTTCTGAACTGCAGAAAACCAGGAAAATAGTGATTGGATGTAATATAGCTCGGAGCTTGAACTTCAAAATTCTGCCGTTTTCTATACAATCTATGTGATAATGTGTAATCTCCATTTATTTTGTAAACTGCTTTTCTATCTTTTATCATTGTAATACATGAATATATTTGAATTTCAAGTGCCACATGCAATTTCCATAGCTTAATTTTTAAAAATTTTTTTTTATTTATTTCAGAGAAAATACGCCATTTTAGGACATAGTTTTCATTATTTTGGTATATAAATTAACCATTATTTGTTTAAAGAATTGCCCGATGACCTTGTCATTTGAGAATTTTAGACATTATACTGATTGTGATGTGTGATTGCTAATAAAAAAAGTGGTCTGTTTCTTTCTGTCTACTCGTCTGTCATTTAGCTGTCAAATTAATTATTATGAAGCAAATTATTATAAATTTATCTTGATAGCAAAGGACAAATTTCTAAACAGCCATTACTCAAGTGACGTCACACGAGGGCAAATGGAAGTTGCAGCCTTTTCGTAAAAATATTCATCATCATAAGGTGTTTTAGACCAAAACTTCGAAAAGGCGGCTTATTTACCCTAAATCTCGAAATGGTTTTCGAATTAACACACCTTAACATAATTTAATCTATGCCAATTGGTGTTCCTTTCAGACAATATTTTACAAATAATTGTCAAAGAATTACCATGAGAGCCGGTAGACTGTAGAGATGTGACCGATCCATGTCGCCTGAGTCCACCACCGTTAGAGCTGCTGTCTGAACTTGTTCCATACCCTGACTCCACCTGTAATTAATATATGAGCACATATATTTAAACATGTACTTTTGTCATCAGTAAGATACCTAAATAAGCAAATCTATAATATAGTGCTCTCTCTCACTCTGTTGATCTACCTCGAGAGGAATAGACATGTTGTATCGACCTGTTAAAGCTTGATATAGTCTGACATGGTCAGACCCCTGATATCAGATGAAGGTTGTTACAGTTAAATATAGAGAAATTTAATCGTCATTGGTGTCGATTCGGCCCAACACAACTTAACTAATTTGACTGGACTAACCTTATTTTGAGCGTTCTGTCTTTGTCTTTTCAATACAATAAGAAAAAGATAGAATGCTCAAATTAAGTTTAGTCCTGTCAAATAAGTTAAGTTGTGTTGCGCCGAATCAACACAATTATTTGTCATCTGTTATTGGATTAGTGCATAAACATACTGACAGGTCTTAAAAGACAAGTATGAATCATCTTATCTATTGAAGAAATGCTATTAATATTACCAAGTCTTAAAAGGTATTTAAAGATACCAAAAGATACTAAAGATAAAGATATCAAAAGCAATTTGATAAAATGATACTCATATGGCAAATAGGTATTGTATATTATTTTATTACATTTTCAAATACATATTTCTATCATAATAAAATATACACATGGCTGCAATGTATTCAATTTTTTTTTTATGGGTTTCTTACTCATGCAAAATTTTATTGAATGTTATCAGGTATTATCATCCTTTGTGTGCCTTTTGGTGCTTTACTGATCATAATAAAATGATAAGCGAATTGCATAGCTTAGCCATTACGCCGTTACATGCATTGAACATGTGTCTGTCTGTAATTTATATCATAATAATTACACATACATATATAAATAATAATTACACATACAGAAAATTTATTTTATTTACATAGATACATACATAAACTCACACCTATCTCTCTGAGGGGTTGGCAAAGACTACATATTTCCATCTGCTACGATTCTGACACACATTTTTCATCTATTCTGCATCTATCAATATAGTCATACAAGATCTTCTATTTCGAGTACTTATGGCATTGCCCTTCTTCAGTATGTCGCCAATTTGGTTAGCATACAATCCTTCTAGGGCTGCCTGGTTGAACTTTACCTTCCACACCACCATAAACCATTTTTTTTTCGTCATTTTGCTTTCATTTATTTTAAATTTTGTATAACTCAAGGTAGCATTCCTAAACGTCGGGATAAATGTAAAAATTTTCTGTAACCCATTCCACAACCAACAGAGTGAAAACGAACAGCTCAAAGTATTTTAATAAATCTTTACAGCAATGTAAAATTCACTTTTATGTTAACCCAGGTGTTTAAGAATGCTACCCAATTATGAAGATACCAAATGATATACAACAGCCATGATTTTAATTAATTAACAACAAAATGAGGCATTATTTATCTACAACCTTGACACTAATAAGAAACAAACAATTAGTTGCAAGAAATGCTGAATGCTAATTAATCATTAATCAATTAAATAGTTAGAATTGTATAACTTTAACCATAACAGATGGTATAATTTAATTAATATTATGGTAATGATATCATTAAAACCATATCTGTTTATTTATATCTACTTGCATTTCACAGTTCACACTCGGAAGAACTCTGACACCTCCTTGGGGATTCATGTCGTGACAATATATATATTGTCTACTAAACTGTAGCTGCAATAAGGAACACGAGTTCCTCTATTGACTCATGCACAGCTATTGTAATATCTAGTGATGAGCAAGTTCTTTGAGAAGATACCTACTTTAAAAGATTCCAAGACGTCAATCCACTGCTGCTTCTCCTCTGGATTTGATGCACGAAGATACCAAACACAATCGTTCACCGATACGTCGAACCGACAGTCATCGAACTCGTGAGGCTAAAAGTAAAAACAAAAGGTGTAGTTTCATTATTTTAAAGTACTTCCCCAGAAACAACAGATTCATTGTTACACAAAATCAAATGCTTCATTGCACACTCAAGGCCTCTCAATAAGTATAATGGGTTTTTATATAGCATACAATTAAAGCTGATGAATCCAAGACGCCACCGCAAGTGGACTTTGCCTTGAAATTACAAACAAACAAGTCACAAGATGTAATTACCTTGACTTTAGCTTTCTTCAAGCATAAGGCACCGCGGCATCCTAGATTACTCTCCAGTTCGCTTTTGTAGTAGGATAAAGTGGAATCCTTTAGGACAATAAACCTATCCTGCCAACCATGAATGTAGTTTGTCCACTTGCTCAAGTAGCCACGAAGTTCAGGATTAGCACTTTCTTCTAAGTCTGAATTATCGCTCACTGTTATATTTTCTTCGGTCATTTTGAACACGTCTTGAGAATATTTTTACATGAAATTCAACAAAATTAGAAAATCAAAACAAAAAATCCAACGAACCAAAACTGCGGAAACTTCACAATGAACCAAAGAGAAGATAGAAGAAAGAAGGAAAACTGTCAATCTGTCAATTATCTTAAACCATAGATAACTTTAGGTTGTCAGCAAACTTGCGTTTTGCTATAGCTGCAACGATTTCGTTTGTGTCCTCTTACCTTGATTTAAAAAAAAACATTTGTGTACCATAAACCGGAAATTACGTTTTAATCGATTTACACCAGTGTTTGGCTCCTATTGGTTGAAAAGGGACAACAGCACAAATTATTTAATTCCAACCAATGGGAAGCCTTGTTTTAGCAAACAACGCGGTTAAATTCGCTCAAAATGGCGGACAAAACTGTGCCTATTTGTGTCCCATCAGAAAAGTCTTTAAAACTGGCTAAATGGAAGGTAAAACCAGGTGCTTTTGTATCTCAAGGCCAAATTTTATTTTTGTACAACGATTCATCGGGCGAAAGTAAGGAATTAAAGAGATTTAAGGCATTCCGTGCTGGCACTGTCGCCGCCATCAAGGTGAAGGAAGGAGACATTGTAGAGCCTGGGTAAGTGACGTCATACAATATTTGTATTTCTTAAGTAGCCCTATAAATTACACTTGCCAACTAATCAATTATATACAATAATTTTTACTATAATCGGCCGTCACGTTGCTCAACTGTACATAAACATATGTGAAAAAATGTATAGGCTACACTGGGAAAATGCGCGGCAAATACAAGTTCCCGCCTTTTTAGTAACCTAATTTTACAGAAAGTTGTTAGAGAAAAACTGGAGGAAAACAACACAAAATGAAACCAGTCAAGCCAGTAAAACGTCCCTATTTACAGGCTATAGATACAGTTAATCATAATACTTCTATTTCTTATTTTTTCTCATCACATCAGAGCATGCATAGCAGAGTTGGAAGAATGTCGCCATCCAACGGTGATGAAGGAGATGTGTGCGGAATGCGGTGCAGACCTTCGCGCCGACGAGGGAGCGAAGCGGGAAACTGCCCTGGTTCCTATGGTACACTCGGTACCTGAACTAAAGGTACTACCTACTTGGAAAAACAATCCAAAATTGTAATAACTTCTGTTATGACTAGGGCTGCCGACGCAGGACAAAAACTTCAAAAACCCCGGACATTAGGTGAAATTGAGGATTTTCCCCGGACAAATAAAAATATTCTTACAAAAGAAAGTTTTCGTTAAACATTTTATTCATTGTATATACTTATACATTTTTCATTAAACAAGAAATAACAAATTGGATTCTGTTCTGTAGGCAGATAGACAAAACCATAAACTAAATAACTTAATTTTAAATCAAAAGTGAACTACATACTCACAATGAGTTTTAATTTTAAATGAGATAAATTTTTACTTATTTTGGTATGTTACAGCCTTCCCAATTTTGGCTAAAATGTCTCTCTTTTCCAACAGGAATCTGTAAAAGTCGGAACAACTCAGGTCCTTGAAATTGTACTTAATTTTGATCGGAGAAGAAACTGTTAATAGGTTTAGTGAGTTTCTTTCCTTCATCCATTGCTGCGTGAGTAGCGAAAACTCTCTATGTTTGCATTGTGAGCTGGTATACAAAAATATACTGTGAAATTTTAAGCAGTTCAGTATATAAATGGGCATTAGGTGTTTTAAAAAAACGTAGCCACAGCTAGTTTGCATTTAAACCCTTATCTACACTAAGGCTCTAGCTGATAGCTTTTAAATTTGCCCATTCGTCAATCAACTTAGTGTTGATTTGATTCAATTGATTTTGATTTCATTGATTTCAATGCTAATTTCCTTGAGAAATAAAACTGTTTTTTCAACATTAGATCGTGGGGTACTTTCAGTCATGTTTGGCAAAATCGTCCAATCGAATTTGTCAATTTTTATTTATTGATTTTATCCTTCAATTAATTGTGGTTACTTTTTAAATCATCTCCTGGATGGCCCCTGGACGTCCTCTAAACTATGTTCATACTATGACTAAAGTTCAAAAATAGGTATCTACTGAACAAGGTTTTAATAGGTAATATTTTAAAATAATTTTTCACACAAACATATACTCATGTCCATACAAACACACTTCTTTCGCCTCTTCCACATCCATGATTTTTCATAATAATTTATTTAGAATTATTCTAATTTCGATTTTTAAAATTTACAGGTTTCTGAAGAACTGGCACAGAAGCTTGGCCGTGAAGATGCTGACCGACTGCTGAAGGACCGAAAATTAGTTCTCCTGGTTGATTTGGATCAAACTCTGGTGCACACAACCAATGATAATGTACCACCTAATCTGAAGGTATATAATCTTCTAGCTATTATTTTTATTTTACATTTTTAGGAAGACTATCAACTCTATAATAAAACTTAACCTAATAAATTTGAGTTAGATACTAAAAAGTAATTTAAAAGTCTCCACAAGTAGTAACCACTTGATTAATTGAATTTACCTGCTTAAAATTAGAAATAAGAGTACATACTAGGTATTGTAAGATCAAGTCGTAAAAAGCTTCTAATATAAGTTTTTAAAGTATGACTGAACAATCCAAATACAAGCAAAGAACAGTACCAAAAAAAAAATTGATGCTGATATATAAGATAACAGACCATATACTACAAAATTATGTTTGTCAGGAGAATGCCTCGTATGTCAAGTCACTCGTCCGTCAAATAGCAAAATTATAAAGCTTCATACATTATAATGATGTTCAGTAACTTAACACACTTATTACTGTTGACTACATGCCAACTGTTTCACTGTTGTCGAGTGTAAGATTATATTAACATGCCTGTTCTAGCGACAGTCTACACTCGGAATCATCTCTGACACCCCCTCGGTGGTATATGTATGTTGTGATGATATGTTTTTATAGTTCCATTACATAAATAAAACTACAAACTATCTTTTAATTTTCAGGATGTCCTACATTTCTTTCTACGTGGCCCTGGCAGTCCCGGCCGCTGGTGTCACACAAGGCTCCGACCTAGAACACAGGAGTTCCTCGAATCAGCTGCCAAGAATTACGAGCTGCATGTTTGTACATTCGGTGCGAGACAGTATGCTCATGCGGTGGCCGAATTGTTGGACCCGGAGAAAAAGTTCTTTTCTCATAGGATACTTTCAAGGGATGAGTGTTTTGATCCTAGAACAAAATCGGCCAACTTAAAGTGAGTTTCCTTTAGCTGTTCTTGTTATTTCTCTGTCTTCTTTCTAAATCTATGTTCCTTTTGTTTTTATGGATTTTACTATGAAATCCATGAAAAATTCCATGAATCAGATACACTTATTACAGTTCGGTTTTTAATATAACCATATAATAAAAAATATTAAAGGTTAGGTTTGCTTAAGTGTAATAAAATAAAATAATTCACTTGAATAAAACAACATGGTAGGAATAAATAATATTAAAAGTAAAGGTAAAGGTAAATATATGCCTAACTGCGCCCATTCAATTAGTCTTGCTAAGAAGAAGGGCAAGATCATGTCTTTTTTTTTCATTATATTTGTTGTTACTCATTTATTTGAATAAGCTTGGACGTATAAAGCAGGAATGAAGGGATAAAAACAGGAGAAATTTATACTAATTTTATATTATTTAATTTAATACGTATTATACTAATTTATACGTATTTTATACTAATTTTTTAGGTGTAGTTCATTTGACTAAGCTAATTAGATTTTTCCTCATCTCCTATTTCATGTCTGTGATCGGAGAATTTGTTTCCCATAACTGGCAACGTTAGTCACGCCACCAGTCGCGCGCAAACTTATCTGGCGCGCACTCTACGTTTGTCTACCTGTCACACTTCATCTATTAATGAATTATCATTGACGTTAATACTATAGGAATCGTAACATAAGTTAGGAAATTATGCTAACTACTATTATGACAAGATCATTATTATCATCATAAAACCATGATTCATGCTCTAGCTATAGCTTGTCCTTAACCGCTGTGCCTCGACTTGGCGCCGCGCAGCGACGTGGGGGGGGGGGAGGGAGGTCCTTACCATGAGTTCACAGTGTTCACATGAGATCGATATTGTTTTATTTATAAAACTTTTTTATTATTTAATGATTTTGATTCTGAATTGAATCATACGTTTTTATTTTATGAAACAAAATATTTAAATAAAAATCATAATTTTAATATAACGTACCTAGTTACTTATTTCACTTACCATTATAGTAGTATCATATTTTCTAATAAATATAAAAAGCTTGTATCCTTAAAAATATTGTAAACCAATCTCGTAAGATCCGACAATATCGATTTCATGTGAACTCATGCTACTCTTCCTTTCCTCCCCCGCCTCGCCGCGCAGCGCCTAAGGCGGGGCACCGCGGCTACGGTCAAGCTATAAGGTATTTTAAAGTTATCTTGCTCTCCAAAAACAACAAACTTCTTCTGAATAAGTAACATTTTGCGAATATAAAATGTTTCCAGGGCGTTATTCCCATGTGGCGACAATATGGTGTGCATCATAGACGACAGAGAGGACGTGTGGCGACACGCTAGCAACCTCATACACGTACGACCTTACTCCTTCTTCCAGTCTACTGGAGACATTAACGCGCCACCACCGCCACGTAAGTCGTACAAAACAATTTCTTTATTTGCTTCAAAATGTGTGTAAGATTTACCGCAAAAGAAAAAAAAATAATAGAGACGTTTTGGTGTGTACCAACACACACCGATTTTCCTGCAAATGGTGCATTTGAATGATGAAAGCTGCAAATGGTGTTTCAAGTATGAAAATCAGTAAATTGATGCAGGGTTCGCATTTATCTTTGATAATCATCAAGATAAATATAGGTTGATAATTATCTTTGATAAGTATAATCAATATTTTAGTCACAAAATTATGAACAAAAAATTTATAAAAGATTACCTTGATTGTAAAATGTTTTTAATTTATTTACTAAAAATAAATATATATATGTTGCTACATAGAGCATTTATTTTATTTTTATTTTTATTAAAACAGTGTATAAATCTTATTTTCGAAATATATTTCGGCCCCAAAGTTACATGTTGATATGTAAAAAAAACGATAGCTAGGCGTACATCTGTTTGATGGTTATCGGAGTAGTATTTGACACATATCATGATATTAATCGCGATAAAAATCAAGGGCTATATGCATCTTGATAATTGCAAACCCTAAATTGATGTGAAGGCCACGTTAAGAGTGCAAAAAATGTAAACATTAAATTACTCCCAAAGTACTTTGCGAGTTTGAACACTCGCATATGCATATTTTGATTTTAGCATAGCCAACACCCAAGTAGCATTTTACTCCATTTAAGAGTACACATTTAGTTCCCATGTGTACTTGAAGCATTATTACAGTTCACTCGTGATGTAGAAGCTGCATTATTGCGATTAATTACACCTACACCTGTCTAAGGGACTTATAGAGGTGTAGAGTTATACTTTTATACGATTGTTGGTGTAATAATACTCTAACAACTATCCTTTAGTCAGCCGTCTGACTAAGAGCATTATAGGAGGGTAGAGATACGGCAACCGCTGTTTAACGGCCTACTTGTACGATGTTATGGAGCTAGCATTTTAATAGAACACACGTGGTCATTTATAAAGCCAAAGGCTGTTATGTTTACTTGTTTTAGACTGTTATACAGCTAGTAGCTGTAGTAGGACTTGTTTGTGATCATTAAAATAACCTCTTTTTACTATCTGTACAGAAGTGTTTAAATGGTTCACATGTGCACTGTAGGCTGTTAAAAGGACCACATGTGTTGTCCATTAACATCAATAGCAGTTTATTTGTCCACAAGTACTACTCTTATTTGCTGTAAGCTGAACATGAATGTGAATGTGATATTCTATTACACTTATCCCACGGTATCTCACACGAAAACAAAAAGTGATTTTTGTTAGTTTGTTACAAAATTTGTACTTTAGGTACTCATACTTGTCTTAGTACCTGGGCTAGGCGATTTAACGGACAATAATTGTTATTGCGGATCTCTAAAGTTTCAGTATATTGAAAGAATTAAACGATGAAACACAATTGACCTGAAATACATCTTAAAGCTGTACATAAGTTCACATTAGAATAAATTTATAGACATTGGCTCTGTAGTGGTACAAATGTGGGACTTCATATAGATAACAGCATTCTAACAGAACACATGTGAACCTATTAAATGCTCACCGCATTAAATTGGAGTTATAACAGTTCACATAGCCGTTTTTCATTTCCACCATGTTGTTCTACGTAACCTAAAATATTTACCAAATAAATCTCCAAAATTATCATGCAGATTTATCTCAAAATACGCAGATAGAGCGATTGAGTTTTGGTTTCATGTTATAATTAATTACTGTAGTATAATTATAATGCCAATATAATATCAAAAACTGAAAATTGTAGATTTCCTCTCAGCCAGTTTTAAATATTTTAAAATGAATATCGCGTTTTTTCAGAGGCGCGTGAATATTTTAGCTGTAAATATGTATACATTTCACGATAAAGTTGCATTCCCATGGCATTAACATTATTAAGTATACCGCGTGTTATCATAAATTTTTATCCTTGATCAGCCGGAGTTAATGTTTCTGATGGCACACACAAAACCAAACCAATGAGGAAATTAATAATAAAATAAAGAAATAATAGGACACATGTGAATTTGAGGCTGTATATTTAGCCACTTGTTACTCTTTATTACACTCATGTATGTTGTATGGTTCACACTGCGTCCCATATAGTGCCGTAAGTCAGCCTTAAGTCCACATGTTACTACTTAAACTGCTATTATAATGCTATTATACTGCTAATGTACAGCCATAGTGAACTTAAGGCTGTCTAATTTGTGCCCAAACTGGTTCTATAAGAGCATTATAGCAAGCTATACAGCTCTTATACAGCTGACTTACACAGCTTGTGGAGTACATGTGAACGACTAGACATCTTATATAGAACCCCGAATGCTACTTGGGCAGTAAAGAAGTTATTTGGCGGGGATTAATTACTTTAGAACCAATTCTGTCATCTTTCTCGTTTCCTCAATACTGAGGATCGCGGCTCCTTATGATGCATCTCCAAAGTCATATCGGTCATGGGCCAGATGAAAAGCCTTATGTAGTGAGTGACCCACCAATAGCTTCTTTTATAAGGTTTGACCATCGCGCTGGGGCTCTTCCAATTGGTTGTTTTTTTGTATAATTTATAGACAATGTGGAAAGACAAAATTCTCACAAACATGGATTTAGATACAGACTGCGTTTGTAAGTATCGATGCAAGTCTCACTTGAAATCCGAAAATCAATCGTGTCCTACTGAAGACTTTCTTTTTGCAAGTTTTGAAAGAAAGACAGATACGAGGACAACATTTAAAAAAAAAAACTAGATCGTCTAGATTTTACTAGAAACCATTGAACAGTTTTATGTTTCTCTTTGCAGCAGCTGAAGAAAAGTCTAAATTACCAAGTGGTAAGAACGGCGCACAACTAGCAGCAGCCAATCAAATGCCTAGCCTCGATGAGGAGCCAGACATGAAAGAAGAAAAAGCAAAAAGTCTGCTTGTAAAAGATGAACAAAACGTAGAAAATAAAGAGAAATCTGAAGGCAATAATGGTAAAATAGTTGCTAAAGACGTAACGACAGAAACAAAATCAGGTGACGGTGAAAAAGCCAGTGATCAAAACGAGAATACAGATTCGATGGATCCTCCTGAACCAAAGTGGATTGAAACACCGGATGGACAAATAGAGGTGGAAGATCCGGATGATTATTTGATATATCTAGAGGATATTCTTCTTAGGATACACAAGTAAGTTTTGTCAAAAAAAATTACCTTAGGTGAGTGTTCATGGTACAGGTCGATTCACAAAATCTGGCGCGTACTTGACAGTAATGAAAAGTGACAGTTAACGGCTGATGTCTGCGTGTAAGCGAGATCCACTCTTGTCAGAACTGTCAAGTACGCGCCAGCTTTTGTGAATCGACCTGTAACGAATAGAAAGGTGTGGTCATAATTTAAGAGTGTATTCAGTCAATGGTATAGACCAGGGGTGGGCCAGATTAGATATTTTTAACATTGTGGCGGGCCTAAATAGACATTTTGTCTTTGAAGAATGCAGGAGAGCAGGGGATCTAAAAAGGCCGACTTGGGTGAATCATAAAATGATTTGAAAGTAGGATAGAGTCAGAGCTTTTTCACGCGTGCAAAAGAGACGGCATTAGAACAGAATCATAATGTGATTCATGCAAAACGGTCTTTTTAGAGGACCAGTTGTAAATAAAACATAAATTTAGTTGACATTTTTTTTTTTATTTGGATTGACGGGGGTGTAGAGAGGGGAAGCATGCGCGGGTGGTGCATAGTCAAGGAAAGGGCAAACCGCGCGCGCGCAAGCAGGCAGGCTAATAAAAGTTATTGTTTGTGCGGGTGAACAGAACACTAAGAAGGAATACTTGTGAATTAATGACTATGTAGGTAGGTAGATGGTAGAGCTGATGCCGGGCTCGATTGTGGAGTTACCACCATCTTACTTGGAGACCCCCTCGAAGTAATTCGGGGGAGAGTAAGAGGACAGCTCACAGGCAAAAAACCAGGAGGCCCACCATGCCTGGGACCGATAAATGGCGGTATATCCATCCCTAAAAGCCGGGCCTTATATGGAACAGACTGGTGACGGGCAGCGGCGTCACTGGTACGAGGGTTCCGGCACCGCGCTCACCAACCCGCCTGCCCAGCGTGTGTGAGTATGGGCAATTCTTCTAGGATGACCGCCGGGAGTGGCGAAGTCCTGGAAAGGCTTATGTCCAGCAGTGGGCGAACTAGGCTGATGGATTGATAGAGGTAGGTAGAGTGAATGCAATGGAAATATTATGTTCCTTACGGAGTACGACAGTCAGTACGTGTAGTTTGACATTGAATGATAGAGTAATATTTTATATGGAGACAGAGTGTATGAAAACAACTGCGTTCGCGGGTCACCCTGTAGCCCGGGGGCCGTATGTTGGACGGGCGTGGTATAAACCAAATTGTTTTTTCGTGATTTCAGTATAGACTCCATTGTAAATTTGTTGTATACCATTGACTGAATAAGCTCTTCAAATATGACCACACATTTCTGTCACACGTTGTACTAATAATAATACACGTTGTAAAGGTGTAACCATATTTGAAGAGCTTATTTAGTCAATGGTATAGAACAACTTTTGCTATGGAAAAAACCCTGTATTTTGAAAAAAAAATAACTTTTTCATAGCAAAATGCAATGCCGTTTGGCTGAAATGTATGGAAGGGCAGTTTTTTTTTGAGATTTCAGGGTTGGCTCTAGTAAAAGTTGTTCTATACCATTGACTGAATAAGCTCTTCAAATATGGTTACACCTTTCTGTTACACCTTGTATATTAATAATACCAGTAGGAATCTTTGCCACTTTCGATAAAGGTCGTATTTTCTAACGCCTTCCTATACCATTCATGACAGATAGTGCACGTCCAGGCCTTTTACCGTTCGTTTGACTCCTACATACATACATATTTATACTCACGCCTGTCTCCCAGAGAGGTAAGCAGAGACTACAGATTTCCATCCGATACGATCCTGACACACCTCTTTCGCCTCTTCCACATCTATATATCTAGTCATACAAGCTCTTTTATTCCGGGTACTTTTGACATTGCCCTTCTTCAATATCTCGGGCCTGCCCCCCTATTCTGTATCTTTGGTTGCCAACTGGATCGGGTGCCTATCATCAAAAACATAGATAAAAATGGAACTTTCAAAATTGCCTTTAGTGAATATTGAACTATTTACGAACTGCGTCGTCACTTCAAGTGCGAACATATCCTTAGACAATCAGAATTCGATAGTAAATTTATATTTTTGATGATAGACACCCAGTTCAGTTGGCAACTAGAGATACATAATAGGCCCGCTGGTCGAGCTCTACCTTCGGCTTGCGTACCATAATTTTTTTTGGTCACTCTACTTTCATTCATCCTGTCTACGTTTGACTTATGTTTTCTCTTTAATATGTTTTCAAATGCCAGTGCAATGTTTAGGGCTCCAACAATTTATGATTCGGCTTTTTCCGAGAATACGAAAACCGGCGAAGATGATCTCGTTGCGCATTATGTCTGGGGGCAGATTCGTACACAATAACGGGATATATTAGTCTTGGAAAAAAAAACGTGATTTCGTAGATTTTCCATATCTTTTCCGGTGATCACTTCTGCACCAAATTAATACAAGTTGAATTAGCCTAGTAGTCCTGCCGTGGACGCGTAGTATTTTAAAACGGGTCTATTTCGACGCCATTTAACTCGCAATTTTTCTTTACCAAGATACTTCTACGAGCTGTACGACAAAACGGACGGCTCCCGGATCCCAGACTTAAAGTCCGTCATCCCAGAAGTGAAGAGCAATGTTCTGTCTGGCACCAGTCTTGTGTTCAGCGGACTGGTACCCACCCACCAGCGGCTGGAGACATCGAGGGCTTATCTCGTGGCCAAAGGGCTGGGCGCGGAGGTTACGCAAGACTACACCGACAGTACTACGCATCTCGTCGCGGTTAGATCAGGTAAGATTTAAGTCTAGACGTACGGGTTCCGTCGATGCAAATGTGCGTTAGTAAATACGGTTTATTTGACAACCCATCAACATGTATCCGGAAGTGATTACAAGCAAGTGCTTAGTACAGTACAGTTTGCGTCAAACTTAAAGTCGGCTAAGTGATAGCTCCGGCGAGTCTATCTCTATCTAAAGTCAGATTTTTTACTAGCTTTAATGCGCTTTTAATTCCTATATTGCATGAGCCATTTCACATTGTCGCGAACTTTTGAATAATGCAATAGTTAAAATGTAAAATGGCTCATGCGCCACACGAGTTAAAAGCGTATTTCCCACTATCACGAACTATCAGTTTACTTTAACTAATTAGTCTAGCGGAGCTAATTTCAGTTTTAATCGTACTGTAACGTAACAGTCATTTTTCTGTTACCGTCATCTGTAAATATTGCGGCAATCACTGGACATGAAAGACTGATAAATTTGACACGAGAGTTACAAGTGGCCTCATTAGAATCAGACCTGGTAAAGATAGACGTTTAGATATTGTAGCCGATTTTGAAGGCTTTAATTTTAGTTTTAGTGCTGTCAAAACTTAAATTATTCCAATGTAATTTCACTTCATGTTTCTTACATTTAAGGGCTATTTTGCAATAAAGAAAATTGAGTTTTGACATAACTAAACCTAAAATTAAAGCCTTCAAAATCGGCTTTATTGTTTTTAAAACACCTCATTGCAAAACCACCTTTGCTCGAACTTTTAGTCGTTTTTTGGGACCCTTCCTCTATTACAGACTAAGCGCATCTACGGAATTGCGAATACTATCTCTGCAGTATCTGAAGCAAACCCTGAATAACATGCTAGGACGCTTAGATTATGCAAATACAGAAAAGTTATTAGAAATAATTAAACAAGGTTATTTACTATACCGGGATCAAATACAGTCTCTAATCACTTGACTTTCTCCAAACTACACAAAATACACATATACTCATACAACACTCAACTAATTTTACGTATTTAGATGTCCTCAGCACACACAATATTTATATGCATATCTATACATATATATATATACTATACATATCTATATGTTCTGCCTTATTAATAAATGATTATGTACAAAGTTGTTAATTACATATTTATTAGGTTTATTTATTTATTTAAAAATGCTATGAACACTCAATGCAAACCAATTGAAGGTTATGAACGGCGAACTACATGACCATCAAATAGTTTTTTACTAGCACGGTGTGTAGTTTTCGACCCTTGCTACCCGTTAATTAATAATTATATGCATTAATGCCTAATAAATTTAAGTATATTATCTAGGTTAGTAAATTAAATGTATATACACATAAGTAAGTTAAGATAGCCCTAAGTAATAAAATAATGTAACGTACAAAAATACTACATTATGTACTTCCTGAAATAAATTCATTCATTCATTCATTCAAGGTCACACTTGTACTCCTATTTGGATGTATAAATTCAAACTAAGAGAAGTCTCTGTGACTGCGGTGTCGAAGACGGCTCTCTGGACCATATATTTTCTCAATTATTCCCTAAATGTTGACTGTCCTCCTATTTATCAAATTTTAATTGAATCTAATGCCTTCCTGCCCGTTAATACGTCATATTTATTATCTAATCCTACTAAAAAAAATCATCTGTATCCTAGCAAAATTTATCCTTTCAAATGACATTAAAATATATCATATTTTTTTTTTACATTGATGAACAAACTGCGTCTGAGAGTCTGAAGAACTAACCATGTCAAAATCTAACTTGACACTGGCAAAAAGTGGCGCTTAAAATAGCAGCCGTCGCCAAGAAACAAAAAAAAACGTTTCCCACTTCCTAAAGTAGTCACAATGTAATAGGTCCGTTTTGACACATGTCATCGCAACGTATCTATGGATGTGAACCATGCAAATCGGTAACTAGGTCAACCGATTCTCACGAGAAATCGATTCAAAATTATATGAGTTTGTTATCGTTTGAAATATTTTGAAGTTTATTGATTATAATTTTTAGGAAGAATATTTAATTAACCATTGGATAGTTTGATATATATTGTATGTATTGAAAATTATGAGCTGTTAATTTTTTTTCTCTACGAAAAGAATCTGAAATGGAAATTCTTACGTGCCAGTAATATTTTGTATTGTTGTACTTCACTGACCTCAAATAAGATATAGGTCAGTGCGTTGATAGATATAAAATACTGGCCAGTAAGAAAAATATGTAGGCTTCAAGATGAAAAAATTGCTCCTTGCCATGTAAAAAAAAAATACTGCCATATTTCTTACCAGCCAATCTGTCTATTGATAGGATGTTTTATGGAAAACTTTGGTTGTAAACCAATTCATTAATAAAAAAATGAGACTTCAAGCAATAAATGCATGTTTTTTTATGTATATTTTTTGTTTTTGTAAAAGCTAAGATGGTATGTTACATATTTAGCACAATTATTATATTATATTTTTCGGTATACGCCACACCGCCACAAATACATGCAAATGTTCAAATCTAAAAAGTTCATATCTGCAACAAAAAAAAAGGAAATTTAAATTTGGCTTTATGTGTACTGGTCTCAAAAAAGCTAATTACAGATCATTACAATTATTTTATCAATATTAAAACAAGTTAATTACTTTCACCTGGAATCGAATTGAGTCCGTGAAAATAGGCGATTATCTGGTTACAACACTATTATTAAGAAAAAATTGACTGAGAATGTAACTGTTTTTGAGACATTGTGTAGTAATTCAAAATTGCATTTTATTTTGGAATATGCGTGAAAATAATACTTGAAATATGTTCCGTGATAATTAAATAACGTTTATTTATTTTCATTAAACCCAATAAGTTAATAATTATTTGTTAACGGTTTCATTTATTACATGTAAAGTTATATTCTATGGTCGTTCTTATCTGTCAAAACGGGCCTCTTATTTTGTGGCAACTGTAGGAGAGCGCACTTGTTCCTAGATCTGGTGTAACTTTATTGATCTGGAAGTACTAATGGTAATTTTGCATCTGCTTCTGCTAAAGACGACGTGGTTAGTAAAAAAGGAGCTTTTTAAATCAGCGGGTCTACCGCGTAATTCTCATTTTCATCAACATCAACTTGAGATTGAAATTTGACGTGCGTGCGACGACGCCCGCCTAACATGCCATCTCTTTTGCACGCGTTGAATTTCGCATGCATTTGCTTGAAGTTGATACAAATGAGAATTACGCGGTAGAGCCCCAGTGTTATTTCCAAAGTCATGTCACAGTCCACACTCGACATACCCGCGTTTCACCGACGATTATTATTACGTGCCAACGCGATGAGTGGTGAGCTCTATCGCCATTCTTCGGGCACAAATACACGCAATTTTAGCGTATGCAGGTTTTCTTACGATGTTTTCCTTCACTGTTCAGCAAGTGGTAACTTAGAACAAATAATATGCACATAAATTCCGAAAAACTTATTGGAGCATGCCCGACCGGGGATCGAACCTGGATGGCCAGCGTTCTACCCCCGAGCTATCGCCGAGCTTATTTAGTAACACGCCAGCAAATAATAACCATAGTATGAGTATCCTATCAATAATACTAACTGCACATCATTGCTTCTGCGTGTTATGTAAGAATTTCTGAGTTGTCATGTAAAATTGAACTGTTGCGAATCTGCTGATATATTTATTCTTAACATTATATCATTGCAGTATAGAAACGCAGAAATAAAAATAAATCTGGATGTGAGGAGCTCTGAACCGGGTATCGAACCCGGGACCTCTCGCTTGCCGGGCGATTGCTCTGACCTCTGAGCTATCCAGGTCTCAACACAACTCGTGAATTTACCGATGTGGTTTCCCAAACTGCAATGTTATTTATAGATACCCACTTTAGTGAGCCACTTATTCAAAAAAAAAATGTGTTAGAATACTAACAAACATCGAGCAAATGGTTTCCTGTATACTAACAAACATCGAGCAAATGGTTTCCTGTATACTAACAAACATCGAGCAAATGGTTTCCTGTATACTAACAAACATCGAGCAAATGGTTTCCTGTATACTAACAAACATCGAGCAAATGGTTTCCTGTATACTAACAAACATCGAGCAAATGGTTTCCTGTATACTAACAAACATCGAGCAAATGGTTTCCTATAGACCATATTTTGTAAAACACCAAATACTGACCCTTACATCCATTGAGTGTTGCAAGTTTATTAGAAAACATACAGAACTATACTCTCCGATGGAAACAAATAAAAGAAAAAGAAATAACCGAAACCAGAATAAATTAATGAGACCACTCACAAAAATGCAATTAGTATCCAACAGCCGCCATCAAATGTTGATAAAAATATACAATCACATACCTAACTATCTGAAATGTATTGAAAAGCCCACCCTATTCAACAAGAACCTAAAACAGTTCCTCACAAATAAGTGCTATTACAATATCACTGAATTTTTAACGATAAGATTATATGACATTACTTAATAACATTAGGAGTAAAATAATAATGTATAATTATTATTATTATTCTTTTTGTTTGTGTGTGTTACCAAAGTTAATTGTATATAAAGTAAAATGGCAGTTAGTTGCCACTCTTATTTTTGCTGCGCCTCTACAGGGCGTCACTTTTACTTTTCCTTTATGTAACATCTTTTATACTTGTGACTTGGCGATAAATAAATTAAAGAATATGAATTTTATCTCTGTTCAATCTGGATAAGTAAATAATTTGGCACTTCACCAAATGAATAAAGAATTATACTATTAGTGGCTATTATAATAATGTCCAATATTATGAGCTAATATGTTCATTTAGTAGCCTCAAATTGCTTCCGCGGGTCAATTGAGTTTGTTTCCAATTTATTTACGAAAAAATCAACACGAGAGTCACTGAGTTAAGCTTTGCATTAAGATGTCGGAACAAGTGATGACTTTTCCATTGGATCGAAACTTTGTTAAATTTTGGTCGCATCTCTATACGACTCAGCTTCTATTAGGAAGCACAAGAGTTGACATAACAGATAATTTAGTTAGTCATCCTACAGTTGGTCAAAAAATATATTCGACTTTTATCATCGTAGGGTCATTCATTTCGTACTTTTTCTTTGAATTCGCTAATTATAAACAGTTTTACGATCAAAGTCCTATATTTGTAGTACTATTAGATTTTGACATTACCTTGTACTGTTTAAGGTACTTACTCACAATGGTGCATGCACGTTTCAACAAGCAAAATGATAATGTTAAATTGTATATTATGCTGAAAAAAATTGATGGCTACCTGAATCTCGAACCTCAAGTTCATATAAACAATGTTCAGTATTACATTAATATATTTGTGGTTTATGGAATAAGTATCGGTGTTTATGCAGTATATGTAATCCACATGGTTTACACAGTTCCGGGTAATCTGATTCAACACCATTTTGTTTACTTTACAGTCATTACCATTAATTTAGAGACATTATTAATAATAAATATAGTTTTTTATATAACCACACGACTCAAAGTATTGAACGGAACATTGAAATCTGTAATGGATAATACAGAAAATAAAGCAGTAACTGAACCGGATCTAGAGAAGCTAAAAAACCTTGCGTTTTGCTTAAACACAATTTTAAAGACATTTAATACAGTTGTTAGACTGTTTAGATTTGAAATATTTCTCATGACATTTACTTGTTTTGTTTGGGGTGTGGTTATAATGTCAGCATTTATTGTTACATTTTCTTCTACAGTAAGTATTTATATGTTTTGTAATAAACCTTTATCACCTACTTTACGCCTAGCTTCGTATTAATTGGGGGCACGGCAGTGCCCCCGCCAAGACGAGCCAAAGGGAGTTCTCGAAGTGTTTCGTCATATTTTCGAACCCTCATAGCTTCGGTCTGGATAATACTAGAGATACCGAATCGTGTTTAATAAGACTGCTTACTACATCTTATCTTGAACATTTGGTATCTCTAGTATTATTGATATATTTATGCTCATTTAATTTGATACTCGTAAACACAAGAAAAATAACAATTTAGGTATTTTCGAAATATATTTGGGCCCACTTTGGGCTTCAGTCGAATCAAATAAAAATATTAAATAAATCAATATTATGCCTAACTTCGCCCATTCAATTAGACTTGCTAAGAAGAAGGGCAAGAAACCTGACGAGAACTTGTATTTTCTTTTCAAAAATAACTTATAATTAATTTATGTAAAGTGATAATAAATACAAGACAGGAGAAATTCTGTTGTTCAGTATGATCAATCTATCACGTGGTTTAATTTTCTAAGCTCATTATTGCACCCGGTATAATAATAATAAAAATACTACAGTCTAAAATAATAATTTGGACTTATTTCTATTCTTGCTTTTTTCATACTGTCATAATTTTGGAATTTCCTATTTTGACACAATGATAATATCCTCACTCGTCCCATAGCTAAAATTATACGTTGGAATTGAGTTTAAAATTAAAAAGCCGTTTATTTCAGGTGTACGGCTATAGGGTGTAATCTTTAAGTGTGACCAGCCCCCCTATTCTGTATCTCTGGTTGGCAACTGGACTGAGTGCCTATCATCAAAAACATAGATAAAAACTGAAATTTCAAAATTGCCTTTAGTGGGCATTGAACTATTTACGAACTGTGTCGTCACTTCAAGTGCGAACATATCCTTACACAATCGTAATTCGATAGTATAGCTATGTTTTTGATGATAAGCACCCAGTCCAGTTGGCAACTAAAGATACATAATAGGCCCGCAGGCGATAATAACTACATATTACAGATATCAAAAAAAATTTAAACTGATATCGAAAGTAAGTTACCTAATCAGTAAAATTACATCAATAACTTTTTGAAAATCAAACGAAAAGTATCCAAAATTTTGACATTAAACATTCCCATACATTTAGTATGAGAATAGTAGAATATTGGAATATGCCATTTTTCAATCAATAAATGAAACAATCACGATTATTAAGGGGATATACCGACATCGGAGTGGGTTTTTCATTTCATTTTATGACACAACTACAATATATAAAGATCTGGTTTCAGACTATATTAATCTTGGGCATATTCTTCAAATTATGTGTTATGGAAAACGCAATTGGATAAAATTTTCTCGATAGAAAATAATTCCAAAGTAACGTCTTATATTTCCCTTTTTTTAATTTTACTCCTCAATGGTTCAACGTATCCTAACCACGATTTTTCTCTGAATGTGAAACGTTTTATTTTAAATTACCTGTTATCATTTTTCAGTTGGGTACTCTAGTTATTTTTTTACGATTTTTTACATGAATTGCGCGTCAAGTGACGGTAAGGTCGAGATTTGCGCGCACTATTGTTATCGCGTGTGCTACTGCTGCTCTGTACGTTCGGGCTATAGCGCTGTCACACTCGTTCACTTTCTTCAGTGCTCGCTGAGCTCTACCGTGAGAAGGACCTGTGCTGCGTTTGATCCTCTTTGTTTTTCCCCGTTTCCACAAATTTTAAGTTTGTTATCAATCATAATCTATTGCTAAGTTAATATTCATTATTGCATTATAGTTTTTATCTCGTTAAGATTCGTTTTAGGGTTAAAACTGATTGTTGTTTACTGATATAAATCGTAATCGTAAAACAATACCCCAAAATGGGGAATAAATAAAAACAGAACAATCATACGTAAAAAAAATATAAGAAGTACATGCAAGCTAGAGGTCACGACATGGTCGCAAAAATCATGTAAGTACCTACATATGATTTTTATTTGTTACATGTCAACTTGCAAGGACGGACTTTTCTGGAATCTAGTGTAGTATCTGTAAAACGCTTTACTTATATATTATGTGATATTTTTCAGGGCTAAAAGATGTTTACATAACCATGAAAATAAGATAGATTATATAAACCCATCAGCACAGACGTTCAATGACAGTGCAAGTGGTTCGGGAGCAACAGAACAAAGCAAAGTTATGGAGTCGTCATTGATGATATTTAATTTAAACGAGCAGAGAATTTTAAACACCCAGTCGATTCCAAAAAGAGGGTAAGGGTTTCAAAATGTTATGAATATTATAATTTTAAGTAAAATATGATGTTAGAAATATTTAAGTGTAGTAATTTGTTATTTTTTCTTTCTTCTCAAAACAAATTTGGATAAAATAGCTACAAATATATATTACGTACCTAGTATAAAAAATTGAAATATGTCCAATATTTAAATTTTTTTAAATGATGCATCATATATATTTCATTATACCAAATCTATTTTTTCACCATTATCATTGTCACATTTTCTTTATATTTTTATAGGTCTAATCGATCTTTATCAGTTGATGATGTATTAATATCAGACTCAGGGACAGATTATTCTTGTAAAATTATAGGACAGGAGTTACTACTACTATCTCCAGACAAAAATGGCTTGTCTGGCATATTATGCATCTACCGACTTCGAGCAAAATCAAGAAAGGTGAGCATTTTGTAACCAAAAATTTGTTTCAAACAAAAAGTTTATTTGTTTACTTGAATTCGTCATTTATCCGACCGCCCGCCCGAGGGAGGGTTATGTTTTTCAGGGACCCGGTGATGGTATAAGACATGAGACATAAGATATGTTTAGGAAGGACTCTTATATAAGTATATTTATCTATGTATATGTTTAGAGGGGGAGGGGGGGGTATAATTCCTCCCCCGAAGGAGGGGTACCGGAAATCAATAGATTTTTTTTAATTTTTTTTTCAAAATTAAAAATTTCTATGTTATTTTAGGTAGAATAAAATAACTCGAATATTAAGTGTACGTTTAGTGGGAGGGGGGGGGGGGAAATGAAAATAGTTTAAAAAAAATAAATCAAAACAAAACCTCACTTTTTTGTCTCTTTAACTTTAAAGACCCAAAATTACTTTTGCAATTGCTTGGGCGTTGCGGAAAGTGCAGCCCCTTCGCCCTTGCGTAACAAAGCACAGTCACCCATGCTCACCTTCGGAGCTTCGGTTTGTTGGTCGCCTTCGGCGACCAGCCTCAGCCTCTGCGGCTCGCACGGGTGCCTATGCTTTGTCACGGCAGGCGAGGGCTGCCCTTCCTCCACGCCTATGGCTTTTTATATACACTCTAGGGGTAGTACCCACAAGACTGTATAGATTCAGGGTGCTCTGATACTGTTTTGGAACAGATTCAACCTATTTTTTGCATAGAGTCAGGTGCTCTGATTCGGTTTTGCAACAGATTCAACCTATTTTTTCTATTAAATCACTAATCAGCATAAATACAACAAAAAGGCAACCTATTAGGTAAGCTAAATAAAAGACATGCATAAACTTTATAAACTTTGAATGAAATCACAAAGAAAAAAAATGCCTGCATTGGTTTTATACTATAACAACAAAAAAATTAAATTACGTCAATTTTAATGCATAACTCACAGCAGTTTCGGAACACAACCAAAAAAAAAATATCAAGTCATAAAATCAATTAAAATTGCACCTTAAGACAATTTTTGAGGTTATTTTACGAAACTTGAACATTTTTTTTGAGGAAACTATCGATTTCCGGTAACTGAAATTTCGTGAGATTAATAACAATAACAAGAGCTATTCTGGAAAAAAAAATCAAGGTACCTTTGTTCGTATACTCTTGTAAGAGACGAGCCTATATTTATTTATAACCGCCAGTTATACTTCTCAATGTAGTTAACACAAACAATTGCAATCTAAAACAATAAAAAGTAAAAGAGGATAAA
This sequence comes from Ypsolopha sequella, assembly GCA_934047225.1. NCBI lineage: Eukaryota > Metazoa > Arthropoda > Insecta > Lepidoptera > Ypsolophidae > Ypsolopha > Ypsolopha sequella. The sequence continues at coordinate 8,969,258 of OW204002.1, read as the reverse complement.
TAATTTAAAAAGTGAATAAATTCAATACAGATGTCAAAAAATTTTATCTAAACAATAATAATCTAGCATCACATGTATCAAAATGTCCAAGTAATATAATATCAAAGTAAAAAAGTAAAATATTCTGTTTATAAATAATTTTAATACTAAGTACTAATATATTTCTATTAAGGGGGTACTATCCCAAATTTGCCTCTTTTCAATATAATTTTAAACCTTGGAATTGGGGTAATGAAATAATATATATATATGTTTATGTCATTTTTTAGTCTTTTATCAACAATGTTGAAAATGTAACTGTGAATTGTGTGAAATGTGATAATCTTTTGTTTGAATAAACTCTGCAGCCCAGCTACCCAGCAAACTCTGCCCATACGGCAAATACCGGTTGTGTCTGCTTACGTGTATTCCACTGTCACATTCGTATAATATTGTCTTTTTATTCTAGACCTAAGGATGTGACTAAGAAGCGCAGACATTAAGAAGATCATACTCATGATGATGAACAAGAACATCCATACGAAATAGGCATCGAAGATTGTGAGTTTCGTGAGTTTATGAATAAATAAAGACAAAATATTTAAAAGTAAATATATTTTTAGCTTTTTGTTTACAATATTCACTTTTGTTACAGAATGTATTCAAATGAATTCATAAAGATGCATTCTTGGCGTAAAAATAAGAAAACTGGACAGATAGAAGTAAACCAAAAATCTGATTGGTTTATTCAAGCTCAAGGCCAATTATATATTTGTCAAAAAGGAAAATGTGCATTGGCCGTATGGTACGGAAATAATCAGATAAAAACCGAAATTATACTAAAACGAAATTGGTCATCAATTATTATTTTGGCATGAAAGAATGGAGCCACATTTACTTTCGTTTTTCAATGATTGTCTTTTACCAGAACTGGTTGATCCCAGACACAGACTAAATTTACAAATTCGTGATCCAGAATATGTGAAAGAACAGGATAAAGAAAACATGTGTCCGAAAGCCCCTCCAAAAAATAATTATCCAGAGACAAACTCGCGACCAAAGGCCGTATTAGTAGAAAATAATGAGGAGATTGTAAACCACGTGGTTGATTTTGAATTCTTCTGATTAAAATATTTTAAAAGAACCATTGTCCTTTTCTTTTTACAATTTATCCTGAAAATGACGTGTAAAAAATTCTCTGGGCTCCTATACCAACGATTAGCTTATCATTACGAAAACTTATTTTTTGTGGTCAATATTTTTGAAAATAAAACCATAATAGCGACTCCACTGCTTCTGTTCTAAAATTTCAAAATACAGTGAAAACTCGATAACTGTATCTGTATGATAATTAAATTTATTTGTATTTAATAATATAATATTTATTTTTGAATTGATTAGTTATTTAGTATGTTATGTGGAAATTGTGGAATATTGCAACGGCAATACTCCTGCAGCTGCGGTTTGTCGCGCTGACTCGCTGTAATACTTTATATTCTCTGCTCGCGGCGAGCGTGAAACCACGCCCATCAAACACTGATTTCGCCACGGTATATCCTCTTAACAATCGGCGGGAGGACAACCCGCGATAACTAGGTTTTGAATTTAAAACAACACCAAAGAGTATCTTTTTTTTTTGTAGTGTGCTGCTTTTCAGCCAGTTCAAATTATGCGATATTGAAACAAGGTTTATTACTAATTTGAAGTGGTAACATAATTAATCTACACGTGTATCTACTTGATAATCATTATTATCGTATCATACGTAATCATAAAATGAGATTAAGGTAAAATGAGTACTAGACCACTTAAAATAAGGAAACTAAAACCTTTCTACTAATCTCATACTAAATGTATGGGAATGTTTAATGTCACAATTTTGGATACTTCTCGTGTGATTTTCAAAAAGTGATTGATGTCATTTTACTGATTTGGTAACGTACTTTCGATTACAGTTAAAAAAAAATTATATCTGTAATAGTTACGGAATAATCGCCTGGTCACACTTAACGATTACACCCTGTGTATGTTTTTTCAAAGTTTTTATCTTTACGTTGTAAGTAGCGTTACTTAATTAGAAAACTTTGGCTCGATAGATTTCATTTTGAAAATAGTCTCTTTTGAGTATTTTTTTGGTTTTGCGTTTAATCCATTTGATTTTTATGTGACATATTTTACTATCAATACGAAAATCTTGTTTATGTAAGTTGCAAAACGACTTAAATGCAATATTGTTATTTTAGTCGATTTTAATATTAAAATTAGACTCGTTCTGAATCGTTTCGCGCACGCGGTTTCCAACTTTATGAAAGTTAGTCTACGGGTTATAATTGCAAAGCCGCTGTGCGCCTAAGGAAGGCCTCGTCTTAAACGTTCTGTCTTTATTTTTCGTTATCGAAAAGACACAGAAAAATAAGGTTAGTCCAGTCAAATTAGTTAAGTCGTGTTACACCCTTCGACCAAAATATTTTGGTCGAAGGTTACACCGAATCACCCTTCGACCAAAATTTTGTTTTGGTTGAAGGTTACACCGAATTGACGCCATTATCGATCTCATGTGAACTCACGCTAGTTCCTTATTTCTCCCCCCGCCTCGCCGCGCAGCGCATAGGCGCGGTGAAGATATACGAGTAATACCGTTTTTCTTCTAGGTGTATCCATTGATAAGCACAATCACAGGTGTAATTGGCGTATTTTTTAATATGTGGCAACTGACAATCATTGCTCTATATAATAGCAGTTTTGGAAAGGAAATAAAAAATTGTCAAAAGCTTTCTACGCTAATACTTGCTAAAAGCTATCCAGGTATGTTTAAACCAACATTTTATCATGTATTTTAATAATAAAGTAGTAAAAAGGGGACGTAATAATCGTCGGTGAAACGCGGGTGTAGCAAATGTGGCATGTGACTTGCATTGTACAGTTCACACTCTGAACACCTCTGACACCCCCTGGGGTATTCATGTCGTGACGATATATTTATACTTTATTTTATTTAAAAAAGTCGTCAACAATGAAAATTCTTGGGTAATTTAAAAAAAAATTGGTTTTTGTATTAAGGCCAAAACTGTATGCTTCGTATTGAATTCGAGAATTAAGAGGTTTAAGTTTTTATTTTTGTATTATTATTTGTATAATTTTCAATTTGTTTTCTATTTCAGTATAAACTATTGAACGAAAAATGCCACTGATTTTTGAGAAATGTAGCGAATTACGTAAAGAAAGTGGACACGTCTCCTGTAGTAAAATATCAGTATATTTTATAGTAACTGATTAGCTATAGCTAAGCACAAAAACTTTTGAATTTTTGAAAAATTCCTTTTAGTACCTAAGTTATCGATAGCGATATTTATCACTTTTATTATGAAATCGTGTCAGGTGACGTCACGAGAAATGCCGCTAAGCTCACGTTAATTGTCAATAATTTCATAATTTTTTGAGATACTTATCGAAAAAATAATTTTACTACTTTAAAAACACTTAAACGCAATCGATTTTCGTAAAAATCTTCATGTATGAGACAGGCTCATTATTGATTGATGCAGGAAAAAACAACGATACACGCCCTAAAAAGAATCTTAAGAACATTTTAGCAGCCGGATTGTCAAAAACCCGCCTTTTTCTAATTAATCGAAACTGAACACTTAAATTCAAAACTCACTCAATAGTTAGTCAACAAAACTTTATTACCTATGTATTGTGTATGCTGCCATCGCAAAGTTTCCATTAGCTTCTGTAAATTAGAATTTAAAACTTTTTTTAATTCAAATTTTTTGAATTTCTAAATTACAGAAACCAATGCAACTTTTGCGATAGTAAAATACACAAGACATGGTTCATAAGATTTTGTTGAATAACTAGAGTGAATTTTTAATATAAGTGTTCTGTTTCGATTAATTAGAAAAAGGCGGGTTTTTGACAATCCGGGTGCGAAACCGCTCTTAAAATACGGTGATAGGCCCGAACCGATACAGAATGTCGTTGTAACGTACCCACGGAGTACATACGAGGGTTTTGACCACAGATGAACTTACTCAAAAGAGGCGAACCCCGCGTTCCGAAATAGAATTATTTCGCTAAAATCGATTACGAATGAATGAGGTGAATGGCTAATAATCCATGAGTGAAGCAAATGCGTTCATTCATTCGTATGACTTTCACGGCTCATGCGACGGAGGTGAGGCGATGTGAGCGTTGAACGGAATGGAATGTCAAAAATTGTTTTCGCTCCATTATTTCAGCAGTTCAGATCAGACAAACCATAGTATATGTTTTATTCGGCCATGAGAGAAACAAATAAAAAGTCGTGTGGAACTTTTCGTCGAAAAGGAAGAATTTATATGTATGTATATTTTTTCGTCGCTATCTGAGTCTACGTTAAAGAACAGTGCTACAAACTCTTCTTGTTCCATCACGAATCACGGCACTTTGACGAAATAAAATCAAATAATCGTATTGTATTCTGTGATAAGAGGTTATGGTTAAGATGTATCTTTTTTAATGCGGTCCGAATCATAAGCTATCTTTCACATCGTTTGCTAGCTCACAAATTACGGACCAGTCATCGCTCACACTTTAATTCATTCATAGCTTTTATCTATGTAATTCTATTACGGACCGCAGGGGAAATGACACTTGGTTTTTCGAAACACCAAGTTTTGTCGCGCTTTAACGACAGCCAACACTACGCGGTGATACAAAATGAAGAAACCCCTGTAAGCGGGAATGAGATGCACATCGCACATAGTCAAGTATATGCAAGAACACTGACTAGTTGGCGGAATTGGACGAACCGGCATCTGTCTCTCGGAGCTAGTTGCTCGATGGTCGAGGACATATGTCGTAACGACATATTTATACTTTACTAAACTGATAATGATAAGGTTCATGAGTTAATTTAGGTGCTATTTTTCAGATCCACTAACCAAAACTGCGAAACAAATGATACAAATAATTGAATGGAAAGCTCCTGTATTTACCGTGTACGGGATTTTCAACTTCAACGTGGGATTGATATTTAGTTTATTTGGCCTGATTGCTAATTACACGATTGTATTCTCGCAACTGCTTACTGATTTTTCTTGAAATATTTATTGTACAATGTAATTTTGCGTTTGTGTTTCTAATGTTGTACCTAAATTAATTAAACCTCTATCGAGATGTCTTTTTTAACCTATTAAGAAACTAGTAAGTATAAGTTTTAATATCTAACAGAAATGATAAAAAAGGAAAAGAAAAAATGTTAAAAAAAAGACATAATCTTGATAAGTTTCTTGCCCTTCTTCTTAACAAGACTAATCGAATGGGCGGAGTTAGGCATGTATTTATATATGCAACCTATTATTGCTATGTAGTATATAATTATAGATTTTACATATTGTTTGAATCGTATATACAACGTGTAACAGAAAGGTGTAACCATATTTGAAGAGCTTATTCAGTTAATGGTATAGAACAACTTTTACTTTGGAACAAACCCTGTATTTCGAAAAAAAAAATTACTTTTTCATGGAAAAATACAATGCCGCTCGGCTGAAATGTATGGAAGGGCAGATTAAATCAATTTTTTGTTTTTGAGATTTCTGGGTTGGCTCCATAGTAAAAGTTGTTCTATACCATTGACTGAATAAGCTTTTTATTTTTTTATTAGTATTGAAACAATTCAAAAATTATAATTCGATATATTTCGATCCTCGGTATGGGGCCGTCATCAGTCGAATCGAATAATTGACTGAATAAGCCCTTCAAATATGGTTACACCTTGTATACATTGCTGCTTAAATTTAATATATTTTTATAAGATTAAATTTGACTTAAAAAGTAAAATAAACCATTTGAATTTGAACCAGTTATTGCTTGTTCAAAAATAAACTAAAGAATCTCTTTTAAATGAATTGTGATAGAAGTTGGATTAAGATGTGGGCAAATTCAGAAGTGGTGCGAACAAGAAGTGGTCGAATCCAGAAATAATCAAATAAAGAAGAGGTACTTATTTTATTTTTCAATGCATGTGCTCGTAAAGGCCCACTTTTATGCATCAAAACCGAACAGAAAGTCGATTATTTTGCCCTAGGGCTTTAATATTATTATTTTTTAATTTATTTACAATGGTTGGCTAACCTGCAGCCTTTCCTGTGTACCATAGACGTTATACTTTTTTTACACCGTTTAACAGCTATGGATACAGTCCTTTTGAGCCAATTATAATTTAAAGTTCACAAGATTATATTTGTTTTCATTTCCTCACACTATGCATTGAAAAATGTAGTATGATACACGGGCGTAAAAGCAATAAATTACTCGGTTACGTTTAAAACACTCGCTACGCTCGTGTTGTAAATCGTCCTCGTAATTTATTCCTTTGCGCCCTTGTAGCATAAACTACTATTATAGAAGTGGTCACCAAACGTCAAAACGCTTTTTAATTTTTACTCAGCTTACATTAACCTAACTTGGAATTTTCATTTAACTTAGCACGTTATATATTTTTATATACAGATTTGAGTATTATATTAAACAAATGTTTATGTATATATTTCAGTATTATGTTATTAAATAAAAAATTGTATAGTTTAGCTTGTAAGTACGTAATTATGAAGTATACATTTAAACAGTTAATATTCAAATGCAATATACTGGGTGTTAAGATGAAGTTGCGGAAGCCGGAAACTGGCGATAGTACTCGTCCATACGAACAACTTAGGTACACTATGGAGACAACCATCGAATCGCGAAAAAAAATCAGCTGTTCCATAGAAAAGTTCCATAGCTACCCAAACAAAATTTATCAAACAACAGCTTTTTTGCCAAGGATAGTTGTTCATATGGACGAGTACTATCGCCAGTTTTCGGCTTCCGCAACTTCATCTTAACAGCCTGTTTATTGTTTATGAATTAAATAAATTAAATGAAACCAACGATCACTGTTTTATGTTTGTAATTTCGAAAAATTACTTACAATATTAGTAAAACGAAGTTTAGTTAAATTAATACAGCCTCAAATACTCCTACAGAACACCTTCAATAAGGTTTAGCCCGCAAATTACCGACAATTTGACTAGACAGCTAAGACCCTTGCTGAAGGTAACAGAAGCAAAAATATGCGCGGTTTTTATCTCGTGAAATTGTTAGTTGAAAATATTATAAATAAATTATGTCACGCAAAGACGACATTATTTTTGATGGCCGTATATAAGGTGTCTTGTCCAAATGGACCTAATTAGCCATTGGAACATATGTGCACATGTGCAGCTTATTAAGAAATTATATCACAGTTTTACAATACACTATTTCGATAACTAGTTCACTCCGGAAGGCGAAACCTGAGAAATGCGTTTGTGTGAGTGATACCAAAATGTACAGTCAGACAAAATGATTACATATAGAGTTTTATTTGCTTACATGTTTTAATATTTATTCTACACCTCAAACTGCATCTTCATCAACTTGAAATTCACTCCCGTCTCATGTATCGCCTACTTTTATGATGACTCGCTCTTTTCGGGCATCAATAGCGGTGTCTCGCCCGCCCCTTAAGTTTAATTACATATTTAAAATAGTTTATCAAGTTTAACACAATTTCCTTTCGATTGGCAGCTCAATGGTTTTCGTATACTCAATGTAGAAGCTATTTCACTAATTTGTATTGACAAAAATCGAAACAACTAAACGCGCCTCAATCTGTTAGCGGTACTGGAGGTGAAATGCGGGAAGTGCGCGGCAGGGCCTGCTTTAAGCCGACTGTAAAAACCGGTCTGGCGAACGCTCCGCGCTGCAAGCTCTTTACTATCTACACTGTAGGTGTGCACGCACACAAACGCAATTCTCAGGTTTCGCCTTCTGCAGTGTACGTCACTAGTAAGTTCGTCTCTTCATAGATAATGCCAATATGGCGCTTTGTTTACTAAAATTTCGAGTTTAATTGAAATAGACTTTACTAAAACCTACTTACTGTACGAAAGAAGCCTGGCTACCCATTGGACAGAGAATTCTAGCTTGGGAGCCAGGAACCAACAAATGTAACATTTATTTTTCATTAAACATTTTTTCATTTTTCATTTTCATTTTCACTATCAAAATACTAACTGCACATCATTGCTTCGGCGTGTTATGTAAGATTTCGGGGTTTTCATACAAAATTACCACGAATGTTATGTAAGGCGGTCGCTCCACTACGTTCTGCGACTCGCCATACCTAAACTTCTAACCTAACTAGATATTTGATGTGCAGTTTTTTCATTTGCGATGATTTATTTATTTTAGAAAGTAGTTCAGTATGATCAATAATCTATGTGGTTTCATTTAAAATGACCCGTATTAGCTTAGGCCACTTAATTTTATCTCTGTTTAATCTGGATAAGTAAATAATTTGGCACTTCACCAAATGAATAAATATACCATTTGGTAGCTAGCTATTATGATAATGTCCAAAATTATAAGCTAATATGTACATTTATTCGCCTCAAATTGCTTTCGCGGCGGCAATTGAATTTGTTTCTAAATGCCACATATTTACGAAAAAAGATTATATAACATTACTAAATAACATTAGGAGTAAAATAATAATATATAATTATTATTATTATTCTTTTTGTTTGTGTGTGTTACCAAAGTTTATTGTATATATATAACATATTTGTAAAGTAACATTTAAGTAAAATGGCAGTTAGTTGCCACTCTTATTTTTACTGCGCCCCTACAGGGTGTCACTTATACTTTTCCTTTGTAACATCTTTTATACTTGTGACTTGGCAATAAATAAATTATAGAATATGAATTTTATCTCTGTTCAATCTGGATAAGTAAATAATTTGGCACTTCACCAAATGAATAAAGAATTATACTATTAGTGGCTAGCTATTATAATAATGTCCGAAATTTTAAGCTAATATGTTCATTTAGTAGCCTCAAATTGCTTCCGCGGGTCAATTGAGTTTGTTTCCAATTTATTTACGAAAAAATCAACAGTAGAGTCACTGAGTTAAGCTTTGCATTAACATGTCGGAACAAGTGTTGACTTTTCCATTGGATCGAAACTTTGTTAAATTTTGGTCGCATCTCTATACGGCTCAGCTTCTATTAGGAAGCACAAGAGTTGACATAACAGATAATTTAGTTAGTCATCCTACAGTTGGTCAAAAAATATATTCAGCTTTTATCATCGTAGGGTCATTCATTTCGTACTTTTTCTTTGAATTTGCTTATTATAAACAGTTTTACGATCAAAGTCCTGTATTTGTAGTACTAATAGACTTTGACATTAGCTTGTACTGTTTAAGCTACTTACTCACAATCGTGCATGCACGTTTCAACAAGCAAAATGATAATCTTAAACTGTATATTATGCTGAAAAAAATTGATGGCTATCTGGATCTCGAACCTCAACTTCATACAAACAATTTTCAGTATTACTTTAATTTATTTGTGGTTTATGGATTTAATATCGTTGCTTATGCAGTATTAATAATCCACATGGTTTACACAATTCCGGGTAATCTGATTCTACACCATTTCGTCTACTTATCAGTCCTTACCATTATTTTAGAGACATTATTAATAGTAAATTTAATTTTTTATATAACCACACGTCTAAAAGTATTGAACGGAACATTAAAAACTGTAATGGACAAAACAGAAAATACAGCGGTAATTGAATCGGATTTGGAGAAAGTGCTAAAAAACCTTGCGTTTTGCTTAAACACAATTTTAATGACATTCAATACAGTTGTTAGACTGTTTAGATTTGAAATATTTGTAATGACATTTACTCTTTTTGTTTGGGCTGTGGTTCTAATGTCAGCATTTATTGTTGCATTTTCTTCTGTAGTAAGTATTTACGTTTTTAGGGTTTCATAGTACCTAAAAGGTACAAAAGGAACCTTTATATTGAGACTCCGTTGTCCGTCCGTCCGTATGTCACAGCCTCATAACTTTAGCACCTTTAGATAAAGACATGAAGTTTGGCACAAAATTAGCATTAATTTGCCTACATATCACGGTGTAAAACAAATTTTTAAATTGTTCAAAATATTTCCAAAAAATTAAAAAAATATTATTCTAAAAATACAATATGGGTATCAAATTGTAAAAAGCTGATTGTAAAAATATATACTTTTACTGTTTTTACTGGCACTAGTATCGAGAAATCTTTAAAAAACCACAAAATAATGTATGTCCCCGTCCCTTATCTCCAAAATTGGTGGACCGAAAAATATGAAAAAAATCATGGTAATATGTGTTTACGTAAAGATTACAGAAAAAATAAAGCGGTTGAGAAATTCACGTAAAAAAATTACAAAATTTAATTTATCATCCACAATACGGAACCCTAGGTACGCGAGTTTGACTCGAACATGGCCGGTTTTTTTTTTTTAATAAGATGCTACCTTTATCACCTACTTTACTCCTAGCTTCGTGTTATATATAGTTCAGGAAAGATAATTTGCACCAATTCGGATTATTGGATTAACTTTGGATAGCAATTGAACAATAGACACGTGCCTGTAAGTCACAACTCACGTTCACGACTATCCTCTGTTATAAATCCTTGAGACTATTCAAAACTTTACTTTTGATACTTGTAATTCTCTTAGAGGTAACTAAGCCGTGTTACACCGAATTGACACCATTATTGATCTCATGTGAACTCATGTTTGTTGCTTATTCCTCCCCCACCACGCCGCGCAGCGTATATTGTTAGTTATTTATTTTTGAATAATAACAATGATCCATTTGTTAGCAAAATCTTAAGGCCGAAGGGTAGTACTTAAATTCTACAAGGGACAAGCAAATATTATTTACGTGAGTGACCAGCGAACAATCCTCGCTGGTGGCCACTTCTTTTAGGACGCTGTTGTCACTATCCCGCAGCCTACGTAGCAGGAAGGCGGCTTTTGTGCCCAAAACTGCACTGAAGCTGTTAGCTTCAGCGAGCGCAAACATTGTGGTCGTATAGACGTGGTCAAGATATAATACCGTTTTTCTTCCAGGTGTATCCATTGATAAGCACAATCACAGGTGTGTTAGCCCTAATACTTTGTATGTTGGAACTGACAATCATTACTCTGTATTATAGTAGCTTTGAAAAGGAAATTAAGAATGTTCAAAAGCTTACTACGTTAATACTTGCTAAAAGCTTTCCAGGTATGTTTAAACCAACGTTTTATCATATATTCTAATAATAAAGTAGTAAAAAAGTTCATAAGTTAATTTAGGTGCTATGTTTCAGATCCACTAACCAAAACTGCGAAACAAATGATACAAATAATTGAATGGAAAGCTCCTGTATTTACCGTGTACGGGATTTTCAACTTCAACGTGGGATTGATATTTAGTTTATTTGGTCTGATTGCTAATTACACGATTGTATTCTCGCAACTGCTTACTGATTTTTCTTGAAATATTTATTGTATTATGCAAGTTTGCGTTCGTGCTTAATGTTAAACCTCAATCGAGATGTCTTTTTTAACCTATTAAGAAACCAGTAAGTATAAATTTTAGTATGTAACAGAAATGATAAAAAGACATGATCTTGCTAACTTTCTTGCCCTATGATAGCAAGACTAATCGAATGGGCGGAATAAGGCATGTATTTGCATATGTAACCTATTAGTATGTTGAATATAATTGTAGATTTTACCAATCATTTGAATCGTATATACATTGCTGCTTAAATTTAATATATTTTTATAAGATTAAATTTGACTTGTAAAAAGTGTATTATTGTGTCGATTAGGTACAGCACAATTTAAATTATTTGACAGGACTTAATTTAAGTGTTCTGTTCTTTTTCTTTCTGTATCGAAAAGACAAAGACAGGACGCTTAAAAGGTTAGTCCTGTAAAATATGTAAAGTTGTGTTACACCGAATCGACACCATTGTGTACTAAAATAAACTATTTAAATTTGAACCAGTTATTGCTCGTTCAAAAGTTAAAGAAACTCTTGTAAATGAATTGGGATAGAAGTTGGATTAAGATGTGGGCAAATCCAGAAGTGGTGCGAACAAGAAATGGTCAAACAAAGAAGAAGTCATTTAAAATAGAAGTGGACACCAAACGCATTTTAATTTTATCTCAACTTACATTAACCTAACTTGGAATTTTCATTTTATTTAGTATGTTATACATATATTCAGGTTGAATATGAGCCTTGTATATATTGAAATATATGAATCAGTATCACTAATAGAACACAAAATCGTAAAAAAAAGTTCTTTGTTTCTCATTAATGGCAATATTTTCCAAATTTCGAATAAATGGCTAACCGACGCGACGCGGCATGTGACTGACAATAAATAGACCGTAGGGCCGTCCCCCTAACGAGCCACCGACTCCCAGCCATCAATGAAAACATCCCCGACGTCCTTGGCGCCCGCCCCCGCAATCCACCCTCCCGCCCGCGATCGACTTTGACGGTCGATAGTCTGTATTTTTTATTATGAAACAAGACAAAAGTAACAAAACATATAATTTTTATTTCGAACATAGTATAGTTTCCTTTGACATATTTGATATCGCTATATAGAGGGTTAATTTTCAACCAGTATAGGTATGTAAATTTCAGTATTATATTAAACAAACTTATATAATTAAGCTTGTATGTACGTAATTATTAAGTATACGTTTAAATGCGGAAGCTGGAAACTGGCGGAAACTCGTCCATACGAGCAACTTATGTCTTATACTATGGAGACAAACCTTGAATCGCGAAAAAAAAATCAGCTGTTCCATAGAAAAGTTACCCGACCAAAATGTATGATACAACAGTTTCTTTTTTTCTCTATTTTTTTATTTTATTTTAGGGATAGTTAGTCATATAGTTATTATTCATATACTATCGCCAGTTTTCGGCTTCCACAACTTCATCTTAAGACCCTGTATATTGTTTAGGAACTAAATAAATGAAATGAAACCACCGATCATTGTTTTATGTTCGTAATTTTGAGAAATTACTTACAATATTAGTAAAACGAAGTTTAGTTAAATTAAGAGTGTGGTTATTAGAACACAATAAACTACTATTTTCCACTATAAACACCCACGATTCGGCCATGACCCTCAACAAACGTCAAAAATCGTGGGGGAAAATTGGCTGTCAAACTTGACTGATTGTGCAGCTAACTTCAGGCCATTATAAACCACCATAGTATGTACTATGGTGGTTGGTTTAAATAAGGTTTATTCTGCTTATTTACATAACCGACTTACCCACGATAGCTGTTTATTAATCTGATGACCACACCCTAAGTTACATTTATTCCGTTTTTATGTTGAACCGAACATTTAGAACCAATCAATCGGGATACTCTTTTTAATTCCCGGTCTAAAAGATTGTTATCCATCACGCTCGTATTTTGTGGATGTGACGTTAGGCATTACACTTCCGTGGTCCGGTAGATTTTCTATTGAAATTAATTAAATTTCGCTGAAATTTGAGCTCACGCGGCGGACTACACCACACCGGACAACATGGTTTTTGTTTGAATATCCTTTTACTATTCCTATACAAAATCGTATGCTGAATCCGAACCCAGATTTCCTCTATCAGATCGAAAATTTTGTGAAATCAACATTAAGGTTAAGCGTCAGTCGCTTATCACAAAGTGCATAACTTAACTTTGTATTTCTTGTACAGAAGTTAAAAATTGAAAAACTTTTTGGTATGTGGCAGTTAACACCAATAGTTCAGTATTAATGAGGTTTATAAAGCATGAGTTTGAAATTTTATGTACAATTAGTCATGATCTGGTCTAAACAAAGTTAAAACAGCATTTTAAATTGGTTTTGCGAAGACCATGACTAATTGTGTATACAATTTCAAAACCTTGCTGTATAAACCTCACTAATACTAAACTATTGCCGTCAAATGGCACATATCAAAATGCTTTTCAATTTTAAATTTCAAAGCAAGAAAAACAAAGTTAAGTTATGCACTTTGTGCTAAGCTACTGACATTTAACCTTAATATTGAAATTTTAAGTTTTTTTAAATAATTCTTAAGAGATTTTTACATAGTACCATTTAATTTGTATCATTTAAAGTCGTTAATCAATAATTATCAAGGCGAAAATAACAGAATTTGTGGTTCAGCCTTGTTCAGCCTAAAAGCTTGTTTTTTCAGACATTTCATTCTAAGCCTTGACCACACCCCCGACACTTCATAGCCCTCGCTCAAGTTATTTACCTACACTCTCACGCGCGCATCTGGCTTGTCTGCACACGCTTGTGTGTGTGCGTGAGCTAGCCTAGGGCTGGCAGCAAGCGTGTGAGCGTCGTCGATCGAGAGGGACAACATTTACAGTCAGCAACTTAAATGATTCTCTTCCTAAATTTTAGCGTGGTTAATCCCTAGGTCCTAGTTCTGGTTCCCAATGGATAAATTTGTATTAAAAATATATATATCGTCACGACCAGAATGCGCGAGAGGGTGTCAGAGGTGTTCCGAGTGTGAACTTTGAAATGCAAGTCACAGTCCACACTCGGTACACCAGCGTTTCACCTACAAATATTACGTCCCAACGTGGTGGGAGGTGAGCCCTATCGCCGTAAGTACTTTGGGCACAAACACAGGTTTTCCTTTACCGTTCAGAAAGTGGGAAGTACTTACCTATAAGCAAATACGATGCGCATTATGTAAATACCTATATTTTTTGAGTCAATAAACATATTTTAATTTTATTTTTCATTAACACTGAAGCCGCCATACGTTATGCAAAATGCGATGAACATATTCCATAATCTGTGCGTGTAACGAAGTAGAGGCTATCTTAAAGAATTAATCTTTAAAAAATTAAATCCACATTCATTAAAAATATTTATTAAAAAAATGCGAGTTTTTTTCATTTGCTTTGAAAATCATAACTCTTCCGTAGGACACCCTGTTCGGTGTCTCGTTATTCTACTTTTTTTTTTTTCATATTATTAGTAGTGGAAATACTTTGTTGATGATATATAAAAATATTAAATTTTAAAAATTTAGAGAACGTTCGGTGTTGAAAGTCTGAGACCATAGGGCCCAGACGCGCGGCGACTTTATAAAGAATTGTCGGCACGCCTGGTCGATGCCTCTGGTGACCCAAGAGCTGAAGCTTACCTCGGTCAGAAGATCAGCTTAGCGATCCAACGAGGTCTTGGGTACCCTCCCTTGATCGAAGACCCTCCCCAACGGCGACGACTTAAAAAGCATTTTTCATTTAATATAGGATTTATCCTTTTTGTTTTATTTTAGAATATACATATTTATGGGTAGGTAATTTTAATTTAGATTAATTTTAGTTTTACGAGTTTCGCAGCCGGATTGTGAACAACCCACCTTTTTAACCGACTTCAAAAAGGAGGCGGTTCTCAATTCGACTGTATGTTTTTTTTTTTTTTTTTTTTTAGCGTTGTTACTCTATAACTCCGTCATTTCCCAACCGATTTGAACAATTCTTTTTTTGTTTGAAAGAGTATACTTCCAGGTAGGTCCCATTTTGGGTTTGGTCATGATCTGATGAAGGTCTTCAGAGATAGGCAGTGAAACTCCTCAGAAAATGACAGCATATCTCTCGAAATTGAGGCAATCGCTATGTACTTGGGTGCTGATTACAAGGTATTACTTGAAAATCGACATTCTTCCACCTGACCTTCGATCCTGGCTTCATCAACATATTCACCATAGAACTCTTCAACGGATCAGAGCACATAACTCGAGATTGCGGCAATCACTGCGTTAGGGTGCTGATTCAAGGGTATTACTTGGAGATTATCAGAATACCCACCTGACCTTCGATCCTGGCTTCATCACCATAGAACTCCTCAACGGATGACAGCACATAACTTTAGATTGCGGCAACCAGTTTGTGTTAGGGTGCTCATTGCAGGGCATTGCTGAAAATTGCCAGTGTACACACCTGAATTTCGATCTTGGCTTCATCACCGTAGAACTCTTCAACGGATGACAGCACATAACTCGAGATTGCGGTAATCATGTTGTGTTAGGGTGCTGATAGCAGGAAGCTACTCAAACATGGCTACTTATACTCACTTGAACTTCGTTTCATATTAACACCACGTTTGCAAGAACTACCTATACCTCACAGTTTAACCTAGCAACACTAAAAAATGTGAAATAAAATGAACTTTTAACAAAAAAATAGCAACCGACTTCAATAGTAACAGCAGTCATTCACTAAAAAGTTAATAATAATTCTATAAAGACCGATGGTACCGAAGCAACACTTTTGCCGACTTCTTTCTTCCTGAAACATTATGTTATCTAGAAGTCGGCGTATTTCCTACGATATAGCAACATAGAAACCAATATAAGCACGCCGACTTCTAGATAACATAACGTTTCAGGAAGAAAGAAGTCGGCAAAAGTGTTGCTTCGGTACCATCGGTCTTTATAGAATTATTATTAACTTTTTAGTGAATGACTGCTGTTACTATTGAAGTCGGTTGCTATTTTTTTGTTAAAAGTTTATTCTAATTACACTTTAATCCGAAATTCACTCAATAGTTTTTCAGCAAAATCATTTACCTATGTATTGTGTATGCTGCCATCGCAAAGTTTCCATTGATTCATTTACAAGAGTTTCTTTTGTTTATTTTTGAACCAGCAATAACTGCTTAGCTTAGATCATGTACCAAAATAACTGGTTCAAACTCAAATAGTTTATTTTGTAAAGTACACATAATACACTTTTTACAAGTCAAATTTAATCTTTTAAAAATACATTAATTTTATGCAGCAATGTATAAACGATTCAAATAATAGGTTACATATATAAATACATGCTTTAATCTTTAACAAATTACTTATTTAACAACTTATTTACTTTACTTAAATTTCTATAATATAATCTAAGCTGTACCCAGGGAGTAGCCCTGTTCCCTAATCTAACTAAACTTGAAACTTAGGGTAACAGTGTCAAAAATCCCATGCAACAAAAAGGTGACAAAAAAAAGCCTATACTGAAAGTTAAAATAAATGTCATTGTTTACATTATCATTGTTTACGTTGCTCAGAGCTAGTGCCTGGAGTCATGTAAAATATTTTAATTAAGATCTTCCCTTGAAAATGGAGTAAAATCCGAAACCGGTTGGGAGTTAACACAAACAAAGTGAAACTACAAGTACAAGTGTTTTAATTCAAGATGTGTTTCAAGTTTGACCAAGTGCCGACAATAGCAAGTATAAATTTTGTAAAATAAATTTGACAGCGTGTGTTTTAGGGTTATCGTAATGTATCGTAATATCGTGTGTATCGTAAGTGAGTGTGAGAGATCAGTATGTTATGGTGTGTGTAGAAGTTATGTTAGTCCTATTTATTCCATAGAGAGCAGTAGCAAAAATACTTAGAACCAATTAAGTTTCAACTGTCAACAGGTTCTCTGTTTGATACCAAAATTCAAATTAAGTAGATGTTTAATGATAAACCATTTGTGAGCATTTTTTTCGGGTACTCCTGTACATCCGGTTTTTGGTAACTCCGAAAACCGGATGTACAGGAGTACCCGAAGGGCAAGAAACTTAGCAAGATCATGTCTTTTTTTTTAGCATTTTTCCTTTTTTTATCATTTCTGTTACATACTTACTAAAATTTATACTTACTAGTTTCTTAATAGGTTAAAAAAGACATCTCGATAGAGGTTTAATTAATTAAGGTACAATATTAGAAACACAAACGCAAAATTACATAATACAATAAATATTTCAAGAAAAATCAGTAAGCAGTTGCGAGAATACAATCGTGTAATTAGCAATCAGACCAAATAAACTAAATATCAATCCCACGTTGAAGTTGAAAATCCCGTACACGGTAAATACAGGAGCTTTCCATTCAATTATTTGTATCATTTGTTTCGCAGTTTTGGTTAGTGGATCTGAAACATAGCACCTAAATTAACTTATGAACCTTATCATTATCAGTTTATTAAGGTATAAATATGTCATTACGACATATATCTCCGACCATCGAGCAACTAGCTCCGAGAGACAGATGCCGGTTCGTCCGATTCCGCCAACTAGTCAGTGTTCTTGCATAGACTTGACTATTTGCAATTTGCATCTCATTTCCGCTTACAGGGGTTTATCTATGTCTATCACCGCGTTGTGTTAGCTTAGCCAATCAGAGCGCGTTAAAGCGCGACAAAAGTTGGTGTTTCGAACAAAACAAGTGTCACTTCGCCTATTTTGAGTTAGATCATCTGTGGTTAAAACTCTCGTGTGTACTACGTGGGTACGTTGCAACGACGTTCGGAATCGGTTTCTGCCTATCGCCGTACTTTAAGATTATTTTTAGGGTATGTATCGTTGTTTTTTCCTGCACTGATTAGCAATGAGTCTGTTTCCTACATAAAGATCTAGATAGAAGATAAAGCTAAAAACAGTATCATACTAATCGTGATAAATATAGCGATAACTTCGATAATAAAAGGAATTCTTCAAAAAGTTTTTTACTTAGCTATATATCTAATTAATCAGTTACTACAAAAATATACTGATATTTCACTAAAGGAGACGTGTCCATTTTATTTACTCGTATTAGCCAACAGTAAATATTTGTTTAATTTCTCAAAAATCATAACTGTGAACGGGCATGTTTTGTTCAATAGTTCAATAGCACTGAAATGGAAAACAAATTGAAAATTATACAAATAATAATACAAACATACAAACTTGAACCTCTTAATTCTCGAGTTCAATACGAAGCATACAGTTTTGGCCTTAGTACAATACAAATTACCAATTTCTTTTGAAATTACCCAAGAATTTTCATTGTAGACGACTTTTTTTAAGTTTTGGCGTTAGCACAATCATAGACTAAGTATTACTACGTATAGACCGACAACTCCCATACATCCAGGCGTAGCTAATTTTTTATGCGCCCTTACTACACTAGGTGTCGCCAGGTGTTGCAAATAAGCATAATTTGTTTAATTGGCTGCAAGTAAACTGTCATGGTTACCAAGTACATAAACATGTGGCTATCATAGTTTTGCTTAGAAAAACTTGATGGCGCTAAGTTGACAACACTAACAGTGAATATTTCAGCGCCATCTTTTTATCGAAGTAGGAATTATTTTTATGTTACATGACATCGGTGTGCCACTAGCGTCAACAAACGGTATTTTTTAGAATCGTGTTCGTTATAGGATTTAGCAACGCCATCTAGATTTCGTTAGAATTTTACACCTTTTTTGTGGCTACA
Organism: Ypsolopha sequella; assembly: GCA_934047225.1. Taxonomy (NCBI): domain Eukaryota; kingdom Metazoa; phylum Arthropoda; class Insecta; order Lepidoptera; family Ypsolophidae; genus Ypsolopha; species Ypsolopha sequella. The sequence continues at coordinate 8,950,085 of OW204002.1, read as the reverse complement.
AACTGATGTATGGGAACTGCTAGTCTATACGTAGTAATACCATAGATAAATAAGGAAGGATAGATTGCTAACTCCTTGTACTGTTCGCAATACTAAAGATAACGTTGCTAGATGGCGTTACTTGTCTCGCTGGAAATAAAATTTGTCTGAAATCGACGAAATATAGCATTTTACTGTTCTGGTTCATCATATTTATTTATTTTATGAATAAAAACACAAAATTTTCATAACATCGCATCAGAAAATAGTGAATTCTTATTTAAGTGTTTTTAACATTTTTTTCATTAAACTTTCGGTGGTAAGCTGGCAATCTAACTAAGCGTGCAGATGGTTATTCTGGATTCCGGTAGATGGCGCACAACGATCAATTAAACAAAATATGTGCATTAAAATACGCTTTATTTACCTTAACACGCACTACTCATACATACCGGTATATAACTTTACTCTTTGACTCAACTGTCATGCACGGTTGAGCGATTTATCCTCAGATTTATCGTATGCCATGTTTCGCGTATTGTCGTATTCTAGCAAATTTTTGTTTTTGTGGGCGCAGTATAGTTGCTACACACACACACATCGAATTTCGTTTCAACTGTTCGTTAGATGGCACTAGGTATGTCACAATTTATCTAGTATAGTAGCGACATCGAAAATAATAAGTCGAACTACTAGGTACCGGCGGCGAAAATAATAAGTTTTACGCGGGCTTTGTTCTAATGTATGGAGTGAGCAATCTATCCTTCCTTTATTTATCTATGGTAATACTTAGTCTATGGTAAAATATAAATTACCAATTTTTTTTAAATTTCGCAAAAATATTCATTGTAGACACGATTTCTTTTTATAAAATAAAATGTAAATATCGTATCGTCACGACATAAATCCCCGAGGTGGTGTCAGAGTTGTTTAGAGTGTGAACTCTGAAATGCAAGTCACAGTCCACATTTGGTACACCCGCCTGTCACCGGCGATTATAACGTCCCTTTTTACTTTATTATTAGAAGAGATAATAGAACGTTGGTTTAAACATACCTGGAAAGCTTTTAGCAAGTATTAACGTACAAAGCTTTTGAACATTTTTAATTTCCTTTTCAAAACTGCTATAATACAGAGTAATGATTGTCAGTTGCAACATATTAACTAATAGGGCTAACACACCTGTGATTGTGCTTATCAATGGAAACACCTGGAAGAAAAACGGTATTATATCATGACCGCCCCTATGCGCTGCGCGGCGAGGCGGGGGGAGAAATAAGGAACTAGCATAAGTTCACATGAGATCGATAATGGTGTCAATTCGATGTAACACGACTTAACTTATTTGACAGGACTAACCTTATTTTCCTGTGTCTTTTTCATATAGAAAAAAAAAGACCGCTCAAATTAAGTTTAGTTCTAGAGATATAAAGGTGCGGTGACAAGCTGAGCGAGGAGCGTTTTAGGTTTACATGTAAATCAATTTGGGGAGCCGAGCGAAGCCGAACGGAGCGAGGCAACCCCCCTAGTTTTAACAGAAATATGGTATGACTAGGCAGATCGTGATACGCCCGTTAATTCTACGATGTGCCGACGACATTTTACATGTATACGTTTTATCGGAAAATTCTTACCCAGGAGATAATGTTACAGTCTAATAGAACAATTTCAATCAGAAACGCGTCTCGACTTTTGTCCTGTTGAAAATACTTTTTTAAAAAATATAAGACATTCGACTGATGACGGCCCCATACCGAGGGATATATATCGAGTTATAATAATTTGTTTTAATAACACTACTAATCAAAAGCTCGTAAAAGTTAAATATAATATATTTATAAACGTTTTTTAAAAAATACACGTTAAAATGTTTTCACCGATAACGCTTCAAACCAGAGGATTAGGTCGAATACATATTAAATTACACAAATTCAACCAGAATTTAACGCGGGCAATGCGAAATCACGAAATCTCCGTAATGATACATACAAACATCAAATTTGGTAAGTAGGTTGGTATACCTAGTTCAGGAAATGAAATTTGCACTGATGAATGGGATGGCTTATTTATTGTGTAATCAATGTGATCATTAAAACGGAACACCTGTTTTCACAAAAAAATTAAAAGGAGTAAAAGGTCCTTATACATTCTAATCAGTGCTGGTGTTCATCACACCTGAGCCTATTAAGGATGGTCGTTATGACGCAACCAACTCAGTTGTGGGCGCGGCTAAATGTCATGCTGTTTCATTTCGCTATAAAGTGCACGTCCCATAAAACTTGCGAGGAGAATACAATCGTGCCGAAATCATAAAGTTTTTATTTTTTATACTCGACATAGTTTCCATTATTTTGGTATATAAAATAACCATTATTTTTTTCATGGTCTTTTAAAGAATTGCCGGTTATGACTAGGGAATGCAATCTTGCACCTAAATGTCAATCTCGGTATTTGCAAGATTAAAAAAATCAATCTCGCAAGATCTCGGTATTAGCGAGATCTTGCACTAATGAAAATTCTTTCGAAAAAATATTGTTTCAACTACTGGTAAATAAAAAAATTTAAACAAGATATCAATCCAATTAAAGGGATGTATTTTAACATACTTATTCTACTGATCATACTGAAAAACTTTCCTAAGGAAACATACCAGCTCAAATGAAAAAATAAATAATTATTTCCACAATAACTTTAAAAACAGACTGTGAATGTTGTATGTGCAAGTGTTTTTTTTTTATTTACTTTTTTTCGTTATAAATCGACGATTAAAATAGAAAGAGCTAAAATAAATACATATAAACTAAACTAAAAATATCCTTAAAAATTAAAGAAAACACCTTAAAAGATAACCTATATTATAAATAAATAACTTTGTTATATTTCTTTGGAAAAATTGTTAAGTGTGAACAGTAGAGTAGAGTGTATCATTTTATTTAAAGATAGCATGTGTTTTCACTTTATATAGCATATAGGCTAGCCCAGCCGCAGACAAGGTTCTTTATAATTCCATGTTTATAGTCATCAATTTCAACAAAATAATGTTGATGATTTTATGATGCAAAATGCAGTTATTGTCTTCTCGACGCAGTAAATCTAAAGCTTTATCTTTTTTTTCAAGTTATTTAAGTGTCGTCAATGCCCTACATCTGTAATATGCGCTGGCGCTTAGATCTCGCACTGATAACGATGCGTGATTGATCTTGCAATATATGTACGAGATCTCAGTATACCGAGATTGCATTCCCTAGTTATGACGTCACTTGAGAATTATACTGATTGTGATGTGTGATTGCTTATAAAAAAGTGGTCTGTCTCTGTCATCCATCTGTCAAATCAGTCGACAGCAATTTTTTATAAATTTATCTTGATAACAAAGGACACATTTCTAAACAGCTATTTCTCAAGTGACGACACACAAAATCAAATGGAAGTTGCAGCTTTTTCCTGAAAATATTTTTCATGAAATATGATATCGAAATGGTTTTCGAATTACATTAACTTAATTTAATCTAAGTGAATTCCTAAAAGATTTATTTTGATTTTTCTTTTCAGGGAATATACGCCATTTTGGAGCATAGTTTTCATTATTAATCTAAGCTAATTGTTATCCAAAGTTAATCCAATAATCCGAATTGGTGCAAATTATATTTCCTGAACTATGAACGAAGCTAAGAGTAAAGTAGGTGATAAAGATAATATTTTATTACAAAAAGTATACATACTTACTTGAGAAGAAAATGTAACAATAAATGCTGACATTAGAACCACAGCCCAAACAAAAAGAGTAAATGTCATGACAAATATTTCAAATCTAAACAGTCTAACAACTGTATTAAATGTCACTAAAATTGTGTTTAAGCAAAACGCAAGGTTTTTTAGCACTTTCTCTAAATCAGGTTCAATTACCGCTTTATTTTCTGTTTTATCCATTACAGTTTTCAATGTTCCGTTCAACACTTTTAGACGTGTAGTTATATAAAAAAATATATTTTCTATTAATAATGTCTCTAAAGTGATGGTAATTACTGCAGAGTAAACGAATTGGTATGGAATCAGATTACCCGGAACTGTGTACACTAAATGGATTATAAATACAGAATAAGCAATGATATGTATTCCATAAACGACAAACAAATTAAGGTAATACTGAAAATTGTTTATATGAACTTGAGGTTCGAGATTCAGATAGCCATCAATTTTTTTCAGCATAATATACAATTTAACATTATCATTTTGCTTGTTGAAACGTGCATGCACCATTGTGAGTAAGTAGCTTAAACAGTACAAGCTAATGTCAAAATCTAATAGTACTACAAATACAGGACTTTGATCGTAAAACTGTTTATAAGCGAATCCATAGAAAAAGTACGAAATCAGTGACCCTACGATGATAAAAGCTGAATATATTTTTTGACCAAATGTAGGATGACTAACTAAATTATCTGTTATGTCGACTCTTGTGCTTCCTAATAGAAGTTGAGCCGTATAGATGTGCGACCAAAATTTAACAAAGTTTCGATCCAATAGGAAAGTCAACACTTGTTCCGACATCTTAATGCAAAGCTTAACTCAGTGACTCTACTGTTGATTTTTTCGTAAATAAATTGGAAAAAAACTCATTTGCCCCGCGGAAGCAATTTGAGGCGACTAAATGTACATATTAGCTCATAATTTTGGACATTATCATAATAGCTAGCTACCAAATAGTAAAATTTTTTATTCATTTGGTGAAGTGCCAAATTATTTACTTATCCAGATTAAACAGAGATAAAATGAAGTGGCCTAAGCTAATACCGTTAATGGACCGTCAGCTTAAATGAAACCACACAGATTACTGATCATACTGCACAACTTTCTAAAAGAAATAAACCCTCGAAAATTAAAAAAACTGCACATCAAATATCTAGTTAGGTTAGAAGTTTAGGTATGGCGAGTCGCAGAACGTAGTGGAGCGACCGCCTTACATAACATTCGTGGTAACAATCCAGAAATCTAACATAATACACAGAAGCAATAATTTGCAGTTAGTATTTTTGATATGACACTATAGTTAGCATTATTAGTATTTGCTTGTGTTTATTTATTTATTTTTAATAGGGGTAGAAGAGAATATCTCCGTAATCCTCGCTCCCCTTCGTATCTTTGTGAACGATTTGAACTTTTGTTGTCTTCTATGGACAAGCTGGCTCGTGCACGTACTGTCTCTCTTCTTAAAACCTCTGTACACAAATCGTGTGCATTCGGCTAGTCCTTCACCGTCGCGTCGTGGCCATCAGATTATGGAATTCGCTTCCCCGTAACATCAGAGACTGTCCTACTACCTTTCAATTTCATGACTATCTGTAGATATTGATTTCTGTAAATTGGAATTAAAACATTCTAATTCACAGAAACCAATGGAAATTTTTGCGATGGCAACATACACATTACTTAGGTAACAAGGATTTGCTGAATAACTACTGAGTAAATTTTTAAAATTTGGTACGCAGGTACTAGGTAGGTCTTTATAGGCAATGGTGAAAGAATAAATCCGAAGATCATTAATTTCAGACTTCTATATGACATAATACCTGACCAACTTAATTTTGCATTTTATTTTACACATTTTATACGTAATAATAAATTCGTTTTTTTTTTATTAATCCTGCGGAGTACGGAGCCCTCAGCACGAGTGCTACTCGCGCTTGTCCGGTTTTAATACTTACAAAAATAAAATCTTAAATGCAATGTTTTTAACAGTTTATGTACAATATGAAAACTGTCGACGTCTCGGCCTTGGCCCTACCCTTCTGTTATACATAATACATCTTTAGTTGCCAACTGGGCTGGATGCCTATTGTAGCATTGCAAATTTTGAAGTAAACTCCGTTTACTTCAACTTGCTGCTTTCTATTTGTTAAATAAGACTGTATCAATTTGAGGTTATAGTTATTAATGCCGTAATAAGAGAGTTTCTGACCAAGTCCAGATGGCAACTAAAGATACATAATAGGCCCTCAGGTGATCACTTACTTAGGTGGACGGTCCAAGGCAATCTTCATACAAGCTTGTGGGAACCAATAACGACGACAGAAGTATTATAATTTCATTTGTTACCTTTTCCCACATGTTCCATCAAATTGACACCCGCGAATAATCAGTTTTTTTTACAATCTAATTTTGCTATTTCAATCTTTCGTAATCCAATGTATAGTATAGAAGTTTTAAATTGCAAAATTAGACTGTTAAACATTTTGTTTTCAAAAAATACTGATTTTTTTCGAGTATAAAATTATATGAACGTGTAGAAAAAAATAACAACAAAACTATACTACTTTTGTCGTCATTATTGGTTCCCACAAGTTTTTTATAAAAACTGCATTAAAACATTAATTCAATAATTTCGCCTATGGTGGACCACCGATACGGACTCAAATGATAAAACCTGACCCGAACCCTAATTTCATTCCAGGAACCGCGAAGGTGAACGCAAGCAGACGGGTGGGTGACAAAGCTAACAAACTGCACGTCGTGACTCCCGAGTGGCTGTGGACGTGCGCCGAGAGATGGGAGCGAGTGGACGAGAGATTGTACCCGCTACAGAGGGGAGGACAGGTAAAGTAACTAGTTACATGGCAATATTATAGTTAGTAGTGTAACGAAAGTGAACGCAAGCAGACGGGTGGGTGAAGGCAAAGCTAACAAACTGCACATCGAGTAAACAGAGAGGGGAGGACAAGTAAAGTAACTAGTCGCATAGCAACTTTGTAAAAAACTCAGAGGCTCAATTAACCTGGAGGAAATTTTTTGTACGACATCGAGCAACCAGAATAGACTGTTTTACTTTTACCCTGTTAAACCCTGTTACTTACATGTACCTTGAATTCTCTTGCGTTTTCATAACATATTAATATCAGTTAAACCGTGTTCCATATTGAAACTTATTGCCCGAGTAGTTAATCAGTGCGCTAAACGGCCCGTGTCTCCACAGAGCAGCTCGCGGCGCCCCCCCGCGCACTGCAGCTCCCCGCCGCCCGCGCCGCCCGCCGTTACCCCCGCGACGCGGAAGCGCACGCCCTCCGGACGGTTCATGGACACGCTCAACCCGCTGCTCAGCTTCAGTACCGATGATATTGCTGATATGGACAGAGAGGTAACGCATCAAGTCTTCGCATGTCTGAATAAAAAATGTAGCAATTAAATAAATTGTGACTATCATCCGGCTCTTTGACCAGGTTAATGAGATAATTAAAAAAAAATTTTTTTTTGTCTATGTTTATTCTTATAACTTTAAATAATTCTCGTATCTTAGCTGTCTTAATAAAAATAGTAAACATATCTAATTAAAGTATAATATTAAATATATATAATAATAAAAGCCTTTATTTCCCACAAAAATTATAAAATTACATGCACTGACGTTGAAATAATAACAAATTCTTAATAAATAGTTCCAGTAAATTAACATGATCAAACAAATATATAATAAATTATTAATATTATAATATATAATAGCGTCGGTAACTCATCAGGGGTAGAATGCTGACCTTTGAATGTTGAGATCCAGGTTCGATCCCCGGTCGGGCATGCACCAATGAGTTTTTCGGAATTTATGTGCATAATATTTGTTCTTAGTTACCACTTGCTGAACGGTGAAGGAAAATATCGTAAGGAAACCTACATGCCGTAAGTACGGCGATAGGGCTCACCACCCATCACGTTGGGACGTAATAGTCGTCGGTGAAACGCAGGTTTACAGAGTATGGACTGTGACTTGCATTTCATAGTTTACACTCGGAACACCTCTGACACTCCCTCGGGAATTCATGTCTTGACGATATATTTATATTTATTTTATTTATAAAATATTTATATTAGGAAGAAGTCTGAAAACTGTTCGTCGTATACAATATAGGTACGGGCAGTACGGGTGATACAATCTGTTAAAAGCGGTTTCGCAGCCGGATTGTGAAAAACCCGCCTTTTTCGAACTAATCGAAACAGAACACTTAAATTCAAAATTCACTCAAAAGTTATTTAACAAAACCCTATTACCTATGTATTGTGAATGCTGCCATCGCAAAGTTTCCAGGTTATGTAAATTAGAATTTCAATTTTTTTTTTATCTACATATTCACCCTGGCCGCCATAAATGGGATTATACTTCGTTTTTTTTTTCAAATGCCATTTAACGTTTTATTCATGCAAATTTTTCGGCTACTATCTGACAGACTTCTTTTGTTATTCGTAAATGGTACGTCGCGCTTATTTATTTTCACATAGTATCCAAAATAGCGTGCCGGTGTACTGCCAACTAATTGAGCTAACGAACTCTGAGTAACTTCTAACAAATTTTACACAAGACACGAACTTATTCTGCTTTCAGGTTGAAGACATTTTCAATGAATCAGAAGATTCATCGGAAGAGGAAGCAAAGCCGGGAGACGATGATCTGGACGATGAAGAGAATCCTCCAGAGGATAGGCTACTCACTGTGGAGAATGAGGATAGCTCACAGGAGAGGTAGGATACCAGGATTTATAAGTATTTGTTCATGTGATTACAATATAAGGAGGAAGAGGTAGACATAATATCGTTCCGGGAACTGAAAGAATTATATATAAGATCTTGCAATTTAAATGGAAAGTAATTTAGGAGGTGATTCAGTATCGTTAATACATCACATTCCACTGCAAAGCACTTTTTTTTGCACGAACTTTTTTTCACTTCTCAGTACAAAATGGTCCGATCAGCTGACTCAGTTTGTATGGACAAGTGAAGAAAAAGTTCGCGCTAAAAAAAGTACCTTGCAGTGGAATGTAATGTATTAACGATACTGAATCACCTCCTAAATTACTTTCCATTTAAATTGAAAGACCTTATATAGTATGAGACATACATAACTCAATGGTGAATGCTATAGGCATCGGCACGATTTTAGAGGTACGAGCAAAAATAGTGGGGGATAGCGCACACTCGCGCACGTATATGCTTAACCGGATTTTATGGATAAACATATGTACCTACATTACCTGCCTACTGATATTTTATTGTGTAAATGAAATTGGCATGTTGTTTGTGTGTAATTAAGACATTATCCTGATGGATAATGAATTTGTAAAATATGAGATAGAGTTCTATGACTCAGTTGATTATGAATAACAGGTTAGTGAATGAAAAAGGGCTATAGTTCAGCTGATTACCAAACAGTATACTAAAACTTTACTTATAGTATAAGGTGACTTTTCTTTATATAGCCAAATGAATACCGTAGACTCGGTAAGTGCTAAGGATTAAGTTTCAATGACATTACAGGTTTGAATGAATTGTTCTGTTCTGTTTTGAATAAGTTTCTATCCTATAATAGCGCTAATTAAGATTTTTACAATTCAACGGTAGCTTTGTTTATTACCTCTTAAACGTTCAACTATGTCCAGTCACCATTTTTATGAAACAGTGCACGTCGTATACCATTTTCCTCGTATGTCTAGTCAAAACGTTTCTTTTCGGCATCCTTGGTAACTCAATTGCAGGTCACAAAACGCTCTACTAAAAATATTTGTGTACGCGACTGTACCCAAGGGCCCGGACACGTGCGGTAACAGCGAAAATAGTACGACTTCTGTCCTCCAAACAGTCCCAATAAATGATTTCTGCGCATTCCCCACTACTTTTGCTCGTACCTCTAAAACCGTGCCGATGCCTGTACACTGACAAGTGCATCGAACTCTGAGATATTTTTATAATTTCGTGTATTTTCATCTGCAATATTAAAATGTGCCTAAAGTACGGCGATAGAGCTCACCACCCGTTACACTGGGGCGTAATAATAGTCGGTGAAACGTGGGTTTACGAGTGTGGCCTGTAATTTGCATTTCATAGTTAATAATAAAGAAACACCTCTTGAAACCTCTTCGGGGATTCATATCGTGACGACGTATATACAGGTGTAAAAAAACTGCGACCTTTAAATAAAACTACGTAATATAATGATCATACTGAACAACTCTCTGAAGAAAAATACACACGCAAACCATCAGAGAAGAAGATATTCAAATGTATCTTAAAGACTTTAACTCGCAGGAGGATGGCCTATTTTAGAATGCTACGCGTGAACAACTGTTTCACGGTCGATGTTGCCTCAAAAAGGCCCGTATCTCGTTGCGTTATGGTTCACGCATTTTTGTTTGAAACTCAAATATTTCATAAACTAATGGTTCACGCGGGTATGTTTCTTGGGAAAAGTGGTTCAGTATGATCGGTAGAATATGTAGTTTCATTTAAAGTCTGTTTACAACCGGTATTTATTATAAAATGCCTATCACCACAATAATGGTTTAGATCAGAGTTTCCCAGTCTTTTCTGCCTGCGGACCGTTAAAAACATTTCAGAGACCGGTAGGAAATTAAACCATTATTTGTTTATTTGAAGTGCTTTATTACTGGAGCTATTAACTGAAAATACTCGAAAAATATAAAAGAAAAAAATAGTTTGAAATGTGTTGCTCTCTCTTTGCCAAAATATTTGATAGCCGTGGCTGTATTTTGGTTCCGGAAAGACGGAGTGTTGCATTGACATCGATTATGTTTCATATTTTGTTTTTATTTTATTTTATTCATAAACAAAAATCCACAGCAAGTACATTCAGATTACTTGAACATGATATCATCTAATTGTGCCAATAACGGATTTCATTATGCTAAACTAAACATACTAATTAAAAATTGGAACATGACAATTATAATACGGTTAAATTACATAAATGATTCGCAAAGAAGACTCCGTATTTATAATACAAAGGTTTGCTATTATGAGTGTGTTGAGTGTCGGGTGATTAAGGTGTGTTAGGGTGTGTGTGAGAGGGTGTCTCATCGTGTGATGAGATTGTGTGATTTTATAATTGAAAGTGGCGACTGAACAGAATATTTTTCGCGGACCGGCAGGAAATGTCCATGGACTGGGAAACACTGGTTTAGATATCGTAAGATATGGCCAGGGATGGACAAAAGCGGTGTAAAGTCCGTTAACGTTTAAAGCGCTGCTTGTATTGGAACGCGGACGTTTTTTGGCGTATTGTTACATTTATAAAAAAATATCTATTTATAGAAAAATAACTAAAAAGATTGTTTAAAAAAAAATTGTACTTATCCACATATACAGTAAACTTTATTATGCCCGACCGGTTTCGCTGTAAAGCATTTTGTAGGGCCTTTTATAAATCCTAACTAACAAAGAAAATAATGTTATACTACAACCATGTCTAAAAATGACGTGCAATAAATTAAAAAAGAAAGATTATATCTCTTTTTTAATGTTTTCTTTTTGTTAATGTTTTATAAATTCCACCAAGTGCCAACAATCACTAGCATCTACTATATAATTAAAAAGCTTTATTTTTGATGACACTGTTTCAGGTTGCAAGACAGACGAGGAGCTGAAGGATCCAGTGAATCAGATACAGATGTAGGAGGTAAATAAATCTGCTTTGTATGCTAATAGTATTTTTTGCAATAATTTCGTTCGTTTAGTGAACAAGCACGAGTGCCCTAATGTCTCAAATTATGACACAGTTGCACAAAATACTATAAGGTAACATTTTACACTCTCTTACACATTATTGTAAACTCATTGATAACAGAAAGGACAGCTTTTCCACCGATTGTACATTTGAACATTTTAAGTTTAGCAAGGGTTAGATAACTGACGTGTATCGCTGTGATTAGCTGATTTGTCGCCTAAGTATAGCTCAGCGAGTTAACTTTATTCAGAAACTGGCCCTTGGTCTATTCGCAAACAAAAAGAGTCCGTATGGAGAGATAAAATAGTATAATTGGATTTTGATACCGATACAGATCTTTATTTATACAACGGTCGGTTGCATGTCACTTTGCGATAAACTTACAATATAACAAAAACTAAAATAAAACTTAACCTAAAGTATATTAAAATAACTTGAATTAAATAAAAAATAATTTTTATAAACAATTCAGTCAAATCTGATCCAGTATTATAATGATAGTAAGTTATAATTGTATAAATTTAAGTATTCATTTCAAAAAATCGTCGACAGAGTAAAATGCTTGCTGAATAAGCCACTTCTTCAACATAGTTGTGTAACAAGTTACAAAGTAGTAATGTTTAAAGTTTATCAATTCACTTGTAATCGATTCGTTACTTCAGATTCACACGTGGCCATCGTTCACATCTTTTTTTATGAGTAGTCGGTTCGTAATCGAAGAGGGATTGAATTGTTGAAAAACTTGGTTCACTTTACTCTGGTCTTGATTGTGGTTATAATACGATACGAGAGATTATACGAATCTAAAGAGAATCCCGAGTTTGTTTTTCGCTTATCTATTTGGGTGGTTTTAGTTGTCTGGGAGTCGGTTGTAAATACTTGGACCACATACCCAATCGAGCGCTCTTTGTGACTACGCGATACTTGTCACGGTCTCCCGCATCTCTTGTCAAATTTATGGAGGTTTCGCCTCACAAATAACGCGACTTGAAGTATATACAAGGGCAACGTCTATATATGTACATAGTTCAATAAAATGTGGCCGTTGTTTATTTCTGATTACCCTAATGATTGGCCAGTACGCATTTGGTATGGTTGGTTGTAAAATGTACAAGACATTCTTTTCACTCATAACATTGTGTCCGAACATTACTGCAAATAAGTAATTGTTTTACATAAATATTAGACTTCGTAGGGCACTACACAAATATGCAGAATTCATGTAGATCATGGTTATATTGGCTTATTTATTTCCAGAAGAGCCCCGCCCAAGGAAACGGCCGCGCCGGTCGACCCCGCCATCTGATGATGAACCGCCCGACCCCGAAGACGATGATAGTTCGTGGAACCTCATGGGTGCTGCCCTGGAGAGAGAGTTCCTGGCACAGGATTAATGTCAGGAAGACAGCTAATTAAATAATGTTCTTTGATTTACTAATTTGTTGTTTTATTTGATAATAGCTCCTGTCCGCTGCTTCCCCCTCGTGGCCTACAGGAAACATGAGGTTTTTTTTTTTTTTTTAAGAAACGTACATTATAAGCTCTCTCACTCCCTCTCAATTAAATATATAAACTAACGATATCCCAAAAAAAGCTAGCGAGGCTGATAAACTCGTATGTTCAGACTACGAATGCGCCCAGCTCGGCCTTCGGCCTCGCTATATACTCCCGGCTTCCGCGACGCTGTGAAGAACTTTATAAACTAAAGTCGCACAATTACTCACTGAACGAATAGAACTATACTGAACTAATAAAGAATAGTTAGTGTAAGTATTTAATGTGATCCCGTATCTACTTTCCAGTCACATCATCAGACCCTGGTCACCATGCTTTACCTAATCAAGACCAATCTAATAAGCCCATCCCATTGTCAGATCCTGGGCACCATATTTTACAAACACTCATCAAGATTGACCAAATAAGCCCAAACTCGAGAGGTCTGCTGAGGAGTTACCGTATCCACCTTCCAATCCCATCATCAGACTGGTACCAAAGTACTAATAAAGACCAATCAAATGAGCGCAAACTGGAAGGGTCTGCTGTTGGCTGTCGAAGAGATCCCTTATTCACCATCCAGTCCCATCATCAGACCCTGGTCATTATGTTTTACAATAAGCCTTAGAAAGGACGGATGAACAGGACAGATGTTACATATATTATATAGCCTTTTGACCGTGGCTCCACCCGCGATTATTCATCTGCCCCGATTTTGGTATGGGTGTTATTTTATTAATGCCTCTTATAGCCTATATGTTGAACAGGGTCACTACGATGATGATAAAAAAAAACTGCACCCAAATATATTAATCAAATATAATAATACCTGGGTATTGCTAACACGGTTATTTTAGAGATATTTCTGACTGTTGGTATGGTTAAAACCCTGATACAAACTAGCCAAGGTATGGCAGTAGTTCTTGCCTAGATGTAACACAGTTTTATTAGAAATACATACTACAGCTAAGACTTTGTTGTATGTTTATGAGAAAAACTCTGTAATATTTAATGTAATATTAAAATTTTAATTCTTTATTATAAAGACATTTGTCAATAAAGCCGATTCTGAAGATTTTAGTTTTAGTGCTGTCAAAACTTGAAATTTTCCAAAGTAATTTAACTTCTGTTCCTAAAACCTAAGGACTATTTTGCAATGAAGAAAATTTAGTTTTGACAGCACTGAAACTAAAATTAAAGCCTTCAGAATCGGCTTTACTATCACTACTAATTGGGTATGTAATGTATGGTACTTGCTAAAATTGCTTCATGTTTATTGATCATTTATTAAACTTTCGCACAGATCTGGTCAATTGCTAGATATATTTTTCAAGTAGAAATGCAAGAACTAGACTTGAAAGTCCTACTCAAGCATGTTGTACTGCCATCCCTCTAAAAGCTAGATATCATTGTATGAAGTCAGCAATTGTGAGTATGCAGTTATGGACTCCTGTAGTTTATTATATGGCACAAGTTTAGGAATAATGAGACATTGTTATTTAGCCAACTAATCTATATTTACACTAACATTAATAACATAAAACTAGGTAATAACTTTATAATCAAATAGCATAGGGATCATTTTCATCAAAAACATGGAACTTTGTGTATGTAGGTTTGCCAGTCATATCCTTCTTTCCCTCCTGCCAACCTCTGGGAGGGGCTTTGTCATAATTAAATGTTGATTTAAGTTTTCCATACAATTCTGATTGCTTCTCTATGTCTTCTCTGTAGCGTTCCTTAGCTACCTTTTTACCAGTTACTGGATCAGTGACATCGCCAAATGGGTAAACAACTTCTTTTACTTCATGGGTGATAAGTTTTGTTAATTTTTGAGGCAGAGCCTTGACAAGAACAATGTCTCCAGTTTTGCATAGTTTCGCGGGATCATGGCAATAGTAAAATTCGTCTTTTCTGAAGTACTGAAAAATAGTTAACAAAAATATTAGCAGCAGATACTGATAAAGCGTTCGGTGTATTCTAAAGGTTATTCAAAGCAAACATGGGCTTAAACTGTACCATCAGTAAATTTTCGTCCAATTCTAACCTCTTCACTCTAATTTTAGTAGCATTTTGTTTTACAGTGGGCACGCATTGGCCTAGAAGAAGAATTTTTCTAGCAGTGTCTGCAACGTGTTTTGCCATAATTATGATGGGTTTTCTTATAGAGATTTTAATATGTTAGGTATTTTTTACAGTTCGAACGACACTTTGCGACTGTGGTGCAGTGTTGGGAAATGGTTGGTGCGAAATTATGGTGTTTCCAAGCAAAAAAATATTGTACTTTTGGGAGAATTATTGTAAAATATATTGTACTTTTGGGAGAATTATTGTATTTTTTTGGCATAGTTCTTTAATGGATTGACTTAGTTTTTGATATAGATTACCCCTCTGAAAAAATGCAAGTGCTACTTGCAAGAGGAAACAACTTGAAAATAATAGAAAGAGCCACAATTTCTCAATTGTTTAATCAGGTATAGAAAATTAATTAAAACAAGCAGTAATGTGATTCATTGTACAGCAAAAAACTGCAGTTGAACATATAGGTACCTATGTATTATTATCACTTTTTCGTTACAAAGTTGTTAACAAACATTGTTTTTATCTAAGTTTACAAACATCATTTCCTCTATTGGAATGAAGAATATGTGTGGGTGGGAGTTACATACGGAACAAAAGTTCGCCCTCACTATGGGTCACCCGCAGATCAAGCTACCACTTCAAATAGTAGTTTATGCTACAAGGGCGCAAAGGAATAAATTACGAGGACGATTTAAAACACGAGCGTAGCGAGTGTTTTAAACGTAACCGAGTAATTTATTGCTTTTACGCCCGTGTATCATACTACGTTTTTCAATGCATAGTGTGAGGAAATGAAAACAAATATAATCTTGTGAACTTTAAATTATAATTGGCTCAAGAGGATTGTATCCAGAGCCGTTAAACAGTGAAAAAAAAAGTATAACATCTATGGTACACAGGAAAGGCTGCAGGTTAGCCAACCATTGCAAACAAATGAAAAAAAAATAATAATAATAAAGCCCTAGGGCAAAATAATCGACTTTCTGTTCGGTTTTGATGCATAAAAAGTAAGCCTTTACGAGCACATGCATTGAAAATGGATTTATAACACACTCGGCAAAAAATTACAAAGAAATAGACATAGACCGATACTATAGACGAACAAAAATTCTCTCAGGCAAATTCTCCACTTTTGTTTTTAATATTAATTCCAGTATAAGCAAAGGAAACGCAGCCCAATCAGCCTATTACTTGGTACAGTGGTACTGTGTAGAGACACAGAATAAATACATAGTAATAAATAATAAATATATAGTTGAGTCAAAAAGGGTTTTGTCAAAGATTTAGTGATGGGTTCGTTCATTTTGAAAATTTTAAAGTTGCTTGTCAATATATTGTAAGTACCTTTATTGTAAAAAATCTCAAAATATTGTATAAATGCGTACAATAATGAGAAAGCTATGTTATATGGTAAAACTTGATTTCGTATCACAAATTATTGTAAGAATACAATAATTATTGTACATTTCCCAACACTGCTGTGGTGTGACAGTTTTTTTTTTAATAGTTTTTTTTACCATTCGTTTTACGGGCCAGTCTGAATAGGTAACGTTCCTAAACGCCTCGGTAAATGTAACATTTAAACTGTCAAAGTCAATTTTACATTTTCTGACAAGGAGTGGTTATAGGTTATCAGATTAAACAGAACTCAGAATAATTCCCATAGCTTAATTTTTAAAAGATTTTTTTCAGAGAACGTACGCCATTTTAGGACATAGTTTTCATTTTTGGTATATAAATTAACCATTATTTTTTCATGATTTTTTAAAGAATTGTCCGATGACCTTGTCACTTGAGCATTTTAGACATTATACTGATTGTGATGTGTCATTGCTTATAAAAAAAGTGGTCTATCTCTGTCTGTCTACTCATCAGTCATCTAGCTGTCAAATTAGTCTGGAGCAAATTATTATAAATGTATCTTGATATGTAGCGAAGAACACATTTCTAAACAGCCATTATTCAAGTGACGTCACACGAGGGCAAATGGAAGTTGCAGCCTTTTCGTAAAAATATTCATCATCATGAGGTTTTTTAGACCAAAACTTCGAAAATACGGCTTATTAACCCTAAATCTCGAAATGGTTTTCGAATTAACACACCTTAACATAATTTAATCTATGCCAGAATAAACACGCTCAGCTGTCTTTGGTTATATTATAATTTAAACCCATATGGACCTCGTGGCCGACTATTGAAGTGTCAAACCACCAACGTAATACCATACGTAAAGCCGGCGCCAGACATGTGTACACTTATTTGCACACTTCTTTGACGACTTTGTACACACATTTGGCGCACCTGCCACACATGCTTCGCAAACTCTTTTCTCCACAGTATGCTGGTAGACAACAAAGGAGATGGACGACGATTTCGTGGACGCAGTGTGCTTATATTATTTATGTGCATGTAATTATTTTTTTACATGTGCTACAAAATATATCGAAAATATATTTACATGGTTCCCCTTGCAGCAACTCAATAAATTCTAGGACGCATTCGTTACTCCAGTCCATTTTGAACGATCAAGCTTGTAGTGTCTCACACAACCGTTCCGTACAACAGCGCTCGCGCAACTGGTCTTTGCAAATAGTGTGGCAGGCTACGCACTTATTTGAACACATTCCTTTGATGTGCGCTAAAAAACCGATACCGCTCGGCAAAGTGCAAAGCTGTGTACAAACTTTGGAACACATAGACAAAGTCTCGTGCCACACAGTGTGTCCACTCGAGTGTTCAAATAAGTGTACACATGTCTGGCGCCGGCATAATAATACTTTATAATATTCTCTGCCATGGTGGTTTATAGGGACCTGAAGCACAATCACGTTTGACAGCCAATGGTGTCGATTCGGCTAAACACAATTTAACTAATTTGACATTACTAACCTTATTTTAAGCGTTCTGTATTTGTCTTTTCGATACGGAAAGAACAAGACAGAAGGCTCAAATTAAGTTGAGTTCTGTCAAATAAGTTAGCTGAATCGACACAAATTTTGATGTTTGTTGGGGGTCGTGACCGAATAGTGGAAAATAGTAGTTTATTGTGATCTGATAACGCACTCAAGGTTTATTGAACTGTTCGTTTTCTTTCACACCTGGGTGGTTGTGGAACGGGTGACAGTTAATTTTTACTTTTAGTATATGCTTGATATTCGAGATAAAGGTACATTTCAGTCAACATTATCAATCAAAAGTATTCAAAAACAGAAGTCGATTAATCTCCATTAGAATGAAGATAAACGTAGACAGAGTATTCAGAAACACGAGTATTGAACACATAAAGCACGGAAGCACAAAAATTCTCACTCAAATTGCTGGTTCAACCGTTTGTCTGCCACAACTTTGAATTGTGGCAAACAAACAAAATCGTATACGCGAGAAAGGGACAAAATTTGAAGATACCTCTTGCTTACGCATAAGTGATTTCATATGACTGCATCTTTTTCTCTTATTTTATTATTATTACAATGTCAGATCTATTCTATGCTCCATCTACGAAGTTAAGTTTACTCAAAAACTAGTTTGAACTGCAACTAGTTTGTGTCGCTAAAAAAAAAAACACAGTCTTGTTTCGTTGCGGAAAAAGCTGCAACGACCCACCCCTACTCCCTAAATCTTAAAATTTAAGTTGTGAAGAAAAAAACCCACAAAAGACGAAAAAAAATACATAGGTATTTAATAAAATGCACTTTTATGCTATGTCGGCAATAGCTTTCATTACTGGATCAGCATCTTCACACGCGTCGCGTCGGTGGCGTCGTCTGGAGTTCCGTAAATTTTTCAAATATGTTAAAATGTGAACTTGCTTAAAAATTAACATAATATCCTTCTTGAAATGCATACCTTATTCTCGAATTTTTCCACCCACAGGATTTATCCCCCCAAAAGAGATCTCTAGATTGAGCCGGATATGTACTTGAATCGATAAATAGCAATAATATTCTAACAATGGTGTGCAAGGTAACAGCAAGTGAACCGAACGTACAGGTAAAACAATATTCAGTGACGCTTTGTCGTCACTACGGAATGTTTAGTTTGCAGGTGCGGTCCTCATACAAATAAACAATATTTTCAAGTTACTTTCCAACTCAAGTGCCGACAATCGCAAGTATGAGTTATATTTTGACTTTTGTTTATGTAGCCAAATTCATACCGGAGACTCGTTAAGTGGTCAGGACCAAGGTTGAATGACCCTTTTTGTGAAAAATGCAAAATAAAATTTAGGCTTATTACCTACACGAATTATTCGTAAATTAGTATAGAGGCACATTTTTTTATAGGTAAGGGTTAATTACCTTTTGTAACCGCTGGCTACAGGAATGCAGGGCTGATAGGATTTGACACGGGAGAATTGTGGAAAACAATGTGGGTGCACTGACCTGGTTGGAATGTTTTTGGGCGAGCCGACGAATGCGCTGACAATGTGCCGCGTGGTGTACTCCTTGTCGGGCTGATGATGACAGAGTTGATCTTGGACAGGGATGTGCAGAATGTCTTGGAGTAATACACAGCACTGAGATGATCACAAGATACGGTAGATACGCGAGATTGGTTGTGGCGTCGCGAATGTGTGCACACGTATATTTCGATCGACGGTTGCGGCGGAACAGCCAGCTGCGCGAGCGCGCAGACGTGCGCCTCGGGAGGCGTCTCGAGCCGAACAGGCCGAGCGAGCGGCGAGCAGCGCGCGACTCGATTCTGTCGCGAGTTACTTTCTGCGCATGCGCTGAAATGCGCATACCGTCACACTGTAGCGTGAACATCCTGGGAGGGCCGGGGCTGCGGCTCCTCTTGAGCTGAATCCAACGGCAGCCTGGCTATCTTGAACACAGGTCGTCGCAGATTTCCATGAGCTGTGTCCACAACTTGGATCACTCCATCCTTGCCAGGCATTGTGCAGAGAATTCTCCCCAACTTCCATTGGAGCGGAGGCAGGTCATCCTCTTTGATGAGGACCAGTTCACCCACTTGAGGAGGGGAAGAAGGGGAGAGCCATTTGGAGCGGGTTTGCAGGGTATGGAGGTAGGATCTGGACCAGAGAGTCCAAAAGCGCTGAGAGAGCGCTTGAATGAGTTGAAACCGTTTAAGAGCAGATATGGGTCTGTCGTCAAAAGACTGCTCAGGTAGAGCGGTGAGCGGACGACCAATAATGAAATGTCCGGCCGTGAGAGGTTCAAAGTCCGTAGGGTCGGATGAAATCGGGCAGAGGGGTCTTGAGTTGAGTATTATTTCGTGCAGAGCGCCGAACCAAGTTATGTGCTGATTCGCGAGCTTGTGAGTGATTGCATCATAGTTTGTGCCGCAGTCTGAGCGAATGAGAACTGGAGTACCGCGACGTGAGATAAAACCTAACAGGGCTCGTGCTGAGTGAAATTGAGTGTGATTGAGTGTACGTCTGCTATTTCAAGTGATACGGTTGGCAACAAAATTGGTGTGTTAGTGACGTTCACTACACGTTGTGCGGAGTTACAAGAATTCTCTGTTGGAGTTGAAGTCATTGAGTGAAAATGAACTGAGTGTGTATGTGATGAGTGTGTGTGTGATGAATGTGCTGAGTGCGCTGAGTGCTGGTTTCATTGAGTGAAAATGAGCTGAATGTGTATGTGATGAGTGAATATGTGAGTGAAAATGAGCTGAGTGTGTATGTGCTGATTGAATGTGTGAGTGAAAATGAGCTGAGTGTGTATGTGCTGATTGAATGTGTGATGAGTGTGACTATATGTGAAAATGAGTTATTAAAACTTGAGCGCTACCAACTCCAACGTGCGGATAGCTTGTAACTTGCGCGGGCCGAAATAACAAAGGCTATGTTCAAACGGAACACGGAAAATAAACACGACAGAGAGAAAAAAAAAAATAGAAATTTTTTTTTTTAAACAACCTGTATATGAGCTGATACACCAACTTGGAACACCCTATATGTGTACCACAAACAACAAGAGCAGAGATGAGTTGAAAAAACAAATTGTTTACTATATTTGTGCTATATATATATATACCCGGGTAAAAAAAGCAGACAATAACACAAATAAACGGTCCGGCAATATATTACTGTAACACAAGATTACCGTAACATAAAATATCGGAAAGGGCTGAACTTGTTCACTAATTTAAACAACACTTGTAAAAATACAAACAGCTATGTATGCACTTTTCGCTTTTATGTTATTTGCCTTGAAATCATGTGCCGACAATACGCGTTGGTTCGTCGTCAAAAATTCTATTTATAGAATAAAATACCTACCTACTGCTTTGAGAGCGTAAACAAACAAAGAATGTATTTACCTAGCCGAAATCGGATCTAAATGAGCGGACAATCCAATGATGCTAATCAAGCTTTAATCAACGTAATAATACGTAACCGTAATAACGTGTGTACTTATGTACTCAACACACGTAACTTACGTATATATGTGACGTATATAAGTGCACGAAATAAAGCAAATTTATACTCGCACCAAAAAATATCTCGCAAGATACCTACGAAAACTATCTTTGACAATGGGCAGATGTACACCTCTCCGCGGGCAAAAATTGGGTCGGGTCGGGTCGAGGGGTTTTAATAAAGAAATATAGTGGACTGTAATAAACAATTGGGCTGAATGGATGGGCCGGTTCTATACCGATAAATGGAATGTTCTAGGCGGCGGTTCTAATTACCTACCCGCAATAGGTATTCGAGACCACAAAATATTTTTTGCCGGGAAAGGGGGCAAAATATGTAACCGGGTGAAAATGGACTGTAGTAAATCGACGGGGGCTGATTCAAACAAAGTTACGGGCCGGCGGGGGGGAGGCGGGGGGTGATATAAACCAAAAATTTTCCGCTCGACTGACCAAAATTTTTCTTGGATTGAAAATGTTTTACTACCGGCTCGAAATGACCAAAATGTTCGAAAACGGTCTCGAAGGATCAAAATTCGATCCGGCCGAAGGACCAAAATGTAACCGCTGGCTACAGGAATGCAGGGCTGATAGGATTTGACACGGGAGAATTGTGGAAAACAATGTGGGTGCACTGACCTGGTTGGAATGTTTTTGGGCGAGCCGACGAATGCGCTGACAATGTGCCGCGTGGTGTACTCCTTGTCGGGCTGATGATAACAGAGTTGATCTTGGACAGGGATGTGCAGAATGTCTTGGAGTAATACACAGCACTGAGATGATCACAAGATACGGTAGATACGCGAGATTGGTTGTGGCGTCGCGAATGTGTGCACACGTATATTTCGATCGACGGTTGCGGCGGAACAGCCAGCTGCGCGAGCGCGCAGACGTGCGCCTCGGGAGGCGCCTCGAGCCGAACAGGCCGAGCGAGCGGCGAGCAGCGCGCGACTCGATTCTGTCGCGAGTTACTTTCTGCGCATGCGCTGAAATGCGCATACCGTCACGCTGTAGCGTGAACACCTTTTATTCTGCATAAGTAGTAGGTATGGTAATACACAACCCTTGGTCCTGACTACTTAGCGAGCCAGTCTATAGTACGAATTTGACTAACTATAAAGTCACCTTATACAGGTGGTCTGAAATTCGACCTATTCCTTGAAAGGAGTTATACTAGAGATCATTTCCAACAGATTAAGTTAAATCAACTAGGGGTCGAAAATAAATGGTCTCCGAGTTACGAAGGTTTTTAAGATACTTTTCAAACTTTTAGACTGTTAACGAAAACAAATTATTCAAAAATTATTTTTATTATTATAAATATTCCTCTCTCGGCACTTATTTGTCATTTTTCTGATTAATGATAAATGAGTCATCATTTAAAAAAAAATACACATGCAAAGAATTCTCATAATCTCAGAAGTAAAAGGTCCTAAGTGGAAAGAAAACCATTTTGTAATTTTTGATATATCGACGTTTTACTTGAAAAAAAATTATCATTTTCGACCCCTAGTTGATGGGTATTATTTGTTGGAAATGATCTCTAGTTTAACCCTTTTCAAGGAATATGTCGAATTTCAAAGCATCATGTACATGCACTTGAACGTTTTTCTTTTTTAGGGTTCCGTAGTACCTAAAAGGTACAAAAGGAACCTTTATGGTGAGACTCCGTTGTCCGTCCGTCCGTATATCACAGCCTCATAACTTTAGCAAAGTTAAAGAATGAAATGAAACATTAAATTTGGCACAAAAATTGCTTTAATTTGCCCACATATCACGGCGTAAAAAAAATACGAAAAGTTTGAAATTGTTAAAAATATTTCCAAAACAAAAGGGAGAAAAATAAAAAAAAATATCTTTAAAATTCATGGGTATCAAATTGTAGGTCTTAAAAAGCTGATTGTAAAAATATTTAGTTTGGCTATAGGATTTAACTGCATCTATTTCGAGAAATCCTTGAAAAACCATAAGAAAATGTATTTCCCCCCTTATCTCCAAAGCTGGTGGACCGAAAAATATGAAAAAACCGGCCAAGTGCGAGTCGGATACGCGCACGAAGGGTTCATGAGA
The DNA here is from genome assembly GCA_934047225.1 of Ypsolopha sequella. Taxonomy (NCBI): domain Eukaryota; kingdom Metazoa; phylum Arthropoda; class Insecta; order Lepidoptera; family Ypsolophidae; genus Ypsolopha; species Ypsolopha sequella. Next base: position 8,926,576 of record OW204002.1, on the reverse strand, counting down.
TACAGCCTGGTGACAGACGGACAGCGGAGTCTTAGTAATAGGGTCCCGTTGGTTACCCTTTGGGTACGGAACCCTAAAAATCATGGTAATATGTGTTTACGTAAAGATTACAGAAAAAATAAAGCGGTTGAGAAATTCATGAAAAAGAAAACAAAATTAAATTTACCATTCACAATACGGAACCCTAGGTACGCGAGTCTGAAACGCACATGGCCAGTTTTTTTTTTTGTGAAATCGTGTCTGTGTACTCTCTCTCTCTCTCTCTAATCATAGCCGATCGAACTTTGTTGTGTTATATCGAGGAAAATTATCTATACATACTACATACCGTAAGATTTTGAATCCCTAATAACAACGCTCAAGCGACCAGTTTTAAAAATTTGCATACAAAAACCGGTTATTTTTATATAAATGTAGGTCGTAAGTAGTAGTCGTAACCAAAGAGTACCTTATATGGCTGTGGGTCTACCGCGTAATTCTCATTTTCATCAACATCAACTTGAGATTGAAATTTGACGTGCGTGCGACGACACCCGCCTAACATGCCATCTCTTTTGCACGCGTTGAATTTCGCATGCATTTGCTTGAAGTTGATACAAATGAGAATTACGCGGTAGAGCCACTGGTCCGAAACTCATCGTCGTGACCCAAGAATACTTTATATTCTCTGGCCAAGCTTAGTGGCACTTTTGAGACAAAAAAAATTTGCGCGACTAATATCGGTGTCAGACCTCTAGTCCCTGCTAATGTTGTAACAAAATGTTCAGCATAATTAAATAAGTTGTCATTTGTTAATTATTATTCCGGGTAAAGTCGGGGGATAGAGCATGAATCCGTATTGATACTCGTATAAAACATAAGCTGAGCAAATGAGTTAGAAACATTTTTTTTTAAACTCTGAAGTGCTGTAACACAAAAACACAGCAAATGGGACCTTGAGTAACTGGACCAAATTGGTATCTGAACTTTAATCCCTATTGATATGAAACATGAGCAATGATTTTGAAATGTTGCCCGCCAGCTTCTTGACTATTGAGGTACGAATATTATGGAATAAAATGCCCAGTAATAAAAGTTGATGATTTTTTTATGTTAAGAAACTTACAAAGTACTTTTATATAATAATTAATTACCAACATTTAATAGAGCATCAAGCAATAGCTAATTTTTATCTACATGCTAAGTGTAGTATGCCACTGATTTGATATGAGATAATAAAATTATAACACCTTATCAACCAACCTCTACCAACGTCTCTTTATTAAATATAACTCTTTTTATTTCCCAATTTTAAAGTAACCCGTCACCTTAAAAGTACACAAATCAGTCTCAAACAGCAAGTTTTGTTTGTGGTTCATTAAGGTACCAATTTAGTTATAGGTTTCACTATGGTAATGAGAGCTGCCAATGAAGAAACTGCTCCCAAAGTACCCACTGCACTTGGACTCAGCTTTGTAAAGCCCAAAGCTGTCAAAGGAATAAACAGATCACATGAATTCTTGACTGTGTCCACAAACACATCCTTGTGGCAGTTCATGATCATGAATAAGCGCTTAAGACTGACAGATAAATCAAAGCTTTGTGTCGAGCCCCCAATCAGTTCTGTAGGTTTAAGTAGTATAGATTTATTTATATCAAGAACATGTAATATTTCATAGAAATCCCTAACAAGATTTGCTATAATAGATAAAAGCCAAAATTTGTTTGCCGTCTTGTTCCAGTCATTTTCTGTCTTCAAGAAGCCACTTTTAGTAAGCCACACTACATGGTCTGCATAAAGATACAGTGCTTGAGCTAATTTGCTCACGGTCAGTGTAAATCTTATCAATGGATCTTCAATATGCATACTATCTAATGCTGTATATACCACATCTACACACCTCCCAAGCCTTAATACTGAAAAGGAAAGTTAAATATAATTAATAACACACAATCTTTACTTCTAGTTATGTTGTTTAAAATAATTACATTAACCTTACTTTTTCTAAATGAACTGAGTGAATTTTCGAGGTTTCTTATCCTATCTATTGAGTATTTATTTACATTTCTAGATTCCAGTTGATGCCATACCAGACGACTTGTATACTGAAATAATCTGAAACAGACATAAAACAATAACAAAAACATTCAAATGTAGTATGTGTTCTATAGTAAAGCATAGGTCACGAACCTGGCGAGTTTATCACGTCCATTCGACTGACTGTTTACTTTTACAATAATATCCATGTTTTTTTTCTCTTGGACTTTAAACTTCTTTTTGTCCCAATAAAAGTTTTGTTGTTGATATCAAATTGTGTTATTTACATGGTACGTTTTGAACCTATCGTGGTAAACAAAATAAACCTGTAATGAATTGCACGACTCGTTTAAACTTCCTTTACATATTTTTACATGAAATTAATTGAAGTTGAACAACAACAAGACAAGAGGAACGAAGGAAGGAATCAAATTATCAAACAAATCAAGCAAGCAAAGGAATTTTTTTTTTTTATTAATATTTTAACGGCTCTGGATTCTTGTCCTTTTGAGCCCGTAGTTATTGTTTTCTTTTTTCTTCTATCACTTTCACATCAATTTTATCAAAGTTTATTTACAGTGTTAATAATAAATTTGTACAGGGGTGTAAAGTATTTTGGATCGGCCAAAAGATCTTGTAGGAGGCGCGTTGTTGTTGCCGAGGAACTTAAAAGTTCCTTGGTTGTAGCAGATTCACAAATATCATCGAGTTCTGTCACAAGAATTAGTCTGTGAATGCCAAACTGTTGACATTTGAATACTAGGTGGCTCAAATCAGCGTTTTCCTCATCGCAGTAAATGCATTTGGAGTCTTCAACCAGTTTAAGTCTGAATAGGTGAGTACGGGTTTGGCAATGACCGAATCGCATTCTGTTTAGAGTCGTGACATATTTTCTGGAATTCACTGCCTTGTTTCTGTGGTACCAAGGTTGGGCGGGCGGGTTTTTTTGGATCTCAGCGTACCATTTCCCTTTTTCTTTGCTTACTTCTTTCCAATAATTAACCCATAATGATTTCAGGTTATCTGTCAATTGAGTGTGGAAGTCAGTAAATGGTATCTTAAGGTCCATGGAGTGGTCTTCATCGCAAGGATTTTTAGCTGTTTTATCAGCGATTTCGTTTCCGGTGATACCCTTATGAGAAGGTACCCACATGAGACTTATACTCTTACCACTAATTTTTAAATTATATATTACATTTCTTATGCTATAGATCAAATAATTGAGGTTATATTGAAATGGGTTACTTTCTAATGCCAATAATACACTTAAAGAGTCAGAAAAGATCATGACATTGGAATGGTCAATATTTTCAGTATGTACAAGTGCTTGGTAGATCGCATAACTTTCAGCTGTAAATATACTGCAATTCTTATCAATCTTAAAACATTTAGTTAGCTTTTGTTGGGGGTCATAAAAAGCTGAAGTTACACTATCATCCGACTTTGAACCATCAGTATACAGTGAATATAATTGGTTTTCTGATAAGAATTCCAGTAAATCATTTTGGTTTTGGATAGTGTTCTTATGTACAGTGATATTATTAATTAGTATGTTAAAATGATCAGCCTTATAAATTGGCCAAATGTAATTTTTATACATATTTACAGTTATTGATTTGAGGTGAATTATAATTCTTAATAGTTCAGGCACATGACCAGATAATAGTTGTGTGCTATTTATATATGAACCCAAGTTGTTTGTTAATATATTCTGTTGTGGAATTATTCTATCTAAAACACATCTATATTCTGAGGATAATAATTTAAGACAAAATCTCTCAGCTATCTGCAAGCGTCTGAAATGTAGAGGAGGAATGCAAGTCTCACACTGCATGGCGTTTATTGGTGTTGAACACATGGCACCTGTTATAATTCTTAAAGCTTTATTCTGTATGATTTCTAATTTGCGTAGCAGTGAGAGATTTGCATTCATATACGCCAGTGAACTATAATCAAAGTGACTACGTACTATACTCTTATACAGCATTGATAAAATTTTTGGATCAGAACCCCAATGTACCCCAGCCAATGACCGTAGTATATTCAGGCCTTTTGAAGCATTTTGTATAATGTGGTTTACATGGTCATGAAATGACAATTTTTTGTCCAGCCAAACACCTAAAAATTTCTTTTCATGTAGCCATGGCAAAGGTTTTCCATCATATTTTAAAGAATATTTGTCTTCATCATTATATTTCTTAGAAAATATCATTGCACCACTTTTGTCAGCATTGATATTAAGTTTAAGTTTATTAGAATAGTAGTTGTGAACCTGTACAAGCGCATTGTTCAGATTATTTACAGCTACATTTACATTTGTATTTACAGTATATATTAACAAGTCATCTGCAAATTGCAGAAATTTTATGTCTTTTCCGGTCAAATACTTATTGATTTGACAAGTGTATAAGTTATAAAGTAAGGGAGAGATAGTAGCACCCTGCATTGTACCTTTATATACAAATCTAGGGCCATGTATGATGTCATTGTATTTGAGATACATGCTTCTTTCATACAAAAAGTTAAATACCCATTTACAGACTTTACCCGGTATTTTCAGATCACTCAAAATCTCAGTGAGGACAGTTGGATTGACATTGTCAAAAGCACCTTGCACATCCAAAAAGGCACAAATTGTTGAAGAATGACTGAAAAAAGAATTCTTTATGTCTGAGACGAGTGATGTGAAGTTTTCTGTGGCACACCTCCCTTTGCGAAAACCAAATTGTTGCTCAGGTAATAAGTTATTTGATTCTATATACCAATCTAGTCGGACTTTCAACATGTATTCAAAAATCTTACCTACACATGATGATAATGATATAGGTCTGTAGGAATTGTAGTCATTGACAGGTTTATCTTGTTTTAGGATAGGAATAACACATTGAGTTTTCCAACTGGTTGGTATCGTTTGGGTGTCCCATAGTAAATTAAAGATCTGTAAAAGGGTTTTTTGTGCATCTGGGTGGAGATTTCTGATCAGTTTATACGAAATGTCATCAAGGCCAGGAGTAGTATCTTTCCTAGATTTAATTGCTCCTAGAAATTCCTGCCAAGTGAATGATTCAGAAAGAAAACGGCTCCTTATACTTCCGGGTTTATTAAAAAAATGTTCTAATAATATTTTATCTGTTTCTTTTTCAGGTGGGGACGTTGGTGCATATTTGTCCAAGAAGGCTGGTATCCAATCATCATTTTTGGAAGATTTAAATGCAGCAACCCGTTTAAATTTTCTAATATAATTCCATATAGTACTGACTGGAGTGTATCTATTAAACGATTCACATAGCTTTACCCATCCACTTTTCTTTTTTTCCGAAAGAAGACGTTTTTTCATTGCATCAATTCGTTTATATGCTATATAATTTTCAAGACTTGAATCTGATTTAAATAGATTTAGAGCATCTTTACTTTTTTTAACAGCTTCTAAGCAATCACTGTCCCACCAAGGAACAGGTTTTTTTCTATAAATATTTTTAGCTAGAGATGGTTTTGTTTTTGGGATACATATGTCTTTGATTTTAGAAAGGGATTCACAAAAAAGTTCATAAGTATTTAGTGGATTTTCAAAGTTAATGGTGAAATTTTTAAAAGTTTTTTCTGATTCAGATTTAAATAACGACCAATCAGCTTTATTATAGCAGTAGCGTTCAGATGGCGTCCCAGTCTCGTACTTTTGTATCGAAGTCTGTATGTCTATAATAGTGGGAAAATGATAACTTCCCATACAGTCATCGTATACTTTCCATTGACACAATGGAGCAACAGATGGACTAATACAACTTATGTCTATAGCTGAAGGATTGTGATTATGCCTCCCCACTGTTGTTGGAGAGCCAGTGTTTAATATGCATAGATCTATTTCATCCAATAAGTTAAACACATCAGTACCTCTCGATTTTGTTGTCTGACAGCCAAACGCAACATGATGTGCATTTAGGTCACCCGACAATAATGTAGGTTTGGGTAGACTATTTATTATTTGTCTTAGTTTTCTGCATTTAAATCGACCATGTCCAGGAGGAGCATAAACACATAAAATGGACAGATTACCAACATCGGTAGACAAAGCTATTGCAACAGACTGTAAATATTCATAAAATGGTGTTTGGACAACAGAAAATTTCAAAGAGTCTTTTATCAGGATTGCTACACCATGAAGACCTTTACTACCATTTTGATTGATTAAATTATAACCTGAAATGTAAAAAGTGCTGTTTTCTTTCAACCTTGTTTCATTGAGCAAACAAATGTCTATGTCATTTTTATGCAAAAATTGTATGAGGAGTGGTTTTTTTCGTATAACACTTTCGATATTGAATTGTGCAACTCTAATATATAACTTATCCATTTTTTAAAGTATCTGATAAAATTTCTTTTATCACCGATAAAGTGATTGGCCTATTGCTATTTCCAATTGTGACCAGTGCTGCAACCAATCCCTGCAGAATTGTTTCATTTTCCAGAATTTTTGTAACGAAATCATCTTTTTGTTCATTTTCCTTAGTAGATATTTTTTCCTTTGCTATTGTATTTTCTTTTATTTTCATGTCATTTTTTTTGGGTACTACTTTCGACACTGTTTTTTGTATATTTTTCTGTGAATTATTTTCTAGTGGTGTGTGGACATTTTTTAGTGGTGGAAAGTCTTTTTTGTAATTTTTTAATAAATTTTCAGGTTTTGGGCTGGCCAAAGCATGGGCATAGGTATTTTTGTTTCGTTTTTCTTGGATTTTGGTAATTTTTATAGGGCAATCCCTCGAGACGGCTAAATGGGCTCCTCCACAATTAATACATTTTACAGTCGCTTCTTTTGAGCAACAGGTGAAATGATGCTCTCCTGCACAAATGGAACATGTTTGTAATGATTTACAATATTTAGCACCATGATTAAACTTAAAGCATTTGAAGCATTGCATCAGCGGTGCATTATATTCAAATACTTTAAATCGGAAAATGTCCAGGTATACTGAGTCTGGTAATACATTGCTTAGAAAGGTTACACTAACAGAGCCATATGGCACTATGGCTCCATTTACCTTCCTTGTAAAACGCCTTACTCCGACAATCTCATAGTCCGATGTCAATTTTTTAAAAAGTTCCTCATTACTAATATTAGTCGGGACAAATCTCAATACGCCTATCACTTCTACCTGTGAGGCAGGTATATAAGCCCTCATGTAGTATTTGTTCAAAAAGTCATTGTTCACTAAAAAGTTGTTGGCATTGTTGCACTGCGAAAATGTTACACCAATTTTTTTCGCTGTAATTCTTCTCACTTCCTTGACTCCCTTGATATCATTTTTGAAGAGGCTAGTTGTCATCAAAGGATTCTTGTTTCCCAACTTTTCATCATCCTTGGTACTTTCAACAAAGACTGTATACTCCGTACTCACCTGGTTTTCCGGGAAAATTCTAGTATAACCGGGTTTTAAATATGGTTTATATATTATTGAGTCCTCGGTATTGTCTAAGAGAATCACTCTTTTATCAACGCTGTTGTCTTCTCGCCCCCTTTTTAGGCATGGGGGAGATGAGTCACTTATTTTTCCAGGGGCCTCAGCCCCCGGAGGGTCTTTCATTTTAACCACTTATTTATGCTATTTATAAGATTTTTACACTATTTACAAGAAGAAACAAGTTGTTTTTCATATCAAAATTACTATTTGAAAAAGCTCTTTGAAAATTCCCGCCTATTACTTCAAAAGCCCGCCAAAAAGTCCAAGCAAAGGAAGGAATGAAAGTGCTGCCAGATCCTTAGGTTAAGAATTATCCTAGATCTAAAGCAAAATTATTGTGTTTATAACGCTTTTTCAATTCACAAAATGATCTTATTTTACGCATACTATCTTAATATTTTTGTTGCAATTGCTACTAAATAGTATGACAATAAAACAAAACGCCAAAAGGGAGCTTACACTATACACTACACACTACATACTGGTCAAGTGCGAGTCGGCTTCGGGCAGGGTTCAATACATATATTTTAAAAATCAAACAGTCCACTTGCAGTCTTGCACTTATGATTTACCAACTTAAATTGATACTTACGAGCTACTCAACTATATGTATCTAAAGGGTTTAATTAAGATGGTCTTTTAAAACTTCTTCAATAATTTAATATTGGTAACTTTCAGATTTTTCCCTATACATGTGCTACAAGATTTATTTGTGAACGAGATTACAAGTTTCTAAGTCAACTGGAAGTGCCCTATGGGGTTTCATGCTGAGCAAATTTGTATAAAATTGATCATGTAAAATGGCAATAACATTTTTTGCGTTGTGTTTACAAGCTTGATTTTTTTACAGCGCCATAGTGCCATAGAATGCTAGGACCCGAGGAAAACGGTCTTGACAGACGGACATATAGAGAGACGGACAACAAAGTGAACTTATAAGAACTGAATTTTTTCATTTTGAGGTAAGGAACCCTAAAAACAATCAACTCACACAAATCACTCTTCAAACAAAAGTCTGACTGAACGAACGGAAAATGGAGTTCGGAGACACAGATCAGAATTCGTTACCACAATTACCACAAAAATATCGTGGAATTTCGATAAATTATTGTGTGATACGTAATAATAATTTTTTGTCGCGTATATTATGTGATACGTAATAATAATTTTATATATTTTTATTAGACTTAAAAATATCGTAGATCTAGGGTAATTAATCGCACGTCTGGCAATGAACACTAACTAGCTGACAGTTTTCATTTTAATTTCACAGATTAAGGTGCTGGTCATGAGATCACTATAAACTATAGTAGTTTCCACCAAAAACGACAAAAACGTTGGGAAAAAATTGGATGTCAAAGAAACCGTAAGAAACATGGTTGTGCAGTTAACTTCAGGCCACTACGAACGACCATGGTATAAAATATAGTGGTGGATGGTGGTTTTTTGTCATCTGTCAAAAAGCGTGCGAAAAGAGAAACAGAAATAAAAATATCGAAGCAGTATGGAACTAGGGGAACGACAGCTAATAATAATTCCCGCAGCTGAGATCATTATACATTCCGATGTTCTGAAAAATGTGTGAATTCTGTTCTAGTCTTCCACCAAGCACATGAGACGTAGGTCACGATGTCCAGTCCAGTTTGTTTTGCTTACGTAACCGATCTTCCAACAATAGCTGAGCTGGTGACCTTGTTGGGTTACATACCCTCCTTCAAATAAAGCCGGGTCTCCTGCGCATGTTTTACCTTATATAATATGGGCAGAGGTAGGCATGTATTTATATATCTAACTTATTAGTATGTAGTACATAGGGTGGGATTTGGTCGACCGCCGGGATTTGTGCTGGAGGCTTGGTTAGATGGTTGGTGATAATTGAACCTTGTTCCCGGTCCTTGGCCGGGTCTCCGGTATGGGTCCGGGTGGTTGATTGGATTTCACCTTGTATAATTATGGATTTTACCTATTATTTTAATCGTATTTATATTGCTACATAAATTAAATGACATCATGACTAACTCAGTTATGGGTGTGGCCAAATATCATGCTGTTTCATTTTGCTATAACGCTCCATAACACTTGCAACATTGAAAACTTGTTTCAGGAGAAACATGATTTTAGCAAGATTGTGGACGTCCTCAAACATTATTTTTAGTTATAATTTTTGATTCATATTAATTTTTGATTTTATCTTAAACACTTAAAGCACATTCGGCTACACTTTTGGTAAAAAACCATTAAACCTACGTATTTTAAGGGTTTGTTGTTAAGATGTTACTTAAATTTCACGGTTTTGAGTTCGACTTGAAATATATCTAGATCATGTTAATAGACTCCGATTAAAATATTATAATAACATTCCATAGCCACCCCAAAATTTTGTGACAGCGTTTGTATGGAGGTTTGCGCGTGATGTGACGCCTCTGTTTAGCTGTACAACTGTTTAAACAATTTTTAACTTGGATACCTTTGGTGAAACTGATTTTTTTAAAACTGCTACGGCTCTTGGTCCCTAACAGCACTGAAAACATAATTAGAAAAGCAAAATAATAAGCGAACAGGAAAAACCTGTTACTTTTAAGATATAATCTGAAGTCGTAAGAGACACCTATGGGATTTTTATGAAAGTTAGCTTAGAAAACGGTTCATTCATACATATAAAATGTCGTTAATCTCATTTAGAGGTCATTGATGCCAACTGTTGAATTATTTGTGTATGTGTACTTTGAGTATTAAACCAATAGGAGTACTCACGAGTACTAAACTCTTTGCAAAAAGTTTGCCGCTTTCAGTGGGGGGGTGAGGCAGCGCACACAAACACATATTAATTGAAGGGGTCAGGGGAAAGACAGCTTTTGTCACCTTATGAACAAACTGAGATATTACTAATTAAAAGATAAGATCTTAATAAAATAGTGTCATTTATACCTAAATGAATAATAAAAGCTTTTTTTGTTGAAAGTATGTTTATTGTTAATGTTCTTATTTCTTTTTTTTTATTTTGACTTCACATCAGTTAAGACTTATAATAAAAAATTGTTACTAAGTCAGAATAATCAGGTGAAAATCATCCTATGTCCACCAACATCAGGGGATAAACAATCGATGTCACCAAGGCACTTTTACTGTAAAAGATATAATGTTATAGGGGGAGGGCAGGTTAGGGGTAGGTGTAGAGACTAATGAAATCTAATTATTGTATTTAAGGTTGGAATAAAACTTTTTTGCTGTCGGTCCACAATATTTTGATAAAGACTGTATATCCAGGAACTTCTGACATTCGACCGAAACTTTTTCTCTTTTTACTAGACTTATCACACTTTAAAACATTACACTCTTCGTCACACATTTTGCGTAAAAACTCGAAATTCCGGTAATTTGGATTGCTCTTGGAAACGAAAGAAAATGTCAAAAAACATAACCTAAAAATCATAGTCGACCATGGACAACGGTTGTTTTTTTCCTGAACGGTTCTGACATTGGATGTTTTTTCCCTGTACCGACATTTTAAAAGCTTGAAAGCACAGAGACTACGGGTGTTATTGCCCTGTTGTTTCGATAGAACAAAGCGACAGATATAACCATTCAGACTTCATTGCCAGTTGAAAAAAATGGAAAATGTGACAAAAGCTGTTTTTCCCCTGACCCCTTCAACTACTAATGCATTTTTCTATCACATCGCTATACACGCGCATGAAACAATTATCAAACACTAGCTTAAACTATACGCACACAATCACATTCACACACAGTGTCATCTATCTGTACACAATAAGATGGCGTCCATTAGATCTAGAAACTGATGATATTTAACTATCGATGAGTTTTGCAAACTGTTTAAGAAAAATTTAGATTTTTAAAAGGATTTTTTTAATTTAACGGGACACCTGAAGCTAGAACATCAACAACACTATGTTTTCAAGGGTTCATTGGAAGAAACTAGGTCTCTCCTCATATTGAAGAAAATATATTTGGTTTATCGATCTTTTATCTAGGGATTCCACCTAGAAACAATGTTTTAAGATTTATACTTTTGTCAAAAAAAGATGTTTTCCACCCTCTTTTTTTTGTTTTAAAACGTTCGTTTCAAAAACGCAGTTAAGAGATCAACTTGATTATTTTTTAATAAAATAGGCAATAGAAATATGAAGGGATGTTGTTTTTTCCCTACAAAATATTTCAGTATTAGCTAAAAACACACCAATTTGTTATTTCGCTGCGTGATCACTAGTATTACACGTTCAAGAACGAGAGGCCAAAGAGCCAACATATAATCGCCTCTATGAAAAGCAAATATGGTCTTTGCCATTAGACTTATTGTGCTGGACGGGTAATAAAAAAAGTTTCTAGGGTATGCCATCCTCTTAAAGCGGTGGCAGCTCAGACGGTAGAACGCTAACCTCTCAACCTTGAGACCCAGGTTCGATCGGGTAATATTATTTGTATGGTTCGTACATTGATTCTATATTGTCGTTCTATATTGTATATGGCAGAATTCACAAAAGTAGTCCTGAATGTATTGACTTTGACGTGAGATTAAGATTAGTTGATTATTGAAAATGTACTAGATATAATAATGACAATGTATTTCTTATTATGTTATTATTTCTTCATTGCTTGCTGAATTGGTTATACACTGTAATGGTTTGCAATTTGTTACTTAAATAAATAAAAATAAATAAAATTCTCTGTGGAAAATTGTATGAAATTTTCAATCTTATACTGCCAATACCACGTCAAGTTATAAACTTGCAGTGCTACTTTAGCCCTTAAACTGAGAGATATAAGATATAGCCGCTCGAGCGCTTTGGGTATGACATTCATACCAACAATTTTCGGGGCTTGCGTGCTTTGGGTATGACTTTCATACCCAGTGACCTGCGTCGTAAAAGTTGATTTTATTTAAATGTGTGAATGGTAACACCATTTGTTCAACTTTTAGTCGATGGTTTATATTCTTGGCTATAATATTTACCGGTAATAAGGAACATCTCTATCATTCCGAAGGAAAAAAAAAATAAACGACAAGACGGCTGATCAAGATTTTATGTGTCGCGTCCCCGCTCGGAATTTTCGAAATAACGTGAGTAATATTTGATAAAACTATATATTGTGATACATTAAAATGACCGTAAAGAGACGTGTAACCTTATTGTAGAATAATATTGGTGAAATAACAAAAAAAAACCTTCATTGGCATACCAATACCAAATAATATTTTGTTTTGTGATTCGCGTTTGCGATCTTTTTGGTGATATTCCTTTGATATTTCTAATAAAAACTTGTTTCCGAAGACGTAGAATTTAATGCAGATCATTTTGGTATGTATGACATACGGAAAAAGTGAAATTTCAGCCTAATCAAACCATATTGTAAGTGCGAGAGGAAAAAATATTTTTGTTTGACGTTTCGGTAGCCATTTTATATAGAAAGATTGGCGGACACTGAAGGAAATTTTAGAACAAAATTAATTAATTTTATAAAATTAATTAATTAATTAAAATTAATAAACCACTTTTAGTCAAAAGTTAAGTTTATACATTTATCTACATTCAAAAGTTTAAAAATCAAATTTAGGACGTGTATGATTGATTACCTATCCATATTTGGCAAAAATAAAATTTTATAAATTTTGCTCGAGTCGAAAAATTGTTTTGGTTCGAAATAGGTTATTATCTCGTGAATATAAAGGCGGGGAAGGGGTAAGAGGGAAATAAAAAAAATAACCAAGATAATTAGACGCCTTATCTCAAGAATTTTGTTCCTAGCCATGGTCTAACAGACTTGGTCTAAAAAAAAAAGGAATTACGTAGCGATAAAGAAATAATTAATAATCAAGCCGATTTTGGTACCGTCAACAAAAAAAAATCTAAATTCGTTGCAAATAGGAAATAATAAAATGTCTAGCCAATTTTAGTACCGTCAACAAAAAATATATATATTATTTTGTTATTGTGGATTAACAGTAGGTACAAGAGTTTGTGTACTATTTAATAACTAAAAAATTTCTTGTAGGCTAAAAATCTGCATCAGGAAGCAGTGCGTAGTCGCGGTCGCGGGCGTGCGCGTGGAATACGGCGCACAAACAGGGAACCTGTGCGACGCTCCTCACAGGGCACCCCTGCTTTATTTGCCACCACGTCCGCGGCGTCACCTGCCACGATACTGCCGGAAACCTCGCCACCCGCAGCCGGTTCTTCGACTGAAGTGAAGTACTGTAAGCGGTACTGATACCAGTAAAAATATCTATTGTGATTTTCATGTAATTTGTTTAGACGTATGCAATAAATGCATATAAAATGTTATTGCCAACCGTAAAAAAAATCGAGTTTAATTTAAAATGTACTGGTTGTTTTGGTATTATTTATCGAAATGTATAAATTAATTTTGTCAACCGTACATAATTCGATAAAAGCTTGAAAATCTTACCAACTACTAATACCAGTAACGACTGGGATTTGTATGTCTTTTGTTTACTGTAATTTTTTAAATAAAGTGGTCGTTTTTGTATCATATGTCGAGATGTATTTTTTTTTTAACTGTACATAATTCGATAAAAAAAAATAAAATACTTCCAACTACAACAACCAAAAATTTCTAATATCTGCTGGGGTTTTTGTGATATTTGTTTAGATATGTGCAACAAATGGATATAAAATGTTAATGCCAACCGTACCAATATAGATAAAAACTTTTATTTTAGAAAAGCCCACCATGTACTGTACTTAGTATTATTACTAGTAATCTAAAAATACACTAGTTTATGACGACATGTTTATTTTATTTATTCAACCTTTTTATGTCAACTGTACCTAAAATTTTTTTTTTTTACTTAATATTAAAACATATTTAAAAGCATGTATATACCACATGTTTTGTTTTCAGTAACACTATCACATTAAATAACAAATATTAATCCTTTTCTTTCAAGCAAGACTAAACGGAGTGTGCGTTGACCCTAAATGGTCGTCGATGAAACCCGTATTTTCTTGTTGCAGTAAATCTAATGATTTTTGGAACTGATTGAGAAATAATAGTAACGATGCACAGTTTTAGCTTTTGTATTAAATACTCATTGCAATCATATAAATTTAAATAAAAAATTATGTAAACAATTGCTTTAAAATCAAGGTTATAGTTTTAATTCTCCTTTTTCAATAACTAAAACTAATCCTAGAACATCTTATATACAACAGTGCAGTAGCCAATTCCATGCTCTGTTTAAATAATAAAACATATTAATAGTCATTCATATAAACTTCTCTTCAAATTGGTTGTTTAGTGAAGCTCGCGACAACTTGCAATTTTGCGAAAATGTCCAAGCGCGCGAGGGTCGTCAAGGTCACGCGCCTCAAGCGCTCGAGCGGATAGGTACAAAGTCCAATGTGTGTAACTTGATGTGATCTTCACTGTACGAAGCAAGATAAGATGAGCGATTAGCACATGAAAACTCGCAGAAATCGTTTTTTCCTGGAGATCTAGCTAAATCGATGTTTCGCCCTCGAAAACCCCTGTACTGTGAATTTTATCCAAATCCTTAGAGCCGTTTTCTAGAACCCGATTATATGTACATATAAAAATATAAAAACAAATATTCCTCGTTTTAACTATGGAAGGGATATGCAGATACACGCTTATTTTAAAATATGTCTACTAATAACTAAAAAAATGCTCAAAAAAGTCCTTTTGTTGTTTGATTATATTGTGAAACAGGAAGTTTCAAAATGTGAGTAAATTGTGCTAGTGCGCTTAAGTGTCGACATAATAATGGTTCCCACAGTTCGAATCACTCCTTTAGAAAATTTGCAAAATAAAGGCGCAATACTTACAAAAATCGATATCTATATTTGAGTTTGTGCTGTCCCAGCACTAACTATGTTGCAGTGTGGCAAACTTCTATAAAAAAAATTACCTATTTTGAAATGAGTGACGATGGTAAATATTTTAGAATAATAAAGCAGGTAGTAAGTACACCAATCTTCAACGTACACTTTTACAATCTCATTTTACTTTTTCAAACTGTTTATTAAGAAATATGTTGAAAAATTCAAAAATAAATAAACATGCAGCTACATTAATAATTGACATTTTCAATTGTAGACTTAAAATAGAAGTAAAATAGGTATGTATTGGTGGTAAAGTCAACTTCAAAAATTACGCCAAATTATGTCTTGTACATATGTGGAACATGTTTATAGACACAACAAATACAACTTGATAAAAGTCATTATAGAGGGGAAACGAGGAAGAGGCAGAAGAAGGACAAAGTGGACTGACAACCTAAAGACCTGGACTAATATTAAGAAAGCGACGGAGATCTGCAGACTAGCTATAATCGGAAAAAGTTTGGAGAGATGGTAGCTGACTCCCGTTAGGGCATGGTACTCGAATAAGAAGATGTCTTGTACAATTTAGTTTCAACACTTTATGCTTCAGAATATTTTTGAATTTTTTTCCTGACTTAGGGCATTATTTGATAATATTTGGACAAATTAATACTTATAGGTAGACAGTAATGTTATCCTTTTGTAAATTAAATGATTCTGATCTCTTTTTGCAGCAAAATATACTGCGATTCGGCATTTTTGTCGGAGATCGTTCCGCGCGCACTGTATTCTGAGAATTACGCTGAACGCGCTGCAACTAGTTTTATATAAAAAGTATGACCACTGGTATCATACCTTTGGCAGAGGGGTATGCTGCTCGTTAAATGATCTAAGATCCTCTATGATGTAGGTATATTGAAATATCCATATACCGTGTGTCATTGAATTAAGACTAGCGTTGGACCGACAAGCAAGACTGACAAACCTGCCTTTCACTTCACCAACATTATGACAGGAACTATTTTGGAAGTGCCTCAGCTTTTTCAGTGACACTTGGGACGGTTGCCTGAGTCGGCATTTGGGACAATTGCTGGAAGTCACGTGATAAAGTTGTTTATAATCGTTTTTCTTTCTTTTTGTCGAAAATAGGAAATTTAATGAAAATGTTAACAAAAAGTCAAAACAAGAATAAGTGCGAGGAAAGCGGAGCGTGTTAGGTTTACATGTAAATAAATTAAGGAAGCCGAGTGAAGCGAAGTGGAGTGATGCGACCTTCCCCCTTGTTATAAGAGAATTCATTTATATTTGCAAAAATCCTTCTTGCTTTTTAATTGACGATCGCCTCCGGCATCTGATTGTTGCCGGCATTCGTTGGGAAAAATTCGCTGTCAACCGTGACTGTGCAGCTTACTTCAGGCAGAGAATATAAAGTATTACTACGTAAAGAAGCGACACTCTCCTCCCCGCGCGAATTTAACGTCCCCCGCGGTCCCCCGCAAGTTAGTGGAAATCTGGAGTCAGGCAGAGCTCGATTACCACTCGTTTGCTGCGCGCGTGTTTTGTTACAAAGTTTTATCACGATACTGATTTTTAATCAGTATGGTACGTTATTGCAGTGTTTATGGATGCCTGGAAAACATTTTTTTCTAAAATTAGAAATGCGTGATCAAACCTTACAATTTCGTTCAGTAACGCATTTGGAACAATAAAATCAGTATTTATAACTTTCCATGTTTTAAAAAGTTTTCATTTTTTTTCCAAAATTTATGTTTGAGTAGTTGTTCATTATATGATGATCATTTATGCATACGAAACTATATAGGTACCTACTAAGCTTAGGCATACTATATATATATATATATATATTTACTTTTAAAGTAACGAAAAGGCAGCGGTAACTCAGGGGTAGAACGCTGGCCTCTTAATCTTGAGATTAAGGTTCGATCTCCGGTCGGGCATGCACCAATGAGTTCTTCGGAATTTACATAATATGCATAGTATTTGCTAATAGGTACTTACCACTTGTGAACAGTGAAGGAAAACATAGTAAGGAAACCTGCATGCCCTAAAAAGAGTGTATTTGTGCCCGAAGAACGATGATAGGGCTCACCACCCATCACGTTGGGACGTAATATTTGCAGGTGAAACGCGGGTTTACCGAGTGTGGATGGACTGTGACTTGCATCTCAAAGTTCACACTCGGGACACATCCGACACCCCCCGGGGCATTACGATCGTAACGATTTATATACATATATAAGGTTAAATAACATTATTTGGCGAAACTTAAAACAAAGGTAGTACTAGTCTACATGGACAACTGTTTGTATGGGAGCTAAGCGAAATTCTTAACTTTTTTTCACTTCCTCCTATACAAATTGCTCCGATCAGCTGACTCGTCCAGTATGGAAAGGTGAAAACGAATTTTAAGAATTTTTCACTATCCTATTAAAAAAAGTTATTCATATGGACATGTTCTACATATGTTTCAAATTTCGCCAACTAATTGAATTTAACCTTGTATATATATATACATATATTTTTTTAATACTGATTAATCCACGGGGAACCAGAAATTGGACTAGGCTAAAATTTAAGAAGAGAATCACATAAGTTGCTGACCTATATTGTGTCCCTCTCGGGCGACGACGCTCACACGATTGCTGCCAGCCCTAGACTAGCTCACGCACACACACAAGCGTGTGCGGACAAGCCAGATGCGCGCGTTAGAGTTTAGGTAAATAACTTGAGCCTTCACTATGAAGTGTCGGGGGTGTGCTTCAGGCCACTACGAACCACCATGGTATGGACTATGGTGGTTGGTGGTTTGTTTGACACTTAACGTAAGTTTGACGACTAATCTTCGGTCACGAAGTCCGTATACAGGAATGGGTTTGTCTGGTTTATTTATGTAACCAACTTACCAACGCGCAACGAGAGCTGAGCATGGTATAGCTGATTGTTTTTTGATAACTACACCCTAAGTCTATGAGATTTTGAGATTAGAAAATAGGAATATTGAGGCCGGGGCGCGACGGGCGTGGCAGGCAGCCGCAGCCATTTTGTTTTGTGTTGAAGTGAAGGAGACTGTCTCTCTGACTGAAGTGAAGACTAAACTAACGAATGTGCGTTGTTCCTTCGGTGCAATTTGTGTAGTTTTGTGAGAAGCAAAGTGGAATATATGTGCCGTTTCGTACATAAAACGCGAGTTTATTTGTGGTAAGATAACAATACAAACTAATTTCTGTGGAAACAGTGATTTGACTATCCTTTGATTCCTGACCCTGAATCATCTCAAGACGACATTTTAAAGTGACGTGTATAAATGTTGTGCATTTCAGATAGTGGTTCCTCGTACTGAGCTTTCATGATTGGATTACCGCGTAGCGATAGAGATCGAATAACGGTGAAAATTCGTAACATGAAACGGAGTTCGTCAAGGGACAGTATGCCGAGGGCAAAAAGAACACGCGGTAGCATTGGAAGGTACGACGATAGCTCCGATGAGCGTGTTACCCCTGAGCGTGTCCGGAGGCGCGTCAGGTCGCCGAGTCCCCGCGGGCGCTACGTGTCGCCTCATCGCGATGACTATGTCCGCTCCCGTGAAGTGAGGGAAGATTCTGTGCGTCCTTATTATAAAGTACTGTGTGTTAGCGCGCTCCATCCTAAAGCTTCCGATGATATCATTAAGGACACTCTCTACAGGGAATACAAAAAGTTTGGCGACTTCAGTATCAAGATTTCTCATGAACTAGATGAAAGAGTCGCCTATGTGTGCTTCCGTAGTGTTGAAGATGCAAGGGATGCCAAACATGCTAAGCCGAGAATAATTCTGTATGATAAAGTAGCGCTTGTGGACCCAGTATATGAGCCAGTTAGGTCAGAGTCATACAGAAGCCGACCAAGAAGCATAACTCCACCAGACTATGAGCGTCCTTATTCATATGCTTGGTCCCCTGCCCCTGAGCGGCGCAGGCCACCTCCAGATGATAGAGCTTATGGTATTCCTCCTGCTGTACCACCACATCATAGGGATTTCCGTCCTCCGATGCATGAATATCCAATGGCTGGACCTCATGGTCCACCAATGCATCACAGGCCGCCGATGCATCACCCTCCACACCCACATTATATGCCAAGACCTTACATGCCTCGGCCTCATCACACTCCATTTGAAAAGATTGAGAATAAGAAAGACAAATTCCCCAATTATTTGCACCATGTCCAACCTGAAGATGACCCCTTGGCCACAAGGACACTCTTTGCTGGTAATTTGGAAATCAACATATCAGATGAGGAACTGCGGCGTATTTTTGGTCGGTATGGTATTGTTGAAGACATTGACATCAAACGTCCACCCCCAGGCACTGGCAATGCTTTCGCATTTGTTCGCTATCAAACTTTGGACATGGCTCATAGAGCCAAGGTAGAACTCTCAGGCCAATACATAGGAAAATTCCAATGTAAAATTGGCTATGGTAAAGCTACCCCCACCACTAGGGTTTGGGTAGGTGGCCTTGGTCCTTGGACATCTGTTGCTCAACTTGAAAGGGAGTTTGACAGATTTGGAGCCATCAAGAAAATTGAGTATGCAAAGGGTGATCCGCATGCATATATTTTGTATGACTCTATTGATGCTGCTCAGGCTGCTGTCAAAGAAATGAGAGGATTCCCTCTAGGTGGGCCAGAGAGACGTCTCCGTATTGATTTTGCTGATGTTGGGAATGGTGGTCAATTCAGGCCTAAAACATACCCCCCTCCAGTAGGTGAAGATGGTAGGCCTGTTGAAGGTTATGAAGGATATGAAGGTGCTGCTCCCGCATACGGGGAAGAAGGGTATGGATATGGCAGTTCAGGTTACCGTGGCAGAGGTGGGCATCGTGGCCGTGGTCGCGGGATGTATCGAGGCGTATATCATGGGTCAGCAGACTACCGTGGTGGTGACGAGGAATGGCGCCGTCCTCCAGCTGATGGAGATTATGAGGGTCGCATTCGTCGCTCCGGCTCCAGGGAGCCTGGAGTGGACAGATCTCGCTCAAGGTCACCTCGTCGCTGTTCTCCTGACAGTGATTCTGATGGCTCGCCTCGACGCAGTGGTGGCATGCTAGCTTCAGCTAGAACACTACCAGAAGTTGTCCGCAAAGCTACAACAATGTGGAATGGTGCTCTCATCCTCAAAAACTCTCTCTTTCCAACCAAGTTTCATCTTACAGATGGAGACTCGGAAATTATTGACAGTCTGATGAAAGATGAGGATGGCAAGAACCAGTTGAGAATCACTCAAAGGCTACGCCTCGATCAGCCTAAGTTGGATGATGTACAGAAACGTATAGCTACTTCCAGTTCACATGCTATTTTCCTTGGTGTAGCTGGTTCCACAGCTTCTATCACCAATGATGATACAAGCATTCAGACTCGTCCTATGAGAAACCTTGTCTCTTACTTGAAACAGAAAGAAGCAGCTGGAGTAATCTCTTTGCTCAACAAGGAAACAGAGGCTACTGGTGTTCTGTACTCATTCCCACCTTGTGAATTCTCTACAGAACTTCTCAAGAGAACATGCCACAATTTGACAGAAGAAAGTCTAAAAGAAGACCATTTGGTCATTGTAGTTGTGCGTGGTGGGTCTGCTTAGCATAATGAGATCAGCGTTTAATTATGATAACATTTATATTAATTTACCAATTAACTTATTAGTTAAGGTTCACAAAACAATTCCTTTCACTTACAATGTTTGACCAGGCCCTGTAGCATAATGATTATCCCGCGCAACGCGAGTTAGTTGAATCACAGGTGTGAGGAGCTTGGCATACTGTTTAATGGCTAAAACATTGTTTCACGCTCTTCGCACTTGTGACTAAACTAACTTGCATTGTGCCAGATTAAACATTATACTACGGGGCCAGATGTTATAAAAATATTTTATGTATTGTGTTGTGTAGTGAATCTGTTTGTGAGGTGTCTGTTTACATAATAATGTGAAAAATTCAGTAAAGTAAGTTGTATTGTGTGAAAGTGCTGTGTTAGTTCACAGTTCAGTGGCCAGCAATACATCTACATAATATATTATAAACTCTCATGTAGGTAGGTACCTACTTCATGCTAGCATTTTAGTGTATTGTGTGAAAGTGCTGTGTTAGTTCACAGTTCAGTGGCCAGCAATACATCGACATATTATAAACTCTCATGTACTTCATGCTAGCATTTTAGCAGTTTTTATTAAGTGTAAGTTAGTTATGACCTTATAACTAAATAGTGTAACTGAGTGTATTGGTTAGGTGATGTGTAGTGTAAGTGAGTGAACATTGAAATAGATTTATTTCTCCTGTAAATTGTTGTTTTTTTGCATGTTCCTGTGAGTTCTTGTGAACACACAAGTGCAGTTTCAGTGACTTGTGTGAAAGTTATGTTTGAGTCAGTTTAAAGTTCAAAATATGCTAGTTTAGTGCCCATTCTTGGTTTAGTCTTGATAATAAATCAACATCTACAAAGGTTTTCTGTCAAGTGCTGTGCAGTCTTAATGATGTCGTAACTCATCTGTGATATTAGTGCCATAGGTCCCTAATATATGGGCTTCTATTGTGTATGTTGTGTAAAAGTTATGTGGTTTGTTCTTCCTGGAATGTCTGGTAAGTTATGTACGTAACAACCAAGAAATGAAAGTCAGCAGTCTTATATTCACAAGACCTTGTCCATCAACATTCACCACAGACTTTCCTGTAAGACTGTTTCTTTGTACAGTGGAGACCACATCAAGCTATACACTTGCAGTACGAAATTAGCCCCTACAGAGAAGAATATAGTATTCGATAGGTACAAAGTCCAATGTGTCTTACTTGATGCGGTCTCCACTGTACTAGCTTTTGATTCCATAGATATGTATGTTCCTGTACCAAATTAATAATTTCACTTGCATGCATTCTATTTTTTTTGGAATGATGTCATTCATTATCATAACTGGAACTATTAGATTTAATATCTCACTTAAGCTTTACTAATTAACCGTGCTGATTACAAAGTTATTATTTCTAATAATGGTTGGTACTGTGAACATATAAAGCTGTTATGGATTGCCATTACTATAATCCTAACTTAGATCTAAAGGTAATAACAATGATGATGGCATTTACAAGGAAAGTACTTGCATATTTTGACACACTGCCATATGAGCCGCTTTCTCATCCAGTGTTGCTAACTCAGCAACATCTAAAGGCTGTCAGATTAGATTAAGCATTGCTTAATCATCCAGTGTTGCTAACAAAGCAATGTCTAAAGCAGGCTTTAATCTGCCTGCAAGCCAGTAGGTAACTAAAGATGATAGGGCTAGGCTTTGGAATACAGTTACATATAGGCCCGATAGGAAACCAAAATAATAAGAATGTCGATGGAAAGCAGACCCAAGGCTAACAAATATGGTGTGTAGTCTTACCACAGTGTGCACATGATAGCAATGTTCATAGTTTTTACATAAATCCATTTCCATAGAATTATTAAAATGGTAGCAATGGCATTTAATTTTTTTTTAATACTCGGACTATGCCTGCGTTGATTATAATATCTGCCCAGGACTGCTTTTTATCACTATTTTCACAAAAATGGTTGATGCTCAGTTCCCTTAGTCACATAACGGTGCAAATATACATAAATGTACCTTATCTAGAAGTCCTTAACGATGAAAACCTCATCGAAACTGATTATTTAGTTATAAGTACAGATAAAAATTCTACTGCTCGCTCCTGTTAGGCACAGCTTAATGATACATACCATACAGTGCGCGCCAATCTTTTAGTCGCCTCTGAAGATAGACGCAAGAAGCGACGCAATAGCCGTTTTACGGTGTCAGGGGGACGTTACAGGAGCGAGGGCGCGGAGCACACCCGCCTGCGTGCCGCACCACACCCCCCGCTCGCCATTTAGCAGGTGTCAACACTATGCGTTAGTGTTAGTGCTACGTCCGTACACTACACGCGCGCGTTGCATGAAAAGTACGTTCGTGGAAAAAATTCTATGATTCGTTAAGTTAATCGTTGAATCTGTTTGTGTTGCCTTTATTTGTTGTTTTGTTGATTTTGTTTGGTAAAGTTTATTGTTGTTGTTATGCCTCGCGGTCGTTATAGCTTTTTAAGGCGACAATGTAGGAAAATGGTGTTTATATTAATTTGTTTTATTTAAACAGTTAAGATTGCACTAAAATAATAAATATATATCAAATAGGTAGGTACAACAAGTACACCTTCCCACTTATAGTAAACATTTAATAATCAACCGTTCATATGATTGTTTCCTTGACTGTACCTGCGCAAGCTTGCACTCTTAACTCAATCAGAGGCGACTAAAAGATTGGCGCGCACTGTACCCTAAATAAAACCTTAGATAATACTAAACACTTCATTAAAATCCATATTCTAGTTAACGCTCCGCAGGGTTGCTGGTGTGGATCCTGTTTCTAAAAATCCTTTCTGATGTCTAGGTACTTTAGAGCTGTCACATGGACTAAATAAAAATCCGAAATAATCAAATAGAACCTTTTCAATCGTGAGCGGGAGGTGGTTTTATGCAAGTCTAGCATGAAAAAATTGTTATTCCACGGATGTGACACCATACAGACTCTATTAAAGGAGTCGAAATCTTAAATTGTAACACTGTATTTATTGCATAATTCTCTTGAAGTAATTTATTGGGCTTTTTCGGACCAAATCTGATGGGCCCGGCTTTTTACCTAGTCCATTCAGTCCTTACTTTAACTTCGGCCTTATTTTAGTCCAGGTGACAGCTCTGCTATAGTCCAAACATTATTATTATTATTATTATTTATTATACACAAGCAGCTAGAAGCTGATGATGTGTATATGACTGCACTTTTATTCACTGCACATGGTCAACTTCACATGTTCCTAGGTCAAGCCGTTTTGTCTAGATGTTGGGTGATAAATCAGTCATGGTAATCTTTTATATTGGATGTAAGTGGACTGCTATCTTTAAATTAACCCATATACTCTACTGATCATACTGAAAAATTTGTAATTTTTTTTGTTAAAATTAATTTCACTGTACTTAACCTTCAGGTCGCGAGTTCTACTCGCACTTGACCGGTTTTTTTTTTCACTTGCGTGTGTATATTTATTTGGGAACGTTGTTCGGTATGATCAGTACATTATGTTTTTTTTTTTTTAAGATAGCAAGTTTTCTTACATTATAGATAGATATGTAAACATACAGACAGACTTTTCATTATATGTATATGGAGAAGAACTCGATATATTAGCACGATTCCCATAGGACGATTCAAGCACTTCCTTGCCGGCTGATGGTTCCTGCCTAATAGCCTGATCGGCTATTATACCACCTTCGTTGTGACGTAAGTATTATCTTTGAATTTATTTTTATCTGCTTGTTAGTCTATCTCAAATCCGTGGTCTATCTAAACCGCGGCCATGGAATTAGTATGAAACGCGTAATGTACTTAGTACATACTAATTCCATGACCGCGGCTCCGTCCGCATTCCAACTGATGGATACTACTCAGCTCGCTTCGGGCATAGCGCAATGATAATTTCCTTCCTTTATTAACCTTCACCTTAATTTGTTCAGTGGTTCTCAAGCTATAAGCAAAATTAATAGGCGCTTACCTATGAAATTGGAGAAATTTTCTTACAGATTCATGACTTCATAGTTCCTGTAATTCAATAGCTATTACCATTATTTGTTTTTGTTTGAAAATTGATTTCAAGGTTTTACATCTACGTATTAAAATTTGTTTTTATTTACAGTTTGATAACTAAAATTAAATCTCTAATTATTAGGTATTAGAGTGCATTACAAACTTGAAATCAATCAGAAAGAAATTTAAAAGCACAAAAGCACAAATATTTTTAAAAAATATATGTGCTTTTAAATTTCTTTCTAATTGATTTCAAGTTTGTAATATAATAATAATAATAATAATAAATTGCTTTATTTCAGGCGACAAGGCCCATAATGCACTATAATAATAATTAGAGTATTCAAAGCGATGGATTTCGCAATAAAAACATATACTTAACCTAAAATTAAATCTTCAAAACAGTTCATCCTAAATCCATGATAAGATCCGTAATAATTTTTTACAGCTGACACTTTTCAAAAATGAAATTAATGTTGCTGTTAGCTTAATGTTGTCTCATTCATAAACTTTCGATTTGTCATTCCCAAAAAAATGCAAAAATGTTGACTGAAAATTGAGTTTCCTTCAAATTCTCCATACAAAAAGCCAATTTCACATGTAAGGACCTTATACTTGAATGATTACCACTGCTCAGCTCTCCCTTGGAATAAGCCTTTGGCGCAATAATACCTGCCTAAAAACTTTCTAACAGTGAAAGAGAAAACCGAGTCCATATCGGTATTATGGTTCTCAAGTTTATTAGCGAATGATTCTTTATAATGTACTTTATCTCCCATTTTCTATCCCACATAATAAATAGAATTTAAGTAAGTATTTTAAATCAAGGCATATTTATTAGTATGAAAATAAAAATCGACTCGAAATGTCCCTAATATTTTCAGAAACACGTCTATCTAGTTATTACCAGTACTAAACTTTAAATAAATACACATCAGTATAGTTCCATCTTTCCCCACAAGATGACACTACGTGTAACACCACGATACATTAAAATTTAGTTCATGGTGGTGTAGTACAACTAAAGTCGCCGTCAATAGAAATTGTGGACTATGTAAACAAACCGTTTTCTCAATTTTTCTCAAGGTTCTGTCACGGAGTCTCATTGAACATTATTCCAAATCATGAAGCATCGAGTCTTACCAGTCATTCACTGTATTTCATCATGAAATATTCAATAATCACCAGTTAATTACGGAAAATCATAGAATCAATAGTCAATTCTGTACTGCGTCGAGATTGCTGTCATATTTTTTTCTCATCGAATCTGTATTGTCTTTGAAAATTGGTGATGTACGAATCTATTTGAATATAAACCTATATTATTCGTGATGTTATTTTATTCCGTCATTTTTTTTTAACAGCGTTACTTCATAATCTTTGACATAAACGTGTGTGTGATTCTATCGAGAGCTGTGTGATCTTCCAGCGATGCTCTAAAATGTGTACCTCATGTCCTAAAAGTAGAAGAAAAAATGAAAGAACTGGATGAGATAATAGATACGGCCAACAACGCTGTGACGGAACCATTTGTAATTAACGTGGGCGATTTGACTAGCGATTCATCAGAATATTTTAGCGATGAATCAAATAAAGAAAACTAATTAAGCACCTAACATATTTTAATCACATACTTACCCATCTCTAGATAGTTCACCTATTCATAGACAAAGACAACATGGCGCTTTGTTTACATAGTTCACAATTTCTATTGACGGCTACTGTATAAAGTTTAGTATGGCCATGTAAACTGATCACGTAGGGTAAACACCGATGCTTCGGTCGGGGTTTGCGTTATCTGACGGAACCTAATATAGCAGCAATAATGTTAAGATTTTTTACTATTCAAAATCCTGTCTAAAAATAACGCCATTCTTTCCTTTATTACAGGTCCCTGGTCTAAAAAGTCGTTTCCAGATTTGTCGATGTGATTAAAAGTGATAATCGTTTTCCAATGAAGTTGGTATAGATCGTGCCAAACTTCTAGTCCGCTTTGAATACGAAAAGAGCTGACTAGGAGTTTGGTGCGACCTATACCTACTTACATACAAAATAAATGATGCACGACAATTTGTGTTTTTTTTCACTAAAACATTTTAAAACTCTATTTTCAAGTCAAGATATTCTACTAACGAGTAGGTATATATACGCAATGATATTGGTGTCGATTCGGCGCAACACAACTTAACTTATTGGACAGGACTAACCTTCTTCTTTCTATATCTAAAAGACAAAGACAGGACGCCCAAAATAAGGTTAGTCCTGTCAAATAAGTTAAGTTGTGTTGCGCCGAATCGACACAAGTATAACAGTTACTGCAACAGTAGCACAGTGTTCAATCGCGCGCGCCGCGACTTCGTAGAATCACAATTCGGGGAGCGTAACCTAAAGTTCAATCGCAATAACGTGCCACACTCCTCGCACTTGTGATTCAACTTAGTCGCGTCGCACGCGATGAAACACTGCTACGGGTGTTGGTGAATATAGTTATACAAACAAAAATATTACAAACTGTTTCCATCAGTTATCGGTTTTATAAGTACTTAGGTACAGTGGAGACCACATCAAGCTATACACTTACAGTACGAAATTAGTCCCTACGTAGAAGAATATAACAGGTACAAAGTCCAATGTGTCTTACTTGATGCGGTCTCCACTGTACCTACATTGTTTGACGCACGGATATCTATGGTTTGACCAATGCTATAAAATTACATTATAACACCGCAATTCTGCGCTGTGATTGCCCAAATTTATTATTACACGCTAGAGAACCAATCGCAAGCGATGACGGTCTGTCTTAATTTCTTAAGAGCAATTTCGCAGCCGGATTGTGAAAAACCCGCCTTTTTCTAATTAAGAGCGGTTCGCAGCCGGATTATGAAAAACCCGCCTTTTTCTAATCAATCGAAACAGAACACTTAAATTCACTAAATAGTTATTCAATAAAACCTTATTACCTATTTATTGTGTATGCTGCCATCGCAAAGCTTCCATTGGTTTCTGTAAACTAGAACTTCAAAAATTTTGAAATTCTAATTTACAGAGATTAATGGAAAGTTAGATATAAACCAGTCATAGTGTAACTCGTTGGGACGAAAAATAATAAAATGTCCCAACTAGTTACACTGTTACTCGATAGGGCAACTTTTTATTCATGAGTGTTCTTTTTTAATTTTTCGCAAAATCGTTTTTTGATGATTGTAGATAAAGTATTGTGTGCAACTGGATATAATTACACATTGCGACACTCGTGCCGGTCTATTATGAAACTCGGTTCGTAAACAAGCACTCGTGTCTCGATGTCTCACACATTATGTCACAGTTGCACAAAATACTATTTTATTCTTGTCTTATAAGAAAAGAAAAACTAACAGTACTTCATGATGAGAATAAAATATCAACCTCATTAAAATATGCTGTCAATAAAATTACGATTAAAATTGTTAATCAACAAAGTGCTCGGAACTTCCAACAAGTTGTGAAGGGAAGAATAATGAATCCTGACGATAAGCCGAGCGATTGGGTGGGTAAGTACAATTTTCAAAATACTGTAGGTAATCAAAATAATATTATTATTATTTTATCACTAAAATAAATATGAACAAAAGTAGCCGTACATTGCTTGCTGTACTATACGTTATACAAATCAAGTTTTGGTTTTGATCCCGTACATGCAATAATGTGAGTTGTAAACGGTAAAGATAACACCGTTAAAATTGCCCAGACTTGCCTGCTCTAGAAAGCAAATCTGTTGCGCCAACGCCCGAAGTCACAGCAATAGACTAACTCTTATTGCACTTGGCTTTAAGCGTTAAGAGGATGGCATACCCTAGTAACTTTTTTTATTACCCGTCCAGCACAATAAGTCTAATAGCAAAGACCTTATTTGCTTTTCATAGAGGCGAATATATGTTGGCTCTTTGGCCTCTTTTTCTTGGACGCTTAATAGTAGTGATCACGCAGCGAAACAAGAATTTGATGTGTTTTTAGCTAATACTGAAATATTCTGTAGGGAAAAAATATTGGATTTAGGTAAAATGCCTTCATATTTCTATTGCCTATTTTATAAAAAAAACTCAAGTTGATCTCTTAACCGCGTTTTTGAAACGAATGTTTGAAAACCAAAAAAAAGAGGGTGTAAAACATTTCTTTTTTTGACAGAAGTATAAATCTTAATACTTTGTTTATAGGTGGAATCCCTAGATAAAAGATCAATAAATCAAATATATTTTCTTCAACATGAGGAGAGACCTAGTTTCTTCCAATGAACCCTTAAAAACCTGGTGTTGTTGATGTTCTAGCGTCAGGTGTCCCGTTTAACCAAATTGGTTAAATACTCTTAAAACAAAAATCTGTGAAATCCACAACCCTCTATAAAATCTTTTTTATTCAATAAGAAACGAACTATCATGAAACACTTGACCTACATAATGGTACATTATTTTTTCCTATAGTTTCTTAGAAATCCAAGCTATTGGAGAAATGGCAGAATTTCTACTACAGATTGATAAAAAAAATGTATAGTCTTTAATAGTTTTTATTGAATGAAAAAGAATAGAGTGGCTGTCTAAGAGAAACAGTTTTCAATGATATTTCGTGGATTTCACTGATTTTGTTTGAGCACCCTTAGGCTAAACAAAAGTAGCCAATTGTTCTAGAAAGGGATGAAGCTGTTTTAAAATTAGAACAGCCCCGCTATTCTGGATGCCAATCATCAAAAAACAGATAAAAACTGAACTTTCAAAATTGCCTTATTATAAGTGGGTATTGAAGTATGCTTTATAGGTGAACCACATAACAGAAGGAACGCCCGCGGTAGGAGCGGAGCGTCGGGCGGCGCGGAGGTAAGGAGTCGAGCGGGGTGGGGAGGTGCGCGCGCGGGGCAGGGTCGCTTCTAGCTCCGCGTCGCCCGACGCTCCCCTCGTACCGCGGGCGTTCCTTCAGTTATGTGGTTCACCTATAGTCAAAGGTATTGAACTATTTACGAACTGTGTCGTCACTTCAAGTGCTAACAGTTAGTAGACAATCGGAATTCGATATTATATCGAGGGTATACTGCGAGAACCAGCTAAGTACAAGTTTTATAGTTTTGAGAATATCAGTTTTTAATTTTGATAGTTTCATAGCTTCGATTAATTAGGTATTTAGTTGGTTTAAAATGTAAAGTATCACGATCCAAGAGTATTATAGCATTTAACTGGTTTGTCAGTATACCCTCGATATCTCTGTTTTTGATGATAGGCATCCCGTCCAGGTATCAACTAAAGATACTAATAGGCCCTTAGGTTAATGAATTGTCATATCTGGGTCTACTATTTACACGCGATTGCCTCCCCCACCATGAGCCACGAACGAAGTACATATTAAATTTTAGAGTAATTTAGAAATAGTCATCTTGACATGTCACTAGCCGATTTACAGAAATCCCCCAGAGCGAAATCCTAAATCCGCCCTTGTCTGTGGTCTCTGCTTACTTCTCTGGGAGACAGGCGTGATGATATATTGACTCCACAGAGAGCGTTTATAAATTAGGGGTCGCGACACTGGTTCTAATGCCATCTCTGTCGCACGTGTTGAAAATTGTATACGCTGTCCTGCTGTCAGTGTTGGAACTTGATGAAATTGTTAATTTATGAACGGCTATCAGGGGCAGGTTCATAAACTACCAATGCCATCTCTGTCGCACGCGTTGAAAATTGTCTACGCTAACCTGCTGTGTTGGAATCTTACCAAATTTTTAATTTATGGACGGCTATCAGAAAGATCTTCTGTTTTGCTCTCGATACACGTGAACGTATGCGTAAAACGTTTATATGAGAAATTGTACAGCGCCCCTAGCGGTTTACGAGAGGAACTACAATTTCTCATACAAAATATCGTGTATCCAGTGCAAAACTCATCACCACATCACGGTTGTTGATGTAGGACACGGGACGCTCAATCCTGAGACCAGCGGGTCTACCGCGTAATTCTGATTTTCATCAACATTAACTTGAGATTGAAATTTGACGTGCGTGCAAAAGAGATGGCATGTTAGGCGGGCGTCGTCGCACGCACGTCAAATTTCAATCTCAAGTTGATGTTGATGAAAATCAGAATTACGTGGTAGACCCGCTGTTCAAATCCCGCCAGTTGATGCACAAATGAGTTTTTCGGCATTTGTGTACGTACCACTTGCTGATCGGTGAAGGAACACACTGAGGTTAACCTGAATGAGTCCCTAAAAGGCGTACCCAAAATACGGCGGTAAAACTCACCAAGGCAAAGTTGTCGGTGAAAAGTGTGTACAAGTGTTGACTGTTTCAGTGACAATCCACACTAGGAAACACCTCTGACAGCCCTTCGGGATTATATGTCGTGATGATATATAAGGTGACATTAATGTATACATCCAAATTCATACTGAAGACTGTAAATAGTCGTTATCTTTTTGGGAAACCAGAAAAAAAATGTGCCCAACAATGGAAAGATAAAACTTCATTTTTTACGTTCTGTAATTAGTTAACTAATGAGGTTTAGTTTTTAGGAAATTTAAATTTATAGTAGATTATTTAGTTCTATTTGTTAGTATTGTTAATTTATTAGATTTTTTTTATTGATCCGTAATACTGATCACTTACCAAGCCCCCAGTATGAATTTGGCTGCATAAATTAATGTGACCTTGTATTTAAATACTAGGTAAATACTTAATTTCCAGCGCCGGAAAATCAAAATGATCATTACGATGAATACCTGAAAGCCATGAAGAAGGTCTATAGGGAGGATGCACTTCGAGAAGCTGAACGTAAGGAACTGACGTCATCTGAGAGGAGTGTAAAGAGGGACCATTCAATGGCTCCGTCGTTAGTAATGTTGTTTCGTCATTATTATATTGAGAGGACAATGTAGCTGATTCTGAAGGCTTTAATTTTAGTTCTGTCAACACTAAAATTATTCCAAGGCAATTTAGCTTCTATTCGCAACATTTAAAGACTATTTTGCAATGATCAAAATTTAGCTGTGACAGCACTAAAACTAAAATTAAAGCCTTCGGAATCGGCTTTAGTAGGACACTAATAACGAAAAAAAAAAAACGGTAGTTAGGGAAGCTGCTGTGTGGGGTAAACATTGAATCTTGTGTAAAAGTGATTAGGTGAATGCCCAGCATAATTAATGTGATCTATAGGTAGGTATACGTATAGACTGACCTCTCTCCTCAGACCCCAGAACCCCCTGTATTGGGTTCCATAATGTCATAGATATCTTATAATAAAGCCGATTCTGAAGGCTTTAATTTTATTTTTAGTGCTGTCAAAACAAATTTTCTTCATTGCCAAATAGTCCTTAGGTTTAACGAACAGAAGTTAAATTACTTTGGAAAATTTTAAGTTTTGACAGCACTATAACTAAAATTAAAGCCTTCAGAATCGGCTTTAGTATCATTGTAATATTATCTGTGATGGTAACAAATATATGTCGATATGTTTTTATTGCGAAATAGACCGCTTTGAATATTATAAGAGTGCATTACAAACTTGCAATCAGTCATAAACAAATTTAAAAGCACAAATATTTTAGAAAAATTCCCTTGGTCAGGATTTGAACCTGCGACCTCCTGCTTACATGACAGGTAGCGCCGACTAATTTTTCTGTACTGTACATCGAATTTTTTGTAACTACTCGATCGATATACCAGCTTTTTGTGCTTTTACATTTGTTTCTGATTGATTGCAAGTTTGTAATGCCCTCTAATAATAATTAATCTTGATGTCATTTGCAAGAACAATTCCCATTAGGTGATCTCAAAATGCGAGTTAATAATTTTACTGAGCAATTGAGAGCAAGAACCGCCCATCTTTTATATGGAAAAGATAAGTAGAGGTAGGCGGTTCTTGCTGTCAGTGCCTCGATTTATAATACCAAATTACTGCTCTTCACTACCTACTTTAATCGCCTCAGCATTTATTGAGTAAGTTATGTCCCGGACAGACGGACACAGCATTGTTGTAAGGTTGTTCCGATTTACAACTAGGTAATCTTAGGTATATAATATTTATAGTACAGATGTTATATCCCACGAAGTCTACTCGGCTATGGTTGTAGTAGTGATGTGAACAGATCCGCGTGATTTGTGGGTTGCGCGTTTTGTAAGCGCTCCCGAGGTTACGCACACCAGAAAAAGTGCGTGTGCGCATGCACTACTACAACCATAGGTAATTAGACTTCGTAGAAAACATCTGTACCTAGTTGTA
The DNA here is from genome assembly GCA_934047225.1 of Ypsolopha sequella. Classification (NCBI taxonomy): domain Eukaryota; kingdom Metazoa; phylum Arthropoda; class Insecta; order Lepidoptera; family Ypsolophidae; genus Ypsolopha; species Ypsolopha sequella. The sequence continues at coordinate 8,893,378 of OW204002.1, read as the reverse complement.
ATCTGCTTTAGAGGATGACTTGCTGGCGTCCTTCTCCAAATTCTACACGAAAAGCTTAATTTTTTGAGAGAAGAAAAAAAATATGTGAAGTAGTCTTACTAACGTTGGTTTCACTAGCGTAAATGTTAATCTGCTTGAAGATAGGCTTCATTTGACGTTCACCCGAATGATCAGAATGTGAAGTCATCGAAGATTTTCCTTATTTTATTATTCCCATGTGATTATTCCCGGGATTCCACAAAGGTTCAGCTCAACCAGGCTGTTCTTGAGTTTTGCGGTACTTAGGTAGAAAATACCGATGAGGCAGTGATAGAAAAGTTTCCATTTTACAAAAACAGACCTACAGCCATTCCTTCAACGGGTCCTGCAGGTTCGATCCCCAGAAGGACAGGTGGGCGCTGGCTGCCCAGGCAACTAGGATCAGCATTATCGCGTCCATGGTGCCTGACGAGATCATCTACAAGCATTCCGACTACTCGGTGCGGGACTACGAGACAGCGCTCATGTTTATTGATGTTTCTGGTACGGGACACGTAAATCTGACTGAACAATATTGTCTTAATGAAATTATATTAGAAAATCATCGCTGATTTATATACTTACTTACTTATGACACTTGACTACAATGAAATTCGTCAATCGGTAGTTTTTTGGCACGGGCGTAGCTAGGACAAGGGCCACGGGCCCCCTGGAAAGTCTAGTGCGCGCTCTATAAGTTTTTACATCAAATAGGTACCTACTTGATGTAAAAAACTTGCTAGGTCTTCAACAGGCAGGGTAGGGTCTCTGTGCCAGAGACAGAAGCCAGTCCAAATATGAATTAAGAAGTTGCCAATATGCCACCGTTTTTGTTTACCAGTGGCTCTCACTTATACCCCTAGACACTTTTCGACCAAAACATGGCTGTTCTTAGGCTTCACAGAACTATGCGAGTGCTACACGAAAGCCGGTCGAGGCGGCCCATCCCGACTCACCCAAGTTCTAAACACCTACATAGGAGCGATGGTCCAAGAGATCTTGACCCACAATGGGGATGTCCTCAAATTCTCCGGCGACGCGTTCATCTCAATGTGGAAGAAGACGGCAACACTGACTATGCAAGATGTGGTGCACACCGCTATTGATTGTGGGTTGATCATACAGAGGAACTATGGGACGTATGTCACGGATCTTGGGGTTGTATTGAAAGGTCTGTTTTTGGAATACCTACCCGCTTCAGTTAGATAGTGTCAGTAATCGTTCTTGTTAATAAAATTCCATGATCTTCATAAAGGCTTGGTCCTCTAAAAAGGCCGCTTTGGATGAATCATATTATGATTCCGTTCTAATGCCGTCTCTTTTGCACGCGGGAAAAAACTCTTGACTCCATCCTACTATCAAATAATTTTATGATTCACCCAAGTCGGCCTTTTACATCGTACATGTGACGTGTTCGATGATTTTCTCGGGGCGCATATAAGCAAAGAAAGTCTATACCAACTGGATTTTGAATGCGATCTCTGATTCTTTGAAAAACTCGCGTAGTGGAGTTTGCAGGCAAAATCCAACACGGGAGTTGAAAAACAAGGATTTTTTGTATATCATGAATTCTGTTAAAACTATGGGGGTCGCCTCGCTCCACTTCGGCCAGCTCCCCAAATTTATGAACAGCTTTGCTCGTCGTCGCACCAAATTTTTACTACTTATTGAAAGTCTTTCTCTCAGATTTTCTAACACCGAAAAAAAAAACTTCTGAGTTCGATTCGAACCCCAAAACCTGATGCCCTACCAATCCACCAACCATTCGATATCTAAAGTAAAAATAAAGAAGCTCCTGATAGCCCTTCACAAATTAACAATTTTGTTTGGTTACAACACTGACACCAGTATACAATTTTTAATAGGTGCGACAGAGATGGCATTAGAACTCGTGTCGCGACCTCTAATTTATGAACTCGCCCCTGTAGTTTTAGATAGCATTCAAAACATAGACTTTATTTATATGCTACCGGGCACGATTAGCAAATGTGTTATTGTGATTGGTGCGGAAATTTACCGAAGCTTCGCTAATGGTTTCCGTTTTTCACGAGGAAAGGAAAGTAACCAAATATGAAAACCCGTTTTGATTTTTTGTAAATTAAAAAACAAGTATTAAAAGTAATTATAATCAATCATACATATTTTCTTAACCTAATATTCGTTTTTTGTTTTTATAATATTAAACAATTTTTATTTTTCAAAAATCAAATTATCAAAATTAGCTTTTTATGGAATAGCTACCCAAATATAAAACGCCTGCTATAGCCACATCACGCACCTGACTGGTCAGACAAAATATGTGCGACACTAAAGTGAGTGAATGAGATAATAAATTACTTTGAATTGCATTTTGAGTGTTAATTTTAGTATTAAATGGTAGTATTCCATATTAGGGATACTATTCCATGTTTGGTAACTTTCCTCTACTGTACAAAATAAATTGAAAATTATTGAAAATTTAAAGTGGATCTTCTGTAGCAAATTCTGATTCGAGTAAGGACTATCCCACTTTAGGGTAGTGTAAAACAAGAGTGTGAATTTTTGGTTTTATTTCCTCACACTATGCATTGAAAAACGTAGTATGACACACGGGCGTAAGAGCAATAAATTACTCGGTTACGTTTAGCACTCGCTACGCTCGTGTTTTAAATCGTCCTCGTAATTTATTCCTTTTCGCCCCTGTAGCATAAACTACTATTACTTTATTAGTTTAGGCGGACACTTTAGGCCTTCACTTTACATTTTTTCTCAAGTTTTGACCTGTGCTATCGTCTTAGAAAAGGCCTTCTTTTTAACATGTATTTTTTTCAGAAACCTATATAGTTTATTGCACAACTTAATCTTGCAAAAAGTTAACAGTGTTTGGAGTCTCCATTTAAGCAAATATTTACTTGTATTTAGAGACTCCGCTCTTCCAAAGCTTATACAGAGTTAAGAAATAAGTTGAAAGATTTACTTACTTAACTTAGATTTAAACAAAATTAATTTAATTTACAAAAGTTGTTGAAGTTGTATGAAATGTTTATTGTGAGTAGTGAGCGAGGGTGTATATGTGTAAGTGTGTAGAGTAAAGTTGAATGTCAAATGTAATGACAAAACGTCGACTAACAAAAGTAAAACTACTTGCGATCGCTACGTTTTACTGTTATACGCCATTATCAACAGTAAAAGTGGCAATATCAGCGGGCCTGGTTCACTTCTCCATCATCGGCTCTGGAGACATAGACCAGCGGTCCTACGTGGTGGTCGGCCAGCCTGTCTGGGATGTAAAGAGAGCGGAGTACGTGAGCACGGCTGGTGACGTTCTCACGTCAGCGTCAGCGTGGGTGTTTGTGAATGAAGGCAACTATACCACGAAGCCTTGCGGCGATGGGCGACATACCAAGGTTTGGTTCTGTTTATTCTTTAAAAAAAGTCGAGAGGTGTCGGTCGTGGGACACGGTCCTGGTTTCAAGCCGCCGGCCGCTTGCGTCGATCACTCCACCCCGTACAATGAAACGCGGTAAGAAGCGTAAGCGATAAATAAGTGTATGGAAAGCGATAAAGCAAAACGTGACGGTCGAACTGTAGCACTTTTTACGCCTGTAGCTTTCATTCGCCAAACGTCCGATAAAGAACTTCGTTCCAAAACCTCTGTGAGTAGGTAACTACCTAAAGGTACTCAAGGTAACAACCCTCCGGTTTATGTCTAATTTTTCTAGATTATATATAGCAGTTTTTATTGAAATTTACATCACATTTATATGTATATTTTAATAAAAACTGCTATATATCTATCAATATTTAAAGAAAAGCCGAATGGTAACATATGTATTTTATTATATTCTAGATTATAGGCGTCGGAGCTACATGGAAAAGGGTAGAGAAGTTGTACACGCCACTAGAAAAAATCAGGGGTAAATCAAAGATCATATTATTATTTAATGTTCCACAATTAATGGGTGATCTTAAAACTAATTATTCTATATCACAGAAAACTCACCGCGAGTGTCCTTACTTGGCCATGCTTCCGAATATAATATTGAAGATGAAGATATAAATTATAGGGAATTTTCATGTGAGTTTTAGGGCTATACGTCGATATATACAAGGTGACTTTTTGATCATCGTCCAAATTCATACTGGAGGCTTGATAAGTGATCAGTATCATGGATCAATAACAATTTTTGTGAAATTCGTGTAATGAAATTTCGGCTTCCTATAGAAATTCACTTCCAGTTACGAGTAAATCACTATGGGAAGTCGAAATTTCATTTTACGAATTTTGCAAAAATTGTTATTGATCAATGATACTGATCACTTACCAAGCCACCAGTATGAATTTGGACGATGATCAAAAAGTCACCTTGTATATGTACTTCACTTGATGTCGTGAAATGAAATCGTACATAAAAAAGGTTAAAATTGCAAAGCGTGATTTGTTTATAATTTCGTTTTCACTAGTAACGGTAGCGCGACCTCAAATTTGTAGCTTCGAAAAACTAGTGCTCGCTGTGTGTAGTAAATGAAAAACTGCAATTTTTTTCAGTTGGTGCCTTATACAGGTGTTAATTTGGTGCACAACTTGCGTCGCACGAATATTGTATATATGATGCTTACTCAAAAAAAAAAAAAGAAGGAGTCAGCGTCGGATTGGGCCTAAGGGGCCCGGGTGGCAATATCTTTTCAATTTATTATTTCCCAGACTAGCTCTCAAACGGCAGGAGGATTAACGTTTTTTTTTATTAGGAAAATAACGAGCCTAGATGATAAATATGCAAATTTTTATTACCTGCAATTAATATCTATTGCAAAACTTCCTGTTTTTCACTCTGATATGTCGAAAAATATGCTTTGTCTATTAAGAAAAATGATGAAATATGTAAGTATAGTTTTTCAGAATCGTTAGACAAAGATAATGAACTTTTTTCATATAGGTAGTATAGTAAGACTGGGGCCCGCGCAGGCTAGGGCCCGGCTGGCAAATGCCACCATGACTCTATGGCCAGTCCAACACTGGAAGGAGTTATGCCCTTTTTTATATGTCCTATAATTATCTTGAATTAAAACTGCTACCCGGGTGCCCAACCCCAACACCCCACCTCTCCGTAAAGCTGAGTCAATTTCATAATGTCTGTGGGTGTACCACTTAGACGTTTTTATATTGCCCTCAAAATATATACAAAAAATTTACGAAACTAAAAATGTATGTTTAAAACATACATTTTTAGTTTTTTACGTTTTTTTCGTCGTCAGTATCATGAATACAACCTACCTACATCCTGTATATAAAAAAGAATATACTGACCGACTTTTTCATTTAATACGCGACAAGTACAAGTTTTACGAAGTCCAAAAAACATGAAAAATCCAGAGTTACATCACGCTTTGCGATTTTAATATGCTATTTTATTGGTTTATATACAACAGGCAAAGTTGCGCATCTCTGTCACATGTAGTTATGTAGTATGAACAATTATAAGTAATTTTAGTTTTTTAAGTACCTATTTATGTTGTAAATTAAACATAAGCCTGCGTGTCACAGAGGGTAGGCAGAGAACAAATCTTATATTTGTTTATCCTGATAAATCTGAATGAATTGGTATATTTATAATGTTCTAACTTTGTTAAGTTTTTTTTCTTTGTATGATTTAATATGATAAAAAATATTTTTTTAGCGATAAATTTGCCAACTATTTTATTAAACCTTTTTATAATAGTTTTTGTGTTATGTTATGTACCTGACTGTACACTAAAGAATGATCGAAGGAAAAACAAGTAAGTTATATCCCATTATGTTGACAAAATTGACAACATACTGAAGAAGGGCAATGTCAAAACAAAAGTACCCGGAATAGAAGAGCTTGTATGATTTGATTGATGGATGTGGAAAAGGCGAAGTTGTGTCAGGATCGTAGCAGATAAAAATCTGCTGTCTCTGCCTACCCCTCTGGGAGACAGGCGTAAGTATGTATGTATTTATACCATACACCTACCCTCTTCAAAGGTAAGGCATTAATGATCAAACATGATGTTCGCGACATACCAGTGCGCCCATCCGTGATCTCAGCAATGCGCAGCAACTGGTGGCCATGTCTCCGTCGGTTTATGGTGTCTCCGGTGCTCCGGGCGGTGGACAACGACGAGCCGATGGACTTCCTCACGGAGGTGCGGAGGGTGGTCGTGGTCTTCCTCAACATCATCACGAAGACCGTCACCGCGCAGACCCTGATTGAAGTCGTCGGGTCAGCTTATAAGGATGTCTGTGGGTCAGTGATTTGGGAAAGACTAACCTTCTTAGACATTCTTCGCTGATAATGGCATTTTTTATGAATATTTGCCTTAAATTTGAATTTATGAAATTTATCTCTATCGATGACTTGAACCTAAAACATTAACCAACATCATAAAAGTTACAAGCGTTAAAAGACTGGGAGTGTAAATTTCATTATTTACTTTAAGTTTTAGGTTCAAGGCTCAAGGTTAGGTTCAAGAACAACGTACAAAATAAGTTACACAAATTCAAATTTTAAGTAAATATTAAAAAATAAGGCCATACTCAGCGAAGAGCGCTTATTTGGAATTCGGGCGAACACGGTGCCCTTAAGAAAGCTAGAGGAGGTATTGTAGGGTTGGGAAAATTAACCAACCACGTATAGAAAACCTTGACCAACATAAAAATTAGTTTATAGTTTCTCTAGTTTTCGCAACCATGCTACTCTCGTATAATATGAAACTTCCATATTTCCACCAACGATATATGTATGACTTCGCATTCGCTTTGCTTCCATTTGTAAACGAATGCTCTTTTTAGGGTTCTGTACCCGAAGAGTGCCAAACTTTTACTAAGCCTCCCTCAGCTGTCTGTCTATTACAGAGGTCTCCCGCTACAGCCTTAATAGCACTCACCTGATAGCTTAATAGGTCCAGTTTAAACTTTCACAGAATACATGTTACTACTATGCCCTCTATTAAGGCGAATAAAAAAAACTAAAGCCTATACAAAAAACCTCGAAAAATTGCATTTTTTCAACATACCTTTAATTTGTTTGAGCTTCATCTTAAAAAGTCCGGTCAAATGCGAGTTGGACTTGCGCCCTGAGGTTTCCGTAACATTCAAATAAATCAATAGACTTAAAACATTTGACACAAATCACGAACTTTTTATTACTAGTTCTGCCTTCAGAATAGACGTTATGTACCTAAAAAATTTATGAAATAAAACTGTAAAATTAAATTGATTTTTTCGTGAATTTCTCAACCGCTTTATTTTTCCTGTAATCTTTACGTAAACACATATTACCATGTTTTTTTTTCATATTATTCGGTCTACCAGTTTTGGACATAAGGGAGGGGGGGACATACATATTTGTTGGTTTTTTAAAGATTTTTCGAAACCAGTGCCAGTAAATATAGTATAAGTATATATTTTTACAATCAACTTTTGAATATCTATAATTTGATACCCATATTGTATTTTTAGGATAATATTTTTTATTTTTCTTTAATGTTTTAGAAATATTTTGAACAATTTAAAAATTTTCATATTTTTTTTACGCCGTGATTTAAAACTATTTTTGTGTCAAATTTCATGTCTTTATCTGTGACATACGGACGGACGGACGGACAACGGAGTCTCACCATAAAGGTTCCTTTTGTACCTTTTAGGTACTACATAACCCTAAAAATGACACCCCACATTCCACGTTAAGAAAGAAAAAAATGTTTGACTCCTTTTTCAGTATGGGAATTAAAATACACCCTTCCTTTTAGTGTCGCTTCCAAAGCTGGTGGGCTTGTGAACAAAGTATCGATGTTCGACAAAGATATGATGTTCCTTGTAGTCTTCGGCCTTCGAGGCCTGAAGCACGAGTGCGAGGCCGAGAAGGCGCTGGAGTGTTCTCTAGAGATGAAGAATATATTCAACGACGAGAATATTAAGTCAGTGTCGATTGGCGTTACTTCTGGTGAGTGCTCGTACTTGTGTTGTTCAGTTTTCAGTCTGAGCGTTTAGATAACAAACCTCAATAATTTTAGAGGTTATTAAGAAACGTTAGTTAATGTTAAATGTAAAAACTATTAAAATTATAAAAATGTAACTTGGAGATATATGGTTGTCCTAGCCATTCATAGCCTAGGAGTAAAATCATCTGGAGCATTAGCTAAGTTAAGTTAAGTTAGCTAGTTATTTACTGTATAAGACAGGTGGACAGATATATATGATATTTTATTTCCTCATGACATGAATTTCTTCTGTCTTGTATTTTTTATCACTTTATATAATTTAAGTATCAGTTATACCTTTGTAAAATAAAAATAAGGGCGCCAATTGTTACCTTAATTGGAATTGTTTTTCTGTAAGTTTCCTTTTATATCGTGCACCATAATAGTAGTTTATGCTACAAGGGCGCAAAGGAATAAATTACGAGGACGATTTAAAACACGAGCGTAGCGAGTGTTTTAAACGTAACCGAGTAATTTATTGCGTTTACGCCCGTGTATCATACTACGTTTTTCAATGCATAGTGTGAGGAAATGAAAACAAATATAATCTTGTGAACTTTAAATTATGATTGGCTCAAAAGGATTGTATCCAGAGCCGTTAAACAGTGGAAAAAAAGTATAACATCTATGGTACACAGGAAAAGCTGCAGGTTAGCCAACCATTAGAAACAAATTAAAAAAAATAATAATAATAAAGCCCTAGGGCAAAATAATCGACTTTCTGTTCGGTTTTGATGCATAAAAAGTGGGCCTTTACGAGCACATGCATTGAAAAGAGTATTTTGTCTTGCCCTGTCTTGTGTTACGATCCTCGTAGCACTTTACTACGCCACTTAAAGACACGCTACAACTTGCTACACTCCTGGTAGCAAAGTGCTACGCTTGTAGCGGATCCCTACAACTTGCTACAGTCCGTGCTACAGTCCGTGCTACGCTCCTCGTAGCACTTTACTGCGGCACGATCAAGGTGCTACAACATAGTTACGCTTCTCGTCGTAAATACTTGTAGCAGTTTCCTACAGCTCGCACGTTAGTATGGCACGTAGCGAGTTGCTACAACTACAGTAGAGCCACTGAGTGATGGCGCCTATGACGTTTAAATGCGTACAAAGTATCGTAATTATTTATAAGCAAGTGTGGATTAAAAAATGTAATACTTCATTGTTGATAGTGATGTACTACTTGTTTCGGTTATTATTTTTCGATTTGAATGTTGCTTTATTGTGCAATAGAATTCGTATAAAAACAAAGATTTTTTTTTAAAAAAGTTTCTCATTTTTTATAGGTCGTGTTTGAGGTCGCCAAGTTACGCAATAATATTTAGTTAAATACAAAACAATGGCGAAGTTAAACTAAACGAAAATAAATGATAGTAAAATACTTTTTTCGATTTAGATATTTAAACATCTCTTGGGGGCCCCGGGGCACTATACCGCATAGCCCTCCGATAGCTACGCCGCTGGTTTTGGCACATTTTCCTTTTGTATAATTATGTTGAATGTTGAATGACGTGTCTCATGTTGAGTAAACTCACACTTGATTTTTATTTTTAACCGAAATTTGAAATGTACCTCATCACTAAATGCAGCTGTCATAAGTGCCATCACTCAGTGGCCCTACCTTAGCTACACTCATCGTTGTGAAGTGTTACGGTTCGTAGCAGAGCGTTTCAAATTGCTACAGTCCATACACGCGCGCTCATCGTTCTAATTCTACGTATATAGCCACATAATTAAGGGCCTTACTATTGCCAAATGGGTACTTTCTAAAGCCTACTCCTCGTTTATGGCCAAACCAAAAATAATGAAAAAATGTATTATGAATAGTCAACTCTTATACAACATATGCAACATTTTTATTTTTCATACCACCAAAACTTCTACATGAATTTTTTTTTTACTGAATGGTGTTTTTTGACCTCAAATTCCCTACTGCTCCTGAGTGCCTTGGCCGATTGAATTCATTTATGCTTTGATAAATAGATAAATTTTATAGCTATAAACATAACATAAGATTATTCAATCGAGTAATCACGTCCAAGTGAAAAGTATAATTTTCTTCTATTTCGCCCTCTCAAGGACGCAGCGAGCGTCGTAACAGCCACTATGCATTGCGCGCTGATATTAACCTTATTTCAATATCGTTTCCGTTGATATTTGTAGTGACAAATATCGAGCTGCTAATTTGGCGATGGTAATCGCCTTAAGTAGTACTCTTCTAAATCACCGCTCAGCTTTTAAGAATATATAAGTTATTTATTACGTATAATCTGGTTTATCTAGGAACTACCTACTGCGGCGTCGTTGGCCACATGTTACGTCGAGAATACACCGTCATTGGTTCCGCAGTCAACAGGGTCTGTTACTTACAAACTATACTTAGTTTCCAACTTAACACCATGGCATTAAGGTTCCTTTTCCATCACCAGGCTGCAAGGCTCATGATGGCGTACACAAATAAGATCACGTGTGACAAGGAGACCTTTTTGAGAAGTAAACTGGACCAAAGGCAGTTCAGGTTAATGGACCCTAAACCGATGAAGGGCATTGCTAAACCTGGACCCATTTACGAGTATAACAAGTATAAGTAAGTTTCTTATTTGATTCATCTCATCGCATCTAACGACAATTTATTCCTGTTTGTCCCGTCCTGTCCCCACGTGGGGACAAACAAAAATACGAATTCCTTTCTGTCCACGAGTTCAAATTCGAACACAGATGTTACCATTTTGGTCAGATCTTGAATTTAAATTTGAGGACAGTTGAAATATATATCGAAATATGCAATATTATTTCCTTTTCTTTAATCAAATCAGTTTCAAATACCTAATATTTTGTATCGGTAACTATTTCAATGATAATAGATGGTGGAAGTTCGGGCATAAAAAAAATATACAACATACGTTTACTTTTTGTTCATAAAAAGAGCGTTTTTCCTTATGTCAAATTTAGTGTTAAATAAGATTCCTAGATGGCACTGTCGTATCATCACGTAACAGAATAAAAACGTAACAGAATCAAAGACAAAATTTGCACCGATTCCAAACAAACGAAAAACCACTTTGACGTTGATTGCTACGAAATACATTTTATCTATGGTGACTTGAACAGCGCCATCTGGGGCAAAACTAAGAAATAAGAAAAAAAAAAACAAGAAAAACGCTCATTATTATTTTAGTTTTGTCGTCGAGTTAAATCCGGGGACAGAAAGGCATGTCCCTACGTGGGGCAAACAGGAATAAATCCAAAATGTAAAGTTGATTATTTTTTAAATATAAAGCTTTGTTAAATGATTTCAGCATCCTGATTACATCAAGTCAAAATTTAAATTTCATAAAGGAGGGATTTAATTTTTTCCTTTCATCTTGAATGTTGATCAAACATTTGATTTAGTAACGGTTTAGCAGCTGGATTGTAAAAAAAACCCGCCTTTTACTAAAACAGAACACTTATATTCGAAATTTACTGAATAGTTCCTCAAAGAAACCTTATTACCTACATATGTTTTGTGTATGCTGCCATAGCAAAGTTTCTGTAGATTAGAATTTTAAAAATTAAAGCTTTAAAATTCAAATTTACAGAAACCAACGGAAACTTTGCGGTGACAGTTAGAAATACGTACTTCCAGACAGGTAGACTGATGATAATCTAGATGACTGAAAATGTCTATGGCGCTCTTTAGTAGAAGCATATGCCTACTTATTTTGCACTAGCTGCGCTAGCACTATTGCGTAGTACTTACTAGTTACTTATTTTTTTGTGCAAACCTATTTCGCAGTATGTCAGATCTGCAAGACAGAACAATTTAAGTCATAGCGCTTGCTACGATGAAGCAACCAATGCCTCGCCTCGCCAGACAGAAAGCGTGGATGACACGAGCTGGCGTCTCATACACCATAGAAATTCACCCGCCAACTACTAGGGCTTCCAATATTTATTCATTTTAACTATTCGAATATTTGGAATTCTAAAACTTTAACTGTTCGAAGTTTTCGAATTGTACCTACTACACGACGGTCATAAACAATGATAAAAGGTCATAATCATAACATAATATCTACTGATGTGCGCACTTACAAAATTAAAACATTTATTTCAATAATTTTTATTCACTAAAAATGTTTTAGTTTATCTTTAAGGATATTTTTAGTTTAGTTTAGATGTATTTATTTTAGTCCTTTTTATTTTAATTTTAATGTTATATAAGTTAATTGTTGCAATAAAGTATTACTATTTACTAATATAATAATAATATTATATTTTAAAATTTAAATAATAAAAGTAATAAAAACATATTCATGAAGCAAACCATAACGACAAGGCATGTTAAAACAAGAATGTATTAAATTTAGTTCGTATTAGAAATGAACTAGTCAAAAGTAGTATTCGAAATATTCGAATGCTTGTGTCTGTATAATTCGAATATTAGAACAGGCGAATACTTCGAATGAAAAGCCCTACCAACTACACACTATCATCTCGCCGCGACAACATTGCGCTTTCCGTTTGGCGATCCCTTGCCAGGCTGACGGGAGTCTTGTACCCAGATGGCCGGAACGTCAAGTAGGTGCTCGCCACCCGATCCTCGGTCGCAGCCGGGAGCTGCGCCAATACAAGCTGTTCTTCATCAACGCGGAGCGGCATCGGTTGGAGAGATTCACCACGTATGCTGACCACAAGTACGCATTTGCTATATCGGTGGGTAGCTTGATACTGTTGAGTATTATTAGTGAGGTTTGTTAAAGGTTTCAGGGTATGCTGTGCAGTGTCCATTTTAGTGCAAAAAGCCTCCAAAAAAGGGCGAGGGCCGACCAATTTTGGAGAGCCGCGAATATTTCAAATGTAGAATGTGAATGAAGTTGTTAATTTGCCAACATAGTTATGTGGCCAACACACATACAGAAAGAAAATAGTTGACAAGACAACTCTGCTGTGAGAGTTTGTATAAGATTGTTACCTTCATGAAGCATGGTATTATGACAATAATAATGATCTTTGTCATAATACTAGTTATATAATTTCCTAACTTATGTTTTAATACCTTTAGTATTAACGTTAATTTATTAATAGATGAAGTAACTGTAAAAGCAGATGGATTATATGGGACAGTAGACAAAGACATCTTGCTAAGTTTCTTGCCCTTCTTCTTAGCAATACTAATCGAATGGGCGGAGTTAGGCATATATTTAATATACATATGTAATGCATATATTTATAATATTGTTTATTCCTTATTCCTTTATTTTAAAAAGTGTATTTTTTTATTAAATTTAAGTAAACCTAACCTTTATTATTTTCTTGGGTATTTCCCCATATTATTATTTATTTTTCAATGCATGTGCTCGTAAAGGCCCACTTTTTATGCATCAAAACCGAACAGAAAGTCGATTATTTTGCCCTAGGGCTTTATTATTATTTTTTTTTTTTTTTATTTACAATGGTTGGCTAACCTGCAGCCTTTCTTGTGTACCATAAATGTCATACTTTTTTCCACTGTTTCACGGCTCTGGATACAGTCCTTTTGAGCCAATTATAATTTAAAGTTCACAAGATTATATTTGTTTTCATTTCCTCACACTATGCATTGAAAAACGTAGTATGATACACGGGCGTAAAAGCAATAAATTACTCGGTTACGTTTAAAACACTCGCTACGCTCGTGTTTTAAATCGTCCTCGTGATTTATTCCTTTTCGCCCTAGTAGCATAAACTTCTATTTTCTATATTTTTAATTTCAGTGTATTATATTTACCTATGTTATTTATTCCTATATTTTTTTATTTACGTGCATTATTTTATCTTATTAAATTGAAGTAAACCTAGCCTTTATTATTTTTAGTGTATTTCCCCATATTATTTTTAATTATATAAAACTATTAGATATAGATTATTTAGTTATATTGTTTTTTATTTTACATTAAAAACCGACCTGTAACAGGAGTATCTGATGTATACCTACATTACTTAAATAAATATAATTAATTTAATTTCATTCTAAAACCATTCAGTAGATAAACTGAATTTTAAGTTTATACTTAAACAATACAAATTTTGAAGATGGGTGGATTTTGATTTTTGACCCAGGCTAACACATGAGCTTCTTAATATCCTGGAAAATCATGAAGTTCTCTATTCTTCTCTAGGTACACACAAAAAATTCACGCGTCCTAAGGCAATAAAATTTACAAAAATAATAATTGTTTTCTTGTTTCAGGGTCCTGCAATGGTTGGTAAAACACGGTTCATGGAAGAATGTTTGAATATTAGCCCAAAATCTATTCCAGCCGAAAAGATTCTTATGACACCAAAGCAGAAGGTAGGTAGAAACAGAATAAAACTTATAAATAATAGTACTTGTTTAAATAATTTTTTCACCTCAGTAGCTTAAAAAGTGCGCCTTTGTTGCTTAAAACTAGTGAGCAAAGGTCAATTTAGCTCACTCAGTGAAAAAAATAATTTAAATTTAGGACGCTGCGAATTGGCATTTAAAATTTCCTTTTTTTTTAATGCCGTTTTACGGCTTTTGCTACTTGTTGAGCCAGACATTTTTTTCTTCCGAAAACAAGTCGGAGAATTGACCGTTAATTATCTAAAAGGATATTACTTATGCCGCCTCTTTCAATCAATGGCGGCCATGGATATCATAATATAATCATAATAATACGAGTACAAGTGTGTCAGTTAATTCGTTGTAAAATATCGTTTTTTACATATTGTATTTTCTCGCTAATGAGGTGAAAAGATGTATGTGTGTGTTCCTTGTGCCTTTGAATCCCTCACTACGCTCAGTATTCTAACTTAGAATCTGTCAATCGCTGGCTCAGGATTCATACTCAGTACAAGCAACAAAAATTAACTTTGTTTTCTTGTTGCACAAATAACTATTGTACATTTCATATTTTTAGTGTCGCTTTTTGCTGATTCATCAAATGATGACGAAAGCATTCGCAGGACATACCCGATTATCAATTCCCAGTCATGTATGGGAAGTATATGAGAGCAAGATCAGAAGCAGGTAAAATATTCATTGGTCTATAACTATAATGCAACCAAAAAACTAGGCAAAGTTACATCTTCTAATACTAAGGTAATCGCCAAATGGCTTTCAAATCTTTGCAGCATCTCGTTTTAATTATTTTCAGCGTCGACATAATGTCGTTGTCAGCAACAGATATCTTTGCAATAAACTCCATATTTGACTGTCGGTTCCCTTTGCCTGACGGTTTTGTCTACAATGGTGACATGCTTGCAGAACAAAGCGTGAAGAATATCATACGACATATCTGCACGAAAGTGAGTTGCCATTGCAGTGATTATTATTTTTATCCATTGTTCCAAAGTGCATGCTTAATTGCGGTGACATCAAAATGTCATTGATAATGTGCTATCAAACCTCAGAATCAAACCCAGCCCGACATTTTACAACACGATTAAAACAATAGTTCGGTTATAAAAGTAGCGATAACTCCAAAACTAACCAAGATAGCTTCATTAAGGCGATATGTAAAAGTTTTAGCGTCCCTTTTACTCCATAAGCGAAAAAATCCTCAGTGCGAGAAGGACGGATTTGAGGATAAGTAGCAAAAAGTCTGTTTTTTATTAATATAAAATGTAATTAAGTTGCTATCAAAATTTCGTTTAACCTGGTCCTAGATAATGTTATAACCCATCTAATAAAATATAATTGCAGTCCCTATGTCATTCCAAATTGTCAAACCAGGAGAATTGGTGTCGAGAAAGACCTAATTTCAATGAATATTTGTATCGAGCCGAATTTCTCCAATCGCGTTTCTGTTTTAGCGGATCCCTACAAAAAGATTTCAAAAATAATATACTATTTTCTCAAAATAATACCTTCTTAGCTGAAGTAGATAATTATGCAAGTTCTAAAAGTGCCGATCCTTTTTCCGTAGCGCCTTAAATAAAATGTCTATTAAAAAGGGTTTTATTCAAAATATGAATAGATTCTTTAACACACCCGTATCCTCTTTCACGTGCTATATGTTTTCCCGTTTTGTAAGCACACTACGTTGTACGCCACGTTTATGTGTTCCGATCTATTTGAAGAGATGTCTGAACAAAAGTTGAATAAATTTCTATGCAAATTTCTGACGGGTAGTGTTTTCACCACACATTACCTCTGATAGTGATGGTGATACATCTGATACAATGTCTCTCTTCTCCTATGAGAGGCATAGAGTCTTCCTACCAACGAACAGCGGGCCTATTATGTATCTCTAGTTGTCTTCTGGACTGGGTGTCTATCATCAAAAACATAGATATACTATCGAATTCCAACTTCCTAAGGATATGTTCGCACTTGAAGTGACGACACAGATTGTTAATCGTTCAATACCCACTAAAGGCAATTTTGAAATTTCAGTTTTTATCTATGTTTTTGATGATAGGCACCTAGTTCAGTTGGCAACCAAAGATACAGAATAGGGGGGCTGGAGAGCGTTATACTAATGCTTATTTTGAGGAAACAGTTGCGTACGGCGAAGGCTGTATACATATACATATATATATACAAGGTGACTTTTTGATCATCGTCCAAATTCATACTGGAGGCTTGATAAGTGATCAGTATCTTGGATCAGTAACAATTTTTGTAAAATTCGTAAAATGAAGTCTCGGCTTCCCATATAAATTAAGTTCCAGTCCCGAGTGAATCACTATGGGGAGACGAAATTTCATTTTACGAATTTCACCAAAATTGTTATTGATGCATGATACTGATCACTTACCAAGCCACCAGTATGAATTTGGACGATGATCAAAAAGTCACCTTGTATATGATACGCCGATATTTCTTCAGAGGGTCGCACGAAGCTTGTGGCTATAGAAAATGGTATAATCCGACACAAACCTCTTTAGGATAAGACCTTTTAGACTACGGGCGTACAGTGGGTTGGGTAAACATTTTTCTGATAACAAAATCACGTTAATAAATAACAAGTAGAACTCTACTACTCGTATGTTCTGAGAGCGTATCAACATGTGCTTAAAAAAATTTTGCGCGTCCTATATTGGTACTAACGTGAGTCAGCCTGGTTTTATCGAAGATCGATTTCTTTTTATTTATTTATTTTTTATTTATAATTATTATTAATGTGCATTACAAACTAGAAATCAATCAGAAGCAAATTTAAAAGTACAAATATTTTTGAAAAATTTAATAGGATTTGAACCTGCGACCTCCTGCTTATATTATGACAGGCGCGCTGCCGACTGCGCTACCTAGGTTCGTATCTGGATACGACGAATTTTTCCACCATATCTGCACACCAAATTTTTGTAACTACTTGATATACCAGCTTGTAATGCACATACTGAACGCTCACGAGGGCGTTATGTGATTTCACGCCTTGCTCATTCTGAACAAAAAATTCAATTATCCAACCTCTTGGATGTAAGTAATGATTTTATATGATTCACAATGAAATAAGTTAATTTTAACGCAAAAATGTAATTGTATTAGACAACCAATTTTTCTAAGGAGACTGACAGCAACCACCTTGTAGAAGAGTCACGGGGTTACAGACAAAATGGCGGCGGGCTCACGCGCATTTAGATTTCTCGTAGATTTGTTGTTACTATGGGCATCGTATTGTAGTAATACTTTATATTCTCTGGTATTGGTGTGCGTTTATGGTTATTGAATTATTACAAGTGTGTTTTTTCTTTACCTGGCCTTTTTAGACCTCCGGGCTTATTTACCTCAAGTACCTCATTATTATATTACCTTTTGCGGTTTTGGTAGGGGCACTTTATTAGGTCAGTCGTCAGTTAAAATCAATACAAAACGTCAATAATCCGTTTTAACGCCGGGGTCAAAGATAAATTATATGTCAATTCTGCACCCGCATGTCTTTCAGGTCTACCTAGATATTATGTAAGTATATTCCATTCCGTTCTGTGTGAATGGACAGACAGACAAGACATCAAAGCCGTTTTACGCCAGGGCCACAGCTTCAGGCTTCTGGCGGCGCTTCTTGCTGCGCTTCCAGGCGGTTTTTGCGAGGGGCTTTGCCCTGCCACGACACCTGTCGGCGCTTTCATGTACAGCGCGCTCGAAACTAGGTTCGTCCTGTGCGCTCGATCACTGTTTCAACCGCCCGCTTCACACCCGCTTTCATGTATAGCGCGCTCGCTCGCTCAAAGCGCTCGACACTAGGTTCGCCCTGTGCGCTCGATCACTGTTTCAACCGCCCGAATCCCCGCACACCGCCGTCGCGAGAGCGCAAGTCACTCGAAGCCGGACAAGACGTGCGAGCGGCGACCCATGGCCGGCTCTATACAACTTAATACATTCATTTGTTCTCTCCGCCGGCGCCGCCGCAAGAAGAACCGCTTGGCGCGCCTCTCGAAGCCTGAAGCTGTGGCCGACCGGTTATACCGTAAAGCTGAAAATGATCTATTAACTTTCTGTCCAGAATTTTACATCATTGTGTTTGTTTGCCATCGACGACATGCACTACGCTGACGATGACTCCTGGAGAGTGCTACTTATTATGCTTGACACCAAGACAATCTTCGTCGTCTTCACAGTAGAAGAGTCTAAGCTTTCTAGTAAGATTTGATGTACTATTATGTTGTTTACTCCGCCTTAGATCGTTATTTCTTGCGTTAGGTAACAGTGTTACTCGTTGGTAACAGTGTTACTCGTTGGTAACAGTGTTACTCGTTGGTAACAGTGTTACTCGTTGGGAAGAAAAAAGCTGTCAACCTTACCGAGTCTCTACATTTACGAAATAGCATGTTTCGCGAAATCCCACCAAAATTTGTACTCGAAAAATTCGAACAAGTATAGTTTTAATACCCGTTAGAACAGATTTTTGCCAAAGAAGTACATATTTTATGCAAATCAAAATTTGAAACAAGTCACCTGAATCTCTTAAAGAACTACCTACTCGCTTATTTAATAAAAAGCTGTTTAGCTGGTTGTCTGTAAAATGTTTTTATTCTATTAAAGAGTTTATAGATCTTAGACCTAGAGAGATTATTATTGTATAAAATTAAGAATATATAATTAATACTTATCCTATTATAATTGTAAAATAATATAATCTTACCGTTTTAAATTTTGCATGCCTATTTGGGCAAATTGTGCTGAACTATATATAATTTATAACAACTTATGTGACACAATTTATGCAAATAAATATCTTTATCTTTATCTTTTTTAACGTGTAACAGATTTCAATTCCAACGAGTTACACTCTTATTTTGGGGGTGTGACACTTTGGGACGAAAAATGAAAATTTGTCCCATCGAGTAACAATGTAACTGGTTGGGACATTTTATTATTTTTTGGTTCCAACGAGTTACACTGTGACTGGTTTTGGTGTAACTCGTTGGGACCAAAGGGTTTTGTTTGGGTTCTGTACACAAAGGCCCTCTGCAGTGGCGGTCCGAGGGGGGAAGTCACAGTGTTCATGAACCCCCCAAAGTCATCCACGCTGATTCCAAAATCTCCTAAAACTTGACGGTTTAAAGGGACATTTTCATGTTCATAAAGTCTAAGCGACGAAATCGAAAATAGTCAAAAAGTAGAAAAATCTAAAAATATTTAATAAAAATAATAAAAATTGCGTGGAACTGTACTTGAGCCTAGATAACCTCCCCTCCCCCCAAAATGAATGAATGAATGAATAAACACTTTATTGCACACAAATAAGAAGACAAGATACACACAAAGAACATATAGAAGGCAAGGGCGGACTTATTCCTAAAAGAAATTTCTTCCAGTCAACCTTGGGAAAACATAAAAACATTTTTATCGTGAAAATTTAACTTAATCAGTGCATAATCGTAGGCTGCGACCGAGTTTGCCCCTCTGGCAGAGGGTAAAAAAGAAACGATATAGTTAGTCTCCAGGCCCGGCACTCCCAAAAAGATTCGATCGATCGTTTATCGTTCGAGCATACGTCCGATGACGCATGCATAGAAAGTGCGGTAGATAATACGACCGAACGATATTCGATCAAATTTTGTCACTTCGGAGTATGCCCTCAGAACTCCCAAGTAGCGCTGTTTGCTGATATTGGTGTCGATTCGGTGTACTTATTTGACAGGACTAAACTTAATTTAAATACACTTAGGTACAATTTACAAAATAAAATAACTGTTTATATTACTTATAGCACTGGGCGCCCTTTGGCGAAAATAACTTCATAGTGCTTCCGTGTTACGAAATTATTATTCGAAATTA
This sequence comes from Ypsolopha sequella, assembly GCA_934047225.1. Taxonomy (NCBI): domain Eukaryota; kingdom Metazoa; phylum Arthropoda; class Insecta; order Lepidoptera; family Ypsolophidae; genus Ypsolopha; species Ypsolopha sequella. Next base: position 8,873,164 of record OW204002.1, on the reverse strand, counting down.
TTATAATGTGCTAGGTTGTTAGTTTTACAGTCTGAGAAAGAATCTGTTAATGTGTCGGAAGCCTGCTTTGGGTATTATTAGTCTCAAATTCTTTTTTTTCTCTATTTTTGTATTTTACTAACCCTATTATTATTATTATTATTTATTTATTTAAAATGTATAAAATTACAGTATATTAACTAATACGTTATACAATTATAATATTAATGTTAAAAATTAAAATCAAAATTAATAAATTAAAACTAAAATTAAAATCAAAAAAATACAATCAAATATAAAACATCAATTTTAAATTATGAATAGGGACATTCCTGTCATTCATCACGCTCGCAGAACTTCAGGCATTTCTCAATCACAGTCATCAATCTATCAGCAAATAGGATAGGCCTAATTAAGTTTTTCTGTATTACTAACCATTTAAGTAAATAAATAAATAAATAAATAAAAATAATTTAATCGTTTCCTTTCAGTTGTAGCAAAACGCTGCTATGCAAACAACATAATTGTGAAGCTTCGCCTGACTGGCATCGACAGGTGGTACCACGCAGCGCTGGCCTGTCAGCTGCTAGATGTTCAAGCTATACCTGCTGATTTGGAAAAGTTACTCTTATTTTTAAAACATAACAAAAAATATCGTCACAACATGAATCTTCGAGGCACGTCACAGTCCACACTTGGTACCGCTTTTCACGGACGATTATTACGTCCCAAACGTGATGGTTGGTGAGCCCTCTATCGCCGTACTTCGGGCACAAAACTCTTTCGAAGCACGCATAGCGAGGCCTTCCTTTTCCAACAGTTTTTGAACGATTGTACTGAATCTACCACAGACGCAATCAATATGAAACTTATATACAAGGTGACTTTTTGATCATCGTCCAAATTCATGCTGGTGGCTTGGTAAGTGATCAGTATTATGGATCAATAACAATTTTTGTAAAATTCGTAAAATGAAATTTCGACTTCCCATAGTGATTCACTCGGAACTGGAAGCGAATTTCTATGGGAAGCCGAAATTTCGTTTTACAAATTTTATTGATCCAAGATATTGATCACTTATCAAGCCTCCAGTATGAATTTGGACGATGATCAAAAAGTCACCTTGTATAGGTTTTTTCAAACCCTTATCTTTACGTTGTAATAGTAGCGTTACCTTATTGGAAAACTTACGATCAATAGATTTTATTTTTGAAAATAGTCTCTTTTTGAGTGTTTTTTTGGTTTTTTGTTTGATCCATTTGATTTTTATGAGTCATATTTTATAACATTGTAAGTTCAAAAATTACTTAAATGCAATATTGTAATTTTAGTCGATTTTAATCTTAAAATTTGACTCGTTCTGAATCGGTTCGCGCGCATTTTGGCGCACGCGATTTTTAACTTTATGAAAGTTAGTCTACGGGTTATAATTGCAAAGCCGCTGTGCGCCTAAGGAGGGCCTCGTGTTAATGTGCACAGCGGGGATTAAACTCACGACCTCTGAATTAGCAAGCTCTAGACTACCGACCACTCGGCCAGAGTCTCATTTTTAAGGGTCTGTATAACGTCAAATGCACAACTTCAAATGATCATTTCATATTGCGTAACTTGGTCAATCGGTTTCATATACTTCTGATCGGCACGTCTTAGCAAAAACGCAAAAGCTCGATAGAAAAAAAGCCTTCCTTAAATCATAAAACCATGAAAAATAAATGAACGAATGACTCCGTCGGTTAGTCTTGGAATATTTTAATAATTTTATCTAAGTTATTGAATAAAAACCATAGACGAATCGTCTATGATAAAAACTCAAGTTTTTCGTGAGCGCGTGTTTCTTGGTGGTCGTCCACGGCTCAGACCGCGCTATTTTAAACTAAAAGGAAACGTCATAGAGTTCAGTTCTGATTGATGCAAGATGACGTGCTCAATCTGACTTTATATGCAGCCTTAAGGCTAATGAAATAACATGATAGACGCAACTACTAGGTATTTCGTCCATGGTGGGCCGTTTAGTCACAATTCTTCAGTTTTATTACGATATTGTAAAAAAATTGTAATATTAAATAATGAATTTCCTATAGCCGTGTAACTATTTTTGAGAGCTATCAAATCTGAAACATATCTATCCTTAATTATTGATTATTATTAATAAATGATTACAATTAATTATTGATTATTATTAATAAATGATTACAATTAATTATTGATTTTCGATAACAATAGATCGATGCCATATTAAGTGGTACAAAACATACATACATACATATACTCACGCCTGTCTTCCAGAGGGGTAGGCAGAGACTACAGATTTCCATCTGCTACGATCCAGATACACCTCTTTCGCCTCTTCCACATCCGTCAATCTAGTCATACAAGCTCTTCTATTCCGGGTACTTTTCCCTTCTTCAGCTCACCAATTTGGTACAAAAACGAGATAAAATAAATTAGGTAGCGTTAGCCTATCATCAACAATTGTTTAGCAAAATGAATTTCCAACATATTCCAGGATGGGCCAGGACACCCGCTAGTCCAAAATGGATAACGTAAAAGAACGTCTGGAATAGTTTTTTCTCATTCACCAGGATAATCCAAACAGCGAGCCGTGGCTTGCCAGGATGGATCCAGAACTTCGTCATAGCCCTAGTCCAGCGAAGTGACCTAAATATTGTGACATTGACCCGAGGCGAGGCTATCAATTCTGGAGCCGTTCTCCCTATCCAGAGTTTACTCCAACCCGAAGATCAAGAATCAAAGGATTTAAGTGGCGATAATATTAAGGTTGTGGGATCATACATTATTTAAGTGGCGATAATATTAAGGTTGTGGGATCATAGATTATTTAAGTGGCGATAATATTAAGGTTGTGGGATCATAGATTATTTCGGGCCATCATTATTACACACGGGCCATCATTATTACATCACTGGCGATGCCTGCGCACACCACTGATCGTTTTTCTAAATCATTTACGGTCAACGCAGTTCGGCTTTGGAATGAACTTCCGCAAACCCTCAGAAATCTTCCTTCTGTGTCCTCTTTTAGATTTAACCTGAAAAATTATTACCTTTCATCTCTCTGACTAGACTGACTATGCTACTTTATTTGTATGTATGTATTTATGTATTTGTGTATATATTAGTATGTAGTGTATTATATTGAAATATTAGGCTTGAAGAAGATTATTTATCTTTTTGCACAAATATGATACTTGTAATTTTTTTTTCTTTCTCCACACCATTGGTTGACTGGAAGAAATTTCTTTAAGGAATAAGTCCGTCCTTGCCTTTTACTATTCTGTATTCTGTGTTTTATTTAAATTTTTCTGTGCAATAAAGTGTTTATTCATTAATTCATTCATTTATTTATTCATTCATTCATTCATTCATTCACTCGTGAAAATTCGTGCTCTTATGTAGCTAACAAGTTGCACGAAATTTCAAGTTGTAACATTGCTGTGACATGAGCTGGAGGGAAATTCGGAACTCGATATCGTTGATCAAATGGGCGCAAATGCCTGTAATTGGATACAAAACTGTCAAAACTACGAGTTAACAGTTTGGTATCCAATCATAGCAGTTACAGCTAATCGACAAACGATTTAGATCGATGATTTGCACAAATTGCTCCCAATACCCTGTTGTAACCTCACGATTTCGATTGCGTGATTCTCCCTCTGTCAACCTTAATTTTATTTTTATTACACCTGATGTAAATAGACCACCTCATGTTAAAATGGGGAGTTACCAGTATTTTTATACGTGCAACCGATATTTATAGTCCACTGCATCCCTGGGTGGCGCCACCTTCACTTCAACCAGCGTGACCAGTGACAATGAGTCCCTATCGGCCATCGCATTGAATGAGAGAGGCGTCATACAAATGGCCATCCTCACAGATAGTTACAATTTTGACAATATGAAGGTTGATATGTCTATGGATGGTGAGAATTTTTTAGAGGTTTTCCTTTTTGTTACTGTTTTTGATAAAAAACGTGACTTCAGAAAATAAGCTCTCTACCTATACAAGGTTTAATTAGGATATTAGTTGATGAAACTCAAAACAACTCCTCCATATAATAAAACAACTTTTTTTTATATATGAGTATTGCAACTTTTTTTTGCCTTCTCATAGTGCACCAGTCAAATGATCCTGATTTTAAAAGAGAGGAAATTAAAGCACTTGTAGAATTTCGCTAAGTCTCCCTAGCAAAAGTTGTTGATATGGACGAGTCCTGTTTTGAGCTTCAGCAACTAATATTAATTAATCTTATTTTATTATCCAGGGTGTTAAGATGATAAACTTTTTCCTTAAAACTTTTACTATGGGGCCTACCCTGAAATCGCAAAAAATCAATCATCTGTTTCATACGTTTTGGTCGAGTAGGTATTTAACTTTTCTATGGAACAGGCGGTGAGCAGCTGATTATTTTTTCGTGATTTCAGGGGGTTGGCCGCATAGTAAAAGTTGTTCATATTCACGGGTAGAACAACCTGTTTGAAGAAAAAAGGCTATCAAATTAACACCCAGTATATAAGCGGAGCTCTCCCTGCTCACAAAATAGATGGCCGACTCGACGACGACGGAGCCAAAACAGACGCACACATGCATAGACGCGTACGTATGATGATCTCGGCAGAATTTCGTATGGGCATTCGACCGACTTCATCCGAGATCGTCGTACGTAGACGTCTGTGTCCGTGCGCCTGTTTTCGCTAGATATGCGGAGTAAACCTTTTGTAAGTGGTTATTTATTTTGTGCCCTGGTTGTCTGGTTTCTCTGAACTATTGAAACCTTTCATACTCGTACGAGCCGTCTTATCAGAGGAGATACCCGAAATATAATACACGATATAAAAATTATTTTTAGCGATTATCCTAAAAATATACGACTCACTGAATCCATTCGAGAAGATGATAGTTAAGTGCAGTTCCGTGCTTGGTGAAGTATTTCCAAGACGAATGCTTCTGCACTTGCTGCAAAGTGACTCCATGAGGAACGTGGCTTTAGGTAAACTGAACCATATGTTGGACAAAAGTAAGATCTATTTTATCTTGGCCGAGGCTCCTAAAGTAAAAACATTGTTCCAGCTATAGCAAAACTATTTAGAATCAGAGTCTTTGAATGCGAAGGCGGTGACTTCACACATGAGTCATCTTTGGTGCTGGTCAATCCTGCTCCTTCATATGTTCAAAAGAAACCACCACACTGTTCCTGCTTAGGCATAACCAGACCGGGTAAAATTGTGCTCATAGACTATGGTCACAGTAGACAGTAGTTTAAATGGGCGGTGTCCTTGAAATCAATACCTACGGCCGTTCGATACCTAAACACGCGCTAGGGCTGCCAACTGACTGTTTACGTAGTTGACAATGCTATATTAAATTGTCGCATTATCTTTTCATGAAATATTACTGCAAATACATGGTTAATTGCGAATATGTTATTTAGTGGAGTGTCAGTAGTCCTACCCTTTATATATATTTATATCAGTGTACTGGTTAATCGGGTGTACTGGGGGGTTAGCATAGCAGTCCGTATAGCTCAAATACAACATGTCTATCCCTCTCTAGGATGATCAACAGAGTGAGAGAGAGCACTGTATCGCTCGCTATCGAGCTCGATATGGTTTGCTATGCTAGACTAACTAACTTTACTTTGCTAACTAACTTTGCAGTCTTGGCCGCTCTAGGCCATGTAGTACCAGCCGCCCCTTTCTTAGGTAATACATATGAATTTACTTGTCAACTTTTATCGAAATACATTCCGAAATTTAATTATGCTTATGTCAATAGAATACAAGTTACATGGGTATCAAATTGTAATTAAAATATATAGCTTGGCTATATTTACCTTCATCTATTTCGAGAAATCCCAAAAAAATGTATGTCCCCTCCATTTTTCAAAAACTGGTAGACCGAAAAATATGCCAAAAATCATGTTAATATCTGCTTACGTAAAGATTACAGGAAAATATAGCGGTTGAGAAATACACGAAAACAAAATTACAAAATTAAAATTTGGAACGCGAGTTTGACCGGTTTTTTATATTTCAGTAAGCACGAAAATGGAGACATTATTCTAAGAAATTGTCTTCTAAGTCAGTACAATACACCTTTTGTAATGCTTTGGCCTTTTCTTTGATTTCTGACGCGCTTACTTTCGTCAGGTTAATAATAAAAATAAATAAAACATTTAATAACAAAGTAATAGTTACTTTGGGTAGCTTCTTGTTAATTATCAGTGAATTTTTTGCCACAATATCTGTTCGCCCTAGGCCCAGGCCTACTGGGCCTTAGGGCAAATCCGCCACTGACTTTACCTTATACGGAAATAAATAAAAACTAAAAATAAGTTATTTGTATAGTCTTACCTTGCCGGCTGAGTTGGTAATCTAAAAATGACAGTTTTGGGTCCGATAGAGATGTATTTAAATCGCCATATAATGCACAATATATTCTATAATTTCGTGCCATAATTTACGAAAATGTGCAGGAGCGGCTTAAGTGTCAATGCAGCAACGTGCGTACGTAAATGCGGAGTGCGACCGCGACTGTCGTAAACTGAGTTGAACCGAGTTTTGGGAGGGGTTCGTTTCGGCCCGTTTGTATGAAGATAGCATACTGTCCACTTCCTTATGCTGTGCTATGGTATACTTCACTTTGAAGTCAAGATTTAAGAACGACTTATTTCAGGTGAATTACGCGAATTGCCTTTGTATGCTTTTTGTGGATACATGAAGTTTAGAAATCCGGTCTTCAGAACCACAACCTACGATTTATTAACGGAAAGTCACAAGGTATACTTTTAACATTATTTCTTCGGTTTGTGTGACAACAACACATACATGTCCAGGCAGTAAATAATGCACATCGTAGCGTAGCGTCATCTCCGCCGCAAGAAGCATTAACAGTCCAGTGACAGAGACGACGCTTTACGAAGCCGAAGAAAGCCGATGTGCATTATTTACTGTCGGAGCCTGTACTCATCGTAGTCTCACGTTACCTTCCGAAGATGACTGCTCTCAAAGCAATCCTTGACTCTTGGGATCCCTTCCTAATCCTGTATTTTTTGTTTTTACTCAATTATCTTATTGTGATAAAGTGTCTAACATGTGACTATGTAACGATTATTAACGTTTTAGTGATTTAATTTTTCAACTGTGTTTTAATTTGCTTTATACTCGTACCGATGTTTGGCTTAAACTGAAAATCGACGGCTATTAATCTGCATCAGCGATGTTACGAATGTTCGCATTCGTATTCGCATATGCGAATGATTCGCAAAATTAATTTTTAACATTCGCATTCGCATGCAGGGATGCGAATATTTTGCGAATGCGAATGTTGTACAGGTCATGTCGAGCACAGGCATCACGTGTTTCATTCCACCACTAGGAAGCGTTACTCTCTCACTGATTGTTTGTGATTGCTAGGTCAGTTTGGCTCGCATTGTTTTTAGTTGTTAGTACTCGTAAGTTGTCGCTGAATTACGATAGTAAACAAGTTTTAATCGTTTTCTAGCCAGTTTGACTGTTTTTCACATGGTACCGAGAGAGAAAAATGAGATATGGCGTTTTTTGCGCTTGCCTATCGAGACCATGCGAAATGCAATGTTTGCGAGAAAAAACATAAAATTATAAAAATTATGACTTAACTAAAGTTGATTAATCCTAAACTGAATATTTTTATCCCTTTCTTGAAAATTCGCATTCGCACATTCGCATTCCAAACATTCGCACTAGCATTCACGAATGTCAAAAATATGACATTCGTAACATCCCTGATCTGCATGCTTACTAGCTACGTGCAGAGTCTTTGAGCATTTCCGATGTAACAGATTTATTTTAAATTGTATGTATTATTTATTTTGAAAACAAATAAACTCCTATTATATTCTGTTATATTTGTACTGATATCGAGGGAGTCAGAGATGTTTCAAATAAATTCGAGTACCCCTTTTATAACCTCATTTTACTGTTAGTTTTTTATGTCCCATCGTGTGAGATCCTACTCGTTTATCAGGTTTCAGGGACTGTTGGGAGCAAACGGGCATTCGTACTTGATCCCTTCGAGATTTGAACCCGCGACTACTGGAATAGTAGCATAAAACCGTGAAAGCGGCCAATCAGTGATGCTTGACAGGTGTTTAAAATTTTCAGCAGGAACTCCATGCACGGGCTTTGCTGTACTTAGAACGGTATACCCGTAGATGTCTCAATTGTGGATCCGGCTCTTTTATCAAACTGCTTGGTCAGAGGTTAAACGACGTGAGCTTCTTTGTTTCAAATTTTTTAGGTTTCCGTAGTCAACAACAAGGAACTCTTATAGTTTCTCCATGTCCGTCTGTTTGTCTGTCTGTCCGCGGCTTAGCTTAGAGACTATTAGTACTAGAAAGCTGTAATTTGGCATGGGTATACATATTTATCACGCCGAAAAAGTGGTATGGTAAAATTTTGAAATAGATTTTTTTTTAGGGTACCTCCCCTAAACGTAAAGTGGGGATGATTTTTTTTCTCGTCTATCCCCTAGTGTGGGGTGTCGTTGGATAAGTAATTTAAAAATATTGGGGGTATGGGAAGACCATTTTTTGATCCAGGGTTCTGTTTGCAAAATATTAAGCTTAAAAGTGTTAATTTTTGTTAGTCCACCCCTGCCAGCGAAACAGTTGTATTTGGAGACGTGAAGAAAATCACGGCAGTAGTATACATAACAAAATTAAAAGGAAAACTATCACAGCTAAGTAGGCTTTACAAGTTAACGAGTACAGATCGCGCCAAACTTCTAGTCCCCTCTAAACTCGGGACAATTCGCATCAGCAGGAACAAAATGTAGAGGCCGTTCTTGGGAAGAGCAACTTCCGAGCGTACTTAGAAGTTTGGCGCGAGCTGTATTAGTCGACAAACTTATAAAATGTACTTGGAGAAGAAGTCCGCATATTGTGCAGAGCAACTACGGAACCCTACACTGCGCGTGGCCCAACACGCACTTGGCCGGTTTTTTATTCTTTGTTACGTGATCTATCTCAAATACCAAAGTGGTTACGAATTTGGAATTTCTGAATATTATGTACCATATTATAATTATGCTGTATTTAAACAACAAATACTGAAAACGCCGATTTATATTATAGGGTTATAATGTATTTACGGTTACATCCTCGAATACTCAACCAACTTAATTTTGCAGTTTTGTTTAATTTAATTTGTAGGTAGTAATAAGTTTGTATATATTAGGTCTGTATGTATTTGTATATATTTAAATCTAAATAGTACGGAATCCTCAGGGCGCGAGTCCTACTCACACTAGACCGGTTTTTAGGGTTCCGTACCCAAAGGGTAACCAACGGGACCATATTACTAAGACTCCGCTGTCCATCTATCACCAGGCTGTATCTCATGAACTGTGATAGTTAGACAGTTAAAAATTTTCACAGATGATGTATTTCTGTTGCCGCTATAACAACAAATCAGAATAAAATAAAATAAAAATATATTTAAGGGGGCTCCCATAAAACAGACCTGTTTTTTTTCCCGTTCTTATAGATAATGGTACGGAACCCTTCGTGCGTGAGTCCGACTCGCACTTGGCCGATTTTTTTCATTCTATTCTAGTCACTACATCTTCTTTCAGGCCGGACTGATCCCATATATCGTCATTTTTCACTATATTATTTACTGTTAAACCACACATACTTCGTAAGGAGTACTAGGCTATTTGACAACATTGAAAATACATTACAAATTGTGGTCATCCTATCAGATAATAGCCTAAAAAAGACATATTTCACGTTATTTAAACTAAATTACGCAAATTTTTTGCAAATTACGCGAAATAAAATATAATATTTTAAAATATCTTATCTGTGACGGCAATGTGCCGCGAACGCTCTGTGATTGGTGGCAACTCATGGTGACGTCACATGCAAGTAAACATGGATTCCTAGACTGATTGTTGTTTGCATTTTATGTTTTCTGAGTGTTAAATTCGATCTGTGAAGCACTTTTCGGTCAATTTTGGATAAATGTTGTAATGAGAATTCACTTAGGTGCACTGTTTTGTTGAGGTTATGTGAACTTGTTTACTAGCGTGTGACGTCACGCGTGTCACGTGACCAGCGCCATTACAGAAACATCGTTTTCGGAGCGATTTTTAAAACGTAAACTTAAATATTTATTTTATCAATAAAACAGTAAAATTTCTCGGAAATATCGAAGAAATGTGCTTATTATGTTATAAATAATCATTTAAAATTACGTCCGAAATTAGTCAAATAGCCTATTTCCGTAATTTCGGACCTCTCTTGACTGACTACCTTGACTGGCTACCTTCTAAATTTTGAACTGATGGGGCATCCTAAATTTTCAACTGATTACAGGGTCTTATTCGGGAAACCGAAGAAATGAGACGTATTCGTAAACAAATAACGGCATTTAGTAAAGAAAGAGCACAATATGGTGAAAATGTTCAAGTGCAATACACTCGAACTAGCACTTTCGACATGGTTGGTTTGTTTATTGTGGTCGTAGTAATTTAGAATACCTACCTAAACTATCATGCAAATCAAAGTGAATGTTATTGTATTAATTCAATTGCTTATACTCGTATTACCTCGATCTGCATCATTGATTGTGCGTTCAATATAATTGATGATGTGTTTTATTAAACAGAATATGAATCTTACTCCGAAAGCACCATCATTTCAACTTGGATCGGAGGGTGAAGGTACGTTTACAAGAATATCTGAATATATTTCCCAGTTCTAACAAGTATTGTTTGTGTTTCCAGAATTAAAGCAAATGCGAATTTCTGCCCAAACTTGTAACGCAAGGCGTATTAAGTCATTCTCGTCGTTGGACCTTCACCACTGCGCTTGCCTCGCCATTCTATTGTGTTCCTACAGCCATATTATAGAACATTGCCATGGGGCTGGTAAGTGTTCCTACAGCTATGTTATAGAACATTGCCATGGGGCTGGTAAGTGTTCCTACAGCTATGTTATAGAACATTGCCGTAGGGCTGGTAAGTGTTTCTACAGCCATGTTATAGAACATTGCCGTGGGGCTGGTAAATGTTTCTACAGCTATGTTATAGAACATTGCCGTGGGGCTGGTAAGTGTTCCTGTTCCTACAACCATGATAAAGAACATTGCCGTAGGGCTGGTAAGTGTTCCTACAGCCATGTTATGGACCATTGCCGTGGGGCTGGTAAGTGTTCTAACGGCCATATTATAGAACATTGCCGTGCCGTGAGGCTGTTAAGTGTTCCTATGTTATACGAGTAGAACATTGCCGTGGGGCTGGTAAGTGTTCTTACGGCCATGTTATAGATAATTGCCGTGGGGCTGGTAAGGGTGAGGTTTCACGTAATGTTCATTGCTTCTTTGAGACAGATGAGTTCGACGTTCTCTACCGTGTTTCAGTGGAACTTGAAAAGCTTGTGGAAGCCTATTTGGAATACGCAGATTTAAGTATAATCGTTATCAACATTCCTCAAGCTATGCGACTTCTCTATGAAGTAGAAAGTGTGGTAATGGTAATAAAAAATGGTTCTATAGCGCCGTCTAGCTGGCGTTTAGTTTGTATTACATTAACTTGTGATATTTATTAGACGATATTATTTTTATGGGATTTTTACAGAGCGAGAGATTTCGTGAGCTAGAAATATGCGAAATCAAGTGGTACCGAGACTATTTGCTTGCTCGTATTTTATCTTTGCGTGGAAATTGTATGTTAGAAACGGGAGATCGGCAGAAAGCGCGAAAGCAGTTACTACTTGCTATGAATTTATTTGGTGATCCATTTCCAAATTCAAAGTAAGAGCTTCCTATTTTGATAAATATAACGTTTCAATTTAATAGTTATTCATCAAGAGGCTCAATTATTTACAGATGCAGTGTTAAACTTGAAGACATGAAAGCATCTATTAATCAAGCTATGACTTTGTATGCTGCCTCATCAAGACTTGTAGCCACAAGTACTGGGCTTGAAGGACGTTTCAATGAGGACGTCGCTATAACTTTGAATAGACTTTTCAGATTGTTTACTGTAAGTACCACTAAACTTGAGTCTATTTTGCACACATTGGTGTGACTGGACAAATATCTTTGGAACAAACTAGATTTTATAGTTGTTCCTAGTTAAAATACCGCCGCACATAACCGTCATGCGGTTATTTTTTATGACAACCCGAATACCTTTCAGCGCAGAAGATTGTGCCCCTATTGACACTCTGACCAGTGAGGCCTAGGCATATCTAGATTATTACTCGTAGATGGTAGATTTGGTTCCGTAATCGACTGTGGTGGTACCACCATCTTACTCTCCAATCCCCTTCGAAGTTATTCGAGGAAGAGTAAGAGGATAGCTCTTAAACAGGCACAACCAGGTGGCCCACCATGCCTGGGTCTGATTGATAGCGGTATATCCAACTCCATTTGCCAGCCCTTATATAAAAAAGAAATCTCGTAAAGGCCTATGTCCAGCAGTGGAGAAGTAGACCGTTCTAAAATTGTAATTATAAAATTACCAATATAATCTGTACAGGAATGCAAGGAAGTAGAAAATGCTTCGCTAGCAGCCAAGCGGTCTTTAAATTATGCATTACGGACCAATGCAAACTTTCGACTCCTTTGTACGAGCTACGGCAGTATGATCACCGTCTATCGGCAGGCGACCAAAGTTAATATTATAAATCCTTTTTCTGTTTTAAAACCTTATAAAATTTTGATTGATCCTTTATTTTATTTTATTATATTATAGTTTTCAAAGTGCGTGAAGCTGGAAAAGCGTGCAATGGAATTATGTGCCCGGAAATATGGTCATTTAGATGTAACCGAGGTCCACGCCCTCTGCTACCTTTATGTCAGCATATTCTCGTTTTAGTAAGTCTGGATTCTGCATTTTTTGGATTGCATCATTGGGGGTACCACCATCTTACTCGCAAACCCCCCCCCCCCCCGAAAGTTACTCTGGAGAGAGTAAGAGGACAGCTCTCAAACAGACACAACCAGGTGGCCCACCATGCCTGGGATCGAATGATGGCGGTATATCCATCTCCAAATAGAAAATAGACCGTTGACTCTGCATTTTTTCGGCGGATATCAGAAGTAGGATGTACATGGAATGACCATTCTTATTTTATTCAAATCACAGTATGTTGTATGGAAAGAAGCAAGAATGCCTGCAGTTTGGTTTCTCCACACTGCATATGATGAAGACGCTGACAGATTTGGAAACACGACAAGTCTTGATCCTTTCAATGTTGAAGTTGCTTCTATCGGAAATGCGAATCCATGATATGGTGGTCATTATGAGGGATTTCTTTTATATCACCGTTAGTTATGATTTGAGCTGTAAGTATATTTTATTTATCCTTATCAGACTTCCACTGTTTTCAGTATTAGATTATCCTAGTGGTTTTTAACCTTGGACGAATCATCGCATTGGGCGAACATAGCCCGTACGGAACTCCGTAGTTTTCTGCCGTGTTTCATCCCACCTGGTTTATATAGACCATAAGTTTGTTGTTGGTAATTATATCTGATCGAGTACCAACATGACACAGTCACTGTGGGAAGATTGCCAAAAAGTTACTTCTAAAAAGGTGGCCGACCTTGGTGAAACTTGGTAGATTGTGTGCAGTCATGAAAAAAAGGATCTTTTTTCAAGTCAAAATATCTCATGTGGTACCAACATCAACTTTGTTCATAACACGTCGATAAGTATAACTAGCAAAACATTTTTTGCCGCGAGTTGGCCTGGCCGTTTAGTCTATCTGACGGATTTTAGGGGCGCATCGGGGGTATTTTTTAACCCATCGTACCCATGTATAAAATGTTATGAAATCCCCTAGTTTGCTATCAGTCGGCCTGACCGTTTTTCATGTACGAACAATTTTATGTTGGTATTCCTCAATGATATTTCACGACATTTAGGTAAGAAATTAGTATCCAGACTTTTCAATTTAGGATAGCGGGTACAGGGGGTAAAACGTTTTTCTTTTTTTATTTAGCACAAGAAGTATTAGACATCTGGAACTAACATAATTGTTTCTAGTCATAGTCTAATTAAATTCTTCCATTTTTAGAGAATAAGGGTCGTATGCGGGGATGGTTTCTACGTCATTAACCAGTACACAACCAAATGGTTTTCTAGCTATAATTATCGAGTGTTCTCGTATGAACAAAATATGATACTGGTACCATTATTTTGACAAGAAAAAAGCCCCTTTTTTTTCATGAATGTACATAACCTGCCAAGTTTCGCCAAGGTCGGCCGGCATTTTTAGGAGTAACTTTTTGTCCTTCTTCTCATAGTGACTGTGTCATGCTGGTACTCGATGAGATATAGTTGCCTACAACAAACTTACGGTCTAATACTATTGAATACATTTTTAGCAGAAACATGGTACTACTGCACAGCCATAGTGATAATTCTCGACACCGGCTACTGCGTGGAGTCTTATCAAACTTGTGAACATTTCTATGACAAGCGTGGTGATGCCATTTTGAGATCCAAAACTCCGGAAGCAGCTTGGAGCTTTTTTGTGGTTATGTGGCTCATGTAAGTTATCTATACTTATTATAAATTGTAAGCAGGGTTTTGCCGTACAAGTGAAAAAAGTGGATTTCCTATACAATGAGTCAATATGGTCTGCCAGAAAGAAATCGCGAACAAAAGCTTTGTCTCTTACATGAAGATTTTTATAAAAATCGATTGCTTTTTAAAAGCTAAAAACAGCAGTAAATTTTTTTTTTCGATATCTCAAAAAATTACGAAGTTATTGGTATTCAAAATAAGCTAAAAACAGTAGTAAATAGTACATTACGATACGAGAGCGATGAATAGTTTTCTAACGAGTCGAGAAAAAGTTTCTCGCACGAGTTTCGTATAATTTTTTATAGTACAAGTGCGGAAAATGCCGACTTTACGCACGCGCAGCGTGCGTAAAGTGGTCATTTTACGCACGGTGTGCTAGAAATTTTTTTTTCGATATCTCAAAAAATTACGAAGTTCTTGGTATTCAAAATAAGGTTAACGACATGTATCGTGACGTCATCGTACACGATTTCATACTAAAAGTCATAAGATAAATCTAACTTCGGTAATAATAGAAATGTTTCAAAAATTCAAAAAGTGAATTAATTAATCAGTATGGGCAATTCTTCCAGGATGACCGCCGGGAGAGGCAAAGTCCTAGAAAGGCTTATGTCCAGCAGTGGACGAACTAGGCTGATGGATGATGGATGGATGAATTAATCAGTTACCATAAAAAATATACGTATATTTCACTACAGGAGACGAGCTTATTATAAAGTTAAGCTCTAATCAAAATAAGTTAATGGAAAATCATATCTAAATCTTATATTTATAACTTTTTTAAGGATCCGTATAAGGTCAGATGCACTTAGGGTTGCCAACCGTACTTTAAAATAAGTATCTTACGTTATTTTGGGTCTCTGTACTTTATACTTTCGAATACCAATAAAGTACGAGAAAATACTTTATTTCAATCTTTATGTAACATTAGACGTAAACTGAAAACAAAAACACAGCCGTAAAGAAATCCGAGGGAAAATGTATGACTAGTGCGCGTTGTGCGTTTGTGTTTATGCAAAGAGCACAAACAATACAGTTTCACAAAAGGATTTGAGTATGTTAGTATGGAGCCTGGCCTTCCTAGTTCCTACCGTCCGCAGCCTTGATATTTTTTTCAAAAAATCATTGAACTCCCCTGAATAAAGGATACTTTTTTTTAAAGGACCGTACTTTTTTACCTTTACTGTTTACCTTTTCCAATTAGCCCGACGATGTCAAATAGACGAAACTAGTCGCAATAATTAAGTAAATAAAATAGTGGAACTCGTACAAGAAGACTTTTATTAGTGTTTACGCAATCACCTATTACCATGATTTTTTTCGGTCCTCTTGTTTTGGAGATAAGGGGAGGGGGGATATGATAACTTTAAAAAATGCCACGTTTTCGAGATTTTTCGTATTGCGAACCCCATTGAGTTTTTTTTTTTATTTATAGTATATAATTTGCCGTGTTAGAGGCCATTTTAACACTTATTGTGTGAAAATTTCCACTGGCTACCTATAATGGCTGAGGCTGTAAGTAGACCCTGTGACAGACGGACGGATGCGGACGTAGAGATAGCGGAGGCTCAGTAATAGGGTCCCGTTTGGCACTCTTCGGGTACGGAACCCTAAAATCAGTAAATCTATGAAAACATAACTTTTCAGGACCATAAGAGTAGGTATATGGGAAATGACAATATTATGGGAAGAAAAAGTCAAGCAGATTATAACGATGAAGTTCGAGAACCCCGATTACAACACAGTGATTAAGATCAGACTCGTCGAGGGATTGCTGATAACCCTGGTCAAAGTGGTACCTACATACCGGATGTAAATGTATTGCTATCTTTAAATGGATCCACAGACTTCTCCACTGATACAATACAATACAAAGTTCTTTATTGACAACCAAAAACAAAATAAATAGACAATTTCAAAAAGTAAAAGTAAGGTACGATTGGCGGTCTTATCACTAAAAAGCGATCTCTTCCCTTGAAAGAAAAAAAATGTGTAGTGGCGGTGTACAGAATAAATAGATACAATTTTTCCAAAAAATATATAATAAACGTAAATAATATAATTATACATATTAATATACATACATATGTAATATATTTAAACATAATACCAATACATAATTTCAACAATTATTTCTATCGAGGAAAATTTATCCAAACATGTTTTCCATTTTCAAAACTCTAGATTATATATTCAAAATGCATATACCAGAAATTTATTAAAATTTTCCGTGTATTTCATGAAATACACAGAAAAAAACACCCGTATTTTTTTCGCATTTCGCCTTAATCCGGGTTTTCAGCACGCGTTTCGCCCTAAACGCACAAAATGGTCTGCACAAAATAATTGATTTGCTTCATATTTCTTTTGATAATCCGTGTCTCCACAACAATGTTTTGTGTAGACGCGTGGGTGTTATAGGTAATTAAATTAAGGCAAATGTACAGAGTGTCTGAGGTGTGGTATATGGGGAAGAGTACAACTTTTCCATTTGTCCGTTTGTTTCTTTCTACGATCATTGATCAGTAACTAATGTGGTCCCAATAAAAGATACTAATACATTTACACCTGTTATAGGCTTCGGAATGGATTTGTAGCCCTTGTTAGACATACATCACAGAAACTATATTAAGAAAACATTAATTTTTAGCTCGATAGCAAAAGTGAGAAAAGAATCCATGAATTGCAGAAAACTATCCAGTCAATCTTTCATGAGCTCAAAACAGTATCCCTACGAAGCCCCATTTATCTGCCAAGGTATGTATTTTTTGAACAATAAGTAGGTATACTTACTATAGAAACAGAATCACCGAAAGATTTGATGATCGCATCGCATCATATACAAATTTTATCGTACCAATAATCCTACTCGTATATGTTCATTTTGGATTTAACATACATACATATACTCACGCCTGTCTCCCAGAGGGGTAGGCAGAAACTTCAGATTTCCATCTGCTACGATCCAGACACATCTCTTTCGCCTCTTTCACATGCATCAATCTGGTCATACAAGCTCTTCTATTCCGGGTACTTTTGCATGTCTGGATTTTAATTTAAACACAACTGATAATGTACACCGTTCTTCATTTGTTTTAAAAGAAACTTTGTAAGGGTCCCTGCTTTTAGGACTTGGCAAGTTTTCACAGCTAAAGTTTAAACGTTTACGTCATACATTCAAATAATTGACTATAAAAACTTGCCAAGTTCCACATATGTAGTAGCAAGGACCCTAACAAACTTTCTTTTAAAACGAGTGTCCGATGGCAAATTTCATAGTTTAAACTCTAATAACTTTTGAACACGAGAGGTGAGTGGGGCAGACGCCACCGTTGCGGATTTTTTAGGCGATATGGCATCTTGGTCGGGAGAGCACCGTGCGTTCACTGTCGAGACGTATACTTGACAAGCAATTTTTCACTTACTGTGAGTCTCTCAAGTTCTGTAGTCGATACAATATTCGCTGAATTCGCGCCAGCAGGATGGCGCAACTGTACATACTGCTCAAGCGTCTATTGAGCATGGTAAGGGAGGTATTCCCAGGAAAAATCATCTCTCAACGTGGGGACATTCTCTGGCCAGCACGATCACCCGACCTCAGTCCAAGTGACTTTTTTATGCGTTTATCAAAACCAGCCTGCCAGTACCATGCAGCTAAAGGTAAATATCCGGACTGAAGTTGCCAGAATTTCGAGCGATCTCTGCAAACGCGCTTGAAAATATGCGTTAGACTAGAGGAGTGCTTGCGTGCCCAATGTCGTCATTTGGAATATTGAATTTTGAAAAATAAAATCTTCATTCGCGTTTACTCGACCACAATATAGTAGTCTATTAAATGCTACAAGGGCGCAAAGGAATAAATTACGAGGACGATTTAAAACACGAGCGTAGCGAGTGTTTTAAACGTAACCGAGTAATTTATTGCTCTTACGCCTGTGTATCATACTACGTTTTTCAATGCATAGTGTGAGGAAATAAAACAAATATAATCTTGTGAACTTTAAATTATAATTGGCTCAAAAGGACTGTATCCAGAGCCGTTAAACAGTGGAAAAAAGTATAACATTTATGGTACACAGGAAAGGCTGCAGGTTAGCCAACCATTGTAAATAAATTTAAAAAATAATAATAATAAAGCCCTAGGGCAAAATAATCGACTTTCTATTCGGTTTTGATGCATAAAAAGTGGGCCTTTACGAGCCAAGTGCTGAAAAATATTTTTTCATTATTTTCTCTTTATATTTTTCATGAATTTTAAAACTTTGAAATCTGCCGCCGGGTACTCTACATTAGTAAAGTGATACTATGACTGAAAAATCTCCATAAACTTCGGCACTCAATTTGATTTCAATTATTTTTTTCTTTCTTTGTACAGAACTCAGAATTTCACATTAAATTTTTTGGTGGGTGGGATTTTCACTCATTTTGCAGGTACCATCTATTGCTCGCTTATTTCCAGTACATTCGCGGGAAGCGAATTAAGGCTTTTATGGAATTAAACACAGCCTCAGACCTAGCTAAGAAACAGTCACACAAGATATTGACGCAATGGGTTGAACATACGCGAAACGTAAGTATATTTGTGAAAATGTAATTGTAATATTAAATGTAATTGTAATATTAAATGTAATTGTAATATTAAATGTAATTGTAATATTAAATGTAATTGTAATATTAAATGTAATTGTAATATTAAATGACACGTTTTAAAATAAGAAAATAAAATTATGCAAGTATTTTTTGCCTTAAGGGGTTGCACAATGCTAAAGTTCAGTCCTGCTCTAACGCTTTTGTTTTTAACTGTCTATCCTGTGGGTCTACCGCGTAATTCTCATTTTCATCAACATCAACTTGAGATTGAAATTTGACGAGAATTGAAATTGAAAGAAAAATTTAAATGTAAAAAACAGTACGAAAAATTATTTAAAATTTGTAAAATTATGCCTGTAGATGTAAAAGTAAAATATCTTATCGCAATGGAAACATTTCAAAAGTCTCATTTGAAGGTTAAGAAAACACGTTATTGTCCAGCTCGGAGCAAATCTAAATTAATACAAAGATATGAATGAATGAATGAATGAATGAATTGACACTTTATTGTACACAAAAGACATATAAAAGAAAACAGAGTATTGAAAACATAATTTTGTACAAAGGCGGACTTATCACTTAGAGCGATTTCTTCCAGCCAACCTTTGATATGTTGTGCCAAAGTACAAAATTTTTTACGGAACCAGAACTTGCGCGTATTTAATACCGAATATATTTAACACAATACCGGTAGAGGTTGACGAAACTTTAAATGGCAAAATAAGTAAAAATAAATATAAAAATATTTTAAAAAAGTGTTTTCTCAGCTTTATATAAAATATGAAAAAATGTATAACTTATTATCTTAAATAAAACATGTATTTAAAATAAGTTTAGATTTAAAAGCCTTTGTAAAAAAGACATGTAGACACCGAGAGCTATAGCCGATAAACTGCTGAGCAGTTTGGCTAAAAATTGTATTAAGATCATGTAATTGTCTTTTGATAAATAAATAATATCTATCTATCTATCTTGACGTGCGTGCGACGACGCCATGCCATCTCTTTTGCACGCGTTGAATTTCGCATGCATTTGCTTGAAGTTGATACAAATGAGAATTGCGCGGTAGAGCGGTGTCTCTAATCAGACACCGCGCACGCAAAACTTCAGTTATTTTGAAATATCAGCTACATTAGGACATAAATTACAATTTATTTATGTAATAAATATGTTTTTTTCTAGTTAGTATGTACGTGTGTTGGTTTCGTTTCCATCGGTTTTAAAATATGGTAACTGAATAGCTTTTTTCGTGAAATTCATGCTTTTTTCAAAGTAATATAATTAAAAGAAGATTGAAAGTATGTTTATTTATAAAGTGTAATTAATAATTATCTTGAGCCAATAAACTATTTTTTCAAATTTTTACCATCTGCATTGGCGGAACTGAATCCAATGCAAAACTGATGTTTAGCATTGTGGAGCCCGTTAAGGTACGCGTCGACTGGCCCGCACCGGCCGCAACGCATTCACGCACGGCACGCAACGGCTTTTGGTTTGCTATGTATGAATTCATAAAGCACTACGTCCACCAGTGTCGTTTAAATAGTTGCGTGTCGTGCGTGCGTTACGGGCCAGTCGACGTATACCTTTACACTCGAAAATAATCTTATGAGTATTAGAGTATTATCCTTGGTATTAAATAATTAGGATTGATTATCTTGATATATAAGATAAAAAAGGCAGGGTGCCATTCATTCGTACTGTTTAAGGGTGCATATAAGGTCAGATTGAGCACCTCATTTTACATCAATCAGAACTGAACTCGATGACATTTCTTTTTAGTTTAATATAGCGCGCTCTCAGCCGTGGCTGTTACCATAGAGTATATGCTGTTACTATAGAGTATATTGAATGCTGTTACCACCACAAAGAAACACGCGCTCACGAAAAACTGCGTTTTTATTTACTAACTCGACTTCTAGATGAAATTATTAAAATGTTCTAAACTGTTTAGACGGGGTTATTGGTCACTTATTTTTAATACAAGTTTCAAGGCTCTATAATTTAAGGAAAGGCCTTTAACGCTCGAAAAACATGATATTTAAGCTAGTTAACATCGTAATTTTTTTCTATGGAGCGAACTTAAACATTTTGTATTTTTTTCTAAAATGTTTAGACCAGCCCTATAGCCTACTATCTATATTATTTTTATTACTCTGATTGACCAAGTTACACAATGTGAAATTGTGAAATGGTCATTTGAAGTTGTGCATCTGACCTTATACGGACCCTTAAGACGAGCCAAAGGAAGCAGGGTACTTGTACTTTTTACGTATACTAATTTATTTAATTTGGGACTTATTTTGAACAGCAGATAATAAAAAAGTGTCGATTTTGACAATATTGGTATGGCCAGAGGTTTTCGCAAAATCTACGGAAGTCGATACGGACGAATGACTAATAGTATGCAAAATTGTATACGCAACTATTAGTATCTGCTTAGAGTGGAATAAGGTATTCGCAGTTAAGACTGTACAGTGTACATGAGCCTAGAGCATGAACAACGCTAGACTTACGAGGATTCGTTTGAAGAAATTCGGACTCTCGTTGTATTAAAAAAAAAAAAAAAATTATTGATCTTTTATCTAGTTACTAAAGCCGATTCTGAAGGCTTTAATTTTAGTTTTAGTGCTGTCAAAACTAAATTTTCTTCGATACAAAATAGTCCTTAAGACTCAGGATTAGAAGCTAAATTTCTTTGGAGAACTTTAAGCTTTGACAGCACTAAAACTAAAATGAAAGCCTTCATAATGGGCTTTATTCTACTTATAAACAATGTATTAAGATTTATACTTTTGTCAAAAAAAAAACGTTTTCCACCCCCTTTTTTTTGGTTTTTCAAACGGTCGTTTCAAGAACGCGGTTAAGAGATCAACATGTTTTTTTTTTCATAAAATAGGTAATAGAAATATGATAAATAAATAATGATTTAAGGGATTCTACTTGAATCCAATATTTTATCCCTACAAAATATTTCAGTATTAGCCAAAAACATACCAATTTGTTGTTTCGCTGCGTGATCATTAGTATTATTATAAAAATGAGATCAAAAAGATATTGTTTGTGTAAGTTAGTTTTCGATTTTGTCTTGTGAAGTCGCTCTTGAAATTTTTTGTATTTTTTTGTATTAATTGGAACTTGTAGGTCTATTTGTGTTAATCTTAATAAGTAAATGTCCTGTGACCGTCTATGTTTCATAAAATAAAGAAAATAAAAAATAAAAATAAAAATTACACGTCAAACAAAAAGAGGCCAATGAGCTAAGATATAATCGCCTCTATCAAAAGCAAATAAGATGTTTGCCATTGGACTTATTGTGCTGGACGTGTATTAAAAAAAGTTGCTAGGGTAGGCCATCCTCTTAAGAAAAGACATATGAGCGCCGCAACTCAGTTGGGGTCGTCGTAACTAAATTATATCTGTCCGTAAGTGACAGTTTTGCTCTGTTTATATTATAATTATTATTATTATTTATTATTATAATTTATTTAATATAAAAGTATAACATCACGCCTTATGCTAAATCGCTATACTATAAAAATAAAAATAAACAGTAATTGTAAAAACTTAACACGAACAATTACAAAAACAAATAAATTTACACATTTAAATTATAATCTAAGCCTTTCATAATTCTCTCTCGCAGAATGCCATATAAAGCCAAACCGTCAATGTATTGTGGATATTTGCCACGGTCCCTAGGTTGGCTGAATCAAAATTTGCGTAGGCGAGCCGGCACCAATAAATTAAACACGATTAGAACACTTAACTGTCTCGTTCCTTGTTAAACTAATCTAATTTTTCAATCTGCACTATGAGGTCAGTTAGGTCACTGACATTTCAAAAATAAAATTATGGTACAAGTTCAATTCCTACCACCAGACCACAAAATAACCACTTACAGAAGGTTTACTCCGCATAACTAGCGAAAACAGGCGCACGCACACAAAGACGCGTACGTATGACGATCTCGGATGAAGTCGGTCGAATTCCAATACCACACCCCCGAGACTTCATAGTCCTCGCTCAAGTTATTTACCTACACTCTCGCGCGCATCTGGCTTGTCCGCACACGCTTGTGTGTGTGCGTGAGCTAGGCTAGGGCTGGCAGCAAGCGTGTGAGCGTCGTCGATCGGGAGAGACAACATTTATAGTCAGCGGATTCTGCGGAGATCATCATACGTACGCGTCTATGCATGTGTGCGTCTGTTTTCGCTCTGTCGTCGAGTCGGCCTTCTGGTAGTATCTATTTTATGACCAGACGATCTTCTAGGTAATGTAATGACGCGAACGTGAGGCCGAAGATGTGCAAATATGAAAAAAAGAGACCTTATAGAATTTTTTTATTTCTTACCTTTTAAAGCAGCCCTACGTGCTAAACTATCAAAGAATCAGTAGATGTTGACTTAAGAGGCCGGCGAGGATGCATAGTTCATACAAACGGAATACCAAAATTTTTTGTAAATTATATGTACATATTTTTAAGGTAATGTTTATTTATTCCGATTGGATTACAGAATATTTAGGATCCTGAATGTCTATTTTTTATGAATACTGATTTAAAGTCGACGTTTTTAAAGTACATAAAGTAAATTTTTAAAGAATTTCAAATTTCCCCAGAAAACGAATTTATCTCATATTTCTTGTTTAAATCAGTGTTCTTGTAAAAGATATAGTATTAGTTGGGAACCTAGATATTCTGTAATCCAATCGGAATAAATACACACTACCTTAAGAATATGTATAATTTAGAAATTATTTTGGTATTCCGTTTGTATGAACTATGCATCCTCCCCCGGCCTCTTAATATATTAATAATTTCGCACGTACGGAGTGTATTTTATGGTAATTAATAAATAAATTTAAAATATGTCATAAAAATTTCACCTGCGCGGTGACACATTTTTACGCATTTAAATTAGGGGTCGCGACACGGGTTCTAATGCCATCTCTGTCACACGCGTTGAAATTTGTATACGCTATCCTGCTGTCAGTGTTGAAACCTGATCAGCCTCGCGTTCGCGTCATAAAAATACGGTAATTGGGCTGCTGAACTAATAGTTTTTTCACGACTTATGGTATACACCGTGTAATGATGACCTGCTCAGAAAATGAAACCAGGTATAGGGGATGTTATGAGGGTTCTTTGTACTAAATTTCATTTCGACATTGCTATTAATACATCTACAAATTAATAATTAATTTATTTTCGCTCACAAGTGCAACGTACTAACCACGTTTTTTTAACAGGCTTAAAAAATGCGATGTTGCCGCTTCGTGCAGGTTACTGACATGTAGTAATACTGGAAGGGAAGGTGCACACTTGGAACACGATTTATTTTGTTCGAGAAAACAAATTTCTGTAAACAGAAATATTTTCTCGAAATTTTTTTTTTATGGCTTTGTAGAGGTATTCCCTACATGTGGTTTCATTTTCTGAGCAGGTCATCATTACACTCAGTATGCATCGGATGGTTATTCCTATGTTTTTTTTACTCTTTGTTCAAAAGAAGGTTACGCTAATTTAATTGGTAATAAGGTTATACATATTATTTTTTTTTATTTCATGTCATTCTGTATTCAAATCTTTCATTCACCATTCCACTGATGCCGGCCCCAAAGTGGGCCGAAATATATTTCGAAAATACTCAAAACTGTTATTATTGTTGTTTATAATTATTAAATTAAATGAAAAGCCTTAAAAAGGCAAATATAAATATTTGTTTCAATTTTATTTTATTCAAGTGTTTTTTTATTAAAAAGTAAAGCTAACCTTCATTATTTCTTTGTGTATTTACCCATATTATTAGGTATTTATTATGTAAAACTACCTAAAGACATAGATTATTTATTATATTACATTAAAACCGACCTATAATAAGTGTATCTGATGTACCTATATTACATAAAAAATCAATATATTTCAAATATAAAAATATTTCATAAAATATATAAATATATTTCATTAAATATATTAATATAAAATATTTCAATATAAAGAATACTAAATGTTACCACATACTGAACAACTTTTCAAAACAAACATGACACAGGATGTCAGACAGCACAAAGGAAACACTTTTAACTTATCCATACAAATTTTGACGTAATGTGTTTTGTATGAGGTTCCATTTAATGTTACACCTATCTATGTTATAGCCAGTATACGTATATATATTTACTCACCATGATATACAAACATAAACATTGATTCAAGTTTATTATGCCAATAAAAACATTAAATGTTTGGGCTTACTTAAAAATACTATAAAAGGGTTATACTTTAAAAATAATAATGAAAATTTTTGGTTTTTGTTTCTAAAATCTTTATTTAAAAATTATTTAGTATATGTTAAGGTTAAACGTCAGTCGCTTATCACACACTGTGTATAACTTTGTATTTCTTTAACTTGTTTAGAAGTAAAAAATTGAAAAACATTTTGGTATGTGGCAGTTAACACCGATAGTTCAGTATTAGTTATATTAGTCAAAAAAATTCAAAATTCAAATAGTTTATTTTGCAAAGCAGGTATGTATAGATATATACACTTTTTACACGTCAAATTTAATCTAATAAAGAAAATATATGTAATAAAATAATAAATGTACATGAACTAAATTAAAGGTTTATTTAATTTATGTAGCAATATATTTACGATTAAAATGATAGGTAAAATATATATTATACAAGGTAAAATCCAATCAGCCGCCCGAACCCATACCGGAGACCCGGCCAGGGACCAGGAACAAGGTTCAATGATCACCAACCGAGCCCCCAGCACGAAATTATATGTACAATTAGTCATGATCTGGTCCAAACAAAGTTAAAACAGCATTTTAAGTTGGTTTTGAGAAGATCATCCATCACTAATTGTGTATACAATTTTAAAATCTTGCTTTATAAACCTCACAAATACTGAACTATTGGCATCAAATGGCACAGATCAAAATGCTTTTCAATTTTTAATTTCTAAACAAGAAAAACAAAGTTAAGTTATGCACTTTGCACTAAGCTACGACGTTTAACCTTAAGTCGATAAATTGACAGCTAATGTCGATTCGGTGCACCACCAATTAACTTATTTGACAGGACTAACCTTATTTAAAGCGTACTATCTTTGTCTTTTCTATACAGAAAGAAAAAGACAGAGAGCTTAAATTAAGTTTAGTCCTGTCAAATAAGTTAAAACATGTTACACCGAATTGACAATATTATTCTCGAATTTATGATGATAATAAAGCCGATTCTGAAGACTTTAATGTTAGTTTTAGTGCTGTCAAACTAAATTTTCTTCAATACAAAATAGTCCTTAAGAGTTAGGATTAGAAGCTAAATTTCTTTGGTAAATTTTAAGCTTTGACAGCACTTAAACTAAAATTAAAGCCTTCAGAATTGGCTTTAATATATGTTTTGTTCCTAGCACTGGAATGGAAATCTAAGCCCTGCCCTGGTCAACTACTGGGTAGACCATATTGAACATGGATACTTGTTGGATTACAGAGACAGTGATGCAAGTGATATCAAAGTGATCCCTTACACTCTGCCTTTGCCGAAAGATTTACTTGTAGAGTTTGATGTGTCTACGCACCCTTAACTAAGTTACTTTCTTTTTAATTAAAATGTAAAACCATAACATGTTTTTTTTATAGTATAGATTCAAAGAAACTGGAGTTCGAGTCAAATAAATTTTATTGACAGTAAAGTAAATTTTGGTACTATATACAATTAAAATTCCTATATATGTCATTTTAAACCTAGTAAGTTCGACCTTCTAAAAGGCAATGTAAGCAAAGCAACAGTTGAAAAAGTTGTTAAAATAACCATTTAACAAGTTTAATCCATTAACAAAGATAAATAAAATTTAAATGGAATGAAAATTCAAATTATATTATGCATGATGATCAATCACAAATTTATACATATTTAAGTTCATACCTTTTAATCAAGCTGTTAAATTATTGTAATTTATGATTTGCAATAAAAATGCAACACTATTTTTTTAATGAGTATGATAATCACTATAAAACCAATTAGTATGCCAGCAAATATTTCTATCCTGCTTACTCCTATCAACTGTACAGTATGTGCAAAAGAGGAAGTAGGGTAGAAATCACTCTCACTCTCATGACCTTAAGTAATCACAATTTATCCTTAAAACGCATTAAATAAATTAATACAACCCAAATCAACCACAACACAACAGATCTAACATTTGCTCTCTCTCTGATAAATAATTTTAACAAAACATTTCTTTTTAACAATTTATAAAGATTGTTTGTCTCTAGACTTATTGTCTTTACAAGACTTAATACAGAATGACTCAATACAGAACTTACATCAACATCTTGATAACAAAGATCATGAGAAGCCTCCAATTGTTACTCTGTACAATGGTACAGTGGAGACCACATCAAGCTATATACTTGCAGTACAACATTAGCCCCTACAGAGAACAATAACACCGATTCGGCGCAACACAACTTGACAGGACTAAACTTAATTTAAGTGTTCTGTCCTTTTCTTTCTGTATCGAAAAGACAAAGACAGGACGCTCAAAATAAGGTTAGTCTTGTCAGTTGTGTTGCGCCGAATCGATACCAATATAAGATAGGTACAAAGTCCAATGTGTCTTACTTGATGCGGTCTCCACTGTAGAAGGTCATATGATTTTAATACAACTTATACTTGCAATTGTCGGCACTTGGTGAAACTTGGAAAGCATCTTGAATTTTATTGTCATATTGAAGAAAACACTGTTTCATAGTTGTGAAACAAATAAAATAAATATAAAGTCATGAAATAAATTCCCGAGGGGGAGTCAGAGGTGTTCTGAGTGTGAACTGTGAATGTGAAGTGCAAGTCACAGTCAGTGAATGCAAACCGGATATTTCGAAATGAAAAAAAAAAACTGAAAATCCCGGAATTTATTAAATCCGAATTTTGACAATGAAATCCAGTTTTTTCGAAGTTCAATAACAATTGACATTGGTACCGATTCGGTGAAGCACATCTTAACTTATTTGACAGGACTAAACTTAATTTAAACGTTCTGTCCATGAATTATCTTTTCGATAAAGAAAGAAAAAGACAGGACGCTTAAAATAAGGTTAGTCCTGTCAAATAAGTTAAGACGTGTTATGCGGAATCGATACCAATAGTTGATTTTTAACCACAATTTTTCATGAAACGTCGTTGTGTGGATGTATGTTAGTCATTGACGTACCTACCTAGTAGGTCAGTCAATCAGGTTAGTATTAATCTGACGAGTTTGACACACAATTCCGCACAATATTTTAAACTCCGTTTCCGTCTGTTCGCACGCGTCCCGGCTCGCGGGCTGCTAGGCCCGTAGCATAATTATTATTATACAATGCTAGCTAGCCGCCCGCTCGCCACATCCACGTTTCCCGCCCACGCCACTATATAATTTAGCATAAAACTATTTAAAATTACTTAAAAATGTTAAGATTCCAAAAAAATTACCAAAGTTCGAAAAATCCGGATAATCTGGATAATCCAGATTTTTTTTGTAATGGTAACGTTAGATTCTGGATTTGAGAAAAATCCAGATTTTGCAATCCCTAGTCACAGTCCATACTCGGTACACACGCGTTTCACAGACAAATATTACGTCCCAACTGAACTCTATCATCGTACTTCTGGCGTAAATACACGCTTTTTAGGGCATGCAGGTTTCCTTACAATGTTTTCCTTCACCAAGCAGCAAGTATAGGTAATACAAATTCTATACACATAAATTCCGAAAACTCATTGGTACATGCCGGACCGAAAATCGAACCTGGATCTCAAGATTGAGAGGCCTGAGCTACTGCCGTTTGTTTTTGTGAAACAGAATATAAGACTGTTTTCTTCAATATGGTTTTAACCTAAATCCAATGGGACTATTGAATTTTACAAGATTGAAAATCAATAAGAAAATTGACTTTCTGAGAAAAAAATATAATCAAGACAAGTTCTTGAACCTGCATCTCTACTTATAGGGGCCCGCCATGAAGATCACTCGTCTATTGAGATGAGACTGATCTGCGATGCACGTTTATGTCCTGTTTGAGATTATACAACCTAAAATATTTTAATAGTTATATGTATAACTTGAACCTGCATATTGGGGGCCCACCACAAAGATCTCTAGTCTATTGAGATGAGACTGATCTGCAATGCAAATTTATGTCCTGTCTGAGATTATACAATTTAAAACATTGTAATAGGTGTATGTATAACTTGAACCTGCATATTGGGGGCCCACCACAAAGATCTCTAGTCTATTGAGATGAGACTGATCTGCAATGCAAATTTATGTCCTGTCTGAGATTATACAATTTAAAACATTGTAATAGGTGTATGTATAACTTGAACCTGCATATTGGGGGCCCACCACAAAAATCACTAGTTTATTGAGATGAGTCTGATTTGCAATGCAAATTTATGTCCTGTCTGAGATTATACAATCTAAGACATTGTAATAGGTGTATGTATAACTTGAACCTGCATATTGGGGGCCCACCACAAAGATCACTAGTTTATTGGGATGAGACTGATCTGTAATGCAAATTTATGTCCTGTCTGAGATTATACAATCTAAGACATTGTAATAGGTGTATGTATAACTTGAGCCTGCATATTGGGGGCCCACCACAAAGATCACTAGTCTATTGATATGAGACTGATTTGCAATGCAAATTTATGTCCTGTCTGAGAATATACAATCTAAGACATTGTAATAGGTGTATGTATAACTTGAACCTGCATATTGGGGGCCCACCACAAAGATCACTAGTCTATTGATATGAGACTGATTTGCAATGCAAATTTATGTCCTGTCTGAGAATATACAATCTAAAACATTGTAATAGGTGTATGTATAACTTGAGCCTGCATATTGGGGGCCCACCACAAAGATCACTAGTCTATTGATATGAGACTGATTTGCAATGCAAATTTATGTCCTGTCTGAGAATATACAATCTAAAACATTGTAATAGGTGTATGTATAACTTGAACCTGCATATTGGGGCCCACCACAAAGATCACTAGTCTATTGGGATGAGACTGATCTGCAATGCAAATTTATGTAATGTCTGAGATTATACAATCTAAAACATTGAGGTGTATGTATAACTTAAACCTGCATATTGGGGCCCACCACAAAGATCACTAGTCTATTGGGATGAGACTGATCTGCAATGCAAATTTATGTCCTGTCTGAGATTATAGAATCTAAAACATTGTAATAGGTGTATGTATAACTTGAACTTGCATATTGGGGCCCACCACAAAGATCACTAGTTTATTGGGATGAGACTGATCTGCAATGCAAATTTATGTAATGTCTGAGATTATACAATCTAAAACATTTTAATAGGTATATATTTAACCTGTTTGCTTACAAACTGATGAATTTGTCCTACATAACAATACACTTCTATTATATTTTTTCATTACCAAGCAGGTTAATTGGTTGGTAAATGTAAGCAGGCTTTTGGTTGTGTTGAATTTCTGAATTTTGGTTATCGAAATCATATCAGTGGTTCGTATTTACAAGTTGAAAACTATTGTGATACCTATTTTTATTGATTATTTGTTAATGTAACTTCTGTGTTGGGTTGAAATGTATGATAAAAACTTCTCACCTCAGCACTTCACTTTAAGATAGCAGAAAGTCTTTTAAGCATTTTGGCAGCGGCAAAGATTTCACTGAGCCATTATTTACATACTGAAGTATAGCGTCACGACACACATTTTGCAGTGTTTTTACTGAAAGAAAACAGGAAACATCTTTACTATACAAAAGAAAAGAAAATAAAAATAATATTAATAACACTAAACATGCCCAGCCATGAAAACAATATGTCAAGTGAACAAACAGAGAATAGTTACCTCCATATAACTGAACAATTTTCACTTGCTTTGTGGTGCCATAAACGTCAACAACTGCATGCAAAGGTCCTCGAGTGTATGGGATTGCTTTTGTGCAAGGTCCCTGATCCTCCCCATTGATTATGAAATGCATTTCTGCCAGGTCAGACTCTTCCTTGTTCTTTTTAGGGCATGGCACAAACATGACCCCTATTCTACTGCCTGCATCCATAGGAAGGATTCCTTGGGGTGTCCCATTCTGTGTTAATATCTGGGGTTTAAGCACCATCTTTGAGATGAAGCCGCGCGGCGTTCTGACCGTGTGTCCATCGCCTAAAACTGACGGTTGCGGTTCGTTTTCCCGCCGCCCGCTGGCCCCTTGATTTACAAGCTCAATGAGAACATTATTCTGTGATTTCGATATAGGGAATATCCATGACATGCCAGTGTTAGCGAGGTCAGGCAGGGCGTACTGAGGCAGACCCTTATCTCCAAGTGCTGCCGTCTGTGGATCCAGCAGCGTAAGGCCGAGTCTCATGTGGCCACTCCATCCGCGTTCAGTTTTCTCAATCTCGACTAAAAATATCTCACCGGGAAGCAGTGGCTTCTCGCTAAAAGTTAAGCCATGAGCGAAGCTTGCCTTTCTGTAAGCAACTGTGTTATCCTCCAGTAAAATTATATTCGACCCGTGGTAGTGGTGAAACCTCGATAACATGTTTACAGACACATTTGCCGCAAGAAATTTAATAATGATTTATTATGGGGGAGTTTACTACAAGGTGGTATTGTTAGTAACTCACATTATTTAGGAGTTATTTTAGAAAGTCTACGCAAATTCAGCTTATGTACATATATTTTCGCAAAAATACTTTTTTTCAAATTTATTCATCTGTCTTCTTCTTTAAGGCTCCGTTTCAAAACGAGCGATTATCACTGTAGCCGTTCATAAATTAAAAATTTCGTCAGTTTCCAACACTGACAGCAGGATAGTGTATACAATTTTCAAAACGTGCGACGGGATGGCATTAGAATCCGTGTCGCGACCCCAAATTTATGAACGCAGCTCGGGGTGATGCGAATTTTACCCTACTAGTGGGGCAGATTGCTGGAACAAATTGTCGTAAATGTGGACTGACCGGACAAAAGAACCAAATTTTTTCCAGGTGCTAGTTAAGTACTAAGCTTTAAATTTTTGATAGGAACCAGAACCTCCGTTGGCCATCTTGGATTTTACGGCAGCCATTTTTAAATATAAGTTTGTTACTGATATCTAAGTCTCTAATATACCTAAAAACACGAAATTGGTGTCGAAATATTTATACGCGTATACTAGCTTTTGTCTGCGGCTTCGCAAGCGTTGATTAAGGTTTTGTGTAGTCCTATCAAATCCGTAAATATTTTTTATATATACCTAACTCTGGTTTGAAGTGCTTCTGGTTCTCATCATCTCGAATTTGATCCCCATGTAAAATGTCAGCGGATCGACACTATTCTTTGTTCTCTGAATTAATTATCTGCTGTCTTTGGCGAAGCCAGGTCCCTCAAACAAAAATGCAGATGTTTTTACAAAATCTTTAGATCTACATTTAAAAACCATCAAGTCATGCAAAAATATTTTAATTACGGGCGACATTACTATTATTATAATCTTTAATAATAATGAACAGTCATATGACCGCTCTAATAGACATTATTATCTTAACATGTATGCACAATTTGTTTCCAGGTCACTTTTTGCCTACTCGATTAGAAAATTGTCTGGATTGATACTTGCTTACATCGTTTTAATACATTTACATTTGCAAAGCTCAGTACAATTCCAACGAGCAGTTTTGCAAATGCATCTACCGGTGCAGCCTCTTTGACCCTGACAATTACATTTAACCAACTCGTTACAGGCCTTTGAAGCAATAGGTATATGGTGGTCCAAACTGGAACCCATGAAGCACCTTCTTTTTTTTTAGTCCAGCCCCAGACTTCTGGACTAGGGGTATGCTGTTAGCTATGCTCACTAGTGCACCATACTCCTGCCTGATATGCAGTGCGCTTGCAGTGTTGGAGTAGTGCGTCTTTTGTTGGGGGAAGATTCTCCATGGCCTTATTCTTTTGACAAAACGATTCTTTTCGGGCTTCATTTACATCGTCTAATTCACAGTTCTTATCGTACATGATGACAGTGAACCGTTCTATTAGTTTGAAATTTACATTTTCAAACTCAAGTTCAGTGTACGGATGAAGTGCCGTGTAGGTAAAGGCATGTGTCACTTGGAGATAATAATTCCACGCCTCCCACGCAGATTTTTTTCCTCGTCCAACAAATGATCATGTTGTGTCACACCCCATGAAACTATGGAATATAGGAAGGGCTTGGGATTTCTCTAAACCCAGTTTCTCATAGATAGCATTTATGTTTATATAAGTGAATGATTTTCCTGTACCAAAAGCAACAGAAATTTTCACATTTGTACATAGCGTCATGAGGTGATGGAACTTGCCAATGAGGATTACCACTACGTCCGTATCAACAGTACGCACCACACAGTTACTACAGCCATTCAAGAATGCATCCTGTAAGTGGACAATCAGCCTGATATCTGCTTCCTCGTGATCACATGGCAACATGGATTTATCAGTTCCTCATAGAACAACTTCAGCATCGCATGTAATGACAATAATCTTGTTTTAAAAGGAATGCAAAAAGGTCCTGTTTGTTGGTGGAGTCTTTTAAGAAATCGGCCCACTTAGGTGGGACTTTGTTCTTTCCTTCATACTTTCTCCTAACACCCTTACCTCGCTTTTCTCTAGTGGCTTTCCTTGAGGCTTGTAGGATTGTATTTGTCCCCCACTACATCTACTCGCTTGCAGCTTTCTAATTTTTTAACGATGTGGGAATGAAAACGTTATCAGCATAATCATCAAATGTGACGATGTTGGTAGTTGGGGTCAAAATATGCACAACAGTGGCTCTATCGAGAAGCTTCATATCGACATAATCGAGAGGATCATTCGGGGAATCCTTGTCCAGAATGTTCAAAGCCAGTCTTGTTTTAATTAAAGTTTTCACTGCCACTATGTATTTAATACTTAAACATCTTTGTTCTTAGAGTTGGTTAAAGTTATTTTAAGAAAACAATTAATTAATATATATTTATTAATATTATTAACTTTATTTTACATTTATTTTTTGTAATTATAGAGGCTAAAGTAATACCATAATCTGCGGAAATTTCTAGTGTTGTAGTTTTATTACGGTAAAAAAACGCCATAAAATTACGTTTCATGTATGGGGGCACTGTTTAATTTTTCATTTATACTTATTTTTATTAATATTTGTTACAGCAGCAATAAAAATACAAACTCTGCGAAAATTTTAACAGTCTAGCTATTACTGACACGCTGACAGACGGACGGACAGCGGAGGCTTAGTAACAGTGTTCCGTTTGGTATCCTTTGGAAACTCGACCCTAAAAAATATTTATTTGAATTTCCTAACCCTAAATATGTACATTTAGACACCAAGTTTGTGATTCTAAGTGATTTAGAACTCGAAATATCAATAATACTTATAATTCAAAATGGCCACCGCAAAATCCAAGATGGCCGACGGAGGTGTTGGTTCCTATCAAAAACTTAAAGCTATGTACCTAACTAGTACCTTGACAAAAATTGGTGCTTTTGTCCAGCGTGTCCACATCATCAAGTGAATCTGCCTCACTATACAATGTTCGGATTCAAAAATCAGCACAAGTGAAACCGAGGGTTATCATCATTGGGTACATCATCTGTTGCAAAGATTCCAAAACTGTTGAAATCTTTGATCTGTTGTTTATGATTGTTGCAGCACTCATGGGTTTACGGGTTCCCAGATCGCCGTTGATGGCTATAGAGCCCAACGGCAACTCGGCATTTCTTGCCACATCGAACGCAGACGAAGCGTGAGCACGACGAACACTTTAGCTTATGATTCTCTAGCCAGTCTTCGTCGTGTTTCGATATTCCAACTTGTATGTCTTGAGTCTTGACGCAATTCAGGTCTTATTTCGGCGCACTTTTCCCAACCATCAGCCCAAATTAAACAAATTAAACAAAGCTGTACATTTCTCGTTTACAAGAAGTCTTTGAATCTTAAAACTGGGCGTCCAACAGGTCTTTTCACATCCGCAATTTGACCTAACATGACTTGGCCATGGTATAATTCGGTCAGGGACCATGCGATGAACGTGACTAATAACTACAAAAAGCATTTTCTGTTTCCCGCCCTTGAATTTCATTTGAGGTTAATTTGACTTTGACGTTTTACGGAAATCACTCGCAAATCAATCACATTTAAAATCACATTTTCTTTCTCTTACTAATATAAAACTGTCTCTTTCCTTTAAAGACGAGTGAAATTTCGCACGACGATCACACATTTCGAAACGGAACCTAAGCTGTAACATTGTCCGACAATGATATCCCTGGCCCAGTACTCCCAAAAAGATTCGGTCGATCGTTTATCACCCGAGCATACGTCCATCTCTGACACACGCATAAAGAGTGTGATAGAGATGGATGTACGACCGAACGATATTCGATCGAATTTTGTCACTTCGGAGTAGCCCCTCTGTGTTCTTTATACTCCGCTACGAAAACGGCTGCCGGAGCCGGCAATGAGGATAGATGCTGCGAGGGCCGGCATTGACAACGGTTGCCAGAGTTTATCAGATAGCCGTTCATTCATTAAAACTTTCGTCAAGTTCCAACACGGACAGCAGGATGGTGTAAACAATTTTCAACGTATGCGACAGAAATGCCATTAGAACCCGTGTCACGAATCCACAAGCGTCCCAATTCAGGAATATAAAGCAGCAGAGAGCTGGTATAAAAAGACCGCACATGGAAATGAGTGGGAGAAAATGATGTAAGGTTTTTTGTGTATACCTTGAATTCTATTAAAACTAAGGACGTCGCCTTGCACCGCTCCACTTCGCTCGGCTTCTTATTTTATCTTACATGTAAACCTAACACGCTCCTCGACGTATACTTTTTCTCTCACTCCTAAAATACGTTATTTTAACGATTTTTTTTTACCACAAGTGTAGCCGAACATGATTTTATTGTTTTGATGTCAAACATCGAAAATGTTATCCAAATTAATGGTAACTAAAAATAATGTTTGAAAACGTCCAAAGTCTTGCCAAAATCTTGTTTCTTCTTAAAATAGTTTTCAATTTTACGCCCGTGACTAAATCAGCACGATTGTATAGTCCTCGCAAGTTTCATGGAGCGTGCATCTTATAGCGAAATGAAACCGCATGACATTTGGCCAGGCCCACAACTGAGTTCGTCGTGGACGGCATGATGTCTATTCTTAAATAATGCGAATGAAACGGGATTTAGAACTTGTGTGACACCGTGTTTCTGAACGCAGCTTTGCAGCTTGACTTGAACGTATGTTGAACACGACACTTAAAAAAATGGCTGCCATTAGTAAGGTTATTTCTCGATTTGTGAGATCGGGTTTACAATATAATTTGAAGTATACAACAAGTAGGCTTTTACGCTTTGATTTACCTCTAAAACATTACCATACATCGTGTTGCAAACAAAGTTTTCAGAGTGTTTTAAAATCCAGATGTAAAACTGGTACATTTGACAAGTAAGTACCAACCATTTTTAAAAACGATTTAGCGGCTATAAACCTATTTCCACCAAAAACACCGACTATTCGGTCATGACTCATGACCACCACCAACAAACGTCAAAAATCGTTAGGAAAAATTGGCTGTCAAGCGTGGTTGTGCAGCTAACTTCAGACTAATGTTGCGTAGAAATCGATTGTCTATCATAGGTTATCGATACTAGTATAGTGACCTTCGAAAACACTAACAATATTGATTGTCCTATCGATAGCATCGATGATTTCGATACCGTCGATACTACCGATAGCAAAAATTGAGTAATACTTTCGATATTATAGATTGTATGTAGGCAATACTATCGCAAAAGTATTATTTACGTTACTCAAAAACGCTATCGTTTGTATCTAGGTATACTATAGTTTGTAAAATATAGCCTGATTAGAATGACAGCTCTCGAAGTGCCTCGCTTAGTGATAGGACACTACTGAAAAAATCGAGATTTTGTGTGTCTGTTTATAGACTGAGTTCTAGAAGCTGCTTTTTTGAAAACTATTCATCCTACAGATTTTTATGTAGCGTAAGTATGTCAGGCTTGTTATTTTATGTTCAATAGATCAACATTAAAATTAAGTTTCCTTCATTCGGTTATTATATTATGCTTATTACAAATACAGGAATCTGTTGTTAATGCTTAAGGGCAAATAAACAAGTGATTTAATATCACCGAATCTGCCACCACCGGTATTTACTTCATACAAACTATTGGTTAATCTTAGACTGATCGACTCACTTTCATCGATTGTCCCATCCCTATGATTTCTCTCAGATGTCGTGACGTGTAAAAATCAAAGCGTTATTTTTTTTACAAACCAACTACAAATTACTGCTTTCTAAAAGAAAAAAAAAACGGCCAAGTGCGAGTTGGACTCGCGCACGATGGGTTCCGTATCATTATCCACAAAAACGGCAAACAAATCACTTTTTTTGTATGGGAGCCCCCTTAATTATTTATTTAATTCTGTTTTTCAATATTTGTTGTTATATCGGCAACAAAAATACATCATCTGTGAAAATTTTAACTGTCTAACTATCACAGTTCATGAGATACAGCCTGGTGACAGACGGACAGACAGACGGACGGACAGACGGACAGCGGAGTCTTAGTAATAGGGTCCCGTTGGTAACCCTTTGGGTACGGAACCCTAAAAATGCACAATGTTGTTTACTTTCCATTTGTAAGAATACAGCGAAAAGCGTTTGTTAAAAATTTGTTCGTTTTTAGTCGCTGGTACAAAGTTGTGGCGTTGGTAATCCTTACAGCTGCGATTCTAATCAAGCTATATTTTACAAACTATAGTGAAAGTATCGATTGTTTTGTTCCATCGATAGTCCATTCAAATGCAATATTGCTTTAAAATTACAGTCAACGCGCTGAGCAATACTGAGCATAATAATATTTAGATTTTTTAAAGTTCAATTTGTTTCATTTAAAAATAAATATTAATGTGAGAACTGAAATCTGACAAATCTTGCCAAGCTCGAGCGATAGTTTGAAATTATTGTCATAATCTTGTGAATGGAAAATGATAAAAGAAAATCAATGTATTTTTTCGAAGAAGGAATAGTCTGAGAATGATCTATTGTATCAATATATACTAAGTGAATTCGTTAATTAAAAGTAAATTTAGACTAGACAAAATGGTTTGACGGAAGTCTACTGAGATTGTGAACTATACACATACATTTTAGGTACTTATTGACCGCAAGAGAAATTTGGCAACAACTCGCTCAAAATTTTAAAATTTTTCCAAATATGTGAACATCTTGTAAGTGTTACAGTGGATTATTAAATCGCGCATAATATGATTATGTACCATTTATGAGGGTATTTTTTAAGTCCTTAATACTATCGAAATTTAATACACTATCGATGTACCAAAACAATCGATGCTATCGATACTCTTGGCGGTTTGTTTAAATAGTAAATAATACTTATACTATCGATAGTATTGATAGTATCAATAGTTTTGCTACTGAATTATGAATACTTATCGATACTATATCTCTATATCAATACTATCGATAACATCGATATCACAATCGATATTGTTACTTTTTTTCAAGGTCAGCTATCGATAGTCACACAACCTACTTCAGGCCACTCACTACGAACGACTATGGTATGGACTATGGTGGTTGCGGTTGGTGGTGGTTTTTTGTCATCTGCCAAAAAAGCGTGCGATAAGAGAAAAGGAATGAAAATATCGATGCATAATGGAACTTAAATTTTAGGGTAATTCCTTCAGCTGAAGTTATTTTACTTTCCGCTGTATGTAACGAAAAACGTGGTGTAAGAGTCTTCCACCAAAACAACAAAATTGGTCGGTTACGATGTCAAGTCAAGGTTGTTTAATTTGTCTATGATAACTGAGCGTGGTGGACTTGTTGGATTTAGTGAGCCCCCTTTTCATCTAGCCGGCCGGCTGTCATTTTCATTTCATTGCATTGTATTTGTCATGTCAACCTGTCTCGATTATTACAAAGTTTAATCTTTTAACGGCATCATTGACTTGTTTCATTTGTAGTTCACGTAGAAATCTTGAATTTTCTACAAATTCTTCTTTCATCTGGTAAATCAAGCTATAGAACATTTTGCGATATTTGAATTTAGAAATTACGCTTGACAACTTCTGGATCTAATTCTATCATCCATCCATCATCAATTTGATATCTACATTTTAGAGAAAGTTTATTCGTTTTTGCTTAATGGTCACTTTATCTGTACCAAGTTGTTGTTGAAAATATCTAGGACAGTGTAACCTTTTAGCACTTGTGCATAGTGATGACCTTTATCTTGGCTATAAAAAGTTGATTCATTGCCTATTCTAGCCATTTTTTTGCTTTCATTATTCGATTATAGCTTGTGGTGAACAATGGCCAATAAGTGGGAAGTGAACTTTTATTACATATTGTTTTTTTGTTTCTGTTATAGTTCAGTGAAAGCCATGTCTTCGTTAAGTCCTTTGGACCCATCATCTTTCTCACTGCCAGGTATTTATTTTTTCTTTTTTTATATTATTTTTTTATTTGTTGCTTTAATCACTGAAATGGGCCCTAGATAAATTGGCTAAACGTTTGGTTGAATGGCAATGGTACAATGTGCAAGCCTGGAAAATATATTAGTAATCAAATTTTATGTTCATTTTAAACCAGTATTTTTAGGGTTCCATAGTACCTACTTAGAGGGTACAAAAGGAACGATTATGGTAAGACTGTTGTTTGTCTGTCCATGCTTTTGTCACAGCCTCATAACTTTTGCACCATTAAAGTTAATTCATAAAAAATATTCATTGCTAATATTGCCATACATAATCTAATCTTGATCTCTGATTCTTATTTTAAACCTGTAAAAACCACAAAAAATGTATTTCCCCTCTTATCTCTGAAACAGCAGGACCAAAAAATATGAAAAAGATTATAGGTGATTTGATTATGTAAATATTACAGGAAAATTATAGTGGTAAATAAAACTGGCCAAGTGCGAGTCAGACTCGCGTACCTAGGGTTCCGTATTGTGGATGATAAATTAAATTTGTCTTTTTTTTCGTGAATTTCTCAACCGCTTTATTTTTCCTGTAATCTTTATGTAAACACATATTACCATGATTTCTTAAAACCAGTGCCAGTAGATGTAGTAAAAGTATATATTTTTACAATCAGCTTTTTAATACCTACAATTTGATACCCATATTGTATTTTTATTAAATATATATATTTTTTTATATTTCTCATTTGTGCTTTTTTTTAAATCGCTATTTATTTATTTATAGCTTATTTCTAGGTTAAAGATTTTAACAATAATATTGTTTGTTTTATTAGTTTTCTTCTCCTAGATTGGCATTGACATAAGCCTCTTCCAGGAACCTACATCTGTCTCTATCCTTTGTCTCTCTAGTCCACGTCTTCCCTGCTACTTCTCTTATCTCGTCTTCCCATCTCCTTATTTGTCTCCCTCTTTTTCTTTTTCCTTCTCTCGGGTACCATGGTGTTATTCTTTCTGTCCATTTATCTTTGCCTTCTCTGATCATATTATGTCCTTAATCGCTATAGTTTTCCTGTAATTGGCCAGTTATGATCTATAATTGACATTTTATCCATGTTTCTCGAAACCAGTATTAGTAAATATATTAAAAGTATATATTTTTACAATCAACTTTTTAATATCTACAATTTGAGGTCCATATTGTATAGTTAGACAAATATTTTTTATTTTTCTCTCTTTTGTTTTGGAAATATTTTGAACAACTTGAAATTTTTTTTTACACTGCAATATGTTGGCAAATCAATGATATTTTTGTGCAAAATTTCATGTATTTATCTTTAACAGTGCTAAAGTTATGAGGCTGTGACATATCGACGGACGGACGGACAACGGAGTCTCACCGTAAGGTTCCTTTAGTACCATTTAGGTACTACCGAACCCTAAAAAATGTATATTAAAGTTTATCAGTATTAACCGTAACCATATTATAAACCTACCTTTTTCAATTATATGGTACAATCAATTTTTTCTTGTTATAGTGAGTAGTTTTGAGAGACTTTAAATACTATTTTCCCTAGGCGCGAGACTCACTTCCCAACTAGCAATAACGTCATATAGTCAAGATGATATATAACGGTTGAGGTTTATAAGGGTTTCATAACAGTATAGTAACAACTGAGCAGTTTTATAGAAGTTAATGTTTTAGTTTTTGTGACCATTAAGTCATTTAAGTTTTTCATGAAAACGTTTTGATGACTTACTTTATACGACGATTATACAGAAGTATCAGGGATGATGTGAACACCATGACCATAAAAAGACGTTTTGGCATATTCCATTACATTTATACGATCATTATGTAACTTTTCACTTATATAGAAATATCTTTGGATACAATTACATAACCAATCAATTATTTTTGTAACGTCTATGTGACTCCTACGGAACTGATTGATTGCTCATACAACCTGAACACAACCCTAACATGATGGAAACGTTATGTAATAAATCGCGTTATATAGATCCAAAATCGTGTTGTATAAACGTCTATAACTGTTATATGACCAAACAATATAACGGGAAGGCAAATTGAAAATGTTTTCGTAACCATTATATGACTTTATTTTGTTACTTGTTTTTTTTTTTAAATCTAATTTGAAATTTATTGGGGATACTCTTTGTTTTTATTTAAGAGTGGTTTCGCAGCTGGAATGTGAAAACCCCACCTTTTTCTAATTAATCGAAACAGAACACTTAAATTCACTCAATAGTTATTCAATGAAACTTTATTACCTATGTATTGTGTATGCTGCCATCGCGAAATTTCCATTGGTTTTTGTAAGTTAGTTTTTCAAAATGTTTTAAATTCAAAGTTTTTGAAATTTGAAACCAATAGAAACTTTGCGATGACAAAATACACAATACATAGATAATAAGGTTTTGTTGAATATCTATTGAGTGAATTTTGTGTTTAAGTGTTCTGTGACGATTAATTAGAAAAGATAAGGTTTTTCACATTCCGGCTGCAAAACCGCTCTTAATTTAAATGATAATAAGAAATATAACAACAAAATTTATGTTGTCTTATTTTTGCATCAGTTACAAATATCAAATTTCTAGTCCGCGACCAGTATCAGTTAGAAAAATGTACACTAAGTAAATTCGCAAACCACAGAATCTCCTAAAATTATTATATAACAATGTTTTTCATTTTAGCTTTGTTACCATTGACAAAATAAATAAAGATCTGAAGATCTAGGTATATTACTTGTCTTATCAATTTTATTAATCATCTCAAATAGAACCAGTTGCAAACTAAAGCTTATCGAAAATACATAGTTGTTCTGATAACAATTAAAAGTATTCTGGAAATTTTCATCGTAATGAAATAGATATTACAGCGTTGGATGACACACTTTGATTTTTCGGTCAACGCCAAGTGTTTTGTGTTTTTTAGTATTTGTTGTTATAGCGGCAACAGTGAAAATTTCAACTGTCTATCACGGTTCATGAGATACAGCCTGGTGACAGCGGAGTCTTAGTAATAGGGTCCCGTTGGTTACCCTTTGGGTACGGAACCCTAAAAAAACCGGCCAAGTGCGATTCAGACTCGCGTAGCTAGGGTTCCGTATTGTGGATGATAAAGTCATCCAAGTCCACAAGTATTGGAGATAAGGGGAGGACATACAATTCTTTTATGGTTTTGCAAGGATTTCTCGAAATAGATGCAATTAAATATAGCCAAATAATTTTATTATATTTTTCAATTGTGCTCAATTTTTTTTAATCGCTATATTTTCCTGTAATTGGCCAATTATAATCTATAACCTACATTTTTTTCATATTTTTCGGGCTACCAGTTTCGGAGATAAGGGGGGGACATACCTATTTTTTGGTTTTTTAAAGATTTCTCGAAACCAGTGCCAGTAAATATAGTAAAAGTATATATTTTTACAATCAACTTTTTAATATATACAATTTGATACCCATGTTGTATTTTTAGGACAGTATTTTTTATATTTCTCACTTTTGTTTTATTTTAACAAAATATGTTTTGTTTTATGAACAATTTCAAATTATTCATATTTTTTTTACACCGTGATATGTGGGCAAATTAATGCTATTTTGTCCCAAATTTCACGTATTTATCTTTAACCATGCTAAAGTTATGAGGCTGTGACATACGGACGGACGGACAACGGAGTCTCACCCTAAAGGTTTCTTTTGTACCTTTTAGGTACGGAACCCTAAAAATAGTTATAGGAATAAATTATGTATAATTGTATACTATACCTAATATACAAAATGCAATAAATACAACAAAATTGATAGATAAATAAGTTATAAATAAATATATGCCTA
Source organism: Ypsolopha sequella (assembly GCA_934047225.1). Taxonomy (NCBI): domain Eukaryota; kingdom Metazoa; phylum Arthropoda; class Insecta; order Lepidoptera; family Ypsolophidae; genus Ypsolopha; species Ypsolopha sequella. Next base: position 8,829,594 of record OW204002.1, on the reverse strand, counting down.
ACTCCGCCCTTTCGTTTAGTCTTGCTAAGAAGAAGGGCGAGAAACTTAGCAAGATGTCTTTTTTATAATCATTCCTTTTCTTTTTTTAAATCATTTCTGTTACAAAGGCTTATCTATACAAAGTACTTATACTTATCTATATCTACTGTAATTAAGTAAAGGGATAAAATATACAAGACACCAGGAATTTATGTCTTGAGAAAAAAATATCTTAGTCTGCCTGTCATAGTCCATCTCTTCTTAAAGTCCGTTTATCTATGAATTAATTAACGTCAGGTCCTTAGACGACTCATAAGTTAGCAAATTATACAAATTACTATTATGACTATTACTATCTTTATTATGTGTACACTGCTATAAGCTAAGGCATGGTATTTCTAGTTTCTAGTTCTGTAGCATTTTAATAACTTTTAAATATTCATATGCCGTCTGGCAGACTGTAGCGTACTTAAAATTATTTCTAAGACCTATTGTATCACCTACTTTCATGAATAAACGAATCCTTATATTATCTTATCTTCTTATGACAAATATCACGATTAATAACACCATAGTTCATTATCGTCCAAATATTAATTTATTTTTTAATATGCCTTTTTCAATAAGCCCTGCTATAAACTTATTATCTGACAAACTAAGGATCTCTTTTGGAAGTTTATTGTAAAATCTTATACAATTTCCTACGAAAGAGGTACTTTGTCAAGTCTGTCTGACTTTTGAAAAAGCTAATTTATGTTTATTTCGGGTATCTATAGAATAGTGCCCACCGAGCCTCGGGAAAGTATTGATATTTTTTCCGACATTCTGATATTTTTTCTCAAAAGGAGCCGTTTAGCAGCCAGGTTGTGAAAAACCCGCCTTTTGCTAATTAATCGAAACAGAACACTTATATTCAAAATTTGCTGAATAGTTCCTTAACAAAACCTTATTTTATTACCTATATATGTATTGTGTACACTGTTATCGCAAAGTTAATTGGTTTCTTTAAGTTTTAACGTTTCGTCACGTATTCTGCTTGACAAACCCTACCATTTGATATATGATATGATACCATGATGATACCATTTATACTCATGTCGAAATTTATTGGATTCAGAATGACGTCACTTAGCTTATCGTATTCTCAACGCCAAATCCTTTTTTATGTACCCATGCCCATGTCAAGGGGGTTGGTATGAAAATAATAAATAGCCATCTTCCTTCACTAAGCTCATCATGCATTGTCACCAAAACCAAATGTGTGTGCAAAATTTCAGCTCAATTGGGAACTTATTAACTTGCAAGTGAAGTTATAGAAAAGCTTGTAATAAAAATTAACAAAATCAAATAAATTAAAAAGCCACTGGTTGGACTTTAGGATAAAAGGTTTTATCAGGAATATTAATAATGTTCAAATAATAAATTTGATACTTTACAAACGATTTTAAGTTTGCTGTTTTTGCAGCTTTTTAGGGTTCCGTACCCAAAGGGCAAAATGAGCCCTATTTTTGCCATTCCGCTGTCCGTCTTGTCTGTCTGCAAGTCTGTCCGTCCGTATGTCATGGGTCACGGGTCTCGCTCTTAGAGGAAATGAGATAGAGACCTGACATTTTGATATGTTGTGTAAAATTTTAACCCAAAACCGAATATTATAAAAGGGAACACGAAAAAAAATAACATTTCATACCCATGCATGTAGGGTGTCATTGTCTAGAGCTCATTGATTAGAATGTCCTTTTTTTATCTTTAAAAATAAAGAAAATTATCAAAGTTGTCATTTATAGACCAAAGTAGTAAGGAAAGTTGTAATTTCTGTATATTATGTATCATATGCTGTATTTAAACTGCATATTATGAAAACGTCGATTTATACTGTAGTTTTAAGGTTACGTCCCCGAATACTCAACCAACTTAATTTTGCGGTTTTGTTTCATACAATTTGTAGGTTTGTTTACATAAGTTTGTAATGTCTGTTTTAATTATCAAGACGCGAGGCCTAGTCGCACTTGACCGTTTTTTTTTTTTTTTCGGAAACTGGGACTGTTAATTCAGTACCAAATTATCTGTTTTTCAGATTTGGCAGTAATCAAACATGCATCGTTGTATCTGGATGTTGATTTTACTCATAAAATCCTGGACGGCTCCGTGTTCTTAGACTTTGACGTTAAAGAAAGCATTCATGAAGTTGTAAGTAACCAACATAAGATTACTTCTATAATTTAGGGTTCTGTAGCTCAGAATGAAAAAACTGAACCCGTAGGCGCAAGCCATACAGGATCTGGCGCGGGCACCGACATGGCACGGGCGTTTTCCCATTCTATTCAAATTTCGTACTAAGTCTATGGAAATAAGGTAAAAAATGAAATGAGTCATGGCGCTCCATACGGGCGTCTGTGCTATACAATTCGGTGTGTTCAAATTGCGACTTTATTTCTATGCATTTTGTACGAAATTTGAATGGAATGGAAAAACGCCCGTGCCCTCGCCAGATCTTATATGGCTTGCGGCTTATAGTGTTGTCCGTCTGTCAAGACCTTTTTTTCGGGCCCCTTGGGAGATATCAAGTTGAAACTGATACCTCCTAGAGAAGTCTATGCTGTAAAAAAGGTTTCTAGCACAATGAAAAAGAGTTATTTAATATATATATAATAAATGTACATAATCAATTTCATAAAAATTTGCTCACGATGAAGGGCACTTCCAGTTGACTTAGAAACTTGAAGTTTCGTTCACAAGTAGGTCTTAAAATATAAGTATAGCAAAAAAAATTATGACATTACCTATATTTAATTAATTATTAAATAAGTTATTATGGCTCAACTTAATTAGACCCTTTAGATACATAGAGTTAAATAGAACATAATTGTTAACTTAGACTGGCATAATGGTCTAGGATTAGGGTTGCCAGAGGGTCCAGATAAAAAAACCGAACATTTTTTATGATATTAAGGGTATGATTTTTTTTTGTTACAATTTGTCGAGAGGGGCAACCCTCTGATTTTGGCCAGATCAAACTGAGAAAATTTTCAGAAATTACTGAGGGTGAACACAATGAAACACTAAAACTTATATTTATTATTGCTATTGGTAAGCCAAAAAATCACGTTTTAACATATTTGGCACTTGCTAACGCTTTTAATAAACGTTTATTGCCTGAATTTGAAAACAACTGTAAACACATATTCGCTTTTTACGTTATTCACACCTAGTCCATTTCTTTCGTCAGTCCATACATTACCCATTACGCTAAAAACTCCTTCTACTAAGGCATTAGAGACGGGAACGCTGCATACATATTGTACCATCTCGTGAGTGAGGTATACCTATATATCGCGTATTTTCAAAAAAACCGGACTTATTCTATCATCGAACATCTGGCAACCCTATCTAGGAGACGATGAACAAAAAAAAAACTCACATTGACATATAAATGGTTTGTTTCTCTGTTATTTAAATCTAGTTTCAGTTGCTTATGTGAACGTCTCGCTAGGTACAGCTGTTGCGTTTACCTAGAACTGTACAAGTCCAAGTTACATAAGTAACTGAAACTACATTTAATTTTAAATAACAGAGAAGAAAACCATCTTCATGACAAAACGAGTTTTTTGTTCAGCGCCTCCTAGACCATAATTGCAAGTGAAACAAGTTTGTTTTTTTAACGGTATACAGTTTGTTACGTTTGCGCGGGTGGCTTTTATCATTCCGCCGCACTTGTGAATTTAAATACAAAATCCGCCGTACGGCGAAATAAAGTCATTTTTATTAAATTTTTATTTTTAATTAATTATATTATTTATTTTACAGATATTAGATGTCAGTGAACAGGTTATTAAATCTGTTGTCTTGACTGATGGGACGGCCTTAAAATACAAAGTTGACAGTGAAGTTCCTACTTTTGGGTCTAAGCTAACTATAACCCTACCCGAAACCTATGCCCAAGGAAAAGAGTAAGCTTAACAAAAATTATGCTTATTAATTTGATCAATTCAAGCAGCTGGTCTACCGCGTAATTCTGATTTTCATCAACATCAACTTGAGATTGAAATTTGACGTGCGTGCAACAGAGATGGCATGTTCAGCGGGCGTCGTCGCACGCACGTCAAATTTCAATCTCAGGTTGATGTTGATGAAAATCAGAATTACGTGGTAGACCCGCTGGTAGTTTTCTAATATACACTCTATTTTTTAGGGAATGTTATTGTGATACGAAAATTATACTATTGCCTAATTTTTTCGCTGTATCTTTATACAGACAAAGAAACTAAAAGGGACACACTAACAGACAAACAAATTGAGTCGATTGTTTGGGAAGCAGCAATTTGGTTGCGGTAAAAAATTGAGTCGATTGTTTGGGGAGCAGCAATTTGGTTGCGGTAAAAAATTGAGTCGATTGTTTGGGGAGCAGCAATTTGGCTACGGTAGCGGTTGGCGACGAATCTGTCGCATAGGTTTGTCCCTTTTATTCATTGTCGGGGCTTAATGGTTGGGTCCCGAGCGGCATTCCATTCGGTAGTGCAAGTACGTAAGCATCGATTCGATAAATTGGACCGTGAAACTTATTGCAATGAAATAAGAGTTACATTTTTATGTATCGAATCGTTGTCGTGTCGATAGCAAGTTCATACTGAACGATAAACAACGATGAGCTCAACGATGAGCAACGATACTGAATCACCTCCTAAATTACTTTCCATTTAAATTGAAAGACCTTATATATATAACATATTGGAATACAGGTGATAAGAGGAAGTAAAAAAAACGCGAGATATTAGAAAAAACAGTAGGAAAACCGGAACACACACAACAATAAAGTTAGACATAGTCGGACCGTAGTATTTATTGGCCGGACGGACCTATGCTAGCGCCACCTGTAATTTGGATCCTGTGGATCCCCATTAAGGCGATATAAAAAAAAATGTTTTTTTTCGAATCCATTTACTCCATCTACGTATTTCATTTTTGGGTAAATGTTTATTGAGTATTTGATTAAGATTCTCACCGAAGGAAAACGCGATTGGATGAAATTTTCTCGATAGAATTTAATTCCGAAAAGACCTTTTGACTGTTTTATTTTTTCCTGTAATTCTGAAATCTTAACTAATTTAATTGTCAAATTGCATTCAAAATGTGGATATTATGTAATTGTAAAGTCTCCTTGAAAATCTCTTTGACAAAATTGCTTAGTACATTTTATATTAATAAAAAACCGACTTTTTGCTACTTTTCCACGAATCCGTCCCACTCGCGCTGAGGGTTTTATCGCATATGGAGTAACAGGGACGCTAAAACTTTTACGTAGCGCCTTAAGGTGGCGGCGCAGGGAAACTCTTATCTCTTTGCCCAATTAATTTACAGAACAGTTCAATTGTTTCCCCACTAGATTGCGCTACGATGGCCGTACATACAGTACTTACACAGTAATAAATAACTCTTTGTTTATTATTATGTGTAGATATTGATGCTGGATTACTATTATTCATTAAATAGTTTCCAAAATGCTTGATTTAAAAAAATTTCGATATTGGTATTCCGAAAATTGGAATAATTTTCTAATTGTCTTGTTATTTCTGCTTTTGTAGGTTAAAAATTAAAATTGAATACAAAACGGCGCCGACTGCATCAGCTTTACAATGGTTGTTACCGAGTCAGACCTCTGGCAAAAAGCACCCATACATGTTCAGCCAGTGTCAGGTAAATATTTAGATTACATCACATTTCAAGAGAGTGCTTGTACTTTCACCTGCAGTTGAATTTACTTATTACTATTCGATTTTAACACTTCTGACCGCGTAATAAGAACTGCCATTGTGTGGGGTAAAGTACGGTTGACCCACAGACCACTTAGAAATTAGACATAGACAAATTAGACAATTAAATAATATTATAGCCGATTCTGAAGGCTTTAATTTTAGTTTTAGTGCTGTCAAAACTAAATTTTCTTCATTGCAAAATAGTCCTTAACTGTTAGGGTTAGAAGTTAAATTACTTTGAAAAATTTTAAGTTTTGACAGCACTAAAACAAATATTAAAACCTTCAGAATCGGCTTTATTATGTATGTATATGGTATATATGTATGTATTGGTATGTATGTTTATATATTAATTTCGTTATTTCCCGACTTATTTATGTATGTAGTATATCATTATTCTGTAACATTGTGTGTTTAATTAATTAAAATCAAAATTGTACATTTAATAATAATAATAATAATAAAAACTGTTTATTTGTCACAAAACACGATACAAAATTATAATAATAATTAACATTAGAAGAGACAAATCGGTCTAAGACTCGGCCATTGACTTTTTGTAAACACAAAAAGCCGCCGATTTTCAGCCTTAGCCTTTAATAACATTTAGTTAAGTTAGGTTTAGATTTAGATTTAGGTCTTTTCTGTAGCGTCACCAAATTTTATATTTTTTCTTGTTATCTCTCTGAGGAAAATGTTGAAGGGAGTAGATTTAACTATTTGTAAAAAAAAAATTTTTTTAGTTCCTTTTAGTTAATATCTGCAGTTTACTTCTGTTGTTTTTCCCTAAATAAATAAATAAATAAATCTTATGAACCAAGTGCCAGGAAAAAAAAATTCCGCCACTGCCGGGGTGTTGCGGTAAGGAAATATAGATTAGATAGTATGGAATGATATTTGTATATCAGTAAAATTGCACTGATGTGTTGGCGAAAAAGGTTTGCCCTCCTTACGACGTCTAATGGCTTAGTGGTCTGTGGGTTGACTACACATTTATATTCCATGCAAACTTCTACTCGCTCGGTCACACATACCGTGAAAGAAAGAGCAAGTATTAAAGACATGCATTATCAATTATATCTCCCTCCAAGCCTTAGAGGTATAAGTTTTGGGACTTTAATACTAATACCAATTCTAATTTTGTAAAGTACCTATATATATTTTGTAGGGTTCCATGCCCAAAGCGAAGAATATAAACTATTACTCCGTAAAGAAGCGATACTTACTATTGCCAGTTACTATTATTTTGTATTAAAAAAAATTGGTAAGAGCAAGATATATATCAAATGTCAGTGACACTTGACATAGACAGCTAGTTTTTTTATTTATTGCTAGGCAAAGGTATTTTAGTTCTTCAGCCCATATCCTTACAAACGGATTTTTTGACAAAATATGTTTTTCTAAAATAAATGAATAAAAAAAATTGAATTGATTGTTTCGTAATGAAAATATGAAAATAAATATAATAAATTATCCCAATGAATTTTTCATTACCTTACCTAACACGAAAATAAAACTTGTGGATTCCTTCGCAGCCAATCCACGCGCGCTCCCTTATCCCCTGCCAAGACACGCCAGCCGTCAAGTTCACGTACGAAGCCGTCATCACTGCCCCGCCAGAGTTCACGGTGCTCATGAGTGCCATCAGAGGAGAGTCAACCGGCGGGAAGACTTCCTTCAAGCAGCCGGTGCCGATCCCGTCGTACTTGTTAGCGATAGCCGTCGGGTCCTTGGAGTTTAGGAGGCTTGGGCCAAGGTTAGTTGACGCTGCTCATGAGTGCCCTCAGAGGGGAATCAACCAGCAGGAAGACTTCCTCCAAGCAGCCGGTGCCGATCCCGTCCTACTTGCTAGCGATAGCCGTTGGGTCCCTGGAGTTTAGGAGGTTTGGGCAAAGGTTAGTTCACGCTGCTCATGAGTGCCCTCAGAGGGGAATCAACCAGCAGGAAGACTTCCTCCAAGCAGCCGGTGCCGATCCCGTCCTACTTACTAGCGATACCCGTTGGGTCCCTGGAGTTTAGGAGGTTTGGGCCAAGTTTAGTTCACGCTGCTCATGAGTGCCCTCAGAGGGGAATCAACCACCAGGAAGACTTCCTCCAAGCAGCCGGTGCCGATCCCGTTCTACTTGCTAGCGATAGCCGTTGGGTCCCTGGAGTTTAGGAGGCTTGGGCCAAGGTTAGTTGACGCTGCTCATGAGTGCCCTCAGAGGGGAATCAACCAGCAGAAAGACTTCCTCCAAGCAGCCGGTGCCGATCCGTCCTACTTGCTAGAGAAAGCCGTCGGGTCCCTGGAGTTTAGGGGGCTTGGGCCAAGGTTAGTTATTTGGCAAATGATACACAAATTCTTGTGGTTTTTATTCGTCTAGGCTGCCCTAGAAAGACATATGCTGACCAAATTGGCGACATACTGAAGAAGGGCAATGTCAAAAGTACCCGGAATTATTTATTTATTTTGTATTTATCTTATTTTTAAGCGGAACCTTATATATCGTATAACTTTCAGATCACTAGTATGGTCAGAAAAAGCAGAGGTCGAGAAAAGCGCGTGGGAGTTCGCCGATACCGAGAAGTACATACAGGCGGCGGAAAGTCTCTGCGGACCGTACGTGTGGACTCAGTACGACTTGCTGGTGCTGCCCCCCTCCTTCCCCTACGGGGGGATGGAGAACCCGTGCCTTACGTTTGTTACTCCTACACTCTTGGTGAGTCCATTGTCTGATATATCTGCCGTCGGCATAACCTAGAATCCGGCAAAAAGTCAAAAATAGGTGCGACGGCGAGCGGAGCGAAGCTAAGCGAGGAGGTGTGTGTTACGTTTACATGTAAATAAATTGAGGAAGCCGAGCGAACTGGAGCTAGGCTGAGTAGGTATTGAGAAGAACGATAATTCTGGATTTGAGGAATTATTATCGAGGCATCCGAAGCTGTTCGATTGCGTGCTGTCGACATATTTGAATTGGTCGGTGACGCACGGTGCGCGGCGTGACAGCTTGTTCGAGAGACTTGACTGAGCGCGATCGCGGCGTGACCCCGACTAGTGTCTACCTTGTATACTAAGATATTGCTTTTGTGTGCGTACTGTAGTTCGTGCGTACTAGCACGCACACGTATTACCCGCGCGATGTACCTTTGCTTGAAGATAAATTACTGTTCTGATTTTACTATGCTGGGAGCGAAATTCTGAAACGTGATCATATTTACGGAGTCCAAAAATGAATCTAATACAAAAATTTTGAAGTCGCTCAGGTCGGTCGAATTGTTCTTGAGCAATAAGTATACTAACTGGTATACTAAATGGTAAGTATACTAACAGGTCACTGTAACTTAAGTAAACATCTCTTCACTACGGGTACCACGGATATCCCGCTATGTAGGGGATGCATGAACGAGGATGAGACGGTGGAGCACGTGCTTCTCCACTGCCCCGTCACTGCGGAAATAAGAACGAAAGTAGCGACGATGATGAGCTCCAGCTTCCCTTCACTGAATCAGTTGCGTCAGCATGTCGATGCCGTTTGGCTCTATTTTAAAGAGCTGGGCTTGCTAGGGTGGCTGACCGGGGGGAAGTGCACAATACTCACGGTAGCGGAGAGTCCGTGCAGGACCATTAATCGCCCCCACTTCGAATTTCGAATTTAGAGCAAGGTCAAGGTAGCAAGAATCAGCATAATCAAGGAAAGGTAAGAAAAAGGAGGGATTGGGCAAGAGCAGTCTTCGTAGCAATTGGAAGAAGGTTACGGAGCCTTCTCATCGAACCCGCAGAAGCGAAAAGCTTCCGACTGACGATGAAAATGCCAAGATTCTTTACCTTAGTACTAATAGGAATATATGTTCCAGCAAACAATATCTGTGATAAAGTTTGCCAGTCCACTCTTGACACAAAATACGGGCTTCCAATAATTATAACTTGCGTTTCCGTAGGATTAACTTTGAGTCCATAATCTTAGATGCTTAAGATTGCTAAGATGCTCCAATTTAAAATTCTGATTTACAGAAACCAATGGAAACTTTGCGATGACAGTTTACACAATACATAGGTTTTGTTGAGGAACTACCTATTTAGCAAATTTTAAATTTATGTATTCAGTTCTATTTATTTACAAAAAAGCAGGTTATTTACAATCCGCCTGCTAAACGGCTCTTAAATACGACGTGATCTACATACTTACTATAATGTAAAGCAAAAATATTTTTTTAGGCGGGTGACCGAAGCCTTGCAGATGTGATAGTGCATGAAATAATGCACAGCTGGACCGGAAACCTGGTTACTAACAGGAACTTCGAGCACTTCTGGCTAAATGAGGGATTCACCGTCTTCTTGGAGAGGAAGGTATGATCATCTTCAGCTTTTTGTATAATTATTTGAGAGGGAGTGAGAGAGTTTATAAGGATTGTTTCTGAAAAAAAAAATACATTTATTTCCTGTAAGCCACGCGGGTGGAGCCGCGGTCAGAAGCTAATTATGTTAATTTCCTTTTTATTACCGAGAAACTTTTACGTGTCCGCGCGATATTTCAATAATTTTCCTGGACCTAGAACCCCGCCCCCCCTCTGCCCGAATCCTGGGTACATGCTTATTTGAAAACTTTTAAATTTACAGCATACAGGGGATCTAAAAAGGCCGACTTGGGCAAATCATAAAATGATTTGAAAGTAGGATGGAGTCAGAGCTTTTTGACGCGTGCAAAAGAGACGGCATTAGAACGGAATCATTATATGATTAAGGCGATATGCGAAAAAAATACGGGTGTTTCTTTTCTGTGTATTTCATCAATTACACAGAAAATTTTAATACATTTCTGATATATGCATTTTGACTATATAATCCAGGGTTTTGAAATTGAAAAACATGTTTGGATAAATTTTCCTCGATAGAAATAATTGTTGAAATGAGGTCTTCAAACACACTTTTTCTTCTCGTTTGACGAATAGGAACCATATACAGAGCTCAAACATATATTATTAGGTGTGTTTTAACAATATCTAGAGATTTGATATTTGAAATTTTGCTAGAGCTATTTTAGTTTTTTTAATAAAATATAAAACCAACTTTTTTCCTTCTTGCCCTGAATCCGCCCTTCTCGCACTGCGCGATTTTTCGCTTGGAGTGACAGTGACAAAAATAAAATTCGCATAGCCTCTTAATCCAAAACGGCCTTTTTAGGGGATCAGTACAAATAATAAATGATGTGAATTAAATACAAAATGCTTGTTTTCTGTCCGAAGGTGGGAGCGTCACTTATACCAGATGCCACTGAAGCCAAAAAGAACCGCGACTTCCACAGTTTATTGGGATTGAGTGAACTGAAGGAGACGGTATGTTTTAATACTTTATAAGGACTTTGATTTAAGGTTGATGGTCCAAGATAGTAAAAACTGAGACGCATGTGTGAGTTTCAAGACGTTCGACCACGAAACCACAAAATAGATACCACCAGAAGGCCGACTCGATGACAAAGCGAAAACAGACGCACGCATGCATAGACGCGTACGTATGATGATCTCGGCAGAATTTCGTATTGGCGCAGCCAATATCTCCGAGAGTATCTCGCGAGTATCTCCGAGATCGGCGATCAGCGAGTATCTCCGAGATCGGCGATCAGCGAGTATCTCCGAGATCGTCGTGCGTACGCGTCTATGTGTGCGTGCGCCTGTTTTCGCTAGTAATGCGGAGTAAACATTCTGTAAGTGGATATTTTGTGACGAAACTGTCTCACTTTTGGCTTGCGTTAGCCGTTGGAAAGAGTGAACTACGTCTTGATTTATTATTTGCTCTGAGCATACACCTCCTTTATTTTATTTTATGACTACGTTTTTTTTTTTAGCAAATAATGATACCGATGCGAAATCTGTGCAGCGGTTACAAACAATTATGGTATACGAAGATGGGCAGTAAAACATAATGATTGGAGATGAATGACAAAACAAAACAATCAATGCTAATTATTTACGAATGAATGTACACAATGCATACTTTTGCTAGAAATATAGTACGTGACAGGGTGTGGGCGAGTATATACATGTCAGTATGTAATAATCACCCGCACTCCTGATTTATTGTCCATTGTGTCCATTAATATGTAAGACATTAAAGTAAAACAATAATCATTACATTTAAAGCATAATTACATGGTTGCTAAGTAAAACCAAAAACTAACATCAAAACAACTCATCAGTGAACGAAAAAAAAACATAGAAGTCTGATTAGAGGTGTAAAAGACCCCACGATAAAGTGTGTTGAACACAATTTTGTATGGCGACGGCTGCAGTAGCGTTCACTGTGTCTTTGAGTCGGCCAATTGCATGACAACAGTACGAACCAACCATGAGCCTTTTGCTCTTTTCAGTCTCTGGTGCCATTTTCGAACGACACTTTGGTAGAAATGAGTCTTCTATGTTTTTTCATTATTACAATTTTAGCAATGTTAAGGCTGAATTGTTCACGTGGTTGTGGATGGCAAAATCCAGAACTATAGGGAATAGCGGAAATTGCTCAAAGGAGTCCCGGGGCCGACTTTGATAGAAACTAAAACTGGTATTTATTCTGTGACTCTAGCACACTTGAAAAATACTTACATATAAAAAGTACATATAAAATACACGCAGTCGTTGAATGCGACAAATTAACCAGTGGCAAATATTTTCAGTATCTTGCTAAATATCAAAGATAATTCATATATAAAATTGCTTATACGTACGTATATATTAAAACGTATTATAATATATTAAAACCTCAGTTATGTATGACTGTTTGGACTAAGTTTCTTTTGCCTTCCTACTTCTATAGCAGAAAAAAAAACATTAAAGCATTATTTTGTTAAGAGGACTGTACTTTAATTTATTCTGTATTAGACAGGTTTGTAAAAAAAAATGTCATTTTGCACAATTTGTGAGCTCAGAATCAGGATTTGACGATATGAATGTAGATAAAAGTTTTAAAAGTTTAGGTCTTTGCAGATTTCCGACTTAGCCCAATCCAGTGCCCTCACCCGATTGGTTTTTGACCTTAAAGGGGTCCATCCCGATGACTCGTTCTCTACTGTCCCTTACGAGAAAGGGTCCTTATTCTTACGCTACCTAGAGGACTTAACCGGTGGCCCGGGTAAGGAAATTAAAAGGTCGTGCCATCTAGGAAGTCCCGTAGACCTAAGGTCGTCCGCTGCGTTAAGCGTGCGCCCGGCGCGGGTGCCGCGCGGCGCCGGCGTGCTGTTTTCATATAGAACTGTGCGACCCGCCTCACCGACGCTGCTCTATGGAACAGGCCTGAAACAGCACGCCGCGCGGGCGCCCGCGCCGGTCGCACGCTTAAAGCAGCGGACGGCCTAAAACTGCACTTAGCGAAGTACTAATTTGACATACGGCTATACTCTTTGGTCATTTGACACACGGATATGGTATACCCTTCGGTCATTTGACATACGGTCACAGGACTTCTTAAGTGGAGTGCACTATAAAAAGCAAGGTGCTCGGATAGAAAGTTTTGATGACGCCATTCTCACAACTGCTTACTAACTATTAGCGATTAAGAAAAACTGTTACTAACAATATGGTTGAAACATCTGAAATAAACGTTGATTGTTATTATTGTAATATTAAAGCCAATTCTGAAGGCTTTAATTTTAGTTTTAGTGCTGTCAAAAATTAAATTTTCCCAAAGTAATTTAGCTTCTATTCGTAAAAATTATGAACTGTTTTGCAATGAAGAAAATTTAGTTTTGACAGCACTAAAACCAAAATTAAAGCCTTCAGAATCGGCTTTATTATTACAAACTATTGGCGCTACTGCAATGCATGCGATAAAATAAGTGATGAGGGGGATCTTTACCATTAAATTTTATCCCGTTTTCAAAAGGAAATTATCATAGAAATATGAACCTATGAAAATCGCTCATACATTTGTCATTGTAAGTTATCCAAGCACATCTACGCCTCTTTGGATAACTAATCTCTTATTTAAAATTTATGTTTAAATTCAAACTAAGAGATTCTCCTATCTGTGACTGCGACCTCGAAACAGCTCTTTGGACCATATATTTTTCAAATGTCCCCTAAATGATAAATGTTCTCCTATTTATTTCAGTCTAATTGAATATAATGCCTTCCTTTCCGTTAATATGTCATATTTATTATCTAATCCTACTAAAAAAATGATCTGTATCCTAGCAAAATTTATTCTATCAAATTACATTAAAATACAATTTTCGTTTTTTTTTTAATTGTATCTTGCGTGATTGATGAACAAACAGCGTCTGAATAACTAACCATGTCAGAATCTGACTATATGATACTGCCAAAAAGTGGCGTTTAAAGCAGACGTCGCCAAGACAAAAAAAAATTTAAGAGTGTCAAAATTTTATGGTCGAACCATGAACCTTGAACCTCTAATGTAAATTAATAGTAGAGCGAGGCGATGGTCGAGATTTGAACTCTGAATCCTATAAGATAGGTGAATAAGAACGATTTAAAAATCCACGCCTTGAAGAACAATGCATAGAATTAAACCTTGAACTTCAAAGTCTCATTGTTAATTGGGAGTAAAGTGGTGCTTACAAATAACATCGGCTCTGGATCCATCCGGAATCAGCCCGTATTCGTCCACTGCTGGACATAGGCCTCCCCAATATTACGCCACTCCTGGCGGTCCTTAGTCATCCTCATCCAGCCGCCACCCGCAACGTCCTTCAGATCGTCAGTCCAGCGATGCCGATGGCTCTGGATGTCAAGCAAATGTTATAAATAGATACCGCAAAGAAGTTCCTTCTATTCGTGGGGTAACCATGAAAACATGTTTGTAGGAACGTTTGTCAGGTTCGTGACTAATTCAGTTATTGGATGCATTGGTTAAATATGTAGTAGAAGTAAAAACAAACGGAAGCAGGAAGAAAGTCCTGTAATGTAAACGAAGGATAAAATTGAAAGTCTAAAAGATTTTCCGTCCAAGAAACTTCTTAGGTGTCGTGTCCTTGCAGGTTTCCTTACTGGAGCCTCCGATTAAGTCCTCTAGACCTGTAAGACGATTTCTCTTTAGGAAAGCTAAAGAACATGTCATCGAGGTAGACCTCTGTTGCAACTACCAATAGGGTCAGGGTACTGGATTGGTAGGATGTGCAGAACTGAATTTGTAATTTAATAATGATTTCTCCGGAAATATTGTTTAGCTAAATGTGTTGTTATACCTAAATAAATAAAATTTTTGGTTGTGTTAATTTTAGGGCTTTTAAAAAGTATTTCTTTGTTATTTAACATCAACTTTCTAAGAATAGAAATAAACGCTATTTGCACCTATATACTTAATATATAAGGTCTTTCAATTTAAATGGAAAGTAATTTAGCAGGTAATTCAGTATTGTTAATACATCACATTCCACTGCAAAGCACTTTTTTTTGCGCGAACTTTTTTCTCACTTCTCAGTACAAAGTGGTCCGATCAGCTGACTCAGTTTGTATGGACAAGTGAAGAAAAAGTTCGCGCAAAAAAAAGTACTTTTCAGTGGAATGTGATGTATTAACGATACTGAATCACCTCCTAAATTACTTTCCATTTAAATTGAAGAAAGACCTTATATATAAATATAAACGCTGAGTTTTTGACCGCTTTTGGCCCGGAAGGTACAATACACTATGTTTTAAGAGACTTGAGTCTAAAAACTGGGCCAGAATTGAAAAGTAGTCAAACACGTTGCTTGTAGAATGTTGATAGGTTGTAATTTCTATAATTTAGTTACTTCTGGTAACTTGAAAGTAACTGGTTGTAGTTTTGTTCTTAAAACATAACTAGGAGAGCCATCCCGATTGGTCGAATAAAACAAAAACCATCTATTTGGTTGTTTTTTTTTTATTGAAGATTCAAAAATGAAAAATTATTTAGCAAAGATTACATCGTCTAAATGCCCAATTACCGTATTTCTATGACGCGAACGCGAAACTGAAATGCGTAAAGGCCGATACACACATACACACCGGATGCGTACGCGTGGCGTTGTGCGTGGCAGCACCAGTTGTTGTATAAAACCACAGTGACTCATTGTGCACGCAATACAATATAACTTGAGCTGACACGCACAACGCCACGCACTTGGTGTGTATCGGCCTTAAAAGTGAAAAAGTGACAGTCACCGCGCAGGCGAAATTTGGTATATAAGTAACATTTATAATTTTTATTTATTTTACATTATGTAAAGCCCTTCCTAGATGCTAAGCAACTTATTCTAGAACTATGAAATTTGGCACGTAGGGAGAGCTTTATATGGTAATGATAAATAATGAAAAAAAAAAAACGGTCAAGTACGAGTCAGCCTCGCTTCATATCGTGGATAAAAAAATTCATTTTTCATTTTTTTTCGTGGTTATCTCAACCGCTATATTTTTCCTGTAATCTTTACGCAAACACATATTACTGTGATTTTTTTTTATATTTTTCGGTCCACTAGTTTTGGGGAGAAGGGGGGGACATACATTTTTTGTGGCTTTTCGAGGTTTTATCAAAATAGATGCAAGTAAATATAGCCAAACTATATATTTTTACAATCAGCTCTTTAATATCTAGAATTTGATACCTCTATTGTATTTTTAGGATATATTTTTTTTATTTTTCTCTCTTTTGTTTTGGAAATATTTTGAACAATTTCAAATTATTTTTACACCGTTTGTGCCAAATTTCAAGTCTTTATCTTCAACGGTGCTAAAGTTATGAGGCTGACATACGGATGGACAACGAAGTCTCACCATATAGGTTCCTTTTGTACCTTTTAGGTACTACGGAACCCTAAAAACCCTAAGTTTCGTGACTGTCACTTTTGCGCACTTCAGCCTCGCATTCGCGTAGTGAAAATACGTTGCAAACCGTAACGCTGCAAACATACTTCTAATCTTGAACGAAGACTGTTAAAACGTGTTGACACGTTAATCTAGGGATAGACCTCTACGCAGTAACGGTCTGTATTCAAAATAAAGTTGCCGGTTTGAAACCCCGATCTTAGTCCGCTGGATCATTTTTTACCTAAAAAGAGAGTTAACGTGAACAAGCCGACGAATCTAACGCATTTAAAGCAATATGTCACATCAGAAATGCGGTCTATCACTAGTAGTGTGCTAATAATTTTCCATTGTTGTAAGCCTTAATTATATTGTTGGTGATAACACAGAAAGGGTAATTGAATCTTGTTACTGATCATTTACAAAGTCTCCAGTATAAATTTGGCTATATCCATCAAAGTCACTTTACACAAATATGTCGGAGGGTATGTTAGAAGTGACCGACGATTTTTATGTCCCAGCATGATGGGTGGTGAGGTCTATCGCCGTACTTCGGGCACAAATACGAACCCAAAGCTTAACGTGCCTTCCGAAGCACGCGGACCGAACATAAATTGTGACCTTACGGGATTTGAACCCGCGACCTTCTGAAAAATGACCCCACGATGCAAGGGCGGATTCAGCCTGCGAGCCAGGGGGGCTCAGAGGCTCCGAATTAGTCCAAATATATAATAAAATGTTGTGCAATTTTAGGGTAACTTTAGCGTGTCTGTATAGAAAAAAAAGAGTTGACCTAGGCCCAGGGGGGGGGGGGGTCATGACCATGACCTTCCTCCCTGGATCCGCCGTTGCCACGATGAAGGGGTGTTGAACACAGTTTTGTATGGCGACGGCTCCGATAGCAGCCAACATAAATGAAACCTTTCATTTTGTTTATTTATAGATATTTTATATTTGCCGTTTTATAGAGAATTTGAAGGAAACTTAATTTATAGCACACCGTGCGTAAAATGACCACTTTACGCACGCGTGCGTAAAGTCGGCATTTTCCGCACTTGTACTATAAAAAATTATACGAAACTCGTGCGACAAACTTTTTCTCGACTCGTGTGATTGCAGCACTCGCCTTCGGCTCGTGCCGCAAACTCACACTCGTCAGAAAACGTTTCATCGCTCTCGTATCGTAATGTACTATTTCAGTAATAACATTTTTTTAGGAATGACAAATCCAAATTATATTAATTTTGTATATCAATGAGACAACATTTAGCTAACAACAACATTAATTTGTTAACATTAATTACGAATCTTATCATGGAAATGAACGGCACTTAGGACGAACTGTTTTTGATGATTTAATGTTGGTTATCAAACTGACATTTAACGAAATTTAATACTTATACGTAAAACCTTGAAATCAACTTTCAAACAAAATCAAATAATGGAAATAGCTATTGAATTACAGGAATTATGAACACATGAATCTGTCAGAAAATTTCGGCAATTTCATATGTAAAGATTATTAATGTTATAAGCTTTTAGAGGTTTATAATAAACCTACGGAGTAACTTTTAATCAGGTTAAGTTAAGTACCTACTCGACGCTGTATTGTTGTGTGCCAATTATTTATATTATTTAAAAACAAAGAATATCTAAAAAAAAAAAAAAAAAACTAATCGGCTGACCTAGTGTCGCATGACAACAGTACGAACCAATCATGAGCCTTTTGCCCTTTTCAGTCTCTGGTGCCATTTTCAAATAATACTTTAGTTAAATATACGTCTTTCATGTTTTGCCGTTTTCTATAGAGAATTTGAAGGAAACTCAATTTTCGGTACTAACATTTTAGCATTTTTTTAAAGAACGACAAATTTTAATTACGTAGTTTCTTATGTGTATGAATGAGACAACATTAAAATCTAAAAAGAGATACAACAGTACCAAGTGGTCTTATTACAGTACTAATGTGTACTAAAAAAGGTTAAAAAATTCAGTTCTTTGCAGATTTCCGTCTTTGAGCAATCCATGGCCCTCACCCAGTTGGTACTTGACCTAAAGGGGGTCCATCCTGATGACGCATTTTCTAGGGTCCCTTACGAGAAAGGGTCATTATTCTTACGCTACCTAGAGGACTTATGCGGTGGCCCTGGTAAGGAAACTCCAAGGCCGCGTCACCTAAGAAGTCCCGTTGACGTAAGATTCTCAAATCTCATATTGACTCTTTACCCTTCGTCTACAGGACATCTTATGGGGCGCAGGCTATTCATAAATTGAGTTTTTACTTGTAGATATTTTACCAATATGCCAAACGTATCCAATAACTAAATTAGTCACGAACCTGACTAATGTCCATCCGGTTGAAATGGTTTCATGGATACCCAACCAAAAGGGAGAAACATTTCTGCGGTATTTAGAAGATTAGAGCGGTTGCCTGAGTGAATTGATGTCACACTTCTCTGATAGCGGTACGCCCTTGGGTAGAATTTCTCAAGGTGATATATCGTCCGTGCAAAGGTCCCCGTCACTCCAGGCTAGGGTTGGCAACCGTACTTTAAAATAAAGTATCTTACGTTAAATTATTATTACATACGGCTTGAACACTCAGTGCCCGTTTGACAACGACGGTGAACGCCGCGTCGTCGTCCTAAGAACGACACTCGCCTTGATAATGCCGAAATTGTATCGGTGAAACGGTTGGCATATAGTCAACAATAATCACACGTGAGTGTTCAAGCCGTATGTAATAATAATTTAGTATGTCAGCTCACGCGAGTTTTAATAATATTATATCTTACGTTATTTGGGATCCCTGTACTTATTTATACTTTTGAATACCAATAAAGTACGTGAAAATACTTTATTTCAATTTTTACATAAAATTTGACTTAAACTGAAAACAAAAACAGAGCCGTAAAGAAATCCAAGGGAAAATGTATGACTTCCTTCATTGTGGATGATATTTTTATGTTGTGCGTTTGTGTTTATGCAAATAGCACAAAAATATACAGTTTCACAAAAGGATTTGAGGATGTTAGTATGGAGTCTGGCCTTCCTAGTTCCTACCGCCCGCAGCTACCGTGACATATTTTTCAAAAAATCTTTGAACTCTCTTGAATAAAGAATACTTTTTTCTAAAGGACCGTACTTTTTATTTACCTTCACTGAAATCAGATATACTTTATTTCTTCTAAAAAAAGTTGGCAACCCTACTCCAGGCGCACCCGCAGTGCGAGAGGGACGGAACCGGGGAAAATTGACAAAAAGTCGGTTTTAAATAATACAAAATTAACTAAAATAGCTATGAAAATTGTTAAAACCCATCTAGATAAATATTTTTGAAGTCTGTATGCTACCCCGATTTCTCAGAATATCAAAAAAGTATCAATTTAGACCTTGTTTCAATTATTGTTTCTATCGAGTAAAATTCGTCCAATCACGTTTCTGATAGTCCAAAAACTAGAAAAAGCCCCCAAAATTGTTCTTAATTTATTTAATTGACTTCTTTTGAACAGCAGATAAATAACTTCAAAAAGTGTCGATTTTATCGATATATCCCCTTAACGGTATGTAATAACAATATTATAGTTATAGGTATAAATAACGATCATACCTACTATGATAATTTGATGCTTCATATAAGTTTAAAATGTCCCTAAGTCATAAAAAATGTAATCAACATCATTACCACCAGCCTAGAATAGATAGACCCCTGCTGCTGGACGGTCTCTATAAATTTGTGTTAATCACCATCTTTGTAAACCAGCTTCACCGTAACAGCTGTGCCCCGCCTTAGGCGGCTTGGCGAGGGGAGTAAAATACATAACACGAGGTCACATGAGATCGATATTTTCATTTTTATTAATTCATGATTTTGATTCTGATTTGAATTACAAGTTTAGTTTTTTTATGAAACATAAATTATTAAAAAAAACATAATTTTAATATAACGTAAGTACCTAATTACTAAAAACTTTTATTTAACAATATAAAACTTAAATAACATAAAAAAACTAGACTACCTATAAATTAATATAAATATAAAAGATAAAATTATACCCAACTAAATAAAAAAAAAACTTACCAAAAATTAAACCATATAAAATATTTTTTCCAAATCACCGCCGTCGATCGGAAGGGTCCCCAAAAGGCTAGAAGCAGTCCCTCGTTGGATAGCGAAGCTAAGACGCTGTCCGAGGTATGCCCCAGCCCTCCGGTCCCCTGAAACGTCAACCAGTCGCTAAGATATTTCCTAGAACATCTGCTTCGCGGCTGGACCCCACGGCCCTAAGGTTTCTACTCCAAAAGGCGCAAATATACAAGGTGACTTTTTGATCATCGTCCAAATTCATACTGGTGGCTTGGTAAGTGATCAGTATCATTGATCAATAGCAATTTTTGTAAAATTCGTAAAATGAAATTTCGACTTCCCATGGTGATTTACTCGGAACTGGACTCGAATTTCTATGCGAAGCCGAAATTTCATTTTACAAATTTCACAAAAATTGTTATTGATCCAAGATATTGATCACTTATCAAGCCTCCAGTATGAATTTGGACGATGATCAAAAAGTCACCTTGTATAGTCTGAACTTAGATCTACATACATACATACATACGCACAAAGGCGCGATCTAACTCACCCATACCGCGTACTCTTCTCTCCCTCAACGCTCTTCTAAACGCCAATCAGGACTGTGATCTGTTTGCTGATGGATGGCAGAAAATATTGTCAGAGTGTTTGTGTTTTTGTGAGAAGGCCTGTTTCTGACTTTACGTGTTACTCTTATTTATTTTAGTTGATTGTACCATTTTGTGTGTTGTGTTACTATCTTAGTTATTGTAATTGGTTTGTCCGTTTTAATTAAAGTAAATAAATAAATAAATAAAATAAAATAAAAATACTTGCGCCTTTTGGAGCCCTCTGCTGAGGCTGCCGCAGCACCAGCTTTAGCGGCAGTCACTTGGATGTGGGACGCCACTTACCATTAATAGTAGTATCATATTTCCTTATAAATATAAAAAGCTTAAATATCCTTAAATATATAGGTAAATACATAAAACCATTTTCAATGCAAGTGCTCGTAAAGGCCCACTTTTTATGCATCAAAACCGAACAGAAAGTCGATTATTTTGCCCTAGGGCTTTATTATTATTATTTTTTTAAATTTATTTACAATGTGTATCCTGTGTACCATCATAAATGTTATACTTTTTTCCACTGGTTAACGGCTCTGGATACAGTCATTTTGAGCCAATCATAATTTAAAGTTCATTGAAAAACGTAGTATGATACACGGGCGTAAGAGCAATAAATTGCTCGGTTACCTTTTAAATTAAGTTACCGGTTAAATCGTCCTCGTGATTTATTCCTTTTCGCCCTTGTAGCATAAACTACTATTAAGTATTTATATTTATGTGGAATATAACATATAAAAAATAAAAAGGCCCTTAACCGGTATTTTATAAAAAATATTTTATTTTCATATTATATCCTCAAAAATATTGTAAACCAATCTCGTAAGATCCGACAATATCGATCTCATGTGAATTCATGCTACTATTTCCTTCCCTCCCCCCGCCTCGCCGCAAGGCGCCTAAGGCGGGGCACAGCGGTTACGGTCAAGCTATAATAGAATTTCATTTTGTTTCCAGAGAAATTTGATCCATTCCTACGGGCATACCTAGATTATTTCAAGGAGAAATCTTTAGACAGTGACTTGTTTAAGGAATTCTTTTTAGGATACTTTAAAGACAATGACAAGTTGAATGAGATTAACTGGGACCTATGGTTTTACAGCCCCGGAATGCCGCCAATCATACCGAAGTAAGTATTTTATAATGAAGAAAATTAACGTAGTCTAGTATAGGCTGCGATTGCAGGCCCGAACTGGGACCTCAAATTGGCCTGGGCATTTTCAAGATGGTCGACCCTCTAAAGTAAGGCCAACGAGACGAGATAAAGAATGTAAACAAGCTTTCAGGGGTTCATAACATTTTTACTTTAGAACTTCATATTCTAATCGTTGTCGGTATTAGATGAAGATGATTCGTCGGAAGACTCCGAATCAGTCGTATTTATTACGAAACTATATATTGTACTATTAATATTTACCAATCATGTTGTCACTTTTGCTATAAAAATTTCTCTCTACTTTTATGACGTGATCCACAAGAGAAAATTATAATAACAAAAATCTAAACAAATACGAAAACGAAACAATACGTATCACTTTGAACGCATTCAGGCATGAATGCAAACAGGAATGAATTTGTTCTTGATAAGTGTGGACCAAATGTCTACATCTGTAGTACCGACCGCTTTCCTGTACCAGGAATCACGCAACGACAGCCGTCTTTCGTCAACCAACTGCCATTGCGTGTGAGGGATAAGGACAGAGATATTAATCGCTCGTTATCGTAATGTTACTCTAAAGCTCAGTTTGTTTATATTCTTTATCGCGTCTCGTTGGCCTAACTTTACTAACTGCACACACATAAATGGTGTCTCATTTTAATAGCTGAAAATTGCACCATTTGTTTTAATCAGTAACATTTTTCGTTAAATTAAGTGTCATTTAATCAATTTATTTCACAGTTCTGCGAGGCCAAAGGCTGAGCTACGAAAAATCTTGCTGTGTGTACTTTTTGTTCTGGTCGGTCTTTTGTAGTTAAATTAGGCGCCATTTAATTAATCCAGTAGTTCACAGGTTTGCGAGGCCGAAGGCCGAGCTACAAAAATTCTCGCTAATTATACTTTTTGTTTTTGTCGGTCACTTTTGTAGTTACAGTAGTTTAACTATAAATTGTTTTGTTGATCACTTTTGGCTTTATAGTGGCTAAGCTATATAGAATTGTTAGATTGTATTTTTACTTCTGTCAACCTTTTAGGGCATTACCATAGTAAAACCAGAACAGTAGTTTATCTTCAAGCAAAGGTACATCGCGCGGTTAATATGTGTGCGTGCTAGTACGCACGAACTACAGTACGCACGAACTACAGTACGCACACAACAGCAATATCTTAGTATACAAGGAAGGCGCTAGTCGGGGTCACGCCGCGATCGCGCTCGGTCAAGTCTCTCGAACAAGCCGCCACGCTGCGCGTCACCGACCAATTCAAATATGTCGACAGCACGCAATCGAACATATTGTACTGTCTTCGGATGACTCAATAATAATTCCTCAAATCTAGAATTATCGTTCTTCTCAATACCTACTCAACAAGAAAGGTGAATAAGAATTGATGGTATATATAAATAATAATGTGAAATGTAAACCGTATTTTCCTTATTCACATTTAACATAGGTACCTATGATCATAACTGTGCTATGTTTGTTAATTATTCAAGGTGTTTTCAAACGTGGAGCTGATATGGTTGAAATCGCAAAGATTTTTTAATTTTAGACTAGGAGCCAATGTTTGATTAGATACTTAAATTTTATTATGTAGAATTTAACTGATTAATTAAGGTAACAATCACCAAGATTTTCAAGATGACATAAATTCTAGGTAAAATAAACAAATTTTAAGTTTTTAACATAATCTTCTTGGGTTTCTCGCGAATTTTTCGACTACTTTATTAATAAAATCTCAAAAGTTTTTCAAATCTCTAGGGGGGACAGCTACCCCCTTCCCCCCTTTGATGATGCCCATGTTCTTAAAGTAAAGTTCAGGAGCCAATATTTTTTCTTAAATAGTTAAGATAAGCAAGTAAGATTTCTTTATGAGTTATAGTGTCTATATGTTTATTATGTATGAAATGAATGTATGTTTGTTTGTAGTAGGTATGTATGTTTGGATGTTTCACTACGTCGTCGATTGATAGGTCATTTTTCATAATCGGCTTCAAAACATTTTAAGTATTGATTTTTTATTAGCTACGAAACTAAAAGAAGGGACAACCCTGCAACAGTAGGTATTTAAGTCTCGTACGGGGCGTGAGTTAAACTACTGTTCTGGTTTTATTATGGCATTACAAACGTCGAGTTAAGCCCCATATAAAATTTGTATTTGGGCTGCTAAGTCCTGGCCTTCGGTGCACTTGATTCACTATTACTTTCATGTAGGGGTCGTAATCATTTATGTTCTCAGCTAAAACATGGTAAATAAAAACAAGATGAACTTTCTCGGCGTCTTCTTTTCTCGGGTAAAGTTGTGAAGGCCACGTGGCCAACAACATCAAAGGTTAATAAGAAAAAAAAAACTGGGATAACACGAAGAATCCTGGACTACGTAACATTTAAAAGATTTCGGTTAAGAACCCGCTCCGAATCGTACTTCATACATATCTAAAAACCATAATAACTCGCGAAAGTGGTACAATGCAATCAAATCAATTTTAGGCTTTCATTTAGACGGTCGATATGAAGTGGCGTATGTCCCTGTTTTTTTCACAAACATCGCGTAAAGACCAGAAAAATGTTTAAAATAATAGGTTTTCGCCCTAAAATCGATTACTTTTACAAGGCTTCGTTAAGTGATAAGTGACTTATGAAAATTTAACAAGCAAAGTAAGCACATACACCACTTGGAAGTATCATCAATATTCTAATTAATTAAAACAGAATAAAAGATAACAAGTAATCGAGGCACAATTAAGGTATTCGGAAATAATTCCAACGCAAAGGGCGAGACTCGCTCAGCACAGTTCGAACGGCGTGGGGCAAAGCGTGAGGCGCTTGATTAGATCAGCCAGCCAAATATGCGCTTTATTGTCGCGATACGTCCCGGAGTTGGCGTTGTCCTGCACCGGGTTCTTAACAGATTGACAGGACAGAACCCGTACATCTCGTATAGTGTACGTCACACACTTTTTTATTCTAAATCTTGTTCCAGCTACGATACATCGATGACGAAAGCAATCAACGATATGGTCCCCAAATTCCAGCAGGAGAATATCCCCAAGGACGCCGTCGAAGCCGCTGCCAAATTCAATCCCCACCAACTGATCCATCTATTGCAAGAATTACTCGATGGAAAACCACTTTCACTGGAAGTTTTAAATAAAGTCGGTCAAGAACTAAACCTTACCGCTGCAAGTAACTCTGAAGTCGTGTACAGATGGATCAGGTTATCTATCAAGAGCAAAGACTCCTCCAAAATCAAGGAAGCGCTCGATTTCTGCAATACCCAAGGTCGTATGAAGTACATCAGGCCTATTTACAGGGACCTTTACGCGTGGAAAGAAGCGAGAAAGCTAGCTATTGATAATTTCTTGAAACAAGAACAGTTTATGATGCATGTGTCGGCCTATACAGTTAGGAAGGATTTGCATCTCAGGGGACAGAAGAAAGGTCATGTAAATTAGTTAAATTTAGTTCGATTAATGCATTTATTCGTCGTTTTCGGTTTTAGATCTTGAATTCCTGATATGTATTTCTTTGTTTATAAGCTTATATTTACAAGATAAAGTGACTACAGGTATGGCGCTTATTTCAGTAAGTTCCTGCGGAAGCGGAGCGGTGCGGGAGGGGTGTGATGAACTTTGCGAGAGAGACGCGATGTCACCGTTCCCGCACCGCTCTCTACTACAGGAACCTACTCGGTTAGGCGCTTGACCTGTAACGTTTATTTTTTATTATATTGGTTAAAATAAACCTATTTTAATGTTTATAAATTGTATTTTTACTTCAAATTTTCACCTCGTCGATAGAATATTATAGATGAGATTTTTCTACGCATTTAATAGACGGAAGCGTATTTTCATTAAGTATTACAGATTACAGTCTTAAGATGTACGGCATTATATAACGTGTAACATAAAGGTGTAACCATATTTGAAGACCTTACTCAGTCAATGGTATAGAACAACTTTTACTATGGAACAAACCCTGTATCTCGAAAAAAAAAAAAATGGTTCATAGAAAAATGCAATGCCGCTCGGCTAAAATGTATGGAAGGGCAGATTTTTTTTTGAGATTTCAGGGTTGGCTCCATAGTAAAAGTTGTTCTATACCATTGACTGAATAAGCTCTTTAAATATGGTTACACCTTTCTGTTACACTTTGTATAACGGAATGTCATTTTCCTTTTTAAAAAAATACGTAATGTTCTGTCGCGTGAACATCGTATAGGGTTCTACGTATGTACTAAGGGTCTATGTTGTACTTTTTTGTGTATGAATGAGACAACATAAGCTAACATCATAGAGAAGATTGTTTTCCTTTATGGCTAACAGAAACAACTCTGAACAATAACTAAATTGTTCTGAGAGCAACAATAATTTAATTTTTAAAAAGTGTCAGCTGTAAAAATATATTACGAATCTTATGGCATTTGGAACGAACCGTTTTTAATGGTCTGAGGTTTTTAAACATTCAATCTGACAATAAAAAAAAAATCAAAAGAATTTTGTTTCCAAATTTTGTTTGAGACTAGAGAATTGCGTTTCTGTGCGTGCACACCTGCAGTGTAGAAAGTAAAGTTGAGACTGACTAGACTCCTTATTCTAAGGACTAGACTGACTAGAAACGCTAGACTGGTTTTTAAAGCCGGCTCCACCCGGCACGTGGCGTCACCCTGCCACGCACTTCCCATATTTCACCGCCGGTACCGCGGATTGAGACGCGTTAAGTTGTTTCGATTTTTGAGTTTTTTCAATACAAATTAGTGAAATAGCTCCTACATTGAGTACACGAAAACCATTGAGCAGCCAATCGAAAGAAATTGTGTTGATAAAGTATTTAAAGATGTAATTAAATTCTCAGGTCTCGCCTGTAATGTAAAATCTCGAAATAACTTTCAAACAAAAAACGAGAAAGTTAGAAAAAGGGCGCGAGTTGGTGAATGCGTCGTTTTTTTGTTTTATTGAAAACATATTGCATTTTGGGCGTTTTGATCAACAATAGTGATAGAATATTGTGTAGTAAAATCGCCGTAACCAGTGCAGTGCGTTGTTCAATGAAATAAAAGTGCGGGCTGTGCCTTTTCGTGTGTTTTTTCTAACCCAGTTGTATTTGCGTTATAAGGCTATCATTATAGCGGAAACGACGGGACAGACCTTTCAGATGATCCTCAACAGAAGAGAATAGTGGCTATAAACAGGTAATAACTATTACCTCAGGCATGGCTGTACGGGCTAAGATCCCTTTGCCTTTCCACTTAGTGGGAAAATGAACAAAAAAATAAACGTCCGTTTGACGTTTGACTGTATTGCATGGTTGGATGCAGATATATAAGTACTCTTTGGTTGAATGTAACCAAAACGGAACACAGCGAAAAAAAATGTCAGTGCCTGGACCTCGGACCAAGAATGTAATCCTTGGTCCGAGGCCTGGACTGCCTGGTAATAACCATAGACATAGAATAGTTTTTTTTCGTCATTTTCTTTCCTTTATGGAAAAGGCTTAAGCCCTTCCACCAAAAAACAAAATTTGCAATTTGACACATCAGTGGTCCGTCACGATGTCAGTCAAGTACGGTTTGTTTGATTTGGTGAACGTGGTGGTTTTCATGACCACCCCCTTTATCGCTAGTTTGTATTTACTATATGTAGGGTACCCACCTTAGGATAAGGAATTTATTCTAACGTACCCACTATTACACACATAAACATGTGTCATACCATAGCCGTCTACACATAAGCTTGTGTCACACACATAAGCATGTGTCACAAACATAAGCATGTGTCACACATTGACACTCGATTTTGGTAACATCGTGTTTCCTTGGCTTTAGAAGTCTGAGTTACTATATTGGTTTATGGTAGCAACATGGGTAGAATTACATCAGGTCTATGGACATTACGAGTCACTATTCACGATAACGATAGCCCTAAATGGTTGCTACAACAAATAAATTGTGATATAAAGATGCGTGATTATTACTAATTTCGTTAATCAAAAGGTACGAAATTACTCATATCAATAATAGCACAAATTTACAGTATTCTCCGTAATCTTCGCTGCCCTTCTTGTCTTCGTAAACGATTTGAACTTTTGTTATTTTCTAGGGACAGGCCGGCTCGTGCAAGTACTGTCTCTCCTTAAAACTCCAGCTCACAAATCGTGTGCATTCTGCCAGTCCTTCACCGTCGTCGTGGCCATCTGATTATGGAACTTGCTTTCCCAAAACACCAGAGATTGTCCTACACTTGGTATTTTTAAAAATATGTTTTATACAAATAAATTTCAATTTAATGAGTACCTATCTATATATAGCACAATATTTGTTTTAACTATTGTTATGTATTTTTGTTTATTTTTATATTATTTATTATGAATACTATGTATGTATATATAGGTTGAAAATGAACCCCCTAGCTATATTAAAATCTATGAGTCGAATCACTAATAGAAAACAGAATATTATTGTTTTGAAATAGTTTCCAAATTTTGAATAAATGGCAAATCTACACGACATGACTGACAATAGACCGTACCCGCAACGAGCCTCCGACCCCCAGCCATCAATAGAAAACATTCCCGTTCAATTCAAAATTCAAAAAGTTTATTTTGCAAAGTAGGTACTCGTACGTTTCACAAGTCAAATTTTAATCTTATAAAAATATATGTAATAAAATAATAAATGTACATGAACTACTTAGATTAAATGTTTATTTAATTTATGTAGCAATATATATACGATTGAAATTATAGGTAAAATATTACTATACAAGGTGAAATCCAATCAACCGCCCGAACCCATACCGGAGACCCGGCCAGGGACCAGGAACAAGGTTCAATGATCACCAACCGAGCCCCCAGCACGAATACAGGCGGCTGACCAAATCCCATCATATATACTACATAGTAATAGGTTACATATATAAATACATGCCTACCTCCGCCCATTCGATTAGTCTTGCTAAGAAGAACGGGCAAGAAACTTGGCAAGATCATGTCTTTTTTTATAACATAAACTTATATTATCCATCAAATTACTTATATCTACTTTAACCAAGGGATAAGAAAATACAATCCCGTCCTCCCAAGCACCCACTATCCACCCTCCGCCCGCAATCGACTTTGACGGTCGATATCTTTTTTTAAATTACGAAACAAGACAAAAATAACAAAACATATATTTTTTATTTCGAACATACAATAGTTCCCTTTAATACAGCTAGAGGGTTCATTATCAACCTGCATGAGTAAATATGTTGGTTGTTTAAGTAGTTGGGTACTTAATTATTATCTAAGTAGGTAAGTACCTAAATTGTAGTTATTTGTAATCATAGGGTCTAAGTATATTATCAAATTTTAGTGTACAACACGTATGTATATACTTAGATCTTACTTAAAAATGTATATAAACACCCACGATTCGGTCATCACCCTCAACAAACGTCAAAATCGAGGGAAAAATTGGCTGTCAAACGTGATTGTGTAGCTAACTTCAGGCCACTATAAACCACCATGGTACTGTGGCGGTTAGTTTATTAAATTACATAACCGACTTACCCACGATAACTGTGTTTATTTTGATGACCATACCCAACCGTCACCAATTTAATCATTGACCGTCACAAGGTGTCAACGTTCACGAGGCGACTGACGTCGCATTCAAGAGTTCCGAATCGATATTAAGTCCCATTCGGAACGAATTGATGGGCGCGCGCACGCGAGTAGCGCCATTCGGAATACGGTGGAAAAACTAACCTCACATACATAAAGTTCTTCAAAATCAAAATATTGAGTCCGGTTATTGTACAGCCACGTATTACACGGCCTGATATTACGAAGCCAATGTTATGTACACGTAATACGGGGCGTACAATCCATGGCTGTACAATATCTGGCGTCGTAATATCGGTCCGTGCTGATAATGTACGGCCAATAATACGAAGCCAAGGAATGAACAGCCAATAATTCATGTACATGTACACGTAATATCAGTCCGTGCATTATTTGGCTTCCAATTATTGGCCGTACATTATCGGTACAAGGTGATATTGTACAGCCAGATATTACATGTACATCACTCCTATTGGTTAACACATCTCGCCTCCTATTGGTCAATAGATTGTTCTGTATTTATGGTCTGAGCCTCGTTTAGACGGTCGAGTAAAGTGCTCTTTTACGGAAAAGCAAGGAAAACTGGGTCTATACAGCCTTGTCATAAATGAGTACAACCAAAGAGTACATTAGTTGTTGTTCACCTCAGTCGTTCACCGACCTACTGTTGGTCAATATTTATCGTGACCTATCACAGATAAAACAAAATGTCTGTGTGACCCATTTAGGGTGGTGTAATAACAGCTGGGGATTTTCTGTTTCGTGTAACCGCATAATGTACAGAGAAGGTGTTGCGGCCTTTAGGAATGGTAGAAACACATTACACGCAGCATAATAATATATTATAAACAAGTAGGTCTACTAATATGGGACCACGAAACACATTTTCTGTAAGAATACTTTCTTTAGGCGTTCTTCAAACTATTTAAACAATTATTAGGTAATGTATGTTGATATTTTTGCACCTCTACGGGAAAAAAACCGACACATTCACAACCTGCGTATCTAATTCAGTAAATAATGTATCATTTTGATAAAATAGTATAAATCCCTTTCTACGGACGACTGGAGAAATTCAGCTCGATAGAAATATTTATTGAAATGAGGTCTTTTTCGACACCAATCCTCCTGGTTTGACAATTTAGAATGACATAGTGGACCGCAATAACATTTTATTAGATGGGTTTTAACGGTATCTAAGACCTGGTTAAACGAAATTCTGACAGCAACCTTAGTAAATTTTTATTTGTAAAAAAAACGACTTAGTACTGCAACTCCTCCACGAATCTGCCCCTCTCACACTCTTTGAGAATTTGCATTTGTAGAAATTTGTTTATAATACGTGAATACAAAGGTGACTTCTTCTTACTACAATCTTTGAATCATGGTTTAATAATAAACTCTTATGCTCCGAATAACCTATTTTTTGCCTCCGGCCAGCAGTCACATTTAATAGATCGCTCACAGTGTTGTAAAGCATGGGCGATGATAGCACAGCATGGCGTCGTTAATGTGGTCATAGCGACCATAGTTGAGCCATCGTTATTGGGCTCACAGTGGCTCGGAATGACGCGATACTTAGACCATATAAGACGTCAACACGCTATGGACGGTTCTCAAACTTTAAAAGTCGGGAATGAGGGATTTTCTTTTCTTTTTTTTTTACTCTTCCCTAGTCGCTGGATAGATGGCGCTGAACTTGGTAAGTTACTGCAAGGAACGGAACGTCACATAATTTTTTGATTATTTCACTAGGATGTAATTTTGAGATCGTAAAACGAAACGTACATAAAAAAGTAATTAATGTCATTGTCACATCACATCACAATGACATTTTGAAAATAAATAAATAATAACAACAAGGAAAAAGAAAAACATATTTAGCAGTCTTTTTATGAGTCTACGCCAGAAAGAAACTGTCCCAAGAGAAAAAGAAGAGAAGTCTGTGCCTTGTGGATTCGTGTAAAAATGAAGGCATACATCTTTTTCCTAAAGATGAAAGCCGTAAAGCGCAATGAGTACAAGCCATCGTACATTTTAAACCTGGACGGACTATAACAAAGCATTCGCACATATGCTCAGCACACATGTCAGTCAACCAACGAGCGTATGTGAAGTGATGTGACGCAATGTTTTTTTTCCAATCGTTTTGGCTTTGGCACCTAGTAACGTAGTCAGTTCAACGCCATCTACAGAGTTCTTGGTTTTTTTTAATACTAAAAAAAAAACCTCTCATGGAAATTTCTATGTTCGTAGAAATAAATTATACTAGGTAGCATTGGAGACTCACACTATATCGATTTTATCAAATCATACATACCCATTAGGATAATGGATACCCAAAAAATACACATTTAAAAATAATAAAAATCCTTGGAGACGTTGTTTAGAAAACTATGTAAGTAAATATACAAATATATTGGATAAATGGGGTAAATAGGACTTACAATTTCTGATACTGGCTTTTGGGCCACAAAAGTTAAGCCACTCTTGAGGCACCAATAAATTTTTGGGAAAAGAAAAAAAGTCGAATTATTCCGCCTTTGCAGCGCGATTTTTACAATGAGGGCTTTTCAGACAGCATTAAAAAAAAAAAAAAGTTCAGAGTGCGATCAATAGACGGCGCTGACGCATGCTCTCATGCTAAAAATATACAGTCTACTCTATGGTTCCTGATTCAGTGTTGCCAACTTAGGGAATTTGCACTAAAACTGGTGGTTTAGAAACCCATTTTAGCGGAGAAATATTGTTTTTAGTGGCTGGTTTTTTTTTGTGGATTAGACTTTAGTTGGTGAAAAAAGACACTCTAGCACCAAAACATTTAAAGTTTAATTTAAGTTACATTATCCAAAGAATTAGGTAATTAATGCTATTTCATTATTGATTTTTCCACATTCTAACGCTTATGTGGAAAATAGTACTATATAATATTAAATATATTGAAATCTTTATTATAATATATAAGGTTAGGTCTTGTCATAGAGTAGATTTTGTTACGTCATACATTTTTGAAATAAGAGCATACGTCAGCGCCATCTAGTTCATTTTGGTGAAACTTGACTAAGAGCTGTCATGAAAAGCCCTCATTACGGATCGACTTCTTGCTTCCTAGGATTATCATTAATTATTTAGCTCGTATGCAATTCGATACTCGCTTCAACCTTTGGGAATCTCTGTGTGGAATGAATATATATATGAATATAATGAATATAATACAAACTATTAAATTCACTCTCGTGCAGCAAGGATGACAATAAATGGACTAAACGCCATTAGATATTGCCAGTATTATGCGCTTATTTTTACCCAAACGTTTTACACAACTTTTGCAAATCTGACCATAAAGATAAGCAAAAAATCAAAATTACATTTGTTTATGTTTAATTTCAACAACAAAAAATACTTATTAATGTTACAAATAATATAATTATTTTGTAAACGAAATAACTTACCTTAACCTTTTTTCCTTATCATGAAATAATGACATAAAATGGCAACCACGTAATATGACGTCACCTTGGGCCAGGGC
The DNA here is from genome assembly GCA_934047225.1 of Ypsolopha sequella. Taxonomy (NCBI): domain Eukaryota; kingdom Metazoa; phylum Arthropoda; class Insecta; order Lepidoptera; family Ypsolophidae; genus Ypsolopha; species Ypsolopha sequella. The sequence continues at coordinate 8,796,129 of OW204002.1, read as the reverse complement.
GTTCCAAATATTTAATAATAATAATAATAATAACTGCACAGACACAACCAAGTGGCCAAAATCCTTCATCAAGAACTCGCCCACAAGTACGACCTCGTAAATCAGAAGGTGCCATATTACAAGTACTCACCGGCGCCAGTACTAGAAAACGGCCGCGCCAAGCTCTACTGGGATCGGTCTGTCATCACGGATAGGACTATTCTCACGAATAAACCTGATATCGTGTTGATGGACCGGGCGCAGTCTCGGGTGTTTTTGGTGGATATCACAATCCCACACGATGAGAACCTCGTGAAAGCCGAAACCGAGAAGAGGAGGAAGTATCTCGACCTGGCTCACGAGGTTACCGACATGTGGGGCGTGGCATCCACCGAAATAATCCCAGTTGTTTTATCCGCGAACGGGTTAATACCAACCAGTCTTGAAACCAACCTGAGACGTTTGGGATTCCGCGGCAGTTCGCTTCCAGCGCGGATGCAGAAGGCGGTTCTGCTCGATACTGCTCGCATCGTTCGCCGGTTTCTTTCCCTGGGGCTCTGAACCTCGGTCGACTGTGCTTCTGCCGAGGGATGTACCGTCTCTCTCTCTTTAAATTCTTTCGGCCAAGAGGGAGAGACGAGATCAAAAATTCTCGAAATAATAATAATAATATTCATTTATTTCAGATAAATTAATCCATATTTATAAATAAATTGCAAAAATACTAAAATTTAAAAAGAATACAAAAAAAAAGAAATACACAGAAACAATAATAACCACAAAGTGTTGATGCTGACGCTATCTGCTCCATACTTGGTACGACGGAGTGTGTAGCGCCTGCCAATGTTTCATAAAGGGCCCGTCCGACCTGCTGGTGACACTGAGGAGACTGTTACCGCTGTCCCGCACCCTGCCCGCCATCGCAGTTGCTCGCCTGCGCATGGTGGTATAAAAGCAGTCAACGTGCACTGCGGCGAACATCCCCGACGCACTGCAGAAGCGGGGCAGCCGCAACAGTGCCCTCATCGCATTATTGTATTGAACGCGAAGAGCGTTGTACGACTTCTGCGTGTATGATAACCACAGTGTGCCCGTATAAAAAGATGTGCAAAAGGCTCGGAATAAGGTAATTTTTACTTCCTTCGAGCTACGGGCAAACCTGCGGGCTATCATATTTGCTCGCACCGACAACGCCCTCCTTTCTCGTTCAATATCATCGTCATCCTTCAGGTCGGGTGTCACAATATGACCCAGGTACTTGAAAGTATGTACCCGCTCTAAGGGCACGTTATACAGCCTGACTGGCGGGATCTCTGTCGGACATTTTGACCCAGACTTGAAAACCATAAGTTTGCTCTTCTTAACATTGTATTTAAGGCCATGACTATGGGCGTAAGTTTCGCATTTGTTTATAAGTTCTCTGAGTCCACCTATCGACGCGCTCAGCAGCACCATGTCGTCTGCATAGCTAATGCTGTTAAAGCAAACATCATCAACATGGCATCCAACATGGCACCCGCTGAGCGCGACGATAAGCTCGTTAATGTACAGGTTGAAGAGCGTTGGTGAGCTCAAACCCCCCTGCCTCACCCCGCAACTCAACCTGTACGTGTCAGACAGGGCTCCCGCCCACTTAACGCTGTTGACCTGGTTCCCGTACCAGTAATGTAAGATGTTAATTACTTCCGGTGCAACTTGAGCCTCGCGCAGCTTCTTCCAGAGCACTGGGTATGAAACCAGGTCAAAAGCCTTCGAGAGATCGAGAAAGCAGGCGTATATCGGCGTATTGCGACGCGTGTAATATCTGATGGCATGCTTCATACACAGAATTGCACTGTCCGTGGATAATCAGTGGTAATATCAGTGTCGCCGTACAAACTCTTGTGCTTATTCATTAGCACTCATACAAAATTTTATATGCTATCCTGTTGTCACTGTTCAAATTGTAGTAAGCTTATGTTTTGGAATGGAAACCAAAGGAACAGATCTTAGAATAAGTCCTTATTCTTCTAAGGAAAAGGCCATGTTTTATTCGGCCATGGGTGAATGAAAAAAAATACCGCCCTTGCTAATATGCGCCCTAGCTCGCGCGGCCATAGACAATAAATTGCCGAAAAAAGTTGAAGCGTAACCTCCTTCCGCAATGTATTGTTTCGTATAATAAAAACCTCTTTTGTATAAGATATAAGATATTAAAACCTCAATCATGACTGTATGGACTAAGTTATCTTTGCCTTTCTATTTCGTGTAACTGTTCTTTTATAGCAGAAAAAGTTGTTTTAAAGTATTATTTTGTTCAGAAGACTGTACTTTAATTGATTTTTTTATTAGAGATTTATTTATTTATTAGAGACGTTTGTAAAAAAGTTTTCATTATGCACAATTTATATGATTTTCTTACCCGAGAAATGAAGCTAGTTTCGACGTGAGCCAAAGGTGAACGTCGAAAGCTTACATTCCGAGGGTAAGAAAACCCATTTTTACTCGTTGCGAACGATACTTTTTTACTACCTGATTTATGTATTTAAATATTTAATTTTTCCTTTCAAATTTAATGTATTTAATGACTTTGCAAACCACGGCCCGATTTTTACCTTTTTTTTTTAGGCTTCGGCCGGCGAATTTGTGGCCAGTATCATTTTGCGAAAAAAGAGTGTCAGACGCGATATAATCGATTATGTCGTGAATCAGAACGCAGGGAATTTCGATTTCAAAGACAAACTAAGGGCGTCAAAAACAACATAATTTAACATGAAATGAAGACAAACGTCAAAAAGAACCTAATTTTGCAATAAATGAAATTTCAATACGATATTTCGAACTGACCTGATAGTCATTCCGCAACGGAGCCCGGAAAGTTCGATTTTCAAAACTAATTTCGAGTATTAAATGGAACTTTTTCATAAAGGTAGTAGAAAATAGTAGATTGTACAACAAGGTCATAAAATGGGTTTTATGCCAGAGTTATACACTCTGCTTTTCACTTCGATTACAAGGGGTGAGTCTCATTATTTCCATTTTCCATTGGAATGGAAATTCTGATACTGCCAGATTTATGCAAATCCGTCTCACAATAGCCATTGACGTGAAAAACATCGAATGGAAATAGTGATAAATTATAAACACGACGAGAGTCACCTCGGTCTTCCACCTGACCGCCGGACGCACTCTCCAGTCTTCCCTGCCGACGCGTTCGGAGCCTACACGCCGGACATCACCACCGTGTCTCCGAGCGTCTCCACGATCCAGGACAGTTCCTGACCTTTGGGAACGTTTTAATGAACACCACTGATTTTTAAAAATTCTGATTTATTTTCTTTCTTCTCTTAAATTTTATTAAATATTAATTTTTTCTTTTTTTTGCACGTGGGACCCTACCGTACCCCGCGACACCACTTGGAAGTATTCATCAATACTCTAATTAATTAAAACAGTATAAAAAATAACAAGTAATCGAGGCACAATTAAGGTAATCGGAAATAATAATTATTCCCAACGCAAAGGGTGAGTCTCACTCAGCACAGTTCGAACGGCGTTGGGCAAAGCGTGAGGCGCTTGTTTAGATCAGCCAGCCAAATATGCGCTTTGTTGTCGCGATACGTCTCGCTTCGCATCGGAGTTGGCGTCGTCCTGCACCGGGTTCTTAAAATAACTCAAAAACCTAAATTCACTTTTGGTACTTTGATCTAATATTCAAATAAAAACATAACCACTAATAATTGTAAACCTGTAATTTTCTCGAATTTATGGCTAATATATTCAGATTTGGCACATTTGCCGGGTCGTCAAATCATTTTGACGTGTCTAATGTTTACTCAACTCACACTTGATTTTATTTTAAATAAAAACGGCTCACCTCAATACGTGTTATGAAAACTGGTCGGCTTTCCCGATCATATTATTTTTGTGATTTTGATTTTCATAATATACTTATTTGCAGTAGTTACAATGTAGTCCGTTTTGGCATTATGTCATCGCAACGGCAAATCGGTTACTAGGTCAACAGATTCTCACGAGAAATCAATTCAAAATATTATAAGTTTGTTATCGTTTGAAATATTTTCAAGTTTATTGGTTATAATTTCTAGGAAGAACATTTAATTAACCATTGGGTAGTTTAATATAAATTTTATGTTTTGAAAATGATGGAGGGTGATAGAAAGATATTTCGGGCGCTAAAACCAGCTTTTAATATTTTTTCTTTACGAAAAGAATCTGAAATGGAAATTCTTACGTACCAGTAATATTTTGTAATGTTGTACTTCACTGACCTCAAATTAGATAGAGGTCAGTGCGTTGATAGATATAAAATACTGGCCAGTAAGAAAAATATGTAGACTTCAAGATGAAAAAATTGCTCCCTGCCTTATAAAAAAAATACTGCCATATTTCTTACCAGCCAATATGTCAATTGATAGGATGTTTTATGGAAAACTTTGCCTGTAAACCAATTCATTAATAAAAAAAATGAGACTTCAAGCAATATGCATGTTTTTTATATATATTTTTTGTTTTTGTAAACTATAAGTTTAAAAGCTAAGTGGTATGTTACATATTTAGCACAATTATAATATTATATTTTTCGGTATACGCGACACCGTTACAAATACATGCAAATGTTCAAATCTAAAAAGTTCATATTTGCAAAAAAAAAAGGAAATTTAAACTTGGCTTTATGTGTACAGCAGTGGGTCTACCGCGTAATGAGCGTTTTTCCTTATGTCAAATTTAGTGTTAAATAAGATTCCTAGATGGCACTGTCGTATCTTTAGCAACAGAATCAAGGACAAAATTTGCACAGATTCTAAACAAACTTATAACCACTTTGACATTGATTGCTACAAACACATTTTGACATAGACATGACATGACATGACATAGACAGCGCCATCTGGAGCAAAGCTAAGAACTAAGAAAAAAAAACAACCAGAAAAACGCTCATTCTCATTTTCATCAACATCAACTTGACATTGAAATTTGTCGTGCGTGCGACGACGCCCGCCTAACATGCCATCTCTTTTGCACGCGTTGAATTTCGCATGCATTTGCTTGAAGTTGATACAAATGAGAATTACGCGGTAGAGCCCCAGGTCTACCGCGTAATTCTCATTTTCATCAACATCAACTTGATGTTGATGAAAATAGCAAAAGCCTCAATTTGATTATGGTATATTGTGTAAAAATTTTCATCAACATCAGCTTCGTGAATGAACTAAAATCCGCGTTTCGTTTATTCAATGTAGTGTTCCGTTGAGACTTTTTGAAGGAAGCTAAGTAAGAGGCAAAACATAGAAACAAGCATTTATAAAATGAGAGTGTCACTTTTTATATTAAAATTATACTGTTTTATTTTCAAAATCTTAACGTAACATGATAAATGAGAAATGAAAAGTGGATAACAAAACGCATATGACAAAGTTGTTAAGGCTGTATGGTTAAAAAGCCTCTAGCCTTTCCTAAAGTAGGAAAATTAAAAAGCGTGACGTCTCGTCAAGCGAGTCGTTGTGTGTTTTTCTTCTATATAATCTCATAAAACAAGATATTGGCGGAACTAATGTGCGCAGTCACGTTAAAGGAAGCCAGATGAAACGGCTTTTATTGATTGACTGATTGAAATATGTGGGAAAATCAAAATTTTCAACATAATGCAGTGCATCAAGATTCAAATGATACTCGTACCTATGTTTCAGAATGCCAGCGCACAAGCAAACTTCCCACTAGCAGCTGTAGATGCTGGTGGGATTTATAGAGGACCACCGAGACTTGGCTGTTGGGAATTAACTAACAGTGGGCCACATGCGAAGCACCAAGCCAAGTCTCAGTGGGAAACATTGGCGGCACGACTGAATGCTGTGGGGGTTGGTACCACAAAAACAAGCGCGTAATGGAAAGATGTGATTAATTGGAAAAGGCAGTATTTTAATATTTTATCAAAATGTTGATGGTTGTGATTGTCTTTATTGTATTTACTTGGTCACAAAACTAATATTTTGTCGTTTAACTGCATGTGGGATGCTCAACACCACCACCGCTCGAGCTGCCAGAGTTCTTGGGGGAACCTGTGAGCCCGCCTCTGCCAGAACCTGTGGAGGCTTCGCCAACCCCATCAGCAGGGCCGCCACCTCCTAGAGCCCCTAGCCTCCAATGGGAGTGTGAGTTTTAATCCATTTGCTTATATTCTGATAAAGTGAAGTCAGCCAGTCCAAGATGTAACATGTGGCCACACATAAAACGTACATGTAGATATGTATCAATAACATTGTTTTTATTTACAGTTTAACCGAGCACAGCAACAGTGCCGCCAACTAGAGCCCCTGCTCCTGGCGCAACCACTGAGAAGTCAAGGAGTGAGTTATTATACATTTGCTTAGTTTTTGTTAACATTCAGATAAAGTGAAGTTGGTCAGTCCAAAGATGTAATATGTAGGTATGTATTGATGACATTGTTTTTTTTTTACAGTTGAACCCATGGCACCCCGGTGGGCCCTGCAAATTGAGGAGCGCAGGGTGACTGCAGAGGAGCAGGCGGCTGCAGCGTTGAGCAGTATTTCTGCTGCTGTATCAGAAAACACTAGAACATTCTCAAATAGCACAGTTGCTGGAGAGAATATAATATATGATGTTTCCTCAACGAACCAGTAGATTCACTGATCTTGGACACATTATATATTTTTACTGCAACATGCTATTTCAGTCATTGTTCTAGTGTTTTCTTTTATACCCTGTTTACTTTATTTTAATATATTTTGTTTTGTGTGTATAATTGTTACCGACTTAACTTACTTATTGCTGTTTATCTTGTGTTATGCATCGGTGGAAATTGGTTATTTGATTCGTTTTTATATAACATTCTGCCGCATTTTATTGGCTGTTAATCATCATTATGATGGTGAATCACCCTGTTTTATTGGCATCATCCTAATAAAATTAAATAATTCAAAATATAATAATTTTTGTTTATCATTCTTGTCTAAAAGTCTCTATCCATCCATCAGCCTAGTTCGTCCACTGCTGGACATAAGCCTTTCCATGAATTTGCCACTCCCGGCGGTCATCCTGGAAGAATTGCCCATACTCACACGCTGGGCAGGCGGGTTGGTGAGCGCGGTATCGGAACCCTCGCACCAGTGACGCCGCTGCCCGTCATCAGTCTGTTCCATATAAGGCCCGGCTATTAGGGATGGACATACCGCCATCCAACGGTCCCAGGCATGGTGGGCCTCTTGGTTTTTTGCCTGTGAGCTGTCCTCTTACGCTCCCCCGAATTACTTCATGGGGGTCTCCAAGTAAGATGGTGGTACCTCCACAGTCGAGCACGGCATCAGCTCTACCACCTTCCAATGGCGAAGGCTCCATAGAAGCCGATTCCCACCGGCTAACCTTTCAGAAATACCTCGCAACTACAACTAACCATTCCACCATTCATTATTTTAATGTACAATTATTTTCGTGTGCTTCTAACTAAGAATTACTAAAAAAACGCCGGTGCAAAACGAAAATCAAATCTTCCGTACACATTATTTCAACTCATGGTGTGCAGCGCTATGTTTGCATAAAATTGGGAGATTAATAGGCCGGTCCATTTTAGCTAACCTTGCAACGTTGCCACGTTGGGCACTATTGGGCAGGCTCCCATAGTGAGCAATGTTTGTATCGGCTTACCAAAGTCATAATTCCACCACTCGCCACTGCCACGTTCACCTAAAAGTCTGAAAATAGAACAGAGTCATTCGGGCTCGGGATGGTCGGAGAACAAAGCGCCGAAGGACACAAACCTCAACACATGAACAAGCTCCACAGCAAGCACAATGTAAGTAATGCTAAGTAAGGTGGAGATGGACGGGACATTTGGCTAGACGGGATGACAGAGTGGAGCAACAAGGCCAGTGGGCAGACCACATCGTCAATTTGACGGGATCTGACTACATGCGGCGGCCACAGGACCGACAGGATTGGTGCAATAGAAGTGAGGTCCAGCAGTGGGTCGAGAATGATGAGATTATTGTATCATGTTGGTATAATTAAACTGTGTTTCATAAATTCACAAGTTTAACAACATATTATTGTATGAGCAGAAGCAAGTTCGATGAATCAATCGAAATGTTGCTGAGGGTAGAGGCTGCTCTTAAAATGCCGAGGTTTTGGCCACAGTGGTAGATTCATTTAAATTAATATGTGAAAGCATTGACAGACTGACACGGCAGGCAATTCTAAACAATATTACTCTAAAATTATGCTATGCAGGGAGGAAAAAAACTAGTAAGTAATTAGAGTAGGAACGACGGTGCCTTTTGTATTTCTTTTCATATTTCTTAGTTTGTATTTTCCCCAGAAGTAGTCTTTTTTTCACCTTATAAATTATATTCTAAGAAAATTAATAAGTAGCTAGGTATATCAAAATGATTTTCTTTTTTTCAGTTTTGTTACCAACCACAAGATCGACAACAATTGAACGTGTGCCCGGAATAAGGGTCTATTCAATAAAAAAAAAATTAAAACGATGTTTTAACGGAAAAAGGGTCTATATCGCATTATGATCAGAAGATGATAGAAAAAAAGTTTTTTTTTTCATATACTTAGACCCTTTTTCTGGGCACACATTCAATTCTAGACTTAAGATTATTTTTAAGACTTTTTAATAGATTATAAATAAAACTTTACTTAATAACATTCTATTTATTTTTACCCGACTACGGCGAAGCAAAAATGAGGGTTATGATTTTGACCGGTATGTATGTATGAATGTTCATCTGTTCCCTCATAACTTCTAAAGTACTTATCATAATTTGACAAAAAAGGTTAAATTGAATATAGCGCCCTCTAGAGGGCATAAAGTCATGAACTACAAATAAAATATGTCTTAATTATGCCGTATTGTATTGGGTATCAAATGAAAGGGCTTAATTCGCACGTTTCAAAAATATATATATATTGTTAGCTGTTGCTTGCGGCTTTGCTTGCCTGTACCCGATAATTGGGAATAATTTCTATAAAATTAAGCTTCACTCCAGTCCTTCCCGCTTCACTCCAATAAAGTGGCTCTGCTTAAACGTTATCACGAAGTTATACCCCCAAAATAATTTATATACAAAATTAGTCCAACAACTAAAACCAGACTACTGTAACATCACACTCTAAAAAGTATGAAACAAGAAAATGTTCTCATCAGAAATTTATTGTACAAACGAATCAATATTTATCGTCTATTAAATAAACAACTTACACATACATTTAAATGTTTTTAATAAATTTTCATAGTGATGTTCAGAGGACAGTCGTTGTCATATGCTACTGTGCCCTAAAGCTTATGATCGCTTACTACTGTTAGAATGTATTGTTTTTTAGGGCAGGTGGCATTAGACCACGGTTATCCTCTGAACATCACTATGAATATTTATTAAAAACATTTAAATGTTTATTTAATAGACGATAAATATTGATTCTTTTGTACATAACAATTTCTGATGAGAATATTTTTTACAGCGTGATATTACAGTGGTCGGGTTTTAGTTTTTGAACAAATTTTTTATTATCTATTCCTATTAACTAGTCCATAATCTTGAATAATTGCGTTTCTCCGCGCATGACCCAACTCCAAGTCGGAGAGCTGGTGGCGAGCTGTGAGGCGGGGCGGAGCGCCAACGCCGGCGCCTTCCGTCAGCCTGCGTTCATGAGCCGCCTCTTCCGCCGTCAGTGGAGTGGATGCCACATGAGCTCTGTGAGCTGTAAGCATTTGCAATCCTTGCTGCTGCTATTGGTGTGTAGTGCATCTTCCTGTCTACCAATAGGCACCTATGGAAAGGAGAAAATACTTAAATATACGTAAACATGACCAAACATTTACAATTACAGGTAAAAATTTATTTACTCATTTCTGAGACGCATATAACTAGCCAAAGATCTTTTGCCACAAGGGGGCTATAAATGCTACCTTACAAATTATCCTGATGGAAGAGCTCATGGAGGAACAGCAGTACTAATCAAAAACACAATAAAACATCACAAAATGCCAGCATAACGCTAATTGAATAAATGCGTGGAGACCAAGCATTTGAATACTATAAAGCCGATTCCGAAGGCTTTAATTTTAGTTTTAGTGATGTCAAAACTAAATATTTTTCATTTCAAACTAGTCCTTAAGTGTTAGGATTGGAAGCTAAATTACTTAGGAATTTTTCAAGTTTTGACAGCACTAAAACTAAAATTAAAGCCTACAGAATCGGGTTTAATATCTACTGGTGAGCCTACATACTAAAAAGATTCCAGACCTACTAGACTTTTATATTTCAAAAGGTATCCCGAACCTATACTATAAGGTAGAATGACGTCTGAATGGATCATAAACTCACGCCTGTATTCCCTTGCGGGGTAGGCAAAGCGTTTCCGTCACTTTTGACAAATATTGAGGGTCATTTCAGAAAGAATGGATCCTTTGACCATACCACGATATACGCCCATACAATGACCACATCACAAAAATTTTCGAGTAAAATAACTTACAATAGCCTAGGCATCAATGGCATAAGTGGGCTTCGCTTGGGTCGCAGCAATGTTCCCATTCCTGGCGGTGTGGAATATCCCACTGTTAGTGGTAATTTCATTGTGTCTTCTCACAGCGGATGACCAGGAGCTCGCAGGATTCGCCTGAGAGGTAGTTCTGGAAGATGAAGTCAATATTATAACCATATTTTAAACAAAGGATGTACCATGTCACACCAAAACCAAACTAGCAAAGTTGAGATGGGTCGCAAGTCCATCGCTTACAGCAGGTGCACAACAATCGACCCATTCCCTTAGTGGTGTTTTACGACATCCACAGGAAGATATTGTGACCATGAGTATTTGGGTGGAATGTTTGTAATCATTGTTGTATATATTTTTTTCATTGTTCTTTGTCTCTGTGTATAAACAATGAAGATTTATAATATCTGAACTGTATATTTTATAAATATTAATAGATATTTATTAATTGAAGAAGCATGAAATGTACAGGGCGGTTTAAAGGCGCCGCACACCGGACGCTTGTTTGCGTTGTAATTTGTCTCTGTGTCTGTTGTTGTAACGCACCGGTTGTAATGTATGAAACTCTATGAAAGATGGCAGACTGCGCACGCACGCCACGCCACGCATCCAGTCTGGCGTCTTTTATACAGTTTCATACCTTTATCAGGCGAGGTATCCCTGATATCCCTCGGTTGTTTATCCTACTAATATTATAAATATCAAAGTTCGTATATTTGTGCCTCAATCACGTATAAACGGATTTTGATGAAATTTCGCACAGATTACAAAATAACATATGTTGCGTGCACGAGTTAAAAAGTAGCCTATGTCACTTTCCGGCCCTCCATCTATCCATCTACATCGTCAAATTACATCGATCCGTCCGTTGCTTCCTCTTTTCCCATACGAACTTTGCCACCCTTTAGGGGTAGAATTTTCAAAAATTCTTAGCGTATGCGTACATCATGATATCTATCTGTATGCCAAATTTCATCCCGATCCATCCAGTGGTTCGAGCTGTGCGTTGATAGATCACCTTTCAAAGAAAGGACCTACAATTTTTTTTTTCATTTTGGCCCTGATTATTTAATTTTTCATAGAAAGTTTTATCTTAATTTTTTTAATATTATTTTGGAACAGCCTAAAGAATAGTTACCAACACAGGGCCAAATTTATCATGACTTGTTACTCCTGTGATTATTTTGTATGGAGATTCATATGTACTATCATCAACGAGCGACCGCAATGGCCTATGCATTGGTCGATTTTGCACCACACACACGGATGTATTTGCAGATGGATGGCCGCGTTGAAAAGAGGATACCTGAAGTTTTGTGAGCGTAGTGAATGATTTGGATATCCTAGACTATAAGCAATAATATATACATATGCCTCTGTGTAGCGATAAGGTTTATATAAACTGTAATGCTATGTGTAAATAAATAAATAAATCAATAGCCCATGCTAGGCATAACCCTCTACCATCCAGTGGCATGCACAGAACTTTTTTCCGGAAAAGCAATCTGAAGGTCAAGTACCACTTTGAAAAAAAAAAGTTTGTATGAAAATGTTCCTCTAGGAAAGGCAGTGCCTACCCTTGTGTCATACAAACTTTTGTTTTTTCAAAGTGTTATTAAAAATTTTTCATATTTTTTTTATTGTCGTACTTGACCTTCAGATTGCTTTTCCTGAAAAAAGTTCTGTGCACGCCACTGCTACCATGGGAGGAATTAGCCGTAATATCCACGCTTGGCAGGCGGGTTTGAGATTGCAGTGATGGAAGACTAAAAGAACACAATGCTGCCTATTCTCTGGTTGACGAGGCTCTCGGCGTTCTGCCTCAGACATTAGTCGCATTATACGTCACCCATAAATGTAAAGGGTTGGTGCTATTCTGGTCTGCCGGACACCACATGGCTCTATAACTAACTTACTTAGTTATTAGTGATGCTTCTTGACAACTCCCTTCCCTGCATGGTCAGCTCACTCACTAGCACGGCTCTCTGCTCGTACAGACTGACACACAGCGCGTCCCCCGGCTCCACACCAGCTGCCATACTTGCTGCTCAAATTCCTCGCTGTTGGAGCTGATGGAGTTGTTGGGGTTGGGTACGGAGGTGACTGTTGAGGTCTGCCAGTTGTATGCTGTGAGGCATTTATCTAGTTTCTCCTGGAATAGTAGACAGTCATACATGAGAGGAAAACAAGCAATTTCATGAGATATTTATTTATAGTTTGTGGGTGAAATTGTGTTTTCTTCTGTAAACACTGCTTTTCATCCTGACTGTGAAGAAAGTAAACAAAATGTACATATATGTTATATTCCAATTTTTGGGGAGGAAAGTAATTTATATTGAAGTCTACTTTTCTGCCTTGGAGGAAAACTGGCACTTTTCGGGAAAACAATGACCTACTTTCCACATGAGAGATGAAAAACATTTTTGTTTATTTTGTAAGAACCATGTAATTTATTGCTGATTAAATAGGTACAGAAAATAAAGAGACTAAACAGAGTACTTTCTGTTCTGGGTAACAATTATATTAATCTGGGGTCTGGGTCTGTGTGTTCTCCCGTTTATTTAAAGTGAATGAATGAAAGAAGTATTTATTTGCTTGATGTATTTTTAAGTACCTGCATATCGGCATCATCATCATCACTGGCAGTAGAGCGAGTCAGCTATTTCTTGTAAATAATTTAATATATATTTTTTTGACTTATTCTTCTTTTATTTAAATATTATTATACATAAAAACATGACATTGTTTAGTCAGTTTTGTTAGAGAGCCATCTGCCGCAGCAGCCACACGCGCCGGGACAGGTCATCCACACCCACGCAACCCAGGGTTCGTTGGGACACTACAGGCTTTAGATAGAAGACTAACCAAACGGCTCCTAAGGCTATACAGGAGAAGCCTTAGAAAGATCACAGGAATATTAATAGGTAGGACACTGTTCATTATACAAACACTACCACACAATTGGTATTACAGATAGTCCCCTGTACAGGGCCTGCATGGAAACAGAAGAGGCAGTGAGAAATACGCTCTTAGAATGCAATTAAATCACCAGCATCAGAAAGAATCGGAACACCGGAAAGTTTAGAGGCCACCCTAAGGAAACTAAAGAGGCTGGTGAGGTTCTGGGGGCAGCTGGGGTGGCTTGAGTGAGGGCCCACGCACAATGGTCTCACTACTAAGTGCAGAAACCCTAACTACTATAGGCTTTATTATTGACATCAACATCAGTAGAAGTAATTAACTAAAACCCAATAACTATTATGTGTCAAAATGGTACAATAAAATTCATTGGTGAAAGAGATTAGTAAAACTTTGCTTGCGTGTTTGATTTACCTGCCTACTTACTTAATAAATTACTACCTTACATTTTTTTGAGAAAAGCACTACATAGCATCGGCGAAAAGAAATTACCTCATTAAATGAACTCGTAATAATGTACCAAATACATTTCGTGGATATCTTGTCCAACAGCTCGTCGCGCCAAAACCACACACGCCTTGGCGTCCTGCACCGTCATCCTCAGGTTACTCTGCTGCACCATGGACCATTGTTGAATCATTCTTCTGAAATAATTGAGAACAAACAAACAAATAAAGTAAGTCTAAAAGCAAGCACTCCCACGATGACGCAAACTCGTGCAAGTGGTTAAAACGAACGAGGCACCGTTTTAGTCTATGATCGAATGCTGCTGATTGGCTGGTAGAATTCTGACATGTTGAATGACCGCCATATTGGCTTCGTAATATTGGCTGTACATTATCACCCTGTACAATATCGGTACGAGCCGATAATACGCGACCCGATAATGTACAGCCAATATTACGCGACCCGAGCTTACGATCCATGTACACGTAATATCGGGGTGTGCATTATCGGGTCGCGTATTATCGGCTCGTACTGATATTGTACGGGGTGATAATGTACAGCCAATATTGCACACCCCGATATTACGTGTACATGGATCGTAAGCTCGGGTCGCGTATTATTGGCTGTACATTATTGGGTCGCGTAATATCATGGCTGTACAATATTTGTTCCCAAAATATTAATCAAAAAGTTAATAAGTATCTAATTTGAATGCACTGAAACCTAGCTTTCAGTAAATATGTCTGCTGCAAAAAGGGTTCAAGTAAATGATAATAATTGTATTAATACTTCTTCATTCTCTGTTAAACGTAACCTAATTTTGTGTATTTAATTCCTTATATTTCTTCTCTTTTCAGCAATGGGCGACCTTCGCTCGAAGTTGGCACGTCTTTGACTGCAAGTGGCAAGACCCATATGAATCAGCCAACGTAATCAAGAAGTATTTAATGGGTCTACATAAGCCTATCTACCATCCTATGAACGACTGTGGGGATGTTGTTGTCTGTATAAACAGTAGGGAGATCGCTTTGCGAGGTGATGATTGGAGGAAGAGGGCGTACTTCCATCACACTGGGTACCCAGGTGGTGCTAGCTGGACCCTTGCGTGGGAGTTACATAACAAGGATCCTACTATGGTTGGTATATTTTGATATAATATCTTGGCTTCATGCATTTTAGTCGCGTTACTTTCAATAACCCAGTCTTGTGTAAGGGTGTAGATATGTTGCTTTTTTCTGACCCCTTTTGGCACTGACCCATCCACATGTGCCAGCCAATAATATCAATTAGGCATCTGTCTTTGTATACTTTATAATTATTATTTAAATTCTCTAGTTTCTGCTATAACAGAACTGGATCAGTGGTGCCTAACTGGTATTGCTCCGAGGGCCATTTTAAAAATCTACCGCCGAGCTTAAAAAACTCAAGTGAGATAATTAAACTGGAAAAACACATACCTAATGTGATACTTGGCTGTGCATCCAAAAACCATACAACGATAAGTGCACAGTTACATACGTTTTTGTATTTAACTGGATCAATGAGCTTGAAAACCTCTTTGTGTTTATTGCCTGGGCTTTTAAGAGGCTATGTTTTATTTTTGTCACTGTCACTCCAAGCGAAAAATCACGCTGTGCGAGAGGGGCGGATTCAGGGCAAATAAGTTGGTTTTATATTTTTATTAAAAAAACTAAACTAGCTAGCAAAATTTCCAAAATCAAAAATCTGGATATTGTTAAAACCCATCTAATAAAATATATATGAGTTCTGTACATGGCTGCTACTCGTTAAACGAGGAGAAAAAGGGTGTTAGAAGACCTCATTTCAACAATTATTTCTGTTGAGGAAAGTTTATCCAAACATGTTTTCCAAAATCAAATCCCTAGATTATATAGTTAAAATGCATATACCAGAAACCGATTATAATTTTCCGTGTATTTCATGAAATACACAGAAAAGAAACACCCATATTTTTTTCACATATCGCCATAAGGATGATATCACTGCGAAGTGTCATAAATCCTCATTCAGCTTCCACTTTGTTGATGAAGCAAAGTGTTTCCATTAGTGTCCAGCCAGATATCCAGATTTTTGACAAAAAAAAAACAGGTTCCATGCAGAAGATGAAATGTTGTGAAATGTTTGTGTTTATTTGATTTTACCCAATTCAATTTAGTGTGTGCTTGAGATCTTTTATCAGATTTTTTTTTGTAAGCGCCTAAGGCTACCAGGTGCCCGCGAGGTACAGATTGGGCACCACTGGTCTAGATAGAGAGATATGAAGGAATATAGTTAAAAATAACTTGACATGTGCATTTTGTTGTAGTTTTTACTTGTCAATATCTCACCTTACAGATGGATACAGTCATTTTTGCTTTATGTTGGTTTGATTCCAAGTAATAGTAAGAAAACAATCCATGTCAATTCATCATTTGTTCAGCCTGTTTGAGTTTAGAATCAGGTCCTCTAAAAAGGCCGCTTTGGATGAATCATGTTATGATTCTGTTCTTATGCCGTCTCTTTTGCACGCGTGAAAAAACGCTGACTCCATCCTACTTTCAAATCATTTTATGATTCACCCAAGTCGGCCTTTTTAGATCCACAGGCCTGTAGACACTGTGTCTACTAGACAGGGAAGGAGAGGATATGAGTGCCTTATGCCCCACGAAATTGGATTTATCCCTGTAATATATATTCCTTATAATGTAATATATAACCTTATGGTCAGACCCCGAATTTAAAGAGGACAGATTAAATATAAATCGAAAAGACCAAGTAAGTGTTATTAAAACTAAAATAATTAATAACATAAATCATCTGTCCTCAAATTTAAATTCGAGGTCTTACCAAAATCTTAAGATCTGTCACCGAATTTCTGAATTAAAATTCTGACAAAGATCTGTCTTTGAATTTAAATTCAGGGACAGAAAAGAATTTGTATGACTGAAGGAATGAATCTGAAATCTTTGTACTTCATTATAAATAAAATAAACTTTTAACAAAAAAATAGCAACCGACTTCAATAGTAACAGCAGTCATTCACTAAAAAGTTAATAATAATTCTATAAAGACCGATGGTACCGAAGCAACACTTTTGCCGACTTCTTTCTTCCTGAAACGTTATGTTATCTAGAAGTCGGCGTTCTTACTCGTATATTGGTTTCTATGTTGCTATATCGTAGGAAATACGCCGACTTCTAGATAACATAATGTTTCAGGAAGAAAGAAGTCGGCAAAAGTGTTGCTTCGGTACCATCGGTCTTTATAGAATTATTATTAACTTTTTAGTGAATGACTGCTGTTACTATTGAAGTCGGTTGCTATTTTTTTGTTAAAAGTTTATTTTATCTCACATTTTTTAGTGTTGCTGGGTTTAATTGTGAGGTATAGGTAGTTCTTGCAAACGTGGTGTTAATATGAAACGAAGTTCAAGTGAGTATAAATAGCCATGTTTGAGTAGCTTCCTGCTATCAGCACCCTAACACAACATGATTACCGCAATCTCGAGTTATGTGCTGTCATCCGTTGAAGAGTTTTACGGTGATGAAGCCAAGATTGAAATTCAGGTGGGTACACTGGCAATTTTCAGCAATGCCCTGCAATGAGCACCCTAACACAAACTGGTTGCCGCAATCTAAAGTTATGTGCTGTCTTCCGTTGAGGAGTTCTACGGTGATGAAGCCAGGATCGAAGGTCAGGTGGGTATTCTGATAATCTCCAAGTAATACCCTTGAATCAGCACCCTAACTCAGTGATTGCCGCAATCTCGAGTTATGTGCTCTGATCCGTTGAAGAGTTCTATGGTGAATATGTTGATGAAGCCAGGATCGAAGGTCAGGTGGAAGAACGTCGATTTTCAAGTAATACCTTGTAATCAGCACCCAAGTACATAGCGATTGCCTCAATTTCGAGAGATATGCTGTCATTTTCTGAGGAGTTCCACTGCCTATCTCTGAAGACCTTCATCAGATCATGACCAAACCCAAAATGGGACCTACCTGGAAACATACTCTTTCAAACAAAAAAAGAATTGTTCAAATCGGTTAGGAAATGACGGAGTTATGGAGTAACAACGCCAAAAAAAAAAAAAAAAAAACATACAGTCGAATTGAGAACCGCCTCCTTTTTGAAGTCGGTTAAAAAACAAAAATAATGTTACATTTATTATTCCAAGAAGATACCTATGTATTTTTTTTATGTTTTACAAACATTTCTGTTAATTTCATCCCTCCCCTTAATACAAATCCTGACTATGTGCCTGTTTAGAACTGAAATGTAATTATTGAGTTTTACGTTTATTTATATTCAGATTTAATTTTCAGATAATCAAAAAAGCTGTGTACAGAGAAATGAAAGGCAACCTGCAGAGGAGATACGCAATGGAACGACTTCTCATTTTCCCTGGAGAAAATGTTCCGGATGATATCATGCAAAATGTCACCAATCAAATACGACAGATTCGCTACGTACCAGATAGATTAGACCATATACCTGAAGAAGAAGTCAAGAGCTTCCCAAAAGTCATGGATTACCCGGATGATTATGTAATGAAATAATTTGTTGTCTTATAGTTTTAATTAGTTTAGATTTATAATAAGGAAATAAAAGTTGTTAAAAAAAGTTGTAAATTTTTCTGTCTAGCTAGATGTAGATTGTAGGTGAAATTATATTTTTCACTTCTATCAAACTTTAGAAAGAGCATTATCTCATACTGCAATAAAGTAATTACAGCATCAAAAACGGTTTTGTAAGTACCTATATTGTTTCCTCGATGTTATAGTATTATTACACCATGATTCTGTGTTTTGATTGAACCAATTTATTATAACACCGCTTAGATAAATTAATCGGCTACTAACATTTTTTTTTTTTCTTTGGGTTGGGCAAAATTATCTCCTCGCCTATCAGCCTCGAATGCTCCCACAGAACACCTCTAGACTGAAAGTTTATCGTGGGTTACTGTCTCGTCGAGTACCAGCATGAGACAGTTACTGTGAGAAGAAATACAAAAAGTTACCTACTCCTAAAAAAGCTGGTAGACCTTGGCGAAACTTGGCAGGTTTTGTACAGTCATGAAAAAAAGTGGTGCTTTTTTCATGTCAAACTATCCTCATGTAGTACCAGCATCAAACTTTGCTCATACAATAACAATCGAATAGTATAGTTAGAAAAACATTTGCTGCCGCGAGTTTGCCTGGCCGTTTCAAATTCAAATAGTTTCTTTGTAAAGTAGGTATACATAATACACTTTTTACGAGACAAATTTAATCTTATAAGGATATATGTAATAAAATAATATAATAAAAAATACAAGGTAGGTAAAGTCTTTCGTAGTTCTTAGGGCCCTTTTAGTGTCATGCGGATTTTCTGACACACGCGGGATTGGCCCGCATACACACTCACTATACCGCAACACATATATGAAAGGGTGCATTGTAAGTGTCACGCACGGGCGCTAATCCCGGTTGCGTGAGCATATCCGCATGACATAAGAGGGCCCTAAGAACTACAAAATACTTGACCTACATTGTATTTTTTTATTATATTGTGTTTTTTTCATTTTTCTGAGCTATTGAAGAAATGGTAGAATAAGAATTTCTATTTCTTCGATAGCTCGTAATTCTAGGAAACTAGAAAAAATAGAAATAAAAACTTTTTATAGAGTGGCTGCCTAGGAGAAACAGTTTTCCTAGATATTTCGTGCATTTTACTAATTTTTGTTTGAGCACCGTTAATAATAAAAAATAAAAATGCACAAATATTAGAAAACTCTTTATTTCAAATTTTCTTAATGCTGACCACGCAGCATAGGATTGCCATAGTTCTTCACTGGGTGAGGAGCCTGGAAGATTTCAGGAGCGTCCACAACCTTCACTGGGCTGGCAGCTAACAAGACAGGGGCGACTTCCAACGGAGCCTCGACGACCTTCACGGCATTAACGGTGGGGATCAAAGCCTCAGCCGGCACATTCACAATCCTGATGCTCGCGAGTTCAGAAGGAGCGATCATTTGCAAGGCAGGAGCGTCAAGAGGCTGCTCGACAACCCTGACGACGTTCAAAGGAGCTTCGACAACCTTGACAGCTTCGACTGAAACCGGAGCTTTAAGAGGAGCGTCTACAACTTTGACAGGAGTGACAGGGGCATTCAAAGGTGCGTCAACAACCTGGACAATAGTAGCGGATGCTGGGGCGCTCTTCTCGACTTCAGGCAGGGCTGGAGGGGGCAGTACGACAGGTGAGACGTCGATGCTGGCCGCAGCCACGGCGAGGAATGCCAACGCGATCAAAACCTTCATTGTACTGGAAAAATAAGTAATGTATATTTAGTAAAGCACCAAGCCAAAAGCACTCTCATTAGTAAATGCGGAGGGCAAAACCGCGAAAGAGATGTGTTAATTAGATCTTAGCAGATCAAATAAAAAAAAAACAAAATCATTTATTTATAACATATTTAACAGTTTTTGTTGCCGAATTCTCCTTTTAAGTTTTCACCTGTAGTAGGAGAAATTCGCTCTTTCATCCATAGTTGCGACAGAATTATAAATAAATTTTTAAACGAAGTAAGACATTAAAATGTATCATCGAAGAAAAGCCCGCCGTCCCACTCATCGCCCGCACTGCAATAGTAATAAGAGCGTTAAGTAGGTCAGCGGAGATAGAGATAGCTTTGCCTACCCCTTTAGGAGAAAGGAGAAGTGTGTGTTTCCTCATAACTAGGTAATTAATAATGACAACACTAGTCTGAAAAAACTTTACTTTTTAATGAGTGTGCTTGATTACAACCATATCAACATGACTAGCTATTGCCGGCGATTTCGGCCCTACTGATCACCTAATACGTGACTCAGTGTGCAGAGTTAACTAAACTATAATGAACACATTGTAATGTAGGGTAGCGTTCCTAAACGCCGGGGTAAAGGTAAAAATTGACTGTCACCCGTTCCACAACCACCCGAGTGAAAACGAACAGGGGGCCCTAAAAAGGCCAACTTGGGTGAATCATGAAATGATTTGAAAGTAGGATAGAGTCAGAGTTTCTTAATGCGTGCAAAAGAGACGGCATTACAACATAATCATAATATGATTCATCCAAAGCGGCCTTTTTAGAGGACCAGCTCTACGTCTATCAATAAACTTTGTCAGATATGTAAAATTCACTTTGATTCAATTTTACATTTACCTGGGCGTTTAGGAACGCAACTTAAATGTACTCCCTTAGAATAAGGAATACCTTATTCTAAGTGTAGTCCATTAAACATAGACTAAGGATAACCCAAGTCTATGCCAATAAATGTAGGCACGTACCGCCACCTATAGTTACAATGGGTGAACTATACTGATATGTATATTTTTAGTCTTTCAACGTTTATTTGGTGGTGTTACTGATATCCTAAGTTATGGCCAGGGCCTGTAGCATATAGTGTTTAACCGCGCGCGACGCCACTAGTTGAATCACTAGTGCGAGGAGCGTGACGTACTGTTTAATTTGTTTGTTTAATCGCAAAAACATCGTGTCACGCTCCTCTAAGTCGCATCGCGCGCGATTAAACACTATGCTACGGGCCCAGGACATTTACCTACACAATAGTGCAAAACAGTTCTTGTTTGTCTGTTTGCTCGCGATTAGATACTAACGTAAAAACTAATCGTCGAATAAGAATCTTGATTGAAAAAATTCTCACGTCACGACAAAACGCCGATGGTGTCAGTGCTCCACAATGGTACACCCGCTTTTCACCAACGATTATTACGTCCCAAACGTGATGGGTGGTAAGCCTTATTTCCGTACTTCGGACACAAATGGACCAACAGCTTAACGTTCCTTCCAAAGCACGCAGACCGAACACAAATTAACGTGCACCAGGTGATTGAACCCACGACCTCTGAGTTAGTAGATGAGCGCTCTACCACTCTGCCACATAGGCCGTATTTAGTATTCTCTACCAAACGGCCACACACGGAGAATAACAAAAACAGAATTATGTTATGTTAACTTGAATTATTGTATACATTAGATTGTTCAAGTAAACTGAACAATAAATATAGACGTCCCATATAGTACAGTGTTTTCTGTTTCAATGAACTATATTCAGGTTAACGGAACCAGAATATTTTCTCGGTGCAGATAAGGATAAACAACACAAAACAACTCCGCGGGTCTACCGCGTAATTATCATTTTCATCAACATCAACTTGAGATTGTAATTTGACATGCGTGCGACGACGCCCGCCAAACATGCCATCTCTTTTGCACGCGTTGAATTTCGCATGCATTTGCTTGAAGTTGATACAAATGAGAATTACGCGGTAGAGCCCCAGTTCCGTTATAAAAAGCAGTGTTTATTTCAGAGACTGAACCTTCGCGAAATAAGGTCAGTGATAAAATGGTGCACACAACTGATATGACAATGATAACGCACTGTAACTTCTAGAATTAACTATTTATTGTCATAACAATAATAATACAGTAATTATTATTAACGTACCTTTGCGAATAACGTCCGTATCAGTTATAAAACAAACAGCAGTTGTGTGTTAGGGCACTAATCTTTTATAGCTAATGTGGCCCGTTATCGTGGTCTTTAGATAGCCAGGTAGTTATCTGGAGTGCCTAATTTGTCCACGTACCGCTTGCTTTTAGATTGGACGTTTTAGGGATCCGTAAAAAGAGGAATTAACAGCGGCATAACTTGAATACTATTAGGTCGATAATGTAAAATACTACATAAAACATGAATCCCCGAGGGGGTGTCAGAGGTGCTCCCAAGTGTGAACTGTGAAATGAAGTCGCATTCGTCACTTGGTACATTCGCTTTTTACCGAAGATAATTGTGTAGGTATCGAAGGTGATGGGTGCTGTGAGTCCTTTTGCCGTACTTAGGCATAGGTGCAGCTGACCAAGTTGCTCTCCAATAAAGTTTACATTTTGAAAGCAGTATCCAGTGGCTCCCAGACTAGACCATGGTGAGTCTGTACACAGGCTCGGATCTAGGGGGGGGCGAGGAGGGGCACTTGCCCTGGGCGGCAAATACTAGAGGGCGGACGGTCAGCCGCCCATCAGTCACCACTCAGTACAAGTACAAAAATCTGTGTATGCTCTCCTTTCACACAATGTGCGATAAACGCCCCCCGAGAGAAATTATATTATGCTAATAATTGTAGCAGTAAGTTATTAATCTAGCTTCACCCACAACGAAGATACAGGGGGGTTGAAAGTGCCGTGAGTTGCTTCGAGAAAAGGATGGTTTCTGCGAGACTTTGCGGGGGCACTGCCGTGCCCCCAGATTTGTGAGCAAAAAACGCGCGACGCGAGTTAACTTTGAGGATTGGACGGAAGGGTTTTTTAAAAGACATGTGTTCGCTATGGCGATCTAACAGAGACTGACTTTATTATTTAATAAACAAACATTGAAACTTAATCTTAATTGAAACTTATAACTAGGATGACCGTAGCGGTATGTACGCTTTCGTAACTCCTCCCCCCTTAAGAGTGAGGCGTGCCGATGGTATGGGTTGCTGTGGATCTGCTGGGGTCGGCGATTGCATCTGCAGCGACTCTGGAGAGGTACGGCTCCAACATGATCTGATTACCTTCCTTCTGGTTACCACCAACCAGCTGTTTTCGTTACGTGTATTGAAATGATGCCTGTGCGTAGGTGCAGTTGTGCGATTGTTGGTGTTGTATTAGTTGAGCGATGCAATCATTGCTGTTCCGGAGCGGTTTCCATTGTATGTGTTTACATATTCTTTCTTCATCGGTGATGTAAACGCAGGGCTCTAGGGGGTATGCAAACTCGTTACTTCCCAAGATAAGGTATGGATTTTTAGGTATCAACAGGATATTTTCTTTATTAGGGATGGGGTACAAGTGCTATAATGTATACAATTGTTTTGAAATCAAAGGAATTTCTAATATAAGGTTAAGTGTTTCATTAGTACCGTAAGCTTTGACAGTTATGGTCTTCTATAATAAGTGGATATTTAATAACATGGGCGTATACGGTAATTGCATGTTTTCATTTCGAATATTCTTCAGTTCGGCCATGGACGAAGGTTCGGCTATCAGGTGGATCGGATCTACGATGCTTGGATGCAAAATACCTAGGTTTGCAAAGGTTATTGCATTTTCTAAGGTGGACAGTTTATTATAGAGTAGTTGGAGACCGCTTTCTATTTGCAAGTAAATATAAATAGTATCTAATCTATTTTGTAATACTTTTACTTGCTTAAATCGACTAAATTAGCTAAATGCTGTTTGTTCTTATCTAATTGAATTTGCATCTTCCTGGTTTAAACTACCGGTTATAGCTTTGATTATGGAACCTAATTATATATAATCTAGTTATATAATAAATTTTATTAAAACTAAACTTACTTGAGCCTAAGTATAAGGGTTTGCTCTCTAAAACTTCTAACATTATATTCTATTTGTTTTTTATGGAGTCTGCGGCGAGCCAGAAGGCTGCGACGAAGACGATGGCGCTCTTGAAACATTAGTGGGACGCCTTAATAATCGGAAGTGTACTCTTATTGTTTTTGCGTTTACGTGTTTTCCGACAATTTCTGCAATTTGCTCAGGATGAATTCTAACTATTGTATATGGTCCTATAAATTTGGGCTCTAATTTATTACTCCTGGCTGTTTTTGCTACTTGTTTGTAGACTTTGTCACCTACCTTGAAGTTTGCCGTTTCTGCATCTGTATTTAATCTATTAATGGTATTTTGTTTCTCGTTTGCTACTTTCGAATTCACTAATTTCTGAACGTTATTCATTATTTGTCTATGTTTTATTACATATTCCTGGTAGAATTCACCGGGGAAGTGTAATTCTAATGGGTTTCTAGTGCTTGTATGCCCTAACAGTAGTTCGAAGGGTGTAAAGCCTGTCGTCGAATGTATTGTGTTGTTGTACGCTATTATCGCATATCTCATTAAATTTGCCGGTTCATCTTTGTCTGTTATACGTTGAACTCTTATCATTTCTGCTAGTGTGGAATGTAGCCTTTCGACTGGAGAGTTTGAGTTTGGATTATATGGGGTCGTAAAGTGGATCTTAATGTTATGCGTAGCGCAAATTTCCGTTATGACGTCATTTTCAAACTTAGAATCGGAGTCCGTCGTAATTTTGCAGGGTGCTCCTAAAGTTGAAAATAACTGTAATAGGGCTTCAGCAATATGAATGCTAGTGGCAGCAGATAAAGGGATAGCTTGTGCATATTTTGAGAAATTATCTATTATTGTCAGAAATGTAGTTCCACCAATCGCATACAGGTCCATAAAAAGGTGTTCCATAGGCTTATGTGGGGTATCTGTCAAAGAGAGGGGTAGTTTGAGGGGGTTTCTTTCGTATTTACTTTTAAGACATTTATCACACTGGTTGATAAACTTCTGAATACTAAGTAACATGTTGGTCCAATGATAATTTCTATGGAGATGCTTATATGTTTCCTGAATACCTCTATGTATGGTTTTGCCTTCATGATACTTTCTAATAAGATCATTTTGTTCGGTTACATTTTCAATTACTGTCACTCTTGTTAAGCACCTTATTAATTTGGGCCCACGATCGTCAAATGTTGATTTGTATACTTTACTGAATATAGGATAGAGTTCCTCACAGTGGAAGAAACAATAAAATATTCGAGCTGGAATCGTATGCTCTTTCAGAAATTTAATTACTTGATTTTCAGTATCGTTTATTGGTATGAAGACGTCTTTTATCGTATTTCTGCCTTTGGATCTATCGTCTACTCTATATTTGTCTCCGGGAGATTTTCTAATATGAAACTGTTTAATTTGGCGATCGATAGCTTCTGTACTAGTGGGTATGTTATCCATTGCGGTTTCAATTACTTCGTCTGTAATTTCACTATTTTCGGGGGTAATCGGTACGTCAAGTAAAGTTCTCATGTCTATATCTAATATATCATCATCCTTGTTTCTACTAGGCTGTGGTTCTATTGAAGATGTTGGAGTTTGCTCTGTATCTAATGCATTGATTTTTACTCTCGATAGTGCGTCGGCGTTGGTATTTATTTTGCCTGGTTTGTGTTCAACAACATAGTCATAAGTAGCTAGGCTTAGACGCCATCTTATTAACTTGGAATTTGGGGAATCAATTGTTTTTAGCCAAGTAATGGGTTTATGATCAGTATATATCGTGAATCTGCGTCCGTAAAGGTAAGGCCTAAAGTATTTTATGGCCCACATAATCGCTAATAGTTCTTTTTCTGTTGTTGAGTATCTTTGTTCGGTTTCTGATAACGTTCTTGATGCGTAAGCGACCGGTCTATCTGATCCTACAATACCTTGTGATAGCACGGCGCCAACTGCAAAATCTGAGGCATCTGTCGTTAATATGAATGGTTTGTTAAAGTCGGGGTACTGAAGAACAGGGGCACTGGTAAGTATGTCCTTACATTTTTCGAATGACTCTATAAATTGTGGAGAGTGAATGACTTTCGCATTCTTTTTAAGGCATTGTGTCAGAGGTTTAGTAATTTTTGCGAATTCAGGTATGAATTTTCTATAATAGCCTGCTAGTCCTAGGAAGGATTTTATATCCTTCTGCGTCTGTGGAAGTGGGAAATTTCTTACTGCTTTTACTTTATCCTGATTGGGTTTAATACCTTCGTCTGTTAAGACATGTCCAAGAAAGTTTACCTCCTTTTGTAAGAACTCCGACTTATCCAATTGAATTTTGAGATTATTATCTTTTAGTCTGTTAAAAACTTGTGTCACTTTGTCAATGTGCTCCTGTAGGGACGTCGAGTAAATGATTACGTCATCTAAATAGGTCAGTGTATTAGTTAGGCCACGTAGGACTGAATCCATCAGGCGCTGAAATGTGCTTGGTGAGTTTTTTAGGCCAAAGGGCATTCTAGTAAACTCATAATGTCCTCGATCAACTGTGAATGCTGTCTTTTCAATGTCAGTTGGGTTCATCTCAACTTGGTGATATCCGGAGGCCAGGTCTAAAGTTGTAAAATACTGTGCACGTCCTAATTTGTCTAATATGTCGTTTATATTAGGTATAGGATACTTATCTTCAATCGTTTTGTCATTGAGACGTCGGTAGTCAATTACAAGGCGCCATTTTACTTTGCCGGATGCGTCAGCTTTCTTTGGGACAATGTGCACGGGTGCTGACCACGGGGAAATGCTTTCACGAATAATATTTTGACTTAGTAGGTTATTAACCTGTTTGTCTATTTCTTCTTTTAGTATAGGTGCTTGTCTGTAACTTCTTACAAATATGGGATTGTCATCTGATAATCTAAGGCTGTGTTTAACAGCATGTGTAAAGGTCAACGGTAACTTGTCCGAGTAAAATATGTCTCTAAAATTGTAGCAAAGCTTTTTTATCTCTCTTTCTTCTTCTTCGTTCATATGTCCTGTCCTAAGTCTATTAAGGTTGTCAACTAGTTCTTCGTCTAAGTCTTGTGGGTCATCCATATTTAACGCGTTGATATGCTGTGAGTTTTGGGGTTGATAATACGGTTCCATTCTAAAACGGTAAAATTTATTCAGTTTTAATTTTTTTTCGCTAGTGTTTAGTACTGTTGTTATAAAGATTCCATTTTTTACCGAAACTAAAGAGTCGGGAAATAATAAGCCATTTTCCATATTGCTTTTCAAAAGAAAGTCTCCTTCTTTTTCATTACAAAATAGTGTTACTACCTTTTCACATTTCGGCTCAATAGTTAATTGAGATTTAAAGTCTTTTCTTATTGGAATTTGGGTCGAGTCCGTTGTTAAAGTCATTTTTTTCATGTCTATTTGGCTACTTAGTGAAATCAAAATGTCGTTACCTATAAGTCCTTTGAAGCTAGAATCAAAGTCAAACACAAGGAACTTGAATGTATTATTACACTTGAAAATCTGTGGCAGTGTTAAATAAACAACTTCATTGTGTCGTGTAGTACCATGAGCGGTCTTTATGATGTGTGGTTCGTATTCTAACTTTTGTTGTAGTTGGAACTCCATAACAACGTCTGGGCTTATCAGGGATTGAGAGGCTCCGGTGTCCAACAAAAAGCGACCGCCTAATTCATTAATGTAAACAGTTAACAGATTTTTATTACTATGCGTGTTTATAAACACTATGTTCGCTTGTCGGGGTTTTGTTCCTGATAAAAAGGGTCATATTCGTAAGAAGGCGACTCTGTTATGGTGTCTGAGTTTGTAGGTACATTATTTATGTACGATGTGAATTCGGCACTTTCTGTTTCGTTTGACACGACTTCCTGGTAATGAATGGGTTTATACGGAGCTTTTTCTTGCTTAATCGGTTGTTTGTTAAAGGGCACATTTTGTTTATATTGGGGTGTGTATTGTGATTTAAATTGGGTTGCAGAGGTTTTCGCGAGTTGCCTAGAAGGGTCGCTACTGTATTTGTTTTGATGAGGTTGCGATATTGTTGATTGATTCGGCCTAACGTTGTACTGATCCATTCTACGTCTATTTTTCAGCCTTATGTCTTCTTGTTTAGCCAATGATATTACCTTTTCTAAGCAAGTTGGTTTTTGTGTACGAACGCTTAGCGAAAGTAATGGGTCTAGCTGATCTAGAAAAATGTTTGATGCTAGTTCATCGTAGTAGTCCTGTTTGGATCTATCTAAATTTATTAGAGTGTAGGTGCATTCTCGAATTTTCTCCGCAAATGCATCTAGCTCCAATCTACCTTTATAAATTCGCATCAGTTCTTGCACCACCTGAATCTCATCTCGATGCTCACCGAACCTATTGTTTAAGATTTCTTTAATTTCCGACCATGATGTAAAATTTGTATTTTCCGATAAAGCTTCGATAGCTTTTCCTGTGAGTTTATTCGTAATTAAACATGCAATACTCGGGTCCTCTTTATTTTCGATAATTTTGAGAACATTTTCCACCGATTTTATATAAAATTGTAGGGTTTTCTTATTCCCATCGTAGGACGGCAATAATATTGTGAGGTCACTATAACCAATTACAGGTTTTTCATTGTCCGTCATTTTTCTTTTGGTACTAGTAACACATTTACACAAATGTTATTTATAGATAAATATAGGAAATATAAAATAAACTAAAGGAGATATAAATGTAGGACTTGGGAGTAATCAGAGTTTTATGCTTACCCCACAAGCGTGATAAGTTGTTTTTCCGATGTTAGGAGAGTCCGTAGGGCACCACAGCTTCCAATTTTTGCACCTTTTTCCGCACTGTCCTTTTCCACCACTATCGTCACAGTAGAGTTTATACTTGTGAAAGCTTAGAGAGTTCTTTGTACAAAGAGTTGAAACTCACTTTCGTGAAAAACCGATTTTCAGGATTTTCCGAAATTACAATGTTCCAAACGGCTGCGCCAGTTAACTTTGAGGATTGGACGGAAGGGTTTTTTAAAAGACATGTGTTCGCTATGGCGATCTAACAGAGACTGACTTTATTATTTAATAAACAAACATTGAAACTTAATCTTAATTGAAACTTATAACTAGGATGACCGTAGCGGTATGTACGCTTTCGTAACTCGCGCGAAGTGATTAATTCACTTCAAGTAAACAACGAAAGACGAACGAAGCGCGCGCGCAGTTTTGCCAACATTATCCAACCAAAAAGCAGCAAATGACCGTAAAAAAACAGTAGAATGGTAATTAAAAAACATTAAATCCACTGTCTGACATTAAATACATAGAATAAGCAAAAGAATTTAGAGAAAATTATTACTAAATAAAAATACTGTTAAATTCACCAAAAATTTAATGCTACTGAAGATTTTCGTAAAAAAATTTCGTTTCGTACTATTTTGTAAAAATGTTGGTGTTTTATTTTTTGAATATTTTTGCCTAGAGGGCGGCAAATTGGCACTCTGCCCCCCCTTTTTCAAAACGTAGATCCGGGGCTGTCTGTACCATGGGTGCCAACAGATTACAATATAAATGATATACAATTTTCGTACAGGTGGCTAAGTGATAGAAAAACGACTGAATAACTAAGTGATAGAAATACGAAATAAAAACAATACTTAAAAGAATAAAAAAAATACAAAATTGGGAAATTATATGTATATATTAAAATAGTACTGGTGAGAAGAAGTGGGTCGGCGGCAAATATAAATACGCCAATGGTCGAATGGAACCCATATAATTGAATACGACGTACGCTTGACACGACATTTTATCTTGAATCATTTATGTAGATAAGGGGAAGGCATGTCATAAATAGATTCACAGACATTATACATACGTAAAGCTTCCGTGATTTTTTTTACTAACAGCTTGCTGGGGGGGGGGTTCAGCCTTACCTTGTTCATGGTTGATTAACAACTTTACCCGGAAAAAAGGAGTGAACGCCGAGAACGTTCACCTCCTTTGCAATTTTAATCAACAACCGCTGAGGGCCCCCAGCTGGGGGACCTCAGCAGCTCAAGACGTTGATGGTGATGGTGTCCCTTGTCTGCTAGGGATCTTGTTGTCGGTCTGATGGCTGGTTTAAATGACGTACTGCTATCAAAATATACCGGGTGTATACAGACTGCTACATTTCATCCGAATGTGCCGCGCCCCATTCAATCTGGCCCATTCAGACGTAATACCCTAAATGAAACCACATATTCTACCGATCATATTGAACCACTTTTTCCAAGAAACATACCCGGGTTAACCATTAGTTAGGGAAATATTTGAGTTTCAAACAAAAATGCGTGAACCCTAACGCCAGGGCCACAGCTTCAGGCTTCTGGCGGCGCTTCTTAATGCGCTTCCAGGCGGTTTTTGCGACGGGATATGCCCTGCCACGACACCCCGTCAGCGCCTTCGACCGCATCAGATGTATAGCGCGCTCGCTCGCTCAAAGAGCTCAACACTAGGTTCGTCATGTGCGCTCGATCATTGGCGCGGCTTCCCGCCTCCCCGCACACCGCCGTCGCGAGAGCGCAAGTCACTCGAAGCCGGACAAGACGCGCGAGATACGACCCATGGCCGGCTTCATACAACTTCATACATTTGTTCGTGAAACAGCTGTTCCAGCCCAGCGTCCTAAAATAGACCTTCCTCCTGTGAGATAAAGACTTGAAGTTATAGTTGAATATCTTCTCTCAAGGTTTGCGCATTTTTTTTCAGAGAGTTGTTTAGTATGATTAGTGGTTTTATTTAAAGGTCGCAGACTATTAACACCCTGTATATACGAGAGTGGGATGGTGTGGATACCTGATCGTCGCTTCGGTATGCGCGGTTGTATCCTTGTCAGACAAAAATATTAGTACTAGTTATTTTTGACATCGATGTTGACGAAATATTCTTTACTTTTAAAAATAAAGTTTATCATTTCATTGTGTCCCTGCGACGCCATCTGTTGATAACTTCACGCGCGCTTTCTTGTTTAGCCCGTATTGTTATAGTTTTAATAAAGCAAGCTCGGCACCAACTCAGACGTGGAAGAGGTCCGTTTGGAAGAGGCCAAAGAGAAAAAGTTGACATGGTCAGAGCTCACCTCACTGGCATGGAAGAACCTATATAGTGTCGGGCCCAGACTTTGTAGAGGAGTAGAAAGATGACGTCCTCGATGCTCAGTGAATAATTTTCTCTCCAATTATTTTTTGTTATACTCGATTACTTCGCCTTAAATAAAACCAAAATCTTATCGCAACTATTAATCTCTGAGTAAGGATTTAATATTAAATTGAAAATCCACCTCGAAAACAACAGATTGAGTTATTTATGACTAAGTATACGAAAAACAAATCAACTTTCATGGTTGTTGTAGAATAAAAGATAAAATTTACCGTAAAAGTATAATTTCTTTATTAAACAATAACTAAATGGAATAGAATTAGGTATAACTACAGTTCAGATACCTAATTTATTAATAATAACGATTAATTTCAATTTTATTGTATGCAACATATTTCTTCACTGTTTAATTTTTCGCTTAGGGCTTTTTGAAAAACAAAACTTCTATTTGTGATGAATGAAAGAGCAAGAGAAATATTTGCAAACTAATACGATGTATATATATAGTGCATATTATATATAGTATTTTCATAAGTCACAAAAGCGAGAGCAGGGATTGGTTTGGCAGTCTCTTATGAATACTTTGTTCATATTAATTCCATGCTCTTAACTTTATAAAGAAACATTCACTTTGTGTTTTTTTTCTCATAAAAAACGCCCTGCCTAACTGCTTTAGTAAACGTATAATTGTTCTTATAATTAAGCAAATTACATATCTTAAGAAATTAACTTTATATATTTTTAAATTCTCCATTACATACATCAAATTACCACTAAATATATTTGGCAATATAAAAAATAAGGATACGTTAGACTCGAGATTTTTTTAATCATACTAACTAATATATTATAGATGAGATATCTAAGGTACATATTACTGTATAATATATACATTTATTAACTTTTTTGGAATACAATATCTAATATGCGTAACCCTAGTATTCTTATACATAGTTGACAACAAAATTAAACAAATGACTATAAAAATATACACGAAAAAATATTCTTTACACCTTTTTTTACTTAAGAGACGAAATATCTTTTAAGAAGAGGAAAGAACAAAAAGGAAAAGTAAAAAATGCTATATGTATATAACTTTTAATCAAAATTTATTGACCAGCCGAATACGTCATTCTTCACCCGCGACGCTACGGAAGTGCGTTATTTAGGAAAGAACCCTAGGCGGGATAAGAACGGGTTGTAACGCCGAGTTTTTGTACGGTTCGTCTTGTAGCGACACTCTAGTCTCAACGTCAATTGTAAGTTTGTTTATCTGTCATTTTCACGTGTCTATACAATCCTTGCGAACCCAGCTCAGAGTTGACGTTTGAAAAGTCGACACTAGTGAAGCGACACTGCCATTTTTGAAAGGTCTATGTTGCAACGCGAGTTGATTTTTAAATGCGTTGGTTTTGAAATACGGGTAGGAAGGAAGCCCAACTTAGTGTAAGTATATGAACGGCTATCAGGAGCGCGGGGGCGGACTTAAGTTGCATTGAGAGTTTGTTTGAGGCAGTGAGAGATGCACACTCTCTCTTTCAGAAGTAACCCCCGCGCGATTCCCTTTTTCATCATCCCCCGCATCCCTTTAACGACGTGGGCGAAGACTGACTTATACGGTTTGTCTATAATTATTAATATTGTTTTATTTTAATCTATAAATATATCTACCATCTTTCAAAGAGCTTAAATCTCATTCCAATGTTTCAGAGGTCCACTTTTCCTTTCTTTTAATTAATTTATACATCACATATATAGCCTTTTAATACATTTTGACACTATCTATCAATACATACTTTTCAAACGATATCAGGGGTGGACTTACAATCGATCGTGGTAACACCACAGAAGAATTATTAGTACTACGTACAGAAGATACACTCTTCAAAGACACTTAAATAAAAAGCTACTCTCGCCACGCGGCAATAAAGTGCAATTCAGCTCGCACAGCACTGCCTTGCTTTAATTTCATTTACCTACGAGGCACCTCTCTTTCTATCGCGTAACTATATCCCTACTACCCACTGAATGTTTCGCCCGGGCGGGTCACCGATGTACTTGTAGCTTCTTGTAGCCTTGTCGGAGTAGAAAAGGCCTGGTGATACTTACAAACACAGACCACTAAGCCATTAGACGTCGTAAGGAATGCAAACCTTTTTCGCCAACACATCAGTGAAATTGCACTACTATACAAATGTCATTAAATACTATCCCATCTCTATTTCCTTGCTTAGTACCCTTTCCGCATTACCCCGCACCATCCCGACAGAGGAAGAGAATATTCTCACATGTCCGTGGAAGATAAGGTGTCCAATGGTTAAGACCAGGCTCCCTAAATTGCATTAATGTGTATATGTAATATGTTGTGCCAATGTAAAATTTAAATATATATTTTTCCAGAACTTTGTAAAGTTAATGTAAAGATTACCTAATTGGATAATTTTCACTCGGCAGATTAGATTTTTCAAAATTAATTTTTCTCTAATGAAGCTTGAGTTTTACGTCTTAAATAAATACTCACAGCAAGAAAACATAGTTTATTAAAAGCTGCAAAGAAAAAAAGAAACCTAAATAATTTATTGTAATTTTAATCAATTTTAATCTTGAAATCACTTATTCTGAATCACTTCGCCCGCATTTTGGCGCACACGATTTCCAACTTTATTAAACTTCAGGTTATAATAGCAAAGCTGCTGTGCGCTGAAGGGAGGCCTCGTCTTAAGTGGTCTATGCTTACAAAAAAACAATTTGCCCTTTATAAATATAAGAATAAAACATTTTCTATCTACTAGTCTAGCGCTAGTCGATCGCTTGTCGACCAATTTTTTTGCTGTAAGATACGGCAGATAGTAAAAGTTTGCCCACCCCTGATCTATATGTACTAAAACAAAACAATTATAACAGTTCTCCTATGTTAATTATTTTCATCCATATTTTCCCAGCAAACCGATTTTATTTTTCAGTAATTGAATGATAAGCCCCTATTATGGTTTATCAGAGATCATATATAATATAAGTATCCAGGAAAATACATACTTATTATCATTATAATAATGAATTCGAGCCACGGCTTCTCCTGTAATCTATTGTTTTGGTGATAATGAAAATTCGGCAGATTATGGTAGTAATCTTTGAATCTACGCAGTTTGGTTTCTTTATAAACTTGTGCTTCCGAAGAAAATGATTGCAAAATAACTTTGCGGCTTCTCGCAGCTTAAGGGCGCACCGAGCGTTTGCCTTTGTGTCTATCTTTTTCTTTATGTGTAAAGAGTAAAGAAAATAACCAAACTTTTGCACTTTTTCTATGTTTTTCGTTGTTATTTTCATCATTTTGTTCTTGAATAAAAAACTATCGTGTATAAACGCTCCAGTTATCTATGCACTTTATTTTGGTACATGAATAATTATATCAAATTATTTATTTATACAAAAAATTAGGGAAAAAGAGGAAAAAATTACTCGAAAAGAGGTAACTTTGCGAATTTATTCTATCGAGCTAACTTTATCAAATGGAGTTTCCATCATGTATACAGTCTAGGATATATACTTAATAATATCAATTTATTTCCCTAGATTTTAATTTAATTGTTAGCTACTTCAAACAAGGGTTATAAAAATGTGTGTGTAAAAAGCTCGGTGCGCTCTTAAGAGAAGAGGTTGAATGGAGGGCATTGTATATGTCGGCAGCATATCGTAGATTTGGCAATATCATAATTTGCCTAGGCATACCATGAATTCTGTTAAAACTTAACGGGTTGCCTCGATCAGCTCCAAAAATGTATTCACGTGTAAACCTATAATACGCTGCTCCTTGCTCCGCTCTTCGTCGCACCTATTTTTGACTTGAAAACTTTTATTGAAAGACTTTCGATTTCATACTTCATGATATGCCCAATTCTACGATATGCCCGCGACATCCATATACAGTGCTACAAGGATCTGATGGCGGATGACAGTGACAGGGGGGTGCAGCTGTGAAACAAGGAGTATGGTACAGTGCGCGCCAATCTTTTAGTCGCCTCTGAAGATAGCCGCACGAGGCGACGCAATAGCCGTTTTACGGTGTCAGGGGGACGTTACAGGAGCGAGAGCGCGGAGCACACCCGCCTGCGTGCCGCACCACACCCCCCGCTCGCCATTTAGCAGGTGTCAACACTATACGTTAGTGTTAGTGCTACGTCCGTACACTACACACGCGCGCGTTCCATGAAAAGTACATTCGAGGGAAAAATTCCATGATTCGTTAACTTTATCGTTGAATCTGTTTGTTATTGTTTTTGTTGCCTTTATTTGTTGTTTTGTTGATTTAGTTTGTTAAAGTTTATGTTATGCCTCGCGGACGTTATAGCGTTTTAAGGCGACAATGTAGGAAAATGGTGTTTATATTAATGCGTTATATTAATATAGTTAAGATCGCACAAAAATAATAAATAAATAATGAAATAGGTAGGTACAACAAGTACACCTTCCCACTTATAGTAAACATTTAATAATCAACCGTTGATATTATTGTTTCCTTGACTGTACCTACGCAAGCTTGCACTCGTAACTCAATCAGAGGCGACTAAAAGATTGGCGCGCACTATAGCGCCCTTAGTTCCGATTTTGGACACAACCAATCCACGCGCCATACGATGCTTGTAGCACTGTATAAGACAATCGCAAGTCGCTTCACGTCAAATTCTATAGACACTTCGGTATAATAAATTAATAACAAACAAATTCCGCCACTATCTAAGGTTCTAGATTTTTCTAACTGGGACATGGTCTATTTATTACCTTACATTCAAAAAGATATTTTATATTTATTTTACAGATATTATTATTATTATATACATATTTTATACGATTGTAGGGCAAGTGGATATTGAAATGTCACTAGAATCCTTCACTTGTCTACATGAACATAATATTGAAAGAAAATTATTATTTTGGACGGGGCTGTAAAATATCAAAATTCTTCCTTTACTATTATCATAGTTAATAAGTAGCAGAAGTTCAGAAGGAAATTATTAAATTAGTTAAATTGTTGGCCAAATATAATGAAAATTATTTTTTTTGAGCTTATCAATTTTGATTTTCGTAATCCACGTTGCAAGTTCTTTTACTAAGTTGGAATAAAAAATATGAAAAAACAAGCAAAGTCCATGAGCGTGTAAGGAATATTGATACTTATGTTAAGGACGCTAGGGGCGAGACTCGTACCGGCGTCAGTCCCCGACTCATTTTATCGCTCGAGCCTCCGGTAGAAAAGCGTCCCAGTAGCGGATTGCCTAAAAGAAAAAAAACATATCTTTTAAGAGGAAACAAATTCGCTTACATTAAATTATGTTAATTCGAAAACCATTTCGAGATTTAGGTTTAATTAGCCGTATTTTCGAACTTGTGGTATAAAAAAAAACCGGAGAAGTGCGAGTCGGACTCGCGCACGAAAGGTTCCGTACCATTATCTATAAAAACGGCAAAAAAAACACATGTCTGTTGTATGGGAGCCCCTTTAAATATTTATTTTATTCTGTTTTATAGTATTTGTTGTTATAGCGGCAACAGAAATACAGCATCTGTGAAAATTTCAACTGTCTAACTATCACGGTTCATGAGATACAGCCTGGTGACAGACAGACAGACATACGGACAGCGGAGTCTTAGTAATAGGGTCCCGTTGGTTACCCTTTGGGTACGGAGCCCTTATTATGGTTACTCGAGTATAATTACTCGTATATCTTTGTCCACTTCCTGGCGAGTTTCACGAGTGTGTACAACCAGAATTACAATGTTTTCGCTTAACTGAACCGAATCCTAAAAATACGTAAATAAATACCTGAGCTTGATGCTTCATGTGCTCTTCCAGATATTTGATGATAGTGTTCCTTAATTCCACGACACGCTCTCGCTCCCAGCGTTCGACTTCCTTCTTTATCACGCGGGAGATAGTGTCGAATTCGGCTTGCCCGCGCTCCACCTTTGATTCCCACTGCAAAGAAACAATGAATTTCATCTTTTAAAAAAGTAGGGCCATTTTTTGCTCGAGGATCGGGTTGAAAGTGCCTTTTTCTGCTCTGAAGATCAAACAAACATTCTGACTATGCTCTCTAATCTAGCTTTTGTGATCGTAAACATAACTATTTTTATTAACGAAGGGTGCTGTGTTTACCTATAATTGGGTTGCACCCCAAACTTACTTTTAATGTAATTTTGTATGTGGAAATGAGCGGTTTTCTGTTTTTTTTTTCTTAGTTCTTAGCTTTGCCCTAGATGGCGCTGTCCATGTCACCATAGATAAAATCTGTTTCGTAGCAATCAATGTCAAAGTGTCATAATGTCAAAATTTTCAATTTTGCGCCCGCGACGAAATCGGCACGATTGTATTGTCCTCGCAAGTGTAATGGAGCGTGCAACTTATAGCGAAATGAAACAGCATGACATTTGGCCACGCCCACAACTGAGTTGGTCGCGTCACGATGTCTGTTCTTAAGTTCAGCAAAGCACAAGGACGCGCAAAATTATACGCGTCAGTCATAAACAAAAATTTTAAAACGAAAGATTTGAAAAAAGAATAACAAAAGCATTGCCCACGTTTTTTAAATCATTGGCGGCGAAACTAGTATTTTCTAGAACGGGCTTAAGTCTCCAATCATAGAGTCTTTTTTTACGTTATCTGTTATTTTCATGGACTTGTTTTTTATTTTACAATTCTCCTCGCAGTCGAGATGAATGCCAATGTACAATGTCATTCGTCTCCGTACGGATGCACGCAACAGCCGTCCCCTCTTATGCGACTCACCTCAATAATCTCTGTGGACGACTGCTCTATTTTATCAGGTCTATTTGCGAGCTCAGCCTTCGCTTTGTTCTCTCTTCTCTTTGTCAACTGCATTTGAGCGTGCTGCCAGTTTTGGAACACCTGCAAGCAATCAGAGAATAGAAATATCTCCTTTGTCTCTTTACATTATGTACCCCGAGAAGAGGAGCTTTTATGACTATCTTTTGACCACGGATCTAGCTTGTGGTCATCCAAAAACTCATCACTACCGCTCGATTGTGTGCCGATCTGTGAAATTTATGGTTTTCAAGTGATGAAAACTGAAAGTAAATATTAGCTTTATACAAACAACATACATACATATGCTCACGCCTGTCTCCCAGAGGTGTAGGCAGAGTCAACATTTCCATCTGTTATGATCCTGACACACCTATTTCGCCTCTTTCACATCCATAGATCTAGCCATACAAGCTCTTCTATTCCGGGTACTTTTGACATTACCCTTCTCCAGTATGTCACCAATTTGGTCAGCATACGTCCCTCTAGGGTAGCCTGGTCAAACTGTACCTTCCACTTGCGCACCATAAATCTCTTTCGGCACTCATCTTTCTACATGTGCAAACCACATTTATATGTTGTGTAAAATAATAGGCTTTAATAGGCAATATGAAATTGCCGAAATGTTCTTACAGATTCATGACTTCATAATTCCTGTAATTCAATAGCTAATTCCATTATTTGTTTTTTGTTTGAAAGTTGATTTCAACCATCGCATCAAATTGTGTTTTTATTGTCAGTTTAATAACCAAAATTAAATTTCAAAAAACAGTCCATCCAAAATGCCATCCATTTCCATGATAAGATTTGTAATCATCTTTTACAGCCGACGCTTTTCAAAAATTAAATTTACGTGGCTGTTAGCTCAATGTTGTCTTATTCATACACAAAAGAAATTACATAATTTGGATTTGTCAATCCTAAAAAAAGGCAAAGATGATGATGATCCGAGATGCACAACAAAGAACAGATATGTCAATGTTTTTTCGAGTAAGAGGCCATAGCGGCCCGCTTGCTTGGGTGTGATTGCGGATTTTATAATAATATTTAAATAATACGTAACTAAATTGATAAATAGTGATTGGTTTATCTTGTGCAGTGAGTAATTGTGATGTGACAAGGAGAAATAACCCAAATAATTACAAATTTCACAGGTCAATATGATTTCGTCGTTCGAATGTTTTGAACCACATTTTGGCCCAAATCGGCCCAAAAAAAAAGTTTTTACAGTAACGTATTGATTTTCTTTGTTGTATTTAGGAGTTATTTTATTTTATTTTATTAAAAACAATACTTAAATCTATCTTTACAGGTATAACCTAATGCGAAAGATAAGCTAACCATATCTATAACAAATTGACATCCTAACTAACAAACCAAAAAAAAAACATAACGGTGTTTAACTTTAGACAGTGTTTAAATCTGTTGTTGTCGCCTTTTCTTTCATATTGTAAAAAGTGACAGCAACAGATTTAAACACTGTCTAAAGTTAAACATCGTTTAAACACCCTTTTGTAGTAACACAGCTAGAATCTTGAAATTAAATAATACAATAGCATAATATATACAAAGTTGCCTTTATGAACTCGCTTTGAGAGCAACTAAATATATCTATTTGTTCCAGGATTGTCCAAAATATTAAGTAACATAGTAAATGTAATAGTAATGTCATAGTAATTTTTTGGTATCATTTTCTCTACTACATTGTTTATCTTGTGCATTCTAAATCTATGGTAACTCCTACAGAGCGCGGGCAAGGCCGTGGGGACGATACAAGTATCGTTACGTACCTTGACTCGTTCATGGAAGACATCTTTGATAGCCCCGATGAGCCCTAGGTAGTCTTTAATGTGTTCAGTCAGTACGTAGAAGTCTGTGTTCGATTGCTCGATGCGCAATAGTTCTATCTGAAATTAAAACATTTATCGTTTGGACTGTTGTATATCTTATAGATATTACATATAGGGCCTTAAGATAAAGTTGCGGATGCCGAAAACCGGCGATAGAACTCGTTCCTTTCGTGAAAAAAAATCCGCCGTCTCATACATTTTGGTCGGGTAACTTTTCTATGAAACAGCTGATTTTTTTTCGCGATTCGAGGGTTGGTTCCATAGTAAAAGTTGTTCGTATGGATGAGTAATATCGCCAGTTTCCGGCTTCCGCAACTTCACTTAACACCCAATAATTATAGCGCTCTTCCAATATTTAATATCTTATACCAGTTTTATAATGAGTGAGACAAATAAGTACAGTAATTGTGGTCAACCGATAACAATAAATACTTGATGTCAATTAAAACATTTAATATACATATTAAAAGGTATAGTTTCAGATTTCAACCCAATGTGTTAAATAATCATAGATCCGTATATCAGTATTGTTACTCCCTAAATTACTCTATGGTTTTGTCTATGTATTCGTGTCGATAGCACGCATTTTTGTCGGGATATATTTATGTTGTAAAATAATATTAAAGTTTAATACATAGTTAACACAGTGTTTGATAATAAAGTTCCCGACCAAACCTACACCGCGGGCTGTCATAAAACAAGAGACTAGTCCTGGACAATGATAAAGTGTAAAGTAAATATATGAGGGGGTCACCCTATTAAAATAAAATAAAATAAAAATAAAAATAGCCTTTATTTCTGAGCATGTGGGCATCTTAGGTTGTTTTACATTAATATATTATATTATATACACATATTTTTAAAAGTATATGTTTGCATTAAAATTGATAATATTTTTAATAATTTCATGCATCTTAAAAAAAAATCATTTCTTTAATTGTTATAATTTTCTTATTATTTATTATTTCATGCATCTTAACTGTTATTTACTTATACCTATTATTAAAATCATTATAAAATTCAATTTAAATCTCAGCCGCCCATTTCTGAGCAAAGGCCTCCCCCATAACTTCCCATTCTCTTTTATTATTTGTTTTTCTATGCCAGGTTGGTCCGGCTTCTTCCAGAATATCATCTCCCCATCTCATTCTTTGCCTTCCTACAGATCACCCTATTATATGTATATAATTATTTAATAAATTCACAAGTTATTTCACATAATGTGCCATCGTGGAGATTGCCGCTAACCTACTTAATGCTCTTATTATTATTGCAGTGTGGGTGATGAGTGGGACGGCGGGCTTTTCTTCGATGGTACAATTTAAAGTCTTTCTTAAAATATTTATTCATAATTCTGTCGCAACTATGGATGAAAGAGCGAATTTCTCCTACTACAGGTGAAAACTTAAAAGGAGAATTCGATAACAAAAACTGTTAAATATGTTATAAAGAAATGATTTTGATTTTTGACCCTAGAGACTGACCTTCTCATGTAGATCAGCGAGATGGCTGAGCGCGCGGGAGAGCGGCGCGTGCGGATCTGCGCCCGAGAGCGCGGCGCATGCGCGTCCCGTGTCGTGCGTGCGCGCGCCAAGCTCGCGACGCTCGCTCGCTAGCGACTCGCATGCGCCGAACAGCCGTCGCAGGCAAGCTTCTAGCGCTTCGATGCGGGTCTGGCGCTCTTCGAACCACTGGAACACATTTTATAAGGTTCTTGAGTGGAGTCAAAATAAGATCCCATAAAAACATAAACCTTTTCTTGATTGCATAAGAGGTGGCGCTAAGTGGACGGTGGAGGAGACAAAGTGCAAAATCACTTACAAAAAACCGGTCAAGTGCAAGCCGGACTTGCGTACCTAGAGTTCCGTATCGAGGATGAAAAATTTAATTTTGTCATTTTGTTTTCGTGAATTTCTCAACAGCTATATTTTCCATTAATCTTTACGTAAGCACATATTACCATGATTTTTTTTGTGGTTTAACGAGGATTTGTCAACGTAGATGCATATAAATATAGCCAAACTATACATTGTAACGAGGGGGGCTTAAAAAATCATGACATTCGTGTGATGAAATTTATAGATGGCCCCCTAGAGTACTTCGCCTACGCCGACCAGACGGCCGCGTACGATCTTGTCTGTCAATAAAAACGCTTCAGAAAAAAAAAACTCACGGGATCCGATTCGTCCATTCTGTATGTGATCTTGTTGACAGTCTCGCCGACTTTGTTAAAGAGACGCAGCACACCCGCACCGCTCAGCGCCGACGTTGATGTCGCCTTAGGCAACTCATTCTCTGTACGTGGATTACATAAACATGATTATAGCCCTCTTCTCTCCAGACCCCAATACACGTTGCGAACCTATGCGAGTAAGTGGAATGTACTGCTTTCTTCTTGCTTACTCGCATAGCAATGTCCCTTTCACTCTGGCCAGTGCATCAACGCATTAGCCAACGTG
This sequence comes from Ypsolopha sequella, assembly GCA_934047225.1. Lineage (NCBI taxonomy): Eukaryota > Metazoa > Arthropoda > Insecta > Lepidoptera > Ypsolophidae > Ypsolopha > Ypsolopha sequella. The sequence goes on along the minus strand of OW204002.1, from coordinate 8,753,639 downwards.
TATTAGGGCCTTCCGAGAGTTTATTCCCGGGAATTTGGCTGTTCTCGGTCCCGAGAAATTCAGCTCGAGAAAAGTGGAGACACCGAGACATTATGATCTTACAATACAATGCTATTGAAGGTGTTTTGAGCAATGAAGAGTCAGTCATCTTAGCGCTCTCACCACAATTGCAAAAAAAAATTCACTTTTAGAAAAAGCTGGCCAAAGGTCTCTAAATTTGGAAACAATATCTGTGCATACACTCGTTTTTATGAATTAATGATGTTTTTGATCATTGCTGTCAAAAAACATATACATTTTTATTAATTTAAGTTGAAGTTATTTGAGAGACATTGTTGATTTTTGTTCTTTTCAAAAAATCAAATTCAAAAAGTCAAAATTCAAATAGACTTTAGGACAAACTAGTTTCTGCCTAGGCCAAGCCGTTAACAGTACACCCAACCGGGATTCGTATCTGATTATAGCAATGAAACCATCACACAATGACCAGTAAAAAGACCCACCTGATTCCAGAAACTCGCGGAAGTCGGGATCGATGCACAAAACGGGATGTTGCGCGACTCTGTTCAGGAACCGTTCTAACGCAGCGCGCCTCCGCTCGACGAACTGTGATTGTACAGTGCCGCTGCCGGTGGGTGGACCATTAGCGTGCTCTATTGATGGCGTTGAAGTCATCTTCATTTTCGTTGTGCCTGGGGGAGGATAAGAGTGTTGGGCAAAAGATGTACAGTAAGTAGTGCCATTCAAATAATGTGCATAGAAATTTTTGCTTGTCTTCGGCAAAGCTTTCTATAAAATCCATGACATGATAGTACACATCCGGTCAGTCTGCAGGGTGTTTGGGGCATCGATGTAAATATATGTTGATGAAAACTATTAAACTTTGCACTAAAGTAAATTCAGCCAAGAGTGTTTAAAATCACTTCCTTTATCATCCCTGAAAAAAATTTACATCGATGCCCCAAACAACGGTATATGTTTTAAATATCCCGTATATTTGTGACAGTTGTTCAGTATGAATGTGGTATATATAAAGTATTAAGATTGTTCTAGTCATCTCTATCTCGGTCTGCCTGGTCCACAATGTGCACCCAGGGCAAACTGGTGATAAATAATATTCAATAATAATACTATACACATGATAAAGTTGGATCATAAAAGTGATAACACTAAAATGTGTGACTGTACAAGTCATTCTATTTATAAGGCAGTGAGACTGAACTGTGTTCAGAAAGGGGATTCTAAAAAACTCACCTACGATACTCTTCTCTGGTGCAGGTGGTATAATTCTACCTGACCTGAGATATTTCTCTGACATTTTATCATGTAGTCCGAGGAAATCACTGAACCTTCTTAGTGATGCAAACTCGTGTTTGCTGAATATTGGCATGTTGGTCTTTGTGATCACTCGGTACGCAACATAGGAGCTCATTCCTTCGCCGATCTTTTGGGGGTCTTGTATTGTGATCATTATGTTGTTTGCTCGCTCTGTTGTTATCTGAAATGAAAGGTAGAAGTTAGAAGAATTATTTGAAGTTCTTTTCATTTTATCACATATGCTTTTATCATTTTCTTGATCTACAATGTTTATTTTGTAAAAAAAGAAATGAGGTAATGGCAGAGAATTTTTCGGGCAAGAATTAGAAGTTAAGTAAAACATTTTCCGTGTTACTACAAAACGGTGTTTATCTTTAGACAGTGTTTAAATCTGTTGTTGTCGCCTTTTCTTCCATATTGTAAAAGAGTAACTGCAACAGATTTAAACACTGTCTAAAGTTAAACACCATTTTGTAGTTACACCGTTTATGTCATACTTGTTTGTATTGTTCTCACTGTCAAGTAGAAATTAGTGCTGTTTCAAAGTCAAACAAGATTTTTTATTTTAGGAATTACATTGTTTTGGCTTTTTCGTTTCCTCTTGAAGGTTTAAAAACATCTATAGTGTGTATTGATACTGACAAAACCAGCATGCCCAAAAAGCAAGCCAATACGCTTATATCATGCCTTAACAAGTTGAACAGACAAAAGTTAGTGTATGTACTTGTATGCGTGAGACACCGATTGTTTAACTGTTAGATAGCACCTCTGGCCTCACACCTACATATTATTACACTATTAAATGTTGGGTAAATAAATGGTGCTATACTACGTACAAGTCTAGGGCTTTACTGGGTAAGTTCATGCCGTAGTGGAGCAAATACAAATACAAATTATTTATTTCTTGAAAACTTACACTAAAACATGCTTTAAAATTAAATCCTTAATCTAAACATAAAAAGAAACATAAAAAGAAAACAGTTATAATAAATGATTAAAAACAAATTATTTAGTGTCTACGTTTTCCAGTGGACCCCAAACTAAGTCGGGCTTGTCATGTGGGATCCAGAAATATGATTACCAGACTAAAGTACGAGTTTTAACAGGGTTATCAATGCAAAAGTTTTGTGACAGTAAAATGATTTTTGTGGGTACATACATGAATAGTTATTATTTTTACAAGTGTGGATAGTGTGCGGTGACGTGAAGTAAACTGACGCGAGACTTCGAAATAGAGACGCGAGATGCGATTGTCACTCCTCTCGCACCACTCTCTATCGCAGGAGACTACTCTGTTAAGCACTAGACCTGTAGTCATTTGTATATCGCAGTTTTGTTATCATTTATTGTTTGTAATCCATCGCTAGGCATAAACTGAATAACAGTTCTTGTGTGTTTTCCATTGTTCATGATTCATGCATGACTGTTAATTAGCTTGTGGCTAATATAATTAATAAAAGACTGATAATTATGTTAACACATTGATAGATGCTAGAACAGGTATTAAAATTTTATACACACTTCTGCTAAGCTACCTTAAAAATATGTTTCTGTTTGGTAAATAATCAGACAGATACAGATAAATAAAATTAAAATCAGTGTTTTAGTTTTTTACAGGATACCTAAGCAAGATCTTCAAAATCTCTATTTATAACTCTTAATCTCTATTTTGTCTTGTCTTTGTCTTGTCTTTATAACTGTCTGTCTGATTGAAATGTGTTATCTCCAATACTTTATATAACTATACTAATAAATGTTTTACAATGTAATGCATTAATGAAATAAAACCTGTATGTTTGACATAATGTCCTAATTTCTTTTCCTAAAGTAGTTAAATCTAGAATTATATGTTTTTATTGAGAGAAAACCATCGCTTTGAATACTCTGTCATGTAAGCAGGAGGTCACTGGTTTAATTAAATCCTAGCCCGGGAAAGTTTCTCACAATATTTGTGCTTTTAAATTTGTTTCTGATTGATTTCAAGTTTGTAATGCAGACTAGTAATACTTAAATCAAACTTGTAAAATTAATTTAGTTTCTCACCTCTTCCATAATGGGACTGCTAAGAGAACCTACTGTTGGTGACATCGAAGGGTCTAGGATGCTGACCTTCTCCAGGCCATCGCTGGCTCCATTCACTTCAGGGTCTAAGCTCACCTCCTAAAATAAAATAAAATATACCTTTTTTTAGTGAAGTTTTTTCCATAAGTAGTTTTGCTTAGGAGTTTTTTCAATATACAATTAATTTGTGTAGATTTTTCAACTACCTACTTTGTCAGGAAATGAAGGAGTTTCTTATCTTAAAATATTTTCTTCCTAAATAAGATGTAAAAACACAAAAAAAGTAGTTTTATGGAATCTCAAAATAATTTTCAGAGGCCATTTGAACATGCTCCTACTTATATTTGGTGAGAGCAATAAAAACTTGTTTCGCAGGTAGTAAATAAATAAATTTGTATTTTTTTTGTAACCTATACCAAACAGTCTTCAGGGCAAATATACTCTGAGATTTTAATGTTCATATTAAGATACATCAAACACAATAAAGCATTTATTTCTGACACATTTCAGCCTTCGGTATAGGGCTGTATGGGGCTGGCTGTCAACAGTCAAAAAATTGAGTAATTTAAAAGTGTGACATATGGACAGAACAAACTGATAAGGGTTTCTTACCTTGGCCACACCTGGGGTATGAAACCATAAAAATAGCATCAAGTTTTTTGTTTACCAGATATATGATACCAAATTTTATTATTGTAGGTACTTTGTCACTCACAGGAATATGTTTACTGGGTAAAGAAACATAAAGCAACATAACTGTAATTAAAAATATACTACCAAAGTATTGCATGTTCATTGCTCTTTAAAAGTGTGTAACAATTAGAGTTGTAAATTTAATTACAAAGTAATAGACCATAATAAGTCAAATGACTTCTGTTCATACTTTTGTGCTGCTCAATGTCAAGAATCGTCTAATTAACCGTCTATAATAAATATTTACATAGCTTGCTCAGTTTTAGCAACAAAATGTCATGTAACATAAAATAGGCTGCTATCTCTTTAAGGTGATTCAGTACAAATTACTCTTATCACACAATGGTTCATAAGCATCTAAAGCTACACTCAATAATATGAGATACTTGTTTGTAATAAAACAACAATATTATTATACTTGTAGTATAATTCCCAAGCTTCAATGGGGCTCTTAAATGAGCTATAATTTAGTAGTATTCAAGTATTGATAATGCAGTCTTGTGTGCAGCCCGTATATTGTAGAGGGGCGTTAACGGTATATCCACCGGACAGCAGGGGGCGGATGCTATCTTAATAATTAGTAATACACGATTCTAATATGATACCTGGACCGCAGAAGCGAACAAATCTTCGTCGTCTCCATTCCCATTGTTAATGTCTACAGTGCTGAAAGGCGGCGTGTCAGGCGTTTCAGACATGTTTACACGAATTCAATTAGTTGAGGCCTTGAGCGTCCAAGAGATGGAATGCACAATAAAGCCACTATTTTAATCAATTTCCGAAAACAGATAAATCGCCGACGTTGATGACGGCTTGATCATTTGACGTTTGCGTGTGATGTGACGTCCGCAACAATTCGCGTTTAACAAACACGATGTAAATGCAGCGACGCTCTCTGCAACTGGTTGCAAAGATTTATAAACGACCGTTTCGCATGACTTTGACAAGCATCGATGCAAGTATCGAGCATCTCAATTAATTTCCAATGCTATCTGTATCGTATTCGTATACAAGCCACAAACTTATCTGTTCCGATGGCGAAGACTGTCATACAGTGTATGTAGAAGCCATTTTAGTTTTTGGCCTACTGGAACAGACAAGTTTGTGGCTCTGTATGTTATGTCATTTTAATAGGTTAAAAATTGTCATTTATCAGTTGTCTATCACCTTATCACTTTATCACACATCCGCCGTCGCAACCCGTTGCAGAGTAAATTCAGTAAATTCCTTAGATTGTCTAAGGTAAATTCAGCTGCAGTTGCATTGGGTGCGATAAACGCGACAAATCATCGGTGTTACCATAACAAAAAAAAACCTTGTATTGTTCCGTTTTGGTTGAACTATTTATCGTCAAAAAGATTTCGTTTGCAACAAAGATTTCTAACAGTAGGTAGTCGTAATAGAGCTCTACAGTGCTCCCAGAGTGATAATGCGCATACAAATCTTCACCACTGTTCGGCAAAGTTTGTATTTCCTTACACTTTCTATAAAACCAATACGGTCACGTGGTACGTCCGGTTGCTCGGCTATAGATTTGTTTGCGCATTATTATCTACTTTGGGAGTACTGTACGTGCTTTGCATAGGTACATCTGTACTTGCAGTGCAGATTGTATTTAAATGCAGTGCTAAAAATGGACCGATATCAAAATATCATAGACAGGTATTATTTATCATTTATTATAAAATACATAGGTAGATAGACAAGTTGAAATTTAATCAACCATCCAAATTCATACTGGACACTCGTTCGATCAGGAATAAGGAGCAATGATCCTCTTTTTCAAAATCATCAAAATTTTCTTTTGATTCCCATATGAACTGGACAGGTTCAAATACAATTCCTAGTATATGCAGCACGGGAGCAAACATTTTTTTTCCATGATCACTAACCACGTCTCCAGTATAAATTCGGGCAGATGATTAAATTTATAATAAAATAAATTATGATAAATTTATAAAAGCCATAACATTTAATAAATTGAAATACATAGCGTAAAACAAAATAGAATATGATTGGATCATTTCACTGTTCAACAAACAAATACTATTTGTGTCAAAAAAGTTCCGATTTAATTAATACAATGTGCATATGGCATTTTTCAAAACGGTGCTCTGAAATTGGGACAACATGTTGATGCAGTATATGCGCTAAACGGAATACCATCAAATTAAAGATAAGTGTGGTTATCAAATTTAATAAACACATTGTATTAGATAACTAGACTGAGCACTACAACACGAAAAACGAGCCGAGCGAGAAGGGCGCAAGCGTTCGTTTGTCCCAAATATTTTACTAATGACCACACGTTTAGCACACTTGATTACATAGGTATACATACATATCTATACTAGCAACTTCCTAAAGAAAAACACACTCGTTTTTTTTCTTGAATATGCTATCATAACAATAACAACCTTATGAGTAACTTAATAAAATCTAATTTGTTTATATATTATAGGGGCTAATTTAGTACTGCAAGTGTCTAACTTGATGTGATCTCCACTGTACATATATACCTCAGAATAATCTGAGGTACATACCATGGTGGTTAATAGTGGCCTGAAGTTATCTGCACAATCACGATTGACAGTCAATTTTCTCCCACGATTTTTGACTTTTGTTGAGGGTCATGACCGAATCATGGGTGTTTATAGTGGAAAATGAAGTTTATTGTGATCTAATGACCGCACTTGATAGCTGAGCGTGATGAATCTGTTTAATCTGATAACCATACTCGATGCCGATGCGTGCGACGGCGTCCGTTTATGCGACCAAAACGAAATGCCTGCTGTCACTGTCAAAAAACGTAAACAAACGTAGGTAAACTAGCGAACCACAGGAATTTTTGTTTTTGTTTTCGTGAAAAGGTCAGTAAATAGTATCAAATCATAAAAATTTGTCGTAGATTGATGTACATTCTTCTACATGCACCATACACTTATTAAAGAGGACATGTTTTAACCCAGACTTGAGAGTTTCTTTGTACCACTGAATATATAGCGCTACGCTACGTGTCCGGCCAATAGTTTTTTACCAGACCTAGATTCAAAATGGGCTCTGTATTTTCTCGCTATTTAATATCACATTCTTAAAGTTGCCAGCAGAATGTAGCCAAGCAGCAGTTTCGTACTTAGCTGTATTCCACTATCTTTTTCTAAATTCAGGTTGTGGAGTCATTTGAGATGAGTAACACGGAGAAAAAGAGTAAGATTCCGGATGCACCCACACCGGCCGCCACTGCTGGCAACCTGCTGTCCAGTGTGGCCCCTCCAGTTGAGCTTCCTAACTTTATTACAGCTCCGATAGCTTTAGCCCCAGCTGTGGTAAGTTACAAAATATAAAACCCACATAACAAAAAAGGTCTTTAGCAAAGGTACCTTAGTCAATTGGGGGTTGCCAGAGGGCCCATATTTTATAGGTTACTTGCTCTCCTTAAAACAGGCTAAAGATTCAGGTTTTCTAAATAATCTTTAATTGCAAAAATAAACTAATTCAAGAGTTTTACATTTGCTCTCCAAAACGAAGTAGATATTTAAAAAAATATATGCTAGTATACTAAAAATAATCTGTTGTCCGATCCAATCTTGGCAACCTTGATCTTGTTTATTTACTGGCCCTAAATCTGATAATTTTTAAAACTGAAAAAAATAAAGTAACCTTTACAATTTTGAATAGCTACAAAATTTCATACTTTTTTAGTTTTTAAATCAAATTCATTAGTATTATCATTAAAATGAAAGAGTTACTCTGCAGAAAAAAACATTGCAATGCAATTTTTTCTTTCATTATTAAAAACTGTTACTGATAATAAATTGTTACTCTTTCATTATTCTTCAGGAGTTTTCCTTGGCCATTATAAAGCAGTTCACCAATTTGCTAAACAAGCATCTTTCTAGGGCAATGACATTCTACACATATGAACTTAGTATGTCATACAATAAGAAAGCCCAAACATGGCATGTGCCTCTAATTTTAGCATATTAAGCTTCGACTGCTCTATCCATACTTTGCTGCTGACACTCCAGTCCTTAAAAATGTCCTTGATGCAGTAATGTATAATAATTACGCACTCGAAGCTTTATATGCTAATTTTAGAAGCAAACAGGAGCAAAGATACTGTGGAGTAGCAATGGGCTGATATTTTTTGTTTTTTTCTTTATGAGAGAAAGATTTTTATAGTTTTAGAATGTACTTTTATTTATACATTTTTTATTTATGAGTTATTTCTAGTTTTAGATTATAATTAGTATAGTTTTGCTTCATTATGTTTTATAATTAATTTGATGGTTGTGATTATGATTGCGAAATCACAATAACTTTAGATAGATTTATTTCTTGTAGGTACTATAAATTGTATTCTCTGTGATACTAAATATGTATTTTTATATTTATCTTTAAATGTACTTATATTTCGTACTTTTTATAATATTGTGTTGGTAGTTAATGTAGGGTGACTTTTTATTAATGAATGATATTTAAGGGGTTGTAATATGTAAGTGTATGTATATAGGTATGGAACTATCAACTAATTTTATCTTAATCCATCTGAAATCGCAAAAATATCAGCAGTTCATACTAATTGTTTATTTCTCTCCCTCAAAAAATACCGTCCGCTGAAATTTGTGGATGTAAGGGAAACCAAAACTTAGTAAATATAAAAAAAAAACAAAAAAGCTAGAGTCCTTTAGATTAAGCAAATGAGCGACTCTATAGTTTTATTTTCTGACTATGTTCTTGTTGTGTCCTTTTGCCTGTCTCTTTCTGGCTCGTGTGTGGGAAAAGAATGGGAAAAATGCTTTGTTTATGATTTTTATTGAAAATTTTATTGAGTCACTATATAAGGTCTTTCAATTTAAATGGAAAGTAATTTAGGAGGTGATTCAGTATCGTTAATACATCACGTTCCACTGCAAAGTACTTTTTTTTTTGCGCGAACTTTTTCTTCACTTGTCCATACAAACTGAGTCAGCTGATCGGACCACTTTGTGCTGAGAAGTGAAAAAAAAGTTCGCGCAAAAAAAAGTGCTTTGCAGTGGAATGTGATGTAATAACGATACTGAAAAACCTCTTAAATTACTTTCAATTTAAATTGAAAGACCTTATATATCTTACATTTTTTTGCAGTTCATCTTTCTTAGATAATATTAATTTACCAGTGGTAAGTCCTCTGTGAGGCACACCATATTTTTTTGCGTTGTTAGGGTATCATTTTGGCACTTTTTTATGACACACTTCGACATCTTTACGGCTTTGCGATCAAAACACGACTAAGAAAGAAATGTGCTTAGACCGCATTTAAGCACAATTTTTCCATCCCGCCAACAGCGCGCCGATGCGTGTCCTTGTGTAGAATGTCATTGTTCTGGAGCAGGGGTGGCCAACCGGTCGATCGCGGCTATTAGTCCAGTCGATCGTGGCAAGGCGAAAAATATATCAGTTTTAAATAACTGATATTTCCCATAACTGTTTCATTTAAAATTTCAAGAAGTATGTAATTGGTAGATCGCACAGAGTTTCAACAATAAAAAGAAGATCTTAGGTCTATTCAAGTTGGCCACCTCTGTTCTAGGGAAATGCTTCGGTACTCTTCCTACTTATATTTTTGAATTACCTAAATGACAATTTAAATTTTAGGTTCCTCAGCCATCACAACCACCACAGCCACTTCCTCAACCTGTGCAGCCAGTCCTGGTTCAATCAGCTCTGGACACCGCAGCACTGAACAATGAGAAATTCAGGTAATTGTGCTAGCCAGAGCTTAGAAGCTAGACTGTGTGACGGGGGGCAGTCACACCATCCATCAGTCCGTTTTGGTCCACTACTGGACATAGGCCTCCCCAATATTACGCCACTCTTGGCGGTCCACAGTCATCCTCATTCAGCCGCCACGCGCAACGTCCTTCAGATCGTCAGTCCAGCGGGCACGAGGGCGGCCTACGCTGCGCTTTGCTGTACGTGGTCTCCATTCCAACCCAAGTCACACAGCTGTTAAATTTTGTGGAATTAGCATCAGTAACTAGGTTGACCCTTTATGTGTAATAAAATACCAATTTTGGCTTACTATAACTGTAAAACTGGGTTTGGGTTTGAACAAGTACAGTACCCGGCGGCAGCAAATAATGCACATCGGCTATCTTCGGCTTCGTAGATCGCCGTCTGTCACCAGGCTGTTAGTGCTTCGTGCGACAGAGATGACGCTATGATACAATGTGCATTATTTACTACCAACCCTGTACAGGGTCAAAAGATATATCGGATGTAAATAGACTGCTATCTGTAAACTAAACCACATACTCTACTGATCATACTGAATAACTTTCCCCAAGAAACAAACATGAAAATAAAAAAAATAAACTTGCTCATGCATACATACGTACGTACGTACATACGCACGCACGCACTGACGCACGCACGCACGCATATACACATACACACCCTCTCACATATGCTCACGCCTGTCTCCCAGAGGGGTAGGCATAGACTACCGATGTCCGTCTGCCACGCTCTAGACACACCTCTTTCACCTCTTCCACATCCATCAATCTAGTCATACAAGATCTTCTATTCCGGGTACTTTTGACATTACCCTTCTTCAGTATGTCACCAATTTGGTCAGCTTACGTCCCTCTAGGGTAGCCTGGTCGAACTGTACCTTCCACTTGCGCACCATAAATCTCTTTCGGCACTCATCTTCTACATGTCCAAACCACTGTAGCATTCCTTTTTCTATTCTAAAATATACAATAAATATACAACGTGTAATAGAAAGGTGTAACCATATTTAAAGAGCTTATTCAGTCAATGGTATAGATTAGAACAACTTTTACTATGGAATAAAACCTGTATCGCGAAAAAAATATTTAACTGTTTCATAGAAATATGCAATGCCGCTCGGCTGAAATGTATGGAAGGGCAGCTTTTTTTTTGAGATTTCGGGGTTGGCTCAATAGTAAAAGTTGTTCTATACCATTGATTGAATAAGCTCTTCAAATATGGTTACACCTTTCTGTTACACATTGTATATTGTGCTTTTTTAAGCTTTATTATTTATTTGGTAGATTTTTTAATATTAAAACAAAGGTAAGGGGCCGTCTTCAGTCGATTGAAAGAAAATATTGACTACTAAAAATATAAAATAAAAGTGATACTTGTTAACAATTTTACGAACTATTTAAAGTTAGTAATTGGCGCAGGAATGTTTCTTTGAGAATTTTGTTCAGTATGATCAGCATAATATGTGGTTTCATTTAAATATATCAGTCTATTTACACCCGGTATACGTTAGAAGCAAGTAGTCTAAATAAATTATACATATTTGAGTAACAAGTAGGTTAGTATATAAATTATACACATTTTACAATCAAGGTAATCTTTTATTAAATTTTTGTTCATACTTTCGTGACTAAAATATATTTATCTTGATAATTATCACTTTGAACCCTGATTGGTGGCATGTATATTATTGTATATTGCCACTACCTTATAAAGGATTTATCCATCCATCAGCCTAGTTCGTCCACTGCTGGACATAAGCCTTTCCAGGACTTTGCCACTCCCGGCGGTCATCCTGGAAGAATTGTCCATACTCACACACGCTGGGCAGGCGAGTTGGTGAGCACGGTGCTCACCGTCACCAGTCTGTTCCATATAAGGCCCGGCTATTAGGGATGGATATACCGCCATCCATCGGTCCCAGGCATGGTAGGACTCCTGGTTTTTTGCCTATGAGCTGTCCTCTTACTCTCCCCCGAATTACTTCGAGGGGGGTCGCCAAGTAAGATGGTGGTACCTCCAGAGTCGAGCCCGATAAAAAGGATTAAATAATTCAATTGCAGCCCTGCCATCCCGTTGAGCAAAGGAGAGCCAACTTTGTCCATCAGGTCACCTGATGACTCCCAGGCGACCACACAGTCACCAATGTCGTTGCCAGGCTCCACACCAGAAGACGACAAACTTGAACTTGGTTTGTATACAAGGGTGATGGAAATATGTCCTGCTCGAACACTTTTATTTTGTAACTGTCTATCTCGCTCTAGTCAATACCCGTGCATGGTAAACCTCAGTTATTTTGACCTTTCTTGCAAAATTTTCGAGTAGTGTGGAAAAACTATAAATCGTATTTGAAAACTGTTTTTTTTATAATGTTTGACGTTTTCCGTGATTTTAGTGACATTTCCGATTTTTTTTCTCGATGATTGTGATACTTGTATCAAATCTGAAAAATACATAATGTCGTTCAACAAAACATTTTGAATGAATATGCTAAATTGTCCAAACGCGAAAGCATGGTTGGCGGAACCGGTCCTTAAATGTTATCTGTAGACATGTACTTCAAATCTTGCTAAGTTTTATCCTAGAAGAATAATGTGCAAGGTTGCATAGAACTTTACCCTTTATACTACCTCGTCCCCGCCAACGTCTGTAGCCCCGCGGGACGGTCGCGCTCGATCTTCTTCTTCTAAATTCTTTATTGCATAAAACACAGTTTAATGTACAACAGGTGGACTTAATGCTTGAAGCATTTTCTCCCAGTCAACCCGACAGAAAGTACAAGAAAGTTACAGAGGCAGGTGTGCAAGGCTTTACAATTTTAAATTTTAAACAAAAAATAAAACATTAAAAATACATTTATGTACTGATACATAAGTTTTGTAATTAAACACAAATAATATAAAAAGTAAGATAAAAAAATGTATATATATATATACAAGGTGACTTTTTGATCATCGTCCAAATTCATACTGGAAGCTTGGTAAGTGATCAGCATCATAAATCGATAACAATAATTGTAAATTTCGTATAATGGAATTTCGACTTCCCATAGTAATTCACTCGCAGTCCTGGGTGAATCACTGGGGAGTCGAAATTTCATTTTATGAATTTTATAAAAATCGTTATTGGTTCATGATACTGATCACTTACCAAGGCTCAAGTATGAATTTGGACGAAGTTCACAAATTCACCTTGTATACCTATATTATAAATATAAGAAGATAATATACTAGGCAAAAAGTAAACAGGTCTTAAAAATCATCTGTATTATTTTATATATTTTAATTACATATAACTACATTTATCCATGTTTTATTAGTTAAAAGTGTTACTCACCTGCTAATTGATCAAGTCTAGTGTTTGCAGTGCTCTATTTCTAACATAATCCTACATTTGCAAAAAGTGAACTTTGACCCCACACAATTTTATAACACTTGTTGGATATGGATATCATTAGTGAACTGTACAAGGTCCAAAGCACCATGGAGTCAATGAGTGATGAATTCAAGAGTGGCCTGGCTTCCTTTGAAGCTAGAGCGGCCAACTTGGCTGGAGATGGTAGCTCCCCGCAGTCCTCCGACCTTGCTTCGCTAGCTGCAGACTACAGAAACTTTAAAATTTATATTCAGGACACTGTAAATCTTCTTAAGTCACAAGTGGATCTCCTTATAAGAGTGATTGATGACATGGAAACCAAGTCCAGGCGGAAAGTTCTCCTATTCCATGGCATCGTGGAATCAGACGGCGAATCTCTTCCAAATATCATATCTGATTTGATTGTCAAGAAGCTGGGGATAGTTGAATTCAACACAGGTATGCTGGTAGCTTGTCATCGGCTAGGAGGTCCCAACTCCAAGCCCAAGAATCCGCATCCCGTTCTTGTTCGCTTCAAGGACTATGATGTCCGCTCTAAACTCTGGCAAGTTAAGACACAACTAAAGGGATCTTCTATCACTTTATCAGAGTTTCTCACGAAGAGCAGACACAGGGTGTTCACTGAGGCTCGCAGGAAAATTGAGATGAGGAGGTGCTGGACACAGGATGGACAAATTGTTGTGCTGCTTCCTGGTGGTTCCCGGAGAAAGATTGACTCATTAGGTGCGCTGGTGCAGGTTATCAAGGATAACCCAGACATTCTGCGCAAGGACTCCAATGAGGCTGCTTCCAAGGAACTGAAGAAGACTGGGCAGCAAACAAAGGATCCGAAAGTTGTGCTACCTAAGGAATCTAGAACACGCGGACAGAATGTGAAAAAATTCAAGTAGTGTTATCAAGTGCTTTTCAGTTTCAGGCTTTTTTTCGGCACTACCTTCTATGCTTATTTATTTTTATTTTATTCGTTATTACTTTCTGAAGGTATGTTTGTTTTCTTTGCAGATGTCAATGTGACACTTATTATTTGCTTTCCAGTTGTGTTCCAAAATCAATATTCACTATGTTTTGTTAATTAGTAAAACGATTTCATGTAACTTTACACATTGCATTTGCACATTTCTGATGTTAAATTTAGTTTATTTGTACCACTGTGCTTTTCTGTACAGTCTATATTTTATTAATTTTCTCAGAAATTGGCGGGTGAGTGATGGAATATATTCCATCTTAATTTAAAAAGAAAGTCGGTTTTTATATTTATTATTATTATTTTAATATATTTATTTAAATATTATATTTATAAACACTAATTTAATAATTATTATTATTGTAAATGAGCGAGTATGAGTCTGCTAGTAGCCACGAAAATTATTTTTCTTTTTCCTCCTCTGACCAATCAGACAGCGACCTTGACAGCTCTTACACACCACTCTCTTCTCGTATTACTTCAGTTTTTTCTGATTCTCATAAGACTTTTAATGTAGTACACATAAATGCCCAGAGTATTCCTCACCATCACTCTGATATGCTTACATCCTTTGACAACAATAATATTCATGCAATTTTGGTTTCTGAATCTTTTCTAAAGCCATCTCTCAATTCCACTATGTACCCTTTACCTGGTTTTCAACTAATACGTAATGACCGTCTGGTCGTTGGTAGCGGTGGAGTGGCTATATACCTAAGGAGTCATATACCTTTCACCGTTATAAGTAAATCTCCTGGAGAATATGATGGGATGGCTGAACACTTATTTCTTGAGGTCACATTAAATTTTAGTCGTATTTTGCTTGGCGTCTATTACAGTCCTGACTGTCACGTTCACTACTTCAATTCTTTCGAAAATCTCCTTGAAGAGCTCACCCCACTCTTTGACAATACAATTATCATGGGAGATTTCAATACTTGCCTTCTTAAAAACGACCATCGTTCTAAACGTCTACACTCAATTATTTCTGGTATAAATCTCTCCATCCTCCCACTACAAGCTACCCATCACCCACCTAATTCTGCTCCAACTCTCTTAGACCTCGTGATTGTCTCCTCTCCTGACCTTGTAAGTAACCACGGTCAACTCAGTGCCGACTGCTTCTCATATCATGATCTCATCTTCCTCTCTTACAAGGTGCGTATCCCTAAACCCAAAAAGCGTACTATTCTCCAGCGTAATTTTAAAAGAATGAATTTGCAGAAACTTTGCGAGGATGCTCTTCAAATTGACTGGAAAGAGCTTGATTTGATTCAGGATGTTAATATGAAAGTGGAGCGGTTTAATAACTTGCTCACTCAACTATTTGATAAACACGCTCCATATCATCCTGTGAGAGTGAAGCAACTTCCAGCTCCATGGCTTACCGACGAAATTAAGAATCTCATGGCAAAGAGGGATCATGCGAAATATCGCTACAAAAAAGGCTCGACTGAACACAATCGTGACATGTATAAAGAACTGCGAAATCGCTGTAATAGAGTGTGTAGAGATGCTAAACGCCGACACATTCACAATAGTATTGAAAATTCTAGTGACAGTTCACATCTGTGGCATTTTCTTAAATCATTGGGCATTGGTAAATCACAGAATATTACTTCTACGGACATCGATCTAACTACTCTAAATAACCATTTCGCATCTCCACCTTTCGTGCTAGATGCAACAATTAAAAATAACACGTTATCATATCTTTCAAACAAGCCTGTCCCAGATTTCTCCTCTTTTGATTTTAAGCATGTCAATGGCCGTGACGTTAAGCGATGCATACTATACATCACCAGTAAAGCAGTAGGATCTGATGATATTAGTATAAAAATGTTAAGTCCTATTCTTGATATTATCCTCCCTCACATCACCAATATTCTCAACTCCTCACTCACATCCAGCACTTTCCCCAGTTCTTGGAAAAGAGCTTTTGTCATTCCTCTCCCTAAGGTTAATAACCCCACCACTTTATCCCAGTACCGTCCTATATCCATCCTACCCCTACTTTCAAAAGTTCTTGAACGACTAGTTCATGAACAACTTTGTAGTTTCCTCTCCTGTAATAATCTCCTTAATCCCCTCCAATCCGGTTTTCGCAAAGGTCACAGTACTGTTAGTGCCCTTACTAAGATCACAGATGATATTAGAGAGAATATGGATAACCACAAGGTTACTGTTGTAACGTTGCTAGATTTCAGCAACGCTTTTAACACCGTTGACTTTGACATCTTGTTGGGTATCCTACGCTCGCTTAACGTATCTCCGGCAGCAACAGCTTGGTTTGAGTCATACCTTAAAGGTCGTCAGCAATGTGTTCGCACTGACACTGGTTGTTCTGATTGGTGTCCAGTCCTTGCTGGCGTCCCACAAGGCGGCGTTCTATCTCCTTTACTTTTCTCCCTTTTTATAAATATCCTGGCAAGTCATCTTTCTTCTCTCTATCACCTCTATGCAGATGATCTACAGCTTTATACTGGAACTAAACCCGATGAAATTATCGATGCCATCAATTTAATTAATTGCAACCTAAACATCATATCTGAATGGACTAAATGCTTTGGCTTGGTGCTTAATCCAAACAAATCTCAGGCTATTATCTTCGGTACATCTAGAATGTTGGCAAAATTGAATCTGAGTGCTGCTCCAAATATCGAGTATGACAATAATGTTATCCCATTTGTTAACAGAGTAAAAAATTTAGGCATCATCATGGATAACACATTGTCATGGATTCCTCAAATCGGAGCCATTAGTAAAAAAATGTTTGGGGCTTACCACTCGCTCAAACGACTGCAGTTCTTTCTTCCATTACAAACTAAAATTATGCTGGCACAGTCTCTTCTGGTCCCAATTCTTGATTACGCTGATGTAAGCTATCTTGACCTAACACAGGAGCTACTGAGCAAACTCGAGCGTCTCCAAAATTTGTGCATTCGCTTTATCTACGGATTGCGGAAGTATGATCATGTCTCAGAATTTCGTGCTCGTTTAAGGTGGCTCCCAATTCACCTTCGGAGGAATACTCACATATTAAGTCTCCTATATAACGTTTTAAATGATTCCTCTGCTCCTGAATATCTTCGCGACAAATTCAATTATGTCAATTCCTTACGCTGCAGGGAAAGTCACCTGCTTAGTATCCCTAAGCACACTACTACTGCATATGGGAATTCTTTTGCGGTCAAGGCTGTGTGTCTTTGGAACGAGTTACCTACTGAGATTCGTATGTCGTCTTCTTTGGCGATATTTAAGAGGAAAGTCAGATCTCACTATGAAGTTTCATTAGGTTGGTAGTCTCATCACTTATTTACCCTTATTATATTGATATTTAAATGTATATACATATATATATTATATATTATAGATGTATTTATTAATATATTCTTGTGTATTTGTTTATGTAAGTCTATGATATCTATTAAAATTAAGTTTAATTTGTTAGCTTATTTGTATTAACACTTTATTGTTTTTCATTTAATTTACTCTATCTATTACGTCTATCCCCCTATTTTTACTTTTCTAGTGACTATTTCTTCACCACCCAAAGGTTGGCTGGAAGAAATCGCTTCAAGTGATAAGTCCGCCTTTGTACAAAATTATGTTTTCAATACTCTGTTTTCTTTTATATGTCTTTTGTGTACAATAAAGTGTCAATTCATTCATTCATTCATACTACATAAATCTTATCAATCTTGATCTTGTCAATTTATAATTATATATTTCTTCAGGTGACATAATGCCAGGCAGTGGTCTCTTCACCTGGGTAAAGGGCGCGGTCTCCACGGGAGGCATCCTCCATAGAGTGGCCGAGAAGGCAAAGAGCTCCGTGGACTCAATGATCACCACTTTAGACCCGCAGATGAAAGAGTATTTGAGTAAGTGGCCTTCACAATTTTTGGATTCGTTATTCAGGGGCCTAAAATCGAATCCGTTAAGGTGATATATCGTCCTTGCAAAGGTCCCCGTTACTCCAGGCGGGAAGATCCGCAGTGCGAGAGGGATGGAATCGGGGAAAATTGACAAAATGTCGGTTTTAAAGTAATAAAAAATTAACTAAAATAGCTATGAAAATTTCTATAACCAGTAATTTAAGTATTGTTGAAACCCATCTCAATAAATATTTTGAAGTGTGTATACTACGCCAATTTGTCAGAATATCAAAAAAAGTGTAAATTTAGATCTCATTTCAATAATTATTTATATCGAGTGAAATTCCTCCAATCGCGTTTCTGACAGACCAAAATCTAGAAAAAAATACTAATTTATTTAACTTGGGACTACTTTTGAACAGCAGATAAATAACTTCAAAAAGTGTCGATATTGACGATTAAAGCGAGGCCTCGATGTCTGTTTGTCTCTATTTGCCCGAGGCACATTTAAGAAACGGCTGGAAGTGCAGAATCATAAGCATATATATGATGCTAAATATTTTAAATATAAATCACTGGTGAGTTGTCATAACATTTCCTGACCCTCTAACCCAACCTATCGGTTCGCTTCTGAGGTGAAGGATTTCTGAAGAACTAGTTTGGCTTAGGCAAAACTAGTTCGGCCTAAAATCGAATTAGGCTGGTACAATATACATATACAGTATGGAAAAAAAAGATCTTGGTTGGAGCGAATGTATCCTAAATATTGATGACAGTAAATTTTACTGAAAGAAAAAAATCCTTTATTTTCAAAAATAGACAATACTGCTTTCAAAGATTTTTGATAAATAACATTGGACTCTAACCGGAGAAATATGAAAAAAAAAACAACCTGTATTTTTATGATGCCGATCGATAGGTCAAGTCTTGAGAATCGATGTCTTCTAAATATCATGATACCTTAAATTAAGGGAACACTATTAAATTTTCGTACCTAATGTTTATCGTAATAATTTTACTAGTATACTGGTATTTTCTTTATCTTATTAATGAAAACATCATAGCTAAATAAAGGTGCATCAGCCAATTCTGGTTTGTTTATTCAAGAATTAAGAGTGAAAGTAGTTTTATTACAGCTGGCAATAAGCCATCTGGATACAAATAGTAAACATAGTCTTCAAGACGTCGATCGTAATAATTATGGAAGATCTTTCTAACAAAAAGAATTAATATGGTTTCAGATAGCGGCGGAGATCTTTATTTGGTCGTAGCATCAGATAAAGACGTCAAAATATCACCAATCAGAGAGGCCTTTCAAGCTGTGTTCGGTAAAGCTACGGTTGTGTAAGTATTCTTTGCACCATTATACGTTTTTATACTCCCATGTCAGTCTCTGAGAGCCGCGTTTATAAATTAGGGGTCGCGGCACGGGTTCTAATGCGTTGAAAATTGTATGGGCTACCATGGCCGTAGCCAGCCATGGGCTCAGGCTGGGGTACTCCTACCTACACCCCGAAATCTACCATACAAAAATGTGTCTCTCACTTCAGGATTGCGTTTGTGTGCGCATGACCGACCACTACGCGCGTGCGGTCAATCGCGCGCGCGCTTTTTGTTTTGATCGCATTTTTTTGTGTCGACTGGCAACTGTCGAGTGTGAACTTTCTTACGGAAATTAAGTATTGTAGTTAGTACCTATTTAATTTAGTTTTTTAGGTTTGGTTAGGTACCTTATAGGTCAGAGCCAGAGTGGGGCAAGCGCCTCACCCGGCCCTACCGAGGCTACGCCCATGTAGGCTACCCTGCTGTCAGTGTTGAAACATGACGAAAGTGTTAATTTATGAATATGAATAATTAGAGAATATCAGAGAAGAAAAACTCCCGAACACAACTCTGAGGCTTATGGTTAATGTTAGAGCTATTGAACTCTAGAATTCATTGCCGCACGGTTTTCGTGACTGTCCCATTATTAGTCGTGTTAAGTTAAAGCTGGCATTCGGAGCCGAAAAGCTATGGAATGGAGTCCACGTACAGCAAACCGTAGCGTAGGCTGACCTCGTGCCCGCTGGATGCGTCGTTGTGGGTAGCGGCTGGATGAGGATGACGCAGGACTGCCAGCAGTGGACGGACACAAGCTGATGGATGGATGGTAATGCACATACTGAACGCTCTCGAGGGCGTTATGAGATGTTAAAAGATTTCTCCTTTTTATTCCAGGGGGTTCCCAGCACAGAGCGACGTGACGGCAGCGCAACCGGTGGGCTATGCGGCTGCCTACGCCGCGGCCAAACAACGCGTCGCGCATATACGCTCTACGCACTCGGAACTCAACAATAACATACCAGTCGTCGCTGT
This sequence comes from Ypsolopha sequella, assembly GCA_934047225.1. Lineage (NCBI taxonomy): Eukaryota > Metazoa > Arthropoda > Insecta > Lepidoptera > Ypsolophidae > Ypsolopha > Ypsolopha sequella. The sequence goes on along the minus strand of OW204002.1, from coordinate 8,733,221 downwards.
GGAGAGCTTCTTGCACGAGGCTATTCCTGACAGGTTATATTAAATTGTACTATTTTATTTATTATATAGTGAGCGAAGCAAACGTAGTTCTCCGAGTCTACTTGAACAATCCGGCGTTTGTATGTATGAATGTTCGTCCGACGATAACTCGAGCATCGTTGATCAGAATGTCAATTTGGCAGGTGAGTAAATGAGACGCGAGCTCACCCCGAACTGTGAACTCGCGATTCGATCTTGACAGATTTCGCTCATGTTCGAAAAAAAAAAATGATTTCAAATTTTAAATTTCATGACGTTCCGATCAACGACACTCGAGTTATCGTCGGACAAACATTCATACGTATAGTCCGTGTTTTATAAATGACGTAAGTAAAGCTCACTCCATCACATATCACGCAACGTAGATTACCACAGTAAGTTACAGACACTAGTTTACACACTCATGCATTAATTACTTAATCAATTAATTAATCACTGAAAAATGCTTTAAATTGTCATTTTAAATAACATTTTTAGGTAAAATCGTACTTTTACGGAATTCCTGTACACAGACAAAATAAATTTACAGAAGAGTTTGACATTTCGTTTTAGGGATGGGATAACGTAACGTGAATGAAAGATCGATATGCGAAATGACGAAATGTTTTTGTCGATTATAGAATAGAATAGAATCATGTTTATTTGGAACATAATATATATTTGGTACATTAAATTATAGTTAAAACTTAAAGTTAGCACAGAATGTACCAAAAAGGTCTCCGCTCAGCTTAATGTCATGACAGGGCCATGGCGCTGATTTTTAGTGGATGCCTAGTACTTATATTAAACATAAATTGGTATATAAAATGTAAAACAATGACTTTATAAATATTGCACAAAAACAAAATACAGTCAGGTTTACAATGAGAAAGTTCGACTTACATTCGTTTATCAACGGCGAGATATTTAGTCGACTTCGAAAAAAAAATCGCGATTAATCGAAACAATCGATAAAAATATCCGTCATTGCGCATCGCTATCCATCCCTACGAAATGTCAAATTTTATTGGTACGCCATTGTTATTTATCACTTAAGTCAAGTATAAAAACACGGACTATATATATATATATACTCGGAGAACTTCGCTCGCTCGTTCAACTAGTTCGCCTCTCTTTGGTCTAGTTCGAACGTCTGGAAAACATCGAGTTCGAGGATACATTTGTGTTCGGTCTTCGGGCTTCGGCACGTCAAGCTGTAGGTCCATTCTGTGCTCGAAGTACGCCTAAAGGGCTCACCACCCATCACACTTGGACGTAAAAAACGCCAATGAAAAATCGCTTGTTCGAGATTTAAACTCGGCAATCGCAACAAAAACGAACTTTACTCTCTTTTTGCACAAATAACTATTGTCGTCCAAAAAAATATCTGTTTAGTCCCACCCCAGCAACAAATGTTCCCTTGGTTTCAGATGGTACGACATCAGCCTTCTCATCCTGTCCCAGCCGTCACTAGGCATAGAAGTACAACTACAATCACAAGGCACGCCGGTGTCGCATGCTGCGGTGACAGCCATGCGAGAGAGTACTGACAAGCAGAGGGTCGATACCGGGTTCGATATCACTGTGGGGGCGATCATGGGTGCTAGTTTACAGGTTAGTATAACTAGACATAGAAGTACAATCACAAGGCACGCCGGTGTCGCATGCTGCGGTGACAGCCATGCGAGAGAGTACTGAAAAACAGGGCCGATACCGGGTTCGATATCACTGTGGGGGCGATAATGGGCGTTAATTTACAGGTTAGTATAATAGACATAGAGCTACAATCACAAGGCACGCGAGAAATCGAGAAAAAATAATTTGTTATTTTTTACATTTTGGTCGGGTAACTTTTCTGTGGAACAGCTGTTTTTTTTTTTCGTGATTCGAGGGTTGGCTCCGTAGTAAAAGCTGTTCGTATGGAAGAGTACTATGGCCAGATTCCGGCTTCCGCAACTTCATCTTAACACCCTGTATATATCTGTGAAGTAGAATCTTACAATTATGATAACGTTTTCAACTGTCCAGGTACCACACACACAATGGCATGATGCGACCACCGGCGTCTCTAGAAGAGAACTGCTACTTCTGGCCGCCAGATCTCTGGCCGGGAGCTACAAGAAACTAATCGCCATCTCAGCGGACGAGAGCTAGAAGTTACGTGATTGGGAATAAAGATGGGATTGCGGATGGGACACGTGAGTGTCGGTTTTGTCCTCGATTGTGAATAAGTGGGTGCAATACTGAGAAAGCGATTATAAATTTTATCTTCGGTAGATAAATGGGGGGATTGCATTCAGCAGGGCTAAGCCCCCCCTCCGAAATCAGGTTATATGGCGAAGCGTCCATATAACACGATTTCCATCAGCTTCCCTTTTAAAATCAGGCAGCAACTATTACAAAATTAACCTACCATCTCTTGATACAGGTTACATTGCAGGTACAATACAAAAGTTTAATTTGTCTAATATGAAAGTGATTCAAAAACACCTGCGCAACAAATAATAGCAAAAATCTCTATATGCATTTCAATACCGCATATGCGCGAATTCATAAAGCTACAGGCGCACAGAACGCATTTATTAGTTTCGCGAGCTAACACCTTCATCATAACTCGCATTAATACGGCTTGCATTTTGATACTAGTGCTAGAGAGAGAGAGAGAGAGTGCCCGAGATAGTCTATCTCACTATCAATAGCTATTGTGAATTTATGAATCTATAAGAAAATTTCGTCAATTTCTTAGGTAAGCATCCAATATTTTAATAGTGCAGGATATGGTATTTACTATGATTTCCTGTAAAAGCTCGATGAAACCTATCCTTAGCCCCCCCCCCCCCGAAATATGATTCAGGATCTGTCACTGCTTGAATTAAAAGAAAACCAAAATTTCCACTGATCGTACTGATTTGATGATTCTGCGTTTCTTAAAGAGTTGTTGCCATTATTGCGGTGATAAGTTTATCTGCTTATCACTTTTGGACATAAAAATACACATAGATGTATAAAAAGTGTATTATATGTACCTATTTTACAAATTAAAGTATTTGAAGAAGCCAGTACATACAGTAGTAAGATTGACAAACTTTTCTCTTTTTAACAGGTATCTACAACCACCGAACTGGACTTCGTACCGAACTGCGCATATAGTGCATAAGTTGACGTGATTTGATCATTCCGTTTCGTCAAAGTGCATCGACGCGTTTCATGCGTAGAAACAAATTGGAACAACTTTGGCGCGAATTTCGGTTGTAACTTGGAATTACGGATGAAAACAAACACTTGTACTGTTTTATTTTAAGTAAATTTATTTTATTTTAAGTAAAATTATTTTACTAATCACAATTTATTTTAAGTAAAATTCAAAGTAAATTGTGAAATAGGTAGTACAATTGTTTGTTTTCATCTATGATGATGTTTCACCAAGAGCCGACAATCGCAAGTATTAACTTGGAATTACCTTTTCTACTTGTTTTAAATACGGCATATAATATAACTTCAGCAATCACGGCCTGTAAAGCTGACTCCATTTTCACACATTGTTCTCGCTTAAATTAAAACTTGCTAAAATGACAGTTTTCAAATAGACAATTGTTGCGTTTAACGCACACGCATCGCCGCAGCGATGAAGTGTGCAACGGGTTGTGAAGAGTTATAAACGACCATTTTGCATGACTTTGACAAGCATCGAGCATGGCAAATATTTTCCGATGATGCTCTCTGCATGGTATTCGTGTACAGAGCTACAAACTTATTTGTTTCGATGACAAAGACAGTTATACAGTGAATATAGAAGCCATTTTAGTTTGGCCCACCAGAACAGATAAGTTTGTGGTTCTGTAACAGCTGAAAATGGTCGTTTATCTATCACACATCCATCGCCGCAACCAGTTGCACAGTTCTTCGCTGCGGCGATGCGTGTGCGTTAAATGTGAAAATTGCTTCAATCGCATGAAGTCGCATCAGCCCATGAGCAGAAGCGGTTCATGCAATTTGATGCGGTGTTTGTATTTGTTATGTTGGTAATAAATAAATCGCGTTGATGCAGTTGATGCGCGAATCGGACCAATTTTGACGCGCATATGCGCGTCACGCTCAATACGGAACGAACGCTATGTATGGAAAAGACAGCTGCAAAAAGTATACTTATCTACTTTAAAATATTTTTAAGAACACCATTGGTTGTATTTATTTTTATCAGAGAAAATATAATAGAATATAGTGGTATTGCAAATTGCAAACAATAAAATTCTTTGTACTATATCGCCTAATATAATATGATAAGATAGTTTTAAGAAAATATGTGTAATAAAATATCTAAGTATACTGCGGGTCAAAGTTTTATTCACAATAATAATTTATCCGATGACGGCGCTCACCACCCATTATGTTTTGGACGTAATAGTCGTCGGTGAAAACCGGGTGTAGCAAGTGTGCTGTGAGCAACGCGAGCAGCCGCGCGAAGTGCAACGTGTGGCTGAGGGGTTAACAAGATTCTGTTGGAAAAATTCGGTTCGAGCTTCTGAGATTAATTTTTCTCACAGAATTTCCAATTGATTTTTATGCCTTACTATGTACGCACTATAATAATATTTTGAGTTTCTAAAGCAAAGAATTTCGGTATAAATAATATTATCCTATGTATACAAATGTGTTTTTTTTATTAAAAATTTTTTTTTATTCTTACAGACTTATTTATCCAAACTTATAAATTTATTATATTACAATCGCGCTTTTTTGTAGGAGCGAACATAAATGGCTAGGAGAAGATTTAAAATTTAATTTTTATTTTGTATACTGCTGTTTTATTGATGTATTCATTTGTAGTGGGTAGTTAATTAGTGAGTTATATATCTAGGTAAATTATTTATCTAGCCTTTTTTATTATAGTTATTTTTTTTAGTTTTTGCGCATTGTTTATACAATGTTTAAATAGGAATTGGTCAGTACGATCAATAAACATGTGGTTTGATTTAACTATGACGCCCAACATAATATTAAAAAACCGGTCAAGTGCGAGTTAGACTCGCGTACCTAGGGTTCCGTAATTCGACAGTATTTATTGGAAATTAACTTTGTCATTTATTTTCGTAAAATGTCTCAATCGCTTTACCTACTTTTCCTGTAATCTTTACATAAGCATATTATTACCATGATTTTTTTCAAAATATCACTTTTATTAAAAAAAAAATTGTGCACGTTTATTAATTTACGAACAACTCGAGTCAATTAGTATATGAAGCCTAAATTTTATTTTGCGTTTTTAACAAAAAAGGTTATTATACATTGATCCTTACCACTTACAGAGACTTCAGTATGAATCTGACTATATATAAAAAAATATAACGTATTTATTAATTATAGTTGCCTTGTCTACTAATAGACATATAATAATACATATACAAGGTGACTTTTTGATCATCGTCCAAATTCATACTGGAGGCTTGATAAGTGATCAGTATCTTGGATCAGTAATAATTTTTGTGAAATTCGTAAAATGAAATTTCGGCTTCCCATAGAAATTCAGTTCCAGTCCCGAGTGAATCACTATGGGGAGTCGAAATTTCATTTTACGAATTTCACCAAAATTGGTATTGATCCATGATACTGATCACTGACCAAGCCACCAGTATGAATTTGGACGATGATCAAAAAGTCACCTTGTATAATTACATTTGCTGAAATGTAAGTATAATACTTTCATCATCATTAACATTCTCATCGTATTTTCTCTTCTTCATCGTATTGTTTTCCGATTTTTGGGGCTTTCGTTTTGTAGAAGTGGTGGATCGAAGTGGTAGATTTCTTGTATGTCTGGGGTCTACCAACTCAGGTAGAATATGTTGCATATAAAATGCCTGGAGTTTTTCGACCATGCACAAGTTCCAAAAATCATCATCCCTTTCGATTATTTCTACATGTAACTTGTTGCTTTCACCAGACCATATGCCGAAAATACAACTTTTTCTTTCAGTGATGTGTAGTTGGCCTTGAACCAGGCGCGGTCGCAGATCAAGATTTTGGGGGGGGTCGTCTTGGCTCTAGTACAGTTCAAGATGCCAACTTAACAGTAAAACAGGAAAAATTTATACAACTGCCGCTTTATCGGCTCCGTAGCCCAGCGGGTAGTGTGCCTACCCGTGAAGCTCGGAGTCGCGGGTTCGAACCCCGCCCAGGGCAGGGCAAACATTTATGTGATGAGCATTTGTGTTTGCCTTGTGTCCTGGATGTTATTTATCTATATAATTATGTATTTATCTATGTATGTATGTATATCAGCTGTCTGATACCCATAGTACAGGCTCTGCCTAGTTTGGGATCAGATGGCCGTGTGTGAAATGTCCCCACATATTATTATTATTATTTTTATTCTTAATTTCTCTCTTTTTCTAAGAGGTAAAAGTGGCACGGACCGAGGCCAAGTGCAGAGTAGTTTACATGAATAGGTATGTGTTTATTATTATTATATGACAAATGGAAGCCTTCTATTGGTTTTTGAGAAGCGATTGATTATTTTTGATACGTCAGGGGTTTTTTCTGGATGTATATTTAGAAGGGCTAACCCTGTCAGCCTCTCTTCTAACATACTTGCTCTAAGCCAAGTTTTTACGCGCCTTAAAGTAGAAAATGATCTTTCTGCAGTCGCGGCGCTTATGGGGAGGGTTCCCAGTATTTTTAATAATATGTTGATATTTGGGTATAGATCGATATCACAAACTTCAATTGTAGAAGGCACACAACTAGGAACTTTTCCACTATTTTCTGCAAGCTCCCGCCTCCACTTCGAAACCCAAAGCTGATACTCTGCAACAACAGTGGTTGCAGGAACGCCTAGATAATGAGTATAAAATTCTGCTGCTTTCTTAACATTAAGGAGGTCCTCTTCGGTATGTTCAGATTTTGGCATGAAAATGCCTAAGCCAAAAATGTTCATCGTGTTCGCAGACAGACGGTCTTTTAGATCACTGGTTATGCTGTCTAGAAGTGGAATATAAACAGTCCTCCTAAAATATTCCTCGTCGTTTCCTTGATAATTATCACGGTGGGTCTGTCGAGACACAGTACGAGGCGCTTTTATCTCTGTATCTAGTTTTCGAGCTAGATCTTGTGCCTCGACAAACAAGTTGTGAAAATTTTCGTCTGCATTTTCCCGTTTACGAAACAGAACGTCCATTGTATCGTTAAGAGCATCTGTCGCTCTCTTTAAATCCAATGATATTTTTTGTAAAAAGCGACTTAGCGAAACAGTTGCTCCTGAAATTAAAACATTATGTTAAGATCATAAACATTAGGTATAAAGTAAATCTTATAAAACAAAGATAAATTAATCTAGAAGGAATCTTATTTTCATACCTAGTACGTCGGCTAAGCAAATGGATGCGATGATAAAATCTGGACTGCACAGAGCATGTCGTAAGCAATTGGCATCCGATGCAGACTTGCTGTCTTGCCAGGTTGAAATTTTCGTCAGTGCGTCACAAATTTTTACTAAAGTGTCGCCTTGAAATTGCAAATAACCATCATGCCGTTCTACCCACCGAGTATCACACAGACTTTCCAGTTTGCCACCAAGAGCGTCTTTGAAAATTCTGCTTCGTTTGGCTGAGGCATTTGCAAATGCCACCAACTTTTTCATTGTTGCTGATGCATTTCTGCAACTGGTGACCTTTGATGATTTTGCCAGGGAGTTATTCAGGATATGATTATTACAAGGGCATCTTTGAGCATGGGTTGCAGTTTTTATTAGTTCGGTTACGGCTCCCTTCACCTCAGAGGCCATAACAGAGCAACTATCTGTGCCTATTCCAACGCAGTTTGATAAATCCAAGCCAAATTTTTCACAGAGATCTATGACAATATGTGCTAAGGCGACACCTGTAAGCCTCAGTTCGTCCTTCCGCAGCACATCTTCTTTTCGGATTTCTGTGTAGGCATCACAAAATAAAACGAAGTCTTCATGAATGACATTATTGTGAAGATACCGAAATGATAAACTGAGTTGTTCTGTTGCTGAGATGTCAGTTGTTTCGTCGAATATAACAGCAAAATATTTAGCCTCTTTTACTTTATTTATTATTATCTCCTGTATCTCTTCTTTACATAAATCTATTATTTCGTTTTGTATTCTCTTACTTATGTATGTAGCATTAGCACTGCTATTTTTTAAATGGTCTTCTAATATTTTATCACCTGCATCGATCCGAAGCTTAAGTAAAGCTCTGAAATTTCCTTCATTCACAGGACTTTCATTATCATTAGTGAGAAGCGACCCTGAATCACGATGGCCTCGAAGGGCGATGTTTTGTTGACCACAGAATATTATTGTTTTAATTATGGGTGTCAAACGTTCTCTATTTTCTTCTACTTGTTTTGCTCTTTGTGATGATATTTGATTCCTGATCTCTATTGAGGGATTGTGGTAACTGATGAGAAAACTTTTTCCAGCTTCGACTGCTCTCTTGTGGTAGGTACTGGTTCTTTTCATGAACTGAAAATGCACCTTTTTCACCCATAAGATCGTCAAAAACTTTTAATGGTTCTTTCACAAACCTTTTTAATGGAGTCTGGCTACCTTTTCCTGCAGCGCTTTGCGCAAAAAGTGCACAGTACTTGCAATAGAGGCCGCGGTCTTTATGCGAGAGAACTAACCAATGGAATTTGTCTAAATGAGACCTTTGAGCGTACTTTTTAGTATCTTTTCCTTTTTTACGTACAATGTTGTATGGAAACTCATAATTCACCGGTGGTATCCAATGTCGTTCCAGTAGTGCAGCTAATGAAAAGTCATCTATATTATCGCAATTAATATGATAACCAATATCGGTCTCAGTAGATGATAAAAATGTTCTTTCTTTAGAAGGCGTATTAGTAGAAGCAGAGTGGGATATTTCATTTTCAGAAGTATTAGCATTATCTGTCGCTGAAGCACATTCATTATCACAATTGTTAGTGTTAGTATCAGTGTTTACATGCTCGTTGTTATCGCTTGTTTTAGATTTTTTTGTAAAAAAGCTATCAATTGTTCTCAAAGCGCGTTTTGAACTAATCTTCAAAGCATCACCCTGCCACCAATAAAAAGTACTCGTTAGTGTTTAAATAAAATCTTAAACGGAAAGTAGTCTATGTAACACAGCCTACTAAGGCCGCGAAACGAAAAGGTGAATCACTTTTTTGTTAACGAAAGTATCATAGCCGTCAGAAGGCTATGGAAGTATCGAAGTATGAAAGCTATCTTGCTAGCGGGTGTGAGATAGCGCTCTATGCATAAATTAAAGGCAATGCATGCTTGTGCTATTCGATTTCAATCAAATAACAAATCAGAAACTAATCAGAATCAGAAAATATCTAACTATACATGTAAGGAACAGGTTAGCAAAAACGGAAATCCTGAATTCAGACCATTGTTCTGAATTAAAAACCTGTGGAAATTTTTCTCGGAAAAATTTCACTTTGTTTTTTAATTTAAATTAGGTATTCTAAGGTAATGCACTCCATTGTGCCCCATTATGCAAAAAATGAATTAATTGCGTAATACACAAAACCAGCAATGTAACGCAAAATAACTAAATAAGCCAGCAGCGACCGATGCGACGACGCGGACGCTGCCCCTTGATGTTTTACAACTAGAGTTGAGATCGATATCGATAAAAACTAATTTTTTAATTAATTAGTTTATGTTTTAGTTTTAGTCACTACAGTTGTTCAAAACCCAGTGTAAGTAAACTCAAGTATCCAATTAGGTTACCAAGCAAGTACCAAGTATCTCTTTTTGTAGCCCCCTTAAGAAAAAGATGCAAAAAGAGATACTTACTCTACTTGATACTTGTTTGGTAACCTAATAGGATACTTGAGTTTTCAGTTTAAATAAGTAGGTAAGTAGGTAGGTACCTATCGTAGTTTGGAACACCGAAAAAAATCGTCATTTTATTCAGTAAGTAGGTACCTAGGCTAGGTAACAGATTTAAATTCAATGTTACAACGAAATAAACTATCCTGCCAAAAATTTCGATTAATCAAATGCAAAGGTATCATCCATCGATCGATCCATAGACCATCGATCGTCCGTGCCTTATCTCTAATCGGTGCGGCGGCGACGGCGGGCGGGCCGGGCGGCATCACACAAACCGAACCGACAAAGAGTTCAAAGAGTCGCCGACGGCCGACACTCCGGCTCGGCGTTACCGCCACTCGCCAGTACGACCGCGTTTGTTCTAGGTATCACATGTGTTGTTACTTTAATGTGGTTTTACTTTAGTGTAGGTACTAATCTAGGTAATAAGTGATTTTGAGTGTGGATCTTGAGCGGCTATTAGTGAACCGTTTTCTGTTCGTGAATACGGCAGAATGCTTTTATGTGCCTTGGTGAGGCTCGAGCGAGGGAACGCGTCACTGGCTCTGAGACTTTATGTGGAAAGGTACCTATCCCAACGCTCGTCATCCGGCAAACGGTCGAACAATTACTCATGCGTCCGGCGTACCAACGGGTCCTCGATAACGTGCCGAATAAGTAGGTAACTGTCTGAATTCAGGATTTCCGTTTTTGCTAACCTGCCCCTTAAACCCTGTATTTCAAGCTAGTTTGCTTTCGAATCGTACCGAAAAAGTACCTATCTAATTTAATTTTGAAACATTTAGTTAAGTTTTTCGCAAATATCAGGCTTTCAGTCCTAGTCTAGTCAATAACAGAAATAGACCCTGACAATAACTCCTCTGTCGGTAAAACTTTGCAGTGTGACTGTGTGATAAAGTAAAGTGTAAGGTCACATTCGAAGTCGAATCCAAAAGTCGAAACATCGACCTTTGGATTATTTGTCGAATGTGACCTATACACTTTACTTTATCACACTGCACAGTTTCACCGACAGAGGAGTGATTGTCTGGATCTACATACAAAATAAATCTTTATTGACTAGACTATCCGGACTTTTATGATAATAAATAACCTTATAGGAGTCGTTCAAAAAGAAAAAAAATTAGTAAGTAAAGTAACAAAAAATCACAACACCTAAACCCGGGTCTCCAGCGCGTGTTTTGGTCTACACAATCAACAAAAACACCTCAACAATCAACAAAAACCTCTACACAAAACATTTTTTTGCTACACATTTTTAGTCGCATCAACAATGTTTTTGCTTTCCATGTCTGACGGAAAACATATACACATTTGCCCCCGCGCGGGTGAAGAGGGGCAGGGTATGATCAATTTTGTTGACAGGTATCTCTCGGTAGCGTTTGCATTGAGTATTTTTGTGATTATGAAAGTATAGACGGCGTGTGTAGAGAAACATGTGTAGCGAAACAATGTTTAGTGTAATTTCGCTTTCGCTGGAAACGCGCCATAACCTAACAAACACCCACACATAGCAAAAGCGATATGCTAAAAAGAATTTATTTGGACTTACCATGATTTATTCACATTGCATCACATCAGTTTTTTTAACAAAGTAAATAAAGACTTTCTTTTCGCTTAAATTATATCCTTTGATCCTTTAGCACAGTAAACAAATACGAAACAGATTCAACGGTTGCAACTCCGAGCCGATTGATCAACGAATGATCGAGGCGAGCGAATCGGGCCGCCGCGCCGGCCGCGCCGCCCGCCGCCGCGATTGCGCGGGAGGTGGAAGGAGAAGGGGGGGCGGGACGAGAAGATTCAGATCGGGGCGTCGTCGTCGGTCGTCGGCCGCCGCCGCTGGATTTCGCGGGCTTTTAAAATTTTGGTTTGCACCGGGTGCCTATCAGCATATTTTTTAAAATATTGGATTACTTTTTAATCGTTATTTTTAATCTTTTTGACTAGTTAGTTAGAAGGCAGATAATAATTTGTTTGGAATGTTCGTAAACCTTTAGCTTTAGGAGATTTGATTTTGTCAAGTTGGCGTGATTTTGGGGGGGGTCATGACCCCTGTGACCCCCCCCTCGGACCGCCACTGCCTTGAACCTGTAAAAGTTAATACAGCTATAAGTATTTAAAGTGCTGTAAGAAAACATCAACCAAATTAAACGTTAAAATTGCTTACTTGAAAAAACCAGTCATGTTTTTTGTTAACCACAGTTGAATCGTCTTTCTTTTTGAAAAAAGGCAGTTTTAGCCGTACAACAATATCTTCTAAATTCTGGTGTAAAACAGAATAAGGGCACTTTATTTCAACTACTTGATCGTCTCCGACTAGACCATCCGGTGTAGCACCGAGGTAGGGAAGTTCGGCATCAATGAATAACCCACACTTGCGTATAACCACCCCTAACTGGATTGATAGCTGATTGAGAGCAGTAGTTTCATTCTCAACTCCATGTCTTATGGCTTTTATATGGCTAAGGTCTTGCTTATACAATAGAGTGCGGACTAACGTTGGCCCAGTCGTTTCCCTTTTTTTAATTACCTTTCCGAAGTTCGACGCCGTCAGTAGCTGCCGCCGCAACTCCAGCCACTCACTACAATCTCTCTGAAGAATTGTTTCTTTTTCAATTCTTAGCCTATGTTCCTGTGTTTTCACTAAGTTATTTAAGAGAGTGTTTTTAAGTAGCTCTAGTTCCTTAGGATCAACGTCTGGTCTTTGGCCTTCTTCACCATAATTCTTGTCCATTGAGTCGAGCTTACTTGCGGGTTTGCTTGCAGCTGTGGGTCTAAACAATACTTCATAAATCGAACTCTACATTTTACTCTGTGTTATTTTTCTTTTGGATCATGTTATTTTAGAACTTAGAACTTTGTTCGAAAGTTAAATAAATGAAAAATCAATAATATAATCTACAATAAAATTCGTACCAAATTACTTTCCATTTTTCTCACGCTAAAGTTCTTATTACATTGGAATAAATATGACAGTGCCATAATTCACGGGACAACTGATAGGACTCGCTCGAGATACGAGCGTACCCTGAATGAACTCTTATTACAATTATCTTATTATATTATCTTATGAACTCTGGTGTCCGCTTGGTTTGAGTTGAGCTCAAAGAAAGCGCCCGGCGGCGGCGCTAGGTTTACCTACCTAGTTTCATTAACATCATCTGATTCATCTTTTTGTACATTATCTTTTCTCGATCTGAAAGAAAAATATTCACATTATTAGTTGATATACCTAATATGTATCTAAGTACATAATTTACGATATGAAGGGTGAAGAAAAAATATTATACACCGTGTCAAAATAATGTACTGGTGCATTTTTGTTTGTGAAGAAACAAAAGTACCTAATAAATAAAATCAATATAATATATCGTCACGAAACGAATGCTCGAGGTTTTCCGAGTTTGAACTGTGAAATGTAAGTCATACTCTACACGCTCTGTAAACCCACGTTTCACCGACGGTTATTACGTCCCAACGTGATGGGTGGTGGATGTGGTGAGCCCTATTGCCGTACCTACTCTGGGTACAAATACATGCTTTTTAGGCACCTATAATAATTAAAAAAGTAAATTGAATATTACTCTTACCTTAAAACGTCCACCATTCTTTTTTGTTTCTCTCTGTATGAAAATTTACTTCGATCTCCTTTAAATTTTATTTTGTCCCATTTTATATATATATTTTTTAAATGTGTATGGTTTTATAGCGTAGAGCGAAAACTGGCACAGGTCCGACCTCCAGAGCGCCTCAGCGCGAACCATAGATAATACACCCACCCAGAATAGATGCGCCACTCTCACTTCCATTGTGTATTGTTGTATAACCCTAAGTAATAGATGGCGTTATTTTAGTTCTTGAAAATGTCGCTAGATGTCACTTTTTATAAGTATAATTTTTCCAATCCATTTAAGTCTAAAAATAAATCATTTTATCCTTACATGAAAAATCTCACCGTATCGTAACATGACGAACTGAGAATTTCAATTAAGGATAAAAATGATTTATCTTTAAATGGATCCCCCACTGACATATTTTATATATTTGCAGTTCAAGGAAATTAAACAAGGAATTAATTATGAAAACTTTTTTTAATGCACGAAAATACATCTATACATGAAAAATTTACCGAAAATCTTATTGAATGTGGTTCATTTTTTAATCCTTCTATGTACGGAATAGTACTTAAAGCGAACTGCTGAGGCGCTCTGGCTTCTGGGTGTATTATCTATGGCGAACTGCATAGATAAGATAAGTATAATGCGAACTGGTCGCAGGCGACAAACAGCGATCGGAGCGTTGCGGGAAGAAATTATATGTATTATTTCATATTTATTTCAAATGTTAATTGTAATCAAAAAGCGTTCAAGAAGTTACTTAAGTAATGCATGTAGAAAATTCTCGCATATTTTGAGATGTATAGCTTTAAAAATACATATCATTAGCACCATGTTAAGATTTTTTTAGTGCTGACTGCGATTTTTTTCCATCGAGCGAAGTTTATTAAATTACAAAATTTATACTTGCGATTGTCGGCACTTGGTGAAACTTGAAACACATCTTGAATTAAAATACTTGTACTTGTAGTTTCACTTTATTTGTGTTAACTCCCAACCGGTTTCGGATTTTATTCCATTTTCAAGGGAAGATCTTAATCTTAATACATTATCATTGTTTACGTTGCTCAGAGCTAGTGCCTGGAGTCATGTAAAATATTTTAATTAAGATCTTCCCTTGAAAATGGAATAAAATCCGAAACCGGTTGGGAGTTAACACAAATAAAGTGAAACTACAAGTACAAGTATTTTAATTCAAGATAATTAAATTACGTTTTCAGAACGACATGTTACTTAAGAATATCCTCGTTTCTAATATATATATTTTTTTGGATTTTTAATAACGTAATTACTAACGGTATGAATTAAACAAAATGGTCATTTTATAATTGACTGGCCTTAAGTTGTGTGTTTGAGAACGAAACCCACTTAATAGAGACTACATTTTATTTTTTTAAATAGGGAGTTCTGCTATCGGATAATTTTTAATAATTTCCAGCCTGAACCAGAAATGGAATTGACCGGTCAAAAATATAAACCTTCCCAAAGTTAACGAGTATACAAAAATATATACAGTGGTGGACATACAATTAGAAACAGTACATAAAACTTAGGTAAGCCCAGAATGAACTATGGTTATGAGTAAAAAATATATAGACTAAATCACTATTAACTATGCCAGAATATAGCCAATGAGTTAAAAAACTCATAAAATATAAAAAAAAAGAAATCTTTTCTATCTTTAATTATTAAAAGAGTTTAAATATCATGATAGTTGAATTTCTATAACGTGCCGCTTGGACAACTAATTAGAAACAGGATCCATGGTTCGTTCCATTTTTGAAATTTAAAAAAGAAACCTCTTTCTACGCTTTTTCTGTAGTTTCGGCGGCAATTAAACGCCAATTCGGAATTACGTGAATAATAAATTTTTGTTAAAAATGGGTAAAAATAAGAGTTGTGACGAGTCAACTAGGCAATTAATGTTAAATTAAATTTAGATCGAAAGTGGACTTATAGAAGAATTGATAATCATCCAGAATGTTCTGCGAAGAAAGTTTTCAACACTATTGCTCATTATAAAAGAAACGGAACTACTAAAAGTGTTTTTAGAAAGGCTCGTCCAAGGAAATCGTCTCCCCGGGAAGATTTGCAAATAATACGTGTAGCTAAACAAGACCCGTTTAAAGGCTCCAACGAGATTAGAAATGAAGTTTTTTCACCTGATGACCCAAGGAACATTTCCTCGAAACTGGTACGCCGTAGATTAGTGGAAGCTAAATTGTTCGGGAGGGTTCTCGAAAGGTACCGCTACTTACCAAGCAACACCGAGATAAGCGATTATTATTTGCAAAGAAATATCTTAACTGGACCGTACGAGAATGGAAAAAAGTGTTATTCTCGGATGAAACAAAAATAAATATGGTGAATTCAGACGGCAAACGCTACATTAGACGTCCAATAAACCATCCTTTTGATTATAAATACACGAGGAGCATAGTCAAACACGACGGTGGTAACATTTAAGTATGGGGATGTTTTTCTGGTTGCGGAATTGGACCCGTCCGTAAGATTGTAGGTATAATGGATCAATTTCAATACAAAAACATCTTAGAAGAGACAATGATTCCCTACACCGACAACCATTTGCCTGTGACCTGGATCTTTCAGCATGATAACGACCCAAAACACACGGCCCGCAGTGTTAAATCCTTTCTTAGTGAGCAACGTGTTACCATGTTAGACTGGCCTGCAAATAGTCCCGATTTAAATCCTATTGAAAATGTGTGTTGCGTCGTTAAAAAATGTCTCCATTAAACGTAATTCCAGTCAAAATGAACTTTACGAAGACTTTGTTGAAGCATGGAACTCGATCCCACTCGATAAATGTATGAAATTACTTGAATCAATACCACGTCGTTGCAGAGCCGTCATTAATAACAAAGGCTATGCAACTAAATATTAATTTTCAAGAAATTTAGTTAATCAAACATAATGTCACATAAATAATTTGAAACTGATGACATTAACACGTTAATAACTTTGATTTTTACCTCATTTCTTTATTGTTTCTAATTACTTGTCCATGACGGATGGTACTGCAAATGTCGTTAAGTTGTTTGTACGTAACTAAATATCTAAATGGTGGTTGTAAACTCGGATATTTATTTGTTTTTTTATGAATTATAAGTTGTTGAATGTATTCTATGCATTTTGTTGTTTTATTTCCAAAAACGAAAGTTTTACGGCAATGTGCCTTGTATAGTGTGAAATACGTCGCAAGTGTTTCTAATTATATGTCCACCACTGTATATTTATTTATAACATAACATTTATATCTCCTTGCGATGGATAAATCGCCAAGTGTTCAAACATAGAAATTTATTTCTGTCATAGTTTTTATAACATAACAGTTTAAGTGAGGTTTAAGTTGTCGAATTCTCCTTTTAAGTTTTCACCCGTAGTAGGAGAAATTTGCTCTTACATCCATAGTTATAAATACATATTTAAAAACAAAGCAAGACTTTAAAATGTACCATCGAAGAAAAGCCCGCCGTCCCACTCATCACCCGCGCCGTATGACACATAACGAAAGGAGTATCGATTATAATAAGAATCGATTCTTTCCAAATGATCCAGGAAAGTTAACATTAAATTTAAAATTTTGTTTAACAAAATGTGCTTGAATTTCAAGCGTCCTCGGTTGTTGCATTATCAAATATTTTTATGTATTATAGATAACTGATAGTAATGTGATAATGACTTATCATGGCTTACCATCATCGTTCATCATCAACGTTCAACACATAAGTAAATGCATAAAAGATAAAAGGAGATACTGTACACGACGTTGATTAGATGATTTTAAGACAATATATGGTTTTAAGGGGCTGCACAATGCTAAAATTCAGTCCTGCTCTAACGCTTTTGTTTTTCAACTGTCTATCCTGCTCTATTTTGTCCTATTTTGCGCTATCCGGAGACCCAGCGACGTCGTAATGCAGTGCGCGCTGATACGAACGGTATTTCAATAGGTATAGTTTCTGTCGATATTTGCACCGACAAGGTCGACTCAAGGCTACCTGCACCTTAAATAAAAAGCATCTGGGATCCTTAGTTGTTAGTATTTAGTTTATTGGGTGTAAAAATTTCAAATACGCAACTGTCACTAAGCCGGTAACAGGCCAGTAGATTTAATAAAATCCATAGGCTATACGTCAACATTCAGGCTCTGCAGGGGGGTGCATCTGGTGTGAGGTTGATCAGGTATCAACTTCAAGCAAATGCATGCGAAATTCAACGCGTGCAAAAGAGATGGCATGTAGGCGGGCGTCGTCGCACGCACGTCAAATTTCAATCTCAAGTTGATGTTGATGAAAATGAGAATTACGCGGTAGACCCACTGGTCGTCTGGATTCCCCGGGTATCGACAAAATGGGCATCGCTCGCAGTGGCGTACTTTAAGATTTAGCGCCCTGGGCCCGTAAGGTTTGCCGCCCCATAAAATAACGAGAAAGTAGCAAAAATATTTCAATTATAAAATAAAATCCAACATTGTTGATTTGGGTTAAGAATGTAACTAGTGAAAAAAAAAAAAAAACTGAAAACTACAAAGAAATACTGAAATAAAATCTGACGGCCAAATTGGTTACAAAATTCTTCAATGACACTGTCATAATTAACGGATTTTGTCAAGTCAGCTTCTATGATATTAAGAATTTAGCTAGGCCTCGCAGCCTGCCGCCCCGGGCCATGGCCCTTTTGGCCCTAGGGTAAATACGCCACTGATCGCTCGACAATGTGAGACATAGTTTGGTCTTCTTGACCGCAGTCGCCGCCGCGTTCCTGCAACTCCACTTGTGGTTACGGTAACCAGATGACAGGAATTTTCCTGACATGTCAGGAATTTTGGCCTTCTGCCAGAAGATTTGTCAAGACGAATAATGAGAATGAATAAATGCTTAAAATTATTATATTAATTTTTAACTTATTTGACAGGACTAAACTTAATCTAAGTGCTTAATCGTCTTTTTCTTTCAGTATCGAAAAAACAAAGACAGGACGCTTTAAATAAAGTTAGTCCTTTTACCAACACAATGGTGTCGATTCGGTGTAACAACATTGTGTTGTGTTGGTAAAAGAAACTGTCGAAATTCGCGATGCCTCCGCATTACCTTTACGAAAAATGACAGGAAATTTATTGAAAAATCAAGGATTTTGTCAGGAATTCAGTTAAGTTGATCTAGTAACCCTACTTGTGGTGGAAGTTGTTGCATCGGCCATGGCCGGTTCACAGGCCAGCTGATACTTGACTTGATGCTGATATGTTTGGGGCGCATGAAAGGAGTCTCCACCGGAAAATCTCGTTCGGTGGCGTCGGAGGAGGGGGGAGGTGTCATAGGAGTCATGACCCTGACCCCCCAAAATCATCCACGCGGATTCCATAATCTTTTACAACTTGACGGTTAGGAACATTTTGAATAAATTTTTAACTGCTGAATTCAATGACATAAAAAATAATCAAAACTCAAAAGATTTAATTAAAATAATTAAAAATTCGTGGAACTGTACTTTAGCCAAGATTACCCCACCCCCCAAAATCGTAGGCTGCGGTTTTAAATACGCGCGGCACACCCTGGACAGTTCGACCATGACCCTACTAACTGACAAATCCTTTGACTGCAACTGGTGAAACTACCTGGACTAAGGCTGAACTGAGTAACTTTGTAACTATAGCATTTTTAATAGAAGAAAAATACATAGTAATCTACCCACAGAACTATTAAAATCTACCTGATACAAATAGTGATGTGATTTTTCCTGAATTTCGTTTTAATATGTAGAAGTGAAGCAAGAAAATTCAAAAATTACCCTTATTTCTCGATTTTTTGTCCATTTGTAACAATATAACTGCTGCAGTTTTTACCAAAACAGTATCAAAATTTAAATACTTCTAGACAAAATAATATAAAATGGTATGGTTTTCCCAGTTCTCGGAAATTAATTTTATTTTACATAAAACTAATTAAAAACACACTTTTTCGCACTTGTCAGCCGCAGCGACTGACGTAACAGCCATGTTGCAGTGCGAGCTTTATTTTAATGTGATTTTGTTCAATATTTCAACCACCACAAACCGAGTTGCAAATTTTTCAGACGGAGTCACCTTGACGCATCGCCTACTTTCCCAATTTCTGGGTGAGCGCCCTTCATTAGGTCACATCAACACTTTCCAACAGGCACGGTAGTGGCGTAGTAATACGATATATTCTCTGGTAGTGGCCAAGCATAAACATCTGTTGCTTATGCAAAGCAAGTAAGGGACGACGACGGTCCACGGTGCATATAACGTGGATTTTATTAACCCGTGGCTAAAGACGCAGTATTCTGTAAGTTCGTCGTCTAAAACAAAACGTCTTCCATTGAGTTACAAAAACGTACAGGCAACAGCAGTTCAGGTCCCTATTTGTTAACGATTTTATTTATTTATTTTTATTTATTTATTTATTTTCCTTCTTACATCTATCTTTACAAGTTTGCACTCAAAACGATAGCGTAAACAAAAACAAATCAAGGCTTTACATGCACATAAAAAAAAGAAAAAAGAGAAATATAACACTAACAAACACTTTAGAAAAATATAAACAATAACTTAATGCTAACATAAATTTTATTTACAAAGCACGTTTTAAGGCGGCATTTTAAGGCGAATGGATACGCCAACTACAACTTGAACCTGTCTTTGAAGGCCTACTCCTCCCACACGGGTGGTCCAAATATTTTCATAAAAATAGATGATAAGCATTATAGAGTCAAAAATAAATTTCAAGTTTCATAAACTGTTTTTCTATTGTAAGTTTTGACAAAAAAAAATCGAAAGTCATCGAAAGTTTCCCATGATTAACACAAGAATTCTCTTACTCCATCCAAACGCCTAAAGCGATTTTAATCATTATTTCACCAAATTATAGGAAATTTTTAGATCTAAAAATTTAAATTCAAATTTTTTTTCCCGTTTATGGCGTCCATGTGAAAAGTATTATTTTCTCCTATTTTGCGCTAGCCGAAAACGCAGTAGTTGTCGTAACAGCCACTTTTCAAGGCACGCTGAAATGAACATTATTTCAATGTCGTTTCCGTTGATATTTGTACCGACACACATCGAGTTGCTTATTTGGCGTGGTCATACGCCTTAACGGCTATGACGCCCCAATAAAAACCGGTCTTACCGGCGTCCGTACATATACCTTCCTATATTCCAGTTATTTTGATAAAATTATTTAATACGTAATGAAAAATATATCAATACATCAAATAATTAATTAAGTCAGTGAATAATACATCATATTATATATATCCAGTTATTTTTTCAAGTGTCACATCCCCAAAGCTCTACCTACCTATATCCTGATGTAATTAAGTTGGTATCCATTTCGCCACTTCTGGTGGTTTTCTCCGCATCAGCAACGCCGCTGGCCTTCACTAGTCAAGTTTTGTTGTTGGTATAGGTTCTCATAATAAATAAACCAAAATCCTGAAATGATGTTTTGATAAATGTAAATTTATTGAATTACTTAGTCTATCTCATTTATATTTACAACTGCAAATAATATTTATGACCTTTTGTGTAGAGAAATTTATCGATACCTACCATAAATTTGGATAATTTCAATAAAAAGATAAATTTACTTTAGTATAAATAGTGTAACCGCAGATGGAATATCATAATACCGTTTACGGTTAGGTGAGTAAACTGTTTCTTTTTACTTGGTTTGCTGCGTTGAATGCAAGAGTAAAAGAGTTACAATGCCAAGAAAGGAAAGAACTTCATACATCTTTTATTTAACTTAATTTATATTGCTGA
The DNA here is from genome assembly GCA_934047225.1 of Ypsolopha sequella. Lineage (NCBI taxonomy): Eukaryota > Metazoa > Arthropoda > Insecta > Lepidoptera > Ypsolophidae > Ypsolopha > Ypsolopha sequella. The sequence continues at coordinate 8,711,929 of OW204002.1, read as the reverse complement.
TTTGGTAATGTAATTAGTATTCTCTGTTTTTTATTTGGTTATTGTGATAAGCGATTAATTAATTTCCCATCAAATTTATGAATTATTGTGTGTACGTTTATTATCACTTTACTAATAAGCTATCATTCGTAAATGTAACATCGTAAAAGACTTAAAATGCTTATAAAAATAAACTATTTTCCTGCAGCGTCATAATTTGGTTCTTCCAGATACCAGAACAACACAACAATGCAGTTCCTCACGGTCTTTGTCGTCCTCCTCTCCGTGGCTTTCGGTGCTCCCGTGGCCTCACAATGGTCCCTGGCTGAGCTCTCCGACGCTCTCCAGAACCCAGCCACCGACCCTGCCATCATGCCCTACTTGGAAGACGCTCTTAACCAGCTGATGAGCTCTTTGGTGTCTGGAGTCCAGCAGGTAAGACTTGGTTCTTCTACTGCCACAGCAAATGTAAGCGGAAGTTTGATAGAGCCATACTTTTTGCATCAGAGGATACTATGTGTATTGTACTTGTTAGTAATTTTTTAATTAATTGAGAACGGATTTGGTAGCCGTTGAAGCTCTTCTGGACCCTATACCCATCATTGGACAGTTTCTAGTCTTTATATCATAAAAATAAAAACAAAAATATGAATTGGAAATATTCTCATTTTCTGTAAACCTAAAACCATATTAATTTTCTAGGACACCATCATGGTATCCATCCCCGTAGAGGTTACTCCCATTGGGTCAGTATGGTCCTTGGCTGAGCTTTCCGATGCTCTCCAAAACCCGGCCACCGACCCTGCTATCTTGCCGTACTTGGAAGCCGCTCTTAACGAGCTGATGAGCGCTTTGGTGTCTGGTGTCCAGCAGGTAAGATATAGTTAGTCTACTGCCAAAGAAAATGCAAGTGAAAGCTCAATGGAGCCACACTGCTTGCATTACAGGATATCGTAGTCTTTTTAAAATAAATTGAGCACGATTTTCCATTTTTTAGTCATTGAAGATATTCTGACTTCGTAATGGACTTCAGTCAGTTCAGTTTGAGAGATGTGCAAAAGAGATGGCATGTTAGGCAAGAGTCATCGCACTTCCGTCAAACTGAACTGAATGAAGCCCATTTCAAACACCCTGTGCATGTCCTGGACAGTTTGTAGTCTCTAAACGTGAAACCAAACTGAGCAAAGCTCCTGGTCATTCCATTTTTGTGAACCTACAGTTAGGTATGCTAATTTTTCAGGACAGCATTGTGGTCTCCCTCCCCTTAGAGGTTGCCCAAGAGGCCTTCCCCGCCGCCGCGGTCACTACCCCCGCCGCCGCGGTCGCTACCCCCGTTGAGGCTGCCTCCGCTCCCCTTGTTCAGATCATCGTCAATATCAATGGCAAGGAAGGTCAACAGGTCAGTAAAAATCAAACCAGCTAACGTCTACCTTTATTCCTTTATTTATGAGCAAATATTCATTAGTTAATACATTTTCAGGTTGTTGACGTCGGAGCCGCTGCTTCTCCCGCTATTCCCGAGGCTGTGTCCGTCGTCGAACAGGCCTCAGAAGCACCAATCTCCATCGTTGATGTCATGCCTGTGGTTGGAGGCCAGGCTCCCATTCAAATCGTCGACGTCATGCCAGTCGTGGGAGGCCAGGCTCCCGTTCAAATCGTCGACGTCATGCCAGTCGTGGAAGGCCAGGCTCCCGTTCAAATCGTCGACGTCATGCCAGTCGTGGAAGGCCAGGCTCCCGTTCAAATCGTCGACGTCATGCCAGTCGTGGGAGGCCAGGTTCCCGTTCAAGTAGTCGACATCATGCCCGTGGTAGCCCCATCCCCCGCTAACCCCATTGACGTCATCGCTGTGGCTGCTCCCGAAATCAACCCCATCGACATCCTGGCCCCAATCGCCGTTGCCCCCGGTTCTGCCGTCCAGGTTGTTGGACCCATCGTGTAAACATCAAATAATTACTGCATGAGAAATAAATCACAATACTCTTACATATAATAAAGCATAATAAGAAAACTTAAATTTCATTTTATTTAAATTAATTTTATTTTTTGCAATACCATTTGCTATCCACGTTTTAACACAACTCGCGAAGGTACCTCGGTAAGGAACTCAGAAATATATAAAAGGATACAATTGTTTACATTATAACAATTCATATATATAAGGTGACTTTTTGATCATCGTCCAAATTCATACTGGAGGCTTGGTAAGTGATCAGCATCATGAATCGATAACAATTTTTGTGAAATTCGTATAATGAAATTTCGACTTCCCATCGTAATTCACTCCCACCCAGTCCTGAGTGAATCACTATGGGGTTTTGAAATTTAGTTTCATGAATTAAAAAAAAATCGTTATTGGTTCATGATGCTGATGAGTTACCAATGCTCAAGTATGAATTTGGACGATGTTGACAAATTCATCTTGTATATATCAATGAAGCTAAAAATGTAAATTTAAATTTAAATCATCAACATATTTTACACTAGAAGAGCAGTCAGTAATTAGATAATATCAAAAGTAATTAACACCATCTGCAAGTAGAGAAACCTATTTTTTATTTTTTTAGGAAATAGTTGTATTTGTGGATATATTAATAATTTGCAATATTCCGCTAAACACTCTTACCATGCTATTCAAAATGGTACTCTGGTACAGGTACAGTAAACAGGTACTCTGGGTGAGGCAGCGCGGTGACGTGACGGAAACTAGCGACATCTAGCGGCTGTATTCGGAAGGGAACGATGTACTCTCTTAATGGACTTCAGACGTCTTAGGAAACATAATAACAATTTTATTGGAAGGTAAAATTTTTATATTATTTCATATTTATTTCAAATGTTAATTGTAATCAAAAAGCGTTCAAGAAGTTACTTAAGTAATGCATGTAGAAAATTCTCGCATATTTTGAGATGTATAGCTTTAAAAATACATATCATTAGCACCATGTTAAGATTTTTTTAGCGCTGACTGCGATTTTTTTCTATCGAGCGAAGTTAATTAAATTACAAAATTTATAATTGCGATTGTCGGCACTTGGTGAAACTTGAAACATATCTTGAATTAAAATACTTGTACTTGTAGTTTCACTTTATTTGTGTTAACTCCCAACCGGTTTCGGATTTTATTCCATTTTCAAGGGAAGATCTTAATCTTAATACATTATCATTGTTTACGTTGCTCAGAGCTAGTGCCTGGAGTCATGTAAAATATTTTAATTAAGATCTTCCCTTGAAAATGGAATAAAATCCGAAACCGGTTGGGAGTTAACACAAATAAAGTGAAACTACAAGTACAAGTATTTTAATTCAAGATAATTAAATTACGTTTTCAGAACGACATGTTACTTAAGAATATCCTCGTTTCTAATATATATATTTTTTTGGATTTTTAATAATGTAATTACTAACGGTATGAATTAAACAAAATGGTCATTTTATAATTGACGGGCCTTAAGTTGTGTGTTTGAGAACGAAACCCACTTAATAGAGACTACATTTTATTTTTTTAAATAGGGAGTTCTGCGATCGGATCATTTTTAATCATTTCCAGCCTGAACCGGAAATGGAATTGACCGGTCAAAAATATAAACCTTCCCAAAGTTAACGAGTATACAAAAATATATATATTTATTTATAACATAACATTTATATCTCCTTGCGATGGATAAATCGCCAAGTGTTCAAACATAGAAATTTATTTCTGTCATAGTTTTTATAACATAACAGTTTAAGTTGTCGAATTCTCCTTTTAAGTTTTCACCCGTAGTAGGAGAAATTTGCTCTTACATCCATAGTTATAAATACATATTTAAAAACAAAGCAAGACTTTAAAATGTACCATCGAAGAAAAGCCCGCCGTCCCACTCATCACCCGCGCCGTATGATACATAACGAAAGGAGTATCGATTATAATAAGGATCGATTCTTTCCAAATGATCCAGGAAAGTTAACATTAAATTTAAAATTTTGTTTATCAAAATGTGCTTGAATTTCAAGCGTCCTCGGTTGTTGCATTATCAAATATTTTTATGTATTATAGATAACTGATAGTAATGTGATAATGATAAGCCATCATCGTTCATCATCAACGTTCAACACATAAGTAAATGCATAAAAGATAAATGGAGATACTGTACACGACGTTGATTAGATGATTTTAAGACAATATATGGTTTTAAGGGGCTGCACAATGCTAAAATTCAGTCATGCTCTAACGCTTTTGTTTTTTAACTGTCTATCCTGCTCTATTTTGTCCTATTTTGCGCTATCCGGAGACCCAGCGACGTCGTAATGCAGTGCCCGCTGATACGAACGGTATTTCAATAGGTATAGAGTTTCTGTCGATATTTGCACCGACAAGGTTGACTCAAGGCTACCTGCACCTTAAATAAAAAGCATCTGGGATCCTTAGTTGTTAGTATTTAGTTTATTGGGTGTAAAAATTTCAAATACGCAACTGTCACTAAGCCGGTAACAGGCCAGTAGATTTAATAAAATCCATAGGCTATATTTTATTCTGTGGCTATACGTCAACATTCAGGCTCTGCAGGGGGGTGCATCTTGTGTGAGGTTGATCAGGTATCAACTTCAAGCAAATGCATGCGAAATTCAACGCGTGCAAAAGAGATGGCATGTTAGGCGGGCGTCGTCGCACGCACGTCAAATTTCAATCTCAAGTTGATGTTGATGAAAATGAGAATTACGCGGTAGACCCACTGGTCGTCTGGATTCCCAGGGTATCGACAAAATGGGCATCGCTCGCAGTGGAGATATTAAGAATTTAGCTTGGCCTTCGCAGCCTGCCGCCCCGGGCCATGGCCATGGCCCTAGGGTAAATACGCCACTGATCGCTCGACAATGTGAGACATAGTTTGGTCTTCTTGACCGCAGTCGCCGCCGCGTTCCTGCAACTCCACTTGTGGTTACGGTAACCAGATGACAGGAATTTTCCTGACATGTCAGGAATTTTGGACTTCTGCCAGAAGATTTGTCAAGACGAATAATGAGAATGAATAAATGCTTAAAATTATTATATTAATTTTTAACTTATTTGACAGGACTAAAAGTGCTTAATATATGTATATATAAGTCTTAATCCGTCTTTTTCTTTCAGTATCGAAAAGATAAAGACAGGATGCTTAAAATAAGGTTAGTCCTTTTACCAACACAATGGTGTCGATTCGGTGTAACAACATTGTGTTGTGTTGGTAAAAGAAACTGTCGAAATTCGCGATGCCTCCGCATTACCTTTACGAAAAATGACAGGAAATTTATTGAAAAATCAAGGATTTTGTCAGGAATTCAGTTAAGTTGATCTAGTAACCCTACTTGTGGTGGAAGTTGTTGCATCGGCCATGGCCGGTTCACAGGCCAGCTGATACTTGACTTGATGCTGATATGTTTGGGGCGCATGAAAGGAGTCTCCACCGGAAAATCTCGTTCGGTGGCGTCGGAGGAGGGGGGAGGTGTCATAGGAGTCATGACCCTGACCCCCCAAAATCATCCACGCGGATTCCATAATCTTTTACAACTTGACGGTTAGGAACATTTTGAATAAATTTTTAACTGCTGAATTCAATGACATAAAAAATAATCAAAACTCAAAAGATTTAATTAAAATAATTAAAAATTCGTGGAACTGTACTTTAGCCAAGATTACCCCACCCCCCAAAATCGTAGGCTGCGGTTTTAAATACGCGCGGCACACCCTGGACAGTTCGACCATGACCCTACTAACTGACAAATCCTTTGACTGCAACTGGTGAAACTACCTGGACTAAGGCTGAACTGAGTAACTTTGTAACTATAGCATTTTTAATAGAAGAAAAATACATAGTAATCTACCCACAGAACTATTAAAATCTACCTGATACAAATAGTGATGTGATTTTTCCTGAATTTCGTTTTAATATGTAGAAGTGAAGCAAGAAAATTCAAAAATTACCCTTATTTCTCGATTTTTTGTCCATTTGTAACAATATAACTGCTGCAGTTTTTACCAAAACAGTATCAAAATTTAAATACTTCTAGACAAAATAATATAAAATGGTATGGTTTTCCCAGTTCTCGGAAATTAATTTTATTTTACATAAAACTAATTAAAAACACACTTTTTCGCACTTGTCAGCCGCAGCGACTGACGTAACAGCCATGTTGCAGTGCGAGCTTTATTTTAATGTGATTTTGTTCAATATTTCAACCACCACAAACCGAGTTGCAAATTTTTCAGACGGAGTCACCTTGACGCATCGCCTACTTTCCCAATTTCTGGGTGAGCGCCCTTCATTAGGTCACATCAACACTTTCCAACAGGCACGGTAGTGGCGTAGTAATACGATATATTCTCTGGTAGTGGCCAAGCATAAACATCTGTTGCTTATGCAAAGCAAGTAAGGGACGACGACGGTCCACGGTGCATATAACGTGGATTTTATTAACCCGTGGCTAAAGACGCAGTATTCTGTAAGTTCGTCGTCTAAAACAAAACGTCTTCCATTGAGTTACAAAAACGTACAGGCAACAGCAGTTCAGGTCCCTATTTGTTAACGATTTTATTTATTTATTTTTATTTATTTATTTATTTTCCTTCTTACATCTATCTTTACAAGTTTGCACTCAAAACGATAGCGTAAACAAAAACAAATCAAGGCTTTACATGCACATAAAAAAAAGAAAAAAGAGAAATATAACACTAACAAACACTTTAGAAAAATATAAACAATAACTTAATGCTAACATAAATTTTATTTACAAAGCACGTTTTAAGGCGGCATTTTAAGGCGAATGGATACGCCAACTACAACTTGAACCTGTCTTTGAAGGCCTACTCCTCCCACACGGGTGGTCCAAATATTTTCATAAAAATAGATGATAAGCATTATAGAGTCAAAAATAAATTTCAAGTTTCATAAACTGTTTTTCTATTGTAAGTTTTGACAAAAAAAAATCGAAAGTCATCGAAAGTTTCCCATGATTAACACAAGAATTCTCTTACTCCATCCAAACGCCTAAAGCGATTTTAATCATTATTTCACCAAATTATAGGAAATTTTTAGATCTAAAAATTTAAATTCAAATTTTTTTTCCCGTTTATGGCGTCCATGTGAAAAGTATTATTTTCTCCTATTTTGCGCTAGCCGAAAACGCAGTAGTTGTCGTAACAGCCACTTTTCAAGGCACGCTGAAATGAACATTATTTCAATGTCGTTTCCGTTGATATTTGTACCGACACACATCGAGTTGCTTATTTGGCGTGGTCATACGCCTTAACGGCTATGACGCCCCAATAAAAACCGGTCTTACCGGCGTCCGTACATATACCTTCCTATATTCCAGTTATTTTGATAAAATTATTTAATACGTAATGAAAAATATATCAATACATCAAATAATTAATTAAGTCAGTGAATAATACATCATATTATATATATCCAGTTATTTTTTCAAGTGTCACATCCCCAAAGCTCTACCTACCTATATCCTGATGTAATTAAGTTGGTATCCATTTCGCCACTTCTGGTGGTTTTCTCCGCATCAGCAACGCCGCTGGCCTTCACTAGTCAAGTTTTGTTGTTGGTATAGGTTCTCATAATAAATAAACCAAAATCCTGAAATGATGTTTTGATAAATGTAAATTTATTGAATTACTTAGTCTATCTCATTTATATTTACAACTGCAAATAATATTTATGACCTTTTGTGTAGAGAAATTTATCGATACCTACCATAAATTTGGATAATTTCAATAAAAAGATAAATTTACTTTAGTATAAATAGTGTAACCGCAGATGGAATATCATAATACCGTTTACGGTTAGGTGAGTAAACTGTTTCTTTTTACTTGGTTTGCTGCGTTGAATGCAAGAGTAAAAGAGTTACAATGCCAAGAAAGGAAAGAACTTCATACATCTTTTATTTAACTTAATTTATATTGCTGATTTGGTAATGTAATTAGTATTCTCTGTTTTTTATTTGGTTATTGTGATAAGCGATTAATTAATTTCCCATCAAATTTATGAATTATTGTGTGTACGTTTATTATCACTTTACTAATAAGCTATCATTCGTAAATGTAACATCGTAAAAGACTTAAAATGCTTATAAAAATAAACTATTTTCCTGCAGCGTCATAATTTGGTTCTTCCAGATACCAGAACAACACAACAATGCAGTTCCTCACGGTCTTTGTCGTCCTCCTCTCCGTGGCTTTCGGTGCTCCCGTGGCCTCACAATGGTCCCTGGCTGAGCTCTCCGACGCTCTCCAGAACCCAGCCACCGACCCTGCCATCATGCCCTACTTGGAAGACGCTCTTAACCAGCTGATGAGCTCTTTGGTGTCTGGAGTCCAGCAGGTAAGACTTGGTTCTTCTACTGCCACAGCAAATGTAAGCGGAAGTTTGATAGAGCCATACTTTTTGCATCAGAGGATACTATGTGTATTGTACTTGTTAGTAATTTTTTAATTAATTGAGAACGGATTTGGTAGCCGTTGAAGCTCTTCTGGACCCTATACCCATCATTGGACAGTTTCTAGTCTTTATATCATAAAAATAAAAACAAAAATATGAATTGGAAATATTCTCATTTTCTGTAAACCTAAAACCATATTAATTTTCTAGGACACCATCATGGTATCCATCCCCGTAGAGGTTACTCCCATTGGGTCAGTATGGTCCTTGGCTGAGCTTTCCGATGCTCTCCAAAACCCGGCCACCGACCCTGCTATCTTGCCGTACTTGGAAGCCGCTCTTAACGAGCTGATGAGCGCTTTGGTGTCTGGTGTCCAGCAGGTAAGATATAGTTAGTCTACTGCCAAAGAAAATGCAAGTGAAAGCTCAATGGAGCCACACTGCTTGCATTACAGGATATCGTAGTCTTTTTAAAATAAATTGAGCACGATTTTCCATTTTTTAGTCATTGAAGATATTCTGACTTCGTAATGGACTTCAGTCAGTTCAGTTTGAGAGATGTGCAAAAGAGATGGCATGTTAGGCAAGAGTCATCGCACATCCGTCAAACTGAACTGAATGAAGCCCATTTCAAACACCCTGTGCATGTCCTGGACAGTTTGTAGTCTCTAAACGTGAAACCAAACTGAGCAAAGCTCCTGGTCATTCCATTTTTGTGAACCTACAGTTAGGTATGCTAATTTTTCAGGACAGCATTGTGGTCTCCCTCCCCTTAGAGGTTGCCCAAGAGGCCTTCCCCGCCGCCGCGGTCACTACCCCCGCCGCCGCGGTCGCTACCCCCGTTGAGGCTGCCTCCGCTCCCCTTGTTCAGATCATCGTCAATATCAATGGCAAGGAAGGTCAACAGGTCAGTAAAAATCAAACCAGCTAACGTCTACCTTTATTCCTTTATTTATGAGCAAATATTCATTAGTTAATACATTTTCAGGTTGTTGACGTCGGAGCCGCTGCTTCTCCCGCTATTCCCGAGGCTGTGTCCGTCGTCGAACAGGCCTCAGAAGCACCAATCTCCATCGTTGATGTCATGCCTGTGGTTGGAGGCCAGGCTCCCATTCAAATCGTCGACGTCATGCCAGTCGTGGGAGGCCAGGCTCCCGTTCAAATCGTCGACGTCATGCCAGTCGTGGAAGGCCAGGCTCCCGTTCAAATCGTCGACGTCATGCCAGTCGTGGAAGGCCAGGCTCCCGTTCAAATCGTCGACGTCATGCCAGTCGTGGGAGGCCAGGTTCCCGTTCAAGTAGTCGACATCATGCCCGTGGTAGCCCCATCCCCCGCTAACCCCATTGACGTCATCGCTGTGGCTGCTCCCGAAATCAACCCCATCGACATCCTGGCCCCAATCGCCGTTGCCCCCGGTTCTGCCGTCCAGGTTGTTGGACCCATCGTGTAAACATCAAATAATTACTGCATGAGAAATAAATCACAATACTCTTACATATAATAAAGCATAATAAGAAAACTTAAATTTCATTTTATTTAAATTAATTTTATTTTTTGCAATACCATTTGCTATCCACGTTTTAACACAACTCGCGAAGGTACCTCGGTAAGGAACTCAGAAATATATAAAAGGATACAATTGTTTACATTATAACAATTCATATATATAAGGTGACTTTTTGATCATCGTCCAAATTCATACTGGAGGCTTGGTAAGTGATCAGCATCATGAATCGATAACAATTTTTGTGAAATTCGTATAATGAAATTTCGACTTCCCATCGTAATTCACTCCCACCCAGTCCTGAGTGAATCACTATGGGGTTTTGAAATTTAGTTTCATGAATTAAAAAAAAATCGTTATTGGTTCATGATGCTGATGAGTTACCAATGCTCAAGTATGAATTTGGACGATGTTGACAAATTCATCTTGTATATATCAATGAAGCTAAAAATGTAAATTTAAATTTAAATCATCAACATATTTTACACTAGAAGAGCAGTCAGTAATTAGATAATATCAAAAGTAATTAACACCATCTGCAAGTAGAGAAACCTATTTTTTATTTTTTTAGGAAATAGTTGTATTTGTGGATATATTAATAATTTGCAATATTCCGCTAAACACTCTTACCATGCTATTCAAAATGGTACTCTGGTACAGGTACAGTAAACAGGTACTCTGGGTGAGGCAGCGCGGTGACGTGACGGAAACTAGCGACATCTAGCGGCTGTATTCGGAAGGGAACGATGTACTCTCTTAATGGACTTCAGACGTCTTAGGAAACATAATAACAATTTTATTGGAAGGTAAAATTTTTATATTATTTCATATTTATTTCAAATGTTAATTGTAATCAAAAAGCGTTCAAGAAGTTACTTAAGTAATGCATGTAGAAAATTCTCGCATATTTTGAGATGTATAGCTTTAAAAATACATATCATTAGCACCATGTTAAGATTTTTTTAGCGCTGACTGCGATTTTTTTCTATCGAGCGAAGTTAATTAAATTACAAAATTTATAATTGCGATTGTCGGCACTTGGTGAAACTTGAAACATATCTTGAATTAAAATACTTGTACTTGTAGTTTCACTTTATTTGTGTTAACTCCCAACCGGTTTCGGATTTTATTCCATTTTCAAGGGAAGATCTTAATCTTAATACATTATCATTGTTTACGTTGCTCAGAGCTAGTGCCTGGAGTCATGTAAAATATTTTAATTAAGATCTTCCCTTGAAAATGGAATAAAATCCGAAACCGGTTGGGAGTTAACACAAATAAAGTGAAACTACAAGTACAAGTATTTTAATTCAAGATAATTAAATTACGTTTTCAGAACGACATGTTACTTAAGAATATCCTCGTTTCTAATATATATATTTTTTTGGATTTTTAATAATGTAATTACTAACGGTATGAATTAAACAAAATGGTCATTTTATAATTGACGGGCCTTAAGTTGTGTGTTTGAGAACGAAACCCACTTAATAGAGACTACATTTTATTTTTTTAAATAGGGAGTTCTGCGATCGGATCATTTTTAATCATTTCCAGCCTGAACCGGAAATGGAATTGACCGGTCAAAAATATAAACCTTCCCAAAGTTAACGAGTATACAAAAATATATATATTTATTTATAACATAACATTTATATCTCCTTGCGATGGATAAATCGCCAAGTGTTCAAACATAGAAATTTATTTCTGTCATAGTTTTTATAACATAACAGTTTAAGTTGTCGAATTCTCCTTTTAAGTTTTCACCCGTAGTAGGAGAAATTTGCTCTTACATCCATAGTTATAAATACATATTTAAAAACAAAGCAAGACTTTAAAATGTACCATCGAAGAAAAGCCCGCCGTCCCACTCATCACCCGCGCCGTATGATACATAACGAAAGGAGTATCGATTATAATAAGGATCGATTCTTTCCAAATGATCCAGGAAAGTTAACATTAAATTTAAAATTTTGTTTATCAAAATGTGCTTGAATTTCAAGCGTCCTCGGTTGTTGCATTATCAAATATTTTTATGTATTATAGATAACTGATAGTAATGTGATAATGATAAGCCATCATCGTTCATCATCAACGTTCAACACATAAGTAAATGCATAAAAGATAAATGGAGATACTGTACACGACGTTGATTAGATGATTTTAAGACAATATATGGTTTTAAGGGGCTGCACAATGCTAAAATTCAGTCATGCTCTAACGCTTTTGTTTTTTAACTGTCTATCCTGCTCTATTTTGTCCTATTTTGCGCTATCCGGAGACCCAGCGACGTCGTAATGCAGTGCCCGCTGATACGAACGGTATTTCAATAGGTATAGAGTTTCTGTCGATATTTGCACCGACAAGGTTGACTCAAGGCTACCTGCACCTTAAATAAAAAGCATCTGGGATCCTTAGTTGTTAGTATTTAGTTTATTGGGTGTAAAAATTTCAAATACGCAACTGTCACTAAGCCGGTAACAGGCCAGTAGATTTAATAAAATCCATAGGCTATATTTTATTCTGTGGCTATACGTCAACATTCAGGCTCTGCAGGGGGGTGCATCTTGTGTGAGGTTGATCAGGTATCAACTTCAAGCAAATGCATGCGAAATTCAACGCGTGCAAAAGAGATGGCATGTTAGGCGGGCGTCGTCGCACGCACGTCAAATTTCAATCTCAAGTTGATGTTGATGAAAATGAGAATTACGCGGTAGACCCACTGGTCGTCTGGATTCCCAGGGTATCGACAAAATGGGCATCGCTCGCAGTGGAGATATTAAGAATTTAGCTTGGCCTTCGCAGCCTGCCGCCCCGGGCCATGGCCATGGCCCTAGGGTAAATACGCCACTGATCGCTCGACAATGTGAGACATAGTTTGGTCTTCTTGACCGCAGTCGCCGCCGCGTTCCTGCAACTCCACTTGTGGTTACGGTAACCAGATGACAGGAATTTTCCTGACATGTCAGGAATTTTGGCCTTCTGCCAGAAGATTTGTCAAGACGAATAATTAGAATGAATAAATGCTTAAAATTATTATATTAATTTCTAACTTATTTGACAGGACTAAAAGTGCTTAATATATGTATATATAAGTCTTAATCCGTCTTTTTCTTTCAGTATCGAAAAGATAAAGACAGGACGCTTAAAATAAGGTTAGTCCTTTTACCAACACAATGGTGTCGATTCGGTGTAACAACATTGTGTTGTGTTGGTAAAAGAAACTGTCGAAATTCGCGATGCCTCCGCATTACCTTTACGAAAAATGACAGGAAATTTATTGAAAAATCAAGGATTTTGTCAGGAATTCAGTTAAGTTGATCTAGTAACCCTACTTGTGGTGGAAGTTGTTGCATCGGCCATGGCCGGTTCACAGGCCAGCTGATACTTGACTTGATGCTGATATGTTTGGGGCGCATGAAAGGAGTCTCCACCGGAAAATCTGTACTTTAGCCAAGATTACCCCCCCCCCCCCCCCCCAAATCGTAGGCTGCGGCCGCGCCTGCCGCCTGGCACTCCCAAAAAGATTCGTTCGGTCGTTTATCGGTCGGGCATACGTCCATCTCTTACGCACGCATAAAGAGTGTGATAGAGATGGATATATGTCCGACCGATATTCGACCGAATTTTGTCACTTCGGAGTAGGCCCCTGCTTACTCCAAATACGCGCGGCACACCCTGGCCAGGCCTGGGAAACTACCTGGACTAAGGCTGAACTGAGTAACTTTGTAACTATAGCCATAGATAAATAATTTATTTATCTATGCTATAGCATTTTTTATAGAAGAAAAATACATAGTAATCTACCCACAGAACTATTAAAATGTACCTGATACAAATAGTGATGTGATTTTTCCTGAATTTCGTTTTTTAGAAGTGAAGCAAGAAAATTCAAAAATTACCCTTATTTCTCGATTTTTTGTCCATTTGTAACAATATAACTGCTGCAGTTTTTACCAAAACAGTATCAAAATTTAAATACTTCTAGACAAAATAATATAAAATGATATGGTTTTCTCAGTTCTTAGAAATTAATTTTATTTTACATAAAACTAATTAAAAACACACTTTTTCGCACTTGTCAGCCGCAGCGACTGACGTAACAGCCATGTTGCAGTGCGAGTTTTATTTTAATGTGATTTTGTTCAAAATTTTAACCACCACAGACCGAGTTGCAAATTTTTCAGACGGAGTCACCTTGACGCATCGCCTACTTTCCCAATTTCTGGGTGAGCGCCCTTCATTAGGTCACATCAACGCTTTAAAAAAGGCACGGTAGTGGCGTAGTAATACTTTATATTCTCTGGTAGTGGCCAAGCATAAACATAGCTCATTAAACAGGCACGGTAGTGGCGTAGTAATACTTTATATTCTCTGGTAGTGGCCAAGCATAAACATAGCTCATTAAACAGGCACGGTAGTGGCGTAGTAATACTTTATATTCTCTGGTAGTGGCCAAGCATAAACATAGCTCATTAAACAGGCACGGTAGTGGCGTAGTAATACTTTATATTCTCTGGTAGTGGCCAAGCATAAACATAGCTCATTAAACAGGCACGGTAGTGGCGTAGTAATACTTTATATTCTCTGGTAGTGGCCAAGCATAAACATAGCTCATTAAACAGGCACGGTAGTGGCGTAGTAATACTTTATATTCTCTGGTAGTGGCCAAGCATAAACATAGCTCATTAAACAGGCACGGTAGTGGCGTAGTAATACTTTATATTCTCTGGTAGTGGCCAAGCATAAACATAGCTCATTAAACAGGCACGGTAGTGGCGTAGTAATACTTTATATTCTCTGGTAGTGGCCAAGCATAAACATAGCTCATTAAACAGGCACGGTAGTGGCGTAGTAATACTTTATATTCTCTGGTAGTGGCCAAGCATAAACATAGCTCATTAAACAGGCACGGTAGTGGCGTAGTAATACTTTATATTCTCTGGTAGTGGCCAAGCATAAACATAGCTCATTAAACAGGCACGGTAGTGGCGTAGTAATACTTTATATTCTCTGGTAGTGGCCAAGCATAAACATAGCTCATTAAACAGGCACGGTAGTGGCGTAGTAATACTTTATATTCTCTGGTAGTGGCCAAGCATAAACATAGCTCATTAAAAACTTAACCTGTTGCTTATGCAAAGCAAGTAAGGAACGACGACGGCGGTCCACGGTGCATGTAACGTGGATTTTAGTAACCCGTGGCTAAAGACGCAGTATTCTGTAAGTTCGTCGTCTAAAACAAAACGTCTTCCATTGAGTTACAAAAACGTACAGGCAACAGCAGTTCAGCTCCCTATTTGTTAACGATTTTAAGGCAAATGGATACGCCAACTGCAACTTGGACCTGTCTTTGAAGGCCTACTCCTCCCACACGGGTGGTCCAAATATTTTCATAAAAATAGATGATAAGCATTATAGAGTCAAAAATAAATTTCAAGTTTCATAAACTGTTTTTCTATTGTAAGTTTTGACAAAAAAAAATCGAAAGTCATCGAAAGTTTCCCATGATTAACACAAGAATTCTCTTACTCCATCCAAACGCCTAAAGCGATTTTAATCATTATTTCACCAAATTATAGGAAATTTTTAAACCTAAAAAATTTAAGTTCAAATTTTTTTTCCCGTTTATGGCGTCTATGTGAAAAGTATTATTTTCTCCTATTTTGCGCTAGCCGAAAACGCAGTAGTTGTCGTAACAGCCACTTTTCAAGGCACGCTGAAATGAACATTATTTCAATGTCGTTTCCGTTGATATTTGTATCGACACACATCCAGTTGCTTATTTGGCGTGGTCATACGCCTTAACGGCTATGACGCCCCAATAAAAACCGGTCTTACCGGCGTCCGTACATATACCTTCCTATATTCCAGTTATTTTGATAAAATTATTTAATACGTAATGAAAAATATATCAATACATCAAATAATTAATTAAGTCAGTGAATAATACATCATATCATATATATCCAGTTATTTTTTCAAGTGTCACATCCCCAAAGCTCTACCTACCTATATCCTGATGTAATTAAGTTGGTATCCATTTCGCCACTTCTGGTGGTTTTCTCCGCATCAGCAACGCCGCTGGCCTTCACTAGTCAAGTTTTGTTGTTGGTATAGGTTCTCATAATAAATAAACCAAAATCCTGAAATGATGTTTTGATAAATGTAAATTTATTGAATTACTTAGTCTATCTCATTTATATTTACAACTGCAAATAATATTTATGACCTTTTGTGTAGAGAAATTTATCGATACCTACCATAAATTTGGATAATTTCAATAAAAAGATAAATTTACTTTAGTATAAATAGTGTAACCGCAGATGGAATATCATAATACCGTTTACGGTTAGGTGAGTAAACTGTTTCTTTTTACTTGGTTTGCTGCGTTGAATGCAAGAGTAAAAGAGTTACAATACAAAGAAAGAAAAGAACTTCATACACCTTTGGTACCCTACCCGGTGACAGCAAAACTTAAATGGTCTTTTATTTAATTTAATTTATATTTCTGATTTGGTAATTTAATTAGTATGCTCTGTTTTTTATTTTTTCATTTGGTTTATTTAATTAATTAATTTCCCATAAAATTTATGAATTATTGTGTGTACCTTTATTATCACTTTACTAATAAGCTATCCTTCGTAAATGTAACATCGTAAAAGACTTAAAATGCTTATAAAAATAAAAACCATTTTCCTGCAGCGTCATAATTTGGTTCTTCCAGATACCAGAACAACACAACAATGCAGTTCCTCACGGTCTTTGTCGCCCTCCTCTCCGTGGCTTTCGGCGCTCCCGCGGCCTCACAATGGTCCCTGGCTGAGCTCTCCGACGCTCTCCAGAACCCAGCCACCGACCCTGCCATCATGCCCTACTTGGAAGACGCTCTTAACCAGCTGATGAGCTCTTTGGTGTCTGGAGTCCAGCAGGTAAGACTTGGTTCTTCTACTGCCACAACAAATGTAAGCGAAAGATTGATAGAGCCATACTGTTTGCATCAGAGGATACTATGTATATTGTACTTGTTAGTAATTTTTTAATTAATTGAGAACGGATTTGGTAGCCGTTGAAGCTCTTCCGGACCCTATACCCATCATTGGACAGTTTCTAGTCTTTATATCATAAAAATAAAAACAAAAATATAAATTGGAAATATTCTCATTTTCTGTGAACCTAAAACCATATTCATTTTCTAGGACACCATCATGGTATCGATCCCCGTAGAGGTTACTCCCATTGGGTCAGTATGGTCCTTGGCTGAGCTTTCCGATGCTCTCCAAAACCCGGCCACCGACCCTGCTATCTTGCCGTACTTGGAAGCCGCTCTTAACGAGCTGATGAGCGCTTTGGTGTCTGGTGTCCAGCAGGTAAGATATAGTTAGTCTACTGCCAAAGAAAATGCAAGTGAAAGCTCAATGGAGCCACACTGCTTGCATTACAGGATATCGTAGTCTTTTTAAAATAAATTGAGCACGATTTTCCATTTTTTAGTCATTGAAGATATTCTGACTTCGTAATGGACTTCAGTCAGTTCAGTTTGAGAGGTGTGCAAAAGAGATGGCATGTTAGGCAAGAGTCATCGCACATCCGTTAAACTGAACTGAATGAAGCCCATTTCAAACACCCTGTGCATGTCCTGGACAGTTTGTAGTCTCTAAACGTGAAACCAAACTGAGCAAAGCTCCTGGTCATTCCATTTTTGTGAACCTACAGTTAGGTATGCTAATTTTTCAGGACAGCATTGTGGTCTCCCTCCCCTTAGAGGTTGCCCAAGAGGCCTTCCCCGCCGCCGCGGTCACTACCCCCGCCGCCGCGGTCGCTACCCCCGTTGAGGCTGCCTCCGCTCCCCTTGTTCAGATCATCGTCAATATCAATGGCAAGGAAGGTCAACAGGTCAGTAAAAATCAAACCAGCTAACGTCTACCTTTATTCCTTTATTTATGAGCAAATATTCATTAGTTAATACATTTTCAGGTTGTTGACGTCGGAGCCGCTGCTTCTCCCGCTATTCCCGAGGCTGTGTCCGTCGTCGAACAGGCCTCAGAAGCACCAATCTCCATCGTTGATGTCATGCCTGTGGTTGGAGGCCAGGCTCCCATTCAAATCGTCGACGTCATGCCAGTCGTGGGAGGCCAGGCTCCCGTTCAAATCGTCGACGTCATGCCAGTCGTGGAAGGCCAGGCTCCCGTTCAAATCGTCGACGTCATGCCAGTCGTGGAAGGCCAGGCTCCCGTTCAAATCGTCGACGTCATGCCAGTCGTGGGAGGCCAGGTTCCCGTTCAAGTAGTCGACATCATGCCCGTGGTAGCCCCATCCCCCGCTAACCCCATTGACGTCATCGCTGTGGCTGCTCCCGAAATCAACCCCATCGACATCCTGGCCCCAATCGCCGTTGCCCCCGGTTCTGCCGTCCAGGTTGTTGGACCCATCGTGTAAACATCAAATAATTACTGCATGAGAAATAAATCACAATACTCTTACATATAATAAAGCATAATAAGAAAACTTAAATTTCATTTTATTTAAATTAATTTTATTTTTTGCAATACCATTTGCTATCCACGTTTCAACACAACTCGCGAAGATACCTCGGTAAGGAACTTAGAAATATATAAAAGGATACAATTGTTTAGATTATAACAATTCATATATACAAGGTGACTTTTTGATCATCGTCCAAATTCATACTGGAGGCTTGGTAAGTGATCAGCATCATGAATCGATAACAATTTTTGTGAAATTCGTATAATGAAATTTCGACTTCCCATCGTAATTCACTCCCACCCAGTCCTGAGTGAATCACTATGGGGTTTTGAAATTTAGTTTCATGAATTTAAAAAAAATCGTTATTGGTTCATGATGCTGATGAGTTACCAAGGCTCAAGTATGAATTTGGACGATGTTGACAAATTCATCTTGTATATAAAGATAAAGATAAAGATAAAGATAAATTTATTGATCTTCAGTAAGAGTTATTACATATAATGGTACATTGCAGTAAGTAGGTAAAAACCTATATTAAATACAATACTATAATATTATTTATAGAAGTACCTCGGGGAACTCTGTTCCCTACACTAAGTACTAAGAGTACCTGTACGGTAGGGTTACAGTGATTCTCTTCAGTCGCTGCACATTACATTTACATTTCCAGATAAAAAGAAGACAGCTACTGAATATAATAATAATTTTAAAGAAAATAATAATAATAACGTGCAATTAATTATAAAAACAAACAACAGACGTTAATTATGTAAAAAGTAAAATAAAATAGAACATAAAAATACAATCATAGATGCATGCAAGAACATCATCGATATTTATTTATAAATTTAGGCGTCATTATTGTTTAATATTAATAATAATTAAGGTATTGTTTCTGTATTTTGTAAAATTGTAAGTCGTTTATTAGTTTGTATTTGTTTATGTGTATTGCTTTGTGATTAAAATATGTAGTGAATGATTAATGTAGATGTGTTGTGTGTGTGTGTGTGAGAGGGTGAGGGTGTGTGTGTGTAGCAAGTAGACACATTACGGCATAGTAGAATATAAGTATGAATAGAATACAGTACATCTTGAGATATAATTATCATGATTCTATTTTAAATAGTGTTTCTGTGTTAACATAGTTTAACTTCAGTAAGTAATCTGTAATTATTTTTATAAGATCATTACTGTTTAGGTGGAATATTGGTAAACACATACTAATTTTATTGTAGATGTAAGGTCCTATAAAGTTTTGCGAATTTTGTCCAAATTTAGTTCTGCATATTGTGGTTTCAGAAACACGGTCCTGTCTGCGTTTTCCTAAAAGCTTGAGTCGATGTTCTTGGTAATTGACAGATTTATGTTGTCTCATCACCAAATTCTTAACGTAGAGCTGTCTTACTGTGAGAACTGATATCTCTGAGTATAGCGTAGTAGTGGAATATCTCATTGGTTTAAAAGTCAAATTACTTTTAGCAGAAGTCTTTGGGCCCTTTCAAGTTGTATAAGGTGTGTACATGCAGCGGAGCCCCATACTGTTATACAGTATGAGAGAATAGATTGGGCTAGGGAATAATACACCATTTTCATGACCTTATCACCACCTACATGACGAAGATGTTTAAATATATAGACAAGTTTCCTGGTCCGTTTAGTCAAGGCTGTTAAGTGTTCTGTCCAATTCAAATGCTGATCTACTATTACTCCTAAGTATTTTATCGATTTAGTGCAGCTAAGCAACGGACATCTACAATATTGATCATCAATACAAGTGTGTATTTTAAGAGCAAGGGGTTTTACTGGCTGCGTAATGGATGTTATCGTAAATGTGATAAACTTGGTTTTTTTGACATTTAGGGTTAGTAAATTGTTCCTCAGCCACTCCGATACATATATCAATGAAACTAAAAATGTAAATTTAAATTTAAATCATCAACATATTTTACACTAGAAGAGCAGTCAGTAATTAGATAATATCAAAAGTAATTAACACCATCTGCAAGTAGAGAAACCTATTTTTTATTTTTTTAGGAAATAGTTGTATTTGTGGATATATTAATAATTTGCAATATTCCGCTAAACACTCTTACCATGCTATTCAAAATGCAAACTCAAGCACCGCCCGCCCTCCCGCATAAAACATGCACAAGCAAACCAAGCAGTACGTGCATAAAATAAAGCAATCTTAAATAACAAGCAAGAAAACTTATCGACACATGTTTCGCCTCTAAACGAGGCATCCTCGGGATGTGTAGTCCGCCCGACTGCTCGACAGCAAATTGATTGATTCATGATGGACTTCCGCAAAGTAACGCCTTTTTCAATTTTGTTAACAAGAGTCACTTTCATTTTTTTATTGTTTTGGATAGATTATAATATATAAATAAAAAAGTATTTATTAGTTTCGAAATATATTTCGGCCAACTTGTGGCCGTCGTCGTCAGTCGAATAAAAGGCCAAAAAAAGGCTTAAAAACATAATTTATTCAATTTTTACTTTTTTATTAACATACTTAACTTGTATTAACATATTTATAAAAATTATGTACTCGTAGTTCAGCTATATGCTATTAAAGATAATTTTTTGATAGCGCTGGTTTCAACTATTTAACTAACTAAACTAAACAGGACTAAACTTAATTTTAGCGTACTGTCTTTTTCTTTCTGTATAGAAAAGAACTATCAAATAAGTTAAATGGTGCTTTGCGATTGCTTGCTTTCATTCTCCCATCGACGAGGTTCAATAAGACACGGTAGTGGCCAAGCGTATCCATAGATATCATAGTTAACGGGACACCTGACGGTAGAACATCAACAACACCAGGTTTTCAAGGGTTCATTTTAAGAAACTAGGTCTCTCCTCATATTGAAAAAAATATATTTGATTTATAGATCTTTTATCTAGGGATTCCACCTATAAACAAAGTATTAAGATTTATGCTTTTGTCAAAAAAAAAAAATGTTTTCCACCCTCTTTTTTTTGGTTTTCAAACGTTCGTTTCAAAGATGCGGTTAAGAGATCAACTTGAGTTTTTTTAATAAAATAGGCAATAGAAATATAAAGGTAAAATTGCAGTATGGGAAAGCACATTGGTAAATTCACGAGTTGTGTTGAGACCTGGATAGCTTAGAGGCTAGAGCAATCGCCCGGCAAGCGAGAGGTCCCAGGTTCGATTCCCGGTTCAGAGCTCCTCACATCCAGATTTACTTTTATTTCTGCGTTTCTATACTGCAACGATATAATGTTAATTTATATCTCCTTGCGATGGATAAATCGCCAAGTGTTCAAACATAGAAATTTATTTCTGTCATAGTTTGAAATATAAAGGGATGTTACCTAAATCCAATATTATTTTCTCTACAAAAAAATTCAGTATTAGCTAAAAACACACCAATTTGTTGTTTCGCTGCGTGATATCTAGTATTACGAGTCCAAGAACAAGAGGCCAAAGAACCGACACATAATTGCCTCTATAAAAAGCAAATAAGGTCTTTGCCATTAGACTTATTGTGCTGGACGAGTAATAAAAAAAGTTGCTAGGGTATGCCATTCTCTTAATACTGATTGTTCCATATCAGTGGTATAAGCCCAAAGTGGATTATACCTTTATAATCAAAAGAGTTACATCCTCACGACATGAATCCCCGAGGGGGTGTCAGAGGTATTTCGAGTGTGAACTGTGAAATCCAAGTCACAGTCCACACTCTGTACACCCGCGCCATCCCAACGTGGGTGGTGAGCCTTACACGCTTTTTAGGGCATGCAGGTTACCTTACGAAGTTTTCCTTCACCGTTCAGCATATAGTAAGTAAGAACAAAATAATAACCGATTCTGAAGGCTGTAGTTTTGGTTTTAGTGCTGTCAAAACTAAATTTTATTCATTGCAAAATAGTTCATAAGTGTTCAAAACAGAAGCTAAATTACTTTGTAAAAATGTAAGTTTTGACAGCTCTAAAACTAAAATTAAAGCCTTCGGAATCGGCTTTCCTATGCACATAAATTCTGAAAAACTCTTTGGTGCATGACAGACCGGGGATTGAACCTGGATATCAAAATTAATAGGCTAGCCCCTTGAACTACCGTAGCTTTTTTAAAAGAGTTATGGAGGTACATCGACGTATCTAGTTTTGCAATAATATCAATCAGAATAATCCTACATTTTTGATTAGATGAGATAACCTTTTTTGCAAGGGTGCCCGTATCAAATTCTTTCGAAACATCGATCAATTTTGGCTGGCTTTATCTTGAAACAAGTACAATTGGCGAATAATATATCCAATCCAATCCAATCCAGATCCATCTTTCTTTCATGCATCATACTTTGTAAATATTGGGCACACGTCACCATTTGAGTTGGTATGTAGGTAATAATAATTACTGAAAATTATTGACAAATTTAGTGATTAATTAGGTACTCTCACCGTATATATTCTCACATATATTTGCAATATAGAGAGAGCGGGCTAGAATTGGATATTTTTTATTCTAGAAGCAGACCATATAACTTTTTGATAACAGATGTTTTTTAGCTAATTTGACCTCGCTGAATCCGGAAATGCCTGCTACCAAGTCAAGATCCCAAACGTAAGTGAGATATTAAAAAATCTAAATGGCCAAGAACCGGATAGCATTGTGCTGTGCCAAACAAACCGTGGGTGCAAAAAAAGGGTCTGACCCATGTATGAATATCTGTAAATGCTAGACTCTCTGCCTAAATAGGCAAAGTGATAACAATTTGAATAGTCGATATATTTTAGCTAAAAAAATTCAATTCAAAATTAAACCTCAATGCTTGTACATAGGTGTTCATCACCCATTAGTGAATGTTTTCAAAATTTAACATTGTTTTACTATCTCGTACATAACCCTGTGTGGGTAGTTGTAAATAAAAATGTTGGGTAAGAATGAGGGCCTTTTTCTTACAATTCTCTTAGTTACCTAGTAACATTTGTTATTCACAGTTTATAGATAGAGACGAGCGTGAGTCGTGATTTACCGGTACGTGCTTCTGTTGTTCAAGGTACGTGCCCCTATTGTTTAATTGTTATCCAAATTTTATCCGAATTGGCTCAAATTATATTTCCTGAACTAAATGTCTATTATATTTTCTATTCGCCTGATGATTGAAGTGGCCGAAATATAGCTTTAAATTGTGTTTTTTACTGTTTATATTCATAAATTACCTTTAAAAAAAAACAGTAACTGGTAATTAAACATATATTTATAAATGAGTACTGAATTTTATAGACATTGTTAGCCATGGTTTAAAAACATAGAAACTTTTTTTCACACATGCGGTGAGTGCGCTACGACATATTTACATGCATATAATAATTATGTACCTGCACAACAATGTACCGATTCATGCAGAGTACATGCGTATTATTGCATATATGTATATAAGTTGGGTAGTTCAGTTGATGCATATTTTTCGATGCATGTTGATTTTGGCTATCTTATCTGATACAACACAACAGGTGTGGTTTTCCATCACTCTGAATAGATTCTTGTACAGAAGGAGTAAAAATAAGGAAAGCAAGATGGAAATTGAGATGCTTCTATTACTATTGTCTTTTTTATGTACATTTTTTGTTGTAACGCTTTGAACATTTACATAAATAATATAAAAGACATAAAAAACATTCAAACATGGTGTACAAAGACAGCACTTATTGCTAAACTTTCCGGCAACTTTTGGAAGCAAATAGAAAGATGAACAAAAGGGTGTATGTAAATACAGATCGGAAAATAATAAAGAGTGATGAAAAAATCTATACCTGAATATACATACTTAATAGTAGTTTATGCTACAAGGGCGCAAAGGAATAAATTACGAGGAAGATTTAAAACACGAGCGTAGCGAGTGTTTTAAACGTAACCGAGTAATGTATTGCTCTTTCGCCCGTGTATTTCAATGCATAGTGTGGGGAAATAAAACAAATATAATTTTGTGAACTTTAAATTGTAATTGGCTCAAAAAGACTGTATCCAGAGCCGTTAAACAGCGGAAAAAAAAAGTATGACATTTATGGTACACAGGAAAGGCTGCAGGTTAGCCAACCATTGTAAATAAATTAAAAAAAATTATAATAATAAAGCCCTAGGGCAAAATAATCGACTTTCTGTTCGGTTTTGATGCATAAAAAGTGGGCCTTTACGAGCACATGCATTGAAAAATAAATTAATAGATGCCTATAAAATATA
Organism: Ypsolopha sequella; assembly: GCA_934047225.1. Lineage (NCBI taxonomy): Eukaryota > Metazoa > Arthropoda > Insecta > Lepidoptera > Ypsolophidae > Ypsolopha > Ypsolopha sequella. The sequence continues at coordinate 8,687,346 of OW204002.1, read as the reverse complement.
CACATACATATATAGATACACATATAACATAAATAAACGTACAAAAATTATAGTACTGGATAGTTGAGGAAAATAAGAGGCGAAAGATGTGTGTCTGAATCGTAGCAGATGGAAATCTGTAGTCTCTGCCTACCCATCTACCCATGTATGTACTTTTATTATGAAGGATTTTTTTATTTTTCAAGTAAGTTTTTTTAGGGTTCCTTACCTAAAAGGTACAAAATGATCCTATATGGTGAGACTCCGTTGTCCGTCCGTCCGTATGTCACGGCCTCATAACTTTAGCACCGTTAAAGACAAAATTTGGCACAAAAGTAGCATTAATTTGCCCACATATTACGGTGTAAAAAATATGAAAACTTTGAAATTATTCTAAATATTTCTAAAACAAAAGTGAGAAAAATAAAAAATATTATCCTAAAAATATAATATGGATATCAAATTGTAGACATTAAGAAAGCTGATTGTAAAAATATATACTTTTAGTATATTTACTGGCACTGGTTTCGAGAAATCTTTAAAAACCACAAAAATATGTATGTCCCCCCACTTATCGCCGAAACTGGTAGACCGAAAAATATAAAAAAAATGTCGGTTATACATTATAACTGTCCAATTACAGGAAAACTAAAGCATAAATGAGAAATATAAAGAAGTAAGTAAAATAAATAAAAAAATATTTTATAAAAATACAATATTGGTAACAAATTGTAGATTGCAGGCAAATTGTAGGTATTAAAATTGTAAAAATATATTGTTTAAATTATTATTAAAACTATGGCGGAAATAAATTTCTATGTTTGAACACTTGGCAATTTATCCACCACAAGGAGATATAATGTTATAATGTTATAATGTTCAGAACTTGTGCATACGTTTCATCTTCGGCCTTCGCAAATATGACCATGTCTCTGAATTTCGCACACAACTAAAATGGCTCCCGATTCGTTTTCGTAGAAATACTCATGTCCTTTCTCTTCTCTTTACTGTTCTTAACAATGCTTCTTCACCCATTTATCTACGGGAACGTTTTAGTTTCTTTTCTAATCGAGGCAGATTGCAACGCCCTGTCAACCAGAAAAATTTATGTATACCTTCACACAAAACTGGTTTTTACTCTGACTCTTTTTCAGTGCACGCTGCTCGATTATGGAATCGTCTACCTGTATCCGTTCAAAACTGTCGTACTCTGAATACCTTTAAAATTAAACTAAAAGCTCACTACTTTAGTGAACTACACCCCTAACTCATCTATCATTTATTCATTTGATTAACATTTCATCCACAGTTATCTTTTTTATTATTATATATGTGTAAATGTATGTATTTTTAAAAGTATATTTATTATATTATTTATGTTATATTTTTGTGTATGTTTATGTACTAGTTTATTATAGTGTAAGGAATCCCCCATTAATAAGTCTATGTAGTTTACTCTTAAGTTTGATTTCGTGACATTTACACGCTCCTCTTTATTTTTTTCTGTTTTCTTTTTCACCCAAAGGTTGCCTGGAAGATATTGCTATTAGCAATAAGTGCCGCCTTTGTACACTGTAAATTTTTTTAATGTTTTTTTTTTCATGTTTTTGTGTAAATGTACATTAAGTGTAATAAATAAAAAATAAATAAATAATGTTAATATTAAATTATTATTATTACATACGGCTTGAACACTCACGTGTGATTGTTGTTGACTATATGCCAACCGTTTCACCGATACAATTTCGGTATTATCAAGGCGAGTGAGTGTCGTTCTTAGGACGACGACGCGGCGTTCACCGTCGTTGTTCAGCTCACGCGAGTTTTAATAATATTATAATATATTGTTTGGCTGTATTTAATTGCATCTATTTCGAGAAATCCTTGAAAAACCATAAAAATGTGTCCCCTCTTATCTCCAAAACTGGTGGACCAAAAAATATGAAAAAAATCATGGTAATATGTGTTTACGTAAAGATTACAGGAAAAAAAAAACGGTGAGAAATTCACGAAAAAAAATTACAAAATTAAATTTATCATCTACAATACGGAACCCTAGGTATGCGAGTCTGACTCGCACTTGGCCGTTTTTTATTTATTTGTATAATACATCATCATCAGTGACTTTGACAAGGACAGTCTTAGTGCTGTGACCGGGACGAAAACTGACTATTATGGGACAGATATAAACTCAATCAGTTGTCGACAATTCTTCAAAGAATTTTGATATGGATAAAAAAGAGAATATTAAAATTGGGTAATATTTTTTCTTGGAAGTAGGATTACTGAAATAAGTACTGAGCTTAGGTAGTGGAATAACGAAAGCTTGTTTCCACGAAGAAGGAATTAGAAATACATCCAGGATCGGAATGAGTGAGCATATCCAAGCCTATGGCTGTCGTTACCAACAGCCTTCGAGAAAATAGAGAGGGTAGAAGCCTGCGGATCGATCCTAGTTCATACATAAGAAATACCAAAACCATTAATAAATCATAGATATTCTTAAGGTAGTGTCTATTTTGTAATTTTACAAGTGGTAGAGCTGATGCCGGGCTTGACTGTGGAGGTAATTCGGGGGAGAGTAAGAGGACAGCTCACAGGCAAAAAACCAGGAGGCCCACCATGCCTGGGACTGATGGATGGCGGTATATCCATATCCCTTATAGCCGGGCCTTATATGGAACAGACTGGTGACGGGCAGCGGCGTCACTGGTGCGAGGGTTCCAGAACCGCGCTCACCAACCTGCCTGCCCAGCGCCTGCCCAGCCCTGCCTGACCGCCGTTACTGGCAAAGTCCTGGAAAGCAATCGTCCAGCAGTGGACGAACTAGGCTGATGGATGTTCCCAAATATACATTAAATAGGAACACTGATTTAAACATAAAACACGAGAAAAATAAGCATTCTATGGTAATTTTAAATTACTGATGTCATCTTTAAATCAGTTTCCTTTTAAAATACATATTAGGGAACTTAAATATTCTATAATCCAATCGGAATAAAGATAAACTATCCTAAGAATATTTATGATTTACAAATTATTTAGTTAACTACGAGTATATCGTTTGTATGAACTAGGGTTTTACTAAAACTTAAAGATTCATGCTCGGGAGTAGGCAAATTGCTTAGATAATTTACGGAATTAATTTTGATCGACTGGTCAACGACGGCCGGAGGAGTTGTAGAGAAATAGTTGGGACTATTTAGTCGATGTTTCACTGTGACTGGTCTAAGAGGAGCGAGTAGAAGAGTATGTTTTAAATGTTTAGGGGGGGCGAATTTAGTACGAGAGATAAAATATTTGATGATGGGAGAAACCAGCTGCAGTGAACTGACTATGTAAATATGTTCGCTCGTTACTAGAATTCCACGGATTTTGATGCAAGGAAGTCTGTGGTTATGATCTTTGGCCGCCACTTGGTGGAAGTTAACGCACAATGTCAAAGAAAATATTCTTACTTCTTGACAAAGTATTTGTGAAAATACATATGAAGGGTACGCGGGAAGAAAGGTCATTGTCAGTTTTTTTCACAAATTGAATTAATAGCGCCATTTTTTAAAATATCTGGAGAACAATGATTGGGCTAAAAAAAAACCTAGAAAAAAATAACACAGACCACAGAATATTCGCTTTTAAAAATATATCGGACTCAATAAGCTTAAAAACCGAACTTAAAAAAGGGTCACAATGAGAGCAAAGGTAAAAAAAAAATATCTATGAATATGGAGCTATGGGCTGATAGTAAAATTTACTTTTGAAGAAAAAAAAACGGTGCTTACAATAATTAACTGTGATTACAATAATTTCCCACTAAGAGTTCTTAAATAATAACGTCAGCAAGTTTTTTCTACTTATTTCAAAGACTACCTTCTGTTGACTATGATCCCTTTTCCCACTTACCCTTTATATACATAACAATGTATAAAAATGCGAATCCTTAGCGAATTTATTTGAGAAATGTTTGAGGGGGGCGATATTATATTGCGCTGTGACTAAAGGGAACTGAACTGATACATGAAATGAGTCGGAACAGAGAAGTGAATGCCGCATAGGGCAGTTATCCTAATCAATGCGGTCGAAGCTGTGGGCAAAAGGCTCCTCTATACCCGCCACCCGTGCTCTTCTTTCCCGCCCCCGCAATCTTTCGTCCCCGTTCGCCCGCAGACCATGGGACTGTCACGTACGAATTTGCCAGCCTATAATAATAAAGTATTAAAAAAGTCGTGTCTGTACATTTAATATTTTTGCGAAATTTCAATGAAATGGATTATTACTTATTAGGCACAGGCCAAAGCTACAATTTTTACAAATTTATTATTTTCCGTTTTAACTTAAAAGCAAATCGTCGGGTTTGGATGTGGTTTTCTTTATTATCATCGCAGTGACCCTGGTCAACATATACCTATAGAGGCTACAAGAGATGTTGATAAAATAACCACCAAGCCGAAAACTATTTACACTTCCACGCGAGCAAAGCTGCAGGCAAAAGCTAGTCCTTATTATTACGAGTAGGCATGTGAAATGCTTGAATTTCCTGCAGCAAAATGAAATCACCGAAAATTCGTCGGAAATTTTTGTCACCACACCCTGAATAATACGAGAATATTTTAATCTTATTTATCTGTTGCAAAAATTCGACCACACCCGGATGCGTATTACCAGACTGTACATTACCACAGACACGGGTTGCTCTGTGCTTGTAGTTTGGTCTAATAAATGAAGAGCATATTATTATTAGTAGATACCAATGATAGCACAGACAATGTCTGTGTTGAAATACATTTTGCTTTAGAATATTGGAGCAAAATATATACGAGTACAGACACAATTACTCTTTAGTCTGCTGCAGTACGTACCTAGTATGGCATCGATAGTTGTGACCATATTACATGCGGGTACAGACATTAGGATATCCCTTTTAATCCTCTGTGATGCACTGTTGTGCCTATCTTTTCACTCACTACCTATCGCACCGTCGCTGTTCCCTTCGCCAGTAACCATGACCCAATTAGCTGTTTTTCAACCTGACATCAGAAATAATCTAATAATCAGAAAGTCAAACAATGTTTTAAGTAATATCGCAACATTAGAGCACTCTAACAACTACGCTATTAAAATAATTAAATTTTTAAGGTCAAAGAAAATTGGTGTCAGCCAACGTCTGTGGCATAAATAATATAAAGGATAGAGGCATAAATAGAGGAAAGGGAAATAGAGGATACAAAGCAGAAAAAAAGAAAACATAATTAATCCGAAAATATAAAAAAAGATCAACCAAATGCGAAAAAACAAGAGATGATTACAGGATTTACAGGATTTAAAGGAACTCATTACTGAACCAGTTTCATTTATTTTCAAATAATAAACATTGTACCGACTAGCTTATTTTAAATTAGTATTTACTTTGTACCGCCAAATCCTTTGCTCTGCACTCGTACGTAGTTTGCTTTGGAAATGATGAGCATAATGTGTACTAATACAGAGAATGTCTGTGTTGAAATACATTTTGCTCATTATTTTAACGAGCACAACGTGGTCTAGCACAGACTGTGGATGTCTGTAGTAATATAGAGTTTGGCATTACGCCACCCGGATAGCAGTTTGTCATGCCGTTGAAGTGTTTTGGGAATTTATCATGCGGTGCTGTCAGCCTGCCTGCCCCTATCAGCACTGTTTGATTGTGATTTGTTTATAATAAAATGTATGTACCATAGGTTATCGTGTCAGTCCCTAACAGATTTCCAGTGCATCAGTGCTTTTCTTTGATATTTATGTGAGTATTTTTTGTAATGAATTTTGGAGTAGCAAGGTTTGGTGTCACGTAGTTTTTGAGCAATTTTGCGTTTTAATTAATAAAATAAGTTCTATTTTATTGATGGGTGTAAAGTGGTAGATAAGGAAAATTCGGAAACGTCCTTTAGATTGAGTTTTGCCGGCTTTATGATGCTGGATTAAAGTTGTTTGATAACAATAAACAATAATTGGGTGTTTATTGTTTTAATTCTTATCATTATTGTGACTGGATAAAGATTTACCTACGAAATTTATAAATAGGTATTGTAGTAGGTGGTATAGGTGTAGCAGATGGATTGTAAATTCCGCGGTTTTACAATACCGCTAGATGTTTTAAAATTGAAATTTGAAATATATTTATTTATGTAATATCAGATACACTATTACAGGTCAGTTTTAATGTAATATAATTAAATAATATATACCTGTATGTACAGGTAATAGTTTTATATTTTAAATAATAATATAGGAAAATCCACAAGGAAATAATAAAGGTTAGGCTTACTTAAATTTAATAAAAAAATACACTTAAATAATATAAAAGTGTAGGAATAAGGAAAAATAATATTATAAACATATGCAATACATATAATAAATATACGCCTAACTCCAAAACAGCTCCGTTATGTAAAACCGCTAAACCTTAACATGCAGGATTGTATAAAGTTTTGCTTTATTTAATGCAGCGGGTCAACGTTTAGTGGTTAATTAAAACAGCTTAGCGGTTTTATAAAACAGCATCAAATTAAACGTTGGATTGTAATTTTTTTTTAATTTACTAGAGTCGCCTCGCTCTGCTCCGCTTCATGTAATCCTAACACTTATCGCTTCGCTTGGTTGACGTTTGCTTGAAGACTTTTTACATTACTAATAAACGTGGGTAGCAGCGTTGTCGGACGTAACACAACGACAATCCAGCTGAACCTAATTTAGCTGTTTGACATGACGGAACTATTTTGTAAAACAGCTAGCGGTTTTGTAAAACAGCTGATTCTATAATCCAACTTCGACATAGGCATTATTAACAATTCATACCATCCATCAGCCTAGTTCGTCCACTGCTGGACATAAGCCTTTCCAGGACTTTGCCACTCCCGGCGGTCATCCTGGATGAATTGCCCATACACACACACGCTGGGCAGGCGGGTTGGTGAGCGCGGTGCTGGAACCCTCGCACCAGTGGTCTGTTCCATAGAAGTCCCGGCTATTAGGGATGGATATACCGCCATCCATCGGTCCCAGGCATGGTGGGCCTCCTGGTTTTTTGCCTGTGAGCTGTCTTCTTACTCTCCCTCGAATTACTTCGAGGGGGTCTCCAAGTAAGATGGTGGTACTTCCACAGTCGAGCCCGGCATCAGCTCTACCACCTGAAAATTCATACCATTTCATAACAATTCAATTGGTATGACTACTTACTCGTATATCTGACGTTTTTTACTGATTTTGTTATCGTTTACGTATGATAAGCATATGATAAGTAATTTACAGTGCCTGATAGCTTAACTGATAAATAAGAAACTCTACGTCGGCACAAAACTCGCGCTTAGCTTAGCTTAAATAAGGTTAAATAATATTAGTTGGCGAAACTCAAAGCATAGGTACTACTAGTCTATAGGAACAACTGTTTGTATGGGAGCTAAGCGACATTCTTAAAACTTGTTTTCACCTTTCCATGCTGGACTAGTCAGCTGATCGGGGCGATTTGTATGGGAGGAAGAGAAAAAAAGTTGCGAATTTCGCTTAGCTCCCATACAAACAGTTGTTCATCTATATCAGTCTATACTAGTACTACCTATGTTTTGAGTTTCGCCAACTAATATTATTTAACCTTATATGTTATCGATAGTTAGATTATGTAAGTTCAGGTGTTGAACATTCACTTTGAGACTTCTTTTTTCGTAGGTACATTTATCCCACCAAAGCTGGATATCTATACAGTGTGTCCCTCGTACAAGTGCACATCCGAAAGTGGGTGAAACTAGATCTAAATATATCGACAAAAACAAAGTTTTTTTTTTTTTTTTTTAATTTTGAAAAAGTACTCCACCTGGGTATCTTTGTATGGGACGCGAGCGCAGTGCCTTTGGTTAACCGCACGTAGAAAATATTGTATTTATGATGAAAAATGATATATATAAATAGGAATAAAAGTATAATGAAACGGGGACATTATTTTGACAAAATTGACTATTACTGAAAAAAAAGACGGAAAAATTAAAGAAATTTGAAGATTTGGTATGCAACGTCTATTCTTAAGGATTATAACAGTTTTATTTCATTGCATTACTCGCGATAGATCAAAAGTTATGACATATTTTATACAGTCTCCATGGTAGGCAAACAAAATTTTAAAACGTAAATTTATAAAACAAAAGATTTTCAAAAAAAAAAAAAAACACATTTTTTGTCGATAAAATACGGTATAGTTTCACCCCTTTTCGGATGTGCACTTGTACGAGGGACACGCTGTATTTATGTAATTTTAATCAAGTCATGAACATCAAAGTATTATTATGTACATGCTAGTTTTTTAGTAGAATACATATTTATATAGATGAGCTTATTAGTTGACCGAACGACAACCAACTTCAGACCGAAATATTAGGTCTTTACATATGAAATTGCCGTTTTCTATAGATAATTTGAAGGAAAATAAATTTTCAGTTATTCATTGTTCATTTTTGAATTACTTTTAGGAATGACAAATCCAAATGATGTAGTTTATTTTGTATAAGAATGAGACAACATTAAGCTAACAGTAACATTAATTAAATTTATAGAAAGTGTCAGCTGTAAAAAAATATTACGAATCTTATCATGGAAATGGATGGCATTTAGGACGAACTGTTTTTGAAGATTTAATTTTTATAATCAAACTGAGAATAAAAACAAAATTTAATACGTAAATGATATGACCTTGAAATCAACTTTCAAACAAAAAACAAATCATTGAAATAGCTATTGAATTAGAGGAATTAGAAACTCATGAATATGTACGAAAATTTTGGCATTTTCATAGGTAAAGACCTATTATTTCGAGTTTATATTGTTGGACGGCCTCTGTGGCCGGGTGGTAGAGCGCTCGCCTGCTAACCCAGAAGTCGTGGGTTCAACCCCCGCGGTGTACATTTATTATTAAAAAAACTAAAATAGCTAGCAAAATTTCAAATATCAAAACTCTAGATATTGTTGAAAAACACCTAATAAAATATGTTTGAGTTCTGTATATGGTTCCTATTCGTCAAACGAGGAGAAAAAGTGTGTTTGAAGACCTCATTTCAACAATTATTTCTATGGAGGAAAATTTATTCAAAAATGTTTTCCAATTTCAAAACCCTAGATTATATTATAGTCAAAATGCATATACCAGAAATTTATTAAAATAAATTAATGAAATACACGGAAAAGAAACACTCGTATTTTTTTCGCATATCGCCTTAATGTATTTTTTATTTATTTTTATTTATTTTATTTTTATTTTATTTTAATGTATGTTCGGTCTGCGTGCTTTGGAGGCTCGTTAAGCTATTGGTCCATGTACGGCGATAGGACTCACCACCCATCACGTTTGGGACGCTAAAAATCTTCGTTGAAAAGCGGTTGTATCAAGTGTGAACTGTGACTTGCATTTTACACTTGAAAACTTGGAAACATCTTAATCTCTTCGGGATCCTTGTTTAATTTATGTGTATTTAAACCTATCTGAATGTCATCGGCACATTGTAGAATTACCATTTCATGATCTGCCTTGCCATATCATGAATTATAAAACTGCAGAGGCTGCCTCGCTCCGCTCCGCTTCGTCTGGCTCCTCAAATTTCTTTACATGTAAACCTAACACCTTGCTCCGCTCCTCATCGCACCTATTTTTGACTTTTTGTTGAAAGACTTTCGATTTCGTGGCTAATTCTGCGATATGCTGACGATATATACATCTAAATATATAAAAGAAAGTCGTGTTAGTTACACCACTTATAACTCAAGATCGGCTGGATTGATGTTAGTTATCTCTTTTTTGGTGTATTCTTCTCCGCTCCGAATAGCAGAATAAGTAATAAAATATCGGATAAGTTATCGAATGACAATAAATTAATTAATTCATTTTACGAATGCAAACAGCATGTGGTGCCATCTGTTGACAAAACTACGCATATAAAAGAAACCTACCACTATACGTATCAATGTACAATGTTTATTTATGATATCATTAAATAACATCTAAACCCCAAGTTTTAAAAATATACTGCGATTACCTTTTTTTCTTAGTTATTCCAAGAACTATTATTTCTGCATATATTCAATACCCTAACACGATATTATTAGACTGTTAGGCGGAACGAAGTTCGCCGGGTCAGCTAGTATTTTACTAAAAAGACAAGCTTATTAAAAGCAAATAATATTTTTGTAAATGGAATATTTATGTTTCTTACAGAAAACCAACACGAAATGGCGCATCCAACTGTAACACTAGACGAAGTGGCGCGCGGTATCCAAGACCCCACTACCAACGGCAGCGCCAAAAAAGTCCTCGAAGGTCTCCTAAACGATTACATGGACCTTCAGTACGCCAAAGAGACTCCTTACACTACTGGCAAGCAAGTGGTGCCATCTGGTGCCACCCTCGAAGACGTGGACAAAGCTATCGCGGATGAGACCACGGAGGTTATATACAAACCTGTGTTCTCGACGGTTGCGGAGGTGGCCAAGTCTGGTGACTTGAAGCCGAGGTCGGCGAACGATGGCACCTGGGATCCTAAGCTCAAGCCTGTTTTGGTTGTGATCCGGCCCAACAAATAATTTTTATGAATGACTTACTTACTTATTATTATAAATTATTGTATTATCTGATTGTTTAGGTACCAAATAATAATTACAACTAAATAAAGCCTTTATTATAAGCAATAAAGAAGTTATTTTGTATTTTTCAATGCATGTGCTCGTAAAGGCCCACTTTTTATGCATCAAAACCGAACAGAAACTCGATTATTTTGCCTTAGGGCTTTATTATTATTATTTTTTTAAATTTATTTACAATGGTTGGCTAACCTGTAGACATTCCTGTGTACCATAGATGTTATACTTTTTTGTCCACTGTTTAACGGCTCTGGATACCTAGTCCTTTTGAGCCAATTACAATTTAAAGTTCACAAAATTATATTTGTTTCATTTCCTCACACTATGCATTGAAAAACGTAGTATGATACACGGGCGTAAAAGCAATAAATTACTCGGTTACGTTTAAAACACTCGCTACGCTTGTGTTTTAAATCGTCCTCGTAATTTATTCCTTTGCGCCTTAGTAGCATAAACTACTATTAACCCAAATAACCCAAAAACATCATTTTTAGAGAAACCTACTTTATTATTTTTTTGAAAATAGTTTAAAACTAAAATTGTTTACAAGTGTCACTTTTACTTTTTATATTTTTTTATTATGATACCTAAATTATATGTCACGATTTTTTTACATTCGACTGATGACGGCCCCATACCGAGGGCCGAAATTTATCGAGTAATAATTTTTTTAATTGTTTTAATAACACTATACTAATCAAAAGCTCATAAAAATAAATATTAATATATATAAGTGAAACGTCATTGCTTGCGTGGGGAGCATTTTACCTCCCATTTTAAAGTGCATTGTAATGTCTAAACAAACTTGTTAATATTTGAATGAATGAATGAGTGAATGGACATTTTATTGTACCCAAAAGACATATAAAAAGAAAAACAAAGTTCTGAAAACATAATTCTGTGCAAAGGCGAACTTATCACTTGAAGTGATTTCTTCCAGCTAACCTTTGGGTGGTGAAGAAATTATTATCACAAGAAAATTAAAAGGGGGGTAGATAAAATAATTATATGTAAGTTCAGTAAATAAAGTGAAAATCAATTAAGTGTATGTGTAGATAAATCTAAAAACTTGTTTTATATACAATTATACGACCTACCAAATTAAACTTACATTTTAATAAATACCGTAGACTTACACAAATAAACAAGAATATAGATAAGTGTAAATAAATGACGAGACTACCAACCTAAAGAATCTTCATAGTAAGATCTGACATTCCTCAATGTAAACGACATACGAATCTCAGTGGGTAACTCGTTCCAAAGACGCATAGCCTTGACCGCAAATGAATTCCCATATGCAGTAGAAGAGGACTTAGTCGATATTCGGGAGCAGACAAATCGTTTAAAACTTTATAAAGTACAAAATACAAATACAAAATTATTTATTTCAAAAACTTGTACATACAATATCGTATACAGTGATTGGAGTCTCCTTTTAAGTAAGATATACCTGTAATAGGAGGCTCCGCTCTTCCATAAGTAGCAGATTGACATATTATATGTAGGTAACTTTAAACTTAAAAATAAGAAAAATAAAATACAAAACAATAAACCAAGACAAAAAGTACATTTAGACAAATTAAGAAAAATGTTGCCTATACTTAGATGATGTGTGAGTGTGTATGCGTGAAGAGGAGTGAGAGGGTGAGTGAAAGTATATGGGGTATGTATGAACAAATAAAAGGTTTTATATTTGTGTGCTCAAGTACTAATTTGTTATTCAAATATTAGTATTACAAAATATTAAAATGTAAAATTATTAAAAAGGAGACTTAAGATATGAGTATTCTTTCTAAGGTGAGAATCTCAACTGATGCCGGGCCCAGTGGGGCCCGAAATATATCTTGAGTTAAATTATTATTTTTACCTTTTTATTATTAATTTTTAATCAACCAAAACTACATTAAAAATCTCATTAAAAAGAGACAAATCTATATTGATCAAAAAACTTTCTAAGGTGAATAATTCTATGACATGATCATACTTCCGCAATCCGGAGATAAAGCGAATGCACACATTTTGGAGACGCATTCGGCTTTACCAAATTAATTGTTTTCGTTTTCTTTTGGCATATATGTTTTAGCGATAAAGACACATGTACACACAGAGTGGTCGTTGCACACTAACTTAGTACATAGTAGACCGTCGTGTCAGGGTATGGAAAAGGGGCCGAGTTGATTTTGGGTTCAGCCCTACCTACGTAGGGCGGCTGACATGTAATCTCCTTGGTCAGAAATATATACAAAAATAATGCTGGCTGATATGGATTTATATTCGTTTGTTATTCTATTTTCAAAATGTATTACACTCATTTGTTTATTGCATCACGTTTATTTGTCTCCTACAATTGTTTCGAACATGTCGGTAGAGAAAGTGAAAATGGATAAAATCGAGCAGCGTGCGGTGATTAAGTTTTTGACTAAAGAAGGGAATACGCCTTCGGAGATCAGACAGCGTATGTTACGTGTGTTTGGCAGTTCGTGTTCTTCCGAATTTGTTATAAAGTTTTGGTCAAGGCAGTTTAAATTAGGTCGTGAGAGCCTCGAAGATGATCCTCGTAGCGGAAGACCAGTTTCGGCCGTCACCGATGAAAATGTAGCCAGGGTGAAAAAAAATATTTTAGAGGACCGACGAGTGAAGCAGTGGGAGATAGCTAGAGATGTGGGCGTCAGTAAAGAGCGAGTCAATGAAATAATTCATGAGCATTTGAACATGTCCAAGGTTAGTGCACGTTGGGTCCCTAGAATGTTGACTGCATTTGACATGGAGAGGCGTATCAAATGTTGCGAAGAGTTTTTGGACATGAGTCGAGGGAAAGAGGAAGAAATAATTTCTAGAATTGTAACATGTGATGAGACTTGGATTCGACAATGGGACCCGGAAAGTAAGCAAGAGTCGTTACAGTGGAAATTTAAGGATGAGAAGCCGCCTCGGAAATTCAAGGTCTGCCCATCGGCCGGTAAACTTATGGCTACAATCTTTTGGGACACAGAAGGGATTTTGCTCATAGATTATTTCCCGAAGAAAACTACAATGAATGCTGATTATTACTCAAACTTATTACATCAACCAAGAGAGACAATAAAAGAAAAACGGCGAGGTAAACTAAGCAAAGGAATTCTGATTTTGCACGATAACGCACCAGTGCATACCGCACGCACAACAAAGCTAGCAATTAAAGACAATGGCTTCGAAACCATTGACCACCCCCCTTATAGTCCAGATCTAGCCCCCTGTGACTATTTTCTGTTTAGACTTCTCAAGAAAAACCTCAGGGGACGAAGGTTTATGACCGATGACGAAATGAAGGCAGCGGTTTCTGACTATTTTGACGACAAACCGTTTTTTTTTTTTTAATGGCTCAAATTCAATATTTGAAAAATGTAATAAGTGCATTTTATTAGCAGGGGACTATATAGAAAAATAAAAATAAACTATCCAGTTACGTCTTTTCTTTCATAGTTAGGTAGATTACTTTTCAGCCTCCCCTCGTAGATGGTGAGGTTCATGTAGGAGATGTCGAATATGTAAGTTTTAGTTGCGAAGTAGTGTCTCGGAGTTATACCACTCTAAAGATGGCTGCAGATCGCAAAAAAATATCCATCTGATTTTGGTGAACTGACTATGTAGGATCGTCCGCATTACTATCTAGAATACATTGGACCCAAGGTCAGCCATTTAGCAGGAAGCTTTCTAAAAAAACAGACGCTACGAAAAAAACAGTTTTTCCAAAAAAAAAAAAAAAACAATTTTATTTTATGCATACCACAAATCCACAATTCGAATATAATGCAACGCTTTTTTGGTATTAATATCTAATTATCTTTATATTTAAATAAACAGTAAAATATATTTGCCATTTTATTTCTAACAAATTCTGCATATGTTAAAAAATATTATTTAGAAGGCAAAATGATTTCATCTAATTTGCGAATACTTACTCTTCTACGAAACTTGTGGAAGGGTAATTTACCTCTGGTCCCAATTCCTCGTGTAGAGCGAGCGCAAGAAGGGGAAATACACACACTCAACTACACGAAACAGCCGTAAGCAAAGCATGGTTTGCGGAAGTATAGGACCATGGGTAACGGGATACTTGAAGCAGACACGTAATACCTTCCTTAAAAGATAAAGTAGAAATTAGATCGAATAAAATTATTTCAAAATACTTACGTGCTTAGTTAGACACTGTAGCCGATTCTGAAGGCTTTAATTTTAGTTTTAGTGCTGTCAAACATAAAATTATTCCAACGTAATTTAGATTCTGTTCCTAACTTTCAAGGACTATGTTGTAACGAATGAAATTTAGTTTTGACAGGACTAAAACTAAAATTAAAGCCTTCAGAATCGGCTTAACCGTTGAACAAGGTGACTAGAGCATTTAGTTAGTTAAATCATGTCACATGGTTGTTACAGAAACGTTATAATATTACAGTTGTATTTTAACACTAGTCTAACTCATAATATTATGTGTATTCTTATTGCACACAGAAAACTCAATTCTAAATTATATAATAAAAGTTATGTACAACGGCGTACTTATCTCAATAATGAGATTTCTTCCAGCAAACCAAGGGTGATATTTGAAATAAATAAGATATTCATATTGTGCACGATGATACTTGTACAGAAACAAGATTAAATTAATAGTAGATACCTAATTAGTTAAAAATAATAACAAACTACATAAAATTTACATGCCTACATAGTATAAATAAATATAACAATACATATTCAGTAAATAAACACATAATAAATTATATATATACATACACCTACAGGATAGGTTGTCGAAGATAGTGCTCTTTTATTTTCCTTTTGAATACACCAATGGAGGGGCTATCCTTGATAGTGTGAGGAAGGGAGTTCCACAGTTTGATGGACTTAACAGTGAAAGATATTAGGTCTTTGTATATGAATATTTTATTACAAATAAAAATTACGTGTTTGATATTTTTCGATATGCAACTTGCGGTAGTGTATGTACTTATGTACCACGCAAAACGAATAAAGCGGTATCGTATTAATCTCCTAGCTCTTCATTTTGTTTGTACCATCTGGGAGGGGGGGGGGGGGGGGGGCACGTGCCCTGTACCCCCCTTGGATCCGCCCTTGTGACGGTGAAAGAAATCAAGTCAAATGCTAAAATGTGGCGCATAAAAAAATTCTGCGCTCGGGCAAGGAATGGCAAGGATATACCTCACCACCGTTTATGGAGCAGTTCAAATGGCCTTGCCGCTCTTTTTTGTCAAATACGTGTACGGGGTGAGTGTTTCCGCCAAAGACGGAATAATACGATGCACTTTTGGATGTACACGATTTAATTGTTACAAATACAATAATTAGGTAGGTATCTAATATATGAGCTGGCACAACGTGCGTCCGATACTCGTAGTGGTCAATAGCGCAATGGTTGGTGGTGGGGGGAAAGCCACTGGAGCTGGCCGCGACAGTGAGCCTCCCTCTTCCTCGGGTTCATTATCGTTATCAACCAAAAATTGGCCCAGTAAAATTAAACTAAATTGATTTAATTAAATGTCATATTTTGTTTGTTTGTAGAATACCGAAACTGTTTATCAAGCCATAATACCAGCAGTTAGGAAGCTCTTAGTTTATCAGTCAATTCAATTGTACTATAAATTATTTTTAATCATGAGAATAACCCAATCTAGCAGTATTAGCTGTTATCGCTTTGATGTCGCGACTAGCAATTTAACTTTGGAACAAAACTCAGCTTTTGGCATACGGCGTCGGTTCTCCGTCTGAAAAACAGGTGCGTTCCATTTTGCTCCCAAAAAGAGATTATTTCAATAGTTTGGAGCCCTTACCGGTAAAGCACATAATGGCTGGTAAAAACACACGTGTTCTTTATATGAATAGTAAAGAACATGTGTTCTTACCACTTTGTATGTTTTTATACTCTTTTGATTATGTATATGTCATCGCCACGTTGTAGAATTTGGTATATTATGATCTGCCTAAGCATAACATATCTCTGTTAAAACTAGGGGGGTGTCTTGCTCCACTCCGCTTCACTCGGCTCCCCAAATTTATTTACACTACATTTAAATTTATAACACGCTCCTCTTTGCTTCGATTAGCACAGCTCGGCACCGCCCTTATTTTTAAACTTTGGTGAAAGATTTTCGACTTCATACTTCACGATCTGCTGAAGTCTTGGAATAAGGAATTCTTATTCTAAGGCCGAAGAAGATCATGATATGCCAAATTCGACGATTTGCCGACGACATATTATACCAATATATGATACTTTTTACAACTCTCAAGTCAACTACAATTTTTTTATTGCTTTGACCGTAACCAAAGATTTTTATCTCCGCAAGAAAATGAAGTAACATTTTGTGCACAATATTAGGTATTTCATGTGAATTAAAAGAATATACAAACTTTCAAATATGCACTCTCGTATTGCAGGTCTAAAACAATGAAATTCCTCGTACTGGCCTTGTTCGTGGCAGTAGCCACCGCCGCCCCTATGGATGGAGGTGAACCTGTGGAACTAATCGTCAATGGCGTGCCCAAAGGTGAACCTCTTGAAATCGGACAAATCGTTGACATTCAGCTGAAGGAACACGTAGACGGAGAAGTCGTAGCTGCTAGCAGCCTGCTTCATCCTTTAACTGCCGTCGGTTTGGCAGAGGCTGCCGTGGCTGAAGCTGCCGCTGCCGAAGCAGCTGCTGCAGTTCCTGAAACCCCTATCCCCAGCCCAGTAGCTCTTCCAGCACCCGCGCTTCCAGAGGTCATCGAAACTGCTCCTGTAGTCGTCACACCAGTGGCCCTTCCTGCGCCCATACTCCCAGGGGTCGTTGAAACTGCTCCTGTAGTCGTCACACCAGTGGCCCTACCTGCACCCATACTCCCAGAGGTCGTCGAAACTGCTCCAATCAACCCCAGTCCAGTGGTTCTTCCTGCACCCGTACTGCCAGAGGTCATCGCACCCAGCCCAGTTGTTCTACCTGCGCCAGTTTTACCTGAGATCTATGAATCTGATTCTTTAGCTAACCCCACACCTGTAGCTCTTCCTGCACCCGTGCTCCCAGAGGTTGAAACTGCTTCAGCCAACCCCAGTCCGGTTGTTCTTCCTGCACCCGCTGTTCCAGAGGTTGTTGAAACTGCTCCTGTAGTTATCCCCACACCAGTGGCGCTTCCTGAACCCGTGGCACCAGAGGTCGTCGAAATTGAAGTTGAGGCTATTGAGACTGCCCCAGAAGTCGCTGCTCAAACCCCCAACGGAGAGGTCTTCAATGACGGAACAGTTTCCGTCACCATCAACGTTTCTGAGGAGCCCAGCGTGTATTCTTCTCTTCAGTCCTGGCTCAGCATAGTCATCAACTTCTTCCAGTATGGAGACCAGACCACCCAGCAGGTTGTTTGAAGATCTATCACAATAAATACCAGCTCATGCAGCTGATGATGTACAGTGGAGATCATATCAAGCTCTACACATTGGACTTTGTACCTATATCCTTCACTATAGAGGCTAATGTAGCAAGTGTATAGCTTGTATAGCTTGTGTATAGCTTGATGTGATCTTCGCTGTACATCATCGCCAATACCATAGTATTTAAGTGAACGATTTAAATAAACTTCTTGAGTGTTCGGTCACATTTGACTTTTATGGTTCAGTAAAATTTGTGAAATATTTAAGACATTTGTTTTTTTTATTAACCCTTTCGTTTGGGTACTACCGCACCTGATAAGCGTTGATTTAAGATGTAGAGCGCTCGCCCAAAAAATACCTATTTACTTTTCTTTTAAAAGAATCCGGGTTATAGCTATTCAGATATACTAGAGGTAAACAGGGTGTTAAGATGAAGTTGTGGAAGCCAGAAAATGACGATAGTCCATCGTGCATACGGACAACTCATCGCAAATAAAAATTGAGAAATCAAGAAAAAAAAAAACGATTGTCTTTTCAGGTTTCGAAGGTTGGTATCATAATAAAAGTTGTTTGTCCATACGAGTACTACCGCCAGTTTTCGGCTCCCGCAACTTTATGTTAACTTAACACCCACTATAGTCAATGTGCCAGCTAGCCAAATTTAAGAAAATGTACTCATTTTACTTTTGACCGCAGTTTGGGGGTTGGTAAAAATGTCAAAAAACTATGATGGCCATCTTAGAGTGGTAGGCACTTGGTGAAACTTGGATAACAACATGATGAATAAAAACACTTGCACTCGTTTCACAGTTTATTAACTTATATAAGGTAACCGGTTTCAGTTTTACACCATCATCAAGGGTTTAAAAGCTGATTGGATGTTATTCCGTGTAATGAATGAAGTAGAGTGAAGTATGTCGTTAATCAATTGATTATTATGATTCTTCATTAGTTTATTGAAAGTTTATAAATTTAGAGGTTTATTGTCAAGGTGGTAGAGCTGATGCCGGGCTCGACTGTGGAGGTACCACCATCTTACTTGGAGATCCCCTCGAAGTTATTCGGGGGAGAGTAAGAGGACAGCTCACAGGCAAAAAACCAGAAGGCCCACCATGCCTGGGACCGATGGATGGCGGTATATCCATCCCTAACAGCCGGGCCTTATATGGAACAGACTGGTGACGGGCAGCGGCACTAGTGCGAGGGTTCCGGCACCGCGCTCACCAACCCGCCTGCCCAGCGTGTGTGAGTATGGGCAATTCTTCCAGGATGACTTAATAACTTATATAAATTTTTTTATATGTTTTTTTGTCATGACCTGTCATGTAATCTACTTTTATATTATATATGTCAATGTCTATTTATTTTAATTAAGATACTCAACTGATGCCGGGTCCAGGTCGGAACCGAAATATATCTATAATAAATCTAAATAAATATATCTAAAATAGATTTCCTTTTATTTATATATCCTATTTATCAGTATATTTATATATTTTTTAAAATAATTTTAGTTTTATGTCACAATTTATGATAATCACGGTTGTAAGTTTTGTTAGTAATTAAATGATACTGAAATATTGACATTTATAATAATTTTCATTATTATTTTTTGCTTTATAGTCTACATGAGCCTAGAGAGCATGAACAACGCCAGTTTTTTGAGGATTCGTTTGAAGAAATTCGGACTCTTCTTGTATTGAAAAAAATATATTTGATTTATCGATCTTTTATCTAAAGATTCTATTTACAAGCAATTTATTAAAATTTATACTTTTGTCAAAAAAATTATAATTTTCTAACCTCTTTTTTTGGTTTTCAAACGTTCGTTTCAAGAACGCGGTTAAAAGATTAACTTATTTTTTTTTTCATAAAATAGGTAATAAAAATATGAGGGGATTCTACTTAAATCCAATATTTTTTTCCATACAAAATATTTCAGTATTAGCTAAAAACACACCAATTTGTTGTTTCGCTGCGTGATCATTAGTATTACGCGTCCAAGAAAAAGAAGCCATTGAGCCAACATATAATCGCCTCTATAAAAAGCAAATAAGGTCTTTGCCATTGGACTTATTGTGCTGGATGGGTAATAAAAAAAGTTGCTAGGGTAGGCCATCCTCTTAAGCAAATATTTTAATAAACAAAAAAATACATATTTCAAAGCTATATTTCGACCCCGGGTCGACATCAGGCGAATAGAATAGTACATTGTTCACCGAGGGAAGAAAGGGGAATCGCACTTTCTCCCGAGTGATACATAGTGCTTTATACTACACCTGCGAGGAAATAGTATCATTTTACTTTTAATCAAGATACAATAAAAGAAACCGACTGACTCACGTGCGATTGTCACTTTTTTTTTTTTTTTACATTTTCCCACTAAGTGGAAAGGCAAAGGGATCTTAGCCCATACAGCCATGTTTGACGTTATAGTTTTTTATGTTTATATGCACTATCCTCTTCTGTTGAGGATCATCTGAAAGGTCTGTCCTGTCTAAGTCACTGTCCTGTCGGTTCCGCTATAATGATAGCCTTGTAACGCAAATACAACAGGGTTAGAAAAAACACACGAAAAGGCACAGCCCGCACTTTTGTTCCATTGAACAACACACTACACAGGTTACGGCGATTTTAATTCACAATATCCTATCACTATTGTTGATCAAAACACCCAAAATGCAATATTTTCAATAAAACAAAAAAACGACGCCATCACGTCTTCGCGCCTTTTTTCCAACCTTTTATTTCCTTCTTATGTTTTATTATGTGCAGGAAAAGCAAGTGGCCAGTATCATTTTTCGAGTTTTATGTACGAGTTCGCAAAATAATACTGGCCACTTGGCCACTTGCTCATTCTTTATGTTATTTAAAAAAAAAAAGCACGTTAACAATGGATTTGCATATACTTTTTCTGCCCGCTCAAGCACGTTAACAATGAATTTTCATACACTTTTGCCGCCCGCATATTTGTATGACAGTAATGACGTACTTTCTGCATCGTTTTCAACAAAGAAAAAAGGTACTTTCCGAGCAGGTGTAGTATAAAATATATTTTTTTTGACAATATATACAGTACAGGTACATAGTTGATAAATATTTAACAAGGTTCTATAGCAACTAACTCAATTTCATAAACCGACAATAGTCCTGATAAAATTTATTGAAAAAGGCGATACTTTCCGGAAGTCCATCATAAATTTGTGGATATATTATTAATTTGCTATATTCCGCTAAACACTTTTACCATGCTATTCAAAATGCAGACTCAAGCACCATGCTATTCAAAATGCAGACTTTTATGCAGGAGGGCGGGCGGTGCTTGAGTCTGCATTTTGAATAGCATGGTGCTTGAGTATAAGTGTTTAGCGGAATATTGCAAATTAATAATATATCCACGAATTCAATATTCCTGATGTTGCCGTTATCAACTCACTTATCCATACTTCGTTACATACTTAACTTACCCTGTAATTTAATTTCTTTAACAACTACTTTAACGACTTCGACTTCCAGTCTAAAGAGTGCCGTCTTTGTGTTTTGGGGTTCTGTACTCAAAATAAAAAAGCGGCTAAGTCCGAGTCGGACTCGCGCACGAAGAGTTCCGTACCATTATCTATAAAAACGTACAGAATCTACCACTTACCCAATCAATATTTATTTATTTATTCTTTGTTTAGGAAAATGAAACTTATATATATGTTTTTTCACACCTTTATCTTGCCTTTGTATGTAGCGTTACCGAATTGGAAAACTTTCGCCCGAAAGATTTTATTTTTTAAAATCCTCTCTTTTTGAGTGTTTTTTTGGTTTTGTGTTTATTTGTTTAATCCATTTGATCTTTGTGTCTCATATTTTACGATCAATACGAAAATCTTCTTTATTAACCAATGTAAGTTGAAAAATTATTTAAATGCAATATTGTAATTTTAGTCGATTTTAATCTTAAAATTAGACTCTTTCTGAATCGTTCCGCGCGCATTTTGGCGCACGCGATTTTCAACTTTATGAAAGTTAGTCTATGCCGTAGACTCTACGGGTTATAATTGCAAAGCTGCTGTGCGCCTAAAGAAGGCCTCATCTTAAGGGCCTTACTATTGCCAAATGGGTACTTTCTAAAGCCTACTCCTCGTTTATGGCCAAACCAAAAATAATGAAAAAATGTATTATGAATAATCAACTCTTAGACAACATATGCAACATTTTTCTTTTTCATACCACCAAAACTTGTAACTACATGAATTTTCTTTTTACTGACTGGTGTTTTTTGACCTCAAATTCCCTACTGCTCCTGAGTGGCTTGGCCGATTGAATTCATTTATGCTTTGATAAATAGATGAACTTTATAGCTATAAACATAACAAGATTTTTCAATCGAGTAATCACGTCCAAGTGAAAAGTATAATTTTCTCCTATTTCGCCCTCTCAAGGACGCAGCGAGCGTCGTAACAGCCACTATGCATTGCGCGCTGATATGAACGTTAATTCAATGTCGTTTCCGTTGATATTTGTAGTGACAAATATCGAGCTGCTAATTTGGCGATGGTAATCGCCTTAAGGCGACGAATTGAGTTTTAAACGGTGACTCGAAGCGGAAAAACGCGCAGTGAGAGAGTGATGGACAAAAGTAGCGTGTTCCTTGCCTTTTTCCTAGCTTCACCTTGCAGCTGCTCACTTTCGACCCCCAGACCCACAGACCAGTCTGTGGCTAGATCAGTCACTAACTGTACTATAAGGGCTGCACCACGCGAAACTGGAAATTTCCCTACCCTCGTAATTTTCCCAAATAGACTTTGGCTCCGTCCCAAGTGAGCTGGCAGCCACTTTGTGGGCTCATCGTTAGCACCAACTTAGGGCTAAAGCTTCTACGACAAATGACATAAACTGTTGACTCGTATACCTTTTACCGAAAGGTTAAATTTCAATGGCTGCTGTCGTTAACCGATTATAGTTAAGTATTGGTATCCGGTTTATGGTATCAGCCTGCCTATTCACTTCACATAAGTAATCATTGAAATAGGCTTTCTAATTCATTCTATGTGTCAATATTATTTTTTTGATTTTATTTAGAACATTAAAAATACATTCGGGTATACTTTTGGTAAAATGTCGTTCAATTTAGGATTTTTAGAGGTTTGTTTCATATTTCCCGACTTTTAGGTCTAATGCGGCATAGTCTAGGTAATGTCAATAGACACAGCCTTAACTATTATAAAAAAAATCCATGGCCACCTCACAATAAATTGTGGTTTCGCAGCCGGATTGTGAAAAACCCGCCTTTTCCTAATTAATCGAAAGAGAACACTTAAATTCAAAATTCACTCAATAGTTATTCAACAAAACCATATTACCTTTGTATTGTGTATGTTGCTATCGCAAAGTTTCTTTTGGTTTCTGTAAATTAGAATTTCAAAATTTTTAAACTCAAAATTCAATAGAAACTTGGCGATGGCAGCATACACAATACAATACATATGTAATAAGGTTTTGTTGAAAAACTATTGAGTGAATTTTGAATTTAACTGTTCTGTTTCGATTAATTAGAAAAAACCGGCCAAGTGCGAGTCGGACTCGCGCACTAAGGGTTCCGTACCATTAGCTATAATAATACAGATCGCTCCAAATTTCTAGTCCGCTCGGAAGTTGCTCTTCCCAAGAACGGCCCATACATTTTGTTCCTGCTGATGCGAATCGCCCCGTGTTTAGAGGGGACAAAAAGTTTGGCGCGATCTGTACTTGTTAACTTGTAAAGCTTTCTTAGCTGTGATAGTTTTCCTTTTAATTTCGTTATGTATACTACTGCCGTGATTTTTTTCACGTCTCCAAATACAACCGTTTCGCCGGCAGGGGGGGACACTTGACTCTAACAAAAATTATCACTTTTAAGTTTAATATTTCGCAAACGGAACCCTGGATCGAAAAATGATCTTCTTACACCCCTAATTTTTTTAAATTACCTATTCAATGATACCCCACACTAGGGGATAGACGAGAAAAAAATAATCATCCCCACTTTACTTTACTTTACTTTACTTAAAAAATCTTTTTCAAAATTTTACTTATCCACTTTATCGGTGTAATAAATATGTATACCCATGCTAAATTACAGCTTTCTAGTACTAATAGTTTCTAAGCTAAGCCGCGGACAGACAGACAGACAGACAGATATACGGACATGGCGAAACTATAAGGGTTTCTTGTTGTTGACTACGGAACCCTAAAAAGGCGGCTTTTTCACGATCCGGCTGCGAAACCGTCCTTAAGGCGCTTCGGAAAAAAAAATCGACACTTTTAGAACTTGCATTACTTTAGTAAAGAAGCTATTATTTTGATAAAATAGAATATATTTTTGGAATCTTTTTCTCGGGATCTGTTAAACAGAAACGCGATTGGAGAAATTCGGCTCGATAAAAATATTTATTGAAATGAGGTCCTTTTTAACACTGTTTCTCCTGGTGTGACAATTTGGAATGCAATATGAACTAGTTATGATTATATTTTTTAAGATGGGTTTTAACAGTTTCTAGGTCCTAACCTAGTTACTGTTTTAACAGTATCTATATTCTAGGACCTGCTTAAACAAAATTTTTATAGCAACTTGAGTACATTTTATACTAATAAAAAATCGTCATCTTGCTACTTTTCCTTAAATCCGTCCCTCTCGCACTGAGGGTGTTTTCGTATATAAAGTAACAGAGACGCTAAATCATTTACATATCGCCTTAAGATGTGATCAAATGATAACACGAGATCACGAGATCCGTGATCACGGAACTTTCCGCGCCTTCGCGATGCTAATGTCTTGTTTTTGTGGACTGCTTGAGCAGATAAGCATGAACGAACTTACGAACTAAGCTCAACTAAGTTGAAGAGATTATGGAATTTTCTGGGAAGTTTATCATTAAGTGTGGGACATGGGTCTTGTGTCGGGTGGTCTGAGATATGTTTTTCAATTCATTTTATTATATCTAAGCATATTAAAAATTTGGTAGGTGGTAGAGCTGATGCCGGGCTCGACTGTGGAGGTACCACCATCTTACTTTGAGAACCCCTCGAAGTAATTCGGGGGAGAGTAAGAGGACAGCTCACAGGCAAAAAACCAGGAGGCCCACCTTGCCTGGAACCGATGGATGGCGGTATATCCATCCCTAATAGCCGGGCCTTATATGAGACAGACTGGTGACGGGCAGCGGCGTCACTGGTGCGAGGTTCCGGCACCGTGCTCACCAACCCGCCTGCCCAGCGTGTGTGAGTATGGGCAATTCTTCCAGCCCCCCTATTCTGTATCTTTCGTTGCCAACTGTACTAGGTGCCTATCATCAAAAACATAGATAAAAACTGAAATTTCAAAATTGCCTTTAGTAGGTATTGAACTATTAACGAACTGTGTCGTCACTTCAAGTGCGAACATATCCTTGGGAAATCGGAATTCGATGGTACATCTATGTTTTTGATGATAGGCACCCCGTACAGAAGGCAACTAGAGATACATAATAGGCCCGCAGGATGACCGCCGGAAGTGGCAAAGTCCTGGAAAGGCTGATGTCCAGCAGTGGACGAACTAGGCTGATGGATGAAGGATGATATTAAAAAATGAGCATGTCTGTAGTAAGAGTAAGGCGGGACGTGACGACTCCATCGCCCATCGTCCATAATCAGTGACTGCAGGGCGGCTTGCGGCGAGCCGATGGTGAGTGGCGATACTACGGACATTTATCTGTGCTACGGACCTTACCCCAGGGGAAACACACACACAGCAATCCACCTCCCAGCCTCTGCACTTGCCTTAAGGCTTGAATAAGCGTGGATTTGGTAACATTGCGTATATTTAGCTCGATTTGTAGGCCAAACTGGCTACTAGAAAATTCTGAGAAATATATATGTACTTAATCATGTTTTTCTGACGAATTAAGCCTTTATAGATTATCGAAATTTTATATCTGTAGGTACCTAATTTCATTCTGTACATTCAATTCGCTCGGACACTGAATATGCGTTTGAAATGAATCTTTCACATAATAAAAGATCTCATTATTATCTACAAAAAAGCCTTACTACTTTATTTCTGTATGTCCTAATGGAGCCACGATTTCAAAATAACTGAAGTTTTGCGTGCGCGGCATCTGATTAGAGCAGGATAGAGAGTTAAAAAACAAACGCGTTAGAGCGGGACCGAATTTTAGTATAGTGCAGCCCCTTAAGTAGCCGGCTAGAGTGGAGTCGCAACAGCGGAACTTATGATCCAGTGTAAATGTCATAATTAACGCCGGGGACATTTGACTGTATAAGGATCTTGAGCCCCGCAGACTCAACTCTCGAAAACCTTAGCTGCATGCATAGTGTTGCCCCCTAGCCACCTCATTGTGGTTAATACAGCATGATAGTGATAGTGATAGTGATGATAGGTAATGATAGTGATCTTTGTCATAATAGCAGTTAGTACTTATAATTTCCTTACTTGAATTAACGTTAATAAGTTAATAGATTAAATGTCTGTAAAAGCAGATGGATTATATGGGACAGGTAGACAGAGGTATTTTATATATTTAGCCTTCATGACATAATTTTATATATTTAGCCTTCATGACATAATTTTATATATTTAGCCTTCATGACATAATTTTCTCCTGTCTTGTATTGTTTATCTCTTTATTGAATTAAAGTATAGGCAAACAGAATTTAGTTTTTTATAGATCTCTCCACAACTTCTGAGGCAGAAAAGCCCGAGTGGCGTGATAAAGCCCCGTCGCGTGACATCGTGGTGCGTGCTACGACGCCATGTTTGTGACTCTTTACAAAAATAATATTAAATACTCCAAATTGTGAGCTTTCTACCCGCTCGGACACGGCCGATTTGTAACAATTCCCATGGCTTAATTTCTAAAAGATTTTTTTTAAATTTTTTTTTTCAGGGAATATACGTAATTTTAGGGCATGGTTTTCATTATTTTGGTAAATAAATTAACCATTATTGTTTTATGATTTTCTAAAGAATGGTTCGATATGACGTCACTTAAGAATTTTAGACATTATACTGATTGTGATGTGTGATTGCTTATAAAAAAACAGTGCTCTGTCTCTGTCTGTTTACTCATCTGTCATCCAGCTGTCAAATCAGTCGTTATTATAAATTTATCTTGATAAATTATTATAAATTTATCTTGATAGCAAAGGACATATTTCTAAACAGGCATTTCTCACATGACGTCCCACGAAGGTAAATGGAAGTTGCAGCTTTTTCGCAAAAATATTCATCATCATGAGGTTTTTTAGACCAAAAGTTCTAAAATACGGCTAAAATACTTAAATCTCGAAATGGTTTTTGAATAAACACACCATGACATAATTTAATCTATGCGAATTGATCTGTTTTTGAATTTAATAATCGTCTTTAGCTGTTGGTTTAATAATGTATTGACCTGTTCAGCCAAGACTTTGTGTATTTTAAATGGGTCTTAAGCTTGTTTGTTTTTCAAGTTTTGAAATTATAGAATCTAACTGAACTGTAAAATTACAATTTTACAAGTTTTTTTTTCCAAATCATTGTGCGGAGAATTCTCAAGTATAAATTCTAACACACGCTGTTAGCAATCAAAATTATGTTCACGCAGCGAAACGTTTGTCTCGCTCGCTAGCACTCTTGGCGTACCAATTGTCTCCCTCGCTCGCATAGGAGTTGTGAACAATTGACCATAACTCAGTGCGCTATTTTTCAGACTAGTAAAGGTATTTTTCTTATTTAGTTGATTTTGGTTTTCTTAAAACACAAAAACAATAAAATCAAGTGAAATGAAATATATTTAATTATGTAATGTTGGTATAACATACACTTATTACAGACCGGTTTGAATGTAATATAAGTAATTAAATAATCTATGTGTATAGGTAATAGTTTTATGTACTAAATAATAATATTGGGAAATACACAAGGAAATAATAAAGGTTGAGTTTACTTAAATTTTATAAAAAAATACACTTGAATAAAATAAAAATATAGGAATAAAGAATAAATAATATTATGAAAGAAAGAAAGAAAGAAAATGAAATTTATTCGTCACAAATAAAATACGGAAATACATAAAAATAACATAAAAACTAAACTTACAAGAAAACAATTATATAATATACTACAAAATGTGACGAAAAGGGGCAGACTCAGCATCTGCTGTGAGCTATCGAGCAGCAACACAGCGCTGGTTTTCGGCCTGTCTCTGTACGCGCACTAAACATAAACATAAAACTTTTTTTTTTTGCAGTAAGCTTCTACACCATCATTAATAAATAAATATTGTAACCGCGGGATTACAGAACTGCAGAGCTGATGGGATTTGAGGATATGACACGGGAGAAGAAAAGATTGTGGGAAACAATGTGGGTGCACTGACCTGGTTGGAATGTTTCGATGGGCCGGCAAACGCGCCGCGTGTCGTCTCCTCTCGTTGGGCTGATTGAATTGGCGCTTTGGGCAGTGATGAGCTGGATGTCTTGGAGTAATACACAGCACTGATATGATCACAAGATACGGTAGATACGCGAGATTGTTTGTGTCGGCGGCGCGAATGTGTACACACGTGTCGTTCTCTAGACGATTCGGGCGGAACAGTCCGGCCACGCGAGCGCGCAGACGTGCGCCTCCGGAGGCGTCTCGAGCCGAAGAGAGTGAGTGAACCGCGGGCAGCGCGCGACTCGATTCTGTCGCGAGCCACTTTCTGCGCATGCGCTGAAATGCGCATACCGTCACGCTGTAGCGTGAACAAATATGAATCTAAAAATACAATTGAAAATTAATTAACGAACTATAACGATACTGAAGGTATTTTATTTAGCGGCTACTATACTAAATGACATTTTGTAAATCAAAGTAAATTTTCTTTACGTGTATTTTAAAGTTCTTAGTTTTCATCTCCTCATGCAATTATATGCATATGCAATACATATAATAAATATATGCCTAACTCCGCCCATTCTATTAGTCTTGCTAAGAAGAAGGGCAAAGAAACTTAGCAAGATCATTAGATCACGTTTAGGAAGTCTCGGAAGAAACAATTAAGGAAGACAGCAAGGTGAAACAATGACAGGAGGTTAAGAGTTGTTTGCGATTGTGAACTGTCACCGGACGGAACAATCAATAATTGTAGCTCTTTTCACCGACGATTTTTTCGTCCCAACGTGATCGGGGTTGAGCTTTATCGCCGTTATTCGGACACAAATACAATAACTTTTAGGGCATGCAGGATTACTTTAACGTTTAGCAAGTAAGCATGTCGTGGTCATATCGTAGAATTGACAATTTCATGATCTGGTTGGCCATATCGTATTTCTGTTAATATTGGGAGTGTCGCCACGCTCCGCTCCGCCACGCTTCGTCGCTTCGCTCGTCGTCGCACCAATTTTTTTCTTTTGGTGAAAGATTTTTGATTCCATACTTTACGATCTGCCCAACCAGATCATGAAATGGTCAATTCTACAATATGGCCACATTACATACATTCCGAATCTTCATTGGTGCATGCTGGACCGGCAACACACGAACCGATTTACAGGATTATTTATTATATTTTTATTATAGAATTAAATGAGACTTGAGGATAATTCATGATTTATATAAAAACCATCTGCACCACCAATACCATCTGCATCGATGTCATCCCGAGATGATCCCGAGCCCTGCGAGCCGCAGCCCGCAGTGTGAGGCGTAACGTCGTCGCGTAAACGTCTTTACTCGCCCAGATGAAGGCAGTCTAAATCTGCTGAAACTGGTCGGCTTTCCCGATCATAACACGTATTGAGGTGAGCCGTTTTTTTATATTTTTATTAGTCAAAAGCAGGGGGCTCGGTTGGTGATCATTGAACCTTGTTCCTGGTCCCTGGCCGGGTCTCCGGTATGGGTTCGGGCGGTTGATTGGATTTCACCGTGTATAATATATATTTTACCCATCATTTCAATCGTAAATATATTGCTACATAAATTAAATAAACCTTTAATTTAGTTCATGTACATTTATTATTTTATTACATATATGTCGGCGAAAATGATTAAAAGGAGCTGATTTGACTTTTGAGGCACAGCACGTGGTTGCCGCGCCATCGGGGGACGCCCCGGTGTCGCGCGCGCGCGCTCACGGAACGTCGGGGCGGCCGCATGGTCGAGCTCGAGCGGCAGTGTTCGCTGGGAGCGCGCCCGATGCACAAGCATTTCTCCGACGGATCGTTTGCCTCTTAAGTTGATATTAAATTTGTGTGTTATTGGATTAAATCACGTGAACTTTGTAACCCGGATATTTTAATATAATAGACCGCCACCGGTTAGGATAGGTGTACGTTTATTCGACATCAGAAGTGTGATCCAGGACCCGGAAGCGCTCTGGAAGTGGTGCCGTGAGTGACAATGAGTGAACACGACACAACTGAGCCCGACCACCACGAGGCCAGCGCGAATATGGACCATGCCGAAAGTGCGGGCGCAGGCGAGTCCGGCGCGTTACTGCAGCTACTGCGCGGGCTGGCTAGAGGGCTGCAGCCGCCCGCGCCCGCTCCGGCAGCGCTTGTCAAGTTCGACCCTGACGATCCGGATGCTGACATCGAGGGCTGGTGTAAGATTAATGAGGTTATTGTGAAGCACAAGGATCTCAAAGGTACCGAATTATTATTACCGTTAATGAAAGCATTGCGTGGACGAGCTGCCACGTGCCTTACGAAGATACAGCCCGATTGCATAACGTGGGAAAATGTAAAAAATACTCTGATCGCAAAGTTTGCAAAACCCATGCTTATGCAAGATTACTTCGATCGCATTATTAAATTTAAAATGCAGGATAAAGAAACCGCCGCGGATGCGGGATTGCGCCTTTGGCATCTGATTGAGACAATACCTAAAATCGAATTGAACGATGAGGTAATTACCGGCTTCGCTGTGTCCATTCTATCTAATTCCGATCATATTTTAAGACGTGAATTAAATTCGCATACCATAACTTCAAAGACGCAGCTGTGTCGCATATTACGTGGGGTATCAATGAAGCGACAAAATGAGGATACGACTACGCACATCGAGAATAAGCGCCCGCGATTCAATAACAGTCAGCGCCCGGTTACTTTTACTGGTACTTGCCATCGCTGTGGTGAGGTAGGCCATAAAATCATGAATTGTCCTCAAAGCCGTTACGAAAGTTCCCAGATTAGCAGACCATCCACATCACGATTTGTGCCATTGACGGCCATGGTAACACCCCCGCGCCACGAAGAGAAGCGGCCGGTGACGTGCTACGCGTGCGGCAAGCAGGGACACGTTGCCAGCTCCTGCGCAGCTGCCACCGCTCTCCGCGACTCCAACCAAGCCCCTAGAAAGGAGGTCAAGCTGTGCAACAAGCGGGCTGTTACTGGTGAGCTACATGTTGCAGGTATGAGTTGTCGCTTTCTTTTTGACTCCGGTTCAGAGTGTTCTCTTATAAAAAAAAGTCTCGCAGAAAAACTAGATGGAGTGTTACTTTACAACACTGTAGTACTAGTAGGTATAGGTAATTCTGACGTAAAGTGCACTAAACAAATGAGATGTTCAATTAACGTCCAAGGTCTCACCTTGAAAATTCTATTTCATATTGTTGATGATTCTAGTTTGATTGAACCCATTCTTCTCGGTCGTGATATAATTGATATGGGGGTACATGTAGAACTCGGTGTTAATGGCATACATTTATTCAAATCTAAGTTTTCTCAGTTCACATCTTGTATGCCTACCCTACTTGAGTCACAAGTAGATACGGACTTAGAAGGTGACACCAAAGGATCTTTGCTGACATTACTTGATTCTTATTCAGAATACTTTGTCGAAGGTAGTCCAACCAGGCGTGTTACCACAGGAGAAATGAAAATAGAGCTCATTGACCCCAATAAATTGGTACAACGACGTCCTTACAGACTATCGGCTAGTGAACAACAAATAGTGAAAGACAAGGTATCTGAACTACTAGAGGCAGGCGTCATTCGCGAGAGCAAGTCTCCTTTCGCCAGTCCCATCTTGCTGGTCAAGAAGAAGGACGGCAGCGACCGCATGGTAGTAGACTATAGAGAGCTAAATTCTAATACGCGCAGCGACAATTATCCTCTACCGCGAATCAATGATCAGATTGATAGATTACATGGAGCTAATTACTTTACCTCTCTTGACATGACCTCAGGATTTCATTGTATCAGCGTAGAGTCAGCTTCTATTGAACGTACTGCGTTTGTTACACCTAATGGGCAATATGAGTACGTTGCCATGCCTTTTGGCCTCAAAAATGCACCATCGGTTTTTCAAAGATGCATTCAAAATGCCTTGAAAGACTGTGAATTTGCCCTTACGTATATAGATGACATCTGCGTTCCTTCGGTTACGGTAGAACAAGGGTTGGAACGTCTCGAGTCCGTTCTGGCAGCACTTGCGAGGGCTGGATTCTCTCTGAACATGAAAAAGTGCAAATTCCTAAAACGTGAAATCTCTTATTTGGGGTATAAAATAAAATCAGGAGAAATTAAACCAAATCCTAATAAAGTGCAAGCTCTGGTAGAAATTCCAGCTCCTCGTACCGCTACGCAAGTTCGCCAGTTTATTGGGCTCGCTTCCTATTTTAGACAATTCATACCCAACTTTTCATCACTTATGGCCCCTCTATATCCACTTACGCAACACAATGGTAATATCAATTGGACAGAACAACATAGCAAAGTGCACAGGCATATAGTAGATATCTTAACTTCTGAACCAGTATTAGCAATTTACGACCCAGATAGAGACGTAGAATTGCACACGGATGCGAGCGCGCAGGACTACGGTGCGATCTTGATTCAGCGGCGTGAGCGCACGCAGTACGTGGTAGCGTACTATAGCCGGCGCACCTCCGCCGCTGAGTCGCGTTACCACTCATACGAGCTGGAGACTCTGGCGGTGGTGCGCGCTGTAGAGCACTTCAGGCATTACTTATATGGTCACCACTTTACAGTTCGTACCGACTGCAATGCGCTTAAAGCATCTAGTAAAAAAAAGGACCTCACGCCTCGCGTACATAGATGGTGGGCAATACTGCAAAGCTACGATTTTGATGTAGAATACAGAGAGGGGCGAAATATGCAACATGTAGACTTCCTATCCAGAAACCCACTACCTCACTCTGATTCCGATAGTGACGACATTGATTTCCCTTCAAAAAGGGAAGTTCAAGTCTTAGAGTTGCAGCAAGAATGGCTAGCTGTAGAGCAGCAACGGGATAGTGAGATAGTGGATATCATGGATAAATGGAGAGTCGGTGACTTACCGCGAGATGATGCTCAATCGTATGATATTAGGAAGGGCGTTTTGTACCGAAAAGTGCAGCGTAATAAACGAACTAAGTGGCTGCCTATCGTTCCCCGATCTTTAGTGTGGTCTCTTATAAGCCATGTACATTCCGAAGTAAAACATCTTGGTTATGATAAAACACTTGACAAATTGTTTGACTTATATTGGTTCCCTGGCATGGCAAAGGCTGTAAAAAAATTTGTAGATGCATGTTTGGTATGTAAAGCCTGTAAAGGAACTTCAGGGGCTCAACCTATCCAGCTGCACTCTATACCTAAAGTAGCGGTACCGTGGCACACGATCCATATAGATCTAAGCGGGAAACTAAGTGGTAAAAGCTCAAAAAAGGAGTACGTAAGTGTTATTATTGATGCTTTTACAAAATATGTTCTGTTACGGTTGACTACGAGCTTAGATGCCAATAGCGCCATAGAATCGTTAAAAGAGGCCATCAATTTATTCGGTACACCGAAACGTGTAATTTCTGATCAGGGCCGTTGCTACATTAGTAATTATTTTCAAAAGTTTTGTTCAGAAAATAATATAGAGCTTCATATTATTGCAGTCGGGGCTAGCAGAGCCAATGGTCAGGTCGAGAGGGTAATGCAAACACTTAAAAACCTACTCACCATTACTGAAAGTAGTTCAGATACTGTGTGGAGAGACGAACTTGGTGCAATTCAGCTAGCATTAAATAGTACAAAGTGTAGAGTCACGGGTTACTCAGCAACTGAACTTATGTTCGGTATCAAATCGCAGGCTTTAGGCATCTCTAGGATAGCTTGTAATGATGAGACTTCTGAATGTAGGGCTGACTTAAACGAGATCCGTAAAAATGCCTCCAGCAATATACAACACATAGCAAAGTCAGACGAGGTTCGTTTCAATAAGGGAAAAACACTTGTAAAGTCATTTAGTAAGGGCGATTTTGTGTTTCTGAAATCCTGCGAACGAAATCAGACCAAGTTGGATAGGAAGTTTAGAGGTCCTTTTAAGATAACCGAAGTCTTAGAAAATGACCGCTATGAACTGCAACATGTAGACGGCTCAAAGAGGAAGTACAAATACCCCCACGAAAGCTTGCGTAAAGTTCCGGAAGGGCGCGAAGGACTAACGGAAATTGCAGAAGCTCTATGTGATCAAGCGTTAGAGCAGGATGGGCCTGTGTCGGCGGATGATAGCACTGAAATGGAGGTTGATGAAGGAGACACGGGTAGCACGGCGATGCAGGTGCACCGTGAGGCGGATAATGGCGCGGTGGTAATGGAACCAGCCGGCGCAGTGTGTGATGAATGATGATGAAGGTACGTTAAGTAGCATCTCACTGCTGGCCGCAAACCACTGGCCTGCCAAGCGCTATATGCGTGTTGGTCCCCAGTGTGTGGCGCGGAGCTGTGGCGAGTGCTATACAAGGTAAGTTAAGTAGCATCTCACTGCTGGCCGCAAACCACTGGCCTGCCAAGCGCTATATGCGTGTTGGTCCCCAGTGTGTGGCGCGGAGCTGTGGCGAGTGCTATACAAGGTACGTTAAGTAGCATCTCACTGCTGGCCGCAAACAACTGGCCTGCCACGCGCTATATGCGTGTTGGTCCCCAGTGTGTGGCGCGGAGCTGTGGCGAGTGCTATACGCGATACTTGTCTTGAGTGTTTTCGAGAGTTGATGATCACTGAGAATATGAATTTGAGAGAGAATAGAGCTTTATTAATTGTCTTGATTACTTTTCATTGATAATACACCATTAAGTTCGGATAACAAAACGCCGTGGAGTTCTGTAGAATCCGTATTTGATAGAAAGCTTGACTGTGTTCGATGGTAACGCTGGATTTTGTTATCTTCAGATGAGTAACGCACGAGGACGTGCGTACGTCAGGAAGGCCGTGTCGGCGAAAATGATTAAAAGGAGCTGATTTGACTTTTGAGGCACAGCACGTGGTTGCCGCGCCATCGGGGGACGCCCCGGTGTCGCGCGCGCGCGCTCACGGAACGTCGGGGCGGCCGCATGGTCGAGCTCGAGCGGCAGTGTTTGCTGGGAGCGCGCCCGATGCACAAGCATTTCTCCGACGGATCGTTTGCCTCTTAAGTTGATATTAAATTTGTGTGTTATTGGATTAAATCACGTGAACTTTGTAACCCGGATATTTTAATATAATAGACCGCCACCGGTTAGGATAGGTGTACGTTTATTCGACATATATTTTCTTTATTAGATTAAATTTGACGTGTAAAAAGTGTATATATCTATACCTGCTTTGCAAAATAAACTATTTGAATTTGAATTTGAATGATTTTTAAAAACAAAATTTCTTTTCTACTATAAATTATTGAAATTACATGAAAACCCTCAACACCAGAAATACAAATTATCGCACAATGACACGTCCAACCAACACTGAAGCGCTCGCCGAAAGAAGTGAACGAACAACTGCGCGGCGCGGCGCAAGCCGCTAACTTCTGCAATAATAGGAATTTTTTAAAAATTCAAAAGCTTTTGTGCTTTGCTGTAGCTACCATTACCATTACCTACCATTACTACCATTACAGCTACCATTACCATCGCCAAATTAGCAGCTCGATATTTGTCACTACAAATATCAACGGAAACGACATTGAAATAACATTCATATCAGCTAGTGGCTGTTACGACGCTCGCTGCGTCCTTGAGAGGGCGAAATAGGAAAAAATTATACTTTTCACTTGGACGTGATTACTCGATTGAATAATCTTATGTTATGTTTATAGCTATAAAGTTTATCTATTTATCAAAGCATAGATGAATTCAATCGGCCGTGCCACTCAGGAGCAGTAGGGAATTTGAGGTCAAAAAACACCATCCAGTAAAAAAAAAAAATCATGTAGAAGTTTTGGTGGTATGAAAAAGAAAAATGTTGCATATGTTGTCTAAGAGTTGATTATTCATAATACATTTTTTCATTATTTTTGATTTGGCCATAAACAAGGAGTAGGCTTTAGAAAGTACCCTTTTGGCAATAGTAAGGCCCTTAATCACTTACTGTAAAAACTACTCGTATACTGATATTTCACTACAGGATACGATTCCGTTATAACGAATCTTTGCTGTCTCTACGTCCGCTCTATGGATAGAAAAAAAAAAGTTTATTTAAATTAATATATTTATACAGTGTATATATATATACGAGTATATATATATATATATATATTAGTACAATTATAACATTGTTTGAAGTACATGATTGCTAAAAAAAAACTAGGCATATTAAACAAGTTGCTAGTAGAATCAATATATACGTCTGTGCCCGAACTAGGTGCAACGGTGTTACAGGCAGCAGTGCTCTTCCAATATTGAGTATATTTTATGCCACTTATGCTAGTTTTATAGCTCTATCTGAAGGAATGCAAGACTCTAGGAACATTTTCAGATTCACGTGGGCCGTCAAACAAATATATCTTTTTTTGGTGAAATTTACATCCTTTATTACGGAACGGAACCCAATAATCGTATAATTTGCGTGCTTGACAAATCTCTAGCTGATGTCGGAATCCAATAATCGTATACTGTCCATGCTCGACAAATCTCTAGTTGATGTCGGAACCCAATAATCGTATACTTTCCATGCTCGACAAATCTCTAGTTGATGTCGGAACCCAATAATTGTATACTTTCCATGCTTGACAAATCTCTAGTTGATGTCGGAACCCAATAATCGTATACTTTCCATGCTTGACAAATCTCTAGCTAATGTCGGAACCCAATAATAGTATACTTTCCATGCTTGACAAATCTCTAGCTAATGTCGGAACCCAATAATAGTATACTTTCCATGCTTGACAAATCTCTAGCTAATGTCGGAACCCAATAATAGTATACTTTCCATGCTTGACAAATCTCTAGCTAATGTCGGAAACCAATAATAGTATACTTTGCATGCTTAAGAACCCGGTCCGCGACGACGACAGTTTTGATGCAAAGCATTTTGTTAAACATTTTTCTAGCCTTTATCGCGATGTTTTTGGAAAAACCAAGGACATACACCAGTTCATATTAGCCGTCTAAATGAATGCCTAAAATTATTTTATTTAATTGTTTCTCTTTTGCAAATTATTTTGGTACTTACGAGCCCGTTCCGAATAGTTCTTCATAATGTCTAAGTACCAAAATAATTCGCAAAGGAGAAATATTTCACTCAAATAAATTTTAGGACTTCATTTAGACGGCCATTATGAATTGGTGTATGTCCCTGGTTTTTACAAAAACATCGCGGTAAAGATGAGACAAATATTTAAAAAATACTTCGCATCAAACGGACGAAAAATACGGAGCGGGTTCTTAACAAATCTCTAGTTGATGTCGGAACCCAATAATCGTATACTTTGCATGCTTGACAGATCTCTAGTTGATGTTGGGTTGTGGTCTGTGTACGTACAATATCGTCTTACTTTTGACAAAAACATTCCATTATGAGCCTTTCGCTGTCTTAAACGCATTGTTTTTGAGCATAATCTACTTACCCCTGAAAGGAGAAAAGGCATTGTCTGCCTCAAGGACAAAGGGGTAAATATACCATCACAGGTAGAAACTTGCGGTGCATCTTGCATGATTTAACAGCCTTTCAAGATTATTCTAATGTATTCTTTGACGCTTGAATTTACCTTCACGTTTTTGTCCTTTGACGTTTGTAGGTCTATTCTTTGTTCTCAGGCGATATGCGAAAAAAAAACGGGTGACTATGTAAGGTCTTTCAATTTAAATGGAAAGTAATTTAGGAGGTGATTCAGTATCGTTAATACACCACGTTTGTTTAGCGTCAGAAGTGCCTATGTTTATCAGTAGTGTCTGTCAGTGCATCTGATACCATTTTTAGGGTTCCATACCCAAAGGGTGCCTAACGGGACCCTATTACTAACACTCCGCTGTCCGTCCATCCGTCCGTCCGTCTGTCTTGAGGCTGTATCTCATGAACCGTGATAGCTAGACAGTTGAAATCACACAGATGATGTGTTCCTGTTGCCGCTATAACAACAAATACTAATAATTACAAATATTTAGTTATGAAGGTAGTTATTATTACTAACTTAATTCGACTCTTTAGATGTATGGAGTTTAAAAGATTGTAAGTGTCAAGTTAAGTTGGTCATTCACAAATGCAAGTGGAATGATTTACCATGTTTTAGGGTTCGATTGTGTGGTGGTACGGAACCCTTCGTGCGCGAGTTCAACCCGCACTTGGCCGGATTTTCTTCAAAACGTCAATGCTGTTTTGTCATTATCCTATTACCTCAGAAAAAAATTCAAACCTAGTATTTATGTTTGTAAAATAGAGAGCGCCACAGTAGATATATTTTGCAAAAAGAGCTGAACTGATTTATTTTGATGCGGTTTTTTGCGTTGTACAGGTACCATGTTGTATCATAATATTATTATTTGAAGCTTAAATTCATACTGGAGACCCGTTAAGTGGTCATTATCAAGGTTCAATAACCCTTTTTGTGAAGTTCGTAAATTTATTTTTGTTTCCCCTACAAACGCAAGCCAAGTCCGAGCCACTATGAAAGATCAACATTTTATTTTAAACTCAACATTAAAGAAACGCTTCATATTTATATGTGTTAATTTTGTTTTCAGATTTCCACATGATGCCACTAAAAAGAATATTTGGATGGACGTTACGCGAAGAGACAATTTTTTTCCAACGAAACATAGTGTTATTTGTTCGAGACATTTTAAACCTGATTGTTTTGAAAATCTAAAAAATAGACGTCGATTATATAGCTCAGCAGTTCCCACACTATTTTTGCCTATCTTGACGTCATCAGCAAATACGAATGACAATCAAGGCTTAAGCAGTCTGTCACAAAACATCGAGCTTTCTGGAACTTCTGGAAACAAGTCGTCATTAGCAATTAAGGGTGACATCAGAGAGCAACAAAAATCAGTGAGTAGCTACTTTGTCAAATAAATAATTTTGTTTTATTTATTACCCAACAATACTTTCATTGGTATATCTTTGACAAACTCGAAAATTCCAAATTAATTTTTTCGATTTTATCGATATCGATAATTTTTCGTTTCACTTGTATGACATCCCTACACAAATTACGCATCAAATTTTGACCTTGAGCTGTCCAATCACAGCTCGCTAAGCTGTCACGTCCCCCGCCGTATATTGGTGACTTGTGTTTTGAAGGAGAATGTGTCTCTGC
Organism: Ypsolopha sequella; assembly: GCA_934047225.1. Taxonomy (NCBI): domain Eukaryota; kingdom Metazoa; phylum Arthropoda; class Insecta; order Lepidoptera; family Ypsolophidae; genus Ypsolopha; species Ypsolopha sequella. Next base: position 8,647,818 of record OW204002.1, on the reverse strand, counting down.
GTTCTCCACTGGCTTGTTGCTTCATGTCTTCTACAGAACTCAAACATATTTTATTAGATGGGTTTCAATAATATCTAGATTTTGATTTTGGAAATTTTGCTGGCTAGTTTAGTTTTTTTATTAAAAATATAAATCCACCTTTTTTCCCTTTTGCCCTGAATCCGCCCCTCTCGCACGGCGCGATTTTTCGCTTGGAGCGACAGTGATAAAAATAAATTTCGCATAGCCTCTTAATTTTGTTAAGGCGCTTGAGACCTTCAAATACTGCCAGATGGGTACTTTCTAAAGCCTACTCCTCGTTTACGGCTGGACCAAATGGCTTGAAAAAAATACATATAAAGCAATAACTCTTTAAAAATATTTGCAACAAATTTTGGTTTCGTACGATCAAAACTTCTGTATTAAAAAAAAAACAACTGTATGGTGTTTTTTTGGCTTGAATTCCCTACTCTTCCTAATCTTCTATGACGTTTGGAAATATTTACACGCCAAAAAATTAAGAATCTGTTTAACTTTAAATGCAACACATCTCAAGTAAATCCAGTAACTTTTTCTGTTAAAAATATCGAAATATGTAAGATTTCAAGGTCAAAGGCTAAGAGGTGCTCTGCGCGGGCGCAGGCATCAGTCATGCAGTGGCGTTCAGACGGGGAGGCTGTGTCACTCGTTGCCACGTACCGCACCCTGGCGTCTGATGACAAGTTTGCGAAAATATTTATAAGGATTTTTATTTGTGTGCGTTCAGAGAGTACTTTCGGCAATGGACTTAGTTATTTAGAGGATAAATTGTGCTGTGAAGTTCGCGCGTGGGCGCTATAATAAACTAGAAGTTTGACGAGTTAGCAAAGAACTTTTTTTAGAAAAATTATAAATATATAATGTGATTGAGAAAAATGCCACGAAACCTAAAACAAGAAAGAAGCGGCTACAAAAGCTTTGAAAATACATGCAGTAAAGAAAGTAGGTACCTAATATAAACTTCCTACACAATCATTATCCATAGTTGAGTAGATATGAATAATTACTGGTAACAGTTATAGTAGCTCATGGGTAGAACGCAGGCCTCTCAATTTTGAGATCCAGGTTCAAGCCCCGGTTGGGCATACACCAAGGAGTTTTTCGGAATTTTTGTGCATAGTATTTACTAATACTTACTACTTGCTGAATGTTTTGTGCCCAAAGTCAGCACCAACCACGTTGGGACATACTTATCGTCGGTGGAACGCGGGTGTACCGAGTGCGGACACACTCGGAACACCTCCAAAACCCCCCCGGGGATTCCTATCGTGACGATATATAATTATTATTATAAACTATAAGCAACAATTCACGCAAAAAACGTTGCTCAAAATTTTGTTTTTACTTCTATCCAGCTAAATAAACTACCCAAGTATCAAGGCTCGGACTATGTATATGGTTTAGTTCCGCTTCCGATCTGTTTTTTTTTTGGACCGGAGCACTATTTGAAATACTTGTTTTAGTTAATTTCAGAAAAATATGTCCCAGGCAGGCATATCAAAGCCGTATAAATACACCTGTAATATTATGCAGAGATAGTTGAATTACTAGAATTGTAGGTATAATACATATAATTGATATATTATTTCAGGTGCATCTAAAAAGAGACCACCAGAAACAGAAGGCAAAGAAAATAATCCGACAAAATCTGCAAAAAAGACTAAGTACTGAAAAGTTTATTCGGGTAGACCTGAAAATATATTAATTCAAAATAATCTGTGCATGTAACCTGTAATGTCATTCCATCCATCCATCAGCCTCGTTCGTCCACTGCTGGACATAAGCCTTTCCAGGACTTTGTCATTCCCGGTGGTCATCCTGGAAGAATTGCCCATACTCACACATGCTGGGCAGGTGGGTTGGTGAGCACGGTGCCGGAACCCTCGCACCAGTGACGCCGCTGCCCGTTACCAGTCTGTTCCATATAAGGCCCGGCTATAAGGGATGGATATACCGCCATCCATCGGTCCCAGGCGTGGTGGGCCTCCTGGTTTTTTGCCTGTGAGCTGTCCTCTTACTCTCCCCTGAATTACTTTGAGGGGGTCTCCAAGTAAGATGGTGGTACCTCCACAGTCGAGCCCGGCATCAGCTCTACCACCTATCAAATATCATTGTCATTGAAATTATGTAATGTCATTGAAATTTAGTAAATATTTAGGGTGTCAACAAACGAACATCACTTTCAAAACGGTAGCCGTAGACAACGGTAGGTAACTGCATATGTCGAACCATGTTGGCGATAGCCATCGACTACCATCGAACAATGGTAGTGAGCGTCAGCTATTGGTTGCATTCGACGCGCTGACGCTGCCAAACAGCGCCGACTGCACTCGATTGATGGTATTGTCAGCGTTGTATGGTCGACTGCAACCGACGGCTGACGCTAACGTCATTCGGTGGCAATTTATGCTATAGAATAGTAGACTGTCAGAATACAGTCGGGAACACTATCTCATCGAGTAACAAGATGTGACCAACTCGTAGTGATGTAGAAAAAAAACTAAATCAAAATAAACCGGGTTGGCTAGGCGCAACATAGAGCGTTTTGTACAGTCAGCAAAAACAACGCAAATTTTCTGATAAAATAATCACGTCAATAAGTACTATGTTCGATATAGCGTATCACAAGGTGCTTAAAAATAAGGTTTGCATGTCCTATGTTGGTACTAATATCAGCCTGATTTTATCGAATATCTTTTTATATGAATAAAGCTTTCTTTAGCACTTTTTATACGCTCTGTCGATGATATGTACTTGATGATGTGATTTTTTTAATCAATAAAATGCTGCTTTTGCTGACTCTACAAAATTTTCCAGGTTGCGTCGAGCCAACCCTGTTTATTTTGATATAGTTTTTTTTCTACACCACTACGAATTGGTCACATCTTGTTACTTGATGACATAGGGTTACCAACTGTCACCCGACAGCCTAGTACGCTAAAAATTATATGACGTATTAAAACATATTCAGCGTTATTTGTTATGTTTCTCAGAGAAAAGCATCGTCAGGACCACCACAATCTCTAAGCTCATTCATTGCTTCAGAAATGGAAGGCAAAGACAATGATCAACAATAAACGTGGTAATATCCTTGAAACTAGGTAAATATTTAGGAATTAATATTATATTTTAATATTTGTTTGTGAAACTTGAGTTTGCATTATTTTATAATTTATAGTAGGTTAAAAATTATTCTATGTACTTAGGTAAATTCAAACTTATTTATTATGTTTTTCAGAGAAAAATATCGTTTGGACCACCACCATCTCCAGGCTCATTCATTGCATTAGAAATGAACGGCAAAGACAATGAGCCGACAGCCTCTGAACAAAACACGATTGAAGACTCGATTCTGGTAGATTCATTTTAATTTACAGCAAATGTATTACAAAATATAAAACAAGAAAATGAAAACCACAGTACAAAACAAGAAAATGAAAAACAAAGTGCATAACAAAAAAAGGAACAAAAGGAAAAAACAAAATTAAAAAAAACGAAAACACAGAAAATGTATAACAATATATAGAACAAGAAAATGAAGACCGCAGTCACAGCCTTCTCTAGTCTCAAGCCGTGTTGTTGAAACTTGGCAACGTAGCGGGAGAACCGGGTCTAATTTTGACATTTCGTAGAGATAATCCGGCCAAATTTAAAATCATGCTTACTGCAACATTTGTTGACTTATCTATGTGACAACTAAATTCAGTCGATATTCATATGCTTCCTATTTATGTTGGTCATTGGATCTGTCCAATTTGGTAGAACAAAAGTACTATTTACAGGGGAAGGGTTATATCTTCGCGCCTAAATAGAATATTCTTATTGTTTTTGTGGCTTTGTGTGACAATTATTTAGGAAAACAAGTGTTTATTCGCCAATAACCTAAAATCTCATTGAATACACATAACAAGCTGTAGACAAGGTATGTATTGCAGCAGTATTCGTAGGTTTACCTCTATTTTTAACGTAAAAATTCTGCCTAACCTCAAAGTTTGTCAAGTGCTATAAAGGTAAAAATCGTATTTTTTATTTTTCTGACCTTCGTGTAACATTATCAATTATTTATTTTAGATGCCCAAACGATGTTGTGTTCCCGGATGCAAGTCAAACTACGACTCGACATTGAAAAACGGTGGAAATCCTGTTTCAGTATTTCGTTTCCCTAGAGACGAAAATTTGCTGAATTTATGGGTAAAATCAATTCCAAGAGCTGATTGGAGTCCTACAAAAGGATCGTTTGTGTGCAGTGAACATTTCAGTGACGATGAAATAATTCGAACCGAAAAAGTGCGGCGTTCACCTGATGCTCCATATGAAGTTGTTCCCTTGCACAAACCAAAACTGGTTGCTGAAGCTGTGCCACATATTTTTAATAACTTGCCTCCATATCTGAGCACAACAAACAAAAGACGCAGAGATCCTTCAGAGAGGCGGCAACAGTGCCAAATAAGAGATGCAGAACTTCAAAGAAAGTTAATAGCTGAAGATTCTATAGAAGCATTTTCTCACCTCGTAAGTCAACTGCATGCTAATCAAGGCCTATCTTGTGGTTGGTATGTCAAATTCTATGAAGACTGTGTTTATTTTTATACACTCATTTACACATTTAAAATGGGTATTACAAAATGGGTTAGTCTTAAGCAAGTGGACCCAGTTAAAACAGCTACTTGAAAAATACAAGGAAAGCGGTTTTACTACTACAGAAAATTCTTATGAGTTTTATGTGAAACAAGCTGAAGAATATTTAGACAAAGCAATTAGTTGTAATCAGGAATACTGCACTACCAAATTAGAGTTAATAAAAGATCAATTAAAACTAAGTATTTCCAAAAAACCAAGGTTTTCATCTGCCACGATCTAGACACACCTCTTTTGCCTCTTCCACATCCAATCTAGTCATGCAAGTATACAAATATACAATTGATTGAAATATGCGTTACTTTTTTACCTATGTTACCACACTCCCGTTGATGTATGTTGTTGTGACTATATTGTTATTTTTATATATTCATATAAAATATATATTGTATAATAAAAAACTTATTTCTGAGCAACAAAAGTTTTAGTTTTATTCTATCAGTATAAATAAACTTATTAATGATAAAAAGAAATAACTACAGCATTTACGAGCAGTTTATAGGTAATCCTAGCCTAGGTCTCCTTATGTTTAATAAACGAGCTTGATGCTTTATGTATGCCATAGTCGAGTTATTTCTTAATTAATACTATTATTTCTTCAGTTTTAGCACTAAATAATAACAGTTAAGCATTCATTATCAGTGCCTTCAATTAGGTGGGCTCTATGAAAGATCGGTTCCCTTTTCACGAAAATGCGACGTTGCCAATTCTAATAGCACGGCTTGAGACTAGAGAAGGTTGTGCCGCAGTACAGAACAATGAAATAAACAAAGTATAGAACAAGAAAATGAAGAACAAAGAGCACAACAAAAACTTAAACTTATCTCAAGTGAAGAACAAAATAAAAAGCAGAAGACTTATGATCAAGAAAATTTATACATATATTTACCAAATTGGGGATTTACCTGCAGATCAGAGCTTACAAGTGTTAGCGAGGTGAAACTGTGGTACAGATAACGTAACATAATTCAAATTTACAAATTAAAAAATATATGTTTTGTTTATTTTACGTGCGAATACAATCTTCATAAAAATAAAATCTAAAAGTTGCATCAACATTATTGAAACCGTTTCTGAGTACCCAAATATATTACATACTATCGGTTTCATTATGAGACCCGCAAATAACCGATACATACCACTCAAGTCTCTAAAAGCACCGAAATCAACAAAATAATATTTTATCAATATGTTTTTTTGTTTCGTCATTATCGTTCAAAAATCATTCAAATATAAAAACAGAAACTTTTTATGAAAAATTGTTTGACTGCAACCGACGACGGCTGACGCTACCATCATTAGACGGTTACCGCCGACAAGGTTCGACGTCTAAAGTTACCTCAAGCTTTTGGCCTACCATGAGTTTGGCACTCGATACACGTTAGCGACAGCGTAAAACATTTGTATGAGTTTAGCGGTTCTAGCGGTATACGAGAGGAACCAGAATTTCCAATACATTATATTTTACGCAGTCGCCAACGTATATCGAGTGCCAAACTCATGGTGGGCCTACTGTTGACGGTTACCAACTGCAAAGTGACGCTCGTCTGTTACCGCTCAAGCCCAAGATTTATAAAGGTCTGACCCCAATATCAACTTGGTCACTTTCGGGTATCCTCACATAACCGATTTTGATGACATGTTACATTAGAGCAGGTACTGTATGTAACTGTTGTATATGTTTTATATATTTTCGCGATTTCAGTACTATCACCACTAGTTCGCAATTACTATAACCACTAGTTTGTTTTCAAAACTACCAAAATATCAACGCGTAGTAATAGGTACAGAATGGTCACATTTTTTTGTAACAGCACCACAGCCTATTGAGCTTGAAAAGTTATAGTAATAGGTTAATGCATAACACAATGCTACATAAATTTATTTCTACCTCGCTACGAGGTGTGAATCATTTCGACGCTAGCGATCTTTGTAGAGGGGCGCGGGGCGTCTGCGCAGAGGCATGCGGGGAGCAGCGCCTGTAACTCCCCGAAGGTGAGGCCGATTGCTCAAGGCCGTTGGCGTGGGTAATCACCTTAATCGTGTAAAAGGTACGATGACATGAGAGAGCCTTCTACAAACATAACAAGGTTATCCTTCAGTAATGTTTCTTAGAATATAACGTACACACTTTTTATTGAATTTGGTGGGGGAAGAGCTTAGATAAAACAAAAATGGAAGATACGGTATGTGGCGCGTGAATCTACAAATGTAGGCCCATGGACCTGTATTTATTCGCTTTATCTCTCTCGCGCTACTGTTGAAGCTCGTCTTGCTCTATCCCCTCGGCCATAGCTTCAGGCTTCGAGAGGCGCGCCAAGTGGTTCTTCTTGCGACGGCGCCGGCGGAGATAACACATGTGTGAAGTTATATAGAATCGGCCATGGGTCGCCGCTCGCGCGTCTTGTCCGGCTTCGTGTGACTTGCGCTCTTTCGACTGCAGTGTACGGGGAGGTGAAACAGTGATCGAGCGCACAGGACGAACCTAGTGTCGAGCGCTTTGAGCGAGCGAGCGCGCTATACATGAAGGCGCCGACGGGTGTCGTAGCAGGGCAAAGCCCGTCGCAAAAACCGCCTGGAAGCGCAGCAAGAAGCGCCGCCAGAAGCCTGAAGCTGTGGCCCTGGCGTATCTCTTTCGTTCGGTAGCGCTTGTTTAAAAAGAGGTCCATTTTTCAGTTGACGATATAAGAACGTATCGTATCTTCCTTTTTGTTATATGAATGGGGGAGAGTCCTAATATTTTTATTTATATATTATAATGTATTTAAAACAATAAAAGGCTAAAGAAAGGCTTAGAATAATAATAAATTATTATTATAATAATAATGCATTTATTGCATTGCATAATAAATATTATTATAATAATAATTTATTCAGTTGATATTTTAATAAATAATTCTCTACTATAGTGAAAAAAAATTCGCTGTTTCATACCTTTTGGTCGAGTAGGTATTTAACTTTTCTATGGAACAGCAGATTTTTTTTTGCGATTTGAACTTTGGTTCTATAGTGAAAGTTGTTCGTATGGACGAGTACAACCACCAGTTTTCGTTTCCAAAACCACTTAGATTTCACAGTGTATAAAAGTTAAAGTTTGTTGGTTTTTTGATTATAATCGCACAAACCAATTTATAAATCGACAGGAAACTATTACTAAAAGTAAGTCTTGGATAAGACATTTTTTCTTCAAAATCAGCTGTTTAGATCACTGCTTTACTGTTTTACTAAAGTTGTTAGAGGTTACGTGATCAGCTGGTAATCAAATCAAATCAAATCAAATATTTTTATTTCGGACTAGGCCATAGGTGTTAGTACTACAAACAACTTTTTAACTGTATTAGTATAAATAACCTATATTATTATAAACTAGATTGGGACTCTGTCCATATGTACTGAGACCCAGTGTCTCAGGATTGGACTATCAGTCCAGTTGGCAATATTGTTCAGGAGACCATTGACGCTGCCGCGCGTCCTGTGCATCAGCGAGGCAGTTCTGTTGCGTACTATGGCATATAAATCGTGGGTACGAGCCTCAGCAAACATGCCTGATGCACTACAGTAACGCGGCAGCCCCATCAGTATCCTGAATGCATTATTTTATTTTATTTTTATTTTATTCAAATGGTACAGTAACAAATTACAAACAAAACATTCACATAACACTTTGCCAATCGAATAACAAGTAATGTTCATAATTAGATAATAACCGTACACAACATTGGAAATAACAGATATAACAATTGACAATTTAGAACACAAAGAGCATGAATAAAATTACTATAAAAAAGACTAGGAAGATATACATAAATATATAATATTACTAAATATATATAATTATATAAATTTTAACATTTACAAAAAATACAAGCTTAGTCTGATAACAAAAATAATTTATGTTTAAAGCAGCCAGGACTGTCAAAGAAAATGTCACAATCCTCTGCAATGTTGTTGTACTCACGACACATTCGATACAGTGGGTTATTATGAGAAACTTATTATACTGAACACTGCAGCTTCAGGTTGAAATTATGAAGAACGTTGATTTCACAGTTTATACTGTGCTGGTTTGTTGGTCGGCGTCGGCCGGCACTGGTCGTGTTACGGTGAAATATATAAATGTAATATGTATGTCGTGGGCAGATCGTAGAATTGGGCAGATCGTTAAGTATGAAGTAAAAAATCTTCCTTCAAAGGTTAAAAAAGGTGAGACGACGAGCGGAGCGAGGAGGAGCGTGTTAGGTTTACATATAACTAAATTTGGGGAGCCGAGCGAATCGAAGCGGAGCGAGGTGACCCTTCTAATTTTTACAGAAATATGATATGCCTGGGCAGATCATGATATGCCCAATTCTACGATCTGCCGACGACATATATAAGGTGACATTTAATAGAAGGTAATTAATCAGTATCACGGATCTATAATTTACGGATAATATATAGATGACTACTCAACTAAAATTAAGTCTGTGTATCAGGCTAATAAAATTTTCTTTTGTAGTATTAATCTGCTATATATACCTACCTCTATAGTATAGGAATATATACCTATTGTAGCATTCGCTACAAGTATTCAACCTTTTTTATATATTTTTAGTCTTTCTTTATCGTTGGCTGCTTTTCTGAATTTTCGAATTCGAATATTTAGAATCATCTTGTCAGATTTTTTTTGTTATTTGTCTCATATCAAAGAAGATCGTGACAGAGGAAGGATAAATCTTTTACAAAAATAACAGAGCTTATAATAATAACTTGAAACAGAGCACATTTGCTCTGAGCATTTTGAAAGCCAGTTTTTCTGCGTTTCCTGGTAAGTTTTGTGTAATTTTGGTTTCATTCTCTGAAAATCCTTTTTGTCCCGTTTCCAACACGTTAATTTCCTTTCCCTCATTTCATAAGCATATCTTGACGCTGTTGTTTTATTTCTTTACAGCGACCCTTCGGGATTTTCTAAGGGTTCTGGTTCTCCCCAGTTTGATTATTCATTTCTACTTGAATTCCATCCGCCATCTCGTACGGTTGTACCTATTGAGGCCTGATGTAAGGACCACGTCCCTGGTGAGCTAAAGCTTCCGATATTAAAATAGAAATCGCCAAGCTTCATCGACTGCTCCCGGGAACACCGGAAACACCCAAAGTCACGAAGAGACCCTTACCAGGTTTTTAGTATCTGTAGCCTAATATTCAGCATCAATTATTTTTATTCCTTAGTGTAAAGCTAGATAACGATTGCTCGTAACACCTTAATATTACTTTTTCTTTCGGATTAAGAGTTATCAAAACTTCCGTGCAACCTTAGTTTCTGGGATCCTAAAAACTAGTTTCGCCACCAAATTTTAAAATCCATTATTTTATGAACAAATGCGTCGTTCAAGCTAAAAGGAAATCAAAATCCTAAATAAGTGGAATTAAGCATAATTTCCTTTTTGATCTAATAAGTTCCTTTGTACCGATACTCTTTAGATATTATTGTGTTTTGTACTATATTTTTCTTACTTCGGTTTTGTTATTTTTTTGTGTATTTAAAGATAAATTATACGGTTTATTTATCCAGATTTACCTCTTTTTTTGGCTGTCACCAGGCTTGCCTGGTGGCAGTCCAAATTTAGGTCGAAATTACGTTCGTGAATATGTAGTGGCTAAAAACATAAAATTATTTTTAAAAAATAACGCTACAAGAATGGCGCCCGAACAAAAGGTAAGTACGGTTTTCTGAATATTACTTGCTGTACTTTAACATTTTTTTTCTCAATTCGACGGTGGTGTCTACGCTTTCGTAGACTAATTTTCCAACCTACTAAATTTTGTTTGTTTTCAGGCAGCGTTTTCTCTTCTAAGGAACCCCAATACCAAGCTGTCGAAAGGAACCAAAGTTTTCCACGAAGAATATTTTTTGTCTTTATGAGTACCCTTAATTTGTGAAATCTATGTTTTGCAAATTTTAATAAAGGAATAAAGTATTTACACACTTTTTGTGTATTACCTGTTTTATTTGTGTGTGTATATTATCCTATCCCTAACCTAATTTCCTTATATATAGTTAGGTAGGACCTGCAGGTAAGTGCATTTCAATATTTAGTAGCCTATTACTTTCCATATCTATCATTAAAAATTGTTACCTGTTCTAGTAAATAATTTACACTGAGTTTTCAAGTCAAATAAATTTATTGTAATTTATCCATAAGTGTGGTAGTTACTAGTTAAACATATTTATTGTGTTTCCAGCATAATTGTTGATACCAGTAGATCCGGGTGGTCACTTTATTCATTTTCTGTTGATCCCTAATCCAATATAGGCAATCTCATTTTGTTACAAAATTTTCACAATAATATTGAGATTGGCTCTTCCATGCAAGAAATTTTGTCGCAAATCCTCGAATTAATCTTTTCGTTTTTACAGAACAAATGTTGAATTTTTCCTGAAAAGATTTTACAATTTCTGAAATCTTTGTTTACATTTTCAGTCTTGTCAACTGTCAAAGTCGACATTTGAATATTTGTCTATTATTTTGAACTTTCTGGTTTTCATTTTTTTAACAAACTATTTTCGCTGTATGGAGGTCAATTGAATAGCAAAACCTTTTTTTTGCACATATCATTTCGGCTTCCGGTTTACACTATTTTTGATAAATTTTCCTTTTTTGTTAAATAATGTATCCTCATGATTTTAATTTGTTGGCTCTTGGTTTGATGGTTGTTGATTTGTTGGTTATTTGTTTTGTTGATTGTTAATTTGTTGGTTGTTGATTCGTTGGTAGTTAATTTGTTGGTTGTTGGTTTGTTGGTAGTTAATTTGTTGGTTGTTGATTTGTTGGTAGTTAATTTGTTGGTTTTTGGTTTGTTGGTTGTTGAGTTGTTGGTTTTTGGTTTGTTGTTTTGTTGATTTGTTGGTTTTTAATTGGTCTGTTCTTGTTTTGTCCATTGTTGGTTTGTTAGTTGTTAGTTTGTTGGTTGTTGGTTTGTTGATAGTTAATTTGTTGGTTGTTGATTTGTTGGTTGTTAATTTGTTGGTTGTTGTTTGTTGGTTGTTAGTTTGTTGGTTATTGATTTGTTGGTTGTTAATTTGTTAGTTAGTGGTTTGTTAGTGTGTTGGTTTGTCCTTCTTCAGGCAGCAACGGAGCAACGTTTCTACGTGATTGTTGCCTGAAGATAGTTTGTGGGTCAGAGAGCAATATAGACTACTACCTTCTTTTTACTTAATCAAGTCCTTTTGTTTCAAGGCATTTTGATTAGTCTAGGTGTTTATACGATTGTTTATCCTTCTGGAAGTTAATTTCCTTTAAGCTAGTTTAAATTTTTTTGTGTCGTTTAAGGATATTGTAGCATTCGCTACAAGTATTCAACCTTTTTTATATATTTTTAGTCTTTCTTTATCGTTGGCTGCTTTTCTGAATTTTCGAATTCGAATATTTAGAATGATCTTGTCAGATTTTTTTTGTTATTTTTCTCATATCAAAGAAGATCGTGACAGAGGAAGGATAAATCTTTTACAAAAATAACAGAGCTTATAATAATAACTTGAAACAGAGCACATTTGCTCTGAGCATTTTGAAAGCCAGTTTTTCTGCGTTTCCTGGTAAGTTTTGTGTAATTTTGGTTTCATTCTCTGAAAATCCTTTTTGTCCCGTTTCCAACACGTTAATTTCCTTTCCCTCATTTCATAAGCATATCTTGACGCTGTTGTTTTATTTCTTTACAGCGACCCTTCGGGATTTTCTAAGGGTTCTGGTTCTCCCCAGTTTGATTATTCATTTCTACTTGAATTCCATCCGCCATCTCGTACGGTTGTACCTATTGAGGCCTGATGTAAGGACCACGTCCCTGGTGAGCTAAAGCTTCCGATATTAAAATAGAAATCGCCAAGCTTCATCGACTGCTCCCGGGAACACCGGAAACACCCAAAGTCACGAAGAGACCCTTACCAGGTTTTTAGTATCTGTAGCCTAATATTCAGCATCAATTATTTTTATTCCTTAGTGTAAAGCTAGATAACGATTGCTCGTAACACCTTAATATTACTTTTTCTTTCGGATTAAGAGTTATCAAAACTTCCGTGCAACCTTAGTTTCTGGGATCCTAAAAACTAGTTTCGCCACCAAATTTTAAAATCCATTATTTTATGAACAAATGCGTCGTTCAAGCTAAAAGGAAATCAAAATCCTAAATAAGTGGAATTAAGCATAATTTCCTTTTTGATCTAATAAGTTCCTTTGTACCGATACTCTTTAGATATTATTGTGTTTTGTACTATATTTTTCTTACTTCGGTTTTGTTATTTTTTTGTGTATTTAAAGATAAATTATACGGTTTATTTATCCAGATTTACCTCTTTTTTTGGCTGTCACCAGGCTTGCCTGGTGGCAGTCCAAATTTAGGTCGAAATTACGTTCGTGAATATGTAGTGGCTAAAAACATAAAATTATTTTTAAAAAATAACGCTACACTATGTAAGTAAAATAAGAGAGTAACAACATCTACTAATAAACTATTTTGGCTTTGGCGAAAATAAGAAAAATAGTTTGTGCCTTATTCTGCAAATAAACAATTTAATAAAAAATTTTTTTTTCTCATTTCCCAAATGTTGACCTGAATTTCAGTGTTCTGTTTCGATTAATTAGAAAAAAGCGGGTATTTCACAATCCGGCTGCGATACTGCTCTTAAACAAGCGTGTTAGAAAACAGATCAATTTATTATCAAATTTTTACAAACACAATAAATTATAATAGCTTAATTGCACAGATAATATTTAATAGTAATAACGCCTACCTACTAAGATAAATTAATTTTATATCAAAAAACGCGATTTGATAATTTTAGTCATAAATTTTATGATGTAACTAGTCTGTAGGCTTAGCCCGCGTGTATATAGATAACAGCTTTTCCGGAACAAACTACTGGCGTTGGTTTGGAACTTACTGTATACAACGTGTAACAGAAAGGTGTAACCATATTTGAAGAGCTTATTCAGTCAATGGTATAGAAAAACTTTTACTATGGAGCCTGTAGGCAGAGAATATAAAGTATTACTACGTAAAGAAGCGACACTCACCTCCCCGCGCGAATTTAACGTACCCCGCGGTCCCCCGCAAGTTAGTGGAAATCTGGAGTCAGGCAGAGCTCGATTACCACTCGTTTGCTGCGCGCGTGTTTTATGGTGCGTTATTGCAGTGTTTATGGATGCCTGGAAAACTTTTTTTCAAAAATTAGAATTGCGTGATCAAACCTTACAATTTCGTTCAGTAACGCATTTGGAACAATAAAATCAGTATTTATAACTTTCCATGTTTTGACAAGTTTTCATTTTTTTTCCAAAATGTATGTTTGAGTAGTTGTTAATTATATGATGATCATTTATGCATACACGAAACTATATAGGTACCTACTAAGCTTAGGCATACTATATATATATATAAACATAGTAAGGAAACCTGCATGCCCTAAAAAGAGTGTATTTGTGCCCGAAGAACGATGATAGGGCTCACGACCCATCACGATGGGACGTAATATTTGCAGGTGAAACGCGGGTTTACCGAGTGTGGGTGGACTGTGACTTGCATTTCAAAGTTCACACTCGGAACACATCCGACACCCCCCGGGGCATTCAGGTCGTAACGATTTATATACATATAAAAGGTTAAATAACATTATTTGGCGAAACTCAAAACAAAGGTAGTACTAGTCTATATGGACAACTGTTTGTATGGGAGCTAAGCGAAATTCTTAACTTTTTTTCACTTCCTCCTGTACAAATTGCTCCGACCAGCTGACTCGTCCAGTATGGAAAGGTGAAAACGAATTTTAAGAATTTTTCACTATCCTATTAAAAAAAGTTATTCATATGGACATGTTCTTCATATGTTTCAAATTTCGCCAACTAATTGAATTTAACCTTGTATATATATATATATATATATATATACATATATATACATATATTTTTTTAATACCGATTAATCCACGGGGAACCAGAAATTGGACTACGCTAAAATTTAGGAAGAGAATCACATAAGTTGCTGACTTATATTGTGTCCCTCTCGGGCGACGACGCTCACACGATTGCTGCCAGCCCTAGACTAGCTCACGCACACACACAAGCGTGTGCGGACAAGCCAGATGCGCGCGTGAGAGTGTAGGTAAATAACTTGAGCCGTGACTATGAAGTGTCGGGGGTGTGCTGTAGGGTCACATTGGCTCGACAATGCTCACATATTTGGTAATAGCTTCACCGTGCACCCTCGCCCGCAACTCTCGTGACTTTGATGTTTTGCTACCTAATACAGGAACACACGAGACAGCGTATGTATACTATGGCGCATACACTACAGAGCCAATGCTGAAATCACAAATAAAATTATAATGTGCTCTGTAGAAAATATCATAATGCCTTATGGACGTCCGAGAGAACCTCAAAGTTTCAATTTCAAAAAATCACAACCTACACATGCAAGGTCTGAATCTGATAATGATAATGAGGATGCTTCGATCAAAATTCGGCCTGATCCTATTCAAGGAATTCAATCTACATCATCAACACGCCCATTTCGATCTTATAAGAACATAAACATCTCCTCAGTGTCGCCAGCAGGCCGGACGGGCTCTTTATGAAACATTGGCAGGCGCTACACACTCCGTCGTTCCAAGTATGGAGCAGATAGCGTCAGCATCAACACTTTGTGGTTGTTATTGTTTCTGTGTATTTCTTTTTTTTTGTATTCTTTTTAAATTTTAGAATTTTAGCAATTTATAAATATGGATTAATTTATCTGAAATAAATGATTATTATTATTATAATTATAAACAATTTATCTGTCCCTAGCGGAGCTCGTTCGCCTAGGTACTACATATAACAGTGCTAGGTATTGATAATAAAGAACTTGTAATAAATATTTAGTTTCATGGGTATCTCGTACAACATATGAGTGTAAAACCAAATGTTTATTAGACAAATTTTATCCTGAACAATCATCCTACCGATTCGTATAATAAAATAGCGAGGGTTTATTTTTTTAATTTTTAGTAGGTTCGATTCCCGGGTGAGACAAGCGGATTTCAAAAATAAAGGAATCTTTCCTTTCAGTAAAATGAGCTAACCAAAGGATTTAAGGTAATTCCCCTCCAGGGCAATTAAATTTTTCCAACCTGTACAACGTGTGACAGAAAAATGTGGTCATATTTGAATAGCTTATTCAGTCAATGGTATAGAACAACTTTTACTATGGAACCAATGCTGAAATCACAAAAAAAATTCAAGAGCGGTTTCGCAGCCTGATTCTGAAAAACCCGCCTTTTTCTAATTAATCGAAACAGAACACTTAAATACAAAATTCACTCAATAGTTATTCAACAAAACCTTATTACCGATGTATTATGTATGTTACTATCGCAAAGTTTCCATTGGTTTCTGTAAATTAGGATTTCAAAAACTTTGAATTTAAAAAAGGGCGGGTTTTTCACAATCCGGCAGCGAAACTGCTCTTAACTGCTTCATAGAAAAATGAAATGCCACTCGACCGAAATGTATAGAAGGACAGATATTTTACGTAATTTCGGGGTTGGCTCCATAGTAAAAGTTGTTCTATACCATTGACTGAATAAGCTCTTCAAATATGAACATACCTTTCTGTTACACGTTGTATAGAAGTGAATGATTAAGATCTCTTATTGGATTGTTTGTCAAGATTTGAATGATTAAGATCTCTTATTGGGTTCTTTATCAAGATTTGAATGATTAAGATCTCTTATTGGATTGTTTGTCAAGATTTGAATGATTAAGATCTCTTATTGGATAATCCAATAATAATCCAATAAGAGATTTTGGATTGTTTGTCAAGATTTTAGGTTTAGTTCAGGAAATATAATAATACGTCTTTACAAATGAAATTGCCGAAATTTCCTTACAGATTCATGAGGTCACAATTCCTGTAATTCAATAGCTATTTCAATTATTTGCTTTTTGTTTGAAAGTTGATTTCAAGATTTCACATCTACGTATTAAATTATGCTTTTATTTTCAGTTTGATAATAAAAATTAAATCTTCAAAAACAGTTCGTCCTAAATGCCATCCATTTCCATGGTAAGATTCGTAATTTTTACAATTTTTGTTTTACAGCTGACACTTTTCAAAAATTAAATGTTGTCTCATTCATACACATAAGAAGTTACATTACTTGGATTGGTTATTCCTAAAAAAAATGCAAAAATGTTAGTACTGAAAATTGACTTTCATTCAAATTATGTTGTATATGTATGTTTATATTCTATTTATTTACATTTATGTTTGTATATTTTTTCTAAGTGTGTCTATTGTAAAACCATTGGGTATATTTATTGTAATTTTAAATATGTAAAAAATTTAGCATTTTGTATTATATCATTATTTAATTTCGTTTTCACTACCCTCGCATAATTTCATTCATATCTTTCTTTCACTCTAAGGTTGCCTGGAAGATATTGCTATTAGCAAAAAGTGCGCCTTATACACAATGTTTTTTATTATAATTAAGTAGTCAAATTTATGTTTTCTTAGTTTAATACTTTTTATGTAAAGGTGCAAAATTATAATAAATAAAATAAAATAAATAAAATTTACACCGACTTGCTTTGTCAATGTTCTTCACCAAATTTATTTCCTGAACTTTAGCAAACTTACAATTTTCACTTTTGTGAACCAAAGTGGTCATAATAAAGTACTTTTTAGGTAAAACGCTAAACCACAAGCCAATAACAGATCTGAATCATTTGGTTACACTTAGAAAATTATATATACATTTAGAAAATTATAATTTGGTAAACTTATTTTCCTTTTTAAAATAAAATTATATTTAAGTAGGAATTCTTAGAGGGGTCATTATAATACCTACTTATTAACGAGTTGTATTTAAATGCACAACAGAAAATACTAAAAATGCTACTACAAAATACTAACTGCACATCAAAAAAATACTAACTGCACACAAAAAAATAGGATTTCTGGGTTGTCGTAAAAAAAAATAACCACGAAAGTTATATATCTAACCTTCTAACATAACCTAACTGGCTCTCTTCTGTGCTGAGGGATTTCTGATGGCGATATTTAGTGTGCAAAGTAGTTTTTTTGATGTGCAATTTAATATTATCCCTTATTAAGAAATAAATTCCATTTGCACTTTCAAGTTATGTCGATGATTTATTCATCGTGATAGAAGTATACTATTGTGGTCGTCCAGGCAAATTACCTTTCCTTCGTCATTCAGCAAGTATATACAACCCGCAAGAGTTAATTTGAGACTCGAGCGGAATGCGTGCTCCCCTCCCGACCCCCGCGCTTTTTACCGCTCTCGCCATCGACGCGTCACTCCGCGTCAGTACCGTTAGCAATCTCACAACCTATTTACGTGCGTTTGGTTTCGTTTGGTTTTTACCTGATGGCATCAGTTTGGTGGGTTTTCTTAGTTTATCATAGAATGTAGAGAATGTTGCCGTGTTGTCAAAATATGTAAAAAGAATTAATATATCCAAGGGAATTCAGCCAGAAGTGTACAAACAATCACATCGGCTGACATCGGCTGCGAATTTTCTGGCATACAACCTATAGATAACCAGTAAATAGTTTAAGTAGGTAAATAGTTTTTAATAAATTTCCTTTTTGAACGTTTTTTATTTTGAGTTTTTCTGTTAGAGGTATAATTAAAAAGATTATTACATTTTTTTATTTAATTTAACACCTCCAATCCAATCAACCGTAAACAATATTTTTGACAAATTATACTTTTTTGCAGTCAGTATTGCGCGGTTACGTAATCCGAGCGAAGTCTCAAGTTAACTCTTGCGGGTTGTAGGTATGCTAGCGGACGCCCCACAGCGTTGCTCGCGTGGATCTTGTTTTTTCCGATCCCGTGGAAATTTCCTAAAATCCCTTCTTAGCGGATGTCTACGTCATACAAGGAATCTACAGTCCAAATTTCATGTTCCTAGGTCCAGCTGTTTGGTCTGGGTGTGGATAGATTAGTCAGTCAGTCAGTCAGTGTACTCTTATATATATATATATACATACATATGTCATAGACAAATACGATGCACATGAATTTCGAATAACTTATTAGTGCATGCTATGGCAGGATTCGAACCCATGATAGGAAACGTAAAGGGCGCTTACCAACTGAACTATAGCCGCTTTATTATAAGGTACAATAAAAAATATCTAAATTATCTAAATCTGACAATTAAACCTCAATAAACGTAATCAGCACATGTCCTTATAGTATCGGAGGAGATAACAATTTTGGTATAAAAAACAAAGAAATTTTTGATTGAGTATAGTTACTAAACTAACACCCTATAACAGGTAAGCAAACGCAATTGTATTTAATTTACTGTGTTAAAGAAATTTTAATTTGTTTTGGTAGAAGTATCTATTTAGTCTACTTATTATATCTACATGGGAGGCCGCTCGTGTGGGATGCAACCTGCGTGGATACGCTGGCGCCCTCTCATGTTTCCCAAAGCAGTAGGGCTGCTGGTTCGGCGGCGGCTGCTGCTGAGCTCTCCAAGAGGCGTAGATATGTGGCAATAGGTTCAAGCTACATGTTTGCGCCTTTTGGGGTCGAGACAATGGGGACATGGGGTCCAGAGGCGCGTCAGCTTGTCACAGACCTCTCTGTAAAGCTTGTGAACACTAGCGGCGACCGGCGAGCTGGCTCTTATCTAGGCCAGCGTATAAGTCTTGCCATACAGAGAGGTAATGTGGCAAGTATTTTGGGCACTCTCCCGCAGGGCAGTGATCTAGAGGCAATTTTCTTTTTATAATTATTTCTTTAGGATTATTTTTGTATTAAATATATTAAATTATTAAGGTTAGGTTGAAAGTCAGCTTGTATATATTATTAGAAAACCGTTTATTTATGTTTTTATATTATGTAATTTTCATTACACATTAATATCAATGTATGACGTATGTATAAATATAAATATCGACGGGCTACTCATATAATAAAAGTAGAGTCTACTTATTCAATTCTGTTAAATCATACTGTGTTTTTTACAGCCAATATGAAATTCCTACTGATCGCAGCCGCCGTGATCGCCGTGGCCGTCGCTGGCCCAACCCAGCGCATGGTCGCAGCTGGCATCGCTGGCGCTGCTCCCATCATTCTGGACCCAGTCTCCCCCATCGCTGTTGGCCCCGCTATAGTGGACTCCTTTGAGCCCATCGCTATTGGCCCAGTTGCGGGTGCTGGTGTTTCCCCGATCGCTGTTGGCCCCGCTATAGTGGACTCTTTTGAGCCCATCGCTATTGGCCCAGTTGTAGGTGCTGGTGTCTCTCCCATCGCCGTAGGACCCGCTTTCATCGAATCGGTCCACCCTATCGCTGTTGGACCCGCCATGATTGACTTCCCCCTCCCTGACGGTGGTGCCGTGACCGAAGTTGAGGCTTCTCCCGCCGGTGTTGCCCCCGCCCCTGCTGCCGTCGCCCCCGTTGATAGCGCCAGCACTCCTCTGGTTCAGATTATTCTGAACATCAACTCTGCTGACCTCGCTGCTGCCGTTGCTGTGGAGTCTCCCATTGTCGCCGCTCCCGCCATCGTTCCCGAGACGGTTTCCGTCGTCGAGACTGCCCCCACTCCAGTGACCGTTGTTGAGGTTGCACCTACCCCTGTCTCCGTTGTTGAGGTTGCACCTACCCCCGTGACCGTTGTTGAGGCTGCACCCACCCCTGTTACCGTTGTTGACGTCGCACCCGTTGCGCCTGTCACCGTTGTCGACGCCGCACCCGTCGCACCCGTCACCGTTGTCGACGCCGCACCCATCGCGCCTGTCACCGTTGTCGACGCCGCACCCGTCGCACCCGTCACCGTTGTCGACGCCGCACCCGTCGCGCCTGTCACCGTTGTCGACGCCGCACCCATCGCGCCTGTCACCGTTGTCGACGCCGCACCCGTCGCACCCGTCACCGTTGTCGACGCCGCACCCGTCGCGCCCGTCGCCGTTGTTGACGTCGCTCCCGTTGCCCCCGCCGTCACCCTCCCTGAGACCCTCAACTAAGCATGTATCTCACGACGATGAAAGCAATGAGCTGCTATAGGAGGTACTTTGGACATAACATCCAATTTACTTGTCCACAAATAAGTTGTAACTATTGATTAATAAAACATCTTGAACCCGATTTCTTTTTTATTTACTTAAACAATAAAATATTATTTATGAATGACATCACAATCGTCTTGTGCTAAAAAACTCTGCTAATAGTCAAGTGGCTTAGTGTAATTACCGTTACCGGGCGGATAGAAGAACCAAATTTGGTATGAAGGTACCTTAGGATATATTAGGTCCCTTCATACCAAATTTGTTCATCCAGTTCATCCACCCAGTAACGGTAATCTTAAAATACGTAAGCCACTTAAGTATAAATACGAGTAGAGTTCCATAGGACAAATATAATACAAAGGATTAATAAAACGAAACCTATGATTTCACCGTTGTCAACCAGGGTGGCTATTCATTTTTCACACGCTTTGTTTTCCATACGATACAATACAATACAATATAATACAAAACGTTTATTTGCTATAAAATGTGTGTAAGTATAACAGTTGTTCGTAAATTTATGTCCAATCACATTTTACCATTACTGGTATGCAAAAATTTTTATTCCTAACTACAGGTATTACATTATCTATAATATTACATGAGAAGTGCAACATATTAACATTATTTATTATATTTATTACATTAAATTAAAATTGAGAATGATTAAAATGTCATTAAATTAATTATCTCTGATTTAGTAGTATGAATGTCATTATCATTTAAATATTCATCAACATTATAATAGCACTTATTGACTAAGATGTTATACAATTTGCTTTGGAATTGTGTTAGATTAAGCTCTCTCATTTCGTTTGGAAGATGATTATACATTTTTGGAGCCATGGCATATACTGTATTACAATAGAATTTTGTGTTTGCGTTATGAAATGGGAATACTTTATAATTGCTCCGTGCTGTTCTTAGTATTCTAGGGTGTACAACTTTATATAGAATGAGGTTTCTGTGAACAAATGTACATGCTTCATATATGTACATGCTAGGGACCGTTAAAATATCTAGTTTTTTAAATAAAGGTGAACAATGATCTCTTTGTTTGACACCGAATATGGCTCTAACACATTTTTTTTGCATTCTAAAGACAGGTAGCACATTTTTCGAAAAAATTGTAAGTATAACGACTTTGTTATACTTACAAATTTTTCATGATTTCAGGTTTGTTTCCATAGTAAAAGTTGTTCTATACCATTGACTGAATAAGCTCTTCAAATCTGACCACAACTTTCTGTTACTTACACATTGTATAATCGCGTGATAAATGCAGTGTGATGATAATAGTATTTAGGAAAAGTATTTAGAAGACATGCAAAGCATGGGATGGCAAAAGGTTTTTATCTACAAAACTTAATAAATTTCTGTTAAAAAGCTTCTAAAAATTACCCGTCTTCCGCCTGCGTAATGTGTTAGAATTGCCGTCTAAACATGTAGGTATATCAAATTCAAATAGCTTATTTGTAAGTTGCTTAGGTAAAATACGAGTATAATAAATTACACCTTTTACACGTAATATTTAATTAAAAAAAAAAACAAAGAATAGAATATAATACGCTTAAAAATAAATTTAATACGGTGCAATAAATTAATAAAAATGATAATTGGGTTTACCTAAATTTAATAAAATTATACACTTGCATAAGTAAAGTATAGGAATATGTAATATTATAAACATAAACATAATGCAATAAATACAAAAATGGTGATAGATAAATAAATATTTGTCTCTTTTCTGATTGAGAATCTGATTCTCAACTGATGCCGGGCCCAGTGGGGCCCGAAATATATCTTGAGTAAAATTTTCATTTTTACCTTTATATTATTAACTTTTAATTAACTAAAACTACATTAAAAATCTTATATAAAAAAGATAGATAAATAAGCTATAAATAAATATATGCTTAGCTCTGCCAATTCGATTAGTCTTGCTAATTTATGTGATTTCTTATATACGAGTATCATGCTTATACTTACAAACTACTTACTCTAAGTATTTACGATGAAAGCACTAATTAAAGTTGTTAAAGGAGGAAATATGGACATGACTAATCCATCCAATTTACTTCTTCACAAATAGGAGGAAATATGGACATAACTAATCCATCCAATTTACTTCTTCACAAATAGGAGGAAATATGGACATAACTAATCCATCCAATTTACTTCTTCACAAATAGGAGGAAATATGGACATAACTAATCCATCCAATTTACTTCTTCACAAATAGGAGGAAATATGGACATAACTAATCCATCCAATTTACTTCTTCACAAATAGGAGGAAATATGGACATAACTAATCCATCCAATTTACTTCTTCACAAATAGGAGGAAATATGGACATAACTAATCCATCCAATTTACTTCTTCACAAATAGGAGGAAATATGGACATAACTAATCCATCCAATTTACTTCTTCACAAATAGGAGGAAATATGGACATAACTAATCCATCCAATTTACTTCTTCACAAATAAGTTGTAACTATAAATAAAATATCAAATCCATCGAATATATAAATAAAACATCTTGTACCTGATTACATACCTATTGTATTTACCAAATATTTATAACTTTTATTTACTTACTGTTGATATAAAATAACATTTACGATGATAAAATTATGTGAGATACGAGTATATTTCGGGCCCTAT
Source organism: Ypsolopha sequella (assembly GCA_934047225.1). NCBI lineage: Eukaryota > Metazoa > Arthropoda > Insecta > Lepidoptera > Ypsolophidae > Ypsolopha > Ypsolopha sequella. The sequence goes on along the minus strand of OW204002.1, from coordinate 8,624,432 downwards.
CCTGAGATGGCATTATACATGTATATAAATTTTATCATCATAAATTATATTTTATTAAGTATTTTATATATAGGTATATAAATCAACAATAAAAGACCAAAGGTATTTATTTTTATTTACATAAACATAAACAATACAAACTAGCTACCTACTTTGTACCTATGTATTAACAGGTGGATTATCTTATATTGCGGCTTCAGTCGCTAAAATATTTTAGATATATGAATCTTGAACTGCAGACGACAACACTTTGTTTCTTAGCCTAGGGAAGGAATCTAATGAACACCCATGGTAATTTCTCAATGGTACAATCAAAACCAAAACGTAAAAGGATCAATCAACATTTCAAAAGCAAGTCTAACGCGTACCTTTTTATGCTAAATTTAAAAATATTGGATAAACAGATCATTGAACTTCTTTAGAATCAAATAATATTTCATAATTATTGTAATTTTCAGCAAAACTAGGGGGTACCTCAGTTGCCAACACCGTTTTTCCACAAACTCGTCCCCTGAGTTAACATAAATTTGTTAAGAATTACAGAGAATTCTTTATTTCGAAATGTTACGATATTACCTAGTTAGCGAACAAAACCATTTTCAGAAAGAGAAGAGCCAAATTGTAAATTTTGTGGTTGAATACTGGCAAAGATTAAAAAAGTAGTGTGGGTAAAAAAGTTGATTGACCCAGAAATAAAAAAAAAAAAAACATGACAACGGTAGTTATTTTAATGTCCAAGTTATTTAGACCCTTTGGATACATACGGTGTTACTACAAAACGGTGTTTAACTTTAGACAGCGTTTAAATCTGTTGCTGTCACTCTTTTAGAATATGAAAGAAAAGGCGACAACAACAGATTTAAACACTGTCTAAAGTTAAACACCGTTTTGTGGTAACACGGATAGAGTTTCGTAAGTATATCAAGTTAAGTTGGTTTATTAAAACTGCATGTGGAATAATGTTTGTGTGATAGTCATCCCACCAAAAACATAAATGTGAAAAAGGGGCCGAAATCAATATAAAGGCAGTACAAGATTGTCGGCTTCGATGAAAATAGAATTGAGAACGAATTGGGTGCCGAGGTTTATGTAGGTTCCTTCAGTCATAACTGCAAAAATACTTTGAATACTCTAATTATTATAAGAGTGCATAATCAACTTGAAATCAATCTAAACCAATTAAAAAAGTGTTCATGACTCCCGCCGTGTCACATGGAGAACTCCCGTAACGAATACAAGCTTTGCTCAAAAATTTTCCCCTTTCTTAGGTCCCTTTCTATATTCAAGGACAAATAATACCCTATCCCTTCTTCATCTAACACGTTACCCATGCAAAAAAATTCTACACGATTGGCTCTCCCCCTTAGATTACGAACAAACCGAGGATATCCTTAAAATTGACACATAAATCCTAACACACATATACCGGTCTGTGAGTATCAAGTATTTCAAAACTCAGGCATACACTTTCATATAACATACTCTATTTTACTCACCCATTCACACAACCTCTAATAACATTCCACATACAATCATCACTCACATGTCATACATTACTCAACTAGTTTTATTTTGTCTCTTCTGTTACTCTTTACTTTTTACTTTTTAATGTTATGTTACTTTTAAATATTTTATAAATTTATTATCGTCAGACTCACCAGGAAGGGTCTAATTTCCCACAACCCAGGGAATCCTAATGTGGGGATTAGAGTTTATAAAAGACACACTTGTCAAATAATATAAAAATAATGCATAAAATATTTTTGTATACATATCTTTTTGGTTGCAAATAAACATATATATATATTTTTTTAATTATCGGCCAAGTGCGAGTCAGACTCGTGTACCTAGGGTTGCGCATTGTGGATGATAAATTTAATTTTGACATTTTTTGTCGTGAATTTCTCAACCGCTTTATTTTTCCTGTAATCTTTACGTAAACACATATTACCATGACTTTTTTCATATTTTTTGGTCCAACAGTTTTGGAGATAAGGGCGGGGAGATAGATATTTTTTGTGTTTTTTAAAGGTTTCTTGAAACCAGTGTCAGTAAATATAGTGAAAGTATATATTTTTACAATCAACTTTTTAATACCTATAATTTGATATCTATATTGTATTTTTATAAAATATTTTTTTCATTTATTTTACTTCTTTTTTATATTTCCCATTAGTGCTGTTTTTTTTACTCGCTATAGTTTTCCTGTAATTGGCCAGTTATGATCTATAATTGCAATTTTTTTCACATTTTTCGGTCTACCAGTTTCTGATATAAGTTTTGGAGATAAGGGCGGGGACATACATATTTTTGGGGTTTTTTAAAGATTTCTTGAAGCCAGTGCCAGTAAATATAGTAATAGTATATATTTTTACAATCAGCTTTTTAATACCTACAATTTGCTATCCATATTGTAATTTTATAAAATATTTTTTTATTCTCTTTTATTTTTACTTCTTTTTTTATATTTCTCATAAGTGCTGATTTTTTTTATAATTGCTATAGTTTCCCTGTAATTTTCCAGTTATGATCTATAACTGACATTTTTTTCATATATTTCGGTCAACCATTTTCAGAGATAAGGGGGAGGGGGGGATATACATATTTTTGGGGTTTTTTAAACATTTCTTGAAACCAGTGTGAGTAAATATATTAAAACTATATATTTTTATTATCAGCTTTTTAATATCTACAATTTGATGCCGATATTGTATTTTTAGACAAATATTTTTATTTTCTCACTTTTGTTTTGGAAATATTTTGAACAATTTAAAATTTTTCCAATTTTTTTACACTGTGGCAAATTAATGCTATTTTATTTACCAAATTTCATGTATTTATCTTTAACGATTCTTAAATTATGAGGCTGTGACATACGGACGGACGGACAACTGAGTCTCACCATAAGGTTCCTTTTGTACCTTTTTAGGTATTACGGAACCCTAACAAACATTTTGAAAAAAATCCTCTGGCCAGGATTCAAAGTGATGAATTTCACAATAAAAACATATAATCTTAGTTAACAATAATAATAATTTATTTATTTTCATATAACAATGATCCATTTTGTTAGTAAAATCTTAAGGGTGAATACTTACTAGTACTTAAATACTACAATTAAGAGGCTATAAAAATTTTATTTTTGTCACTATCACTCTAAGCGAAAAATCGCGCAGTGCGAGAGGGGCGGATTCCGGGGAAAAGGGAAAAACGTTGGTTTTATATTTTTATTAAAAAGACTAAAACAGATAGCAAAATTTCCAATATGAAATCTCTAGATATTGTTGAAATACACCTAATAAAATATGTTTGAGTTCTATTAAATGGTTCTTATTCGTCAAACGAGGAGAAAAAGTGTGTTTGAAGACCTCATTTCAACAATTATTTCTATCGAGGAAAATTTATCCAAACGTTATAAAAAAATATAAAAAAATATATGTTTTCCAATTTCAAAACCCTAGATTATATAGTCAAAATGCATATACCAGAAATGTATTAACATTTTCTGTGTATTTCATGAAATACACAGAAAAGAAACACCCGTATTTTTTTCGCATATCGCCTTAACAAACAAATATAACAATCCTCGCTGGACGCTGTTGTTACTCTCCCGCAGCCTACGTAGCGGCTTTTGTGCACAAAACTGCACTGAAGCTGTTTACTTCAGCAAACAGTAAACATCGCTGATGTACTGCAGAAACGTGGAAGTTTCAACAGCGCCCCAAAAGCATATAATAATTGAATGTGAACTGTGAATTTCTTAACTGTTTGATGTGACAGGTATTGTAGCGACGACAGCGCTTTCTGTTAAGAATGAGCAAGGCGTGAAATCACATAACGCCCACGTGAGCGTTCAGTATGTGCATTACAGGCTGGTCTATCAAGTAGTTACAAAAAAAACGGTGTCGTTCCAGATACGAGCTTTGATAACTCAGTCAATAAGCAGGAGGTCGCAGGTCGCAGGTCGGAGGTCGCAGGTGAAGCATAGTGTTACAGTGATAATGATAGTAGGTTATAATTTAATTAATTAGTATAATTTCCTAACTTATGATTCCTCTAAGGTGTAAACATTAATTAATTACAGACTTTAAAAGGAAAAAGACTAAATGAGACAGGTAGACAGAGATATATATGTTTTTCTTTTTTTCATTAACCTGAATTCCTGCTGTCTTGTATTTTCTTATCCCTTGGTTAAAGTAGATATAAGTCATATATTGTATAGTATAAGTTTTATTTTGAAAAAAAAAAAGACATGTTCTTGCTAAGTTTCTTGCCCTTCTTCTTAGCAAGACTAATCGAATGGGCGGAGGTAGGCATGTCTTTATATATGTAACCTATTAGTATGTAGTATATAGGATGGGATTTGGTCGGCCGCCTGGATTCGTGCTGGGGGCTCGGTTGGTGATCATTGAACCTTGTTCCTGGTCCCTGGCCGGGTCTCCGGTATGGGTTCGGGCGGTTGATTGGATTTTACCTTGTATAATATATATTTTACCTATAATTTTAATCGTATATATATTGCTACATAAATTAAATAAACCTTTAATTTAGTTCATGTACATTTATTATTTTATTACATATATTTTTTTTATTACATTAAATTTGACGTGTATATGTGTATACCTGCTTTGCAAAATAAACTATTTGAATTTGAATTTGTTCAAATCTTGGCCCGAGGAATTTTTTCAAAATATTTGTGCTTTTAAATATTTTTCTGATTGATTTTAAGTTTGTTAAGCACTCTAATAATAATTTTAATGATTCAGGACCTAGCTGCAATCCTGTAGTTGAAGCCGCTTATGAATTTTTTTTTAGGAATGTGTATTAGGTGTCTTAATTAGTAAGTCTTTTGGGTTTGGGTGGATTTCTGTCACCTGGTACATATATATACAGGGTGGAAAAAATTTAAGGGCCCTGGAGGGGAACTACCTTAAATCCTTTAGTTAGCTCATTTTACTGAAAGGAAACATTCCTTTATTTATAAAAAAAAACAAAACTGCATTCAAAGATATTCTGAAATTCGCTTGTCTCACCCGGGAACTGAACCAACTAAAAATAAAAAAATAAACCCTCGCTATTTTATTATACGAATCGGTAGGATTATTGTTCAGAATAAAATTTGTCTAATAAACATTTGGTCTTACACTCATCTGTTGTACGAGATACCTATGAAATTAAATATTTATTACAAGTTATTTGTTAACAATACCTAGTACTGTTCACTTGTAACAAGTAAATGACACGTTATAATTTTCTTATCTCTCTTACATCCAAAGACATTGTATGAAGTACAAGCTTGCTAATGTTATTTATCTCAAGTACCTTGTTGAAGACTTCAATAAGAAAATCGTTAAATGGTAATAATAAATCTATGCAGAGCACAATTACTTCTTGGACTAGGCGTACTGACGAAAAGTTTAAAAAAGGAACGTATTTTTTTTACAACGCGGAGCAACAAATTTGAAGTTCAAACCATAACTTTCAACATTTTTAAAATCGATAAAAGTATTCGTTTGAATTTCAAATTTTGTTTTGTTTTCCTTTCATTCCGTGTTGTCATTGTGTAATAATGGCGTATCATTATTACTTTACAAGTGAACAATACTAGGTATTGTTAATAAAGAACTTGTAATAAATATTCAATTTCATGGGTATCTCGTACAACAGATGAGTGTAAGACTTTAGTTTAGTAGACAAATTTTATCCTGAACAATAATCCTACCGATTCGTATAGTAAAATAGCGAGGGTTTATTTTTTTTATTTTTAGTTGGTTCAGTTCCCGGGTGAGACAAGCAAATTTTAGAAGACCTTTGAATGCAGTTTTGTTTCTTTTAAAAAATAAAGGAATGTTTCCTTTCAGTAAAATGAGCTAACTAAAGGATTTAAGGTAGTTCCCCTCCAGGGCCCTTAAATTTTTTCCACCCTGTATATATATGTACCAGGTGACAGAAATCCACCCAAACCCAAAAGACTTACTAATTAAGACACCTAATATACATTCCTAAAAAAAAATCATAAGCGGCTTCAACTACAGGATTGCAGCTAGGTCCTGAATCATTAAAATTATTATTAGATAAGATATATATATATATATATATTTGTTTATTAAAGATCCACCAACGGAGAGCTTATACAATTATGTAGTTATAAAACAAATATATAAAAATGACACATTACAGTGTCCATAAAAGTGGATTCAGCATGTATTTACGAATTAAACTATACGTATAAACCTACGACCAAAAATAAAAATAAAAATTTATAAAAGCTCAAGATTTTAAATTAAACAGAAGTTAGTTAAGTTAAAAACTAAACAAAAAAATGAAAATAAAAAATGAAACAGTAGTGAGTTTAGTTAGCTTTTTAAGGTCACCGATGGAGGCATAAAAGCTATCTAAGTCTTTGTACTGGTTGCACAAGCTTTGAATACGTGTCATTGGGGAGTGTAAACCTATGTTGGTACGACTCGTAAGAGGTGAGAAGGTAACTCGATTAATGAACCTGCTGCAATGACATGGAATTCTAATTTTTACCCTTCCAAGAAGTGTAGGCTGTAGGGCTATCAATTTTATTTTGAATTTTCCACTTCGACGAACATTTCTCGGTTTTTGAAAGGCTATTTTGGAAAATGTGCACATGAATTAATTCACACTAATTCTACCACCAGAATACTATACAATGCAGGTACGGAACCCTAAAAACATTATGGTGAATAATTCCACTTTAAGTTATTAAGGACCAACTTAACTAGACACTAACGATATATTAAACACTATATATACTGCTAGACTAGTCTATTTTAGTTACTTTCACAGCATTATGTCATACGGCATGCTGTTATGGGGTAAAGCCGCGGATACAGACGCAGTCTTTGTTTTGCAGAAGAGAGCAATTCGGGCTATTTATAATATGAAGCATCGGGAATCATTAAGAGAAAAGTTCAAAGAAATTAATATATTAACTGTTCCTAGTGAATATATTTACCAAGTCCTTAGATATGTCAGAAAAAATGTTGAGTCTCTCCCAAGGCTTGGTGAGCAACATTGTAAGGAAACCAGAAATAAGTATAAACTGGCTTTTCCAAAAATCAGACTCGCCAAAGTGAGTACCTCTTTCGTAGGACATGGTATAAGATTTTACAATAAACTTTCAAAAGAGGTCCTTACTCTGTCAGAGAATAAGTTTAAACAGTATATTAAGCAGGGCCTACTAAAAAGGCATATTATAAAATAAATGAATATTTGGATGATGGTGAAGCATGGTGTTATAGTGATACTGATTGTGATGATAGTAGGTAATAATTCAACGACACATTTCCGCATCTTGAAAAAATTTCCTCCCATATGGCATATCAAATTATCCGGTTTTGTCTATTCGTCCCTAAATTCACATATGTTATAAGATGTTCACCAATATTTAAATGTGAATCACTTCTCACAGAAGTCGACACTATGATTCAATTGGCATTAACCAAAATTCTAAATTGCCACATCACAGACAGGTCCTGGCTCCAGGCTTCCTTACCGATTCGATTTGGAGGACTGGGCATCAGATCAACAAAGAGCATTGCGCTTCCTGCCTTTTTGTCTTCTGTCCACAGCACGGAGACCTTGTATAAAAAAATTATTCATCCATCCTTGGGTGATATTGAGGTCTCGTGCTGTGGGGAAGCCAGGGAGACATGGTCGCAAGCTTGTCCGGGTGAAGATCCACCTCAAAATTTAATAGTTCAACGGCAATGGGACGAGCCGCTCTGCAAAATTAAACAAAAACAACTATTAGAAACCTGCATCAGCGACACAGAGCGGGCACGTCTCCTTGCCGTCTCAGAACGTGAGTCGGGATACTGGTTACGGGCTCTCCCTTCGCCTAACATAGGCACACTTATGAATGATATTTCTTTTGGCACCGCCATCGGCCTGCGGCTAGGCACAATCTTAGCACATCCACATCGCTGTCCCTGTGGAACCGACGTTGACCAATACGGCCACCACGGGCTCTCGTGTCGACGCAGCGCTGGCCGTCTCTCCCGCCATGCCAGCCTAAATGACATCATCCGGAGGGCCCTTGTCACCGTCAATACACCGTGCACTCTCGAACCAAAGGGGATTGTACGAGACGATGGCAAGAGGCCTGATGGTATGTCATTAATCCCTTGGAAACATGGGCGTCCGCTAGTGTGGGACGCTACATGCGTCGACACACTGGCGGCCTCCCATGTTAGACAAACTTGTAAAGCTGCTGGTGCGGCGGCGGATTCGGCCGAAAGCAACAAACGGCGCATATATGTCAGCTTAGACAGCTGCTACATGTTTATGCCGTTTGGCGTCGAGACTTTGGGCCGGTGGGGTCCAGAGGCAAGAAAATTATTTAAAGAACTGTCATCGCGCCTGGTCAACGTCTCGGGTGACCAGAGGGCTGGTGCTTACCTCGGCCAGAGAATAAGTCTGGCCATCCAGAGAGGTAATGTAGCCAGCATTCTGGGCACCTTACCAAGGGACAGCGATCTGGATCCAGTTTTTTATTTGTAATAGGTCTATTTTATTTATAGGATAGTTTTAAGTTGTTATTATCTTATATAAGTTTTTGTGTTTTAAATAAATAATAAAAATAATTTAATTAATTAATATAATTTCCTAACTCTTGATTCCTCTTAAGAGTTAACATTAATTAATTACGCACTGTAAAAGGAAACAGACTATATGAGACAGGTAGGTTTTTCTTTTTTCATTAACCTGAATTCCTGCTGTCTTGTATTTTCTTATTCCTTGGTTAAAGTAGATATAAGTAATTTGATGTATAGTATAAGTTTATGTAAAAAAAAAGACATGATCTTGCCAAGTTTCTTGCCCGTTCTTCTTAGCAAGACTAATCGAATGGGCGGAGGTAGGCATGTATTTATATATGTCACCTATTACTATGTAGTATATAGGATGGGATTTGGTCGGCCGCCTTGATTCGTGCTGGGGTCTCGGTTGGTGATCATTGAACCTTGTTCCTAGTCCCTGGCCGGGTCTCCGGTATGGGTTCGGGCGGTTGATTGGTTTTCACCAATAATAATAATAATAATATTTTACCTATAATTTTAATCGTATATATATTGCTACATAAATTAAATAAACATTTAATCTAAGTAGTTCATGTACATTTATTATTTTATTACATATATTTTTATAAGATTCAAATTTGACTTGTGTAACGTGTATTATATATACCTACTTTGCAAAATAACTTTTTGAATTTTTGAATTTGAATTTTTTATCTAAAGGGTTTAATTAAGTTGGATACTGATAACTTCCTGAATATTTTAGATTTGTTACATGTAAGTTGAATTCATAATTAATTATTTAAAAATAATTCGAAATTTGTCGCGTACCGCGAGATAATTAAATTAAGTCTATCCGTTTTCAAAAAACTTCCTGAATAATGAAATATTTGTAATTTTCAGATTTTTTCCCATGTGTGTACTATAAGAAATACCGGAAAACAAAATTTCAAGTTTTTAAGTCAACTGGAAGTGCCCTATACTTAGAGGCTACATACATCGGCGGGTCTACCACGTAATTCTCATTTGTATCAACATCAAGCAAATGCATGCGAAATTCAACGCGTGCAAAAGAGATGGCATGTTAGGCGGGCGTCGTCGCACGCACGTCAAATTTCAATCTCAAGTTGATGTTGATGAAAATGAGAATTACGCGGTAGACCCGCCGGTTTGACTGTGGGTTTGACTGTCAGATATGTGGCATCGAATCGACACCAATATCTTGTAATAGTATCTTGTCAATATTTAGTTAGTAAACACAGAGTCTTGCGACTTTTTCTTAGTATTGTTTTTTTATAAATTGATTATCATGTTAGTTCCTAGTGTAAAATTACGTTTATTTATTGTTTTGACTAGTAAAATCCGTTATTTGCACTATTAGCTAATGTAATATTTAGTTAATGTTTACAGTATTTTTTGCTGTGGATTTTTGATCATAAATTTAAAAAAAATGTATCCTCTAACGCCCTATAGGTTTTAATTCTATGAGTGTAAAAAATTTATATGAAGTGGATTATGTAAAATGCAATAACTATTTTTCGCGTCGAGTTAGAAGCCTGATTTGTTTTCAGCCCCATGATGGGGTCGTATACTTTTGTAGAAAGAATCAGTTTCAGCTTGATATTTCATATGGGGCCCGAGAAAAAGGGTCCAGTCAGGCAGACAGACGGACAACAAAGTGATCCTGAGAGGGTTCCATTTTTTATTTAGAGGTAAAGAACCCTAAGAAGTGTCATAGATTGACAAAAAATTGCAGGTTTTTGGTACGGAATATTAATTGATATTATTATTTTTTGAAACGGAAAATTTAGGAACCCTAACTGTGCGAGGCCGACACGCTCTTGGCCGATTTTGTTTCTTATTACCACGCTACTTAAGTAAATAAAAAAAAAATCGGGAGCAAGATGTTATATTAATCAATAGTTACAACTTATTTGTGGACAAGTAAATTGGATAAATTATTTATGTCCAAAATTCCTCCTAAAGCAACTCAGTGCTTTCATCGCCGTGAGATACATGCTTAGTTGAGGGTCTCAGGGAGGGTGACGTCGGGGGCGACGGGGGCGACATCAACAACGGTGATTTTGTAAATTTGGTATGAAGGGACCTAGTATATCCTAAGGTACATTCATACCAAATTTGGTTCTTCTATCCGCCCGGTAACGGTAATTACACTAAGCCACTTGACTATTAGCAGAGTTTTTTAGCACAAGACGATTGTGATGTCATTCATAAATATTAATATTTTATTGTTTAAGTAAATAAAAAAGAAATCGGGTTCAAGATGTTTTATTAATCAATAGTTACAACTTATTTGTGGACAAGTAAATTGGATGTTATGTCCAAAGTTCCTCCTATAGCAACCCAGTGCTTTCATCGTCGTGAGATACATGCTTAGTTGAGGGTCTCAGGGAGGGTGACGGCGGGGGCAACGGGAGCGACGTCAACAACGGCGACGGGCGCGACGGGGGCGGCGTCGACAACGGTGACGGGTGCGACGGGTGCGGCGTCGACAACGGTGACAGGCGCGACGGGTGCAGCGTCGACAACGGTGACGGGCGCGACGGGTGCAGCGTCGACAACGGTGACAGGCGCTACAGGTGCGGCGTCGACCACGGTGACGGGTGCGACGGGTGCGGCGTCGACAACGGTGACGGGCGCAACGGGTGCGGCGTCAACAACGGTGACAGGGGTGGGTGCAGTCTCAACAACGGTGACGGGGGTAGGTGCAGCCTCAACAACGGAGACAGGGGTGGGTGCAACCTCAACAACGGTTACGGGGGTGGGGGCACTCTCGACGACGGAAACGGTCTCGGGCACGATGGCGGGGGCGGCGATAATGGGAGATTCAGCAGCAACGGCAGTGGCAAGGTCAGCAGCGTTTATGTTCAGGATAATCTGAACCAGAGGAGCACTGGCGCTGTCAACGGGGGCGACGGCAGCAGGGGCGGGGGCGACACCGGCAGGAGAAGCCTCAACTTCGGTCACAGCACCACCGTCAGGGAGGGGGAAGTCAATCATGGCGGGTCCAACGGCGATCGGAGAAACACCACCAACCACAGCGGGGCCAACGGCGATCGGAGAAACACCAGCACCCACAACTGGGCCAATAGCGATGGGGGAAACACCAGCACCCACAACTGGGCCAATAGCGATGGGCTCAAAAGAGTCCACTATAGCGGGGCCAACAGCGATCGGGGAAACACCAGCACCCACAACTGGGCCAATAGCGATGGGGGAAACACCAGCACCCACAACTGGGCCAATAGCAATGGGCTCAAAAGAGTCCACTATAGCGGGGCCAACAGCGATCGGGGAAACACCAGCACCCACAACTGGGCCAATAGCGATCGGGGAAACACCAGCACCCACAACTGGGCCAATAGCGATGGGCTCAAAAGCATCCACTATAGCGGGACCAACAGCGATGGGGGAGACTGGGTCCAGAATGATGGGAGCGGAGCCAGCGATGCCAGCTTCGACCATGCGCTGGGTTGGGCCAGCGACGGCCACGGCGATCACGGCGGCTGCGATCAGTAGGAACTTCATACTGGCTGTAAAGAAGAACCAATTGTTTGACTACATACTTTTATTACCTAGACATAATATTTAGGAACTATGATAGAAATAAAATTCGGCGGTTTATTCATCGCAAGGAGATACAAATTAACATTATATTATTGCTGTGTAGGAACGCAGAAAGAAAAGTAAATCAAAGCTCCTAACATCCGGATTTATTTTTCTTTTTGCGTTTCTATACTGCAATGATATAATTTTTATTAATATTTAGGAGTCAGTAAACTTTATTGATTTAATAAAGAGAAACGGTGTTTTCTTACCTGTTATAGCGTGTTAGTTTAGTAACTATGCTGCATTAAAAAATATCGTATATTTTATACTAAAATGTTATCTTCTCTGATACAAAGATTAAACGAAGTATTAGCTAGTGAGTAAAAACATAAATAAAGTGCCGATTAGGTTTATAGGGGTTTAACTCTGACAAGATATAGATAAATTAATAAATTTCCTACTTAACTAATCTCTGCGTTATCAAACATCAGCCTCACCTGAGACTTTTGCTCAATTTTCATGTATTTTTTTTTGTCATCTTCATTGTGACTGATGCCGGATACATGACAGGACCCAAAACCTATTTCACGTTAAGTTTATTCATTATATGTATATATATAAAAAAATACAAATAAAGACGAATAAGTCACTTAAGAGGCTCCATTACTACTGTATTTTTCTTAAGATTCATACAAAAGGTAAAAACTGATTGTGAAGTCAACAGCTTATTTTCTTCATATTTTTTTTTCATTACTACGTGTCTATACAGGGCGTCCCACGGCTATGCCACATGAAGGGAAAGTACCTTAAATATTGTAGATGGAACATTTTACTGAAAGAAGACAATATTTTAATTTAAAAAACGATTGGTATCAGATAAAAACTGTTTTCCATGAAACGGTTACTGTTTATTTATAGAATAGTGTATAAACTTAGTTTTCTTTACATGAACAACGTCTGTATTTCTGTCTTTTTTAATTTCCAGTATACGTATTAAACAACTTGCTAAACTTTGCGTAAAATCGAGGCAATATTCACGATAACCTGACAGCTATTATGATGGTGTTTCATCATATTTCGGGCTATACAGGGCGTCCCACGACTATGCCACATGGAGGAAAAGTATCTTAAATATTGTAGATGGAACATTTTACTGAAAGTAGACATTATTTTAATTTAAAAAACAATTTAGACTGCATTCATAGATTCTTAAATAGTTACATCGTTGAACCGGGAATCGAACCCGTTACATGAGAAAAATAATTACCCTGTAGCTTTATAATACCGATCGAAAGGCTTCATCATAAGAATTATTTTTTGCTAAATAACATATTGTCAGAAATAAAAGGAAGACCATGAATTTTAGAATTTTAGCTAAATTAGGTATAAGTAATTGTATAGTATAAGTTTTAGTATGTAACTAGGGTTCCGTATCGTGGATGATGAATTTAATTTTGTCATTATTTTTTCGTGAATTTTTCAACTACGTTTCTCCGACGCTTATTACGTCACAGCGTGCGTAGTGAGCCCTATCGACCCACAACGTGCCTTTCGAAGCATGCAGATTGAGCACAAATGTGCCCTTATTGGTCCGGGAGGCGTTGAACAAAAAAGTAACTTATTTTTACATGGAAATAGTTAAAGTTAATTTATTATTTTCATAAACACTTAAGAATATTGAATTACATAACTAAAGGGGTTAAAATAACAGAACAAAAATAATCCTAAGAAAATAATTATAAAAAGAAAATTGCCTCTAGATCACTGCCCTGCGGGAGAGTGCCCAAAATACTTGCCACATTACCTCTCTGTATGGCAAGACTTATACGCTAGCCTAGATAAGAGCCAGCTCGCCGGTCGCCGCTAGTGTCCACAAGCTTTACAGAGAGGTCCGTGACAAGCTGACGCGCCTCCGGAACCCATGTCCCCATTATCTCAACCCCAAAAGGCGCAAACATGTAGCTTGAACCTATTGCCACATATGTACGCCTCTTGGAGAGCTCAGCAGCGGCCGCCGCCGAACCAGCAGCCCTACTGCTTTGGGAAACATGAGAGGGCGCCAACGTGTCCACGCAGGTTGCATTCTCTGGTATCTATTTAAATCTAGTGTCAGTTACGTATGTCAACGTCTCGCTAGGTACAGCTGTTGCGTTTACCTAGAACGGGTTAAGTCTAACTTTGATCTCGTCTGGCGGCATGAAAACAATGAGTAAACAGTCTGTCATTTCAAATGGTGAGTGTACAGCAACATATAAAAAAATCAGCCCTGTCATTATAACGCGTATGAAATCCCGCCTCTTGCAACTTCACTCACTTTAAGTCACTTTTCACTTCCTCTGCGCTAAATATATGTGAAGTTGCAAGAAAGGGGACTTCATACACGTGATAATTGATAAGTATCCACTTCAAAATACTCATAGTAATAAATGAATACTGCAGTTTTTTAAATGCCCTACAACTAAAACTTTTTTAAGGTATATAAGAGTTAATAAAATTAATGTTGTAAGCAATAAAGCGGCGTCGCTGTCTCAGTAGCAGGCTTTTTATTATCACCCCTAAAACTCTTAACAGCCCACAACAAGGAGGAGTGAGGGAGATAACAAAGGGGATATAAATGAAGTATAAAAATAATTCCCACTTTAAGGCTGCGCCGAGCGTAGAACGATTAGACACCTCGCTTGTTCTCTCGTGGACGATTTTTATCGTGGTCCTATTGATTGAATTTAATAGAAAAAATCATATTTAATTTACCAGACAAAATTTTAAAAATGTGAAACGGCCCAATTGTGTTTTATAACGTTTGTGATTGTCTTAAATTGCGGTTGAGACAAAATTCAACAGTTAAGTTATTGAAATGACCAAAACCCCAATACCTTTTTTAGATTTTAGGGCTACTTTAGATAGATTTGTTTGTTATATCATAAGTTATTTTTAATATTCGCTGCAGCGGAAGTGTAGATACATTTGCTGTGATAATAAATATATATTTTATTTATTTATCATTGAAATAATATTCAATAAATCAATCTAACAGTGACTGTCGTTTTAGATTATTTTGCTCGGCACCCTCTTAAGAGGCTTAGCTTTAAAATTAATACTTTGCAGTATAATATTAATATTTTTCAGTGTATATATTCCGACTGTTTTCGGTCATGGCGACCACTTCGACTCCTAGTTGGTATGACGCTAGTGCGCCCGAAGATGGCTGTTATGTTGTGGACTGTATGGTGGTTAAAATTTAGATTTATCGAGCGTCGTTGTGTCTTTGCTTTGAAATGTGAAAAGAGAGCACCAAAGGAAATTGGAGGGACTTACAGGTAGTTGATGATATTGATGTTCCTGGTTATCTCTGCTGCTGGCTGGGGGCCCTCTTATCAATCCTGGTGCTATGTACACGCATAGTTCACTAAATTATATATTATTTTATAATAATATTTCGACTGTATTACAGCGAGGTTTTAACATGTTGAGTTTGGATCGGTGAGTGAATGAGATCCCGAGGAATGAATGGATTGAATGGGAAAGGGAATGAAGTGGATTGGTGGTGCTTTTTAAATTTGATAAATTAAGTCTTAACAATGGCTGATGTAACCGATTTAGTAGTGGGGAATATAACGTAAAGCGTATAAAAATAGCGCGCTATTTCCTTTTAACGAATACCGCGCATTATAAACCATCGCGTCTCGAGCTATTTTTAACGAGGTTCGACATCGCGCGCTTTGCTTAGCAGCAGCGGATCCCGGAAGCCACGCGATGCAACCTACATGCTGACCCTGCACCTGCACCTGCGGGTCTACCGCGTAATTCTGATTTTCATCAACATCAAAATCAACTTGAGATTGAAATTTGACGTGCGTGCAAAAGAGATGGCATGTTAGGCGGGCGTCGTCGCACGCACGTCAAATTTCAATCTCAAGTTGATGTTGATGAAAATCAGAAGTACGCGGTAGACCCACTGCACCTGCGCCCCGCGATACAGATACAGCGCATAGCAACAATATTTCGCGCGTTTTTGTAATTAAAATTTATAATCTATTTAAAATGATAGTAAAAGCTCATATTCTAATAGATACCACACCCCAAAAAGGGGTAATTTTTTTTCCGAAACATCACATTTCTCTAAATATCAAAATAAGCAAAATTATAAGATTTATTTATTCCTTTTGTTTATTTATTAGTGTCAAAACAATAAAAAAAATATTACTCGATATATTTCGACCCTCGGTATGGGCTGTCGTCAGTGGCCGTCATTAGTCGAATGATGACGACCTATACCGAGCGAGGGTCGAGTATATGGAGTAATATTTTTTTTATTGTTATAAAAAGTTGAATCACAGGTGCGAGGAACGTGACATACTGCTTAATCGCAAAAAACATCGTGTCACTCTCCTCGCACTTGTGATTCGGCTGGGTGGCGTCGCGCGCGATTAAACACCATGCTACGAGGGCAGGTCACTCTTAAATATTAGGTCGTGGCCATTGGTATGTATTAGTTATTTGCTATCTTAGATGAAAACAAAAGAAGATACGGTACCCGTTTACGTGCGTGGTCCTACGAAACCAATAGACCTGGGGTACTATCATGAACTTGGTATCGATTCGATAAATAAAAATAAAAACTCTTATTTCATTGCAATAAGAGTTTTCGCTAAGAATTTATCGATTCTAATATCTGTCAAATTTATCTAATCGACGCGTACGTGCTCGCATAGTTGCATTGATTCGCTTGTCTCGCTCGCGCTACTGTCGAAGCTAGTCGCCCTATCTCTGTCGTTCGGTGGCGCTTATTCATACAGCCAACCCATTTTCCAGTTGACGATATGAGAGCGTACCGTATCTACCACCTTTTGTTGTATCAATGTTTGCTACAATGGCTTTGAAAGTTGTCTAAAACTTTGGATAATTTCCCACCAATATAAACATTGTGGAAAGGCAGTTTCTCGATATGTCATTTTATTTAAGCGTGACAAAAAATACCATATAATACTAATAAATAAAGATAATAAACAAAATTATAAGAAATTAAAAACGACTAATAGATATTGTGTAGTATCGAAACTATGGGTCAATAAAATGTTTTTGTAAGAGATGAATCCATCTTTATCTACATTCCTAGTTTTGAGTGATTCGCGTCTCTTTTTTTGCTAACCTGTAGCTAGCAAGCAAAACCTACAACTCCATAGTTTTTTATGTCTTCATGGAATAAAAATGGAAGTGTCTAGCCTGCCACCAGCGGCCGTTTAGCAAAATAATATATTCTGTCACTAGCGGCAGGATATTAAAAATAATTATTCTACCATAAGTTTATGATTATTGAAATATACTTCCTAACACCAACTAGATAAAGTACAATATTCAATACACGTTGGTTGAACGTAGTGAATATAGCTACTGGTGGCTGAATAGCAGAAACGGCTATCCTGCCGCAAGTTAATTTATGGGCCATTTGAACCTATCAATACTGAATTATTTTTATGACACAAATTCATTTCTGCATCGCGCTTTTGGTGTTATATACACTCTAGGGGTAGTAGCCAAAAAACTGTATAGAGTTGGGGTGTGCTGAATTGGTCTTGCCCTTCTCCTTAGCGAGACTAATCGAAGATTCAAAATATGGCCCATAAATTAACTTGTGGCAGGATAGCCGTTTCTGCTATTCAGCCACCAGTAGCTATACTCACTAAGTTCAACCAATGTGTATTGAATATTGTACCTTATCTAGTTGACGTTAGGAAGTACATTTCAATAATCGTAAACTTGTGGTAGAATAATTATTTTTGTTATTGCAGATATGGCAGAATGCCGCTAGTGGTAGAATATAGGTATATTATTTTGCTAAACGGCCGCTGGTGGCACTTTCATAAAAATTGCATTGAAAATGAACTAGTTAAAAGCGCTTTAAGGCGAATGGATACGCCAACTGCAATTTGGACTTGTCTTTGAAGGCCTACTTCTCCCATACGGGTGGTCTAAAAACTTTCATAAAAATATATGATAGGCATTACAGAGTCAAAAATAAATTTTAAGTTTCATAAACTGTTTTTCCATTGTCAGTTTTGACAAAAAAATCGAAAGTCATCGAAAGTTTCACATGATTAACACAAGAATTTTCTTACTCCTTTCAAACGCCTAAAGCGATTTTAATTATTATTTCACCAAATTATAGGAAAATTTTAGATCTAAAAAAATTAAGTGAAAAAAATCTTTTTCCGTTCATGGCGTCCATGTGAAAAGTATTATTTTTTCCTATTTTGCGCTAGCCGGAGACGCAGTGGTTGTCGTAACAGCCACCTTTCAAGGTACGCTAAAATGAACATTATTTCAATGTCGTTTCCGTTGATATTTGTACAGACACATATCGAATTGCTTATTTAGCGAGGTAATACGCCTTAAGACGAGGCCTTCCTTCGGCGCACAGCTCCTTTGCTATTACAACCTGGAGACTGACTTTAATAAAGTTGAAAAACGCGTGCGCCAAAATGCGCGTGAAATGATTCAGAATGAGTCTGATTTCAAGATTAAAATTAATCAAAATTACGCTAAATTATTTGGGTTTATTTTTTTTTAGCAGATTTTAGTAAACTATGTTTTCTTTCTGTAAAATTTAAAATCATTCCAAAACGCATAATTTTCAAAAATTTTATCTGTCGAGTGAAAATGATCCAATTAGGTTACTGGCGTTACATTATCAAGATAAAGGTCTGAAAAAATATATATTTAAAATTTACATTGATCATGTATGTACTTGACTCAGCATATTTATGCAAAAACTCTGTAATTTTGGGAGAAAACACTGTTTACTTAACAGTATCTGCACTCGTAGCAAAGTGTTTAATCGCGCGCGACGCCACTTAGTTGAATCACAAGTGCGAGGAGCGTGACACGATGTTTTTGCGATTAAACAGTACGTTACGCTCCTTGCACATGTGATTCAACTAGTGGCGTCGCGCGTGATTAAACACTATGCTACGGGACCAGATCAGTATGTACATAAAACATTATTACTATTTGAGCAAGCCGTAGCGCGTAGCAACGACGCTCTACGCCGTAGGCGGCCGGTTTCTTGCACCACGTAGCTTTTTAATTATACCGCAGCTTTCATTTTATTTTCTCGATGTGAACGGGGAAGGAATACAGATTTATACCATGTTTGTTTTGAATCTGCCTCAACGTAAATAGGACAAGGTTAAGAATGAAATTGTGGACCTGCATAAATAGAAAACACTAACAAATCCACGCAACTATTAAAACGTGAACGAGTATAAAGGAGGTAAACCACGTCATAGCGTTACAATTTCAAGAACTCCCGATGGGGTTGAGTGACCTAGCCGATGGTAATGTTTCCGAAGGTAAAGCTTGACCGCATTGTAGGTAAACTTTCGAGTTTCACGAAAGGAGCCGGATCGGAATCGATAAGGCGTGCGGCTGGCGGCTGCAGCGACGGTTATTGTGCCGCGTTTGAACGCGAATTTAGGGCTCGGAGGTTGGAGTGCGCGCGACGCGGCCGCCCCGCTGCACGCCCCGCGGCCCGCGCTCCGCCCCGGCCCGGGCAGTGCTCTTGGCTCGCCGCACTGGCCGCCCGTGTCCCGCCGAGCCGCCGCGCCAACGCCGCCGCCGTCGCCCGCTGCGATGCGCGCGCCGCTACCCGCCACGCGCGCTCTTTAAGCTCAGCCTACAGACCTAACATGAACTATACTCTCTTTAAACACGATCTCAGGTGAGCTTTTAATGTGAAATCGATGGTTTTATTTGACGTCATTGCGAGATCGATATTAATGCCGCTTTATTATTAAAAGCTAGTATTTGGACAGCGAAGACTGTAATAAAACATTCCGTTCACGATGTTACACGTTGAATGTTTAATGAGTAAGGTTCGGCCGGAATTTTTCGAGTTGCCGCGCGGGAAGGAGCTTCGAGTTTCATTTATTCTTGAGTTCTTTTCTTCTTTTCCTTCGTCAGAATCTCTTCAGTTTCGTTTAAAATGTATTCTTCGTTGTTTTGTATAAGTTAACCGTACTTAATCAAGAGGAGACACGGACCGGGCTGATCACAAAGTTGGTTAGCTCAGTGATTGAAAGGTCATGTCATCATCAAAATTAGTGTTAGTGTTAAACATAAATGGTTAAGCCGTCACGATTTTGACCTACTTCACGATAGATCGATCTTTAGTGGCGGCGGTTGGTTACATACAAATGTAGCGTGGTCGAAGCACGGAACGCCGGTAATATGTAGCCATAAAAATATTGTTGGCACAACACCAACAGTGCCACAAATGTATCGGTACATGATAAATTGACTGATGCCATAGACCAGCCTCTTAAATCTTAAGAATGTTTTATGTTCCTTTTCTGAATGAAATATGAGATGAGGATGTAAAGGTCATACTTCCATCAAAGCTTCATATCTGAAAGCAGAAAACCTAACTTTATCTGATATCTCTATTGGATAAACTTATCTATTACGACTCGTTTTTTGTATACAAAGGAATATAACGTAAAAAAGAAACGCTTAAAATAAAAATATGCGTTAAAAAGAAAAATTCTAACCTTTACTCAAATTGAAAATACTGCTGAACCGATGTTGATTTGATGTTTTTTTATTCGCGAAATAAAAAAAACTAATAGAAAAAACTTTATAAGAAGACACATGAAATCAAATACTTCTACAATTCATCTAACTGTGCAATAGAAAGAAAGAAAGAAAAGAGCTTTATTTCAGACACCACAGAAAACAAAACAAAAAAGAAAACAAATTAAAAACGAAATAGCCATATTCTGTGGTTATGAAAAAGGAGTCCAGCTCAGCTTAATGCCACAGCCGAAGCCACAGCGCTGGTATTCTGCTGGATCCTACTAAAATTAAAACTAATAACTATAACATAATAATATCAAACTTAAAATAAAATAAAATAAAAAGCGTAAAGCATAAAATACATAAAAATGATAAGAAAAATAAATAAATTGTAGTTGTTTAATAAGTAAATATGTAAATCTGAAATAAATATAACGTAATAATAGCAAAAATACTTTTAAAAATGTATATTTATAAAATACTAAATAGATTATTTCATATCAAGGCATCGTTATTTGATTTTCAATTAAATAGCACTTGAGTTTAATTCGAAAATTAGCCTTCGTCTTGCATTCTCGAATACGCAATCTGTGCATTCCATTATCCCATCTCACTAGTAATATTAAATGTGCGAAAGTTTGGATGGATGAATGGATGTATGGATGTTTGTTACTCCTTCACGCCGTAAACTTTGCACAAATATAGTTCTAGACCGAAAACATGACTTAGGTTACTTTTTATTCCATAAATCAGTTCCCATGGGATGGCAATGGGCAGTGGCGTGCACAGAACTTTTTGCTGGAAAAGCAAGCAATTGGTCAAGAATAACAATAAAAAAAAAATGAAAAAATTTAAATATCACTTTGAAAAAAAAAAGATTGTATAGGAAATTTTCACTCTATGGTAGACATTGTCTACCCTGGCGTCATACAAATTTTTTTTTTTCAAAGTTATATTTAATATTTTTTTTATTGTTGTTCTCGACCAGTTGTTTGCTATTCCAGCAAAAAGTTCTGTGCACGCCACTGGCAATGGGGTGTCAAGTTTCCATAGAAAAATGATGTGTTAATCCTTTACGCCGCGCCGTAGCTACTGAACCGATTGGGCTAAAACTTTGCAAAAATGTAGTTCTAGACCTGGAATAAGACAAAAGCCATATGGACTATAAAATTAATGGTCCAAATAATATTGAAAGATTCCATAGGACTACACAAAAACTAAATCAACGCGAGCGAAGCTGCGGGCGAAAGTTAGTGTACTATAAAAATGTCAATGTGGGTGTTAAAAGGACAGGTAACTTTAAACAAAACTACAAAATCTACTAATAATACTTTTTCCAAAGAAAAATACCCGGGGAAATAAAAATATATTTTCAGGTTTTTTACTAATTTGGAAACCTGCGGTAGATTTTGTGTGGGCAGTTTAATATTTTTTTTATTTAAATTTGTTTAGTGTTATATTTGTACATTTTACATTTACACCCGACATGATTGTTTGCTTTGATATCAAAAAATTCAAATTTATTTTTAGTGACATCTAGAATATTACGCTAAGTACCTTTAGTGATAAAGAAATCAAATCCCATTTTTGGTTCCGAAGATATAATCGAAATAACATACACCGATAATTTCCAGTACTTTTCCTTAATTAGGATCTAACAACATTTTTTTTTAATTTTGCCGACTTCAAAGTTGCTACGAAAAGGTAGACATAACTTTTCGAAGCCTTTTTTTGTCTGCTATATGACGATATGGCGAGCAATCAAGAGCACATTGGAAGAGATGTGCGTTCGATTGGAAAATGAAAATCCTTTATTGAAAAACAAATGTTACAGATAGTGGTTCTTGGCTCCCAAGCTACAATTTATACTAAATCATGTCACGCCTACTTGAAATCATGTGGCAAAAAAAAAAGAAACCGTTTGTGATTTAATACCTTTTTTATTTAACATGCAGTGATTTTTTATAAAACTTGAATTCTGTTGATAGTACAATACGAATTAAGGAGAAAAAGTTAATGCTTACAAGTCAAAGGAAAATAAGTGAAAGAAAAACGTGCTGGACTACCAACCTTTAATAGATGTGTGCCAAAAATATTACCCAAAAAATGTAATTGCCTATTTAGGGCTCCATAAAGGAATACATTATAGCGATCGTGTTTATACCAAAAGTAACAACGCAAGATGTAACTAAGTAGTATACTTATTTTAATTCAGAGTGAATTATTATAATAAAATTTCACTCCTGTAAAACTAATTTAGTCAAATCACCAAATATTTTATGAAAATTTATAAAACGGGCATCCGAAATTTCTTAGCACCGTAAGCTTTGCAGACATTTTGGTTGAATTAGGAATTCTTTTCACGAATTCGTTTTAATAAAGCTGCCCGTCTTCGTGTTAAAAAAGGGAAAGGTACTTGGCATGGAATCTAAATAACATATGTACCGCTTTCACAATACTCATATGTTTACTGAGGTGGTTTAAAAATCAATATTTACTTATACTAGCACCAATGAGCATTAAACAAAAGTTAATGTGAATAGGCATAGATTAAATTATGCTAAGGGGTGTTAATCGAAAACCATTTCGAGATTTAGGGTTAATAAGCCGTATTTTAGAACTTTTGGTCTAAAAAACACATAATGATGAATATTTTTACGAAAAAGCTGCAACTTCCATTTGCTTTCGTGTGACGTCACTTGAGAAATGGCTGTTTAGAAAAGTGTCCTTTGCTATAAGATACATTTATAATAATTTGCTTCCGACTAATTTGACAGCTGGATGACAGACGAGTAGACACAAAAGAGACTTTTATGACAAGCAATCACACATCACAGTCAGTGTAATGTCTAAAATTCTCAAGTGACGTCATATCGGACAATTATCTAAAAAATCATAAAAAATAGTGGTTAATTTAAAGTACGTAAGTTCTCTGAAAAAAATTAAAAATAAAATCTTTTAAAACTTAATCCATGGGAATTGTCCACTATAAATTGCTACCAAAAGGTCTTAAAAATAAAGATATATGTTACACGCACACATACATACATACATATACTCACGTCTGTCTCCCTGAGGGGTATGCAGAGACCATCTGCTACGATATAGAATTCCTGATACATCTAGTATCGCCTCTTCCACATCCATCAATATTATATTTTAGGTAATTTTGAAATTGCCCTTCTTCAATATGTTGCCAATTTGGTCAGCATACTCCCTTCTAGGGCAACCTAGCCCCGTAGCACAGCGTTTAATCGCGGGCGATGCGGCTTAGTTGAATAACAGGTGCGAGGAGCGTGACATACTGTTTAATTGCAAAAACACCGTGTCACGCTAATCGCACTTGTGATTCGACTAAGTCACATCGCGCGCGATTAAATATTATGCTAAGAGTGCAGGTCGAGCTATACCTTCGACTTGCGCACCATACATTTCTTTCGTCACTCTTCTTTCATTGATGCTCTCTACATGTCCAAACCACGGAATCATTCCTTTTTCTGATCTAGTCACTACATCTTCTTTCAGGCCACATATACATATTTTACATTATGTATATAAAACTTTATTGCACAAAAATAAACAATGCATAATTATATAAATATAATGCTACTTACCATTCTCTACCAGTTAGTTATATATCTTATCTTCTATGATTATTTTATCACATGTTTCCAGGAATACAACGTCATTAAGGGGATGTCTTGGGGTAATTTATATGTGCGTATTTCCCAGTTTCAGCCTAGCAAAAACACGAACAATAATGGGTAAAAGTTGCGTTAAAAACGTAGTAACACGTAGTTTAATTTCGTATGGAAATCCTTTCGTTCCAATAAACGACCGAATTAGACCGTTTAAGAGACGTGAACCTATTACCTTATCTTAAAATTGTTCTTGCTTAGTTTGTAATGTAATGTTGTTGTCCCATAGATACTTACGTACTTAGATTTTAGTGATTTTCATGATCTTTGTCTCTAAAATTACTCATTTACACAATCATTTAAAACTTTAATCATGAGAGAATGTTTTCTTTGAATACATGATTAAGTTCAACAAATGATTAAGATTATATCCTCACGACAAGAATCCCCGAGGGGTATCAGAGGTGTTCCGAGTGTGAACTGTGAAAATCAAATCACAGATTACATTTTTATTACAGATTACTTGTTTATTTGTGTAAGTCTATGGTATTTATTAAAACGCAAGTTTAATTTGGGCGGTCGCATATTTGTATAAAAAACAAGTTTTAAAGTTTTATTGATTTTCACTATATTTACTGAATTTTCGTATCATAATTTTATCTACCCCCTTTTAATTTTCTTGTGATAATAACGTCTTCACCACCTAAAGGTCCGCCTTTGTACAAAATTATGTTTTCAGAACTCTGTTTTTCTTTTTATGTGTCTTTTGTGTTCAATAAAGTATCCATTCATTCATTCGATACATATTACGTTCCAACGTGATGGGTGGTGAGATCGCCAATCTTGATGTGGCGATATGTCTCACCACCAAGTATACTAAAATTTAAAAAATATAAGAATTGATTTTATTTTATTTTATTTTTAGGCAGAGCTTGTAAAGTTTTTTTACCAGTGTAATTGGTTACTTTGAGGATAGTCCTTCATCAAATATGAATTGTTAAAAATCAGTTTGCAATATTCCGCTAAATAGCCTCGTGTCTTATTTAGCGATTAGCTTAATATTGCAAATATTTTTTAAAATGTCGAGAATGTACAAATTATAAATAAGAAGGAAGTCGTGATGATATGTAGGTTTACATCGTCATGAAGAAAGCGTTTTCGAGTTTCAGTTCAATTTCCTTGCATGTATTCCGTCCACAATGCACTCCAGCGGAAATAACGCGGCTGGATGGAAAACCCAACAGGCATATTCTTTCTATTTTTGATTCCATGCTGTGCTCTAGTATGAAAACACTGAAACTTTTGGTGATTTTGGGAAAGTTGGTTCAATTTTAATACAATACACACGACGCCCATGTAATGATCGTCGGTGAAAATAGTATTTTTGCATGGCATTCACAAGTAATGATGGATGTTTTTTTTCTTCTTTATTTTAATTTTGTTTAATGGATAGTTTTATTTTATTTATAGGATAATTTTAAATTGTTATTATGTTTTGTTAGATTTGTGTTCGAATAAGGACAGTAGATATATATTAGGTATTTATATATGAAATTGCCGGTTTATATAGAGAATTTGAAGGAAACTCAATTTTCAGTACTAACATTTTTGCCTTTTTTTAGGAATGACAAATCCAAATTATGTAATTTATTTTGTGTATGAATGAGACAACATTAAGCTAACAGCAACAATAATTAAATTTTTGAAAACAGTTAGCTGTAAAGAAATTTTATGAATCTTAACATGGAAATATGAAATTGTATAATATATATTTTACCTATCATTTTAATCATATTGCTACATAAATTAAATAAACCTTTAATCTAGTTCATGTACATTTATTATTTTATTACATTTATTTTTATAAGATAATTTCAAACAAAAAACAAATAATTCAAATAACTATTGAATTGCAGAAATTATGAACTCATGAATCTGTAAGTAAATTTCGGCAATTTCATACGTAAAGACCTAATATAAAAACAAAATATTCAGTTTGTCACATAATTTTTTTAGTCGATTGAACCTGTCAACAGGGCTCGTAAAATCATACAAAATGATTGTCATGACATAAATCGCCGAGGGGGTGTCAGGGTGTCGGAAGAGCATGAACTGTGAAATACAAGTTACAGTCCACACTCAGTACACCCGCATTTCACCGACGATTATTACGATCCTGGGTCTCAAAATTAAGAGGGCTGCGTTCTACCGCCTGAGCAACCGCCGCTTATTGAATTTGAAATGTCCCGCAAAGCCTCGATTGGTTAGTAAAACTTCAGGCAATTTGACAAATCAAACAAATTTTCTTTATTTATCTCAAAATTCAAAATTCAAAAAGTTTATTTTGCAAAGTAGGTATATAAAATACACGTTTCACAAGTTAAAATTTAATCTTATAAAGAAATACATTTAATATAATAATAAATGTACATGAACTAGATTAAACGTTTATTTAATTTATGTAGCAATATATTTCTTTATCTTCAATCAACAGTGATGTGCTCGCATTTTTCAGAAAAGTAACAAAATGCTGTCAATTTATAAAATGTACAGATTTTATCACGAAATAAATATCTAGTTGTCCTTTTATCACTAAAACGGAATTATTTTCCCAGCCATTATTTTACGGCCATTTTCTACTCCAACGTTCTATGTTTCGTGTTAAACGGTCACGATCTAGCAAATACGAGCTGAGACTCGAAAGGTCAGGGGTCATTTTGTACCGCAGCTGGCCTATAATGAGCCTGGTGTTTATGACGAAGTAATGTAACTAATTATTTATAGCTACTCCCGGACTGGAATATTAAAATCAAATACTGTCGGATTCTGATAAGTACCGTTGAATTTCGGATTAGCTTTGGATCGGGTCTGGGGTGAATAGTATTGTTTTGTTGGACCTACATAAACTGTCGATAAAATTGTCGACTGAAAATGTTAACTAAGTATTTCTGGTGTCCAAAATAACTATGAATGAATGAATGAATGAATGAATGAATACACACTTTATTGTACACGGTCAAATAAAAAATTGAGTACAGAGTTTTGAACACACAATGTTGTACAAGGGCGGACTTATCACTTAAAGCGATTTCTTCCAGCCAACCTTTGGGCTATGCTTAAAATATGAGTGTGTAAATAGTAGTTTGATAATTTTGTAGGGTGGTTTAAGTATATTCATATTCTTTATTGTGCACAAAAAACAAAATATTTACACATTGTACTTCTATATCTAAAAAAATATTTCTTCCAGCAAACCCGGATTTTTAAATAGAAGTCATATTTAAAAGTAGACATACATACGTGTACACTAAAATAAGTTTATATACTTACACCCTTTGATTATAAATAACTACAATATACCTACATAAATTACAATTAAGTAAGATAAAAATACTTAACAATAAACGATCTAATTTTAACTGATCCATTTACTTTACGTTGATGTGTATGTTGTGTCAGAAGTTAATTAAATTTAAGCGTTCTGTGTAATGAGAAAATATGTGGAATAATAATAATACACACAACTTTTTTTTTAGATAAAACTACGAAATTGTCTGGGCTAGATTTAAATTAGACAAGATATCATTAATGGCTGCAAATAAACATGTATATAAAAATAAAAATCAAAAGTAAATTAAAAATAAGCACACACAGTTAAAATAAACATAAAAAATAAATTATTGTGAATTAAACAGAAAAAGAATTTTGAACGAAATTTAACAATTCAACATTATAAACATAGTTTTAACATAAAAGTTAAAAGAAAAAAAAAACTGAATGTTTTATGAAATTGAAATTTTGATAACTTTTTTGTACTAGTTAACTATAGGCATGTTAAATACATATACTCTATTGCAACTTTTTGTTATTTCAATTTGTTATTTAAGTTGTTCATATACCAGTGCATCAGGCGATTCCATAAATGCTCTGCAATTAAGCAACTTGAAGTGCAAAGACCTGACAGAAGAATTAAGGTAGACAGATACGTAGTCCCTAGAGCTAATAGTGCATTTGCCAGAAGACAATACTACTATCTAGCTTCGTTCTTATATAATAAATTTAATAAGGTGTGCATAACCAAAACTTTCAGCAATCAACAAATAAAAAGTAAAATAATAGGTTGGCTACAAAATATTGATTATGAAGATATCGAAAACCTTATCAATAATTATTAATTACTTTACATCTTATGCATATTACTCACAAACATATTCACATACACCTTCCCACACCATCACTCTCACCTCTCACAAACACACACACACCTCACACAAATACCCTCTCTCACACATACCCTCCCACACACCCTCACACTCTCGCACCCTATGACAGGTATCCAAACACGCAGTGGAAGTTATGCTGTTTTTGGTTGTTTTTATTATAATTATTCTCTTTTTTTTTTATACCTACCTTTTTGTTTTGTAATAACTCTTCATTGTTTTATCATCACTGAATGTACACATAGGAAGGAACTGGCTTCTGTTACACGGTGTTTCCTTTTACAGAAGCCAGGGCTACAAAAGTTAAGATAAGATGATTGTAACAATAAAGTTTTTTTTTTTTTTTTTTTTTTTTTATACGAGTAAATAAACGAAGACAAAGAGAAAAGGGAGGAGGGTTTGCTTAGCAATTTTATTAACCATCTATCTATCTATAACTGAAGAGCTACGCTCTTGTCAGTAGAGTAACCGCCATTCTTCTCTATCTTCTGCTAACGATCGATTTGATCTTTTGATATAACATTACATTATCTTTTTCCTTCACTTGAGTAAGGTCTAGGTTTTACTGTTCTTTGTCTCCCCTCGATCATTCCTTCTACGATATTTTTCAAGAAAATGTCGTATCAAGTGTCCTATAATCTTCCCTCTTCTATTTTCATGACAAACATCTTTCTTTCTCTACAATTCTCCGTACTTCCTCATTAGCCTTTTTCTCCGTTCAGCCATTGTATTTACCATGAAAAAATGAATTTATTTATTTAATTTTATATAATTTTCCTTTAAATTAGTATATAGACAGTCGTTTCTTAACTAAACCCTAAAATAAAAACCAACGAATTGACGTCAAATTCTGCTTAAGTTATTTATCCCGCAAATCTCAAGGTATGTTGCCACGGTCAGTGTTTTTCATGTTGCTTAAATATGCGCCAATGGGCAGTTCCTTTCCCTTCCTCGTCGTAAGATAGAAGGTCAGGTCGGGGTTAATATTGTATAGTCAATCTAAGTTTTTTCCCTCGGTCCCACGTCTCAATTTGTTCACGTCTTGGGTGCGATCAATTTGTTATCTGAGCCAGTGGATGGGTTAATTTTGGTTTTATTGGTATTGAAAAAGATTTTTCGTGTAATAAAGCCTGCTGGGAAAGTAAGGAATGAGTGAAATGGATGGATTTTCTGTTTTGATATATTTTGACTAAAAAATAATCGTCTCTTGTAATCTTCAAGTAATTTTTGGGAGTCAGCCTGGTCAGGTGAATGATTTTTTCGTGTTATATTTTCTTTCCATGTTATAACCGAAAATGGCAAGGCTAAGCTGAGCTTAAATTTCATTTTGCGTTTTCCAACTTGTATAATTTATCAAATTTGGTACCTTAGGAGTTGCAGATTTTGGGAAACTACCTACTTCTCTTCTCCCTGTGTCAGATTTAAGTAAATTTTTCTTCCTAAATATTTAAGCGGATTGTGATTTTTTTGGTTAGCAAATACATATATTTTTTCATTTTTTTTTATAAGAAAAAATATTTTGAAACATTACATTGTTATTTAATTAAAAAGTGACGTGGCAATAAGATATGTAATTCTACTGTGGTGACGTTACCAAATTATTACATATTAGATAGGTATATTTATTGTTGTTACCTATAGATGCTTATATATCATACGGGATTTTTTCAAAACTTACGGCTTTCAAATTGTAAATTTTACACAGGGCAAATATTGTAACATACTTATTTGTAAAATTACTTAATATTGATTATTATTTTATTGCAAGGCGCATGATTTACGTTTATTTATTTGTTTCTTTTGCTTTTTTTTTACAATTTTTTCAATCATTTTTTTACAGAGGTAAAGCGCACACTATATAGAGTTCTTTTCATTTTAAGTTAATTCTATGTAAAATAATAATTTAGGCAAGTGCGAGGTGGACTCACGCACAGAGTAGGGTTCCGTACCACCACACAATACGGGTACGGAACCCTAAAAATATTATGGTAAATACCGACAATATAGATGCCATAGCAACATTAATGCGACAAAAACAAGCCGTTAAAATGGTAGCGCCTCGTAACATACTTCGCGGGTACCACTGAGTATGGAACTCTAATATCTTAACCTCTATATTTTTCCTGTAATCTTTACGTAATCACCTATTACCATGATTTTTTTTATATTTTTCGGTCTGCTTATTTTGGAGATAAGGGGGGGAGGGTCATGATAACTTTAGAAAATGCTACTTTTTCGAGGTTTTGTTTGTATGGAAACCCCCCTTGGATTTCAATTTTTTTTTTAATAATTTATTATGATAGAGGCCATATAAAACGTATTGAGTCGCTACCCGTGGACCCACTGTCTTCACCCACTGCATTAGGGTTGGAAATAGATCTGTGAAAATTACAACTAGCTACCTATAACGGCTGAAGCTGTAGATCCCTGTGACAGACGGACAGACTGACAAACATACAGCGAAGACTTATAAATACGGTCTCTAAAAAATGGAACCCTAAAAAACACAAAAACTGTTGCACAGCTGCAAGGTCATGTGACTGCATTCTTATTGAAATTTACTTTCAATTTCAGGAATAAAGAAATATTAAAGTTTTCTGTTAATGCATGGTGGAAGCTTCTGCCTGACGACTTGCGAGTTATTATTACTTATTATTTATCTTTTAAAGTCGATGAATGGAAGCTGATCCAGAAAAGATAAACAATTTCAGAACCGAATCGGTTCTGTTATAGATCGAGTTTCTGGAATCTTCATCCCATTCTAATGATAACTCATAATAAGAAAGTTTCTGTGAGTGAATTAATCTCGCGTTTCGAAAATGATTCGACTATGGATTCAACTTCATTAGAATAGAATATTTTGTATTTAATTAACTTTTTAACGAAACTACTAAGAGATGTATTGCAGTTAAAAAAGAGAAAAATACACTCATGATTTCAAAATCGTAACCATGAAAGAGGTGACAGCCTTACAGAGACTCTTGCACCAACCAGTATACTATACAAAGCTTCCTTACAGAGACTCTTGCACCGACCAGTATACTATACAAAGCTTCCTTACAGAGACTCTTGCACCGACCAGTATACTATACAAAGCTTCCTTACAGAGACTCTTGCACCGACCAGTATACTATACAAAGCATCCTTACAGAGACTCTTGCACCGAGCAGTATACTATACAAAGCTTCCTTACAGAGACTCTTGCACCGACCAGTATACTATACAAAGATTCCTTACAGAGACTCTTGCACCGACCAGTATACTATACAAAGCATCCTTACAGAGACTCTTGCACCGACCAGTATACTATACAAAGCTTCCTTACAGAGACTCTTGCACCGACCAGTATACTATACAAAGCTTCCTTACAGAGACTCTTGCACCGACCAGTATACTATACAAAGCTTCCTTACAGAGACTCTTGCACCGACCAGTATACTATACAAAGCTTCCTTACAGAGACTCTTGCACCGACCAGTATACTATACAAAGCTTCCTTACAGAGACTCTTGCACCGACCAGTATACTATACAAAGCTTCCTTACAGAGACTCTTGCACCGACCAGTATACTATACAAAGCATCCTTACAGAGACTCTTGCACCAACCAGTATACTATACAAAGCATCCTTACAGAGACTCTTGCACCGACCAGTATACTATACAAAGCATCCTTACAGAGACTCTTGCACCGACCAGTATACTATACAAAGCTTCCTTACAGAGACTCTTGCACCAAGCAGTATACTATACAAAGCTTCCTTACAGAGACTCTTGCACCAAGCAGTATACAAAGCATCCTTACAGAGACTCTTGCACCGACCAGTATACTATACAAAGCTTCCTTACAGAGACTCTTGCACATAGATATAAACTCGTAATTACTCGTAGTTGCATATAAACTCGTAATTAAATAAAAAACGCTGGTTTTCATGGAATGACAAAAACCTTAGAATAAGACAAAAACTATAATAATTTTTAGAAAGATCAAATCGAAAATTATCAAATCGAAAATATAAACAAAAAGGAATATAAAAACTAAGGAGTTACTACAAAGACTATAGTATTTTACTGTAAAACATAAATTTTGTTACTAATGTGTATTTGCACATTAAAATTATGAAACTTTCAACATTTCTTTCTGCCGATATAAAAATAAATAAAACATAAATAAAAATAAAATTAAGGCATGTTCCCTAGTTCACTGATAAATTAAAATGTATAGTTTAAAAGGAAATATAATTTCAGCCAATTCGGATTAACTTTTGATAACAATTGAACAATGGAAGCATGTGTACCTTGAACAATAGAGGAACGTACCGGTAAGTCACGACTCACGCTCACGACTATCCATAAACTGAACAGCTAATGTTGAGACTTCTAATTCTTTAGAAGTAGCTACAAGAATTATAACAAAAAGATTTACTTATATACCCAACATTTTTATTTACAGCTATTACAGTGTCATGTACGAGATGGAAAAAAATAGTTACATTATGAAGACATTCACTAATTAGTTCAAGTGTGATGAATTGTACACATGAGAATGTATCAAGTCCTTTTACTCCATTTATATTTTTTGTGTAAACACGTGTCATGATTTAATGACCATATTAAAACTCAATAGATCATTTATTGGTGCAAATTATATATATATATATATATTTTTAATTTTCCCTAACTTGAGTGTCTAATAGCTAACCGTCTACAATAACTAAACGTCTACAATATCTGCTTATTTAAATAAATATATATTTAGTTAGAATACTAAACTTTGTTATTTTAGCACGAGAGCTTCTAATAAAAAACAACTAACGGTAAATGGCGAATGTTTTTATCGAGATTTAGGACACTGCCCCCATAAACAACTTTTAAAACTTATATAATATGGAGTTACTATTTCTGTACCATCTCTTGCAAGTTTAGACAAACAGGCTAGCTCTTATTCACAAGCGAAAAAGACGATTTTCATTTATGTAAGGGTTTAAAAGTGGTAGTAGTTTTGTGCCGGTTAGTTTGGTTTAGTCCCTCACTAGTTCTTGCAGTTCAGAACTCGTGCTCAGGGGACCAATTTAGAACTTTTAAACATTTTTCGTTTACTTATACTTTGCTGCATTTTATTTTCAAGTAACAAGTAAGCAAAGTGTACTGGGCAGTTGAATTTAAGATAACTTTCTGTTTAGTAATACTGCATTTTGAGTGGCTATTACCAATATTACCAAGCCTCGATGTTGTAGATTTTAAGATCTAATGACAGAAAAGTTTCAGTGACGATAAAGAATTTAAAAATGAAAAATCTTGGGAATTTGACGAAGAATTTTCTAATTTTAGATGTATTTCATTGAATGTACCCCAACATGATTGGGGTTATCTTAAAACTTGTATCGATTATCTTAAAACTTGTCTCGAACTCCTGGATTTTTGTTCAGTTATATAACAAGCTTCTGATATATAGGTATTTTTATTATTGATTTATTTCATTAAAAGTTCTCGTAAATTACAGCCTACGTAAACTCACAACTTAGAGAATGTATTTGGTCGCTTGGTGCCCATAACGATCACGCTCTCAATAGAGATCAATAATTATGTACCCATCTCCACACAACACAAACAAAAAGAACTTAAATGACCTACCAACTTGATTTTTTTTTCTCTTATCTGTCAATAATTCCCAACGTTCTGCCATTTTATGACGTTTAACTATTAGAATAATGTAATTTTTAGTTTTAAATTCCACTAACGACAAAAAGTCGAAATTTATCCGGCATTAACTATACAGAAGTGTTTTTTATAAGAATATACAAATATGTATAATACGTATAAACTAAATGAAAAACAGATAAGCTTTTTAAATATTCAAATATTTTACCCTTCTCTACCTTCACCAGATGAGAGCAAAAAGGTAGGTAAACTAAATAGGTTAAGAAAATAGGTTAAGTTTGTCAATTTATTGTTAACTCTATTTTATTTATGATATTATTCTATATTCGACTGACGACGATCCCAAGTGGGTCGAAATATATATCGAAAATTTTCTTTTTTATTCAATTTCTACTTTAATATTCGTAAGAATCTATATATATATATATAATAAAACGGTAAAAAAAAAACTTTTAAAGCAAAAGTATTTATTATCATATCCACTTACTAAGAGAATAACTACATAATCTTTATAGTCGTATCTCCTACAAAGAAAATAGTTCAAATTACTCACAATGTAAAGTTTTCCCGGAAATGTACAAGAACAGAATGTTTTCTCGGCATTTGCTTGAGGAAGACAAAATAAGTTGAAGCATTGCAAGAAATATTTGGATTTGTACATACATTGTAACTTACTACGTACTCATGTTGAAACCACTACTACAAAAATCCATGTATTCATACTTTTAACTATGATTTGTAAACATGAATAAATATTTTGTCAATGCAAGTGCTCGTAAAGGCCCACTTTTTGTGCATCAAAACCGAACAGAAAGTCGATTAGGGCTTTATTATTATTATTATTTTTAATTTGCTTGCAATAGTTGGCTGACCTGCAGCCTTTCCTGTGTACCATAAATGTTATACTTTTTTTTTCCACTGTTTAATTGCTCTGGATACAGTCCTTTTGAGCCAATCATAATTTAAAGTTCACAAGATTATATTTGTTTTATTTCCTCACACTATGCATTGAAAAACGTAGTATGATACACGGGCGTAAGAGCAATAGATTACTCGGTTACGTTAAAAACACTCGCTACGCTCGTGTTTTAAATCGTCCTCGTAATTTATTCCTTTTCGTTATAGTAGCATAAACTACTGAAACAATAATTTCCAAAGTGAAAATGGTAAACATATTTAAGCCTCAAATGTACTTTAAAAGGCTGCAAAAGCTAACGCAAAGCGAAAACATGATGTTTACAGACAACGTTTACACACCCAATATTTATGATGACGTAATACATAAACCGCTACAGCGTAGCAGTTTCGTAGCACTGCGTAGCTTTTTCGTAGCCTCGGAGCACTGCGTAGACGTGACCTACAATCACACCAGCATGATCAAACAACTCGGCTAATCTAAAATAGGCTTTATTTCGTAGTATTAAAAGTCATTCCGGTATTCTATTTTTTGTGGTATATTAGTACAAACATTTGCTTTGACGCTGTTGTGACTGCGTTCCGGAAAAATAGGGCGAAATATAAAAGGAGGTTGAAAGTGGTGATTTGTTTGCGGAATTGGGCAAAAAGTTTTGTTTAGGGTAAAATTATTGTAGGTTTAGTTATTTCTCTATAAGAAAATATGTAATTTTTTCTACTCCCATACTGCACAAAGGTATCATCATCGAAAGCGGTTTTGTATACCTACATTATTTGACCGATGATATAATATTACATTATAAAACCGCAATTCTGCGTTGTGATTGGCCAAATTTGTTTAACACTCGTGCAAAACTATTACGAAACTTATTCGTTCGTTTCGTAAAGAAGCACTCGTGTCCCAATGTCTCACATTATGTGACAGTTGCACAAAATACTATTTCGCGTTCATCAGAATGGCGGATGTCTACCAAAAAGTGTAAAAAAACGAGAAAAACCACAATAGTTTATTATATTAATTGTAAGATTTTTCTTTTTCTTTATTGAATCCAAATTGTTTTATAAACAACAAGCGACCCACCCCGGCTTCGCACGGGCATGTATTATACATATAAACCTTTCTCTTAAATCACTCTATCTATTAAAAAAACCGCATCAAAATTCGTTGCGTAGTTTTAAAGATTTAAGCATACATAGGGACAGACAGACACCGGGAAGCGCCTTTGTTTTGTAGTGATAACTCAATAATATAAAACACGAGGGTAAACCGAAGTGCTTCATAAACTCCAAAACGCGACTCGGAGACATATTTTGTCAAATAAATAATCAACTAAATTATCGATCGGCGTTCAGTCTAGAACTAGTCATATCCTAGATTTTATTTTCGTGTTTCCTTCGCACTTTTATTTTGTTGCTGTTTGAGAAATATAACTTAAATATATGTAAAACAAATAAAAAAAAATCAATTTAATTTATTTATTAAGAGGCCCCTTTACGCCTGGATTTTTCTCAAGATTCATACAAAAGGTAAAAATTTAATGTGAAGCCAACAGCTTATTTTCTTCATGTTTTTTGTAAGTATTATCTAGCAACGTCTCTATACAGCCCAAAAAAGCAGAATTTAATGAAACACCATCATAATAGCTGCCAGGATATCGTAAATATTGCCTCGTTTTTACGCAAACTTTAGCAAGTTGTATAATTTTCATCTATACTGGAAATAAAAAAGAGAGAAATACAGACGTCATTCATGTAAAGAAGACCAAGTTTTTACACTTTTCTATAAATAGACAGTTACAGTTTCATGGAAAATAGTTTTTACTTGAAATCACTTCACAATTTCGGCGCTTTTTTAATATCTCGCCATTTTGCACCTCTTGATGAGAGATGGGTCGGAGTGTGGTGTGGGGGGGAAGTGATACATATATATCGATGTGTGCAAAGTTTCATTGAGATCAAAGCCATCAGGACGTCACAAACATCTAATTTATATGGCAGCTGAGCGGGGTGGCCCACCTTAAAAGACACATCTAAATATGATAACCCTAAGAGTTACAGAAACAAAAGAAAAATAAAAAATAATTGCCTGAATAATAAAATGTCACTTTGGCTGTAATGAATGACAGACAGCGCGTTTCGAATGACGATATAATCGATTTTATCGCGTTAATGGTCATTCCGAGTCAGTGTTAGCGCGATAAGGATAGGCTTACAATGGTCGCTATGACGTCATAGATGACATCATTAACGACGCCATGTTGTGCTATCATTGTCGATGTTTCAGAGCGTTTGCACTGTGGGCGATCTATAAAAAGTGACAGCAGGCTGGCGGCAATTTTAAAAATAGGTTATTCGGAGCATAAGGGTTTATTATTAAACCATGATTCAAAGATTGAAGTTTGAGGAAATCACTTCTTGGACCTAGTAAAGTAGTTTAACCTTTGTATTCTCGTAACTTAAACAAATTTCTAGAAATCCTGTCACTTTCAAGTGTCACCGTCAATGTTGCGTTCAAAAGCGTTCCGAACGGATCATAAGTTTAAGCAGGGATGGACGCCATTGTCCATTCGGAACGACTTGATGGACGTGAGAAGTTTGATGTTAGTGTTGGCACTATTAGCGTCATGCGGAACGCGCTGGGAATGCAAGTCCCTAGATAATGGGTTTGACCCAAGAAGCTTATAATTTCTGTGCTTTTAGTCATAAATAATATGCATTCTTTATTAATTACTGCAACAAGTTCAACCGTTGTAATTAATTAGTTAAATAAATAAATAATGAGGCGCTAACCTCATTGAAAATTTGACCTTCAAATTCTCTACCTTTCAAGAGTAACGGACATCGATAGCAACCAAATAGAAAAACGTTTCATGATTAATGAAGATAGAGATATAAAAAAAGGCCATTTATTTTATCGTGCGGATTTCTATGAAGGTTAGCGCTCCAGTCTGGTACTGGTTATAAACTTCTTGATTTGAACCATCTGTAGTACGCACAAGTTACGGTCAATATTTGCATTACTAATTAAAAATGCATCGTAAGTAAGTACATGTATCTCCCAACAGATACTGGCAATAATGAACCAGCCAAATGGTGCAACATTCGTTCATTTTTCATTCATTATTTCATTCATTCATTCTTATCCCAATGAAATATTAGTTCTTAGAATAAGGAATACAAATATTCTGAGTATTAGTTTCAATGTTAACAAACAAGAGTGTCAAATACGGGATGGAAACTGTAAAAAATATTAATAAAAATTCTTTATTTCGCGATTTTACACAATTAAATTACATCAAAAGACAGTTATAAGCTAAAATTATATGACAAGAACAAGTGTAATCGAACAGGTTACTGATTTTACTGAACAAACTAAAAAGTCTATAAAATGGTATACTGTAAACAAAAATCTGTGTACGATGTTGATGTCTTGATCAAACAACATGTCCCATGCTTTTCGAGATTTACTTTTATTTATTTCATAACAAATGAACATGAACATTAACAGCAAAATAGAAATTAACCAAGTACAATACACAACAACTTAAAAACAAACCCAACTACAGATTAATATTATATCATTGCAGTATATAAACGCAGAAAGAAAAATAAATCTGGATTGCTCTACCAACTACGAGCGCCAAGTGTTTAAACATAGAAATTTATTTCTATTATAGTTCCAATAACAGATATTCAGATATCCAATTCAAAAATGTACATATTTATACGTACTATCAAATATGTAAAAGTACGTTACCTTAAATTAGCAAAAAACATTGTTAGAGATTTAGTCAAAGTGAATTTCTAAACAACAACTTATACAACGTGTAACAGAAAGGTGTAATCATATTTGAAGAGCTTATTTAGGCAATGGTATAGATAGAACAACTTTTACTATGGAACACACCATGTATCTCGAAAAAAATTTTGCTGTTTCATAGAAAAATGCAATGCCGCTCGGCCGAAATGTATGGAAGGGTAGATTTTTTTTGAGATTTCGAGGTTGGCTCGATATTAAAAGTTGTTCTATACCATTGACTGAATAAGCTCTTCAAATATGTTTACACCTTTTTGTTACACATTGTATAATCGAGGGGAGGCTGAAAAGTAACCTACCTAACTATGAAAGAAAAGACGTAACTGGATAGTTTTTTTTTATTTTTCTATATAGTCCTTTGCTAGTAAAATGCACTTATTAAATTTTTCAAATATTGAATTTAAGCCATTAAAAAAAAAAAAACGGTTTGTCGTCAAAATAGTCAGAAACCGCTGCCTTCATTTCGTCATCGGTCATAAATCTTCGTCGCCTGAGGTCTTTCTTGAGAAGTCTAAACAGAAAATAGTCACAGGGGGCTAGATCTGGACTATAAGGGGGGTGGTCAATGGTTTCGAAGCCATTGTCTTTAATTGCTAGCTTTGTCGTGCGTGCGGTATGCACTGGTGCGTTATCGTGCAAAATCAGAATTCCTTTGCTTAGTTTGCCTCGCCGTTTTTCTTTTATTGTCTCTCTTAGTTGATATAATAAGTTTGAGTAATAATCAGCATTCATTGTAGTTTTTTTCGGTAAATAATCTATGAGCAAAATCCCTTCTGTGTCCCAAAAGATTGTAGCCATAAGTTTACCGGCCGATGGACAGACCTTAAATTTCCGAGGCGGCTTCTCATCCTTAAATTTCCACTGTAACGACTCTTGCTTACTTTCCGGGTCCCATTGTCGAATCCAAGTCTCATCACATGTTACAATTCTAGAAATTATTTCTTCCTCTTTCCCTCGACTCATGTCCAAAAACTCTTCGCAATATTTGACACGCCTCTCCATGTCAAATGCAGTCAACATTCTAGGGACCCAACGTGCACTAACCTTGGACATGTTCAAATGCTCATGAATTATTTCATTGACTCACTCTTTACTGACGCCCACATCTCTAGCTATCCCCACTGCTTCATTCGTCGGTCCTCTAATATATTTTTTTTTCACCCTGGCTACATTTTCATCGGTGACGGCCGAAACTGGTCTTCCGCTACGAGGATCATCTTCGAGGCTCTCACGACCTAATTTAAACTGCCTTGACCAAAAGTTTATAACAAATTCGGAAGATCACGAACTGCCAAACACACGTGACATACGCTGTCTGATCTCCGAAGGCGTATTCCCTTCTTTAGTCAAAAACTTAATCACCGCACGCTGCTCGATTTTATCCATTTTCACTTTTTCTACCGACATGTTCGAAACAATTGTAGGAGACAAATAAACGTGATGCAATAAACAAATGAATGTAATACATTTTGAAAATAGAATAACAAACGAATATAAATCCATACCAGCCAGCATTATTTTTGTATATATTTCTGACCAAGGAGATTACATATCAGCCGCCCTACGTACCTCCT
The DNA here is from genome assembly GCA_934047225.1 of Ypsolopha sequella. Lineage (NCBI taxonomy): Eukaryota > Metazoa > Arthropoda > Insecta > Lepidoptera > Ypsolophidae > Ypsolopha > Ypsolopha sequella. The sequence goes on along the minus strand of OW204002.1, from coordinate 8,583,921 downwards.
AAACCCGAAAAAAAATGTGGAAATGGAATATCTAAAATACTAAATAATATCGTAAACACAACATATATTTTTTAATTTCACAGCAGGTTAATCGATTAAGGTAGTAAATATCTAAATTTGCAACAGTAATTTATATCCTTGCAACGCAAAATTTTATTCAAGACCTCTTATTCTAAGTTCAAGACCTCAGAATATTATTCTAAGTTCAAGAAAGACGTCATTGTTACTCGAGATCAGAGACAAATCCATAAATACACATATACTAAAGCCGATTCTGAAGGCTTTAACTTTAGTTTTAGTGCTGTCAATACTTAAATTTTTCCAAAGTAATTTAGCTTCTGTTCTTCACACTTATGAACTATTTTGCAACGATTAAAATTTAGTTTTGACAGTACTAAAACTAAAGTTAAAGCCTTCAGAATCAGCTACATTACCTCCATGCTTATTCTAGCCAAGTAACACGAAAAACAGAACAAATAGAAAAATATAGAAACACATCTACAGTGTTATTAATAACAATAATTGTCAAAAATAAAATAAAAGATAAATAAATTGGTTGTACTCATCAACCCCAAAGCGGATTGGTGGTTTCCATATGTTATGAATTTATGATCTACGTATCTACTTAAAAACTCTACCTATTCAGGAGCCGTATTTTTGAATCGTTCGTTTTCGATTCACGTGCGAAAATATATACCTGTCTCATCTTGCAAATGACAAGTTCTGATGTGCTACGTGAGATGGGTATGTGCTTCCGCACGTGAATTGAAAGCGAACGATTCAAAAATACGGCTCCTGATCCCTGCTCATAAACCATAATTTTTGAACCGACAAGACCAGAAATTTGGCACAAAAATACCATTACCACATATTAGGGCGTAACAAAAAAAAAAACTCTTAAAATACAATACGGCTATCAAACTGTAGGTACTAAAGAGCAGATTGTAAAAATACATTTAAAGATTGTACATCATATATATGAGATAAAGATTGTACATATATGAGTAATATGTCAAAAACTTTTAAAAAAATGTATGTTCTTCCCCCCCCCCCCTCGCCCCCTTATCTCCGAAACTATAGAACCGAAAATATGAAAAGAATCATGGTGGTTCCGTAAAGATTACGGGAAAAATAAAGCGGTTAAGAAATTTCCGAAATCAAACGAAATTTATATATTTTTTAACTTATCCTTACTAATTTGGTATAACCAATTATATTTTTGTTTTTATTATAAGAAAGGCAAGATTTTACTGATTTTTTACTGACAGGCGGGTCGCAGATTTTTAACTGATGAAGGAAGACATGAAAGCTGCCGTGATGATCATTTTGACGAACAATCAAAAGACCATGTTTTAATTGGTTAATGAAGCCGATTCTGAAGGCTTTATTTTTAGTTTTAGTACTGTCAAAACAAAATTTTCTTTATTGGAAATTAGTCCTTAAGTGTTAGAAACAGAAGGTAAATTAGACTGGAATTTAAGTTTTGACTGCACTAAAACTAAAATGAAAGCCTTCAGAATCTGCTTCATTGTCACTGGTTGACAAATGTAAAAGTGCATTTCGGTTATATTGGGAAATATTGAGAAAAAAAAATCACACTGGTACAAGTTTTCTTTCATAATTAGATAGATCACTTATCAGCCGCCCTTCGTACCTGGTACGGTTGATATTTCCTTATTCCAGCGAATAATTCGCGAATTTGGCAACATTGGTGGGCGACGAAACCGGAAATCACATGGGCAACTCCCATCCACTTCCGCTTGCTTGCCTACCCCCATATGTAATTACGTTTTTGTAGCGGAAATACCGGTGACACTGAACGTTGGTAATGCCGAAAATGCTTGATGGTCTTTTTAACCCCCGAAGCAAAAGAGGTGTTATATGTTTGACGTGTGTATCTGTGTATCTGTTTGTGACATTGTAGCTCCCAAACGGATGAACCGATTATTATTTTGTTTTTTTTGTTTGAAAAGTGACTCGATTGAGAGTGTTCCTACTAGCCTTTCTGTGTAGCTGTCAAACGGATGAACCGATTGGGATTTGGTTTATTTGCGTTTGAAAGGTGACTTGATCGACAGTTCTTAGCTTCTGCCCGCGGCTTCATCCACATTTGCTTGTTTTTTTTGTAGTCTTACCGGAACAACTACAGTGAGATAATTTTTAAAATCAGTTCAGTAATTACTGCCTGCCCCCTATGTCACTAGGAAACTGCCCGTCCCCAGGGAATAAACTATATCCTGATTCAAGTGTGTATATAAAATTTAAAATTTATACTTTTTAGTAAGTAAGTCGTTTCTTTTCAATATAACTCAATTGTTTTCGTTCCGGGAACACTAAATAGGAAAAATTAAAAAGAAAACGGAGCAAATTAAGCACGTGTTCTACTATAATTTTTCTCTTCAGAATATTCTATGAAGAGAAAAGTATGTTTCTCATACAAAATGTTGTAGGGTTCGCTGATGTAAGTGCATATTCATGTAGAGTATATCGTATTATATATCGACTCGGGTGTATGTAGTTTTGTTCTTTGTTCCGTGTTTCTTCTATAATGTATCGCCGTCATGAATTTTCATGAAATTTTTGTTCAGATTATATAATTTTTCGTGAAATCTATCACATGGAAAACTCAAAAAAAACACCAAAATCTTTGCTTCTTTGGATCCAATCTATTGATCATAATAATATTCTTGATCCACTTTGCACCAACAAAGAAAATACTACTAATTTATTGCAAACTAGCTGTTGCCCGCGACTTTGTACGCATGGATTTCGAATATAAAGTTTGTTTTTATTTTTTGTTTAGTTAAAACATTGTATAAAACTTATTTTAGAAATATATTTCGGCCCACTTTGGGGCCGGCATCAGTCGAATTAAAAACAGTAAAAATTTTACATAAATGCTCTATGTAGCAATATATATATATTTATTTCGAATATAAAGTTTGAAATTTTAGCCATCATCTTGAATTTAGAGCAAAGGAGCCAAAATTCGGCTGTGCAAAATTCAGAATCTGATTAAGCAGGCTTTTTTACTTCGGAAAAGTTATGTTGCCAAAATGGCTCAAAACATGCCGTTGAGATTGAAAAGGAAAACGATTTATAGGATTAGCTCCCCGTCTAATTCTCTCCGCGGGCGTTTGACGCGAGAAGCAAGGCGCTTGAGAGGTGAGGTCGTGGCCGCGGCGTTAGTGTATTGTTTTTTATTTACTTGGCAATAATACCTCCAATACATTCATCAAATTTTTGATAAATAGGTGGTTACACAAAATATCGACTTTTGTGTGAACCCTTATTTTCACATTACTAAAACTAAACCCGTTGTCAGTCATCATTGTAGATTTACAGACGGTGCGGTGCGTGCGGGTGTGATTTTAAGAAATCTTATTAACTTGTTTTGAAATATTTTGTCAGAGATCACTGGTACTTTTCTGTTACTGGTATATTTCACTAAGTAAAAACATTATGCATTTAAAAATATGAAAAGAAATTAAATGAGATATGAAATGAAATATATTTATTTATGTAATGTAGGTATAACAGATACACTTATTACAGGTCAGTTTGAATGTAATATAAGTAATTAAATAATGTATGTGGTGTATAGGTTTTATGTCATAAATAATAATATGGGAAAATACGTAGGGGAATAATAAAGGTTGGGTTTACTTAAATTTAATTAAAAAAATACACTTGAATAAAATAAAAATATAGGAATAAAGAATAAATAATAATATATAGGAATGAATAATACAAAGCAGATGCGATTCAAGGAGGTTTTTCCTTAATCCATTCGGATAATTTCCTAACATCAAAAACAATCGGTGTGCTGTTAATTTTACACTGGAAAGACCCTTCTTTGGACATTTTTTTTGTGGGCGCTTATGTCTACAGGAAATACGAAGAATCAATTAGAAGGCAGAAGTAAGAAATAAAAGGTTGTTTCTTTTTATTAAGTTTTAATAAAATGGAAAAAAAACCGCGACTTTTTATTTTCTCCAAAACGTTATGTTTGTTTTTTGTACATAAAATAATTGGCTCCATCTTTTAAGCAAATCAAACCTAGCCTCTTTAGCAATCAAACCAAAGATCCATTCTCTGAGCTGTATCAGCATCTCTAAAGAAAACATGAAGGTAATTCCAATGTCTTACGATTAGCTGAATCCGGCAGCTTGGATGAGCACAAATCGGGGTTTGATCTCCGGAGCCGTGGGCTTACCTTCACATTGTCCGGTGGATCAATAGGATGAACTCCCTGGGACCAAACTCATTCCAGCCAGACGACAAGCTATGTCTGGCTTGTGACACTATCTGTAGTTTACGTGTGAATACCTAGGTTTATTAGTAAATAACTTTTATCCGCGACTCTGTCCACGCTGATTTAGTTTGCATTTTCTGGAATGAAAAGTAGCCTATGTCACTCTCCGGCTCATAAAATATCTCTTTGCAAAACTAACTTTAAATTGTTCACGCTTTATAGAATTATTCAATTATAGAATTATTTCGATTTCCCGATCGGATTTCCCGATCATAACACGTATTGAGGTGAGCCGTTTTTATTAAAGTCACGCTTATAATGAAAATTATTTTGAGTATGATGGGCTTGATTGGTCTTCCACTGTGTTTATTTTTTTACATTTTGTCTTTCCGTGATGGCGAATGTAAATTTTGTAGACGGATAGTATTTTATAGTGATAATTTTTGCATGTTTTTATTTATGGATTCAAAATAAGGTATTAGAAGGAAAGGTATTGTTAACTTTACACACAGTATAGTAGCATATATTACTAGCTGTCATAACCGGTTACATTATAAATGTATGAATATATTTAAGGGGGATCAAAATCCAGTGCAAAATGTACAACTTAAGATTGTTATTGTTATTTTTTAATTAAAGATATTTACTGTCATAATCTACTGTCAATTAAACTTAAAATTTAAAACGTGCTATTTACAACGTAATGCATAAAATAACAAAATTTTGCCGGATAATTTGGCATTAAATAATGTTCGCGAAATAGAATGAATCACATTTATCTTGAGTTAAAAGCACTTGTACAGTGGAGACCGCATGAAGTAAGACACATTTGACTTTGTACCTATCTTATATTCTTCTCTGTAGGGGCTAATGTCGTACTGAAAGTGTATAGCTTGATGTGGTCTCCACTGTACGTTATAGTTTCACTTTATTTGTGTTTTCTCCCAACCGGTTTCGGATTTTACTCCATTTGCAATCCGAAACTGGTTGGGAGAAAACACAAATAAGGTGAAACTATAAAATAATAAACGTACAAGTCAAGATGTGTTTCAAGTTTCACCAAGTGCCGACAATCGCAAGTATAAATTTTGAATCACATTTATTTAATATCTCTAATTCAAAAACACGGAGAGCAATCTTAAGATGTGCATTTTGCACTGGAACGACTCGATCCCACGGGCCGCGTTCATAAATAAGGGGTCGCGACACGGGTTCTAATGCCATCTCTGTCACACGCGTTGAAAATTGTATACGCTATCCTGCTGTCAGTGTTGGAACCTGTAATTTATGAACGGTTACAGATACGCACAATAAATAATATCACTATACAACATGTAACAGAAATGTGTAACCATATTTGAAGAGCTTATTCAGTCAAATGGTATAGAACAACTTTTACTATGGAGCCAACCCTCAAATATCAAAAAAAAATTCTGCCCTTCCATACATTTCAGCCGAGCGGCATTGCATTTTTCTATGAAACAGATAATTTTTTTTCGAGATACAGGGTTTGTTCCATAGTAAAAGTTGTTCTACTGAATAAGCTTTTCAAATATGGTTACACCTTTCTGTTACACGTTGTATATACTTTTTGAAGTAGGTATCTTTTTTTAGGGTTCCGTACCCAAAGGGTAACCAACGGGACTCTATTACTAAGACTCCGCTGTCCGTCTGTCTGTCCGTTTGTCTGTCCGTCTGTCTGTCCGTCTGTCACCAGGCTGTATCTCATGAACCGTGATAGTTAGACATCATTTTCGCAAATTATGTATAACTGTTGTATACAGAAAATACAAAAAAATAGAATAAAATAAATATTTAAGGGAGCTCCCATACAACAGACATGTTTTTTTTACCGTTTTCATAGATTATGGTACGGAACCCTTCGTGCGCGAGTCCGGCTCGCACTTGGCCGATTTTTTTCTGTAATTAAGTTTAAAACTTCGCATTGCTTTCTGTGATTCTCTTTTTGATTCAAATAAGAATGAAATGTTTTTTCTCTCGCTTCATAAAACAAAACTTCAAAGATAAACATGAACGGTACAAGATCCTTTCTGCCCCTCTGGGCCGCGTTCATAAACTAGAGGTTGCGACACGGGTTCTAATGCCATCTCTGTTGCACGCGTTGAAAATTGTATACGCTATCCTGCTGTCAGTGTTGGAGCCTGACGGAATTGTTAATTTTTGAACGGCTATCAGGGGGCAGATAGCTAAATTAAATAAATTTCAACTAAGTAACTTTGTTTCCGCTGACAGACTCCTGGGACATTCGAAGCAAAAGGTGATAGAGATTTGTTTCGTCCAATTTGTTTTATGCGTGGAAAGGAGTCGGTTATGAAAAATGTTGTGTTATGCGTAGTTGGTATTTTGCGTAAGTGGTATTTTGCAAGTTAGGCGTTTTGCGTAAAGGCGGTGTTTCGCGTATGTGGTTTTATGCGTCAAAAGGTCCCTTTTTATATTCAGCCCTTAGGCTATTCCATTGTATAGGTATGTTAAAACTTTCAACTAAAAGAATGCCTAAACGAAGCCACCGACGACGTGACGTCAAAACTCGAGTTTTTTATCGCACGTATGTCCAGACGCTTGACGGATGGCTAGGCCGAAAAAAGTGTAACATTTCGACCGTTACATTTTCATCGTATCGGTTTCATACACTTATCGATAACGCTTCTTACCGCATTTCATAGTACGGGGTGGAGATTACTTAACCCATCGATTTATTTTTTCGTTTTGTCGACTTTTTTATGTAAAATGGTTGTAGGCGTATCAAATTTGGATTTGTCTTTAAATCAGTTTTCGTTGTAGAATAAATAAATTATGTTTCAAGTGATTGGTTTTCAGGGTTCCGTAAAAAACTGTTTCAGTTAGTTATTTTCCGCGCAAAGATTTTAAAATGTATTAGGATTATTAAGATTAAATAGGATTAAAAAAATATTTGTGCTTTTAAATTTGTTTCTGATTGATTTCTAGTTTGCAATGCACGATAATAATAATTAGAGTATTCAAAGCGATGGATTTCGCAATAAAACATATAATCTTAGGATTATTAAGATTTAATTTCACGTAAATATTGTTTTAAATTCACATAACCTTTCGCGTTTTTTGATACTGTTGTTTAAGTTTTAATCACATTGTTGATAAAAAAGCAGCAGGTTGTGTCGGAGATACAACTGTTAATGATTAAAGCTAATGCTTTATTTTGGTTCACTCGAACCAACTAGCTACTTGATTCAGAACGATTGAAATAGTCAGGTGGCTTTAGAACTGTATTTGAAAACTACCATTACTGGGCTTCAGGTGGTAGAGCTGATGCCGGGCTCAACTGTGGAGGTACCACCATCTTTCTTGGAGACCCCCTCGAAGTAATTCCGGGGAGAGTAAGAGGACAGCTCACAGGCAAAAAACCAGGAGGCCCACCATGCCTGGGACCGATGGATGGCGGTATATCCATGCCTAATAGCCGGGCCTTATATGGAACAGACTGGTGACGGGCAGCGGCGTCACTGGTGCGAGGGTTCCAGCACCGCGCTCACCAACCCGCCTGCCAAGCGTGTGTGAGTATGGGCAATTCTTTCAGGATGACCGCCGGGAGTGGCAAAGTCCTGGAAAAGCTTATGTCCAGCAGTGGACGAACTAGGCTGATTGATGGATGGATGATGATTACTGGGCGGATAATAGCACCAAATTTAGTACGAAGGTATCTTCTTAGGGTGTACTGATAAAAGTTAGCCAAGAAGAACTTTGAAAAAAAAATTGTTCTTCTGATTTTATCTTAAAATTTTTCTTCAAGCTGCAAGTGATATTTAAAAGTAAAAAATCATTACACCCTTCATATTTGGTACTATTATCCACCAGGTAACAGTAATTTCACTAAGCTACCTTACTAAGATAACTACAAATAAAAATGTGTTTGGACTAGACCTGCTAACGTAGCTCGTGTCTTGCAAAAAGTTTAACGGGAAACTAAAAATGTAAACAAAGTAAAAGCTAATTCGTAAAACACGCAATCGTAAGTTTTTAATCAAGTAATAGGAACGTCATATCAATTTTAATATCCATTCGAATAATTAATCGATTCAAACGAACCAACATAAGGAAGTGATGTCGCATTTATGAGGCGAGTTATTAGGCGTTATGTTGAACTTTCAGCTTAACCAGGAAAGTGGAAGTTAACTTTAGTTAGTACACCCTTGTTTGATCAACCGCTTGATTGACCACCGTAATAGCACAAAATGTAATAGGCTGGTTTTGGCGGCAAATTATTGCAGGCGATATGATTTCAGAAAAATAAATCTTAAAACGTTACCTACTTATTTTATTAAAACTTTAAAGATATTTATATCGTCTTAAACATGACATTTTTAAAGAAGCTTTTCATGAATATTTTGGACCATAAAATAAATTTTAATTAATAAATTCTTTTTGTTGATAACTTTAGAATATATATTTTATATATATTAATTTAATTCGATGATAGATCTTGTTTTCAGGTTTTTAATACGTAGGAAACTTTACTTATAAAACAAATGATACGAGGTTCTGCACTTAGGTTTTGGACGGCAATATTTATTGCTTTTATAGCAATAAATGCATCAGTTTTGAGTTTGCCATTGTTATTTATTTCAATAGACAAGGTGTAACAAAAAGGTGTAACCATATTTGAAGAGCTTATTCAGTCAATGGTATAGAACAACTTTAACTAAGGAGCCAACCCCGAAATCTCAAAAAAAAAATCTGCCCTTCCATACATTTCAGGGTTTGTTCCATAGTAAAAGTTGTTCTATACCATTGACTGCATAAGCTCTTCAAATATGGTTACAACTTTCTGTTACACGTTGTATAGATTCGATGAATTTTAGATTCAAAATATTTGAAATTCTGATTTACAGAAACCAATGGAAACTTTGCGATGGCAGCATACACAATACATAGGTAATAAGGTTTTGTTGAATAACTATTAAGTGAATTTTAAATTTAAGATTTTTGTTTTGATTAATTAGAAAAAAGCGGGTTTTTTTAAATCCAGCAGTGAAACCGCTTTTAAGATAAAATGGATAACTCCGTTAATTACTCCGTAAATTAAATAACTCCATGATTTATGTAGAGAGTGTGCTGTTGACAGTTTCTCCAGAACGATCTCTGATTACACCTAATTGATTTTACTCCGCAAATTACAACGAACTAGACTCGGATTCAGTACATAGGCGATAAATCGCTTTTATACATGTTACAGTTTTACAAATGAAATTCAGTACAATATAAATTAATTTAAATTAATAAATGAACATTAAAATCAAAAAGTGCAAGGCGGACGCGTTTTCACTCGCCCAGAAGGCAGTCTGAATCTGCTGAAACTGGTTGGCTATCCCGATCAAAAATAGTTATTGAGGTGAACCGTCTTGGATAAATCATAAATTAATAACAATTATTATTATTAATATAAAAGGTATGTATGCCTTACATACATAATAAATACTTATAAAAATTAAAAACTATAGAACATAAATGTATTTTAATACATAATACAGTGTAAGTAAGTCATTTAAGTATCATTCAATGCAATGTTAATGGGTTGATCAATATGTTATGTTTATTTTATGTTAATATTGTTCAATACTATAACCCCCAGTTGCAAGAAACCAAGATTAGTTTAACTGCAAGTTTAAATTCATGCCATCCCTACACTTCGTATGAAAAAGAAAGTGACATCATCAATTAAAATTCTGGTTTCGTCACGAAACTTTCGCGCAACTGGCGATAAGCTTTTCAACGTAAAACTTGCCTTTTATAGCAGCAGACGATTCGATGGAAAATATCAAGTGACAAATTCGAATGAAAAGAATCCTGTTCGATTCTCAAATCGTCCGTATTGAATCGAATGCTACTTGAAGGTTCACAAATTGCAGGGCGATATTGAAAACGGTTTTGGCGTGGGTATTCGTGTTTTCCCGACAAACATCGTATTCTTTTTTGTTTTAATTTTAAATTTTTAAAAAATATTTTTCACCTCACTAGCTCGAAAAGCGCGCCTTTGAAACGTTTTCTGACGAGTGTGAGTTTGCGGCACGAGCCGAAGGCGAGTGCTGCAATCACACGAGTCGAGAAAAAGTTTCTCGCACGAGTTTCGTATAATTTTTTATAGCACAAGTGCGGAATTTTACGCACAGTGTGCTATAAAAAGTGTTTTCTCAGCTTTATATAAAATATGAAAAAATTTATAACTTATTATCTTAAATAAAACATGTATTTAAAATAAGTTTAGATTTAAAAGCCTTTGTAAAAAAGACATGTAGACACCGAGAACTATAGCCGATAAACTGCTGAGCAGTTTGGCTAAAAATTGTATTAATAGCATGTAATTGTCTTTTGATAAATAAATAATATCTAAAAAAAGAGTGAAACGTTTTGCGTTTTCGATCGGTTTAGAAGAGATCTTGACGGCTTTTGGGTTTCAATTAATATTCCAAAATTTTTTCCATTTGCAATATTTCAATATGGTTTATTATTCAAACAAAAAAAAACATTGAATTCTTATAAGTTCGTTCGAAAATAGTTATAGTGCCTTTACATCTTGCATTTTCTAGCCAGTGAGGTAAAAAGTTCTATGTGTCATACGAGAGCAAATTTACTTTGTTTCTTGTGTCTTTGAATCTTCGTAATTCAATTATAGAATCCTTCGCTTGCTCGGGATTCAAACTGGGCACTCGTAACAAAAAAGAACTTTGCTCTCTTGTTGCACAAATAACTATTAGTATTCTTTAAGCAAGGTTCAGAATTAGAGAAAAGTATTTTGCTACGCAAAAAACTGTTCTTTTTTACAGGTTCTTGATACGAAAGATTGATTATGCAACCAAAGAAAAAATTAATGTTTGCTTTTGCCTCAAATTATCCAAAGAGTTTCTCTGTTTCTCCTTCTCTCTTTTCCTGAAGATGTCACTTTTTTACTCAGAATAAGGAATACAAATAGAAGCCTGACTAAAATAAGAACTGGGCATTAGCCATTGTACTCATCTAACGTAAATTACTCCTGTGTGCGAGTGAATGAAACGACGGACCGCACTTACTTTATATTTTTTCCTGGTGTGTCACTAGATTGAACCAAACAAATGTCAGATGGATGTAATTTGGATGTATTTTAAAAATTATAATACCATCAAATTAAATATGTCTCATCATTGTATCGTTGTGTTGTAATATCGTACGTTGCGTGCATCACATCTTAATTTGGTGGCATCGAAATGTCTATTGCATTTTGCGAAAGTTTACAGCTTCACCGAGAGAAATTAAATATTTTGGTGCTCTTCCTCTCAAAATTCGTGAAAGTGTGATTTATTATTGTTTGTGTTGATTGTTTTTTTAACATTGTAATAAAATGTCTTGTGCGATTGAAGGCTGTAAATCGCATACAGGAAGAAAAGAAAACAACAATGAAGCAATATCATTTCATCGGTGAGTTTTGATAGGTTTTATGTTAATAAGTTGCAGGATCATACCTAAAACTCAGTAACAATAATAGTAGTTCTTGTAAATCATACTCGTGTTCAATTCTACACCGATATTTGCCTGTTTTATATAGATTTTCTGCCGACTACGAGAGGTTATGTTTTTTCGTATAGTGATGTACTAAAGTCCGTGTGGCCGTGTGGCAAACTATCGAACATTGGTTCCCGCGGCAGCCGTGCATAAAGGTTAATAGATTAATGAGAGGTTTTCTTTTTGAGTATTAAAAAAAAAACATAGTTTCCCAGAACTCTGTAGATGGTGTTGAACTGACTACGTTGCTAGGTGCCAAAGCCAAAACGATTGAAAAAAAAACATTGCGTCACGTCACGTCACGTCACATACGCTCGTTGGTTGATGACATGTGTGCTGAGCATATTATGTGCGAATGCTTTGTTATGGTCCGTCCAGGTTTAAAATGTACCATGGCTTGTACTCATTGTGCTTTACGACTTTCATCTTTAGGAAAAAGATGTATGCCTCCATTTTTATACAAATCCACAAGGCACAGACTTCTCTTCTTTTTCTCTTGGGAGATTTTCTTTCTGGCTTAGAAAACTCATAAAAAGACTGCTAATTATTTTTTTCTTTTTCCTTGTTGTTATTATTTATTTATTTTCAAAATGTCATTGTGATGTGATGTGACAATGACATTAATTACTTTTTCATGTACGTTTCGTTTTACGATCTCAAAATTACATCCAAGTGCAATAATCAAAAAATTATGTGACGTTCCGTTCCTTGCAGTAACTTACCAAGTTCAGCGCCATCTATCCAGCGACTAGGGAAGAGTAAAAAAAAAAAGAAAAGAAAATCCCTCATTGCAGCGCGAGTTAAAAGAAAAATAATGCCGAATAAATATCGCTATATTTTTTTGTTACAGATTTCCAAAAAGGGAAGAATTAAAAAGTGAATGGCTTAGACGAATAATTTGACCAAATTGGGCAATTAAAAAAGCGGTCATATTTGTTCGAAACACTTTACGTCGGATTCTTTTAGACCAAACGAAAATTTAAAATGGAGACTTTTAAAAGCAGATGCCTTACCAACGTTATATTTACCAGATACAGACACATTGGTAACCTTTAAATAATTATGTATAATTGCATTATCAATCTTGTTTGTAGGTACGTGCTTGTACTATACTATAGTATATTAACTCGATAATTTTTCAATTTTAGGCAACAGAACCAGTACCTATGGATTTCTGTGGTTTAGAAAAGTGCATACTTCTATGTTCGCAAATCGTTCTGAAAGGCCTGTTCGTTCACGTTACTGCCGTGATCGACTTGACGAAGAAATTCCGCAGATCAAGACATTTTCGTACTTAGTGGTTGACAATAAAAGTACTTTGACAGGGTAGTTCTATCGTGAAATGAATTTTGGGAATGCTTATTGACTTGAACTGCGCATAATTTGATTTCTTATTACAGGTTATTAGGTATTTTAATCGTTCATTATTTGTTATTAGTTTTTATTCAAGATAAGTTGATGTTTATTTCATAGAAATAAAAAAAAATGAAATTACCTCTGTAGTAATTGCGCTGTCATCGCTCATCATTGACATAATATTATTATTACGAATCCTATAAGTCTATGATTATTATGATTTCTATTGTTGCGATTAATTCCTTCTTCCTTGATTGAACAAAGACGCGACATCAACGAACATCTATTTGATTGAGTTAAGAGGCGACTTAAAAAGTATCCACTTAAATAGTTTACGGTTATATCTCTGATACAAGCTACAGCATTTTTTGTACTAGAAACAAGCACAATTTTGGACTTAACTTATGTACCTACCTGCCTACTATATAGTAATTTGTACTTAATAAAAAATATGCTAAACGAAAGATATCCTTTTATTAATTCCTTATTTACACAATATAACATGTGTCCCACTGGGGTAGACAGAGACCACTTTGCTATTAATTCTCTTGGCCTCCTTCCAAAGCAAGAGGATGTCTCCAGAAAGGTCGGTGCCTCCTGCATTCTCTTTTTTTCACACTTTGATACGATATGATGTGTGGTAAGGAGATTGGTCGCGGTTCATTTCGATTTGGTTTATTTATCGTAGTCAAAAATCGACATTGTTACATCACTAGCAAAGCAACGAACTAGTGACAACCTACCTAATTAAGAAAAAACTAATACATATCCATCTCTCTCTAACGCACTAAAATGTCGTAAGAAAATCAAGGATAGGTGTCTTTCTCCGCGTATTATTTTAGCCAGGTTTCTATTTGTATTCCTTATTCTGAGCTTTTTTAAATTGTTATATTCTTTATCTGTCATTTTAATTTAAAAGTGGCGTTTAATATAGCAGCCGTCGCCAAGACAAAAAAAAAACTGCTGTTTTTGACTGATGACGACTCCATAGAAGGAGACAAAATATATCGTATTTATTATTTTTTTTATTTATGTGTATAGTAAAATAATAATCCATAAATAGCAAAACATACATCTGGTAGACTTTTTTGTCATCCCTCCGCACGTGAAAGGTCGAGAGGTTTCTTTGCAAAGCTTTCAAGTGGTGACCTAAAAAGCTCTGCTTAATTCTACCAACGGCAGGTGAACCAAAATAATTCCCTTTATGAGAATCAAAGTTTCCCCGTGAAGTAAGCAATTTATATACGTTAGTTGGCAGTTGTTAGACCCTTACTAACTAAGATTAGGGGCCGTTCTCATCAGTCAGTGGTTCGGTAGCTATGATTTATAATGAACGTTGACTAACAGCGCGCTGAAAATTATTATTTACATTATTTATTGTGAAAATTTACCGTTTGTTATGATTTAGTTAAAACCTGGCTTTGAGGTATGAAAAGGGTGTTATTAAGGTAATATACAACATTTTCGTAATTCTCGTTTGCCTCTGAGCTTAACTCTTTCTAGGACACAGACCGCTCACAGATGTGATTCGTTATGTGTCCCTAAAAGTGGTAATTACGTTTTGAGATGTAGCAAAAAATATCAGAAATACTTTTCATGATGTTAATGTAAATAATGCATTGTCACCGCAGAATTTTTGAGTTTTTTTGCATTTAACATTAGGCTCTCAAAAAAAAATTCAAAAACACCTTTGTTAAGGTGATATGCGAAAAAAATACGGGTGTTTCTTTTCTGTGTATTTCATGATACACGGAAAATTTTAATAAATTTCTGGTATATGCATTTTGACCATATAATCTACAGTTTTGAAATTGTAAAACATGTTTGGATAAATTTTCCTTGATAGAAATAATTGTTGAAATGAGGTCTTCAAACACACTTTTTCTCCTCGTTTGACGAATAGGGACCATATACAGAACTCAAACATATTTTATTAGGTGTGTTTTAACAATATCTAGAGATTTGATATTTGAAAATTTGCTAGCTATTTTAGTTTTTTTAATAAAAATATAAAACCAACTTTTTTCCCTGAATCCGCCCCTCTCGCACTGCGCCATTTTTCGCTTAGAGTGATAGTGACAAAAATAAAATTCGCATAGCCTCTTAAGTATAAAGTTGAAAGAACAGGTTATTGGCCACTCCTGTTAAGTTCGCAGAACCTGTATTAGGGGAGACCGCTCTTTCCTATTGATCGTTTTGAACAATACTTAATCTACGTATTTTTTACAATAATAATAATTTTACCTACTTAACATTTTATTTTCCTTAACGACGTTAAATAAAATGTAACTTGGCGAACAAACTTAAATGTACGGTAGGTAATTAGGAATAGTTTATTTCGTAACGAGTATCAAATTGCGGATTTTCTTACCCGAGGAATGAAGCTAGTTTCGACGTGAGCCGAAGGCGAACGTCGAAAGCTTACATTCCGAGAGTAAGAAAACCCATTTTTACTCGTTTACTTTTTCTACTACCTGATTTATGTATTTAAATATTTAATTTTACCTTTCAAATTTTATGTATTTTATTACTTTGCAAAGCATGGCGTGGTTTTTGCCTTTTTTTTTCAGGCTTCGGCCGGCGGTTTTTATTTGCAGCCAGTATCATTTTGCGAAAAAAGAGTGCCAGACACGATATAATCGATTATGTCATGAATCGGAACGCAGGGAATTTCGATTGTAAAGACCTTAGAATGAGGTAAACACAAACTAAGGACGTCAAAAAGAACCTAATTTAGCATGAAATGAAGACAAACGTCAAAAAGAACCTAATTTTGCATTAAATTTAATTTCATTTCAAACTGACCTGATAGTTCGATTTTCAAAACTAATTTCGAGTATTAAATGGAACTTTTCCATAAAGGTAGTAGAAAAAATTATTTCTTCAGCAGCAACTGGTCACTTTTTATCGGCATGCGACAATATGATCTATGTCCTGTACAGTGTACTCGTGACTACTTGCCGGAATTAAAACTGTAAAAGGCCTAAAAGTTATGCTGCGTTGAGCCTTAATCCTTAAGAGGGCTCTTTACGCCTGGATTTTTTTCAAAGATTCATAAAAAAGGTAAAAACTGAATGTGAAGTCAACAGCTTATTTTCTTCATATTTTTTTTCATAAGTATTATCAAGCGACATCTAACTACGTCTCTATACAGCCCAAAAAGCAAAATTTGATGAAACACTATCATAATAGCTGTCAGGATATCGTGAATATTGCCTCGTTTTTACGCACATTTTAGCAAGTTGTATAATTTATATCTGTACTGGAAATAAAATAAAAGTGACATACAGACGTCGTTCATGTAAAGGAGACTAAGTTTATACATTTTTGTATAAATAAGCAGTTGCCGATTCATGGAAAACAGTTTTTACCTGAAACTATTTCACAAATTCGGCACTTTTTGAATGTCTCGCCATCTCAGAGTGCAGCGTGGGAGGGAAGAGAAACATATATAAAGATGTGTGCAAAGTTTCATTGAAATAAAAGTGATCAGAACGTCATAAACACCTAAAGCATTTATATGGCAGCTGAATAGGATGGCCCACCTTAACTATAATGTTGCGGTTCAACAAATATACAGAAGATATGTGCCACGACCTTGGCCGTTTAGAAGTTGTGCCAAATACACGCAAAATACGGCTAAAATAAAACGAATGGAGTGGAAAGATTGCGGGCAATGCAACACCAAAGAACAAGGACAATGCATTGTAAATTATTAAGTATTTTCGGTATAAATTTAGTAATGTTTACTTAGTCTTAATCCGCGTATTATTACGAGTATAATAAAGCATTTTTATAAAACACCGTTCAAAGGCCTTTTTTATTTTTTTATATATATGTTTTACTCCACATAAATACAAACACTTAAATGGTTTTAGTCGCTATATTTCGACCCCTCAGTGGGGCCGTCATCAGGCGAATAGGAAAAAATATTATATGACATATATGTAGGTATTTGCAGTAAGAAAACCGCTGACATCTATTGATTTAAAAAAATATAAAAAAGTATACTATAAATCATGAACCAGACTTTTTGAGGGAGAATTTAGTCAGCCGGCGCTAGGTGGCGTTATCATACAGAGTGCTCCGATTCTGAATATTTTGTTATATAAAAAATATATATAGTATAATAAAGAATACATATGAAATTGCCGTTTTCTATAGAGAATTTGAAGGGAACTCAATTTTCAGTACTAACATTTTTGCATTTTTATTAGGAACGACAAATCCAAATTTAAAAATTCATTTTGTGTATGAATGAGACAACTTTAAGCTAACAGGAATATTAATTTAATTTTTAAAAAGTATCAGCTGTAAAAAATTGTTACGAATCTTATCATGGAAATGGATGGCAGTCTGTCTGAAGCAACAATATTGTAGCGACGACAGCGCCATCTGTTTCTTAAGAACAAGGCGTGAAATCACATAACGCCCTCGTGAGAGTTCTATATGTGCAGTACAAGCTAGTATATCAGGCAGAAGCAAAAATAACAGTGGACAAGTATGATGGAAGAATTCACCGGTCTGGGTAGGAGCCTCGGTGGCGAAATTGGTAGCGCGCTTGTCTCGATAACAAGAGGTCGCAGGTTCAAATTCTTGTCTTTGCGTTTGTTTCTGATTGATCTTTTCTAGTTTGTAATGCACTCTAATAATATTTAGAGTATTCATAGCGATGGATTTCGCAAAATAAATATAATCTTAGTTAATGAGAACTGATAATTTCTTAACTGTCTGAAGCAACAATATTCTAGCGTGGCTATTTCATAAACATAACTATATTTCAACAGGAATGGGTGCCTCGTATAAGGGTCTATGTGAAAATTATCTTTGTGGTGATAATCAAATTTTTAGCTCTATTTAGGTCAAATGTCAAATGTGAAATGTCATTTTTTTTTCTAGGTATTCTGTGTTGCCAGCAGAATTATATTTTCCTATCCACATTGGTTTCAAATGCGATATAGACCCCTATTCATCTAAAAACTCAAAAAATCACTCAATGTATGGTATGGACCCTTATACGAGGCACCCAGTCTTATTAAATAAATACATAGATTTTCGTGATCGTGGGTTTCTCAGCTGTCGTAACCAGCCCCGGTTCAGAGCGCGCTATTTTGAACAAATAAAGAACGTAACAGAATCCAGTTCTTATACAGGGTGGAAAAAATGTAAGGGCCCTGGAGGGGAACTACTTTAAATCCTTTAGTTAGCTCATTTTACTGAAAGGAAACATTCCTTTATTTTTTAAAAGAAACAAAACTGCATTCAAAGATCTTCCAAAATTTGCTTGTCTCACCCGGAAACTGAACCAACTAAAAATAAAAAAAATAAACCCTCGCTATTTTATTATACGAATCGGTAGGATTATTGTTCAGGATAAAATTTTTCTACTAAACTAAAGTCTTACACTCATCTGTTGTACGAGATACCCATGAAATTGAATATTTATTACAAGTTCTTTATTAACAATACCTAGTACTGTTCACTTTTCAAGTAATAATGATACGCCATTATTACACAATGACAGCACGGAATGAAAGCAAAACAAAATAAAATTTGAAATTCGAACGAATACTTTTATCGATTTTAAAAATGTTGAAAGTTATAGTTCGAACTTCAAATTTGTTGCTCCGCGTTGCAAAAAAATACGTTCCTTTTTTAAACTTTTCGTCAGTACGCCTAGTAGAAGAAGTAATTGTGCTCTGCATAGATTTATTATTTTATTATTATTACCATTTAACGATTTTCTTATTGAAGTCTTCAACAAGGTACTTAAGATAAATAACATTAGCAAGCTTGTACGTCATACAATGTCTTTGGATGTAAGAGAGATAAGAAAATTATAACGTGTCATTTACTTGTTACAAGTGAACAGTACTAGGTATTGTTAACAAAGAACTTGTAATAAATGTTTAATTTCATGAGTATCTCGTACAACAGATGAGTGTAAGAACAAATGTTTATTAGACAAATTTTATTCTGAACAATAATCCTACCGATTCGTATAATAAAATAGCGAAGGTTTATTTTTTTAATTTTTAGTTGGTTTGGTTCCCGGGTGAGACAAACGAATTTCAGAATATCTTTGAATGCAGTTTTGTTTCTTTTAAAAAATAAAGGAATGTTTCCTTTCAGTAAAATAAGCTAACTAAAGGATTTAAGGTAGTTCCCCTCCAGGGCCCTTAAATTTTTTCCACCCTGTATATTCAAAATGAGGTGCTCAATCTGTCTCTATGATTTTTATCAAGACGTTTTAGTCCTATATGGCGTTTCGTTGTAAACAAGTCCAAAAACCAATTACCATTACTAAATTAAAAACAAACATCGACTCGTAACTCAATCTCAGTGGCAGTAGTACTCAACTTTGGCATTTGGAAACTGAACTCAAAACGAACATTTCCTTACAACGAACTTTTTCTTTGTTTTGATGGATTGCATTTCCGATAACTAAATGCTGTTGGGTAGATAAAAACTTCGTATTTAGGTAGCCGGTAAATAAATGGATGAACCCGATTTAAGCCCTTGTTTGTTGAGAAACTTACAAAGGTTATCGGCAGTGGCATTTTATACTGTGGCAACAGTGGCAAAAATAAACTTGGAAACGTGTGTAAAGGAAAATTTGCCATAATGACTTTACTTAGCGACAACTTTAAACTTCCGCATTCTTTGGGCCATTGATGTTAAGAGCGGTTTCGCAGCCGGATTGTGAAAAACCTGCTTTTTTCCAATCAATCGAAACAGAACACTTAAATTAAAAATTCACTGAATAGTATTCAACAAAACCTTATTACCTATGTATTGTGTATGATGTCATGACAAAATTTCCATTGTTTTCTGTAAATTAGAATTTCAAACGATTTTACTTCCAAATTTTTGAAATTCTAATTTACAGAAACCAATGGAAAATTAGCGATAGCAACATACACAATACATAGGTAATAAGTTTTTGTTGAATTACTTTTGAGTAAATTTTGAATTTAAGTGTGCTATGTCGATTAATTAGAAAAAGGCAGGTTTTTCACAATCCGGCTGCGATACCGCTCTTAACAAAACGCTTAATATTCGAGTGAAAATTCTGCAACAAATTTACATCAAAACGCGTGGCTCCACTTAAAACCGACAAAACAGTGGGGCGACTTCTGGAAATAGTTAACAGAATCACGCTGCGGGATTTCTTACTAAAAATTCACTGCGTATTTTAGGGGTCGACGGTATAAGAAAAGCTTTTACTGAATGGCAATAGAGGTGATAATGAATTGGCATCGTTTTATAAAGTTGTGGGTGTAGAATCCATTACGGGGTTCCAGTCACGCACCACACGCGTGTGACGTCACTAGCGAACCTATTCCATTGTATAGGAAATGTACAGTAGTTGGCAATGCTTGAATACAGTTTGTTTACGATTGTACAGATTTTGTTTAGCTGTTGAATACTCGTGTTTTAATGGTAACGATAAAGCCAAAGATTTTGATGCGTTGATTTATGCATGAATATTGCGTATTTATAGTTATAATAATTTTGTTATCTTTTTCAGGTAAACAATATAGCTGCCTCTTCAAGTTTATATACGATGTTGAGGTTGGTTTTAAACCTACAAGTTTGTAAATTGTTCTAGGTTATCCAAACAAATTTCTCAACATTAATATTAATTTGGTTTTTGAATCAAAATTGCACATGCTCGTGCGTACTATCAAAGAAAGTTCCACTGGCTTACTTTTACTTACTTTTGTTCCTGTTACAATTAGGGCAAAAAGGGGGCCTAAGCAGTTTTCCCCGAAAGTTTATATTTATCGCTGTTCTGAAATGTGCAGCAAGTTGTCTGTTGTGGACTGTATAATGATAAGAACTTAGATCCAAATAAAGGTTTATATTAAAATTAAACAATAAAGAAAAAATGGTTAAAGGTTCACATCTCAATCCAAATCAATTCCCCAAGCACGACATATTTCAGAATTAAAAAAAAAGGAATAATAGATAAATAGTAAAACCACTAAAAAAAAGTCCTGGCCTCCGGAGCGTCCGTAACATTGTCTAAAAACGAATACATTTTTTAAAGTTCAAGCTAAACTCAGGTTTATTAGTACGTTTCATTGAGTACATATATAAGGTCTTTCAATTGAAATGGAAAGCAATTAAGGAGGTGATTCAGTATCGTTAATACATCACAATCCACTGCAAAGTACATTTTTTCGCGCGGAATTTTTCTTCACTTGTCCATACAAACTGAGTCAGCTGATCGGACCACTTTGTACTGAGAAGTGAAAAAAAAGTTCGCACAAAACAAAGTGCTTTGCAGTGGAATGTGATGTATTAACGATACTGAATCACCTCTTAAATTACTTTCTATTTAAATTGAAAGACCTTATATAAACCAGCACAAAAAAAAGTGTAAGAAATTATACAGTCAGTACACCAACTGTTCTACATTGTACTGCGCCCATTTTAAAGGTACCCCGGGCTATTGATCGAAGGGACCCGCACCGCAATACTGACTTTAATTATTATGTCCCACAATAGTGTACCTTAGACCGAGCGAGGCTGAAGGGTGAAGGGCTGTGCCAAGACATGTGACAGGGGATCTTTGTGAGTGCCTCCCTTAATGCTATGGGCATTTAAACGTAGGTCGATATTGTAGCTAAATGGTGTAGTTCTCTATCTTTGATATTGATTGTTAATAAATATATTGTAGTAGAAACTAATGTTAGAAGTTGGAACAGGGGCCCATTAGCTGTCCCTAATCTACATCCGTGTAAATATAAGCTGCTTATATTCTAAAATAGGTAAGTACAAAATTTTCCTACCAGAAAGTGGTACTTAGGAGATGTCCGGAGTAGATTCCCTCTCGTAAACGGAGTCCAAGTGTGTGCCGGTGTTGTGTCACGTTGCTCACCTCCACGGAGAACCCTAAACACAACCCACCTATCCCTGGATGCATCCAAAACCCGGAAGATATGGTAACCGGTCAATGTTTTAACACTTGTTGAAAACCGCGTGTATGCAGGTTATGTCACACAAAGGAACCAAACTAAAAGTGTCCTCCCCGGCAATATAGTCAGACCCACATCAATTATATCCCCGTTTTTATCACTTTATATACCAAAAATCGACCTCGATTATTCCAGGAATATTTCCCCGTCTTTCCGTGACAGCTCCAAGTGTCCGAAGCCAAAATACCATAGACTACTGTCGGATACGTTCAAAAACAATCATTTTATCCGAAACATATATTATATTTTGAATTTATAAGCTTTATTTATTTCTTTTGTTTATTTCGTCCATCCATCCATCAGCCTAGTTCGTCCATTGCTGGACATAAGCCTTTCCAGGACTTTACCACTCCCGGCGGTCATCCAGGAAGAATTGCCCATACTCACACACGCTGGGCAGGCGGGTTGGTGAGCGCGGTGCCGGAACCCTCGCACCAGTGACGCCGCTGCCCGTCACCAGTCTTTTCCATATAAGGCCCGGCTATTATGGATGGATATACCGCCATCCATCGGTCCCAGGCATGGTGGGCCTCCTGGTTTTTTGCCTGTGAGCTGTCCTCTTACTCTCCCCCGAATTACTTTGAGGGGGTCTCCAAGTAAGATGGTGGTACCTCCACAGTCGAGCCCGGCATCAGCTCTACCACCTGACGCTTGTTTATTTATTAGTATTAAAACAATTAAAAAATATATTATTCTATATATTTCGACCCTCGGTATAGGGCCGTCATTAGTCGATTGCAAAAAGATATTGACAGTTAAGTTAGTTTATGTTTAAAAATGCAAAAATGACACTTAATAACAATTTTAGTAACATTTTTCTAAAAAATAAAAAACAGGTTTCTCTATAGATGGTGTTGCTATTACTGCTCTGATATTAAGTATTGATATATTAATTATATTTTATGTAAGATGATGTTTATTTATACAGTCAAATTCATACTGAAGACTCGATAAGTGCTCAGTATCAAGGTTTGATATCTTTTTTGTGAAATTCGTTCATTATTTTTTCGTGTTCCATACTAACTCGACCTCAGCTCAGAGTCAATTACTATGGTCAATATTTCATTTTGCGAAATTAGCAAAAATTGTTATCACGATACTGATCACTTACCAAGTCTCCGGTAAGAATTTGGCTGCATAAATTAATGTCACCTTATACCGGAAACTGACGATAGTACTAGTCCATACGAATAACTTGTGCTATGGAACCAACCCTCGAATCGCGGAAAAACACCAGCTGTTCCATAGAAAAGTTACATAGCTACCCGAACAAAATGTATGGAAGCAACTGTTTTTTTTCTCTATTTCTCAATTTTTTTTTCACGAAAAGTTGTTCGTATGGATGAGTACCATCGCCAGTTTTTGTCTTCCGCAACTTCATCTTAACACCCTGTATTTATTATTTTTATTAAACCGATTTACCAAGTAACGCATTATGAAATTCGTTATTGCACAAGAAAGTTTACAATTCATAAAGGCGAACTTATGCTAATTACTTAGCATTCTTTACCAGTTAAACTTTGGTGATGTGGAGATTACAAGGGTAGTGCCAAATAAGTTAATTAATGAATTCATTTATAAATATTAACTTTTAATAATGTCTTCGTAATAATATAACATATAATATCTACATATACATATATAAATACAAAAATATATATCCATATATTAAACATATTAGTGTATATAAGGTCCTTCAATTTAAATGGAAAGTAATTTAGGAGGTGATTCAGTATCGTTAATACATCACATTCCACTGCAAAGCACTTTTTTTTGCACGAACTTTTTTTTCAATTCTCAGTTCAAAGTGGTCCGATCAGTTGACTCAGTTTGTATGGACAAGTGAAGAAAAAGTCTGCGCAAAAAAAAAACTTTGCAGTGGAATGTGATGTATTAACGATACTGAATCACCTCCTAAATTACTTTCCATTTAAATTGAAAGACCTTATATACTGTACATAAATAAATATACAACTCAATGATGACTCAGGGGACAAAGTGAAAATTACAGGTGTGGTGACTGATTCTGTAGCCGTAGATAATGTTGATAGACTCTAGTTTTAAAAGTAGAGATGGTGGGAGATTGTCGAATGCCCAGAGGAAGACTATTCCACAGGCGGATTGCTGACACTGTGAAAGAATTTGTATACACGTTGGTGCTCTGTTCGGGAAATCGGAGGAGCATAGCTCTACGCGGTCACCTAGGGCGGCCAAGGGATTCAACAGGGACCCTTAAAAGTTGAGGGTAAAAGCCTTGAATCACATGAAAAGCCTGTATAACTAAATCAATAAAACCTACGTGTTTTAAAGAGGGTTCTGTCTATCCTAAACAATTTGCTCTTACAGGTGTCCCGTCTGTTTAGATTTACCAATCTAAAATGACTTCTATTAACTAAAGCATAAGATTCAACAGAGTTTCAAGTTTAAGCTGGTTTACGTGCAACCAAAAATAGATTACAAGCACCGTCAATAGAAGTCAAAATCGAAGACCGTGATTCCTTATCAAGTTTTCTCATACCTTAAGTTTTAATTGGTTGAGGTATTCGATTATAGACCTTACGGCGTTTGGCATCCGATAACTTGGGTCTATCAAAATGAGCATAGTCATTGTGTACTGAATTTCAATGAGTTGATAAAATCTAGCGGTTGTTTCAGGCCTTAGTCACTTTTGTAATGAATAAAGGTAACCAATGTCCGTCAAATAGCTTATTTCGTTGAACTTTCGTGATTTATCCTTTGATTTTATTGATTGAGTGGTCATTGAAACTGTGGTCATTGTTACAGTGTGGTAACTGTGCTATTTCAGTTACTTGTGACCTGGCCTTTCTTCAGTAGGTATGTCACCAAACTTCCAATTTAATTTGTTAGTTTCCTTCATCACACTTTTTTCAATAATTCTCTATAGAGGGTGTTTATTCAGTTGAGATGAGGCAGTATAGACATAATCTAAAAAATAAGACATTTTTGTTCCTTTTTCTTCTACGATCAGTCAAGGAGCTTGACTTTTATTAGATTTGTTGACAATTGGTTCATTTGTATGTAGGTACTGTATTCAACAATACAGCTTCCCTTCGTACTTTTATTTTTAACAATAAGCTCGTAGATTTGTATTCTTAGATTTTTTTTCGTTAGTTAGAGGGTAAAGGTTAAATGTCAGTCGCTCTGTACAAATTGCACAACTTAACTTTGTTTTTCTTATAAAGAAGTTAAAAGTGAAAAAGATATTGGTCAGTGGAAATTCATGCCAATAGTTCAGTATAAGTTAGGTTTATGAATCAAAACCTTGAAATTTAAGGCAAAATAAGCCATGATTTTGCCTAATCAAACTTAAAACAGCATTTTAAGCTTGTTTGGACAAAATCGTGACTAATTGTGCAATTTTTTTTGAAGCTGTTGTTTAATTTCCACAGACTAATATCTTTTTTACTTTTAACTACTTAAGCTTTTGGTAACTTTAAGCTTTTGGTACCTGCTGATATCGAAAGATAATGGTCATTAACCCATGTCAGAGGCGTCTATGGCGGCCTGAACAACTCTGATACCTGGTTGGCCACTAACCACACGGCAAAAAAAAGATGTAGGAAAGAATACCCCCGAAAAAACCATGTTGTCCCATGGGTGAAGCTTTAAATTTGTTGAAAATCATGAAGGGTACTTAAATATGAACATATATGTAATATTATTTGATATGAATCATATTTAATCATCCAATAACGTATAACAAACAGGTACCTATTTTGCAATAATTATTACCTTATAAATGGAAGACAAAAAATTTTATTGACCCTTCTGCGTACACCGCTGATATAAAAGAAAAATAGTAGATTGTTATACGAGTGCAAAAAACGAACCATATTACCCGAGATATTTAGCTGCTTGAGCTTTGGCGCAGTCAGCTATAGTTGGAGGTAATATGGCTCGTTTGTAACCGAGTTTATTGAACTTTATTTTTCACTTCGATGGCGAGGAAATTATACATATTAACCTTTCAGTAATATTTAATGCAAATTTAAAAAATCAAACAACTAAATATGTACTGCTGACTGAGAAAAAACAACAGCTCTTCCCACCACTGTTTTTTTTTAATTCTTCCACCAAGTGCAAAGGCAAAGGGAACTTACCCTATGCAGCCATGCCTAAATAACCTAAATACATAATCGGACATGCTTGTATTTTTATTTATTTTATATTATCCATATTTAAAGTCACTATAGTCCTTAAGCATCACCTGAAGCTTCTGTCCTGTCAGTTCGCGCTAATGTGATAGAATCTTAGCACGAACAATTGAGTTTCAAAAAGTTTGTATATGAAATTGTACTGGCTGTATGGCTAATTGCCATAGTCACAAGGAGACTAAAACTACGTTTTATGTTTTAGCGCATAAGAAGTAAACACTTTTATGCACTAGCTAGAGCATAAAGCGTAGTTTTAGTCTTCTTGTAACAAGCATAAACTAGTACTTTTTAGAGCATGAGAAGTGAAAAAGTTATTTTTTCTGAAATTGAATACAGGCCCATTAAAAGACTTCCCCTATCACATTCACGCAAAACGATCGTTAAAGCTGATTGAAACCTCAATAAGGTTAAATGATCTAAACAGTTCATAGCTACTTTATGTGGATGCAGTAAAGCCTTTTTTCGCTTGATAAAACTTTACGTTTAAAATTGTAGGCCTATATTTTTCCATGAATATATTTTCATGTCGCAATGACGTGCATTGACGATAAATGAGTTAATGAGAGGCTAATAAGATATTGAACTTTCTACAAATTACTAGTTTTTGCCCACGGATCCACCCGGGCTGAAGGAATTACTAATTTGAACTGCCGGAATAGATGCCGTTTCTCCCGATCCCAAGACCTTGGTCGTAGGGCTGGGGAAACACATACACTAACATACACCCTCTTCCTACACACCCTCTCTCATTCTCATCCACACTCTTTACACAGACCCACCCTCTCATATGCCCTTGATTTTTTGTATTTTTTGTTTTTATTATAAGTTAAGCTGCATGCTCTGTTTTTTTTTTTTTTTTGTATTCACGTTTATTTTATATTACTTCTAATTTTTAATGTAATACTCTGTAAGGGAAGAGCTTGGCGCCTATAGCACCGGTACATACACCCTTGTAGGCGTCAAGGTAATCCTATTCTGTTATTGTGTAATTTTTAGATGAATAAAATCATATTCTATTCTATTCTAATTTCCTAAAATCCCTTCTTAGCGGAGGTCTACGTCATAAAAGAGACCTACCTACATTTTAAATTTCATGTTCCTAATAGTCCAGTCGCTTGGTCTAGGCGTTAATAGATCAGTCAGTCAGTCAGTCAGCCATACAGTCAGTCAGTCAGTCAGCCAACTCAAAGACAACATATGCAAAATTTTTCGTTTTCATACCACCAAAAATTTCAACCGAATGGTGGTTTTTTGGCTTGAATTCCCTACTGCCCCTAAGCGGCTTGGTCGATTTCATTTATTTATGCTTTGAGTAATAGACAAACTTGATATCTATAAATATAACAAAGGATTATTCAATCGAACAATCACGTCCATGTGAAAAGTATTATTTTCTCCTATTTCGCCCTATCAAGGACGCAGCGAGCGTCGTAACAGCCACTTTGCATTGCGCGCTGACATGAACGTTATTTGAATGTCGTTTCCGTCGATAACTGCTAATTTGGCTTAAGGCGCTATATGCTGCAAAAATGCTGCCACTTTAGAAAAGAAATAATTATTTACTTACTAGAATAGTTATTAAAAATCTGCTCAAATAAATGCGTAGATATAGCAATAAACTATTTTTAAATAGCATAGTTTTCTTAGACAACGTCTTTGATGAGCTAAAATTTTAAGTAATGCCAGAAGCGACCGTTTATTTAGAGGTCAGTCCTACTTGATGCAATTGAGGTGCCCAATGTCAGGGATAAGGGCCTTTAAGTTTGGCACGAACTAGGTAGTGATACACACCACAAAGCTCGAGTGAAGTGCGTGATTGTCGAGGTGGTCACCACCCGGTATCGATCTACCTGGCGTCCTTGGACTACATGAATGGAGAACTATTTCAGTTCTGATGAAGGAACCTTTCTTCTAAAGATAGTATTCTCGTATTCCTGGCGTGAGATGGTGTGGGTAGAGGTTAAGTATTTATGTGTCGGAGAAATTATGTATTTTTGAATACCCCATTTAATTCTTCTTTCATTGTGGTGTTGTGCACTGAGAATATCATCATCATAAACGAGTAGACTATTTGGCTCCGCCAAACATGCGCTCGCGTTGGAACAATTTTAGCTTATAAAATTTGTGTAACAGCTAAGAAGTTAAAGGAATATAGATATCAACGACATTCTCAAATGTCGTTGATAGATATGCAAGTTTGGCAGGTGATTCCTGTTGCGTTTGGGGGGAGAAGATTTTTTGTGAAAATTGCTGTTTTTTCTCGATGACCGTCACTTTTTTTAAGTAAAATGTAAAATGCTCTAAAAGTTAGGTTTAGTCTCCTTAAGCCGTTATTAATACTTGCGATTGTGAAACTTGGAGAAAATAATGAATAATCACAACACTTGTACTCGTTTCACAGTATATTAATTTATTTTTACCCAATCAGTTTCGGTTTTACACCATCATCAAGGGTTTAAATAAAGACTTTAGTCTAATAGTAGGTAGACTTCTCATTGATTAACGACATACTTCATAGTTTACTATTATTTATTGCATGGAATAACATCGAATTAGCCTTTAAACCCTTGATGATGGTGTAAAACCGAAACTGGTTGGGTAAAAATAAGTTACTATACTGTGAAACGAGTAGAAGTGTTGTGGTTATTCATCATCATCACAAGTTTCACAATCGCAAGTTTCACAATCATTAAATTTAATAGGAAATAAAGATACCCTTGTTGATGGTGTGAAACCGAAACCGGTTTGGGTAAAAATAAGTTACTATACTGTGAAACGAGTAGAAGTGCTGTGGTTATTCATCATTATCACAAGTTTCACAATAATTACATTTAATAGGAAATAAAGATACCCTTGATGATGGTGTGAAACCGAAACCAGTTGGGTAAAAATAAGTTACAATACTGTGAAACGAGTATTGCTATTCATCATGTTGCTTAATAGCAAAAATTTAATAATTTGATTGGTTTTGGTTTAATTAAGTTAACTGACATTTTCGGTGCTATAGTTATTTATTATGTATAACATACCGTGTGTTTGTCGGTAAGTTAATATTACCTCGAAGTTTACTTAGGACTCTCTATTGATAAGGCTGAGCACGTTTCAGCAAATTGAATTGCGGTTCTGATTTAGAGTCATATACATTATTTAAAATTAAAAGCAGCCACTTGGTTGAAATATTGGAATGAATCTTTTCAAATTATCTTTTATGCATGTAATGATAATGTTTAATTAATTTTAATATTTATTTTAAAATTAGTTTTATATTAAAAAAAAAACAATAATTTACACTTATAAATTAAAAACATCATGAGACTTAACCATAGGTTTTACATCAAACAAGCAAGATTAATCAGTATTTCTACTCTCCGTGCTAGTAGAACTGTAATACAGCAGGGTAGCTTTCCCGTCCTCTAGATACAATATTTTTCTTTAAGTTGGTAGAATAAGCCATAATATTATGATTAATCACTAAATGTGACTTTAAATTTCAATAGAGAACGTCAAAAAATTCAATCCGAAATCAAAATAAAAACAAAAGGAGGAAGATACGGTACCCACTTCCTGCGCTTGGTCCAACAAAACCAAGTCCAAATGACATGCTTTGATTCGCTTGTCTCGCTCGCGCTACTGTCGAAGCTCGACGCTCTATCTCTGTCGTTTGGTGGCTCTTGTTCATACCGTAGGCTCATTTTTTAGTTGAAGATATAAGAACGTATCGTATCTAACTCCTTTTAGTATATCAATGTACAAAACGTTAAAATATTTTCCACTAAAAATAACCTAAAATAAGGATGTCACTTCCCCCGTGACTGGCAGTTCACGGAGCATTGTGCTGGTTGAAACTACCCTCCTTTGTTCTAGGGGTTTAACAAAATGAGCCTTGACGTGGCAGCTTAGGGGTTAACTAAAACTCCATTAGAAATGTTTGTTCATAATTTATCGTTTGAATGGTTTAAGTATGGGCGTTGTTTTGATATATTTTTACATGGATTCCTTAGCCAAAACAATGTAACTTATAACAGCAAAACAAAGATTTTGTTAATGCGACATGTCTAACGTATCGATGCTTAGTACCTCTTAAGTAATTAAGGATCAATCTAAGTATTGGCCAAAAATAATACAAAGATGTATAAATTCTAAACATGAATACATACAGACCCGTTTAGCAGCCGGATTTTGAAAACCCCGCCTTCTTCTAATTAATCGAAACAGAACACATAAATTCAAAATTTGCTCACTAATTATTCAACAAAACCTTATTACCTACCTATATATTGTGTATGCTGCCATCGCAAAGTTTCCATTGGTTTCTGTAAATTAGAATTTGATAGATTTAAATTTTAAAATTCCAATTTACAGAAACCAACGGAAATTTTGCAATGACAGTTTACACAGTATACAAAATACATAGGTAATAAGGTTTTGTGGAATAACTTTTGAGTGAATTTTGAATTTTTGTATTCTGATTCGATTAATTAGAAAAAGGCGGGGTTTTCACAATCCGGTCGCTAAACGGCTCTTAAGGTAGATGCGACGGATTACGTTCCCAAACGCAAAACCTATAATTGTAATTCTTATTTTTGAGTGAAATATGGCATTTTGCGACCATAGTTTTTATCAATTAGGCTTTTCTAGCAAATATTTATGTAAACTTCTATGTGCATATCAAAGAGTTTTTCATACATTTTAATTATCCAGTGGTTTGAAAAACGTAGAGCTTATTCGTGCATGCCTTTATATATATATATATTATTTTTTTATAATTTATTATACTCAGGCACCCGCTTAGAACTCCGGAATCAACCATTCCACCGTCAGTAAATTATGTAATTTCCTTACTTATCACATATACTCTGCAGACTTTAAATTTGTCATTTCCATAAACGACCCAGGCACCTGCTTAGAACTCCGGAACTAGAAAAGTTACAAACTTGAAGTTTGGCCGGTGCCGGTGGGTAAAGATTTTGTGATACAGTTTGTTCAAGTTTAAGTTTCCCCTTTAAATTTTGTTTTTTATTCTACTCATAATGTTTGTGAATAACACATTTAATTCCGCCAATGTTCTCTTTCTAGTCCAAGTCCAAGACTTGGACTAGACAGGCCGCAGACAGGCGTCTGTGGCAAAAGATGGAGGAGGCCTTCACTCAGATATGGGTGCCCAGATGAAATATTATTTTGCATGCCACTTAAAATTAATTATTATTAATGAAATGTAATTTTTTAATTCTTACATAGGTGTATCTACTAAACTGCAACTACTGACATTTAAACTCATTATTTTTTCATATTTTTCTCATTTTAATATATTATTTTGAGGACATTTACTGATTCATTTATGTATAATTTTTGATAATTAATATAATTTGTATTATGGAATGAAATTTATAATTAATGTTTGTATTACATAAAGGAGTCTTTGAAGTGTGCATGCTGCCTGAGTTTATGAATTTATTGCATCATTTAATTTGGGAAAATAAAGGCTTATTATTATTATTATTTCGAAAATTTTTGATCTCGTCTCTCCCTCTTGGCCAAAAGAATTTAAAGAGAGAGAGACGGTACATCCCTCGGCAGAAGCACAGTCGACCGAGGTTCAGAGCCCCAGGGAAAGAAACCGGCGAACGATGCGAGCAGTATCGAGCAGAACCGCCTTCTGCATCCGCGCTGGAAGCGAACTGCCGCGGAATTCCAACCGTCTCAGGTTGGTTTCGAGACTGGTTGATATTAACCCGTTCGCGGATAACACAACTGGGATTATTTCGGTCGATGCTACACCCCACATGTCGGTTACCTCGTGAGCCAGGTCAAGATACTTCCTCCTTTTCTCGGTTTCGGCAATTTTACAGTGCTAGTATTGAGAGATTCCACCAGAAACGAAACGTTAAAAATCTGTGCAAATCCGTGAAGTTGTCACACTCTGTTATAAACACGCGCTCCGAGCGAGCGGTGATAAAAATTAGCAATAAAGGAAAAAGGTCAGCTTTATTTTTGTACGCTAACGCGAAGCGAAGCTACCATCTTCTAATTTTAGATTACGGAAAAATTACGCAACTGGTTTATAAAAAAAAAAATATTTTAGTCCTTCCCACACTTCCATTAAATATAATGAATGATACAATCAAGCGTGCATTGAATAGCGTAGGATGGTATACTAAAGCATTGTTACGCCCACTGCAACTGGTTTTCTTTCGGGTAATAAAGTAAATTGATTTTGTAAAAGCACATGGTCAGTGTTGCCAACTTAGCGACTTTGTCGCTAAATCTAGCGCAATTTCAGTCGATTTAGCGACTTGATAAAACAGACGTTTCATACATTTCAGCCATTTTTTTCAAACTGGTATTCCATACATTTAGCGACATTTTGATAAAATTTTAGTTAATCTGGTGACTTTTATATAAAAATCTAGCGACAAGAAAAAAATTGAAACGGCAACACTGCTCATAGTACTTCAGTTCTGGTCTTCAAGCCAACCGCTGAGGTTGGCTAGCGCGAGTTTGTACTGCTTTTAGCCGATTTGTTAAGTGAAGTGGTACTAAGATATTCACAGTCTTCAATGGGAATCAGGGTACAGTGGGAGAAATCATAGAAAGGTACAAATTACCAGTGTTGCCAGAGGTAGTTTTGTAAATTCCCTGCGTCAAGTTGAAAAATTCCCCTTTTTGTAGTAAGCTTCCTCTTGGTGTTTATATTTTTTGGAAAAGAAATAAAATATGTAACCATAAAAAACTTTATTTTTTATGCAGGTTCGCCTTTAGCATATTTTGTGCTGGCCCAAGTTTTACACATTCTTTTATGTAATCTTTTGTTTGCATGATGGCAACTATCGTGTCGGTTTTAAGTTTATTTCTGTGATCAGTCTTAATATTTTTAAGTGAACTAAACACGCGTTCAACAGAGACATTTGAGAAAGGTAACTCTCACAAAGTGTTTATAACGCCTTTTAAATTTATAAACAAACTTTGGCCGAGTATATTTTTAAATGGAAGACTTTACGCTAATCGGTACTGTTCAGAGTCATCTAAAGGATGCAAGTTGTAGCCTTTATGAAGAAGTATAGCGTGTTTTCGCCACTCATCGTCAACAGTCTGGAGATTGTAATAATCATGTACTGGAAACCTTACAGCGAGCGGTCACGTGAAATTCGTGTTCTTTCTCGGATTGCAATAATTATTTGTAAATGGATCGAGACCGAATTCCCCTAAAATTATTTTATTATTATTATTTCCCTTTTTTGCCCCGCATATACTTGAAATTCCCCCCAAGAAGGGAATTCCCCTCAAATCGGCAACGCTGCAAATTACTAATGTGTTTTTATATGGAACCAATTGCTTGGATACTGTGTTTTGTGTTTTCCTGCTCTCTATATGAACTGACCACTAGGTATGTTAAATTCCTATAGAATAGTAGAATAGTAAATTATATATAGGATAGTAGTTCCGTACCACCACACACTACGGGTACGGAACCCTAAAAAATATTACGGTAAATTATACCATAGCAACATCAAGGCAATAAAAACAAGCCGCTAAAATGGAATTGCCTGGCAAACAATTCAGGGCTCCCGCTGAGTAAGAAATTCTCATATCTTAACCGCTATATTTTTCCTGTGATCTTTCACCCGCGCCCACTGGAATAAAAAAAACATTATTAAAAATTTAGTTTTTTTTTCTTCAGATATTGCTATTATTATTATTATTATACACTCATTTTGCTTAGCAAAGATTTCCGTTAGTCATGAAGGGTTAGTGAAATATATTTGCTTATATTATTATAATATAATAATATATATAATAAATAATTATACAGGTGAAATTTAATTAAACGTCCAAATTCATACTTGACCCATAAGCTTATAACAAGGTCACGGTAAACGTTCAGTATGAGTAGTATTTATATTATACTAGCACCCGCTTTGCACGGGCATGTATTATACAAATAAATCTTCCTTTTGAATTACTCTATCTATTAAAAAAAACCGCATCAAAATCCGTTGCGTAGTTTTAAAGATCTAAGCATACATAGGGACGTATACAGATAAGGGGAAGCGACTTTGTTTTATACTATGTAGTGATTATATACAATATGGGTGTCATTAGAAAGCTAGAAATACAAACAACAATAAAAAAAGTACTTCAATAATAAAAAAAATGAGGGTAGTTGTATTTGACCTTAATTTTACGCCTTGCTTAATTTTTTTAAAGTTTTTAGTTATATTTATTTTTATTTATATTTTTTTATAATATTATAATATTTGTATAGGCATATCTATGTACTTTATAGCAGTGGCGTGCACAGAACTTTTTGCTGGAAAAGCAAACAATTGGTCAAGAACAACAATAAAAAAAATATAAAAAAATTTAAATATCAATTTGAAAAAAAAAAATTGTATGACGCCAGGGTAGACAATGTCTACCCTAGAGTGAAAATTTCCTATACAAACTTTTTTTTTTCAAAGTGATATTTAAATTTTTTCATATTTTTTTTATTGTTGTTCTTGACCAATTGTTTGCTTTTCCAGCAAAAAGTTCTGTGCACGCCACTGCTTTATAGATATATATTTATATATATATATATATAACCAAAACTTTCTTTCTATATACTTTCTCCCGTACATAAAATAAAACGTTTTCTCTTTTTTTTCCCTCATAGAGAATTTATATAGAATTTATAAACAAAATAGTTAAGCAGTCCCATTCATGCGCCCAAATTATTTTTCCTGAACTATAACTGTCCATTTATTTACACGCGGTAGACAATAGTAGTTTATGCTACAAGGGCGCAAAGGAATAAATTACGAGGACGATTTAAAACACGAGCGTAGCGAGTGTTTTAAACGTAACCGAGTAATTTATTGCTTTTACGCCCGTGTATCATACTACGTTTTTCAATGCATAGTGTGAGGAAATGAAAACAAATATAATCTTGTGAACTTTAAATTATAATTGGCTCAAAAGGACTGTATCCAGAGCCGTTAAACAGTGGAAAAAAAAGTATAACATCTATGGTACACAGGAAAGGCTGCAGGTTAGCCAACCATTGTAAATAAATGAAAAAAAAATAAATAAATAAAGCCCTAGGGCAAAATAATCGACTTTTTGTTCGGTTTTGATGCATAAAAAGTGGGCCTTTACGAGCACATGCATTGAAAAAGATAAAAAAGTATCATAATGATAGTAATAGGTCTTTACCTATGAAATTGCCGAAAAATTCTTATAGATTCATGAGTTCATAATTCCTGTAATTCAATAGCTATTTCAATAATTTGCTTTTTGTTTGAAAGTTCATTTCAAGGTGCATCTACGTATTAAATTTTGTTTTTATTTTCAGTTTGATTATAAAAATTAAATCTTAAAAAACAGTTCGTCCTAAATGCCATTCATTTCCATGATAAAATTCGTAATAATTTTCTTTAATTGACACTTAAAAAAATTAAATTAATGTTGTTGTTAGCTTAATGTTGTCTCATTCATACACAAGCAAAATTACACAATTTGGATTTGTCATTCATAAAAGAAAATGCAAAAATGTTAGTACTGAACATTGAGTTTCCTTCAAATTCTCTATAGAAAACAGCAATTTCAAATGTAAAGATGTATTAATGATTTGCGTCATATTTCAACACCGATATCTCAGTATCTTGTAGCTAAGTTATATTAAGTTGTTGTGACAGATCGGACCTCATCTGTTCACGTCTCAATTCACAAATAAATGTTCTTATAATGGACAGGAAGATTGTTGTATGTAATCAATTAAATCACGTTTAAATAAATAAAGCAAATTGAAATCGATCGCGTCAAATTACTGATTTAAATAATAAATACAGTAAACTAAACCTCCGGCCAAGCAATCGGACCAATATTAAATAGATTAAAAACAAACTTTCAATTTCAAACATGATGGTTTCCATTCATGCGTGAACCCTAGCAAGCTGTAAGTTATTACAATGTAGACGAGACGGCGGCATTGGCAGTTGCTGTATACACATCTCACTCGCTCTTATATCTGTTATCATTTTGTCTCTTTTGGTCGATTTCTTGCTGGCGTCAGGAGGACTGCGAGGATTTCGTAACTAAATGGATCTTGTGACTATATGCATTAGGTTGATTCCAATAAGGAGCGAACGCAGCGAACGAAGCGAACGCAGCGAACGAAGCGAACGCATCGAACGGAACGAACGGAACGGAGTATATAAGGTCATGGAGAAGCGGATTGGGGATCAGATATTTTTATACCATCGTCGAAGTGCTGTCAAGAAGTCTCAAGGTGAAGTCCCAAGTTCAGAGTATTGTTACGGGGTGGGTTTTCTTTGCTTCAATAGTAATTTTGTTTTCGGAACTTGCGATTAAAATACGGAATGTGTCAATCTATCTGTTCGTTTGATCACGGGGTCATTTCGCGTTCGCGTTAGCTTTTAGGTGGCTGTATGCCCTTTTATCGTAAATAGATTCGGTTATGGTCAATAGTTTTTGACTTTTCCGACTCGGAGATTGACACAGACGCGTTTGAATTCGTATAGGGTGAACGAGGAACGAGCTAGATTCCGCGATGTGTAAAGGGTTCGATAATCGTCTTTTCAAGTTCCGAAATTAAAGTACGTACTTAAATAATGTAGTAGTGCATAGGTCGATTCAGGGGTTGATGGGGAGGGCAGGGAGTATGGTCTCTTCTTAGTATTGCCGGACGTGGAAACGGGAAGATGTACCAGGGTGACAATGTGGCATAGGGCTAGTCGCTGGGATATCTTGAAGAGTCAGGCAGGGAGCTTACAGAGCGGATGTCGCACTGGGCTAAAGCTCGGGTCACCTACTGGTGTGAACGACAGAGCCTAGTTTTAACCTCCTCTGGAGGGAAGCAAGCGTCTGGGATGGCCTTGCGCCAGTTTTACATACTGGAAACACATCCCCCATGAAAGGCGATGTTTATGGCAAAGCGTCCGTGCCGTGAAGAGGTTGCGATTTGTTCTAACCTTTGTCATCTGACTGAGCTGGTCATGGTCTCATATCTATATATTTATATATACACATGATCATATAGGCTATCCCAGCCAGCGGGGTGAAGTCCTTTTTACTGTATCACCTCCTGTCTGAGTAGGGCAAAGTTTTAGGGTGTTAGGCACACACAGGGGTTCCAACTTGCCCCGCGTCTTTCTGTCGATTAGTTGAGGGGTTGTATGGTGTTTGCTAGCACAATATACAACCACACACACGTTTAATTGTAAATGTGAGGTGACGGACCTCTAGCCTTGAAATCCACACATTTGAAAGCCTAGGAATACTTGATTTTAGGGCCAAATGTTAGGCAGGTAAATTCTAAAATAAAGTCTACTGTTAGGGTATTAATAATTTATTTTTGAGAAATTATACATAGTGGGAGGTATCAGGTAACCTTCATCATTGTTTAGGAAAAATAGGTCAGTAAATTTAGGTTGGTTTAGGTTATAAGGTTCCAAGTATACATAGGGATCTCTGAAAATTATATTTTAGTGGTTCAGGAATAAGTGTTGTTTGTTGACTAGTTTCATTATTTATTTAAGATGGTTTTATAAACCCACAGAACCCTAATTTTTAATACTAAAGCATAAGGCTTTGATATTGGCAATAAATATGAAATGATATCAGTATTAGAAAACATTTGAGTTTCACCACTTAAGGATCTCTAAATATGATGTACTTACTTAGGTATTTCTTTTAAGAAATAAGAAGGCTTGAGTTTGGCACAAGAATATGCCTAAATAATAGAGAAAGCATACATAAGTCTTGATTTTGAATTCTTGTTGATGAAATGTATTCTGGACTACAAAAGGTCATAACTGTGGTACCTACCAAACCCTTCTTAAGGTCAGTTCTTAGTGAAAACTAAATTGAAATGATTTGAATCTATATTTATCAATAAATAAGAACCCTTTACATATCAAATCAAATAATCTGATTGTAAGAGTCCAAAAATAGAGTACAGTGACTTGACGGCATTGTTTGGTTAGTACTTACTATCCAGAAGAAAGTTCTTAGGTGAAATAAGCAATGGCTTTGATTTTAATACCCATTTGACTGTTAAATTATTTACTTACTGTGGAAATAGCTCTGGGAGATTTTATTCAAGAAATAAGAATAATTTCAATCTTTATCAATATTCAATAAACTTAAAATACAAATGATGTATTTGTTTGCATAAAAGTTTTCCATTGTCTGGCAAACAAGGCCTTAACTATTACTATACACCAAATATGGGGTAGTAAAAGTTGTATCTTCGTCATTGGAAATAAATAAATACATCTATGGAACAAAAACTAAGTTCTATTAGTATTATTATTACTACTTTACCTAGAGCAGGTTTCTCAATCAAAAGTACTTACTTATATTGAAATTATTCTATTCAGTAGTTATAAAATTGACTACATAAATGGCTGTGATTTGTGAAGGATTGAAAGGAATTCTTACCCATCATTTACAATTATATAAACATAAAACTACTAGTATAAAGTAGCTAGTTGCCTATTAAATTCATTTATATAAGGTAATTTATATTGGCTAATTTTCATGTAAGGGGTTCATTAAATGAAACCTATGTACACATGAATGAAGGTACGGTAATTAGGTAACTGGTATTGAGTCTGGTAATGGTATAAAAAGATGTCCATATGATGAATTGTGTCTTTGGTATGATTAAGACACGTGCTGATGGATTCAACATCTTTTCTAATTTATTTTTAGTAAATTATCTTTATAATATTTTATAAAACTTGTACCTTAATTCAAAGAACTAAGTTTTATTTAAAACAAACAACCATCTAACTTTGATACTATGGTTTTGTTCATACTATATTATGAACTTTACATCTCTAGTTTAGAAAGCCAATGTTAATTACTGTACATTATATTTGCTGAGAAATGCCTAAATGAGATTAAATAAAACACCAGTTATTCTAAAATATATTCAACCAAATATTTTTCATAAATTACAGCTGTTACGTCACCTCAAAGTTCTTTTAACTTTAATTCCTCAGCTAGAGATCTCTCTTTAGCTATCTAACCTTCTCAGGACACTAAAAGTTAATAGTACTAGGGATTAAAATTGTTTCTGAGAGCAATCATATATTGTACTTAAAAGACAGACAGATAAACACTCTTTATTTGGATTCATGCTCATAAGTTTTGAAGTTTGAACTCTTAAATTAATCTTTCAGTATAATGTGGACTACTGATGACAGCACAGCTCTTAAATATTATTTCAAGTTAATGTTTATTCATTCAATAAAGTGAAGTCTCCTGGCTAGAGCACAGCTCTTAAATTGCTTCAAGTTAACGTTTGTTTATGATTGATAAATAGGTAGTTATTATTATAACGGAATACAACTTTTAATAAGGGTTTGTCTAGCTAACTTTATCTCTGAATCACTTTTAAAAAACTTGGGTTCTACTTAAGGCGCGACGTAAGGTTCTAATCTGACGATCACACTTTGGCCATATATCTGTTAAAATCATTTCTATTAAGCACCAAGCGTTAAGCTATGTAGGTTGTAAGTGGTTTTGTTATTGGGAGGATTCGACGGAGTTCAGTGTGAGCAGTAGTGGTTTTTACAGGAGGTGTTAGTACATTGTATTAAGTTAAGTTGTAATAATATTACATAAATATATTCTTGTTTATTTAAGTAAGTTAATGTAACTCCTAGAGAAAGAGCGGGGTTCCTGTACTTCAGTTCCTGTAACTACCACGGGGCCCTGACGTTAAAACTTTTAATGTTAAAAATTTGTAATGAATAAACGTATTTATATTATTATTATTATTATTATCTCAAACACTGGCCCCAACGTTGGCCCCAACCTGTGAAGCCTTGAGAAGGCTCCGCCGTCACCTGGCAAACAGGAATCACTCGCCCGGCCCCGTGATATAAAATGCATGAGCCCCTGAAGTAATTACATTTTAATTTTTAGCACCCTCGCTCCGGTGAAAACTAATTATTTTGGTAAACATTTCAACGGTTTATGTCGTTATAGAGTTTTAAAATTTAGGTTACATGATTTTCTATCGCTTAGAGAAAATTCGTGTAAAAATGATTACCAAAACCGGAATTTGGAATTAATTTTAGTTTTAGTGCTGTCAAAACTTGAATTTTTCCAAAGTAATTTAGCTTCTAAGTCTAAAACTTAAGGATTTTTTTGCGATGAAGAAAATTTAGTTTTGACAGCACTAAAACTAAAATTAAAGCCTTCAGAATCGGCTATAATAGCAAACTATAATTAAGTAATATAGTTGGCAAGTACTTGAAGCCAGTGGCGTATTTTAAAATTTGGCGCCCTGGGCCTGTAAGGTTTGCCGCCCCATAAATTAACGAGAAAAAAGCAAAAATATTTCAATTATAAAATAAAATCCAGCAGTGTGTTGATGTGGGCTGTGTGCGATGATAATGAACTAAAAAACTGAAAATACCTTACAAACAAATACACCATTTATTCAATATTTACATATTCTCTGATGAACATATTTTTTTTTGACAGTTTTTAAAATCAAA
Source organism: Ypsolopha sequella (assembly GCA_934047225.1). NCBI lineage: Eukaryota > Metazoa > Arthropoda > Insecta > Lepidoptera > Ypsolophidae > Ypsolopha > Ypsolopha sequella. The sequence continues at coordinate 8,543,108 of OW204002.1, read as the reverse complement.
AAGCAATAATTTTAAAAGACTTGGGCGAATAGACCAGATAGGTACCTAACGATTGATAATGAAAAGCGTCCAAAGTTGAGTGCGAGGTGCAGCTTGCGCCGCCTCTCGCAGCTTGCCGCCCCGGGCCATGGGACTTTTGGCCCCAGGGTAAATACGCCACTGGTTGTAGCTCAGGCGGTAGAAAGCAGGCGTCTCAGTCTTGAGACCCAGGTTTGAAATCCCCGGTCGGGCTTGCACCAATGAGTTTTTCGGAACTTAAATATTTTAAATAAAATACAATATGGGTATCAAATGGTAGGTATTAAAAAGCTAATTGTAAAAATATATAATTTAGCTATATTTGATTGCATCTATTTCGAGAAATCCTTGAAAAACCATAAAAAATTGTATGTTCCCTCCGCTTATTTCCAAAACAGATGCACCAAAAAAATATGAAAACAATCATGTTAATATGTGTTTACGTAAAGATTACAGGAAAAATAAAGCGGTTGAGAAATTCACGAAAAAAGACAAAATTAAGTTTATCATCCACAATACGGAACCCTAGGTACGCGAGTCTGACTCGAACTTGGCCTTTTTTATTTTTAAGAACACTGATCTCAAAAAGAAAACACGATTTCAAGTACTGAAAACTAAATAAATAACCCAGGTAAAGTATAAAATAAACGAATACGAATATAGACTGGTCCGTATTCGTAAAGAAACCGGTTAGAGCTACGTGGTTTGTGTTTAGATGATTTCATTCCACGGTCCGACCTGTTTTATTAAAATAAATGAGTTTCCTGGCGTCGTTGATTACAAGACTTCGAGATTTCTCCCGTTGCTTTGTTTTTAAATATTTTCATTGTAACACTTTTGTAATGCGGTAGGAAGTTACTTAATTCTTAATTCTACACAGATAGGTTTATAACAAAATCGGACTGCATATTTGTGCCTTTTGGGGTCGAGACCCTCGGGCCGTGGGGTCCTGATGCTAAACTCTTTTTTAAAGAGTTATCCACACGGCTGATCGACGCTTGTGGGGACCCGAAGGCTGGCGCGTATCTTGGCCAGAGAATCAGTCTGGCCATTCAAAGAGGAAACGCTGCCAGCCTTCTAGGTACCCTTCCAGATGACGGTGGCGATCTAGATAGGATTTTTATTTAGTTTAGTTTATTTTTATAAGGTATAGTTTTTATAAGGGTTTTATTTAGGTTAGTGTTTTGTTTTAGGTAAGTTTTGTTTTTAAGTGTTTGACTGTTATTTAAGTATTATTTTATTAATGGCAATTAAATGGTACAAAATAGGTGTCTTAAATATAATGTACAATGGCGAGCTTATCTCAAAACTGAGATTTCTTCCAGCAAACCAAGCCTGAAACTGAATATTTGTTTTTGATTTTTGGGTATACAAACTAAAATAGAAAAAGATATATATCTTCAGAAAAAATTTTTTTTTCGTTTTATTGTTTTAGTTTTAATATGTGTTTTATCAATAATATTATTAATTATTAGTCCTAATTTGATTAGCATTACTTGTCAATTATGGTGTCTCTAGTTAGCATAAAACGCACGTTTGTATCATTTTTTTAAGTCGTAGTCACGTCATATTTTTTTGATTAAATTTCTAATTATATTTTGGATCTTTGGTGATATGATTTTTATTAGATTAAGATTTATTTCTTTCGAATCTTTGCGTTAGTTTCGAATTTATAAGGAAACGACGTCTTTTATATTTTACTTTGTTTATTTTTTATTTTAAAAGGACAATACTTCTGTACTTTTCAGAAAATTAGGAAACTGTATACAAGAAAATCTTAGGAGACTTTAAACAAAAATATCTGTATTATTCAAATTTTATAAATCATTAGAATCTCAGGACATATACAAGTCAAATGAAAATACGTAAGTCTTCAATAAAACCCATACATTTGCGTGTTTGTTTTTAATGTACAAGTTTTTATTGTATGGCGTACAACATGTGAAATAGCTTTAACTGTTTTTTTTTATAAATACTGATATATATAGTTTTTTTTTTATTATACACATTAATTAATGAAAGCAAGATATATTTCGAGTCCTCTTGGGCTCGGCATCAGAATGCAACTGAAATTTCTTTTTTTTTAAGAAAAGCCGAATGGTAACATTATATTTTATTATTTAACTGTTTTTGCACTTACAAGCTATCAGCTCAATAAACCAAGTAGTTTTTGAGCTATGCTGAAAAGTTCAGACAAACACCGAGGTTTCGCAATTGTGACTTTTTTTTTTTTTTTCACAATTTTCACAATTTTCGTTTTGTGACGGATCTCTAAAAACACGATCCGTTATGTTATAATTTGCTCCGGGTAAGGGTTACGGGGCGCGAGGGCTAGGGCTCATGTAAACGATGTTCTCGTTATTTCATTTCCCTTTGTCCCGTCCCCCTGTTTTGGTCCATTTCGAGATTTTATTGACTATTATTGCTGTTTTGTATCGTTCAGTATCTTCTATTGCTTGTTAACTGATTTTGTGCTGTGAATAAAATATATTGATTTAAATTATTATTACATACGGCTTGAACACTCACGTGTGATTGTTGTTGACTATATGCCAACCGTTTCACCGATACAATTTCGGCATTATCAAGGCGAGTGTCGTTCTTAGGACGACGACGTGGCGTTCACCGTCGTTGTCAAACGGGCATATAGTCAACAACAATCACACGTGAGTGTTCAAGCCGTATGTAATAATAATTTAGTATGTCAGCTCACGCGAGTTTTAATAATATTATATTGATTTACTTATGGTTCCTTATACGAATATGAGGACTTGTGACCTTAACCAATACACAAAGCTTGTGATGCGTACTTAATTTCTAATATAGCATTTTTCACTAACCATTGACCATAATTCAACACAAATTTATCAACTAAAGCTTTACTATTGTAAAGTATTGTATTGTAATGGTTTTTTTAAAATTATGTGTATGAGTATTTCTACCTGCAACGAGGATGAAAATGTTATTTTAGTTGTATTGGGTCAATCTGAAAATCAGCGCTGTAACGTTTTTAGCTTATAGAAAATGCTGAGATTGGTCCATTTTGTTTACAAAATATCTATAAATTTATTAACTAAAATTTATTTTTATGTTTTGATTTTGTGGCAAATAAATATATTTCTATTCTAATTCTTCTATTTAAATAAAGTAATCTTTTATGTGACACATTCATTTCACTGGTTGTTTACACATATTAGGTCTTTACATATGAAATTGCTGTTTTCTATAGGGAATTAATAGGAAACTCAATTTTCAGTACTAACATTTTTGCATTTTCTTAGGAATGACAAATCCAAATTTTGTCATTTCTTTTGTGTATGAATGAGACAACATTAAGCTAACAGAAATATTAATTTAATTTACATATTATTAGAGTGCGATACAAACTTGCAATCAATCAGAAACAAATTAGAGTATTCAAAGCGATGAATTTCGCAAAAAAACATATAATATTAATTTAATTTTTTAAAAGTGTCAGCTAAAATATATTACAAATCTTATCATGGAAACGGATGGCATTTAGGACGAACTGTTTTTGAACAAACTGAAAATAAAAACAAAATTTAATACGTAGATGTGAAACCTTGAAATCAACTTTCAAACAAAAACAAATAATTGAAATAGCTATTGAATTACAGGAATTATGAACTTATGAATCTGTAAGAAAATTTCTGCAATTCATAGGTAAAATCCCTATTATTTGCTTATTACAAAATCAGTGCTTTGTTAGATTGCATCATGTTATTACTGCCGCAAAGCACACTAATAAATGCTACATGTTCAGGGCATTGATTGACATATAAAAACGTGGACGGAGTCGCAGCTAAGCAACTGCTGATGCATAGCAATGGCGGCGGTTTGTGAGTGTGTGTTTGAACTTACTATGGTCATACTTTATATTCTCTGCTATCGGCTTCTATGATGTGAATGCGTGCGTGCCAGGCTTGTGCGTACAAGCGAATCGGTATATTATATGGGTGCTTCAGTTTTTTTTTAACGAAACTCTGTCCGGTTTTTTTTATGTCAATGATTATTTGTGGTTCAAGGTTGGATTTTCGCTTGGTTAAAAAAAAATCATTATATTATATTTGATCAGGTAGATTTTAAGAATGACCACTTCGAGATGTTCCATGAAAATTTAAATATTTTTTCAATGCATGTGCTCGTAAAGGCCCACTTTTTATGCATCAAAACCGAACAGAAAGTCGATTATTTTGCCCTAGGGCTTTATTATTATTTATTTTTTAATTTATTTACAATGGTTGGCATCTTGTACCATAAATGTCATACTTTTTTTACACTGTTTAACGGCTCTGGATACCTAGTCCTTTTGAGCCAATTACAATTTAAAGTTCACAAAATTATATTTGTTTTATTTCCTCACAGTATGCATTGAAAAACGTAGTATGATACACGGGCGTAAGAGCAATACATTACTCGGTTACGTTTAAAACACTCGCTACGCTCGTGTTTTAAATCGTCCTCGTAATTTATTCCTTTGCGCCCTTGTAGCATAAACTACTATTAAGACATTTTGTGCATTGTATATGTTTAAGAATTGCACGTCTAACAAAAATGTGTGATGTAACTTTAATCATCTTAACTGGAACTAAAATCTATATCGTATGCACCAAAAAATTAGAACAACTATTGTTTGCTTTCACCATAAAAAATACTTTATTTTCATAAATAAAAAAGGGTCTATTTTGGGTGTAGTTTGTTCTCTGTCTTCTCTGCCTACGCATTTTCCATTCACCAACTAATTTATAAAGAAAAGTTTCAATTAATAACAGGCGCCAACAAAAACCCGTTCAAAGGGCAAAATTAATCTCAAAATTCATAATTGGAGCATCGCCTTAATTCGTCCGCTTTTGTTAATCGTGACCAATTATCTTTGAGATCACCTGGGTGGCTTTACCTTCAGTTTCCTTTTAGCTAATTTGGTATACATAGCGCATTTTTAACAGTTGGTAGAGCTGATGCCGGGCTCGACTGTGGAGGTACCACTATATCTTACTCGGAGACCCCCTAGAAGTAATTCGGGGGAGAGTAAGAGGACAGCTCACAGGCAAAAAACTAGGAGTCCCACCATGCCTGGAACCGATGGATGGCGGTATATCCATCCCTAATAGCCGGGCCTTATATAGAATAGACTGGTGAGGATTCATGTCGTGAAAATATGTTTATGTTTTGATGTTTCGGAAGGTAAATATATATAAATGAGACACAATTATTATAAAATATTACAATCCATTAAATTGATGCCGGGCCCAGTGGGGCCCGAAATATATCTTGGACTCTATTGTAATATCTTATAATAATTGTGTCTCATTTATATATATTTACCTTTATAATTATATATCAAAAATAAAAGAAACTAGCTGATAAAAGCATTTGATCTTTCGGAAGGTCATTTACATTACGTAATGTATAGTGAATATTGTGGCTGCCTCATTTTCGAATTAAATTGGTGGACATTTCGTTCTAATCTGGCTGTTATTTCAGTACGATTTCAAACTTTGTAACTCCAGTTTTCATTCCATTCCGTGAATCCAAGAGCCAAGTAAAAATTTATTCTTATCTTAACGGATGTTTCTTTACACATAAAAAAGGACATGACCTTTCCAAAGTGGAAGAATTTTATGTCAACGACACGTATTCCGTTGCTGAATATTTTTTTAACTGTCAAACGGAAGGGTGGTTTGTATCACTGATATGGTGAATAGTATTATGCTTTTAGGGCGTGATGGTGATGCTGGTTTTGTTTGTTTATATTTTGTAAAAAAAAGTGGTAGCTCTAGATTAAAGCATGATTATACTTAAACTCACTTTAACTTTCGTCACATTGTTAACGCCTTATTTTGTATATATGTCGCAGCCATATCGTATAACACACTGTATTAAATATAGGTGTGCCGATTGAAAAACGTCGCTGTTTTGTAATGAGACTACCTTACGTTCAGGCAGATTTCAATTCGGATTAAATAAAGTACTACGCATTGCATGAGCACTTCGCGTTCGTCAAAGCTGCTTGGTAACGTGGCGCCCGGATACAAACGATCGCAACGATTTTGTAAAACAGCGTTGGATTGTAAATTTTGTTAAAAACTAGGGACGTTGGGACTTCTTTTTTTATCCTACATGTAAATCTAACACGCTCCTCCTCGCTTCGCTCGTCGTCGCACATATTTTTGACTTTTGGTTGAAAGACATTTTACATTACTTTTAAACCGGATAGCCAGATTGTCGAACGTAACGCAGTGACTTACCGGCTGAACGTGAGGTAGGCGCATTAAAAAATAGCGACGTTTTTAAATCCGGCGCGCCTACTTGTAATACGGCGTGTTATACGATATGGCTGCGATATATACACTACTAGCGGACGCGCCGCAGCGTTGCTCTGTGGATCCCGTTTCTTCCGGTCCCAGGGGAATTTCCCAAAAAACCCTTCTTAGCGGATGTCTACGTCATACAAGGAACCTACAATCCAAATTTCATGTTCCTAGGTCCAGCCGTTTGGTCTGGAAGTGGATAGATCAGTCAGTCAGGGTATTTGTTTATACATACCTGTATATAAATATAGATAGATCTTACGTTCGGCTTCAACCGCGCCTGACGGGAAGCGTCAAGCGACCTGGGATGAGGCGCGCACGCCCAGAACGTTAGTTAAATCTACGGAAGTCAGTAATAAACGAATGACTGATACTGCAACTGCCTGTAACCACTCTTCCAGTGCGGCTTAATATGACGTCACACCGGAACACGACAATTTGCTGGCGGGCAAGGACATTAATAATTTTGGCAAGTGCGAGTCGGACTCGCGCACTCGGTTCCGTACTAACACAAAATACGGGTACGGAACCCTGAAAATATTTTGGTAAAGAACAGCAATATAGATGCCTTAGCAACAATGAAGCAACAAAAACAAGCTGCTTAAAAGGCAAATAATTCACGGCTCTTGCTGAGTACAGAACTTTAATATCTTAACGGGTATATTTTTTCTGTAATTTTTACGTAATCAACGTATCAACGTAATTACGTATCACCACGTGGACGCTTAGTAATAGGATCCCGTGTTGGGGTGTTGGACCCTTTCTTCCTTCTTCAAGACCTTCAGGTGTACGAAAGCTTTTTCTAAAAAAGACAGACATAGTCACCGTAAAGCAAGAACTGTCGCATAGCAATTGCGGCAGTTGTAAGTGTGTGAGTGGGCTTACTATGGATCATAAGCTTACTATGATTATTTATTTATTTATTTTTGTTAAAAAAATATACAAACATTATACATAAGAGTGTATCGGAAACCTTTTGAGGTTTCTATTTACACTCAGTTTCAAGATTCGTCTCATAACATTATTTCGACTGACTGTCTCCTAGCTGCTTAAATAACATTGATCAACTTAGCTTATAAAGCACAAAAACAAAATCGAGGGTAGAACTACACACCACTAAGTAACACAGTCGCATACTGTTTGGAATGCAGAGTAACAAAATAAGGCATGTTTGTAGATATCAAATACATTCTTGTCTTAAAATTTTGTCAAATACATTCATTCTTAATGCTACTATTTTAAGGACTAGTTGAGATTACCACCAGCTTATTACAATAAGTTTGCCTTATTAGATGAGATAAGGATTTACACTGCTAACTGCTATATATTATTAGCCTACTGTGTTTGATACAATGATGTGAAAGTGTGGTGCATAGCTCGTCCGTACAAGCGAGTGCTTCAATTGTTTGGTTAGCGAAACTGCTTTTTTTTGAATTCCATGGTTTTCGGGTTGTGATATACTTAGCAGTGAAGCCAAAAGATAAATTCATAGTTTTCTCATCCACACCTTATCACAGAAGCGGTAGATTCACCATTTATCTACTGGTTCACACTCAGCGGATACTGTTCAAGTTATTTAATTTAGTTTGAACGGTTTCCCCGAAGTTTCAACTTAAGGGGCTCCACCATGCTAAACATCAGTTTTGCATTGGATTCAGTTCCGTCAATGTAGACGGTAAAAATTTTAAAAATTATGGCGTGTTTTTTGTTTCAAGTCAATTATTAATTACACTTTATAAATAAACATACTTGCAGTCTTCTTTTAATTATAATGCTTTTAGAAAAGCGTGAATTTCACGAAAAAACCGATTCAGTTTCCATATTTCAAAACCGATTGAAACGAAACCAACAAACGCAGACACTTACCAGAAAAAAAAATCTTTATTACATAAAGAAATAATATTTAGTGTCCTAATGTAGCCGCGATTTCAAAATAACTGAAGTTTTGCGAAAACAAAAGTGTTAAAGGAGGACTGAATTTTAGCATTGTGCAGCCCCTTAACTTTTCATACAAAAGTTCAGTCTACCGCAGAATTACAAAGATAAGACGGAGTTGACCTGAAATGAATAGGTAGAGTTTTTCATTATAATAAAGTGGGTTTCCTCAAGTGGCTTTAGTGAAGCCAGACAACCGTGTGAGTCCCGGTTGAGAAATTGTCACATCCAGATTTACTTTTATTCAGGATTTATAAAACCCATAACATTGTACTTGCATACATCTTCTTGAGAAGTTGTAATAGAAATATCGGTATTAAACATTTAGTTTATTAATGGATGCCTCGCGACGTTGCTCATTTATCCCAAACCAGTGGAAAGGACATCATTCAGCGTTCATACATTTTTGGGCTAAATCTGAAAGTGCCGGCCAAAAAATTATAATGTTATATTTCGATAAAATGTGTCATTATATTCATTTTTTGCTATGGTACCTAAGTTGTACGGTCATTCTCTACTTAGTTAGATGATTTCGAAAATTATTATTCTTGTATTAATTTTCGAAAAAATATCACATTATTAATGATTTGTTGTGCAGAAAAGATGTTTTGAACATATTTTACTATGAAATCAATGCACAGGGGTTATTCTCTGTACTCTTTCACCAGCTATAAATAGTCATATTCATACTTTTTCAATAAACTAACCTGAATTTCACTTATCTAACTTAATAAATAATAAATTAATTGGTTTAAATCTGAATAAAACGGTAACATGGAATAAAATATTTATTTGAAAAAAACAAAACAGTAAAAAGGTTAATATTCGTTCTGTCTGACTATTATATTTTCCAGACCCTCTGCCGGTGGAACTATGGTGGGATCATGCCGCGCAAAACCCATGTACCATATGATGGTCATAACGTGTGCACAGCATCCTAATGTACGTCTCCCAATATTGCAGCTACAGTAGTAATGAGGAATTGCTTCTCTTCCGAGTAAAGTTGGCTCAACGGCGATGTAAACGTAGTAAGTTTTGGCTTGAACGTGTCTTGACTGTATGCGACCTCTTATAAGCCAAAGGTCTCTTCCATCCAGTTCCCGAACCTCTTGAGCTGGCATGTCTCCACCAAGCTCTATGATAAACGCACCATCAGGTTGAATATGCTCCCCATAATAGCTTCGAGCCTGCTTTATTTGATAGCTGCCCAAGGCAAACAATGTCAGTTGCTCTGGCGTAAATCTGGGGAACTGGTCAAATTCCGGCGTATTGGCTGTCATCGACTGGAAATGTGCTCTCCTTCTATTGTAGTTATTAGTGATGACAAGATCTGCTAATCTATTAGGCAGAGTTATTCTTTCATTAATAATTCTTAAAAACTCATTAGCATGCACATTATTGTCGATCAGGACATGGAAGTCATTTATAAGAGCTGCAGCAATTCTAAAGTAGTCCATCATATGTCTTAGTGATCGGTTACTGTGGACTATTCTTAATAGGCGAAAATCTATTTTGAAACGTCCATTTATGACTTCGATCACCCAACGACAAATGGTCACAAGCCGAGACTTGTTGGCTTGGTCAGTGGTAAGCTGCAGTTCCCTTCGGTTCTTTGTCTCCGGCATATGCACTACGTAGCCGTAGTCTTCAAGGGACCTCACCGAGTCCCTGAATCCGCGGTCTAAAATAAATACGTCCCCCGGCCTAAAGAACCAATGAAAACCGCCTTCTTCGTTATCTACAGAGTTGTTCATAATCACCGCATCAGAAGTAGTTGCAGCATGAGGTCCAGAAACCTCTATTATATGACCATCACAGCATACATATAACATTGGTTTGAGAAGGTGACGATACTTGTGACCACTATACGATTTCCGTTGGTAGAAATAGTTAGAGCTCTTTTGATGATAGATATAAGTACCATCGCACATTGTCACAGCTTTCCTTTCATTGATTGGACTGTCTGGGTTGCCAAAAAGTCTTTCTGGGACTATCAAGTTTCGTTGGACCACTTCCTCACGGGTCATGTGGTCGAAACCAACTCGTGACGGCACATAGTCCGCCATCAATGCTTCACGACCTTTCTTCAACATTCTTTGAAAAGTTGATTCGGACATTTTGAATATTGAGGCTAGTCTTACATTGGAATCTCCGGTCCGCATTTTTGTTAATACCGCTGCGAGCATAGTTTTTTTGCATCGATTATTATTGAGGCTGGGCACATTTTCTAACAAAGAAGAGAACTGTTCTTTCGTAATACTGGTCCACGTGCGGAATTCACTTGGATTTATGTCTTCGTACTCCTCGAAGTTTAAAAACTCAGATGTGATGTGTTTTTTCGCTATGGTGAGAGTGTAAACAATCTGATTTGCAGTGAACTCTTCCATTAAGTTATTTTGCAGTGGGAGTTCATGCCAAACATTTTGTTGCAAGTGTTCTTCACAAACGCGGCCATTTTCAGGAATCATGAGGTTGTAACGACATAACATACGACAAATAATGTTTTGTGGTATGCGGAGTCTGGACATATTCTGACAATGCTCAAAAACACAATTTACAGTAGTGTTGGGAGTACGCTTGAAACCAGGTAGTGCTAATGTTGACCCTGCAGCTTGACGGTTTTCGTTATTATTTTCCTCAGCAACGTTGTCCTGGCGTACTTCCCGTAAAATTCGTTGATGTGTCCTTTCTGCCCTTTGCCAACAAGCTCGGCAAATGAAATCCGTTGGTGGCATCTAGAACAACAAAAAAATATACATATCATATTGTTATCTCATAGACATAGCCACGTTATTTATTTATCAATGAAACTTAAATGCGCAGCACTGTACAAAACAAGTAAGAAAAATGGTAACTCTACTAAAACAAAGGCCAATAACGGAATCCTTTCTGTTCCTTACACATTAATATTCATACTTTAGTGTTTGTATGTACGTATAAGTATGAGCAAGTTCTTAAGAAACCAAGAATCATCTCTGCAGAATCTCTGTAGTAGACTCATATAAGAGACACGTTCTTCTTTTGTTGCAAGTTTTACGCACACGTTGAGCTGGTCAGGGCAGTCCATAGCATCCTTACATTTAGACATATAGGAATGTCATTCTGATTAAACAACAGTGTTGATCTGACTCAAAATGCAATGCAGGGTTCAAAATTAATGACGACAACATCGTTTTAACAATAAAATATAATATATTACTCTTTAGTGCAAAAATAACTGTAGGTCAATACTTACTTGATTTTCCATTAATTCTTCTAAAACAATCTGAGCAATATCGATAAATTCTTGCTCTCGAGAAACCCAGGTGTACCAGCGCCTCCCCCCAATTATTTCACGACACCTTACACACAATTGTTCATCCATGATGTAAAAACAGTAACTGTCCACTAACCAGAGGTCGCGTGCTTAGAGATAGCCGTCCGATGTAACATAAGTCCCATGGATAACTAAATGTTAATTAACCCTTTCTCCTTTTTTTACTTGTACTTACCACCGTTAATTGTGTGACAATTACGTGTAGATAAGGATTTAGCGTCTCGCTCCCTCCTATGGTTGCGCTTATATTTCTATCTCACCTGTAGCGAGGCTGATTGCGTCAGGTAAAAAAACCCAAACCCAATCTATAATTATCCTTGTTTACGCAGAAACGGGGTTTTAGACACTGATTTGTTTGTTACTCAAAGTAATATTTTAGTTCAATTATAAATGTGCAATACTCTAGAGACTTATTATAGTATTACATACTCGTGATTATGTTTTTCTACACTAAAAACAATCCATTTTATGCCATCAATCATACGCCTTTATAAAAAGCATAAAATATCGATTTCGAGCTCACAGAATAAAGCAAAGAATGACCCTACAGCTTTTGTCTCATAATAACAAATAAATACAATTACATATTCTAACGAAACATAGCGTTATTTTTGTTTGGCCGGCACTTTCATACTTAGCCAAAAAAAATATAGATTTTTCGAAGTCATATAATAAAGCAGAGAATGACCCTACATATTTTGTCTTGTAGTAACAAATAAATCTAATTATATATTCTAATGGAATATAAAATTATATTTGTTTTTGCCGGCACTTTCATATTTAGCCCAGAAAAAAATATCGATTTTTCAAACTCATATAATAAAGCAGAGAATGACCCTACCGCTTTGGTCTCATAGTAACAAATAAATATAATTACATATTCTAACGAAATATAACATTATTTTTAATTGGCCGGCACTTTCAGATTTAGCCCAAAATGAATGATGTCCTTTCCTAAAATTCCTTCTTTGTGGATGTCTGGATCATACAAGGAACCTACAGTCCAAATTGCATATTCCTAGGTCCAGCTGTTTGGTCTGGGCGTTGATAGATCATTCAGTCAGTTCATTCATTCAATAATTAATTAATTCATTCTTTTTAATATTGTAATTACACAAATAAATTGTCAAATTTCAAATTCAATTGGTTTATTTTGTAAAATGTATCATATCACATTTTACAAGTATTTTAATCTTTAAAAAAAAAGCAAAAAGATAAAAATTAAAAAATTACAATAAAAAAAGTCATGGTAAGTTCTTAAAATATAACTTGGACATTCTCATCAATGGAATCAATATACACGGAAAATTGTTTTGTAAAAACCTTAGTAACCTTCCTTAGTAAATATTCTACCAAAGAAACACTATCAAGATGGCTTCCAACCATTTGCTTGCAATCTGTCGGTCAGCCAGATCATTTAAAACTTTATCGCAATTTTGTATTGAAGTTAATTTTATTGAGTTTACACTCCGAAAATTTATTTGCTTGTTTTTGGTGGAACGGTTTTATTATCACTTTAGTGGCCAAAACGTGTTTAACATTACCGTTTATTACCGATTCACAATTTTAAGTATCATGAAGGAATTTCAGTAGATAGATTGCGTTAAATGAAATTACATAGTATACAGTTCACAATTAAGAACATTCCAGAAGAAAAACTAATGCACAAGGAAAAATAAAATTGAATAACACCTTTTACAGAAAAAAAAAAAAACAATAACTTGCGTAAACATAACATATTGGTTTCTTTGGGAAAGCCGTTTATATAATAATAGTAGTTTATGCTACTAGGGCGCAAAGGAATAAATTACGAGGACGATTTAAAACACGAGCGTAGCGAGTGTTTTAAACGTAACCGAGTAATTTATTGCTTTTACGCCCGTGTATCATACTACGTTTTTCAATGCATAGTGTGAGGAAATGAAAACAAATATAATCTTGTGAACTTTAAATTATGATTGGCTCAAAAGGATTGTATCCAGAGCCGTTAAACAGTGGGAAAAAAAGTATAACATCTATGGTACACAGGAAAGGCTGCAGGTTAGTCAACCATTGCAAACAAATTAAAAAAAATAATAATAATAAAGCCCTAGGGCAAAATAATCGACTTTCTGTTCGGTTTTGATGCATATAAAGTGGGCATTTACGAGCACATGCATTGAAAAATAATAAAGAGTGTCCTCTCTTAGATACCAACAACTTGAAAAAATGTTACCTCTCCTCTCTCTGAATGACTTACTGACTAAGCTACTGTTTGTTTGTATATATGTATCTGTCTATTTATGTATGTATTTGTACGTAGTATATTTATGTTTAGGTTATAGGTTTAATTTTAATATTATGTTACGCACTAATTTAGATTTAAATTTCTAAGATAAAAATGTTTTTATGTTTTCGCAATGTTGACAGGAAGAAATTTCTTATAGGAATAAGTCTGCCCTTGCCTTCTATCTGTTCTTTGTATGTATCTTATCTTCTTATTTTTGTGCAATAAAGTATTTTTTAATGAATTAATTAATTAATTAATTCATTCATTCATTCATTCATATGGTTTTAGGAAATAATAATATACTAGTATAGTCCTTTTTTATATCTTAATTTAATGTGTTAACCTGTTGTTTACTTGCAAACGGACGAATTCGTTGAACGTCACAATAGACTTGTATTAAAGCCGATTCTGAAGGCTTTAATTTTGGTTTTAGTAGTGTCAAAACAAAATTTTCTTGATTGCAAAGTACTCCTTAAATGTTGGGAACATAAGCTAAATTACTTTGGAAAATTTTAAGCTTTTACTGAAATAAAATTATAATTAAAGCCTTCAGAATCAGCTTTAATGTATCGTTATATTTTATTTTATTAACATTAAAAATAGTTCGAAAAATTTTTTTTTATTCATCTTGTGGATCTGTCTATTTGTATGTCGTCTAACTGTAGTATGATGAAATGCTTCTTGACTACGCGAGTAGAAGCATATTCGTGAAAATAAGATTAAAATACCAAAAAATGGAAATAGTTCGATTGTAATTGAAAACATTTAAATATAATTAAATTAAGATGTTTATTTTGCGAAATCCATCGCTATAAATACTCTAAATAATCTAAATATTATTAGAGTGCATTACAAACTAGAAAATATCAATCAGAAACAAACCCAAAGACAAGTATTTGAAAAAAAAAATTTTGAAAAAAGTTTCGAATTCTTGTCTTTGGGTTTGTTTCTGATTGATCTTTTCTAGTTTGTAATGCACTCTAATAGTATTTAAAAAAAATGTTTAAAATTATTTATTAATTTAATACGACGTAGCATTTGATATTCTTCCTCTATACGCAGGGTAAGCAAAATCAAAATTTCTTGGCAAAAAACATTAAGATGATTAAGTTAATAATTCACTTGTTCAATAATGTTTTACCAACTCCTTTTATTACCTTCCAGTACTTTTTAGGGTTCCATAGTCAACAACAAGGAACCCTTGTTTCGCCATGTCCGTCTTTCTGTCTGTCTGTCCGCGGTTTAGCTTAGAGACTATTAGTACTAGAAAGCTGTAATTTGACATGGGCATACATATTTATCACGCCGATAAAGTGATAAAACTTTTAGTCCCCTCTAAACACGGGGCGATTCGCATCAGCAGGAACAAAATGTATGGGCCGTTCTTGGGAAGAGCAATTTCCGAGCGTACTGGAAGTTTGGCGCGATCTGTATTAGTCGACAAACTTATAAAAACTTGGAGAAGAAGTCTGCATATTGTGCAGGGTAACTACGGAACCCTACACTGCGCATGGCCCGACACGCACTTGGCCGTTTTTTTTTCAAATTATTGGTGTAACAAATATGTTATCCCAATTTGTGGTCGGCCTGTCCCGTTGCCTGTTGACAAATTGCTGTGTTTATATAATTATTCGCATGGTCCTGAAAATATATTTCAATGTCAACAATATTCTCGAAGCCTATTTTGCATAACCATAGTAAAGAATAATACAATATACACTGGCCTGCAAAACTAAGTACTACACTTTTTAAATTAGATTTTTTCTAAACTATAGAAGTTAGAGATTTAAAATAAGAAACGTTTTATAGCAAATTTTATCAGCTTTCTTTGAAACTATAGGGAACTATAAGGACAACTTCACTATGTGATTATTTTAAATCTCTAACTTCTATAGTTTAGAAAAAAATCAAATTTAAAAAGTGTAGTACTTAGTTTTGCAGGCCAGTGTATTTTAGTAATGTTCTATCCATTATTAGGTGATGCCATTTCCATCTACAAACCACCGGCCTGCTAATCATCAGGCCTGCGTATACCTATTTGTTTGATTTATAAACCTTCGTGACTAACTTCACTGCTCAAAACTGAACTTTTTACCTCAATCGACTTTGGACTTCAATAACTTGGTATTAGAGTTGAATTTTTGTCGCAGGTAAGGAAAATGGTGTCATGTTGGCATTGTAACTTTTGCTTTGAGATTAGGAATGGGGAAACTAATCGGAATAATATGTGGTATTATGGTCGTTTATTTCTTAAACCGCAGTAAAAACGTTTTTAATGCGACGTACCTATCGATTTTTATATGATCGAAATGCAACACAAAGTTTGTTACACATTTGTATATATAATAGATAACTTTGTATCGTTGGAACTCTCTTAGAAAGTCTCATATTCGTAATAATTTATCAATATGTTTTTAGGGTTCCGTAATACCAAAAGGGTACCAATTTAACCACTAACTGGTCCGTCCCTCCGTCCATATGTCACAGGCTCATAACTTTTGAACCGTTGGAACTTGAAACTTTACAAAAAATAGTATTATTTACCCACATAATATGGTGTAAAAAAGGTGGACGAATTCAAATTTAGCAATTACAATTAAGAATAATTAAATACTTAGTAGATAAAAATACGAAGGCTAAATGTAAGCGCGAATATGATAAATTGTTTACAATGTGTAAGATTCTCCCAGTATACTATAAAGTCAAATACCTCATAGGTCTGCAAATTCACTACACTAAAGACTTTAAAGTTCCTAAACCAAATTGAATTATTACAATAAATTATTACAATAAATAAGGGTTTCTTAACCCTTAGTTAAAGTAGATATAAGTAATTTGTATAGTATAAATTTTAGTATGTAACTGATATGAAAAAAAAAGACATGATCTTGCTAAGTTTCTTGCCCTTCTTCTTAACCTTTTAGTATGTAGTATATAGGATGGGATTTGTTCGGCCGCCTGGATTCGTGCTGGAGGCTTGGTTGGTGATCATTGAACCTTGTTCCTGGTCCCTGGCCGGGTCTCCGGTATGGGGTCAGGCGGTTGATTGGATTTCACCTTGTATAATATATAGATTTTACCTATCATTTTAACTGTATGAATATTGCTACATAAATTAAATAAACCTTTAATTTAGTTCATTTACATTTATTATTTTATTACATATATTTTTATAAGATTAAATTTTACTTGTAAAAAGTGTTTACAAAATAAACTATTTGAATTTGAATTCAAACTTTCAGAGAACTTTGTTAACCCTTAAATGCAGGAGATATTATTTTTGTGTGAAATTGAAAACATTGATAGAAAAATACCAAAAAGATATGAAAAAAATAATAAAAATAATATTTCTTGATTGAAAGGGGGGGGGGGGGTTTACAAGTAAAAATAAAAAAAAAAATTTTTACCTCCGATTGTCGGCACTTGGTAAACTTAAAACACATCTTATATATAACATATATATGATATAAAAATTATCATTGTTTACGTTGCTCAGAGCTAGTGCCTGGAGTCAGTGAAATATTTTAACTAACGTCTTCCCTTGTAAATGGAGTAAAATCCGAAACCGTTTGGGAGAAAACATAAATAAAGTGAAACTATAATGTACAAGTGTTTTTCAATAAAGTTAAAAAAACAAGTTTCATTCGCAATAAAAATAAAATTTTTTAGTTTTTCTTTTTTTTATTAGGTACTTGTAAAGCTGAACTCATTGTGACTTTAATAACAAAAAACTATAAAAATATATGCAAGCAGATTATTTATTAGATTTTTTTTTTCCAAAAGCTCTCTTTGACGATTTTCCCGCCAAAATGCGAGGAAATACAAAAAAAACAAAGGAAAATAAATGAATTAATTTAAAATTCAATTTTTTTTTATTTGTTGCCAAACATATTTTTAGCTCATATAATTATAATTTGTAACATAAAATTATGTAAATAATAAATAAAATTCCTTTGTGCCGTTTTCGACCCAAGATGCATTTAAGGGTTAATTTAAGCTATGTTCATTGAACAAAAGATGAAGTCATTAATCTCTCACAAATGAACTAAGCTCAGCCAAGTTTTTGTGTTCCTCCAAGTCTTACACACAACCGCAGACCTTATTTGACTAATCGTTATTTCTTGGATGCTGTCTTAAACATTACATTATTTGAAATATACAAGATTAATTCTAATGTAACTCCGATAATATAATAGATTGTTTCATTATAACCATCCAAAATTCATTACTATAATTAAAAAAAAACTATAAAATTGTATTTTTGTAATATATATATATATATATATATACAAGGTGACTTTTTGATCATCGTCCAAATTCACACTGGAGGCTTGATAAGTGATCAGTATCTTGGATCAGTAACAATTTTGTGAAATTCGTAAAATGAAATTTCGGCTTCCCATAGAAATTCAGTTCCAGCCCGAGTGAATCACTATGGGGAGTCGAAATTTTATTTTACGAATTTCACCAAAATTGTTATTGATCCATGATACTGGTAAATATAGTTACAGTATATACTATTGCAATTAACACTTTAATATATATAATTGAATACCCATATTGTATTATTTTTCTTTATTTTGTATTGAAAATATTTTGAAAATAAATTTTCAAATTTAAAAAATATTTTTTACACCATCATTAGTGGGCAAATGAATGCTATTTTTGTGCCAAATTTCAAGTCTTTATCTTTAACGATGCTAAAGTTATGAGGCTGTGACGGACGGACAACGGAGTCTCACCATAAAGGTTCTTTTTGTACCTATTAGGTACTACGGAACCCTAAAAAGTTATAGCCACTTAAAGATTTCCGTAAAATCCAAAGAAATCAGAGAAAAAACAATAAGGTAGTTCACGCAAAGTCATTGTTATTGTTGATCCCTCTATTTTGGACTATTTTAAACTTGTTCTGTATATGAATGGCTAGGATAACCATAAATTATATTTCCAAGTTATACTTTTAAATTTTTTTCAACTTCTAATTTTAATTGTTTTTACATTTAAAACGCGTTCTAAAAAACATTTCTTAATAACCTCTAAAATGATTGGCGTTTCGTTAAAAGTCACCTAGTATAAGGTGACATCATTTATACAGCCAAATTCATACTGGATGCTTGGTATAAGTGACTTTTTGCTAATTTCGCAAAATAAAACGTGGACCTCCCGTAGTAATTGATTGATAGTAGTAATTGATTGAAAAATGTACCTATAGTTTACGAATTTCACAAAACTGATCATCGAACTGAGTACTTACCGAGTTTTCAGTATGAATTTGCTTATTGACAATGACATAATGACATAATGCTTATTATGAGATTTGACATTGACACTTGACAAGAAAACACAACAAATTTTACAAAAATAAAACATTATTTCAAAACTAGTATTCTAAAACGCCTGATAATACATATTGTACAATAAAACAACAACAAAACAGAAAGTGATAAGAAACCAATAGTTTTAAAACATCGCGCTAACTCATTTTTCGAGTGCGTTGCACTGTGTCTGCGACCTGCATTGTGATTGTGACTACGTGTATATATCAAAACTATCAAATTGTTCATCTTGATACATACCTACATATAGGTGTTTGATTTACTAAATTTATTCAATATTTAATAGTTAAACACAGTGCAAAACAAGCAATAAATAGTGCCATATAAAGAATAATTAAATTCAGCGAGATGCCGCAAAAGATCATCGAGGGAAATTGAGATAATGGTCTGTTTACATTGTCCGCAATTGAGAAAACGACAGAGCTGGCGTTCAGAATTTCAAAAGCGTTGGATTTCACAACCTTCTAGTAGTTCAAGATCCTACCACAAAATTCTGCACATATTTGTTTCTTATTAGAAATGTGATTTAAATGAAATATGGGGTCTCACAACGCCACTGGATTGTCATGCCAAATTTTTGGAAAAGTTCATTTAAGGTTAAACGGCATCAGTTCGGTACAAAGAGCACCATTTAAATTTATTTTTCTTGTTAAGAAGTTAATAATAAATATATTAATCATTTTGTACTTCGAAAAACAAAGCCATAATTTTCCATGTCGCAGACGGCTGGCCCGTCCACTGCAGCCAGCAGCCAGTCATCGTCGAATGATGTGCAGTGTCCGGAGTGCAGAAAGTTATGTAAGGGACAGAGAGGTCTAAACATCCACAGAACTAAAGTACACAAGACTGCCCAAGTACTTTCCTCGAATTCCAATGTTCAAAACGATGCCGGTTTCTCTAGCGACAGACCCCTCTGGCAGCTTCTGGGGGATTTAAAAAGTAATTTACCACGGGTTAAAAGAATTCCACGTGGCGCCCGTATTACAGTGGCAGCCTCTCTGACCCAGTGTATAAATAATGTTGTTTCGGAGAACAACGAAGATAGTTGGGAGCGTCTGCTGACTTTTGCATACCGGACACTGCACGTCGGGAATAGCAAGGATGCAAAAGGTTCTTTAACTCAGAAGATTAAGAACAATTGCAAGCAATCGGATAACCCACATTTGTCGGCAGCATGTCTGCTTAAGAATAAGACATACAACTTGATAAATAAAATAGAGGGCAAAGTAAACGATGGGGACATCCGAGGAGCCGCACGCCTGCTTTTTTCCGACGATGCGATCGCTCCTGGCACACCAGACACCTTTTCGGCCCTGGCTTCAAAACATCCACCTGCAGCTGCGACGACCCAGTTGCCAGACCCACCTGGGCCTTCCGACCACACACCCGAGGCGACGGTTGAGGAGACGCTGGCCGCCTTGATGTCATTCCGGAACGGCTCGGCCGGGGGCCCAGACGGTCTCACGCCCCAACACTACAAGGACTTGGTGTGCGGGACCGTCGGGGAGACTGGCCGGGTTCTCGTGGGTGCAATCACGCGACTAGTGAATCTAATGCTCTCGGGCAAGGTATGTGAACAGATCTCGGACATCTTGTATGGAGCGAGCTTATTTGCCCTAAACAAAAAAGATGGCGGTATCAGGCCAATCGCTGTCGGCAACACGATCCGTCGTTTGGTGTCCAAGATCTGTAATAAACATATTTTGCCTGACCTTGCCTCAAAATTTCAACCTGTGCAACTGGGATTTGGCACTAGGGGGGGCTGTGAGGCGGCGGTTCACGCAACTCGCACATTTTTAGAAAACAACGCGGGGGAGGTACTCCTGAAGGTGGATGTTCGTAATGCCTTCAATTCGGTGGACAGAGGAATCCTGCTGACTGAGATTAAGGAACATATTCCCTCAATTTATAATTATCTTTTCCAATGCTATGGCAAACCTTCAAAATTACTTTTTCAAAATTCATTTATCAATTCCGCTGTCGGATGTCAACAGGGGGACCCACTTGGACCGGCAATCTTTAGCCTGGCTATCCACCCAGCTATACTATCTTTGACGTCCAAGCTTAATGTATGGTATTTGGATGACGGGACTTTGGGAGGCGAAGCGACTACAGTGTATAATGATTTAGAAAAACTTATAGATAAATTTGGAAATCTTGGTCTTGAACTCAACTTTTCCAAATGCGAACTTTTTGTTTCGGATTTCTTATCACAAGCCGCAAAAGCAGACATTATTTCAAAATTTAATTCTTTAGCACCCAACATTAAAACAGTAAATAGGGAGTCGCTCCGCCTCCTGGGGGCTCCAATCCTGGACGACGCAGTTCCTGGGTTTGTGAACGACCAAGCCGCTAAGTTTACAGAGTCATCCGAGCGCCTTTACAAAATAAACCCCCATATGGCCCTGTGCATCATACGACATTGCTTGTTCGTTCCCAAGCTCACTTACGTACTGCGCTGTTCACCTCTCTGGAAGTTCCAACATTTACTTGAGACGCTAGATAATGTACTACGCCAGTCTCTTACTTCGGTTTTGAACTGCTCATTTGGCGACAGGAGCTGGAGCCAGGCTACACTCCCAGTTCGTTTTGGCGGCCTGGGTATACGCAAGATCTCGAGCATTGCCCTCCCGGCATTACTGTCTTCCGTTCATAGCACGAAAATCCTCTTTGGTAATATTATATACCCGTCACTTGGTGACGTAGAGGTATCGTGCTTGGCGGAGGCTAGAAGTGCCTGGACGCTTGCCTGTCCAGGTCAGAATCTGCCCATCGTACTTGAATCCCAAAAACTATGGGACGAGCCTCTTTGTGAACAAATCCAGAAGCATCTTCTGGATACTGCTTCTGATCTCGCAGACCGTGCTCGTCTTCTCGCTACCGGTGAGCGTGAATCTGGACTCTGGCTGCACGCTATTCCCTCCGCCAGTATTGGCACTCTTTTGGACAAGACAACTTTCAGTCTTGCCGTCAGTCTGCGACTTGGCACAAAGATTAATGAAAGTCATCACTGTCGCTGTGGTGCGAGCGTTGACCAGCTGGGTCATCACGGTCTCTCTTGTCGGCGCAGCGCTGGCCGTTGGTCCCGCCATGGCAACCTCAATGACG
Source organism: Ypsolopha sequella (assembly GCA_934047225.1). Classification (NCBI taxonomy): domain Eukaryota; kingdom Metazoa; phylum Arthropoda; class Insecta; order Lepidoptera; family Ypsolophidae; genus Ypsolopha; species Ypsolopha sequella. Next base: position 8,520,794 of record OW204002.1, on the reverse strand, counting down.
TCATTCGGCGGGCCCTTGCGACTGTCAACGTGCCGGCTATTTTAGAGCCAAACGGCATCGCACGTGACGATGGTAAGAGGCCCGACGGGATGACGCTCATACCATGGCAGAATGGCCGCTCACTGGTGTGGGACGCGACGTGTGTCGACACGCTCGCTGCGTCTCACGTCCAGTCAACCGCTGTCACGGCTGGTGCTGCGGCGGCAATGGCTGAGCGCAACAAGCGGCGCAAATATGCAGCTCTCGGTGAGGGTTACATGTTTGTGCCGTTTGGGGTCGAGACGTTTGGGCCGTGGGGACCTGATGCTCGGCAACTTTACAAGCAACTTGCATCGCGTCTGGTGGATGCCTCAGGGGACCCAAGGGCCGGAGCTTACCTCGGGCAACGAATTAGCCTTGCCATCCAACGAGGTAACGCCGCCAGTGTCCTGGGTACTCTGCCCGGCGATAGCGATGACTTAAATAATGTCTTTTATTTGTTTTAAATTAATTAATTTTTTAGGCGTTTAGTTTGTTTAAGTTTTAAGTATTTTAGTTTAATAGTTTATTTGTGAATTTATAATCTTAGATTTAATACTTTTTATTTGCTTATATAAATAAATGTCACCTTGCATAGTCAAATATATTTTGAGTCTTAGTTTTGAATGCGTTATAGAAAATCAATTAGAAACAAAGTCTCTAAGAAACTTACATATTTATAAAGTGAAAAATATTAAATTTAACAATGTGACAAGTGAATTTTACATTTCTGACAAGGGAGGCCGATACACACCGGATGCGTGAATGCGTGTGCGTGGCGTGTGCAGCACGTATGCGTGGCAGCACCAGTTGTATTGTATGAGACTGTATGGAAGACGTCAGACTGAATGCGTTGCGTGCACAGTGCGTGGCAAGAGCCGCACGCGCAGGGTTGGATTCAGACCCTCGGAAAATTATTGTTTATGGGAATTAAAAATATACTACTTGGCTTAAAATTTTACTACGTTTCATTTTTCGTCGATTTTTGTTTTGAATTGAAATAAAATTGTTAAAAAATTATAAAAAGATTTCATAACGCACAGAAATTCCCTATATTATAGGGTAAATGTTAAAAAGCAAAACGTCTCAACCAATAAAATAAGTCGGTCGGCCTGATTATAAAATTATGGTATTTTTACGTAGTATAGTTCTATCTACATACTACATGTCATGAAAATATGGTACGATTAGTATAATTATTATACTACAAAATCCAACCCTGCGCACGCGTCACGCACGCAGCGCACACGCCACGCATCGACTTCGACCAGTGGGTCTACCGCGTAATTCTCATTTTCATCAACATCAACTTGAGATTGAAATTTGACGTGCGTGCGACGACGCCCGCCTAACATGCCATCTCTTTTGCACGCGTTGAATTTCGCATGCATTTGCTTGAAGTTGATACAAATGAGAATTACGCGTTCCCTGTTCGTTTTCGCTCGGATGGTTGTGGAACGGGTGACAGTTCATTTTTACCTTTATCCCGGCGTTCGGGAACGCTTCCTATAGTTATGCACAAATTGAAACTCAATTTTCTACCCACATATTATATGTGTACATGCAGCGAGAACAGGGACAAGCTGAAAACCAGCGCTATGATTTTTTTTTTGCTGAATCTGAACTTATTCTTTTTTGTCGCATGTTTTTAAACAATAAATTGCTCTGTAATATTAATTATGTTTTCAACAAAAATAAATAATTTCAATTTCAATATTATTATACGCGAAAAGGTACGCGCACGTGTTCAAAAAAAATATTCATATGGGAGACATACATCTGGTCACTTGGCGCACACAATGGATCCGGACTCAACAGATTGCACTGACAGACTCGACCGACTGAAACTGATTTTTTCTTTTACTTCTTTTTCCTTTTTTTTCTTAATTTTTTTATTTTTATTAACTGCCCATTCAGAATGTATCAACTTTTTTTCATATAAATATTTTTTTATTTTTTTATACTTGTCAGTCATTCGACTGATGACGGCCTCACTGATGAGGTCGGAAGATATCGAAAAATATAAAGTTACATTTTTTTATTATTATCTAAAATTTAAAACTATAAGAAAAATGTTATGTTATGAACGTTAAAAACTGTCCTTCAATATATTACATGAAATGTTGATGGTCCTGATTGTTGGCACTTGGTGCAACTTATGAAACATCTTTGTTAAAAATTAAACTCTTCTACTTGTCTACAGATAATCACTTTATTAAACTAAACCCAACCGGTTTCGCTTATAAGTAATCTCAATAGCTCAAAACCCTTGATAAACCCAGATAATAACGACTCTGGCAGCAAAATTTTCTTTGCATTATAAAGTCATTCCTTCTATGTCATTTTCAGTTACGTCTACTATGCTTCAACTTACTGAAAGGGTTTCATTCATTAACAAAAGCTTTCTATTCTTACACCCACGGAACCCGCTCGAGATTATAATGCTGTCAGCACTCAGTTGTCTACTATTGTCTGTCTACAAAGTCAAGACAGCTGGCTTTAAATTAAATATGGAATACCTACATATATAAAATTATTATTTCTAGGTTTCTTATATGAGTAAAATTTAATATGATAGATATGCGAGTTTGGCAAAAAAGTGATGGACTCCCAAACGTAACAGATACTATATGTTACGTAACTGGTTTTTCTTGAGTACTGCAGAAACAAAAACAACACTATACGTCAATAAGTTACCTAGCGAATCACAGTTTTTAGAACAGACTCCTTAATATTTCATTTAGTTGACAAATGTTAAAGTTAAGGCGACATGTGAACAAAATACGGGTGTTTCTTTTCTGTGTATTTCATGGTATATGCATTTTGACTATATAATCTAGGGATTTGATTTTGAAAAACATGTTTGGATAAACATTCCTCGACAGAAAAAAATATTGAAACGAGGTCTTCTAACACACTTTTTATCCTCGTTTAATGAGTAGCAGCCATGTACAGAACTCAAACATATTTAATTAGATGGGTTTCAATAATATCTAGATTTTTGATTTTGGAAATTTTGCAAGCTAGTTTAGTTTTTTTAATAAAAATATAAAACCCACTTTTTTCCCTTTTGCCCTGAATCCACCCCTATCGCACTGTGCGATTTTTCGCTTGGAGTGACAGTGACAAAAATAAAATTCGCATAGCCTCTTAAGCAAGCTCAAAGTTGCTGAAGAGAAATGTAAAAGGCAAAAGAAAAAGATCGTATTTGTACAACTGTCATAGATATAATCTTCCATGTCGTCGATACCCATTTGCTTTTATTCTGGGTTTATCTACTGGGTGTTAAGATGATGTTGCAGAAGTCGAAAACTGGTGATAGTACTCGTTCATACGTATATGGTACTACTTTTACTATGGAACCAACCCTCAAATCGCGAAAAAAAATCAGTTGTTTATACCTCCTTGATCAAAATGTATGAATCAACATATATTTTTCTTTACGATTTCTCATTTTTTTTTTCTCATAATGTTGTTTGTATGGATGAGTGCTATCGCCAGTTTTCAGCTTCCGCAAGATCATCTTAACACCTGTATATACCGCAATGTTATTCTCATCTGTATTTAAACTAAGGTTATTTTGTCGAAAAATGACGGTAATATTTAATAAAAAATTTAGAGTCATGACCATGTAACTTTTTTTTGTTATGATTCTTATTATTTTGTTATATAAATAATAAAAAAAACCGGCCAAGTACGAGTCGAACTCGCGCACGAAGGGCTCCGTCCCATCATCTATAAAAACGGCAAAAAAAACATGTTTGTTGTATGGGAGCCCCCTTAAATATTTATTTTATTCTATGTCAGTATAGCAGCAACAGAAATATATCATGTGTGAAAATTTCAACTGTCTAACTATCACGGTTCATGAGATACAGCCTGGTGACAGACGGACAGACATACGGACAGACAGACGGACAGCGGAGTCTTAGTAATAGGATCCCGTTGGTTACACTTTGGGTACGGAACCCTAAAAAGTAATATAAACCATTTCATAAAGTCTACCATGTGTACTTCATACACAATGTACGGGTTTTGTCATTTGCTTAAAATTACGCAACACTATTAAAATCTAAAGTAGCATCTTATTTTTGAGGGCTACATTTCTGTACATAACGATTTGTTTCTGTCGATCTTGCCGTTTTTGAGTCATACCGCGGATGGGTGAAAAGCACCACAGCATCACTATAAGTGTTCCCATTTTTTTGACAGAGCAAAACAAATTGCAACATAGAGTATTCCCTATTTATAACATATCCAGGTGCCTCAACTTCATAGATGTACATCGAGAGTGTGAGTAGGCGTGCGACACCGCGTTATCTGGCTCGCGGCGTCAATCGCATCAATATTTACACCGCACTTTATATCCGATGATTATGCTCGCCCTACATGTAGGTAGAGACCATGATATTAGAAGATATATTAAATTTTCATTTAGTTTAGTTAATTTTTACAAGTTAAAGGTTTTATAAGGGTTTTATTTAGGTTAGTGTTTTGTTTCAAGTAAGTTTTATTTTGTAGGTAGATCTAAATTGTACTTTTTGTTAATAAAGATTAGAAGAAATTGTAAATAACCTACACTAGATTCGATCTTCTAAAACGACACACAACATAAATGACTTTGTCAATTACGTAGTATTTCAATGTCACATTGACACGTGGAACTCATAATTATTGCGAGCGAAAAAGAGACAAGTATATGTTGCTGTGCATCGTCCCGTGCGACGTCCGTCGTGCGCTGACGCCAACGCGATACTGAGTTCAGGTTGGCAAATTAGCAAAGTTTTAACGTGCCACTCGTGGATCGCCTATAACCTATCTACATTCTTTACTCTTCTTCTAATATCATTGGTATAGACTGAGTTTATGGCGTTGCCTCTTGTGCAACTTTTTTTAACTGTTGTCTTTGGACAACTTTAAAAGAGCGGTATAGTTTTGCGTCCAAACATGATAGAGGCTGATCCTAATATCGCTGTATTTCGGGTACAAAACACGCTTTTCAAAGCATGAAAAGAAATGAAATGAAATATGTTTATTAATGTAACGTATGACAGATATATTACAGGTCGGTTTTAATGTAATTTATTGAAGTAATCTATTTCCACTAGTGTTATATATTAAATAATAATAAGGGGATACACAAGACAAAAAAATATATAAAGTTACGTTTGTGAATGTTTACCTCATAGTGTTTTCCATACAATTTACTTTGCATGTAAATTCCGAAAAACTCATTACTGCATGCTAAACCGGCGCAATTCGAACCCGGGTCTCAAGAATAAGAAACCAGCGTCATACCAACTGAACTACAGCTGCCTTAAACATCTAAAAAGTAATTTTTCCTAATTTCATGCATTTTAGCGATCGCTATCGAAAGGCTTTCACGAGTCAGCCTTCGTTACTTTTTATCTCTGCCTTTTTAGAAATTTAACCGAAAAGTAATTCGTTTTCTCATTTTGTGCTCGTTTTTTTTAGCATTATCGAATAAATCAGTCAGTTCCCCCGTAAATTACAAACATAAAAACCGAATTTACGAGCATCAGTGCGGCTGGTGATAATCTCGACACAAAGTTACATTTAAGTACCGAGCAGCTTACCATGTGTAATTAATTACACAAATTTACAAAGATTATTGCTCATGCGGCGGTAGCTCAGGGGTAGAGCGCTGGCCTCTCAATCTTGAGATCTCGGTTCGATCCACGGTCGGGCATGCACCAATGAGTTTTTTGGAATTTACGCGCATAGTATTTGTTCTTAAATACTTACCACTTGCTGAACGGTAAAGGAAAACATCGTAAGGAAACCTGCATGCACGAAAAAAGCGTGTATTTGTGCCCGAAGTACGGCGATAGGACGTTGGGACGTAATAATCGTCGGTTAAACGCGGGTGTACTGAGTATGGGCTGTGACTTGCATTTCAAAATTCACACTCGTTTTCGAGCTAAACCATTTTTAAGCTATATTTTGGATTGTTCATGAAAAATCATATGCATATTTTTTTCATGTTGACAAATTATGCTTTTCTATGCCAGAGAGATTAAATGCATACAGGTCCACTAAAAAGGCCACTTTGCATGAATCACATTATGATTCTGTTCTAATGCCGTCTCTTTTGCACGCGTGAAAAAATCCGACTCTATCCTACTTTCAAATGATTTTATGATTCACCCAAGTCGGCCTTTTTAGATCCCCTGGTAAGTTTTTAATAATAAGTAGTTTTTCGTTAACTTATTAAAATATACGTAGAGGATATGAATAAGTTACCCATCATTTATCGTCTTCTTCAGTAGTGTGAAAGGTTTTAATGTTATAACCATAGACTTAGGATTCGCTGCGCTTAAAAGACGTACATAGCGTGTAAAAGAGATGTCCTACCTTTATGAACACCTTGCAAGAGAGAAAGAGATGCACAACAAAGAACAGCTGTGTCAATATTTTTACGAGTAACTGCCCATAGCTACCCGCTTGCTTGGGTGTGATTGCGGATTTTATAATAATATTTAAATAATACTAATAATAATAATAATAATAATTTGATTGGTTTATCTTGTGCAGTGAGTAATTGTGATGTGACATAACCCAAATAATTACACATTTCACAGGTAAATATGATTTTGTCATTAGAATCTTTTAAACAACATTTTGCCCAATTTCTGGTAATAATCAGCCCAAAAAAAGTTTTTACAGTAACGTATTGATTTTCTTTGTTGTATTTAGCAGTTATATGCAGGATTGTCCAAAATATTAAGTAAAATAGTAAATGTAATAGTAATGTCATAGTAATTTTTTGGTATAATTTTCTCTACTACATTGTTTATCTTGTACATTCTAAATCTATGGTTATAACGGATCCTCAGTAAGATAGAGCTTACATAGTAATTATTTCAGGGAGCCTTGAAATATGTCTGAAACAACTCATCATCTTGAAAGGCCAATGAACTATGGGCATTGGTACAAAAAGTCATTGACTTTTCGTCTAAAGAAAGTAGCGTTTTGGAGGTGACTATAAAAAAATGTCCTCATTTTATGGTTATTGTATACGTTCAGTGATGATTCTAGCTACAATGCAATTCTTGCATGTGCAAAAATAAATCCTTCATGTTATGTTCTCGTAAATGTACCAGAACATGGGTAACAAAAATGAAACTATGTTATTTTTATGAAGTAACGCTCTGACTTTATATTTGTTACGTTTAGAGTTGAATATTGTTATTGATACTAAAGTTCTACAGGGAGTAAAAATGTAAAAAGCAAGGTATACGACGGGGTATACCTTGACGGAGAGACCACTGGGTCCGTGAACGGGTAATCTTTTCAAATTCAAATTCAAATTCAAATAGTTTATTTTGCAAAGCAGGTATAGATATATACACTTTTTACACGTTAAATTTAATCTAATAAAGAAAATATATGTGATAAAGTAATAAATGTACATGAACTAAATTAAAGGTTTATTTAATTTATGTAGCAATATATTTACGATTAAAATGATAGGTAAAATATATATTATACAAGGTAAAATCCAATCAGCCGCCCGAACCCATACCGGAGACCTGGCCAGGGACCAGGAACAAGGTTCAATGATCACCAACCGAGCCCACAGCACGAATCCAGGCGGCCGACCAAATCCCATTCTATATACTACATACTAATAGGTTACATATATAAATACATGCCTACCTCCGCCCATTCGATTAGTCTTGCTAAGAAGAAGGGCAAGAAACTTAGCAAGATCATGTCTTTTTTTTCAACATAAAACTTATACTATACAATATATGACTTATATCTACTTTAACCACGGGATAAGAAAATAAGAAAATAAAATTTTGGAATCATTAACTCATTTTGGTTCAAGAACCGACCGTAATCCCACCACGCGAAAGTTTGGATGTTTTAAAACAAATTGCCCATTAAATAAGGTCAGAAATAATGTACAAACTAATTACAATCAAAACGTGGCTCAGCGATACGAAAGACATGACATTGTGGTCAGAAACGTGGCACGTTTAAAATGAAATGAAATATATGAAATGAAAAATATTTATTTATGTAATGTAGGTGTAACAGATACACTTATTACAGGTCGGTTTTAATGTAATATAAGTAATTAAATAATCTATGTGTATAGATAATAGTTTTATGTAATAAATAATAATATGGGGAAATACACAGGGAAATAATTAAGGTTGGGTTTTATTAAATTTAATAAAAAAAATACACTTGAGTAAAAAGAAATAGGAATAAGGAATTAATAATCCTTCGCCCATTTGTTAGTTTTGCTAAGAAGAAGGAAAAAAAACAAGATCATGATAAAGTTATAGAATTAAATGAAACTTGAGGATAATTCATGATTTATATAAAAACGGCTCACCTCAACACGTGTTATGATCGGGAAAGCCGACCAGTTTCAGGAGATTTAGACTGCCTTCACTGAGTGTGAGGCGTAACGTCGTCGCGTAAACGTCTTCACTCGCCCAGATGAAGGCAGTCTAAATCTGCTGAAACTGGTCGGCTTTCCCGATCATAACTCGTATTGAGGTGAGCCATTTTTATATAAATCATGATAAAAGGCTTTATAGTCTGGACCAGGGGGGCTATGCATTTACAACAAACTTCCAAAGGAGGTCCTTACTTTGTCAGAGAATAAGTTTTAACTGTTTATTAAGCAGGGCCTATTGAAGGAGGCATATTATAAAATGAATGAATATTTGGACGATAAAGAATACCCTGAAAATGATCTTTGTCATAATTGTAGTAAGTATATTTTTCTAACTTACGTTATGATTCTTCTAGAATTAACGTTAATTAGTTAAAACATAAAGATAACTGTAAAAGCAGATGGACTATATGGGACAGGTAGACAAAGGAAGTATACCAATTATTGTCGATCGGAAAATGAAAAACGTAGGTAAAATTGGGAATAAAATGAGAGACAAAGTTATTTCAGTCAAAAATGCGGCTCAGCGTAAGAAAACTCACTAAACCAGAAGAAAAGGTCAAAAAAAAGTAAAATAGTTTTATATAGCAAGCTAAAGGTATATCATTCATTCAATTCATTTATAGAAATTTATAATATTCCATAGTGTACAAACAGCAATATCTTTCAAGCAACGTTGAAAAAGAAGGCGAGAGAAAATATATAGAAAGAGGAGGCAACAGCGACTTTTGTTTCCTTTTATATATTTTACCTGAATATTTTTTTTTTGGGTCCCGTACCGAAACGCTGTCTATGCTGTCTGTCCGTCCGTTCTCTCCAGTTCGTAGATGAAATCACAAATGTGGAAGTTTCTTCGGTTTTTTTTTTACTTTTGTGTCTACTTATAATAAAAGGAACCTACAGGTAGACTATATTATCCTCTTGTTTATCAGTTATATTGATTTAAGGTTCCACCAGAGGCTTCCGCAAGTTCCGTAGTTTGGTGATTAATCAAAACTATCTCACCATCCAGCTAAATCGAGTTAGGACAAATAAACAGTGTTGTCTACCGCAAATAAATAGATTGGAGAAATGGACCGAATCTGTTTTATGGTGAGAAAGTTATGGAATGGCATTCGGGAAAGTAATTTGGTAGCATACGTACGTACAGTGGAGACCACATCAAGCTATACATTTGCAGTACGAAATTAGCCCCTACAGAGAAGAATATAAGATAGGTACAAAGTCCAATGTGTCTTACTTGATGCGTTCTCCACTGTACTTACTTATACAGGGTAGTGCGTTGAGATGGGTCAGTATGGAGAAAATATAACTACTATGAGTAGTATAGTAGTAGTACTACTACTACTACTATACTACGAGTGAGTATAGGGGATAGATAAATTTACTAAAAGGACACTTGTCTTCGATTTTAGAGAACATAAAAACTGCACCCAAAGACTTTAAAAATGTCTTAAGCCGGAAACCGAATCTGCCTTTGCGAAAAAAGACATCTTGTAATATGGCATCATTTGACAGTATTTAAAAGAGTAGTTCATTTTTTGAAAACAGCGACGGTAGCTCAGAGGTAGAACACTGGCCTCTCAATCTTGAGTTCCATGTTCGATCCTCGGTCGGGCATGCACCAATGTGTTTTTCGGAATTCATGTGCATAGTATTTGTTCTTACTTACCACTTGCTGAACGGTGAAGGAAAATGAAAATGAAAAATACATTTATTGACACCAACAAATAACTAACATACTAAATTGTGACACTAGCCTCCATACTAGGATTCCCTGGTGACATGGAGACTAGGTCCTTCCATAACTATATAATATAAAAAAAATTAAAATATGCTAAACATTAAATTATAAATTAGAAACAAAAAAAAAATCATTAGTTAAAATTTATAAATTGGGTGAACATGCTATAATTAATTACTTACATATTAGGTACAATTAATTATTTTACTTTATCCTAAGGTAAAATTAAACGAACTAATCTATAGTAATAAACATATTAATTCAAATTCAATTTAAATTCAATTACATGAATAGAGAGAAAGAAAAAAAAAAGAAAAAATTATATTAACTACCACTTCATTACATTAATTAATTATTTAAAAATAAATATAGGTATTAGATACTCGATTTACAGGAAAAGCTTGCGTGTGGTGTGAGAGGGGAGGTGTGTGTGTTAGAGAGTGTGAGGTTGTGTGTATAATGGGTGAGAGTGAGTGATTACATAGTTACTGTTCAATGATGTACATTGTACATAATTACTGAGTTTTCGTGAAGAAAACAAGGAAGGAGGTGTTATAAACATCGTAAAGAAACCTGTATGCCCTGAAAAGCGTGTATTTATGCCCTAAGTACGGCGATAGGTCTCACAAATTAGAAATTAATAATCGTTGATGAAACGCGGATGTGCCGAATGTGAACTGTAACTTGCATTTCACAGTTCACAGTCGGAACAACTCTGATATCCCCTCGGGGATTCATGTCGTGACGATATATATGTAAAAAAATATTTGAAACATTACTAGAAACACACCCATTTTAATAGTATAAAGTTTTCTTGTCAAAATTGTTACCAATATAACATCCGTCTGCATCTTAGACAAAACAAAAGGGAAGACACGGTACCCGGCTACAAATACAGGCCAAGGGACCTGTATTTTACTCGCTTCGTCTCGCTCGCGCTATCATCGAAGCTCATCGCTCTATATCTTTCATTCGGTGGCGCTCGTTCAAAACAGAGGTCCATTTTTCGAGTTGACGATATAAGAACGTATCACATCTTCCTCTTTGTTTACATCAATGGTCTGCAGTTCGAAATACATCATGACGAATATACCTAACCAAATAGCACAACAAACTTCACGCTGTTTGGTTAGATGTGCCGATAGAAACTAGATAAAATAAACAAACACCGGAGGAGAAAATTGGATAATTCCAGCAGCTTGTATCATTGCCGCCCACGATAGATTCAATTTATGTGGCGTGGATGGATTCTGTTAACTCGACAACGTAACATGGTGTATGGTAATCGATTTGCAGACCTAAACTAAAATGTTGGTAAATATTTTCCAGTAAATTTAGTATCATCTATTTAATGTTTATTGCTAATTACAAAACCAACACCCGAATTGGCGACATAATGTATGTATGTAAATTCTTTATTGCACAAAATAAGTTTACAATGCACAAAGGCGAACTTAATGCTAATTAGCATTCTCTACCAGTTAACCTTTGGTGATGTGGAGATTACATGGGTAGTGCCAAATAAGTTAATTAATTAATTTATTTATAAATATTTACTTCTAATAATATCTCCATAATAATATTAATAATATCTACATAAACATATGTAAATACAAAAATAAACATATATATAATATAAATATTAGTGTATATACTGTACATAAATAAATATACAACAATATATCGGTAGTTACGAGAAGGATGACTCAGGGGACAAAGTGGAAATTATTACAGATGTGGTGACTGATTCTGTAGCCGTAGATAGTGTTGATAGACTCTGGTCTTAAATGTAGAGATGGTGGGAGATTGTCGGATGTCCAGAGGAAGACTATTCCACAGGTTCCAATGAACAAGGACCAGGTGAAAAGTCGGAATAGAAGAGATGAATCGATTGATAAAAGTGGAAGAAATTAAGTGTCAAGATCATAGCAGATGCAGTCAAAGTAATCAATTGTTATTTTTAGAATTAGCCATAATATCCAAACAAAGCAAATCTGCTTGCCATGACGAATGATGAACGCCAATCCGGTGACTGAACAGAAGGGAAATATTATTTTGAGGATAGACATTGTTGAATATTCCATTTGCCCCGAACCGATGGAGTATTGGGAACAAAGGCTTTTCTTATTATTTCCTTTTGATTGCTATTCCTGAGCAAAATAAGCGCCAGAGTCAATACTTTTTGTATGGTTTTGTTAGTAAAATTAATGGAAATAAATTTAGATGCCCTGTTTGTAGTTTAATATCTTATATGCGAGGGTATTCTTGTTTTCCCAAATAAATTAGAAAAAATATATGGCATATTTACCACTCTTTGATCGTAATATTTCGGCCATTCTTTACACGATTGCTTGCATTTTACTGCATCCAATAAAATTGCCAAGTCAGGCCTAACATTTTGTTTGGTTTATGAAACATTATGTTTTGGTTTTGGACAATAAAACTTAAACAAAAAAAAATATATGAAATCCCCACTTCCCAACTATGTATGCGAAAGTGTGTTTGTTGGTTCGTCCAACTGGGTAGGTGGTCTGTGAGTTTTTCCTTCTTTCACGCAGCAACGGAGCAACAAATCGACGTGATTTTTTGCATATATATGGTTTATGGGCCGGAGAGTGACATAAGCTACTTTTTATCCCGGAAATATGCAAACTAATTATTTCAAAATTCCAAAATAATAAATAAAAACACCTTGAAATCGCGAGTTTTTTGAGCGGCCCGCTTCTACTGAGCGGGATAGGCTTGAGTAAAATGAGAGCAGATGTGATTTCTCTTAATACCCTGGTAGTAAACCTGTATTTAAAACGAAATTAAAAAAAAATCTCTTAAATCAAGTTAAAGTCAAAATTGTTTCACAGAAGTAGAGAAATAACTGATTATTTATTTGTTTTTTGTTCTAATTAAAATCTTAAACTTGAAAATTAAACAAGCCTATAAATGTTCACATAAAGGGAGCTTTTTCTGCCTACAAACTTTTATGTAGTTTGGTAGAATTATACACAAATATGTATGAATGTTCATGTGAAATAAACGTTTATTTATTATTTATTTATAATTATTAAGAGCACCGCATTTGCTTGAACTCCCATACCAGCGCAGTTCACTGATAACATCCTTATCAGCATATAGGCATATAATTTGCACACATTTTTAATTTCTGTTACCTGTCCCGTACAATATCCGTGACTTAAACCCAAAACAATTATCAAAATCAAATACCATACAAAATTTTACACGTATTTAGTATGTGTAACGAAATGTCGTAGAAGCGTTACAACAAATAGAAAAATTCTTTGACTAAAGTTTTAGGTTCACAGCTTAGTATATTTTATGCCAATCATTAATATTTTAGTTTCATTTCGATTTTTGGGATATTTCTCCTAAAATTGTGGGAATTTAAGAACAAACAAAGCCAGTCTTGAGTTTTTCAAGAGATTTTTTATTTATTTATTTATTTAGTTTATTCAGGAAATTAACAGCGATATAATATACTTTAAACAATATTTCAAAACTTAAACTAAGGCCAATAACAAATTTCCCCAACTGTAAAAAATAATAATCAAAACTTAACTAATTCGTTAGTCTACTCTTATATTTAAACATTTAAAGAAAATAAAGATGAATCTTGTCAGGCATTTTCTTGCCTCTCTCTTGCTAGCTATATGAATGTAGGATTATTATAGGCTAGATAATATAATATATATATATATATAACTAATCAATATTGCCTATTAAATGTCCTTGATTTGATGTGCATTATTTACTGCCGCAAACTGTAGTAGGAAGAGCTCATATGGTATATTAATAAAAGAATAAACAATGTTACATAGTTTCGCTTGCGTGGTGACTGTCACAGAACTGTTGTAGTGATTTACTGTTTGCATACTGTACTGATCTCAATGAACAAGATAATAAAATAACTTCAGTCGCACTAAAAAAAAGAAAAAAATTTTAGTTAATAGCACAAAGTTCTAGAAACTCTAGAAAAATTTGATCTGAAAAGATTTTTATTATTTTTTTTGATGTGATGATTCTCTTGATATTCACATGCCTGCTCAAGTGAACTGGCTTTTTTTAGGTATCAAACAGACGGACAACTTCGGGCAAACTGATGTAACCCAGAAAAAATAATCAATATAAAGACAAAAATAGAACTTCGTGGTATCTTAACCAAATTAAATCAACGAACAAAGTCCCTTTCCAAATAAAATTCGGCCAAGCAAGTCGGGATTGTGAATCAATTTGGGTATAAATCGTGACGTCACAGAGACCCCATTCTCCAGTAATCTCGGATAAATTCCTGCGGCTTCGGTTACAAATGATCGAACATATACTGAATTGTATCCATTATTCTGTAGCTAACGAGAAGAGTGGAACACGATGGAGTAAAGCGAAGAAGTTCAATGAATAAACTGTAATAATTTTTACCTAAATAAACATATATAACTTTAAATATAATAAATTGTTGCACAATATGGTCCAGGCTTAAACAAGCAACATTAAAACTTCTTTTAATATCTTGTAAATAGGTTAGATGGAAATAGTTTTTATTTTTTATTTTTTTATTTTTTTACATATGCATTATATTTTTCTCTTACTTCATTGTGACTGATGCCGGGCCCGAATGGCCCGAAATATATCTCACTAAAATTTTATTTTACGTTGTTTTATATTATTCTTATCATAAATATAATTAATAAATAAAAGAAAATTTTGAACTTGAAATATATTTTGGCCCTTAGTAGGCCGTCACTTGAAGGGCGCTTGTACTTGTCCACAAAATTTTAAAATTTTATAATTTTATTATTTAATATAAAAATGTGTGGACCAATACAAGTAGGTTAGGTTTATTAAGAAAAATATTGTCTTTTTTTATTTCTTTTACAGTTTTTTTTTCTTCAATGGTATATTTGTAATTTTTTTAATACATGACTGATGACGGCCTACTAAGGGCCGAAATATATTTCAAGTTCAAAATTTTCTTTTATTTATTAATTATATTTAAAGTTATATATGTGTAATTGCAAATAAAAAGCTAATAGAGGCATATTATATATTTATTAAAGTATCTAAATAAACGATAATCTTGCAAATGGCCGCTTTTCGTGAAACTCGAAACATATCATGGATAAAATGCACATATTCTCGTTTCAGTGCTTTCACAACTCGTTTCAGATATCACACGGTTTTAAAGAATTTAAGTGATAAATAATGAAATTTTATGTGTAGGCTATGCGAATTTTATTTTTGTCACTGTCACTCCAAGCGAAAAATCGCGCAGTGCATGTTAGTTTTATAATTTTTATATAAAACTATAATAGCTAGCAAAATTTCAAATATCTAATCTCTAGATATTGTTAAAACACACCTAATAAAATATGTTTGAGTTTTGTATATGGTTCCTATTCGTCAAACGAAGAGAAAAAGTGTGTTTGAAGACCGCATTTCAACAATTATTTCTATCGAGGAAAATTTATCCAAACATGTTTTTCAATTTCAAAACCTTAGATTATATAATCAAAATGCATTTACCAGAAACTGATTATAATTTTCCGTGTATTTCATGAAATACACAGAAAAGAAACACCCGTTTTTTTTTCGCATATCGCCTTAACAACTTAATACGATTATGGTTAACGAAGTTAAGGGGACCCAAGCTTACCTCGGAGAAAGCATTAGTCTTGCTATCCAACGAGGTAATGCAGCCAGTGTCTTTGGTACCCTACCCAGTGATAGCGATGACTTTAACAAAGTCTTCTATTTAGTATAAATATATTTTTATTTAGTTTAGTTTGTAATATATTTATTTTAAGGAGTTTAGTTTGTTTATGTTTTTAATATTTTAAAGGATTATTTAGTTATAAATTTAAGCTACTTTTAGTTATTTAAGTTCGCTATAGTTATAGTTAACCAAGTTAAGTTCATAGTATAGAAAACGATTTAGAAAAAATTTAAAAAAGTATTTGTCTTTTTATAACAAAATAAGCTGATGTACAAAATAAAATATGAGATTTGTAGCATCTAATATAAAACCGGCTCTGTGTTTAATATATATGTATATTTTATGCACGTGAAGGTAGGCATTGGCAACTCTAAGCTCAAACCAGGTTTATATATGACAACATGTAAAGTGGACGCACCTGCTCCTTTCCACAAAACTTGGGTAAGAAAATTACGTAGTCTAACTAAAATGTAGTAATTATAACAAACTACAGCTTTTCAGACTAGCCCTACGAGTTGGCTACGCCGCCGTTGTTACACTGTACTCTATCTAATATGACCGTAAGCTACGCCACCGTAGCTACGCTGTACGCTACTATGACCGTAGGCTACGTCGCTAGCGAAATATAAAGCTCAAAAGTGTTAATTTTTGAGTTAAGTGTTCCCCCCCCCCCCCTCCCAGCGAAACGGTTGTATTTGGAGTCGTGAAAAAAATCACGTATACATAACGAAATTAAAAGGAAAACTATCACAGCTAAGTGGGCTTTACAAGTTAAAGAGTACAAATTGCGCCAAACTTTTTGTCCTCTCTAAACACGGGGCGATTCGCATCAGCAGGAACAAAATGTATGGGCCGTTGTTGGGAAGAGCAACTTACGAGCGTATTAGAAGTTTGGTGCGATCTGTATTATTATAGATAATGGTACGGAACCCTTCGTGCGAGAGTCCGACTCGCACTTGGCTGGTTTTTTAAGTCTATGTTTCACGCCAGTGATTTTGTCACCGGTACGCGGTCTTATACGTATTTTATATGAGCCGATGTTTTCGTGGGTAAACACTTGCGTGTATGGTAGTGACAAGCAAGTTGGGTATGGGTTGACACTCGGGTTGTGAGTTGGGCTCCGACTTATCCAGCTGATTGGCCTCTACGTGAATGGGGGGCTTTATACTGGTAAAAACAAGAGTTCTCAATCGCTAAGACAGTAGCAGGCATGAAAATACAAGTCTATTTCATGGGTCGATCATGCTGTCCTACTTTGAGCGCTTTAAATACAAATATTATACATCTTGAATTAAAACACAAGCTTGTACTTGTAGTTTCACTTTATTTGTGTCTCCCAACCGGTTTCGGATTTTACTCCATTTTCAGGGGAAGATCTTAATAAAAATATTTTACATGACTCCAGGCACTAGCTCTGAGCAACGTAAACAATGATAATGTTGACAGAAAATATAATCTCGTACAAATATTATCCATCTAGTTTTTACCCACGGCTTCGCTCGCACGGAAGTATCTTTCAATTATCAATAGTTTTCGGCAGGGTAGTTATTATATGAACACCCCTTATTGCTATAATATGTTGACTAGGGTCACTGCGATGATATTGGAAAAAACCGCATCAAAATCTGTTGATTTTAATAATTTCAAAACGCTTAGTGACGACACCCAGTGCAATCGGGGACATACAAAACAACACGTATCCAATGTAGAGCTGTACCCTGACTGCACTGGGTGTCGTTACTATGTTCATTTTGAAATTATGGCAGTCGTGTTTTTTTATATTTATTTTTAATATTGTACTAAGTAGAATTAGTATCGATATGATTAAGCAATAAAACAGCCCATTGCATGTATCATGCAAGAAATACCTCAACATTCCGCAATCTAATTTCTCATGTCCATGTACGAATACTAACATCAGTCCGAGTGGATTTGAATACATCCCGTGGAGATTCGGAATTGGTGAGCCACTGTAGGCCGCAGTAATCTCGTCCAATCACAATCTAGGATAGCGGAGCAGCCTAGATTAACACTACCGATCACCAGTGGCGTAACTAGGGTTTGTAGCTGAGGGGTGGGGAGCTGGACCCTGGCTCCAACTCATGAAGCCATCAACACGTACTTGTTATCAAGCTATAAGGTAAACGCTCCAAGAAACTTGCGAGGACAATACAAACAATCGTGCCGATTTCGTCGCGGGCGCAAAATTGAAAACTTGTTTATTTTTTTCAGGAAACATGATTTTGGCAAGACTGTGGACGTTTTCAAACATTATTTTTAGTTATTATTAAGCTAGATAACATTTACGATGTTTGACTCGTATACATTTTTTCGATTTTATCTAAAAACAATAAAAACACGTTCGTCTACAATTTGCGTATTTTATGAGTTTTTCGTTAAGTTATTACTCAAATTTCACAATTTTTAGTTTGACTTAAACATAAGTTGAGATAACATTAAAGAACTCAGCCTAAAATCTTATAATAACATTCTACAATTTGTTGACAGCGTCTGTATAGAGGTTTGCGCGTGAATATGCGAAAAAAATACAGGTTTTTCTTCTCTGTGTATTTCATGAAATACACGGAAAATTATAATCAGTTTCTGGTATATGCATTTTGACTACATAATCTAGGGATTTGATATTGGAAAACATGTAGACAAAGATAAACTTTCCTCGATATAAATAATTGTTAAAATGAGGTCTTCTAACTCACTTTTTCTCCTCGTTTAACGTGTAGCAGCCATGTACAAAACTCAAACATATTTTATTAAGTGTGTTTCAACAATATCTAGAGATTTGATATTTGAAATATTGCTAGCTAGTTCAGATTTTTTAATAAAAATATAAAACCAACTTTTTTCCCTTTTGCCATGAATACGCCCTTCTCACACTGCGCGGTTAAAATTAAATAAAAATAAAATTCGCATAGCCGACAAAAATAAAATTCGCATAGCCTCCTAAATTGGATAAGCGTCGTTTTACATCAATACCACTCGTATTTCTGGGCCTAAATAGTACTCTGGGACGGGCCGTGCCCTCTGGCCCTGGCACAGATTACTATACAAGTCACTCTGCTCTGTACCTAGTTACACCTACGCCCCAGTCACTCAAGTCAAGACCCGTACATGTAATGTGGGTATGTAGGTGAAATGCTGGTACATTTATAGTTCAGATGCCTGCAGCTGCAGAAGGCCGACTCGACGACGTAGCGAAAACAGACGCACACATGCGTAGACGCGTACGTATGATAATCTCGGCAGAATTTAGCATTCGACCGACTTCGACCGAGATCATCGTCGTACGTACGCGTCTATGTGTGCGTGCTCCTGTTTTCGCTAGTTATGCGGAGTAAACCTTCTGTAAGTGGTTATTTTGTGCCTGCAGTCAAGCTCTCTATTTATGAACAATTTTAATAGCTATGACGCTGCAATAAGAACTGCGCCAGTAGGTATAGCCTTTCGTGCTGGCGTCCGTACCGTTCAACTACGTTTTTGATGTCACGCAACCTGTAATGTTTCGGTGACGTTCCATAGTAAAATGTTTGTAAAGTGTCCAACGTATGCTACTTACGGCTTAAAATTTAAATAATATGAAAAAGTTACATGAAAAAAAAAAAATCAAACCCCGCAGAATACAGTATTTAGAAAATGTGACGTCATGGAAAATATTTCGTATTTCTCTCGGAGTCTTATTGTAACATTTAAATGTAACTCTTCCCCCATTCTTGAGGTTTTTAGCGATAAGACGTATGGACAGACTAACAGACAATCCACTAGTTACATTCAGAGTTTAAGTATGATAATAATAATAATTCATTTATTTCGGCCACCATAAATAGTCCACCATATAGTGGACGGCTCCTATACCAACTCTAAGTTAAGGTTAAACGTTAGTAGCTTAGCAAAAAGTGCATAACTTAACTTTGTTTTTCTTGTTTAGAAATTTAAAATTGAAAAGCATTTTGCTCTGTGGAATTTAACGCCAATAGTGAGGTTTATAAAGCATGAGTTTGAAATTGTATACACAATTAGATATGATCTTCTCAAAACCAACTTAAAATGCTGTTTTAACTTTGTTTGGACAAGATCATGACTAATTGTGCATTCAATTTCAAACTCATGCTTTATAAACTTCACTTATACTGAAATGTTGGCGTCAATTGCCACATACGAAAATGTTTTTCAATTTTTAACTTTTAAACAAGAAATACAAAGTTAAGTAATAAGCTAAAGTTGATAGTGCTCAATTTGTTGGAAATGATCCTTATTAACTCCTTTCAAGGAATACGTTGAATTTCCAAGCAGCCTGCAGAATATCAGCAGAGAAAAACTATTTTTTCTCGTTTCGAACAATAGCTAGCGATTTCCAGCTATGTCGTGGACGGATGGACGGTTTCCTTGAAAAAACCGCAACCAGCTGTATGTCCACGTCTATCGCTCGAGGTCGGCACTTGGCACGCCCCGGTTTGTTGTTGACACACTCAAGTCGAGGGCTCTCAAGTCGGCGACTTTGAGGGCAGGCCGGCAACTTTACCGGCAACACTCCACTTAGAGAGGATACCTAAAGAACAGATTTGTTGGGGATATATTGAGGAATGTACCTATACTTTCAATATTACTTTGATTGTTTTGATAACTGTACCTACTATAACATTTATAACCTAGTGTGAATTATTATCACTCATACTGAATACCTTTCATAGTAGTTTATGAAACTGGTACATAAAGAGGTTATTAAAATACGAGTGTGTTAATAGTTTACACGAGTGTTTAAATACCTAGTTATGTGTAGTTTCATACACTACTTTATCTACAGTACCTACCTATACCTACCTATTCATAAGATCTTGGTAACAATATTGTCGTAAGCTTTTCTTGATTTTGCTGGTTCGTCTTGAATGTTCGTCATTTTTGTTGCTAAGTATATGCTGTCAGACATTTTTCCCAAAATAAAATTAAAAGATAAAATTTGTAAAATACACAAACTTGTCACAAAGTGCAAAATTTGGCCCTGCAAATTAAACTCCAATGGAGAAATCAGTTTTTAAGAGGCTATGTGAATTTTATTTTTGTCATTGTCTCTCCAAACGAAAAATGGCGCAGTGCGAAAGGGGCGGATTCAGGGCAAAAGGGAAAAAAGTTGGTTTTATATTTTATTAAAAAAACTAAAATAGCTAGCAAAATTTAAAATATCTAATCTCTAGATATTGTTAAAACACACCTAATAAAATATGTTTGAGTTCTAAATATGGTTCCTATTTGTCGAACGAGGAGAAAAAGTGTGTTTGAAGACCTCATTTCAACAATTATTTCTATCGAGGAAAATTTATCCAAACATGTTTTCCAATTTCAAAACCCTAGATTATATACTCAAAACGCATATACCAGAAACTGATTATAATTTTCCGTGTATTTCATGAAATACACAGATAAGAAACACCCATATTTTTTTTCGCATATCGCCTTAAATTTCTCACTTGTGCCCTGAATCACTGGTAATTAGTGATTCAGTGTACGTACACACTGAAAAGTGTTGTAGTTTTAAGTAAACAAGTCACTTGTGTCTGATTTGAACCAATAACAAAACATTCGGAACCAGTATCTAATGTAGACGTATAACTTTGCCACCACTTTTTATATTTTATGAGCGTAAAAGTTTGAGCCAAGAGTGGCTCAAAGGGCGGATTAGAAGCTTAAAAGTGGATTTTGAGTCACTGCACGATTTGTGACTCCACGCTTCTCAATCTTTAAAATTGTGGCGAAGGAGCTTAATCTTGAAATTTTATAATGATGAAGGAAAGGGGATTAAGAAGACTTCTAAACAAAGTGCTGGGGGAGCTGCTAAGGGTATGGTCATCAGATTAAACAAAATAAACACACTCAGCTATCGTGGGTAAGTCCGTAATGTAAGTAAGCTGAATAAACCAAATAAACCAACTACCATAGTACATACCATAGTGGTTTATAGTGGCCTGAAGTTAGCTGCACATAGATCACAATAAAATACTATTTTCACACTATAAACACCCACGATTCGGTCATGACTACCGTCAAACGTCAAATATCGTGGGGAAAAATTACCTGTCAAATGTGATTGTGCAGCTAACTTCAGGCTACTATAAACTACCATGGTATGTATATGGTGGTTGGTTTCTTTGGTTTATTCTTCTTATTTATACGACGCCAGGCCTGAGGATGCAATGTTAAAACAATTACAACTTAAATTTAAATATGGCAATTACGGAACTAAATAATTATTGTAGTTTATGCTACAATAATTTATTGCTCTTACGCCCGTGTATCATAGTACGTTTTTCAATGCATAGTGTGAGGAAATAAAACAATATAATCTTGCGAACTTTAAATTATGATTGGCTCCAAAGGACTGTATCCAAAGCCGTTAAACAGTTAAACAGGAAAAAAAAGTATATCATTTATGGTACACAAGAAAGGCTGCAGGTTAGCCAACCATTGTAAATAAATAAAAAAAATAATAATAATAAGGCCCTAGGGCAAAATAATCAACTTTCTGTTCGGTTTTGAAGCATAAAAAGTGGGCCTTTACGAGCACTTGCATTGAAAAGAAATTAAAAGCACAAATATTTTTTAACATAATCACTACATAGTATAAAACAAAGTCGTTTCCCGCTGTCTGTCCCTTTGTATGCTTAGATCTTTAAAACTACGCAACGGATTTTGATGCAGTTTTTTCAATAGGTAAAGTGATTGAAAAAACAATTATTGCTTTGTAGGGAAGAAACAAGCTAAAAAGAACATACAGAGAAACTCAGAAACATGTATCCATGTTTCTGAGTTTCTCTGTACCTTCTTTTTAGCTCGTTTCTTTGTTTCTCGTTTTTTTTTCCATGACACAATAATGAAAATCACGAAAGTATCACCCATACAAAATACCTATCTAACTTTGTATAAAACTTTGGTGTCACGATCTTTGAACGATTAATATGTAGCTTTTCCACTAATATTGCTATCTCTAGGATGAAATAAAATTAACTGACCCATATTAAATAAAGTGACCTTGATTTAATATGGCCTAATTCATAATAAAGAAATTCATAATTTTGGCTTACTTATTAGACTAGTCTTTCATAATTTTGGCTTTTTAATTAGACTAGCCTTTCGCCCACGGCTGGGGCCGCATTTTAATATCCCATATTAATTTATTATCCCATAAGGAACCTATCGACAAAATTTCAAGTTAGTAGATACTGTTTTGAAAATTTTGTGATAAGTCAGTTTCGGTTTTATGTGCTTAGATTATTAATTTTGGATTTAGATTAATTTAGATAATGTTTAATTTCCACAAAATAGATAACATAATTTTTCCTTTACGCGTTAAAAATGTTTCTACTCGTGTCTAACTCCTGTTTTTTGCCATTCGACTCCCGGTCTAGCTCATCATACTATTATATAGAATGATAGGATTAGCAGACAAATATTAATAGAGCGGTTGCAGTGAGCACAAGTGTAGTGTTTGCGGTGTTAGTGGTGCTACAAGTTGGTGCCCCAAATTGCACGACACGACCGAACTCTATCCGGTTGTAATAGATGTTTCATTGTTAGTGCCAGCGCTAAATGAGGATTTATTGGAATAGTTTCATAATTTGCTTGTTTTAAGCGGAATTATGGTTTGTTTCAGGTTTGTTCGGCAACGATTTGAAAACTGAGAACTCTGCTTCAATTTAGTCTTACTGATACTGCAATTTTATGTTACGAACATGTTATCCGTACTATCAATAACTTATAGTCAGAACGTTTTTGATTAATAATTTTTATATGTAAGTTTATGTCTTAGATATTTAGGTTTATATTTTAATCTTGATCTCCCTATTATTTTTCTGATTCAAATTCAAATTCAAATAGTTTATTTTGCAAAGTAGGTATATAAAATACACGTTTCACAAGTCAAAATTTAATGTTATAAAAAATATATATATGCAATAAAATAATAAATGTACATGAACTAGATTAAAGGTTTATTTAATTTATGTAGCAATATATATACGATTGAAATTGTAGATAAAATATATATTATACAAGGTGAAATTCAATCAACCGCCCGAACCCACACCGGAAACCCGGCCAGGGACCAGGAACAAGGTTCAATGATCACCAACCGAGCCCCCAGCACGAATCTAGGCTTCCGACCAAATCCCATCCTATATACTACATACTAATAAGGTTACATAATATGTAACCTTATTAGTATGTTACATAATATTATATAAATACATGCCTACCTCCACCTACCTCTACTACCTACCTCTGATTAGTATTTACACCTCCACAAGTTATTTTGTTCATCTTTCTGTTAGCTACCAAGAGGTGCCTGGAAGATATTGCTATTAGCAATAAGTGCCACCCTTGTACACCATGTTTAATTGTTTCTATTGTCTTTTAAATTTATTTGAGTAAATATGCAAAAAGTGTTATAAATAAATAAATATATAAATTCACATTGTCAAGAAGTACCATTTGATGTTTTGTTCTCATTATTAGGGTTCTATAAAAACAAAAACGGCCAAGTGCGAGTCGGACTCGCGCACGAACGGTTCCGTATCTATAAAAACGGCAAAAAATCACGTTTGTGGTATGGTAGCCCCCTTAAATATTTATTTTATTCTGTTTTTTAGTATTTGTTGTTATAGCGGCAACAGAAATACATCATCTGTGAAAATTTCAACTGTCTAACTATCACGGTTCATGAGATACAGCCTGGTGACAGACGGACAGACGGACATCAGGAGTCTTAGTAATAGGGTCCCGTTGGTTACCCTTTGGGTACGGAACCCTAAAAAGGAAACCTCGAAGTCAAATTAATCTGCACTGAAGAATACTAAACAACTACTTGACAAAAGAAGCATAATGCAAGTATAGGTGTTTGTTGGACAGGTTTATAAGTTAAACACGTATATGTTCACGATACAGTTGTATTCAATATCCATAACACCTTATCAATAAAACACAATCTTTAGCAATACATAGGTACGCATATATAACTCGTTATAGTCGGCGGAGCGCGAACGAGCAGCCCTCCGGCGTGCATCGAGGTATTTCAGCGACTGGACTAGTCCGACGGAGATACACGAATCAATCAGAAGATTGTGCTCGGTCACACTCGGCTCGTGCGCCGATGTAAATACGATAGTTCTGTCTCACTCTTACATGACAATGTGATATCGCCACACAATGTCTATTTATACGGGATTAGCAAACGTCTTAGCTTTGCTTACGTGGATCCCATTTCTCCCGATCCCGTGGGAATTTCCTAAAAATCCGATGTCTACGTCATACATACTAGGAACCTACAGTTCAAACTTCAAGTTCCTAGGTCCAGCCGTTTGGTCTAGGAGCTGATAGATCAGTCAGTCAGTCGCGTATTCGTTCATATAATAGGTCTTTACATATAAAATTGCCGAAATTTTCTTACAGATTTATGAGTTTATAATTCCTGTAATTCAAAATCTATTTTAATTATAAATTTTTTGTTTGAAAGTTGATTTCAATATAATACATTTTGTTTTTATTTTCAGTTTGATTATAAAAATTTTATCTTCAAAAACAGTTAGTCCTAAATGCCATCCATTTGCATGATAAGATTCGTAATATTTTTTTACAGCTGATACTTTTCAAAAATTTATAGCTTAATGTTGTCTCATTCATACACATAAGAAATAACAAAATTTAGGAAAAATTCCTAAAAAAATCCTTCATAGTCAATGTTATAGCACAACTTTTACTATGGAGCCAACTCTGAAATCCCGAAAATAAATCTGCCCTTCAGTTGATTTTTTTTTCGACATACAGGATTTGTTCCATAGTAAAAGTTGTGTTATACTATTGACTGAATAAGCTCTTCAAATATGGTTACACCTTTCTGTTACACGTTGTATAAAACAAATATTATATCAGATTTTGAAAATTCACACAAAATTCAATGTAAGTGTTTTATGAATATCTGACGTCTAAATCAGAATGTCTTAATATTCACCCAAATTAGCTGTTACCTAAGTAGGCGTTGCCTTGTTCGTCGTTACTGAAAACGGATGTTAGTGTAAAGCTCGCTTTAGACGATGATGGATTCAGTGTAGCAAATGAGTAAATCGTCTTTCAGATTCGAAATCACCCTAGTAGCGTGATTGATTCTGATCATCGTCTCATCATCATCAAGTGCCATCTCCATCCCGGAGGTCAGCGAACATTTTTCTAAATGTTTCCCTATCTTCTATCATGGGAATTAGTTCCTCTGTACTTTCCACTGCGAGCCAGTCTCTTATATTTCTAGTCCATGATGTTCGCTTTCTACCGCGACCTCTTTTTCCCTTCAACAATCAGTGGTATTAATTTATATTTTTCAATTCTATACATATGTCCGAAATACGCCATTTTAAATTTTTTGAGTGTTGTAACTAGTTCTTATTTTTATTCATCAAATTCAAAACTCTTTAATTCGTAACGATCATTGTCTAAAGACTTTAATTTTCAAAACCCACCGAATTCTAATTAACCCATGAATGTGTTTGCTTTTTGACTTTAACTTGTGTCATTTATGACTAGGTATATACCTATATACGTACAGATTATCCAGCCCACATCCAGTCTTTCATCTTCTTAAGCTTTGTTTGTCGAACACTTTGCTGTGGATCGAAGTGGGTGAAGATGAAGTCTAAGCGATTTTCGATATCTTTGCTGTAAGTAAAGAAGTCAAAGAATGAAAGACTTATCTAATGAAAGAATCTTTTATTATAAGAATGAAAGATTTACCTAATGAAAGAATTTTTCATTTTAAGAATGAATGATTTATCTAATGAGTTTGAACTTTATTGAAGTTTTTGTATAAATTTATGTTACTCGTAAATCTAAAGGGAAGAGAAGTTCAATTTGTATGTAAGCTTTGAGTTTAAAAGTTTCGGTTTGACGTATATTCGTAAAACGCTTACATTGAATTTTGTGCCTAGCCAATAAGGTTTTCAGAACGTGCATTGTCTTAAAATGTACAATTAACGGGACACCTGTCGCTAGAACATCAGCAACACCAGGTTTTCAAGGGTTCATAGGAAGAAACTAGGTATTTTCTCATATTGAAAAAATATATTTGATTTATCGATCTTTTATCTAGGGATTCCACATAGGCAATAGAAATATGAAGGGATGTTACCTAAATCCAATATTTTTTTCCCTACAAAATATTTCAGTATAAGCTAAAAACACACCAATTTGTTGTTTCGCTGCGTGATCACTAGTATTACGCGTCCAAGAAAAAGAGGTCAAAGAGCCAACATATAATCGCCTCAATGAAAAGCAAATAAGGTTTTTATCATTAGACTTATTGTGCTGGACAGGTATTAAAAAAAGTTACTAGGGTAAGGTCTTAAAGACTTTTTAGCTTGGCGCGGAATTATCGGTGAAAATAACGATATATTTTTATTTCAACTGAGTATTTTATTAGTACTATCATAGACGGTACCTGCTTTTATTAACATAACTCATTGGCTATCAAGGCAAATATGCAAAATATTGCAAAATACTGTTTCACTCCATTTGGCCAACCTCCAAAAGGCTTAAATTCGGCATATGGTTGTCGGGTACCGAAGGCTTCGTTGAAATACACCTATTTGTGCCTGTTACACAATTTTGTCCCATTTTGAACTTTATCACGGCGGTGTGAGGGTAAGTTTGGTCACAAACTTTAGTATTGTTTACTTTAAACTTGTTGAGGTAGTGCCATTATCAGTAACAGGTTTATTGGTAGGTGTCCAAACTATAACATTATTGGAAAGATCTTATTGTTTACGGAATAGAGGCGATAAAAGAATGCGAAGCTTATGTTTATGTTTTCGTAACATTTACCAACGCTAAAGTTTCAGGAAACGTACAACGTCGTCTTTTGTTTTCAAAGCTGCTCGTATTGAAAAGGTAGAAACATTATATTTTTTAATTTCTTGCACTTTTGTACATTTACATACTCGTGCATAATTAATTACACATTTAAACATATAGATTAACACGCTAGCACAGTCCCACATCAGGGTTACTGCCGTCAGGGCTGGTGCGGCTGAGACAGCCGCTGAGGGCAATAAGAAGCGCAAGTATGCAGCCCTTACGCCACGGCCACAGCTTCAGGCTTCTGGCGGCGCTTCTTGCTGCGCTTCCAGGCGGTTTTTGCGACGGGCTTTGCCCTGCTACGACACCCATCGCCTTCCACCGCATCGGATGTATAGCGCGCTCGCTCGCTTAAAGCGCTCGACACTAGGTTCGTCCTGTGCGCTCGATCACTGTTTCAACCACCCGCCTCCCCGCACACCACCATCCCGAGAGCGCAAGTCACTCGAAGCCGGACAAGACGCGCGAGCGGCGACCCATGGCCGGCTCTATACAACTTCGTACATTTGTTCTCTCCGTCGGCGCCGTCGCAAGAAGAACCACTTGGCGCGCCTCTCGAAGCCTGAAGCTGTGGCCGACCGGTTAGATAGAACTGCATATTTGGGCCTTTTGGGTTCGAGACCCTCGGGCCGTGGGGTCCAGACGATAAGCTCTTTTTTAAAGATTTATCTGCACGGCATATAACGCTTCGATCTAACGATCGACGCTTGTGGAGACCCGAAGGCTGGCGCGTATCTTGGCCAGAGAATCAGTCGGGCCATTCAAAGAGGAAACGCTGCCAGCCTTCTAGGTACCCTTCCACATGGCGGTGGCGATCTAGATAGGATTTTTTATTTAGTTTAGTTTATTTTAGTAAAGTTTAGGTTTTATAAGGGTTTTAGATTATTGTTTTGTTTTAGGTAAGTTTTATTTTGTAGGTAGGTTTAAAGACAGAATTAGAGCATTACCTAAAACTAAAGAAATATCTAGTTTTAAATAATTCGTCATATGTACGGAACTCTAAAAATGCGAGGCTCGACTCGCACTTGGCCAGTTTTTTTTACACAACTAATTGGAACTTAGGGTCTCTACGGCCCTTCGTATGGAGTATCAAAGTTTTGGGTGTATGAAGTGAAGAGCCTCCCCGAGTATCATATACAGGGATTACATGGCGCACCCCGATAGTCGTTCATAAACTCACACCGAGTTGGATTTCCTACCCGGGTCGCAACACTAACTCGTTCAAAAATCAACTCGCGTTGATTTTTCCTTCCGATTAATCCCCAGCAAGGGAACTACATAGAACTTGTACCTACTACCTAGGGATGAACCACGCCAAAATTTAGGAAGAGAATCACATCACTTGCTGACTTATAATGTTGTCCCTCTTGGTCGCTTTGTTCACACGCTTGCTGCACGAAATACTTAATTTGTGCTTGCTGCTAGCCCTAGAGTAGTTAAGGCCCTGCCATTCCAAAATGAGCATTTTGTTTAATTAATATTGTCAGTTCAATATCTCATTCAAATACAAGTTAAATATATGTTACAATAGAGGATATACTCTAAACAGAAGTTGATCTAAAAACGTAATTGACTTAACTTCACTCGATAGAAAAAAAACACAAAGTAAGCTTCTCAAATTGCGAATAAACGTGTTTATAGCAAAGGTGTTCAACGGAGAGAATTAATACTTTTCCTGAATTTTCTTAACAGATAACTAAAGACACTTATAGACCCATTTTTATTTATTTCAAAATATTTTTCAGAAATTCCAGAAACACCTCGCAAATTCACTGATTATGCGTGCTCGCAGCGCACTAAGCGAGCGTTCTAATGTTGACTTTCTGACAATATCATTGAGTTCAAAATTACTTAATACGATTATTGTGTTGGATGCGTAGGGCCTTAACGCACACACCCAAGCGTTTCCGGACAAGCTATTGCGTGTGGAAGAGTTACAGGTAATTATCTCCGCGAGATTCTTTGGAGTGTCGGGGGTGTGGGTCGATATTCTATTCTATAATTAGGTGATATAAGCGTTTAGTTTCGATTACCGCTTTACTCAAACCAATTAGTTGGGTATAGGATCCAGGCTTAACTCGGCTGGTTAGCCATATGTCATTCATTAGAGGAGGGTTTAGGTAAATTAATTTAGTTTGACAGTTTTACCTCCCGAGCCCGAGTGAGATTTGTTTGCATTACAGCGGCACTTCATGTTATAAGCTGAGCGGTTTACAAATTGCAGCAATATGCGTCTCTGGAACGAACTTCCCGACTATATCAGAAAAGCCCCCTTTCGAAACTCCTTTAAAAGTTCCGTGCACAGACACTATTTTTCTAAACAAACATAGATATGATCAGTTTCTTTCTTATTGATCGTTCTTCGCAGTCATTATATTTATTTATGTATACCTATTCATTATAAATATACTATTAAATTTTATGTATTTATGTTCATTGTTATTTATGTATTCTATATCTAAAATATATGTCTGTATACATAATTATATATGTAAGTACATCATAAGTATTAAAGCATATAATAGTTGTTTAGGTAAGGTTAAGTTACCTATTTTAGTCATTAGTTTAGATTTAGAGTAACTTTAATTGTTTTGTTATTGTAGTGTTACTTTCTCCTGCACGCCTACCAACTACTTTTTATATTTCTTGTACCATCTTTAGTTTGACTGGTAGAGAATGCTTTATGCATTAAGTGCGCCATTTTGTACTTCTTATTTGTGCAATAAAGAATTTATGATGAAATGAAATAAAAATGAAAAAATGTTTATTCAATAACCAGTAATACATTAAATTACAATGCTGGGGCCTTCTTTTAAGTATAGTAATACTTGTTCCAGAAGACCTCGCTCCTTTAAATCCATAGCTTAAAGTTAGAGATAAATGACGATGATGATGATGAAATATATGTTACCGGCCAAACGCGAATTTAGGAAAAACTAGTTTTGTCTAAGCCAAACTGTTTTTGGATTATCATAAAAAAATAACCACGAAGGTTATTTAAGGCGGTTGACCCGCCATATATAACCTTCTAACCTAACCTACCGGCTCTTTTCTGCGCTACAGAACTTTCAAAAGACTTTTTTTTAGTCTGGCCAAAAATGAATGTCAAAAAATTAATTAATGTATAGGTATATAATTAGCCCACATAGTCTCATAACTTGGAAAAAAGGGCCAAAACTTTGTTGGTCCAACTTCTTCCCTCATTTCGACTTTAAGGTCGTGGCATATACAAGGTGACTTTTTGATCATCGTCCAAATTCATACTGGAGGCTTGATAAGTGATCAGTATCTTGGATCAGTAACAATTTTTGTGAAATTCGTATAATGAAATTTCGGCTTCCCATAGAAATTCACTTCCAGTCCCGAGTGAATCACTATGGGGAGTCGAAATTTCATTTTACGAATTTCACCAAAATTGTTATTGATCCATGATACTGATCACTTACCAAGCCACCAGTATGAATTTGGACGATGATCAAAAAGTCACCTTGTATATTCAAATCTTCATATTTTCAAACATGTTTTTTTAATATAACATTCATACCTATAAGTACTTTTTAGTTTAAATATATTTTTGCTGATATACTTATACCTAAAATTCTGAATTTCTTATAGAAATCTTTCACTAAAAATTCGGTATTTCCTTTCAAAAATATAACTTTTCAATAACTGCGTTGGAACGAAAAGCTGAATAGACTTAGAGTCTTTGTAAAAATGTCCCGTCAGCTATAGAATTCTTTCATTTACTGGAATGCATGATACTATGCTGCTACGGGCTTTGTTATGACTTCAGCGGTGTTTGAAATCGTTTCAGTTCACACCACTGACCTCTATTTGATGATATTATTATATAATGCTTTAACCCCATTGTATCTATTATATTATTGATATCTATGGTTCACACTTTTGTAATAAAATTTTCTACTTCTTCTATTTGTTTGCCTATATTTGTGATTGTCGGATCAATAAAGATACACACAATAGTTCGGTTATCTTAGGACCTTCTTAGTTAAGGGCCCGTTACCCCTGACATTGAGCACCTCATTTTGCACAAAGTAGAACTGAACTCTATGACCTTTTATTATAGTTGAAAATAGCACGCTCGAAGCCGTGGCTGTTGCGTCAACCGAACCATCGCGCGCTCTTAAAAAACACGTTTTTCGTTAAGAAAAACGATTTATTTTGAAATTTTCAGAAAACTATCCAGAATAGTACTTACTAAATTACACTTTCCTTCAATTTCTGTAATTTTTCTACGATAAGGTAATGTAAATTTTATATAAAATGAAGTTTCGGATTTTTTCAATCG
Organism: Ypsolopha sequella; assembly: GCA_934047225.1. Lineage (NCBI taxonomy): Eukaryota > Metazoa > Arthropoda > Insecta > Lepidoptera > Ypsolophidae > Ypsolopha > Ypsolopha sequella. Next base: position 8,488,660 of record OW204002.1, on the reverse strand, counting down.
AGCAAAGTATAACAAATAGCGTTTTGAACCGCAAAAATTCTGCAAAAAGAATTTATCTAAGAAATACACTCCTTTCCAGACACAAAATATCACAATTTCATGGTTTAAAATGAATTAAAAGAGACGAAATTGGGATAAGCCCCCCTTAAGGCTGCTAACCTTATTAAAATACATGAAATTTGTCAACAACCATCCCGCATTTAATTTACACAGCTACTTGCAGCCACTCACGCCAGTCACATAGTTTTCATCATTTTGGTATATATGTTACGGCTAAAGTTCGAGAAAATCTAAAATAGGTAGCGACGACGAGCGAAGCGAGGAGGAGCGGGTTAGATTTACATGCTAATATACATTGGGCGCCGAGCGAAGCGGAGCGGAGCGAGGCGACCTCCGAAGTTTTGTATGACATTAGCCGGCTAAACCTAGGTTTAACATATAAATTAACCATTATTTTTTATGATTTTTTTAAAGAGTTGTCCGATATGACGTCACTTAAGAATTTAAGATATTATGATGTGTGATTGCTTACAAAAAAGGTGGTCTTTCTCTGTCTGTCTACTTATCTGTCATCCATCTGTCAAATCAGTCGGAAGCAAATTATTATAAATTAATCTTGATAGTAAGGGACACATTTCTAAACAGCCATTTCTCAAGTGACGTCACACGAAGGCAAATGGGAGTTGCAGCTTTTTCGTAAAAATATTCACCATCATAAGGTTTTTTAGACCACAAGTTTGAAAATACCGAATTAACACACGTTAATTTAATCTAAGCGAATTAGCTTTGTCTGGAAATAAAAAACTCACAAAACCTTAGGGACTGTGGACCTTTTACATAGTTTGTCATACATAACCCGAGTTTCAAGTCGATATCAAAATTTATTCAAAAGTACTTCGAAACAAAAAATTGTGGTAGGTAAATAGGTCTTTACCTATGAAATTGCCGACATTTTCTTACAGATTCATAAGTTCATAATTCCTGTAATACAAAAGCTTTTTCAATTATTTATTTTTTGTTTGAAAGTTCATTTCAAGGTATTACATCTACGTACTAAGCTTTGTTTTTATTTTCAGTTTGATTATACAAATTAAATCTTCAAAAACAGTTCGTCCTAAATGCCATCCATTTCCATGATAAGATTCGTAATCATTTTCTACAGCTGACACTTTTAAAAAATTAATATAAAGTTGCTGTTAGCTTAATGTTGTCTCATTCATACACAAAAGAAATTACACAATTTAGATTTGTCATTCCTAAAAAAAATGCAAAAATGTTAGTACTGAAAATTGAGTTTCCTTCAAATCCTCTAATAGAAAACAGCAACTTCATATGTAAAGACCTAATAGTTACGCATACACTGGTACCGCTGGCTCAGCTATCCGAAGTGGGTCTTTGCATCCGCAACTGGAACCTGTCACTGCACCTGGCGTTGATAGAGCGCGCATACTTATAAATAATTGTTTTTTTTGGACAGCAAAACCTCCTTGCATCTTTGTAATTTTTTAAATTTTATGACTTGCACCATGCACCACACAGTCAAAAACTTAAAAAAAATACTTTATTTCACGTGTGAAATAAAGGATTTCAGTACTGTTCTATTTCACGCGTGAAATAAAGAGTCGGTTTCCGCATAATTTTGTTACACAAAAAAGAAAACTTTACGAGCAACTGCATTGACAAAAAAAAAATCTAAACCGTTGCCGTCGGGTGCGGTGCCCAAGACGCTGGCAGCATCACCCCGCTAGAGCTGGATCGCCAGACTGATCCTCTGGCCGAGGTATTACCCAGCCCTTGGGTCACCAGAGGCGTCGAGTATTATACTAATATAATAATATTATATTATAAAAAAAATAAAACTGATTGCACTGCCAAAGTCAAACTGGAGAAAGTCGGAGAGCCTTTCAGTGTTACAAAAGGAGTCAGACAGGGAGATACCATCTCACCTAAACTTTTTACAGCGCTTATGGAAAATATTTTTAGGAAAACAGAACTAAACAACTGTGGAATAAACATCAATGGAGAAAATCTGTCGCACCTTAGGTTTGCAGATGACATAGTGCTTCTATCTGACACACATCAAGAGCTAAAATACGTGATTGAATCACTTGACAGAGCAAGCAGAGGCTGTGGGCTACATATGAATCCCAGCAAAACAAAAATAATGACCAACGGACCAGAAATACCTCTCTTTGTGAACTCTACACAAATTGAGTATGTAATATTACATTGTTCACCGAGGGAAGAAAGGGGAAGATTACCAACGAGGGTGTAGTTTGAGGGTACACACGGGTTGGGAATCGCAATTTCTCCCGAGTGATACATAGTGCTTTATACTACACCTGCGAGGAAATAGTATAATTTTACTTTTAATCAAGATACAATAAAAGAAACCGACTGACTCGCGTGCGATTGTCACTTTTTATTTCCTTCTTATTTTTTATTATGTACAGGAAAAGCAAGTGGCCAGTATGATTTTTCGAGTTTTATGTACGAGTTCGCAAAATAATACTGGCCACTTGGCCACTTGCTCATTCTTTATGTTATTTAAAAAAAAAGCAGCACGTTAACAATGGATTTGCATTATACTTTTTCTGCCCGCTCAAGCACGTTAACAATGAATTTTCATACACTTTTTCCGTCCGCATATTTGTATGACAGTAATGACGTATTTTCTGCATCGTTTTCAAAAAAGTAAGAAGGTACTTTCCGAGCAGGTGTAGTATAAAAGACTATGTTTACTTAGGACACAACATAAGATTTGAGAACCGTACGGAAAAAGAAGTTGATCGTCGAATAGCATTATCTTGGAAAAATATTAAATTAGTATAATACAATTTGCGTATTGGCACTTTTACCAAAAAAATGATTTCGATCTACAATTATTGTTAAAAAAAACACAAGAGATACTTTATTGTGCCTGCTTCAGTCGAAGTCATTGTTCGCTCGCTCACGGCTGTCGTTGCTTTGTTCCCCCGCCCCTCGCTTCCTTTTGTTTCTTCCCCTCCCCTTGTCTGTTGTACTGATGCAGAAGTATTTTTATAAAGGAAACTGTGCCTTTTCTCGTTTCAGTGGGCTTGAATGGGGGGCGAAAGTGATTTACTTTGTTCCCGTGTTTTTTAATGCGTGCTACAAGAAACTGGTATACCTACCATGCAATCGTCTTAAAATTATGGGTTATTATTACTTATTATTTAATTGTGTTGTGTGGCTGAATAATAGTAGTTTATGCTACAAGGGCGCAAAGGAATAAATTACGAGGACGATTTAAAACACGAGCGTAGCGAGTGTTTTAAACGTAACCGAGTAATTTATTGCTTTTACGCCCGTGTATCATACTACGTTTTTCAATGCATAGTGTGAGGAAATAAAACAAATATAATTTTGTGAACTTTAAATTGTAATTGGCTCAAAAGGATTGTATCCAGAGCCGTTAAACAGTGGAAAAAAAAGTATAACATCTATGGTACACAGCATGGTACATAGGAAAGGCTGCAGGTTAGCCAACCATTGCAAACAAATAAAAAAAAATAATAATAATAAAGCCCTAGGGCAAAATAATCGACTTTCTGTTCGGTTTTGATGCATAAAAAGTGAGCCTTTACGAGCACATGCATTGAAAATATATTTTCTTTCTTACCTTCAGGTTTTAAGAACGTATTGTTGCAATGAATATAGCAATGGCATACCTAGAAGTTTTTCTGGAAAAGCAATGACAATGTCAAGTATGATTAGTATACAAATATAAAAAAAATAAAAAACTATTTCGAAAAAAAAATAGATTGCTAGCATGCCCTCTAGAGCATATATTTTCATACATATTTTTTTAAATTGCTTTTTTATTATTTTCTTTTTTTTCTACTTATAAATACTCGACATTGTCATTGATTTTCCAGGGCACGCCACTGGAATTTATGTGATTTGCAGTTTTATATGACTATGCAGACAGAAGCGTGGATCGCTAACAAAAATCAAATGTTCGCTTTCCATTTTTCAAAGGGACCGTAATAAGTTTACTGCTCGTCAGTGACACACTCGAGTCCACGTTTTGCTACGGCGTAGCAAGTGCTACGATTCCATAGTTTTCCCGCTTTGTAGAGTTGCTACGCGAAGTGCCGCAGTGTTGTTCCCGCGGATCTTGTTCTTTATTATTTATTGCACACGGATATATTACATATAATCATTTACAATAAAATACATGTATAGGGGCGAGCTTATCTCTGAAAAGAGATTTCTTCCAGCAAACCTTAGTGGGAGAGGACAATAAAAGGACAAAAAAAATACTGCCCTTTCATACACTTCGGCCGAGCGGCATTGTATTTTTCTATGAAGCGAGTATCTTTTTTTTCGATATATATGATTTGTTCCATGGTAAAAGTTATTCTAAACCATTGACTGAATAAGCTCTTCAAATATGGTTACACCTTTCTGTTACACCTTGTATATATAATGTTTTTCTTGATCTTTTCTTGATTTATATATGTATTGTTTTTCTTCTTTCTCTTGATCCTGTAGGAATTTCCTAAAATGCCTTCTTAGCGGATTTCTAATAAAAGGAATGTCCATATTACATGCTCCTAGATACAGCTGTTTAGTAGACTGGGCGTTGATAGATCATGTGTTTATTGTAGTATAGCCAGATCAAATACAAAAACGTTAAGAAATCTTGTCAAATTAATTATTTAAAAACGGATAGACTTATATGAATTATCTCGCGATACGCGATATGTTTCGAATTCATTTGTCAGTGACTGCGTCAGCTGACGACAGACACTCGCTCGCTTGAGAAGGAATTCGGAAAGAATTCGTAACTTGTCCCGTGTCGCGTGATATTCATGTATATCTATCTGTTTTTAAATAATGAATTATTAATTCAACTTACAGTATAGTATCTAAAATCATGTCAATATTGCAAGTTTATTTACCCTATTGCCCCAGTGTTACTATTAGTTATTTACCCAGTGTTGCCCCAGTATTACTATTAGTTATTTACCCAGTATTACTATTAGTTATTTACCCAGCATTGCACCAGTATTACTAATAGTTATTTACACAGCATTGCCCCAGTGTTACTATTAGTTATTTACCCAGTGTTGCCCCAGTATTACTATTAGTTATTTACCCAGAATTGCCCCAGTGTTACTATTAGTTATTTACCCCATTGCCCCAGTGTTACTATTAGTTATTTACCCAGTGTTGCCCCAGTGTTACTATTAGTTATTTACCCCATTGCCCCAGTGTTACTATTAGTTATTTACCCAGAATTGCCCCAGTGTTACTATTAGTTATTTACCCAGCATTGCCCCAGTATTACTATTAATTATTTACCCATCATTGCCCCAGTATTACTATTAGTTATTTACCTAGCATTGCCTCAGTATTACTATTAGTTATTTATCCAGCATTGCCTCCAGTATTACTGTTAGTTATTTACCCAGCATTTCCCCAGTATTACTTTTAGTTATTTACCTAGCATTGCCCCAGTATTACTATTAGTTATTTACCCAGCATTGCCCCAGTATTGCTATTAGTTAGTTACCCGGTATTACTATAAGTTATTTACCCAGTATTTCTACAGTATAACTATTAGTAATTTACCCAGTATTGCCCCAATATTACTATTAGTTATTTACCCAGTATTTCTACAGTATTATTATTAGTTATTTACCCAGCATTGCCCAGTATTACTATTAGTTATTTACCCAGCATTGGTTCAGTATTACTATTAGTTATTCTATGCTCCAGTACCCACTAAGTAACGAAATTGAAGGTTGCACTAAAAGGGCCACTACCTGTATTAGCTAGACCCATGCAAATGTCGTTATAAATCTCTTTACTTACTCACAGCCATTAAAAACAGCCTTTATTTCTTAGACATTAGAATCTGCTTTATGTTAATATAAAGCTCTTTACAGTTTTTACGGCAAGGCGTCGTCGTAAAAATGAACTTTTAGGGTTCGGTCCTCAAAAATGAGAAACCACCCGCCCATAAAGGGAGTTTATGATAAACAGAGTTTACTTAAAAAGTTTACTTTCTTCATAAAGTTGATATTGCAAACCCCCTGAGGCTTTCTGTCCGTTAAATCATTTCTTCACGTCTTCGAGCCATATCTTTGTCCTTGATATTTTTTCGTATTTCACTTAATTGGTAATTTTAAAAATCTTGCATATGTTTGTATACTTGCAAATTCAAAATGCAAAACTTTTTCCTCACACATATGACCCAGAAATCTTATACTCGTATCATAAAAAAATTATTTAGGTAAGTGCAAGTCGGACTCACCACACAATACGGGTACGGAATCCTAAAAACTTTATCGTGAATAACAACAATGTGTATGGATGTCACAGCATCATTGAAGCGACAAAAACAAGCCGCTAAAATGGTAGTGCCTGGCTGTACCTGAGTACGGAACCCTAATATCTTAACAACTATATTTCAAATTCAAATAGTTTATCTTGCAAAGCAGGTATACATAATACCTATTTTGCAAAATAAAGTATTTGAATTTGAATTTGGGTCCTACTATAGTGTAGATGCCTATTTAGATGACGAAGATCCACTTATGGTTGGCTAGAATTGAACAAAATTGTAAGAATTAAATTTTTATCTATTTTAACAATTTTTGTTTCTCGAATTTATGGTTAATTTTATTTTATTTTTATGACATTTTTATTAAATATTATTTTTAAATTTTTATATTTTCATTTTTTTGTGTTTTATTTATTTATTTATATATTTTATTATATTTAAATTATTTAGTAAGATTTATTTCAATATTTTCACTTTGACGTGTATAAGTGTGGATGAAAACAAACACTTGTACTGTTTCACAATTTAATTTATAGCACAATTAACCCCAACTAGTTTCGCCTTATCGGCATTTTCAAGGGAATAACATAATAATTTAGTTATCTATCAAACAAGCATTGTCAAACTTAGACAATGCTTGTTTGATAGATAATTATTATGTTACGTTATTCCCTTGAAAATGCCGATAAGGCGAAACTAGTTGTGGTTAATTGTGCTATAAATTAAATTGTGAAACAGTACAAGTGTTTGTTTTCATCCATGATGATGTTTCACCAAGAGCCGACAATCGCGAGTATTAACTGTATAAGTGTGCTTTAACTGCTCCTATATACTTAATAAACGCTTTGACTTTGACGTTGAGTTGCGGAAGCCCAAAACTGACGATAGTACTCGTCCATACAAAGAACTTTCCGTAAAAAAAATTGAGATAACGAGAAAAAAATCTGTCGTTTCATACGTTTTGGTCGAGAAGCTATGTAACTTTTCTATGGAATAGCAAACTTTTTTTCGCGGTTCGAAGCTTCGCTCCATAGTAAAAGTTGTTCGTATGGTCGAGTACTATCACCAGTTTCCGGCTTCCATAACTTCATCTTAACACCCAGTATATCGATATTCATGTTCTATATGTCAAACCCGAGTTTAGGATAAACTAGTTTGGCATATGCCAAAGTAGTTTTGGGTTGTCATAAAAAACCATGAACGTTCTAAAAAGGTTCTGATGTAACCTACCGGCTCTCTTCTACGCTGCAGGGCTTTCGAAAAACTAGTTTGGCCTAGGCTAAACCTTTGCCCTAAAATCGGGTTTGGCCGATAACAAAGCGGAATTTAACAGAAATATGATATGCCCAGGTAGATCATGATATGCCCAATTTTACGATCTGCCCACGACATAAAGAGCTTAGTTAGATAATCCCGATTGACGAAGTGAAAGATGTCAGGATCGTAACAAATAGAGATCTCTTTACTTGGCCTACCCCCTGGTAATAATTCGTTATTATGCAAAAGTGCAAGAAGCTAGATATAAATAGGTATCAGAAAAAAAGATTGAAATCACTGGACTACATTCGTACGTATTTCATTTCATTCACAGCTCGCTTTTTGTAATCAAGCTGGCTTTTTGCAATCCATAAATCTACAAAGCTTTTTTAGTTCTTTTTGGTTCACCGCAATATGGAGAAATTTTACTCGGAGCGGTAAAATGTGCTGTAAAAATTGTAAATCGTTGCAAAAGCACAAAAGTATATTTCAATTGGCTAAATAAATATTTAAGGTTTCTAGAAAAGATATTAACTTTTTATGACTTGTACTCGAAGGGATTTGTAATGCAAACTTACAGGGCAACTGTATATTTAATTTGCAAGCAAGTTTTTGTGAAGCTCTACTGTATTATAAGGATATACATAAAGCGCTAAAAGCACCTCTAACTAGTAATTTATACAAGCAAATATTCGAAATACTTGAGCATATATAAATCCAAGATACCATGAGGTACTATAGTACTACATAATAGCATTGCAAGATAGTATTTCAACTGACAGCACGAATATGCTAGCGTCGGAAATCGGAAAGTGTATTCTAGAATTTACGGCTTTGATTACAAATGGGGTTATTCTGCAGCAAACCGAATGTCGTGTTGTGGGCTGATGCACCATACAGGCAAACTGGAGTTCCTTGACAGGAATGATCGATAGTTGCAGTGGAACAGACCTACTGAACCCGTATATTGTAGACGTTTCCAGTTTGACGCTGAGGAACTGCTTCCGATATCGAATTTGCTTACCGAATATCTGAATGTTGCAATACTCAATCGAATTTGCTAACCGAATGTTGCAATAGGTACTCAAGTCAAGCTTAAAGAGGTTTGTGACTGTGTCTTTTATTGGTTGGGTTTTATGGAAAACGGTATCGAATTCGGAGCGATCAGACAATGTCGTCATCCGTCGTTGCATCGTCGTTTACTGATGCGAGATTAATACGTTTTGTACAATGGAAAAACTTTCTACTAACAGATTTTTGCTTTGTTTCAGGTGGCAGTGACAATCAAGGATGCCGTGCGTGGTCGACAAATAGTGTGTGATAGTGTGTGGTGTGGGATGGGGCGCGGTAAGGGGCGGTGTCGGCGCCGCTGGTAGCCAGCCATGGACGAGGACGAGCGCCGGCTCTCGTTCCCCCCGCCGGCCCCGCTCAACTCGCCCGGCGAGGAGATTGATGGCTCGCGTCTGCTCAGCGAGATCGTACGCACGCTTGAGGCTACGAACCCAGAAGCTGCTGCGCCTCTCGTGGCTTCCCAGTCGCGGGACGCGCTCGATGCTTTGGACGTGGAATGCGAGCGCCCCAGGCGGGAGGAGCTCAGGATCCCTCTCGAAGGGGTCACCTTCTCAAACGAGATCGCTGGGGGGTCGGGGTCCGGGGGTAAAGATGGCGACGGCCCCAGAGCTGCCGTTACGCCGTTCACCAGGGATTCTGCGCGTCGGGCCGGGTCGAGGGGAGCCCAACTCGTCCGGGAGTTTGGTTTCATGCCGCGCCGGCGCCTCAGCGTTGAGGATGGCGCACGACTCCCGCGCAAGTACGAGCCATTCCCACGAAAATTGTACGGGCGACCGCTGGAAGAGATCGACAACTTCATATACGATGAGGTAAGCAATACGCTATAAAACCTTCATGAAACAAGCTCTATAAAACTATCTCGCTTCTCGTTTTACTTGCGGTTCGCGTAGCGCATAAATCAAAAAGTTGTCGGTCCATAATCGTAAAGTTCGTTGTACGCATATTTTTTATGGAAATCCCGGGAAATATTACCCCAGTTTCAGACAGGGATATGATTTCGTTACAGTTTTGCATATTTCCCGGCTACAGGGTGCATTTTCGCTGCCAGATATGAGGGTATAAGTAAGTTAAGTTCAGGTGGGGGATAAATCATTCATGAAGAAAATTTATAAAGGAATTTTTGTGTGCCGATGGACCATCGATAAAAAAGGTATAAGTATACTCAAAATCAGTTTAATTAATATAAGTAGTAAATAAGTTTTTTATGATTTACAACCTTTTGCTTGCAACTCCATCCGTGATGAGATGATACGTGAAGCAAGTTGTAGCGTCATTTAATTGTTTAATCCACAATGAATGCAAATTCTGGAGAAAATATAATACGATGACAATAAATTCTTGATATTACTTACGCTATGTGCTGTGTGGTTATATCGGCATGCCGACACACCGGCATAAGTTAGGGCAACCCCTTTCTCCCGTGGGTGTCGTACGAGGCGACTATGTGAGCAAATACCAATAGATGTTTAGCTGCATCTACCTAAGTAATAAAAACTAATCTATAATCGGCCTCATTTGTGAGGGAGGTCAAAGTCCAGCAGTGTACTGATACGGCTGTATTGATTACTTCACGATTTGCAGACAGATGACTGACTCATTGGGCTGACATGTTATTATTCTTCATTGTTATCAACTAAAAACACCATCCAAATCCGTTCCGTAGTTATAACGTAAATTACAAACACTATTCATAATTTATATTAATTACTATTAATAATAATTTGTTTTCAGCGTTAAGAAGGGTCGGATCAGATAAGGGTAATATTAGCTCTAGGCAAAGCGAAGACCCTTATGTAAAGTGTCCGTTCCAATATTTGCGTCAACTGACCGGAAGAGCCTGTTATCGGCCGCGGCTCGAGTTTGCAGCTTATCTGATAGTACCTTCGCCTCTTCCGGTTACCTGTTGCTTCGTATACAACCTCTTTTGAATAAATCCTTGTTCCTTTTTAATGGGTAACTAGGGAATAAAGACTTTTCAAACAAATATTTAAATACCTAATTGATATTGTTAAGTAAGAAATCTTAATTAATAGTCTCGTGCAAAACTAAATTATTTTTCATATTACCGATATAAAGACACCCTGATTGGCTAATCTATCAACGTTCAGACCAAACAGCTGGACATAGGAACTTGAAATTTAGGCTATGGGTTTCTTGTAGGGTTGCCAAGTTGCGGTCCTTTAAAAAAAGTATCCTTTATTCAAGAAAGTTCAAAGATTTTTTGAAAAAAATATCTAGGCGGCGGACGGTAGGAACTAGAAAGGCCAGGCTCCATAGTAACATCCTCAAATCCTTTTGTGAAACTGAATTTTTTGTGCTGTTTGCACAAACACAAACGCACAAGTCATACATTTTCCCTCGGATTTCTTTACGGCTGTGTTTTTGCTGGATGGGTGTTGTCAGTTTACGTCTAATTTTGCGTAAAGATTGAAATAAAGTATTTTCACGTACTTTGTTGGTATTCAAAAGTATAAAGTACAGGGACCGTAACGTAAGATACTTTATTTTAAAGTACGGTTGGCAACCCTAGTTTCTTGTATGGCGTATCACGATAACTCGAGGCGCAGACGATACTAAAGTAACTATACATTTTTACTGCAATTTTTTCATCACCCTTGTACTTTGTCTTATCGAGTAGCAAGTGTTATTTATTTTGTTTAGAATTGTAACATTTACTACCATCAAAAGTGAGAACGCCGAACCCTGTTTTTGCCCGCGGACCCGAGTGACGACCCTTAATAGTAGTTTATGCTACAAGGGCGAAAAGGAATAAATTACGAGGACGATTTAAAACACGAGCGTAGCGAGTGTTTTAAACGTAACCGAGTAATTTATTGCTCTTACGCCCGTGTATCATACTACGTTTTTCAATGCATAGTGTGAGGACATAAAACAAATATAATCTTGTGGACTTTAAATTATGATTGGCTCAAAAGGACTGTATCCAGAACCCTTAAACAGTGGAAAAAAAGTATTACAATTATGGTACACAGGAAAGGTTGCAGGTTAGCCAACCATTGTAAATAAATTAAATAATAATAATAATAATAAAGCCCTAGGGCAAAATAATCGACTTTCTGTTCGGTTTTGATACATAAAAAGTGAGCCTTTACGAGCACTTGCATTGAAAAAATATTAAATGAATGTGAATGAGTGTGTCAGTTAGACTTTTCTGGCAAACTTTTTTTATTTTATTATCACGTTGTAAACAAAGATTTCAAAAGTTTGATGAGCCCTTGGCACCTAAAATCCATTGCATTGTTTTTGAATGCGTGCGTTAACATAATGCCGACGCGCTCACACTTATGAGTGCGCAATCTGTCTATCTACGGTCAGCAAACTGATCAAACTACTAAAGTTGTAAAAATGATTAATTTTAAGTGAACTTAAGGCGTCCAACTATCACTGTGTTCAGATGAGCACTGATTCCAAACGTGTGAGCGTCACCCATTTAAAGGTGGAAACATTATATGTTGTCATAGTACGGTAAGGGCTTATCTTTACTTTTGAAATCTTTGGTTGTAAATTAATAGGCACACAAACTTAAAAGCGTGTTTAGAACCATCTTAAGTTCTGCGTTTCGTAGCGGGCCACTGCCACCATTCCATATAACGTAGCAAGCGCTACGACGACGCAACGTCATAGTTTTCTCCCTTTTGTTGAACGAGTGAGCAAACGAAGTTCTTCGAGTCTACTGGAACAATCCGGCGTTTGTATGTATGTATGTAAAAATGTTCGTCCGATAATAACTCAAGTATAGTTGATCGGACCCTCATGAAATTTGGTAGTCGAGTAAATGAGATAGGAGAAAATTATGTCATAAAGGCAGAAACAAAATATGTACAGGGTGTTTGGGGCATCGATGTAAATATTTTCAGGGATGATAAAGGAAGTGATTTTAAACATTTTTGACTAAATTTACTTTAGTGCAAAGTTTAATAGTTTTCGAGATATATATAGTCTTGTTTTTTCTACTTGAAAATAGGTAACTGCAATGAAATGATAATAAAACAAGAGTTACAAATCGTATTTTTATTTTAAATAATTACATAATATAGATCAATTACAATAAAACAAGATAAAATATGTATTCAATAAGAAGTAAAATTAGACATAAAGCTCAACAGAGTAATTATTTTCCTTGGTACTGTATTTTGTTTTATGTTTATTTTCACTTCTTTGTGAACACATTGATTTTGTTTTATTGTTAAACAAAATTTTATTTAAGAAGAATCTAATTTCATAATAGTGTTATATGATCGTTTCATTGCAGTAACCTATTCTAAAGTAGCAAAAACTAAAATAATGTCTATATCTCGAAAACTATTAAACTTTGCACGAAAGTAAATTTAGTCAAAAATGTTTAAAATAAATTCCTTTATCATCCCTGAAAATATTTACATCGATGCTCCAAACACCCTGTATAATACCTTTGTCAGCTTTGTCTACCTGTCCCGTATAGTCCATCTGCTTTTATAGTAATTTCATCTATTAACTAACTAACGTTAATTCTAGAGGAATCATAACATTAGTTAAGAAATTATACTAACTACTACTATGACAAAGATCACTATCATAACCCCATACTTTTGTGATGATTTTTTTTGTGATAATTGAGTTTTATTATCATTAGTGTCATCTTTACTTGGTAAACCTTTGCATGTAATTTACGACTGGAAAAAGCAACATAAACAAAAAATATTGTACCTTCATCGTTTTAACCTTGTACCATGTGGTCATTGAAATTTTCACGTCAGACCTTTTTCTGGTAAATAAAAGATTTTTGCAATAAATTACAGTTTTTATTTATTTCAACCTGAGAGTTCTCTAATTTTTCATAAAACTTAATCATTTTGTAATTTTGAAGTGGGTACATCTTAAGCCCATAGGGTTTAATACTCGTAGAAATACGTATTGACCTCAAAGCCAAACGTGACGATTCAGTAATATTATTTATGTAGACGGCATACTCACGTGCGCTCAGTGCTCAGTGCGTTAAGAAGATCGGCTACAATCATCTTCGGGCTCATTGTCCTATCGACTAGGAGTCGAAGTGGTCGTGATGACCGAAAGAGGTCGGAATAGATCATCATCATACGAATAATGTTTTTATTAAAGAATCAATGCCCAAAGCAAACTATCCTTTAGATTATTCAAACAGTCCGACATGGTGTTTGCGTGTTAAAGCGCCACTAGCCTGTATATCCTCTGTTGTATTGTCTCAACACTTCGTCCATTTCCGGTTCCCGTTTCCGTTTTCGAAACAACTTTAAGCTTTAAAGTTAAATGCTGAATACAAAACGGTGCAGTAAGTGATAAAAGCAATTTTACTACGCGATTCACTACGCAATAGAAAAAAGAATGCTTCGATGGTTGGGCTATATAGAAACGATTAATGAAAGTAGAGGGATAAAAGAAAGAATTTTTTAGTGTGCAAGTGGAAGGTAAAACTCGACCTGTCCCTCCACTTGGTATTTTTGGTTGCCAACTGGACTGGGTGCCTATTAAAAACATAGATAAAAACGGAACTTTAAAAATTGCCTTCAGTGGGTATTGAACTATTTACGAACTGTGTCGTCACTTCAAGTGCGAACATATCCTTAGACAATCGGAATTCGATAGTATATCTATATTTTTGATGATAGGCGGCACCCAGTCCGGTTGGCAACTTAAGATACATAATAGACCCTCAGGCTGCTCTAGAAGGCCGTATGCTGACCAAATTGGCGACATCCTGATAGAGGGCAATTTCAAAAGTACCCGGAATAGAAGATATTGTACTCGTATAATGTATAATGAGAGATTGGATGCGGAATAAGTGAAAAAGTTGTGTCAGAATTGTAGAAGATGGAAATCTGTAGAGTCTGCCTACCCCGCTGAGAGATAAACGTGAGTTTGTGTATGTATGTGTAAAACAAATCATCCATCCATCCATCAGCCTAGTTCGTCCACTGCTGAACATAAGCCTTTCCAGGTTTTTGCCACTTCCGGCGGTCATCCTGGAAGAATTGCCCATACTCACACACGCTGGGCAGGCGGGTTGGTGAGCGCGGTGCCGGAACCCTCGCACCAGTGACGCCCGTCACCAGTCTGTTCCATATAAGGCCCGGCTATTAGGGATGGATATACCGCCATCCATCGGTCCCAGGCTTGGTGGGCCTCCGGGTTTTTTGCCTGTGAGCTGTCCTCTTACTCTCCCCCGAATTTCGAGGGGGTCTCCAAGTAAGATGGTGGTACAGCCACAGTTGAGCCCGGCATCAGCTCTACCACCTATTAAAACGAATAGCTAAAAATTACTTTAAATTTGTCAGATTTACGTTGAACTTAAAAGTGACCTTAACTACCTCTTACTTAATTTCCTTTATAGGTTTTTTACTTAAAAGAAAGCTTACATGCGGTATTGATCTAGTAGATACAAATTGATAAATAGCGTGTTGCGTGTTAGCCGTCAGACTGCTGCAGCCATTTCCGTTCTCGTCCATCTGTAGATCTAAATCTAGTTAGACTTGGCGGCGCGAAGTGTTTATCAGGGAAATGTATTTATTTACACTTGTGAATATGATGACGTGTTTTCTTTGCAGCATTGCTTATAGACTCAAGGTTTCAGAATGCAGATAACCACTAATATTGTATAGACAGAGATTAAGTAAATCCTGTGGTCTCTAACCAAAGGCTGATCCGCCGATTTAAGAATAAAAACCGAAACGAAAATATCCGTCAGAGATCGAAGGTGACCGACATAGCCTGCCGAATCAGTAAGTTGAAGTGGCAGTGGACTGGCCATATTTGTCGCCGACGTGATAACCGTTGGGGCCGTAAGGCATTGGAATGGAGACCACGTATAGCAAAGCGCAGCGTAGGCCGCCCTCGTGCCCGCTGGACTGACGATCTGAAGAACGTTGCGGGTGGCCTCTAGATGAGGATGACTGAGGACTGCCAGCGGGCCTATTGTGTATCTCTAGTTGCTTTCTGGACTGGGTGCCTATCATCAAAAACATAGATATACTATCGAATTCCGATTGTCTAAGAGCATGTTAGCACTTGAAGTGACGACACAGTTCGTAAATAGTTCAATACCCACTAAAAGCAATTTTGAAAGTTTAGTTTTTATCTATGTTTTTGACGATAGGCACCCTGTGCAGTTGGCAACTTAAGATACAGAATAGGGGGGGAGTGGCGTAATATGGGGTAGGCGTATGTCCAGCAGTGGACGAATACGGACTGATGGATGGATGGAAATAAATTGTTGAAGGACGCGGGCTTAAACCCCGTTAGAGGCACATTTATGTTTGGTCTGCGTGTTTGTCCAATTTGTGTCCAAAATATGGCGATAGGTCTCACCACTCATGCTGCTGGGACGAAGTAATCGTCGATTAAACGTGGATGTTAGAGTGTGGTTTGTAATTCAGTTAGTAGTTTTTACAAATATGTAATGGAAAGTAAATACACAGAATTCGTTAAATACAGATTTAAATAAGAAAATCATGAATTGATTTATCAAGTTCATTAAAGGAAAAATACAATTTTATTTGACTAGTTTTGATTTTAAGCAACACAATCGGTGGAAATTGGTCGTTAAAATGATAGAGCATGCCACAAAAAAAAGAGTAGTAATAAAAGCTCCAAAAACTAAATTAAAAACCGGCCAAGTGCGTGTCGGGCCCCGCGCAGTGTAGGGTTCCGTAGTTGCCCTGCACAATATGCGGACTTCTTCTCCAAGTACATTTTATAAGTTTGTCGACTAATACACATCGCACCAAACTTCTAGTACGCTCGGAAGTTGCTCTTCCCAAGAACGGCCCATACATTTTGTTCCTGCTGATGCGAATCGCCTCGTGTTTAGAGAGGACTAAAAGTTTGGCGCGATTTGTACTCTTTAACTTGTAAAGCCTACTTAGCTGTGATAGTTTTCCTTTTAATTTCGTTATGTAGATATACTACCGCCGTGAATTTTTTCACGTTTCCAAATACAACCGTTTCGCTGGCAGGCGCGGGGACACTTGATTTTAACAAAAAATAAAACTTTTGAGCTTAATATTTCGCAAACGGAATCCTGGATCGAAAAGTAGTCTTCTCACAGCCCTAATATT
Source organism: Ypsolopha sequella (assembly GCA_934047225.1). NCBI lineage: Eukaryota > Metazoa > Arthropoda > Insecta > Lepidoptera > Ypsolophidae > Ypsolopha > Ypsolopha sequella. The sequence goes on along the minus strand of OW204002.1, from coordinate 8,471,929 downwards.
TTTTAATTACCTATCCAACGACACTCCACACTAGGGGATAGACGAGAAAAAAAATCATCCCCACTTTACGTGTAGGGGAGGGTTTCCTAAAAAAAATCTTTTTCAAAATTTTACTGTACCACTTTATTGGCCTGATAAATATGTATACCCATGCCAAATTTCAGCTTTCTAGTACTAATAGTTTCTAAGCTAAGCCGCGGACAGACAGACAGACGGACATGGCGAAACTATAAGGGCTCCTTGTTGTTGACTACGGAACCCTAAAAATGAGGATGTGCAATTTATGAATGTTACTGCTTTAAATACTAATCTACCTAAAACTTCTGTGCTAATAAATATACGAAAACTACCGAATGAAATACTGAAAATTCCGATAACTCCTGTCAGCTATTTTTATCGTAGATCTCCGAATAAAAATGTTTTTTTTGTATCTTAGGAATTCTTTTAAAACTAGAGACCTCGCCTCGCTCTGCTCCTTATTTTATCTTACATACAAATATTTCATACTTTACTCGTCGTCGCACCTATTTTTGACTTTTGCTTTATAGTTTTGTTTTCAACTATGTTTATAAGTAATGTTTACACATTAATGTATTTAATTATAGTATTTCTTTCGGAAGTTCAGTAATTTATTCGTTCGGAGGTTTATTATTTAAACCAGGTGGTCGTGAAAAATTTTAGTTTGCTATGTTTAATTTATTTTGTCGGTAGATGTTACACAGTTAAATTTGTATATTTTTTGATAACTAATTTTGCCGCTGCTCAGATAGTATAACAGTGTGCAGCAGTTCGCGGGGATTTAATTTGTTTTTCGGAGGATTTATTATTATCTAAAAAATCAACACCTATACGAGCAAAAATGCTTTGCAGCTCATCCACAACACCACCCATCTGGATGGGGATAAAGTCAGTTACGTTTTAAATAAGTAGTTTCATAGATGGATACAGACTTTTCTCGTTTTATAACGAGCGGTGCATCTTTTATTTTTGTACAACTTTTCAGTGAGGGACATTTTGCATTTTTTCCAAATCCAGCCTATATATTAAGTCTTTAGATATGAAATTGGCGTTCTCTATAGAGAATTTGAAGAAAACTCAATTTTTAGTACCAACATTTTTGCATTTTTTTTTTTTTTGGAAAGACAAATCCTTATTATGTAATTTTTTATTTGTATGAATGAGACAACATTAAGCTAACAGCAAGATTAATTATATTTTTAATAAAAGTGTCAGGTGTAAAAAAATATTACGACCCTTATGGAACTGGATGGCATTTAGGACGAACTGTTTTTGAAGATTCAATTTTTATAATGAAACTGAAAATAAAAACAAATACGTCGATGTAAAATCTTGAAATCAAATTTCAGACAAAAAACAAATAATTGAAATAGTTATTGAATTACAGGAGTTATGGACTCATGAATCTGTAAGAAATTTCAGCAATTTCATAGAGACCTCTTGTATCTTAGACTTATATCTCTGGAAGAAATCGTTCGAGAACAAAAGGTGGGGACTGTTAGACTCGGCAAACACTGGACAACCTTAATGGACCAGTTTTTTTTCTACCTCATCTGTTTTTTTTCTACGCCCTCCTGCCTAACCTGCCGGGAGTTCTACCTCCACCCCTGGATTTTGGTTCTTTTTTTTCTACCCTCTCCTGCGCAACCTGCCGGTAGCAGTACTTATAGATGTGTGCTTGGATCGTGCCATGTTTCATCCCAGCAGGTTAAAGTGCAAGGCAAAGTTGAGCTCAGTCCTTTAGCCTCCGTACCGTTTGTCTCATTGATATTTTGGCAGGTTGGGGTGTTGACTGAGTGAAACACAGGTTAGCTGTTAATAGTCCGATATATTCTAGTGGCTAAAACCACACCAGAAAACACGTTGATACTACACAAAGTCGGGAAGAGAACTGGCGTGGCTACGTGCCTTGCCATAAGTCGTGCGCAATTACTTATTGCTACAATCAGCAATTTCATGACTCCACAGTACATCCCTTTCTACAAAAAAAATTTTTCAAAATAAAATTTTTAACAAACTAAAAACATCTTTCATTGATTGTACCTAAATGTTTCAAAACATACTACACTGATTGTACTCTGATACACTGTTGCAATAATAACATAATCTGACTCGACATTTAAACAATTGTAAACACAAAGCAAGCTCGTAACATGAAACTGCCTACTGGCTGACGCAATTCTTATCTTGCTGTAATGAAAATAAATTTCAATGAAATAAAATTTCAACATTGTGCAGTACCATAATGTAAAGACTATTTTATAATGTAAAATTACACAAGAATCTTTAAGAAAACAATACAAAAAAAAAATGAATATAAAACTGAAAAACTCTTTAACACTAACTTCTGTAAAAATTACTCTGAAATTGAATACCAAATTAACAGATAACAATTGAATATCGAAACAGTAAAATAACATAATAACGGTGTTATAATATCAAAAATAGTGCTATAATGGAAAATTTTCAATTTGTTCAACTACACAATTCATAACTGGACTTTACACAGTATATAATGTGAAAAAAAAATGCTATTATAAAAAACTTTAAACAATTTATAGAGGAAAAATACAAACACAAAACTGTTACATAACACAAAAAATACATTTCCTGACATCTATCCGAATCCTAAACATTTTATAACTTTTTGGTGATCAATCCAAAAGCTAGAAAAATATCTAGTATACCAATAGTATATCTTTACGTCATGTAAGAAAAAATTCCGGAAATTTCTACTTACATGCTTCATAGTTACACAAATTACAAACATAAATGACATTTCAATACACAATACACAAGAAAACATAAAAAATAAATTTCGCATTGCATCAAGGGTCTACATTTGCATTCTATTACGGAACCCTGTTTATTCGTCTTTGCTTATTTGCTCTAATTCGATGTCATTCAGATAGCGTTTCCTGCTTAACCTGAGTGTATATCGACATTATACATCACTTGAAAACAATAACAAAACACTAAAAAATTACAATCTACAAGAAAAGAAAGAAACAATATCTAAGTTTCGGAAATCTCTCTAGGATTCCTTTAATGCGGAAAGAAAAAATATAACTTGATAGTTTGCAAAAATACTCTCTAGGCCATTTTACGATTCACCGAGAGCTCGGAACAACTTGAAGAGTTTTCAGGTTAAAATATGGCTTGCCCATATCTATAGTTTCATTAAGTTCGCGGGTTCATATTCGAGTTATAAACTCACGGAACCCTAACATTTCATATCTATAATTTCTACGTTACACATGCTATTGCATTGAGATCTGAGTTGCTTAATCCGCGTTCCCCAAATCTAATACCTTTAGCTATTCTTATAAATTTCTTTCTAGTATGATCACTACTTTGTACCTTAAACAAAATTAATACAAAGGTTCATAAAATATCTAAATAGTTGCTTCGTAACACGATATCACTGCATGGATTTGTACTGTATCCGGTCGTCACAAGAATTGTCACACGTTGTCAGCACTTTCGTATGTGTGTGTTCATATTCACATCCTGGTTTCTCTGTAATGTATATCGGGGTCTTGTTTCTTTGCACATGTCGTATGTTGCTAATAAAAATTCGCTAAATACCTCCATGGCTCAGAAAGCTTCTCAAAATATTCCTCCATTTTCTTCTTTTGTAGCTACGTTCTTGAATTCTCTTACTTCTCTTGGTAACGGTGTCGAAGTCATCACTTGCAACACGTCCGCACCTTCACGTTCCAATTTTTTCTTCGTAATGCTGTCTTCTAGGCTATGTTTGTTATCTGGGCTACTGCTGACCTCCGGGTTTCCTCCGGGCTAATGCTGACTTCCTGCTGTTGTCCTTCGATAATGTCTCTCCTCCGGGCTGTATCTTCCGGGTTGTCATCTTGCCGGCGTATTTGTAAATTTTTCTGCCTCCGCCTCTTGGATACTCGCCGACCACAACGTAAGTCGTTGTAATTCCCGCCGAGCCACGACTCTACTCGACGGGGAGTTCTCTTCCCGCTGTCCTGTCTGTTCAGTTCACGAACATGATACCCCAACAGCCATCAAACGCACTGCCCAAAAATCGACGTTCGGGGTCACCACTTTGGCAGGTTGGGGTGTTGACTGAGTGAAACACAGGTTAGCTGTTAATAGTCCGATATATTCTAGTGGCTAAAACCACACCAGAAAACACGTTGATACTACACAAAGTCGGGAAGAGAACTGGCGTGGCTACGTGCCTTGCCATAAGTCGTGCGCAATTACTTATTGCTACAATCAGCAATTTCATGACTCCACAATATAATTGGTCACTTTTTTTTTGTCAATATTTATAATTCGAAAACCGAAAAGCTCTCCTTAACCGTTTCTGGTATACAGATATTAAAATTAGCATGTATATGCTTTATTAAATGAAAAAAAGTAACGTCTTTCATTAGACCTTAGTGACGTCATCATCACACATTTCAATATGAAAAAATAAATTTATTGAACGCATCTTTAAGTCTGAGAAGGATTCGACCATTCAACCTAATATGATTATGTCACTTCCTGCCAATACGTATGAAATCAGTTTAAAAGCACAAAAATATGTAGGTATTATTGAAATTACATACCTAAATTGATCTTTATCCCAAAAAGTAGACAAAAATTGCACATTTTAAGTTAAAAAACGATCGTATTGTTGCTTTTGCGGTTGACAAAAAAAGAAATGAAATCTTTAACTTTTCACATCCTACGGCCAAAAGCATAAAAGTAACGTACCTATTACATCGGTAAGGTTTTCTGAAAGGCTTGAGATATCGCTTTTTGCCTATACACGGGCATAGCTCCCGTAAATAGGAATATTTTTCACACAGAACGTGCCAATTTTAGTTGGCAACGAAATTCTGCCGCCTTTAAAAATATCAAAACTTGAAAAAGCACCGCTCATTTCTGCCGCTCGATTTGAGTGTGGTTCTGGCGGCGTGTATCGGTAGCGTTTAAAATCATTTACTGAAATTTTATTCAGTTTTTCGAGGAAATGGGTTTTTATTTACATTTCCAGTTCATAAGGAACACTTTTTCGTCGTAAAGAAAAAAATATTTCATTGTTGTAGGTGGGTTTTAGATAACTGGTTCAGTCAACATATTGTTTATTTTTTTATAATACGAGTAAGTAAGCATAGTAAGTAAATTTTTATGCGATCTCTGTTTTTTTTTGGTTTTTGTATTTTATATAAAGATAATTTTGCATCTATAAGTAATAATAAATAAATAAATTATTGTAAGATATCAATAACCAACACTTTTTAACCTTCACACTTTTATTAACACCGTTTTAAACAATAATAACAAATTGAAACCTCACAACTGACTAATTAACCCGAACTAAACTGTTTTCTCTTTTTATCACCATCATTCGCTTTGACAACTCGACCCTGTCTGTCTCATCATTCCCTGCCTCCCATCTGCCTTCTTTTTTTTAATTTGTGTTGCCAGTGTGAGGTTTTATTCACATCCTCCCGCTGCCGGTGTGGCCGGATTTTATTTTATCCGAAAACTTACATTATCTTTCTTTTTTATCTTATCTTATGTTAGGTACATAATTTAAACAAAATCCACGAAATTCCTTCATCGTTTCGCAAAAAAGTCCTAAACTGTACAGAACTTGCGCTACCTACGTGATTCGGTTTTATCGACTGTAAGTTACGAGATAACTACATTCCTTATAAAATATCTTCCGTACGATATAAAATTTAAAACATTCCTATCAAAAGATACCTCTCTCATGAATGATAATAAAACTTACCAACTTTTCTCTTTTTACCGGATTGGTTACAACATAAATTTTGAGTTTTTCCCGAGGCCTGGTGAGCAATACTGTAAGGAAACCAAAAATAAACATAAACTGGCTTTTCTAAAAATCAGACTTGCCAAAGACTTGTCCTCTTTCGTAGGACATGGTATAAGATTTTACAATAAACTTCCAAAGGAGGTCTTTACTTTGTCAGAGAATAAGTTCAAACTGAATATTAAGCAGGCCCTATTGAAGAAGGCATATTATAAAATAAATGATTACTTAGACGATAATAAAGCATGGGGTTATCATATTGATCTTTGTCATAATAGTAGTTAGTTTAATTTCCTTACTTACGTTATGATTCCTCTAGAATTAACGTTAATTTGTTAATATATGAAATTACTGTAAAAGTAAATGGACTATTTGGGACAGGTAGACAAAAGTATATAATTTTTCATAATTGACATAATTTTCTCCTGTCTTGTATTTTTTATCTCTTTATTTAATTAAAGTATAGGCTTACTTTTTACATTTAGTTGTTTGGAAGTAACTAATATTATTAAAATTTTTCAAACCAACAACGTGCCAATATTCAAATTCTCGCTCAGCAGATACGATTTAATAAGAAAAGCTCAATTGGCCAACTGTTACCGAAAATGCTGCTAGAATTAAAACCTGTCGAAAAGTGAACCAGTCCATTTTTTATTCGAGATGAATTTACATGAAGTATACATTTTTATCTTTTAAACTATCGTACTGTAGTGAAACTTCAAACAGGCTTATGCAACCAATTTTGGTCCTTATGCAGTTGCTTTAAGAAAATCGTGGCATATCCGAAAACAGGAATGGGTGCACAATATGTATGAGATGAGAGCAGCATTTTCCAGACGAGTCACATGCTCTGCCTAATTGCACGGAAGTAATTGGCTAGTTGATGACGTCGTTTGTGTGTGTGAGTCTGCATGTGATTACACTTCTTATTGTCTATGGTACAATCTGCGTACTAGGTCTGTCGTGCATACAACTTTTATAACAATAATAGGTCTTTACATATGAAATTGCCGAATATTCATGAGTTTGATTGATGATGCAGCACAAATGATTAAGCCTTTATTATTTGATGAAGAGTTTAAATTATCAAAGCCTCTATTGCTCCCACTTCACTGTCGTAAGCCTCCCCTTATTAGAACTATTAATAGAAATAAATATATATATATTTTAACACTGAGATTTATCCATTAATGACTTATCCTTATATAATAACAGGTCTTTACCTATGAAATTGCTGAAAACTTTATGAGTTTTTAATTCCTAGATACCGTTAAAATTCATTTTATAAAATATAGTTGCAGTCTATATGACATTCTAAATTGTCAAATCAGGAGAATTGGTGTCGAAAAGGACCTCATTTCAATAAATATTTCTATCGAGCAGAATTTCTCCAATCGCGGTTCTGTTTTAACAGATCCCTAGACAAAGAATCCAAAAATAATATACTATTTTATCAAAATGATACATTATTTACTCAAGTGGTATGCAAGTCCTTAAAGTGTTGATTTTTTTTCCGTAGCGCCTTAATTATTGTGCATACCGATATTATACAGATTTTTTAAAATGAAATACAGATTTCTGGCTTTTAAAATCTGGCAACACTAGCTGCAGTCAGCAAATGAGCATTGTTCTTCAAGACGTATACATAATGTGTTATATACGCCCATCCCCTTTGAGAATACCGCCTTAATGCACCCATAAATCTTCACAGGAATCTTAACAACATACTGCGAAACAGCGGAATAGATTTTCCTCAGAAACTGAGAGAGAAACTTTAGATGCACTTGTTCTGGTTCTTATTTTGGACCGACTGTTACAAAAGAGGGTTTGATTTTTATGCGTATGTACGTACACATTACAGGTGTACTGTGTTAGCTCTTTTTCCGAATCTTCGGCAGTTTTATTTGCTATTTTCACGGGGTGTGGTCACTGATACGTACATAATAAATAATAAAAACAAATAGTTACGTGATTCCAATTGTTTGTTCGCTTGTATCTCGGAAAAAGCTGTACTTTGCTGACGAAATCTTTTTTATGAGCCACAATATAAAAAATGATCGGAACTAGTTCATTATCTCGATGAAAACCCGTATCCAACACGGAACTTTGGATTTTTTCTTCCTTTGGATTTTTAAACTAAGTATGTTTTGAAAATTACTTTTTGTTTTTTAGAAAACGCGTGGCTGAAATGTAATAGTTTTTACAATCAGCTTACGCACCCCTTGCATTTGATACCACACACGATAGGTGACGTATTAGGTAAAGTATGACGTCATAGCCGGAAAATGCAGCATGTGACGGAAATCCACCCATCATCATCATCATCATTGTATGGCCTTTGTGTCCTGCATTGCTTTTTCTACAAAGCTATAATTCTAGATCCAGGTTTGGAAATCCACCTAAACCCAAAAAACTAACCTAAAAAAAATATAATTCTCCATACGCGGCTTCCCCTACTGGACTGCAGCCAGGTCCAGGATTAATAGGTTTTGAATGATCTTTTAAAGTTTCTATCCATGTTAATAATGTATGAGGTATAATAGACAGATATGTATAATTATGTACGAGTATGTATTTAATTAATAATGGACGGAGTATTTTCAATACTGTGATCAAAGAACGTCGGTTTTTATATTTTCAATTTAGGCCAACTTGAAAGTAGGCGGTTTAGTTTAAAAAACTTTGGTGCTCTTTTTAACTGTTGTCCGGTGGGAAAAGATACTTGTACTGGGGTTGAGTAATAACTTGTGTTTCTATTTTCAACTGTCTTAGCTCAAATGTACGAGTACAAAGTTCATTAGAAGTTGTATAAGCTTTGCTGTTTGTTTCTTACAAAGTAAATGAAGTACGATGTGGAAATGCTGTAGTACAAACATGCTAGATGAATCCGTAACTTATGTTAGAAATTGTGTAAAGAAAACAACAACCCAAATAATAGTATTTTGTGCAACTGTGACATAATGTCTAATTATGACATAATTTCTAATAATATGCTACCACAATTCAATAACCACACACCGGTCGCTCGAGTTGTTTACAACTTTTACACCGAAACCTGTTCATGTGAATTGTGAAGCGTTAAGGGGGAACGAGTCGTATCCTCTACGAAACGCACAACTTAAGATGGTTCTTCTTATTTTGAAATTACAGATATTGAATAAACGTGATTTATGGCATTTCGCGAACATAGTTTAGTGTCAGTTGGGCTTTTCCGGCAAAATTTTGTTATTTTATGCATAACGGTGTAAATGTATGGGCACACATACTTAAAAGCGTGTTCGCGAAATGCCATAAATCACATTTATTTAATATCTGTAATTCAAAAACAAGAAGAACCATCTTAAGTTGTGCGTTTCGTAGAGGATACGACTCGTTCCCCCTTAAGATATAGATGTACTTTAGAGGGCACTGATATCATATTGACTGACCGATTTTCGGATTTGTCAGTCGTTATTTTTATTTTTTAATATTAATATTTTCGTAGAATGGACATTTAAAACATAATGCAACCGCCCCATGTTTTACCAGTTATAAATAAAAATGTAATCAGTTTTTTTTAAAATTAGACTACTTTTAAATACTCTTTAACAGTTTAAAACTTTTGTGAAATCCTATAATTGGTCTTAGTTTGTATTGTATACTTATAAGTTTACCATTATTTTTTATACTGACGATGTATTTTAGATAAGCTTATTGTAATTGAATGTTGGGTTTCCGAATAAAACAATAAAAAAATATATATTAAGTATCAGTATGTCGCCAATTTAGTCAGCATATGTCTTTCTATGGCGGCGTGGTCGAGCTGTATCTTTCGTCACTCTACTTTCATTCTACGTCTCTACAATTTAGATGTCCATGTCTTGATAAGCCAGAAAATACGTTAAGCAAATTATTATCAAGAAAAATCGTAGAAAAAAAACTAAAATTGTATTAAATTTAACGTAAATGCCCTTTGAACAGGCATAACCGCAATTCGATCCCGCCTGTTATTAACCGACTGCAGCGGCGTTTTTCAACATTTTCCTATTTTAAGCCAGTTTTGCTGCCAACAAAATTGGCACGTTTTATGAAAAAAAAAGTCTTATTTATGAGCCTGGTGAACCAACTGTTGTGGTAAACTTCGTCAGGGGTTTTTAGCTGTAGGGTCATGACCCTGGCAGGCGTGGTCAGAGTGCAACATTTTGAGGAGGGTGAGGGATCAAGGACAAAGTAAATTGCGATTGCACGAACGACAAAAATTTCATCAAAAGAGAAGGTCCAGTAAAATTATCCTTTTTGCACGTAAGGTAAGGGAAGATTCGCTGGGGTAAGCGAAGATCTGGCTTTGAATTTTTTGAGATTTTTTGCGTATTCACTTAAATATTTAGTATACTAATTTTGGAGGGGCGTTATGAATATAAGTCACGATGACACCCTCGTCTCCTAAAATTGACAGCATCTTGTAGCGTCTAGTCCCCGCTAATGGACGGAAATACCAGTATATTTTTTATAGTAACTGATTAATTAGATATAGCAAAGCACAAAACATTTTGAATTTTTTTTAAATTCTTATTAATACCGAAGGTAAAAATAACCATAAAAATGTATAAAAAGGTAAAATTGTTAAAATATTGTTAATCACTGCATGAATAAATAAATTTAAGTAACTTTATAAATTAAAATGTACGATATACCTATTAGAATAAGTTGTAAGAAAGAAAGAAAGAAAGAAAATTTATTTGCATAAATTGTGGTACACATAAAGATGGTGAGGTACACAAAATCGGTGGCGCAATTGGTAGCGCGCTTGTCTTGATAACAAGAGGTCGCAGGTTCGAATCCTGGCCCGGGGAATTTTTTCATATTCTTGTCTTTGGGTTTGTTTCTGATTGATATTTTCTAGTTTGTATTGCACTCTAATAATATTTAGAGTATTCATAGCGATGGATTTCGCAAAATAAACATAATCTTAGTTAATGAGAACTGTGAATTTCTTAACTGTCTGAAGCAACAATATTGTAGCGACGACAGCGCCATCTGTTTCTAAGAACAAGGCGTGAAATCACATAACGCCCTCGTGAGCGTTCTATATGTGTTGTACAAGCTAGTATATCAGGCAGAAGCAAAAATAACAGTGGACAAGTATGATGGAAGAATTCGCCGGTCTAGGTAGGAACCTCGGTGGCGCAATTGGTAGCGCGCTTATCTTGATAACAAGAGGTCGCAGGTTCGAATCCTGGCCCGGGGAATTTTTTCATATTCTTGTCTTTGGGTTTGTTTCTGATTGATATTTTCTAGTTTGTATTGCACTCTAATAATATTTAGAGTATTCATAGCGATGGATTTCGCAAAATAAACATAATCTTAGTTAATGAGAACTGTGAATTTCTTAACTGTCTGAAGCAACAATATTGTAGCGACGACAGCGCCATCTGTTTCTAAGAACAAGGCGTGAAATCACATAACGCCCTCGTGAGCGTTCTATATGTGTTGTACAAGCTAGTATATCAGGCAGAAGCAAAAATAACAGTGGACAAGTATGATGGAAGAATTCGCCGGTCTAGGTAGGAACCTCGGTGGCGCAATTGGTAGCGCGCTTGTCTTGATAACAAGAGGTCGCAGGTTCGAATCCTGGCCCGGGGAATTTTTTCATATTCTTGTCTTTGGGTTTGTTTCTGATTGATATTTTCTAGTTTGTATTGCACTCTAATAATATTTACACAAAATTTGTTCAGCACAGTTTACCTTATTCAGGCATGCAAATTTTAAGTAGGTATACATTTTATAATATCTATTCATAAAGTTTCTATAATAACATCACTAATTTCTAAGTAACTATAAATTTGCTATATTACAACAGTACTTAAATTCAAAAAATCTTTAATGTCATAGTATCATTGCTGTGTTAAATAATTAAATAACAGTTTCTTAAATAAATGTATGCATGGAAATAGCAAAGATTAGATTATTTGTACATACCTCATTTAATTATTAATATACTTAAAGTTATATTTTAATTATAAGTTAAACGTTAAGCCTCACGTTACGTCGAGTAAACGTCTTCACTCGCCCAGATGAAGGCAGTCTAAATCTGCTGAAACTGGTCGGCTTTCCCGATCATAACACGTATTGGGGCGAGCCGTTATATAAATTAATCATGAATTATCCTCAAGCCGAATTTAATTCTATAATTATAATGGATAAAATTGAGCCATAATTATGTACAGTGGAGACCGCATCAAGTTAGACACATTGGACTTTGTACCTATCTTATTTTCTTCTCTCTAGGGGCTAATGTCGTACCGCAAGTGTATAGCTTGATGTGGTCTCCACTGTACATATAACATCTAAACCTGACATGTGATTTAATGCAACAAATATATTGACTGATTGGTAGCGGTAGCGATACTTATCACTTTACTTTGATTGCCAATAACTTTGTTATTTTTTGAGATGTCGAAAAAATTAATTGACTTCTGTTTTTAGCTTTTTAAACACAATTGATTTTTATGAAAAATGTAGGGCTCATTCTAAGCTACACAAATAAATATTATTATCTTATTAGTTCAAGTTTCTTTCGAAATGAAAAAAAAAATGTTTCGAATTGTGTGCTGCTTTAAAACACAATTTATGCACAGCATAATCTGTCTTCCATCCAACGGAAATGCACTCCATTGCTTCCAAATTTGCTGAAATATTTACCAAAATTGCACGTACTAGTAAAAACCGACCGAATAAAGTGGAAGAGTGAATACGTCCGGGTGTAAAAGTAACAGATGCAACGGTAATTTGCCGGGTAAATTCCCCGGCTTCCTCGTTTTGGGATATGAAATGCGGAATTTACTGCGGTATCTATCGAGGAAGCCTTTACTTTGTCACGCTATAGTTTGTTCCGTGCTTTTTAGTTCACGCCAGTTTTCAATGTTATATTAATATTGCGCTTTTAAAGTTTAATTTTATTGTTGCAAAAGGCTGCATGAATTTGTATGAATTGAGAAGCAGTACGATAAATATGATGCAAAATTAGGACAGAGACATGGCATAGGCATAGTAGAGAAAAGTAACAGTCTTATGTCTTCATATAAAACGGCCAAAACGCGCTCTTCTAAATCTCGGCATACCTTGGTAGTAGGGGTGCGACGCAGTTAAGTACGGACGCGGTGAGAGTGTGAGACGCCACCCGACTTCCGCGCATTTATGTGGGCAGCCCTAATGCGTGCGTCTGCCGAGCGTTATTTCAAGGACACTGCCCAGACGTTATACTGTTAATTTTCACATTTCACACTGTATAACTTGGTCAATCGATTTAATGAAAATAATATAGATAGTAGAGTATAGGGCTGATCTAAACATTTTAGAAAAAACGCAAAAGCTTTAAGTTCGCTCGATAGAAAAAATTAACGAAATTATCTTTAAATTTCATGATTTTGGAGTGTTAAAGAGCCTTTTCGAAATTATACAGCCTTTCAAAATAAGTGACCAATAAGGGTGTCTAAGCATTTTAAAATATTTTAATAATTTAATCTAGAAACCGAGTTATTAAATAAAAACGCAGCCACGGCAGAGAGCGCGCTATTTTAAACCAAAAGAGAATTGTCATAAAGTTCAGTTATGATTGGTGCAAAATGTGGTGTTCAATCTGACCTTATATGCACCCTTAAGGCGATAAGTGTCGTCAAATTAGAAGCTCGATGTTTGCCGGTACGAATATCGACAGAAACGACATTGAAATAAAATTCATATCAGCACTCAATGCATAGTGGCAGTTACGTCGTCGCTCGCTGCGTCCTTGATAGGGCGAAATAGGAGAAAATAATACTTTTCACATGGGCGTGATTGTTCGATTGAAAAATCCTATGTTATGTTTATAGCTATCAAGTTTATCTATTACTCTAAACATAAATGAATTAAATCGTCCAAGCCGCTTAAGAGCAGTACGGAATTTAAACCAAAAAACACCATTCGGTTGAATTTTTTTTTTCGTACAGATGTTTTGGTGGTATAAAAAGAAAAATGTTGCATACGTTGGGTTAGAGTTGATAATTTGTATACGTTTTTTTCAATATTTTTTGTTTCGGCCATAAACGAGGAGTAGGCTTTAAAAAGTACCCATTTGGCGATACCAAGCCCCTTAACATTTCGCCTTTTCAACCGGTTGAGGGTTTCTAAAAATAATCACTTCATTAAAAAAAAAAATGCCGTCAATGATTCATCTCTCCAGAAAACACGTTGAAAACAAATTTTCTCTTCCCAAATGTCTCCTTTCATTTTATGTTCTAACTATAGATAAACTATAGATAGGTAGATGCTATCTATCGGTTAGTGGTGTTTGGTGGTTAACCTCCTTGTTTGTCCAGCGCTTTGTATTCGTTTCGGACGTGCTCTCCCTAATCTCGGACCCTAAATTGGTTTTGGTTTCTACTCTGTAGACCCTTTTAATTAGAGTATGGACATTGCACATTATATGTAAGTATTTATTAGAGATTTACAGCGGCGGTAGCTCAGGGGTAAAACGTTGGCCTCTCAATCTTGAGATCCAGGTTCGATCCCCGATCGGGCATGCACCAATAAGTTTTTTGCAATTTATGTGAATTGTATTTGTTCTTGCTGAACGGTGAAGGAAAACATGTCTTAAAAAGCACGGCGATAGAGCTCACCACTCATCACGTTGGGACTTAATAATCGTCGGTGAAACGCGGGGGTATCGCAGTATATATAGACTGCGACTTGCATTTTACAGTTCATACTCGGAACACCTCTGAAACCCCCTCGCGGAGTCATGTCGTGACGATATATTTGCTTTATTAGAGAAAGCGCCTAGAGAATAATGTCTTTTTGGGCGGAAAGATATCGAGCAAAGCGTTTTCTTTTGCATGATATGAAGTAGATGTATTTATTTCAGAAATCGTTAGAAGAAAAGGTCAGGAGGATAAAATTATATCGGAAGCATCAGATGTATGTATAAGTATTTTTTTAACCCAAGTTTCCTGATTACTTTTCTTAAGGGTCTTTTGACCCACTTCTAGCGCATATGAGTGCAGTCTATAGTTGTTTTTTGATTGTTCGGGCATGGCATTAGTTTAATGAATGGCTGACGCCATCATGACTCTTCTTTTATAAAATTGTTAAATCTACCATTTCTATTGTAATAATTTTGCTGTAAATCTTCCTAAAAGAAAATAAATAAATAAATGAAAAATGAGTTAAAGCACTCCCATGTGTTTTAAGTGATTTACCCCTAATTTATATATTTATAAAAATATGAAGTGCAGGGCTTTGATTATTTGAGTAATGCTTAGCGAGATCAAGAATCTAGCCCTTAATTTCATCATGTTAATAAAGTTAGGTTAATGTACTATTGCTTTGTGTGCATGAAAATATGTGAAATAGCCTCCATCAAAGCCTACAATGCACCCAAAGTAATAATGCGCATACAAATCTTTGCGCCAATGTTCGGCAAAGTTCGTATTTCCTTACACTTTCTATACAATAAATAAGGTCACGTGGTACGTCCGGTCGCTCGGCTATAGATTTGTATGCGAATTATTACTTTGGGAGTACTGTACGTAAATGTATCACACCATGATCTAGTTTTTTCTTTTGATATACCAATAACATGGTGCCCACGTTATCTCGCTTTTTATTTTGTTTTCTATGCAAGTGCTCGTAAAGCCCCACTTTTTATGCATCAATACTCGTATTACCGAACAGAAAGTCGATTAATTTGCCCTAGGCCTTTATTATTACTTTTTTTTAATTTATTTACAATGGTTGGCTAACCTGCAGCCTTTCCTATGCACCATAAACGTTATACCTTTTTTCCCCACTGTTTAACGGCTCTGGATACAGTCCTTTTGAGCCAATTATAATTTAAAGTTTACAAGATTATATTTATTTTAATTCCTCATTGAAAAACGTAGTATGATACACGGGCGTAAGAGCAATAAATTACTCGGTTACGTTTAAAACACTCGCTATGCTCGTGTTTTAACGTCCTCGTAATTTATTCCTTTTTGTACTTGTAGCATAAGCTACTATTAAGTTATTATCTGTTGAAATGGAACAGACAAGTTATAATTAATTAATTAGTTGTGAATTTATATTATCGCTAAAAAGGTATTTAAACAAACAGATAGCAGCCATCGTGACTTGAATCCATTGTAATGTTGTAGCAAAGCTTGTTCAAGTGTGTGACAACATAACTGTTTGGATGGTAGCAGATTAGTTGGTATTTGTGTCGATTTGACTAAACTGCTGCCGTTAATTCGAGAGAATGATGACAGATGGAGTGTGGCGATATCTCGAAAAAATATTACAAGTCAACAAGAGCTTCTTCATGACAAAAATAAATAAAGGCACGTTAAAAAAATATCAACGGTACAACAAATGGGACGAAATAAATCCAAATCATGATTATTTAAATTTTTTTTATAAATAAAAACCCTGGTATAGAATATATATACGATCTTATTATTTGGTAAGGTATATCAGTTTTATAATACGACAACACTGCCTTACACCGCAGATATTATAAACCTTTTTCTGAAATGTCGATTCAAAAAGTCGAGGATTCATACTGCATGCATTATGATTGCTGATTTGACAGAAATAATGAGCAGAAGGAAATTTTAGTTATAGCACGAGCTCTTTGAAAGGTGACATTTATTTATACAGCCAAACTACCATATTGGCAAGTAATAATAATAAATCAGCAACACGGATCGTAATACTTTTTGCTAATTTTGCCAAATAAAATGTTGACTTCCTATAGTAACTGACTCGGAGCTGGACTCGGGAAAACGATAAAAACAAATTAACGAGTTTCACAAAAAGGGTAATAGAACATTGATCACTTAGATAAAATGACAACCTCTATATAAGGTTCTTAAATTCAAGTGAACACAGTATCGCTAATAGACAACTTTTCGCCAAAAATAATATTTTTTGCGCTTTTTTTTAACTTTTACGTAGAAATTGAGTCAGCTGATTCATTAAGTTTTGTACTAGGAAGTGGAAAATATATAACGACAAAAATACTTTTTATTAACAAATGGGACCTTTTAACGATATACAATCTACCCTAAAATCATCATGATAAATATAAAATATTGAAATTCAAAACAGTAAAAAAAAGGTTTTATCCCCTGACATTTGCAAACGTCACCATTCTCTCGAATGAACGGCCGGAGTTTAACCTAATTTTAAGCGACCTGTCTTTGTAATTTCGATAGAGAAAGAAAAAGACAAAACGCTTAAATTAAGTTTAGTCATGTCAAATAAGTTAAAACGTGTTATACCGAATCGTCACCTTTGTGGGTAAAAAGATGTTGTTACTAAAGCGAGGAAAGCTGCTGATAGAAATGATTTAACACGCTTACTTGGTTATATAAGGTGACTTAGCTTAATATAGCCAAATTCGTACTGGATACCTCGTAAGTGACCAGTAACAAGGTTAATGACATATTCTGTGAAAAACGCAGAATGAAATTTTGGCTTCCTATACTTTACTTATTCTTAAACTTATGTAATAGGTAATTCTAATTCTTAAACAAGTACTATAGGGGCAAAAACGAAATTTTTCGTATTTTTCAAAAAGGGTAATTGAACCCTGGTCCTGACCACTTTTCGAGTCCCCAGTATGAATTTGACTGTAATATCAACCAACGTTACCTTATAATTGCCTATCTTCAAAATCTTAAATGGCTTTACATCATCATGTTTTTTAATTGTCTTTCTCATAATTCAAAGTGTAACTTTGAATAAGCCAAATTTTTTACACAAATAGCCTTTTTACAAAAAAGATAACAAGCGAAAGTGAAACACCGAAGTTGTTTCTCATTTCCTGACCTGAAATTCCGATTTTCAGGAGAAAGTCGTTTGGGGCACGAAAGCGACCTCATTTTCATCTTCATTGACTTTTTTCAGCTCATTACATCTCAGGACTCGGTTGCTCTGAAAATACTGAACTCACTGTTTGTCCTCTGTCAACTACATTGTGAGTCCAGCTTTATGATTAACGAAGATATACCAGTTTTTTTTTTAGGAGTACCATTGAAAATATGAACCCAAATATCAAAGAAAAAAAAATACGAATATAGATAAGATTAGCTATTTTAAAACTGTTACCAAACCAAACCAAACCATAGAGGAAAAAATTCCAGTAGAGATGTCATGCCGATGCCGGTCCGTCCGATTCCGCAACACATTGTGTTTTTGCATAGATGGGAGCATGAGCACATTAAGGGGGTATATCGTCAAAATGGATACTTTTTGAAGTTATTTATCTGTTATTCAAAAGAAGTCCCAAGTTAACTAAATTAGTATAACAATGTTGTGATCTTTTTTTAGATTTTGGTCTACCAGAAACGCGATTGAAGGAATTTCATTTGATATAAATAATTATTAAAATTATGTCTAAATTTACACTTTTTTTGATATTCTGACAAATTGGGATACCATACAGACTTTAAAAATATTTATTTAGATGGGTTTTGACAATACCTAAATTACTGGTTATGGAAATTTTCATAGCTATTTTAGTTAATTTTGTATTAATTTAAATCCAACTTTTTGTCAATTTTCCCCGATTCCGTCCCTCTTGCCCTGCGGGTCTTTCCGCCTGGTGTAACGGGAACCTTTGCACGGACGATATATCACCTTAAACAGTACCAACCATAAACTAGATCTGTGCTGTGCGTACCTCCTTTCTGTATTGAATGTCTATGGTGAGTACGTGTATGCAAATGCCAAAATTTCACTATTGCTGTCATTATTTGCCCACAATATCCCTCTATAATTTGTGCAAATGACCTACTGCTTCCCTTGTTTATAGTCCATTTGTATATTTATTATGTAGATTTATTAAATTAAATAATATTAAATTATAATAGGGATAGTCCTATTAGCAATATTTACTGTAGGTACCTAATTCTAGTTCTTTCGTGTATTTTTTTTCTATTTGCAATTTAATTTAATTTATTTTTTATCGTTATTTTATTGTACTCGCGGAAGATCGATGAGATTACAATTTTCGTTTAGCTGTAGGTACCTAATTGTTATTTAATCACTGTGCGTCTTTTAACTTTAAAAAAAAAACTTGACATTGGCGGAACTAATGTGCGGAGTCCACATTATAGGAAGCCAGATAAAATGGCATTGAATTGAATTGAATTGAATTGACCTACTGCTTCGTAAAATGATGTGGAAAAAACAGGAGGAGGAGCTCCAGCTATAAAAAAGATAAAATTACTTTCCACCGGTAAGTAAAATTATCAATAAAATGAATTTAAGTACTTGAATTTCTTAGCAGGTCAAGTTAGTTATACAGGACAAACTAAAAAGTCTTGTATGTGTTTTGGTTTGGCTACGAACAGACAAGACACGAAATTTCAGTTTCTTCGTTAACCTCAAAGTTCTATATTAATTTTTTCAGTTTTACTTTTAGTTATCAGCAAATTGATTCAGCTTTTTACTGCGGAATTGCTTTGTCATTTAAAGTTTATACCGCAAAGAAGTTTGAAACGCGAGAACAATTCCAAATTAGTCTACCTGTATTTTTTATTTTGCTCCTGCTCCTCATAAATTATGATCATAGCGTATTCAATAATGAGAAATATTTTCTGATTTCAAGATGCGTAATTGCTCGTATTGTTTATCTGTTGGCTAGGCTTTTGCCTGTTGCTCCGCAATAATGAAAAGTAGGAAAAATGCGCTTGCACTATGTATGTATGTATTTTAATAAGTCATAAAACCGAGTTCACTCAATTTGCGGAATAAATATCTTATCTCCTTCTACTTTTCCAGTGGTGAACTATAATTCATCAAGACGGAAGTTTTCGAGATTGAATTCTACTTCATTCCACCCACAATATTGTTTATCTCTAGACTTTGTAGCATATTAAACAGATGCTGCACTGTTCACTTGTTCATTTCTAAGATAGACTTTTCAAGTTTTCTTATAAATGAAGATAGTTGATAGTTTGGACCATTTATTTGTATACGAAGATTTAAGCGATTTGAGAGTTTATTGAAATATAAATATTGAGCAGTATATCAATCACAATATCATTCTTATAAAATGTATTTATTAGTTTCTACGTTATTAGTTTATAACTTTGTCATAACATATTCATTTGTTCATCTTTCTGTTAGCTACCAAGGGTTGCCTGAAAGATATTGCTATTAGCAATAAGTGCCACCCTTGTACACCATGTTTAATTGTTTCTTTTTTCTTTTAAGTTATATTCGTAAATGTGCAAAAAGTGTTATAAATAAAAAAATAAAAATAGTTACTTTCTGTGAAAAAGCCACGCCAAAAAATTTACCTTCAAATTATTTACTATGATATTAATGAGTAATAGAGATAGAATTACACTCGAAGAGAATTAAGTTTCATGAATAATTTATTTAAGTCATTTAAGTTTTCAAGGTCATTTCGCGCACGTTTCAATACTCACTCCAGTTTAGATACGAGGGGAATGCCAAAAGAAATTAGATACTCAAAAATTATAAAATTTATTCTTTAGTACAAGTATCGATCTTTTCGAAGTATTCACCCTGAGCACGTATACACTTTTCTATACGTCTGAACTAATTGGAAAATACCAATGACAACTCTTCTTTAGACACCTCAGAAATCTCGAAAATATAGGCAGCCAGTGCATCTTCTTTGCTTTCAAACTTCTTCCCCTTTATTTTTTCTTTGATTTTTGGAAACAGGTAAAATCACAAGGTGCTAGGTCAGGGGAATATGGTGAGTGAGGGAGGATTGACGCATTTTTTGAGTCGAAAAAGTCAAGTGTTTTGGCAGACGTGTGCGACGCCGCATTGTCGTGGTGCCTGAGAAGGCGTCGGATTCCTGACTTCGGTCGCTTGTCACACCAAGCTGATATTACTGTTGGAGCACAAACTGTCACATACCATTCGGAGTTCATCGTTCTTTGATTCTCTAGCACTACAGTAGCAATATGATCCGTTTTGCTGAAAAACGAGGCGACCATTTGTTTCTGTGTGCTTCGTGCACGGCGACATTTCGTTAGAGTTGGCTCATCTTCAAAGCACCATACAGTCGAATGTCACTTTGTTTCGGGATCATAGTTATAAAGCCATGTTTCATCACCAGTCAGCATATCATACACATTTTTTTTCTCGCCACCGTCGAATTTATCTTTCATGAATAGGCACCAATCTAACCGACGGTCTTCTGCTCATCGGTAAGTTTGTGCGGCACCCATCTCAAACAACATTTACGGAGAGAAAGGTGGTCGTGAATTATGGTTTGCATTGCTGCTGATCCAATTCCCTGTTCTCGCTCCAGCTCTACATACATAATTCGTTGGTTTTCGCGAATAAGTTTTCCGACTGCACGAACGTTTTCTTCTGTGACCGCGGTTGGCAGCCGACCTGTCTTCGCTTCATCTTTGAGACATCCCCGTCCTCTTTTAAATTCAGCAAACCAATTAAATACTGTTGTTCGTGAGCAACCAGACTCACCAAAAGTAGTAGCCAAAAGTTCAAAACATTCTTGAGGCTTAAAACTTTTATATAGTCATAATAAATCATAGCGACAATCACTTCGACTGAGCTCCATTGCTGCAAGCGAATTCCCGCCAGATTCTCGGGAAAATGATGCTCATCCAAATAAAAAAAAAAGAAATGATGTGCGTTCTATTTTCAGATATACCAACAAACAACCAGCCTATAAGATGATGTATAACTTGCCAGTGTCAATCAAAGGAGTAAATAGTATCTAACTTCTTTTGGCATGCCCCTCGTATAAACCTTCTTGAACTTTCATAATTCTTGGACAACATTGTCTGTAGACAGCAGTATATAAGTGTGTAATTGTGAAAATTCAATTTCAATCAATGTCTGAATAATGAATACTTGCCAGATTAGCCTGATTGCAACTAACTGGAGGATACCCTCGTCTAGTTTTGTCTTTGATATTTATTATCTATGTATAATGACGGTGTCAAGTCCGTCACTCATTAAATGAAGTTCTATTACGCATTACGAGTTAATATTATTTTCAGCAGATATATACCATTGGCGACGAGGATGGGATCGACACTAATAGTAATTAATACAGGATCGCACTTAATTCATTATGTAAGTCAATAATTGATTATGTACAGGGACATTGAGGGATTAACATCGACATAAATTATGTGAGGGTAGGCAGAAACGATTAGGTGCGAAATAATGCAAAAGGATTTCTTTACTCACAAGCTTCTACAGTAAAGCGGAAAATAACGATTATTTTTATCTATCACTAGACGTGCCCGCGACTCTGCCCGCGTTGAAAATATATTAATTATTAATAATAACAAAAAAAAACCCCGAGACACTTGAATCATAGATAGGAGATGGTTGTGAGTGACGTTGGATGTAGGAGATTATCTCTGCAATAAATTAATTAATATAAAATTAAAATAATTTGATGTTCAATTTGTGTTTAAAGTTGCGTTGCACGATGTTACGTTTTTGCAAACCTAAAACAGTATGAACGGCCGTTTAGACATGCCATACAGATTTGACGTTTCTGTAATGCGGAACATTGTGATTTCATAATTTCATTCTTTAATTATTAAGCAATCACTTGTCCAAACCTCAGAATAAGGAATACAAATAGAAACCTGGCTAAAATAATACGCGGAGAAAGACACCTATCCTTGATTTTCTTACGACATTTTAGTGCGTTAGAGAGAGATGGATATGTATTAGTTTTTTCTTAATTAGGTAGGTTGTCACTAGTTCGTTGCTTTGCTAGTGATGTACCAATGTCAATTTTTGACTACGATAAATAAACCAAATCGAAATGAACCGCGACCAATCTCCTTACCACACATCATATCGTATCAAAGTGTGAAAAAAAAGAGAATGCAGGAGGCACCGACCTTTCTGGTGACATCCTCTTGCTTTGGAAGGAGGCCAAGAGAATTAATAGCAAAGTGGTCTCTGTCTACCCCAGTGGGACACATGTTATATTGTGTAAATAAGGAATTAATAAAAGGATATCTTTCGTTTAGCATAATATTTTTTATTAAGTACAAATTACTATATCGTAGGCAGGTCGGTACATAAGTTAAGTCCAAAGTTATGCTTGTTTCTAGTACAAAAAATGCTGTAGCTTGTATCAGAGATACAACCGTAAACTATTTAAGTGGATACTTTTTAAGTCGCCTCTTAACTCAATCAAATAGATGTTCGTTGATGTCGCGTCTTTGTTCAATCAAGGAAGAAGGAATTAATCGCAACAATAGAAATCATAATAATCATAGACTTATAGGATTCGTAATAATAATATTATGTCAATGATGAGCGATGACAGCGCAATTACTACAGAGGTAATTTCATTTTTTTTTTCTATCAAATAAACATCAACTTATCTTGAATAAAAACTAATAACAAATAATGAACGATTAAAATACCTAATAACCTGTAATAAGAAATCAAATTATGCGCAGTTCAAGTCAATAAGCATTCCCAAAATTAATTTCACGATAGAACTACCCTGTCAAAGTACTTTTATTGTCAACCACTAAGTACGAAAATGTCTTGATCTGCGGAATTTCTTCGTGAAGTCGATCACGGCAGTAACGTGAACGAACAGGCCTTTCAGAACGATTTGCGAACATAGAAGTATGCACTTTTCTAAACCACAGACATCCATAGGTACTGGTTCTGTTGCCTAAAATTGAAAAATTATCGAGTTAATATACTATAGTATAGTACAAGCACGTACCTACAAACAAGATTGATAATGCAATTATACATAATTATTTAAAGGTTACCAATGTGTCTGTATCTGGTAAATATAACGTTGGTAAGGCATCTGCTTTTAAAAGTCTCCATTTTAAATTTTCGTTTGGTCTAAAAGAATCCGACGTAAAGTGTTTCAAACAAATATGACCGCTTTTTTTAATTGCCCAATTTGGGGATTATTCGTCAAATTATTCGTCTAAGCCATTCACTTTTTAATTCTTCCCTTTTTGGAAATCTGTAACAAAAAATATAGCGATATTTATTCGGCATTATTTTTCTTTTAACTCGCGCTGCAATGAGGGATTTTCTTTTCTTTTTTTTTTACTCTTCCCTAGTCGCTGGATAGATGGCGCTGAACTTGGTAAGTTACTGCAAGGAACGGAACGTCACATAATTTTTTGATTATTGCACTTGGATGTAATTTTGAGATCGTAAAACGAAACGTACATAAAAAAGTAATTAATGTCATTGTCACATCACATCACAATGACATTTTGAAAATAAATAAATAATAACAACAAGGAAAAAGAAAAAAATAATTAGCAGTCTTTTTATGAGTTTTCTAAGCCAGAAATAAAATGTCCCAAGAGAAAAAGAAGAGAAGTCTGTGCCTTGTGGATTTGTATAAAAATGGAGGCATACATCTTTTTCCTAAAGATGAAAGTCGTAAAGCGCAATGAGTACAAGCCGTGGTACATTTCAAACCTGGACGGACCATAACAAAGCATTTGCACATAATATGCTCAGCACACATGTCATCAACCAACGAGCGTATGAGACGTGACGTGACGTGACGCAATGTTTTTTTTTCAATCGTTTTGGCTTTGGCACCTAGCAACGTAGTCAGTTCAACACCATCTACAGAGTTCTGGGAAACTATGTTTTTTTTTAATACTCAAAAAGAAAACCTCTCATTAATCTATTATCCTTTATGCACGGCTGCCGCGGGAACCAATGTTCGATAGTTTGCCACACGGACTTTAGTACATCACTATACGAAAAAACATAACCTCTCGTAGTCGGCAGAAAATCTATATAAAACAGGCAAATATCGGTGTAGAATTGAACACGAGTATGATTTACAAGAACTACTATTATTGTTACTGAGTTTTAGGTATGATCCTGCAACTTATTAACATAAAAACTATCAGAACTCACCGATGAAATGATATTGCTTCATTGTTGTTTTCTTTTCTTCCTGTATGCGCTTTACAGCCTTCAATCGCACAAGACATTTTATTACAATGTTAAAAAAACAATCAACACAAACAGTAATAAATCACACTTTCACGAATTTTGAGAGGAAGAGCACCAAAATATTTAATTTCTCTCGGTGAATCTGTAAACTTTCGCAAAATGCAATAGACATTGCGATGCCACCAAATTAAGATGTGATGCACGCAACGTATGATATTACAACACAACGATACAATGATGAGACATATTTAATTTGATGGTGTTATAATTTTTAAAATACATCCAAATTACATCCAT
The DNA here is from genome assembly GCA_934047225.1 of Ypsolopha sequella. NCBI lineage: Eukaryota > Metazoa > Arthropoda > Insecta > Lepidoptera > Ypsolophidae > Ypsolopha > Ypsolopha sequella. Next base: position 8,446,872 of record OW204002.1, on the reverse strand, counting down.
CTGACATTTGTTTGGTTCAATCTAGTGACACACCAGGAAAAAAGATAAAGTAAGTGCGGTTCGTCGTTTCATTCACTCGTACACAGGAGTAATTTACGTTAGATGAGTACAATGGCTAATGCCCAGTTCTTATTTTAGTCAGGCTTCTATTTGTATTCCTTATTCTGAGGTCCAAACCCATATTGTTTATGCCGTTTATCATTGTTATAATCCAAGGAATCAAATTGAATCAGTTTTTTCACGATTTTGCCGTCCGTGTGAGTGATACGTGCACACAAAGGTGTGTAGAGCGCCATCTCACTCTTTCCCGTGAATTTAGCCCCTTTCTAGCTTTTCAGTTTTATATAATAGATATTTTTGTCGTCATATTTGTCTTGATGATTAATGTTTGTTAAAATTATACCGTGATGAGGAACAAAAACGACGTCAGTATATTAGAATCTTACTTGACACTGGCAAAAACTGGCGCTTAAGGCGATATGTATAAGGTTTTAGCGTCCCTGTTACTCCATATGCGAAAAAACCCTAAGTGCGAAAGAGACGGATTCGTGGAAAAGAAGCAAAAATTGTTTTTTTATTAATATAAAATTAACTAAAGTTGCTTTCAAAATTTCGTTTAACCAGGTCCTAGATACCATTAAAACCCATATAATAAAATATAATTGCAGTCCATGTGTCATTCTAACTTGTCAAACCAGGAAAATTGGTGTCGAAATAGACCTCATTTCAATAAATACTTGTATCGAGCCGAATTTCTCCAATCGCGTTTCTGTTTTAACAGATCCCTAGAAAATGAATCCAAAAATAATATACTATTTTACCAAAATAATACAGTATTTACTGAAGTAGATATACAAGTTCTTAAAGTGTTGATTTTTTTCCGTAGCGCCTTAAAATAACAGCCATCGCCGTAAGATAAAACAATAAAAAAAAAACAAAAACCAGCCAGCAGAGCATAGACTGCCTTCTTTTGAAACCTATAAACCTTTGAGCGAGACAGGGAGCGGAAACCTGATACAATCTGTGTTGTCGTCAGGATATTACGTGCTAACTCACTTCGCACTTTGCGGAGGAAGTGGGTGGTTCTATCTATCTACTCACTAGTTTCAAGTTTTAAAATCTTTTTGATAATAAAAGGTTTTGATAGAATTTTTTCAATAGATTTTCTTTTTTATTTGTTATTTCATATTGCAGTTATAAATCAACAAGATGTGTTCGATTTATTTCTGATTCGTTATTCTTATAGAAAACAGCAGCTAGCTTTCTTTGTTTAAAACCCTACTTAATAGTTACTAACCTTTTTTAGCTTTTAATTACTTTAAGCAGAGTATAAATATAAATAAAAAAGTATTAAACTATTTTCGAGATATATTTCGACCAACTTGCGGTTGTCGTCAGTTGAAAATAGATTTAGGGTTCGAGTGTTTTCTATCTCTATTTTATATGCGAAATTGTCGTTAGTTTTTAGGGTTCCGCATTGCATTATGCCGTGAACTGGCCGATGAATTGATATATTTTTTCGACGGAAACCAAACACTGCGTGAAACAAAAAAGTAACGCTTGCATCTTTACGAAAGAATGAAACGATCTCAGAGTGAGATATAACAAGCATATCTACGACTACTATCTCGATGCCCCCACTAGGGTGGATCGAATTTCGAGTATTTTCAAAAACCACATCGTGAATTACTATGAAACGACGCATAAAAAGCTCAAATAAAAAATATATAATATTGGACTACTTAATATGCTGCCACACTTGATTCAAAGTTTTACAAAAATTAACAAAATGTATGGAAGAAAAATATATTTTTTGCTTTTATTAATTAAATTATTGAAACAAAATAATACTTGACATTTAAAACCTACATATAAAATAAAACTTACCTAAAACAAAACAATAACCTAAAGCCCTTACAAGACCTATGTTAAAAATAAACTAAACTAAACAAAAAAACGCTGTCTACGCATAACGACCAATATTTTTTATTTGAAACACGCATATTGACCAATACGCATAATGACTAATTCGCGAAAACCTATATACACCGTGTAACAGAAAGGTGTAACCATATTTGAAGAGCTTATTCAGTCAATGGTATAGGACAACTTTTACTATGGAACAAACCCTATATCTCGAAAAAAAAAAAAAAACGACAATTTCATAGATAAATGCAATGCCGCTCGGCCGAAATGTATGGAAGGACAGATTTTTTTTTTAAGATTTCAGGGTTGGCTCCATAGTAAAAGTTGTTCTATACCATTGACTAAATAAGCTCTTTAAATATGGTACACCTTTCTGTTACACGTTGTATATCGCCACCGTCATGTGGAAGAGCATAAGATAGTCTAATATTTTTTATATTTTTTACTTGAGCCTTTGTACATTGATTCAAAGTAATTTCACTATTACGATCTAAAAAAAGTGGAAATTCGATCCACCTTACTCCCCACCCATAGCCTCTTTTGTCAGGCAAATAAGAAGGAAGAGGCCTATTGTGCTCTATGACAGAGAGACAGTTTATGGAGAGGCTGTCTGGATGTCTGATGAGTACCTTTTTATATAGCGCATCGCAACCCTTCTTATAAATAAGGTCTTTTGTTAAAACGTTACATTTTGTATGTTAAGGGGCTGCACAATGCTAAAATTCAGTCCTGCTCTAACGCCTTTGTGTTTTAACTGTCTATCCTGCTCTAATCAGATGCCACGCACGCAAAACTTCAGTTATTTTGAAATCACGGCTACATTAGGACATTAATTATAATTTCTTTATGTAATAAAGATGTTTTTTTCTAGTTTGTAGCTGCTTGTGTTGGTTTCGTTTCAATCGGGTTTAAAATATGGAAACTGAATCGCTTTTTTCGTGAAATTCATGCTTTTTTAAAAGAATATTGAAAGTATTTGATTTATAAAGTGTAATTAATAATTGTCTTGAGTCAAAAAACACGTAATATATATTTTTTTATATTTACCATCTACATTGACGGAACTGAAACCAATACAAAACTGATGTTTAGCATTGTGGAGCCTCTTAACTTGTAAGATTCAAGAGTATTTTCAATGTTTTTTCATCCGTGTGTAATATACATTAAAAATGTATTTAAGGTGACTATACACAGAAAAACTAATACTGGAGACTGATTAGTGTTATATTAGGTAATATACATTTACAAATGAATTGACGTTTTCTATAGAGAATTTGGAGGAAACTCAATTTTCAGTACTAACGTTTTTGCATTTTTTTTAGGAGTGACAAATCCAAATTATGTAATTTCTTATATGTATGAATGAGACAATATTAAGCTACCAGCAACATTAATTTTATTTTTGAAAAGTGTCAGCTGTAAAAAATTATTACAAATCTTATCATAGAAATGGGTGGCATTTACGACGAACCGTTTTTGAAGATTTAATTTTTATAAACGAACTGAAAATTTTAACTACAGGAATTATGAACTCATGAATCTGTTAGAAAATTTCGGCAATTTCATATGTAAATACCTATTAATTAACAATTTCTTGAAAAATCAATAAAGTATGGAAATTCAAAAGTTTTTTTACCGATAGTTTGATCCAGAGACTATTTTAGATTGTGTTATTTAGTCAATATTAGCGGTAGCACAGTGGTAAGACACTGGCCTCTCAATATTGAGATCCAAGGTTCGATCCCCGGTCGGGCATGCTGATTGCGGTTTGAGTTTTTCGGAATTTATGTGCATAGTATTTGTTCTTACCTACTACTTGCTGACCGGTGAAGGAAAACATCGTGTAAGGAAACCTGCATGCCCTTAAAAGGGTGGATTTGTGCCCGAAGAACGGTGATAGGGTTCACCAGTCATCACGTTGGGACGTAACAATCGTCGGTGAAACGCGAATGGACCGAGTGTGGACTGTGACTTGCATTTCACAGTTCACACTCGGAAAACCTCTGGCACCTCCTCGGGGATTCACGTGGTGAATTTATTTTATATATTATTTGGCTAAAGGTCAATATATTAATTAACCAAATATAGGTAAACGGTATAAACTTTAAAGTAACACCCCAATACCCATCAATCTCATTTAAGAATTTCTGAACGATATTACATTTTATTATTGGATGTTCTCGACAAGCCGTTGCCTACGGAACCGTGTTATCCTCGGATTGGAGTGTCACCTTTATTCCTTTTTGGAGATCCTCGGTGTTTCTTTGTACTTTAAATAAAACTGTACGATTCCGAATAGGTACAGGGTTCTCCGGATTGAGTACTTAAATTGTAGGCTGTGTGAAGGTATATCGGCCATACTTCAAGTTATACCCTTTTTGTTGATAATAACCTCCCATTGTTAATTATTATTATTATGTAGGTGCACTTTTCAGTCACGGGCCCATAGGGACCGGGTCATTTGAAAGGCATTCAGGGGGCCGAAGCCAACATGCCTTTGGTACCTAAATGTGAAATGGCTTATTATTATTATTATTAAAAATGATTTATTGCACAAATCAAAAACATGTACATAGGCGAGGTTAATGCTAGTTAGCATTTTCTTCCAGCTAACCTTTGGCGATGTGGAATTTATCAGGAGTTTTGATGAGAAAACAGTTTTATGAATATATTAAAATTAAATTTATTTTGACTAAAAATATTATAAGATACATAAAAAGGTAACTTATAAATTTATAATCAAATACATGAACTACCTCTATACGCTATAAACACATATATAAATACAAATAATATCTGCGAGAGGTTAAGACTCAATATTAAACAATTAATTGTGAAGTGTTGTAGACTTTGGCTTTGTAAATAAATTTAAAGAATATTTCTGTCAAATTGAAATGGGAATAACAGTGAAAAGTCTGTTAGCGGAACTTTCTCGGATAGTACCTAGGCTCAATCAGCTGTGTTTTTGTGGATGGCACTGAGGCTTTGTTAGAGTGTTTGGAACTATTTAAATAGGTTAAATTTGACGCAAAGAAGGGCGTAGCCGAATACAGACATATTCAACGTGTGTTTATGTACTTTTTCAATTTCGGTTAAATTTCATGTATAATTTGCCAAGGTTAACTTAAAACTAAAGCTTTTAAAATTCTCAAAATGCTACTAAGTTGCAGAAAAAAAGGTTTTTTCACTTCTCATGCTCTAAAAAGTTCTTGTTTATGCTTGCTACAAGCGGACTAAAACTACGTTTTATGCTCTAGTGCATAAAAGTGTTTACTTCTTCTAAGACTATGGCAATACAATAGGCCATACAGCCAGATACACAGTACAACTTCATAGACAAACTTTTTGAAACTCAATAATGTTCGCGCTAAGATTCTATCATATGAGCGCAAACTGACAGGACAGAAGTTTCAGATGAAGCTCAAGGATATATACAGCTAGTGAAGTTAAATAGAGATAATACAAAATAAATAAAAAGACATGCATGTCTGATTATTTATTTAAGTTATTTAGACAGGTCTGTAAGGGGTAAGTTCCCTTTGCTATTCCCACTTGGTAGAATAATTTAAAAAAAACAGTGGCGGGAAAGAGCTGTTGTTTTTTCTTAGTCAGCAGTACATATTTACACAATAAAGGTAGCTGAAAACCAGCGTCATCCAAAGCACGTTTTGCATGGCACATAGCTGAGCTACATCCTTTTGTCGTGTTGTTATTTTTATCTATAGATTACTCCCTACTTCAGTAAACCTTTTTCTACTGTGTTAGCTATAAGTTTCTTTTTTGTAAACGCGCCAATAAATTTATTTTCTTTCTTTCTTTTCTTTCTTTCATAAAAATTAAAGAGTAAAGACTTATTTGTCGTTATTAAGATTATAATATTTATATGTATCTAGGTTTTATATATATTTATTATATTTTTTATTATAATTTATATATTTATATATATTTAAAAAACACATTTAGAGATATATTTCGAACGCTAAATCACTACACACACAGGTATCTATGGAAACAAGCACGAAAGGCCTCATAATTAATTAATACTTTTTGACCATTTATTTTTTTATAACCCATCATTCTGTTTGTCAGGATCTCTGTCAAATAATAAAAAATTTGCATATACATAATTATTTACAAGACTGATGCCGAACAAATAAAGTTCGAAATATATCAGTACATATTTAGTTATTTGATTATTTAAATTTGCATTAAGTATTACTGAAAGTTGAATTATGTTATCCAGTGATAATGAAATAGATTTTAATTGTTTCAATAAATTTTATAGGTAATACTGTTTCATTTCCTCGCAATCGAAGTGAAAAGTAGAGTGTTGAACTCGGTTACAAACTAGCCATATTACCTCGAACTATAGCTGCCTTCGCCAAGGCACGGGAAGCTAAATATCTCGGGTAATATGGGTCGTTTTATGCACTCGTATAACAATCTACTATTTATCCTCTTTGACAACTCCTAGATCCGGAACTTACATAAAAACTTCGGGTTCAAAAAAATAAACGGTTTTGTATATACAGGACCGTGCGTTTCCGTGCAAATTCCCTCTTGACTATCTTTTTCTTTTTCGCCAATAAATCTTATATTCTCTCGCGTTTCCTTTGGATTATTTACCTTCGGAATTAACTTTTTAAATGGGCTTCACTTTAACTTTCGTTAGACGCAGTGTTTTACATTGATTTTACCTTTTATTGGGTGGATATTTTTAGATCCAAGTTCAAGCATTTTATACTTTAATAAGGTTACCTTACTTATTTCTTTTTTTTACAAAAAAAGCTTTTGACTTGGTTTATTAACTTAGGGTATCAAATATTTAGAATATTCTGTTGTTATTTGTGTTTCGATTCGATTGCCAGGTTAAAAATATATTTCTCCTATCAAATTACTTTTAGGGTAAATAAAAGGAAAATTTATGTTGATAGTCTTTATGTAACTTACGGTGGATAACATAATATTTAGTACATATACATCTGAGTAGTGGAAAGAGAAGTGAAGCCTTTCAAGATGAGTTAAAGATGTTATATCCCACGAAGTCTACTTGGCTATGGTTGTAGTAGTGATTTGAACAGATCCGCGTGTTTTGTGTGTGTTGCGCGTTTTGTAAGCGCTCCCGAGGTTACGCACACCAGAGAAAATGCGTGTGCATGCACTTTTACAACCATAGGTAAGTAAACTTCGTACAATAAAACACCTGTAGCAGGTTGAGGCACAAAATAGATACTACCAGAAGGCCGACTCGACGACGAAGCGAAAACAGACGCACACATGCATAAACGCGTACGGATGATCTCGGCAGAATTTCGTATTGGCATTCAAATTCAAAAATTCAAAAAGTTTATTTTGCAAAGTAGGTATATACAGGGTGGAAAAAATGTAAGGGCCCTGGAGGGGAGCTACCTTAAATCGTTTAGTTAGCTCATTTTACTGAAAGGAAACATTCCTTTATTTTTTAAAAGAAACAAAACTGCATTCAAAGATATTCTGAAATTCGCTTGTCTCACCCGGGAATCGAACCAACTAAAAATTAAAAAAATAAACCCTCGCTATTTTATCATACGAATCGGTAGGATTATTGTTCAGAATAAAATTTGTCTAATAAACATTTGGTCTTACACTCATCTGTTGTATGAGATACTCATGAAATTAAATATTTATTACAAGTTCTTTGTTAACAATACCTAGTACTGTTTACTTGTAACAAGTAAATGAAACGTTCTAATTTTCTTATCTCTCTTACATCCAAAGACATCTTATGAAGTACAAGCTTGCTAATGTTATTTATCTTAAGTACCTTGTTGAAGACTTCAATAAGAAAATCGTTAAATGGTAATAATAAATGTATGCAGAGCACAATTACTTCTTGCACTAGGCGTACTGACGAAAAGTTTAAAAAAGGAATGTATTTTTTTTGCAACGCGGAGCAACAAATTTGAAGTTCGAACCATAAATTTCGTTCGAAATTAAAATTTAGTTTTGTTTTGCTTTCATTCCGTGCTGTCATTGTGTAATAATGGCGTATAATTATTACTTTACAAGTGAACAGTACTAGGTATTCTTAATAAAGAACTTGTAATAAATATTCAATTTCATGGGTATCTCGTACAACAGATGAGTGTAAGACTTTAGTTTAGTAGACAAATTTTATCCTGAACAATAATCCTACCGATTCGTATAATAAAATAGCGAAGGTTTATTTTTTTTATTTTTAGTTGGTTCAGTTCCCGGGTGAGACAAGCAAATTTTAGAAGATCTTTGAATGCAGTTTTGTTTCTTTTTAAAAATAAAGGAATGTTTCCTTTCAGTAAAATGAGCTAACTAAAGGATTTAAGGTAGTTCCCCTCCAGGGCCCTTTCATTTTTTCCACCCTGTATAATACACGTTTCACAAGTCAAATTTTAATCTTATAAAAGATTGTCCATGATGTATAAATAATTGTACATGAACTACTTAGATTAAATGTTTATTTAATTTATGTAGCAATATATATACGATTAAAATTATAGGTAAAATATTATTATACAAGGTGAAATCCAATCAACCGCCCGAACACATACCGGAGACCCGGCCAGGGACCAGGAACAAGGTTCAATGATCACCAACCGAGCCCCCAGCACGAATCCAGGCGGCCGATCAAATCCCATCCTATATACTACATAGTAATAGGTTACATATATAAATACATGCCTACCTCTGACCGACTTCATCCGAGACCGTCGTACGTACGCGTCTATGTGTGCGTGCGCCTGTTTTCGCTAGTTATGCGGAGTAAATCTTCTGTAAGTGGTTATTTTGTGGTTGAGGCTTGCGAGTTTAATTGCTTACGCCCCGCAGTCTTTTCTCGTCGTCGTCTTGGCAATAAATTCCTTTTTCTTTCTTTCATATTATTTCATTTAAGGGGCTGTACAATGCTAAAATTCAGTCCTGCTCTAACGCTTTTGTTTTTTAACTGTCTATCCTGCTCTAATCAGATGCCGCGCACGCAAATTTTCAGTTATTTTGGAAACGCAGCTACATTAGGACATTAACTATAATTTCTTAGTGTAATAAAGATGGTTTTTTCTAGTAGGGTGAATCCAAAAGTTCTAAGCCCGACCGTGAAAATGAAAGAAAAGTGGGTTCAAAATTATTTTTATTTTTCGACATAGTCTCCATCTAGATCAACACACTTCTTCCACCTGACCTGCAACCAGTTTATACCCTCGAAAAAAAATATTCCGGAAGGTCGTCAAAATAGTCATTAACTGCGACTATCACTTCTTCTCTAGTCGAATATTTTGATCCAACCAAGTTTTTTTTTTAAATTTGGAAAGAGATGATAGTCATTTCATTTTCATTCATTTTTAAAAACTTTATTTATCATAAGTAATATAAACAAAACAATAATTTTCCGCCAAACTGATAAGACAGTTTATCGGCAGACATACACTCTCTCTTAATGCTAGCACTTATGATTACATAAACTTGTTAAATAAACACTTGATCTAAACTAATAATCATCACTAAACTTAATAAAACAAAAAATTAACCTCGTTGAGGGTAGTTATCCATAACTACAACAGCTCAACACTAGTAGTTTTGTGTGGTGACAAACAAACTGCCGTGTGCAATACCGTAGCATGACTTAGTTTAGCAAAAATAGTTTATGTACTTAATTGAGAACATTTATGAAACTAACTATATATTTTCTTTTATGTACTAGTTTCGATAAAATCTAGATTTAATAAAAAGAAATCTTTAACTTATTCTTAATTTGAATTTTAGTGCCTTTACAGTCTTTTAGGTCTTGCGGAATACAATTAAAAAGTTTGGGAATAAGCCAATTTTTGCAACGTTTTCCAACGTTTTGCAAGTCAGAGGGGGCTAAATCCGGCCAATAAGGTGGGTGAGGCAGCAACTCGTAATTCACGGATCACAGCCATCGTTTCAGCCGAAGTGTGAACTCGTGCATTGTCTTGAAGAAACAAAACTTTCTTACGCAACATTCCCGGCCGTTTTTCTTTTATTTCTTCGCGAAGTTTTCGTAATAGGTTACAATAATAGCGTGAATTTATAGTTTCACCTTTAGGTAAATAATCCAATAAAATAACTCCCTTCGAATCCCAAAAAACAGATGCCATGACTTTGTTGGCTGACAAAACGCACTTGGCCTTTTTCGGCGTGGGTGAGCCAGATCTTTTCCGTTTGGATTGCTGTTTTGTTTCAGGAGTATGGTGATGAACCCAGCTTTCATCCATGGTAACAAAACGAGACATAAAATCCTCAGCATCTGCCTCAAAAAGTTCCAAACAGTCACGCGAAATTGTGAATCGAACTCGTTTTTGGTCAGCTGAAAGCAATCTTGGGACCCAGCGAGCAGAAACGTTACGGAACCCCAATTCTACAGTTATAATGTTTTGCACTCGGCCATAACTGATGCCTGTCATCTCAGGTATCCTACTAATGGTCAATCGTCGGTCTCCTAGGATGAGATCACAAATTTTGTCAGTGTTTTCTTTAGTGGTAGACGTTGAAGGCCTTCCGCTCCTTGGGTCATCTTCAATGGTCTCCCGACCGCGTTTAAATTCAGCTACCCACTTTTTGACAGTGGAATACGATGGAGCAGATTCCCCTAATGTTGTTTCCATATCTTAATGAATCTCTTTAGGTGAAAGACCTTTTTTATTGAGGTACTTAATCACAGCACGGTGTTAAATTTTCTCCATTGTGAAAAATCCCGTCAGACTGCGTTAAACAAAATATGACAAAAAAATAATAGCTTGCAGTATCGAACTTCAACTTCACACAATCAATCACGAAAAAACATACTAACAAATGACAGTAGATTTACAAAGATTTGATACCTCTTTGTAGGTCGGGCTTAGAACTTTTGGATTCACCCTCGTATCTGCCTGTGTTGGTTTCGTTTCAATCGGTTTTAAAATATGGAAACTGAATCGCTTTTTTCGTGAAATTCATGCTTTTAAAAAAATACTATAATTAAAAGAAGATTGAAAATATGTTTATTTATAAAGTGTAATTAATAATAGTCTTGAGTCAAAAAACACGCCATATTTTTTTTTTTATTTTTACCGTCTACATTGACGGAACTGAATCCAATGCAAAACTGATGTTTAGCATTGTCGAGCCCCTTAACTCTATTAAAAAAGGAAAAGGAGTTAATTTTTACATCCCATTCGATGGCTAACTTTTCGCTCTTTTAAAATATTAATCGAAAAATTTTGCAGCGCAACTTTTCCCGGCAGAACTTCTAGCTGATTTCGTGAGGGCACATTCTTTGCACAGCACTAGTACGTAGTAATACTTTATATTCTCTGGTACTAGTTTAGCGAGACGAATCTTTATTTTGTCAGGTGCAGCTCCCCTCCCCAGCTTTTACCCCTAGACCAGGGATGTGGAAACTTTTTCCTTCGCGTGCCAATATTTACTAACGAAATATATGGCGGGCCAAGTTGTTGCATTTTTGGCTATAGAATTTACTAAAATAAAAATATTAGTACCTATGTATTTTCTGAAACACTAATTTATTGTGCAATATCAATTCAATAATTAGTTTTTAGTTAATCTTAGTACTTAGTTTTTAGTTAATCTTAGTCATATCATGTCATATTCCTGTAATTTAATATTCTGTATTTGTAAATAATTTAACATTGTTCACTATATCCTTTTTTGCATGTGGTGCTCACCTGTAATTATCTGGGCATATAGCTTAAAACCTTATGTTATGTTATTTAAATGTATTTACGTACCTGATGTTGGTGATCCAAATAAACAAAATAAAATAAAAATAAAAATATTACAAAATAAATATTTGAAATAAGGAAGAAATTACAAATTGAAATTAAATTAAACTTTCAAGTTAGAAGCGAAATTTCTAACAATATGAAAACTTCACTTGATTTTTGTTTGATGGTCGCGGGCCGGAGATGGCCCGCGGGCCATAGTTTCCCCATCCCTGCACTAGACGGTCCGAAACCTTCTAACTCGCGTGACTGACATCCATATGTATGTGGAGTGATGATTGTTTAACACGTTAGTATGAGACACTGTGTACGTAGCAGTGGCGTGCACAGAACTTTTTGCTGGAAAAGCAAACAATTGGTCAAGAACAACAATAAAAAAAATAAAAAAAAATTTAAATATCACTTTGAAAAAAAAAAGTTTGTATAGGAAATTTTCACTCTAGGGTAGACATTGTCTACCCTGGCGTCATACAAATTTTTTTTTTTCAAAGTGATATTTAAATTTTTTTATATTTTTTTTATTGTTGTTCTTGACCAATTGTTTGCTTTTCCAGCAAAAAGTTCTGTGCACGCCACTGGTACGTAGTGTGTATACTGAGGTAACTCTACGTCAAAGGAGTTCATATTAACTCAGGTATGGGCAACTTTTTGAAATTTCGACCCAATTGGGGACTACCCTGAGTGGACGATTGCGTCAGTCGAAAAACGACCCCAACTGGGTCGAAATGCAGTATCGAAAATTTCATTTTTCTCATTTTTAAACTGTAATTCATAACAGTATATGTAATGTATAAAGTCAATGAAAAACCTTATTTAAAGTTAAATTATTTATTATCATATTTTCTTATTTGAGCATTTCTTACATGTCATTTTAGTTTTTGTTAATTTTCTGTCCACTATAAACTCAATGATAAATCTTATAATCTTATCTATACGATCCACAATTATTTAACTTCTTTGCTATTCTTTTGTTTTATCAAGGCTTCTAAAATCGTCAATGACTATTACCCGAATCAATAGACCTTGGGAACGACAAAACGGACACCTTACATAATTATTGGATATATGATATGGAACAAATGGAATATGATGGGAATATATAAGAATGGGATTTGAGTGATCGACAATATACACATTGTTTTTAATGCTTTTTGTATTTCCATGTGCGATTATAGAAGTGTGTAAATGAAAGGTAGATAGAACGGTTGCCATGTTTATTCTCAAAGTCTAATAATTCAAGTTATACCAAATTACATCGACAAATTCTGCCTTCAGTGTAGAATTTATTCAGCAGACATGTTTGTCGAAACATTCATTATGATTTATTAAACTGACTTTATATATACTCTATCTATTCGATTAACCAAACGAGTAGCTCCAACATGACATACTCCATGAAATGAAATCTGATCCGCAATTTCGAAAGCAAATTACATTTGGACGTTTACAACTGTCATATCGGGCTTCTCTGTCCTACCTCTCTGACAGAGTAAAAATATATAAGTAGAGTAATAAAAGTAGAGTAGTGTAAAGGAGTTTCTATGAATGGCGGAAATGTATGCTAAATTTATATTAAAAATACGGATATTACGTCATTCGTTTTCATTTGCAAGAGCGTCTTATTTATCACGAACAATTCGTAAGCGTTTTATGTGTTTTTTGTGCGAAATGAGAAATAAATGGGGATGAGATGAGAGAAGCCTCGTTTAAGGATATTGAAGTGTTTTTTGACTCTCCACTCCAATCATCTGGAGCTTATTCTGTTTTCAAGCGTTTTAATAGGAATTGATAGCAACGACGGTAGCTCAGGAGCCGTATTTTTGAATCGTTCATTTTCAATTCACGTGCGAAAATATATACCTGTCTTTTCTTGCAAATGACAAGTTCTGATGTGCTACGTGGGATGGGTATATACTTTCGCACGTGAATTGAAAACGAACTATTCAAAAATACGGCTCCAGAACGCTGGCCTCTCAATCTTGAGATCCAGGTTCGATCCTCGGTCGGGCATGCACCGATGTGTTTATTGGAATTTATGTGCATTGTATTTGTTCTTACTTACCACTTGCTGAACAGTGAAGGAAAACATCGTAAAGAAACCTGCATGCCCTAAAAAGCGTGTATTTATGCCCGAAGAACGGCGACAGGGTTCACCACTCATCACGTGGAACGTAATAACCGTTGGTGAAACGTGGGTGTACTGAATGTGGACTATGACTTACATTTCACAGTTCACACTCGGAACACCTCTGACAACCCCTCGGGAATAATAAATTTTAATTGAATCACAATTGAATAAATATTTTTTCAAGCTTTCGATGAGATTATGACTCAACATCAGGGATCTAAAAAGGCCGACTTGGGTGAATCATAAAATGATTTGAAAGTAGGATGGAGTCAGAGCTTTTTCACGCGTGCAAAAGAGACGGCATTAGAACGAGATCATAATATGATTCATCCAAAGCGGCCTTTTTAGAGGACCAGGACTCTTTGAGGAATAGATTAGCCATAATTTCATCGAAAGCTCGATCTGTCCCTTCTTGCACAGTTAAACAAGTGGGTTCTATCCGTTGTAAGACATTTAAGATGTAATTACATATTTAAATGTTCTGAGGTAATTCCCATTAAGTTTTTCATCAATAAAAAGCACAATAAAATAAAGATGAAACAAATTATTTTCAAGATATATTTCAACCCGACGCGCCGCGCTGTGGAGCTGCCGGCCTGCACCAATCGAATTATTGACAAGTTTTTTGACATCATATGACAGAAAATAAATTCAACCTCAATGCCTTTTTCACACCGATGCCGCAAAACACGAAAATATTGTGAATTGATGTCGAAACGCAAAAATAACTCGAAAAAAGACACTGCGAGATGCAATATACGTGATATATTTTCACATATTGAGATATAATTTATCGCAATTTCGCTATCGCGTTTTATGTGCCAAGGGCATAACTAGTAAATTACATATAAAGGACAACAATTATTTAGATTAATTAATAATGGAAGGGTACAGGGAAAGGACAAGGATTGTCACATCGTAAGGAAGGGCTAGAATAAATGTATAAATAACTTTAATAGATTTTTTATTTTCAGGCTAAAATTAATGTAGGAATAATTTGAATATGTTTTTTTTTCACTTGGTTAAAATAAGATTGTTTGTTCATTTTCGCTAAACTCTGTTTTAAGCAGTTACTTTGCCTTTTAATAAACGAAAAAAAAATTGTTTTATTGTTTACACATTTATTTTATCCCTTCCTTACGATGTGACATTCCTTGGTCTTTCCCCGTACTCTTCAATTTATATAAAACCTGATTTTAGGACAAACTAGTTTGCCCTGGTCCAAAATGAGTCTAGGTTGTCATTAAAAAATAACTACGAAAATTAAAAATGGTGAGTCGCGCCATGTAACCTTCTAACCTAACCTACCGGCTCTCTTCTGCGCTCAAGGATTTCCGAAAAACTAGGTCAGCCTAGACCAACTTAATATCTAATGTATAAATATTATATTGAATAAATATATAATACATTAAATATTATATTGAATAATAAATAAGTATAAAACCGCATTAGCAAAGACTCCTTGTCGGAGGCGATTTAAGAGCAAATAAAAAAAAACCTAATATTTATTAAGTTGTAAAACCGAAACAAGTCGGGTTAAAGAAGCTTATAAACTGTGAAACGAGTGCAAGTGTATTTATTCATCATGTTATTGTTTAAGTTGATTAAAAAAAAATCATAGTTGACAAATTATTAAAAATCCTCCGTCATCTTTCTCCTGGAACCCCTCATTTTGCATATATTTAAGTATAAATATCTACAATTTGGAACAGCACCATTTCATAAATAACATTTTCAAGCTCTGAATTATTTCTCTCTCTGAGGGACAATTTTCTGAATAAACCTGTTATGCATGCACTTTGTTTCGAGACCTTTGTCTCTTCGTCTTTGTCACTATTTCACTTAGCTTTTTAAACGAGACGCCATATTCAGTTTGCAATATAATTTTTCATACACTTGTTTTTTTGTCTGTACGAGTTTTATCATGTCAAGGATGAATGAATGAATGAATAAAAACTTTATTGCACACAAATAAGAAGACAAGATACACACAAAAAACAGATAGAAGGCAAGGGCGGACTTATTTCTAAAAGAAATTTCTTCCAGTCAACCTTGGGAAAACATAAAATCATTTCTATCTTGAAAATTTAACTTAATCGGTGCATAACAATGTAAAAATTATTTTAAATTAGACGTAAAAATATACTACATACAAATACATACATAAATACACAGATACATATATACAAACAAACAGTAGCTTAGTCAGTAAGTCATTCAGAGAGAGGAGAGGTAAAATCGTTCATAATTCTTTTTTAATTTGCTCCTGTTTAGTTCTGTTTCTCAGATAGATTTAAACATTTGTTCACCCAAAGCCTTCCTGGAAAACGTGATATGACCACGCCAATTCGCTTAGATTGAATTATGTTAAGGTATGTTAGTTTGAAAACCATTTCGAGATTAAGGTTTAACAAGCCGTATATTAGAACTTGTGGTCTAAAAAACCTCATGATGATGAATATTTTTACGAAAAAGCTGCAACTTTTAGTTGCATTCGTGTGACGTCGATTGAGAAATGGTTGTTTAGAAAATGTCTCCTTATAATAATTTGCTTCCAACTGCTTTGACAGCTGGATGACAGATGCTTAGACAGACAAAGACAGACCACTTTTTTTTTGTAAGCAATCATGCATCACAATCAGTATAATGTCTTAAATTCTCAAGTGACGAACCATTCTTTAAAAAATCATAAAAAAATTATGGTTAACTCATATACCAAAATTATGAAACTATTTCGTAAAATGACGCTTATTGTCTAAAAAAAAATTTGGTCATATTCACATCACAAGCACTCGTGTCCCAATATCTCACATTATGCCACAGTTGCACAATATACTATTATGGATACTTATAAAAAGATTCACTCGAAACTCTAAAAGAAGAATACTAAGAAACCTATTAATTTAGCACAGCTATGTCTACGCTTTACTGCTTAAATGTTGAGCTTTCTTCAATCTTCATTTACAGCCTACTGACTTGCTGTTTTCATGAAAGGATGTTTCCAAAGAACTCTTTTCTAAACACTCGCTTTCACAGGCGCTGGTAGATTTATCTTTAGATTTTTTACCGGTATTACTTTGGTATTCTAGGGCGCGCCGGTCGATAGAGCGTAAAACGTTTTCGTGAGGTAAGTTCCCGGAAAAATTGCTATCAAAAATACATATTTGCTTGGAAAGTACTGCAGCGTCCTACTCAGCGTAATGTGAAGTTAGGTGGTTGAACAAAAACACTGGATTCAGGTCTGCCCATTCTTTGTGGGCGGTTCGTAGCCGGTGCAAACCAAGCTCGTTTTTTGCCTTAGTAGCGCACATGCCCTAAGATAAAAAATGAATGAATGAATGAATGAACACTTTATTGCAAACAAATAAGTAGACAAGATACATACAAAGAACAGATAGAAGGCAAGGGTGGACTTATTACTATACGAAATTTCTTCCAGTCAACCTTGGGAAAGCAAAAACATTTTTATCTTGGAAATTTAAATCTAAATCAGTACATAACATTATTTAAAAGTTATTTAAACCTATGACCTAAACATAAAAATATACTACATACAAAAACATACATAAATACACAGATACATATATACAAACAAATAGTAGCTAAGTCAGTAAGTCATTCAGAGAGAGGAGAGGTAACATTTTTTCAAGTTGCATCTAAAAGAGGACACAGAAGGAAGATCTTTGAGGGTTTGTGGAAGTTCATTCCAGAGCCAAACAGCATTGACCGTGAAGGATTTGGTGAAACGATCGGTGGTGTGGGCAGGCATCGCCAGATCAAAAAGGTGACAGGAGCGAAGCGTTCTGTTGCTACGGTCAGTGCGAAGGACAACTCTTTCTTTTAAATAATTGGGGTAGACAGGATTGTGAAGAACATTATATAACAGGGAAAGGATATGTAAGTCCTTGCAAAGACGAATAGGGAGCCACTTTAACCTGCATCGAAAACCGGAGAAGTGGTCTTACATATATATGTATATGGGGTTATAGTTTAATATGGATACAATTTGCTTCATATACCTAATAAGACTAACTTGACACAACATGAATAAAAAAAAAATTATGGTAGGATAAGTTGACATCATGAATATTTTATTAACGCATTTGACTTACTTTTTAACTGTGCAAGGAGGCACAGGTTGAGCTTGATAGAAACCCGTTATTTAAATATCGAAAATTTTAAAATAATTGAAAAATGTGACGTCGATGAAATATTAAAATGTAAATTTCTACTGTAATTTTACACTTCTATGCCAAATTTCTCCAAATTTCTTTTAATTTTCCGTTTTCGATTTATACTGCAATGCGGGTATATAGATGTGATATGTTTTTTATTAAAATTATAAATATAAGAATTATTTTTCTAATCCTCTTCCTACATTTATAGCTTAGTTATACCTCTAATAATTTTGATGTAATTTAAACTATTTACAACAAATACCAAAATTTGTTTATCCAAGGTGAATTTGTGAACATAGTTCAAATTCATACTTGAGCATTGGTGAGTGATCAGCATTATGAACAAATAACGATTTTAGTAAAATTCATAAAATTAAATTTCGAATCCCCGTAGTGATTCACTCAGGACTGGGAGTGAATTACTATGGGAAGTCGAAATTTCATAATACGAATTTCAAAAAATTTTTTATCGATTCACGATGCTGATCACTTACCAAGCCTTCAGTATGAATTTTGACAATGACCAAAAAGTCATCTTGTATACAATGGTGGGACATCATAATGTATGACCCTATCGGAAAGTCCAATAGTTTTTCCCGGTCTTCTAATATCGCATGAGGTGATTTGCACTGATCCACAAGATCACCAGATTTGACCGCCCTAGACTTCTTCCTGTGGATTTATTGAAAGTCACGCGTTTATACTCTGACTTTGGCATCCTTTAAGAAGAACAAACAACAAGAAGAGGAGAATCTATCGCCCAAATTCCGAAGAAAACCATGAAAAATGCCATAAAGAGCCAATATAAACAATGTTATTTTCAAAATATTAAAGAAAAAAAGCTTGAATAATCAAATAAACATTAGAAAAATAGCATTTTGTATTCTATTTCAAAAATAATATACTTATACAACGTGTAACAGAAAGTTGTAACCATATTTGAAGAGCTTATTCAGTCAATGGTACAGAACAACTTTTACTATGGAAAAAAGCCTGTCTCTCGAAAAAAAAAACGACTGTTTCATAGAAAAATGCAATGCCGCTCGGCCGAAATGTATGGAAGGGCAGATTTTTTTTTTATAAAAAAATCATATATTCCATAGTAAAAGTTGTTCTGTACCATTGACTGAATAAGCTCTTCAAATATGGTTACACCTTTCTGTTATACATTGTATACCTATAGGTATATTGTGGCGGAAGCCGGAAATTGGTGAGAGTACTCGTCCATACGTCTTGCAGTCTAGGAATTGGTGAGAGTACTCGTCCATACGTCTTGCAGTCTAGGAATTGGTGAGAGTACTCGTCCATACGTCTTGCAGTCTAGGAATTGGTGAGAGTACTCGTCCATACGTCTTGCAGTCTAGGAATTGGTGATAGTACTCGTCCATACGTCTTGCAGTCTAGGAATTGGTGAGAGTACTCGTCCATACGTCTTGCAGTCTAGGAATTGGTGATAGTACTCGTCCATACGTCTTGCAGTCTAGGAATTGGTGAGAGTACTCGTCCATACGTCTTGCAGTCTAGGAATTGGTGAGAGTACTCGTCCATACGTCTTGCAGTCTAGGAATTGGTGATAGTACTCGTCCATACGTTTTGCAGTCTAGGAATTGGTGATAGTACTCGTTCATACGTCTTGCAGTCTAGGAATTGGTGATAGTACTCGTCCATACGTCTTGCAGTCTAGGAATTGGTGATAGTACTCGTCCATACGTCTTGCAGTCTAGGAATTGGTGATAGTACTCGTCCATGCGTCTTGCAGTCTAGGAATTGGTGATAGTACTCGTCCATACGTCTTACAGTCTAGGAATTGATGTAATGAAAATCCTTACCATTACGTTCAGGTTCCGGCAGTAAATAATGCACTTCGTATCGCCGCTTCATTTCTCTACGCCGGGGGTTCTTAAACTTTTAATAGTCGCGGACCCCTTGCACAATTTCTAAAACTGATGGACCACTTCTAAACCTAATTACAAAAAAATCAATTACTAGTTTTTCATAAATAAATTAACTAGTAATGTTTTAAACTTACATTCCTATTGAATCGTGCACGAACAATCACGAAAAGCAATATTTACTTCCACTTGTCACCGAAAAGTAACAAAGGTTTGTTTGTAAAGTTTTTTTATGGTGTATGTTATATAGCTTAATGTTTTGTTCATATTGATGATATCAATACATATTTTAATTTTTACTTGCGCGGTAAAGACACAATAGCGCTGTGCGGCGTTCGGTATCAGACATCATGCCACGGACCCACAGCAGTCACGCTACGGATCCCAGTTTAAGGCGCTCTTATCCCAAAATCAGTAATTTCAAAGTCAAATAGAACTCTCAAATATCGTCTAAAACTTCCAAAAAAAAAATACGCAATATTATTCGAACCTTTATCCAGGTCTTCCACGCATGTGTTACACGATCAGACAAACTTTGCTTGATAGAAATAATTCACGAACACAGCATGTAATAAGACCTTTCAAATCATGCCATTTCCATAATTCCACTCTTTTATTAACGAAACATATCAGGTAATATTGCTCTTTAAATTTTATAGGTCGACCACGTAAGTGGGTTTTAATAAACATATCCCTTATTTTTAAACAATTAAAAACCGATAAAAACAATGAAAAAGTACAAAAGTGTGGTTATTTTCTTTACTTCTTACACGTAAAGAAAAAGACAGAGAGTCACTCTTCTGGGATAAGAGCGCCTTAAGAAACCCTACACGAAGCACTAACAGTCCGGTGACAAGACGGTGCTCTACGAAGCTGAAGACAGCCAATGTGCATTATTTCATCTCGGCTACGAGATTTCGTAGACGACAGCTACGAAATTCGTAGGCTCGCTGTAGTTTTGTCACCGAACATATTTTATAGAAGCTAATAGTTGCCCAGCGTAGAGTTTATATAAGTAGTTCGTTTAATATACCTATTATCTTTTCATAAAAACAATCTTTGAGATGGTCGGCAGTAGCCCAAACGACTGAACACTGTACTCTACGCAATAGGTTTGAAGTTCAATCCTTACCCGGAGTGCAAAAATGAGTTATTCTGAAGATGTCCTCAGTAAGGAAGAAACCTGTCAGCCCTTAAACTGTATGCCTAAAAATAGTTGACTGCTTTCAGATATGGAATATAAAACCAACACTTTTAGGTGTTTGATTTTAAGTTGTGAAAATTGTCATTCGAAGCATTTCTAATATCTATTTTATTTAAAAAAATTAACAGCAATTCTTGTAATAACCTCTTTTGTGTACAGAATATGGACTAAATATTAAATTACAAATAATAAAATTATGATAAACGGAATATTTGCTCCATTTGTAACAAATAAATACGGAACTAAAACTAACATTTCCACTAAAAACATTATCTCAAATCCCCCATCCATACAAGTGGAACGTTAATGTTTGCAGCAGAATGCATGTTTCATGATATGCAGTGGTTCAAACGCCACGAGTCCTTAGACACACGAGATACTCAAAAAACGCCTTTACTGCTTGTCATTAAGAGGTAAGCCCTAAGTGTAGGAGTTATGGTAGTAACAGCGAGTTGTAGGTACATTAGAGTAACTATTCTTTCTCGTGTTTCGGAACGAGTAAGTTATTAACAGTCTGGGAGCTGGGTAGGTGTACCCATATGTACCTCTATATAGTGTATGTAGACTGTAGACTATTATATTTATTTCAAAGCAAGTGCTCGTAAAGGCCCACTTTTTATGCATCAAAACCGATCAGAAAGTCGATTATTTTGCCCTAGGGCTTTATTATTATTTTTTATTTTTATTTATTTACAATGGTTGGCTAACCTGCAGCCTTTCCTGTGTACCATAATGTTACACTTTTTTTCCACTGTTTGACGGCTCTGGATACAGTCCTTTTGAGCCAATTATTCGTGTTTTAAATCGTCGTTGTAATTCCTTTTCGCCATTGTAGTATAAACTACTATTATAGTTACATACATATTTATATCGCTCTTTATGCACTCAGTTTAAATTTCAATAAGCCAATGTATAATTCTTTTTTCATCTCTGTCATTTATGGTTGACTGGAAGAAATTTCTTTCCGCCTTTGCCTTTTCTCTTAATTCTAATCTGTATTTATCTGTGTTTTTTGTGTGCAATATATAAAGTGTTTATTATTATTATTATTTTATTATGCAACGTGTAACAGAAAGGTGTAACCATATTTGAAGAGCTTATTCGGAGTCTCCTAATACAGGTATTATTTTACTTAAAAGGAGGCTCCAACAACCTGTAAATACCTATGATTGTGTTAATGAAATAAATAATTTTGTATTTTGTATTGTATTATTCAGTAAATGGAATGGTATAGAACAACTTTTACTATGGAATCAATCCTGAAATCTCAATACTCGTTGTATTGACACAGCTTACATGCCCTTTATATATTTCAAAACTCATACTTTGTATCATTTAGTTTACTCTCATAAAAGTATGCCTTAAGGGGCAGGTAGTTGCCAACGACCTTGAGTCGACTTGTATCGGTACAAATATCGACAGAAACTATATTGATATAACATTCATATGAGCACGCGCTGCATTTTGACTTCGCAGGGTCTCCGGGTAGCGCAAAATTGGGGAAAATAATACTTTTCACGTGGACGTGATGGACGGAAAAAAAATTCATATCTTATTTTTCTAAGCAATATTCTCATTGTATTTTAGTGCAAAAATTAAACGAATACCAATAGTGGTTTCAAAGAAAAAAACAATTTTACTTAATTTTAGTCTAAAACCAGCTTGAATTTGACTAATACTGATATTTTAACGCAAGAATAATTTTCAGAAATCATTTTTTTCCTTTTACTTAAAATTAAACTACTTATATAATGTTTATAATGTTTAAACCTTCGACCAAAATAAAATAAATGGACGGGCCATAGCGTACAGATTTTTGAAGTCTGTAAAGTGAGCGCCGGCTCTCACTTCATCTCTGTCTCTGTCTGTTAGAAGAGTGACACGTACGCTTATTATTACATGCCATCCAAATAACTGACGAAAAAATACCTTCTTGTGCATTTACAAAGTGCAAAAAGCAAAATAAACTTAAAAATAAAAATTAGGTATTGAAGTATATATCCAATTGCTTAGACTCGTTATGAGTGAGAAAACTGTAAAGACAAGGCCCGTCCATTCATTTTATTTTGGTCGAAGGTTTAAACGTCTCATTTAAAAGAAATATCGCTATCAGTAAGAGTAATTTTCGGATGACGCGCTGAAATATTAATTTCTGAACAAAATAAATACCACTTGTTACCTTACAAGATGAAGTACAGGTTCATTAAAAAAAATCACGGCAATAATGTATAGTAACTTCAGAAAAAAAACAGGAATTTCAAGAAAATCTCTTGAATAGCATTGCAGCGCTACGGGTGTAACCTGAACTTGACATCCTGTTTTTTTTTTCTGAAGTTACTATACATTAGTGCCAAGATTTTTTTTAATGAACCTGTACTTCATCTTGTAAGTTAACAAGTGGTATTTATTTTGTTCAGAAATTAATATTTTACTATCTTAAAAAGCCATAACCCCGAATCCTGTTTTGCCCAATCTCGGAACTCCGACTCTTAAGACACGAGAATAGATTTTAAAACGTAAATGACGTCGCTGTGTGCGCGTATCCGAACTATATGTATAAGTGGTCGCCATATCGTAGAATTCGTCATTTTATAATTTGTCTAGGCATATCTTAATACTGTTAGAACTACCGAGGGTCGACTCGCTCCGCTTCGCTCGGCTCCCAAAATGTATTTACATGTAAATCTAACACGATTCTCCTAGCTCCGCTTGTCGAAGATTTTCAATTTCCTAGATTTTCAAAATGACGACGGCAGATACACTCAAACATTCATAAAAGATTGTGAGAAAATCTCGCAGATCATTTAGACTCCATCGCGCCTATTTATTGGTCACTTGTCAGGGTAGTTAAGAGATTTTCGTGCTCTGTGGAAACTCCATTACTTCCCGCATACTTTTTTACTTCCCTAAAAACATTTCCACATTTCCATTTCCTGACTACAACAACTATTACTTCTCACTCTATATCAAAAATGATGGCAATTTTGTGTTGGTAAATTTATGTCGGTTTTGGAATTAAAATCCTTTCGTATACTTTTTATTTATTTAAAATTCTCTGTGACGATTCTTCCCGGATTTTAAGACCCATTCCAAGACCTCACTCACTTCTTAAATCCATGATGATGTACCATCGAAGAAATTGCCGCAGATCCGCTCTTATCACCATTGCAATATGAGCGAAAAATGGGTCAGCGGATTTTTCCTCGATAGTTTAAAATGGTAGTTTATCCAGCAAGCTTTAATGTGGATGCGACGCAACGCGTTCCTAAACGTAAAACTCATGTTTGCCTCCTTGACATTAAAAAAAAATGTGATTTATGGTATTAAACTCCGGCCGTTCATTCGAGAGAATGGTGACGTTTGCAAATGTCAGGGGATAAAACCTTTTTTTTACTGTTTTGCATTTCAATATTTTATATTTATCATGATGATTTTAGGGTAGATTGTATATCGTTAAAAGGTCCCATTTGTTAATAAAAAGTATTTTTGTCGTATATATTTTCCACTTCCTAGTACAAAACTTAATGAATCAGCTGACTCAATTTCTACGTAAAAGTTAAAAAAAAAGCGCAAAAAATATTATTTTTGGCGAAAAGTTGTCTATTAGCGATACTGTCAAGTTATTTCTGTCAAATCAGCAATCATAATGCCTGCAGTATGAATCCTCGACTTTTGAATCGATATTTCAGAAAAAGGTTTATAATATCTGCGGTGTAAGGCAGTGTTGTCGTATTATAAAACTGATATACCTTACCAAATAATAAGATCGTATATATATTCTATACCAGGGTTTTTATTTTTAAAAAAAGTTTAAATAATCATGATTTAGATTTATTTCGTCCCATTTGTTGTACCGTTGATATTTTTTTAACGTGCCTTTATTTATTTTTGTCGTGAAGAAGCTCTTGTTGACTTGTAGTATTTTTTCGAGATATCGCCACACTCCATCTGTCATCATTCTCTCGAATTAACGGCAGCAGTTTAGGTGACCATTGTCAATGAGGTTTTTTTTAACAAAGTTGGGTTATTTGATGCATTACTATGTAAATACCCCTGCGCAACAACTTTAAAACGTGTTTATAGTTGTTCTGCAAGATCATTTCAAACGTAAAGCATAAAATAACATGCCATGAATCACAATTATTTATTACTTTTTATTCAAAAACAAGAAAAACAATAATAAGTTTTGCGAAATATAAAGTTTGTTTTTGTTATTGGCGAGTGAAGACGTTTACTCACGTCGTCGCGTAAACGTCTTCACTCGCCCAGATGAAGGCAGTATAAATCTGCTGAAACTGGTCGGCTTTCCCGATCATAACACGTATTGATGTGAGCCGTTTTTACATAAATCATGAATTATCCTCAAGTCTCATTTAATTCTATGATTTGTTTTTGTAATTAATATCTGATGCTTACAACTATAATAAAAGGCTAATATACTTAGCTACAATTATATTAATTCAAATCATAAGTTTTGAGCTTGCTTATGCGATCCGTAGCATCAACCTTAAACTACTTGATGTTTTAATCCTGCTTCTCTGGAATTTCCCGCTAGCGTGTCCAGAATTACCCCCAAATTGTTGGAAACGCAAACGTGGAAAAGAAATTCGTGCTGGAATAAATTAAGCTTACATGTTTTAAAATTTAATGCAGATATTTAGGTGGTGGAAAATTTTAGCACAAAAGTCGTTTGGGTTAACCTTACTGTGTTTCTTAAAATTAATAGCTTTTCATTTTTTCAATGCAAGTGCTCGTAAAGGCCCACTTTTTATGCATCAAAACCGTACAGAAAGTTAATTATTTTGCCCTAGGGCTTCATTATTTTTATTATTTTTCATTTATTTACAATGGTTGGCTAACCTGCAGCCTTTTCTGTGTACCATAAATGTTATACTTTTTTTCCACTCTGGATACAGTCCTTTTGAGCCAATCATAATTTAAAGTTCACAATATTATATTTGTTTTATTTCCTCACACTTTGCACTGGAAAACGTAGTATGATACACGGGCGTTAGAGCAATAAATTACTCGGTTACGTTTAAAACACGAGCGTAGCAAGTCTTCGTAATTTATTCCTTTTCGCCCTTGTAACATAAACTACTATTATACCCATGCATAACATAAGTCTATTAAAAAGGCTTTGTCTCTCTTACTAAAACCTTTTTTCGCGGGTAGGTGTTTAAAATAAACACACGCAAATTTGAAGCTCTAATTAATTTTAATACAATTATATATATTTTACTTACATTTTATATCCAAAGTGACTGTATTTTCAAGTGTACACAGTGTTATTTATTTTACCAATGTTTTGCTTCATTTGAGTTATGGTATAACTAAAAACTGCCACTCACCAAAACATAACCTCACTTAAAGACACTTTGGTACTACTGCACTTGTTTGAAAATCCACAATGGTCAGGTCAAAGGTTACCAATGCCACCACAGTCGAGCCCCTAGCCGCCGTCAACACCATGGAGAAAAAGTTCCTGGATACAATGGCAGACTTTGAAGCCCGGATGGTAGCTGCATCAAAAAGTCCTTTGAGTCTCGACCAACTGGCTGGTGAATTTGCAGTTTTTAAAGATTGGATGAAGGAGACAATTAGCCTTCTCCGGCAGCAGATATCATCAGTCTCCCAAGTTGTTGATGATATGGACAACCGGGGCAGACGAAAGTTTTTGCTATTCCGTGGCGTTGAAGAGTCAGGTGATGAAGATGTCTCCGCTGTGGTCACACAGACAATAAATCAGAAACTCAAATTGCCCGAGTTCACTGCTGCCTCCATCAGATCCTGTTACCGCCTTGGTAGGCCTCCACAAAACAAAAGTGGCTGCCGTCCAGTTCTTGTTAGGTTCTCTAGCATTGATATTAGATCATCAGTCTGGATGAAGAAAAAAGAGCTGAAGGGATGCCAAATTTCCATAGCTGAGTTCCTGACGGGGCGTCGCAGGCATATATTTGCTGAAGCTCGCAAAATGTACGGTGTCACTCGTTGCTGGACCCAGGATGGGAACCTGTTCCTAAAGCTGTCTGATGGCGAAAAGCTGCGGCTCAACACAATGGAGCAACTGCAGGAGTTTGCAGCCAAATATCCGCCCTCACCGTCGCCTGTAGCTCAAACTTCTACAGGCCGGACTAAGCGGGCTATTCCTGGAAAAAAATGATTGCTGTCATTCTATAGTATTCTATGGTAGCTCTTAGAACAGCCAGGTACTATTTTGGTTTAAAATACTTACTTTTAATGATACGCAATAGCAAATGTTCAACTTGCTATTTTTTGCTTCATCGGGTAGCCTGATATACCTATATCTCCTCTTTTTATTTCTATTTGCAAAATAAAATTATTTCACCCACACTTTTGTGACGTTTTGCCGTTTCGTTCCGTTTTAAGATATTATAGTACTAGTCTCAGCTTATGTTCCAGTCTTATTATGCAACATTAAACATTGTTAGTTATAATTTAAATCTAATTTATGAATTTTCTGCATAGATGTGTCTAATGTTGCGAATAACTATGGATAATAGTGAATAGTGTATTGTGACTTCAATAGTTAAATTAATTAAAACTCATAGATTATATATCATAGATTCATTAATACAACTTAATTGCATAACATAGTGTTTTGTATTGTATTCTTTGAGTTAATCAGAAATATTTCGAACAACATGTACTGTAGTGTTATAATAAGATTAATTTTGGTGAGCTAGCGGTGTTGTGGTACTTTGTTGTAGGTACCTATTTAGTTTTACCACTTTCACCTTATTTTTATTATATTATATATTTACATACTTTTAAGTTTTTATATATTATTATATAATTAGTTATTTATATTCTTACAATGGATTTATCATACAACTCGGAACTCTTCCATTCATTCGACTCGAACGACTCTTTTATTGATGCATTAGATGACTCTTTGGATAATCTTCACCTCAGTGATCTACTTCATAATACTTTTCAGCCACATAAGAAGAATCTAAACTTATGTCACATTAATGCACAAAGTATTCCCGGACACTACACTGAACTTCTCGCTACCTTTACCAGTAATAATATTCATGCCTGTCTTGTCTCGGAATCGTGGTTAAAACCCACACTGCCTTCTACCTCTGTTGCTATTCCGGGCTACGTTTTGATAAGAAACGACCGAACCGGTGCAGGTAGTGGCGGGGTTGCGATATATCTCCGCTCCGATATTAAATATAAAATTATTTCACATTCACCCTCTGAATATAACAGGGACAAGCCATTCATGGAATATATGTTCATTGAACTAGATTTTACTACTGCAAAATTTCTATTAGGTGTTGTGTACCCCCCACCAACAATTGATTACTTCAACACACTGGAACATTTACTGGTCACACATTTGCCCGAATATGAGCATGCTGTTATTATGGGTGATTTAAACACAAACCTGCTATGTGATGATACTCGATCGAATAACCTGCGGACTCTTACGTCATCTGTCAATGTCTCAATTATGCCACTTGATGCTACTCATCATGTGGGTGACTCGCATACCTTGTTAGACCTTATTCTTACCCCTAATTCAGACCGAATTGCGTGCCATGGCCAGTTCACGGCATCTGGCTTTTCCCATCATGACCTTATCTATGCCTCATACAAATTGAAAATTCCTAAGCCTAAGCCAAAGATCATACTTCAGCGAAACTTTGCTGCCATGTCTGTTGACAAACTTATAATTGATGCTAAGGCCATCATTTGGTCCGAGTTAGAGCATGCCGAGACAATTGATGACAAAATAGAACTATTTAACAAAATAGTGACTGAACTCTATGATGTCCATGCTCCTATACACCCAGTCCGTATGAAACGTCCGCCTACACCTTGGCTTACTGGAGAAATACGTAAGGTCATGGCCACTAGGGATAAACTCAGACGCAAGCATAAAAAACACCCATCTGAAAGCAACTGGAATAGGTTTAAAAGTGCTAGGAACCACTGCAATCAGATGGTTAGGAATGCGAAACGACGCCATATACACACTTCTATCGAAAAATGCAATCCTAAAAATCTCTGGCAATTTCTCCGTACTCTGGGGTTTGGCAAATGTCGGCAAATTCTTAACCCATCCTTGGATATTAATGGATTAAATAAACATTTTTCCTCCCCCCCACACACCATTGATCCAATATTAAAAGATAGTACCATTCAACGCATCTCAGCTGCTCCTTCTCTGTCTCATCATACTTTTGATTTCACACCAGTTCTCGTCTCCGATATTCGTAAAATTATTCTCTCTATCCCAAGTAAAGCTGTAGGCCACGACACTATTGGCCGTGATCTTCTCCTCCCTATTCTGGAAATCATTCTCCCTGTCGTTACCCACATTGTGAACTTTTCTCTAACATCAAATACTTTCCCTGCATCGTGGAAACTGGCATACATGGTTCCAGTTCCTAAAATTTCTGAACCCTTGGAGTTCAAAGACTACCGTCCAATCTCTATACTTCCTTTTCTCTCTAAAGTTCTCGAACGGGTGGTCAATCGTCAATTAATGAATTTTCTTCACTCAAATGAACTTTTAAATCCATTTCAATCGGGATTTCGTCCATCCCACAGTACATGTACTGCTCTCATTAAGATTACTGACGACTTTCGTAAAGCTATGGATGATAGGCAACTCACCCTCCTTACCCTTCTTGATTTCAGCAGCGCTTTTAATTGTGTTGACTATGATATCCTCCTGGCCATCCTCCGTTCTTTAAATATTTCTGATTCAGCTACTAAGTGGTTCCATTCGTATCTCTATGGCCGACAGCAGCGTATACGCTCTGATGATAATTTCTCTGATTGGTGTGACGTTACAGCTGGCGTCCCTCAGGGTGGTGTGCTATCCCCTCTTCTATTCTCCGTCTTTATAAACACCCTCACATCCGTCATTAACTTTAGTTGTTATCATATGTACGCTGACGACCTGCAACTCTATATGTCCTTTAAGCAGGACCTAATTTCAGTAGCTATACAGAAAATGACTTCTGACCTTGACCACATCAGTAAATGGACAGAACAATTCGGACTCCTTATAAACCCATCAAAAACACAGGTCATGATAGTTGGCAGCAGGGCTCTCATAGACAAAATGGACCTCAGCTCACTTCCCCCAGTCTGTTTAAATAGCACACCTCTTAAGTTCTGTAAATCTGTAAAGAATCTGGGGCTCTATATCCAGAACAATATGTCATGGGACCTGCATGTCTCTGAACTTAGCAAAAAGATCTTTGGATCTATACACACTCTTAAACGAATGCAAAGATTTTTACCATATTCTGCTAAGATCATGCTGATTAATTCACTCTTGCTCCCCATCTTAGACTATGCCGATGTCTGTTACCCTGATCTTACTGAAGGATTGTTAAATAAGCTTGATCGTCTCCTTAATTTATTCATACGGTACATTTTTGGCCTCCATAAGTACGACCATGTCTCGCAATCCCGTTCTGATCTTAACTGGCTTAATATCCGAAATAGACGTAACGCTCATATTTTAACGCTTCTTTGGAACATCCTCAATGATCCCCTCTCCCCCTCTTACCTGAAAGAAAGTTTCGTTTCCCGTGATTCCCTTGGTCGCCTTCATCGCCCAGAGAACCATTTACTTTTGTGCACCCCCTCACATAAAACTGACATGTTTACAAATTCATTCACAATTTACGCAATACGTCTTTGGAATAGCTTACCACTCATTATTCGAGAGTCTTCATCAATAGCTGTTTTTAAAAATAGAGTCATGCAGCACTTTTTACATATGCAAAGTAATTAATAGCTCATTTACTTTTATCAATCCTTGTATGAGTTTTGAATCTTTCTCTTAATTGCATATTATATTTAAATAATATGTATTTGTATATATGTATGTATGTATTTTTTTATTATTTGTATTTTATAGTAAGTACATTTGTTTTATATGTAGATTATGTAGATATTATGCTCCGTTTGTTTATATGAATATTTTAATGCCTCTGTCATTTATTCTACGATAATATATTCTGTATATTCTGTATTGTTTCTACGATACCTTTCCCGGCACTACCCAATAACGATCCACAGCACCAAAGGTTAACTGGAAGACAATGCTAGATAGCATTAAGTTCGCCTTCTGTACAATTTTTAGTGCAATAAAGAATTTTATTATTATTATTTAGCCTGGAACTTTCATGCTTTGTAGGACAAACATTGTTATTAGCTCCTTTTTCTCTGATTCGTTTTGCCTTAGTCTATCCTCATTGAGTTTGTATTTGATACTAGCCTTTCGCCTTTTTAATAAAATTTACAATCCAACGTTTATTTTGATGCTGTTTTACAAAACCGCTAAACGTTGAGCCGCTTCGTTAACTAACGCAGAACGCTTATACAACCCGGCGTGTTAACGTTTTGCGGTTTTACATAACGGAACTGTTTTGTAAAACATCTAGTGGTTTTGTAAAACAGCGGATTTTACAATCTATCTGCGATATATTAATATATATTTTATCGTATAATACGGAATATTTTATCGTATAATACATCGAAATAAATTTATTTTCTTTATTTCTATTCAGAAACCCTAATTCCATAAACAAATGCTGACCTTTTAGAAATAAATCTTTAGACTCTTTAGACTATTCAGTCTGCTAAGGGCGTGGTATACCGTCCTCACGAGTGATGTAGGGTTTTGTTGTTTTACTAAACTTACTAACGGCAATAGGGTCTATTTAGGGCTAAAACAACAAGGGCCCGTTTAAATTAACGAGTATGTATGCAGGCACGTATTCGGGGTAATGGGGGCCCAAGTGGGGCCTTTTTAACGATATTCACTAATAGGCCCCCCATCCTTGTTGTCATGGAAAAGCTTGTTTGGGCACACGGAGCACTATAGTTTGGGCATCACAGGACGCGACCATTTTGCATATATATATGGTTCACTTGACTGGCAAGAAGTAAGTAAGGAAGGCTTTGAAAGAAATCGTAGAGTAGCTAGAACTCTAATATGATAGTTCTTTTAAAATATTCTGATGGAAACGCACATATTTTATGTAGCCTTAAAAACTGAAATTAAAAACTGATTTATAAAAATAAGACAATATTCTATTTACTGGAGCTACATATTCTACTAGGTAATCATACTAAACAGGATTCTCAAAAACACAAACGGCAAACGAAACAGATATTCAGGTTTTAAAATTTTAAATACCCAAAACGTTCTTCGAGAAACGATATACGAATAAGGAAAATAACCAGTATAGTACTAAGATGTCTTAGATGAAGAGTAACTTTATCTGACACGGGTATGGAAAAAATATATTTTTAGCGTCGACAGTGGAATTTACTTAAATAAAAACAACACGTGAAATAACCAACAACTCAACAATTAAATTTTCACAAGAACCAGAAGACAATTACAATTAAGACGCACTATAAGCAACAAGTAACACACAATCGCACTGCACAAAAATTTTATAATGGCTTACGTGTACCGAGTAGACCGAACCGTCCGCATAGAGCGCTGCCAAGCAAAAGGGGGCGTTCCTCTGAGTGGCGTGCTTTTATAGGTCCGCTCGGTACAGTGTTACGACTTAGTAGGGGTTCTGTCAATAATATTATATTAATAATATATTTTTCACAACTTTTCCATACCCGTGTCAGATAAAGTTACTCTCAGCTTTCATTAGACTGACTCTAACTACTTTATTGAGTTTGGGGCCCCAGAAAAAAACACCTAGGTTCGTACCTGCCTCGTTTAATCAGTCTTTATAGTTGAAAGTTATGTAGGATAGGATGGCAAGAAATAAATTTAATTTAACTGTTTATAGAGGTGAAACATATATTATACAAAAAATAATCAAACGAGGTTTATAATCTGGTTTTCATTTAATAAAATGTAGTTCACACAACTGTATCTAACTTTTTGCATATCTGAAGCAGCGGGTTGTGTCAAAGATAACACAGTAAATTATTTTTCAATGCATGTGCTCGTAAAGGCCCACTTTTTGTGCATCAAAACCGAACAGAAAGTCGTTTATTTTGCCCTAGGGCTTTATTATTATTTTTTTTTTAATTTGTTTGCAATGGTTGGCTAACCTGCAGCTTTTCCTGTGTACCATAAATGTCATAGTTTTTTTCAACTGTTTAACGGCTCTGGATACAGTTCTTTTGAGCAAATTATAATTTAAAGTTCACAAGATTATATTTGTTTTCATTTCCTCACACTATGCATTGAAAAATGTAGTATGATACACGGGCGTAAAAGCAATAAATTACTCGATTACGTTTAAAACACTCGCTACGCTCGTGTTTTAAACCGTCCTCGTAATTTATTCCTTTGCGCCCTTGTAGCATAAACTACTATTACTGGATACTTCTTACCATCGTAATAATAATGTTGACAAAATGTGATTTTTTAATATGTAAGATCAGCTCTTTGTCAACTAAAAGACACACGTAACTCCTTTTCTAACGACGACAAGCCTTGTGCAGCTTAACGTTGATTGCTCTGTGATCCCAAGCTTCACTGTGGCCCATGTAGCTTGGCTTTACTTGGCGGCTAGAAGCTTATGACGCCATTATTTACCACTGTATGACCTTTATTACCTCTACAGCACTAAACTGGCAGTGTTAGGTCCGTTGAACCTTCTTTGACGTCAAATTTAATAGCTCTTTACTAAAAGTAGTAAACTTAGCTACAAGCTTTTTTAATGTGTTTTGTTGTAGTTTTTAATGAAAGATTCTTTTATTTATGTTTATACTTAGTGGAACTTGCAATACATAATGAACAGAAAGTCACTAATACTATCCCACAAATTTATTTATGTATATTTGTAGTAAAAAAAAAATGAAAAGTAACTACCTACATTTTACAAAAAGTAAGGTCGTCAAATGCTTTTCACGTTTTCTAAATAATTTCTTTAAAATAACAGTAAACTTAGCTACCAGCTTATAAATGTATTTTGTTGTAGCTTTTAATGAAAAATTCGTTTATTTGTGTATATTTGTAGAAACAAAAAATATGAAAAGTAACTACCTACATTTTACAAAAAGTTAGGTCATCAAATGCTTTTCACATTTTCTAAATTATTTCTTTGAAATTGCAGTGAGTGAACATTATTATTATTAATTACAGAAACAATCAGTTTGTCGCATTGTATTTGAGGGCACAATTTAGCTTTTAAGGCGCTACGGAAAAAAATCGACACTTTTAGAACTTGCATATCTACTTCAGTAAATGATGTATTATTTTGATAAAAAAGTATATTATTTTTGGAATTTTTTTCTAGGGATCCGTTAAAACAGAATTGGAGAAATTCGGCTCGATACAAATATTCATTGAAATTAGGTCTTTCTCGACACTAATTCTCTTGGTTTGACAATTTGGAATGACATATGGACTGCAACTATATTTTATAAGATGGGTTTTTACAGTATCTAAGACCTGGTTCAACAAAACCATGATAGCATTTTTACTACATTTTATATTAATAAAAAACCGACATTTTGCTACTTTTCCTCGAATCCGTCCCTCTCGCACTGAGGATTTTTTCGCATATGGCGTAAAAGGGATGCTAATACTTTTAAATATCGCCTTAACAAGATTATGACTCATACTTATCATTATCAGGAGTCGAGTCTTGAGTCAGTCCACACAAAGTGAGTTTATCTATGTTTGTGACGTCCTGCACCCGTAGCACAGTGTTTAATCGCGCGCGATGCGACTTATTTGAATCACAAGTGCGAAGAGTATGGTACGATGTTTAGGGCGATGAAAAGGCCCTAGAAAATGCTTTAAAGCGAAACCGGTCGGCCATAATAAATTTTTATTGTATATGTGGATAAGTACAAGTGTTTTTTTAAACAATGTTTTATAAATTCCACCAAGTGCCAACAATCACTAGCATCTACTATTGGAGTATTAAAGTTAAATGCTCTAAAGCCAGCAATGATCAAAGGAAACAACATCGATGGCAGGACAACAACGTTGATGGCAAACAAAACAAAGTTCCTATCGTGAAGCTAAAGACAGGTCGCAAGAGTGCTCGTTCATCCCGTGTTGCCATATTCGACGCAATTTTCTTGAGTTTGAGGCATGTTTTTTTTGGTAATCTGACGACGGAATGTGGACAAGGATCGCAACCAATCTATAGTCCGTATCTGTAATCTGTATCTGTAATCTGTATATATAATCTGTATCTGTAATCTGTATCTGTAATCTGTATCTGTAATCTGTATCTGTAATCTGTATCTATAATCTGTATATGTAATCTGTATCTGTTATCTGTATCTGTAATCTGTATCTGTAATCTGTATCTGTAATCTGTATCTGTAATCTGTATCTGTAATATGTATCTGTAATCTGTATCTGTAATCTGTATCTGTAATCTGTATCTGTAATCTGTATCTATAATCTGTACATGTAATCTGTATCTGTAATATGTATCTGTAATCTGTATCTGTAATCTGTATCTGTAATCTGTATCTATAATCTGTACATGTAATCTGTATCTGTAATCTGTATCTGTTATCTGTATCTGCAATCTGTATCTGTAATCTGTAGTCTCTGCCTACACCTCATACGTATATTATATGGATGCATAATATATTTACGTACAGGGATGTTTTTTTTTTTTTTTTTTTCTTATTTACCACTAACAAATAAAACTAAGCTAACTTAGCATATTCTTGGCAAGCGAAGCTACGGGCATCAGCTATTAGTTTAAATTAAGAATGTATTTGATATGCAAACAGCGAGAAAACGTGAGGAATCAGAAAAATACGTTTATATTAAAAAGTTTAATATTATGCTAAGACACGATCGCCATCAATAATGTAGATCATTCCCTCGAGTTCAATTTATTTACCGTTAAACTTGGTAAAAGTAAATCACAAAGCTGGCCACCCTGCCCTCATCTAGCGTTCCTGCCAGGTGAGTTGCCATTAATAATAGAAAAGTAGCGAAGCCGATCTGATTCGGGTTTCTTTGTTCCGACAAATACAATCTGAATTATTTCCTCAAACGTCGGCGAATGAACAAGGCTGGCTGAAATAACTTAGACAACTTTACTGAGGCGCATCCACAATGGTGTTATTTCGGTTTAAACAGATTAGTCAGTGTTCACGCTAGCTTTACGCCCAGTTATTAATGAACGCATGTAGATTGTGTTGGTTGAAATTGCTGTGTTGGTGAGTGTACAGCGTTTACACATATTACACACATATTATGAATTCTATTAATCAGAAACTTAGGTTAGGTTTACAATATTAGAGATTCTCCTTACAGACATAAGCTCGACTGTGTAAATAATAAATATTGAAAAAGTTCGGCTATAAAATTAAAATTTGACTTACTAACTAAAGGATTTAACGTGATATTCCTGTATTTACGTAAAAATTATTTTAAACTTACCTAGGCATACATAAACCGGGTCTAAATAAACTGCTATCTTTAAAATAAATCTTCTATTGACCATACAGAACAACTTCCGCAAAGAAAAAACCGGGCAAATGAAAAAAAATCTCCTTTCTATACTGTAAATTTTGTATGGGCCAGTGATTTTTTTTTTTTAATTGTTTAGTTTCTGTAAAAACGTTGCTCAGTATTATCGATAAAGTATTTGGTTCCATGTAAAGAGAGCAGTCTATCGACTTACACACAGTAGCTAAGGATTTCGAAAAGAAAACGAAGTTGAAAAGTCACGTGACATTCAACTATAGACTAAGTATTCCTACGTATAGACCGACAACTCCCATGTAGCAAATTTTTTACGCGCCCTTACGACACTAGGTGTCGCCAAGTGTTGCAAACAAGCATATTTTGTTTAATTGGCTGCAAGTAAACTCTCATGGTTACCAAATAAACATGTGGCTGTAAAAGCTTTGCTTAGAAAAACTAGATGGCGCTAAGTTGGCAACACTAACAGTGAAAATTTCAGCGCCATCTATTATCGAAGTGGGAATAATTCTTATGTTACGTGACATCGCTGTGCCACAAGCGTCACCAATCGTTCATTTTCAACATCGTGTTTGTTAGAGGAATTAAGATAAGATAAGATAAGATAATTTTATTTGCGTCAAATACGCAAGTGCAGTGCAGTTGTTAAATTTAAAATGTCCAACATATTCACCTTAAGAAGACATGCAAATATTTACAATTTCATTATTACGTAGAAATAAGCAATTAGTAATTAGCAATGCCATCTAGATTTCGTTAGAATTTTACACCTTTTTTGTGGCTACAAACTGATGTATGGGAACTGCTAGTCTATACGTAGTACTACTAAGTCTATGATTCAATCAATCAGCGATAGTAGCCACTGCACCGGCACATCAGAGTAGGGTACAGGCGCCGAGTACAAAAATACAAAAGTTTGTTAATATCCTATTACATAAAATGTTTAACTAACTTTATTTATTTATTGTTTCAGGTATGTACTGTAACAGAAATGGATTATTTATTCATGATTTTAGTAAGTATATATTCCTAAAATGTTTCAGTTATTGGTGTAAATTGTTTTATTTTCCCTGCAACTATACCCGTTATTGAAACTTCAAACTTCAAACAATCCACAACGTTCCAACAAATTCGGCCTCGGGAGAAATACAATTTGGTAGAATATTAGAACAGGGGGTCCTTAAATACAGTTGTTAATATCACAAATGTGCGTTTCCTTGTACAGATCTACTGAAGACATAATGCACATACATATCTTTGCCACTGCTCGTATTCTGAAAACGAGCTGAATTATAAATTGCAAGTACAATAATTTATTAAAGAGAAAATAAGAGTCAAACTCATTTCAGAACACGTGCAAAAATTCGGAACCGGAAACAATTATGGGTGTCATTTTGGCTGTCTATAGGCGACCGGAAGTTAACAGTCTGTCACGAATTGTATAAAAAGCGGAAATACAGGGAAATACAAATACCTGTCTGAGACAAATACGGAATAACGACATTTGCCGAAAGGTGCCGAAGAGCGGAGTACTACTGGACATAATAAATAATGCAAGCCTGGGGTCCATGCTTTTAATTCTCCACCTGTTTTTTTTTAGTGGGTGTTTATTTTCTACATTAAGTACCTAAGTAAGAACGTTTAAAAAAGGTTAATTTGTAAAATAAATATAGTAATTAAACTTTTAGTATAGGCTTTTTGTTTTGTTTTTATTTAGTTTAATTTATTTGATTTCCTATATATATATTTGTCACCTTTTTGTTTGCATGGGATTTTTGACACTGTTACCCTAAGTTTCAAGTTTACTTAGATTAGGGAACAGGGCTACTCCCTTAGTACAGCTTAGATTATAATTATGTAGAAAAAAAATATATATATATATGTCATAAATGAGCGTTTTTCTGGTTGTTTTTTTTTCTTAGTTCTTAGCTTTGCCCCAGATGGCGCTGTCCATGTCATCATATATAAAATGTGTTTCGTAGCAATCAATGTCAAAGTGATTTTTCGTTTGTTTGGAACTCAGAATAATATTGAGGTTTGGAATCGGTGCAAATTTTGTCTTTGATTCTGTTACTAAAGTATACCTACGACAGTGCCATCTAGGAATCTTATTTAACACTAAATTTGACATAAGGAAAAACGCTCATTGTATTATCTAACCCTAACTACTAAAAATATAATCTGTGTCCTAGCAAAATGTATCCCATCAAATAACATGAAAATCGTTAAAATCTCAGAATAAGAATAAGAATAAGAATTAAAGCTGAAATAGAATTTTCAAGGGATAAATATATTTATTATAGCAAAACTACAAAATTTCTCTTTGAACAATATCATCATAGATTATGTTTATTTTGCGAAATCCATCGCTATGAATATTCTAAATATATTTTTGAGTGCATTACAAACTAAACAATTTCAATAAGAAACAAATCCAAAGACAAGAATTTGAAAAAATTCCCCGGGCCACGATTCGCACCTGCGACCTCTTGTTATCAAGACAAGCGCGCTACCAATTGCGCCACCGAGGTTTCTACCTAGACCGGCGAATTCTTCCATCATACTTGTCCACTGTTATTTTTGCATCTGCTTGATATACTAGCTTGTACTGCACATACAGAACGCTCACGAGGGCGTTATGTAATTTCATGCCTTGTTCTTAAGAAACAGATGGCGCAATTGGTAGCGCGCTTGTCTTGATAACAAGAGGTCGCAGGTTCGAATCCTGGCCCGGGGAATTTTTTAAAATTCTTGTCTTTGGATTTGTTTCTGATTTATATTTTCTAGTTTGTAATGCACTCTAAATAATATTTAGAAAATCATCATAGCGTATAAGCTGGTTGAAAAAAAGAAAAGCTCACAAATTACAATTTCTACATTGAATAAATTTTAATTTTCTACATTTCTGTCATTTTTCTACATGCCTTTGTAAGAAGCAACAGCTACTGTACTTACAATTTGCATAGGGTAGATAGGTACTGATAATTTATTTCTCTTGGGCGTTAGAGGTTTTATTTAAAGTTTGCACATTCGACTCACAGGCAGTGCTGCTTGCTTAGCGCTTTTTGCAACGCTTTCTCACATTGTTAGCTTGTAATACAGTGCTACATCGTTGCTACAAGAGTGCTACGTGAATGCTACATCACTGCTACGAGAGTGCTACGTCGTTGATGGTACGAGAGTGCTACGTCATCGTCGACGCTACGAGTGTCATTATCAGAGCTCGGAAAGGGTGTGCTATTTTTATTTCATTAATGTCATGTGTCATTAATATGGATACACCTTGAAAATAAATATTAAAACAAAACAAAACTTTATATTTAAACGATAATGACAATGCATTGCAAAACAAGTGTTGAATAATGACGGATTAGTTTTCAATCCGTTTTAGGACTGTTTTTAACTTTCGACATATTCCCAGATTTTTATAATTATTCAGATTTTTCAATTTTTTGCTTTGCTGCGTAGGATAAGTTTGGCTTTGTTTCTTAAAATTGTTACATAGCCATAAAAAATATTAGTCTCTTTTTTGTCGAATTGCCCATACTTAATAGCACTTAGTCCGATGGAAGGCGCTGGCAGCCAAATCACAAGTTAATCCTCGATTAGCTTATCTTGGTTTCTAACGTTGACCAATACTAGTATTTACCTTAAGAAAGAAACTAATTATGTATTTTTTGTAAAGCTTGATGTACGTTTTGAATAACATTATTATTATCTGCTAATATAACTAGAAATTGAGAATGTATAAGAGACATGATTGACACCGACTTTGAAGTATATACCAAAGATAAAAAAAACTTCAAAGTCACGTCCATGTGGATATAGTATCTAAAGAGGATTGCTTTAATACTAGTTAAAACTGCCTTAAGCGGACTGCAACGGAGATGTGCAAAATCATTTAATTACTTATTAAATTACACATAAGACAACTACAATTAAATGATGGGGTATGTCCATGATATGCGAACTCTCAAAACAGCACACTCTTTTTGAGCTCTGGTTATTATTTAGTGCTTCTTGTAGTTCTATCTGCAAATTTTGCCTTACTGGAAAAATGAATCGCATTTTGAATAGCCTTTTAGCACGTTTCTGCTTACTGTGTTGGCAGTGCAGTTGTGGGGCAGGCAGTAGGCTGGCGCGCTCGGCGACACGGAAATTATTTAACTCTTTCCTGAAACGAGTCTGCACCTGCTATATACATATACACGACAACAGTGTGTGTGGTTTCTCCTTGAATATTTTTGTATTTTTTTGAAAAAAATGTGTAGTTATACTGCTGAGACGAGTTTAACCCACAGCTTATCTTTTTGTCGGCTTAATGGGACCTCTTTTACGTGCCCACTACGGTGCCCACTACGGAGCCGGACTAAACAGACAACACTGACCGACAGACACACCCTTCTCTAACTTCACCAGATGAGAGCAAAAAGGTAAATGAAATAGGTTAAGAATATAGGTTAAATTTTTAATTTTATTGTTAACTCTATTTTATTTATGATAATATTCCATATTCGACTAACGACGACCCCAAGTGGGTCGAAATACGAGTATATATTGAAAGTTTTCTTTTTTATTTAATTTCTACCATAATATTCATAAAAATCTGTATATATATATAAAATAAAACAGTAAAAAAAGCTTTTATTAAGTAAAAATATTTATTATCATATTGCTATAAATAGAAACATATCGTCTTATCAAATCCTTAACGCCCGAAGGACTAGAGAGGTGTTCAAAGCGTCAACTGATTAGTCAAATACTTGCAAACCCATGTATGTATTAATCCATCTCAGCGTGGGTGTATTTAAGGAACGAGCACTTGCTTTCAGCGTCACCTAAATTTTAAACATGAACATGAGATCCAAAACACTTATTGGTATTTCTTCATAGACCCGTGGCTTGAAAGTCTGGTGCCCTACCAACTAAGCTGCTTAAAATAATTCGGCCAAGCACGACGGTTTACGTACCACCCCAAAATACGGGAATGGAAACCTCAAAACATAATGGTAAATAACAACAATATTAAGGCAGGTCATAGCAACATCAAGACGAAAAAACATAATGCTAAATAACAACAATATTGAGGCAGGCCATAGCAACATCAAGACGAAAAAACAACGCGATGCGGCATCGTCTCTGAGTACGAAACCCTAATTTTTGTTACCTATTGTTTTTCTTTAGAGTATGTACAATATTTTGGCCAAATGTAAAACTTTACAAATAACGATTTTGTTTTTTGAGACTTTTTGTATGGGATTTTTTTTTTATTTGCCGTGGTAGAAGCGTTAGTAACCTCAATGGTTCTAACACGTATTCCGTAAAAATTTCAAATGGCTAACTAAGTATAGTGGCTGTGACCGACGGACAGTGGAGACTTAGTAATCCGGGACCATAAAAAACAAATTGCAGCTATGCCATAACAAATTTACATATTTGCTATGTTAACCATAACAACAATTAAAGTTTTATATAAAAAAAAAAAAAAAAACGGCTCACCTCAATACGTGTTATGATCGGGAAAGCCGACCAGTTTCAGCAGATTTAGACTGCCTTCATCTGGGCGAGTAAAGACGTTTACGACGAGACGTTTAGTAAAGACGAGTAAACGTCTTTACTCGCCCAGATGAAGGCAGTCTAAATCTGCTGAAACTAGTCTGCTGAAACTCTGCTTTCCCGATCATAACACGTATTGAGGTGAGCCGTTTTTTTTAATATAAATCATGAATTATCCTCAAGTCTCATTTCCTAAGATAATTAAAGTATATAATTAAAGAAATAAACTTGTTGATTTTTCCATCCGAACGAGACACAAATCATCAAAGACAAATTAGTCTAAAGGTCTCAACTCCCTTCTATTCTCACATCGTAATGCTAATAATTATGTTTACCTTTGTAGCAATTAATCTCGGCAAACAACATAATACCTATCTTGTTCAATCAATATCAATATCATTACTAGAACAAATGTAAATAAGCAAACAAACCCCGTGATCGATAGGTATTACCCCAATCAACGAAGGGCTTGAGCTTTTCAATAATAATTTTTACTGTACTTTATGGAACTTTGCTATAAGACAATTGATACCAGAAAACATTTATTAAGGCTATACAATATTTTCTGTGTCACTGGGATAAAGTAAAGGATAAGGTAGATAAAGCTAAATTCAAACTGAATACTTGGCAACAACGTTCAATGAGTTCTTTTACGGATAGAATAATGGCGGTCCCTTCACTAACAAGAGTATAGCTCTTAAATTTTGATTTATTCGTCACAATAAATTATTTAAAATGAAAAAATCTCAAGTTACAAGAAAACAATTAAATAATATCAAACTACAAAATGTGACGAAAAGGAGCAGACTCAGCATCTGCTGTGAGCTGTCGAGCACTGGTTTTTGGCCAATCCCTGTACATGCACTAACACGCAAAACTTTCAAGGGTAGCTGGTAAACCATCATCAATGATAAATATAAAAATAAATCTAGAAATTTTATTTAATTGGGCATTTATTTAATTTAAAATTTTACTAAATTCATAAAATTTAAGATGAATCTAAATTTAAAGTTTTTTTTTAAGCGGCTTAACTTAGTGAGAATTTGTAAAACAAAATAAATTTTATTCACTTTTTTTTATCTTGTCATCCAATGGTGGACGTAGATAATTCCAGATCTTGGACGCCGCATATTTAAAACAACCTTTATAGTCTTTGTTTTTATGTCCAGCTATAATCATTTTTATGTCTAGCTATAATTATTTTACTTGTTTCCCTACTTTGAGTATAAACAGGTATATGAAAATCTTTCGCCCAAATAAATTTTGAATAAAGGTACGTCGGTCTCTTACTATGTATAACTGTATAACTTGATGCACCAAACAAACCAGGTGCAATTTCCAGCGGGCTGACACATGACCTCGCTTCGGAATAACAAAAACAAAATCGTGCACCTGAGTTTTTTACATACTGGATAAGTGACAAAGAAATGAAAAAATATATTTTGATTTTCGTAAATAGACTCATTAAA
The DNA here is from genome assembly GCA_934047225.1 of Ypsolopha sequella. Classification (NCBI taxonomy): domain Eukaryota; kingdom Metazoa; phylum Arthropoda; class Insecta; order Lepidoptera; family Ypsolophidae; genus Ypsolopha; species Ypsolopha sequella. The sequence goes on along the minus strand of OW204002.1, from coordinate 8,403,322 downwards.
CGTGGCTCTGGTTACCGACCGAATTACCAATATAAATTAATTTATATACATCAAACTCACGTTATACTCTTTTTTATCACACTGTCAAGTTTCACCGACGAAATAATTATTATGAGGTTCTCCATACAAAATTTGCTTTTTTCATTGGACTAATTTGGCAACACGCTCAAACATGTTGACGTCACAATAAGTGCTAAGTAGAAGGGTGTAATTCGTTAAATTTTCTCCGATAGGACCTCGTGTCGACACGATGAACCTTCGGGTAACTTCGCAATTGCGCCCACTTTGTCCCCATTGAATCCACTTTGTCGCCTTTGAAAGGAGATAGCGTTGAAAGAAAATTGACACTCGTTTCAGTAGTAGCCTCTGGGTATAAATAGATAGCTAACATTTACTTAAACTACATATTTCCTGCTCATCCTGCATTATATTTCCCAAGGAAAAAAACCTATAGGTTGAATATACATTGGACAATAGCACTTTAACGCGTGGGAGGAAGGTCTAATGTACAACGCGCGTATACTGCTTCAAAAAGATAACTTTATTTGAGGATAGACCATTTTACTTCATTCAAATAAATTAGTCTATTACTCGTATATTTACTTGTCTATCTCACTATTTTCTAAACTGAAGACTTGTGTTCCTTTAAGAAAAATGTTTACAAATATTTGTTGTAAATGCAAGGTGAATAAATATAACATGTATAAGAAAGCGTAAAAATGACATTTTTAGAACGTTTTTCCTGTACATAACGAGATAACAGAAATAGTTTTAATAAATAAAATTGCCTCCCATTTGTTCCTCGGTCTGGTTCTACGTTGCAATTTGCTATGGCACGTTTCAACAAGAGAACAGATAATGTGCTAACGCTGATTATGAGGATTCTCATTGTGCAAAAAAAGAGTAAAAAAAAAACTGTTTAAAAAAAGAAGATTCTAATATTTTTAATTAAACATGTTGTATTCGTATCCTCCAAAACTTGAACCACATGTGTTTTAAAATATACATAAGCCCTTTTCATAGAAGTAGTATTACAATTTTGTATAAAAAAGTAAATCCATGTTTGGTAATACGCGGCTAGAACACTTTGTATAGAAGATTATGACTAGAATTTGTACAGATTTTCGATATCCCAATCATGAAGACTTCTAAAAGAATTTGGTTCATATTGCTCTCAGATTTTTTTATCAGATAACATGGACCAATATCAGGACAAAAAGTTATCTCGACAGGATATTTATTAACGACAAAAATTACTCTCGGTGCTATCACTCATAATTCAGATTTGTTGAGTTGACGAAAGAAAATGATTTTTATTTTTATGGTGATAAATGGACGGCCGGGTATACGATCTGTTAGAAAGCAGTCAATTTGTTGACCTTCATTTATAGTTTTAACGGAATGCTTGATCTTATTTGTAAAGATGCACTAAATTAATATTACATACGGCTTGAACACTCACGTGTGATTGTTGTTGACTATATGCCAACCGTTTCACCGACACAATTTCGGCATTATCAAGGCGAGTGTCGTTCTTAGGACGACGACGCGGCGTTCACCGTCGTTGTCAAACGGGTAGTGCATATAGTCAACAACAATCACACGTGAGTGTTCAAGCCGTATGTAATAATAATTTAGATGCATTATAGTTAACGTATGTTTATGGAATTTTATGGAACTGCTTGAAAATTCAGAAATGAGTAATGATACATATTGGTACTAATTATCGTGTTACTAACAAGTTCGCATAAGAGATGGTGAAAATTTTATCATATTTTACGGGTCTCAATTTTTGCTTTAAAATGGATATCGATTACTGGAGCTTTTTATTTTTATCATGATACATTGGTCGCACGGGGAATTAGGACGCGTGTTGTCGGAACCAGGAAAATAGGTCAATTTGTTACACCTAGGTACCTTTTTGGTTTACTACCTATACATTTAAGATCCTATTTTTAGAGTTATAGTTATATTGTTTTTTATTGGTAAATAAGACGGGCTCTAAGTTTTAAACAGTTTTTAATTATGATAAATACGGATGCATAATTGAAGTTAGAAGTTAGCAAAGCATATTTCGTAAATATTTTTGACCATTGTTGAGGGTCGTGACCGAATCGTGAGTGTTTTTGGTGGAGTTTGTGTGGTTTATTGTGATCTCATAACCGCGCCTCTTAAGTACCATATATAATATAATTTGTTTAATAATTTTTTTTTCACTCTTGAACCGGCTTTGGATAATCTGTCTTTTTGAGCCACTCAAAATTTATTCACAAAACTTTAAATTCACACTGGATTTTAAAAAGAAGAAATTGCAGTTTCGATGTAGGTCACTTAAAAGTTCGCGTAAGCGGCGAAAGTCATTAATATTGTCGCATTAATTGCTCAGAGGCTTCTTTGTTTCGACCACAAACAAATTTCGGAACGCATCCGCACTCATTTAGCGCGAATCACAGTCATGTTTTGGAACGTTTTTTTTCGTCAAGTTTGCAATTAGTGTGCATAGACAGAAAGAAAAAGAAAGCCCGCCTAAAGTTTATATCTGAGATTAGAAGTATTTTTTGTTTGTTTGTTTCGTTGGAAACTCTGGAATATAATTGATAAATCATTGGACTTAAAATCGCCAGATTTACTTGCAGAAGCTATAATTGCAAATTATAGGCTCTACCGCTAATATCAAGGGATAAAAACCTGAATACTTACGAAAGTTATCTTCAGTGGAAAATATAACAATAAAAGTGCCACATCATTTTCGGAAAACTTTCTCTTGACATACTTCAGTGAACTGGCAAAGAAATATAAACCATGTTCAAGTTTATTGTGGTCTATAGGTACATTAAATGTTGAAGAGCACCATCAATCATAAAAATTATAATTATATAAACATTTTAACTTTACTAAATGAAAAAATGAAAATGAAAATGAAAAAAATTAAAATGTTCTTCTTTGTCACGAGGACAGGAAATCATGAGGGCGCGTGGGCCGAGTTGACGACATAGCGTCGGATTATATCCACAATAGCTCAGTTAGGCAATACTGCTTCAATCATAGGTGGGGTAAAATTAGAGCAGCTCTAACCCCAATACTGCATTACTGTGTAGAAAACGGACTCCCATACTCATTTTAACTTTAATAATAATGGTACATTACGATACGAGAGCGATGAAACGTTTTCTGACGAGTGTGAGTTTGCGGCACGAGCCGAAGGCTATAGTTTATAGTTATAGTTTCGTATAATTTTTTATAGCACAAGTGCGGAAAATGCTGACTTTACGCACGCGCAGCATTACGCATTTTACGCACGGTGTGCTATAAAACCTTTTTCTTTAATTAGGTATCTTTTATTTACTCACACTATGCATTGAAAAACGCAGTAATAACTTACTCGAAACGTAAGAAACACTCGCTTCGCTCGTGTTTCAAATCGTCCTCGTAAGTTATTGCCTCCTTACCGCACTAGTAGCATAAACTACTATTAAAGTAAAAATTGTACGTCCAAGTCAAAGATGATAAAGTATTCTACCGATTCCCACACAAACAGCCATATAAAAGATTTCAATACGCAAAATATATTTGATTCCACGTAAGATCTACCTATGACTTTTCAAAGTCACATAAAGCAAGAAAATACAAAACAACAATTAGGCTGCATAAAATTTAAACTTGAAATAAATATCGCTAAATAATTTATACCGGCAGAATTCATTAATGTTGATGCTAAAATATCATGTCACTTCACTTTTCACATGCGTGACACAATCTCAATCTTCCCAAATACTTTTAGTAATTCTGTAGTGTAGAACACAATTGGTAAAGTTATCGAATCTGGAAGGAATACAGAAAACCAAAAAGTGAACATACAATCGCCAATGGCCATATTTTCAGGATGCTGTTCGCGTATCCATTCCACTTGAAACATCGCCCTCTCTAAATTTCAGCAGACAATGTGAGACAGCCTTATTGGTGAATTTCGGATTTAACGGCACTAATTCGAACGTATCTAAATTGCAAATTACTTGATTGCATTCTTGTGTGGACAAGCAACGCATTTCGGTTTCCTACTATGACATATTGTAGTCCGGCTGACTTTAAATTGCGCGTATGACGGCTGTCATCATGTCATGAACTCATAAAATTTGAAATTGGTATTAAAGATATACAGTGTGTCCCTCGTACAAGTGCACATCCGAAATTGGGTGAAACTAGATCTAAATATATCGACAAAAATAAAGAAAAAATTTTTTTTTTTAATTTTTTTTTTAATCCAGAAAAATACTCCACCTGGGTATCTTTGTATGGGACGCGAGCGCACTGCCTTTGGTTTACCGCTCGTAGAAAATATTGTATTTATGATAGAACGTTGTATTTTTTTTTTAAGAAAGATAATGGAATAGGCAATGATAAATAGAAATAAAAGTATAGTAAAACGGGGACATTATTTTGAAAAAATTGACTATTACTGAAAAAAAAGACGGAAAAATTAAAGAAATAATCTTTTAGGATATTATTTTTATTGTAATGGTAGTTGATTATGTTTTGTTTTTGATTTGGTGTGCAACTTCTATTCTTAAGGATTATAACAGTTTTATTTCATTGCATTACTCGCGATAGATCAAAAGTTATGACATATTTTATAGTAGTCTCCATGGTAGGCAAAAAAAAAATTAAAACGTAAATTTATAAAACAAAGATTTTCTAAAAAAAAAAAAAATTTTTTTTGTCGATAAAATAAGGTCTAGTTTCACCCCTTTTCGGATGTGCCCTTGTACGAGGGACACACTGTATATATTTTAACATCGCCACTCGATAGAGGGCTATTGGTTCACCGTAGTAAGACTACTGTTACTTATAATAATAATTTATTTTGTTTTTGTGTGCAATAAAGGATTTTGAATTGAATTGACAAGGTGGTTAATTTTTAAAACATTTTCGGTTTTTTATTAAATTGGACTCGCAAAGCCTCGAAAGACTTTTCATTTGAATAAAAGACTATTAAGCAATAATTACTAAATCATATCATTTAATTGTTTTTTAATCTGATGACTTTGAATCCAAGGACAAGGACTTGGACTGAAAGATAAATCGATATTCACTCAGTTATTAGCTACAGAATTGTAAATTGATTCGATTATAACAGACAGGCGCTGAAAGTTCAGTTGGGTTTATTAGCCTTGGCACCTGAAGTGTTAAGAGAAACTAACTGGAGATAACTCGGTTGAACACAAGTTTCCTGTTTCACAATCCCAAATTCCGATTACAACAAAATTTACATGGCTTTTTTTACAAAAGGTATGAAGGCCTATACTCTATATAAGACTATATCGAAACAGAACACTTAAATTAAAATTTCACTCAATAGTTATTCATAAGTAATAAGGTTTTGTTGAATAACTAATGAGTGAATTTTGAATTTAAGTGTTCTGTTTCGATTAATTAGAAAAATATGGGTTTTTTACAATTTGTCTGCGAAACCGCTCTTAAGCTGAACGGAAATTTAAATCTGAACGCCCGATTTCTGAGTTCAGATGTCCTGCGGGCGATTTTTGCTAACAGAGCGACTCGAATAGGCGACTAGAGCCATAAAATATCTGATTGCGGCGAAAACTGAGTTTACGTACACGGGTTCGAACTGTAGCGGTGAACTCTGTTTGACTAAAACAGGATCTGGTTGAACATTTGAACTCGGTTTAAGCAAAACTTTGTTCCATTGGACTCGGTTCTCAAAGAGAACGGTGAAATTGGCCCAAAGTCGACGAGTACTTCGGAAAGTGGGGCTTGGAGCAACCACTGGAGCTCTTCGTTGCAGTACGACAGAAGGAAATTGACTTAATTAATGAGTATCTTAGGGAATCTTAAGTATTACTGAGAAGTATGGACGCCATCATGACATATAAAACAATGCTATTTCTTAGATAAGAGCCGTATGGTGTTTTTGGTGAATGTCAGACAATGACATTGACAATTATTTATTTCAATACTTAGAAGTTCCTAGTGGCCAGTACGTTATCGTCTAAAAACACTCAAAAAAGATCAATTGTAAGTAAGTATCAACAAAGGCATTCACAATCACAAGATATTTTATAAATCATTATTAAAATAATAAATCTGAAAGTGTGTTTGTGTGTTTATTTGAATACTCCTCTTGAATTTTGTCGATTTTTAAATATAAGTAGCCATAGCGGAAAGTGGCCATACTGAAACTGAACATAGCGGGAAATGGTCAAATCGGGAAATGGTTATACCAGGAAGTGGCCATATCGGGAAGTGGTCATATCGGGAAGTGGTCATATTGGGAATGAACATACAGGGAATTGGTCATATAGAGAAGTGGTCATATAGGGAAGTGGTCATCTTGAACCGAAACGCAGGCTACCTACTGGCTACTACCTGGTGGCGTATTTACCCCAGGGCCAAAAGGGCCATGGCCCGGGGCGGCAGGCTACGAGGGGCGGCACAAGCAATTAAGAATTAGCTATTCTCAATACCTATAGAAGTTGACTTGACAACATCCGTGAATTATAACAGTGTCATTGAAAAATTTTGTAACTAATTTGGCCATCAGAAAAAAATGTAAATATTGAATAAATGGTGTTTGCGTTGCCTTTTTAGTTTTTTTTTCATTTATTATCACCATTCTTAGCCCACATCAACACACTATTGGATTTATTTTTGCTTTTTTCTCGTTTTTTTTATGGGGCGGCAAACCTTACAGGCCCAGGGCGCTAAATCTTAAAATACGCCACTGCCTACTGGCAGTTCTTATTGCGGTGTCATAGTCGTTAAAATCGTTTACAAATAGGAAGCTTGAATAGCAAGCGACTGTACACGACTTTTTGATAAATTGACATCTTTATCACCTTCAAAACAAATAAAAATATATAGCTGAGTTATATTACCCCTCTGAGTGACCAGACAGAACCCGGTAGAAATTGTTTCCCGTCGTAAGTTCTAGTTCATAAGGTGAACGTTATTGTTACACTGTTTTTATTCCAGGGATAGTCGTATAAGTGTCGTAAATAGATCGAATGGGGCATTTACGAGGACGATGAATATAAAACACAACAGGAACCCGTTTGATAAAATTGCCTCGTGTCCCTACTTTTAGTTTTATTTACAAAATGCAGTCATTACTTATACGTACAGTACTCCCAAAGTAATAATGCGCATAAAAATATATAGTCGAGCGACCGGACGTACCACGTGATTGTTTTGATTGTATAGAAAGTGTAAGGAAATACGAACTTTGCCGAACAGTGGCGAAGATTTGTATGCGCATTATTACTTTGTGAGTACTGTAGTGTACGTATGATCAGAACGTTCACGTACCCTGTTGCGTCCATGCTACGGGTAAACTATTACCATATACTAATACTATAACTAACTATAACTTAACTTGTAAATACATGTAAACTGATACATCTGCATTATATACGTACATATATCCACGGCTGTTTTTATTAGTGTTCCTACTATATAAGAATATGTAGTTTCCCATGCTTTATATAAATCGTTCCCACGCAAAGTTTCATCGAGATATGTTGAGTTTTGTAAGCTAATTTTACTTAAAACAAATGAATTAGTACGTATTCTACCAGTACACATAGATTAAAGTGATATAAATAAGACATGATTTGTTCCTGTAATGCCTTTCCTAATTCCTAATCTACCACAGAGATCTTATTTTATTTGGCTTTTAAACAAAAGCCATTTTAAAAAAAGAAAGAAAATATATTTATTTTGCCACAAATTTAAAAATAATATCGAATAAATAACAGTATATTTAAATAACAAACAAAATGCATTAATTTTATAGTTCTTTTTTATTTGTGTAAAAAGGGACAAGCTGAAAACCAGCGTTGTGCTGCTACTTTAGCTCACAACAAATGCTGAGCTTATTCGTTTTTGCCATTTAACAATTTTAAAATTAATGCATTTTGTTTGTTATTTAAAAATACTGGTATTTATTCGATATTATTTTTAATTTTGTGGCAAAATAAATATATTTAATTTCTTTATTTCCAACAAAAATCTATTTCAGGACCTCGAAGCCGGATTTCGAAATTCAAAAATATTGTAATAAAAAGAAATTGAAATTCCAATTTACAGAAACCAATGGAAGCTTTGCGATGGCAGCATACACAATACATAGGTAATAAGGTTTTGTTGAATAACTATTGAGTGAATTTTGAATTTAAATGTTCTGTTTCGATTAATTAGAAAAAGGCGGGTTTTTCACAATCCGACTGCGAAACCGCTCTTAAAGTAGTTTGACCTGTTTTTGGCCCGTGCTAGTCTAAAGGCTTAGTTAGGAAGACTATAAATTACGATCAAGCTTAATGAAATGGTACTTAGAATAGCATTTTAAGGCAAGTCATGAAGAAACTGTTAGAGCTTAGACTAAATCCTATAGTAGTCCACGTAACTGTTAATACGAATACACAATTACATTAGTTTAAGATAAAGTACAGATTTCTATTTAATAAAATATCATTATATGGGATTCCCGTTAAAAGGCCCCTTTCCACCTGAATTTTTCTCAAGAATCAAACAAAATGTAAAAACTGATGTTCCAACACCGAATCAGACCACCCCGACTCTATATAGTCTTGTGGGTACTACCCCTAGCTAGAGTGTATATAAAAAGTCGTAGGCGTGGAGGAAGAGCCTGCCGTAACAAAACATAGGGACCCATGCAAACCGTAGTAGCTGAGGCTGGTCGCCGTTGACGAGCAACAAGCCGAAGTTGCGAAGGTGAGCATGGGTGACTGTGCTTTGTTACGCAAGGGCGAAGGGGCTGCACTTTCCGCAACGCCGAAGCAATTGCAAAATGAAAAATGAATTTTTTTGCTTACCCTCTGAGTGCTTACCAAAATTTTATTAAACAGGAGCAGCTCATTGCAGCTAATATAATTAATATGCTGTATAAAAATAATTACAGCCATCCAGAATGACATAAATTGCTGGTTGATTTTGAAATGTTTGCTGGCCATGAGTTGCTGATCCATTAGCTATTTCGTATTTCTAATATAAATGTTATATTAATTAATATTATTAATATTATATCATATTAATGGAAGAAATCGCTATAAGTGATAAGGCCGCCATTTGTTACCTTCTCTTATAAGTTTGTTCTTTTACCTTATTTTATTAACTTTGGTGTACAATAAAGAGTATTTTTCTTGTCTTGTCTTGTCTAACCATTTAAATAAAACCCATTTAGAATGTACAGCGAATCCTATGTCTATCTAACTAACCACAATTTGACCCAATTTTACGACAATCTACATCACCTACCATATCCTAACGTCATTTTTACCACACCTATTTTCACTAAATTTCCTAAATAAGCAGCAATAAAAGTCGAAAAGTAATCCGAACATTTGTATTCTATTCGTAAACGTGTACATTCAGTATATCAGAATGTATGTAGTAGAACGACTGACTGGGTTACATCGGCTCTACTCTACGAATAAAATTTATGCGCGTCATAAATTCTGTGTGCTCGAGCAATCCCGAGTTTGAGAATTCAACTGCAGTTGTGTGTGTTGGGACGTGAAAAGCTTTGGTTTAGACGTCAAGTGACGACATATCAACCTACCCAGCGACAGTAAAGGTGGATCTACATTGAAAAATAACACAAATTAATAGACTCTTAGCAGGTGGATTGTATAAAACCCGCTTTTAGATAAATAATTAATCAAAACGGAACACTTAAATTTAAAATTTTCTCAATAGTTATTCTACAAAACCTTAATAGCTATGTATTGTGTACACTGTCATTTCAATCAAGTTTCCATTGGTATCTGTTAACTAATATGTTAAAGTTATAACATACCTATTAAAATTCAAATTTACAAAAGCCAGTGGAAACTTTGCCAAGACAGTAGACACCATACATAGCTATTAAGGTTTTTTTTGTAGGATAATAGTGGAGCAAATCAATTTAAGTGTTCAGTTTCGATTAATTACAAAAAGGCGAGTTGTTTACAATCCGCCTGCAAATAGGCTCTAAAGGTCTATCAAAAATAATCGAAAATATAAATCGTGTAACAGAAAGGTGTAACCATATCTGAAGAGCTTATTCAGTCAATGGAATAGAACAACTTTTAACATGGAAAAACCATGTATGTCAAAAAAAATATTTACTGTTTCATAGAAAAATGCAATGCCGTTGCATATTATACGTTGTATGTTACAATATTAATAGACATTGTGTAACAGAAAGGTATAACCATATTTGAAGAGTTTATTCAGTCAATGATATAGAACAAGTTTTACAATGGAGCTAACCCTTAAATGTCGAAAAAAAATCTGCCCTTCCATACATTTCGGCCGAGCGGCATTGCATTTTTCTATGAGATTGTTGATTTTTTTTTCGAGATACAGGGTTTTTTCCGTAGGAATTAAATTTAATTTAATTCCCCACTCACATCCCTCCAACTGCTTGGTCTTCCACGAAATATACTCGTATTGGCATGAACGGCATTCACCACGTGGCGCCATCCCATCTCATCGCTACATAACTAAGAACAGAGAAGTCTGCATCGATGCGGTGGGATGGCACTATGTGCCTCTTTTAATATCTTGTAAATAGGTTAGGTTAAATGTAAATAGTTTTTATTTTTTAATATTTTTTTTACCTAACTGTTATAATTTCACTATTTCATTGTGACTCACATTCGAATGGCCCGAAATATATCTCACAAAAAAATTTCGTTTAACTGTTTTTTTATTCAATTATAATCATTTAAAAGACAAAAAGTCAATTTTCAATATTTATTTACATTTAATAATTAATAATAATTGAGCAAATGAATTTAAGAGTTCTTTTTCGATTAATTACAAAAAGGCGAGTTGTTTACAATCCACCTGCTAATAAGCCCTAAAGGTACTATTAGAAAATAACCTAACGTCGATGTTTTCAAAGGTGTTTCTAAATTTAAAACATTCCTAGAACACTTTACACAAGCATTTTGTACATTTTTCTATAAATAAGTTTGTTACAATATTATAAAATTTGTAGAATAAATAAGAAATAATGCCTGTCTAAAGTTGCAACGCAAGTTAAGGTTAAACGTCAGTCGTTCGGTACAAAGTTCACAACTTAACTTTTTTTTTCTTGTTAAGAAGTTAAAATTTAAAAAGATATTGGTCTATTGCAATTCACGCCAATAGTTTAGTATACGTTTGGTTTATAAATCAACAGTTTGAAATAAAATGCACAATTTGTCACGATTTTGTCTAAACAAGCTCAAAATGCTGTTTTAAGTTTGTTTCGACAAAATCATGACCAATTGTGCATTAAATTTCAAACTGTTGATTTATAAATAAATAAATTTATAATATAAATTTAAATTTATAAATTGATTTATAAAATGTTGATTATTAAATGATTCATAAACTTAACTTATACTGAACTATTGGCGTGAATTGCAATAGACCAATATGTTTTTCAGTTTTGACTTATTAACAAGAAAAACAAAGATAAGTTGTGCACTTTGTTTTGTACCAAGCGACTGATATTTAAACTTAACAAAATTAATACTTGCGATTGTCGGCACTTGGTGAAACTTACATTATCATTGTTTACGTTGCTCTGAGCTAGTGCCTGGAGTCAATGAAATATATTTTAATTAACATCTTCCCTTAAAAATGGTGTAAAATCCGAAACCGGTTGGGAGAAAACAAATAAAGTGAAACTACTGTACAAGTGCTTTTAACTCGAGATTTAAACTTAATGCTACATGTGTGTTTTAAAGCAGTAGTGGTCGCGACAGTGGCGCGGTTATCGCAACAGACTGGTATTCAAAAGATCTTCGGTTCGATCCCTTTGGCTGCTTCCCGCGGTCCCACCGCACCCCGGTTATTTTCTTCTCTTCTATGTTACTGATAGGTATTTTAGGTAATTGTCTCGTATTATATAGGCAACCGCCCAACATTCTCGCACGCGGCTTTTTAGCGCCTTTTCATAAAGGCAAAACTTTTATGAATGGTTTGCCGAAAATACTCTTCCTACGCTCTAAAGGCGTAAAATATTTCAGTTTTTGGGCCCTCTTTTGTTCGTATAGGCTTTGAATTAAACCACATACCTAGGAAAAACAAAGTTCTACAGTGGTAATAAAAGCTGTTTTTGAACGAAGCTCCCTTTGTAGGTTTATAGGACTTGTAGTGCTAGCGTCAGCAATGCGACACGCTGCATGACGTCATCAAGCCCTCCTCCCGCCCGCCCTACTGCCGCGCACCTGTGTCACTATTATAACGGAGGTACTATCCCTTTAATAGCTAAACTATATATATTCTTGAATGTAAGTTAGGAAGTTTCACAAAGTTCATGACTTATAGTGTAAGGATTATTGCATGACTTCAAGAGGCCGGCGGAGCAATCCTAGTTCATAAAAAACGCAATACCAAAACCATTTGTAAATCATAGATAGTGTATTTATTCCGATTGAATTACAGAATATCTAGAATCCCAAAAATTTATAAAAAAAGAAGGATTTAAACATGAAACATGAGAAAAATTAGCAAATTTTAAATTCCTTGTTATGTCGTCTTTAAATCGGTCTCATTTCAAAAAATATATTTGGGAACCTAGATATTCTGTAATGCAATCGGAATAAATACACATTACCTTAAGAATATCTATGATTAACAAATGGTTTTGGTATTTCGTTTGTATGAAATTCGATTGCTCCGCAGGCCTCTTAAACTGTGCACTGCTGTAATTATAAAATGTTAAGATGATGTTGTGGAAGACGGAAAATGGTGATAGAAATCGTCCGTACGAACAGCTAAATTGTGAAAAAAAAACCGAAATCGTGAAAAAGATATCAGTTACTTCAAACATTTTGATCGAGTAGGTATGTAATTTTTCTGTGGAACAGCTGATCTTTTTCAAGATTTTTTTCTTACTTTATTATCAGTATAATTTATCCAACCGCAGGGACCAGCCCTTAGTCCTTTCCCAACCGGCTTCGCTGTAATAGCATTTTCAAAGGGCTTACAATATTACTGGGTAATACATACCTATGATATTTTATTTTAAATATTAAACGTTAGCAATTTTTTTTTTATGTAACGTTATTTAATGTGATAAGCAGAATATATTTCTATATACCGGAAGTAGGTATACTACTTACTATCTTTAAATAAAACTCCATACTTCACAGATCATACTGACCAACTATCCCGAAGAAACAAACCCGTAGAAACTAAAAAAAATGTTCGCCTCCATACTAACTTTAAGAACAGACAACATGAGTGACCAACTCAGTTGTGGGCGTGGCCAGATGTCATACTGTTTCATTTCTCTATAAGGTGCACGGTCTATGACATTTGCAAGGACAATACAATCGTGCCGATTTTGTCGCGAGCGCGACATTTAAAACTTGTTTCAGCAGAAACATGATTTTGGCAAGTTTGTGGACGTTTTCAAACATTATTTTTGGTCATTATTAATCAAGATAACATTTTTCATGTTTAACTAGTATTATTTTTTTGATTTTATCTAAAACAATAAGTACATTCGGCTACACTTTTGGTAAAAACCGTTAAATGTACGTATTTTAGGGATTTGTTGTTAATATATTACTCAAATTTCACGATTGTATGGAGACAGCGTTTGCGCGTGATGACAATTTGAAATTGAAATTGAAATTGGAAAATAGTTTATTTATCACATAAAAATTCACAAATACAGCACAGGAAAAAGACAAAAAATTAAAATAATTATTATTAATAAAAAAAAAAACATAAATATTCATATGTGATAAAAAGGGGCAGACTCAGCATCTGTTGTGTGAGCTGAAGATCAGCAATACAACGCTGGTTTTCGGCCTGTCCCTTTTCAGCCCTCAATTTAATTTTCAAATTGCAGGTAGGTCTAGCTTACATCATGCTACATTTTCAGCTAGCCATAATCACACGATTTTTTTTGATAGTAGTTTTAAAATTAACTTCTTATGCACACATTTTGTATGCAAGTGAAATAAATTTTCATTTGCTGGAGTATGTTTCTTTTAGAAAACTGTTCAGTATAGTCAGAGTATATAGTTTAATTTAAAGATAGCAATACATTTAATATTTAAACACCACCAGGGGGTCTAGCACGCACTGTTGATAGAGTGTATTTTCATCATACTTGCTCTCTCGCACATTGACGCGGTATGCCGCCCCATAAAATAACGAGAAAAAAGCAAAAATCATTAAATTATAAAATAAAATGAGATCCAACAATGTGTTGATGTGGGCTAAGAATAGTGATAATGAATGAAAAAACTAAAAAGGCTATAAAAATACCATTTATTCAATATTTAATTTTTTTCTGGTGGCAGAATTAGTTACAAAATTCTTCAATGACACTGTCATAATTAACGAATTTTGTCAAGTCAGCTTCTATAGGTACTCGTATTAAGAATAGCTAATTTTGAATTGCTTGTACCGTCCCTCGCAGCCTGCCGCCCCAGGCCATGGCCCTTTTGGCTCTAGGTTAAATATGCCCTGGACACAGTAAGCTATTTTCGCAGTTTAGCTACTGTAACGTCTCTATTCCTTACCTATTCCCACAACACCCCTTCTGTGACCGCCGACATGGTACCGCTACAGCTTTTGAATTGTACGGACGCCAGCCCGACACGCTGCTTACTGGCAGTTCTTATTGCGGTTAAATAGAGAGCTTGAAATGCAGGCGACTGTACATTTGAATTATTTTACTATTAACTAGTTCTGTTAAATATTATATATGACACATCTGTGATATATTAATCCGTCTTATTTCGCAATTAACTAAAACAACAGAAGAACAATAGACATGGAGCGCGACAATGTAGGACATTATGAAATAGAAGATTTATGTTGCATCTATCTTTTATTAACTTTACTTACGATAGTTTACAGTTTAAAATCTCAATGATTTTCTTTTTACAAATCTTCTTGTTACAATCTATATAATAATAATAATAATAATAAAAAAATCTTTATTGCACAAGTAAAATTTTTGTACACAGGCGAGCTTAATACTATTTAGTATTTACTACCAGCTAACCTTTGGGAATGGGGAAGTTGTTGGGGTAGTGCCATGATTTCCAAATGTGTACAAATTGTAATAAAGTATAATATACAGGTTGGAAAAAATTAAAGGGCCCTGGAGGGGAACTACCTTAAATCCTTTAGGTAGCTCATTTTACTGAAAGGAAACATTCCTTTATTTTTTAAAAGAAACAAAACTGCATTCAAAGATCTTCTAAAATTTGCTTGTCTCACCCGGGAACTGAACCAACTAAAAATAAAAAAAAACCCTCGCTATTTTATTATACAAATCGGTAGGATTATTGTTCAGGATAAAATTTGTCTAATAAACATTTAGTCTTAAACTCATCTGTTGTGCGAGATATCCATGAAATTGAATATTTATTATAAGTTCTTTATTAACAATACCTAGTACTTCATACGATGTCTTTGGTTGTAAGAGAGATAAGAAAATTATAACGTGTCATTTACTTGTTACAAGTGAACAGTACTAGGTATTGTTAACAAAGAACTTGTAATAAATATTTAATTTCATGGGTATCTCGTACAACAGATGAGTGTAAGACCAAATGTTTATTAGACAAATTTTATTCTGAACAATAATCCTACCGATTCGTATAATAAAATAGCGAGGGTTTATTTTTTTAATTTTTAGTTGTTTCGATTCCTGGGTGAAAAGCAAATTTCAGAATATCTTTGAATGCAGTTTTGTTTCTTTTAAAAAATAAAGGAATGTTTCCTTTCAGTAAAATGAGCCAACTAAACGATTTAAGGTAGTTACCCTCCAGGGCCCTTAAATTTTTTCCACCCTGTATATACTGAGTAATATACTATACTGAGTAATATTATACTTTAATACTCAGTAAATTATATTAAATTACATGCTAATACACAAAATAAATTAATAATATAGGTATATACACAAAACCAACAATGATATTTTGTTAAATCGGCAAATTGTGAAATTGACAATTTACATGAATTACTCGATAGATTCAAAGTTGCGATAATTAAAATGAGATAATACGTGGTAAATATAATTTCCTATTATGTTATTACTGTTAAACGTTCCCAAAGGTATTAAAGTTAAATCCTTCTCGTTTAACAACGTTCATAGCTGATAATTTTGTCGATCCATTTCGGTAATCTTGCCATTTATAACTTTTTTAATAAAGGATATATACTCGTAGGTATGTCATAAAAACAATATTTTATCCACTTTTATGCGTCTGCAATTTCGTCACTTTAAGAGAGGATGAATGAAAGCAGAGTGACGAAAGTTTATGGTGCGTACGTGGAAGATAAAGTTCCCGTAAAAAGTACCCGAAATAGAAGAGGTAATAGAGGTGTGTTATGATCGTAGTCTCTGCCTACGCCTCCGAGAGAAAGGCGTGAGTGATTTTGTTACGTCATCTTAGGGCCAGTTGTACCAAGCAACAGCTTTTTATGATATGTTCTCGGTACATCTTGACATGGTGCAAAAGGGCCTTAGAAAGCAAGTTTATGTATGCAATTTTGAATCGCCATCTTAGCAAAGCATGTTTACATCGACCAGTTCTGCTACTCCTGTCTTAGTAAAGCAAGTTTATGTCTGCAGTATTGAATCGCCATCTTAGCAAAGCATGCTTACATCGACCAGTTCTGCTACGCCCGTTTTAGTAAAGCAAGTTTATGTCTGCAATTTCGAATCGCCATCTTAGCAAAGCATGCTTACATCGACCAGTTCTGCTACGCCCATCTTAGTAAAGCAATTTCATGTCTGCAGTATTAAATCGCCATCTTAGCAAAGCATGTTTACATCGACCAGTTCTGCTACTCCTGTCTTATTATGTCTGCAGTATTGAATCGCCATCTTAGCAAAGCATGCTTACATCGACCAGTTCTGCTACGCCCGTCTTAGTAAAGCCAGTTTATGTCTGCAGTATTGAATCGCCATCTTAGCAAAGCATGTTTACATCGACCAATTCTGCTACGCCCGTCTTCTTAGTAAAGCAAGTTTATGTCTGCAGTTTTGCTCTGCCACCGTCGTCTTAGCAAAGCCAGTTTACGTTATACATCATCTCGAGGCTGAATATTAACAACCGTAGGTATATAGGCAACATCAAGTACAAAAATAAGTTACCATTTATGTGGAGAGAATATGATACCTTATGACGTTAAACTAAGAACGAAATTCCTCTGAAAAGCCCCTTTACCCCATAAGAAGTCACAAATTCTATTTTGTAACAAAATGACCGCACCAAGCTACATTGCCGACGCTTAAGATTAATAAGGCCAGGGCAAAAAATATTCTTAAAACATAACAAACGAAATATAACTTTATTCGTAAAAGGAAAGGGTTGAGACTGCAATGTTTTGGTGGGTTAAGACAAAATGGAAAATTCTCCGCGAAGGCTGTATAAAATAGTTTGTTATTGGCCATTCTGTTTAACGACTGACCGGAAGGTTGTTATGAATGGACTTGAAATTGAAGCCTGTTTCGTAACCAGTGTATGTTAACGTCAGGTAAAATACCAATGATGTTATGTAATATACCATAAATATAGTAAATCATATGAAATTACTTTATTGAACATGTAAAATCCGTATTGACACGAGGAATGCTAATTCCCATTTACATAATAACACAAATGTAAAATTTGAGAGACAAATCACATCGAAAACCTACCTTAACTAAAAATACAACATACACATCAATTTCCTAAACTATTTTAATTGCCCGGCATGGGTATTACCCACACTGCTTAGCTTAAATGTTTGGTACCATTATCAGCATTGAAATTTACAATGAGAAGAGGTAGGTTCATTTAAGGCCTAAGACCACGCTAAATTAGCAACTCGATGTGTGTCGGTACAAATATCAACGGAAACGACATTGAAATAATGTTCATTTCAGCGTGCCTTGAAAAGTGGCTGTTACTACAACCACTGCGTCTCCGGCTAGCGCAAAATAGGAGAAAATAATGCTTTTCACATGGACGCCATGAACGGAAAAAAAATTTGAACTAAAATTTTTTACGTATAAAAATATCCTATAATTTGGTGAAATAATGATTAAAATCGCTTTAGGCGTTTGGAAGGAGTAAGAGAATTCTTGTGTTAATCATGTGAAACTTTCGATGACTTTCGATTTTTTTGTCAAAACTTACAATACAAAAACAGTTTATGAAACTTAAAATTTATTTTTGACTCTATAATGCCTATTATATATTTTTATGAAAGTTTTTGGACCACCCGCGTATCCATTCGCCATAATTAACAATAAGCCGTCACATGTCCATTCAAGAAGTCTCTTATTTTACATATTGGTACAGTAGATAAGATAGTTCAACCAAAACTCCCATGTCCTAGGAAATTAGAAAAAATTTTAGTCAGTATCATTACACTATGACATATTTGATTACAAAGCATGGCTTCAAAACAAATACAAAAAATTTTGGAATATAAAATTTGCAAGACACAAGTTTCATAGATTTATAAAGCCAAGGAAACACAATGTTACCAAAATCTAGTGTCAATGTGTGTGGCACATGCTTATGTGTGTGTTATAGTGAGTACCCTGTATATGTTAAAAACAAACTATCGATAAAAGGGGTGGTCATAAAAACTAACACGTTCACCAAATCAAACAAACCGGACTTGACATCGTGACCGACCACTGATGTGACAAATTGCAAATTTTGTTCTTTTGGTGGAAGACTCGAACAGAACAGGTTTCTTTGAACATCGGAAAGTATGATGGCCTCAGCTGAAGGAATTATTGTAATTATACTTTGATAAATACCCCTCATATTTCGGTAGGTTGTCGATGTCGATAGAATTATGAAGAAAGGGTACGCCCCTAGTGTAAACTCAACCAATCTTTTCGTATGCAAGAAAATCTTTAAAACGCAATGTCTTTGAAAAAATATATTGCACTTCACTAACAGAAACAATCATAATTTTCGACTCTAATTATGCAATTTTTAACAATTTAAGATGGATATATATGTACATCAAACTTTGTTAAGCATATCCGTATTTACCTGTGAAATGGATGTTTCCCGTCATTTTTGGGTGATCTTTTGGACATTTTTGGACAGAACAAGATACCAATTCGATGGAATGCTAGAATGTGCCATTTTAACTATTTAATTTCAATATTCTGCAAAATTTTGATAATGCCGCTTCTTGCTCTTAGCCAGCCCTGAGCCAGGGCGGGAAACTTTACAACATTTGACGTTTAGAATTCCATACGGCCAAAGAGCCTTTTATCAGTCTGGTTAAAGAAAAAAAAATCTATGTCTATGGTAAATACCGACCGTTTTCGGTCATGGCGACCACTTCGCATCCTATCGATACGGCGCTGGTGCGCCCGAAGATGACTAATGTAGCCGTATAGTAAATACTAAATATATAGTAAATATTTAGTTAAAAATCTCTTTATTAAAATTTTTAGCAAAAAACCAAACAACATAAGACTTCTTATTATATATGTTTCTATATCGTCTGGCTGGTCCTCTAAGTTTGCCATAAGAATTCGCTTAGATTAAATTATGTCAAGGTGTGTTAATTCGAAAACCATTACGAGATTTTGGTTTAAAAAGCCGTATTTTAGAACTTGTGGTTCAAAAACCTCATGACAATGAATATTTTTACGAAAAAGCTGCAACTTTAATTTGACTTCGTGTGACGCCACTTGAGAATTGGCTGTTTAGAAATGTGTCCTTTGCTATAAAATTTATAATAATTTGTTTCAGACTGATTTGACAGATAGATGACAGATGAGTAGATAGGCAGAGACAGACCACTTTTTTTATAAGCAATCACACATCACAATCAGTATAATATTCATTATCGGAAGCCAAATTGAATTGAATAGTATAATATCTAAAATTCTCAAGTGACGTCAAATCCGACAATTATTTAAAAAATCATGAAAAAATTATGGTTTATTTATTTACCAAAATATTGAAAACTTCGCCCTAAAATGGCGTATATTCTGTAAAAAATTTAAAACAAAATCTTATAGAAGTTAAGCTATGGGAATTAAATAAGAGTATTAAATGAAGATAATGATGGGGATGAGGACGATAGACCATTTCTGGTTCAAAATTGGCATTGACTAGTTTTTAAGTTACTAAAAAATTACAATTACAAATCCAGCTTCTTTTAATAATTATATAAAAATTCCCATTACATAAACCATTAAAATAACGACACTTTTAGAAAAATTAAGTGGATTACATAATACCTTTTTCAATCACATCAGTGTTGTTTTAAAGCACGTTTTATGAACGAGGCTCTACAAAACTTGTTGCACGGCGACGCCTTTTTTGTTTGCTTTTAAAAGTTTAAAATTTATAGGCTGTGTATTTTAGATGAGACTGCAAAAACAAAACGAAGTGAAACTTGATATTTAAAAAAAATACAAGTACTTTAAATAAATAAATATATGCCTAACGCCGCCCTTTTGATTAGCCTTGCAAAGAAGAAGGGCAAGACACTTAGCATGATCATGTCTTTTCTCCTTTTTAATATATTTTTCTCTTTTTTTACAAAGTTACTTATACTAATTAAGTAAAGGGACAAAGAATACAAGACAGGAGGAATTTACATAATGGTGATTCTTTAATACATGTCACAGTCAAATTGGTTCTGTACTTTTGAAAGGCTTCCGTTAATTTGGTCTGAATTAAAATCGGCTGCTTCGTGAACTTCTAGAAAATACTAAACCAAAGAACAGCTAGCTTTTTTCAGTTCCAAACGTTCCTGATTAGTATCCAACGCTGGCTTGGTACAGAAAATTAAAAACTCACTGAAGCAAAGAAAGATTCTGTAGGAAATCTAATTTTTCAAAAGGTTACTTGCACTGTTGCTATCAGACTAATGCCTAGTTTACACAGATAGAGTAAAGAGGCGAGTACAAGAGTTAAAAATACCAACCAAACTAGCCAAATATGTATAAACGATTGCTGCAAGATGGTACTAAAGATTGTAGCTAGGTATATAGATGATTAAAAGTCAAAAACGATAAAAGAAGATAAGTTAAATAAATAGATACGAATGTTACTCTATTACTAACTAACCTTAAGGGGGGTCATCCGGGTCAGCTGCTATACAAGGTGACTTTTCGATCATCGTCCAAATTCATACTGGAGGCTTGATAAGTGATCAGTATCTTGGATCAATAACAATTTTTGTGAAATTTGTAAAATGAAATTTCGGCTTCCCATAGAAATTCACTTCCAGTTCCGAGTGAATCACTATGGCGAGTCGAAATTTCATTTTACGAATTTTACAAAAATGATTATTGATCCATGATACTGATCACTTACCAAGCCACCAGTATGAATTTGGACGATGATCAAAAAGTCACCTTGTATAAATTGCTTTAGGTGTTTGTAACGTCCTGATGGCTTTGATTTCAATGAAACTTTGCACACATCTTTATATATGTTTACCTTCTCTCCCACACCGCAGTCCGACCCATCTCTCATCAAAAGGTGCAAGATGGCGAGATATTTAAAAAGCGCCGAATTAGTGAAATGATTTCAGGTAAAAACTGTTTACTATGAAACGGTAACTGTTTATTTATAGAGAAGTGTATAAACTAAGTCTTCTTTACATGAACGACGTGTGTATTACGACGACGTCTTTTTTATTTCTAGTATAGTTAAAAATTATACAACTTTCTGACCTTTGCGTAAAAACGAGGCAATATTCACGATATCCTGACAGCTATTATGGTGGTGTTTCATCAAATTTTGCTTTTTGGGCTATAGATGTCGCTAGATAATTCTTATAAAAAAAATATGAAAAAATAAGCTGTTGACTTCACATTCAGTTTTTACCTTTTGTATGAATCTTGAAAATCTAGGCGTACAGGGGCCTCTTAATGTACACCAAGCTTAAATGTTTCCCGTTCCTGCTCTGGAAAGGCGAAAAATGTTGACTAATAGTTTTGCAATTTATATAGATGTTTTTGGTCTTTTTCTCCTGGAAGAAAGTTACAAATGAGATGGGCGTTGTTACTTCTTTCCTAGAATGAAATTGTAAGGAAGAACTCAAGAAAAACAGGGGCCGTAAACGTGTGCAGAATGAATATTTTACAAGACGTTCTTGTTGAGACGTTTGTGATTAATTAGATGCTTTGTTGTTTATGATTTTAATAGTAGTTTATGCTACAAGGGCAAAAAGGAATAAATTACGAGGACGATTTCAAACACGAGCGTAGCGAGTGTTTTAAACGTAACCGAGTAATTTATTGCTCTTACGCCCGTGTATCATACTACGTTTTTCAATGCATAGTGTGAGGAAATAAGACAAATATAATCTTGTCAACTTTAAATTATGATTGGCTCAAAATGACTGTATCCAGAGCCGTTAAACAGTGCAAAAAAAGTATAAAATTTATGGTACACAGGAAAGGTTACAGGTTAGCCAACCATTGTAAATAAATTAAAAAATAATAATAATAAAGCCCCAGGGCAAAATAATCGACTTTTTGTTCGGTTTTGATGCATAAAAAGTGGGCCTTTACGAGCACTTGCATTGAAAATTCTGTTTAAATCGGCGGCGTGTAATTGTCATGTTCGCTTGTTAAGAGGCTTCAGAAGCAAAACTGCCTTTAGAGACGTTTTTGAATTGAATTTGAATATTACAAATTTCCGAAAAATATATATGATATTTATGTACCCATGTCCCGTAATTGTGATGTTTTGAAACCTTTGAAGCCCTTACCTACAACGAGTAAATAAATACCTTTCAAATGCTTTAAAACGGTTTAAAAAACTGATAAAATGTTTAAACTTTTAAAATCAAAAAAGTCAAGGTTAAAACTTGAGCAATAAAAAATCTAACATAATGACGTTTAAAACTTTTAAATATCAAATGTAACATATTATGTGTAAAAAGTATTATTTTCTCTATATTACGCTATCCGGTGACGCAGCGATGGTCGTAACAGGCACTTTGCAGTGCACTCTGATATGAACGTTATTTCTATTTTGTTTCTGTTGATATTTGTACCGACACATTTCGAGCTGCTAATCTAGCTTACATTCCTAGAAATCCCGTAATAGCGCAGTTCGCTGATAATATCTTCATTTATTGGTATTTGCTTAAATTTTTTATTTGTGTAATCTATCCCGTACAATATCTATGACACCTAAAACGTTTACCAAATTCAAATACATACAAAAGTTACAAGCGTCTGTAAGTCATGGATTTTACAGCTATTTTGATAAATGTATGTATACCAAAATGTTCTAGATGTGTACAACAAATAACATTATTTAAGGTGTACAGCATAGTATGTTTTATGCCAATACAAAATATTTCTATTTCATTGGAATTAAAGTTATCTTTTGTTTCTCCTAAAATTATAGTAGCAACTTAAACCAACTTTTTCAAGAGCTGAATCTTTGAAACGCATTATTGTGCCTCTCACTCTTTGATGTAGGATAAAATAGTCATAGCGACCACGTGCGTGACTGACTTCAAGCCACCGAGCACATGGCTCTTAATGGCTCACAATGCTAAAATCATTCCTGCTCTAACGCTTTTGTTTTTCAACTGTCTATCCTGCTCTAATCAGATGCCGCGCACGCAAAACTTCAGTTATTTTGAAATTGCGGCCACATTAGGACACTAAATATTATTTCTTAATGTAATAAAGATGGTTTTTGCTAGTAAGCATCTGCGTGTGTTGGTTTCGTTTCAATCGGTTTTGAAATATGAAAACTGAATTGCTTTCTTCGTGAAATTCATGCTTTTTTAAAAGTATTAAAATTCAAAGTAGATTGAAAGTATGTTTATTTATAAATCGTAATTAATAATTATTGTCTTGAGTCAAAAAACACGCCATATTTTTTTAAAATTTTTACCATCTACATTAACGGAACTGAATCCAATACAAAACTGATGTTTAGCATAGTGGAGCCCCTTAATAACAAAAGTTTTCAAAAAACTACAATATCTTCAAAGATTCAAACAGGAAGAAATAACTTTTAGCCAATTTCTTTCTTTTTTTTTTCCATCTAAATGTACAAATTATGACTTACATACCCGAACAAGACTAAAAACATTTTCTACGATATAAGCGAACAAACATACGCGTCCTATAGACCTTTCATAAAAATATAGAGAAACGGTTTAGAAAATGTGAATATGCAGCAGCAAGTGTGAGGTCACCGGTGTCTCGGGGATCTGTGTCAAGAGAGGAGACGATGACGCTTACGCTCGGATGCTGAGGGCTTCTCGTTTCAAACGCACACAAAAGTGGGAACTCGTACGGCAAACCTAGACATACATTTGAAAAATTATGTTTAAATCAGTGTTCTTATTTAACCCTAGGGCACCCCAGGACGTTTTGTTTCTAACCCTACATGGGGTGCTGGGGCACCCCAGGACGTTTGTTTCTTAATTTATTTTGTTAATGTTATACCCATATATTTGAGCGTCCGTGTTTTTTAGTTTAGTGCCAACCCGCTACTGATTAATCAGGCTAATGGCGACAGTTGCACTGTGTGAACGTCTCTACGAGTGGCAGGGGGTACCTCAATACCCCAGTTTAAGAATACCATAAGTCTTATTTTTTTTAAGTCAATTGCAGGGATCCTCAAAAAAACCTATGGCTAGTCAATGTTCAATTCTTGTACATCAGACACAGGGTGTCTGTAGCTTTTGGCTACAAAATAAGGACAGAAAAAGCAAGATGACATGCCATAAGTGTAAAATGCCAATTCGTTTGGATTGCCAAGTAAAATTCTATAAATAATACTCAAATTAATATTCAATTTAGATTTTACCACTGATTTGTAATATCAAGATACTACCATTTCAAAAATAATCTCAATAATTGGTTTGTATTTTAAAAATTTAGTAGACTAGTACGCTTGATAGTGTAGGGTTCTAGGGTTAATATACATATATTTGGGAACCTAGATATTCTGTAATGCAATCAGAATAAATACACACTACCTTAAGAATATCTATCATTTACAAATGGTTTTGGTGTTAGGATTGACATTCATTATATGCTTTAAATCTTCTTTAGCTATTTTAATCCGAAAAAGTAATTATTGTTGTCTTTTTTATGTAATTAAATACGGCAACAGCTATTGTATGCATATGTGTGAGACACTGATAATTACTGAAGGTGTGTGGTAATAATATTTACCTAAATTATTGGGTTTACAAAAACTTTGTTTGAACATTTTAAAGCAATATGCGAAAAAAATACAAGTATTTCTTTTCTGCGTATTTCATGAAATACACGGAAAATTATAATAAATTTCTAGGATATGCATTTTGACTATATAATCTAGGGTTTTAAAATTGGAAAAAATGTTTGGATAAATTTTCTTCGATAGAAATAATTGTTGAAATGAGGCCTTCAAACACACTTTTTCTCCTAGTTTGACGAATGGGAACCATATACAGAGCTCAAACATATTTTATTAGGTGTGTTTTAACAATATCTAGAGATTTGATTTTTGAAATTTTGCTAGCTATTTTAGTTTTTTAATAAAAATATAAAGCCAACTTTTTTCCCTTTTGTCCTGAATCCGCCTCTCCCGCACTGCGCGATTTTTCGCTTGGAGTGACAGTGACAAAAATAAAATTTGCATAGCCTCTTAACATAATAAATCTGGTAACCATTTAATATCTTCCAGCTAACCAGTCCACAGACTCTATAACAGATATGAACCCACCAACATTCACTATATCTCAGTTCACAGTTCATTGAACAGTTCTATAAATCTGTGTGGTCACCGCTTGGCACGCTTTATCTATCTAGGGATGGGACAACCATTCTCCCGAAACGCTTTTTTCTGTTTCGTTTTAATTCATTTGCAAGTAAATATGAAGCATAGAATTAAGGTTGCATTTCATACGAATATATGCGTTAGTTTCTAATATTGATCAGGGAGTTTTGTTTTCATAAGACAAAAAGATCTCGTCGCGTAAGCGTCTTCGCTCACTCGAAGAAGGCAGTCTGAATCTGCTGAAACTGGTATCACGACCATAGTATTTATTGAGATAAGCCGGTTGTTTACATCAAAAAATGTAGTCTCGTTAAGACGGTTTTTTTTTGAGCAATTTCCTATTGTATTGAATTTTATTTTACTCAAAACTGTTTCGGCTCTCTAGTTTTATGCAAGGTCGAGGTAACTTGCAATGATACCAAAACAGTGTTGCATTTTTTGTTCTTTTCACAATCCACACTTGGATCTTTATTCCTAATCCACACTCGCCAAAACACCGCTGACATCCTACTGGGTATACATTCCTTCATGATATATATTTTTTTGACATGTTGATTTATTAGACGTTTATTACATTAGGTTCCGTCGACCGAATGACCAGCCCATCTGCCCATCTCTATGTGCATCTGGGTGAACGAAAGCGCCTGTTGATCTCAGTTGTTTATTTATTTCTTTGGCCAACTTCAGTTCGGTTTATTTATTGTTGTCGCTAAAGAATGTTATGGTATTTTCAATTTCTGTTAATAATTTGTGTTACCATGGTAACAAAGTTGCTAAAATTGCGAGACGTTCACGATTTAGATAAAAATCAAGCTAGTTAATCCAATATATAAATTTTTTTTTTATTTAACTTAAATTTGTTTCCATAACAGTCCATTACCTTTTTATTATTATTTATTACCTATTATTATTAATTACCTATTTATAAAGTTTCGAATACCACTGTATTTGTAGTTTTTATGTAGATTACAAGGGAATTAAATAAAATTACGGAATCTAACAATTCAAAATCACTCGAATGCTCAAATGCGCCACCGCTAAATAAAAGCATAAATAATAACAGAGAGCGGAGAGCAATTTATTTTTATTTGTTTAGGGTTCCGTAGTCAACAACAAGGAACCATTATAGTTTCGCCATGTCCGTCTGTCTGTCTGTCTATCCGCAGCTTAGCTTATAGACCATTAGTACTAGAAAGCTGTAATTTGGCATGGGTATACATATTTATTACACCGATAAAGTGGTACAGTATAATTTTGAAAATAAAAATTTTTTGTCTACGTCCCCTACATGTAAAGTGGGGAAGATTTTTTTTTTCTCGTCTATCCCCTAGTGTTGGGTGTCGCTGGATAGGTAATTTAAAAGTATTGGGGGTGTGAGAAGACCATTTTTCGATCCAGGGTTAAAACTGTTAATTTTTGTTAGAGTCAAGTGTCCCCGCCCCCTGCCTGCGAAACGGTTGTATTTGGAGACGTGAAAAAAATCACGGCAGTAGTATACAAGTAGGCTTTACAAGTTAACGAGTACAGATCGCGCTAAACTTTTAGTCCCCTCTAAACACGAGGCGATTCGCATCAGTAGGAACAAAATGTATGGGCCGTTCTTGGGAAGAGCAACTTCCGAGCGTACTAGAAGTTTGGCGCGATCTGTATTAGTCGACAAACTTGTAAAATGTACTTGGAGAAGAAGTCTGCATATTATGCAGGGTAACTGCGGAACCCTACACTGCGCGTGGCCCGACACGCACTTGGCCGGTTTTTATTTATAGCTTAAGCGCATGGGTGCATCAAAAATAATTTCTATTCCTTGGGAATAAGTCTTTACGCAGGGTTGTGTTATACCAAGATGAGCAATTTTCTAGGTCAAACTACCCTTGCTAAGAAAGGGGCCCTTAATACAGGTCCCTTTTACCTACATTTGCATGGGTACTCCACCCTCGTGCCTCTTGAGTTTTCACGTTGACATAACACTTTGTATCTCTTGGGTGTTTGGGTTCAACATATTGGTTTGGCATGTCAATTCTAAATAAATATGTGTTTAGGATAGTGCAAAAAAACGAAACCTTTGTAGATTCTTTGTCACCCTTTTTCTGATTGTCTTTTGAAGGTGCAAAAATACGGCGACGCTTTGAAAGATTCGGAAAATGTTTAGTGATGTCATATTTAATATTTATACCATTAAGTAACATACAAACACATTAATTTTTTAATCCAGGGGTTCCCAAAGTGTGCGCCGTAGAAAGTAAAGAAGGGCGCCGTGAGTCGATCCTCTATCATTATCCGAAACCACAAATATTCGAGGGTACCTTTTTTGAGCGCTCGCATCAGTAAAGACAATAGGTAACTACTTACCACGTACCATACGTACCGTACCATACTACGTACCATATTGTACATATTTGAATTTTTATTTCTATCTTCCTAACCTAACTTCTAATATTGTAGGTACCTATTTCTTTCGACTGTATCATTTTCAAACAGGGCGCCGTGACAAAATACTAAATTTGTAACTGAAAAAGAATGGGAACCCCTGGTTTAATGTTTGTTTAAAGTAACGTAGCGTAAACGCTGCTGTCTCTTTTTTGACAGCTATCGATCTGTACTAACTCTCACTTTGCCTGTTGAACTCACACGAAGAACATCTGTTATTTTCTATAACGAAGACTATGGCAATTTTTTTATAATATATAAAGTCATTTATCTAAGTAAACTATTATTCTGCTTCCTGGGGCTCCCTTTTTACATTAATTCTACACTGTTATGTACCATGCAACCTGCATTCATCCTACAGTATTCTGTACAATACCACAGCATAGACTGTGACAATACGAAAACTTTCAACACGTGAAAGACATGTCAAATTCCGTATACAGCATGATATAAGTACCGCGATAACTGTAAATTTCAATCATTTGAAATTCTACAAAAGCATTTGAATTAATCAGCAACAAAAATAAACAAGTGACGTCTATGAGTAAAATTCAAAATTCGCATTAAATACACAGAAAAAGAGTTCACAAATGAGACATATTTGGATTGGAACACCTGAACAAAGCCTCTTCAACCCAGTTCATTACGCAAATAAACCTACAGGCCCCTGCGGACCGCAAACGTCGACCTTTTACTTTAATGAATTTGCTGATTACTAATTCAAAGTTTTATTATAAATTCACATGCACGTCTTGCGTTGAAAATTTCAAATTTAACGTAAGAAATTTCGTAGGTCATTGCTACAAAAAGTATTTACAAATTCTGTACCTAAGGGAGCCCAGAGACTAGAAACAAAGAAAGAAAGAAAATGGAAATTTATTGCCAAAACTCATTAAAAGGTAAACAAAAAGTAAACTTAAACTAAACTTAGAACATTTTATAATAACATTTTACAATAACATAATTTAATATACATACTATATACAGTTTAGGCAAATGGATACATGTTCAGCAAAGGCTGTCTGTGAAATGTAAAAAATTACAAACAGCGCTGGTTTTCAGCGTGTACCATGGCAGTTGACATATATTTCGCTGATTTTAATTAGAGAAAAAAGGTATGTCGTATATTTTTATTTATTTATTTTGTGAATGTACATGATATCTCTAAGTGCAATGTGCAAATAATATGTTTTTTTTGTGTACAAATGAATATTGTAAAAATCAATATGAATATTTTTATTTTAAGTGATGCATGTTTGTGTGGGGGAAGAAATGTGTGGTGACTAATTAAATATGCATTAATTTAGTATATTCTATACAATATTAAATATTAAAGAAAACTTATTTGTTTTTTATTTAGTTTAAACTATATATTTCTATAAAAACACATTATCACAATAATTACTTCCAGATATATTTCGACTTTTGATGTCAGCGTCAGTGGAATTAGGTAAAATAAATATAATGTGTTACAAATGTCATAAAATGGAGTGGATGATTGACAAGCAAATGAAGTAAAAGACAAAAGAAAAAAAAAAACTTTGTCTTAACAGACAAAGATAAATAATCATCTACCCATCTCCACACCCATATTTAAAAACCTACCTACTCAATACATTACATATACACTGATTTTATACTGACTATATATATATATATAGAGGTAGTGTATATGCGTATAAATTATAATAAAAGACAAGATGCAGTCAAGCACTGCTCCAAAACCTATCATTTAAGATTTCAGTGACATCGACATTTTCTCCGAAAGTATATCAGAATCTCACTAATATTATAAATGAGAAAGTTTGGATGGATGGATGTTGTTTGTTTCTCCTTCACGCCGTATCTACTGAACCGATTGAGCTGAAACTTTGCACACATTAGCAAAGGATTAAGACTGAAACGTGTCTTGGTCTTCGGCTTCGCCAAAGACACTCCAAATACTCCAAACCACACGGAGAAAAAATATTTTAACAATACTACCAGATAGTTTTGTAAAAAATACCTGGTTTACCAAAACAGAATTATGTTATGTTAACTTGAATTATTGTATACATTAGATTGTTCAAGTAAACTGAACAATAAATATAGACGTCACATATAGTACAATGTTTTCTGTTTAAATGAACTATATTCAGGTTAACAGAACCAGAATATTTTCTCGGTGCAGAGTCAGCTCAACTACGTACTAAAAATTAATGGTTTGAAAAATATTTACAGATTCAATACGACTGTATAAAAAGTTAATCAACGCGGGCGAAGCTAGTACTCATATAAAAATAAGGTTTTGCAAAATTTATCAAATACATAATTCACTGTTATAATTTTCATAATGTTAAAAGTTCTTTCCATTTTAATTATTTCTTAAGTACATTCTAATCTTCTTATGTTTGTAATGAGCTTTCAAAAATAATTGTTTTCTGTATATGGTTCTTTAGGTTCGTTTGTGTTATTTGAAAGTAATTTATGTCACTTCGTGATGGAACATTTTAACAATGATATGAAAAATACTTGTTCTATGTTCCACTAATATACCTATATTTAAGCACGATTACGCTACCGGTTTCATCGATCTAATTGTTTTCGCCTGAAGATGTCGATTAAATCGATGAAACCGGTACCGTAATCGTGCTTAAATATATAAGTGGAACATAGTACACGTATTTTTCAATTTTCTATCATTATTTGTTCATGTTTCGTGTTGTAACTGTTTGTAAACTGAATAAAAATAATTTAATTTAATTTTTTTTTTATTTTATTTTATTGAGAACACAAACAGTCACACAGAAATCTTAATACAGTAAAGAATAGACCTGGAGGTTCCTGAAGTTAACAATCAGAATAAGTACACTAAATTAAGAAGCAAAGTTACAAAAATGCGTATACAAAATATGACACAAACACAAAAGGCACGTCGCACAGGCATCGAAATGGATTTAGAATACTAAATATTACGACAAAGTGAATATTGTAGTTGTAAGATAAGATTGACAAATTATAGTTTAGACACAAAATAACGACTTACAGAATGTTTACTCCAAATAACTAGCGAAAACAGGCTCACGCACACATAGACGCGTACGTACGACGATCTCGAAGATACTCGGGTGAATGCCAATACGAAATTCTGCCGAGATCGTCGTCGTCGAGCCAGCCTTCTGGTAGTATCTATTTTGTGGTTTAGATATTGCTTTAAGAGCATTTATTTTAAAACATTGGTGGCTTAAGGCGAACAAGTCTAAATCTTGTGAACCTTGTAAAAGTTGTTAAAGAAAATAAAATAAAAAATATATATTATTCATTTATTTATGAATACTTTAGCTCTTCCATTCGTGCACAAAGAAATTTGACATTTTATGACGTTCGTTACAAAAACGTGCGCGCATAATTCCAAGGAGCATATTGAAATTTCAATATTTCTCCCCAAGAAAACACTAATAAAAATTTATAACTCAAGATAGAAAAGCTCATAAATTCCGAGCTTTTCTTCAGAAGCGATTTTACTTAGTTTACAAGCATCGCTATGCTGCTAAGCTTTTATATAAAGCTTTGCCATTTTTAAAAGACACTTATAGTGACTGCTAACGTTTAGTTTTAGAGTTCCTTATTTTATCTATTTAGCTAAGTGCAAATTTTTTATATGGAACGAAAAACTATATTCTTTTATAACCAAAATTTTAACTTTATACGAAGATGAAATTTTTTGCTGAATAATTAATTAGCAAATTATAATATCAAAGAATTTTAACAGACCTTGTCTTGTTTGGTATTTTACTGTGTAGTGAATTTTTTTTCAGTCGCCATAAGATATTGGTACCTTAAGGTTAAACTTCAGTCGCTCGGTACAAAGTGCATAACTTAATTTTGTTTCTCTTATTTAGAAGTTAAATTGCAAAAAATTTTGGTCTGTGGCAATTCACGCAAATAGTTCAGTGAAAGTTAGTTTTATAAATCAGCGGCTTAAAATTTAAGGTTAAACTTCAGTTGCTTAGCGCAAAGTGCAAAGTTTAACTTTGTTTTCGTTGGTTAGAAGTTAAAATTGATAAACATTTAGGTATGTGGCATTTGACGCCAATAGTTCAGTATTATTGAGGTTTATAAAGCATGTGTTTGAAATTTAATCCACAATTAGTCATGATCCATTTGGAGTACAACTCATAAATTTCAATTAGGTTTTCTCGTTATGATATTTCAAAAGCCAAAGGACCATAACATTTTTGTGTAACATTTTTGTCTAACCAAGTTAAAACAGCATTTTTAGGTGGTTTTGGGAAGATCCTGACTAATTGTGTATACAATTTCAAATTCTTGCTTTATAAACGTTACTAATACTGAACTATTGGTGTTAAATGCCACACACCAAAACACTTTTCAATTTTAAATTTCTAAACAAGATAAACAAAGTTAAAAACTTTGCGCTAAAGCTACTGAGGTTTAACCTTAATTAACTTAAAATAGCATTTTAAGGCGATATGTAAAAGTTTTAGCGTCCCTGTTACTCCATACGCGAAAAAACCCTCAGTGCGAGAGGGACGGATTCATAGAAAAGTAGCAAAAAGTCGGTTTTTTATTAATATAAAATGTACTAAAGTTGCTATCAAAATTTCGTTTAACCAGGTCCTAGATACCGTTAAAACCCATCTAATAAAATTTAATTGTAGCCCATATGTCATTCTAAATTGTCAAACCAGGAGAATTGGTGTCGAAAAAGCAACATTTCAATAAATATTTCTATCGAGCCGAATTTCTGCAATCGCGTTTCTGTTTTAACAGATCCCTAGAAAAAGATTCCAAAAATAATATACTATTTTATCAAAATAATACATTATTTACTGAAGTAGATATGCAAGTTCTTAAAGTGTCGATTTTTTTCCGTAGCGCCTTAAGCTTCTTACAACAAAATCGTGACTATTTGTGCATTTTATTTTAAACTGTTGATTTATAAACCTAACTTATATCATAGATAATACTTATACTGAACGTCTGGTGTGGATTGCCACAGACTAATATCTTTTTCACTTTTAACATGTAAATAAAAAAAAAATAAGTTGTTGTGCACTTTGTACCGAGGTACCGAACCTTAAGGTGGTTCTTACAGCTGGTGACCGAGAAAGTCACAAGTAAGGTCGGTTTTCACTCAGATTTTAATTTTGTAAAATTTAAAATATATATATTATATACCACAGAATATGTGGAATGATGTGCTTTGATTATAATTTTAAATTTTCATCTATGATTTAACAAATTAAATACCAAAACAGACTCCAATTTAATACTAAGGTCCGATTTCAGTAACTAAGTATGCAAAGAAACAAATTAAAACTTAGTCAAATGTATGATAATATAACAACAAATGAGTTCCTTTAATAATTTTTGAAGAATTTTAGCTACAATTTTTTTGTATTTTTAAGCGCCTATATTTTGCGCTATCCGGAGACCCAGCGACGTAACGCAGTGCGCGCTGATATGAACGTTATTTCAATATAGTTTCTTCTGTCGATATTTGTACCGACACAGGTCGACTCAAGGTCGTTGGTGGCTACAACAGCCTTAATCTATAGGTTCGGGTCCTGCCATTGGAGCATATACCAATGATTTTATCAAAATTGATGTATATAATATTTCTTTACTTAACACTTGCTAAACGGTGAACAGTATTGCCGTTCTTAAATCTAGTAAACTACTTACATCACTATGAAAATCTACCAAATAAACTACTAAAATCTACCATTGAAAATACTAAGATTCGAAAGTGATCCATGAGATTTTTGTAAAATGACACAGCAGTATGTTTTTTTCGTCATTGTTTACAAGTTATAATGAATGAACCATTATTAACAAAATCAGGCTCAACAGGAGGCATTTATTGTTAACGGTTTTTATAAATCTTTTTTAACATTGCATCGTCTACATGAAAATTATACAACCACCATCATCTAATCAAATTTAGTGACATTGTTCTGATTGAATAATAGCAGGAAAGAAAATGTTTTGTATTCATGTGTCACTAGGATAACTGAAAATATAACCAAAACCATAGATTATCAAAACATATCTTTGAAATGCAGTACTGCCAACCTTATAAAAAATATAGCGTTTTGTTGCTGCATACCTACTCAGACTACTTAATGATACCAAAATCGACTGAATTTAAAATACAAATTATCGAAGTAATCTACCAAACTCGTCCAAAATTACTAAAATAGTAGTAAAACTACCATAAACGGTAACACTGACGCTGCAAAAAAAATATTATTCGGTAAATCGCGTACATTTGTACATCTAATTGCGTACATTTGTGCCCGAAGTACGGTGTTAAGATTTATTAGGACGTGAATATTATCGGTAAACATGAGAATTTTTGGTGCAAAATATCACTATTTACCTAAAATGATTGTAATGAAACAACCGTTTTTGTCTTACGCAATTTCGCAAAAAATATTTCTTGGAAAAATATCGTGAAAAATCCCAAGCAACCAACATTTAGTGCCATTAGCACTCCGTCTCGGCAAGTTGATCTTTTGGTACTAAATCCATCAATCGCATTGAACCAGCTAATCCTTCTTTGGCATGACGCCAACGCGAAGCCAAGAACTCGCTCCAAAAAGGTTACTTATTTACTGAACCTTTTTACAAGAATATAAGGTCCAAAAGAAAGCGAAAGTATTTTGAAACAGTTTTATTGGAAAGAGGTGTTCGTTAGCCAAGGCAAAAAGGGCTAATTGGGTGATAGATAACTTTTTTAAAAGTTTAAACGGTATGAAAATTGGCGGATACAGGGAGGGGGCTATGGGGTCATGCCCCCCTCCCCCCAAACACCAAGAGTTCCATACATTTGTATCGACTTTTTCAAGACAAATTTTATTCTGAACAATAATCCTACCGATTCGTATGATAAAATAGCGAGGGTTTTTTTTTTATTTTTAGTTGGTTCGATTCCCGGGTGAGACAAGCTAATTTCAGAATATCTTTGAATGCAGTTTTGTTTCTTTTAAAAAATAAAGGAATGTTTCTTTTCAGTAAAATGAGCTAACTAAAGGATTTAAGGTAGTTCCCCTCCAGGGCCCTTAAATTTTTTCCAACCTGTATATAAAATAAATAAATAGCTTTTGTTATTATTATTATTATGTCATAATATAGATTTATCATGTATCGGGACTATGTAGTCCCAGACCTTTGGGAGGCCTGCGTGGGGCCGAAGCCAACACAAAGAGCCCCTTTAGACAACTTTATCCAAATGTGATGAAACACCAACCGACGATTATCCCTGTATGCACTGTAGGAGTGCACCCAAAGACAACCCCCGGTCAGTGTAGGACTATTGTAAGGAATAAAAACAAAGAAAACCAGGCTATTGGCTTGAGTTGCTAGTGGACTGGATATCTGGGACGATAGAAGGAACAATAGCACCTGCCCGACCTATGTTAATAACACGGGAAAATAGGCAGGCGGAAACTTGCCAACTCAATTAAATGGACCCCCCAAAACGGTAGATCACAC
This sequence comes from Ypsolopha sequella, assembly GCA_934047225.1. Lineage (NCBI taxonomy): Eukaryota > Metazoa > Arthropoda > Insecta > Lepidoptera > Ypsolophidae > Ypsolopha > Ypsolopha sequella. The sequence goes on along the minus strand of OW204002.1, from coordinate 8,367,620 downwards.
GGTGAGAAAAGGGGGCAACATTTGCTGACCTGCTAAAAGGTGGAGAAGTGTCACTGGACTTTAAACAACGATCACTTGCTCCCTGAGGGTCCAGCATCACGTGCCCACTAGCCACTTACGTTTCACATCCACCCTTCGAGCATATAGCTCTTGCTACTGCACTCTGACCGGCCTCCCACGGCAAGCCAGAGGTGGGGGATCTGTCCCTCGTCATTGTTAACTCCAGCCGGCCAACAAAGGCAAGCCGAAGATGAAGAACAGGGCTTTCCCCCGGGAGCATGTTCGCGTTCGAGCTTAACAGATTATAACAAGTGACAATTTTAGTTCCCGGTACGCTCGGTTCAAATGATGTTGGCATAATGTGTACACTTTGCACTTCCAATGTATAATAGGGAAAAACAACATCTTTTATTTTTAATTATTATTATTATCACCTATATTTTTGCTAGTGTTAATAGATATCGTGTCACCCTTCTTGGTTGCTTTTCAAGTAAAGAGGTTTTGGTCCTTTGTGGTTTTTGTTTGATAACTTGATATCACTACATAGTATAAAACAAAGTCGCTTTCTGCTGTCTGTCTGTCCCTATGTATGCTTAGATCTTTAAAACTAAGCAACGGATTTTGATGCGGTTTTTTTAATAGATAGAGTGATTCAAGAGAAAGGTTTATATGTATAATACATGCCCGTGCAAAGCCGGGGCGGGTCGCTAGTAATTTATAAGAATTGAGAAACATTTATTTATCACTATCAAGTACCTATGGTTTGCAATTCATATATATATTTTTTTTGAATGATGACCATCGTCATATTTTATATTTAAAAGTATTTCCTTATTCATTAAGTAATAAGTATTTTTTGCAATATGATGAAGATCTTCGTACTTTATATTTAAAAGTATTTCCAAATTAATTTAGAATAGAAAAGAAATAAAAACCCTGACTCGGGCAGAAAGATCTGTTTTGTTTCTAACATTACTTCCCTCGAAATAAAATATAATCTATAAAACTTTGTCTACTCATATAAGTTTCATGAGAGCTACAACAATACAGTTCCAGAGTTCATTTTAATTAAAAAAAAAAGTTTTATATTTAAGAACAAAAAACAAAAACCTAGTTTAGTACATCTGAGCGTAGCAAAAACGGTTCAAAATAAAGTAAACTAAATTAATTTACACAAACAAACTTTAACAACCTAACAGCTAAGTAAGCTTCTCACTGTATTTATTTTCCATTTAGACTAACCTTACATTCCTTTGTGTACATAAAATTGCCCAGTGTTATGCATTTAACTTCGCCGCACTTCGCCGCTGGCGGAATTAAGCAAATTTAGTTTTTTTAATTTAATTAACCCAAGGAAGTCGAGGTATGTAATTAGAAACAAAATATTAAATTGACGGAATTCAAGACAGAAAGATACTAAAATTTTACAACTAAAACTTGAACGCAATAGCTTTAATAAATTGCCAGCCAATATCGGGTTACATTACGTGTAAGGCAGATATTTTTTATTTTATTTGTTTGTGTTATGATGTAATTTTCGTTTAGTTTTTGGTTTTGTAATTCTTTTTTACCTGTGTTTCTTTATTAAGTACAGGTTAAGGCTGAAAATCGACGCATTTTTATTTGTAATAAACAGCCACAAGTCGAGCCTTAGACCGATTGTGATGTGTATAATTATTATGTGTTTTTGACAAAATATGTCTTCTATTCTATTCTAACACGTACTGCTCTGTAATTCTTCTTCGTTATTTGAATCTAGTTTCAGTTACTTACGTCAGCGCAGGCGGAACTAGGGAAAAACGGCAAGTAAAACTATAAGAATTGGCTATCTATAATTTAATCTAATACACATACAGCGTTGAGTTCACTTCGATGATTTTCTATCGAACCAGAAGAGGATTGTATGAAATTGGGTACAAGGTAAAGGTAGGTAATATGATTGGGCCTTTTGTAGTTGGGTTTATTCTATCCGGTTCCGGAATTCCTCTCTTTTCTATCTACTAAATAATTGAATGTTACGTTATGACCAAGCCTTCTGAGATAACATAATCTGTTTTTGCTAAGAGTTAGGTAGCGCAAAAGAAATGTCATAATAATATTAATAAACATTTTACTGCACACAAAAACACAGGTAAATACATATTAGAATTAAGAGAAATACAGGGGTAAAGTGGACTTATTTCTGAAAGAAATTTCTTACAGTCAACCATAAATGACAGAGATGAAGAAACATTATACACTGGCTTATTGAAATTTAAAATGAGTGCATAAAGAGTGATATAATAGTCAACATACACTATTAACCTAAAAGTATACCTAACGACCTAACAGTCTAAAAACTAAACAAAGAGTAGGTACTAAAATAATATATAATTATATGTATTTAAATATGATACACTACATAAATACGTACGATACATACATACTAGTAGCTAGAGCTGCTGAGAGGACAAAAAGTGCTTCTTCAAGTTGAATTTGAAGGAAGCGATTGAGGGAAGACTTTTAAGGAAGTGTGGAAGATCATTTTAAAGACGGAAGGATCTTCCATATAGATCATAATTTGAATTGGCTGCCATTTTTGCAGATGGCGCCAAATGTCACTGTGCTTTAACATTTATGATGTAGATATATACATGGTATAATAGAGAATTAGTTGTCAACAAGCCATGGAGCGATACACAACGTGGAATTATTGTTACTGCTCTTTGACTAAAAATACGCTTTAGTCAAAGTTACTGCTTATTTGACAAATTGTGATCTCTCGTTTTGGAGAATTGAAGCGACCGTCCAGATCGCCAGATCTAATAGCACCGGACTTCTTTCTTTGGGGCTTTTTAAAATCTCTCCTTTACCACAACAAACCACGAACCGTGCAAGTTTTGAAAGATAACACTGAAGAAGAAATCGCCAATTTGAAGCCAGATGCGAGCAACAATTCAAAATGCCGTAAAACAAGCGCAATTATGCATCAACTTGGGAGGTGGCCATTTGAGCGATATATTTTTTGCAATTAACTATAATGTCATCAATTTTATACTTTCAAATAAACTTTTTATGAAAACAGAGCTCTTTTTTTTCATTAACAACAAAATGGCAGCCGATTCAAATTATGACATTACTTTTGCGGTACCTATTTAAAAATATAGGGTGTAAATGTAAATTGTCTGCGATCTTTACATAAAACCACATGGTCTACTGATCATACTGAACAACTCTCTGAAGAAAAATACGCGCGCAAACATTCAAAGAAGATATTCAACTGTAACGTAAAGACTCTCATCTCGGAGACATCTCGGAGGACGAATATACAAGGTGACTTTTTGATCATCGTCCAAATTCATACTGGAGGCTTGATAAGTGATCAGTATCTTGGATCAATAACAATTTTTGTGAAATTTCATTTTACGAATTTTACAAAAAAAATTATTGATCAATGATACTGATTACTTACCAAGCCACCAGTGTGAATTTGGACGATGATCAAAAAGTCACCTTGTATATTTTACGTTGCGTGTAAACAGCTGATTCACGGACTACGTTGCCTCGAAAAACACCCGTATCTCGTTGCGTTAGGGTTCACGCATTTTTGTTTGAAACTCAAATATTTCCTAAACTAATGGTTCACGCGGGTATGTTTCTTGGGAAAAGTGGTTCAGTATGAACGGTAGAATATGTGGTTCATTTAAATGTAGCAGTCTGTATACACCCGGTATGTATAGGGAAGTAGCTAAAAGTTAGATTCCAACTATTTTTCGTAGTTACGTCAAAATAGTATTTATTAATATGCGTATAATTATTTTTATTTTATAGATACATTTTTAATGACAACTATACTTTTTTATACGTATACTTTCATGATGATATCTAAATAATATTTAGGGGTCCCATGCTATTAAATTAAAATGTAAGGATTATAAAAAGCCCCAAGTTGTTGTTTTTACATATTTTTCTTTTACCAAAAATTACATACATGCATGTACTCACGCCTGTCTTCCAGAGGGGTAGGTGGAGACTACAGATTTCCATCTACTACGATCCATACACACCTTTTTCGCCTGTTACACGTCCTTCAATGTAGTTATACAAGCTCTTCTATTCCGGGTACTTTTGACATTGCCCTTCTTCAGTATGTCAGCAATTTGGTCAGCAAAGCAGCTTCTAGGTCAGCCTGGTTGAATTGGACTGAAAATTACCTAACTGTCAATGTTAACAAATCAACTTTCAGAACGCGTTTATTTAAAATGATAAAATTTACAATACAGGTAGCTATGTTAAAAATAATATTTTGCAACCGTGACATAAACGAACAAAGTGAGTTTCGTAAAAGACTGCACGAGTGTCCCAATGTCTAATTATGTCAAGTTGCACACAATACTTTATCTACGACCATCAGAAATATCGTCTTTGCGTGACATTATTTATAATGTTTTCAAATAACAATTTCACGAAACCGGCCAAGTGCGTGTCGGGCCACGCGCAGCGTAGGGTTCCGTAGGTGCCTTGCACAATTTGCGGACTTCTTCTCCAAGTACATTTAATAAGTTTGTCGACTAATACAGATCGCGCCAAACTTCTAGTACGCTCGGAAGTTGCTCTTCCCAAGAACGGGCTATACATTTTGTTCCTGCTGATGCGAATCGCCCCGTGTTTAGAGAGGACTAAAAGTTTGGCGCAATCTGTACTCGTTAACTTGTAAGCCTACTTAGCTGTGATAGTTTTCCTTTTAATTTCGTTATGTATACTACTGCCCTGATTTTTTGATGTCTCCAAATACAACCGTTTCGCTGACGGGGGGGGGGGGGGGGAAACTTGACTTTAACAAAAATGATATTTATAAAAACTTTATAAAAATCATCCCCACTTTATTGGCGTGATAAATCTGTATATCCATGCTAAATTACAGCTTTCTAGTACTAATAGTCTCAAAGCTAAGCCGTGGACAGACAGACAGACAGAGGGACAAGGCAAAACTATAAGGGGTTCTTTGTTGTTGACTACGGAACCCTAAAAAATGAGAAAAAGAACACATCATGATGACATCATCAGCACAAATTTTCCCAAAGCCGTTTAAAACAATAACCGACCCGAAAACATGTTAATTTGTTTTCAGGGAATTTCTCGTGAAGACACGTTTCAGCTCCGAAAGGGAAATTTATTAGCTCGGCCTAACTCCGGGTTCCGTCAGGGGTTTTACTCCAATTAAATACTTAATTAGGTGAACCCTAATTTGTTGGTTGTTTCACAGTCGCTGGCTAAGGAGTGGTGGTTGGAACTTTACCAATTATAACGATAATGATGATGATGATTTAGCAGGCTTGAACGAGATAATCGTTAGTTATCATTAAGAGGCTATGCGAATTTTGTTTTTGTCACTGTCACTCCAAGCGAAAACACGCTCAGTGCGAGAGGGACGGGTTCAGAGCGAGAGCAAAAAAATGACAGTTTTACAATTTTTATAAAAAACCTAAAATAGCTAGCAAAAGTTCAAATTTCAAATCTCTAGATATTGTTGAAACACACGTAATAAAATATGTTTGAGTTCTGTATATGGTTCCTATTCGTCAAACGAGGAGAAAAAGTGTGCTTGAAGACCTCATTTGAGTCAAAATGCATATACCAGATATTTATTAAAATTTTCCGTGTATTTCATGAAATACACAAAAAAGAAGCACCTCTATATTTTTACATATAGGCGATATGTGTATAACGTGGTTCTGTAATAAAATCGTGAGATCTAACTTCTTATAATTTTAATTTCTAACATAAACTGGTTGCTAAGATGAATTTACGGAAGCCGGAAACTGGCGGTAGTACTCGTCCATACGAACAACAAAGAATCGCGAAAAAGAAATCAGCTGTTCCATAGAAAAGTTATACAACGTGTAACAGAAAGGTGTAACCATATTTGAAGAGCTTATTTAGTCAATGGTTTATAAACTATTAATAAAATATAAAAAGCTAAAAATATATAAAAATAATTATAGACCTTTACATATGAAATTGCCGAAATTTTCTTACAGATTCAAGAGTTTATAATTCCTGTAATTCAACAGCTATTTCCATTCAAAATTCAAAATTCAAAAAGTTTATTTTGCAAAGTAGGTATATATAATACACGTTTCACAAGTCAAATTTTAATCTTATAAAAATATATGTAATAAAATAATAAATGTACATGAACTACTTAGATTAAATGTTTATTTAATTTATGTAGCAATATATATAAGATTAAAATTATAGGTAAAATATTATTATACAAGGTGAAATCCAATCAACCGCCCGAACCCATACCGAAGACCCGGCCAGGGACCAGGAACAAGGTTCAGTGATCACCAACCGATCATTATTATTATTTGTTTTTTGTTTAAAAGTTGATTTTAAGCTCTTACATCAAAATAAAATTTTGTTTTTATTGTCAGTTTGATAACCAAAATTTAATTTTCAAAAATATTTCGTCCTGAATACCATCCATTTCCATGATAAGATTCGTAATAATTTTTTACAGCTGACACTCTTCATTTTGATTTTAGCTTTTACATCTAAATACAATGTTGTTTTTATTGTCAGTTTGATAACCAAAATTTAATTTTCAAAAATATTTCGTCCTGAATACCATCCATTTCCATGATAAGATTCGTAATCATTTTTTGCAGCTGACACTCTTCAAAAATTACATTAATATTGCTGTTAGCTTAATGTTGTCTCATTCATACACAAAAAAAAACACATAATTTAGATTTGACATTCTTAAAAAAAAAGCAAAAATGATTGAGTTTCATTCAAATTCTCTACAGAAAACGGCGATTTCATGTGTAAAGACCTATTTTATTAATTTAATTTCTAACATTGCTTGTGTTTGTTTTGACCGAAGATAGTTAATGTTTTCTTTGACGTGACTTTAAATTGATCACTTGAAAACGAACCAATCGGTTCTTCAATTGTTATCGAAAATTACTAATATAACTGGTTAATTCGATTTGAGCAGCTATCGAAGATTAAAAAAGGAATTTGGTCAGTAAATATTACAGATATAATGAAGTTTGTTAAAAAGAGAGATAAACTTTCAAGATTATTACGAGTACAATTAAGACTAACTTTTGCTCGCGTGGAAATGTTTTTCAATTAGCGAAAGTTTTCGGCTTGGCGGTTATTTAATGAGCAACCTTTGTAGCCTATATGTTGACCAGGGACCTTATTGACTAACTTCAACATTTATCGCGAATGCTTTCAAAGGAAACGTGATTGGCTGGAAATGACGTGACACATCGTTTCTAGCCAATCACGCGTGCTTTTGAAAGCGATGGCGATAAGAGGATTGTTAGGAACCTCATTATTTAATAATAATAATTCAACAAATTCCTTTTCAGTATTTATTTATGTATTTACAATAAATTATGTCATTTTACTAATCATAAAAAAGTGTGTTCTAATATATATGGGTATTTTTAATTTTCTGTAATTTTATTTTTTAACATTATTCATGTTTTTTACAAATTAAGTCCTGCATGCTGTGCGCGCCTTTGGATGTCAATCTAGCTCGAAACTCTTATTTTTATTAATTAGACTTAAAAAATGTCTTTGATTGTTATCTGTTGTGCATGCCTAATAAATAAAATAAAATAAAATAGATGTTGAAGTTAGACAATAAGGCCCCTGGTTCTCGAGTTAAAATGGAACAGACAGACAAACAGTTAGATGGACTGTCTTATATGGTCTAAGATCCAAGGAATCGAATTGGATAATTTTTTTCACGGTTTTGGCGTTCGTGTGAATGATACGCGCACACAAAGGTGTGTAGAGCGCCATCTCACTCTTTCCCGTGAATTTTGTCTCTTTCTAGCTTTTCGATTTTATATAATAGATTGCGACTAGTTTCGTCTGTTTGAAACCGTCAGGCTCTTTTTGTTTTTTGTTTACCTCTTCCAATTAGCCCGACGATGTCAAATAGACGAAACTAGTCGCAATAATTAAATTAATAAAATACTGGAACTCGTACAAGGAGACTTTTATTGAAGTTCCATCAAGGAGTCACACCTTACAGTATAAATTATGTAACTTTTATTTTATTACAGCATCTTTTGAACTTTAAAATTTCAGGTAAAACGAAATTTGTACAGAAATTTTAATGACAGCCGAACTACGACGATAGTATTACACAACATAAAACCGACATTCTCTAACACGGCGCACCGAGATGTTTCACTCGTTGACCTGGGCTCAACCCGCGCCGCAACTACGAAACAATTTAAGGAAGTCAAAGAGTAACATTTCTGGCCACATAACTGCGGCTTGGGGTCATCCATGCTGGAATGTGTCCCCCTCCCCTCGACCCCTTCGCCCCGGCGACAATAATGCCTCTGAAAACGACCGCATAGATCGGATTTACTGGACCTTTGTACTTTTTAAGGTTGCGTCGAAAACGGAAGCCCTTATGGGACAGTTTCAGCAGGCCGGTCTCATTTATCACGCCACCCGCGCAGTAGCGAAATATCGGAGACTTTTGACCTTGAGATGGTCAATGTAAAAGAAGCTCTCGCGCGTAGTGATTCGATACTTTCTCGCTTGCAAACTGATAGTAGGCAGTTATAAAAAGATATCGAAGCACGGGTGCGAGCTAGCTTGCACTTTATTGCTGGTCTGCGAGAGTAGCTATTTATTTAAATATCTTTGCAATGTGACTCTTCTGTACGTAGTATTGTATTTATTCTGTGGTTTCGGTCCCCGGCACAGTAGAGACAAGAAAAGTAACAGTATTATGTCTTCATAAAAAACGGCTGAAACGCGCGCTTCCAAATCTCGGCATACACCTCGGTAGCAGGGGTACGCCGCAGTTAACGGGACACCTGACGCTAGAACATCAACAACACCAGGTTTTCAAGGGTTCATTGGAAGAAACTAGGTCTCTTCTCATATTGAAGAAAATATATTTGATTTATCGATCTTTTATCTAGGGATTCCACCTGTAAACAATGTTTAAAGATTAATACTTTTGTCAAAAAAAAATGTTTTCCACCCTCTTTTTTTTTGGTTTTCAAACGTTCGTTTCAAAAACGCAGTTAAGGGATCACCTTGATTCTTTTTTATAAAATAGGCAATAGAAATGTGAAGGGATGTTACCTAAATCCAATATTTTTTTCCCTACAAAATATTTAAGTATTAGCTAAAAACATACCAATTTGTTGTTTCGCTGCCTGATCACTAGTATTACGCGTCCAAGAACAAGAGGCCAAAGAGCTAACATATAATCGCCTCTATGAAAACCAAATAAGGTCTTTGCCATTAGACTTATTGTGCTGGACGGGTAATAAAAATGTTGCTAGGGTATGCCATCCTCTAAAGTACAGACGCGAAGAGTGTTAGACGTGTTAGACTCCCACGCATTTATGTGGGCAGCCCTAATGCGTGCGTCTGCCGAGCGTTATTTCAAAGACATTGCCCAGACGTTATACTGTTACTTTTCTCTACTGCGTCCCCGATACAGGATGAGGCACCGGCCACACAGAGCAGCGTTCTGCCTTCCGCAGTCACTGTAATCTATATAACGGCTTGTATCCTGGTTTATTCGTCCAAGCTTGTATCTTTAAACACAGAGACCGCGAGAAGCCGCGTTATTGTGTGAACCACAGAACACGCTTGTGTGCCTTACACAAAAACACCAATGTGAGGCATTTTTCTTATTCGTGTACTGTGCCAAATACAGCGTTTGTGCACATGAGCACATTGACAGGTTGACCAACATTTTGCCTGATTCGTTTTCTCTTACGTTATCATAAAAATTCTCACCAGATCTTGAAAAAAAACATCTTAATTTAGCACTTTTTCCTCAAGAATTTAAACATAGTGTCCCTTAGGTCAGCAAAATAAGAAGCAGCCTGTTTACTTTTCTCCCTCTAACGCATAGATAGATGGGGTGCCATTGCCTCCATGAAATTGAATTTTACCCCATGAACACAAGCAAGATGACGTAGCTACTTACTGGTGTGTGAGTAGATTTGAGAGTGTAGTAGCTATGAGTGTGTGAGTGTAGCTCTGCCGCAGTTAATTGCGCTTGACTACTGTACTTACCACGGACCAACATAAAGGTAGTAAGTACGTAAACGGGACTTTAGTCTTTGTCTATATCTACTTACTTTATGTGTCCTACCGCTGTTATTATTCTGCCCTGAGGACTCCGAACAGACAGGTACAATAAACAAGGTTCTTTGCTTTTTAAGATAATCTTGGGGGCGCGTGCAAGAACTCAACGAACCCAAGTCTTCTCTTTGTTACGATCGTTCAATGGACGCCGGGACTAACTACAACGCGGCTTAAGGCGATATGCGAAAAAAATACGGGTGTTTATTTCCTGTGTATTTCATAAAATACACAGATAATTTTAATTAATTTCTGGTATATGCATTTTGACTATATAATCTAGGGTTTTGAAATTGGAAAATATGTTTGGATACATTTTCCTCGATAGAAATAATTGTTGAAATGAGGTCTTCAAATACACTTTTTCTCCTCGTTTGACGAATAAGAACCATATACAGAACTCAAACATATTTTATTAGGTGTGTTTTAACAATATCTAGAGATTTGATATTTGAAATTTTGCTAGCTATTTTAGTTTTTTTAATAAAAATATAAAACCAGCTTTTTTCCCTTTTGCCCTGAATCCACCCCTCTCGCTCTTCACGATTTTTCGCTTGGAGTGACAGTGACAAAAATAAAATTCATATAGCCTCTTAAGGTAGTTCTTACAGCTGGTGACCGAGAAAGACACAATTAAGGTCGGGTTTTACTCAGATGTCAATTTAGTAAAATATTTGAAAAAATATATGATTATACAAAAGAGTATGTGAAATGATGTGCTTAGAATAAAAAAAAATTACCAACAATTTAACAAAATAAATACCAAAACAGGGTCAAATTTAATACTAAGGTCCTATAATTAATAATAATTAAGTATGCAAGGAAAAAATTTAAACTTAGTCAAATTGACGATGTTATAACAAAAACTGAGGACCATTCATTATTTTTGAAGATGTTTAGCTACAATTTTTTTAATAAATTATTCAAGTATCATTAAGCGCCTATTTTGCGCTTTCGGTACACCCAGCGACGTATTGCAGTAAGCACTGATATGAACGTTATTTTAATATAGTTTCTGTCGCTATTTGTACCAACTCAAGGTCGTTGGCGGCTACATACAACAGCCTTAATCCGCTTTCCGAGACACGCAGACCGGATAGAAAAAGTAACGGCCTAATATGAGGTCATCCCTTCGGACACACGATAGGTGTTCTCATAGTATAAAGCATTGTAGTGAACGCTTCTCTTCCACTTCGTTACGCTAGAGTAGACAAATAGTGACGTCAGAATGCGCTGCTAAAGCCTTAGGCTACCTGCACGGGGTCAACAAAAGATTTCTGCCGCTTCGTGAGAATTGTGTTTTAAAACCTATTAAATGCGTAATACATGGAGAGTTGGTCTAAATCCTTTGAGAAAAGAGGAGAGCCTGTGCTCTTGCTGTGTGAAATTTATTTATAGTTTCTTTAGTTCTTAACTAGAATTTTTAATTATATTTCCCTTATTACGTTCATTTATTTTTATCTTATTCTATTGTTTTTTTTAAATAAATAATAAAGCCCATTCTAAAGGCTTTAATTTTAGTTTTAGTACTGTCAAAACTAAATTTCATTCATTGCAAAATAGTCCTTGGAAGTTAGGAACAGAATCTAAATTATTTTGGAATAATTTTATGTTTGGCATCACTAAAACTAAAATTGAAGCTTTCAGAATTGGCTACAGTGACTCGCAAAAAGGCTTAGACCGAATGATGAGTGCGAAACAAATTATAAAGATATGTAGCTGCCATTTTTTTACACTCTTTGTCTAGTTTATTTGGGAAGGTTGAATTTTATTTGATCAAAATTTCGCGGAAAATGTGTCACTACTCCACGACAATTAACCATATCAGCTATCGTTGATCTTAAAAATGTTCTTTTTAGGGTTTTAACAAGAATGAGGGTTTAGAGTAACAAAATTTCACTTTAATTGACCAAAATAAAAGGACTCCATATCAATTACTATCGTTATAAGCGATAATTCTAACAAAGCTAAGACTATTGAGTAGGTAAACTTTTCTATAAAAAAAGAAAAATAGAACTACATACATATTCACCGCCTAGATTATTGCCTAGACTTTAAAAAACAAATACCACAGCCCTAATCTGGCACTGTACTCGTACATAAATTAAAGTGGGAATTCATTTTCACTAAGTTAATTAATCCGTCCTAGCCTTTTACTTGCGGCTCCACCCGCGTTTATGTAATCTCTGCCACGTTTTGGCAAGGGCGTTATTTTATCAACACCCCTATAGCCTATACCCTCTGAACCATTTACATCAATGCCTATACCCTATACGTTAACCAGGGTCACTTCAATGATATTAAAGAAAACCGCATCCAAATCTGTTGAGTTTTAATTGAATTAAAACGGAACATACATACAAACAGACAAAATTCTAAAAATGGTAGTTTTGGCTTCAGTACAATACTCTTACACCCATTACATTTAAAATAAAATGAAAATTAATATACAGACATGACTTTTTTACTACTTTTACAATGCAAATTAAATTACCTCACCCAAAGTATAAAAACTCTGCAACAAGCGTACGCTAAGCTAAGCTACGGCACAAAATAGATACTACCAGAAGGCCGACTCGACGACGATGGAGTGAAAACAGACGCACACGCATAGACGCGTACGTATGATGATCTCGGCAGAATTTCGTATTGGCATTCGACCGACTTCATCCGAGATCGTCGTGTCTGTTTTCGCTAGTTATGTGGAGTAAACATTCTGTAAGTGGATATTTTGTGGCTATGGGTTCACTATGTGATATTCTTAAAAATACTTGAATATAATACCCATGTTAAATACAAAAGTAAGTAGGTATGTTTTGAATATGACGCTGAGATTTTCTGTATTTTTTTTCTGGGTTCCCACTGTAATTTATCGCCTTATCATGCAAGCGAATTAACATCGCTTTCCGTACAACCCTAAAAACGATAGATAAAGTCACGTAGCAAAGTACCGTACATACACAAGGCAGAGGATTCAACAATGAAACAAAAATTATGACTAGAATTTGACATACGAACGATTAGGCAATATTGGTTTCCCACTTTCTGACAGAACCTTTAAGATGGAAAGAATATCTACGTTTTAAAAAAATGTTGTTGTGGTACGAGGTACAAAATGCTTCTTACTAGTTTGTCGTGCTGCTACGAAATGGCTACGAGTTTCTACGACGTAGCAAAAAAATGAAAGAGCAAGTAATACGTCTTTACATACGAAATTGCCGAAATTTTCTTACAGATTGATAACTTCATAATTCCTGTAATTCAATAGCTATTTCAATTATTTCTTTTTTGTTTGAAAGTTGATTTCAAGGTTTTATATCTACGTATTAAATTTTGATTCGTAATAATTTCTTACAGCTGACACTTTTCAAAGATTAAATTAATGTTAATGTTAGCTTAATATTGTCCCACTTATATACATAAGAAATCACATAAATTGGATTTGTCATTCCTAAAAAAAATGCAAATATGTTAACACTGAATATTGAGTTTCATTCAAAGTCTCTATAGAAAACGGCAATTTCATATGTAAAGCCTATTATTTATTGAGTGAATGAATGTGTGACGTAAATCTTTCTGTCTTACGCATAGATGTATTATTGTTCCAAGGTCTTACACCCAAAAATGCTCATTTTGTAGTACTTTTGGGATAATTTTGAATGCCGTTAGTTGCTAGTACTTTGTGTTAACCTTCTCGTATTTCCGATTTGTAGAGAGGCTCACCTACCTTCCGAACAACACAGCAACGACATCACATTGCATATTTTTTGTTATGATACAACTTCTTAATTTCGATGGTAGCTCAGGGGTAGAAAGCTGGCCTCTCAATCTTGAGATCCAGGTTCGATCTCCGGTCGGGCGTGCACCAATGAGTTTTTCGGAATTTATGTGTATAGTATTTGTTCTTTACTTGGTAAACGGTTAAGGAAAACATCGTAAGAAAACCTGCATGCTTGTATTTGTGCCCGAAGTATGGCGATAGAGCTCACCACTCATCACGTTGGGACGTAATAGTCGTCGGTGAAATGTGGGTGTACCGAGTGTGGACTCTGACTTGCATTTCACAGTTCACACTCGGAACACACCTGACACCCCCTCGGATTAATGTCGTGACGATATATTTATTTCTAATAAATTACAGTATTTTGTTTTTCTTTCTAAAATATGGTTTAAATTTTTGGGGGAAGTCAATAAGACAGGACAATTGATTTGAATATTATCTGTGCCACAAAGTAGTGAAATATTTTTTAAAGTGGATACTTCTGTTGAGAACATGTTCGAAAGTTCCGGTACGACTTTTTTAACGAAGAGTAATTTGCTTTCTAATTATACATGACTACGTTTTTAAAAGTTCATTGTTTGTAATTAGTTATTTATTATGCATGATAGGTTAGTGCTTATTTGATCGCGAGGATAAAATAGTAGTTTATGATACAAGGGCAAAAAGGAATAAATTATGAGGACGCGTAAACGTAACTGAGTAATTTATTGGTCTTACGCCCGTGTATCATGCTACGTTTTTCAATGCATAGTGTGAGGAAATAAAAAAAATATAATCTTGTGAACTTTAAATTATGATTGACTCAAAAAGAATGTATCCAGAGCCGTTAAACAGTGGCAAAAAAGTATAACATTTATGGTACACAGGAAAGGTTGCAGGTTAGCCAAGCATTGTAAATAAATTAAAAAAAAATAATAGTAAAAAAGCCCTAGGACAAAATAATCGACTTTCTGTTCGGTTTTGATGCATAAAAAGTGAGCCTTTACGAGCACTTGCATTGAAAAAAATTAAAAATTATTGAAAATTCGCTACCATCACTGTCATATTATTATGATATCTATGGTCGACATTGATTCTTACCTCTGTCATTGAGTAAGCACAAAAAAATAACAATGCAATGCGGCTCCAACAGATTCATGCAAGCCATTGTTTAAAAAACTAAAGCTGCTTTCATTACCTAGCCTTTATATTTATGAAATGGCATGTTTCACTAAAAATCATCTGGAACAATTTGTCACACTCAACGACGTCTGCTCATTCAATACTAGACATCCAAACAGACTAGTAACTCCAACTTTAAAGACCGCGTTGGCTCAAAAAAATTGCTTTTCGATGCAAATACAAATATTTAATAAATTACCAAACAAGTTAAAACTTATGCCACACACACTGTTTAAAAAATATTTATTTAATTGGTTAGTAGATAAGTGCTTTTACACTGTAAAAGAATTTATAGAAATAAAATATTGTGACATTGTAATTACTAATAAGAGTTGAAAATTGATTGATTTTGTTTTTAATACTGACATTAAACATAAATATGTTATTGCTAAATTTTTGCATGCCTTAATTGGTTAAATGTGCTGTACATAAATGATTACTTGATTAGTTTTAAGTAATATTGTAATATCTATAAACCACATTAATTGCAAATAAACTATTTCTATTTCTATTTCTATTTCTAATGATTATAAACGATAATATTTACAAAATCCCTTTATAACAATGATTATAAACGATAATATTTACAAAATCCCTTTCATTCCATTCAAGGAGCAAACTGTATTTTGTATGTGAACGTTCACGAAAATAATTTTGAAAATATTAACGTTTATAAAATACTCTAAAAGGGCAGATTCTCTTTTAGCATGGGCAAGACCTTTCCTTAAACTCCTAACACTGTCTATCTCTTTATTCCAGACATTCTGCGTGGTCTCGAAGCGGTTCCGCAAAAACTACATCCATCGCTTCACGGCCACCAGGTCCTTGTTCTGGTGGTCACCGTGGTCTCCGGTGCGCCGCGCATGCGTGTACCTCTCCACCAACCAGTTCTTCGACTACATCGTCATGGCCACCATCTTGCTCAACTGTGTCTTCCTTGCCATGTCCGAGACTGTCGAAGAGGCAGAGTGAGTCTATTATATTGTACTATATTAAATATTATACCACTCCGCAACATAGAACACTACAGAATATTACATGACTACGCTATGCTATACTTCACAATTGTGTCTTCTTTGCCACGTCCGAGATTATCAAAGATTGTCGATATTAACCCTTAACTACTTACCTCCTATTTTTGTCACATAACCACCTAACTGCGGTCATAGAGACCGCTTATAAAATGTCATAAACATTAGTAACTAGTAAAAACAAATGTAATTTTTATACATTTACGTATTTTAAGATCCATATAGTTTCATTAAAAACAATAAAGTACAATGCTACTTAAATAATTGAGTTACAATAAACACAAAACAAAAATCACTTCTAATTGTAAGTTCAATGTGAGTTAAAAACCCATGAGATTTACATAGAGGAATTACCGACTCGCGACCTTTTTTTGATCACCTGCAGAGGATTCGCACACGTATTACACCTGACGAGTGCTTGCAAATTGCTGCAAGAGATTGACGAAAAGTTACATAGACGCACAGATAGCGACTTACGTTGGCCGAATAAATTGAAAAACAAAACCTGTTGCGGTCTCTGAGACCGGTGGTAGGTGGTTAAGGGTTATATAACGTCACTATGCAACACACCACAACAAACACTCATACAACATACCACAGCACACCACATGACTCCACACCGCCCCACACTACGCTACACTACACAACAGATCCAGACACACCTCTTTCTCCTCTTCCACATCCATCAACCTAGTCATACAAACTCTTCCATTCCGGGTACTTTTGACATTGCCCTTCTTCAGTATGTCTCCAATTTGGTCAGCATACGTCCTTCTAGAGCGGCCTGGTCCACTTGCGCATCATAAATTTCATTCGTCACTCTATTTTCATTTATCCTCTCTACATGTCCAAGCCACTTTGTGTTCCTTTTTCTAAATTCTATTGAACTTAAACTAAAGGTTATCTAAATTGACAGCCTAAGTGTTCCTTAGAACTCAAGCGTGTGAAAGCACTTTAAACTGTCGATGCCTGCTTTTAAGAAACAATTGATTTGCTTTGGATATTTAGGCTGTTTACGAACTAGACAACTTGGAAAGGTGATAGAGAAGATTTGTCATTTTGGGTTCGGTGCTCTTATAGTGTTCAGGTCTACTGCGTAATTCTGATTTTCATCAACATCAACTTGAGATTGAAATTTGACGTGCGTGCAAAAGAGATGGCATGTTAGGCGGGCGTTGTCGCACGCACGTCAAATTTCAATCTCAAGTTGATGTTGATGAAAATCAGAATTACGTGGTAGACCCGCAGTTCTTCTTTGCGGCAAGTCTTTTTTCTTTTATTGAGCCAAGTATTTCACCCTTACCCTAGGTTACGAGCATGACGTAGAAAGCTTGAAAGGAAATTATAGGTGTATCACTAAATTAATGTTTTTGTTGTTTTTTTGCCGTTTTTATAGATCATGTACGGAACCCTTCGTGCGCGACTCTGACTCGCACTTGGCCGGTTTTTTTTTTCCTGGCTGCCGTCACTTTTCAGAGCGCCATTTTGCCACAGATCAATTTATTCAAAATTATATTAATTATATTAATCAAACGAAGTAAAGCAAATGCTAAAAATGTCTTACGTACATTTACATACGTAAAACGTCACAAGACAACATAATAATATTTAAACGTAACCGAGTAATTTATTGCTCTTACGCCCGTGTATCATACTACGTTTTTCAATGCATATTGTGAGGAAATAAAACAAATAAAATCAAAGAAAACAATTTAATTATTAAAGTTGAAAGTTACATTGTTACAATTTTGTAAGTTAATGATTGAAAGAAAGAAAGAAAGAAAGAAAAGGCGTTTATTTTGAAAGCTACACCATTACAAAAAAAAAACAAATAATCTAAACAATAAACTATTATACAGCCTGAGGTAGTTTATAAGATGCAGCCAACAAAAAGGTCTCTGACTCAGCAAAATGCCACAGCAGAACTGTGACGCTGATCTTCCGTCAGGGGCCGCGAGTTGCGACACATGCGATGTAACAAAATTTATTTATGAAACTAAAATTTTCTCTGTGTGACATAAGAAAATTTACTAAAAGAAAATGCGTTTTATTGGGTCAATAATATAATTCAATACAA
Organism: Ypsolopha sequella; assembly: GCA_934047225.1. Classification (NCBI taxonomy): domain Eukaryota; kingdom Metazoa; phylum Arthropoda; class Insecta; order Lepidoptera; family Ypsolophidae; genus Ypsolopha; species Ypsolopha sequella. Next base: position 8,349,436 of record OW204002.1, on the reverse strand, counting down.
AAAAAATAGGAGAAGAAAGATATATATATATATATATATAATATATATAAAATAAATGAATTTAAAAAAAAAAAAAAAAAATACTTACGTCAATAAATTAATAATTTATACATAAAATAATGAATAAAAATAATGAATAAAATAATGATTGGCTCAAAAGGACTGTATCCAAAGCCGTTAAACAACGGAAAAAAGCATAACATGTATGGTGCACAGGAAAAGTTGCAGGTTAGCCAACTTCTCGTAAAAAAATAAAAAAATAATAATAAAGCGCTTGGGCAAAATAATCGACTTTCTGTTCGGTTTTGATGCATAAAAAGTAGGCCTTTACGAGCATTGAAAACATTATTACTTATTATAATTTAATATTATTAATTTGAATAAACTTGGCAAGGATAAAAATTACTTCTTTATCGTTCAACGTTCCTTTATAGTAGTTTATGGTACTAGGGCGAAAAGGAATAAATTACGAGGACGATTTAAAACACGAGCGTAGCGAGTGTTTTAATCTTAACCGAGTAATTTATTGCTCTTACGCCCGTGTATCATACTACGTTTTTCAATGCATAGTGTGAGGAAATAAAACAAATATAATCTTGTGAACTTTAAATTATGATTGGCTCAAAAGGACTGTATCCAGAGCCGTTAAACAGTGGAAAAAGAAGTATAAAATTTATGGTACACATGTAAAGGTTGCAGGTTAGCCAACCATTGTTAATAAATTTAAAAAATTATCGACTAGGGCAAAATAATCGACTTTCTGTTCGGTTTTGATGTATAAAAAGTGGGCCTTTACGAGCACTTGCATTGAAAAACGATTTATAATGTCAGCCCACACGAGTTTTGATAGATTTACATACTATTTCTTATTAAAACAAAAAAGACCCGTTGACACCAATTTAAGATAATATTCCATTCCTTCGAGTACAAATGTGTCTGGAACCATAACATAGCTATTTTCCTATATTCAGTAGGTACTCATACTTGAAGTATTTTCACCCTTATAAAGCAAGCTTTAAGAGCTAGAGCGTTGTTAAATATAGTCAAACAATATTGAATTTCTGGACACGTTTTGACTGTGCATCTGCGAGACATTTTGCAGTTCTGTCCGCAAGGATATTAACGCTACAACACGTCATGTATGAAAGTCAAATGCATTTCATGTTGGATGTTATGACTACGAATACCATGTCGAAAGAAACTTCTGCAATAGAAACTAGCTTCCACACTATGTTGGAGCAGTTTTAAGAATAAACCGGAAAACAATGCATAATTGAAGCTTTGAAGCAACGGACGCGTTGACTGTATTTTACTTCTTTTGCTATACTTTGTATAATTTTAAGGGGCTTAATATCGCCAAATGGGTATTTTCTAAAGCTTACTCTTCGTTTATGGTAAAAACAAAAATGTTGGAAAATAAATGTATATGAAATATCACCTCTTGGATAAAATATGCTAAACTTTTCTTTTTTGTACCACCAAAAATTATATATGAAAAGAAATTTTAACCGAGTAGTGTTTTTTGGTTTGAATTACCTACTGCTTCTAAGCAGCTTGGTAGATTTAATTAATTTGTGCTTTGAGTAATAGATACACTTGATAGCTATAAAGATAAAATAGGATTATTCAATCGAACAATCACGCCCGTGTGAAAAGTATTATTTTCACCTATTTCATACTATCAAGGACGCAGCGAGCGTCGTAAGCATTGCGCGCTGATATGTACGTTATTTCAATGTAATTTCCGTCGATATTCGTACCAACAAACATCGAGCTACTAATTTGGCGACACTAATCGTCTTAAGCGATCGATTTCATAAAATCAATCATACGTTACCGGACAAAGCCAAGCCTCAACTAGTTCCGCCTTATGTTGTTAACTGCTCAAGATTTTAATGTAAGTAAAAATTATATTTCAATTATGTTTAAAGGGTTTGTACTCCATATCCATTGTTCTTTAATTGTTATCGAAAATCGATAATAAAACGGATTAATGGTAGGTCGAGATCTGTCCAAAAATCGTTATACTCGTACAATACAAACCAACCATAGATATATAGATAGAAAATTTAGATTTTTGCAAACAAATTAGTAAAAATTCTTTTTTGAAACAAACAGTTCTTTTCTTTCTTTCTTTGTCACAGAGTATTATTGGCCGATATATTTTATACAACATAAAATACATAGAATTATGGAAGACTAGCATGTAAGAGCAGCTTTTTCATATACGGCATGATATAACAATAAATGACAGAAACGAAATTTATGTCTATTTAGAACCAGTTGCAAACCTTATAAAACCCCGAAATACAAATTCATTTAAATAGGTGTAGTGTGATTTACCGTCACATTTGCCTTTTTGATTAAAATCTCAGGCTCACACCTAGGGTTGCCAGATGTCCGGTTTTGGACCGGACAGTACGGTTTTTTGAACGGCTGTCCGGTCTAAAAATTTTTGGAAAACTTGACAAAAGAATCTAGCGCCAAATATGTTAGAAAGTGATTTTTCGCTTACCATTTACATGGACAAATTCGTCCATGCCATTAAGCATATAATTTTAAATGTTCACTAAGTGTTTCATTGTGTTCACCCTCAGTAATTTCCGGGAATGTCGGTTTAATCTGGCCAAAATCAAAGGGACCCTTTGATTTTTTGACAAATTATACAAAAAAAAACAAACGTTAAAAAATTATCGGTTTTTTTATCTGGACCGTCTGGCAACCCTACTCACACCTGAGTCCGCCCTAGGTCACAAAATGGCCGACCCGCAGACGGTTAAAATCATAATTTTATTCATTACCTCACATAATGCATGCTCCGCTTCACTGAATATACCTAAATCAGCTGAAATGAGGTTTACGTATTCAAATTTTATCTACCGGTTACAGTTATGAGTATAGTGCAGTGAAGAGATTAATTAGGATAACGGGAGATTTTGCCTTAGACCGAATTACACTCTAGATAAAGTTCTTAAGAGGATGGCCTACCCTAGCAACTTCTTTTTATTACCCGTCCAGCACAATAAGTCCAATGGCAAAGACCTTATTTGCTTTTTCAATGCAAGTGCTCGTAAAGGCCCACTTTTTATGCATCAAAACCGAACAGAAAGTCAATTATTTTGCCCTAGGGCTTTATTATTATTATTTTTTTTATTTAGATACAATGGTTGCCTAACCTGCAACCTTTCCTGTGTACCATAAATTTTATACTTTTTTTTCCACTGTTTAACGGCTCTGGATACAGTCCTTTTGAGCCAATCATAATTTAAAGTTCACAAGATTATTTGTTTTATTTCCTCACATTATGCATTGAAAAACGTAGTATGATACACGGGCGTAAGAGCAATAAATTACTCGGTTACGTTTAAAACACTCGCTACGCTCGTGTTTTAAATTATCCTCGTAATTTATTCCTTTTCACCCTAGTAGCATAAACTACTATTAAAAAAGTCGATTATATGTTAGCCCGTTGGCCTATTCTTCTTGGCCGTGTAATACTAATAATCACGCAACGAAACAACAAATTTGTGTGTTTTTAGATAAAACGGAAATATTTTTTAGGCAAAAAATATTGGATTTAAGTAGAATCCCTTCATATTTCTATTATATATTTTATGAAAAAAAAGTTGATCTCTTAACCGCGTTCTTAAATCGAACGTTTGAAAACCAAAAAAAAAAAAGAGGGTGGAAAACATTTTTTTTTTAAGTATAAGTCTTAGTACATTGTTTATAAGTAGAATCCCTAGATAAAAGATCAATAAATCAAATATATTTTTTTCAATACAAGGAGACTTCGAATTTCTTCAAATGAATCCTCAAAAGTCTGGCGTTGTTCATGATCTAGGCTCATGTACAGTCTTAACGAAAACCATGTAACAATACGGCAAATATGACCTTATTCCAATTTTTCATCTCGTAATTCGATCGTTTATTAAACTTCATTGTGCTATTTTGGTCTGCTTTTTGGAATAAATAGATCAATTTATGAATGTAATTTCAATTGTACATTTTTTCGTGCTCCTAACCGAGCAATAAGCAATAAGTAATAAGCAATAAGTCTTTTAGTATTTACAGGAAGTTACGTCATCATTAGGTTGAATGATCGGATTCTTGTCAGACTTTGGGATGCGTTTAAGTAAAATGCTATATTTGTGCCAGAGGAAATGTGGACTCCTTTACTTGATTAGAAGTTCGAAATTCTGATGTACTTTAGTTCGAAAGTACCTATAGGAGTTCGATGTACGTTAGTTCGAAAGTACACTGTATATTAAGAAGGGAATACCCAAATAGCTCTTATTCTCATTTCAAACTATTATTAACAGAGTTCAAACTCGGAAATGTACATATGTGTGGCATTATCAAGTCGTTCAAGCTCTGTATTTACGATTCTGCTCTCAACAGTTGGTCGACACCCGAGCAAACTAGGCCAGCTTGCTGTAGAAATGATGAATATAACATTTACCATTAATTTTAACGAATATTGAAAATTAACCATGATATTCGATAAAAAAAATTAACATTATCGAATAATAATATCATATCAACTTCTCCGACAGGTATTTTTAACACATATTTCGATTGGTTATTGGTTGTTTATTAGGTAAGTTTTGTTGTGTTACTTGAAAAACAAAGACGCGTCATCGCGTTGTTGTTGTTTTCCAATAAATGTGAAGATTGTGAAGTAGTTTTGCAAAATAACCTACAACATTATTCAACATTTCGATATGTGTGTGGGAGTAAAATAATTATAGAGTATTCGTTTATTGATTGAAATTATTCGTTAATAGTTTTATTCAATGGTCGCATTCAATAAAAATATTAACAAATATTTTCAACCAATAAAATTATCGATATTTTTTTAATCAATTATCTATTAACCAATAAACAATTTCAACCATTATTGACATCTCTAGCTTGCTGTCGCGACTTAAGAGTCGATAGTTCTGAAATTTGCAATAATCGCTGTTCATATCCATCATCCCGGCTGCAGATGACAGAGGGGGGCAGCGGGGTGCACGGGGGGAGAGGCGACATCAACAAAACCACCGACCCGGGCGGTGGGCGTTCTCTCCGACCTTTACTCCGACCACAACACTATCTATGTATTTCCATAATGTTTACCATTGTTAATGAAGAATATATCATCAAGCTGTATCTGGAGTACATTTCATTTATATCTATTTATCCTAGTTAACTGATACACAAGCACTAGGCTCAGACAAGTGATCCGGCTCGAAGGAATAATTAAAAATATTCTAAATTCTCGCCTATGGAAAATACAATTACTTAATTACAATATGTTTTATTTGTATTTTTATGACTACTTTATTTATAATTTTAACTTGAGTTTTGTTGCATTACCTATATTTATAATTTTTTTTATTATTTGTGTTTTTAAATATAAACTTAATTTTAGAATAGACATTCAATAGTTTTTAATAATAATCCAATGTAACTTTTATGAAATTATTGATACGTACTGTTCCGTAATGTTTTATGGCCAGAACTAAACCTTTCACTTGTAATAATGATTTGAAAAAAAAAAACTGTACAATATTCGTTTTGAAAATAATATTATTTATTTCGGACGTTGTAAATTCGAAGGAGAACCAACTTAGCGACAAAATGGCTGAAAATGAGATACTAAAACAGTTATCTTCAGTTTTTTGTGTTCTTTCTTCTGGTAAAACTAATCAAATGCAAGGTCTCTTGTATCCTGAGATTTTTTGATTTTAAACTATCTAAATACCTACATAATGAAGCTTGCTTTACACTTGTCAACATTCAAAAACCGGCCAAGTGCGAGTCGGACTCACGCACGAAGGTTTCCGTAGCATTATCTGTAAAAACGGCAAAGAAACAGGTCTGTTGACATAATAATATGACGTATTTCTGTTGCCGCTATAACAACAAATATTACAAAACAGAATAAAATAAATATTTGCATATTTCATTATAAAATATTTATTTTATTCTGTTTTTTAGTATTTGTTGTTATAGTGGCAACAGAAATACATCATCTGTGAAACTTTCAACTGTCTAACTATCACGGTGCATGAGATACAGCCTGGTGACGGACGGACGGACAGACAGACGGACAGCGGAGTCTTAGTAATAGGGTCCCGTTGGTTACCCGTTGGGTAACCTAAAAATTATTTTCTCAAAACTGTGAAACATGCATTAAGCGCCATCCAAATATGACTCTATTGATAAAGTTATTTCTCTTAAACGGTATGTTTTAAAATTATGAAAAAAGTATATATTTTTAATTATACTGTAAAAAACAATATCATTTAAGGAAATTATTCTCGCGTATAAGGAACAGCATGAAAATATTATCGAGCTGTTTTTAGACTAAAATGAAGTAAACTTGGTTATTTCTTGGAAACCACTAATGGTATTTGTATGGTTCTTACACAAAAATACAATGAAAATATTGCTTAGAAAAATAATTTATGGATTTTTTTTACTGTCTATCGCATCCATGTGAAAAGTATTATTTTCTCCTATTTTGCGCTATTCAGAGACCCAGCGACGTCGTAATGCAGTGGGCGCTTATATGAACGTTGTTTCAATATAGTTTCTGTCGATATTTGTACCGACAGAGATTGGCTCAAGGTTGTTGGCGACTATCTGCCCCTTAAGCTGCTTCTCGCAGTATACCAACCCTTGAATTTTTAGATTTTGTTACAAATCCGTAGACTTGACTCTTAACATACCATGTCGAGATGCCGCTCCATCGACTTAGCATTAAACCTTCTCGACTAATCCACTAATCCACACCGGAGTTGGACGTTGAATAACTTAGGCAGAGATTGTGACGTCAGAGGAAGCTGATTTTAGTGTCAGATACTAGCGTAAAGCTATCGCAACTAAGTTACATGAGTTGTTTTGACAGATTTTCAGTCTTATTTATGTATACATCACCTAATGGTGCGGTGCAGCTTCTATCAGCGCCTGTCGGGCAATTTATTTATTTTATTTATTTATTTACTCATAGGAAGATTAACAGACAAATAGGTACAGTAAAAATTATGAATAAATAAATAAATGCCGATAAAAAATCTTCACCTAATGGATGACAAAATTAAATAGAAGTGAGCCATAGGGGCACAACAGTTTAACTTAACAGTTTAAATTACAGTTTTAGCTTACAAATAAGCACAGTATTTTCTTATACTGTGAAATAAGTGTGCCTTAGGGGCATAACAGTTTAACTTACAGTTTAGATTACAAATAACTGAGCCGTAGGGGCATAACAGTTTAACTAACAGTTTTAGCTTACAAATACTACATAAACAATATTAAATTTTAGTTTAATTAGAATTTATATGAATCTCTTCGTGCGCGACTGCACCGGGGCACTAAATATATACTACCAGAAGGCCGCCTCCATTCAACGAGCGAAAACAGACGCACACATGCATAGACGCGTACGTATGAAAAAAAGTATAACATTTATGGTACACAGGAAAGGTTGAAGGTTAGCCACTTCTCGTAAATAAATAAAAAAATAATAATAATAAAGCCCTAGGGCAAAATAATCGACTTTCTGTTCGGTTTTGATGCATAAAAAGTGGGCCTTTACGAGCACTTGCATTGAAAAAGTTATTTTAGCTAGAGGTTGTATTTTGGTCGTTATAATTATTTCTTAATATTTTATTACAAATCCGGAGAAACGATCCTTAATCGTAACTACATTATGTCTGTCTTAAGAAAAAAGTTTCGAACCGCGATCAAATTAGGAAAAATACGTTGATCTTATAAACATCAGTCAGAAACACAGAACAGAGAGCAGAGCGAATCTTGGCATCTCATTTGAATAAAATATCTAAGCGCATCGGTATTTCAAAAATACTTTCGCCAACTTTTCCTTCGGATCCACTAGTCAAGCATATCGATGTGCAAAGTGGGCCAATGTCCCAACTTAAGGCTAGACGGTAACTTTTTACCGCGATTTCGTGTCCTAGCTCTTAACGTTTTATTGATATTTTATTTAGCCTACATACTAAACTACTGCATTTTTCAAAGGTTTATGAACTACCACGGGGCCAATATGTATTCAAATTATTAAAAAAATCTGTGTAGAAATGAGACGTTTTGGTGCACAAAATACAAGATTTCAGAGTACATTGTTGTATTTTTGAAACATGTTGATTACCCAAAATTTCAATACGGATAGGAAATATATATAGGTTGGGCGATAGATAAATTTATTTTAATTTTCATTCGATTTTCTGCATTAGCGTACAACTGAGACGACAATTCTTTTTGTACGGCATCAAAATATGATCCTCTTCCCTTAAGGGCCCACTTTTCGTGGGACTCCGAAACAAATCTTCCTGCAGGAGAAAAAAAAGAACCCATATCATCACGACATATATCTCGAGGGGCTGTCAGAGGTGTTTGAAAGTGGCGTCTGTTCCTGGAACAGTCAACACTCGTACACCCTCTTTTCACCGATAAAATAAACAAAAAAAAAGAAAAAATATATAATTGCAAAATGTTTGTTACATAACTCAATTTTGACTCTATCATTATTTTTAGGCCTTGGCTGACAATCAGCATCGCAAGTTTTAAGCATTTTGAAACTTACGCGTGTCTTCGACATGTCTGTATATCACATTTTTTTATCTTAAAATCTATTTGACAATTAATTAACATTTTCTTCTTACTAACTCCATGAGCTCGTATCGTAATTTTAAGAGTATGGCCTACCCTAGCACTAATACTGAAATATTTTGTGGGCAAAAGAATATTGGATTTGAGTAGAATCCCTGCATATTTCTGTAACTTATGTTTTATGAAAAAAAAATCTAGTTGATCTCTTAACCGCTTTCTTGAACGTTTGAAAACCAAAGAGGACGGAAAAAAAATTTTTTTGACGTTCTTAATACACTGTTTACATGTAGAATCCCTAGGTAAAAGATAAAAAAATCAAATATATTTTTTTCAATACAAGAAGAGTCCGAATTTCTTAAAACGAATCCTTGAAAATCTGGCGGTTTCATGCTCTAGGCTCGTGTACAGTCTTAATGTTATTATTTTAAACTATGTTTGTCAAAAAAATATCAATGAAAAACGTTTATCAAAATCGCTTAAGTATGTAAAAGTTATAGGCATTTCCAAATTTTCCTGTATGGAATATTTCGATTGCTCAAAAAGCATGTCATATTAATAAATGTTTGTTTCAAATAATTATTATCTTTCATCGTAATCTTTAACTTAATTTACATTTTGTTGCAATAACAGACTGCCATTAAGTAATACTAGGGAAGTACATTACTTCGAGAGCAATCGTGACTAGAAGGGCCTTAACATGACAGTGTATACTAGGGCTGTCAAATGGTCGGCATTCGTCGGGATTGTGCCGACATTTCTTATGATGTCCAGAGTCCCGACAAAATACAAATTGTCCCGACAAATAACTAATAACAAATAATAACGGTCGGCGGGCGGCGAGCAAATGCGCAATGTGCGACTGCGGGCGTGGCGGGGCGGGGCGGGTGGGGGCTAGGTATTTTGTTGTAATTACTTTAATATCAATAATAAAAAATATTTTTTTGATTCGTAATATTTATTTGTCTCGACCATTGACATACAAACCACGTACCTCGGGTCTAGTATAAGATTTACGAAAAAAGTGTCCTTAGTGAAGTGTCAAAATATTAAGAAACAAAACATTTTAATTTGAATCGTATGTGATTGCTGCATGGCTCAATTTTGATTGACGTGCGATTGACACGCTTTCTTAGTTTTCAATGGTTTTGTCACTCTTTTGGTTCGGACACTTTTGAGCGCTGATCCAATGTCTACTTGTTATTTATTTATTTATTTATTTAGGGAAAAACAACAGAAGTAAACTGCAGATATAACTAAAAGGAACTAACAAAAATTTTGTTTACAAATAGTTAAATCTACTCCCTTCAACATTTTCCTCAGAGTACGTCAATGGTCTCGACCATAATCCCAAAATCCCTTTTTGAAATTTTGCCCAGGTATTTTGGTTTTCCCATCTGGCAACCCTAGTGTGTACAGAAGTAGCTCGATAGACTTAGCAAGAACCCGTCACAGCTAATCCGCTCTGACGGGGAATAGATAAGTAGCTTGGAAATATAGGGAGACGCTGTGAAATTATGCAACGAGATCTCACTTTAAGATGAGGGAAACTGAATAAAATATCCACATTTTTGCTTGTGTAGGCGATGAAGTAGCACTTTTTACACGACTGCCCCTGAAAAAAAAGGAGTGTATTGTTTTTAGGGTTCATGTATTTTTCTTTATTCCATTATATCTTCTGAACGCTTTAACCGATTTGGATGAATGAAGTGTAATTAGAATCTCTATACTATCCGGATTGGAAATTTGTATAAAAGTGTTAAATTAAAATAAATAATAAAAATATATTAAAAACACGACTGGCATAATTTCAAAACGAACTTAGTAACGACACCCAGTGCAGTTGAGGGACATACAAAACAACACGTATCCAATGTAGAGCTGTGCCATGATTGTCATTACTAAGTTAATTTAAAATTATGGCAGTCGTGTCTTTTAATACTTTTTTTTTTATATTATTTGCTTATCTGTATTAACTTCAATAGTATTTTGGGACACGAGTACTTTTCGGACAAGTGTCCCAATGTATAATTATGTTCAGTGCACACAAAATTTTCATCAACCATCAACAACATCTTCGCGATTTATTCTAATATTTTTAATTACCAATTTTACGAAAACTGAGAAGGACACTTCAGGTTCATGAACCTCAGGTGCGTCGTCTGGTAATGCTGCCAATCAGAAGCCACAAGGATAAAGGGAGTGTGACTTAAGAAATAAGGACGGCACTTATATCTTTTCACTATTGTTGATTGACCCTCTAGCGGTGTTATAATAAATTGGGCCAATCACAGCGCTGAATCGCAGTGTTATAAGTTATAACTTATAAACAATGTAGGTACCTACTTATAAAACCAATTTTGATGTTCTACTAACCGTATGAAAGTAGATAAAATAACTTTTGCGGTTTAAAATTCAGTAAATTAACAAAAATTGTCAGTATTTAAAGGCTGAAGCCGTACAGAAAGTGGTAACAAGCATTTGCGTGATGCAGTACACGTAGTTCGACCTTTTACGCTTCCGTAGACTTTGCGGAAGTCCCTGGACAGCCTGCTTTCACTCGCTCGCTTTCTGCATGACCAAGCGCCTTCATCTAAGGTCCTATTGCCGCTTTCCATTATACAGGTGCGGTAGTAAACAAGCATTGTGTATAAAAAAGGCAAAATAATATCAACTATCTTCGGCTTCGTAGAGAGTCGTCTGCTGTCGTCTGTGTCACCGGACTGTTAGTGGTTCGTGCGACAGAATGACGCTACGATACGATGTGCATTATTTACTGCCGGGACCTGTACACACTTGACACTATACGTATACGTCGATGCTTCACACTTGTTATATAAAGACCAAAGCTTTGAGCAATTTTCACTTTTTCACTTTACAAGAATATACATACAATATCTTCATACACGTCAGTATGTAACTTTGCCAAGTTAGATCGTCGATCCATCGTTAGTATAACTCAATAACGAAAGTATTTTGAGCTAAAATTAGGAAAAACATTAACGTTTTCAATGGGTAAAAGTACTCGTAATAAAATAATTCGCCTTATACTCGAAAATGTCGCAAGCAAATAGTAAAATTCCGCCATTTACAAAATGCGTCGTCAGTTTAGTTTCTAAACAAAGATTTCAAAAGTTTAGATGAGCCCTGGCACCTAAAATCTATTGCATTGTTTTTGAATGTGTGCGTTAACAAAATGCCGACGCGCGCACACTTATGAGTGCGCAATCTGCCTACCTACGGTCAGCAAACTGATCAGACTACTAAAGTCGTAAAAATTCAAAACTGTAAGTGCACTTAAGGCGTCCAAGTATCACTGTGTTCAGATGAGCGCTGGTTCCAAATGTGTGAGCGTCACCCATTTAAAGGTGGAAACATTTTGGTGCTGTCACACTACGGTAAGGAATTATCTTTACTTTTGAAATCTTTGTTTGTAAGCGCTTGCTATTTTGTATTTGACGTATATTGGGTTAGCAAAAATATTTGTAGGCAGTAAAAATAACGGATGCAAATGTTTGGTTCACAAATAAACTAAATATTATCAGCAAATAAAAATATGTTTGATATGTATGTGTATATAAAATGAATAGACCAAAATTATCACTTGGCTACCAAATTATATAAATTGTTTAGCACCAAAATAATATTTATAGGCTATAATATAAACATTAGGGTTATGTAAGGAAATTGCGTAAATTTAAATTCTTGCTGTAGAAATAAAGTTTATTACCAAAACAAAATGAATTTTACAGCGTCCTAAAATTTTCTTTTTTCCGACTTACAATTTTGCTCTTTATTACTAATACATATTGCTGAAAATATATTTAGGGCGGGGGTATTCGTGTTTTCTCGGATTAAACTCGTAAAATTATTTGTAAACTATTCGTCCGCGTGGAAGTAGATAATGCGGCCACAGTGAAATCCCTTGGGAATCCCGCAATAAAAAGTCCCCCAGTTTTTAAGTAAGATAATAAGTTATCGAACAGTGATCTCCTTTATTTACAAATTTACAAAAGCAAGTGATTTTTACCAAAGAAATACTAGGAACCCTGACAGACTAGTGGTTGACTTTACACCCCGGACAACATTGTACCAAAAAAATTGTTCATATATGGCCATAAAAATCTACAATGGCATCCCTGATAACCTCAAGTCATTGCCAATTAATCAATTTAAAAGTAAACTTTTTAAATGGTTGCAGGGACATTGTTTCTATTCAATAAAAGAATTTAGGGAAGTTTGTAATTATAAACATACTTAGTTATTTAAAAAGAGGCATTGCAAACCATAATTAGTAATTGTATTTAATTGTAAATAATTTGTTGACAACATTATCATTCATTTAAGTATTTGCATGCTTAAACACTATTACATACATAACACTAGCTGATTAAGGCGTTCTTTTGTATACTCCTAATAACCTATGTACCCTTATCATCACAGCAAATCTTTCCTTCTTTCTTTATAACCCATGTATCTCTGCTGAAGATCGTACAGTGGTAACCCGTTCAGTACTTTTTGCGTGATGTATGAACAACCGACAAAAATTCACATTTCTTTTTGTATCATTATGCTACACCGCTATTTTGTTGGAATATCATCACTGGACAGACAGACACAGCTCTTTTTTTACAGATTTGAAGTAGAAGTTAGAATACCTATTTTATCATATTATATATTGTTATACAATGGGGATCCACACTGCAAAATTATCCCTGTAGATAGCGCACCGTCGATCCAGCCATGTAAATCTATAATTTTAGTACATTGTTATAGTTTTTGCGTTTTATTTGCTACGTAACTCCTAATTTCTAACAGTAGAAAAGTAAATTCCAAAAACCTCTAAATTACGATAAGTTTTTTTCCGTCATCCGAATTTAATTAAATAAAGCCTTTATTTTAATCCAAATTAAGCTCTGTCCACCTGTGAAAATTTCATAATTAGTAGTTCGCCCCGAACTGTTAACTCGTGATTCGATTTTGACCGATTTGGCTCATGTTTGAACGTTAGAATTCTTTTTGTCTCATTTACTCGCCTACCAAATTTCATGACGTTCCGATCAACAATACTCGAGTTATCGCCAACAAACATTCAGACATGCATACATACAAACGCCGTATTGTTCAAGTAGACTCGGAGAACTTCGGTCGCTTCGCTCACTCGTTCAAACATCCGTTCAGTGATGTCGGAGATGTGCGCGAACAAACAAACAGACAGACAAACAGACAAAAAAGAATTTTAATAATCGCTTATTTGTGTTCTATTACTCTTTTTTAGTCACTCTCTTTCTAATTTTATTACTTTTCTTCAATGTACAAACACCGAGTTCTACTCTTTTATTATATGTATTGATAACAAGGATTATCAATTTAAGAGTAAATTAATACGTGGAAGCTAATCCTAGATTAATATTACCAAAAAATATAAACCTATTTAGTTAATAAAATATAATAATAAAAATTTAATTATAAACAAGAATTTTGGTCCAAATCGATGTCCCCCGGTAGGGTGCCCAGAACGCTAGCACGTTACCTACTTGTTAAATTTTGAAAAAATATGTGTCGTGTTTGACTCCCTGATCTTAATATTTCGGCCATTTGATACACACATTATGCATCAAATAAAATCGCAAAGATAGGCGTATATGATATAAACTATGATATAAATATCATTTTATTTACGATATTAGGTATTGGACAATAAAACTTACATCAAAATAAAAGATTCGTATCGTGCAATGTACATATATAGTACAGAACAACCCACTATTGAGTTTACAATGAGCCACCAATAGCGACTCTAGGTCATATAACGTACCAATACAAACAATAAGCAACGCTCATTATCGCCCAACACTTTGGCTAAACACTTGGAATCAGGTCAAACTATTGTGGCTAAAACTTTCCCTCGCCGCATAAGCTTCCCAAATGTCCCAAAACTCACGCGATTTAGCCGTGACGTGAGTGGAGGCCGCATTATCCTCGGAGTTGGAGTGAGTGATTATTTGTGCCGCGTCACTTGCATTTCAAGTGCGGCCTTAAATAGTGACGGTGACAAATTGCTTACAAAATCCTTCTCTTTATATGATTGATATGTGACAAATTGGGTGTTAAAGGAAATTGTAGTAAATAAATATTTGCGGGAGTAATTTTCACGGCCGTGCTTAGTTTTTTGTGATAAGTGTTGATATCCAATATCTATTTAATAGATTAACTATCTGATTCCATCCATCAACCTAGTTCGTCTACTGCTGGACATAAGCCTTTCCAGGACTTTGCCACTCCCGGCGGTCATCCTGGAAGAATTGCCCATACTCACACACGCTGGGCAGGTGGGTTGGTGAGCGCGGTGCTGGAACCCTCGCACCAGTGACACCGCTGCCCGACACCAGTCTGTTCCATATAGGGCCCGGCTATTAGGGATGGATATACCGCCATCCATCGGTCCCAGGCATGGTGGGCCTCCTGGTTTTTTGCCTGTGAGCTGTCCTCTTACTCTCCCCCGAATTACTTCGAGGGGGTCTCCAAGTAAGATGGTGGTACCTCTACAGTCGAGCCCGGCATCAACTCTACCACCTGTAAACTATCTGATTAACATGATAAAAATAAATGTATATAATACAGGCAAGCATAATATTCTGTACTAATGTAGAACCCATTGGAGGACTTTGAGAAAGACTTTTCGACATTCTTGGATGAAAGTGAGAACAACCTATTTAAACTAGGTACTTGTAAAGATGCTTTATTTGAACAACCAGAAAAATGCTTTATTTACGTTATCAAACATTTACCTTAGTTTTAATTTTCTCCATGGTTCTAATTTGACACTAACTTGCCAAACAGTTCAAACATCCTTGAAGTAAGTATACCAGGGATAAACAAACATACACACTGACACGAGAACCAAGCTACCTGTGTGTGTGTGTGTGACACAGTCTCTCAGAATATTCTGAGCACAGTCTACCGTGTCTGTGCTTGTTATTTACGAGTATACTTGCAACTCGCCATGTTCACGAGGAAAATGAAACTTGATTTGATTATTGTTTTTCCTAAAATATAGACCATTTAATTATTTTAATATATTCAATTTCAGTTTGCCGTCAATAGTTTTTAATATATTTTTTATATTTGTACAGCTTGTGGCGTCATTCGCTTCCAATAGACACAATAACCCATAGACTTGGGATATACTTCTTCTTCTTAGCGTGTCGATGGAATCAAATTATTATTATTTTAAACCTTTCCGGACCAGAAAGAGGCCACTTTTATGGCTCTGTCGTTGGCCTCAAAAAGATCGGTCATCGTGCAGGTGGTCGGGCACCTTAAGTCTATGCAATAACCAATTGCATTATTACGAAAAAAAAATTGACACCGATGTTTATGATTATGTGTCATGAGGTCCATGGTGTCATGTGACACATGAACTAATGTGACAAATTAGTCTGTTCAGAAAATTCTAAAAATATATATAATCTTAGGTTATTTTGCTGCAGAAACAATAAAATATGGCAAAAAAATGTAATATCTCGAAACGGTTTTATAATCGGCATGCCCGGCATTCCCATTTTGATGGAGCTTAGACTACATCTTCAGTGTTTTAACTTGTTACTCGCACGGGCCCTAATCAAGGAACAAAATATTTCGGACACGTATTTTGACTTTTTTTTTTTTGGGAAAATGATACATGACATTTCTCCCCCTCCTCTCCTCTCCTACCCCGGCCTTCTCCTCTAGATCAAGACGCCATTTTGTTTGTTTGTTGTCGTTGAGAATATCGAGAAATTGGCGTAAAAATATTGTTTCGTGCCATTTACATTAAATACTTACTGTTTCTCTGTGACATTGTGATTGTAGGAATGCGTTATGATAAGTGTTGTGTGCCGGGATGCAATAATACAAGAAAGGACGTTAAATTGCATAAATTCCCAAATTCTGAGAGAAGACTCAAAAGACAAATGGAAATCACGTCTTTTGGACGATGCTTACACAGCATTATTTACTGCTAAAGAAATAACCAGTCCATCAACCAGCCAACCAGTTCATTCTGGTAAGAATGACTAGTAAGAATAAACTTGCTACCTACTTATTATGTGTAGTATTAATAGGTATCTCATTTTAACACTAATATTCATTGTTATCTTTATATGTCCACAGAGAATTATTATCCAACAGCTGATCATAGCTATGCCAGGAAGAGGCACAATGAACATTCATATGCCGCGTCAAATTATGAACAACCTCCACAAAAAAAAAAACTATTCATACCATGGGAACTTCAACAGGTACCTACCTACTTACATTTATTTTGGTCAGAGTAATTGTTGTTGGTGCTAATCTTGTTATACAGTGACAGTGGATTAACTAATCCAGGTATTTTGTATTGAAATTGTAATTGTGTTAAGTATCACAGCGATTGGTGAATATGCACATATAGGGATAAAGAATTGCATGGGGAGCAGCAGCAGGCTTTTGAGAGAGTATGTATCTCTCATTCTCTCTTACACTCTCTGTACAAAATAAGCTTACCTCCGTTCCCTGTTCTGCAATGGTATGGGTGAAGACGGACTTATGCGGCTTATGAATTATTATTATATACATTAATTTATGTGAGCTAAGCCACCTTGTTTATATTATAGTGCTGGCTGAACTGAAGATGTTAAGAATTTTTATAATTTTTAGATCACACACCATTATAAGCACTTGAGCCTGCTCAATTTGAACCGAGTGTGACTTCTATTGAAACTCCTCCAATTATGAAGAACCAAAAAGGTGTTACAAGTTTTCAACACGATTATCGATATTCAGGTATAGTTAAATTGACTTATTATATTTAAAATCTTTATACCACATTATATAGCATTATTATATTTATCATGTAGGTTTTTTCATGTGCATGTTTCTTAATTAAGAGCACTCACCCGAACTCCCCATTTGCACTGTTCCCTGATGATTTACTTATTGATTAATATTATAATTAAATATTTGATTTTTACTTGTTTCTATCCTTTCAGTTCATTTATTAAGTTCGAAAATTTTAAGTTTACAATTTTTCATGCCGTCAGGTTTTTGTTTTTTTGAATATTTTTTAATTTCTTGTGGTTTATTTGTTATCTTTTGTGTATTATTGTTGCGTGTGTAAATAAATAAATTATAATTCATTAACAATTTTCAATTATTTTCAGAACCCTCAACATCAAAATCATTGGAAATAACAGTCAGACTGGCAAATTTTAGCTGGTGTAATGTCATTCATTAACAAAATATTAAGAGGCGCAGATGTATTTCGTTTGGAAAATGTCAAAAACTTACAGCATATGCAAGCAAAAGCTTTACTTAAATATAAAATAAAAAAATTCAAAAGGTAATAAAATAGATACATTTGTTTTATTTCGTATCTAATTTTGTTTCATTTAAGGACTAAAATGCACAAAAGAAGGAAAAATCGTAAGGTTTTCCAACTTTTGTGCAATTTTAGTCCTATGAAAACCGAAAGGTCTGCCTCCCTGCTTTTTTTTTTAATATGGCTGTTTAGAGTTGGTGTCTTGGCCTACACAATAAGATGTGAATAATAAAAAAAGTGATATATCGTTTTCCCCCAGCCAATCAGGAGGCAGAAGACGTGTCTGAGGTTAAGGCGAGAGGGCTATCTGATACGTAGTATCCCTCTATAATTTGTGGTTACTCGTTTCACAGGATTCAAACAATACATACAACCAGTTTCGATTTCTTATTACAAGTTAACTTGACAAGATTTGTTTCCTTCGCATAGGTAGTACAGGGGCCTTATTTTTTAACTTCCAAATCTATCACTATCGCACATATTTCAAATTATGTGTCACGTCATTTCTAGCGATCACGTTATCTTTGAAAGCGATATCGATAGATATTGAAGTTAGACTATAAGACCCCTGTACTACCTAGGCGAAGGAAATAAATCTTGTCAGGTTAACTTGTAATAAGAAATCGAAACCGGTTGGGTGTATGTATTGTTTGAATCTTGTGAAACGAGTAACCATCTTGAAACGAGTAACCAGCCCCGTCTTGAGATACTGCCTGTATTTTAATGGTGTAAGATGTATTTAATAATAATAATACCAAAAATAAACCTTGTGGAACAAAGTGCAAAACAACGAAAAAAATCAATCACTTGAAAAAGGATTTGCCCTTTTTTATGAAATCTAAAAAAGTTAAGATTCCAATTAGGCCTCGCATTTGGGTCAGGGGATAGATATTTTTCAATATTTCTTTTCAAGCTTTGTTCCTTCAAAACCCAAGTAATAAATATTTGATTTCCAAGTTCGATTGCCTTCCCCTAAACGATTTTTCTGTTTATTAGAGAGAGATTAGA
This sequence comes from Ypsolopha sequella, assembly GCA_934047225.1. NCBI lineage: Eukaryota > Metazoa > Arthropoda > Insecta > Lepidoptera > Ypsolophidae > Ypsolopha > Ypsolopha sequella. The sequence goes on along the minus strand of OW204002.1, from coordinate 8,330,469 downwards.
GCTCTTAAGTAAAAAGATAATTACAAACAGAAAATGCTTCTTTTATTTTATTCCATAGCTATGGAGTAAAAGAAGCATTGTAATCGTGAAAACAAAAAACAAAAAATAAACTAATATATAGGCAAACAAATTTATTCGGAAAACTCAATTTGTACATCCCAAAAAGAGAAAACAAAACATTATTAAGACTTTAATTAAAAATTATTCACCACCAATGAAATTATACATTGCCCACCACTATAGCCGTAATAAAACTCGGAGTGCACATCAGTAATAAAGATTTGTTAACTGTTTCATTCCAGAAAATATTAAAATATATGTACATTTCATCCATGTACCGCACAAAACGCTACGTTATTTTACTAATTTATCCTGAAAGTTAACGCTCGCTATATGCAAAATTAGGTAAAATACGAATTTTACCAGTAAACCGTAACAAGCCATTTAATAGTAGTTTAAGCTACTAGGGCGAAAAGGAATAAATCATGAGGACGATTTAAAACACGAGCGTAGCGAGTGTTTTAAACGTAACCGAGTAATTTATTGCTCTTACGCCCGTGTATCATACTACGTTTTTCAATGCACAGTGTGAGGAAATAAAACAAATATAATCTTGTGAACTTTAAAGTATGATTGGCTCAAAAGGACTGTATCTAGAGCCGCTAAACAGTGGAAAAAAAAGTATAACATTTATGGTACACAGGAAAGGCTGCAGGTTAGCCAACCATGGTAAATAAATAAATAAAAAATAATAATAATAAAGCCCTCGGACAAAATAATCGACTTTCTGTTCGGTTTTGATGCATAAAAAGTGGGCCTTTACGAGCACTTGCATTGAAGAATATTTTTTTACAAAATCGTGTGCATTCGGCCAGTCCTTCATTTTGCGGTCACTAGATTATGTAATTCGCTTTCGCAGAACATACAGTACTTCCAAGCAGTGGCGTGCACAGAACTTTTTTCCGGAAAAGCAATCAGAAGGTCAAGATTGACAATAAAAAAATATGAAAAAATTTAAATAACACTTTGAAAAAAAAAAGTTTGGTATGAAAATATTCACTCTAGGGTAGGCAGTGCCTCGTATTAGGGATGCAACGATTCGGCCATTACGATTACGATTAGGAAGCTAATCGCTATTTATAACGATAACCGATGCATTACGATTATTAAAAAAAAGTCATAGATAACCCTCAGAATGTGGTTTCATTTCAATTGAAGCGATAAACGAAAAGAATAAATATTTAAAAATTTGGTTATACAACGTGTAACAGAAAGGTGTAACCATATTTGAAGAACTTATTTAGTAAATGGTATAGAATAACTTTTACTATGGAACAAGTCCTGTATCTCGAAAAAAAAAAATTACCTATTTCATAGAAAAATGCAATGCCGCTCGGCCGAAATGTATGGAAGGGCAGATTTCTTTTTTGAGATTTCGGGGTTGGCTTCATAGTAAAAGTTATTCTATACCATTGACTGAATAAGCTCTTCAAATATGGTTACACCTTTCTGTTACACGTTGTATACATAATAATAATAATAATAATTAATATATATTTATTTCTATAATTTAACAAGCAAAGGACTTCGCTACAAGTCTAATCATAAATCATATACGTGTTCTGTTTGAAAATTAATAACCCTATCTGCCGCATACAACTTCATCAGCGTCAAAAAACTGCCATCATCGTTATCCTTTAACAAAGTACAATGTAAGTATGACGAAGCATTTTTAATAACCGTAGAGTTGTGGGCAGATATTATGACTATGTATTCCGCTGGCCAATCAAATATCACCTCTATTACTGGGCTCACAAGAGGCAACTCAATTTTCTTGTTTATTGGTACCTGATCAAGTTGATCAACAGGTTATTGATTTTAAGTTTTCAGCTGATGTAATAGAGATATTCGTGGAAGATTTCTTCCTTATACCTAGAAAGATAGGTAAGAGCCCGATAAATAATTTAAATTGTGTTTCCTTCAACTATTTTATATGAAATAGCATTAAGGTACATAATTAAATTTAAAAAAAAATTCACTTCTCATGCTCGTAAAGTTCTTGTTTATGCTTGCTATAAGCGGACTAAAACTACGTTTTATGCTCTAGTGCATAAAAGTGTTTACTTCTTATAAGAACGTACATACAGCCAGTACAACATCATAGACAAACTTTTTAAAACTCAATAATGGTGGAAGAAATTTTAAAAAAAAATTTGGCGGGAAAGAGCTGTTGTTTTTCCTCAATAGGTTCATATTTTAAGTTGTTTATTTAAATTTGCATTAAATATTACCTACTGAATGTTAAATATGTCGTTTGCTAGCAATATCACTGTTTCATTTACTCGCAATCGAAGTGAAAAGCAGAGTATATAACTCTGGTATAAAACCCATTATATGCCCTTGTTGTACAATCTACTATTTCTGTCGACACTGGATTTCAAGTCAGCTGTTTGTCATCTGTCAAAATCAGTGAATCCTGATTGTACCACCAAGGATTTACGGAATTTTATTATTTTTTCTGTATGTTATAGGATATTTTGATTGAAAAAGAATTGTAAGTGTATTACTTTTCTAAAGCAGCCATGGCGTAGATTTTTTTTTTAGTTGCTGTGTAGCTAGTGGTTTTTGTTGGGGTATCGCGGGTGATACGTTAGGACTCTAGTATGTTTTTTTTTTTCAAACTTTCTATGAACAAAACAAAAGAAACTATTTGAATTTGAATTTTTTAATTTGACGGACGGTCGGACAGACATATTGGTAATAGGGTCCCGATTGGCACACTTCGGGCTCGAACAATTCCACACAAAGGATTTAACATTTGATTTTTATATTCGGAATTTAAAACAAAGATATTTTATTTTATAAAGAATAGTAATCAAACTCCGATCTAACACGGAATTGGCAAATATCCAAGAGAAGCAAATCAAACCCGCATTTCATTTTAAGGTATAAAATATGAGCCAAAATATTTATTTGAAACTGAAAAATGGTTAAACGTTTGAAAACGCGGGTCAGCCGTGCCTTCAGCCTCGCCAAAGATACTTTATCTGAGAATCAAATACGAGATCAAGGAATTATTTAGTTCCGAAACGTGGCTCGGCCTTCGGCCTCACCAAAGACAATATAGCAGAGGATCAATTCAGACAACAATGAAATTTTTTAGTTCGAAAACGCGGCTCGTCCTTCGATCTCGCCAAAGACACTTTACACAAGAGATTAAGAAATAATTTCGTTCGGAAACGCGGCTCGGCCTTTGGCCTCGCCAAAGACAGTTTAACAGAAAATCAATTTAGAGAACAATAAATAGTTTCGTTCAAACGAGAGTCGAAATAAATACGTTTTACAAAATTAAGCTCCGAAAAATATTGACAGCTTCCATAGTTTTTACAAAAACTAAATCAACGCGGGCAAAGCCGCGGGCAAAAGCTAGTCGCACATTTAATATCAGGACTTCCACATCCACTTGTGACATATCACAACAACTACATACGTCAATCTGTTGTGTTAGACGTACAACACGTTTCTAACCCCAACCGTACAATATTAGTTTTCTATAGAAAGGAAAACATTCTTAAGGGGCTGCACTATGCTAAAATTCAGTCCTGTGGGTCTACCGCGTAATTCTCATTTTCATCAAAATCAACTTGAGATTGAAATTTGACGTGCGTGCGACGACGCCCGCCTAACATTACATCTCTTTTGCACGCGTTGAATTTCACATGCATTTGCTTGAAGTTGATACAAATGAGAATTACGCGGTAGAGCCCCAGCTCTAACGTGGTTTTGTTTTTTAACTCTCCATACTATATTTTTTAACTCTCTTCTAATCAGATGCTGCGCACGCAAAAATTCTGTTATTTTGAAATCGTGGTTACATTATGACATTAACCATAATTTCTTTATGTTATAAAGATGTTTTTTTTCGTTAGTATCTGCGTGTGTTGGTTTCGTTTCAATCGGTTTTGAAACATGGAAACTGAATTGTCTTTTTCGTTAAATTCATGCTTTTTTAAAAGTAATATAAGTAATAGAATATTGAAAGTTATTTTTATTTATAAAGTGTGATTAATAATTGCCTTGAGTCACAAAACACGCCATATATTTTTAAATTTTTACCATCTGCGTTGACGGAACTGAATCCAATACAAAACTGATGTTCAGCATTTTGGAGCCCCTTAAGGGGTAAGCTTCCACTGCAAAGGCAGTTCTATCTCCAAGACTGAAGAGTGGTTTGTTTTTATCGACGTTCTCGAAGGGGATTTCTGTTCATCAATCATCTGTCGCGTGAATCCCGCGTGTCACAGCACGTCGTCGTGTCAACTGACACGTGTCCTTATCGTGGGTATATGTCGTCAGGACATCGCAGAATTTGGCATATCTGCCGTTTCTGTCCGCTCCGCTTCGCTCGGCTCCCCAAATTTATTTACATGTAAACCTATCACGCTCCTCTTCGTCGTCGCATGCACCTATTTTTGATTAGTGAAAGATTTTCGATTTCATACTTTATGATCTGCCCAATTCTTTATAAGAATGTACGATTATAATCCATATCTATAGACCTTGGGATAACAAATAGCATAGACCAATCGCACATCCGATAGATTACTTACATCAAATTATGAGATTCGAGCGATTGACAATATTCACATTGACTGCTATTATTTTGTAGCGAATACTTCTTTGTTTACATCTCGTATAGAAGGGCTGTAGGTATTATGAAACCTGCAAAAAAACAATACAACATACATACATACATACATATACTCACGCCTGTCTCCCATAAGGGTAGGCAGAGACTACAGATTTCCATCTGCTACGATCCAGACACACCTCTTCCACATCCATCAATCTAGTCATACAAGCTCTTCTATTCCGGGTACTTTTGACATTGCCCTTCTTCAGTATGTCTCCAATTTGGTCAGCATACGTCTTTCTAGAGCGGCTTGGTCGAGCTGTACCTTCCACTTGCGCACCATAAATTTCTTTCGTCACTGTAGTTTCGTTCATCCTCTCTACATGTCTACACAGCTACATAAAACGATGAAAAGTAAAATAAATATTTTCAAAACAGATTTAACACACTTTTTTAACAAGTGAGTTAAATTTGTTTTATAATAGTTTATGCTACAAGGGCGAAAAGTAACCGAGTAATTTATTGCTCTTACGCCCGTGTATCATACTACGTTTAACAATGCAAAGTGTGAGGAAATAAAACAAATATAATCTTGTGAACTTTAAATTATGATTGGCTCAAAAGGACTGTATCCAGAGCCGTTAAACAATGGAAAAAAAAAGTATTACATTTATGGTACACAGGAAAAGTTGCAGGTTAGCCAACCATTGTAAATAAATTTAAAAAAATAATAATAATAAAGCCCTAGGGCAAAATAATCGACTTTCTGTTCGGTTTTGATGCATAAAAAGTGGGCCTTTACGAGCACTTGCATTGTCTAACTATCACGGTTCATGAGATACAGCCTGGTGACAGACGGACAGACGGACAGACAGACAGACAGCGGAATCTTAGTTATAGGATCCCGTTGGTTATCCTTTGGGTTAGGAACCCTAAAAAGAAATTTTATCGGGGAAACGATTCGTATATATGTTTTATTTTTGAATTAAAGATATTAAATAAATGTGATTTATAGCATTTTGCGAAAAAAGTTCAAGGTTAAACGTCGGTCGCTAAGTGCAAGGTGCATAGCTTAACTTTGTTTTTCTTGTTTATAAATGAAAAAAAAGCATTTTGGTATGTGGCATTTCACGCCAATAGTTCAGTATTAGTGAGGTTTATAAAGCATGAGTTTGAAATTGTTTACACAATTAGTCATGATGTTCTCAAAACCAACTTAAAATGCTGTTTTAACTTTGTTTGGACAAGATCATTACTAATTATGCATTAAATTTCAAACTCATGCTTTATAAACCTCACTAATACTGAACTATTGGCGTGAAATGCCACATACCAAAATGTTTTTACTCTTTTAACTTCTAAACAATAAATGCAAGGTTAAGTTATGCACTTTGCGCTAAGCGACTGACGTTTAACATTAATGTCAGTGAGACTTTTCCAGCAATTTTTTTTATTCTATGCATTACGTTGTAAATGTTTGAGCACAAAAACTTATAAGCGTGTTTTAAGTTTGTGTGCCCATACATTTACAACGTTATGCATAAAATTGAAAATTTTGCTGGAAAAGCCTAACTAACATTAAACTATGGATGAAAACAAACACTTGTACTGTTTCACAATTTACTTGATAACACAATTAACCCAACTAGTTTCGCTTTATCGGCATTCTCAAGGGATTTTACATAAGAATTAAGTTCTAAAAATGAGTTATCTATCACACAAGCATTGCCTAAGAATGACTTTATTTCTTATTCATTATTCTTATTCAATATTCATTCTTAGACAATGCTTGTGTGATAGATAACTATTATTAAGAACTTAATTATTATGTAAAATCCCTTGAGAATGCCGATAAGGCAAAACTAGTTGGGTTAATTGTGTTATCAAGTAAATTGTGAAACAGTACAAGTGTTTGTTTTCATCCATGATGATGTTTCACCAAGAGCCGACAATCGCAAGTATGTTAGCGAAATACTATACATCAAATTTTTTTAATATCTTTATTTCAAAAATAAGAAGAACCATCTTTAGTGGTGCGTTTTGTAGAGGATACGAATCGTTCCTGTTTAACAAGCCAGTTCACAAAAACAGATTACTACACGAAATTACTCTGCGACCACATTCATTTCAGAATACAGGAATTCTGAAATAAGTGTTGGACCCGAGCTCATGAAAAAGCTTTTCCAACCGCTATTATTATAACGCAAACAGGGTTATTTGAAATTACTTTTACTCGATTGAACTGGTTGTTTGTGGGAATAGATGTCAGAATAAGGATAATTTAGAAAAGACCATCGTTATGGGCGTATTATGGAACTGTAATATTATTTTATTTGTTAACTTTGCAGAGTTCTTATTCCAGAGAAAGTTAGTCGCTTCACATTTTCACATACCGAGCTTGAAATGTAAGCATATTCAAGTGTAATATTACTCAAAAACAACCTCTATCTTACGTTAATAAAGGTTATAACACTTTAAAGGATAATTGCTGTTTATGAGGCACGAAGCCAGCGCGACATGTGTTGGCAATTTATAAGTATTATGAGCACTGAACAGCTTCAGAAAATTCGCGAATTCGATGGTAAAGACCGTGTTAACAGGTGTTTGTTGGGTGTAAATTTAAAGCCTGCAAGGGTGTTAAATGCTTTACGCTTTTGGTATTGCTAATGGATTGAACTTTATTATTAAGATTTTGCTTGAAACTGTTCATTTCTTTGTTCCATCCATCCATCCACCAGCCTGTCTTCGTCCGCTGCTGGATATAGCCTTTCCAAGATTTCACCACTGTTGGCGGTCCTCCTTGAAGAAATGCCCATACTCACACACGCTGATGTGCAGGTGGGTTGTGAGGCCGCTGCCCCTCACCAGCCTGTTTTATAAAATACCGGCAATTGAGTATGGATATACCGCCATCATTCGATCCCAGGCATGGTGGGCCACCTGGTTGTGCCTGAGAGCTGTCCTCTTACTCTACCTCGAATAACTTCGAGGGTGTTTGCAAGTAAGATGGTGGTACCTCCACAGTTAAGCTCGGCATCAGCTCTATCACCAAGTAATAGCTCTCTAATAATGGATACAATTAACTAAAACAATATTTATATTGGGATTATGTTTATTTTGCGAAATCCATCGCTATGAATACTCTAATAGTACATTACGATACGAGAGCGATGAAACGTTTTCTGACGAGTGTGAGTTTGCGGCACGAGCCGAAGGCGAGTGCTGCAATCACACGAGTCGAGAAAAAGTTTCTCGCACGAGTTTCGTATAATTTTTTATAGTACAAGTGCGGAAAATGCCGACTTTACGCACGCGCAGCGCAGCGTGCGCAGCTATAAATATTATTAGAGTACATTTCAAATTCTTGTCTTTGGGTTTGTTTCTGATTGATATTTTCTAGTTTGTAATGCACTCTAATAATATTTAGAATATTTATATTCATTAACAAAGAAATGGGGAGCCGCCAAAGTTGTCAGTTTTAGACCATTTTTGTTCCGTGGTCTATCTCAAAAACTAAACAAGTCAGGAATTTGGAAGTTTTCTTTATCATGTGCCACAATTTTACACTGTATTTAAACAATAAATACTGAAAACGCCGATTTAAAATTTAGTTACAGGGTAATTTCGCAATTCTGTTTTATGATTTTTGTAGGTTTTGTAGGTAAATAAGTTTACAAGTTTTGATGAAATTTAATAGTCTTTTAACTTATAACTTTACAGTATTATTTAGAGATTTTTCTCACCGCTATTCATTGACCATTCCATGGTCTTAGCAAGAAACTTGAATAATTTATTCAATGTTTATCAAAGGTTCAAAATGCATTTTTATTTTAATGGTTCCGTAAAACAAAACAAGCCCTCTATCGAAGCCTGGCCACAAAATAGATACTAGTTTACTACCAGAAGGCCGACTCCACGCAACGAGCGAAAACAGACGCACACATGCATAGACGCGTACGTATGATGATCTCGGCAGAATTTCGAGTTGGCATTCGACCGACTTCGACCGAGATCGTCGTACGTACGCTTATGTGTGCGTGCGCCTGTTTTCGCTAGTTATGCGGAGTGAGCGTTCTGTAAGTGGTTATTTTGTGGCCTGGCTGACTATCCACGGCATTAGAACGGCTTGCCCGATTAAAAGAATGATCCCATAAGAAAGTTACACTGGAACCTCGAAAAAGTACAAAAAATCTACACCCCGTACGACCTACGTCTTGCAGATCTGCTACAGATAAAATGTGCATAGAAATCTATAGGTGACCGACCGGACGTGCACTATCTCTCATAGATTGTATAGAAAACATAAGGATGAGAGGCGAAGATACATTTGCGCATTATTTAAATAGTACTACGAGGACGGTAATCTAAGTTTGAAATAGTATTTTGTGCAACATTGGGACACGAGTGCTTTTTTACGAAACAAACGAAGTGAGTTTCGTAATAGACTCGCACGAGTGTCCCAATCTCTAATTATGTCCAGTTCCAAACAAAACTTTATCTACGACCATCAAAAACAATTTCACAAAAAATTAGAAACATAACACTCGTCTTGATATTATAGTGATACTCGAGATGATACCTGAGATGCCTGAGACCAATCAGAAACGAGAAGATAAAGAGGGCGTGATTGTTTATCTAGCGGTGTTATAATAAATTTGGCCAATCACAGCGCAGAATTGCGTTGTTACAATGTAATATTATATTGTCGGTCAAACAATGTAGACACTTATAAAACCGCTTTTGATGTAGTAATTAGCCATGCATGTTTCAGATATATATATTTTTTATAATTTAACGTCATAGATAAGTCAAATGAAGTTCATTGTGTTTTGTTAAAATATCTTTAAAAATATAGCCTTATTGATTAATCTGATAAAAAGAAACTGTACAGAAAACATATTTCTCGAAACGGTTTTAAGATTTCCGTTCCTGTCCAGAAAGTTAGCACCCCTAATTACCTTATTGCAGTATAAGAGTAGATAAAATGACATTACCCGTATATTATGTATCGAATAAAATTTACAAACTTGTTTAATATTATATAATCAAGTGAACAGTGAACTCACTGCGGAATGAAAGCTTTGCTGCGAGTAATTTTATTAACATTTTTCCTCTGGCCTGGGTTTTCCATTTTCTTTATTCGAGAGAGTGGGCGAATGAAATAATGCTTAGTTTCTTAGAATCAAGATGGAATAAGAAAATACTATTGTACTCGAAGTTTACCTAATATAAGGTAACGTAATATTTACTTAGCTATATTTATATTATTATTTATTCCTATAGTTTTTATTTAATTAAAGAGTATTATTTTATTAAATTTAAGTTAACCTAATCTTTGTTTTTTTTTGTATTTTCCCATATTATTATTTATTATATAAACTGCTACATATAATAGTAGTTTATGTAACAAGGGCGAAAAGGAATAAATTACGAGGACGATTTAAAACACGAGCGTAGTTAGTGTTTTAAACGTAACCGAGTAATTTATTGCTCTTACGCCTGTGTATTATACTACGTTTTTCAAGTTTTGCATAGTGTGATGAAATAAAACAAATATAATCTTGTGAACTTTAAATCATGATTCTATAAATCAAAAGGACTGTATCCAGAGCCGTTACACAGTGGAAAAAAAAGTTTAACACTTATGGTACACAAGAAAGGTTTCAGGTTAGCTAGCTTCTAGTAAATAAATATAAAAAAAAGTAATAAAGCCCTAAGATAAGATAAGATAAGACCACTTGCATTGAAAATTATTTAATTATATTACATTAAAACCGAACTGAAATAAGTGTATCTGATGTATAGCTACATTACGTAAATTAATATATTTCATTTCATTTCATATTTCATATAAGTAATTTCGTTTCTTTTAGTAACTTTTACTTTTTTAATACTCCTGCCGATGCTCAATTGCCTGTGTTTTTTGTGTTACGTATCAGACGGAAGGACAAAGAAACAAAATCAAAAGGTTCTTGTTTCCAAACGGAACCCTGAGTGTACTATATTACATAAGCATTTAAAAAGAAAAAAGGAAACATGCAATTCCTTCATTAAACTGTACTACAGTAGTGATAAAGTTTGACGTAATCGCCGTTATTTTGAATGAAGTACTTATTTAAGCCAAACTTTTTAACATGCAATCCTGCACAAACTTAGTAAAGATTGACCTAGTAACAAACATTTAAATGTAATAAAAAGTATGAATAAATGAGTGTGTATACTCGTAAGAAGATAGAATGATACATAAATATAACAGTTGAAGCACAGGTAATAAAGCCGATTCTAAAGGCTTTAATTTTAGTTTTAGTGCTGTCAAAACTAAATTTCATTCATTGCAAAATAGTCCTTAAAAGTTAGGAACAGAATCTAAATTACTTTGGAATAATTTTATGTTTGACAGCACTAAAACTAAAATTAAAGAGTTCAAAATCGGCTACAATATAATAGAACTTTTATCAGCGTGTATTATAGTTGCTGCTTCGAGGATGTAGCAAGCTACGGGGCGTAGAAACTTTGCTACGGCGTAGAAGCAATCGTGCTACGTACGACAAATGATTTCGTTCTGCTGGTCCTCTAAAAAGACGGTTTTGCATGAATCACATTATGATTCTGTTCTAATGCCGTCTTTTTTGCTCGCGTGAAATAACTCTGACTCTGTCCTACTTTCAAATCATTCCATGATTCACCCAAGTCGGCCTTTTTAGATCCCCTGTACAGTTCGCGTCAAATAACATTATTGTTTCCAGTAATTTTATTTTTACTTTTTCTTTTATGTAGGATTTTATATTATTATTTGTGGTAGGAATAATTCTAGTAATAAAATTAAATAAAATTAATATATAATAATAATGAGCCTCCCAAACTCCAACCCTACGTCCGAGCTAAACATCAGGCCTCGTGAGAGGCGGAAAACGTGGTATAAAACTTACGCGGCTAACCGAAAGGCAATGGTATAACGCAGGGCAGCTTGAGGTGAGCTATTGGGCAGTAGCAACATCACGGATCCGAATGTGCTCCCGGGGGAAGGCCCTGATAATCATCTTCGGCTTGCCTTTTTTGGCTGGTGAACAATGACGAGGAATAGATTCCCATACCTCTGGCTTGCCGTGGGAGGCCGCGGCCGGTCAGCGTGCAGTAGCAAGAGCTATATGCTCGAAGGGTGGATGTGAAACGTAAGTAGCGAGTGGGCACGTGATGCTGGACCCTCAGGTCCCTCAAGTGATCGTCGACCCTTTAGATGCTCAGTAAATGTTGCCATCCTGTCTCTCCGTGAGAGCGACCGTTTTGGGGGGCCCATTTATGTAAGTTGGTGAGTTTGACCATTTTTCCTTGACATAGGTCAGGCAGGCGCCATAGTTCCTTCCATAGTCCCAGTTACCTAGTCCACTAGCGCCTAAACCCAGTAGACTGGTTTCCTTTGTTTCCAATCCTAACAATAAGAATCAGAATAATAATAAGAATATCTTTATTTGCTTTAACAATAGTAGATAGTACTAGGTGTATATTAGGTACATGCAAATGAGCTCCTTATTAGCTAGTTTTAATGTAGCATGCAAATTTTGGTACAAAATAAATATTGGACATCAGTAAAAGAAACATTCACAAAACAAGAACATAATAGTCAAACAATCACTCATGCATTATATTATATAGCACCCAATAGAAATTAAACTTGAATTTAATAAATATGTCAACTTATACACATCTATTTACCTAGCGTTAAAAAATTTTGTGTCAAGAAATTCTTTAATACTATAAAATTGTTGATTTAATAACCATTTTCTTAATTTAGATTTGAACAAGGTGAGAGGAAAATCTTTTAGGCTCTGTGGAAGTTTATTATCAATCTTTATGCACATTGGATAGCATGATTTAATATACGTTTGTGTTTTAGGTTAGTGATCTAGCACTAACCTGTTAGAATTTCTAGTATTTTATGGATAAACATCTTTAGCTATTTTGAATAGATGAAGGTGTTGTCTTACAAATAAAGCCAGTTTAAAAATATACAAGCACGGAAAAGTTAAAATTCTTAGTTTAGTAAATAATGGTTTGCATGATTCATATTGAGGGATGCCACAAATCGCACGAACACATTTCTTTTGTGCTACAAAAACTTTTACATTATAGGGACAGTTTCCCCATACCAACAAGCCATACCAATAATCCTACATTGATCAGGGGTTGTCCTTGAGTCGACTCCTACAGTGCGTACAGGGATAATCGTTGGTTGGTGTCACATCATATTTTGATTAAACTGTCTAAACCACTGATATCTATGGTCTAAACTAAAGGGCATCTACGTGTTAGCTTCGGCCCCACGCACGAATCCCAATGTCCGGGACTACATAGTTCCGAGATTTGATAAATATATACAATAATAATAATATATAATATAATATAATTATAATAATATAGTTACAGATGGCAAAATATCTGCCAGTTTTGGCATAGGTAATATTTATTACTTAGTTACGCAATATTTATTTATTTTCAGTAAAAATCGAAACCGTTAAATAAAACTACAAAGTTATAATAAATAAAAATAAATTTGAAATAAAATTAAAAGTTTCAAATTTCAAAAACAACATATTTTAACTTTTAGTTATGCTAAAAACAGGAAATCTTAATAAACTTAAAATTAAATTGAAAAACGTACATAAAAAAGCATTTTATCTAACTTATAAATAAAAAACAGGATCAAGACCACTGCCCCCCAGGCCGGATGCCGAAAGTTCTGACGACATTACATCTTGACCATTATTTCTCTGGCCGAGGTAAGCAAGCACCAAGGTCACCCATCATTCTAACTAGGCACGACGAAACTTCCTTGAAAAGTCGTCGCGCTTCCGAGTCCCACTTTGTTCAACCAGAAGCTGCGGCTTGTGACGTCAAAGATATGTACACCCATCTAGTGCATCTCAAAGGTGCAATCTAAACTAATTGCCTTCGAGCGATCATGACGTCATCGGAACCGCACCGCCTTTGACGAGGCAAGGTTTCAGAATATTATGATAGTGCGCGCTGGAAAGTGGTGTGGTTTTAATATAGATTTAGCCTATGTTGGCTATTTATTACGTTTTGAATTTGGTAAATTATCTTATAAAGATATCAGAACCATAAAATTAAAATAAGTAGTTATTGCCAATCCATAAAATCTTGGTAACATATGTTACCAAGATTTTTTACCTTTTTTTGATTTCGATTCTTCATCATTTTCTTTGCTCAGTATCGCTGCTGTCAGACATAAAAGAATAAAACTTGTAACCAACAAAAACATGATAAATATTAAATTACTTAACGTACCTAAATCATGGCTTAAACATGCAGCTTCCAGTCCCCAAAACAATAATTCTATGGTTTGTATACTAGTTCTTATCCTATAGACCAGTCACAAGTTTAACTATCTTTTGAACTATTCCTTATTTAAACCTCAATTATGGTCGTATGGACTGTTTTCTTTGCCTTTTCACTTAGCGTAAAAGTACTATAGTAGCAAAACAAAATGTTGACGATTATTTTGTTAGAAATATTCCTCTGCGCTACAAGCATAGAAGAAATGGCTACAAGGCTCTTTTGGCACGTGGATTGGTTGTGTCTAAAATCGGAACTAACGCTGCTATCATATCCCTTGCTTCACAGCTACGCCACCTATCAATGTCATACACGCGCCAAAAGATTCTTGTTGCACCACTTTGTTTTTTTATTTTCTATATTAGCATAGACTAAGTATTACTACGTATAGCCCGACAACTCCCATATATCAAGGCGTAGCAAATTTTTTACGCGCCCTCACGACGCTAGGTGTCGCCAAGTGTTGCAAAAAAGCATATTTTGTTTAATTGGCTGCATTAAACTCTCATGGTTACCAAGTAAAAATGTGGCTGTAATAGCTTTGCTTAGAAAAACTAGATGGCGATAAGTTGGCAACACTAACAGTGAATATTTCAGCGCCATCTATTATCGAAGTGGGAATTATTTTTATGTTACGTGACATCGCTGTGCCACTAGCGTCACCAATCGGTCTTTTTAGCATCGTGTTCGTTAGAGGATTTAGCAACGCTATCTAGATTTCGTTAGAATTTTACACCTTTCTTGTTTCTACAAATTGATACATGGGAACTGCTATTCTATACGTAGTAATACTAGTCTAAGAGACGTTATAAAATAAATAAAGGTATATATCATATAATCAGGATGTAACAATATGAGTGTAAATAAAATATTATCATGTCCTGAAAATTGAAAATCATAAAACTTTGCCGAAAGTTTAGTCAACTTTGACACACGTGGGTCACTGGGGTCATTCAGGGTACACTTCGAGGACCCTAATGTTTCGTAAATGCTTCGCTAGTACAATATATCTTCTCGTATTATACTTTACTATCATTCACTTAACTTAATGGCCAAGTGCTTTACTTCGGGGAGAAACTTTGTGAGAAATTCTTTGTGTAATAAATATTTGAGCTGTTTGAAGGGCACAGAACTGTTTCTGTTTGACCTTAACAAAAGTTTTTATTATATAATCTTACAAAATAAGTCTCCTCCTTTAGAGAAATAAGGTTTGCAAAAAGACGGATAACATTACTGAAAGTTTGAATATTATGAAGGTACATTACAAGATGGTAAAATCAATAAGAAGTTAGCATAGGTATAGTTTAAGTTTTAATGTTAATTTTACATCAGGTTACAGCAAAATACCGGCGCTGTGACTCCGCTGAGCTGAATCCTTTTTTATTTACCACCTTTTCTTAATGTTATAATCTAACTATATTTATACAATTAAATTACTTACTTATTTACTGTTTGTTAGTTTTTATTGTTTGTGATTTTGTATGTTCTGGTGTTATCGGAAATAAAGTGCTTTTCTTTCTTTCTTTTAAGAAACCAATTCTTAAGGAGGTCGGTTCTCCGGGTTTGTAACAATATATTAAGAAATAATTATAACGGCTAAAATAAAACGTAAAGCTAAGAACAATTAATACCAACTTAACTTTTACTTTTTACTTTTTTCAAAAACGTATTTTCAATGACTTTATGATTAGCTTCAAAATACTTCTATTTTCCGTAGGAGTGAAGTTAGAAAAATAAATGAAAAATTTCTAACTTCACACTTTTGGAAAATCAAATTATTTTAAATCTTTCATTATGTCATTTAAAATACTTTTATGCATATAGTAAACTGTTGTTATACATTGCTCTTAGCTAAAAGTTGTATTTTGGCCGTTATAAATATTTCTTAATATTTTGTTACAAATATACCGTGATTTTTTAATCAGAAAGACATTTTTTTGCTGATTGTACAAAATGCTCCAGGTTGCGTCCAGTCAACCCTGTTAATTTTGATGTAGTTTTTTTTTTCTGCACATAGTCTTAGGTATTTATAAATTCGGAAGAGTCTAGTAGATCTCGGTAAACAAACTGTATAACATAATAAACGTGACAATATTAAACCCAGTACAAACAACTTGGGGCAAAATTATGTTAATGAGACTACCAAATGTTTGTATTAACAGCCTTGCGTTGTAGTTGTCGTGTATCTCCGAGCACGTAACAGTGTAGTATTCTGAAAGTTCCGCTAAAGTTTCCGCTCGTAAGCCTTCATCTCTTGGCTGAACTATCAACGGGGTAGATACACGCCCCCTGGCGACGAGTTTGTGAATCACCCCCGGGCGGCGCGTGACTGTACATAGGCCATGTTACTTGAGAAGTTATAATTTGCAAAATTTACTGAGGGACTGTTTCAGCTTAATTTATTTTCAGGATTCCAAAACGAAACCCTTATCGTGAAATCTCAGTGTCTCTTTGTCCGCGGCATATACAAGTAAAGTTTGGCTGATTGAGTTGAAATTTTTCATGCAGGTCATTGTTGGTGTAGAATTACAGTAAGTGGGATAATAAATAGAGCAATGATCTGCCTACTTTATAACTTGTATGTATGACCACATATTGATTACTCACTTATTAATCTATATATATTTATTGTACATCATAATTTTTGATTACTAAATAAAATAGTAGTATGTATTATACTGTAACTAGTTGTATCTATGTAAGTATCTACTTTAAAATGTCGGAAGTATGCGTGACAAAACAATGGTTCTGGCATAATAACAGCGTTGTAGTCTACTGGCTGCAACACATGCTGAGTCAGGGCCGTTTTACCCAGATAATAAGGGTTCGTTGGATAACTATTAAGTGAATTTTGAATTTAAGTTTTCTGTTTCGATTAATTAGAAAAAGGCGGGTATTTCACAATCCGTCTGCGATTTCACTCTTAAAATCAAAAAGGTTTCATCCATGTTCATTACTTCCCTACAAAAACACGGCAAAACCACAGTTGGTCGAGTGATCAAATACGGCGACGACGGCTTTCGTTTACTTTTAAATAAAGTATGATGACAAAGATATAATTCAGTCGTCTAGGAGCAGCTTTTGAATAACAAGACGACCAACATGGTATATATGTTGTGGGCAGATCGTGGAATTGGGCGGATCATAAAGTATAAAATCAAATATCTTTCACTAAAAGGCAAAAATAGGTGCGACAACGAGCGAAGCGAAGCGAGAAGGAGCGTGTTAGGTTTACATGTAAATAAATTTGGAGAGCTGAGCAAAGCAGAGCGGAGCAAGGTGACCCTGCAAGTTTTTTACAGAAATATGATATAGAATAGAATAGAATAATTATGTATTAAAGCATCAAAGGCTCAAAACTTTGTTAGTAAAACTTAAAAAAAAAAAAAAATTGTTAGTAAAAATTACAATAAAAAATACAAAAAAGACAATTTAGGGAAAGTGGTGTGTTCGTTATTTCCTCACCACTCCTGGGCAGATCATGATTTTTTTTTATTTTTTTTTATTTATTTATTTACTTTAATTAAAATGGACAAACCAATTACAATAATTAAAGATAGTAACACAACACACAAAACGGTACAATCAACTAAAATAAATAAGAATAACACATAAAGTCAGAAACAGTCCCTCTCACAAAAACACAAACACTCTGACAATATTTTCTGCCATCCATCAGCAATATGCCCAATTTGAAGATCTACCGACGACATATATTATATTATTTACGTATCTTTTCGTATATTAACGAGTATGGTCAAATAAATAAAAAATCACAAATAATCGCAATCAAATGATTGCAATCAATGGTCAAATGTATTTATGCCCGGACTACAGCGACAGGCCCCGGACCACGTTCAGATAAATAATTTAACACTTGGCACCCTCAACATCCCTTTACAGATGCAAACCATGACGCTCCATACCCCTCATTAACAAGAAACCTTTCTCCATCCTCAGGTACATTTTCCTGGCGATCTACACGGCGGAGATGATAATCAAATGCATAGCGAAGGGGTTTATACTGAACAAGTACACGTACCTACGGAACCCCTGGAACTGGCTGGACTTTGTGGTGATCACGTCGGGGTACGCGACGATAGGGATGGAGGTGGGGAACTTGGCTGGGCTGAGGACCTTTAGGGTGCTGAGGGCGTTGAAGACCGTTTCCATCATGCCAGGTAAGGTTTTTTTTTTTTTATATATGGATAAGAATCGCTTGTTTAACTGTGCAAGAAGGCACAAGTCCAGCTTTCGATGAGATTATATTCATTACTCATCAGCATCATCAGCATCATCAGCGCCATGTATCTTTGAATCGGTTGCTAAAGGTTGCCAACCATCAAAAACATAGATATACAACCCGGTCACATTATCTCGAGACCTCGCTGGATTGCGAACCACCCGCCCCCGTTCTCCTTTCACCTCCCCGCGCTCTGTATCTGAGCACCGACGCGACGTGACGTCATCGACGCCAGGTCTCGAGATAATGTGACCGGGATATACGATCAAATTTCGATTTTGACGTTCACATTTGAAGTGACGTCATAGTTCAAGTTCAGTACCCACTGAAGGCAATTTTGAAAGTTTAATTTTATATAAAAAAAATATATTTAAAAAAATTGAGAAAGTGCGAGTCCGACTCGCGCACAAAGAATTCCATACCACCACTAAATACAGGTACGGAACCATAAAAACTTCATGGTAAATAACAACAATGTGTATAATTAGGGTTGCCAAACGTACTTTAAAATAAAGTATCTTACGTTATTTTGGGTCCCTGTACTTTATTTTTTTGAATACCAATAAAGTACGTGAAAATACTTTACATAAAATTAGACGTAAACTGAAAACAAAAACAGAGCCGTAAAGAAATGTATGAAAGTGTATGACTTCCTTCATTGTGGATTATATTTTTATGTTGTGCGTTTGTGTTTATGCAAATATCACAAAAATACAGTTTGACAAAAGGATTTTAGGATGTTAGTATGGAGTCTGGCCTTCCTAGTTCCTACCGCCCGCAGCTACCGTGACATTTTTTTCAAAAAATCTTTGAACTCCCTTGAATAAAGAATACTTTTTTCTAAAGGACCGTACTTTTTATTTACCTTCCCTGAAATCAGTTATACTTTATTTCTTCTAAAAAAAGTTGGCAACCCTATGTATAGTAGATGCCATAAATGTTAGCGCCTAACTAACAATTGGTGGCTCTCACCGAGTACGGAACCCTAATAGCTTAACCGCTTTGTTTTCCTGTCATGTTTACATAATAATAATAATAATAATATAATAATAATAATCTTTATTTCAAACCATTGGTCCATATTTTAAATTACAAGATAAGATTTTAAAAACTAAAACTAATTATACATTTTCTTCCAACAAATCGTAACACAACTTAATATTAAGGTATGTGCGCCATAGGTTTTAATAAATTTGTCCAGAAAGTCGCAATTGAACGGCTGTAGTCATGAACAGTCCTTACTAAGCCATTGCTAGTGGTAGAAAGAGCCAACCTAAAACTCGCCACCCGCTGCCTGATAACTGCCTCAGCACACGGCAGGCGCGCCTCAGCAAACATCGTGGACGCACTGCACCATCGTGGCAGACGGAAGAGAATGCGGAAAGCATCATTGTATTGTACTTTAAATCTTCGGAAGTTTTCCTTTAAATACTTCGTCCATAAATGCGGCGTGTACATAGTTTGACAGTATGTTTTAAAAAGGAGCAACTTCGAGTCACGAGATCCCTTGCAGAACTTACGACCTATCATATTGGCACGGACCGCTAATGAACGTCTCTCTCTATCCAAATCAGCATCATCATGAAGATCACATGTAACCCAGTGTCCAAGGTATTTAAAACTTTTAACGAACGAAATACCATCCCCGTTCAGGTAAACCGGAAAAGGACAAACAGCCTTACTGTTCTCGGAAAACACCATACCCACAGACTTAGCGGTATTGTAGACCAACTTGTGTTCAGCCGCATACTTTTCGCAGATAGCCAAGAGACGCCTCAGAGCTGCGGCTGATGGGCTCAGGAGGACCATGTCATCGGCGTAGCTAAGATTGTTCACACACTCACCGCCAATATGACATCCGACACGCATCTCCCTGAGCTCACCAATCAAAGCATCAACGTACAGGTTAAAGAGCAAGGGGGAGGTAAGTCCCCCCTGCCTCACCCCGCACGGCAACACAAATTGCTCTGACAGCGCCCCGCACCACCTAACCATGTTCCTCTGATCTGCGTACCAGCTGGCAAGGATGTTGATCATGTCTGGAGGCACACCTCTTTCACGCAGTTTATTCCAAAGAATTCTGTAGTCCACTCTATCGAACGCGCGGCTCAAATCGAGAAAACATGCAAACACCGGAGTTTTTCTCTCAATATAGTATTTGATGGTCTGTTTTAGAGAGAAAATTGCGAAATCAGTAGAACTATCTCTCTTAAATCCAAATTGAGCATCGTTAATGCTAATAAATTTTGACAAAATATCTAAAATAATGGAATCAAATAATTTTGCACATGTTGTAGCTAGAGATATCGGGCGATAATTTTTACTATCAGATGCTAACACTGTCTTACTTTTAATAATAGGCGAGACTACGGTTTTAAGTAGATCCGATGGTAAGTGAGCGTGCCTCAGACACGCATTAAAGAACACAGAGAGGAACACCACCACCCACGGGCCCCCGAAACGCAGATGCTCAACGCCAATGCTGTCGTGACCAGCAGACTTACCTAGCTTCATTGCTCTCAGCGTATTAAAAACCTTACTCTCTGAGATATGCGAATAAGCAGCTACATGGTCAGGACTAAATTTGGATTGGTCGTCGGAAACCCCGCTATCAGAGACCAAGAAACGATTCTTAAATAAGTTCGCAATACCACTCGTATCGTTTTCACCATCAACAGTCGTGGGGACACTGTTCTTACTTTTCAGAAACTTTGAAGTTGCCTTCCAAAATTTTGAAAAGTGTTTCTCAGCACAAGCGCTACTCATTGTATCTAACAGAATTTGATACTCGTTGTTTTGGCACCATCGAAGCTTCTTTTTAAAGTGTGACCTACTATCCTTCATACTTTCAAAGAGAGGGCCAGAGCTAGGAGATCCAGCTGCCCGCCAGGCAAAGAACTCGACTCTCGCCACATCGTGGGCCTCACGGACATGTTTGTTCCAGCCCGGCACGTTCTTGTGACGAGCGCGACGTGCCCGACCGCCACTCAGAGAAGCGGCTCGCTGAAGCACCTCAATGAAGTACCTGTAAGCTTGATCAAGCTCATGCTTATGAGACTCATGGGAACAATTCTCGCACTCAGCCAGCCTTCTCAGACTGCCCCAGTCCATAGCATACAGTTCACGCTCACATATCGAAGCATAGGAAGCTATTTGATCTCCATCTCGCCTACCCCATGCCACGGTATTACTTACCCCAGAAGACTGGTCATTAACCACGACACACCTCGGCAAAACATTCAGATCGCAATCAATCACCAGCGGTCTATGGTCAGAAGAAAAGACATCCTCAAGTACCTCAACGTTTTTAATCGTGTCCCACGCCTGTCGAGTAGTAATGCAATGATCCAGCCAACTCTTGGTACCACTAGAATAGCTTATGTACGTAAATACATCGTCTGTATGCTTTAAAAAATCATAATCTGCGTATACTAGATCGTTATCTATGCAAAATTTCATTAACTCGTCATTAAATAAAGACTTTCTAGTCACATTGGCGTTATAATCACCCAAAGCAAAGGCAACATTCACATTGTGGGTTTCAATTAAAGATTGTATAGTACTTAAGTAAGTAGTAAAGTCAGTCAAATTATCGACCTCGTCTTGAGGCATATATACCGAAACAAACAAGTAACAGATCCCATTCATTTCAGTTTTCACCGCACATAATCTCGGATCACCGCAATCTATTACTTCAATCCGATCAAACATTGACCTTCTCCAGAGTATAGCGACCCCTCCGTACGGCCTACCCCTTAGTGTTGTTGTTGTATCAACGGCGGAAATACCGTGTGCTGAGAAATCATCGTGAATCGTGTCAAGAAAGGGCAGATCATGTGGGAGGAGCCACGTCTCCTGAAGGGCAATGACGTCGCAATAAGAACATAGATCTCTAACGTGGTCTACACTAGTCTTTACATACTGGCAATTAAACGTAGAAAGTTTCATGACTATAATTTAATGAATATTATTAAATTTAATGAATATTATTGAATTGAATGAAAATAAAATAAAATAAATTAAACACTCAGAATCCTAAATAATTATTATCACGTCACAATAAGAACAGAAATAAATAAATATAATAAAAAATTTATTAATTTAATTTAGCTTATATACAAAATACCTACTTATGATTATGGCGAACGAGGAGTGCTACCAGTTTTGCGGAACCAAAATGGTCTGTAAACAATGTCAGTTGGCCAAAAGTCTTGTCGTAGAAACACACTAGACTTGTCTTTATATATTGTAACTTTAAAAGAAGCGAAGACTGTAGGTTTGAACGGCTCAATACGCTCCACTGCTAACACCTCCTCGCCCTTGTCCCTGATATAATCGTTAATGCACTCGCAAGTCGTCGATAGGTCAAATCGCGAAACGTAAATAACGGTGGTTTTCGGAGCAGCCTTCAGTACAAACTTGGCCGCCGAACCCGCCTCCTTACTACGACTGTGGTTGTTGGAACGTAAGTGCTTAGCATCCACTATAACTTGCTGGATTTCCACTTTCGCATTCGTAATTTTGTTTACGTTACGCGAGGAGCCCGTAGGTATCGAGCACGGGACGTTGCTCGCGGCGCCGAAGCGCGCGCGCACGTCCACGTCGGGCGCTGTCTCCTCAGAATGAAGCTGCGGCGGCGTAGTGGGGACGGGTAGGTTGGGTAGTGGACTTGAGGCGGCTTGCTCCTGAGTGCGAGCGAGAACACACGACGTCGACGGACTGCTCGTGGTTTGCGAAGCCGGTGAATTTAAAACCAGAGCTGGCGTAGTTAACGTCGATGATTTAACTTTTTGACTACGGGAAGGGGGTAGATTAGCGATCGGAGTCGGAATTCCACAGGCCTTTGTTATGTTCTTGTCTGATTTATGCAGACTATCAATCTGTTCCTGTAGATCTTTGATGACACAATTAGGTGAGTAATTAA
Organism: Ypsolopha sequella; assembly: GCA_934047225.1. Classification (NCBI taxonomy): domain Eukaryota; kingdom Metazoa; phylum Arthropoda; class Insecta; order Lepidoptera; family Ypsolophidae; genus Ypsolopha; species Ypsolopha sequella. The sequence goes on along the minus strand of OW204002.1, from coordinate 8,307,315 downwards.
ACTTTAGATCACTGAGCTCCTTCTTCAATTCCCTGATGTCTTTTATAAGCTTGGTGGCGTCGATATGGTCAAGGTTGACCAACGGCAATCTGTGAAGATCTTTTGCTACAAAGACAGGTAACAGATCAGGATCAGTATCCTTGATTATCTTGATGATATCTTGAATGTGTCTTTGGATTCTTCCGTCACCTTTTCTCGTCACACGTTTCGCGTTCAAATGGTCGAATAAGATTGTTTTTGCGTTATCGACCTCCTCTAAAGAGAAATTCGTAGCACACACTTGCAACAAACCTATCTCGTCCATTAGGTTCACTTGACACGAAATAAACGTTAGTAATTCGTTAATAATTACACGGCAACTGTCACATTTCGACATTTTCAACGAAAAACAATTAATTTTGCGTATGATACATCACGTAACGTCTTTCGCGTACGGCGTTCCTCACGTTCATAATCACCAATTACCATGTTTTTTTTCTGTCCTCTCGTTTCGGAGATAAAGGGAGGGAGGGACATGATAACGTTAAAAATGCTACATTTCGATATTTTTATGTATGGGTTTATTTTTTTTTTATTATTTACTTTAAAATATGTCATAGTAACAAGTATTCTGTGAAAATTTCAACTGGCCGCCTATAACGGCTGAAGCTGTAGAACGCTGTGACAGACGGACAGATAGTGGAGGCTTAGTAATAGAGTCCCGTTTGGACTCTTCGGGTGCGGAATCCTAAAAACACACATACATTTTGATGTCAACTCACTTTAGTTATAATGGTTTTGTGTTGGTTTGTTGGTTTTGTTGTACCCGATTTAAAGTACAGTGAAATCCGTTTAGTAAGACTCTGTTTAAAACGACCACCGTTTTCAACGACGAAGACGCAAATACAAACAATTTACTATGAAGTTATATCAGTCCGTTTTGTGCGTCGACCGGTTATTACGACTTAATATCACCTGTCCCGTAACCGTCGTCATATCCGGATTCTACTGTAGCTTGTTTTTGTGATACTGTACTGGGTGCCTATCATCGAAAACATAGCTAAAAACGGAACTTTCAAAATTGCTTTTAGTGGATATTGAACTATTTACGAACTGTGTCATCACTTCAAGTGCGAATACATCTATAGAAAATCTCAATTCGATGGTAAATCTATGTTTTTGATGATAGACACCCAGTTCAGATGGCAACTAAAGATACATAATATGGAGGTTGTGAGTTCAAATTCCGTTAGGACACATTTGTGTTTCGTCTACGTACTTTGAAAGGCACGGTAAGCTGTGTGTTCATATTTGTACCCAAAGTACGGCGATAGGGCTCACCACCCATTACGTAATAATATTTGGTGAAACGTGGGTATACGTGTGTAGACTGTGACTTACATTTCACAGTCCACACTCGGACACACCTCTGACGCCCCCTCGGGGATTCATGTCGTGATTATGTGTTATTTTTGTAACTCTTTTTTCGCCTTTGAAATGCATATGGCCTCTTCTTTTTTTCGCCAATATTTACGGCTCAAAAACCGTTTCGAGGAATAGCTTCTCTTAACTACTTTCGATAGACAGATTTAAAAATAACTGTGTATATTCTTTTTTAAATGAAAAATAGCGATGTCTTTCATTTGACCTTCAGTGACGTCATCGCCACATATTTAAATACAGAAAAAATATTACTTGAACGCATCCTAAAGTCATCCTAGAGCCTTTTCGTTTTTTCGCCAATATTTACGGTTCAAAAACCGTTTCGAGGAATAGCTTCTCTGCTTCTGCTGCTTCGATAGACAGATTTAAAAATAAGCGTGCATATTCTTTAAAAAATTAAAAAAAGCGATGACTTTCATTTGACCAGATACAGATATTTATTTATAACGGTCAGTTACATGTCATTTTGTTACAATACAACAAAAAAAAAACTTATTATATATTAGAATAAATTCAATTAACTTAAAGTAAACAAAAATCTCTATAAACAATTATAATGTCAAATCTGTCATACCTAGTGTATGAAATCCAGTACTATAATGATAGTAAGTTATTTACATAAAATTACTTCTTAAGGCGATTACCATCGCCAAATTAGCAGCTCGATATTTGTCACTACAAATATCAACGGAAACGACATTGAAATAACGTTCATATCAGCGCGCAATGCATAGTGGCTGTTACGACGCTCGCTGCGTCCTTGATAGAGCAAAATAAGGGAAAATTATACTTTTCACTTGGACGTGATTACTCGATTGAATAATCTTATGTTATGTTTATAGCTATAAAGTTTATCTATTTATCAAAGCATAGATGAATTCAATCGGCCAAGCAACTCAGGAGCAGTAGGGAATTTGAGGTCAAAAAACAGCATTGAGTAAAAAAAAAAATTCATGTAGAAGTTTTGGTGGTATGAAAAAGAAAACTGTTGCATATGGTGTCTAAAAGTTGATTATTCATAATACATTTTTTCATTATTTTTGGTTTGGCCATAAACGAGGAGTAGGCTTTAGAAAGTACCCATTTGGCAATAGTAAGGGCCTTAATGTCAAGAAAATCGTTCACAGAGTGACCCTCAGTGACGTCATCACCACATATTTCAATACAGAAAAAAATATTACTTGAACGCATTCTAAAGTCTGACAAGGAAAGAACGGACCATTCCATTCAATCTAATATGCATTACATCACTTCCTGTAAATACTAAAACACTCATTAAATCGGTTCAAAATTAGGAAAAATTACATACCTAAATTGATCTATTTATTCCAAAATGCAGACAAAAAAGTACATTAAGTTTTAAAAAATAACCGAATTGCGCCATCACTGTCTATAAATAAAGGGAAGCTACGCTGTAAATATTTTAGAAAAAAGTCGAGAACAGGGAAACCACAGGCAGAAAGCTAGTCATACCTATTTGAGAGAAATCTTTACCAATATTTCGCTCTTCCAACTAAACAAGTTAATGGAATCTTAGAATTGAATATATACGCCGTGTTCAATGTTTTAGTTACCTCATGTATTGTTGAGACAGTAATATGTGTGATTGAATGCGCAATAATGTATGTGTGAAGTGTTTATTTGAGAAATATTTACATTTCAATTAACGTTGAAAGCTGAATCCTTAAATGAAAACAAACTGTTTATTGAATTTAAATACATATATAAAATATCAACATATTCCATAGCTTTTGAGTTTTTAGTGCAGCAATATTATTTTGAAATAAAATAGATACCCTCTAAAAAGGCCGCTTTGGATGAATCATGTTATGATTCTGTTGTAATGCCATCTCTTTTGCACGCATGAAGAAACTCTGACTTTATCCTACTTTCAAATCATTGCATGATTCACCCAAGTTGGCCTTTTTAGGCCCCCAGGTCCTCTAAAAAGGCCGCTTTGGATGAATCATATTATGATTCTGCTGTAATGCCGTCTCTTTTGCACGCATGAAGAAGCTCTGACTTTATCCTACTTTCAAATCATTTCATGATTCACCCAAGTTGGCCTTTTTAGGTCCCCAGTTCATTTTACAACAAATGCTAATTTATGAATGAAGAATTTAAATTGTAATCGGCAGTTTTGAAACCTCTGTGGTTTTGTGGTTCGAATACCCGACTACTGATCTGAAGGTCATGGGCTCAAATCCTGTAAGGGAGATTGTGGAGATATTTGTATTCAGTATACGTAACGTGACCATACGTCCCGTTTTGAAAGTGACAGTCCCTTTTTTCGGTAATACATCTCGGTGTCCCCGTGGAAAGCTTCGGGACACAGAACTCGCTTAGATTAAATTATGTTAAGGTGTGATATTTCGAGAACCATTCCGAGATTTAGGATTATTAAGCCGTGTTTTAAAACTTGTGATCTAAAAAACCTCATGCTGATGAGTATTTTTACGAAATCGTGTGACGTCACTTGAGAAATGGCTGTTTAGGAATGTGCCGTTTCCTATCAAGATAAATGATATATTAATAATATATTAATATTAATAATATATTAATATTATTAATATTAATAATAATTTGCTTCCGACTGATTTGACAGCTTGATGACAGATGAATATACAGACAGAGACGAACCACTTTTTTATAAGCAATCACACATCACAATCAGTAAAATGACGAAATGAAAGTGACGTTAGATCGGGCAATTCATTAAAAATCATAAAAACATAATGGTTAATTTATATACCAAAAATTATGTCCGAAAATGACGTGTATTGTCTGAAAAATAATGAAAAAAATGTCTATGTCACAGTTAAATTGTCAAAGCCGTGGAAATATAATTTTCACAGCTCTGACAATATATCTGCGACATGTGTCATTATTTAGTTTTGCTACGCTGCGTAGCGGCAATATTGCTACGACACCGCTACGTCATATAGCGTACAAAATAAACGTATGTAGGGTATCCAAAGCTTACTTTATTTCCAAGGAGAGGTATTTCTTCCTTCAGATTGTAGGTCATTTATTTCCCGCAACTGGTCGTTAGGGATCGCAACGGTCGTTACTGATTAAATCTGTACAGGGCTGTCGATTAATTTAATAAAAGGCGAAACAGGGCGACATAAAGGAGATTCATCTTAAATGCGTTCACTTATAGTAGTTTATGCTACAAGGGTGAAAAGGAATAAATTACTAGGGCGATTTAAAACACGAGCGTAGCGACTGTTTTAAACGAAACCGAGTAATTTATTGCTCTTACGCCCGTGTATCATACTACGTTTTTCAATGCATAGTGTGAGGAAATAAAACAAATATAATCGTGTGAACTTTTAATTATGATTGGTTCAAAACGACTGTATCCAGAGCCGTTAAACAGTGGAAAAAAAAAGTATAACATTTATGGTACACAGGATAGGCTGCAAGATAGTCAACCATTGTAAATAAATTAAAAATAATAATAAAGCCCTAGGGCAAAATAATCGACTTTCTGTTCGATTTTGATGCATAAAAAGTGGGCCTTTACGAGCACTTGCATTGAAAAATTATTATTGAAAGACCGTACGTTTAATTATTAGTTACAATACGGACCTTATTTGGTTATTTCGTTGTAATTTATTTGGTAAAGTTGTCAGATATATTCTCTTCATTATATATTTATTTATGCATAATAGTAGTTTATGCTACAAGAGCGCTAAGGAATAAATTACGAGGACGATTTAAAACACGAGCGTAGCGAGTGTTTTAAACGTAACCGAGTAATTTATTGCTTTTACGCCCGTGTATCATACTACGTTTTTCAATGCATAGTGTGAGGAAATGAAAACAAATATAATCTTGTGAACTTTAAATTATGATTGGTTCAAAAGGATTGTATCCAGAGCCGTTAAACAGTGGAAAAAAAGTTTGACATTTATGATACACAGGAAAGGCTGCACCTGCAGGTTAGCCAACCATTGTAAACAAATAAAAAAAAATAATAATAATAAAGCCCTAGGGCAAAATAATGGGCCTTTACGAGCACTTGCATTGAAAAAACTTTTAAAGAAAGAAGATTTTAAGACTTTAACTTTTAAATAGTATGAATATTTTATCGCTTTTATGTTACCTTTTAATAATGTGTGTTTATTAGAAAATGGTTTACTGAGTATTTGAGTAATGTAAGTATATATTTAAATCGGTATACTATTTTGACATCATGGTAGGAGTACTACCCTCAATAACTTCCCCATGACCAAAGTTTAGCTGGTAGAAAATACTAAATAGTTTTAAGCTTGCCTGTGTACAAAAATTGTACCTAGTGCAATAATAGTTATTTTTCTACAACCTTTATGAAAAAGTTCCATTTAATACTCGAAATTAGTTTTGAAAATCGAACTTTCCGGGCCCCGTTGCGGAATGACTATCAGGTCAGTTTGAAATATCGTATTGAAATTTCATTTATTGCAAAATTAGGTTCTTTTTGACGTTTGTCTTCATTTTATGCTAAATTAGGTTCTTTTTGACGTCCTTAGTTTTTCTTTACAATCGAAATTCCCTGCGTTCCAATTCTGGTTCCGAACCTGACACTCTTTTTTCGCAAAAAGATACTGGCCACAAATAAAAGACGCCGGCCGTAGCCTGAAAAAAAAAGGTAAATAACGCGCCGCGCTTGCAAAGTCATAAAATACATTTAATTTGAAAGGAAAAATTAAATATTTAAATACATAAATCAGGTAGTAGAAAAAGTATCGTTCGCAACGAGTAAAAATGGGTTTTCTTACCCTCGGAATGTAAGCTTTCGACGTTCGCCTTGGGCTCACGTCGAAACTAGCTTCATTCCTCGGGTGAGAAAATCCGCCATTTTATACTCGTCACGAAATATACTATTGTGTCACAGGGAGCCCAAGAAATATTTTGTACGTCAAGGCGTTATTTTGAATTCAGAACGCAGCAAGGGATTCTGAAGTAGAATCCTAAACGTAGCGATGAATTCAATATAGGCCGCCCGAGAACAAAATATCTTGGCTCCGAATGATACACAATATTAGATTACAACACCGCAATTTTGCGTTGTGATTGGCCAAATTTATTATAACACCAAGAGAACCAATCACAAGTGATAAGGGTCTGTCTTAACCTTCTCTTCTCTTGTTTTCCTGCTTTTGATTGGTTTCAGGCATCTAGATACTAATTCCGTGGGCTTAGGTATCATGACAAGTATCAGGACAATATCATGACAAGAGTTTTTTTTCACAGTTTTCGTGAAATTCTTTTTGATGATTGTAGTTAAAGTATTGTGTGCAACTGGACATATTTTTCGATGCTCTGTAGAGTGCGCGGTAGCTTTAACTCTGTTTTGAATATTTTAGCCAATAGACTGGACAGCCATGCTATAAAACACTGGGTTCATGTACATATAAATAGTTATAGTTCATATTGATTTCTGTATTCATGTTTTACATGTTTTTGATGTATTATTTTGTAAGTTTATTAAGTTGTGTTTATTTTATTTTATTTTGTTGTAATGTCTTATTGTTAACCTTTTAAAAGTGTTTGTTTGTTTGTTTATTTGTAATTTTGTGATATGGGCGTAGTTGCTCGCAATAAACATTATATTATTATTATTACGTTTTTTTGTTTTTTTTTTTCTTTCTTAGATGTTTCTAGAGGTGGTAAAATGGCACGGGCCAAAGCCAAGTGCATGCGTACAATTATTCATGTTTATTATAAATAGACACTCGTGCAAGTCTAAACAAGCACTCGTGTCCCAATGTCTCACATTATGTCACAGTTGCACAAAATATTATTATTTGTAGCGTTTTGATTTAAAAATGATGCCTCATTAAGTTTCTACCATAAAACGTGACTTTTCGTTCCCTCTTCCCCACAAGGAATAGTAAACCTAACCCGAGAAATGGCTGAATCACTAATATCAGCATTATCTGCTGAGTTGTGAGGCCAACTTCAGCAGTTTTATTCCGAAAAGGATTTATCATGGGGATCATTACTTACATCTTGTGAGAGAAGTCATAAGTGAGATGAGCTTTGACGTAATGGAAGGCGTTTTTGGGAAATAATAATCGAAATCCTTTTAGTTACGGACGTCAGCATAAAGACTACCTATTGGTAGTTCTTATTGCTGCTGCTACTCGTAAATTTTTTTACAAATAGGGAGCTTGAACTGCTAACGACTGTACAGCACGAGCAGTGGCGTGCACAGAACTTTTTTCCGGAAAAGCTATCAGAAGGTCAAGTACGACAATAAAAAAAATATGAATTTTTTTTAATAATACTTTGAAAAAAATAGTTTGTATGAAAATGTTTACTCTAGGAAAGGCAGTGCCTACCCTGGCGTCATACAAGCTTTTTTTTTTTAAGTGTTATTAAATAAAATTCATATTTTTTTTACTGTCGTACTTGACCTTCTGATTGCTTTTCCGGAAAAAAGTTCTGTGCACGCCACTGAGCACGAGCTAGCAAACTGACATAACATATCGTCACGACTATATCCCGTGGGGTGTCAAAAGTGTTTCCGAGTGTGAACTGTTACTGGAACAGTCAACACTCGTACACCCTCTTTTTACTGACGATTGTAACCCAAGATAACTCTATTCAGAGTTACATGATAACTAAACATTCGTCGAGCGGACTACGGAATAAAAAGTGTTTTTTATCTTTAAAATTATTAATTGTGCATAGGAGCTGAAATTGTGGTACTTAAGTTTAATTAAATAGGAACAATTTAAGGATAAAATATCTGTCAAAACATTATACCGGACTGTTATTACTGATATCAACGTTATGGGAGCCACAAATATTCAATGTGTAAAGCCGGCGCCAGACATGTGTCCACTTATTTGAACACTCGAGTGGACACACTGTGTGGCACGAGACTTTGTCTATGTGTTCCAAAGTTTGTACACAGATTTGCACTTTGCCGAGCGGTATCGGTTTTTTAGCGCACATCAAAGGAATGTGTTCAAATAAGTGCGTAGCCTGCCACACTATTTGCAAAGACCAGTTGCGCGAGCGCTGTTGTACGAAACGGTTGTGTGAGAAACTACGTGTTTGATCGTTCAAAATGGACACACATCCATTCAAGCCTTCTTCTCGGACGTTTCGATATATTTTGTTGCACATGTAAAAAATAATTACATGCACATAAATAATATAAGCACACTGCGTCCACGAAATAGTCGTCCATCTCCTTTGTTGTCTACCAGCATACTGTGGAGAAAAGAGTTTGCGAAGCATGTGTGGCAGGTGCGCCAAATGTGTGTACAAAGTCGTCGAAGAAGTGTGCAAATAAGTGGACACATGTCTGGCGCCGGCTTAACAGAAAGGTATAACCATATTTGAAGAGCTTATTCAGTCAATGGTATAGAACAACTTTTACTATGGAGTCAACCCTGAACTCTCGAAAAAAAAATCCCTTCCATACATTTCGGCCGAGCGGCATTGCATTTTCCTATGAGATAGTTAATTTGTTTTTTACGCGAAAAAATAAAATACTTTGCAAAATTTACATAACCAAACAAAACGTTTGGCAAAAACGTTATTTCAATTAAATGTATATGAGTATAAAATCATAAATCTTTATTGCTGAATATGGGTATTTACAATGGTGTTAAAAATAAAAGGCACATACATATTCGACCTTGTCGGTATTGCAAATAATAGAACATGCATGACATTATTATCTATTTACAATTAAATCTAATATCAGTTACAATGTAATGCAAATAAAAATAAAATAGTACATAAATAAATAATTTAACAATACAATTAATTGAATAAAATATCCTTATCATTTAAATATTCGACAACATAGTAGTAGCATTTTTTAATCAAAAACATTTTGATTTTGTTTATTGACACACTATCACTAATTATATTTTTTCAATGCATGTGCTCGTAAAGGCCCACTTTTTATGCATCAAAACCGAACAGAAAGTCGATTATTTTGCCCTAGGGCTTTATTATTATTTTTTTTTTATTTATTTACAATGGTTGGCTAACCTGCAGCCTTTCCTGTGTACCATAGACGTTATACTTTTTTTTCCACTGTTTAACGGCTCTGGATACAGTCCTTTTGAGCCAATTATAATTTAAAGTTCACAAGATTATATTTGTTTTCATTTCCTCACACTATGCATTGAAAAATGTAGTATGATACACGGGCGTAAAAGCAATAAATTACTCGGTTACGTTTAAAACACTCGCTACGCTCGTGTTTTAAATCGTCCTCGTAATTTTTTCCTTTGCGCCCTTGTAGCATAAACTACTATTAATGTTATTAGGTAGTTTATTATACACTTTAATTGTCATCTGTTTAAGTCGTGAAGTTGGGAGCACCAAGTGACCCTTACCTATATATCTGTAGGAGCGGCTTTTAGTTTAGAATTTTTTTATAAAAAGATTTGTCTGCTTACGTGCAAATATACACAATTCAAGTATGTATAGTGACGGCAGAGTTAATATTTTGAATTTTTTTATATAGTTGTTGAGTATATTATTTAATTATATACTCAGATACATATATACGTATTATAAAAATTCAAGAAGCTCTAAAAAGTAATTATAAATTTTTAATATTTTTATTTAAAATTAACGTAAATGAATATGCACCTACTACTCGTATTTAAACATTCCAAGTGGCAGAGCGCTCTCTCACTAACCCAAAGGTCGTGGGTTCAATCCCCGCGGTGCACATTAATTTGTGTTCGGTGTGCGTGCTTGGTCCATTTTTGTCCAAAGTTCTCGAATAGAGTTCACCACCCATCACGTTTGGAACGTAATATTCGTCAGTGAAAAGCTGACGTACCAGTGTGGACTGTGACTTGAATTTCACAGTTCACATTTGTGAACTCCTCTGACATGCCCTCGAAGATTCATGTCGTAACTATGTTTCTTTTTCTTCATTTAAACACCCTAAAAGTTATTATATTCAGAAAAGCCGCTAAAATGATGTGCTAAGAGTATTTTACTAATATTTACTCATACAAGACGAGTCCAAACTCTTACAAGACGAGTCAAAACTCTTACAAGACGAGTCAAAGCTCGTACAAGACGATTCAAAGCTCGTACAAGACGATTCAAAACTCGTACAAGACGAGTCAAAACTTTTCGTCAACTTCCCTAACAAGCCAATGACTTTAGTTCAAACAAGTACTCACACCACAAACAAAACAAACAAGATTTCACGTAAGCCATCAAGCCTCAAGTCAATACTCCGCATTACACTCATAAATATTCCACTTAAGAAAGGCTCTACTTAATAAGTGCGGAACCCATCGGCTTTGTTCACGTAAATAAACGTCAGCCCGAGGTGAACTTGCGAAAACAAGGTATTTAAGGCTTCCCTCTTTGTCCGGGTACAAATAAGGGATAAAGTTAGGGTTGTCATTGTTATGGGTGAGTTTTGGTGCAAGTATAGTTATATATGCTACAGAACATATTCTTTCAGCTGTTTAAGGGGTAACAGAGGATCTTGATGCAAAATACACATCATAATATTGTTTTCCTTAGTTTTTAATAAAAAAATATATATTTGAATAAAAGTATGCAATAAATGCGTTTATGGTAATTCTTGCAAATTGCTCAAGGCGCAGAACGAAGAAAAAGATGAACATGTCTGCCTATATCTGTCTGTCTGTCTGTCTGTCCGCATGTCACGGGTCTCTAGCTCTTAGATAAATCGAGATAGAGACCTGAAATTTTGATATGTTGTATAAAATGTTCTCGTGTTTTAAACGTAACCGAGTAATTTATTGCTCTTACACCCGTGTATCATACTACGTTTTTCAATGCATAGTGTGAGGAAATAAAACAAATATAATTTTGTGAACTTTAAATTGTAATTGGCTCAAAAGGACTGTATCCAGAGCCGTTAAACAGTGGAAAAAAAGTATGACATTTATGGTACACAGGAAAGGCTGCAGGTTAGCCAACCTATGTAAATAAATAAAAAAATAATAATAAAGCCCTAGGGCAAAATAATCGACTTCCTGTTCGGTTTTGATGCATATAAAGCATGCCTTTGCATTGCACTTGCATTGAAAAATTATTTTTCATAATGTACCATCATGTAGGTCAAGTCATTCGTAATAGTTGTTATTGAATGAAAAATACTTTTTATAGAGTGGCCACCCAGGAGAAACAGTTTTCCATGATATTTCGTGGATTTCACTGATTTTTGTTTGAGCACCCTTAAATTATTGTGACTATAAAACCAACATTGAAAACCGCTTTTAGGTTGGACTTAGTAGTTAGTCTTAATAAATATGAGGTTTTCAAAAGAAAAATTATACCATTTTTTTCATTACATTACTTTACATTTTTTTATATTACGTACATAATCTTCAAATCTCTTTTTCAATGCTATGATCCAAACATTTTCCATAAAAAGTTAAATGCACTAAGCCTGACCAAGAAACGAAAAAACCTCGCCATATTGCAGAAATAATTTTTAACAAATTTTTTCTACTGGCAACCTCAACTTTAAAACGTCATTATGTCGATTGCTGTCAAAGTATGGTGTTCTTTTTTCGTGTGTGCTGTCAGAGTGTTGCAATCATAAAATAAAAATCATAAAAGCAAATGAGCAGGTTTTTTATTTTCCTGGTCAGGCAGTTATATTTCATTTATGCGCGCATCCTAAAATACGTTGACCTTAGGTCTATGAATTTTGGGCCCTACTGAGAAACATTTCAACCAAGAACTAATTTATAACTAATAACCTTACATACATTTTGTAAAGTTTGTTAAGAAAACATTATTTTATTTTTACTCCTTGATATAAATTAGATAAAAGGTATGTACATTTTGAGATAGGTGATATAAGTGATAATTTATTACTGATAAATGAACGATATTATTCTGTCTTGTAAAAATGCGCAAACATTTTCCTTCAGTTAAGGCTTGAATATTTAAAATCAATGTCTTAAGTGGTTGAAAGCTTTCTTTATTGCCTCGTAAAAGATTCGCTCACACTATTCCTCACTTTATTAAATTATGTTTTCAACCGTCTAGAGAATTTAATAGAGAAATAAAACTAGAACATTTCATACCTGTTAGCTCAACGAAGCTACTCATACCAATTAGCCAACGGTTCATAGCCAATTTTTTCACTATGTTTTTCACTCATGTCCCCCTTTCATTTTTTACGTGTACCTGTAGAAATACGTATTATGAATATGCCCAAGAAATTTATATTTAATTTACGACTTATCTATTGTCAAGAAATTATGAGCCCAAAAGCTCCATCCAGCCAAAATTTAAGAGATAAGCTCTTTTCGACCGAGCAACTGCCACTCTTCTCTCCTCTACGCCATCGTTTTAACCTCCAGGTACAGCGGAGATCACGCAAGCTTATCTCATCAAGAAAGCTTTCAACCACTTGCAGTACTACAGGATATAAGATAGGTACAAAGTACAATGATGTGATCTTAACTAAATAAATAAACACTTATATGCTTAATATTTCGCAAACAGAACCCTGGATCGAAAAATGGTTTTCTCACATTCACAATATTTTTAAATTACCTATCTAACGACACCCCACAAAAAAAATCATCCCTATTTTACATGTAGGGGAGGCACCCCAAAAAAAAATATCTTTTTCAAAATTTTACTGTACCACTTTCTCGGCGTGATAAATATGTATACCCATGCCAAATTACAGCTTTCTAGTACTAATACTCTCCAAGCTAAGCCGTAGACAGACAGAATGACAGATGGACATGGCGAAACTATAAGTGTTCCTTGTTGTTGACTACGAAACCCTAAAAAGTGGTTTAAACACATTTTGTTCAAATTACATTAACCTAAATTGCACAAAACGGGAAATGAAGTTGTATGAAATTGAACTAGTTCTCGCGCTTCAATTCACTTTGTAAGTCGATATACTTGTTTGTTTGCATCTCATATAGAAAGATCCGTTCAGAACTTGTACAGTCAAAACCTCGTCAAGCTATACACTTGCAGTACTACATTAACCCCTATAGTGCAGGATATAAGATAGGAACAAGGTACAATGTGTATAGTTTGATGTGATCTTAACTGTACGACAGGACATCAACATTTCCCTTACAAGCTGGGCTACGAAAAGCTTTTTGTAAAGATCTTTAGTTTGTAAATATTTTGGAACAAAAATCGCGCAAAGTACATCACACATTATTTGAATTTCTCTTGTTTTAAAATTGAGTAATGAAAAGTGGTTTTTGATAAACTCTTTATGTAGTTAAGGTTAAATGTCAGTTGCTTAGCAAAAGTGCATAACTTAACTTTGTATTTAGAAGTTAAAAATTGAAAAACATTTTGGTATGTGGCAGTTAACATCAATAGTTTAGCATAAGTGTGGTTTTTAAAGCACGAGTTTGTAATTTAATGCATAATTAGTCATGATCTTTTTTAAACCAAATTAAAATGCTGTTTTAACTTTGTTTGGACCAGATCATGACTAATTTTGCATTAAATTTCAAACTCATGCTTTTTAAACCTCATTAATACTGAACTATTGGTGTTAACTGACACATACTAAAATGTTTTTCAATTTTTAACTTCTAAACACGAAATACAACCTTAAATCAAAAACGCAAAATAACAAAATGTTCTTATTTCAAAATCTAACGTGTAGATATCACTACTTACGCCATTTCATGCAGATTACATTTAACTATTGGAACTTGATTGTTCTTAAGTAAAATCACTATATTGCAATACAGGGTTATTGGTAATTCGACATAGTCCTTTTTTGATAAAATTTCCACTAAAAAATTAATTTAAAGAAATGTCTAGCCGGTATACATGCAATTTTTTTTTGCCGTTTATACAACTTGCTATTTCGTTTTTATCGACATCAAAAAATGTTGGAATTGGAAAAATATCCAAGTAACAGGTCCAAATGAAAATATCTAAAACTCAAAATTAATTTGTGGTAAACCACATTGAATGACAGAGTAAAAAATATCGAAATAATATGGGATCACTGCGGCCTGAAAGAAGATGTAGTGACTAAAATAAAAAAAGGAGAGGACGAATAAAAGTAGAGTGACGAAACAAATGTATGGTACGCGAATGGAAGGTACAGTTCGCCCTAAAAGAACGTATGCTGACCAAATTGGCGACATTCTGAAGAAGGGCCATGTCAAAAGTACCCGGAATAGAAGAGCTTGTATGACTAGATATATGGATGTGGAAGAGGCAAAAGAGGTATGTCTGGATCGTAGCAGATGGCAATCTGAAGTCTCTGCCTACCCCTCTGGGAGACAGGCGTGAGTAAATGTATGAATGTAAAACTCAAAATATCTCAATAACGGTATAAATATTAAACTACTTTATAAATCGGCGTTATTAGTATTTGTTGTTTAAATATGGTACATAATATACAAAAATCTCAAATTCCTAACTGCTTTGGCCTTTGAGATAGACCCCGTAACAAAAACGGTCTAAAAATGGCAACTTTGATAGCGCCCTATTTCTTTAGTTTTTAAGATTAAAAGAAATGAAATAAATATTTACACTCTACTTAATTAGCTCTAGACAACAACACCCCACATGCTAGGGTAAGAAAAAAAAAATTTTTCCGGCTCAATTTTCATGTATGAGGCCCCCCTGAAAAATAATTTAATTACATCTTAAAATTCAAAATTCAGTTTTGGGTCAACATTTAACACAACATGAAATTTCAGGTTTCTATCTCTTTCCGTCTAAGAGCGACCCGTGACATACGGACAGACAGACAAACAGACACACGGAGAGCGAAGAGACATTAATAGCACTCCGTTTTGGCATTTGGGTACGGAACCCTAAAAATTAATGTGGCTTGCCGTTGGGAAGGCCTGTGTCCAGCAATGGAAGAATATTGGGTTGAATTCAGTGTTGTCATTGTAAAATTTCGAGTTGCCGTATCTAAAGTTTCAAATTGCCGTATTTATGGAAAAAACACAAAATTGCCGTATTATTATATTTATTTAAGAACTGTTTATTATATTAATAAATTGAAATGCCGTATTTCATAATACGGTACGTGAAAAGCCTGCCGTATAATATGAAAAAAAGTCATAGAATGCCGTATATGACGGCAATTACCGTATGAATAACAACACTGGTTGAATTAGAAATAGATAAATTGGCGAAAAGACCTTATCCACATTGTACACTATTACTTTTTCAACAGGTCTAAAAACGATCATCAACGCGTTGCTCCACTCGTTCAAGCAACTGGCTGAGGTGATGACGCTCACCATCTTCTGTCTGATGGTATTCGCTCTCTTCGCGCTGCAGGTCTACATGGGGGAGCTGAGGAACAAGTGTGTCAGGAACTTGGAGGTGCCCATTGGGGAGAACTTCACTGAGGAGTTGTGGCATCAGTGAGTAACCAAACATTGCTTGAGAAGTTCTTTACAGTGAAACGTTTCGTTCTGTCTGCCTTTTGCAGTGTTAACCCGTTCAGTTATCAATTTTCTAAAATACGAAAAATGCTGCACATCAAAAATATACTGACTTGCACAATAAAATACTAAGTGCTCTTATAGGATTTCTGGGTTTTCATGAAATAATAACCACGAAGGTTAGGTATGACGGTCGCGGAACTACGTTCTAACTACTAGAAACATGGTTGCTAGATGGGAAAACCAAAACATCTGGGCAAAACTTCAAAAAGTCGGGATTTTGGGATTATGGTCGGATACAAATAAAGATTACGAATCAAAAATTTTTTTTTTATTATTAAGGTTAAAGTAATTGCAACAATAGTAGTTTATGTACGAGCGTAGCGAGTGTTTTAAACGTAACCGAGTAATTTATTGCTTTTACGCCCGTGTATCATACTACGTTTTTCAATGCATAGTTTGAGGAAATGAAAACAAATATAATCTTGTGAACTTTCAATTATGATTGGCTCAAAAGGATTGTATCCAGAGCCGTTAAACAGTGGAAAAAAAAGTATAACATCTATGGTACACAGGAAAGGCTGCAGGTTAGCCAACCATTGCAAACAAATTAAAAAAACAATAATAATAAAGCCCTAGGGCAAAATAATCGACTTTCTGTTCGGTTTTGATGCATAAAAAGTGGGCCTTTACGAGCACATGCATTGAAAAATACTTTTTTGCCCGCTGATCGTTGTTATTTGATATTTGTCGGCACAATTTGTATTTTATCAAATGAAATGTCGGCACAATACCGACGAATCCCGACCATCTGGCAACCCTAACTAGGAACTAGGAACTAACCTTCCTAACCTAAAGGATTTCTGATTGCAAATTTAGTGTGCAAATAGTATTTTTGGTGTGCAAATAGTATTTTTGGTGTGCAAATAAAAATATCACTAAATTGGCGTCTGGAATTTAGACAAAATCTGAGAAATTTAATTGGTACTTAAGGGGGTAGAACTAGGTGGTAGAGCTGATGCCAGGCTCGACTATGGAGGTCCCACCATCTTACTTGGAGACCCCCTCGAAGTAATTTGGGGAAGAGTAAGAGGACAGCTCACAGGCAAAAAACCAGGAGGCCCACCATGCCTGGGACCGATGGATGGCGGTATATCCATCCCTAATAGCCGGGCCTTATATGGAACAGACTGGTGACGGGCAGCGGCACTAGTGCGAGGGTTCCGGCACCGCGCTCACCAACCCGCCTGCCCAGCGTGTGTGAGTATGGGCAATTCTTCCAGGACCGCCGGGAGTGGCAAAGTCCTGGAAAGGCTTTTATGTCCAGCAGTGGACGAACTAGGCTGATGGATGGATGGACTTAAGGGGGAACGATTCGTGTCCGCTACGAAACGCACAATTTAAGATTGTTCTTCTTATTTTTTAATTGAAAATATTAAATAAATGTAATTTATGGCATTTAGCGAACAGAGTTTAATTTCCGTTAGGCTTTTCCGGTAAATGTTGTTATTTTTATACATTACGTTGTAAATAAATGGGCACACAAACTTAAAACCTAAAAACTGTCTAACCTAAAAACCTAACTGGCATTAAACTATGTTCGTGAAATGTCAATACATTACATAAATACAATAATTTCATTTAATTTCATTAGAATCTTCAAATAACTTAACAGAAACAAAGAGAACAAAGTTACATATTATAACGCAGTGAGTAGGTGCTTATGAAAAAATATAAAAAAGGCTTTTACACATAACTGTAAAATAAAGCCAATAAGGCTTCACCCAGCACACACCTGTGGATTTACGAGGTGCTAAAATATGTTACCTAATAAAACCGACTTTGTTTTTGTCAGGGATTTTCCAGATTAACGCTCATATTTCAGTTTGTGTGTGTTTGATTTGATTTTGCTTTTGTATTGTTGAACTGCGATATAGTTGTAAACATCAACGCAATCACAATGATTATGTATGGATAGTAAAAACCTCACTTCAAATGCAAATGAAATGTGTATACGAGTAGGGCCTATGACTTGCATTTCACAGACCACGCTCGGAAACAGCTCTGAGGAGTTCAGTTCTGAACCCCCTCAGGAGTTCATTTCGTAACGATGTATTCCTTTTTTAGGGTTCCGTACCTCAAAATGAAAAAACGGAACACTTATAGGATCACTTTGTTGTAGGTCTGCCCGTCTGTCTGTCACGACCCTTTTGCTCGGGCCCCGTATGAGATATCAAGTTGAAATTGATACTTCCTACAGAAGTCTACGGCCCCATGCCAACTGTTTTAATAGAATAATCGAGAAAAACTCGAAACGTACAGCACTTATCTCTAAATTAGACAGAAAAATTATAAAAGTTCCTCCCTACTACGACGGTAATTGCGCCAAAAAGTATCGATACTACAATTTCCATTGCGTGTTAACTAAACGTACCATGCATATCGTGTCAAGTAAAAGCCGCAATGCAAGTGTATATCGTGGCGATACGTTCACAGTGAAATAATAGTGGTAGAAACGATACAAATATAAATTAATTCGTTGTAATACTAAAGGGTATTTGAACATCAAAAGTGAAAGTGAAAGAATAGAGATCTATTCTGTCGGCCAACTGTATTTGTAGTATTTTTACAACTCAGTATCGAGTAATTACATAACTATTTTGGTTTTCAAACTGACAAGTGTTGCCGCGGCAACGATCGAGAGCAGTCTGGCTTTAGTCGGACTCAACTCCGACAAAAAATCGGAGTTAGGACACGCAAGATAGATCGACTTGCTGCGTCTACTCCAATTTAAGTCTATGGTCATGACCCCTGTGATCCCTCCTCTCGGACCGCCACTGGTCGTGGCAAAGTGCTACTCTTAGTACTGAATACATTCTGCCGTTTTTCGCGGGAGGAGAGGTAAAGAAGCACAGCACACTCCTGCGAAAAATGTATGTCTTCAAAATATTATCAACATTTCGTGTACTTCGGCAGAGTGGAATGCATGCGCTTGCCTAGTCCCGTGTCATATAGTCTAAGAATAATAACAATCATTTTCCAGGTGGATCAAAGAGCCATCCCATTGGATGGTGGACGACGAGCTGACCCCGATCATCTGCGGCAACCTGACGGGCGCCCGGCACTGCCCGCTAGGGTTCACATGCCTCTGTGTCGGACCTAACCCTAATCACGGGTACACGAACTTCGACAACTTCTTGTGGTCCATGCTGACCACCTTCCAGCTGATCACGCTGGATTATTGGGAGAATGTGTATAACATGGTGAGTGGTACTTTAGTCACTTAGTTGTTGTCCTATCTCCGACTCGACCGTTGGTCAAGAGATTTCTAGTTCGATTCCCTGAGCAACTGCTTTCGATTGTGTTTACATCACTCCATCGGTACAAAGTGCACAACTTAACTTTGTTTTTCTTATTAAGAAGTCAAAAGTGAAAAATATATTGGTCTGTGATAATTTACGCCAACAGTGTAGTATGAATTAGGTTTATGAATCAATAGCTTAAAATGTATGCACATTAGTCAAGATTTTGTCCAAACAAGCTTAAAATGCTGTTTTATTTTTTTAAATTTTATATTAAGATTAGATTAGATTCTTAAACCTGACTTATACTTTGTTATTGGCGTGAATTGCCACAGACCAATGTCTTTTTCACTTTTAACTTGTTAACAAAAAAAACAAAGTTAAGTTATGCACTTTGTACCGAACGACTGACGTTTGACCTTAATTTCGTAATGATCTTTGTTTAACATACAATATATAAATATATATATATAATATATTATACAATAATAGTAGTTTATTCTACAAGGGCGAAAAGGAATAAATTACGAGGACGTTTTAAAGCACGAGCGTAGCGAATGTTTTAAACGTAACCGAGTAATTTATTGCTCTTACGCCCGTGTATCATACTACGTTTTTCAATGCATAGTGTGAGGAAATAAAACAAATATAATCTTGTGAATTTTAAATTATGATTGGCTCAAAAGGACTGTATCCAGAGCCGTTAAACAGTGGAAAAAAAACGTATAAAATTTATGGTACACAGGAAAGGTTGCAGGTTAGCTAACCATTGTAACTATATTTAAAAAATTATAATAATAAACCCCAAGAGCAAAATAATCGACTTTCTGTTCGAATTTGATGCATAAAAAGTGGGCCTTTACGAGCACTTGCATTGAAAAATTATTAAAATTATGCTTCCTTCAATCTAATAGAATGATACACTCGCATCAGTAAAATATAAATATGGGTATAAATAATAATAAATATACATAATATAATAAATACAACATTATATATAAATAAATATAATAAATAAATAAATATATGCCTAACTCCGCCCATTCAATTGACTAATTAGTCTTGCTAAGAAGATGCAAGAAACTTAGCAAGATCATGTCTTTTTTATGACTTTTCCTTAGTAAATGTAGTTAGTACCTTGTAATGCTTATGTTATTCTTGTTTTTTGTAATTTTTATGTGTGTTTAGAGGCATGAATAAAGATTGTTTCTACCTATCTACTTTTTGTTTTTTTTTTTTATTATTGTTTATTTATTAAAAAAACATTTAAAATATTCTACAGTGTACAAAGGCGGCACTTATTGCTAATAGCATTATCTTCCAGGCAACCTTTGGGTAAAAAATAAAATATAGAAAAAATAAAGAAAGGTGCGTGTAAATGTGACGAAATCAAATATAGAGTAAACTACATAGACTTATTAATGTTCCAACAATAAACGTAAATCGTTTCTAAATCTATTAAAAAGCTTTAAACATTAAAGAGAAAGAGAAAAAGTATTTTCTTTTAAGACAAATTGAGTAAATCAGCAACAAGTTGATTTAATTCATCTCTTACATCCCAAAACAGTTAACAAAGTTACAAACTGGAGAATTAGTCAGCCTTCTGACCCACATCTTCTCTATCTCGCCCATTTCACTGCATTGCATAGCAATAAAACCAAAGATTTAATTTAGGCTGCGTTCAAACTAGGGATGTAACGATTCCGATTCCGATACCGATATATCGGCCGGTATAATCGGCAGACCGATATATCGGCATCGCCGATTATGTACAACCGATATCAAACAGTTCGAAGACTGCGCGAAATGATAAAGCGCGCGCGCAGACCTCATAAAATGATTTGCGTAACAGATTATTTGCAAATAATTTGAAAAAACTTTTGTTTTATTAACAAAAATCTGCAAAAAAGTAAACTTTAATCACTGACTTTATGTATCGGTTTATTACTTTGTATAATGATAATGACTTTCTTAATTAATTTAATTCATAATAAATATTTTCTTTGAATTTTGATTAGACATTTTGATTTATTTATTTTTACAATTCTCAAGGTTAACTCTCTGTTAAATATAGGTAAGTTTTATATATAATAAAGACATAAAAACGCCTGAGGTACATACATCATTATTTAGTTGATTTATTATCTACTTTATTAGTCTCGGTATCGGTATGGCCGATTATTTACTACAATAATCGGTATCGGTATCGTATCGGCAAAATTGTGTATCGTAACGTCCCTAGTTCAAACCGTACCCTTAAACCATTTTGTGAAATGGCCAGGCGTAGTTAATGGGTAGAAAGTTTATATTCGTCATGCTGCCGACCCTTGTTCATAATTAAAGGATGGAACTGTTGAGCCCTTAAAATCCTCAAGTCGTTTGAACGAATGTTATAGCTCTTTAGGGAATAAATTGCGCATAATGGGTGCGACCAAAGATAAATAAAATTTTCAACAAAAAGTTTACGGGTTACCCAGTTCGCTCAGAACTTTTAATAAGTCACGCTCAAAGAAGTTGTGAATTATGTACAGTTGAGATTACATCAAGGTATTGGAGTTTGTACCTATCTTATATCCTTCACTATAGGAGCTAAAGTAGTACTGCAAGTGATTGTTTGAAGCTTGGCGTGATCTCCACGGTACATAGTGTATATTAATGATTAATATCAATGATATTAGGTTAAGGAAAAGGACTCAATACATTGTCGGTTTATTTATTTAAAATGCTATTGTGTCAGGTAAATACTCGTATATAAATTTAAATTACACGGATATACCTTTTTAATATAATTTAAGTGAGAGTAAGTTTCATTAAAAGGTGTTTCTAGTTTTAAGTTCCCATTAATTGCTGTGGGGGCGCGGGTTGTCATGAACAAACAACATCGTATCTGTAATGACATTGCAATAAACAATTTGAATTTGAATGATATTAGGTCATTCACTATGAAATTGCCGCGTACGTATAATGATCTCAGCAAAATTTCGTATTTGCATTCGACCGACTTCATCCGAGATCGTCGTACGTACGCGTCTATGTGTGCGTGCGCCTGTTTTCGCCAGTTATGCGGGGTGAACCTTCTGTAAGTGGTTATTTTGTGGTACTACTCTCCCGGTATGGTCTCATGCCGAATGACAAAGAGTCGATTGGCGCCTTGATTTTGTCATGAGGGTTGTGAAAATAAACTGCCGAAGCCGACCACCAGTTGAAGTGGATGGATTTCTCAGTCAGTTGTGTGTTTGTCTGATTGTAGAATAGAATAGAAAAATGTTTATTAATACATACAGTACACGAAACGACACAATACAAAAATACACACAGAAATTAAAAGCACAATTTTTTTTTAACATAATACAAAAGTTGTCGCATGCACTGTAAAATACTAAACTGGCCCTGGCTCAGCAAATGTTGGAGATTAATCTCCAACGCTGGGTTTCAGCCAGTACCATAGTACTCCTTATAGTACTCGTACCGACCTATTGATAAATTTGACGAGTGTTGACCTGCTCATTTAAAAACTAAATAAATATTAAGTTTAATTATAAAAGTACGATGAAAGTTATTTTAACGTGTCCAATTTCCACGTATTCAGCCAGATACTGTACAAGGTGCGTGAGGCGTATTTGTTATTGCATAGTGGTTGCATATTAGTTTTTGCAAAACGAGGAGGCCTCTTTTACACTTTACTTCTCACAAACATTAACTTTCAAAATATGACGAATAATTATAGAATTAAATGAGACTTGAGGATAATTCATGATTTATATAAAAAAAACGGCTCACCTCAATACGTGTTATGATCGGGAAAGCCGACCAGTTTCAGCAGATTTAGACTGCCTTCATCTGGGCGAGTAAAGACGTTTACGCGACGACGTTACGCCTCACAATAGAAGCAGTTTCGTTTTTTGAATTTCACGTCATCAACCGAATTTCCATAAAGACGGACAGCTAAAATGGTTTTTACCGTGTTCACGGAACGCTAAAAGAAACCCTCTGCTAACACAGGGTTATAATGAACCCCAAATGAGTTAAATAAGCTCGTTTTCACGCAAACTCGCTGTAGATATTTACTTCAGATTAAAATAAAAGGCAAATGGGAAACCGTAATCGATGCAATAAAGGCCGACCGCTTTTTTAATGAGGTGGCTATCAAATTAATCCATTTAATTAACCGTCTAGGAGTTATGTGCGTTATGTATTTTAATACTTTGCAGGGTAATCAATGAGGCAGACATTAAAATTGACGTGTAATAAAATATATATAGGTATGTATACAGTGTGTCCCTCGTACAAGTGCACATCCGAAAGTGGGTGAAACTAGATCTAAATATATCGACAAAAACAAACAAATAAAATTTTTTGAATTTTTTTTTTATGCAAAAAAAATACTCCACCTGGGTATCTTTGTATGGGACGCGAGCGCAGTGCCTTTGGTTAACCGCTCGTAGAAAATATTGTATTTATGATAGAACGTTGTATTTTTTTTTTGTTAGAAAGATAATGGAATACGCAATGATAAATAGGAATAAAAGTATAGTGAAATGGGGATATTATTTTGAAAAAATTTACCATTACTGAAAAAAAAGACGGAAAAATTTGGGAAAAATTAATCTTTTAGGATATTATTTTTATGGTAATGGTAGTTGATTATGTTTTGTTTTTATTTGGTATGCAACGTCTATTCTTAAGGATTATAACAGTTTTATTTCATTGCATTACTCGCCATTGATCAAAAGTTATGGCATATTTTATACATAATCTCCATAGTAGGCAAAAAATATTTTAAAACGTAAATTTATAAAACAAATATTTTCAAAAAAAAAAATCATTTTTTGTCGATAAAATAAGGTCTAGTTTCACCCCTTTTCGGATGTGCACTTGTACGAGGGACACACTGTATAATATGATGAAATGAAAAAATGAAAAACAAAAAATATGATGTACCTATCTATCTATGATGATGTCCTCCTCATCGTAGTCCGGCGACGGCAACCTCATGGTTTGTTGTACTTCTACGGCGATGAGGGCGGATATGACTCGCGAAACCCAGCTTTGTTTTAAAAGTCCGATTACAGCGACCGCAGTGTAGTTCACCACGACCGTTGTACGCTCAGAACATTTAAATAGGTTGTAGGTATATGTGGGCTTCAGACGAGTCTTGCGCTGCTGCCGGTTGGAGTCTAGGGTTTCGAGTCTGGTTTCCTCGAACTCCTTTACACGGTCATGGATGACCGAGCGCCATTCATTACGCTCGCGAGCAGCTTCCTCCCAACTGCCAGGCGGAATGCCACAGGCGGTTAGATGCCTTTTCAGGACATCTTTGTAACGAAGATGCTGTCCATCGGCTTTTCGCGCTCCGTACGACAGCTGAGAATAGAAGACTTCTTTGGGCAGTCTCGCATCTTCCATGCGTACCACATAACCTAAGCTGAGTTTTCATCAGCATTGCTTCCATGCCGTGCATTTGTTTCCGCCTCAGAACTTCTGTATTTGGAACTCGGTCCAAAGTTTCCGGCCTATAGATCTATCTATATACAGGATACAGGGTGTTAAGATGAAGTTGCGGAAGCCGGAAACTGGCGATGGTATAAAATGACGTGAAATTTATGTCGCCAGCTCTTGGTCTATTAAATTTTATACGTTAAGTATCTAACAAGCATTACACGATTGATACATTATCGAGGTACCCACCAAAGAGGAAAGTCAGCCTGAATCATAAATAACCTTTCTCAGAGTCAAATTGTTTCACCATGTCTGGTACGAATCGGGCTGTATAAACGGCTGTATCTGAATAAATCAGAGTCACTTTCCATTTATAGATAGCACACACACATAAACCTCGATAGTATAGCTCAGGGGTCGGCAACCCTATGACGTAGGAGGGCCACAAATGTTACCAGAGGATCAGCGGGGGCCGCATATAGTAAATAACGCATTAGTCAATTTCGTATCATATTTATTGTAGTTTAAAACACTATTTATTATTAAAATCTAATACGATTTTTGCGGCTGCATTTGACTTGCATTTTAGACGTGGAAATGCGCAGTATTAGATCTAAATGTGCAACCGTTTACTGAGAACAATGCTTGCTTTTTCGTTAGTTTAGAATGGAAAATTTCTGCTCACACAAATATGTACAACCAAACACAGTTATCATGCAGTGATTGGGAACCTTGAGGGCCGCATCGAAGTGATTCACGGGCCGCATGCGGTCCACGGGCCGCCCGTTTTCAACCCCTGGATAGCTGATAAAAATGCAGTTTCAGTGTCTGAGAACATGCATTGATGCGGCACTTTTACTCTACTGCAATTTTATTTCACTCTGACGCTCGTTTTCAATTCTCGATACTTTTATTCTCGAGTGTTATTTTCCTTCTGTGGTTGAATATTTTTAGATTTATTGAACGTTTTGTGTTTAGTGCTAAACCGTTTTCCAATACGAGGGGAATGCTATAGCTCCGTTCAGAAATAAAAGTCGTGATTTTTCTGTCGCCTACTAGACAGTACTATCAGGAAAATATGCACAAGCCCACTCTTCGAGCATTATGTATACTAAGATTATATGTTTTTATTGCGATAACCATCGCTTTGAATACTCTTATTATTATAAGAATCAGAATCAGAAATCTTTATTTGGATAAACATAGGTAAATGGTTGTTTTGACATAAAAAAATTATTTAATATGGTCCCATATGCTTTGCCATATTCGGCATACAAAAAATTCAACTTAATACTAAAAAAACATAAACATAGAGAAAAAAAAACATTATAAATTAGATTATTATATGTGAATTATATTAATTAATATTATACAATAATTGTCTGAAATATTAGAGTGCATTACAAACTAGAAATCAATCAGAAACAAATTTAAAAACACAAATATTTTCGAAAAAATTCTTTGGGCCAGGATTTGAACCTGATATGGTAGAAAAAATTCGACGTTCCAGATACGAACCTTGAGCGCAGTCGCCTGTCATGTAAGCAGGAGGTCGTAGGTTCAAATCCTGGCCCGAGGAATTTTTTCAAAAATATTTGTGCTTTTAGGTTTCTGATTGATTTCTAGTTTGTAATGCACTCGAATAATAATGATGTATACTAATCCTCACTAAATATTAGTTACAAGGCTTTCTCTTGCCTTATAGTGTGTAGAAGTGGTCTTTAAAAATTCATCCAAACATCCAAATAAACATGAAATTAGCAACCGCAAATAAAATTTCCATATTAACAAACACTAAAACCGATTATCGTTAAGTTATATTTATAGAAGAGCCAACATTGTTTCGCAAATGAACTGCGTAATAAATTACATTTATCGAAAAGGAATTATTTCCGCAGTTCCATTATGCTATGGTATTCGTTAAAAGGAATATTCGCAATTAAATGAATTGTGAATATAATGATTTACCAACACACGAGAGCATTGAGGAATTTTATTCCAAGAAATATGGAAGGTATTTAGCTGCAGCTAATGAAATTACGGAAAATGAAAAAGGTAGCTCAAAAATTTATCATAGAATCCTTGTCATTATCAAGTTTTTTCCTCGTTGTCTCAATATATATTTTCTAATAATAAAGTTTTTATTATAGAAGCTTCTATTGAGAAAGTATGTTTATACTACACCTGCTCGGAAAGTACCTTCTTTCTTTGTTGAAAACGATGCAGAAAATACGTCATTACTGTCATACAAATATGCGGGCGGCAAAAGTGTATGAAAATTCATTGTTAACGTGCTTGAGCGGGCAGAAAAAGTATATGCAAATCCATTGTTAACGTGCTGTTTTTTTTTTTTAAATAACGTAAAGAATGAGCAAGTGGCCAAGTGGCCAGTATTATTTTGCGAACTCGTACATAAAACTCGAAAAATGATACTGGCCACTTGCTTTCCCTGCACATAATAAAAAATAAGAAGGAAATAAAAAGTGA
This sequence comes from Ypsolopha sequella, assembly GCA_934047225.1. NCBI lineage: Eukaryota > Metazoa > Arthropoda > Insecta > Lepidoptera > Ypsolophidae > Ypsolopha > Ypsolopha sequella. The sequence continues at coordinate 8,280,287 of OW204002.1, read as the reverse complement.
CAATCGCACGCGAGTCAGTCGGTTTTTTTTATTGTATCTTGATTAAAAGTAATATTATACTATTTCCTCGTAGGTGTAGTATAAAGCACTATGTATCACTCGGGAGAAAGTGCGATTCCCAACTCTTGTGTATTGAGGCCCTTGGCCTACACCCTCGTTGGTAATCTTCCCCTTTCTTCCCTCGGTGAATAATGTACTATTGTTGGTTTGTCCTTCTTTCAAGCAGCAACAGAGCAACGGATCGACGTGATTTTTGCGTAGAGATTGTTTACGGGCTGGAGAGTGAAACAGGCTACTTTTTATCCCGGAAAAATGCAAACTAAATCATATAGCACGTGTGAATTGATATATTACTTCATATTTTATTTTTGCCATTAAATATAATTTAAACATAGTTCACAACTAATAAGTTGTAGCATTCGATTTAAAAAAAGTAGGTTATACAGGTGTTAAGATGAAGTTGTGGAAGCCGAAAACTGGCGATAGTGCTCGTCCATACGAATTGAGAAATCGAGAAAAAGATATCTGTTGGTTCATTCATTTTGGTCGGGAACAGCTGATTTATTTTTTCGCGATTCGAGGTCGGTCTTTTTTTACTATGTAAAAGTTGTTCGTATAGACGAGAACGATCACCAGTTTCCGGCTTCCGCAACTTCATCTTAACACCCAGTATAGTAACTAGTAGGTAAAAATAGTAGGAAAACTAGCATGATTGCTACGCCGTAGAGAATAAAGCAGTAAATCTACACCGATATTATGAAGAGGTAAATTTGATTGTTTCTACGTAGGTGGTAATCTCTGAAACGATTGAACCGATTTTAGTACTTTTCACTTGGACATAAGCTTCTTTGTTCCTTGGGGACGGGCAGTTTCCTAGGGACATAAATCAATAATTACATTCACGAGGGTAATCTCTAGAATAGCTAAACCGATTTTAAAAATCATTTTCCTGTTGTAATGGTTAGACTCTTTACTTGGACATAAGCTATAGTTTGTTCCCTGGGGGTGGGCAGTTCCCTAGGGACATGATTTATGAATTACATTCACGCGGGTAATCTCTGGAATTGCTAAACCAATTTTGAAAATTAGTTTCCTGTAGTAATGGTTAGAATCTTCACTTGGCCAAAGACTATAGTTTGTTGCTTGGGGGTGGGCAGTTTCCTAGGGATATAATTCATTAATTACATTCACGAGGGTAATCTCTAGAATTGCTAAACCGATTTTGAAAATAATTTTCCTGATGTAATGGTTAGACTCATTACTTGGACAAACACTATAGTTTATTCCCCGGGGACAAGCAGTTCCCTAGAGATATAGTCATTAATTATGTTCACGTTGGTAATCTGTGGAACAGCTAAACCTATTTTGAATATTCTTTTGCTGTTGTAATGGTGAGATAAACGGTATAGTTTGTTCTCTGGGGACTGACAATTCCCTAGGTTATTAATTACATTACATATTGACGAGTGCTACGTCAAAGAAAATACATATTCCACGATCACATAGCCATAGTCGATTATAGCTACCAGCAGTGGCGTGCACAGAACTTTTTGCTGGAAAAGCAAGCAGTTGGTCAAGAACAACAATAAAAAAAATATGAAAAAATTTAAATATCACTTTGAAAAAAAAAATGTGTATGACGCCAGAGTAGACAATGGTATCGATTCGGCATAACACTTCTTAACTTATTTGACAGGACTAACCTTATTTTAAGCGTCCTGTCTTTTTTTTTCTTTATCGAAAAGACAAGGACAGAACGCTTAAACTAAGTTTAGTCCTGTCAAATAAGTTAAGATGTGCTTCACCGAATCGGTACCAATGTCTACCCTAGAGTGAAAATTTCCTACACAAACTTTTTTTTTTCAAAGTGATATTTAAATTTTTTCATACTTTTTTTATTGTTCTTCTTGACCAATTGCTTACTTTTCCAGCAAAAAGTTCTGTGCACGCCACTGGCTACCAGAGATATACACCTGTGGCAAACAAAATTACTCTTTTGTTCTTTAGTATAAATACTTAGAATTGTTTTTATAGAAACAGTTCCTACGTCTTCAGTAGAGGTTCCCTCAAATCCACATACTCCTAATAACTTGAAGTAAATTAAATCGTCAAGAGACATGGTTGCGTAATTATTCCCTAGTTAATGACAAGAATACGTAACGAAGATAACGAGATCCTATCTTCAATTTATTAAATTGGGTCTGCAGATAAGTAGATTATTTAATGTTTGGACATAATTTGTGTGAAATGGAACATTTAATTGAACGGAACGTATCAGGTTACTGTGCGGTTCTGTACAAACTACGAGATTAAACACTTATACTTATAAGGTTATATATGTAACCTATAACTATGTAGTATATAGGATGGGATTTGGTCGGCCGCCTGGATTCGTGCTGGGGGCTCGGTTGGTGATCATTGAACCTTGTTCCTGGTCCCTGGCCGGGTCTCCGGTATGGGTTCGGGCGGTTGATTGGATTTCACCTTGTATAATAATATTTTACCTATAATTTTAATCGTATATATATTCCTACATAAATTAAATAAACATTTAATCTAAGTAGTTCATGTACATTTATTATTTTATTACATATATTTTTATAAGATTAAAATTTGACTTGTGAAACGTGTATTATATATACCTACTTTGCAAAATAAACTTTTTGAATTTGAATTTGAATAACGAAGCCTTCGTCCACAATACACGACGCACTCTGTCAGTCAACAAGACAAGACAAGACAAAATACTCTTTATTGTACACCAAAATAAATAAACAAGGTAAAAGAACATACTTATGAAAGGAGGTAAAAATTGGCGGCCTTATCACTTATAGCGATTTCTGACAGACAACCTTTGGGTGGAAATTAATTGTTGGAAAAAATAGCGCGAAGGTGGAGCACGAAAAAATAATAATAATTTAATGGATAGCAAATAAATACACAAGTATAACATTGTACATACAAATACATAGAATACGATAAATATATACACTTATATATAAGAAAAATAAATAAAATAATACGTAAACCAAAAGAAAATAAATATTAGTAGCAAAAGTAGGGATTTACCAAACATCCATCCCATCCATCAGCCTAGTTCGTCCACTGCTGGACATAAGCCTTTTCAGGACTTTGCCACTCCCGTCGGTCATCCTGGAAGAATTGCCCATACTCACACACGCTGGGCAGGCGGGTTAGTGAGCGCGGTGCCCGGAACCCTCGCACCAGTGACGCCGCCACCCGTCACCAGTCTGTTCCATATAAGGCCCGGCTATTAGGGATGGATTTTGATGATGGTGACGGGCAGCGGCGTCACTGGTGCGAGGGTTTCGGCACCGTGCTCACCGACCCGCCCGGCCAGCGTGTATGAGTATGGGCATTTCTTCCAAGAGTGACGAATACTTGGAAAGGCCAATGTCCAGCAGTGAACGAACCAGGCTGATGAATGGGTGGATGGTCGATGACTGAGAAAACATGTGCGGTATCTTATTACTTGTACCACTAACCCTATTAATTATCATTATCGCTAAAACAATAGTAACACAATAGATCAGGGGTCTTCAAATTCCGGGTCTGTCAAAGAGCCGCACATTGCCGCACGTAAACAGACCACCTCAACAATTATTTAAAACCAAAAAAGTGAATTAAAAATGTCTTTATTTGTTCAAAAATAATAAGATACAGATTAATGTGAGGATTGACATTGTTTACTTTTCACCAGATTGTTGATATTTGTTTCTATTTTTGTGCTCGCAATCCGCAGGCTACCTTCCAGATGTCCATCCGTTATCCTTAACCTGGTTTTAGATTTTACATTTTTCGTCCTTGAAAATAGATGCTCGCATACATTTGATTTTAGAAGTGTTGCCAGTGAATTCATATAGAATAGATGAAAATTTCCTTTGCCTCTGAGGGCCGCAAAAAATATCCCGGCGGGGCGCATGCGGCCTGAGGGCCGCGGGTTAAAGACCCTTGCAATAGATCATAGTCCGGGTCTTGGCAGGTCTTAGAAATTAATCACCCGTATACCGTTATATTTATAAAACATTCTGGCATTAGCGAAATTTTTTTAGGATGATATCTTTTATTTTTCATACTTTTGTTTTGGAAATATTTTGAACAATTTCAAACTTTTCATATTTTTTTACACCGTAGATAATATGTGACCAAATGAATGCTTATTTTTGTGCCAAATTTCATGTCTTTATCTTTAACGGTGCTAAAGTTATAAGGCTGTGACATACGGACGGACGGACAACGGAGTCTCACCATAAAGGTTCCTTTTGTACCTTTAGGTACGGCACCCTAAAAACGAATCAATCCTTGATATACAAGGTGTAACAGAAAGGTGTAACCATATTTGAAGAGCTTATTCAGTCAATGGTTAAGAACAACTTTTACTATGGAACAAATCCTGCATATCGAAAAAAAAATTACTCGCTTCATAGAAAAATGCAATGCCGCTCGGGCGAAATCTATGGAAGGGCAGATTTTTTTTTGAGACTTCAAGGTTGACTCCATAGTAAAAGTTGTTCTATATCATTAACTGAATAAGCTCTTCAAATATGGTTACACCTTTCTGTTACACGTTGTATACATAGTTAGTTAGGACGTTTTGTAATTTCAGTTGAAACTCGTAAATAATCTGGTATATACTTCCTCGGTGGAGAAAGCTCCAGACATTTCAGACATAACTAAAGGCGTTACGTAGTTGGAATATGTCTTTGTCACGGGGCGCCTTCGTAGAGGCATCCTGCCTGCAACCGAGACGTGCTGCCAATTACAGTTGTGAGGAAATGAGCTGCTGACCTGCCTTCTTTACTGATAGTTTGATTATTTAAAAAAGCTTTTTTTTTTTTCAAACCCTGTATTTCCGTTCTCATTTGAATCTTGTAGAAAGCAAAATATATATTTGCTTAATTTTTAATACTAGGGCGAAAAGGAATAAATTACGAGGACGATTTAACCGAGTATTAGAACGTAACCGAGTAATTTATTGCTCTTACGCCCGTGTATCATACTACGTTTTTCAATGCATAGTGTGAGGAAATAAAACAAATATAATCTTGTGAACTTTAAATTATGATTGGCTCAAAAGGACTGTATCCAGAGACGTTAAACAGTGAAAAAAAAAAGTATAACATTAATGGTACACAAGAAAGACTGCAGGCAGATATATAATGGACTCTTTCACTGCAGGTTAGCCAACCATTGTAAATAAATTAAAAAAAATAATAATAATAAAGCCCATGGGGCAAAATAATCGACTTTCTGCTCGGTTTTGATGCATAAAAAGTGGGCCTTTACGAGCACTTGCATTGAAAAATATTTTTTATTCTTTATTGTACACACACGGAAATATAAACATAAACAAAATTACAGTGAAAAAAAGATGCACATTGGCAAGCTTATCTCTAAACAGAGATTTCTGACAGCAAAACCATCACAATAGGAAAAAGTAACATAAACGAAGTAATCATACACGTGTACACAGAGAAGAAGAAAATACAAAGAATTATATAAGTTATTATATAGCAAAATAAAAATTTATATCAATACTTACTATAAATACAATCTATAAAATATTACAAATATACATAGTGTACAAATATACAAAAACATAAATATATATTAATGGAAATAATATATATTAATAATAATATAACAATAATAATAATCGTGTTCAAATTGCTTTGTTTACATTATTGCCGGATTCTATTGAAAGAGACTTTATGTATCGAGTAACAAGATGGGACCAATTTGTAGTTGTGTAGAAAAAAATACTACAGCCAACCCTGTTTTATTTTGATGTAGTTTTTTTTTCTACACAACTACGAATTGGTCACATTTTGCTGAAAACGATGCTGAATCGGTTTTTTCAAATAAATCGATCTTCAACTAAATCAGGCTGATTCACTTTAGTACCAACATAGGCGCGCAAACTTTAGCACATTTTGATACGCTCTATCGCTTATTGGAAGATTTGGAAGTTGTTGTGTTATTTTTCGTTTTTGTTGAGTTGTTTGTAAAGTTTTGTTTTTCTTTTCTTGTCTTTTTTTTTATTAATGCTAACATGCTGCATTTGACTGCGGAAGTTGTGTGAAAAAAGGAACGATGGAAACGCTGGCGGTTAATCCGTCTATTAGTGTACCGTCACAACACCGTCGTCGTCGCAATATTCTTGATCCACAATCAGGTATCCTCTAATGCAGGGGTCGGCAACCTTTTGATATAGGTGGGCCCCAAATGTTACCAGGTTATCAGGTTACCAAATGTTATCAGCAAGAGCCGCATCTCATCTTTATACAATGTGTAACAGAAAGGTGTAACCATATTTGAAGAGCTTATTCAGTCAATGGTATAGAACAACTTTTAGTATGAAGACAACACTGAAATCTCAAAAAAAAAATCTGACCTTCCATACATTTCGGCCGAGCGGCATTGCATTTTCCTATAAAGCTAGTAATTTTTTTTTCGATCTACAGTATTTGTTCCATAGTAAAATTTGTTCTAAACCATTGACTGAATAAGCTCTTCAAATAGCTACACCTTTCTGTTACACGTTGTATATAAATAAATATCATATTAATTGTAGTTTTACACATTTTAATTTTATTGATTAGTAAAAAACGAATGCGATTCTTGCGGCTGCATTTGACTTGCATGTTTTTGTATTTCGTTTGCATTTTAGATGTGGAAATGCGCATTATTGCGTCCAATTGTGCATCCTTAACCGAAAACAATGTTTGCTTTTTTGATAGTTCAGAATAGGGATGGGTTTCCACCCGGGAAAATTCCCGATTGCGGAAAGTTTCCGTAAAAACACACGTTTGGGAAAATATTCGGGTGTTTTCATTTCGACATTTTGTTTTAATATATTTCGAAATAAAAGCTATTCACCATGGCAAATTCGTAGATTTGCCGTTTTGTAGCTAAATGACAGAAGGTTCTTCTTTAATTGACAGTATCATTGTTTTCTCAATATAAAAAATAATTCAATATTTCTTTTTCTCAGAAAGTAATTCATATTTCAGAAAAACTTTATCAGTAAAAGGTGTTTGTAATAGAGTCAACAGTCTATCACAAAAAAAAGTTGTTCGGTTACTTTACCTTTTAATTAAGTATTTTCAAGTGCCTTTAGTTTCCAAAGCGCATATTTTCGCAGTTAAGTGTAAGGAAATAAAATGTTGGCTGTGACTTCCTCTATCACATGCAGTAAGTTTAATTTTAAGTTTCATAGTATTTGTAAAGAACAATGAAAAAACCCATCTGTTGGGAATTTTCCCCGATAAACACCGGCAATTTTCCCAAACGGTAATTAACCTGGGGATTTTCCCGCGCCCATCTCTAGTTCAGAATGGAAAATGTCTGCTCACACAAATATGTGCTACCAAATATAATTAAAGTGGTTCACGGGCCGCCGGTTGCCGACCCCTGATCTAATGCATAGTGCATGTGACAGACAGCTCGGGGTCAAGTAGCATTCCGAAGGTGAAGACTCAATTTCGGAACACTTCGAATAAAGTAAAATGAACGCCTAATTTGTTGTTTCATTAAAATATTTCTCGTCACTAAGTAACTTTTAACATAATCGAAAGAAAAAGAGACATCAAAAGTTTTAAAAATTAATTTAGGTTTCATACACCTGAGGCCAATATGGCCGCTACTATAGTAAGCTTGGCGACTGTACTTTCGCAAGTGAGCTGGAACATAATGAAGTATCGCTAACGCAAAAACGAGTACATTGGTAGGGCCACCCAGAAGGCACAAAATAGATACTACCAGAAGGCTGACTCGACGACGGAGCAAAAACAACATGCATAGACGCGTACGTACGTATGATGATCTTGGCAGAATTTCGTATTGGCATTCGACCGACTTCATCCAACATCGTCGTCCGTACGTGTATATGTGTGCGTGCGCCTGTTTTCGCTAGTTATGCGGAGTATGTAAACCTTCTGTAAGTGGTTATTTTGTGCAGAAGGTGTGAAAGACCACTATCACTATACTAACGCGCACTTACTATAGCAATTATCTTTTTTGTAACAACTTGAATGAAACTTACCTTAAAAAAAGGCACCAGTTGTAAGGTATCGAATTCGACTTTTGTAGCACGCCATCCCAACAAAAAAATATTTATAAGTTTTAGAGAAAACTAAATTTACCGAATTTGCATAGCATGTTTATCTACAACATTGGTTCTCTCTCAACCATTGGGGCACAGTTAGGGTTTCCAACTCTTGAAGTAACCAACCCGGGAGATTTGAACAAATCGGTGGGGAATGAAAGTCGGTAATATTTGTTATTTTTAATTTGCTTTGTTTCGTAGAAGCATCATTCATATTTGATATGAATAATCAAAATTAATTTCGTCATTAAATTATTTATTTCGCGCGATTTATCTATTTCGTTAATGACAATAATTTTATTTTGGAAAATCCGGAGAATTCTTTGCATCACGGTAGCTCGGTAGGTTGAACAATGTTCCCGGAGTCTCCCGGGCATTTCGGGAGGGTTGGGAACCCTAGCACAGTATAAACTATACTGTGATTGGATACGCGCCCCAGTGACCGAGGGGGGCGCGGGCGGGCGGCATCAAAAATAAAGTGTTAATTAATTAGAACTTATGTTCTTGGTAATTAAGTATTACAAAAAAAAATTATACCAACACACCCAAGGTAGCAGTGACCTGTCAAATCAAATTACTTGACATTAGCGCCGTTTCCGGACGGTTGCGACAGGGGGTCAAGGGCGGGCGTGGGGGGGGCGTATATCACTATAGTTGGGAAAGGGGCATATGGTAAAAGGTTCTAAAACAATATTAATTATAGTTTGGAATGTGTACAATAATAATGGCTAAATTCATAGCTTTACGGTTGTATTCATACATAAATTAAGTCTACATTCGCTTTAAACATGCAACAGGGATGCCGACCAGTTAAATCGTAAAGTGACCGTTTTACGACTTTCACCGCTACCTCACAAGTACAAAACACTTTATAGTGGTTCTAACAAACTTAAACAATCAACGCCGGTGTCGTGTAGCACTAATTATTTTGTGCGTGTATTGTCTCCTTTTTTTTCATTTCGTCAAATATCAACTTCTTTTTTAGAGTTCCGAACCTATAGGGAAAAAAGAAAAATTCCCGTAGCTTAGTTTCTAAACGATTTCTTTTTTATTTATTTATTTTCAGTGAATATACGCCATTTTAGGATAAAGTTTTCATTATTTTGGTATATAAGGTCTTTCAATTTAAATGGAAAGTAATTTAGGAGGTGATTCAGTATAGTTAATACGTCACATTCCACTGCAAAGCACTTTTTTTTGCGCGAACTTTTTTTCACTTCTCAGTACAAAGTGGTCCGATCAGCTGACTCAGTTTGTATGGACAAGTGAAGAAATAGTCCGCGCAAAAAAAGTACTTTTCAGTGGAATGTGATTTATTAGCGATACTGAACCACCTCCTAAATTACTTTCCATTTAAATTGAAAGACCTTATATAAGTTAACCATTATTTTTTTATGATTTTTAAAGCTTTGTCAGATATGACGTCATTTGAGAATTTAAGACATAATATTGATTGCATTGTGTGATTTGCTTATAAAAAAAGTGATTGGTCTCTCTGTCAGTCTACTCATCTGTCATCCATGTGTCACAAATTATTATAAATTTATCTTTATTTGATTGACATTCATTTAAAAGTGTCAGATGTAAAAAAATATTACGAATCTTATCATGGAAATGGATGGCATTTAGGACGAACTGTTTTTGAAGATTAAATTTTATAATCAAAATGCAGATAAAAACAAAATCTAATATAAAACCTTGAAACCAACTTTCAAACAAAAAACAAATAATTGAAATAGCTATTGAATTACAGGAATTATGAACTCATGAATCCGTAAGAAAATTTCGGCAATTTTGTATGTCAAGACCTAATATTAAACCATAACCACGAACTATCTCAGTGTTGATCAAAAAGTCAGTGTACATTACTATTTTTTTTTCTTAAACCGCAGGTGCTGTCATCGTGCGGGCCGATGTCGGTGTCATTCTTCACGGTAGTGGTGTTCTTCGGCTCGTTCTACCTCATCAACCTGATGCTGGCTGTTGTCGCCCTCAGTTACGAGGAGGAGAGTCAGATCACTCAAGAGGTGAGGTCTATCATTGTAGCACAGGGCTGCGTTCAGTTTGATCACCCGCTGACGCCCACCTAGCACTGAGTATACAAATTCAACGCGTGCAAAAGCGATGGCTTACCCCTCTGTGCCAAGCGGTTCTTCTTGCAACGGCGCCGGCGGAGAGAACAAATGTATGAAGTTGTATAGAGCCAGCCATGGGTTGCAGCTCGCGCGTCTTCGAGTGACTTGCGCTCTCGGGACGGCGGTGTGCAGGGTGGCGGGCGGTTAAAACAGTGATCGAGCGCACAGGACGAACCTAGTGGCGAGCGCTTTGAGCGAGCGAGCGCGCTATACATCCGATGCGGTCAAAGGCGCCAAGGGGTGTCGGGGCAGGACAAAGCCCGTCGCAAAAACCACCTGGAAGCGCAGCAAGAAGAGCCACCAGAAGCCTGAAGCTGTGGCCCTGGCGTTGGGTGGGCTTCGTCCGATGATCAAACTGAACGAGACACTGGTGCTGTCATCTTTATCATGCAGCATAAAAATAAAACCTTGAAAAGATTATAAATCCCTATGACCAAATTATTAAGCGACATATTGACGGAGGGCAGACTCAAAAGCGCCCGGAATAGGGAGCTTGTACGACTAGATTGATGGATGTGGAAGAGGTGAAAGATGTTAGGATCGTAACAGATGGCAATCTATATCTACCCATCTGGGAGACTAGCGTGAGTTTATGTATGTATGTAAGTAGAAGTTCAAACTGAAGTCTATATCAGACAATTCAACCACAACATTATTTTAGTCGTTACATTTTTTGACAACATTTTAACGAGTAGATTTTAAACCCATTTTCTTTATAAAGTCGCCGTATGATGGCGAAAACTGCTTTTCCGCGAAAAAGCGCGTTTTTCGTTGACAAACCGAATTATAGCGTAAACTTAGGCCCATTGCGCGATCTTACGAAGTTATATTCTGTTAAAACCAGGGGGATGGCGTCGCTCCTCTCCCAAAATATATTTACATGTAAACCTAACGCTCCTCTTTGCTTCGCTCGTCGTCGCACCTATTTTTGTTTACGTAATTGTTTTAATCTAGCTTTTTTGCAAAAAATATCTTTTCTAATTTTGTATGATCAAGCAATCGATCGGTCGGCCTTTACGCCATAATTCGGCATTTCACGAAAAAGTTGTTATTTCCCGAAAAAGCAGTTCACGCCAACATTCGGCAACATATTATTAAATGAAATGGCAATTTAACTGCTAATCTTTTCAACGGAACGTGCTGCATCCTATTTCAAGCAATCTGTCTTGAAGTTAATAGAAATTCTGTGGTTGAAACGCGGGAACGGGGACATTGCTCAACCAAGACATATAAATAGAAAATCTTCACTCGAGTTTAGAAAGGGATTTAATTCAGTCTGTGATTGAATCGGAATACAATCCGGGACTAAGACGGTTTGTGGGGGGAGGACAGATGAGTACAAAAGTGATACAGTGGAATGATGAGATTTATATCCTGTTGCGATTAATTGATAAGGTTGTGGGTACATTATTACTGCCCAGAAAAATGCTAATGACCTCTGTTTCAATTACTTACATTAATTCATCAATTATTGTTTATGATCAAATTTTACAGAATTTGAGTGCAAGTGACATATTTTTGTGTAGTGTTCAATGTATGTGCTATAATAATATAAAAAAACATAAAATCTTTTCGTTACAACTGTACCAAAAATCGTTCGATTTGTCGTTCAACTTGTCACAATTTGTTTGAAAATGGAGAGGGTCACACGTGTCATGCGTCCAAAGAATATGGCAAAAGTAATTTTTTGGAATGCATTTAAATGTATGTCTGTCGGCTAGTCGATTTGATACATGCACACCATTATCGACTGTCACCGTTGTTCTCTTGCCCCAGTTCTCAATTAGTTTGTATTCTATAGAACCTCATCGCTGCTCTGTAAAATCTTTTCAAGCCAAAGGTCCAAAAAGGTGAATACCTACATACTCCAACTGCAATTTGGACCTGTCTTTGAAGGCCTTCTCCCCCCATACGGGTGATCCAAAAACTTTAAAAATAATATATGATGAGCATGACGAAGTAAAAAATAAATTTTAAGTTTGACATTTTATTTCCTGTTGTTATTATTGACAAAAAAATCTAAAATAATCGAAAGTTTCATATGATTTTCGCAAGAATTCCCTTCCGAACGCCTGAAGCGATTTTAATGATTCTTTCACCAAATCATTGACAATTTTTAGATCTACAAAAACATTTGTGTTTTAACTTTTTTTTTTTTCTTTAATTTAAGTCCTTATTTAAGCTCTACTTTGTTTTTGTATGTATGTGTCGTGTTTTTGAGAAATAAATGTTATATCTATCTAATGAACGTTATTTCAACATAGTTTTTGTCGATATTTGTACCGACACAGGTCGACTCAAAGACGTTTGCGGATGCATGCCCCTTAATCACAAAATACAACATTTAACAGTGAAACTCCTTATATAAGAAAACACATCTTTTAGCACCTCATAAATTAAACCCGTGAAGCGCAAGCTTGCATATTGCTCACCTAGTGATAAAATTAATGTTATGTTATGTTGCTCATACTCGTAAATTTACCAGATTTAGGAGACACTTCACCGATGCATTTTAATCTTTACTACCAAGCTAATAAGAATCCTGTATGTTCGTGGTGAGTTTCTAAAACTCGGATTCTCTTCAACCGCACCATCTCAAGGGAACTAAATAACTTGAAGTAGAAAAGCCACATGAGATAACAAGGGCGTTGTTTATTAACTAACTGGAATTCTTGAACTTTGCCTTAGTTGCCTTGTAGTCATGTAATATCAAATTCTCCTGTACCTTCAAAGTATTACAGACACGCGCCAAAGTATAGAGGGTGTAATCGTTAAGTGTGACCAGGCGATTATTCCGTAACTATTACAGATATCAAAAAAATTTAAACTGGTATCAAAAGTACGTTACCTAATCAGTAAAATGACTTTAATAACTTTTTGAAAATCAAACGAGAAGTATCCAAAATTTTGACATTAAACATTAGAGTGGTCGCAGGTCGCAGGTTCGAATCCTGGCCCGGGGAATTTTTCCAAATTCTTGTCTTTGGATTTGTTTCTGATTGATATTTTCTAGTTTGTAATTTTGTTTATTGTTTAAATTATATATAAATGTATACGACGTTTTGTTTCTTATAAAATAAAATTTAAAAAAAATAAGAAGTCAACGAGCTACTTTAAGATGGTTTTTATAGCTTGTAAATAAAGATTATATCTATCTATCTATCTATCTTGGTGACCACAATTAAGGTCCGGTTTTTACCCAGATGTTAATTTAGTAAAAATTTTAAAAAAAATGTGGTATACTACAGAAAAAGAATCAAACCTAAAACTTTGTCAAATTGACGATATTATAAAAATGAGTTCCTTTGATTATTTTTGAAGAATTTTAGCTACTATTGTTTTTTTAGGCTCTTTTTATGCGCCAAAAGTTATTTTAATATAGTTTCTGTCAATATGTATACCGACACAGGTCAATTTAAGTCCGTTGGCGGCTACAACAGCCTTAATTCATAATAAGGTGACAGCTGTTTCACCTCACGACTACGCGACGTCAGGCTTGGTTGTAGTAGTGCGGTCTCGTATACGTTTCTGAAGCGCGTTCCTGCCTCCTGCTCACACACATTACGCACACACATGCGCGGGAGCGGGACCGCGCACTACTGCAACCAAGCCTGACGTCGCATCGTAATATAAAAGTACTGTACCAGCTTTTGCATGACGTCCGTTTAACCTTCCCAGGAAAGAAAAAAAGACCTGAACGACCACAGAGACGACTCGACCTTCAGCTTCGACCCCACGTCGCTGGCGGTGCGGACCCTGGGCAAGGACTCCAAGAAGCGGATAGACGCGAGGAAGGGTCTGCTCCTGGCCTCATACTCGAGGAAGAGGACCAGGAGACGCAAGAGGGGGAAGAGTGCTATACATCACACTGCTGCGATACAAGCCGTCGCGGAGAGGTTAGTAGAATCCATCCATCCATCTACCAGTTCATCCAATGCTGGACTTGGGAATTTCCAAGATTTCGCCACTCTTGCCAGTTTTCTGGAAGAAATGCCGATACGCACACACGCTGTGTAGGCGGGTTGGTGAGCGCGGTGCCGAAACCCTCGCACCAGTGACGCTACTGCCCGTTACCAGTCTGTTTTAAATAAGGGCCGGCTATGGGGACGATGGATATACCCAATGCATAGTGCATAGTGTAAGGAAATAAAACAAATATCATCTTGTGAACTTTAAATTATGATTAGCTCAAAAGGACTGTATACAGAGACGTTAAACAGTGGAAAAAAAGTATAACATTTATGGTACAAAGGAAAGGTTGGAGGTTAGCCAACCATTGTAAATAAATAAAAATAATAATAATAAAGCCCTAGGGCAAAATAATCGACTTTCTGTTCAGTTTTGATGCATAAAAAGTGGGCCTTTACGAGCACTTGCATTGAAAAATATATTTTTGAGAAATGATCAGAAATAACATGACTGTCTCATTTTATATTCTGAGGGAAGAAGACAAAACATGGTACTTAATGAAATCTGACTTGGCTGATTTCCTGAAACTGCGCTTAATAAAACAAGTCACTCCCTTTGACAAGTCTGAATAATTCATTCTCCACGTCAATCAGATCTTCAGTGAAGATTCTGAGAATCCAAGCGACGGGTAAAGTGGAACAAAGCATTACCCAAATGAATTTTATCCGAAACGACTGCACAAACGTGTTAAATCCTATTGGCTGTCAAGGGACACCGCATTCGCTGTTTTATTTCGTATCGGTAATTCTTTTTCTGTCACAGAAAATCTAAACGCCTGGGTAAATGTAAAATTTAAACTATCAAAGTAAATTTTACATTTTTGACAAGATTTATTAATTGTTTGTTTTCACTCGCGTGGTTGTGGAACGAATGACAGTTCATTTTTACTTTTACCCCGGCGTTTAGGAACGCTACCTTAGTGTGAGGGTAAACCATAGACTTAGGATCATGAACCTAATACCCTAACAGGACTGAGTACTTGTTTCAAAAAACGTGAAGAACGAGAAGTCATACTAGATTATTTCATCTCTGTCTAAGTAGGGTAACCATATTTAAAAATAATTGATTGAGACCACGTGTAGTAAAAACCGTATTCAAAACATTTATTTTATTGGTTTAAAGTCTTCTGCTTTAAAATGGCGGCTGCAGACTACTGGATTTTTGCACTTTACTTCGTTTCCTAAAACTTCTAACCATTTTCTTCGGATATTTTCAGTTTTTGGAAGACTGTAATGTAAAACCCAATATCATGGTTACTCTAGCGGTATCAATGTAAACATGTATCATTTCTCCGAGAAAACGTTGTAATTATGCCTTACCTATGAAACGATATCCCACAATTCCCAAAAATTTGGCTTCTGCAGCCCTTCACGCTGCATGCTTTAACCATTTTTGCAAAAAAATATTAATTTTACAATTTAGTTTTCAAATGTCACGGCCGTGGCGCCATTTTTAGATAAAAGGGTTACCAGTTTGCAAGCACAAGAATAATCCCAACTTTATTATGGAATGATTGATCTTACATTTACGGATAAAACTAAATGTAAAACATAAATAAACCTAACAAAAAAATAGTGACGGACTTCAAATGTAACTGCAGCCATTCGCTAAAAAGCTTAAAATAATTATAAAATGACCGATGGTACCGAAATAACACTCTTTCCGCCTTCTTTCTTCCTGAAAAAATGTGTTCTCTAGAAGTCGGCGCTCTTATATTGGTTTCTGTGTTGCTATAACCAAGGGAACGCGGTGACTTTTAAAGAACATATTTTTGAGGAACAAAGAAGTCGGAAAAAGTGTTATTTCAGTACCATCGGTCATTTTATAATTATTTTTAACTTTTTTGCGAATGGCTGCAGTTACATTTAAAGTCGGTTACTATTTTTTGTTAAAAGTTTATTATTTTACATTTTTTAGTGTTGATGGGTCAAATTGTGTAATGTGGATAGTTCTTGTAAACGCGCTGTTGATATAGAACGAAGGACAAGTAATAATTGGTTATATTTAATAAATACCCTGTAATCAGCACCCTAATACAAACTGATTGCCGTAATCTCAAGTTATGTGCTGTCACCCGTTGAGGAGTTCTATGGTAATGAGGCCAAGATCAAAGTTCAGGTGGAGAAATTACAATTTACAAGTAGTACTCGGCAATCACTATCCTAATGCAAAGCGATTGCCTTAATCTGGAGTGGTATGCTGTCTTTCGTTAAGGAGTTCTATGGTGGTGAAGCCAGGATGGAAGGTCAGGTGGGTATTGTGATAATTTCCAAGAAATGCCCGACAATCAGCACCCTACCAAAGTGATTGCCGCAATCTCGAGTTAAGTGCTCTCATTCGTTAAAGAGTTCTATGGTAATGCCTTAATAAGACCAGGATCGAAGGTCAGGTGGAAGATTGACGATTTTCCAAGTAATACTCTGCGATTAACATCGTAGTACAAAGCGATTTCCTTAAATCAAGTGGTACGCTGTTACTTTCTGAGGCGTTCCCCTGCCTATCTCTGAAAACTTTCATCAGATCATGGTCAATCTTAAAATGGTACCTACCTTGAAGAAAATTTTTCCAAACAAAAAAAGAATCATTCAATTCAGTTCAGAATTGACGGAGATAAGGAATAAAATACAGTCGAATTGAGATCCTCCTCTTTTTTTCAAGTCGGTTAAAAAAAAGAAATGTCATGAACAAGTATTTACTAAAAGCTAAATACTATAAAGTCGTTGAAAAACTAAATCGTGAAAAACTCAAGCCTACCATCGCAATTTGTTTTTTTTGTGATGGCAACTGTGCGAGTAGGACACGGGCATCGACTGTGTGTTGTCCCGCTCGGCACGTTTTCTCTAGTTGATTATGTCATAATAAAATAACTTTTAACTGTATGAAATAGAGTCTATTTTTCTACGCGTAACATCCTTCAGTGCACAATCCAGTTTAGGTATACATCCATGCTTAGGATATACTGCGTATAGACAAACATAGCGTGCGAGGGAGAAGAAATGCAAGAGTGAAAAGGAAAGCGAATCTGTTGGATCTGTAACCGCTTTTGAATGACAGGCCATCACAAGCCGGCACGCACTGAATGAGAACTTTAGATTTTTGAATTTATTGTGTTTATTCTTAGTCTTCAACAATGGTTACTTGATCTGTGAGTGGCTGTGGGGTTAATCAAAGAAATAATCCTGATAATTGCACATTTCACAGGTAAATTCTCAGGACGTCGTCATTGCTACGATGCGTTTATTTTTTGGTTTGATTTCTTCTTTTGGTTTGGTTTAATTTTTTGGTTTAAATACGAAATAATATCAACTGTATTGTGAATTTTTATATTCTGCATGGAAAAAAGGCACGTTGTTTTATAAAGTATTTTATCTACTCCCATACTGCAATAAGGCAATTGCAACGTAAAAAGCACTCTTATAAGTACCTAGATTGTTGAATGAATGAATGAATGAATGAATGATTTATTATCACTGGTAAAGTACATAGGTAATATTAACTACATAATACATTATTTAGATTTTTACAAAAAATAAAAAATAGAACTAAATCAAAACATAAAACTGAAAACATTAGTGTTACATGACTTGTTAAAAAATAAGCAAAAATTTCTTATTTTTTGTACTTGTGCCTCAGATTTTTAACAGAAGACAAAACTAAAAGCCGTACTAGTTTATGCTATAAACTGTTTGACGGTCAGGTAGTATGTTTTATAGATAATTCCTTCATAACCCTTTATCCAGGGCTATAATATCACATAAAATAGTAGATTGTACAACAAGTGCATAAAACAATCCATTTTATCCGAGACGTTAACGGCTCGGGCATATATTGAGTCGAGGATAAAATGGGTTTTATGCCAGAGTTATACAATCTGCTTTTCACTTCGATTGCGAGGAAATAAAACAGTGATATTGCTAGCAAATGACATATTTAACATTCAGTAGGTAATATTTAATGCAAATTTAAATAAACACCTTAATATATGTACCTATTGAGGAAAAACAACATCTCTTTCCCGCCAAAGTATTTTTTTTTAATTTCTTTCCACCATTATTGAGTTTTAAGAAGTTTGTCTATGATGTTGTACTGGCTGTATGTACGTTCTTAGAAGAAGTAAACACTTTTCTGCACTAGAGCATAAAACGTAGTTTTAGTCCACTTATAGCAAGCATAAACAAGAACTTTACGAGCATGAGAAGTGAAAATTACATTTAATTTTTACCTTTACCCCGGGGCGCGGCGTTTAGGAACGCTACCCCACTATCACAAACTGTCAGTTTCCCCTTCGTGCAAAAAAATATAAAAAAAAGTATTTCAACGCTAATCTTGTTTTATAAACTGAAGAAAGGTCAAGTCAAAATTACCGAATGTTTATGTTATAACTTAATTAATTTTTATAGAATCTGAACGAAATATCTCCCTTTGTTTTCTTTGATTAAATATATTATATATAAATATATATACGAGACACAAAAAATAAAATTATAGGTAGTAAAATATATTTCGACCACTAATTGTGGTCGGCATCAGTTACACAATTATACATAAAAGTTAAAAATTAATAATTATAAATTATAGGTACTTATGATATTGAATATTTTATTTTTATAATGATGACAGCTAAAGTGATGGATAGGAAATTGAAGAAGGTCTTATGAAGAAGTTTGTATTGTTTCTTGTGTTGACTCCTCGTAAATATAAATGCTGCTTGTTCAGGCCCGGACCGTAGTGGGCACCAAGTGACCAAATATATGATCCTTCCCATGTCCGTAGTTGAGTGTCTGTCAGTGGAGGTGAAAATGATTTGATGATTCGTGCGGTGAAACAATTATTGAAAGGATGGTTATGAAGTCGAGCGTGGGTGGGGATTGGCAGTGTTTTCTTTGTGAATAATTAGTAAAAAAAAAAACATAGGCAGTCATGGAGACTGCCGACAGAAGTGAAAACTTTACACTGCGTTCCAAGCGCAACACGTCATAGCATGTTGGTGACGCGAGCGTATAAGATATTCCCCTACCAAAAATCGCCAAACGCGCTTAAAAAAGCTTTCACTTCAAAAGTCGTCTCTTAAAAAAACATTTAAAAAAAATATTTACATGGTTACAAACGAAGGCATTTGACGGAGTCCCGAAAAGGATTAATTTTCCAAAAGAAACGGTATCCAACTCCACCCTTTTAGTGTACAAAATGAAGTTATTTCCTGTATAATAGAATATCTAAGTGCTCCTACATAGACGAAAGCTCTAGAGACGAAACTATTTCGTACCACTTGTCTCGGATAATCTCGAAACGCTTTCGTACTGTTAAAATATAGTACCGTCATTTTTTAACGAAACTGCGGATGTGTTCCGCCTTCGTTGTATTCTGCACTTTAAGAGGCTTCAGGAGCAAAACTGCATTTAGAGACGTTTTTAAATTGCTTTAAATTTGTTTATATGAATATTACAAAAATCCGAAAAAAACATATGAGATTTATGTACCCATATCCCGTAAATGTTATGTTTTAAAACCTTTAAAGCTCTAACCTACAACGAGTAAATAAATACCTTTCAAATGCTTTAAAATGATTTAAAAAACTGATAAAATGTTCAAACTTTTAAAATTCAAAAATGTCAAGGTTAAAGCTTGAACACAGACACGAGCAATACAAAAATCTAACCTAATGACGTTTAAAACTTTTAAATATCAAATGTAACTTGTGTAAAAAGTATTATTTTCTCTATTTTGCGCTATCCGGTGACGCAGCGATCGTCGTAACAGCCACTTTGCAATGCACTCTGATATGAACGTTATTTCTATTTTGTTTCTGTTGATATTTTTACCGACACATTTCGAGCTGCTAATCTAGCTTACTGAAGCCCCTTAAGACGAGACCTTCCTTAGGCGCACAGCGGCTTTGAAATTATAACCCTTACACTAACTTTCATAAAGTTGAAAATCGCGTGCGGCAAAATACGCGCGAAACGATTCATAACGTTAAGATTAAAATCGACTAAAATTACAATATTGCATTTAAGTCATTATTGAACTTACAACGATTAATAAACAAGATTTTCATATTGATAGTAAAATATGACTGGATGGTCGGTTGACTGGAAGAAATTTCTTTAAGGAATAAGTCCGCCCTTGCCTTTTATTTTTCTGTATTCTGTGTTTTATTTTAATTTTTCTGTGCAATAAAGTGTTTATTCATTCATTCATTCATTCATTCATTTATGACACATAAAAATCAAATGGATAAAACGCAAAACCAAAAAACATTCAAAAAGAGACTATTTTCAAGAATGAAATCTATCGAGCGAAAGTTTTCCAATTAGGTAACGCTACTTACAACGTGTATAATAAAGGTTTGAAAAAACATTCAAGCCTTCAATTCAGGAATTCAAGCCAAAAAACATCATTCGGTTGAATTTTTTTTATGTAGAAGTTTTGGTGGTTTTAAAAAGAAAAATGTTGCATACGTTGTCTTAGAGTTGATTATTCATAATTCATCTTTTCAATATTTTTGGTTTGGCCATAAATGAGGAGTAGGCTTTAAAAAGTACCCATTGGCGATACTCCATCCATCATCCATCCATCAGCCTAGTTCGTCCACTGCTGGACATAAACCTTTCCAGGACTTTACCACTCCTGGCGGTCATCCTGGAAGAATTGCCCATTGGGTTGTTGAGCGCGGTGCCGGAACCCTCGCACCAGTGACGCTGCTGCCCATCACCAGTCTGTTCCATACAAGGCCCGGCTATTGGGGATGGATATACCGCCATCCATCGGTCCCAGGCATGGTGGGCCTCCTGGTTTTTGCCTGTGAGCTGTCCTCTTACTCTCCCCCGAATTACTTCGTCTCCAAGTACTCCAAGGCGATACTAAGCCCCTTAAGGTGATATACCGTGCTAGCAAAGGTCCCCGTTACTCCAGGCAGAAAGACCCGCAGTGCGAAAGGGACGGAATCGGGAAAAATTGTCAAAACGTCGGTTTTAAATTAATGAAAAATTAACTAAAATAGCTACAAAAAATTCCATAACCAGTAATTTAGATGTAGTTAAAACCCATCAAAATAAATATTTTTCAAGTCTGTATGCTATCCTAATTTGTCAGAATATCAAAAAAAGTGTAAATTTAGACCTGATTTCAATAATTATTTCTATCGAATGAAATTCCTCCTATCGCGTTTCTGATAGACCAAAATCTAGTAAAAGGTCCCAAAATTGTTACACTAATTTATTTTACTTGGAAATTCATTAAAAGAGCAGATAAATAACTTCAAAAAGTGTAAATTTTCACGGTGTAGCCCCTTAAACAAGCTACACCGATATCGTTACCTAAATACCTATAAGCCGATCAAAATTGCCTCCCTGTTGAAAGACTTATTTAGTGGAACCTTATATTGAAAAAGATATGGTTTGGAATAATCCAATTCGTGTTCAACAGCAAACAACCAGCTGACTACTCAACTGTGAAAAATAATCTTGAAAGAGGAATTTATCCCGAAAATACAGTATTGTGAACTAAAACGGATCTCATATTTTTACAATAACTTATAAATATTATATACTTAGTCAAAAACCGGTCAAGTGCTAGTCTCGCGTACGTAGGATTCCGCATTCGACAGTTTTCATGTTTTCGTGAATTTCTTAACCGCTATAATTTACCTGTAATCTTTACGTAAGCACATATAACCATGATTTTTTTCATATTTTTCGGTCCACCAGTTTTGGAGATAAGGGGGCGACATACTTATGTTGTGTATTTTATTCATTACTTAAGTTGTGTATGACGAATAACAATAAATATTCACAATAAAATTAAAATAACAAGTAGATGTACGAGAAAAAAAAACAGTTTGTTTAATGTGATTGGTGGAAGATGCAGTTTCAGTAAATATTTATCATCACAGGGACAATAAGGTGGTTTTAAAGTGTATGTAAAAGAAACTAATGAACATTTATTTGCCATATACCATATACATATACCATACTAGTATAGTGAAATACTACTCACTTATTTAACCCGAAATCTCTAAAACTATATAGGCTTCAATAAAATATACCTTTAATTTAGTTAATATCGTGTATTATTTTATGAATAAATTAACATTATATCATTGCAGTATAAAAACGCAGAAAGAAAAGTAAATCTGGATGTGAGGAGCTCTGAACCGGGATTCGAACCCGGGACCTCCCGCTTGCCGGGCGATTGCTCTAACAAGCGAGAGGTCCCGGGTTCGAATCCCGGTTCAGAGCTCCTCACATCCAGATTTACTTTTCTTTCTGCGTTTCTATACTGCAATGATATAATGTTAATTTATATCTCCTTGCGATGGATAAATGATTCAAACATAGAAATTTATTTCTGTCATAGTTATGAATAAAGATTTAATAATTTTTTTTTTAGCTTTATTAATTTATTTGGGATAGTTAATAATTGTAAAAAAAAACATATTTAAACTCGATATATTTGGCCATCTGAGTCGAATACCTAGAAGAAAGAAAGAAAGAAAAAATATTTATTTGATAATGGACGCGTCTCCCTGTAGTGAAATATCAATATTTTTTTTTATAATAACTGATTAATTAGTTACAGCAAACCACAATACCTTTTGAATTTTTAAAAAATTCCTATTGTTACCGAAGTTAGCGATAGCGATATTTATCACTTTTAGTACGAAATCGTGTCAGATGACGTCACGTAACATGCCGTTAAGCTCACTTTGATTGCCAATAACTCCGTCATTTTTTGAGATATCGAAAAAATAATGTTACTTCTGTTTTTAGCTTTTTAAAACGCAATTGATTTTTATAAAAATCTTAATGTACGACAAGGGCTCATTATTTAAATAAGAAATAGGTATATATACATACAGGGTGGAAAAAATTTAAGGGCCCTGGAGGGGAACTACCTTAAATCCTTTAGTTAGCTCATTTTACTGAAAGGAAACATTCCTTTATTTTTTAAAAGAAACAAAACTGCATTCAAAGATCTTTTAAAATTTGCTTGTCTCACCCGGGAACTGAACCAACTAAAAATTTAAAAAATAAACCCTCGCTATTTTATTATACGAATCGGTAGGATTATTGTTCAGAATAAAATTTGTCTAATAAACATTTGGTCTTACACTCATCTGTTGTACGAGATACTCATGAAATTAAATATTTATTACAAGTTCTTTGTTAACAATACCTAGTACTGTTCACTTGTAACACGTAAATGACACGTTATAATTTTCTTATCTCTCCTACATCCAAAGACATCGTATGAAGTACAAGCTTGCTAATGTTATTTATCTTAAGTACCTTGTTGAATACTTCAATAAGAAAATCGTTAAATGGTAATAATAAATGTATGCAGAGCACAATTACTCACTAGGCGTACTGACGAAAAGTTTAAAAAAGGAACGTATTTTTTTTGCAACGCGGAGCAACAAATTTCAAGTTCGAACCATAACTTTCAACATTTTTAAAATCGATAAATTTGAAATTCAAATTTTGTTTTGTTTTGCTTTCATTCCGTGCTGTCATTGTGTAATAATGGCGTATAATTATTACTTTACAAGTGAACCGCCCGCCTAACATGCTATCTCTTTTGCACGCACGTCAAATTTCAATCTCAAGTTGATGTTGATGAAAATCAGAATTACGTGGTAGACCCGCTATACTTGTGAACCGTAGGTTCCTTAGAAGATGGCGCGCGATGCGACGGCGACACCCGCATTTCGTTGCACATATTGTGTTATGTTGGGAGGCTATTCAACTTGTTATACCAGGCGAAACCTTGGACAAAAGGCTAGTTTGTTTAGAAAGAAATAGAATAGAATATGTAGAGTCATGAGATTGCTGACTATAGCAATTAGCAACCGCGCACGACTTGTGGCAAGGCACGTAGCCACGCCAGTTCTTTTCCCGACATTGTACCTATAGTATCAACGTGTTTTGTGGTGTGGTTTTAGCCACTGAATTATATCGGACTGCTAACTTCTAACTTGTGTTTCACTCAGTCTACTTGCCAAAAATAGAATAGAAAAATGTTTATTAATACATACAGTACTCGAAACGACAAAATATACAAAAATACACACATAAATTAAAAGCACAAAAATGTAATTCTAAGTAACATACCTACAAAAGTTGTCGCATGTACTGTAAAGTACTAAACTGGCCCTGGCTCAGCAAATGTTGGAGATTAATCTCCAACGCTGGTTTTCAGCCACTGTATTCATTGAAATTGGTACTTTATTACCCACTACATTATGTGAATTTCATTTTTTACTTTCTGGTATTAAACGTAAGTACTGGTTCATAACTTCAGTTGACTATTTCTCATACAAAGTTAATATGCCGACCTACAATAGTAGTTAAGGCAAGCGGTAATTTTTTCCTATAGTACTATATGGTTTCCTGGCTCACCCCAATTCGAGTTAACATCGGTCTCCAATTTTAAATATACATCCACATAATATGTCGAATCGGTAATAAAACCGGGCCATTTCCGTATCGTGTCCAAAATACGGCTGTAATAGAATTTCCCGACACGGAGAGCCCCTCGGGGCTTGGTGAAATTCGCGGCTTTCCTACTTTTGTATTTACCTAACAAAATATAAAGAAGGGAGTAAAATAAAATAAAAATAAGGGTTGTGCTTTGCGCTACCCTGTTATATCCCTATTTTTGCGCGGTCTTTTTTACCGCTCATATAACGATAATTTTGTTTTTTACGAAAATCGAACGAAATGTACAATAAGAACATGTTCTAACAAAATGAAGATCCACCCTGCCAAATTATCCCTGTAGATGGCGCAACGGCGATCCGGCCATGAAAATCTGTCAACCTGTGGTTTTCGCGAAGTTTTTTTGTGATTTATGATTAATTTCTTGAAATTATGCCTTTGTGTGCCGTACTAGATTGCTTTAAAAATGGTGTCAATTTATTCCTGCAAAATCTCATATTAAAAATGAATACAATTTGTACCTGCAATTGTCGGCACTTGGTGAAACTTGAAACACATCTTGAATTAAAAACACTTGTACTTATAGTTTCACTTTATTTATGTTAACTCCCTAACATATTGTTTACGTTGCTCAGAGCTAGTGCCTGGAGTCAGTGAAATATTTTAATTAACATCTTCCCTTGAAAATGGAGTAATATCCGAAACCGGTTGGGAGTTAACATAAATAAAGTGAAACTATAAGTACAAATGTTTTTAATTCAAGAAAAAAAAATGAATAACATAATACCAATAACAAATATATAAATCCCATAAAGGAGATTTTGGAATCAGCGTGGATGATTTTTGTGGGGCCATGACCCCTATGGCCCCCCCCATTGGACCGCCACTGTAACCTATATGAATTGTCAAAATATTTCACATAGTTCACCTTTAAAGCCATTCTTGATATATACCGCGGCTGGATAGACGGACAGACAAACTTCTTTTACTTTAGGAAACCAATCCACTGCGGGAAAAGCCAGTGTCTAACTAAATGGTGTTCTCCCATTCACGATGCCAAGTGAATCGAGCGAGATAAGAGCGGCCCAGCTCATTGCGCCCAAAATCGATGATGAAACTGTGATTACATCCAATGCATTGATCCTTAACCGGTCGGCCACAGCTTCAGGCTTCGAGAGGCGCGCCAAGCGGTTCTTCTTGCGACGGCGCCGGGCGGAGAGAGCAAATGCATGGAGTTGTATAGAGCCGGCCATGGGTCGCCGCTTGCGCGTCTTGTCCGGCTTCGAGTGACTTGCGCTCTCGGGAGGGCGGTGTGCGGGGAGGCGGGTGGTTGAAACACAGGACGAAGCACTTTGAGCGAGCGAGCGCGCTATACATCCGATGCGGTGGAAGGCGCCGACGGGTGTCATGGCAGGGCAAAGCCCGTCGCAAAAACCGCCTGGAAGCGTAGCAAGAAGCGCCGCCAGAAGCCTGAAGCTGTGGCCCTGGCGTAAAGCTAGCAGGCTTCGGCACGGTTTAGGACAGGGATGGGGAAACTACGACCCGCAGGCCATCTCCGGCCCGCGAAGCGTTGAAATCCGGCCCGTGATCATCAAACAAAAATCAAGTGAAGTTTTCGTATGTTAGCAATTTTGCAGCTAACTTGAAAGTTTAAATTAATTGCAATTTATGATTTCTTCCTTATTTCAATAGTTATTTTGTAATATTGCACAATAAATTAGGGTTTCAGAAATTACATAGTAATATTTTTATTTCAGTAAATAATATAGCCAAAAATGCAACAACTTGGCCCGCCATATATTTCGTTAGTAAATATTGGCACGCGAAGGAAAAAGTTTCCCCATTCCTGGTTTAGGAGGTCCGAGCAAAAGTAGTGAGGGATTGTTGCACACGTACACTTGCGGACTTAATTGCTTAGCCGGATTTTATTGATAAACATACCTACATTACCTACTGATATGATTGTGTAAATGGAATTGGCAAGTTGTTTGTGTGTAGTTAAAGACGTATTCCTGATGGATAATGAATATGTAAAATATGAGATAGAGTTATATGACTATATGACGTATGAGTATATATGACGTAACATTTAGTACTTTGTTTTAAGGAATATTACCACAGTAATTTTGTCGGTTTTTACGATCATCTGGCCATTCGTTCAATTTTGTTATAACTGCTCTGTGGTCCGTTCTTATTCTCTGGAATAGCTATCCGAGTATAAAAATAGTTTGGTAGAATGCAAAAAGTTATACCGAGATTAAAATCGAGGGAGTAAATTTATTCCGAGATTAGTTATTCCTGGTATAAAGCTTGGTTGGTCGAATCCGCCCTCAATTGATTAATAGAGTCTGTCAAGCCGATCTTGTCAAGAACTTAGTGGCAAAATATTCATATAGCAACAAAAAATAAATAATGTCACCTGTCATTAAACTTGTCTTTGGCTCTCTTGTTGATTTCATTTACGAATTAAAATTAATGAAATAAACTGAATTTGTTGACCATCATGCCTAAAACTGTGTCCAGCGATGTGAGGTGCATGTTGTTTAAGATGTTGAGTGCGTACGATGAAGAGAAATTAAGGTTCCAGCGTTATGAAATGGAAAAAATGCAAGCTTTGGAAAAGATGTCAGTGGTAGTTGGTCCGTCAGGTTTGACCAAGTTTGATACTTTATTATCTATATATATTTGGTTATTATTTTCTAGAAGGTAATTTTTTTTTTAGAAAAACGAAAAACGTTTGGCACCTTGATCCGTCGCATCAACCTTAAAGAAACTTGTTTTTTGTTTAAAAAAATAAAATATGTGTTGTTTTTTTTTCTCTTGTTTTTTAAAACAGCAATGACCCGTTATCTAGCCAAATTCGAGACTTTTGACTTTTATACTTTGTTTTTCACAGAAAGGGTCATTGAGTCGATTTCTTCGCTTTATACCGACATTCTACAAAGCCACCAATATAAATTTGGATATCGGTAAAGTCAACTTACATAAATATCAAGATTGTTAATTTTGGGGTAACAGAGTATGCTTCAGTGGTGCAATACTGTCGATTTAATTTTTCCCCACCAAAAGTGCGTTGCCATAACTCGCTTGGCAGACTCTATGAGTAAAAGGTACACAAATGAAAAAGGGCTATAGTTTAACTGCTTACCAAACTAAACTGTATACTAAAACTTTACCTATCTGGGTGTTAAGATGAAGTTGCGGAAGCTGGAAACTTGCGATAGTGTTCGTCCTTACGGACAGATAATACTGAAATATTTTGTGGGCAAAAAAATATTGAGTTTAAGTATAAATTTTGACTTCATATTTCTAAAACCTATTTTATAACGTTCATAAACCAAAAAACAATAGGTTGGAAATATATTTTAGACAAAAGTATAGCTTATAGTACGTCGAATAAAACAAACGTTTTTTTTTTTTTCAATTTAAGGACAGACCCAATTTCTTCCAGAGAACCCTCGAAAGTCTGGCGTTGTTCATCTTCTAAGGTCAGGTCTTGAAACGGTTTTCGAATCGTAAATATTTGGCAAAAAATAAAAGTGGCCAATTCTCATAAACGCTAGAACAATAGATCGCAAAATGTTGGCAATACTGAGACAGTAAAGGTTTTCAAACACAATAAAAATATATAAATATAAATTAATCTAGATTGCATTTTCAATGCGCTATTACTCTCTATTAATGTTTTAATTTGATCTAAAACAATAAAAACACATTTAGCTACACTTTTGCTAAAAAAAAGTTAAATTTATGTTTTTAGGTCTAATTAGGCGACGACGGCGAGCGGAGCGAGGAGGAGCGTGTTAGGTTTACTTATAGATAAATACATTTGGAGAGCCGAGCGAAGCGGAGCAGAGCGAGGCAACACTCCTAATTTTTACAGAAATATGATATGCCTAGGCAGATCATGATATAGCTGTACCAAATTTTACGATTTGCCGATGACATCGACGTATAGATAAGGTCAATGGACTCCGTCTAAAATACAGTAGAATCCAGATATAACGACGGTCCAGGGACCGGTGATATTAAGTCGTACTAACCGGACGACGCGACGCACAAAACGAACTGGGGATCTAAAAAGGCCGACTTGGGGGAATCATGAAATGATTTGAAAGTAGGATGGAGTCAGAGTTTTTTCACGCGTGCAAAAGAGACGGCATTAGAACAGAATCATGATATGATTCTGTTCTAATGCCGTCTTTTTTGCACGCGTGTAAATTGTTTTATTTTTTCCTGTAATTCTGAAATCCTAACTAATTTCATTGTGAAATTGCATTCAAAATGTGGATATAATGTATTTGTAAAGTCTTCTTGAAAATATTTTTGACAAAATAGCTTAGTACATTTTATACTAATAAAAAACCGACATTTTGCTACTTTTCCACGAATCCGTCCCACTCGCACTGAGGGTTTTTTCGCATGTGGAGTAACAGGGACGCTAAAACTTTTACGTATCGCCTTAAACAGAATCGTACTAAACGGATTTCACTGTATTATAAAAATACAATTTTGTGTTTGCGTTTACTTTGTGTGGAGGTTTGCGCGTGATAGCTGTCCTTAACTTTTACAGTAACAGTATTCTGAAAAGTAAACAACAATAAGCTTTAGAAGCTTATTGTTAGCATGGTTGTAGCAAAGCAGATTTCACGGCTCGAGTCACAAGATTACCTGATCTCAGCTCTTCATTCGACTAGGCTAGTTTCATCATAATAAAATAAAATCCAGCTCGTCGTTGCAGAAATATTTTCTCGGAAAATTCCTTGACGTTTTTGTACCTGCTTGATATTATATTTGTACCTTTAACGTAATTCTATTCTAAAGGGAAAATCTGCTTCGGTGCACAATGGATGAGTTCCGCCAATGGGTGTAATCTCCTTGAAAATACGCTTCATAAGAGACAAATTACATGGACTTTCTAAAAGTGGCTTCACTCGTCACTTTTTCACCGAATATAGTACGTAACATACCATAACATAAACACTATATTTATTGTACACCGAAATAAAAGAAGTTAAAAAATATTTTTAATATAAAGGATACAATAGGCGGTCTTATCACTTAAGCGATTTCGTCTAGATAACCTTTGGTGGAAGATAAAGAGGATAAGGCGTAGGTGTAAAGAAAAGATTTACGTAATAAATAAACTAATTTAATTATTTATTAGAAATTTTTTATTTATTGCTTTAAAAGGAAAAAAAAACTCTTTGCTAAATGTACTAAGAAAAAGATTTTGCTATAATCTATTTCGCAAATTTATGCTCAAATGTTTTTAATAAAGGGGTACAATCAATTCGCTTTAAAAAAAAAAACAGAATCAAGTATTTTAAAAATGTTAATTAATAATGTTTTTCTTGTAATTTTTATTTAAAAAAAAAACACTTGTCCTTTTCCACAAATTTTCAGTACAAATCTACTCAGCCTAATCGGTTTTGCTATAAGCAGCATTATCAAGAGCAATTACGTAAAAAAATGTTAAAAGTGATGTTAACATTGTTATGTGTACGTTAATTAATAATAATTATCATATTGATTCATTATTTGATTTTATTGCACTTATGTAAAAATCATTTACTAGTTGTAATAGCGAAACCGGTTGGGCACAAGAAAAGTCAAGTACCTATTGTTTTCATAACAATCTATGATTGATAATAATACATCTAAATATATAAAACAAAGTCGTGTTAGTTACACCACTTATAACTCAAGATCGGCTGGATCGATGTTAGTTATCTCTTTTTTGGTGTATTCTTATCCGCTCCGAATAGCAGAATAAGTAATAAAATATCGGATAAGTTATCGAATAACAATAAATAAATTAACTAATTTTACGAATGCAAACAGCATGTGGTGCCATCTGTTGACAAAACTACGCATATAAAAGAAACCTATTTATCTAGCGTTCTGATATCATTAAATAACATCTAAACCCCAAGTTTTAAAATCGCTTATTTATTCCAAGAATTATTATTTCTGCATATATTCAATACCCTACGCTAAGCCTACAACGGTACTGAAACTACACGGGTCCCTGCCATTCTTCTTTCGCAATGGCGAGCAATAAAACATTTCTGTATTTGCAAAAAAGTTGTATTAATGTTATTACCTTAATGAAATCCTAAATTAAGTTTAACTAAAGTTAACACGATATTATTAAACTGTTAGGCGGAACGAAGTTCGCCGGGTCAGCTAGTACATACATAAATACATATACTCACGTCTCCCAGAGGGATAGGTAGAGACTACAGATTTCCATCTGCTACGATCCAGACACACCTCTTTCACCTCTTCCACAACCCATATCAAGTGCCGAAAATCACAACAATCAACGTGCTTTTCTAGACTGATTTCTTTGAATTTCTTACCATTTTAAATCCAATACGTCTCTTCAGGTTTGCGAATAAATAAAGTTACCTGTATTTATTTTTTCTACTCTTTTCAGAGATGAAGTGTCCACCGATAGATAACCTCCGCTCGGCTGTAAACTTGAGTTATTGGACCCAAGGAACCCCAATCACCCGTGTTCCTGTGAAATATGTAGTGCTAATTTGATACTCCATCTCACTTACCTAAATAATAAATTACTTTGACCAAAAGCATGGGTTGAAGTAGTTTGAGCAAAAATTACTTTTGAACGCATTTTTAATATAAATTCGACAAAGGCCAAATCCAATATTTTATGTGAATTGATTTATGCAGTATAACATACTATACATTTGCTACCAACAATGTCACCTCTCCTCGTGGTACATATAATAAACCCTACTAATGAAAGTGCAATCATTTAGCACTATTTTAAGTTTTGATAGTCATATACAGATTTTCAGTGCGATAATATGGGTATATATTAGGTCTTTACACATGAAATTGCTGTTTTCCATAGAGAATTTGAAGGAAAATCAATTTACAGTAATAACATTTTTGCATATTTTTTAGAAATGACAAACCCAAATTGTGTCATTTCTTTTGTGTATCAATGAGACAACATTAAGCTAACAGCAACATTAATGTAATTTTTGAAAAGTGTCCACTGTAAAAAATTATTACGAATCTTATCATCATAGAAATGGATGGCATTTAGGACGAACTGTTTTTGAAGATTTAATTTTCATAATCAAACCGAAAATAAAAACAAAATTTAATACACAGATGTAAAACCCTTAATTCAACTTTCAAACAAACAAATAATTGAAATAGCTATTGAATTACAAGAATTATGAACTCATGAATCTGAACGAAAATTTCGGCAATCACATAGGTAAATACGTGGTAAATACCTATTATTTAAATTCAAATAGTTTATATTGTAGATCAAGATCCCAGAGCCACAAGAACTACGTAATTTAAGCAAATTTTGTCACGCATACTTCCGACATTTTAAAGTACATACTTACATAGTTACAACTAGTTACAGTATAATACATACTACTATTTTATTTATATAACATTAGTTATCAAAAATTATGGTGTACAATAAACATACATAGATAATAAGCGAGTAATCAATATGTGGTCATACATACAAGTTATAAAATAGGCAGATCATTGCTCTAATGAAAAACTATCTACACAGATAAATACTACATGTAATAGCTAGTTACTGCAGCGAAATCGTATATGCATATAAGTTCTATGCTATGATATAAAGGTTGATAGAATAACCGCCAAGCCGAAAACGGGGCAAAAATTTAATAAACGCGAGTGTAGCCGCGGGCGAAAGGCTATTAGACTATAAGGGGTGTCAGTAAAATAACCGCCAAGCCGAAAACTGTCGATAGATAAAAGATACTTCAACGCGAGCAAAGCAATATTAGCAATATTCTCACAACTAGCAGAGCGTAGCAAAAAAATACTCTATTGCTACGGCGCGGTGCGGCGCGGCGTAGCGGCGTAAGAAAATGTTCATAACCTTGCTACGCCAAAGCAAGCGTAAGTAGGATCTACGACGTAGTGAATTTAGGATTATGTCCACAGTAAGTACGGTTTACTGAGCGTAGCAAATTGTTTACACCGTACATGGGAAATTTTACATTTTCCCTCAACTTTTCTAGCAATGTATCTATAGCTATTCAGTTAAGAGGTTAAGAGCGAACCGAGCTTTTTACAATCAATCAATCAATCAATCAATCATAAGTTTATTTGTCCGAAAGCATGTTACAAAAGTTTTTACGTTAAATGTTACATGTACATGTTAGTTCCAATGCTATCTGCCAGGCCAGCATACAAATATTTTAAAGTAATCAATTATTTACAATGAATGTATCACTTAAAAGTTAACCTACCAAAACAAATAAAATCAAATATTTTACATGTCCAATTTACTTAATTTTATAATGTGAAAAAAAACAATGTCAATTTATTCCTAATATAATAAAATAAAACAAAATAGCACAATTCAAATACCAATGTCATTGTCTTCTAAAAAATACACACACAAACACGTTGACAATTAAATTAAAATCTGGGAAAATATGTTGGTATTATTGGGGATATATGGCAAATAGTATACACAATGGAAACACGATTTGATAAAGTTAGCTCGAGAGAATAAATTCGCAGTTACCTCTTTTCGAGTATTTTTTTCCTCTATTTCCCTACTTTTTTATATAAATAAGTACCTAATTTGATATTATGATTAATTTACTAAAATAACGATCATAGATGACTGGAGCGTTTTTTATTTAAGAACAATATGATGAAAATAACAACGAAAACCATTGAAAAAGTGCGTAAGTTTGGTTATTTTCTTTACCCTTTACACGTAAATAAAAAGACAGAGACAAAGACAAAACGCTCGATGCGCCCTTAAAATTATAACACATCTAAATTCTAAATTCATAGCAGGGCGATGAGTCCAGTACATAGGCGTAGCAAGGGGGGGCAGGTGGGCCCGGCCCACCCCAGAAACCTTCTGGCCCACCCCAGAAGAAAAGTAAAATATTAAATAAAACCAAAATACATCAGCAATATACGTAAAACAAAAGCCTTCGAAACTTGTGATGTCATTTTTAAATATTCCCGCTCTCACTGAGGTACGAGGTCAGTTGAGGTCAAACGTCATCCTATGATTATGATGTATGATTTAATTATCACATATGATAATATATGATAATTAAATCTGGCCCCCCCAGAAAAAAAATCATTGTTACGCCCTTGGTCCTGTACTAACACTCCACGATCGTCCTCCTATTTTATCCTATTAACCCTCTATTTTTTGTCTTAACCCGAGTTAAAGTCGAGTTAAGAACATGCTGCAAGTGGGCCTTAAAATTGAAACTATACCTATTTCTAAACACACTAACCCAGCGTTAATAATTTATTCCGTGCCTATTTTTATTGAAATACGTTTAAATAACCAGGCAATGTTACGCAGTTATCGACCGGCGGCGGCACTGTGCTATGGTTACCGACATATACATACAGTGTACACAGGGTGGGCCAAAATTCCACTTTTTTCGAATTTCATATTTCAAATTCAAATTCAAATAGTTTATTTTGCAAAGCAGGTATAGATATATTCATATTCATATTCTTTATTGTACACACAAAACATCATTTTTACAAAGTACTTAGATACATCATGTACATACGCGAGCTTATCTCTAAAAAGAGATTTCTTCCAGAAAACCCGGATTGAAAAAAGAGAAGTAATAATAAAAAGTAGACATACATACGTGTACACTAAATATGTTAATATACTTACACCCTATGATTATAAATAACAACAATATACCTACATAAGTAATAATTAAGTAACTATTTAAACAATAAACATATTTACTATATATATATATATATATATATATAATAGTTAAAATAAATATTGTGCTATTTGCAGACACTCATGGAGTTGAAAGGTAGTACTCTTTCACTCTGTTTTTAAAAATACCGAGTGTAGGACAGTCTCTAATGTTATGGGGAAGCGAATTCCATAATCTTATGGCCACGACAGTGAAGGACTGGCCGAATGCACACGATTTGTGTACAGGAGTTTTGAGAAGAGAGACAGTACATACGAGCCGGCTTGTCCCTAGAAGACAACAAAAGTTCAAATCGTTCACGAAGATAAGAAGGTCAAATTTAATCAAATAAAGAAAATATGTGTAATAAAATAATAAATGTACATGAACTAAATTAAAGGTTTATTTTATTTATGAAGCAATATATTTACGATTAAAATGATAGGTAAAATATATATTATACAAGGTAAAATCCAATCAGCCGCCCGAACCCATACCGGAGACCCGGCCAGGGACCAGGAACAAGGTTCAATGATCACCAACCATAGTAAATGATCATCAATAGTGAAATTACTTTGAAGCGATCCCTAAAAAATATTGACTACATCTTCTGCCCTCTACCCTTGATTCAAAGTTTTATAAAATGCAGGAAATAAAAAATAAAAAAAAATATTTTTTGTCTTGTATTTTTTGCCTCATTAATTAAGTATATCATAAAACGTATTACAAAAAATGTGTCTACTAACATATCGAAAATTAAATAAAAACTGTGTAAATGTAAAGAATTTCCCATTTGTGTCATTTTTAATAGATTTTTCTTTAAGGCCTCTTCAAAGTAATTTCAAATTTTGCAATATGAAATTCAAAAAAGTGGTATTTCAGCCCACCCTAATGTACACTGTTGAGGAACTTTATTAATAAGTAGGAGCCACACAGCTCTGGGTTAGTTCTCAGCTTTCTTGATTTTATTATGTTAACTAAGAAGCTGAGGTTCTTGTTTAAATCTGAAGCTGAGAAAACTTACTGCGAAAACTCGTCAAAACTAATTGAATAAATAAATATATCTACTTACCGTGTTAAAGTTAGTACTTACGTTAAGACGCGTTCTCCAGCAAAATGCTGTGCTAAACCGTTTGGAGTTTCCTTTTAATTTTTTCCTTTTTTAGTGGATAGAAATAAAACAGCACTAAAGTTCTACAAATCATTTATTTTTTACTTTATACATACCTTATATTTGCTTTTAAAATACCATAAAAATTAAATAGTAAAGACTTCTTTGTCGTTATTAAGATTATAATATTTAATAAATTTTTTAATTATTTTTTAATTATATTTAAAAAACACATTTAGAGATATATTTCGAACTATTATTGTTCGGCATCAGTCTTGTAAATAATAATGTATATGAAATTTTTATTCTGTCAAATTAAAAAATGTCATATACATTAATATTTACAAGACTGATGCCGAACAATAATAGTTCGAAATATATCTCTAAATGCGTTTTTCTAAATACTTATATATAAATAATAATAAAAACTTTTAAAATACTTTTTATTCTGATTCTGAGTTTAGAAATAATTACTGATTTTATGCATTTACACGTCAAATTGACGATATTTATTTTCGAACAATTCACTAGTAATATAGTTTATATTCTGTGCTAATGATTAGATATTTTAATAACTTAAATATACACGAAAAAATCGAAAGACCATCGCGTCCTTGTAAAAAATATTATTTTCTTAATTTAACTTAACACTTGTACAATTTGTTTCACGAATTTATTATACGTTACAAGATGTAGCCCAACCAGTTTCGGAAATTAATCCATCTTCAGGGGTTACAAGATGGATTAATTTCCGAAATCGGTTGGGAAGTGTACCCGTAAAATAAATTCATGAGACAAATTGAACAAGTGTTTCGTTAAATCAAGATGCTGTCCATGTTTCATCAAGTGCCGACAATCGCAAGTAGAAATTATGTATTACTTTCTCCTATTTCGCCCTATCAAGGACGCAGCGATCGTCGTAACAGCCACTTTGCAATGCGCGCTGATATGAACGTTATTTCAATGTCGTTTTCGTCGATATTTGTGGTGACACACATCTAGTTGCTAATTCGCATAGCTTAATTTCGAAAAGATTAATTTTTTCACAAAATTTTCGTCATTTTGGGACATAGTTTTCATTATTTTGTAATATTTGTAATTATTTTGTAACCATTATTTTTTCATGATTTTTTAAAGAATTGTCCGATGTGACGTCACTTGATAACTTTAGACAATATACTGATTGTGATGTGTGATTGCTTATAAAAATAAGTGGTCTGTCTGTCTGTCTACTTATCTGTCATCGATCTGTCAAATCAATCGGAAGCAAATTATTATAAATTGCAACTTTTTCGTGAAAATATTCATCGTCATGAGTTTTTTAGACCACAAGCTTGAAAATACGGCTAATTAAACCTTAATCTCGAAATGGTTTTCGAATTAACACACCTTAACATAATTTAATCCAAGCGAATTGAGGTCATGACGGTAATCTCAGTTGGCAGGACTTAGACTCTCAATCCTGAGACCAGAATTCAAATCCTGCCTACCAGTCGAGTACACGCCAATGAATTTTTGGAATTTATCTGCGTAGTATATGTACGAGTAACTTATCGCTCTCTAAACGGTGAAGGAAAACACTGGGAGGTAAACCTGTATGCCCTGAAAATGCGTGTATTTGTGCCCGAAATACGGCGATAATGCAAAATTAGCAAATTCCTATGATACGCCAAAATTTAGAAGACATCATTGCATTACTATTTTTTTTCAATTCCTGATTGTTTTTAATTTGGGCCTACGCTGACATATATTTTCCCTACTTTACAGGACATCAAGGTCGCGTTCGCGGTCGAGGTCAGTGACCCCGAGTGCGTCAACGCCACCACCCCTTCCGCCGCCACCACCCCCTCAGCCCCCTCACACGTTGCATCCTGACAACGCTCTACTAGGTAAGATGCATTGTGTAATTGTCCCCAGATAAGATCCTTATTCGATTGCAGTAAGCATGAAAGTCCTCTGATTTATTAGAAAACTAAACCAGCGCGAGTTTAATTAGCAAAGTTTCTACTTCCAAGATCTTACAAGAGGGCTTCCGGAAAATGCCAACAGCGGAACTTCTTCGCGGTACTGTTGTTACACAGGAAATTGAAATTTTCATATCACTTTTTCGGAAAGTACGCTGTTGTATACTAAAAAAGTGGTCTGAACGTGCCGATTTCAGGCTCTAGGGCCGAATATTAAACTACACTAGTATAGATAAGGTAAAAGAGGCCTCAACTAATAAAAGAAAAAAAAACTATTGTGACTTTAACACTGGCACCGATAATAGAAAGCTTTTTTTCCATTCCAAGAAGTAATGTAAATTTTTGCTTCATCATCAGGTCGCGGCGCACTAGGCGCGGCGGGTCGCCAATTGAGCGACCACAGCAACAACCGGGAATCCTCTCTGGACGACTCCGGGGTCGTCGACGACCATGATGATGGAGAGCACACATCTGATGATCAGGTACATACATCAACACTACATAAAGTTACATCACTAGGAGTAGAAATGCCCAGTAATAAACTGGCCTAAAAATATTTATTTTTTCTCGGCAGACAACTCATACTCACGTACCTCATCCAAGAAGAGCACATCTGCATCCACCGCTGCAGATTCCATCAAACCCTACTTTGCCACCCCCTCCACCTACGCCTATACCTCAAATACAACAGGTAAAGAATTTTATAACAAAAAAACTTTAAACAACTAAAATTTAGTTTTCCTCCTTGGTTCTGAAAGCCACCCGAAGACCAGGGGATCTAAAAGGGCCGACTTAGATGAATTATAAAATGATTTGAAAGTAGGATGGAGTCAGAGATTTTTCCCGCGTACAAAAGAGCCGGCATTAGGATGGAATCATAATATGATTCATCCAAAGCGGCCTTTTTAGAGGACCAGATAAAGGATAGACCAAAAGACACCAGCTCTTACAGTGAATAAAATCTTCCATTATGCAGAGTGACAATTTACATAACATTTCATATTTTACAGTACGGGTGGCAGCCGTATCTACAGCAAATTCCATCGACTCCCAACCCGCTACCACCTCCTCCGTCAACACCAATTCCACAAATACAACAGGTGAGAATAACATTGACACCTAAATGGCGCTTGCTCATGGACCTTAACGTCTGATTTGATATGCGAGATAGACCATAAAAAATCTTTAAAATTATTATACAGAACATGATGATGATTGATGATTTAGAGGTGGGACGCCTGCTGGGCACAGGCAGATGGTCGGCTCTCCAGTTGCAGCTATTCCATCCAATTCCCATTGCTTGGAGCTTTGGTTTCCTATTGTCCCAGTTGCATTCCCTCCTCAAATCTTCCGCTTCTCTTAATATATCCTAATATGTCTGAGTACCCAAGGTACTTGAGGTCTTCTTCTTTAATATGATCATTACCAAATAGTTCCCATCTTAAGCTAGAATATATAAAGCATTCGCCTAAGTAGTGCTTACTCATTTCCTCCTCGCCGCAGTGCGGGCAAGAGGAGTCCCCCTGTACCTTCATTATTGACAGAATCTGATGCATGTTCAGCCTACAGTGGCCAGTTAGGATACCTACCAACGTACCTAGATTGATTCTACTTAGATTAAGAGTAGGTATATCTTACTTTTTTGTAGACGATAGTCGAGTGAAACATTTTCGACTGTCAACAGCCCTCAATATACAGAACATACTTACTACCTATTTATCAACCGTGTAAATGCAAAATCGTCTCTTCAACATTTCAGGAAGGACAAACGGTAGAGCCACTAAAGCTAAAGGGGGGTGCTAAAGCAGAGAAGAGTGAGAAGCCGAAAAAGAACGAAAAAGACAGCATTCAGGAGAAATATCCTCTCAACCCAGACTACCTCAACCAAATCGTTGTACTAGGTAAACATAGCTTTGAAACACCTTACCCCGAATTCTCAAACGCTACTCAAGTGGGTGTCGCTCTTAAAGCTGAGAATCGTTTGAGTGATTGGGGTTTAGCACGGCTATTGAACTCTGGTCATGTTATAGTTATCAAAAGTACAAGAATGCTTGATAAAGATTTGAATCCATTAAAGGATTTAATCGCATGACCCGATGTTCAAAACAAATTGGCACGGCTTCGAACACTGAAGTGCACAAAAATCAAGTCACACGGAAAATTCTGTTACTTTACAGAGATCCAAACCTATGTTCGATAGTCGAACAAGATTTTGACCTCTGGGACATACTTCTTTTAAATTTTTAATGCTTGGGACACGATCATTTCAGTATTCGTATCGTCAGAGTAACCACATTAGGGCTAAGTTAGTTTAACGAAAAATATAGAGACAAATAAGGTTTCATTCGTCTGTGTAGTATAGAACATAATTTTCTCATGTAAAATACTTGACTCTTTCTGCATGTTAAATTCTATTTTCAGAATCTTCTTTTACAATTTGGAATTCTTAGGATCTTGAAAATTTTGACGCTTTAACTGCAACTATGCAAATTGATATCTTCTGAGCTTTTCAAAAATTCTGTACAGACTTTTCTACTCTTGTCTCGAAATTAGAACTTTTACGCCTAATTCTACTGAACTAAGATTCTAACTTTTCACTCTGTTTCACATCGCATTTGCAAACAGATGATTATTTCATTGGATTTCAGAAGCATTATGTAAGGTTCCCCTTTTATCTTTCAGTAATCCTCTGATACTGCTGTAAGCCTTGAAAAACAAGGCCTTAGTAGCTCTCTGAATCAATCTTTTTCAAAACAATACATCCAATCAAGCACAAAACAGTATTGGTGCTATCAACTCAATTCACGGAGCTACAGAAGTAGACACTGCAATTTCATTCGCAATTTGATAGACAGCCCAATTGGAAGCAATTTTTTCCTCTATTCATCACTAAAAGCGCTTTTACTTCGGGATTTTTCAGGGCGTGTTTAAAGGTGTTGGAAAAGGAGTAGCTACTTGCATTCGGGGCTGAAAATAGTCAATTTGGCGTCGCGATCAAGACTTATGCAATATCTAGCTTTAAAATAAATTCTAAAATGCATATTTTTTAAATGGCAAATCATTTCTAAAGTAGAAGTCACACGATGCACAAGCAAAAACCTAGAATATAATTAGAATGTTTTTCGCCAAGTCAAATTGAAACTAGTCTAGAAATAAATGATACCAATACGTTTTGATAATTAGATATGAGCCCAATCCCAAACCCTCAAAACCATACAAATGGCTTTTACTTTAAGAAACTAAAACGGAAAAAATTGTGTCCAAGCGTGCCCACAATAGAATCACCGGTCAGCAGCTGGACCGGACATTACTGAACACTGTTGCAACTCGCTTCTACTCTCATTAATATCGTCAGGGGCGGACTGGCCATACAAGCGCGCGCCCGACCTCCGACCAATGGAGACGACGAATATCAATGAGCTCAGTTTATTGGCAGCAACGCACAAAACTCATATGGGCAATTACGAGCAAAATTGCACTTACTTCACAGGTTAGTAACGCTGGGGAATGTGATATCCGGATTTTGTATAAAACACACCAATAGATCAAGCAAATCTGAATAAAGGAACAAATCCAGGTTTCAAAAATAAACTACAAAATGATTTTAATACACTCCGACATGTCATGTAAATCAATCAATCAAGGAAGTTGTTCCTTATTATTTTAGAAAGTTACAAAATTTTTTAGGTCAAAGTCAGCTTAATAGTGGGTATTGAAACACTTTGGAAGTAATAATAGGAACTGAATATTTATAAAATATCTCATAAAACATGTTTTTTCTTCCTTTGAAATCTGGATGGCAAAACCCAATAAATCAGAATGTTTTGAATTTCTAATAATCCGGGTCACGTTCCCTAAGTAAGACACAGACGCAAACGCTTCTGCCCCCCAGTCCACCCCTGTTCCCCACAGGAAGACTGCAGGGTAACTTTGCGATTGGTTCGATTGGTTTCCCGATGTCGATGTTGTCAACCCGACCTAATGTCTCGCAGACTAGTTCGTAGACCGATAACGAGATATGTATTTTTATAGCGAAATAAATATACTTTAACTAATTGTAGTGGGCTATGGCGGGAGCAATTATATTTTTGCATTTGCTTTTAAGAAACTGGTAATAACCCATTGTAAGGTACAGTTAAACTCTTAATAACAGTTTTTATTTTAGCGTTAAAACTGTTTATGACTTTCCATTAAAAAATTGCCCGTTAATGCGCTATAGCCTGCGAAAGTGCTACCACTTTAGAAATAAAATCATTATTTACTCACTAGAATAAATATTGAAAATCTCCTAAATGCGTAGATATAGCAATGAACAATTTTTAAATAGCATAGTTTTCATAAACGACGTCTTTGATGAGCTAAAATTTGAACCTATGCCAGAAGCGGCCCTTTTTAGCAAAAGTAAAAATTTTTACTCATAAAAGACGTTGTTTATGAAAACTAAATTAACATTATATCATTGCAGTATAGAAACGCAGAAAGAAAAGTAAATCTGGATTGTCTTTCTTAATTAATTTATATCTCCTTGCGATGGATAAACCGCCAAGTGTTCAAACATAGAAATTTATTTCTGTCATAGTTCTGAAAACTATGCTATTTAAAAATAGTTCATTGCTATATCTACGCATTTAATTGAGCAGATTTTCAATAATTATTCTAGTGAGTAAATAATGATTTTATTTCTAAAGTGGCAGGCAGCACTTTCGCAGCTTATTAAGTAAATTTACAAGTAGGTATATTCCATAAAAGTAAAATGTAAAATCACTTGCGAGGTCCTTACGTTTTACGAAAGTATTTTAAGGAGACAGCATATGTATTTTCCTGTCTCTTAAAACTTATCGTATGAACGGTCCATTAACAAATTTATGTTCAACAGTATCTGAAGCTTGATTACTTAATTCGGTTTGTTACGAACTTGATTGCGATTCTGCTTCGTGAATATCAAAATTGAACACGTCTACTAAATTGAATTTTCTACTCCACTGGCAAATTGCACCCCATTAGACACAAAGATGAAAATATAATATTGGCATCCTTGAATTTTAATACCGTGCACTTTTCTGCATTTATAGACTAATCTAATTGGAATGCATGTTCTATTTGAAATTATAATTCCCAGTTTGAATCTTTCGTACCGCTTTGCTTCAGAATCTCTCTTCGCACTGCTGATTTTGCTGATTCTGCTTGACCTAAAGCTTTTCGATTTCCTTTTCTGTTATTTGTGCTTCATCCTTTTGTACTTCTTTTTCCTCATTAATATCTTCAAATTGACCACAGATGAGCTCATGGACAGAAATTGTGAATGCTGCGTGGCTTGCTGTATAGACTACGAGGGATGGCTACAGTTTCAGAACTGCTTGTATGGGATCGTAAAAGATCCTCTATTTGAGTTGTTTATTACAACCTGCATTGTATTGAACACTTTATTTCTGGCGTTGGAGCACCACGGCATGAGTGAAAACGTTAGATCTGCTTTAGATATAGGAAATAAGGTAATTTTGAATACTTACCAAAGTTTTCTGATAATCTTTGAATTATTGTACTTAATCAAAAAAAGTCTGACGAATATTTTGTACAAAAATAGAGTGTTTTTTTAGGTGTTCACATCAATTTTCACGCTAGAGTGTATCATGAAAGTGATGGCGATGAGCAAAGACTTCTTCGCTTGTGGTTGGAACATATTTGACTTGATCATTGTGTCGGCCAGTCTACTAGACCTCATATTTGAACTGGTTGACGGCCTTTCGGTGTTGCGGGGTCTTCGTTTGGTAAGTTTTTTTTTATTTTATCATTCGCACAAGATGCCGATAATTAGCAATCATCCAAATATTCAACATAGATTGGAAGAAAAATAATGTACCCAAAAGTTCTTAATTTTGAAGACTAGAAATCAAGAATACGTTGCAGAAAATAAACTGAGGCCTGAAAAGACAACAACACTAAAGATTAGCCTTTTACTTAGTCTGCCTTGCTTACATATACGTTATTTGTCGAACGACACTTCCTGGCTTATCAAATCAAATCAAATGTACTTATTTCAGATCACAGATCAAGATAAACATATTAGTAATAAAAACAACTTATGCTATTATATAGATAGCCTCACTTCACTAAATGTTTTTTCTCTTTTCAGTTGCGAGTGTTAAAGTTAGCACAATCATGGACAACAATGAAAGTGTTATTGAGTATTATTATATCGACTATCGGTGCTCTCGGTAATTTGACGTTTGTGTTAGTGATAGTTATTTACATATTTGCTGTGATCGGTATGCAGCTCTTCTCTAAGTCTTACACGCCTGATAAATTTGAACCGGATCCCGTGCCCAGGTAAAAAGGTTTTCA
Source organism: Ypsolopha sequella (assembly GCA_934047225.1). Taxonomy (NCBI): domain Eukaryota; kingdom Metazoa; phylum Arthropoda; class Insecta; order Lepidoptera; family Ypsolophidae; genus Ypsolopha; species Ypsolopha sequella. Next base: position 8,236,459 of record OW204002.1, on the reverse strand, counting down.
ATGAATTAATATTGTTACTAACAATAAATTTTGATATCATTTACATATTTTTTTTAAGTCAATTACAAAATTCGATTTCCATTCAATTATCATGACCATCGCTAACATCTTCTTCTGCATACCAAGGTGGAACTTCAACGACTTCTTCCACTCGTTCATGATGATATTCCGGATTCTGTGCGGCGAGTGGATCGAGCCTCTTTGGGACTGTATGCGAGCCGAACAAGAAACTGGCGCTGAAAGTTGCTTTTTCATCTTTCTACCGGCGCTGGTCATGGGCAACTTTATGGTCCTCAATCTCTTCTTGGCTTTGTTGCTCAACAGTTTTAACAGTGAAGAGCTCAAGAACAAGAAGGAGGTTAGTTATAAGTAATTGATATTATGATCAATATTAACAAGGCTTATTAAAAGCGATATATTCAAGTTCCGGTTATTCTTTTCAGGAAGTAGGCGAGGATTCAAAATTAGCTAAAAGTTTTGATAGAATACGTTCCATTGTAAGAAAAAAAGGATTCCTCATATCGAGGAGCAAAGAGACTGAAAGAAAATCTAAGTTAGAAGAGCTAGTTAATGAATTTATGACGCAACACCAACAAAATTTAAAAGAGAAGACGTCGTCTTTACCAAGCGATAACCGATACACATCTCCTATACAAGAAACTGTATTATTTCCACACGACAATATTTATAGTCATAGTTACCAAGAAGCCTTGAAAAGACCGGTATCTGTGGGCTCCGACTTCGCATATCCTCATATAATAAATGGAAACTTCCATGGAAGCCAAGAAACTCTTAAAGACGTAAGAGATTTAGCAATAGAACACAAAATAACTAGCATAAGAGAAGATTCTAAGGAAAATTTGGATGAGTCTGTTGTAGACCAACAGGTTACTACACAAAAACTCCTAAATCAAATGTCTTCAGGATACCATACACAGCCTTCTGAATCTAGAGACGAAAACGAGCACTACGAAATGGCTCATTTTTCAGCAAAAACAACTCCTGAAAAAACTAGAAGATACGAAAGAGAACCTCCAAATATTTTAAAAAGAGATGCTATATGTGGAAGACAAGATGACGAAGATCTGAAACATCCATGGCAGACTTTGGTTTCATATGTTGATGAACTAACAGTTGGTGGACGGAAGAATTCACAGGGTCAATATGCCGATGCGACGGGAAGTTTTCCTGGATTTGGGAAAGCAAAAGAACCAAAAAGGCCCCAGGATTGTTTTCCTGGTCAATGTAATGATTAGTAAGTAACCTTAAAATATTTGATCATGATTGTATCTGTTACGGTTAAAGCCCAAACAAAGGTACATCTTAGATTGAGTCGCTAATTTTAAGATTTGGTGACATAAGTTGGTAAAAGTAAGGGTTGATTTAGAAGAAGTTTATTTTTAGGGGTTTTACCATTTTAATTTAGCATATGCTAGGAATTACAAATGACTATTTATAAAAGTAGGTTTTAGGAATATAAGGTAACAGTATTAAGGTTACTATTAAGAATAGGTGCGACGATGGGCAAAGCGAGGAGGAGCGTGTCCGGTTGCTTGTGATAATAAATTCCAAGCGAAGCGGTGCGGAGTGAGGTTGGCCCCCGTTAGTTTTTGAAAGTAAATTAATTTATAGGAAAAAAATATACAAGATAAGGCGTTAAGAACTATAGGGGTCGCCTCGCTTCGCTCGGCTTCTGAATTTATGATCACAACCAAACTAACAAGCTCCTTCTCGCTTCGCTCGTCATCGCACCAATTTTTGAACGTGTCTTTTTTCAGTATTTACCCTGACTTTGCGGTAAAACCTAAGATTAAACATGTTCCCGCCGGTAAAAGTCCGAAATTAACGATTATTAAAGAACATTTCGGACTTGAATCAACTTCACTTGATAAATCTTGAGCTTTACCAGAAAATTTTTGAATTTACCGTAGTCCTAACTTTTACAGTAGCATATCTGACTACAGATTACACAGAGCCTAAACCTTTGACGATAGAAACATCGGACGACGTCGCGGGCGTTCTTTAGTTTTATTCGTATAAACTAAACAGTCAACAGGACTCTGACTCTAAGTAATTGATTTGGTACCCACCCATCGAGCATGTGTTATTAAGTAAAATATATAAGGTGACTTTAATTGACTAATTCATACTGTAGACTCGGTAAGTAGTCAGGACCAAGTTTCAATTACCATTTTTGCAAAATACGAAACACATTATTTGTGCCCCTATACTTGTTTAAGAACAACCCTGAGTCAATTAGTATCCTATAAATTATAGTTGGCGTTTTTCGGAGAATGGATACGAGGGGCATGCCAAAAGAAATTAGATACTCAAAAATTATAAAATTTATTCTTTATTACAAGTATCGATCTTTTCGAAGTATTCACCCTGAGCACGTATACACTTTTCCATACGTCTGAACTAATTGGAAAATACCAATGACCACTCTTCTTTAGACACCTCAGAAATCTCGAAAATATAGGCAGCCAGTGCATCTTCTTTGCTTTCAAACTTCTTCCCCTTTATTTTTTCTTTGATTTTTGGAAACAGGTAAAATCACAAGGTGCTAGGTCAGGGGAATATGGTGAGTGAGGGAGGATTGACGCATTTTTTGAGTCGAAAAAGTCAAGTGTTTTGGCAGACGTGTGCGACGCCGCATTGTCGTGGTGCCTGAGAAGGCGTCGGATTCTTGACTTCGGTCGCTTGTCACACCAAGCTGATGTTACTGTTGGAGCACAAACTGTCACATACCATTCGGAGTTCATCGTTCTTTGATTCTCTAGCACTACAGTAGCAATATGCTCCGTTTTGCTGAAAAACGAGGCGACCATTTGTTTCTGTGTGCTTCGTGCACGGCGACATTTCGTTGGAGTTGGCTCATCTTCAAAGCACCATACAGTCGAATGTCACTTTGTTTCAGGATCATAGTTATAAAGCCATGTTTCATCACCAGTCAGTATATCATACACATTTTTTTTCTCGCCACCGTCGAATTTATCTATCATGAATAGGCACCAATCCAACCGACGGTCTTTCTGCTCATCGGTAAGTTTGTGCGGCACCCATCACAAACAACATTTACGGAGAGAAAGGTGGTCGTGAATTATGGTTTGCATTGCTGCTGATCCAATTCCCTGTTCTTGCTCCAGCTCTACATACATAATTCGTTGGTTTTCGCGAATAAGTTTTTCGACTGCATGAACGTTTTCTTCTGTGACCGCGGTTGGCAGCCGACCTTTCTTCGCTTCATCTTTGAGACATCCCCGTCCTCTTTTAAATTCAGCAAACCAATTAAATACTGTTGTTCGTGAGCAACCAGACTCACCAAAAGTAGTAGCCAAAAGTTCAAAACAATCTTGAGGCTTAAAACTTTTTTATAGTCATAATAAATCATAGCGCGACAATCACTTTGACTGAGTTCCATTGCTGCAAGCGAATTCCCGCCAGATTCTCGTAAAAATGATGCTCATCCAAATAAAAAAAAAAGAAATGATGTGCGTTCTATTTTCAGATATATCAACAAACAACCAGCCTATTAGATGATGTATAACTTGCCAGTGTCAATCAAAGGAGTAAAGAGTATCTAACTTCTTTTGGCATGCCCCTCGTACTAGTCTCCAGTATGAATTTGACTATATCAATCAGTCACCTTAAATGTGAATTGTATTTACACTCCCTAAGTAACGATATACATATTTTATTTTAATTTACAGTTGCACGTGTTGGGAATCCTTAATTGAAACGAAAATGGGTCAACGATGGATGCTTATCCGTACTTTCGTCCTCCGATATGTTGATACTCCTGCTTTTGAGTGGTTTGTCTTGGTGCTAATCTTCGCTTCTAGTATCACCCTTTGCTTCGAAGACATCCATCTTGAGAAGAATAAGCCTCTGAAGAAAATTCTCTACTGGACGAATTTTGGCTTCTGCATGATCTTCGTTATTGAAATGTTTCTCAAGTGGATTGCATTGGGGTTCTTTAGATACTTCACAAGTTTTTGGACGCTGTTGGATTTTACTATAGTTTTCGTAAGTAGCTTAACCAACAATTGACAAATGTTTCATTGAAGGTAATTATGCTAATGATGACACTTTTGTTTCAGGTATCAGTTTTCAGCTTATTAATTGAAGAAAATGAGAATCTTAAAGTATTAAGATCCTTAAGAACTCTTCGAGCTTTGAGACCTCTAAGAGCTATATCACGATGGCAAGGCATGCGAATAGTTGTCAATGCGCTCATGTACGCCATACCGAGTATCTTCAATGTGTTATTAGTTTGTTTAGTATTTTGGCTGATATTTTCTATTATGGGGGTGCAGTTTTTTGGAGGAAAATTTTACAAATGCGTCGATGAAGAAGGCGAATTGTTACCGTTAGAGGCGAGTGTAATTATTAAACCATTATTGGATTATTATGTTTATCCATATGTTTAACTGAATATTTTGTTTACAGATAGTTAACGATAAATGGGAGTGCTACTACAACAACTTTTCCTGGATAAATTCTAAAATATCATTCGACCACGTCGGTATAGCATATTTAGCCTTATTTCAAGTAGCTACTTTTGAAGGCTGGATGGAAGTGATGGCTGATGCAGTAGACGCAAGAGGCGTGGACTTGCAGCCAGCCAGAGAAGCCAATCTATACGCTTATATTTACTTTGTTATCTTCATTGTTTGTGGATCGTTCTTCACACTCAACCTGTTTATAGGAGTAATCATTGATAACTTTAATATGCTCAAAAAGAAAGTAAGTATCTTTTCATATATGCATATGCATATCTTTTAAATTAATGCCAAATTGGAGCATTTTAAAACTTGTATTTCTTTAACAGTACGAAGGCGGGGTCTTGGAAATGTTTCTTACGGAAAGCCAGAAGCACTATTACACCGCAATGAAGAAGTTAGGAAGAAAAAAGCCCCAAAAGGTCATAAAAAGACCGAGAAATCAGTTCCTAGCTATGTTCTACGACCTATCGAATTCTAGGAGATTCGAAATAGCAATCTTCGTTTTAATATTTTTAAACATGTTGACGATGGGGATAGAGCATTATGATCAACCTCATTCTGTATTCTTTATTTTAGAAGTTAGTAACGCGTTCTTTACTACAGTATTTGGGCTAGGTAAGCACGATTTTATCTAGGACAATTATTGGTTTTATATACCAATAATTATATTGGTACATAAAACCAATCTATTATCTATTGCATAAGTAGAAATATCCTAAACATCACTTCTTTTTCAGAGGCAATAGTAAAAATTGTAGGTCTCAGGTACCACTATTTCACGGTCCCATGGAACGTATTTGACTTCCTATTGGTCCTGGCATCAATCCTGGGCATTTTGATGGAAGATATCATGATAGACCTGCCAATTTCACCCACGCTGCTGCGAGTGGTGCGCGTCTTTCGCATTGGGAGAATTTTAAGACTGATTAAAGTAAGTGCAAGTGATACTGTGTAAGTTCTAACTTTAAAGTTTTTGTGAGTAAGCAGCATTAGAATCAATCTTTTATTTACTACAAGACATGATGTATAGCTTACACAACTTAAGATTTCATAAAAATTATTTCTTTAATAAGAAACATCCATGAATTTAGGGGCTGCACAATGCTAAAATTCAGTCCTACTCTAACGCTTTCGTTTTTTAACTGTCTATCTTGCACTAATTAGATGCCGCGCACACAACAATTCAGTTATTTTGAAATCGCGGCTACATTAGGACATTAACTACAATTTCTTTATGTAATAAAGATGTTTTTTGTAGTAAGTATCTTCGTGTGTTGGTTTCGTTTCGATCGGTTTTGAAATATGGAAACAAAATCGCTTTTTTCGTGAAATTCATGCTATTTAAAAGTATTATAATTAAAAGAAGATTGGAAGTATTTATATTTGTAGAGTGTAATTAATAATTGTCTTGAGTCAAAAAACACGCCATATTTTTTTCAAATTTTTACCTTCTGCATTGACGGAACTGAATCCAATGCAAAACTGGTGTTTGGCATTGTGGAGCCCCTTAACTATATTTTCTTTTTTCAGGCCGCTAAAGGCATTAGGAAATTGCTATTTGCGCTGGTCGTCTCCCTGCCAGCGCTGTTCAACATCGGCGCTCTACTCGCACTCATCACTTTCATCTATGCTATCATCGGGATGTCAATCTTCGGAAACGTTAAGGAACAAGGCGCTTTGGACGACATTGTCAATTTTCAGACCTTTGGAAGGAGTATGCAGTTGCTTTTTCGGTGAGTGATATTCAAAATGCAGCAAAAAAGCTGCTTGAATATTGTCTGAAAGATCGTGTTTCTTTAAACTTCTTTATCTTTCAGTCTCATGACATCCGCCGGTTGGAACGACGTTTTAGAATCCCTTATGATCCAGCCTCCCCACTGTGAGTTCGGTGACCCAGGCCATCACAATGGGAACTGCGGAAGCCCCCTTCTAGCTATCACTTACTTTACTTCCTTTATCATTATCAGTTATATGATTGTCATTAACATGTACATAGCCATCATACTTGAGAACTTCAATCAAGCCCATCAGGAAGAAGAGATTGGGATCGTTGAAGATGATTTGGAGATGTTCTACATTAGATGGTCAAAGTAATAGCTTATTTCATAATTTGAACCAAATGTTCAACTACTGACATCGTAAAACTTATCGATTCTTCTTTTCTTCCAGGTATGATCCACATGCAACACAATTTATTAGTTTTGCTCAATTATCAGACTTTATTTCCTCCCTTGATCCTCCTTTGGGGATATCTAAACCCAACACAGTTGCTTTAGTAAGCTTCAATCTCCCAATTGCAAGAGGCAACAAGATCCATTGCTTAGACATCCTCCACGCATTGGTAAAGCATGTTTTAGGACATGTTGAAGAAACAGATACATTTCGGCAGCTTCAAGAGCAAATGGATGTCAAGTTCAAGAAACAGTTTCCTACTAGGAAAGAGTTGGAAATTGTATCTTCTACTAGGATATGGAAAAGAGAAGATAAAGCTGCAAGAACTATTGCACGCGCTTGGAGGGATTACGTTAAGTAAGGAACTATTGTTTTTCTTGGACGATGCCATTATTTCAGCGGCGAATATTGTATTACAAGTTCAAAATGTTACAGACGTAAGAATCATAGTCCCAGTCAATCAAATGAGGAAGAAAGCCAGAAATGGTCTCCCGGGGGTGGTTGGGGCGGTAAGCTTAGCGCCTTACTCCATGTCAGAAGATCATCGCATTGCTCAAGTCGAAAATCTTCGAGAGCATCCGATGCTTCTGACTTGAGTGAACTTGGTGGAGCGTGGTTAAACCTGCCGCTATTGTTACTGCCTGGAGCGTCAAATGATCAGGTATGTAAAAGAAACCTTCAGAAATGACTAGCAAATCAAAGGTTATCACTGACTTACAACACTCACCATGTGATTATTTTCCAAATATGCAAAGTTTCTCACGCATAATTATTTGGCAAATATCAAGTCTTAAATCCACTTTTTTGGGGTCCACACTCCACTGTTTATTCAAAGGGTTTAAGCACTCTTCACATAGAAAATCACTTTTAATTACCAGGGCTCGAAAGAAATCAAAAAGCCAATTTAAAAGGCATCCTCTGCAAACACTTGCATTTAAATATTTCCCATATGTGATTTGGAATACATTTTAACATTTCAAGCCCTGGTCTATGCAAATTCCAAAATTGACATGACGTTGAGCCTTCCTACCAGGTTCCTGCGGGGTCCGAAACGGCGTCAGTGCCGGCCAGGAGGAAGTCTGCGTACGGTTTACCTTTATTCCTGCGGCACCAAGACGCAGTCGACGAAGAGGGCGGCCCAAAACGAGCAGGTTCATATGTAATGTTTTGCTTTTTGTGTCTCTTTCCCTCTCTCTATTAGACGTAGTTTCGTGCAATCGTTTTTCTGGAAGAAAATTTACTTGGTATGGATGCTTTTTCTTTAACTTATCTTTAACCCTTTTCGACAAATTTTATCTTTGTATACGTATAGGAAATATCAAGAGCATGATGTAATAATTTACAAGTCAGTTTTCCTCCACTTGTTTTTGATATTCAAATTGTTTGTATGTGTCCCCATTTTTGCATTATTATACAAGAATGTATTTACTATTTATGCATTGGATATTTCAGATTGAACCCCCATCTGGAGCTTGTTTGCATGCGTGCTTGTTTTTAAACTTTCCATTTTTGTAAGTACCGCTTATCCTGGCATGAATCTTTAGAGTAGCTTTTAAGATATCTATTTTAACTAGCTGCCTGTTGAACCTGGTGCCGTTATGCCTGAACCATTTACCCACATTAAACCAACGTGAGTAATTTGTGTATTTCGTACCGTCCTTTAACGTGTTGTCTTCGTCCCAACGTACGTACTGAAGCTTAAATATTAGTAGTATGCCGTAAAGTACGTTCTGGTTGATCTTCAAAGGGTTCCATTCCTTACAGGTTCCCTTCGTGTGACGTCACGGCGGAGCTCGGCGCGACGCGCGACGAGTCCAGCGCGGGCTCGAACCCCTTCCCCTCACACCAACAGTGCCGTCAGTATCCTCGTGACAGAAGCCTCCCCGGACGCCGCGCCACTTCCCGCGGCGCCCCCGACGGTTGTCCGGGTCTTAGTCCACCGGGAGAGCGACGAACAGCCCAGCTGATCCTCACCGAACAACGAGCCTGACTCGGCTCGGATAGAACATCGAGAAGCTAGTTTATAGACCTTAGTATATCGCCAGGAGTGTGGTCTGAATTCCGACGATTTTACGTCCCAACGTGATAGGGGGTTATAAATGAGATGATAAGTGAACCTAAGTGATATTAAAACGGAAAATCGTAATCGAATCATTTTAAAAGTATTGGGGGCTTTAAGTTTTAATAGTTTAGAGGCGGTGTTATATAGTCGTTTTAAATTATACTGGACTTAAATTCCATTGTGTTAAGATCGATTTTCGCTTATAACCTCCGCGGTTTAGTATCGGATAGTGTTAGCCCCATATAAGTTGGCAACTGCGATTAGCCTCCATGTTAAATTTAGAGAAGAAATCAAGTAATCTTCGTAATAAATAAAAGAAAGATAAGAAAAATCATTTAAAATGAAACTTATAAAGTAGTAGATAGGATAATCAATATCTGCAGAATCAGTAACCAGATACTTCCAAATTGTTGCAATAATTTTTTAACGAATTTCATCAATTTCAAATAGGCTTATTTATGAACATTGTTCATGGTCGAGTTGTGAGAAAAATAAAGACACTTTGGCTAATGTTTAAGAAACTTTCTTATTTAATATTATGCTTAACTAGTTTTGCGTATTATTTGGTAGTGCTGCGGGTGATTCTTGTTTCCAAATTGATTTTGAGAGCAGTACTGTCTCAAGAAAGGTTGTTGTAATGAAAAATGTACATAATATAAACTTTGTAGAGGAATGACTGATAAAGTCACGATAACGGTAATTTTAGGGAAATTCTATCAGGGGTATCCAAACAGAAACTCTTACGTTTTAAGCCCCAATTTTTCTCTGTGAATGAATAGAACTTAAAGTTTAGCAGAAACCATGGCGTATCCACGACAGAGGGTGCGTTAAGTAGAATAAATAGTATTTTGGGTAGTTTGGAAACCCCTGAATTAGATTGTTGCCTTACTGGACGACATAACTTTAAACTTTTACACTAATTGATTTCTACATTGCGAGTAGATTGCTTGACACATGCGAAAATTGAAACACATTTTAAGAAGACTTTACACTTCAACGTAATGAAAAGAATATCATAATCAAACGGATAATGCACCGAAAAATCTTTAACTTATGGAAATATATAGTTGAATAATAAATATTAAAATAGAAAAAAAAAACCAGACAATATTTCACAATTATGCTTACGAGGCAAAACAATGCAAGCTATAGCAATGCACTGTTTTTAACCAACATTACGACCGATCCTAATCTAGTATTTAAAATACTTTTCTCTTCATGAAGACAATAGATTACATGCTGTCATGTACAGCAGTGTTATCAAAGGCTTTTTGGCCTCAGAATACGCTTCTATGAGCTTTTTAAAACAGACTTTATTCCATAAATAGATTTATAATTAAACTTTCTAGATATTTCCTAAAATACTAAGACCCTAATCTTTCTTTGGTAGCTTATTGAAATTAATTAGAGGTCGCAATTTTTAGACCCGTCCAATGTGAATAGTTAAATTCTGTTGTTAGTTATTTAATGTTTTTATGAATAAGTTGCATAGCACAAAGTGCATTGAATACCTCTGAAATAATAGTATTATTAACAGTAATAGAAATATTATTTTCAGTGAGAGTGAGGCCAATTATTAGAACTAATAGTAAATATTTTTAAAAGTAATGAAAAAGGGCAACTATTCTTTTCAGCGGAAAAAAAATAGCTTACAATTAAAATTGTCAGAAACTTTTCTATCCATATCCTTTAGGAAACTTATGAAGAATTTATTAAAAAGTCTCAATATTTTTCAATTATGTAATGACCAAAAACCTGTATTTATTTACTTTTAAAATTCATACTAAAATCTTGACCAAACCCTTTTTATATTTGAATTATTTTACCTGTAGACATTTTTGAAGCCTGTTTCAAATAATATTATTCTAGTCTTTGAGATCCTGGTTCACATTTTATAATAATATTTATACCACTTTGCTTTAAGACAAATTATACACATTTGCTTTAACTATTTCAATCTCTGAGAGACATAGTATTTCAAAATTTTACACTAAAATGATAGAGTTTGAAGATAATCTAGATATGAGTGTTGGAAGTGGATGTCTCCATATTGTTTATGGCTATGTAAATATTATAGAAGAAAATGCAATAATTGTTCATAATTTTATCTAAATAGTTTTATATCTTAAAAAGGTTGTTAGAAAACAATTTTAAACTCTGTAACTTATTATGATGTACAATGGACAAGAAAAACTATTGTAGTTAGTGAAATTGCAATATTTAAGCAAGTGTTGGGCATAGATTGAATGAATACCTTCTTATGTAATATAAGTTTCGAGTTGTATGATATGTAAATAAAAACTTTTAAGTGAGACCTGCGAAATATGTTTTTCTTCCGAGGTACAAAATATAAATTAACCATGTTGAAAACTATGATTAAACGGAAATATAGAATGCCTGCCTTTCATTTATATAATCCTCTACAAATTAAAACGATATCATTTGCATTTCCATAATTTATTATACTACTGATATTTACTAGTATTATTTCTTTAACAAATTATATATTAACAAAAAGTAAATTTCAAAAGTACTAACAGTTTATTTTGTGGAGACTCGGGTGCGACGATTCCAAGAGAAGTTGACGCCATAATTCTTAGGCCTCATGTGCTTCTCTATTTTCGGTTGATCAATATACCAGGCCCATCCATTCTTCTCGCAATGCTCAATTGCATCTTCAGGGGAGGTGAAAGAGATTTTCATATTGGATAGTGGGTCTCCCGTGGAAGTCCAGCCCATTAGAGGGTTTTCCCAACGTTGGCGAGTGTCAAACTCCATGGCCCAATGTTGGATGTTGCTGGTGCCACTCTGCATGGCGTTCTTAGGAGGTTTGTAGATGCGGACGCGGCGGGTCTTCACATGTTCTTCTGGTACTCCACTGATTGGGGTAAGATCTACCTGGAAATAGAGAGTGGGGAATCAAGTTTTGTATTTTTATTTTTTAGATAGCCTTAGTAGACTTTATAACGTACAAACTTTAAGGAAACAAATACATTAAGACGAGGCCTTCCTTCGGCGCACAGCGGCTTTGCTATTATAAACCAGAGACTTACTTTAATAAAGTGAGAAAATGCGTGCGCCAAAATTCGCGCGAAATTATTCAGAATGAGTCTGATTTCAAGATTAAAATTGATTAAAATTACAATAAATTATTTAGGTTTATTTTTTCCTATGCAGATTTTAGTAAACTATGTTTTCTTGCTGTGAGTATTTATTTTAGACATAAAACTCAAGCTGCAAAAAGCATAATTTTCAAAGATTTAATCTATCAAGTAAAAATTATCCAATTGGTAACTGGCTTTGCATTGTCAAGATAAAGGTCTGAAAAATATATATTTAAATTTTACATTGATCAAGTATGCAGTTGACTCGGCGTGTTTATGCAAACACTCTACAATTTAGGGAGTTTCACGTTTTTATGCGAGTAGTCCAAAATTTCAAGTGCCTAAATTTATGCTAGGAAATTATTTATAATCCAAGGAAAGACTTATGCAGTTGACTACATGTTACAAATAGACCAATCGGGATTCGGGAAATTCAAGAAAATATATAAAAGGTAAACATGGTATCTCCTAATAATGTCTATAATGACCGTGAAACTTATAATCTTATAAATCCAGAGAATTAAGATAATCTCAGAAAGAAATTGCCAATACAGAAAAAAAAAGTTTTTTTATTAAGTATCATTATGATGTAGGTAAAATATTTTTAGATTATTTCTAGACACACGGCAGTGTGTTCAGGACAGAGTTCGAAAAGGAAAAATGCAAAACTCTGCAATTTAGGGAGCCTGGTCTTAAGGGTCGTTTCTCCCGATTTGTAACAAAATATTAAGAAATAATTATAACGGCCAAAATATAACCTTTAGCAAGACAACTTTTAACAACAGTTTACTATTATAACAATAGTTTACTATAATACTCAAGCCGATTCTGGAGGCTTTAATTTTAGTTTTAGTGCTGCCAAAACTGAATTTTTTCATTGCAAAATAGTTTACCTTGAGTGGGCAAAGTTGTACAGAACTTCATACAAAGTTGTACAGAACTTCATACAAAAATGATGTAGCAAGCAGTACTGTGCCAGTAATTCAAGAAACTGCTTACGTTTGACATGTGTCACAAATTAATATCACAACTTAAAACTAGAGATCTTATATTATAAGAAAGTCTATTGGTTTTGGAAGATAAATCTAAAAAAGAGCTATTAAAATATTTTATCTTTCAATATTATCAATCATTAAACAAAATGATTTTTTTTTTAAACTCATTGATAGCAATATATAAGTGATAGCAAAATTTATGTTTTGCTTGCATTTTCCCTACATATGTAGATTTTTATACAGATAAACAAAGTTTTTTCAGGCACAAAATGCAGTAACTTTTGCACTACCTGCTTGGAGAGGTGTATAATTCTTGACTAAACAAAGGGCATCCATGCTACATGATGAAATACAAAATACAAATGGATGAAATTGGAGGCAGGAGGGAGAACTACTTCACAAGTATGGCTACAATCCTCAGTATTGTGTGACCAATGAAGAATTATTAATACACTGCTGGCTGAATCAACTTTTCTTGCTAAGAAAATCATGCCCATGGATCATTGCTGCCTTATTAGTTAGCAGGGGTCGGCAACCGGCGGCCCGCGGGCCGCATGCGGCCCGTTAACCACTTCGGTGCTGCCCTCAAGGTTTCCATCGCTGCATGATAGCTGTGTTTGGTTGTACATATTTGTGTGAGCAGATATTTTCCATTCTGAACTAACGAAAAAGCAAGCATTGTTCTCGGTTAACGGATGCACATTTAGACGTTATATACTGCACATTTCCACGTCTAAAATGCAAGTCAAATGCAGCCGCAAAAATAGCATTTGATTTTAACGGGACACCTGACGCTAGAACATCAACAACACCAGGTTTTCAAGAGTTAATTGGAAGAAACTTGGTCTCTCTTCATATTGAAGAAAATATATTTGATTAATCGATTCTTTATCTAGGGATTCCACCTATAAACAATGTTTTAAGATTTTTACTTTTGTCAAAAATAAATGTTTTCCACCCTCTTTTTTTTTTGGTTTTCAAACGTTCGTTTCAAAGACGCGGTTAAGAGATCAACTTAATTTTTTGTATAAAATAGGCAATAGAAATATGAAGGGATGTTACCTAAATCCAATATTTTTTCCCTACAAAATATTCAGTATTAGCTAAAAACACACCAATTTGTTGTTTCGCTGCGTGATCACAAGTATTACGCGTCCAAGAACAAGAGGACAAAGATCCAACATATTATCGCCTCTATGAAAAGCAAATAAGGTATTTGCCATTAGACTTATTGAACTGGACGAGTAATAAAAAAAGTTGCTAGGGTATGCCATCCTCTCAACAATAAATTGTGTTTTAAACTACAATAAATATGATACGAAATTGACTAATGCGTTATTTATTATATGCGGCCCCCACTGATCCTCTGGTAACATTTGTGGCCCTCCCATGTCATAAGGTTGCCGACCCCTGAGTTAGAGCAATGAGGGAAAATAGAAGCAAAGCCAGTAGGCTTAACTGTAAGGTTACTATGTAAAAAAACTGGGTTGGGGTATCAAGCCCCCTTATAGGCACCCTGACCAAAATCTGCTCCCTCTTAAATAAACAACTTCCAGCTGTTCATTTGCACTCAGGTGGTTGTGGAACGGGTGACAGTTAATTTTTACCTTTGCCCTGGCGTTTAGAAATACTGCCATAATGTGCATAGCCGAGCGACCGGACATGCAAAATCTGTCACTAGAATGTGTAAGGAAATACGAACTTTGCCAAACAGTATTGTTTATATAAAAATTGTTTACTCAATGACCAAAATTACATTAATTTACAGTTGGATCCCTTGCACACCCTTTGCTACACTCTGACCCAGGGGCCTTCTTTTAAGCATAGAAATGCCTGTGCAATAATACCCCGCTAAATGGTTCTACTGTATATAGATAGATACCTTTGTTGGGACGGGGATGGACGCCTCTAATCCAGCTTTTTGTTTCACCTCAGCTGGCTTGAGCAGGACTTTATCATTGTCGATCTTCGGAGCTTCCTTGATGCTTGTAGGGTCAGCATAGCGAGAGCTGGAGGTAGAAAACGCTGGAAGCGACCTGAAACCAAAAAAATGCTGTAGTTATGTGACAACGAAGTGTGTAATACGTTGTGAAAGGTAATACAAATAAACACCGTATACCTCGACAGAGCAGTTTTAGATAAACTAGCCGTTCGTGCCACGACTTTGTACATTGTGAATTTATCACGCTAGAAAGAAACCTCGAAGTAGATTCCGCTGCCCTATTATCCAACAACTACAACTGAAACGAGTGATTGGATTGGGAAAATGGAAAAATCAAATGACACTTTGACATTGACATACACATACATGACAGTTGACAGATGACAGTCAGTAGCACAAAATAACCTCTTACAGAAGGTTCACTCTGCATAACTCGCTAAAACAGGCGCACGCACACATAGACGAGTACGTACGACGATCTCGGATGAAGTCGGTCGAATGCCAATACGAAATTCTGCCGCGATCATCATACGTACGCGTCTATGCATGTTGCGTCTGTTTTCGCTCGTTGTATGGACTATGGAGTCAGCTTTCTGGTAGTATCTATTTTTGACCGTAGAGAGCAGTTTCGTGGTGTGGCTATCAAAATGAAAAAAGTAAACAGATACAGCAGTGTGGTCATCAGATTAAACAGAATAAACACACTCAGCCATCGTTGGTAAGTCAGTCATGTAAATAAGCAGAATTAATGAAATAAACCAACCACCATAGTATATACCACTGTAGCATAGTGTTTATTCGCGCGCGACGCCACTAGTTGATTCACAAGTGCTAGGAGCGTGACGTTCTGTTTAATCGCAAAAACATCGTACCACACTCCTCGCACTTGTGATTCAAATAAGTCGCATGGTGCGTGATTAATCACTGTGCTACGGGTGCAGAAGTTAGTTGCACAATCGCGTTTGACAGACAACTTTTCCCCACGATTGTTGACGTTTGTTGAGGGTTATGACCGAATCGTGGGTGTCCATAGTGGAAAATAGTAAAAACCGAATAAACCCATACGGACTTCGTAGCCGACCATTGAAGTGTCAAACCACCACCAACCAAAATAGTGGTATATATTATGTTATAACATAACCCTCCCTCTATGTATAGGGGCCGGTTATGTAAGCCAACACGTTCACCACACTCAGCTATCGTTGAAAGGTCCATAGCAATTCCCATAGCTTAGTTCCTATTTTTTTTCTGTGGATATAGGTACTTATGTCATTTTAGATCACAGTTTTCATTATTATAATTTGTTCATGATTTTTTAAAGAATTTTCAGATATGACGTCACTTGGGGCGTTTTAGGCTCATGACAATGGTATAATTTTAAACAGCAGTAAAACTAAATGTATGCGTATATATTCACCCTACAACAGAGTAGCTAAACAAATAGATAATAAAAATATAAATATTGTAGGACACAACTATGGTTGCTTACATAACAAGAAGAATAATTGTACATGCCAAAGTTTGGAATACGTTGATCATATTAGGTATTTAGGTGTTATCATAGATAGCACATTTAATTGGAAATTACACGTCAATAGTGTTTGTAATAGGTTGCTATCAGTGATGGGAAAGTTTTACCACCTTCAGAAAGTGTTAAATAAAAAGACTTTATACATGGTGTATTACGCATTAGCTGACTCAATACTTAGCTACGGACTAAGTTGCTACGGATTAACTTTTAAAACTTATATACAAGAGATTAAGAAAATTCAAATTATATTTATTAAGAACCTTGTTTGTAAAAAGATAAAAAAAGACAACAAAGATGATTATAGCAGACTATTTACGATATGTAAGATCTTACCAGTGGATAAGAAAGTGAATTATTTATTAGCACTAGAAACATACTATAGTGAAGAGTTCAAGGAAAAAATCTGCTATAAATACTGTACTAGGTCGAAGAAGCAAGGAAAGTTAATACAGAGAGGAGTTAATAATTACTACGGCCAAAGAACTAGAAAATACTTAATACCAAAAATATGTAATAGGTACACGATGCTGTTGGATGCAAAAAAGGTGAAATGTTTGCTACTTCTAAAACAAAAAATTAAACAATGCATGTTAGAGTAATAGCTAGATAAGATATATAAAATATAAGATATTGTGGTAGGTTTTAGAGAAAAATATGTAGAATAATAAGGTAGAATAGTAAAAGTGGAAGAGCGTTGTCGCCAACAAACTACTCAGTAGTTTGGCGAAGATTATTATTTGTAACTACCTATGATGTGTTGAAAAAAATAAACGAAAAAAAAAAAAAAAAGCTTGTGGACCTATAACTTGCTTGTAAAAAAGTGGTCTGTCTCTGTCTGTCTTCTCATCTCAAATAAAACTCTATTTTCCACCAAAAACACCAACGATTCGGTCATGAAGACCAACAAACGTCAAAAATCGTTGAGGGAAATTGGCTGCCAAACGTAATTGTGCAGCTATTCAGTCGAAAAAGAAGCCGAGCGTGAGAAGCACTTGCCATTTGTATGTCCTTGTTTGCATTTTCAAAAAGTTAGGTGTATGTATCATAATAAAGTACTATCTATTATTGTTCCAATCCGTAGAGCATGGAATTAGTATGTACTACGTAGTTCATACTAATACCATGCCGTAGAGCGAGTAAAACCTACGTTCCAACAAGTGTTTAGGTGGCAACATAGAGTATATTGAATATGGTGGCAGCACTGGCGAAAAGTGCAATGCCTCAGAATAAGGAATACAAATAGAAGCCTGGCTAAAATAATACGCGGAGAAAAACACCTATCCTTGATTTTCTTACGACATTCTAGTGCGTTAGAGAGAGATGGATATGTATTAGTTTTTTCTTAATTAGGTAGGTTGTCACTAGTTCGTTGCTTTGCTAGTAAATTGTCGATTTTTGACTACGATAAATAAACCAAATCGAAATGAACCACGACCAATCTGCTTACCACACATTATATCGTATCAAAGTGTGAAAAAAAAGAGAATGCAGGAGGCACCGACCTTTCTGGTGACATCCTCTTGCTTTGGAAGGAGGCCAAGAGAATTAATAGCAAAGTGGTCTCTGTCTACCCCAGTGGGACACATGTTATATTGTGTAAATAAGGAATTAATAAAAGGATATCATTCTTTAGCAAAAAATTTTTATTAAGTACAAATTACTATATCGTAGGCAAGTAGGTACATAAGTTGAGTCCAAAATTGTGCTTGTTTCTAGTACAAAAAATTATGAGCGATGACAGCGCAATTACTACAGAGGTAATTTAATTTTTTTTATTATTATATCAAATAAACATCAACTTATCTTGAATAATAACTGATAACAAATAATGAACCTTATAACCTGTAATAAGAAATCAAATTATGTGCAGTTCAAGTCAATAAGCATTCCCAAAATTCATTTCACGAAAGAACTACCCTGTCAAAGTACTTTTATTGTCAACCACTAAGTACGAAAATGTCTTGATCTGCGGAATTTCTTCGTGAAGTCGATCACGGAAGTAACGTACAAGTTCTGAACAGGCCTTTCAGAACGATTTGCGAACATAGAAGTATGCACTTTTCTACACCACAAACATCCATAGGTACTGGTTCTCTTGCCTAAAATTGAAAAATTATCGAGTACCTACAAATAAGATCGATAATGCAATTATACATAATTATTTAAAGGTTACCAATGTGTCTGTATCTGGTAAATATAACGTCGCTAAAGCATCTGCTTTTAACCGTCTCCATGTTAAATTTTTGTTTGGTCCAAAAGAATCCGGCGTAAAGTGTTTCGAACAAATATGACTGCTTTTTTGTAATTGGCCAATTGGGTCTAATTATTCGTCTAAGCCAGGGGTCGGCAACCTTATGACATGGGAGGGCCACAAATGTTACCAGAGGATCAGTGGGGGCCGCATATAATAAATAACGCATTAGTCAATTTCGTATCATATTTATTGTAGTTTAAAACACAATTTATTGTTGAGAGGATGGCATACCCTAGCAACTTTTTTTATTACTCGTCCAGTTCAATAAGTCTAATGGCAAATACCTTATTTGCTTTTCATAGAGGCGATAATATGTTGGATCTTTGTCCTCTTGTTCTTGGACGCGTAATACTTGTGATCACGCAGCGAAACAACAAATTGGTGTGTTTTTAGCTAATACTGAATATTTTGTAGGGAAAAAATATTGGATTTAGGTAACATCCCTTCATATTTCTATTGCCTATTTTATACAAAAAATTAAGTTGATCTCTTAACCGCGTCTTTGAAACGAACGTTTGAAAACCAAAAAAAAAAGAGGGTGGAAAACATTTATTTTTGACAAAAGTAAAAATCTTAAAACATTGTTTATAGGTGGAATCCCTAGATAAAGAATCGATTAATCAAATATATTTTCTTCAATATGAAGAGAGACCAAGTTTCTTCCAATTAACTCTTGAAAACCTGGTGTTGTTGATGTTCTAGCGTCAGGTGTCCCGTTAAAATCAAATGCTATTTTTGCGGCTGCATTTGACTTGCATTTTAGACGTGGAAATGTGCAGTATATAACGTCTAAATGTGCATCCGTTAACCGAGAACAATGCTTGCTTTTTCGTTAGTTCAGAATGGAAAATATCTGCTCACACAAATATGTACAACCAAACACAGCTATCATGCAGCGATGGAAACCTTGAGGGCAGCACCGAAGTGGTTAACGGGCCGCATGCGGCCCGCGGGCCGCCGGTTGCCGACCCCTGGTCTAAGCCATCCACTTTTTAATTCTTCCCTTTTTGGAAATCTGTAACAAAAAGATATAGCAATATTTATTCGGCATTATTTTTCTTTTAACTCGCGCTGCAATTAATCTGCGGTTTCATCCTTTATGCACGGCTGCCACGGGAACCAATGTTCGATAGTTTGCGACACGGACTTTAGTACATCACTATGCGAAAAAACATAACCTCTACTAGTCTGCAGAAAATCTATATAAAACAGGCAAATATCGGTGTAGAATTGAACACGAGTATAATTTACAAGAACTACTATTATTGTTACTGAGTTTAAGATATGATCCTGCAACTTATTAACATAAAAACTATCAGAACTCACCGATGAAATGATATTGCTTCATTGTTGTTTTCTTTTCTTCCTGTATGCGATTTACAGCCTTCAATCGCACAAGACATTTTATTACAATGTTAAAAAAACAATCAACACAAACAATAATAAATCACACTTTCACGAATTTTGAGAGGAAGAGCACAAAAATATTTAATTTCTCTCGGTGAAGCTGTAAACTTTCGCAAAATGCATTAGACATTTCGATGCCACCAAATTAAGATGTGATGCACGCTACGAACGATATTACAACACAACGATACAATGATGAGACATATTTAATTTGATGGTATTATAATTTTTAAAATACATCCAAATTACATCCATCTGACATTTGTTTGGTTCAATCTACACCGCGTTCCGCATGACACTAATAGTGCCAACACTACCATCAAACTTCTCACGCCCATCAAGTCATTCCGAATGGACAATGGCGTCCATCACTGCTTAAACTTATGATCCATTCGGAACGCATTTGAACGCGACATGGACGTTGACACTTGAAAGTGATAGAATTTGTATGAATTTGTTTTACGTTACGTGAATACAAAGGGTATACTACTTTACTAGGTGCAAGAAGGCATTTCCTCTAACTTCAATCTTTGAATCATGGTTTAATAATAAACTCTTATGCTCCAAATAAATTATTTTTAAAATTGCCGCCAGCCGGCTGTCACTTTTCATAGATCGCTCACAGTGCAAACGCTCTAAAGCATGGACGATGATAGCACAACATGGCGTCGTTCATGATGTCATCTTTGACGTCATAGCGGCCATTGTAGGGCTATCGTTATCGCGCTAACACTGACTCGGAATGGCTGTTGACGCGATAAAATCGATTATGTCGTCATTCGGAACGCGGTGCTAGTGACACACCAGGAAAAAATATAAAGTAAGTGCGGTCCGTCGTTTCATTCGCTCGTACACAGGAGTAATTTACGTTAGATGAGTTCGATGGCTAATGCCCAGTTCTTATTTTAGCCAGGTTTCTATTTGTATTCCTTATTCTGAGTGCAATGCCAAGGTAGCGTTCCAAAACCAAACCCCTATCTTAAAGGAATAGTCTTCGGACTAACTTTGGTGAGGTTCGGAACGGACATAGTGTAATATGTCAAAAGAAAAGTACATTCCTTTTAAAATAAAATAAATTACTTTTCTTTCTTTCTAAAAGTTTGGCGGGAAGACGAAAATATTTAAATGATGGATGAGTTTTTATCTACAGGTTTTATAATTATAGAGAAATTTTACCGATAATCAAATTTCAAGACTCGTGGAAATATCAAGAAACAAATTCAAATAAAAATATCGTTCTAGGCGAAAAAATAGGAAATGTTCTCATCTGTGGATTGAGATGAGTTCAAACGCTTAACACTCGTTAGTTCATGTTTTGTAATTTTTTTAATTTTTTAATATCAATGTTAAACGTATGAAAATCATATCACGTCAAGAATCATGCTTTTGACAGGAGCAATTTTCCCGATGATTTTCGCAAAGCAAAATATAGGTCGTGTCAGTAGAAAATGATGCTCGGGATTGATCGTTCCAAAAAGATTTCATTTGAGGTTTTGGAACCAGCATTGAGGTAGGTACAGTGGAGACCGCATCAAGTAAGACACATTGGACTTTGTATCTATCTTATATTCTTCTCTGTAGGGGCTAATGTCGTACTGCAAGTGTATAGCTTGATGTGGTCTCCACTGTACACTTCGGTCCAAACAAACACATAGGCCAGACGTTGGCGTGCTGCGCGTGGCACTGATGTACATTTTAGCCCAAATTACAATGCGTGGCAACTTCAGGCCTATATAGTTGTTTGAACCGACCTGTAATCTTAGACCATTATAACATGCTGGTATATGCTCTAATCCTGTAATAAAGTCTGGCTACTGAAATATGAACCTAGCAAAGCGCGGCAAATTTAAATAATCTTATGCTGGTATTACAGTGTATAGTAGGAATTTTAGTTTTGATACTTTTCATTTTTTGGAACTGGCATTCGGAAAATTAAATAATCCGAATCTTTAATTACTGTGTATTTATACATGAAAGAAAATAAATACATAAAACCAATGTGGGAACTACGAGTATGATATGTATTAGTAATAAGAATTAATAGTTTTTCTATTTTTAATTTTTTGGGATAAAAGGATGGGAGTACTTAAAACAAAACATGACAAAAATATATAAAATTTATTATTCGCTATAATCAAAGTCTGTTTCCAGATATTCAACTTCATATTCATCTAAACTTATATTGTCATCATTTGCATCACATACATTTATAATAAAACTTTCCATTTGATCCATTGCTGTCCAAAGCTGTCCAAGTTGGATATTGTCGCTTTATGTGGACGTTTTGTACCTGGGGTGCTGAATACTCCATTATTCAGTTTGCCTTCATTGTTTATTATTTTTAATGTGGATACACTAGTTTCAGTCATTGCAGCAATTTCTTGGAAATATTTATTTTGAGATAGATACTCTTGTTGATGCAATTCTTTAATTTTCTTGAGACTTTGTAAAGCTGCACAAGCTTCTTCAGTATTAAAATTATTTTCTGTAAAATAATAAAAATTATACATTTATGCGAACCAAGTATATTCTTAGGAAGAATATTATAATTTTAATCCACATTCAAGTATATCATAGTAAATACTTGGTAATTTTTGATATGAACATGACATAGTTCATTTTACATTTTAATAACATGGATAAAATTATCAAGATGAGTATGTTACACTACCGTAAAACGGGGGGTATAGGAATGGCGAGGGCAATAGGAATGCAAACAACTTTTTGTTGTTGGCGTTTATACAGCTGTATCTACACAATTTCCACCAAGGCTTGTTTTCTACCATTTTAGTAGACTATATTTTCGACTATTTTCTGGCAACACTTTGTAGCCAAAGCTTCAAAATAAAATAAAAAAACACTGTCAAAGTGAAGTTCTCAAACCGGTAAATTTTTGGCTCCAAAAACTTTGTCGTAGTGTTGGTTTAACCTAAATTTTGCAAGTGGACTTGATTTAGAATTACTTATCATTAATTACCGGACCTTAAAACATAAAAGGTAAGTACACATACTGCTTAAAAACTGGTGTTTAAAGATTTTTAATAAAAACCTACGTATTTTCCTATTTTTGAGGTGAATAGGAACGTGCAAGGGGTGTAAAGGAGTCGCTAAAGGGGATAATCGGAACGGAATAGGGGTTTTTTGGAACAGGAAAGAGGTGAATCGTAACTAGTGAGGGGAGTATAGGATTTCGCTTTTAGGGTTGGCACAAACAATTTTGCCAGTTTTCATTGTTAAAATTGCATTAAAATCTTTTAAAAATTGGTATTTTTAAGTGTACCGTCGTAAATTCATCTTTTTTATAAATTAAATAAAATAGTATAGTACTTGATTATTGATAATATTGTTGCTATTTTAAATCAGTTTTTTAATATTTTTACAGGATTTCATCATGCCCAGAACGTATAAACCTAAGCCAGGTGGCAAAACATATAAGAAATATGATGAACTTATAATTCAACAAGCTCTTGCAGAACTTGATCATTCAGCAGCAACTTTTTCAACAATATCAAAAAAATATAACATTTCAAAAACTGTTCTATTTCGTCACAAACATAGTCACGTCAAACCTCAAGGTGGTCAAGCTGCTCTTTCTAATGAAATAGAGGAATACATAGTCCAGAATTTAAATATTTGTGCTGACTGGGGTTATCCTTTAGACTCAACTGATCTTCGATATATTGTTAAGATGTATCTGGATACCCAAGGAATTACAAACAGAAGATTTAAAAATAATTATCCTGGGATTGATTATGTGAACGGATTTTTAAAACGACACCAAGATACTATTTCCCGAAGAATTTGTCAAAATATAAAAAGAGCTCGTGCAGCAGTAAGCCCTGAAGTCATTGTAAATTATTTTTCCGAATTAGAAAAGTCTCTCGCCAATGTGCCGCCTTCTAACATCGTTAACTATGATGAAACAAACTTAGCGGATGACCCGGGGCGCAAAAAGGTCATCGTTAGACGGGGATGTAAATACCCAGAAAGGGTAGTTAATCACTCTAAGGGCTGTATCTCATTGATGATGGCTGCTTCTGCTGATGGAGAGCTGTTGCCTCCATATGTGGTCTATAAAGCAAGTCACTTATACGACACATGGGTCAAAAATGGACCTGAGGGAACTCGGTATAATAGATCTGCTTCAGGGTGGTTTGATGGAGATTGTTTTACAGACTGGCTTGAGACCGTGGCCATACCATATTTGGAAAAGAAAGAAGGCAAAAAAGTACTCGTGGGGGACAATTTATCTTCTCATTTATCTTTAAAAGCAGTTCAACTCTGTAAAGAGAAAAATATTGATTTTGTCTTCCTCCCCGCCAACTCAACCCATCTAACGCAGCCATTGGATGTTGCATTTTTTAAACCATTAAAGACAGCATGGCGACAGGTTCTCGAACAATGGAAAAAAACCGATGGCAGGGACATGAAATCCATACCAAAGGGCTGTTTTCCACGGCTGCTTAAGCTCTTAGTTGACAGAATATCTACGAATTCTGAAAGTAATATCAGAGCTGGGTTTAGGAAAACTGGGCTTGTACCTTTAGACTCGTCTCTGGTGCTATCGAAACTGCCAACCCAAAAAAGATCTACCGAAGACGAAAAAGATGCTGTAGACGAAACATTCGTAAGACTATTAAAAGAGATGAGGTTCGGAACGATGAATATTACAGAGCCTAAACGAAAGAAAAAAATTGAAGTTGTCGCAGGAAGAAGTGTGAACGAACAAGAAGCCGAAGATAAAAACAGTGAGAAAACCTTAAAAGATACCACCAAAAAGCAGCATTTGATACCATCTACTTCCAAACCAAAACCAAAAGGGAAAGGTGTAGGTAAGAAGACTAAGAAGATGCCCTCAGAAAATAATCAAAATGAGATTCAAATGCTGCAAACTATTGATAAAGATGAAAGATTGAACTTGTTAGGCTGCGACATAATTTATCCACTACAGAAAAGTCAGAATGTTTGTAATAATAATAATAATACGATAAATATCAAAGATAATACAATTTTGAATAATCAGAAGAACTCGGCAAAACTAATTAAACTAGGAAAAGAAAATATGACGACAGAATGCGCGGACAATACTGCGGATGTTATACTAGAGCACAATGAAAACAATAACTATGAAGAAATAGATACTACTAACCAGAGAAATATAGAGGATATTAATTTTGATTACAATAACCTGGAATCTATGCCAGTTATTTTTGGTGAAGATCTAGAACTAGGGTACCAAGAAGAAGTTTAAGCAACATATGAATTCCAAACACCGAGCGAAATAAAAACAGAGAAAAAGAAAATTGACATTATTTCCAATATAAAGTTAAAATTACCACTGCCTTTGTCTGGTACAAAAAAGAGAAGAAATTCACAGCCTTTATCAAAAGACACTGCTTGCACATCGTCAACCAAACGACGATATTCAACCTGTACAAATAATTATTACGATAATGAAGAAGAAATATTGAGTATTTTAGAAAGTGACTGATTTGGAGAAAATAGATTTAAACGCTAACTTAGATTTAAGACTTAAATATTTCTTTTATGACTGTTAAACATTCATTATTTTCTATACATTTGTTTTTTATGGTAGGAAATCTGAAAAGATCTCATAGTTAGTAAATAGATCTCATACGTTTAGTGCCTGAAGCCAAGATAACTGCTGCAAGGTTTGATGTTTACCTACTTTTTGTTTTCATAGTGGTTTATTAGACTTTATTTTTTTGTTTCTTTCCGATCTCAAATACCTACAACATAAGAATTAAATTTTGTTTAGATTGACCTATATTTTTGATTTTTTAACTAGAATAAAAATACATAATTATTAAAGTATTTTTACTTAAAAACCATATATTACATAATTTACATAACCAATTTTAACCACATAATAATAGGTAGGTACCTAGTAGGTACCTTACTGTCGTACCCATCTATTTGTGCCAACCCTTGTCTTTTTTCCGATTATCCCCAATCGTATTCCCATTGACCCCAACTGCGGGGAGAATAGGAATTCACCACATTTTGAGCTTTTTTTAAAAAACTAGCGCATAAATGTAATAAAAGCCTATGGTAATCTATAATCTTAGTCACCGGAATCTTACTAATGATTAGTGGTTTGTAATTGGATTAAAAACCAAAGAGAAAATCAGCCTGGAAGTTTGAAATTGTTCCTATTCCCCCCGTTTTACGGTAACCTATGAATTCCATTGCAACATGTAAACAATCCTCTTTTTGCTTGATTCTAACGATATGCTTTTCTTGTTTTTGTTTGTATTTACTAATCATAGTAAATAAAATCTGTCGAACAGCACTCTTCACAGTTTTAGTCATGATTTATGATGGAAAATAATAAATTTTATCACAAATTCAAACACAACGTAATTACAAAGACTACGTCAACAACAACAAACGCCATGATGACATTTTCGGCCGGGTTGCCGCTATAAAAATCTCTGGGTTCAGCTTTCGCTAGCCAGTCTCTAGTGTAATACATCCTTTTATCTGACAGATAGTAATATCTTCTATTTCATCGGACAGGTGTTTCGGAACGCTACCCAAAAAGCAAAATCAACTTTTTTTTTCTCCCATTCAACATATGTCAAAAGAGCGAAAAGTGTAAAATAAATAGTGTATTTTTTACCAAATTCGTATCCTATGTGATATTCGATTGCCGTATTTTTATGAAATTCATTGTATATTATTCTACGTAAAGTACTATGCATTTCATGAGCTCTAACAATTTGCGGCGTCAGGAAACTGTTTTCTTGTAAAGGTAACCAAATAAATCGATTTCCTTTTCAATTGAGTATATAAGCAGCAGGTTGTGAGCATATTCCGGTTGATTTATCCATAGAATATAGTATCAAATGATATCCTTGTATTAATTGCAACAAACGAATTGATAGAAAAGCTATTACCGGTTTTCCACCTTGTTTGTCCTTGTCAAATGTTTGTCATATGTCATATTGTTGGCCCCAGTAGGCCAGTACGTACACAGTGGGCGATGATCGCCACTCTCAACCATGGCAATTGTGGTGCCGCTGCTCACACAATGGTCAATCTCCCATTCACTGCATGGCGATTAATGAATGGTGGACATAGAGACAGTTGCATCTGCTGCAGTTTATGTATATATTCAGCTAACAAATATTATTAGAATTATATAATATTACTCTAATGCTATACAGACATGTATTCATTTACACTCAACCTGTGAGAATGACGAGCCATTGTGTTAACAAGCGGAACATGGTGCTCACACTCTCAAAGATAGGCCATTGAAAGCTAGTAGCCCCTGTACACAATGGTGATGACCATTTGTGGGCAATCATAGCCTGGGTCATAATACTTCATATATAGCTTTCTGAAAGCAAACATTTTTTTTTTCATGCTTAAAGATCAACTGCGATAGACAATATATTGAATTGTTATATTTTTTATATGCATGGGACTAGGCTTGCCAACTATCCCAGATTTTCTGGGATGTCCCACTTCTGGGGAAAATTTGGCCTGTCCTGTTGAGAATTAAGAAACCTTGCTGGACGCCCTTTGTCCCAAAAATCGGTGAAATTTGTTTTTAAAAACCAATGTGACTAACTTGATACCTGCAACATTGAGGCTTTATGCCTATCAACTGGATGAGACCAGATTTATACTGAATCAACATTGGACTTGATTTTAACAAAAAATGGATTGTATTCATGAATTAATAAAATATGAGAAATTGGTATTTAAAAAAATGGTTTCTTTTTTCAAGTAAATTTTAATAACTTTCAGCTAAAATCAAATGGTGGGAATATTACAAAAAAAAAAGAGTTGTTGAAATGCACAAAATTATAAAATATATAGTTTTAAAAACAAACCATAAATTTCTAGAGTTTCATAGTACCTAAAGGGTGAAAAGAAACCAAAATAGTTCGCACCTGTTGTCTGTTAGTCACAGCGACAGTACAACTTAACTGCTTAAACAACTTAAACTTTTAAACCGTTTAAGAAAAAGTTTAAATTTAGCACTAAAATTTAATTAATTTGCCTGCATAATATGGTCATGTGGTGTAAAAAAAAGTTTGAAGACTTAAAATTTAGCACAAAAATTAAATTAATTTTCCCACATAATTTATAAAAGATTGAATTAAATTCAAAATTATTCAAAATATTAACATTAAAGAAGAAAGAAAAAGAAATCGGGTTTATTATGTAAAGATTACAGAAAAAATATAACTGTTAAGAAATTTATGGAATTAACTATAATCACCTTTATTAATTAATTACAATACAATATTATATTTTTATTCATTTATCATAAACGATGGTGAGTAAGATTTTGGTGTCGATTTGGTGTAATTCGACTTAATATATTTGACAGGATTAATCTTATTTTAAGTGTCCTATCTTTGTTTTTTTGATGCGAAAAAAAAAAACAGAACGCTTAAATTAAGTTAAGTCGTGTTGCACCATATCAACACGATTAAGTGCTTTTTTCCTGACTATCTATAAAAGTACGAAACACGGAACCCTATTGTGGAAATGGTTAATTATAAAGATAAAACACCTTTTATCATTCCTGTTTATTTTCCAAATCCAAGTCAAAGTGAAGTATTAGAATGTCTCTATGGCTTGAGGCCATAGAGCACTACATCTTTTGTCATAAATATAGATATAGATATCAACTTGTATTTTGGTTTTTTTATGCCACTATGATGCCTTGTATAGTGTGGCCCGCGACATACCGGAAATCCTGAAAAATTCTTTTTTGAAGTTGGCAAGCAAAATTAATTTATGACACCTCTGTTTGCCAAAAATGTCTGTAAAGTTTATGTTGTAAATGATCTATGGGTTCTGCCTTTAAAACTAATTTTTTGTAAACTGTTTATGTCATTAACAAAGATTTGCATTTTTAGTCAATTTAATTACTATTTTGCAATAAAGAAATAAAATCAACTATAAATGCTTTTTATATTTCATCTATTTTTTTCGATACTTCACCTACCTGAACAATGGACATAATCATGAAATCTTGTTACAGATTGCCAAACACCACATTATGTCCTGCTAAAAGGGTATTGTAGCCCCTTAAGGGGGGCTACTTTAAGAGCTTAGCTCTGCCTTGTACCTGCACATAATATCTCCTAGAATCTGAGCTTAGAAGTTTACATATCTTTTATACAAGTAGTTAGGAGACTCATATAATGAGTAAAGGACATTTGGAGGTGGACTGCACTCGGCGGTGCAAGTCCAGGAGTCATGGGCAGACACTCACCAGCGCCATAACCAAGAGGGAAGTGTCTGATGAAGCTCTGGCTTGCTTCATCAAGGGAACTTGTGCCAATTTTGCACAGGCTTTTGATTTTGAGGTGAGTAATTTTTGTATGTATCAGCCATCTGGTATCAGATCAGTCATCACTACACTGTCGGTCTAGAACTCAACCAATCACAATTAATATTTTGATGTTTATTATAAATAGGGTGGTATTTAAACGAGCGAATATAAATTCAAATTTAAGGTGTCAAAAATACTGAATATAGCATACTAAAACACTAAGTGGGTTAAAGACTGTGGGCGAATAAAAATGTCGAAAACGGTGACTTGAATATTCAAATTTGAGTTGAGTTGAATAATTCTCTGGTGAACAATTTTCTATTTATTAAGTAGCTCCGCTCCGCTTCGCTCAGCTTCTTACTTTATTTTACATGTAAACCTTTGTTTTATCTGACATGCTTACCTCGTCGCGCACCTATTTTTTGCCTTTTGGTGAAATATTTTCGATTTCTAACTTTAACCTACATGTTTTGGAGGAACATTGTGGTGTCAAACATAAGGTTCAACTGTATGAGTTCTCATACTATGACTTATGAAAGCTGAACATTGACACATACAATAAACAAGACTGAGGGAAACGGCTAAAATCGCAAAAGGTGAATTGTTCATAAAAGAAATGGTACTTTCCAGGGCCGCACCTTACTGCATATGGCAGCATCCCATGGACGTGCTAGATTGATGGAATGGCTGGTACGACACTCATCAGAGGCATTTGTGAATGCCAGGGACAGAGAGTCGGGTTACACTCCGCTGCATCGCTCAATATTCTACGGTCAAGTCAATTCGGCTGTTGCTTTGATGAAGATAGGTAATTTGTAAACATTATTTTCATCCTATCTAAAGTCTGTTTGGCGAGAGTTGATAAATATTATGAAAACGTCTCGTAATAGCGACTGTCTCTTAAGTATCGCAATCTGTGTGACAGGTGTCGCTTATTGCCGCACGCACAGAGTTTTGTGGTACGAGGCTTGCAGCTGTTGTCAAGCAAAATGCGCTTCGAATGTGTCGTTCGGCCGCGATTTGTAATTTTTTTTATTAAATCATTTATTTATTTCGGCCACCATAAAGCCATATAAGACACACAATATCTACAATAGTGTTAGTAAGAAAAATAGAACTGCTTAACCTATTGTTAGTAACATAAACCTGTATTTACATATTTTTATTTTTCAGTACATGAATCATCGTACAATGGTTCATGTACTGAAAATCAAACCTGCTCGCGAACATGCTCAGGATGCCATTAGTGCTGGCCCGAACTCTGCCTACCAGGGATACGCACCGTTTGCGCATGGTCGCGTTGAAGCAATCTACTCGCCCTTCCGCGAACATTCCCGACGCACTGCAGAACCGGGGAAGCCCCATCAGCATCCTGAACGCGTTGTTGTATTGTAACTAAACTTGCATATTTGTAGCCCTAGAAAAATTCAAGTACGGATCTAAAAGGTAATGTAGGTACAATATTTCACTACTGTTTTTAATGTAATTTATCCTTTTTATGAATGGTAGTTAAAGTCCTCATAGGTGGGCCAATTCCCATAAGTTAAATTTTTAAAAGTTTTTTTTTTTTTTTTTTTTTTCTGAGACTACGTCATTTTAGGACAAAGTTTTCATTATTTTGGTATATAAATTAACCATTATTTTTTTATGATTTTTTTAAAGAATTGTCTGATGACCTTGTCACTTGAGAATTTTAGACATTATAGTGATTATGATGTGTGATTGCTTATAAAAAAGTGGTCTGTCTACTCATCTGTCACCTAGCTGTCAAATTAGTCTGAAGTAAATTATTATAAATTTATCTTGATAGCAAAGGACACATTTCTAAACAGCCATTACTCAAGTGACGTCACACGAGTACAAATGGAAGTTGCAGCCTTTTCGTAAAAATATTCATCATCATGAGGTTTTTTAGACCAAAAATTTGAAAATACGGCTCATTAAACTTAAATCTCTAAATGGTTTTCGAATTAACACACCTTAACATAATTTGATCTATGCCTATTATCTCGCCAATGCCAAATAAATGAATTAGCTCCTTTCAGGATTTCTATTACGGGAATTTTTTTAGTATATGACCGAATTTAACCGCAAAAACCTCTGTGACCGCTTATACAAAGAATATGTTTGATAACAGTTTATCAAATCAATCACGTCAGAATTCGATTCAAACGATAAAAAATATCGTGGTAGAAACTGATAAGAATGTTTATTTTTATGCAATCAAATGCAAGTTGTTACAATATCTAGCTGCATTTTTATCCAATACAAGTTACAATGTACCAGAACAACTGAAGGAAAATGTGTTGTAAGTTTTATTTTTCGGCATTTGCAGCTGAGCAAACATCTTATCATGACTTATTGAACCGTCAGAAGCAAACATTATACCTACCAAGAAAATATTTTGAATAAAAATCTTGTGTTTAAAACTATTTATGAAGACTATAAAACATATCTTCACGACATATATCACCGAGGGGGTTTTCAGAGGTGTTTCCGAGTTTGAACTGTTGTCTAGTATCACAGACCACTCAGCCTTTAGACGTTGTAACGAAGGCAAATTTTTTTCGCCGACCCATTAGTGCAATTCCCATAGATACATTTTTAAAAGATTTTTTTTCAGAGGATATACGCCCTTTTAGGACATAGTTTTCATTATTTTGGTATATAAATTAACCATTATATATATGATTTTTTTAAGAATTGTCCGACGACCTTTTCAGTTGAGAATTTTATGACATTATACTGATTGTGATTTGTGATTGCTTATAAAAAAGTGGTCTGTCTCTGTCTCTTTACTCATCTGTCATCTAGCTGTCAAATTAGTCTGAAGCAAATTATTATAAATTTATGTTGATCGCAAAGGACACATTTCTAAACAGCCATTATTCAAGTGATGTCACACAAGGACAAATGGAAGTTGCAGCCTTTTCGTAAAAATATTCATCATCATGAGGTTTTTTTAGACCAAAACTTCGAAAATACGGCTTATTAAACCTAAATCTCGAATTGGTTTTCGAATGAACACACCTTAACATAATTTAATTTAAGCGAATTGCACTACTATACAAATCTCATTCCATACTATCCCATCTCTATTTCCTTGCTTTGTACCCCCCGCATTACTCCGCAACACTCCGCTAGTGGCGGAAAATATTTTCACTTGTCTGTGGTTGATGGCTAAGACGATTGATTAAATGTCTCTGAGCTAATGGCTCAATAAACTATATTTTATTTTATTTATTTTATTTAATGGCTAAGTCAGGGATGAGGAAACTTTCTCATTCGCGTGCCAATATTTACTAAGGAAATATATGGCGGGCCAAGTTGTTGCATTTTTGGCTATATTATTTACTGAAATAAAAATATTAGTATGTATTTTCTGTAACACTAATTTATTGTTCAATATTACAAAATAACTATTGAAATAAGGAAGAAATTGCAATTTGCAATTAAATTAAACTTTCACGTTAGCTGCGAAATTTCTAACAATACGAAAACTTCACTTGATTTTTGTTTGTTGGTCGCGGGCTGGATTTCAACGCTTCGCGGGCCGTAGTTTCCCCATCCCTGCACTTGATGAAAAAAAATGTAAACCGATCTACTTTCGTTGTATAAATTTAACTAGTTTTTTTTTTCAAATTCAAATTCAAATTTATTTATTTACAGTTTAAAAACAAAGATTGGCGTTCTCTAGTCCCCACAGTAGGATTCCCTAGGTGGTGGGGACTAGCTTCCTTTACTCGTCTCATAAATTTGGTGTTCCATGCTGCATTATACAAAATCAAAAACACAGATCTTAGCTATAATAAATTACTCAGTTACCATTAATTACATTAAATTTAAAATTATAATAAATTGATTAAAATATGAATTTACATCTAATATGAATTATGTTACTGAATTAAAATTAAATAAAAATTAAGTTAAAAATGTCAATCTAGTTAAAGGTACGGATAACTACGTATCCCACTTATATTATAAATCCGAAAGTTTGGATGGATGTTTGTTACTCCTTCACGTCGAAACTGTTAAGGCATCAAAGCCTTCTTTGTAATCTATGCCTACCATAGATACATTTTCATATATTGTCAACATGTCTAGTGTGTCAATTGAATAACCTAATTAAAGATGTAACTATATTCCACATTCCAATCCTTATTCATCATAAAGTATCCACCACTTTAACATGGTAGCAGAGCGTAAAATAATTGAATAAGGCAAGAAGTTTTGTTCCGGGAAAGAATTTTTCTTAAAATTTGTGTTACGCAAAGAAGAAAATTCATACAGTGAAATCTGTACCAGCTATCTACCGCTATGGATAGGGCGATTGTAGAAGCATCAAGGGTGCAGATAGGACACCTAGATTCAAAAAACTTCAAGTCATGGAAGTACAGAATAATGGTTGTTATAAAAGCCATCCCTGGAGCCTTAGATATTATAGAAGGCAGGCGATGCAGGCCAAAACAACCAGCTGTAACGACAGAAGTGGCCGTAAAAGATAGTTACAAAAAAGAATTGCAAGAATTCATGAATATTGACAGTGCAGTCTTAGTTCTCATCACGACAAATATGACAGATGAAATTTTAAATCATGTCATGCGTCTAACAAGTTCACAAGAGGTATGGGAAGAACTAAATAGACTATATGGAGAAAGTAGTGAAGATAAAAGCTATGATCTATGTCTAAAATTCTTCAGTTATAAGAAAGAACCAGAACATTGTATGGCGACTCATATTTCTGCGTTAAAGAATATCTGGCACGAATTAAACGACCAGTTAGATTCAAAATTACCAGACATGCTACTGATCTGCAAGATTTTGGACACTTTACCGAGAGAATTCTTCGCTTTTAAATCAAGCTGGCTACTTATGACTAAGAAAGACAGAACTGTAGAAAATCTGACTACCCAGCTATGTGCCCACGAAAAATCCTTGAAGAATATAACAGAAAACGAGAGCACCACTGAGGCATTATTTGTGAAGAATGCAAAAGGAAAAAAGCAAGAAAAACAATTCAAATGCAAATATTGCGGACTAAGCGGACATCGAGTAAAACAATGTAAAAAATGGATTTCTGATGGAAGGCCACCCAAAGAGGCGACCTCAGTCAATGTAACCCTACAAGTCTTGGCCCTTAACAATATCGGAGTCGCAGATAAAGATTGCTGGTTCGTGGACAATGGTGCAACAAGCCATATAACGAACAGAGGTGATTTTTTTGCAAGTTTTGAATACTTTAAAGGCCAACACACAGTAAAAACAGCAAATGGTCAAACCATAGAAGCATTAGGAATGGGAAATATCCGAGCTGAGGCTGATATCTGTGGAAAACAAGAGCAAATTTTACTCAAAGATGTTTGGTACGTCCCAAATATAAAGATGAATCTGTTTTCTGTGCTTGCTGCACATGACCACACGTACAACAGTGTTTTCGAGTCGACAACAAACAAGTGTACGTTGAAAGTAGATGGAATCATTAAGTTAACTGGAACTAGGCAGAGAAATGGTGGACTTTATAAAGTGGAACTCACTTGCCTGTCGCCGAAATCAGAAGTTAACCTGGCAATGACTAATCCACTACAAGTTTATCATGAGAGGCTCGCTCATCAAAATAAGAGACACGTGAAACAGCTCATACAAAAAGAGTTCGGAATAAAAGTGGAGGACAGTCAAACAGATCTATGTGAAGGCTGTGTATATGGAAAGGCTCATAGACAAAAGTTCGGTACAAGGATTAGATCAACTCAACCTGGAGAGCTAATTCATACTGACATATGCGGACCTTTTGCATATTCGATCAAGAAGTTTCGATATTTCTTAATCTTCAAAGATGATTTCACTCGTTATCGATACATATATTTTCTGAAACAGAAATCTGAAGCACCGACAAAGCTCAAGCAAATGCTAGCTGAAGTCAAGGTTGCTGGACATACTGTGAAAGAAATCCTGAGTGATAATGGAGGAGAATTTGACAATGAACAATTTCGAAAAATCTTGTGCGAGCATGGCATAAAACAGAGACTAACGATGCCTCACACTCACGAACAGGCTGGCTGCGTTGAAAGAGAGAATCGGACGGTAGTAGAAGCAGCACGAGCAATGATGCATGCTCATGAGGAGATACCTCAAGGTCTTTGGGCAGAACTCATAAACACTGCGGCGTACATCCTAAATCGTACTGGCCCGACTAGTGTAGAAGGGAAATCACCCTATGAGTTATGGCACGGAAAGAAACCTGGTATCAAGCACCTGAGAATCATTGGTTGCAAATGCTACGCCCACATTCCTAAGTCAAACCGCAAAAAGCTAGACAAGAAAGCACAAAAAGGAATCTTGATTGGCTATGATGGAGATGAAGGCTACAGGATTTGGGATAAAGTCAATCACAACTTGATAAGATCCAGAGATGTGACATTCGAAGAGACACCGTTACTAGGACACACTGTCAAAGATGACATCCCTCAAAATTCTGAACCATCAACCTCAACCAACAAAATGCTTCAATATGAGCTACCAGATCTCCAACAAGAGACATCGCAAGAAATGACGGTACAGCGGGATGATGCTCAAGGCGTACGAATATCTTCAAATAAACCAATGATATCGACATCACACTATGATAGAGTCGATGAGCAGGAAGCTTATATAGAACAAGATGTCCAAGTACGAAATGAGATCGACAATGATTCGGAACAGCATGATACTGTGGAATCTGAAAATGAGGATAACTGTGACCTCTTAGAAAATGAAATTGAACGTGAAGGTCAAATTACTCTTAGAGACCGGAATAACCTCAGACCTCCAAGTCGATACAGAGATGACGTTTGTAATATGACATTGAATCAACCTGCTGATGAACCAAAAACTTTCAAAGAAGCTATGTCAAGAGTAGATCGGAACAAATGGCAAGAAGCCATTAACAACGAAATAAATTCCTTGAAAGAGAACGAAACGTGGGAATTAGTTGAATTACCGAAAGGCAGGAAAGCTATTCCTTGCAAATGGATTTTCAAGATTAAGACTAACCCTGATGGTACTTTAGAAAAGTATAAGGCCAGATTAGTTATAAAAGGTTATTCTCAAAAGGAAGGTTTGGATTTTTTCGAGACTTTCAGTCCTGTGGCAAAAAGCAGCACTATAAGAACGGTGCTAAGTGTTGCTGCGAAGGAAAATATGTCTCTGGCCCAATTCGATGTATCAACTGCTTTCTTATACGGAAAGTTAGATGAGGAAATTTTTATGAAGCCTCCAGAAGGCTACGCAACTAATTCCAAACTTGTGTTCAAGCTTAAAAAGAGTCTCTATGGACTAAAGCAGGCACCACGTTGCTGGAACCGATGTATAACAGATTACATCATTGAGGTTGGTTTTAAACAGAGTAAAGCGGATCCTTGCCTGTTTATACGAAAGAAAGGCAAAAGAAAAATAATTTTAGCCCTTTACGTAGATGATGGACTCTTTGCTTCAACAAGTGATGAGGAAGCAAAAATTTTTATAGAGGAGCTAAAGAAGCGTTTCAAAATAACTGTCAAAACAGCGACCTATTTTCTGGGAATGGAAATAAAAAAAGAAGCAGACGGCTCTATTCTACTTCATCAGGCAGCGTATACTAAACGCGTTCTAGAAAGATTCGGTATGGAGAATTGTAAAGCTGTTGCAACACCAATTTTAAAATCGAATTCCAATAAAGAAAAGGAAGAGACTTCTGCACCTTTCCCTTATCGTCAAGTAGTCGGAGCATTAGCTTACCTCATGACAGGGACAAGACCAGATATAGCCTATGCTATAAGTATCGTATCACGCAATCTAGATAATTCTACTAAGGAGGATATCCAAACTGCCAAGCGAATCTTGCGCTATTTGAAAGGCACAATGGATAAAGGTATCACTTATCGAAATGACAAGGCTTTTGGCTTAGAATGTTATAGTGATGCTGATCATGGTGGTGATCATAGTACGGGACGCTCCACTACTGGAATGTTATGTTTGTTTGCTGGAGGACCAATTTCATGGCAGAGCAAACGACAATCAACTGTTGCGATTTCATCTACAGAAGCAGAAATTGTAGCTGCGAGTGAAACTGCACGCGAGATCATATGGCTGAAGAGTATCTTGAAAGACATTACGGATGAGGAATGTCCAACTACCCTTTGCATCGATAATGAGTCTGCAATTAGGCTAGCCAAGAACCCACCATATGAATTTCATCAACGAACGAAACATATTCGAATAAGATCGTTCTTTGTGAGAGAATGTGTCACAGATGGTGTCATCACTGTGCGCAAAGTGCCAGCAACCAGGCAACTTGCTGACATGTTAACAAAGCCCCTTTATGGACCGAGAATTATTGAACTCTGCGAAATGGCAGGCATTCGAAACGGAGCCGGATGTTAAGGCATCAAAGCCTTCTTTGTAATCTATGCCTACCATAGATACATTTTCATATATTGTCAACATGTCTAGTGTGTCAATTGAATAACCTAATTAAAGATGTAACTATATTCCACATTCCAATCCTTATTCATCATAAAGTATCCACCACTTTAACAGAAACTACTGAAACGATTAGGCTGAAACTTTGCACAAATGTAATTCTAGACCTGCGGGCCTATTATCTATCTCTAGTTTCCAACTGGACAGGGTGCCTATCATCAAAAACATAGATATACTATCGAATTTCGATTGTCTAAGGATATGTTAGCATTTGAAGTGACGTCACAGTTCGTAAATAATTCAATACCCTCTAAAGGCAATTTTGAAAGTTCAGTTTTTATCTATGTTTTTGACGATAGGCACCCTGTCCAGTTGACAACCTAAGATACAGAATAGGGGAGCTGGAATAGAACATAGGCTACTTTTTATCCCATAAATCAGTTCCCATTGGAAGGCAATGGGGTATCAAGTTCCTATAGAAAAGTGATGTACTGTTACTCCTTCACGCCATTAAATATTAGTGAGAATGGGATGGGATGAAATAATGGCATTAGTGGGATAGGATGGAATGGGATTCGATACGACTATACAAAAACTTAAAAACGCGGGCGAAGCCGTGGGCAAAAGCTAGCTATAAGCTATAACCTTTTTGGATTTTTGGATTCCGCATTGGCATGTCAGCTGTAACAGAAAACCAGCGTTGTGACTTGATGTGCATACTTAATGTATAAGTATGTATTGTTTCGTCACAGCAACATGCTGAGTTATGACCTATTTGGTGGCGGTGAATGCATGGGATGGTGTCATGTTAATTTTGCTGTTATTTTCTTTTCTGTTTGTGTCTTGTTAGTTTTAAGAATTGAGTTTCAGTTATTATGTACCGTTATGTTGCCTTCTTATGTATTATTCTTGCCCCAAATAAATTTATTTTCTTTCTTTATTTACATCCAAAATATTCTAGTGGAAACCCTTATAGAATCTTTTTGTTGTCCGTCCGTCTGTCTGTCAAGACCCTTTTGCTCGGCCCCCGTTTGAGTTATCAAGTTGAAACTGATACCTTCTACAGAAGTCTAAGGCCCCATCTTTGGCACCATGGTGCTGTAAAAAAATCAAGCTTCCATGCCTATATTTACTTTTTCCTTGTTTTTTTTTTTTTAAATTAAATTTAAGTAAACTCAACCTTTATTATTTCCCTGTGTATTTCCCCATATTATTATTTATTACTTAAAACTATTACCTATACACATTACACACAGATTATTTAATTACTTACCTATATATTACATTAAAACTGACCTGTAATAAGTGTATCTGTTATACCTACATTACATAAATAAATATATTTAATTTCATTTAATATAGGGCACTTCAAGTTGACTTTGAAACTTGGAATTTCGTTTCTGTTGGTTCTGTTGGTTCTGTAACAGTATTGTATTGTGTGATGGAGTCCGACTGGCACTTGGCCGTTTTTTTTGTCATCTGTAGCATATGTTCAAGACCGATTCTGTGGTATAGAGGCGCTAACGTCTCGACAACTAATTCGGAGGTCTCGGGCTAAGGCGATATGTAAAAGTTTTAGCGTCCCTGTACTTCATATGCGAAAAAAACCTCAGTGCGAGAGGGACGGATTCGTGGAAAAGTAGCAAAAAGTCGGTTTTTTATTAATATAAAATCTACTAAAAATTCTATCAAAAAATGCTAAGGCTTTTTGGGGGTCATGACCCCCCCTGGCCCCCGCTGGCCATGAACTGTGGGTACATATTTGTGATAAGACGGCGATAAGGCCCCTAACAGGTTGGGACGAGTTTTGACTGTTTTAGAAACTACACATTCGGGAATACCTCTGACATCCCCTTGGGAAATTGTTTTTACAGGTGTAAACACAGACATCGTCGATAAGGATGACTACAAAGCGCTCGAGCACGCCATGCTAGATCGACAGTACATGTACAGACAGACAGACAAGCAGCCGTGTGACGTGTACGTCTGGGGAACCAACTCCAACTACACTCTAGGGACTGGCACGCAGCAGCAGAAGAAAACGCCCGATCTGCTGAGCTGCTTCAGCAGGACTAATACATCCGTCAAACAGGTTGGTGTTTTATTACTAAAAGTTTCGTGGTTTAGATTTATAATGGGTATCAAAAAAGTGGCGCTAGGTAGGGGACTCCCGGTCGGGCTAAAACCAATTCGTTTTTCGGAATTTATGTGCATAGTATTTGTTCTTACTTACCACTTGCTGAACGGTGACGAAAAACATCGTAAGGAAACCTACATGCCCTAAAAAGCGTGTATTTGTGCCCGAAGTACGGCGATAGGGCTCACCACCCATCACGTTGGGACTTGCATTTCACAGTTCACACTCGGAACCCCTCTGACACCCCCTCGGGGATTCATGTCGTGACGATATATTTATATTTGATATATATCATATATACAAGGTGAATTTGTGAACATCGTCCAAATTCATACCTGAGCCTTGGTAAGTTATCAGCATCATGAACCAATAACGATTTTTGTAAAATTCATAAAATGAAATTTCGACTCCCCATAGTGATTCACTCAGGACTGGGAGTGACTTACTATGGGAAGTCGAAATTTCGTAATACGAATTTCACAAAAATTGTTATCGATTCATGATGCTGATCACTTACCAAGCCTCCTGTATGAATTTGGACGATGATCAAAAAGTCACTTTGTATTACGATATATTACTTGGATTTCGCCTGACTAATTTCACTGTAATCGTACAGTTTCCTTTAAACAGGATTACACGACGGTTCCCTGTTCTACAAATATATAGTGGGTAGCCCTTTATATATCTGCACGCTATCATCGCGCCCCGCTACTATCACGCTTTCAATGTGGTGAGGCCTTTAGCGTTGCCAATTGCCTATATGGCCTTAGAATTGATGTCTATTATTTTTATAACAAAATTGTAAAAAATATACTGTCTAAAATTAGTCATTTGACACATATTTGTCATTGCCAAAATGTCAAGATCAATAACCTCAAAAACGTTTTTTTGAATTTTTACATATTTATTATTTAAATATGCACACAGTCGGCTTACCGCGAACCTGTTTGGGTTTCACAAATTTTCTATTCTTTATATTTGGTATAATTGGTCTGGGAATATGCACTTGGTGCGCCGTTAACACCGAGTTCTTCAGAGCGGTGAATTATACCATCACAAAGAGCTCCCTAGTTGCTCTGGTAGCAGATTTTGTTAATCTAAAGCTGTGGCACACTCGTTTAACGATTATCCTAATGCCGGTTTGTGTGTTGGCTACCTTAACTTCTTGCTGTGGAATCCTGGGGGCGGGTTGCAAAGTGAGATGCGCTATGAAGTCCTACATCCTACTCACGAGTCTGCTATCTATGACTGCTATTTGGATATTCTTTGTTTCCTTGATTTACAATATCCACTCTAATAACGCAACTACTAGAAGGAATTATCTAGACGCTCTGCAAACAAATTACGGCAACGAAGACGATTTCTTTACGTATATCCTCGATTATGTAATGGTGGAATTTGAATGTTGTGGAGTGAACAGCTATGAAGATTTCGCAGATTCGAATTGGCGGAAAAGTAATACAGATATTCCGTATCCAATACAATGCTGTCAACACTTGAACAAAACTGCTCTCTATCCAAAATCCCAAGACTGTCTGAAAGGAAATCTTTCAGATTCTAACAAGAACGTCGGCTGTTTTGACGCTGTACGACTATCGATTATCCGAAACAAAGTACAAATCATTGTCTACTTGGTTCTATCAGGCGTTTCATACTTTATACTGGCTTTCTTTACATTTACAATATTTAGAGGAGAGCCTCTGATAAAAAATAAACCGACAATGTCAACAATGTTTCCGGTCGAAATCGATAAATACGAGCAACCAGACGGACTGTCCTACGCGTCCCTAGAAAACATGAAAACAGTAGAAGAACCCCCGAGAAAAGTTGTCCGTGTGGTGTCGGCTACGAATCCTAGTCAAATTTTCAGATTTACTCCGCCTTAGTGTATGCAATAAATTGTTCACAGAATTTTGTTGTGGGTTTTCTTTGTTTATCTATGGGACAACTTCTTTTTAAAGATATTTATTTATTTACGATTCAAAGATTTTGCAGTTTTTGACGAATTTTGATGAGTAAGAAAAATATTATTCTAATAAAACCGGCGAAGTGCGAGTCG
Source organism: Ypsolopha sequella (assembly GCA_934047225.1). Classification (NCBI taxonomy): domain Eukaryota; kingdom Metazoa; phylum Arthropoda; class Insecta; order Lepidoptera; family Ypsolophidae; genus Ypsolopha; species Ypsolopha sequella. Next base: position 8,194,530 of record OW204002.1, on the reverse strand, counting down.
GACACGCGCACGAAGGATTCCGTACCATTATCTATAAAAACGGCAAAAAAACATGTCTGTTGTATGGGAGCCCCCTTAAATATTTATTTTATTCTGTTTTTTACTATTTGTTGTTATAGCGGCAACATAAATACATCATCTGTGAAAATTTTAACTGTCTAACTATCACGGTTCATGAGATACAGCCTGGTGACAGACGGACAGTGGAGTCTTAGTAATAGGGTCCTGTTGGTTACCCTTTGGGTACGGAACCCTAAAAATGACCAAGCAGAATTTCAGTGGTCGAGCGAGAATCTCGTAGGACACACAGATGATACAGGGATCAGTTATAAGCAAACGGCAGTGATAACCTCTATTGAAACGCGCACGCTAAAATACATGACCTTCATTCTGACCGTTTCTCTTTTTTGTCCGTGAAACTTTATTTTCTTCGAGTGAGATTCTATCTCTACTCATAGAGGGTAAAAAATTTCAAGGTCAACTTTTTTGGTATGGCCATTGTTGTAGGAAGTTAGCGAGTGTGGTCATGGGTGGATTGGGCGTACGCAAAAGTAAGAAAACTCGATATGTAGGAACATGCAACATATATTATGTAGTTATATTATTATTATTATATATATAAAATTATAAATTTACACCAATAACACAGTAATATAAATAAGTTAGTAATAAATCAAGATATATTTCGGGCCCCACTGGGCCCGGCATCAGTTGCAATTATACTGTTGACTTATGACAGGATGACAAATAATATTTACAGGATGTCGATGATTATAAAAAAAATAAAAATATATAAAAGTAAAACCTACCGTTCTCTTAAAATCTAATTTTTTGTTAGAGTTATTGACGATGTGCGTGTGGGTGGGATGTTAGATGGTGTGTATGAGTTTTAATGTGTGTGTAGAAGGGTGAGTTATATATACCTATATATATGTTACAGGTCACATTTTTTTAAAATAGTTTTACAGCTCTGGATGCAAGTCCTTTTGAGCCAATCGTTTTTATTATTTTCACTTTGTGAGCACTTTATATACACATCGTTTTATCACTTTTACAATAATATTTACATTCAATTTACAGTTTGTCCACTGTGTTTTGAATATATTTCAAGAGAGGCATAAAGAATTTTGATTCAGTTAATAAGTTTTGGAGGCGCGAGTGTACATCACAATTACCACAGATTTTTTTTAGTTCTGACACAAGTATTAGTCTATGAATTCCAAAATTTGGACAGTTAAAAATAACGTGGTTCAAATCAGCACTATTTCTGGAGCTGCCAGCTAAAAAAAAACTCGTCTAATCTTTCGATAGCCAAAGTTCATTTTTTATTTGTTTTCCAGATTTGCCTGGGCAAGTTCCACACAGTATGGGTATCTTCGTCCACGGAAGGCGGCGAGGTCTGGGCTTGCGGTCAGCTGGCGCGGGTCGGAGCCGCGGTTGCCACTTCGCTGCGACCAGTCCTTCTGAAGCTACCTGAGCCATGCGTCCAGGCCGCTGTTACCGTGGATTCGACGGTGCTTCTGATGCAGAGTGGGACGGTAAGCGTTTTAAATTTTGTCACCAGTATGATTGGGAGATAAAGTAAAATAATTGCAGCAGATAAATGAGAGTTATGTTATAAGTGTTATAACCAACAGGTTTTTTTTATGATCCTTATTGCTGGCCGTTTGGCCTATACAGGGTGGAAAAAATGAAAGGGCCCTGGAGGGGAACTACCTTAAATCCTTTAGTTAGCTCATTTTACTGAAAGGAAACATTCCTTTATTTTTTAAAAGAAACAAAACTGCATTTACAAGTGAACAGTACTAGGTATTGTTAATAAAGAACTTGTAATAAATATTCAATTTCATGAGTATCTCGTACAACAGATGAGTGTAAGACCAAATGTTTATCAGACAAATTTTATTCTGAACAATAATCCTACCGATTCGTATGATAAAATAGCGAGGGTTTATTTTTTTAATTTTTAGTTAGTTCGATTCCCGGGTGAGACAAGCGAATTTCAGAATATCTTTGAATGCAGTTTTGTTTCTTTTAAAAAATAAAGGAATGTTTCCTTTCAGTAAAATGAGCTAACCAAACGATTTAAGGTAGCTCCCCTCCAGGGCCCTTGAATTTTTTCCAACCTGTATAGTAAAGCCTGACTAGGAAAATAAAAAACCTCACCATATTGCGGAAAACCAATAGAACTTATTTCTTCTACTGGCAACCTCAACTTTGAAACGTCATTATTTCGATTGCTGTCAAAGTGTGCTGTTATTTTTTCGTGTGTGTGCGTGTGTGCTGTCAAAGTGTTGATTTTGTTTTTAATATGTGTGTGTAAACATGAGTGTTGCAATCATAAAAGCAAATGTGGCGCCCGTAGAGCAGGTTTTTTATTTTCCTGGTCAGGCTTTAATATCAGTAATAATCCATCTTTCAAGATCGTAAAAGACAAGACAATCTGCGAGTACATAAATGTCACTATGAAATGAGGCCGTCAGCGCAAAAGTGGCCTAACCCACAATATTTCATATTCGTACACAACAACAGATTACAATCCACAAATTCTGTTATACAATTATCCATGGCTGAAACTAGGCCGGTTTTGCATAAAAATTTATTATGTTTTAAATAAATTGCAATAGATAAGTACGAATATGAAATATTGTGGGCCACTTTTGCGCTGACGGCCTCAAATAAAGAAGGTTCCTTTTGTACCTTTTAGGTACGAAACCCTAATAGCCCGCACTCGCACATGTCGCGTAATATTATGATTGCTACAATCCACTTTTGATTACCTAAACTTATAACGAACTGCATGAACATTTGTAAAATGGTGTTTCAGGTCCTCCAATACGGCATAAACCACACGGACGCCGCAGTCTCTCAATCCAACAGTAAAACCCCTTCCCTCATCAAATTGCCCTCAGTGAAACCCTTACTGAAGCTATCAGCCCCTCTCGGGGTAACTTCGTCGCGGTTCCACGCCGTCGTGTGGAACGTCAGAGCGGTGTACACGTGGGGGCAGAATGTGGGGCAATTAGGACACAGCCAGCCCACTGATGGTTATGTAGATACGCCTAAGCGGGTAAGTTAATAACTTAGAAAACATTTTTTTTCACCCCTTATTTTCACGCCAAACTGAAAAGTGAAGTTAGGCGAGACAGATAGAGATAAAAAACCGGCCAAGTGCGAGTTGGACTCGCGCAGGAAGGGTTCCGTACCATTGTCTATAAAAACGGCAAAAAAACATATCTGTTGTATTCAAAATCGCACATTTTGAAAAATCTATTTAAAACAACTTTCGGAACTATTTAGTATCAATTGAAATCAACGACCTTGAAATAAACAATAAAATTGTTTAATTTCATTAACAAAACAAATCTCTCGAGTACGTGGTGTTGAAAAAAGTATTGCTCAAATACGCGTTTAAACCATTGACGTACTAACAAGTAGACATCGGATCTGCGCCCAAAAGTGTCAGAACCAAAAGAGTGTCAAAACCATTGAAAACTAAAAAAAGCGTGTCAATCGCATGTCAATGAAAATTGAGCCATGCAGCAATGACACTTTTTTCGTAAATCTTGTACTAGACCCGAGGTCCATGGTTTGTATGTCAATGGTTCAAACGGTCGCTAGTTCAAAAGGTGCGATTTTTTTGACGCCGAGTGTATTATACAATAATACATGCCATAGACAATTCACAATTTTGTGATATATGGAGGTTTGCGCGTGATGACGCCTTTTAACAATCCCCAGGTAGCGATATCAATAAACAACAAAGAAGAGGCGGGTATCGAACTAGTTGGCGCCTCCGACGCCGCCACGGTCATAACTACAAGCCGCGGGGACGTCTATTTGCTGCACAAACATATTTGCAAGAAGATCGCTATCAAGTGAGTTTCATCATTCGCCGTCTATACCTTGTCAACTTCGTGCCTACCGCGCCCACGGGGTATAGGGGTTGCCGGGCGGGCTCTCGGAGGGGATGCGGATGGTGTGGCGGGAGGGTGAGCGAGCACGACTCGTGGGGCGGACCAAGGCAGATGGCGAGTCGCCGGGGAGGTCGCTCCATAGATAAGGGTAGTATAAACCGATGTATAATGGATCTCTTTTGTAGACTCTATGATATTTTAAAGTTGTTAATGTCATACTTGTGTACTTGGAATGCCTTGCGCACGGCCCTGCACACCTAAGTCGCGTGCTACCTCGTACCCGCCAACCCCTGTACCCCGTGGGCGCGGTAAGCACGAAGTTGACAACCTATATCACAGAAGTTGCCAGAGACTCTTCTGTGCTTTAGAACTCTATCTACTACCACCCTAACATACCTCCGTTAATATTTATCGACAATTAAAAGCTCATGTATTCTGAATCTTTTCTTCTTTAGTGAAATATACAAGGTGACTTTTTGATCATCGTCCAAATTCATACTGGAGGCTTGGTAAGTGATCAGCATCATGAATCGATAACAATTTTTGTGAAATTCGTATAATGAAATTTCGACTTCCCATAGTAATTCACTCCCAGTCCTGAGTGAATCACTATGGGGAGTCGAAATTTAGTTTCATGAATTTTACAAAAATCGTTATTCGTTCATGATGCTGATCACTTACCAAGGCTCAAGTATGAATTTGGATGATGTTCGCAAATGCACCTTGTATAATATATATCAACATAATCTCGATGAGGCAAGCAAATTGTATAATTCGTCAGATTATAAACGGCATCGTTAGGCAAACAGCAAAAAAATCTCTATTTGGCGGACCGAAGGGCGAAATTCACCCGCTGCTTTTTGTACAAGATCGTTGCCGGTATCTGTTCCACAAGGTTATTTTGGTTGACAAAAACACCGATTCGGCGCAACACAACTTGACTTAATTAACAGGACTAAACTTAATTTAAGTGTTCTGTCCTTTTCTTTCTGTATCGAAAAGACAAAGACGGGACGCTCAAAATAAGGTTAGTCTTGTCAGTTGTGTTGCGCCGAATCGATACCAATGTTTCTTTTTGAATCTTAAAATCTATAAAATGGGTTCAAGCGATGATCTTGCCTGCTATCTATTATTTAACAGTTGTTTTAGAGATAATGATATCCTAAAAATTCAAAGGTATTTGCGAAATTTCCAATTGGACGCACATTTTTTGTGCCACTTTGTAGTGTTTGTTTTTATACGAATAGATGAGCCCGCGTTGAAAATATAATTATACCTAATTGTTAAAAAAATAAAATCCTTGAAACACTTGAATCATAGAGAGGAAATCGTTGTGAGTGAAACTGATATTTAATTACTAAGCGATCACGTATCCAAACCCATATTGTTTATACCTAGGGCTGCCATCCGTCCGGGTTTCCCCGGATTTGTCCTAGTTTGGAGGGCGTCCGGGGCCCGTCCGGGGAGGATTTGGAAAAAGATCCGGGTAAAACCCGGACACTATATGTGTCAGGCGTAACCACAATTAATTGAAGGATAATCAATAAATAAAAACAAATCTAAGCAAATAATTCATTCGTTCGTAAACCGCATCGAAGCCAACTCCAGCGCGGCAATATAACATATTTATTGTTTAATGAATAATTATTAATGTTGAATGAAAAATATTTGATGAATAAAATGTTAAATAAAAACTTCTTTTTTTTAAGAATATTTGTTTTAGGCGTGTCCGGGGAAAAACCGCAATTTTACCTTAATGTCCGGGGTTTTTGAAGTGTTTGTCCTCTGTCGGCAATTTAGATGATGGCAGCCCTATTTATACCGTTCATCATTGTCACAATTCAAGGAATCGAATTGCATAATTTTTTTCGCGATTTTGGCATTTTTGTGAGTGATACGCGCACTTAAAGTGTGTAGAGCGCTATCTCACTCTTTCCCGTGAATTTTGTCCCTTTCTAACTTTTCGATTTTATATAATAGATGCACCTAATCCAATTGCCTGTTTAGATTGTATATTGAAATTGAATTTGTCTTTAATATTTTATTTTCCTCGTACAATCTTACAGAGGCCAGTTTGTGATCGTGCGTTATCTTCAGTATAGTTGATGCGCATAACGTCCCATATTTACCGTCTGCGGCATTTTTTTTCAAAGGAAGTTGCGTCTATGTGGAATACGTTTATTGCAAGCTACATAATGCTGTAGTACCGGATGTTTAAGTTTAAATTGTACTGTTTAGTTATAAAAATATATAACTTTAAACTCTCGCATTTCGTACACATTATAATATATATAATCGGGTCTACCGCGATAAATTTTTACCTTTTTTACGAAAAGGGGACACCCGACGTTTCGAGACAGTTGCATGTCTCGTGATCTACGGGAAACTGGCAAGTATGGCGAGGCGCAGTGATGAGATGCAGGTGACGACCGAAGTATTTTTCTTTTACCCGCATAAACACATTAGACTTTAAAATTAATTGTTATCTAATTCACGCACGGCACACAACACTCACAGTTTCCCGTAGACCACGACACATTCAACTGTCTCGAAACGTCGGGTGTCCCCTTTTCGTAAAAAAGGTAAAAATTTACCTAGTTATAAAAAATTATAAAGTTAATATTTTTAAAATTCCTTTAATTACAGTTACGGAACAAACTGTATTCTGTATGTAAAACTTTGTAAAAGGAATTTTGAAAATATTAACTTTTATGATTATATTTTTGTTTTCATGATGTAAGTTATGTCATGTGGATGTTACGAGTAAGCTGACGTATGTTTCACAAAAATTTCTTCAGCCGTTTTCTACCTGGAGGAGCCCAAAACTTGGTGTGTTTTGGAAACGTGTTTTTGTTTTTTATAAAACAAGTGGCTGAAATGCAATGGTGTAGTACATTTTTACAAGCAGCTCGTGAAGCCCTTTCATTCGATATCACGCACACACGAAAGGTTTCAGAAAAAAATTTCGAAATTTCCATACAAATAAATGATGACGTCGTAAAAACCAGACAGCGCAATTTGAAGTTTAACATCCGGCACTACAAGATTATGTAGCTTACAATAAAGAGATTCCACATATTCGCAACTTCCCTCCACAAAAAATCCCATAGCATGCAGTATGCAAATTCAAATTCAAATAGTTTGCAAAGTAGTTATATATAATACACTTTTTACAAGTCAAATTTAATTTTATAAAAATATATGTAATAAAATAATAAATGTACATGAACTAAATTAAAGGTTTATTTAATTTATGTAGCAATATACAAGGTGACTTTTTGATCATCGTCCAAATTCATACTGGAGGCTTGATAAGTGATCAGTATCTTGGATCAGTAACAATTTTTGTGAAATTCGTAAAATGAAATTTCGGCTTCCCATAGAAATTCAGTTCCAGTCCCGAGTGAATCACTATGGGGAGTCGAAATTTTATTTTACGAATTTCACCAAAATTGTTATTGATCCATGATACTGATCACTTACCAAGCCACCAGTATGAATTTGGACGATGATCAAAAAGTCACCTTGTATATACGATTAAAATGATAGGTAAAATATATATTATACAAGGTGAAATCCAAACAAGCGCCCGAACCCATACAGGAGACCCGGCCAGGGACCAGGAACAAGGTTCAATGATCACCAACCGAGCCTCCAGCACGAATCCAAGCGACCGACCAAATCCCAGCCACTACATACTAATAGGTTACAAATATAAATACATGCTTACCTACATGATCTTCAACTAGTGTGTCTGGGCCCAAAAAAATAAAGATCTAATAAGTAATGGCATCTTGATTTTGAACATAAACACTTGTACTAGTTGTTTCATAACATCATTATATTTGTTGCACACTTCCCGTTGCACACTTCCCAACCAATTGTATCATTGTTGACATACGTTTGTCGTTTTATGGCTCGTATATTAATATAGTGACTGTATCCCCTGAACATGGATTGATTTCCGAAACCGGTTGGGAAGTGTGCAACGGGAAGTGTGCAACAAATATAATTATGTTATGAAACAACTAGTACAAGTGTTTGTGTTCAAAATCAAGATGCTTTCTGTTTCATCAAGTGCCGACAATCGCAAGTATAAATCAAGTAATGGCATCTTTCTCAGACAGATCAACCTACGCCAAGTGTGTGTGGACGCCAAAGTGAACGAGCATGGCCAATGTTCAAGAGTGACGGTGCTACTGCTGACTACAGTTGGGCAACTGATGGTTTGGCAGGACACCACCAACAAGCTGACCAGGTAACCAGTAAATATAGATATAAAAAATAATATCGTTTTCTGTGATAAGTTTTGTTAGTAATAAAGGAAAATGCTTCAAATGTATGGAGAAAAAACCCAGACCCGGCGCAAAAGTTATGTATGTCGTATTTTTTCTAAATATGTGGTAAGTGAAAATGTATATGAGGCATTATAAAATTCGAAGGCTAAATGTACGAAATTGCTATTTGTTGGTAGCAGGGGTACATTTTTTTTGTATCGAAATGTATGTTTTATATTTTTTCAAAAAATGTGGTTATTAAATCTGTATATGTGAAATTATCAAACTAACGAAAAAATATAACATACATATCGTTTGCGCCGGGCCTGGGTTTTTTTGTGGCATTGTCCTTTAGTGTTCCAATGGCCAATTGTGTTTTTTTTAGACTTATATAAATTTGCATTATTTGGACACAATACCTTATCTACGACCATCAAATATATGGTGTTCGTGTGACAATATTTATAATTATTACATCAGATATTCGGAAAGGTGGCAGCTGGGATTATTTTTTTATATACAGGGTGTTTGGGACATCGATGTAAATATTTTGAGGGTTATAAAGCAAGTGATTTTGAACATTTCTGACTGAATTTACTATTATGCAAAGTTTTTTAGTTTTTGAGATGTAGAAGTTTTTCAGTTTTGTCTTCTTAAAATTAGGTAACTGCATTTAAAAAATAATAAAATAATTATTTTGGTTTTTACCCAAATTAAAAAAAAAAACTATTTCTTCGTACTGTATTTAGTTTTTGTTTTATTTTCACTTCTTTTTGAACACTTACCTAGTTTTTATGTTCAATAGAAGAATATTAAGAAATAGTTTAAAATAAAAATAAGATTTTTAGTTATAAATAGTGTTTTATTGTAATTTTAAGTGGACAAAACTGAAAAATGTCTATATCTCGGAAACTACAAAACTTTGCATAATATTAAATTCAGTCAGAAATGTTCAAAATCACTTCCTTTATCATCCCTGAAAATATTTACTTCGATGTCCCAAACATCCTGTATATCAAGTCCTTATTTCCAGATGCGTGTTCGGTCTCTCCCATCAAACGGTGGTGACGCACGTGACGTTAACTCACGACGCTATGTACTTCACCACTAAGTATGGAGAGGCGTTCGTCGGGTATATCTCACGGAAGACTCCGCCCATGAGCACGCAGCCCACGCCGAGAAGAGACAAGGAGAAAGGTAACTGAGGAACGGCTCGACAATCCCGAGTTCGCGGGTTCAAATACCCTTGATTTAGGATATTTGTTACAATATTTCAGACACCATTTTCTACCATTAGTTGCCTTCAAAATCTACGGTAAGAAGTATCCACTTCAAAATCTACAGAGTATACAAGCTTTTCCAAACAGTTTGGTGGCCTAAGAAGCTTCAGATGATTTTTTAAGCAGGTTTTTCTACGTGCCGTTCCATCCATCAGCCTAGTTCGTCCATTGCTGGACTTTGCCACTCCTGGCGGCCATCCTGGAAGAATTGCCCATACTCACACACGCTGGGCAGGCGGGTTAGTGAGCTGGAACCCTCGCACCAGTGACGCCGCTGCCCGTCCCAGTCTGTTCCATATAAGGCCCGGCTATTAGGGATGGATATACCGCCATCCATCGGTCCCAGGCATGGTGGGCCTCCTGGTTTTTTGCCTGTGAGCTGTCCTCTTACTCTCCTCCGAATTACTTCGAGGGGGTCTCCAAATAAGATGGTGTTACCTCCACAGTCGAGCCCGGCATCAGCTCTACCACCTGTGAAAAACGTGCATGTTTACATGTGCGGTTTAATGAAGCTTGCTGAAGTTTTTGTGCAAGAACCGTAAACACTATTTAAGGAGCAAGACACACACATATAAGACGTAAGGCGAGGACGCGGCGCGGCGGCGCCTCTACAATGTACTTTCATACACAATGTATAGAAGAGTCGCGACGCAAAACATACAGAGAAGACTGGACGCAGGAACAAAATGCCAAGTCTTCGCCCCGTCCTCGCTTTACGTCTTATCTATAGATAGCGCGCGAGTTCATGTCCATCGGAGCCAGAGGCGAAGCGCGGCAGCTGCTCCCCCCCCCCCCTCCGCCTTCACCCGCCTCGCCGCATTTGTCCGTAGTTGAGTGCTGTCCTTGGAATACGCGCTTGTCGATACCGAAACATTTTAGTCACTTTTTTTCTTTAAATTATGAGTAATCCGACTCCAACAAGATTAAGTAGAAAACAACCTTTTATAATACATAAACAAGCACACGAAATGGCGAGAAATGTCCTGTTGTATTATTAATTTAAATATAAAATATTTAAATGAAATGTATTTTTATAAACATTTAATTTTTCTTTTTTTTTCATATTTATTTTACAAAATTATCTAAAGTTACAATACTTATAAGTATGAAATTATTGGCCAAATAAGTAATTATCGACATTACCATAATAGATTAGGTCACAGCACTACCACATTCCTCAGAAAGGATATGAATTCGCGCGCGATCTGTATGTGTCTCGCGCCTTAGCTATGATAAAACTGACGAAATCATTCAAGAATTGTTGTTGACTAGTTTAAAAAAAAACATGTTTCAGAAAGCAACAAGCCGGCGCTAGTAAAGTTCCTTGAGAAGGATGACTGCACAACCGTCCGACTGGCAAGGATCCCCAACGTGCACCGAGCCATCTCCATAGCCGTCGATAGTGAGGGACTCAACTTTGCATGTTTGCAGGTGCGTTCGGAGCGGTCATGAATTGTCCATAATCCACTTGTTTTGGGGGGAGGGGTTGAGTGGAAAGCTACGCTGTCATTGTCTCCACAGAGTTTTACAAGTTTTTTTTTTTAAGAGGCCGGCTACACAACCGAACGACGGTGGTGATCTGGCCAGCCTTTTTTGTTTATTTTAATAATTTTGAGATTATGCATGTAGGTATATAATTTACTGTATTTATATTTATAGGTTTAGTCTAATTTGTAATGTTATTTAAGTTTTATTTAGAGGCCGGCTTAGCAATTCTAGTTAATACAAATGAAATACCAAAACCATTTGTAAATCATATATATTCTTAGGATGGTGTGTGTTTATTCCTATTGGATTACAGAATATCTAGGTTCCCAGATATATATTTTAAAAGAATACTGATTTAAAGACGACAAATAAGCAATTTAAAATTTCCATAGAAAGTTTAATTTTCTCATATTTTATGTTTATTTCATAATGTGTATGTTTCTATCGCAAAGTTTCCATTGGTTTCCGTAAATTAGAATTTAAAAAATGTTGAATTGAAAAAATTTAAGAAATTTAAATGATCTGGAACTACGAATTTTTTCACCATACCTGTGCACCGAATTATTGTAACTACTTGATATACCGGGCTCTAATGCACATAATGAACGGTCACAAAGGCGTTATCTTACCTTATTTTACGGGTATTTTTACATAAAATGTATAAGATAAATAGGAAAATTAATATATATTTGAAATAACAAGACTCTGCCTGTATACATAATATTAAATGACAAAATTTCGTTAATAATTACATGCCAAAAACCAAAAGGTACAAAAAATGAAAAACCCCGATTGTTTTTGGGTGTTATTTATTTAATTTAACAACTAATACTATTATTACAGGTTGAAGAACCTAATGCAACAGTGCAGGCATAAAATATAGATACAATAAAAAACACGAGAAATCTAAAAAACACAAATAATATAACATAATGTACACAATTTATAGATAGCACAAACAATATAATGTTGCTCTTGTGAACTCACTCAACGGACACGAAAAGATATCAATGTTATTTCCAACCTCATTAAGAATTTGGGTAGCGCGTTGGTTAGTTAGTCGCCTCCCGCGACGTTGGCTAAAGTAGCTATTAGGCACTACTAGCCTCATATTTCCCAAGATACTAGGGTTACTTATCCTACCAGTGACCACTTTAAATAAATAAGCGGCCAGAGCATAATCTCTCCTTACTTCCAACTTGTGGTATCCCACCATACCCAAAACAAATAGGGTAGGATAGTAAGGATAGACCCCATACATTTTCTTGTACAAAAACCGAATGAATTTATTTTGTATACGTTCCAACATAAGGCAGTATTTGGTTTCATGTGGAGCCCAGACAACCGCGTTACATTCTAGTTTACTCAAAACAAGTGCATTATTTAATGCCTTCACTACACCAATACCGTCAAAACCACGTCAAAACCCTGAGCCTGCCTTATGATTGCCTTATTATATTCACCTATACTCTATTTTAATATGGCAAATAATGTTTGTAAACAACTTTATAACCTAAAAGTGATGAAATATATGTTCAACTGCAATTTTTGCTGCACAATTAAACATATTAATGTACGTGAGTTCACTTTTATTAGTTTAAACCAAAATGTATATAAAAATGCTTTCTTACGTCATATTTCATCACTTAGGTTACAAAGTTGTTTACAAACATTATTTCCCATATTGGAATAGAGTATAGTAATGGCGTTTTTAGTATTGACCGTAGTAGACGTTTAAACCTCTGTGTCCAGGTGAAGCCGACCTGTGGTCTCACCTCGCTCCCGGACCTCTCACCCTCGAGCATGACGAAGCACATGCTCACTCTGATGGAGACCACCGCTGAAGACGACATCCTGCATGACCTCGTCTTTAAGGTAAAGGGCTAAACAATTCTTAGGGTTGTTTTCAGAGAATGTAATATTACACTGTAATAGTTCGTATCGTAAACAAGAACTCGTGTCCCAAAGTCAGTCATTATGTCACAGTTGCACAAAATAAAGATAAAGATAATTTTATTTGCGTCAAATATGGTACAGTGCAGTTGTTAAATTTAAAATGTCCAACATATTTCACCTAAGAGTGCATGCAAATATTTACAATTATATTATTACAATGAAATTTTATTTTACTCGAATACACAAACATGGAGGTCATTGGATATTATAATAATGAAAATTAAAAAAAAAACAGAAACTTACTTACATGTCAAAAATATAAAAAATTATAATAAAATTAAAATTGCAATGTCAATTACATGTCAAAATTTCGTTTGCAAGTACAAAAACACATTAAATTTTATTTTTTGTACGTCAAAAATTATAAATTACTATTATAAATTTGTGTTTTGTACACGTAAATATTGTAATGTGGGATTGTGATGATTGTTACACCGTACTGGGTCAGAAAATAATGCACATCGTGTCGTAGTGTCATCTTTGTCGCACGAAGCACTAAACAGTCCGGTGATAGAGACGACGCTCTACGAAGCCGAAGATAGCCGAAGTGCATTATTTTCTGCTCCGTACTGTAACAATAAAATCAATTATCATATTTAATATATGTTATAAAAGAGGACATATTTAAGACCTTTGTAGATCTGAAAACTTAATTTCATTAACTTCGCTCGATAAAAAATAATCGCTAAGTCTTATATCGTATTATAAAAATCTTATATCGACGCTATGACATTTTAAAGCTATAAATCACAAAATTCGCGAGGATTTTTAATTATAGAATTAAATGAGACTTGAGGATAATTCATGATTTATGTAAAAACGGCTCACCTCAATACGTGTTATGATCGGGAAAGCCGACCAGTTTAATTACATGTCCTAAGGGCAGTTGATTAGAGCAGGATAGACAGTTCAAAAACAAAAGCGTTAGAGCAGGACGGAAGTTTAGCTTGATACTGGGCCTTAAATAAATTCAAATAATCCCTTCCAGATCGGCACAAAACGGTACCCAGCACACGTGTTTGTTGTCGCTTCTGGAAGCGAACACCTATACAAGCTTTACCAAGACAAGAAACTCTTGAACCCTGAAGAAAAGCCCGAAATCACCCTTGAAAATGTCCTCCCCGAAGTGTTCGACAGGATACTGAGGTTTATGTACACTGGTACCTGTGACGTCACGGAACTGGGTCCGTGTGGGCTGAAGATCAGGAGAGAAGATCTGGTTAAGGATAAGAAGGATAATAGAGATGCTGAAGCGGACTTGGAAGCTATTGGTGAGATAATTGTTATATTTTGATTTTAAAAATAACCAGTCAAGTGTGAGTCAGACTCGCGTCTAAGGTTCCGTAATGCGACAGTTTTGGGGTTTTTCGTGAATTTCTCAACCGCTTTATTTTTCCTGTAATTCCGGTGCACTCGTTTTGGAGATAAGGGGGACATACATCTGTTTGTGTTTTTTGAGGATTTCTCGAAATAGAAGCAGATTATTACTATTTTTGTTCCATATTTCAAGTCTTTATCTTTAACGGTGCTAAAGTTATGAGACTGTTACGTATGAACGGACAACAGAGTCTCAACATAAAGGTTCCTTTTGTACTTCTTAGGTACTACGGAACCTACTACGGAATGATTTTGGCAAGATTGTGGACGTTTTTAAACATCATATTTCGTTATTATTAATCTAGATTACTTTTTCGATGTTTGACCCGTATTAATTTTTTTTATTTTATCTAAAACAATAAAAGCACATTCGGCTACACTTTTGGTAAAAAAAAAACAGTAAAATTTACTTATTTTAGGGATTTTTTGTTAAGATATTACTCAAATTTGACGATTTTATCTTATTCTCATTCTTTATTGTACACAAAATATTTAATTACACACGTTAACGTTAAAATTAGTATACAGTGGCGAGCTTATCTCTATGAGAAATTTGTTCCAGCTAACCGAAAAAAGATCTGGAATACATAAAAGAAAAGTAATCATATGTGTACAAACTTATTACTTACTGCCAAATAGTAAACGAAAACACTGATTAAACTAATTACAAAACGATATAAATAAATAATGAATAAAATACATGTAATAATTACACCTATATGCTCTAAGACACCTATCAATTAAAATAAATATGAATACATATATAAACAAATAATTAATTTTAATATAAATAGTTATATTAAAAAACTCAATTATTTGACTTCGACTTAAACATAGATCTCGATAATGTTAATGGACATGACATTCCATACACCCCACAATTTGGTGACAGCGTTTTTAATCAAGCCTAATCTACAATTGATTTTTTTTTTTCGTAGAGAACCCAGCAGAGATCTCAGCGTTTGAAGTGTACAACAACAAACAAAATAACAAGAAGAACAATCGCAAACAACGCAACACAGAGACCCCGACTAGAAGCCACATGTACTGTGACCCGGTCAAGTTGGTACAAGCGTCCGCGAAAAGGTTGCAAGTAATGAGTCTGCATAAACTGCTCGATAAGTTCTAGTGAGTGAAGAATATGTATGTAATATATAGGGTGCATTAAGGCGGGTCTTACGCTAGGGCCACAGCTTCAGGCTTCTGGCGGCGCTTCTTGCTGCGCTTCCAGGCGGTTTTTGTGACGGGCTTTGCCCTGCCACGACACCTGTCGGCGCCTTCATGTATAGCGCGCTCGCTCGACACTAGGTTCGTCCTGTGCGCTCGATCACTGTTTCAACCGCCGTCGCGAAAGCGCAAGTCACTCGAAGCCGGACAAGACGCGCGAGCGGTGACCCATGACCGGCTCTATACTATACAACTTCATACATTTGTTTCCTCCGCCGGCGCCGTCGCAAGAAGAACCGCTTGGCGCGCCTCTCGAAGCCTGAAGCTGTGGCGGAGGGGTTAAGGGTGAATGGGAATGCTTACTGTCAAATTAGTTCCGCATAGAGGGCACTGTGTGTTTGTGTCTGTTAGCTTGTCAGTTCACATACAAATTATTAAATAATTTATTATTTTCATTGAAAAGTTAAAGCAATGGGTGTTGGTGTGGCTTTTGGATGTAAAGAAAATGGAACTTGAACGACAGGGTCTCCTTTCATTCCTCGCAGCGAAGCACCTCTTTTCTTTAGCTCCTCCTTCAGAGCGATACGCCAGGTAGAATACATGACGAATACACCAACAAAAAAAGGCACAAAAGTCTTTAGAAATGTGGAATGCAAAAATAACATCTATCAGCGTCTTTTACAAGAGCGTGATAAGACAAACACTCAGCGCCCTCTACCGTAAAAGCTTTTGGTTTTCTTTCCCATTTAGGTCGGGTTTTACATAGATGTTAACCCATTGAATGCTAACTACGAGTTAACTCGTACTTGGTGTATATAGAAGACGCCAGCTACGAGTTGGGTCGTAGCACGTAGTACTACGCAGGAAGAAACCTAAATGCTTCGGCATCCTCTAAGGAGCTTTTTATTTTTGATTGGCACCTCAAATAATACCAGAGATAAAAAAAATAGTAGGATTCTTTATACATGTTACAAAAAAATACACAAATGCATTTATATGAAGACAAACCATTCCAGTAACTAAAATTTTTTGGCATTCAATGTGTTAATTTTGTAAAAAAAATACATGATATCCTACAGAATATGTGGAATGATGTGCTTTGATTAGAATTTTACATTTGTATTTGGGGGATAGTTGGTAAGCCAAATCACTTGTGTCCTAACCACGATTCATTTCGTTCCCCAGCTACCGCGACGGTACAGTCCTGCTGAAGGAGAGCGCGGCCCTCACTAAGTCCACTCCGGAGTGGACGCGTGCCTCCCTCCCGGAGCTAGTGGACACTCATGTCAGCTCCAAGGACGGGGCTTTAGTGTCCGCTCACAAGTGTGTGCTCGCCGCAAGGCTCGACTACTTCCACGGCATGTTCATGCATTCTTGGACTGAGGTAATAGCGTATCTATTTTAGTAGTTTATGCTACAAGGGCGCAAAGGAATAAATTACGAGGACGATTTAAAACACGAGCGTAGCGAGTGTTTTAAACGTAACCGAGTAATTTATTGCTTTTACGCCCGTGTATCATACTACATTTTTCAATGCATAGTGTGAGGAAATGAAAACAAATATAATCTTGTGAACTTTAAATTATAGTTGGCTCAAAAGGACTGTATCCAGAGCCATTAAACAGTGGAAAAAAAAGTATAACGTCTATGGTACACAGGAAAGGCTGCAGGTTAGCCAACCATTGCAAATAAATAAAAAAAATATATGGGGCAAAATAATCGACTTTCTGTTCGGTTTTGATGCATAAAAAGTGGGCCTTTACGAGCACATGCATTGAAAAGATACTAAAGCTCCAAGCAATGAGAATTGGATGGAGTAGCTGCAATGGAGAGCCGACTATCTGCCTGTGCCCACCAAGCGTCCCACCTCAACATCTTCATCTATTTATTTATTGAATACAGCTTACAGCACACAAAAAGGCAGATAGAGTCGCTGCTATGCCACTACTACAGTAGTGGTAGAAGTGACATATCTTAATTTGATTGTTATTGTATGTGTGGAATATTTTTGTGACGTTATTATGTATGAATAATAGTTAATGTTGTCGATTCGGCGCAACACAACTGACAAGACTAACCTTATTTTGAGCGTCCCGTCTTTGTCTTTTCGGTACAGAAAGAAAAGGACAGAACACTTAAATTAAGTTTAATCCTGTCAATTAAGTTGGTATTTTTTTTTATTTTTTATTTTTTTTTTATTAAAAAAGTATATATACATTATACATAACAGTGTATCGGAAACCTTTTGAGGTTTTTATGTACACTCAGTTTCAAGATTCGTCTAATAACATAATTTCGACTGACTGTCTCCTAGCTACTTAAATAACATTGATCAACTTAGCGTATAAAAAACAAAAACAAAATCGAGGGTAGAACTACACACCACTAAGTAACACAAGTTGTGTTGCGCCGAATCGGTGTTATTATTTATTATTATGAATAATAAATGAATCTGAATCACATTATGAGAGACACAAACCAGACTCATAGAAATATTTGTTTTGTTACAGAGCAAACTACTATCAAAAGTGACACTACCAATAAACCATAGTATCCTGCTACCGATCATCAACTTCCTCTACACTGACACTTGTCCAGAAGTCGAAGCGGCTGAGAGTCTCGACTTCATCTGCAGTCTTCTTATCGTTGCAGACCAGCTATTCATATCTAGACTTCGAGAAATGTGTGAAATAGCCCTAGCAACCATGATAACTTTGAAGAACTGCGCTGAACTTTGCCAGTTCGCTCATACTTATAACGCGGGGCAACTCAAACAATGCTGCATGGAATTTATATCTCTGAACCTCTGCTGTATTCTGGAAAACAGATCTTTAGAGGTACTAGATGATAGCCTTTTGGGGGACATTTCAAAGTACTACTGCCGGTTTAATCCTATTATGTCTTCAAGAATCATAACTCCTTTTTTCAACGCCCCAAGCGATGAGATCATAAATGAATTCGCGAAAAACAGTCCAGTAGATTTGGATGTAACTGATGAGGATATAAGAAAGGATGACAGTATTGAAGTTGATAAAAAGAAAAAGAATAGGTCTTCAAGAAAGATTGAGTACACTGAAAGCGAGAAAGCTAGGAAGAGATACGAATCAGTTAGCTCAGTTACGTCACTGGATCTTTCGCTTGATACCTCGGGCGATATAACTTTGTCTTTGAGCAAAATGTCCAAGGAGCCTGAGAAGAAAACGAAGCCAGATAAATGGATAGAAGTGCCCACAGCGCAACAAAAGCAGCAAAAAGTCGTTCAAGCAAGACTAAAAGCTATTACCAGTGCTAAAGACATACTTCACGAACAGCCATCAGAATCCTTCGTCACATTAACCAAGAATAACTCGTCCAGTGCAATCAGCTCTAGCCCCATAGAATATTCGCCTTTACCCACGAGTTCACGGATGTCAGTTTCACCAAAAGATTCTCCTTTCGCCGACTTGGCTAGAAGTCCTCAAGGTAGCTTTGTCATCAGCCATGTTGGCCCCAAGCTATCCCAAAAGCAAAGAAAGAAGTTAGCAATGCAACCAAGTGACACACCTCAGAATTTAACAGATTACTTCACCAATAAAGTTACTGTAGAGAGTCCCCCGAGTAAACCTAAGAATCCGTGGAAGATATGTGAAGTACCAAGTACGAGTTATCAGAGACCTAATAAGCCTCTAGAGTTCAACCAGATTTTGGCTGATCAGAAGAAGCAGAAGGATGACTCCTCGAGAATTATGACCAAGCCTCTTGCTCTGACCCAGGTAATTTTTCATAGATTATGTGATACCATAGACTAATAATAGTCTATGGTGATACATATACTTAATTACATGTGAAACACTTATCCTATTCCTAAAAAAATGGTTATTGACAGAAAAAAAAGGTTTCTAAAACCTTTGTGAGATTCTGCCAATAATAGTAGTTTATGCTACAAGGGCGAAAAGGAATAAATTACGAGGACGATTTAAAACACGAGCGTAGCGAGTGTTTTAAACGTAACCGAGTAATTTATTGCTCTTACGCCCGTGTATCATACTACGTTTTTCAATGCATAGTGTGAGGAAATAAAACAAATATAATCTTGTGAACTTTAAATTATGATTGGCTCAAAAGGACTGTATCCAGAGCCGTTAAACAGTGGAAAAAAAGTATAAAATTTATGGTACACAGGAAAGGTTTCTGGTTAGCCAACCATTGTAACTAAATAAAAAAAAAAAATAAAGCCCTAGGGCAAAATAATCGACTTTCTGTTTGGTTTTGATGCATGCATTTATGCATAAAAAGCGGGCTTTTACGAGCACTTGCATTGAAAAATATTAATAATGACTAAGCAATAAATCAAACTAGTTTCTCCTTATAGATATTCTGAGAGTAAATTGTCGAGGTAACTGATCTCGCACCTTGATAGCTATATTCTGCTTATTTATTTTTCAGTTGGAAGACAAAGCTATAGAAGATCTAGAAAGATTCTACAACATCCACGAAGTAGATGACGAATTGATATCAGTCCGTCGCATCGAGCTGCAAGTGTCCTCCCCGCAATGGCTGCATACTGCCTCCAAATAATCTGCTGTGCTATTCGTACAATAAATAGATATAACTTATGAAATAGTCTTGTTTTAATAGGATTAATGCGATTGTGTATTATGATGAATTTGACATGTTGTCCTAAAATTGTGGATATTTTATATATAATAAAATAAATGAAGTTCATCTGCACTTTTATTTGTTATATTGTACTAGCCTTGCCTGCGATTTAACCTGCACCATATGCTTATTTAAAACAGTAAAATAATTATCTAAATCTGTAAAGAGTTGCAAGAAATGATGACCAAAAAAGGAATATTAAGTCAATCCGAATATGGTATACAAATGCTTATGTCCTAATTGCCTGACAAAGAAATGCTGTCATAAATCGTCACTCTAATCACTATGTTGGTCACGATAAAGCTTGAATATTTGTTGCTTCATAACGCAACCAAATATTTGTTCATTCTTACAAAATTGACCAGAGTTCAGCTATAATGTGCTTTCTATTTTAAGCCATTTACCATATTGGTCTTTTGTACTCCTTAATAAAAATTTTAGGTGCCATGTATAGACAATGCTGCCAGAAGGTTAACTCAAGCTGAGTTAACCATCTGGCTTGGTGCTTTCTATTTTAAGCCATTTACCATATCGGTCCTTTGTACTCCTTAATAAAAATTTTAGGTGCCATGCCGGATGGTTAACTTAGCTTCGTAACTGGTGATTTTTGTTAGAGAAGCGTGTATATCTATCTTTGTAATGGAAAACAATTAAGTAAAATTTATTTGATCTGAACTTCCATCTCTTAGTAAAAAAAAAAAAGCTTTTCTTTGAGAAAACTAGTTTCAATGTATTAGATTTTTAAACCATCTCCTAACACTTGCCTTTCTACTCAGTTTTAACACCTGCACTTTTTTTGTATCAGTACTTTCAGAAAAAATCAAGTTCCACTAAACTTATAGTATCATGGCCTCATTTAAAATATCATTATTTCATCTAACCAAAAGGTGAAGTGTCATTCAGTCTTCTGGTTAAATGGTGCATTCAACTAATGGGCTTAGCATATTTTAGCGATTAAATTGGGTGCCGCCATTTAATAAATAACCTAGCTGTCCAATTAAGGGGCTGATTTTACCACATGGTGGCGATATAGATAACAGTACCGCTTCCCACAGCCAGACCAACATATTTGGCATCAAGAGGTGCTCTTCATCCTGTGAACCCTGACTAAGCCAATTAGGATATTGTTACCACATTTGTTGTGAACTTCTATAATACTAAAACTAAGAAGAAAAGAAACTATAAAATTTATCTAAATTTTATTTACAACTAAATATTACTAATCAAAGACTTATTGTTTTGGTGGAAAAGACTTCAGCAGCTGATTCATTTGTCTATGCGTTAATCTCTTTTCTCCTGGTACCAGAATACCCTTCTTTTCTTGTTCTCTAAATTTCGAACTCTGTTCTTTATATTTGGCATAGCATCCCTGGAACTCCATAACTTCCTTCATGCATTGCTGTTGATCAAAGTCTTTTTTCTTGAAACAGGCGAACATTAAGGCCATTTCTTGCATGCAAGCCGCTTCTTTTTGTTTGTCGCTCTTACCAGATACAGTTTTCTTTAACTTCAGTGGTAGCAACATTTGAAACGGCACAGGTTCTCGTTGCGGCCGACGAGCGGCATGTTGAGTTGGTGCCGTAAAAAGGACCGAACTCAGCCTCATTTTAATATAATTTATAAGTTGCCTCTGATATAATGAACTTAAGAAAATAAGAATTTCATAATCATTCCAGCAATTTGAGGTTATAAATTAAATTACTGACTGACACTGACACTACTTTTTTTTTCACACTAAGTGGGAAGGCCAAAGGAACATAGCTCACACAGCCTAATCTGAGGTTTAAAGCAGATTCAGTAACACGACTCACAACTTATTTCACAGGACTCGGGACTGACCTTATTTCAAGCATCTTGTCTTTGTCTTTTCGATACTTACAGAAAGAAAAAAACATAACACTTCAATTAAGTTTAATCCTGTCAAATAAGTTAAATCTTGTTACACCGAATATTGACACTATATAGATGATATAGAATTTGTTGTTTTAAGTACTTTAGAGTAGGTACTTATGTTATGTACAGTCAGCAAAAGATTAGGTACCCAGGCCCAGCGCAAACACTTCGATCCTAAGACCCACAGTAGGTGAGTGATAGATGAGATGAGGAATACCAAATAACGACAAAGAAATTCTACTTTTTCGAGGTTTTTAGGTTTTTTTTTTATTATTTGTCGTGTTAGAGGCTTTGGCTGGGTACATGATCTAAGGCTTGGACGAATAAGCCACGGAAGTGATGGAACACGTATTCTGTGAAAATTTCAACAGGCTGGCGTGGTCGCAGCAGACTACGATTTTGGGGGTCATCTTGGCTCAAGTACATCCACATTTTTTAAGTTAAATCTTTTGAGATGATCACTTTTCGATTATTTTTGTTTCATTGCTTAGACTTTGGCAGTTAATAATATATTCAAAATGTTCCTAAACCGTGTGAAGTTTTAGGATATTTTGTAATCAGCGAGGATGACTTTGGGGGGGCCATGCATGACCCCAGTGACCCGCCATTGTCTTAAAGCATTTTAACGAACATAAAACATTTAACCTTCGGTTTAATACTCAAAGGCCACCATGGTTACGTAAACAATAGAACCCTAGGCTGTGCTGAGACAAACGTGCAGACAGACAGATGGACTGACAGTTTGGCACGCTTCGTGTATGAAACCGTACACCGTAGGTACCAGTAGGTACCCGGAATAGAACAGCTTGTATGACTAGATTGATGGATGTGGAAGAGGCGAGTCTGGATCGTAGCAGATGGAAACAGCCTACCCCTTTGAGAGACAGGCTTGAGTATATGTATGTATGTAAGTTTTTTGAAAATAAATAATTCGACATCAAAATATCAGTTCACCGATCTAAACTCATTTTATTTGTGTTACATACTCCATTTTTTTTTTACTTATTATTGCAGTTGTCAAAACCGAAATATCCGGGGCCATATCTTCGAGTCTCACGAGTATAGTACATTATGTAACCTTTCAAACTAGAGTAGGGTTGCCATACGTCCGGAATTTTGGCTCTTTGTCCGGAATGCGGGGGGAATTACAAGATGTCCGGAATTTCCACACAAATGAAGGAAAAGAAATTACAAATGAAACAAAATAAATGTTTTTAAATAAACAACATGTCACATTTTTTTAATTTTCTTCAAAGCAACAATATTTGTATTTTAATAACTGTTTCGTCCGAAAAGCAAAAAAGTGACAAACTAACTGCACCCTTCCCCGCTCACATCCTATGGCATCGTGCACTATGTTTGCGAATGCGAACCACCAATCAGTCAATCGCGCTCCCAGCATCCTGTTACTCTATAGCTATACCCTGTGCCAGCGCCCGCCAACACTGACGCCCCGCGCCGTACGTGACTGTGAGCCACATAAGTTAGTATATGCATCGTTTCACGCAAGGAATCGGTATGCCGCAAAATTTCAATTTCAAAGCAAATGTCCGGACTTTTCTGCAGTCTTCCGCAAGGGCGTACACAGGGGGAGGCAGGTAGGGGCAGCTGCCCCCCCTGGGCAAAAATAGCCTGGAGTGTGAGACAAGCAAGTGTTATGTATTGAAATTAATATCTCGCTTTACACTGAAAACTAACTATTGTCTTAAAAACATACTGTAGGTAAGGTATATAATACATAGGGACTACTGAAAATCCCCGAAAACTAATTTTTTAAAGATTTTGATATAGAAAATACATACGTAGTGTTCGATAATTTGTTTGTCTTTTTCGTTTTAGAACCTATGCCTATATTATTGAGTTTCTGCCTCCCCCTGAGTGAAATCCTGCGTACGCCCTTGGTTGTCCGGAATTTTCTTCGGAATTTCTTTTATTGATATGGTAAGCCTAAACTAGAGTCTTACCAGTAGGTAAACGATTATTACAATATCTATTGTACATATTGTACTTATTTTTTTATTATGAACTATGTACCTATTCAGTACATCTTCATGTATGTTTTCCGCGAAGTCATAAAATCCTCAATAAAATATTTATTAGATATTTCTTTATAACAACCTCTAATCGAGGCGGGAAGTCTTTGTTCTGCGTACCTGGAAATTATCTAAAAAATGTGATAAAATTTTTCCTATCTAAATTATGTCTACGTCTGGAGAACATAAATTAAAGAATTATACGTAATCGAAGGTTATTAACAGCTATATAATGTTACGATAATATTCAAAATATTATGGATACCTATGATATACGATTATGAACTTACCAATTTCATACGTAATACTAGATACATTTTCCTGTCTAGGGCTAGGGCTGCCACCCCTCCGGGTTTGACCCCGAGTCTCCGGGTTCGAGTGATACATGTCCGGGCTACGAGTTAGGGCGATACAAAAACAATTGGGATTTTTCGAATCCATTTACTCCACTATAACGTCATCTACTTATTTCATTTTTGGGTAAAATGTTTACCGAAGGAAAACGCGATTGGATGAAATTTTCTCGACAGAATTTATTCCGAAAAGACCTTTAAAATGTTTTATTTTTCCCTGTTATTCTGAAATCCTAAATAATTTCATTGTGAAATTGCATTCAAAATGTGGATATTATGTATTTGTAAAGTCTCCTTGAAAATCTTTTTGACAAAATAGCTTAGTACATTTTATATTAATAAAAAACCGACGTTTTGCTACTTTTCCACGAATCCGTCCCACTCGCTCTGAGGGTTTTTTCGCATATGGAGTAACAGGGACGCCAAAACTTTACGTATCGCCTTAACGACGTATATCTCCGGGTCGGACTTGGGCGGTGAGATGAACGTCACTAACGGCGTCGTTAGTATTCGTCGACATAGTGGTGTCTGAGTTAATGGTAAAGATTAATTATAATATGACTACGTATACCTAGTTACCAAAAAATTTTAAAGTTCTTTAAAAACCGGATTATGGAAAAATTTTAAATTACTAAAAACTTTAAAAAATATATAATTTCGAAAATCCAGCAGGTCCAACAATCGCTGTTAAATTTGTACCGTATAGTAAATTTATATTAAAAAAAAACAGCGACTCTCCTCTAAATCTCCGGGCCTACCCTTTTTGAAAAGTGGTAGCCCTATCTAGGGCCTACTCCGAAGTGACAAAATTCGATCGAGTATCGTTCGGTCGTATATCTTCCACGATTACGCTCACTATGCGTGCGTCAGAGATGGACGTATGCTTGAGCGATAAACGATCGACTGAATAATTTTGGGTAGCCCTAAAAATAAAAACTCTGTTATGAAAGTACGAGTATACATAATAGCTATACTTTGCAGCTGCAATACATAAAACTCGAAAAATATGAATCAGATGTCAATAATTATACCTTTAGCAGCCTGAGACGAAATAAAACCTGGCTAAAACGTACCAGGTGGAAAGTTGCCTCAATGGAGTGATGAGTGGTTCATCGAAAGATTAGCTTTGAGACATTGGTGGATACAGGGGGGGGCTATATGGGGCATGCCCCCTCCCCCCTTAAACGCCATATATTTGTAATTTCATATATTTGACTCGACTTATCGATTCGATTCGGGTGCACTTTTACACACCATGTGTATTTAAAAACCAAAATATTACCAAATTTTACCAAATATTTATACCAAAAGCACCTTAGGCTTAAAGTAGGTACCTAATAACTTCCATTTTTTTACTTTGTGATAAACCTTGACAGAATTGTGCCCACACAGAAATACAAACATAAACAAAGATGAAATGAAAAAAGATGCACATTGGCGAATATGTTAGTCTAAATATGTGTATCTGCCTGGATCCGCCCTTGCTTTGAGAATCCAGAAGATAATAGTCCAAAAATACAGAAGAAACCCAAGAAGATTATGTCTGAATTAAAGCCTGGCCCATTAAAAACAACTATCCTATCCATTCAGTGATTGTATGTCAGTGAACAATGTCATGTCAGTATGTCAGTGTCAGTGAAGCCTTTGGCTGTAAAAATAAATGTCACCTTAGATATCCTACAGACAAACTTTTCGTATACAACTTCTTTGATGGTACATCGAGCTGACTTAAATTTTCAGTTTAAGCACGTTGATTTTCCGAAATTTCAAGACGTTAGGAACTTTAGGAAGTATAGGTTGGGTTATAGATAAAGTTATTAAAAAAAACGATTTTATGCGTAAAATTTTGTATTTAATCAAAATGTGCTCCTCTTCCCTTTTGCTGCCGGATTGTGTAAAACCCGCATTTTTCTAATTAATCGAAACAGAACACTTAAATTCAAAATTCACTCAATAGTTATTCAACAAAACCTCATTACAGTGTAAAGTTTCCATTGGTTTCTGTAAATTAGAATTTCAATATTTTCTTAATACATAAATTTCCAATACATTTTCTAGCATAGGCTGTACGGGAACAAAACATTTTTTTTTTCTAATTTCGCCTGAAGGATCATTAAACATTATTGTTCCTGTTCACTAACCGAGCGTCCAGTATGAATTCGGGCGGTTAATTAAATTTTACCTTATCTAGGATAGTAATAATCGCTTTCAAAAGTTACTGTCTAGCCTTACGTACGTATTTAGCCTTTGCCCTTTAGTAAGAATTATGGTTTAGCAATAAAGAGGCTAACATTTTAAATTGTTGATTAAGTAGGTAGTTAAAATGCCGAAATCTAACATTCTATATCTAAAGGGCTGTTAATTTTTATGCCGCAAACATGAAGATAAGTAAATCCCCAGATAATCATTTTATATAAAAACTGCTTAAAAACTCTTGAAAAGCATAGTCAGTGTTGTGACACAAGGCAAAAAAGGTAAGAAAATACCACCCTTTTCTCTTTGAGTTATTATAGAATATTAATTATATTTATAACCTCACTATTTCCTGACAAAACTGACACTATCTTTTGCTTTCAGAACTCATCATGAAATTCGTAGTAGCCTTCGCTTTGATTGTTGCCGTAGCTTCGGCCTACGTCACCAGAGACGTGTCAGAGGTGCAACAGATCATCGCTGCCATCCAAAGCCCCAACACTGACCCAGCCACCGCTGCCGCCCTTGAAGCCATGCTGTTGGAGAGCCTTGGCGTCTCTCCCATCGCTGTTGGACCAGCCATCGTTGACGCAGCCTCCCCCATCTCTATTGGACCAGCCATCGTTGACGCAGTCTCCCCCATCGCTGTTGGACCAGCCATCGTTGACGCCGTCTCCCCCATCGCTATTGGACCAGCCATCGTTGACGCAGTCTCCCCCATCGCTGTTGGCCCCGCTATCATCGGATTCCCCCTCCCTGACGGTGGTGCCGTGACTGAGGTCGAAGCCTCTCCCGCCGTTGTCGCCCCCGCTCCTGCTGCCGTCAGCCCCGCTGTCAGCGCCAGCGCTCCTCTTGTTCAGATTATCCTGAACATCAACTCTGCTGACGCCGCCACCGTCGAAGCTCCCATCATCGCCGCCCCTGCGATCATCCCCGAGACCGTTTCCGTCGTCGAGACCGCTCCTGAAGTTGTTGTCCCCACCCCCGTCACCGTTGTTGAGGTTGCCCCCACCCCCGTCACCGTTGTTGAGGTTGCCCCCACACCCGTCACCGTCGTTGAGACTGCCCCCACCCCCGTCACCGTTGTTGAGGTTGCACCCACCCCCGTCACCGTTGTTGATGTTGCACCCACACCCGTCACCGTTGTTGAGGCTGCACCGTCTATCCCCATCGGCATTGTGGGTGGTACCCCCGTTGCCCCTGTCGTCGTTGTCGACCAGGTCCCTGAGACTGTCATCGTAGCTGAGCCCATCATCGTGGCCCCAGCCGTCACCCTCCCTGAGACCCTCAACTGAGATGTCATCGGAGCGTAAACTGTTTAAAGATATGCTCGTTCTTGTAATGCAAAATCAACTTACAGTCGTATGAATATATTTTTAAGCAAAAAAAAAAGTTGTATACTTTTCATTCCAACAATACCTTTGTCAATTTAGCCTACTTATATAACATAGTGAACAAATTAGTCATATTACATACCACCATGCAGGCCATAAATTGGCCAGAGTAGTCAAAATCAAAATTACTTTTTATTAGGGTTCCTTTCCCAAAAGGTGCCAAACGGGACCTTCCCGCTTTGTTTATTTAGACCAGGGGTCGGCAACCGGCGGCCCGCGGGCCGCATGCGGCCCGTGAACCACCTCGGTGCGGCCCTCAAAGTTCCCAATCACTGCATGTTTTGTTGTTTGCACTGTGTTTGGTTGTACATATTTGTGTGAGCAGACATTTCCATTCTGAACTAACTAACGAAAAAGCAAGCAGAGTTCTCAGTTAACGTATGCACATTTAGACCTAATACTGTACTTTCTCACGTCTAAAATGCAAGTCAAATGCAGCTGCAAAAATCACATTAGATTTTAATAATAAATTGTGTTTTAAACAACAATAAATATGATACGAAATTGACTAATGCGTTATTTATTATATGCGGCCCTCGCTGATCCTCTCGTATTATTTGTGGCCCTCCTATGTCATAAGGTTGCCGACCCCTGATTTAGACTAAAGTGCTGTAAGAGTAGAGTAAGTAGATAGAACAAGAGATAAGAAGCAAGAAAGTGCTATAAATTATTGAGAAAAGGAAAAAAGTCGGTCTCTGTAAATCAATATCACTATCACTACTCACTACATAGTATAAAACAAAGTCGCTTCCCGCTGTCTGTCTGTCCCTATGTATGCTTAGATCTTTAAAACTACCCAACGGATTTTGATACGGTTCTTTAATAGATAGAGTGATTTAAAAGGAAGGTTTGTATGCATAATACATGCATAATATATATGAAAAACACTGATAATGTTAGAGGTTTCTAATGTGATGTCGTAAAAAAACTTATCTTTAATTATAAGAATTGAAATTTATTTAAATAGTTTTAATACACAAATAAACGTAAATAAACACATTTTTTTGCGCTTACATTGCAAACGCTGGCTGAGCCCTACGAGACTGATCAAAATAATGTAACACAGTAATAAAGCCGATTCTGAAGGCTTTAATTTTAGTTTTAGTGCTGTCAAAACTTAAAATTTTCCAAAGTAATTTAACTTCTAACCCTAACAGTTAAGGACTATTTTGCAATGAAGAAAATTTAGTTTTGACAGCACTAAAACTAAAATTAAAGCCTTCAGAATCGGCTATATACAGTGTGTCCCTCGTATAAGTGCACATCCGAAAGTGGGTGAAACTAGATCTAAATATATCGACAAAACCAACGAAAAATTTTTTTTTTTTTTTTAATCTTGAAAAAATACTCCACCTGGGTATCTTTGTATGGGAGGCGAGCGCAGTGCCTTTGGTTAACCGCTCGTAGAAAATATTGTATTTATGATAGAACGTTGTATTTTTTTTGTTAGAAAGATAATGGAATAGGAAATGATAAATAGGAATAAAAGTATAGTAAAACGGGGACATTATTTTGAAAAAATTGACTATAACTGAAAAAAAAGACGTAAAAATGAAAGAAATAATCTTTTAGGATATTATTTTTATAGTAATGGTAGTTGATTATGTTTTGTTTTTGATTTGGTATGCAACGTCTATTCTTAAGCATTATAACAGTTTTATTTCATTGCATTACTCGCGATAGATCAAAAGTTATGACAATTTTATACATAGTCTCCATGGTAGGCAAAAAAAATTGTAAAACGTAAATTTATAAAACATGATAATAAATATTTTTACTTAATAAAAGCTTTTTTTACTGTTTTATTATATATATATACAGATTTTTATGAATGTTATAGTTGAAATTAAATAAAAAATAAAACTTTCGATATATATTTCGACCCACTTGGGGCCGTCGTCAGTCGAATATGGAATAAATAGATAAAATAGAGTTAACAATAAAATTAAAAAAGAAAAAAACTTAACCTATTTTCTTAACCTATTTCATTCACCTTTTTGCTCTCATCTGGTGAAGGTAGAGAAGGGTGTGTCTGTCGGTCAGTGTTGTCTGTTTAGTCCGGCTCCGTAGTGGGCACCAAGTGACCAAATGTAAGACGATTCCCAAGTTCTCAGTTCAATGTCAGTCAAAGGGGGGTGAAATGCTTTAATGATACGAATGGTGAAGCAGTTGTTAAATGAATGAGAATGAGAGCGAGCATGTGTGGGTATAGGTAAAGTGTTATTAGGTATTGAGTCTGTAGTGTGTCGATGATGGTTCATTCTAATATGGAGCGCATTTCTTGTCTCACCTACGTAGAATGCCGGACAGTGCCGTTCTCTGTTTTGCATGAAGTGTTGGGTTGTGTGGTGTAGGTGTTTAATGTGTGGTGTGTGTTGATTTTTGTGTCTGTTTTAATGATGGGACATGTTTTACATCGTGGTCGTTGGCATGGAGCGGTACCAGGTGATGTGATTGATGGATTGAGATGAGTAGGATATTTTGGTTTAGTTTTAGTGAAATATGATCTGAGGTTCGGGTTCTGTCTATAGCAGATTTGTGGGTTTGTGGAGAGGAGATTTTTGGTTTCGTCGTTTTGTTGCAGGATGGGAATGAAATCATTAATGAGTTTTTTGAGTTTATAACTGCCATTGAAGAATGTAGTTACTAATTTGGGGTTGTCGGATGAGTTGGGTGATTTATTTTGAAGGTTGTGATATCTTGGTCTATTGTATAAATGTTTCTGTAGGAATTGATGAGGGTAATTTCTGCTACGGAGGCCTTGGTTGATTTTTTGGTGGTATTGCTCGAGTGATTCCTGGTCACTACATATCCGACGACCACGAAGTGATAGTGAGTATGGGATTGATTTTTTGATATGTGGTGGATGACAACTAGTGAAGTCGAGATATTGAAGTTTATTTGTAGGCTTGAAGTGAACGGAGGTGCTGAGTTTGTTGTTATTGTCAATGGTTATGTCGACATCCAGAAAGGTGATACTGTTTGAGGAGACGGTATGGGTGAATTTAAGTGAAGAATGGGCGTTCAGTCTGTCAATGAAGTCTTTTAGAGAATCGCTACTGTGTTTTTTATTTAATTTCAACTATAACATTCATAAAAATCTGTATATATATATAATATAATTAATAAAACAAAAATTTTCTAAAAAAAAAAAAAAAAACTTTTTTTTGTCGATAAAATAAGGTCTAGTTTCACCCCTTTTCGGATGTGCACTTGTACGAGGGACACACTGTGTACACCTTAAAAAGGTCTACAAAAAAGTCTGCGATGGTATATGCCTATCTCTTAGGGATAACCCACAATAACCATTTTTTATTACGAAGCGATCTTAAGCAATACACCGTAATCCTTATCCAATTAAGTGCCTTAAATACATTGTGCATTATATAAAGACATTCTGTAGTATATTTAGTATCAGCATTGCACCCTTGCGAAGCCGGGGCGGGTCGCTAGTTATTTATAACTTTAAAATTCCAATTTAAAGAAACCGATGGAAGTTTTGCGATTACACAATACAAACGTATTAAGGTATTGCAGGAAGTTGCAGGGTAGTAATTTAGCAAATTTTGAATTTAACGGTGTTACGAGTACTACAAAACCGTGTTTAACTTTAGACAGTGTTTAAATCTGTTGTTGTCGCCATTTCTTTCATATTGTAAAAGAGTGACAGCAACAGATTTAAACACTGTCTAAAGTTAAACACCGTTTTGTGGTTACACCGTAAGTGTTTGGTTTTAATTAATTACGGAAAGACAGGTTTGTTACAATCTTAAGACAAGTCAGTGTTCGATCTAGCTATACTTAAGACAAGTCAGTGTTCGATCTAGCTATACTTAAGACAAGTCAGTGTTAGATCTAGCTATACTTATGTAAAACTCTTATTTACGTGACGTACACGAAGTGAACTAGATGCACACATAAAGACGTAATCTAAGAGCCCGGTCCGCGACGACGACAACTTTGATGCAAAGCATTTTGTTAAACATTTTTCTGGCCTTTATCGCGATGTTTTTGGAAAAACCAAGGACATACACCACTTCATATTGGCCGTCTAAATGAATACCTAAAATTATTTGATTGATTTGTTTCTCTTTTGCAAATTATTTTGGTACTTACGAGCCCGTTCCGAATAGTTCTTTTATAATGTCTAAGTACCAAAATAATTCGCAAAGGAGAAACAAATCAATCAAATAAATATTAGGACTTCATTTAGACGACCAATATGAATTGGTGTATATCCCTGGTTTTTACAAAAACATCGCGGTAAAGATGAGAAAAATATTTATTTAATATTTCGCTTCAAACGGACGAAAAATACGGAGTGGGTTCTTAAGTATTTAAAGCGACTGTAGCTTATGGGTAGAATGCTGGCCTCTAATCTTTCAATCTTGAGATCCAGGTTCGATCCCCGATCGGGCATGGAGCAATGAGTTTGTCTGTATTTATATGAATAGTATTTGTTCTTACTTACCAGTCTTGCTGAACGGTGAAGGAAAACATCTTAAGGCGATATGCGAAAAAATACGGGTGTTTCTTTTCTGTGTATTTCATGAAATACACGGAAAATTATAATCAATTTCTGGTATATGCATTTTGACTATATAATCTTGATGGTTTATTGATGGTGTGAACTTAGCTGTTCCTCGACTACATGCTCGACGAGTAGCGGAGGACACATTTTCAATACCTTATCGTAGAACAAACCTTGGTCGAAATGCACCAGATGTAAGATCTTGTAGCACTTACAATAAAATGTGGAAGACTCACTCCCTTGATATCTTTTCTGATAAAGCTTGTAATTTTAAATATAAGATATTACATCCTTAAATTTGAATATTTAGCGATTGTATATACATAATTATTTTTTTTTTCTCTCTTTTTAGAAAATTTAGAAATTTGTGTTATTAAATATTTGTGCACATATATATATTTTTATAAATGATATATATATTTTAATTTTATTATATTGTTAAGTAATTTGTGTTAACTGTCTGTCTAGATTTTAAGCTTAGATTTAAATTAGTTTATGTGTATGTTTGGATTGTTAATATTAACTAGTTTTTTGTAATTTCTATTGATGCTAATGTTTTCTGATAATGCTGTGTTCACCTGTCATTGATGGCAACACCAGAACAAGGCCCAATGTATATCTATTTATGTTGTTTGTGTTGACATTGTTGGTGTACCTTTTATATAAATAAATAAATAAATAAATCTAAGGTTTTGAAATTGGAAAATATGTTTGGATAAATTTTCCTCGATAGAAATAATTGTTGAAATGAGGTCTTCAAACACACTTTTCTCCTCGTTTTACGAATAGGAACCATATACAGAACTCAAACACATTTTATTAGGTGTGTTTCAACAATATCTAAAGATTTGATATTTGAAATTTTGCTAGCTATTTTAGTTTTTTTTATAAAAATTATAAAACTAGCATTTTTCGCTTTCGCCCTGAATCCGCCCCTCTCGCACTGCGCGATTTTTCGCTTGGAGTGACAGTGACAAAAATAAAATTCGCATATCTGCATACCTACCTTAAAAAGCGTGTATTGGAGATCGAATTACATTTAAACGAATATAACTCGGATTATATCTTATTGTCACTTTGTTAGTCACCTGTACCATAGATAAATAATTTATCTATGCCTGTACGAACACTGTATATCATCTAAATTGTAATCTGCATACAGGCACCCATGATACAGCCTCTCCAATGCCATTGTCTAGTCTGGGAGCCACTGAATGCTGCTTCAATTTCACTGTTTATGTGAAATTGAATAATTTTCATTTTTCATATTTTTTTTCAATATAACTCGAGTAAAGGCGTGAAATGAAATAAAATATATTTATTTATGTAAAGTAGGTATACATCAGATACACTGTCTTATTACAGGTCGGTTTTAATGTAATTTAATAAATTTATACCAATAAAATAAATAATAATATGGGGAAATACACAAAAAAAAAAATAAAGGTTCGGTTTACTTGAATTTAATAAAAAATAAAGGAATAAATATAGCAAAATAAAATGCAATACATATAATAAATTGTATATGCCTAACTTCGCCCTACGATTAGTCTTGCAAGGAAGAAGGGCAAGAAACTAACTAACTAAACAAACTTACTACCTAAAGGGCAGAAAAGGAACCTTTATGGTGAGACTTCGTTGCCCGTCCGTCCGTATGTCACAGCCTCATAAGATGAAGACATGAAATTTGGCAAAAAATTACATTATTTGCCCACATATCATGGTGTAAAAAATTATGAAAAATTTTAAATTGTTTAAAATAAAAATGTTATCCTAAAAATACAATGTATCAAATTGTAGATATTAAAAAGCTGATTGTAAAAATAAACTTTTACGACATTTACTGGCACTGGTTTCGAGAAATCTTTAAAAAACCACAAAAATATGTATGTCCCCCCCTTCCTCCTTATCTCCAAAACTGGTAGATCGAAAAATATGAAAAAAAATGTATGAAAAAAATGTCGATTATAAATCGACATTTCGATTTTTCGGTTTACCAGTTTCGGAGATAAGGGGGGGGACATACACAATTTTGGGTTTTTTTTAAGATTTCTCGAAACCAGTGTCAGTAAATATATTAAAAGTATATATTTTTAGAATCACCTTTTTAATACCTACAATT
The DNA here is from genome assembly GCA_934047225.1 of Ypsolopha sequella. NCBI lineage: Eukaryota > Metazoa > Arthropoda > Insecta > Lepidoptera > Ypsolophidae > Ypsolopha > Ypsolopha sequella. The sequence continues at coordinate 8,159,911 of OW204002.1, read as the reverse complement.
TGATACCCATATTGTATTTTATTAAAAAAAATATATATATTTATCTTGCTTCTTTTTTTATATTTCTCATTAGTGCTGAATTTTTTTTTAATCGCTATAATTTTCCTGTAATTGGCCAGTTATGATCTATAATTGACATTTTGTTCATATTTTTAGGTCTACCAGTTTCGAGTGGCGTGCGCAGAACTTTTTGCTTGAAAAGCAAGCAATTGGTCAAGAATAACAATAAAAACAATATTAAAAAATTTAAATATCACTTTGAAAAAAAAAAGTTTGTATAGGAAATTTTCACTCTACGGTAGACATTGTCTACCCTGGCGTCATACAATTATTTTTTTCAAAGTGGTATTTAAATTTTTTCATATTTTTTTTATTGTTCTTCTTGACCAATTGCTTGCTTTTCCAGCAAAAAGTTCTGTGCACGCCACTAAGTTTCGGAGATAAGGGGGGGGGGGGGACATACACATTTTTGGGGTTTTTTAAAGATTTCTCAAAAACCAGTGTCAGTAAATATATTAAAAGTATATATTTTTACAATCAGCTTTAAATACCTACAATTTGATACCCATATTGTATTTTTATAAAATATTTTTTTATTTATTTTACTTCTTTTTTTATATTTCTCATTAGTGCTGAATGTTTTTTAATCGCTATAGTTTTCCTGTAATTGGCCAGTTATGATCTACAATTGACATTTTTTTCGTATTTTTCGGTCTACCAGTTTCGGAGATAAGGGGGAGGACATACATATTTTGGGGTTTTTTAAAGATTTCTCGAAACCAGTTCCAGTAAATATATTAAAAGTATATATTTTTAGAATCAACTTTTTAATACCTACAATTTGATACCCATATTGTATTTTTAGGCTAATATTTTTTATTTTTCTCACTTTTGTTTTCGTAAAATTTTGAACAATTTCAAATTTTTCATATTTTTTTTACACCCTTATATGTGGGCAAATTAATGCTATTTTTGTGTCAAATTTCATGTATTTATCTTTAACGGAACTAAAGTTATGAGGCTGTGACATACGGACGGACGGACAACGGAGTCTCACCATAAAGGTTCCTTTTCCCTTTTAGGTACTACGGAACCCTAAAAATGATTTTGTGCGTATTAATGAGACAACCCATCTTTTTATGTGTCATCAAAATGTGATCCTCTTCCCGCAGCCGGATTGTGAAAAACCCGCCTTTTTGTAATTAATCGAAACAGAACACGTAATTTAAAATTCACTCGATATTTATTCAACAAAACCTTTTTATGAAGTATTGTGTATGTTGCCATCGCAAGGTTTCCATTGGTTTCTGTAAATTAGAATCTTGAAATTTTAATTAAAAATTAAAAATATTAAAGTTTTTACGATGAAAACATGAAAACATGTTAACCGCGTGGAAGTACGAAATTTTGAAAAATGCAAGAGTTTAGTATGTAGTTGAAATTTAATGAACCACCCGAATTCAGACTGGGCACTCGGTTAGTCATCAGGAACAAGGTTCAATTATTTTAAATTAATGTTTTATTTTCATACGAACTGGAATAGTTCAAATACAATTCCTAGCATAAAGATTACAAGAGCAAAACTATGTTTTTTTCTAATTTCGCCTGAAGGGTCATTAAACATTGTTCCTGTTCACTATTCGAGTCTCTAGTATGAATTCGTGCGGTTGATTAAATTTCACCTTATCTAGGATAGTAATAATCGCGTTCAAAAGTTACTGTCTAGCCTTACGTACGTATTTAGCCTTTAGCTCCTTATTAATAAGTTTGGCAATAAAGATTCGAGTCTAACATTTTATTTTGTTGAATAAGTAGGTAATTAAAATGCCAAAATCTAACATTCTATATCTAAAGGGCTGTTAATTTTTATGCCGCATATATGAAGATAAGTAAATCCCGTGATAATCATTTTATATAAAAACTGCTTGAAAACTCTTGAAAAGCATAGTCAGTGTTGTGACACAAGGCAAAAAAGGTAAGAAATTAAAACCCTTTTCTCTTTGAGTTATTAGAATATTAGGTATATTTATAACCTCACCATTTCCTGACAAAATTGACACTATCTTTTGCTTTCAGAACTCATCATGAAATTCGTAGTAGCCTTCGCTTTGATTGTTGCCGTAGCTTCGGCCTACGTCATCAAAGACGTGTCAGAGGTGCAACAGATCATCGCTGCCATCCAAAGCCCCAACACTGACCCAGCCACCGCTGCCGCCCTTGAAGCCATGCTGTTGGAGAGCCTTGGCGTCTCTCCCATCGCTGTTGGACCAGCCATCGTTGACGCAGCCTCCCCCATCTCTATTGGACCAGCCATCGTTGACGCAGTCTCCCCCATCGCTGTTGGACCAGCCATCGTTGACGCCGTCTCCCCCATCGCTATTGGACCAGCCATCGTTGACGCAGTTTCCCCCATCGCTGTTGGCCCCGCTATCATCGGATTCCCCCTCCCTGACGGTGGTGCCGTGACTGAGGTCGAAGCCTCTCCCGCCGTTGTCGCCCCCGCTCCTGCTGCCGTCGGCCCCGCTGTCAGCGCCAGCACTCCTCTGGTTCAGATTATCCTGAACATCAACTCTGCTGACGCCGCCACCGTCGAAGCTCCCATCATCGCCGCCCCTGCGATCATCCCCGAGACCGTTTCCGTCGTCGAGACTGCTCCTGAAGTTGTTGTTCCCACCCCCGTCACCGTTGTTGAGGTTGCCCCCACACCCGTTACCGTCGTTGAGACTGCCCCCACCCCCGTCACCGTTGTTGAGGTTGCACCCACCCCCGTCACCGTTGTTGAGGTTGCACCCACCCCCGTCACCGTTGTTGATGTTGCACCCATTTTCCCTGTCGTCGTTGTCGACCAGGTCCCTGAGACTGTCATTGTAGCTGAGCCCATCATCGTGGCCCCCGCCGTCACCCTCCCTGAGATCCTCAACTAAGATGTCATCGGAGCGTAAACTGTTTAAAGATATGTTCGTTCTTGTAATGTAAAATCAACTTACAGTCGTATGAATATATTTTCAAGCAAACAAAAAAGTTGTATACTTACTTTTTCATTCCAACATTATCTTTGTCAATTTAGCCTACTTATGTAATGTAGTGAATAAATTTGTTATATAACATACCACCATGCAGGCCATAAATTGGTCAGAATAGTCAAAATCAAAATTACTTTTTATTAGGGTTCCCAAAAGGTGCCAAACGGGACCTTCCCAATAAGCAAAGAAAAGTCGAGAGCACGTTCCAATTTTTCCTTCTTAATGCTATAGTGCTATATAACACTCGAATAAAGTGCTGTAAACGCTTACTCGACGCGGATTGGGCGCAGTTTATTTTGACTAAAGTGCTGTAAGAGTAGAGTAAGTAGATAGGATAAGAGATAAGAAGCAAGGAAGTGCTATAAATGTTTAGTAAAAGCAAAAAAGTTGGTTTCTGTAAATTAGTTATAACTTTAAAATTCCAATTTAAAACAAACCAATGGAAGTTTTGCGATTATAGTATACACAATACATATGTATTAAGGTATTGTAAGGCAGTCAATTAGCAAATTTTGAATTAAAGTGTTCGGTTTTGATTAATTACAAAAAGACAGGTGTGTTACAATCCGCCTGCAAGGAGAATTAATTGCCCATACAAACGTAATACCAAAATCATTTGCAATTAGAGCATATTTTCACAATATTATGCTGTTATTCCGATTTAGACAGTATTTATTTAGTTTCCTGGATATTTTTTCTTCCAAAATATTTACCTGAAACGAAATGACCTGGTTTCTTCTTTTTTGTTTTTTATTAAAAACAAGAATTCGTATAATATTGTTCGAGCGGAAACATAGCCTATGGTATCAAGTTACAGATTATAAAAACAAAATTGACAATACATTAAGTTTTCATCTATTATTTTTGGTATTACGAAAAACACCCATATTTATTACAAATTCTAACATAGACATAGACATATTTTTGTTGGTAATATTCATTACAAGTCAGATAATTATACCTATTAAAACAATAACAGATTTATTATAATTAGAATATTATATAATTAGAAAGAATAAATGAAAAAAAATAAGTTTATTATATTATACAGACAGTTTAACAAACAAAAAGAAGACGAAACTAAAAATAAATTTATAATATATATTTAAAAAATTAAGATAAATGAAAAAAAAAACCTAATTAGTAATAATTTATAAATAACACAATATTTTTTAAATTGTAAATGGAAATGCAATAATAATTATTCAAAGAATTCACTATAACAATAAAACGACTTCTCGACTAGTCATGATTTTAATTTTGTTTTGAATGGCTAGTAGTGCCGTCGCAAGTACGAGGCTTGTGTTGACGTTGAAATGTAAATATGTGCGTGCGTGCGCACGCACTGCACACGGTCACAGAGGTATACTTGGGCTTGGTGGGGCTTGTTCAGGGTGGATGGTTTTGGGCTAGTAGCTCGATGATGGTCAGTGACGATTATTTTATTATTACTTGCGTTCGTATTTGTTTGTTTGGTAACCTACACGTTATTACGACTTGTTTACGGATTTGGACATTGCTCTTCCTGAAAAGTTTCAGAAAATTACATAGCAGATTGTAAATGATCTGCAAGCTGAATTTAACAAAAAAACATGAATGTCAATAAGGTTGACATTGCTTGACACCATAGAAAATGTCTAGATCATATGCTCATCATTTCGGAGGTTTCAAACGAATTTCGACCTTATATACATTTTACGGACACTTTGTTTTTTCAAACTCACTAAATTGAACAAAAAAACATGAATGTTCCGGTTCCGGTCGGAGTGTCGATATCGGGAGCACGATACCGATAATGGGGCACGGACTTGAAAATTATTCATTTTTCGGCGCCGCCCCGGTTCCCCTTAGGATGTAGATAAGGGGGCAGACGAAAAAAGGAAAAAAAAAAATTTTTTTGGGTAGAAAATTTTGTTTCACTTTTGTTTTTATTTCTTTTTATTTGCGCATCATGTAGATACACTTAACTTAATCATTTTATGTCATATGTCGTTTTATCCCAATATTTACCTTTATCCAGATATGTTAGAAAGAGACTTAACTCATAAAAAAAATATTATAACTCGGTATACGTTATTCATATGAAAAAAATACATATAACATAAAATGTCGACAAAGAGCACTTTTCAAGAGATGCACAAAAAAATAAGCAAATTAAAAAAAACGTGTTTCATCGTGAAAATTTCAAAGTCTAAGTTTTCAGTGCTACTGTACAGTCACCTCCAGTTCAAGCTCCTTATTTGTAAGCGATTGTAATAGCTATGATGACGCCGCAATTAGAAGAGTCAATAGGGAGTCTATCAAGCTGACGTGACGTCCGTACGTAAGGGGGTAAGGGACTATTGACGAATTTTCGAAAAAAGTACTGTTTCTTTATTTGCGCATCATATTGAGCTGTTTTTGGTCCTAATTTTATGTAATATGTAATTTTTTTTGTATGACTACTTTTTACCGAGATATATCGAAAGAAAATTTTTAAGGGCTTATAATTCAAAAACAGTAAGACAGAAGCAAATTTTTACAACACCAAAAATTATGAGGGGAGCAAAATCTATACGATAAGCATGGAAAAATATTAAAATATGAAACATGAAAAATTTGGCAATGTTCCAGCCGATTTTTTTTTTTGCTAGGTTTATTCGCGCATCGCCAGGAGTTGCTCTCTTTTGTAAAATTTATGAAATGTGATTTTTTATACGACTAATATATACCAAGGTATAAAAAAAAATTGTATGTCCTTACATACTTACGATTTTTTTGAGAGGACTTAGAGGCTTACGATTTTTTTTAATTTTATTTTCCCATTTTATTGAGTTGGTTTTTGTTGTAATTTTATGTCATGTGACTTTTTCCGTACGACTACTTTTTACCGAGACATAAAAAAAGAATATTTTATCAGGGCTTATATCTCAAAAAAAGAAAGTCGTATGAAGAAAATCCATAAGACATTAAGTGATGGCTAAGAAAACTCCTAAACGATAGTAAAACATAAAAAAGAGAACAAATTATTTTTTTTACAAAAAGTATCAGTTTTTTCCCTCAGTGCCCCCTTATTGACACTATACAACCCTATAGATTTTGATTCCCTTCCGAGTGTCAGAAATGTGTATGAAATTGATTATGTAAAGTGCAATAACTTTTTTTGCATCGAGTTAGAAGCCTGATTTTTTTACAGCATCATGGTGCTGCAGACTTCTGTAGGAGGTATCAGTTTCAACTTGATATCTCATACGGGGTCCGAGCAAAAGGGTCTTGCTTGACAGACAAACAGATGGACAGATAACAAAGTTTATAAGGGTTCCGATTTTTTATTTTGAGGTATGGAACCCTAAAAATATAAATCGATACATGATTTAAATAAAGGCGTATCGGTTGACCAATACTCGTAGCACAATGTGTAGCAGAATCATCATAATATATCATAATAGCTATCAGAATAGCGTGAATATTGCCTCATTTACGCAAAGTTGTATAATTTTTATCTATAATGGAAATAAAAAAAGAGATAAATACAGACGTCATCGTTCTTGTAAAGAAGACTAAAATTTATACACTTTTCTATAAACAGTTACCGCTTAATGGAAAAAATTCGGCGCTTTTTGAATATTTTGCACCTTTTGATGAGATGGGTCGATCGGTGCGGTGTGGGGTGGGGGAGGGAAACATATCTCAAGATGTGTGCAAAGTTTTAATGATATCAAAGCCATCAGGACGTTACAAACACCTAAAGCATTTATATGGCACCTGAGTGGAATGAGCCACCTTAAGAGCAGTTTTGCAGGCGGATTGTAAAAATCCCGCGATTGTACATTTTGTAACTAATAAAAACCGATCACTTAAATGAAATATTTGCTTAACTTTTTATTACCGTTAATATTAATATATATTATGTATGTATGTATGTATGTATGTGTACATACATACATTACACATTACATGATATACATACATAAATTATAATTGAAATATAATCGCAAAATTTCCATTGGTTTCTTTAAATTGGAATTTTCAAATAATAAATATTAAACCAATTTTTAAATAAACCAATAAACCATTTTTTTTCGCTTTAACTCAACATATATAGCACTTTCTTGCTTCTTTTACAGCACTTACTCTACTTTTACAGCACGTTAGTCTGAATAAACTGCGCCCAATTCGAGTCGAGTAAACGTTTACAGCACTTTATTCGTGTGTTATAAGCACTTTTATAGCATTAAGAAGAAAAATTGGAACGTGCTCTCGACTTTTCTAAAACAAAGAGTTGCTTATTGGGAACGAAACCCTAATAAAAAGTGATATTGATTTTGAACACTTTATAGCCAATTTATTCCCTGTATGGTAGTATGTAAAATTATTAATATGTACATTACAAGTAGGCTAAATTAAAAAGGTATGGCAATGTTGGAATGAAAAAAGTATTTGTTTGCTTGAAAATATATTCATACGACTGTAAGTTGATTTTGCATTACTAGAACAAGCATATCTTTAAACAGTTTGCGCTCCGATGACATCTTAGTTGAGAGTCTCGGGGAGGGTGACGGCGGGGGCCACGATGATGGGCTCAGCTACGATGACAGTCTCAGGGACCTGGTCGACAACGACGACAGGGCCAACGGGGGTACCACCCACAATGCCGATGGGGATAGACGGTGCAGCCTCAACAACGGTGACGGGTGTGGGTGCAACCTCAACAACGGTGACGGGGGTGGGTGCAACCTCAACAACGGTGACGGGGGTGGGGGCAGTCTCAACGACGGTGACGGGTGTGGGGGCAACCTCAACTACGGTGACGGGAGTGGGAGCAACCTCAACAACGGTGACAGGGGTGGGGACAACAACTTCAGGAGCAGTCTCGACGACGGAAACGGTCTCGGGGATGATCGCAGGGGCGGCAATGATTGGAGCTTCGACGGTAGCGGGGGCATCAGCAGAGTTGATGTTCAGGATAATCTGAACAAGAGGAGCGCTGGCGCTGACAGCGGGGCCGACGGCAGCAGGAACGGGGGCGACAACGGCGGGAGAGGATTCGACCTCAGTTACGGCGCCGCCGTCAGGGAGGGGGAATCCGATGATGGCGGGGCCAACAGCGATGGGGGAGATTGCGTCAACAATGGCTGGGCCAACAGCGATGGGGGAGATTGCGTCAACAATGGCTGGTCCAATAGCGATAGGGGAGACTGCGTCAACAATGGCTGGTCCAATAGCGATGGGGGAGACTGCGTCAACGATGGCTGGTCCAACAGCGATGGGGGAGACTGCGTCAACCATGGCTGGTCCAATAGCGATGGGGGAGACTGCGTCAACGATGGCTGGTCCAACAGCGATGGGGTTGATAGAAGCGATGATGTCGTGCAGTTGCTGCTCAAGAAGGGCGGCGGTGGCAGGGTCGGTGCTGGGGCTGTGGATGGCAGCGAGGATCGCGTCGAACTCAGCCTGGTCAGAGTTGAAGGGCTTGTGGTCCTTCAGGGGACTGGCCACAGCAAGGGCCAGGAGGGCGGCGAAAGCAATGAAGGATTTCATTTTTATCTACAAGGAATGAATTTGTGTTTTTATTATGATAAAACATTAAAATTATGTATTAAAAATAACATCTAAAGGAAAAAAAAACCTTAAATATATTTCGGGCCCTATCCGGGCTAATTTTATCATGTATATTTTATTTATGTTTACAAATGTTATGACTACAAATAAAAGACAAAGAAATAATTAAATTTAATTGATTTAAGAAATTTATACTTACAATTGCTTAAAAATGTATTTCTTCAAATGATGCCAGTTTGGATTAGATCGGTTATTTATATGAGTAACACTATCAAAACACAGTAAATATTTTATTTTAGGGCAATAATTCAAATAATGAAAATATTGTTTTATCAGTCTAAGATAGAGAATCTGATATGATAAATAGGGTGCTATTAAATATGATAATGTTTTACAAATTATTTAAAATGGAAGAAAAGCCGTATTAAAAATCACTATTCTTTATCCAATTTTTCGTGAAATTGCTAGTTGAAAATATTATAAATAATGTCACGCGAAGAAGATAATTGTGTCGATTCGGCGCAACACCCTTAACTTATTCGACAATACTAAACTTAATTTGAGCGTTCTGTGTTCTTCTTTCTATATCGAAAAGACAAAGACAGGACGCTTAAAATAAGGTTAGTCCTGTCAAATAAGTTAAGTTATGTTGCGCCGAATCGACACCATTGTCGATGGTCGTAGATTAAAGTATTGTGTGCAACTAGACATAACTAGACATTAGGACACTCGTGCAGTCTATTACGAAACGAACGAATGAACGCAGTAGAACACAAGAAACAAAATAAGCACTCGTGTGTACAAATATCTCACATAATGTCACAGTTGCACAAAATACTATTAAAATTCAAATTCAAATAGATTATTTTGTTAAGTAGGTATACATAATGCACTTTTTACAAGGCAAATTTAATCTTACAAAAATATATGTACATGAACTAGATTAAATGTTTATTTAATTTATTATAAATTATTTATGTAGCAATAATGTGGAAAAAATTTAAGGGCCCTCAAGGGGAAATACCTTAAATCCTTTAGTTAGCTCATTTTACTGAAGGGAAACATTCCTTTATTTTTTAAAAGAAACAAATCAATCAACCCGAACCCACACCGGAGACCCGACCAGGGACCAGGAAAAAGGTTCAATGATCACCAACCGGCCGACCAAATCCCACCCTATATACTACATACTAATAGGTTACATATATAAATACATGCCTACCTCCGCTCATTTTTATAATCGTTGTAGCTTTAAGCAATTTTAATTTTGCATAAAAATAAAATTCAGGATATGTAAATTTTAATTTAATTAACAATAAAATTGCCTATATTATTGTTTCAGGCTCATTTTAAATCACAATTTTTATGTTACGCCCGCGTGGAAGAAGATAATGCGGTCACAGTGTATAATCCTTTAGAAATCCCGCAGTAAAAAGTATCCCAGTTTTTAAGTTGGATAATAAGTTATCGAACTGTGATCTCCCTTCCTTCTTTCTTTGTAATCCATGTCTCACTGCTGAGAATCGTAGTAGGTACATTGGTAACCGCATCAAAACCAGTTCACTATTTTTTGCGTGATGCATGAAATACGGACAAATTTTTTTTTTTTTATCATATCCTACGACGCTATCTTTTTTGGAATATCATCAATGTAAGACACAGCACTTTTCTTTTCTTTTTCTAATATAAACTTGTGGTCTAAAAAACCTCATAATGATGGATATTTTTACGAAAAAGCTGCAACTTCCATTTGCCTTCGTGTGGCGTCACTTGAGAAACGGCTGTTTAGAAATATGTCCTTTGCTAACGATAAATTTATAAAAATTTGCTTCCGACTGATTTGACAGCTGGATGACAGATGAGTAGACAGACAGAGACAGACTATTTTTTTTATTAGCAATTACACATCACAATCAGTACAATGTCTAGAATTCTCAAGTGACGTCATATCGGAAAATATTTTAAAAATCATAAAAAAATAATGGTTGATTACCAAAATAATGAAAACTATGTCGTAAAATGGCGTATATACAACGAAAAAAAAAAAATCTCAACTGATGCTGGGTCCAGGTCGGACCCGAAATATATCTTGGGATAACAGTATTTATATTTAATTTATCATATCTATCATTACCTATTTATATTAAAACAAAAAACATTTTTAAAAATTTAGCTATGGGGAATTGCCACAGACAGGGTCGGATTGGCCATTGCCATCCGGGCCCAAGCCTGCGTCGCCCCCCCCAGCCTTACTACCTACGAGTACACGCTATATAGTCCACATAATAAATAAAATATAAATTTTCAAAGTTTTCAATATTTTTCAATTTAAATTTTGTCTAAATGTTTTGTAAAACTATCTACCTATATCATATCATATCATATCATATCATATCATATCAATAAACGAAGCGTGTTTTTCGAGATATTGGAGTGAAAAACTATAATTTTTTGAAATAAATTTTAATTGCAGAGGTGATGAAAATTTGCATGTTATTGTCTGAGCATGTCATTTTGCGTATTTTAAGCCTGTACCTGAGCCTAGAGCATGACCAACTCCAGTCTCTCTAGGATTGATTTGAAGAAATTCGGACTCTCCTTGTATTGAAAAAAATATATTTGGTTTATTAATCTTTTCTCTAGGGATCTCACGTATAAACAATGTACTAAGATTTATACTTTTGTCAAAAAAAATGTTTTGCACCCTCTTTTTTTTTGGTTTTCAAACGTTCGCTTGAAGAACGCGGTTAAGAGATCAACTTGATTTTTTTTTTCATAAAATAGGCAATAGAAATATGAAGGTATATCACCTAAATTAAATATTTTTTTCCCTACAAAATATTTCAGTATTAGCTAAAAACACACCAATTTGTTGTTTCGCTGCGTGATCACTAGTATTACGCGTTCAAGAAAAAGAGGCCAAAGTGCCAACATATAATCGCCTCTATGAAAAGCAAATAAAGTCTTTGCCATAGGACTTATTGTGCTGGACGGGTAATAAAAAATGTTGCTAGGGTATGCCATCTTCTTAAACAAAAAACGGCCGAAATGAAAGCTTGACTAGGAATTTTGAAAGAAATAATTTTGCCATCCGGGCCCCTTAGGCCCAGTCCGACGCTGGCCACAGACCTTTTTCACATTAAACTTTTTAACAAGAAAAACAAAGTTATGTTGTGCACTTTGTACAGAGTGACTGACGTTTAACTTACGATCATAACTTCACCTTTGACAAAGAAGACATTTTTGAAAATCTGGTTCAAGCTATCTTTAGTTTTAGTTTTAGTCACCGTATACATAATCCCTGTATACAAGTGCGCGCCAATCTTTTAGTCGCCTCTGAAGATAGCCGCAAGAGGCGACGCAATAGCCGTTTTACGGTGTCAGGGGGACGTTACAGGAGCGAGGTGGCGAGGGTGCAGATCACACCCGCCTGCGTGCCGCACCACACCCCCCGCTCGCCATTTAGCAGGTGTCAACACTCTGCGTTCGTGTTAGTGCTACGTCCGTACACTATACACGCGCACGTTGCATGAAAAGTACCTTCGAGGAAAAAATTCCATGATTTGTAAGTTTATCGTTGAATCTGTTAGTTATAGTTTATTGTTTTTGTTGCCTTTATTTGTTGTTTTGTTGATTTAGTTTGTTGAAGTTTTGTTGATTTAGTTTGTTAAAGTAGTTGTTGTTATGCCTCGCGGACGTTTTAGCGTTTTAAGGCGACAATGTAGGAAAATTGTGTTTATATCAATGCGTTTTATTTATATAGTAAAGATTGCGCTAAAATAATTAATAAATAATTAAATAGGTAGTTACAACAAGTACACCTTCCCACTAATAGTAATCATTTAATAATCAACCGTTGATATTATTGTTTTACTGTACCTGCGCAAGCTTGCACTCGTAACTCTTCTTTTTTTTTTTGAGTTGATCTTTTTTGCTGTCGGCCTTTTGGCCTTTTCAGCTTTACCTTAAAGAGGGGGGCAGAGAGTACCCAACCTCCGTAAAAGTTTTTTTTTTTCTTTTTGGTTTTTTTTTTAAAGGTAGTAAAGGTTTTTTTTTAAGGTCCTTTAAAAGTCTATTTAAAGAGTTTGAAAGAGTCTTTTTTTTTTAAAGTCTATGAGTCTATTTTTTAAAAGTCTATGAGTCTATTACTCGTAACTCTTTCAGAGGCGACTAAAAGATTGGCGCGCACCCTTTATGCTTTAGTCAAAAGCGCGCACTGTACCTACCTTGGACGAGCCGTATATCCTAAATAATGAATCATTTTTATTCATTGTCCAAGGAGTCTACTGCAGTCTACACGTGTTTTAATACCTACTTGCGATTTTATATGTACATTAATATAATTATTGATGTAGGTATATAATGTTTATAGCCGCAATGTTGATAAAAAACTCGTAAATAACGCGGTATAAAAAAGATATAAGTTATCGCACACGTCTATCAATACAGAATGAAAGATTTTAGTGGTATTTTTTAATGGATAATAATAGGTGACCATCTAAAAAATACTAGATGAGCAGTTAAATTACCAAGTTGGCATCAACTAGGTTAGGTTAGTTTTCAACATATTATTTTTGATGCCAATTTAGTAATTTTGATGCCGATTTTTGTATTTTTTGTCGGTCAGTTAATTACAACCCTTTTTAAATTTTCCGACTATTGACCAAAAAATGCTTATTGTAAAAAAAACTACTCCACTCCGGGCGCTGAGTTGGAGTGGAGTTTTTACAATGAGCTAAGCTAAGGTGACTTTGATTGATAAAGCCAATATTCATACTGGAGACACGGTAAGTGGTCAAGACCAAGGTGTAATTAACCTTTTTTGCAAAATATGAAAAATATTATTTATACTACACCTGCTCGGAAAGTACCTTCTTTAGCTGGGTCCGTTAGCTCATCCAGTTTAGTTTTTCGGAAGAAAGGATGCCACTTGCCACAATTGTTTATTGGACCAATATCTACCGATAAAGATCGGTAGCCTTCGGGAGCCTCTTCAATTTGGGGGGGGGAGGGGGTTCAAAGATGCACTGCGCCAAGCGTCATTTAAAAAAATGTAACTGTCTGAGTTTGTCAACTATATCAAGATGGGTGTCTTTTTCAGGTAAATTAAGGACGTAGAATTCATTTCTGGCATAAAAATTTGAGATATTGTAAGTAGTTTCTTGAAAATTTTTACATACATTAAAATTTTATGAAATACTTTTTACTTTCAGGCGCCACAAAAAAAAAACCTCCGGTTTTTTTAAGTAACAAAAAATACGTTACGAAAGCCTATTTTATGCAGATAAATAAAAATATAAGTTTTATAGGATTTTTATAGGAAAAAATCATCAAAAAAAATAAAACAATGTCGGTGAGCTCTTATTTTACTACTACTTATTAACTAACCTGATAAAAGTATGAATGAATGAATAAATGATTGCATTGACACTTTATTGTACACAAAAGACATAAAAGAAAACAGAGAATTGAAAACATAATTTTGTACAAAGGCGGACTTATCACTTAAAGCGATTTCTTCCAGCCAACCTTAGTATATTTTATTATTAAAAGTTAGTATTAAAAGTATATTTATGTATAGTGTATTTATAAAAGTACATATATGCATAAAAACTATAAACACGTAAAAAATGCTTTTCTATGGTTCTAAAAGAGTATTAACTATTTAGTTATCATTTTCATTCTTTGCAGCCTCTACCGCAGTGGTACAATTCGGTACATGTTAAATTTATTTTAGCACAGTTGCATCTTTTTGCATCCTACTTTGCATTGACACCTTATTATCTCGAGGCAAATGCTGTCCGCAGCTGGGTTGTCAGACCAGTGGGGTATCTATTGGCTAATTTTCTGCTTCCAGCCCCAATCGGGGGGACTAGGCAGAATTTGTTGTAGCACTAAAGCCTGGCCCCACTCATGAACTCCCTGGCAAGCTGCGCGTAAAATATGCTGACAAAGGGCCGCTTCTGTTGGTGGTAAATTTTCAATTTGCCGATCTGTTTTTGTAAAAAGATATTTACGGCAATGATTGATAGTCATGCAGGGACAGGGACTTGATCTGAAAAAGTTCATGTAATATGACTTTTCGCTACGATGAATTTAACTTTATATTAATGTTTTAGTTAGTACTCAGTAATTGGCTAACATACCTATCATACATGGCTGTGACAAACTTATGTAGCACAATCTCTGCCTCATTTATATTACCATCTTTAAGATCCTTAAACCCTTTAGTGGCAAAAGAGAATGAATTCCATGCTTCAAAAGTACTTTTCTTTCCCCTGCCGTTAAAAGACGATACTGTATCCCATCCACTAAGTTCGTGGAACACATGCAAGACCTCCGCTCTTTCAGGACCTTTAAACAAAATAAATTGTCTTATACACACTCACGCTATTAAACTGATTATTTATATATTATACATTGTTGACTATTAAAAGAAACGCTTATACCTAGAGCTGATTCAATCTAGAGGCATGCCAAAAAATTGTGCTTTTTCCCCGTTACCACATGAACCCATAATACCTCTAATCTTGGCAATTTCAGTACACATGCCAGAGCGATAACTACCACATCGGTGTATGCTGTGCATTAACTTCGTATGACCCTGGTCTACTGTATCCGCCAAGTGAACCATCATTCGCGTGTCAGACGCTTCAAGTTAAATGGCTCCAATTTTGGCAGTTCACGAGCAACATTGGAAAGAACAGATTACCCTTCGCTACATAAATTTCTTTATTGATGGGCAAGTCCATCGGGTGATATTTGAACGACAGGAGTCCAAACAGCTCTTCTTTATTCGTGTCATCCTGGAAAAAAAATATTACGCGCAGTTTGCCAGGGAGTTCATGAGTGGGGCCAGGTTTTAGTGCTGCAACAAATTCTGCCTAGTCCCCCCGATTGGGGCTGGAAGCAGAAAAATAGCCAATAGATACCCCACTGGTCTGACAACCCAGCTGCGGACAGCATTTGCCTCGAGATAACAAGGTGTCAATGCAAAGTAGGATGCAAAAAAGATGCAACTGTGCTAAAATAAATTTAACCCCCACTTCATTCTGGACTCATCTGGGTCTAGAATCCCCTCAAATACCAAAAGTCTAGCTAAATCAACGTACAGCGTGCAGCCACCGTGCCTCGAGTATCTACGTTTCATCAACCCTTTTTTCTAACCCAGACAACTGCAATATTATATTTTACACACACACCCACACACTTTACTATATTATCCGATAATTACATAATCATTTATCTAATTAAAAATATAACGTCGCGCGCAACTTACGAAGCTATGAAAGTGTTATTCGTTAAACGTCTTACGGAATGTCGAATCAAAAGTGGTTTTACATAGTGATTTCGTCATTAATGTGTTTCGTTTTCCCTTGGATTTTCAATGGCAATAATAGCCTTGAACTATAGCTGAGTTCCAGAATACAGCCAAATCGTATCATTTAACAAATACCTAGTACATTAGTTTTTCTTGAATACTTTATTTTCCTTTGTTGAATTATGATATACATTGTTTTGAGCATAACCGTTTTGTAACATAACGTTCTAATCTACTAGACGATCACACAAATAAATCACGGCCAATGATTTAATTTGTAATTAATAAATCGATGTACTCCTCAAGTATGTCATAATAACGTAGGAGATGTAGAAAGGTATATATGCATTACTATAACCTCATTATACGGATTGTACCGCTTCCAGCGGTCATCTTTTAATTATTAAATAAATACATACTAAGTACTGTAAGTACATATGACTGTACATAACACATATGTATATACATCTATAAGCAGGATATTTATTTCTCTTACAGAAGATAGGACTAGTCCAGAACCTATTTGTTAAAGATTGGTACTCGTGACCAGGAACACAATTGTCTTCTTACAGCAGTACTTACTTACTTCACACCTAGAACTATTTTTTATAGATGGTAGAAGCTGCAAAAAATGAAAAAAAATTATAATTAAATAGTTAATACTCTTTTAGAACCATAGAAAAGCATTTTTTACGTGTTTATAGTTTTTATGCATATATATACTTTTATAAATACACTATACATAGATATACTTTTATCAGGTTAGTTAATAAGTAGTAGTAAAATAAGAGCTCACCGACATTATTTTATTTTTTTTTATGGTTTTTTCCTTTAAAATCCAATAAAACTCATATTTTTATTTATCTGCATAAAATAGGCTTTCGTAACGTATTTTTTGTTACTTAAAAAAACCTGAGGTTTTTTTTTGGTGGCGCCTGAAAGTAAAAAGTATTTCATAAAATTTTAATGTATGTAAAAATTTTCAAGAAATTACTTAAAATATCACAATTTTTTATGCCAGAAATGAATTCTACGTCCTTAATTTACCTGAAAAAGACACCCATCTTGATGTAGTTGACAAACTCAGACAGTTAAATTTTTTTAAATGACGCTTGGCGCAGTGCATCTTTGAACCCCCTCCCCCCCCCCCAAATTGAAGAGGCTCCCGAAGGCTACCGATCTTTATCGGTAGATATTGGTCCAATAAACAATTGTGGCAAGTGGCATCCTTTCTTCCGGAAAACTAAACTGATGCCTTTTTTGGGGTCTAACAGTCTAAGCTACTTTCTTTGTTGAAAACGATGCAGAAAATACGTCATTACTGTCATACAAATATGCGGGCGGCAAAAGTGTATGAAAATTCATTGTTAACGTGCTTGAGCGGGTAGAAAAAGTATATGCAAATCCATTGTTAACGTGCTGTTTTTTTTTTTAAATAACATAAAGAATGAGCAAGTGGCCAAGTGGCCGTATTATTTTGCGAACTCGTACATAAAACCCGAAAAATGATACTGGCCACTTGCTTTTCCTGCACATAATAAAAAATAAGAAGGAAATAAAAAGTGACAATCGCACGCGAGTCAGTCGGTTTCTTTTATTGTATCTTGATTAAAAGTAATATTATACTATTTCCTCGTAGGTGTAGTATAAAGCACTATGTATCACTCGGGAGAAAGTGCGATTCCCAACTCGTGTGTATTGAGGCCCTTGGCTTTGCCTCGGGCCTCAAACTACACCCTCGTTGGTAATCTTCCCCTTTCTTCCCACGGTGAACAATGTACTATTGTGTCCCTATACTTTATGTTTTGGGTAAGGATATGTTATCTGTTGCCCGCGTGGAAGAAGATATTGCGGCCACAGTGCATAATCATTTTTTAAGTTGGATAATAAGATTAATAAGTTATCGAATAGTGATCTCCCTTCCTTCTTTCTTTGTAATCCATGCGTCACTGCTGAGGATGTACAGTGGTAACCGCATCAAAACCCGTTCAGTATTTTTTGCGTGATGCAAGAAATACCGATAAAACTTCCGATATTTTTTGTATCAATTCAATATCCTACGACAATACTATATATATTTTTTGGAATATCATCAATGTACATACAGACACAGCTCTTTTCGTTTACAGTTTTTAATAGTATTTAATATACTTAGTTTTACAATTTTCAGTTATAGTAAGTACCTAGCCCGTTTCATCAAAGAAGGTATCACCGTCTGTATTAAAAACATTTATGTACCAAAATAGATGACGCTATTGTAACGAAATAAGTTAATATTTATTTATGAGCGTTCTAATAATGAACAGCGCCACCTGTTGATTTATTTTTGTACTAAAATTGTGTACGCTACATAATTCTAACCAAAGTTTTCTTGTTTTTAGGGTTCCGCAGTACCTATACGTAGAAGGTACAAAATGAACCTTTATGGTGAGACTCCGTTGTCCGTCTGTCCTTCAGTAAGTCACAGGCCACAGCCTCATAACTTTAGCACCGATTTAGCGTCCCTGTTGCTCCATATGCGAAAAAACCCTCAGTTTGAGTGGGACGGATTCGTGGAAAAGTAGCAAAAAGTCAGTTTTTTATTAATATAAAATGTACTAAGCTATTTTGTCAAAAAGATTTTCAAGGAGACTTTACAAATACATAATATCCACATTTTGAATGCAATTTCACAATGAAATTAGTTAGGATTTCAGAATTACAGGAAAAAAAAACAATTTAGAGGTCTATTCGGAATTAAATTCTATCGAGAAAAATTCATCCAATCGCGTTTTCCTTCAGTGAGAATCTTAATCAAATACTCAATAAACATTTACCCAAAAATAAAATATGTAGATGACGTTATAGTGGAGTGGATTCGAAAAAAAACCATTTTTTTTGGTATCGCTTTAGACATGCACCACTCAAACCCGGAATTTTTCAATATGAAATTGTTCAAAATATTTCAAATACAAAAGAGGGAAAAAAAATCTTAGAAACAGCATATGGGTATCAAACTGTGGATATTAAAAAGCGGATTGTAATAATAGATACCTTAACTATATTTCCGGGCACTGATTTCGAGAAATCTTTGAAAAACCACAAAAATATGTATGTCCCCCCTTATCTCCAAAACTAATGGACCGAAAAATAAGAAAATAATCATGGATCTTTAAATGACGATAACTTTTTTTGCTGACACCCTATTTTAATGAAATAAAGCCTATATTATAATCCAAATTGGGTTCTGTCCATCTGTGAAAACTACATGAAAATCCGTTCCTTAATTTCGGAGATGTGCGCAAACAAACAGACAGACAGACAGACAGAAAATAATTCTAAAAATTGCTGATTTGTGTTCTGTTACTCTTCTTTAGTCACCCCCTTTCTTTTTTTTTACTTCTCTTAAATGTACAGACACACCGGGTACTTTTAACTTTTAACCCATAGCCAACTTATGTTCCCCAGCAAAAGTCTTCGAATCAATTGTGCACAATAAGATTTATCCACAAGTACCTATCGTTCTGTAGACACCAACCTTTTGACGCTTGTTGACATGGTCTCAGGATTAATGGATGAGCGTGTGTAAGCGGATGTCATTTATAATAAATTAATATGATTTATTTGGACTTTAAAAAAGCGTTCGATAGAGTTGACAACGATGTACTTCTGAGAAAATTGTGCAATATTGGTTTATCTCCAAGACTTTTGCGATTTTTCGCAAATTACCTGAGTGACCGGAAACAGTACGTAAAACACGGTTGTTTCGAGTCGAAGCCGTACTTGACGCGTTCAGGAGTGAGCCAATGCTCTATTCTTGGTCCGCTTCTTTTTGTGATCATGATTAATGACCTCGATGCCGTGCTTCGTCATACTTCATGCCTTCTGTATGCAGATGACCTGAAGTTAGTCAGGAGCATTAGTCAGGATTATGATAGCAAATTGCTTCAAAACAATCTCAACGCCGTCTATCTTTGGAGCCTGGAAAACAAACTGCATTTTAACCCCGATAAGTGCAGTGTAATGTCTTATACACGGTCCCCTCAGCCAAAACATTTTTATTACACTTTGGGTGATGCGAATATTGCACGTGTTTATTCGGTTAAGGATCTAGGTGTCACTTTTGATACTCAGCTCAATTTTCATGACCATGTGGTGAACCTAGCAGCAAATTGTTTTATACGGCTAGGGTTGGTTTTGCGAAACTGCATGGATTTGCAAGACTTGAAGACCATTCAGCTTCTCTTCACGTCGCTTGTTAGGACCAAACTCGAGGCGAGTTCTGTAATATGGAACCCATATGAGAGCACATACACTCTTATAGTAGAAAAGGTGCAAAAAGCTTTCCTACGTTACTTATATAAAAGAAAGTTCGGTTACTACCCTTTTATGTATCCCACCCCTTTTCTCCTAGGTACTCTCAATTTGAACTCACTGGACGTTAGGCGCAATACAGACATGTTGGTTCAGGTATGCCGTATTCTGCGGGGTGACTCTGACTGCCCCAAACTTGTGAATGCTGTAACCTCGCTATTCGCACCCAAAAATTACAGTCGCGCGCGTAGTCACAAGCTGCTACACGTACCCACCGCTAGAACACTGGCGCGACGTCATTCTCCGCAGCTCCGCTTCCGCGCGCTCTGGAGGGCCTAAACACACACCGCTAGAACACTGGCGCGACGTCATTCTCCGCAACTCCGCTTCCGCGCGCTCTGGAGGGCCTAAACACACACCGCTAGAACACTGGCGCGTCGTCATTCTCCGCAGCTCCGCTTCCGCGCGCTCTGGAGGGCCTAAACACACACCGCTAGAACACTGGCGCGACGTCATTCTCCGCAGCTCCGCTTCCGCGCGCTCTGGAGGGCCTAAACACACACCGCTAGAACACTGGCGCGTCGTCATTCTCCGCAGCTCCGCTTCCGCGCTCTCTGGAGGGCCTAAACACACACCGCTAGAACACTGGCGCGTCGTCATTCTCCGCAGCTCCGCTTCCGCGCTCTCTGGAGGGCCTAAACACACACCGCTAGAACACTGGCGCGTCGTCATTCTCCGCAGCTCCGCTTCCGCGCTCTCTGGAGGGCCTAAACACACACCGCTAGAACACTGGCGCGTCGTCATTCTCCGCAGCTCCGCTTCCGCGCTCTCTGGAGGGCCTAAACACACACCGCTAGAACACTGGCGCGTCGTCATTCTCCGCAGCTCCGCTTCCGCGCTCTCTGGAGGGCCTAAACACACACCGCTAGAACACTGGCGCGTCGTCATTCTCCGCAGCTCCGCTTCCGCGCGCTCTGGAGGGCCTAAACACACTGCTGTCAGCAACAAATCCAACGTGTGATCTGTTTGCTGATAGTTTATTGAACGTGTTCCGTGAATGTCTGAGGTTATGTGAGAAAGATGCAAAAAAGAGTAGTATAGTGTAATTATTTGTTATTTGTATTTGTAAATACAATGTTATTTGTAAATTATTTTAGTAGGTATAGCGTATTAGATTTAAGTTTCTGTAAAGCTGTACTTTAAATATATTAAATAAATAAATAAATTATAATTATGTATTGATTGATATTGATGATGTTGCTGATAATTATTGAAGCCGCTGCTGCAATGTAGGCTGTAAGTAAAATATTACCGTTGTAAGTACACGAATGTAAAAAAAAGGCGGACGCAGTCGCAGCTAAGTAACTACTGAAGCATAGCAATGGCGGCGGTTTGTGAGTATGTGAGTGGACTTACTATAGAAATTGGCTTACTATGATGTGAATGTGTGCGTTCCAGGGCTCGTGTCGGACAAGCGGGTCGGCTTACTAGGGGTGCTTCAGTTGTTTGTTAACGAAACTCTGTCCGGGATATTTTAACGTCCGTGTGTAAGTAAGCTTTTCCTCTTAAAAAACAAATTTACAGACAACAGACCGACAACTCCCATACATCAGCCGTAGCAAATTTTTTACGCGCCCTTACGACACTAGGTGTCGCCAAATGTTGCAAATAAGCATGATTTGTTTAATTGGCTATAATGGTTTTGCTTAGAAAAACTAGATGGCGGTAAGTTGACAACACTAACAGTGAATACTTTAGCGCCATCTATTATCGAAGTGAGAATTATTTTTATGTTACGTGACATCGCTGTGGCACTAGCGTCACCATTCACCAATCGGTCTTTTTTAGCATCGTGTTCGTTAGAGGGTTTAGCAACGCTATCGAGATTGCGTTAAAATTTTACATCTTTTTTGCGGCTACAAACTGATATATGGGAACTGCTAGTCTATACGTAGTAATACTTAGTCTATGGCAGGGGTCTCCAAACTTTTTAGCCTAAGGGCCACACTAATTCCTCCACTTAGTCTCGAGGGCCAAGACCTAGATAGCTCATCATACAGTGGCGTGCACAGAACTTTTTGCTGGAAAAGCAAACAATTGGTCAAGAACAACAATAAAAAAAATATGAAAAAATTTAAACATCACTTTGAAAAAAAAAAATTGTATGACGCCAGGGTAGACAATGTCTACCCTAGAGTGAAAATTTCCTATACAAACTTTTTTTTTCAAAGTGATTTTTAAATTTTTTCATATTTTTTTATTGTTATTCTTGACCCATAGCTTGCTTTTCCAGCAAAAAGTTCTGTGCACGCCACTGTAGTATTCTGTGTAACCAACATACTGTAGTTTTGAAGTACAAATTTTCGTGTTGGGACTAGCCGGTCACTGAGATATTATTATCTTTTCTGCAGTTCACAATTTTGGTTGGTATTTCGGGAAAGACGAAGTTAGCCGAAGCGCGTGCAAGGTTATAAATAAATAACGCCACTTTTAGACAAAAACGCATGATAACGTTTCTCTTAATATCGCTTATGAGTTTTGATATATCATAAACAACATAACGTTGTTATTATAATTTTGTGAATTTGGACATGCCCGGCCAGCGACCGCGGGCCGAATTGGTAGTGCTCGCGGGCCGGTCTTGGCTCGCGGGCCGTAGTTTGGAGACCCCTGGTCTATAGTATAAGTTAGGTACCTACTACGATTATCACCACATCAATTGACCACAAATACAGACTTAGACATTGATACGAGTAACTAATATACCTAACCACATGATAACCTTTCAACACGGTTCATCTCCCACTTAATTAACATTCTTATTTAGCAAACACTTACTTACAAACTGTTATATTTTGCACGCTTTTTTTGGTTGTTAGCAGAAACTTTATTTTTTCATGCATGACTAAAGAAAGCCACTAACTAGGACGTTTTTTAAACAAGTAAAAGCTTTCATGAGTAGCAGGGTATAATATACAAATAGGAGTAATACTAACCATTAGTGCAGTATGTAACATATGCCCGTTTTCACTAACCTTAAGTGACGCCTAAATCGGATGCCTAAATATTCAAGAGTTCTTAAGGTAATAGAAATAAGAGTTCCTAAGTATTTTGGCATCCGATTAAGGCGTCACCTAAGGTTAGTGAAAACGGGCAATAGTATCCTAAAACAGTTTTCTGGTAGCTACAACGTATCTAGTAGTTGCCCTTAGTGCCCCATCTTGACTTTTCACCCTCTTCACTACCACAGCCTCTCCCCCCCCACATATATCCCACCCCACACCCCCCGCAAGAATTGGTATTCGGATTCAGCACACTCAAATCTATACAGGGTGTAACAGAAAGGTGTAACCATATTTGAAGAGCTTATTCAGTCAATGGTGTAGTACAACTTTTACTATGGAGCCAAACCCGAAATCTCAAAAAAAAAATCTGCCCTTCCATACATTTCAGACGAGCGGTATTGCATTTTTCTACGAAAAAGTAAATTTATTTATTTTTGAGCTACAGGGTTTGTTCCATAGTAAAAGTTGTTCTATACCATTGACTGAATAAGCTCTTCAAATATGGTTACACCTTTCTGTTACACGTTGTATAAGGTTAAATAATATTAGTTGGCGAAACTCAAAACATAGGTATGGTATGTTCATATAGTCTATATGAACAACTGTTTGTATGGGAGCTAAGCGAAATTTTAAATAACGATTTAATGAAATTCGCAACTTTTTTTCTCTTCCTCCCATAAAAATTGCCCCGATCAGCTGACTGGTCCAGTATGGAAACATAAAAAAAAAATTTAAGAATTGTCTTAGCTCCCATACAAACAATTGTTCGTATAGACTAGTACTACCTGGGGCTCTACCGCGTAATTCTCATTTGTATCAACTTCAAGCAAATGCATGCGAAATTCAACGCGTGCAAAAGAGATGGCATGTTAGGCGGGCGTCGTCGCACGCACGACAAATTTCAATCTCAAGTTGATGTTGATGAAAATGAGAATTACGCGGTAGACCCACTGTTTTGAGTTTCGCCAACTAATATCATTTAACCCTCAGAACACTGTGATTTAACCTTATATAAGGTCTTTCAATTTAAATGGAAAGTAATTTAGGAGGTGATTCAGTATCGTTAAGAGGATGGCATACCCTAGCAACTTTTTTTTCTTAAACATACGCGGAAATATTATCATTACTTTTGAATAAAGAACACGCGAAGTATCATATTCACGTAGACTGAAAAACCAAAATCACTTCCCGGCGCATTCTTTGAATTTGGAACGAAGAGCGCACCGGCAATGTTGTATGAAACGGTGTGCTGTTTGAATTTAGAACTCTTTCATCTATCGTACACATTGCGTTCTCATGGCTGTATAGCCACAGATGCGTTTACCTTTCGGCACAAACTGTAAAAAAAAATTGGCGGTAAAGCGGAGTTCGTTGTTATTTGGTTAATAATAAATTAAAATGTATTATGTAAAAGGCCCTTTTTTATTTGCTTGCATTTTTTTAAGAAAAGCACTATACAAGGTGACTTTTTGATCATCGTCCAAATTCATACTGGAGGCTTGATAAGTGATCAGTATCTTGGATCAATATTTCAATGAAATTGCTAAAACTAAAAAGCCATCTACATTATGGGCGATTTATTCTATGCTGAAATGTACAGTTCATATTAAAAACAGCATTGACTTGAAGAACTACGGAAATTTAACAACTTTTCTAAAACGTCAAACCCGTCAAAACGTTAAGAGCAAAAAATCGAAGATTTTGACTGCTGAAAACATAAAGCAGTTTCTACTTGAAGCCCCAGATAATATATAATGTAAAAGGCCGTTTTTTATTTCCTTGCATTTTTTTAAGAAAAGCACTTATGCCTCGCTCGGCCGAAATGGTAATTGCCTGTCTCGTATCATTGAAGTCCTCGCCTGCGGCTCGGCCTTCAAACTCATACTCGACCTGCAATTGCCTATTTCGCTGCCTTTGCAATAATGTACTATTATTACACGTCCAGCACAATAAGTCTAATGGCAAAGACCTTATTTGCTTTTCATAGAGGTGATTATATGTTGGCTCTTTGGCCTCTTTTTCTTGGACGCGTAATACTAGTGATCACGCAGCGAAACAACAAATTGGTGTGGTTTTAGCTAATACTGAAATTTTTTGTTGGGAAAAAATATTGGATTTAGGTAAAATCCCT
Source organism: Ypsolopha sequella (assembly GCA_934047225.1). Classification (NCBI taxonomy): domain Eukaryota; kingdom Metazoa; phylum Arthropoda; class Insecta; order Lepidoptera; family Ypsolophidae; genus Ypsolopha; species Ypsolopha sequella. The sequence goes on along the minus strand of OW204002.1, from coordinate 8,134,537 downwards.
TCATATTTCTATTGCCTATTTTATAAAAAAAAAAACAAGTTGATCTTTTAACCGCGTTTTTGAAACGAACGTTTGAAAACCAAAAAAAAAGAGGGTGGAAAATATTTTTTTTTTGACTAGATAAACGATCGATAAATCAAATGTATTTTCTTCAATATGAGGAGAGACCTAGTTTCTTCCAATGAATCCTTGAAAACCTGGTGTTGTTGATCTTCTAGCGTCAGGTTTCCCGTTAATACATCACATTCCACTGCAAAGCACATTTTTTGCGCGAACTTTTTTTTCTCTTCTCAGCACAAAGTAGTCCGATCAACTGACTCAGTTTGTATGGACAAGTGAAGAAAATGTTCGCGCAAAAAAAGTAATTTGCAGTGGAATGTGATGTATTAACGATACTGAATCACCTCCTAAATTACTTTCCATTTAAATTGAAAGACCTTATACAACGTGTAACAGAAAGGTGTAACCATATTTGAAGAGCTTATTCAGTCAATGGTGTAGAACAACTTTTACTATGGAGCCTACCCCGAAATCTCGAAAAATAAAATCTGCCCTTCCATACATTTCAGCCGAGAGGCATTGCATTTTTCTATGAACAAGTTGTTTTGTTTTTTTTTCGAGATACAGGTTTTGTTCCATAGTAAAAGTTGTTCTATACCATTGACTGAATAAGCTCTTCAAATATGGTTACACCTTTCTGTTACACGTTGTATGTGTACCAACTTTCAGCTTATTTATTTGTTTTTCCAAATTTGTACTGACCTTTCCTTTCATTCCCTGTACTAATATTCCACTTGGCTCCTGATCTTCTTACCCAAGTACACTAAAGTACCTATCAAGTTCCATCAAGTATCCTACTTTGATCTATGTGCCCTACCTCCGGGAACTCATAAATAAGTCATACTCTCAGGTTTCCAAGACAGGGTCGTAGCCAGGATTCGTTTTCAGGGGGAATGCCTGTATACATAAAAAACGTGTCGTGTTTCATAAATCTTTAGGGTTCCGTACTCGAAGGGCGCCAAACGGAGGTCCCGTAACCTACTAAGCCTCCGCCGTCTGTCCATCCGTCCGTCTGTCGGGGTCTACAGCTGTAGTCGTTATGGTAGCAAGTTGAAATTTTCACAGATTACGTGTTACTATGGCATCTCTCACGGCAAATAATAAACCCAAAAAAAAATTTTGCCCGAGGGACACCCCCATACAAAAAAACTTGGAAAAAGTAGCATTTTTAACGTTATCATGTCCCCCCCCCCCTCTTATTCCCGAAACGAGAGAACCGAAAAATATGGCAATAGGTTACAGGAAAAAATTAGGGTTCCGTACTCAGTAGGAGCCGCGAATTGTTAGCCAAGTGCTACCATTTTAGCGGCTTGTTTTGTGTCGCCTCAATGATGCTATGGCATCTATACACGTTACCATAAAGGTTTTAGGGTCCCGTACTCGTATTTTGTGGTGGTACGGATTTCTTTATGCGTGAGTCCGACTCGCATTTGGCCAATTTTTATTTATGTTATAATCAGTTGGTTGACATAACACCAAAATAGTGTTTTATGGCGAAATTTCTTAAAGACAATAAAACTAATTTAGATTTTATGAAAACCAAAGATTTCTGGGGGTTACGACACCCAAATCCCCCCCCCCCCCCCCCCCTGTGTACGGGTCTGTCCAAGTAGTCATAAAATGTAGCATTTTATTTTTATCCTCATTAGAAAGTCACCCGATGATCTCCGATTAAGGGATCCTAAGAGCGAGGAAAGGAAATGAATATTTCCTCAACAAGCAATATGACGTCACCTCACTTTGTATTGTGATGTCACGTTGTAGAGTCGGCAACACAATGCTATCAGCTCGGGTTATCAGTACACTACCGAGTACCGACAGCAACGTCAGTGAGTATAATTGTAATTTATATTGAACCTCTCGTCTTTATATAAGTAAAATATACTTACGCTTTGACGTTGCTGTTGTACCACTGGGAAAAGTTCCACTGACCCACATTTCGCTCTTTTTACCTTCACAGTAAAGACAAAAAGAGGGTTAGTGCAATTTTACACCACAAGTAGCATAATTTCAAACCAAAACAAACTATATATTTATTTTCAGACTGAAAAAATTACAATATTTTTGTCCATATAAAATTATAAGTAACAATTATGTTCACTTATCAAAAATAATAATAGGTATGTTTTAATTCGTTTTGTCGTTTCGAAATGTTTAGTTTATAATGACGATGAATGCAAAAGTTGATTTGTGATAATAATAAGTTTTAGATTTATTTATGTTTACGCAACAGTAATGTTTATTTAATATTGGAAGTTTATTTGTTTTTAGCTGTTTTCGATTTGAATTGTTTAGGGAACAATTATGTGGGTTCGAAGAGTTGTGATAAACTAATAAGTACTTAACCTTACAACTGCTTTAATTTTTGATTGGGAAAAATAATTTAACTGACATGAGAATAAAAAAATTGCAGTCATGCCCGAAATTGCTTTTTCAATGCAAGTGTTCCTAAAGGCCCACTTTTTATGCATCAAAACCGAACAGAAAGTCGATTATTTTGCCCTAGGGCTTTATTATAATTTTTTTTTTATTTATTTACAATGGTTGGCTAACCTGCAGCCTTTCCTGTGTACCATAAATGTTATACTTTTTTTCCACTGTTTAACGGCTCTGGATACAGTCCTACATCCATCATAATTTAAAGTTCACAATATTATATTTGTTTTATTTCCTCACACTATGCATTGAAAAACGTAGTATGATACACGGGTGTAAGAGCAATAAATTACTCGTTTACGTTTAAAACACTCGCTACGCTCGTGTTTTAAATCGTCCTCGTGATTTATTCCTTTTCGCCCTTGTAACATAAACTACTATTATGGTCTGATTTCTAATGAACCGTAATTTCTGTTCATTTATGGGTTTTATCATGTGCATTATTAACTAGAAAATGCTGTACATTCACTGGTGTTTGAGGGTATTTTTCGATAATTTGTTAAATATGTCAAAATGTTTTAGGGTAATCTGAAAAAACTATATAATATGTACTTATTTCTTAAACAGTTGAAGATGATATAAAAGAAGCTAGGAAAACAGAAACAAAATTCAAAGTCAGAGAATTTCTTAAGGGTTCATTCATTGGAGCATTTACCCTAAAGTCTACCTTCGAAAAAAGTTTTAAAGTTTTACTTTGGTCGAAGTAGTCTACGCGGGATTATCATGATATCGGTGATATTTCATTTCGCCGCGAAATTTAGGGCATGGGTTCTATTAAAATTGTCTGTATTGCTTGGCATTAAAAGTCATAGTACGTACCCCAAATTCTGGTTGGTATTTCGTGGCTTATCAAAATTAGCCTCTAAATATTCTGATAGTAAACAAGAGAGGTCAGTCAGCCCAGCCAGGACAGCTCCTTGAAGTAGAGCCGAACAGCTTCAGCGTTCTGACACATAAACTGGTCAAGTGAAGGGAAGTTGGAGCTCGTCGCTATCTCTGCTTTTCGTCTCATGTCTTCGGTTGCAGAGCAGTGGAGTAGCACATGTTCCACTGTCTCGTCCTCTAGAAGGCACCCTCTGCATAGAGGGCTATCGGTGCCACCTGTGATGAAAAGGTGCTTGTTTAGGTTGCACTGCCCAGTTATGATACCTACCTATAGCACATTTTCCACTGTCTCCTCCTCTAGAAGGCACCCTCTGCATAGAGGGCTATCGGTGCCACCTGTGATGAAAAGGTGCTTGTTTAGGTTGCACTGCCCAGTTATGATACCTACCTACGTTTCGCAGTTTACCCCTGTTTGCTTCTGCCGATGGTCGACACAGGTTAGTACATATGGGATGCTAGTTTAGCCAGAGAGTCTGCTTGTTCGTTACCTTCAAGTTTAATGTTGCTATGACGTTAATATTGTTGTAATTTACCATGTTTTAGGGTTCCGTACCCGTATTGTGTGGTGGTACGGAACCCTTTGTACGCAAGTCCGACTCGCACATGGGCAAATTAGTAACATTTTACGATTATCGCTCAGCTTTATGCTGGCATAGTAAGAATTAGAAGGATCTGTCTAAAGCCGGCGCCAGACATGTGTCCACTTATTTGCACACTTCTTCGACGACTTTGTACACACATTTGGCGTACCTGCCACACATGCTTCGCAAACTCTTTTCTCCACAGTATGCTGGTAGACAACAAAGGAGATGGACGACGATTTCGTGGACGCAGTGTGCTTATATTATTTATGTGCATGTAATTAATTTTTACATGTGCAACAAAATATATCGAAACGTCCGAGAAGAAGGCGTAAATGGATGTGTGTCCATTTTGAACGATCAAACACGTAGTTTCTCACACAACCGTTCCGTACAACAGCGCTCGCGCAACTGGTCTTTGCAAATAGTGTGGCAGGCTACGCACTTATTTGAACACATTCCTTTGATGTGCGCTAAAAAACCGATACCGCTCGGCAAAGTGCAAATCTGTGTACAAACTTTGGAACACATAGACAAAGTCTCGTGCCACACAGTGTGTCCACTCGAGTGTTCAAATAAGTGTACACATGTCTGGCGCCGGCCTAAAAGATAGAACAATGTTTGTAAACTAAATGTATAACATTCAAGCATTCTAAATAGTTATATTGAACATGACATTACTCCACCCCCTGTAATAAAAAAAAAAAAAAAAAAAAAATTTATTAAACCATAAATCGTTACAAAGGTTACAGTGAGACCCTGTTATAAGTTAAGTATAACCTGAGGTTCAGGGATCTCGCGCTTCCTCTTGGAAGTTACGAAGTTATTTTTAAATATTTAAACAAATAAAACTATAGATCCAATAGAGAGGCTATCGGATATCAGTACTAAGCAAAAACAGCAAATATTGAAAAAATAAAAATAAAGAAATTATAAGTAAATGTTTGTGTGATATGTATTTGTGTTGGTGAGGGTGAGAGAATGATAATAAGAACGGGAGTTGAGTATTTAATGGATGAGAGAGGTGCGAATTGCGTAATTGCAAAGATTTTGTGTAGGCACGCCTGCAGTTCTTTCTAGCTTCCTATTTGTTTAATCGATTAAGGCGATACCAAAAACAAATGGGGTTTTTTCGAATCCATTTACTCCACTATAACGTCATCTACGCTACGTATTTAATTTTTGGGTAAATTTTTATTGAGTATTTGATTAACATTCTCCCAGAAGGAAAACGCGATTGGATGAAATTTTCTCGATAGAATTTAATTCCGAAAAGACCTCTAAATTGTTTTATTTTTTCCTGTAATTCTGAAATCCTAAGTGATGTCATTGTGAAATTGCATTCAAAATGTGGATATTATGTATTTGTAAAGTCTCCTTGAAAATCTTTGACAAAATAGCTTAGTACATTTTATCTTCTTCTTCTTTCTCTAGCCCTCTTCCCAGTTCAGCTGGGGTCGGGCCTCCTCGTATGTCGGCGCCAGGATATTCTATCCCGGGTTGTTATTGTGGGCAGGTTCTGGTCTTTAATTTCCCTCTCGATATTGGACCACCAGGTTGATGGTGGTCGTCCGATCCCCTTAGTACATTTTATATTAATAAAAAACCGACTTTTTGCTACTTTTCCACGAATCCGTCTCACTCGCACTGAGGGTTTTTTCGCATATGGAGTTACAGGTATGCCAAAACTTTTACGTAATATTTCTTTAGAAAAATGACGCGTAGATTCATAAAGGTTCGCCATCCCTGTCCTATGCTATAGACGGCGCAATTATAGCTGCCAATGGTATCGATTCTTATTTGACAGGACTAACCTTATTTTAAGCGTCCTGTCTTTTTCTTTCTTTATCGAAAAGGCAAGGACAGAACGGTTAAATTAAGTTTAGTCCTGTCAAATAAGTTAAGATGTGCTTCACTAAGATGTAGCCTGTCATAAGGGAGTCCGACATACATCTTAAGAAGCCGGGCGGAGCATGCTTAGTTCATACAAACAAAATACTAAATCCATTTGTGAATGATAGATATTTTTAGGATAGTGTGTGTTTATTCCGATTGGATTACAGAATATCTAGGTTCCCATACATATTTTGAAAGGACACTGATTTAAAGATAACATAAAGCAATGCAATATAGCAATATTGCTTATACATAAAGAAATTTAAAATTTTCATAGAAAGCTTAATTTTCTCATTTTTCATGTTTAAATCAGTGTTCTTGTTCAACCTAGATATTCTGTAATGCAATCGGAATAAATACAGACTAGCTATCTACTCAGAATATCTATGATTTGGTATTTCGTTTGTATGACCTAGGATTACTAGGCCTCTTAGTACAATTTAATAAGTAGATAACTTTATATTTTAATGTAGTTCATTTTGTAGATATAGGGATTTATCATTGTGCTGTGGCAAAAGGGACCTGTGCAGTAACCAATCCAGTGAAAATAAGTTGTAGTTTTATTACTAGCTTTTTCAGCATCTTTTATTTAGGCATAAGATAAAAACAATGTTTCGGCGTAGTGGTTATTTTATCAACACCCACATGAGGAGGGTCAACGATGATAATAAAGAAACCGAATCCAAATATCAACAACCCATTTCATTTAAAATTTCGCAAAAATATTCAAAGTACTTTTTTCATTAGTATCTATAGGTTAGTGAATTGATTCACTGGAATGCGGACCTTGACCTTGTATAAAAAGTAGAACGACAAAGAAAGTCAATAATTTACTTTTACGGTAGTTTCGTAAACCAGTTTTACCGTAACTTGTACGATGACGTCATAGTACCAGTAGGAGGAGGTACTTTACATTCTGATTCAAAGTTTCGCTTAGATTAAATTAGGTAAAAAAAAAAGTTCATTATTTCACATGAAAATTCAAACATTATGTGTATAATTCTACCAAACTACATAATAGTTTTTAGACAGATTTTTCTGTAAAAGGGAGCTTTTGCTCCCTTTTACTTTCCACTATTTATGTGAACATTTCTAGGTTTGTTTAATTTTCAAGTTTTAGATTTTAATTAGAACAAAAAACGAATAAATATAATATATAATAGGTATGTTAAGGTGTGTTAATTCGAAAACCATTTCGAAATTTAGGTTTAATTAGCGGTAACTTGTGGTCTAAAAACCTCACGATGATGAATATTTTTAAAAAGCTGCAACTTTCATTTGCCTTCATGTAACGTCACTTGAGAAATGGCTGTTTAGAAATGTGTCCTTTACTATCAAGATAAATTTATAAAAATATGCTGCCGACTGATTTGACAGCTGCATAACAGATGAGTAGATGAGACAGACAAGTTTTTTTTTATAAGCAATAACACATTGCAATCAGTATAATGTCTAAAATACTCAAGTGACGTCATATCAGCCAAGTATTTGAAAAATCATAAAAAAAGAATGGTCAATTTATATACCAAAATAATGAAAACTATACCCTAAAATGACGTATATTCTCTGAAAAAAAAATTAAAATCTTTTAGAAATTACGCTATGGGAATTAGCATGAAAATATGGGACTAGCATGAAATAATACGACAAAAAAAAAATGATTTTTTATTCCCAATTAAACTCCGTCGAAAACAGTTAACTCTGAAAGAGCACCAATTGGTCAATTAATACTTGATTACATCAAATAGTCATCATTTCATGATACATTTGCGGAAAAAGCTATTCAGTCATTCATTATTCATTACCTATATTAATTTTACAACTTTTACAAATTGTTTTTCTTACAGTAACTTGTCAAAAATGCTAAACTTGTTTGGTATTGCATTAAAATTAAATAAAAATAAAGTTGCTAGGTACCAGTGGCTTGCATAGAACTTTGTTCCGGAAAAGCAATCACAAGTTCAAGTTTGACAATAAAAAAAATATGAAATAATTTAAATAACACTTTAAAAAATAAGTTTGTTTGAAAATGTTCACTCTAGGGTAGGCAGTGCCTAACCCTGGCGTCATACAAACTTTCTTTTTTCAAAGTGTTATTTAAATTTTTTTCGTATTTTTTTTATTGTCAAACTTGACCTCTGAATGCTTTTCCGGAAAAAAGTTCTATGCACGCCACTGCTAGGTACAAAAATGGGTACCTGCCAATAAATAAAATATATGAACTATAAAACATTGCGACAGCACAAAAAGTTATAATTCATTAAAAAGATAAATTACTACAAAGCTACAATTAACATGCAACAAAATGCTTTGAATGCCAGGAATTATGTGTGGTTGTTACTTAACAAATCAGGAGATAAATAGTTTTTACACCTGCAATCTTTCCCTAATAAATTACTACTTCCATATTAAAGGCAAACTCACAATAAACAACAAATAGACTCAAAACTTTCAATGCCGACACCAACAAAAAATTTCACTATAAATTATAACATTACTATACTTTTCTGTCATAGGTACGCCTTCTTTGGTCATCAATTTTTATAAGGTAATACGTTCCAGGGAATAAAACATCTATTGAGCCAGAAGGCTCATAAGGTGCTGTATGATAGTTCTTGGTTCTCACATCCATTATGTCAGAGAACTTTAGAGGATCCACACATTCCCTTTTATCTAGAAGAGAGACTGATTCATGCAATGAACTTATTAACTTCTGGAGCTTAGATCCTGCACTCATGTCATTGCAAATATTAATGGAATACATAGTCGATGATAACCCAGAACCATAAGAAAATAATGCAAACTTCTTTCCAATTAACTGTTCAGGCGATTTACTAACAAGGTATGATACCAGGCCACCATACAAAGATGGTGTGTACATGTTTCCTACATTACGGGCTATGTGGAGAGATGGCTTGGTTTTTTCCTCAAATAGATTAAGACTGTAGGTCATAAAAGCTTTTTCTAGATCACGGTCAAAGTATGTATCTTCTCTCTTGTGATTGATAAACTCTGAGAGTCCTGGGAACTGCTCCTCGCGTTCCTCTGGCTTGCAATTTAAGAAGTCATTGAAACAAACTCTTGCAAGGGATTTCTGTACAAGCTTGCAATATGGAGAGTGGAATAACATGCCATCTAAGCTAAGAAGACCTTTGAAGTCAGACTGCTCCTTCCTCATTTTTGCAGAGAACAAGTTATAGCAATTATCTAAAGCACTGAGATAACACTGTATAGAGAGCTTGCCATCGACATATGGAAATTCAGATGCTAGGTCAGGTTTGTAGAAGTCATATGCATGTCTCATGTAGGAGGCTCTTACACCACGATCAAATACTAGGGGAGCATCAGGTCCTATAAGCATTGCCACGGCTCCAGCCCCTCCTGTGGGCCTTGCTGGTCCTTTACCATAGACTGCAATGTCCCCAGCCACAACTATAGCCTTCCTGCCATCCCAGGATGATGACTCCACCCAGTTGATTGTGTTGAACAGAGCTGCTGTGCCCCCATAGCAGGCATTTGTAGTGTCAATGCCCTCAATATCTGTTGCACCCTCCTTAGCAAATAAGGTCATGAGAAATGTCTTCACACTCTTACTCTTGTCAATAATAGTCTCAGTACCGACCTCCAATCGACCAATATCATGTAGATTGATGTTATTCTTCTCTATCAATTTGTGTAGCACTGTAATACAGAGAGAATTGATGTCTTCCCGGTCCGAGCAGAAGCCCATTTTGCTTTGTCCGAGCCCAATTGTGTATTTTCCCGCGGCGACTCCATCAAACTGTTCCAATTCGGTTTGATCTACGTATTGTGATGGAAAATAGAGTTCCATGGCCAAAATGCCCACATTTTCTACTTTGCCGCCCATTATTACGGTTGCTCAAGCGGTGATGAAACTTTCACGATCAAGGGTATCTTGATTGCGTCGGGATAAGTCGCGGCACGCTCGGTCACCGGCGAGCGGTATCCACTAGCTCACTCGCTTCACTGACTGATTATTGAAGTACTCCACACAGACTCGTCTGCTGTCGACGTATGCAGCCTTGCCTTGAACACGCCACACAACACTGGTGACCTACTACAAGACCAGTGACCAGCTTTCTTTCATTCGTAATGAGAGCAACCAATAAACTGATGCGTCGATTGATTTTAGATTAAAAGTGCAAAAACAAGCCACTGACTGATGTAACGAACGCACAATAAAATTCACTCTAATAACTTGATAATTTAGTTGATTAATTACGGTAATTATGTAAATTTACCGGGTCATATCATAATTTATGGAGTTCACTCACACAACTTTCTCCTCACTTCTCATTCTTCTCAAGAAATAAATTATTTATTGAAATGACATTTGACATTTGTTTGATGCGTTTAACATATAAGCACCACTGCAGGCAGCGATGAACTGTGCAACGGGTAATGCATACGCGCCGGGGTAAAGATAAAATTTTACATGAATTTAACTGTCACCCGTTCCACAACCACCCGAGTGAAAACGAACAACTCTTCGTTCATAAACCTTGTCAGAAAATGTTAAATTCATGATCAAAGGCTGATAGTTAAATTTTAGGACCCGTAAATTCAGGGCTGCGTTCATAAATTAGGGGTTGCGACACAGATTATAATGCCATCATTGACGCACGCGTTGAAAATTGTATAAGCTATCCTGCTGTCAGTGTTGGAACCTGATGAAATATTAAATTTATGAATGGCTATTGGGTAAATTTTCTGGTATAAATGGGTTATAGAATTCTTCGGAATGACTTGTAATACATATAACTGATAGTTATATAATTAAGGTGATATACCGTGCTAGCAAAGGTCCCCGTTACTCCAGGCCCGCCCGCAGTGCGAAAGGGACGGAATCGGGGAAAATTGTCAAAAAGTCAGTTTTAAATTAATGCAAAATTAACTAAAATAGCTACAAAAAATTCCATAACCAGTAATTTAGGTGTAGTTTAAACCCATCTAAATAAATATTTTTCAAGTCTGTATGCTATCCTAATTTGTCAGAATATCAAAAAATGTGTAAATTTATCACTATATATCTATCGCGTTTCTGATAGACCAAAATCTAGTAAAAGGTCCCAAAATTGTTATACTAATTTATTTTACTTGGAACTTCATTAAAAGAGCAGTAACTTCAAAAAGTGTCAATTTTCACGGTATAGCCCCTTAATAAATAATAAAACCGGTCAAGTACGGATCAGACTCGCGTACCTATGGTTCCGTAATTCAAAAGTTTTGGGTAAGTATTTTGTCATTTTGTTTTCGTGAATTTCTCAACCGCTATATTTTTCCTGTAATCTTTACGTAAGTACAATAGAGACCGCATCAAGTAAGACACATTGGACTTTGTACCTATCTTTCGGCTCGTGCCGCAAACTCACACTCGTCAGAAAACGTTTCATCGCTCTCGTATCGTAATGTACAGTGGAGACCACATCAAGCTATACACTTGCAGTACGACATTAGCCCCTAAAGAGAAGAATATAAGATAGGTACAAAGTCCAATGTGTCTTACTTGATGCGGTCTCCACTGTACTATCTCTGTAGGGGCTAATTTCGTACTGCAAGTGTATAGCTTGATGTGGTCTCCACTGTACATACATATTACCATGATTCTTTTCATATTTTTCGGTCCACCAGTTTTGGAGATAAGATATGATTTTTTTGGTTCTTTCGAGGATTCCTCGAAATAGATGCAAGTAAATAATGCCAAACTATATATTTTTACAATCAACTTTTTAATAAAATAACATGGAAGGCAATGTGAGACATATTTCGAGCCCTATCTTGGGTCCGGCATCAGCATCAGTCACTGATAGGGTCCGAAATATATCTCACATTAACTTTCATGTTATTTTATTGAGTATATAAATAAGTAAAAACTACATATAAAGACAAATTAGTCAATTAACGTTTATTTACTTTTTAATAACTACAATTTAACCTACTATACAATAACTATATACAACCTACAATTATTTTTTTTTAATTCTTTTTATTTCTTTTTATATTTCTCATTTTAGCTAATTTTTTTTAAATCCCTGTAATTTTCCTGTAAGTAATTGGCCAGTTATGACCTACAATTGACATTTTTTTTCACATTTTTCGGTCCACTGGTTTCGAAGATAAGGGGCGGCGATAAACATTTTTTGTGGTTTTTCAAAGATTTCTAGAACTCAGTGCCAGTAAATATAGTTGAGGTGAAACATCAGTCGTTCGGTACAAAGTGCACAACTGTTCAGTATAAGTTAGGTTTATAAATCAACAGCTTGAAATTTAATGCACAATCAGCCATTATTTGGTCGAAACAAACTTACGACAAAATCGTGATAAATTGTACATTTTTGAAACTGTTGATTTTTAAATCTAAGTTATGCTGAACTACTCGTATTGGCGTGAACTGCCACATAGCAATCTTTTAACTTCTTAAGGCGATTAGTGTCGCCAAATTAGCAGCTCGATGTTTGTCGGTATCAATATCGACGGGAACGACATTGAAATAACTTTCATATCAGCGCGCAATGCATAGTGGCGTCGCACAGACATGGCAATAAATCAAAATGGCTAATCATTGTAACTATAACCTAGCTGGGGTCTCAGAGCAGGTATATAGGTATAATGTCATAATGGTGCAATACGACTTACGATTTATGCCCAACAACACCGGCAATCGGAACATAGCATTCACTTAACTCGCACGTCTTTGTTTTTGGCTGTCTTAAAACCAACTTTTCGTTGTATTTTTGTTCAAGTTCGAAGTGTTTGTGTGGAAAACCTTATCATGGATATTGAAGAACAAAGTATGCTGTTTACATAAAATATAAATGTATAAGTAATATCACCCATTTACTATGTTTTTTCATGTTATAGAGAAAGTATTTGATTTTTAAACATGTTTTTGCGTATATTAGTCATTTCAAATGTGTTGTACTCATTTGTACTCAATATTAAATACCTCATTTTGAGCCTGAGAGTGTCTTATAATATATTTAAAAGAAATACTTTCCCCGAGTAGTCACATTTTTTTAAAGGTTTTTTTATAATTTGTGTATTTGCACGCACTGGTATTGTCCGAAATAAACATATTTTTTAAGCCTACATCTCAGTTTTCTCTCTGTAGTACCCCTAAAACAGCTAACTGTGTGTGATTTTGTTTTAAATCATATAAATACACACATATTTATTGTAAAAAAAGGTTACAGCTAAAAAAACAAATTTAAATAAAAAAAGTATTTTTGGCCATGTGCGACGCTCGCTGCGTCCTTGATAGGGCGAAGTAGGAGAAAATAATACTTTTCACATGGACGTGATTGTTTGATTGAATAATGCTATATTATATTTATAGCTATCAAGTTTATCTATTACTCAAAGACCCCACATAAATAAAATAGACCAAGCCGCTTAGGGGCAGTAGGGAATTGAAACCAAAAAACACCACTCGGTTGAAATATTTTTTTCATATAGAAGTTTTGGTGGTAGGAAAAAGAAAAATGTTGCATATGTTGTCTTAAAGTTGATAATTCAGATAACATTTTTTTCAAAATTTTTGTTTTGGGCATAAATGAGGAGTAGGCTTCGGAAAGTACCCATTTGACGATATTAAGCCCCTTAACAAGAATAACAAATTTTAGTTTTGCTATTTGTACTGAATGGCTGACGTTTAAACTGGTATATATTTTTACAATCAACTCTTTAATATCTACAATTGATAACTATATTGTATTTTTAGGATAATCGAATTTTTTTTCTCTCTTTTGTTTTGGGAATTATATATGGAAATATATATTTTTTTTACGTCGTATTATGTGAGCAAATTTATTCTATTTTTGTGCCAAATTATAAGTCTTTATCTTTAACGGTGCTAAAGTTATGAAGCTGTGACATACGGACGGACGGACGGACAACGGAGTCTTACCATAAAGGTTACTTTTGTACCTTTTAGGTACTACGGAAACCTAAGAATAATATGAGGAAATGCATTAAAAAATAATACAGGTTAGATTTACTTAAATGTAATAAACTAAAATAATTAACTTGAATAAATAATATTATAAACACAGGTACGTAAATATAATACATTGAAATAAAAAGAATATAGGGAAAATTTGTATTTTTGAAGTGCAAATAAAAATATCCCTTTTTATAATACACACCTATCAGCACGGACGTTAAATTATCCAGACAGAGTTTCCATAATAAGTCCACTCACACACTTACAAAGCGCCGCCATTGCTATGCTTCAGTAGTTACTTAGCTGCGACTCCGTTCGCTTTTTTTTACATTCGTGCATATCAGGATTCTATTCTGACATATCAAAGAAAATGCCCAAAAATTGCATTTTTAGGTGAGACTCCGTTGTCCGTCCGTCCGTCTGTCCGTCCGTCCGTCCGTCCGTATGTCACAGCCTCATAATTTTAACACCGTTAAAGATAAAGACATGAAATTTCGCACAAAAATAGCATTAATTTGCCCACACATCACGGTGTAAAAAAATGAAAAATTTGAAATAGTTCAAAATATTTCCAATACAAATGGATATTGTAGTAATACATATATATACTATTGTAGAATAGTGGAATGGTTTAAAGCAACTTTCTGTGAATGAATGCTAGTAAACCCTCCCGCAGCTCAGAAGTACTGGGGTTCTGAATACTGGAAGGGTTTCCATAAACGCGGTACAACGAATGACTTCGTAACAAGACTTCTTTGTAGGCGCGAGCTTTCCTTATAATATAATTTCGCGAAAAAAATATTTCCATATTTCCAAAAATGCCACATATTTGACGTCATCGATATCGATGGCTAAATGTAAGAAATTGCTATTTGTTTAGTGGCAGGAGTAATATTGAACTATTTCAAATATTAATTAAAAATATTTTCAATATTCGCAATTAACCGAATAAACATTACTTTCCTTCATTTGTTGTTTCTCTCATCTAATTAGTTTTACCAATAATCTTGCAAATGTAAAATAGCTACGCTGTATAAGGACTCACCTCGTGTTTATAGCTTTTTAACTTTTTATTACTCAAACCTTACATTATTTTTCCTGGTGCCCTTAAAGTTAAAGAGTACCTACCAAAAAACTAGAAGTATGCCAGTTGTTACTACTTTTAGGTACCTTTGAGTTACCCCTACTGTAAAACAAATAGCAACTTTTTACATTCAGACATCAGTTGCAATGTAAAGCGTTTCCTTTTGTTATCTTATGTGCTAGTTATAAGTATTTTTAATTACTTTATGAGAAAGCCTACTCCTTGTTTATGGCCAAACCAAAAATAATGAAAAAACGTATTTTGAATAATCAACTCTTAGACAACATATGCAACATTTTTCTTTTTCATACCACCAAAACTTCTACATGAATTTTTTTTTACTGAATGGTGTTTTTTGGCTTAAATTTCCTACTGCTCCTAAGTGGCTTGGCCGATTGAATTCAGCTATGCTTTGATAAATAGGTAAATTTGATAGCTATAAACATAACATAGGACTATTCAATCGAACAATCACGTCCACGTGAAAAGTATAATTTTCTCCAATTTCGCCCTATCAAGGACGCAGCGAGCGTCGTAACAGCCACTATGCATTGCGCGCTGATATGAACGTTATTTCAATGTCGCTTCCGTTGATATTCGTTCTGACAAATATCGAGCTGCTAATTTGGCGATGGTAATCGCCTTAAGCCATCGATGTTGATGATGCCCCCTATACAGTATTTCATTATCCATTATTATTAAAAATCCGAGACACTACATCCTACTTCGTGAGCATTCTCGTATATCAATAATATATCAATCGAATATAGTACAGGTAGCGGCATGGTTTATGAGGCCTGACCTTGACTGCGCTAGTCATTTTTTCTCTATCGCACTTAGTAATTTTGTGCGCGAATGAACACATGCGCTAGTCCCCCGCCACTTTCACTGAGCAGTCAAAAATCGTGCCGCGACCTGTATAATACTTATGTATTTTATTGAAAGTCACAGTATTGATTGTTTAATCCAATAAATTCTGGAAACTACGTAAGTGGTCAGAAATAAGGCCCCCGATACCATTGCAAAATGTATTTTTGATCATTTAACAAGTCTCTAGCATGAATTGGGTGTCTATAAAAAAAAACTCCAAAATGACAACCTTGGCAAAACCAAGCTATAAAAGCGACGGAAAAATACCGAATGATCTAAGTAGTGTGTTGTACTATTTATTATCTCGATAGAAAGTATAATTTACACTTGTACAATATTAATAAATTACGACTTAATTGTATTACTTTTAACATTTACATTGTTCTCTTCTGTATTGCCAGGATCGGTTCCCTCCTTACTGGCGGTGAATTTGTAGAACTTTACTCCTGGAATATAGCAAAATGTGTTTCTTTAGACTTGTTACGACGATTCCTGGGGCTTTACCGCGTAATTCTGATTTGTATCAACTTCAAGCAAATACATGCGAAATTCAACGCGTGCAAAAGAGATGGCATGTTAGGCGGGCGTCGTCGCACGCACGTCAAATTTCAATCTCAAGTTGATGTTGATGAAAATGAGAATTACGTGGTAGACCCGCCGGTCCTCTAAAAAGGCCGCTTTGGATGAATCATATTACGATTCTGTTGTAATGCCGTCTGTTTTGCACGCATGAAGAAACTCTGTCTCTATCCTACTTTCAAATAATTTCATGATTCACCCAAGTTGGCCTTTTTAGATCCCCTGGTTATTTAAATATCGCGCGGACACCGGAAATCAAAAGCAAATCAATTTTCACAAAGACCCGTTTAGCAGGCGGATTGTAAAAACCCGCCTTTTTGTAATTAAACAAAACTGAATACATCAATTTAAAATTTGCTCAATCATTCATCACCTAACAAAACCCAAGTATTGTGTATGGTGCCATCGCAAAGTTTATGAAAGTTTTCCATTGATTTCTGTAAATTAGAGCTAAAAAATTTAAAATTATAATTTACAGAATCCAATTGAATGGAAACTTTGCGATGGCATTTATATTACAATTATAATAATACAGTGTTTAGATTTTGTAAGGTAATAGATAATTACGCCAATTTTAAATTATTGTATTCGATAAAAATGTGGCAGGAGCCACTAAGTCGCGTCGCGGGCGATAAAACACTGCTACATGCATGTGCAGGTTACAAAACTGAAAAAGCAGTTTTTAAAAAAGCAATATAAAGTTTACACAAAGTATTTTTTAAGGGAATCTTTATTTATGCTTAATTTTAATGTAAATGTAAAACTAAAAACTCTGTATACATACAAAGTAATAATGCGCATACAAATCTATAGCCGAGCGACCGGACGTACCACGTGACCTTATTGGTTGTATAGAAAATGTAAGGAAATACGAACTTTGCCGAACAGTGGCGAAGATTTGTATGCGCATTATCACTTTGGGAGCACTGTACGTAGGTACCTACCTGTAGGATTTATTCTAACGTTAAAATGTTCTTCTTTTGGTGTCAGTGTACGATCTGCTTCTTGGTGATAAAGATCCTGGAAATTAAAAGTAAAGTCTGAACATTAAATACTTTGATACTGGAGACTTGGTAAGTGATCACTATCGGAAACAATCTGGCCGACAAAGCGTTGAGAAATACAATATGTTTCGAATTTTGTAAAACACGTAATTCATTGTAATAATTTCGATGCACGTAATTTGATCATGATCTCTTACCGATGTACCAGTGTAAATTAGGCTGTAATAAAGTCACGTCGTATAAGTTTACATACACAGTCGTAGTTAGGCACAAAAACATATTTAATAGGAATGCATCTGCCATAAGTTGGGGTCAGTGGCGTATTTAACATAGGGCCAAAAGTTGGCCCGGGGCGGCAGGCTGCGAGGGGCGGCGCACAAGCAATTAAAAATTATCTACCTATAAAAGCTGGGGTACTAGCATGAACTTGGTATCGACTCGACATCGATTCGATATATGAAAATGTAACTCTTATTTCATTGTAATAAGGGTTATCGTCAGTGCCGGTTTTAGCATTAACGGCGCCCTGGGCGAGAATTCTACGGCGCCCCCTATCTGTTTCCTAAATTATTCATGTGCAAAAAAGGAAAAAAAACATGGGAAAGATTATTTCAATCATGACCATTTATTTTAACATAATTTAACAAAATTTTACCGCGCCATCCCGTGATCCATACTGACGAGGGGGCGCTGGCGCCCCTTGATGTCTGGCGCCCTGGGCGGTCGCCCAACCACGCCCTACCCTAACGCCGCTACTGGTTATCGTTTAGAATTTATCGATTCTATATGTCAAATTTATCTAATCGACGTACGTGCTCGCATTGCTGATTTGACAAAATTCGTTAATTTATGTATGACAGTGTCATTGAACTAATTTGGGCACCAGAAAAATGTAAATATTGAATAAATGGTGTTTTCATGGCCTTTTTGGTTTTTTCATTAGAAAAGTACGCGCGTTCAATTAAATTGCATACTCTAATTAACAACTTATCAAAAATATGTCAACTGTATACTGCAGGGGTGTTAATTAACCGTATTCTTTATATCTGCTGAAGTTTTATGTAATAATACATATATGTTATATGTATAATGCTATATGTATACATATATGTTATATGTATTGGTAACTTTGTACTATCTTTAACTAAATACCCAATGTGACAATCGTGTAGTTATTACTCATTAAAAAATGCAGTAAATGCAATAATAATATTATTGTGTCTAATTACAGTAAAATTGAAAATTATATTTATGTTGATGAGTAGGTAACAATTATCGAATCTTATCCGGCCAAATTTGACAGTGTCCGGCCCGTCCGGCTTTTGTTAGGCTTTTATCGTTCAGTCACTTCAGTCAGAAACGAGCGAGCGAGACGATACTCGCTGACTCGCCAAGTCACGCAAGTTGACATACCCTCGCCAAGTCACGCAAGTTGACATACTACTTACATATTCTGTGAACTGAGAAAATTTAGGAAATTGATCTCCTGAAACAGGTTTCCTCAAATATTTAAATGATGATAAAATTGAAATTTTCTTGAAAGATATGTGTTTCATTCGATATTTTTGTCAAAAATCCTGTTTTTTTTTTCTTAGCGTCCGGCCTAGGGACCCAAAAATCCGGCTTTTATAACAGGTTAGTCCAGCTTTATGATTTTTGGAGATGGCAACGCTAGTTGCATTGATGTAAACCAGCGGGTCTACCGCGTAATTCTGATTTTCATCAACATCAACTTGAGATTGAAATTTGTCGTGCGTGCGAGGACGCCCGCCTAACATGCCATCTCTTTTGCACGCGTTGAATTTTGCATGCATTTGCTTGAAGTTGATACAAATCAGAATTACGCGGTAGACCCGCTGTTCTAAATCCGTGATGTAAACAAAAGGCATTTACAATTATTTCTTGTGAAAACTTGCATTCAATAATTGCATTCAAGTTTTTAAGTGTAAACAAAACAGTTGCATAGTTACAATTCTTGAAGGTCAATTATTGCGCTTAATTTACTGCATTCAATTATTGCTCTTGTATGTACATGAAAATGGCATCATGTAAAATAGATACCATCGTCGGCGTCGTGGGCAAATCGTAAAGTATGGTATCGAAAATCATTCACCAAAAGTCAAAAATAGGCGCGACGACGAGTGGAGCGAAGCGGAGTGAGGAGGAGCGTGTTAGGTTTACATATAAATAACATTAACAAAATATCGTAAAAACTTTACCAAGTAGAGAACTGTAGAAATAATGCTCCGAGAGAGACCTACCATCGTATTGTCGAGTAAACAATATTTGACATAAAAAAAATATTTGTAACTTGAATGTTCAATCATCATAAAAAAAGCCAACGACACGTGGTGTTCCCAGGCGGTCACCCATCCAAGTACTGACCACGCCCGACGTTGCTTAACTTCGGTGATCGGACGAGAACCGGTGTTTTCAACGTGGTATGGACGTTGGCGAAAGCATTATTGAAATCCAAGTTTATAATGCACATGCATGACAAAAAATTATGACGTAATATCACGTGTGTTACTGCTAAGGTTAGTGATGGAATGGAGTGGGGCGAACCCCCCTAGTTTTAACAGAAATACCATCAGGCAGATCATGATATGCCCAATTCTACGATGTTCCAACGACAGATATACTCAGTACCTTTACAGTATACGAATTCTTAGGCAACTCCATTTCTTCGAAGGTGAACTTGAATGGGTAGGGGTTCCCGTCGACTCGCTCGCTGACGAACGCTAACGCGTAAGATCCATCAACAAGCTCGCGGTTCCACACCGATACCTTAGTCTATGAAAGAAATATGGATTGTAATTAACTGACCATCAAAATACACAAATCAGCATCAAAATTACTAAGTTGGCATCAAAAATAATATGTTGAAACCTAACCTAGTTGATGCCAACTTAGTAATTTAGATGCTTATTTAGTATTTTTTTAGATGGTCAACCTATTATTATCGAAGAAAGATTATTATCAAAAGTACATAAAATGGTCAACGTAGCAAGGAATGCTTCGGTTGTTTGGACATGTACAGAGGATGAATGAAAGTAGAGTGACGAATGAAATTTATGGTGCGAAAGTGGAAGGTACAGCTCGACCAGAACCCCTAGCCTAGAAGGACGTATGCTGACCAAAACATACTGAATAAGAGCCATGCCAAAAGTACCCGGAATAGAAGAGCTTGTATGACTAGAAAGAGGTGTGTCTGGATCGTAGCAGATGGAAAAAATGTGTGTTAATAATTAATATTGCCTATAATTTTAACACCTTGTAAGTATTTAAAGTTAAAAAATAACACGTGAATAAAGCGCATTTTATGCATATCAGAAAAATATAAATTTGAAGATTAACCCTTTTTAATGAGTTGTAAATTTGTAATCAAAAACTACAAAAAATCAGCATTAAAAAATTTAAAAATACTAAGTTGGCATCTAAAATAATATGTTGAAACCTAACCAAATCTAGTTGATGCCAACTCAGTATTTTAGATGCTCATTTAGTATTTTTAGATGGTCAATTAATCAAGATGTTACACTCACCTTACTATCATTAAATACCCTCAACCCTTGCTTGCCAAGTACATCCTGGTCTATGGCGATGATGTCTTTGTTTAACAAAATTTCTTTGAATTCTGGCTTGATGGTCGTCAGGTCTGTGCTCATGAGGAGTGGCGCCGCCATCACTGACCACACGGCCATTTGCACCTTAGCTTGATCGAAGGATAGACCGAAGTTGCCGATAAGTAGCTGAAAATATTGTCAGATTTTTAGTATAAAGTACTAGCTTTTGCCGTTTCGTTTGCATTTTCCCGGGATAAAAAGTAGCCTATGTCACTCTCCATCTCTTTGCAAAAAATCACGTCGATCCGTTGCTGCGTGAAAGAAGAACAAACCAACAAACACTTACTGTATGTCACTAAATTAATTTTTATAATGAATAAAACACTGGAATTTTAATAATTATGACTTTTATGACCGATTTATGAGGTATGTATAGTACTCGTACACTAGTACAGTGGAGACCGCTATACACTTGCAGTACGAAATTAGCTCCTACAGAGAAGAATATACGATAGGTACAAAATCCAATGTGTCTTATTTGATGCGGTCTCCACTGTACATACTCGTACATAAACCGCATGTCAGGTTATAAAGATTCCTTCGATTTTAATGATAACAATGGACATTATTATTATACAGCAATAAGAAGCAGCGGTAGCTCAGTGGTAAAACGCTGGCTTCTTAATCTTGAGATCCAGGATCGATCCCCAGTCGGGCATGCACCAATGAGTTTTTGGGAATTTATGTGCATTAGTAACGGAGAAGGAAAACATCGTAAGGGGAAACCTGCATACCCTAAAAACCGTGTATTTGCACCCGAAAAGCGGCGATAGGGTTCACCACTCATCACGTTGGAACGTAATAATCGTCGGTGAAACGCGGCTGTAACCGAATATGGGACTGTGACTTGCATTTCACAGTTCACACTCGGAATACCTCGGTCATCCCCTCGGGGATTCATGTCGTGACGATACATTTATTTATTATTATACATACATTTTAGCCTTATGTAAATATTTAAATGAGTACATCATACTAAACAATATTTCCTAAGCAACAAAGCGCAAAAAAAGTATATTGCCCCAGAGACATTATGGTTCGATGTCTTGCCCATACAAAGCATACGGTGTATATTGCAAGCAGTGAACAAAAAAAACATGGAAGTCTGATTAGAGCTGAAAAATCACCCCACGATGAAGTCGTTGAACACTATTTTATATGGTCACGGCTCCAATAGCGTTTACTATTTGAGTCGGCCAATCACGGCTGGCCTAGTGACGCATGACAACAGTACGAACCAATCATGAGCCTTTTGCTCTTTTCAGTCACGAATTACACTTTCTTAGAAATGCTTCTTCCATGTTTTTTTCATTCGCCGCGTGCACCGGTTGCAAGTTACTTTGGAGAGGCGAACATTTCTTTTTCATTTGTTGGAGATGCTGTTGAACATTCTTACCATGTCAGGATCGTTCCAGTTCCCCGGACCAGCATACTTTGCAAATCGGTCCTGATTATCTCCAAACCAGGTCATGATTTCTGTGAGCGACTTCCAAGAGTCTTGGATGTCGTCCCAGTTGCGCCAGAGGTTACAGTTCTTGGCTATGTTCTCGTAGTCTGGTTCAAATAACTGGGATCAGAGAACAGGGATCTTAGAATCTAACCTATAGTAAGATGAATATTTGTAAATTTTAATTATACATTTTTAGGATTCCGTAGTACCTAAAAGGTACAAAAGAAACATTTATGGTGAGACTTCGTTGACCGTCCGTCCGTCCGTATGTCACAGCCTCATAACTTTAGCACCGTTGAAGATAAAGACATGTAATTTGGCAGAAAAATTGCAATTCGCCCACATGTCACGGTGCAAAAAAAAAACATGAAAAATTTGAAATTGTTCAAAATATTTCCAAAACAAAAGTGAGAAAAATAAAAAATATTATTCTAAAAATACAATATGGGTATCAAATTGTAGATATTAAAAATCTGATCGTAAAAATATATACTTTTACTATATTTACTGGCACACACAAAAAACCCACAGAAATATGTATGTCCCCCCCCCTTATCTCTGAAACTGGTGACCGAAAAATATGAATGTGATATAAATGTTTGCTTGTGATTTTGCATGTATCCTCTACTCTTATCTGACTGTGTAGTTTATAAAATTATGATTATAATGAATGTACCTTTTAGGTACTACAGAACCCTAAAAATTAGGGATGCAATTAGGGATTACGATTACGATTAGGAAGCTAATCGTTATTTATTACAACAGTTGAACTACGATTATTTAAAAAAAACTGTGTCAGATAATCCTCAGAATATGGTTTCATAGTCTATTCATTTCAGTAAAAGCGATTTACAATTAAAAATTTGGTTAAATTCTCTTACTATGTGGGAAGGCAAAGGGAACTTAAACCCATATAGCCATTATGTCTAAGGTTTTTCTTCTTGTTTTATGAATGATGGAAATGATGGTTAATCGGTGATGACAATGATCCTGGGAGCATCTCTGAGGAGAAGTTGCCATTGGTTTTTTTATATTATTTAATAATCGTCACGATCCTTACTACGATGATAGCTTCGTTATTAACCAGTTTATATTATATATTCCTATAAAAACACTTTATTACAATATTATTTCCAGATATATTTCGACTTCTTGTCGGCATCAGTGGAACTCAATAAAATTTATATAATATACTAAAATGTAATTCTGCTATTTTGCCATTTTATGATCTTTTAGTATATTACATAAATTTTATTAAGATTATTATTTATTATTTTATTATTTTTATATTGAAATCTGGGAATAATTGTAATAAAGTGTTTTTATAGCAATATATTGTAAACATCGTAATGAACCGTAATTATTACGATTACAGATGCAAAACGATGCACCGCTTTGTTTTATAATCGTTGCATCCCTACGATATATAGGTATAATATAATCCATCAGCCTATTCAGCCTAGTTCATCCACTGCTGGACATAAACCTTTCCAGGACTTTGCCACTCCCGGCGGTCATCCTGGAAGAATTGCCCATACTCACACACGCTGGGCAGGCGGGTTGGTGGGCGCGGTGCCGGAACCCTCGCACCAGTGACGCCGTTGTCACCAGCCTGTTTCATATAAGGCCCGGCTATTAGGGATGGATATACCGCCATCCATCGGTCCCAGGCATAGTGGGCCTCCTGGTTTTTTGCCTGTGAGCTGTCCTCTTACTCTCCCCTGAACAACTTCGACGGGGTCTCCAAGTAAGATGGTGGTACCTCCACAGTCGAGCCCGGCATCAGCTCTACCACCTGTCGATGATATAGAGGACATCAAACTAAAAAGGCGTATCTACAGATTTTCTGAATTCCGATAACTCCGACTTTTTTGGACGAATCTCCATATCTATTAGCTCTATGATGTACTGAAAAAGTAACCGTTGCTGCACTGGTTTTAGGGACTATTATGCCTACGACGTGAAAAGGCGTTTTTATATTAAAGAAAATTATTTATAAATAACTAGTCGAGACTTTTATATTTTTGTAGATACGCCCTTTCAGCTTGATGCCCTCGATATAGTTATAGTTATTTACTTTAGTATTTTTCTTGAGGTTGTAGTCTTCTTGATATGCTGGCCAGCTGCATGAATATAGGATAGGACGGCCAGAAGCGTTTAGCATTGCCCCGTATTTTGGATAGCCTGAAAAGGAAAATTATATATAATATATATCTAAAATAAATTATAGAGGGATAAAGAAAAGAAACTGAAAGAAGTGCGAGGGTTATCAAGTTTTCTTTTATTACCTATGAAATTAAATTTGAAGGAAACTCAATTTTCAGTACCAACATTTTTGCTTTTCTTTTAGGAATGACAAATCCAAATTTTATAATTTCTTTCGTGTATAAATTAGGCAACATTAAGCTAAAACTACTTGGTGATGACCACATCAAGGAGGATAAGATCTCAAGTATCTTCAGTACTCAGATATACTCAGATTTATTAAAAGAAGCGGAAGATTTGAGGAGGGAACGCCCCTGGGACATTAGGATACCAAAGCTCAAGCAATGGGAATTGGATGGAATAGCTCCAAGTAGAGAGCCGACCATCCGCCTGAGCCCACCAGGCGTACCACCTCAACATCATCATCATCGTCAAGCTAACAGCAACATTCATTTAATTTTTGTAAAGAGTGTGCTGTAAAAAAATAATACGATACTTATCATGGAAAGAGATGGCATTTAGGACGATCTTTTTTGAAAATTAATTTTAGTTATCAAACTGACAATAGGAACAAAATTTAATACGTAGATGTAAAATCTTGAAATCAACTTTCAAGCAAAAAACAAACAATGGAAATAGCTACTGAATTACAGGAATTATAATCTGTAAGAAAATTTCGGCAATTTCATAGATTATCAATTTCACTTATTATTCTAAATGAAAAAAATACAAGATGTGTCGTGGTACACCCAGTTGGAACGAAGTTCCGTTCGCTACTGACGCGCATATGCCGCACGTCTGTACCGCAGTAATTTAACACACTGAGAAAAAATTCTGGTTCCGTTAACCTGAATATAGCTTATTTAAACACAGAAAATATTGTACTATGTGACGTCTATATTTATTGTTCAGTTTACTTAAACAATCTAATGCAGACAATAATTCAAGTAAATATAATATAATTCTGTTTTAGTTTACAAGGTTTTTTTTACAAAACGATCTGGTAGTATTGTAAAAATATTTTTTCTCCGTGCACGCAAGCAAAAGCTTGCACTTTTTTCGGCCTCTCATCCGCCAAGTATCTGGAATGTATTGCGAAAGAGAACTCCGTTCCAAATATCTAAAATCAACCTCACCTTCATCCATATCTTTTTCATCGACATAGCAGCCGTCCAGCTTGATGTAATCGACGCCCCACTCCACGAAGGTGTCTACGTCCAGCTGCTCATTGCCCAGGACGCCAGGGTAGCCGGCGCAGGTTTTGTTCCCCCAGTCCTCGTACAGACCGAACTTTAGTCCGCTGCCGTGAATCTGTAAGGTTTAAACATAGAGCTAATTAATAACCTTAAACACGGGGAAATTTCCGCTGAAAATGCTAGCACGAAATGTAGTGTTCCACAAACGATAGACCATCTCAGTCGTGCTCGCTGTGTCTGGCTTCCTGCTCTCGCTCAGACCTGATGCAAACTAACAAATCCCTTACACGGCTACTTACTGGCAAGACTCAATTTAGTTTCCATACGAAGAAGAAGAGTAAGAAGATTGAGCTGTAAATAAATAGGTACAAAATAGGGTTGCTCGCATAGATAAATATTCCCATTTCACCGGGGAACATCCTAAAATTGCTTACCGGGTGTCCACGTCTTATATAAGGAACCTGCCGTCCAAATTTCATATCCGCAGATGCAGCCGTTTGATCTGGACGTTGATACATCGGTCAGTCAGTCAAGGTACTCTTTTACTTATAGAAAAAAACTGACTCGAAAGGCTGGACTTAGGAAATTTAGACTTAAGTTTCTTGCATGACGTAGACATCCACTTAGAAAGGGACTTTAAGAATTCCCCCTAGATCGAGAGAAACGGAAGTCACGCAAACAACATGAGAGGGTAGCCTAATAGATGAAAACCTAATATAGAATTTTATGAAGTTTTCATCTGTCTGACAAAGAAAGATAACCAAAAACGAACATAATCACCAAGCGCCTTCATGCCGCTGGGGAACCTCTTTCTATCCGGCACCAGTTTCCCGTCAGAGCCTCGTTCCTTCTCCAGCCAGCAGTCATCGATGGCGATGTAATTGTAGCCGGCGTCCAGGTAGCCACCAGCTACGAGCCTATCTGCTGTTCTTTTGATGAGGTCCTCACTGGAAACGAAGATTGTGTCACATTACATGGTATCGTGGTACGAGATTTCTTTTTGTGATGCTCAACAAAGAAATCATGTTTACAAATAATGAAAACATAGTAAGGTACGCGAGATTTATTTTTTATTAGTTTTTGTCTCATTTTAATCGTGTAGCCAGTGGCGTATTTACCCTAACGCCAAAAAGGCCACGGCCCGGGGCGGCAGGCTGCGAGAGGCGACTCAAGCCGCATCTCGCGCTCAGCTTTGGGCACCTTGCATAAATAATCAATAATTACCTATCTTTTTATTTATATTATTAAATATAAATTTAATTTATATTGCTTTTTAACTTGATACTGTCATTTAAAAAAATTATCATATAAATGGTGTTTATTTCTTTGTACGGCCTTTTTAGTTTTTTCATTCATTATCAAATTATCATTATTCTCAGCCATAGATTTTTCTTCTATGTTCTCAGCCCACATCAGCACACTGCTGGATTTGAATTTATTTTTATCATAGAAATATGTTTGCTTTTATATCGTTCATTTATGAGGTGGCAAACCTGGGCCCAGGGCGCCAAATCTTAAAATACGGTACTGCGTGTAGCTATTAGCAAATATGTTTTCATATCAACATCTGGTCCTCTAAAAAGGCCGCTATGGATGAATCATATTATGATTCTGTTGTAATGCCGTCTCTTTTGCACGCATGAAGAAACTCTGACTCTATCCTACTTTCAAATCATTTCATGATTCACCCAAGTTGGCCTTTTTAGGTCACCTGGTCCTCTAAAAAGGCCATTTTGCATGAATCACATTATGATTCTGTTCTAATGCCGTCTCTTTTGCACGTGTTAAAAAAATCTGTCTCTATCCTACTTTCAAATCATTTCATAATTCACCCAAGTTGGCCTTTTTAGGTCCCCTGGTCCTCTAAAAAGGCCGCTTTGGATGAATCATATTATGATTATGTTCTTTTGCACGCGTGAAAAATTTCTGACTCCATCCTACTTTCAAATAATTTTATAATTCTCCCAAGTCGGCCTTTTAAAAATATGTTTACTGAAAATCGTAGAACAGTGAGAACTCCCATTAGTTCTACCGTAGAACAATGTTGGTGGACAGAAGAAGTAGTGGGAATAAAAAGTCTCGCTAGTTCTACTATTCTGTAACATATAGCGTCGTAACAAACAAACGACAATACGCTGCCTACAAATATGCCGGTTTATAAAGCAGTTACCTTAATAATTGAACTTTTCTCAGACTGTAGGTACTTCACAAAATCAACGCGCTATAATGAGAAATCTACGAAAAGAGACGCGTGATATAGAAACGCGACGTAACGAGAACGCGGCATGCCGGTAATGATTCTTTTTAAAGGACCTGGGCACAGTCTGTGACCGGGGGCTCTACCGCGTAATTCTCATTTGTGTCAACTTCAAGCAAATGCATGCGAAATTCAACGCGTGCAAAAGAAATGGCATGTTAGGCGGGCGTCGTCGCACGCACGTCAAATTTCAATCTCAAGTTGATGTTGATGAAAATAAGAATTACGCGGTAGACCCACTGATAGATGCCCAACCAAGCAATAAATGTCTCATTTTAGAAAACATGTGGAATTTACAAATAATGGAAACTTTGTCGTTACGGTACATTAAAAAATGTGGCACGCGGCACACCCAAATCTTTTTAACGTGTAATAAGAACTGCTATGGTATGCCGTAATGTTAAATAATGTTATTAGGTCTTTACATATGAAATTGCCGTTTTCTGTAGAGAATTTAAAGGAAACTCAATTTTCAAGTACTAACAATTTTGCATTTTTTTAGGAATGACAAATCCAAATTATGTAATTTCTTTTGTGAATGATCGAGACAACATTAAGCTAACAGCAACATTAATTTAATTTTTGAAAAGTGTCATTTGTATAAAATTATTACGAATCGTATCATTGAAATGGATGGCATTTAGGACGAACTGTTTTTGAAATTTTAATTTTGGTTATGAAACTGACAATAAAAACAAAATTTAATACTTAGATGTAAAACCTTGAAATCAACTTTCAAACAAAAAAAACAAATAATGGAAATTACTATTGAATTACAGGATAATGAATTCATGAATCTGTAAGAAAATTTCGGCAATTTCATATGTAAGACCTATTATAATTGTGCGTTTAGATACAATTTACCACCTCACCTTATGCACTCATCAGGGTACTTCTGGCAATCCGTGATACACCTAAATCTTTCCCACGTCAGCCAGCCCATGGGTGGTGTCAGAGCCAGCCCATTGTCCAAAGCCAAGCTCGAAGACACCAGGCCAGCTAACAGCAGCCCCCATGACAGCATCTGCAAGTCATATGAAAAATATAAGAATAAAAAGTGACATTCATTTGTGTAGCCAAATTCATAGTGTAGGTGCGGTAAGTGCTCAGTATCAAGGTTTGATAGCCGTTTTTGTGAAATTAGCCTTTTTTTTCTTGTCCCTTACAAACGCAAGCCCATCCATGAATTTGGGAAGTCAACAATTTATTTTGCGAAATTAGCAAAAAATGTTCCGTGATCACTTACCAAGCCTCCAGTATGAATTTGGCTACTTACATTAATTTCACCTTTTATTATTGAGCACCTGATGTTGCTGAGCTCAGAGCTGTTAATTTTGATCAAAAATTCGTTTGTATACACAACACACAGGCGCAGTTTAAAAATCTGTGACACAGGTGAAGACAACTAGACCGATGATATGAGGCTAAGAATTGAACCGACACTGACCTCAAACAGAGTACTTAAGTGCAATACAATAGCATGCTGTTTATAGTACCATCGGGGAATGTTCCCTGATCCATTTTATATTTTTAAGGCGAGGGTATTCAGAGAAATTAGTCCTGCTTCAACGATTTCCGAAACTATGATAAAAATAAATTTCTATGCTTGAACACTTGGCGATATCCATCGCAAGGAGATATGACATTATATCATTGCAGTATATAAACGCAGAAAGAAAAGTAAATCTGGATGTGAGGAGCTCTGAACAGGGTTTCGAATCCGGGACCTCTCGCTTATCGAACGGTTGCTCTACCAACTGAGCTATCCAGGTTTTTCATTGCATTTTATACTTGTCTATCCTGCGCAGTGGAAGCGAGCCGCTCAGAAAACTCGCGATTTCGTGGTGTTTTTATTTATTATTTTGGAATTAGAGAGATAGGTTTACAATTACGACCATTTTGTTTTGCATTTTTTACGACGTTTATTTTGGTATAACTTTTATTGGCCAAAACCTTCAGAGCTCAGACCAAATAATGGTTTTGGTCTGAGCCAGAACCTAGAATAACTCAAATGAAATGATATTTAGACTACAATTTAGGCCTATATTTGCCATTTTATTGGATACGGGAAAGTAATCGTTCATTGAACGAAATAAAGAGTGAAATAAGCCATTATATTTTTCAAAATTTATACTCGCGATTGTCAGCACTTAGTGGAACTTGAAACACATTTACATTGCTCAGAGCTAGAGCCTGGTGTCAATGAAATGTTTTTTAATTAACATCTTCCCTGAACTACTGTACAAGTGCTTTTAACCAAGACCACATATTTATTTTTATCAAAATTTTAAGGTTCAATATGAATTTGAAAAGAGACAAATTCTTGTACTATTTTCGAACCTTCGATTACGGGAGAAAATCGACATTTTCCATGATGGTACCAATATGGCAGAGATTCTATTAAGGAGATGGACAAGATTGGATTATCCATTTATGATTCCTATTTAGTATTCTATCAACACTGTGACCATTGTCATTTTACGATTTCACCTTGAAATAGGTCATCGGCGCGGGTAAATCAACAAATGGCAGCTCTTGTTTGTTCTGATTTTTGTGTGGTAGATACCTATGCGAATTCAGAAACCTGTTGTGTATACAACGTGTAACAGAAAGGTGTAACCATATTTGAAGAGCTTATTCAGTCAATGGTATAGAACAACTTTTACTATGGAGCGAACCCTAAAATCTCGAAAAAAAAAATCTGCCCTTCCATACATTTCGGCCGAGCAGCATTGCATTTTTCTATAAAACAGTCACATTTTTTTTTTCGAGATACAGGTTTTGTTCTATGCCAAAAATGTATGTTTTGTTTTTTAGTTGTGCTAAGCCATTGACTGAATAAGCTCTTCAAATATGGTTACACCTTTCTGTTACACGTTGTATAAACAGCTAGCCCATCTGCCACAAAACTATCTACAACTAAAATTCCTCAATTTTGGTCAATTGCTTATAAAAAAGTGGTCCGTCTCTGTCTGTCTACTCATCTGTCATCCATCTGTCAAATCAGTCGGAAGTAAATTATTATAAATTATTCTTGATAGCAAAGTCCACATTTCTAAACAGCCATTTCTCAAGTGACGTCACACGAAGGCAAATGGAAATTGCAGCTTTTTCGTAAAAATATTCATCATCGTA
Organism: Ypsolopha sequella; assembly: GCA_934047225.1. NCBI lineage: Eukaryota > Metazoa > Arthropoda > Insecta > Lepidoptera > Ypsolophidae > Ypsolopha > Ypsolopha sequella. The sequence goes on along the minus strand of OW204002.1, from coordinate 8,103,310 downwards.
AGGTTTTTTAGATCACAAGTTCTAAAATATGGTTTCTTATAAATCTCGAATTGATTTTCAAATTAACACACCTTAACATAATTTAACCTAAGCGAATTGAGTCGGAAAAATATAATTTACGAATTTCACAAAAAGGGTCATCGAACCTTTTTACAGAGCACTTACCGAGTCATCAGTATGAATTTGGCTTTATTAATAAAAGTCACCTTTATATGTATATGTCAATATGTACAGCGGAGATCACGTTAACCTTTACACATTGGACTTAGTACCTATCTTATACTTCACTATAGAGGATAATTTAGTATTGCAAGTGGTTAGCTTGATGTGATCTCCACTGTACATAGGTACCAAATTTTCTTCTTTACCTTTCATATTATAATTACAGAAAGGATTGGCTTTATCGTATTAAGGCGATACCAAAAAAGAAAAGGTTTTTTTTCGAATCCATTTACTCCACTATAACGTCATCTACGTATTTAATTTTTAGGTAAATGTTTATTGAGTATTTGATTGAGATTCTCACTGAAGGAAAACGCAATTGGATGAAATTTTCTCCATAGAATTTAATTCCAAAAAGACCTCTAAATTGTTTTATTTTTCCTGTAATTCTGAAATCCTAACTAATGTCATTGTGAAATTGCATTCAAAATTTGGATATTATGTATTTGCAAAGTCTCCTTAAAAATCTTTTTGACAAAATAGCTTAGTACATTGTATATTAATAAAAAACCGACATTTTGCTTTTGGATTCGTGGAAAAATAGCAAAATGGGGACGCTAAAACTTTTACGTAGCGCCTTAACACTCAATAAAGTTCAAATTGGAGTACCAGCGAAGCCACTCGCATAGTGGCCAACATGGAGATACATTATATTATGTAAATGTAAACATGATCTACAAAAGCCGGTCTGGAAAAAGCTTGTTTGTTCGTTGACCGCAGTGCTGTGCTAAGAGATGAGTACAATGAACCGAAGTTTTAGAAAAATCGCGTCAAATATAGCATAGTCCTTGTATTTTTTCTGTTTTTTTGCTTCCATAAAATACGGAAATTCAGTACAAATATCTGTCCGCAGAATAACTAGCTAAAAAGATTTGAAATCTTTGGCTAAAACGTAAGCCCCGTCTCACAACGAAGCATAGAACTTATCGTTTTTATTATATTACATAAGGTAACTACATATTTGACAACATAACTACTAACTGTAAAAATAGATAAATGCTAACAGATATGTACATACTAATAGATAATTATACTAAGAAGGGACTCGTAGGTAATTTAATTTTGTGTTTCTTCCTATCTATATTAGCTGTAATGGAATTTTTGGCATGATGCACAGCCTTCTCTAGAGAAGGCTGTGCATGATGGCATAATGACCTTATGAGCCGTTGTACCTGAGGCCATCATTGACATACCTAATTATTTCCTAGATATATTCTGTGTATTAAGACTGTACCTGAGCCTAGAGCATGACCAACTCCAGGCTATCTAGGATTCGTTTGAAGAAATTCGGACTCTCCTTGTATTGAAAAAAATATATTTGGTTTATTAATCTTTTCTATAGGGATCTTACGTATAAACAATGTACTAAGATTTATACTTATGTAAAAAAAAAATGTTTTGCACCGTCTTTTTTTTGGTTTTCAAACGTTCGCTTCAAGAACGCAGTTAAGAGATCAACTTGATTTTTTTTTTCATAAAATAGGTAATAGAAATATGAAGATCACCTACATTCAATATTTTTTTCCCTACTAAATATTTCAGTATTAGCTAAAAACACACCAATTTGTTGTTTCGCTGCGTGATCACTTGTAGGTATTACGCGTCCAAGAAAAAGAGACCAAAGAGCCAACATATAATCGCCTCTATGCAAAGCTAATAAAGTCTTTGCCATTAGAATTATTGTGCTGGACGGTTAATGAAAAAAGTTGCTAGAGTATGCCATCTTCTTAAACCTATGGCTGGTCGATAGATCTCAAAAACATCGAGGACCTAAGTCATATAATAAAACTACCCTCAAAATGTTCGGTTTGTGGTCCCTAAGCTATATACAAAGTGTATGACAAATGTCCCATCTCAAGTGAATGTTCGGTACAAAAAAAATTAGGAGTACGGGCATTACGGGATTAAAGGCCGCTGTGCACATGCGCGTGGCGTTGGACCTTCCCCGAAAATACCGGAAAATGTAAAAAACCAACACATGCAGTGAATCCCATGCTCCTATAATATCTAATTTAATATCGTAGTGACTAAAATGTTATAAATATAACGAAATACACGTGTACCAAGTCACAAAATAGATACTAGGCTTATTTTGTGACCAAGTCAAGGTAGCGAAAGTTTTTTCAGGCATCTAACCACCGTTGATTGCGTACACAAACGTAATTAATAGTTTATGGTGACGTCAATTAGAACAGGAAAGATGCACCTTAAAACTACTGGGCCGATTGAGTTTTAATTGAGATCGTATGTACAAAATAAGACAAGGATTCCAGGAATAATAACCATGAATGGAAATCGCAAATTATAAACATCGCGCGTTCTCTTTTAAAAAGTAAATATTGTCAAGGAAGAAGATACATTTATTTAAATTACAAATATATTAAAGCCGATTCTGAAGGCTTTAATATCAATTTTAGTGCTATTAAAACTAAATTTTCTTCATTGCAAAATAGTTCAGAAGATGTTAAGAACAGAAGCTAAATCACTTTGGAAAAATTTAAGTTCTGACAGCACTAAAACTAAAATTAAAGCCTTCAGAATCGGCTTTATTAACTTACTGCAATAAGTAAAATGAATAGCACTGTTTCAACACCACCGTTTGGTTCAAATCTATGGTTCACAATACACGGGGCGACTCGAGAACACGCTTTATAAACTGCGCCGTGGATGGACCCGTGGCTAATGATAAGACAGTAGTGCTACATACATAAATATAGTTATATTTGTAGACCGTTCAAATTATTGATACCTACACAACGTAATGAAGACTTTTTTTATTTTATTTATTCGGGTATCAAACAGACACAACTCAATGAAATAGTTATATACATAAAGACACACAAATAAACCTATATATAGTACCATATAGAGACATGAAAAACGAATTATAAACAACAACATAATTAATAACACATACTGAAAATTGATACAATCAATAAAATGCCTTATAAATCTCAAAATATATACAAGGTGACTTTTTGATCATCGTCCAAATTCGTACTGGAGGCTTGGTATGTTATCGGCATCATGAATCGATAACAATTTTTGTGAAATTCGTATAACGATATAGTAATTCACTCCCAGTCCTAAGTGAATCACTATATGGGGAGTCGAAATTTCATTTTGTGAATTTTACAAAAATCGTTATTGGTTCATGATGCTGTTCACTTACCAAGGCTCAAGTATGAATTTGGACGATATTTACAAATTCACCTTGTATGTATAATGAAAAATATTAACAACAATTATTTTATGGAAAAACTACACTTTAACAATAAATATAACAATAAATAATGTGTGATGGTGATGGTTACAAAAAATCTTTGCCACTTTAACTTACAGCCAAATCATACTGCAGACTTCAGACTCTGAATGTGAGCTAAACTAATCAGAACCATTACCAAAAGATGTGAGCGACTCTGGTACAGGGCTGAATGACGACTGAAGAGGAGAAAACAACAATAATTTTTGAAATCCCGAAAAATAGTCACTTATTTGGAATCAAAGTCAACAAAGTGTTCATAATAATTTGTGTTATAATATAAAAAAATATTTAAAATATCTAAACAGGCTGCATGCATTATGCTATGACAAACCTGGCCGTTTTCTAAAAATCACACAACCCACTAGTTTTCATTTCATGTTAGGTGAGATAGGTGAAAAAAAAACCAGCCAAGTGCGAGTCAGACTCGCGTACCTAGGGTCCCGTATTGTGGATGATAAATTGAATTTTGTAATTTTTTTCGTGTATTTCTCAACCGCTTTATTTTTCCTGTAATCTTTACATAAACACATATTGTCATGATTTTTTTCATATTTTTTGGTCTGCCAATTTTGGAGATAAGAGGGGGGGACAAACATATTTTTGGGGTTTTTTAAAGATTTCTCGAAACCAGTGCCAGTAAATATAATAAAAGTATATATTTATACAATCAGCTTTTTAATATCTACAATTTGTAATATTTTTTATTTTTCTCACTTTTGTTTTGGAAATATTTTGAACAATTTCAAATTTTTCATTTTTTTTTACACCGTGATATGTGGGCAAAATAATGCTATTTTTGTGCCAAATTTCATGTCTTTACCTTTAACGGTGCTAAAGTTATGAGGCTGAGACATACGGACGGACGGATGGACAACGGAGTCTCACCATAAAGGTTCCTTTTGTACGTTTTTGGTACGGAACCCTACAAAACATTGTTTCAATAAACAAAAAATAGGTAAAAGTTTTTAGAGATATTTTGAAAAAAGAATCAAAGTGTAAAGATATAGGCTGAAGAGCTACAATACCTCTGCCTAGCAATAAACAAAAGAACCGGCCAAGTGCGAGCCAGACTCGATAAATTTAATTTTGTCATCATTTTTCGTGAACTTCTCAACCGCTTTATTTTTCCTGTAATCTTTACGTAAACACATATTGCCATGATTCTTTTCATAATTTTCGGTCTACCAGTTTTGGACATACATTTTTTATGGTTTTTCAAGAATTTCTCGAAATAGATGAAATTAAATATAGCCAAACTATATATTTTTTCAATCAGCTTTTTAATACCTACAATTTGATACCCATATTGTATTTTTATAAAATATTTTTTTATTATTTTTACTTTTTTTTATATTTTTCAATTGCGCTCAACTTTTTTTTAAATCGCTTTAGTTTTCCTGTAATTGGCTAGTTATGATCTGTAATCGACATTTCTTTCATATTTTTCGGTCAACCAGTTTCGGAGATAAGGGGTGGGGGGACATACATATTTTTTGTGGCTTTTAAAGATTTCTCGAAACCAGTGCCAGTAAATATAAGAAAAGTATCTATTTTTACAATCAACTTCTTAATATCTACAATTTGATACCCATATCATATTTTTAGGATATATTTTTTATTTTCCTCACTTTTGTTTTGGAAATATTTTGATCAATTTCAAATTTTTCATATTTTTTTTTACACCCTGATATGTCGGAAAATTAATGCTATTCAGTGCATGTTATGAGGCTTGACATACGGACGAACGGACAACGGAGTCTCATCATAAGGTTCCTTTTGTACCTTTTAGGGACTACGGAACCCTAAAAACTAGCTGTCAATAAAGCCAATTCTGAAGGCTTAATTTTAGTCTTAGTGCTGTCAAACTTCGATGTGTCAAACCTAAATTTTTGCAATCATTGCAAAATAGTTCATAAATGTTAAGAACAGAAGCTTTGGAAAATTTAAGTTTGCTTTATCTGAAGGTTTTAATTTTCGTTTTAGTGCTGTCAAAGCTTAAAACTTTCCAAAGTAATTTAGCTTCTAAGTTAAATTTTATACATATTATTATTATATAAATAGAATATTGAGTTTTGACACCACTAAAACTGAAATTAAAACCCACAAGGCTTTTGTTTAAGATTCCAAAAAATTATATACATGTAATATTTAAATTTAAAACTACATACCATACCTATGTAAAAATCCCAATTTTGGGAAAGGGTAAAAAACAAGTCTTATAGCTTTTTAAAATTGGCGGGTTAACAATTTGAAATGTTATGGATTGCCTTTGACTTCCAACCGACAAAATCTCAGGCACATTCAAGATCAAGTGAGTAAATAAATAAAATCGAGGAAGACTTTAAAAGCCTGTTTTTAAACTCTTCATATGATAACAAGCAAGCTTCTCTAGGAGTCATAGAGCGTCCCAACTAGGAATATATCTTGAATCGACTTATGGTCTTAGTATTTATGGCCATAGTCTTTATGGTTGTACCGCATTAGAGCGTTGCGCCGCGTCCACAAATTATAGGCCGCGTCGCACGCACGGTGATCCCAATTTGAAATTTAAGGCGATATGTAAAAATAATCGACACTTTTAGAACTTGCGTATCTACTTCAGTAAATAATGTATTATTTTGATAAAATAGTATATTATTTTTGGAATCTTTTTCTAGGGACCTGTTAAATATAAACGCGTTTGGAGCAATTCGGCTTGATACAAATATTTATTGGAATGAGGTCTTTTTCGACACCAATTCTTTGGTTTGACAATTTGGAATGACGTATGGACTGCAATTATATTTTATTAGATGAGTTTTTTTAACAGTATCTAGGACCTAGTTTAACGAAATTTTGATAACAACATTAGTACTTTTTATATTAATAAAAAACCGACTTTTTGCTACTTTTCCTCGAATCCGTCCCTCTTGAGAGTTTTTTCGCATTTGGAGTTACAGGGACGCTAAAACTTTTACATAGGCCACAAGTCAGAATATCAATCTGATGATTTTTTACATGATATATATTTATATTTCAAGTAACAAACACTGATTGGTAAATTTCTGTAAAAGTGATAGTTTTCGAAATAAAAAAGCCTTCTTTTTTGTATGGCGACATTCACATTTAAGAGCGATTTAGCAGCCGGATTGTGAAAAATCCGCCTTTTTCTAATTAATCCAAAATTTACTCAGTAGTTATTGAACAAAACCTTACTACAATACCTATGTTTTGTGTAAACTGTCATTAGAATTAGAATTTTAAAACTCTAATTTAAAGAAACCAATGGAAACTTTGCTATGGCAGCAAACACAATACATAGGTTTTGTTGAATAACTATTAATAGTAAGTAAATTTTGAATATAAGTGTCCTGTTTCAGTTAGTTAGAAAAAGGCGGGCTTTCACAATCCATTTTTTTTTCTCAAAATGTTGCAGTGTCGCGGGTTTGGCTTTCATATTATGAATAAACAAGTGTTCCACTTCCGGCCGCCGGAGAAATTTTCTTATTATTTGTGGGATTAAAAAAAACACATCTTTAATAAAATACTCTAGGGTTTTCCGGGATTTCTTACATACAATATTCTATTACGAAAATAAATGGAATTTTACCAGAATAGCGTCATGTTCCAAAAGCAACTGAAAATAAATCCGGATATTGACCACAACCGCAAGTGGCTGCAAACGTTTTATATAATATTTTTGAGTATAACAATATTTTTTATTTATAATATGGCCACATTTTCAGAAATAAAATTAAATGTGAATGTCTCATACAAAATAAAAAGTCGTTTTTATCTCAAAATCTATCGCTTTTACAAAAATTTACCAATCTGTATTAAGAACCCGGTGCAGGACGACGCCAACTCCGATGCGAAGCGGGACGTATCGCGACAATAAAGCCCATATTTGGCTGGCTGATGTAAACAAGCGCCTCACGCTTTGCTTCACGCCGTTCGAACTTTGCTGAGCGAGTCACACAACGGACCAGCAACGGACCAACGGACTGAACGGACTAACCCGAAGCTCGATAAAGTCCGATCGGTCCGTGGTCCGCGGGCTCGCGCACGGTTGAAAAAGTACTATTTGATGATTTAGGACTTTTTATACATTTTCGGTCTTTTACGGACTTTTTATTTGGTCCATGTGACAGCTCTGGGCGGGACGGGACGGAGCTGTAGCTACCTACCATAATATTGCACTCGGTACACGTTTGTATGAGAAATTATAGGTAGTTACTCTCGTAAACCGCTAGGGGCGCTGAGCAATTTTCGAGTGCAAAACTCAAACGAACTCAAACGGCGCACTCAAATAAATAAACGCACTTCAACTACAGCGTACGACAGTACCTACGCTGCAACTGCAATCTGTAGCAAAACTTGTGGAAAGTTACATCGTTTGGCTGAATTCACATAATTTCATTTTAACGTAATTTCAAGTTCAATATTGAAAATAAAGATGTTTCGTGCAACGGAACGCAAACCAAACGTAAACAAAGGAAGTTCGGTGAAAGTGTGACGTTATTTTAAAAATTAGCAGAAACAAATGAAGGAAAATGTAACAAATATGATCTCTACTTCAATTAATTAATCTCTCAAATGCTTTACAGACTTTGCAGTCCAATTATTTGTCGTAAAAGTGAATAAATAGAAGTGACTTCGTTGCGGAAACTCCAAAGGAAATGGACCGTTGCAACCTGCTTATTAGAATTTGATGAATAAAATCATCAAAACTCACTTTCCTTAATACCAAGCCATGACTACGACGTACAGGGAATTATTTAAGCTCTACGATCTAATACAGAACGGAGATGCTAGGTAATATTTCTGTATTTCTTCTCAAAACTTTACCCTATACTCTGCCAACTTCTCTTTTATTATTTTTGGATTATTGCCGACCCCCAGCTTGGAATAAGCACTGTTCAACTTCTTTATTTAGTATATAACCACATTTTTCATATTCCAGGTCTGTGGAACGTTTTTTAACAGAATATTCAGTAGATATAAACACAATTTTACCTTGCAAAGGTATTGGAGTCCTACATTTAGCTGCCGGTATAGAACCCATTGACAAATCTAAGGAATGCACAGAGATCCTGCTGAAACATGGAGGAGATCCTAATATAAGGTAAATCTATAAATACACAAATTCATGTGATTGTGTAACATGACCACTTTGGGTGGGTCTCAGACATGACTCATATCCTAAAATGTTGCCTAACTTCCTTTGTAGTTTCTATTTTTCTCAAATAAGGCCTTTCAATGCTATTGAACTACTACTATGAGTGTGTATGTAAAGTAGTAAAAAAGTTGTGTACTTACTTAAAGTTGTGAACATTTAATAATTTTAGCAAAATTATATATGAAACGGGTACTTCATTTGTGTTGTACTGAGGCCAAAACCACAATTTTTTGAATTTATGTCTTTTACGTTTTAATCACTCACCATATTTAGATGCGGTTTTTTTCTATGCAGCTAAGCTGAAAATTTTTGATAACTTATATGGTGTGTCCCTTCTAAGAGTGCACATCTGAAAGGGGGTGGAACTAAACCCCATTTTATTGACAAAAAAATATAAAAAAAACATTAAAAAAAAACTTTATTATACAATGTACCTATTAATACATTTTTAATATTTTTATTTATACATATAAATAGTTATTTTAAAATTTTCATTCCATGCGAGCAAAGCCCTTGGTTCTAAAAAAATGGGTAAAAAAGCTAGTTTTTTATTAAAGGTTTTAATAGAAATATTATTTTATTATTGAAATTACAATAAGTTGATGTAATGAATGTTAGATAACTAAGACTTTGTCAGCCCCTGACTCTCTTCGTCTCACTCTAAAAATGCAATTTTTGGGTGTCTTGTTTGATATGCCAGAATAAAATACTGGTTCTTTAAAAAATATAATAGCTATGTAAAAATACTAACCAAAGGCTTACCTGAGAAAAAATTAAATAAAAGGTTTCAAATATGTGCAAAAAATCTTTCAAATTGGTATTATTATTGTTCCAAATTATTTTTTTCATACGAGAGAGCTCAAAATTTAGATTGACAACTACCACTTTTTATTCTAAAATAAATACATTTTCATGCGTTGCCCCGCAACCTCAAGAAATTCTGCAACACAAAGTTCAACCTAGTTGAAGCGACAGCGAGAATCAGGGGTTGACAGGGCCTTAAACAGATAAAATCACTTTAAAATCTATGCATTTAAGGCACAGCTCAAGCTTTCGTTAAGAATTATCTCATCAACCAACTCACCAACCTGTGCCTTATTTCACCTCTCGTCTGTTTATTCAAGGATCAAAACAATTGATTTCATTGTCATATTTCATGTATTCAGACTATTCATTAAGAGTTTATGTTAATCTAAAACTTATGAAAACAATTTTTTAACCTAGTATTTAAGAGCGGTTTTGTCACCGGATTGTTAAAAACCCTCCATTTTCTAATTAATCAAAACAGAACACTTAAATTCAAAATTAACTCAATAGTAGTTCAACAAAACCTTTATGTATTGTGTATGTTGCCATCGCAAAGTTTCCATAAGTTTCTGTAAATTAGAAAACCAAAAATTATGAATTTTAAAATTTGGAAGTCATATTTACAGAAACCAATGGAAATTTTGCAATGGCAGCATACACAATACATTGGTAATAACATTTTGATGAATAACTATTGAAGGAATTTTGAATTAAAGTGTTTGATTAATTAGAAAAAGGCAGATTTTTCATGATCCTGCTGCGAACCACTCTTAAGTATGCATGCCCTCAATGTGGACAGGTTTTTTTTTTTTTTACAAATATGATAAAAAAATACAATTTGCATGCTTAATTAATTACTTACCCATTTAATATGCACCTGCTTACCAAATACTTAACTAGTATGAAACATCTGCTCTAAAGGGTAAAGTTATGAGCAAACAGGTATAATCATATTCACAGGCTTTTTATGTAGATGAAAACAATTTTATTGTTGTGTTTTATTGCCCTACCCACAGGTCCCACTTATTCAGTATACTCTATGGGTCCCACCAGCAAAATTTTCCAAGGGTTTAGTAAGCCCTATATGTTGAATATTTATCAGGGTTGGAAAAATCACGATTTTTTTCAATTAATGTTTTTTACAAATTAAGTCTTGCATGCTTTTCATGCCTTTGGATGGCAATCTAGCTCGAAACTCTTATTTATTATTTAGACTTAAGAAATTTCTTTGTTTGTTATCTGTTATGCCTAATAAATAAAATAAAATAACATCCAAAACATCATGATTTTTTAAAATAAATCCTTGAAAAATCATGATACTTTCGAAAAAAAAAAACTAGCTATATTTTGATTGAATTTTGTAAGTGCCATAAACTGAGTCTAACGTAGATACTAAATCCCTATAGTAAACCAGCGATTGACCGAAATATTTACAAACTTTTCAAAAAAGCTAGAATATTAGTTATTTTGTTCAAATATTATAATAACGAATGACATTGATAGTTGATACAGCAGAAAGACATGATTTATTTTGATCATAATCATGCTAAGTTTCTTGCCCTTCTTCTTAGCAAGACTAATTGAATGGGCGGAGTTAGGTATATATTTATAATATTACATATTCCTAATTTTTTTATTTTATTCAAGTGTGTTTTTTATTACATGGTAATCAAACATGGCTTATGTATTTCGCATGTTTAATGTGATATTTTTTTTTTCCTTTCAACATTTTCTCGATTTTTTTTTTGCATTTTTCTGACAGCAGTCCTTCTGCGTGTTTCTGGTGGTCAGCCAATTTTCAAAATGTCCCCCTCTCAAAATATACGTTTTAGTGGGAAAGGGACAGTGTGGAGGTCTGGTTGTCGGTGTGCGTAGGCGGATCCTTTTCAGACTAGTATAGTTCTTTAATTTATTGATGTCAGAAAAATGTTTAGTTGGTATTCATTCTGAAAATAAAGTTGACTATTTCATTATCACTATCGCTTTCTGAGGTATTGTGATTGGCTAGAAAGTGTGTGACGTGACTTCCAGCCAAAAGTTGTCATATTTTTGAAAGTGATAGCGATAGATATTGAAGTTAAATAATAAGGTATTTTATACTGTAAGGTGTGACTCCTTGATGGAACTTCATTCTAACACTAATAAAGTCTTCTTGTATGAGTTTCACTATTTTATTTACTTAATTAATGCGCAATAATTAAGTAAATAAAATAGTGGAACTTGCACAAGAAGACTTTTAGTAGTGTTAAATAATAAGGCCCCAGATCATGGCTCAGATCATAAAGATTCAATATTATAAATTTAAATTCCAGTACTGACGATGGCTTAACTCCAGTGCACATAGCAGCAATATGGGGCCGTGTGGAGACTATCAAGCTTCTGATAGGCTGCGGCGGGGACCCTTCCCGTCGAGACTTTGATGGTCATTCAGCCTTTGACTATGCTGCCAGGGAGCAGCAGTGGGACGTGTATGACTATCTGCACAATGTGGAGGACAAGCTGGATGACTCTTTGGGGTCACGGTGTGCTTATAGCTTAGATTTAGGTGAGACATTTATGTTTTTAATCAAGTTAGCTTATCGAATTAAATGAAACTTGAGGATAGGCGCAACGTCGCCCAGAAGAAGGTTGTCTGAATCTGCCGGCTATCCTGATCAAAAATAGTTATTGAGGTGAGCCCCTTTTACAATAATCAAGTTAGCTTTATTGGTGTGTCATGTTTAGCAATGCATATGTACTAAAGCATGTGATGTTGGATTGATTACTCAAAAATTACTGACCAGATTTCATTACTGTTCAAATAATAATTTCTAATTACTAGGTGAACCTAAAATTATGTACTGCTGACTGAGAAAAAGCAAACGGTTCTTGCCCCTTTCCCGCCACAATTTTTTCTTAATTCTTCCACCAAGTGGGAAGGCAAAGGGAACATCAGTCCTGTCAGTTCGCGCTAATATGATAGAATCTTAGCGCGAACATTATGGAGTTTCAAAAAGTTTGTCTATGAAGTTGTACTGTGTGTATGGCCTTTTGCCATAGTCTTAGAAGAACTAAACTACGTTTTATGCACTTAAGTCTGCTTGTAGCAAGCATAAACCAGTACTTTTTAGAGTATGCAAAGTGAAAATATTTTTTTGCTATATTTAACTAATTTTAGTTTATATTTCTCTATTTCCAGAAAGAGTCCTAGTAACTACAGACCAAATGGTCGCAGAATATGGACCAGTCACAGACTCCCAGCTCCCCCATGCTGACTGTAGAAAATCTCAAATGGTACGGGAGTGGTGCGACAAAACCACCCTTATTATGAACAAACTGTACCCCACAATCCTGGGCGAAACGCATTTAATAGATGACGAGTCAGTCCCATGGAAAAGTGGCGAATTTACAAACATAACAAATGATCTCAAAATAGATTTAGAAACTAGCCCAAATGAAACGAAGACCAGCTACAAAACTTGCTTCTCAAGAAAAATGACCCCTGAAGTTAACCAAATCAGTGGAATAGAGCCCTTGGAAGAAACTAAAGACTGCTCATGCCAATGTTCTTGCCAGGAAAATCGAACTCAAAAACAAAGATTAAGCGTCTATGAAAACTTCTCTCTACCTGGATCTCCAAACAGCATCACCCATAAGAACTACCACACGAAAACTAGTTTAAAGAAAAGCAAAAACAAAACTGACTCGTCAACGGAGTCACAGGACAAACTCATGATTGACTCCAATACACTTCTCACCGACGACCACTCCATTCAAGGTGACTTAGACAAAGCTATGGCTGTTGTTGAGAATAAGAGGAATGAATGGTTATGCTCCAGTAGCAGTATTCATCACATATCAACTGTGATCAAACCGTCAAATACCAGGAGGTCATCAGCAAGCAGTGGTGTGAGTAGTAACTTCTCTGGCGGTAGCATTGCAGTGGTAAATGTGCAAGAAGAGTACAAATATGAAGATAAGAAAGAAGACGTAGTGCTGATTGAGAAGAGACTGCTCGTGTCTTCTGTTGTGTGAGTATTTTGCCCATTTTGATATTATTGGACTTGTTAGTAAAACCAAGCTAATTTCACATTGTTATCTAAATATTCAACTCGAATTTCTTAGCTGTCAAGGAACGTGTAACTTTTTGCACTACAAATTCCATTCAAACACAATATTTTTCACATACTTTAACATTATCTAATCATTCTACTTTTATCAATGGCCTGACTCAAAATGAATTATATTCATAGTATTTTACTGTCTCGCCGCGGGTTCGATAACTGTCTGCCTTAATTTCTCAAGCCCTGCCCTCTGTACTCTTCTCGCTTCTGATTGGTCTCAGGCATCTTCATACTAATTCCATGTGCTCAGATATCACTACAATATCATAACGTTTTCTAATTTGTTTTCTCAACGTTTTCTCATTCTCATTCGTAAAATTGTTTTGATGGTCGTAGTTAAATTATTGTGTGCAACTGGACATAATTAGACATTGGGACACTCGTGCAAGTCTATTACGAAACTCACTTCTTAAACAAGCACTCGTGTTCCAATATCTCACATTATGTCACAGTTGCACAAAATATTATTATTTACATATTCTATAGTACCGGAAATTTCGTGATGAATGAGCTGTAATTACTGCTACAGGCTTCCAATCGAAGAGTCCCCCGACCCGAACACCGCAGACCAATCAACGATCTCCATTGCCTCATCCCTCCCCTCCTCTGTGGAGTATGACAACAACACGCTCCGAGCGGAGCTGGTGAAGCGCGGCTTCAGACCGGGACCCATAAACCAGAGCACCAGGACCTTGTACCTGAGGAAGTTGAAGGCGTTGAAGAAGACTCCCATTGTGGCTTCCTGTCAGCAGGGGAAAAGTGAGTAGTGCATACTTTTTTGGTATTTTTTTTCTTTTTTACTTATATTGTGCACCATTGCAATCTGTAGATTATCAGCTACAATAAGCAACTCTACTGTCATCCACAAGGATATTTGTTGGTTATACAGAACCTGCATGCGCTGTCAGTAACGGACCCAGGGGGGGAGCTAGGGGGCTGAAGCCTCCCCCAAAATATACGTTATACGACTAACGCATTTCTTTTAAACTACTATATTATGATCATTTTCTACTTATGCTCTACTATAGTCTTTAATTTAGTTATCTCCTACACGTATTTTAATAGTACAGGATATGATATTTACTATGATTTCCTGAAAAAGATCGATGAAACCTACCCTCAGCCCCCCCTCCCCAAATATGTGTCTGTATCTGTATCCGCCGCTGTATGCTATGATCATACTGAACTAGTTTCCCAAAGAAACCTAGAAAGCGCTAAAGTAAAAAAACGAAATTCCCAGCAGCTAATACTACTATGATTGATTAGTCATCAAACGAATGTCCATACCTACATTACCTACTCCAAGAACTTCATAAATGAGTTAAAATTTAATATTATTACCTGGAAGTTGCATCAAGTTATCATTGATTGATAATGAATATGGTCATCAAACTACTATTTTCCACCATAAACACCCACGATTCGGTCATGACCCTCAACAAACGTCAAAAATCGCGGGGAAAAATTAGTTGTCAAACATGATAGTATAAGTCCGTAGAGTGTTAATTTAATTAAATTTTAGATTAGTGTTAAGTGACAATATTGTATTAGGTTAGCCTGTAAGGATATTGTAACTGTTTATATAATAAATAAATAATGATTGTGCAGCTAACTTCAGGCCACTAAACCAGCATGGTATGTACTATGGTGGTTGGTTTATTTTGCTTATTCACATAACAGACTTACCCACGATAGCTGAGCGTGTTTATTTTGTTTAAACTGATGACCACACTCAATGATAGATAACTGAGCGACTTCCAGGTAATCGTTTAAATATGGAACTCATTTATTATGCATGATTGATTGATAAACCATAGACATAGTTTCTTTATTTATGTGATAAACCCACCCTCACTAATATAATAAACTACGGGTATACCGATGTGAAGAACTAAACTAAACTAAACTAATGTAGTTTATTTAAAGATTTACATGTTTGCAATTCTTATCACATAGTTTACTAAAACAAAGTAAATAATTATGAATATTTGTATCGTAACGTAAGATTTATTAGTGTAGCAAGAACACAATTTCAATTTGTGAGCTTCAGACTTAAAGAGGTCTATGGCCCATAACTAAATCTTCCGCGAGAGTCGCCTAGCTAAAAGAACGTATAAAAATAAGAAAGAGAAAAGGAAACCACCACCACACAAAAGACAAGCCCACAAACACAAAGAAAATATCTTATCGGGGAAAGTTCCGCCGACCCTCCATCCGCTCGCAACAGAGCGGAAATCTGCCCCGCCCAGCCCTCCCAGATCAAAACAAAAAACTACATCAAAATAAACAGGGTTGGATGAGCGCAACGTGAATCATTTTGTACAACCAGCAACAAAAAATGCTCCAGGTTACGGTTAGCCAACCCTATTCATTTTGATGTAGTTATTTTGCTACACAACTACAAATTGGTCCCATCTTGTTACTCGATACATAGGATTACCGACCGTACGCTTCTAGTCTATAATATTAAATTAGTTCTCGAAATTATTGTTGACTGAGAGTTTTAGGTTCTATCAAAAACAGAATTGCAGGCGACTTTACGTGTAATATCGAAGAAAAATCCGCAAGCTCACTTATCACCCGTATTGCATAGTAATAAGTGTGTTATTCCTTATTCCTATATTTTTATTTTATACAAGTGTATTTTTTTTATTACATTTAAGTAAACCAAACCTTTATTATTCCCCTGCATATTTCCCCATATTATTATTTATGACATAAAACTATTACCTATCCATCCATTCATCCATCAGCCCGTATTCGTCCACTGCTGGACATAGGCCTCCCCCATATTGCGCCACTTTTGGCAGTCGTTCGTCAGTCATCCTCACCCAGCCGCCACCCGCAACGTCCTTCAGATCGTCAGTCCAGCGGGCACGAGGGTGGCTTACGCTGCGCTTTGCTGTACGTGGTCTCCATTCGAATGCCTTACGGCCCCAACGGTTATTACCTATACACATGTCATAGATTATTTATATTACATTAAAACTCTGTAATAAGTGTATATGTTATACCTACATTACATAAATAAATATATTTCAATTTAAATTTCGATAAGAGACAGGGGTAATTTCTTCGACAGTACATTTGTTTACTCCGCCCACCTTAACCACTAGAGTTTTAGGTTCTGTCAAAAACAGAATTGCAAGCATTGACGTACTGGAAGAAATCGCTATAAAGTGATAAGGCCGCCAATTGTTACCTTCTTTCATAAGTTTGTTCTTTTACCTGATTTATTTATTTTGGTGTACAATAAAGAGTATTGTCTTGTCTTGTCTTGACGTACGTCAATGATTGCAAGCGATTATACGTACGTGTACTATCGAAGAAAAATTCGCAGGTCCACTTATCACCCGTATTGCAATAGTAATATGTGATAAGCAGGTCAGCGGCAATTTCTTTGATGGTACATTTGTTTACTCCGCCCACCTTACCAACTTTTTATAAAAGAGGTTGAACCGTAACTTAATTTTGTTGAAAAATAAAAATACATTATGTCATATATTTTTTTATGTAAGATGTGTTTGTTTGAGTTTTATTTTTAATATTTAAATTATTATGATCTTGCCAAAATTACAGTATCTACAGTGTCTTAGATACAGCACCAAAAATATAGTTGTCCCTAGAGTTCAGAAAGGTACTAAATCAATTTTATTAATTTCATATTATAACTTTTTCCTAACCAAACTTAGAATTATTCTAAGTAACCAAATAAATTTTTATTGCAAGTGCACTGAATTTTATCAATTTTGTTGGGTTAGTCCACCTAGTTATGCCGTTAGTTATACGATATAACAAAATGAACAAAGAAAATCCGAATAGTTATACTGATTAGTATAGCTAAACGGATCCGACACAAAATACATCAATATGCCAGCGAAGATAATCTTTTTACATCGATATCGTCACGACATTATCCTCGGGGGGGTATTAGAGGTGTTCAACACTTGTACACCGTCTTTTCACCGACGGTTTTTACCAAATGTGATAGGATAGCCTCACACTGTTTTCCTTAACCGTTCAACAAGTAAATTATACAATTACCATGCACATTCATTTCGAAGAACTCATTGATGCATGCTCGAAGATCAGGGTTCGATTTCGATATTCGGCATTACAATTGTCGCGTTTAACAGACACGTATGGCTGCAGCGATGAACTGTGCAACGGGTTGCGGCGTGTCGGTTATGTAAATAAGCAAAATAAACCCACCACCATAGTACATACCATGGTAGTTTATAGTGGCCTGAAATTAGGTGCACAATCACGTGTTGACAGCCAATTTTTCCCCACGATTTTTGACGTTTGTTGAGGGTCATGTCATGACCGAATCCTGGGTGTTTATAGTGGAAAATAGTAGTTTATTGGGTCTGCCCCCTTATTCTGCATCTTTGGTTGCTAACTGGACTGGGTGTCTATCATCAAATATATAGATAAAAACTAAACTTTCAAAATTGCCTTTGGTGGGTATTGAACTATTTACGAACTGTGTCGTCACTTCAAGTGCGAACATATCATTAGACAATTGGAATTCTATAGTATATCTATGTTTTTGTTGATAGGCACTCAGTTCAGTTGGCAACTTGAGATACATAATAGGCCCGCTGATGACCTCACTCAAAATGACATACAGTGCTACAAGGATTTGATGGCGCGTTTATGACAGTGACATGGGGGCGCAGCTGTGAAACAAGGAGTATGGTAGCGGTGTTAGTTCCGATTTTGGACACAACCAATCCACGCGCAATAAGATCCTTGTAGCACTGTACAACATATTACGTTGCTGAGAGCATTAGAATATTTTTGCGATGCTCGATTCTCGCATCGATGTTTATCAAAGTCATGCGAAATGGTCGTTTATAACTCTTTGTAACGCATTGCACAGTTCGTCGCCGCAGCGATGCGTGTCGGTTAAACGGGACAAATATTTATATAGTTAGTGTTTGCATCCAGTTTTCTACAATTTTTTTTTAATCTAGAGATAATATTCTTTCGCATTATTTACAGCGTACAGCATCGAACTACAAAAGTCCATCAACAACCCCGCATGGATACAAGACCTGTCAATGTACGCCGACCTCGAAACAAAAGCCCGAAATGATTTCTCGAACCCTAATAAGAAATGGCGGGAAGGCACCGCTAAGACCTCCTTCACCTACTTGCTTCTGGACCCGAGGTTGACGGACAACTTGCCGGCTAAGGCCGGCAAGCAGAACCACCACGCGGCCTGGGTCACGTTTGTCAACTCCATATTCTATGTGGGAAAAGGTGAGTCGAGATGTCTTCGTAGCTTTTGATCCTTGCATTGCAGTTTGTTTGTAACGTCAAATGCAACGCAATTTAACTGTTCCGTTTTGACAAATTGCATCGATGCGTTTCGGCAACAGTGCTACAAGGACCTTATGGCGCGTGGATTGGATGTGTCTAAAATCGGAACTAACGTCGCTACCATCATGGGCGTAGCCAGGGGGGGGTTTGGGGTTCAACCCCCCCCCCCCCCCCCCCCCCGAAAGGTTTAAAATATTACAACCCTACCTCTGCTTTGACGTTTTGCGGGTCAAGTGCCACTTCTGCTTTTCGCTTCTGTTTGCAAACAATTTTTCACAAACGTAATAAATATTTATTTTATTTCATGCACTTTTTGTTGTTTTATTTTCTTGAACCCTCCCGGAAACTAAAACCTGGCTACGCCCATGGCTACCATACTCCTTGTTTCACAGCTGCGCCCCCCCCCCCCCCTGTCACTGTTATCCACGCGCCATCAGATCCTTGTAGCACTGTATGTATTTTTGAGTGAGGTCATCAGATTACAATAAACTACGATTATCCACCATAAACAAGTTTACTCAAATTTAATAAAATAATACCATACCATAAGCCTAAATAATAAATTTAGAGGACTTTCCATACACAACTTCATCCCCCTCTTCACCCCTTCGGGGGTGGAATTATCAAAAACGCTGAGACACGCATAAATACATTTTCATTGCTCAGCCTAAACACAAAATTAGAATATTTTAACTTCGTAACTGACTGACTTTCATCCCCTATTTCACCCCATTAAGGGTGGAATTTGCAAAAATCCTTCCTTAGTAGATGCCTGCACTGTATAAGATATATATGTGCAAAATTTCATGGGCTGTGCGTTGATATTAAGGTCTTTACATATGAAATTGCCGTTTTCTATAGAGAATTTGAAAGAAACTCAATTTTCAGTACTAACATTTTTGCTTTTTTTTTTAGGAATGACAAATCCAAATTATGTTATTTCCTATTTGTATGAATGAGACAACATTAAGCTAACAGCAACATTAATTTAATTTTTGAAAAGTGTCAGCTGTAAAAACATATTACGAATCTTATCAATTATCATGGAAATGGATGGCATTTAGGACGGACTGATTTTGAAGATTTAATTTTTATAATGAAACTGAAAATGAAAACAAAATTTAATACGTAGATGTAACACAAAAAACAAATAATTGAAATAGCTATTGAATTACAGGAATTATGCACTCGTGAATCTGTAAGAAAATTTCCACAATTTCATAGGTAAAGAAAGACCTACGGTGTTACTACAAAACGGTGTTTAACTTTAGATAGTGTTTAAATCTGTTGTTGTCACCTTTTCTTTCATATTGTAAAAGAGTGACAGCAACAGATTTAAACACTGTCTAAATTTAAACACCGTTTTGTAGTTACACCGCTATTGTATCAAGCCGAGTCAGTTTACCATTTTAAACAAGGTGTTAATATGTTGCGGAAGCCGGAAACTGGCAATAGTACAAGCACAAAAGAACATAAAAAAAAATTGAGAAATCGGGAAAAAAAACCGGTTGGTTCATACATTTTGATCGGAGCTTTGTCACTTTTCTATGGAACAGCTGATTTTTTTTTCACAATGACCGGTTTTCCAGACTGACCTTGATCAAGCTTTCAGAGGTAAACATAGATGGCGTTACCCTGCTTTCAAGTGTCAAAAATCAAAGATTATTTTTTTAATCTGTGGGGAGCAATATTTTTTGGGCTAAAAAATTTCAAGTCAAGTGTCAAATCCAACAACACCCTTCACAAAAATATTCTTATTTTGTTGTGTATATATGGTGTTGTTTTCTACTTGGTGTTTCATTCAACTTCAGCCCATGCGTTTTGGCTAATTATAAAAATATAGGAATACACAGTTTCCCTAAGAATTCACTATGGAAAGAACAATAGATCTTATCAATAATAGATGAATCTAGTGTTGCCAGAAACACATTTATTGACACTTTTAGTACAAGCTGCACCATCTATCGAGTCGTTCGGTACTACTTTTTCTTTTTTAATTTGACTTTGAAAACCCCTCATTCGAGGGTTGGCTTCATAGTTGTTCGTGTGGACGAGTTCTATCGCCAGTTTCCGGCTACCACAACATCATATTAACACCAAGTATATACAGAAGATTAACAAGGGCGAAAACTTTTCTTTTTTTTTTCATATTTTTATAGTTAGACGTAAAACTTACTATAGTACGTTATAGCTATAGCTATAAAATGATAAAAATACGAGAATGTAAAAACGCTGGACCTTAGATAAATGATTGAGGCACAGTGGCGTGCACAGAACTTTTTGCTGGAAAAGCAAGCAATTGTTCAAGAATAACAATAAAAAAAATATGAAAAAAATTAAATATCACTTTGAAAAAAAAAAAGTTTGTATAGGAAATTTTCACTCTAGGGTAGACATTGTCTACCCTGGCTTCATACAAAAATTTTTTTTCAAAGTGGTATTTAAATTTTTTCATATTTTTTTATTGTTGTTCTTGACCAATTGTTTGCTTTTCCAGCAAAAAGTTCTGTGCACGCCACTTGTATGCAGAGTTTCAATTTTCCAAATCGTCAAGATGCGATGTATTCCACATTCAAATATGTCGAATTTAACATTTTTACATCGCCTTAAGGGATCTCCGGATTTGTAACAAAATATAAACGGCCAAAATACAACTTTTAGCTAAGACAACTTTTGACAATATTTTAAGGGTGTTTCCCTTGGGGTTGATAAATGATAAGCCTAGATGTCCAGTACACTGATATATTGATATTGATAACTGATAGGACATAGGAATTTTAGGCCATGGTTTTCATTATTTTGGAAAATAATTTAACCATTTTTTAAAGAATTGTCCGATATGACGTCACTTGAGAATTTCAGACATACTATTGTGATGTGTGTTTGCTTATAAAAAAAAAGTGGTCTGTCTGTCTACTCATCGGTCATCCAGCTGTCAAGGAAGCAAATTATTACAAATTTATCTTGACAGCAAAGGACACATTTCTAAACAGCCACTTCTCAAGGGACGTCACACGGAGGCAAATGGAAGTTGCAGTTTTTTCGTAAAAATATGAGGGTTTTAGCTTTTTAGACCACAAGTTTTAAAATACGGCTGATGTTCACGCCACAAGCGTGACGCATGCGCTTGCGCATGGGTAATCTCGCACCACAGCGCCTCGTGCCAAAGGACTCACGCGCCGGCGCTTGCTTCTTCTCTTCCGCGGCGGACGTCTCCCGAAACGCACGTGTGCACACTCGCGCCGCGTCACGCCGATAAATCTCGCTTTACATATGAAATTGCCGTTTTCTATAGAGAATTGAAAG
The DNA here is from genome assembly GCA_934047225.1 of Ypsolopha sequella. Lineage (NCBI taxonomy): Eukaryota > Metazoa > Arthropoda > Insecta > Lepidoptera > Ypsolophidae > Ypsolopha > Ypsolopha sequella. The sequence goes on along the minus strand of OW204002.1, from coordinate 8,081,121 downwards.
GAAACTCAATTTTAAGTATTAACATTTTTGCATTTTTTTTTTAGGAATGACAAATCCAAATTATGTAGTTTCTTATGTGTATGAATGAGACAACATTAAGCTAACAGCAACATTAATTTAATTTTTGAAAAGTGTCAGCAGTAAGAAATTATTACGAATCTTATGGAAATGGATGGCATTTAGGACGAACTTTTTTTAAGGATTAATTTTTTATAATCAAACCGAAAATAAAAATAAAAAATACGTAGATGTAAAACCTTGAAATCAACTTTCATACAAAAAACAAATCATTGTCTAATCGCTTTTGAATTACAGGAATTATGAAGTCATGAATCTGTAAGAAAATTTCATATCCAACTGATGCCGAGTCCAAAAGGACTCGAAATATATCTTGCTTATATTAATTAATATCTATAATTTACAAAAAACCACTATTATAGTATTATATCAATATTTATTAAGAAAATTTCAGCAATTTCATATGTAAAGTCCTATTATTTTGTTACAAATCCAGAAAAATGACCCTTAAATGAGTTTTCTTTTCACAGGTAAGCGCTCTCGCCCCTACTCCCATCTCTACCAAGCACTGACGCTGTGGAAAAGAGACTTCACCACGTCCAAAGACAAAAAAGTCCAATACATTCTGGAAATTTGGAAGGACAAAGTAGGTGTGGTTTGCTTGCACATCTTCCAGAACGTTATACCAGCCGAAGCATATACTTACGAAGCAGCCATGATAGATGTTCTTGGACTCTCGAATTTGAAGAATTTAAAGGGAGGGAATTATTATGGTGTGGCGTCTTCTTGGCCTTTGAAAGAAAGGCGTATGCTAGGTTTGTACTTGTTGTACAAAGCTATGCTCATATTTTTGAGCGAAGGCGAAAGGCAGTTGCGCCCTGATGATATTGACTGAGAGATACCGAAAGTTGTGAAAATTTTCGTCATTTTGATGTAGATAGTTATGAATTTTCACGTCCAGTGAATATGAATTTAGACGTAATATTAAATTCATAATTATGTTAAATTATTTATTTTTAGTCTTTCACGTCCAGTGAATGTGATTCTCTATGAATTTTGAATTTATTTTTCGTCTTGATTGGGGTTAAATTTAGTGGCGTATTTAAATTAGATTGAATTATGGATTTTAGAAAATAGATACCTTATTGATATATTTCCGAAACTTGAAGTTGTGAAAATTTTCGTATTTTGATGTTAGTAGTTATGAATTTTTACGTCCACAGTTTGACGTAACATCAAATTATTTATTTTAGTTTTTACTGCAATTAGATTTTCTTTGTGTTTAGAATTTATTTTTCATCTTGATTGGGGTTAAATTTTAGTGACGTATTTAAATTATGGATTTTAGAAAATTGGTCTCAAAATTAAGGTTTTCGAATGATCTTGCAATTAAAAATTCATATTTTCCATGATTTAGTATTGCCTGCAACACAGTATTATTGCATTCAAGTTATGCACCAAAGATTTTAAACTGCATTAAAAATTAAGCTTCCTATAGTGTCTTCCTTTTTATAAGCAAGACAGCATTTTCATTTTATAATCTGCACGAGATTTTTGTACTTGTATTTTTACAAAATTAATTATTTTAGACTGCACTGTAATTTTACTTGCATTACTTAAATTAACTAAAGTACCTTATTTAGTTTTTGTTTTTAACTAAGCTTTAACGTGTAAAAGCATCACTTTAATTTTAAGTTACCATTAGCGTTTTTGATAAAAATATTTTTGTATTGCTAGTCAATTTACTAATTTATATTATTAAAGCTATTATTAGCTTTTATATCCATGACATGTATTTTTATAGCTTTACATACATTTTGTAACATCTGATAATTTATTAGGACTTAAGTTTAACGTAAGCCTTCATAAACAAAATGGGTCCAAACTTAAAATTTATCTATTTTAGTTAATATCCATGACATATGTGGAAACCATTTGAAGACAACTTGTAGATAATTTGTCAATAAATTATTACACAAATAAAACACAGGCTAAGAAATAATTTATCTTTATTATTCCCTTTTTTAACGTCTCGAATTCTTTTCTAAGAAAATCAAACTTGGCTTTAGTTACATCAAAAAAATACACAAATGTTCGTAGTATAGAATATATCGATACAATTATAAATACAATGATTCTGCCACTTGTCATTCACTCACCGACCGCACACCCTACGTCCCACGTGGGCGATGCGAAGGCCGAAGGCCGAATGCCGAGAACATTGATATTCGGCCTCTATCGAGTTTGAAATTCACTGATACGCCATGACTGTCTTGGACCTTGCTGTAATTTTATTACGATCTTAATAAATCGTGGGATTTATTCGCGTTTCGGTCACTTGGGACCCACACTCCCACGTGGGACAAGGCCTTAAATGTAATGAAAGCGTCATGTTTATGAAACGGAGTAAGTAAATCAGTAAAAATAATAATAATTCAGTCTATGCACGCGCCTTCAAGCAGTGGCTCTATGAGATCACAATAGCACATGCTCTCCCATTCTCTCGTCAATCATCATCTACTGATATAATGGCCTCGGTTATAGCTGCTGTGCTTCACGAAGACGCCGCACCCTGGTACTAAAGCGAGGAAGAAACCAACTCCTTGCATTTAGGCGCAAGTGTCTAATTTCGCATGTCTTCGTCAAATACAGCAACTATTTTAATTATAACAAATTTTCTCATCAGGCCGTAATAATTTTATATGCTTTGACAACAATATGTTATTTTTAAGATCACTGGTATTACTGCGTTTCTGTTCTACTTTTTATTTCAATCGTAAAACGTGTTTTAGGCCCCACTTAATTATATTACAAATTGGAACGAGTTTTAGCAAATACTGAGAGGGGTACAAATCATCTGATTTTAATCTCAAAATGGGAAATCGATACATCAATTTTGTTTGAATTTCCTATTGCTTAAGGTGCATTATCCCTTCCTACAATAATCTTCAATCATACAATCACACAAATTAGACACTTAACATCTATTTCCTATGTTATGTGTTGAGAGCAAAAAGTTCAGGCTACTACTTTTTGGGAACACGTCTTTATGAAATGCAAACACAAAGCTTCAACTTTAATTATGTAGGTACCTACCTCAACCAATTGGAAGACTGTATTTTGAGTAAACGATATTTTTTATCATGATTTCAGAAAACAAAAATGACCGTCAAAAAAAGTAATTTTTAATCAATTATGAAACAACGAAAGCCCTGACACGAACGATCGAAAGATAAATGTACAAACCTACAAAAGGTCTACATAAATGCATTGCTATTGCAAAGAAAACAAAATGGCTACATATAGTAGTAGGATCCGGCTCTTACGCGTAAAATATCACTAAATTGAACACTTGTGCAGTTACAGAAACGCTAAAATTTTAATCCCTTGTATCTGAGAAGTCGGACAGTGAGATAGATATACCAGTATAAGCAAGACAGACACACACAATGCGGACTCAATCCCATCGCTAAAATTGCTCACTACGATATAATATTCGACTTTAATGTTAAACGTCAGTCGCTTAGCGCAAAGTGCATAACTAAACTTTGTATTTCTTGTTTAGAAGTTAAAAATTGAAAAACATTTTGGTATATGGTAATTGAGGCCAACAGTTCAGTATTAGTGAGGTTTATGAAGCATGTGTTTGAATTTCAATGCATAATTTTAGTCATGATCTTAAATCCAAAGTTAAAACAGCATTTTAAGTTGGTTTTGAAAAGTTAATGACTAATTGTGTATACAATTTCAAACTCTTGCTTTATAAACCTCACTAATACTGAACTATTGTCGTCAACTGCCACATTATCGGGTTGCCAGATATCAGCTACCTCAATACGCCTAATTTTGACTACCGAGTAGCCTAAATCGCCTAATTATTTATTTTTGTCAAGTAGCCTAATTCGCCTAACATTTTGTGCTATTTAGCCCAAATAAAGAAGAAACGTACAGTCCAACTATAAAGTCATGAAATAAATAGGGGCGCCACTTTCTTAAAATGTGAGTTGAAATGAGTTAGAAAGATTGTTTTCTCTATGATAAACGCGTTTGTCTATCTCACTCCTACAAATTTAGTGGATGCAATGGAACGCGAGCAGCGTGAAAGAACTGCGGACGTACGTTTTGTTACAAGCATTTTATGGAATTATTCAATAAATTTGGAGTAATCCTGAAATAGCCTAAATCGCCTGTTCTTTTTTCCTAGGTAGCCTAAATGGCTACTGGTAGCCGATCTGATTTTTTGGTCGCCATTTGACCCCCTAAGGTAGCCTAAATGGCGATAATTCGCCTAATCTGGCACCACACATGGTGCTATGATACCACAATGTTTTTCAATTTTTAACTTCTAAACACCGCGTTCCGATTCGGAACTTCCGAATGACGACATAATCGATTTTATAGCGTCAACGGTCATTCCGAGTCAGTGTTACCGCGATACCGATAGCCCTACAATGTTCGCTATGACGTCATAGATGACATCATGAACGTCGCCATGTTTTGCTATCATCGTCCATGCTTTAGAGCGTTTGCACTGTGGTTGATCTGTGAAAAGTGACAGCCAGCTGGCGGCAGTTTTAAAAATAATTTATTCGGAGAATAAGACTTTATTATTAAACCATGATTCAAAGATTGAAGTTAGAGGAAACCACTTCTTTTACCTAGTAAAGTAGTATACCCTTTGTATTCACGTAACCTAAAACAAATTCTGTCACTTTCAAGTGTCAACGTCCATGTCGCGTTCAAAAGCGTTCCGAATGGATCGTAAGTTTAAGCAGTGATGGACGCCATTGTCCATTCGGAACGACTTGATAGGCGTGAGAAGTTTGATGGTAGTGTTGGCACTATTAGCGTCATGCGGAACGCGCTGCAAGAATTACAAAGTTAAGTTATGCACTTTGCGCTAAGCGACCGACTTTTAACCTTAAGTATCGGTGATAGAGTACGTTAGTGCACGCTACTACTCGATATTGTAATGATCACATTGACGTCTTTATACTTAATATTATCGTTATACTTAAACATAATTAATCATACATTATCCTACACTCTTGCTTTCGTTTCTGTGGAATGCTGTTTATAGAGAATAGAAGGCTGAACTCGCATGAAAATTGAACTACGGGGCTTCAAACATCAGTACAATGCCCGAAAAGAGATTTGGATCATTCGATGTTTTTATTTTACATTTAAATCCTTAATGGAACTCTAACAAATGTTAAGGTAATTTACACATAACACTAATATTTACAAAACTAATTTGTGCTTTACTAGACATATAAAACAATTAAAATATAGACAGCAGGTTGTCAGGAGTCCGGTGTTCCAAGTTAGGTGATCTTCTTGCCGCGCGACCGGGGAGCGGGGAGGGGGGCACGTGACGTCACAACACACAGGATCCCCACCGACACAAGGTTCTACATAACTCAGGTAACTATCAGTTCAGACACAATCTAAGACATTCAAAGCGCACATCACATACACAATTTTGTGGGTTACGCGAGATCACAGTATTTAAAATTATGGCTACTGGCGAAGAGATTTAAGTTTTGAATTCGAGAATCACTAGTCCGTTTTGTCCAGAGTTTGTTATCAACGCGAAACTCGAAATATTCACGTATCACTTTGTCACTTCATTAGGAATACCGTGCTTTGTGCAGCACAGCATACAGATGCTAGCATCCCTTGTTGCCGCTTTTCAGCGATGTTGCCGCTCCGTGCAGCGAACTATGGAGGTTTCCTTCGATCGTCACCAAACTCCCCTCATTTTGGTGGCGTTGGGAAGGAGTTGACGACCGCTTGGGTACTCGCTAGGACGGCTGCCGCTGCAATATAACTTCTATTAGAGTCTCATTAAAGCTCTCTCTCAAATGGCATCGTTCTACACATCTAGACGGCCTGGGCAGGACTACGTCGCTCGTCTTTTGTATGCTATCGAGCTCCTGCAACCAAGGACACACAAATATTTATAGAAGCGACCTGAGTCGCTACTACGTCGGTTGAGTGTAGAAGATGTAATCTGAGAGTGTGTTCTGGATATTGGGTAAATTATCATGAAATTTGATCAGAAGAAAGGCTTGCTAGTTGCAGGCACTATTTATATTTTATTTTAGGTTCTACTTTGTTTTGATAGCATCTATTTACACTCCATCAGTAGACAATAGGGATAACAAGTAAGCAAAGCGTCAATAACTGTCGCTATTTAGGGAGACGATGCAAAGCGGTCCATTCACCCCTCAGTGGTACCGTTCCGAAAAGCCTTATGTTGTCCGATGAAGTAGAAAATATTGCTATCTGTCAGATAAAAGTAGCTCAATGCTGGTTCCAAAACCTTAAGTAAGACCGAGCAACTTTTTCTACTGACACGACCAATATTTTGCTTTGCGAAAATCACCGGGAATATATTGCTCCTGTCAGAAGTATGATTCTAGACATGCTATGATTTTTATACGTTTATTTATTACATGGATATTAAAAATTACAAAACATGAACTGAAGACTGTTAAACGTTTGAACACATCTCAATCACAGATGAGAACTGTTTCTATTTTCCCGCCTAAAACGATATTTTTATGCCACGACATTTGAATTTGTTTCTTGTTATTTCCTACGAGTCTGCAACTTGATTATCGGTAATTTTCTCTACAATTATAAAACCTATATGTAGATAAAAACTTGTCCATCGTTTCAACATTTTCGTCTTCCCGCCAAACTTTTCTTTTGACATGTTACTATAATGTCCGTTCCGAATCTCACCAAACTTAGTCCGAAGACCTAAGACCGGTTCCAAAACGTATTGCTCATCAGACTAGAATTGCTCGGTGAGAAGGGTTTGGTTTTGGAACGCTACCTAGATAACGATACTTCCGACATGTATGATTTCTGCTATAAAATGCAACTACACATGATTATGGTGTGGGGACGGCGGTATTTCCATCAACGCGGCGGCAGGTGTCAGTCGGGAGAATGACCCGCTTTGCATCGTCTTGCTAAACGTATTTTATATACCTGGATAAGGCGGCGGATAGAGCGGATATCCGAGCCCGACATGAGTGTGATGATGCGTGTGAACATGCCGTTGGGGCGGGGGCGAGCGCGACGATTCCTTATTCGGAGCCTCGGGGCGCGGTTTTCCTGGAGGGGACTTCCCGTGTTCTTGCAGCTCGTGGATCTTGTGCGGAGGGGGGTGGGGGCCGTACGGGTATTGTCCACCGTGTCCCGGCGGCAGAAGGTCTAGTTTCCCCTGACCACCAGGCCTGGATAGGTCTTCCGGCGCGTGGTAGCGGGGAACCGTCCACCCCCCTCCAAAGCCCCCCACCAACATTGGACTTAAAGGGGCTCTGTACACTGGGTCGAACGGCAGGGCACCGTAATGCGACGGCTGCATGTAAGGAGGTAAGTAGTATTGAGACGTCGGCGGTGGAGGTGGTCCTTGCGTCTCTGTTGTGGGTTTTTGACCTTCCTGCTTGACCTTGACCTCTTCTTTAGGCTTTTCTTCCTTTGGCTCTTTAAGGGGAGGTTTGTGCGAGGGGAGTGGAGGCTGGCGACCCCCCGGTACCCCCTGATTGACCGGCGGTGGGCCGGGAGGTTTCTGCTCCGGGCCGCCACCCTCTTTTCTTCTTTGCTCTAGGCTCATGTAGTATCTGAAAGAAAAGTTAGGAATAAGCCTTTAGTTCTATTTAATCGATATCACAGCTCGTTTAAGCCAATCAGAACAAAATAGGTAGGCTCCAAAGACTTCAAGCCTAGATCGAAAAGTATCTGATCAAATTACAATTTTCAAAATATAAGATCGGCAAACTTGTTCCAGGACCCCAGCTTAATTACACCTGTATACCGGGCCAATCGACTCTGTTGCTCTTATATTGTACACCTGTATACCGGGCGGTATTATGTTATGACCATGGACCTATAGTTATAACGAAGTGGTTATATTGTCTTTGATAGTTATGACATAGACGAATAATTATTTGTCTATGGTTATGATCTGTTTTAATTGTAAGGACAGTCTTGAAATAGTTTTTATTCAATACTTACACATCGTTGGCTCACTATTACAAAGTTCTATGTAAAAAAAATTGGAACAACACAAGGTTCTATGTGTCATTCATTAGCTATTGTCACATAGAACCTTGTATTATTCCTATTTTTTTTTCACAGAACCTTATAATAGTGAGCCATCGACATGTATCTACATCAACAAAAGTTTATAAACATACTTATAGCATGCTAATACCACAAAATAACCACTTATAGAATGTTTAATCCGAATAACTAGCGAAAACAGGCGCACACACACATAGACGCGTACGTACGACGATCTCGGAGATACTCGGGTGAATGCCAATACGAAATTCTGCCGAGATCATCGTACGTACGCGTCTATGCATGTGTGCGTCTGTTTTCGCTCCGTCGTCGAGTCGGCCTTCTGGTAGTATCTATTTTGTGCTAAACTTACATATTATACAGGGCGTCCCACGGCTATGCCACATGGAGGGAAAGTATCTTAAATATTTTAGATGGAACATTTTATTGAAAGAAGACATTATTTTAATTTAAAAAACAATTTAAACTGCATTCATAGATTTTTTAAATAGTTACATGGTTGAACCGGGAATCGAACCCGTTACATGAGAAAAATAATTACCCTGTACCTTTATCATACAGATCGAAAGGCTTCATCATAAGGATTATTTTTTGCTAAATAACATACCTAGTGTCAGAAATAAAAGGAAGACATGAATTTTAACATTTTTAATACAAAATTAATCTATTTTCTCGTGTAGCGGGTTCGATACCCGGTTCAACCATGTAACTATTTAAAAATCTATGAACGCAATTTAAATTGTTTTTTAAATTAAAATAATGTTATCATTCAGTAAAATGTTCCATCTACAATATTTAAGGTACTTTTCCCTCCATGTGGCATAGCCGTGGGACGTCCTGAATATATCTATATGAAGTTACCTTCTCAGTTCCTCTTCTCTGGCGTGTGGAGGTCTCTGGAACGCATAGGGTCCCATCTGCGCCTTCATCTCAATGCTTTCCTTGAGGATCTGATGGTTGTCGTTGGGTCTGGCCGGGTTCTCCTTGCCCTCCGGTGGTCGGGGCTGCTTGCTTTTGTCTGGGAAATAAATGGGCAAAAATAAAATAAATATATCGTCACGACATGAATCCAGAGGGGGTGTCAGAGGTGTTCCGAGTGTGAACTGCGAAATGCAAGTCCACACTCGGTACAACCGCATTTCACCGACGATTATTACATCCCAGCGTGATGAGTGGTGAGCCCTATCGCCGTATTTTTGACACAAATACCTACACACTTTTTTAGGGCATGCAAGTATCCTTATGATATTTTTCCTTCACCGTTCAGCAAATACAAACCCCGGCCCAAGCCTACCACTAAACCCTGATTTCTCACTTAGTTGGGTCAAGGTCTTACTAACTGTACTTATACTACTAGCTGTCATAACCCAATTTTATTCGATACAAAATAGTTCTTAAGAGTTAGGATTAGAAGCTAAATTTCTTTGGAAAATTTTAATCTTTGACAGCACTAAAACTAAAATTAAAGCCTTCAGAATTGGCTTTACTGTCTAGATAGCCGTTCATAAATTAACACTTTCGTCAGGTTCCAACACTGATAGCAGGATAGCGTATACAATTTTCAACGCGTGTGACAGAGATGGCTTTAGAACCCGTGTCGACCCCTAATTTGTGAACGCGGCCCAGAATGCGCCGGGCGTATTTGGTGTAAACCGAGGTTATATTTCAGTTTACGCCAATCGGGTTGTTCATTTTACGCAGACCACTTGACAGCTTATAGCTTAACAAGTTTCAAGTTCTAATCCTAATTCATACAAATGAAATACTAAAACCATTTGTAAATCATAGATATTCTTGGGGTAGTCTGTGTTTATTTCGATTGCATTACGGAATATCTAGGTTCCCAAATATATGTTTTGAAAGGACACTTGATCTAAAGACTACACATAAGCAATTTAAAATGTCCATAGAAAGCTTATTTTTCTCACATTTCATGTTTAAATCAGTGTTCTTATTAAATATATAATTGGGAACCTAGATATTCTGTAATGCAATAGGAAAAAATACACACTACCTTTAAAATATCTATGATTTACAGATGGTTTTGGTATTTCGTTTGTATGAATTAGGATTGCTCCGCAGGCCTCTTAAGGCTGTGGATTAGGGTGTCCCAAAAATTCCACTTCTTTCGAATTTCAGATTGTTATAGCGCAATTTAAACTTTGAAGCGATCTATAAAAAGCTCAAATAAAAAATATAGGACTACATCTTTTTCCCCCTACATGTGATTCAAAGTTTTACAAAACGGATGGAACAAAAAAAAACCTTATTTTTGTATTCCCATAGCTTAATTTCTAAAAGTTTTTTTTTTTCGGAGAATATACGCCATTTTAGATCTTAGTTTTCATTATTATATATTTCACTATTTGATCATTATCTTTTATGATTTTTTAAAGAATGTTCAGATATGACGCCACTTGGGGCATTTTAGGCATTATACCAATTGTAGACCTTTGCCTTTGCCTTGCTTATAAAAAAGTGGTCTGTCTCTGTCTGTCTCTGTCTGTCTTCCATCTGTCAAATCAGTCGGAAGCAAATTATTATAAATTTATCTTGATAGCAAAGGACACATTTCTAAACAGCCATTTCTCAAGTGACGTCACACGAAGGCAAATGAAAGTTGCAGCTTTTTCGTAAAAATATTCATCATCATGAGGTTTTCTAGACCACAGATTCTAAAATACAGCTTATTAAACCAAAATCTCGAAATGGTTTCCGAATTAACACACCTTAACATAATTTAATCTAAGCGCAACAAAAATAGGTCATGATTGTTTTTTACTTCTTTAAATTTTTAAAAACTCTGAATCATATGTAGGGAGCAGAAGAAGTCGTCCTATATTTTTATTTAAACTTTTAAAAAAAGTAGAATTTCGGAACACCCTATTGTGGATACGCCCAAAGTCTGCAAGATGGCTGTTAGAGGTGAAAAACGTAGATTAATATAAAAATAATGTTAAAAAAGCAAAATCAAAGTCTTTTTTCGTGTATACTGTAAAAAATATATACAAGGTGACTTTTTGATCAACGTCAAAATTCATACTGGAGGCTTGATAAGTGATCAGTATCTTGGATCAATAACAATTTTTGTGAAGTTTGTAAAATGAAATTTCGGCTTCCCATAGAAATTCACTTCCAGTTCCGAGTGAATCACTATGGGGAGACGAAATTTCATTTTACGTATTTTACAAAAAAAAAAATTGATCACTGATACTGATCACTTATCATGCCACCAGTATGAATTTGGACGATGATCAAAAAGTCACCTTGTATATAAGGTCTTTCAATTTAAATGGAAAGTAATTTAGGGGGTGATTCAGTATCGTTAATACATCACATTCCACTGCAAAGTACTTTTTATTGCGTGAACTTTTTTTTCACTTCTCAGTACAAAGTGGTCCGATCAGCTGACTCAGTTTGTATGGACAAGTGAAGAAATGGTTCGCGCAAAAAAAATACTTTTCAGTGGAATGTGATGTATTAACGATACCGAATCACCTCCTAAATTACTTTCCATTTAAATTGAAAAACCTTGTATACTTTACGTTTGTTTCTATATTATATAATTATGTAAAAATATCTTAGATGTATCATACTTAAGTTTACTTAACCTAATGTAACAAGTTAAATGAGCGCATTGCCCATTATAACCTGTGCTGCAGCTTGGGGACACTTTGTGTAACTATACATTATAGCCGATTCTGAAGGCTTTAATTTTAGTTTTAGTGCTGTCAAAACTAAATTTTCTTCATTACAATATAATAAAGAACAAAATTTTGAGTTTTGACAGAACTAAAACTAAAATTAAACCCTTCAGAATCGGCTATATTGTTGTTTTTACTGAATAAAAAACTTAAAATTAAAATTAAAATAAGGCGCACGTGAACCAATGCGTGCAGCATCCCGCGAGGCTATGGAAGTGACAGTTCTTACCTAGAGGACTCGGTGTGGTTTTGGACCGATCCTGTTCCTTATTCTTGTCCTCTAAGGCTTGTCCCTGAGGAGGCCCACCCGCCTCAACGTTGTAAGCAGGAAAGTTTGGCACGTAGTTGTACGGGTAGAAGTGATTCGGCAACACCTTCTGTGGAGCGCCTTCTGGCTTGCCGTCCTGGAATCGGAAGGGTTATTTAGTAAACTGAACGCTTAATAATAATAATTTAATAATAATTTTTATTCGGAAACCCAACAGTCAATTACAATATGCTTATTTAAAAAAAACATCGTCATTTTAAATAATAGTGGTAAACTTATAAGTATACAAACAAAGACCAATTATAGGGTTTCACAAAAGTTTTTAACTGTGAAATAATATTTGAAAGTAGTCTAATCTAGAAAAAAAAAAATTACATGTTGAAAAATGAAAATTTTGAAGTAAACCATGGGTCGGTTGCATTATGTTCATTTTACAAAAATTCAAGTAATTCTAAAAACAAAAAATACCAACTGACAAATCCGAAAATCGGTCAGTCAATATGATATCATAATAGTACATCTTTATTTTAACGCTTCACAATTCACATGAACAGGTGAAAAAAAAAGCTTGGGTTAAAATCCCCCCAAATTTCATCGATGTCCCAATGTGATAGTGGGGGGCCTATCAAAACAAGGGAAAATTTATATACTAAATATTCATTGCGTCCAAATAATAAACTGCGGGTCTACCGCGTAATTTTGATTTTCATCAACATCAACTTGAGATTGAAATTTGACGTGCGTGCTAAAGAGATGACATGTTAGGCGGGCGTCGTCGCACGCACGTCAAATTTCAATCTCAAGTTGATGTTGATGAAAATGAGAATTACGCGGTAGACCCGCTGCTAGTTAGTACCTTCAATGCGTCTCAAATTACAATCATACAATCAATACAATAACAACATAAATACAATCAACAAATACAACAATACATATGTGATGTCAATTTAGGTATTCAATAAATTACCTTAAAGTTAAAAAAATACTAAAACTACTGCCCAGTTTGTACAACATTTAAATGATCTTTAATTGCTAAATGTTACTATACCGTCCAAGAATATTTGGACGATAATAGTCAGTCATAAAATAGTTATACCTATATTAAACATAACTAAGTATACAAAACTCATAAAATATATTTATAAAATTTCGAAATAAGCCGCCTTTTCTCACAATATTGCTGTGTAACATCTATAAAGTACATTATGGTTGCAATAAAAATATTGAGTATTGAGTGTAATATATAATATACGTATATCTCGTAGGCATATCATAGAATTGGCACAAAATAACCACTTACAGAATGTTTACTCCGAATAACTAGCGAAAACAGGCGCACGCACACATAGACGCGTACGTACGACGATCTCGAAGATACTCGGGTGAATGCCAATACGAAATTCTGCCGAGATCATCGTACGTACGCATCTATGCATGTGTGCGTCTGTTTTCGCTCCGTCGTCGTCGAGTCGGCCTTCTGGTAGTATCTATTGTGTGGAATTGGGCAAATAGTTACGACGACGAGCGGAGCGTGTTGGGTTTACATGTAAATAAATTTGGGGAGCCAAGCAAAGAGGAGCAGAACAAAGCGACCCCTGTAGTTTTAACAGAATTCAAGACATGCCTATTTCTACGATGTGCCGATGACATATACAGGCTGTTGGCCTGTTGATTTGGTCAGCAACTTCCGTCACAGGATAGGTTATGTTCACGATACTGATGACAAAAATATTTTTTTTTTTCATAAATTAATTTACGGTTTTGTACGCATGATGAAATTGACTCAGCACTAGCGGAGCGGCGGCAGGGTAGGGTGGCGCGTCCGTGTATGTCGGTGCTGCACTTCGCACCGCAGTGACCGTTTATAAAAATAATTTTAGTACAAATTAAAAAGTATTTTTTTTGTATGCCGTTTCTTAGAATAACCATCGTGAACATAACCTACCTTGTGATGGAAGTTGCTAACCAAATCAACAACCTGTATATTAAGTTGATATGCTCCAGATGTTTCCTTGGAGATACCTGTCATATGACAATTTATGTCAAACGAATGCTTGTAAGATCTTTCTATCCATTTACCTGGGCTTCTGCTAGGTGCGTTTTGATCTGTTATGTCCTTCGAAGCTTAAACCATATAATCGAAATAAACAACTTTGTTCTACGACTTTTGAAAAAACATAAAACCATTTAATGACCATTGAACCTAAAATTTCCCCTTAATGTAGTGGTAATTAATTCAAATCACCAGAAATGTGTTGGTACCTTGAGATCAACTTTGGGGTCTCCCTTGGCAAGGTCTTCTTTGCCCTTCTCTGGAGGAGGTGGGGGCGCCGTATTGGGATGTGTCGGTGGAAGGTAAGATGGCTGCCCGTAGTACTGCAACGAAGTCAAAGTTTCTTTAAAATGTATGCCAGTACGACACAGGCTATCTAAATGTATCATAAATCATAATGGTATATACTCGTAAATGCCAATGCATGCTCAAGGAGGTGGATATAATGGACGCTTAGATAGAATGGTAAAACCAAACATTTTCCTATATATAATGTCGTCTCCTCTGTTTTCTAACTAATGAATTGTCCAGGATAGCATAGCGTAGATAGCGGCTCCATTATGAGAAGGATGACTATCAAAATATCTTGCTTCAACGACCTCTTTATTCCAGGAGGTTGCTATAGAAAAACGCAGTGTCCTATTTGGCTCATCTACTCCCAGTCCCTTTCGCAAAAGTCCTTTTCTTTTGATTGACGACTGGAAATCATCGACATCTATGCGTGAGCTCGCAATTTGTCTCGTTTCATCAGCTGAGAATCCAGAGATTCATCAGAGAATCTTTGTCAGAAAAGTAACGAAGCTTTGTTCTCTAGCACAATCAGTACATTATAATGTCGGTTGATACACCCATTAGCCCAATAATAAACCCAGCAAAATCACTTTAATAGACTTGACCCAAGTCAAACCCACGTTGGCAGCCAGCCAGCTGATTGTCTAACTAATCGCCATCGCCATTATCGTTTAAATTTCAGCTTTTACCCACGAAATTAAATCTAAGTTACTTGAATGAGTAATCTAAGCTAAAACTTGGCAATCCCTTCGAGCACAATGTTTATAAACTTAGTTTGAATTTTAGGCGATATTACTTAGACAGATTTCCATCACCCATTATAATATTTTAAAACTTTTCCCCTAGTTTATCTTGTTTAACTCGGCAAAGGTGCTGTCATGTAAATGCATCTTGTTTTTTACTAAAATCCTAACAAATAGGCATGTTCAGAGCCTTAGGAACTTGCAAACACCCACCTGATGATAAACTGGAAAAGGCCTGTGTTCAGGATCGACCTCACTAGCGCCTTCCGGTGGGGCTGCATCATCGGATATGTCAGAGTACGCGGGGGAGCTCCGTCCCATCACGCCTGGTGTCGGGGATCGTCTCGCGCGCTTTCTACTCCCCGCTTCATCTGGAGGGGACTCTGTTGACTTCCGTTCTTCAGCTGGCATTAGCGCTGAGCGGGGCTTCACCTAAAAATAATCAGGAATTAAATCACTCATTCTATGAAGACGTTTAGTAAATCATTGGTGGAGATAATCTTACCTTGAACTGTGTAGGTTGCATGGTAACGAGCGGGTCAGGCGGTGGAGTCGTGGGCGCCGGCGGAGTCTGAGGCCGGTCTGTAGGCGCGGGCGGTGCCGGTGGACTCGCCGAGAAATCCTCTGCGAACCTCGGAGGCTGTGGAGGGGATTCTGCAGCAGTCTCTGACTTTTCCGGGGACTTTTCAGGTGACTTATCAGGTTTGACTACTTCCGGGGATTTGGCGGGGGTTGGTGACTTGACCGGTGTCGCAGGCGTGGCCGGTTCGGAAGGTGGTCGCACCGGGGACGGTGGCTCGGCTGCCGGTTCCTCTTGCTCTGAACTCGAGCCGTCCTTGTCGTCGTCGTCTGGCGTGCCGTGCGCGTGCGATCGGTGATACTTGAGACCGTTCGCATGCTTGTACTTCTTTGAGCAATTGGGTTCTGGACATTCGAGGAGGACGGGGTCGGGGGGAGGAGAGGAGGGGGTCGGAGGTGGCCTTTTCGCTTTCGGCGTGGGCGGTCGTTCTTCTGCGTCTGAATTCCGCTTCCGTTTGGAGTCGGGTCTCGGAGGTGTGAACGGTGTCGGCGAGGGCACCGCTCGTCTCCCTTTCGCTCCACCGTTCCGTAGTTTACTATGCACGGAAGACCGAGTTTCAGTGAAATTTGTCATGTCTGTCGGAGCATTTCCTCTGCCGCGTTTCGCTCCTCGGCCTTTTGGTGTCCGCGCGTCGAGTTCCTCAGTCGGTGAATCACAAAACCTGCAATTATCAACACGTGTCATTACTATTCAGAAATTACTATCACCAGTCTAGTGTGATCAAGTTGAGATGCCAAAATACGAACCGCGGTGGCGCCCAATCATGCCGCGTGCAGTCCAATAGAGTTCCTACATAAGTCTTCCCTCGCCACGTAACATTCACCACCAATACACCTGTAAGGAACACCATGATCGTTAACTCAGTGCTCCTTTACGGCTTCTTAAGCCTGCTTGTCACATAATGGGATTAGTTTCAAATCGTTCGGCAGTACCGCGTGGCTTTTAGAAATTGATGCAGGTACTGTCGTTGCTTCCTATCCAATTTGTCACGAGGGTGGAGGCAGATTTGCATATCGCGGGCCGCACGAGCGGTCTGCGAAGCCCGAGGCACGGCGTGCTCGGAACGTGACTTCGGCCGCATATTTAGAAGCGCTCGCGACGCGATTGCCGCCCCACGCTCCTTTTCGCATTCGCGTGCTAACTTATGCAAATTTAATTAATTAACTTTGCCCCTCATACTCATACATTATACATGAACTTTTTTACCCTTTTAGGACATCGCCATGTTTCGTATTACATTATCTTTATGAAACCTTTTTGAGCCTAGAGCATTTATCTTTACGAGACTTGACAATCTCTTTTTGTCCGCACAATGTTTTTCATAAACAAGGTGAACAAATTGAGTTGAGATAGAATTGAGGGCCTCGGAGAGATGATTCCCTTTAATCCGTTTTTTTGCTGCTTCATTTTATTAGAGGACTCGTTCAATGAAATGTAAATACAAGTTTTATTTTTTGTAATATTCTAAGCTGTTCCTTCAAAAATAGTTACAAGCTAAGTACCTATCTATACTTATGTACTACACATTAAACATCACTGACATTTTCATAACATTTACAACAATAACAAATAAACCTTGCATTGTACTACTCGAAGTCAGTTTCATAATAAAATAATATAAAATATTCCAATACAATTATAGATTTAACGATTGAAACCGGCCATTGTATAGAGTTATAGAGGTACTAAATACGATTTCTGCTTCGCCGAGTACACGCAAGGTTCAATAACCATATATTAACTACAACTATAATTAATTCACGTTACAATAAACACATAAAGCAATTTCTATAAGCCATTAGCATGAAATTATATTTATGGTCAATGGAATAATAACGGTAGAACTAAAACAAATATGGAAAGGAATACATTTCCTGACTACAATAGCTTCTATTATGATGGAACTTCTATTCTATCTGAAAATAGATCTAACAAAAGGCCCATGTATTCAAGAAGCACCTGATTTATTTTTCCCAGATAAAGTAACCACCAAGAAATCTTTTGTTAACGCAGAAAAGGTACTAGGCGCTCAACAAGCGAAGGCGAAATTCCGATAGCAACATAATGTAGGTAGAATTTTCAAAGTTCGTAGCGCGTCTGTGCCAGGAAATTGTTGGGCAAAGCTCCTCACTTTTATTATTTAGGGGTTGAATTTCCCTTGTAAATGGTTAATGTGGGCCACCGGTCACGGAAAAGTTAAATTAGAGGCTGTCGGATTTGGTTTGTGTGTAATCGCTTCGATATGTCTGTTTGTCGCTAATGGGGGAGCTTAGGTCGTTAGTGTGGTGAGCCGGTGAAAGAAAATCATTGTTTTTAATTTAGATCGCGGTTGAAAGAGAATATAGTTGGGATTTTTGAGAGTTGTCTCCCGTGACGACAAATTGGTTTATGATTGGTTTATGTTGAAAGCCCTATTATAAAAATTTCAACAAGTTTCATTCAAAAACAACGTAATGGCAATAAAGCCAATTTAACTCATAACTGAGCATGAGATCGCAGCGGTCATAGCAGGGGAGCAGCCTCTAAAATAGGTTCATTTAGGTAGTGCTAATTACACTTCGGCCCACGCTAATCAAGAGCCTAATGGTTTAACCACCCTACCGTCACTACCGTGTCTCCCGCCATCCCCTTATTTCTTCCCCTCTCTCGAGTTGAATCTCTATCCCGATGTATATAAGTATATCTACATTATGGAAAAAGGCTGATATAGTAAGTAACTTCATCCAGGAAATAAAATAATTGACATCCAAATATTAAATAGTCAATCGGTAGTCTAGGTGTAAATCACTACATAGTATAAAACAAAGTGGCTGTCCCTATGTATGCTTAGATCTTTAAAACTACGCAACGGATTTTGATGCGGTTTCTTTTAATAGATAGAGTGATTCAAGAGGAAGGTTTATATGTATAATACATGCCCGTGCAAAGCCGGGGCGGGTCGCTAGTGATACATAAAACGCAAAAACTTCTCACAGGCAAAACCGATAGTGGCTAGCTAGGTTTGCCCGTGGCATATACTCGTATTAACGAATTTATAGAGATGTGATTATAATCTTGCGCAACTAACAATAGCAAATTCTGGTATAACTTATTTGGGGTTATAATCATATCAAATATATTACTGCGTCCTCAGGTTTCAGATCTATTCAAAGCCTTTAAGTTTTAGTAAGGTATCTTAGGAGCTCTATTTCGTTAAATGAATACACCATAATATTTATTACATCGCATATAAGTTTTAAAAAGATACTATATTACAAAACTAGCCACTTATCTACTTAGATGATACTATTGTTTATAATTTATACCTAAAAAGGAAGTTAATTTCCGACCCGACAGACTTGTCACATTTGAAATAAAATTGCGGCGAATCAGGATGGTGTCATCACAATAAAATCCAAAAAAAACTGTCAAATTGGTATAGTTTGCAAGGTAATCTGATGATTTGCAAATAATTTTGTTATTGCGGAATATTAAATATTAATTTGAAAGATTAAAGCAATCATACTCCATATGGCATGATTGGATGTATAAACTTGGAGTGAAAGCACTGAAAGCAAAGCAACACGTCGAAAAATCAATTAATAAAGCTCTTTGTTGCGGACGGGCCAATAGAATAATGAATAACTGACTGAGCCGAATCGTGAGTGGGAGGTTTTGTCGGCAACACCGACCGAGCGAGCCTAATCAGACCTGCCATTGTTTCTCACCGAGACAAACAAAGTTCTCCGGGATTTCATTTAACTTCCATTCCTCGTAACACCGACCTGTCTGGAAGTTTACGCTCAGCCTAAAAAGTCTTCAACAAATGAAGCCTTTTCACTCGGACGGATTGTTTGCCCTTTCTATTAAATTTAAAGTGGACGTATTGTCTGTTAACCAAATAACGCCGAGCGGCCCGACCGGGGTATTGATGTGTTCATAAAATGCCAAGCAGCAACATTAAATTAAACATAAATTATGTCGTAATTAGTCACAAGAATGTCGATAGCCTCGTTTTAATTGTTAACACGTACGTTGGGAGAGAAACTCATAAACGTGTCCCCAAAGGCACCTTTTGATGGGCATCCGCTGTTCGACCAGCGGGTCTACCGCGTAATTACGATTTTCATCAACATCAACTTGAGATTGAAATTTGACGTGCGTGCGAAAGAGATGGCATGTTAGGCGGGCGTCGTCGCACGCACGTAAAATTTCATTATCAAGTTGATGTTGATGAAAATCCAGTCCTTTTAAGCCAGTTATAATTTAAAGTTCACAAGATTATATTTGTTTTATTTCCTCACACTATGCATTAAAAAACGTAGTATGATACACGGGCGTAAGAGCAATAGATTACTTGGTTACTATAGACTATAGATTACTCGCTACGCTCGTGTTTTAAATCGTCCTCGTAATTTATTCCTTTTCGCCCTTTACGCGGTAGACCCGCAGAGCCAACGCAAGCTCCTGAACCTAATTGTTGTAATACGGATGTATAAATAAGTGTTAGCTATTACAGGTTTTTATTACATGTATTTGTTATTTTAAATAATCATAGTCAAGTAGGGATATTCATTGTGAGACAGCTGGCAACACACAGCTGTCAATTGGCAGTTTTGGCGGTATTATTGTAAGACTCTGGAAGGGGTCATAGTGTCCCCAATAAAACTATATCAAAATATCTTATCCACCTGTCTTATTTATAATATATCATTAGAGAATATTATCAATTCAGAAGTGCTATAAATATACCTAAAAGCCCAAATAAAACCGCTCAGAAACAAAAAGAAAGATTGCGTTGTAAAATGGTGGCGTGACGTTTTCAGTTGTGTTTTCAAGATCAAAATGGACTGCATAAAGTGAAATAATAGTTTTTCATAGCCCTATTAGACGATAACAATAACTTTTAAACAAAGTTAAGTGTAATTAAGTACTTAAACCTCATCTACTTTAAATTGTGAAACAACCAGAGCGGTCATTGACCCCGCTACAGGACTATCAATTTGCATCAGAAAGAAATGGAAAAATGTTCAGAAAATGATGGAAAAACAAACAAATGGAGGCTAAACCCTAGATTACGGAACGCTGGTATCTAAGAAAAACTGAAAAATGTGATATTAAGTGATCAATTTACTGATCGAGTAACAATAGGCTTGTGTCTTTGAAAGGAGTGTTATACAGAGATTGTATGTAATGGAATGTTTGATCATTATATTTATTTTCTTCGGTGAAATAAATGCATGGACATAATTGAGCCAGTGACCATAAGTTTATGCAATAATGTTACTTGGAAAACAATTTTGGAGATACACATACAAAAATAAATAAACAAACATGAGTTATTAAGCAAGTGAGTATTGAAGGAAATCTGTGACTGGAATCTGGAATATATTCACGCTGTGATATTATGCTGTGATACCTACTGAAAATTATTCTGAATCAATTTATTGATCGAGTAATACTAGGCTTGTGTCTTTGAAAGGAGTGTTATACAGAGATTGTATGTCATGGAATGTTTGATCATTATATTTATTTTCTTCGGTGAAATAAATGCATGGACATAATTGAGCCAGTGACCATAAGTTTATGCAATAATGTTACTTGGAAAACAATTTTGGAGATACACAACAAATAAGGATATTGACTAGAAGCTACAATTTAATATATAACGTGAACACACATGAAATAAGAGTGAAAAAGATAAATGGAAATTTATAATATACAGTTATGGTGCAAGGATTACACTTGCAGGAAATAACTTTCAGGTTTTTCTTAATGTCAGTAAAATAAAACTGCATGGAGTTTTTGATTGGAGGAAATTCCTACTAACCACTGTGAAGGAGTTGAGAATGATTATTTTCAGTATATTGGCTTTAAGTTGTAATTTTTCAGAATTTGAATGCACATTATAAGAGTGAAATCGAGGAAATTCAATAATAAAGAGGGAGTGCACAATATCATACTTTCAGGGTTTACTTTCAGGAAATTATTTTCAGTTTTGTTGAAGTACTGCCAAGGAGGGTTACAGCTGTAAACAAAAATACAAATATTGGAAACAGTAAGGTTTTGAGAAATGTGTAAATCAATGTGAAACCGACCAGACGACATGGTGGTATGGGTATATGTTTATATTTTCATTACTTAGTGTGTCCAAATGCACAAGGAAGAGTGAGGTAATACCATTCTTTATTATTATCATTCTGGCTATGGATTTTAATCCATTGTATTGATTAATTCTTTATTGAGGACCAGTAAACCTTGTATTTGTTAATGAAGTTATGCTTTTGGACCCTACAGTTACACTTTCAACAAGTAATTTCAAGTTAACTTTTAATGGCTGACTCACCTGTTATGATATAACAAACAGTAGCAAATGTCTTGTAATAAAAATAATGGTGAGTGAGGAATGAAAGTATTGGAAGTTGGTTTGAAGCATATATTGGATACACAAATATTTACATAAAATATAGGCGATGGACAATGCAAAAGTTTAAGGGTTTAGCTCTGTTCAGTATAAGTAATTGATTGTTTTCTTACTAGATTTTGCTGTTGGTGCCTGAGGCCGATTCACAGTGTGAACGCGGTATTTCATCAACTACAATCTGAGACCGACCCACCTTGTGTGCGAACGCGGTATATGTTTAATGAATTTTATCAATCTGAGACCGACCCACCTTGTGTGCGAAAGCGGTATATGGTTCATGAATTTTATCAATCTGAGACCGACCCACCTTGTGTGCGAACGCGGTATATGTTTCATGAACTTTATCAAGCTGAGACCGATTCACATTGTGTGTGAACGCGGTATATGTTTCATGAATTTTATCAATCTGAGACCGATTCACATTGTGTGTGAACGCGGTATATGTTTCATGAATTTTATTAATCTGAGACCGAACCACCTAGTGTGTGAGCACAGTATATTTCATCGACTACATATAGCAGCATGAAGAGTTCTGTCTGCACTGAAGCAGCCTGTGGACGCCTACAATGCTTAAGAATATATATATCCTACTGATAAATCTATAACATAACATACATGCTCTTTATTGTGCACGGAAACAAAAGAAGTTATAAAATATGTTAGAGAGGGTACAATGGGTGGTCTTATTGTTTGACAGATTTCTTCCAGACAACCTTTGGGTGATAGATAATGTAAAATAGAGGATGGTGCGTAGGTGGTGTAAAGAAAATAGATAAGATAAAAATTTATTTAGCTTTCTTGTTGTACAAAAGGCCTTGAATAATAAGTATCAAACAAGGACCCTGTAAGGGCGCTGCTAAATTTAGTCAGTGACTATAATATAATAAATTACTTATTTCTTATGTTACCTAAATATTAAATTATCTACATGTCAAAATACATACTAATCTATAATGATTGATTGAATGTGTTTTAATGTATGTGGTACAAACAAATAAAATAAATATGTATTGTATATAGATTACTTACTTAAGGGGCTTAGTATAGTCAAATAGGTACTTCCAAAGCTTACTCCTAGTTTATAGTGCAACCAAAAATATTGAAAAAATGTATTATGAATTATCAACTCTAAGACAACATGCAACATTTTTCTTTTTCAAACCACGCTTAGCCTATTTAATACATTTATGCTTTGATAAATATATATAAACTTGATAGCTATAAAGATAACATAGGATTATTCAATCAAACAATCACGTCCATGTGAAAAGTATTATTTTCTCCTATTTCGCCCTATCAAGGACGCAGCGAGCGTCGCAACAGCCACTATGCATCGCCACTATGTTATATAAACGTTATTTTAATGTCGTTTCCGTCGATATTTGTACCGACAAACATCGAGCTGCTAATTTGGCGACAGTAATCGCCTTAAGTAAACCTTTGGTTTTGCATTGTTAATTTTTAAGTAGAATCTTTATTTTGTTAACAAATACCGAATCATTCATATTTTATATCCTTTATTGTACACAGAAACATAAACTAAGACAACAAAATAAAATATATATATATATATATATGTATATTTATACATAAAAGCGGGCTTACCTTTACAGGAGGTTTCTTCCAGCCAACAAGTGTTGTGGGGAAAATTTATACTGAACAGCAGTGGGGAGAGGTAGAATTTTATTATGACGTTGACAAACAAAAAAAAAGAATATATATAATAATAATAATAAGAAAAACACCGCGTGATGCAAGAGCCAATTCTAAGAGTTCTTAATTAAGATAAGGCCCCCCTTTCATCATACAAAAAGAAAAAGCATTGATAATTTTATGATGACAGTGTATTTGAATGAAGTATGATAAAATCAGTTGAATGAACTGGTTAGCGGCAAGCATGTACAATTTATGACTCTGACACTGAGGTAACACTGGTTGAAATAGTTTACCTGTTTATCAGAAGAGGCCATCGGTTTTATAAATAAGTATATTAATTTTGGTACATTTTCCTAGTTTCCGATTGAAGAAATAACTATTGAAATGAGGTCTTTATCGACACTTTTCTCATAGTTGTGACAAATAGGAATGACACGCTGGCCTTAATAATATTTTATTATATGTACTTGCCAGTATTTTTAGTTAATTTTATATTAATTTAGAACTGTAATTTCGCTGTTCTTCCGGAGTCCGTCCCTCTTACACTGCGACTTTTTCCGCATCGAGTACCGATGAACGTTGCAACCGTGACTTATCCTCCTAAGACTGTCAACTAATCCACATAAGTAATTTGACTTTCACAACACAATATTTATTCTTATAGACAATAAATATAAATAACGTATATATACAAATGAACATTGTAGGTATGTACATTATGCTTGCAATAAAAATATTGAGTAATGAGTATGTAAATATTGTATGATTGGATTTAAAAAAAAAAATTTAATTAAATATGACCTAATAAACACAAAGCTGCAACTATAATTAAGCTTCACACAACTCCATCATTATAATTATTCCATAATGTTAAGAATAGTGATGAAGTGAACCTTGCTTTTCTATTGCAAGATAACGTTAATTGTAAGGTTATTATTATTACAACTTAAATTTAAGTAAACAACTTGTAGTAACATTTCAAATAACTCAATAAGTAACGAGATTACATTTTAAATGCATTTTATAATTTAATACCTATATGTTTGTGTTGTGTTCGGTATCGATTTTATTTGCTCAGTGGTATCGATTGGTCAAACCAGTAAAATTACTAATTTTGTGAAATAAATTAAACATATCCAAGAAGACCCTTCATTGTTACGATGTTGTAAGCCTCGCATATTCTGTTAATTTTCCACGTGGTCAAATCAGTTTGACAAAATAGTTTGACTACGTGGAGGCAGCGATTTTATTTTGCTTTTTGACCCTTTAAAAATAAATGTTTTAATTATTTGACAACTAAAGATGTAATTTGTTGACCTAAACGGACTCACCAAATTGTTGTATTTAAATAAAATTATGATGATGAAGTCCAGGAATAGGGACATTCCTCATACAGGATGGCCGATGCGCACTGCAAGGGTGCGTGTGATAGGTATCATGTGCATGACGAGCGCTGTCCGCGGCGGCAGCGTCTGCGCTGTGCCTCTTGTCAATTTTGAGCAGCCATGCTTATTTATTTATTATTTTTTTTTTGTACAAGAAGCAAATTTCATAAGTACTTATAATTATACATGCCTTGCAAAACTACCTATATAAACAGTTGGTCTGCAGGAATGAGTCACGAGATTTGCGGAAAGGAAATAATTTGTGGGAAAGTTACTTAAATATTTTTCGTTAGATGATCAATTGTGTGGTGTCTCTAAAAGATATTGTTCAGATGTGGTAGGTAATTGTAATTATTAATTGTAAATAGGCCCTTAAAATTCATCCATTAACCATGGATGTCAATTGCCAACCTTACACCATTATTCACGTCATGCCTTTGACTCAGCTGTAGTAGTTACTTAAAATTATAATGATAAAAAAATCGTTAGCAAACAATATAAAAAAAAATATATATATCTTAAAATAGGGTTACAGAAACTAGAAGTTTACAAATAAGAAGGTAAGAGAATTTGAAACGCAGTGTCCAATACAACAGAGTTGCAAAAATATAGCAGCATCCTTAAAATTACATTTTAAAGTGTAACATTTGTTTAGCAGACTCCTCAATCTTTGTTAAGAAGGGGTATGATATCTCAACTTTCTGGTTATCAGTCTTTCTGGGAGAGAATATAATATACTTATTGTTATTATTGTTAATTATTAATTACCTTCTAATAAAACAATTAATTAGTTATTAATTCACAAGTTTAAATTATGATTTTATTTGATTGTTTTGGACACCATGCTATCTTAATCAATTTACATAACTAAACTTTACAAATATCACTAGCTAAAAAAAAAAAAAAAAATCTAAAGAAAACAAAATTCAGACAAATACGAATACCTATAATAAATACGAATATTTTTATGCACAACACAAAATGTTGATGAATAAATGTTCAGATGAAATATTGAATGTTCTATATTCCATAACAAAATTATTACAAGAAATAATACATTATATGTTTATAATATATTATATTAGTTTAAATAAATTGTAAAAATTATTTACTTACAACGTACGTGACATTGACAAAAGGAAGTAGGTACTTGTGTGTTATGTTCTATTAGAATAATATTATTGTGATATCTATGTTTGTTCCGTACGTATTATCAATAATCTTGTAAAACGACTTTCATTAATACACACAATTTAAAGGAACTGATAAACCTACACTTAATTAATTAATTAAATGAGCTTAAAATAAAGTAGAAAAATGTATTTTGAGTTAAGTATATAAATTGTATTCAATTCAATTTCGTTTAAGACTTAATTATACTTACTTATAATCGCATTGAGTTTTGGCAAAAGACATAATAAGATAATTGTAGATACGAGTATTGTTAAACTATAAATATACATGTCAATATAAAGTATGTACTCAATTTGATGTTTGAACGCTTATAACATCTATTAGAAATTGTGGATCGATTAGTGTATTTCATCGTTTTTATACATTTACCGGGTGTTTTGATTATTTTGATACCTATGTGTAGTGATTATCGATATAGTAAAACCTTAAAAATGTCATCTTAATTTAAGTTACGATATGAAATGTTAGATATTCCGATATTAACATATTATTATATAAAATATTGGGATATTCGGTCAAGTTACAGTCTATTAAGATATTAAGTATGAGTAGTATTTGGTCTCTGTAATTTTGCCTGAGGTCAGGCAAGGGTCAGGATGGCCGACTGTTAGCTATTACAGGTTTTTATTACATGTATTTGTTATTTTAAATAATCATAGTCAAGTAGGGATATTCATTGTGAGACAGCTGGCAACACACAGCTGTCAATTGGCAGTTTTGGCGGTATTATTGTAAGACTCTGGAAGGGGTCATAGTGTCCCCAATAAAACTATATCAAAATATCTTATCCACCTGTCTTATTTATAATATATCATTAGAGAATATTATCATAAGCAAACAGCAAAAGTTCATAAAACGTGGTACACACCACACACGCGAGGTTGTGATAAAACTGCGTACTTAAATATAATGCGGTCGCAGTTGCGCGGTCTAACGTATTTAATTTCCGTAAGCTCCTCGGCGCTATTAGCCTAAAATAAATAAGCTTCAAGAGGAAGGGCGTGAATTGCCTCCCCCTGCCCCCCTCGCCCTTGCGGTGATGGCAGCGGGGGCAACGGGCGGATAAATTTGGAAAGTGGCAACAGAAGCGAGCAGATGGTGATTTATTATCGTGTTTTATAATAATTACTCCGCACGCGGCCGTTGGGAGCGGCATTGTGTGCCCGATGCCCTCTAATGGCGGCGGGACGTGAGCTCTCACATTACATTGTGTTCTCTTTTATTCCTCTCATAATGATGGACGACCCGTATCTTACTGATGAGCATTAAATCATCTAATCCCTCATTATTATATCAAAAAACAACCACACCACAATGACTAACGCTCCGGGAATAAGTCGCGCAACAAGTTCCCTGGTAAATATTTTTAGCGGAAACGAAAATAAACACCTGCAATCTGCATGACAAAAATAAACGAAAACACTTCACGCGGCACGGTTCAAAAGAAAATCAATTACTTTCAGTTTTCAGAATAACTTTCAGGAACCCGACAAACTAGTAATTTCTCTACTAGATCCAAGATTTTTCTTGTTACAAACAGTCATCGGCATTTTAAGAATTACCAGGAGACTATAAAAGGTGCAAGGCTCCGACACTCATGGCTGGTTAATACGGGCGGGTTATTAAATTCCCAGATGGTATCTGCCGCTAATAAGTGCTGTAATTACGTAGGTTCGCTCATTCAGACGACTGTTTTATGTTCGGCATGAATATTTTAATATTAATCGCTAGTACCAGATTATATGCAATAAAAACCGTGAGGGTTATTTGTGTAAGTTAATCATCATGCGAACGTAAAAACTAAAGATTTAACATTGAATAGTAATGATGTTGAGAAGCAAGATGGCGGTTGTAAATAAAGAATTATGGCTTCTGTTATAGCCCCTCTCGTAAAGCTTCAACTTGGATTTAACAGTATCTTTTCAATTAGCACTTAACAGTAAATTGAATGAAGATCTGAATTTAGATTCAGGTTTATGTTAATCCACAAATAAAGACTATCATTTTATGTTATAAAAGGTATTAACAAGTAACGAGATATCGTATTAAACAGAAAACGACTAAGGAATTCATATCATGGCATATTTCAGGATCAAATCTGGGCAAACTTTTAATAATCGGTAATTTTGCCTCGATTTCCTATTAAATGAATCATACTGCCATCTAAAAGATTGGTCTTGCACTGCCAAGTTTACAATAGAAATCAGAGTCTCATTAGAAGCAAATCGGATGATATTATGATACAAATCACCTTATGAATCACGTCCATTGTACTAAACCCAGCAGCGCAAGTTTAATGATCATGGATGACATGAACTCGCGCAGCAGACACAACTACTAGGCGTGCAGAAGCGTGCTGTAGAATTGCAATGGGATGGAAATGAAGGAAAAGAACGAAAAACCCGGAAAAGAAAGAGATGACAGCAATTTTCAAATTTTGTGCCCATTACACTTCGATGCATGTCCCGAGGTTTAATATTTTTAAATCTCAAGTTTCAGTTGCGGAAATTACACAATGTGGACACTAATCGATAATGTAATTCATAATTTTAAAAGAACACTAAAAATATTTAAAAAATATGTTAAATATTACTTTTTATTACTGCATAAACATGAAGTTAAGATTTTTAGTTGTATGGAGAAGGGATTGTCCCCAAGTCAGCTAAGCTTGTACAACATTAAATTTTACGAAAAATATGTACCATAGGAATGTGTGTGAATGATGTCAACCTTAAGACGTGATTAGGGGAAGCATTTTATTACATTTCTATACACTTTAAAGGGTAAATACCTTTATTATTAGTTTTAATAAATTGTCCCTGAAAGTGTCCTCATGGTTACTGTCTTTTCATTTACCAATGTTTTGATGCCAAATATTATAAAACTGAACGAAGTTTTCTGTGTTATTTTTATAATGGCAACACCCAGCAATCAGACTAGCCGTCGCCATTTTGATTTATTCAGTCCAAAACAAGTTGCAAGGTCGTCTATTGTTTTGATGTGATATTTTAATTTTGTTGTTCTGTTCAGTTACCAACATATCTCGGTAAGTAAAAAATATTTCAATTACGACTATTTAGTATTTTGTAACAGTATTTACATTCCATAATTTTTTATAAGAAACTTTCTAGTTTTCCAATTTCATTGTACCAAAATAAATATTTAAATTTGCCAAGGTACAGTTTAAGTTACGTCTCTTCAGTTATTTTTCTCTAGTAACTTATAAGGGGACGAGAAAGTAACTGAATGGACATATTTAGGGCCTGTTTACGTTGTTTAAATGTGAAGTTTTGTTTTGTTTGTCTGTCTGTCTGTAGAAATAAAAAAAATATATATCTTATTATAAGTATCATAAAAAAATAATTAAAAAATTCAAAACATTTATTTTGTAATATAGATATAAAGCATACACATATTACACGTTCAAAGTAATTACATTATTACAATATGAAATTTGAAAAAAAAATGTATTTTCGACACACCCTAATGTACACTCATATGTTTACTGGTAATAAATTTTGCAAATTTTTATAAAGTTTTATAAGAACATTAAAATTATTGTTTTTTATTCCATTGTAAATAAAGGTTTACAATGTCTTTTCAGTTACCACGGTGTCCATTCAGTTATTGTCCCCTTAAAAATATGTTGTTTAAAATAGAATTAAAAATCAAATATTCAATATCATTCAAACAGAATAAGTAAAAAATATAAAAATTATATTCCTAGATCAAAATAAATTAATAATACACAATTTTTCCCACCAGTTAGAGTGAAAATGAAACTTTCCAAAACTAAAATTGTAGAAAGGTAACTGAATGATATATAATAAAAATTTCTCTAGAAATTTATTCTAAACATATGTTATTTTTTATTGTATCTTATTTAATTGTATATTTGGATGATATAATAAATTTCTGTTGAATAAATTTCAATTACTGAACCGATTTTTGGGTGTATGAAGATGGTAACTTAACGGAAAATAAATCTCTCCCTTTCGTGTAAAAAAATTTTTTTTTAATAAGTTCTGTTTATAATCATAATTTTAGACCACTTTTCAGAAAATATAAAATTAAAGTATCTCATTTCATCGAAGAAAATATAAAAAATAGACTATTTCTAAATTAACTTAATTTTTAGAAGGTGGGCACAAAATTTGAAAATTGCTGATGAAGCGCAGTGCAGTACATTCGTGCGCTAGTACAAACTCACCACCTTCCGTCTCGTGCCACACGATGCCCTCCAGCGTGACCGATGTACCAGGCTCGCAGGGCCCCAGGCAATCTGGCTCCGTGATGGTTCCCACTGACGTGCCCACGCATACTTCTGCTGTTTCCTGCAAGAAGAGAAGAAAATATTAGAATACAAATTTTGAACAATGAAAAATGTATTTTGCTTTTTAAATGATATTTTAAAAAACGAACGAAAATTTTAAACATCCAAGGTACAGCATATCTTTCTGAAGTGTGTATTTTAAATTACCTAAACGTTGATGATAAATGTCAAAAAATTATCTCTGTACATAATAATTCTAAAACCCTTCTCAAAGGATAATAATTATAATTAATATAGTCTGTCATTTGAACCGCTCGTTTCAGCTTATTTCATGGAATAATGAATTTTCATTAAATGTCTTAATTAATTTTAGGAAAATTAAGTAATCTTAAAATGATTAACAAGTGTTTAGAGTAGGTTTGAAATAATGTCAATGCCGACATTCAAGTAACTTGTTTGTACATAGATGGTATATTTCCCTTGATTCAGTAACAAATAGGGTACGCTTCAAATTTTGAACTAAATAAACGACGAAATAAAACCATAAACTAAAACCACAAAACTAAGTGGAGTCTGTAAGAAAGCTGGAGTAAACAAAGCTTTGTAAATAACTTTAGTATGTGAAACGAAAAATAAGAAAAATAAAATGGTAGGAAAAACCCTGCCTGTTCGTATTCACCCGGAAAATCGTTCCAACGGATTGCGTAAATGTAAGAGACCGTTTACAGCATAGACCATAATCAAATGAAGCCATTTAGATTCAGCAGTCGTTGTAAGACAAGACATGAGATATACTACTCTCTCTTTCCCGCATTCGCTTAATAGCGTTGCAAATCGTGGAAAGCTCCAAGCACTCACTGAATCCGGAAAGATGATGGCCTCAACCGAAGAACCATTATTAATATCAATAGCAAGAGATTCTCAAGTGTGATTCAAACACTCGACGGGAAGTGGGCTTATGAAGTGATGAAGTCATAAGTAAAGAAACCGATAACACTATTATAATCGATTAGCCGACACCCACGTTGACTAACTATAAATAACACCAAACGCTTTATTGTTAGTCAAATGACAAATTGTGCGAGCGTCTTACACCTACGTCCCTTCGCTTCGTATAAACAGACAAAGAGCTTATAGACGTTTTCGGAGAACTACAAACATGTCGAATATTAATTTAGACACGCCATATCGCCATTAAATCCTTTCGGCGTAAAGTTACTAGTTCACTTGCGAGGGTGGTGGTATTGTGCGGGGGGTTGCTTTCACGTCGGAGTTATGAGAACGAGCTGTACGAGCCTTCGTTGAAACTCAGTATTCGCCCGCTTGTTGACTGCAAACAGAGGGGTCGCGGAACCCCTCCCGGCGCAGCCAGCTGCCGCATTATCTCGAAGCCTCACTTTTATAGCGGAAAAAACTTTATACCGAAGATTCGTATTTACATTTCAATAAAACTTGGAAGTGCATTCGCGAGTATACCTAGAATGCGATGTAAAGATATATCGGGAACGGGAAACAATGGAGCGTAAATCAATTGTTGAGCGTCGACGCGAACAAAAGAGGTCCGCAGCGAGCTTGTAATGAGCGTACCGACTTCGATTAAGACGCCGAAGGGAGTCATTTGAGCATCTTTACTGCCGCACTCCTTTCTAATTTGTAGTCCGCGCCGTCTATCTCATGAAAAATGTGTCGCGCAAGATGTGTTTCCTACGGTTTCTCTCCGCTTTAATGACTTCCGCACAGAATTAATGGCAAAGGAAAACATAGACGCAAATCACAGTCATATATCTCTCTCTGGAATTACGGATAAATCCATGCCATCGGACACATATTTGGCAACAAAACGTCGAAAACGACTCTCAACTTCCAACAGTGTAAACCGAATTACAATCCACTAAACCGGGGGAACATACGTCATTAAAATAATTTAGGGAAATGGCACGTTTTACAGCTCGCGTTTATAGCGGCCGACGTGCCAGCAGAAGCAATAAATAGCGGGGCAGACCCACCCACCAGCTTGTTTATATTCTCGATGCTTATACCAGGGTGTGAGGGGACAGGAGTTTTTTCAAATTTGGAGAATGCCCCTTTAAACAAATGTGTGGACAGCTCAGAGGAGAAATTATAAAGAGAATATTTTATGTTGACACTAAACCCGATTCTGAAGGCTTTAATTTTAGTTTTAGTGCTGTCAAAACTTAAATTTTTCCAAAGCAATTTAGCTTCTAGTTCTTACTTTAAAAGACTATTTTGGAATGAAGAAAATTTAGTTTTGACAGCACTAAAACTAAAATTAAAGCCTTCAGAATCGGCTATAATGTATGCAATCCTATCATATTGTATGCATCATTTAGAACAATAGTTGGTAGTAAATTTCAGTTGACATGAATCAAAAATGACACAAATTTAATATTTCTTTTGTGTTGACACCTATCCCAGCATCTAATAATCTGGTCTTCCATGTTTTAGTAATGTATTTTTAGTAAATGTAACATGTTTTGGATGGCACATAGCTGAACTATATATCCTTTTGTCATGTTCTTTTTATGTATAAAAAAATCAAGTACTCTCTACTTAAGTAAACCTGTCTTTTGCTTTGTTAATTTCAAGTATTCTATTTTTTGTGGACATGCCGATAAATTTATTTTCTTTCTTTCTTTCTTTACCTCGATCAGAGTTCAAGTAACAACTAAACGAGAACAGGAGATACATACATACATATACTCACGCCTGGTTCCCAGACTACCGGAGACTACGATCCTGACACACACGTGGCAGAATAGGAGATACTGCCAAAAAACCCATCTTGTTTGATATGTTTAAGGCGCTACGGAAAAAAATCGACACTTTTAGAACTTCTATATCTACTTCGGTAAATAATGTATAATTTTAATAAAATAGTATATTATTTTTGGAATCTTTTTCTAGGGATTTGTTAAAACAGAAACGCGATTGGAGAATATCGGCTCGATAGAAGTATTTATTGAAATGAGGTCGTTATTAACATCAATTCTCCTGGTTTGACAATTTAGAATGACATATGGACTGCAATTATATTTTATTAGATGGGTTTTAACGGTATCTAGGACCTGGTTAAACGAAATTTTGATAGCGTTTTTAGTACATTTTATATTAATAAAAAACCGACTTTTTGCTACTTTTCCACGAATCCGTTCCTCTCGCACTGAGGGTTTTTTCGCATATAGAGGACGCTAAAACTTTTACATATCGCCTTAACCCCCTAACTCGAGGTTTGGAATAGCCTCGGTCTGGTCTATTGTTCAACACTTTACACACTTGCTTGTAGCTGGTACATTAATTCCGTGCTATGCGGAATAAGAGGCGACAAAGAGAGTGTTCGCGCCAGCTAATGGTCTAGAACGCATCTACATTACGACTTATAAGACTCCTGCCAAGAGATAAAGCGAACAAATGAATTGTGACTCCGGGCTTGCGACACGGAACACATAACTGTGAAAGAGCTTTACTTGGAGAAAATGGAAACAAGGCTAGCATTAAAGTTGGAGGAAAAAGGCGGCTTTCTCTTGAACAATTACCTTCTAAAGTCATTATGTAATTAACTGCTGCATAAAGGAAGCATTCGACAAGCAGAGCTCTTCGAATAGTACTGTATATGCCAAGCATTCCTTCACATATCCAATGGTATTCAAACCCCGTACAGTACGAAAGACACAGAATTTATAGTATTAGAGACTGAATCATTAGTAGCTAAATACCAATACGTAATCAGGACGGCAATTCTGGCACATGCGACAATTTGCGAGGGCCAAAGGCGGGTGATTATAAGAAGCTCTTTGTACATAAACGTAACAAGATTTTAAAATAAAAACCTTTTGCTCGGATTCATAATTTCGGCATTTATTACGCGAGTAATAAAGTCGTATGAAACATAAAGCGTGTGAAAAATGTTGCGAGAATAGCCGCCCTGCTTTACATTTCTACAACGAACCAGACTGGATTTTTACAATTTCCTAGTGTACTTAATGTCAAGAAATTTTTGCGAAATATTAAAGTTAAGCATGGTAAAAGTACAGCAAAAAGCTTTCCCGGTTTTTAATGAGATCAAAAAGCGCACGCTCATTGGTTCGTTTGAATACCGCACCCCAATTGACCCATCCTTAATCCTTATCATGTAATGCAAGGGTCTCCAACCCGCGGTCTTCGAGCCGCATGCGGCCCTTTCTTGCGGCCCTCAGAGACTATAGAAGAAATATTCGTTTTGAATTCACGCGCCTCATCTCTAAAATCAAACGCCCTTCGGTCACAAAATAAAAGCAGATATCGACAATCAGGTGAAAAATAAACAAGTCCAATCCTCACATTAATCTGTATTTTGTAATTTTGAAGCAAATAAAGAATTTCAATTCATTTGTTTGTAATTAATGTTCACGAGCTGCAATGTGGTCCTCCGACAGACGTGGACCGAATTTTTGGCCCTCGAGCTAAAAAAGGTTGAAGACCCCTGATGTAAGGTAAAGCAGATATCAGAATCAGAACATTTATTTGTACTTAAACCAGTATGGTACACAAATCAGTAGTAGTATAATAATAATTAACGAAGAAGTAACACTAAAAAGAACAATAAAATTGACAAAATAAATAAAATAACACAGTAAAATCTTGAGAAATTAACATGTCACTAGTGCATTATATCAAACATTCAATTAGGAAAATAGTTGTTACAAGAAAATGGTAAAATTAGGTAGGTATAAACAAGCAATGAAAAAAAAAAAAGATTTCCATATAATTCCATAGGCAAAGATTTCAAAAGTTTAGATGAGCCCTTTCATCTAAAATCTATTGCATTGCTTTTGAATGTGTTCGTTGACGCACGCACATTAATTATGAGTGCACAATCTGTCTACCTACGGTCAGCAAACTGATCAGACTACTAAAGTTGTTAAAATGATTATCTTTAAGCGCACTTAAGGCGTACAAGTCGTACAACTATCACTGTGTTCAGATGAGCACTGATTCCAAACGTGTGAGCGTCACCCATTTAAAGGTGGAAACATTTTGGTGCTGTCATACGAGTAGTACGGTAAGGGCTTATCTTTACTTTTAAATCTTTGTAGCTAATAAAAAGTGAAATCGTCGCAGCATGTTAATACTTGACGGTCAAAAAAAAATGGCAGTTATACCTAGCAAGGGGTACTTGTAAAAGAGCTATACAAAATGTCACCCCAGTAATCTGGATGAAGCAACCCTCCTCAACGCTGACACATCGTAATTAAGTTAGGTATCCTAATCGGATCAGATATTTTATACGCAACTGTTTAACTATTCCGATCCTATATCCTCCGTTACGTTGTTCTATCTATACAGTTGCTACATTCAAAATCATACTTTATTACCTTATCATAGAGAACCTTTCAAGTTTTTAGTTAGACAAACTAGGTTAAACTAATACTCATAATTCACAGGATTTACGTTTTAATGGCAACTACATACATGTTTTATTATCTATTTTCATCACAGAAACAATACAAGTTTTATGGAAAAGAAATAAAATGATATTTTTATCTCTCACTGACTTCGAACAATAAATTCTAGCACGAGATTTATGTTAGCGTATTTTATTGCTAAGTATTTTTTTTTTACAAATATGTTCAATAAATAACAGCGTCCGTGATACATAACGCTAGAACTTATACACGAATGCGTGTTGAGCAATGGTTCAAAGTATGGAAATCTCTCTTTTTGAACGAGCGAGCGAAGTTCTCCGAGTCTACTTGAACAATCCGGCGTTTGTATGTATGTAACATTGGTTACGGGCAGGTTGGTCAGTCGGCTGTGAGCTATATACACCTACCTTTATCATCCATCACACTCAAACCGTGTTGGTTTAAGTGATGTGAACTATGTTTAATTAAATTAATGTAATAATGTGCTAAATAAAAAAATGTATGTTTGTCCGACGATAACTCGAGTATCGTTGATCGGAACGTCATGAAATTTGGTAGGCGGGTAAATGAGACAAAAATAATTTTTAAGGGGCTGCAAAATGCTAAAATTCAGTCCTACTCTAACGCGTTTGTTTTTCAACTTTCTATCCTGCTCTAATCAGATGCTGCGCACGCAAAACTTCAGTTATTTTGAAATCGCGGCTCCATTAGGACATTAAACATAATTTCTTTGTGTAATAAAGTTGGTTTTTTCTAGTTAGTATCTGCGTGTGTTGGTTTCGTTTCAATAGGTTTTGAAACAAGGAAACTGAATTGCTTTTTTCGTGAAATTCATGCTTTTTTTAAAAGTAATGTAATTAATAGAAGATTGTAAGTATACTTATTCATAAAGTGTAATTAATAATTGCCTTGAGTCAAAAAACACGCCATATTTTTTTCAAATTTTTACGTTCTACATTGACGGAACTGATTCCAATACAAAACTGAAGTTTAGCATTGTGGATCACCTTAAGTTCGAACACGAGCCATTTCGTTCAAGGGGTTTCCGAGATATGGGGTTGCAAGAGGGGGACTGCGAGTTCACAGTTCGGGGTGAACTACTAGTTAAGAGGGTATGCGAATTTTATTTTTGTCTCTGTCACTCCAAGCGAAAAATCGCGCAGTGCGGGAAGGGCGGATTCAGGGCAAAAGGGAAAAAAGTTGGTTTTATATTTATATTATAAAAACTAAAATAGCTAGCAAAATTTCAAATATCAAATCTCTAGATATTGTTGAAACACACCTAATAAAATATGTTTGAGTTCTGTATATGGTTCCTATTCGTCAAACGAGGAGAAAAAGTGTGTTTGAAGACCTCATTTCAACAATTATTTCTATCGAGGAAAATTTATCCAAACATGTTTTCCAATTTCAAAACCCTAGATTATATAGTCAAAATGCTTATACCAGAAGTTTATTAAAATTTTCCGTGTATTTCATGAAATACACAGAAAAGAATCACCCGTATTTTTTTCGCATATCGCCCTTTTATATCCAGCGCATATTCTATTATAGTATTATAAAAAAGGGAAAGAAAGTTCACAAAAAATATCTGGTCAACACCCGATAAACTCAACGAACCAATTTAGTTAACAGCTTTTGGGAACGAAAATGATCGCTGTCGCATCGTTGGAGGCAATTCTGGAAGCGATAGAATAATAAAAAGTCTAAATACTCTAAACTTCACGCTTCGAACGACATCAGATAACGTTAATCGCCCCCGTTCATGATACCATCAACTGGTTTTATTGAAAATAAATATATCGAGACCTTTAGATGTTATAAAAGGGGTAAAATACCAAGAAAAAATATTTTAATACAGCTTGAAAGCAATCATATATTTTAGTACATCAATGTATTATGGTGTACTTAGATTGAGCAGGGAAACTGAAAAATCGTATTTACAAAAAACCGGCCAAGTGCGAGTCGGACTCGCGCACGAAGGGTTCCCTACCATTATCTTTAAAAACGGAAAAAAAACATGTCTGTTGTATATAATATGTATTTATTTTATTCTGTTTTTGAGTATTCGTTGTTTTAGCGGCAACAGTAACATCATCTGTGAAAATTTCAAATGTTTTCACTATCACGGTTCATGAGATATAGCCTGGTGACAGACGGACAGACAGACGGACAGCGGAGTCTTAGTAATAGGGTCCCGTTGGTTACCCTTTAGGTACGGAACCGTAAAAAGAAAAGAGGTTTATAAATATATCAAAGCTTTAGACGTTATAAAAGGGGTAAAAATAACAAGAAAAAATATTGTAATACAGCTTGAAAGCATTCATATATTTTAATACATCAATGTATTATGGTGTACTTAGATTAAGCAGGGAAACTGAAAAACTGTATTCACAAAAAAAAAGGAGAGATTTTTTGTACGGTGTCTAATACTTACTGTTATAGGTTTAGTTAGGTGTCATGGCAGTTCTTATATTTCGCTTACTTGCAGGCTATAATCAAACAAGGTGTAACTATGGGTGTGACCGATTGTACTCAAGGATTCCTTACCGGCCTCGGTGTAAAGTGCTCAACTAAAGATTGTTTTACTTTTATTCTTGATTGAAAAGTTAATTAAATGAAATATATGGCATTTAGTGACCATAGTTTATTGTCAATTAGGCTATGCCTAAGATACATTATTTTTTACATTTTGTTGTTAATTAATGTTTATTTTATTTTATGTATTTTGTTGTATATGTATATATATATATATATATATATATATATATATATATATATATATATATATATATATATATAAATATATTTGTACCTATATATTATAACTTTAAATATATTATTTTTTCACTTTATAGTCATATGTCTTTTATATAATCATATATTATAATATTCATTTAGAAATTAAGTAGATAGTTTGATTTGTTATCTTTTTGTAAAATTATCTATTTAATTATTCCAGTGTTGCCTACCTACCTACACTTTGCCTACCTTTTCATATTTTTGTATTTCACCACACCTACAAGTTGACAGAAAGAGATTTCAGTAGAAATAAGCTCGCCTTTGTATAGTTTTTTTTATATTATATGTTTAATGTTTCATGTGCAATAAAGAATAAAGAATGTTCTCAACAACTTTAAAAGCGCTTTAAGAGGCTATGCGAATTTTATTTTTGTCTCTGTCACTCCAAGCGAAAAATCGTGCAGTGCGAGAGGGGCGGATTCAGGGCAAATAGGAAAAAAGTTGGTTTTATATTTTTAATAAAAAAACTAAAATAGCTAGCAAAATATCAAATCTCTAGATATTGTTGAAACAATCTAATAAAATATATTTGGGTTCTGTATATGGTTCCTATTCGTCAAACGAGGAGAAAAAGTGTGTTTGAAGACCTCATTTCAACAACCATTTCTATCGAGGAAAATTTATCCAAACATGTTTTCCAATTTTAAAACCCTAGATTATATAGTCAAAATGCATATACCAGAAATTAATTAAAATTTTTCGTATATTTCATGAAATACACAGAAATGAAACACCCATATTTTTTTCGCATATCGCCTTGATTAGCGAAAATTCACCCTAACATCCATAAAATGACGGGATTCTGCTAAGAAAATCCAAACCGTAAACGAAGCTTTCTTGTATTTCTTGAATATCATCTCTTAATTTACCTATTCTGCTTTGTTAAATATTCAGCAGGATATCTTAGTAGTAACATTAATTAAATATAAAATTGTCCGTGCCCCGGATGTTTAATAATTCAAAGTGAAATGAAATTTGTTTCCGACCAATTACGGGAAGGGAAAAGCTTTTACTGGTCTTAATGTCCGTATCACAGTTTTACGGCGTCTTTCTGAGAAAAGGGGCCAGTTTTCTTTATTAAACAACATCTTTCGAGTTTGTAAGGCTCAGGGAAATGGTAGTTACTTTAAAATTAAAGATTCAAAGGCTTTCTGAGCTGCCAATTCTTTTTATTTTAACTTGTTTAATGCAATATCCAAGTTATTAGAAAGTATGCAAACTTATCAAAAGGATTATTCACAAGCCTCAATAATGTCATTTAATAACTAATAATATATAAAATATGTACTTATTACGATTGTAATGTAGGCCTGCGAAACTTTTTGCGATAGTACGTAAAATACTAGAAGCAAAATCTATTACATAAAATCGAAAAGCTAGAGAGGGACAAAATTCACGGGAAAGAGTGAGATGGCGCTCTACACATCTTTGTGCGCGTGTATCACTCACAGGAACGCTAAAATCGCGAAAAAAAATATGCGACTCGATTCCTTGAATTGTGACAATGATAAACAGCATTAACAATATGGGTTTTGGAGTACCTAGTTTGGACAAGTGATCGCTTAATAATTAAAGAATGAAATTATGAAATCAAAATGTTCCGCGTTTCAGAAACGTCAGATCCGGGGCTCAACCGCGTAATTCTCATTTGTATCAACTTCAAGCAAATGCATGCGAAATTCAACGCGTGCAAAAGAGATGGCATGTTAGGCGGGCGTCGTCGCACGCACGACAAATTTCAATCTCAAGTTGATGTTGATGAAAATGAGAATTACGCGGTAGACCCACTGTATGGCATGTCTAAACGGCCGTTCATACTGTTTTGTGTTTGCAAAAACGTAACATCATACAACGCAACTTTAAACGCAAATTGAACATCCAATTATTTTCACAGAGAATAAATTTTACACTAATTAATTAATTCCAGAGATTATATCCACATCCAACGTCACTCACAACCATATATCCTCTCCATGATTAAAGTGTTTCGTTTTTTTTATTATTATTAATAATTATTATTATATTTTCAACGCGGGCAGAGCCGCGGACTCATCTACATAGTTTATTTAATAATTTCTTAACGGCAAAATGATATAGGTACTAAAGTTAACTCAATAAACGCTTATAATATGAAGAACATTTTAATACGAACGTAAAACATGAGCGAGAATGCCTTGTAAGAGTTTATTTAAGAGGGAACTTCGCAATATATGAGGAACATAATGAAGGCCCCGCTCCACCAATAAAACATATCAAATTTACGGAGTATTCACGGAGCAAGTTACTAAAACCCTCTAGGGAATCGTTTCGACGCTCAAGGAAATAAATTAGGTCTGCCAAAGCTTAAAAAACCTATTTCAAAATTATCTGCCTCACTTATTCATTTAAAGATTTGTTGCTTTCAAAGACAGGTACTTTAGGATGTCAAAGATTTTCATATTTCAGAAAAAGACATCTTTTTAATTTTATGAATTTTTCCTAATTTAATAAAATATCAAAATATTCTAACTAATACATGTAATTATGCCGTATTTCAGATCTACGCCTAAACGAATCGCTTGAAATATTTTGAAAAGGTCTGAATTCATTGAGAAATATTTTATTTTTCAGAATAAATAAGTCTTAAATATTGTTAAACCCGCGTTCTTATTATAAATATGAAATGAAATGGGATTATTATACAAGTTTTAGCCTAGAGTTAGCCTTAATATATCTAGATCTTATCTTGATCCCATGTTTATGGGTTTCAGTAAATAGGTTCAGCCGTCAACCGCAAGGAGGCTCAGAGAGCACAAAAATAGATCTTTGTTTTTAGCTGCCTTTGTAAATGCTTGTTGAAAAGGCGGGAAAAGAGAGCTGCATTACCTCGGCTCTGCCAACATATCTCAGAGTCTGTACAAACAAAATAAATCTTTAAAGCAAAGCTACAAGAGTCTTCATATCCTATTTTGGGTTTACAGGTAAATGTGTTCAGAAAGACTCTGTGATACAAGCTGACACGGTTTCATGCGAAATTGCTGTCATGTACAGTCTCACATAAAGAATACGAAGGATAGAACCTTGTTACAGCAACAGTTTTCTGTCTGATTGATCACTACATTGATTAGATCGCATACATAAATAACTCAAACAGGTACCGGTACAGGTAAATTTAAGAAAATTCTATATTAGAATCGAGCGGAGGCAGATTATAGAGGATAATATGCTGCCGATGGCAGGAAGTTCAAAGGGCTAGTCAACGATTATATATGATAGCAAGTACCAACGACCAGGGAGAAAACACTTAAGGCGATATGTAAAAGTTTTAGCGCCCCTGTTACTCAATATGCGAAAAAACCCTCAGTGCGAGAGGGCCGGATTCGTGAAAAAGTAGCAAAAGGTCGGTTTTTTATTAATATAAAATATACTAAAGTTGCTATCAAAATTTCGTTTAACCAGAGGGCCTATTACGTATCTTTAGTTGCCGTTTGAACTGGGTGCCTATCATCAAAAACATACATATACTATCGAATTCCGATTGTCTAAGGATATGTTCGCAGTTGAAGTGACGACACAGTTCGTAAATAGTTCAATAACAACTAATAGCAATTTTGAAAGTTCCGTTTTTAGCTATGTTTTTGATGATAGGCACCTAGTCCAGTTGGCAATTAAAGATACAGAATAGGGGGGCTGGTCTTAGATACCGGTAAATCCCATCTAATAAAATATAATTGCAGTCCATATGTCATTCTAAATTGTCAAACCGGGAGAATTGGTTTCGAACTAATTTCAATAAATATTTCTATCGAACCGAATTTGTCCAATCGCGTTTCTGTTTAACAGATCCCTAGAAAAGATTCCAAAAATAATATACTATTTTATCAAAATAATACAATATTTACTGAAGTAGATATGCAAGTTCTAAAAGTGTCGATTTTTTTCCGTAGCGCCTTAATTAAACCAAGATGATACCCTGCTTCAAAACTAAATTATGTAAAAGTCCACCGGTATGAGAATAAAAAAAAAACAATAAATAAAGGTCAAGAAAACATCGATGATTGGTGTGGCTGTTGAGTGAGACAACATTAGCTTAATCATTCTTATGAATACTCATATAACATCTTCTGTATCCATAATATATCATTTAAATCTTAATATATTAGCATTTAAAAATACGATATTCATGAATTCTATGTTTAAAATTAAATATGTGAATGACCGAGCCCGTTTTTTCTCAACCGAATTAAACGAAACGAATAATTTTAGCTGCCATGAAATAGATTACCTTTGAGAATGAAATATATCTTATAAACTTAAATCTTATGAACACTAAGATGATAGAATTCTGGGCGATTTTTGTTTTCCCGCCAATTCAATATTTGGCTATATCTCTGAAAGTAGTTGTCAGAATCTTATGCGGTTTTGTTTTTCTAAAACTAGGTCCTTCCTATATAATAGAAATTAAAAAAAATTGAGAATGTATTTTTTTCTTATGTACAGGTAAAAGGATAAAGAAAAATAGTTATGTATATAAATATATATACATATATATATATATATATGTGTATGTCATTTATTTTATATATGTCTATTCAAGTAATAATTATAATATATTGTAGAAAAATATAAAGAAAAATAATAAAAAGATATAACAATAAATAAAATAAAAACTAAAATAGGCGTAAAAATAAGGTCAACAAATACTACCCATAACTTTTTTTATTATTATTGTTGCTTGTCTTTCTAGCTTTCAACGAAACCCATATTATTATATATATATATATTATACAAGGTGACTTTTTGATCATCGTCGACGAAATTTAATTTTATGAATTTTACGAAAATCGTTATTGGTTCATGATGCTGATCACTTACCAAGGCTCAAGTATGAATTTGGACGATGTTAACAAATTCACCTTGTATATGTACTACAATAACTACTCATAAATATTCTATTTATCGCACCTTGCCCTACCGTTCCAATTGGAACTAAATCGAGCCGAGTGGGACTGTTGGGAGTCCTAGAAACCATTCTAGTTCATACAAACGAAATAACAAAACCATTTGTAAATCATAGATATTCTTAGAATAATGTGTGTTTATGCCGATTGGGTTACAGAATATCTAGGTTCCCAAATATATATTTTGAAAGGACAATGATTTAAGGATGACATATGAGCAATTAAAATGTTCCATAGAAAGCTTATTTTTCTCATATTTCATGTTTAAATCAGTGTTCTAATTTAATATATATTTAGAAACCTAGACATTCTGTAATGCTATCGGAACAAATACACATCTATGATTTACAAATGGTTTTTGTATTTCGTTTGTATTAAGGCGCTCTTATCACAAAATCAGTAATTTCAAAGTCAAATAGAACTTTCAAATATCGTCTAAAACTTCCAAAAAAAATACGCAATATAGTTCGAACCTTTATCTAGGTCTTCCACGCATGTGTTACACGATCAGATAAACTTTGCTGGATAGAAATAATTCACGAACACAGCATGTAATAAGACCTTTCAAATCATGCCATTTCCATAATTCCACTCTTTTATTAACGAAACATATCTGGTAATATGCTCTTTAAATTTTCTAGATCGATCACGTAAGTGGGTTTTAATAAACATATCCCTTATTTTTAAACAATTTAAAAACGAAAAATGAAAAAGTACAAAAGTGTGGTTATTTTCTTTACTCCTTACACGTGAAGAAAAAGACAGAGAGTCACTCTTCTGGGATAAGAGCGCCTTAACTAGTATTGCTCCGCAGGCCTCTTAAGAAAACATATTTCATATTCAATCTTGAACTCCAGTCTATTTCTCAATTTCAATAAAGTATTCTCGTATTGCTTTCCAAACCATCGTTATTTTATTTAATTCGAGAGCATTCAATTTAATACTTGAGCGTTAGAGAAACGCGGCTATAGTCTGATTTATATCTTCAAGTT
The DNA here is from genome assembly GCA_934047225.1 of Ypsolopha sequella. Lineage (NCBI taxonomy): Eukaryota > Metazoa > Arthropoda > Insecta > Lepidoptera > Ypsolophidae > Ypsolopha > Ypsolopha sequella. The sequence goes on along the minus strand of OW204002.1, from coordinate 8,036,296 downwards.
TATTTGTTTTTTATTAACTACTTTGCAATTTCTGCAGCTTTCGTTTATGTTATTTTGCTTTATTACTTTAGTACTGCGGGTCTACCGCGTAATTCTGATTTTCATCAACATCAATTTGAGATTGAAATTCGACGTGCTTGCAAAAGAGATGGCATGTTAGGCGTCGTCGCACGCACGTCGAATTTCAATCTCAAGTTGATGTTGATGAAAATCAGAATTACGTGGTAGACCCGCTGTTGTAGCCGCCAACGAGCTTGAATCGACATGTGTCATCGGTCGGTGCAAATATAGACAGAAACTATATTGAAATAACGTTCATATCAGCGCGCACTGCATTACGTCACGGCGCTAGGTCTTCGGATAACGCAAAATAAGCGCTTGAAAATACTTGAAGAAATTATAAAAACTTTCTAGCTAAAATTCTTCAAAAATTTGTTGTTATTTAGGTAACATCGTCAATTTTACTAAGATCAATTTGTTGTTTTTTACATACTTAATTAATTAAATCGGACCTTATCTTAGTATTAAATTGGACTCTGTTTTGGTATTTATTTTGTTAAAATGATGGATAAAGGTTTAAAATTGTAATCAATGCACATAATTCCACATATTCGTATATCATATGCCTATTTTTTAACATCTGAGTAAAACCCGACCTCCATCCATCCATCAGCCAAGTTCGTCCACTGCTGGACATAAGCCTTTCCAGCGGTCATCCTGGAAGAATTGCCCATACTCACACACGCTGGGCAGGCGGGTTGGTGAGCGCAGTGCCGGAACCCTCGCACCAGTGACGCCTCTGGCCGTCACCAGTCTGTTCCATACATATAAGGCCCGGCTATTAGGGATGGATATACCGCCATCCATCGGTCCCAGGCATGGTGGGCCTCCTGGTTTTGTGCCTGTGAGTTGTCCTCTTACTCTCCCCCGAATTACTTCGAGGGGGTCTCCAAGTAAGATGGTGGTACCTACACAGTCGAGCCTCGAGGGGGTCTCCAAGTAAGATGGTGGTACCTCCACAGTCGAAACTCGACCGACCTCAATTGTGACTATTTGTGACTTTCTCGGTCACCAGCTGTAAGAGCCACCTCAAATACAGTTAAAGGTCCATTTTCGGATTTTTAATGAAACTCTAAGATATTATTATAACGCCCAAAAAACAAAGTCTCAGCTAAAACAATGTTTACAAATATTGCTACATGCAAAATCTTTTTTAATTGGATTTTCCAAAGTCGTAAAAGTAGGATATTTTAAGACTTTATAGAACAAACCATCTGACTATTGATAAGCACACCCTAAATCTCAGTTCATTACACGATGATGGCGCTATTATTACAGTACAAAATGTGTACAAATCAACAACGGCATCAAGAACATCGGACACTCTTACTCCCTCGTCACAGGGGTGATTATTGATCGTTTCAGTGTTCTAGTTTTTGCGGTAAACAGATTCGTAAAGCCTGCCCCCACCCCCCTTTACAGCCGCGAAGCCCGACGAAAACGTGTTATTTATTTGCAACCGAAGTCTCTTTACGAGCCCGATATCGGATCTCGATTTTTATCCCGCCCCGGGGGGAGATAAAAGTGGCTTAGCGCCATTGTGCCAGTATCGTTTTAACCACAAATAAATACTAAAGAATCAAATTAAAACTCCTTTCTGTGAATCTCCTAGATCAATGTTGCCATGCTAGCTCATTTAGGATTCTACTGGATAAATGTTGTCATGCCAGCCCATTTATGATTCTACTAGATCAATGTTGCCATGCCAGCTTATTTATGATTCTACTAGATTAATGTTGCCATGCCCGCTCATTTATGATTCTACTAGATCAATGTTGCCATGCCAGCTCATTTATGATTCTACTAGATCAATGTTGCCATGCCAGCTCATTTATGATTCTACTAGATCAATGTTGCAATGCCAGCTCATTTATGATTCTACTAGATCAATGTTGCTATGCCAGCTCATTTATAATTCTACAAGATCAATGTTGATATAACTCTACTAGATCAATGTTGCCATGCCAGCTTATTTATGATTCTACTAGATCAATGTTGCCATGCCAGCTCATTTATGATTCTACTAGATCAATGTTGCAATGCCAGCTCATTTATGATTCTACTAGATCAATGTTGCAATGCCAGCTCATTAATGATTCTACTAGATCATTGTTGCTATAACTCTACTAGATCAATGTTGCCATGCCAGCTTATTTATAAATCTACTAGATAAATGTTGACATACTGGCTCATTTATTGATAGCTTTCAAACTTAGATAAAGATAATCCGAGCTTTCAAATAAGCGTTACCCAGCGTCATATTCGAAAATCGAATTTTTATCTATCCGATGAATATGTGAGGATGATTTACAAACTCACCCTAAAATAACATCGGTCACAAAATCCTTATGAAAAAAGCAATGATATTTTATATACAACTATAAGTCTCTGCCTACCCCTCTGAGAGAATATGTATGAATTATATAAAACCTTATTGGAAAAATGAAATAAACGAAAAGAACGTATAGTATGAAATCGAAAATCTTTCACCAAAGGCAAAAAATAGGTGCGATGACGAGTGGAGCGAGACCACCAAATGGTGGTAAACCTAATGGTTTACGTTACATAAATTTGGGGAGCCGAGCGAAGCGGAGCGGAGCGAGGCGACCCTCTTAGTTTTAGCAGAAATATTATCTGGGCAGATTATGATATGCCCCTTTCTACGATATACCGACGACAGACATACTCGTCCTAGGGGATTCATGCTTACTCATGCTTATTCTTTATTGTACACACATTGAAATATAAACATAAATAAAGTTACAGTGAAAATAGATGCACATTGGCGAGCTTATCTCTAAACAGAGATTTCTGACAGCAAAACCATCACAATAGGAAAAAGTAACATAAACGAAGTAATCATACAAGTGTACACAGAGAAGAAGAACATACAAAGAATTATACAAGTTTAATAACAAAATGAAATGTTGTCAATTGTTATCAATACTTACTATAAATACAATCTATAAAATATTATAAATATAACATAGTGTGTATTAAACTACATAAACATAAATATATATCATATCTATTTATTCAGATTGTGAGAGGTAGTGTTCTTTAAGGCAATATATATATAACCATATACAGAACTCAAACATATTTTATTAGGTGTGGTTCAACAATATCTAGAGATTTGATATTTGAAATTTTGCTGGCTATTTATTAAACTAACTTTTTTCCCTTTTGCCCTGAATTTCCCCCCTCTCGCATTGCGCAATTTTTCTCTTGAAGTGACAGTGACAAAAATAAAATTCGCATAGCCTCTTTAAGTTAGGCGCTACAGAAAAAAAATCGACACTTTTAGAACTTCTATATCTACTTCGGTAAACTATGTACAATTTTAATAAAATAGTATATTATTTTTGAAATCTTTCTCTAGGGATCTGTTAAAACAGAAACGTGATTGGAGAATTTCGGCTCGATAGAAATATTTATTGAAATGAGGTCTTTATCGACACCAATTCTCCTGGTTTGACAATTTAGAATGACATGGACTGCAATTATATTTTATTAAAAAGCCTTTTTTACAGTAATCTTGTTTTACGTAGGCTTTAGAGCACCTAATCAGATTAAGAACAGCATAGTTCACCCATTAATTTAGCATGCGCACTAAGAGAAACCGTAAGTCTTCACAAAGCCACCATGATATAAATATTCATGATCCGTCGTCATACAAATAAATATATTCCCGTAGACATTTGGCGTTAATGCAACAAGACGCCAAAGAGAAGTTTAGGTCTTAATGGGACTATTTACGGCACAGCATGTTGGTTGGAAGGAGTTTTGACTACCATGTTTATTATTCTTACAGTTCCAGAACGGTAACGGACTGAGGGAAACGATAAAAAGGCAATGCGGACGAATGGGAGTTTGTTCTGTATTTATTAATCAATCACCCAAGTTTAATTTTTTTTATAGTTCTGTCCTAGCATAAGTTAAATTAAATAACCCCACCCATCACGCTAGACCGTGAATGGTTGGTTGGAAGGAGTTTTGACTACCATTTATATTATTCTTACAGCTCCAGGACGGTAAGGACTGAGGGAAACGATAAAAAGACAAGGCGGATGAATGGGGGTTTGTTTTTTATTTGTTAATCAATCAAATCCAAGTTTTTTTTTTTATTGTTCTATCCTACATGCAGATAATAATGTATAAAAGCAATAGTTGAATTAAATAACCTCTTCCATCACGCTCGACCGTGAGGTTGGAAGGAGTTTTGACTACCATTTTAATTATTCTTACAGCTCTAGGACGGTAACGGACTGAGGGAAACGATAAAAAAAATGCGGGTGAATGGGGGTTTGCTTTGTATTTGTTAATCAATCACCCAAGTTTAATTTTTTTTAATGGTTCTCTCCTACATGCAGATAATAATATATAAAAGCAAAAGTTGAATTAAATAACCTCATCCATCAGGCTCGACCGTGAATGGTTGTCTACTTAGACTTGAATTATTCGAGTCGCGTCGCCCTCGCGTCTTTGTGCCTCGGAATATAATTTCAAATTATTTTTAATTGAGTAGAAGCAAGCGAAAACACAAGAACAGCTCTTTAACTTAATTACCCTGGCTTGAAAAATATTCTAAAAGCTTTTTCGAGGGTTTTCTTTTGTGTTACAAAAATATTTACATTAAATTATGTCAGGAATTTATTGTTACATAATGTGGAATGTAAATTAAATTGCGTTACGTTTCTAGCCTTGTCATAGCGGTCATAACAAAGGGATTTTAGGTATTTCTTGGTGTTTTCGTGGTGTCATTTTGTGAAAAGGGTTGGTGAAATGCGGGGTGGAGGTTTTGTTAAAGTACCCGCTCAAGTGTGTATCTGACACGTTCCATTCGTATGAGCATGTTTATGGGAACGCCACTGCCAACTTGTTCATGAATTATGCAGTGGCGTGAATGCTTTAAAAAGTTAACGAGTCTCTCCGAGTTTCCTCCTTTCCTGGTACTCATAGAACAAATTGCAGGCACTCTACCGGCCAGAGGAGGGCTTTTTAATTTATTATTCTTTTCCGTTTGTTAGTTTGGGCATTTTTTGAGGAAAACAAAACTAAAGGTTTGCCTGAAATCGACAATTCATATAAATTAATGAATATAACTTCTTCCAAGATAAAACAGAGACTGAAATTATGATCTGTCCTTTTAAGTGGTCACCCGAGCCTTTCCCCAATATTTCCCATAAAGCCGGCAATGATAACAAGACACAGAGACCAGTGGACTGTTTGTGATGCCGCGACACGAATACTACACGATGTATCAAGTTTCCCAGGGGGAAAGATCAATTAAGAGTGGAATCAGCCGCAAGACATGGGGCAAACGAACTCACTTCTTCAAACTTGCTGCTATGCTTTTCCACAATAACCTCTATTTCCAGTAATGAAGAGTTTTACTAACGGTATTAATGCTTGGTGGGGTGATAAAAGACCACCCACAGCGGGGGGTGTCAGGGCAGCGCGGATGTTACCGATAACTGGATTAGGATGCCCTTCTGCGGTCTTCGGACGTAACTTATCACACTTTCCTCGTGCTCTGAACTTGTAAGAAGATAGGAATTCTACCCCTCCTTCCGCATCTGTAAGTTCACTTACCTACTTAGCATTTTGTACTAATAGAACCCTGAAAATGAGTCCCGAATGCTATTTTGCTAAGTTGACTAAAATTAATAATTAAGTGTAGCCGATTCTGAAGGCTTTAATTTAAGTTTTAGTGCTGTAAAAACTAAAACTTTTTCAAAGTAATTTAGCTCCTGTTCCTAACATTTAAAGATTATTTTGTAATCAAGAAAATTGAGTTTTGACAGCATTAAAACTAAAATTAAAGCCTTCAGAATTTGATTTAATCATCTACTTCCCACTAATATTATAAATGCGAAAGTTTGTATGTATGTTTGTTACTCCTTCACGCCATAACTACTGAACCGATTGGCCTGAAACTTTGCACAAATGTAGTTCTAGACCTGGAATAGGACATGGGCTACTTTTTATCCCATAAATCAGATTCCATGGGACAGAAAAGTGTTGTTTTACTCCTTCACACCATACCTACTAAACCGATTGGGATAAAACTTTGCACGTGAGATTATTCGATGCTTTTAATGGCTTTTCATTGATACCTGTCATAGAAACTGTGCCTAGAGTACATAGGTAAACATTGACAGAATACACAAAGTCACAAAGGCGCGGGCAAAAACTGGTAACTACTAAAATAAAGTTCATTATGTATTAAGAGACATAAGGTTTACAAATTAAAGTCTCATTTCGACGTTCATTAATGTGAAAATCAAAATTCCAAGCAAAACAACGAAACCCCTGAAAAGTCGAAGAAACTTTACGACGCGCGACGTTATAAAATTTTAATGACTTTAACCTAGCGACTGTTTCCGCTATAAAATAATTATAACTTAACTGTTTCTCTATCAATTAGATTATAGAAATAAAGATACTTATCTCTTACTTATTTAACATTAATAGAACATTAAATAATAAATTAATGTGTTTGACTTAGCGTCATTATTAGAATAAACTGCGATATTAAATCTTATAAAATCACAAATAACCACTATTTCGTAAACACAATTTTTTATTTAAAGTATAATATTTAATAAAACAATACAATTCAAAACTCAAAATAGTTTATTTTGAAAAGTAGGTATGTATAATACACTTTCTACACGTCAAATTTAATCTAATAAAATATAGTAATAAAATAATAAATGTACATGGACTAGATTAAAGGTTTATTTAATTGATGTAGCAATATATATACGATTAAAATGATAGGTAAAATATATATTATACAAGGTGAAATCCAATCAACCGCCCGATATTAATCCACTAACTATTTATATTATATTTTAAAAAGAATTAAACTTTCAAGCACGATTGACTTGGCTTAAAGGAGAATTAAAAAAAAAATAGATAACCAACCCAAAACAAAGTTAGCACAAAAAGAAAATGGCAAGGAAAAAGAATAAACGCATAAATAATTAGAAATAAAACTCAATTTAAGAACAATTAAGAGTCCGTTTCGCCTTGGATCTTAAAATTCCTTCCACGAACACAGGGGTGGCACAAAGGAGAAATAATTAAGACTAGGGGAGAAAGGAAACTTGGTGAGATCAAAGCAGGGAAATTACCTTAGGCGGGGTAAAATACCACGTAAGTAATGGAGGAATTGTAGCTTAATATTTGTTACAAACTACCTTTCGCTTTCTGGGGTAATATTGGGTTTATTCCATAATTTGCCAATACTGAATGAAATGGAATAAATTACGACGGTTTTGATTTTATTGCTTTTTCTTTTATCCTATCGTAAAACCTGATATTCCTTAGCAGCCGGTTTGTGAAAAACCCGCCGCCGTTCGAAACAGAACCCTTATAATTTGAGTGCAATACAAACTAGAAAAGATCAATCAGAAACAAATCCAAAGACAAGAATATGAAAAAATTTCTCGGCCAGGGTTCGAACCTGGGACTTCTTGTTATCAAGACAAGTGCGCTACCAATTGCGCAACCGAGGTTCCGGTGAATTCATCCATCATACTTGTCCACTGTTATTTTTGGTTCTGCCTGATATACTAGCATGTACTGCACATATAGAACGCTCAAGAGGGCATTATGTGATTTCACGCCTTGTTCTTAAAAAACAGATGGCGCTGTCGTCGCTACAATATTGTATTGTCTTGCGCGCGCTACAAGCGCACAAGCGCGCTACCAATTGCGCAACCGAGGTTCCTACCCAGACCGGTGAATTCTTCCATCATACTTGTCCACTGTTATTTTTTGCATCTGCTTGAACACTTGTTCCTGGTCCCTGGCCGGGTCTCCGGTATGGGTTTAGGCGGTGGACTGATTGGATTTCACCTTGTATAATAATATTTTACCTATAATTTTAATCGTATATATATATTGCTACATAAATTAAATGAACATTTAATCTAAGTAGTTCATGTACATTTATTATTTTATTACATATATTTTTATAAGATTAAAATTTGACTTGTGAAACGTGTATTATATATACCTACTTTGCAAAATGAACTTTTTGAATTTTGAATTTTGACTTATATTCAAAATTTACTCAATAGTTCCTCAACAAAACCTTATTACATAGATATTATTTACACATGTAAACTTACACACTTTTACTAAGATTCTTTTCATTATCGATATCAAGCAGCCATCAGACTTCACTGACCTTTTCTGCGAGTTAATCATTTTGAGTCACCATTTAAGGTGTCAGAAATTCATACCGGTTTCAATTTGCTCGATGTAGATGATAATAAAGTCATTATTAAATAACAAGTGACATGTCACGGTCAACTTATTTTCATGGATCAACTTATATTCCATGTAATAAATTTTCTTGGCATAATTTTTCAAGCTGGTTAGGTGTATCGAATTAACGTTCCGACAGATTGAAAAATATATCTCTGGTTCCGAGGTTATTTCTATTAATAATTCTTTCCTTATTTGGCCGTAAAGATAATTTTGTTTTGATCGGTAGCTAACTATGTTAGTATTTATTTATTTTACCACTCTGTGTGTGTATCGTTACTAATCTGTATGTCGCAGGCAAATAGTAAAATTGGGCATTTAACAAATGGCGTCGTCAGTTTCTAAACGCTCGCTATTTTGCAATTTGCCTCGTTATATAAGTAGAATAATTATTCTGTTAGAATGATTTAGGGTCGCCTCACTCCGCTCCGCTTCGCTCGGCTCTCAATATGTATATACGCTCCGCTCATCGTCGCACTTACTTTTTCACTTTTTGGTGAGAAATTATCGAGTTCAGTGATTTGACAATTTTCCTTCGGCAAATCACAAAATAGCGAGCATTTTACAATTTACCGAACAGCAAATTACAAAACAGCGAGCGTTTAGAAACTGACGACGCCGTTTCAAAAATGCAAAATTTTAACAATTTGCCTGCCACATATATGTATAATAATAATAGTAATAATTTATAATGTTTTCTTTAATAATCAGAATTGATTATGATGTTCATTGACGTTATCGACAATCTTAATTAATTTAATGGCATTATGAAAGAACATTAAAATGTGGGCTAGAGATAGCTTAACGATCAACGTAAACGATAACAGTAAATAAACCCTAGATAGCGACGAAGTCAGTGAAGATAATGTGGGAACTCAGATATTATCAATTAATAAAAAAATCAAAACGTTTGACCGAACTCGAGTTCAAAATGATAAAGATTCAATTCCATAAATTAGCACAAAAACATGGCAGCAATAGGCTGCTAAATATAGAATATAATATGCTTGAAAAAATATAGGTAAGAAAAATACTATTATACAAATAATAGAGACACAGTTCACATAAATAAGGCTAATCTAATTTTCATGGGCTCAGTTGCCAAAATACGAGGATTTCTATACCTGGAACTTATTAGAAACAAAGAAAATCAAATCAAGAATTAAACAGAAATACTAAAGGGATTTTTGTGCTGAAGCTAATGAAGTTGTAGTCTCGTATTTTCATTTTGCTTTTGGACGTCTCTCAAAGGACTATTCCAAAGGCTTCAAATTAGAACATCACTTACTAATCTGTTGATAATGGTACATTCAAGGGTTGGGTATTTTTGAACTCGTTAGAATCATGAACAAGTTGAAATTAACCTTGTCAAGAGGTTGAACAATATCTTTCATACTTACGTTACGATTACATGCAGTTGCGTATCCATTTAAAACCGTTTAAATCTTTGTATCGTAGACTTACCTGAAAACAAAAAAAAAACTGAAATTAAAGGTGATCCGGTATGATTACATTGACAATTTTTCCACAGAAAATTTGTGAATCAAAAACTCATCAAAACACAATCAAGGGAAACAAAGGAGGTCAGACAACGATTTTCGAGACACGCGCTGAAGTCATAACAGTCACTAAGCACTAAGCAGTCTCAAATTGTTAAAAATTAACATTCAAATTGTTGGAGAACTGTTAGTGGAATTAGTGCGAGTTTCTCTCGTAAATTGTCTGGAGAGGGTGCCGGGAACTTCTCGGCACTCCTAGCTTTTATTGGCTTGCCGTCCGACGTCGGTAATAAATGAAGCGAAAAACTTCCATGTTCACAGAAAAAATGTATCTGATCCTACTGGTGTAAAGTTCAAAATTCTTCACGGAAGAACGCAACTTTTATCGCGCATTCTCTCTCCATTTCTCTAGTTACGGGTGAGGGAGATAGAGCTAGTGCATTATGGGTTATGAAATTGCTTCATGATGCCCCGGTGAAGAAAATGAAATTAAGTCCACATAAAGAAAGGGCATGACACGTCTCTTTCTTCCTCATTTTGCTTGGTTTGTTTTAAATTAGTTTCAATCATATCACGCACATTCTTGCGTCTGTGTCCCAGAGGGGCCCAGGGTTCCACGTGCTATGATTTTGACATTCTTCTTTCGATTCTTCCATATTTACTTTGTTAGACTACATCATATGCTGAGTCCTTCGCCTTTTTGTCTGCTGCGATACATGACTTCTTCTAGTTTAGTCACATTGTTTTTATTTTGTTAAATGTCTCGTTTTCAAGCTTTTATTATGAAATCGTATTGTGGCAGATAAATAAACATATATTATATTCTATTCTATTCTATTTATAATTAGCCGTAAAATCTCATTTAAATTATCACACCAAGTCCCATAAAATCCAATTTAAATTATGCTGCTCCTAAATTATAGATGATGATAAGATTCTATATACATCAGGTCCTCTAAAAGGCCGTTTTGCATAAATCACATTATGATTGTGTTCTAATGCCATCTCTTTTGCACACGTGAAAAAACTCTGACTCTGTCCTACTTTCAAATCATTTTATGATTCACCCAAGTTGGCCTTTTTAGATCCCCTGATCTACTAAACTCACTACCCAACATAACAATAAGTACTTACTAATAAGTAATAACATGTGTTTTCTTTATCTGTAACATGACCAAAACTGGTTGACCTTTAGCCAATGTTAACGTTGACATGTAAAAAACTAAAGAAAGATAATATATTATTTGCTATCCAAGAAAGGGAAGATAAAAGCATTTGTATTAAAGTATTTAGTGTATTTATTGGTGTCAAGTCTCTATAGAAAAATGATGTGGTGTTACTCCTTCACGTCATTGAATATTAGTCGGATGGGACACTGAGGATGGAATGGGATGGGATAGTGGCATTAGTGGGATGGGATGGGATTCGATATGACTTTACAAAAATTTAATCTACGCGGGCGAAGTCGCGGGCAAAAGCTAGTAATATAATATTTTTTGATTCGTCAAACAAGAGGATTTACAGAAATTTAGTTTTGCAGCAGATTAACGTGTTTCATTAAGACTGTACAAGAGCCTAGAGCATGAACAACGCCAGACATTCGAGGATTCGTTTGAAGAAATTCGGACTCTCCTTGTATTGAAAAAAATATATTTGATTTATTGATCTTTTATCTAGGGATTTTACTTATAAACAAAGTATTAAGATTTATACTTTTGTCGAAAAAAAAAATGTTATCCACCCTCTTTTTCTTTGTTTTCAAACGTTCGTTTCAAGAACGCGGCTAAGAGATCAATTTGTTTTTTTTTCTTCATAAAATCGGTAATAGAAAAATGAAGGGATTCTACTTAAATCCAATATTTTTTTCCTACAAAATATTTCAGTATTAGCTAAAAACACACCAATTTGTTGTTCGCTGCGTGATCATTAGAATTACGCGTCCAAGAAAAAGAGGCAAATGAGCCAACATATAATCGCGTCTATCAAAAGCAGATAAGGTCTTTGCCATTGGACTTATTGTGCTGGACGGGTAATAAATAAAGTTGCTAGGGTAGGCCATCCCGGAAATGTCAAGCTGCGTTGCATCGCTGTACTCTTGTTTTTATTTAGTATCAATTAAATATCTGTAATAATGGTATTGACAATAATAATGGTCAATAATGGCGTTGACAATTCCCTGTCATCAATATCGACGGGATTTATTTGTCTATTGCATACAAAACCGATCACTTTCCGTCTGATATTCTCGCTAAAAATATATGATAATCAATATTTTTACTTAATATATGCTTTTTTACTGTTTTATTATATATATATATATATATATATATTATTTCGGCTTCCCATATAAATTCACTTCCAGTTCCGAGTGAATCACTATGGGGAGTCGAAATTTCATTTTACGAATTTTACAAAAAATGTTATTGATCTATGATACTGATCACTTACTAAGCCACCAGTATTAATTTGGACGATGATCAAAAAGTTACCATGTATTTACAGATTTTTGTGAATATTATGGTAGAAATTAAATAAAAAAGAAAACTTTCGATATATATTTCAACCCACTTGGGGTCGTCGTCAGTCGAATATGGAATAGTGGGTCGAAATATATATCGAAAGTTTTCTTTTTTATTTAATTTCTACCATAATATTCACAAAAATCTGTAAATACATGGTAACTTTTTGATCATCGTCCAAATTAATACTGGTGGCTTAGTAAGTGATCAGTATCATAGATCAATAACATTTTTTGTAAAATTCGTAAAATGAAATTTCGACTCCCCATAGTGATTCACTCGGAACTGGAAGTGAATTTATATGGGAAGCCGAAATTTTATTTTACAAATTCCACAAAAATTGTTATTGATCCAAGATACTGATCACTTATCATGCCTCCAGTATGAATTTGGACGATGATCAAAAAGTCACCTTGTATATATAATAAAACGCTAAGAATATACCAACATGCGAAGCCCAGTATTTTACATAAATAAAATAACGAATGAATGACTTAGCTGTAGTAAATGTTTGGGATGTTATTTAGTTATCTATTGAATACAGCTCTAGCAACTAAAAATAACGGTTTGAATTCGTTTCGCAACGATCATCAATCAAATGTAACGTCGACGGTAAGCTTACGCAATGGTTTAATCTTAATAGTCGGTTTAGTGCCGATTAGATGAGATTCCCAGACAAAATTAATGTCAATTTAACGCGTTGTTTTATTAGTATGAGACTGAATGAACCTTGTGACTTGTTTCACAATATTTTCTTATGTGTTACGTTATTGCCTGTTGTCTTGGTTGTTATTATGGTTGGATGGAGATGTCTGATTTGCAATCATAAAACAACATGGCTTCAGAATCAAATATACAAAATATATTTGCCATCTCCTTAGGCCGGCGGAGCAATCCTAGATTATACAAACGAAATACCAAAACCATTTGTAAATCATAGATATTCTTAAAGTAGTGCGTATTTATTCCAATTGCATTACAGAATAACGAGGTTCCCAAATATAATACTAAATAAGAACACTGATTTAAACATGAAATATGAGAAAAATACACTTACTATGGAAATTTTAAATTGCTTATACGTCGTCTTTAAATCAGAACCCAGATATTCTGATATTCTGTAATCCAATTGGAATAAATAAACACACACTATCCTAAGAATATATGTATACGGGTTTTGGTTTTCCGTTTCTATGGAATATATATATATATATATATATATATAGCTACATAATATCGTATATATATTGCTACATAAATTAAATGAACATTTAATCTAAGTAGTTCATGTACATTTATTATTTTATTACATATATTTTTATAAGATTAAAATTTGACTTGTGAAACGTGTACCTACTTTGCAAAACAAACTTTTTGAATTTTAGGCATGCTCCGACGGCCTCTTAAATTATACTTGTACATATAACAATCCTTATCGTATTGACGTTAAACTTAACCATTATCCAATAATACGATCAATTAAGGCATGCTAATTAGGTTTCACCCTATAACACGAAACCGCAAACTCAGTGAGCTATTCGGTTAGATGGTATCACTGAAAGTCTGAAACTGGAACTCGCCCCACCCAGCGCGCTCTAAGTTTATTTTATCAATTACAATTATGTCACGTACGTGGCCGGCTGCCCGCGTACTATCAGTTTAATTCATCGTTTATTTAAAGCATGCAACACCAGCGGTCCCTATCGATCACATCAGAAAAGGACGGCTGGCTTTAAACCTTCTTTTAAGCCGGGATTGAAAGGGAGAGGTTCTCAACGTGTCCCTGTTTATTCGTGTTAAGGTTAATAGCGCTATTTGTAAACAGAATGCGATGGTATCGCCGGAGACTGCGGTATTCGTACTTAACACGAGAGTCTGCTTGCCGCATCGCTAATCCCCTATAAAATGGTCATGGATGTGTTTCACAACATTGTATTTTAACTCGAGTAAAATCTTTATCTTTTCTCACCTTATGAGGCACCTGGATTTTTCTCAAGATTTATACAAAATGTAAAAACTGAATGTGAAGTCAACAGCTTATTTTCTTTATATTTTTTTCATGAGTATTTAATTATCTAGCGACATCTAACTATGTCTCTATGCAGCCCAAAAAGCAAAATTTGATGAAACACCCATAATAGCTGTCAGGATATCGTGAATATTGCCTGGTTTTTAAGCAAAGATTAATAAGTTGTATAATTTTATTTATACTGGAAATAAAAAAAGAGAGAAATACAGACGTCGTTCATGTAAAGAAGACCAAGTTTATACACATTTCTATAAATAAACAGTTACCGTTTCATGGAAAACAGTTTTTACCTGAAACAATTTCACAAATTCAGCGCTTTCTGAATATCTCGCCATCTTGCACCTTTTGAAGAGAGATGTGTCGGAGTGCGGTGTGGGGGAGAAGGGAAACATATATAAAGATGTGTGCAAAGTTTCATTGACATCAAAGCCATCAGGAGTCACAAAGGCCACAAATACCTTAAAGAGTAAACAGGGATAATTAAAAACCGTTTTATTGAATCTTAAAATGGCAAGTCAATTAAATTGAATATAATAATATTTAAAACGTTGTCTATAGTACAATAATTATTACCAGAGAATAAAATCAATGTTTACGTAATGATGAAGAGTTTCGAAATTTTCGCTATAAAAGACAAAAGAGTAATTTGCAGTACAAATATGTACGTGTAACGTGAAAACATCAGTGTAAAATGTTGACACAACAGAATACCATTAAAACTTGTTTTAACATCAGACGTAAAATATTTTATGCCAGCCCGAAAGGTATTCGAATTAATAACGACATTGAATAAACACTTTAATATGCGATGAACAGGATTATAAAAAGATCTTTCAAAGAGTTATTCATAATTTTTTGCTTGTTTAGGCAGTTATGGTAATGGAACAAACATACGTGTATAAGTAATGTAACGACACTACAATTACTGAAAAGAAGTGTTATAATCATCGCTTTGACAATATGAGCTTTAGCAAAGATACAAAAAAAGATTAGTCCGCTTCACGATAGCAAAATGATTGGCAATACCAGACTTGTATGTCGCTTATTGCGCGATCACAATCTATATCAGTTGATTTGTAATGTGATTAAAATAACATATCGACGATACACAATGGTCATTTTGTGATTTATATGGACATTGAAACATGCTTGCACTTTTACAAAGTATTATGAGAAATTCACATTACATGTGTATGTAGGTGCAAAACTTGCATTTTACTTTCTTTTATCTAGATGATCTCATCATAATATCGAGGGTTAGAGCCACAGAGCTTTATAAGTAACCTCTTTCAAGATTGTAGGTACGACAAGTAGTCCGGGTTAATACGACCATTGAATGGGACCTTAGGGGCTATGTAAGTATCACTAAGCCGTTTGTAATAAACCCAAGTATTTGCATGAAAGCGACTTGATATTTGCATATGCAAATTACTTTCCGTCTTTATTTGGCCTGCCGACATCTTTAACTCGTCGTCCTTATGTAAATGTAAGTCCCTTGTCTTTCTGCGTCTTCTGACGAATCTTTAAGTGCTCATTGAAAATTGTAACGCTTGTCAATGTCCGCTCAACCAACCGTGACGAGAAGGCCAATACTTTAAGGGGCTGCACAATGCTAAAATTCAGTCCTGCTCTAACGCTTTTGTTTTTTAAGTATCTATCCTGCTCTAATCAGAGACCGCGTACGCAAAACTTCAGTTATTTTGAAATTGCGGCTACATTAGCACATTATCTATAAATTCTTTACGTAATAAATATGTTTTTTTTCTAATACGTATCTGCGTGTGTTGGTTTCGTTTCAATATTTCGTTGAAATATGAAAACTAAATCGCTTTTATCGTGAAATTCATGCTTTTTTGATTGATTATAATGAAAAGAAGATTGAAAGTATGTTTATTTATAAAGTAAAAATTAAAGAGTAAAGACTTATTTGTCGTTATTAAGATTATAATATTTATATATATTTAGGTTTTATATATATTTATTATTATTTATACATTTATATTTATATATATTTAAAAAAACACATTTAGAGAGATATATTTCGAACTATTGTTCGGCATCAGTCTTGTAAATAAATTATTTATTTATTTACAAGACTGATGCCGAACAATAGTTCGAAATATATTTTTTTAAATATATATAAATATAAATGTGTAAATAATAATAAATATATATAAAACCTAAATATATATAAATATTATAATCTTTATTTATAAAGTGTAATAATTGTCTTGAGGCAAAAATCACACCATATTTTTTTTTATTTTTACCATATACATTTACGGAACTGAATCCAATGCAAAACTGATGTTTAGCATTGTGGAGCCCCTTAAAATCATTTCAACCACAACGAAAACGAAAAAAATTGCCTACAAAAAGCTCAGTTTTAATAATTGCATTATAAATTTATAACACAACGGAATTCGATCCAAGACATTGCTCGAAACGGTCGAACGATTCGGGGACAAAAGCCAAATGAACAATAAAGCCGGTGGCGCTCATTTTTGTAACCCCCAACAAAAACAATAAAACAAAGAGATAACACAGGCACGCAAGCAGAGCTCTCGAAAAATAGCAGCGGCACACACGCGACGATAAACCGGCATAAACCTGCCACACATGCGCGACTAAAAAACAGGCAACCGCACACGGACACAGAACAAAGTGTGGCTGTGGTATAGCTCGAGTCTCTACATGTGGAGGCATTCGTGCGTGAACCGGCCGAGTCGCTCGTTCGTTACTTGTGTACATACCTACTTATTTTATTACACATACGTACAAATGCGTGTGTGGTATCCATTACGGAAAAAGCGTAGAGCAACGGAGTGTGTAATTGATTAACAGTTTGAGAACCAGTCCGACGATGACTGACGGCAGATGCCTTGCGGACAATCCTCGGAGTGTCGACGATTATCCACGATGATTGTTTCAAAAATCTTAATAATCAACTTGTCAATTTAGTTCATACTTTTGAAAGAAACACGATTTTTCATTCGCGTGAATAAATTTAGCGTGAAATTGTTTTTACGTAGCAAAACCAGTAACCACGCATTGTCCATATTTAAAACGATGTAGGTCGGTAGAGTAGACAGATGTTAAAAATGTAACAGCACAAGCAATCCTTTCAAAATTTACATTTACTTTGAAAGAGCTTACGCTTAACAATAAAAATAAGTTAGGAGGTGCACGAGAGCTAAGCCGTGCTCAAAGAAATAGAATTGTTGTAAAAATAAACAGACCGAGCATAAATAACTCAAGCAGACTAAATAGAATCATAAATGTGCAATCCAGTGATTTGTAGGAGCTGAGTCCTATTAAAAATGGTTAGACGGAAAAGTAATGATTTATGAAGAGCAAAAAAGCGCCACAAAGACTGCTCGCCTGCCTGACTACGTTTGTCATGCATGCTACATTAATAATTCATAGCACATCACACCATTGAGAAAGCACCCTTTTCATCATACTGATTTAACATTTTCAGAATGTTCAATTGGAATCACATTTAGCCCCACAATTTGATACTTCACTTAACATATAAATTACCTCAGAATTGGTTTACCCTAAATAAATACTGTTCGAGGAATCCTCAAAGCAAATTTTCGAATACATTTATGTACGTCAATTCTGACGAAGTAGTTCAAATATAAAACATTTCGTTTGAGCTAAGCTGAGCATATAGTACAAACATGCCATTGTAGAAAACACAATGGGCTTCGTTTATTCAAAAGTATGATTTCTTATATTCATAACAGTTATAATCAATACGAATATGTATGTATTAATAAATTTCTATAACTGTAATTAATCAATTAAATCTAATACTTTGATTAGATGATCCACTTAGTAATTAATTGGGAGAGAAACGAAATTGTGAGTGCTAGAAAAGTATTTCATCTGTATGTATGTATGTTTATGAGACTTAATAAAAATACCACGAGAAAAATAAGATTCACAAAACTGAAATGGCGAAGTACCCGGCTGGATTAATTCGCGCAATTTAAACTTCGCTACCAGGAGAATACGAAGCTGAGCAGGTATTCAACTCGTCACCGAACAGGGTGGCGGAGGGAGACGGGACACCCGCCACCCCCCGGGTTTGAGGGAGAGGTGGATATTTCATCGACTCCGACTACAAGATGGCAGCCGTTTGCGGTTGATAGTTTATGGTTATTGCGAGCGAACGCGACGTGTCCGCAGCGGCTTTATCACATTGTTAGCGTTGTTATCCGCGTCCACCGGATTAACTCTAGATCAGCCCGACACCCTCAGTCCACTCGGACAATAGCCCTCGTAATGGCTTCTTCACTTATTTATATGATATCATCAGCTGTTATTTAAAAGTTCATGATGTTGTCCTAACAAAGGCCTTTATGAATTCTCTCACGTTTTATTTTGACATTGTATATCTTTGTGCGGCACAAAAATGTTTTTAAACCAGCAAAAGTTTTACGAGCTTTTAATTAAAAATAACAGCGAAGAGTGAGGCAAGATTCTCCCCCGACTTCAAAGGGCTCCGGTGTCGCGTGAATAAATCTTTCCGACGGGATAAAAGTGGAAAATCTCCGGATATAAATGTTGCAATTCGTGCGACTATGTGATCGATTGCTCTCACACTATCGTTGTGTTGCTTTTACACGACATGTTATTTGTTTCTGTTGTATTCAGAGATACTTTTGTGCTCTAATTTTTCTTCGTGCTTTTAAATGGTAAAAACGTATTGCATTTTAGTTCAGTTTATTTTCAATAGAGGCTTTTCTTAAATCCATAGATAGCAGTACAGTAGAAAAGCAAAAAGAAGTCACGTGCGCTTCGACTATAAATCGAGTGAGCACGCTAACTCTGATTTACTGAGACTAGTGTCAGCTTAAAGCAAATTCCGCTTTGACAGTAGAGGACCACTAGTAAAAATTACTACTTCTGGACCACATTTGAAATCTTCTCGAAATCACCACTTCTGTAATTTATGTTCTTTAACGCAAATTTTTCTTTGTCCTTGTTTGCCAATATAAGTCTCCCAAGACTCATTTCAAAGTGACGAATGTCATAAAATCACAGAACCCTTTTTGACATGCTTTTTTATGCAGATTTTTTCAACAGTTTTCAAAAATGACAATTTATTTTATCGTGTAGATATTACATACATCAAAAATTACCGACGTTTTAATTGTTTTTGACATTTTATCACATATTTCTAGAATTCGTCATTTTAAGAAATTGTCATTTCGGGAAGAAGGCATTTTTGATATGATCGAAGCGTTAGAGAAATAAGTATTTTTCTCGTTGTTTTTTTTTCCTTAGTTATTAGCTTTCCTCCAGATGGCGCTGTCTATGTCACCATAGATAAAATGCGTTTTGTAGCAATCAACGTCAAAGTGGTTTTTCGTTTGTTTGGAATCGGTGCAAATTTTGTCTTTGATTCTGTTGCTAAAGAATACGACAGTGCCATCTAGGAATCTTATTTAACATTAAATTTGACATAATATGGAAAAACGCTCGTTGTATAAATTCACATAAACATTCTTTGACATATTTAAAATACTTGGCAGCAGAGACAGACAATTTTATAGAAATACTAGTTACATTTCAAATGGAAATGATTTTATCCCTTTAAAAACAGTCTCGCTTAAGAAAATATAAAGCTCAAATTAGAAACAGTATCTGCTGTTTTACAAAGACAGTAGAAACTTTACTTCAAGTCCATTCATTGGACAGACAACGAAACTGAAGACTTCTTGAAAGAAGCTTTTACAGGATTCAATTAAAACTTTTATTGATGTAACGACGACGACGCTTCAAAGAAAATTGTAAAACTAAATGAAATTCACATTCAAACACAAAACAACTTTCAAAATTATTATTTCGAGTCTTGAAAATTTGTCTTTCAGTAACAAATATTAAAATAATAAAGCAGGCAGTTTGTTTTCCCCAAAACAGTTATTAGTTAAAACAGTATGTTTGTAATTAGCAGCACATTTGCCGGAAGCCTGGGGGTACCATGTGTTGGGCACTTTCCACCGCTGAACTGTACAAACCCACATCCACCGCAACCGTTCAATTATTTTATGTACTATCAATGCCCGCAGGTTCGCACGAGCTAAAGTGTTATGGCTTTTATTTTACATTGGTTTTAACACCGACTCATGAACTAGAACTATCTGTTATACGAGTCCCATTAAACTCTTAGATTTAACAGTCCAAAAATATTTGGCTTCTGGTCATATTTCCCAACCCTTCCATCCTTTTTTTCCTTAATAAAATGTCCAAGTACTGATAGAGATACGACCCTGTCACAGTAAAGTTTTAATGTATTTTTAAATGCAGTACCCGAACGCGATTTTCTGCTTTAACATTCCACTCCTCAATAAAATAGGGTGGAATAAGAGATCATTTCACCGGGGTATTTTCTGTGCCCTCGGGGCTACCCTTAAAATTCTTTGCGTATTGGAAATTTCTCTTCATATCCACTTCAATTGCAAGTGCCTATAGTGGAATCTTACCGAGACTTTAGAAAGTAAAGATGGAGTATAAAATAAAATGGAAACGGATTTAAATTGTAAAAACTTGTATTAATCCATGTTCTGTTATTACATTGTTATGTTCAAAAACATCTTCACGATCACAAACAGTATCATTAAAAACTTTAACACCGGCATTACAACATAAACAGTTCGCCTTACCGTAAAACATTGTAATTTTACTGCAACACAACGTTTTCTTTGTACTATCGACGCACATTTTGCACTTTATCGGTAGGTAGTGTCTGGACACGATATCATACTTGAATTTTATGAGCTTCAAACAATGCAACTAAATCCCGTACACACTACAATGTACGAGTACTATCATACAGCTGGAGCTATGCTGTGGTATACCTCGTGGTATAATACCATCATGAGCACCACGGACGGTCAATTTAATATCAGTAGATGTATCAACGATAATAGCGGATCTTCAATCGATATAAGACTCTTCGGTTGTTATTTAATGCGACGGCCCTTCCTTATGATTATTTCTTTCGCCATTCAAGAAAGAAGCGAGCGATAGCTGTCAGAAATTATAGTGGTTTATTTTTACCGCAACTGCACGACCAACGCGACGGTAATAAAGTATAAATTGAAGAAATAATTACTTTAAAGAGCCAGACCGCGGCACTGAGCCTTCTAGATCATTCTAGCGATTAACTGAAACTAATGGATCGATCTTATCACTTGGATTAAACTAATTGCCTTTTGTAAATATGTTTTCATTTGAGATGTTTTATCTTGTTTTTATCGCATTAACGTTTCTACTTTGACTGTGGACGATTTCTTGACAGAGTTATATTTTTATCTCTTTTTTATTAGCTACGTCGTCGTTTTTATGCGCCTCGGCATCGCATCTGTTTATCTTGCTTATATTGAGGTCTTTTATCGCTTACAAGATTGATTACTTTACCTTCATCTAGAATTTTACGTGCTACCCCGATTAGATTAAAACTAGACATTTTCGACGTCAAGTGTAAAATGTGTGAGATTGCTGAACAGACTGAAAGCCTCGAAAAATTATATACATTGCAGAGAACACAAATTAAACGATTAAATGATTAATTGAACCAAAATAGTAAAGTTTTTAAGCGTAAGTTAAATAAACTGCAAACAACCCGTGAAAATAAGCTTTCGTTGAGATCTCAGAATTTTGAGCGATGACTACTGATTATTTTTATACATGTATACCAATGTATTAAATGCAAAATCAAGCACTTTCTTTACGTTAGTAAAAATGGTTTTCAATCTCACGCTGATATACATCAACACAGACGTATAGTTGCACCTCGTCTTAAATGACGTTATTTCGACAGTGACAAAAAAAAGTACTCTCTGAAAAATGACAGTCTACAAGTCAAGTACCTACTTCATACTGAACAGGCTCGAACTCGACCCGACTTTTATCAAAGACATCCTTAAAATAATTTGTCCCTGACAAAGTTAACCAAAATACTCAAACTAACAACTCTAAGAAAACCAAGGTGCGAGAAATAAACGTGTACCTCTGAGAACAACAAGACAGTCTTGCTTTGACAGGCTCCTAATAATACCACTCAGTCGATAACTGACCATGTGACCATCCATGTGGTTAGCTGCGTATCCATCCCACATGTCGGAGTAACCAATTTCACAAGTATCAAGTAATCAACATCTATTTACCATAGCTGGGGCGGGGTTATACGCAGTTCTCACCAGCAATTTCCTCTACAAGGTTCTACTCGTACAAATGACTGACTTACCGTAGTTTCAAGCGTAACTAACTTCTACGACTCCATACTTTCCTAGTACCTCGTTAGAAAAAGTGCAATGGCCAATATATTATGGTGAAACGTTTGTCTTTGTTAATTATGTTATGACTTGTATGTACAAGTGGAGGGATTAAAACGTTAATAGTGAAAGAGACTCCTTTATCAATCAATTCATTTCTGTGATTGCACAACATGACAGGTTCAAAGGTCAAATATACGATATCGTCAGAGATAGAGGGCATTAAATTTTAAGCGCAGACGCAAATAGCAATTCGTCATAACAATTCAACATTATCATCGTAAATATTAAAGATAATATTAACCTTAATGACTTCTTAACTGACGATGATGCTAAAGATGAGAGGATTACAATAGAATAGAACAAACTAAAATGTAAAATTCACACGACGCTACTAGCAGAACAATAGTAGGTTTTTTTTACATTATCGTGTAGTATTATGACATACCGTTGTTTGTTGGAGTGGTTTCGGCACTCAACCATGTAAATACATGCAGCCAGTGTAAGTGGCGAGGGACCGTTTAATGCAAATGTCACGGTTCATTTTACTACTAATAATGATAAAGAGCCTAGACAAAGAGACTTAACTGTAAGTTTAATTTATTTAACGTCTTTGAAGCTATTAGCTGTACCAATGCTATTAGGACTCGAAGAGCCTATTAGCAATACAAATTTTAATGTCCCGGTCGATGCGTAATTTGTCCCGCCCAGAAAATAAAACAAGTCGCTATTAGGGATTGCAATTATCCGTCGATATGAACTATCCGATAACGGATAATTAACTATCTACGTATTCAGATAGTATTGGCTATCTACTAGCACAGACAATAAAATGTGAATAAAAATTTTCAAGTGAAACTTATCTATATGTAAGTACATACTACATACTGTTAATAGTAATTTGTGCAACAAGAGGTAAAGTTTTTTTTTGTTGCGAGTGCCGAGTTTGAATCCTGATTATTCTAAGTTAGAATCCTGAGCGTGGGGAGGGATTCAAAGGCACAAGAAACAAAATAAATTTGCTCTCGTGTGACACATATAACTTTTCATCTCACTAGCGAGAATACACAAGATGTAAAGACACTTTATTTTCGAACGAACTTATAAGAATTCAATGGTTTTTTCTTTAAATAATACACCACAATAAAATATTGGACACGAAAAAAAATGTAAGGAATGTTAATTGAATCCCAAAAGCCGTCAAAAATCGGAAAATCTCTGATAAACCGAACCACATCATCACGCGGGCGTTTTACTCTATCCGTTTCCGGTTTACTCTATCCGGTTACGGTAGAAGTTCATTGGTTTGTACGGAGTCCGTAGTCTATGGTACAGATTACATACACGCTGGGAGGCTATACACAGAATTACGAGAAGTTTACCTTGTCTATGGTATCCGACAAGCTGCAGGGCTGTGCATAGCTTACCAATGAATATGGAATCCTTATACAGTGAAAGATATAGCAACCATGTTGATGTTTGCTATCCCTTTTTCCCTTGAGCAGAAGTATTATTTTTTCTTTTTTCTCTTTTATATTTTAATTTTAAATAAAAGAAAATGATTTATTTTGTTTTGTTACTCACGAGACTCATTCCTGCAGTCAAACTGTTTATACAGTTTTGCAGGGCATTGTTTTAAAATATAAGATTTGTTTCCTGATTAATAATTTAAATAAATAAAAAATAAAATTATAGAGTTGCTGAACGTTACGTGAGCCACTGAAATACGAAATGTCAATTCACAGGTTCTTAATTAAAAGCACTTTTCTTCAGCAGCAAAAGGGCCTTTCGGGCTATAGATGTTTTTAATTCCAGACAACAAATTACTTCGTAAAAAAACTTACGTTGGCTGTAAAACTTTTGATACACATTTTAATGTTTTATGGTTGTGTCAATAAATCGTTTAATACGTTAAACTTATGTTACGCTAAAAAATACAAAAGGAGGTTTTTGCATGATATTTTTTTAGAACCATTGTCCTCAATATGCTAGGACAAGATGTAATTTATTAAGCTACCTCGTAGTCATTAATTTAGAAAAGTGATTAATGAATATCCCAATAATACATCACTATTATCCGAAAACAAAAAGTCTAACATATCCGAATAGCAAGCTCTAGTTGCAATAAAGTTCACACATGTCGCCCGCGGTTCGCAAACAAGAGCAAAACTCTCACCTGTCAGGCCAGTTCTGGCTTACCTGCAAAAGAATAAAAGAATCTGTTAGTTGGTGCAGAATTCAACGGAATTGTTTCACGGCGCGAGCTGTGAACCTACGCTTTAGGATTTCTAGAATAACTTTGTAAAAATACAGTGGATAGTAAAATGGAGACATATATTCTAACCGTTGTCTGTGTCTGAGGAATCGCATAAATATTTTAACAGAAATGTTGAAGTACCTATTGCGGCTTGGGTTTAAACGAGGTTGAGACAAAGAGGTTGCTTTACCAGGCGAGCATAAAGCCGCGATATATCGGCAGTTCGACGTAAAGCTGTTCGTCGACTCGCAGGATATTGCGAGCGCTCGACTTCACGGGGAAATTCACCTTTCATGTTCCTCTTTCCATAAATCGAAGCTCTTTTTTGCTTTATATTACGAAAATATTGTAAATTATTCTCAATTGGCCACACTACAACATAACTGTGAAGGAAACCGTAAGATCGTGACGTTGATGTTACAACATGTCTGACTGAGAAAATATTTCTCTATTTGTGTGTGAAAAGGGGAAAGCAATGGTGTGCTCTGTAATAACCTGTCAAGAGCATCACCATGAAATATGAACATTACTGTACCGATCGCAGTACAACTTTCTAACGGGAGGGCGAAGTTTCATTAACTTGCTTTAGACAACCACACTAAAGATCAAGACATTTTTATGCACAATACCTACTATTTCATGTTCTAGAAAAAAGTGGTTTAGGCTGTCGCGCCATGACACATCAATAATGGAAGATTTATTTTGGTAGTTACATTACAACCACTGAATATGGTGTAGTTACATTAAAGACCTCGAGTGAAGCACATTTTTATGAGTGAATCGTGGTCTTCCGTGCTCGTATGACATCATAAATACCTATTCCTGGTGTGTAACATTGAGTAATAACGACAAACTTTGACTCCAATCACCGTGGTGGATTCCAAATGTTCTGTAAAGAATATTAGAGAGTAGAGACATCTCGCAGTTGGCACGGTTTCCAAAGCCAAGCTTCCGTAAAGCCATAATATCCATGGGTTTACATTCCTTGTCTGTTGAACAATAAAAGTGTATGCTCGCTCAGTCATGCAGAAGACATAAAAAATTAAGCAGTCAATCGGAGGAAGAGCAGGGCCATAGGTTTCGAAATTAAACTAGATAACAGGGTGCTATCAACATGAAGAGACATTCTAAAGTTTTTTTCAGGAATGAAGTCCCGCGGATTAAGGCACTTTCGTATTTATTTATTCACAATAAGTACTTTGACAGGAGACTTCTTTCGTGAAAAGAACTTAGTGCGGTTTGATTCTCAAATTTAAACGACACGAATAAAATAAAAAGGTAGATTCAGTGGTAGGTATATTCTTGCACAAGTTATCCCTAAAATATATTGTAGTTGTATATTATTTCTTATTCATTATGATTTATGAACAAATATCTTTGCTTGAACTTGAACCAGATTGAATACTGTTACTTTGAAAGTATTTACAAAAAAAGAGATATCTTTACTGTTGTCTTCAGTGTTCTCATGTAACGGAAGAACTCCCCAAGGCACCATCCTAGGCCCACTAGTCCTTGTTCTTGATCGGATTCGATACAGTTTTAGAATTGCCCCCCAGGACGGCCGGTCGGCCGCGGTTGGGAGCCAATTACTACAGACCGTCAACAGTGATTTACGATATAATGGCGCTGCGGTCGACGCCTACATTGTTTAAATGCCTCGCACAGAGTCCCGACTACAATTCTCTACACAATTTGTGACTATGACATGAACAGTAATCGACACATGCTTTCAGTATTAAACTCACTAAAATATTCGAAGACGACACACACAATGCAAGTTAGAGTCCGATCTGATTCAGGGCTTTGACCGAAACGAAAGTAAAGACTCACGCTGTGAAGGTTGCGAAACTAAACAACCCAATAACCAAACAAAACATGTTAACAGTTACTTATCTCATTGTAAATAATAAGACGAACAAACAGATCGACCAATTAGTGAAGCAGTGACAAATAGCTAGAGATTGGTGTCCATCAATCAGGCAAACATGATTCTGACAACATTTTAAGTCTTGGCTCTTGACGTAATCGCACGTTACGTAAAAGTTTATAGACATGTCACGTAGTAAACTGTTCTGCTATCGAAGCAATCGATGTTATGTCGATGAAATCAACTGCCGATGGCAACCTACGAGATGTAATTAAGTGTTTAATTTTTAAATTAATGATACGGCCAACCGGTTTCGTAGATACCAAAAAAGGCAAGCAGTCGAACGATCGTTTAAAGAAGAACATGGGTAATCGAAACGCTAAATTGAATTTAGTGAAAAAGGCAATTTAATTACTGCCATTAAATTCTACGCGTAATTAATTTATATTAATAGGATCGTAAAATGTAGTGCTATAAAAGCTTGAAAAATGATAGAGAAGAATAACTAAATGAAATATAGCTACAAAGTCACCTTGATCCTTTGGTGCAATATGATGAACAAACGGACAAAACGAAAAAGCCGAAGCTGGTGGTGATGTTGAATATTAAAATAATGATAATAAATAAAACAAACAGCGTCATTCCGTAAACTCGTCCTCCATAAACAGAATTTAATGTTGGCCGTAAGTCGTAACCATTAATTGATTTGACCGTCATCGGAGCTCGGCATAAGCCAAGTGGATTCTTCTGCATGCTGCTTCACCGTGGCTGCTGAGTCGATCAATAACCGCCTCTGTTCCCAAACACTACGATTCTAGTCGATGGTTTACTTATCCCGGAGCAGGGTAGATGCCTGTCGAGATACACCTACGCATGCTCATCTCTATCAACTAGCACATCAAGGACAAAATTGTTTGGAACCTGTCATATATTTATTCCTAGCACATTCACTGCTAGTTAATTCTTTGAATAGGAGCTTCAAACAGAATCGCGTTAGTTCCTTGCTTATAAGGAAATCCGATGTTCCGTGAGCAGCATATCTGATGAGCGTTTTAGTGATCACGTCTGCCAGAGGAAATCGAGTGCCGCATCCTCCAAATATTGCTGGATGGAATTATTCGACCCAATAAACAAATTGGTATGTAAATTCGCGACATTTCACGCTGCAACGGTTTTCGGTGGCCGGTTTCCGAGAATGAGAAGATACGAGGCTGGATGTCTTGTTTATTTTCGTTGCGAAAGGCCGGCCGCACGCGATCTGACGTGCCCGTGCCTTGTAGCCGCCCCGACTGGCGATTATTCACGCGATTTCAATTATCTATCCGGCGATCTATCTAATTACGATCGTGTTATCCGAGCCGTTAGCGCGTACCAGCTCACTAGCGGATGGGGTTACCGTGTATCGGTGACTTGGTTATTATGTTTTACTGATTTCATTATGTCCTTAACATTACATCAATTACTTGACTTGTTTTGTCATGTTGTGTTTGTCCTGAGAGTGTATTTCTTAAGATATTAAGAACCCGTTCCGAATCGTACTTCATACATATCTAAAAACCATAATACCTCGCGAAAGTGGAACAATTCAATCGAATAAATTTTAAGCTTTCAATTAGACGGTCAATATGAAGCGGTGTATGTCCCTGATTTTTTCACAAACATCGCGTTAACGACCAGAAAAATATTTAAAATCATGGGGTTTTCGCCTTAAAATCGAGTACTTTTACAAGGCTTCGTTAAGTGACTTATGAACATTTAACAAGCAAAGTAAGCACATACACCACTTGGAAGAATCATCAATACTCTAATTAATTAAAACAGAATAAAAAATAACAAGTAATCGAGGTACAATTAAGGTATTCAGAAATAATTATTATTTCCAACGCAAAGGGCGAGACTCGCTCAGCACAGTTCGAACGCCGTGGTGCAAAGCGTGAGGCTTAGATCAGCCAGCCAAATATGCGCTTTATTGTCGGGTTACGTCTCGCTTCGCTTTGGAGTTGGCGTCGTCCTGCACCGGGTTCTTAAGGCGATATGTAAAAGTTTTAGCGTCCCTGTTACTCCATATGCGAAAAAACTCTCAGTGCGAGAGGGACGGATTCGTGGAAAAGTAGCAAAATGTCGGTTTTTTATTAATATAAAAAATACTAAAGTTGCTATCAAAATTTCGTTTAACAAGCGGGCCTATTATGTATCTCTAGTTGCCTTCTGGACTGGGTGCCTATCATCAAAAACATAGATATACTATCGAATTCCGATTGTGTAAGGATATGTTCGCATTTGAAGTGACGGCACAGTTTGTAAATAGTTCAATACACACTAAAGGCAATTTTGAAATTTCAGTTTTTATCTATGTTTTTGATGATAGGCACCTCGTTCAGTTGGCAACTAAAGATACAGAATTGGGGGGCAGGTCCTAGATAACGTTAAAACTCATCTAATAAAATATAACTGCAGTCCATATGTCATTCTAAATCGTCAAACCAGGAGAATTGGTGTCGAAAACGACCTCATTTTAATAAATATTTCTATCGAGCCGAATTTCTCCAATCGCGTTTCTGTTTTAACAGATCCCTAGAAAAAGATTCCAAAAATAATATACTGTTTTATCAAAATAATACATTATTTACTGAAGTAGATATGCAAGTTCTTAAAATGACAATTTTTTTTCCGTAGCGCCTTAAGGTTAAACATCAGACGCTCGGTACAAAGTGCACAGCTTAATTTTGTTTTTCTTGTTAGGAAGTTAAAGGTGAAAAACATATTGGTCTGTGGCAATTCACGCCAATGGTTTAGTATAAGTTAGGTTAATAAGTCAACAGTTTGAAATAAAATGCACGATTAGCCGCGATTTTGTCCAAAAAAGCTTAAAATGCTGTTTTAACCCTTAATTAGTCGCATGGGGTCAAAGCAGTTTCGCATTAAAAAATTAAGCACTTGCCGCTGCCCGAATTTTCCCGCGCCCCCGCTAGCTTCATAACCCGCCTCGAAGTTTGTATTCTCTATTCTGGTAGCGTCCAAGTCATGGGAGTAGAAGGATGCGTCTCTGCGCTCTTGAGCGGTGACCCCGTGCGAGTAATTACGTTACTTTTTTGAAAGACTTGAGTTGTTTAGTTTATGTATTTTTCTTGTGTATTATTAATTCGATTTGTATTATTATATGTCCAGTGTGTAAATTTATTTTATAAATATGTTTTTTACAGCTTGATAAAATTAAATTATTCAAATACTTCTAAAGTTTTAACTTTGATCTTAGTATAAGTACAAATTGATAATTTTTGATAATAATTTTAATTTAGCTGTTTTTGTTTGATTGGATATTTAGTTCATGTTGTTTCCTTTTAAATATAATAGAATTAATAAAGCACTTTAATAATAATAAAGTTTTATTTACTTATATATTTCATAAAGAATAAAAATTATTCCTACAATTTGGGGTCACTTGTGACCCCATGCGAATAATTATGTAATTTTCTTAGTGCGACTAATTAAGGGTTAAGTTTGTTTCGACAAAACCATGGATAATTGTGCAATAAATTTCAAGCTTGATTTTGATTCATAAACCTATTGGCGTGAATTACCACAGACCATTATCTTTTTCACTTTTCACTTCTTAACAGGAAAAACAAAGTTAAGTTGTGCACTTTGTACCAAACGACTGATGTTTAACCTTAATGCAAATTTTATATTGGGATATGATAGAAGTGCGAATAGATGATTTCCGTGAAAAAAAAAAACGTGAAAAGCTCCGGGAAATATTACAGGATTACAGGTATGAAGTATGATACCTGGGGACTCAACCATTAAAAAAAAAACTCAGATTATTTGACCTTGCAGTTTTGAATAATAGTTACAGCACCATTGTTTCTCACCACTTGATGGTATGAACCTCTTTGTTTCGACATATGATGGTTTCTTGTAAACTTTGTGTTTTAGGTATGCGATTCTTAAAGAAAAACCAAAAAAATTTCATAGAAAGTTTGAAAATAATCATGCTCGAGTCCAAAGGCATCACCCGCGATACCTCTAACAAAAACATTTAGCTAAACAGCAACTAAAAAAAAACTATGCCATGGCTGCTTCAGAAAAGTAATAACACACTTACAATTCTTTTTCAATCAAAATATCCTCTAAAATACAGATAAAACAATAAAATTACGTAAATTGGGTCTCTCCATGGTGGCACAATCGAAATTCACTGATTTTGACAGATGACAAACACCTGACTTGAAACCCAGTAACGCCAGAAAGAATATTTTTTGCTTGTGCTTTATTTAGTTTCGGCTATAAAAAAATCATACTCCAAGGTATCATATATGCTACCTGGGGACTGAAGAGGTCCGCGACGACGACAACTTTGATGCAAAGCATTATGTTAAATATTTTTCTGGCCTTTATTGCGATGTTTTTGGAAAAACCAGGGACATAAACCACTTCATATTGGCCGTCTGAATGAAGTCCTAAAATTTATTTGATTGAATTGTTTCTTTCTTGCGAGTTATTTTGGTACTTACGAGCCGGCTCCGAACCGTTCTTCATAATATCTAAGTACCAAAATAACTCGCAAAGGAGAAACAATTCAATCAAATAAATAGTGGGTCTTAATTTAGATGGCCAATATGAACTGGTGTATGTCCCTGGTTTTTACAAGAACATCGCGGTAAAGACGAGAAAAATACGGAGCGGGTTCTTAATCTGTAAAATGAATCTGAACCACGATCTGGACTGTGATCTATTGTTTTAATAGTAGTTTATGCTACTAGGGCGAAAAGGAATAAATTACGAGGACGATTTAAAACACGAGCGTAGCGAGTGTTTTAAACGTAACCGAGTAATTTATTGCTTTTACGCCCGTGTATCATACTACGTTTTTCAATGCATGGTGTGAGGAAATGAAAACAAATATAATCTTGTGAACTTTAAATTATAATTGGCTCAAAAGGACTGTATCCAGAGCCGTTAAACAGTGGAAAAAAAAGTATAACATCTATGGTAGACAGGAAAGGCTGCAGGTTAGCCAACCATTGCAAATAAATTAAAAATAATAATAATAATAAAGCCCTAGGGCAAAATAATCGACTTTTTGTTCGGTTTTGATGCATAAAAAGTGGGCCTTTACGAGCACATGCATTGAAAAAATAATTAAAATGAACAGGGTGAAAGAGGTTAAACTATTTTCAAATTCCAATTATTTTCGTGCAAGTGGAAAATGCAAATGCCTGTTTCTTGAAGCGTACAAAATCTTTGAAATCAGGCAAACGCGCGTCTTCTGGTAACCCTATCTGGAGAGATTGCGTGAGAACCGCGTGGCCGCTAACTCCACAGAATTTTCATTAAAGAAGCCGTCCCATTAAAGTCGTTCCGAGCATTGAAGGCTCGCCTCATGGCAATTAACGCGTCTCCACTCTGAACTTTATTCAGTCGTTGAGCAGTAAGCCCTCAGCGGAAATTATTCTCCGCCATTCCGTTCCATTTGTGACGCGCTTCCCTCAGGCATCGATGTTCCTCTTTGTCAGTATGAGTAAGGGTTGCCAACATATTTTCGGCAGAATATAGTATTTTAAAAAATAAGCTATAAAAAATTGTATTTTATAAAAAAATAACAAAGGTGTGTTTGTTATTTACTAATTTATTTTTATATTATCGATCTATATTACATTAACTACCTATATTTTTTGCACTCTTGCATCTTTTTGCATGCATACAAACAAATCATGGCCAAAAGAGCTATATTTCAAACACCACATAAAACAAAACAAAAAAAGAAAACAAATTACAAACGAAATAGCCATATTCTGTGGTTATGAAAAAGGAGTCCAGCGGGCCTATTATGTATCTCTAGTTGCCAACTTAACTGGGTGCCTATCATCAAAAACATAGATATACTATCGAATTCCGATTGTGTAAGGATATGTTCGCACTTGAAGTGACGACACAGATTGTTAACAGTTCAATACCCACTAAAGGCAATTTTGAAATTTTGGTTTTTATCCATGTTTTTGATGATAGGCACCTAGTTCAGTCAGCAACCAAAGATACAGAATAGGGGGGCAGCTCAGCTTATTTGTCAAGGTTTGAAAAAAAGCTTCACAAGTAGGTAGTTGATTTTTGTAAATTCCATATTATGTCGAGATTCACATCGCTCGTTTATAAATATGAAGTACAACCGCAAATCTTTTATTCAGATGTTAAAATGCATGCAGGCGAACAAGCGTTTTCAATTCAATAAGAATTTGCACATAAAATGAGACGTTCAAACGACATAATAAAGAAATTGCTGCGGCAAGTCGAGGCAAAGGAATGAATTAGTAATGACATCAGAGGCAGCACCGCAGCGAATCATGAGGCAAGAATGGCAGCCTTGCGGAAACTCTTTCGTTTACAATCCCACTAATATTAAAAATGCGAAAGTTTGGATGGATGGATGGATGGATGTTTGTTACTCCTTCACGCCGAAACTACTAAAAAGATTAGGCTGAAACTTTAGTTTTAGTCGTAAATAGTTCAATACCCTCTAAAGGCAATCTTGAAAGTTCAGTTTATATACAAGGTGACTTTTTGATAATCGTCCAAATTCATACTAGAGGCTTGGTAAGTGATCAGCATCATGAATCGATGAAAATTTTTGTGAAATTCGTATAATGAAATTTCGACTTCCCATATTAATTCACTCCCAGTCCTGAGTGAATCACTATGGGGAGTCGAAATTTCATTTTATGAATTTTACAAAAATCGTTATTGGTTCATGATGCTGATCACTTACCAAGGCTCAAATATGAATTTGGACGATGTTCACAAATTCACCTTGTATATGTTTTTGACGATAGCCACCCTATCCAGTTGGCAACCTAAGATACACAATAGGGGGGGCTGAACTACGACATAGGCTACTTTTTATCCCATAAATCAGTTTCCATTGGAAGGCAATGGGGTGTCCAGTCCCTGTATTCTGTATCTTTAGTTGCTGACTGAACTAGGTGCCCATCATCAAAAACATAGCTAAAAACGGAACTTTCAAAATTGCCTTTAGTCGGTATTGAACTATTTATGAACTGTGTCGCCACTTCAAGTGCGAACATATCCTTAGACAGTCTAAATTCGATAGTATATCTATGTTTTTGATGATAGGTACCCAGTCCAGTTGGCAACTAGAGATACATAATAGGCCCGCAGTTCCTATAGAAAAGTGATGTACTGTTACTCTTTCACGCCGTTGAATATCGTGGGATGGGATGGAATGGGAAAGTGGCATTAGTGGGCTGGGATGGGATGGGATGGGATTCGATACGACTATACAAATACTTAAACAATGCGAGCGAAGTCGCGGGCAAAAGCTAGTCTTCAATATACAGCACTACTTTCTCTGCTATACACTTTGTAGCCTTTTCATTGCCCAGTAAAATATATAAAATGTTACCGTTTTTTAAAATCGCAGGTTTTAAACCCGTAGTCGCATATTTTCATGCCAATCAAGTATTGTAATGTTCTAATTTATCATGTAACGAGCGTGCTGCACTACATATTGTTATTATACAAGGTGTAACAGAAAGGTGTAACTATATTTGAAGAGCTTATTCAGTCAATGGTTTAGATTCTAGATAAACTTTAGAACAACTTTTACTATGGGGCCAACCCTGAAATCTCAAAAAAAAATCTGCCCTTCCATACATTTCGGCCGAGCGGCATTGCATTTTCTTATGAAGCAAGTAATATTTTTTTTCGATATACAGGATTTGTTCCATAGTAAAAGTTTTTCTAAACGATTGACTGAATAAGCTCTTCAAATATGGTTACACCTTTCTGTTACACCTTGTATGTATTCAATTATTATCGATTGAGTTGAACATTCAGGTTGTTTTGAAACGCATCTGTTCAGTTACAGTTTAATTTTAATTAATGTTACAATTATAGCGCAGACTACTGGGTTAATTTATTTACCGAGTGAGCAGCTGCCATGGCTTTAGTTTGTGACATTCAGGATATTTAACAAACTGTCATATTTAACTTTGCACGCTAATAAATTTAAATATACAATTTTCATAGCGAGTGATGAAGTCAGTAATGAGTAATGTTTTCAAAACGAAAAGAATTTTATTTTGGCTTAGTACGTATATCACAAAGATTTCAAAAAGTCTAGATGAGCCCTGGCACCTAAAATTTATTGCATTGTTTTTGAATGTGTTTTGAATGTGAAATGTCACACTTTTGGCTTTATTCGTATTTCTTGAAATGTTAGTGCACTTTAAATATGCACACGACGGCATATTGAGACCCTTTTCTCGTAAACATTCATTAAGGCGTCCAACTATCACTGTGTTCAGATGAGCACTGATTCCAAAAGTGTGAGCGTCACCCATTTAAAGGCGGAAACATTTTGGTGCTGTCATAGTACGGTAAGGGCCTATCTTTACTTTTGAAATATTTGGTATGTCAACGGAATGTTTTGGCTTCAAATCAGATGTTCATTTAAAACGTTGTTGTTGGTGATTTTTTCGTTGGACTAAGCTTTATGTTCACAAAAATAAATTTAATTGGGTGATTGCGCGGGCGCAAAATTCCATATTTCAAGAATATACATAATAAACAGTTTAAAATAAATTACTAAGAGGCTGTTGTCTTCTAGATTAAAAGCAGTCTTTCGAAAACTCTGAGCCAGCAATAAAACGTAATTAGTAACGCAAAACGGCAAGCTTAATTCTGAGCAATAATAATAGGTCTTTACATATGAAATTGCCGAAATTTTCTTACAGATTCATGAGTTCATAATTCTTGTATTTGAATAGCTTTTTCAATCATTTGTTTTAAAGTTGATTTTAAGGTTTTACATTTACGTATTAAATTTTGTTTTTATTTTCAGTTTGATTATAAAAATTAAATCTTCAAAAACAGTTCGTCCTAAATGCCATCCATTTTCATGATAAGATTCGCAATAATTTTTTTCAGCTGACAATTTTCAGAAATTAAATTAATGTTGCTGTTAGGTTAATGTTGTTTCATTCAGACACATTAGAAATTACATAATTTGGGTTTGTCATTCCTAAAAAAAAATGCAAAGATGTTAGTACTGAAAATTGAGTTTCCTTTAAATTCTCTATAAAAAACGGCAATTTCATATGTAAAGACCTAATAATATACATTTAAATTCCACATAATTATTTCACACACGTAATATAAGTAGATAATATTTGCATTTTATACGACAGGCTGATTTTATCAGATGGCAATAAATTTAAATATCCGAGGAGCCGACCAGATAATGACAATTCGAGATTCCTGCATTAAAAAGTACTAGGAGTAAAGGAATAAAAAAATACAAAGCAAATAATATCTAGAACAGATCCATCATTCGTGATTGTGCTAACAATCTGCTCCTTTTATCTTTTTACATCAATATTTTGTGAAAAGAAATTTCGCTTAGATTAAATTATGTTAAGGTGTGTTAATTCGAAGATCATTTCGAGATTTAGGTTTAATAAGCCGTATTTTCGAACATTTGGTCTAATACGAGTAGTGCAATCACACGAGTCGAGAAAAAGTTTCTCGCACGAGTTTCGTATAATTTTTTATAGCACAAGTGCGGAAAATGCCGACTTTACGCATGCGCAGCGTGCGTAAAGTGGTCATTTTACGCACGGTGTGCTATAAAAGATCTTATGTTGGAATATTATTACGAAAAAGTTGCAACTTCCATTTGCCTTCGTGTGACGTCACTTGAGAAATGGCTGTTTAGAAATCTGTCCTTTGCTATCAAGATAAATTTATAAGCAATCACACATCACAATCAGTATAATGTCTAAAATTCTCAAGTGACGTCATAACTGACAATTCTTTAAAAAATCATGAAAAAATTATGATGATCCATTTATATAAGGTCTTTCAATTTAAATGGAAAGTAATTTAGGAGGTGATTCAGTATCGTTAAAACATTACATTCCACTGCAAAGTACTTTTTTTTGCGCGAACTTTTTCTTTACTTGTCCATACAAACTGAGTCAGCTGATCGGACCAAAAGTGCTTTGCAGTGGAATGTGATGTATTAAATACTGAATCACCTCCTAAATTACTTTCCATTTAATTTGAAAGATCTTATATACCAAAATAATGAAAACTTGTCCTAAAATGGCTTATACACTATGAAAATAAAGGAATTACAGTCACGGCGAATCCTCTCACATTTGCATTACCGTGTTCACTAATACACAGTCCATTCGGAAATCCTAGTCACAGATTCTGTGCCGAGTTGACAGGCTCGCTTTGCGGCCAGCCGACCGACAGGCCCTCACCACCACACCCGAAATAACACTACGCACACACACACAACTAATCGATACAGGGGGAACCACCCCGCGTTCCCACAAAGGGGATGAATTTAAATTATTCACAACGTGTATAACTGTGTGCCATCTTTAACAAACAAATTACGTATGCACTCCTAATAACGCGATACAGCCCGGCTCGACTTCTGGGCTGAGGCATTCAATTATAACTTAGTGGATAAATGACGTGGATCGTATTCGTAATTACCTTACCCGACGCTGCTATCCTGGTACTTTACTAATTACAGTTAACGGTAATTGGTGCTAATTTAGAGAATTATGGCGCATTTGACAAAACGGACAAGACATTTGTGATATAAAATGTACGCACAATTAAGCAACAGTCCAAACTTGACCAAATTGCTTCTTTGACCTTTACAAGTAATTGAGTTAACATGGTCGCAATTTGAGATAAACAAGCCACGTATCTATATTCCAAATTAACATTTGGCTTTATAAACGTACGCGAATATAATAACATCAGTTATTGCGTTTCACCTCAAGAGAATTCAAATCAAAGCTTTAATCTCGATGTCGATCAAACTAAACGGTCGGAGCAAAGTAAGAAAGTAGCAAATAAAACGTCAAAGAGATTGAATATCGATTGGAGTCGGTTCGACAGCAATCTCGGTGAAGAAGAGGAGACGGGGGAAAAGAGCACACTGGGGTGTACAATAGGGACGCGACGAGGGACACTTCCGGGCGTCCGCGACAATTTATGTTATTGGCAGAGAGGGCCGAGCTGGACCCCGAGCGTCGACCGCCATGTGGGTGATACCTCCTCAGATGTAATTGTTAGTTGGGCACAGGATATTGGGGCATTTAATGTGAACGGTGATTGATTAAACGGCGATAACCGTAATGGGTGGTATGCAAGGGCTGCTCTTGATAAAATGCTAACTGATTGTACTCGTAAAATGGACACTATAGTAGAGATAACGCTTATCGGAATTATGAACTGAAAGGCAAAAGAGTCGTGTTTATAATTGAACAAAAAACGTGATAAATTTGTTCCTACGTAAACAGCCTGAGAAACAAATTAAGTATACAGTATAAACAACAAAAATAATTTTGTATTCAAACAGAAATAAAATTGTGTGTACGTACAAGAGCGGTCGGGAGCGGGAGGCGACGTGCAGCCATCCGTTAACAGATTAAGCCGAAAGATCAACAAATATATTTTAATCCGTCCCAACTCCGAAAACATTCTCGCATTTCCGTCGGTAAAAAGTTCCAGCTCTCGGCACATGGGCGAGAAAAAATCCGAATTATTATCTTAAGTCGAAACCCAACTGAAACCATTAGTAAACAACACGACACAAAAGAGAGCAAAACAGCGACAAATAAAAAAATATAAGGCAAAAAAGCGGCTTTTGATCCCAAACTCCCCTACGTTTGGGTATTAAAATTGAAAGAATTAGTTGCTGAACCAGTTGAGCGATCGATTTCAATCACGTAACAATACAAACGAATAGCTTGTGCTTGTGAAATTTATTTGATTTGTTTACTAAAGTACGACTGAGAAGGATCAATTATACAATAATTTACTTTAGAGTAAAATAACACAAATTACGTTTACTAACAAACAACAATTATTTTGTAAATATCTAAAAGCAGAATAACACCGCAATCTCATATAAACTCTAGTAGATCCAGGGTTGCCAGGTCTCCAGTTTAATAGTTCCCTATCCGGGTAAAACATCAAAAGAATATCGGCCTAATAATGTCCAGTTATATGTTCTGTGGTCCAGTACTTTAGCAATCATACATAATCAATATAGGCGGGATTTCTTAATTAAGGGAACTTATTTTTCACTATTTACTATTTTTATATACTTTTCTGGGACGTGAATGAACCCATTATGTATTTAAAGATTTTAACATTAACTGTGTGAAAAACAAACATTTACGTTGCGCCTTTTTAACTACAAAAACCGAAACTTACCGCATTCTCTCTGTATTTATTAGAGTAGAAATTCGAAGATCGAGAGACGTATGCGATACATTTCGAGGATCAACTTACATCCTTTTTAGAACCCGCAAAACCTTTGAGGTTTCATCATCATCGTCCTATCCAATATTATTTTCTGTAAGATCTGGCAATCCCGGGTAGATCTGAGCTTAGCTTACTGGCAGATAACATTATCTAGTCTAGACTAGTAAAGCAAGCAAAGCAATTTATAATAACTGTTTCACTTTATACGTTACATGCAACGACCGCGACAAATCTGTTAGAAGCACTCGCTGCAAAGCAAAACTTTCCACTCGAACAAAGAACGGGCAGGTATGCGACAGCTGCGGAATATACCAGCCCCTTCGTCGACGATATACTGATATAATACCCAACTTTACCAGCGACTCAGCCCACAAACCTCGACCAGTCGTTCGACTAATCGCACAACCGGCTCGACAGAGACCGTACAACTTAAATGGGTTTATGACAGCCGCCTGGGGAATTTAGTTGTAAAAACTAAAAAGAGCGAACATACAAAAAAAAAGCGTAATTTGAAACGTACGTGACGATAGACAGATTAGCGTGTTGTCAATTGAAACGTTAATTCAAAAGATTATTATCCGTAGAACGAGCATCGTTGTCAAACATTTCAAGCTTCTGATAGACGCGGACCGTTAGGTAAGCTAACTGTAAACGTAAATTCTCTTTAGATTGTCGTCAGAAAGGCGGGACACGCCATCTCAACAATCGACGCAATTAATGTTAAACCAATTAACTTTGGAAGAGTACATAAACTGTTGGGAGCAACTGTTTGTGTTGTTATAAACAAGAAGCAACTGAAGCAACTAGGCTTACAAACTGAGAGCATAATGCACGGTGGAAATAACAAAGGAGAATGTCACCAGGGGCTCGCCGCTCCCGGAGCCCGGACTTACTACTCACATCCTAATTACGTCAATATTAATAACGCGCTACATCGCCCGTTCCTGTCGCCAGCTGCCCGCTTATTGGTATTACACACTCCTTGGAACTTCTAGCCGCTCATAATTACTCCACTCGGACATGCAATCCGCAGCGGATATAATAATCGCAGTGCCAATTGCTGCTCTTCCAACCGCGCAGCCCACGCTCGTAAAATACTAAAATGCTCTTTATTACAAAAACAGCAATCAAAGATAACGTGCGCAGTGAAATACACACATGGAACATAAAAAGCTTGTATTTCCTGAGCTCGGCGCGGCCGTGGACCGTTTACGTCGTCGCCGAGTCGGATCACGACCTAAAATAATTATCGCGAAGCACTCACTGAAATAATTACAACGATTCGTTCCGCAACTCCGCTACAAGGGTATTACCGAGCCAAAAAGCCGATTTATTTCATCGTATCAATCAATTATTGCGAGTATTCGATGTTAAAATGTTCATTCACGGCGTGGCCGAAAAGGTCGCTCGACTGTTCAGCATAACGTTTTCCTGATATGAATGATGATGGACTCCACGCAGGTAACGCGGAACATCCGCTTCGACACAAAAATAAACTCGTTCAAGCGGAAAATTCAATGTGTGTAGCTATTACAATACGGTATGTTGCCACTCGGTTGTGCAATCAAAATTTGAACTCCATCCCTTGTGTTCCAATAACAGTGATTAATTCTTACAATTAGCTTCTGTATAATTTCATAGTTGATTGATGATGTGACACGAGATAGTTCATGTGTGTAATGAATAGTGCCATTTGCATACATTATATGTAAGTTAAATCTGTTCCAATATAATCTCCATTGATTGGATGAGGCATCGTGGAGACTGATCTGTAAAATTGTTTCCCGTAATTGAACAGACTAGTGAACGACATCAGAAGTGGGATTAACAGAGGATTAGTAAAATTTGAAAATGAAATGAACATTCGTTCACAAATGAATATTATGAAGTCGGATTATGTAATGACGCCATACACCCGTGGTCACCGCAACGCAACTAATCGACACAGCGAGCAGTTGTACAATTTCCCTAATTAATCCATATAATAATGAACTTGTCGACTTAATTGAGATATTAATTTTAAAACGTCTAATTTATATTAGGAACAAGAATAATGAGGAAACGATTAATTTATGTAGGCACCCACCTCATTACTTATTCATTTATGCGGATAGAGGCTTGCTTGAACGTTCAAAGAACTATTTAAATACGCCGAGTTAACTAATTTGGTTAGAGAATTTTCAAGATTGTTGAGCAATAACATTTTAACAGATCAGGCGGTTTTAATTTAAAATCGAAATTCATTACCAACCGCATCGAATCAGTGATAAAAGGCATCAGACGTTATCGTAGCTATTATTAATTCAATAATCCATTTGCATTGCTATTAAATAAACATGAGTTCCAAGATTTGAACATGCGGACCAGCACGACCTTTCGTTTAATTTGTTCTGACAATCCAAATGGGCATATTACTGATATTTGGCAGTTGAGAAGCGTTATTGATGAGGGAGTCACCCTCGGTTTAGAGCGTAACGTAATAATAATGTATTATGAAGAGCAGACAATGGATAGATGTACAAAATAGAGAAGCGATTAACAAGAAGTAGGGTGCTGAGGACAACACAAACACCCCCCTGGTTTTTGTGATAATTTCAAGGAGATAATCAAAGTTTCCAGACATCGACGAAGAATATCTTCT
Organism: Ypsolopha sequella; assembly: GCA_934047225.1. NCBI lineage: Eukaryota > Metazoa > Arthropoda > Insecta > Lepidoptera > Ypsolophidae > Ypsolopha > Ypsolopha sequella. The sequence continues at coordinate 7,994,538 of OW204002.1, read as the reverse complement.
GTATTTAGGATTCTGGCATTTGTCAACTTGTTCCTGACAGGTAGGCCAGCAATCATGAACAGTTAAGCTTTTAACGATCGCAGTGATGTGGAACACGTTTCAAAATTACTTTTCCAATTAAAATCACGAAAGTTCCACGCATTTCAAGATGTAAAAATTAAAACTTCCAAATTTATCTCTTCTGTAATTATCACTGTTGAATCAAAACTTTCAGTGGGAGCGAACATCAAATTGATTCCACAAGAGCTTCCAAATTTTGAAGAACCCTCGACATTGATTAATGAAAGGAATTTACTAAACTGCGAATGTGCTCCCCTCATTCTCCCCTTGGACTTGCAAATAATGCAAAGAAAAGCACAGGGAGCCCACCCTTCTTAATATTGTGCGGTTTGCGAAAAAAATACATTTCGCTTTTTGTATAGCACTGTAATTTACTACGCGTTACTCGTAAAATATGGTGTGCGATAAGTTTTAATGCTTTTTTTGCAGCAGCTGGGCAGACGAACTTGCGAATATTTTCGCATAACAATTGATGCAATAAAAGCCGGCTGAATGTGACAAGATCACGCAGCGATCTTGGACACGTTTTGCATAAAACTTGGCGATGATCGTCGCCGCCGGGCGTGAAGAATGACGTGGGACAAGCATTGAGGTGAAATGTTGAGAGGCTCTTTTTTATTACGACGGCAATAAAGTGGCCATTTGCAGCAAATGGTGGCCTTATTTGCTGGATTACAAGCAATTTCTCCGTGGTGTCCATAGAGTTGCATCTATTTATACACGACAGGGCACTGAGCTGCGGAGGGAGGACACAATCGCATTAATTTGCGGACTGCGGACACCATTGTGTTGGTTAGTGCAGCACGAGCCTGAGTGAGGCAACTTGATGTACAGATATACCTACAAACCTACTCCAATTGCTGATTGCGCTCTTTCCCTCGGGATTTATCTTTGTTTTGTGTTAATGTTTGAAGTTTACTTGTGTTTTTACTTTTAAGAGAACACATGGGAGCCCACGTTAATCTGTAAGATTTTATCCTAAACACGATCTGGACTGCGATATAGCGTTATAACGTTAAGGCCCTGCCATTCCAAAATTTGCGTTTTAGTTAATTCATATTGTCAGTTCAGTATCTCATTCAATACAAGTAAAATATATGTTACGATAGAGGATATACTCCAAAGATGTAATTGAGTTAACCTCGCTCTATAGAAAAATATCGCAAAGTAAGCTCCTCAAATTGCTAATAAATGTGTTTAAAGCCAAGGTGTTCAACCGAGAGAATTAAAACTTCTCCTGAATTTCCTTTACACATAACCAAAGACATTTATATACCCATTTTTATTTATTTATCAATACTTTTTCAGAAATTCCAGAAAAACCTCGCAAATTCAATGATTATGCGTGGTCGCAGCGCACGAAACGAGCGTTCTAATGTAGAATTTCTGACAAGAAAATTGAGTTCAAAGTCACTTAATAAGATTGTTGTGTCGGACGGGCAGGGCAGTTAGTTGGTTAATACTGTAATGCTGAACAATTTTATATGAAATAAATAAATAAATAAATAAATAAATAAATTAAGGTATACGAAATTTGTAAAAATGTACCCATACAATAAATGTTTCTTATTAAATGCGGAATAAGAAAATGTAAAACAAAACCGTTTGATAAAACTATTGAGTTTGGGATGCTTTAAGGGCGCACCGAGCGTTTGCCTTTGTCTCTGAGATAATAACCAAACTTTTGCACTTTTTCAACGTTTTTCGTTGTTTTTTTTTCATTATATTGTTCTTAAATAAAACCATCGTGTATAAACGCTCCAGTCATCTATGAACTTTATTTTAGTAAATAAATCATAATATCAAATTACTTATTTATATAAAAAAGTAGGGAAATAGTGGAAAAAAATACAAGAGGTAACTTTGCGAATTTATTCTATCGAGCCAACTTTATCAAATCGTGTTTCCATCGTGTATGCAGTCTAGTATATATCCCCAATAATACCAATATATTTACCTAGATTTTAATTTCATTGTTTACTACTTCAAACAAGGGTTATAAAAATGTGTTTGACTGTGTAAAAAGCTCGGTGCGCTCTTAATTCAAGAGCCGAAATGTTTTGTTCATTTCAGTGTGGTGAGAGGGGAGTGTACAGAAGGGTGGTTTAATGAGCCACTGCGGCAAGCGACAGCGCGGATTACTGGACGGCCGCTCTCGATCACGTTCGCAAACACGGCTCGGCTCAGACAATTAAATAGGCAGAAACAATCAGATACACGCCCGCACACCAGTTGCCACTTCATAGAATCTAGATGGGAGCAATCAGCCAACAGTGATCGCAACACTGATTGTTTATCGCAAATTGTACGGTGATACTCTAGTGTCTACAGCAGGGGTCGGCAACCTTATGCTATAGCCGGGCCACATATGTTGCCAGAGTATCAGTGCGGGCCGCACTTATATTTATATGTTCGGGCATGTATTTTTAATATTTGAAATAAAACGCATATATATTCATACAATTATGTCTTTTTTAATTGAACTACTATACTAACATAAAAGTAAGAACTAGTGAGATTTTTGAGGCTGCATTTGACTTGCAAGTTTTTTAACGTCTGCTTTCATTTTAGTAGGAGACACGCGCAGTATCGCGTCTAAATGTTCATCCGTTAACCGCGAACAATTCTTATTTTTGCGGTAGTTGAGAATTGAAAAAGTCTGCTCACACAAATATGTACTACCAAACATAGTTATTATCTGCTGAGCAAACTTTTTCAATTCTTTGAAGTTTTCAGAACTCAAACCTCCGTAGAACTGTATCAAGTCAGTGCTTTCCTTAAATGCCGTTTTAAGTGTGCTATTACTTTGCAAATCTACTATGTTCATTTGCAAATTGCTTGGTACCTCACTAATATCAATTGCAAAAGGGTTTTGGAATATTTCCATGTTAAGGGAGCTCTTTTTAAAGTCGGTGAATCGATTTACAAACTCAATTTGTAGTTGTGTTAACACGTTTCTCATTGTAATATTTTGCCACACAAAATTATCTCCAGCTTCTTCCACGGCTTTCTTGCAATTAGGAAAATGGTCAAGCTTTTTTTCATCAATATGCTTGATAAACAGTTTCAGTTTCATTTCAAATGACTTTACATCTGTATACATATCGCAAATCAATTTATTTTTTCCCTGCAAGCGTTTGTTGAGCTGATTCAGTTCCTTAGTCAAATCAGTCAAAAAACCAAGATCGATAATCCACTGTTTGTTAGTAAGCTCTTCTACTGGCTTTCCTTTCATCTCCATGAAGTTGCCAATTTCTTTCCTCAAATCAAAAAACCGTTCCAAAACGGCACCTCGACTGAGCCACCTCACTTCACAGTAGTAAACCACGTCACCATGTTCAGCTTCCAGATCTTCCAAAAACTTTTGGAACTGACGGTGTGTGAGCCCATTTCTTCTTATAAAATTAACAGTGGATGTTACAGTATCCATTATTTCTTTCCAGGATATAACTTTGGAGCACAATGCCTCTTGATGGACAATACAGTGAAAAATCAATGGCACAGTAGATCCAGAATCTTTCACTTTGCTGATGATTCTCCCAACAACACCTTTGTTTTGACCGCTCATGTTCTTGCCTCCATCGGTAGTGACACTTGTTAACTTTTCCCAGCTTAATTGCAATGAATCCAGAGCTTGTTCCACATGGTGAAATAAATCTTCTCCCGTAGTTGTACCTTTCAAACTGCAAAGTTTCACAAGCTCTTCGTAAACAGTAAAGTTTTCGTCAATGCCGCGTACAAATATGAGTAGCTGTGCTGTATCCGACACGTCCGTACTTTCATCCATCGCTAAAGAGAAGCAGTCGAAAGACTGCGCCTTATCCCTGAGTTGTTCACACAAATTAGCACCCAAGTCTTCAGTACGTCGGGTGCAAGTTCTTGCAGAGAGACTAAGACTTTCAAACATTTTTTTCTGCTCTGGGCATATTTCTTCTGCGATAGCTAAGACACACTCTTTTACTAATTCACTATCGGTAAACGGACGTCCACTTTTTGCAAGAATCTCTGCTACCCTGTAACTGGCCCGAACATTCGATTCGCTGTTGTCTGCCACAACCTTAAATATGTTTTGTTGATTTTGTAATGACGATTTCAAAGTGGAAATTTTCCTTTTCCGTATTTCTCCTTCAAGACAGTCAAATTTAGCTTTGTGCTCAGTGTCGTAATGTCGCTTCAGGTTATATTCCTTTACTACAGAAATACTCTTTTGACAAATCAAGCATAACGGTTTTCCTTTAAACTCGATAAAAAAGTATAATTCTGTCCATAATTCGTTAAAAACTCTTTTTTCTTCTTCTATCTTCCTTTTTCTTGAAGCCATGTTTATATAATTATTCTGTAACAATAATGAAAAAAATTCAATTCGTTGTAAAATTATATGTTCCAGTTAGCACCTACAAATTCAACTCCACATTCAAATAATAATTAAAACATGACACACTCGTAACTAACTTCATGTCATGTAACTACTATCCCCGTCCTTATAACATTTACCCATCAATCTGAAGGTTCACATTAACAAGCAGTAAATAAAATAAAACAAAATGCTCGCGAGTGCATACAACTTACCTCATACGTCGTGCGTGAGAAGCTATCAGCGAAGGGAAGAAAGGTGAAACGAAACGCGTAGCTAGCAACCAGATGAGACGTGAGTTTCCGGCGAATTTCCACAACCGAATGTGGCGAGAGCCTCGCGCGGCTGTGATTTTAACTAAAACCGGTCGCTTTGAATTTTTTCGCCGCCGCACACCTGCGTCTAATCAAAGACTGCCGCCCCGCCTATTGTCTCAAAGGAGCCGCCCGCCGCAGCACGTGCGGCGGATAAACGCAAAAGAAATTGCCAAGAATTGAATAAGTACAGCAAATATTTATTTTCGGTAGAAACAATACATAACATCACAGTCTTGATAAACAGTTCTTAAGAAATGAAATAGAGGTACATTTTTATCACCCCGCGTGGGAGCGAGCTTTCAAGAATACTCTCATGGCCCAGCAGCATGGCCGTATAAATTCTAGTGAATTTATATGGCCTTTTGCTTCGGTATTTTTTTCTTACGGACCTCAGGCTTGCGGGCCGCACCGAGATAGTCTACGGGCCGCATGCGGCCCGCGGGCCGCCGGTTGCCGACCCCTGGTCTACAGGGCAGCTCCTATCTTCCCGGATAATGGAACAACCCGAACAAAGTTTTGAAATGTAAAAGGGCATGCTACTCAATAAATATGCTAGGCGTTTAGATAAAGTTGCGGAAGCCGGAAACTGGCGATAGTACTCGTCCATACGAACAACTTTTACTATGGTTCCAAACCCCGAATCGCGAAAAAAAATTATTAACATACATAGCGGCAACTGCTTTTTTTTCTCGATTTCTCAATAATTTTTCACAAAAATTTGTTCGTGTGGGAGAGTTCTATTGCCAGTTTTAGGCTTCCGCAACTTATTCTTAACAACCTGTTTATTTTGGAAAGGTTCTTTTGGTGAGGGATATTTTTTTAATTTTAAATAGTTTTGTGAAAATTGTACGTAAGGACTACAACATACCTTTGGTTCAGTTTTCATTTTCTTTGCTGGAGGCTGCGAGGATCCTGAGTCTTGCCGAGAGTCGTCGGGTTCTGGTTTGTTCGTCGGAGGTGGCGGTGGAGGAGGAGGCGCGGGCGCGGTCGGTGGCGGCGGCGGCGCCGTGGCGGTGGGAGCGGGCGCGGGCGGCGCGGGGGAAGGTTTCGGGTCGAGGCGGGAGGGGGTCGCGGGCGCGGGCGCTGCCGTGCGCGGCTCCTGCTTGGTCGGCGCAGGCGGCTGCGCGGACGGCGCGGCGGCGGCAGGCGGTGCTGGCGTGGCGGCGGGCGGCCCTGGCGCGTTGGGCGGCAGCGGCGGCCGTGCGACACCATTGACATCATGCGGCGGGTGCGGATGGTGGTGCTTCTCTCTCGCCTTATCCCGGCGGTGCCCCCCCGAGCCCCGCTTGGCGGCGGCGGGCGACGCGGCCGCGAGCGCCGGTGCCGACAGCGGCTTCGGCTCTCCGTTCATCTCGTTAGACTTTACGATCTCGTGTTTCGCCTCGGAGCTCTTCGTGCCGGGCTTGGTGCGCTTGATCTTCATCTTGAGCGCGGTGCGCTGCGCGTCAGGTTCGGCGCGCGCCGCCATGCCGCCCGCCTCGTCCGTCTTCTCTATGTCGGCATCGAGGTCTATGATGAGGTCGCCGATGCCGATGTCCCACTCGTTGTCATCGTACTCGAAGTTGGCGGGGTGCGTGTGGGGCGCGGGGCGAGCTCCGCCGGCCGGCGCGCCCTCCCTCATTGGCGCCGCCATGCGCGCCCTAGACCCGCCGCCCCCCCGTGCCCGACACACACAAACACCATTGTAGCCCTGCAACAAACAAACAATCACCATCAACTATTAGCCTCATCTCCCTGGATAATAACACAACCCTAAATGCAGTCAAAATAGGATACATAACAATCAATAGGCGATCAATTTGCTACAGTTTGCTGACCAGCGGGCCTATTATGTATCTCTAGTTGCCTTCTGGACTGGGTGTCTATCATCAAAAACATAGATATACTATCGAATTCTGACTTCCTAAGGATATGTTCGCACTTGAAGTGACGACACAGATTGTTAATCGTTCAATACCCACTAAAGGCAATTTTGAAATTTCAGTTTTTATCTATGTTTTTGATGATAGGCACCTAGTTCAGTTGGCAACCAAAGATACAGAATAGGGGGGCAGGTTAAGTTGTGAACACAATAATCTGTTTCATTCAACAAGAATGGACATATTTAGCATTTCGTTAGGTAAATTCAAAAATTTCTTGTACTTCACAAAGGAGTCCACATTAAATTATAAATTATATAAAATTTAAGCATAGTTTTATCAAGCTAGATAGTAGTCGTTGTATCGACTATTGAGCGATACTGTCATTCTATGTTAACAAGCTGCGTTTGCCTGTAATTGGGCTACATCTCAAACCCTTTTATTATGTACTTAGATAAGTTACTAGTTAAGATGTATGTCTGTTGGCAAACCAATAAATAAATAAATAAATTGTCATCAAAGACGTACTCGTAATAACCAGATTAATGTTAGCCTACTTTGTAAATTAATTAGTTACACCGGCAATCTCGCGTTAATTGTCCTCTAGCTCAGTGGTCGCTGATTGTTTCTCACGCTACAGTAGATTCCAATAGAGATATTACACGCAAGACTTCACTCTCTGAGACTTTGTCGACTGGCCGTAATTAAACTACCGCAGATCGGAACACGATTATTGTAAATCTGGATTTACTGATGCACTCTAATAAACAAACTTATCAAAGGAAGACCATCACTCAATGGTCGCTACGACCAACCGCAGCCATCACTCTCAAGCCATAAAATTAATATCAAGCAGTAAAAGTACTTTAATGAACACGTCCATTTAAAATTATCAAAAGAAATTTCATATCGAACCGTGTTTTATCAATTCAAAAAGGTAATAATCGTAAAATAGTCGTAAACCTAGGTTTACTTAGCTAAAGGTATACTTGTGTTGAAGAACAAGTGGAAGGAGAAACTAGTCGTTCGTTATTTTTTCGTTCACGAATGACAGAAATTAACTACTTTTTGGAGCCTGAACGCCGTGAAAGTGACGTCACGAAACCAATTCGAAAACGGGAATTCAAATATTTATATTCCTCATTAAAAATGCCTCAGAATTTCTGATTCAAGCAAACTAATGCAATTTTAAAAGGTTAAAAGATATTAATGGCAAATATCAGAGATTACTTTAACACTGCACATGCCAATACTTACATTCTTCAACTAAAGATATAAAAAAGGATATTTACGAGCCTATTTTATAACGAACAAGGGATAATTAGCTATTTGTAAGCAGATAATTACTTTAATACAGTCAAGACAATTCAAAGCATTCAGGAAGAAACATTTTCCTTAGAAGTAAATCTATTAGTATTAATAATTAAAATACTCGTACATTCAAAGCTTTAACGTATTTATTTAATTTTTTTATGTAATATTAACACTTAATTTTCGCTTTAGCAAATTCGCCTACGTCCAAAGTATAATGCAAACGCTAGATTTGCAAAAAGGTTTCTACTAAATTCATGTAGGTAACTAGGTATTTTATTTATTTACGAGCGATGTTTGAGTTAGAAGGGTGAATTTGTGTATTGAAGTATTAATACATAGATTTTCCAAAGCACAAAGAGGATTACAAAGGGTACTGGCATAATTTTATATTTATTCGAATACACATTGACATACAAGCGACAACAATATCATCCAAATACAAGCATATCTTTTTCAAAGATCCAATTTGGAAGAAAGGAGAAGAAACATTTCCAAACACATCCTCAAGTTACTAGGAAAACAGCTCGCAATAGAGTTTGTGATTATTCCAGCGAGGCGAATAGACAACAGTTTTATTTACGGGCTGCCATCGTCACGTCTCGGGTTTACGTCTTTTTGATAACTTCTCGTAACTATTTTACGACTCATGATGCTTGTGTGCTAAAGAAATATCTCAATAGAAAAAGTTCGCTTCAAGCCAAAGAAAATTTTAAAAATTATTGGTCAATTTATGTCAAAAGTTCTTACGTTTTGAGGATAATGGTGTCGATTCGGTGTTACATGTTTGACAGGACTAAACTTAATTTAAGTGCTCTGCCTTTTTCCTTCTGTATCAAAAAGACAAGGACAGAATGCTTAAATTAAGGACTGTCAAATATGTAAATATGTAACACCGAATCGACACCATTATCTATGTAAATTAAATAAGTACCTTCAGATATCGTAAAACATTAAGTTTACAACTTTAACAGACGTACAGCAACAATCAATTACCTAACAAAATTAATTAATGACTTGATGCGTGGGTAATTGTATAATAGACTGCCTCTGTATCAATAACATTAGCTAACTACTCGTACTATATTGACTAGAACTGTTATCTAGGAATTCTATAAAACGCCTAAAGACCTGTACCTGGTTTATGATTCAAATAATTTATGATAGATATATACTATAATAAATTATGTAAATCTCCGGCTTTTAACGGCACTTGCCTGAAGACCGAATCCTTCTAAATCAGGCTTTGAGAAAACCAAGTCTTTTAGCGTAACATACTCAGGCAGGAGATGCTAATCGAATAAATCCGGCTGGAATCCATTATCCCCAAGCCGTATGTTTGTCAATAGGCCGTCTGATTGGACAGCTCTGCGCGGCTCTGCTCGCCTGGTAGAGCGAGGTGATTTACAGCAGCCGCGCGCGACTTGGCTGGCTGCCCGACCATCCAACCAGCCCCAATGCACACATATTATGAGAAAAATTGCTTGTGACGCTGAAATAGGAACTTCATATAACGGTATTAGAGATGATTCACTAGACAAATATTCAAAGATTTCAGAGCTTTATCGCATTAATTTAGATCTCGCTTGTTCTGCTGTTTTCGTCATAGTGCACTGTCATCGCCGTCACCTTCGTTTTGAAGTTTCAAAAGTGGTGCCAATTTCTGGTCGTCAACTAGATAAATGGAACACATGTCGAAACGAAAACGGAACAGCTCAGCGCGCAGAAAAACAAAGCGATTCCGCATCCCGCTGAGCGGTGAACACTTGAACGATAAAATCATTGACACAATCTAACAACTTCTAAATCTCGTCAGCCGAGTGTCGTGCCGTCGATAATGATCATGTCGCCGTCTAGATTATCTCACGTTCACGTAATGACGTATCGTAACCATCAGCTAGAACAAAATTGTTGTTTCGCTGGCAAATTGCGGCAGTTTATACGAGGCAATAATGAGCCTCCGTAATGGCGCCCTCGGCACTCCGTGGTGCTGCATTAAACATTCTGAACGGCGATGATAATGATATTATTAAACAACATCACGCCCAGACTACTCGCGTGTGCATTACATTAACTGAATGCGCTTGAATTTACTAAGAGATGGAGTGCTCTTGAGATGGGCCACAAATATCAAATGAAGCAATAATATATAAAACGTTCAGAAGCGGAATTAAGTGCTTTTTACAGCGTGTGTTCAAAAAGTAACAAGACGTAAATCATCCAACAAAGAAAACTTATCCAACCAGAATATTCTACACGGTTATTCCGCTTCACTTATATGTATACATAAAGGAAGGGTGTCTCAAAGGCAAAACAGGGCAAGGTCGACGAACTAAGTGCTTCAAGACAAAATGGAAAAAATAAATAAGCCAAGTAGATGGATAACTGAAACCGAAATTACGAATAATACGAGAAAGAACTAGGAGGCAAAAAAATAAAAGCTGTCCAGGACTAAAAGAAACAAATAAAGGAACGTAACTACCTTCAAGAAGCTACAAGTTTGATAAATTAAGAGCCCCTTCAAGCGTAGATTTTTCTCAAGATTCACACAAAAGGTAAAAACTGATTGTGAAGTCAGCAGCTTATTTTCTTCATATTTTTTTTACAAGTATTATATTGCGACTTAGAACTATGTCTCTATTCAGCTAAAAAGCAAAATTTGATGAAACACCATCATATTTGTTGCCAGGATATCGTGCATCGTTTTTACGCAAAGTTTAGCAATTTGTATAATTTTTATCTAGGTACACTGGAAATAAAAGGAGAGAAAAATACAGACGTCGTTCATGTAAAGAAGACTGAATTTATACACTTTTCTATGAATAAACAGTCATCGTTTCATGGAAAACAGTTTTTATCTGAAACCATTTCACAAATTCGGCGCCGTTTGAATATCTCGCCCTTTCGCACCTCCTGATGAGAGATGGGTCGGAAAGCGGTATGGGGGGAAGGGAAACATATCTTAAGATATGTGCAAAGTTTCATTGAGATCAGAGACACCAGGACGTCACAAATACAATGTTATTTAGTTAATAACTGCTACACCAGTTGGTAAAATCACACTGGCACAACTTACTTGTACTTACAAATATTTTATTATTTTGTATTATTTAAGATCTTTCCAACCTGTGATTTATTGCAATAAATGAATGAATGAATGAATGAATACCTTAAGCATTTATATTGCAGTTGAGCGGGAAGGGGCCACTTAATACATCATTATCTAGATTGATAAACGTTATTAAAAATATTTCACTAGATAGAAACAATTATTGAAATGAGCTTCAAACACACTTTTTCTCCTCGTTTGACGAATAGGAATCATGTTCAGAACTCGAACATATTTTATTAGATGTCTTTTGAACTTTTTAACAATATCTAGATTTTGGTAAAAGGAAATTTTGCCAACAACAACAATTTTTTCTTTCGCCCAGAATTCGTCCCCCTCGCAATGCGAGTTTTTCTGCTTGGCGTGGTGACCGTTGAAACAAAGTTATCAAATCAAATCAAATCAAATCAAAAGGTATTTACACATAGATTCACAGATTCTTATGTCATAGATCAGGGGTCGGCAACCTTATGATATAGGAGGGCCACATTTTGTGTAGTATTGCGTCTAAATGTGTATCTTTTAACCGAGAGAATGCTTGCTTTTTATATAGTTTAGGATGGAAAATGTCTGCTCACACAAATATGTAATACCAAATAAAGTTATCATGCAGTGGTTGCAAACCTTACGGCCCACACCAATAGTGGTTCACGGGCCGCATCTGGCCCGCGGGCCGCCGGTTGCCGGCCCCGTCATAAATAGTGATCATAATAATATGACTTTTATTTTATAAGGACCGGCAATTGGGAATAGCGCGCTTTTACACTAAGACAGTGCAAAATTAAAATGCATTTTCTTTTCGTATTATTTGCCTTTTCAGTGAGGGAGACCCTTTTTGATCCAGCGGCTGACAACACTTCTGTGTGCATACCGGCGTACAGAGATTTTCTCTTCTGAACTCATTACTAGGATGTATAAGAAGCAAAAAAACCTTGGGTGGATGATCCCTACCCCCCACGTTTTCCCAGAATGACGTCATTCAAGATGGCCGCCATTAATCCGCTACCGTTCTGTTAAAGTAAGCGTTTTTTGCAAAAACGGTAATCTTTATCGAAAAAAAAATCACATATTAATGTTTAGCATGAAATTGTCTACAAGTTTGTTTATTAGCCTTTTTTTGATACTTCAAAGCATTAGTCTAGAAAAAACACTTTTCTATATTTTATGACATAAAATATTTGATTTCTTAATTTTAACACAACATTATTTATGTAGTACCCAAGGGTAAGGGGTAACTCTGCAGAAGGGTATACAGAGACTACATATTATCTGATACGAACCTGACACACCTCTTTCACTTCTTCCACCTCCACCAATTTAGTCATATAAGCACTTTTATGCCGGGTTATTTATTCATCAGTATGTCGCCATACGTAGGCAGCCAGGTCGAGCTTTACTTTCCACTTGCGCACCAGTAATTTCTTTCATTACACTGCTTTTATTCATACTCTCTTCATGCCTAAACCAAAGAAGCATTCCTTTTCCAATTATAGTCACTACATCTCTTTTCAGGCCGCAACAATATTTTTTTGAACTCTATCGTTCAATGTTAGACATACTCCGTAAGGAACGCATTTTCACTGCAATAACTCTACTTCAATGCTCTACCTACAAAGTGCTCAAAGAAAATCCGATCTTACGTCCATGGATGCCACGGTAAACAATCCGATCAATCTAGTGAAAAGTCCATCTAGTTTCAGTTTTCAGTAATGATTGAATAATTGGTTGGTTTTTTGTTTTCTATGAGCTAGTTTACCCGTCTAACGTATAGATGGCAGTTCAAGTGCAAGTGCAAGTTCGTGAAAAAATATAATTATTGAATCAGTGAATGTTTTGCGGCCGCCATTGTTGTTTGTTTTTGTGTTGGATTTCCGGAATTATTTTCGTAAGTATGTGTTTGTTAACGAATTAACTTCCCAGATTTTTTTCCAATTCCTACAGCGAGTTTCGGTCTGTTCTCAGTAACATAGGTCGAGCGGCTAATAGCATTATTTACCAAAAGAGCAAAACCGCAGTATAATTTAAATATACTGTGGCAAAACGGAGCCCTATTAATGGCACTCTGCGTGTCCCACTGCCCGTCTATTGCATATCGCACATAGTTGTTCTCTGATGTCTAAGGACTTCGTCTTCTCGATCTTTTCCTGCATGGCTTATCTCCAGTGAATGATACTGAGTTTGAAGATTCTGTACTGGGTTCAATAGATTGTAAGTTTGTTCTTTTTATTATAAGGTCAAGTGATTTATTATATAGCATTATTTACCAAAAGAGCAAAACTAAAACTAAAAAGAGCAAAGCAAATCTGAGGCTAATTTATTACAAAAATGCATTATTTGTGGTAAATCTGATGACACTATCATTACAACTGAAAATGGAAGAAAAAAGACATGGGACGCAGCTGCAATTAGAATGGACAAGGTGTGGGAGCAGTTATCGAATATTACAATTGGTGATCTGTTTTACTATCATGTGAACAACGAATGCTACAAAGCATACTGTCAATAAAAATCACTTGACCTTATAATAAAAAGAACAAACTTACAATCTATTGAACCCAGTACAGAATCTTCAAACTCAGTATCATTCACTGGAGATAAGCCATGCAGGAAAAGATCGAGAAGACGAAGTCCTTAGACATCAGAGAACAACTATGTGCGATATGCAATAGACGGGCAGTGGGACACGCAGAGTGCCATTAATAGGGCTCCGTTTTGCCACAGTATATTTAAATTATACTGCGGTTTTGCTCTTTTGGTAAATAATGCTATTAGCCGCTCGACCTATGTTACTGAGAACAGACCGAAACTCGCTGTAGGAATCGGAAAAAAATCTGAGAAGTGAATTCGTTAACAAACACATACTTACGAAAATAATTCCGGAAATCCATCACAAAAACAAACAACAATGGCGGCCGCAAAACATTCACTGATTCAATAATTATATTTTTTCACGAACTTGCACTTGCACTGCCATCTATACGTTAGACGGATAAACTAGCTCATAGAAAACGAAAAACCAACCAATTATTCAATCATTACTGAAAACTGAAACTAGATGGACTTTTCACTAGATTGATCGGATTGTTTACCGTGGCATCCATGGACGTAAGATCGGATATTCTTTGAGCACTTTGTAGGTAGAGCATCGAAGTAGAGTTATTGCAGTGAAAATGCGTTCCTTACGGAGTATGTGGTTAGACATTGAACGATATAGTTCAAAAAAATATTGTTGCGGCCTGAAAAGAGATGTAGTGACTAGAATTGGAAAAGGAATGCTTCTTTGGTATAGGCATGAAGAGAATATGAACAAAAGTAGTGTAACGAAAGAAATTACTGGTGCGCAAGTGGAAAGTAAAGCTCGACCTGGCTGCCTACGTATGGCGACATACTGATGAATAAATAACCCGATATAAAAGTGCTTATATGACTAAATTGGTGGAGGTGGAAGAAGTGAAAGAGGTGTGTCAGGTTCGTATCAGATAATATGTAGCCTCTGTATACCCTTCTGCAGAGTTACCCCTTACCCTTGGGTACTACATAAATAATGTTGTGTTAAAATTAAGAAATCAAATATTTTATGTCATAAAATATAGAAAAGTGTTTTTTCTAGACTAATGCTTTGAAGTATCAAAAAAATGCTAATTAACAAACTTGTAGACAATTTCATGCCAAACATTAATATGTGATTTTTTTTTCGATAAAGATTACCGTTTTTGCAAAAAACGCTTACTTTAACAGAACGGTAGCGGATTAATGGCGACCATCTTGAATGACGTCATTCTGGGAAAACGTGGGGGGTAGGGATCATCCACCCAAGTTTTTTTTGCTTCTTATACATCCTAGTAATGAGTTCAGAAGAGAAAATCTCTGTACGCCGGTATGCACACAGAAGTGTTGTCAGCCGCAGGATCATTTCAAGTCCAAAGCAAATACGTTTTATTGGCTTTTTAGGAAAAAAAAGACAGAAAGGTTATCCTAACTGTAGCTTTGCTAAGCTACATTAAGGGCGAACCGAGCTTTTTACACCAAACACGTTTTTATAACTCTTGTTTAAGTAGTAAACAATTAAATTAAAATCTAGGAAAATATATTGGTATTATTGGGTATATAGAGGTTGCTCTGAAATTCGACCTATTCCTTGAAAGCTGTTGGAAATGATCTCTAGTATAACTCCTTTCAAGGAATAGGTCGAATTTCAGAGCAACCTGTATACTAGACAGTATACACGATGGAAACACGATTTGATAAAGTTGGCTCGATAGAATAAATTCACAAAGTTACCTCTTGTTGAGTATTTTTTTCCTCTATTTCCATATTTTTTCATATAAATAAGTAATTTCATGTTGTGATTCATTTACTTACTTTAAGTTCATAGACGACTGGAGCGTTTATACACGATAGTTTTTTATTTAATGGTTAATGATCTTTATTCTCATAAGAACATAGTTCACTTAAAATGAGATTTTGCTTAAATAACATTTAGTTTATTCTATGATTTGTCGACAGTGTACACACACTACACTACACTACACTGTTACCGGTATTATTTTATTTAAGAACAATATGATGAAAATAACAACGAAAAACATTGAAAAAGTGCAAAAGTTTGGTTATTTTCTTTACTCTTTACACGTGAACAAAAAGACAGAGATAAAGCCATAAGGCGCCGTCGGACAAACAGCGCGCGGTCTAAGTTCTGCGTTCCGAAAACAAACCGTTCTCATTGACCGTCGCAGGGTTTTACTATGGTCGCAGTCTGTGTGTGTGGATTTCGTAGTATAATTATTATACTATTTGTACCACATTTTCATGACATGTAGTATGTAGCATCGTAATGGAACTATACTACGTGAAAATACCATAATTTTATCTTCAGGCCGACCGACTTGTTTTATTGGTTGAGACGTTTTGCTTTTTAACATTTACCCTACAATATAGGGAATTTCTGTGCGTTATGAATATTTTTAGTACATTTTTAAAAATTTCACTTACAAATAGGCTATTTTTTTTCAATTCAAAACAAAAATCGACGAAAAACGAAACGTAGTATAATTTTAGCCAAGTAGTATATTTTTAATTCCCATAGACAATAATTTTCCGAGGGTCTGAATACAACCCTGGGTCAAGGGCGTATCTAGGATTTCATTTCATTGACTTGGAAACTTGAAATTTCGTTTACAGCGACCCGATATTATATATCATTGAATCGGTTGCTAACTTGCCTATCATCAAAATTGTATTTTGTGCAACATAATATTTGAGAAATTGCACGAGTGCTTGTTTTTTGTTTTGCACGAGTGTCCCAATGTCTAATTATGTTCAGTTGCACACAATAGTTTATCTACGACCATTAAAAATATCATTTTTATTTATAATATTTTCAGCTAACAATTTGACAAAAATGAGATGAACTCTTTCATGAACCCTGGGTGCGTCTTACCGGTAACGCTGCCTTGGAGGCCAATCAGGATAAAGGGGGCTTGGCTTAAGAAATAACATCGGGATTGGCGGTGTTGATTGGCTCAAAAAAAATTACCTTGGAAGGGAATGTGTTGCCATTGATCACTGCCTCTGTGATCGAGTAAAGAGGCGTCGTAAGAAGTATTCACCTAAATAATTAACGGATGTATCTGTGACACAGCCCGCTGCTTATTAACTTAGTCTTTACTAAACAACTTTCCCAAACACATACATGAATAAAATAAATAAACCGGACCTGTTAAGACGCTACGAAAAAAAATCGACAATTTCAGAACTTCTATATCTACTTCGGTAAACTATGTATAATTTTGAAAAAATAGTATATTATTTTTGAAATCTTCCTCTAGGGATCTGTTAAAACAGAAACGCGATTGGAGAATTTCGGCTCGATAGATATATTTATTGAAATGAGGTCTTTATCGACACCAATTCTCCTGGTTTGACAATTTAGAATGACATATGGGCTGCAATTCTATTTTATTAGATGGGTTTTAACAATATCTAGGACCTGGTTAAACAAAATTTTGATAGCATTTTTAGTACATTTTATATTAATAAAAAACCGACTTTTGCTACTTTTCCACGAATCCGTCCCTCTCGCACTGAGGGTTTTTTCGCATATGGAGTAACAGGGACGCTAAAACTTTTAAATATCGCCTTAATAAAAAAACTCCAGTAGGAAAAAGATAAGATTTTTTGTCCATTTGTGCTGGTATTTTTCCTAAGTTAAGTGTCAACTTTCTTGACGACTGTACGTTTTTTCCACTTTTTTTTTCAACTTCTGTCAAGATTTCTTTTTAAAACAAATGCGTTCCAATGAACATAAAAACCGTTAGCAGTATACGTAACAACAATCAAACAAATAAAACACGACAAAAATCTTGGTTACGAAAGAGGACCCGGGTCTACCGCGTAATTCTCATTTTCATCAACATTAACTTGAGATTGAAATTTGTCGTGCGTGCGACGACGCCCGCGTAACATGCCATCTCTTTTGCACGCGTTGAATTTCGCATGCATTTGCTTGAAGTTGATACAAATGAGAATTACGCGGTAGAGCCCCCGATGAACTAAGTTTAAGCCGGGAAGGGGGTTGTATTAATAGTTTCTTACAAGAGGGTCTTAAAGAGTATTTTGAGGGTACATCAGGGGTAACTAGTTTGCAAAGGGATATTTTTGTTTGCATATCAAAAATAAATTCGAATTCCAATTATTTATTTGCGTTATCTATCACATACATAATAAAGATGACAGGTTTTTTTTGAGATCATGTGATACCCTACATAACAATGAGGAGAGGACAGACATTGTTTACTTTACTTATAGTATTAATAACTTATTAATAATAGTAGTACTAAACAATATACTTACAAACACTTACCTAGTACTTAAAATTATGTAGATGGATAGTATTTATTTATGGATTAAGGTTATTAAAGTTATTGTTATCAATCATTTAAGGCGAAAAAAATACGTGTGTTTCTTTTCTGTGTATTTCATAAAATACACAGAAAATGTTAATAAATTTCTGATATTATATTTTGACTATATAATCTAGGGTTCTGAAATTGGAAAACGTGTTTGGATAAATTTTCCTCGATAGAAATTATTGTTAAAATGAGGTCTTCAAACACACTTTTTCTCCTCGTTTGACGAATAGGAACCATATACAGTAGACAAACATATTTGATTAGGTGTGTTTCAACAATATCTAGAGATTTGATATTTGAAATTTTGCTAGCCATTTTAGTTTTTTTTATTAAAAATATAAAACCAACTTTTTTCCCTTTTGCCCTAAATCCGCCCCTCTCGCAGATTAATTTACAATTTTAGCAAATTTACAAATTTCAAGTATGTATAAAAATGAAAAAGTGAGAATTTGATGTTGTATGAAATGCTGTTTACAAGTTTCCGTTTGATTTGTATTAACTATTTTATAATACTATTTTGCACACTAAATAATGCCATCAAAAAATTAAATGCTTCAGCGCAGAAGAGAACGTAGTTCCGCGACCGCCATACATACATAACCTTCGTGGTTATTTTTCATGACAACCCAGAAATCCTATGAGAGCACAGTTAGGATTTTATTGTGCAAGTCAGTATTTTTTTGATGTGCAGTTAGTATTTTTGATAGAACACTGTACTTGGTAACATTTTTAGTATTTTCTGTTGTGCGTTTAGATTTGCAAATATTGATTTTTACTGACTTCACGATTTCTGTTAGTGTTTTCAACTATGCATGGTATTTTTTGAGACTACATCAGTACATCAGCAACTTTAGGCTAATCGCGAATGCATTCTTAACCCCTCGGCCATAGCTTCAGGCTTCGAGAGGCGCGCCAAGTTCTTCTTGCGACGGCGCCGGCGCGGCGGAGAGAACAAATGTATGTGGTATAGGGCCGGCTATGGGTCGCACCTCGCGCGTCTTGTCCGGCTTCGAGTGACTTGCGCTCTCTCGACGGCGGTGTGCGGGGAGGTGGGGAGCCGCGCCAGTGATCGAGCGCATAGGAAGAACCTAGTGTCGAGCGCTTTGAGCGAGCGAGCGCGCTATACATCCGATGCGGTGGAAGGCGCCGACGGGTGTCGTGGCAGGGCAAAGCCCGTCGCAAAAACCGCCTGGAAGCGCAGCAAGAAGCGCCGCCAGAAGCCTGAAGCTATGGCCGACCGGTAAGGCGGTTGAGTTCCTTAGCGACTACGGTCCAAATATCTTTATAATTAAGTCAAAACTAAGACGGTGCGTGCTAAGTGTAATTAGTTACCAATGGCAATAAGCATGCTGTACTGTAACGCAAATAGCTTGCAGGGTCTGCGCAATCGCAATATTTAGCGTAGGGCGGGGTCATCCTAACAATTACTGCGCATGCGATATGTTTTTCATGCGACTTCCGTTTATTGCGTGATTGTAATAATAAATACCGCGTCTTATAATAAAAACCTGTCGAAGTAGGACTACGAACTGTTAAGGCCTTTTCAGCTCCTGATGAACCCACGCCACGTGTGTAAATTTATTTATTTCTTTTTATTATTTTGAAAATAATCCTCAAATAAAAAACCGGCCAAGTGCGAGGCAGACTCGTGTACCTAGGGTTCTGTAAATCGACAGTTTTGGAGATAAGGGGGGGACATATTTTTTTTTGTGGTTTTTCGAGGATTTCTCAAAAAAGATGCAAGTAAATATAGCCAAGCTGTATATTTTTACAACGAGCTCGTTAATACCTACAATTTGATACCCATATTGTATTTTGATTTTCTTTTTATTCTGATTTTTTTTATATTTCTCATTTATTTTATACTTTTTTAAACCGCTATAGTTTTCCTGTAATTGGAGAGTTTTAATTTAATTTTTTTTCATATTTTTCGGTCCAACAGTTTCGGAGGTAACGGCCCCGTTACCTAAATACATTTTTTTGTGGTTTTTCAAAGATTTCTCGAAATCAGAGCCAGTAAACATAGTTAGGTAAGTACATATTTTTTCAATCAGCTCTTTAATACGAGTATCTACAATTTAATCCTTATATTGTATTTTTTGGATAATTTTTTCATATTTCTTTTGTATTGGTAATATTTTTATAAAAATTTATAAAAATATTACCAATAAACATGTTATGTGCCTTTTTCAATAAATTTTAGTACCTATATATCTTTAACGGTGCTAAAGATATGGCTGTGACATACGGACGGACGGACAACGGAGTGTCACCATAAAGTTTCCTTTTGTACCTTTTAGGTACTATGGAACCCTAAAACGAAATCCGGTAAGACTATATTGCCATATGGTATTTAAACTGAAAATAAAAAGTGGTAGTTGTCGATTTAAATTTTAAGTTCTCGCGTACGAAAAAAATACTTTAGATATTATAACAATTATTTTTCCCATATACCAAACTACGTTTTTATATTCTAGGTACTCCGGCAACACTTAGGTTAGTATTCTTAAGGATGTACTGCAAAGGATCAGGATTTAATTCTGACATATCAAACAAGATGCCCAAAAATTGAATTTTCTTAGAATGAGACGGAGAGAGTCAAGGCCTGACATTGACAAGGTCTTAAGGCTAGGAAGTAATTTTTTACCGCGATTTCGCACCGTTTTATTGCTGTCCTATATTATATTATACATACCAAACAACAGCATTTTTCAAATATTTACTACCACGAGGTTAAGAGCGGTTTCGCAGCTGGATTGTGAAAACCCCGCCTTTGTGGCGGTGGCGCGTGGCGTGGACGGACAATCAAAGCAACGAAAAATAAACCTAATAGTAAAACCTAATAGGGCCGTTTTAGCCAAAAGAGGAACGCACTCGTCATGTAAGCAAGAGGTCGCAGATTCGAATCTTGCCTGAGGAACTTTTTCAATATATTTACTTACTTGAGATTTGTTTCTGATTGATCTTTTCTAGTTTGTAATGTAGGTACTCTAGTAATATTTATAGTATATAAAGCGATAGATTTCGCTATAAGACGTAATCTTGGAATAGCGTTACTTTTAATTATATTTTTAATACAGTAACTTAAAAAGCATTGTACGGATTCGGATGCGATGTTCATCATTAGCTAGGTTTCATTAGGAGAGTTTCTATTATCGCAAACAGAGACACGGGCAAAAGGCTATTAGGTAATTTATATACAAAACTCTCAAAACCTGTAGCACTCTGAACTCTACAGCAAGTTTAAAAAAGAACAATACGATCATACAAAAAATTCCTACAGAAAAGAAAAAAAAAACAGTCAAATATATTTAAAATCAAGCTAATTATGTACTAACACAATTTTACAACCCTTAATTCCGAACACAGAGCAACACTTTTAGCAAGATTTAAAAAAAAAATTTTTTAACTGAACTATCGAGCCCTTATTGTCAAGGAATAAGTTCTATTTTTCTCTGTCCTCCATAAATAACTTTGTCAGCTTCACAGCGACCCCTAAATGGATTTCAATTCAACCGTCGACTAGAGGACGAAAAAATAAACCGAATAAAAACGGCCAAGTGCGTGTCAGTAGGGCCACGCGCTGTGTAGGGTTCCGTAGTTGCCTGTCATAATTTGCGGACTTAGAAGGTTCATAAACTTATATTTATTACCTGTTTTACACAACTAACAACTTTAGCTAAGTAATTTTCAATGTGTTAACTTGTGTAAAACATACTTGGCTGTGATAGTTTTCCTTTTAACTTTGTTATATAGATATATACTACTGCCGTGAAGATTTTTACATATCTAAAATCAACTTAGCCACCTGTTTAGCTGGCAGGGCGGGGAACACTTGACTCTAACAAAAATTTGCATTTTAAAACTTAATATTTTGCTAACGGATCCCTGAATCGAAAAATGGTTTTCACACACCCGCAACATTTTTGAACGACCTATCTAACGACACCCCACACCATGGGATAGACGAGAAAAAATTTCATCCCCACTTCGCGTGTAGGGGAGGTACGCAAAAAAAAATATTGTTCAAGATTTTGTTTTACCACTTTGTCGGCATAATTAATATATATGTCGTGGTCATATCGTAGAATTGACTATTTCATGATCTGTTTGGTCCTATCGTATTTCTGTTAAAATTGGGAGGGTCGCCTCGCTCCGCTCCGCTTCGCTCGGCTCTCCAAATGTATTTACATATAAACCTAACACGCTCCTCCTCGCTCCGCGTCACTTCGCTCGTCGTCGCACCTATTTTTTACTTTTGGTGAAAGATTTTTGATTTCATACTTTACGATCTGCCCACCAGAGGGCCTATTACGTATCTTTAGTTGCCGTTTGAACTGGGTGCCTATCATCAAAAACATACATATACTATCGAATTCCGATTGTCTAAGTATATGTTCGCACTTGAAGTGACGACACAGTTCGTCAATAGTTCAATAACCACTAATAATTTAGCAATTTTGAAAGTTCCGTTTTTAGCTATGTTTTTGATGATAGGCACCTAGTCCAGTTGGCAATTAAAGATACAGAATAGGGGGGCAGATCATGAAATGGTCAATTCTGCGATATGGTCACGACATTTATATACCCATGCTAAATTACAAATTTCTAGTACTAAGAGTCTCTGAGCTAAACCGCGGACAGACAGACAGACGGCCATGGCGAAACCATTTAAAAAAACATCCCCGCTACGTGTAGGGGAGGCACCGTAAAAAAATATTTTTTTTCAACATTTTATTTTACAATTTTGTCGGCGTTATCACTTGGTAATAATGTATAGGTACTTTTATGCTTAAGTCTACGACGTGAAAAGGCGTTTTTATAATTAAAGAAAAATATTTATAAACAACTAGTCGATACTTTTCTATTTTTGTAGATACGCCCGCCCTCGATATGTATGTGTATACCCATGCCAAAATAAGAGTCTCTGAGCTAAACCGTGGACAGACAGATGGACGGACATGGCGAAACTATAAGGTTTCCTTGTTGACTACGGAACCCTAAAAGCAACATTATGACAACGAAGGATCTTTAATGTCGATGACGGTTTTCGATAGAGATGTATGTCGTGGGAGAATAAACACTTCATTTAATCTCTATTTACTAATATTATATCTCGGAATAACAAATTCTTAACTGCTATATTTTTCCTGTTAAGAGGCCCCTTTACGCCTGGATTTTTCTTAAGATTCATACAAAAGGTAAAAACTGAATATGAAGTCTTATTTTCTTCATATTTTTTTTCATAAGTATTAACTAGCTACGTCTCTATATAGCCCAAAAAGCAAAATTTGATGAAACACCATCATAATAGCTGTCAGGATATCGTGAATATTGCCTCGTTTATACGCAAATTTTGGCAAGTTGTATAATTTTTATCTATACTGAACATAAAAAAGAGAGATATACAGACGTCGTTAATGTAAAGAAGACTAAGTTTATACACATTTCTATAAATAAACAGTTACCGTTTCATGTTTTATCTGAAACCATTTCACAAATTCGGTACTTTTTGAATATCTTGCCATCTTGCACCTCTTGATGAGAGATGGATCGGAGTGCAGTGTGGGGGGGAAGGGAACATAATATAAGATATATATAAAGTTTCATTGAGATCAAAGCCATCAGGACGTCACAAACACCTAAAGCATTTATATCGCAGCTGAGTGGGATTAGTCGCTTAGCGCAAAGTGCATAACTTAACGTTGTTTTTCTTGTTTAGAAATTTAAAATTTAAAAGCATTTTGGTGTGTGGCATTTGACGCCAACAGTTCAGTATTAGTAAGGTTTATAAAGCAAGAGTTTGAAATTGTATAGACAGTTAGTCATGATTTTTTCAAAAGCAACTTAAAATGCTGTTTTAACATTGTTTGGACAAGATCATGACTAATTGTACATTAAATTTCAAACTCATGCTTTATAAACCTCACTAACATTCAACTATTGGCGTCAACTGCCACATATCTATACCTATATGTTTGTACATTAAATTTCAAACTCATGCTTTACAAACCTCACTAACATTGAACTATTGGCGTCAACTGCCACATATCTATACCTATATGTTAGTACATTAAATTTCAAACTCATGTATTATAAACCTCACTAACATTGAACTATTGGCGTCAACTGCCACATACCTATATGTTTGTACATTAAATTTCAAACTCATGCTTTATAAACCTCACTAACATTGAACTATTGGCGTCAACTGCCACATACCTATATGTTTGTACATTAAATTTCAAACTCATGCTTTATAAACCTCACTAACATTGAACTATTGGCGTCAACTGCCACATACCTATATGTTTTTACATTAAATTTCAAACTCATGCTGTATAAACCTCACTAACATTGAACTATTGGCGTCAACTGCCACATACCTATATGTTTGTACATTAAATTTCAAACTCATGCTTTATAAACCTCACTAACATTGAACTATTGGCGTCAACTGCCACATACCTATATGTTTTCAGATTTTCAACTTCTAAACAAGAGAAATAAAGTTAAATTATGCACTTTGCGCTTCTAACCCCCGGTTTCTGAAAGGCCAATCAAAGTTAACAGTAGATTAAAAAAACTTTAACCGCAAATAACGGTGAAAATAAAGCATATATGAAGTCTGAATAGTGATGAATCAATAATTAACTTAGTTAATTTTTGATTTCAATGTAAAATTCCCACTTTTTCTGGCTTAATCCGCAGATAATTATTTTTTAATCTACTGTTAACATTGATTGGCCTTTCAGAAACCGGGGGTAAGCGACTGACGTTTAACGTTAAGATAGAATATCCATATTTACGTGTGTAGAGTTGGCTGTAATATCTTTCAAGGTTTATAAATATTACTTGTAAAAATAATCAATATTATTGTAATAGTTTTCAGCGACCATTTGTGTTTGACTTGAGGCAGTTACTAAACAAAGATATTATGTGGAAGCTGGATTATTATGAAATACTCATCGTACTATTGTCGGTCTTACACCATAAATCATTATATGAATTGTTACGTGTTAATCATTATCTGGGGATCTAAAAAGGCCGACTTGGGTGAATCATAAAATGATTTGAAAGGATAGTCCGAATTTTTTCACGCGGCAAAATAGACGGCATTAGAACAGAATCATATGTGTTTTGCAAAACGGCCTTGTTAGAGGACCTGGTGATGTTTTAGATATTTTCGTTTAGGTACTTATGGACCGAAAGTTTCGGGGATATAAGGAGGGTATCATATTACTTATGGACCGAAAGTTTCGGAGATTTAAGGAGGGTGTCATATTAGGTACTTATGGACCGAAAGTTTCGAAGATATAAGGAGAGTGTCATATTACTTATGGACAGAAAGTTTCAGAGATATAAGTAGGGTGTCATATTACTTAATTTTCAGTATTTCTCTGCTAGTTTATTTTATAATTGTCTCTGTAATGCCTATAATTTGACATTCATACTCATAATAACGGAGGTGATTTTACCGAAAGTAGATATTTACAGGGATTTGGAGTAGACATGTAACGGGTAGTGGATTTGCCGGGTATCCGGCTGCCAGGTACCCGGCGGTCGATCCTGCCGGGTAGCCGGGTACCCGGGTACCCGGCAACGAAACACGTCAATATCGCTCTCTTGTTCATCTGTGCGATGTTTTATTCCTACTCTTCAAATTCAAATTCAAATAGTTTATTTTGCAATGCAGGTATAGATATATACACTTTTTACACGTCAAATTTAATCTAATAAAGAAAATATATGTAATAAAATAATAAATGTACATGAACTAAATTAAAGGTTTATTTAATTTATGTAGCAATATATTTACGATTAAAATGATAGGTAAAAGATATATTATACAAGGTAAAATCCAATCAGCCGCCCGAACCCATACCGGAGACCCGGCCAGGGACCAGGAACAAGGTTCAATGATCACCAACCGAGCCCCCAGCACGAATCCAGGCGGCAGACCAAATCCCATCCTATATACTACATACTAATAGGTTACATATATAAATACATGCCTACCTCCGCCCATTCGATTAGTCTTGCTAAGAAGAAGGGCAAGAAACTTAGCAAGATCATGTCTTTTTTTTTCAACATAAAACTTATACTATACAATATATTCAGCTTGCAATAGATGACGCTATAAAGCACATCCCTCAATAGTCGAAATTTTATCAGCGGCCCGAAGAATTGTGACTCATTTTAACCACTCTGGATATACAAAACTACATGAAATCCGAGCAGAGCGTAACTTAACTAAAAACAAATTACATCAAGATGTTCCGGCTAGATGTAATTCGACGTTTTATTGTAGAACGTTTATCGGAACAAAGGCGCGCAATCTTTGTATACTTCTCGGAATCAGGGACGCTGAATTTTGATAATTTGTCGAGCGATCAATGGGAAATTTTACAGCTAATGCTCAAATTGCTAAAGCCCTGCTTGCTGTTATTAAAATTTCATTTAAAAACGACGTGCTTTTCTTCAACTGTTTCATTACCCGGCACGGCCGGGTACCCGGCGCTGTTACCCGTTACATGTCTAATTTGGAGATAAGGAAAAAATCGATTAGGTACCTATATACATATATTATATTAAATTTACATTTTTGTTAAGTTTAACATTACCATGTGTAATTGCGTAATAAACCCATAGCGTAGACAAATAAATGCAATTTTTGTGCCAAATTTCAATACTCTAACTAAAACGGACCACAATGGTTTCTTTTTTTCTCTTTGGATTCGGAACCCTAAAAACGGGCTTGTTCTAAAAATTTTAATATGGAATAGCGATGTTATTTACACATAGTTTTTATTTATTTATTTATTCTTAGGGAAGCAAACAGTTTTAAAACTGTTTTTTTTCATGTCATCATCAGTAGATTACGACGGCGACGGTGTACTAAAATATTAATTAATATTGGTATTTGATTGATTTTGATTTTTAGAATTCTTTATTGAGGTAATAACATTTTTTACATTGTTAACTTAATAATAACAAAATTAGCTAACAGTATACAAAAATAGCACTTGAATGTTTTTACCAGATTATAACACCTATGAAAAACTTTTAATATATATTGGTATTCAATATTGGTATTTAAATTAATATATAATGTATGATATACATATAATATGCAATATTGTACATATACCGTACCGTACATATGTACATATACGTTGTATATATACCGTCCTACAGTTAATAGCTTATTTTGTGAAAGAAAAAGAGGAGGTTGGGACCAACGGAATACTACTGTTTCCAAAAATGTTCGAAAGAGCTTTATTCAATGCTTATTATTTGTAAGAGGAGACGTGGGTCAAAGAGCCCAGAGTTGAATATTTATAAGGACCACTTTAAATTTAATTTTATGCGGGTAAATTACTACGAGGACCTAGGCACTATAATTATGAAATTATCTAAGTGCCATAGATAATAAAGAATTATTGCTAAGTACATAATATGCTATCATTTGCGTTTATTACAGCTTAGCTTAAGGCACCATTTTAAAACCAAAATAATGACTATATTATCTTCTAATGTCATATAACAACTTAAGAGGATGGCATACCCTAGCAACTTTATTTATTACCCGTCCAGCACAATAAGTGTAATGACAAAGACCTTAATTGCTTTTCATAGAGGCGATTATATGTTGGCTCTTTGGCCTCTTTTTTTTGGACGCGTAATACTAGTGATTATCACGCAGCGAAACAACAAATTGGTGTGTTTTTAGCTAATACTGAAATATTTGTAGGGAAAAAAATATTGGATTTAGGTAAAATCTCTTCATATTTCTATTGCCTATTTTATAAAAAAAATCAAGTTGATCTCTTAACCGTGTTTTTGAAACAAACGTTTGAAAACAAAAAAAAAGAGGGCGGAAAGCATTTTTTTTTTGACAAAAGTATAAATCTTAATACATTGTTTATAGGGGGAATCTCTAGATAAAATATCGATAAATCAAATATGAGGAGAGACCTTGTTTCTTCTAATGAACCCTTGAAAACCTGGTGTTGTTGATGTTCTAGCGTCAGGTGTCCTGTTAAGCCCGTGTAATATATATTACAATATTATATCAAGTAAATATAGTATAAACGTGCATATATTATATGGATAAGGCTATACAAATAATACAAATGCATTTAACAGATAAGGCATGCAAATAGTGTTGAATATACTTAATACAAATGCAAATAATAGTTATAAATAAATAAGTCTACCCCCAGTTGCACGAAACCAAGTTTAATGTCGACCAAGCCATTCCTTACGCTTCCAAAAAAAAAAAAAGTGTCAGCATCAATTTACTAATTTCGATTTCGTACAACTGGGAGTACATCAGGCATGTTTTAAAATATTCATATTCATTAAAACGAAACAAAGAGATTCTCACCGTTCCCAACTTGCTCTATCGATGATCCACTGTGGCAATCCAAATATGACACAATCCATTCAGCACTAATAGCACTATAGTTGACACTAACACCATGTACTATGTACTGCCACTTCAATGCACCATCACTAGACACACTCGCATCCTGAAGATCCTGGACAGCACCTACGAAGATACAGAAATGTGGTCAGTTTCACTAAACACACATACATTCGTGGATCACTATTGGGTCTGTGAGACAGTGACAAGAGAAGAGCGCTCGACTTCTAAACGCGCATCGCTTGTCCACGCTCGATGGGAACTGAATGTGAACCAGCGACGGGCGAGCGGCAAGGCAAAGGCAAGTGCGGAAAACAAAATCGTGTCGACTCTCGTTCTACAACGTGAGTAAATCACTTCACGCACCACTAAGTGGAAGAGCCATGTGTAAAATCACACGCAAATATGCTTTATTTACATTTTAAGACCTCTTAGCCACTTATATGTAAAGATTGTAGTGCCAGCTATCGTTATTACGACTTACATGCGCAAACTACAAAAATGTCAAATGAAGGTGCTTGAGTAGTTTGAGTACCGCACTGAGGAGAAACTTTTTGCTAGCGATGACTGGCTGCCGGTATACTCACAAAACTAAAGCCAGAAAGAGAAGCGTTTATTGAGAAGGCAGCGAGTGCAGTGAGAGGGACTCCGAGGGGAGCGAGCGGGTGGGGAGGGGGAGAGGAAGCTCATCCGGAACATGGCTTCCAAAATATTACACAAACATTTATGCATGACGGAATAACGAAATATTATTGTTGTGATCCCACTGTTACTGGAGAGATTTATTCATAAATTGATTAATATTTTTTTCAATGCATGTGCTCGTAAAGGCCCACTTTTTATGCATCAAAACCGAACAGAAAGTCGATTATTTTGCCCTAGGGCTTTATTATTATTATTTTTTTAATTTGTTTACAATGGTTGGCTAACCTGCAGCCTTTCCTGTGTACCATAGACGTTATACTTTTTTTCCACTGTTTAACGGCTCTGGATACAGTCCTTTAGAACCAATTATAATTTAAAGTTCATAAGATTATATTTGTTTTCATTTCCTCACACTATGCATTGAAAAATGAAGTATGATACACGGGCGTAAAAGCAATAAATTACTCGGTTACGTTTAAAACACTCGCTACGCTCGTGTTTTAAATCGTTCTCGTAATTTATTCCTTTGCGCCCTTGTAGCATAAACTACTATTACCACGTGGCATAAGATCTCGCCCGAGGGTGATTGCAGCCGTATATTTTCTGAATACTTACACCAATTCTCTGCTTACACTGGTATTTGAGTTCCCCGAATGGCAGTGAAAACATGTGAGATAATTAAAAATTTATGTTTGTATGTACGTTCGACTCGTAAAGTTGGTATTCTTTAAACAAACGGATAATTACAGTGGGTTTTATAGGCGGTTACAGCACCCAACGGGAACACATAAATTATTGCGGTGGCTGCGTTCTAAATTATCAATTTTACTGAAGTTGAAGCGTTCATTTCTCATTTAAAAGATAAAAGTTTTGAATAGCCATTTTTCACGATGTTTTAAAACCGGCTTCTTTATCTTATAAAGCTATGATGTTCAATTTATTTACAGTTTATTAATTTATCTTTGTCATATTTTATAAATATTTGTAGTTTTTAGGGTTCTGTAGTACCTGAAAGGTACAAAGGGAACCTTTATGGTGCGACTCCGTTGTCCGTCTATCCGTATTTCACAGCCTCATAATTTTAGCACCGTTAAAAATAAAGACATGAAATTTGGCACGAAAATAGCATTAATTTCCCCACATATCAGGGTGTAAAAAAATATTAAAAATTTTAAATTGTTCAAAATATTTCCAAAACAAAAGTGAGAAAAGTTAAAAATATTATCCTAAAATTCAAAAGCTGATTGTAAAAATGTATACTTTAACTATACTGGCACTGGTTAAAAAATATGTATGTCCCCCCCTTATCTCCGAAACTGGTAGACCAAAAAATATGAAAAAAATGTCGATTATAGATTATAACTGGCCAATTACAGAAAAACTATAGATTTAAAAAAAGTTGAGTACAAATGAGTAAGTACTTAATATAAAAAAAGAAGTAAAATAAATAATATATTTTTTTATAAAAATACAATGTGGGTATCAAATTGTAGGCATAAAAAAGCTGATTTTAAAAATATATAGTTTGACTATATTTAATTGTATCTATTTCGAGAAATCCTTGAAAAACCATACAAAATCTGTCCCTCGCTTATCTCTGAAACTGGACCGAAAAATATGAAAAAAATCATTTTAGGTAATATGTGTTTACGTAAACATAACAGGAAAAATTAAGCTATTGAGAAATTCACGAAAAAAAATTATCATCCACCACAATACGGAACCCGGTACGCGAGTCTGACTCGCATTTGGTCGGTTTTTTAACTTTGCTATTCACGATTCAACATCAACAGTGATTTTTTTATATTTTTGATATTTAAGAACGAACCCTTGTCTAGGAACGAAAATCCTAAAAGAACACTTCTACACAATTAAATTCAAAGAAAATCCTTTGTAAGCCTCTTTGAAATGAATATTCCACTGAGATTCAGAGCTTGTCGCAATAGAACTACACAAACGAGAACAGCCCCGGAGATAAAGAAATCTAATTACAGGAACTGGGAGAAATTAAATCATGAATGTATGTATATATAATATGGTACATCAAAAACGCGAAGTTAAAACAGTACTTTGATATACACAGCCTTTTGATACAAAGGGATCGAACATCGTTATTTCAGAAAATGTATGCCGATTTCTCAACAAAATGCGGGAGAGATTTCAACTATTCAGATCGGAGCCGAGAGGGAAGAAATATATAGCAATATATCCGAAGTAGCGATGCGATACGGATTGTACGGGCGCAGATATTTCTCATAATATTCCTTTTGTTAGATCTCCGCGGTCGCTCTTTGTTGTTTGAGTTATACGGGGACTTACTGAATGAGAAAAACTCAAACGGCGCTTTTAAGTTGACGTGAGGTGTGTTTGAATAAATTCATGCCCGAATAGGCTGTTATTAATGAATGACAATATAAGTTGACGAATAGTAATCGCATATATATGCGATATGCGAAAAAAAATACGGGTGTTTCTTTTCTGTGTATTTCATGAAATACAGGGAAAATTTTAATAAATTTCTGGTATATGCATTTTGACTATATAATCTAGGGTTTTGAAATTGGAAAACATGTTTGGATAATTTTCCTCGATAGAAATAATTGTTGAAATGAGGTCTTCAAACACACTTTTTCTCCTCGTTTGACGAATAGGAACCATAAACAGAACTCGAACTTATTTTATTAGGTGTGTTTCAACCTCACAACAATATCTAGAGATTTGATATTTGAAATGTTGCTAGCTATTTTAGTTTTTTGAATAAAAATATAAAACCAACTTTTTTCCCTTTTGCCCTGAATCCGCCCCTCTCGCACTGCGCGATTTTTCGCTTGGAGTGACAGTGCCAAAAATAAAATTCGCATAGCCTCTTAAAATCAGAAATGGTATGATAATGTAAGAATTCCACAGGAAAGGAGCAGGCAGACAATGATTCACACAACATTAGCATTAGATCAACAACCAATTGGAATGAAGCTGAAAAAACACATTTCCGAGTACAGAAACAATTCTGCGGCCAAAACCTCTATTGACATTGTAATCTAAACTCGGCGTCGAGTCAACTCGAGTCTAGGGAGTTAAGGGTCGGTATAATGTCAGATGCACAATTTCAAATGAGCATAAAACATTGTGTAACTTGGTCAATCGGTTTAATAAAAATAATATAGATAATAGACTATAGGGCTGATATTCGTGCAGAAGCAAAAACGCAAAAGCTTTAAGTTCGCTCGATAGAAAAAAATTATGAAGTTACCTCTATATTTCATGTTTTTCGAGTGTTAAAGGACCTTTCTTAAAACAGTTTGCCTTGAAATTTGTATTAAAAATAAGAAAACAAATGACCCCGTATAATTGCACGGGGATTTTGAATAATTCTGTTTCGTTTTCATTTAATTTAACATCTAAGAATTGGCGCTTACGTCGATTTATTCTGAGACAAGGCGGCGACAAGATATCTCGGTCGCACGCGCTTTTTGTTCCATGCTTTGTTTCGTCACTCACCCGTCGGTCAGTTGTGATCGCTCCGTTGAGACGGGAGGGCTACGTTTTTGCGCTCTCGACGTCCCGGTTTCGTAATTTAAATAAATCTCGTAATTTGAAACATGGGAAATAAATGCAACCAATGTAAAAAATGGAATAAAAATGTTTTGCGAGTGAAAATAAAGCAGTGGATGAAAGTAATGCAAAGGTACGCCATTACTTAACAAAATAAGTAGATAGGTCATGTTTTATTAAAGATGTTGAACTAAAGGTTGTCTCAATGGACTAATGAATATCGCTATGTTTTTCGTCTGAGGTATTTTTTTTAGCTTACAATTTAATATCACAATAAATATGGTTGATGGATGTGGAAGAGGCGAAAGAGTTGTGTCTGGATCGTAGCAGATGGAAATCTGTAGTCTCTGCCTAGCTGCCTACCCCTCTGGGAGACTAACAAAACCTTATCTCACCATCACCATCGGCGTATCGACGTATTCTCGTATCGGCGTATCGACGTATCGGCGTATCGACGTATCGGCGTATCGACGTATCGTTGTATCGACGTATCCCCGTATCGACGTATCGACGTATCGTTGTATCGACGTATCCCCGTATCGACATATCGACGTATCGGCGTATCGACGTATCCCCGTATCGACGTATCGACGTATCGACGTATCGACGTATCGGCGTATTGACGTATCGTTGTATCGACGTATCCCCGTATCGACGTATCGGCGTATCGACGTATCGGCGTATCGACGTATCGACGTATCGACGTATCCCCGTATCGACGTATCGTTGTATCGTTGTATCGACGTATCCCCGTATCGACGTATCGACGTATCGGCGTATTGACGTATCGTTGTATCGACGTATCCTCGTATCGTCGTATCCTCGTATCGACGTATCGTCGTATCGACGTATCGTTGTATCGACGTATCCTCGTATCGTCGTATCGTCGTATCGACGTATCGGCGTATCGACGTATCGGCGTATCGACGTATCGTTGTATCGACGTATCGTCGTATTGACGTATCGACGTATCGGCGTATCGACGTATCGTTGTATCGACGTATCGTTGTATCGACGTATCGTCGTATCGACGTATCGGCGTATCGACGTATCGGCGTATCGACGTATCGTTGTATCGACGTATCCCCGTATCGACGTATCGTCGTATCGACGTATCGTTGTATCGACGTATCCCCGTATCGACGTATCGACGTATCGGCGTATCGACGTATCGTTGT
This sequence comes from Ypsolopha sequella, assembly GCA_934047225.1. Lineage (NCBI taxonomy): Eukaryota > Metazoa > Arthropoda > Insecta > Lepidoptera > Ypsolophidae > Ypsolopha > Ypsolopha sequella. Next base: position 7,960,813 of record OW204002.1, on the reverse strand, counting down.
ATCGACGTATCCCCGTATCGGCGTATCGACGTATCGGTGTATTGACGTATCGTTGTATCGACGTATCCCCGTATTGGCGTATCGTCGTATCGACGTATCGGCGTATCGACGTATCGACGTATTGACGTATCGACGTATCGTTGTATCGACGTATCCCCGTATCGACGTATCGTCGTATCGACGTATCGTTGTATCGACGTATCCCCGTTTCGACGTATCGACGTATCGGCGTATCGACGTATCGTTGTATCGACGTATCCCCGTATCGACGTATCGACGTATCGGTGTATTGACGTATCGTTGTATCGACGTATCCCCGTATCGACGTATCGTCGTATCGACGTATTGGCGTATCGACGTATCGGCGTATCGTTGTATCGACGTATCGTTGTATCGACGTATCGTTGTATCGGTGTATTGACGTATCGTTGTATCGACGTATCCCCGTATCGACGTATCGTCGTATCGACGTATTGGCGTATCGACGTATCGGCGTATCGTTGTATCGACGTATCGTTGTATCGACGTATCGTCGTATCGACGTATCGTTGTATCATCATCGTTATCATTATCTTTGCAAGTATGACTTTCGAAAAATAAAATTTTGAAATATAAAAATTAGATGCAAACACAATTACGCAAAAAAATGCCATTGCGAACAAACCGTTTTGTCAACTGGGTTGAATTTTATACATCGTAGATGCATTATACTTATTATTGAAAACTAGCACGTGCACGGGTTAATGACCGCGGATCCACACCGCTCGTGGGAGCTAAGAAATAGCGCTCGCGGCCGGTGACGGCCGGTCGCGCAAACAGTTGAGGTGCGGGGATGCGGGGGCAAAATCACTAATTTGTCCAGGTTTATACGCAGCCTTAAGGGTATGGGGAGATACGCCATCTGGCTTTCCGAGAACCGACCTTATACCGACGAAGTTTGAGAGCTACCGACCCGGACAACAAAACACAATATACACAATGGAGCGTAAGAGATACCGGAAACTATAATCGACATCGGCCTTACTTTCAGCCACGTTCGGATAGTTACATCCTTTATGGCATAATCGTGTAAAGTTGTCATCACATTTTTACCCTGATCTTCCGCTCTTTCGATTTCACGCGTGATTTGTACAACATTTTACACATCCTTTGAACTTTTACTACTGTGCTTCGAAGTTTAAAGATGTGATTTTACTACTGCAGTGTACGTTACTGCTTTCTTTTATGTTGTACTGGTAAAAGTGCAGTATATCTAGATTTTATCAGCTAGTCATGCATTGTTAATCACCTGTGCGACAGCAATTTGTATCCGATAGCCACAAACTGCAATACGACACCAAATACTCGATCGGCCCACTCAGTCTGCGTGATTAATCGCCAAGTGTCAATTTCGTGTTATCGCTGATACCCTGGTACCACAGTGCTGCTCGCGAACACTGCTATACTGGTTTGTTTAAAATATGCTAAATAAAATGTACTTTTTTTTGTCAAGTCATTGGAAGTCAGCATCGAAAATCATGAACAACGATATTTGCGATCAATCATTTAGCTGCACTGCAACACGTTTGTACTACTTATTTTTTAGAATGAGATTCACACAAGGGCAGATCCAGAATTTGATTGAGGGGGGGCATTCTGACAAGGCTTATCACAGAAAAAAAAAAGGTTTTTAGGCGCCTTAAGCATTGAGGCGCTTTTGGCAAAAGTGCACCCGAATCGAAAAGTTAAAATGTACCATGGAATTCCTAAGTGTTTTGGGGGGGCCCATGGCACGGCACTCATGTCCCCCCCTGTATCCACCAATGGATTCACATCAATAAAACCGGTTGAAAAAGAACTCTGATGCCTATCTTATTACATTGTGGGTACGTCGTATTTGTATCGACAAAAAACAATCGCAGCGCGTGGGATAACTGATTCAATAAACAAAAGCACCATGATGTCTGATTAGCATCACCTTTATGTCTCATTTTAATTTATAACCTAGCAACTCTCGACACGTTTTGCCTTTACGAGTTGTAATCAGCTTTCAATACCTTTTTGAGCCGTACGACCGGACCGTTTATGTTTCTTTATCTCCACACAAGTGTTGGTAATTTACATTTCGTGTCCACACTTTCGAATCAAATTAAATTGTGGGGTATGAAAATAACTGTGAACGATCAAGTGAGGCGTATAAGGAATTATTAACGCCCCAAGCAATTTGGACAATACAACGAACAGCTTTGCGTTGCGTGCGACCCTCTGTTAGCGTTCCCCATTCCTACACTCAACACATTTATTTCCTGAGAGAGAGCTTCGCTAGAATTCCACCCCTCTCTCTCACCCCTCCCCGCGAACCGCAAAACGTCAAATAACGCCTGCTTCGTTGGAAAAAGAAATTATAATTACAAAATGTCACCTGCGCCGTGTTTCCCCACACCCCCCTTCAAATGTCAGACTTTCTTTACGTGCTGTTTAACTCGCTCGTTAGTTTCGAATTACAGTTGTTTTAAATTTAAACACAATAAATGTTGATGTTATTTGTATCAAGTAGTCAGGAAGTTTTTTTTTTAAATCAAGATTACACATTATATAAAACGTATTACTTATGGAACAGCTCGATTATGTATTCATGTTACATTACAATATTTTCAGTGCCAGATCCGAGAGTCAAAACACCTCAATGCGGGATTTCTTATAAGTAGGATGTTGAAAATCCACCCTATTTCTATTATCAAAACACTCTTATCCCATTGAAATAATAGCTAAGATTGCACGTCTCGTTTTTACGGCCGTCGTTCATATAATAAGTTTCTATACTTTGATCTTCCTTTTGGATATAACATAAATATTTTTTGCCCGAGGCGGTATCCATTTTGTATGAAATAGGGCTGCTCTTTATCCGAAGCTCAGTTCACGAGGTGGCAAAGGGCCCGAGGACCCTTCCAATAATAATAATAATGAAAGAATTATTCTGCATAGATAGCGACACGGAGTTTTTTATTCGTTGATGATTTCAATTATAAATGGTGAACTTTTTATTGCACGGGCCATATTTCTCCATTCAAGGAAGTTTAAAAAAAGGGTCCGATGTTTGAAATAGACGAGTCCTAAACAACATCCGGTTCGATGGACCAATAAGAGCGCCATTAACGTTTAACTGTCAAACTAGTCACGCTTATCGACTATTTTTGTACATTATCCAGATACGTAATACATCAAAGTGTTCATACGTAAACAAAGGCTACGAGTGCGTCTGTAGCCAGTATTGTATCGTATATTCCCATTACTTAGTAACACTAACGTCAGGGACAGTCTGTCCTCGTTGGAGCTACCGTGTCGCCCACAGCCCCTAAAGGGAATACTAAATAATAGTCCAACTGTTCCAACACAAACGAGTCTCTTACTCTAAAATACATCGGTTTCAAGCTAGTCCATCCTCCATCCTGATAGCCACTTCATTTATTAGGTGCACCCACGCTGAAACTCGCCTGCTCGGCACTGTCAGGCAACAATAAACAAAGGTTTCGTAAAAAAACATTGAGTCTTCGTCATTGATGTCTGTACATACATTTTCACTCGAATAGCTTGTGCTTTTCAGCCAAAATTTGGAGAACCTCCGCGAGGGATTTTTACTAAAAGCGGTTTCGCAGCCGGATTGTGAAAAACCCGCCTTTTTCTAATCAATTGAAATAGAACACTTGAATTCAAAATTCACTCAATAGTTTTTCAACAAAACCTATGTATTGTGTATGTTGCCATCGCAAAGTTTCCATTGGTTTCTGTAAATTAGAATTTCAAAAATATCAAGTATAAAGAAATTTTCAGTTTAATAGGTTTGGCCTAGAGGATGTGAAGTTGCAAGAGGGGGGGGACCTCATTCACGTGATAATGAAGAGGCTGATTCTTTTATATGCTACTGAACACTCACTAAATATACTCAATTTGAAATTTCAGACCGTTTGCGGTTTTACACGCTGATTTAATGCCGCCAGACGTCATCAAACTTAGACTTGACCCGTTCTAGGTAAACGCAACAACTGTAGTTAGCCAGACAAGTAAGTAACTGAAACTAGATTTAAATAACGGAGAATACAACATTTCCAACAAGATGACGTAATTTTTTTTTATTTAAAGCGACCGATAATTTTAAGTATATTTCATAATATATATTTTAAACTTAAAAGTAGAATTTGAATAAAAACTAAAATAAAAATAGTGGGGAAATTAGGACATTGCACAGCACAAATTCACACTCACCCGTATTTTTTTTTATTTACATACAATTATAACCAGCGAATAATTGATTCTCCGAATCCTCAGTTATAATATAAATGAGAAAAATATAAAATATTCAAGTGGTCCATTTTCGCTAACCCTACCCTTACACCAATTCATACTAGCGAAGAGAGTAGAAACCTGCTCTGAATAGAGGTATAAAACATTGTGTATTATGTATGAAGGAAAGGAACATTTTGTTTATTTAATAGATAACTTCGTGGTTAAATAAATTTTTAACTCATTAGCTCGAAAAGCGTGCCTTTGCTGCTTAAAACCAGTGAGCAAAAGTCAATTTTGCTCACACGTGAAGAAACTCCATATATTCTGCTCGAGGGTAAGAGAGATAGCAAATATCAGCTTGGCGGCTATCTCTTTCGCGGATATTAATAATATTATTTTAATAATACGGATAGATTAATAATACGGATTCCATACACATTGGCGAGGCTATACACAGCCCCGTAGCTTGTCAGATACAGTAGACAAGTTAAACTTCTCAATAGCTTCCCAATCAGAGATTATCCGATTTTTGGGATTCAATTAACATATTCAGATATTTTTATATGCTGTAATATTTAAATAAAAAACTATTAAAATGTTATAAATTCGTTCGAAATTAAAGTTTCTTTACATTTTGAGTTTTCTCGCTAGTGAGGTGAAAAGTTGTATGTGACACACGAGAGCAAAGTGATTTTGTTTCTCCACGCTCAGAATTCTAACCAAGTATCAAATCCTTCGCTTGCTCGTGATTCAAACTCTGCACTTGCAACAAAAACAAACGTTGCTCTCTTGTTGCACAAATAACTATTTTCGCATTATCGATTATTATTATAATCGTTTATTTTGCTTTGACCCGGCTTATCTCCCAACAACTACTAAACATAGAAAAAAAATAAAAAAGGTTTATTAGTCTCATAAAATAAAAACTATAAATAATTACATAGTATCACTACACTCCATACTAAAACTTAACAAAGGTTTCGTCAAACCTCTGTGTGGTAGAGTGTAGTTTCTTCCAAAGATAGGAAAAATATCATAGATAGGATCTAGCCAGGATACCACCACCGCCAACCTATTGCAAGATCAAAAAAGAAAATGGCCGCGATCCATCACAGCAATAAATCATAAACAATACCTGAATCTAATCACGGCAAGTTTGCTTTCCGCAGTCATTAGAAAAGGTAAAAGCTAGCCATAATTATATTGGAGAAAACTCAGGGTATTGTGCGTCCATCATAGGATGTCATTCTTAATAATAATAGAAGCGATTCTTTTGAAGCACAAGAGAGCTCTTAGAGGTACTCTCATCCCACTCAAAATAGATGGTCTCAATTTGTAAAAGCGAGTGAGTATGAATGATGAATAAATAAACACTTATTTCCGAATAACCAAAGAAATTACGGAAAAGAATAAACAAAACTGAAAACAAAGACTTATCTCTACAAAAAAGCAGTAATCTTTCGGGTGAGCAAGGAAAAGCAATAATTAAAATAACGAAATCGATTAATTTGTAATCATTTTAGCAAGTGATGTATAATAAAATAACTACTCATAAAACAAGAGTAAAACAAATACTCTTTATCGTGCACCTTATTAAAAAATACATATAAACATTACAAGTGAAGAAGGTAAAACAACTACGCCCAATCTTATTCAATCTGCCCAATCCACAGAAGACAGAGGAAATAATTTCCTCTACGAGACAACAATTATCATGTGATAACTCCATAAATATCAAAATCGGTTGCTTCGTCAATATGAATGAATGGTTTAGTATAAGTAGAACAAATTGGGGTGTGTTTTTTTGGATATTTACCTTTAAAACAATGCGTCAACACCAGATTTAAGGAACAGTATTTTGTTGAATATCTTAGAAGAGACAGAAAATAGAAGGTAATCGATTTCACGTAGAATTAGCTCGTTCGTTGTGTAAACCGTTTTTGTGAAACATGTCGATTGCGAGAAAATATCTAATTCTCAAGAATAAGAAACTTCGCAGTCGAAGTCGAACAAAAGCAATTTGTGTCTGCATGAAGTGCCTTTGTACGTGCGTGGCTTTGGAGATGTTTGTTTATTACCGTTACTAGTTTTAACTAACTCTTATTACGCAGTCGTAAGGATTAAAATGCGCCTCGAGTTCCGAGTTAGCGTGGCAGAGTCGACGCTTGCTTCTAAAACGAATATTTTTCCATGTGGAAAAAAATTGTAAGAAAGATTTCGAAATGCCAATGGTCGGTTGGGCAGTTGAGCTAAACAACCACATGTGCTTTCTTGTTTTTTGTCACACTTTTCCGTCTCCTTTTTATCCCTGAGAAGCTTTTTTTCTTTCAGGCTAGTTGCGGAAGCGGAAAAATAAAAATCAATAATAATAGGACTTTACATATGAAATATCCGAAATTTTCTTACATATTCATGAGTTTATATTTCCAGTCATTCAATAGCTATTTCCATTATTTGTTTTTTGTTTGAAAGTTGATTTCAAGGTTTTACATCTACGTATTAAATTTTGTTTTAATAACAGTTCGTCCTAAATGCCATCCATTTCCATGATAAGATTCGTAATAATTTATTTCAGCTGACACTTTTCAGAAGAAACAACATAATTTGAATTTGTCATTCCTAAAAAAAATGCAAAAATGTCAGTACTGAAAATTGAGTTTCCTTCAAATTCTCTATAGAATACGGCAATTTCATATGTAAAGACCTAATATTATCTTGAATATTCTGATTCTATCGTTTACAAACCAATAAATACAACGTTCAAAGGACCAAACCAACAAAGTTATTGTTCCCCGTTAACACGAATATCTGGTGTGAGCCGGGGGCTATTATAAGCCAAGCCACGCCTAATGTGGTGACCCTTTAAGGTCAGCTGTTATCGGACCCAGAGCGACCATATCTCTGCTCCAGACATTTACACATGCTCTCAGAAACCTCCATTAGATTGGCTTCATCAAAGCTAACTACATAATTAATTTATCCAACTTCTAATAGTACAAAGGGAGCGAACAATTTATTATTCAGCTATTTTGTTACACAGGCATGGATAAAATACGTATGGGATGGGACCTAGGGTTTTTGTAACTCTCCTTCGATTAGAGCTATACGGATTATCCGCAAAACGGATAACTAATCTTTTGAAAAATGTGAAAAACGTAATTAAAGACGTCATCAAAATTCTTTTGATAGGTATCAGACCTAGCTCAGATAAAAAAAAAATGATTTATATTAAAAAATAATTCTTAATAAATTTATTACATGATTTAGAGTGGCAAGCTTATCTTAAAACTGAGGTTTTTTCCAGCAAACCAAGCCTGTAAGTGAATATAACATTCAATCAACTTTTAATTCATATGAATGGAACAAAGGCGTACAATTATTACGTTATTTATAGAGTGCAGACGTTAGCAGTTCAAACTCTCTATTTGTAAACGATTTAGCAGCCACGACGACGCCGCAATAAGAACTACGAATAGGTAGCTTGTCATGTTGGCATTCGTACATTTATGATTGAGTTAGTCAATATGAAAAAATGATTTCAGGAGAAAGCTTTTATCCGGATAATACAGAAATCCGGATAGCGAACCCTAACCGCAACAAAAGAAAAACTTTGCCCATGATATTCCTGCAAAGGAATAGTTTCATATGAATAATTGGATGGTTTGCTTGAAAACACTGTTATTGGCGGAAATTCAGGGCATTTACAATTCAAATTTTATATTCTGCAGTACCAATTTTCAAGCCAGTCGCTTTTAGTTATTTTTTATTTCTATTATTTACTTTACCATTTATGTCGCTCGGTCTTGTTTGCACAATCCAACAATGGAATAATGAAAACAGCTGCGACCACATGAGCGGAGTGTTTGATTTTGAAATGTTATTTTGTACTGCCTGTATTTGTGAAGAAATATTTAAATACGTGGGCACGTTGGCAGCCATCCAGAGAACTATCCATTGAAAGTATTACAATGTTTAAACAATGATTACATTGCGAACTGCCATTCCGAAGATAATTCGGCGAAATATCAAATGTGAATTCCGCTATCAATTATTGATTTTGGAAATATTTGTATCAATTTGGCGCCAGACAAAATAAACAAAATAACGAGCGTGCTCGTTTTGACAAATATTTCTTTCAGCAGAAGCTATTATCTGTCAGGTTCGGAGGGAGACAAATGCTCTGTCACTTTAGTTCGGTATCACGACAAACCCTCATTAAAATATTCCCAGTATGTTGTAGAGTAGAGTCCCCTTTTGCTTTGAGTCGGTTCGCCTGTCGTTTAGTCGATTGTCGTGTCTCCCTTCAGGGTTGGCAGATAGATGTAACACAATTATTGTCTCATTCTTTTTTTTTACTACAATTCCTACAACATTTGATGCAGGAATAAAATCGTTTGCTGCTTCATATGTTGAGTTATTACTACAGCATAAAAAAAACAATAGTTGAAAATTATAATGTAGCAGGCAAGGTGGTGGCTCAAATCTATTTTACGGGTATACCTAAATTTGGAATGACAGAAACTTCTGACATATTGCGAAGTATCATAATATGCTTAGTCTAGATCTACATTTTCATACTCTCTATATTTGGTATTTTTATTAAATACCTTCCTTAAGGATTACATGAATACTTCCCTAATCGCACCCTAGCCCTGCAATTGTGAAGCAATCGATACGATACGACTCGATAATCTATTTTATCACCGATAACGTATAGGTTTTCGATAAGTTACTACCCCAGAATGTTTGTTTTAGTTCCGTCACACAATCGGCTCGAATCAATCTCGGTATTATTTCAACAGCAACTATTTTCATTTGATAATACGCAATCTATAATGAACTCTAATACGTTAACAGTAAAAGCGATAAACACTAGAAACGTGGGACCATTGTAGTCGAGACCGTAACCAATGGTGCACTGTTGTGTGATTGAAAAAGAATTGTATTTGTGTTAAAGGTGTTGTTTCGTATTTCTTTTATTTTTTCAAACAAAGTTGACTGAAAATTGGAATGTTGTTGCGATTCAAAATAATCAATAGAACCAAAGAGTTCTATAACAAATTCTTTGGTTAGATTGGAACATCGTGATACAGCACAAATATGTATTAATCTGCAAGAGAACAACTCCTAGAAAAATCCTATCTATTTTTTGAGTACACTTAGGTAAACTTTAAATAAACCATTAGGTACCTGGATAATAACAGAAACTTTTATATGAATACTGTAAAATATTGTATTTAGCTGAATATTTGAATAAGGAAAACAAAAGAAGTGAATCCATGTAAAAGTGTTCGATTAAAAGCACCAAATCGGCATTCATACGTAGACTTATTTGCAAACAAGCTGTCAAAAGCGCGCTAATAGAATTAAAATACTATTACGCCAATACAGAGTTGATTGAGTCAGAGCCCGGTAGGGCGAAGTCATACTATCGGAGTGCGAGTGCGAGGCGAGCCCAGCGCGGCTCGGTTGTGCTCCTGTAATTTGATTTGGAGTGCTGCGAGGAGGGGAGGGGGCGCGGCGCGATCGATAACACGCGGGGCGAGAGGGGGGGCACCAGCCAGCCGCGCGCGTGTTGTTATGGAAACCTGGTAGCTACCCTCGAACTTCCAGATTTTGTCGGTTGTCCTAGTAAAACAAAGGATCATCCAAAAAAATTGGTTTCACAAAACTTAATAAAATTTAGGAAATTTGGTTGATAGCTTGTTGAAAAAATTTCATACCACTTATCATTTCAAAGAATATAAAGATAACTTGATAACAGGTGCCAATAACTCTGATACGCTCATTGATCATTAGTGTTTTTTGTCAAAATATATTTGATAAAAGGCCTTACCCTAATCCGATTATTTATCTAATTCTTAACTGATCCGAAGTATCTAAAACACGTCTAAAAACAAATACCTCCTTTTTAAAGTGGATAACTTGGCGAATATATTTTATCAGTTTATATTTAACCCGCTTGATTTTTATTTTGCTGAAACAGTATGTCGCAGGGCAGGTCGTATCTCGGACCCTACAAATGAAATCTCAAGGGATTATCCTCTTCATTTCCAAGTTACAAACCTACCTTTCTTTAAATTATAAGAAAGGCTCTCGAATTTTTCCTCCAGATGATATTCAATTAATATGTCTATTTTCTAACTGTAATAAACAACATGGTACGCTATGTTTCACTGTGTAGTAGTTATTTATGTTTCTTGTGAACATTTATTGAAAATACAAGTAGCGTTTACAATAAATTGTCGGCCCTCGTTATCGCATCGACCTAGCCGTTATTATCTTGTTAAACCCTCCAACACGAATATCATTTAGTTAAATGTTCCCAACTTTAATTATTATCAATACCTGAATCACTAATATTGAGATTTATGTTTCCCAATGTCGTTGTGAACATAAAAACCGAGTATCAATTAAAAGCTACAAATAATAGATTATGAAATAGAACGTAGAGCATTAAATCTCAACAATAAAAGTGTTACAATAATTCAATTATTATTAAATTGAATTATAATTCATTGGAGTGAATTGATTCTTAGAAGTGTAAAGGCCCGACAGGGCAATGAGCAGATTTATTTATTGAACACCTTAATCTGAACCAGCTGGGTATAAACCGGTAATTATGCGCGACGTTCGCAAATGTCAGTGCGATGATCGTTAGTCTTAGTCAGAATAAAATGTGTATTACATTAAAGCCTCAACATTCTTATATTATTACTGAGGTCTTTCAAATTGAACTCATTAATCATAAGATGTTCAAGATTGTTTGTAATGACGCAATCAACGTTTCGGAGGCTACATGACTTTTTGATACTGTCTGTAATTTAGGCAATACTACTCAAGTAAAGCTAAAGTATATATTTATATTTACCTAGTAGCCCAGCCGTTGTCAAAATATGAATAAGCATCTCGGAGAAAATTACATTACACAAAGTCAATACACAAAGCGCTCGCTCGAAAGATAATGGGCTCAGCGCGTTTGAATACAGAAAGATAGCATTCATTAGACCCACACGTCACTTTATCGTTCAGTGCGCAGACAGATCTAAAGAAATTGCTGAATACCTTCGAGCTAAATTCAATAGGCCCGTTTAATGGCTGGAGACCTGGGTATAAGGAATACATGATACATGAAAGGGCAGCGCCGGCGATGTTAATACAGTCAGAGTGCCTTTAACCTGGCGGCGCGGCGCGCTCGGCGGCACCTTGCCACGTCCCAAGAAACTGGTTCTGAACACGACCTTCGCGCCATCTCGCTTCTGCCGCCAATGCTGGCCTGGTCACTCGCTGACCGCACACCGGATTCAATCAAGGGGTTCTCAAAATTCCTGATTAAACCCATCATGAACGATTAAAACTCTAATTAAGATTAACAAGTAGCGATGAGCATGGACCAAGGAAATATTAAAGCAATTTAATATTGAAATGAATAATAAAGAAAATGATTATACTATGAACAATAGAGAACTGTTACAAGAAGATACTCATCTGAAGTAATAACCATTCATTTAGGAGATTACTCGACTGCGGGAAAAAAGCCGGTCAAATGACAGTCAATTTGTATTGTTGATAAGAAGCCGTTATCGGGAGATCTGAGGCCGAAGGCCTTTGCCATGAGGTTACATAAGTGATGTAACGAGCTAATGCAACGATTTGTTTGTACTTTGAACAGTTCTTCTAACAATTCCAAAGCCACGTGTGGCAAGTAATGGATAAGCTAACTACACAGCTGTTCTATTTTATGTTGCATTCGAGTGGGAAAGTTTATGATGAATTTTCCACGATAACAAATTGATTCTCGACGATGGTCACTATGTGAATATAGCATGCCATTTGATGGGTTAGTAATGAAAGGGGCATCGAGAGGTACTACATAGTGTTGGGATCTCAAATCGTGGTATTAATTCCCGCCCATAACAATTTATATATATTTATCTCAAGGAACTACGTGGTACGTACTTATAGTTATATTGGTTCTTTGGTAGGTATAATCGCATGAGGAGTTGCCATAATTGGTTTAATCAAGCAAGTTGGGCGTGCAGCTGTGTTCGGAAACTAATTCGGATGGTTTTATTACGTACTTATTTTTTATTTCTTTGAATATTTAGCAAAAAATCGCTTCTTTTAACATATACTGCGTAAAATAGACAATAGTTCAATCAAACACTGAACATGAAAATTCTTCTAGCAAAACAAATAGAAAACACGATGGCGTTACATAACGAAAAGATGTTGAAAGAATAATGGCGTTGACATTAGATAAAAGAAACATTAAACACCGTATTGTAATTTGCAATACCAACGCAAGGTTATTGCTGATTTAGTACTTACAACTGCCTACTAGAGATTACGAAATAACGACCTACATATATGTAGCGGTAGGCAGAATGTCTCCGAAGAGAAAAGGAAAACAAACAATAGGACTTATAACTACGCATTATTGTCGCAAAAATGTAAATTACAATAATTATTTAAGATAGTTACGTTATGTAAATAACAAGAGAAGTATGTACCAGTTTCACACATAAAAATTAATTTTGTCGGAATACATGCAAATGTGATAATTCAATGCATTGTTGTATAAACGTTAGATCGGAGATTGATAATATGGTAAACTGTCACATCACGCAAGCATTCTCTTTGATAGTATCCTCAATTTGATATACAAAAGATTGCAGTTGCCACGTCAATAAAAAGCTCCGATTAAAATAATTTCAATTTGATACACGCAATCTGCAATTACTATAATTTCGGAATGATGTTTTATTGTAGTGGGATTATAACCCGAAATTATCTCCAATATAGCACCTCCATTAAGAGTTGCAATTCAAAAAGATTCATTGTTTGGATTTTGCCGGCTAAAAAATACAAAGTGAAAAAGAAGACCAATTATATAAATGACGCACAAAGGGTATCCTACAAGTAAAAAGTTAAAAACTCAATGAATTTGTAAATGCGGTAAACGGAGGCAAAGTTTATCCATTGTAATATGTATAGCCCGATTAAAACGAAACAAAGGAAGGCAGGCAGCGAGCAGTCTTTGAAATTCTGAATCTAAATTAAAATCGACCGTCTGAGCAACTGACGGATATGGAAACCACAAGAGTCCAAAGAAACAAACAAAAGAAAATTTTGAAAAGGGATGAATCCAAAGATGCAAGGGCAAAAAGAATCCCGCCCGGTTCTCCCTGCTGTTTTACTACCAGGCCAGTATACCGCGTCTGGAGTGTTTAATTAAACTGCGCAGATCTAATCAAGCGCAATTTTACTTAATGGTCTTCTGGTGATGATCGTCGTCGTAACTTGCGCAACCTTTGAGAAAGATGCAAGACTTGAAAGACTTAAATGATAAGTGCGTTCGCAACAGTTCAAGTTCACCAGAAAAAGGGATCAAGCGTGTCTGAAATGATTATCCGTCAAATCCTGATGATTAATATCTCTACATTGACATGGGAATCAAACGAAAATAGAGCTGTGATTGAATAGCCTCAAGCGGTAGTAATTTTGTTCCCAAACAGCTTTCGGAGCCACAAAGAGCACGGCAATAAGTACGGTGTACAATAACGGTTTCCATGAAAGGGAATAGCGAAGGTTCAGTGCACAAAGGGAGTAGTGTTTCGCAGACCGCCCGCCGCGGCTCCCGCGGCGCTGCGAACGACGAAAAAACTTAGAGACTTGCAATCTCCTCCGTTTATATGTTGCAATCCGAAATCATCTCTACTGCTCTTAGTTAAGATTGCAAATGACTGCAGCGATAATTTTGCAACTTTGTACAAATTGGACGAGCGAGCGCGAGACACGCCACTAATGAGGGTCGATGTTTAAAACATTCACCCGCTGTTCCACCATCTCAAATACACTCTGGATCACGATTTTTATAAATTCGACAGCTTCATTGCGCTTCTAGTATAAGTACCTCCTTACATTAACTGTTTTGATGTTGAAATCTTGTATATAAAATATATATTCGGATAGTCCAATCATCTTTTTGTGGTTAGTCAGCAATTCGTTTTATGCCCTTGTAAGTCATGCTGCACAGATTGTAATACCTCGTATCAATTGATTCGCTTCGGTGCTGTGAAATCGCGCATTAGACGCAACTTTTTTAAAACTTCTGGGAACCTTCGTATTGAATTGAGGCTTTCGACTCTTTCGGATGGATTTTTTGGTAATCTGTTTGAACGGTCCGATTGTGATAGAATTTAGCATGCGTAATAGCAATTCAAAAATTTCATTTTGTAAACGCAACGTGAAGGTGGGTTCTAAGTAGTTCCAACCACATTCCCACATTGACGAAACCCATAATAGGTATATTATAATCGTCTTTCATAATTTTTTTGTAATTCTCTGGAATCTAAGTTCCTTAATTGTCAATATAACATTGATCTGGGGCTTGTCAGTTTTGATATTTATTTTTATTACCATTGTGTATTGTCATGGTAAAATTGTTCTCTCTATTATTTCTTTGAAATCTATTTATTTTGAGACTAGATATGTTTTTCAGTCTTGGTTTTATCGTATTTATATATTTCTTAATGTATCGCTTTTAGCTTTATATTTCGTACCTATTACTCGTGATTAGTTTCCTTCATGCTTGCAGCTTAAATTAAATGTATTTATATTATTTAAAACCAAGAATTAGCTTTGAAAAACTTAAGGTTGATTGTGGGGAGCTTCAAAGAACCATTTTTGTGGATCACAGGAACAAAAATAAGGTGTCCCTCAAGGAAGTATCATCGGCTCAACTCTCTCTGTTGATGAATTTGTCTTTATTTAAGAACTGGCTTTACTGATTTTATTATTAGAAAGCTCTGAAGACATTTGGACTAACTTTGAGCGTATTTTTAAAAGTTAGTTGTTTTATTTTGTTAAACAATTAGGTAAATGTAAGTACCCAACTTTTATGTAGGTAGTTTTAAGGACAGACAGACACTATGAAGAATAAAGGGACATAGACCCCTTATGTAATGGATAAATTATATTATGATTATGACTAAAAAGAAAAGGCTTCAATAATTAAGACAAGAATTTTTATAACAGAACATTGGCTTTGTCATTTAGGGGGTTGCATCAAGGAACTGTTGTGGGGCCAATGATCAAGTCCTATGATTTTACAATTTTCAACTAACTAGGTATGCAGCTGTAAAAAAACTTCCAATAGATAGAGTTTAGAATAGCTACAAGCTTGAAGGTAAGGTGTTTGGTCGAGGTGTAGATAAGGTGGCAAAAAAATCCGGTATCGTGCCCCTTTATCGACTCTTTTTGGTTGGGGTGTTTTCCTTGGGTTAATCATCCCATTTTATAAGGATCTCCTTTTATTTTCAGAGCAGGTTTTGCAGACAAGGGCCTTTATTGTTCTCGACAATGGCTTCTTTAAACCTACAAGGCCTGCACTTTAATTGCCTTTGAAGACAAATGACACCGATAACATCAAGCCGTAAGGTGACCGTAAATTACGAATTCTGGACACGCATTAAGTATGGACTGACATGAGGGCGACTCATGGTCGGCTGTGGTATCGGCTTCCATAATGATGACAGTGTTATCCTCTACTCTAGCTCCCAGTCCGCTAAATGGAAGGCAAATACGGCTTGTTGACATGGTCGCCTCGGCTGCTTTATAAATATTTCGGACGCGTCGCTCTGACTTGCCATATATGGAATATCCCATTAAAGATGTTAAAGGATTTTTGATAAAAATCAGATGAGACGATTTTTTTGTACCCGCGGCGTCACCGCGTGCGTGCTTGCTTCGAGTTTCGAGCCAGTTTGGGCTCGCGCTCGCTTTAAAAAAGTTTACAATCTTAGGTTATGGAACTCACCTGACTATGCCGGACCCATCACCACAACAATCCACCACGCTTCGTTTCTCGAAACACGATCAATATCCTCCACAACACCCGTAAAAGAGAATTTTAATCACCATTTAGCACATAAACGAGCTCGACCGTCTCGTTTCACAAGATTCAATCGTCAAACACCGTGTTCAATTCACTCGGGTACTGAAACAGTGCACCACAGTTAAATTAGTCAATCCCACTGTAATATCAAATCCAATAGTGACGTGATAAACAAATAACAAGGAGATTCTTGTATTGTAGTGAATAGAATAGCTTCGTAGCGTAACACACGCACGTCAGCGCCCCGACGGTACCGACGGGCAACCGCGGAACTTTATTTTATTCAAAGCTACGTGTCCCGGCGAAGCGTGCGCGGGAACGAGACATCTCTATAGAGTTTTCGATGCACGGAAGCGAGAAGGTAACCTCAGCCGGCATACAAAATGTAAGAATGAGAAGGGTCCGTGAAACGAAACGCGATGGCCGGTTTTCGTTTCGCGGATTGATCCACCGGCTAAGCGATTGAATTGGATATTTTGGATGTTGGTTGTGGTTGTTTACCTATACAGTGGTCAGTCAGCCATTCATTAAAAATTAAATTATCTAATAATTAATCTCGCGTCTTCGCCCGTTGCTCACTTCACTGCGTGATCTTTTTCCTTGAAATGTGTGTCACATAATTATTGGACATATCTATTTATTACTAGCCTTTCGTCCGCGGCTCCGCCCGCGTTTGTTCAATCTTTTCATCGTGTTCGGCTTGGCTGTTATTTCATCGACACCCTTATAGCCAAAGTGTTAACCAGGGCCACTAAGATTTTATTAAAGAAATCGCATCGAAATCCGTTCAGTGGTTCATAAATTAAAACGGATCATTCAATCAGACAGACAAAAACGGATACTGATAACCCATTTCATCTACTTAAAATTTCGCAAAAATATTCAACGTACAGACACCTTTTTAGGGTTCCGTACCTAAAAGGTACAAAAGGAACCTTTATAGTAAGACTCTTTTGTCCTTCCGTATGTCACAGCCTCATAACTTTAGCACAGTTAAAGATGAAATTTGGTACAAAAATAGCATTAATTTGCCCACATATCACGGTGTAAAAAATGAAAAATATTAGCCTAAAAATACAATATCGGTATCAAATTGTAGATGTTAAAAAGTTGATTGTAAAAATATATACTTTTACTATATTTACTGGCACTGGTTTTGAGAAATCTTAAAAAAAAAAAAAAAAAAATGTATGTCCCCCCCCTTATCTCTAAAACTGGTGCACCAAAAAATATGAAAAAATCATGGTAATATGTGTTTACGTAAAAATTACAGGAAAAATAAAGCGGTTGAGAAATTCACGAAAATAAATTACAAAATTTAATTTATCATCTACAATACGGAACCCTAGGTACGCGAGTCTGACTCGCACTTGGCCGTTTTTTTTTTATAAAATATAGGGAAATTTGCTCAAAGAACTCTCGTCACCGATTATGAAGAAAAAAAAACTGCAATCAAAGCTTTTCGAAAAATTACGTACATTAGCCGGGTGGAAACCGAAACTGCTCATTTTGAAAAAAGAAAAAAACGGCCAAGTGCAAGTCAGACTCACGTACCTAGGGTTCCGTATTGTGGATGATAAATTTAACTTTGTAATTTTTTTCGTGAATTTCTCAACCGCTTTATTTTTCCTGTAATCTTAAAAAAAATTCATAGAAAAATGCAAAGCCGCTCGGCCGAAATATATGGAAGGGCAGATTTTCTTTTTTTGAGATGTAAGGGTTGTCTCCATAGTAAAAGTTGTTCTATACCATTGACTGAATAAGCTCTTCAAATATGGTTACACCTTTCTGTTACAACGTTGTATACATTGCAGCTATTAAAGGTAGGTACAGTGGAGACCACATCAAGTAAGACACATTGGATTTTGTACCTATCATACTTTCTTCTCTGTAGGGGCTAATTTCGTACTGCAAGTGTATAGCTTGATGTGGTCTCCACTGTACTCTAAGGTCAGATTTGCTTGCCAATAAAAACCAGGGAAAACCTACACATTTTAGGTTTTCACTTTTCTTCTTTTAATTAATTAGGTAAACTTATCTCGAAAAAAATGGTGCATAGGTGCAGAATTTGATAGTCAAGAACTTAGGGGTCATAATAGAGAAAACACTTTTTGGGCACCTCACGCAGAATCCTTGAGTAGGAAGATGGTACTCCACGCAATGAAGCGTCAGCAGAGCTTTTAGCCAATCAAAACCGAAATGATGCTTGCGCAATAATTTCTCCTCCCTATTTTAAGAGGCTATGCGAATTTTAATTTTGTCACTGTCACTCCAAGCGAAAAATCGCGCAGTGCGAGGGAGGCGGATTCAGGGCAAAAGGGAAAAAAGTTGCGTTTTATATTTTTATCAAAAAAACTAAAATAGCTAGCAAAATTTCAAATATGAAATCTCTAGATATTGTTGAAACACACCTAATAAAATATGTTTGAGTTCTGTATATGGTTCCTATTCGTCAAACGAGGAGAAAAAGTGTGTTTGAAGACCTCATTTCAACAATTATTTCTATCGAGGAAATCATCAGATTACATAGTCAAAATACATATACCAGAAATTTATTAAAATTTTCCGTGTATTTCATGAAATACACAGAAAAGAAACACCCGTAATTTTTTCGCATATCGCCTTAAGGCGATTACCGTCGCCAAATTAGCAGCTCGATGTTTGTCTGTATGAATATCGACGGAAACGAAATTGAAATAGCGTTCAAATCAGTGCACAATGCGTGGTGGCTGTTACGACGCTCGCTGCGTCCTTGAAAGGGCAAAATAGGAGAAAATAATACTTTTCACATGGGCGTCATTGTTAGATTGAATAATTCTATGTTATATTTATAGCTATCAAGTTTATCTATTTATCAAAGCATAAATGAATTAAATCACCTAAGCCGCTTAGGAAATTCAAACCAAAAAAACACCATTCAGTTGAAACAATTTTTCATATAAAAGTTTTGGTGGTACGAAAAAGAAAAATGTTGCATATGTTGTCCTAGAGTTAATAATCCATAATAAATTTTTTCAATATTTTTGGTTTGGCCATAAAAGAGGAGTAGGCTTTAGAAAGTACCCATTTGGCGGTATTAAGGGCCTTAAATTATACGGCGCCCGTTACGGCGGACCCACTCTTGTCACTTGGACCTCACTGAGGAACTTCTCAATAAACTCGAACGTCTTCAAAATCTTTGTATTCGTTTTAATTTTCTCTGCTAAAATATGACCACGTATCTAAATTCCGATCGCAGTTAAACTGTCTCCCCATTCGTCTTCGCAGAAATGCTCACATTCTTTCTCTTCTTCATGGTGTCCCCTCTTACTTGAGAGATAGATTCAGTTACTCCTCTCATATCACGGTAGAGACACAAAATAACCACTGTAGAGAAATGTGGCTGAGCAATAGCAAAACATTGGCACTTTCTGAAGCGGAAACAGGTTTTTACAATGATTCGTTTATTTGTCATGCTCCACAACTCTGGAACCGTTTGCCCCTTTCTGCTAAAAAAGTTGAAAAATGTAAACTCATTTTAGAGCGGTTTAGCAGCCGGGTTGTGAAAAACCCGCCTTTTTCTAATTAATCGAAACAGAACACTTAAATAGTTGTTCAACAAAACCTTATTACCTATGTATTGTGTATGTTGCCATCGCAAAGTTTCCATTGGTTTCTGTAAATTAGAATTTCAAATTTTTTTTAATTCAAAATTCAAACTAATGGCAACATACGTTGGTAATAAGGTTTTGTTGAATAGCTATTGAGTATATTTTGAATTTATGTGTTCTGCTTCGATTAATTAGAAAAAGCCGGGTTTTATACAATCCGGCTGCGAAACCGCTCTTAAGATTAAGCTGAAGCACTTTTTTCTTACTAAATACCCGTCAAAATAGAACTCCAACTACATCCCGCCCCTATTTTTATTTAAGTATGTATATCGAGGGCATTAAGCTGAAAAGGCGTATCTACAGATTTTTCAAATTACGAAAATTTTGGGCGAATCTCCATAATTATAAGCTCTATCATAGACGAACAATCGTCCATGGCTCTATGATGTACTGAAAAAGTTACGGTTGCTCCTTTGGTTATAAGTACTATATGCCCAAGGCTATGATGATGTGAAAAACCGTATTTATAACGAAAGAAAAATATGTATAACGAGTCGATACTTTTACATTTTTGTAGATACGCCCTTTCAGCTTGATGCCCTCGATATGTATACATATTATATATGTTAATTTTATGTATTTGAATTTTTAGTATGTTTATGTATGTTTTAAGTATGACTATGTATGTTATGCAATATTTTTATCATGTACCTCAACATTACATTTCGTTTAAACATCACTCTGTAATTTTTGTTATCATTTACATTACTACCCCTTTTATGCTTAATTTTTGTTAACATCTTTTCATCTCCACCCAAAGATTGCCTGGGAGATATTGCTTCAAGCAATAAGTGCCGCCTTTGTACACAATGGTGTCGATTCGGCGCAGCACAACTTATTTGAGAGGACTAACCTTAAATTGAGCGTCCTGTCTTTGTGTTTTCGATACATAAAGAAAAAGACAGAACGCTCGTTCTGTCAAATAAGTTTAGTCGTATTACACCGAATCGACACAATTGTCTGTTCTCTATGTTAAAATCTGTTGTTAAATATGTGTGTAAATGTACAAAAAGCGTAATAAATAAAATACATAAATAATAATATTAATATAAATAATTATAATAAAACACAATATTGGTATTTACATTTATTATAATAATCTAAGCCTTATCCTAACAGTATTATTTGTGGGAAGTGATCGATCACATCGCAGCAATGAAGATTCTTAAACATTAATTTACAATTATAATTTATAATACAAAACATATACCTAAGAAGATCTTACCGAATCTACTTATACAACGTGTAACAGAAAGGTGTAACCATATTTGAAGAGCTTACTAAGAACAACTTTTACTATGGAGCCAACCCCGAAATCTCAAAAAAAAATCTACCCTTCCATACATTTCGCCCGAGCGGCATTGCAATTTTTTAAAAAACAGTAATTTTTTTTCGCGATACACGGTTGGCTCCATAGTAAAGTTGTTCTATACCATTGACTGAATAACCTCTTCAAATATGGTTACACCTTTCTGTTACACGTTGTGTAAGGGCCTGTTTCACCACTTCCAGATAAGTGCCTGATAGTTATATGTGACATATAACGCATACAAAATGTGTTCCATTTTTAAACTTATCTTCTGGATATCACTTATCTGGAAGTGGTGAAACAGGCCCTAAATAAAATAAAATAAAAATAATTTCAAGTTGCACATTCAGAAGTTTAATGCGAACTGTGTAAAAAGAGAAATTTCCCTACACACATTAAACGAAATGCAAAAAAAAGATCCTGACAAATTGGACAAGTGAAACAAAATAATTTATTAAAAACAACCTACGCCAATAATTATCGGATGACAAATACAAGGGTTATATTAAATATTGAGGATTGAGTTAAGACTAGTCAGAATTTTACAGTGAGGTATTGAAATATAGTTGACAGTTTCAATGAGCGTTTTTCCTTGTGTCAAATTTAGTGTTAAATAAGATTCCTAGATGGCACTGTCGTGCTTTAGCAATAGAGTCAAAGACGAAAATTGCACAGATTCGAAACATAAAACTAAAAACTTTTTGTTTTGACATTGATTGCTACGAAACATAATTTGTCTACAGTGAAATGCACACCGCCATCTACAGGAATGTTAAGAACTATAAGAAAAACGCTCATTATGGAATATCCCACAATAATCCTAGGCACAACTTTTACAGCCACCCAATTACCGTTTTTCTGAAATGAACGCGAGGTTTTAGTCCGTAAAAAGTGAATCAGCGTGCAGGTGAAACTTGGTACATTTTTAGGGTTCCGTACCCAAAAGGCAAATCGAAGCCATATCAACGTCACTCCACTGTCCGTCTGTCTGTCCGCATGTCACGGGTCTCTAGCTCTTAAACGGAATGAGATAGAAACCTGAAATTTTTATATGTTGTGTAAAATGTTAACCCAAAACAGAAATTTGAATTTAAAACGAATTATTTTTTCAGGGGGGCCTCGTATCCCGTTTTTCCCGATCCAGTAAGAATTTCCTAAAATCCCTTCTAAGTCGATGTCTACGTCATATAAGTACCCTACAGTCAAAGTTTCATGTTCTTAGTTCCAGCCGTTAGATCAGTTAGCCAGGGTATTCATTTGTACAGGCTGTTTAGATAATGTTGCGGAAGCCGGAAACTGGTGATAGTATTCGTCCGTATGAACAACTTTTACTATGGAACCGAACCTCAAAACGTGAAAAAGAAGCAGCTGTTCTATACATAATTTACATACCAATTCGACGAAAATGTATGAAGCAACTGTTGCTTTTCCACGAAATGTTGTTCGTATGTATAAGTACTATCGCCTGTTTCCGGCAACCGCAACATCATCTTAACACCTGTATAGATAGATAGATATCAAGTTTCGCCGCAGCGAATGCCACTTTTACGCACTTCAATCTTGCGTACGCGTAAGAGAAATACGGTGATTGAGCTGCAGTTCGGCCAGTATAGAAGGCGTCGTATGAAAAGTTAGTTGTCTGTCACCTGCGCTGTGTCACCCTCCATCACCGCTTCTACCTCGAAGCTCCGAGAATGGCCGCTTTCACATTGGACGATAAAGACACGACACAGGTTGTGGTTATCTCAGATTCAACACGCTCAGCTATAAGTTGGTAAGTCGGTTACGTAAACAAACCGAACAAACCCATACGGACTTCGTGACCGATCATTGAAGTGTCAAACCATAGTTCCGTGGTTCGTAGTCGCCTGAAGTTATCTGCACAACCACGTTTGACAGCCAATTTTTCCCAAAAGTTTTTGACGTTTCTTGGTGTCCGTGACCGAATCGTGGATGTTTTTGGTGGAATATGGTGGTTTATAGTGATTTCACTCCAACAAACATCGTCAGCCGTAACGACAGCGATATATCGGACCGATACAGTTACGATATCGACACGATCGCAGTAGTGCAGTGTCACCCCGCCCGTCACTCGCCCCGCATTGTGTCGTCGCCGATATCGGCACGATATTGGTGTTGGTCGCTGTCGGCGACGATATCGTTGACGACAACGATACAATGTGAAAGCGTTTCGTAGTAAATGTATGAGATTGCCAGTCGGTATTGATATCATCCAATGTGAAAGCACACGATGCGCTAGCGCAACGCCATTTGGGACTTCAGTCCTGGCGCGAACTGTAATTTTATCTTCTAAATGGATATTAATCTTCACTGCAACTATAGTAAAAGACCATTATTCTTCACTCCTGATTTCTGCCACCACTCTAATCTCTGTCACTGCTTAGATAAATAAATGTTCACCACATTAATTACATTAAGATAAATTTTAAACCACTTTACCGTATATTTTAATCAGACACAATCAAAAATGACTTCAATGTAGATTTTGGGTAATTCTGGCATTTTGGGAGTCAATTTGTGGACCATCAGCCATCAAATTCTGGGCCAGATTTTGTCCCGCATCACTATTTTTCATCCATTTTACATGTGTTTCACTTTTCGTTCATACATTTTCAGGCCTGTAGATAATAATAATTGTCCGAATGAACCAATCTTTGTAACCTTTCACACAAGATGTTATTTCCGCAGCTTATTGTGATAGTATTCTAGTTACCACAATGTTAAGTCAGACGTGCAATCTTTGGTTTGATTGTGTTGTTTGCGGGTTACCGCTTGGTCCTAACATCCAACACTATCCAGGAGGTCTAGCACGCACTGTCGATACAGTATCTTTTATTATACTTGCTCTCTCGCACATTGACAAGCGTGGTATGCGAGCGCAAGTAGGATAGATGCTGTATATCTGGCGCGTGCTAACCACACAGCTAAGCTAGATAGAAATAGTCCAGCAGTTCGGGCTAGCACAGAAGGCGTATACTGGCCCGATTTGTCAATTTTAACCGACTGTAAAACCACTGTCAAGCCCATTAAAAAAAAAAACTTAAGTCACTTAAAAGTGCATCATGTTAATATGCAATAATGTTGTTCACTCTTGCCGCAATTCAGAAGATCAAGATTCCTTATCTAGAATTTGTCAGCGTCTCAGCAACCGTATCCACAAGTAATAAGGTCTAATTCCGTGTAGTTATGGGACTAAATCGCCGTCGTATCATCGAAAAGCTGTCTCATCTGGTTGCAATAAGGTATATAGTTGGATACACCATGCAGCATGGAACATTAGCTTGTTTAGTTCTCTGAAATTCCAAAACCGGTCATATCCGTGTGCAGTAAGTTCTATATCCGTTTAGCACGCCTACTGTGGCAGTACAGGAACCTCGGGGTAGTTGGGCTCCTGCTCTTCTTCAGAAGAGTGGCCGCTGGCGTACGACGGGCGGCCACTCTTCTCCCTCAGTCAGTACCTGCGGAAATGAGGATTAACGTATTTAAGGCGATATGTAAAAGTTTTAGCGTCTCTGTCACTCCGTATGCGAAAAAACCCTTAGTGCGAGAGGGACGGATTCGGGGAAAAGTAGCAAAAAGCCAGTTTTTTTATTAATATAAAATGTACTAATCAAAATGTCTTGGTCCTAGATATTGTTAAAACCCATCTAATAAAGTATAGCCACAAAATGATCGCTCGAGTTGTTTACAACTTCTACACCGAAACCTGTTCATGTGAATTGTGAAGCGTTAAAATAAAGATGTACTATTATGATATCATATTGACTGACCGATTTTCGGATTTGTCAGTTGGTATTTTTTGTTTTTGGAATAACTTGAATTTTTGTAAAATGAACATAATGCAACCGACGCATGGTTTACTTCAAAATTTTCATTTTCCAAGATGTAATTATTTATTTTTTTCTAGATTAGACTACTTTCAAATATTATTTGACAGTCAAACACTTTTGTGAAACCCTATAATTGGTCTTTGTTTGTATACTTATAAGTTTACCACTATTATTTAAAATTACTATGTTTTTTTAAATAAGCATATTGTAATTGACTGTTGGGTTTCCGAATAAAAATTATTATTATTATTATAATTGCAATCTATATGTCGTTCCAAAATGTCAAACCAGGAGAATTGGTGTCGAAAAAGACCTTATTTCAATAAATATTTTCATCGAGCCGAATTTCTCCAATCGCTTTTCTGTTTAACAGATCCCTAGACAAAAGATTCCAAAAATAATATACTATTTTATCAAAATAATACATTCTTTACTGAAGTAGATATGCAAGTTCTAAAATAGTCGATTTTATTCCCGTAGCGCCTTAACGTATTCGTTAAAAGAGCACTACTCTGTCTTAAAGTAGTATTTATTTATATTAGTATTTATCTATAGAAGTATATATATCTAGTAATAGAGATGTATATACCTATATAGTCCAGTAGATTTAAATTTATATATTGTTATTTTATCTGTATGTCTTTATTTGTAGTACACGTACGTATGATTACTTAATTTTATTATTATACCCACCAAGGTTTGCTGGAAGAAATCTCTTTTCAGAGATAAGCTCGCCTCTGTACATGTATTTTATTGTAAATAATTCTATGTAATGTATCTGTGTACAATAAAGAATAAATAAATAAGATTCAAATATGTAATTTATTGAAATAGGCGTTACTTTGTGGAAGTCCATCATGAACTTGTTGATATAGAGGTATTCATAATTTGCAATATTTGGATAAACACTCAAGCACCACCCGCCTTCCCGCATAAAACATGCACAAGCAAGCAGTACGAGCATAAAATAAAGCAATCTTAAATAACAAGCAAGAAAACTTATCGAAACGTGTTTGGCCTCTAAACGAAACATCCTCGGGATATTTTTTCTTGCTTGTTATTTAAGATTGCTTAATTTTATGCCCGTACTGCTTGTTTGTGCATGTTTTATGCGGGAGGGCGGGTGGTGCTTGAGTGAGCTGATGCCGGACGCGATTGTGGAATCGAGTACCACCGTCTTACTCACAAACCCCTCCGAAGTTATTCAAATTCAAATAGTTTATTTTGCAAAGTAGGTATATAAAATACACGTTTCACAAGTCAAAATTTAATCTTATAAAAAATATATGCAATAAAATAATAAATGTACATGAACTAGATTAAAGGTTTATTTAATTTATGTAGCAATATATATACGATTAAAATTATAGATAAAATATATATTATACAAGGTGAAATCCAATCAACCGCCCGAACCCACACCGGAGACCGAGGGAGAGTAAGAGAACAGGTCTCAAACAGGCACAACCAGGTGGCCCACCATACCTAGGACCGATTGATTTTCAGCCCTTATACAAATCAGACTAATGACGGGTAGCAGCGTCACTACGAGACTTTCGGTACCGCGCTCACCAACCTGCCCGCACAGCGTGTGTGAGTATGGGCATTTCTTCCAGGAGGACCGCCAAAAATGGCGAAATCTTGGAAATGCCTATCCCCAGGAGTGGACGAACCAGGCCTATGGATGGATGGATGATAAAACTTTGATAATGACACCTGGAACATCGAGTTTTACCTTCTATAAGAGTCATGGTTGTCTCGCTCATTGTCGGCGAAGGGCTGCCAGTGGCCGGACGACGGTTCCTCCTCGTGTTCGCCTCCGCCGCTGTTAGCTGTAACAAAACGATACTCTTAGCAACACTGAACAACTGTCAACTGAGGCACAACCACCGATTACTCTAAATACGCCAAGCACACCCTGGACAATCTACTGAGTATTAGTGGACCGCCAACACCAACCCTAGGCCACAAAATAGATACTACCAGAAGATCGACTCGACGACGGAGCGAAAACAGACGCACGCACGCAGTATGATGATCTCGGCAGAATTTCGTATTGGCATTCACCCGAGTATCTCCGAGATTGTCGTACGTACGCGTCTATGTGTGTGTGCGCCTGTTTTCGCTAGTTATGCGGAGTAATCATTCTGTAAGTGGTTATTTTGCGCCTAGGCTATGAAAGGTCCTCTGTAACTCAAACCTGAACTAGGATTAATTCGAGTTAGAGCATTCACTTTCCCACTTAAGAACAGACATGACGCGACCGAGTTGTGGGCGTGGCCAAATGTCATGCTGTTTCATTTCGCTATAAGGTGCACGCTCCATGAAACTTGCGAGGACAATACAATCGTGCCGATTTTGTCGCAGGTGCAAAATTGAAAACTTGTTTCAGGAGAAACATGATTTTGACGAGACCGTGGATGTTTTCAAACATTATTTTTAGTTATTATTAATCTAGATAACATTTTCGATAATTTTTTTGATTTTATCTAAAACAATAACAGCACATTCGGCTACACTTTTGGTGAAGAACCGTCAAATTTACGTATTTTAGGGGTTTGTCGTATTACTCAAATTTCACGATTTTTAGTTACACTTAAACATAAATCTAGACAATGTTAATGGTGCCAGCCTAAAATATTATAATAACATTCCATAGACACCTCACAATATTTGTGCTTTTAAATTTGTCTCCGATTGATTTCTAGTTTGTAATGCATTCTAATAATAATTAGAGTATTCAAAGCGATGGATTTCGCAATAAAAACATATGATCTTAGTTAATGAGAACTGTGAATTTCTTAACTGTCTGATGCAACCGGTATTGTAGCGACGACAGCGCCTTCTATTCAGAATGAGCAAGGCGTGAAATCACATAACGCTCTCGTGAGCGTTCAGCGTGTGCATTACAATCTGGTATATCAAGTAGTTAAATTCGGTGTACAGACATGGTGGAAAAATTCGTCGTTCCAGATACGAACCTCGGTAGCGCAGTCGGTAGCGCGCCTGTCATGTAAGCAGATGTAAGCAGTAAGTAAGAATTTTTTCAAAAATATTTGTTCTTTTAAATTTGTTCCTAATTGATTTTTAGTTTGTAATGCATTTTAATAATAATTAGAGTATTCAAAGCGATGGATTTCGCAATAAAAGCATATAACCCCACAATGTGTTGACAGTGTTTGTATGGAGGTTTGCGTGTAACGACGCCTCTTAAGACAGAATAGCCTCGAGCAGGATAAAGCGCTGCTTCCTCTTAAACCACATAAACCACATGACTGACTCAACTATGTATTCATAGACCCGCCAGAAAAGCTCACTACCTCATTCTCAAAGGAACGTCTCTAACGGAATTCTCTCTGAATGTACATAGTCACATCAAACCTTGTTTCATTGTTATCTTATCACCTTACGGCTTTCGATACACTGAGAAAACGAAAGCTTTACGAGCTCGACTTTCGCTTGGCTAAAAAATAAATGTATATAATTGAGCAAACATGAATAATATCACACACTCTCGTTGCTGTCATAGCCATTCCTAAAAGGCGAATTAAAATGGATTTAAAAACACCAAATTTGTTTTCGTCCATGATAATAACCAAGATTTTTAGTAATAAAGTACTGTTTTGCTGAGTGGTTAAATTTAATTCAGTAATATGATTAAAAACCTTGATACTGCTTGATTATTGTTAGTTGCTTTTTTTGACAAGATCTGTTCATTCACAAAAAACAACTTAGTATGTTAATGCAGCAACCAACGTCGGCTATTTTAAACCCATTCACCTCGGTTAAAATTAAACTATCAGCGTGTTCAAATTTCAACGGTCACAGTAGGTTGGCTTACTGTACACAAGTTACATAGTTATGGCAGCTCAGTTGTTAGAATACATCAACCCACTGGAATGGCTGTAAGCAGCTTAGTAAATTAACTGTTATATCCCAGTAAAATGGCCACAATAGCAGAGTAGGTTGGCTACTGTACACAAGTAACGTGGTTATAGCAGCTAAGTTACTCCACCCCAAACCACTGAAAAGGCTGTAGCAGCCAAGTATATAAGTTGCATAGTAAAATGGCCACAGTAACAGCTTAGGTTTAGTATACACAAGTTAGTTGGTTGTGATAGCTAAAACTAAAAACTATAAAGTTTACTGTGGTAGCAAAAAGTACCACAGTACTTACATTAAAAAGGCTGTAACAGCCAATTTAATTAGTTGAGCCTTTTAAGCTTTATTTATTCATAGTAAAACGATAAAAATAGGTACTCGATGTATTTCGGCCCACGGTATGAGACCGTCATCAGTTGGGCGGCCCCTTCTGAGCCGGACAAAACATAAATCAGCTCCACTACACAACAAGCGAGTATTTTCACTCGTGTCATTAGCTCTTCTGCACAGCAAGCGGAAACTTCTCAGTTGACTTCCCACTTTCTAGGCCTCTGATGCCAGACGTGGGACAAGATTCTCAGAAGTATGAAGTTAGCCTCCGAAGAGACATGTCCCCTTATTGTCTAACTTCGATATCTATCGCTATGATTGGCTAAAACCGATGTGTGTGTCATTTCTAACTAATCACCAAATAGATGTTGAAGTTAGACAACAAGATCCTAGGTCACGGTAGTGCAACGGGCGCTACTCCCCACGCAGCATATCCCTACTTTCGTCCTCATATAGACGACAGTGCCACCCACATAAATCGCATGCAATCTCTGTCTAAAGCTACCATGCCCTATTTAATTTATACACGGCTACTCACAACAGAATTAGCCTGACTAGCGTCACTGTAATCGTACAGTTTCTTCGGAGGCAAATTGTATTTTGCAACAGTTCCCCGTTTGGCACTGCGGAACGCAGCGCGCCGGGCTCGCAGCGAGATCGGCGCGAGGGGTGGGGATGCTGAGCGGTGTTCGTCCGCGTTCGGTGCAGGAGCAGAAGATGTATTTCTGTCTCCTAACATCACACATACAGAACTCACTATATCATCATTTTCGACAATATTCACACATTCTGTTGTAGCATTGTTGCTCAATATCTACCACGCTACCATGTCCTGTCAAAATCTGCGAGGTCTCAGTCCAACCCTGGGCAGTAAGACCAGGTCACTGGCAAATCCTTTCAATTGCTTCGGCCGTGGCTTGTCACTACCCTCATGACGTAGGCGTAGTCTGTTACCGACTTCAGTAGATTTTGTGGAAGCCCCTGAACAAACTGAAAAACACGAGAGGTGTCGTGGGACACCCGCTTGGAACAAACTTCCTTTCGCTATTGACGCGCACGCCGCACGTCTACACTAAAGTAATATACCTATACAAAGACACGCTGGTAAACACACATTCTATAAGGTTCAATAATATTAGTTGGCGAAACTCTAAACATAGGTAGTACTAGTCTGTATGAACAACTATTTGTATGGGAGCTAAGCGAATTTCGTAACTTTTTTCACTTCCTCCCATTGTGTGGATACAAATTTCCCAGATATGCTAACTGATCCAGTATGGAAAGGTGAAAACCAATTTTAAGAATTTTGCACAATCCTAATAGAAAAACCGGCCAAGTGAGAGTCGGACTCGCGCACGAAGAGTTCCGTACCATTATCCATAATAATACAGATCGTGCCAAACTTCTAGTCCGCTCGGAAGTTGCTCTTCCCAAGAACGGCCCATACATTATGTTTCTGCGGATGCGAATCGCCTTGTGCTTAGAGGGGACTAAAAGTTTGGCACGATCTGTACTCGTTAACTTGTAAAGCCTACTTAGCTGTGATAGTTTTCCTTTTAATTTCGTTATGTATACTACTGCCGTGATTTTTTTCACGTCTCCAAATACAACCGTTTCGCCGGCAGGGAGGGGGGGACACTTGACTATAACAAAAATTAACACTTTTAAGTTTAATATTTCGCAAACGGAACTCTGGATCGAAAAATGGTCTTCTCACACCCCCAATATTTTTAAATTACCTATCCATCGACACCCCACACTAGGGGATATACGAGAAAAAAGAAAATCATCCCCACTGTACATCTTTTTAAAAATTTTACTGTACCACTTTATCGGCGTAATAAATATGTATACCCATGCCAAATTACAGCTTTCCAGTACTAATAGTCTCTAAGCTAAGCCGCGGACAGACAGACAGACAGACGGACATGGCGAAACTATAATGGTTGTTGATATGGACATGTTCTACATGTGTTCGCAAACTAATTTAATTTAACCTTGTATAGAAAAAGTGTCGTGACGGTCAAAGTCACTTTTTGTCGGCCTAGCTCTCATTCGCCAAGTGTCTGCAATGTAACGTACGATATGGAAATTCGTTCCAGTAACGCCTCAACTGCTTTCACTTTTCTACTTTCTGGGCAAACGCCCTTTTAACCCTATATATCATGGACATTTTTCATCAAGCACAGTAGCTGCCATGCGGAAGCCCGTAAAAAAAAACGAGATCAAAACTGCAGTGTACTCACGCCTGACAGCGGTGACCTCTAGCTGCGGGCGGTCAGGCAGCGGGTCGGGCGGCGGCGAGCGGGGCGCGGGCGGCGAGGGACTGTCCAATGAGATCACTGATGCGTTGGCGCCCGGTGATCGGTAACCGCTCGAGGAGACCGCTTCTATTGCTGGAATAGAGTGTAATATGTCATAGCATTTTTCTTTTCGCCTGATGACGACCCCACTGAGGGGTCGAAATATAGCGCCTAAAACCATTTAATTAAGTATTTATATATAAGGTCTTTTAATTTAAATGGAAAGTAATTTAGGAGGTGATTCAGTATCGTTAATACGTCACATTCCACTGCAAAGTACTATTATTTGCACGAACTTTTTCTTGACTTGTCCATACAAACTGAGTCAGCTGACCGGACCACTTTGTACTGAGAAGTGAAAAAACAGTTCGTATACATATATGTGGAATATAACATATAAAAAATAAATAGGCCCGTAAACGGTATTTTATGAAAAATATATTTGAATGCAAGTGCTCGTCAAGGCCCACTTTTTATGCATCAAAACCGAACAGAAAGTTATTTTGCCCTAGGGCTTTATTATTATTTTTTTACGAGAATTTGGCTAACCTGCAACCTTTCCTGTGTACCATAAATGTTATACTTTTTTTTCCATTGTTTAACGGCTTTGGATACAGTCCTTTTGAGAATAGTTTTCATCACTCTTAATAGACGTAGGGCTGGCTTTGAGCTGCTTCCGCTTCACAGTTTATTCGTCTTTGGGAGCCGATGTCCAATCACAATTAATTTGATAGGTTTGCAATATAACCCTTATTATCAAGAGATAAATACACTTACTGGTATTAGATGAATACTTTTCATCACTTTTAATAGACGTAGAGCTGGCTTTGGGCTGCTTCCGCTTCAAAGGTTGTTCGTCTTTGGAAGCCGATGTCCAATCACAATTAATTTGATAGGTTTGCAATATAACCCTTATTATCAAGAGATAAATAGACTTACTGGTATTAGATGAATAGTTTTCATCACTCTTAATAGCGACAGGGGCTGGCGTAGGGCTGACTTTAGGCTGCTTCCGCTTCAAAGGTTGTTCGTCTTCAGAATCCGATGTCAAGTCCACCAATAGTTCCGTTGGTTTGGGCGTGCGCGTTTCCCCGACGGCCGCACGTTTAGCACTCCCGTTACCGCCATCTATCGGAATTACTTCTGTTGATAGGAATTGTTAGGTGAGAGATAGTTTGATTGTAAAATGGCTGATGTAATCTTTTTATAATATTGCAATAAAATCATGGTGGTTTTAAATAACGGTCTCAATGACAGTGTTTCTGTCAATATTTTAAGTAGAGAGAATGTATGTATGTATGTATGTAAATACTTTATTGCACAAAATAAATTTATAATGCACAAAGGCGAACTTGATGCCAATTAGCATTCTCTGCCAGTTAACCTTTGGTGATGTGAAAAGTTTTTGAGGGTAGTGCCAGATAAGTTGATTACTATAATCAATTCGACCAAGAGATCATATTTTCATAGATACTATACATATTAAAATCTAATTAGAGTTAAATAATTATTGTATATACATATATAATCTACTCATAAATACAATAATATACATATATTAAACATAACAATGCATAGGTAATTACGAGAAGGACAATGACTCAGGGGGATATGTAAAAATTACAATTTTTATGATTGATTCTGTAGCTGTAGATAGTGTTGATAGACTCTGGTTTTGAAGGTAGAGATAGAGGGAGAATGAGGATGAACACATTAGAAAAAACGAAGTTGAAGTCAGAACTGTGTGAACCCTGAGCCGATTTTTCTTTTGCTTATTTATTAGAGAGGTGCCGGCTAGTCGGGAAAGCCGACTATCCGGCCATATTTGTAGTCGGCGATTAGTCGGCAAAAGCGCCGACTAGTTACTTTATTAAAATAACCGATTGAGGTGAAATCGTAACCTTTATTGTTAATAATTTTTGTTTTATTTAGAATCAGCCTTACAGTTTGTAAAATAATCTAGGAATAGGAACTCTTCCTTTAGTAAATAATTGGACTTAAGGCGAATGGGTACGCCAACTGCAATTTGGACCTGTCTTTGAAGGCCTACTTCTCCCATACGGGTGGTCCAAAAACTTTTTAAAAATATATGATAGGCATTATAGAGTCAAAAATAAATTTTAAGTTTCATAAACTGTTTTTCTATTGTAAGTTTTGACAAAAAAAATCGAAAGTCATCGAAAGTTTCACATGATTAACACAAGAATTTTCTTACTCCTTCCAAACGCCTTAAGCGATTTTAATTATTATTTCACCAAATTATAGGAACTTTTGAGATCTAAAAAATTTAAGTTTAAATTTTTTTCCCGTTCATGGCGTCCATGTGAAAAGTATTATTTTCTCCTATTTTGCGCTAGCCGGAGACGCAGTGGTTGTCGTAATAGCCACTTTTCAAGGCACGCTGAAATGAACATTATTTCAATGTCGTTTCCGTTGATATTTGTACTGACACACATCGAGTTGCTTATTTAGCGTGGTCATACGCCTTAAATCAAGAACATACGTCACATATCACTACATAGTATAAAACAAAGTAGCTTCCCGCTGTCTGTCTGTCCCTATGTATGCTTAGATCTTTAAAACTACGCAACGGATTTTGATGCGTTTTTTTTTAATAGAAAGTGTGATTCAAGAGGAAGGTTTATATGTATAATACATGCTCGTGCAAAGCCGGGGCGGGTCGCTAGTTTTTTTATATACCAGACTTATTTTTATATACTAGAACTCCATCGAAAGCAATGATCGGTTTAGCCGACTAGTCGGCCTTTTTTCAACCGACTAGTCGGACAACGTCGTAGTTGGCACATCTCTAATATTTATGTATTTATAGCAAATTTTGGTCATAATAAGAATCAGACCGCATCTGCAATAGAAATACATTTTCCCGCAGTTGTAACTGTGACTCATAATTTGGAGCTTTCGTTATAAAACTGAGAATGAACAACTTGCAGCCAAGTTAAGAGCTTTGTGTATGCCGATGACGTCAGCACCTCTTGTCTAGTACATGTAGAATAACCTCCTAACGCCCAAGATCTTACAAGAGGGGCTTCGTCTGACTAGGGGTAACGCCCACAGCAATTTTTTCATTTCCTTCAACCCAGGTAACCCTTTAAAAGTACCAAAAAGCGGCAAAAATTTAAGCTATGAAATGAATGAAAAAATGAAATGAAATGAAATGAAAATGAAAATGAAAAAGTGTTTATTCAGTAACCAGTAATACATTAAATTAGAATGCTGGGGCCTTCTTTTAAGTATAGAAATACTTGTTCCAGAAGACCTCGCTCCTTCACATCCATAGCTTAAAGTTAGTACAAGTACTACAGTTAGTGTCTTATTGTGTGAGTGGAAGTGTCTGTATCTCTGCGAGGGTGTGTATGTGTTTGAGTGTGAGGGAGGGTGTGTGCGTGAGGTGTGTGTGTATGTGAGAGGAAAAAGGTGTGCGTGTGTGTGTAGCTTTGCGTTTGTATTGTAACTGTAACCACCGTCTCGATTCTCTCACTAGCAGACTAGACGATACAGAAAAGAGGCTGACGCTTCTAGAAAACAAAAACGAAACCCATGAAGAAACTGAAATCCTGCAGAGTAAAATTGAAGAATTAACAATGTTATTAAATGAAAAAGAGCAGGAAACTTACGGTAATGACATTGAAATAACAGGTATTCCTGAGATGAATGGCGAAAAAGTTCACGACATAGTTAACCTAATCGCGGCCAAAATTGGGACTAAACTGGATGAAGCTGAGGTGGTTGACATATACCGTACAGGACCACGCCGGCTGGTTGCTGATGCCAACTCGGGCCCGCGCACCCGCTCGCGCCCGCTCGTGCTGCGAGTTACACGTCGCGCAGTGCGCGATCGCCTGCTACGTGCCGCGCGCGTGCGCCGAACCGTCACTACAGAAGGAATTGTCATCCCCTCGCTCGGTTCATCAGAAACTCCAAAACCCGTTTATCTAAACGAAAGACTGTCCAAGAATAATAAACTGCTATTCTACAAAACCCGGCAAGAACAGAAACGTTTTAATTGGAGATTTGCATGGACAAATAACGGCAATATTCTTGTAAGGGAAGATGAAAACAAACCTGTACATCGTATTAAGTCAGAGTTGGACATTTACAGGGTTTTTAATATTGCTCACAACCCACTTAATTCGACGTGAAGTTTTAAGTTTTAAATTTTATAAATGCCTGAAACATGGTTACCTTATTTATGTAATTATTTTCATGGCATTGTGGCAAGTACTGGTTTTGCGTCTTGCTGTCAATAACATATACGAAGTATTTATATGTAGTTATATGATTCTGATAATAAAACCATTGCATGCCCTTTTAATTTTAATTATAAACTTTTTTATTCAATTAGTTCAAGAACGATATGTTTGGATTTATTTAATTTCATTATCTTCAAATAATGGATTTTGTTCAGATTTTAAGTTGATGATGTTCAATATTGCTTGCTATGTAAGGAAGTTTCGTCATGATAAGCATTGTCCTTATTATGTAACGATAACTGATTTTAATTGTAATTTTATGATACACTGTAAGAAATTTTGCTTAAACAATTTTTATTTTGCGCATTTAAATCTAATGGTAGTATTTGTGTTTTTGGTTTTGATTTTTTCTTATTTTTGTATAATCTCGCTGGTGTCAGTTTTATCTTATATCTATAGAAGAGAAAGATAAAAATAAAAATAATCGTTTAAAACTGGGGTTTCTCAATATAAGGTCTATAAATACCGGTCAAGACGAATTACTCGTGTCTATGCAGAAATATAAACCGGATATCTTGGCACTCAACGAGACCTGGATGAAAGAGGGACAAGGTGCTGTTTGCGCGCCTAAAATTCCCGGCTATGTCCTCAAATTATCTCCTAGACCTAATGGAAATAGTGGCGGTGGCGTTGGGTTTTATATCCGCCGCAATTTGCAAGCGCGCGTGCGCCCACATCCAGCTTCGATGCTTGAACAATTATGGTTACAGTTGAAGGTGCGGGGCGCGGGGCGCATCGCTATCGGCACTGCGTACCGACCTGACTCTTCGTCTAAGCATCGAGTATCTACCGGCACCGCTATTGATGCACTGAGCGAGTCAATCAGTGCTTTCGGTGACTGCAATCATGTCTGTATTCTCTCTGATTTCAACGTGGACTTATTAAAGCCGGATATATCTCCTGCACCTGAGGTTCTATCGTTTTTCAAGCATCAAAACTTGTCACAATTAGTGCATGAGCCAACTAGAATCACAGAAAAATCAGCAACTTTGTTAGATTTGATAATCACCGACTCGCCTCAGTTGTTTAAGAATGTCAATGTTTATCATAACCCTCTGCTCAGTGACCACGCCATGATACTGACCGAGTTATTCATTCAAAAACCAAAAGAAAATCCCCAATATTTATGGACACGTCTCTTAAAAAAGGTTGATGAACAAGAATTTCTGTTCGATCTTAGTAGGCTACCCTGGCAGGAGGTTTTGGAGTCTGAGGACATTAACTTTATGGTTACTCGTTTTAATGAGTTAATTGTTCTTTTATTTGATAAACATGCCCCTTTGAAGCGAGTTCGGATAAATCAAAGTCCTCGGCCTTGGTTGACGGATACTATCAAATTAATGATGTCACTCAGAGATCAGGCCTGGAAAAAGGCTCTGTCTACAAAAGCTGAGCATCATCACAGATATTTTAGGGATCTTCGTAACCTGGTAAATAGCTCCATAAAGAGGGAGAAAGAGGCATACTTTACATATTTTGTAAATAATAATATTAAAACGCCTTACAAAATGTGGAGTCATTTAAAGCGCATATCTATAGGTGTGACAGGCAAAAAAGAGTTATCCCATATTCCAGACCACTTAAACAATCCTGATAAAATAAATGATTTCTTTCTAAAAATACCTGGTAACCCACATATAAATGACAATCTCTTGGATTCATTTAGGCTTACTAAATTTACTGAGAAAGAATTTACGATTGAAGGTTGTACGCAAGATCAAGTGGCTATAATTATTAAACATATAAATACATCTGCATCGGGATTTGATTCTATATCGGTAGAAATGATTCGCATGACCCTCTCGATTACATTACCTATTATAACTTGTATTATTAACAAATCGATTGCCCAAAATGTGTTTCCGGATGCGTGGAAACTGGCCAAGGTGAAGCCACTTCCCAAGGGAAATACCGTTGAGGATTTCAAAGATTTAAGACCGATAAGCGTACTGCCGGTGCTCTCAAAGATCATTGAAAGGGTTGTTTGTACGCAGCTAACGAAATATCTGGAGTCCGAAAAAGTCATCCCCAGAATGCAATCTGGTTTCCGTACTAGCCATGGAACAGAAACAGCATTGGCGCATGTTACTGATGAAATAATCTCTTCTTCTGATTCTGGCCAAGGCAGTATACTGGTTCTTCTAGATTTTTCGAGGGCGTTCGATTGTTTAAACACAGAGCTCTTGTTAGCCAAAATGAGTCACTATGGGCTATCACAGGCTTCCTGTACTTGGTTTCGTTCATATTTGACTAATCGAAAACAGTTTGTTGCGGTGGATGACAGTCAAGGTAACCCGATACAGTCTAAAATTGAGAATGTATCACGAGGCTGCCCACAAGGTTCAATCCTCAGCCCATTATTATTCATTATGTACACAGCAGATCTTGTGCGTCACATAGAATACTGCAAAATACATCTCTACGCAGATGACACACAAGTTTACTATTCTTTCAAGCCAGACGAAACTGATGGAGCAGTGGATAAAATTAATAAAGACTTGAATATAATACATGAATGGGCTCTTAACAACTGTTTGGTTTTGAATCCTCAAAAGTCGAAATTTTTAATCATGGGGACAAAACATCAGTGCCAGGCTATAAAAAGTAAGAATCCGTGTGTGCAAATCAACCACCAAAACATTCTGGGAGCAAAAAGTGCACGAAATTTAGGGTTGACAATGGACAGTGAACTCCGCTTTGAGGAACATGTCAGTCTAAAAATAAGAAATGCGTTTTTTAGGCTTAAAGTTTTGTATAATGTACGACAGTTTCTCACGGAGGATGTTCGTGAGCTACTTGTAGAAAGTTTGGTTCTGTCTATGTTCAATTTTAGTGATGTCGTATATGGGCCTCGAATCTTCGCCAAAACGGAACGTGCTATTCAACGTGTACAAAATGCGTGTGCACGCTTTTGTTATAAGATTCCGAAACGAGCTCACATTACACCCTTCTTAAATGAAAAAGGCATCCTAAATATGACATCTCGGAGAAATTTACATTTAGCCAATCTGGTTCACAAAGTCATGCATATGCAAAGGCCTTTATATCTCTATGAGAAGTTAACTTGGTCTAGAGATTTTGACAATCGATATACACGTAGGCGCTTCACCGATAAACTGATAATACCTAATCACAAAACAGCAGGCTTTAGGGGTGGCTTCAAATACGCAGCCACCAAAATCTGGAATAATTTACCTCCACCCTTGCGCAAGCACGTTAGTCCAATGACATTTAAAAAACATTTTAAATGTATTTTATTAAATGCGCAAAAATTTTATCAAAAATTGTATTAAATAGCTTGTGTTAATCTTATTTATGTCCTGATTAGTAAAAAACGAATTATATTTCTGTATTATTATTATTTTTTTATTACTTTTTATTGATTTTTTTCTCATGTAATCTATTGTAATGTATGATGTAAATTGTTTTAATTTGTGAATATAAATAATGTATTGCATCGATTTGTAAAATTGAAATTAATAATTTCAAATTACATCTAATTTGATAGAAACATTGTAGTTAAATTTTAAACCTACCTGCAAGGAAGGAATATGTAATGTTTGTGTTATTTGTAAAAAATGGGACAAACTGAAAACCAGCGCTGTCAGTTGCTTGCAACTAGCAGCATTTGCTGAGTTTGGCCCTTTTTGCCACTTTATTTAATTTTTGTTTTCTCTGTGCGTGTGTTTCTTTTTTGTGGCAAATAAATACTTTTCACTTTCACTTTCACTATTGTAAATAAATTAAGTATGGTTGTAAATATGTATCGTGTGATAGGTATATGATTCCAGTATTGTTATTATTTGTGTTGTATAAATACATTTAATATAAATATATATGTATGCATACATACGCTGATAAGTGATATTTATAATAAACGTTAGACTATCGGCTGTAGTAGTGACTCAATTTCGTCATAGGTTTTATTTAGTATCCAATTGGTTATGATTTTTTTACATTCGTGGTATTGTTTAGGGTATATATCTAAAGTGCTATTTATTGCATTATATAGACAGGCTGATTGTGTTAAATATTGTTTGCTGGCATATGAAGATTTTACTGTTTTTATATTAATTACTCTATCTCTCCTTCTTTTGTTAATATGAGATTGATCAAAAGTTAACGTTTTATGTCTCCTTAAGAGTGCACGTAATATATAAAGTTTTCTCACTGTCAAGGTTTGGCTGAGCAAATATAACTCGTTCGTTGGAAATCTATACGGCTATGAAAGCAAAAAAAGTGTCTGAATTTTTTTATCGTATATAACTTTAAACTCTCGCGTTTCGTACACATTATAATATATATAATCGGGTCTACCGCGATCAATTGCCCCTCGCCATACTTGCCAGTTTCCCGTAGACCACGAGACATGCAACTGTCTCGAAACGTCGGGTGTCCCCTTTTCGTAAAAAAGGTAAAAATTTATCGCGGTAGACCCGATTATGTATATTTTTTATCGTACTTTGTGCCTTTAGGATCAAAATCAGCTTAGAAATAAGTAAAAAAAATTACATTTTAATGAGCACACATAGAGCTTTTTAATTTGCGAACAACTGAAGGTTATGCAAATAGCTGCTTTTGTCCCTATACCCCTCAAATACGCTATTGACTCGAAGTCCTTTTAAAAGACTTTGACTTTGAGTCGAGAGGTAATTTTTTAAAGTTTTGGGCGTTAGGAGGGTGTATAGTGTACCTAGGTCGTCAGCAATAAGCGTGACAGGGTCAGCGGCGGGCTGTGGCACGGTGGGGCGCGGAGGGGGAGCGTGCGCCGACCACGAGCCGTCCGCGTGCAGCTGGATCTCGTTGCAGTCGCTCGAGAGACGCGATGACGTCAGCACCTCTTGGAAGTACCTGGGCGACGAAATTGTAACGATAAACCATAAGATACAGGTAGATAGATAACCGCCATAAAATTTTCCCCACACCACTAATCTCTATGATTATAGCGCAGCACAGCTGCGCGTGCGTAGGTTTCAGGTCAGTGCCACACAATCACACAAAATTATGGGATGCATGACGAATCCACACTGCCAAATTCCTGTACATGGCGGATCGTCGATCCGGCCATGAAAATCTGTCATTTCAGTGCATTGTCAGAGAATATAAAGTATTACGCATTTTTATGGTTTTTACGTATTTTTTTGTGATTTTCGATTAATTTCATGGAATTATGCCTTTGTGTGCCATACCAGGTTGCTTAATGGTGCTAATTTATTTCCGAAAAACCCCGTATAAAAAATAAACAACAAATATATAACATACTAGAACACAGGTGATAAGAGGAAGTAAAAAAATGCGAGATATTGGAGACAAACAGTAGTAAAATCGGAATGCACACAACAACAATGTTTGACAAAGCATTTATTGGCCGGACCTATGCTAGCATCTGTAATTAGCTTTGCTGGATCCACATTGGGATACAACCACTGATTACCTCCTCCAAATACGTCCGGCACACCCTGGGCAGACCAAAACTCAACTAACTGACAAATCCTTTTGACTTCAACTGGTGTTAGGCTTCGAACGT
The DNA here is from genome assembly GCA_934047225.1 of Ypsolopha sequella. Classification (NCBI taxonomy): domain Eukaryota; kingdom Metazoa; phylum Arthropoda; class Insecta; order Lepidoptera; family Ypsolophidae; genus Ypsolopha; species Ypsolopha sequella. The sequence continues at coordinate 7,919,528 of OW204002.1, read as the reverse complement.
GCTACCACACCCCCAACACTCCGTACATTCCCGCCAACTTAATTACCTACAACTCTTGCGTGCGTAATTAGCTTGTCTATACACGCTTGTGCACACACACATGCACAGCGAACAAGCGATACTGAGCCTAACTGAGTACTGCATGCACACGATCTTGCACCTGATTCGCGGGCAACGATAAACTAGCGGGGGTAGGTGAGTGTCGCTTCTTTACGGAGTAATAGTTTATATTATTTGTCACTACGTCATAAGACGCCCTACCGAGAGACCGGTTACAGGCTGTTGCGTAGCATCAGTCATTTGTCCGTTACCGATTTCCGTAGATTTTTCTTGGAAGTTCTTGCGACTGATTAATGGCGTTTTATTGTAGGTCTCATCGACGCTTTCCAACAGCGATCGCGATTCGATTTATTAGTTTACGTTTTGGCATGATTGCGATGCACTTTCCAAAAAGAAAATTTATTTATTTATTTTCCACAATTACAGGCTTAGCCTAATTCGATAAGTATGGTAACTATTTACAAGCTACAAATCTTACTTTACTAGTTTATAAATAACAAATGAGACATATCTCTAAGAATAGGTTCTCCCTTAGTTTGTGGTTTACCTCCAAAACAACCTAAAATACAGGTGTAATACCAAAAATCGTTTATTACACTTACCCATCAACTACCAGGGAATCATAAGGGGCAGGGCGGTCGCAGACCGGACATAGCCACGTCGGCTTCCTTTCATTCATCTGCAGGAACAGCGACGCGTCGAAGCATTGCAGATGCGGACAGTTGGCCGGCCGGCACGGACAGGACATCCGCATTTTGCCAAGCGGACACATAAGCGAGACGCGGAGGGACGTGGTCGCGATTTCGCTGTCGTAGTCCTCGGAGAGTTTTTCTTTGACTGTAGAGGAAAATTTGTTGAGAATGCTGCACTTTTGTGTCGGTTGTTTTGCTTAAAGTGATATAGTTAGGGAGCTGGCGAGCAAAATTTCGATATGATCAGCGCACTAGGCAAGCGTTATTAATAGTGATATTTATGCCCTAAGAAACATTAAGGACCTTGTTTGTCACCATGGTGGCGATGCGTTGTAAAGTTACAGCGTTTCAAAAATAAAAAAAAAAAAAAGGTGTGCTATAATATGCGCACAGGTCTGCCTCTGGGGCTGAAGATCACAGTAACCTTGGAAACACAAAGAATTGAAAAAGCAGACATCCATCCCAATAACTTTTGTAGTAATCAATTTTTTAATTTATTTTTATGATTTAAAAACTGTATATGAAGTGCGCACTTGGCAGATTTGGACTGTTCGATCAATAACAATGAGAAGAACCACGGAAAAATAGTCTGCCTACATGTTACCTCTGTTGTCTTTTGACAGTGTTTCAAAAATGTAAAAAAAAAGTGTGCTATATTATGCGGACACGTCTGCTTGTTCGACTGATGTTTGAATTCCTTATGAACACCAAGAAAATCGATGAGGCAGACTCTCAAGCCTCAGATATGCCTTTCTTTTTTTAATTTTCATTGCAAATAATAATAGTAGTTTATGCTACTAGGGCGAAAAGGAATAAATTACGAGGACGATTTAAAACTCGAGCGTAGCGAGTGTTTTAAACGTAACCGAGTAATTTATTGCTTTTACGCCCGTGTATCATACTACGTTTTTCAATGCATAGTGTGAGGAAATAAAAATAAATATAATCTTGTGAACTTTAAATTATAATTGGCTCAAAAGGACTGTATCCAGAGCCGTTAAACAGTGGAAAAAAAAGTATAACATCTATGGTACACAGGAAAGGCTTAGCCAACCTTTATAAATAAATAAAAAAATATATATATATAAAGCCCTAGGGCAAAATAATCGACTTTTTGTTCGGTTTTGATGCATAAAAAGTGGGCCTTTACGAGCACATGCATTGAAAATAAATAAATGGAGTCTTGGTTCAAAATCTACGTATTTTACATAAATAAAACGTGATTAAAAAAAGTTAAAGACTGTTCCTATCCTGATCCTAATCCTATTCAGATTACATTCAAGCATGCAATTTAAAAAATTTACTTTCTAATAAAAGTTCCAAGGGCATTTCGTTTCTGATTGGCATTCAGAAAAAATATGATGTACAGCTAAAAATCAGTGAGCAAAGTGTCTGCCACATTTTTTTTCGAATCCACGGAATCATAGTGAATCGAATGGGCGCACTAAAAACCGCGTGCAAATAATTTAATAGAGATTTTTTTTTTCATTTTTACAACTCCGTCCCATGATAATGCAGAGTCCTGAATGTCTGCCTCTTCGATTTTCTTCGTTTCCAAGATGGTTGTGACCATGAACTCCAGAAGCATACATGCACGAATAATTCAATACCCCGATTTTTTTAAGCAACTTCAATCCGCTGTAACGCGAAAATGCAGCGACATAGGACCGTAATTGATTGGACCAAATCAATTCGTAATGATTTAAACTGCAATCCACCTCGACGTAAAATATGTGGAAATCATATAGCGAAATGCTCGCCAGCTCCCTAACTAATATATCATCCGTGCAAAGGTCCCCGTTACTCCAGGCGGAAAGACCCGTCGTGCGAGAGGGACGGAATCCGAGAAAATCCACAAAAAGTCTGTTTCAAATTAATACAAAATTAACTAAAATGGCTATGAAAATTTCTATAACCAGTAATTTAGGTATTTTTTAAACTTACTTCAGTAAATAATGTATTATTTTGATAAAATAGTATATTACTTTTGAATTCTTTTTCTAGGGATCTGTTAAAACAGAAACGCGATTGGAGAAATTCGGCTTGATAGAAATATTTATTGAAATGAGGTCCTTTTCGACACCAATTCTCCTGGTTTGACAATTTAGAATGATATACTGGGTGTAATGATGACCTGCTCAGAAAATGAAACCACATGTAGGGAATACCTCTACAAAGCCATAAAAAAAACAATTTCGAGAAAATATTTCTGTTTACAGAAATTTGTTTTCTCGAACGAAATAAATCGTGTTCCAAGTGTGCACCTTCCCTTCCAGTATTACTACATGTCAGTAACCTACACGAAGCGGCAACATCGCATTTTTTAAGCCTGTTAAAAAAACGTGGTTAGTACGTTGCACTTGTGAGTGAAACTAAATTAATTATTAATTTGTAGATGTATTAATAGGAATGTCGAAATGAAATTTAGTACAAAGAACCCTCATAACATCCCCTATACGTGGTTTCATTTTCTGAGCAGGTCATCATTACACGGTGTATAGACTGCAGCTATATTTTATTAGATGCGTTTTAACGGTATCTAGGACCTGGTTAAACGAAATTTTGATAGCAATTTTAGTACATTTTATATTAATAAAAAACCGACTTTTTGCTACTTTTCCACGAATCCGACCCTCCCGCACTGAGGATTTTTTCGCATATGGAGTAACAGGGACGCTAAAACTTTTACATATCGCCTTAATTTGTCAGATTATCAAAAAAAGTATAAAATTAGAATTTAGACCTCATTTCAATAATTTTTTCTATCGAGTGAAATTCCTCCAATCGCGTTTCTGATAGCCCAAAATCTAGAAGAATGTCCCAAAATTATTATACAAATTTATTCAACTTGGGACTTCTTTTGAACAGCAGATAAATAACTTCAAAATGTGTCCATTTTGACGATATTCCCCTTAAGGCGCTATGTAAAAGTTTTAGCGTCCCTGTTACTCTATATGCGAAAAAACCTTCAGTGCGAGAGGGACGGATTCGTGGAAAAATAGCAAAAAGTCGGTTTTTTATTTATATAAAATGTACTAAAGATGCTATCAAAATTTCGTTTAACCAGGTCCTAGAAACCGTTAAAACCCATTTTATAAAATATAATTGCAGTCCATATGTCATTCTAAATTGTCAGACCAGGAGAATTGGTGTCGAAAAGAACCTCATTTCAATAAATATTTCTATCGAGCCGAATTTCTCCAATTGCGTTTCTGTTTTAACAGGTCCCTAGAAAAAGAATCCAAAAATAATGTACTATTTTATCAAAATAATACATTATTTACTGAAGTAGATATGCAAGTTCTTAAAGTGTCGATTCTTTTTCGTAGCGCCTTAAATTGAAGTTGTTTCCACGTAAGTATGCCTTCATATGCACCAAGTAGGATTGCCAACTCTCGAAGGAACCAACCCGCGAGATTGAACAAATCGGTGGACAATTGAATGAAAGTCGGTATATTTGTTAATTTTTAATTTGCTTTGTTTTGTAGAAGCATCTAATATTTGTCGGTTTTTGAGCACATAATCATAAAATATTTACATGGAAAATCAAAATTTAATTCGTAATTAAATTATTTATTTCGCGCGATTTATCAATTTTGTCAATGACATTAATTATTTTATTTTAGAAATTCCGGAGAATTTATTGCATCCCGGTAGCTCGGGAGGTTGAACAATGTTCCCGGAGGCTCCCGGGCATTCCGGGAGGATTGGGAACCCTAGCACCAGGTGTATAGAACATACATAATATTTTTAGCATTGTGGCAACACTAATAAAAAACTTTCTTCCTTTTTGTGGCCTGTCTTACAATTTAAATTTATAATAATACAATATAATAAGTAAAAAAGTGACTTATTATAGTCCGTATAATATAGCTTGAGCCCTTTGACAGCTGTCAGCGCTATACATATTTGAACATGAAAAAAAGAGTTAGAAATACAAATTGTATAGCGCTGTCCTGCTGTCACAGGGCTCAAGCTATATTATACGGACTATATAGTGTCATAATCACCAGGGTATCATAATTCGACCTGTAACAATTTAAACACTACAACGCGCCTCAGATTTAAGTGACGGCCGTTTTAACAGAGGCCCATTTTAAATCATCATCATTATGACTGACTGACTGACTCATCAACACCCAGCCCAAACCCTTGGACTTAGAAAGCTGAAATTTTGCAGAGGTTTCCTTCATAATGTAGACAAGGAATAAAAGGATTTTTCGCAATTCCTACGGGATCGGGAGAACCGGGATACGCCGCGTGTCATTAAACATTGCCCCTGACCACTAACCGAGTCCCCAGTATGAATTCGGGCGGTTGATTAAATTTCACCTTATACAACGTGTAACAGAAAGGTGTAACCATATTTGAAGAGCTTATTCAGTCAATGGTATAGAACAACTATGGAACAAAACCTGTACCTCGAATTTTTTTTTTATTATTTCATAGAAAAATGCAACGCCGCTCGGCCGAAATGTATGTAAGGGCATTTTTTTTTTTTTGAAATTTCAGTATTGGTTCCATAATAAAAGTTGTTCTATACCATTAACTGAATAAGCTCTTCAAATATGGTTACACCTTTCTGTTACACGTTGTATATTAAGAGAAGTCCTCCTCAGACATTAAAGCCGATTCTGAAGGCTTTAATTTTAGTTTTAAAGCTGTCAAGACTTAAATTTGTCCAAAGTAATTTAGCTTCTGTGCTTCACACGCATGAACTATTTTGCAATGATGAAAATTTAGTCTTGACAGCACTAAAACTAAAATTAAACCCTTCAGAATCGGCTACAATACTCACTGAGTGACCGCGTGTAGTCTACATTCTTGGTCCCCTTATTCTTCAGCCGCTGCAACAGCTCAGCTGACGTCAACTTGCGCACCATGAACACGCTGAGCACGTACGCGCGTGTGAAGTCCGCCGCCCACGTCACGTGGATCGTGTTCGCGACAGTGGGCGACAGCTTCACTAGCGAGCTGATGTTCACGGGCCGCGGGGGCCGTTTCGGTTCTGGGGTGGGCTTGTTTGTCGGTATTGGGTTCTGTGGGGGTTAAATGGCTGTCAAATTTTTGTGCGCCACAACGATATGAAAGAAAAAATAACGGAATTCATTGTCAAACAAAAAATATAGCTAGAAGAAATAACTTATATTCTAATAAAAGTTAGCAATTAATCATTAAAATCACATTCGTTTGGAAAAGTTGTTGCACGCTCAGCATTTGCAGAGGGATTTAATTTTAAAAAATAAACCCGTACAGCGCTGATTTTCAGCGAACTGTTATAAATAAATAAATCATAAACTTCTAGCTTTGGCTCAGACTTTATTATTAGATAGAGATGCTTTCTTTGACATTTCATAAAGTACTGTTTAAAATATACCCATTTGATGTTCCCCTGTGAATTTTCAACGTGTTGCATAGACATCCAATGGATTTTTCATATTTTTCTCACGTCAGGCCTACAACTATTTAGACTTAAGTAAATTCGCTTAGATTAAATTATGTTAAGGTGTGTTAATTTGAAAACCATTTCGAGATTTAGATTTAATAAGCCGTATTTTAGAACTTGCGGTCTAAAAAACCTCAAGATGATGAATATTTTTACGAAAATACTGCAACTTCGATTTGCCTTCGTGTGACGTCACTTGAGAAATGGCTGTTTAGAAATGCGTCCTTTGCTATCAAGATATGACAAATTTGACAGATGGATGACAGATGAGTAGATAGAGACAGACCACTTTTTTTACAAGCAATCCCACATCACAATCGTTATAATGTCTAAAATTCTCAAGTGACGTCATATCGGACAATTCTTTAAAAATAGTTAATGGTTAATTTATGTACCAAAATAACGAAAACTATGGCCAAAAATGGCGTATATACCATTAAAAAAAAAAATTCTTTTAGAAATTAAGCTACAGGAATTAAGAAAAAAAAATAACTTACTGGTAATGGACACATTTTGTTGTTCACTTTGACATTAACACTAGGTGGGAAGTAGTCATCTTGTTCACAAGACGTTTCTAGAAGACAGAATCTTAACTGAGCCTGTGGAAAAACAAAAATAAGATATTAGTAAGATAAAATCGAAGACTACATTATTTTAAGATTGTACACATATACAGGGCGTCCCACGGCTATGCCACATGGAGGGAAAGTATCTTAAATATTGTAGATGGAACATTTTACTGAAAGAAGACATTATTTTAATTTAAAAAACCAATTTAAACTGCATTCATAGATATCACTAGGGGGGTAGTGAGATATCACGTGTATTTATTTTTCTTTGAACGCGCAATTTTTAATAAACCGAAAAATAAAATAAATATTTTATTTGATATACTTTGTACTAAAAAAATACACGTGATTTTGGTTAGGAGGGAGGGGTAGTCTAAAACCTCAGCTCGTATCACCATGGGGTAGGGGGGAGGTTAAAAAGTTGCTAAAAACATCACGTGATTAATGGACGGCCCCAAAGTTGTTCATATTTAATGGGTAGAACAACCTGAAAAAGACCATCAAATTAACATCCTGTATATACTCACGTCTGTCTCCTAGAGGGATAGGCAGAGAATACAAATTTCTATCTGCTACGATCTTGACACACCGGTTCTGCATCTTCCACATCCATCAATCTAGTCACACAAGCTATTCTATTCCCAGGTACTTTTCACTTTGTCCTTCAGTATGTCGCCAATTTGGTCAGCATACGTCTTTCTAGGGCGACCCGGGGCCTTGTTGTCTAACTTGAACATCTAACGCTATCACTTTAAAAGGTAACGTGATTGGCTAGAAATGACGAGGCACATCATTTCAAGCCAATCACGCGTAGCGTTGAAAACTTTAGCGATTTTATTTATTTAAGATAACAAATTGCAAACCATTAGTGTATAATCAGTTCAATAAGCAATGAAAAAATAATTACACACCTAATAAGGATACGTTTTTATATCTAATACATTTGCAATAATCAAGTTAGACAATAAGGCCCCCGGTCTTACTTTATCTTCCACTTAAGCACCATAAATTTGTTTTGTCACTATACTTCCACTCATTCTCTATTCATCTAGACTACATTATTTTAAGATCATGTGGTTTCATTATCACTTTATTACTTATTACGCATTATTACTTTGGGAGTACTGTACCTATCTATTTACACCCAGCATAGTATAGGTGTTGAATAGATGCCAGCAGCATAGACTAAGTATTATTACGTATAGACTAACAGTTCTCATACATCAGTTGCAGCCACAAAAAAGGTGTGAAATTCTAACGAAATCTAGATGGCGTTGCTAAATCCTCTAACGAACACGATGCTAAAAAAGACCGATTGGTGTCGCTAGTGACACAGCGATGTCACGTAACATAAACATAATTCCTACTTCGATTATAAATGGCGCTGAAATATTCACTGTTAGTGTTGCCAACTTAGCGACATCTAGTTTTTCTTAGCAAAGCTATTAATGCCACATGTTTACTTGGTAACCATGAGAGTTTACTTGCAGTCAATTAAACAAATTATGCTTATTTGCAACACTTGGCGACACCTAGTGCCGTAAGGACGCGTAAAAAATTTGCTACGCCTTGATGTATGGGAGTTGTTGGTCTATACGTTGATTACGTAGTAATATTTAGTCTATGTCAGCATTAAGTACTAACCCACCATCAACATCATGACTTAGGACTCCTGAGACCTCAGGTGAACGCTGATTAAAATTTAACTGGAGGAACATTCTAAACATTACCTCCTTTTGTGGGGTAAAGTTGTGAAAGCTAAATGTCTAACAACATAACAGTCACAACAAGTGCGAGTCAGACTCGCGCACGAAGGGTTCCGTACCATAATCTATAAAAACGGCAAAAAAAAACAAGTCTGTTGTACGGGAGCCCCTTAAGGGTCCGTTTCGCCAAACATGCTCTCGCGTTTGGACAATTTAGCATATAAAACAAAATATTTTTAACAAATAAAATTTGTGTAGGTAGTTAAGGGGTTGAACTACATTATAATTTTTCAGATTTGACACAAGCCAGTTATTGGAGGCAAGTATGGCGGCCTGAACAACTCTGGACACTAGGTTGGCCACTAACCACACGACAAGTCATAAAAAAAAGCAAGGTTTCATACCTGTATAACATAGTCGAGCTTATTGCCCGCACCAACAATGTCCTTGCCTGATGCTATCTCCGTGGCCTGCTGTGGCGTGAGGTGGAATATGTATGTGCCTTCTTGCATGCGGCTCGCTTGCATCGGCATCATTGTGGAGGGCTTCATCAGCTCAGCCAGGACATCATAGAATGGGAGCCTGAGGTATGTCACACGGAAATTAACATGTTGTAAGTAAAATACTACTCAAACCCCCTATTTCACATCTGAAAATTTCAAATAAACGATTCTTATATCTGTGAGATGGACCCGATCCCTGACCTGGAGCCCTATTATCTAACTTCAACATCTATCACTATCGCATTCAAAGGCACCGTGATACATTGTGTTACGGTTGCCACTTTATTGTGAATGTATATAGATGATTGCATCAAATATTTCATGCTCCATCAAAATAATATCGTTTTACTGAAAAAATATCACAAAATAAATATGGTGTAGCTATACTTCCATGAATTGTGACTCAATTTATTGTATTCAAATTTATTTTTGTCACAAATGAAACAAGTGGAAAATATAATTTTACATTTTATCCGTTTTACCCACTTATGTACCCTACCATTTTTATTTTGGGAATGGTAGGGTACAATGAACTCAGAATAAGGAGGGACCTCGCTCTGGTATCTTATGTGCACAAAGTACTAGTCGGTAGGATTGTGAATCAGGTGTTACTGAGCACGCTGAGTGTGTGCGTGCCGGATGGGTACGTGGAGTGCCGCCGCCGGCCGCCGCTGCTGCTGGTGCCCCCCGCTTACTGGCACAAGCGCCGTTGACGCGAGCGCTCCGCGCTTTAAATTATATTTCGGAAATAGCGGATATATTCCATATTGCTCGGAATGAGTTTACGAGAACAGCGTTGTTTGGGCTGTGCTACAAGAATGTGTTTTTGTAAAATTATTGAAATTGTATATTAAGGTTGTATTAAGTAAGATTTGTGGTTGTAAATATACATACCTAGGGAATTAGGCTAGCCTGTAAGGATAGATGTTTGTGAATAAATAAATAAATAAAAAATCTAAGTATTCACGAAGATCCACACGGCGAGGTGGTGAAAGATCGTCGATGGTCAAGAGCCACTTACTTTTTAAACTTGACGTCGGGGTGCACGGGGTAGGGCGCGAGAGGCGCCGAGGGTGAGGGCGCCGGCATGGGCGCCATGGTCGTGGCCCCTCCACCGCCGTACCCGTGGTACATGCTCTGCGCGTACATCGGGTTCTGCCGAGCCTGCGCAGTAACGACTCATCTGTTCAAGGTTATAGGGGGTTGCAGAGCTAAGGGATGGGAGTTCAGTTCAGCCTATATGTATCTTGATAAATATCAATGATAAGTATCACTCCGAACTACATTTCTTGTCAGTATGTCTGTCTGTGTGTTCCATTTTTAACTCGAGAACCCTCTCAACGGTTTTATTTATTATCAACCTAGTGACAACGGATTTGGATGCAGTTTCCTTTATGCTTATCTTAGTAACCCTAGTCAACACATATGCTATAAGGGGTGTTGAAAACGGGGCAAAAATTAAACAAACGCGGGCGGAGCCGCAAGCGAAAGGCTAGTCTAAAATATTGCCAACCATGATTTTCAAAGGTATTTGATGCAAATCCCCATCAACAAACAAAGACTTTACAAGGCAATAAATGATTGCTATTGAACACTGAAACCGTTAGCCAAGTGAAAGCTGAATGCATGGCAGTTATGCTTATGTATAACTGTAACAAAGAGTGAATATATCTTGACGCTTATTTCCTGTACTTTTATAGATGGTTCATGTTTCATTGTTAGCAGAAATTTTTGTATGTCCCAAATATAAAAAGAAAGTCTATTACTATTACTTGCATGCACCCACATTTCAGGCTTGGGGTAGACGAGATATGGGTGTGAAAATCTTTTAACTTTTTAATGTATATATGCTTTGTATACATCTTTTTTTAAATCTAATTTAACTTTAATTTGGTAGTCTTGTAATTGTATATGGTCTGATATAAAAATTATTTTATTTGATTTGGTTACTACATACATAGTACAGATTTTCGTCACCAGGGGCTACAGACGCCCGAGGCCTCTAAGATCCTACTATCTACACAAGAAATATATATTTGGCATCCCTATCAAATACAGATTCGACCATATACGTCTCAATTCAGATTCATATGATTCAATTCAGATTCATATGATTCAGTTCTTTTTCCATCAGTCTAAGAGGGCCTGGCGGGCAAAGATTTATCGCGCTCTTTCATTTGACGCTAGCATAGATAAATAAAGGAAAGATAGATTGCTCACTCCATACATTAGAACAAAGCCCGCGTAAAACTTATTATTTTCGCCGGTACCTAGTAGGTAGTTCGACTTATTATTTTTGATGTCGCTACTATACTAGATAAATTGTGACATACCTAGTGCCATCTATCGAACAGTTGATCAAACGAAATTCTATGTGTGTGTGGGTGTGTGTAGCAACTATACTACGCCCACAAAAACAAAAATTTGCTAGAATACGACAATACGCGACACATGGCATACGATAAATCTGAGGATTAATCGCTCAACCATGCATGACAGTTGAGTCAAAGAGTAAAGTTATATACCGGTATGTATTAGTAGTGTGTGTTAGGTAAATAAAGCGTATTTTAATGCACATATTTTGTTTCATTGATCGTTGTGCGCCATCTACCGGAATCCAGAATAACCATCTGCACGCTTAGTTAGATTGCCAGCTTAACACCGAGTTTTAATGAAAAAAATGTTAAAAACACCTGATTAAGAATTCACTATTTTCTGATGCGATGTTATGAAAATTTAATGTTTTTATTCATAAAATAAATAAATATGATGAACCAGAAGAGTAAAATGCTATATTTCGTCGATTTCAGACAAATTTTATTTCCAGCGAGACAAGTAACGCCATCTAGCAACGTTATTTTCAGTATTGCGAACAGTACAAGGAGATAGCAATCTATCCTTCCTTTATTTATCTATGACGCTAGAGAGAAAGAGCTCGACTGACCGCAGCAACTGTACAGTACAGAACTGTTCACTCACGAAGGCACGCCGCCCTTCCACAGTAAATTATCGGTATGCATTAGTACGAGTAAAGCTTGATGTAAAACAAGATGTGTTAGTGCGCGTGTAAAGGCTGACACTACAGACAGCATTCGTTTAGTTTTTTTTAATTGAATTATATGCATGTTTTTTTTTTAGATTTAGGTAGATATACAATAAAAATATTCGTTTTATAATAAAATATATCCATTTATTCAGTAAAAAATACTTATTTCTATGTTGAATCATCTGACATGGAATCAAAATCGTCACAATCTGTGGACTCGGATCTTCCTGTAAATTTACCACACAAGTAAAATCTGCATCAAAGTATTTTATATAATCTTTTTCGATTTCTTCAACACGGCGACAAGTATTTCCCCACATTATGCTGTCTATCATATTGACACGCTCTTCAACTAATTGTATAATAGAGTTAATATTTTGCTCGACATTTTCAATAATAATTTGAAAAATATAACTGTGATAAAATTAATACTTTTATTTACAGGATATGTTTACACAAGAGAGAACCCTAGCATACCTAATATTTTAAGGAAAATAAAATAAAAGTAAATTTACCTTTCTTTTACGTGGTGACATGCTGACCGTATGCCGTTTGAAGAGCGGCAAGGAACAAAAACAGGTGTTATCCGAACGACCGAGCGCTCGCGACTGAGGAACGCTCCGTGTTACGCACACATAGACGCGTTGTACAGATACATTTACAACTACATTAATGAAATGTGGAAGGGCGTGCCTTTGTGAGTGAACAGGTATGTTTTCCCAAAGTAATAATGCGCATACAAATCTATAGCCGAACGACCGGACGTACCACGTGACCTTATTGATTGTATAGAAAATGTAAGGAAATACGAACTTTGCCGAACAGTGGCGAAGATTTGTATGCACATTATTACTTTGGGAGTACTGGTCCTCTAAAAAGGCTGCTTTGGATGAATCATACTATGATTCTTTTCTAATGCTGTCTCTTTTGCACGCGTAAAAAACTCTGACACCATCCTACCTTCAAATCATTTTATGATTCACCCAAGTCGGCATTTTTAGATCTCCTGTACTGTACTGTATCTACAACTGTACTGTAAACAAAACTGGCCCACGTACCGAGACGGGCATGTTCTGTGCTCTGGAGTCTTGAGGGTTGTATCCTGAAGCTTGGGCGTGCTGGTAGTGCGCGCGGCTCGGCATGCCTCCCGGCGCGAGGGGGTCTTTACCCTGTCCCCCGCCACCGCCGCCGCCGACGCCTGACGACGACAGCTGGTTGTTGTTCCTGTACACCGGGGAAAGTCACGATTGGTGTTACAACAAAAACAAACACGTATACGACTAAAAATGTGTGCTGTTTCTATAATTTATTTCTTGAGCTGAAATAAAAAATTAAAGTGCATTTCATCGCAAAAAGTATCAAATTTCTTGCAGCGTAACGATATCAGCACATAATTAAAACTGTCTCTGATCAAATTCTGTCAATCCGTGGTGTTCGTACACGAAAAATAATGTACAAGAGGCATTAAAACGAGCTAGCATTATTAGTTTCCTGAAATTGGACTCCGTTAAAAACCCTTCACCATCGAGAAAGCCAGCTGTAAGCCCATGCGATCAGTTATATTTGCGCAACAAAAACTTTCATAAACTGCTCTTAAATGTACTGTAGAGAACAAACAAATTGATGGGCTCGAAAAAAATTAAACTTCTTTTATTTGTCGTATTGTTTGTTCCCTACAGCCACGTCCCCGGCAACCGCTGGTAATGACACTTGCCTAGAGGTGGTGCTCTTCTGAGAGCGGTTGTTGTAATCTTTCCCAAGACGCGTTCTAAGCTCGTTTCCATTCTGCGACGTGCCGTTTTCCGCAGGCGTACTCTGGGACGAACTTCCTACCCTCGCTGAAGATCGTGTTTTAACCATTGTTGACGAGCGACCATCTCATGTCAACTGAAATTCAGGAGTCCGCGGCGAACGGACAGAAATATCTATCATACAAATCAAAGCACAGACTCTGGAAAATTTCCCGGACGAAACCGAAGTCTCCTTATTTCTCTTACACCCGTTCAGATTTTAGATCAAAGGGAAAGGGGCTACATCTGCAATCGAATAATTTGTATTAATCATCATCAATGGTTAAAACATGTCTTCCAGCGTTAAAATCTAAACAAACCATAAGTCCTTTACCGAAGGTAGTAATTTTGGATGGCGATCCCTTTGAATTTAAGAAATTATTCCACTGCAGCTGTGAGGAGCATTGCTAGGGAGAGAAAGTATATTAACGCTACTCAAATGACACTCAACCTTGGGGCATTCACAACTCATACAGCCCATAACCATCTCAAGGTTGAGTAGTTTTCGAGTGTGGAGTGAGTGTGACCAGAGCTGGAGATCAACAGATGTGACGTCGGGTCAGGAGCTGTATTGTAAGAGAAATAAGATGACTGTACTGATGACGAAATTTTCCAGAAATTTTAAATTTTTGTACTGTATTTAGCGAGACGATGCAATGTGGTTCATTCACCCCTCAGTATTATTAAATTTTTGAAAACGATACTTCGGATGATATGATTTCTGTTATAAAATGCAACTACACAATGATTATCATGGTGAGATGGTCAGGTAACGAGCAGTCTAGAGGCCGGTGGTTCTTTTGTGTCGAGAGTCGAGACGGCGACATTTCCGTTGACGCGGCGGCAGGTGTCAGTCGGGGGAATGACCCATTTTGCATCGTCTCGCTAAACGTAGTATATTTCCTCTCCCAGCCTCGTGCAGAGGGTTACTTAGGGACCATCCGAAAAGTTACAGGGTTAAATGTCGATGTTAGCCACTACCTTTAGTTTTAGCTAGAAACAAATAAAGGTGCAATAAACAGTCTTCAATTTCAGTCTGAATCGATTTACTTGTATGCAACCTGCATTTGATTTTAGCTTTTATCTACAAAAATTTCAACAGTATTTCCTTAAATTTTATGTCCCTTACTCTATTAATTTCTGTTAGTTACAATACTACTTAACTATTTTGTTCTATATAGCTGAAGATAACTCAAAGATAGTCAACGTCAGGGATGTAACGGAGCTCCGCCTCCGCATCCGCAAGTGCGGAACTTCCGCATAAATTCGTAACTCCGCCTCCGCAACTTTCAAAACGGAGGTTTAGCGGAGTGGAGCTGGATTAATCTATGATCCACTGCGAAATAGATTGGATGCAGATAAAGCCGCAAAGCTTTATTATATATTTATTATATTTTACATAATTATGTAAAATATATGTATTATGTTATGTATGTTATCGCTGCTCGACTATGGAATCGTTATAGTTGATATATTTACGTTAAACGAAACCCGTTCAAAAACTCAGCGTTACAACCCCAGTGTTCCTACCCAGCCCAGGGTTATTTAATGAACGCACTTCTGTGGTGTCATGCAAGAAGTACCTCAAGTTTCTAAGTACATGAAATATGATTAATAGTAAGTAGTTAATCTGTTGACTTCTCACTATTGCTAAAACAATAGTTGAAAAGAGGCAGGCTCGTGGCCATTTTACAGATGAAAAAGTGTGGATTTAGATATAATATCTAGTTCATTTACATTGTATCGTAGGTAGTTACAGGTTCAAATCCTATAGGAGTACATTGTGTTCACTGTTCAGCGGGTCTACCGCATAATTCTGATTTTCATCAACATCAACTTGAGATTGAAATTTGACGTGCGTGCAAGAGATGGCATGTAAGGCGGGCGTCGTCGCACGCACGTCAAATTTCAATCTCAAGTTAATGTTGATGAAAATCAGAATTACGTGGTAGATCCGCAGTTTGCAAGCTTCAGAAGGCATGTTAAGCTGAGGGTTTATATGAGAGGGCTTAATCATGCTGGGAAGTAATAATGTGACCGTGATTTTTAGATCCTAGTCTATCATCTATGTAGAATCTTCTAAAATAAAAAATAGGGGGCTGTCAAAGTTTTGGGTCGGTGGACATTCGCTCCGCCGAATTCGTCCCGTTTTCTATTTTTGGGAAAATTCGACCCGCTTGCCTCGACCAGGGTAAATTCGTCCCGCAACCCATAAGATACATAACCGTTAGGTACTTAACAATATTATTGCTTCTCAATAGTACAGTGGGAGTAAAAAGTGAAATCAGAACAAAATAAAAGTAAATTTGCAACCATAAGACTGTTTATTAATAATTAAATTAATTAATTAAATTATTAACTATACTCCGGCCGTTCATTCGAGAGAACGGTGACGTTTGCAAATGTCAGGGGATAAAACCTTTTTTTTACTGTTTTGCATTTCAATATTTTATATTTATCATGATGATTTCAGGGTAGATTGTATATCGTTGAAAGGTCCCATTTGTTAATAAAAAGTATTTTTGTCGTAGATATGTTCCACTTCCTAGTACAAAACTTAATGAATCAGCTGACTCAATTTCTACGTAAAAGTAAAAAAAAAGCGCAAAAAATATTATTTTTGGCGAAAAGTTGTCTATTAGCGATACTATGTTCACTTGAATTTAAGAACCTTATAAAGAGGTTGTCATTTTATTTATGTAGTGGAAATCATATTGAATTAAGACTCTGTATCTAAGTGATCAATGTTCTATTACCCTTTTTGTGAAACTCGTTTATTTATTTTTATCGTTTTCCCGAGTCCAGCTCCGAGTCAGTTACTATAGGAAGTCAACATTTTATTTGGCAAAATTTTATTAGTAAAAAGTATTACGATCCGTGTTGCTGATTTATTATTATTACTTGCCAATATGGTAGTTTGGCTGTATAAATAAATGTCACCTTCCAAAGAGCTCGTGCTATAACTAAAATTTCCTTCTGCTCATTATTTCTGTCAAATCAGCAATCATAATGCCTGCAGTATGAATCCTCGACTTTTTGAATCGACATTTCAGAAAAAGGTTTATAATATCTGCGGTGTAAGGCAGTGTTGTCATATTATAAAACAGATATTCCTTACCAAATAATAAGATCGTATATATATTCTATTCCAGGGTTTTTATTTATAAAAAAAGTTTAAATAATCATGATTTGGATTTATTTCGTCCCATTTGTTCCCCGTTGATATTTTTTTAACGTGCCTTTATTTATTTTTGTCGTGAAGAAGCTCTTGTTGACTTGTAGTATTTTTTCGAGATATCGCCACACTCCATCTGTCATCATTCTCTCGAATTAACGGCAGCAGTTTATGTTTATTTTTCATGTCACACCCACAAAATAGTCATACGATAACACTCGTAAGAGGACATGTCACGCTTGTAAAGGTCAGTTATTTGCCCATGCGATATTTCTCCATGTCTTGCTGTGCAACGAAATTTTGTTTTATTTTATACGATATCTATTAGCAATATTATCATATAGTAAATATGAACTATCAACAGTTTTTGTTTCCAAAACCAATCAAATTACAGTGCGTGTAATATAACAATAATTAGAATGATATGTTTTACATATACAATTATAAAAAATTGGTAAGTACTTAACTTACTTTTTTGTAAAGAGCGGCGGGCCGCACACCAATGACTTTCCAGAATCCTGACTCAAACAAAGGACTCTGATGCCAATAACAAGTTAATGGGAGCGAGCTGATTTAACACATACTTAAATATTTCATGTTAGTAGTCCCTTCCTACTACATAATCATTAAACTTTAAAAAATTAATATTCCTCTTAACTTTAAAGAGTGATAGTACTCTTATATAAAATAAATAGAAATTTAGGTATAAGATCCATTGTTAAGACGAAGGGAACAAATCAACACCCAAAAAGAGGACGAATTTTTACTTACAGTATATATTTTTAAAGCGGAACGAATTTACACCAGAAATAAATACTTATCGGGACGAATTTCTGGGGAGCGAATAGCCACCGACTCAAAGTTTTAGACCATTTTTGTAAGACCCTATTACTAAAACAAAACTAGTGGGGAATTTTGAATTTCAGTATTATGTGCCATATACTGTATTTAAGCAAATACTGAAAATGCGAAATTATACTGTAGTTTTAGGGTTACTCGACTCAACCAACTTAATTTTGCACATTTGGTTCATAAATTTTACAAGTTTTTGTTCAAATTAATGGTATGAGACCCACAGGACATATTTTACTTGCACTTGACCAGTTTTTTTAATTTTTTTATGTTTTGTATAAATTCAAAACACCAGTTTGCAAAATGCCTTTTTAACCAAATATTATGTATGCTCTGTGAACTGTGAAGGATGTTTTCTAACTATCTGTAAATGTGTTTGGGATGAATGAGAACAAATTTTTTGGAATTCATATTTCATATAATTTTATTTACGTAATTAATTCTGTTGATAAAACAAATAAACTTAATTTATTAATTAAATCATGTTGTTATTTTAAAAACCAAACCAAGAATGTATTGATAAAAAAATGAGTTGAAGTAAAGTCCTGCAACTCACCATGATAACAAAATTTCAAAGGTTAAAGATTTCATTTCGCCTCAGTGTTGCCAGCTCGGATTTTGAACATAGGAACATATGTCGAAAGAATGTAGTTTAGAATTGAAAATTACATAGATTTAGTAAAAGTTGCACAGGAAACATTTGTAGATCTATGTAATTATTTAAATTCATGGTTTTGGGGATATACTACTTGATAAAATTACGTAGAATTAGTAAAAGTTGCACAGGAAAAATTTGTAGATCTACATAATTTGTATACAAAAGTATACAGTGCGACAAAGCTCTTTTGGCATGTGGATTGAAGTTACTTTTGCCCACACTTTGCACAATATAATATCCTAAACTTGTTTGGTCGGTAAATAGATTCCTTATGCCACAAAGGCATCCGCTAAGAAAGGATTTTGTGAAATTCAAATTATAAATATGGTGTAACTACAAAACGGTGTCTTTAGACAGTGTTTAAATCTGTTGCTGTCACTCTTTTACAATATGAAAGAAAAGGCGACAACAACAGATTTAAACACTGTCTAAAGTTAAACATCGTTTTGTAGTAACACAGATAGTGTTTGTTTATATCCTTGCAAAAAAGTCTTGTCAAACAGATGGGTAATGTGGGATTTAGTATGACAGGTCGTGGTGGCCTGCTTTAACAGTAGTATGAAATGGAAGTGTTATAAACCTTTTTTTCGAAGGAGCCTATTGGATGGAAAGTACGTAGGTTCAGGGACTGAAGTTCGTAGGTTCGCGGGAAAGGCAAAAAGTACGTAGATCTACGCAAAAAGACGTAGGGTTGGCAACACTGTTTCACGTGAAACATGACCCTAGCATGGCAACAGCCAAAAAAAATCGATTTTTGTGGATCAACAGCTATTGTTGTTGTTGGCGATGCCGGAACTAATAATTGTCAGCTGCTTGTAGAAAATGTGAATTACCTAAGTAAATGAAAGAATAATTGTTGGGAATGAAATAAGATTATGGATAAGTCCCGACCACGAGAGTTTCATTCAACATGGGGGGCTGACTGAAAGAAGTACCTGCCAGCCTACTTAGTAAACTTATGTGCTTAAACAAACATAACTTAGGATCGTGGCCTCACATAATTATAGAGTATTTCTAGTGAATCAGGTTGTAATATCTTGTAATAAACAAACAATAAACCTAGAGGAAAATACGAATAGGATGAAGTGAAACATGGAAGACAACTTAGAATAAACTCACCATGATATCCCGCTACCGAAGTCGTAATATCTACTCATAGTAAAGTCACTTTATTTTCACTAACATTTATACAAAATTCCTACAATAACTATTTTTTTTATAAATAATCGTTTACAGAAAACGCCATAATTTGACGCTCTGCATTTTCCAGCCGCCACGTTGATCATAGACAATTCTTTTTTTTTTCTTAAGCTCGTGTGCTGCTTACTTTACCTAATTTGAAATAACGGTTACCTACGTACCAAAAACCCATTCTCAAAAAAATTTTGAAGTAGATATCTACTTCTTTGTTCGCATCTCGTATAGGAGGCATGTTCAGAACTTGTACGTCACTTCCGGACCGACTTTCAAAGAGGATATTTGTATGTTCAGAACTTGTACGTCCCTTCCGAAACAACTTTATTTAATTAATAAATTTATTTATTGTATTCTGATTATAGATTATCACGTTTTTTAATCGTTCATTTACCTTCATTGCTTATTTAATCGGAATAATAAAATGTTGAAATAACCTCATAAGCGAATGTGCCGCGCCCCACCCGCCCCATTATTGACACCGTGACACGCACACACAAGTATGTACAGAACTATAAGTTCTATTCTATTAGATGCGCACGCAAGTGATTATATTCTCTTTGACCATTTATTTCTACGTCTGTGATTGAATAAATAGGTGGGATACGAATTATCCATTTCGATAATTTACTGTTGTATCTCCTCTGTTTGACACGACAACCTATCTTTTTTGGGTTCCGTACCTGAAAGGTGCCATACAAGACCCTATTACTAAGCCACCGCCGCGCCGTGCCGTCTGTCTGTCTGTCCATCTGTCACAGGGGTCTACAGCTTCTAGACGGCCAGTTGAAAATTTCACAGATCACGTGTTACCTGTTATGGCTACCACGATAAAACAATAAACAAAAATTAAGCTTACAGGTCCTCGAAAAAGCAACATTTTTTAAAGTTACTTGTCACAGCTCTATCTTAAAAATGGTAATACATACGAGTTTTGAAGCTCTTACTTGTACATATTTTAAAATAAAACAACAAAACTTTAATGAAAACATTTTTAATTTTTTATGTCTACCCTGTCTTAAAACTCTGTGCATTGGCGTGCACGGAGTTTTAAGACAGGGTAGACATAAAAAATTAAAAGCCTAAAAAACCTGGTAAAAACTTACCAAATAATCAAGTTGCTGTTTGCGATTTGCCACCTAATATCGTTCGCAATTATTTGTTTTTATCATCAAAACAAAACACAGTTTCAAAAATGCACCATTTCTTAACTTTTGTACACACACTTTGTACAACATGTTGTCACATTGAATAACTTTCACAGTGAACACTACACTGGCACTAGTCATTTTTTTATACTGCTTGTCATCAATTTGCGTAAAGAACGAACGAAAAACAATAATGGATGATGCCCGCCAAGCCGCCAAGGTGGCATTTTCAGTGAATGTCGTAAAAAGCCGTCGGCTTTTTGCACAGTCGTCGCCTACATTTCGCATGCAAACAAGCACAAACTTTTGCATTGTGTGCCATGTATTTACAGTAACGCACGCAAACATAGACTGTTAGAATATGACCCACACATAGACACCGACAGCCATCATTCCGCGATGTCTTTTGGCATCGAGTGCACGGAACACTTGGATCGAGTGAGCGAGCGACTCGGAACTGAGACTCGCAGTTCCCGCTAATGACAATAGATGGTGGTCGGTGTCGCTACATTTTAGCAGAAAATTTATTACGATATGCGTAAATGATGCGTATTTGTCAGGGTAGACAGTGTCTTTTTGTCTGTATGGACCACACGCCACTGTGACACTGGCATGTGTACATTGTTGTTATGTATTCACTATAAAGTTTTTTAGGGTACCATACCCGTATTGTGTGGTCACAGCTCACTGACTGTGGTCTGTGTCTGTGGTCTTTGTGCGCGAGTAGGCCTAATTTTTATATACACGCATGAGCGTACTTTTATACAACCTCCTTAGTTTTGCACAAGAAAGCCGTTTTTTTTTAGAAGTGTCTATTCATCTGTTGCTCCAAATATTTTGATCTCTATGGCGGTGCGCACTGTTTATTAGCGCTTTCCCTATGGACTAGCTATTTATCAGTGCTTTTGCAACGTGCTCGCAAAAGGATTTTTTGTGTACCCATGAATTTGTTAAAACCACGGGTGTCGACTCGCCTCGTTCCACTTCACTAGGCTCCCCAAACATATGTACATGTAAACCTTACACGCTCCTCCTTTCTACGCTTCGCTTCACTCGTCATCACACCTATTTTTTACTTTTGTGGAAGAACGTAAATTTCCTAACTAACGATTCGATATCTGAAGTGACGAATCAGAAAAACGTATACAAATTAGTCACGCGGTCACTTGAATGACGGCACAGCGAACCGTTAGATACCCATTCCATAGACGGGGCGCTATTGAACGGTGTGCATGCAGCTGCGTTCCGAGTCACGACATAATCGATTATATCGCGTCTATCTTCATTCCGAGTCACTGTGAGCCCGATAACGATAGCCATACAATGGTCGCTATGACGTCATAGATGACATCATTAACGATGCCATGTCGTGCTACCATCGCTCATGCTTCAGAGCATTTGTACTGTGAGCGATCTATCAAAAGTGATAGCTGGCTGGTGGCAATTTCAAAATAGGTTATTTGGAGCATAAGAGTTTAATATCAAATCATGATTCAAATATTTCCGTTAGAAGAAATTACCTTTGTATTTCATGTCACGTTCAAATGAGTTCCGAAAGGATCATCAGTTTAAGCAGTGATGGACGCCATTTTGCATTTGGAACGACTTTATTAATTTATAGTTTTAGCACTATTAGCGCCTTGCGGAACGCGCTGATAGACTGGGATAATATTCGTAGGGGGCACCGATGAATAGACTTTCTTTTTTTTTTAATGTAAAGTTGTATTACACGGGTTGTTTCCTATATTAATGAATGTAACATCCCATAGACAAATTTAATATTTCCGTTTCCTAATTTGCAAGGTTGGCTCGTGGGTACATTCTGATACATTTTAAATAAATCAAAGTCAAATTGCGCAACATTAACTTTTGTGAGAATTTACAAGGCGCCGAACTTTCACTCTGAGGGGCCGTCCTTTAATCACGTGAGGTATTTTAGGCCACTGTTATACCCTCCCCTCCTCCCCGAAAAAATGGTACTGTTTTTCATTATTTACTTTTCAAAAGCTAACCTTCTGCATTTAATAATTTTTTATAGGTACTTATCAATAAAAAAATTGCTCAAAGGTGTCGATTCGGCGAACGTATTTGACAGGACTAACATTAATTTAAGCATCCTGTCTTTTTCTTTCTTTATCGAAAAGACAAGGACAGAACGCTTATAAGTTTAGCCCTGTCAAATAAGTTAAGATGTGCTCGACAGAATCGGTACCAATGTCTTCGACCATATAAGACAACATAAAATTTGAACCACCACTAAAGCTTCAGCCGTTATAGGTAGCCAGTTGAAATCTTCAGAAAATACGTATATTAATGTCTATCATGGCAAATGGATCTTCGACCAACTTGGTCGAAGAAATGGACTGATGAAATTTAAAAGAAAATGAAACCCAGGGGCGTCCCCATACAAAAAATCCTCTTTAAGTAGCTTTTTTCAAAGTTATCAGTATCACGCAGACTACTTAGCAATGTGGTCTGTGCGTGATCATGGCACCATATCCGAAACAAGAGGACCGAAAAATATGAAAAAAATCATGATAATAGGTGATTGATTACATAAACATTACAGGAAAAATATAAATATAAATATATAGTAGGGTTCCGTACTCAGCGGGAGGGAGCCATGGATTGTTTCCAAGGTCCTACCATTTTAGCGGCTTGTTTTTGTCGCCTAAATGTTGCTGTGGCATTTATATCGTTGTTAAGGGTCGTTTCTGCGGAGTTGTAACAAAATATTAAGAAATAATTATAACGGCCAAAATATAACTTTTAGCTAAGAAAACTTATTAAAAGGTTGTTAACATGCATAAACAAAAAAATAATCTACGAGGGTGCGTTTTTATTGTCGCGGAATAGCGGGGTTGGAAAAGGGTAAGGGGTCTTTTTAGTACCTCAACGTGTTGAGTGATTTACTTTTAGTAAAAATACCGAGTTTTATTACAATCGGCTTATTAGTCTCTGAACTATCATCATACAAGCAATTTAATCGGGAAAACCAATCGAGAATAAACAACCAGCGCGTAGAGAGTGCACGTGCGTTTTTGGACTTCTGTAACGACGATCAAGAGGGTATATTGAGTCGAATTGTGACTGTAGATGAAACTTGGGTTCATCATTATGAACCTGAGTCTAAACAAGACTATGCAGTGGCATAAAAAAGGCACACCACCGCCTAAGAAATTCAAGGTGTCGCAGTCGGCTGGAAAACTTATAGCGACTGGTTTCTGGAATACTGAAGGAATTGAAGGGACTTAAAAGGGGAGATGAAGTAGTAACTACGTATACACATTGTTTTATAGCATTATTGCGACATGCCGCTACTGACTGCAACATTGTGACGCATGCTGCTTATTTAGCAATAAGTAATTATATTACAGAATATTGTACAGTTTACGGTTTCACTCTATTTTGGCAGTTAACCATTAAACATGTCAACTTAACGTCTGTGTTTCAATCACCACTCCAGACTTTTACACTACAGACCCTTGAATAATCCTGTTATTTGATGGCGACCCTGCCTGCTGATCGATTATATGGACAAGTGCGTTAGTATAACCGGAGAATATTACGCGTCAATTCTGGAGCGTTTGAGGGCAGCGATCAAAGAGAAAAGACGAAGAAAATATACGAAAGGCATCTTGCTCTTGTACGACAATGTGCCTGTTCACAAGAGCCGTGTTGCCCTGGCTGCTTTACACAAATCAGGCTTCGAAATAATTAACCACCCGCCATATAGTCCAGACCTGCGGGCCTATTGTGTATCTCTAGTTGCCTTCTGGACTGGGTGTCTATCATCAAAAACATAGATATACTATCGAATTCCGATGTCCTAAGGATATTTTCGCACTTGAAGTGACGACACAGATTGTTAATAGTTCAATACCCACTAAAGGCAATTTTGAAATTTCAGTTTTTAGCTATGTTTTTGATGATAGGCACCTCGTGCAGTTGGCAACTAAAGATACACAATAGGGGGGCAGGCCTCTGCGATTATTATCTATTCCCAAACATGAAAAAAGAGTTTCGTGGCAAGAAATTTTCAAGTGAAGTAGAAGACGAAAATGTTTTTTTTTATGTTATGCATGAACAATCTGTAAAATGTGAATATGGCTAGCATGTGAATATATAGAAAAAGAAAAATATTTGCGAATTTACCTCCCATTCCGCGAACTTAATATAAAAACGCACCCTCGTAATGTCGCGCTTATGGAAAATCCAATTACTTTGAACTTCAAAATCTGAAGCTACCATAATATCATTAAAAATATGTTTATGCATATTTATAGCAAACATTTAACAATAAGTTGTCTTAGCTAAAATTATCTATTTTGGCCGTTATAATTATATCTTAATATTTTGTTCCACATCTGGAGAATTGACTCTTAATTATCATAATATTATTAGGGTTCCGTACCCGTATTGTGTAGTGGTACGGAACCCTTTGTGCGCCAGTCCGACTCGCACTGGTCCAAATTATTTGCTATTGAAAAGTTAATCAAATAAATACGACTATTTTTTGTTTATTACTAATCATCAAATACATAAAGTAACTTATTTAATTTTCTAGTCACACGTGTATGGATTATGTGTACACCACAGTGAGGATATCGGCGCACATTTTATACCGTAATCGAGCAATCGCGAGCAGTGCATGTCGAGACGTTCTCGCACACCTTTCATGCCTTTGCGGTCTGACCATAACCGTTCAGCCAGCGCCGCCGCCCTCGGCCAGATGTGCTGGTCCAACCCCACGCGTCCTTGCTGCCACGTCCATACCGTCACCTCCCCACCCTCACACCAATTTATGCTCTTGTAATCATTCACCCATGGCTGATGCGAATACACCCTCTCCCAACTATTATACGGCGATCCACCGGTATCCTGAAACCAGCTCCCATACCCATGGTTCAAATCCCATACGTCCTCATAGGACACCACCGTCCGAATACCACTGAAGGACCTTTCCTTCTCTATCCAACTGGAACCACGCATCTGCAATCCGATGTGTTCGACGTATTCATGCAGAAGCGCTCTATTTATCACGAAGTTCAGTTTCGAAGACCACAGAATGATCAGGGGCAAGTTTCCAGAGCGTTTCTTTAATACTTTGATGATTTCCTTCATGTAATCGAGCCAGAGATTCGTGTAGTTGACGTTCTTGAAATTATCGGTCCAGCAATGTTCGGAGATGTCGTCACCACCTATGTGGATAATATCGTCGACGCCAGTCAACTCCAGCACATGGTCATAGATCTGTTGCAAAATCCCGTAAACATGTGTATTGAGAGGGTTGAGTTGTCCGCAAGGTGGTTGGTAGCAATAGTCGCTCCAAGGATCAGCGTCCTTGCAAAGATCTAATGGGCCTACACCAGCGCCCGGACCCCACGACCAGGCGTGACCAATGTGCGCAGGCGCGTCTATCTCCAACAGTACACGCACGCCGCACAAACGTGCGTGTTGCACGACCGCACGCACGTCTGCCAACGTGTAGACTTCAGTTGAGCTATATGCGCTATTTTTGCCTACCTGAAACCCTGGCAATAATAATGGAAAAGACGTTGAATCTGTTACGTGCCAATGAAACGTGTTGAGTTTGCTCGCTCCCATGCCATCGATGATACGGAAAATGTCACTTAGAGGAATGTAGCTGCGTGCCGTGTCGAGCATGATACCTCGATATTTGAAGCGAGGTTTGTCTTCAACACTAGCTGTAGAAAAACTGTACAGAGTGCGGGAGTACCGGTCGAGCCAGATGAGTTGTGACAGAGTCATCAAGCCGTGTCGAGCTCCGCAAAATGACTTCGCACCGATGTCAACATGGAGGCTACTGTTCCTGAGTCGTATTGACAGTGAATAGCTTTCATCAGTATCGATCCGGAATTGGGCATCCCCGTCTTCGTGGACTGCTATACGTACCATGAGCTTTCTCGATTTGGTATTCGGATCAGATCGTGCATTTTTTTTAAGATTCTGACGAAATGGTTCGAATACTGCATGTAAGAAGTCATGTATCTTTTTCGAGGGAGCAAACGTGGCTTTTAGGAAGATTCCATTGGGATTTATAGCCACAGCGTTGGTGCCTAGATGTATATGATCTGTCGGGTGTGGCCACAGTTGCACACCAGAACACAGTATGTTACATGTGTCCAGGGATTGAAATTTCCTTTCAAAACGGACTCTATATGGGACACACTTTTTACCCATACATTTCCATGTCCAGAGAGGCAAATTAGTCCTGCGAACATAAAAGATAACCATTTAAGGTAACAAAATACCTAACAAAATATTTAAATAATCCAACCCACTTACTTGTTAAAAGCTAAACTGACGTTTAGAAAGCCGAATATCAAGAACAGTATCGGATAATAACGGCATTTGTATCTAATTATCATTTCTACACATTACTTCGTTAATTAAATGCTGAATTTCATGTTTTTGATGCATTTTGCTTACTTTGGACTTGGACATACTGTGGTGACATTGATACTGATCCAAAGAGTATAGTAAGTGGTTATATTGTCTTTGTATAGTAATAGTAAGTGTCCTATTACTGATCAACGATAATCAACGACAACTAACAACGGGCAACGGGCACGCGAAGTCCATAGAAATCTGAATAATTCTCTATTCTGAGGAATAATTTCCGTTAAAGGCTGGTTGGTTGAAGGATAATTAGTCTGAGGAAGGATACCAAACCATAAATATATCAAAGACAAGACCTATCCTACCTAACTTTGTGACGTGAGATTTTTGACTTGCGACTGTTTTGCGGCCTTCATCCACAAAAGTAAAAATTATAAAATACAAAACCATAAATATATCAACGATAAGACCTATTCCTCAGACCAAGGACCTATCCTAACTTTTTGAGGTGCTTTTTTAGCGGCGTTAGTTACGATTTTGGACATAACCAATCCAACAAGATCCTACTATTGATATATTGATATATCATATACGAGTATCATATAGGCGCAGTGCCGGCCGCTTGCCGCGTCACGCCGCTCTAAATGACGTCATCCGTCGGGCCCTTGCCAGCGTCAGCGTGCCGGCTATTTTAGAGCCTAATGGTTTAGCACGTGACGATGGCAAGAGGCCGGATGGTTTGACGCTCATCCCATGGAAAAATGGGCGGCCGTTGGTGTGGGATGCAACTTGCGTCGATACGATGGCGCCATCCCACCTTTCAGCGACCGCTTCCAGAGCGGGCGCGGCGGCAACGTCGGCGGAATCGGACAAACGGCGCAAATATGCAGCCCTAGGTGAGGGCTACATGTTTGTGCCCTTTGGAGTGGAGACACTCGGACCGTGGGGACCGGATGCGCGACGTCTCTACAGAGACATATCATCGCGCCTGATCGACGCTTCCAGTGACCCGAGGGCTGGAGCCTATTTCGGTCAAAGAATTAGCCTCGCTATTCAGCGAGGCAATGCTGCCAGCCTTCTGGGTACTCTACCGAACGACGGTGGTGATCTGGCCAGCATTTTTTATTTATTTTAATAATTTTAAGATTAAATTTACTGTATTTATATTTATAGGTTTTATGATATAATATTTTTATGTTAGGTAATCTTAATAAGTAAAATTTCACTTCTTGAATATATGTAGGTTCGATTCCTATTTTATCAATAGGATATATATATTGATGCTAAACGTTGTCATTTCTTGGAAGAAGAGATGATAAATGAAAACTCCTTTGAAACCTGGGGCTCTACCGCGTAATTCTCATTTGTATCAACTTCAAGTAAATGCATACGAAATTCAACGCGTGCAAAGAGATGGCATGTTAGGCGGGCGTCGTCGTCGCACGCACGACAAATTTCAATCTCAAGTTGATGTTGATGAAAATGAGAATTACGCGGTAGACCCGCTGTTTGATTTAATAGCAACAGAATATTCTGAGGGTGAAACTGATTTAATATTTATAAAAAGATTGACAATTCTCAAAATATATATTTTTAAACTGTAATAATAATAAACAACAATTTAATTTTTACAAACTTTAACACTAAAATACAAAAATGGTTGTTCTGAACTGTCCTTTTCTACCCGAATACGTATGTAAACCAAGGAACAAAACAAGTGGAAACCCAACAAACAACATAATGCACCAACTAAGACATTTTATTTTTTATTTTTTTTAAACTTTATTACATTAATGCGAAATGGGTTTTAGAATCTGTTGAAAAAAATTTTCCTTTAATAGCATGTATTTAACTTTTTCATGAACTGGCAGCACACCACAAAACTTAAATAGACCCAATTCATCATCCTTGTTTTTATAAGGATTAGATTTTATAAGGATGCATTTGAAATCATTTGAAAAATTATCTGGAAATATCATAGCATAGTACATTCAAGCCAAGGGTTCCCACAACACCATCGATGAAGAGTCCTCCTTCGGTCCCCACTTTTCTCGAGACCCCGAACAACCAACCCAGAAGAACTATAACAATAGACTTTTCTTTAATCCTCTGGGCTGGAGTAAAAAGTTTGACCGGAATGTTTTCTAATGATTATAATTGTGTCGATTCGGTGCCTCGCCTCGCGACAGTAGGGACGGTAGTTCGGAGTCTGGAAAGGGAGTGAAACCAATTTGTGCTGTGATGAACAAATACTGAAACAGACACTAATTTGAGAAAATGTTGCGCCAAACATGTGCTGCATTTCATAGTTAAGCACCTATAATTTGAAATTCTCAAATGGGAAATTAAGATGGTGTAAATGATGGTATAAATAAATAAAGAAAGTTCAATGGTAATAAACATTTGTTACAATTTTATGACCGATGAAAGTGTATACAACGTGTAACAGAAAGGTGTAACCATATTTGAAGAGCTTAATCAGTCATTGGTATAGAACAACTTTTACTGTCTTTTTCTTTCTGTACCGAAAAGACAAAGACAGGACGCTTAGAATAAGTTTAGTCCTGTCAAATAAGTTAAATCGTGTTACACCGAATCGACACCATTGTATTCTTAAAACTTAAATCGTTTCACCTACGGCCAACTTCAATTTTGCCATAACTTGACCGGTTTCGCACGTTGCTGTTAACGCAGCAACAACAAATAGTACTGTCTCGTTAATCCGCCATCACAAAATCCCAACTATCAGCGGATTACTGAAGACGGCGGATTATAATGTACGGGAACAACATACACTATACTTAGTGTGTAGAACTGTGTTTATCATACGCATAGAATTATCGAGCTAAAGATTTTCTATGACAACGAATTACAGAGACTTCGACTCGCAAAAAACGGCGGATTATAGAGCGGCGGACTAGCGAGAGGGTACCAACTGTAATATTTTATTCTAAATGTTATTTATAAGTTTTAAGTGGCAAAATTAAACAACAATTTATAGGTAACAATTAGAAATTCATGTAATACAGAATATAAACATTTATAAACGTTCTTTTATCATGACTGAATTGAATACGCCCACCCAGTGCCGGATTAAGTATACATGATGCCCTAAGCAATCCACGCCATGGGCCCCCTATAAACCAGTATTCGGTATTTAAAAAATGTTACATATTTATCACAAAGAAATCGAACATTACCTACAAAAAATATAATAAGCTTATACCTACTTTTCTTAGAATATATACGAACGAGATAAGTGGATTTATAATAAAAACCAAAGCATACTATTTTTTATTATTTATTGAAATGCAACTTTTACGGACTGCAAATTCACGAACGATAGTGTCAAATTTCTATATGCACATCTGCCTCTATATTCAATTCTCTATAGCCTCTCTTGTAGCATTTTCGTTCGTTTTAATACCAGACTTTTCGGAAGATTTGCAAATTCACGTGGGGTCCTGGATCAACGCAACGACATCTCATTACTCTAGTAAATTTAATCACGCGCGGATTTTAAATAAACCATGTGTAGAAAATATTTTTCCGGTGCTGTTTATGGTGCCCTCCCAAGACGTGATGCCCTAGACAATTGCTTAATTTGCTTATAGGCTAATCCGGCACTGCGCCCACCTAACAGCTGAATACATAATGCGCTACCTGTTAAAAAAACTGCAAGCCCATAAATTATTTTTAAAACGTCCACAATGAGAAAGAATTTTCCAAAACTATCGGGGTACTTGAGACTCAGGTCCATCATAGAAGGAAAAATTAGAATGAGTATCGTCATGCAAAGGTTACCGACAACAGCGACAAAAGATCCTTGAAATGTAACAATGTAGCTCAGGCCAACTGGAACAATAGAAATATTCTTGAATCCCCTTACCTTTTTCTTTGTAAAAAAATAATAAAAAAAGGAAAAAATATATTTAGAAAAGAAAAGAGATGCTAAGTGTCTTGCCCTTCTCTTACTGAGACTAACCGAATGGGCGGGCTAAGGTAATAATCAAATTTATTTAACGTAATTGTATCGTTTACTTTTCTATCAACTTTGTTTATTTATTGCATTGCATCAATAAATCTGTAAATAAAATTCAGGCTTTCTATACCGATTGATTCTGGGTTATTTTTATAGGTATAGGGACACAAATAATATTTTTTCGTATTTTGCAAAAAGGTCCTTGCTTGGTCCTACTACTTACTGAGTCTCCAGTATGAATTTGGCTATATTCATATTCATTTACTCAGTACTTATATATCCATCGTCAGGTAAGTTAAAAATAATTCAGAAAAAGTAAACATCATAACAGTTATTTGTAATGCATGACTGCAAAGTTGTTATTGGCGCAAGCGACTACGTATAGAAACGCTGAGGAAGCGAAGAATTATAGGATTGAGCCACGAGTGAAACAAGCGGTTCAAAAATAGAATCCTGAGCGTAGCGAAGGTTTCAAAGGTACGAGACGCAAAATAACTTTGCTGCTGCCGAGCGAAACAATTTTTCACCTCACTACAGCATGGAAAATGCACGGAAAATGCTAGGTGCAATACATATTAAATATGTAGCAGTGTAAGCGCTAGCTCATTTCAATTTGTTCCGGTAACGCACCTAAAAAGTTCCGTTATGTTCCGCTATGAGGACTGGAGAAAAAAATAAAAAACACTCACAAATTTCAGTGAGTAAAAAAAAACAATTTTCATAAAAAATATTTTCTATACTGCAATGATATAATGTTAATTTATATCTCCTTGCGATGGATAAATCGCCAAGTGTTCAAACATAGTTTCGATAAGAGTAATGTGTATTCTTCACTACCCGATGATGTAAGAGGTGACGGTACGAGGGCGACACTGAAAGTTCATAGAAAATCAAAAACTGAACAAACTAGCAAGTTATCAGTTTTATTATATCTTTTCAAAATAGTGTCCATTCACATCAATACATCGCTGCATCCGATGGAACCACTGAGAAAAGCACTTTGCCCACTGGTCCTTAGGGGTCTCTTCGACGGCCTTTTCAAACTCAGCCACTGCTTTCTCGGCGTCCATAAAATGTTTTCCTCGAAGTTTTTCTTTTATTTTCATGAATTACTAAAAATTGCAAGGTGCGAGGTCGGGGCTATACGGCGGCTGACCCAGTAATTCCACGTCTGACGTCGCCAAATAGTCGATCGTTTGCTTGGCGGTGTGCGACGAGGCGTTGTCGTGGTGAAGGAGGATCCTACTGCGAGGTCGTTTCTCCCGAACTTTTTCCAAGACAAGTGGCAAACAATTTTTAGTGTACCACTCTGCAGTAACTGTTTTTCGATCCTCTAAAACAATTATTGCGTAATGACCTGTCCTTCCGAAGAACGAGGCCACCATCTTTTTTCCCACGCTTCGACCTCTCTTCACTAAAGTGAAGTTGGCGACTCCTCGAAAGGAAACACCCACACAGCAGACTGTCTCTTAGTTTCAGGACCATAACAGTAAATCCAGCTTTCGTCACCCATAAGTATGTCGAACACAGCATTTGAGTTACATCCGTTAAATCTTTGAACCATTTCACGGCACCAATCAACACGACGGAGTTTTTGGGCCTCTGTCAAATTATCAGGTATCCACCGAGCACAAAGCTTCCTGGCCGCTAAATGTTCATGGAGGATTTTGTGCACTTGACTCATACCGATGCCTAAGCTTGTCCAAATCTGCTGATAGGTCACTCTTTTGTCAGTCTCTATCATACGCCGCACAACACTGATGTTATCTTCAGTCATCTCTGTAAAAGGCCATCCCTCACGCAGATCATCGGTGAGATTAGTGCGACCACGTTTAAACTCATTAAACGAGTTGTAAACAGTGGCACGAGACGGAGCTTCATCTTGAAAGGCCAATCGAAATCTATCATAACTTTCTTGTTGACTTAAATGACATCGAAAGTCATAAAAAATAATTGCACGAAAATTTTCTCGCGTTAAGTTCATGCTGACGTGACACAGATAATTTCCAATTTGCCGCCAAATCGTAAAACAAATGACAAATTAATGAAATACATACACAATCATATTAGCAAAGAGTTCCATTTTCAACATTTTAACTTGCTTTTTTATTATATCGTTTACAAGTGGCCCATTCTAAAAACTTTCAGTGTCACCCTCGTAGGGCATAATGGTCTTTGACTAGCTTTGAATAGACTAGCGTCCTCTAGGCGCCAAGTGGCTCACTATAAAGTGGGTATCTATAAATATCATTGCAGTATGGGAAAGCACATCGGTAAATTCACGAGTTGTGTTGAGACCTGGATAGCTCAGTGGTTAGAGCAATCGCCCGGTAAGCGAGAGGTCCCGGTTTCGAATCCCGGTTCAGAGCTCCTCACATCCAGATTTACTTTTCTTTCTGCGTTTCTAATTTCTATACTGCAATGATATAATGTTAAAAAAAAACAATTTAGTTTTTTTTTTGGGCTGATTCAAAGCGTCTCCACTGGGCGCACTCATAACTGTGCGCGCGTCGGCATTTGTTAACGTACACATTCAAAAATAATGCAATAGATTTTAGGTGCCAGGGCTCATCTAAACTTTTGAAATCTTTGGACGCGACGGCAAGATGCTCGCATTGGTTCCAATTTTCAGCCGTTTGCTTCCTCTTTGCAGGCCAAAGTGCTAAAAATCACAATTTTACGCTAATACGTTCCAAACAGGGGCCAAATTTTTCTCTGTAAGGAAATATGATGAGCAAAATGACGTCGGCAAGGTTTATTAAGGCTTTTGTGCAGGTCCATTTTCGTATATTCAAGAACTATGACTCGCAAAAGATATTTTTGAGCACCAAAAGCTCCATTATAACTTCATAGCAGAGTTGATGAAGAATCTTGTAGCACCCATCTTCAGCCTCAGCGTCACTAATAGTGCTCACTTATGGTTATAAAATAAAATATACCTCACTAAATATTCAAAAAGAAAGATGTACCAACTTTATTTTAATAATGTGCAAATACTGGAGCGTAAAAAGGTGGCATAAGAAGTAACCACTTAAAATTATTTACTGTTTTATCCCTGACACAACCCACTGCTTTTTTTTAAAGATGTCCATGGTTGACATTCCCTACAAAGGTAAGGTTTATAAGTGGCCGCCTGCTCCCGTAGCACAGTGTTTAATCGCACGCGACGCAATTTAGTTGATTCACTAGTGCGAGGAGCGTGACACGATGTACAGTATTTCACACTCCTCGCACCTGTGATTCAACTAAGTGCGTCGCGCGCGATTAAACACTGTGCTACGGGGCTTGGACTAAATAGATCAGCCGCGGCGTGAGTAAACAAGTTACAGTGCGACTACGATGATGACAGTTTAGCGAGGGAGGTAGGAAGATGAAGGAAGATGGCGGCATTAGTTCAGCCTCAGAATAAGGAATCCTTATTCTGAGAGTTCAGCTGTCACCCACATTCATTATGATCAAAGATCAAAGTCTCACTGTAGGTTAGGTATCATAGCATGAGCATTATTGCACTAAATGGTAACGAATTCAGTTTACTAGACAAGGGGCCGTCCATTAATCACGTGATGTTTTTTAGCAACTTTTTGTTTTTTTTTAAAGATTTCTCGAAACCAGTGTGAGTAAATATATTAAAAGTATATATATTTTACAATCAGCTTTTTAATACCTACAATTTGATAATCATATTGTATTTTTATAAAATATTTTTTTAATTTATTTTACTTCTTTTTTTGTATTTCTCATTAGTGCTGAATTTTTTTTAATCACTATAGTTTTCCTGTAATTGGCCAGTTATGATCTATAATTGACATTTTTTTCATATTTTTCGGTCTACCAGTTTCCGAGATAAGGGGGACATACACATTTTTGGGGTTTCTCGAAACCAGTGTGAGTAAATATATTTAAAGAATATATTTTTAGAATAAATCCATATTGTATTTTAGGCTAATATTTTTTATTTTTCTCACTTTTGTTTTGGAAATATTTTGAATAATTTCAAATTTTAAAATATTTTTTTACACCTTAATATATGTGGGCAAATGAATGTTATTTTGTGCCAAATTTCATGTATTTATCTTTAACGGTGCTAATGTGTAGACCGTGTCTTTTCGTATGTTTTTAGGGTTCCGTACCCAAAGGGTAACCAACGGGATCCTATTACTAAGACTTCGCTGTCCGTCTGTCTGTCTGTCACCAGGCTGTATCTCAAGAACCGTGATAGTTAGACAGTTGAAATTTTCACAGATGATGTATTTCTGTTGCCGCTATAACAACAAACATTAAAAAAACAGAATAAAATAAATATTTAAGGGGGCTCCCATATAACAGACATGTTTTTTTTGCCGTTTTTATACATAATGGTACGGAACCCTTAATGCGCGAGTACGACCCGCAGTTGTTTCTTACTCCCTTGTTCGGGCGCTAGGTAAAAGCTTGAGCACCTATCAGTTTAGCGTGAGCTGACAGGACAGCGACTTCGACAGAACAGATTCTTCAGATGATCTTCAAAGTCTTCAAATAAAGAAGATATATAAATAAATCACAGACATTTCATAGGTAGGTACCTACTAGTAAAAAAAAAAGATAGATAGGTATTTATTAAAAACATCAGACTAGGCTGTATGGGCTAAATTCCTTTTGCTATCCCACTTAGTGGGAAAAAATGACTTGGGCTACGTTTCAAAACGTGTGATCTTCGTGCGAAATTTCACTCGTTTTTAAGAAAGAGACAAAGCTATATACTAGAAAGAGAATGAAAGATCTGGTTTTGAAACGCTTGCGAGTGATTCCCGTGAGAAAAGCGTTTTGAAACGGTCTGGAGTGACACACGTCAAGTAAATACATAACCTCAAATCAAAATAAATAAATTAAGTAAAGTACCTAAATACCTATTGCTTTTAATATGGATGGCATTGCAACCTTTGCATTTGCAAGCCATAATCCTGTCGAAGCAGTTTCGAAACATTTTCCCGTATTCGTACGGCAATGTTGAATTCTATTTTCAAAAATTGTCCGAATCCCGAGAAAACTCCGAAATGACAACTGTCAGGCGAATTTTAACGGTACCCAAACAGAGTTAGAAATCGCACTTGTCAGTGCGATATTCACATTCCCCGAAAGCGTTTCTAAACACTTAGCGCAACTGTCAGGTAACAGTTCGTTTACCCTCGGTTTCACTCGGGTCGATTTTTGAACGATGCAGGGTAAAATTCGCATCGCTCCGAGTGATAATCGCACGTTACGAAACGTAGCCCTTACTTGTAAAATTTTGACAGATGGCTGCTGCTAAGATCTATCTAGATTGCGTTCCTAAACGTCTGGGTAAATGTAAAATTTCACTGTCAACCGTTCCACAACCACCTGAGTCTCAGACTAAGGAAACCAGTGGACTGACTGGCTATACCTACGAAATAAACGTGCATACCTAAACTTTATGTTACAAATATGGTTACATAATAATGGTAGATTAAACCTTCACAAACACCTTTTTTTTTTGACAGATCACACACTCATATTATTACTCATGACAGCGTTTCATAACAATGGTGGACATGCCGTAAACAGGATTCTGCATATAGACAACTGTTATCCCTCCATTGATTTCTTTACTCATTGACCCGAGTGAAAACGTACATACAGTACATAAACCATGTCAGAATTAGTCAGAAATGTAAAATTCATTTGACAGTTTAAGTTTTACATTTACCCAGGCGTTTAGGAACGCTACCTTAGTCTATGGTCTATATATATGGCTGCTGCTGCTGTCACAAAAAAACTGTAAAGGAAGAATTCCAATATTATATTTTAATTGATGTGCGTTAATTGTACAACAACTTTAAAGTCTTCTCAGCATGATGTCGACTACAGAAGGAGAACTGGATGTAGAAGTGTCCCAAGAAAGGGAAGAAGGAGAGGTTAGGCCGTACATTTTGCTTGACTATCTAATACCTTATTTAGGTCTAATTTTTGAACAATTTTAACCAATAATAACCTTTTCCACTCATTTACCAGCCCTTACACCAATATCTTCAACGACCTTTCGAAAACTCGCGTAAAATCTATTTGAAAATGCAATTTCTCCGAAAGGACGTAATTTTTTGTCTTTGTCATTTGCGTCGTTTATTTCGCAGCTGGAGGATTCCGATGTGGAAGATGGCACATACATCCCACTGCAACGGCCTACGGAAACGTTCAACCCTCCGTCTCTGGTGCACATGCAGATTCAAGACGAGCAGAGTGACGAGGTTTCGGCGCAGGATTCTTCATGCTCAGACTCCGATGAAGAGCCGCGGCGGCGCGCCAAGCGGACCAAAGTGCGCCCACGCCGGCCGCAGCCGCAGGCCCAGCCTGATAAAAAGAACAAGTACAATATATGGTGCAAACCATTGCAGGTAACTTAATATAGTCTCTACCCTCTACATTATCTCTTAGTTCAACAAAAGTAAAATCCACCTTGATATATTCAACAGTATAGTAACTGCATGGAAATCATCCTACTAAGGTTTATTTTGCTGTAAGT
Organism: Ypsolopha sequella; assembly: GCA_934047225.1. NCBI lineage: Eukaryota > Metazoa > Arthropoda > Insecta > Lepidoptera > Ypsolophidae > Ypsolopha > Ypsolopha sequella. The sequence continues at coordinate 7,881,827 of OW204002.1, read as the reverse complement.
GTGACGAGGGGTGTTTCCAGGTCATGTTTGTTTGGGTGTTATGTTGACTATGCTTACTTACCATCTTGATAGAACAATTCGTACTGTTTCACTGACATAACTTAAAAGTGACTACACCAATGACATTAAAGTTTTTAGCTCGATTTTGTATAATATTTATTTATACTCAGCTAAGAGTCCAGTTACTTATGGGTCATTCCACGCTAATTGAAACCACGAGCGAAAAAAATAAATTCATTAGATACTAATAATTTGAATCACATTGTTGAGTAAAAACCCCATGTTTAATGAAATAGCAAAAAATTCAAAAAAACCTATCATTTTCTTCGTTTTTATCAAACTGAAACATTGACTTTCACGTATCTTCAAGTGGTACGATTAATTAGCAATACTGTTTGCGTCTATTTTGTTTACGACACGGCGTGTTTTGGAAACGAGATTTCACGGAAGGGTTTATGCTTTTAATTGGCAAACAGAAAATTGCAATATGTAAGTAAATTACCAATATATGACGCCACAAGGTTCGGTATGCCTTATGTCCCGACCGCCACGGAAAAATAGACGTTTAGTTTTCCTAACCTAAAAGTATTAGAACTGTAACGTAAATAACTTGCAGAAGTAAGAAGGGACTGGGCAGCTACCCTTCAGGCATATTTGCCAGCAGCAAGGCGTTAGTTATAATATTTTGTGGGGAATCAAAGTTTGGTCCCGACCGCCACCAGTATGAGAGGTGAAAAATTTATCGTAAATAATACGTAATTCGTATATATTACGAATTTAATGAGAATATTGACGTTTTAGAGAAAATATAAGTAATATTCATGACATCGTTTTTTAACACCATGAATACTTATAACAAATTTACAGGTTCCGTTCTGTCCATAAAAAGTCTAATTAATACCTTTTTAATGTTGATCTCTTATTGTGTTGTGATTGTTATTACTTAATTATGTTGCTTGAGTAATAAAACAATTATTTGATCTTGTAAAATATCATGATTTTGGTACTCGTCCCGACCGCCACGAATCCTTGTCCCAACCGCCGCACTTTTCAAAAATTTATATCTAGACATTCCTTTTACAAATTACTGTATGTTTTATCGAGTTATTTAGACCAACTATCTAGACATCTATAAAAAAATTAACAAAGCTGTACTACGACCAGAAAGGCTGAGTATAACAGTTGTTTGCACAAATTTGAAAAGGGTGGGCGCGTGCCTGTCCCGTACGCCGCGTTTTTTCAAGGAGGGATTTAATATGATAAAATGCCAAAATGTTAGTATTTTACTAAATGATGTCCATACACTAATATTTATCTATAATTCTGTATATTTACATTATGTGAAAAGAGTATAATTACAGATCTACATGTATAAGTATGTCGAAAAATGGAGTAAAACTGTCCCGACCGCCACCATAGAATGACCCTTATGTCAGTTAAACAGTACAAGTGTTTTTATCAAAATATTGATGATATTTCACCAAAGGCCAACAATTGCAAGTATTAATAATTGTAATATTATTAAAACTTGTGTGAGCTGACATACTAAATTATTATTACATACGGCTTGAAAACTCACATGTGATTATTGTTGACTATATGCCAACCGTTCCAAAGATTAATAGCTAAGGATATTAATAATGGTGTTGATTCGGTGAAACATTGCTACTTATTTGTCAAGACTAACCTTGATTAAGGCCCTGTCTTTGTCTTTTCGATAAAGAAAGAAAAAGGCAGAACTGAGAAAGTGTAATGTAAGTTTAGTCCTGTCAAATAAATTAAATAGTGTTTAACTTAGGTTCCGTTTTAAAACGAACGATTATCACTCAGACTGATGGAAATTTTACCCTGCAGCGTTCAGAAATCGGCACGAGTGAATCCAAGGGTAAACGAGCATGAAAGTGTGTTGAAATGCATCTGGGGAATGTGAATACCGCACTGACAAGTGGATCTCTAGCACTGCCTGGATAACATTGAAATTCGCCTGGCAGTTGAAATTACGGTGTTCTCCTTGCACAAAATTAAAAACTTGAAAAATTTATTTAACATTTCTGTTGGACTGTAATGTCATATTTTTTGTATAAAGCACTTATTTTCCTTTTTTAGTGACTACAACAAGCATTTTCAGTTTCCTGCCCTTGCATTTAATTTGAAGTTAATTTAATTTTGACGTTTCACAGAAATCACTAGCAAGCGTTTCAAAACCAGAACTTTCTTTCTCGTTCTAGTATATAGTTATGTCTCTTTCGCAAAAACAAGTGAAATTTCGCACGACAATCACATGTCTTGAAACAGAATCTTATAATTATAAAACAACTTTTCATTTCCACAGGAGGACCTTCTAACAGAAGACATGATTGGTTGCGATGTCACAAAGAAAAGGGAATATGGGGTTGAATCTTATGACTACACAATTAAGTATAGGTTAGACGATAACTATGTTTCTAAGAAAGTGTTCACAAACGATAGCAGCTTAAAAAGAGATGGTGACTCAAATAAACGTAGCCGTTCAGATAGATCAAATGTGAAACTGAGGTTGGGTAAAAGAGTGAATAGTAATCAGCAGTGTGAAGAGAAACAAAAGCCCAGAATGTTGGAAGATTTAACAGTTAACACTGAGGATCTGGTTGATGACATAGCTAAGGATATTGCAGATAAACTAGCTGAGGAAAAGCAGGATTTACTTGGTGAGTTTCAAACACATCTATTGAGTTTTTATCTTTATGTACCTTGTATGACAAAGACATCAGCTAAGAAGGCATTTTAGGAAATTCTGGAATTGAGAGAAATGGGATCCCTGCGAGCAATGCTGCAGTGCATCTGCTAGGTATTATTAAAACAATAGATAGTTGGCTTTTCGTGGATAAAAAGTAGCCCATAAACTATCTCTAAGCAAAAAATCGCGTTGATCTGTTGTTGCTTGAAAGAAGGACAAACCAACACACTTTCGGATTTATAATAGTAGGTATAGGGATAGGGATAATGATTTTAGGTTCTGTACCTGAATTGTGTGGTGGTACGGAACCCTTTGTGCGCTGTTCCGAATCGCACTTGGCCGGTTTTTTCCCTACATCCTTACGATTTTATTAAAACTTAACTAAGATATTTTTTATTACAGTAAGAATAGTGCAAGTCCTTGGTGCAAGTAAAGCAATTGAAATCTACAAAGAAACACAGAGGATAGAGGCAGATGGGGGTATGCTTGTCATGGTGAGTTACAATCTTACAGACCTACCGTTTAACTGAGTTAGTTCGACGCGCAAGATATAAAGAAGAGGTGGAAGTCGCGGGCATGGCAGCGCGGAGTAAGAGGCCAGCTTTCAAACAGGCACAACCAGGTGGCCTACCTTGTCTGGAACCGGTTGAATGGCAGTTTATCTATCCACAAATAGGATCAGTTCTTATTTAAAACAGACTGGTGACGGGCAGCAGCGCCACTGGTGCGAGGGTTTCGGCACCGCGCTCAACAAACCGGCGGCCCAGCGTCTGCATGTGTGAGTATGGGCATTACGTTCAGGAGGACCGCTTAGAATGGCGAAACCTTGGACAGGCCTATGTCCAGCAGTGGACGAACCAGGCTGGTGGATGGACGTATACCGAAACTCACGTGCCCCCTTTAGTTTAACGCCGCCCGCAAATCAGAAATACGACTGGGGTATGTATGCACTATACGGCTGCCGCCGTACATTCGCCGGGTGACGTACATTCGCCGTGTGAAAGCACACACAGTACAATCGTGTTGTATTGCACCATAAAATAACTGTAAATAAACGTTATCATTATAGTTTGTCTTTAAATGTAGTTTTTATGTTTATATATGTATATACTTGATAAAATAACATGCAAGTTAATGTCACAATGAAATTTCATTGCGACTGATGCCGGACCCAGGATACGGCCCGAAATATATCTCACATTAACTTGCATGTTATTTTATTAAGTATATATATATATATATACTATAAAATAACATCTACTTAATAGCTGTGGCTGCTATCAAATATACCGATAAATTTTCGATAACGGCTATACATATAGCACAAATGTTAAATATTCAAATATAAAAGAAAAAAAAAGCCCAACCCGTTCGTATAATAGTAGTGTATGCTACAAGGACGAAAAGGAATAAATTACGAGGACGATTTAAAACACGAGCGTAGCGAGTTAGCGTAAACGTAACGTTTTTCAATGCATAGTGTGAGGAAATAAAACAAATATAATCAAAGAAAACAATTTAATTATAAAGGTTGAAAGTTACATTGTTACAATGTTGCAAGTTCATGATTGGCTCAAAAGGACTGTATCCAGAGCCGTTAAACAGTGGAAAAAAAGTATAACGTTTATGGTACACAGGAACGGTTGCAGGTTAGCCAACTTCTCGTAAATAAATTAAAAAAAAAAAAATAAGGCCCTAGGGCAAAATAATCGACTTTCTGTTCGGTTTTGATGCATAAAAAGTGGGCCTTTACGAGCACTTGCATTGAAAATAAATATACATAATATCGTCACGACATGAATCCCTGAGAGGGTGTCAGCGGTGTTCCACGTGTGAACTGTGAAATGCAAGTTACAATCCATACCCGGTAGACTCGCGTTTCACCGACGATTATTACGCGTCCCAACGTGATGGGTGGTGAGCCCTATCGTCATACTTCGCGCACAAATACACGCTTATATGCTCATGTAGTCATCATAAATTTATTTAAGAGCCTAGCTCTTGTCAGTTTAGCATCTTCCTTTAGCTAATGTAATAGTAGTAGGTAATTAAATCGGTGCGCCTGTATGTTGTTCCTTTGTACAGAACGGGCACCGGCGCCGGACGCCGGGTGGGGTGTACTTCTTCCTGCTGAAGCGAGATGACGACGTCTCGCAGGAGATGGTGAACAGCATTTTCACTGAGGACCGCAAGGAGACGGCTCGGAAGATCAAGCGAGCTCGTGCCAAGAGTCGCCAGAAAGTTATGGAGCAACTGAAGCAGAGCCTTACTGGTCAGTGGGTCTTTTGGAACCCTTTGGTCCCAACGAGTTACACCGAAACCAGTCACAGTGTAACTTGTTGGGACAAAAAATAATGAAATGTCCCAACCAGTTACACTGTTACTCGATGGGACAACTTTTCATTTTTCGTCCCAACGAGTCACACCCCCAAAACAAGAGTGTAACTCTTTGGGATTAAAATCTGTTAAACGTTGACAGCTTTTTTCTTCCCAACGAGTAACATTGTTACCTAAAGCAAGTAGGAAATAAGGAACTAAGGCGGAGTAATATTTTCTGATCAAATTTACCGAAAGCGTAAACCTATTGTGTTGAGTGAGTCACAATAACAACTTGGCATAGTTTGGTGTCTCAAATTGTTTATAGGCTTGGAAAAACCTACACAAAAGGGGCCGAGGTGGCGTCGGCGACTTCTAGACATGGCGTGTTACGGACATCAGCATGACTAGCTACCTTTTTTTCCGCCGTAAATCGTTATTTCCTACTTGCTTTAGTGTTACTCGTCGTTGGGGAGAAAAAAGCTGTCAACGTGTAACAGATTTTAATCCCAACGAGTTACACTCTTGTTTTGGGGGTGTGATTCGTTGGGACGAAAAATAAAAATTTGTCCCATCGAGTAACAGTGTAACTGGTTAGGACATTTTATTATTTTTTGTAACAACGAGTTACACTGTGACTGATTTCGGTGTAACTCGTTGGGACCAAAGGTTGGGAACGAAGTTCCATATCACACGTTACACTCCAGACACCTGGCGAATGGGTTAGGCCGAAAAAAGTGTACGTCTCCGACCATCACGACACTTTGCTATGGTACGTTTCAGCCATGCATATAGTGCAGTGTATAGGTTGTCAACTTCGTGCCTACCGCGCCCACGGGGTATAGGGGTTGGCGGGCGGGGTCTCGGAGGGGATGCGGACGGTGTGGCGGGAGGGTGAGCGAGCACGACGCGTGGGGCGGACCAAGGCGGATGGCCAGTCGCCGGGGAGGTCGCTTCATAGATAAGGGTAGTATAAACCGATGTATAATGGATCTCTTTTGTAGACTCTATGATGTTTTTAAGTTTTCAATGTCATACTTGTGTACTGGGAATGCCTTGCGCACGGGCCTGCACACTACGTCGCGTGCTACCTCGTACCCGCCAACCCCTGTACCCCTTGGGCGCGGTAAGCTCGAAGTTGACAACCTATAGATATGTGTCTTTGCGGCTAGAGTATTGTGCGGTCTTTACCTTGTCAAAAATCCTTGTTGTGCGGTCTTTCTGATTATGCGGACGTCCGCATAATATTTTGGTAGACCTTTAAATATAGCTATCGAATCCTTGTGCTCTGATTGGTCGACTGGTGAAATCTGGGAGAATTTCAATGGGGTGGCGCACAACCAGTATTTCTGTCAAGTTGAGTTAACACATGCAAAAATATAGTTCTAGTGTGTAACCACCACGTGGCGCCACCAGTCCAAAAAATGTATAACTTAGTACGATAATGATAAAATGCGGACGTCAACGTAGGACCGCACTTTATACAAATAACGAACCAACCTTACTTCCTCGTGTGTAAAAAACAAATGTTAAAGTAATCATCTAAAAATGCGAAATTTAAAATAGGATCGCACTTTATACATAAATTGAATTCACCGTACTTCTTCTGTGTGAAAAATAAATCTGAGGTTAGGTAAGCACCTAAATAGAAGTTTATTTTTTTATCCACATTCATTCTGGATAGTCGGTAAGTGGTGGCGTTGGCGGTCGCGGTAACGGTGGGGCAGGGGTTGCTAAGAATCTCCGGTCGAAAGGTTACCAACACCGGCGACTCTTTTTGGCGACGTATAATGCACGGACGTTACGGGAGTTAGGTAGAATAAACTGGCATATTCTGGGGCTTTGGAAGTCCGACGAGCGGGTGAGGACATGATAACCCTGGAGTCAGGACACCTGCTATACTATCGAGAGGGCGATCAATTGTCTATCGGTGAAGTTGGCGTGCTGGTCAACAAAGACCTCACTAGCAACGTGTTAGAAATCGGCAGTGTCTCCTATCTGGTGGCATATCTTGTTCTCAGACTTAACAAGAGATATTCTCTTAAAGTCATCCAAGTGTATGCCCCCACGTCGAGAGACCCCGAAGATGACGTCGACGCCATATATGATGACATTACTAAGGCCAAAAATAACACCACCAAGATACATCATACCGTTGTTATGGGGGACTTCAACGCCAAAGTGGGAGTACAGGAGTGTGGTGAATCGGTAATCGAACCGCACGGCTATGGCTGTAGAAACCCTAGGGGCCAGATGCTGATTAGCTTCCTTGAAAGCCAGAGGCTCTATTTGATGAGTTCATTCTTCAAAAAGAAGCCCCAAAGGAAGTGGACCAGGCGAAGCCCCGATGGTAAGACAAAAAATGAGATAGACTTCATCATGACGGATCAAAAGCACATATTCCAAGATGTCTCCGTGATCAATAGATTTAGTACCAGTAGCGATCACCGACTTATCCGAAGCATCTTGAATATCGACTTACAGCTGGAGAGAAACCGTCTGATAAAGTCTACGCTCTATCCTTCTCTGCGCCAAATCGCTGCGGGATCCCAGAAATTCCAAATGGACCTTCAGAACCGATTTGCCTTGTTGGAAACCACTAAGGACGTCGACCAGCTTGCTAACAATTTCATGAATGTCATGCGCAAAGTTGGCAGGGCTTATTTTAAGCCGGAGCGAAAGAAAAAGGAGTCCAAGATTTCAAGCGAAACTTTTGACCTGATGAGGCAAAGACGGGAAATGTCTTCAGATTCGGCAGATTATCCCCTTCTTAAGCGTGTTAAAAGGCAAATTCGTTTTGAACTGTGCCAACATATCACTCGCATCATTAAAGCAGCGATTGAGCAAAACAAAGGCTCAAAAATTTTTGCCCAGCTGTTAGGAAGAACTAATCTGACGAAGCTGAAGACATCTGACAATTTTACCTCTAGGCCAGAAATCCTTACTGAAATCGAGAATTTCTATGGGCTCCTATATTCTTCACATGCTCCCAAGCCAACTGCCTGCAAATCAGGACGACAAACAAGAACCTTTGACCCGCCACTACACCGATGAACTCCCGGATGTCGAAATGGAAGAGATTGGGATAGCTCTTGAGCAGCTAAAAAATAACAAGGCGCCGGGCGAAGATGGCATCACAACCAATTTCCTGAAAGCTAAAGGTTACTCTATACTCAGACAGCTACAGGACCTCTTTAATGCCGTCATTCGCACTACGCCAAAAGAGTGGAGCAGGAGCCTGGTAATTTTGTTCTTCAAGAAAGAGGACAAAATTCTACTGAAGAACTTTAGGCCAATTGCGCTCCTGAGCCACACCTACAAGCTTTTCTCAAGAGTTATCACAAATTATCTCGCCCAACGATTCGACGACTTCCAACCTCCAAAGCAGGCTGGGTTTCGAAAAAGCTACAGCACCGTGGACCACATCCACACGGTAAGGCAGATCATACAGAAATCACAAGAGTATAATCAGCCTTTATGTCTAGCGTTTGTGGACTACGAGAAAGCCTTCGACTCCCTTGAAACTTGGTCTGTTCTGCAGTCCTTGCAGCGATGCCAAGTTGACTGGCTTTACGTGGAGATGCTGAAATGTCTGTATGATTCCGCTTCCATGTCCGTCCGACATAGGCCTCCCATTGAGAGGATATGGTGATATTGGTGATATTGATCACGCCACTCTTAGCGGTCCTCAGTCATCCTCATCCAGCCGCTACCCGCAATGTCCTTCAGATCGTCAGTCCAGCGGGCACGAGGGCGACCTACGCTACGCTTTGCTGTACGTGATCTCCATTTTAATGCCTTTTGGTCCCAACGGTTATCATGTCGGCGACAAATATGGCCAGTCCACTGCCACTTCAACTTACTGATTTAGTAGGCTATGTAAAAGGTACTTTGTACAGTTTGAAATTTAATGCTATACCGATACTAAATATCGTCACTTTATGAAATGGAACGGTCAAAGGGTGGACGGGAAGTGTAATTTCGTATACAAAACCATTATAGTGCGAATAGTGTGTTATTCCGTACGTAAGACCACCAAAGTGCGGACGGAGCATATAATTTAGTACGGTATTTAATCAAAATGCGGCCGCTGTGTAATTTCGTTCACAAAACCAACAACGTACGGACGTTGTGTTATTTCGTACGTTAACCCACTAAAGTGCGGACTCTGTGTACTAACGTTCGCAAAACCCTTGTTGAGCGGACGGTCCGCACAAAATTTTAGGACCGCACAAGCCGTATTTTTGACAAGAATTTTGATTGCTTGTATCTCTGTCTCCAGTGAGTGTTAACGAAATTCTGTTAGATGTTCATGCTAGAAAAAGACAGCCGTACATTGTGTACGCAAATACACTCGCCTAAGTCAACGGGAAAGGTAGGACCGCACAATGAGGATTTTGGTACAGGTCCGCACAACATTTGTCCCGCGAACAAGGGTGTGTTTACAAGCGTATGTCTATGTATAATAGTATTTTCTGCAACTGTAACATAATTTGAGACATTGGGACACTATTGCGATTGTTTACGAAATGAGCGAAGTGAGTTTCTTAATAGTTTTGCACGAGTGTCCCAATGTCTAATTTAGTTCAGTTGCACACAATACTTTATCTACAACCATCAAAAATATCGTCTTTATTTATTATATTTTCAACTAACAATTTTATGAAAAATATGAAGCACACTCGATCATGAACCTCGGGTGCGTCGTCGCGGTAATGCTGCCTTGAAGGCCAATCAGGATAAAGGATGCGTGGCTTAAGAAATACCCTATAGTCGGGACATATTTCTCGTCTCTGTTGTTGATTGGCTCTCTTTCGGTGTTTTAATAAGTTGGGCCAATCGCAGCGTAGAATCCCAGTGTTATAATGTAATATTATAACATCGGATAAACAATGTAGGTACTTATAAAACTGCTTTTGATGTTGTAATGACCTTATTGCAATATGGGAGTAGATGAAGTTTTTAATTTATTTCATTGTGCCTGTTATTTAATACATAATATATACCGAAAGTGCTTGATGGAAAACGTCGATGAGTCCTAGGATGAGTTCACTTTTACGCTCAGAAAGTGAGAGAGTGAAAGCAGGCGAGGCGTTAATCAGTCTGTTCAGACACTTCCGCAAAATCTACGGAAGTCGGTAACGGGCGAACCACTGATAGTATATTTATAATTATTTGTACGCAACTGCCTGTAGGTTTCTCATGACATGACGCCGGTACACGGCGTGTTTGTTCGTATGCACCTTCTAGTTTTTACTCGTGACTTCGTCTGCGCTGACCATTTGTTCGTGGCTATATTTTTTTTTATTGATAATTGCGGTATCTGGTAGTTTATTTATGAGTTCATTGTAATTGTTCTCTAATGCAGGTACATATTTTAAATTGAGAGCTTTCATGATCTTCTTTTAAATTAATAGAGATTTTTTTTTCTTTGGCTGCTTCAATTCCAAAATCAAGAAAAAAGAATCTTTGATTGTATATCTCCAATATTTAAAGTAGATAATTCGATTCGGTGTAACACGACTTAACTTATTTGACAGGACTAAACTTATTTTAAGCGTCCTGTCCTTGTCTTTTCGATACATAAAGAACAAGACAGTAAAAGTGGTTCTATACCAATGACTGATTAAGCTCTTCAAATATGGTTACACCTTTCTGTTACACGTTGTGTACACTTTTATCGGTCATAAAATTGTAACAAATGTTTATTACCAGTGAACTTTCTTTATTTATTAAATAAGTATTACATTTACACCATCTTAATTTCCCATTTGAGAATTTCAAGTTATCGGTGCTCAACTATGAAATGCAGCACATGTTTGGCGCAACATTTTCTCAAATTAGCGTCTGTTTCAGTATTTGTTCATCACAGCACAAATTGGTTTCACTCCCTTTCCAGACTCCGAACTACCGTCCCTACTGTCGCGAGGCGAGGCGGCCGTCGCCAGCACGGAACACGGCAGCAACCCTCCCCCGTCGCCCGCGACCGACGCGCGCGAGTGCTCTAGCGACACTGACGCGCAGACCGACGGACCGCACGACGCCCCGCCCCACACCGCGCCCGCTGACACCAGGCAGATACAAGACTACAACGAGGACGACGACTTCCTAGAGGTCATGTGCAACGATGATATGGAGTTGTTTTAATACTGTGATCTAAAGGACTTGTTGTGGTCGGATGTGAGTGGCTATAAATTATAGACAATACGCCGAAGTAAATAATGGCTCAGTGAATCCCATTTTTGCTGTAAAGGAACAACCTCGCAAAGGCACTTGGAGGTTGCTTGGGATTGGTTTAATCGGTGAAATATGGGTGTACAACTGTAGTCTGCGACTTGCAAGTCTAGTGTTGTGTTTTGGTACGTCAAGCCGCGTATCCACCTAGCGCACGGGCTCGCGCGGCAGCCTCGGTGTCCGGATCGCGAGCGATGGCTCCCGTGGCAGCCTCAGTAGTTTTGTTCAATTTACACGAGCCCGCCTCGCGAGGCAGGCTGAGCCATCATAAGTGGCAGGCTGAGCCATCATAATGGACAGTCGTGTATTTTCAGCTTCGCGCGCGAGCTAAAACGTAACCGTCCCCACCTAACGCACAGCGCACACTGAGGCACCTTTGAGCGCGTCAAGTTTACCGACAACAGATGGCTCGGGGCCGAGCCGTGCACGGTCGAGCAAACGCGCGCCCGAGGCAAGCCGAGGCACGTCCACACCAGCCGAGCATTTGGCTCGTGAGTCCTGGCTCGCGAGCCCGTGCGCTAGGTGGGTACGCGGCTATATTTACTCGTTGTACCGATATTTGGACTGTAACTGTACAGATTATTCTTAATTCAGTTAAAGAATCGAGACTGAATAGTGAATAATCACAAAACCATCGTAGCTGGATGTTATTGCCATTGATGGTCGATATTATTTTGGGTACACTCAAAAGAAAATTCTCTTAAAAAGTGAGATAAGTTATTTATTATATTTACCTATTGGCAGTTCTTATTGCGGCGTCATAGCCGTTAATATCGTTTACAAACGGGGAGCTTGAACTGATGATTTTAGGGGTGGGAAGTCGAAAATTGCCGGAAAAAAAAAATCGTAATATTTGGACGGCCGGCCCCAAAGAGCAATATTCGGTTTCCAAGCTACCGAACACGATATTGCGATTTTATTTTGGACCTTATTACCATTCGTTATTGGTAACAAATAAAGTAATCGTATTTCCGAAGATAGGCGAATATTGCTGAGGTCATGGACGTAAAAAAACCGGTGGTTTCCCTTTATTTAATTAAATATTATACAAGGTTGGTTTAGATTCGTATTACAGGCTTAGAGCGCCATCAAGCGATAATAATTATTATAGCGCTAACCAATTTGCAACCCTCCACCTACTCACACTTATGACCCGCCGCCATTACTGTGCTTCAATCGTTGGTTAGCTAGAAATCTGTATTTTTTTCGAGTCGTTGGCTAGGTGTACAATTTATTTTGTGCTACGTATTCGTATGTTAACAAATTGTAATATTGAAAGAGCCCAACGTAAAGGCTCCCAGAATAGAAGAAGATGCATGACTCGATTCAGGAATGTTAAAGCAATAGCACTGTTCCAATAATAGCAGATAGAGTTCTGTAGTCCCTTCCAACGGGAACCTGAGGTCTTGTCACATTGGGTCTATGTTTTTTTATCTTTAAACTTAAGTGTTTTGAGTCTGATAAGGTGATAAGTTATAATGTTTGTGTTCTTGTAATTATAATCTGTTATGTGTGTACAATTATGTATACAAAATGAACATTATTTTTAGTTCATTGTTGTTCGTTTGTCCGTACGTATGCCACATCTTTATTAGTTTTCATGTGCTAAGCTATATATTTAATATTTGGTGCAGAAATATCATTAACTTGCCAAGACAATGTAGTAAAATAAAATTTGGAAAAAACATAGGCAGTCAAGGGGACTCCAGACAGAAGTGAAAACTTAAAACTATGAAATATTAACATTAGCATGTCGGTGACGCGAACCCATAAGGTTTTCCCCTACCAAAATCACTTCAACAAAATCCAAATGGCTTATAATGTAGCTACTATAAAATGTCGTTTATACTTTTCCTACGTTACTGTATGAGTATCAATTATTGTAGGCATTAAAGAAAAGTACTTTTACGCTATATCTACTCGCATAAAAATTATGTCCCAAGTCCTTATATCTGAAAATGATTTATAAAAATGCTAATATGTACATAATATGTAAATACAAAGATTACAGGAGAAATAAAGCGGTCCAGATTTTTTTTATCAATGTCGGAATAATAGAAAGAAATGAATTTTATTTAGGGTGTGGTCATCAGAATTCAACAGAATAAACACGCTCAGCTATCGTGGGTAAGTCGGTTATGTAAGAATAAACCAAATAAACCCATTCAAACCTCGTGACCGACTATTGAAATGTCAAACCACGGTGGTTTAAGGCGATACCAAAAAAAAATGGAGCTTTTTCGAATCCATTTACTCCACTATAACGTCATCTACGTATTTAATTTTTGGGTAAATGTTTATCGAGTATTTGATTAAAATTCTCACTGAAGGAAAACGCGATTGGATGAAATTTTCTAGATAGAATTTAATTCCGAAAAAGACCTCTAAATTGTTTTATTTTTTCCTGTAATTCTGAAATCCTAACTAATTTCATTGTGAAATTACATTCAAAATGTGGATATTATGTATTTGTAAAGTCTCCTTGAAAATCTTTTTGACAAAATTGCTTAGTACATTATATTCATAAAAAAACAACTTTTTGCTACTTTTCCACGAATCCGACTCACTCGCACCGAAGGTTTTTTCGCATATGGAGTAACAGGGACGCTAAAACTTTTACGTAGCGCCTTAAAGTGGCCTGAAGTTAGCTGCACAATCACGTACTTTTGACAGCAATTTTTTCCCCACAATTTTTGACGTTTGTTGAGGGTCGTGACCGAATCGTGGATGTTTATAGTGGAAAATAGTAGTTTATTTTGATCTGATGACTGTACCCTTAGATGGCCGCTACCTGTAAAACAAGTCTATATACATTTTTCAAGTATACAACGGAACCCTAGGCGCGTCAATCCCACCCGCACTTCATCAGTATTTTTCATGCGCCGGTTTTCAATTAGTCTGTGGAAGTCACTACGGAGTCCGAGAAATTTTCGGTTACGTAAAGCAATGGAGAAAGCAACGTTCGGTAACCTTGCGAAATAGAAAAGAACTGAAAGAATACTACCACGCGACGTAAAAGCCCTGGGTAATAATTGCAGTGGGAATTTTTTTAACTTTAATGTATTGGAAGATCTACATTAGAACACTTTCTGAGGGCAGGCATATGGTCCGTGCATTTCAAAGGCTGGATTTTCTTAAAAATGTAAATTGGACTTACATTACATGTAAAAAAAGTAACGAGGCTCTTTGTGGTAAAATATATCTACGTTTTTTCACATTATACAATAAATAACACATTCATAATTTGAAGAGCTTACTTTGCAGATTTTTCTGCTGAGCGAAGTTCATAAAATAATTATGTTTTCAGTTATATTCAAACTTCAAGTATGTTCCCTACCATACCATACATATATTTTTGTGTAAATTAAAATGAAATTATTGTATTTGCATTATAATTAAACAAATTTGTTATTTGAATCCTAATCGCAGCATAATTTAGAAAAGAAAACAGATTCTATAAAAATGTAGCTCTTAAAATAACTTGTCAACTATAAAACCTCTTTGCCTGCCCATGTAAATAAAGATATAGGTATAGTTATTTTCAAAGCAAGGGCAGTATTATCACCTATGTTCTATTCCTCTTAGATGGATCTCAAAAAATGAAACTATTTGCAGAATTGGTGTTAAAGCGGCGAATCTGTGTTAAAGTATGATTTTTGTCAAATGAAAATTACTTGAAATAGAAATATTCAAGTGGAAGAATTACTGAACGCTTGGTGAAACATCATCAACATCATCTTGATAAAAATACATGTAATGTGTCACAATATCTCTAGAGTTATAAGTATAGAGATATTCTGAAACTGTACATATGTTTTTATCAAGATGATGGAATGTATATCTCATAAATTCTTTCCAAATTATTGATGTGTATTGTATGGTGTTCAAATCCGCCTTGTGTTTAACAGTAATATTGTCAGGCTGGTGGATTGCAGTAGACAATAAGAAGCAAGTTATTATGAATGATGCCTATAAATATGGTGTTATACAAGTATATATATATATATATTAGAAGTAAAGTGTAATTATGAATTCAAGAACTGCAGAATATTGTATTTTTACAGTGAAATGCTTTGTGAACTTGTTTGTAAGAATGTACAGCTCTGGATGTTACAGATTCTAAAAAACTTTGTATAATAAAAAACCTAAATTAATTATTGCTTTAATTTTCATCTTGCTTTCTATATCTAGGTATATCACCAACTTATTTATAAAAAACAAATGGAGTGTTGGATCTATCAGATGACTAAATATTTACTTGAATTTATTGCTTTACATCTTTTTATAATCACATTCCAAAACCATTCTTTTAAAAAGCTTTATCACCTATTCTACTTACTTCATATACTAAAACTAAACAATACATTAAAAAGTAGAAGACAGTAAAATATGAACAGATTTTCTATTGTCTCAAGTATACTTTCACACAATAAAAATACTATAATAATGTCCATTGCTCCGAGCTACACAATAGAGAGAATTCAAATTGTAGAAATCCATTTTGCTTTAAACTTCATTCACTTTTATGGGAAATCCAACATCTGGAAAGAAATTTTTAGGTCACTTTTATAGAAATATACTAAAATATACTGTTATGTGAGTAAAAAGAAAAAAAATGTTTTCTATTATTTGAGAACATCAGAGGGCCTTTTATGTATCTTTAGTTGCCATCTGAACTGGGTGTCTATCATCAAAAACATAGATATACTATCGAATTCCGATTGTCTAAGGATATATTCGCACTTGAAGTGACGACACAGTTCGTAAATAGTTCAATACCTACTAATGGCAATTTTGAAAGTTCCGTTTTTAGCTATGTTTTTGATGATAGGCACCTAGTCCAGTTGGCAACTAAGGATACAGAATAGAGGGGCTGGAAGCATCTGATGCAGTTGTCACTGTGAGCTAGGGATCTTGAGGAAAGTGTCAAGGAGAGTATTATTGAGAGAGATATCATAAAAGAGAGAATAGCTTAACACTGGTGGAACAAATTTGAGAAAGTTTCACCTCATAACAAAGATATGCTAGACAAATAAATTATCTCACCAGCTGTGGTAAGCACTTCTCAACATGTTCCAGGTCGACTTTGTCACAGCTGTCTCGCAGAGCTTGACTAGAAGCTCTGAGGCAGGTCTCCTGTACCAAACACTTGGCTACTTCCACAACCAAGGAAAGAGCGTCGTTGCCCAGCTTTGTCTTGTTATCTTGGAAGGATCCATTCAGTAACTCCTTTATTACGTCCTGCCATATTTAAAACCAGATAAATAATCACTTGTTGCAAATCTTACAACATTTATAAAAATTCGAGAGGAGGGTAAGTTCACTAACCTGTTTGAAGGTACACTTTACATTTGAAGCAACTGATGACGGATCAATATTATCGCTATTGTTCTCATTGGTATTTCGAGCCATTTCGGATCTTTTTATGTTTGCTTTTAACACAGAAAAGATCTACTATATCAACAAACAACATACGAATGAATATAAACACAAACCATTACACTTTTTGACATTTTCATGAATTTTTTATAATAATTTTACGGCCTTGGATGCAAGTCCTGTTGAGCCAAAATCAAATACCTTATACAGACAACTAGACGTGCACTGCGACACGAAAACCGAGCCGAGCGAGAGGGGCGCAAACACTCGTTTGTCCCTTTTTTACTAATATGACCACACGTTTGATACTTGATTATAGAGGTACTAACAACTTGCTAAACAAGGACACGAGTGGCGAGTGCTTCTTCCTCTCGGCTCGTTTTTCGCTTGAATGAATATGATATCATAACAATAACAACCTTATCTGTGAAATGTAATTTGAACAGACAGTGCACAGTCTAGTTCTCTGTCTTTAGCCTAAGGCCTCTCGCCATGAAGAGAACAAAGTTAAAAGTAAAGGAGATAGATTCTACTGCGTTTCGCCTTACTCGTATAGCTTTGTCCCTGTCAGGTAAGAATCGCCAAGAATGTGAAGCGGCCTTAAAACTGTTTGATCTTAGCTAAAAATCTGCTAAACTAAAAAAAAAAAAGGAAGTGCCACAGCTACCGGATCCGGCATTTCAGAAGGGTGCCGGAGCCATCATTTGGGACAGATGCCGGAGGTCAGTTGATTAAGTTATTCACTTATATTCTAAGGTTATTCAGATCAGTGTCTCTAACTCCCTCTGTCAAAATTACGGTGTTGCTACTCTAAAAATACGGTGGATGATTAAATTTTACGGCTAAGGTTATTCAGATCAGTGTCTCTAACTCCCTCTGTCAAAATTACGGTGTTGCTACTCTAAAAATACGGTGGATGAATCAATTTTACGGCAGATGAAAAATAAAATACGTTAAACCCTTAATAAGTCAAAATTGCTCAAGTAAACTGAATTGTACGTATTCTAAATATTTTTATCATCATTTATGAACTATTACAGTTAAACGTTAGTTAAATCAAGTTAAATACCCACGTTTTTTTAATACTTTGATACATTATTTCTTTTCACAAGCGGAACAAATCGCTTTATACGGATCTTTATTCACGTAGCCACGAAGAAAAGTCCTTATTTCTCAACCACTCTGTTCAAAATTTTTGTTTATAAGCATTTTTTTAGTGAGCTATATTTTTTCCACTACTATCGTCACTTGAATAACTAAAATCACTCATTTTAAAACGTAAAAACCGCAACAAAATATATGTCGATTACAAACAATCACAAAATGTATAAAAACACCAAACGCGGAGTATGACTTATTTTAATACCCAATCCTGCAGATTACTTGATAACTACCCTAGATATTTATGAACTTCTTAATTTGGGCATGCTTTGTCGGCTGGCCCCTAATATTAGTCTGAGGCCGGCTTAGACCATATAACAATATGGTATATTCTCTAAGCAGGCCGGCCCCCAACCATGAACTTTGCAGTGTTGCCGTAATGAAATAATATAATAAAACTTTTTTAAATTGTGTACTATTTTGTTTCTAATGTTAAGGCCTTATTCAAACAGTCGAAATCACGGTAGAAAGTGGCACCGTAATAATATGTCTACGGTAGGAAGTAGATCTATACAAATTACAGTAAGTCTACCGTAATTACGGCGTGGTTGGGACACTGCTTCAGATATCAAATCATTGGTATAGTGGTAGAACTAAGTTTTCTATTTATCACTACCTTTTATCACCATTATCACTACCTTTTCACCACATTGAAGGTTGGCTGGAAGAAATTTCTTAAGAAAGAATCTCACCCTTGTACAAATTTTCATTTATGTTTATGTTGTATTATTATAACATTGATAGAGTCTGTCTAATGAAAGCTGAGAGTGAAAAACGGCGGCAAATTTAAAAAATATAGGTTGGGTATCCCCGGATTTACTAGGAATAAACGTATTTGATACTTACTTTTTAGCTTAAGGAATAATAGGAAAATGTAAAGCAAAAAAATGTCTAGAGAAGTTTTTATGATTGTAAGACTGGGTGCATACGCATAGGAAATTAATAATAATAAAGTATTCATTAACATTTTGATTGTAATTACTCTAATTAATTACGTACATATGCTAGTTGTTTAGTTTTCATAATTCTATGCATTAATCCTAAATCTATGCATTAATGTCACCTCTGATGATCTGTTAATTCCTGAGACGCCCTTGGGGATTCATGTCGTGACGATATATGTAATTCTATGTTTCCTGCTATCGAGGTTTCCTTAGAAGAAAACATAGGGATTTAAACCAGACTAATTCAATAATAATAAAGGTTTTTTTTAATAAAAATATATTTAATATAGAAATATTATACAAAAATTACAAATCGTAATCGAAGTCTGATTCGAGGAATTCAATGCCAGTAAAAAAATCGTCCATGTCATCATCACTTTCATCAACACTATCACCATCATCTCTTACATTAATGATAAACTGATTTAGTTCATCCTCAAGTATATTGTCTCTTTTCTTGTATTCATTTTCAACATGAATTACATGGTCTGTATATTTTTTCCAGTCATTGAGCGTAATGCTTGAAAATGATTCTATTATTAGTTTTTCCATTTCTTTAGCAGGTACTCCCAAATTTTTACTTGCGACAATTATAATTGTAATGTATTACAATTATAAATCCATGGGCGCCGGGAGGAGAGTGCGAGAGGATGCACTTTTTTTATTACAATTTTTTTATGAAAAAACGCGACGTAATTGTCCGAACGTATTATCTTGTTTTTATAAGGATGCAAATAAGTTTATATAATTATAATTTATAGCCCCCTGACAATAAAATCTGCCGGCGCCCATGTTCGAATCCACCATCGAAGTATTTATAATATTACGATAGACTCAACATTTAAAACTGCCATGTTGATATCAACCATGACCATGTCTAATAAATGTAAATCCTGAAAAGTTTTATTGAGTTAAAAATGTAATATTAAATAAATCTAGTAAGTATCAAAACCAGTTCAGTAGAAGCTATCAGCAATTTCCGAAATCAATGTAAACAATTGCACTTTTTTATTGAGAACAGCATCACGTTCACTTTTCTCGTCCTGGTAGTTTTTAATTAAACCGTATAAAATCTTTCTGACACCGCTTCTTATTGTTTTAGGCATTATTTAGGACGAAATACACAAAATTATTCAGAAATACGGTTGGGTGACGAGGTTATAAAAACAAGAATTGACATTTAACGCAGTGTGAGCCAGTGTGGCCAGTTCCTGAAAACGATTAATTATCACTCTCAGCTTTCATTAGACACACTCTAATAATATAAATTAATAAAGAAATTATAACATTGATCGCGAACTATTGGGTAGAGCAATAAAAAAAAATACGTTTTTCTATGACTTCAGTGCAGAAGAGCACCTATCGGTTAGGTGTGACGAGTCGCACCACGATAACCTTCGTAGTTATTAGGGTTCCGTAGTACCTAAAAGGAACCTTTATGGTGAGACTCAGTTCTCCGTCCATACGACCGTGTGTCACAGCATCATAACTTCAGCACCGTAGTAATACTTTATATTCTCTGGCACCGTTAAAAATAAAGACTTGAAATTTAACAAAAAAAATAGCATTAATTTGCCCACATAACAGGGTGTAAAAAAATTTGAATAATTTGAAATAGTTCAAAATATTTCCAAAACTAAAGAGAGAAAAATAAAAATACTATCCTAAAAATACAATATGGGTATCATAAGAGTTGATTGTAAAAATATATTCTTTTACTATATTTACTTGCACTGGTTTCGAGATATCTTTGAAAAACCACAAAAATATGTATGTGCCCCCCCTCTTATCTCCGAAACTGGTGGACCGAAAAATATGAAAAAAATGTCGATGATAGATCATAACTGACCAATTACAGGTAAACTATAGCGATTAAAAGAAAGTTAAACACAAATGAGAAATATAAAAAAAAAGTAAAATAAATTATAATAATATTTTGTAAAAATACAATATGGGTAACTATCAAATTGTAGGTAATAAAGAGTTGATGGTAAAAATATATAGTTGGGCTATATTTACTTACATTTATTTCGTGAAAACACAAAAATGTATGTCCCCCCCACTGGTCTCAAAAACTGGTGGACCAAAAAATATGAAAAAAATCATGGTAATAAGTGTTTCCGTGAAGATTACAGGAAAAATATATCGGTTGAGAAATTCACGAAAAAAATGTCAAAATTAAATTTTCATCCACGATACGAACCTAGCTGCGTGTGTCTGACTCGCACTTGACCGTTTCTTTTTTTAATGACAATCCAGAACCCCTTTGGCCTAGGTCAAGCCGAATCATCGTATGTATTTGTATGATTATTTTTAAATACTGTAATAACTTCTTGAAGCAATAAATCTTTTTTTACTTTTACTTTTAGTATTTAGCATAACAATTTTATTTTTAGATTTTTAATTAAAACACAAAGAAATGGAAAAAAGACGTTTAATTATTACCAATTTTCGTGACATAATCGGACGCAATCAGTTTAATTTCTCACTTAAAACTATCAAGTCTAACAAAACCCACACCCTCTCCCGTATCTCATGCATAGACCTATGCAGCAAACTCTCCGATAGCTCATGTAAAGCGTCGGTTTCTTCCAGAATCTCCAGCACATTGGTCAAGTCTTTCCTGCCTTCTGATGTGAGGCATTCCTTGATGACTTCAAGGATAATTTTATCTTCGTCTTTCTTCCACTCGGCGGGTTCCGTTTTGATGACTTCATCCTCAGACATTATCATCATCGACATCTCTGAAGTCGAGTCGTAATCTTGTACTTCTGTCTTGCTAATTGTTAAGTCTGGATTATTGATTTCATTTCTCTCAGTGTCTGCTGTTTCCTGTAAACAAAATTAAATCCCTTAATATCATTCTTTAATATTCCTTATACATCTGAGGAACAAATCGAAATTTGTTTTCTGGTTGATGTTCGACCATGGACGGCTATTTTAGCACGAAACGATTTTGTATACAGGCGGTCTTAAGGTGATATATCGTCCGTGAAAAGGTCCCCGTTACTCCAGGCGGAAAAACCCGCAGTGCGAGAGGGACGGAATCGGGGAAAATTGACAAAAAGTCGGATTTAAATCAACATCGATCATTCTCAGTAGATCCATTGGCTAGATCCATCATGGATCTAGTGAGAACTTTTTTTCTCAGTAGATCCATTCACATTGAAACTGGATCTAGTGAGAAAAAAACTTCTCACTAGATCCATCCACTTACTTTTCAATTAATACATTAGCCAGACCCACCGTTTGAATCTCAGAATAAGGAATACAAATAGAAGCCTGGCTAAAATAAGAACTGGGCATTAGCCATTGTACTCATCTAACGTAAATTACTCCTGTGTACGAGTGAATGAAACACCGGACCGCACTTACTTTATATTTTTTCCTGGTGTGTCACTAGATTGAACCAAGCAAATGTCAGTTGGATGTAATTTGGATGTATTTTAAAAATTATAATACCAACAAATTAAATACGTCTCATCATTGTATCGCTTTGTTGTAATATCGTTCGTTGCGTGCATCGCATCTTAATTTGGTGGCATCGAAATGTCTAATGCATTTTGCAAAAGTTTACAGCTTCACCGAGAGAAATTAAATATTTTGGTGCTCTTCGTATCAAAATTCGTGAAAGTGTGATTTATTATTGTTTGTGTTGATTGTTTTTTTAACATTGTAATAAAATGTTTTGTGCGATTGAAGGCTGTAAATCGCATACAGGAAGAAAAGAAAACAACAATGAAGCAATATCATTTCACCAGTGAGTTCTGATAGTTTTTATGTTAATAAGTTGCAGGATCATACCTAAAACTCGGTAACAATAATAGTAGTTCTTGTAAATGATACTCGTGTTCAATTCTACACCGATATTTGCCTGTTTTATATAGATTTTCTGCCGACTATTAGAGGTTATGTTTTTCGCATAGTGATGTACTAAAGTCCGTGTGGCAAACTATCGAACATTGGTTCCTGCGGCAGCCGTGCATAAAGGATAATACCGCAGATTAATTGCAGTGCGAGTTAAAAGAAAAATAATGCCGAATAAATATCGCTATATTTTTTTTTACAGATTTCCAAAACGGCAAGAATTAAAAAGTGAATGGCTTAGACGAATAATTAGACCAAATTGGGCAATTAAAAAAAGCAGTCATATTTGTTCGAAACACTTTACGCCGGATTCTTTTGGACCAAACGAAAATTTAAAATGGAGACGGTTAAAAGCAGATGCTTTACCGACGTTGTATTTACCAGATACAGACACATTGGTAACCTTTAAATAATTATGTATAATTGCATTATCAATCTTGTTTGTAGGTACGTGCTTGTACTATACAATAGTATATTAACTCGATAATTTTTCAATTTTAGGCAACAGAACCAGTACCTATGGATGTTTGTGGTGTAGAAAAGTGCATACTTCTATATTCGCAAATCGTTCTGAAAGGCCTGTTCAGAACTTGTACGTTACTTCCATGATCGACTTCACGAAAATATTCCGCAGATCAAGATATTTTCGTACTTAGTGCGACTTAAAAAGTATCCACTTAAATAGTTTACGGTTGTATCTCTGATACAAGCTACAGCATTTTTTGTACCAGAAACAAGCACAATTTTGGACTTAACTTATGTACGATATAGTAATTTGTACTTAATAAAAAATTATGCTAAACGAAAGATATCCTTTTAGTAATTCCTTATTTACACAATATAACATGTGTCCCACTGGGGTAGACAGAGACCACTTTGCTATTAATTCTCTTGGCCTCCTTCTAAAGCAAGAGGATGTCACCAAAGAGGTCGGTGCCTCCTGCATTGTCTTTTTTTTCACACTTTGATACGATATAATGTGTGGTAAGCAGATTGGTCTTGGTTCATTTCGATTTGGTTTATTTATCGTAGTCAAAAATCGACATCGTTACATCACTAGCAAAGCAACGAACTAGTGACAACCTACCTAATTAAGAAAAAACTAATACATATCCATCTCTCTCTAACGCACTAGAATGTCGTAAGAAAATCAAGGATAGGTGTCTTTCTCCGCGTATTATTTTAGCCAGGCTTCTATTTGTATTCCTTATTCTGAGGTTTGAATGAGATTTTGATAAAGGTTTTATGACAGATGTCAAAACTGACAGATGAATTCATAATTAGCCAGATCCACGGTATGAGTGTGATTTTGATAAAGGTTTTATGACAGATGTCAAAAGTCGTAGCGTAGCGTCATCTCTGTCGCACGAAGCATTAACAGTCCGGTGTAAATTGTAGGTCTTCATTTATGAACTAGCCAATATGAACTGGTGTATGTCCCTGGTTTGTACAAGAACATCGCGGTAAAGACGAGAAAAATATTTAAAATAATGCTTCGCGTCAAACGGACGAAAAATACGGAGCGGGTTCCTAAATGGATTCTATAGAACGCGTCCAGAAACACTACAATCGATACGACCTTGAGTGGCAAAGATTCTTTAAGGGGCTGCACTATGCTAAAATTCAGTCCTGCTTTAACGCGTTTGTTTTTTAACTCTGTATCCTGCTCTAATCTAAATCAGATGCTACAGTATGGCATTAACCATAATATCTTTATGTAATAAAGATAGTTTTTTCTCGTTAGTATCTGCGTGTGTTGGTTTCGTTTCAATCGGTTTTGAAACACGGAAACTGAATCGCTTTTTTCGTGAAATTCATGCTTTTTTAAAAGTAATATAATTAATAGAATATTGAAAGTATGTTTATTTATAAAGTGTTATAACTGCCTTTAGTCACAAAACACGCCATATTTTTTTCAAATTTTTACCATCTACATTGACGGAACTGAATCGAATACAAAGCTGATGCTTAGCATTGTAGAGCCCTTTAACGAAATATTCAAATGATTCTACTGTACTTGTTTCATATCCCTGAGATTCGTCTCGTAACTTGTATACAAAGAAATGAACGGCGTCGGTCTATTGGGTGTTGGGACCGCCGCCATCGTGCTCGGGAACAGAGAAATGTATGGAGATATTTGAGTGTTAGGTTGTTTGATGAGTATTGTATCATCTAGGTTGTCTTCTTCGTCACCGCTGAAAAAAGGAAAATAATTACATCAGATTGCTGGTAACACAAGCACCGAAATTATTCATGACAAAAACATATGTAATGTATTTAAAATAAGAGAAGCAAGTAGCAATTTGGCAAATCAATTAGAATGTTAAGAGCGGTTTCGCAGCCGGATTGTGAAAAACCCGCCTTTTTCTAATTAATCGAAACAGAAAACTTGAAGTAAAAATTCACTCAGTAGTTATTCAACAAACCTCACTTCGCTTCGCTCGTTGTCGCACCTATTTTTCACATTTGGTGTAAGATTTTGGATTTCATATTTTACCATCTGCCCTCCACATTAATATACGTGTAACAGAAAGGTATTGTCATATTTGAAGAGATTATTAAGGCAATGGAATGGAACTGTAGAACATGTTTTATCATGAAGTCAACCTTGAAATAAAATCAGATAGGCATGTATTTATAAATGTAACCTATTAGTATGTAGTACATAGGATGGTATTTGGTCGGCCGCCTGGATTCGTGCTGAGGGCTCGGTTGGTGATCATTGAACCTTGTTCCTGGTCCCTGGCCGGGTTTCCGGTATGGGTTTGGGCGGCTGATTGGATTTTACCTTGTATAATATATATTTACCTATCATTTTAATCGTAAATATATTACTACATAAATTAAATAAACCTTTAATTTAGTTCATGTACATTTATTATTTTATTACATATATTTTCTTTATTAGATTAAATTTGACGTGTAAAAAGTGTATATATCTATACCTGCTTTGCAAAATAAACTATTTGAATTTGAATTTGAACTTCGACTTTCGATATTCGACTGACGACGATCCCAAGTGGGTCGAAATATATATCGAAAATTTTCTTTTTTATTTAATTTCTACCATAATATTCGTAAGAATCTATATATATATAAAATAAAACGGCAAATTAAATAGATAAATAAAGGTATACTAACTCGGAGGAGCGATCAGCCTCGTAGTCCGGCTGGGTCGGTGCTTCATCACCCAAGTCCTCCGCTTGTGAATACTCACTCACCAGTCTCCCCTCGGGTTGTATTGTTGTGGGTTGTCTGTGAATAATGGTATATACCGGTGTAAATAGACTGCTTTTTAGGGTTCCGTACCCAAAGGGTAACCAACGGGACCCTATTACTCCGCTGTCCGTCTGTCACCAGGCTGTATCTCATGAACAGTGATAGTTAGACAGTTGAAATTTTCAGATGATGTATTTCTGTTGCCGCTATAACAACAAATACTAAAAAACATTATAAAATATATATTTAAGGGGGGCTCCCATACAACAGACATGTTTTTTTTGCCGTTTTTATAGATAATGGTACGGAACCCTTCGTGCGCGAGTCCAACTCGCACTTGGCCGGTTTTTTAAATGAAACCTAATTGATTATACTGAACTTCTTCCTCAAATAAAAAAAATCTTCTCATACTAACTTTTAGAACCTACTGAAAATGATGTATGGGCATGGGCAAGTGAACTTTTTTACGATAGAAGTTCCGCAGATCAAGGCATTGTCAAGTACTTGAGAATAAAAGTACTTTAAGGCCCTTACTATTGCCAAATGGGTACTTTCTAAAGCCTACTCTTCGTTTATGGCCAAACCAAAAATAATGAAAAAATGTATTATGAATAATCAACTCTTAGACAACATATGCAACAGTTTTCTTTTTCATACCACCAAAACTTCTACATGATTTTTTTTTTTTACTGAACGCTGTTTTTTGACCTCAAATTCCCTACTGCTCCTGAGTGGCTTGGCCGATTGAATTCATCTATGCTTTGATAAATAGATACACTTTATAGCTATAAATATAACATAAGATTATTCAATCGAGTAATCACGTCCAAGTGAAAAGTATAATTTTCTCCTGTTTCGCCCTCTCAAGGACGCAGCGAGCGTCGTAACGGCCACTATGCATTGCGCGCTGATATGAACGTTATTTCAATGTCGTTTCCGTTGATATTTGTAGTGACAAATATTGAGCTGCTAATTTGGCGATGGTAATCGCCTTAACAGGGCAGTACTTTAGTCTAACTTTAGGATATGCTAGATTTAGGCCTTGATCTGCGGGTGTGTTCTATATTTGTGATAACCACTCAACGGATTTGGTTGGATGCGGTTTCGCGTCTTTCCATTCTATACAAGGCCAGTACACATCCATACGAAACTGCTCGAGTATATTTCGGAATGATGTTATGCGCATTTGATATTCCGAAATGTCCACGTATTTTGCGTGATGGTCGTGTATAGTTTGGAGTAGACAAAGTCGAGAAAAGGATTTCAAACTCTACAACGCCAGTAACACCTGATCAAGGGTTTACAAAGATAATACACATAACTGTATAGTCTATGGATTCGTGCTTTAAATTGAATATTATGATACAATAAATAAAACACGATTTATCAAAGATTTTATTTAATAAAATAATACAAGGTACTGTTCTAAGAGCATTATTTGTAAGTCATGTCATAGACTAATATAGTCTATGGTCATGTTGTTTTTTCCGTCCGTTTGATCCTTGTGCTGATGGTCGACCTGCTGGAATTCTGTTCTTAGTGCCTTTGGTTCTTAGAACACGTCTTGCGACTGAAGTTGGCTGCACACGTATTTTACGTGCTAGCCCTTTTTTAAAATGATTAAATATGAAGTTTTGAGTTTGTTGGTCTATTTTGATATTTTTCAATGAATTATTAAACATATTTATTGCTTTTATATTTGATGAAGAGGAATGATTTTCAAAATCGTTCTTAGTTTATTGAAACTTTCTTTCGTTTCAGACAGAGGCTCATTATAAGTCGCGGCAAAATCAGGATCACTAGCTTTACTACATATCAAAGTGACTGGTTGCTGGTCTGATGTTGTATAAGTGGTCAAGTTTAAGTGTGTATCTGATTATTGTCTATTGTTGTCATTTCTCTCAAATGGGATCGTCATTATTTATCCATATTTTGGTAAAATTCATTTAGAAGTTGGTCATCAGAAGCGAGTTGTGCGCTTTTTACCCTGTCTGTGCTAAATAGCCTCGGAGATAACTGTAAAATTAATCCATAATTTATTTCAACAGCACATAGATGTTTGCAGAAGGAACCGTCTCGTTCTACGCAATTGCAGCATGCAGTTGAAATATCAACAGCATGTGACGTTTCTCTTCAAAGTAGACTCTACTAGAAATTCTGTTTGGTTGATACGTGTTATCTTGGCCACATCTTTTCATCGTTTGCCAAACTTCAAGAAGGTGGAGCTGTTCATTTTGCTAGTATGGGCAAACATCATGAGCCTTCTGTATTGATATTTTTCAAAAATATTTGTCATGACATCATTCAGGGCGCAAACATTGAAAGCTTTGTATATAATATATACACCACATTTTTCTTGCAAAAACTGTTCTAGACCATCCTTAGTGATCATTGTTCTCACTCAGCTACTTTTTAATATAATTATCACTTTTTAAATGGATTTTTTATGCAGAAATAACAAAAAACTGTTAATCAAAACAAAAGCACGTGCCAAATGATGATGCAATGTTTAGAAAAGATTAGATATACATTAACTACATAGAATAGAAAGAGAGATCAAAAAATCAAACGGGCGTGCTGCAACTAATCGCGTATAGTTCGTAATCGAGTTTCGTGCCGAGCGTATATCGATATATACACGATTATTGCGTACTACTGAAATATGGTTTGGAAGACGTCTACACGAATCTTGTATCCCAAACCATACACGATTAGTTTCAGACCATTGCGTACTGGCCTTGTATAAAACGGAAATACGCTTCCTTTCCTTTATGCTCATCTTAGTCAACACAGGCTAAAAGGGGTAATGAAAACGGGGCAAAGATTGAATAAACGCTGGCAGAGTCACGGGCGAAAGGCTAGTAATACATTTAATAAAACTAATAATACAAATTGTTTAAGACAAGGACTACCACCAGTTCTAGGCTTATATATGTCGTGGGCACATCGTAGAATTGGCCATATCATGATCTGCCATTTCTGTTAAAACTAGGAGGCTTCGCTCGGCTCCCCAAATGTACTTACATGTAAGATTTTCGATTTTATACTTGACGATCTGCCCACGACATATAGATTGCTTGGTACTTACGTGGGTGATTGTGAGGCCTCCACATCCACGATGATTTCTTCGTCTTGCTGTTCGTCAGCCACTCGAGATGAGTCGCCAACTAATACTTCCATTAATGAAGACGGTTGTGGCGGGGCAGCTTCGGCTGGGGGAGCAGTCTCAACTGGGGGAGCAGTCTCAACTGGGGGAGCTGTCTCAACTGGGGGAGCAGTCTGAACTGAGGGGGCAGTCTCAGCTGTGGGGGCAGCCTCAGTTGTGGGGGCAGTCTCAGCTAGAAGCGTACTCTCTTGTAGCGCAGGGGGTTTCCTAAGGAACAAATCGTTACGACATATATTCCCGGGAGGGGATCACAGGTGTTTCCATGTGTGTTACAAGACGCGTAACACTCTCGTTTCAACCACTTTTTTAACGTTCAAAAGTTGTAGATGAGCCCAGTGAACGAAAAAACATGGAATCCGCGGTTCAAACAAGTTATAATTTTAAAAAGTAGGAATGACGTTGCACACGTAACAGTTTTAGTACAACAAGGTTATTTCCTAAAGAGATTTGCGAAACCAACCTCATTTTCCGGCGATGAGGGAACAGGGAGAACAAATACTGCGCAAGAGTTTGATGTCTCTTCACCAGGTCCAGTAGATCGCAGCAGATGTCGCACGATTCTCGGTCACCGCTCGACATATCTCGGAGCTTTCGTACGATGTCTACCTTCAATTTATCGTCTGAGATCTCTGTCTGAAAAAGGTTTATTATCCAATTAGATTCTTTACATGAAAGACTATGAGTGTAATATTTTATAGTTTTAATATTTGTAGTGTAAGTTTTTTACGCCGGCAGGGGGCAATTCTTTTTTTAAATTACATTGTATAATTATTTCATTTGTACACTCTTATGTTCACAAATAAATTACTCTAATTCTTAAGTAGCCCCTTCTCGCGCAGCTGCCATATAAATGCTTTAGGTGTTCGTCAATGAAACTTTGCACACATCTTAACTTAAGATACGTTTTCCCTTCCCCCCACACCGCACTCCGACCCATCTCTCATCGAGAGGCGAGAATTTGAGAAATGGTTTCAGGTAAACTGTTTACTATGAAACGGTAACTGTTTATTTATTGAAAAATGTATACACTTAGTCTTTTTTACATGAACGAAGTCTGTATTTATATTTTTTTTTATTTCCAGTATAGATAAAAATCATACAACTTGCTAAACTTTGCGTAAAAATGAGGCAATATTCACGATATTCTGACAGCTATTATGATGGTGTTTCATCACATTCTGCTTTTTGGGCTCTATAGAGACGTAGTTAGATGTCGCTAGATAATACTTATGAAAAAAAAAATATGAAGAAAACAAACCGTTGACTTTTCACAATTAGTTTTTACATTTTGTATGAATCATGAGGAAAATCCGGGCGTGATTAAAAATTCTTCTTTAATTAATAGTAGTTTATGCTACAAGGGCGCAAAGGAATAAATTACGAGGACGATTTAAAACACGAGCGTAGCGAGTGTTTTAAACGTAACCGAGTAATTTATTGCTCTTACGCCCGTGTATCATACTACGTTTTTCAATGCATAGTGTGATATAATTTTGTGAACTTTAAATTGTAATTGGCTCAAAAGGACTAGATATCCAGAGCCGTTAAACAGTGGAAAAAAAGTATGACATTTATGGTACACAGGAAAGGCTGCAGGTTAGCCAACCATTGTATATAAATAAAAAAAAAAATAATAATAAAGCCCTAGGGCAAAATCATCGACTTTCTGTTCGGTTTTGATGCATAAAAAGCGGGCCTTTACGAGCACATGCATTGAAAAAACTTATTTCACGTTTCCTCAGAAGTCCTTAAATCAGTAAAAAAAAAAACATTAGCGAGTGATTGTAAGTTAGGATCCTGAGCGTGGTGAGGGATTCAAAGGCACAAGAAACAGAATAGCTCTCGTGTGACACATACAACTTTTCACCTCACTAGCGAGAAAACACAGACGTAAAGACACCATCTTTTCGAACGAACTTATAAGAATTCAATGGTTTTTTTCTTTAAACAACACACCATCTAAAAATATTGCACATAAAATAAAATGTAAGGAGTGTTAATTGAATCCCAAAAGGGGCGAAAACACGGAAAATCTTTGAAAAACCGATCGAAAACGCAAAACATAAGCATCACGCGGGAGTTTTACTGTATCTATCCGTTTCCGGATTCCATACACAAGATTTCGAGAAGTTTACCTCGTCTATGGTATCCGACAAGCTGTGGGGCTGTGTATAGCCTCCCAAAGTGCATGGAATACATATAGAGTAAAAGAGATAGCCGCCATGCTGATGTTTGCTGTCTCTCTTTCTCTTGAGCAAAGGATATGGAGTTTTCTTAATTTGAAACACTTTTCTTCACTGTTTTTAAGCAACAAAGGCGCGCTTTTCGAGCTAGTGAGGTGAAAAAAGTTTTTTTCTGTCAGTATGATCGCGATTCACGTAAAAACTACTAAATTATTTATGACAGGGTTTAAAGGTACACGTATTTAAATTTCCTGAGAGTTACATAGGATACGCACAATACGCAGGTAATAAATTTTGAAAATTTTGAAAAATAGGGCATATTTTATAGCCCTACATACTTTTAACAAATGGATAGCGCTGCATCAATTTTATTAGGAAAAATAACTCACATCTATTCTTTTCATCAATCCAGTGACACAATTCCTCATGAAATAATCCTTAAAACTTTTCAATTGCTCCGCTTGGTCGGCAGTAAGAAATACTAAGAACTCTTTGTATAATTCAAATATATCTTCACTTGAAGAATTGAGTATTTGTTTTGCTATAGATACTGGGTTGTCTGAGTCCGGATTGAAGTTTTGAAGTAGTTGGATGACTGACGTTCCGGCTGATTGAATTGTCGATAGAAGCTTCAGTTGATATGATGTAACTGTAGCTGAAAAACGAATTATATTCGTAACAATATTGTATGGTAGCGAAATATCATTGGCGCAAAGAGATGTTGGAGGCTTAAGAAATGTGGTGCAGGAGAAGGACGGAATTAGATGGACAGAGAAGAAAATAAAAACATGATATTTTACATTACCAATATTAACATCGGGGCCATAAAGAACTGAGAGCTAAGGGCGAGTTGCTTAGCGAATAACTTTACTACCGTGTGAATCGAATTAAGGGGCTGCACAATGCTAAAATTCAGTCCTGCTCTAACGCTTTGGTTTTTTAACTGTCTATCTTGCTCTAACCAGATGCCTCGCACGCAAAACTTCAGTTAATTTGAAATCGCGACTACTTTAGGACATTAACTATAGTTTCTTAATGTAATGAAGATGATTTTTTTTTTTTAGTAAGTATCTGCGTGTGTTGTATTCGTTTCAATCGGTTTTGAAATATGGAAACTGAATCGCTTTTTTCGTGAAATTCATAATTTTTTGAAGTATTATATTAAAAGAAGATTGAAAGTATGTTAATTTATAAAGTGTAATTAATAATTGTCTCGAGTCAAAAAACGCGCCATATTTTTTTGTTATTTTTGCCATCAACATTGATGGAACTGACATCCAATGCAAAACTGGTGTTTAGCATTGTGGAGCCCCTTAACCGGGTCTCCAGCGCGTGTTTTGCCCTACACACTAAATAAAAAAAAACGTCCATGTTTTTCTTCACATTTTTGCTAATAGTTAGGCAGGAGACACGGCTTATCAACATAAATGTGAATCGAAACAATAGTTTTGTGCAGACGTTTTGGTGTTGTGTGTAGGTCAAAACACGCGCTGGAGGACCGGCTTAACTCGATTCACGTGGTAATAAAGTTATTCGATAGTCAACTCGCATTTAGCTTTCTGAAGTACACTTTTTCCGCACTTCCTCTCTTGGTTTCGCAGCCGGATTGTGAAAATTTTGAAATTCTAATTAATAATTTACAGAAACCAATGGAAACTTTGCGATGGCAACATGCACATAGGTAATAAGATTATGTTGAATAACTATTGAGTGAATTTTGAATTACAATTGTGTCGATTCTGTGTAACACGTTTTGACTTACTTGACAGGACTAAACTTAATTTAGGCGTTCTGTTTTCTTCTTTCTGTATCGAAAAAACAAAGACAGGACGCTTAAAATAAGGTTACTGATCCTGTCAAATAAGTTAAGTCGTGTTACACCGAATCGACATAAGTGTTCTGTTTCGATTAATTAGAAAAAGGCGTGTTTTTCACAACCGGTTGCGAAACCGCTCTTAAACAATTTCGTAATGACAAAGTTAACTAGGTATTTAAAATATAAAAAAAACAGTAAATTTAGTATTAAATAGAATTAGAAGACTAATGAGGAAGTGCTGAGAATTGTAGAGGAACAAACATGTTTGTTAAAAACCGTTGAAAACAGAAGAGAGAAGATGATAAATAGGACAGATGATTCGACATGACAGTTTCTTGAAAAATATCATAGAGGGAAAAAGAGAAGGAAGACCTAGACACCTACTTTACTCAAGTGACGGAGAAAGTTAATGTTATGTACTATCATTAAAATCATTAACAATTACTCCACTGACAAGAGTGTAGCTCGTAAGGTTAAACGTCAGTCGCTTAGCGCGAAGTGCATAACTTAACTTTGTTTTCCTTGTTTAGAGGTTAAAAATTTAAAAACATTTTGGCATGTGGCAGTTGATAGTTCAGTATTAGTGAGGTTAATAAAGCATGAGTTTCGCACAAGAAACCACCTAGTCGGACAGAAGGCGTGGACGGTTACTCACTAACAGGATCAAAGGGGATCTTGTTAAGTTGGAATTTTCGGGATTCAGATAGTCTGTAGATAAGCCTTTTCAGTTTGATGCCCTTGATATATCAAATAAACAAATTAAAGCATTTCATTAGGGAACATCCAAAAACCACGTAGTTTAAATTTTTCCTCTTTTGGTGCCCCCCTCCCTCATGTAGCCTACCGTTGCTTTTGCGGAATCCCCTCCTCCCCCATTGAAACGAACTATTGAATCTAGAAGTCATTTGCGCTATTTTCTGTATCCAGAACTGGGTAAATAATGAACACGCACAAGCGGGAATCAGCTCCCTTCCGCGGAGAATTTTTGAGTGCAAGCTAGTTTGAGTCCCGAGTGCGTTTAAAAAATTCAATTACAAAATCTACGTAAATTCCCCAAGTAGCTTTTCACCCAAACCCTCCCCCTCTTAGCAAACCACGTGGTTTATGGACAACCCCTTAAAGATACTCACCCAAGTCTTCCGCGTTATAATTTTCTATAGCTTCTAAATTATCTAACTTCCCTCCTAATTGTAATAATCTTGTATCTAAATCTTTTAAGACAGTCGAATGCTTACTTTGGAATCTTTTTACAAGCAAACGAAGCCTATTTGTGACATTCGGCGTTTTCAAACTGTTACACGGACATTTCGCAACATCTTCTCTATTTCTTGGTTTGATGTATTCCAATAAAGTCCTTTGACGTACTTTGCGAATTTTTCTATATAATTCACAGCATTTACAATGCGTTGAATACTCTATGACTTCTGTCTCCTTATTAGTTTCTACGTTTTTGGTATGGTTTAAAAAAGAAATTCCAATATATCTTTCATCTGAGATTTCATTTGATTGGCTTTCCTTTGTTTTATCAAGAACAGTGGCTGAAGTGATTGGTTGTGAGACGCAGTTTACTGTCGTGGTGTTATTTTGTAACATCATAGGCACCAGATATGCTCCATTACTTGTTTGTACAAAGCTGAATAGATTTGTTGCAGGAGAATTTGTAACATGAGCAGTTGAGACTAAGGGGGTAACTTGTATGTTAATATTGTCTTTAAGCTTTGGCGCTATGTTTGGTGGTCGTAAATTTTTGCGGAAACATTTGATTTTCCTCGTAAAATCATCGGGTAGGGGTTTTTTCTTAACCTCTTCAATCGGTTGACCGATTTCTATGGCGCTGCCTTCAGGTGTTTTTGCACCTATTGTCTTAGAACGACGGGTAATATTATAGAGGTGACCCTGAAAACATAGTACAGGTTAAATTTAAAAATAATAATATATTTTCCGAAACTTATTATTAACAAATGATTAGGGGTGCATTAATCAATGGGCGCTACCATTTTAGCGGGTTATATTTGTCCCCTTAATGTTGGTATAGTATCTATATTGTTGTTATTTACCATATTTTATCTGTATTGTGTGATGGTACGGAACCCTTTGTTCCTTTGTTTGCGACTCGCACTTGCCCAGTTAATTGTTTTAAATTTCGAACAATTATTTAATGCATTTTCGTCCTATACAAAAAGTGGCGCTTAAAATAGCAGTCGTCGCCAAGACAAAACAAAAAACACATTTACAAATTTAAGTGGCCAGTACTTTTTCTAAAGTTGATATAGTTGCCTTTTTCCCTCAAGTAATGGATTAAAGTGGGCATAAAAGACCACAAAAATCCATCAATGGATCTTTTCATTGGGTAATGAATTCAAGTGGACATAAATATCCACAAAAATCTATCAATGGATTTTAGTGGACAAAGGGGACTTAGTTGAATATTGAATGGATATACCGACACAGTTGTTGTTAAACTTACTCTATGCGTTTGAGACGTCTTCGCGATATAGCGTAGCCAGAGTAATGGCATTTCACTCGAAGGCTGCTGGTACAAAGTCATATCAGGATTGAAGGGTAGAAGGGTGTGTTTCACTGGCGTAATCTCGCGGTTCTTCAGGAATTTCTGAAAAGATAATATCGTCTACAGCCCCGAGCAAAAACGCGGTTTCATAATAATAAGAAATGAACTGTGACATGCAAGTTGTATAACAGGTCTTTTCTTGTTGAACGAGTGAGCGGAGCGAACGAAGTTCTCTGAGTCTAGTTGAACAATCCGGCGTTTGTATGTGTGAATGTTTGTCCGACGATAACACGAGTATCTTTGATCGGAACGTCATGAAATTTGGTAGGCGGGTAAATGAGACAAAAATAATTAATTTTAAGTTCGAACATGAGCAAAATCGACTCGACCAAGTAGACTCGAAGAGCTTCGTTTGCTCGTTCAATAAGATGAAAAACTATTATGTATCTACGAATCTGCCTTCAATATTCCTCTCTTAAAACTACACAAAGTTACGACGCCAACGATATTTGGCAGTCCATTACAATATCTTTTCGTTTTGGTTCTGGATGAAAGGGACAAACCAATACGAGTAAGCAAGATCGACTGAAGGTAGACACAGTCTGTTACACTTCCTCGCATATGTTTGTTCCTTTGTGTCTCCGAGCCTTCGACTAATACCAGCCTGGAAATCAAGGCGTGTTTCGGATACTAGGCACTATATTCGGTTTGACAAAACCACCGTCCTAGCCAAAGACAAATTCTTTGTTCCTCGGAAGGAGATGGAAGCAATCGACATAAGTAAGCATCCGAATTTCAATAGAGACCGCGGATGGCATCTAGCGCCAGCCTGGCAACCTGTGCTTGAAGCTTCGTACTACAAAAAAGTGCCAATAGTGGCAGAAGACACTGTGCGTGCCGTCTGTGTGACTGTGCCTAGTGATACACATGACCCGGAAGTAGTATCCATAACTGCATCAAACGTCCGGTCGGGTCCGGGTCCGTTTCCGATACCGGCAATCTCTGAATACAGCCGAAGAGCCCAAAGGTGAGAGGCGAGGCGAGAGGAGGCGCGGGAGGGGCAGCAGGAAGGGGCATCCAATACACGACTTGTCGCCGCGCGCGCCTGTACTCCTGAAGAGTCCAGAAGATGATGAGTCTGTTCTCATCGAAAGCTCGACCTGTGCCTCCTTGCACAAGTTATAATAAAAAAGTGAGTTAAATCCGTTTTTAAAATATATATGATGTCAACTCACCCTAATTTTAATGAAAAAATATGGTAGCAGTTTAGAAATTCACGAAAACAAAATTAAATTCCATCCACGATACCATAGATAAATATGACGATACGGAACCTTAGGTACGCGAGTCTGACTCGCACTTGACCGGTTTTTATGTCTACCCTGTGTAAAAACTCTGTGCATGCCACTGATACCAGGCTGTTGCTCTCCGCCAAGGCTAAAAACATTGGCAGCCCGCCCTGACGCGAAACATTCAGTGGTTGAATAAGGTAAAGAGTTACGCGATAGAAAGAGAGGCGCCTTGAAGGGTAGCCATGCAGCGCTGTGCGAGTTGAACTGCACTTTATTGTCGCGGGACGAGAGAAGCTTTTTAATTAAGTTTTTTAGAACAGTGGATCTTCTGTACGTACAACCCGGTCACATTATCTCGAGACCTCGCTGGAATGCCGAACCACCCGCCCCGTTCTCCTTTCACCTCCCCGCGCTCTGTATCTGAGCGCCGACGCGACGCGACGTCATCGATGCCAGGTCTCGAGATAATGTGACCGGGTTGTATGTATAATTTGTAAAATATAGCTTGATTAGAATGACAGCTCTCGAAGTGCCCCGCTTAGTGATGGGACACAACTGAGTAAATCAAGATTTTGTGTGTCTGTTTATAGACTGAGTTCTAGTAGCTGCTTTTTTTTGAAAACTATTCATCCTACAGATTTTTTATATGGGAAAAGTTTACAGGCTAGTTATTTTATGTTCAATAGATCAACATTAAAATCAAGTTTCCTTCATTCGATTATTATATTATGCTTATTACAAATATAGGAATATTTTGTAAATGCTTAAGGGCAAATAAACAAGTGACTTAATATCACCGAATCTGCTACCACTGGTATTTACTTCAAACTATGACTGATCGACTTACTTTAATCGATTGTCCCATCCCTATGATTTCTCCCAGATGACGTGGCTTTGTCGTGACGTGTAAAAATCAAAGCGTTATTTTTGTAATCACAAACCAACTACAATTTACTGCTTTCTAAAAGAAAAAAATACACAATACTATTTACTTTCCATGTCATTTTTAGTTAATTATTTTTTACTTGTAAGAATACAGCAAAAAGCGTATGTTTAAAATTAGTTCGTTTTTAGCCGCTGGTACAAAGTTGTGGCGTTTGTAATCCTTATAGCTGCCATTCTAATCAAGCTATATTTTACATACTATAGTACTATTATTTCTTCTGTGCTGTGCTTCACTACTCACAATAACTGGATTTTCCGGATCGTTGTTTCTCTTGAGATGAGCGACATGGTTCGATAGATGTCTCGGCGAGGTCCACGGAAACATGTGTTTCACGATCAGGTCTATGGCGTTGGTGAAACCCCACCTGAAATAATGAAATAATAATGAAATCTTCTTCTTATTGTAGCTTCTAAAATCCCTGGAGGTTGGCAGACAGCGGGTCTACCGCGTAATTCTGATTTTCATCAACATCAACTTGAGATTGAAATTTTACGTGCGTGCGACGACGCCCGCCTGACATGCCATCTCTTTCGCACGCACGTAAAATTTCAATCTCAAGTTGATGTTGATGAAAATCAGAATTACGCGGTAGACCCGCAGCTCTGCATATTTTACTTTATCTCTCGCGAGGCAAAAAAGTGCTGCTGCACTCGTGGTACCCGTTCATTCTCGGATGTTTTGAAGCCATGACATTTTTCTGCGACCAACACTCCTTTTGCCAGCATTTTTAAA
The DNA here is from genome assembly GCA_934047225.1 of Ypsolopha sequella. Taxonomy (NCBI): domain Eukaryota; kingdom Metazoa; phylum Arthropoda; class Insecta; order Lepidoptera; family Ypsolophidae; genus Ypsolopha; species Ypsolopha sequella. Next base: position 7,843,347 of record OW204002.1, on the reverse strand, counting down.
ATGAAATACATAACTATAATAAGCAGTATTTTTTTCCAACGTCATTAAATTAAACAACTATTTTAGTACGACAACAATCCGATCGCGCACATCGACAACTAGACTCCCACTAAAACGTATATTTTGAGAGGAGGACGCCATGAAACCAACCACTAGCAACACGCAAAAGGGTTCTTGTCAGACACCCAAACCAGCTTTGGTTACTAATTTAATTTAATGACAACTAATTTAACAAAACACTAAGGCTGACCCTGAAGGCTTTAATTTTGGTTTTAGTGCTGTGAAAATTTAAAATTTTCCAAAGTAATTTAGCGTCTGTTCCTGACACTTAAGGACTATTTTGCAATGAAGAAAATTTAGTTTCGACAGCATTTAAACAAAAATTAAAGCATTCAGAATCTGCTCTAGTATAGACCTATAATACCATCAAAACTAGCATTAAATGATAAACTAAAAAAAATAATCAAGACGGATAAAACTAGGGTTCCCAACCCTCCCAGAACGCCCGGGAGACTCCGGGAATATTGTTCAACCTCCCGAGCTACCGGGATGCAATAAATTCTCCGAATTTTCTAAAATAAAATAATTGTCATTAACGAAATAGATAAATCGCTCGAAATAAATAATTTAATAAAGCCGATTTTGAAGGCTTTTATTTTAGCTTTAGTGCTGTCAAAACTTAAATTGTTCCAAAGTAATTTAGCTTCTATTTTTAACACTTACGAACTGTTTTGCAATGAAGAAAATCTAGTTTTGACAGCACTAAAACTAAAATTAAAGCCTTCAGAATCGGCTTTATTGACGAAATAAATTTTGATTTTTCATATCAAATATGAATGATGCTTCTACGAAACAAAGCAAATTAAAAATAACAAATATTACCGACTTTCATTCAATTGCCCACCGATTTGTTCAAATCTCCAGGGTTGGTTCCTCCGAGAGTTGGCAACCCTAGATACAACACTCACGTATTATTGTTATTGACTACATGTCAACTGTCTCGCCACTCAGTAACGCTAGCGGTATACAAAATATTTCAAAAGAAAACTGTATTTGTTGTGAAAAGCATGCTGTTTGGCAAAGTGGATGCTTTGCTTTTCTAATTTATTTTTGTTTTTTGGGGTCGTAACTCAACCCAAAATCGTCCGAGAAGCTAAGGGGGTGGTTTTTGGGAGGTCAATACCCCTTAAATGGTTAAAATTGCTATAGGAATACAACTTAATTGAGAGCCGGGACGAAGACAGTTGGCGGGGGGAGGAGAACCAGTTGAATACAAAAATGTCAATTGGACCAGTAATATTATGAGATTTATATCCTGTTGCAAGTAATTGATAAGGTTGAGTACATTATTACTGGCTAGAGAAATGCTTAATGACCTCTTTTTAAACTTTGACAACTGATTTTGAATGTCAATTGAAATCTGTCATAATTTACATTAATTAATTAATTGTTCATCGTTTTTCTGCTTTGAATCTAATCAGATTTTACAACTTTTGAGGCCAAATGACATATTTTAGTATAATCTTCAGTGTATGTGCTAAAAATATTAAAAAAAAACACAAAAGCAGTTCACTTTACTTTACAACTGTACCAAAAAAAATTCTATTTCAGTTAGATTTGTCATTTAACTCGTCACAATTAGTTTGAAAATGGAGAGAGTCATACGTGTCATGCGTTCATAGAGTAAGTATGGCGGAAATTATTTATTGGAATGCATTTAAATTTATTACTGTTCACTAGTCGATCAACAAGTTGATACCTAGACATCATTATCGACTGTCACCGTTGCTCTTTCCCCGCACCTCATACTTACCCCGGCTCTCAAATAAGTTGTATTCCTATAGTGTACACGTTTCCTGTAGTGAAAGATCAGTATATTTTTATAGTAACTGATTAATTAGTTATAGCAAAGCACAAAACCTTTTGAAAAATTCCTATTATTACCGAAGTTATACAAGGTCTTTCAATTTAAATTGAAAGTAATTTAGGAGGTGATTCAGTATCGTTCACTGCAAAGCAGCAGCGGACTTTTTTTTGACTTCTCAGTACGAAGTGGTCCGATCAGCTGACTCAGTTTGTATGGAAAAGTGAAGAAAAAGTTATATATATATATATATATATATACAAGGTGAATTTGTGAACATCGTCCAAATTCATACTGGAGACTTGGTAAGTGATCAGCATCATGAATCGATAACAATTTTTGTGAAATTCGTATAATGAAATTTCTACTTCCCATAGTAATTCACTCCCAGTCCTGAGTGAATCACTATGGGGAGTCGAAATTTCATTTGATCATTGACGATGATCAAAAAGTCACCTTGTATACATATTTATGTATTTTATGCATATAATAATAGAAGTAAGTACATTATTATTATATATTTAGGATTATTTTTGTAGGCAACTTTTATTTCTCGCACGTGAATGGTTACTTTTATTTAAATTTTGATTGTTTCCTCAATGGTTTGCTGTAGAAATCTCTTATTAAGGATAAGCTCACCCATATATACATACTTTTTATTGTGTGTTCGTGTTTCTGTGTACAATAAAGAATAAAGAGAATTTCCGGCGCTACTAAAATTGGTCTACAGCGCAGGTACATCGGAGAGACATATTTTTTGGGTAAAACTGTAATTGTGTCGGTAAAACTGTATCAGTAAAAATGCTGTTATCTTACCTGTGACGTGGGTTGGGATGTTTTTGATTTTTGTTGTACTTGGATGGCTTGTACAAATCAGGATTATCTTCTATGTATTGCCAGAACTGGTCAAGGCCTAAAGCTAGTAACCTGCGGAAAAAAAACACATTTCTTGATCTAGATAATGTCAATTATCTGAGTCTAATAGTAGTTTATGCTACAAGGGCGAAAAGGAATAAATTACGAGGACGATTAACGTAACCGAGTAATTTATTGCTCTTACGCCCGTGTATCATACTACGTTTTTCAATGCATAGTGTGAGGAAATAAAACAAACATAATCTTGTGAACTTTAAATTATGATTGGCTTAAAAGGATTATATCCAGAGGCGTTAAACAGTGGAAAAAAAGTATAACGTTTATAGGACACAGTAAAGGCTGCAGGTTAGCCAACCATTGTAAATAAAAAAAAAAAAAAAAAAAAGCTCTAGGGCAAAATAATCGACTTTCTGTTCGGTTTTGATGCATAAAAAGTGGGCCTTTACGAGCACTTGCATTGAAAAATATAATAAAAACATTCCAAGTTTGCGCGTTGTGGCTGTCCTTAAGAACAGACATCATGACGCGACCAAATCAGTTGTGGGCGTGGCCAAATATCATGCTGTTTCATTTCGCTATAAGTTGCACGCTCCATGAAACTTGCGAGGACGATACAATCGTGCCGATTTCGTCGCGGGCGCAAAATTGAAAACTTGTTTCAGGAGTTTTGGCAGAAACATTATTTTTGGTTATTATTAATCTAGATTACATTTTCCATGTTTGACTCGTTTTATTTTTTTGATTTTATCTAACACAATAAAAGCACATTCGGCAACACTTTTGGTAAAAAACCGTTAAATTTACGTATTTTAGGGGTTTGTTGTTAAGATATTACTCTTATTTCACGATTTTTAGTTCGACTTAAACATAGATCAAGATAATGACTCAGCCTAAAATATTATCATAGCATTCCATAGACATCCCACAATATGGTGACAGTGTTTGAATGGAGGTTTGTGCGTAACGACGCCTCTTAAGATCATGCTTAAGATCCTTTGATAACAATCATAGTCGAGGGTAGAAAAGCAGGGATTGCGACGAGCTCAAACTTCCCTTCACTGGACCAGTTTATGTGTCAGAATGCTGAAGCTGTTCGGCTCTACTTTAAGGAGCTGTCCTGGCTGGGCTGACTGACCGGGGGGAAGTGTACAATATGCACGATTACCGAGAATCAGTCCAGGACCCATCGCTCCCGCTACGAATTTAGAGGGTAGAATATAAGAAAAGAGGAATCAACCAAAGGATCAAGTTCTATAACCATAACATAAACATAAATACGCTTTATTGTGCACCAAAAGAAAAACAACAATACAAAGTTGGAAAAAAACAAAAATATAGTCAACAATGGGCGGTCTTATCGCTTAGAGCGATTTCTTCCAGACAACCTTTGGGTGGAAAATATTTTGGATGTACGTGAAGGCGTAGGCGGTGTACCTATTATAATCAAAAATACTTAAATAATGATCTGAACATATTTATGTATATATTAACTCAATACGTAAACTAGACACAAAATAAATAAATATTACATTCAATTAGATACAATATATATATATATATATATTTATATATAATATACATATATAAGTACCAGTACAGTAATAAGTAGAGATAAATTAAACTTAAACTATCAAAGGGATAGAAAATGCTCCTTAATTAGTCTTTTAAAAACAGCCAAAGTAGGAGCACGTCGTATTGAATTAGGCAAAGCATTCCACAGCCGAACAGCTTCGACTGTGAAAGACTTGCTGTAGAAACCATCTATCTTGAGCACATTAAAAGCACGTAATCAATAACTGAAGAATTTGGCCCTGGAAAGAGAATTACGGAAGATGCTACACCGACAAGAGCTGCTCTTAAATAATTGAAAAAAAAAAGGGAACGAGAAAACTCCATTCAGTAGAACTAAGCCACATACTGCCTCGCTCCTAAAAACACCTCCCCATAATACAGGAGCTTTTGGGAACTCCTACACTGTACAAGCTGTTCAGTTATAGAATTCTCTTCCACATACTGTACAAGGGTGCGTAACTGTCTTCTCATTCAAAAAGAGATTGAAGGAGCATTTAACAAATTATTGAGCTTTTTAATATAATTATTTATATTAAAATAATTATGTATAAGGACGGATCGACTTGAATTTATTTCGCGATATACGCGACATGTTTCGAATTCCTTCCGAATTATGAACGAATTTATTCATAATTATGAATTCAAATTACAATAGTTACAAATCTAAAATTTATATTAAAATTCATTATTTATTTATTTATATATGTATTTCAATTGATAGGTGTCTTAGATCATATATGTGTAATTATACTATGTATTTTATTCATTATTTATTTATATCTATGTATTTAGTTAAATTAGTGTGTTTTCGTTTATTATTTGGTAGTAAGTATTAAGTTTGTACACATATTATTACTGTTTTCTTTTTATGTATACCTGATCTTTTTTTCAGTTTGCTGGAAGAATTCTTTCATAGAAATAAGCTCACCGCTGTAAACAAATTTTTCATGTTTACATGTGTAATTAAATATTTTGTGTAAAATAAAGAATAAGAATAAGAACTCCTTATCAAAATGTATAGCAACTTAGAATAGAATATCTTAATTTGGTATTACCACATTTTTACTTAAATCTAACAACTAGAGACTAATAATAAAACCAAATAGGTCTCCACTCAGCATGTGTCATGAGCATGGCTAGCGCCATGACGCTGATTTTCAGTGGATGCCATATATATATGTCATAAGTATACCAATATTAAAAATAAAATAATATGTAAAATATTCAATTATAATTTTGACTTACGCGTCTTCGCTCCTACAGTAAGTGCTTTTCCTCACATTATCGGTGCGGAAGGGAAGGGGCGGGAGGAGGTACGGGTAGAGGAAGACACTGCTATTGGCGACCACTTGTTTGTATGTCTCGTGGAAGTTGCCGATGTAAGCCCGGTTTTGTGACATCGCGCGTTTCCTGAAAGAGAGGAAAACTGTAATCTGAGACTCTAGATACAGTGCGCGCCAATCTTTTAGTCGCCTCTGATTGAGTTACGAGTGCAAGCTTGCGCAGGTACAGTCAAGGGTTTCCTTATAATATGAACGGTTGATTATTAAATGTTTACTATAAGTGGGAAGGTGTACTTTTTGTACCTACCTATTTGATATATATTTATTATTTTAGTGCGATCTTAACTGTTTGAATAAAACAAATTAATATAAACACAATTTTCCTACAATGTCGCCTTAAAACGCTTTAACGATCGCGAGGCATAACAACAACAATAAACTTTAACAAACTAAATCAACAAAACAACAAATAAAGGCAACACAAACAGATTCAACGATTAACTCAACGAATCATAGAATTTTTTCCACGAACGTACTTCTCATGCAACGAGCGTGTGTATAGTTTACGAACGTAGCACTAACACTAACGCATAGTGTTGACACCTGCTAAATGGCGAGCGGGGGGTGTGGTGCGGCACGCAGGCGGGTGTGCTCCGCGCCCTCGCTCCTGTAACGTCCCCCTGACACCGTAAAACGGCTATTGCGTCGCTTCTTGCGTCTATCTTCAGAGGCGACTAAAAGATTGGCGCGCACTGTATGTGAGGTGACTCTGGTTAATATAGCCAAATTCATACTAGAGACTATAAGCGGTCAGGACCAAGGTTTAATTTGCAATATATTAAAATATTATTTGTACCCCTATACCTGTTTATAAGAACAACCCCGTGTCAATTAGTATAAGAAGCCTAGATTTTAGAAAGGGTAATTGAACCTAGCTACTGATCACTTACAAAGTCACCAGTATGAATTTGGCTATATTAACCAAAGTCACCTTATATTGTTTTAGCGCTAATGATAATTATAAGGGTTAAAGTATAATTTCCGGTTTCAGTTAATGGTCATATTATTCTAGTTAGTGTATATTTACACTTTACATCTTGTTTTAATTATCACTTATATACAAGGTGACTTTTTGATCATCGTCCAAATTCATACTAGAGGCTTGATAAGTGATCAGTATCTTGGATCAGTAACAATTTTTGTGAAATTCGTATAATGAAATTTCGGCTTCCCATATAAATTCAGTTCCAGTCCCGAGTGAATCACTATGGGGAGTCGAAATTTAATTTTACGAATTTCACCAAAATTGTTACTGATGCATGATACTGATCACTTACCAAGCCACCAGTATGAATTTGGACGATGATCAAAAAGTCACCTTGTATAATTACTAATAAATTAAAGAATACTTACGATTTTGTGAGATCGTTTTGAAGATATCTGCAAAAAAAACACGATTTTAAAGAAGCTATTTTATGCTAACGAATTATAAATAAAAAGCTGAAATAGAGCTAATATTACACAGCTCTTTCGCCTCTTGCACATCCATCAACCTAGTCGTACAAACTTTTTGTATTTTTATTGTAATGGCATATATTTATTATATGTATTGCATATATTTATAATATTATATATTCCTTATTTACAGGTGGTAGAGCTGATGCCGGGCTCGACTGTGGAGGTACCACCATCTTACTTGGAGACCCCCTCGAAGTAATTCGGGGGACAGTAAGAGGACAGCTCACTGGTAAAAAACCAGGAGGCTCACCATGCCTGGGACCGATGGATGGCGGTATATCCATCCTTAATAGCCGGGCCTTATATGGAACAGACTGGTGACGGGCAGTGGCGTCATTGGTGTGAGGGTTCCGGCACCGCACTCACCAACCGCCTGCCCAGCGTGTATGGGCAATTCTTCTAGGATGACCGCCGGGAGTGGCGAAGTCCTGGAAAGGCTTATGTCCAGCAGTGGATGAACTAGGCTTATGGATGGATGGATATTCCTTATTCCTACATTTTTATTTTATTCAAGCCAACCATTGTAAATAAATAAAATAAAATAATAATAATAAAGCCCTAGGGCAAAATAATCGACTTTCTGTTCGGTTTTGATGCATAAAAAGTGGGCCTTTACGAGCACTTACATTGAAAACATATGTATTACACTTTTCTACATTAACATCATAAATTTAACAAAATATTTAACCTTAAGAAAAATTTAAAATTGAAATATTAATTATGTCACTCACTACAATCTGTAAAATGTAGCTTGAGCCCTTTGACAGCTGTCAGCGCTATATATATTTGAACATGAGAAATAGAGTTAGAAATACAGATGGTATAGCGCTGTCACAAAATAACCACTTACAGAAGGTTCACTCCGCATAACTAGCGAAAACAGGCGCACGCACACATAGTACAACGATCGCGGTCGTAGTCGGTCGAATGCCAATACGAAATTCTGCCGAGATCATCATACGTACGCGTCTATGCATGTGTGCGTCGTTTTCGCTTGTTGTATGGAGTCTGCCTTCTGGTAGTATCTATTTTGTGGCGCTGTCTTTGCTGTGGGGGGTCGGATTTCCGGTAGTCCCCTTAGTTCAGTAAACTCACTCGACCATCGCTCTGTTCTCCGGCGTGTTCTCTGAGACAGCTGACTCCCACGAACGTACCAGTTCGATGGCAGGCTTCAGGTTACACACGTTCACAATCGACTGAGGATTCTTTTCCGCCATTTTGTTTAGTGCTTCCTGGAAATTGTGAAAATAATTATAGTAGTATTTAAGGATGGTTGTTATGACGCGACCAACTCAGTTGTGGGCGTGGCCAAATGTCATGCTGTTTCATTTTGCTATAAGGTGCACGAGCCATGAAACTTGCGAGGACTATACAATCGTGCTGATTTTGTCGCGGGCGCTAAATTGAAAACTTGTTTCAGCAGAAACATGATTTTGGCAAGACTGTAGACGTTTTCAAAATCTATTTCTATCTAGATAACATTTTCGATGTTTGACTCGTATTTTTTCTAAAACAATAAAAGCACATTCAGCTACACTTTTGGTAAAAAACCGTAAAATTTACGTATTTTAGTGGTTTGTATTACTTGTTTATGTAATTAAGATATTACTCAAATTTCACGATTTCAAGTTCGACTTGAACATAGATCTAGATAATGTTAATGAACTCAAGCCTAAATAACATTCCATAGACACCCCACAATGTGGTGACAGCGTTTGTATGGAGGTTTGGGTGTAAACCTTTTAATATTATATGGCAAAATGTACTCAGTTTTCTACTAAAATCCACTAAATTTACATACGCACATTCAAAAGAATAGTGTATTCAAAAGGATACATTGGCGCTGAGGGTGTTAGGAGGCTGTAAGTAACTCACCACATACTCCTTGTAGGAATGTGCGAGGGTCCAGAATTTAGGATGTATGTATAGCTGTAAGTAGGTGGACACCAACAGTTGAGTGTGCTGACGAAGTTGCTGCTGCAATATGGTTCGTTGCTCCGGCAACACCTGGAATATTTACACTATAAACGAAGATTGAAGTATGATTGAAGTCGTGGCCTAAACGGTCTTTGTAACCAGGTCATAAAAATACCCAAAAAAAACAAACGTAAATTATACTACAAAAATATCGATATCAAAATGGACAAAGTATTATATAGATGTGTAGATCGACTGTTGCTAGAAATAATAATACGGATTAACTATTTTAACTAAAGGTGCATTTAAACCGCAGCAACTTTTTTTTTTTTTTTTTTTAGCTGGTCGTCGCTTGTGAAACATTTCATCACGGGCCGTAAGCCTTTTTAAATCTGAAGCTTACAATTTAAAAACGCGTTCTTGCTCTAGTAAATATTTCAATGCAAGTGCTCGTAAAGGCCCACTTTTTATGGATCAAAACCGAACAGAAAGTCGATTATTTTGCCCTAGGGCTTTATTATTATTATTTTTTTAATTTATTTACGAGAAGTTGGCTAACCTGTAACCTTTTCCGTGTACCATAAATGTTATACTTTTTTTCCACTGTTTAACAGCTCTGGATACAGTCCTTTTGAGCCAATCATAATTTAAAGTTCACAAGATTATATTTGTTTTATTTCCTCAGACTATGCATTGAAAAACGTAGTATGATACACGGGCGTAAGAGCAATAATATACTCGGTTACGTTTAAAACACTCGCTACGCTCGTGTTTTAAATCGTCCTCGTAGTTTATACTTTTTCGCCCTTGTAGCATAAACTACTATTATATGTTACTTTAGAAACATGCTTAATTATTTACATCCTTATTTACATAAATATGTAAATAAGGATGTAACCATGTTACATTTTATAAATTATTTCTGTTGTTGCTTAACGTTACGTCAGCACAGCAACATGAAATAAATTCTATTGAAGCTGGAGGTAAAGCCGCGAGGCACGGGGTGCGGGGCGCAAAGTATTACAGATCACTTGTTGCCAAAAGTTACTACTTGTAATAAAAAAAAATTGCATTTGATAACAGTTGCTTTCAAAAGTTTTATTTTGTTACTTTATGATACTGTTTTAGCAACAAGTGGCCGCATTAGTAATTTATTTATTTATTTTATTCATAAACAAAAATCCACAGCAAGTGCATTCAGATTACTTGAACATGATACCTTCTTATTGTGCTAATAACGGATTTCATTATGCTAAAATAAACATACATATTAAAAATTGGAACATAACAATTATAATATGGTTAAATTACATAAATGGTTCGCAAAGAAGACTCCGTATTTATAATACAAAGTTACTTATATTATAATACAAAGTTACTTAATGTCATCATTTTACAAAATGTTACTCCACAAAAAGTAACTGCGGTGTGCAAGCACCTTAAGGTTTCTGTTTCATTGTATATATAACCATAAAGAGGATCTTACAAGTACTGAATCGTTCCCCGCTAGGTCGATAACAATCTTGGAGCGCGCAGCTTTTTGGAACCGATCCCTCAACAATGGCGGAACTTTGAGCTTGGTGAGACACTCCGGTGGCTTGATAACATCTCCTTCTTCTAAATCGATGCTAACTGATGAATCCTTGTTGCGTTTGCTGGAAAAAGAAATAAGTTTGTCAGGAAAATATCGGAAGAGGACTACTCCAAATGATTGAAGCTTTTTGATAGTTTTTATTTATACTTCTTTAGGCGCGTTGAGCGATTTTTGGTAGGGGAAAATCTTATGCTGGTCGTGTCACCGTCACCGACATGCCAACCAAGTGTCATTCATTGTACCCAAGAAGCACTTTTTTGGAGCATTGAAGTGTAATGTACTACGTACTGGAATAGACACCGCCGACAAAATATGTGCGCTAGACGCGAACCAACGGATGGAGGTGAGGTAGGTGGGGGACACATAGAATAGTGCTTTTCCTAACAGACGTTGCATAAGGTTATAAGAAAATAATGTCCCCGTTACACCATTTTTTCATTCCTATTTAACATTCCCCACGCCATTACCTTTCTAACAAAAAAAAATATCTATAACAAAAAACGTTCTATCATAAATACAATAATTCTACGAGCGGTTAACAAAAGGCACTGCGCTCGCGTCCCATACAAAGATATTTCAAGAAAGTTAAAAAATATAAAAATAAAAAAAAACTCCTGAGCTAAGAGGAAAACCGCATCAAAATCCGGTAGCTGGTTCTCGAGTTATAATATAAGCCAGAGCACATCCAGAAACATATTTTAGGGGGGAGACTGAGGGTAGGTTTCATCAAGCTTTTTCAGAAAATCATAGTAAGTACCACGGACGTAGCGGACTCCGCGCCGCTAACAGAATATTGAGGTACCCCATGATAAGCCCACTCGCTTGTACGGACGAACCGCACGCAAACATACAAAAAACATAAGCTAATCACCCGCCATTCTGCAGCGAACCTTGCCCGGCGAAACGCGATGACGTCGTACTTAAAAAAATTCGAATATGCCGTCCTGCGTGGTCAAATCTTGCAGAAATAATAACGGATATATGAAAAAATGTCAGGTAATTACCTTTCATAGGTAAGTTATTCGATTTTTAACGTATTTCCATTTCTTTAACGTGTTTTTACATGAAATGAATCTGCTCAGTTTGGAACTCAAAACCTAAAGTCCGCGCCACCACTGAAGTCCTACGTCAAAGACTTTATTGTCTCTGTGATATGATTCAAAATGCCTTAATCCGTGAGACTTTAGTTCAATTGTCATACTCGTGACAATTGGCCAGTGTTGCCATTAAATACAAATGCAAATCACTCACCACAAAATGTCGGTGATAGATTTTCGAGTGGAATTGATAATTTTTTTTATCTTCGTTTAAACCCTACTTCAAAAAAGAGAAAGTTGTCAACTCACCTTTTTTTTTTCTACACATATTTTTTGTGTAAGTTGCTCCATAACTTCGTCATTTCTAAACCGATTTGGATGATTCTTTTTTTGTTTAAAATAGTGTGTCGATCAATACATGTTGTTTCAGTTGGTCATCTCTATAGATATGATGAAATGAAACGTCTGTCTGTTTGTAAAATTTTTCCGCTCAGATAAAAAATACCCACGACACCAAAGGGCTTGAGCTAAACAAATTTCGACACAGGCATACACGCGCAAGTTAGGTAGTCTAAATTACATTAATTATTAAAAAAATATATACGTAATGTGTTTTTTTTTTAGACTTCCAAAAAGAAACCAAGTATGGAGGAGTGATTGGTTAAATATAATTAGAGAGAGTAGAGGTGAAAACGACTTGGTTCCCTCCAAATCCAGCGTCGTTTGTACGACTTGGTTTAGATTCGTATTACAGCGCCATCAAGCGACAATAGTATTATTTATAGTGCTAACCTATTTTCTGGGGAAATTGGTATCAGTTGGCAACCCAGCACACACACATGCACTTTGAGCCGCCGCCATTGTTGTGAATCAGTTATTAGTTAGCGACACGGTGTCCGATCCTTCATACGTTCATGGTAAGTACAACAATAAAGCCGATTGTGAAGGCTTTAATTTTAGTTTAAGGCTGCGCCGAGCGTAGAACGATTAGACACCTCGCTTGTTCTCTCGTGGTCGTTTTTATTGATTTTAACAGAAAAAATCATATTTAATTTACCAGACAAAAATTAAAAAAGGTGAAACGGCCCAGTTGTATTTTATAACGTTTGTAATTGTTTTGAATTGTGGTTGAGACAAAATTCGACAGTTAAGTTATTGAAATGACTAAAACCCCAATACCTTTTTTAGATTTTAGGTCTACTTTAGATAGATTTGTTTCTTACACCATAAGTTATTTTTATTATTCGCTGCGGCGGAAGTGTAGATACATTCTCTGTGATAATAAATATATATCTTATTTATTTATCATTAAAATATAATTCAATAAAACAATTTAACAGTCACTATCGTTTTAGATTATTTTGCTCGGCGCCCTCTTAAGTGCTGTTAAAACTAGACATTTATTTATTATTTGAAATATTATAACATTACAGTAATTACAGACAAAATCGTTACAATATTATATATGTACAACATTTTATTTTAAGCACTAACTAACATACTTTCTTCTAGCATTCTCTTCGACACACTTAATACGCATCCTACCTATCCCATCTACAAACACATGACACTTTGGTGCTTTAGCGAGCAGGGAGCAGAGCATATCGAGTGCTCGCGCGACGGCCGAGTACCAGTACAGGTTGGTACGAGAACTTGACTCCTAAATTTTCTTCATTGATAAGTTTCATAAATGGTAAACACAAGCTAAATTACTTTGGAAAAATTTCACTTTTGACAGCATTAAAACTAAAATTAAAGCCTTCAGAATCGGCTTTATTGGGAGTAATGCGAGATCTATAACGTATATTTGGGAGGGGGGGGTTCAGCCCCCTAGCCCCTCCTGGATCCGCTACCGATATAAGCATACAAACTATTGTATACTTGCGTAGAGATGGCTGTATCAAGACTTGCATAGAGATGTATAAGACTACAAAGCTGTATAAGAGCTATATAAGACAACAAAGCGTGCCTATTACCTGTACCTGGCCACTAAACATATATGTATTCAAATCCTTTGTTGTGCAATAAATAATTTTCATTTTCATTTCTATTATTCAAATTAAAGTATACTTAGTCGCTCGGCAAGAGTCACAGCACTACAAGGGATATATTCTGATTATAGTCATGGAGAGATTCCCAAATTCTGGTGGGGATTTCGTGGATTATGAAAATTAGCCTCTAATATTAGAAACCAAGAGTTACCTAATGAAACGTCACAGAAATCATGAGATTCAAAATAGAGTATAGCTGTTTTAAAGATGGATGTAACAAATATTGTCCATAAGTATTTTTTGTATTTAGTGCGTACTTTATGAAGAGAAAATCACTTATACTATCCCACAAATTTATTTAGAACTTCCTGAATGATAGGAATTCTTTTGATAATGCCGTAAATCCTTTCAGTCAAATTATACATTGATACAAAAGTAAACTAAAAAAGCTTCTGTGAAAAAGGTTTTGTCTTTTCTCAGTAACTGATAATTTTGCCTACCATTTGTTTTGCTGTACCTATATTTAAATTTCAAGTGCATGCTTTATATTCTGTGTTTAGCTATAAGTGCCTACATATTATCTATTATTTGTCTATAATCAACTGTACCTATTGACAGTGTCATTGTTTATCTATCCATGGACAATTTTTTGGAATATGTATTATATATTAGTGTTATATTTATAAGATTAAGTAGTTCTGTTTGCTTCCTTGAAAATAAAAAAATAAAATAAAAAAAGTAAAATAAAAGACGAAACCGGTCAGGAAGTTCTAAATAAATTTGTGGGACAATACAAGTGATTTTCTGTACATAATGTATTCCAAGTTCCACCAAGTGCCAACAATCAACAGTATGAACATATTATCAACAGTATACATTAAGTGTTATTTTAATTCTATACATACATATACTCACGCCTGTCTCCCAGAAGGGTAGGCAGAGACTACAGATTTTCATCTGCTACGATCCAGACACACCTCTTTCGCCTTTAATTTTATACACATTTTTAAAATAAAGTAAAGATTAACTAATGAAGAAATTAACAAAAAAATATTGGCTGTTCGAAGAAAAGCAATGAGTAATGACAAATATCTGTTTGCTACTTAGCTAATTATTGTTAATGTTAACAAAAGATATGGATAATCACAAATGGTATTTTTAAATTTTAGGGTTCCCAACCTCATCATGCAAAATCGGAACCTTTATAGGATCCCTTTGTTGTCCGTCTGTCTGTCTACCTGTCCGTTTGTCAACTTCCTTTTTCTCAGAAACAACTTGAGTTGAAATTAATATCGGATACTGTAGTCTGCAAAAAAATAAAGTTTCTAGTTAAATGCAATAAAAATAAACGGCCTTTCAATTGTACTTAGTACATTGTTCACCGAGGGAAGAAAGGGGACGATTACCAACGAGCCTCAATTCACACGGGTTGGGAATCGCACTTTTTCCCGAGTGATACATAGTGCTTTATACTACACCTGCGAGGAAATAGTAGGTATAATTTTACTTTTAATCAAGATACAATAAAAGAAACCGACTGACTCGCGTGCGATTGTCACTTTTTATTTCCTTTTTATTTTTTATTATGTGCAGGAAAAGCAAGTGGCCAGTATAATTTTTCGAGTTTTATGTACGAGTTCGAAAAATAATACTGGCCACTTGGCCACTTGCTCATTCTTTATGTTATTTAAAAAAAAAACAGCACGTTAACAATGGATTTTCATACACTTTTTCCGCCCGCATATTTGTATGACAGTAATGACGTATTTTCTGCATCGTTTTTAAAAAAGTAAGAAGGTACTTTCGGAGCAGGTGTAGTATAAAGTGTATTTTCATACTTCCCGGTGATCTAAAATCATAAAATGTACGAACGGACTACTGTTACGTAGGGCGCAAAGAAACGCTGCTCTGCGCTAGTGGCGGAAACTGACAGACCTGTTCCAAAAAGTTCTACAACTTACTCGACGGACTTGCGAGAACATTCCACAGTTTTCTAGAAGGATAGTGTCGTATGTGAAGGTTGTTCCCGACCATGCTATAATGTTCTCGATTTGCATCGAAGTTTCTGGAACTCTTGGCTCGGCGTATAAATATAGGGCCGCGTTCGCTGTGGAGCGGTTGTGTTCTGATAGCGATACCGCGAGGATCACTTTATTATGGGATACGAGTATAGCGAAGTACAAGTTAGTTAAGGACGTTCAAAAACGAAGCGATTACTGTTATTTGTGATTACAGAATAGAATATCTTTATTTGGTATTACCACATTTTTACTCAAAACTAACAACTAGAGACTAATAATAATACCAAATAGGTCTCCACTCAGCATGTGTCATGAGCATGTCTAGCGCCATGACGCTGATTTTCAGTGGATGCCTATTATGTCATAAGTATACATATATTAAAAATAAAAAAATAAGTAAAATTTTCAATTATAAGTTTGACAGAACACAACTAATCACATCTAGACTATTTGACAATTAAATAAGCTTATTTGCTACTAATAACGCCAATCAGGACTGTGATCTGTTTGCTGATGGATGGCAGAAAATATTGTCAGAGTGTTTGTGTTTTTGTGAGAAGGCCTGTTTCTGACTTTACGTGTTACTCTTATTTATTTTAGGTGATTGTACCATTTTATGTTTGTCTTACTATCTTTAATTATTGTAATTGGTTTGTCCGTTTTAATTAAAGTAAATAAATAAATAAATAAATCTGTGACTGTTTAAATAAAGTGCCAGTGTTTTGGTGTAAATTGGTATAAATTTATTTATCCCGAACCCCAGCTGATATGTAGGTGTATTGTACATACTTAGTAAAAAGTTGTATTTTTTTTTTGTTAAATATTCATGTCTACTAGCTTATTTGTTACAACTGTACGGAACTCCTGGGGGCACGAGTCCTACTTGCACTTGACCGGTTTTTATTAATGAATAAAGCGAGCAAGCCAGCCACAGCCAGTCTTTTCGAAATAAAAGGTCTTGTGAGGTACACGGTTTTAAGTTTAGAAGACAAAACAATGCCACTAACAAGGAACTCTACCGCGCCTGACGACCTAGCCACGTCGAAAACAAGTGACAAGTTTACTCAGTGCACTGATTATCAAGAATTGGAACATCTCATCATTCGTATCCGGGATTCTGGTGACACTTCTAGGACTGCAGCAAAGAAAATGGCGGTTGTACTCCAGGCTATGGCAGAACTAACCAAGTTAGAGAAAAGTCTAATTCTCGCCAGAATGGAGACTCAAATAGCGGTTATTGAAGCTGCTGCGGCTAAGGAGAAAAAGGTCACCGTTGTTTCAACTATAAACGAATCTAAAAACAAACGAAGTGAGGAAGCAACGCAACCGGAATCTTCTGCGAAGAATGTGCCAACTGGGAATCAAGATGAAAAAGGACGAAGTGAGGAAGCAACGCAACTGGAATCTTCTGTGAAGAATGTGCCAATTGGGAATCAAGATGAAAAAGGACGAAGAGAGGAAGCAACGCAACTGGAATCTTTGGAGAAGGAAAATGAGGAAAAAACGGAGTTGGAAATGTGGGAGAAGAATGTGATAATAAGTGAAGAGGTGAAATTACTGGAAGACTTGCCGAGTTTGAGGGAAATGAGAGATTTGGTCCCGTTCGCAAATCGAGTGAACAAATCGATTCGAATGTTGTGCAGTCTAAATATATCAAATGTAAAGGAACAGGAGTTGGTTAAAATAGTATTACCAAAGTTCATAGAAGCTTTCAGAGAAGACTATGTGAGAGAGTTTATAGGGACTAATGGTGTTACTTTGGGTATGATAAGAGACTTCCTGAATTATGAAGCTTTTTCACTAAAGAAATATGGTCCCAGCTACATACCGAGTCTCCGGTATGAAATTGGTTATATACACTGAAGTCACCTTACATAAATGTATAGTGACGAGAATTCATTTATAATCATTAAATATATATGTTACCATTCGGCTTTTCTTTATAAATATTTTTTGTATGTTATATTCCACATAAATATAAATACCTCAGTGGGGTCGAAATATAGCGCCTAAAACCATTTAATCAAGTATTTATATTTATGTGGAATATAACATACAAAAAATAAAAAGGCCTTTAAACTGTATTTTATAAAAAATATTTTATTAACATACTTTATAAATATTTATATATACAGGTTGGAAAAAATTTAAGGGCCCTGAAGGGGAGCTACCTTAAATCGTTTAGTTAGCTCATTTTACTGAAAGGAAACATTCCTTTATTTTTTAAAAGAAACAAAACTGTATTCAAAGATATTCTGAAATTAGCTTGTCTCATCCGGGAATCGAACCAACTAAAAATTAAAAAAATAAACCCTCGCTATTTTATCATACGAATCGGTAGGATTATTGTTCAGAATAAAATTTGTCTAATAAACATTTGGTCTTACACTCATCTGTTGTACGAGATACTCATGAAATTAAATATTGATTACAAGTTCTTTGTTAACAATACCTAGTACTGTTCACTTGTAACAAGTAAATGAAACGTTCTAATTTTCTTATCTCTCTTACATCCAAAGACATCGTATGAAGTACAAGCTTGCTAATGTTATTTATCTTAAGTACCTTGTTGAAGACTTCAATAAGAAAATCGTTAAATGGTAATAATAAATGTATGCAGAGCACAATTACTTCTTGCACTAGGCGTACTGACGAAAAGTTTAAAAAAGGAACGTATTTTTTTTGCAACGCATTTTTTGCAAATAAACAAATTTGAAGTTCGAACCATAAATTTCGTTCGAAATTAAAATTTTGTTTTGTTTTGCTTTCTTTCTGTGCTGTCATTGTGTAATAATGGCGTATAATTATTACTTTACAAGTGAACAGTACTAGGTATTGTTAATAAAGAACTTGTAATAAATATTCAATTTCATGGGTATCTCGTACAACAGATGAGTGTAAGACTTTAGTTTAGTAGACAAATTTTACCCTGAACAATAATCCTACCGATTCGTATAATAAAATAGCGAGGGTTAATTTTTTAATTTTTAGTTGGTTCGATTCCGGGGTGAGACAAACGAATTTCGGAATATCTTTGAATGCAGTTTTGTTTCTTTAAAAAAATAAAGGAATGTTTCCTTTCAGTAATATGAGCTAACTAAAGGATTTAAGGTAGTTCCCCGACAGGGCCCTTAAATTTTTTCCACCCTGTATATAACAGTTTTTATTAAAATATACACATAAACAGATTACAGCAAGATATATTCCGATCCCTCTTGGGCTCGGCATCAGTTCCTCATACATAACAAACAACCAGTTACTGCATTCCTAAAAGCCAGGCTCCCGCACCTCTTAGACGAAATTTATGGCAGGACGTAAATGAGTCATTAACATTCATAAAAAATAGGGATTCTTCTTTTTTGTGTAATTAATGAAATACACGGAAAATTGTAATAAATTTCTGGTATATGCATTTTGTCTATATAATCTAGGGTTTTGTAATTGGAAAACATGTTTGGATAAATTTTCCTCGATGAAAATAATTGTTGAAATTAAGTCTTCAAACACACTTTTTGTCCTCGTTTGACTCGAACATATTTTATTAGATGGGTTTCAACAATATCTAGAGATTTGGTTTTAGAAATTTTGCTAGCTATTTTAGTTTTTTTTATAAAAACATAAAACTAACATTTTGCGATTTCGCCCTGAAGCGTTTTTTCGCTTGGAGTGACAGTGACAAAAATAAAATTCGCGTAGCCTCTTAATTAGGTAAAATTCTAAAAATAAGTAGGTACTTATTTTATGATCAGAAAAAAAAATGGTTTTTAATTTCGCGACAGCTATCGGGCGTCGTTTTTGGTCACTCACGTCTGTAGTAAAAATTTCGTTGTCACTCAATTCACCTTATACAGGCTGTAAGCTGATAGATGCCATTAAATAAAATCAAATATATAAAAGACTATCTAAGAGAAATGCATTTTTTGTTTTATAATGAAACAGAAATTATATTACATATAAAATTTTCCGTATTTAAATTTCTCAAGTGAAAAATTGTATCCTTTTGCGCGGATATTTTATTTTATTTATTTACACATTACAGCTATTATTACAGGTAATCCTGATATAAACAACCTAAATAAAATAACTAATATATACATTTTTCAGTAACATAAGACCCACATAGCAGCCCTTGCGAACTCGCTCAGAGAACATTGGTTAAGGTCAATTTTCTCCGCGACCAGATTTAGTGTGCGCATGTTCTGGGTAAGTGCTTCAGTCAGTATGATCAGTAGCATATGTGCTGTCATTAATATGTCAATTGTCATTTAACTCTCTTCAAGTTCAAGGTATTGTTTAAAAAGGACATAAATAAAAATACTCACTTGGCCTTGCCATCCATTTTGCTTTCCTCGACTCCAGTTTCGTACACCTCCATGACGCCATCTTCACGGCTTTCATCAATCATCAGCGGATCATCATCCAGCGGTTCACTTTTCCCGACGGACACGAGAGATCTTCTCCTTTCTAGAATGTGACCTCTACTATCCTTTTCTTCATCAGAAACAGGCTCTTGCTTCCAAGATCCGTTCAAATTGCTACTGTTTACGAATTCCGTATTGTTATTTTCAATGTTTTTGTCAAAGTCCTCGGGCATGATGTGAAACAGTTCTGTGACCAGATCGTTTAGTTCCTTCTTGGATATTTTGATAATGCTGCTTTCTAAACTTTCTTCGTCTTCTTCATCTAGGGAAAAAAATTGCACGTTTATTTATTTATTTTCAATGCATGTGCTCGTAAAGGCCCACTTTTTATGCATCAAAACCGAACAGAAAGTCGATTATTTTGCCCTAGGGCTTTGTTATTATATATATATTTTTTATTTATTTACAATGGTTGGCTAACCTGCAGCCTTTCATAGACATTATACTTTTTTTTTCCACTGTTTAACGGCTCTGGATACAGTCCTTTTGAGCCCATTATAATTTAAAGTTCACAAGATTATATTTGTTTTCATTTCCTCGCACTATGCATTGAAAAATGTAGTATGATACACGGGCGTAAAAGCAATAAATTACTCGGTTACGTTTAAAACACTCGCTACGCTCGTGTTTTAAATCGTCCTCGTAACTTATTCCTTTGCGCCCTTGTAGCATAAACTACTATTATTTTATTTGGCGTACACAACAGGTTACAATCAGAAATATGACAATAGATAATTACAAAGGTTAGGAGCTAGACTGTCACCCAAAAACGCGCACGCACAGCATGCTAACTATTATTAAAAAGAAAATAACTAAATTAAAAGGAAAATACTAATATTATTACTTAGATACTTAAAAACAGTAAAATACTCAAAAACAATTTTATGAAACAATCTGCTTGATTTGCCTTTTATAGGCAACTGCAACGTTAGTTTAAATAATACTATTAGGTGTACAGGCTGGAAAATAAATGCAGTTATTAGGTCTTTAGATATGAAATTGCCGTTTTCTATAGAGAATTTGAAGGAAACTCAATTTTCAGTACTAACATTTTTGCAATTTTTTAGGAATGACAAATTGATAAGACAACATTGAGCTAACAGCAACATTAATTTAATTTTGAAAAGTGTCCACTGTAAAAAATCATGACGAATCTTATCATGGAAATGAATGGTATTTAGGAATGTTTTTGAATATTTATTTTTTACAATCAAACCGAAAATAAAAACAAAATTTAATACGTAGATATAAAACCTTGAAATCAACTTTCACACAAAAAAGAAATCATTGGAATAGCTTTTAAATTACAGGAATTATGAACTCATGAATCTGTAAGAAATTTTCAGCAATTTCATATGTAAAGACTTTAAATATTGATGATAGACGGTTTTAATGAAAGGATACATTCCTTAATTTTTTAAACATTTTCCACCATATCTGTACAACGAATATTTTGTACTTGATATACCAGTAATGCACATACTTAAAGTAGTCACAATGTAATAGGTCCGTTTTGACATATGTCATCGCAACGTATCTATGGATGTGAACCATGCAAATCGGTAACTATGTCAACCGATTCTCACGAGAAATCGATTCAAAATATTATGAGTTTGTTATCGTTTGAAATATTTTCAAGTTTATTGGTTATAATTTCCAGAATAAACATAATTGCCAAAGTCAACGTGAAAGAAAATATAAACAGTTCAAAAGTAAAGCCTAAAGTCACAAGAAAAAAACACTAAAAACAAACGGGAGCACAACGACTTTCAATATGGTGATAGAAAGATATTTTGGGAGCTAAAACCAGTTTTTAATTTTTTTTTCTCTACGATAAGAATCTGAAATGGAAATTCTTACGTGCCAGTAATATTTTGTACTGTTGTACTTCACTGACCTCAAATTACATAGAGGTCTGAGCTTTGATAGATATAAAATACTGGCCAGTAAGAAAAATATGTAGGCTTCAACATGAAAAAATTGCTCCAAGCCTTATAAAAAAAAATACTGCCATATTTCTTACCAGCCAATCTGTCTATTGATAGGATGATTTATGGAAAACTGCCTGTAAACCAATTCATTAATAAAAAAAATGGGACTTTAAGCAATCAATGCATGTTTTTTTATAAATATATTTTTTGTTTTTGTAAACTATAAGTTTAAAAGCTAAGTGGTATGTAACATTATTTAGCACAATTATTATATTATATTTTTCGGTATACGCGACACCGTTACAAATACATGCAAATGTTCAAATCTAAAAAGTTTATATTTGCAAAAAAAAAAAGGAAATTTAAACTTGGCTTTTGGCGTACTGGTCTCACAAAAGCTAATTACAGATCATTACAATTATTTTATCAATATTAAAACAAGTTAATTATTTTCACGTGGAATCGAATTGAGTCCGTGAAATTAGGCGATTATCTGGTTACAACACTATTATTAAGAAAAAATTGACTGAGAATGTAACTGTTTTTGAGACATTGTGTAGTAATTCAAAATTGCATTTTATTTTGAATATGCGTGAAAATAGTACTTGAAATATGTTCCGTGATAATTAAAAAACGTTTATTTATTTTCTTTAAACCCAATAAGTTAATAATTATTTGTTAACCGTTTCATTTATTACATGTAAAGTTATATTTTATGGTCGTTCTTATCTGTCAAAACGGGCCTCTTATTTTGTGGCAACTGTAACGCCCACGAGATGACGTTCTGAAACAGATGGCGCTGTCATCGCTACTGTCCGAAGTTTTTCTATGAGCATTTTCGTTTTTATACGAAACCCTAAACAGGCATTTCTCTATGGACTGGTTCCATGGGTCGTCCACTAGCGCCGCGGTACTGTAGCTCTATTGACGGAACCCTGATGGACTCACGTGCGTCAGGGTCGGCGGCCACATTGTACTCGGGGTCAGCCTCGTCGTCATCCTCGTGTCGCGAGGTGGACGCGGGGTTCAGACACTCCTCTAAGAACTGGTTCCATAGATCGTCCACTATAGGCAGCGGTACCTTGAAATAGAATTTGTTCATGTTATAGTACTATACATTATTATATAAATTATTATAGGTACTCATTATTAAATTACTTTATTTAAAGCTTACTGCCAGTCTTTCTACACTTGCAGCCTATCACGATTACGCAAAATTTTCGACTATGTTATCGAAAATAACTAGAACTAAATAACTAGATATATAAAAATATCATCTTAATAAAAACACATTTAATGTTTCACAATATCACTTTATAAAATGGGACTTTTTGATCACCGTTCAAATTCATAATTGATCTTAGTAAGTGATCAGCATCATGAATCGATAACAATTTTTGTGAAATTCGTTAAATGAAATTTCGACTTTCCCTAGTAATTCACACCCAGTTCTGAGTGAATTGAATCACTATGGGCAGCAGCCGAAATTTCATTTTATCAATTGTACAAAAATCGTTATTGGTTCATGATGCCATTATTTACAAAGTCTTAAATATGAATCTGGACGATGTTCACAAATTCACTTGTACATTCACCTTGGTTTCGCCTCACGACATCATCAAGGAACAACAAACAGGAGACTATCAAATAAAGAACTAAAATACCCTACGTGTTATGTACAATAATGCTATCATTGCCTTTCGGTTCCGGATGAAAAGGACAACCCAATACAAGTAGGCGGGATTGACTGAATTCACTGTTGCACTTTCTCGCATAGGTTTGTCCCTTTATCCGGAACCGAAACGGATGTATGTAGTCCGAGCCTTACGGGGTATAGACACGGAAGGATTCGAAATGTTTCCTTCTGCTTTGATTTTTGGACATACCTCATCAGGTGGCACGAAGGAGCTCTCGATATGCTCTATGGAGGTCGCAGACAGACTCAATTTGGAACGAGTTCTTAGAGCGATTGTAGCGTCTTCTTCGATTTGGAGCTTCCGACGCGCCGGGGTCATTTCCTGCAAAATATATGCCATTTTTAGGGTTCCGAAACCCAAAAGGTAACCAACGGGACCCTATTACTAAGACTCCGCTGTCCGTCTGTCACCAGGCTGTATCTCATGAACCGTGATAGTTAGACAGTTGAAATTTTCACAGATGATGTATTTCTGTTGCCGGTATAACAACAAATACTAAAAACAGAATAAAATAAATATTTGAGGGGGAGCCATACAACAGAGATGTTTTTTTGCCGTTTTTATAGATAATGGTACGGAACCCTTCGTGCGCGAGTCCGAATCGCACTTAGCCGGTATTTTTGCTATAAATGGAGAAACATTTTGATTCGTCATTCATCAGCATATTGGAACTCGATTTTAAGAACAGACATCGTGACGCGACCAACTCAGTTATGGGCGTGGCCAAATGTCATACTGTTTCATTTCGCTATAAGGTGCACGCTCCATGAAACTTGCGAGGACTATACAATCGTGCCGATTTTGTCGCGGACGCAAAAGTGAAAACGTGTTTCACGAGTAACCACCTTTTGGCAAGACTGTGCACGTTTCCAAACATTATTTTTGGTTATTATTAATCTAGATAAAATTTTCGATGTTGACTCCCGCCTCGACACTGACTCCCCATTCATCCATCCATTCAAGGGTATGTGAGATGACTACGACTTTGAGTTCACCTGTTAATTTAACATTTATGATGTCAACTATAATAGGTATTTCAACATTTACTCACCTTCTCATCCTCTTTATACCTCATATTTTCTTAAATATCTTTTTTACCTTATGATATCACCATGAATATACCCCCCCCCCCCCCCCCTAGAGTGATAAACAATATATCCCGAGCCTACGGTCGTAGGGCTAGGGAACCACCTTAAATAACACACACATACCCTTTCTTTCATATACACAATAGATATACACACACACATACAAATTTGTAAAATAAGATCCGTAGAAAGAGCGGGTCTCCCTTAAAACAGGTGGTAAAACTTAAAAGGGGAGTCCCACTCCCTCAAAACCTACATTTTGTAATGTAAATAAAGAATTTTTGAATTTTTTTGAATAATCTCGTCACAGCAGCCGTCCCCTCTTACTTGCGGCACCACAAACGGTCCATCCTTGACGACCAGCGGACTGGCGGGGACACTCGCTGGTGTGGCTGGAGTACGAGGCTGCGAATCCACGTCACTGCACGATATATCTGTGTGGTCGTCGTCACTCTGGAAAGGTGGTGAATCAACACATAAACCAGCTATACTCTATTTTAAAATGGCAAATAATGTTTGTACAGCTTGGCAAAATAGAGTGTGGAATAAATGAGGGCGCGCCTTCCTTACATATGACCACCCCATAGTGAGAATCAATGATTTTGATATTTAATTTTATCAGACAAGGCAGACAATTTTAAAGTCATGTATGCAGCATGTATGTATGTTCGTTAACAACATCGGCGTTTCCTAATCTTGTTTCACTCAAGATTTTGAATCAAACGATAGCAATATTGACCATGGAGAATTCATAATATTTTCTTAAGTTTTCATGAGCACTATACATGAAACAATTTTGAACGGATTTCACACTCCGTTCACCACTCCATTTTGAAACGTTGGCTTTTTGTAAAAATCAAATAAAACGAGTGTTAAATCCGATCAAAATTGATCCGTTGAAAATCAGTGACAACCAAACTAGATAATTCATATAAATTAATATATCAATAAATCAATAAAATTACATAACACTAAAAGCAAACTTTTTGCGGATCAATATCTCTTAGTCGCATCGAAAGAATGACACACAAGCACAGACTATCTTAACAGTAGTCGACAGTTACGTAGGTGTTGCCGTCAATCAAAATAATTGGTTGCACCTGTCACCGCGTCAGACTTTTTTTGCCAAATTGTAAACAACTTTTGTAACCTAAGTGATGAAATATGACGTAAGAAAGCATTTTTATATACATTTTGGTTTAAACTAATAAAAGTGAACTCACATACATTAATATGTTTAATTGTGCAGCAAAAATTGCAGTTGAACATATATTTCATCACTTTTAGGTTATAAAGTTGTTTACAAACATTATTTGCCATTTTAAAATAGAGTATAGTCTCTAAGATGTATAGGCAGCAGAGATTATTTGCTACAATCCCGCTCCTTAGATGGTAAGTTCCCCCTGGCAGTGCTGATGCTGGGCTCAATTTCAAATTCTAAATTCAAATAGTTTATTTTGTAAAGTAAGTACACATAATACACTTTTTACGAGTCAATTTAATCTTATAAAAAATATTTATGTAATAAAATAACAAATGTACATGAACTAAATTAAAGGTTTATTTAATTATGTAGCAATATATATAGGATTAAAATGATAGGTATAATCTACAATTATGAAACATCTTTTTTGGTTTTAAAACGTTCGTTTCAAGAACGCGGTTCAGAGATGAACTTGTTTTTTTTTTCCATAAAATAGGTAAGTAATAGAAATAAAATGTGATTCTACTTGAATACCATATTTTTTTCCCTACAAAATATTTCAGTATCAACAAAAAACACACCAATTTGTTGTTTCGCTGCGTGATCATTAGTATTACGCGTTCAAGAAAAAGAGACCAATGAGCCAACATGAAATCGCCTCTATCAAAAGCAAATAAGGTCTTTGTCATTGGACTTATAGTGCTGGACGGGTAATATAAAAAGTTGCTAGGGTAGGCCATCCTCTTAAGGGTCGGCGCTCGTTGGAAATAAGTCCTACTTCAACGCTTTTGTTTTTTAACTGTCTATCTCGCTCTTATTAACTGCCTCGCACGGAAAACCTCGGATATTTTCACTTTTTTTGCAACATTTTACGTAGTGTGGAAAAACTATAAATGTTATCGGAGAACTATTTTTTTAAATAATATTTAATGTGTTTTTATGGTTCTGAAATATATTTTTTGATTGTTATGTCTCTAATTAAATCACAATAGTGATAATGCAGCAATGATATTCGAGAATTTTTCTAGAAATTCCTGATTTTTTTCTGAAGTCACTATGAAAATTTACAACAATTGTTTTTAATGATCTTGTTTTTCATTTTATAGAGTAGCAAGTGGTATTTATTTTGATTAGAAATACTAACATTTTACTATCATCTTAAAGTGATAATGCCGAACCCAGTTTTTGCCAGATTTCCGAACTCCGACCCTTAATACACGTGGTCCATTTGTGCACGAAGTACAGCGATAAAGCTGACCACCCTTCACGTTTGAGACGCAATAATCGTCAGTGAAAAGTGGACTGTAACTTGCATTTCACAATTCATAATTCGGAACACCTTTGAAACCCGCTCAGGAGCTCATATCGTGACAATACGTATGGTATGTAAAGGTAGTAAAACCATTCCCACTCACAGGAATCTCATCATGCGCTGGTTGGTACTCATCATCATCCTCGTCTTCTTGCAACTCCTGCGCAATAAGAGCCTTAACCTCGGGCCTGGTCTTCACCGGGATGTGCTTGATCGGTGTCAGCTCCAGGTTCTCAAGGTTCCAGTGCGCTTTGGACTTCGGAGACACTTTCAGCAACTCTCTGAAAAGGAAAAACTAACATTTGATCAAAAGTTGAGATATGAGGGAGATCTCAAACTGCTACAATCCTGACACACTTCTATAATTTTTTCCAAAGGTTTTCTATATTAGTTACTTTTTTCACCCTTCAGGATTTGTACAGCGGTGATCACATCAAACTATACATATTGGATTTTGTACCTATCTTATATCCTTCACTATAGGATCTAATTTAAATTTAGTACTGCAAATGTATAGATTAATGTGATCTCCACTGTACAATGATGATTGATGTCTGCAAAGTACGTCATACACAATGTATGACATGAGATCCATTAACAAAAATATGATTAATTTGCCATCGAGATAAGTCGTCAACCGAACTTCAACAGGGATCATAGTTGGCAGCTGGCTCCGTCTTGGAAACCGGTTCTCGATGGATCGAGCAACTTTAGGACAGTACCCAGTGACAGTGACGACGTTGTGAGCTCGGTCTGTTTAATAACCGCCCCTAATAACGAACAATTGGACCAATTAAAAGAATCAAGTGCATCCACCATCCCACCTCCTTCGACGACGCAGCCAACGCTTAGCGCACGAGCAATGCGTGCAGCTCGCCGATCGGCAGCTACCAGTGCCCGTTTGAAAACGACGGTGAACGCCGCGTCGTCGTCCTGAGAACGACACTCGCCTTGATAACGCCGAAATTGTATCGGTGAAATGGTTAGCATATAGTCAACAACAATCACACGTGAGTGCTCTAGCCGTATGTAATAATACTTTAGTATATCAGCTCACGCGAGTTTTAATAATACTAAAAAGGATGCTTTTACAGTAAAGGTGTACTTACTTGACCTTAGCCCTGGTCAATTTAGGGGTCAATTTGGACTCCTCTGTGCCAGATTCTTCTTCCTCCTCTCGAAGCTTCACCAGCGCCAGAACGTGGTCATTAGTCACAACTTTCTGAAATCAGATCATTTTACATTTTAGTTATTTATTAGGAAAAACATATATCATACATAATAATAATTAGTCTAATTTAAATTATTACATAAACGTTTCCTTAATTGCCATAGTTTTCAGCGATAAGCCGGCCCAATTCGTTTTACTATACAAGATGGCGGCAATCAAAATCGAAATGGCCGCTAAACTGCACTGGGTGAAAGCTTTAAGGCCTGGTCCATGGTACACAACAATCCTGTTGAGTGATTTTGAACTTAATCATATTGTCAGAAAGTGTACATGGGAACGCTCGCTTCGTGCGCTGAAGGCACGCATAATCAGTGAATTTTCAAGGTTTTCTGGATTTTCTGAAAAAGTGTAATCGATATTTTATTCATATTTTTCGGTCTACCAGTTTCGGAGATAAGGGGGGACATATATTTTTGTGGTTTCTCGAAACCAGTGCCAGTAAACATAGTAAAAGTATATATTTTTGCAATCAGCTTACCCATATTGTGTTTTTAGGGTAATATTTTTTATTTTTCTCACTTATGTTTTGGAAATATTTTAAACAATTTCAAATTTTTCATATTTTTGTTTACACCTTGATATGTGGGCAAATTAATGCAATTTTTGTGCCACATTTCATGTCTTTGTCTTTAACGGTGCTAAAGTTATGCGGCTGTGACATGCGGACGGACGGACAACGAAGTCTCACCATAAAGGTTCCTTTTGTACCTTTTAGTTACTACGGAACCCTAAAACAATTTGTAGTAAAACAATCATAGACATTCGTTCACGTAAAAGCGACTGAAAGTATTTGGATTTTCATTGTCATGTAGCGAAATTTCGTAGGCGTAACTACGTAGAGCCACTGAGTGATGGCGGCTATGACGTTTAAATGCCTACAAAGTATCGTTATTATTTATTAGCAAGTGTGAATTAAAAAATGTAATACTTCATTGTTGATAGTGATGTTTTACTTGTTTCGGTTATTATTTTTCGATTTGAATGTTGCTTTATTGTGCAATAGAATTCGTATAGAAACAAAGAATGTTTTTTAAAAAGTTTCTCATTGTTTATAGGTCGTGTTTGAGGTCGCCAAGTTACGCAATAATATTTAATTCAAAAAAAAAACAATGACGAAGTTAAACTAAACGAAAATAAATGGTAGTAAAATACTTTTTTCGATTTAGATATTTAAACATCTCTTGGGGGCCCCGGGGCACTACACCGCATAGCCCTCCGATAGCTACGCCACTGGTTTTAGCACATTTTCCTTTTGTATCATTATGCTGAATGACGTGTCTAATGTTGAGTAAACTCACACTTGATTTTTATTTTTAACCGAAATTTGAAATGTACCTCATCACTAAATGCAG
Organism: Ypsolopha sequella; assembly: GCA_934047225.1. Lineage (NCBI taxonomy): Eukaryota > Metazoa > Arthropoda > Insecta > Lepidoptera > Ypsolophidae > Ypsolopha > Ypsolopha sequella. The sequence continues at coordinate 7,813,438 of OW204002.1, read as the reverse complement.
CTGTCATAAGTGCCATCACTCAGTGGCCCTACTTTAAGGGTAGAACTATGCATTTTTTTTAAACAAATACCATTTCAGATTCATTCATAAATTAACAATTTTCGTCAGATTCCAACACTGGCAGCAGAATAGCGTATACAATTTTCAACGCGTGCGACAGAGATTGCATTAGTTTAGAACCCGTGTCGCGATCCCAAATTTATGAACCCAGCCCTAGGTATATGCATGGGGGTATATGTACCTACATTAGGGCTACATTTACGATGTATAGAATAGAATAGCTTTATTTTGTATTTCCACATTTTTGCTTAAAACTAACAACTAGAGACTAATAATAATACCAAATAGGTCTCCACTCAGCATGTGTCATGAGCATGGCTAGCGCCATGACGCTGATTTTCAGTGGGTGCCTATATATGTCATAAGTATACCTATATTAAAAATAAAATAATTAGTAAAATATTCAATTATAAGTATGACAGAACACAATAACATCTAGACTATTTGTCAATTAAATTAATAAGCTTCTTTGCTACCCATAAAAATACAGACAGTTTCAGTATCCCTAAACCAACAAATAACAAACACACACAAACAAATCCCAAACGATAACAGTTTTAAATTATTAAAACAATAGCAATACTAAATAAATATATATTCGAACAAGAAAGAAAAGCAAATCTGGATATGAATAACAGTAGTAACAATGTACCTGCTTTGTCGATATAATATAATATTATATGCATCAAATGGAAGTAAAAACAAAATAATTTCTCTAAATTTGTGCAAACTACAGGTCGCGGCAGTAAATAAATCACATCGTGTCGTAGTGTCATCTCTGTTGCTCCAAGCACTAACAGTCCGGTGACAGAGATGACATGACGCTATACTGTATACTGGTACTGTATATATAGCTCTTTACTATTTGGTATTACGTATATTGTATATTGTTTTTATTTTTTATTTATTTATTATTTACATTTATACTACACAATATTTACAGGCTAATTACGGGAGTTGACCGTCGGCGAGGGTTTTTAAAAAGAAAGTCGGAAGAGAATTTACTTAAATATGTAATCGATGTGTGATTACAATTCTTATGATATCTATCTTACATTAAACTTATATCTTAGTGATCCCGATGATCAGAGTATGACCTCCCGCTGTCGCGATGTTAGCATGAAGGCGGCGTCTTGGATGGTGAAATACCCTTTTAATATGTCGGTCGATGATGCGTCAGCAACTCGAACGGTTGCACAATCTGTTTGGTGGTGTGATGGCTGTTGGAGTCGGTAGGGACATAGTCCTCGACGTAACACCTCCCCTCTAGAACGAGCAACTATTTGCCTATGTCTAATGCAAATATTGCGGCTTTCTTATCTTCGATAGTTGCCGGAGTTTGAGATGATGTGCTAGCTTCTTTAGCATCCGTAAGTTTCAGTCCAGGATTCCGCTCAGTTTTAATCTTATGGTTTCGTTTTCGTATGTAGAATATAGTGATGAAAGTTATAATCAGCAATATCACTGCATACAGTGGAATGATTGTACGGTAGGTAGTCCTTGTGTCGAAAGATTGCAGGTTCGTAGGTATTTCCATTGTAACTTGTTGTTGAATATTGTGCAACTTATTCAAGTCAATTGTCATGAACTTGTACTCAGGTGCTTTATTCTCAGAAGATGATTTAATCAGCATGTTTGACCGTGGCAATGTCGTGATTTCAACAGCTTGTCCGCGAATTTGGTCATTGAAATTGATTATGGTGAAACTCGGCGTCTTTATACTGCAGTTTCGAGGAATTGTTGCAATGTAACTTCCTTCCAGGATGTGGTGGTATTCTTGTCTGCAACTTAGCTGCACTTTCAATGGTTTCGGGAATGACAGAATGTAGTGTTGGTCATCTAGCTCCATCAAGGCTTCTTTAGATAAAGAAATAGACGTAGGGTTGCATGTTTCATCAAGGTCTTGTAGAAATATTAGTCGATGAATACAGTCGCGCTGATTTCGGATCTGGTGGTTGAGCTGTTGCTTGCAGATGTACACCATGCGTCGATCTTCGGGCATTCAGCCTCTATGTAAGCAAATTCCTGGGAATTGGTTGCCATAAAAGGAAACGGAGGAAGGATGACATTATGATTTTTATTAGGTACTGGGCAGAGCTTATAAAGAGTGTATGAGTTCGGGGATGTAATGGGAATTTTAAGGATGATTACTATTTTATCTCCTACAAAATATGAGCCTAAACTAATAAGATCATAATAATACCTAGTGTCTAACGATAAAACTTGATCGTGCGAGTAAAGTGCATTTAACTTTTTAACTATGCTAGTGATATCCCTAACTGATAAAATAGAATGGTGCAAAGTGCCTATGCGACTAAAAGCTAATATATTTTCTAATCTCATTACTTCTAAAAATAGTTCTTGCACATTTTCGCTAATTATAGCAAAAAGTTGCGAGACTTGCGCAAAGATACCTACTTGGTTGTTATCTTTAATCGTCATGTTTATGAAACTTGATACGGCCCTTTGTAATTTCAACTGGTTGTAGGTAAGATTATTTAGTACTTGAGTTTGATGGTCGGTTATTTCTTTAAATAAAGTAATATGGTGATTAAAATTATTCGAAAGCTTTTGGTCATTTTCTTGCAAAGTTTTTAATAGACTTTCATATCGCAAAGCATCGTTGTAGTCTAGGTTTCCCGTGATACTTTTTACAAAGCTTCCCAGGGGGTTAAATAAACCACGTTTCGCTCTTTTTGATCTGAAAGTGTCCAACTGTGCTGAAATTTTTTCTAGTTTGCTAAAAAGGTGAACTATTTGATACTTAAACAGTGAAAAGCTCTTGTTACTTATGTCATTTGCAACGTTAGTTAATTCAGTTTTTGCAGTGTCAACATGTCTTTGTATTATCGTAATGTCAATGTCTTGTAGGAATGTATGGTAGTGGGATATTATTTTCGTAGGGCCTAATTTAAAAGGAAGTATGCCAGGTCCGTCGTCAAGGCTGTCAAGTCGGATGTCTTGTGCTTGGGCCAGGGTCATCAGGATTAGAAGGTACGATGAGCTGATCATTCTTAATCTTCCCTTCTGGCTTTCTGTTGAGATCTTCGATCCGTCAATGTCTGGAGGGATCTCTCTGCTCCTTTGGACGGCCTCCGTAGGTTCGTAGAGTGGTAGAAGCGACGTGAAGACGATAATTAGTGTAGTCGATGTGAGACTAACACTAACCGCGACTACCCTACAGCCTGACTGCGCCAATTACGGGAGTTGACCGTCGGCGAGGGTTTTTAAAAAAGAAAGTCGGAAGAGAATTTACTTAAATATGTAATCGATGTGTGATTACAATTCTTATGATATCTATCTTACATTAAACTTATATCTTAGTGATCCCGATGATCAGAGTATGACCTCCCGCTGTCGCGATGTTAGCATGAAGGCGGCGTCTTGGATGGTGAAATACCCTTTTAATATGTCGGTCGATGATGCGTCAGCAACTCGAACGGTTGCACAATCTGTTTGGTGGTGTGATGGCTGTTGGAGTCGGTAGGGACATAGTCCTCGACGTAACAGGCTAATCTAATGCGATTGGTAACAAATTATATTTAAAGCAGTTTTCGCGAACTCCGTCAAAGAACAACTAAACAAATCGGTATCCGTAAGGTTGTCGATTCTGTTGAAAAGATGGAGTGCCTTTACAACAGGTGACTCTTTAAAAACATTAGTGCGCGCATGCTGCATGCAAAAAAACTTATGATTTCTCGCGCGAAGATACTTATCCGGCATAAACAGCTTCAAGGACGCTAGCAACCGCGGATTGAACAATATACCTCGCAAAACTTTAAAAAGATAAATTAGTAGCATCAGGTCTCTCCTCACTTCCAACTTATTATATCCACGTCATGGACGATCCACGTAATATATATGTTGTCACAGGCACATAGTAAAATTTGGCATTTTACAAACGGCGCGGCGACGTCGTCAGTTTCTAAACGTCATATTGTCAAATTCGGCATTTTCGTTTTTCGCCTAATTCGTTTACTATTGAGGGTCGCTTCGCTTCGCTCCGCTTTCGGCTCCCAATATGTACTTACATGTAAACCTAACACGTAATATACCGCAAACTGCAAAACTGCCGACGCCGTTCGTAAAATGCCGAATTTTACTATTTGTCTGCCACATATTTACAAAATAGGTAAATTTTTTTTTTCAGAACTTTTTTCCTAGAATTCCCATTTGTGTTTGAATTTTTTAATGTAGTACCCTATAATTGAGAACTTTTCCATATTTTTCAGTCCACCAGTTTTCGGATTAATTTTCATACCTAAACATTAACACCTAAAGTGCAAAAGTATCACAAGCAAGAACTTCATTATAAACCCACCTTCAAGATCTTCTTGACACTGGCATCATCAAGGTTATTCTTGGCAGCTACAGCTTTTACATTTCTTTCCACTTCCAAGCAGCTCTCAGGTAGGGTGTCTTCGTTACTACTTCCACTGGATGCCCTTGAAGAATTTAATATTGGAATAAAAAAAAATCCTGACAATATTCTTGGATTCCTTACTTGAGGCTAGTCTATATGAGGAATGCCATGCTAACCAGCAGAGCCGAGAATATCTTTTGTAGATTTATAGTTGACAAAAAATTATAGAAATTGATGAAATGGTTTTGGAAAAAATCTGTAATTAAATCAAAACCAGGGGCTTTGAAATTTTCAAGAGTTCGAATATGTCTTGCCCCTTCCCTGGGGGCGACTGGTTTCAGGAGCAGGGACATTGGTTGAGGACTCTTTAGAAAAGTATCAGTCATTTATTCCTGGCTGGTATCAGTCACCTCATTTGGCTTAAACACATTTTCTAGAAAGTATGCAAAAACTTCTGCTTTATCGTTAGCGCTCCTCCCTCACCCATGTGTCATCCGGGCGTTTTAGGGGTGGTACATGTTTTTGACGTAGGTTGAAGGATTTTGTAAGCTTCTACAAAGAGTGCTCATCATTTTTACTGGCTTCACTGTTTTCTAATCTATTCTATAGGCTTCCATTGTGGGGTCCCTCTATGAACGTTTTAAGACTTCGTCTAGCTTTGTAAAACTTGGCCTTATCAGATAGGTGTCAGCTTGAAAGCCACTGTCCTCTTAGTCTTCTTTTTTCTTCTACCTTCTGTCTAACTTCTAGGTGGTAGTTATCTTGGGATCAACATGAAACCTATAATTAGTTTTTATGTAAATTTACCAATGAAGCTTCTGAGTCTCAGATGTGTCATACTGTATCTGATTCGAGCCAGATAGCTAGTAGTTAAGGGAAGGGGGTCAGATTTTGAGGCTGAACAAAAAGAATTGTAGCGTTTACTCTGTGCCACTAAGCTACATGAAAAACTTAAGGCTGCATCTCTTGGATATTTTTCCGCCAGCGCCTGTGCCTCAGCAGTTTTCCTGAAAAACTGTTTTCAAAGTGGTGCTGCTGGAAATCACACTGCACACTAAGACCTATTGAACCCTATTTAATCTCATTATTGCTAAAACAGTAGATTGTAGTTTAGATTGCGGCTTGGATCCATCTTAAACATAATAATAGGCAAGTAACAGCTAACTAGTCATTTGGACATGGCTTTGCCAGTGTTCAAAAAATAAAAAACAACAACGGGTTGGAGTGTAGATAAGGGGGCACTAAAGGAAAATACCTTTATAAATCCTTTACTGCAGAAGCGAGCTGGTAGATTAGAAGGTTAGGTATGACAAGTCGCAGAACTTATGGAGCCTTCAGCAGAATTGTGCCCTCTAACCAACACTCTGACCCAATAATATCCTGTATCACAAAATAATTTCTTAGCATGTACCGGTGCTATAAAAGGAAACTATATGCAAAATTTAAATCAGATGTTGGTTTTTTGCATTTTGTATTTCGAATTAAATTAGATTGTAGAATTTATGATCCAAGTTTTGGACTTTTGGTTACAAAAATAGATACTTAAACCCAAAAAAAAAAACATTTCATTAGGTTAATTTATATACGGTTACTGCAATAATATTTTAATATATCTCTACAGAAAAATCTATTTTTTTCAACTAGTTATTTATTTAAATCATTAAGTTTATACCTTTTTCTCTTTCTTGCCCGGACTTTATGTTTGTTCGGTGAATTTTTATCGTCCTTTGGAAGGGAACTTGCATCATTTTCAGCTGTTTCTTTATGATTATTCATTTGTGAAATAAAAAATGTTTGTTTTTAGATATGAATTACAGATAAAAAGCACAGTTGTAGCACATTTCAGACATGAAAATGTAAAAATTTAATTATAATCCTCAACAACAACAAATAACACCTGTTTTGTTTTTTCAGCCGTTGTATGAAATGAATGAATGAATGAACATAATCGCCTCATCCCTAAAAAGTGTACGGCCTGAAGAATTACCATCCATTTATACAATAATCCCTGCGGTCCGAAATAGAGTTAAATCGCTAAAATCGATTATGAAAATATAAAGTGAATGGCTTATGATCCATTTTAATTCTATTTCGGGCCGCAGGGGTTGACAGTAACTTTACCTGAGACGGGTACATACCTATAGGAAAATTGTTATTTTTTTATCATTTTTCCATACCCGTGTCACAGTATACAGAGCGACCTACGGCTATGCCATATGGAGGCAAAGTACCTTAAATATTGTAGATGGAACATTTTACTCAAAGAAGACATTATTTTAATTTGAAAAACAATTTAAACTGCATTCATAGATTTTTCAATAGTTACATGGTTGAACCGGGAATCGAACCCGCTAAACGAGAAAATTTGATTAATTTTGTATTAATTCATGGTCTTCCTTTTATTTCTGACACTATATTATTTAGCAAAAAATAATCTTATGATGAAGCCTTTCGATTAGTATGATAAAGCTACAGGTAATAATTTTTCTCATGTAACAGGGGTACTAGCATGAACTTGGTATCGACTTGACAGATAAAAATGTAACTCTTATCTAATTGCAATAAGGGTTATCGTATAGAATTTATCGATTCCATCTGGGCATATTTTTTCTGTTGACGCTCGTCACGGAGTGGAATTCCATATATTTTTTTCTTATAATTTTAAGATTGAGTAATGAACACTGCAAGCGTGTAGTTTCAAGCTTATAAATCTAGAAAAGTTTTCACATCAAACTACAAATAAAAGAGAAATCATTGTTTGAATCCCGGCCGATACCCCAAAATAGTTCCGCTCCGGAACGTAATTAATTTTAGTTTATTACTAAATTATTAATGTTTTCACATGCCAAATTTTTGTTACTGTATTTATATTAGTCATAGCTTTTTGGAAAGAAATAAATAATTTGCAGCAAAAGTCTTTTTTCATAAAAAATATCATAAAATGTTTCCACTTCGTGACTTTTGGTTCAAAACTGATGAATATTTTTATCATAATCTATACTAATTAGGAAATATTTATACTTAACTGGTATTATTTGAACAAAATAATAAAAGGTGGTAATATATACATCAAAATGAATATAATAATTTAACTGCCTATATTAAATAACAAAGAAAAATATCAGAAAATAATGTGGGACAGTCACATATATGGAAAATGTATGTCACGTCGCGGAGTTCTAAGGCTTTGTATACAGCAACCCAAAAAGTATTCAATTTGTTTCAAAATGTTAAATATATTTAAATATAAATAAAATGACAGAATAAAAAGAAATTGTAATTATCATTTACTTTTGTTGTGACAAACTACAAAGAAACTTAAATACAGCACTAATAGGTAATATTATTAACTTTTATCAGACTCCGTCTGTGTAAATACAAAGTAACAAAGAAAATGTTATATTCATGTTCATAAACATAAATATATTCATAAACAATCCCTTTTGTATTTTACCTGACAAACTCCAAGGACATACTGTATATACTCTACCCATGCACAAAAAATTCATCAAAAAGCTCTATTATAGTAACATAAAAATTTCATGTTTATAAGGAACGACTCTTAAAAGTCATAAAATCAATAGAAATCATACAATATGACGTTTTTTTGAGGTTATATAACGAAACATTAGAATTTTTTTAGAGTATTATTGATTTCCGGTAACTGAAACTTCGTGAGATTAGTAACAATAATAAGATCTATTTTGGAAAAAGAAATGAAGTTACCCTTGTACATATACTTATATAAGAGACGAGCCATATTTAATAAATAAAAGTTGCTAGCTTAGATAGAATCGTTGTAGTTTCAGCTTTATGCCTTCCGCTCCGTGACAACGCACTTCCGCCTATACATGACATCACGGAGCGGATGTTACGGTTCCTACCTCAGCACGCTAAATTGAAAAAAAAAATACATTCAACTTCGCGTTTTAGCCTTCTGTCTCGCTTAAAATAGCTTTCCTAGGTTTCGATTTATTGTTATTTCAACAGTGTTTACAAAAAAAACTTCAACTTACCATTCCAATCGCCGTTCGTAGCGGAATCTTTTTTTGTAACCACTGACTATGCACACTTACTCACGCTAGCAACGACCAGTAACTGAGAATTTGAATCAAAATGGCGATTGTTTTGAGCACAAAATGTTCTCAGTATTCATTAAACAATCCTTAACAGAAAATATCTTTTCTCAGATCCTCAAAAAAAGCGTCACGGTACGGAATTTCCACCTGATTTAAAGCTTTTCATTCAAAGCCTTTATTCATAAGTTTTTTCTAGTAAATGGGGTAATTTAAACTACATTTCTCTAAAGTAGACTATATATTTAATGCAAAATAAACCAAACAAACATACCTTCAAAGAAGATTAAATCTATAATGTATCTTCAAAGTTTAGGACTCCCTTATGGGACAGGTCAAAAATGAGTGTCCCTGGGATTTTTTTTGGTAAATTTTAATAGTAAATTTTGATATTTCCACATATTAAGGGTTTAAATAAATGTAAAAATAGCCAAACTTTTATCGTTCCATGGAAAATAATATAAAAATAAGGCAGGATACTTCTAAAACTATGCAAGAAGTTGTGGGACAAGCTGATTTGGCCCTGCGTCAATATCCTTGGAATGATCCATCTGTCAAATTTATATAATCAACGTGTACGTGCTCGCATAGCGGGTTCGATTCCCGGTTCAACCATGTAACTATTTAAAAAATCTATGAATGCAGTTTAAATTGTTTTTAAAATTAAAATAATGTCTTCTTTCAGTAAAATGTTCCATCTACAATATTTATGGTACTTTCCCTACATCTGGCATAGCCGTGGGACGCCTGTATATGTTACCGGCCAATTTTAGGATAAACTAGTTTGGCCAAATAAGCTAAACTAGTTTTTCGGAATTTCTCCAGCGCAGAAGAGAGCCGGTAGGTAGGTTAGGTTAGGTTAGAAGGTTATATATGGTGTGTTGCGCTAAGGCCGAACTAGTTTATCCTAAAATCGGGTTTGGCCGGTAATATAAATACTGTGCCCGTGTCAGCTACCTACTGTCTTAGACCAGCTCTAAGCCTAAGCCTACTGTAGACCAGTAGACATTTGCTAGACAGAAGATGCATACCGTATTGCGCGTGACGAGCCTGATGCACGTCAAAATTGTTCTAATTTGCGCATCAACTGCATCAATGTGATTTATTAATTACCAACATAACAAATGCAAACAACGCATCAAACTGCATGAACCACTTCTGCCCATGAGAAAATGCGACTGATGCAATATCTATTTGCCAGTTGTCATTTATTTAAACACATTTTGGAAGATTTTAACAAGTTTTGATTGAAGTGTAGTTTACCGTGTGAAAATAGAGATAGCTTTACAGGCTGTGATTGTCAAAGTTATGTTATGTCGTATTCAAAACTTTTAGAAGGGTCATTCCAAATTATAATTACAACCAAAATTCGCATCAAAATTGTTTTGATTTGTTTCTATGCATGAAACGCGGCGATGTAAACAAACTGATGCATTTGACGCTCAAAACGGTACGCGGCTACTTTTCATAATAGATAGAGTCAGAAAAATAAAACAAGATTAATTTTTTATTTAAGGAAGGCTTCATTTTTTTTTACACTTTTTCATTTTAATTATCCTACTGTCCGAAGATTATTTAATTAAATTATTAACAATATCTTTCAAATTCACAATAATACACGTTTCGTGAAACTCGGTGTGAGTATAGTGTAGTTCATGTTGTCAAATCCTGATATTTCTTTGGCAGCTCCCAGTTCCAACCATTTAAGATCTTGATGTTCATGAGAGAGTTTCACAGGCTGATCTAGATTTTCCAGTTTTTGTCACTATAATGATTAATTGTGTCATTCACCGATTCGGAAAGTTATGGGTATGGACAAAAAACGTTTCTAGGCCTTAAATCAGTTATTTGTAAATGTGTATTTTTATAACTGTATGCATTTAAGAAAATGCAGATTTGATAGCTTACTCTCAGTGTTACCTAAATCATAAGTATCTGTTGACATAAAATTGCAAAATCATGCGTTCAAGGTTGGCGGTTGCCGTATATTTAATAATAAGTAAGTAAGCCAAAAAATTGAAGCATTTGGTCGATGCTTAATTACACCAAACACTATGTTTACATTTCCTGGCCAGTTAATTGGACTTCCATAAAAATATGTCATTGGTACTTATTTCTGTAAAACGTTTTTTTCTTAATTTTTAGGTTGTATACATTTATTTACTTTAATTTATTATAATAATAATATCATAAATGGAAAAAATCTAATAAGTAATTAGTATACTTAGGAAAAGTGTACACATGTTCAATCAGACGAATGGAAAAAGAATCAAAACTAAAAATTTCACCCCTAAACAGGTTTGCTGTGAAAAAGAACTTTTTCATGGATGGTAACAAACTCATTGATAATGCCTTTGATAATGCCTTAAAGGCGAAACCAGTCAGGAAGTTCTAAATAAATTTGTGGAATAGTACAAGTGATTTTCTGTTCATAATGTATTCAGAGTTCCACCAAGTACCAACAATCAACAGTATAAACAAACACTGTAGGTACATTAATAATTGTATCTTCTTTTTTGAGAAGGCATTTCGTTAAGCGCACGATACTTTGGCATAGAAATTGTTTTTGGTAGATCAAAATCATAAAAACTTAATTTTAGAAGCTAAAAGTGGTTTTTATTCATGAATTCGTAATAAAATAATCGAAGAAAGATTAACTCTAGTCGATTACAGATAAAAATCATATCTGTTCTGTGAATTCAACTTACAGCAGCTAAGAGCGCCCAAAAAACCATTTTAAATTTAAGTTTGGTGCTTTTCAGAATACCAAAATTTAGGGCGATGCCCTAAAATTGTGATTTTTTTAGAACGCTTTTAATGTAACCCTGCGTTCCGAAATAGAATTATATTGCTAAAATCGATTACGAAAGTATGAAGTGAATGGCTTATGATCTATTGTAATTCTATTACGGACCGCAGGGTAAGTGTGTGCTGTCCAGAATAGGTATCATAACTTTGCCAGTGACTTACTTAATTTTGCAAACTTTTTTAGGCATAGTGATTCAATAACTACCGATAAAAACCGGTTGTTTTTAAAATAATATGGCTATTTTTTTCCAATGAAAACGGACTTCTTGTTTATGGTACAGTTAAACTTTCATTCAAATTATATCATTATTCATTCGTTCAATGTCATAAAACAAAAATTCAAACTCCAACTGTGAATAACAACATTTTTCCGTGATTTTTTTCAAAACAACTATAAAATTGCTTGTATCGTGACGTGAACTAAAAAACAAAATTGTAGTGGAGTGTGCTGATGTATTACTATTTTAATTTTAAGCACTATCTTCTGTATAATGTCCGCTATGCTGGCTAAATGGAAGACAATTCTTACAAACTGGGTAAGTAATGTTTGTACATTCATACAATACCTATATTGTTGTGCATGTGATTTACTTTTAGCTGCTTTCATTTAAATGGCAATCGCTAATATTTAATAATATAAAAAAAAATGCCTCAAATTCAAATGGTTTATTATAAGTTTTTACTCTTCCGAAGTCTTTTGTTTGAGGTGCTCATTTTTAGTCGGTGCCCCCTTATCGACACTGACCGTACTTTCCCACAACTGTGACTTCGTAATATTAATATTAAAACAATGCGCCAAATTTTCCCCTATAAGTTGAAATACTCCACATATCTTAAAACCAGGGGCCGTTGATGTTAATTCGGTGTAGCATGATATAACTGAAATGACATGACTAAACTTAATTTAAGTGTTCTGTATTTTTCTTTCTGACAAGGACAAAATGCTTAAATTAAGTTTAGTCCGGTCAAATAAGTTGAAAAATTGTGCTACACCGAATCAACACGAATTTCTAACTTCAACATATATCACTCTCGCTTTCAAATGTATCATGATTTGCTAAAAATTATGTGTGATGTCATTACTAGCCAATCACAATACTTTTGAAAGCAATAGCGATAGATGTTAAAGCTAGACAATGTTGCCGATTCGGTGTAGCACATCTTAATTTATTTGACAGGACTCAACTTAATTTAAGCGTACTGTCCTTGTCTTTTCAATAAAGAAAGAAAACGACAGGATGCTTAAATTAAGGTTAGTCCTTTCAAATAAGTTAAGTCATGTTACGCCAAATCAACACAATTAAATAAGCAATTCTATCTGAATTTAGTAACAATTTATTATTTTCAGATAAACTGCTACCTCAAAAAAGACACCAAGAAAAATCCTTCCGTTACTGAAGAATCATTACTAAACATTATATCCCATTTACGTGACAACTTTTGCCTGGACGAGTCGAAATCTTCGAAGCTAGAAGCAAATACCCTCAAAGAGTTCATTCTCGAGAAGTATCCAGATTTTACATTTGAACATGGAACTGTGGAACTGACTTCTGAAGATGAATTGTACATAGTTGCCTCACTCTTGCTATTATTTGTTTGTGTTAACTCCAAAGATGTAGACCTGAAGACTGCAATGTGCAGCAAACTGAGTCTTGATGACCAGGAGATCATCATGAAGTTCAGTAAACTCCTGATGGAAAGCCAAGCTGTGACTTATAAGGAGGTTGAGAATGCCATTCTAGGTGAATGTTTATGTTTAATTTCATAACTAGTAGTTCGCCCTGAACTGTTAACTCGCAGACCCCCTCTTATAATCCCATATCTCGGCAACCCCTTGACCAATTTGGCTTAAGTTCGAACTTATAAATCTTTTTGTCTCATTTACACATCTGCTAAATTTTGTGATGTTCCGATCAACGATACTAGAGTTATCGTCGGACAAACATTCATACAACCGCCAGACTGTTCCAAGTAGACTCTGAGAACTTTGCTTGCTCATTCAAATATCTTTAAGCTTCAGCATCCCCTAGCCAATAACACATCTAAGTTTATATGTTTTTGAGTAGTTTGCTATTTTGTGTGTAGATAAGATGGCAATGAGGGAAAAGACTAAACGTGGAGCTGAGATGTGTATAATATTAATCTCAGTATCTGCCCCCTTATTGACACTGAATATTTACTATGGTAAAATTTTAACCTGTTCAGTTTTTGAGTTTTGATAACAATTAAAAATCATAGATATGGAGCGCGATCATGCCACAATATGGTGATAAATATTACAACAATAACTGTAAAAGGAGAACGAAATATTTACTTATCTATTTTGCTCTAGAATCATGCGGGCAACAGATAGCGAGTGTCAAAGAGCCGGAGCGGCACTCCGTGGCTGAGACTCCACCTGCCCTGCGCTCCCTCCATGGCGAAGTGCGACGTCTTCAAGCAGCTCTTGATGCTGAGAGGTTTGACAGGAATTACATACAAGAGGAGCTATCGAGGACGCAGCTCAAGATTGAGAAACTTGGTTAGTTGAATAGAAAACTCCTTATAGAGATAGACTGATTCATATTCTGCATAAACCAACCCTGAAACTGCAACGCGGTTGGTACAACTTATAAAAATAATATAAAAACTAAATATATTTCGACTATTTATAATTAAGTCTATTTAATTTTAATATGTATGTGGCAGGCAAATTGTATAATTCGTCAGTTTCTTAACGCTGTTTTGCAATTTGCTGGTTTGTGATTTAATTGTAAAATGCTTCATCGTTTTCTAAAAAGCCGAAATCGAAAGTTGTTCAACAAAAACTAAAAAATACAACGACGAGCTGAGCTGAGCAAAGCGGAGTGGAGCAAAGCACCCCTCAATAGTTCTAACAGAATTACGATATGCCTAGGCAAATTTTAAAATGCTGAATGCTACGATATGACGACGACGACGCAAATCAGCGAGCGTTTAGAAACCAACGCCGTTTGTAAACTGACGAATTTTACTATTTGCCTGCGACATGTAGATGTTTAATTTCTCATTAATTCCACTGATGCCAACTATAAAATAGTCAAAATATATTTGGAAAATTAATTTAGAAGTGTTTTTTATATACATGGTATGTATAAATATTATATAATAGGATCTAATGAAATACAAATAAGTTTCAAAATATTTATTAATTTTATACAAAAAAAAACCACACACATTATTCGTATTAATTATATGCTTTTTCATATCCATGTGGTAAGTAAAATTAATACATCAACAAACGAAATTTCCAGTTAAAGAGAAAGAGCAACACAAACTCGACATTGTAAATCTTCGCGCGACGATCTCAAACTGCTGCGGGGGTGAAGCGGAGCCGCGGGTGGAGGGAACTACTGATAACGGGACTAAGAAGCTCTTGCGACAGGTGGACGAGCTAGAGGAGCGACTGGCTGACACTATAGCTCAGCTGGACGAAGCTGTGTATGAAAGGGACGCGTTCAAGAACAAGGTAAGTGTTGGTACTGAAGATGTTGAACCGTGCAACTAGCTGTCGTGATTTTGGCGATCATCTGTTTCTTTGTGCGGATACTGGGAGGGGGGTCATGGGTCCCCCAAAACACCTACGAATTCTGTACATTTGACTCGACTTTTCAATTAGAGTCGGGTACACTTTTGCAAAGCAAAGGTATATAAGGAATACCTAGGTAGGTTTGCTAAAAGCGCCTCTAGATTTAGGGCTCCTAAAAGCTCATTTCTTTTTACCAATTTCTCTGGCCAATTTTACGATATGGCCACGACATATTATACAATAAGGAAATCTTATTATGATATTGTTTATTTAGAATATCATTGTGTAATACAGATGTGTACAAAAAATGTAGGTACTGGATTTAAAAGCAAAGGCAAGAATCCTTTAAGGTTAAACGTCAGCGCAAAATGCACAACTTAACTTTGTTTTTCTTTTTAAGAAGTTAAAAGTGAAAAAGATATTGGTCTATAGCAATTCACGCCAATAGTTCAGTATAAGTTAGGTTTATGAATCATCAGCTTGAAATATAATGCACAATTAGCCCTGATTTTGTCGCAACAAACTTAAAACAGCATTTTAAACTTGTTTGGACAAAATTGTGACTAATTGTGAATTTTATTTGAAACTGTTGATTTATAAACCTAACTTATACTAAATTATTGGCGTAAATTGCCACAGACCAATATCTTTTTCACTTTTAACTTCTTAACAAGAAAAACAAAGTTAAATTGTGCACTTTGTATGGAACGACTGATGTTTAACCTTAATATGTTAGTATGACTAATAAAGTGTGAAAAAAAAAATAGCGGCAATTTTAAACAATGTACCAGTTAGAATTTTACACCTTTTCTGTGGCTACAAACTGATGTATGGGAACTGCTAGTCTAACTTAGTCTATGATAATACTGAGGGGTGAGTGAACCGCTTTGCAACGTCCCACTGAATACCTTATAGTCGAGATGTTCAAAGCACTAGACTACAGAGGTAAGTGACCATTCTACTCTCTCTAGGTCGATGAGCTGAAGCAGGAGCGTGACAAATGGCTCTCATTCGGCCAGCAAGAAACGACCCGGGCCACTCAGCTCGCGGACCAGCTCGCAACCGAACGACACAACGCGGAGTCGCTCAGAGAGATCATCGCGGAGTTGCGGCAGCACAACAAGAACAATGGGCTCAACTTGAGCCAGCTCGAGTGCGACGATCTGGATGCCAGTGTGCACTCGTTTGGGCATAATTTGTGTGAGCTTTTTACATTTTTTAAAGCTTCCGTCACTCGCAAATCAGAAATACTTCGGGGGCATAACTAAAGAAAAAACTGGCCAAGTGCGAGTCGGACTCGCGCACGTATTCAAAAGCATTTTTCTATCTATAGATAACATAAATTTTAGTTTAAACTCATAAAAGTAAACTTCCGTACAATAACATGTTTTATTGTATATTACAAATTGCAATTGAAAATATATTTCATCACTTTTAGGTTAGAAAGTTGTTTACAAACATTATTTCTTCTGGTGAAATAGAGTATAGTGTGATATGTAGGTATATGTATGTCTTAATCTTTCAGCTATTTGCAATGAAGCTTGTGTAAATGTCGTCGAAGTGCAACTGGGCGAAGAAAGAGCGAAAGTTGAAGAGCTCAAACAAAAAATTGAGACTTTACAGGTAACTTAAACTTTCCAAATTGATAAAGTATCGCATCTATCAGTTATTTGCAGGGTTAAAAATTTTGATAAAAATTTGGATACATATTTAAAGGGTTTTGAGGAAAAACAACACATGTCAGGTTTTGCAAATTTTACAACAAAAACAAAAAATAAATAAAGGTGATATACCGTGCTAGCAAAGGTCCCCGTTACTCCAGGCAGAGAGACCCGCAGTGCGAAAGGGACAGAATCGGGGAAAATTGTCAAAAAGTCTGTTTTAAATTAATGCAAAATTAACTAAAATAGCTAGAAAAAATTCCATAACCAGTAATTTAGGTGTAGTTAAAACCCATCTAAATAAATATTTTTCAAGTCTGTATGCTATCCTAATTTGTCAGAATATCAAAAAAAGTGTAAATTTAGACCAGATTTCAATAATTATTTCTATCGAATG
This sequence comes from Ypsolopha sequella, assembly GCA_934047225.1. Classification (NCBI taxonomy): domain Eukaryota; kingdom Metazoa; phylum Arthropoda; class Insecta; order Lepidoptera; family Ypsolophidae; genus Ypsolopha; species Ypsolopha sequella. The sequence goes on along the minus strand of OW204002.1, from coordinate 7,796,526 downwards.
AAATTCGTCCTATCGCGTTTCTGATAGACCAAAATCTACCCTGCGGTCCGTAATAGAATTACAATGGATCATAAGCCATTCACTTCATACTTTCGTAATCGATTTTAGCGAAATAATTCTATTTCGGAACGCAGGGCTAGTAAATGGTCCCAAAATTGTTATACTAATTTATTTTACTTGGAACTTCATTAAAAGAGCAGATAAATAACTTCAAAAAGTGTAAATTTTCACGGTATAGCCCCTTAATTTTTAGCCCCTTACTGTATGTTCACGCTATACCAGCGTGACGTCAGAATGATATGTGCATGACTAATATCGCGGCGCTGCGCTGGCGCCACCTGGCGACACAATGGACTCGCGTGCTGCCAACCCGCGGTTCACTCGCTCTGTTCGGATCGACGAGCCTCTCTAGGCGCACGCGCGCGCGCCCGCGCAGCCGACAGCTCTAAACAATAGACATTCGCGTCAGCACAAACAATATCGCGTACCTAAAGTGTAGTGTTAATACAAGTGCTGTGTACATCACTCAAACCAGGACATTCAATACATCCCTGCACAGACGCCAGCTCAACTAGCCAACAAGAAGGCTCAGCACGTCACCGCATCTCCTGTCGGCCCATCGAGAACAACATTCCAAAGCAAGGTCAGTCAGTTTACCCACAATCTTTTTCTTATCCTGTCTACTCTCCCATTCAAATTCCATCAGCTCTGCATCCTGTAGCCAGCGGCTACATTTTTGGTCCTTCGAGCCGGATCGAATTCTGGTCCTTACAGTCCATTTTCACAATTTTGGCCCTTCAAACCGCTACTGAACCAGCCCCCGTCGATTTATTACAGTCCATTTTCAATCCAAGAAAATTTTTGGTTTATATCACCCCCCGCCTATCCCCCGCCGGCCCATAACTTTGTTTTGAACCAGCCCCCGTCGATTTACTACAGTCCATTTTCACCCGGTTACATATTTTGCCCCCTTTCCCGGCAAAAAATATTTTGTGGTTTCGAATACCTATCGCGGGTAGATAATTAGAACCGCCGTCTGGAACATTCCATTTATCGGTTAGAACCGACCCCCCCACGCCCCTTTACAGAATAACTCATTTTCATCACGGTTGTAATTATTGTTCAGCTCAGATAATATAATTATATCCATTCGGCCCAATTGTTTATTACAGTCCACTATATTTCTTTATTAAACCCCCCCCGTCACTTCCAGGGATTAATTATCAGCCCTTATAAACCCCATACGTAAAATTAATTAAACTCAAAGTCAGCATTTTGCTCAACATTTTTTACATGTAATTCCCGACCCAATCTTTTCAAATGTTCTCGAAGTGATTCAACTTTGCTCGTAAATACATAGTTCACATTTTAGTTTCATATCGTGTTACAACGTTTTGAGTACCTACACTTCACTTTGTTTTCTATCGCGCGAAGAGGTGCAAATCTACCCACTGTCAAAGATAGTTCTCGTATCTTGCGAGATATTTTTTTGTGAGAGTATAAATTCGCTTTATTTCGTGCATATACATACGTATTACGTATATTACTAAAGCGTGATTTCAAGGCAAATAACATAAAAGTGAACAGGTTCATCAGCCCTTTTCGATATTTTTGTGTTGCGGTAATCTCACGTCGCAGTAATATATTGCCGGACCGTTTATTTGTGTTATTGTCTGCTTTTTTTACCCGGGTATATATATATAGCACAAATATAGTAAACAATTTGTTTTTTTTCTCTTCTCATCTCTGATCTTATTGTTAATGGTACACATATAGGGTGTTCCACGTTGGTACAGCTCATATACAGGTTGTTTTTTAAAAAAAAAAAAATTTTTTTTTTTCTCTCTGTCGTGTTTATTTTCCGTGTTCCGTTTGAACATAGCCTTTGTTTTTTCGGCCCGCGCAAGTTACAAGCTATCCGCACGTTGGAGTTGGTAGCGCTCAAGTTTTTAATAACTCATTTTCACATATAGTCACACTCATCACACATTCAATCAGCACATACACACTCAACTCATTTTCACTCACACATTCAATCAGCACATACACACTCAGCTCATTTTCACTCACACATTCAATCAGCACATATAGACACACTCAGCTCATTTTCACTCACACATTCACTCATCAGATACACATTCAGCTCATTTTTCACTCAATGAAACCAGCACTCAGTCATCACACACACACTCATCACATACACACTCAGTTCATTTTCACTCAATGACTCCAGCTCCAACAGAGAATTCTTGTAACTCCGCACAACGTGTAGTGAACGTCACTAACACACCAATAATAGCAGACGTACATGGTCAATTTCACTCAGCACGAGCCCTGTTAGGTTTTATCTCACGTCGCGGTACTCCAGTTCTCATTCGCTCAGACTGCGGCACAAACAATGATGCAATCACTCACAAGCTCGCGAATCAGCACATAACTTGGTTCGGCGCTCTGCACGAAATAATACTCAACTCAAGACCCCTCTGCCCGATTTCATCCGACCCTACGGACTTTGAACCTCTCACGGCCGGACATTTCATTATTGGTCGTCCGCTCACCGCTCTACCTGAGCAGTCTTTTGACGACAGACCCATATCTGCTCTTAAACGGTTTCAACTCATTCAAGCGCTCTCTCAGCGCTTTTGGACTATCTGGTCCAGATCCTACCTCCATACCCTGCAAACCCGCTCCAAATGGCTCTCCCCTTCTTCCCCTCCTCAAGTGGGTGAACTGGTCCTCATCAAAGAGGATGACCTGCCTCCGCTCCAATGGAAGCTGGGGAGAATTCTCCGCACAATGCCTGGCAAGGATGGAGTGATCCAAGTTGTGGATCTGGACACAGCTCATGGAAATCTGCGACGACCTGTGTTCAAGATAGCCAGGCTGCCGCTGGATTCAGCTCAGGAGGAGCCGCAGCCCCGGCCCCCCCAGGATGTTCACGCTATACCAGCGTGACGTCAGAATGATATGTGCATGACTAATATCGCGGCGCTGCGCTGGCGCCACCTGGCGACACAATGGACTCGCGTGCTGCCAACCCGCGGTTCACTCGCTCTGTTCGGATCGACGAGCCTCTCTAGGCGCACGCGCGCGCGCCCGCGCAGCCGACAGCTCTAAACAATAGACATTCGCGTCAGCACAAACAATATCGCGTACCTAAAGTGTAGTGTTAATACAAGTGCTGTGTACATCACTCAAACCAGGACATTCAATACATCCCTGCACAGACGCCAGCTCAACTAGCCAACAAGAAGGCTCAGCACGTCACCGCATCTCCTGTCGGCCCATCGAGAACAACATTCCAAAGCAAGGTCAGTCAGTTTACCCACAATCTTTTTCTTATCCTGTCTACTCTCCCATTCAAATTCCATCAGCTCTGCATCCTGTAGCCAGCGGCTACACTGTACTTTCACGAAATTTCACGAAAATGATTTTGGCTGGCTTGGGAAAATTATATTAATATTAACAATGAGTTACGAAAGTTATTCACGTCCGTCACCATTTATAGGATAAGTCTAAATAGCAGGTTATATTGTTTGTATCCCTGTTTCAAGTGAAAGCTGCGAAAAGTATAGTTTTTCAAATAAGCGGCTTGATTTGTGTTGTTTTTCCAATGGCCTTACATTTATTTTCCTGTCATATCTCGTGACTAAAGCATTTTTTTCTATAAACTTCTTCTTCTAATCGATAGAGGACAGTAACTTAAAGCCTTTGACAATAAAATATCAATTTTTTTTACCTAGTATTCTTTTTCTCGAAACCCACGATTTCTTTATTTTTGATTCCTTGATTGCATTGCACTTATTTAGACATTTTTTCGTGCTAGGTCAAAACATAATTGTCTTTGCCATTGGCCTGTGTTGGACGGGTAGTACCATACTAATATTTTTACGCTTCTAGGGTCAACTGCACGAACTCAGTCAGAAAGCTGAAGAAGAAAAGCTTTCCCTACAAACGATAATTTCGGAGAAAGACACGGATATCCTCAACCTAAAACACAGAATCAATGAAGAGATTGAAGAGAAAAACAACATGAAGACTTACTACAATGACGAAATAACGCAACTGAGTAATGAAATCAGTGAACTGGAGCAAAAGGTCAGGAATGATACTGAAAACTTCAGTAAAACCATTGAATTTAAGATGAACGACATACAAACTTTACAGGAAGAGAAACTTTCTTTACTACAAAGCCTTTCAAACGAGACAACGAAATTGGAAAATATTATTACAGATCGTGAAACTACAATCGAAAATCTACAATCTGATATTACTACTGAAAAAAATAATAAGCAAAAAATTAAAGACGATTATGAAAACCATTTCATGAAGCTTAATGAAAAGGTACTGAACAGAAATAATGAACTGGTTGAACTGCAAAACAAGTTGTCTGATACAAGTGAGACAATGCAAGCACTCCAGACTGATTTGAGATTTGAAAAGGAATCAAAGGAAAACTTAAAAGCTGAACTGGAAAGTCAAATATCGCAATTAATCAATCAGAAAAAAGATACAGATGACTCTCTTAGGCTAATGAATGAAAAAATTCAGCAAATGCATAAGCAACTTGAGGAAGATTCTGTTTTTATTGAAAATATCAAAAAGGAATTAGATAATTCAAAAGGTTCTAAAGCAAGTTTAGAATCCCGTTTGGATTCCCTTGAAGAGACTAAACAGCAACTGATAATAGAAATGCAACATCGTGACCAAGTTATTGAACAACAACAAAAAGAGGTGGAGAATATGGAAAATACTATGAGCGACCAGAAGTCATCATTAGGATATGCACTAGATGAAAAAGATGCCGAGATCGGAACACTTTACATGCAACTTCAAAAAGAAGTTACTTTTAGAACTAATCTTCAAATTGAATTGGAACAGTTGCATGAAGCAAGAAATATTTTAGCTGAAGAGTTTAATAAATTGACAAGCGACTTCTCAAAACTCAATCAGGAAATGCTCGAAAAAAATCAAATGATTGAAGCTATGGACTTGTATTTAGAAGAAGAAAAGGAAGTTGTTAAAAAATTAAAACAAGATTGTCATTTCTTAAATGAAACTATTAAAAACATCGCATTGAAGAATAGTAAAAAAGAAGATCAAGTAAAATTTCTTAAACATGAAATCAAAATCCTTGAACAAGAAAATGACAAGAAAAATGAAACTATTGAAGCACTCAACCAACAACTTACTCAAGAAATATCGCAAAAAGATGAACTGCAACGCATTGTTGCTTCTTTAAATGAAGATAAAGTTAAGATGATTGATGATGTGAACAAGATATATAATGAGATCCAATCTCTCAAAGATAAAAACAAACATCTTGAAAAAGAAATTTGTAAGAACGTTGAAAGTATTGAAGTAGTTAACCAACAAATTGCTCGAGAAGTAACTGAAAAACAAGAACTGCAAAGCCTGTTATGTTCTTCGAATGAAGATAAAGTTAAGTTGATTGATGAAGTGAATGAGAAATGTAATGAAATTTTGTTACTTAAAGAAGATAGTGCTAAACTAACAAAAGTTATTGCTGAAATTGAAGGAGAAAATTCTAAACTCATGACCAGAATAAATGAAACTGAAAGAATACTTAAAGATTCGCGATTAAAGTCTAACAAAACTATTGAAGAAAACGCCCTTAAAATAAAACAACTTGAATTAGCAGTGGCTAGCGTAGAAGAAGCTAGAAATGATGATAAAGCTGTTATTGAAATGATAAAAAGAGAAAAAGAACTTCTGGTACAAAAACACGATGAACAAGTAGCATTCAAAAATAAATTAGAAAAGGAATACCAGTATCTCCACACAGTAGTTAAAAATACTACAGACCAGTTAAATGCGGAGATTGTCACTAAAAACGATATTATAACTGATATTCAAAGAGAAAATCAACTTATATCTGAAAATCTTGCTATTGCAAATAATAATGTCAAAGCGCTAAAGATAGAAAATGAAAAATTGCAATTTACCATTGAAGAAGATAATAGCAATCATGAAATTGTGTTAAAAGAAAAAGACACTATTATTGAGCGACTGGAACAGCAACTAAATACTATTACTACAGAGTTGACATCGCTCCAAAGAGATTACGAAAAAGAAACACTTCTTTGGGAAACACTTAAAGTTGAAATGAAAAATAATTTAGATGCTAAGAACTATGAAATTGGTAAACTAGAAAAAAGCCTTTTAGAAAGTAAAAACTCTTTAGATCAAAAATTGGCTGAGATTGAAACATTAAAGCAAGAATTAAATATTCAAATATCTAATGGCATGAAAGAAAAAGACGAAATTGAAAAGAAAAGTTTGTGTTTACAGAAAATGGTATCGATGGAAGAAGATAAATTCAACGAAGTTATTCATGACAAAGAAGTGTTACTTGACCAATTAGCTGAAGAAAGGGCAGAAGTTGCAACATTGCAATCAGAAAAACAACTGTTGATCAACGAAAAACAACAATTGTCTAACCACTTGGAAAAAGAGAAGTTACTGAAAGATACTCTTGAAACGAAAATAGAAGATTTGAAAGACATTAAAAAGAACCTTGAACACCTGTCTAAACAGGAAAATGAAACCAAGCAGGCACTTGAACAAAAAATCGAAAAATTGGTTTCCAAAAAAGAAAAACTATCTCTTAAACTTATGGAAGAACTAGCTGCTAATGAACTTCTAACAGAGCAGAATGATACATTTACTTATGAGAATGAAACATTAAAACAAAAGCTTATTGAAGAAAAGGCAGCTAGAGCTTTGATTCAAAATGAGAAGCACGCTTTAGCTACAGAAAAACAAATCTTGACAATTGAAAAGGAAGACTTAAATGAAAAACTGAATCGTGAAAAATATGTTAGAGAAGCAGCAGAACAGGAAATGCAACAAATTTTAAAATCAATAGAAGTACTGAATATTCAGTTGATTCAAGAAAAATCTGCCAGAGAACAGTTTGAAGAAGATGTTAGAGCATTGACTGCAGAAAAACGAAACTTGGCTGTTGAAATTCAGGCTTTAAAAGAACAACTGACACATCTTCAAGAAAAAGAAATCAAAAACTTGGTTTCTCATACCAACGTTTTAAATCAACAGATCGTTGAAGAGATAACAGCCAAAGAAAATCTTGAAAAAGAAAAAGCAAACTTGCATTTCCTTAACCAAACATTAATACAAACGATGTCAGATGAAAGATCTGTACATGAACTTCTAGTTCAAGATAAAGATATTCTTGTGATGGAAAAGGAGTCTCTGCTGAAGAATTTTACAGAAGAAAAGGCAGCTAGGGATGAATTGGAAAATGAGAAGCAGAAACAAACCACACAATTTGAAGACCTAAAAAAACAACATGATAGAGAAATTACTGAAAAAGAAGAAGCAATTTTCAAATTAACCGATAAAGTTAACCTTTTGAAAAACGACTTTACAGGTATATTATTCGTTTTATGTTGATTAACATTGAAAAAATGATTTATTTATAAATATGTATTAATTAAACAATATAACCTTTCAGAAAATCAAGAACTCACAACCAAAATATCGAATACTTTAAACTGTGGCTTGGAAAAACTGCTACAAAATCTTCGAAAAGAAGACATCAAAAATGAATTGCTACAAAAACTTACCTATGCTGACAAATCTAATAAACTTTCCACCGACGAGCAATGCGATCTCCTGGTCAACATTGCAGACACTTTGACAACGGAACTAGCGATAAGGAAGAATTTAGAAATGGCACTTGAACACGAGAACTCTGCAATGAGTGAGTTGAGAGATCTACTGCAACAGAAAGAGATGCAATTGCATGATCTACAGACAGAATATAAGAGTTTGGAGCAGTCTTTGAATGTTCTGAAGACGGGTATGTTACTACTTTTCCCATTTTCTGAAAATGTTCAAAATTTCAAAATAGATTACTATTGAACATCATTTTTACGAAGTTTATCCTATAACAGCAGTAATAGGTCCTACGTTTGGAGTTAAAATTGTGTAAGAGCTTAATTTGTGTTCGGTCTATGTTGAGATGACCCCGATTGTCGTTATAAAACGGATAACTGATTGATTACTATTGTCTATAAGGGCGGATCCAGGGCGGGGGCACAAGGGCACGGGCCCCCTCAGACGGTACAAACAAAACAAGGAGCTGGGAGATTAATACGATACCGCTTTTAATAACATTGGTTTCTTTTTGCGTACATAAGTACATTATACTACCGCAAGTTACAAATCGCTAAATATCAAACATATAATTTTTCATGATTAAACCTTTATTTTATGGTTATTCTTGTATGTCATTGATTAAGAGTTAATCACAAAGATACCGATAGTACAATACTATGGGTAACACTGCTTGCCTGTCTGGTACTTGTGCCCCCTCCCCCAGAAATAAATCCTGGATCTGCCCTTGATTGTTTACATACACTGGGACATGAACCTTGAGTCCATGTCCCTTTGGTGGTGACTCAGTTTGGCCAGTGAATTGTGGCACAACTTTACTTGAATTTCATTTTCATTTTTCAATACCCGTCTAAAGACACGATTTCCTGGTTAAACTCTAAAAAGTACAGAAACCTTTTACAAAATAGTTTGTATGTGTTTCTTCACACATACATAACATACTGGGTATAATTACGTGATGTCCTGACTTTTCAGAATTAAACAATAACCACCACAAGCACTCAGCATTACTACAAGACAAAACAAGAATCATCCAAAAACTACAAAAAGAAAACGAGTCTCTAAGCAACGAAATAGGTGACGTAAAACAACAACTTGAGGTCAAAGTTCACTCTCTGAAAGAAAAACTTAGTGACAATGAAAATCTCACGGAAAAATTGAAGAAAACTTACGAAAACCAGATTGATAATTTGAACCTGATGACGAATAAATTAACGAATTATTTGAAGGATAAATCAGTTGAGTTGGATTCTGTTAGGAAGGAGAAAGAAAAGTTGCAGTTAGTTATGGAGGAGAATCATAAAGGTAAGTGTTTTTGCTTTTACAGAGTGCACACAGTACAACAAGTTCACATCTAAAAAGACGTTGTCCGACTGATTCCAAATAAAATTACAGGGCATATCGCAAATTGTGAATTTGACTTGGTTGTATTAGTGTTGTTATAGTTTACCGTGAAGCCAATACAATATTTCTTAGCTTAGAGATATAGCAGCCAGACCGAATTTGTGAAAGGGCGGCATTTAATTGTCTGTTGTGCAGTTTTTGACCTTACATGTCCAAGTACGTCACGCTCGCTCGTACAGATTCGACTGACTGGACGGCTTTTTGAAGGAACAGCACGCTTTACTCTTTTGCACCACGTCTTAATCCCAACTAGAAATCAAGATTTCAATTCTAGGTACACCAGAACATCTTGGGGATTTCATCGAACATCCAGGACTTTTACTGCATCTGGCAAGGGAATTTGGATGGATGAACTAGTACAATTAAAAGCTCAAGCTAACCAAAAATATAATTATTAGTGTATTTATATGTAGTTATATTTGAAGTCGGTATTTATTTTTGTATTTATTTTAATAATTGCAGCAATAAAATCTCTTGAAGAGGAAGTCAAGACCCAGAAACTAAACCAGGAGAAATTGATCACAGATTTCGAATCAGAGAGACTTGTACTCAAAAACATGGTGACCGTGACTGAATCTGTCATGGAAGACCAAAAAAATTGCCTTGAAAAGCTTATTGCTGAACATGCTAAGTCTAACGAGATGTTACAAGAAGAAACAAAAGTTTTGAAAGATTTAATCGAGAAAGAAAAGCAAAGTTCTGTTTCTATAGTCAAAGATAAGGATTCTGCATTTGAAATCCTATTTGAGGAGCTGACTCAGTTGAGAGACGCTAAAGAATTACTTCAAAAGGAAATAGAGACACAAGTTGATACTTTGAAGAAAGACATTGCCATAAAAGTATCTGACATTATAACTTTGGAAAATAAGAATAAGGAGTTAATCGATGCCCTGGAAAGTTACAAGAAAGGTTTGTACAATAATCATTTTAGTCCGATAAAAAGTATAGTACTATAATAAAGCTGGTAAGTTTAAAGATTTTTGTAAATTTTCAGAACTTGAGAAGGTAACTCGTAACTATAATGATGTTAAAAACGAAAAAGAAGCGTTGGAAAACATACAAAAAGAAACGATAAACATAATAAATGAACAAAACGAGAGAGTTACCAAATTGAAAGATGTAATTAAAGAAAAGGATAATGAGGTTACAGAATTTAAGACTAAATGCAACAATCTTGAAGAAAAAAACAATTTTTACAATAAAGAACTGGAAAATCTAAGAAATGAGACAGAGTTGCTGTTACAACAGAAGGAAGAAGTTGAACAGAAAATAACAAAAGAATTTGAAAAGAAAATCTCCCAATTTCAGACAAAACTCAAATCTCAAGCACAAAACGACGAAGAATTAACAAAATTCAGAAGTGATAATGCCAATCTTTTACAAGTTATTGAGGATAACAAGACAGGTCGGTTAGAAATAAGAGGATTTTGCTTTTGATATTACATTCACCTTCCATAATACGAATATTTAATGTTCTGTTAACCTATGTCGTCTTTCGTAACATATTTTTATTTATTTCAGTAATCACAAACTTAGAGCAGTTAATCAAGCACGAACTAGAACAAAACCAAAATCTCAGGCAAGAAAATGGCGGGGACAAACTAAACCTTTTCAACAAATGCAGTATACTTGAACAATACCAATCGAAAGCCGAAAAAGAAATCGACGAAAGACGCAAAGAAGTCGTTACGTTGCAATCAGAAATCAACATTTTGAGAACCAAAGGGACAACCAACTTTGAAGAACAATTGATGGAAAAAGACGCTGTGATAAGTACAGTCAGCAAAGAATTGGTAGAGGAGAAAAAGGAAAGAGAAAGACTTCAGAAAGAATTTGAGGCGATGACGTCTGAACAGAATGCTTTGAAAAAGAAGATAGAAGACCTAGTGTATCAGAAACAACAGATCGTGGAATTACAGAGAGAGAATGATGTGTTAGCTAAAGTATTTGGTCAAAGGGAAACATGTAAGTTAATTTTCAAATACTAATTTTAAATTAAACATATAATGGTTCTATGAAGACGTCCTAAAATGCATACATTTATACTTTTATTTTGTTACTTCTCCTTATAGGTATCTGTGTTTTCTGCTTAATTAAAATAATATTAAATTTGTAATCTAAGCAAAATACCATTAAATGTAGAATATTATTTCAGTTGTTGCAACGGGCCAGGAAAGCCGGCCGGCTTCAAGCACTCAAAAATACCCGAGCCTCGAACAACATCGCGAAACTCGCCAGGTAGATATATCTCCATCCGATCTCACACACTCTTCTACTGAAAGCATCAAAACTATCTCCGATTTAGAAAAGATTATACAAGACAAAAACAGGACAATAACCACCCTACAAAGTGATATAACATACATGAAATCTTTAATGGCGGAGTCTGAAAATAAACTTCTCGATGTTACTAAAGAACTAGAGATGTCAAAAGAAAATTGTCAGCAACTATCAAATCAGCTGAAGAAGATAGTGCACGCAAAGAACGAGGAAATCGCCGAGCTGAAGAAGCAAGTTTCAAAAATGAGTTTCACTGAAACTAGAGCCAGCCAAATCATCAAAGTTTCAGCGAAATATCAAGCAATAATACTGAAACGTATAGCTGAAATTAAGTCTAATACGGTACTGAAGGAACTGACGAATTTTGGAAACCAAGCAAACTGTGATAGTGACAACAAACGGAATCTAGCCGGTAACATAACGATGGAAGACTTGGAAAACTTTTTGGAGACTACGGATAGACACCTCAAACGTTGCCAAGAAAAGCAAGCGGCGTTACAAAAGGAAAGGGATAGGCTTTACGAAGTGAACAAGATAAACGAAAGCGAAATAATAAACATGAAGAAGTTCCTAACTGAAGTGTCAGTCAGTTTCAAGACATTCAGTTCAGTGAAAGATCTTTACACGCAAAAAATCAGTCGGATTGTATCATTACAGAGGACAGTCAGACGGGAGATTTTGAACTTAGATGGTAAAATAACAGATGCAGCTATGTGCAAGCTAGAAAGAGGCTACGCGGCAGCTATTCAAGACTTGGCCGAATGCGCCATGAATTTGGAAAGATGGGTCGAACGGTCAATAGCTAGGACGATCTCGCCAGAGAAGATAAAGCAAGCGTATACGAGTGAGATCGATCGCGCGTCGATTTCCTCTGGAAGCTTCCAGAATCCTAGTTTAGAAGTTCAGTTAGAAGAGTTGGAGAATACGTTCCAGAAGGTTCTAGAGGAGGTCGCGCGTGCGCAGAAAGGGGAAGGCGCTAAAGATGCGCAGTCTGTTACTGTGTTGGAGGTGCGGGCAGAATATGAAGACAAACTCAATAGAATGAAGGCGAAAATGGTCAGTATAGCACCCATACTGTTGTTGATATTACTATACCAAGTAGTGTGGTGGGCCTTTCTTCATATGGATTGAATGGTGTGGCTTTTGCGATTCAAAGCACTTCTATATTTAATGTTATGACTGAAGTCAAAAAATATATTTATTTTTGTATTTATATCGACAATAAAGATGTTTTAATGGAGACTTTTTGTTTTATTTCGTTTATAAGCATGAAGAGTTTTTTAAGCTTGTTTTTAGAGTGTTCATTAAAACATCTATCCTTTTTGTTTTATTTTTATATCGAGGACCTTGCAAGGTTGCTTAAGAAAAAAGGTAAAACACGAATTTTTCTCAAGTGCACGCTAATTTTGTGTCTGCATGCGTTGTTTTGTTTTATTTTTGCATGACTGCTTTGCTTGTGCTTGTGATGCGTAATATATATACCGGGTTTAAACAGACTGCTACCTTTAAATGAAACTACAAATTTTACCGATCATACTGAACCACTTCTCCCAACAAACATACCCGCGTAAACTATTAGTTCGGGAAATATTTGAGTTTCAAACAAAAATGCGGGAATCCTAACGCATCGAGATACGGGCGTTTTTGGAGAGCGCGTCATCCGTGAAACAACTGTTTACGCGCAGCGTTCTAAAATAGACCTTCCTCCTGCGAGTTAAAGTCTTTAAGGTTAAACACTAGTGCCTGATTCTAAGTTTCCTGTCAATAGATGGCGCTGCGGTACTATAATTACTATAATTTGGTTTTTGTATTTAAAAATAGTAAACAAACAAAATATTTCGCTCCGTTGTATGATGCGACAGTTTTAATGTGTTAATTATTTTATAAAGGCAGAATTGTGTCATTTTCTGTTGTATGTTTCTACATCGGGCCCAAACAATCTTAAAATTTGCTGTTTTGTCGTAGCTATGCACGCACACATACACAATGAATTTATATATAAAATAATTGTTAATTTCAAGACGCGTTGTAGAGATTGATTGGTCTAATGGTTACACCTGTGGAATTTCGATCTGCTCGGGCAGGGATCGATCCCACATCACTACAAACGTTTTCTCTTTCTATTTTTGTGAAATATTTCAAAATTACCTACTTGTTTTTTTATTTGATCCATCAAAATGATTATTTTCCATCAAATTCAAGAAAATTATTCGATGATTTGACTTTCTGAAGAATCATGTAAGGTGTACTTACAATTACATCCTTTCAAGCAAACTACTTTTAGATTGGAAAAAACATTGAATTATGGGAGAAACCCGCGAATTGAGAGAGATGATGTACCAAACTTTTTTTTTAAATTCATAATATTTACAGGTAATAAACAAATTATTTTACATAAATAATGCTGTTGATATATGCAATGATATAAGCATAATAAGAGTATAATCACATTTTTATCCATTATAAAATCATACAAAAATAAAAAAGCTCTAATGAAGCTCTAATAAATTTTACGAACGAATGCTGCAATTTTTTAAAAAATACTAAATAAACTAGCGCCATCTGTTAGAACCTATCATAACTTCGTCGTAACTGGGACGACTCCATCTCGCTAAATAAGGTGACTGATTGATATTTGAGTAGCCAAATTCATACTGGAGACTCTCGGGGTTGTTCTTGAACAACATAAACATAACATAATGCACTCTAATTTTCATAATACAATGCGTAAAAGTACATAGACCGGATTGTAAGTAATCAGTATTACGGATCAATAACATATGCGAAATTTAAAAAAAAAGTTCGTGGCGGTATCTAGGGGCAGAAAGAACGCTGTCCTCTCAGTCTTACTTGAGATCAATAAACCGTCCAAGACAATTAGCAAATGGGCCAACTAATAATCGCCTCTGTCAAAAGGTAATAAAGTCTTCGCCATTCGTCTAATTAGTTTAGACGTTAGTAGATTCAATCCCCGGTCGGGCGACATATATGTATGTGCATAGTATTTGTTCTTACTTACCACTTGCTGAACGGTGAAGAAAAACACTGTGAGGTAAACCGGCATGCCCTCAAACATGTGTTTTTGTCCCCGAAATACGGCAATATCTTTAAACTGCCCAAGCTAATGAGACGAATAGACTTTATTGCCTTGTTACAGAGGTGATTATTGGTTGGCCAGTTCATCTAATTGTTTTGGAGTTTATGTGTCTATCTATATACTTAAAAGTATAAAATAATGTTCGATGAAATGCGGGTATACCGAGTGTGTTCTGTGATTTGCAATTCATAGTTCACACTCGGGAACACCTCTGACACCCCCTCGGGGATTCATGTCGTGACGATATGTTGTTGTTGTATAAATCGCTGAAGTTACCGGGTCTTCATTATGAATTTGCCTGTATAATAAGGTGAATAGGTGACTTTGTTTTATATGACCAAATGCATACTGGAGACTTTATAAGTGATCAGATCAGTAACAAGGTTCGATTACTTACCCTACCTTCTGTGAAATACAGAAAATACAATTTAGGCTTTCTATACTGAGTCGGGGACTCGGGACTCGGGGTAGACCATGAATTTGTATAGGAAAACAAAAAATATTTTTCGTATTTCGTAAAACGGGTCATTGAACCTTGATCTTGACGACTTATCGTGTCTCCAACAGCGATATGAATAAAAAAAATATTTATGATAGGTACTTCACATCACTGGTCTCCAATATGAATTTGGTCATATAAATCATAGTTACTTTATATATATTTATAATATAAAATAATATATAAATTAATACTCGAGGCTTGGTAAGTAAGTAATCAGTATGACGAATTTCGAAAAATAAAATGTTAGTAGGGATTCGGTCTGTGTAGGGTCCGTGCTGAAAGATAGTAACTAACTACCTACCTACTTACTTACCTAGCCAAAATGTGGTACCTAAAACCTTTGCAATCGGAAACAAAAACGAACAAACGTAGCGAAAGCGTACGAAGTTAGTGTTGCCATACTCATACTCATTTATTGGTAAAAAACAAATTTATTAATCGAAAAACTTATTAATCTGACTGACCTAAAAATTCTGTACCATAGAAACAATATTTATACGAGTAAATAACTATGAAATCTATCAAGATTAGCGATTATTTTTAACAAAAAAACTGAAAATAATGTTGAAAATTCTATATTTAGGTACAAAAAGGATAATTAAAGTCCCTACCTCTATGAAGCGTCCGAATCTCTTCCAAAACTTTTAGCACTAAATAAAAAAACCTCCGTACAAACTCGTTTCTCCGTACATAACTGGTCCAATCTGTTTTCTGTAAATGTTCCTAAATCCCTACAAGTACAGATAAATCTATGTTTATGGCAACACAGAGTCGTCGCCAGCCGCGCGTGCCGTCCCTTTGATATTTGCCGACATTGCTCAATAATGGCGGCTTGAATGAAAGACGATTGTCCCTGCTGCATGTAACCAGGCTCGCCGCTACCTATTTGAACACCCGTGTGGATACCGATTTGCCGTTTGCCGCCCTGTTTATCTGCGAATACCCTTCTCCCTGTTACGATATAAGTAGGATATAAATGCGAAATAAAGCGTGATAAGTAAGTAAGTATTTATCCTGATGAGAGAATACCTAGTGAACGTTATTTTCAGCTAGGAACGAAAAGCGTTCGTTTAGGACGCAAGAAGCCGGAAGTTCTAATCTCCGAGGACAACGTCACTTTTTGTGTTTTTTTTTATTTTATTTTATTTATTCATAAAATAACGCCAAAGCCGAAAACGGGGAAGAGTTGAATAAACGTGGGCGGAGCTACGGGCAAAAGGCTAGTGATAAAATAAAATATAAATCACAATAATAGATTATTTTGCAAAGATTGCAGGAAAAATGTAGCGGTAAAGAAATTCACAAAAAACATTTTTTCTTTTATTACCTATATTTTTTTTATTATTTAAAAACTTAGCCGCGGTTTTTTTTCTTTTGTAAATATAATTGGTAGGTATGTACTTACTTGCAATCAAATCTTTTTTTTGTCTTCATAATCAGTTACTGGCAAAACTTTAACTACCTACCTACTATTTTCAATACGGAACCCTAGCACAGAATAAAACCCTAGGTACACGAGTCTGACCTGCACATGACCGTTTTTTTAAGGTTCATTATTTCATCACGAAAAACTGAACCCTTATATGTAAAATCACTTTGTTGTTCATCTGTCGGTTTTTAATTAGGCACGAACAGCGCCTGGGCACGAAGGAATTTATTTTGGCACAAGTGAAGGAATAAATCCAATAAATATTTTTCATTTATATTTACAATTCTGGAATCAATAATAATAGACAAAACAAAAACAAAATAAATACATGTGACAGGAATCGAACTCGGATCCTTATGATTTGTAGTCAACTAGTCAGACAGTATATCACTTATGCTATTGAAGTATTTTTTATTGGTGTGAAATTTAAGTACAATTTAGTACGCAATCTAATCATGCGAAACCGCCATGTAGTTAAACCGCACACACGTAAAGCATATTCACACACATCTAACAGTTTTATAGTATGACATCCACAACTACACACGTAAAATGATGGACATTTAACTGAACTTTAAAAGCTAAAATAACCCAATTATTGTTGTAAAATATAACTTTTATTTAAATTCGCGACATTCTTGTATTAAAATGTAATAAAATACAGTGATAAATACAAGCTAAAATTTGTACTTCAGCTGATCTTGGTTAATTCATTTTGTATGGAAATCGGCACTACCGTTTAACCTTAAGTTACAGTTGAATATCTTCTCTGATGTTTTACACGTGTATTTTTCTTCAGAGAGTTGTTCAGTATTCAATTCAATTCAATTTATTATCTGCAATTAATTACATGTCATTACATTATATATAAAATAGATGGTAACAACAATAATTATCAGTTCCAATGTAATTCTACCCACAGGTAGATTCTAGCATCAATATTAATTATTTATACAATTACATGCAATTTTTAAATATCTAAACTAAAAAAAGAAAAACAACAAATTACAATTTAATATTTACAAATGTTATATCAAATTCAGCAATATTACAATAAATGTCAAAAAAAAGTATGATCTTATATTATGTGGCTATATTTAAAGGGTTCAGTCTTTTTACTCCCCGTATACGGGATGTTAAGATGAAGTTGCGGAAGCTGGAAACAGTCGATAGTACTCATCCATACAAACAATAATTCGTGAAAGAAATATTGAGAAATCGAGACTAAAAAAACAGTTGTTTTGTACATTTTGGTCGGTTGGCTGTGTAACTTTTCTATGGAACAGCTGATTTTTTTTCGCGATATAAAGTTTGGCTCCATAGTAAAAGTTGTTCGTATGAAGGAGTACTACCGTCAGTTTCCGGCTCCCGCAACTTAATCTTAACACCTGTATAACACTGCCACTGATTCTAAAGTTGTTACTAAAAAATATTTTTTATTATATTATTTTCAACCTTCAGCAGATAACTTAAAGCAAATCTGTTTTCAGAAACAACTCTATCAAGAACAGATATCAATATTCAGAGAGAAACAAAAAGAAGAGATTGCAGTGTTGGAGCGGGAGTTACAAAAGGTAATTTTTCGGTCATTTATTTTCACTTACAAACAAAATCAACAACTGTAAGTTTTTATTACAAACTAGACATCATCCATCAGCCTAGTTCGTCCACTGCTGGACATAAGCCTTTCCGCACCAGTGACGCTGCTGTCTGTCACCAGTCTGTTCCAAATAAGGCCCGGCTATTAGGGATGGATATGTCGTGCCCAGATCGTGGAATTGAACATTTCATGAAATATTACATTGTTTGTTGACCATTTCATGATATGGATTGACCAAATCAATTAATAGAGATCGTTTGACGATATAATCAATTAAACACAAGACCATTTCATGATCTGGTCAAACATCGTATGATCATATCGTAAAATAGTTACATTTATTCACCACTAGCGGCGCTGATGGCGCATTGTTATTGTTTGTGCGATGCATCATGGCGGCGCTACACAATTTTCTTGTTTTAAATGTTGTTAATAATGTAATAACTGAGGAAAAAAGTGTAGTGAAGTGTAATTAAAGTCCTAAAACAACTAATTCATTTTATTTAAGCCCATATGGTTGTGATTATTATTAAGTATTATTTAGTAAAATAAGTTCCATTAAAATATCAAATTTGCTAAATCCTTATTAATTTTTCTGAAAAATTAACCTAAGTAGGTATTATTGATTTTGTAAAATAAGTAACTTGAAATACGTCCTAATTCTTTATAAGTTGTTGATTTTGTACTGTATAGAACAATAAACAAGTTCCTAATAACAAGATTTCGAATTTCTAGTATCAACATTTGTATGGACACCCTACATCAATGATATGGTCAAACTTCGCTGACCAAATCGTTAAACGTTGAAGATTTAATGATCTGGTCAGTGACACTTGACTATTTCATGAAATGCGATCATTTCATGAAATGGTCAACTATTTCATGAAATGTTCAATTCTATGATTTGGTCACGACAGATATACCGCCATCCATCGGTCCCAGGCATGGTGGGCCTCCTGGTTTTTTGCCTGTGAGCTGTCCTCTTACTCTCCCCCGAATTACTTCGAGGGGGTCTCCAAGTAAGGTGGTGGTACCTCCACAGTCGAGCCCGGCATCAGCTCTACCACCTGACAGTATAATTAATAGAAACCAGTAATTTTGACGTTTTAAAACACAACTATTTCTATGATTCATTGTTATTCGGGTTGGGGCGAACGCAACGTCACGCGATCGGGAAAAGTCAGGTAATTTGTGCCTCAGGGAAATGTTAGGAAAAATTGTGAGAGGTCAGGGAAAAATTATCCTGAAATTTTACATTAACAGCCTTACACTAATGGCTGTTGTATTTTTTCCATAGCTCTAGAAACTTTGGGCTTGCTTTATAAAACACAAATTTGTGGATATATTAATAATTTGCAATATTCCGCTAAACACTCTTACCATGCTATTCAAAATGCAGACTCAAGCACCGCCCGCCCTCCCGCATAAAACATGCACAAGTAAAGCAAGCAGCACGAGCACAAAATAAAGCAATCTTAAATAACAAGCAAGAAAACTTATCGACACGTGTTTCGCCTCTAAACGAGTCATCCTCGGGATGTGTAGTCCGCCCGGATGTGTAGCGGTCGGGCGGACTACACATCCCATCAATATTGCAAATTATTAATATATCCACAAATTTATGATGGACTTCCGTAAAGTAACGCGATTTTCAATAAATTTTATAAAACACACCTGAAGAACTTGCTTTACTGCCTAATAATAACCTTGATTTCTATTCCATCGTTCGTGGCAGGCCCGCGACAAACTTACCGTGACAAGCAAAACGTATGAGGAACACATAAAGAGTCTCACGACTGAGCTGTGGTCCGTCGGGGAGAAATTCCTCATGAAGAAGGACGAGGCGGACTGGCTGCGGCGGAAGAGATCTGACTCTTTGCAATCTCTGCAGCATGTGCACTCGGTAAGTGTGTTTTCTACCATCACCTGTTTTTTTTTCACCTGTTTTTTTTTTGGCTATTTTCTCTATAAGTATCAAAACATATGTACATGTTCATACCTGTTCTGCATACTGTGAAGGAAGAGCTTGACGCCTATAGCACAGGCACATACACCCCTTTTAATAAAATTGCAAATAAAAAGATAAGGAAAATGGTGTCAGTATATACATTGTAAATAACATAATATATTAATATATAATTCAAATCTATTATTAATGCATTTAAGTTTATATAATATTCATATACAAGTATATAGATAATTATACATATAATACTCTTAATATTATTCAATGGTACGTTAATTTAGCTGCAAAACAATTGAAGTTCCAAGTTCATAAAAATGGCTATTGTTTTTTATGTGTTTTAATCATAGTTGTGTTAATTTTTGTTTATTGTTACAAATATACCTATGGATGAACAGGCAGTGACAGAATAACAGCGTCCCTTTGCTTCTGGCTTAAGGGACAAAAGCTGAGTCACCGACCTTTTCAACAGAACCTGTCTAATCCTAAATAGTCTTTAAGTATTATGTGTTGTGTTCTGTTGAATAAAAATCTTTTAATTTAATTTAATTTAATTTAATTTTAGGCGTCAAGGTTAGCCTACTAATTTGTTGTATCTCTGTTTCCATGAATAAACATATTATTATATTATACGGTTCTGGCACCTTGCTACATACAGCCTTAGAGATGTAGGGCACTTGAGTGTCGAGGCAACGCCAAAAAATTTAAAAAGATCGGTGGTGTTTGACATCGGTACCAGTGCAGTGTTATGTGTTGCCAGACTGGGTGATATGTCACATTTTGAACTTAGAAAAAAATTGAAGTTATTTTTTCTATGATTTCCATCTCCGCCATGGTAGGGACATCTCGACGGCTTCACCCCTGGGCTGGATCTTGTTGGCCTATGCAAAAATTCGGGCCTGATATCCTGGCGAAATAGCGTACCGCTCATAGCTGTCTATATCCGTGTTTTAACATGACTTTACAAAACTGTTTTTGCGAGGTTGTATTGCAGTACAATTTTTGCCAGTCTTAAGGTTAAACGTCAGTCGCTTAGCACAAAGTGCATAACTTAACTTTGTATTTCTTGTTTAGAAGTTAAAAAATTTAAAATATTTTGGTTTGTGGCAATTAACAGCAATAGTTCAGCATTAGTGAGGTTAATAAAGCATGAGTTTGAAATTGAATGCACAATTGGTCATGATCTGGTCCAAACTAAGTTAAAACAGCATTTTTGGTAAACTCTTTCTTTATAAACCTCACTAATACTGAAATATTGGCGTCAAATGGCATAGATCGAAATGCTTTTCAATTTTAAATTTCTGAACAAGAAAAACAAAGTTAAGTTATGCAGTTTGCGTTTAGCTACTGACGTTTAACCTTAAAGAAGGATGGGGCGGACTGGCTGCGGCGGAAGAGAAATGACTCCTTGTGGTCCTTACATCTTGTGTACTCGGTAAAAATGTTTAGCACAAGCTTGCCAGTTCACATTGCTCCATTGTTTTTGTGATCTTCCAATTCCATCCACCTTCAGGGTGATTTTACTTCGACAATCTTTCTACCTAAGTATTATTCTGCAACTGTTTCCATTAGTAATGTTATTTTATTTATGCTGCTTTATCTAGGTGCGGAAAGGTGAGCTTTAACTCATACTCATGTTGAAACGTTTATTCCAAACTAAGTGTACAAAAATGATGGAAATAGAAATAAGGATCTTACAACTTAGTTGCATTTTACTAGGCACAGCAAATAGGGAGGTATACTTATATAATTTAGCTTAAAAAAAGAGGAACTTTAAACATTTTACCTTATATCTTAACTTATTTATTATTGAATTAGTTAAAGGTTCATTAATTGAATATGGGCTCTTTATATTTTATTTTATTTTTTATATTTATATTTTTGTACTAAATATGTTTAAGTTTATTACTGAAGCTGGTTAATTTAATTTAATTTTTAATATTTTCTGGTAACTTATTAAATAACTATATTCCAAATTTCAAGATAAAATCGTCAGATGTTTGATGAAATCGAAATGACACAGAGACAGACAGTCACAAGTCATACCATAAGGGTTCCTTTTTCTCAATTTTCAGTACCGTAACCACATAAAAGATTAAAATTCTGTTCAGGGCTTGCAAGATCTACCCACACGCTATTTGATATAAATATATTAATGTAATATTTTCAGTCTGGTCTGACGCGGCCTTCAGAGGAACCTGGCCAGCCGTTAGACACGTACTCCCTGCGATCACTGCCCGTGCATCCCAAGAAATCTGGTCAGTGCTTCCACTTACAATATGTTTTTAATCTTATATCGAAGTTTCCGTGTGTATCAGTTAAATCAGCGTTTCTTAACCTTTTCTGTCCACGGACCCCTTACGAAATCAAGCACAATTTTAAGGACCTCCTTGATAAAAAAGCTGCAATAAATTTCGGACCATTTATTTTAGTTTTACAATTTACAAAAATATATACTTTTTCATATAAAATACGTTAATGAGAAGGTTTTCTGGTGGCAAAAAACTTGGTGGCATTTGTTTATGATTGTTAAATGGTTCATAGATTAGGCTGCGGACCCCCATACATATGCTCGGGGACCCCCAGGGGTCCACGGACCACATGTTAAGAAACGCTGAGTTAGATGACTGGAGACTGCCTTAGCCGATTGGTGCAGAATATTTCTGGGATCGGGAAATACGGACAAAATGGTCGACATGAACATATCTAATTCTTTTTAAGCAGATTTTAATCTACGCTGACAAACTTGTAAGTATATTTTTTATGAACGACATTAACAGCCTTTTTTGAATGTAAGCCCCACTGTAAACAGCCTCCTATCTTAAGATAGGAGGCTGTTTACAGTGGGGCTTAAGGTCGTCGCACATTACGACGGATCGGCAACAGGCAACCTCAAAGTAAAGCATTGAAATATGAGCTTTAAATATTGACAACCTATGTGACAAGTGGACGGCGGGTATAAGGAGCGGCGTCGGCGTGTGCCCCGCGCGTCGTACACTCGCGAAATGTCACGTACGCAACACGATTTAAAGCTCACATTTCAATGCGTACTTTGAGGTAGTCCGGTGCCGAGGCGTTATAATTAGCGACGGCCCTTAAAATTAAAATCACGGTCTTGCGCAGACAACAAATGTTCTTTACAAAAAAAATCACGATTCATTTTTCCCAATCTCAGAGAACCGCGGCCTCCACATGTCGGACGAGGAAGGTGAGGTGTTCGACAACCGCTGGCTCCAATCGCTGAACGAGACCCCCGGCCGCCGCTCGCCCCCGCGCCCGTCCACTGGCGCCCGCCTCTCGGAGCTCAAGTGGCGCAACTCGCTGTGTCCGCCGCATCTCAAGAGCAGCTACCCCGCTGAGACGCAGTTCGCGCACGCGCACGAGGATGATATCAAGGTACCTCCCTTCCTCCTCGCGCCCGACCGCTGGCGCCCGCCTTGCGGAGCTCGAGTGGCGCAACTCGCTGTGTTCGCCGAGTCTACTTGAACAATCCGGCGTTTATAATAATAAATAATAAGTTAGACCTTAATCCCTCTAAATGTTCTTCCGTTTCTTTTACCAGAAAAAGGAACCCAACCGTTTAAAACTATACCTTAAGAAATCACGAGTTACAAAGAGTAACCGAAATAATTGACCTGGTGCTAGGGTTCCCAACCCTCCCGAAATGCTCGGGAGACTCCGGGAATATTGTTCAACCTTCCGAGCTACCGGGATGCAATAAATTCTACGGATTTACTAAAATAAAATAATTGTTGTTAACGAAATAGATATATCGCGCAAAATAAATAATTTAATGACGAAATAAATTTTGATTTTTCATGTTTTTATGATTATGTGCTCAAAAAAGTCAAAAACCGACAAATATTAGATGTTTCTACAAAACAAAATAAATAAAAAAATTTACAAATATTACTAACTTTCATTCAATTGAAAGAAAGAAAGAAAAATGTTTATTTGGTATCAAAACTTAAAACTTAATAACTAGTTATACATAATAATGAGGAATTTTTAGGAACATTTTAACTACTTAAAAACTAAATGATACCAAAAGGGTCTCCGCTCAGCATAATGTCGCAGCTGTAGCCACGACGCTGATTTTCAGCGGATGCCCAGGTTTTTAGATTGGGTTGGCATCTAGTCATACACAGTCATACAGTTGCCCACCGATTTGTTCAAATCTCTCCCGAGTTGGTTTCTTCGAGAGTTGTTGACCTGGGTGTCATCTAAGATTCTAATCTTATTTTTAATTGTCATATTGATAATGTAATAAAAAAAGATACTAAGGCTACTTTAGGTTTTATAACGAGAGTTACTAAAGATTGTCAAAACATAAAAATTCATTTATTGTACATATGAGCGAAGTAGTTTAGAATATGTTTTGCAGGTGTCGAATCCGTCCTACAATGTATAGATCACTCGATTAGAAAGTACAGAAAAGATTTTTTCGTTGGATGAAATATCGCATATTTTTCATACACGAAAATGGAGCAGAAAAAAATATTTTTTTACCCCATAATTTCGGGTGTCATTGTCTAGAGCTCATTAAGTAGAGTGTAATAGTATATTTCGTGACGAGTATAAAATGGCGGATTTTCTTACCCGAGGAATGAAGCTAGTTTCGACGCGAGCTGAAGGCGAACGTCGAAAGCTTACATTCCGAGGGTAAGAAAACCCATTTTTTACTCGTTGCGAACGATACTCTTTCTACTACCTGATACTACATAATATTTAATTTTTCATTCCAAATTTAATGTATTTTGTGACTTTGCAAAGCGCGGCGCGGTTTTTACCTTTTTTTCAGGCTTCGGCCGGCCGCTTTTATTTGTGGCCAGTATCATTTTGCGAAAAAAGTGTCGTGAATCGGAATGCAAGGAATTTCGACTGTAAAGACAAACTAAGGACGTCAAAAAGAACCTAATTTAGCATGAAATGAAGACAAACGTCAAAAAGAACCTAATTTTGCAATAAATGAAATTTCAATACGATATTTCAAACTGACCTGATAGTCATTCCGCAACGGGGCCCGGAAAGTTCGATTTTCCAAACTAATTTCGAGTATTAAATGAAACTTTTTCATAAAGGTAGTAGAACGTATTTTTTTTTATCTTCGAAAATAAAGAAATGGGAAGCTATCAAAGTTGTCATTTTTTGAAGTTCGAACATGAGCCAAATCAGTCAAAACCGAACCACGAGTTCAAATTTCAGGGTGAACTACTACTTATTATAATTTCAATTTTATCTCCAGTTCAGCCTCGGCGGCAGCGGATTGAGTAAACAGCCACAACGCAAGGAGGTCGGCATCACAGCCTATAAGAAACCCGGCCCGCCCACGCCGAGCAAGCAAGCTGGCAGACTATCAGCTACCGTGAGTGAAATTACTTCAGAGTTGTAGGAACGCGGTTTATAATAGCCAATTACAAATCATGCTGAAACAAAATTGTGATTGTAATTAACAAATATTAAAATTGAACCATTCGCACCCGAATTCACTGTTGAAAGTATTCCATTTAGACGTGCGCCTACTAGAGGGGCTAGAGCCAGGGGCTCTACCGCGTAATTCTCATTTGTATCAACTTCAAGCAAATGCATGCGAAATTCAACGCGTGCAAAAGAGATGGCATGTTAGGCGGGTGTCGTCGCATGCACGTCAAATTTCAATCTCAAGTTGATGTTGATGAAAATGAGAATTACGCGGTAGACCCACAGCTCTGGTTGAGGTAGATAGTAGAAGATATTAGTTATATTATATGGCGAATTATATTTTAATTTACATTTTTGAAATTAAAATTTTTTTTTTTTTTTTTTAGTTTATAGAAAATGTGTTCTAGTTTTAGAAAAAGAAAACCGCATTAGATTCTGACAACTACTTTAGGAGATAGAGCCAAAAACAAAATTGGTGCGAAGAATTGGCGGGAAAAATAAATTCGCCAATAAATCTACAGGTTAAAGCATTTTCTATGGCAGCAAAGCGGGATCACCCACCTGAAAATTCAAGTCACCCCTTCAGAGACTGATGTCGTTGTGGTATTATGTTCCAGAGTTCCGAGCTGCGTGAGTCGCTGCGCCCGGAGCCCGACGTGATGCGCAAGACCAGCACCCCCTCCAGATTGAGGGCGCTGTTCCGCTCTGGCAGAAGTGACACTAACGAAGTAACTAAGAGCATAATTCGAGGGCATCATATTGTAAAGGCGTATCTACAGATTTAGAATAGGATAGAATAGAATAGAAAATCGTTTATTTACAGTCACAACACAACACAGAAAAAGAAGACATAAGACATGAAGAAAATTTCAAAATCAAAAAATCAAAAATGAAAACAAAATAATTTAACACTAAGTAACACTTAAAATTATCACATATTGAAACAGAACAAAAACAGTACATGTACTTAATCTACCTTAAACGCGAGTGGCGTGAGATCGTGACGGCAAAAAGGTTCTGACTCAGCATAGTTTTGCAGACGGATCTGCAACGCTGGTTATTCTGCCAGAACCAGCCGCGGTGAATGAGACCACGCTGATTACTCTAAGTAGCAAAGCTTAGACAAAATAAATAAAACAAATAATTTTAAAATAAAAGAATGTAGTGTAGGTAGGTGACATATATATAGAAAAATATATACTATAACAACATTAATAAACACTTTTTTTAGGGACCCTCCATATTTATTAGCTCTATAATGTACTGAAAAATTAACGGTTGCTCCACTGGTTAATGCCTAAGTCTACGACGTGAAAAGGCGTTTTTATAATTAAAGGAAGATATTAATAAATAACTAGTCGATACTTTTATATTTTTGTAGATACGTCCTTTTAACTTGAAGCCCTCGATATGTTTTTATAGCGAAATCTATCGCTTTGGATACTATAATTATTATTAGAGTGCATTACAAACTAGAAATCAATCGGAAATAATTTATGTGCATAGTATTTGTTCTTACTCACCACTTGCTGAACGGTGAAGGAAATCATCGTAAGGAAACCTGCATGCTCTAAAAAGCGTGTATTTGTACCCGAAATACGTAGATAGGGTTCACCACCCAACACGTTGGGACGTAATAAACGTCGGTGAAACGCGGATGTACCGAGTGTGGAATGTGACCAGTTAACATTGACAACCCATATCGTCGTATGTATATCGTCACAACTTGACGATATGTATATCGTCAAGTTGTGACGATATACATATATATTTATTTCATTTAAATATTTGAAACAAATCCTCGGGCCAGGTTTCGAACCTGCGACCGATGAATTTATCCACCATACATGTATTACTGCACACCGATTATTTGTAACTAACTACCTGGTGAACCACATACTGAACGCTCGCAAGGGCGCAGTCGATCATGCCTGTAACTGCTAGTTACATGAAATGCAGAGCTGGATTGGAAAGGGAAAATTTATGAGTTGACATGGGAGAAACGTGAGTATACTAACCTTTGTTCTGGATGGTTTTCGGCGAATGCGCCGCGTGGCGTCCCTTCTTGTTAGGCTGACGAGCTGATCTTGAGCACGATGTATTGGTTGGTGTTGTAATGAGAACACGACACTGGTATGAGCACGAGGTACGCGAGATTTATCGGCGTGTCGCGGCGCGAACAATGTGCACACGTGTGTTTCGATAGACGTCTGGCGCGGAAGAGAAAGCAAATGCCGGCGCGCGAGTCCTTTGGCGCCAGGTGCTGTGGTGGGAGATTACCCATGCGCATGCGTCACGCTTGTGGCGTGAACAATGCCTGTCATGTAAGCAGGAGGTCGCAAGTTAGAATCCTGGCCCGAGGAATAGCACGACTTTGATTAGTCTCCCACAGAGTCTGGCTATCCCTGGAAACCCCGAAAATAAGTCAGCTGCGCACTGCTTTCTATACTTTGCGTGCACAGTGCGTGTTAGGTTTTTTGTTATTGCGGTATGTGATTGGTTGTACTCGCTTTTAATACGGTTTATGAATTAAGGCGCTACGGAAAAAAAATCTAAACTTTAAGAACTTTCATATCTACTTAAGTAAATAATGTATTATTTTGATATAATAGTATATTATTTTTGGAAACTTTTTCTAGAAACTTTAAAACAGAAACGCGATTGGAGACATTCGGCTCGATAGAAATATTTATTGAAATGAGGCCCTTTGCTACTTTTCCACGAATCCGTCCCTGTCGCACCGAGGGTTTTTTTGCATATAGAGTAACAGGGACGCTAAAACTTTTACATATCGCCTTAAGACGATGGAACCTCTTTGAGTTTTGTCGTACTGTACAACCAAACATAAAAATATTTTATGAATTTGCAGCGTTTTTCCAGTCTTATCTTTGATAGTCGCACTTTGGAAACTAAAGTAGCGTCCCTAAACCGCGGTAAAGGTAAAAATAAACTGTCAACCGTTCTACAACAAATGAACAGCGCGAAGTATTTCAATAAACCTTGTCAGAAATTCAAAATTCACTTTGACAGTTAAATTTTACATTTACCCGGGCGTTTAGGAACGCAACCTAAAGTCTTCCTAAAGTATATTTTTTGCATAAAGGAGAAAACTGATAGTTCGTAATAGTGGGAAATGTGCTTTTAACACCTATCGTGCAATATAATGAGCACTAATTAATTTTATTACTACCTATTATTGCGATAACCATTTATAAATATACGCATAGGTTAATAAACAAGATTTTTGTATTGATAGTAAAATATGACACATAAAAATCAAATTGTTAAAAAATATTTGTGCTTTTAATTTCTTTTCATTGCTCGTAAAGGCCCACTTTTTATGCATCAAAACCGAACAGAAAGTCGATTATTTTGCCCTAGGGATGTATTATTATTATTTTTTAATTTATTTACAATGGTTTGCTAACCTGCAGCCTTTCCTGTGTACCATAAATGTTATACTTTTTTTTTCACTGTTTAACGGCTCTGGATACAGTACTTTTGAGCCAATCATAATTTAAAGTTCACAAGATTATATTTGTTTTATTTCCTCACACTATGCATTGAAAAACGTAGTATGATACACGGGCGTAAGAGCAATAAGTTACTCGGTTACGTTTAAAACACTCGCTACGTTCGTGTTTTAAATCGTCCTCGTAATTTATTCCTTTTGCGCCCTTGTAGCATAAACTACTATTGTGTACTTTTGTATTGTGTCGTTTCGTCTTTTTCTCTTCTATTCTATGAAAGAGCCATTTCACATTGTCGCGAACTTTTGATTGTTGCAATTCCTGCTATCACGAACTGTCAGTTTCGTCCTTCGTGCAAAGGTTAGTTTATTTTAACTGTTGTACCAATAAATAATTAACTTTAATTTGTTAACAGGGCACCCCACGCAGTAGAAGACTGAGTTTCTTCAGAAGTAAGAAGTGAACAAGTAATGTTGAATGTTTTTATTATGTACGAACCAATGTGTTGATGTGATTTAATAATGGTTAACTAATAATTTATTAAATATTGCTTTTGTACGAAAACGTTTTATTTCGTTCAGTGGAGATCACATCAAACTATACATATTGGGCTTTGCCTTCACTATAGAGGCAAATGTAGTACTCAGTAATACTGTAACCGGTCGGCCACAGCTTCAGGCTTCTGGCGGCGCTTCCAGGCGGTTTTTGCGACGGGCTTTGCCCTGCCGCGACACCCGTCGGCGCCTTGACCGCATCGGATGTTAGCGCGCTCGCTCGCTCAAAGCGCTCGACACTATTTTCTTCCTATGCGCTCGATCACTGGCGCGGCTCCCCGCCTCCCCGCACACCGCCGTCGAGAGAGCGCAAGTCACTCGAAGCTGGACAAGGCGCGCGAGATGCGACCCATGGCCGGCTCTATACAGCTTCATGCATTTGTTCTCCGCCGGCGCCGTCGCAAGAACCGCTTGGCGCGCCTCTCGAAGCCTGAAGCTATGGCCGAGGGGGTAAGTGTTTAGCTTGAAGTGATCACCACTGTACCAGTGCATAAGGTGCGCGTTCCTCTGGCGACCACAAAGATATATGGGGATTTAAAATATATCAGAGTTTATTGAAATACCACATCATAAATGATTAAATTATTATTACATACGGCTTGAACACTCACGTGTGATTGTTGTTGACTATATGCCAACCGTTTCACCGATACAATTTCGGCATTATCAAGGCGAGTGTCGTTCTTAGGACGACGACGCGGCGTTCTGGGACCACATCATGTCTATTTTGATTTAATAGAAAGGAAACACTTTTTCAATTTAAATATTATTTTAATAGAAGTACACCATAAATTAATGTAGCACCATACATTACATACAAATGTACAAAATTGTGCATGTTCTTATATGAAGTGATTAAACACAAAACGTTTAATAAAATAAAAATAAAACGAAATAAAAACTTATTATTTCAAAATCTCATTGGGAATTGAACAAAATGTCTTTTACAAGGCAGGTAACATAACAACTTGTCTAAAAATAAAATGATTTGCTAAAAAATAAACTTGAAACTACAGGTACTTAATATTATGTTCTAAAAATTATAGTTTATTGTACTTTGTGCAATACTCTATGGTTGGGACACACAAATTAAATGTTAAACACTTTTTAATTTGATAGTACTCCATTTCAGAATACGGGATTCCCATAGCACCCGTAGCACGTTGACGCGCGACTGCGTTTGTCACGCGTTTTATCGCGCCCATTCGACGTCGCCGTCGACATTTGTCACGTTTGTCACGCGTTTTATCGCGCCCATTCGACGTCGCCGTCGACATTTGTCACGTTTGTCACGCGTTTTATCGCGCCCATTCGACGTCGCCGTCGACATTTGTCACGTTTGTCACGCGTTTTATCGCGCCCATTCGACGTCGCCGTCGACATTTGTCACGTTTGTCACGCGTTTTATCGCGCCCATTCGACGTCGCCGTCGACATTTGTCACGTTTGTCACGCGTTTTATCGCGCCCATTCGACGTCGCCGTCGACATTTGTCACGTTTGTCACGCGTTTTATCGCGCCCATTCGACGTCGCCGTCGACATTTGTCACGTTTGTCACGCGTTTTATCGCGCCCATTCGACGTCGCCGTCGACATTTGTCACGTTTGTCACGCGTTTTATCGCGCCCATTCGACGTCGCCGTCGACATTTGTCACGTTTGTCACGCGTTTTATCGCGCCCATTCGACGTCGCCGTCGACATTTGTCACGTTTGTCACGCGTTTTATCGCGCCCATTCGACGTCGCCGTCGACATTTGTCACGTTTGTCACGCGTTTTATCGCGCCCATTCGACGTCGCCGTCGACATTTGTCACGTTTGTCACGCGTTTTATCGCGCCCATTCGACGTCGCCGTCGACATTTGTCACGTTTGTCACGCGTTTTATCGCGCCCATTCGACGTCGCCGTCGACATTTGTCACGTTTGTCACGCGTTTTATCGCGCCCATTCGACGTCGCCGTCGACATTTGTCACGTTTGTCACGCGTTTTATCGCGCCCATTCGACGTCGCCGTCGACATTTGTCACGTTTGTCACGCGTTTTATCGCGCCCATTCGACGTCGCCGTCGACATTTGTCACGTTTGTCACGCGTTTTATCGCGCCCATTCGACGTCGCCGTCGACATTCGAAGTCGCGCGTCATCGTGCTACGGGTGTTTACAGTAAATAGCTATCTACTATCGTAGAAAAATCTGTTGAATATTATAATTTGCAGTTGGTTAATTAAAGTTTGGACAGCGAATCTTCGCACAACTTTATCTCATCACATCATACGGTACGGTAAAAGAGATTTAGGAAGCCAATTTTTTTACTGACTGCGTTTAAAAGAAAATTGCATATAATAAAAATGATCGTAACTCAAATGATTTACATATTTTAGGTAGCTTCGTGCAAAACACTACCAATATAATTTTTATGGGTTAGTAGCACATTTTCAAACGTTTCAATGTTATATTAATCGTGGGGAATATAATCGTGTTGTTTTGTGACGTTTTACTGAGTATTTGTCAGTCCTGTTACAGGTACTTTGATTTTTGATAATTTTTGTTTATTTTCAAAGCATACCGTAATGGCCAGTGTTGCCATCTACGGCCAAGCGCAGACAGCTAAATAAAGTTCAAAAAGTAGCCAGATTGGTTAATTTACCACCAAAAGAAGCCAAATGTAAAGAACTTCAGTCCTCAAGTAGAAAAATGTATGAAACTTTAAACATTTTTAGTAGCTAAATGACCCTAAAAGTTGCTAGATCTAGCTACAAAGTACCTAAGATGGCAACACTGGTGATGGCTTTACTTCGTTTGACAGAATCTTAAATTGATCTGTGGCAAAATGGCGCTCTGAGAAGTGACCGTAGCCAGGGAAAAAAAAATATATAAGGAGGTTTTAGTGAAAAGCATGCTTCGCACGATAGGAAAAACTATAAATATTTTAATATGAAAACTTTCTTTAAATTATCATTCATCAAATCAACAAATAACTTATACTAAGCGATGCCCTAACATCGTCTTCTACGCCAAGCCATACAAAATGTATTCATTCATTATAATTATAATACATAATATATTAGATAATTTAGGGTTGCTACCAGCGATTCATTTAATCAATGCTATAGAACAACTTTTTCTATGGAACCAACCCTGAAAACACGAAGTAAATCACTTTAGAGGCAACTCAACCCGCAATAAACTTAGCCCACGGGCTGAGTTGACCACTTGCAAAATATTGAGTTTGATTTTCTTTTACAGTTATTTATCAGAATAAACAGATTCATCACGCTTAGCTATCGTTGGTAAGTCGGTTGTGTAAATAAACAGAATAAACCAAATAAACCCATACGAACCTCGTGACCGATCATTGAAGTGTCAAACCACCACCAACCACCATAGTCTATACCAGGTATGGGCAACCTTTTGAAAGTTGAGGGCCTAACTTTAGGTTGTTAACGAAATCGCGGACCGTTACGTAGTTAAGAGAAAAAAAAAACGAAAAAACTGAACTAGATATCGTTTAACTCGTTAAAGAGAAGAAAGCATGAGCTTGAACTTTAGAAACGAGGTTATCAATGTTGGGATCAATCATAGTAATACACGGGCGCAAAGAATTTGCGCCCTTTTTCAATCTGTGAGCCTAGTTTGATATTTATATTTTCGCGCACCTCCTCTTTAATGCGATAAAATTGTGGCTATCGACATGTTAGCTATTCATTGCTTGCACATACCGCAATCTTATATGTAAGTAGTGTGCAAAAAAAGCAGTGAACATCATTTATGATGAAAGTATATGTTTTGTCGCTTTATTATGCTCTCACTCAGCTCTCTTGTGTACCAAAAATATTACGATTTTTGGCGCGCAGTTTTAAGATGATCCGCGGGTCGTTTTAAAAGCCGGGGCGGACGGCTGCATTCTGCCCACGGGCCGGGCGTTGCCCATATATGGTATATAACAATGGTGGTTTGTAGTGGCCTGAAGTTAGCTGCACAATCACGTTTGATAGCCAATATTTCCCAACGATTTTTGACGTGTGTTGAGGGTCGTGACCGAATCCTGGGTGTTTTAGTGGAAAATAGTGGTTTATTGTACCTCTCCCTGTGACAGATGATTTATTTTAACAATAAAGTATTACATTGTCTGATTGAAACTTGCTCATAAATAATTACGAAGCTTGCTAGGCATTTAAACGTCATAGGCGCCATCACTCGATGCTGCTAACTTTAATATGAATTTTGTATGGGCAACGGGCCCATTTTTTTTTATTATGCTCTGTTTTTTTTTTGGGTTTCATTTCAAGATCGTTTTATGTTGGTCGGGATATAGTTAGAGTTCGACATCAAGGTAAGTAAATTTTACATTTTGTTTGTACAAAATTCAATTTTAACTACTTATGTACAAATTGATTTAAACTTAAACACTAATTCATGGAATAATTTTTATCTACGTGAGGTATCTTAACGTTTTGAAAGGAAAAGCCGATTTAAAAAAAAACGCAATGTTTGTCCCTATACGATTTGTATAGAAAATAACAGTGCTTGATTGTAAAATATGAATAATTATGATTACGTCAAACGAAAATAATAATAAGAGATACCTATGTATGTTCCTCTCGACTGCGGATTATTTTTAATTGAACGATGTGACAGATTACACTTACATAAAATTTTTCATAATTGAATACGTACACTCGGGGACAAAATTACAGGAACGCAAAAAAAATGTGAATTTACTAGAATTTTTCATGGACTTTATGAACTAATATTTTTCCCAACTTTATGAAAGTTTTGGACTTGTAATTTACTTATATAATTAAATAAATTAATATTAAGGAAAACTTATTTGTTTTTTATTCAGTTTACATTATAATTATATTCTTATAAAAACACTTTATTACAATTATTTCCAGATATATTTCGACCTCTTGTCGGCATCAGTGGAACTTAATAAAATATTTATATAATATACTAAAATGTCATAAAACGAATGAATTTGCCACTGTTGCCAACAAGAAGTCGAAATATATCTGGAAATAATTAAAGGGAACAGGGAAAGAACAAGGAATGTCACATCGTAAGGAAGGGCTAGAATAAATGTATAAATAACTTTAATAGATCTTTTATTTTCGGGCTAAAAGAAATTTGTACATGTTGGTTTTTCACTCGGTAAAAATAATATTGTGTTTTCATTTTCGCTAAACTCTGTTTTAAGGTGTTACTTTGCCTTTTAACAAACGAAAAAAAAAAAAAGTTTTTATTATTTGCACATTTATTTGAGCCCTCTCTTACGATTTGACATTCCTTGTTCTTTCCCTTACCCTACAATTGTAATAAAGTGTTTTTATAAGAATTACTTATATAATGTAATAATCGAGTAGTGATGGGCAAAATTTCTTCAATATTTTGTGAAGTTTCAATTCACTCATTGGATAATCCAGAGTTATAGTTAAAGTCAATTAAAATTTAATTTGTAGACATATTTTTGTCTTATTTCACTTAACATTTTCAATATTCATCATTTTAATATCAAAATTTGAATTCATGTTTTCACTCGTGCGTCTGTGTTTCACAAGCATTTACCTGATGCAGTAATTCTACCCAAATTTTGCATAAAGATAGCAAAGAAAGGGAATTGTCGCGTTTAACACAACGCATCGCCTGCAGCGATGAAGTGTGCAACGGGTTAAATATATCGTATAAACGACTATTTAGCACGCAAATAATTTTTGATGCTCTCTGCATCGTATTCGTATACAGAGCCACAAACTTATCTGTTGCGGGGTGGGCCAAACTAAAATGCCTTCTATATACACTTGTTGACAGTCTTCGCCAACGGAACAGATAAGTTTGTGCTCTGATGTCATTTGTCATTTTGACAGGTAAAAAATGATCGCTTAACACGCATCCATCGCCGCGACCCGTTGCAGAGTTCATCGCTGCAATTGCATCGTGTGCGTTAAACGCGACAATTCACAAAACGATAACACCCAATAAAAAACAACGTTAGTCACTAAAAACTTGAATCGACTTTTTCTTGCGTTCACATTACCTAAATATGTCCATGAGTTCTGATAAACTGTATGTGAGTGTATAAACCCGTGCCAATAAAGAACAGTCTTATAAATGGCGACCTAAGACAGCAGACAGCATTTCTGTCAGAATTTTGTTTCACATTCTGTCAGATATACTTCGGCCGGCATTTATAAAACTGTGCTTTATTGGCTCGGGTTGTAATCCGTCAGAATTTTACTTTTACAAATTACAAAATTGTTACAAATCTAAAATTGCGGATTATTTTTCCAATAAGGGGAAAAACATAGCATTTAGTTAGAGTATTATGATTCAAAAATAAATAAATAACTAAACTTATAATTAACTAATAATAACACAGTGCGTCAATCTAAGTTAGATTCTAACTACAAGGTTTAGTGTACAACTTTAAGTCGATATCCTAAAACTTATACCTACAATAAAGAAATATAAAATGCTGTACAAAATATCTAGCTACTCTGAAAACAATCTTTGAATTTTCATTTATGTACTATCCAAGAAAAATCCGTCTAATCACTTATCGCTCTTAAGGGTGCATATAAGGTCAGATTGAACACCTCATTTTGCATCAATCAGAACTGAACTCTATGACTTCCTTAAAAGAAAGTCTAAAATAGCGGGCTCGATGATGATGAGCTCCAGCTTCCCTTCACTGAATCAGTTGTGTCAGCACGTCGATGCCGTTCGGTTCTATTTTAAAGAGCTGTCCTGGCTACTGACCGGGGGGAAGTGCACAATTCTCATGGTAGCGCAGAGTCCGTGCAGGACCATCAATCGCCCCCACTTCGAATTTAGAATTAGCGCTCTCAGCTGTGGCTGTTACGACCACCAAGAAAGACGCGCGCACGAAAAACTGCGTTTTTATTTAATAACTCGGCTTCTAGATGAAATTATTAAAAGATTCCAAGTTGTTTAGTCGGAGTTATTGGTAACTTATTTTAATACAAATTTCAAGGTTTTATGATTTGAGGAAGGCCTCGAAAAACATGAAATTGAGAGGTAACTTCGCAATTTTATTCCATCGAGCGAACTTAAACCTTTTGCGTTTTTTCTAAAATGTTTAGATCTGCCCTATAGTCTACTATCTATATTATTTTTATTAAACCGATTGACCAAGTTACACAATGTGAAATGGTCATTTGAAGTTGTGCATCAGATGCCTTATTGTCTAACTTCAACATCTATCGCTGTTGCTTTCAAAAGTACGCGTGATTGGCTAGAAGTGATGAGTCACGTCATTTCTAGCCAATCACGTTACCTTTAAAGCGATAGACGATTTCATGACTATTTCCTTACACAATCGCACCTCTGACCTTATATTGACCCTTAAGCCTTAACAGGTTCACAGTCCCCACACAAATTATTTACAACAATCTTTTAAGAGCAAAACAGCTACATATGTTGAATACGTATAGGTTTTTTTTCAGTCTGAAAGGAAATATTTTCTGTGTCGCTGGTGGCCAGCCGGTTTTCATTGCGTTCTCTCAATATTTTTAATGAGAGTAGGACGGTGTGGATAGCCGTTCATAAATTAACAATTTCATCAGGTTCCAACACTGACAGCAGGATAGCGTATACAATTTTCAACGCGTGCGACAGAGATGGCATTAGAACCCTTGTCGCGAACCTAGTTTATGAAAGCGGCCCTGTTGTCGTTGTGCACGGGCAGATCTAGTAGTAAGTAGGTAGTTATTAAATTCTTCTCTTACTTTTTAAGATAAATGTATTCATTATAATTTTTTTGATGGTGTTGAGTTCCTATGTAAGTATTATTATTTTATATTATTTTATTAGGTATTATATTATTTTATAAATTTATACAAGCCAAACACGCTTTGCAAAATTACTCTGCCGTGCCTCCTTTGGGAGCTCCGGACTGTGGACGAGTTAAGAGTGAAATCGCGCGACAGTACATCAAAGATGTATTGTTGCAGTACAAACTTAACTTGTGTTCCTAATCTTATTAGAAACTCTTGATTAAACAGTTTCAAAATCATCATTCATCATTTGACAGATAAATCTTTAGGGGTCATCAATCATTAAGTCATTTTATCTAGCTTCCTTCTTCGCACATTAGTTCCGCGAATATCAAGTTTTTAGCATAATTTTAGCGAATTTTGCTTCGAATTTATATTTACAGTACTCTCAAAGTAATAATGCGCATACAAATCTATAGCCGAGCGACCGGACGTACCACGTGACCTTATTGATTGTATAGAAAGTGTAAGGAAATACGAACTTTGCCGAACAGTGGCGAAGATTTGTATGTGCATTATTACTTTGGGAGTACTGTCAATGTATACATAGGAATAACCCGAACCAGAAGACCTTGGGATACAAATGGCAACTGGAAATAGCCACCTCTTACATACACACTATCTCCGTCTATATTCGCACATGGAAATACAGATAGCATTAAAAATAATAGCATTCAATGTGTATATTGTTGATCGCTCAAATTCAATACCGAGATTCCCAAGGTCTTTTGAATGTTCTCCTAGGCCTTCCTCTCTTTCTTTTCTCCTCCACTGAAAGAGAGGAAGAGAAAGTAAATGTCGTGTCGTATCAAGAACTTAAAGAAAAGGCGGAGTGCAGAAGTGAATGGAGAGGACTACACCCACAAGAGCACAACTCTTGAATTATAATCAAAAAAAGGTCTTTTGACTCAGGTTATATAAATTAAATCACATAATCTACCCCAAAGATAAAATACCGCGTAAATAAGTTCAAGTGCGAACAACGCTCTTTTGGCGCGTAGATTGGTCGTGGTCAAAATCGGAACTAACGCTACTATCGTATCCCTTGTTTCATAGCTTCCTTGTCATTGTCATTCACGCGCCAAAAGATCCTTGTAGCACTGTACAGTACATTGCTACAAGGATCTTTGGCGCGTGGATTGGTTGTGAACAAAATCGGAACTAACGTCGCTACTATATGTACCTCTTTTCACTGTCATCCACGCGCCAAAAGATCCTGTATATTCGCAGCAAAAATTCATCTGTCAAATCAAAGATGAATTCCATTTCTTGAGAGTATTGTATTGGAACACAACCATGAACTGAGATTATTTAGCTCCAATGGTACAAGCCCATGTTTTAAGAATTCGGTGGTTTAATGTAATGCTAGGGCTACATCTGCGTCATGCGTTTGAATTAAGAATGTCACTGACAGTCATATAGACTAGGAGCGTACAGTCGATAACCCTATGTATCGACTAACAAGATGGAAAAAAATTGTAGTTGTGTAGAAAAAAACTACATCAAAATAAATCAGGTTGGCGGATGCAACTTGGAGCATTTTGTTTTTGCTGACTGTACAAATGCTCGAGGTTGCGCTCAGCCAACCCGTTTATGTTGATGTTATTTTTGTTCCTACACAACTACGAATTGGTCACATCTTGCTGAAAATTATGCTGAATCGATTTTTTGAAATAAATCGATATTCGATAATATTAGGCTGACTCACGCTAGTACCAACATAGGACGCGCAAACCTTATTTTTAAGGACATTTTGATACGCTCTATGGAACGTACTAGGGCCCTAATTGTTACTTATAGACGTGATTTTTCATCAGTTTTTTATTTTTATTTGCTGACTGTACAAAATTTTATGTAGTTTTTTTTTCTACAAATCTCCGAATTAGTCACATCTTGTTACTCGATACATAGGGTTACCCACGGTACGCCCGTAGTCTAATAAATTTAACCGCGATAAGACGCAGGTGTACCCTTAGCATAACGGATAGTCTTAAGTGTCAGTAAGAAATTTAGCACAGAATAATATATTAGTTTATCAGTATTTTGGCTTCGATTGAGACTCGAATCTATTTCTTACACGCATAACGTCAAACAGACTATTATGTTAGGCTGCTGCTCAAGCACTGGTTAACTTATGTAATTACACTATTTTATATTTTTTTTAACAACTAAATCACAATAAAACCAAGGAGGTTAGTTGACAGATGCGATCACGCGAAAAAAAAGCCTACCAAGAGCTGTTCCGTTCAAGTACCTTTGCCAAAATTTAAGTCATCGAAAGGTCTAAGTTGTAACCAGGGATACAAAAAACGAGTCTAGTAATTTAAAAAAACCGGCAACAAATTGAGATCTCTATGTGAACGTTGTGATATAACTAACCTGTATCTTTCAAACAATACAATTCGAGCGGTCAGTCACGAATAGCACCTTTAGCGCTCTGTGGCGGGCCAACGTCGGGATCAGTGCGGGGCGCGGGGGGTTCGGGTTGCTAGAGGCAGTCGTAGGGGTTTTGGGTGCACCAGCGAGGCCATATCACGGAAGCTCGCACGCCGCGTGCAACCAAGCGGGACCGCTGAGTGTCCAGTCGAAGGTACACGTCGGGGATAGCGCCACCAACTGGGTCAGTCCACAGGCGCTCCGCCAGCGCCGCGGTCCGCGGCCACACTCTCGCATCCAGTCCTTCAGAGCCCAGCTGCTCCGTCCACTGTGCCGCTGCGCCGCCCAGCACGCGCCACGGGATCCTCGCCAGGGGCTGCACTCCAGTGTAGTACACCGGGTGCGGCAAGTTCTCCTCGGACCACGGCCGGTGCTCGTAGATGTGCTGCCAAGTGCGGTAAGGGCCACAGTGTCCCTCGGAGCTGTCACGCCATGACCCGAACCCGCAGTCCAGATACCAGGCGTCCACGTGCGACAATATGGAGCGGAAGCCTCCGTCGAGCACCGCACGGGACTCCGGCCAGCGCGACGAGCCCCATATTTGCACGCCAAAGCGTCGTGTGTCCAATCGTTCCAGGTGTGGAGTGCGTGTCAGGGCTGAGGACCACAGCAGCGTAAGCTCCGGCGCGGCACCACCGTTGGCTCGCTGTAGTGCGTGCATCGAACCACGCGTGAACTCGAGCCAGAGATCCATGTAGTCAGTGTCATTGAAGTGCGTGGTCCAGCAGCGCTCGGACACCTCATCGCCGCCGAGGTGGAACACGTCGTCGACGCCGGTAAGCTCTAGTATCTCTCTATAGATCTTCTCTAGTAGAACGTACACGTGGGGGTTACGAGGGTTGAGCTGTCCGCAAGGTGGCTCCCCGCAGTAGGCGCTCCAGGGCTCGATCTCTACGCAGTAAGCCAGCGGCCCCAGCCCGTTGCGGGGGCCCCACGACCAGGCGCGACCCACATGAGCTGGCGCATCGATTTCTATGAGTACGCGGATTCCTCGCAGCCGTGCTCGCCGCACTATCGTACGCACATCATCGGGCGTGTAGATAGCATCCGGTGAGTATGCTCCATGATCTGCCAGTTCTGGTACGCTATTTAATCGCAGCGGAAACGACTGCGAATCGGTGACGTGCCAGTGGAAGGTATTCAACTTGGAAGCGGCCATGGCATCAATGGTTCGGAGCAAGTCGGGCACCGGGAAGTAGTTCCGCGAAGTGTCGAGGAGCAAACCCCGGTAATGGAAGCGTGGTTCGTCCTCGATTGTAGCCGCTTCCAGAGCCAGCAACGAACCCACGTAAGGGTCGAGCCAGACGAGCTGCGAGAGCGTTTCAAAAGCGTGCCGAGCGCCGCAAAACGAATGCGCTTTGATCTCTGCAACGAGGTGACCGTTATTCGGTTGCAGTGTCAAATGGTAGCTCTCGTTGGTATTTAGGCGGAGACGAGGGTCACCGCTACCGTTGATGATGACTTGGACTATCACATCACGCGGGCTGCCGTTGCTCCCATGTTTTTTTTCACCGCCGGAGCTGCGCTCAAGGTTACGCAGGTCTTCTTTCATGAGTGCAAACGCCTCCTTAAGATGGTTGAAGACTTCTTGAGAAGGGGAAGAGGTGACTTGAAGGTGGAAGTGGTCAGCGCGGACGGGCGCGGCGACGGTGGAAAGGGTAACGGCGCCTGTGGGCTGCGGCCAGAGCTGCGTTGACGCACACAGCATGTTGCACGTCGGGAGGGACTGGAGTATCGAAGTCTCTGACGCTAGCATGCGCTCGCATCGGTCGTTCCGACAGATCCAAGACCATTGTGGCTCTTCGCCGCTGGAATTGAAAACGAGATTTTTTATAACTTGATGTCCCTGTAAGCTATAATGGAGTGTCAGCTCCTACAGTTATACGGTAGTAAATGTACGCTCAAAAAGCATCAGACATCAAATTAGAGTGCATGCAGTGGAAATTCGTGTAGTTTGACTATTGGTTTAAGTGATCTTTGCGGGCTCAAAAATATTTAGAGACTACCTCGCTATATAAAAGGAATGGATAAAAATATAATGATAAAAAAATTAGTTCAAAAACTAAAACCCGACTACTGTAATATCACGCTCTAAAAAGTATGAAACAAGAAAATATACTCATCTCCAATTGTTATGTACAAACTATTCAAAACTTATCGTCTATTAAATAAACAACTTAAACGTAATAGCCCAGTGATAGCGATGACTTCAACGAAGTCTTTTATTTGGTGTAAATATATTTTTATTTAGTTTAGTTTGTAATATGTATTATATTATAGGATTATTATTTTATAGGATTATTTAGTTTCAAACTTAAATTGTTTTTAAATTTGTTATTTATTAGTGGCTACTTATCATATCAAATTAATGTTTAGAAGTTATGGGGAACAGATGAACATTCATACATACATACATACCGGTCAAAATCAAAACCCTCTTTTTTGTTTCGCCGTAGTCGGGTAAAAAGATTTAACTGGAACGCAAGTTCAGGGTAAAGATGGAACTAGCCTCCACAAAAGAACGATTATTGATATTCTGAAGAGGTTCAAGCACTTGAAATAGAAGTGGTACAAGTTTCCAATTGATAAAAGTGGGAAAGTGATAAAGTGTCTAGAATAGATCGCTTAGTGACAACCTGCTATTGTTATTTTTTTTACTTTATTTTTGTATTATTTGCAGTCATATCGACCCTAGTGTCAGGATCTCAGCAGATGGATATCTGTAGTTCTGCCTGTCTGGGAGACATAGTCATGTTAATGGGAGCATCACTTACGAGTAAGCACTCTGCAAGGGTCGATGGGCTCGGTCGTCGGTTTGCTGCCGCCAGTAGAGCAGGGCGGCGCCGGTGCATGCCACGGCAGCCAGTAGAAGCAGCGCGCGCCGCAGCCGCCCTACGCCAGCGAAGTGCGTGGACGCGCCCCGCCCTAACGTGTCGAAGGTCCACATCGTCATCTTGATTGCTAAACCTGGGGGCAAGAAAAAATTTTCGTTCATTGAATTGATTTTTGTACGGGACGACTTAACCAATCAGAACGTTCCGC
Organism: Ypsolopha sequella; assembly: GCA_934047225.1. Taxonomy (NCBI): domain Eukaryota; kingdom Metazoa; phylum Arthropoda; class Insecta; order Lepidoptera; family Ypsolophidae; genus Ypsolopha; species Ypsolopha sequella. The sequence goes on along the minus strand of OW204002.1, from coordinate 7,753,875 downwards.
GAGCAGCCAATCAAAAAGGACTCGCCGGCCAGTTCATGAGCACACCTGCGCGGCTAACTCGCGTGCAGCTGGGTGCCTACCTCCACATACTTTCCTCAAGCTTCACCTCTCCGCGCTCTGAAATATCACGACAGAGGTAAAAAAACCACTATCGAACATCATAGTTAAGACTAAAATATATAAATATAACATCGATTTTGTAAATATTGAAAAAGGCAGTATTAATTATAAATCAAGAATAAACAAGATTATGTTTATTTTGCGAAATCCATCGCTATGAATACTCTAAATATTATAAGAGTGCATTACAAACTAGAAAATATCAATCAGAAACAAATCCAAAGACAAGAATTTGAAAAAATTCCCCGGGCCAGGATTCGAACCTGCGACCTCTTGTTATCAAGACAAGCGCGCTACCAATTGCGCCACAGAGTTTCCTACCCAGACCGGTGAATTCTTCCATCATACTTGTCCACTGTTATTTTTGCATCTGCTTGATATACTAGTTTGTAATGCACTCTAATAATATCAAGAATAAACAGTTAGTAAATCAGTATTAAGTTTTTTAACAGTGCCAAAATCTTCGATAAAACCTCGCAATCCAGCATCCTGCACAACTTTTTCTGGAGCGCTCAAACACGGCCTTGAAAAAGTTGAACATTTTCGTGTTTGTGCAATGATAATATATATTTGTGTTATGTGCCCTAGTTTTATACTAACACTCTATTGGGTAAGAGCCGTTGAGCAAGCAGATTGTAAAAAACCCGCCTTTTTGTAAATAACCAAAACTGAACACTTAAATTCAAAATTTGCTCAATGGTTATCCTACAAAACCTTAATACCTATGTGTACTGTCATCGCAAAGTTTATTCGTTTCTATGAATTAAAATTTTAATATATCCCTAAAGTTTTAATATTTCTTAAATTAACATTATATCATTGCAGTAAAGGAACGCAGACAGAGAAGTAATTCTGGATGTGAAGAGCTCTGAACCGGGATTCGAACCCGGGGCCTCTCGGGACTTCAGAGCTCCTCACATCCAGATTTAGTTTTCTCTGTGCATTTTTTCTATACTGCAATGATATAATGTTAATTTATATCTCTATGCGATGGATAAATCGCCAAGTGTTCAAACATAAAAATTCATTTTTGTCATATTTCTTAAAATTCGGTCAGATTGTACGTACTCTATAATAAAACAAAAAAAAATAATGAAAATTTGGGGTCCAGAGGTTTAGGCACCTTATATTTTTTGCCTTCTGATGTTATGGCATCTATATTGTTGTTATTTGTCATAAAGTTTTTAGGGTTCCGTACCCGAAGTGTGCCATAAGTCAAAATCCGCTGGGAGTTCCCATACAATATTTATATTGTGTGGTGGTCCGACTCGCACTTAGCTGGTTTTTATTTTCTACCAATAAGTCAGAAATACAGGTTGCTCTGAAATTCGACCTATTCCTTGAAAGGGATTATACAAGGGATCATTTCCAACAGATTAAGCCATCAACTAGGGATCTCCGAGTTACGAAGGTTTTTAAGATATTTTATAGCACATTGTGCGTAAAATGACCGCTTTACGCACGCTGCGCGTGCGTAAAGTCGGCATTTTCCGCACTTGTGCTATAAACAATTATACGAAACTCGTGCGAGACACACTCGTCAGAAAACGTTTCATCGCTCTCGTATCGTAATATACTATTTCAAACTTTCAGACCGGTAACAAAAAACAAATTGTTCAAAAATAATAATTCCTCTCTCGGCATTTACTTGTTATTTTTCTGATTAATGATAAATGAGTGACCATTTATAAAAAATACACATGCCCAGAATTCCCATAATCTCAGAAGTAAAAGGTCTTAAGTGGAAAGAAAACCATTTTTATTTTTTGTAATTTTTGAAATATCGACTTGTTTTACTTGAAAAAAATCCCCTAGTTGATAGGTATTATTTGTTGGAAATGATCTCTAGTGTTCCTTTTAAGGAATAGGTCGAATTTCAGAACACTTGTATACTGTAATACTTATTAGCAGTTGACAACACAATCGTCATAGTGCACTATTGCAGCTATTTCAGAACACTTGTATACTGTTATACTTATTAGCAGTTGACAACACAATCGTCATAGTGAACTGTTGCAGCTATTTCAGAACACTTGTATACTGTAATACTTATTAGCAGTTGACAACACAATCGTCATAGTGAACTGTTGCAGCTATTTCAGAACACTTGTATACTGTAATACTTATTAGCAGTTGACAACACAATCGTCATAGTGAACTGTTGCAGCTATTTCAGAACACTTGTATACTGTAATACTTATTAGCAGTTGACAACACAATCGTCATAGTGAACTGTTGCAGCTATTTCAGAACACTTGTATACTGTAATACTTATTAGCAGTTGACAACACAATCGTCATAGTGAACTGTTGCAGCTATTTCAGAACACTTGTATACTGTAATACTTATTAGCAGTTGACAACACAATCGTCATAGTGCACTATTGCAGCTATTTCAGAACACTTGTATACTGTAATACTTATTAGCAGTTGACAACACAATCGTCATAGTGAACTGTTGCAGCTATTTCAGAACACTTGTATACTGTAATACTTATTAGCAGTTGACAACACAATCGTCATAGTGAACTGTTGCAGCTATTTCAGAACACTTGTATACTGTAATACTTATTAGCAGTTGACAACACAATCGTCATAGTGAACTGTTGCAGCTATTTCAGAACACTTGTATACTGTAATACTTATTAGCAGTTGACAACACAATCGTCATAGTGAACTGTTGCAGCTATTTCAGAACACTTGTATACTGTAATACTTATTAGCAGTTGACAACACAATCGTCATAGTGAACTGTTGCAGCTATTTCAGAACACTTGTATACTGTAATACTTATTAGCAGTTGACAACACAATCGTCATAGTGAACTGTTGCAGCTATTTCAGAACACTTGTATACTGTAATACTTATTAGCAGTTGACAACACAATCGTCATAGTGAACTGTTGCAGCTATTTCAGAACACTTGTATACTGTAATACTTATTAGCAGTTGACAACACAATCGTCATAGTGAACTGTTGCAGCTATTTCAGAACACTTGTATACTGTAATACTTATTAGCAGTTGACAACACAATCGTCATAGTGAACTGTTGCAGCTATTTCAGAACACTTGTATACTGTAATACTTATTAGCAGTTGACAACACAATCGTCATAGTGAACTGTTGCAGCTATTTCAGAACACTTGTATACTGTAATACTTATTAGCAGTTGACAACACAATCGTCATAGTGAACTGTTGCAGCTATTTCAGAACACTTGTATACTGTAATACTTATTAGCAGTTGACAACACAATCGTCATAGTGAACTGTTGCAGCTATTTCAGAACACCTGTATACTGTAATACTTATTAGCAGTTGACAACACAATCGTCATAGTGAACTGTTGCAGCTATTTCAGAACACTTGTATACTGTAATACTTATTAGCAGTTGACAACACAATCGTCATAGTGAACTGTTGCAGCTATTTCAGAACACTTGTATACTGTAATACTTATTAGCAGTTGACAACACAATCGTCATAGTGAACTGTTGCAGCTATTTCAGAACACTTGTATACTGTAATACTTATTAGCAGTTGACAACACAATCGTCATAGTGAACTGTTGCAGCTATTTCAGAACACTTGTATACTGTAATACTTATTAGCAGTTGACAACACAATCGTCATAGTGAACTGTTGCAGCTATTTCAGAACACTTGTATACTGTAATACTTATTAGCAGTTGACAACACAATCGTCATAGTGAACTGTTGCAGCTATTTCAGAACACTTGTATACTGTAATACTTATTAGCAGTTGACAACACAATCGTCATAGTGAACTGTTGCAGCTATTTCAGAACACTTGTATACTGTAATACTTATTAGCAGTTGACAACACAATCGTCATAGTGAACTGTTGCAGCTATTTCAGAACACTTGTATACTGTAATACTTATTAGCAGTTGACAACACAATCGTCATAGTGAACTGTTGCAGCTATTTCAGAACACTTGTATACTGTAATACTTATTAGCAGTTGACAACACAATCGTCATAGTGAACTGTTGCAGCTATTTCAGAACACCTGTATACTGTAATACTTATTAGCAGTTGACAACACAATCGTCATAGTGAACTGTTGCAGCTATTTCAGAACACTTGTATACTGTAATACTTATTAGCAGTTGACAACACAATCGTCATAGTGAACTGTTGCAGCTATTTCAGAACACCTGTATACTGTAATACTTATTAGCAGTTGACAACACAATCGTCATAGTGAACTGTTGCAGCTATTTCAGAACACTTGTATACTGTAATACTTATTAGCAGTTGACAACACAATCGTCATAGTGAACTGTTGCAGCTATTTCAGAACACTTGTATACTGTAATACTTATTAGCAGTTGACAACACAATCGTCATAGTGAACTGTTGCAGCTATTTCAGAACACTTGTATACTGTAATACTTATTAGCAGTTGACAACACAATCGTCATAGTGCACTGTTGCAGCTATTTCCCTCGTATCTATTACAAACGCTATACTATAGCAAGACAGAGTGTCTGTTGCAGCGACGAGTTAAAAGGCGTTCCGAGAAGGCTTTTAGGTCACTTCACTCACTCCAAAAGACCCCGGGTTACCGACCGAGGAAGTTGAGACGCCTGATTCACAATAGAATAAAAATATATACAAGGTGAATTTGTGAACATCGTCCAAATTCATACTTGAGCCTTGGTAAGTGACCAGCATCATGAACCAATAACGATTTTTGTAAAATTCATAAAATAAAATTTCGACTCCCCATAGTGATTCACTCAGGACTGGGGGTGTATTACTATGGGAAGTCGAAATTTCATTATACGAATTTCACAAAAATTTCTTTTGATTGATGATTCTGATCACTTACCAAGCTTCCAGTATGAATTTGGACGATGATCAAAAAGTCACCTTGTATATTTACATATACAATGTGTAACAGAAAGGTGTAACCATATTTGAAGAGCTTCTACAGTCAATGGTATAGAACAACTTTTACTATGGAACCAACTACGAAATCTCAAAAAAAAAAAATCTGCCCTTCCATACATTTCCGCCGAGCGGCATTGCATTTTCCTATGGAGCAAATTTTTTTTTTCTTCGGTAAACAAGATTTGTTCCATAGTAAAAGTTGTTCTAAACCATTGACTGAATAAGCACTTCAAATATGGTTACACCTTTCTGTTACACGTTGTATACAAAGTGACTTTTTGATCATCGTCCAAATTCATACTGGAGGCTTGGTAAGTGATCAGAATCATGAATCGATAACATTTTTTGTGAAATTCGTATAATGAAATTTCGACTTCCCATAGTAATTCACTCCGAGTCCTGAGTGAATCACTATGGGGAGTCGAAATTTAGTTTCATGAATTTTACAAAAATCGTTATTGGTTCATGATGCTGATGAGTTACCAAGGCTCACGTATGAATTTGGACGATGTTGACAAATTCACCTTGTATATTTACATATACAATGTGTAACAGAAAGGTGTAACCATATTTGAAGAGCTTCTACAGTCAATGGTATAAAACAACTTTTACTATGGAACCAACTACGAAATCTCAAAAAAAAAAAATCTGCCCTTCCATACATTTCCGCCGAGCGGCATTGCATTTTCCTATGGAGCAAATTTTTTTTTTCTTCGGTAAACAAGATTTGTTCCATAGTAAAAGTTGTTCTAAACCATTGACTGAATAAGCACTTCAAATATGGTTACACCTTTCTGTTACACGTTGTATACAAAGTGACTTTTTGATCATCGTCCAAATTCCTACTGGAGACTTGGTAAGTGATCAGCACCATGAATCGATAACAATTTTTGTGAAATTTGTATAATAAAATTTCGACTTCCCATAGTAATTCCCTCCCAGTCCTGAGTGAATCAAGAAAACGCGTTTTTATTATTTAATAACTTGGCTTCTAGATAAAATTATTAAAATATTCTTAAGTTTTTAGACGGGGTTACTGGTCACTTTATTTTGTAACAAATTTCAAGGCAAATTTAATTTAAGGAAGGCACTTTAACACTCGAAAAACATGAAATTTAGAGGTTACTTCGTAATTTTTTTTTTATCGAGCGAACTTAACGGCTCCACAATGCTAAACATCAGTTTTGCATTGGATTCAGTTCCGTCAATGTAGACGGTAAAAATTTGAAAAAAATATGGTGTTTTTTGACTCAAGACTATTATTAATAACACTTTATAAATAAAAACAATTTATTAAAATAATAGTTTCCTGATATATTTCGACATATAGTCGGCTTCAGTGGAATTTGATACAATTTTGTATCAAATTCCACTGAAGCCGACTATATGTCGAAATATATCAGGAAACTAATATTTTAATAAGTGTTTTTATATAAATATATAATATAAACTGAATAAAAAAAACAAATAAGTTATCTTCAATATTTAATAAAACTTTATAAATAAACATATTTTCAATCTTCTTTTAATGTAAAAAGCACGAATTTCACGAAAAAAGCGGTTCAGTTTCCATATTTCAAAACCGATTGAAACGAAACCAACACAGGCAGATACTCACTAGAAAAAAACATCTTTATTACTATAAGAAATTATAGTTAATGTCCTAATGTAGCCGCGTTTTCAAAATAACTGAAAATTTGCGTGCGCGGCATCTGATTAGAGCAGGATAGACAGTTAAAAAACAAAAGCGTTAGAGCAGGACTGAATTTTAGCATTGTGCAGCCCCTTAAAGCTATTGCGTGTATTCTTAAATGTTTAGATCAGCCCTATAGTCTACTATCTACCTATATATTATTTTTATTAAACCAATTGACTAAGTTACACAGTGTGAAATGGTCATTTGAAGTTATACATTCTGACATTATACGGACCCTTAAGGCGCTACGAAAAAAAAAAGACACTTTTAGAACTTGCATATCTACTTCAGTAAATAATATATTATTTTGATGAAATACTATATTATTTTTGGATTTTTTTTCTAGGGACCTGTTAAACAGAAACGCGATTGGTGAAATTCGGAAATGAGGTCTTTTTCGACACCGATTCTCCTGGTTTGACAATTTGGAATGACATATGGACTGCAATTATATTTTATTAGATGGGTTTTAACAGTATCTAGGACCTGGTTAAACGAAATTTTGATAGAAACTTTAGTAAATTTTATATTAATAAAAAACCGACATTTTGCTACTTTTCCTCGAATCCGTCCCTCTCGCACTGAGGGTTTTTTCGCATATGGAGAAACAGGGACGCTAAAACTTTTACATATCGCCTTAAAGAGCAATTCTGGCCCCTGGCGATACGAAGCGACGCGTGTAACAACAAAACTCAGTGCGCGTGTACCGAATCGCACAAACCACAATGCGTTCTAAGCATTGCGAAACCTAACTTTATATTCTTACACAAAAGATTTTACTAAGAATTGTTCACTCACAACACTTCTATGCTATAGTCAACTTGAAAAAGAGCCTCTCTGCAAGGCAAAACAGCTGTGTATCATTATTTACTAGTATAGTAATCGCCCGTTACTTTGTCCGCGTACATAAACCTGGCTGAACATTGCTTGTTTCCTGCCCCCGTTCGCTCAACATTTCTAGCTTCCCTGATTATGCATTCTCCAGAAGCCCTTCTGGAAAATGCACAATCATGGCTTTGCAACCATAATTCGCAAGAAGACCAAATCCCTGACCCGCAGGACGCGGGACAGTACCCAACACCATCCTGGAGACTGCAGCTGACAGATTTACGTCACCACTATGGAGGTGCTTTGTGCGGACAGTGATCATGGAGACCTACTCATCTCCTTGATCGCTCTTGGTACATTTTTCATTATGTTTTTGTTTTTGTATAGTTATTAAGTGTTGTTAGGGTTTTGTGTTTTGTAGTTTATTTTTTTCCTTATTACTAAACTACTATTAAGTCTACTTATATTCTATGGATGCAAAGTTGTCCGAAATAAAAGATTTTAATTTATTTATAATATCTACAGTAGATACATAGTAACTATATTATTCATTTCGTACAGGAGGAAAAAAATACAAGTAACAATCAGAAGTAACAGAAAGACACTTCAAATATGTATTTATCTGTATTTAATTTGATTCCATTACGTAAATACGAACTCGTCAGTACTACACGTATAATATAACAACTGTTTTTTCAATACCTACCAATACTTACAAACCCGTAACATATTAACAATAATAACAAGTGTGTTCATTATTTCCATTGTTAAGTAGACAAATACCCACGACTAAATATTTGTACAGGCTGTAATAACGTTGTATTCATATTTTTAGGGGATCTGTTTCCTATACAACAGTTTCGGGCAATACCTGAGTTAACTATTCTATCTTGAGGTTTTGAAATTTTCAAGTTTTATCTATCATACGAAAAAAGAAACAGGTCCTGGGGCTCTACCGCGTAATTCTCATTTGTATCAACTTCAAGCAAATGCATGCGAAATTCAACGCGTGCAAAAGAGATGGCATGTTAGGCGGGCGTCGCCGCACGCACGTCAAATTTCAATCTCAAGTTGATGTTGATGAAAAAGAGAATTACTCGGTAGACCCGCTGATTTCAAAATGTTTGTATAGAGTTCCCGTACTCTGAAAACATCAAATATGTATATCCTTTGATCCTGTGATGTGGTTAAACTACAGAAAAAGAAAAATTCTGTGCTATGGAATTTAAACATGAATGACAAAGTAATTAAATAAATAAGTTAATACATTTTTTTTTCATTTTTTGATTTTATGGATATTTTGATACTTGATCATGGCCATAGACAATACAGCCCAGAAAGACGTCTATTGTTCAACATCTTGCGTAGGTACAAATCATTCTGTCAACAATCGAAACGGGATACTGCAATCCTATTGGCTCTTCCAATCTTTCGTATAGCGCCCAAAACTTATCTTTCCTGAAGACGAAGACTCTAACTTAATAAATATAGAAGCCATTTTGGTTTGCCCTACCGAAACATATAATTTTGGAGTGGCGAATTGTATCTGCTGGTTCAGTCACATGTGTTGACAGATATCGGTCGCCTGTTATGAGGAGTCTGTAGGCTGTATTCATCTATGATCATGGCAGACCAAAATTGTGCTTCTCGATTGTGATTATTTGCGATTTTACACTTGTTTGATAGACCACCATTACACGTCACAACATTTGCGTTTCGCTTTTTTTTGGCAACTTAGCACTCAAATTGGTTTTCGATTCCTAGCTGAAAATGTAGCGTTATTTCGGAACGGAATACGTTTTTTTTCGGTGACGATGTTTCCAGCCGGGTGGTGGTAGAAAATGTAGAAATAGTACTGAGGAGAGTCAGCAAAAATGCCAAGTGTTACACCACGACATGAATCCCTGACGGTGTGTCAGAGGTTTTCCGAGTGTGAACTGTGAAATGCAAGTCACAGTCCACACTCGGTACACCCGCATTTTTAATTATCAAGGTTGACAAGAACGGAGGCCCTACAGAGAAATGAATACTCGTCGAATTTATCTAAAAATCCAAAATTCGCAAATCAGTTTCTCCATAGAAGCTATCGAACCCTATCACCACCACCTTGAGTCGGTGATACAGCTTTTCTCCATAAACCACATAAACGTCAAAACATAGAAAAAAAAAGAATGGTAGCAATGTAAGCTATTTAAGATAGACATAAAAAAAATAAAAAGATATATCTTTCGATGTGTCAAAATAGAAAAATTAAATTATTTTTTGGTACATAGCTAAATAGTAGAAAGAACGATAGGATTGGCTGCCATCTTGAATCAACTGTCAAAATCGAAAAGATACACGCTCTGTCGAGCTCATATCGACTACTATGCTCTATGCAGGCGCCTCTCTTTCTATCGCGTGACCTCCCTTCTTCACCCACTAAATAGTTGGTACCAGGGCGTGCCGCCGATGTTTTTAGCCTTGACCGAGTGGAACAGTCCTGCTGCTCCCGTGCAGTCCGGAATGCAAAACTGAGTAGGTTTCCCTGGATAATGTCATTATTAAAATAATATCTAATATAGATTGGGATAGAGGCCGCCAATATAATACTAGTATTTTGTGCAAGTGTAACATAATCTGCGACATTGGGATACGAGTGCTCTCGGAGGAACCAACCCGGGAGATTTGAACAAATCGGTGGGCAATTGAATGAAACAAGGTAATATATTTTGTTATGATTTATATAAAAACGGCTCACCTCAATATATGTTATGATCGGGAAAAGCCGACCAGTTTCAGCATGTGTGAGGCGTAACGTCGTCGCGTAAACGTCGTCGCGTAAACGTCTTCGCTCGCCCAGATGAAGGCAGACTAAATCTGCTTAAACTGGTCGGCTTTTCCCGATCATAACACGTATTGAGGTGAGCCGTTTTTATATAAATCATGAATTATCCTCAAGTCTCATTTAATTCTATAATAATATTTGTTATTTTTAATTTGCTTTGTTTCGTAGAAGCATCATTCGTATTTGATATGAAAAATCTAAATTTATATTATTTATTTCGCGCGATTCATCTATTTCGTTAATGAAAATGATTTTATTTTAGAAAATCCGGAGAATTTATTGCATCCCGGGAGCTCGGGAGGTTGAACAATATTCCCGGAGTCTCCGGGAGGGTTGGGAACCCTAGTTGTAACTCTAACGGGCTCAGTTGATACAGTTTGGAAGTGATCAGGGATTCTGAACATCGCGATACTCTTGAGGACTTTAAAGTTCCTGAATTTTTGACTAGTAATGCGGGAGAGGAAATCTAGACCTTTCAGGCGACATCAGATCGAAATGAAATGAAATATATTGAAATATATTTAGTTATGTAATGTCGGTGTATCAGATACACTTATTACGGGTCGGTTTTAATGTAATATAATTAAATAATCTATGTCTAATAATTTTATAAAACTTTTTTTTTATACGGAACGCTAAAAGGGTTGACCGAGTCAATGCACAGGCACCGGTTCCAGCCATACAGAGAAGTAGAGCTATATGGAAATATAAACCATCAAAAACTTAGGACAAATTGCACGTTACTTCCGGAAAGACCAAATAATATTAAATAATATTATTTGGCGAAACTCTAAACATAGGTAGTGCAACTATATGAACAACTGTTTATATGGTAGCTAAGTGAATTTCGTAACTTTTTTCACTTCCTCCCATTGTATGGACACCAATTGCCCTGATCAGCTGACTGGTCCAGTATGGAAAGGTGAAAACCAATTTCAAGAATTTTGCACCATCCTAATAGAAAAAGTTGTAGATATGGACATGTTCTACATGTGTTTAAAATTTCGTCACCTAATTTAATTTAAACTTGTAGATTGTAACGTTTTTCAATAGTTCATTATTTATATCTAGTTATTATATTACATTAAGAGGAGGCCTTCCTTTTTCAACAGTTTTTGAACGATTGTACTGAATCTACCACAAACGCAATCAGTATGAAACTTATATATATATGTTTTTTCAAACCTTTATCTTTACGTTGTAAGTAGCGTTACCTAATTGGAAAACTTTCGCTCGATAGATTTTATTTTTGAAAATAGTCCCTTTTTGAGTGCTTTTTTGGTTTTGCGTTTAATCCATTTGATTTTTATGTGTCATATTTTACTATCAATATGAAAATCTTGTTTATTAACCAATGTAGTCGATTTTAATCTTAAAATTAGACTCGTTCTGAATCGTTTCGCGCGCATTTTTGCGCACGCGATTTTCAACTTTATGAAAGTTCGTCTACGGGTTATAATTGCAAAGCCGCTGTGCGCCTAAGGAAGGCCTTGTCTTAATGCTTCATTGACCAGAGAATAATAATTTTAAAAAATACCTCGAAGTAAATGAGCCGTCATATTAATATCATGATATCTATGGCTACCAAGGCTGCTATTTATTCCTTCCTCTGTGATTGACTAAAGAGGCGGCATAAGAAGTATCCACTTAAATAATACGGTTAACAGTTATATCAACCCGCTGCGTTTTTTCTACACCAAATTTGAACTACCCAGACTTGGTGTTATTTCAAAACTCATACAAAAACGGCGGGCTATGCTATGTATCTCTAGGTACTTTACGGTACCTCTATGGTTCCGTCAGTCTGCGAGCGCTATGCATCAGACAGTGCAGCATCAAATATGCAGTAACTTGACTCCGACGGAAAGTCTCGCCCGATAACAACGAAAGTACCAGTAAATAGGCATTTTATAAATGGTTAAACTATGTTAAATTATTAAGATTAAATTATGTTAAGGTGTGTTAATTCGAAAACCATTTCGAGATTTAGGTTTAATTAGCCGTATTTTAGATTTCGAGTTTGTAGGCCTGCTAGAACACCTTTAGACTTTTGATTATGTGTCAGTCAGTCAGTGACAAAATAAGGGAACTTTGACTTGAGATATTTCGTAATCAAATATAGGTACAAAGTTGCAGTTTGGGGTCAGAAGTAGGACCAGTAAGTACTCTTGGTTACTGAAATTTCAGACTTCTAGCTTTACCCACAACGAAGATACAGGGGGGTTGAAAGTGCCGTGAGTTGCTTCGAGAAAAGGATGGTACGGCCGTTCCGCGTTTTTTTTGCGAGACTCGGCGGGGGCACTCCCGTGCCCCCAGTTCACGTCTCTCATTTTCGTAAAGAATTAAAATGGTTACCAATCCGTCTTCGCCGCAATGTTCACATTTTGTCCCAACTCTTTATTAAAATTTAGAGGATGGCATACCCTAGCAACTTTTTTTACTACCCGTCCAGCATAATAAGTCTAATGGCAAAAACCTTATTTGCTTTTCGTAGCGGCGATTATATGTTGGCTCTTTGGCCTCTTGTTCTTGGACGCGTAATACTAGTGATCACGCAGCGAAACAACAAATTGGTGTGTTTTTAGCATAATACTGAAATATTTTGTAGGGAAAAAAATATTTGATTTAGTTAACATCCCTTCATATTTCTATTGCCTATTTTATAAAAAAAATAAAGTTGATCTCTTAACCGCGTTTTAGAAAGGAACGTTTGAAAACCAAAAAAAAGAGGGTGGAAAACATTTTTTTTTGACAAAAGTATAAATCTTAAAACATTGTTTACAGGTGGAATCCCTAGATAAAAGATTTATAAATCAAATATATTTTCTTCAATATGAGGAGAGACCCTTGAAAACCTGGTGTTGTTGATGTTCTAGCGTCAGGTGTCCCGTTAAGAATCCACTTTTTCCGGCTTACCTTCGTGAACGTTTTGAGTTCGTTCGTTTCGTAAACAAGCAATCGTGTCCAAAGATTTCAAAAGTTTAGATGAGCCCTGGCACCTAAAATCTATTGCATTGTTTTTGAATGCGTGCGTTAACATAATGCCTACGCGCGCATACTTAAGAGTGCGCAATATGTCTACCTACGGTCAGCAAACTGATCAGACTACTAAAGTTGTTAAAATGATTAACTTCAAGTGCACTTAAGGCGTCCAACTATCACTGTGTTCAGATGAGCACTGATTCCAAATGTGTGAGCGTCATCCATTTAAAGGTGGAAACATTTTGGTTCTGTCTTACCTTAGTAAGGGCTTATCTTTACTTTTTGAAATCTTTGTTCGTGTCCTGATGTCTCAAATTATGTAACAGTTGCACAAAATACTATAATAAAGTCGTTTCACCAAGTTCCGACAATCGCAAGTATTTATCATATCATAACTCTGTTCCGGAATATTATCAAAAACCCGCTTTATCCACGACAAACATAAGGGCTACAACTTAAGCTGTGGTCATCTTTCACCCAATACCACACTGAGTGGCAAAGGGCCAATATTAAGCGCGATATGTCAAGAGCATCCCATAAAGGGCAATGAGTAGTTTGCGAGGAAAGGTTGTTTTTCTTTTCGCCCTTTGTTTTGGCGAAGCCCTAATGACAGTTAAGGAAATGTTTTAGCTTTTAAAGGTAAAACTTAAATTTATTGATATTAAAATTTATATTAAAACAATAAAAATACGTTTTTACTCTGTATATTTCGGCCCACGGTACGGAATTCCATTCGACAGATGACGGCCCCATACCGTGGGCTGAAATATATCGAGTAAAATAGTAGATTATGCACTAAGGGAATAAAGCAGTGTCTTACGTCACGGGCGGCATATTGAACCCTGAGCGTAACGAGGGACTCTAGAGTTAACTCCTGAGCGTAGCGAGGGATTTATATAGCGTCCTGAGTAAAGCGAGGGGTTCAAGCTGCCCAAGACAAAGACAGGCTTTATTCCAGAGGAGCATACTCTACTTTTCACACCTTCTGCGAGACAATAAAAAGCTCGACATTTTTTCATCAACATTATAGGTCTACCAGAATCTCATGGCAAATGGGGAAATAAAACTTTGTGGTGTGCAATACTGGGGAAATTGGATTAAACGATCTTGATACTGTTTATTTTTTATTTAGGTCTAGTATTAATGAACATGAAGTATATTAGTTATGTGTATGAAAGAATGAAAAATAAATAAATCATTAATCACTTTGTTTACTAATTTATTTTATAGTATAAAATAAAAGGATATAGAATTCAATTATACGAATAACTTAACACCTCATTCAGAACTAGAAAACGGTTTCAAGACTTCTACTTCTATTTCTTGTTCTTCATCAGATGACGAAGATAAAGAGGTATTTATTATAAATCGCCCTATTATAATTTCCCCCCCCCCTCCTTTTTTTACCAGGCGTGGAAAACACACCATTATTCGATGTGCCCTCACTTACGATTCGCCGTATAGTAGTACTGGAAACCCCTGTAAAGAAGTCACAATTAAGTATCTAAGAAAAATAAAACTAAAAGTATCAAAACAACTCACTCCAACTTACCGGTCAACTCTACCACGCGCTTTAAAATAGATGATTGAGTTTGATTAACACCTTCTTCTTCCTTTATTTTATGATAAACATTGAAAACAATATTTCTCGCTTGAGATCGAAGTGGCTTTTTCAACATTTTCACAAAAACAACCAATTGTAAGAAGATAATCACAAAATCTCAGCAGCTTTCGTTCTTTGATTTGACAGGTGACACTGTGACATTGCCATATAAAAATCTATTTTTTGTTTATTTTTTAAATGCCATGAGATTCTGGTAGACCTATAATAATTCAATAAAATTCACTGACAATCACAACACCAAACACCGTCTTTTGTTTCACATTCTTTGTAAACGCTTTTTTCTTTTTGTTGAATTCTGCTTATGGTGGCCAGTTCGATTTTCGAACAAACCTCTTTACAATCCCATATGGGAATTTGTTTTCCACGAGTTTCCACACGAATTTGACGTTCCTAATTTAAATCACTTTAATCCCTAGGGATTACCATATAACTTTATATCCCTTGAGATAT
This sequence comes from Ypsolopha sequella, assembly GCA_934047225.1. NCBI lineage: Eukaryota > Metazoa > Arthropoda > Insecta > Lepidoptera > Ypsolophidae > Ypsolopha > Ypsolopha sequella. The sequence goes on along the minus strand of OW204002.1, from coordinate 7,738,430 downwards.
AATGCGTTACTTTACGTTGAGGTTGCATGATATGTAATTGGACATTTTCGAGCAGGTGGTGTGAAAACGCATTTTTATTGTGTTAATATCAATAAATCAACCAAAGAAATAAATAAAGCTTAAAAAAGCACAATATATTAAAAAATTAAAATTGCTCTAAACAACTTAAAGTATTCTAGTTATTGATATTTTTCAGGAGAGCCAGTAGCGAATACATTGCTAATAAAAAATAATAACAAAAAACTTATCGTCACGGCATGAATCCCAGAGGGGTTGTCAGATGTGAGAACTGTGAGACATTAATCCCAGAGGGGTTGTCAGATGTGAGAACTGTGAAATGCAAGTCACAGTCCACACTTGATACACCCGCTTTTCACCGACGATTATGTCCCAAACGTGATGAGTGGTGAGTTCTATAGCCATACTTCGGGCACAAAAGGACCAACAGCTTAAGGTGCCGTCCGAAGCACGCAGACCGAACACAAATTAATGTCCACCGCGGGGATTGAACCCACGACCTCGGGGTTAGTATGCGAGCGCTCTACCATACGGCCACAGAGGCGGTCTAGCCAATAAACTAATTATTAATTAAAAAACCACACAATATACCCATACCTATATATACGGAATCCTAAAAACATGGTAATAATTCCACTTGTATAGAATTCCGTAACTGCATGGAGGATTATACCTATACAACGTGTAACAGAAAAGTGTAACCATATTTAAAGAGCTTATTCAGTCAATGGTATAGAACAACTTTTACTATGGAACAAAACCTGTATCTCGAAAAAAAAAATCAACTGTTTCATAGAAAAATGCAATGCCGCTCGGCCGAAATGTATGGAAGGGAAGATTTTTTTTTTAGATTTCATGGTTGGCTCCATAGTAAAAGTTGTTCTATACCATTGACTGAATAAGCTCTTCAAATATGGTTACACCTTTCTGTTACACGTTGTATATAAATATTTATACTTTTCAGATTTTTTGCTATATGTGTGGTAAAAGACCTACCTGTCTACGAAAGACCTCAGAAATTTCAAGTTTCTAAGTCAACTGAAAGAACCCTATAGGTTTTGATTCCTTTGCAAATTCAAGAATTTGTGTGAAATTTATTATGTAAAGTGCAATAAATTTTTTTCGCGTCGAGTTAGAAGCCTGATTTTATTACAGCATCTGTATGAGGTATCAACTTGATATCACATACGGGGCCCGAGCAAAAGGGTCTTGACAGACAGAGATGGACAACAAAGTGATCCTATAAGGGTTCCGTTTTTTCATTTCGAGGCACGGACCCTAAAATATAATCGTTAAAGTAGTTAAAAGTTTCCTTTCGCTTTTATAATCGTTCAAATCCTGTGATATATAAGTATCACATCTACAGAAAGATAAGCTACGTCGTTAGATCTAATTAACAATAAACTCTACGAAAGCTACGATTTGCTACGCCACGCGCGTTACGAGCATTTGCTACGAGTAAACTGCCAAATACTAATATTTTTTTATATACAAGGTGACTTTTTGATCATCGTCCAAATTAATACTGGATACTTGATAAGTGATGAGTATCTTGGATCAGTAACAATTTTTGTGAAATTCGTAAAATGAAATTTCGGCTTCCCATAGAAATTCAGTTCCAGTCCCGAGTGAATCACTATGGGGAGTCGAAATTTAATTTTACGAATTTCACCAAAATTGTTATTGATCCATGATACTGACCACTTACCAAGCCACCAGTATGAATTTGGACGATGATCAAAAAGTCACCTTGTATATGTTTTACTCCACATAAATACAAACACTTAAATGGTTTTAGTCGCTATATTTCGACCCCTCAGTGGGGCCGTCATCAGGCGAATAGGAAAAAATATTATATGACATATATGTAGGTATTTGAAGTAAGAAAACCGCTGACATCTATTGATATAAAAATATAAAAAAGTATACTATAAATCATGAACCAGACTTTTTGAGGGAGAATTTAGTCAGCCGGTGCTAGGTGGCGTTATCATACAGAGTGCTCCGGTTCTGAATATTTTGTAATATAAAATTAAACTGTAAATTTGGATTTGTCAGTCAGTCAAGTCAGTCAGTCAGTCAGTCAGCCAAAAAAAAAAGGCCCTTGAACGGTGTTTTATAAAAATATTTTATTAACATAATTATTATCGAAATACTAATACTAATTTACGCTTGCATTTGAAACAATAATAAGTATGGTGGCCTGAAATAAATAAACTTACAATATATTTATATATTTCTCACAACGGTTATGTAAAATATTGTATCATACATAAGACTTCATTGATTAATTTGACCATAAAGAAAATATGAATTAAGATCTATTCATTACGAAAATACACAAATATATTGGTTAAGTACAGACATATATTTAATTCTGTACGTCGTCATCATCATCATCATCATCATCATCATCATCATCATCATCATCATCATCATCGTTATCATCATAATCATCATCCTCCTCCTCCTGCTGCTCATCATTATCATCATCATCATCATCATCATCATCATCATCATCATCATCATCATCGTCATCATCATCATCATCATCATCATCATCATCATCATCATCATCATCATCATCATTATTATTAATGACAATTTATAATAAGTTAATATTAAGATAGATTGTAAATAGGTAGTCTAGGTCGTAACCTGTCATGTCATGTACTTTTATTATATATATGTCAATGTCTATTTATTTTAATTAAGATACTCAACTGATGCCGGGTCCAGGTCGGACCCGAAATATATCTTGAGATTTCCTTGTATTTGTTTATCTTATTTATCAGTATATTTATATTTTTTTTTAAAACTATAATTCTATATCAGAGAGGTAGGAACTCACGGCATCTGCTACGATTCTGACACACCTCTTTCATTTGTTACACATTCATCATTGAATAAATAATATTTTTAAGCCTTTTCTTTGGCCTTTTATTGTTTTAAATAGATTATAATATATAAATACAAAAGTATTAATTGGTTTAATGGCTGCATGTCCGACCGGGGATCAAACCTGAATCTCAAGATTGAGAAGCCAGCGTTCTACTGAGCTACCGCAGCCTAGTCACTAAATTTTTCCTTTATCCAAGCCAATTACAATCAACAAATTTACAACAACAATAATTCCCTGAATGACCTCCCGTAGGAAGCCGCCGCAATATTCGTAATAGAAGTAAGTGGCGGGCGAAGTTGCATGATACATATTTGATAGATCAAAGCTACTGACCTCGGGATTATGTCTGGTTTAGGGTTGCCAGATGGGAAAACCAAAATATTTGGGCAAAACTTCAAAAAGTCAGGATTGTGGGATTATGGTCGGGACAAATAAATATTACGAATCAAGAAATGATTTATGATATGAAATATATTTATTTATATAATGTAGCTATAACAGATACACATAATACAGGTCGGTTTTAATGTAATATAAGTAATTAAATAATCTATGTGTATAGGTAAAATAGTATTATGTCATAAATAGTAATATGGGAAAATACACAGGGAAATAATAAAGGTTGGGTTTACTTAAATTTAATAAAAAAGATAGGAATAAGAAATAAATAACATTATATATATATGATTAGAATAACATAAAATAACGTAAAGTTTTAGTGAGATATATTTCGAATGACCCGAAATATATCTCACAAAAATTTTATTTTACGTTGTTTTATGTTATTCTAATCATTTATAAAGACAAATAAGTCAGTATTTAATATTTATTTACATTATAAATACATGCAATACATATAATAAATATATGCCTAACTCCGCCCATTCGATTAGTCTTGCTAAGTAGAAGGGCAAGAAACTTAGCAAGATCATGTCCTTTTTTTCATAATATTAGTATATATTAAAATTAAAGTAATTACAACAAAATACTTTTTTGCCTGCTGACCGTTGTTATTTGTTATTTGTCGGGACTCTGGACATCATGTGAAAAATCGGGACAATCCCGTGGAATCCCGACCATCTGGCAACCCTAGTCTGGTTCCTAATGCACTTTACGACCAACTTATTTACATTGGTTTTAACATATCAAACTAGTAGTCTCTCAGACGATCTCCATCCTGACACACCTCTTTCACCTACTCCATATCCATCAACCTAATAACGATACAAGCTCTTCTAAGTAGTGAAGGTGGTATTAAAGGTAGCTTTAACCAACTTAAACGTTTCGTAGAACTGGTTTTTAGCAGGTTTTTCATGATAAAGAATTCTGTATGGAAGGTGATTTAGATTTATACGAATTCATATTGGCTGCTCGGAGGAGGAGATACGATTTCCTTGGACCCCTTTAACATCGACTTGTTTTGATGAAATAGCTTCCTTTTGTTGGTTATATCACAGCACAATAAACACTAAAACATCACCGTTAACACTGAAGACTGCTTTTAAATCCGTTAATGGGTTTTAAGTTACTACAGTATCAAACCAGAAAACGTTGCATTGTACCTATACAGGGTGATTGGTAATTCGACCTATTCCTTTAAAGGGGTTATACTAGGGATCATTTCCAACAAATAATTCTTATCATCTAGGGGTCGAAAATGATAATATTTTTTCAAGTAAAACACGTCGATATTTCAAAAATTACAAAATAAAAAGGTTTTTTTTTCCACTTAAGACCTTTTAATTCTGATATTATGGGAATTCAGGGCACGTATTTTTTTAATAAATGATCACTGATCTATCATTGATCAGAAGTATAATAAATAAGTGCTGAGAGAGGAATAGTTATTTTTAAATTATATATTTTGGTTATCAGTCTGAAAGTTTTTTGAAAGTTACCTTCGTAACTCGGAGACCATTCATTTTTGACACCTAGTTGATAGGACTTAATTCGTTGGAAATGATTTCTAGTATAACCCCTTTCAAGGAATAGGTCGAATTACCAATCACCCTGTATATGTCATCCATCATCAATTATTTAAGATTCACGCTCTTGTCGATGCAGCTTTTTCCACCGTATTCTTTCCAGAGCCGAATCCTTCAGTTTGTGGTAACGTGCGACTCCTGCACCACTGAATTTGATCCTCGATCTGTCTCTTCTGTTTTTTTTGCACGACTGCCCCCAAAAACGGAGTGTATTGTTTTCAGTGTTCATGTATGTATTTTTCTTTATTCCATCATATCTTCTGAACGCTTTAACAAATTTGTATGAATGAGGTGTCATTAGAATCTCTATACTATCCAGATTGGCACTGGGTATAAAATAAATAAATATAAAAAAATGATGAAAAATATTTAAAAAACACGACTGCCATAATTTCAAAATGAACTTAGTAACGACACCCAGTGCAGTCGGGGGACATACAAAACAACACGTATCCAATGTAGAGCTGTACCCTGACTGCACTGGGTGTGTCGTTGCTAAGTTTATTTTTTGAATACTTTTTATTTTAATTTTCCCTTTTATTTGCTATTCGAATACGAATTTTATTAAAGTATCATGCATAAGTAGGTGTCCTAACATCTTCTCTCTTATGTTTTTAATGTGTCTTTTCTCTTATACTAGTTTCTCTATTGTAAAGGAGATGGTCAGTATCGGCCTTAACCGCGTACACGAAATCAATTTATTATACTATAATTTTTGTTAGATTTATTCGTAGCTAGTTTCACTTTTATAATAACACGGACACATATATTAAAATAAATAAGTACTTAATGTCGCAGCCGGTCATGAATGAGAGCGAACACCGAACGAAACGAAAGCGCGCGCCATCTACCAAGTAGTCCACAAACTACGCTTCCAGCATGCTTTGATAAGAGTCATGCGTCACATGTGTGACGCAATCGGCAGTCCCAGCTTTTTATTTCACGATTCATGCTTTTCTTCTGGATTTTGATAGAGATTACATTACGACTGACATTCGAGCATACCCTTTTAAATATATCAGAATCATCGTGAAACATTGTTACAACTATGAACGTTTCAAACGCGCTGAAGTTTATTTTCGCAATGCCATATGAAAATAACCTCAAAATAAAAACGATTTATCATAAAAAGTTATTAAAAGATGGTGTCCGTTTTAAATGGATAGTCAAACCGTGTTATTTTGAATTTGTTCTTTATCATTGACCACAATATATTTGTGTACTCTCTTAAGGCATTTTGCTTATGGGGAACTGGCCGTCTCCTTTCCAACTATTTTTTTCCATCCGCCGCTAGCACTATATTTCAAATAGTTCAATCCATTTTTTTTTCTCCCCTTATATCCATATATACTTATTCTTACATTTTAAATATATAGAAAAAAATAAATATCACACTGCCTTGCTTGGTCATGTTTAATGAAAGTGCATGCATCGATCAAAATAACAGCTAATGTCCATTAGCTCATCCCTACAAGCGACTCCTGGGGGCCGTATCATAAGGTTATTACAAAAAAAAGGTTACAAAGTTTTTACGGTTTTTAAATCAACGCGAACCACCTTTTTCCGCCTGTTGTATGTAGTTGTTTTGTCTGGTTACCTAAAATTTTAACATGTCGTCTGAATTTCATAAAACTGAATAAACCTCCTGAAAGTTAAACCTTAATTTCATATTCTATTCTCTTCTATGAAGCAGCGGACAATTTTGCTTCCGACTTTTCTATGGAAAACTTTTCACGAGCAACTTGCTATCAAACTTTCAATCTTGTTAGAAGTGGATAGGGTCTTTTAGATTAATCTTGGCGTTAAGAGGCTATGCAAATTTTATTTTTGTCACTGTCACTCCAAGCGAAAAATCGCGCAGTGCGAGAGGGGCGGATTCAGGGCGAAAGCGAAAAATGTTAGTTTTATATTTTTTATAAAAAAACTAATTTAGCTAGCAAAATTTCAAATATCAAATTTCTAGATATTTTTGAAACACACCTAATAAAATATGTTTGAGTTCTGTATATGATTCCTATTCGTCAAACGAGGAGAAAAAGTGTGTTTGAAGACCTCATTTCAACAATTATTTCTATCGAGGAAAATTTATCCAAACATGTTTTCCAATTTCAAATCCCTAGATTATATAGTCAAGATGCATATACCAGAAACTGATTATAATATTCCGTGTATTTCATGAAATACACAGAAAAGAAACACCCGTATTTTTTTCGCATATCGCCTTAAAGTGACGTGCGTGATGCATTATTGATGCTAGTCGATACTGCTGGCACCGTTTTCCATCACTCCAGGTGCTTTCCGTTTGCTACATCAATTATTTTATAGAAAAAGCTTGACTTCATACGCTTTAGAAACGCTATAAATATGATGATGAAGTTGTTATAACTAGTAGGCTTAGATTTGAAAAGCTCAAAGCTCCACATTTCTTACTGAGTATGACTGATTGTACGGCAGAAGTAAATTGTCTAATACTTTTCATTTTATAGCTTATAAAGTACTTTGTTGTGTGGTGAGAGTGGAAATGTAACCAAAGTGTAGAAAAGTGCGCATTTCAAAGACATTAAAAGTATAGTTTCAAAGTAATCTTTTTAAGGTAATAAATTGTATATTGTACGATTTTAAAAAGACAACGTGATTCAAACTTTTTGAAATCGTATCTACTATAAAAGAAAGATATATAGGTATAGGCATGTGCTTCGCTTAATGTAACACAGCGTGATTCGCTTGCCCTAAGCGATAACAGTATCCAAGGTTGTCTGGAAGATATCGCTTTTAGTGATAAGACCACCATTTGTACCCTACTACTTATTATAACATTGTTTCCTCACTTCTGTTTTTTAATCGACATAATATTTAATTATAAGCTAGAGCTGTGGGAAGGTGCCGCTTGCAAACTGTGACGTCAGTGGCTTGAAGGAACTTAGAAATGTTTGAAAAGTTATTGTTTATTTTATAGTTCTGTGTGTTATTGTTTCGTTTACTCATTTAGTTCATGAGTTTGTTATCTGTTGGAAAGCAGGTTTATTTTTAGGAACGATCAATATTTTATTTAAAAAATCATACGAAATAAAAGTGTCAGTAAAAACAAATGAATATGCAAATACCCAACAACGAAATAATTAGTAAATAAATACCAGATTGTTATGTATATATATATATATATAAATTAATGGAATTAACAAGTACTAATAATTACTACTTATATAATTAGTATGAACAATTTCTATCTCCCTCTAGGTAGAGATGACATGTCCGCTACAATCCTGAAACACCTCTTTTACTTCTCATTTATCAATTTAAGAGGAAGGGTTTTTTTTATTTAGTTTTCTAAATAAAATGTTATTGAATTTTTCTGTTCCGTCACAAGCTGTTCCTGATAGTTCCTGTTCCTGTCACATAACTGATAAAAATTGCGTTCCATTTTTAAGTGTTATAGATAACGCCAGGCCCGTATTCAGTAACTAGGTTTAAGCGGGGCCCGCGAAAATAATCTTCATCAAATGGAATTAAAAAAAACACGCTTTAATAAAATAGTTGCATAATATCTTAGCTGATCCGATGACTTGTGTGCAAAACAAATAAAAATATTATAACCCTGAGCAATGAATGTGATAATAATAATGACTTTCGCCGCTTACACGAACTTAAAAGTGACCCGAAATATTATTTTCCAATTTGTAAATACCTACACCTAAACTACAATTTCTTCTCTTTAAAATTCAATGCAAATTTGAAGTGTTGTGAACTCAAAATTATGACTGGCTTAAAAGGACTGACTACCCAGAGCCGTCCAACAGTGAAAAAAATTTATTATATATGGTACACAAGGAAATAAAAATGATTAAAAGTAGATAAAACACATTTAAATGAAATTTTAGTGAGATATATTTCGGGCTATTCGGGCCCGGCATCAGTCACAATCTAAATTTTATTTTATTTAAATGTGTTTTATCTAGTTTTAATCATTTAAAAAGACAAAAAAGTAATATTTATTTACAAAAAATAAAAATAAAACACGAGTGCGGTAAAATTGATTTTACGAACAGTTTTAATGCATATAAAATAAGATTTTACGAGCACTTGCATCGAAACACATTTTACGCAGTCGCTCACGTGTATCGAGTGCAAAACTCATGGTAGCCTGTACAAGCCCTTAGCGCCTCTGACTGTTAAAAACACACACCAAGGCACGGGCGCAGTCTAAGATTTTTGGCAGGTGTCAACTTAGTTAAGTTATTACTAATATTCTTCCTTTTTTTTTTTTAGACTTTAGCAGTTAATCATAATGTATTTAAAATGTTGGTAAACCGTCGAGTTTTAATTAAGGGGGGGGTTGAATAATGTCCCCCTTTGAACCCTCCACCTGGGACCGCCACTGCACACACTCCGGACACACACTAGGAAAGCAGAAAGACGTAGAAGCATAAGTGCAGTCCCTGAATAATGCTTCAGATACGTATTCATAAGTCGTGACAAGTGCTGCCAGCACTCGGTATACCCTGGGGAACTCACACCTGTCACAAGGAAATGTTAAGTCTCGGAATGAAATATGAGGACAGTGTCACACTAACTAGCTAGTCTAGGGATTAACCTCCGTTTCCACATCTAGGAATTTCAAGTTAAGCGGTGCTTAATTATTAAATGCAGAACTGTGATTGGTTGATTCGCCACCTAACGGGAATTTTTAATTTAAAAACAGACCCTAGGCCAGAATTAAATTGTTTGTATATAAAAACAAAAATCGATTTTCTTAAATAAAAGCAACCTTTATACACAACCCAATGTCAAATGTTAGTGTCTGCAAATAACAATTTGTTTGAAAATGGTTATAAATAATTCCTTTGCCTGCGTGTAAGTGGAAAAAGTAATATCCGACCGAATTATAGCTAACAAGGCACAATAACGATGTCAATAGTACACGTGTGCATTACCATGTCGGATCATTTCCTTTAATAAAATTCAATGTACCTAGATAAAAAACTGCAAAGTAACGAAGTACACGATATTCGTGATTTAAAAATAATTTGGCTACGTGCGAGTCGGATTCAAGTACAAGGGTTCCGTATCTCACACAATACGGGTATGGAACCCTAAAATATTATGGTAAATTACAAAAATATACATAGATGCCATACCAACATTAAGGGCACAAAAATAAGCCGCTGAATTGGTAGCGAGCGCCTGGCAAACAATTCAACAACCACTGAGTGCGGAAGCCTAATAATATCTCTAACCTCTCTATTTCATTTTATATCAAGATAAATTTATAAAAATTTGCTGCCGACTGATCTGACAGATGACAGATGAGTAGAGGGACAGAGACAGACCACTTTTTTATAAGCAATCATACCTCACAATAAGTATAATGTCTAAAATTCTCAAGTGACTCCATAACCGACAATTTTTTAAATAATCATACAAAAATAGTGTTAAAATGGCGTATAATCGAAGGATAACAATTTTTTTTTTAATTAAGCTATGCGAATTCAAAGGCCTGCCATAGTAACACGTGTTCAGTGAAAATGTCAACTGGCTTCCTATAACGGCTGAAGCTGTAGACTCCTGTGACAGACGGAAAGATGGACACAATCAGACGGACGGATAGACGGATAAACAAACAGAGTAGGAGGAACCTTTATGTGTACGGAATCATAAAAAAAAGTGAACAGCTATCAATGTCTACTTGACGAACGAAGGTTTCTGCATTTTGCTCAAACTACTACTGCTTTTTTCAGCAACATGGATTTTTTAGATTACTACCAATATAAAAAAAAAACAGTTTAAAAAAAAAAAAATTTATTCAACAGAACACAACACAGAACAGGGTTCTGTTGAAAAGGTCGGTGACTCAGTTTTTGTCCCTTAAGCCAGAAGCAAAGGGACGCTGTTATTCTGTCACTGCCTGTTTCCTTCTTTTAAATATAAAGGTGTTCTATATTATGTTGTTGTAGCAAACTTTTCCTTATACTACGAAATGAATAGTTATAGAATCCCCAGGTAACGCCCAACTTAACGAGTGCGTTGTTATTTTTTCGTTATTTCTTATTAATAATACACCATTTTGTCCTAAGGTTACTTCAAATTTATCCACGTGTACCAATCAGTAGTTTATTACGATACTACCATAGAGATATATATGTACTTATTAACTTTTTCTTTAAAATTTGCATCCTAAAGCGCTGCCCATAAGACACATTTCACCTTAATAATACCTTAGACTGAAAATTCAACAAAGCTACGTGTGCTTTTAAGTTGATTTTTATGACGAGTATTATAGGAACTAAAATCGATTGTAACATTATTGCTGCATTATTTAAAGAATCGATCACTTTCCGACGTTAAACATCGAACCACATGGCTTGTCCCACGGAATGTACTATTCCCGTGCTCACTGTGTTGCAATAAGAATGTCAATAGTTGTGAAAGTTGTAGATGTACGTCACCCGGTCACGTGGGATTCCCGCTTTTACAGGTCACGCACGTAAGAAAGCATCGCAAAGGAAATTCCTTTTGGGTAAACTGGTATAATATTCACAAAATCAAACGATAAAAGATGGCGTTGTTTGCTACATGGCGTAGCTTGCGTAAGCTTATTGCTACGCCGTAGCACAGATTGGTACTCTTAAATCTGTAGTCGTTCTTCGATTTTAAGAGTTTTGTGAAGGTTCTTCAGCGAAATCTGGAGTTTCCGTCTATTTGCAGCATATACCGTAATTTGTAAAAGGATAATTCCCGAAATAATTTAATATAGAGTGTTAAGATGACAACCTTTTTTCTTAAAACAGGTTGTTCTACCCATTAATATGAACAATTTTTACTATGGGGTCAGCCTTAAAATCTCAAAAATAAATCAGCTGTTTCATACATTTTGGTCGAGTAGTATTTAACATTTCTATGGAACTGCTGATTTTTATTTCGTGATCAGGTTTGGCCCCATTGTGAAAGTTGTCCATATTCATGAGTAGAACACCCTGTTTGAAGGAAAACGGTTATCAAATTAACACCTAGTATATATGATACATAATTATTATACTATTACTTCTAAATGACATATGTTATATATGTCGTGACCATATCATAGAATTGACAATTTCATGATCTGGTTGGGCAGATCGTAAAGTATGAAATCAAAAATCTTTCACCAAAAGTAAAAAATAGGTGTTTGAAGGAAAACGGTTATCAAATTAACACCTAGTATATATGATACATAATTATTATACTATTACTTCTAAATGACATATGTTATATATGTCGTGACCATATCATAGAATTGACAATTTCATGATCTGGTTGGGCAGATCGTAAAGTATGAAATCAAAAATCTTTCACCAAAAGTAAAAAATAGGTGCGACGACGAGCGAAGTGAGGTGGAGCGTGTTAGGTTTACATGTAAATACATTTGGAGAGACGAGCAAAGCGGAGCGGAGCGAGGCGATCCTCCCAATCTTAACAGAAATACGATATGGCCTTGATATGGCCAACCAGATCATGAAATGGTCAATTCTACGATACGGTCACGACATATACATATTATACGGCCACTATCGCACCTGATTGAAAGCATTTATGAAAATTTGGAGAGTAAAAGAAGGCGTCAATTGGTCTGTCCAGTGGCTTTCGTAAATTGTACGGAAGTCGGTATTATTACGCAAGTGCCTGTAACAACTCTCCCATCTTCGATTATCACAAATTTTAGAAGTATTTTGTTAATTCATGTAACCAGTCATTCAGCGTATTTTCCAATTATTTCCCATATTTATACCAAGACGAGAAACTTACAATTTATTTTTATTATAAATGACGTACTATTTCTATTCTATTCTGGTTTACTCGACAGAATTTTTGACAACACGAAGACGTCATGGATAGAGTTATACACAGGGTGCTTGGAAATACGACCTATTCCTTGAAAGGAGTTACACTAGAGATAATTTCAAACAAATTGAGCTCTATCAGCTAGAGCAAAAATGAATGGTCTCCGAGTTACGGAGATTTTCAAGATATTTTTCAAATTTTCAGACTGGTAACCAAAAACAAATAATTTAAAAATAACTTCTCTCTCGGCACTTATTTGTTATTTTTCTAATTAATGAAAAATAAGTGATCATTTATAAAAAAAAATACATGCCCTGAATTCCCATAATCTCAGAAATAAAAGGTCTTAAGTGGAAATTTGCGCAATATCGATGTGTTTTATTTGAAAAAAAAATATCATTTTCAACCCCTAGTTGATAGGCATTATTTGTTGGAAATGATCGCTAGTATAATTCGTTTCAAGGAATAGGTCGAATTTCCAAGCACTCTGTATAATAGCTCTTTACTACTACAAGGTTTACAAAAATTTACCGCTAATTATTTTTCACCGAGGCAACCAATTAAACACAACCGATAAGCTTCCAAATAGCGCTAATTTACATGCCCCTTTCCGTAAACATTTCCCGTGTAAACAATCCGAAATCCCACCAGAACTAATTTCAGTAAATTCTTCATGTATTCAAACACGCTATCTAACTTTGTCCACGTTTCGCAATCATGTCGTTGACTTCATCAACTTACTGAATTTGGGACTTGTAACAACGACGAAATAATGGGGATCCAAACTGCAAAATTATCCCTGTAGATGGCGCATCGTTGATCCGACCATTATTAACTACGTTGAGAAATATTGTGTTTATTACAAATCCTTTTAGGTATTACTCCACAATTATAATAAAACTTTTGAATTGAGATAGTTTCTGGGGGGGGGGGGGGGGTTCAAGAAAATAAAAAAAAATCAATATTCATTATGTTTATGAAAAATTGTTTGCAAACGCAAAACGCTTCTACCAGCTGCTAGCAAAAGTGGCACTTCACCCGGAAAACGTCAAAGCAGGAAGGGAAGGGTTGTAATATTTATAACTATTCGGGAGGGGGGGGGGGGTCGAACCCCCAAAACCCCCCCATGGCTACGCCCATGAACCCAACCGTGTTGTTTGTTGGCAAAATTTTTTCCCGGATAACCAGACCTAAATAAGACCTGGAGACTACACAAAAACTAAAACCATACCTAAGCATTTACTTGAGCAGATGTTCAATAAGTATTCTAGTAAGTAGATAACCATGGCTACGCCCATGAACCCAACCGTGTTGTTTGTTGGCAAAATTTTTTTCCCGGATAACCAGACCTAAATAAGACCTGGAGACTACACAAAAACTAAAACCATACCTAAGCATTTACTTGAGCAGATGTTCAATAAGTATTCTAGTAAGTAGATAATGATTTTTTTTCTAAAGTGGCAGCATTTTTGCAGCCTAAAGCGCCTTAAAAATCCAGTGGCGTTATAAACTCATAACTCATTTACGCCTATCGCCGCCGCACGCGCGGACGGACCCAAATAATAATGTCACTTATTTACCTACTGCAAACTCAAGGGAAGATAAATGAGTTCAGACGTGCTTTTAGAATTACCCTTAAAGGGATACAGGGCGATTATAGGTTAATCGTGGGGACGTAATGGGTCACGTGACTTTTAAACTTCATTCTGGTTGGTAATTTTTAGGGTTCCGTAGTACCTAAAAGGTACAAAAGGAAATTGTATGGTGAGACTTCGTTGTCCGTCCGTCCGTCTGTACGTCACAGCCTCATAACTTTAGCACCGTTAAAGATAAAGACTTGAAATTTGACACAAAAATAGCACCAATTTGCCCACATAACACGGTGTAAAAAACGTTTTGGAAAATTTTAAATTGTTCCAAGTATTTCCAATACAAAAGAGAGAGAAAGAAATAAAAAATCCTAAAAATACAGTGAGCTTATTGTAAAAATATATACTTTTAGTATATTTACTGGCACTGGTTTCGAGAAATCTTTAAAAAACCACACAAATATGTATGTATGAAATATACCATTCCTCGCAAAATACACGAAGCCATCGAGATAAGTCGTAATCCCAACTTCAACAGGGATCATGGTTGGCAGCTGGCTCCGTCTTGGAAACCGGTTCTCGATGGATCGAGCAACTTTAGGACAGTGCCCAGTGACAGTGACGATGTTGTGAGTTCGTTTTGTTTAATAACCGCCCCTAATAACAAACAATTGGAACAATCAAAGGAATCAAGTGCATCCACCATCCCACCCCTATCGACGACGCAGCCAACGCTCAGCGCACGAGCAATGCGTGCAGCTCGCCGATCGGCAGCTGCCAGTGCCCGTTTGACAACGACGGTGAACGCCGCGTCGTCGTCCTAAGAACGACACTCGCCTTGATAATGCCGAAATTGTATCGGTGAAACGGTTGACATATAGTCAACAACAATCACACGTGAGTGTTTAAGCCGTATGTAATAATAATTTAAAAAATATTTTATAAAAATATACAGTTTGGCTATATTTACTTGCATCTAATTCGAGAAATAACCAAAAAACATTTACGTCCGCACCCCTTATCTCAAAAACTGTTAGACTGAAAAATAAGAAAAATAATCATGGCAATATTTACGGAAAGGTTACAGGGAAAATGTAGTGGTTCTGAAATTCACGAAGCAAAAGACAAAATTAAATTTTTCATCCACAATACGGAACCCTAGGCACGCGAGTCTGACTTGCACTTGACCGGTTTTTAAACCTACAGTAACGGAGACCGTAAAAACTTTTAATTTCCTCAACGTACGTCATAGAAAAACTGAAGCGTCACAGTCCTTTCAATTTGTAACTGTGACGTCATGAACTGCAACGTAACAATACGAAAATAGCTTTGAAACAGTTGTTTGCATTGTATATGTACATAATGGAGTGCTGATGTACCAAAATAATATGCCTTCCCCAAACGGGGCGCTGTAGGCGGAGACTTAGTAGCTAGGTTATTTTAGGACCGCCAGAAGAGTAAAGTTTTATTTTAATGCTTTTAACGAGCCATTTACAAAACAGTTTCTAGAGAACTTAGTTTTAGAACCGCTTAGTTTAGAAGGATAAGATATTTTAAAGTTAGGAAATCTTTAAAAATGAGTTTGCTTTTATGTACTTAGCTTGAATCGTAGTGGCTGAAACGTGCAGTATTATAGGCTATAATACTGCACGTTTCAGCCACTATATAGCATAGCTTGGAATTTTTAACCGACTTAAAAAAAGTTCTCAATTAGACTGTATTTTTTTTGGCCTTGTTACTACATAACTCCGTCATTTCTGAACTGATCTGAATGATTCTTTTTTTTGTTGGAAAGAGTGTGCTTCCAGGTAGGTCCCACAATACAAGTACAATAACAAATAACAAATAAATGAAATACAATAAATTAAAATATATTTAAAAATATTTGCATAAATATTGTTCTATCTTATATGGTTATTTCTTTTACTGTATATATATATATATATATATATTACATATCCATCCATCCATCAGCCTACTTCGTCCACTGCTGGACATAAGCCTTTCCAGGACTTTGCCACTCCCGGCGGTTATCCTGGAAGAATTGCCCATACTCACACACGCTGGGCAGGTAGGTTTACACTTTATGACCTTTACAAAATAATATGTTACTTAAACTTTAATTTATTTAGACTTAGTATTGAATCTTTAAGTGAAAACCAACTGTTATTGGCCTTGCTTATGTATCAAATTATTGTGATCTTATTTGTGTAATCGCTGTTGGTTTTCCAAATAACCGATAAAATGAAATTAAATTAAAAAAAAACCGAGAGTTTGCACTAATCACCTAGTAAGTTAACAAAGCAGAAATCTAGGGAAGTTTATAAAAGATTTTCTCTTCATGAAGCAAAGCCGTATCTCTCAGATACCTTGTATCTGGTCATTATGAGGGTCGGGAAGTGTCTGCCCGCGTCCGAAGAATGAGAGATGACAGCCATGATTCAAATAAATGAGTTTTGTTCAGATTCTTCGCAATACAATGCGAGGCCGCGGAAAAGGACATCTCTGTGAAAAATTGTGTCGCTCTTCATAGGAAAGTCTTTTTGGACTTTTGGAAAAGTTGCGAGGAAAATGTTTTACGTATAGATAATTCGTCAGTTACGAGGTCAAAATAAGACATGTCTTATACATATTATATATGAGAAAAGTTATTTTAATTTCTTTACTATCTAAACACAAAAACTTATATAACACTAGCTGACCCGGTGAACTTCGTATCACTTACCTCTTAATATAAACCATATTAATTTAAACCATATGTATGTATTTCAGAGCCGGCAGCTTTATAAAGGCATCATCAGATAGTCTAAGTATCGGCTCCATAGTGGGCGGAAAGAGTGGGCAAATCACGCACACATGTCCAGCTTAATGTTCATAATTATTTTGCATGAGACATTATATTAGATTATAGACACTTATATTAACAAATAAGGTACCAGCCTATTTTTTTTGTCTGTATCGATTACGCCACATTACTAAACGTAATAGTAACCTGCCAACACTGACTGCCAGTGTCACTGTCACCGAACTTTCCAAGAAAATATAATTGATATTTCAAAACTATTTTTCAGAAGTTATAGTTAACTTTTAACAATGCATTGTCCTTTTTGTAAAAAGTGGATAGAACGGCAGAACAACAGAAGTACCTGTCCTAGTTGCACAAAAAAATTGTAAAGATGCGACGAATGTTTCACAATAACCGCTGATACCTTCAAGTTTTGTATAAAGTGCGGTCACAATTTGAGCCGAATAATACGAATTAATAGGGCTAAGTAACAAAAAAATCGAGTGAAACAACAACTGTTATTAAAACCGAAGTTTGTCTCAACAATGCCATCATCATCATCTGTGTCATCATCTGAAGGAATAACATTTTCAGAACTTAATTTAACTGCCGATGAACTACAGGATTTGGATGAGATTTAAGAAAGTCATGAGCACAACATCGCCAATATTCTGGTTCTACCAGATTTGTCCGAGTCACCAAGGCCTTCCGCCACGCCGCGCCGTCAAGTCCTGGCGAGGCAAGTCAAGACATCTTTAGCAAGCATGGTTCGTATTTGCTGTTAGATTAATTGATATGTTGCCGATTCAGGTGTCAATCGCGGACATTTTAGAAAATATGGTTCCTACCGTAAAGGTTGATTTATATATCTTTAATAAAAAATATTTGAATTGTATCATATTGAATATTATTTCAGACATATATGTATTAGTAACAACAAATATACCCAAATGCACGACACCGTGGTGGCGCGGCCTTCCAATGTAAGTGGCCGGCAAAATTGTAATTTTTCCCACATTGTTTGCATTGCCATCGGCATTAATAGCATCGCGAAGATGAATGTACTCTTCAGATCGAAGCTGCTGTTGGTTTAGACGGATGTACGTCAATCGTTCAGTCTCAATTTTGACATACATGTCAACTGCAAACTGATGAAAAAGCCGTTGACACATCAAAATGTGATTTACTTCACCTATTTTAAAGCTTTACAATGTTGACAAATGATTGACATTTCCCCAATTGTTACAGATTTGTCGGCACTATAATCTATTTCTTGATCGTAGGAGAATGCTCCCCGTGCCAGGTTCACAGGAACATTGCGTCTGCGGAATCGATCAATTTCATTTTCCCGTGCTCGCTGCTAGTGTGATCGATGTGCCCGAACTCGTTCCATTCTATGCCTATTATCCACTTGATTGTAATTCACTCTAGGATGCAAATCTGCCATACCAATACGACTGTTAGCATTATCAGTCTCTCGCTGGTCATCAGTGCGATTAGCGCGTGAGGTAGCTCGTCGCACATTCGATCGACTTCGACGACCTATGTTAGGTCGTTTTCTCCTCGGCATTGTAAGCAGTATCAGAATGACAAATCAAGTTTTGAATCTTTTTTCCGGTGTTAAAAACATAATGTGTGCGGGTAATAGATAAATTGAATGCAATTCCGTGCATTCTGAAACTTGACTGCTGTTAAAGTAAAATAACTGACACAATCTAATGTGATCTTCTAAAATAATTGTTAAAACATTTTAGCGGATTTTTTTGAGGGTTTGACAATTTTATAATTGCTAAAAACTAAGAAAAAAGGAAGCAGTTTGATCACAGAAAACTGTGACGTCATAATGTAAAACCTCATCCAAATTTCATAGTAGGTACCGGGCATTTGATAAAGAGTCGCTGATTTGATTTTTAGTACCCAATTTCAGATCGTATAGCGAACTTTACTGTTTCAAAGTATATTTCTGAACGCACCCAACACAACAACCAAGTGTCATTATAGTGTCATTATTTTACATGTTTTAAATCTAAATACGCGATAATCAGACTATTATGGATATATGTTGTCGATTCCAAACCCTTATTTAATCTAGATCTACATGTTTTTATTCCTAACATACCGAACCGACGCGACGGGGTGAACATCAAATGTTTGACAGGTAAGAACAGTTTGTATGGGAAAATAAAATTGTCGTTTTTAGTATTTTCCTCGCAATTTTTCCACATTTTCTTATCGCTTAAACCTTCCCTGGACTTCCACAAATATTTCAAGACTAAAATTAGCCAAATCGGTTCAGCCGTTCTCGAGTTTTAGCGAGACTAACGAACAGCAATTCATTTTTATTTATATAGATAATAACAACTTAAAACTATCCTATAAATAAAATAAACCTATCTATTATATATTCGTTTTTACCCGGAGATATGGTAACAAATTGTTGGTTTTCTCATTTAGCATAGAATTTAGTATAGAATTGTCTTGTATTTTTTATCTCTTTATTTCATTAAAGTATAGGCTTACTTTTTATATTATTTGTTTGTAAGTAACTAATATTAAGATTAAAAAAAGACATGATCTTGCTAAGTTTCTTGCCCTTCTTCTAAGCAAGACTAATCGAATGGGCGGAGTTAGGCATATATTAAAAAATATGTATTGCATATATTTATAATATTATTTATTCCTTATTCGTTTATTTTTTATTTTAACCAGGTGTATATTTTTATTAAATTTAAGTAAACCTAACCTTTATTATTTCTTTGTATATTTCCCCGTGTTATTGTTTATTATATAGTTTATTTAAATCAAATTTATTTAAATCAAATTATCATATTACAGTGTTTGATTGTACATGATTACTTAAAAACAAGTTACATAAAACAAGTTGCCAGTAAGTACGCCTATACCTATAAACATCGATTATTTAATTATACGAGTATTACAATAAAACCGACCTGTACTAAGTGTATCTGATATACCTACATGACATAAATAAATATATTTCTATTTCTATTTTCACGAGAGCATGAGATCTTTTTACGGGATAAAAAGTGGGGAATGTCACTTCCCGGCCTTTCTACTATATCTTGCAAACCATGTCGAGCCGTTGAAACGTGAAAAACACAAACAAAATTTCGTAATAAGACCAACGTTTTGGAATTGCCTGGTTGTCAATTAAACATGGGCAAATAAATAATTGACCTTTTCAAAAATTCAAGGGCCTACCAATAAGGAAGTTACAAGTTACATAATAAAAACGATACCTACAATTACCTTAACTAAATAGCATTTTAAACGAATAGTTTAACCTTGCCTTGAATCAAGGCTATAGTTTACCCTCTCCCTTAAATCAATTTAATGACGTAAACATGACGTCATTCACACGAAATCACAACCGATAGAGCCTTTGAAAGTATAAATAGCTCGATCACATCGCATGTGGTGCTCTCATTATGGGGCTATTCGGCTACTCCAACGATATGCTACTCAAATAAAGGTAGGAACATACCTGGCGTGGAGCACGGCGGCGTAGCGTGGCGAGGGCGGGCGGGACAGTGGCCAGGGCGGGCGGGAGTTCATGCAGGGCGGCGGTACACGCCTTCATTCGCGCCGCGCGACTCCTGACGAACGCTTGCCGGAAACCGAGAGTTACGTCGCGGGAAAAGTTTTGCGCGGGTTTTGTGAGTTTCTTTTTGGACTATTTGTGACCGAGTGCACGTTTTGCGGTACAAAAACTGTTTTGAGTGGAAAACTGATTGAAATTAAATTTGTGTAAGTGCGTTTTCTTGCCGTAAGTAAATCTTCATTCTATTCTAACTTATAAACTTTATCTACAGCTAGGAGTGATAATTGGTACAATGTCCACAGTCTGTATTGTATAATCTCGGTAAAGGTTTACTTTTTGTGTTAATTGTCCATCTTTATCTCGTAAAATCTCCAGACGATTTTGCATTGGAATTAGAAGTTTTTATATAGTTTGCGAGAAATTTAATAAATAACCATGACTGTTTTTTTAGTATTCCCCTAAAAGGGACCCGGCTAGCTGGTCCTTAGACCAAGAGCTGGTTAGCCACCTTAAGGCTTTTATTTCAGTAGAGTTGTCAAAATTTAAAACTGATAAATTTAAATGATACTTCAAAATAAAAACATAAACTTGTTGGTTCACTCATACAAATAAGCGCTTCAGCTGAGTTTTTAAGGGGGGGCGTGAGAATTTTCTAGAGTAGGCAGTACCCACCCTTGCCCCCTAACAACGTCCATGTTAGTCATTATATTTTAAAGTCCATAAACTACTTGAACAAATACGGACCGGATGGCAGGTATTCGTAGATAACGTATGCATGTGAGCGTTCGTGAAATTAGTTTTGTTTACATTCACACACACACTGACAATATCTGTATCTATTGCTGACCTAGTTTGCTGTGCTAACAGTTTGCACTTTTATATTTTTACTAAGTAATTTTAAGGCGCATTACGGAAACGACAGAAAAAGATAACGGTAACCTTTAAAATTTCGCAATTTTCACAGAAATAGACCAAATACATGACGTACTCGTGTATCTAGAAAATCTTTTTTGGTGTATTTTTCACGTAAAAATGGTTTAATTAGAGAGAGGTAATGTGGCAAGTATTTTGGGCACTCTCCCGCAGGGCAGTGATCTAGACACAATTTTCTTTTTATAATTATTTTTTTAGGATTATTTTTGTTCCGTTATTTTAACCCGTTTAGTTATGTAATTCAATATTCTTAAGTGTTTATGAAAATAATAAACAGCATGAAAATATCGTTCAAAGTCATGATGATTTTAGACTACAATTAAGTAAAATTAGTTATTGCTTTGATGTTCGATATAATAAAAAGATACCGCTATTAAAATAAAAAAAAATATATATTATTTTTGGTAAGAGAAGAATGGCGGTTACTTCATCAACAAAAGTTCGCTCTTAAGTTAGAGTAACTTTATTGGTTTGGATGAAAATCATTTTTAAAGTAACAAAACAGCCAGCCATTTGTATTTTTTATGAAGTAGTAGTTCTCAGCGTTCCTTGTTTTCGTGCTAAAGTTTTCTTAAAAACATACATTTTTCCTCAATCCACTGCGGTCAACACTCAAAAACCAAATACAAAATCAAAATTTTGCCTGCTATTTGTTGTTTTAGCAATAATTTAAACTAAACTGATTATATCTCAAAATCTTAAAAGCCTTAACGACAGCAATGTTACCTAGTTGTAAGACGTAAACTAACGGAGACCGATTCGTTACAAACAGACACCGAATTTGTTGCGCGCGATTTAAGGTGGATGGTCCAAGGTAGTTTTTATAAAAAACTTGTGACAACCAATAACGACGACAGAAGTATTATTATTTAATTCTGTTACCTTTTTCCACAAGTTTCATCGACTTTACATCCGCGAATATTCAGTTTTTCTTAAAAACAAAATGTTTTAACAGTCTAATTTTGCAATCGAAAACTTTCATTACAAAAGTTTTAAATTGAAAAAATTTGATTCTCAAAAAGTTTTTTTGTAAAAAAACTGATTATTCGCGGGTGTTAAGTTAATGTAACGTGTGGAAAAAGGTAACAGAATTAAATAATAATACTTCTGTCGTCGTTATTGGTTCTCACAAGTTTGTATGAAGATTGCCTTGGACCATCTACCTTAAATACATCGTTTGTAAATAGAGGAAGAGGATGTTGATGTAAATGTAAAACGAGTTAACGGATGTCTATATGGAACCTTCGCCACTCTGCGTTCAAGGTCGTATTTTCTTGTTCGTATTCCCTTTTTCTATACAATCTATGACAGAGTGTTCACTTCCGGTTGCCTATAGACAGCCATAATTGCTTCTAGTTGCGATTTTTTGACTATTCCAAATATTAATTAAACGTTATTAATTTACTAATTTGTCTTTAAATGTAATTTATATACAGGGTGATTGGTAATTCGACCTAACTTACCTTATTTAAAGGGGTTATACTAGAGATCATTTCCAACGAATTAAGTCCTATCAACTAGGTGTCGAAAATGAATGATCTCCGAGTTACGAAGGTTTTTATATTATTTTTCAAACTTTCAGACTATTAACCAAAAATAAATAATTTAAAAATAACTATTCCTCTTTTAGCACTTATTTATTATATTTCTGATCAATGATACATGAGTGATTATTTATAAAAAAATACGTGCCCTTAATTCCCATAATCTCAGAATTAAAAGGTTTTAAGTGGAAAAAAAACCTCTTTTATTTTGTAATTTTTGAAATATCGACGTGTTTTACTTGAAAAAAAAATATCATTTTCGACCCCTAGTTGATAGGCATTATTTGTTGGAAATGATCCCTAGTATAACCCCTTTAAAGGAATAGGTCAAATTACCAATCACCCTGTATATACTTAATAAAATAACATGAAATGAATGTGACATATATTTCGGGCCCTATCCTGGGTCCGGCATCAGTCATACATTATTAGATAATAATAAATATATAAAGTTTATTTTTTATTATTATCTAATGCTGAAAACTATAAATAAAAGGCTAATATAGCTAAAATTATATTTATTAATATTTCTGTAAACAAGAATTTCAAAAATTTTGAATTGGTAAAAGTGCCAATTTTTCTAATTTACAGAAACCAATAGAAAATTTGCGATGGCAACATACACAATACATAAGTAATAAGGTTTTGTAGAATAACTATTGAGTGAATTTTGAATTTAAGTGTTCTGTATCGATTAATTAGAAAAAGACGTATTTTTCACAATCCGGCTGCGAAACCGCTCTTAAGTTCGCTTGATAAAAAAAAAATTACGAAGTTACCTCTAAATTTCATGTTTTTTGAGTATTAAAGGGTCTTCTTTAAATTATACAGCCTTGAAATTTGTATTAAAAATAATTGACCAATAACTCCTTCTAAACATTTTAGAACATTTTGATAATTGAATCTAGATGCCGAGTTATTAAATAAAAACCGCAGTTTTCACAAAACTCCACGAATTGGCAACTAATGACGTAAACAAACAATTTGAATTAAAAGCACCGGAATATTAACAAAAGATATACAACATTTGCTACTTCTATTCATAGAACGCCAGCAATGAACTAAAACTGTTCCGAAACGTAATCACTTCACTTCTATTTCGGTACTAAAATTCAATTATGCAGTATAATTAAAGTTACTCGCAAATGCCGTAGGGGTGCGTTTGGCTGAGTGCAGTGAGTTATTATAGACCTTAGAACAGAGAACAAGGTTTTTTTTGTATTGAGACCCCGACAATGATTCTTCAAAGGGGTTTAAGAAATATATAATTCCGATATATTTAATAATGATCAGAAAATCTCTTGTACTATCCCACAAATTTATTTAGTACTTCCTGACCGGTTTCGCCTTTATGGCATTATCAAAGGAATTAATATAAGATCTTAATTACACAATAAATAGTTAACATCAGTCAGTGCGATCAATGACACTAACACATTTTAAAATGTATAAATATATAATTGTGTGTGATAGTACAAGTGATTTTCTGTTCATTATGTATTACAAGTTCCACCAAGCCAACAATCAACAGTATAAACATTCCGATATATTTAATAATAAAAGTTTTCTTAATAAGTGTTTTGAGCTAAATAGACTAAATAGATTTCTTGTAAGCAAAAATAAGTATAGACCTGCTCTTGGCAAAACTGAGTACAATTAAAAATAATCGAAATATCTATAAAACCATAACATTTTATATGATTTTGTGATGAAGTTCATGTATTTTATAGGTACTGTTTCTACAAAAATGCAGTAGTAATAATTTCTTTACTGAAATAGATATACAAGTTCTAAAAATGACGATTTTTTTCCCGTAGCGCCATAAGGCGCTCTTATCCCAGAAGAGTGACTCTCTGTCTTTTTCGTGTAAGGAGTAAAGAAAATAACCACACTTTTGTACTTTTACGTTGTTTTTATCGGTTTTTAAATTGTTTAAAAATAAGGGATATGTTTATTAAAATCCACTCACGTGGTCGACCTAGAAAATTTAAAGAGCAATATTACCAGATATGTTTCGTTAATAAAAGAGTGGAATTATGGAAATGGCATGATTAGAAAGGTCTTATTACATGCTGTGTTCGTGAATTATTTCTATCGAGCAAAGTTTATCTGATCGTGTAACACATGCGTGGAAGACCTAGATAAAGGTTCGAACTATATTGCGTATTTTTTTTTTGGAAAATTTAGACGATATTTGAATGTTCTATTTGACTTTGAAATTACTGATTTTGGGATAAGAGCGCCTTAATGTACGCAGTAATCTCCGAGTCTAGCAGAAGTTGCATAATTAATACGTGCAGATATCGCTCGTAGCGGTGAGATTCATCGGTGTCACTTTGTCTTGTCTGTCTGTGGCACTGGTGATAGTAGATTAGTAGATAAATGTGTACCTATAGTCGGGGAATTATTTGTACTATTGTTTATTGAAAGGAAGCCGAATAAAATGTGCCACTTGATTTGTACCGACATGACGATCCAAAAGTTTTCATTTCATGTTAGAAAAGATAAAAAATCGATTAAGAGGTCTTTATATGCTTATTATCATTACTTAACACTTTTCATTACATTTTTTTATCCATTACTTTTAAAGATATTTTGAGAATTTCTGTATATTATGTACCATAAGTTGCATTTAAGGTTAAACGTTAAAGCACAAGTTTAAGCACCAAGTGCATAACTTAACTTTGTTTTCTTTGTTTAGAAATTTAAAATTTAAAAGCATTTTGGCATGTGGCATTTGACGCTACTAGATCAGTATTAGTGAGGTTTATAAAGCAAGAGTTTGAAATTATATACACAATTTGTCATGATCTTCTCAAAACCAACTTAAAATGCTGTTTTAACTTTGTTTGGACAAGATCATGACTAATCGTTCATTCAATTTCAAACTCATGCTTTATAAACTTCACTAATACTGAACTATTGGCGTCAACCGCCACATGCCAAACTGTTTTTAAATTTTTAACTTCTAAACAAGAAAAACAAAGTTATGTTATGCACTTTGCACTAAGCGACTGACTGACTAACCTTAAAAAACAAATAATGAAAACGCCGATTTATGATGTACTTTTAGTAGATGTAGATGTAGTTCGTAGCTGCGCTACGCCGCGTCGTAGCGCTGTGTAGCGCGTAACACGTAGCTACGCTGCGTCGTAGCGCTGTGTAGCGCGTAACACGCAGTATTACCGTAACGGAAAAAATGCGATACCCCTTCAATGATCGATTTTATACATCGATAACAATTGAAGAACATTAAATATTGCGTGATAGCGCCTGGTAAAATTAGACGGGTTAAACGGTAACATTGAATTTTATTAATGTTGTAAAAATGGTGCTGATAAAATCAAAATAAACAAGCCTAAAAGTTATTATAAACTTTATAAGCATGCGGCAAACGGCATTTTACTTCCTATCGATTAAAGTTGTATGAAAATCACTTACTCGAGTGTTGAAATGAACCATGCTGTTACAAAAAGATTACTGTTATTTTGTTGGTCACAAGAGATAGACAAACTTTATTTATTTTCAAAGAATTTGGCAGAAAATCAGATAATTTCTTATAACACTCGTTTCTTTACCGCTCTCAGTTGCTCGATATATTTTTATATATTTCGATATAGTTTAATTGTCTACAAAATAGAAACGCATACATAATCTAATAATTTATACTGTAAGGTGTGACTCCTTGATGGAACTTCATTCTAACACTAATAAAAGTCTTCTTGTACGAGTTCCACTATTTTATTTCCTTAATTATTGCGACTAGTTTCGTCTATTTGACATCTTCGGGCTGATTGGAATAGGAACCTATGTCAAATAGACGAAACTAGTCGCAATAATTAAGGAAATAAAATAGTGGAACTCGTACAAGAAGACTTTGATTAGTGCATACATAATCTATTTTCCTATGACGACTCTTTCGCACAAAGTTGTCCGAAGTGAGCGGAATTTGTTCTTAGAGCAGACTTTGTTAGAATCCGTTTAATTGCTATTATTGTTGCTCCACGGACGGCCACCATCTTGCCAGTTCTATCACGTACACTTCGACAGAAAATGCTAAATTCCTCTCCGGAAACAAAACGCCTTTCCAAAGCAATCAAATTGAGTTTAAGTTGCCCGCTCCGGAAATAAACATTAATTTTTAAACAAACAGCTCGAAGTTGGGACTTAATGTTATTTAATTTTGTTACAGATGTGCTTCAATCGCGGCCTTAACACGGGTTGAAATCGGACATGAAATAATGATAAAAATATCAAGAACAAGGACTTAGAAGGTCGGAAAAAGTGCAGGGCCGTATCGAGGCGGTTGTCGCGGGGTGCAGGGCGCGGAGCGGTGGTGGCTCGCTGGCGCCGCTGGTCGCTGGTGGCGGGAGCCGGCGTGGTCGCCGCGCAGCGCAGCCCGCTCGGCTGGGCCATGGGCGGCACGCAGCGCCTCGCTGCAATAGCGGCTATCTCCCATGCGAGGCACTACTACAACCTCACGCAACCAGATGTGGCCCAGACTGAGGCTCCACAGTATGGAGTCAATGTTTTCTTTGTTAGGTTGGTATGGTTCAGGTACATATCATTAATTTTGTAAGTGTCCATTCCGCTGAGTGGTTTCACCTTCTGTTTTATACTACATACTGCTGCGCACTTTGAACTATTTTTTAAAGCAATTTTAGCTCTTTTTGTATTCTATGTAAATACACTATTAAGATGAAATTATTTCAAGTCTTTTGGGGCCTGTATAAATCTGCATTAATTTATTTGATAACCAAAAATTATCATCAGAATAAACTCAGTCGAGCGCTTTTGGGCATATTTCCATCTAAAGTATAGACTTTTTGCATAGGTAAAATCAAAATCAAGCGCTCGAGCTGACCAAACCGGAGTTCCAATTTAATTATCTTCTTTATTTAAGGCGGAGTTCCCCGATTTTGTTTCTTTTTGAATTCATTTCACACCGTGAAATAGTGATAACTAAATTTTGAAAAAACATTGTCATACGTCACTTTCTGATCATATATTTCGATCGTTCGATAAAAACATTAAAATCGTAAAGTTTAAACTATGAACTAAATACACATTATTTTATTTCAGTTATATTAGATTTTTGACAAATAATAAAGTATGGAGTAAAATAATTTATACTGTAAGGTGTGACTCCTTGATGGAACTTCATTCTAACACTAATCAAAGTCTTCTTGTACGAGTTCCACTATTTTATTTCTTTAATTATTGCGACTAGTTTCGTCTATTTGACATCGTCGGGCTGATTGGAATAGGTTAATAGGTTAACAGTTAACCTATTCCAATCAGCCCGACGATGTCAAATAGACGAAACTAGTCGCAATAATTAAAGAAATAAAATAGTGGAACTCGTACAAGAAGACTTTGATTAGTGATGGAATAAAATATTCGTCAAATGGCCGCCATGGCTTTGATGACAGGCTATTGCTCTTTTCAAGAAAGTTTTGATAACTTTTTGATAAAGATGTGGCTGTATCTCGCCGATGACGCGTTGGATTTCGGCCTTGAGCTCAGGAATTGTTTTTGGATTATTCGCGTAAACCCACAAAGAAAGAAATCGCACGGCGTTAAATCGCACTATCTTGGTGGCCAGATTTCCAGACCCAATCATCTGACGAAATTCTGATGTCAAAAAGTTATCGAAAATTTCTTGAAAATATGAATGGCCTGTCATCAGAGCGTCGGATGCCATTTGACGAATATTTTATTCCATACGTAATCGGAACATGTCTACTTTACAATGAAATAAAAATATCATAACTCGCTCAATAAATATGTGTTTTTATTTTGAAATGAAAAAGTGCACTTTTATTGAGACACCATTTGAAAATCTTTCGTTTTATAAATATACGTTTTAAAATTGTTTTTGCCTACCTGCAAACTATGTATAAAATATGTCATAACTTTTGATCTATCGCGAGTAATGCAATGAAATAAAACTGTTATAATCCTTAAGAATAGACGTTGTATACCAAATAAAAAACAAAACAATCAACTACCATTACCATAAAAATAATATCCTAAAAGATTATTTCTTTAATTTTTCCGTCTTTTTTTTTTCAGTAATAGTAAATTTTTTCAAAATAATGTCCCCGTTTTACTATCCTTTTATTCATATTTATCATTGCCTATTTAATTATCTTTCTAACAAAAAAAATACATCGTTCTATCATAAATACAATATTTTCTACGACCGGTTAACCAAAGGCACTGCGCTCGCGTCCCATACAAAGATACCCAGTTGGAGTATTTTTTCAAGATTAAAAAAAAAATAAAAAATGTCTTTGTTTTTGTCGATATATTTAGATCTAGTTTCACCCACTTTCAGATGTGCACTTGTACGAGGGACGCACTGTATAGGAGATTTTGTTGAAAAAAGTCTGTGTACAAGTATCATTGGTCAAAGTGTAAATTGCAACATTATGCATTAATTAAGAAAACAATGATTGCTTTTTCTCAATGTTCCAAATAAATCTATCAACTCACAAAATCTATCAAATATATTAGGTATTTACCTATGAAATTGCCGTTTTCTATAGAGAATCTGAAGGAAACAAAATTTTCAGTACTAACATTTTTGCATTTTAATTAGGAATGAGAAATCCAAATTATGTAGTATATTTTGTGTATAAATGAGACAACATTAAGCTAACAGCAACATTAGTTTAATTTTTGAAAAATATCAGCTGTAAGAAATTATTGCGAATCTTATCATGGAAATGGATGGCGTTTACAACGAACTGTTTTTGAAGTTTTTCATATGTAAATCGTATTATTATTATTATATTGATTCTATCTATCAATTAATTATAATAAATACCGATTAATTACATTTTAAATAATAAAAATGAATTATCATAATTTCGGAACTGAATTTATGTAAATCTAGGAAACACGTTTCATCCGTGTTAAGGTTCTTTAATTGGTACCGGAAATCGTAGACTGAACGAGTTAAATCTGCAAAAATATGGGAAATGTGACCTTTTGCTTAGGTTTCCGCTCGATATTTCTTGAACACGCCGTCATCACTGACGTTGGTAGCGTCGTTTGATTTCCTGTAAAATTATCGTTTTAACTGTGTCCAGATTAAAAGCAAATAAGGTCTTTGCCATTGGAGATATTGTGCTGGACGGGTTATAAAAAAAGTTGCTAAGGTAGGCCATCCTCTTAATTAACTGTTTTGTAAAAAACGAAATCTTTGTCTATACGGTTAGACATATGGTTGTCGTTTAGAAATGTAAACTTGGGCTGTAAAAATTGACAATATTCACTACTAAGAGTTGCACTATAATGCGTTTTTATAACCACGTTTATTTCTTTCATGAAAATGTCTTTGCTGAAATTTATAGCTTATTCTAGATCGATAAACATATGCTTTTATATAACTCACTAGATACCTACATAGCTGACCGAAGGAAATAGATATCAAAAAAATCTCGTAATAAACTAAAGCTCTAACTATTTCCAGTAAAACTTCCTTCTATCTCCAATAACGTCATATTAGAATGACATCATAACAGTTTTATGATGATCAAATCTTATACTCCCAATGTGGCCACCGGTCGAAATATTCTACTACTGCAGGCTACAGAGCCGTAACTAGGCTTTTATGAGCTTGAGCATCTGCCAATTTATCCTCTCGCCTTTTATTGAATCCGGCGTATTCGAGGGAAAACAGTATAAATCCGTATAATGTTGCATGTACTTAAAGTTGACAAATATTATTTATTTATTACTTATTTTGGAAAACTAGCGACTGTTTTAATAACAATAGTAAAAAACTTACATTAACTCTAGCTAGTCATTTAAAGTTTCCGCATATAGCATGATTGTGTTATAAAATTGTGTGTTAAAATTAATTACACATTCTAATTTACGAAACCAAAACTGAAATGGAAATGGGCTAGCCATGTTAGTCGTATGCATTCAGACAGGTGGGCGAAAATCGATGGCCAGTCAGACCAAAAAGACGATGGCAGGACGATTTTCACTTTATTATTTACTGTACACACACTGACATATAAACATAAACAAAATTACAGTAAAAAAAGATGCACATTGGCGAGCTTATCTCTAAACAAAGATTTCTGACAGCAAAACCATCACAATAGGAATAAGCAACATAAACGAAATAATCATACACGTGTACACAGAGAAGAAGAACATACAAAGAATTATACAAGTTTAAATACAAAATAAAAATTTATATCAATACTTACTATAAATACACTCTATAAAATATTATAAATATACATAGTGTGTAATAAAATAAACTACATAAACATAAATATATGTAATATATATATATATATATATATAGATCAACATTATATATAGAAATATTTATTTCTTTAGTTATCTTTCTTTGTTTTTAAATATGTTTTTAATCATATTTACTTTGTATATATCTTTGAATTGCTCAGTTACTTGGTTAATACTGTAATGCTGAACAATTTTATATTAAATAAATAAATATTTACCTATTGAGATTGTGAGAGATAATGTTCTTTAAGCTTTTTCTTAAAGGAACCGATAGTTAGACAGTCGCGAATACTATGTGGAAGAGCATTTTCATAGTTGGACTGATTGAACTGATTACTCATTTT
This sequence comes from Ypsolopha sequella, assembly GCA_934047225.1. NCBI lineage: Eukaryota > Metazoa > Arthropoda > Insecta > Lepidoptera > Ypsolophidae > Ypsolopha > Ypsolopha sequella. The sequence goes on along the minus strand of OW204002.1, from coordinate 7,706,679 downwards.
TACCGGGGTCGTTAGTAGCTCAGGACCGCTAATATGTGTTATCAGCTAAGGGGGGCTACGTAAAAAAGAAAATTTATATATATATATATATATATATTAATTAATGATCAATCTTATATCCTGAAATTTCACCCTAGCCCCGGCTCTGCCAGGCGGCTGCAAAGTCATTCATTTTATTACCCACTAAATCCTTCAGCGAGTCTAAGATTCAGGGTTATTAGGAGGGGAGTAAAATAGCTGAAAAGATTCCGAAGAGTGGATTCGGTGGAGATTATGCGGAAACTTTCGGCTTTTAAACTTAGTCGTTTAGGAAAGGATTGTTGCGGAATTCCGTGGTCGCCACTAACCTCCCGATAGCCGCAGGAAGTTAATGTAGTGCTTTGTGTTTTATCTCTCGAATAATGAAGTTGTTAATTTCAATTGTAATGCTTATTTTATTCATCAATTAAAATTTTTTCGCAGTACACAGGTTTCTACATTGTATAATTAATAGGTACATAAATATAATGAATACAATTTGTTCAATCAATCAGGCATTGCCTTAATGAAATTAAAAATAAAACATGTAGATAAATCTCCAAAAATCCATGTTTATTAATACTCACTTACCTAAATAATTGACATACTTATCAACCGATGCGGGGCCCAGCTGAGCCTGAAATATATCTTGAGTTTTTTTCCTTTTTGTAATATAAATGTGTGTAAAAAACAAAATAAATAATATTAACATTACATAATAATAGATAAAATCGTAGAAAAAATGCTCTGTTGTCCTGACTTTTAAGTAAATACTGCTACTTCGCCAATATAAGTGCTTATAAAGCGATTAGAAGTATACAGGTTAATCCCGCAATTCGTAAAAGATATAACTTAACTCTACGACTAACTTCGCTAGAGTCGAGACTTACAAAACATTAACTGCCGGCAATCTTTTCAGAGATTCCAATGTGAGAAAATCAAAAAGAGAAATATTACTAAAGTATAAAGTCCAATTTCCGATAGGAAATGAGGTATCAACATGTCCAAGACACCGGATATATCTCAGACATGATTCGACAGATGAATGACAATCCATTCGGCGATTGTCCCTCGGAGAATCGTCCAGTTACAGAAAAAATTAATGTTCTAATTTGGGTCAGATGTATTACTTTATTTTGTCGCTCCCATGTAGGGTTACCATTTCAAAATGGAGGGATGCCTGTCTTAGGTGCCAAAGTTTTTCAAGAAAAATGCTCACTGTAATGAAAAAACTCGCACACGAAATGTTCCGTACCGTTATCTATAAAAACGGCAAAAAAAACATGTCCGTCGTGTGGGAGCTTCCTTAAATATTTATTTTATTATTTATTTATTTATTAGCGGCAACAGAAATACGTCATCTGTGAAAATTTCAACTGTCTAACTATCACGGATCATGAGATACAGCCTGGTGACAGACGGACAGTGGAGTCTTAGTAATAGGGTGCCGTTGGTTACCCTTTGGGTACGGAACCCTAAAAAGGCTTAAATGTCATGCTGTCTATGTCAACATCTATATGTACATGTCAAATATCTTTTTTATTTACTTATTCGACTGACGACGGCCACAAGTTGGCCGAAATATATTTCGAAATCAATTAATACTTTTTTATTTATATATTATAATCTATTTAAAACTATAAAAGTCCAAAGAAAAGGCTTAAAATTATTATTTATTCAATGATGAATGTGTAACAAATGAAAGAGGTGTGTCAGAATCGTAGCAGATGTCGTGAGTTCAGTGGTGTGCACAGAACTTTTTGCTGGAAAAGCAAGCAATTCGTCAAGAATAACAATAAAAAAAATATGAAAAAATTTAAATATCACTTTGAAAAAAACAAGTTTGTATAGGAAATTTTCACTCTAGGGTAGACATTGTCTACCCTGGTGTCATACAGTTATTTTTTTTTCAAAGTGATATTTAAATTTTTTCATATTTTTTTTATTGTTGTTCTTGATCAATTGTTTGCTTTTCCAGCAAAAAGTTCTGTGCACGCCACTGCGTGAGTTCCTACCCTTCTGATATAGACTTAAATATATGTCTGTACTTAACCAATATATTTGTGTATTTTTATTGCACAAATATACAAGGTGAATTTGCGAACATCGCCCAAATTCATACTTGAGCCTTGGTAAGTGATCAGCATCATGAACCAATAAAGATTTTTGTAAAATTCATAAAATTAAATTACGACTCCCCATAGTGATTCACTCAGGACTGGGAGTGAATTACTATGGAAAGTCGCAATTTCATTATACGAATTTCACAGAAATTGTTATCGATTCATGATGCTGATCACTTACCAAGCCTCCAGTGTAAATTTGGACGATGATGGAAAAGTCACCTTGTATAATAATTTTATTATTTTTTTCACAATGGTCTTTTGATTTAATTTAAAAATACCTCTCAAATCAATGTCAATTGTCAAATCAATCAAATCAAAAAATGCCAGTCAAATGCGGCAAATGCATATCATATGGCAACCCTATTCCTACGCGTTCTGCACGGGTGACTCACTAATTACGGCCCTGACTACTGAAGCTGAACCATAGTATACTATGGCTGAACTTTCTCGCATTTGCTACGGCGTCGTAGCAAATATTACGTTTTTATTCGTGTTGTGTGATTCACAACAACTCAAAAACTACTGGGCTGTTTAAACTGGCTTATAAATTACACTTATTATTAATATAAAAGTAAAAGTGCGATAATTTTTCTATACGTACTGCGAGATGCTTTTGAAAATGTAGGAAGCTCTTTTTCGAGCAGCCTTAGCTTTTATGTTTGGATGCTTTTCCATTAATTAATCTGGTATACAACCCTTAATAAGTTTTCTAGAAGTTGTTAGAACTTGCTCGTTTATTTAAACATAGTTTTTGAAACTATTCTGCTTTAGAAGCTTTTTAAAAAATTAGATGTGTTTTTGCTGTCTTTGCTAAGTATTTCGAGCGCTTTTATCTTACACAAGTTCATTCAGCATCATTTGCAAAGAACATATTATTTTTGGTTACAAAATTAACTATCACGGAAAGCACAGTGTTGCCACTTTCGAAACTTACAGCTTAATACTTTAGTAACAAAATGGAAAAAAGTTTTTCAATGTCCGTTTTCTCCACATTTCATCTTTATCTGAAATCACGATTTACAAAGTTTCCGATCAGATGATAGCTCCTAAATTTGTAACTCCGGCAATGAGAAAATGGGCGTAAAAGTTTTTATTAGAGCAAATGGCCGTTAAACGATAAGGATCTGTGCTCATTCTCCACTATGTGCCGTTCGTAAGGGTTTGGCGGTATTTTGTGTCAGTTCGTATTACGGTCACCTAAAGGCTATAATCGGACAAAAAGGTATACCTCAGCGGTTTTCCGTGTAATGGGGTAAAAGTGCTAAAATTATTACTCTGCTGTGTGTCCTACGGCACATGTTAAAACAGTCTGAAAATACGGAACATTCACGTAATAGTTGCAAAAAGATAAATCTCGACAATGTAATCGGCGTAACAATACACTATGACAACCCACATAAGCTTTCTCAAGTATAATCTAATATAAATTAACATTATATCATTGCAGTATAGAAACGCAGAAAGAAAAGTTCAGGATCCCGGTTCAGAGCTTCTCACATCCAGATTTACTTTTCTTTCTGCGTTTCTATACTGCAATGATATAATGTTAATTTATATCTCCTGTGTGTTCAAACATAGAAATTTATTTCTGTCATAGTCATGATCTAATACTTTTATTTTTTCCGGGATTCCTGTGTAAGCCATATCTGAGTTATGCTATAGAATAGAGAGGCGAACAGACTTTACTATCTTTAAGGATTTCTAATTGTTTACAAATTCTAGAAATTCAAACCGATTGTTTTTTAAAGTTATACAAGAAAAATTGTTCAGTACGATCAGTAGCATATCTGGATAAAGTTTTTAAAGCACATCACAAATTATAATTTACAAAAGTTTATTTTGAGCACTACTCTTGTAAAAGGACACATGCAGAGAAAAAAAACAATCGTGTACATCATCTTGATAAAAACACTTGTATTATTCGCACTATCTTTTTTTTATTTTTATTTTATTAAATATTTTTTTTGTGCTTAATCTAGAACAATGTGGCACCATAACAAAGGTGTTGCTGTTTCCTAGCTAGGTTTTTAGGCCTGCAAGTAAGGAGTAACAGCGCCCTTCTCCTTGGGTTGGGAGCAGTTAAATTATAAAGTTAAAGTAACTTAAAAATTAAAATAAATTTAAACAAAAACGAAACGAGTGAGTGTCAGGGTGGTAGGGTGTGTGCGTGTGTGTTTTTAAGGGTGTGTTATTGTGTGAGGATGTGTTAGTGATAAGCGTATCCCTAGCCCTACGACTGTGGTCTTGGGATCAGTTACACAATATCTCTATATTTATTTAAAACTCCAACCGGTTTCGCTTTACGGCATCATCAAGTAACACCAAACAGGAAACTATTAAATAACAAACAATTTCCCAACCTGCAATGTAACGTATTAATTACCTATATTTAATAGTTTGCTGTTTGTTGTTCGTTGATGATGCCGTGAGGCGAAACCGGTTGGAATTATAAATATAGTGATATGGTGAAACAGAACATGTGTTTTTAACAAGATGATGTTGACGATGTTTCACCAAGTGCCGACAATCGCAAGTATTATTCATTTACAATTATGAACGATAATATATTTCGACCTTTATTTAGTTTTACTCATGATTCACATGCATGACACACTCATCAATGGGATTGAAATATTTCGGACATGTTTTTTTCTTGATACAATACGTATTTTAAAATACTAATGAAAATAATGGCGCAAGCAACAAATAAATAGGGCATATCACAAACCGATAGCCTGTGAAACTGTAAGCACTAGTTTGTTCCGCGCGGGAATTGAACTGCAGAAACAGTTGAAATATCCTGATTCTGAGAATTAATTAATATATCATTGAATAATATATTAGACTCAAGAAAACAGAACAAAATCATTTCCTGTATACGTATAGTCGACGCAAAGCATAATCGCCCCCATTGCACAAATTGGTAACAAATAAACAAACCTTCAGGGTTGCGTTCATAAATTAGGGGTCGCGACACGGTTTCTAATGCCATCTCTGCCGCACTTATTGAAAATTGTATACGCTATCCTGCTGTCAGTGTTGGAACCTGACGAAAGTGTTAATTTATGAACAGCTATCTAAAGGTAGAAGATAATCCCAATATGTAGTCAGCAAGCGGCAAGTATACAAATAATACGCAAATAAATTGTGAATCGATGCCTATAATTATACTTGCTATTGTCGGTACTCGGTAAAACTTGGAAAAAAACGCACTTGTACATTATTTCACACTTTATTAGAACTTGCATATCTACTTTAGTAAATAATGTATTATTTTGATAAAATAGTATATTATTTTTGGAAGCTTTTTCTAGGGACCTGTTAAACAGAAACGCGATTGGAACAATTCGGCTCGATACAAATATTTATTGAAGTGAGGTCTTTTTCGACACCAATTCTCCTGGTTTGACAATTTGGAATGACATATGGACTGCAATTATATTTTATCAGATGGGTTTTAACAGTATCTAGGACCTGGTTAAACGAAATTTTAATAGCAACTTTAGTACATTTTATATGAATAAAAAACCGAAATTATACTACTTTTCCTCGAATCCGTCCCTCTCGCACTGAGGGTTTTTTCGCATATGGAGTAACAGGGACGCTTAAACTTTTACATATCGCCTTAATGCCTGAGCTACCGCTACTGTATCAAATGATGAAATCAAAATTAGTATATTGGTGGAACCGATATGTGTAGATTGTTTCACGATTTCAAATAGATTTGCTACCAATATCCATGTACTGGTCACAGGTGGTAGAGCTGATGCCGGGCTCGACTGTGGAGGTACCACCATCTTACTTGGAGACCCCCTCGAAGTAATTCGGGGGAGAGTAAGAGGACAGCTCACAGGCAAAAAACCAGGAGGCCCACCATGCCTGGGATCGATGGATGGCGATATATCCATCCCTAATAGCCGGGCCTTATATGGAACAGACTGGTGACGGGCAGCAGCGTCACTGGTGCGAGGGTTCCGGCACCGCGTTCACCAACCCGCCTGCCCAGCGTGTGTGAGTATGGGCAATTCTTCCAGGATGACCGCCGGGAGTGGCAAAGTCCTGGAAAGGCTTATGTCCAGCAGTGGACGAACGAGGCTGATGGATGGATCCATGTACTTAATGCTTAGCAAACAGTTTTTATTCAGTGCTAAGTGACACTATTTTGAAAGTGGTGGCTCGATTACATAATTATGGTTTGTTATATTTTTTGGTTTTAAGGACAGTTCAAAATAGAGAAACTCTTTGAATTCAACGTTGGCTAGCTTTTACTAGCAAAATGGACTCCAAATTAAGCATAAATAAACAAACAATAATAACTTAAACCTTGCGCAGTACGAATTGACATGAAACTCTATTCCAATCCAAAACATTAGTTCTAGAAAACTCCCCATTAAAATGGGTTTAGTTAAAATCCTTGTCGTGTCTAGAGAGAAGGGTAAAAATATCTTTAAGAAACTCTCTTTTCGCTTTTGCATAGCTGTAAGATTTTATAATAGAAACTAAATCTAAACTATGTGTAATCCAAACCATCCTTACAAAAGTTTAAAATTTTCATTTTAAAGTAGTTATTATTTTGTTCCGATTTCTTTGCATTATTTCTTTCGCGAATACACGTTTTAGTAGAAACAGTTTGAGAGACATACTGACAGCTACGACGGCTGTCTAATTGGACACATAATGTCGGTAACCAACCAACACAATTTTGAACCTTCTGCACTTGACAGAAGAAACGGCGGAAATGTTGAGCAACATTGTTTGTGAATACTGGATGAAACAGTCTTTAAATAGTTCTAAATCACGGAGATCGTAACTTTGCTAATTGTTGTTAATTTGTTAAGTTGTCATTATTATACTCGTAGCAGGCAATTGTGGTTCGAACCAGTGGCGTGCACAGAACTTTTTGCTGGAAAAGCAAGCAATTGGTCAAGTATAACAATAAAAAAAATATGAAAAAATTTAAATATCACTTTGAAAAAAAATAAATTGTATGACGCCAGGGTAGACAATGTCTACCCTAGAGTGAAAATTTCCAATAAAAACTTTTTTTTTTCAAAGTGATATTTAAATTTTATCATATTTTTTTATTGTTATTCTTGACCAATTGCTTGCTTTTCCGGCAAAAAGTTCTGTGCACGCCACTGGTTCGAGCTCATTTTACAACATACGACTAGTTTCGGATACATTGTTTTTGAAAACATGCCGATAGTAACACTTTATATTCTCTGCCCATAGTATACAAGTTTATATATATGATATATTGTATATACAACGTGTAACAGAAAGGTGTAAACATATTTGAAGAGCTTATTCAGTCAATGGTATAGAACAACTTTTACTATGGAACAAACCCTGTATCTCGAAAAAAAAAAAAAAAACTTTTTCATAGAAAAATGCAATGCCGCTAGGCTGAAATGTATGAAAGGGCAGATTTTTTTTTGAGATTTCAGGGTTGGCTCCATAGTAAAAGTTGCTCTATACCATTGACTGAATAAGCTCTTCAAATATGGTTACACCTTTCTGTTACACGTTGTATACTTTGCTAAATTTAAGGATGTACATATTTATTGAAAGGTTATTTTAATTAAGAATAATTTTACTTTTATTTATAAATGTAACTACGTACGATTATTAAATAAAAGTTTAATAATTTTGTTATGACTTATGACGTATGATGAGCTACAAAATTTAAACTGCGTGTTCTAATAATTATATAAAACAATGTTTTACTCCGATTTTTTCTCCATAAATTTTTTTCGTGTAAAAACCGATTCCCCTGTGACGGAGTTATGGAGGATCAAATCAATATTCTGTATGTAACAGGTGATATTTTGGTGTTAATTTCCAGAAACTTAGAACAAAAGTTGTTGAATATAATCAGTCAAATACGCAGTTTAAATTTTATAGAGTATCACAGATATACACAATATACACATACATGGTATTAAGGGGAGGCCTTCCTTCGGCACACAGCGGCTTTGCTATAAGTTATAATATAACCTAGATACTAACTATAAGTTATTATTCTAAGTTATTATTAATTAAGTCGAAAATCGAGTGCGCCAAAATGCGCGCGAAATGTTCAAAATGAGTCTAATTTCAAGATTAAAATTGCAATACATCATTTAGATTTATTTTTTCCATGAAGATTTTAATTGACTATTTTTATTAAACTATGCTGCGGGCAAAAGCTAATTAAGTAAAATTAATTATTGCAAATGACATATAAAAAACATGCCTTCAATTACAAAAAAGAAAAAAGAAAAATACAATATAATAAAAACAAAGCCAAAAATTGGTTAAAGTCACCTCCACTTTCCCCAATCGACTCTTGACTCGCCTACATTTCCTTTGCAAGATAAAATACACGACATATCCCCAGAGGCTATCAGAGACCCGAGCTCTGATTAAAACTATCCATCACAAAACACGATAATTGAGACAGCATTCAATTATTCTATTGATGACATGTGAGCCGGCCATGATATTGATGAGGTGGTTTTAGCCAATCTGCAACCTGCCCAGGCGTTTCGAAAATAATGCCACTAGATTTTCCGATAATACGAGGCCGTACCAGTTTAATATTTTCCGGAGCGTTTATACTCGAAACTATTATAGCTTGTAATATGTACAAGAAACTAGTAAACAAAACGTGTATTTTCTTATTAAGGTGGATGCGACAGATTGCGTTCCCAAACGCAAGACTTATGATTGTTATTCCTACTTTTGAATAACTGTATTTAATAACTGAGCACAAAAGTCTGCATCGAGTCAGAGGGATGGCGCAATGTGACTCATTTACTCTCTTTTTAATATCTTGTAAATAGGTTAAATGTAACTAGTATTTTTTTAAATTTTATTTTTGACCATCTGTTATATTTTCCTTTTTACTTCATTGTGACTGATGCCGAGCCCGAATGGCCCGAAATATATCTCACAAAAATTTAATTCAACTGTATTTTATCTAATTCTAATCATTTAAAAGACAAAAAAGTCAACTGTGATTTATGGCATAATGCCACCATAATGCAATGTCAATTAGGCTTTTCTAGCAAATTTGTGTCATTTAATGTATTACTTTGTACAACTTTAAAGCGTGTTTAGTTGTTAAGTAGGACTATTTAAAACGTTTACGCATAAAATAACACAACATTGCTATAAAAGCTTAATTTACATTAAACTATGCTCTTCAAGTCATAAATCATATTTATTTCATACTTTTTACTAGAAAATACGAGAAACAATTAAAAGTTGTGCTTTTGGGAACGCGATCCATCGCTTCCACCTTAACCGTAACTCTACTACAGCATGGAATGTTCTTTATACTACACCTGCTCGGAAAGTACCTTCTTAGTTTTTTGAAAACGATGCAGAAAATACGTCATTACTGTCATACAAATATGCGGGTGGAAAAAGTGTATGAAAATTCATTGTTAACGTGCTTGAGCGGGCAGAAAAAGTATATGCAAATCCATTGTTAACGAGCTGTTTTTTTTTTAAATAACAAAGAATGAGCAAGTGGCCAAGTGGCCAGTATTATTTTGCGAACTGGTACATAAAACTCGAAAAATGATACTGGCCACTTGCTTTTCCTGTACATAATAAAAAATAAGAAGGAAATAAAAAGTGACAACCGCACGCGAGTCAGTCGGTTTCTTTTATTGTATCTTGATTAAAAGTAAAATTATACTATTTCCTCGCAGGTGTAGTATAAAGCACTATGTATCACTCGGGAGAAAGTGCGATTCCTAACCCGTGTGTATTGAGGCCCTTGGCTTCGCCTCGGGCCTCAAACTACACCCTCGTTGGTAATCTTCCCCTTTCTTCCCTCGGTGAAAAATGTACTATTATTCGAGTTTTCTCGATTGCTACGCGCGCAATTTGTAATTGATTTATTTGTAACTACACCGTAGTTACAAATAAATCATACTTTTTACAATTTTTTTCATTATATCACTAAAACTAGGGCGAGTGCCCATCATAACGAAATATATACTACAGTAAAAAACTCACTCATTCTGTCCTCGACGGTGTGTCGCACGCGCCGGAGCATTCCGCGGAGCCTGATGGGTCTATATAATGTCAAAAGCACAACTTCAAATGACCATTTCACATTGTGTAATTTGGTCAATCGGTTTAAAAAAAATAATATACCTATACATAGTAGACTATCTCTCTAATAGGTTCATTTTAGAAAAAAAGCAAAAGCTTTAAGTTCACTAGATGGAAAAAAAATACGCACTTACCTCTAAATATTACGTTTTTCGAGAGTTAAAGAGCCTACCTTAAATCACACAACCTTGAAATTTGTATTAAAAATAAGTGAACAAATGACCCTATCGGTTCGTCGTAGAATATTTTATCTATTTTATCTAGGAGCAGAGTTATTAAATAGAAACTCAGTTTTTCATGAGCACGTGTTTTTTAGTGGTCGTAACAGCCACGGCTGAGAGCGCGCTATTTTAAACTAAAAGGTTCTAATTGATGCAAAATGAGATGCGCAATCTGATTTTATATGCAGCCTTAAGAACCCGCTCCGTATTTTTCGTCCGTTTGATGCAAAGTATTTTTTAAACATTTTTCTCATCTTTACCGCGATGTTTTTGTAAAAACCAGGGACATACACCGTACATTGGCCGTCTAAATGAAGTCCTAAAATTTATTTGATTAAATTGTTTCTCCTTTGCGAATTATTTTGGTACTTAGAAATTATGAAGAACTATTCGGAACGGGCTCGTAAGTACCAAAATAATTTGCAAAAGAGAAACAATTCAATCAAATAATTTTAGGCATTCATTTAGACGGCCAATATGAAGTGGTGTATGTCCTTGGTTTTTCCAAAAACATCGCGATAAAGACCAGAAAAATGTTTAACAAAATGCTTTGCATCAAAGTTGTCGTCGTCGCGGACCGAGCTCTTAACGTCTAGTTTTTTTCGTAAAGTGAGTCTTAGATGTAATATCTCGTTAAAATTTTCAATTGTTCAAACCACAAACGGTTCTGGAAGTTTAGGAGATACCGCAGGCAATGGCCAACTTTAATTCTAGATTTGTCACATTACCTAGGCTAATTGAAAAACACAGTCAGGAACTAAACTTTTTAGCCATTCCACTAAATGTCGGAGCTTTTGTTCGGAATTTCGTTCTAGTTCCTATTTGTTTAAACTAGAAAAGCATTTAAATGGTTGGTTTTTTCAACGATGCGGAGTGTCGATTGCTACCGTCGGTCGAATGCAGGTTGAATGTAAAAATAATTGTTATTGTACTTTCTACGATCTTAGAAGATAGGTACACTTGAACAAAAACATGTAGCAGGGGTGTTCAGTCGATACAATATCACATTCAACCAGAAGGTCAGTGTTTAATTCCTACCATCAGGATAACATAATCTTTTTGGGCTAAAAGAGCAAAGTAAGTATATGTAAAGTAAAAAAATAAAATATTCAGTATCATAAGTATCTATAATTTATAATTATTAATTTTTAACTTTTATTTATAATTGTGTAACTGATGCCGACCACAATTAGTGGTCGAAATATATTTTACTACTTACCTATAATTATATTTTTTGTGTTTTCGTATATAATATATATATATATATATATATATATATATATATATATAATTTCTTTAATCGAAAAGACAAGAAAAGTCTATTATCATTTTATAAAGTAAAAAAAATAATTATAAAATATAATTTTACCGTTCAGCTGTTCTTTATGAATATTGATATATACAACGTGTAACAGAAAGGTGTAACCATATTTGAAGAGCTTATTCAGTCAATGGTATAGAACAACTTTTACTATGGAACAAAACTTGTATCTCGAAAAAAATAATAATCGACTGTTTCATAGAAAAATGCAATGCCGCTCGGCCGAAGTGTATAGAAGAGCAGATTGTTTTTTGAGATTTCGGGGTTGGCTCCATAGTAAAAGTTGTTCTATACCATGGTCTGAAAAAGCTCTTCAAATATGGTTACACCTTTCTGTTACACATTGTATAGTTTTTTTTTTAAATTATACACATTAATTAATGAAAGCAAGATATATTTCGAGTATATATATACTCGGCATCAGTTGCATTCATTCATTAATAAATGTGAATAATAAAAAAAAAACACTATATAAATCAATATTTATAAAAAAAAAATAGAGTGACGTGATGCATATGCAATCATAACCGGAAAAGAATGCCTTTGTGTATGAAGAACTGCAAAAGGGTCACCTCATATCATTTTGCGATGGATAAATCGTCGTTAAAATGTGAGTGCGTCTTATATTGTTTTCAGACCGGCCAACAATAAGAAACTTTTTTTGACCTGACGGGGTATCATTTGAAAGGGCATCGCTTAGTACTTAGCTCTTTTTTGTGATAAGATTAATTTTATTTAGAAGTATGTGTAATAATAACTTTAAATATATTTCAAGGAACTTAGTTATTACGTATTCTTTCTAAAATTAATCTAATAAATATATAATATGCCTCTATTAGCTTTTTATTTGGAAGTAATACACATATATAACTTTAAATATATATAATAAATAAAAGAAAATTGAAAACATGAAATATATTTATGATTAAACTAAGTTCCTCCAACTTTATTAATTTCTGAATTGTTGTATAAACATACTAGAAAAGAAGATTAAAGTAACATTTTCTCTTTGCAGTGCAACATTATGCGGCGTGCTAGTAGCAGTGTGCGCGGCATGCTGGCCCCGCTCGCCACCGCTAGATAAGCCCGACGACGCCCAGTGCTCGCGCGGGGTGTATACCGTCAGCGCTGACGTCATAGAGCCAGTGCACCTGCACCAGGTTTGTAGAACACTATGCAACGTGTTAGTAGCTGTGTGCTGACCCCACTTGTCACTGCTGGACAAGCCCGACGACGCTCAGTGCCCGCGCGGGGTCTACACCGTTAGCGCTGACGTCAAAGAGCCGATGCACTTGCACCAGGTATGTATAACACAATGCGATGTGTTAGTAGCGGTGTGCTGACCACATTCGGCACCGCTAGACATGTCCGACGACACCCATTGCCTGCACTGGGTCTACAAAGTCAGCGCTGACGTGCCTAAAAAAAATAAATCAAAATACTGATTGAAAGTTATTTGAAGGAACGCTAAAATATTCGTATTCGTGAACTATTAAAATAATATAACGTACTGGCATATATTTTGTACTGTTCTTCTAAATCTAGGATGTGTAAGGCTTACTTCAAGTTGGAAAAACAAATTTGGACCTCTTATCATAATTCGCTACGACGTAGAGCGCTTAGCTCGCGTAGCTAAACCTTATTTACTACGAGACACGAAGCGCCTTGCTACAAGGCTTTGTTATAAAATTAAAACTCTTATATCAGCACAAGGAAGCATTTCAATAAAGGAAGCAGTAAAAATAAACCGGCGAGTGCGAGTCGGACTCGCGAACGAAGGGTTCCGTACAATTATCTATAAAGACGGCAAAAAAAACATGTCTGCTGTATGGGAGCCCTCTTAAATATTTATTTTATTCTGTTTTTTAGTATTTGTTGTTATAGCGGCAACAAAAACACATCATCTGTGTAAATTTCAAGTGTCTAACTATCACGGTTCATTAGATACAGCCTGGTGACAGACGGACAGCGGAGTCTTAGTAATAGGGTCCCGTTGGTTACCCTTTGGGTACGGAACCCTAAAAAGCGCTGACAAAGTCAATACGGCAGCAGTTTAACTTGGAACTGAGACAGCTAATTTGCAATTCGAATACGTCTAGAATTTATTATTCAGTGAAATCGCTATTATCTACTGAATCGAATACAGTTTACACAGGTTAATTGCTTTGATGTAATGCAACGGTTAGCTAATCAATTACACACATAAATGAACAAATCAAATGAGAATCAGAGGCTAATAGGTGAAGGGCTTACCCAAATACCTGAAGGGCAAGATTGTGTTCCTCCGTACACTACACATTCTTCACTGAAACGTCTAACACAATGCCCTGATCTATTAACGAACAGTAATATGATTATGTCAATTATTTATTGTTTTTACTTTTGTAAGAATCGAACTATTCTTTTGTTACTCTTTTTGGATTATGAAAACAGTGAGCTGACTTTGAACACAATAATACATTATGTTAATAATAGTAGTTTATGCTACAAGGGCGCAAAGGAATAAATTACGAGGACGATTTAAAACACAAGCGTAGCGAGTGTTTTAAACGTAACCGAGTAATTTATTGCTTTTACGCCCGTGTATCATATTACGTTTTTCAATGCATAGTGTGAGGAAATGAAAACAAATATAATCTTGTGAACTTTAAATTATGATTGGCTCAAAAGGATTGTATCTAGAGCCGTTAAACAGCGGAAAAAAAAGTATAACATCTATGGTACACAGGAAAGGCTGCAGCTGTTAGCCAACCATTGCAAACAAATTAAAAAAATAATAATAATAAAGCCCTAGGGCAAAATAATCGACTTTCTGTTCGGTTTTGATGCATAAAAAGTGGGCCTTTACGAGCACTTGCTTTGAAAAATGGTATTCGTGTAATACATAATAAATATACTGGGTGTTAATGTGCTATTGCGTTTGGACAATTTAGCTTATTAAAACAAAATAGTTTAAACGAATAAAATTTGTGTAAGTAAGTAGTTAAGAAGTTGAACTTCATTATAATTTTTCAAATTCAAATTCAAATTCAAATAGTTTATTCAAATAAATAATACAGTATAAACTTAATCACTATACCGCCAAACTGCAAGGCAGTTTATTGGCAGCTTACGCTCTCACTCTAACAAGAACCGGTTCCTCCAATCACCAAGCAAACGCCAGTACAAGTAGATATGAGCACTGATTTGACACAATTACGTTTTTCGTGATTTTAGTGATCTTTCCGATTTTTTTTCTCGATGATTGTGATACTTGTGTCAAATCTGAAAAATTATAATGTAGTTCAACTTCTTAACTACTTACACACATTTTATATGTTAAAAATATTTTGTTTTAATATGTTAAATTGTCCAAACGCGAGAGCATGTTTGGCGCAACCGACCCTTGAGATTAAGTTGCGGATGCCGAAAATTGGCGATAGTACCAGTCCATACGAACAACTTTCTGTGAAAACATTGAGAAATTGAGAAAAATAAATCTGTTGCTTTATACATTTTGGTCGGGTAGCTATGTAACTTTTCTATGGAACAGCTGAATTTTTTCGCGATTCAAGTTTTGGCTCCATAGTAAAAATTTTTCGTATGGACGAGTACTATCGCCAGTTTCCGGCTTCCGCAACTTTATCTTAACGCCCAGTATAATAAAAATTATAAATATTGGTATTAAATATAATATATAGGTACCTCTATATTATAGTAAGTTTAGATGATTTTATCGCTGGATTGGCCTCGTATTAGTATACTCTTTTATATTTTCTATGCCCACTGTTGTATGGGCAAAACCATTTTATTTTTTAGGCAGCTTGTTCAAAAAGTTGTTTGATGAATTTTTCAGTATGATCCATTCCCCAGTATATGGTTTAATCCATCCATCCATCAGCCCGTATTCGTCCACTGCTGGACATAGGGCTTACCAATATTACGCCACTTTTGGCGGTCCACAGTCATCCTCATCCAGTCGCCACCCGCAACGTCCTTCAGATCGTCAGTCCAGCGGGCAATGGTTTAATTTAATGTTTAATTTTAGTCAATTTTAGTTAGTACAGACAACAAAAGAGATAACTAACCCGGTCCAGCGCAAACACTTTGATCCTAAGACCCACAGGTGAGAGATAGATGATATGTGGAATACTTGGTTAATACATACATACAATCATCAACTAGCGACACTAGCGACCCGCTCCGGCTTCGCACGGGTGCAATTCTGATACTAAATATACTACAGTATTTAAGGTACTTAATTGGATAAGGTTTAATGCTCTATTGCTTAAAATCGCTTCGTAAATAAGCCATTATTTCTCGTAAAAAGTAAAGGATAAAAATGGTTATTGTGGGTTATCCCTAAGAGATAGACATATACCATGGCGGACTTTTTTACATTAATTTGATCATCTTGAGGGTTCAGCAAGCGTTTGCAATGTAAGCGCAATAAAAAATGTGTTTATTTACGACATCGCATTAGAAACCTCTAAAATTATCACTGTTCTCTACTATATTATGCATGTATTATACATATAAACCTTCCTCTTGAATCATTCTATCTATTAAAAAGACCCGCATCAAAATCCGTTGCGTAGTTTTAAAGATCTAAGCATACATAGGGACAGACAGACAGCAGGAAGCGACTTTGTTTTATACTATGTAGTGATTTTTACATCATCAATTATTCACCTGTGGGTCTTAGGATTAAGTGTTTGCGCTGGGCCTGGTTGCTTATCTCTTTTGCTGTATGTACATACATGTCTTACGTTACAGTAATTAAATAATGTACGCTACTCACGACTAAAACTATCACGAAAAAGTCAGGTCTGAGAGAATAATGTCGCGCGTGCCTAATCAACAGTCGTTCCCTCTTTACGATTATTATGTGGTGATGACGAAAGGCAGTGCCGTACTGTAATTAGTTTACCGACAGAGGAACTAACTCTAAAGAGGCGAAATGACACTTGGTTTGTTCGAAATAAATTTCGCCAACTTTTGTCGCGCTTTAACACGCTCTGATTGGCTAAAGCATATCGGTGATAGAAACAGAGAATACCCGGTAAGCGGGATGTGATGCATATAGTGAAGTCTATGCAAAAACACTTTAGCTGGCATTCTCTCTCGAGGCTAGGTGCTCGATGACTCTACCAGACTGACATACCAACAGTTCCTGCTATGCAACCTCTTTGTAATCCCGTCAAGATGAAGAGCCATCAATTTGTGCGCCCTAGATGTTAAACTCAGGTTTAGGGCAACAATAGACCAAGTCTTCTGACGTTACGCGGATGTGTCGTAACAGGTTCGTAGAATCATAGAATCATATCTTTATTCATAGGGTGTACGATCGAGTATAAAATACAACGCGACTTTTGTTTATAATGCGAAATTCATACTGGAGACTCGGTAAGTCATCAGCACCAAGTGTTAATAACCTTTTTCGTGAAAAACGCAACACAAAATTTAGGCTTCCTATACTAATTGACTCGGAATCATTCGTAAATTAGTGTAGGGGCACAATTCTTTTTCTTCTTCTGTAAAAAAGGTCATTAAACCTTGGTCCTGATCACTTACGAGTCTTTAGTATGAATTTGGCTGTTTAAAAGTCACCTTATATAGTCCCTATTATAGTATAATAACTTTTTATACCACATTGCCGATGCCACTGAAATACAAACCCAAGGATAAAAACTAAATATTACAAAATAATTATTGTTTCTTCACTTGTGCTGTTTTGTTTTTTTAAGAACATTGTTCAGTATGATCACTAGACGATGCGGTTTCATATAATATAGCCTGTCTATTAAGAACTTGTATGTTTTGTTTCTGATCGCGTGTTTGTAATCAATCACGTTACTTTTGGGCGAAATTGGAGTAGCTTTTCTGATGTTTTTCACTGCTCGAAATTCGATTAGGATTAATTTCAAAGCCTGCAAAACAACTTTGCCCGGGCAAAACTGATAGTGCCCTCGTCGCAGCAGCAATAGAACTGCGGAATAGTTAGAAACTATATATCCACTTTGTTTACGTGACCATATTTCTTGAAGCAAGATATCAAAAGATATGAAATTGGTACCTTTACTGCTCTCGTAATCAAAAAAGGGATTTGTGAAATCGTTTACGCGTTTTTTAGCTGCCTTGCTTTATTGCCTGCGTTTGGTTTATATAGGCTTTTTTATGTCCATATGAATTTCTTTTCGCTTTTCTGAATATATAAGTGTATAAAGTAATAGCACCTACCTTAAGCACTCATATCACTACATAGTATAAAACAAAGTCGCTTCCGGCTGTCTGTCCTTATGTATGTTTAGATCTTTAAAACTACGCGATGGATTTTGATGCGTTTTTTTTAATAGATAGAGTGATTCAAGAGGAAGGTTTATAATATGTATAATACATGCCTGTGCGTAACTTATAATTAACACTTTCGCGTTCTTCTGAAACACGTTAATGTGTAACGTGCTATATAACACTAACAACGTATTTAATGATGACAGTTTTTACATTTAATCAATGATCACTAGAAGGTCACAAGTCCTAAATTTTGACACTGTAAGTTCTCCATTTGTTTTAAGAGCGGTTTCGCAGCCAGATTTTGAAAAACCTATCTAATTAAACGAAACAGAACACTTAAATTCAAAATTCACTCAATAGTTATTCAACAAAACCTTATTACCTGCGTATTGTGTATGCTGCCATCGCAAAGTTTCCATTGGTTTCTGTAAATTAGAATATCAAAAAATTTTAATTGAAAAAATTTTGAAATTCTAATTTACAGAGGCCAATGGAAACTTTGCAACAAACTGTACAACACAATACATAGGTAATAAGGTTTTGTTGAATAACTATTGAGTAAATTTTGAATTTAAGTGTTATGTTTCGATTAATTAGATAAAGGCGGGTTTTTCACAATCCGGCTACGAAAGAGGCTACGCGAATTATATTTTGTCAGTGTCACTCCGAGCGAAAAACCGCGCAGTGGAAAAAGTTAGTTTTCTATTTTTATAAAAAAAAAATACCAAAATATCTAGCAAAATTTCCAAAATCAAAACTCCAATAACATATGTTCAAGTTCTGTATATGGTTCCTATTCGTCAAACGAGGAGAAAAAGTGTGTTTGAAAACTTCATTTCAAATCGAGGAAAATGTATCCAAACATGTTTTCCAATTACAAAACCCTAGATTATATAGTCAATAACAGCGTAGCAAGTGCTACGAGTCCGTAGTTTCTTCGCTTTGTAGAGGAGCTACGCTGTAACATGAACGTGGATCTAGATGAGCTTCATACATTAAGTTACATTAAATGGTATACTGATCGTGGAAAAATCGGAGAAAAATTCGCCCTACCATTGTGTTTTTTTACATACTTAAAACTTCATTATTCACGTTATTTAATAATTCAAAGAACAAGAGGAATCACCAAGTATGTAGTAATGACTTAATAGGCACATTAAGTCCGCAATTTTAAGGCGATATGTAAAAAAAATACGGGTGATTCTTTTCTGTATATTTCATGAAATATACGGAAAATCACCGTATTTTTTTCTCTTGTTTTTTGAATTATTAATTAACGCGAATAATAAACTTCTAAGTATGCAAAAAAAAAACACAATGGTAAGGCGAATTTTTCTCCAAACTCTTAGCACGAAAGTGGTTCAGTATGATCGGTAGACCATAGACCATGTAATGTAACTTAATGTATGAAGCTCATCTACATCCACGTATATGTATATTACAACGTATCTCTTCTACAAAGCGGGGAAACTACGGACTCGTAGCACTTGCTACGCCGTAGCAAGTGAGCAACGCGGAACTACCAAAGTCTACTACGGTACGGCAAACATATCGTTTAGATATGTGGCAGGCAAATAGTAAAATTATGTCGAGCGAGCGAGGAGAAGCATGTCAGGTTTACATGTAAGTTCATATTGGGAGCCGAGCGAAGCGAGGCGACCCTCAATACTTCTATTCTGTTACTATATACCGAGGCAAATTAGAAAATGCCAAATTCTACTACATATTTGAAGTAGATTAGTCAAATAGCAAAAAAACGAGCTTTTAGAAACTGACGACGCCGTTTGTAAACGGCGGAATTTTACCAATTGCCTGTGACAGATACAATGATATTCCTGAATAATAAATCCACAACCTGCAAGTAATAAATAGGAAATAAATCAAATGACAAACTTTATTTAAAGAAATACGATTAACAAGTAAACATTTTGTGATGTTGAAAAAATTAAAATAATAACAATTTTAGTCCGAAAAGGGTTGGCCTCCAAACACCGTTAACTAGACATCCATACCGTTCCACGGTGAAAAGAAATTGAGCCATGTGATTCGGCCGGGCATCAGCAACGCGCAAATGGATCCCTGTGAGAAAACTGACAAAAAAATCAAATGTCTAGTAGTTTAGGATCAGCAAGTAGTCCATTAGGTCCAGTAGTTTTCAAGTTAACAAATAAACAATCATATAAACAAACGTATAGATTTGATAGAGAAGTGAATAAGCTGCATTGAATCAGGTAGATTCCGATCTTCATCGGAAGAGATCTATCTCCGTATCGAAGGTGCATCTATCCATTGTTGAGCTCACTTGAGAGCCAAGTGGATATGAACAGACGCGTGGGGCTTTGTATCCACTTTCTTTAGAAAGAGCGAGACTTCAATCCGGTACCATTATAATCCTGCTTTGAATGAGAGTTATAGGAATAACTTGATCAATAGGGAACGGAACAGCGTGAGATGTTTTTTATTATTTAGTTGCCTTTTACAGTAATGCCTAGTTTACACGGGTAGAGTAGTGAGCTGAGTGCGAAGGTTTAAATACATTATATACTAGCTTTTGCCCGCGGCTTCGCCCGCGTTGATTAAGTGTTTGTATAGTCGTATCGAATACCATCCCATCCTATCCCACTATTGCTATTATCTCATCCCATTCCATCCTCACTATCTCATCCCACTAATATTCAACGGCGTGAAGGAGTAACAGTACATCACTTTTCTATAGAAACTTCACACCCCATTGCCTTCCAATGGGAACTGATTTATGGGATAAAAAGTAGTCTATGTCCTATTCCAGGTCTAGAACTACATTTGTGCAAAGTTTCAGCCCAATCGTTTCAGTAGTTTCGGCGTGAAGGAGTAACAAACATCCATCTATCCATCCATCCATCCACACTTTCGCATTTATAATATTAGTAGGATAGGATAGTAGGATATACTATTTATATTACTAGGAAAATGTAAACGATTGCACGATGGTACCAAAACTGTAGCTGGGTATGCAGATCGTTAAAAGTTAAAAGCGATAAAAGAAGACTAACTGAATAAATAGTTACGAAAGTTGCTGTACTAGTAACTAGCCTTAATGTAAACTTCGCTTATAAAGATAATGATATGTACAGTCTTAATTAAGACTGTACATGAGCCTAGAGCATGAACAACGCCAGACTTTCGAGGATTCGTTTGAAGAAATTCGGACTCTCCTTGTATTGAAAACAATATATTTGATTTATCATCTTTTATCTAGGGATTCTACTTATAAACAATGTATGAAGATTTATACTTTTGTCATAAAAAAAATGTTTTCTATACTCTTTTTTTTGGTCAAACGTTCGTTTCAAGAACGCGGTTAAGAGATCAATTTGATTTCTTTTTTTCATAAAATAGACAATAGAAATATGAAGAGATTCTACGTAAATCTAATATTTTTTTGCCTACAAAATATTTCAGTATTAGCTAAAACACACCAATTTATTGTTTCGCTACGTGATCATTAGCATTACGCGACAAAAAAAGAGGCCAATGAGCCAACATGTAATCACCTCTATTAAAAGCAAATAAAGTCTCCATTGGACTCATTGTGCTCGACGAGTAATAAAAGAAGTTGCTAGGGTAGGCCATCCTTTTAAGTATAGCGAACATGGTCGAATTGTAAGTCTGTGTCCACCACAAAGAGCCAAGATCACGAAAAACTGTTACTAATCCACTAAAATCCTTTGCAATCGCCAAGTTTACCTACAAAGATGCATAAATATGGACAGTATAATGAAATTAGAAATTCTATTTTGCATTTAAACAAAAAGCATGTACAAAATAAGGTGGCCTTACCCTATAAGTGGTGTAAAGTTAATGGTTTCGCTACAACATTCTAACTTTTGAGTTTATTTTAAAATTTACAATTACCATTTTGCGGTTTCCAAACTTCTAATCAGAAAAGTTAGAATACGTAGTTTCATTATGCTAGTTTGTGCAACAAAAACAAAAGCTTTTTTAACTTGGGTCAATGTTATGCATATTTTTTTGGCGAATGATTAATGCATTTAAGAACACAGATGTATCCACACCACATATATCAAGAGATAATATTAGGTATTTACCTAATAATTTACGTTTTCTATAGAGAATTTGAGGAAACTCAATTTTGAGTAGTAACGTTTTTGTATTTTTTTTATCAATGACAAATCCACATTATGTTATTTCTTTTGTGTATGAATGAGACAACATTAAGCTAACAGCAACATTAATTTAATTTTTGAAAAGTATCAGCTGTAAAATAATATTACGAATCTTATCATGGAAACGGATGGCATTTAGGACAAACTGTATTTGAAAATTTATTTTTGGTTATCAAACTGACAATATAAACAAAATTTAATATGTAGATGTAAAACCTTGAAATCAACTTTCCAACAAATAAAAAATGGAAATAGCTGTTGAATTACAGGAATTATGAACCCAAGAATCTGTAAGAAAATTTCGGCAATATCATAAGAAGGCCTTATATGGTAAAGGGGGCGTTGCGAAAATAGGCCCCATGCGAGACCCGATGTCAATTTCTATGAGAAATTTGTGCCGTACGTACTTAAAATTTTTGTGTTTATGTCAGTGAAATAAGTGTAAGGAAACGTGAGGACATCTGAACACGAACAATTAGAGTAATAAGAAAATCTCCAGATATCTTTGCACCAAAGTCTCTGTGTTACACTTAAAGACAACACGAAAACAGGCATGTTTAAGAGGATATGTCACGCTTGCAAAAGTCACCGTCACTCCATGCGGGAAACCGCGTAATGCGAGAGAGACGTTTTCCGATGAGCAGGTAAACAACTTCAAAAAGTGCCGATCTTACCGAAATAGCCCCTTGAGAAAAAGTATCTGAAAAAGCCCGCTTTCGTCCACTGCTGGACATAGGCCTCCTCCATATTACGCCACTCTTGGCGGTCCTCAGTCATCCTCATCCAGCCGCCACCCGCAACGTCCTTCAGATCGTCAGTCCAGCGGGCACGAGGGCGGCCTACGCTACGCTTTGCTGTACGTGGTCTCCATTCCAATGCCTTACGGCCCGGCCCTATCATCGCAATATGTGGCCATATTTGTCGCCGACGCGATGACCGCGTCCACTTCCACTTCAACTTACTGATTCGGCAGGCTATGTCGGTCACCTTGGATCTCTGACGGATATCTTCGTCAGAAGCAGGTCAGATACAAATAAACAGAACAATACCCTTACAGTATTTACATAACAGTAAACAATGAGGAATACCTACTAACAATCAATGATTAAATACAATCTATACTGAATAGACCGGCTCGTGTCAACAAAATAACTATTTCATAACTTGCATACATCATTACTGTTCTGATGTTACTACAATGGGTGGAGTCAGACATTATCAGAATTATGCACTTTTGTGTTCTCTCAGAGAGGGAAATTGTTTATCTTTGGCACGATCCTTTGATTACTCAGTTGTAATCATAGACATGGGATTCGCTGCGCTAAATCTATCCCAAGCAACATCTAAGCGAAATAAAAATCCAAATGTGACACACTACTCAGTTAAAATATGAATATTATTTGAGTAATAGCTCTGGAAACAGCCTAAATCTGAATAAAGTTGTGGTCTGTCTGTTATACATCAATAAGCTTAGTAATGTTTGATTAATGATAATGTATATTCTTAATTCTTAGTAATAGTTATTTATGGAGTAATAGTTATTTATTAATAATAAATATTATTTATTATATTTACTAAGCTTTCTGCACTTCAGAAATTTTAAATCTGTATAAGTGCTCTCACAACCAACACTAAGCTGTGTAATTTACTTAAAGCTGAATAAGGGTGGTCGTCTGAAGCTACAATTTTAATAATAGTACACTATTGTACATTTATTCCGCTGCTGTATAAAATCAGCTTATTATCGTGTAATAGAAAATTAAATCTCTCTTGCACACAATCACATGGATAATTTCATTATTATACAGCTATTGGCTGGTTAAATACCATGTGGACATTGGTTATACAGATTACTGCAACTATTTTGGGAACGTGTGTGTCGTAAAATTATCATAAAATAGACAAAATTAAATGGAAAAATAGAAAAAGAATGGGTGGGATTTGGAGAAAATGTTTACGGGAGTATAAAAAATTTAAGAGTCAATTGTGAACGTGAACAGGGAAAGTGGTGATGATACAGTGGTACAATCAAGTTTCACGAGTACTTCAGAACTTACATGTGAAGTGGGTACACACCTATCTATAGAAGAGGGTTTCGCAAGGGAAAATATTAATTATTACAACTTCGTGCAGAATTGTGATATTGGTTCTGCATCAAGTGAAGATGAGTCAGATAGTGTGGAAGTTAAAAACTCAACTTTCCGTTCGGACATTAGACAGTGAAAAATATTTATCAGGCAGCTTTAAGAGATTTAATGACAATAATTAATGAGAGGCGTGAGAGAGCTGTCTTTTATTGCGATTTTGCTTGTTGACTCATGTTCTGTCTGATTAGCCAATTTTTCATTTGCGATTGATATCAGAATTAGGTATATAATAAGACTACAGATTTTGATAAAAACAGTATATTTATATTTTCCAAACAGGTTTTTTTACTTTTATTTGAACCCTAATAAGCTGGTTACTGCAGAAATAGTGATCAACTACTCAAATATTAAACAGCATTAAGTGCTGTCAGACTAGTCTTTCTTAGCCGATAGATAAAAAAGTACACGCGTGAACTTTTATTCAGAACCAAGATGAACAATAGTCGTTAGGGGATCGCTTATTCGATCTGGAAAGAATCGCCATTTTTACCAAATATTGTACAATGTTTAAATGCCTAATTGTATTATTTTATTGATGACAGAAGACATGAAAACACAAAAAAAAAGGTCATAACATAATACCTAATACTTTTCAAATATAAAAAAGCACTTGGGTGGATGTACATGTATGTCACTCGAGTAAAATTGTATACTCGTATTTACTATCATTATAGTTGATAATTCTAGCGGCGCAAGAAATAAATCGAAGTAAATCACTCATGTTCACAATAAACTTATATTCAACTGTACACAAAACTGGTTATACAAATATACTCATCAAGGCACTTTTAGCTTGCTGATAATAAACAGCACGACACGTTCTTTTACTCATGTCATTGTTGGAAAAACAATCACAATATTCTATGAAATGCTGAATAATTAATGTCTATTATTATAACTATTTCACTTGTTTCTGAATTCAGTTTGCGTAAAAGAAAGATGAAACTTATTGCTAAATAATGTCTTAATAACAATGTCAAAGATGCATACATCTGGATAATGTCGGTATAACAACTGTATAACATCGAAAACCACTTTTATTCAAAAGTTATTCAGCTAGTGAACTTCTATATTGCCACTATTCAGATTTTACACATCTTCTATTCAGATCTAAGCAACAAATTTTGTGCCCAAATTGCTTGAATAACGTCTGAGTAGACGTTTACACAGCTATTACTCAGACAATCCATTTACTTAGAGTCCCGCGGATTGCTATTACTCAAACGTTTTTCAGAAGGTACATGTTACGGTTTTACTTGATATTTGTTTCAGATTGTCCTTTTCTAGTTTGTAATGCACTCTAATCATTTAGAGTGTACAAAACGATGGTTATCTAGGGTTTTGTTTCTGGAAAACATGTTTGGGTATATAAACTTTCCTCGATAGAACTAATTCTTGAAATGAGATCTTCAAACACACCTTGTCTCCTAGTTTGACAAAAAGGGATCATGTACAGAACTCAAACATATTTTATTTGATGAGTTTTAACTATATCTTTATTTTTGATTTTGGAAAATTTTCAAGCTATTTTACTTCTGTTTATAAAAATAAACAAAACATACTTTTTGCTTTTTTGGCCCTGAATCCGACTCTCTCGCACTACGCGTTTTTTCGCTTAGAGTGACAAAAATTAAATTCACATAGCCTTTTAAAATAAATTGATAACCCATCATCCATCATCCATCAGCCTAGTTCGTCCACTGCTGGGCATTTATGCCTTTCCAGGACTTTGCCACTCCCGGCGGTCATCCTGAAAAAATTGCCCATACTCACATACGCTGGGCAGGCGGGTTGGTGAGCGCGGTGCCGGAACTCTCTCAACAGTGACGCCACTGCCCGTCACCAGTCTGTTCCATATAAGGCCCGGCTATTAGGGATGGATATACCGCCATCCATCGGTCCCAGGCATGGTGGGCCTCCTGGTTTTTTGCCTGTGAGCTGTCCTCTTACTCTCCGCCGAATTACTTCGAGGGGATCTCCCAAGTAATTGATAATGATAACCCATCAAAACATAAAAGGCCTGCGATTTCACAGTTGTATCAAAGCCACAGCTCGGGGCTGCAAAGCTGCTACAGTTATCATAGTAGTTTATGCTACAAGGGCGCAAAGGAATAAATTACGAGGACGATTGAAATCACGAGCGTAGCGAGTGTTTTAAACGTAACCGAGTAATTTATTGCTCTTACGCCCGTGTATCATACTACGTTTTTCAATGCATAGTGTGAGGAAATAAAACAAATATAATCTTGCGAACTTTAAATTTATGATTGGCTCAAAAAGACTGTATCCAGAGCCGTTAAACAGTGGAAAAAAAAAGTATAAAATTTATGGTACACAGGAAAGGTTGCAGGTTAGCCAACCATTGTAAATAAATAAAAAATAATAATAATAATAAAGCCCTAGGGCAAAATAATCGACTTTCTGTTCGGTTTTGATGCATAAAAAGTGGGCCTTTACGAGCACTTGCACTGAAAAGAATTTTATATTATCTTGAAAGGTCTCATAGTCACTTATTATTTTCAAGATACTAAACTTCTTAAAAATTCTCACAAAACGAAGTTAACTCAATAAATCTACCAGTTTCAACTTTCAACATAATTTTACGACGTTTGCAATTGATTTGGCAAACAGTGTATAGTTGTTTGCCAAATCAATAAAACACGAAAGTAAACATTGTTCAAGGGCCTTTTTTATTTTTTATATTACATGTTATACTCCACATAACACTTAAATGTACAAACACTTAAATGGTTTTAGTCGCTATATTTCGACCCCTCAGTGGGGTCGTCATCAGGCGAATTGGAAAAAATATTATATGAAATATATGTATAGGTATTTGAAGTAAGAAAACCGCTGACATCTATTGATATAAAAATATAAAAAAGTATACTATAAATCATGAACCAGACTTTTTGAGGGAGAATTTAGTCAGCCGGCGCTAGGTGGCGTTATCATACAGAGTGCTCCGATTCTGAATATTTTGTTATATTAAACTGTAAATTTGGATTTGCCAGTCAGTCAGTCAGTCAGTCAGTGTTATTTGTTCAGTCCAGGTCCATAATGAGCTCCAAGTGACCATATGAAGGATGTCTCCCATGTCCGTAATCCAATGTAGATTAATGGAGGTGTGAATGATTTAATGATACGTAGAGTGAAACAGTTGTTAAAGGTCAGATTGTGGAGTCGCGAAAGTAAACATTGAGACAATGTAACTAGATACTGCTAATGTTTTTTTTTTAAAAGTGAAAGTGAAAAGTATTTATTTGGCACAAAAAAGAAACAGATGCATAGAAAAAAAAAATAAATAAAAATAAAGTGGCAAAAAGGGTCAAACTCAGCAAATGCTGCTAGTTGCAAGCAACTTACAGCGCTGGTATTGACATTAGTTCATAGTTCTAATTAAATTATGGTTTCATACAAAAGTTTACAAAATTAGATTGTAAAAAAGTTTGTTTGTAAACAACCCGATTATTCGCGGGTGTAAAGTTGATGGAACGTGTGGAAAAAGGTAACAGAATTAAATAATAATACATCTGTCGTCGTTATTGGTTCCCACAAGTTTGTATGAAGATTGCCTTGGACCATCCACCTTAAGTAATACATATTAAATGTTCTCACTATCAACAAATTTAACTCCTCGACACAATAATTTGGTCGACCCGTGTTTTTTCACCAGTTGAAAGGTCGTCGGTCACGGCCAAGGGAATTGTTTATCAATAGCTGCCATGGATACTTGAGGGCGGCTCGGCCTTTTGTCACGTTAAATATTTGTTTTTAGCGTGTTCATTTCGACAGCTTTTGGTTTTCTTTGATAAATACTACATTAGATATCCATTATTTAGCATAGTAATAATCTACACTGATAAGGTTCAGGGATAGCGAATTTTGTTTTGTCACTATCACTCCAAGTGAAAAAACGTGCAGTGCGAGAGGGGTGGATTCAGGGCGACAATAGGGTTCCTATTCGTCAAACGAGGAGCAAAAGTGTGTTTGAAGACCTCATTTCAATGATTATTTCTATCGAGGAAAATGTATTCGAACATGTTTTCCAATTATTATTACAAAACCCTAGATAATATAATCAAAATGCATATACTAGAAATTGATTTCAACTTTTTTATTATTCACACTTCTTTTACGTTAACTTACATAATTAACAACACACTTTTACGTAAAGAACAGATATTGTGTACAAAAGCGGCATTTATTGCTAATATATCTCTTAGGCAACCTTTGGGTGGAATGAAGAAGATGTTAGAAAATAAAATTTTGTTTTTAAAAGGGGTAGTGTTAATACTAACAAAATAAGCGGACTGCTAATTTCTGTATATCTTTTCATGAAATACACAGAAAAGATGCACCAGTATTTTTTTAAATATCGCCTTAAGGCGCTATATGCTGCAGAAGTGCTGCTACTGTAGAAAAATAAATTATTTACTCACTAGAATAATTATTGAAAATCTGCTGAAGTAAATATTTAAAAATACTTCATTGCTATATCTATACATTTACTTGAGCAGATTTTCAATTATTATTCTAGTAAGTAAATAATGTTTTCTTATTCTAAAATTTCGCAGCATGAAGCGCCTTAAGACCGATTAGTGTGAGATATAGGTTAATAATTCTTATAATATAATCCGACTTTTTCCGTAATCTTGTTCTTTAAGCATTAGTATATTTACACAACTTAAATTTTGCAATTTTATATAATTATAGTTAGTAAAGTAAATAAACATCCTAAAATGGCGCTTACCTTTTCGACGTGGCCAAAGAATTAGTTTGGCCATCCAAAGAGGTAATGTCGCCAGTATTCTATGTACCTGTTTTAAATCTGTGCTAGGCACCCTACCCCGGGATAGCGGTCTCGATACGGTATTTTATTTATAAGTTATGTTTAGTTTTTTCTTTTTTTATAAATAAATATGTACTTATATGTTATAAATTGATTAGCAGCCAAAAAAAAGAAATCTTACAATTCACGCAACCAATAAAAGTCCTAAAATTCAAAGGTTTATATTAAAATTATTAAATCATATGACTAAACCTAACAAAAAAATTCAAATAAATATTTATATTTTGCTACAATAAGCAATAAGTGTAATACTTATAAACACAACAAAAATAACAATTTTTAATATTTTCGAGATGTATTTAAAATTGTTATTATTGTTGTGTTTATAATTATTAAACTAAATGAAAAAGTGCACTTATATAAGAATTAAGTCTAAAACGCATACATTATACAATAATTTCCAACTGTTCAAACTGTAGAACCTAGGTTACTTCTCATAAACGTTAGTTTTTTCTATGAATAAGTAATGGGTAGGTATAACCTTTGAGTTGTCAAGCATTTAACTCTCAAGCGACGATAGTGGCTTGAGTTTTTCTTTCCGGGAAAGCAATGAAAATTATAAAATATTTAAGCTGGGAACGCATTAATAGGCGCAGTTATGTTTAAACTAACAAGAGCAAGTCTCTTGATTATAAGATTGCTTTTTTATTTTGATTCGAGAAAAAAACTTATATAAAAGTTTATCTAGCAAAACGATTAACCCTTAAACGCGTCAGGTCTGCGGCGGGCGGCGCGGCGCGGCGGCCTCACGTTTCCGGGCCGGGATTGTAGTTCCGTTTCCGCTTCCAGCTCCCTGCGGCTCAAACTGTCAATGAGCCTATTACCGCAGCCTACTATTTTTAGATACGCCACAACCACAAATGTAGTTCAATATGCGCCATACCACAGTATAAGGAAGTAGACAGTAGTTTAACTGGGCGGTGTCCTTGATATTAAACCAAAAATTTAATTAAAAAAATTTACCAATCATCGCTAGATATTTGTACTCGGTTGACGTTTTTGAAATGAGAAGCACGAAGTACGTTACATTTTATTATATACCCATATATGCGGCTTAAGAGTGCGGTGTCGAACCTACGGCCGCTCGGTGCCTAAACTGACTGGTTACGTATTTGATAATGCTATATTAAATTATCGCATTATTTAATTCAAACAGCCATACAATGCACAAAATATTCATAATTTCGTGCCATAATTTACGAAAATGCGTATGGACCGGCTTACAGTGTCAACGCGGCAACGTGCGTACGTAACTGCGGTGAGACCGCGACTGTCGTAAACTGAGTTGAACTGAGTTTTGGGAGAGGTTCGATTCGGCTCGTTTGTATGAAGATAGAATACTGTCTACTTCCTTATATTGTGGCCATACTGTTACGATAGTGATCTATTTTGCTATTTGCGTCACCGTTCCTTTTAGTGATGATTACATTAATCCAGGTGTTATCGAATACAGATATTTGCGCTGTTACACAATGTATGACAACTTAACTGAATATTATCCGGTGGACATTCCATAACAAGTAAAAAATCGTTTCTCCAAAGAAGCACCAAATCATTCAAAACAGTATAACCTTGCATGTCTAGAACTGTTTAACCTTGGAGAAACATTTGCGACGTAATTTTACTAACTGAAACGGCTCTGGAAGGTTACACTTCAAGGTGTGTACTTCCGGTTCCGCTTTCCCCACTATATATGCCTTTAAATACGTGAACGGGATCATTTGCACAGATTGCACGATGCGCTAAGTAGCTTATGCAGCTCGCAGTGCAGGGTTAAATGTTGTTTTCAGAAACGTGTGTGTTTACTTTACATTTGCAGCATGGTCGTAGCTAGGTAATTATGTGAATGGAAGAATTAATGAAATTTACTTGTTAAATATCATCTGGGCTGAATTCTGGTGAAAACAGGTAGTTAAATAAGCAGTGCGAAGTTTTTTTTTTTTTAGATGCAAGCAAGCAACTCTTTTACTCCTTAACAAAACTTGTTGTATATTTTTGTTAAGGTGATATTTAAAAATATGGAGGTGCTTCTTTTTTGTGTATTTCATGAAATACACGGAAAATTTCAATATATTTCTGGTAAATGCATTTTGACTATATAGTCTAGGGTTTTGAAATTAGAAAACATGTTTGGATAAATTTTCCTCGATAGAACTAATTGTTGAAATGAGGTCTTACAACACACTTTTTCTTCTCGTTTGACGAATAGAAACCATATACAGAACTCAAACATATTTTATTTGGTGTGTTTCAACAATATCTAGAGATTTGATATTTAAAATTTTGCTAGCTATTTTAGTTTTTTTATAAAAATTATAAAACTAACATTTTTCGCTTTCGCCCTGAATCCGCCCCTCCCGCACTGAGCGTGTTTTCGCTTGGAGTGACAGTAACAAAAATAAAATTCGCATAGCTTCTTAAGTTTGAATAAGCTTTAATAGAACTTGGCACACACTTTGATCTTAACTCTTTTATCAACATTAGCCTGCTCGTTTAAATTACTTTTCAATGCATGTGCTCGTAAAGGCCCACTTTTTATGCATCAAAACCGAACAGAAAGTCGATTATTTTGCCCTAGGGCTTTATTATTATTATTTTTTTAAATTTATTTACAATGGTTGGCTAACCTGCAGCCTTTAATGTGTACCATAGACGTCATACTTTTTTTTCCACTGTTTAACGGCTCTGGATACAGTCCTTTTGAGCCAATTACAATTTAAAGTTCACAAAATTATATTTGTTTTATTTCCTCACACTATGCATTGAAAAACGTAGTATGATACACGGGCGTAAGAGCAATAAATTACTCGGTTACGTTTAAAACACTCGCTACGCTCGTGTTTTAAATCGTCCTCGTAATTTATTCCTTTGCGCCCTTGTAGCATAAACTACTATTAGTGTCCGGTCCTTTTTCACATATAATTATTAGGATTAGGATAATGGACTGTACATGAGTCCAGAGCATGAACAACGCCAGACTTTTGAGAATTCGTTTGAAGAAATTTCGGACTCTCCTGGTATTGAAAAAAGTACATTTTATTTATTGATTTTTTATCAAGGGATTCTACTTATAAACAATGTATTAAGATTTATACGTTTGTCAAAAAAATAAATGTTTTCCATCCTGTTTTTTTTCAAACGATTGTTTCAAGAACGCGGTTAAGAGATCAACTTGATTTTGTTTTCATAAAATAGGTAATAGAAATATGTAAGGATTCTACTAAAAACACACCAATTTGTCGTTTCGCTGCGTCATCAATTAGTATTACGCGTCCAAGAAAAAGAGGCCAATTAGCCAACATATAATCGCCTCTATCAAAAGCAAATAAGGTCTATGCCATTGGACTTATTGAGCTGGACGGGTAATAAAAAAAGTTGCTAGGGCCATCCTCTTAATATTTGCGATTACTGCTCCAAATTATTAATAAAAATAGTAATACTTTATTTTAAATGGCAGATTTCGACTCCAATGTTATTTATTAACATGTTTCATCAAAATTTACTTTTATATTTCACTTAATTTACAAAACAAAATATCACAAAAGCTCGGGCACTTAAGTAAACAAAATTACCTACATACGTAAAATGTTTTGTGAACTTTATTAAGTCTTCCTAGAGCGGTAACTTAGCTGAGTCGCTTAGACCTACTAGAATATTTAAAGCGTCGTAAACTTAGGTTCCAACTGCGAAAATACTTGACCTCCCTGAACTGGCAGGGTGTGCGTGAACAAAGCTGTAACACGAACAGTTTATTTATTCGTGGCATGGCCGTGCTGAGGTGACGCACACCAGTCACGTTACGTTCTATGACCGTTGTTGCCTGTTTTCATCTGTAAATTATGCACATAATGAAGTGGACGGCTGCAGTAAACCTACTTGTTTAATGATTTCTTGCTTTATTAATAGAAAGGTCTCATTTAGGATCACACAAACCCACCCTCACACACACACACACTAACACACCCTCTCACCCTCACCAACACAAATACATATCACACAAACATTTACTTATAATTTCTTTATTTTTATTTTTTCAATATTTGCTGTTTTTGCTTAATACTGATATCCGATAGCCTCTCTATTGGATCTATAGTTTTATTTGTTTAACTATTTAAAAATAACTTCGTAACTTCCAAGAGGAAGCGCGAGATCCCTGAACCTCAGGTTATACTTAACTTATAACAGGGTCTCACTGTAACCTTTGTAACGATTTATGGTTTATAAATAGTAAAAAAAAAAAACACCAATTGAATTTAAAGATTCTAGTAATCAACTCATTCATAGAAAAAAATCGTTTGCCTAAACAAAGCTCACAGATGATATTAAATTTTGTACGGACAAAAGAAGAAAAAGTTCACATTTATGTTTCAGTCAGTCTATTTTTTTTTCTTCCTATTATACCCCCCGGGTAGAAGGGAAAGGAAATTATTGATGAGACCGCGGTGAACTGTGAGATCGTTTGACAAACATTAGATGGCTTCCTCTATTCGTACATAAATATATAATATAGATACATATAACATACACACAAACATAACAATGAAAGCTATTAACTGGTGTCCGTAAGATGACTTTTTTGATATAGCATTAATTTTCGCCATTTTAACAGACTTCTATATAGAGGTGTAAAGTCTCTTTCCAATGTGTGAGACGTAAGTTGAAATTAATTAATGAGAATTGTGTAAAAAATATTTTTTGTATCGCCAAAATAGAAATGACATCATAATTTTTTATTAAGGTGGATGGTCCAAGGCAATTTTCATACAAACTTGTGGGAACCAATAACGACGACAGAAGTATTATTATTTAATTCTGTTACCTTTTTCCACAAGTTCCATCAACTTTACACCCGCGAATAATCAGTTTTTTTACAAACAAACTTTATTAAAATCTAATTTTGTTATGTAAAACTTTTGTAATCCAATGTATGAAAGTTTTAAATTGCAAAATTAGACTGTTAAAACATTTTTTTTTTAAGAAAATCTGAATATTCACGGATGTAAAGTTGATGGAACGCGTGGAAAAAGGTAACAGAATTAAATAATAATATCTACTTCTGTCGTCGTTATTGGTTCTCACAAGTTTTTTATAAAAACTGCCTTGGACCATTCACTAACTTATTTGAAAGGTACCGTATAGTTTTTAATAATTCCGCATAAGGAATAATAGGTAACGGTAAATTAAAAAAAAATTGTACAAAAATAAAGTCTTGATATTCAGCTAAATATCCTGCCTAAAAGAAAATTTACTTAGAAAACGTATCTCCGACTGCAATTTCAATTTAATGTTAAACGTCAGTCGCTTAGCGCAAAGTGCAAAGCTATAACTTAACGTTTTTCTTGTTTAGAAATTTAAAATTGAAAAGTAATCTGTGGGTCTACCGCGTAATTCTCATTTTCATCAACATCAACTTGAGATTGAAATTTGACGTGCATGCGACGACGCCCGCCTAACATGCCATCTCTTTTGCACGCGTTGAATTTCGCATGCATTTGCTTGAAGTTGATACAAATGAGAATTACGCGGTAGAGCCCCTGATTTGTGCCATTTAACGCCAATAATTCAGTATTAGTGAGGTTTATAAAACATTGTGCATTAAATTTCAAACGCATGCTTTATAAACCTCACTAATACTGAATTATTAGCGTAAACTGCCACATACCAAAATGTTTTTCTATTTTTATCTACTAAACAAGAAATACAAAGTTAAGTTATGCACTTTTCGCGAAGTTATTGACGTTTAACCTTAAACCGGGTTTGTTCTTTGGGCTACAAATAATATTTGTCTTATTTTGCAGAAAGGGTAATTGAACCTTGGTCCTGACCACTTACTGAGTCTCCACTATGAATTTGGCTATATCAACAAATCTATCTTATTTTTATTTAAACCTTTCTTATTTCCATTCTAATTCATATATTTATTATACCAATCTATACAAAGTGACGTTTTGATCAACGTCCAAATTCCTACTGGAGGCTTGGTAGGTGATCAGCATCATGAATCGATAACAATTTTTGTGAAATTCGTATAATGAAATTTCGACTTAAACCTAACCTAACTAATACTGAAATATTGGCGTCAATTGCCACACACCAAAATGTTTATAAATTTTTTACTTCTAAACAAGAATTACAAAGTTAAGTTTTGCACTTTGTGCTAAGCGACTGACGTTTAACCTTAATTTCTAAATCCTACCCCATTATCAGTTGTAATGGTTGACATATTGGTCCATTACTTCTACCTATTTAACGACAACCATTAAAAGCGTCATAAACAAACATTAGCACCTTTTAAGACGATAGTTTCCGCAAAACCATAATTTATTCTTCCTGGTTTGAAGAATCTAGCAATACTACGTAAAACAGAAAAAAAAGGTTTTTCTTCTGGGAATATAATAAACACTTATATCGAAACAGAGTCCTCAGAAGTCATTCCAATATTGATAAATAAAATACCAAAGATGGCTCTAAAAAAAGTTTTCATGCCGAGGTTTAAGATTATTAGAGCAAAAACCCGTTTATATTATTTATGGATTAAATTCTGTATAAACTTTTTTAATCTTATAACAGGGCAGATATTTCATAGCACCATTGTTTTTTTATTAAATAATAAAATTAGTGATAAAAGTTGTCATTTTGACTTTTTTCCAGGATCCGTCCCACTCGCACTGAGGGTTTTTTCGCATATGGAGTAACAGGGACGCTAAAACTTTTATATATCGCCTTAACAAAAATACATCGAAAACTTAGGGCAAGCAAGACTAGCAAGACTAATCGAATGGGCGGAGTTAGACATATATTTAATATATGTATTGCATATATTTAATATATGTATTGCATATATTTAATATATGTATTGCATATATTTAATATATGTATTGCATATATTTATAATTTTATTTTATATTCGTATACACACAAGGAAAATCACAATTAAGTTATTTTCGATGCCTGCCCCAAAGTAAGCCGATATATATATATATCGAAAACAACTCAATTGTGATTTTCCTTGTGTATATGAGTATAAAATTAAATGGAAAGCTAAAAGATTCAAATATAAATATTTATTTCAAATATATTTATAATATTATTTATATTGTAAATAAAACAATATGTAAATAAGAACCAACAATGACAAGTATCAATATTATTTATTCCTTATTCCAATCTTTTTATTTTATTCAAGTGTATTTTTTTCATAAAATTTAAGTTTACCCAACCTTTATTATTTATACCTTGCATATTTCTCCATATTATTGTTTATGATATTAAACTATTACCTATACACATAGATTATTTAATTATTTATATTACATAAAAACTGACCTGTAATAAGTGTATCTGTTATACCTACATTACATAAATAAATATCATCCACTCCATGTTATGACATTTTAACATATTATTTTTATTTTAACTAATTCCACTGACGCCGACTTTACAAGTCGAAATATATCTGGATATGATTATTGTAATTATGTGTTTTTATAGAAATATATAGTTTAAACTAAATAAAAAACAAATAAGTTTTCTTTAATATTTAATAAATAAATATATTTCATTTCATTTCATTTCATTTCAAGGAAACCAAGTATAAGGAATTAAAGTAGCCATTTTGAAATAAGTAACATGATTGAGAAAAAGAAATCTTCCTCGTCTGATTCTTCTGGTTTACCCTTTGCCCTTTGTTTGCCATTGCCCTGGTTCCAAATACTGAACCCGGTAACAAATTAGGGTTAATGTGATTTTTATCAGGTATTCGTTAAAAACCGGTGAGCACGAAGAGACGTGGTAGAGATTTTCTCGCTTCATTTTGTGAATTTCTTGATAGATTTTCGCATGTAATAAGTTCATCATAATATTTTATTGCACGCACAAAATATTAATAATACAAGTAGTCTTAAGAGTCGATTCCCCGTATTTGTAACAAAATATTAAGAAATAATTATAACGGCCAAAATACACCATTTAGCTAAGAAAACTTTTAATAATATTCAAAAAATTTCAAAAATTTCTTTCAAAAATTTCTTTATTAAGTAAAAATTGAAATTACAGGTTATGGACACCCCTGTTAAGTTCGCAGAACCTGTATTAGGGGAGACCGCTCTTTCCTATTGATCGTTATAACAATACTTAATCTACGTACAATATTAATAATTAACCTACTTACTAAACATTTTATTTTCCTTATCAAAAATAAAATATAACTCAGCGAACAAACTTAAACGTACGGAAGTTAATTGATACTTGTCGTTTTATTTGCAAGATGTACAGTAGGTAGTTAGGCAACCATTTCTTTAACAGCAACTAGGTCATTTTTTATTGGCATGCGATAGTATGTTCTATGTCCTGTACAGTGGAAGCCAGTTTCGAGTCGCACAACTTTAGTTTACAAACAATAGTTTGCTATATGCATAAAAATATTTTTTATGATATTACAATAGCTATAAAATAATTGGCTTTTCGATAGTCTTGATACAGGCCGTAAATTCCTAAAATAATCTAATAGCACGCTTATTGAAAATCCAATCAGTAAGTACTCTTGGTTACTGAAATTTCAGACTTCTAGCTTTACCCACAACGAAGATACAGGGGGGTTGAAAGTGCCGTGAGTTGCTTCGAGAAAAGGATGGTACGGCCGTTCCGCGTTTTTTTGCGAGACTCGGCGGGGGCACTGCCGTGCCTCCAGATTATTTTGAAGCTTCCATAATATCATTAAAAATATGTTCCTGCATTTAGCAAACTTTAGAGCTTTTTTCAATCTTTTATCAACTATCACAAAATCTATCCATAGTCTTAGATTAATTCCTCTGTCTCGTATAAATATGGATTTTCTTGTGACATGGTGTTAGTCACAGAAAGGTTCCACTCCAAACAAATATTCAATAAACTTTCACCATTTTCATTCATTCTTTCACCCCCAAAACTTTCCAAGAACACCTTCAAGTCCGTTTCGTTTGACACCTACCCATCCATTAAAATTAAAATGGAAGTACATAAAAACCTCAAAAGGTTTTCGATACACCTTTATGTATAATTTATGTTTCATTATCATCCATCAGCCTAGTTCGTCCACTGCTGGACATAAGCCTTTCCAGGACTTTGGCACTCCCGGCGGTCATCCTGGAAGAATTGCCCATACTCACACACGCTGGGCAGGCGGGCTGGTGAGCGCGGTGCCGGAACCCTCGCACCATTGACGCCGCTCCGCGTCACCAGTCTGTTCCATATAAGGCCCGGCTATTAGGGATAGATATACCTCCATCCGTCGGTCCCAGGCATGGTGGACCTCCTGGTTTTTTGCCTGTGAGCTGTCCTCTTACTCTCCCCCAAATTACTTCGAGGGGGTCTCCAAGTAAGATGGTAATACCTGTTAAAATCCATGAACTCTAATAATTCCATGCTGGAAGTGCTTATTCTCATTGGTCTACGAGGTCTACGAGATAGACCAATAGGTAGGTAATGTACACATTCTCCAACCAGCTGATAAAGAATGGAAAGAGGCCGTCAATAACCACAAGATGATTATTGTGAACAAGGGAAATCTTCGACGAAGTATTCTTTTATAATTCAACAACTCATTTGTTAACAAGCTGTATTAGAGATGTTACGAGTGTTGTGGGTTAAGGGAAGACGTGCTCAAACTATTGAAAGGACTTTCTGTCGTTTCATTGAAAACGTTTAAAAATTCGAGTAGCTTGCAAAAGATAACTTGCCATAATCTATGATTTATTTTTACTATTATTTTAAACGTTTTTTTTTTGTTTAATTAATAAAAAAATAAATAAAATAAAATAAAAAGACATTTATTTAACACACCACGTTAAACAGGACGATGACTCAGCATATGTTCCTATACCAACGGCATTAGGAACGCTGTTATTCTGCCACCACCATTAAAATAAAAAAAAACATACTTCATTAACTTACTATTTACTTTAACCTAAACATATTCAATAAAATCAGCGTATAGTTAAAATATTAAAACAGAAAAATAATAATAGGGCATCTCAGTCTGTGTCTGTAAGTGCTTCAAGATAAAAAGTGTTTGTTCTGATTCGGTATATTAAGTGCAGTACCAAGGTACCATTTAAGTGCAGTACCAAGGTACCATTTAAGTGCAGTACCAAGGTACCATTTAAGTGCAATACCAAGGTACCATTTAAGTGCAGTACCAAGGTACCATTTAAGTGCAATACCAAGGTACCATTTAAGTGCAGTACCAAGGTACCATTTGAGATGTAGCAAATTTTAATGTATTGAAAGGTGTGCTTATGTACAATTTTAAATTTAGCACTCATTGTACACAAATAAAAATATTTTTTAATTTCATATAATTATACATAAAAACAACCAAATAAAACTAATTACATAAGGTTAAATAATATTAGTTGGCGAAACTCAAAACATAGGTAGTACTCGTCTATATGAACAATTGTTTGTATTGGAGCTAAGCGAAATTCTTGAAATTTGTTTTCACCGTTCCATACTGGACCAGTCAGCTGATCGGGACAGTTTGTATGGGAGGAAGAGAAAAGAAGTTGCGAATTTCGCTTAGCTCCCATACAAACAGTTGTTCATATATACTAGTACTACCTATGTTTTGAGTCTCGCCAACTAATATTATTTAACCTTATATATCAAAACTTAAATAATAAGTAATTCTAAATTAAATAAATTTTATTTATATAATTTAGCTCCCTTCGGCTCCATTTCACATGATTGTCAGTTAAAACTGCATATAACCCGACCACTGGCATATTGCCGATGAAACGTCTGTCCCGCCATACGTTTTATCGGCAATATTCTTGTGGTCAGGTTGTAGTAGCAAAGTACTCCTAAATCTTGTTTCTAAATTACATTATGTGAGCGAAAATAAACTGCTCGTCATCCAACGCTATAAATTGAATCTTAGCAATCTTGCAACAGAAGTTACTTTTCCTTAAGACCATTGAAGTTATTTAATTTGGTATGGCCAAGGCATGCTGATTGAAAAACCGTTTCGAGAAAATGTTTTTTTGCCATATTTAATTGTTTCTGCAGCAAAATAACTAAAGATTATAATTATAGATAATATATATACAAGGTGACTTTTTGATCATCGTCCAAATTTATACTGGTGGCTTGGTAAGTGATCAATATCATGGATCAATAACAATTTTTGTAAAATTAGTAAAATGAAATTTCGACTCCCTATAGTGATTCACTCGGAACTGGAAGTGAATTTCTATGGGAAGCCGAAATTTCATTTTACAAATTTCACGAAAATTGTTATTGATCCAAGATACTCATCACTTACCAAGCCTTCAGTATGAATTTGGACGATGATCGAAAAGTCATCTTGTATACATAAATTTAGAATTTGCTGAAAAGAGGAATCTGTCACATTATGTCTCAAGGAACCGAGTGACGTCACTTGTTTCGTAATTTTAAAAGAATATTAATAGTAGTTTATGCTCCAAGGGCGAAAAGGAATAAATTACGAGCACGATTTCAAACACGAGCGTAGCGAGTGTTTTAATAGTAACCGAGTAATTTATTGCTCTTGCGCCCGTGTAACATACTACGTTTTTCAATGCATAGTGTGAGGAAATAAAACAAATATAATCTTGTGAACTTTAAATTATGATTGGCTCAAAAGGACTGTATCCGGAGCCGTTTAACAGTGGAAAAAAGTATAACATTTATGGTACACAGGAAAGGCTGCAGGTTAGCCAACCGCTGTAAATAAAAAATATTAATAATAAAGCCTAAGGGCAAAATTATCGACTTTCTGTTCGGTTTTGATGCATAAAAAGTGGACCTTTACGGGCACTTGCATTGAAAAAATTATTTACTGCATAAAACTGAAATTGATTTAAATTAAGTTTACTAAATGATCTATATTTTACAAATAAAAAAAAGATGTATGTTTGATTTTCCTGGTAAACATGGCGAATTGTGCAATCCGTCTAAAGCCAGCTAAAGTTTAGTTAATCCCTCGTTGAATGATGGTTGTTAAATCGCACGGAGACTTGACCCACGAGCTGAACGATTATATTCTCTATTGCCTAGTAGATAAGGATCGGGCTAGTATTGGCACGATTGCAGACTAAGTAAAAGTTAACAAGCTTGTTGAGCAAACACCTAAAGTTAACAGTTGAAATAACTTGTTGTTTCCAAGATGTTGCGATCCTTTGACTTATGTACTAGCTTTTGTCCGCGACATTCGTCCGCCCGAACCAGCTCTTAACCCCTTAAGATATTGGCTTATCCCAATTTTGTCTCTTTTCTGATTCATTTTAAACCACGAAATTGTGATATTTTGTATGAAAAAAAGTGTGAGGCGTAACGTCATCGCGTAAACGTCTTTACTCGCTCAGATGAAGGCAGACTAAATCTGCTGAAACTGGTCGGCTTTCCCGATCATAACACGTATTGAGGTGAGCCGTTTTTATATAAATCATGAATTATCCTCAAGTCTCATTTAATTCTATAATGAAAAAAATATATATCTTAGATACATTCTTTCTGCAGATTTTTTGCGGTTCAAAACGCGTTACTTCGTTCGACCGAAAAAAAAAACCGAAATTTAGTCGATTTTTCATGTTTTTTTCGTTTTATATAAAATTTAAATTACCAAATCGTAGGAAAATTACAGGAAATTAAGGAAAATGTTATTTGATAACTATTGGGTATCTTGATTTTTGCATCAAAATCAACCAAAGCTTGATAACTATTGGATATCTTGATTTTTGCATCAAAATCAACCAAAGCCTGTCATTTTCTTTCTATTTGCTTCATATTTCTCCTTAATCGACGATCATTAACGAGCACACGCTCCAGAAAATCCACAAGTCTAGGTGACCTGGTATTCACGAGTGAAACCACCATCTAATAGCTCAGGAGCTTGGGGGCCGATCCTCGTCTCTATAGACCTCCTCATCGCATGAAATGCAACGGGCATGGCATAAGAAGACAGCTATGCTCGATCCCCACTCCTTTTCGACACGAGAAAGTCAGAAATTGAGGAAAATCTGTCTTGTGGAACAAACTATACATATATAGATTGGTATAAATATATGAATTAGAATGGAAATAAGAACGGTTGAAATAAGGTAGGTTTTGTTGATATAGCCAAATTCATAGTGGAGACTCAGTAAATGGTCAGGACCAAGGTTCAATTACCCTTTCTGCAAAATAAGACACATATTATTTGTAGCCCAAAGAACAAACCCGGTTTAAGGTTAAACGTTAGCGAAAAGTGCATAACTTAACTTAGTATTTCTTGTTTAGAAGATAAAAAAAAAAGAAAAACATTTTGGTATGTGGCAGTTGACGCTAATAATTCAGTATTAGTCAGGTTTATACAGCATGCGTTTGAAATTTAATGCACAATTAGTCATGATCTGGTCCAAACAAAGTTAAAACAGCATTTTAAGTTGGTTTTGAGAAGATCATGAATAATTGTGTATATCATTTTAAACTCTTGCTTTATAAACCTCACTAATACTGAACTGTTGGCATCAACTGCCACAAACCAAAATGCGTTTCAATTTTAAATTTCTGAACAAGAAAAACAAAGTTAAGTTATTCACTTTGCGCTAAGTTACTGACGTTTAATCTTAAGAACAAACCCGTGTCAATTAGTACAGGAAGCCTACATTTTATTTTGTGATTTTCGCAGAAAGGGTAATTTAACCATATTTTACTGATTACTTACAAAGTATAAATTTGGCTTCACCTTATATTCGAACAAAATTATATTGTCACAAAATATATTTGTGATATATGCCTGCCCAGCGTATGTGAGTATGCGGGCAATTCTTCCAGGATGACCGCCGGGAGTGGCCGGAGTGGCAAAGTCCTGGAAAGGCTTATGTCCAGCAGTGGACGAACTAGACTGATGGATGGATGGATGGATGGATGGATATTTGTGATTATTATTTCGCAATATACAGATTGTCCCAACTCCAGACTTTTCCGTAGTGGTCGTGCAAAGAGAGGTGATCGAGCATACCCCGTCTTCTTGATCGTGACCACGAGAAAAATCAAATTTGCCGTAATTGGATTCGCGGTGCCATGCAAAATTACGCGAGAAGTATTTCTTGCATATACTTAATTGGCGGCTGAATAAGGTGGGCTTACGGACTCAAACCCTCCCCTAACTTAGCTTCAAGCCTCCCCAAAAATAACAGATAACTTAAACATTTTTAAATTTTCTTTTATTTATTATACAACGTGTAACAGAAAGGTGTAACCATATTTGAAGAGCTTATTCAGTCAATGGTATAGAACAACTTTTACTATGGAGCCAACCCTGAAATCTCAAAAAAAAATCTGCCCTCCCATTTCGACCGAGCGGCATTGCATTTTTCTATGAAACAGTAATTTTTTTTTCAAGATACATGTTTTGTTCCATAGTAAAAGTTGTTCTAAACCATTGACTGAATAAGCACTTCAAATATGGTTACACCTTTCTGTTACACTTTGTATATATTTAAAGTTATATATGTGTACTTCTAAATAAAAAGGTAAAAGAGGCATATTATATATTTATTAAAGATAAAGTTAAAACATATTCTATGGTTGCCCCCCCCCTACGACATACACGTTCCGTCGCCAATATTATATAAATAGGATAACAGGATACCCAGTAGTGGTTGGTTTAGGAATCTGACATTTAAAACATGTCAACATGTTAGCGTCTAAATGTGGAAGGCAACGGGCGTTAAGAGGCTATGCGACTTTTATTTTTGTCACAGTCACTCCAAGCGAAAACACACTCAGTGCGAGAAAGGCGGATTCAGGGCGAAAGTGAAAAATGTTAGTTTTATAATTTTTATAAAAAAAACTAAAATAGCTAGCAAAATTTCAAATATCAAATCTCCAGATATTGTTGAAACCATAGACTAATC
The DNA here is from genome assembly GCA_934047225.1 of Ypsolopha sequella. Taxonomy (NCBI): domain Eukaryota; kingdom Metazoa; phylum Arthropoda; class Insecta; order Lepidoptera; family Ypsolophidae; genus Ypsolopha; species Ypsolopha sequella. Next base: position 7,662,549 of record OW204002.1, on the reverse strand, counting down.
TATGGTTGAAACACACGTAATAAAATATGTTTGAGTTCTGTATATGGTTCCTATTCGTCAAACGAGGAGAAAAAGAGTGTTTGAAGACCTCATTTCTACAATTATTTCTATTGAGGAAAATTTATCCAAACATGTTTTCCAATTTCAAAACCCTAGATTATATAGTCAAAATGCGTATACCAGAAATGTATTAAAATTTTCCGTATATTTCATGAAATACACAAAAAAGAAGCACCTCTATTTTTTTACATATCACCTTAAAACTTAAATCAAAGCTCTAATGAAAAACCAATAATGAAGTCACTCCACAGAAAATGTCAAATTGTATAGGATTTCCTCGAAATGGCAAGAGAAATAACCTCAACGATGGGGTAATTATTTATTACCTCGTGACGGGCGTATTTAAGGTGACAGCCAAATTCATACTGGAGGCTTGGTAAGCGATCAGTACTATGGATCGATAACACTTTTAGCTAATTTCGCAAAATAAAACGTTGACCTTCCATAGTAATTGACACGGGGCTGGACTTGCGTTTGTGGACGAAAAAAAAGGGTCGTTGAATCTTGATACTTCCCAAGTCTTTGAGAATTTGGTTAGGTTCACTGAAACAATTTTAATATCAACACATTATTTTGGCAGCAGAAGGATTTAGAGGGAGCTATTACAACTAGTTACAAAAGTATTTGAGGGTTATATTTTAAATTTGATTTTGAACTTAATATTCTATGACAAATGTACTAATGTTTCTACTAAAATCAGTTCTAAGCGGGGGGGGGGGGGGGGGGTTGGGCCCCCTTTGGTATGGACAAGTACTATCGCCACTTTCCGGCTTCCGCAACTTCATATTAACACCAAGTATACTAGCTTTTGCACAATATTTTGAGGATTTAATATCGGTAAAAAACGTGCAGCGCCACTTTTTGTCCTAATTGCGATTGTAATAAGAACAAAATGTGGACCTGTAGCAATTTCCATTATGATTATGTTCACATGCAATGCAACGCATTTTGTTTGGTTGTGACGCGTTTCGTGCACACAGTGCAATCTGTCGAGGTCAAGTGTTATGGACTGTACAAGCAGATTAAATATACATAAGATTTATTTACTCTGTAAGATTTATTAAATATACATAAGATTTATTTACTCTGTAAGATTTATTAAATATACATAAAATTTATTTACTCTGTGGTACAAGTTATTGCAGAAATTGCGCTCATTTTTAGTGTTCCGTCGATGGAAATCCTTTATATCGAAAATTCTGATTGAAATTCACTTGTACTCGAAGATGATGATTTCGAATCCAAGCTATAATAATAATATGTCATAACGCCGGGGGCACTTGACTGTATAAGAATCTTGCGCCCCGCAGACTCACCTCTCGACAACCTTAGCTGCTTACATAGTGTTGCCCCCTGGCCGCCCTATGGTGGCTAGATAGGGGGCCCACAACGGCTATCCTGTTGGATAGTTATCAAGCAGCAAGTCACCATCTGCCATACTTAAATTTGTGAGAGATTTTCGAGGAAGATGTCCGTTATTTCACTCCATAGCCCTGTTGTCCGGCCCATTTAGCATCCCATCCACATAGCCCACTCCAAGTCGCATCCTTCCTGGCAGTAGTTTGGCAACTGTGGGGGACTGTCCGTTAGTGTATCTCAATGATACATTGAGGGAAAGGCTTCCATGGATGCAGCCATCTCACATTTAGATTAAATGGTACCAAAGGTCTCTTCAATGTTAGCTTCGGCCCCATGAATGCCTTTCAAATGACCGGGTCCCTATGGGCCCGCGACTGAAAAGTGTACCTACATAATAATAAATAATAATAATGTTTATTTGCGTAAAGAGAACTTAAGCTTAGTACATACAGAAGGATATTACGGCTAGTGAAAATGATTTTTTGCCTAAACTAAACTACAAAAGTAGCCTGTATTTTAGGCATAGAGTTAAAAAGAATATAAAAGAACTAAGATAACAATTTTATGCTTAAAAATTAACAAAATGTTATGCTCTTAATGTTTTGTTGCTATCCTAATACCAAACTTATACATTTTTCAAATATATTAATGAACTACAATCTATATCTAATATCTAAATTCAAGAAAAAAAAAAGTTATTACGTATAAAAAAGAAATGTATGTGAAAATGTGAAAATCTGTGTACTTAGTTGGATTTTTTAACAAGTTGATTACCGAAAATTGTAAGTCGGTTAGGAAGTATAGGTTCGGCGATAGATAACTTATTTTTTTATTTTATTATATTTATATATTTTTATCATATTTCTGAATAGTGCGCTACAAATGAGTTTTTTCAAGGGTCTGTAAGTCTGCAGGTCATAAAAGACAAAGAAAGTCAATTCCTTTGATCCAAAATTGCCAGTTTGAGACACAAACGTGACTGAAAAGTCCTCAGAATCAAGATTAAGTTGTTTATCGCTGCATCTAGGGTTGCCAACTCTTGAAGGAACCAACCCGGTAGATTTGACAAATCGGTGGACAATTGAATGAATGTCGGTAATATTTGTTAATTTTTTAATTTGCTTTGTTTTGTAGAAGCATTTAAAATTTGTCGGTTTTTCGTAATTAAATTATTTATTTCGCGCGATTTATCCATTTCGTTAATGACATTAATTATTTTATTTTAGAAATTCCGTAGAATTTATTGCATCCCGGTAGCTCGGGAGGTTGAACAATATTCCCAGAGTCTCCCGGGCATTACGGGAGGGTTGGGAACCCTAGTTGCATCGAAGAGCTTTTTGTAAATAGATCCTGTTACAGTCAATCGACCATTTCATTTCCTTCGACAACATGAGTCTTATTGCAAGGTAATAATGTTGTTATTGACGTAGTCGTTTGGTTAATGTTAAAATGGTCGATGGTTATTCTAGCCTGAATTATCTAGGTGCAGGTTACATCGGTGCGGTGGGGGTAATGCAGCGTTCAGCAGTAAATTGGCATCTTTAACTACTTAGTTGGACTATTTCTCGTTGAAGCGATTTTAAGGCGATTACCGTCGCTAAATTAGCAGCTCGATGCTTGTCTGTACGAATATCGACGGAAACCACATTGAAATACGTTCATATCAGCGCACAATGCATGGTGACTGTTACGACGCTCGCTGCGTCCTTGATACGGCGAAATAGGAGAAAATCATACTTTTCACATTAACGTGATTGTTTGATTGAATAATCCTATGTTATGTTTATAGCTATCAAGTGTATCTATTTATCAAAGCATAAATGAATTAAATCGACCAAGCCGCTTAGGAGCAGTAAGGAATTCAAGCCAAAAAACACCATGCAGCTAAAACAATTTTTCATATAAAAGTTTTAGTGGTACGATAAAGAAAATTGTTGCGTATGTTGTCCTAGAGTTGATAATTCATAATACATTTTTAGGAGTAGGCTTTAGAAAGTACCCATTCGGCGATATTAAGGCGACACCAAAAAAAATGGGGTTTTTTCGAATCCATTTACTCCACTATAACGTCATCAATGGGGTTTTTTCAAATCCATTTACGTTTTATTTTTTAACGTCAAAAATTTCATTTTTGGGTAAATGTTTATTGAGTATTTGATTAAGATTCTCACTGAAGGAAAACGCGACTGGATGAAATATTCTCGATAGAATTTAATTCCGAAAATACCCCTAAATTGATTTATTTTTTCTAAAATAAATAAATTGTTAAAATTAGGGGGATCGCCTCGTTCCGCTTCGCTTCGCTCGGCTCCCGAAATTTATACATCTAACCTAACAACACGTTCCTTTTCGCTTCGCTCGTCATCGCACATATTGACTTTTTGTTGAAATTCTTTCGTAACGAAATTCTTTAAAAGCGAAAAATCATGGGTCTGCATTTACGCCATAATTCAAATTAAACATACACCGACGTCATTGTAAGATACGGAACCCTAATAATATAGAAGTTAACTGTAGAAGTCTGATATACCTAACTTCAACGTGAAAACCAATTTCATTATTAAAAATAATTGATTAGCTTTGAGCAATTATTTTGAAATAAAATCGATTTTCGACGCTGAATACCTACTCATTGCTTACAAAGGTTAAAGAGAAAGATAAAACCCTCGAACACAAATAGTAATTTATATCGGGTTTCAATCGAAGGCTGACAAATTAAAAGCTACGTCACCATCAATCATTTTATTTTTAGTAGCATAAAGCTTTTTGGATCATTCCCATCGGCTCACTGGTCGGTTACGAGTTGCATCGGACCACGGGCCTATTATGTATCTCTAGTTGCTAACCAGACTGGGTGCCTAACATCAAGAACATAGATATACTATCGAATTCCGATTGTCTAAGGATATGTTCGCAATTGAAGTGACGACACAGTTCGTAAATTGTTCAATATCCACCAAAATCAATTTTGGAAGTTCAGTTTTTACCTATATTTTTGATGATAGACACCTAGTACAGTTGGCAACTAAAGATACAGAATAGAGGGGCAATGTTCTCATCGGCTTACTGGTCGGTTGCAACTACAAAATTGATGTATTTTTTTTCCCAACCGACCAGTGAGCCTACTGAATACTACTTTATTCAATGGAAAATTTTCACAACGGACCAGGGTCAAATGTGAACGTGTTACGTATTTGACCCTGGTTCGTTGTGAAAATTTTCCACTGAATAGAGTAGTACTCAGTAGGCTCACTGGGCGGTTGGGAAAAAGAATACATTAATTTTGTAGTTGCAACCGACCAGTGAGCCGATGGGAAGATTTAGACCGATGCAACTCGCAACCGACCAGTGACCCGATGGGAATAACCCAGCTTTTATATGTAAAACAGTAATACACTCCACACAATACTTGCCCCGAGGGAATATCTGTAGACCTGCTGGATGACGTCACAACTATCGTTTCTGTTTTTAGATTTTTATATGAATCTTCAATCAATAAGTGTAGGAAGCTAAGATAAAAAGTATAGTAATAAATTTTTAGGTGATGCAATATCCTGTAGCTTTATTAGAAAGTTAATTCTTAATTCATATCAAGTAATTTTATTAGTAGGCAAAAAATATTCGCTGGAATAGTTTCAGTACATCAGCACGCTATTTTGGATATCTATACTATGTGAAAATATGCAAATAGCTTCGCAACAGACAAACGGAATTATGGAATGTAATCTTAAAAATCGTGGCTCACCGGTGTCTCGGGTCTTCGCACCCTTGCAGCAGAACTGCTGGCTGGGTGAGTCACCAGAACAGAACAGAGAACAGAGAGATATCTTCCAATGGACGAAAAAACATTTTCGATGCGCAAAATAACAAAACAAAATACATTATTAGTGGAGTATTTGTAGCCATATACCAATATTTTCGTCATTAAAGCATGAAACTTAGCATACTTGTTACTTAGGTGTACTGGAGGACTTAGGAATACGGGACTCACCGTGTTTGGTTTTTATATTTTCCCGAATTTTCGGCGGAGTTTCATCTGCCATGGTCGCGAAAATATAAAAACTAAACACGGTGAGTCCCGTACTCCTAATAATGTTTATAGTGACCGTGTAAATTTAAAAACAAAATACCTTTCACCATAACGTACTGATGTAGTCTGACTGACGTGCGCGGGTATGCCGGTGTCGGCATCCTTTGAGCTCAAGGTGGCCCCCTTTTTCGAGTATTTCCAGAATATGGATATCTCCATATCTCCACCAGATTGTAGCATAGTAGCTATACTGTATCTCTTTCTGATATACAAGGTGAATTTTTGATCATCGTCCAAATTCATATTGGTGGCTTGGTAAGTGATCAGTATCATGGATCAATAACAATTTTGGTGAAATTCGTAAAATGAAATTTCGACTCCCCATAGTGATTCACTCGGGAGTGGAACTGAATTTATATGGGAAGCCGAAATTTCATATTACGAATTTCACAAAAATTGTTACTGATCCAAGATACTGATCACTTATCAAGCCTCCAGTATGAATTTGGACGATGATCAAAAATTCACCTTGTATATCTGACATTTAGTGACGGATGTAAATGTACATGTATCTGTTAATGAAATCACATGATCTACTGAACACACTGAACAAAATAAGGTTACGATAAAAGTGCTCAGCGGAATAACTTGCCGTCTTTACAGCACCGACGATTTTTACTTGATGTCTCGTTTTTGTTCAAACTTGTCAATAACCAAGTTGACTCACCTACCACACCTTGAGAAAGTTCTATTTAAGGTCCCTTTAAGTCCTACTCACGTTCTAGCAACCTGTTTTATGTTAATTTTGCTGGTACAAATTACGCTAAAACACCTTTTTCAGACGCAGCTTACAATACAACTTACAAGAACTTAACTTACAAGATTTAGATTGTTCGCCTTAAGTCACCAATGTTTTAAAATAAATGCTCTCAAAGCAATATATAAATCTTATCTTAAAATTACAATATTGACTTTGTCGTAATATTTAGTATTCAAAATTCACTTCGATAGTTGTATCCATCCATCAGCTTAGTTCGTCCACTGCTAGACATAAGCCTTTCCAGGAGTTTGCCACTCCCGCCGGTCATCCTGAATTGCCCATACTCACACACGCTGGGCAGGCGGGTTGGTGAGCGCGGTGCCGGAACCATCACACCAGTGACCCCGCTGCCCGTCACCAGTCTGTTCCATATAAGGCCTGGCTATTAGGGATGGATATACCGCCATCCATCGGTCCCACAGGCATGGTGGGCCTCCTGGTTTTTTGCCTGTGCGCTGTCCTCTTACTCTCCCCCGAATTACTTCGAGGGGGTCTCCAAGTAAGATGGTGGTACCTCCAGAGTCGAGCACGGCATCAGCTCTACCACCTGTTATATATAGTTGTATGTAACATAATAATAACCCTCTATGCCTTTTGTGTTTGTGTCTTATGTTGTATGCGTATTTTTGAACTTTGCTTTTAAATTTTGATTGTTAATTTCAGGAACCTCCAGGTCTATTCTTTAGTATTTAAATATAATCTTTAAAAATAATATTAAGATTTCTGTGTGACTGTGTTTTCAACAAAACAAAATAAAAAAAAAAATAAAAAAAATGATCGGGAAAAAAAGGATTTGAGTGAAATTTTTTTTTTCATTTCAGCAGGTATGTTTCTTTGGGAAAGCTTTTCAGTATGATCAGGATAATATGGTTTCATTTGAAGATACGTGTCTATTTACACCCGTTATCTCTTTAATATATGCGTGTATATATACATTACCAATACATAAGTAGTTGTACCTGACACTACATAAATCCGTGTCACTATCGCTACTTTCAGTTTTGCTTGAACGTCTGTTCATAGCACACAAATAATAGGTCTTTACATATGAAATTGCCGAAATTTTCTTACATATTCATGAGTTCATAATTCCTGTAATTCAATAGCTATTTCCATTATTTGTTTGAAAGTTGATTTCAAGGTTTTACATATACGTATTAAATTTTGTTTTTATTCTCAGTTTGATAACCAAAATTAAATGTTTAAAAACAGTTCGTCATAAATGCCATCCATTTCCATGATAAGATTCGTAATAAATTTTTACACATGACACTTTTCAAAATTTAAATTAATGTTGCTGTTAGCTTAATGTAATAGCTCATTCATACACAAAAGAAAACACACAATTTGGAGTTGTCATTCCTAAAAAAAATGCAAAAATGTTAGTATTGAAAATTGAGTTTCCTTCGGCTACTATAGGTATAGAAAACGGCAATTTCATATGTAAAGACGTAATATATACCTAGGTATATGCACATCATGTAGCTTCTTACCATGTCACTAAAATGATGATTAGTCCTATGAGAGTCTTCTACGGCGACACATCTGGAAATAAATAAAGATTAACTTGATTACTGAGAATTAAAAAAAATCACCTAATAGGGCCTATTTGTAAATATATATATATATAAGAATAATGCCTATTGCATGGTCATAAAAGTATATAATAAGGAAATTGATACTTGTCGTTGTTGGTTCTTGATGGAACATTTGGAACATATTGTGAATAGAACCAATTCTTGGTCACTGTTCCACCTTTTATATATATTACACTAGCGACCGATTTCTTTATAATAACATCGTCAGGCTTTTAGATATCGCTACGAATCATGAGATGGAGTATTTCGTAACAAAGACAAATATTATTCAAGAAGGAAAGAATGAAAGTAATTTATTTGCAACAACCACAGACATACATCAACTATACAAAACAACGTCCTACCCATTCCCACACACACACGCTTACACAACGTCACCTTCAACGACTGCTTCTCCGTTCGCATCATTAAATCATTCACTCCACCATTAACTGACATAGACCTAAGAACCTGGGAGACGTCATATATCTGGTCACTTGGTGCTCATTATGGACCTGGACTCAACAGACAGCACTGACAGACATGACCCGACCGACCGACGAATTAGACCGCTCAAAATTTCAAGTAATAATAACAACAACATCACACAACCACCTAACCACCATCATCGATCATCCAAGAAGAGCAGTGATTAAATAATATCAAAAATAACCAACATCATTTTTAGAGAAACCTACTTTATTATTTTTTAGAAAATAGTTTAAAACTAAAATGTTTTACAAGTGTCATTTTTACTTTTTACTTTTTTATTATGATACCTAAATTATATGTCACAATTTTTTTACATTCGACTGATGACGGCCCCATACCGAGGGCCGAAATATATCGAGTTATAATTTTTTTAATTGTTTTAATAATAATACTAATCAAAAGCTCGTAAAAGTTAAATATAATATATTTATAAACGTATAAATAAAAGGCTTATATAGCTAAAATTATATTTATTCATATTACAAAAAATAATCCATATATAGACGTTTTAAGTTTTGTCACCAATCTCGTGAACGAATGTTGCGGTCATCTGAATACGTTCAGTTGAAGACACCACCACACTCTTTGACTTTTTACGGTAAAATTTTTACAGTTGAAGCTATGCGTTTGTGGAATGGTTTACCCTTTCTTGGAAAATCTGCTCTTTCCTTGGATATTTTCAGAAGACGAATTAATAGTAGTTTATGCTACAAGGGCGCAAAGGAATAAATTACGAGGACGATTTAAAACACGAGCGTAGCGAGTGTTTTAAACGTAACCGAGTTATTTATTGCTTTTACGCCCGTGTATCATACTACGTTTTTCAATGTATAGTGTGAGGAAATGAAAACTAATATAATCTTGTGAACTTTAAATTATAATTGGCTCAAAAGGACTGTATCCAGAGCCGTTAAACAGTGGAAAAAAAAGTATAACATCTATGGTACACAGGAAAGTCTTCAGGTTAGCCAACCATTGTAAATAAATTAAAAAAATAATAATAATAAAGCCCTAGGGCAATATAATCGACTTTTTGTTCGGTTTTGATGCATAAAAAGGGGGCCTTTACGAGCACATGCATTGAAAAGAATATTTTGTCTCCCATTAAATAAGGTACATATACAGGATGCTAAGATGAAAATGCGAAAGCCGGAAACTCCTCGTAAATACGAACAAATTTTCGTACAAAAAAATGAAGAAATTGAGAAAAAAATGTAAGTTGCTTGCTTCACGACCATTGGCTACTTTTCCTCAAATCCGTCTCTCTCGCACTGAGGATTTTTTCGCATATGTAGTAAAAGGGACGCTAAAACTTTTACATATCAGTATTTCAGTATAGTCACTGAAATTTTCTGATTGTACTGCAGTACGTTGCGATATTTTCAGAGTTCTGCCGGATTTCCGATGGAAAAATATTGATATTGCTTACAGTGAGGTTTTATTTCCAAAAGGAGTGAGAAAACCAGCGAGTTTTTCCACATTCAAAAGCTCTCCAAAATCACGAAAGTTTTACAATTCGATAAAGACTAAAGATTTGTGTACTACTCTTGTACCGAATGGGAATTGGGAATGTAATGGTTGTTTTATGGCGGGTGTAAATAAATTAGTACCTATTTAAAACCACATACTGATAGCTGTCCTCTACTCTCTAAAATAAGGAAAACTTGTGTTGCAACTCCTTTACTGTTGAAGCTGTAAATCTGCTGAAACTGGTCGGCTTTCCCGATCATTACACGTATTGAGGTGAACCGTTTTTATACAGGTAAACCATGATTAAAATATTCGTAGTACACAGCGCATGAGTTTGATCATAAATGTACATGCATTCAAACCATTTCCTATTAAAACCTCAGACATGGCTGTATGGGTTAAGTTCCCTTTGCCTTCCAATTTCGTGTAACTGTACTTTTATAGCAGAAAAAGTTATTTAAGAGCGGTATCGCAGCCGGATTGTAAAAAGCCCGCCTTTTTCCAATTAATCGAAACAGAACACTTAAATTCAAAATTCATGCAATAGTTATTCAACAAAACCTTATTATATATGTAAGTACAGCATAAGTATTAAAGTATATCATCATGGTAAGCCCTCGACTTCGTCTTGCGCTCTTCGTTTACTCGTTTGTAAAAACAAATTACCGCACTAGTATCATAAATAACTATATTTGTTCTTTTGGGGGGTTTTGCGAGTATGATGGTGGTACCTCCACAGTCGAGCCTGCATTATCCCTGTCACCTTCAAAACTAGTAAATAGAAATACTTTGTTGACAGATGCACGATGAACTGCCAGAACCGCCGCCAGCGTACGACATGGTAGTCATCGATGTCTCTTCAAGTGATAAGGACACACATATTTTACAGGTAAATACATACATCCATATACACACGCTTGCCTCCCAGAGGGCAGAGACTACTGATTTCCATCTGCTACAATCCTCTTTATTACACACCTCTTTCGCCTCTTCATACAACATGCTTTTTTATTCCGGGTGCTTTTAACTCGGACCCTTTTTCAGTATGTCGCTCTCAATATTACAACCATTGAAGCAAAAAAGGCGGACAGAGTTTCCTTAACAAAAAACGGAAGCATTCATAGTATGCCGATCCACTTGTACGCACGAGCCCGGCACGCACACATTCACATCATAGTAAAAATTAACGTTAATTTAAGTTCACTCACACACTTACATTTGCCGCCATTGCTATGCTTCAGTAGTTGCTTAGCTGCGACTTGGTCCACCTTTTTTTAACTTCAATGATTCCAACATGATACAACGTGAAATATGAAATATTTTTGTTTTTTTTTGAGACGATAAGTGATGAGAAGGCTACCTAATAAAAATTTCTTCGATGAGACGCTTTTATTAATTTTAAACTTTGATATTCGGACAAAATGGCTACAAGAAAAACATATGACGTCACAATAAAATTTTTTATCAATACAGAATTTAACGTATCCCATAAACGGCAACAGAGTACACGAATAAGAGTTTATAGTACAAACAAACATACTATAAAGTTTAGCATTCCTCTTTAAGAGGAGGCTTTCCTTTTTCAACAGTTTTTGAACGAATCTACTACAGACGCAATCAATATGAAACTTACATATATGTTTTTTCAAACCTTTATCTTTACGTTGTAAGTAGCGTTACCTAATTGGAAAACTTTCGCTCGATAGATTTTATTCTCCTTTTGAGTGTTTTTTTGGTTTTGTGTTTAATCCGTTTGATTTTTATGTACACTTGCACTCGTTTCACAGTTACAATCTAATGTAACCCGACCGGTTTCGGTTTTGCACCATCATCAAGGGTCAAGATAAGCTACTTTGGAAGTTATTCCGTGCAATAAATGATGTAGTAAACAATGAAATATTATATAGTATTATAGATTTTTTTGTGTCATATTTTACTATCAATACGAACATCTTGTTTATTAACCGTTTTGAATTCAAAAATTACTTAAATGCAATATTGTAATTTTAGTCGATTTTAATCTTAAAATTAGACTCGTTCTGAATCGGTTTGCGCGCATTTTGGCGCACGCGATTTTCAACTTTATGAAAGTTATTCTACGGGTTATAAGGAAGGCCTCGTCTTAAACGTAAATATAGTTTATGAATACTCTCCCGAGACCTGAAAATGTAAGTGCCATATCAAATTGATGACGTCATAAATGCCGCCATGTTAAAAGGCGCCAAGGAGTATTTGGAATGTAATAAATATAGCAATAAGGTATCGTATTTGTACTCCACGATATTAATGTGTTTAAAAATTATTCTTTTTGCAATCGCGAGTAAAATACAATATAACATTTTTAAGGCAAAGATTTCAAAAGTTTAGATGAACCCTGGCACCTAAAATCTATTGCATTGTTGTTAAATATGTGCGTTAACATAATGCCGACGCGCGCACTTATGAGTGCGCAATCTGTCTATCTACGATTAGCAAACTGATCAGACTACTAAAGTCGTAAAAATTCAAAACTTCAAGTGTACTTAAGGTGTCCAACTATCAGTGTGTTCAGATGAGCACTGATTCCAAACGCGTGAGCGTCACCCATTTAAAGGTGGAAACATTTTGGTGCTGTCATACTACGGTAAGGGCTTATCTTTACTTTTGAAATCTTTGTTTTAAGGGGCTGCACAATGCTAAAATTCAGTCCTGCTCTAACGCGTTTGTATTTGACTCTCTATCCTGCTCTAATCAGTTGCCGCGCACGCAAAACTTCAGTTATTTAGAAATCGCGGCTCCATTAGGACATTTACCATAATTTCTTTATGTAATAAAGATGCTTTTTTCTAGTTGGTATCTGCGTGTGTTGGTTTCGTTTCAATCGGTTTTGAGACATGGAAACTGAATCGCTTTTTTCGTGCAATTCATGCTTTTTTTAAATTAATGTAATTAATGGAAGATTGAAAGTATTATTTGTAAAGATTTATTTATAAAGTGTAATTACATAATAATTGTCTTGAGTCAAAAAACATGACATATTTTTTTCAAATTTTTTCGATCTACATTGACGGAACTGAATCCAATACAAAACAGATGTTTAGCATTGTGGAGCCCCTTAAGGCACATTGCGAGCAGACATTCTTAGAGAGCGAGGTGATTTAAAAAAAGATGTCTGGCTTTGATAGCGTGAATATGGTTGCGTAATGACTTCATATCTACATCTCAGTAAGCCCTTAAATACTTTGTACCTACATAAAAACGTTAAAAAAACTAATCAATTATTTATTTTATAACTAAACTAAAAGATAAACTAATCGGCGGTAACTCAGGGGTAGAACGCTGGCCTCTAAATCCTCAGATCCAGGTTTGATTCCCGGTCGGGCATGCACCAATGAGTTTTTCGGAATCTATGTGCATAGTATTTGTTCTTACTTACCACTTGCTGAACGGTGAAAACGTCTTAAGGAAACCTGCATGTCCTAAAAAGCGTGTATTTGTGCCCGAAGTACGGCGAAAGGGATCACCATCCATCACGTTGGAACGTAATTATCGTCTGTGAAACACGGGTGTACCGAGTATGGACTGTGACTTACAGTTCACACTCGGAACACCTCTGACAACCTCTCGGGGATTCACGTCGTGACGATAGATTTATATATTTACTATGGAACAAACCCTGTATATCGAAAAAAAAAACAACTTTTTCATAGAAAAATGCAATGCCGCTCGGCTGAAATGGAAGGGCAGATTTTTTTGAGATTTCAGGGTTGGCTCCACAGTAAAAGTTGTTTTCTATACCATTGACTGAATAAGCTCTTCAAATATGGTTACACCTTTCTGTTACAACACCTTGTATTTATTTTTATACACATGACCCAAAACATACCCGGTAAAAGTATCATCTGCCATAGTCCCTTCATCATCAAAAATAATACGCGGTAAATAAGGGATCCAAGTGAAATCGAAATCGTAATTTTTTTTTGCTCTACTTGGGTCTGTAGCATATTGAATCTAGTTGAATCACAAGTGCAAGGAGCGTGACGTACTGTTTAATCGCAAAAACATCGTGTCACGCTCCTCGCACTTATGATTCAATTAAGTCGCGTCGCGCGCAATTAAACACTGTGCTACGGGCCACTTTTTGTACTTTTTACAATTCAAACTTAAACTTCGATTAAATGTTTTGTACAAGGCACCACCTATTGCTAATAGCAGTATCATCCAGGCAACCTTTGAGTGAGATAAATATGTTATTATTGTCCGTTTCTGTTACAGGAGGTGGTAACGGAGCCATGTGGCCACTGTCCGCAGCACCCTGGGAGACTTGACAGCGGACTGCCATCCTACGAAGCAGCCGTCATGCTGAAGGAATCCAAGTTATAATTAATGGGGATCAAAGCGCCAACCATAGACAAGACTTAAAAGGGCGTACTGTTCGCGTCAAACTGAAGGGTGCATATAAAGGCAGATTGAGCACTTAATTTTGCATTAATCAGAACTGAACTATATGACGTTTCCTTTTAGTTTAAGAGGATAGGTTCCGCTTGCATACTACCCTGTTACTCCATGCGGAAAGAATCGCAGTGCGAGATGGACGGATTCTGGAAAAAAGTCAAAATGACAACATTTTTCGCTAATTTTATAATAAAAAAAAAGAAGCAATGTTGCTATAAAATATCTGTCCCGTTAAGAGTTAAATAAAGTTTATACAGAATTTTATCCATAAATAATATGAACGGGTTTTTACTTTAATGAACTTAAACCTCGACATGAAAACTTTTTTTAGAGCCATCTTTGGCGTTTTATTTCTCAATATTGAAATGACTTCTGAGGATTCTTTTTCGATATGAGTATGTATTATATTCCCGAAAGAAATATATTTTTTTTCTTTTTTATGTAGTATTGCTAGATTCTTCAAACCAGGAAGAATAAATTATGGTTTTGCGGAAACTATCCTCTTAAAATAGCGTGCTCTGTGCGCCGTGGTTGTTACGACCACCATGAAACAGGCGCTCACGAAAATCAGAGCTTTTATTTAATAATTCGACTTATAGATACAGTTATTAAATATTCTAAAACTCACCCACGGGGTCTTTTGTTCACTTATTTTAATACAAACTTCAAGGTTGTATGATTTGAGGAAGGCCCCTTAAAACTTAAAAAACGTAAAATTTAGAGAGAATTTAGTATCTTTTTTATGGATTTTGTTTTGCTGAGACATGCCTATCACAAGCATAGTCAACTATTTACATTATTTAAATTAAACCAATTAACCAAGTTATGCAATGTGAAATGGTCATATGAAGTTGTGTATTTGACATTATACGGACCCTTAAATACTTTCGAGTGAAGTTAGCTCCGGCAGATAGATAGATGACAGAGAGAGAGAAAGAGGAGAGAGAGAGAGAGAGAGATAGATAGATATATTGAACAGAACGAAGTGAGTTTCGTAATAGTTTTGCACGAGTGTCCCAATGTCTAATTATGTTCAGTTGCACACAATACTTTATCTACCACCATCAAAAATATCGTGCCTCTACTTGTGCCTGTAGCATATTGAATCTAGTTGAATCACTTGTGCAAGGAGCGTGACGTACTGTTTAATCGCAAAAACATCGTGTCACGCTCCTCGCACTTGTGATTCAACTAAGTCGCAACGCGCGCGATTATACACTACGCTACAGGCCCTGGAATTGTAAAATAAATGATAGGTCAGGTCCTCTAAAAAGGCCGCTTTGGATGAATCTTATTATGATTTTGTTGTAATACCGTCTCTTTTGCACGCATGAAGAAACTCTGACTCTATCCTACTTTCAGATCATTTTATGTTTCACCCAAGTTGCCCTTTTTAGGTCCCCAGTTTACCTCTAGCATCTATGTAACTTAGATATTGTGACATAAATTCTACAACGAGCAGTACTCACGCCTTTGCTTTATCTTCATTTGCTACGGAGATGTAGCACAACTAGAGATGTACTAGCTGGCAATATTTCTAATTCCCCAGTGACGGGAAATTTGAACTGGGAATTTCCCAGACGGCTCATCTCTAGCAAAAAAAAACAATCGTATTCTTAGTCAATATTGTCTTTATTATACAACGTGTAACACAAAGGTGTGGTCATATTTGAAGAGCGTATTCAATCAATCATATAGAACAACTTTTACTATGTTATCACGCATGAAATCTCGAAAAAGCATCTGCCCTCCTATACATTTTCTCCAAGCGATTTTTTTTTATTGTTCTGTAATAAATATGACCAAACCTTTCTGTTACACATTGTATACAGTACTCCCAAAGATCTTTGTCAACAACCGAAACGGGATACTGCAATCCTATTGGCTCTTCCAATCTTACGTATAACGCCACAAACTTATCTTTCCCGAAGACGAAGACTCATAATGTAATGAATATAGAAGCCATTTTGGTTTGGCCTCGAGAAACATATAATTTTGGAGTGGCGAATTGTATCTGCTGGTTCAGTCAGATGTGTTGACAGAAATCGGTCGCCTGTTATGAGGAGTCTGTAGTCTGTATTCGTCTATGTGCGCATAGAAATCTAGAGCCGAGCGACCGGACGTACCACGTGACCTCATTGATTTTTAGAAATTGTAAGGAAATACGAACTTTGCCGAACAGTGGCGAAGATTTGTATGAGCATTATATGCTTGGGAGTACTGTATGTTTGAAGGTCCTACTTTTGGAGACTTATGAAATACGTGTCGAAGGGGTCAATCTTATGAATTTGCGTAATATTAAAATAATAAGTATAAAATATTTAAATTATTTTTAACCCAAGGAGTTTTATTGATGTAATTTTTAGGCATTTTTAGAAATAAATAAGGCAACAATTTTTGGAAGGTACCTACATTATGTGTAAATATAAAAAGTAATTTTTAACTCTTCCGAGGAAAAAAAAATACTTTTTATTAAGTTAAATAAACATTATATACCTTCTATAGATTTTTACATTTGGTTGATGGATTTATTATGCAAGGTGACGTTTTCATTATTGTCCAAATTCATACTGTAGGCTCGGTAAATGATCAGTATATATAATAGTAAATATACTATAATAAACAAAATAAATAACACGTGCTACCCTATAAATTGATGGAAATATGATAAAAAACAATTGCTCTAAATTTTTCTAGTAACTTCAGAAAAAGATCAGGTATTTTAAGAAAATCTCTCGAATAGCATTGTCGTATCATCACTATTGCGATTTAATTAGATACGTTACAATGACAAAATATATTTCAGAATCATAATAAAACATCAAACAACATTAAAAAAAAACAGTTTTCAGGTACGATTTATAGTTTTTCCACACTACGCAAAAATATTGCAAAAAGAGTCAAAATAACTGAGGTTATCCATGCGCGGCTGTTAACTAAGGCGAGATAGACAGTTAAAAAATAAAAGCGTTCGAGCAGGGGCTCTACCGCGTAATTCTCATTTGTATCAACTTCAAGCAAATGCATGCGAATTTCAACGCGTGCAAAAGAGATGGCATGTTAGGCGGGCGTCGTCGCACGCACGTCAAATTTCAATCTCAAGTTGATGTTGATGAAAATGAGAATTACGCGGTAGACCCGCAGGACTTATTTCCATGGAGCGCCGACCCTTAACAAGGGTATATTTCTTTGGAAAAGTTGTTTTGTACTTGTACAGTATGCTCGGTAAAAGTTCGGTAAATGTAGTTTCATTTAATGTGACCTGCTTGTCTAAGTAGTATAGTTTAATTTAAATAAAATAAAATAATTAATAATTATTATTTATATAATTTAAATTAATTTTATAACCTTAATCCTTTCTCTAGAAGGGCAAATATATTTATTATTTCAAGTAAAATATTTCTTTAAAATTATTAATAATTTTATCATAATTTTTAACGATGTTGTAAATATATTAAAACTGGCACCAAATAAATGCTGTGATAGTCGTTATTGGATTGTACGCTTTTAATGTTTGTTTGCATTAAAACAAAACTATAATTTTTTAGTCTAAATTGTATAATAGTATTGTTATGCTTAAGATTATTTGTGAAGGTGTTTAAGGGTCGATTCGTCGGAGTTCTAACAAAATCTAAAGAAATAATTTTATTATGACGCCCAAAATAAATTTTTTAGCTAAGAACAATGTATTTGTCACAGTCAAAAGTCATAACTGGTCAAAACTACTTTTGACTGCGAGAATGAGTCAGTCAAAACTAGTTTTGACTAAGGACGTAGTGTTGACTGATATTCGCAGGCAAAATTAGTTTTTCGGATGTCCTGCAGCGCAGAAGAGAGCCGGTAGGTTAGGTTAGAAGGTTAGGTATGGCAAGTCGCGGAACGCAGTTCGACCGCCATACCTGACCTTCGTAGTTATTTTTTTATGACAACCCAGAAATACTTTTTAATCTAAATTACTTCAGACCCACTTATTTTGACTGGTTTTCGCAGTCAAAACTACTTTTGACCGGCTATGAGTTTTGACTGCAACATATACAAGTAGTTTATTATATACAAAACATGTTATTAATAATAATACAGTGGCTTCAAAATAGTAATTGGAATTTCCGTATACGTGACTGTAAATTTCTAAAAAAAACATAATTACGCCTATATTTTGGGCGTCATAATAATTCAAGATTTTGTTACAAATTCAAAGGATTGACTCTTAAAAGACTTAAATGCTTTTTGTCAATTATATATTGTAAGAAACACATTTGCTACTTACTTATTTTGAAACTGCTTATTCCAAATTAATAATAATAATTATTATTTTTTATCCCAAAATTATTTTGTTTTATAGCAACTTTGGCTACCGGTTTCGTATTACACATCATCAAGCTAACAATTTTTTAATTTTATCACTAAAACATTAACATCTAAAAGAAATGAATTGTAAATAAGTAAAATAATAAATTGTTTGAATTAGTCTTAAAATTTATCATTTATTGACCCGAATATAACACAAATATAATACGACGGTAATACGAAACTAGTAATTTAAGTTAATAATAGGTCATTACCTATGAAATTGCCGAAATTTTCTTATAGATTCATGAGTTCATAATTTCTGTAATTCAATAGCTATTTCCATTGTTTGTTTTTTGTTTGAAAGTTGATTTCAATGTTTTACATCTACATATTAAATTTTGTTTTATTGTCAGTTTGGTAACTAAAATTTAATTTTCAAAAACAGGTCGTCCTCAATGCTACACATTTCCATGATAGGATTCGTAATATTTTTATACAGCACACACTTTACAAAAATTTAATTAATGTTTAATGTTGTCTCATTCATATACAAAAGAAATTATAAAATTCTGATTTGTTATTCCTAAAAAAAAAAATGCAAAAATGTTAGTACTGAAAACTTGAGTTTCCTTCAAATTCTCTATAGAAAACGGCAATTTCATAGGTAAAGACCTCTTATAAAAAAAAAAATTGTGGAAAAATCTACAAGAATTTGTGAATGATTAAATGAAGTTTCGTTCATTTTAAATTCAAACCAGAATATGAATTTAATTTGCTTTTTGCAGTTTTACTAGGTATTCATATTAGTATATAATATATAATATCATAGTGTGTAGGACCTAAGAAGCCTAGAAGAAACAATAAATTAAATCTTAAACAGATTTTAGTTTTATTTTAATCTTACTATTTTCTGGACAATGGAGGCAAACATTGTGAAAATACCTGCATGCCCTAATTGGCCGTCCATTAATCACGTTATTTTTTTAGCAACTTTTTAACCCCCCCCCCCCCTCCCTTCCTCATGGTGATACGTGGTGAAGTTTTAGACTACCCATCCCCTCTACCCAAAATCACGTGTATTTTTTTGGTACAAAGTATATAAAAAAAATTCCGAATATTTAAATTAAATAATATTATTATCTTTAAATATATCTATAAAAATATCTTTAATTGCTTAGCAACGGCGAGTCAAGGTCACGCACCGTTTTTCGGTTTAAAAATTGCGCGTTCAAAGAAAAATAGATAAATACACGTGATATCTCACTAAACCCCCCCCCCTGCCCCTAGTGATGTTTGGTGATTTTTTTCGAACCCCCTCCCCCCCTTTCGAGCCTCACGTGATTAATGGACAACCCCTGAAATCTTTTATATCGTAAATAACCTATCACGTTCGAGAGAATAAATCGTCGGTGAAACGTGAATGCAATACTCGGTAGCACCCCTGACACTCTGTACGATGGATCTGAGTCAAGATTTAGACTGCGATATCCCGAATCCATACTGGAGACTCGGTTAGTGATCAGGAACAATGTTTTACGACCTTCAGGCGAAATTCGAAAAAAAAATATTTTTTGCTCCCGTACTGCTTGTAATTGTATTTGAACTAGTCCAGTTTGTATTGAAACAAACATATTTTTAGGGTTCCGTACCCAAAGGGTAACCAACGGGTCCCTATTACTAAGACTCCGCTGTCCGTCTGTCACCAGGCTGTATCTCATGAACCGTGATAGTTAGACAGTTAAAATTATCACAGATGATGTATTTCTATTGCCGCTATAACAACAAATACTAAAAAACAGAATAAAATAAATATTTAAGGGGGCTCCCATACAACAGACATGTTTTTTTTTGCCGTATATATATATAGTAGTACGGAACCCTGCGTGCGCGAGTCCGACTCGCACTTGGCTGTTTTTTTATTATTACTTAAAAAAGGAACTTCGTTCCTGATCACCAATCGAGTCTCCAATATGAATTCGGGCGATTGATTAAATTTCACCTTTTTGAAAAGTACCCGAAATAGACACGTGCACTATTGATTAAGTATTACTTATCTCATACAGTGGCGTGCATACAACTTTTTTCCGGAAAAGCAACCAGAAGGTTAAGTTTGACAAATAAAAAAAATATGAAAAAATTTAAAAAACACTGAAAAAAAAAGTTTGTATGACGGGGTAGGCACTGCCAACCCTAGAGTAAAAATTTTCATAAAAACTTTTTCATATTTTTTTAATTGTCAAAATTGACCTTGTGATTGCTTTTCCGGAAAAAAGTTGTATGCACGCCACTGATCTCATACAATCACTTTTTAATGAGATTGTATGTTTTTTTTGCAAAATACGAATTACATTGAATAAATTATTATTAGGACAGATAATGTTCTTAGAATGCATTACAAACTAGACATCAATCACAACTAAATTTAAAAGTGCAAATAATTTGAAAAAATTCCTCGGGCCTGGATTTGAAGGTGGGACCTCCTGCTTACATGACAGGCGCGCTACCGACTGCGCTACCGAGGCTCGTATCTGGAACGACGAATTTTTCCACCATACCTGTACACCGAATTTTTTGTAACCACTTGATATACCAGCTTGTAATGTACATACTGAACGCTCACGAGGGCGTTATGTGATTTCACGCATTGCTCATTCTGAACCCACTCACCCACTGTCTTAGAATCAAAGTGTTCCCGCTGGGCCTAGTTAAGTAACTCTTTTGTTGAAAGGTTGAATTTGCCATTAAAACCGATTCTGAAGGCTTCCATTTTACATTTAATTTTGTTTTGTTAAACTAAATTTTGTTTATTGCAAAATAGTCCTCAAATGCTAGGAACAGAAGCTAAATTACTTTGGAATAATTTTAGTTTCGACAGCACCAAAACTAAAATTAAAGCCTTTAGAATCAGCTACATTATAATTCCAACTTGTTCACGTACAGGATCAGAGTTTGAAACCAAACATGACTGAGTAATATCATAGTATATGGAAGTAGACAGTAGTTTAACTGGGCAGTGTCCTTGAAATCAATACCCACGGCCGCTCGGTGCCTAAACTCGCGCTAGGGCTGCCAACTGACTGTTTACGTATTTGATAATGCAGCATTATCAAATACGTAAACAGTCAGCTGGCTGTCTGGCTGTTAACATTAAATAATGCGACAATTCAATATAGCATTAATAATGCTATAATGAATTGTCGCATTATTTAATTTAAACAGCCAGAGCACAACATATGGTATAACTTCGTGCCATGATTTACGAAAATGCGCGGGAGCGGCTTACAGTGTCAACGCGGCAACGTGCGTACGTAACTGCGGAGTGCGACCGCGACTGTCGTAAGCTGAGTTGAACCGAGTTTTGGGAGGGGTTCGTTTCGGCCCGTTTATATTAGAGATGATGAATATAACCATTAACAATTAATATTAACGAATATTTAAAATTAATCATGATATTCAATAAACAAAATTAACATTATCGAATAAAAATATCACATCAACTTCTCCGGTAGAATTTATGTTTGATATTTTAACACATATTTCGATTGGTTATTGGTTGATTATTAGGTTAGTTTTGTTGTATTACTTGAAAAACAAAGACACGTGTCGTCACTTTATTGTTGTTTTCTGTTAAATGTGAAAATTGTAAAGTTGTTATGCAAATTAATCTACTTGGAACCATTTCGATAGGTGTGTGAGCGAAAAAATTATAGAGTATTTGTTTATTCGCTGAAAATATTTGTTAATATTTTTATTCAATGGTCACATTCATTATAAATATTAACGAATATTTACACCAAATACAATTATCGATATTTTTATTATCAATTAACTATTAACCAAAAACAGTTTCAGTTTCAGTTTCAGTTTATTTATTCTTCAAACAATTTACATTGTATTAGAAAAACAATCTTATAATTAACTTATTTTACAAATCTTAAAATTATAATGACATTGTATGTATCAGGTTCTTAATTTGATGCAATGTTAATAAATAATAGTAATGGTAATGGTAATAAAATGTCTATTAGTTATCAAATTTATGTCAAAAGTATAAGGTAAAGGACAAAGATCCACGACGTCAAGTATTGTCAAAGAAAAAAATCATCCAATGAGTACAGACATTTCGCAAGCAAGATTTTTTTTAGATTAGTTTTAAAAATACCAGTTGAGTCAATTAGCTTCAAACTTAAAGGCAACGCGTTGTAATATCTAACAGCTTGGTAGCAAGCACTGTGTTCCGCAATGTCAACCATTATTGACATCTCTAGTTTGTATGAAGATAGAATACTGTCTACTTCCTTATACTGTGGTAATATGTAAATGTTTACGTTTAATTATCACTAATATCACTATCGGTCGCTTTCGCTCACACGAAACATAGTAATTTCAAAATTAAACATTCCTAACGAAGGATATGTGCCGAATTCATATTGTGATAAGCAAAGTAATATGTGTTGCTCGAGATATGAGAAGTAATTTTGTTATGATAATAATATGACATTACAGTCAGTGGTACAATAAAATGTTTTAACGCAGCGTTTCTTAACCTGTGGTCCGCGGACCCCCGGGGGTCCCCGAGCATATGTATGGGGGTCCGCAGCCGAATCTATAGACTGAGACATTTACTGCTTTTCTCAACGACGTACCTCTGTGAAAAGGCATTCTCTGCTCTTGTGTATACCAAAAACAAATACAGAAATATATTAAAAGTGGAATCCGATTAGAGACTACAACTCAGTAGTAATATAAACCCAAATATCACAAATTTAGTTGCAAAAAAGCAGCACCAACCTTCTCATTAACGTATTTTATATGAAAAAGTATATAGAATTAAATGCTTTCCCGATCATAACACGTATTGAGGTGAGCCGTTTTATATAAATCAAAAAGTATATATTTTTTGTAATTTGTAGAACTAAAATAAATGGTCCGAAATTTTTTGCTGCTTTTTTATTAAGGGGGTTCTTAAAATTGTGCTTGATTTCCTAAGGGGTCCGTGGACAAAAAAGGTTAAGAAACGCTGTTTTAACGTATTTGGACGTGATGTATGAAGATAATTTATTATTTAGGGTTCCGTCACAACAGATGCTCAGTATTCGACTGCGGTATTCCTCAAAAATTGATAGGCGCCACGGAAAAAAATAGACACTTTTAGAACTTGCATATCTACTTCAGTAAATAATGTATTATTTTTATAAAATAGTATATCATTTTCTATCTTTTTCTAGGGATCTGTTAAACAAAAACGTGATTGGAGAAATTCGGCTCGATAAAAATATTTATTGAAATAAGGTTTTTTTCGACACCAATTCTCCTGGTTTGACAATTTGGAATGACAAATGGACTGCAATTATATTTTATTAGATGGGTTTTCACAGCATCTAGGACATGATTAAACGAAATTTGGATAGCAACTTTAGTACATTTTATAATAATAAAAAACCGACTTTTTGCTACTTTTCCACGAATCCGTCCCTCTCGCACTGAGGGTTTTTTCGCATATGGGGTAACAGGAACGCAAAAACTATTATATATCGCCTTAAAATATATGCAGAACTAAAACCCATTAATGAGCAAATTTTCGATGACGTGTTTTGTAAAATCATTTGTGGTCAAAGAATATTTTGATAGAAGACGTACACTACGTACACTTGATAAAAATGTCGTTTATAATAATAATAATAATAAATGGTTTAATTCAGTTATTTATTTTACAAATAATATTAAAAATTGTACAATCAAAAACTTATATTAAGAATAAAATAATAACTTACTCCAGTATTTTACAATTAGTGCATTTCATCTATCTCCTATCACCCTTAGAATGCTGTTGCTACTACCACGAACCCTAGAGAGCAGAGAAGCGCAATTTTTGCGATGGACCGCATAAAAATCATCTGTGCGTGAATCTGCAAACATGCCAGATGCACTGCAGAGATAAAAAAATTATAAAATAGTAAAATGGTGTACTATCATATATCACCTAGAAATAAACGCGCAACTAGGGATTTGCCATTTCATTCAAATTTATTTATAGACATTCCCAAGTTTTCATTTACCGAAGCAAAATGTAATTTCCATATTTCAGAGATACATTAAGCCTTTGGAATGGACCATATGGTTTTGTGTATAAGGTTTAATTTTCAATAAATTCCGTTTTTGCTACAGAGCTAGTTTTTGCGGTATCAATAACCAACTCCATTCATTCCATTTAATCTTTCATAACACAACATACAAAACAAGTGTATAAAAATGTATCGGGTATTTATGACTTACATATTCATTATACCTATGTTTTTATATCCGACAGTTAAGGCGATATGTAAAAGTTTTAGTGTCCCTGTTACTCCATATGCGAAAAAACCCTCAGTGCGAGAGGGACGGATTCGTGGAAAAGTAGCAAAAAGCCGGTTTTTTATTAATATAAAATGTACTAAAGTTGCTATCAAAATTTCAAATTCTAATTCAAATAGTTTATTTTGCAATGCAGGTATAGATATATACACTTTTTACACGTCAAATTTAATCTAATAAAGAAAATATATGTAATAAAATAATAAATGTACATGGACTAGATTAAAGGTTTATTTAATTCATGTAGCAATATATTTACGATTAAAATGATAGGTAAAATATATATTATACAACGTAAAATCCAATCTGCCGCCCGAACCATTAGGTTATATAACTCAATGGCCCGAACCCATACCGGAGACCCGGCCAGGGACCAGGAACAAGGTTCAATGATCACCAATGATTTCGTTTAACCAGGTCCTAGATACCGTTAAAACCCATCTAATAAAATATAATTGCAGTCCGTATGTCATTCTAAATTGTCAAAGCAGGAGAATTGGTGTCGAAAAAGACCTCATTTCAATAAATATTTCTATCGAGCCGAATTTCTCCAATCGCGTTTCTGTTTTAACAGATCCCTAGAAAAAGAATCCAAAAATAATATACTATTTTATTAAAATAATACATTATTTACTGAAGTTGATATGCAAGTTCTTAAAGTGTCGATTTTTTTTCCGTAGCGCCTTTAACTGTTTGTTTTATAAAATCAAATATCAATATAAATTAAATAGTATACTTCCCATTCCCAATACTTTCGGCTAAAATATATAAAAACAATAAACTCGAAACAATCTGTACAGTAATATATTTAAATAATGCGCGTAGAATCCATGACAGATTGTCCACTTCCGGTCGCCTATAGATAGCCAAAATGACACCCATTATTGCTTCCGGTTTCGAATTGACCAGGTCCTACATACCGTTAAAAACCATCAAATAAAATATAATTGCAGTCCATATGTTATTCCAAATTGTCAAACTAGGAGAAATGGTGTCGAAAAGGACTTCATTTCAATAAATATTTTTATCGAGCCGATTTTCTCCAATCGCGTTTCTATTTAACAGATTCCTAGAAAAAGATTCCAAAAATAATATTCTATTTTATCAAAATAAAACCTTCTTTACTGGAGTAGATATGCAAGTTCTAAAAGTATATATTTTCCGTGTGTACAGGGTCGGACTGACCATAGAGTCAGGGTGGCGATTGCCATCCGGGCCCTCGCATGCGCGTGGTCCCCTGACTTACACGCAAAATAGTTCACATATACAAGGTGACTTTTTGATCATCGTCCAAATTCATACTGGTGGCTTGGTAAGTGATCAGTATCATGGATCAATAACAATTTTTGTAAAATTCGTAAAATTTAATTTCGACTCCCCATAGTGATTCACTCGGAACTGGAAGGGAATTTCTATGGGAAGCCGAAATTTCATTTTACAAATTTCACAAAAATTGTTATTGATCCAAGATACTGATCACTTATCAAGCCTCCAGTATGAATTTGGACGATGATCAAAAAGTCACCTTGTATACGAAGAGAAATTTTCAAAGTTTTGAATTTCTTTCTATTTTAAATTTTGTCTAAAGATTTTGCAAAACTACCTGTCTAAATCATATCATATCAATAAATGAAGCGTGTTTTTCTAGATATTAGAGTGAAAAACTACAATTTATTTGTAATAAATATTAATTTGCTGAGGTGTTGAAAATTTGCATATTATTGTCTAAACTCGTCATTTTGCGTATTAAAACAGAAAACTGTTAGTCCCAACGCCGAATGAAAGCTTGACTAGGAAATTTGAAAAAAATAATTTTGCCGCCCGGGCCCCTTAGGCTCAGTCCAACGCTGACTGTGTAGACACCTGGAGCAGGTAAGGTACCGTATGAAGAGGCAGCGATCACTCGAACTGTGAAGAGGCCCCATCCTCTCCACGCCCGAGTAGCCTTCAACATTGTTCCTGCCCTCTCCAGGAGTTCAACAAGCCTTTCATTACAATCAGTTTGGCATTCTTTGAGACAATAACACAATGGGTAGCACTTTCCAGTCTTTGACAAATTTTACTTGAAAATATCTGTTGTTTAAGTTACCTGGGCCCATAACCTAATGAAACACATCGAGTGATTTGGACAGACTAACTTTACTGCACATAGCACATACAGATGGCGCTAGTGGCCAAAAGTTATTGACTGAGTTTGTTACCATTAGACTACTTAAATGTTTTAAAGTCCAATAATTTTCATTTAATAATTTTCCTTTCATTAAGAGGCCCCTTTTTGCCTGGATTTTTCTTAATATTCATACAAAAGGTAAACACTGAATGTGAAGTCAACGGCTTATTTTCTTCATATATTTTTCATAAGTATTATCTAGCGACATCTAACTACGTCTCTAATTCCCTATAGAGCCCAAAAAGCAAAATTTTATGAAACACCATCATAAAAGCTGTCAGGATATCGTGAATATTGCCTCATTTTAACGCAAAGTTTAGCAAGTTGTATAATTGTTATCTATACTGGAATTAAAAATATGAGAAAAATTATGACGTAGTTTATGTAAAGAAGACTAAATTTATACACTTTTCTATAAATAAACAGTTATCGTTTCATGGAAAACAGTTTTTACCTGAAACCATTTCACAAATTCGGCGCTTTTTGAATATCTCGCCATGTTGCACCTCTTGACGAGAGATGGGTCGGAGTGAAATGAGGGGGTTAGGGAAACATATACAAAAATATTTGCAAAGTTTCATCAGGACTTCACAAGCACCTAAACTAAATATTTATACGGCAGCTGAGTGGCATGGCCCACCTTAAGATAACGCTGGCCTCTCAATCTTGAGATTCAGGTTCGATTCCCGGTCGGACATGCAACAAATGAGTTTTTCTAAATTTATGTGCATAGTATTTGTATTACACAAATTACAGAGGCTGTTAAAGTTTCCTTGTTTAAAGCCTACTGTCAATCTTTTTACACCTGCGGTCTGTGGATTAACCACCTTAAAAAGACCGTGAGAGTTCTGCGCATCCAGTACAACAACGCGTTTAGGATGCTGATGGGGCTGAGGCAGTGGTGCAGCGCGTCGGGTATGTTCGCTGTGGCGCGCACCCAAGACTACTTCGGCATTATGAGGCTGCGTGCTGCCTCGCTGCTGCGCCGAGTGCGAGCCTCTACCAACAGCATCCTGAGCACGATAGTGGATAGGATTGACAACCCATTCATTATGCATTGGGTGCAGTTGTCAATCCTACCCAATGCGAAATAAATTAAAATTTGTAAATATAATAGTTACTAACAATAGCAATTAAGTAAAACTGTTACTAACAATATGGATACAATATCCGAAATAAACGTTATTATTATTATTACCTAATACTTACCACACGCTGAACGGTGAACAAAAACATCGTAAGGAAACCTGTATGTATTTGTGCCCGAAGTACGGCGGTAGAGCTCACCACTCATTACGTTGGAATGTACTATTCGTTGTTGAAATGCGGGTGTACCGAATGTGGACTTAGGAAATCAAGGGAGAACGGTTATTTCTAGCGACATGATTGAAATGCGTTCCTTACGTAATTATGTATAATTTCATTGAATGACAGAATGAAAAATATCGACATACGGGATCGTAAATACTCCACAGATTAACTTTTTAGTTTTTTTATTTATCATTCTAAGATGGTTTTTATTATATTTTAATTCAAAGATGGTATTTTAGATGTTTCCTTAAATTACCATTAAAATTAATAATTTGTTGGCCCGAGGATGTGTCATACGAAACCGGTCGCCTTAAGTAAAATAAAAATAAATATTTGAGGAATAAAAGTACAGGAATTTGTGTAATTTATTGATGATAATATTCCACTAAGAACCCTCAATCAAATCCATCGAATATGTAATTAGAACTACTAGAAAACGCAAAATTAAATTATAACTTAAATTTTAATAAATGGTTGCGTCCGTCCGTCTTCGAATATGTTATAAGGGTTCCGTTTTTCATTTGAAGGTAGGGAACCCTAAAAACAAATTGCCTTCACTTCGAAGTGCATAACTTCACGTAATATGCCGTAGTCAAAGATTTCAAAAGTAAAGATAAGCCCTTACCGTAGTATGACATCACCAAAATGTTTCCACCTTTAAATGGGTGACGCTCATACGTTTGGAATCAGTACTCATTTGAACACAGTGATAGTTGGACGCCTTAATGATTTTTTAAGAGAAAAGGGTCTCAATATACCGTCGTGTGCATTTTTAAAGTGCACTAACATTTCAAGAAATACGAATAAAGCCAAAAGTGTGACATTTCACATTCAAAAACAATGCAATAGATTTTAGGTGCCAGGGCTCATCTAAACTTTTGAAATCTTTGGCCGTAGTATTGTCAGTGAAAGAACGTATATAATTTAAATTTTATCACCCTAACTAAATAAAAGTTACGTTTCGTTTTCAGAAACTTTTTAAATGGAACGCTGCTCTAAAGTGGAATTGAGAAAAATGGCTGAAAACGAAACGTCGCACTATTCTCTATTTAGTTGCAGTCACAGCTTTGTAACTGACGAGCATGTACGAACGGGTTGTCTGAAGAATAGATTTCAATCTCAGTTATGTATTACAGAAGTTACCGTGAAAGTTTTTATCGTAAGGACAAATTACATGACATCTGGTATAAATT
The DNA here is from genome assembly GCA_934047225.1 of Ypsolopha sequella. Classification (NCBI taxonomy): domain Eukaryota; kingdom Metazoa; phylum Arthropoda; class Insecta; order Lepidoptera; family Ypsolophidae; genus Ypsolopha; species Ypsolopha sequella. The sequence continues at coordinate 7,632,989 of OW204002.1, read as the reverse complement.
ACAACTTGTTTAGAGTTCCCTTAAAAATCATACCGTGTTACTACAAAACGGTGTTTAACTTTAGACAGTGTTTAAATCTGTTGTGGTCGCCTTTTCTTTCATATTGCAAAAGAGTGACAGCAACAGATTTAAACACTGTCTAAAGTTAAACACCGTTTTGTAGTTACACCGATAGGGTTTGTATTTATATTGTGCGTCCTTTTTTTAATTGTAATGAGGTGGCCAATCAATAGCTGGCTATCACTTTTCATAACAAAGTGCTTTTCTTTTTCAGCGGAAATTCGTAGTTTTTGTGAAAATCAATAATCAAAATTGGAAAATGTTTCTGTACGAAACGTAATTTTAGACTAAAAATTAAAGTGAATTGGCGTAACGAAACGTCAAATGACCCGTACACACGCAATTTTACCAGCTATTGTCAATATTATTGTCGTTATGGTAAGTTTGCGGGCGAAAACTGTCCAAAATGGCCGCGAAATGCTAAAGTCATACTTTCGCGAGAGTGCACTTTTTTGAAAAATATTTAATGTTTTTTTTTGTTTCATTGGGATACGGCAAAATTGCCTGATTATAGCTTTAATTAAAATCTAGGCCAATTCTGTGACTGTTAGAAATTGGCGTTTGCGCTACTCAACCGGGATATGCCTGGCCTTTAAGGGGCAGGTAGTCGCCAACGACCTTGAGTCACCCTGTGTCGGTACAAATATCGACAGAAACACTATTGAAGTAACGTTCATATCAGCGCGCACTGCATTTACGACGTCCCTGGGTCTCCGGATAGCGCGAAATAGGAGAAAATAATACTTTTCACATGGACGCGATGGACGGAAAAATAATACCATAAATGATTTTTCCAAGCAATATTTTCCTTGTTAAAACTCGCGTGAGCTGACATACTAAGTTATTATTACATGCGGCTTGAACATTCACGTGTGATTGTTGTTAATTATATGCCAACTGTTTCACTGATACAATTTCGGCATTATTAAGAATAGTGTCGTTTTTAGGACGACGACGCAGTCTTCACCGTCGTTGTTAAACGGGCACTGGCAGCCGCCGATCGGCGAGCTGCACGCATTGCTCGTGCGCTGAGCGTTGGCTGCGTCGTCGAAGGAGGTGGGATGGTGGATGCACTTGATTCTTTAAATTGTTCCAATTGTTCGTTATTAGGGGCGGTTATTAAACAGACTGAGCTCACAACGTCGTCACTGCCATTGGACGCTGTCCTAATGTTGCTCGATCCATCGAGAACTGGTTGACAGATTTTGTAACTGCTTAATCGTTATTCGTCGTTGAGAGATGATTCATTTTCTTTGCTTTGGAGTTCCCAAACAGAAACTTCGTTCTACTTCAAATCCTTAGTGTTAGAAAGTTGCGAATCCGTAACGAACCTTGATCCTTCGGATGTCTAAGCAACATTAGCAACGCGCTAAACATTGAAAACAGACTCAATCCCATCCGACTTAAAGTCACATTAAAGTTCTTTCCACGAAAGAAATCGCGCAGATTAAGGCATTTTCGTATGTATTCCTTGACAATAAGTACTATGAGAGGGGACTTCCTTCTTGAATAGACTTTACCTCCAAGTTTTGTGAGAAAGGGCATAAAATGATAATACCACCACACAAAGTCTTTATCACTTTGAATTAAGCACGAAAATTCTTTTACCCATGGGAGTATTCTTACGGTGCGATGATATACAGGATGTAAATAAAGTGATAGTACCTTGCTATGTTCCAATGATCGAATTTAGTTTAAAATATACTTTTAAGTATTTCAGGGTTCAGTCATAAAACCGAAACGAAACGAAGCCTCGGTATCTGTTCGAGCTGAGGCCTGTATCTGTATGTGAAGAATTACGGTAGGGCTCCTAAAAAAATCAAATATCTTCGATGATGTGACATATTTTAAATACTTTAATAAATTCTTTTAAACATTTGTTAACGAAAGCGTATTTTTACACAGGCCACATTTACATTGACGGAACCCCACATAGTATATACGATGGATGAAAACAAACACTTGTACTGTGTCACAATTTACTTGATAACACACTTAACCCAACTAGTTTCGCCTTATCGGCATTCTCAAGGGACTTTACATAATAGTTAAGTTCTTAACACTAGTTATGTGTACGATGTATCACTAGTATATACGATATATAACTTACTTTCGAGTATTTTTATTAAGCTGTTCAGTATGGTCAGTAGATGAGGTCTGCAATATAATACATTTCCCACAGTAGTATTTCATTATTTTCTCAGGTATAATTTGACAAATCTCTTAATGGAATAATTTTGGAGGAGAACTGATGCATATCCAGCAGATTTATACTTAAATCTAGTTTAGGTATCAGGAGCCTATTTTAAACTAACCTGTAATAAGATGTTCTATGTAATTAATTAACATTTGTATAATGAATACTACCTATATTATTACTATGTTTTGTTTTTATTCTTCTAAGTAAATGACAGGACTCTTTTCCCGCCCTATAGAAAAGCGGTTAGAAAGCACGCGCGTCGCTACCGGGCTAAACGGGGTATTTCTGCAACGCCCTTTTGAATACAAATAAGGTTGAGACCTTACACTTTATTAATGTTTCCTTCGTCTCGGAAAAAGTAGTTCCTTTAAAATGTAAGGTGACGTTAACAGCTATTGAAATGAAATAGTGCATTTGGAGGAATTATTGTTGCTACGTTTTGTTCGGTAGAAGAGGTGGGGCTGGGGACATGGCCTTAGAATTAAAATGGCGGACATTTTTCAAGGTATTCGGAGAAATTTGTCCTGCGGGTCTACCGCGTAATTCTGATTTTCATCAACATCAACTTGAGATTAAAATTTGACGTGCGTGCGACGACGCCCGCCTAACATGCCATCTCTTTTGCACGCACGTCAAATTTCAATCTCAAGTTCATGTTGATGAAAATCAGAATTACGCGGTAGGCTTCAACGTTTTCATTTCATACTTGTCTATCTTGTTCATATTAATGGGAGCGGGCGCTTAGAAAACGCGCGATTTCGAGGGGTTTTTATAAGTTTTCAATGTTTATTTAATCTATTTTACAAATATTTCTTTCATTTTAACTAGGCAATACTAAATCCTTTCATTCACTAAGAATCAATACGTATACAATAAATTAAAATGTTATAAGAAGATGTTTCAAAATTAATTCAATGCGGTGAAGTAAAATAAATTGCTAAGAAATCTTATAATAATTTGAATAAAGACATGAAGAAGCAAATATATTATTTTAAAATTCTTTATTTATATTTTAATTATTCCCTCGGCTTAAGAATTTCCTTTAAGATGATACCGGATGCATTGTGGCACCACATCCGGATTTGTAACAAAATATTAAGAAATAATTATATATGCCTTCTTCTAAACTTTTTTGCAATATTCACGATATCCTGACAGCTAATATGATGGCGTTTCATCAAACTTTGCTTTTTGGGCTGTATAAGACGTAGTTAGATATCGCAAGACAATACTTACGAAAAAAAATATGATGAAAACAAGGTGTTGACTTTACAATCAGTTTTTACATTTTGTATGAATCTTGAAAAAATCCAGGCGTGAAGGGGCCTCTTAAGTGAAGAATATAGAAGAAGAGAAGGTATTTCGATCGTAGCAATTAGCAAACTGTGGTTTCTACCTACCCCTTCGAGAACAGGCGTGAGAATATGTATTTAACTACATGTCGGAGCCACGTAAAGAGAGTGATTGCGAATGAACTGATAACAAATAATAATCAAGCCCGCATGCATGAGGCCTTGATGTCATCGCATTCAGTTCTGTCACCCAAATGACATCCGCAAACATGTTGTAGCAATCGATTTTATGATGATTGGATAATTTATTTGTTACTACATTGAAACGGACAGCAAAATATAACCAAAGACGTTATACAGAGAACTAGACTGTGCACTGTCCAATGGTGTCGATTCGGCTAAACGCAACTTAACTAATTTGACAAGACCAACCTTATTTTATGCGTTCTGTCTTTGTATTTTCGATACGGAAAGAAAAAGACAGAAGGCTCAAATTAAGTTTAGTTCTGCCAAATAAGTTAAGTCGTGTTGCGCCGAATCGACACAATTGTCTGTTCAACTAAATAAGATTTTCAGATCGTAAAGTATCTGTATATGTGACTGTGAAACTGAAAAGGTACAACTTTCGAGATATGCAGTTATTGGTAGTTTCTGAAACTAGATAAAATTATCTATTTAAATAAAAAAGAATCAGATCTCTAGGTGCAACCATCATTTTTTTATAATTTTTTGAATCTGAAACTGTCAAGTTGAGAAAATTGCATTTAAAGTTTATGGTCGTTCGTAGTCCAATCATGCGAGTTTTTCAGCCGAGCACTACACCTTGACTCCCAGAGGGAGTGAGAGCACTTATAATGTTTGTATCTGAAAAAAGTTCAATTTGTTTCCTGTAGGCCACGCGGGCGAAGCCACGGGCAGAAGCTAGTGAAATATAAAATCTTTCACCAAAAGTCAAAAATACATGTAACGACGAGCGGAGCGGGGAAGAGCGTCTCAGGTTTACATGTAAATAAATTTGAGGAACCGAGCGAAGCGGAGCGATGCGACCCTTCAAGCTTATACAGAAATACGATATGCCTGAGCAGATCATGATATCCCCAATTCTACGATCTGCCGACGAAATGTATATGCCTATATATAGTGCCAAACGTTTGGTCATATTAGTAAAAAAAACCCAGCCAAATGCGAGTCGGACTAACGCACGAAGGATGTACCATTATCTATAAAAACGGCAAAAAAAACACGTCTGTTGTACGGGAGCCTCCTTGAATATTTATTTTATTCTGTTTTTCAGTATTTGTTGTTATAGCCGCAACAGAAACACATCATCTGTGAAAATTTCAACTGTCTATCTATCTGTCTATCGCGGTTCATGAGATACAGCCTGGTGACAGACGGACAGACAGACGAACAGCGGAGTCTTAGTAGTAGGATCCCGTTGGTTACCCTTTGGGTACGGAACCCTGAAAACGGACAAACGAGTGCTTGAGCCCTCGCTCGGATCGTTTTTCGTGTCACACTCTAGTTCTCTGTATAATGTCTTTGAATATAACCTACTAGCGGACGCCACACAGCGTTGCTGGCGTGAACACAGTTTCTCTCGATCCCGTAGGAATTTCATAAAATCTCTTTCTAGCGGATGTCCACGTTTATTACGTCATACAATAATGCTACAGTCCGTATTTCATGTTTCTAAGTCGTGCTGTTAGCTCTAGGCCATACATGGGCAACGCTCGGCTGGGCGTCTTTTGAACCGGCCCGCGGAACATCGTAATATTTTTGGTACACGCTGCAAAACTTAACTTTCATCATAAATGATGTCCATTGTTTTTGGCACAGATCTTACATACTAGATTGCGGTGCGTGCAAGCACTGAATAACTAACAATTCGATTGCCACAATTTTATCGTGTTGCGGCCGTAACATTTTTGCTACTCTGATAAAAATGTATGTAGAGAAGGCTCCAATTCAACTGCAAACTTCAGGAAGACCATCTAATTGTAGTGGAAATTTAATGATGTGGAACTGTGAAAACTTCTACAGAAAAGTGACTTTTACCTTGCCGAAGAAAAATACCCGCAACTGAGAGCATTTGCAAGAAAAATGATTTGTGCATTTGGAAGCCCATATAAATATAAACAAAGGATCTAAAAAGGCCGCTTTGGATAAGTCATATTATGATTCTTTTCTAATGCAGTCTCTTTTGCACGCTTGAAAAAACTGTCACTCTATGCTACTTTCAAATCATTTTATGATTCACCCAAGTCGGCCTTTTTAGATCCCCTGGGGATCTAAAAAGGCCGACTTGGGTGAATCATAAAATGATTTGAAAGCAGGATAGAGTCAGAGTTTTTTCACGCGTGCAAAAGAGACGGCATTAGAACAGAATCATAATGTGATTCATGCAAAACGGCCATTTTAGAGGACCTGTTCTTTTTTATGATGAAGTCTAATAAAACAAAATATCGAACAGTTGAAAATTTATAAAACTCTTTGCGCACTCTTTTTTTTACAACTTCCTATTATCTACGGCCCGCGAATTCGTTAATATCCTAAAGTTTGGCCCGCAACTTTCAAAAGGTTGCCCATACCTGCTCTAGGCGTTGATAGATTACTCAGTCAGTCAGGGTATTATTTTATAACAGGTGTGAATAGATATAGATATATCAAGATATATCTTTAAGAGGCTATGCGAATTTTATTTTTGTCACTGTCACTCCAAGCGAAAAAACGCGCAGTGCGAGAGGGGCGAATTCAAAGCAAAAGGGAAAAAAGTTGGTTCGATATTTTTATTAAAAAAACTAAAATAGCTAGCAAAATTTCAAATATCAAATCTCTAGATATTGTTGGAACGCACCTAATAAAATATGTTTGAGTTCTGTATTTGGTTCCTATTCGTCAAACGAGGAGAAAAAGTGTGTTTGAAGACCTCATTTCAACAATTATTTCTATCGAGGAAAATTTATCTAAATATGTTTTCCAATTTCAAAACCCTAGATTATATAGTCAAAATGCATATACCAGATATTTATAAAAATTTTTCGTGTATTTCATTATCGCCTTAAATAAAAGCACATAACTGATCATACTGTACAAATTTCCTGAAGAGCGCAGATTAATAAAAAGTTGGAAATATATAAAAAAAAAATTTTGTCCTCACTTAGTTTCCTCACTAATTTGAAAACCTACTGAAAATCTTATACATAAGAAGAAACGAGCCTTTTAAATATATTTATATTGTTCTGTGTAATCAGTATATATATTATATTATATGATACCTTTCTATTTACACATAGTATACGCAAATAAATGTACAAGTATTTTATATTCGAATATAAAAGTTGAGTTTGGTTAAAACAGTCAAAATTCATATGGTAGACTCGGTAAGTGATTAGTAACAAGGATTACCATTCCCGCGAAATAAGCAAAATAAAATTTTGGCTTCTCATACTGATAGACTGTTGAATCTGTTGATACGTAGGTTTACAAGGTTTTGGCTTAAACAAATCTAATACTTTAAACTTCTGTTAACATCTGGAATCGAACCCGGGACCTCTCGCTTCCGGGTTCGATTCCCGGTTCAGAGCTCCTCACATCCAGATTTACTTTTCTTTCTGCGTTTCTATACTGCAATGATATAATGTTAATTTATATCTCCTTGAGATGGATAAATCGCCAAGTGTTCAAACATAGAAATTTATTTCTGTCATAGTTTTTTTAACATCTCTACTAAACCTATTTTAAGAGATTTACCTTGTGTTTGCTAATAAACTTCATTTCATTATATTATTTAACGAATGAAATCTACGAACTGCTATCCGCCGGCGCTTAGACAAATTCTTGAGATTTGAGCATTTGCATTCTTTTGCAATAACCCTGCGACAAATATGCACAATTTTTCACTTTTTAGGGTTCTGTACCCAAAGGGTAACCAACGGGACCCTATTACTAAGACTCCGCTGCCCGTCTGTCACCAGGCTGTATCTCATGAACCGTGATAGTTAGACAGTTGAAATTTTTACAGATGATGTATTTTTGTTGCCGTTATAACAACAAATACTAAAAAACAGAATAAAATAAATATAAAGGAATGGGGGGGCCATCAGGATTACGGGTGTCACCCATTCTTGGCCACAGAAACGTGGGTAATCGGGCGAGGAGTCAAAATGTACGAAGCGGTAGAATCATAATTTTAACCAAACGTTACTGAACAAAATACAACCGTTTTTATAATTCTTGATCTCTAAGATAAAGAATGTAACCGACGTTCTGCAGAACACGTGGTGCCTCAACGAGATTCAAAACGATTCTGTCTCAATGGCGGCCGATTGCCAGTGTTGCCACCTCAGAATAAGGAATACAAATAGAAACCTGGCTAAAATAATACGCGGAGAAAGACACCTATCCTTGATTTTCTTACGACATTTTAGTGCGTTAGAGAGAGATGGATATTGTAGCGTTATTTTTAAAAAAAAAAAAAATTTATTTTTTGCCACATACTACGAACGTAATTTCGAATTGAATTTGGACTGCCACCAGGCAAGCCTGGTGACAGCCAAAAAAAGAGGTAAACCTGGATGAATAAGCCGTATAATTTTATCTTAAAATACACAAAAACAACAAAACCGAGGTAAGAAAAATATGGTACAAAAGAACAATAATATCAGAAGAGAATCGCTACAAAGGAAATTCTTAGATCAAAAAAATTATTATGCCAAATTCCACTTATTTAAGATTTTAATTTCCTTTTAGCTTGAACGACGCATTTATTCATAAAATAATGGATTTTAAATTTGGTTGTCGACACTAGTTTATAGGATCCTTTAAACTAAGATTTCACGGAAGTTTTGATAACTCTTGATCCGAAAGAAAAACGTAATAATAAGGTGTTACGAGCAATCGTTATCTAGCTTTACACTAAGGAATAAAAATAATCGATGCTGAATATTAAGCTACAGATATTAAAAACCTGGTAAGGGTCTCTTCGTGACTTTGGGAGTTTCCGGTGTTCCCGGGAGCAGTCGATGAAGCTTGGCGATTTCAATTTTAGTATCGGAAGCTTTAGCTCACCAGGGACGTGGTCCTTACATCAGGCCTCAATAGGTACAACCGTACGAGATGGCGGATGGGATAATCAAACTAGGGAGACCCAGAAACCCTTTAAAAAATAATCCCGAAGGGTCGCTGTAAAGAAATAAAACAACGGCGTCAAGACATGCTTATGAAACGAGGGAAAGGAAATTAACGTATTGGAAACGGGACAAAAAGGATTTTCAGAGAACGAAACCAAAATTACACTTATTTAAGATTTTAATTTCCTTTTAGCTTGAACGACGCATTTATTCATAAAATAATGGATTTTAAATTTGGTTGTCGACACTAGTTTATAGGATCCTTTAAACTAAGATTTCACGGAAGTTTTGATAACTCTTGATCCGAAAGAAAAACGTAATAATAAGGTGTTACGAGCAATCGTTATCTAGCTTTACACTAAGGAATAAAAATAATCGATGCTGAATATTAAGCTACAGATATTAAAAACCTGGTAAGGGTCTCTTCGTGACTTTGGGAGTTTCCGATGTTCCCGGGAGCAGTCGATGAAGCTTGGCGATTTCAATTTTTGTATCGGAAGCTTTAGCTCACCAGGGACGTGGTCCTTACATCAGGCCTCATTAGGTACAACCGTACAAGATGGCGGATGGGATAATCAAACTAGGGAGACCCAGAAACCCTTTAAAAAATAATCCCGAAGGGTCGCGGGAAATGCAGGAAAACTGGCTTAAACAATGCTCATGGCAAATGCGCTCTGTTTCTATATAAGTTATAGATAAGATATAGTTTTAAAATTTGATACGAAGAGACCCTTACCAGGTTTTTAATATCTGTAGCTTAATATTCAGCATCGATTATTTTTATTCCTTAGTGTAAAGCTAGATAACGATTGCTCGTAACACCTTATTATTACGTTTTTCTTTCGGATCAAGAGTTATCAAAACTTCCGTGAAATCTTAGTTTAAAGGATCCTATAAACTAGTGTCGACAACCAAATTTAAAATCCATTATTTTATGAATAAATGCGTCGTTCAAGCTAAAAGGAAATTAAAATCTTAAATAAGTGGAATTTGGCATAATAATTTTTTTGATCTAAGAATTTCCTTTGTAGCGATTCTCTTCTGATATTATTGTTCTTTTGTACCATATTTTTCTTACCTCGGTTTTGTTGTTTTTGTGTATTTTAAGATAAAATTATACGGTTTATTCATCCAGGTTTACCTCTTTTTTTGGCTGTCACCAGGCTTGCCTGGTGGCAGTCCAAATTCAATTCGAAATTACGTTCGTAGTATGTGGTAGCAAAAAAAAAATAAATTTTTTTTTTTTTAAAAATAACGCTACATTAAGTATTAGTTTTTTCTTAATTAGGTAGGTTGTCACTAGTTCGTTGCTTTGCTAGTGATGTAGAATGTCGATTTTTGACTACGATAAACAAACCAAATCGAAATGAACCGCGACCAATCTCCTTACCACACATCAAATCGTATCAAAGTGTGAAAAAAAAGAGAATGCAGGAGGCACCGACCTTTCTGGTGACATCCTCTTGCTTTGGAAAGAGGCCAAGAGAATTAATAGCAAAGTGATCTCTGTCTACCCAGTGAGACACATGTTATATTGTGTAAATAAGGAATTAATAAAAGGATATCTTTCGTTTAGCATAATATTTTTTATTAAGTACAAATTACTATATCGTAGGCAGGTAGGTACATAAGTTAAGTCCAAAATTGTGCTTGTTTCTAGTACAAAAAATGCTGTAGCTTGTATCAGAGATACAACCGTAAACTATTTAAGTGGATACTTTTTAAGTCACCTCTTAATTCAATCAAATAGATGTTCGTTGATGTCGCGTCTTTGTTCAATCAAGGAAGAAGGAATTAATCGCAACAATAGAAATCATAATAATCATAGACTTATAGAATTCGTAATAATAATATTATGTCAATGATGAGCGATGACAGCGCAATTACTACAGAGGTAATTTCATTTTTTTTTATTTCTATCAAATAAACATCAACTTATCTTGAATAAAAACTAATAACAAATAATGAACGATTAAAATACCTAATAACCTGTAATAAGAAATCAAATTATGCGCAGTTCAAGTCAATAAGCATTCCCAAAATTCATTTCACGATAGAACTACCCTGTCAAAGTACTTTTATTGTCAACCACTAAGTACGAAAATGTCTTGATCTGCGGAATTTCTTCGTGAAGTCGATCACGGCAGTAACGTGAACGAACAGGCCTTTCAGAACGATTTGCGAACATAGAAGTATGCACTTTTCTAAACCACAGACATCCATAGATACTGGTTCTGTTGCCTAAAATTGAAAAATTATCGAGTTAATATACTATAGTATAGTACAAGCACGTACCTACAAACAACATTGATAATGCAATTATACATAATTATTTAAAGGTTACCAATGTGTCTGTATCTGGTAAATATAACGTTGGTAAGGCATCTGCTTTTAAAAGTCTCCATTTTAAATTTTGGTTTGGTCTAAAAGAATCCGACGTAAAGTGTTTCGAACAAATATGACCGCTTTTTTTAATTGCCCAATTTGGTCAAATTATTCGTCTAAGCCATTCACTTTTTAATTCTTCCCTTTTTGGAAATCTGTAACAAAAAAATACAGCGATATTTATTCGGCATTATTTTTCTTTTAACTCGCGCTGCAATGAGGGATTTTCTTTTCTTTTTTTTTTACTCTTCCCTAGTCGCTGGATAGATGGCGCTGAACTTGGTAAGTTACTGCAAGGAACGGAACGTCACATAATTTTTTGATTATTGCACTTGGATGTAATTTTGAGATCGTAAAACGAAACGTACATAAAAAAGTAATTAATGTCATTGTCACATCACATCACAATGACATTTTGAAAATAAATAAATAATAACAACAAGGAAAAAGAAAAAAATAATTAGCAGTCTTTTCATGAGTTTTCTAAGCCAGAAAGAAAATGTCCCAAGAGAAAAAGAAGAGAAGTCTGTGCCTTGTGGATTTGTATAAAAATGGAGGCATACATCTTTTTCCTAAAGATGAAAGTCGTAAAGCGCAATGAGTACAAGCCATGGTACATTTTAAACCTGGACGGACCATAACAAAGCATTCGCACATAATATGCTCGCTCAGCACACATGTTATCAACCAACGAGCGTATGTGACGTGACGTGACGTGACGCAATGTTTTTTATTCAATCGTTTTGGCTTTGGCACCTAGCAACGTAATCAGTTCAACACCATCTATAGAGTTCTGGGAAACTATGTTTTCTTTTTAATACTTAAAAAGAACACCTCTCATTAATCTATTATCCTTTTTATGCACGGCTGCCGCGGGAACCAATGTTCGATAGTTTGCCACACGGACTTTAGTACATCACTATACGAAAAAACATAACCTCTCGTAGTCAGCAGAAAATCTATATAAAACAGGCAAATATCGGTGTAGAATTGAACACGAGTATGATTTACAAGAACTAATATTATTGTTACTGAGTTTTAGGTATGATCCTGCAACTTATTAACATAAAAACTATCAGAACTCACCGATGAAATGATATTGCTTCATTGTTGTTTTCTTTTCTTCCTGTATGCGATTTACAGCCTTCAATCGCACGAGACATTTTATTACAATGTTAAAAAAACAATCAACACAAACAATAATAAATCACACTTTCACGAATTTTGAGAGGAAGAGCACCAAAATATTTAATTTCTCTCGGTGAAGCTGTAAACTTTCGCAAAATGCAATAGACATTTTGATGCCACCAAATTAAGATGTGATGCACGCAACGTACGATATTACAACACAACGATATATAATACATATATAAGACATATTTAATTTGATGGTATTATAATTTTTAAAATACATCCAAATTACATCCATCTGACATTTGTTTGGTTCAATCTAGTGACACACCAGGAAAAAATATAAAGTAAGTGCGGTCCGTCGTTTCATTCACTCGTACACAGGAGTAATTTACGTTAGATGAGTACAATGGCTAATGCCCAGTTCTTATTTTAGTCAGGCTTCTATTTGTATTCCTTATTCTGAGGTTGCCACCCTGTCTTCCTTTGACAGTTCCTCTCGGTCCGAATCGCACCAGTGTTCTGCATTACGTCAGACCGTGTTGGATGCTCTATCCGACCCGACCGGTCGGTTGCCCCATCCAGCACGCTCTTTAATCATACGACACGGATACGTCAGACGCGCTCGCTGTCAACCAGCTCAATCGCAGCGCGCGGCACATTACCAACCACCGCCATTCTTATTGGACGCGCCGTCAAATATTTAAGGGGGCTCCCATACAACAAACGTGATTTTTTTGCCGTTTTTATAGATAATAGTTCGGAACCCTTCGTGCGCGAGTCCGACTCGCACTTGGCCAGTTTTTTTTTTTTTAGATCTTGTGTACTATTCACGAGCTATGCAGGATAAGAGAGATATTATTTTTCCACACCGAGTTGAAAAAACAAATTGGCGGGAAAACTTAATGGAAACTGACTTGGTCAATGCCAAAACAAACAAGCTCCGAGTTCATAAATATCATTGTGTTGCAATAACAAAGCGTTTGATCTGAATACATCACTGAATGTAGTTTGTTGATCAATTTTAAACTAAATATACAAGGTGACTTTTTGATCATCGTCCAAATTCATACTGGAGGCTTGGTAAATGATCAGCATCATGAATCGATGACAATTTTGGTGAAATTCGTATAATGAAATTTCGACTTCCCATAGTAATTCACTCCCATACAAGGTGACTTTTTGATCATCGTCCAAATTCATACTTGAGCCTTGGTAACTCATCAGCATCATGAACCAATAACGATTTTTGTAAAATTCATGAAACTAAATTTCGACTCCCCATAGTGATTCACTCAGGACTGGGAGTCCCAGTCCTGAGTGAATCACTATGGGGAGTCGAAATTTCATTTAGTGAATTTTACAAAAATCGTTATTGGTTCATGATGCTGATCACTTACCAAGGTTCAAGTATGAATTCGTACGATGTTCTATAATTTACCTTGTATATTTGTCTCTTTTTTATAAGATTTTTAATGTAGTTTTACTTTATTAAAAGTTAATAATAAAAAGGTAAAAATGAGAATTTTACTCAAGATATATTTCGGGCCCCACTGGGCCCGGCATCAGTTGAGTATCTGACAATAAATTAAATATGACATATTATAAGGTATTTACAAAAAAGTAAAAAAGGTTTATTTACAATTTATCTAAATTTAATTTTCATTCAAATTCATTCATTCATTCATTCGATAATTCATTCATTCTTTAAATATAAATATGGCAACCATAATTATGCGTGATTGAATGAACCATATAAACATTTATTATTAAATTATAATATATAATATATTATATTATATATATTATAATATTTATTATGAAATTAGCCAAAACAACCTACGTACCTTTGTTTATAACTAGAGAACGACTAAACGGACTTTAATACGTTTTTCACAATTTATTTTGAGAAAATCTTTAATTTATGTGTATCCTAGCTTTCGCCCGCGGCTTTGCCCGCGCTGATTTAGTTTGCATTTTTCGGGGATAAAAAGTCCCCTGCCCATAAACCCTCTCTATGCAAAAAATCACTTCGATCCGTTGCTGCGTGAAAGAAGGACAAAACAACAAATCAACAAACAGGCTTTCGCAATTATATTTGGGGTACGGATTTGGTGCATGAGAGTGGAGTAAACTCAGGTACAATCACTGATTACTCCAAATGCAAACGGTCCACCTTCGAAAGTTAGACACATACCTAACTATAATCAGTGGCGTGCACAGAACTTTTTTCCGGAAAAGCAATCAGAAGGTCGAGTACGACAATAAAAAAAATATGAAAAAAATTAAATAACACTTTGAAAAAAAAAAGTTTGTATGACGCCAGGGTAGGCACTGCCTACCCTAGAGTGGACATTTTCATACAAACTTATTTTTTTTCAAAGTGATATTTAAATTTTTTCATATATTTTTTATTGTCGTACTTGACCTTCTGATTGTTTTTCCGGAAAAAAGTTCTGTGCACGCCACTGACTATAATAATATATATGGTATGAGAACATGGGAGTACATGCTTCCTTTAATACTAAATGAAATACCTACCCATACATTGGGTAATAATAAAAAGCGAAAAAGTGCTATAAAGCTTTATTTCCTTCAACATCACGCAGCCACAGGCTGCTATAACATAATATAAGTTAGAATTAGTTTAGTTAGTTTAGCATAAAGTTTGCGATCTCGCCATACCGCGCATAAACCATGTGGTTTTTGTCGGATAGCTTTAAATTCTTCAAAATGTAAGTAAATTTAACTATGAAAAAAAAAACTAAAAAGAAACCAAATAACAGACAAAATCCTTTCATTTCACCTCGTGGCAGGTTTAGTCCTTGCCTTGTCACCACGATGAAACAATTATAATAATAATCCAACAAAAAAAACAAAGATAGTAAAACGCTAAAGAAGGATTTTTGCGTTTCTCAGAAATCTTTTAAAACTACCGCTCCGCTTCGGATCGCTCGGCTCCCAAATTTATTTAAATAGCACCTAACACGCTCCTCTACGCTCCGCTTCGATTGTGGTCGCACCAATTTTTGTTGAATTATTGCAGTATAGAAACGCAGAAAGAAAAGTAAATCTGGATGTGAGGAGCTCTGAACCGGGTGAAATAATATTACTGTATTATTTCAACTTCCCGTTTGCTTTAACATTTTTAACCGTTTTAAAGATTACCCTATTTACAGTACGCGTCATGTAAAAAGAGTGCTGCAAGCGATAGGTTTGCGCATGGGTACACTCACTCATGAAAGTACTAGGCCTGTTGTTTTATGTTTGAACTAGCCTTTCGCTCGCGGCTTCGTATATTGGTTATTGGTAGGTACATTGAAAAATATATTAGATAGAATATCACTTAAGAGAATAAAAACCATACCATACATACAATCGCCGCCAGCGCTCTTTTTACATGACGCGTACTGTATCTTAAGTTTATCATCAAACCTAACATTCGCCGTAACAGATGGATTGTAAAATCCGAAGTTTTACATAACCGCTAGATGTTTTACAAACCAGCTCCGTTATCTAAAACAGCTTAACGACGTTTATATATCGAGGGCCTGAAATTGAAAAGGCGTATCTACATATTTAAAACTTCGACTATTTTGGCGCGAATCTCCATATTTATTAGCCTTTTGATGCCCTGAAAAAGTAACGGTTGCTCCACTGGTTATAGGTACTATTATGTCTTACGACGTGAAAAGGCATTCTTATAAATAAAGAAAATATTTATAAACAACTAGTCGATATTTTACATATATTTTTGTAAATACGCCCTTTCAGCTTGATGCCCTCGATATATTCAAACTTTAACACGCAGGATTGTATACACATTTTGCGTTATTCAATGCAGCGGGTCAACGTTTAGCGATTTTGTTAAACAACGTCAAATTAAACGTTAAATTGTAAATTTTGTTAATAACTACAGGAGTCGCCTTGCTCTGCTCCGCTTCTATCGGATCCTTATTTCATCTTGAATGTAAACCTAACACGCTTCTCCTCGCTTCGCTCGTCGTCGCAACTATTTTTGACTATTGTTTGAAAGACTTTTTACATTACGTCTAAACGTGGGTACCAGTATTGTCGAACCTAACGCAATGACAATCCAGTTTTACTGTAAAATTACATAATGGAGCTATTTTGTAAAACAGCTAGCGGTTTTGTAAAACAGCTGATTATACAATCCACCTTCGACATATAATATGACTGCACTGCATTGCTCTTATATTAAGTCTGTCTAGTAGACCGCAATACTCAACTGAGCTTCGAACATGGAACCCTCAACTTCTCAAGAAGCCGCAATGCTCTCTACAGAATCTGGCAGACGGTTAATATTTCAAATTGCGCAGTTTGCTGCTTCAGGTGCCAGGTTCTGAGTTTAGCTGCAACTAGGGTTACCATCTGACCGGATAAAGCCGGTCTTGACCGGCTT
This sequence comes from Ypsolopha sequella, assembly GCA_934047225.1. Classification (NCBI taxonomy): domain Eukaryota; kingdom Metazoa; phylum Arthropoda; class Insecta; order Lepidoptera; family Ypsolophidae; genus Ypsolopha; species Ypsolopha sequella. The sequence continues at coordinate 7,616,366 of OW204002.1, read as the reverse complement.
TTTAGAGTTAAGACCGGACTCCGGCCGGATTTTAATCAAGACCGGCTTTTTTACATTTCACAATGGACGAAGGAAAGAAATACATTGGCAGTTGAGTCAATAAAAGCAATATTACTCACTCAATATAATTTAAAGAATATGACATTATGCCCAATTTAACAGTGAATTTTTTCAAAAACAAACTTTTTGAAAGCCGTTGCCAGTGGACAAAAGTATAATGAGCAAAAAATGTAATTTCAGTTAATATAGTTTAATTATAATCTCCTGGGTTTTATTTTCAACAAAAGACCGGACTTTTATACAGAAATCAGGATTTTGTATTGCTTGCGGCAGGCTTTTCAATTTTAACCCCAGGTAACGCTAGCTGCAACTTGCATCCATAGTTCCACCGTCAGATTGATCAGACGGTAGGACGTTGGATTCCTTGAGGGCCGGATTCGAATCCTAACGGTCGAGCATGCACCAAAGAGTACCAATCGGGGATATGTCGTGCGTGACAGTATTGTTTTTTTTTAAATCTGATTTCTTATCTTTATGTGCATGCATGCATACACACCCTAAATAAGCAATTTGATGTGTGTCAGTACAAATATCGATAGAAACGACATTGAAATAACGTTCATATTATCGTGCACTGCCTAGTGGCTGTTACGACGCGACGATCGCTGCGTCTTCGGATAGCGCAAAAGAGGAGAATATATGACTTTTCACATGGACGCGATGGACGGAAAAAAAGCAAAATAAATAATTTTTTTAAATCTAAAAATTGTCTATAATTTTTTGAAACAATAATTAAAATCACTTCAGGCGTACGGAAGGAATAAGAAATTGTTTGCGTAAATCATGTGAAGCTTTCGTTTGTTTGGTCAGAAATAACAACAGAAAGAAATATTATTAAACTTGAAATTTATTTTTTGCCTATCATATATTTTTAATAAAGTTTTTGGACCGCCGTGTAGGAGGAGTAGGCCTTCAAAGACAGGTCCAAATTGCAGTTGGAGTATGCATTCGCCTTAAGGGTCTATATGTTGCGAAAGTGCTGCCACTTAAGAAAAAAAAAAACATTATTTACTTACTAGAATAGTTATTGAAAATCTGCTTAGTAAATGCGTAGATATAGCAATTAACTATTTTTATAGTTTATGTTTATTTTTGCGAAATCTATCGCTATGAATACTTTAAATATTATTAGAATGCATTACAAACTAGAAAAGATCAGTCAGAAACAAATCCAAAGACAAGAATTTGAAAAAAAAATCCTCGGGCCAGGATTCGAACCTGCGACCTCTTGTTATCAAGACAAGCGCGCTACCAATTGCGCCACAGAGGTTCCTACTCAGACCGGTGAATTTTTATATCATACTTGTCCACTGTTATTTTTGCATCTGATTGATATACTAGCTTGTACTGCACATACAGAACGCTCACGAGGGCGTTATTATTTCAAATTCTTGTCTTTGGATTTGTTTCTGATTGATTTTTTCTAGTTTGTTATGCACTCTAATAATATTATTTTTAAAGTTTTCATAGACAACGTCTTTGATGAGCTAAAATTTTAACTTTTGCTCTGAAAACGGCCGCTTTTGGCATAAGTAAAAATGTTAGCTCATCAAAGACGTTATCCATAAAAACTATGCTATTTAAAAATAGTTCATTGATGTATCTACGCAATTACTTGAGCAGATTTTCAATAATTATTCTTGAAATTATTTTTTTTCTGAAGTGGCAGCACTTTCGCAGCATATAGCTGTAGCATATAGATGTTTGTCTGTACGAATATCGACGGAAACGACATTGAAATAACGTTCATATCAGCGCGCAATGCATAGTGGCTGTTACGACGCTCGCTGCGTCCTTGATAGGGCGAAACAGGAGAAAATAATACTTTTCACATGGACGTGATTGTTCCATCGAATATGTTCATAGCTATCAAGTTTACATTTTGTGTATGGCTAGTCACAATTAAAATTAAAAATTAAACTTCTATAAACAGGGCAATCAGTATGTCAATTTTAGTTGTGAACTTGCGACTCGAGTAATAAGATGGTTTTCTGGTAGGTCAGGATTTTAGCAGCATGTAAGAGCTACAGGTTCATTCCCTGAATGGAACCCTAAATATATAGGTAAACTTCATCATTTTTAACTACCATCAAAAATTCCAGTAGCTCTTAGTTAAATTATTTCCCTGTTGCATCCGACTGAAGTTTCAAGTTTGTGCCACTTCGGGCAGTACTTGCGTTTCGTTATGCAGGCTGTTAGAAGTAGGGAATGCAATCTCGGTATACCGAGATCTCGAAATACCGAGATCTCGCACATATATTGCAAGATGAATCACGCATCGTTATCAGTGCGAGATCTCGCAAGATTTGCGAGATCAAGCGGCAGCGCATATTACAGATCCAGGGCATTGACGATACTTGAATAAAACTTTGGATTTGCTGGGTCGGGAAGACGATAACTGCATTTTGTATCATAAAATTATCAACATCATTTTGCTGAAATTGATTACTATATACATGGAATTAGAAATAACCTGGCTGGGCTAGCCTAGGCTATATAAGATGAAAACACACGCTATCTTTAAATAAAATCATATACTCTACTCTACTGTTTACACTAAACAAATTTTCCAAAGAAACATAACAAACATACAACATTTACCTAATATAGTTGGTTTTTTAAAGTTATTATGGAAAAGAGAATTAATTTATTAATTTGCACTGGTATGTTTCGTTGGGAAAGCTTTTCAGTATGGTCAGTAGAATAATATAATTAACTATTATAAGTATGTTTAAATACATCCTTCTAATTGGATTGATATTTGGTTTCAATTTTTTTATTTACCAGTAGTTGAAACAATATTTTATCGAAAGAATTTTTATTAATGCAAGATCTCGCTAATACCAAGATCTTGCGAGATTTACTTTTTCTAATCTTGCAAATACCGAGATTGACATTTAGGTGCAAGATTGCATTCCCTAGTTAGAAGCATAAAAATGGCAACAATTTTTTGAAAACTTGGACGGCGATTCTGGCAAGTGCAAAAAAATTTGCTAAAGCAGATTTTGAGTGATTTTACAAAGGATTTTCTACGGAAATGATCGATTTTTCTGCTTTCGAAATTTTCGCGTACGTACCAAAATCGCCGTCCAGCTATGTGCGTGCACATTTTTGGGTTCCGTACTCGAAGGGTGCCATCGGGGCGCTATTACTATGCCTCGGCTGTCTGTCTGTCTGTCCGTGCGTCTGTCAAAAGGGTCTACAGGGTCAGTCGTAACAGGTAGCCAGTTGAAATTTTCACATAGTACTATGTTACTGCTATCATCTCTCTGAAGGACGACAACAAAAAAAAATTAAAACACCGAACTTCCTTACATACATAAGACTAATTATTGACTATAATAATGTTTGACTACGTACATATAATTGCAAAAGAATGGGAAACGCAGAAAACGTTATTTAACTAGTATAAATGGACATCCGCTGAAAATCAGCGACGTGGCTACAGCTGCGATATTATGCTGAGCGGAGACCCTTTTGGTATCACTTAGTTTTTAAGTACTTAAAATGTTCTTAAAAATTCCTCATTATTATGTATAAATAGTTATTAAGTTTTAATACCAAAAAAAACAATTTTCTTTCTTTCTTTCTTAACTGCAAAAGTGTGTTTGTTGGTTGTTGGTTTGTTGGTTTGTTGGTTTGTCCTTCTTTCACGCAGCAACGGATTGACGTAATTTTTCTCATAGAGATAGTTTATGGGCTGGAGAGTGACATAGGCTACTTTTTATCTTGGAAAAATGCAAACGAAATCAGCGGAGCCGCGGGCAGTAACTAGTCTAATATAAACTTACCATTTCATTAGTTTATTTCATTTGATGTCCGCCACATAAATCTGTAAAGAAAAAAAAAACATTAGCCATAGATATCAAACCAGAAAACATATGAACAGAAATCTAAAAATACTTATTTAACGATATTATAAGGAGAAATATATTTTTCTTTACATTCGGTATTGTTGAACTTGATATACTTACATATGTACTCGTATAATTGAAATCGATTTTCACGAAAACAATAATATACCAAAATATTTGTAAATATATATATATACGTAGGGCGGCTGACATGTAATCTCCTTGGTCAGAAATATATACAAAAATAATGCTGGCTGGTATGGATTTATATTCGTTTGTTATTCTATTTTCAAAATGTATTACATTCATTTGTTTATTGCATCACGTTTATTTGTCTCCTACAATTGTTTCGAACATGTCGGTAGAAAAAGTGAAAATGGATAAAATCGAGCAGCGTGCGGTGATTAGTTTTTGACTAAAGAACGGAATACGCCTTCGGAGATCAGATAGCGTATGTTACGTGTGTTTGGCAGTTCGTGTTCTTCCGAATTTGTTATAAAGTTTTGGTCAAGGCAGTTTAAATTAGGTCGTGAGAGCCTCGAAGATGATCCTCGTAGAGGAAGACGAGTTTCGGCCGTCACCGATGAAAATGTAGCCAGGGTGAAAAAATTTATATTAGAGGACCGACGAGTGAAGCAGTGAGAGATAGCTAGAGATGTGGGCGTCAGTAAAGACCGAGTCAATGAAATAGTTCACGAGCATTTGAACATGTCCAAGGTTAGTGCACGTTGGGTCCCTAGAATGTTGACTGCATTTGACATGGAGAGGCGTGTCAAATGTTGCGAAGAGTTTTTGGACATGAGTCGAGGGAAAGAGGAAGAAATAATTTCTAGAATTGTAACATGTGATGAGACTTGGATTCGACAATGGGACCCGGAAAGTAAGCAAGAGTCGTTACAGTGGAAATTTAAGGATGAGAAGCCGCCTCGGAAATTCAAGGTCTGTCCATCGGCCGGTAAACTTATGGCTACAATCTTTTGGGACACAGAAGGGATTTTGCTCATAGATTATTTACCGAAGAAAACTACAATGAATGCTGATTATTACTCAAACTTATTATATCAACTAAGAGAGACAATAAAAGAAAAACGGCGAGGTAAACTAAGCAAAGGAATTCTGATTTTGCACGATAACGCACCAGTGCATACCGCACGCACAACAAAGCTAGCAATTAAAGACAATGGCTTCGAAACCATTGACCACCCCCCTTATAGTCCAGATCTAGCCCCCTGTGACTATTTTCTGTTTAGACTTCTCAAGAAAGACCTCAGGGGACGAAGGTTTATGACCGATGACGAAATGAAGACAGCGGTTTCTGACTATTTTGACGACAAACCGTTTTTTTTTTTTTTAATGGCTTAAATTCAATATTTGAAAAATGTAATAAGTGCATTTTATTAGCAGGGGACTATATAGAAAAATAAAAATAAACTATCCAGTTACGCCTTTTCTTTCATACTTAGGTAGATTACTTTTCAGCCTCCCCTCGTATATATTAGGTCTTAACATGTAAAATTGCTGTTTTCTATAGAGAATTTGAAGGAAACTCAATTTTGAACATAACATTTTTTTTTTTGCATTTTTTTAGGAATGACAAATCCAAATTATGTCATTTCTTTTGTATATAAATGGGACAATATTAAGCTAACAGCAACATTAATTTAATTTTTGAAAAGTGTCAGTTGAAAAAAATCATTACGAATCTTATCATGGAATGGCATTTAGAACGAACTGTTTTTGAAATTTAGTTATCAAACTGACAATAAAAACAAAATTTAATACATAGATATAAAACCTTGAAATCAACTTTCAAACAAAAAACAAATGATGGAAATGTCTAATGAATTACAGGAACTATGAACTCATGAATCTTTAAGAAAATTTCGGCAATTTCATATGTAAACGCCTATTATTAAAAAAAAAATTCGCTACAAGAGTCTGTGAATTGAAAGTTACAGTCCACACTCGTAAAACCACGTTTCCCGAGGATGATTACATCTCCGCGTGCATTTCAAAGCACGCATACCACTTTTTAAGAATTTCACGATAGTTTATAATTAACATTCGAAGCTGATTAAGACATAAGACATAATTTATTTTCACACCAAAAACTTTTTTACATACACTCAACAAATCAACAGACTTAAACAAACAAAATTAAATTATAATTAGAGAAAGGGAACGAGCATTCATCTGCTAAGTGTAGGTATCCGCATGGATGTTACCCTGTCTGCCAAACTAAGTTGCCTTGTCCGCATGACAGCCAGTGGTCCTACCGATCGATTAGTTTGACACAGAGACAAAAAATATAAACTACTAGCCAGTACTGATTTCATTTGCATATTTCCGAAAATAAAAGTAGCCTATGTCACTCTCCGGCCCATAAACTATCTCTATGAAAAATATCACGTCGATCCGTTGCTGCATCGCTGCGTGGAAGAAGGACAAACCAACAAACCAACAACCAACACACTTTCGCATTTATAATCGTTTTGTCTTACGTTGGTATCGATTCGGCATAACACGACTTAACTTATTTGACAGCACTAACCTTATTTTAAGAGTCCTGTCTTTTTCTATCTTTATCGAAAATACAAGGACAGAACGCTTAAATTAAGTTTAGTCCTGTCAAATAAGTTAAGGCAATATGTAAAAGTTTTAGCGTCCCTGTTACTCCATATGCGAAAAGTAGCAAAAAGTCGGTTTTTTATTAATATAAAATGTACTAAAGTTGCTATCAAAATTTCGTTTAACCAGGTCCTAGATACCGTTAAAACCCATCTAATAAAATATAGTTGCAGTCTATATGACATTCTAAATTGTCAAACCAGGAGAATTGGTGTCGAAAAGGACCTCATTTCAATAAATACGAGGGTGAATCCAAAAGTTCTAAGCCCGACCGTGAAAATGAAAGAAAAGTGGGTTCAAAATTATTTTTATTTTTCGACATAGTCTCCATCTAGATCAACACACTTCTTCCACCTGACCTGCAACTTGTTTATACCCTCGAAAAAAAATGATTCCGGAAGGTCGTCAAAATAGTCATTAACTGCGACTATCACTTCTTCTCTAGTCGAATATTTAGATTCCCCCAAGTGTTTTTTTAAATTTGGAAAGAGATGATAGTCAGAGGGGGCTAAATCCGGCGAATAAGGTGGGTGGGGCAGCAACTCGTAACCACATTCATGGATCACAGCCATCGTTTCAACCGAAGTGTGAACTCGTACATTGTCTTGATGAAACAAAACTCTCTTACGCAACATCCCCGGCCGTTTTTCTTTTATTTCTTCGCGGAGTTTTCGTAATAGGTTACAATAATAGCGTGAATTTATAGTTTCACCTTTAGGTAAATAATCCAATAAAATAACTCCCTTCGAATCCCAAAAAACAGATGCCATGACTTTGTTGGCTGACAAAACGCACTTGGCCTTTTTCGGCGTGGGTGAGCCAGATCTTTTCCACTGTTTGGATTGCTGTTTTGTTTCAGGAGTATGGTGATGAACCCAGCTTTCATCCATGGTAACAAAACGAGACATAAAATCCTCAGCATCTGCCTCAAAAAGTTCCAAACAGTCACGCGAAATTGTGAATCGGACTCGTTTTTGGTCAGCTGAAAGCAATCTTGGGACCCAGCGAGCAGAAACCTTACGGAACCCCAATTCTACAGTTATAATGTTTTGCACTCGGCCATAACTGATGCCTGTGATCTCAGCTATCCTACTAATGGTCAATCGTCGGTCACCTAGGATGAGATCACAAATTTTGTCAGTGTTTTCTTTAGTGGTAGACGTTGAAGGCCTTCCGCTCCTTGGGTCATCTTCAATGGTCTCCCGACCGCGTTTAAATTCAGCTACCCACTTTTTGACAGTGGAATACGATGGAGCAGATTCCCCTAATGTTGTTTCCATATCTTCATGAATCTCTTAGGTGAAAGACCTTTTTTATTGAGGTACTTAATCACAGCACGGTGTTCAATTTTCTCCATTGTGAAAAATCCCGTCAGACTGCGTTATACAAAATATCACAAAAAAATAATAGCTTGCAGTATCGAACCTCAACTTCACACAATCAATCACGAAAAAAAATACTCACAAATGACGGTAGATTTACAAAGATTTGATACCTCTTTGTAGGTCGGGCTTAGAACTTTTGGATTCACCCTCGTATTTCTATCGAGCCGAATTTCTCCAATCGCGTTTCTGTTTTAACATATCCCTAGAAAAAGAATCCAAAAATAATATACTATTTTATCAAAATAATACATTATTTACTAAAGTAGATATGCAAGGCCTTAAAGTGTCGATTTTTTTTCTGTAGCGCCTTAAGATGTGCTACACCGAATCGGTACCATTATAGTTATAACTATAATTCATCATGGTAAAGCTACGAATAATTGACTTATTCACTCCCAAGTTTACGGCTTCAGAGTGAAATAATTGCATTTCTTGAAGGCAGCCATCTGAGCATTTTCATTACAGCTAGGCTTGATTGTGCGCTGCAGACCCAGCTGTTTTTGTGAAACCCTAAGAAGGGTTTAATGCTTCGAATTAGGAAGGTCTGCTTTTGAGGATGCTACACATCATGGCCACAACAAAAGGATGTCTTTCAAGATAAATCTAGATGTAATCTGGTAGAAAACGCTAGAGCTTAAGACCCATAAAAGCAAAATATGTGTACAGCCCCCCTATTCTGTATCTTAGGTTGCCAACTGGACAGGGTGCCTATTGTCAAAAACATAGATAAAAATTGAACTTTTAAAATTGCTTTTAGAGGGTATCCAACTATTTACGAACTGTGACGTCACTTCAAATGCGAACATATCCTTAGACAATCGGAATTCGATAGTATATCTATGTTTTTGATGATAGGCACCCAGTCCATTTGGCAACTAGAGATACATAATAGGCCCGCTGATCTGCTACAGATATAATGCGCATAGAAATCTGTAGCCGAATGTGCCCTATGTGTCGTGGATTGTAAAGAAAGCGTAAGGAAATACGATCTTTGCCGAAGATTTAAAAGTGGACACCTGACGCTAGAACATCAACAACATAATGTTTTCAAGGGTTCTCCTCATATTGAAGAAAATATATTAATTTATCGATCTTGTATCTAGGGATTCCACCTATAAACAATGTTTTAAGATTTATACTTTTGTCAAAAAAAAAAAGTTTTCCACCCTCTTTTTTTTTGGTTTTCAAACGTTCGTTTCAAAAACGCGGTTAAGAGATCAACTAGTTTTTTTTTATAAAATAGGCAATAGAAATATGAAGGGGTTTTACCTAAATCCAATATTTTTTCCCTACAAAATATTTCAGCATTAGCTAAAAACACACTAATTTGTTGTTTCGCTGCGTGATCACAAGTATTACGCGTCCAAGAAAAAGGGGCCAAAGAGCCAACATATAATCCCCTCTATGAAAAGATCACTAGTATTACGTGTCCAAGAAAAAGAGGCCAAAGAGCCAACATATAATCGCCTCTATGAAAAGCAGATAAGGTCTTTGCTATTAGGCTTATTGTGCTGGACGGGTAATAAAAAAAGTTGCTAGGGTATGCCATCCTCTTGAGCAGGGCCTACTGAAAAAGGCATATTATAAAATAAATGAATATTTGGATGATGGTGAAATTTCCTATAACAGGGACAGTGATATTTATCATGATAGTAGTTTATAATTTAAGTAAGTAGTATAATTTCCTTACTTATGATTCCTCTAAGGAGTTAACATTAATAAAATTATGGACTGTTGAAGGAAATATTCTTTAGTCTATTCTTTAATGAAGTACACACAGAAAAATAGTTAAGACATGTAATAAATTAAAAGATATGCACACAGGCGAGCTTACCTCTAAAAAGAGATTTTTTCCAGCAAACCTAAGCGGGGAAGGGAAATTTTATTAAAATAAGTAATTATACATACGTGTACTACAAAATATACTGAGAGACTATATGAGACAGGTAGACAATAGTTATTTGTGCAACAAGAGAACAAAATTTTTTTTGTTGCGATTGCCGAGTTTGAATCCCGCGCAAGCGAAGGATTCTATAATTGAATCACGAGCGTAGCGAGTGATTCTAAATTAGAAACCTGAGCGTGATGAGGGATTCAAAGGCACAAGAAACAGTATAAATTTGCTCTTGTGTGACACATACAACTTTTCACCTCACTAGCGAGAAAACACAGATGTAAAGACACCATCTTTTCGAACGAACTTATAAGAATTCAATGGTTTTTTTCTTTATGCAATACACTATATAAAAATATTGCACATAAAATAAATTGTAAGGAGTGTTAATTTAATCCCAAAAGCCGCGAAAAATCGGAAAATCTTTAATAAACCGATTGAAATCGCAAAACATAACCATCACGCGGGAGTTTTACTCTATATCTATCAGTTTCCGGATTCCATACACATTGGGAGGCCATACACAGGATTTCGAGAAGTTTACCTTTTGTACCTGAAATAATCGTGTGTATTGTGCGTAGTATAATAAGTATTAAGAGCCGTTTAGCAGCCGGATTGTGAAAAATCCGCCTTTTTCTTATTAATCGAAACAGAACACTCAAATTCAAAATTTGCTCAGTAGTTATTCAACAAAAAAATTAAAATTTTAATACTCTAATTTACAGAAATGTTTTTTTGAATAACTATTAAGCAAATTTTGAATTTAAGTGTTCTGTTCCGATTAATAGGAAAAAGGCGGGTTTTACACAATCTGGCTGCTAAACAGCTCTTAAGACCCGTTTAAAATTTTAAACTTTAAAATTCTAATTTACAGAAACCAATAGAAACTTTGCAATGACAGTTTACACAAAACATACGTAATAAGTTTTTTTTGAATAACTATTGAGTGAATTTTGAATTTAAATGTTCTGTTTCGATTATGTGTGTGATAGATAGAATGAGATCGTCTTCTACATGAATATTTGAATTAAAATCATACGTATAAAAAGATAAAAACAGTAGTGAAATGATTTTATCGATATCTCAGAAAATGACGAAGTTATTGGCATTCAAAGTGAGCTTAACTGCCTAGATCGTAACGTCATCGTACACAAAGGCGTCCTAAAAATATAGCTTCCTGAAAACAAATATAACTTCGGTAAATAAAAAAAGTGTTGTAATTGCAATAACTAATTAAGGCGATGGTATTTTGAAGTAAGTATGAATAATTAGAAAAAGGCGGGTTTTTCACAATCCGGCTGCTAAAACGCTCTTAATTGTTACCGAACAAAGTATTTTATATGACATTGACCGGTAACCTTGGCAGGCTCACTTCTGAATATTTTTGAATGCGAATGAAGCGTGACCTTACTGTATTCACCTATTTGGTACATTGTAGGGTTTCTTTACTTACTCATAATTGAATACACAAGGGATTGTGGTGCTGACGGTACTGCAAAGCTTTAAATGGCAGGGCCTTTAGGTAGAAAGGGCAGACAAAAACTAGTCTGAAAGACATAGGACCTATTACGAACTAGATACAATACAATATTTTTTATTGCACACCAAAAAACAGAAATAAGGACAGTTTTATAACAGAACTTGGGTACAATTGGCGTTCTTATCACTAAAAGCGATCTCTTCCAGACAACCTTTGGATTGAAGAACTTTTAAAATAGAAATGTATAAGGGCGCTGCACAGAATAAATTACACACTTAACATATTGATAAATTAAATAAACTATATACATGTACATAAATAATAAAAATTACGTATATAAATGATATATATATATACACAAATGATATAGTTTATATAAATAAATATTTATAAATATAGAAACAAATAGAAATACATACAACTTTAAGATAGATAGATACAACTTTAGACATTACTGGGACTAGATATTTGTAGGGATACAAAAGTTATTTTCGGATTTATTGTTTAAGGGAGGGAATACTTAAATGCCATGGAACTAAATAGTTATTTATGTTACAAGGGGCCCAAGTAATAATTTGTACGTCGAGGGCGTTATTTTGAATTCAGAACGAAGGGTTTCTAAAGTAGAATCCTCAGCGTAGCGAGGAATTCAATATACGCCGCTCGAAATCAAATTATCTTGGCCCCTAGCGATACACACTATTTTTCATCACTACCTATGAGAAAAAGGAAAAGCTACGAGTACGTGGTATTTTGTGGTAATAATTGTTGTATCACATTAGCTGCATCATTTTCTATGTTTTCAGGGATTAATACATCACTGTCACTACACGAATTCATTTTTACTTATTATTTGCAATAACTTAGCGAAGACTAGCGTGAAATTTTCTGAGAAAACAAAAAAGAATACATAGGTAGGTATATAGTTTATTTTTTCAGAGCACATTAGCATCATAGTCTAACTGGCCATTAACTTCTTCTAAAATGATGCGTTCGACCTCTTTGGTTCGCTAATGTATCAGAAGCACGGACGCGGACCAATCAGAAGAGAGAAAGCGCAAACTTACATGGGAATAAAATTGACTCAAACTCTGATTTTTAATTCCGTAGAATGAGCGTTTTTCCTTATGTCAAATTTAGTGTTAAATAATATTCCTAGATGGCACTGTCGTATTCTTTAGCAACAGAATCAAAGACAAAATTTGTACCGATTACAAACAAATGAAAAATCACTTTGACATTGATTGCTACGAAACAGATTTTATCTATGGTGACATGGACAGCGCCATCTAGGGCAAAGCTTAGAACTAAGAAAAAAAAACAACCAGAAAACCGCTCATTCTGACATTTCAGGGAAAGATACAGAAACGATACAGTTAATCTCGCTTACTTGCACAGTTCCATCTTTTTCCTTGAACTGTTATAATTCTACGGAATTAAAAATCAGAGTTTAGGCAGAGAATATAAAGTATTACTACGTAAAGAAGCGACACTCACCTCCCCGCGCGAATTTAACGTCCCCCGCGGTCCCCCGCAAGTTAGTGGAAATCTGGAGGCAGGCAGAGCTCGAGTAGCACTCGTTCGCTGCGCGCGTATTTAGTTTTGTTTTCTTGATTTTGAACACAAGCACTTGTACTATTTGTTTCATAACATAAAACAAATGTTATGAAACAAATAGTACAAGTTTTTGTGTTCAAAATCGAGATGCTTTTTATGTTTCATCAAGTGCCGACAATCGCAAGTATAAATCTTGTTTTGTTTTATTACGATACTGATTTTTAATCAATATGGCTCGTTATTGTGGTATATATGAATGCCTAGAAAACGGAGCAACCAATAAAGAATGGAGATTTTTCAAATTTGCTTCCTTCCAATGAACTAAGCCATTTTCTTTTATGTTAATTTATTTTTAAAGTTATGAAAAAGCGGCGGTAACTCGGGGGTAGAACGCTGGCCTCTCAATCTTGAGATCCAGGTTCAATCCGCGGTTGGGCATGCACCAATGAGTTTTTCGGAATTTACATGATGCGTTTACATGAACCTTTACATGAACCAGAACTAGGACCTAGGGATTAACCACGCTAAAATTTAGGAAGAGAATCATATAAGTTGCTGACTATAAATGTTGTCCCTCTCGATCGACGACGCTCACACGCTTGCTGCCAGCCCTAGACTAGCTCACGCACACACACAAGCGTGTGCGGACAAGCCAGATGCGCGCGTGAGAGTGTAGGTAAATAACTTGAGCGTGGACTATGAAGTGTCGGGGGTGTGGTTTAGGCTCCCACTATCCTCTAAAGTCAATTGTCGTTTTTCGAATAGGTGTGATAAAAAATTAATTTAGGATATTCCCATAATAGGAACCGGAATAATTAACTTACTCTTCCAAACTTTAAAGGGATTAAAATACTTTAGATCGCATAGCGGGATCAAAATTCAATCAGAAGACAAATTTCCTTAAAGTGATATATTCAAAGATTCAATCAGACTCTTTGTTTACAAGACAAATCGTTCATTTTCCGGTATTATATTCCAGTTTATTCTCCTCATGTTTATGAAGCAACAGACGATTATCAGACGAAAACGGGTATTGAAACTCGATGTAAATCGAAGGAATAAGGGAAAGCGACAGTTTGCGGTGAAATAAACATGCAAATAGAACGTTTCCTCAATAATTCCGCTGTTGGGAAATCATTTCCGTAAACGATAGGCGGGTACATAAGTAAATTGTCGCCCGGACTAAGGAAAGCCAAGGAAGGGCTGCGAAGATTTCAAAAATAAAGATAAGCCCTTACCGTAGTCAATCAATCAATCAATTCTTCAACGCCGTTTTTGGTCACAGCGACTGTCACTGCTGAGAGCGGCGCTGATGAGCCCTCACGTGGCTGACGTAGCCGATTTTTGCAGTGAACGTGCGATCACATTACCGTAGTATGACAGCACCAAAATGCGAATGTAAATGTGTGACGCTCACACGTTTGGAATCAGTGCTCATCTAAACACAGTGATAGTTGGACGCCTTAAGTGCACTTAAAGTTTTGAATTTTTACGATTTTAGTAGTCTGATCAGTTTGCTGACCGTAGGTAGACAGATTGCGCACTCATTAGTGTGCGCGCGTCGGCATTATGTTAACGGACACATTCCAAAACAATGCAATAGATTTTGGAAGCCAGGGCTCATCTAAACTTTTGAAATCTTTGAAGGGCTGGTGTTGCCGTACAAGAATGAAATAATTTATCTAGATGATGGTTCAATTTGCAGTTTTATAAGGGGCAGTCCATAAATCACGTGACACTAATAAGGGAGAGGAGGGGGAACTGAAAGAAATGTCACGTGGTATTTTGCGATTCAGTTGATAAATGATTGTTGTTTGATTGAATGTATCCTTCTGAATTGCTTGTCACGTGCTGATATGGGTGGACGGGGGATCAACAAGATCGCTTCATTATCAAAACCTGGTTTGCAACAATTTATTCGAAGGATATGAAAAAACATCAAATCGAAACCCTTAACCAATCATGGTTCAGAATCGAAGGTTTAATATATTAAATATAAAATAAAATAAAATGCATTTTTAAAAATAAGCTTTTAATTAAGCCATGGACTGAAACCACAGAACATAAATAAGGAACTCAAACGAATACAAAGAGTTTAGGTCGTTGTAATTGATTTAACATTTTATGTTAAGGCCTACCAACCTAAACTTCGGTCTTGCACCAACGCTTTTGTTTTTGATTTGTCGATCCTGCTCTAATAAAACGCAAAACTGTACGCAAAACTACAGTTATTTTGAATTAGCGGCTACATTAGGACTGTAATTGAAAATATTTCCTGTTACAACATAAATGTTTGCAAAAAAAATATTTATAAAAAATTTCGTGGCGCTATCCTTAGACAAGCAGACCAAAAAGCTGTTTTTCCTCAGTTTCGAGAACCATTTTGTGTTTTTTTTTTCCATCGAGGAATTTTATCGTTATTGCAATGATTCGAGTACAATGACATACTCTAGTAAGCTCACAATTAAAGACAAATTAATAGAAAGGGTTAAACAATATAGATACCTAGGAAGCTGGCTGAATGAAAAGTGGGATCCAGAAAGGGAAATCCGTATCAGAATAGAAATCGCCAGAAGTACCTTCATGAAAATGAATAAACTCTTCACTAATAAAGATATTAAACTCAAACTAAGACGGAGACTGGTCAAATGCTACGTATT
Organism: Ypsolopha sequella; assembly: GCA_934047225.1. Classification (NCBI taxonomy): domain Eukaryota; kingdom Metazoa; phylum Arthropoda; class Insecta; order Lepidoptera; family Ypsolophidae; genus Ypsolopha; species Ypsolopha sequella. Next base: position 7,600,848 of record OW204002.1, on the reverse strand, counting down.
GTCAGTACTTATGTATGGTGCCGAGGGATGGACTTTCAATAAAAACATTGAATCAAAATTGAATGCTTTTGAAATGTGGCTCTATAGACGCATGTTAAAGATTTCATGGAGAGATAGAATAACAAATGAAGAAGTGCTTAACAGATTTAATAAAAGGCTTGAAGTATTAAAAACAATTAAGAGACGAAAAACAGCATATTTTGGTCACATTTATCGACATGAAAAGTATAACATGTTGAAGAACATTATAGAAGGGAAAATGGACGGAAAACGGGGAAGGGGGAGAAGGCGGATGACATGGAGTGATAACGTAAAAACTTGGACTAACATAAAAGACGCTGCCAGTCTCTGCAGACTGGCACAGAATAGAGAAGAGTGGTGTGGTGGTCGCCGACATCCGCTAGGATATGGCACCCCCAAGAAGAAGAAGCAATGGTCCGTCAGAACACTAAAACATAGCATTGAAAATGATATTTATTTTTTTGAAATTGTTGGGTAATAAATTAATGGCTATAAAGTTATGTTTGTTTTGCGAAATCCATCGCTATGAATACTCTATAAAGTTAAGTATAAAGTTGTCTGCGAAAACAGCATTTAATTAAATGCGCCTTAAATTATTTGTTTTCATAAAGCTGATAACTTTACGGGTTTCTTTGACTTCATTTAAAAATAAAGTGAATCGATAAGTATGTCCATGATCTCATGCGATAAGTCTGACTTAGTTTGGGGTCTGATATTAAGGGTCCGTTTCGCCAAACATGCTCTCGCGTTTGGACAGTTTAGCATATTAAAACAAAATATTTTTAACAAATAAAATTTGCGTAGGTAGTTAGGGAGTTGAACTACATTATAATTTTCAGATTTCACACAAGTAGCACAAGCATCGGGAAAAAAAATAGGAAAGATCACGAAAAATAATTTGGCGTTGCAAACAGAAAAAAAAAAATTTTTTTATTCCAAATTGAAATATGTTTTTTTTACGTAAAGAGTTTAAAGTACCTTATTCATATAAAATATAAATATTTTTTCCTTTCGTTATTTAAAAAGAAATACACAAACTTCCAAATTCTTTTTGCATAATTTTTCTGTACTGGAAAAATGTAGAATGTTTGAGTATTTCTTTTAAAATAACGAAAGGAAATAAAAAATAATAAAAATCTGTAAAGGCTACTTTCATTTCTTTGCTCTATAAAAAAATATTTTAGTTTGTAGGTACTTAGATCAGTAGACTGATCATACTAGTTCCAAAGCCTACCTACACAAATTTTATTTGTTAAAAATATTTTGTTTTAATATGCTAAATTGTCCAAATGAGAGAGCATGTTTGGCGCAACCGACCCTTAAACCAGAAAGATTTCCAACGCTCAATAGTACTTACACTATTCAGTTCGGACACTGTTCAATTTATTGTACCTTTATTTTTTTGGTTAATAATTTTGTTATACCCACGTATCTTGTTGTTATGTGTTTTTTGTGATTATATCTTTTTTTTGTGTGTATTTGAGAAATAATAGTAGTTAATGCTACTAGGGCGAAAAGGAATAATTTACGAGGACGATTTAAAACACGAGCGCAGCGAGTGTTTTAAACGTAACCGAGTAAGTTATTGCTTTTACGCCCGTGTATCATACTACGTTTTTCAATGAATACTGTGAGGAAATAAAACAAACATAATCTTGTGAACTTTAAATTATGATTGGCTCAAAAGGACTGTATCCAGAGCCGTTAAACAGTGGAAAAAAAAGTATAACATTTATGGTACACAGGAAAGGCTGCAGGTTAGCCAACCATTGTAAATAAATTAAAAATTATAATATTAAAGCCCTAGGGCAAAATAATCGACTTTCTGTTCGGTTTTGATGCATAAAAAGTGGGCCTTTACGAGCACTTGCATTGAAAAATATTTTATATTTGTATGTTGTATGCGAGAACTGCGTAGAAGATGGCAACACTGAGTAAAGGAAACGAAAATGTGTCGCAAAACCGAAATATACATATTTTACCTCAACCAACAAACACATATATTTATATGTATAACATTATGCATCGTGCACTTAGTAAAATTGTTTGGGACCAAAACATGTTATGATGGATTTGCTTTACCTTGAAACTTTTATCGACTTTAGCGGAAATAAATCTACTTTAATTCAGTATTCGAAAACGTTTATCACAAAATTGTAGTTACTCATCATCACTCATACACAACCTTCTTTACCTACCTACAACATTTTTATTAACGCATGCAACGCATTTTAGGTGGTAGAGCTGATGCCGGGATCGACTATGGAGGTACCACGCCCTCGAAGTAATTCGGGGGAGAGTAAGAGGACAGCTCACAGGCAAAAAACCAGGAGGCCCACCATGCCTGGGACCAATGGATGGCGGTATATCCATCCCTAATAGCCGGGTCTTATATGAAACACACTGGCATAGTAAAACCAGAACAGAAGTTTATCTTCAAGCAAAGGTACATCGCGCGGCTAATATGTGTGCGTGCTAGTACGCACGAACTACAGTACGCACACAACAGCAATATCTTAGTATACAAGGAAGGCGCTAGTCGGGGTCACGCCGCGATCGCGCTCAGTCAAGTCTCTCGAACAAGGCGCTACGCCGCGCGCCGCGCGTCGCCGACCAATTCAAATATGTTGACAGCACGCAATCGAACATATTGCACTGTCTTTGGATGCCTCAATAACAATTCCTCAAATCCAGAATTATCGTTCTTCTCAATACCTAATCAACAAGAAAGGTGAATAAGAATTGATGGTATACATGTGAAATGTAAACCGTATTTTCTTTGTTCACATTTAACATAGGTAGGTACCTATGATCATAACTGTGCTATGTTTGTTAATTATTCAAGGTGTTTTTAAACGTGGAGCTGATATGGTTTAAATCGCTAAGATTTTTTAAATTTTAGACTAGGAGCCAATGTTTGATTAGATACTCACATTTTATTATGTAATTTAATGAATTTAACTGATTAATTCAGGTAACAATCACAAAGATTTTTAAGCAAAGGCTTTGACAGGGGGGGGGGAAAGATGACATAAATTGTAGGTAAAATAAACAAATTTTAAGTTTTTAACATAATCTTCTTGGGCTTCCCGCGAATTTTTCGACTACTTTATTATTAAAATCTCGAAAATTTTTCGAATCTCTAGAGGGGGACAGCTACCCCTTTCCCCCTTTGACGATGCCCATGTTTTTACAGTAAAGTTCAGGAGCCAATATTTTTACTTACAATAATTAAGATAAGCCAGTAAGATTTCTTTAGGAGTTATAGTGTCTATATGTTTATTATGTATGATATGAATGTATGTTTGTTTTGTAGTAGGTATGTATGTTTGGATGTTTCACTACGTCGTCGATTGATATCTCATTTGTCATAATCGGCATCAAAACATTTTAATTTTTTATTTTTTTATTAGCTACGAAACTAACAAGCGACATCCCTGCAACAGTAGGTATTTAAGTCTCGTACGGGGCGTGAGTTAAACTACTGTTCTGGTTTTACTATGACACTGGTGACAGGCAGCGGCGTCACTGGTAAGAGGGTTCCGGCACCGCGCTCATCAACCCGCCTGCCCAGCGTGTGTGAGTATGGGCAATTGTTCCAGGATGACCGCCGGGAGTGGCAAAGTCCTGGAAATATATCCAGCAATTATATCCAGCAGTGGACGAACTAGGCTGATGGATGGATGGATGCAACGCCCTACTTTTTTGTCGTCTCACGTTAAGGCTTCTCCCAATGCCAACGACCTTGAACTAAGTAACTTTGTAACCATTTTATATGGTAACTATAGTATTTTTTTAATAAAAGAAAAATACTTAGTAATCTACATGATACAAATAGTGATGTAGTTTTTCCTAAATTTTATTTTAATATACAGAAATGAAGAAAGAAAATTCTAAATTTACGCTTATTTTTCGATTTTTTGTCCACTTTTAACAATAACAACTGCTGCAGTTTTTATCGAAACAGTATAAAAATTCATAAACTTCTAGACAAAATAATGTAAAATGGGTTTTCTCAGTTCTAGGAAATTAATTTTATGTTACATAAAATTAATTAAAAACACAGTATTTTAGCACTTGTCAGCTGCAGTGACTAACGTAACAACCACGTTGCAGTGCGAACTGATAGGAACTTTATTTTAATATGGTTTTGTTCGAAATTTCAAGCAACACGAGTCAAAATGCTTATTTTTCCGACGGAGTCACCTCAATACTTTGTTCTATTTATTTATTTAGTTGCCAAAATTTATACTTGCGATTGTCGGCACTTGGTGAAACTTGAAACACATCTTGAATTAAAAACACTTGTACTTATAGTTTCACTTTATTTATGTTAACTCCCAACCGGTTTCGGATTCTACTCTATTTTCAATGGAAGATGTTAATTAAAATTTTTCACTGACTCCAGCGGGCCTATTATGTATCTCTAGTTGCCTTCTGGACTGGGTGTCTGTCATCAAAAACATAGATATACTATCGAATTCCGATGTCCTAAGGATATTTTCGCACTTGAAGTGACGACACAGATTGTTAATAGTTCAATACACACTAAAGGCAATTTTGAAATTTCAGTTTTAATCTATGATTTTGATGATAGGCACCTCGTTCAGTTGGCAACTAAAGATACAGAATAGGGGGGCAGGCACTAGCTCTGAGCAACGTATTACGTAAATTTAACATAAATAAAGTGAAACTATAAGTACAAGTGTTTTTAATTCAAGATGTATTTAGTTGCCATTATACTTATTTGCGATCGATTGAGATTGAAACAAAGAATCAAGAGAGAAGCATTGAACCCACTCATCGGGTTGGTCAAGCATTTTCTAACCAGTTTAGACCGAAATACCTGCATTGTTTACTGACTAGATTTAAATTGGGCTTTAGGCAGGGTCCAGTGTGCTCAGTGCAGCGGTATAGAAAATTGGCAATATGAGGTCGTACTGCCGTGTAATGTCTTCCACCTCAGGGCATTATGGACCGAGCCACATAGCTTCATTCTGCAGCTTTTGAATGAAATATTCCAAGGTACAACAGCTAGTCAACTAGAGTTGCCAGATGGCAACTAGGGTTGCCAAAGTTAAATTCAAAATTTTTTTGACTAAAAATATTTTAGTGATTAGTTAAAAACCCTCCAATTTGTTGTTTCGCTTGCGTGATTATTAATATTACCTGTTGAAGGCAATAGGCAAATGAGCCAACATATAATCGCCTCTATCAAAAGCTAATAAAGTATTTTTCATTGGACTTTTTGTGCTGGACGGTTAATAAAAAAAGTTGCTAGGGTAGGCCATACTCTTAACTATCGGCTTCTAGAGATCTAAGAAATGGATCTGAGCCACGACCAACTCAAAGTTATTGAGGAAGTTATTCGGGGGAGAGTAAGAGGACAGCTCACAGGCAAAAAACCAGGAGGCCCACCATGCCTGGGACCCATGGATGGCGGTATATCCATCCCTAATAGCCGGGCCTTATATGGAACAGACTGGTGACGGGCACCGCGCTCACCAACCCGCCTGCCCAGCGTGTGTGAGTATGGGCAATTCTTCCAGGTTGACCGTCGGGAGTGACAAAGTTCTGGAAAGGCTTATGTCCAGCAGTGGACGAACTAGGCTGATGGGTGGAGACCAACTAGGGTCGTCGATGTCTGGACTCATTAAGGTTAAACATCAGTCGCTAGGTACAAAGTGCACAACTTAACTTTGTTTTTCTTGTTTAGAAGTTTAATGTGGAAAAGATACTGGTCTGTGGCAATTCACGCCAATACTTCAGTATACGTTAGATTTATAAATCAACATATTGAAATTTAATGCACATTTAACCTTTATTTGGTCGAAACAAACTTAAAACAGCATTTTAAGCTTGTTTAGACAAAATCTTAACTAATTGTGCATTTTATTTCAAACTGTTGTTTTCTAAAGGCCGATACAGACCAGATGCGTGTGCGTGACGTGTGCGTGGCGTGTGCAGCACGTCTGCGTAGCTACGGCGTGTAGTACTGTCACACTGAGCTGCGCACGCCACGCAGGGTGATTGCGTAGCTACGCAACGCATCAGCCTGATGCGTACTCACTGTTTTGGCAGTATCCGAAAAAAGTTTGTTACGTATTTTAATGCTTAAAATATTAAATTATCCAACATATTAAAAATCGTAAATATTTTTTTTACCTTCTATATCCAGTAATGCCCTTTAATCCTTTCCCATAACAATATCTGTAATGCATATTTTTATAATCTTTGTTACTCTGGTCAAATAAGCAACAATGGTTCCTCACAATTTCTATTAACTTTTCTTTCAAAGCGACACTCATGCTAAACCGCGGTAAATTTTGTAAAAAAATACAAAATTGCTTGCGTGTACACGCCGTAGAGACGTGCAGCACAGTTGCGTGCGTACCCGGTCTGACGTCGAACAGGGAAAGCCATATAATACAACGTCATCGCAGCTCGCGCGCCTGCGACGTTGCCGCTCCGCGTCACGCGTGCACGCAGTCGGTTTGTGTTCAGAGCGTTGCGTGGCGTGTGCGTTGCGTGACGCGTGCGGCTCCTGCCACGCATTGTGCACGCTACGCATTCAGTCTTACGTCTTCCATATAGTCTCATACAATACAACTGGTGCTGCCACGCATACGTGCTGCACACGCCACGCACACGCATCCGGTGTGTACCGGCCTTAAATCTAACTTGTACTTACTGAATTATTGGCGTGAATTGCCACAGACCAATATCTTTTTCAATTTTAACTTCTTATCAAGAAAAACCAATTTAATAGTCAAGCTAGTGTGCTAGCTACTTTATATTCAATCTATGTAAATTATGCTACGAGTAAAGCTCCCAACAAACATTTAGGCGCTACTGGGAGGGCTATAAAAGATCTATGAAAGCGCTCCTAAAGTCTTTCAGATGTAAATAAGCGATTAAACTAGAGTTAGAGCGTGCTCTAACCCCGATATACCCCCGGATTAGGCATAACTTTTTACAGGCTTAGGTCCTTCAACGGCGATATGAAGGTGGTAAGAAATGGAATAAAGTTGTACGAGAGGGTAATGGAAGTGCTAAAGGGGTGATAAATACGTCTGACAGCGATACAAGAGTCGTACTATAGCCATGCCTAACTCTCATCATTTTAGGTTATTTCTTCCGGTGTTATTACAGCGCTAGTGGAGACCGAAAGTGCTATCCAAGGTCCACAACGGCGATGAAAATGACTTTAAGTTATATTGCAGGTATATTAGTATCAATTTTAGCTCTCTGGGTTGCAGCAAACACAATATTTATTTGAATAGGAACTCCTTAGGTTGCAAAACGTATTTTTCTCTGTACTTTTTACACACAGGTAAACAGAGTGGCTCAAACAAGTTGATAAAGTGTTATTTTCAATGGTGGAATGGAAGCACTCTCAAAATATCATATTTATACTAGTGCACGTGTTAAGGATTAAACTATCATTGCGAAGGTAAGTTTACTGTGAATATACATATACATTTTCATCTCAAAATTAAAGCGCACATGGAATAACCTCTATTTACTAAAGTGTAACACGTATTATATAGGTGTAATCCATGGTTTTTATGGAATTAATTCATGTTTGTTTCTATCTTCGATTCTATGCGTTACAGCATATCGGCTAAGGAACTTTCTAAGCAAATAACATCCAAATTACAATGAATAACTCAATTTTAATTTTTAAATTATTCACGTATAATGGCGGTGTAGGTTAAGCCCACGAGTAAGTGCGATATAGCTTCTTAGGGTGTACTGTGGTCATGATTAGCGCTTCTTTAGAACCCATACATGTATGGTAGTGTTTAAAAAGAGTTTCATACAACTTTGACATTTAAAAGAACTGTAATGACAACCTTTAGCATCTAGTGTTAGAAGGGGTTTAATGAGCGCTATTCAAGAACTAATGATTCTAACAGACGCTGTTGTAGACTCTTGGGTGTTTAAGGAGTGATTTTTAGCGTCAATATAAATCTTGAGGAGGAATTAGGCGTCTATTATCTCCTTTATAGATCTTACAGTTGTAAGTTTAGGTTGAAGCTATAATACAAGATGGTTTGCTTGCATTATGGCAATTGGAATCGCTACAATACAACTTTAACCTTATTTTGACGTTCCTTTAAACCTATTATATCGCGCTGAGTGCTAATGTTGTCTAAATATCGCAAGTTTATCACCTGAAGCCATAAATATCGCTATTATAACAACTTTTTACATCTTTAAGATTTAAAAAAGATCTAATTATCGCTAAAATGTTTGTTGGGCTTACTGGGAAACTCCGGTTTTTGGCTTAAGGCGTTATATCCTGTGAAAGTGCTGCCAATTTAGAAATTAAATCATTACCATAGTAGATGCTAGTGATTGTTGGCACTTGGTGGAGTTTATAAAACATTGTTTTAAAAAACACTTGTACTTATCCACATATTACGTACAACTTTATTATGCCCGGCCGGTTTCGCTGTAAAGCATTTTCTAGGGCTTTTTACACATCCTAACTAACAAATAAATAATATACACTACAATCATGTCTAAAATTTTAGACATTTTAGTCATTTTAGATGTGATTGTAGTGTATATTATTTATTTGTTAGTTAGGATGTGTAAAAAGCCCTAGAAAATGCTTTACAGCGAAACCGGTCGGGCATAATAAAGTTGTACGTAATATGTGGATAAGTATAAGTGTTTTTTAAAACAATAAATCATTACCTATCACAATAATATATATATATATTTTTTTGTATTTGTATTTTATAGTGTGTATTTATAGTAAGTATTTGAATACTATATTATTGCTATTTTTATGTTATATATATTTATATTTTTAATTTGCATCAATCTCCTTGTGCACTTGTATGATTACTCGTTTAAATTATTATTTTTTTTGTTTGTTATTTCCTGTTGGTTTTGCTGGAAGAAATCTCTTCTTAGAGATAAGCACGCCAATGTGCATATTGTTTAAATGTAAATATTATATGTATCCCTGTCTCTGTATATGTGTGTACAATAAAGAATAAAGAATAATTTAGGCGTGTGCTCGAACAACGCTTTATGTTACATTTTGGCGAAAGTTATCTACAGTAGAGCCACTGAGTGATGGCGGCTATGACGTTTAAATGTAAATATTATATGTATCCCTGTCTCTGTATATGTGTGTACAATAAAGAATAAAGAATAATTTAGGCGTGTGCTCGAACAACGCTTTATGTTACATTTTGGCGAAAGTTATCTACAGTAGAGCCACTGAGTGATGGCGGCTATGACGTTTAAATGCCTACAAAGTATCGTAATTATTTATAAGCAAGTGTGAATTAAAAAATGTAATACTTCATTGTTGATAGTGATGTGCTACTTGTTTCGGTTATTATTTTTCGATTTGAATGTTGCTTTATTGTGCAATAGAATTCGTATAGAAACAAAGAATTTTTTTTTAAAAGTTTCTCATTTTTTATAGGTCGTGTTTGAGGTCGCCAAGTTACGCAATAATATTTAATTAAAAACAAAACAATGACAAACTTAAACTAAACGAAAATAAATGATAGTAAAATACTTTTTTCGTTTTAGATATTTAAACATCTCTTGAATGACGTGTCTAATGTTGAGTAAACTCACACTTGATTTTTATTTTTAACCGAAATTTGAAATGTACCTCATCACTAAATGCAGCTGTCATAAGTGCCATCACTCAGTGGCCCTACTTTAATTATGAAAGAATGCTGTCCATCAACACTGGCATTGTTTGCAACTGAGTTTTGTTTTACAATCATAATAGTAGTGAAGTTTAGCAGCAGTCAAACGTTGGCATACAGTTGAACAACAATATAATAATAATAATAATAATGAACACTTTATTGCACACAAAACACAGATAAATACAGATTTAAGAGAAATACAGGGCAAAGGCGGAGTTATTTCTGGAAGAAATTTCTTCCAGTCAACCATAATGACAGAGATGAAGAAACATTACACATTGGCTTATTGAAATTTAAAATGAGTGCATAATGAGTGATATAAATATGTATGTAACTATAATAAATATATGTATCGTACGTATTTATGTAGTGTATCATATTTAAATACATGTAATATATATATATATACAAGGTGACTTTTTGATCATCGTCCAAATTCATACTGGAGGCTTGATAAGTGGTCAGTATCTTGGATCAATAACAATTTTTGTGAAATTCGTAAAATGAAATTTCTGCTTCCCATAGAAATTCACTTCCAGTCCCGAGTGAATCACTATGGGGAGTCGAAATTTCATTTTACGAATTTCACAAAAATTGTTATTGATCCATGATACTCATCACTTACCAAGCCACCAGTATGAATTTGGACGACGATCAAAAATTCACCTTGTATACAGCGTTGTTCAAGCATTGAAAGTCTGCTCAATTAAATGTCTAGAAAAAACAACGAAGTGTTTTTAAATAGCATAGTTTTCAGAGACGTCTTCAATGAGCTAAATATTTAACTTAATTGATAAAAAAGGCCGCTTTTGGCATAAAAACTTAAATTCTAACTATAAAAAGACGTTGTTTCTGAAAATTTTGCTATGTGAAAATTATTCATTACTATATTACATTCTGGAAAGTAAGATTTTTTTTTTCTTAATTGCTGCCAACTTCTGGCAATTTCATAGGTAAAGACGTAATAAAATATTTGCATATATAAAACTAATATATACTTATCGCAAATATTAATAAAACGTTAACTATAGGTTTACATGGAAAAACAGCAGCTGAGTAAAAAAAAAAGAGAAAAGTTAAAATTAAAAAAAAGTTAGATGCGGAACAATCCTTTTAATTAATTAGTTTATATCCTATAAACAAGTGCCTAATTTTTAGGGTTCCGTACCAATAGGGTAACCAACGGGACCCTATTACTAAGACTCCGCTGTCCGTCTGTCTGTCTGTCCGTCTGTCACCAGGCTGTATCTCATGAATCGTGATAGTAAGACAGTTGAACTTTTCACAGATGATGTATTTCTGTTGCCGCTATACAACAAATACTAAAAAACAGAATAAAATAAATATTGAAGGGGGCTCCCATACAACAGATATTTTTTTTGCCGCTTTTATAGATAATGGTACGGAATCCTTCGTGCGCGAGTCCGACTCGCACTTGGCCGGTTTTTTTACGAGCTCAGGCGTACGAAGAAACTGTACACATATCTTGTGGCCTTTAATTGAAACGCCGATAGGCCAGAATGTGGAAGTTTTTGTACCGTCCTAACTTCCCAAGAACCTTCCGAAGTTGCTCCGAATGGACGCAAAAACATCTCGGGGACAAAAACTCTGCTTATATTTTCCACTTAAGGTTTTTACAGAGCTGAAAGTTCTTGAAACACTTTTAAGTGAAATAAGAAGCAAGTTATGAGTATACTTACTCGTAATTAAATTAAGAGCGGTTTCGCAGCCGGATTGTGAAAAACCCGCCTTTTTCTAATTAATCGAAACAGAACACTTAAATTCAAAATTCACTCAATAGTTATTCAACAAAACCTTATTACCTATGTATTGTGTATACTGCATTCGCAAACTTTCCATTGGTTTTTGTAAATTACAATTTCAATTTTTTTTTCAATTCAAGGTTTATGAAATTTTCATTTACGGAAACCAATGGAAACTTCGCGATAGCAACATACACAAAACATAGTTAATAAGGTTTTGTTGAATAACTATTGAGTGAATTTTGAATTTAAGTGTTCTGTTTCGATTATGTGTGTGATAGATGGAATGAGATTGTCTTCTACATGAATCATTTAATGAAAATCATACGTTTAAAAAGATAAAAACTGTAGTAAAATTATTTTATCGATATCTCAGAAAATTACTTAAAAGTAATTGGTAAAGTGAGCTTAACTGCATAGATCATGACGTCATCGTACACGACGGCGTACTAAATATAGCTTCCTGAAAACAAATATGACTTCGGTAATAACAGCAATTTTTCCAAAATAAAAAAAGTGTTGTAATTGCAATAACTAATTAAGGCGAAGGTATCCGGAGAAATCGGTCCTGCCCCAATGCTTTTATTTTATACTTGACTATCCTGTTCGGTGGAAGCGAGCCGCTCAGAAATCTCGCAATTTCAAAGTGTTTTTATTTATCATTTTTTATTGTTTTTTAATATGACGGCCGTTTTATATCACATTAATTTCGTAACACGTTTATTTTGGTGTAAGTTTTTGTGTCTAAAACTAATATAACTCAAATAAAATTATATTTACACCATAGTTTAGGCCTATCTTTACGATTTTATTAATTGCAGGGAAATGCAAGTAATCGCGTATCGAACGGCCGAAATATTAAGATGTAAGAGTGAACATTATTTTTTCAAAATTTTAAAGTCACAATTTAATGGTTTATAAACTTTTAACAAAAAAATAGCAACCGACTTCAATAGTAACAGCAGTCATTCACTAAAAAGTTAATAATAATTCTATAAAGACCGATGGTACCGAAGCAACACTTTTGCCGACTTCTTTCTTCCTGAAACAATATGTTATCTATAAGTCGGCGTTCTTATATTGGTTTTTATGTTATATATCGTAGGAAATACGCCGACTTCTAGATAACATATTGTGTCAGGAAGAAAGAAGTCAGCAAAAGTGTTGCTTCGGTACCATCAGTCTTTATAGAATTATTATTAACTTTTTAGTGAATGACTGTTGTTACTATTGAAGTCGGTTGTTATTTTTATGTTAAAAGTTTATTTTATTTCACATTTTTTAGTGTTGCTGGGTTAAATTGTGAAGTATGGGTAGTTCTTGCAAACGTGGTGTTAATATGAAACGAAGTTCAAGTGAGTATAAGTAGCTATGTTTGAGTAGCTTCCTGCTATCAGCACCCTAACACAACATGATTACCGCGATCTCGAGTTATGTGCTGTCATTCGTTAAAGAGTTCTACGGTGATGAAGCCAAGATCGAAGGTCAGGTGGGTACACTGGCAATTTTCAAGCAATGCCCTGCAATGAGCACCCTAACACAAACTGATTGCCGCAATCCAAAGTTATGTGCTGTCATCCGTTGAGGAGTTCTATGGTGAATATGGTGATGAAGCCAGGATCGAAGGTCAGGTGGAATAATGTCGATTTTCAAGTAATACCTTGTAATCAGCACCCAGGTACAAAGCGATTACCTCAATTTTGAGAGGTATGCTGTTTTGGCAAGTTGGGGTGTTGTCTGAGTGAAACACAGGTTAACTGTTAGTAGTCCGATATACGAGGGTGAATCCAAAAGTTCTAAGCCCGACCTACAAAGAGGTATCAAATCTTTGTAAATCTACCGTCATTTGTTAGTATGTTTTTTCGTGATTGATTGTGTGAAGTTGAAGTTCGATACTGCAAGCTATTATTTTTTTGTGATATTTTGTTTAACGCAGTCTGACGGGATTTTTCACAATGGAGAAAATTTAACACCGTGCTGTGATTAAGTACCTCAATAAAAAAGGTCTTTCACCTAAAGAGATTCATTAAGATATGGAAACAACATTAGGGGAATCTGCTCCATCGTATTCCACTGTCAAAAAGTGGGTAGCTGAATTTAAACGCGGTCGGGAGACCATTGAAGATGACCCAAGGAGCGGAAGGCCTTCAACGTCTCGTAATCAAGTGGCTAAAACCACACAAGAAAACACGTCAATACTATACAATGTCGGGAAGAGAACTGGCGTGGCTACGTGCCTTGCCACAAGTCGTGCGCAATTACTTATTGCTATAATCAGCAATTTCATGACTCCACAGTACATCCCTTTCTACAAAAAAAAAATTTTTTTCAAAATAAAATTTTTAGCAAACTAAAAACATCTTTCATTGATTGTACATGAATGTTTCAAAACATACTACACTGATTGTACTCTGATACACTGTTGCAATAATAACATAATCTGACTCGACATTTAAACAATTGTAAACACAAAGCAAGCTCGTAACATGAAACTGCCTACTGGCTGACGCAATTCTTATCTTGCTTTAATGAAAATAAATTTCAATGAAATAAAATTTCAACATTGTACAGTACCACAATGTAAAGACTATTTTATAACATAAAATTACACAACAAAAGATATGTACACAGGCGAGCTTATCTCTAAAAAGAGATTTCTTCCAGCAAACCTAAGCGGGAAAGAGAAATTTTATTGTTCTTCAATATCGGAAAACACACGTAAACCTATAACTTCTCTTTGGGTCAAAGGATAAAAATAGACGTGAACATTGCACAAGAGTTAATTCTAAATTCATGGAAATTGGACCAGCTTATGTATTCATGGCGACTGACGGCCTCTTACTTCAAGAATGATATTGAACTTATCTTCTGGTGTTGGACTAAAGGAGGTTGTTGCTTGGCACAGGTTTCAATTGGTCGTGGGCTGGGTTTGGTAGTAAAGAGAAGAAAATATTTGCCCCGAAGACAGACAACTGTTTTCCGTTGGGTTAACGGGACACCTGACGCTAGAACATCAACAACACCAGGTTTCCAAGGGTTCTTTGGAAGAAACTAGGTCTCTCCTCGTATTGAAGAAAATATATTTGATTTATCGATCTTTTATCTAGGGATTCCACCTATAAACAATGTTTTAAAATTTATACTTTTGTCAAAAAAAATGTTTTCCACCCTGTTTTTTTTTTGTTTTCAAGCGTTCGTTTCAAAGACGCGGTTAAGAGGTCAACTTGATTTTTTTTTTATAAAATAGGCAATATAAATATCAAGGGATGTTACTTAAATCCATTTTTTTTTCCCTACAAAATATTTCAGTATTAGCTAAAAACACACCAATTTGTTGTTTCGCTGCGTGATCACTAGTATTACGCGTCCAAGAAAAAGAGGCCAAAGAGCCAACATATAATCGCCTCTATGAAAAGCAAATAAGGTCTTTGCCATTAGTTATTGTGCTGGACGGGTAATAAAAAAAGTTGCTAGGGTATGCCATCCTCTTAATATATAGTAGATATTTCCGATTATATAAAATCCTTTGCCCTTACTACTGTAAACCAGAAATCCATGTATCTTTCATATTTGACTTGAATTTTGAATGTCGGGATAGATAAAATTTACACCCCATTCTCATACTTTTCTGAGTCTGCGACAATTTTAGCTAAATCGGACAAGTAGTGAGACTAGTTAGGCTTTGCTACAAGGCTTTTGAGGTTGTATAGCCGTGATTCTCAAGTAATTCGTAAGTATAGAAGGTAAGTTGGTAAGAGCCAAGGGAAGGGGAGTGCAAGCTGAGAATGCTTGGCATGCCTTTGCTGAGCTGCACTCTTAGCTAAGCGCCTTACTGTAACAGTGTTTCAAGTCTGTACCTGGCGTAGCCAGGGGGGGGGGGGGGGTTTGGGGGTTCAAACCCCCCCCGAAATTTTTTAAAATATTACAACCCTACCCCTGCTTGGACGTTTTCCGGGTCAAGTGCCACTTCTGCTAGCAGCTGCTATAAGCGTTTTGCGTTTGCAAACACAATTTGTTACAAACATAATTAATCAATAATAATTTAATTTCGTGCACTTTTTGTCGTTTTATTTTCTTGAAGCCCCCCCCCCCCCCCCCGAAACTAAAACCTGGCCACGTCCGTCACCAAATATGTAAATGATTTCTAGGCGTGTACGTAAGTCTGCAAAATTTCACGGTTAGGTACGGGAAGTTTATGCCCAGGCATGCTGATTAAAAAACCGTTTCGAGGTAGTACATTTTGTTATTTAATTGTTTCTGCGGCAAATTAACGATCCATCATCATCCATCGGCCTATTTCGTCCACTGCTAGACATAAGTCTTTCCAGGAATTTGCCACTCCCGGCGGTCATCCTGAAAGAATTGCCCATACTCACACACGCTGGGCAGGCGGGTTGGTGAGCGCGATGCCGGAACCCTCGCACCAGTGATTAGTATTAGGGATGGATATACCGCCATCCATCGGTCACAGGCATGGTGGGCCTCCTGGTTTTTTGCCTGTGAGCTGTCCTTTTACTATCCCCCGAATTACTTCGAGGGGTCTCCAAGTAAGATGGTGGTACCTCCACAGTCGAGCCCGGCATCAGCTCTACCACCTGCCTAACTAAATTAAAACAATTAACTAAAAATAATATATTTTTCAATGCATGTGCTCGTAAAGACCCACTTTTTATGCATCAAAACCGAACAGAAAGTCGATTATTTTGCCCTAGAGCTTTAATATTATTTTTTTTTTAATTTATTTACAATGGTTGGCTAACTTGCAGCCTTTCCTGTGTACCATAGACGTTATACTTTTTTTACACCGTTTAACGGCTATGGATACAGTCCTTTTGAGCCAATTATAATTTAAAGTTCACAAGATTATATTTGTTTTCATTTCCTCACACTATGCATTGAAAAATGTAGTATGATACACGGGCGTAAAAGCAATAAATTACTCGGTTACGTTTAAAACACTCGCTACGCTCGTATTTTAAATCGTCCTCGTAATTTATTCCTTTTCGCCCTAGTAGCATAAACTACTATTTAGAATATAACTTATGACCTTATGACCTTTATCTGCCTCAGTTCATATTCCTCTGTTCAGGAAGAGGAATTTGTCTTTTTTTTTATTTATTTAAAACATTTATTTCGAGCAACATGACTCATAGTTGTTAGTAAACATAAAAGTACTGAGTTAGTAATACATACAATTTTGTTAGTAAAATTAATACTACTGTGTTAGTAACAATTTATAATAAATTTATGTTTATTTGTTGCGTGTGATGCCAGCTATCATCGCCAAGGGACCAAATATAAAAAAGTTAAAAATGTTTACCAATTAAATAATTTAATAATTTTATTATAGTGTAAATAAATAGTGTAAACAAATATCTTGAAGAAATTCCTCGGGCCTGGATTCGAACCTGCGACCTCTTGCTTACAAGGCAAGCGCGCTACGACTATGCTGAAAAGCAGAGTCGAATGTATGGAATAGGGATGATGCCTGGGTTGTCAATAAATTTAAAAACTTGTATAGCAGCTGTAGAACGCTGGCCTCTCAATCTTGAAATCCAGGTTCGATCCCCGGTCAAACCAATGAGTTTTTTGGAATTTATTTTTTCCAGTCGACGTTGCCTGAAAGCGCGGACGCACGCTTTTCTTTCAGCAAAAACGACCCTATGCTATATATTTATAACAGTTGGATTACTTTGATTGTCCGTCCGCGCCACGCGCCTCCACCACGTCACTTTAGTGGGGATTGCGCCTTTGGAAACCTGCATGTCCTAAAAACCGTGTATTTGTGCCCGAAGTATGGCGATAGGGTTTACAACCCATCACGTTGGGACGTAATAATCGTCGGTGAAACGTGGGTGTACCTAGTGTGGACTGTGACTTGCATTAACAGTTCACACTCGGAATACCTCTGACACCCCTAGGAAATTTATGTCGTGACGATATAGTTATATTTTTATTTTCTTCCTATTCTTATTCTTTGGTTTAATATTAAAACATTTACGGTGTTACTACAAAACGGTGTTTAACTTTAGACAGTGTTTAAATCTATTGTTGTCGCCTTTTCTTTCATATTGTAAAAGAGTGACAGTAACAGATTTAAGGCGATATGCGAAAAAATACGGGTGTTTTTTTTTCTGTGTATTTCATGAAATACACGGAAAATTATAATCAATTTCTGGTATATGCATTTTGACTATATAATCTAAGGTTTTAAAATTGGAAAACGTGTTTGGATAAATTTTCCTCGATAGAAATAATTTTTGAAATGAGGTCTTCAAACACACTTTTTCTCCTCGTTTTACGAATAGGAACCATATATAGAACTGAAACACATTTTATTAGGTGTGTTTTAACAATATCTAAAGATTTGATATTTGAAATTTTGCTAGCTATTTTAGTTTTTTTATAAAAATTATAAAACTAGCATTTTTCGCTTTCGCCCTGAATCCGCCCCTCTCGCACTGCGCTATTTTTCGCTTGGAGCGACAGTGACAAAAATTAAATTCGCATAGCCTCTTAAACACTATCTAAAGTTAAACACCGTTTTCTAGTAACACCGTTAAAGCGAAATTATAGTTAAAAATAAAATACATAAACTACATAAACAGTTCACACAAATATATAAACGTATAAGGCGATAATCGTACAAAAAAGTATACTGCAACATGTGGCCGCATGTACAACTTATAAGAGTCTGAAATATTTTTGCGAAACTCTTTTTTTAGACTTGCCTATTTCAGTTAAGTCTATTTATATGTAGAACATTATGTCATGTTAAGACTTCCAGCTGTGTTGGAAATGGATTTTCCTTGATAGTTTAAGTATGTTATGTTACGTACTCCTAGCTATACAGGGTGATTGGTAATTCGACCTATTCCTTGAAAATGGTTATACTAGAGATAATTTACAACGAATTAAGTCCTATCAACTAGGTGTCGAAAATGAATGGTCTCCGATTTACGAAGGTTTTTATATTATTTTTCAAACTATCAGACTAATAACCAAAAATAAATCATTTAAAAATAACTATTCCTCTCCCAGCACTTATTTATTATATTTCTGATCAATGATAGATGAGTATTGATTTATAAACAAATACGTGCCCTGAATTCATATAATCTCAGAATTAAAAGGTCTTAAGTGGAAAGAAAACCTTTTTTATTTTGTAATTTTTGAAACATCGACGTGTTTTACTTGAAAAAAAATTATCATTTTCGACCCCTAGTTGATAGGCATTATTTGTTGGAAATGATACCTAGTATAACCCCTTTAAAGGAATAGGTCGAATTACCAATCAATCACCCTGTATATATGTAGTATACAGTTAGCAACACAGATAATATAGGTCACAGTTTAACTTATGTATATAAAAAAAAAAGTTTATTCGTTATAACAAGTTACAAAATTACACACTTATATAATTTAGTACAAATTATATAATTTAGATTATCAGGGAGTAACGTTGGAAGCCATGGTAGGTGGTAAGCCTGAGTAATGGCCTTTAGCGCCTTTCCGCGGGCCAAGTTACATTTCTTGTGATGAAAACAAAATAAAAATTTAGATTACAAAAAACTAATAACTAAAATCTAAAATTAAAGCATATGGATTACAGTTTAGAAGTAAACAGTCTAACAAAATCAACTATATATAACCTATATTCTCAATAAAACAAAATAAAAAAAATTTATAAAATATATCAAATAATATATATGTATATATAAGTATTATTCACCATCTGCAATGTAAAATTTAACAGTGTTCCTTGATAATGCCGTAAGGCGAAACCGGTTGGAGTAATAAAAAGTGATATTGTGAAACAGTACAAGTGTTTTTATCAATATTATGATGATGTTTCACCAAGTGCCAACAATCGCAAGTATTAATCATAATATGTATATATATATATATATTATATTGACAAGTATATTACCCTTTCGGGGCACTTGGTCCATATTATCAAAATGACAAATATCAAAATGACCAATTAGCTAAAATGACTACAGTATCAAAACGTCCAGAATATACAAATGACAGAAATTGTTAGTATCAAAATGACTAAAATAAGTAAAGTATCAAAACGTCCAAAATATCCTAATGTACGACGTTTCTAATAACAAAATGGATCTTATCGGTGCATTTTACTGGATAGAAAAAGTACTAGGTCTGCATAAACCTGCTAGGTTTTTTTTTATGCGTTTATTGAGTAAATACAAGAAAAATATACAATATTATAAAACTTATACAGCTAACGGAAACAATAAAGAGGTGTTTGTGTCGCTGCAAGCGCTCGCAACTAAAATTTTACTTATTTAATTTTATCAAAACAAGATCCTCTCGAACACGAACACTTCGTGCAATTCCTTATTATAAGACTATCTCACATGCAAATTCCCCTCTCTGCCGTATGATCAGTGGTCTGAACTCAGTCCTCAGACATTCTGTAGACTCTGACATTTTCATTGATTCATGGAACCAAATTTTGAAGGTTTGCTCTAAGCATTGCGAACGTAATAACATTGTAAATATTTCTAGTTGTGTTTAACTACATAATAAAGCCAATTCTGAAGGCTTTAATTTTAGTTTTAGTGCTGTCAAAGCTTAAAATTTTCCAAAGAAATTTAGCTTCTAATCGTAACGCTTAAAGACTATTTCGTATCGAAGAAAATTTTGTTTTGACAGCACTTAATCTAAAATTAAAGCCTTCAGAATCGGCTTTTTTGATTTGTATTATTATATTCTTTATTAATTACTGTAACAGGTTTAACGGTTGTAATTAATTAGTTAAATAAATAAATAAATATTTTTTAGACTTATTTGTCTCTTTCATTACAATATAATATATATGTATATACTGGGTGTTAATATGATGTTGCGGAAGCCGTAAACTGGCGACAGACAACGTTTACCATGGAGCCAAATCTCGAATCGTGAAAAAAAATCTGCTATTCCATAGAAACGGTGACATATGTAGCTACCCGACCAAAATGTATGAAACAACTGTATTTTTTTCTCGATTTCCCAATTTTTTATTACGAAAAGTTGTTCGTATGGTCTGGTACTATTGCCAGTTTCTGGCTTACGCAACTTCATACGAAGACCCTGTATACATATGTAAATTTATATGCATAAAAAGACGATATTAAAATGTCCAGTTATGTATATAAATATCTTTTTTGTAAAAACCCCTGTACCTATGCGGTTAAAAAGTCAATTTAACCTATGGAAAATAAAGAAAATTTAATCATCTACAAGTAACTCACTTTATGTTTTCCGCTGAAATCAACCGTCTTTGGAATTTTTCAAAAAATCCGAAAAACATGCAAACATTTTGGTGTTCTTCGTTCCATTTCCATTATCCTCGAGGGCTTTTTGTTCGAAAAATTGGGTGTAGCACAAATGAACATAAACAAACAACGTCCCAAAATTTCGTCAAATTCGGATTTTCGTTACAGGAAAACCGATGTTAATCTATGATGATTAAGCTACAATCATGGGCGATATGGATGCTTGAGAAACCTCGCTCCGGGGAACATCGAGTAACTTTTTTAAGTGGTGTTGCAATAACATTACACAGTAACCCCTCGGCTATAGCTTCAGGCTTTTGGCGGCGCTTCTTGCTGCGCTTCCAGGCGATTTTTGCGACGGGCTTTGCCCTGCCATGACACCCGTCGGCGCCTTCCACCGCATCGGATGTATAGCGCGCTCGACACTAGGTTCGTCCTGTGCGCTCGATCACTGTTACAACCACCCGCCTCCCCACACACCGCTGTCCCGAGAGCGCAAGTCACTCGAAGCCGGGCAAGACGCGCGAGCGGTGACCCATGGCCGGCTCTATACAACTTCATACATTTGTTCTCTCCGCCGGCGCCGTCGCAAGAAGAACCGCTTGGCGCGCCTCTCGAAGCCTGAAGCTGTGGCCGACCGGTAATGCAGTAATGGGGTTAGAGCTGCTCTAATTCTACCCCACCTATGATTGAAGCAGTATTGCCTGACTGAGCTATTGTGGATATACTCCGACGCTATGTCGTTAACTCGGCTGACGCGCCCTCATAGTAACATTATAAGATTTTCCCCAATATATTATTAATAAAACCGACCAAGTGCGAGTCGGACTCGCGCACGATGGGTTCCGTACCAATATCTATAAAAACGCCAAAAAAGAACATGTCTGTTGTATGGGAGCCCCCTTAAATATTTACTTTATTCTGTTTTTTAGTATTTGTTATTATAGCGACAACAGAAATACAGCTTGGTGACAGACGGACAGACAGACGGACAGCGGAGTCTTAGTAATAGGGTCCCGTTGGTCAGTGGCGTGCACAGAACTTTTTGCTGGAAAAGCAAGCAATTGGTCAAGAATAACAATTAAAAAAATATAAAAAAAATTATATATCACTTTGAAAAAAAAAAGTTTGTGTAGGAAATTTTCACTCTAGGGTAGACATTGTCTACCCTGGCGTCATACAATTTTTTTTTCAAAGTGATATTTAAATTTTTTCATATTTTTTTATTGTTGTTCTTGACCAATTGCTTGCTTTTCCAGCAAAAAGTTCTGTGCACGCCACTGCCGTTGGTTACCCTTTGGGTACAGAACCCTAAAAACGAAGATATAAAAAGATAATGATGAGGGAATCTACAAATACGACGCTGTGTAACGCTATGAGACATGACGTCATGTGATCCTTTGTGAGGTTTTGATGCGTAGGATGGTAAAGGTTTCTAGGTTTTGTAGGCAATATATTTTAAATACATATATAGGAAGCGATACAAACCTACGCGGGGCATGCTATAAGCACAAAATAACCAATTACAGAAAGAAAGAAAAAAGCTTTATTATCAAGGTAAAAAAAAACACTACAAAAACAATGATATTAAGGATGTACATTGTAAAAACTATGTAACAAAAAAAACAAGTAATAGAATTACCCTGATAAATGGAAGTACCAAAAAAAAAAAAAAGAGAGGGGCGGATTCAGGGCGAAAGCGAAAAATTTTAGTTTTATAATTTTTATAAAAAAACTAAAGTAGCTAGCAAAATTTCAAATATCAAATCTCTAGATATTGTCGAAACACGCCTAATAAAATATGTTCGAGTTCTGTATATGGTTCCTATTCGTCAAACGAGGAGAAAAAGTGTGTTTGAAGACCTCATTTCAACAATTATTTCAATCGAGGAAAATGTATCTAAACATGTTTTCCAATTTCCAAACCCTAGATTATATAGTCAAAATGCATATACCAGAAATGTATTAAAATTTTCTGTGTATTCTATGAAATACACAAAAAAGAAGCAACTCTATTTTTTTACATATCGCCTTCAGGGTCGGTCGCGCCAAACATGCTCTCGCGTTTGGACAGTTTAGCATATTAAAACAAAATATTTTTGACAAATAAAATTCGTGTAAGTAGTTAAGAAGTTGAACTGCATTATAATTTTTCAGATTTGACACAAGTCAAAATCATCGGGAAAAAAAATCGGAAAGACCAGTAAAATCACGGAAAACGTAATTTGGCGTTGCAAACAGAAAAAAAGTATTGTTCAAAGTCAAGCTGTTTTTAGGCTAAAATTAAAGTAATATTGGTTATTTATTTGATACCACTAATGTTTTTTGTAAAGTTTATATCCACGGAAAATACTGCTAGAAAAATCATATATGGAATTCATTTTTCCGCCTATCGCGTCGTTGTAAAAATAGCAAAATCGGACAAGTAGTTAGACTTAGACTAGTTAGGCTTTGCTACAAGGCTTTTGAGGTTGTATGCGAATTTTTCAACGGTCACTGTCACTCCAAGCGAAAAAACCGCGCACTCTGGGAGCAACGGATTTAGGAAAAAAAAGAAAACAGTGGGTTTTTTATTTATTAAAAAAAATAAACTTAAATAGCTTGCCAAATTTACTTAAACAAAAAACCCATCTAATAAAATATTTTCGAGTTATTTACATGATGCCTATTCGTCAAACGAGGAGAAAATGTATGTTTGAAGACCTCATTTCAATAATTCTTTCTATCGAACGAAAGTTTTTCAATCTCGTTTCTGTTCGACAGGAATCTAGAAAAAGGTTTCAAAAATGTTATACCAATTTATTAAATTATTAGCTTTGTGTATTGTTTTGGTAACGCCGGAAATAAAAACGCGATAAAACTTTTTTTTCACACAAAGCCCCATCACAAAATGATCCCTCATAAAACCCATTCAATTAAAACGCAAAAAGCGTGCTCCATACATCACGCGCGGTCTATCTACGTGGTATTCATGTCGATCGTAAATAAATTCGAGTGGTTGAGGGTAGTGAATAAATGGCCCTGGAGAGCCGCCACTACAGCCCTGCGCTCTTCAAGCCATTCGCAAATTAACCCAACGGCATGAGAGCAATCGCGCGGCATTTTTAAATTGACTCGTTCTAAATTTCATATTTCGTATTCCGAATGTGCGTTCGAAAATTCTGTTTGCACATCATTTATTAAACCACCTGAGAGGTTTTTGGGTTCATTATGTTTATTTACGAAAAAGGGGGCGCTTTAAAAACCCTGTATTTGCATGAGTGCGTGCGATAAGATAAGAAATTGTGGGCCTGATGCGCGTGTTATATCGCTACATACTCAAAGATAACTTGTCAGACAAGAATGTAACCTATTTAGCGCTATCTTAGCTCATAACTCCGTGAAATGAGCTAAAACTTCCTTGAACTTAACTAAAATTCGCGCCCAAATTCTCGTTCGAAAACAGGAAATGGCGCGATGTCATCAGCCACTACTTAGCAGCTAATTAGCTATTAAAAGTTTATCCAATTTCCCAGGCGGAGTGATTAAGCGCACATCCGACGTTCCGTTCTACACGAATTTATGTGGAATTAAGCGTTTCGTTCATTACGATTGCACTCAAATTGATAAACAAGTTATTGTTTGATCGGTTAAATGGATTTCTGAATGATACACATACATGTAACTGTAGAAGAATGTTTTATAAATAACGTTCTCAAAATAGACCCCGTGGCTACAGTAGCCTGGAAAATAGACTCAGTGACTGCGGTATTCCGATAATTATACAGCGTGACTGCCGTATTCTGGAATATCACTGCGTGTAGTCCAGAAAATGACTGCGTGAATGCTGTAGTCCGGAAAATAGACTCCGTGACTACAGTAGTTCAGAAATAGTACATTGTTCACCGAGGGAAGAAAGGGGAAGATTACCAACGAGGGTGTAGTTTGAGGCCCGAGGCGAAGCCAAGGGCCTCAATACACACGGGTTGGGAATCGCACTTTCTCCCGAGTGATACATAGTGCTTTATACTACACCTGCGAGGAAATAGTATAATTTTACTTTTAATCAAGATACAATAAAAGAAACCGACTGACTCGCGTGCGATTGTCACTTTTTATTTCCTTCTTATTTTTTATTATGTACAGGAAAAGCAAGTGGCCAGTATAATTTTTCGAGTTTTATGTACGAGTTCGCAAAATAATACTGGCCACTTGGCCATTTGCTCATTCATTATGATATTTAAAAAAAAAACAGCACGTTAACAATGGATTTGCATATACTTTTTCTGCCCGCTCAAGCACGTTAACAATGAATTTTCATACACTTTTTCCGCCCGCATATTTGTATGACAGTAATGACGTATTTTCTGCATCGTTTTTAAAAAAGTAAGAAGTTACTTTCCGAGCAGGTGTAGTATAAAATAGATTCCATGACTGCAGTATTCTGGTAATTAGATTGCGTGACTTCCGTAGTCGACAAAATAGCCTCTAAACGCCACGGAAGCTCCTTCACAAAGTTTCATTTTATGATAGTCACTTTTCGTCATATGACAGCTGTAGAGGGAAAACTAAACAACTTTTACATTTATTCTGTACAAAAATATGGCGAACTTCTGATATTGAATTTCGAAGTTATACTTTTGAATTTCTTCTTTTAACTTTAAACATAAGTTCGTCAACTTATCTCGTCAACTGGTCAAGTGATGTTCTGTCCCACTCGGAAGTGGAAAAGTAAAATGAAAACTCAATGACGAAATAAAGTTTTTGAAGTCTTGACTGGGCATCCCTTTTAATGAAATGTAATACTAAGTAATTTTATTGTTGATTTATATACATAATATATGTACAATACTTAATAAAATAACATTTATGATGAGAAAATTATGTGAAATATATTTAAGGCCCTATACTGAGCCCGGCATCAGTCATTAATAAATTCATTATGACTGATTGCCTCGGAAAGTGAATTTGAGAAGGTCCAGTTAAGGGGCACCACAATGCTAAACATCAGTTTTGCATTGGATTCAATTCCGTCAATGTAGACAGTAAAAATTAAAAAAAAAAATATGGCGTGTTTTTTGACTCACGACAGTTTTATTAATTACACTTCAAACATACTCTCAATCTTCTTTTTATTATAACACTTTTAAAGAAAGCATGAATTTCACGAAAAAAGCGATTCAGTTTCCGTATTTCAAAACCGATTGAAACGAATCCAACACACGCTGATACTTACTAAATATTACATAAAGAAATTATAGTTAATGTGCTAATGTAGCCGCGATTTCAAAATAACTGAAGTTTTGCGTGCGCGGCATCTGATTAGAGCAGGATAGACAGTTAAGTTAAGTTAGAGCAGGACTGAATTTTAGCATTGTGCAGCCCCTTAAGCGATCTTTACCATGAAATGCAGCGGTGTGATTGGCTGATTCGTCGCCTCATTAAAATTTTCTTAATTATGGAACTGGCCCTATGTGTTTTATTGCTAAAACTGCGTTTTTGTATTTAACTTTTAGTACTAGTTTGAAAGCGATGCAATCAGATCAAACGTACGGATTTCAATTCTCATTTATTTTGATATTTTGACGGACGTTTGAGAAGGGCTGAAAATGTTTTTACATAAGTATCCATCATTACATTATATTTGTTTAGAAGATAAGTGAAACATCACTCTAGCCGGCCGGGCCGAGGGACCACCATTATCAGCCAAAAACCCTCTTTATCTGCAGACACAAAGGAATCTAAAATGAGGACAGCAAGGTTAGTTTTTGCTTGTACTAACTGCTCATATAATTTTGCAGGTCTGTTTCAGAAGGCCAGGTCTGCCGCTTCGCTACTCCAAGTAATAAGGGTTTTGTCCGACCCAATTTAAAATATTACTAAAACAATACTCTACAATAATTAAACGCATTTGTTACGAAACGGCTGTGACCTTAGAGATTTCCGTTAGATTTAATTCAAAGAAATGTTCTTGGAAATATTTGCCTAGAAATATTTTATTTTCCAGTCTCAATACAATAGTTTATAAAACGCAGTAAAATTGCAAAATATTATGTTTTATTGTTTTAGCATGTTATTGGGATGGCTGTAAAACTGAAATGTTGGGAAATATGTAAAATACTTGTGTAAATAATATATACGTTGATTTGGTCAGCAATTCACGATACTGATGATGAAAATACTATAAAAAACAGGCCAAGTGCGAGTCAGCCTCGCGTTCCTAGAGTTCCGTATTGTGGACGATAAATTTAATTTTGTCATTTTTTTCGTGAATTTCTCAACCGCTTTATTTTTCCTGTAATCTTTACGTAAACACATATTACCATGATTTTTTTCATATTTTTCGGTCGACCGGTTTTGCAGATAAGGGGGGACATACATTTCTTTATGGTTTTTCAAGGATTTCTCGAAATAGATGCAATTAAATATAGTCAAACTATATATTTTTACAATCAGCTCTTTAATACCTACAATTTGATACCCATTTTGTATTTTTATAAATTTTTTATTTTATTCATCTTACTTCTTTTTTTATATCTCATTTGTACTCAACTTTTTTTTATTCGATATGTGGGGGACATACATATTTTTGTGTTTTTTTTAAATATTTATCAAAACCAGTGCCAGTAGATATAGTAAAAGTATATATTTTTACAATCAGCTTTTTAATATCTAAAATTTGATAGCCATATGGTATTTCTAGGATAATATTTTTATTGTTCTCACTTTTGTTTTGGAAATATTTTGAACAATTTAAAATTTTTCATGTTTTTTTACACCATAAAGTCGCACCATAAAGTTCTTTTGTACCTTTTAGGTACTACGGAACCCTAAAAAATTACAATAATTGGGGTCGCCAAAAACGACTAATGTACAGTGTACGACAGACATGACGAAATTGATTGGTGCCGTTAATGAAGATAATTTTGGGACATATAAAAAAGGGCACATAACTCCTTCTTCAAGTGGTATTAAATTCTGTTTTTTGAAAAAAGCACCATGTATATTTATATTTTTGTGACGCAAGTTGTGGACCAACTCTACATCCTGCATTATGTACTTATGAACGTATTGAAATAAGCATGAATTCGGTAAAGACATCATCCATCCATCCATCAGCCTAGTTCTTCCACTGCTGGACATAAGCCTTTCCAGGACTTTGCCACTCCCGGCGGTTGGTGAGCGCGATGCCGGAACCCTCGCACCAGTCTGTTCCATATAAGGCCCAGCTATTAGGGATGGATATACCGCCATCCATCAGTCCCAGGCATGGTGGGCCTCCTGGTTTTTTGCCTGTGAGCTGTCCTTTTACTCTCCCCCGAATTACTTCGAGGAGGTCTCCAAGTAAGATGGTGGTACCTCCACAATCGAGCCCGCGGCATCAGCTCTACCACCTGCAAAGACCTCGGTAAAGACATAAATTTAATAAATTCAAAATGTCAACCCTTATTGCAAGGAAGTAAATGTCACGGACTCAATTGGGCATGGGAAGTTTATACCAAGGCATGCTGATTGAATAACTGTTTTGAAATAACACATTTATTGCCATATTTTATTGTTTTCGCAGCAAAATAACTTAAGAATCTTAAGATTATAGATATTTTTGAATTTGCTGAACAGTGGAATCTGTCACGTATGTAATGTCTCATGTATCTTCCTTCTCGTTGACACATAGATTACACACATTACTCCTTTACTTTGATATTAACATAAAAATCAATACTAAATAAGTTGTTTTTTAGGGTTCCGTAGTCAAAAACAAGGAACCCTTATAGTTTCGCCATGTCCGTCTGTCTGTCTGTCTGTCCACGGCTTAGCTTAAGAGACTATTGGTACTAGAAAGATGTAATTTGGCATGGGTATACATATTTATTACGCCGATAAAGTGGTAAAGTAAAATTTTGAAAAAGATTTACACGTAAAGTGGGGAGGATTTTTTCTCGTCTATCCACTAGTGTGGGGTGTCGTTGAAGAGATAATTTAAAAATATTTTTCGATCCAGGGTTCCGTTTGCGAAATATTAAGCTTAAAAGTGTTAATTTTTGTTAGAGTCAAGTGTCCCCCCCCCCTCCTGTCAGCGAAATGGTTGTATTTGGAGACGTGAAAAAAAATCACGGCAATAGTAGGGTACATAACGAAATTAAAAGGAAAACTATCACAGCTAAGTAGGCTTTACAAGTTAACGAGTACAGATCGCGCCAAACTTTTAGTCCCCTCTAAACATGGTGCGATTCGCATCAGGGGACAAAATGTATGGGCCGTTCTTGGGAAGAGCAACTTCCGAGCGTACTAGAAGTTTGGCGCGATCTGTATTAGTCGAAAAACTTATAAAATGTACTTGGAGAAGAAGTCCGCATATTGTGCAGGGCAACTACGGAACCCTACACTGCGCGTGGCCCGACACGCACTTGGCCGGTTTTTTTCGTATCAATTCAAAGGACATCTTGGTTATATATGTTATAATGTGTCAAAGAACCAAGTGACGCCACTTGTTTCGTAATTTGAAAAAAACATTGAAAATTATTGACCGCATAAAATTCAAATTGGTTTAAATTAAGATCACTAAATAATATATATTTTACGAAAATAAATTGAAATCAAGTTTAATTTTGTTGGGAACATGGCGAATTGACAAATCGATGTCATATCAAAACAAGAAAGGATAAATCAGTGGCGTGCACAGAACTTTTTTCCGGAAAATCAATCAGAAGGTCAAGTACGACAATAAAAAAAATATGAAAAAATATAAATAACACTTTAAAAAAAAAATTGTATTAAAATGTTCACTCTAGGGTAGGCAGTGCCTACCCTGGCGTCATACAAACTTTTTTTTTCAAAGTGTTATTTAAATTTTTTCATATTTTTTTTCTTGTCAATCTTGACCTTTTGATTGCTTTTCCGGAAAAAAGTTATGTGCACGCCACTGGGATAAATAATGAACTTATTTTCCATGGTACCATGTAAACATTTTCAGAGAGTACCATGTAAACATTTTCAGAGAGTACCATGTAAACATTTTCAGAGAGTACCATGTAAACATTTTCAGAGAGTACCATGTAAACATTTTCAGAGAGTACCATGTAAACATTTTCAGAGAGTACCATGTAAACATTTTCAGAGAGTACCATGTAAACATTTTCAGAGAGTACCATGTAAACATTTTCAGAGAGTACCATGTAAACATTTTCAGAGAGTACCATGTAAACATTTTCAGAGAGTACCATGTAAACATTTTCAGAGAGTACCATGTAAACATTTTCAGAGAGTACCATGTAAACATTTTTCTGGCGTCAATAATAATATACGTATAATACTAATTTATATTATATTTATATGGGGAGTCCGTTTTCTACGCAGTAAAGCAGTGGTTGGTTGGTAGAGCTGTGCTAAATCTACCGTCTGTGAACTTGGTGTTTCTGTAGAAAGGTTCCCAGAACCACGTGTATTGAAAGAAGCTTGGCGTCAATTCGGAACTGGCGAGGGTGCAACTCGTCCAGGTAATGAAACGGGTGGTTAAAACCCCTATGGTAATACCGAGATTCGTCGGGAATGGAGAGGCATTACGCCTTAATATAATTTATATTATAGCTGATTCTGAAGGCTTTAATTTTAGTTTTAGTGCTGTCAAAACTAAAATTATCACAAAGTAATTTAGCTTTTGTTCCCAAAAAATTAAGGACTATTTTGCAATAAACAAAATTTAGTTGTGACAGCACTAAAACTAAAATTAAATCCTTCAGAATCGGCTTTATTATATAATTTAAATTAAATTAGACTACTGCTCATACTGAACAACTTTCTGACAACTGAATTTGGACGATGTTCACAAATTCACCTTGCATAAATAAATAAAAAAAAAAAAAATTAAAAAAAATTTTTTTTTTGTTTTGCGTAAATATAAGGTCAAGAAATACTACCCACAATTTTTTAAATTATTATTATTACTATTTTTAATTTATTTAATATTGTAGGTTGTCTTTCTTGCTTTCTAGCCACGATCTTGTCTTAGGAAGTCCGATCGGACGTGTTATAATGAGCGTTTTTCTCGTTGTTTTTTTTCTTAGTTCTTAGGTTTCCTTCAGATGGCGCTGTCCATGTCACCATAGATAAAATTCTGTTTCGTAGCAATCAATGTCAAAGTTTGTTTGGAATCCGTTCAAATTTTGCTTTGATTCTGTTGCTAAAGAATACAACAGTGCCATCTAGGAATCTAATTTAACACTAAATTTGACATAAGGTAAAACGCTCAATGAGCGGTTAGCCGTAATTTATATAAGAACTCTTTTTTCTTACAACTAACCAAGTCTTCGACTTTAATCACCGTTCAGCCCCGCTGACGGCTAACCATTGATTTGATTACGTCCGCTGTAATATCCGCCGAGGCCTCCTCCAGAGCAAATATGCCCTTCAAATAAATACAGTTATTGCGTCACTATATTTGGAATATGACGACCTCTATCAATTTATTACACACTAGCGGCCCGTCCCGGCTTCGCACGGGTGGAAATTTATTTTTTAACATTTCGGGGTACGCGAACCCCCAGGGGTTGGCCAGTTGATCGTAAGGGGTTCGTGACAAGATTTACGTTATGGCGGCTGACTGGCTAGCTCGCGCGGGCAACATGAAAATTGAGCAAAATTGCTCCGAAAATCGACTCAATTTGCGACAAGAAACAAGCCCACCTATCACATTAACTAATTAACAACGTTACTGTATGACTGTATTATCTTCTATATTTAAATAAAAGTTCTTTTATGGCAAGTTTGTTTTAAAGAGGTTCGCAGTCGACTGGGAAACTTTATAGGGGTACGTAGGGCTATAAGTTTGAGAAACCCTGACGTAGAGTAAATGTATATACACTACAGTGTGTCCCTCATACAAGTGCACATTCGAAAGTGGGTGAAATTAGATCTAAATATATCGACAAAACAAAGATTTTTTTTTTTTTGAATTTTTTTTAATCTTGAAAAACCACTACTCTACCTGGGTATATTTGTATGGGACGCGAGCGTAGTGGCTTTGGTTAACCGCTCGTAGAAAATATTATATTTATGATAGAACGTTGTATATTTTTTTTTGTTAGAAAGGTAATGGAATAGGCAATGATAAATAGGAATAAAAGTATAATAAAACAAGGACATTATTTTGAAAAAATTGACGATTACTGAAAAAAAAGACGGAAAAATTAAAGAAATAATCTTTTAGAATATTATTTTTATGGTAATGGTAGTTGATTATGTTTTGATTTTGATTTGGTATGCAACGTCTATTCTTAAGGTATCAAGTTTTATTTCATTGCATTACTCGCGATAGATCAAAAGTTATGACATATTTTATACATAGTCTCCATGGTAGGCAAAAAAATGTATAAAACGTAAATTAATAAAACAAAGATTTTCAAAAAAAAAAAAACATTTTTTTGTCGATAAAATAAGGTCTAGTTTTAC
Source organism: Ypsolopha sequella (assembly GCA_934047225.1). Classification (NCBI taxonomy): domain Eukaryota; kingdom Metazoa; phylum Arthropoda; class Insecta; order Lepidoptera; family Ypsolophidae; genus Ypsolopha; species Ypsolopha sequella. The sequence goes on along the minus strand of OW204002.1, from coordinate 7,568,664 downwards.
CCCTTTTCGGATGTGCACTTGTACGAGGGACACACTGTATATGCAGGACATAAGTAGTTGACATAATTACAATAGTTGGACTTATGGAATCGTGGGATATGTTCTTTAATTTTGTAGAACATTTCTTTGATCTATCGTCAATAGTTTCTGCAGCGCATGCGAGGAAAGACATTTTATGGCAAATTTTTTTAAACCTTGGGTAACATTATTGAAGTTTTAATAGGGATCCCTAAATAAATATAGCCTATGATACTCAGTGACAATGTAGCATTCTAATAGTGAAAGAATTTTTGAAATCGGTCTAGTAGTTTTTGAGTTTATTCGTTACAAACATACAAATCTTTCCTCTTTATAATAAAAGTGTAGACTAGTTGCCCGCGACTGGGTTGATTCTGACACCGAGTATGTATGAATTTGCATAAACACTGCGAGTTGAGTGAAAAATTATTCTATGAAACTAATTTTATTGAAATTCATACGCGCAGAAAAAGCACAGCAAACCACTTACGTCATAAAGGTCACATTAAGCTTAATAAGCTTAATAAGAATAAGTTGTACAGAAAATGGTGGAGAATTTAATTTCCCAAGTTTATACACGGAAGGTTGGATGATATTATGCAGAATCCCACGGAGATTTGCGGAAGTAGACAAATTTTTTCACGAGGATTTGCATGACAAAAAATTTAAGGGTTAATGCTTAGAAAAGCAAAGTAGATGGTTGTTTGGCATGAGGGTTGTTCTAACTTTATTTTTCGACTTTTTTACCGGGTTTTGATGGTTAGGAAACCAAAACCCTTTGGACTCTACGACTGTTCTTCTGCAATGTAAAACAGTTGAGCTAAGTATTTTGGCACGCAAGTGAAACATTAAATAGAAATTCCATACAAAATTAAGAGGAAAGGTTCCGCTTGCATACTACTCTGTTACTCCATGCGGAAAGACCCGCCGTGCGAGAGGAACGGATTCTGGAAAAAAGTCAAAATGACAACTTTTTTCACTAATTTTATTATTAAAAAAAAAGCAAGTTGCTATGAAATAGGGAGTTTAATAAAGTTTATACAGAATTTAGTCCATAAATAATATGAACGGGTTTATACTTTAATAAACTTATACCTCGACATGAAAACTTTTTTTAGAGCCATCTTTGGCACTTTATGTCTCAATATTGGAATGACTTCTGTGGATTCTGTTCCGATATAAGTGTGTATTATATTCCCGAAACAAATACATTTTTTTCTTTTTTATGTAGTATTGCTAGATTCTTCAAACCAGGAAGAATAAATTATGCTTTTGCGAAAACTGTCCTCTTAAATCATTCAACATTGACATTTATTAAACATTTTTAACATTCATGCTATGAACTTAATGGGGGTTCACCGTATACGGCCAAATAAATACAGTTTTTAGATAAGAGCAATGTATAACAATATAGGTAGATAGTGTACTATATGATTAAACGTATTTTAAATGATATTATGGTAGCTTTAAATAATTGGATTTTCCATAAGAGTGAAATTAGGATTTTTATTTAATTGTTCTAATTTCACTCTCATGGAATATCCAATTATATTATAGCTACCATAATATCATTAAAAATACGCTTAAAAGGCTATGCGAATAATTGTGCATTAAATTTCGAGTTCATGCTTTATAAACCTCACTAATACAGAATTATTAGTGTTAACTGCCACATACTAAAATGTTTTTCAATTTTTAACTTCTAAACCAGAAATACAAAGTTAAGTTATGCACTTTTTGCTAAGCGACTAAAGTTTAACCTTAACCTATATAACAGTGTCAAAATAATGTAAGAACTGCCAGTAACCGTACTGAGAGCATAGGGAATAAGTAACCAGGGGCGCAAACACTTTGATGGTGGAGATATGAAATACTTGGTACAAGTGCGCGCCAATCTTTTAGTCGCCTCTGAAGAAAGCTGCAAGAGGCGACGCAATAGCCGTTTTACGGTGTCAGAAGTGCGTTCATTAAATAACCCTGGGCTGGGTAGGAACACTGGGGTTGTAACGCTGAGTTTTTGAACGGGTTTCGTCGTGTGACGACACTCCAAACGTCAGTTGTCATTTTTGCATTATATTTAGTATAATAACGTTGAGAGGACCCCCTCTACACGAAATTTAACGTAAATATATGAACTATAACGTTGAGAAGACCCCCTCGGTACGAAAATTAACGTGAATGTCAGATGACGTTTGGAGTCTATACGAACCTTGCGAACCCTGCTCAGAGTTGACGTTGAAAAAGTCGACACCAGTGTAGCGACACTGTCATTTTTGAACGGTCGGTGTTGAGACGCGAGTTCATTTTTGAACGGGTTAGTGTTGCGACCCGGGTAGGAAACCCAACTCGGTGTGAGTTTATGAACGACTATCAGGGGGACGTTACAGGAGCGAGGGCGCGTAGCACACCCGCCTGCGTGCCGCACCACACCCCCCACTCGCCATTTAGCAGGTGTCGACACTATGCGGTAGTGTTAGTGCTACGTCCGTACACTACACACGCGCGCGTTGCATGAAAAGTACCTTCAAGGAAAAAATTCCATGATTCGTTAAGTTTATCGTTGAATCTGTTTGTTATTGTTTTTGTTGCCTTTATTTGTTGTTTTGTTGATTTAGTTTGTTAAAGTTTATTGTTGTTGTTATGCCTCGCGGACGCTATAGCGTTTTAAGGCGACAATGTAAGAAAATGGTGTTTATATTAATGCGTTTTATTTATATAGTTAAGATTGCACTTAAATAATAAATAATTAAATATGTAGGTTCAATAAGGACACCTTCCCACTTACAGTATTTAATAATCAACCGTTGCTATTATTGTTTCCTTGACTGTACCTGCGCAAGCTTGCACTCGTAACTCATTCAGAGGCGACTTAAAGATTGGCGCGCACTGTAGTATTATCTATCACTCAATATTTTACATTTCATCTATCTCTCACCTATGGGTCTTTCTTAGGATTAAAGTGTTTGCGCTGGACCTGATTAGTTATCTACTTTGCTGTCTGAGTACATCGACAGAACCTGTAAGTATACACATGTAATTTTATTATGTTACACGATTGGAAGCCGGTTAAGTGCATCGTTATCCCGATGTCTCATTGGTGTTGACGTCATCAGGCTGCTACGACAGAATCGTTGCCGCGTAGCATTCGAATAATTGTAGCGTACTACGTGAACTTTTGCTGTTAGCTGTAGCATGTTGTATAATCAAGGAATTTAATGATTTTCAGCCCCTCTGGCACCTTTGTAAAAGTTGAGCAGTTTGATGCTCTCTGTACTGCTGTATCTGAATAATCATGCATGAGGTGCACCTCGCGCTCAGCTTCGGGCGCCTTTCATAACCAATTGTTACCTATCTTTTTATTAATATTATTAATTTATATTGCTTTTTAACTTGATACTGTCATTTAAAAAAAATTGTCCATGGGAATAATTTCTTTGTACGGCCTTTTTAGTTTTTTCATTCATTATTATCTTTCTCAGCCTACATGGGCATGCACTGCTGGATTTTATTGTATTTTATAATAAAAACAGTTTTATCGGTCAAGGGCGCCAAATCTTAAAATACTTCACTGGCTATATGAGTAAAGGAGATGGAATCTATTGCATTTCGCTTTACTCATATAGCTTTGTTTGTCCCATTCATGGCGAGAGCCTCGCGACAGTGAAAATGAGGTATGAGTAGGGTTGCCAACTCTTGGAGTAACAAACCCGGGAGATTTGAACAAAGCTGTTTTTAATTTGCTTTGTTTCGTAGAAGCATCATTCACATTTGATATGAAAAATCAAAGTTAATTTCGTCATTATTTAATATAATTATTTATTTCGCGCGATTTATTTATTTCGTTAATGACAGTTAGTTTATTTTAGAAAATGCGGAGAATTCATTGCATCCCGGGAGCTCGGGAGGTTGAACAATTATTCCCGGAGTCTCCCGGGCATTCCGGGAGGGTTGGGAACCCTAGCTGTATGAGTGTTGTCGTACTGTACTGTACTGCAATAGGTTTTGTTCGAAACGATTGTGTTTAGGTGTACAATGAAAAGCCAGTTGCCCCTCCATCTAACGAGGAACGTTGAAGACCATCAGAAAGTTGCTCCGAAAGACCGCAAATTATAAAACTAGTTTGGACGCTCACGACTAGCGACGTGAGTGGTCGCTTTTAAGTGGAAAATAGCATTTTGTTGATGACTGTTCTTTCAGTTTGACCTGAGCAGCTATTCTCGCAACATTTTTCACACGCTTTACGTTTCACACGAGTTTGTTACTCGCGTAATAAATGCCGTGTGATGATAACGAATTTTACTAAGTAAAACTCCTTAAAAGACATGTAAAACATGTTATGAATCCACGCAAAAGGTTTTGTTTTAAAATCTTGATCGTTGATATTTGATACTTAAGGGGGAACGATTCGTATCCTCTACAAAACGCACAACTTAAGATTGTTCTTCTTATTTTTGAATTGCATTGCATTTTTCTATTAAACAGTTTTTTTTTTTTTGAGGTACAGGGTTGGCTCCATAGTAAAAGTTGTTCTATACCATTGACTGAATAAGCTCTTCAAATATGGTTACACCTTTCTGTTACAAGTTGTATACAGATCCCATCCCACTAATATCATAAATGCGAAAGTTTGGATGCATGGACGCCGAAACTACTGAAACGATTAGGCTGAATCTTTGCACAAACCTGGAATAGGACATAGGCTACTTTTTATCCCATAAATCAGTTCCCATTGGAAGGCAATGGGGTGTCAAGTCCCTATAGAAAAGTGATGTACTGTTACTCCTTCACGCCGTTGAATATTAGTGGGATGGGATAGTGAGGATGGGATGGGATGGAATGGGGTTCAATACGACTATACTAAAACTTATTCAAAGCGGGCGAAGCCGCGGGAAAAAGCTAGTATTAAATAAATGGGATTTATAGCATTTCGCGAACATAGTTTAGTGTCAGTTAGGTTTTTCCGGCAGAATGTTGTTATTTTATGAATTACGTTGTTAATGTATGGGCACACAAACTTAAAACACGCTTGAAAGTTTGTGTGCCCATACGTTTATAACGTAATGCATAAAATAACAAAATTTTGCCGGAAAAGCCTAACTGACGTATTCGCGAAATGCTACAAACACATTTACTTAATACTTTTATTTAAAAATAAGACTAGTGAACCATGTATCATTTATTCATTTGATTAACATTTCATCCAAAATTTTTTTTTTTATTATTATACAAGGTCTTTCAATTTAAATTGAAAGCAATTTAGGAGGTGATTCAGTATCGTTACTACATCACATTCCACCGCAATGTACTTTTTTTTGCGCGAACTTTTTCATCACTTGTCCATACAAACAGAGAGACACAGCTGATCGGACCACTTTGTACTGAAAAGTGAAAAAAAAAGTTCGCTCAAAAAAAAGTGCTTTGCAGTAGAATGTGATGTATTAGATTAACGATACTGAATCACCTCCTAAATTACTTTCAATTTAAATTGAAAGACCTTATACCTACATATATGTAAATTTATGTTTTTAGAAAGTACATTTATTATTTATATTTTTGTGTATGTTTATGTATTAGTTTATTATAGCGTAGGAATCCTCCATTAATTAGTCTATGTAGTTTACTCTTATGTTTGATTTCGTGACATTTACACGCTCCTTTCTTTATTTTTTTCTATATTTTCTTTTTCACCCAAAGGTTGCTTGTAAGATATTGCTATTAGCAATAAGTGCCGCCTTTGTACACTGTAAAACATATTTTATGTTTCTTTTTTAAATGTTTTTGTGTAATTAATGTACATTAAACGTAATAAGAAAATAAAAAAAATAATAAGAACCACCATCTAAAGTTGTGCGTTTCGTAGAGGAAATGAGTCGTTCCCCCTTAAAATCACCCGCCTTGGGCCCTCGCAAATTATCGTATATGCCAGAATTGCCGAGTAGCCTTCCAGGCAGTTTCAAATAGAGGTGTCGTCTGTTTTTGGGGTTTCAAGCATTGATTTACAAAAGAACGTAGATACGGTACATTCTTATATCTTCAACTGAAGAAGCGCGTGATCCTACAAAACCAAGTCCAATGGACCTGCATTGATTCGCTTGTCTCGCTCGCGCTACTGTCGAAGCTCGTCGCTCTATCTCTGTCGTTTGTTGACGCTTGTCAAAAGCGGTTTCGCAGCCGGATTGTTAAAAACCCGCCTTTTTCTAATTAATCTAGTTTTTCTAATGAATATAATATTTTTCAAAATTTTTGATATTTTAATTACAATTAAAATATATTTATACTCGACTTAATGAGCTCTAGACAATGACACCCACATGCTAGGATAAGAAAAAAACCTTTTTTCGGTTTCATATTCATGTATGAGCCCCCCCCCCTGAAAAATAATTTAATTACATCTTCAATTCAAAATTCTTTTTTGGGTAAACATTTTACAGAACATATAAAAATTTCGGATTTCTATCTCATTCCGTCTAAGAGCTAGAGACCTGACATACGGACAGACAGACGGACAGCGTGCCATTAATAGGGGTTTGTTTTGCCTTTTGGGTACAGAATCCTAAAAAACGGCAACCTTTTTAGTACAGTTGTGGTCCACAGAAAACTTAACTAGGAAATGTCGTGGCATGTCGTATTAGGACCCCGGGAAAATATTAGATGACATATATTTTCATTCCGAGTGTATTGTGTAATACACATGAAGTTTTTTAGTCAAATGACTTCACTTTATCAACTACTTGCAATGCACCAAGCAACATAATTCGTAACTACCTTTAACTAGCTTCGCTCGCATGGAACTGTCTTTCAATAAAAACTGTTATCGACAGTTTTTGGCTTGGCGGTTATTTTATTAATGCCCCTTATAGCTTATATACATGTTAACCAGGGTCACTACGATGACAATAAAGGAAACCGCATCCAAATCCGTTGAGTGGTTCTTAAGTTAAAACGGAACACATAGAACCAGTGTTGCCAACCTCAGGAAAGAAAAAAGCAGCAAATGGAACTTAAAAAAACAGCAGAAAACAGTAAAATAGTAACTTCAAAACATCAAATCTACTGTCCGACATAACATTCATAGAATTGATAAATAGTTATACAACTACTGTTAGATTTACCGCAAATTGACAATACTTAAGGAATTTTTGGGAATAGTAAAGTAAATAAAATCAAATTGCAAAGATTTAATCAAAATTATTTATTTTATTACAATGGAAAAATTATTCGCAATCCCTTATGCCGCAAGAGGCCCGCTAGTGATACCAATTCACAATTTGTAAAAAGGCGCATGACCGATGCATACAAAAACTATCTTTATTGCTTTCTCTAAAAGGTTATTCCGGTTTGACATGTTGGTTGTGCCCTATTGCGATTTGGAATTAATTATTTTTTACGCAGTTCAAAATTCGGAATAAAGACGCATATAATATAAAAATATTTGCAATAACACACAGTGAAATATGTAAATATTAAAGAAAGAAAGAAAGAAAGAAATTTGGGGACAAAAAGAATACATGGAAAAGCAACATATAGGTACATAATAACTATTAACTTAAAACTAGTACTTATAATTAACATATTAATGACAATAGTCTAAGATTAGTATGAAGCTATCCCATGCATTCAACGTCACCAAATTGGCCATAACTCAGCATGGTGCTGTGACGCAATAATACATACTTATACAAACATAATGTATGCATACTACGCCACAACGCTGGTATTCTGTTACAGCCATTAGGTCTTTACATATGAAATTGCTGTTTTCTACAGAGAATTTAGAGAAAACTCAATTTTCAGTACTAACATTTTTGCATTTTTTTTTGGAATGACAAATCCATATTATGTAATTTGAAAAGTGTCAGCTGAAAAATATTATTACATTTAGGACGAACTGTTTTTAAAGATAGATGTGTTACCACAAAACGGTGTTTAACTTTAGACAGTGTTTAAATCTGTTGCTGTCACTCTTTTACAATATTATAATATTACGGTGTTTAACCGTATATATTTACGGTTAAACACCGTTTTGTAGTAACACCGTATAATCAGACTGAAAATAAAAAGAAAATTTAATACGTGGATATAAAATCTTGAAATCAACTTTCAAACAAAAAATAATTGAAATAGCTATTGAATTGCAGGAATTATGAACTCATGAATCGGTAAGAAAATTTCAGCAATTTCATAGGTAAAGATCTATTATAAAAATCTTCTCAATAACACACAGTGAAATATGTAAATATCTACATATTTACCGATAAATGTGGGATGGTAGCGATAAATCGGGCTTGCAATGTTATCTGTGAACGCTAATGCAACACTAATGGATTACAATAAAATGCTATAAATACAAATTTAATGCGTAGATGTATAACCTTTAAACCAACTTTCAAACAAAAAACAAATCATTGAAATAGCTATTGAATTGCAGGAATTATGAACTCATGAATCGGTAAGAAAATTTCAACAATTTCATAGGTAAAGATCTATTATAAAAATCTTCTCAATAACACACAGTGAAATATGTAAATATCTACATATTTACCGATAAATGTGGGATGGTAGCGATAAATTGGGCTTGCAATGTTATCTGTGAACGTTAATGCAACACTAATGGGTTACAATAAAATGCTATAAATACAAGGTAACTTAATTTCAAAAAGATTTTTTTCATAATTTTTTTTTCCAGAGCTTATGTGTTCTTTTTAGGACGTAGTTTTCATAATGTTGGTAAGTATATAAATAAATTATTATTATTTTATGAAATAAAAAATGGGCCGGTATATACAAGTGACTTTTTGATCATCGTCAAAATTCATACTGGTGGCTTGGTAAGTGATCAGTATCATGGATCAATAAGAATTTTTGTGAAATTTGTAAAATAAAATTTCAATTCCCTATAGTGATTCACTCGGGACTGGAAGTGAATTTCTATGGGAAGCCGAAATTTCATTTTACGAATTTCACAAAAATTGTTATTGATCCATGATACTGATCACTTACCAAGCCACCACTATGACGATGATCAAAAAGTCACCTTGTATATGTGTCTCGGAAATACTTAAATTGTTATTTTTCTCGTGTTTACAAGTATCAAATTAAATGAAAAGCTTATTATAGCCAAATATAAATATTTATTGCAACATTATTTTTTTATGATTTCTTTTTTTTAGAATTTACAGGTTTAAAAATTACAAATATTTAATTGTTTCGAAAGTTATCGAAGGCCAACTTAATTAGACCCTTTAGACATATAAGAGTAAAATAGACTAGCTTTTGCCCATCCCACTAATATTCAACGGCGTGAAGGAGTAACAGTAGATCACTTCCCTATAGGGACTTGGCACCCCATTGCTTTCCAATGGGAAATGATTTATGGGATAAAAAGTAGCCTATGTCCTATTCCAGGTCTCGAACTACATTTGTGCAAAGTTTCAGCCTAATCGTTTCAGTAGTTTCGGCGTGAAGGAGTAACAAACATCCATCCATCCATCCATCCATCCAAACTTTCGCATTTTTAATATTAGTGGGATTAGTGGGATAGTGGGATCGTAGGTGTCAAGTTAAGTTGATCTTTTATAACTGCAAGTGGAATTATTTACTATGTTTTAAGGGTTCCGTACCCGTATTGTGTGGTGGTATTGAACTCTTTGTGCGCGAGTCCGACTTGCACTTGGCCGTTTTTTTTCAGCTAATATTTTGCATTTCAATCGGGAATCCCAGATCAACGATTTGTTAGTAATTTTATTAGGTAATTAAATTACTAATGCATGATCAATGGATTATGATAAGCGGTGAAATTTGCATTAGCATTGTTGTTGGGGAATAGATATTCTATCTCATGAAGGCGATACGTAAAAGTTTAAGCGTCCCTGTTACTCCATATGCGAAAATACCCTCAGTGCGAGTGGGACGGATTCGTGGAAAAGTAGCAAAAAGTCGGTTTTTTATTAATATAAAATGTACTAAGCTATTTTGTCAAAAAGATTTTCAAGGAGACTTTACAAATACCTTACATAATATCCACATTTTGAATGCAATTTCACAATGGATTTCAGAATTACAGGAAAAAATAAAACAATTTAGAGATCTTTTCGGAGTTAAATTCTATCGAGAAAATTTCATCCAATCACGTTTTCCTTCAGTGAGAATCTTAATCAAATACTCAATAAACATTTACCCAAAAATGAAATACGTAGATGACGTTATGGTGGAGTAAATGGATTCGAAAAAACCCCATTTTTTTTTGGTATCGAATGAAGCTATGGTTGTAGTAGTAACGTGTACAGATAAGCGTGTTTTAAAGCCCTCCCAAGGTCACGCACACTAGAAAAAACCGGTCAAGTGCGAGTCAGACTCGCGAACCTAGAGTTCCGTTTCGTGGATGAAAAATTCAATTTTGTCATTTTGTTTTCGTGAATTTTTCAACCGCTAAATTTTTCCTGTAATCTTTACGCAAGCACGTATTACCATGTTTTTTTTCTTATTTTTTGGTCCATCAGTTTTGGAGATAAGGGGGGGACATATATTTTTTGTCGTTTTTCGAAGATTTCTCGGAATATGGAAGTAAATATAGCCAAACTATGTATTTTTACAATCAGCTTTTTAATACCTACAATTTGATACCCATATTGTATTTTTATAACATATATTTATTTAATTTATTTTACTTTTTTATATTTCTCTTTGTGTTCAACTTTTTTCGAATCGCTATTGTTTTCCTGTAATTGGCCAGTTATAATTGTATTTTTTTTTCATATTTTTCGGTCAACCATTTTCGGAGATAAGGGGGGGCATACAATTTTTGTGGTTTTTCAAAGATTTCTCGAAATCCGTGTCAGTAAATAAGTGATGTATTTTTACAATCATAATCATAATCATTTTATTCATAATTTTCATTACATGTCAATAGAATTAGATATATTATATGTCAAAAATGTATCAACCCTTTAACATCTACAATTTGATAACCACATTGTGTTTTTAGGATATTTTATTTTGTTTTTCTCTTTTTTGCATTGGAAATATTTTGAACGATTTAAAATTTTCCATATTTTTTTTTACACCGTGTTGTTTTTGTGTCGAATTTCAAGGGTGCTAAAGTTATGAGGCTGCGACATAAGGATGGACGGACGGACAACGGAGTCTCACCATAATGGTTCCTTTTGCTACATAAATTAAATAAAGCTTTAATTTAGTTCATGTACATTTATTCTTTTATTACATATATTTTTATAAGATTAAATTTGACTCGTAAAAAGTGTATTGTGTGTATCTACTTTACAAAATAAACTATTTGAATTTGTAACTTCAGTCTTCAAGGTAATACGAAACCCTAAAACTACTACAACCATGGCCGAACGGACTTCGTGAAATAGAACACCTGTAACGTGCGCTTGAGTTTTAACATTTCGTCCATGGTTTTAATCATAAAAATAAATGCGGAACAATCTCTCGATTTCAATTTTAATTGATTAAAACGTGTTGTATGTATACAATAAAGCCGATTTTGAAGGCTTTAATTTTAGTTTTAGTGCTGTCAAAACTTAATTTTCTTGATTACAAAATCGTCTTTAAATCTTAGGAACAGAAGCTAAATTACTTTGGAAAAATTTTAGTTTTGACAGCACTAAAACTAAAATTAAAGCCTTCAGAATTGGCTACAATTTCTCGGTATTTTTCATATACAAACCATGTTCTATCTAAGCAAGTCCATTGAAAAATCAGACCGGGGCGCGTCGTAAAATTAACTTTATCATATTGGAGCAGTAATGGTACCAAATTGGGCAATAACTGTACCAAAATACTGAAAAGTTGTAAGAGTTTCCATGTTTACAAGAATAGAATTCCGTACAAAACAATGCTGCCACCTAGCGCCAAGTTATGCTATTGCAAGGTGGATTCGTGAGGTACCGCCCTAGGAGAAGGGATGAAAGAGGGTTGGTGGTGTTGTACGTGTGTATTAGACAAATCTAGTTCAGGGCTTTTTTAACAGATGGCGCTCTCTGATACACAATTATTCGTTGAAATTTTATAATTTTGACGGTCTATAGTTTGTTACTCAACAATATATTTACTAAAAAATAACAAAACAAAATAATGCTGAACACGGCTGAACACCGTGGCGTGAGCGGGCAGTAATCAAAGATTTCACAAGTTTAGATGAGCCCTGGCACCTGAAACATATTGTATTGTTTTTTGAATGTGTTTTGAATGTGAAATGTCACAGTTTTGGCTTTATTCGTATTTCTTAAAATTTTAGTGCACTTTAAAAATGCACACGACGGCATATTGAGACCCTTTTCTCGTAAAAATTTATTAAGGCGTCCAACTATCAATGTGTTCAGAGGAGCACTGATTCCAAACGTGTGAGTGTCACCCATTTAAAGGTGAAAACATTTTGGTGCTGTCATACTACGGTAAGGGCTTATCTTTACTTTTGAAATCTTTGGCAGTAATAGAGAAGACGCCCGCGTGTCACGCCGAGCGTCACACCGCGCTTTCTGTGTTTTAGTATTCCGATTTATTTTCTTCTAAGTTCTCCATGCATGGAGCATTTAATTCATATTGATTGACTTTAAAGAGCACTTAAAGTGCTACAAGGGTCTTATGGCGCGTGGATTGGTTGTGTCCAAAATCGGAACTAACACCGCTACCATACTTCTTGATCCACAACTGCGCCCCCTTGTCGCTTGCGTATCTACGCGCTTAGACGAATAAACCAGTCCACGCGCCATCAGATCTTTGTATCTTTCAAATATTAGGTCTTTACATGTGAAATTGCCGTTTTCTATAGATAAATTGAAGGAAACTCAATATTCAGTACTAACATTTTTGCATTTTTTTAGGAATGACAAATCTCAATTATGTAATTTCTTATGTGTATGAATGAGGCAACATTAAGATAACAGCAACATTAATTTGATTTTTGAAAAGAATCAATTGTAAAAAATCATTACAAATCTTATCATGGAAATGGATGGCATTTAGGCGAACTGTTTTTGAAGATTTAATTTTTAAAATCCAACTGAAAACAAAAACAAAATTTAATACGTAGATGTTAAACCTTGAAATCAACTTTCAAACAAAAAACAAATAATTGAAATAGCTATTGAGTTGCAGGAATTATAAACTCATGAATCGGTAAGACAATTTCAGCAATTATCTGTATGAAATAAGGATAGCTGCCTTGCAAAAGGTCGGTAAAGCGCCATTTGGATATGCTATATAGATAGACCTCTTTATTAAAAAATGCAAGTGCATTAATTGCACTATATGGGGGTGATCCTTACGAGCTACGTTACAAGTTATCTGTAAGGGCAGGTTCAAAAAATAAGTTTAACCTTGCCAGATTGCCACCAACCCAAGATGCTGGCACGCTTTCTTTCATTCCCTAAGATCTTATGGAATTATGAACTCATGAATCTGTAAGAAAATTTCGGCAATTTCATATGTAAAGACCTATTATATATACTTAGAGTTGTTATCATAAATATTTATATTATATTATATTATGATAACAACTCTAAGTACATATAATAGGTTTTTACATAAAAAATTGCCGAAATTTTCTTACAGATTCATAAGTTCATAATTACTAGTAAAAAAAAGTATTCTAGGTATGTATATTGTTGTTATGTTACATAATTTTTCAATAAATTTCAATAAAGAATGTAGAAAATCATTAGAATGCAGAAACGTTTTCCGTTTCAATAGAAACACAATGGAGAAAACGTGGGTTGCTCGAGCATACGTTCAGACTGCTTTGTAGCATAGCATTAGTTGAAAAGTGAAAACATGAAGTGAGTGAAGTACATGTAGTCGCGTCGCGTCGGCATATCACAATCTGCCTAGGCATATTATTTTTCTGCAAAAACTAAAAGGGGTTGCGTTGCGTCGCTTCGCTCGGCTCCATAAACTTAGAAATTGATACTTGTCGTTGTTGGTTCTTGATGGAACATTTGTAACATATAAAAATAGAAATATCAACTTTTACGTTGTAAATTTAATTTAGAAGTGCCGTACCATTTTGAATTCTGCATTAACGGGACACCTGACGCTAGAACATCAACAACACCAGGTTTTCAAGGGTTCATTGGAAGAAACTGGGTCTCTCCTCATATTGAAGAAAATATATTTGATTTATCGATCTTTTATCTAGGAATTCCACCTATAAACAATGTTTTAAGATTTATACATTTGTCAAAAAAAAAAATGTTTTCCACCCTCTTTTTTTCGTTTTCAAACGTTCGTTTCAAAAACGTGGTTAAGGGACCAACTTGTTTTTTTTTTATAAAATAGGCAATAGAAATATGAAGGGATGTTACCTAAATACAATATTTTTTTCCCTACAAAATATTTCAGTATTAGCTAAAAATATACCAATTTGTTGTTTCGCTGCGTGATCACTAGTATTACGCGTCCAAGAAAAAGAGGCCAAAGAGCCAACATATATAATCGTCACTATGAAAAGCAAATAAGGTCTTTGCCATTAGACTTATTGTGCTGGACGGGTAATAAAAAAAAGTTGCTAGGGTATGCCATCCTCTTATCTGGATAATTTTTAAAATTGGTGTACCAGCTTGGTACAGTACATTTTTTTAACCACAAAAGACTTATGTTTTTGGCACTAGAAAGCTACATATATATATTTTTTCTAATTATATATAATTATATAGGTAAATACAGATAAAAGAAACACAATTATTGTAAAATAACATAATATAGTCCAAGATATATTTCGGGCCCCACTGATGTTACTCCAACTGATGCCGGGCCCAGTGGGGCCCGAAATATATCTTGGACTATACTATGTTATTCTACAATAATTATGTTTCTTTTATCTGTATTTACCTATATAATCTAAATATATAAAACAAAGTCGTGTTAGTTACAACACTTATAACTCAAGATCGGCTGGATCGATGTTAGCTATCTCTTTTTTGGTGTATTCTTATCCGCTCCGAATAGCAGAATAAGTAATAAAGTATCGGATAAGTTATCGAATAACAATAAATAAATTAATAAATTTTACGAATGCAAACAGCATGTGGTGCCATCTGTTGACAAAACTACGCATATAAAAGAAACCTATTTATGTAGCGTTCTGATATCATTAAACAACATCTAAACCCCAAGTTTTAAAAATAGCTTAGTTATTCCAAGAACTATTATTTCTGCATATATTCAATATCCTACGCTAAGCCTAACAACGGTACTGAATCTACATGGGTCCCTGCCATTCTTTCGCAATGGCAAGCAATAAAACATTTCTGTATTTGCAAAAAAGTTGTATTAATGTTATTACCTTAATGAAATCCTAAAATAAGTTTAACTAAAGTTTACACGATATTATTAGACTGTTTGGCGGAACGAAGTTCGCCGGGTCAGCTAGTTATATATAAAAAACAAAAAAACAAGCTGATAAAGGCAATATATATATTTTTCATTTTTTCTAATTAATGACATGTAGGTTAGATAGCGTACAGATTGTCAAGAAAGTCGTGAAATAAATAGGGGCGCCACTTTCTTTGCCATAACAAAATGAATATGGCAATACCTGAGACCTCTTGTATGGGAAAATCAGGTGTTACCTGTAAAAACAATTTTGGTTCCATTTCATGTGCCTTAACTACTTCCGAGTATTCAGTAAAAAAAGAACATCAAAGGAGGTAATTTGGGGCAATGGTGCCATAAAAACAGACATAAGGTGGAGATTTCCCAGAAATTCAATTGAGTCCAAATTTCTCAAAACCGGCGTTATTTTCATAAAGGTTATTAGGATAGGAAATGTGGGCTATTACTCCTGTCACGATGATTATTTCATTACGGGACACTGTCTATACCTACACTACACATAGCAATCAATAGCCATGGCCATCTGCCAGCTACCGTTGCATCACAAAATATATACTACCAGAAGGCCGACTCCATACAACGAGCGAAAACAGACGCACACATGCATAGACGCGTACGTATGATGATCTCGGCAGAATTTCGTATTGGCATTCGATCGACTTAGATCGTCGTACGTACTCGTCTATGTGTGCGTGCGCCTGTTTTCGCTAGTTATGCGGAGTAAACCTTCTGTTAGTGGTTATTTTGTGGTTGCATAAGTCCTCGGCATACCGTAGAACAGGGCAGATCATATTTCTGTCAAAACTAGAAGGGTCACCTCGCTCCGCTCCGCTTCGTTTGGCTCCCCAAATTTATTTACATGTAAACTTAACACGCTCCTCCTTGCTCTGCTCGTTGTCACGCCTATTTTTGACTTTTGGTGAAAGATTTTCAATTTCGTACTTTACGTTCTGCCTGCGACACAGTACATAATGGTAACAGAACATAGACCGTACCGCCATTTTTGTATATTACGGCTTTTAAGACGATATGTAAAAGTTTTAGCGTCCCTGTTACTCCGTATGCGAAAAAACCCTCAGTGCGAGTGGAACGGATTCGAGGAAAAGTAGCAAAATGTCGGTTTTTTATTATTATAAAATGTACTAAAGTTGCTGTGAAAATTTCGTTTAACCAGGTCTTAGATACTGTTAAAACCCATCTAATAAAATATAATTGCAGTCCATATGTCATTCCAAATTGTCAAACCAGGAGAATTGGTGTCGAAAAAGACCTCATTTCAATAAATATTTGTATCGGGCCGAATTTCTCCAACCGCGTTTCTGTTTAACAGGTTCCTAGAAAAAGATTCCAAAAATAATATACTACTCGTATTATATCAAAAGAATACATTATTTACTGAAGTAGATATGCAAGTTCTAAAAGTGACGATTTTTTTTCCGTAGCGCCTTAACTATCAAATGTCACCATTCCAGGGTGGTCCAAAATTTCTGTTCGAACCAACGAAAACCCAGTGTTCTGATGATTTTTGAGATTCCATATACAAGGTGACTTTTTGATCATCGTCCAAATTCATACTGGTGGCTTGGTAAGTGATCAGTATCATGGATCAATAACAATTCTTGTAAAATTCGTAAAATGAAATTTCGACTCCCCATAGTGATTCACTCGGAACTGGAAGTGAATTTCTATGGGAAGCCGAAATTTCAGTTTACAAATTTCACAAAAATTGTCATTGATACAAGATACTGATCACTCACCAAGCCACCAGTATGAATTTGGACGATGATCAAAAAGTCACCTTGTTTGATGGTACGAAACCCTTAGTGCGTGATTTTGGCTAGCACTTGGGCGGTAATATTAATTTTACACTGAAGCAACCGGTCGCATATCACTTATGGGTTTCTTTAAAAAATTATAGTAACTTATAAATAATCGTAGATATCAAGTAGAATGACAATCTGAATATATCTCAATAAATCTGAATGACATAAACATTGACACTACACATAGAAATATGCTTTTGCATCACGGCTTTTTATTTGCTGCATGTCTATTGTATCCACAATCTATGGTAAGTTTAGTTAGATGCAGCCGTTGTATATACATATATGGCAATTATATTAAAGTTTGATCTGTCCATCAGCACAGACGCAAAGTTACTACGTGAACCTGAACCTAGGTTTGTGTGACCCTTTGGTATCACCGTCTTGTACTAATTCTGCTCTCTATGGTTGTATCCAATGATATTAGAAGAAAGTGTAGATACGTTACCTACGCAAGATTCGAACTTCTAAAACGGCACACAACATAAATGACTTCAGTCAATTACCTACGTAGTATTGCAATGTCACATTTGACACGTGGAATTCGTTGTGCGTCGTCCTGTGCGACGTCCGTCGTGCGCTGACAGCGACACGATACTGAGGTTGGCAAATTAGCCAAGTTTTAACGTGCCACTTGAGGATCACCTATAACCACCCTATAACCTATCGTTCGGACCGTATAAGGAAAAACGGAACCTTAATAAGATCACTCTTAAAATAACCTTTATGTATTATGTATCTATTTATAGTATTGCTGTCTTTATTGCTTGTATCACACAATACAGAAAAGATTACAATAGCCAGAAGTTTAGAATTTTTTACATTCCATGTCTAGTTTATGGAAGAATAACAATTTTGACTTTGAACCGTTATTCATGTTAGCGATTATTTTACATGGCAATAAAATTTTTATGAGAGACTGATATGTTTGGCTTTAACGATCTCTAACGACTTAGATTTTCCGAGAAATAATTGCTTGTTACCTGATGAGCATATACGAACAGTGAGTAAGTAATAGTAATAAGACAAAAGTGCAAACAGCTTTACAGTACCAGGCCATTTGAAGGTCGCATCGTGCTTTAAAAAGAGATACTCGGCTAGTTTCGGCTACCTTCGGCTTTGTAGAGCGTCATCTCTGTCACACTTGTCAACCCGGTCGTTTAGTCGCTGACTTACCGAATAAAAATAGATACCGGACTGTTAGTGTTTCGTGTGACAGAGATGACGCTCTACAAAGCCGAAAGTAGGCGAAGCTAGCCGAGTATCTCTTTTTAAAGCACGATGCGACCTTCAAATGGCCTGGTACTGTACGCTTGTTGAGGCAGGGAGGGACCCAGAAGTAAATTGTTACTACAGTGCTACAAGGATCTTATGGCGCGTGGATTGGTTGTGTCCAAAATCGGAACTAACGCCGCTACCATACTCCTTGTTTCACAGCTGCGCCCCCATGTCACTGTCATCCACGCGCCATCAGACAATGGTACCGATTCGGTGAAGCACATCTTAACGTATTTGACAGGACTAAACTTAATTTACGCGTTCTGTCGTTGTCTTTTCGATAAAGAAAGAAAAAGACAGGACGTTTATAATAAGGTTAGTCCTGTCAAATAAGTTAAGACGTGTCATGCCGAATCGATACCATTGTTTTTCACGTAGCTTGAGTTCCCTGGCATTTGTAAGTTTTTGTTGCACGCATACATTTCCAATCAATTACTTGTAGGGACAAAAAGTACTTAACAATGTTTCAAAATGCAATGTTATAATTATAAAAAGGTGTAAGCAAAATCGATTGTAAGCATATAATTACAAAAACGATGTAATAAAATCCATTCTCCCCAAATACGTGATTCGTGAAACGAAACGTTTAGTCATAGAGATTGACGCCTCAATCGACAACAATAATCAATGAATCGGTGCGGCCATCTTGCGATATCCGCCACTCGATTTATTTTTAAATGTGTTTCAAATTCACGTAATACTAATTATAACCGAAGAATAAGTTTTTGTATCAATAAAAGTACGATAAATACGACAAAACAATTATTGGAATTTTAAAATCGGTTCAAGTTTCTTTGAACACTTTGATTTTGATAGGTAACAAACATCACTGGCAATCACTGCCACTAGTCACGCGAATTTCAGAATATCTTTGAATGCAGTTTTGTTTCTTTTAAAGAGTAAAGGAATGTTTCCTTGCAGTAAAATGAGATAACTAAGGGAAATAAGGTGGTTCTCCTCCAGGGCCCTTAAATTTTTTCCACCCTGTATAACTGTAATGTTAATATTTATTATGTAATATAAGTTTATATATTGGTAAAAATATATACATATATATCCAAATTTTATATCCAAGATTAATATTTTATTCTATTACAATAATGTTTTATTATTTTTCCGTTTTAATATTTTAATTATACGCTGATTTTATTGAATATGTTTAGGTTAAAGTAAATAGTAAGTTAATTAAGTATGTTTTTTTTCTTTTAATGGTGGTGGCAGAATAACAGCGTTCCTAATGCCTTTGGTATAGGAACATATGCTGAGTCACCGTCCTTTTAAACAGTGCCATACAACTTTACGTTAAAGAACATTGTACTACTTTGTCCATAATGGTGTGTTAAATAAATGTCTTTTTATTTTATTTATTTTATTTTAGTCAGGGAAATCAACCTACGTGAAAAACATTGTAATAGCCTTAGAATTTATTCTAAGGTTATAGCACAGTATCTATACCGTGGTTATGGTCACGCATCCAAAGGGGCCACCATGAATTACGTCACACGCTAAGGGGGAGGGAGGGGGTCAACAAAGAGTGACATCTTGTGACAAGGGGGGTACGAGCAACGGCTAAGGGGTCATCTCGGCCACATGACACCTTTCGATTAAATCAATTTTATTAAGGGTCAACTCGGCCTCACATACAACGTACAGTCAATTTAAGAAAGGATTGGATCGAGATACCTACTATAAAACTTTGAATAACACAAATTTATAATTTTCACTGTCGGCCGAGTTGACCCCCAATAAAATTGATTTAATCGAAACGCGGCCGAGTTTTATGTGGCCGAGATGACCCCTTAGCCCGAGCAACACCGTCATGTACACTGACAGTAGGTGTTGGTACGAGTCATAAACTTCGTGACGTCACATGTATAAATCTAAAGTATTAAAATTCTAAACTTCAATTCTAGCTATTTTATAGAATTTCACTTTCTAAAATGTCTGATTTTGTCAATTTTATGAAATAGTATTTTAAATTTTAACAAGTAAATGTAAATAAATTTGAAGGTACCGTTTTAATTCAATAATTTCTATGTAAAATTGAAAAATATGTGACATCACACCAGGTGATCAGGGTAGGGGGTCACCAAATATGACCACCTGTGACAAGGACTGGAGGGGGGTTCCAAAAATCATGAAACACGTGTAATTTATGGATGATGGCTACTCGAGTTATTCACGTATTAAAGTAGACTCAGAGAACTTCGTTCGCTTTGCTCACTCGTTCAATACATGAAGGTATACATGGTCATGCTTCAGTCACAAAATAGATACCACCAGAAGGCCAACTCGACGACGGAGCGAAAACAGACGCACACATGCATAGACGCGTACGTATGATGCATTCACCCGAGTATCTCCAAGATTGTCGTACGTACGCGTCTATGTGTGCGTGCGCCTGTTTTCGCTAATTATATGGAGTAACCATTCTGTAAGTGGTTACTCGTATTTTGTGCTTCAGTGACCAGGTGTGTGGTCTGGCATTGCCTGCATCTTGCATGCGACATAATGCGATTATCTTTTATCGCGTGACATGCGATGTTTGTATAACACAATTTAATTGAGAGCCTGGGTAAGTATGAGGTGCGGGGAGAGAGCAACGATGACAGTCGATAATGATGTCCATGTAGGATACAATTTAATTTCGAGGTCGGGTAAGTATGAGGTGCGGGGAGAGAGCAACGGTGTCAGTCAATAATGATGTGCATGTAGAATACAATTTAATTGAGAGCCGGGGTAATTAAGTATCAGGTGCGGCGAGAGAGCAACGATGACAGTCGATAATGTTGTGCATGTAGAATACAATTTAATTTCGAGGTCGGGTAAGTATAAGGTGCGGGGAGAGAGCAACGGTGACAGTCGATATTGAAGTCCATGTAGGATACAATTTAATTGAGAGCCGGGGTAAGTATGAGGTGCGGGGAAAGAGCAACGGTGTCAGTCAATAATGATGTGCATGTAGAATACAATTTAATTGAGAGCCGGGGTAATTAAGTATCAGGTGCGGCGAGAGAGCAACGATGACAGTCGATAATGATGTGCATGTAGAATACAATTTAATTTCGAGGTCGGGTAAGTATGAGGTGCTGGGAGAGAGCAATGGTGACAGTCAATAATGATATCCATGTAGGATACAATTTAATTGAGAGCCAGGGTAAGTATGAGGTGCGGGGAAAGAGCAACGGTGACAGTCGATATTGATGTGCATGTAGAAAACAATTTAATTGAGAGCTCGGGTAAGTATGAGGTGCGGGGAGAGAGCAACGGTGACAGTCGATATTGATGTACATGTAGGATACAATTTAATTGAGAGCCAGGGTAAGTATGAGGTGCGGGGAAAGAGCAACGGTGACAGTCAATAATGATGTGCATGTAGAAAACAATTTAATTGAGAGCTCGGGTAAGTATGAGGTGCGGGGAGAGAGCAACGGTGACAGTCGATATTGATGTCCATGTAGGATACAATTTAATTGAGAGCCAGGGTAAGTATGAGGTGCGGGGAAAGAGCAACGGTGACAGTCGATAATGATGTGCATGTAGAAAACAATTTAATTGAGAGCTCGGGTAAGTATGAGGTGCGGGGAGAGAGCAACGGTGACAGTCGATATTGATGTCCATGTAGGATACAATTTAATTGAGAGCCAGGGTAAGTATGAGGTGCGGGGAAAGAGCAACGGTGACAGTAAATAATTATGTGCATGTAGAATACAATTTAATTGAGAGGCGGGGTAATTAAGTATCAGGTGCGGGGAGAGAGCAACGGTGACAGTCGATAATGATGTCCATGTATCAACTTGTTGATCGACCAGTCGACAGATATAATTTTAAATGCATTCGAATAAATAAGTTCCGCCGTACTTACTCTATGGACGCATGACACATGTGACCCTATCCATTTTCAAACTAATTATGACAAGTTGAACGACAAATCTATAACTTAAATCGAACGATTTTTGGTACAGTTGTAACGTAAACTGAACTGCTTTTGTGTTTTTAATATATCATAGTACATACACTGAATATAACACAAAATATGTCACTCGCACACAAATTCTGTAAAATCTGATCAGATTCAGATTAAAATAATAAAAACGATGAATAATAATTAATGAATTAATGTATGTGACAGATTTCAATTGATATTCAAAAACAGTTGGTCGAATTTGAAAAAGAGATCAATTAGCATTTTTCTAAGCAGTAAAAATGTACTCAACCTTATCAATTAATTGCAACAGGATATAAATCTCATAATCTCACTGGTCCAATCAACACTTTTGTACTCATCTGTACCTCCCCCCCCCCCCGCAGACCGCCTGCGTATAGTCTAGTAGCGGATAGAACCAGGGGGTATACTCGGAAGTGATAGTGTACTATATAGACAACATTATCTGTGGTAGTGGACACTACTGAGGTCTATTCCTTATTTTGCATTCTAAAACTTACACCTATTTCAATTTGAACACGGACAACAGGACAGCATATGCATTCGGTCATTCCGTGCGCAGTAGAACGCCGTAGGTGGTGCAAAGGTAGCCTGGAGGGTTGAGCCAATTACGTTCCGGGTCAGTGTCCGTTTGCGGCAACACGCCCTCTTTGGTCCAGCGTACCACCACAAACGGTGCCCATGGTGTAGCTAGCCGTGTGGTAATCGGAATACACCGGCCTCGGCGGACTAAGCTGAGACGGGCGAGGCTCCTGAGCGGAGGGGTATGCAGACGGCAGTGTACGGGGTGTGGGGTGAGCGAGTGATCCTTCCCAGATTGCTGGCAGCCGCACACTTAGCCCAGTTAGCTGGTGCATCCTTATGCTAATCCGTCTCGTATACAACTCCGTTACGCCAAACCTGCAGGGCCTCTAGGTTCATCCCACCTAGGCAGGTTTTTGGCAGGGAGCCTATATCTCTACAAGGATTTCCTGGTGTCACCTTAGTGTGATTCCCCCGACGTTGTGGGCTCCGAGGTGGGTGGGGACTTGTAGAGATGAATCAAAACGGCCTACAAAAAATGGAAAAAGGGAATACAACAAAAACTGACGACGGTGCCAACAAACCACCGTCTGATGCGCTAAACCTTAGCGCTCTGGCAGAGGCCATACAGCCACAAAGCTTTGTAAGCTCATGGCAGATGGTCTCCAATAAGAAAAAGAACAAACAGCCGAGAGGCAAACAGCGTGCGAACGTTGTAGCCGGAGGCCAACAACAAGGGTTCGACAGCCAACAAGGCAATCAACCCTCACAACAGTCAGGCCGCAACAGGCGGAATCGCTGGAGGCGCGCTAAGCGCCGAGAAGTGACTGACATCAAACCCCAGGAACAGACCGGAGATGCTCCAGCAACCCCTGTCGACACGACACCTGGAACGAGTGCGCTTACGGCCCCCCCCCGAGACTCCACCCAGCAAACCCAGACCCCAGTCAACCCTTTGCCGAAGGCCAACAAGCCCAAGGCGGGGTTCGCTGGGTCAGGGCGGCCGGGAGGAGCCACGGGGAGGCCAAAGCCATCTTGTGAGAAGGTTGCCCAGACACAGGGAAACATGCAGGGCACCCAGACCAGAGATGCTCCAGCAACTCCTGCTGACACGGCGCCTGGAACGAGTGCGCTTACGCCCTCCCACCGAGACTCCACTCAGCAGGTCAAGGCCTCAGTTAACCCCTTGCCAAAGGCCAACAAGCCCAAGGTTGGGTTCGCTGGGCCGGGACGGCTGGGAGGAGCCAAGGGGAGACCGAAGCCATTTAGTGAGAAGGCTGCCCAGTCACAGGGTAACACGCAGGGCACCCCTGGTTCTGGTAAAGGTCAGAAGGGCAACCCGGTCTTTCACAATGCTCGGGATGGCGTCCCTGGAAGCGGCCGTGAGACGGCACCTGGTAGGCCTCAGGCAACACGTTTGCCAAAGCGCCGTCGCCAGGACCGCCTCGACGACACCGTCTCTCCGGGGAGTAACGCCAAGAGAGTCAGGGTAGACCGGGGCAGAGATTCGACATCGTCCTATGCAGAAGCGATGCAATCGCATTTGTGTGTGGCGGTCAGGATCAGCCCTAGCCAGGACCTTCCGGAAGCAGCAGCTCGGCAGCTTCAGGCAGAACTCCTAACAAAAGTAGGAGAAATCTGCGATGAGGCGGCCAGCTCCAACATACCCGACGTACCGTCGTTCCGAGGACGCCCTAGCTGGAATGCGGGAGTCCTTAGACTATGGTGTGAAGATGACGGGTCTTTGGCCTGGCTGAAACGCACCGTAGCGACGTTGAAGCCACCGTACCCAGGTACGAGTTATGAAGTCGTAAGCCTCAAGGAGCTAACACCCAAGGTTAGATGTGGGTTGTTTATTCCTGAGGCGACGGACAAAACGCCTTCTGAAATACAGACCTGGCTGGCCATGCAGAACAAGAAATGGCTGAAGGTAGACAGCTGGTCTATGTATAGCATGGAAGTGCACGAACCTCCGGCCGAGAGACCTGGGATATTTTTAAACTTGGGTATACCTCGGTCGGAAATACCGGCTCTGATGGCGAGAGACCGCCGAGTCACCTTTGGGTTAGGCTCGGTGTACGTCAGATTCTTCGGTCCGAGAGGTTTGCAAGATACCGCTCCCGAAGACCCATCAGCGCCAGTGACTACGGAGGCAGACCCCACCCCCGACCCCAGCAAAGGGTCAGGTAAACTCGTGCGTCAGACCACCACCGTAGCCACTCAACCTTGTGGAGAACCGACGGAGGAGAGCAGCGGTAAGATGGAAGTGGAGCTGCAACCTTCCGTTGGAGACCCCCTGGACAAATTTGGCGTGGTCGGAGAGACGGACGAGGACTCAGTTGATAGCGAAATTCTCTTATCCTCTCCCGCCCGTCCCTCCGACGAACGTTATTCAAACTAACCTCCAGCACAAGCAGGTGGCAGTGGCCACGCTGCGCCGTGTGCTGGAGGCTAACAAACAAACTATCGCCCTGATCCAAGAGCCTTGGATCAGGGCGGACAGAATATGCGGCCTGGGCAACATAGGAGGTAAGCTATTTTTAAATACCTCCGTGCAAAGCCCACGGACATGTATTTACGTCCCGCGCCACTTGAATGCCGTGCCTCTAACACAGTTCTGTTCCAGGGATCTGACGACAGTCAGGCTCAAAGTTCAGGCCTGTGGGGGAGGCGACGCTACTGTGGTGCTGGCGTCTGCCTACCTTCCTGGTGATGAGGAGGTGCCCACTAGGGAGCTGGCGGACTTGATACAGCACTGCGAGCAAAGTGGCCTGGACCTAATCGTGTCAGCAGACTCCAACTGTCACCACCCAATTTGGGGCAGCGAGACTCCTAACAAGAGAGGTGAAGACCTAGTATCTTATCTTTTCTCAACGAACCTAACAGTCCTCAACAAGGGCTGTGAACCAACTTTCGTTACCTCCAGATTTCAAACAATAGTAGATATCACCTTAGCTACGGAGACAGCTTCAAAACTGGTCACGGATTGGCACGTGTCCGAGGAGCCCTCTTTCTCGGACCACAGGCGAATCTGCTACAAACTAGGTGTCCACATAGAGAGACCACTACCTAGACGTAACCCGAGGAAAACGGACATCGCAAGGTATAAGGGTCTTCTGAAAGAAGAACTGCAGAAGATTAACTTTCAGGATATGAGGACAAAAGCTAGCAACATTGAAGCCAATGTCAAAACACTAACAAACAGTATTAACACATGCTACCAGAAGGCTTGCCCACTAGTGACACAATCCTCCAAAAACTCAAAATGTCACTGGTGGGGACCTGAACTCGAACGGCTCCGGCATAAGTCGAGACGTTTATTCAACAGAGCCATGAACACCAGAAACGAGGAAGACTGGGAGAAGTACAAAGAGGCCCAATCATTCTACAAAAAGCGCATCAGGATTAGGAGATGCGAATCCTGGCGCCGTTTCTGTGAGAACATTGAATCAAACAATGAAGCTGCCAGGATACGTAAGGTCCTATCAAGTGACCAAGATCGCAACCTAGGCTCGCTTAAGAAACAGGATAATAACTATACCAACACAGACAATGAGACCTGTGAAGTACTACTCCAGACACACTTCCCAGGTTGCAGCATTTCAGACGATTGTACCTGGGGAGAAACAACGAGCAGAACTCCAACTGAGCAGGACTGGAAAGCGGCCGAGAATGTGGTCGATACTGACAAGACCACCTGGGCCGTTAACAGCTTCCTACCGTTCAAATCGGCGGGGCTGGATGGCGTATTCCCCGCTCTTCTGAGATGGGGAATCGACTACCTAGCAGAACCGCTGACAGACATCCTAAAAGCATGTCTGGCACACGGCTACATACCGTGTGACTGGAGGGAAGTCAAAGTTATATTTTTGCCTAAACCGGGTAGAAGTGACTACACTGATGCGAAATCCTTTAGACCCATTAGTCTCACATCCTTCCTTCTCAAGACCCTGGAAAGGCTATGCGACAGGCATATCAGAGACGGAGCTCTAAAGAAGAAACCGCTACACCCGAATCAACATGCCTACAGTTCGGGTAAATCAACAGAGTCGGCTCTGCATAGCGTAGTGAGAAAAATTGAGAGTGCTCTAAATACGAAGGAATCAACCTTAGGGGCCTTTATCGATATCGAGGGCGCCTTTGACAAAACTAAATTTACAAACATCAGCCAGGCTCTCATTAAATATGACGTCGAACCAACACTACGCGAGTGGATAGACAACATGCTTAAGTTGAGAGCGGTGCAACTAAGTGTGAATGGCACTACCAGAGCTGTGGTTGCCAAGGGCTGCCCACAGGGAGGCGTCCTATCACCGCTGCTCTGGAATATCGTGGCAGACGATCTAATCCGACGTCTCAACGATAGGTGCTTTCACACAATAGGCTATGCCGACGACCTTGCGATTCTTATTAATGGAAAATTCGAAGGCACACTCTGTGAACTGATGCAGGGTGCATTCAAAGTCGTTGAAAAATGGTGCGAGGAGTACCAATTAACAGTGAACCCGAAAAAAACGGAACTAGTCCTGTTCACCAACAAGAGAAAATTGGCGAACATGGGACTACCGAAACTCTTCGGCACTGCTTTAACCCTATCAACTGAAGTCAAATACCTGGGTATGACACTTGACAGTAAGCTGAATTGGACAAAACATATGAACATCAAACTGAAAAAGGGAACCATAGCATTATGGCAGTGCAAACGCCTTTTGGGTAAGAAATGGGGACTACGCCCAAACATAATGCTTTGGCTTTACAAAGCAGTGATAAGACCAATGGTCTCGTACGGTGCCGTTGTCTGGTGGCCCAGGATGGACGCCGGCTACGTACAGAAAGAACTATTAAAGTTCCAAAGGCTTGCCTGTATGCTAACCACAAGTTGCATGCGAACCACTGCATCCGCGGCCCTCGAGATAATTCTGGACATCCCGCCGCTACATCTGTTTATACAACAGGAGGCGGCGGCTGCTACGTTCAGACTCAGGGCAGCCGGACAGTGGAAAAGCGACGACAGGGCACCACACACGCGCATTCTTGGGCTGGCCTTGTCCCACCAACCACTAATGGACGCGCCGTGTGACAGAATCCCTAGAAAACATGTATTTAATAGACATTACAACGTTCAATTATTTGAGGAACCAGCAGACCACTCTAATATCCACGAGGTAAGGATATATACAGATGGCTCCAAAACAGAGGAGCGTACTCAGCCGAACTTAACATTTACAAATCAACAGCCTTGGGTAAGCACAATACGATTTTCCAAGCGGAATGCATCGGAATTATCCTGGCGACAAGCGCGGTACTCAGAAGGGAAGCTAGAGGCCTCAATATTAGGATACTTTCTGACAGCACGGCGGTACTACGAGCCCTTAGCAAGACCACGGTAAACTCTGGGCTAATAC
This sequence comes from Ypsolopha sequella, assembly GCA_934047225.1. Lineage (NCBI taxonomy): Eukaryota > Metazoa > Arthropoda > Insecta > Lepidoptera > Ypsolophidae > Ypsolopha > Ypsolopha sequella. The sequence continues at coordinate 7,540,318 of OW204002.1, read as the reverse complement.
TACAATGTCTTAATCAACTGGAAGAGGTAAGTCGTCATAATAATGTAACCCTCCAGTGGATAAAAGGACACAGTGGATCGCTGGGCAACGACGCAGCAGATGAACTGGCGAAAAAAGGCGCAAGGTTAAAACCAGTAGGTGCTGAACCCCTGGTTCCCTTGCCCTTTAACCAGATACGAACATGGCTGCGTGAAAGAACCAGCTCTCAACATGCTGAGCAATGGGCAAGCATGACAGCCTGCAGACAGACGAAAGCGGTTTTCCCTACCGTGGACCGTTGTCTGACAAAGAAACTACTACGTCTTAATAGATCCAACCTTCGCATGATGGTAGGGCTAATCACAGGACACAGTAACCTTAACAGACACTTCTATGTTATAGGTCTAACGGACAGCCCTCTATGCAGAGCTTGTATGGAGGTCGAAGAAACGCCGACCCACGTGACAGTAGATTGCGTAGGAGTCAGCACACAACGGGCTAAGATCCTCGGTGAACCGAGGACGCTCCGCCAGTCCTGTGGCGACCTAGGTCGCCTCTTGGGATTTTGGCGTGAGCTGGGCTGGCTAGAATAGACGGCCCCACACTTTTCCACGCACAAAGGTCCAAAAAAGAGACTAGGTGCGGAAACCGAGCCCACCAAGAAGAAGAAGAAGAAGAAGAAGCATATGCATTTTTTGCATGAGTGCGAATAAATAAGCACGAGAGCTCGTACGGACATTTGGAACGCACTTGGCCCATGTTGACGTCATCTGACAACCTTGCCATTTTCGTTCAACACAGTGATTTACAAAGTTTGATGAAAATATAAGAAGCAAGAATGGTGGGTTGTGCCGTTTCAGAAATACATCGATCCGTTCGAATGGAAACTATATAATTTGTGGATATATTAATAATTTGCAATATTCCGCTAAACTTCCGCAAAGTAACGCCTTTTTCAATAAATTTGAAACTATATAGTATCGCAGAAATAATTATACCTATATATCAATCCGTTATCGCATCATCTATTTTATAAAATTAATCTACGAAAGACTTACAGTGCTCCCAAAGTGATAATGCGCATACAAATCTTCATCACTGTTCGGCAAAACTCGTATTTCCTTACATTTTCTATACAATCAATAAGGTCACGTGGTACGTCCGGTCATTCGGCTATGGATTTGTATGCGCATTAATACTTTGGGAGTACTGTACATGTGATTGGTCTGAAAAACAAAAACTGGTCAAAGTGAGGGTTCTGTAACATGCATCCCAGTTTATAAGTACTTTATAATTTCCATGATTCCCGACTTTTAAAAGTTTGAGAGCCGTCCAAAGCGTGATGGCGTCAGCTTGGGCCACCCAGTTGGAACACAAAACCTCCACATATCATCGAAAAACATACCATAATATGAAATGTTATATTAAAAATTATATATTATTATCTTATAATATGTACACAAGGATTCCTGTTTCAGTGAAATTGCATAAGTTGTTATCACATTTGTGGAATTCTACGTAATCTATAATTTATTTTATTTTATTAATCATGTAAGTATGTAAACGAAGTGTTATTTTAATAGTATGTTATTATACCGAGATTTTATTATTCTCAAACATTAGTTTGGAAAACGCAAGTTAAATAATAAATCACGTCACGCGAGGTCTAGGTAGAGCTGATGCCGGGCTCGACTGTGGAGGTACCACCATCTTACTTGGAGACCCCCTCGAAGTAATTCGGGGGAGAGTAAGAGGACAGCTCACAGGCAAAAAACCAGGAGGCCCACCATGCCTGGGACCGATGGATGGCGGTATATCCATCCCTAATAGCCGGGCCTTATATGGAACAGACTGGTGAAGGGCAGCGGCGTCACTGGTGCGAGGGTTCCGGCACCGCGCTCACCAACCCGCCTGCCCAGCGTGTGTGAGTATGGGTAATTCTTCCAGGATGACCGCCGGGAGTGGCAGTCCTGGAAAGGCTTATGTCCAGCAGTGGACGAACTAGACTGATGGATGGAGGCTAATATTAGATTAAATCTGATTTTCTTTCAACTACTAAGAAGAAAAAAAAGTCATCCTCTCTACATGTCCAAACCACCGAAGCATTCCTTTTTCTATTCTATTCACTCCATCTTCTTTCAGGCCGCAACAACAAAAAAATTCTCAAATACCAAAACCTTGTATTCCTGGTGTACATTATATGTATGAGTCAACAACCTGTTTTGAAGATTACTCGTATGATCACACATTTCCTCCAAGATGGCGCTTAACTTCCAACGATCATAATTACTGCGACAACCGAGCTACTGTTCTCAATTGCTGATAATTAATGCACCAGTCGTTTTATCTCCATGACCTGACTGCCTACATCTGGGTGTCATAGTTTGATAACAACCATTCGGAAATACCTAACTCTAATATTATCTACAGTTGGTTAGAAGTTGATAGATATTGCTTTTTAATATTAAAATGTTCGTGAAACGGACATAACATAAGTAACAAAATGTAATTTTTATTATTATACATATATTATATATTTTTTCTTTTATTTTTATGTTATTATTATTATTTTATATAGATATTATTATTATACATACATATTCTTTTATTTATTTAATATCGACTGTTTTTAAAAACTGTGCCATTAAAGCTGATTCTGAAGGCTTTAATTTTAGTTTTAGTGCTGTCAAAACAACATTTTATTTATTGCAAAATAGTCCTTAAATATTAGGAACAGAAGCAAAATTACTTTGGAATAATTTTAGTTTTGACAGGTCTAAAACTAAAATTAAAGCCTTCAGAATCAGCTACAATGAGTCCTTAGGTTTAAGATTAGTTTATTTAAGTATACTATACTAATTATTGTTTTTTTTTTATTAATCAATTTTTCTGTATACTCCTTCGATTTCTTGTTTGCATGCTTTTGACAATTTAAGTTAGTATGAGAAGAATCCTTTATTGGCCTCTGTTCAGGTAATCTTTTCTGTTATTATTTTTTTTGTTATGTGCTGTGGATTTCTGTGTGAATAATAAAATAAAATAAGTTTTTTTAACGCACAGCTGTCGCAATGTCTAAATAACTATTTGTCAAAACTATTTACCGGCACCTACGAAACAGACTATCCATCGTCTGGTCTGGGAGCCACTAAAATTTTATGTGTCTGAAAATATTTTTTTTTTGTATTTGTATTTGTAATGTGGGTTTAAATTAATATATATTAATTTATTTATATATATTACTTATATACAAAAAATATATATTAGATACATAAGATGAAAGTTTCCTTTAGTACTGAAGTCTCCTTTTTGTAACTGCTTTCTGTCCTCCGAAATATGAATGATGTTTGTACCTATAATTGGGATGCATATGAGAACATTATGTTTGTAAATGAATAATAACATATGTTACTGTGACTGTAATTAACTGTATGTAATTCTGTTGGTGGAACTATTAAATAAATAAATAAAATAAAAAAATACATTATAATAAATATAAATATATCGTCACGACATGAATCCCCGAGGGGTGTCAGAGGTGTTCCAAGTATGAACTGTGAATTGCAAGTCACAGTCCATACTCGGTACACCCGCATTTCACCGACGATTATTACGTCCCAACGTGATGGGTGGTACTTCGGGCACAAAAATCATGCTTTCTAGGACTAGGTCTCCTTACGATGTACCTATTCCTTTACCATTCAGCAAGTGGTAAGTAAGAACTTGTTCTGTGGTAAGAACAAATACCATGCAGATAAATTCCGAAAAACTGATTGGTGCATGCCCGATCGGGGTTCGAACCTGGATCTTAAGATTGAGAGGCCACACTGAGAAAAAAATCTGGTTCCGTTATCCTGAATATAGTTAATTTAAACAGAAAACATTGTACTATATGTGACGTCTATATTTATTGTTAATTTTACTTATTTATTGTTCTTACTTGAACAATCTAATGTAGACAATAATTCAAGTAAATATAACATAATTCTGTTTTTGTTTATAAGGTTTTTTTTACAAAACGATCTGGTAGTATTGCAAAAATATTTTTTCTCCGTGCAGCGTTCTAACCCTGAGCTACCGCTGCTCTAAAAACAAAATAAGCAGACAGACAGACATACAGACGGACAGCGGAGGTTTAGTAATAGGGGACCCTATTACTAAGCCTCCGCTGTCCGTCTGTATGTCTGTCTGTCTATTACTGACGCTTTTTGGCCCGTTTGGTACGGAACCCTAAAAAGCAACGTCATAGAAGTCGATGCGAATAAAACATCCGTATCAAATGGATTGGCGTCGAATATCATAAACAGATCCGTGTCGTGTGAAGCAGGAAGTTGATTGCGTCGCGCGGTATCTGCGCGTGCGCATCCCGCCAGCTACTGCAGCGAATCGGAGAGGGAGCTGACTGCTATTTGATAATTTGGTGTTTAATAGAAACTGGGCTAATGATCGTCTGATATTAGGGTTCTTTGCCCGAAAGGTGCCATTATTTACTAATCCGTTAATAAAGCTGATTCTGAAGGCTTTAATTTCAGTTTTAGTGCTGTCAAAACAAAATTTTCCTCATCGCAGAATAGTCCTTAGGTTTAAACAACAGAAGTTAAATTACTTTGAAAAATTTCAAGTTTTGACGGCACTATAACTAAAATTGAAGCCTTCAGAATCGGCTTTAGTATTAGCCAATGTTAATAGGTAGCCCTTAAAATTTTCACAGAATGGCTTCTATCATCTATCATCTATTCTATCACTCAACGGATTTGGGTGCGGTTTTCTTTACATATATTATCAGGAGTGACCCCGGTCAAAATATGAGTTATAAGGAGTGTTGATAAAATAACCGCCAAGCTATTTAATTGTTTTTATTTCCTATAATTCCCAATTTTAATATACAACAATATCCCAGAGTGGATGACGAGTGTGCACAGTTACTGTAACAAACAACACACCCTCGTTTCACTGACGATTGTTGCGTTGGGTTGAGCCTTGTCGTCTACTTACAGTAGAGCCACTGAGTGATGGCGCCTATGACGTTTAAATGCCTACAAAGTATAGTATCGTAATTATTTATAAGCAAGTGTGAATTAAAAAATGTAATACTTCATTGTTGGTAGTGATGTACTACTTGTTTCGGTTATTATTTTTCGATTTGAATGTTGCTTTATTGTGCAATAGAATTCGTATAGAAACAAAGATTTTTTTTTTAAACCTTTTTCTCATTTTTTATAGGTCGCGTTCGAGGTCGCCAAGTTACGCAATAATATTTAATTAAAAACAAATAAACTAAACGAAAATAAATGATAGTTAAATACTTTTTTCGATTTAGATATTTAAACATCTCTTGGGGGCCCCGGGGCACTACACCGCATAGCCCTCCGATAGTAACGCCACTGGTTTTGGCACATTTTCCTATCATTATGTTGAATGTTAAATGACGTGTCTAATGTTGAGTAAACTCACACTTGATTTTTATTTTTAACCGAAATTTGAAATGTACCTCATCACTAAATGCAGCTGTCATAAGTGCCATCACTCAGTGGCCCTACTTTAGTCTATAAAATACGCTTTTCACCAAAGTGGGCAGTGTTTTCCTTCAACCGTTCAGCCAGTCAGGTAATCCATATTTTCAGTTTTTAATCTCACGATTTAGTTGTGGACGATAACGATAAAAGTTATATCAGGTGCACTAATGAAAAGATAACTAATTAGATATAGATTGACAGAATTTCAAACTTGTATGTATTACCGTCTTTAAGACATGATAATAAATATTTTTACTTTAAAAGCTTTTTTTAACCGTTATATAACCGTTTTATTATACAAGGCGTAACAGAAAGGTGTAACCATATTTGAAGAGCTTATTCAGTCAATGGTAAAGAACAACTTTTACTATGGAGCCAACCCTGAAATCTCAAAAAAAATATCTGCCCTTCCATCTGCCGAGCGGCATTGCAGTTTTCTATGAAAAGTTATTTTTTTTTTCGAGATACAGGGTTTGTTCCATAGTAAAAGTTGTTCTATACCATTGACTGAATAAGCTCTTCAAATATGGTTACACCTTTCTATTACACGTTGTATACAATATTATACTATAATATTCGTAAGAATCATATACAACGTGACTTTTTGATCATCGTCCAAATTCATACTGGAGGCTTGATAAGTAATCAGTATCTTGGATCAATAACAATTTTTGTGAAATTTGTTAAATGAAATTTCGGCTTCCCATAGAAATTCACTTCCAGTTCCGAGTGAATCACTATGGGGAGACGAAATTTCATTTTACGAATTTTATAAAATTAGTTATTGATCCATGATACTGATCACTTACCAAGCCACCAGTATGAATTTGGACGATGATCAAAAAGTCACGTTGTATATATACAGATTCTTACGAATATTATAGTAGAAATTAAATAAAAAAGAAAATTTTCGATATATATTTCGACCCACTTGGGATCGTCGTCAGTCGAATATTAAATAAAAATAAAAACCAATCGACTGACGACGATCCCAAGTGGGTCGAAATATATATCGTCTTTAAGATAGAGCTCAAATAAATAACGTTAAAAAACCGGCCAAGTGAGTGTCTGGCCACGCCCAGTGTAGGGTTTCGTAGTTAATTTGTAAAACCTACTTAGCTGTAATAGTTTTCCTTTTAACTTCGATTCTGCCGTGAATTTTTTCACATATCCAAAAACAACCGTTTAGCTGGCAGGGGACACTTGGCTCTAACAAAAATTAACACTTTAAAGCTTAATATTTCGCAAAAGGATCCCCGAATCGAAAAATTATTTTCACACAACGGTAACATTTTTGAAAGTGATTAATATGTGTATACGCATGCCTAATTACAGCACTATACTCGTAGTACTAAGAGTCTCTGAGCTAAACGGCGGACAGACGGACGGACATACCGAAACTACAAATAAGGGTTCCTTGTTGAACCCTAAAAATGCAGTACCCCTTTTGAGGTATTTTGTATGGGGGTCCCAATTTTTATTATTTACTGTGATTTGCTTTGATAACACGTATTCTGAGAAAATTTAAACTGGCGACCTGTTACGGCTGAAGCTGTAGACCCCTGTGAAAGACGGACGAACGAACAGACAGCTGAGGCTTAGTAATAAGGTCCCGTTAAGCACCCTTCGGAAACGGAACCCTAAAAAGTGATTTGGCGCAGAAACGGAAGGAAGAACTCCACCGAACCCGCGCCGCCGCCGAAGAAGGACGTATGCCGACCAAATTGAAGAAGTTCAAAGTAAAGATTGAAGGCAAGAAGAGCTTGTATGACTATAAATTGATGAATGTGGACGAGGGAATCAGGTCTTTCACGATCGTAACTGAAGGTGATCTGTTATTTAAATTCTCCTATAAAGATATAAGATGGTATACAGAAAGCGTGGTGTTGTGGGGGCGAGATGATAGTGCGTTTTGCGGGCGAATTACTATGGAAGTGTTACAAGTGTATACGCGTGCTATAAATAAAATAACAATATATAAATTTAAATATACTGGACTAAATATACATGTCTACCATCAGATATATACATTTATAGATAAAAACTAATATAAATAAATACATACATAACTTACCTACTTTAAGAAAGAGAGAGGTAGTGCTCTCTTAAAACGACTAAAGTAGGGCCACTGAGTGATGGCACTTATGACAGCTGTATTTAGTGATGAGGTACATTTAAAATTTCGGTTAAAAATAAAAATCAAGTGTTAGTTTACTCAACATTAGACACGACATTCAACATTCAACATAATGATACAAAAGGAAAATGTGCCAAAACCAGTGGCGTAGCTATCGATGGGCTATGCGGTGTAGTGCCCAGGGGCCCCCAAGAGATGTTTAAATATCTAAATCGAAAAAAGTATTTTACTATCATTTATTTTCGTTTAGTTTAACTTCGTCATTGTTTTGTTTTTAATTAAATATTATTGCGTAACTTGGCGACCTCAAACACGACCTATAAAAAAAGAGAAACTTTAAAAAAAAAATTCTTTGTTTCTATTCGAATTCTATTGGACAATAAAGCAACATTCAAATCGAAAAATAATAACCGAAATAAGTAGTACATCACTATCAAAAATGAAGTATTACATTTTTTAATTGACACTTGCTTATAATTACGATACGATACGATAAATAATTACGATACTTTGTAGGCATTTAAACGTCATAGGCGCCATCACTCAGTGGCTCTACTGTAATAGTGGGACAGTCACGAATGCCGTGCGGCAATAAGTTCCAGAGTCTAATAGCTCCAACATCAAATGAGTTACCATAAGCTCTAGTGTTGTGCTCGGGAGTTTCAATTAAATTCTAGATTTTCTAAGGAAACAAAAACAAAAAATCCTTCAAATCTCAGATATAAACTTGAGGCGGGCTCTCTTTTTCTTACTGTGCGTATGCTTTTTTTTTTTATTTTTCATTCCGTCTTGGAATAGGCAAAGGGCAGTAGCCCGTACAGCCAAGTCTTATTTTATTCTGTGCCACGCAACTTTTCCAACGGAAAAAAACGGTACGTTCCAAAACATGTCATAGAACTAGGCTGTGCTGTGACTCGCGCTACATGCATGCGGACGCGTTCCAAAATTTGTTTGTGTGCGATACAAAGAACTTTATTATAATATCTGAGCAATGAAGAATAATAATGACTTTCACTTTTAAGGAATCCGAAATATTATTTTCCAATTTGTAAATACATCAAAACTACAATTTAAAGTGTTGTGAACTTAAAATTATGAATTATGACTGGGTCAAAAGGACTGACTATCAAGAGCCGTTAAAGAGTCAAAAAAAATTATTATATGTATATGGTACACAAGGAAAGGTTACAGGTTAGCCAACTTCCTGTAAATAAATAAAAATAAAAAACGAGTGTGGTAAAATTGATTTTAAAAACAGTTTTAATGCATATAAAATAAGTCTTTACGAGCACTTGCAATAAAAAATATATTTATAATTAGGATTTAATGATTAGAGCATAGTAACAATTAATTTTAATAGCAATAAATAAGGCGTTGATTGTGTGTTGTGATTGGTGATTACTTGATTACCTATAACATACACTTATTGGCTATAACTAGGGCTGCCACCTGTCAAAAAAGGCAAGCCCGGAGATTTTTTACAGTAAATCTCAAGTATGTTACAATACAATTCAAATGAAACAGCGCTGTAATAGACATATTATAAGAAACATTTCTTGCTATAAAATTAAAAAAAACTTGCAAATTGTTTTTGAAAGTTCTATGAAATTTGTGACTTTTCCTAAATTAACCCATAGTAAATACTTAAATCAACTGACATTGTTGTTAAAAATCGGATTGTACAAATTTAGTACATTTGCTTCAGTCTTAGAATATTATTCTAAGGCTTCATTATATTAGTTTCATCATGAAGCCGATCCTCAGAGTTGACCCAGAGATATAAAACGTCAACCTGTAGCCTGGACATGCACCTCTAGCCCTTAGACTCTGGGGCAAACCCTGAGGGGTGGCAGCCCTAGCTTTAACATACACTTATTTAAATAAAATAAGTAGGTCGATCATAGAGAAACTACCCCTTTAGAGGTGCAATGACACTTGGTTTGTTGAACTTTCAATGCACTTTCACATGCTCTGATTGGCTAAGCCAGCACCACACAGTGATAGAAATAGAGAATCCCCAGTAAGTGGGAGTGAGGTGCATATAGTCAAGTCTATGCAAAAACACTGATTAGTTGGTGAAATTGGACAGTATGACATTTCCCTTCTCGGGGCTAGTTGTTCGATGGCGTGGAGTTGATTGACATGTAACCAGGAAAAAAGTGGAAAGTTTTGATAGATATCAGACATCAGCAATCCAAACGTTAAATTATGTTAAATAGCGATCAGTGTAATTTATATATATACCTTTTTGTACATTTACATATAAAAAGTACCTATTAAACTAAGAAAGAATTTAAACATTAAAATCTACTAAACCTCTTAGATACTGTGATATAGAACTGTGAGTGAAATTATCTAGACGTGCAATCCCAGTCTTAATTGAGACGTATAGTAGATTTTAAACATCAAGATGCAGGTGGACAGAGCCCTAGCATTATAAAACTTTTGTACATATTAGGTACTTTCTACCGTAATCTTTTTGTTTAGGAGAAAAAAAATATAGCTAAGTTATACCCGTAAAGTGGCAGTAAGATAGATTGTGTTGTTATTAAATTATTGCAAATCTACCTATTATTTTTATCGACCATCAGTAAGTAGTTCTAAGCCTAAATGTACATTAATAAAATGATAAACTTGAAACATGTTGTCAGTCAATAAATCCTTTCTTATAAAATATTTGATAATGTTTTGGTTGAACTTACATGGCTTTTTTTCTTACCTTATTCTTAACTATAAAGTCATTGTTTATGAAATCTATGGTCAGTGTCTTTATTATCTCCATTCCAAAACTTTATATTTGAGTAACATATTGTTTACATAAGAAATAAGGTAAATTGGAAAGGTACATAGGTAAATTACAGGATATTATTAAATTTTGTAGTTTAGTAAGGTGCACCAACAAATTTATTTGTAACATGGACTTCCAGGATTTGAAAATTTTCTTGCTGGAATTGAAGAGGAAGGGAATGCAGGATAAGGATGACGTCAATAGGTTACTGTAACAATACAAACAGAAGTCGAAGTCTTTGTTTAAAAAAAAACAAAATACAAATTGGTAGGTACTAACCTTATTGATGGGTAGGGTCCAAGACAGTCCAAGTAGGTAGATGTTTAGGCAATCTCCAGAGGAACACCTATTCCATCATCGTGGTTCAGTGATATTATGCTATAAAATCATAATAAACACTGAAAAAATCTTGAAACCAACAAAATAATAAACACTTCTTTCACACAAACACAATTAAATCACTTTCAATCTTCAACTTGGTGTTAAGATAGTCAGCTGTTTGTCATAGAACACAATAATAACATGTATTTCGTAAATAAAACAAACGAAAATCACGAAAAAATCAAAACAAGGAGTTTGTTTGACATCCTTTTGACAGTTCGTGAACCTAACCTCAAAAGTTTAATCGTAAAGATAAAAATTTAAAGATTTCTCTTTATTCTTCTAGAGTCCAGACCTGAATATAAGTACAAACTTGGATTTTATACGTAAAATTAGACACACCACGACGGAAACTTGGATAAGCTTAAATATTTTTTGTTTTTTTGCACAGCGCAAGCGCTAAGCTTTGCCCGGGCAACACACACGAGCAAAGCAAAGCAAAGCAAAATAGAAACGCACGCACGACTCACGAGTCCGAGTCCGCACGACAAACACGGAGCATGAGCGCCCGCGAACTAAAAAACATAAATAATAATTGATTGATTGGTAGAGCGGCGGCGGCGGTGGAACAAAACGCGACTGCAAAACAGCTGTGTTTATTTTGTTTTAGCAATGTATTTACTGTATTGTATTGTATGTTTGTCTGTTTTTAGGGTTCCGTAGTACAGGTACAAAAGGAACCTTTATTGTGTGACTCCGTTGTCCGTCCGTCCGTATACTTACAACCTCATAACTAAGACTTGAAATTTGGCACAAAAATAGCATGAACTTGCCCACATAACACGGTGTAAAATATAAATTTGAAAAATTTCAATTGTTTAAAATATTTCCAATGTTACCTACAAAAGAGAGAAAAAAAAAACCTAAAAACACAATGTCTGTATGCTGTAACCTTAGAATAATAAAGCCTATATTCTAAGGCTGTAACATACGGACGGACGGACGGCCGGGAGGGACGGACAACGGAGTGAGTCTCACCATAAAGGTTTCTTTTGTACCTTGTAGATACTACGGAACTCTAAAAGATAAGCGGTTATTCAAAATAAGTATTATAATATAAAACCAGTATTTATTATAAATAAGTTCATAGCATTCAATTTCATTTAAAATAATAATATTGAATACATTTATTCATGAAAATATTTAAATAAATTCTACGAATAAATTAAAAAATCTTCACAATTTTAAGATACTTTTCGTACCGAAGGTACAAAACAATTTTTTTAGGCGTTTTCACGACAGAGTATGTAGTATATTATTCGGGCCGAGTTGACTCGGGCGGGCCGAGCTGTCGCTGACCCCTTTTGACTTGACTCTTTTTCGTCACCAATATAGTGTTGGCCAGCTTGGGCAGTGGCGTATTTAGAAAATCTGCACTGCGTCTCGGGCAAATAAATGACCTCACCGCCCTTACGTATGTAAAAAAAACATTAGTTATTTAATTTTTAAATATTGCGTTATCTTTGAATTATTTGCTTATTTTTAACCGACTTCATATAAGGAGGAGGTTAATTTTTAGGGTTTCGTAGTCCGTCCCTCCCGTCCCCATAACTTTAGCACCGTTAAAGACAAAGACTTGAAATTTTACACAAAAATAGCATTATTATGCCCACATTTACGAAACCCTAAAAATAAGCAGAGTTATAAAAAAATAAGTATTTAAATAAATAAAACCAGTATTTATTGCAAAATAAGTTCATGGCATTCAATTTCAATTTACGGTGAGAAATTAAACTTGAAAAATTTGGAATTGTTCAAAATGTTCCCAATACAAAAGAGATAAAAATAAAAAATATTATCCTAAAAATACATCATGGGTATCAAATTGTAGACATCAAAGTGTTGATTGTAAAAATCAACGATATTTTGGTAAAAATATATTCTTTTACTATATTTATTGGCACTGGTTTCAAGAAATCTTTGAAAAACTACAAAAAAGTTTATGCCCCCCCTTTTATCAAAAACTGGAGAACCGAAAAATATGAAAAAAATGTCGACTATAGATCATGATTAGTCAAATACAGGAAAACTATACCGATTTAAAAAAGTTGAACACAAATGAGAAGTATAAAAAAGGAAAATAAATAAATAGAGTAGTTTTATAAAAATACAATATGGGTATCAAAATGTAAATATTAAAGAGCTGATTGTAAAAATGTATAGCTTGGTTACATTTACCTGCACCTATTTCGAGAAATCTTCGAAAACCACAAAAAATGTATGTGCCCCCCCATTATCTACAAAACTGGTGAACCAAAAAACATGAAAAAAATCATGGTAATGATATATGTTTACGTAAAAATTACAGGAAAAATATAGCGGTTGAGAAGTTCACGAAAAAAATTACAAAATTAAATTTTGCATCCACCCTACGGAACCCTAGGTACGCAAGTCTGACTCGCAATTGGCCGTTTTTATTTTTTGTACCTACATTACTATGTAGCTCCGTCACTTCTGAACGGATTTGAATGATTGTTTTTTCCCGTTTCCGTTTGAAGTTTGGCCATCCATGATCAGTGGGTCTACCGCGTAATTCTCATTTACATCAACATCAAGTTGAGATTGAAATTTGACGTGCGTGTGACGACGCCCGCCTAACATGCCATCTCTTTTGCACGCGTTGAATTTCGCATGCATTTGCTTGAAGTTGATACAAATGAGAATTACGCGGTAGAGCCCCTGGTGAAGGTCTTTAGAGATAGCATGAGATAGTCAGTGGAACTCCTCAGAAAATGATAGCATACCACTCGAGACTGAAGCAATAGCTTTGTACGAGGATGGTAATTGCATGGTACCTCCATATCCATCCATCAGCCTAGTTCCTCCACTGCTGGACATAAGCCTTTCTAGGACTTTGGCACTCGCGGCGGTCATCCTGGAAGAACTGTCCATACTCACACACGCTGGGCAGGCGGGTTGATGAGCGCGGTGCCGGAACCCTCGCACCGGTGACACCGCTGCCCGTCACCAGTCTGTTCCATATAAGGCCCGGCTATTAGGGATAGATATACCGCCATCCATCGGTCCCAGGCACGTTGGGCCTCCTGGTTTTTTGCCTTAGAGCTGTCCTCTTACTCTCCCCCGAATAATTTCGAGGGATTCTCCAAGTAAGATGGTGGTACCTCCACAGTCGAGCCCTTGGAAATTGTCATTTCTCCACCTGACCCTGGATCCCAGCCTCATTACCATGGAACTCCTCAACGGATGACACCACATAACTTGAAATTGCGCCAATCAGTTTATTATCATATTGCCTCACGCCTCATGCCGGCGTAGCACTGTGTTTAATCGCGCGCAACGCCACTAGTTGAATCACAAGTGCGAGGAGCGTGACACGATGTTTTTGCGATTAAACAGTACGTCACGCTCCTTGCACATGTGATTCAACTAGTGGCGTGGCACGCGATTAAAGACTATGCTACGCCGCCAGGTGTTGTAAAAATATCAAGCTTCTAACACAACAAAAAAGTTGTTGCCCTTTACATAATCAATTTGCCTTCGCAGACCGCATCCATCAACATCAGGGTAGCTAGCCAAGAGCATGTCTAGAGTACGCCCTCGTGGCTTACCGGAAACAAATGACATATTTTTTTTTCAGAAACATAATAAGCGCTCTCACTCCCACCCATCCATCCATCAGCCCGTATTCGTCCACTGCTGGACATAGGTCTCCCCAATATTACGACACTCTTGGCGATCCTCAGTCACCCTCATCCAGCTGCCACCCGCAACGTCCTTCAGATCGTCAGTCCAGCGGGCACAAGGCTGGCCTACGCTGCGCTTTGCTGTACGGCCCCAACGGCTATCACGTCAGCGACAAATATAGCCAGTCCACTGCCACTCAATTGAATATACAAACTGACAATATCCCAAACAAAGCTAGTGAGGCCCGCTAGATACGTTGCGAAGAACTTTATAAACTAAAGTCGCAGAACTAACAGATTCAGATCTTAAAGTGTAAAGTATATAGCCAGGTAAAATATATGAACAGGGTCACTACAATGATAATAAAAAAAAACGCATCTAAATCCGTTTATTGGTTTCGGAGATGAGCGTGAACAAACAGACAGACAGAAAGAATACTAAAATTCTAATGGATTTGTGTTCTATTACTCTTCTGTAGTCACCTACTTAATATTATTATTACTTTTCTTCACTGTACAGACACACCGGGTTCTATTCTTTTATTACAAGTTTTCTTTTTTACATCTTTTCCGGCACTACCCTAATTTATCAACATCACCAAAGGTAAACTGAAAGATAATGCTAATTAGCATTAAGTTCGCCTTGTATACTATATGTATAAGTACAATAAAGAATTTTTCATTATTATTATTATGTAGGTACACTTTTCAGTCACGGGCCCATAGGGACCCGGTCATTTGAAAGGCATTCATGGGGCCGAAGCCAACATTGAAGAGGCCTTTGGTACCATTTAATCTAAATGTGAGATGGCTGCATCTATGGAGGCCTCTCCCTCAATGTATCATTGTGATACACTAACGGACAGTCCCCCACAGTTGCCAAACTATTGCCAGGAAGGAAGCGACTTGGAGTGGGCTATGAGGACGGGATGCTAAATGGGCCGGATAACAGGGCTATGGAGTGAGATAACGGACATCTGCCTCGAAAATCTCTCGCAAATTTAAATATGGCAGATGGTGAATCGCTGCTTGATAACTATCCAACAGGATAGCCGTTGTGAGCCCCCTATCTAGCCACCATAGGGCGGCCAGGGGGCAACACTATGTAAGCAGCTAAGGTTGTCGAGAGGTGAGTCTGCGGGGCGCAAGATCCTTATACAGTCAAGTGCCCCCGGCGTTATGACATTTTACACTTCCAACCTGGAGCATAGGTTCCGCTCTTGCATCTCCACTCTGGCCGGCTGGTTAAGGCAAGCGCAGAGGCAGGGGGTGTGTTGCTGTGTGTATGTGTGTGTGTAAGCGCATGTGTGATAGTGTCCCCCGGAGGTAGGGTCCGTGGTGTCGCCACTCACCATCGGCTCGCCACAAGCCGCCCTGCGGTGACTGATTGCACTGGACGTACTGGACATACCAGAGGGCAAAGCACATCCCTACGCCTTTATTATTATTATTATTACAAGTAGATAGATAGAAGATATCAAACCAGATGCCCAAATATTGCATTTTTTAAAGCAAAACGCAGAGAATCTATTTTATGGTTATTCTTATATGTCATTGATTAATAATTAATCCCAAAGATTCCTAACGCCAGGGCCACAGCTTCAGGCTTCTGGCGGCGCTTTTTGCTGCGCTTCCAGGCGGTTTTTGCGACGGGCTTTGCCCTGCCACGACACCCGTCGGCGCCTACCACCGCATCGGATGTATAGCGCGCTCGCTCGCTCAAAGCGCTCGACACTAGGTTCGTCCTGTGCGCTCGATCACTGTTTCAACCGCCCGCACGCACACTGCCGTCCCGAGAGCGCAAGTCACTCGAAGCTAGACAAGACGCGTGAGCGGCGACCCATGGCCGGCTCTCCGCCGGCGCCGTCGCAAGAACCGCTTGGCGCGCCTCTCGAAGCCTGAAGCTGTGGCCGACCGCTAACTGTCTGTCTAGCACTTGTGCCCCCTCAGAAATAAATCCCAGATCCGCCCTTGTAGTTACGTACATAATAAAAGTGGTTAGGTTCGTATGGACGAGTAAAATCACCATTATTTATTTCCAAAACCACATAATTTTCAACAATTACTTTACTAGTGACTATCTATATTTAGGTACTTATGTTTAATAAATTGTGTAGGCAGGTAAATATAGTTTTTATAGTAAATTGACCGAAAAGTAACGGTTAACATAACAGTTATTTACACGGCTGTGAATGGTTTATCTCTCCATCGAGGTGAGACAAAATAACTGTCATTCATGGAGACTGGTTTCATATGCAGGATACAAATAGAATGATGGCACTAACCCAAATCAGCGAAGTTACTTTCCAGTGAAAAAGAAGCATTTTTTAACTTCTTCGCGATAGAGCTGAAACAAATAACGTTAAAAAAATGTTTTTTTCCTGTGCATTACGCCAGCGGCATGTTGTCGCTTTTCGGGATTTCGGCTTTACAGTTTTTTTTTTTTTTGTTTCTCTGTTGATTTTTTCTTATATTTCAGTAGATAGTAGGTTTCTTCAGCTGAAAATCTGAGGATAGACAATTTAATGTAGGTACTAATTCCTAGCTGAATAATTTATAACTTCAGTTAATAATAACTCATTTATTTGAGTATTACATTACATCGTAATAATTAAAATTAAATTAGTCGCCAGTATCTTGGGGACCCTTCCGCAGGGCAGCGATTTAGACCAAATTTTCAGTTAATAAATTAAATTTCAGGTAAGTTTATGTTTATTTTGCGAAATCCAGCGCTATGAATACTCTTAATATTATTAGAGTGCATTACAAACTAGAAAAGATCAATCAGAAACAAATCCAAAGACAAGAATTTGAAAAATTCCCCGGGCCAGGATTGAACCTGCGACCTCTTGTTGTCAAGACATTTTTTCAAATTCTTGTCTTTGGATTTGTTTCTGATTGATCTTTTCTAGTTTGTAATGCACTTTAATAATATTCAGGTTAGTTTATTATTATTATTCTTTTACAATTGTTTAAAATTATTTAGCAGATATTTTAATTTAGATTAGTTTAATTTTGTTTAATTGGTAGATTTATTTAATTATAGGATAGTTTTAACCAGTACAAAATAATCAATTAAATATTATTAAAATGGAATAACTCTTTATGGAGTGGTACTTAATACCTAGATACATCAAATTTCACAAATGCTTTGAGTTTATAAAAGGTACACAACACTATAATTGCTTAGTTTCTAGGTTTTCTCATTATAGCACAAGGATCGATTTTAGGGATTTTGACAAAAAAAAACTAATTTGCCAACGGTGTCGGTTCTAGAAAAATAAAATTGCACCAATTAGGAATTACTTAAGACTCGCCTATAAATAATCGTAGTTGTATGTCATGCCTTTTAAGAGATACAGCAATTCGGTAAACGTTACCCCAGCAGCATCTTGAATAATTGTGAAACGTCAAGCGGTACCAATTTTGGTTTTTGGGCACAATTAGGCATTAATTATATCCATCTAAGTAGAACAACATGCTGCTGTGGTAACGTTACTGCAGCGGAATCTGTTTTTCGTGAATATCTTTTAATCGGCTGGAGACACTAATTATCTGTAAAACCGATACCCCGAATAGCAACAACATATGTTATTATGCCGGTGGCGTAATGCACACGCTTTTTTATACTACCTTTAGCAAAATGTTCCATTACGTAGGTTTGCCTTCGGCTCACGTCAAAATTAGTTTCATTCCTCGGGTGAGAAAAAGCGTAAATTTTTGCTCGATACGAAATATACAACTTTGTCGGGGTTTTGTGTATAGATTTTGTGATAATATGTCGTGATAGATAGTAACACATATTCTGTGAAGATTTCAACTGGGTACCTATTACGGCTGAAGCTGTAGACCCGTGTGACAGACGGACGGACGGACAACGGAGACTTAGTAATAGGGTCCCATTTGGCACCCTTCGGGTACAAAACCCTAAGAACAATGTCGTTGCCCAATACTACATAGCCAAGATATTAAAATAAAATAAAAAACACAATTCTAAGTAAAATTGTATATTTGATGATAACCTCGTAACATTTTTAACCTATTACATACTAAATTACATACTAGTAGACCATGACTAATAATTACTAAATTTTATATAACAAAATATTCAGTTCAACTGTAAGGCCACTAACATTTTTGCTATCACATTAAATTCATATTCTTTATTATACACAAAAGAAACTTATTATTTTCACATTGTACTTAGATATATCGTGTACGTAGGGGAGCTTATCTCTAAAAAGAGATTTTTTTCCAGCAAACCCGGATTCATAATTAAATCCGATTCTGAAGGATTAAACTTTTAAATTTTCCAAAGTAATTTAGCTTCTCTTCTTAACAATTAAAGACTATTTTGCTATGAATTAAATTCAGTTTTGACAGCGCTAAAACTAACTTATTTCTATATGTAAGACCAACAGGCCTATAATACATTTCTAGTTGTCAACTGGACTGGGTGCTTATTATCAAAAACATAGATATACTATCGAATTCCGAATGTCTAGCGATATGTTCGCGCTTGAAGTGACAACACAGTTCGTAAATAGTTCAATACACACTAAAGGCCATTTTGAAAGTTTAGTTTTTATCTATGTTTTTGATGATAGGCACCCAGTTCAGTGGGCAACCAAAGATACATAATAGAGGGGCTGTACACAAAATATGTAGTCAACCAATTTAGTTAGCTGAAGCTTCCCTCTGAAGGAGCAGTAGCATCATCTTAAAAAGCGAAGATATGCGGAGTGCAGAACTTATTATAATGAACTAGCGACCCGCCCCGGCTTTGCACGGGCATGTAATATACATACAGGGTGATTGGAAATTGCTCTTATTCCTTTCGGGGGAAGAAACTATGATTAATTTGAAGTGTTTGACCCCTATTACTTGGGGGTTGCAAATCCGCCATTTTTGAGAAAATCCATATTCTTTGTTTTATTAATAAAATTACTGAATTTGGGAAATAAGAAACGCTACACAAAAAGTTTTGTTGTTTTTTGGCCTGAAATTGGGTGTGAACATTTAGTTCAGTAATTGGTCGATCTCTTTAAAGCTAAAAATCACTCAAACAATTGCAAAATCTAATGTTGCATGTCTAATCACGATAGCAAAGAATTAAAAATTTAAATTAAAAAATTTAAATTTCTCGCAAACGGCAGATTTGCGACCACCAAGTGATAGGTGTCAAATCACTCCAAATGAATCATAGTTTGTTCCCCCGAGAGGAATAAGAGCAATTTCCAATCATCCTGTATAAACCTTCTTCTTGAATCACTCTATCTATTAAAAAAACCGCATCAAAATCCGTTGCGTAGTTTTAAAGATCTAAGCATACATAGGGACAGACAGCAGGAAGCGACTTTGTTTTATACTATGTAGTGATGTTTAATTTAAACTCTTTGTACGGTCAGCAAAAGAGATAACTATCCATCCCAGCGCATACACTTGATCCTAATACCCACTGACGAGTGATAGATGAGTTGAAGAATGATTAAGGGGCCTGTTCCAGCGTCATCCGAAAATTAGTCTTACTACATAAAAAAAATATATGTATAGTATAGTGTTATTTAGAGTAACAGGAAAAAAAGATATCTGGACATTATTCTTGCGTTAAAAGAACAGTATGAAAATATATTGTTCGGAGTCAAGTTTTTAAACAAAAATTAAGTAAAATTGGTTATTTCTTTGAAACCACTAACGGTATTTGTATGATTTTTACAATAAAATACAAGGAAAATATTGCTTTTCATTTATGGGATTTTTTTCCGTCCATCGCGTGCATGTGAAAAGTATCATTTTCCCCTATTTTGCGCTAATCGGAGACTATGACGTCATAATGCACTGCGCGCTGATATGAACGTTATTTCAATATAATTTATGTCTATATTTGTACCGACACAAGTCGACTCAAGGTCGTTGGCTACTTCCTGCCCCTTAATCAATAGTGCACCACCTACTGACCAAGTATTCCACATCTCATCTATCACTCACCTGTGGGTCTTAGAATCAAAATGTTTGCGCTGTACCTGGTTACTTATTTCTTTTCTTGACTGTACATATAGTGGTTATTGACCCCATTTTGCCAGTTGCCACATTTTATTTGTTTTCGTTTGATATAGTGGCAAATCTTTTTATTTGCATTAACAAATAATAGAAATATGACGATCCTAACAGCCAAATGCATACTGAATACACGGTAAGTACAGTATCAATTTGTTCGATGACCCTTTTTTATGAAATTCGGAAATAATTATTTTTCGAGTTCCTTACAAACGCAAGCCCATTCGAGAGTCAGTTACTTACTATGAAAGGTCAACATTTTATTTAAAATTTGCAAAAAGTGGTCTTGATCTTTGATACTGATCACTTAAAAAGCCTCCAGTATGAATTTGGCTGCATAAATAAATGTCACCTTATATACAAGTTGAAATTTAATCAAACGCCCGAATTTCCTAAAAAATAAAAAAACATTTTTTTTTAGACTACGCCATTTTAAGTCATAGTTTTCATTATTATGGCATATGATTCGATCATTATTTGTTTATGTTTTCTTAAAGAATTTGCAGATATGGACATTTTAGGCATTATACTGATTGCTGGTTTATTCGTCCAAGACTGATAGTGATGTGTGATAAATAGGTGGTCGGTCACTGTCTGTCTTCTCATCTGTTATCCATCTGTCAAATCCGTCGGAAGCAAATTATTATAAATTTATCTTGATAGCAGAGGACACATTTCTAAACAGCCTTTTCTCAAGTCACATCACACGAACGCAAATGGAAGTGCAGCTTTTTCGTAAAAATATTCATCATCATGTGGTTTTTTAGTCCACAAGTTCTAAAATACGGTTGGTTAAACCAAAATCTCAAAATGGTTTTCGAATTAAGAACCCGCTCCGTATTTTTCGTCCGTTTGATGCGAAGTATTTTTCTCATCTTTACCGCGATGTTTTTGTAAAAATCAGGGACATACACCAATTCATATTGGCGATCTAAATGAAGTCCTAAAATGTATTTAATTGAATTGTTTCTCCTTTGCGAATTATTTTGGTACTTAGACATTATAAAGAACTATTCGGAACAGCCTCGTTAGTACCAAAATAATTTGCAAAAGAGAAACAATTCAATCAAATAATTTTAGGCATTCATTTAAACGGCCAATATGAAGTGGTGTATGTCCTTGGTTTTTCCAAAAAACATCGCGATAAAGGCCATAAAAATGATTAACAAAATGCTTTGCATCAAAACTGTCGTCGTCGCGGACCGGGTTCTTAACTCCTTAACATAATTTAATCTAAGCGAATGGGAGGTTCAGTATGTCGATAGACACCACACATACGGAGTTTCAGGTGAATCAAATAAGGAAATGGTAGGTCACGTGACCAGAGGGCCTATTATGTATCTCTAGTTGCCTTCTGGACTGGGTGTCTATCATCAAAAACATAGATATACTATCGAATTCCGATTGTGTAAAGATATGTTCGCATTTGAAGTGACGACACAGTTTGTAAATAGTTCAATACACACTAAAGGCAATTTTGAAATTTCAGTTTTTATCTATGTTTTTGATGATAGGCACCTCGTTCAGTTGGCAACTAAAGATACAGAATAGGGGGCAGGTCACGTGACTTCGAGAATCGTATTAAAATGTGTATTAAATTAACGTATAAAATCGTATTACATTAATGTTTATTCAATTCTGCGGGTGGACTTTACACGATGAATCCAGAGCTATACACACACGGTGTCCACCCACACAACTGAATCGAAATTAAATTCACACATTAACACGTTGAAGGACAGAAATTGCCTTCATACAAGTTGTGTTGTGAGTTGTGACAGATGGTAGTCGAGAAGAAGGCGAAAGGAGAAACGAACATTTAGGCCCATTGGATTGACAGTAGATCTCGTTTGAATGTTCACTTTGTGACCTTTGATTAATTAAGTGAAGATGCGGTATAACCACAACGCGGTTGGATCCACAAATACAGGTCCAGCGGGCCTATCTTTGTTTAGTAGTATTCCAGGCGGCGTTTGTGTGCACGTAATTGAAAACACCTTTACCTGTGCTATAAAATCCAGAAGAAACCTGCAGATATGCCTTCGTGTGCATTTATCGGGTGTACAAATCACTCAAGGACAAAAAACAAATTTCATGGCATCACCTTCCCTTCCACTCGTAAGTACACCAAAACCAGAAAATTTCCTTAAATTACTTTCTGTTTGTTTTGTTTACACTTCGCCATTTGCAGAAAAGGACGGTAACATTCAACATGAATGTGTGCGACTAGTTCAGTTGCGCTTGCGGCAACAGTCTTTCGCTTGCATGCCGCGTCACGTACAGAGCCACAAAATTATCTGTTCCGGTGGGCCAAACTAAAATGGCTTCTATATTCACTGTGTGACAGTCTTCGCCGCCGGAACAGATAAGTTTGTGGCTCTGTAATCACACTAGACTTCACCGCTCGGCTCAGCTCGCTTTCTCTCGGCTTTGTAACGAACCGAGCCGACCAAGCAATGTCCTGTCTTGCTCGCTCAAAAGTCTTGTATCGTCAATCTATCTCTTTCGCTGATGGTAATTGCATATACATAGTACGAAATACCTGTTCCATTTCTCGATTCAGTCGAGTAAGGGCGTTACGAATCTTGACTAAATTAATCAAAGTTTGTGACACAATAAATAAACAACACTTGTACTGGTTTGTAGAGAAATCTCGACGCTGCTAGCCGTTCTGGCACAATTCTACAGGGAATTGATGACGGCATAGTGTTCAAATTGGTATATTTAATAGTACGCTGTAGGGTGCTGTCCAGCGTCTCTATCCTTCAACGTGTTAATACGTTTTTAGATGTCACGTGACCTGCCATTATTATATCTGATCCACCTGAAACTTCCCATGTGTCTGTCACATACTGAACCTCCCATAGAAATTCGGGTGATTGATTAAATTTCACCTTATATAGGTCTTTCTTTACGTTATGAGCACACTTCCTATGCTGGCTGCACAATCATAGGTTTGACATTGAGTCTCCTGGCCAGCGCAGCACTGGCTTCAATCTGCTGAGCCACGTAGGCCACGGTTCCTCTCGCTTCGGTCTCGGCAGCCGCCTTCTTTTCCTTGTCTCCTGGTGCCAGCACTGGTAAGCTGGGATCGGTCTGGAATATCAAAAATCTAGGTTCAATCAATCCACGGCAAATTAATTGTGTTATACTTGCTTGCGCTTGTGTGCATGCCTGCTGGAGCGTATAAAGTGACTTTGGCTTATGCAGCCAAATTTATACCGTACATTCGGTAAGTAACAGGTGGTAGAGCTGATGCCGGGCTCGACTGTCTCGACTTGGAGACCCCCTCGAAGTAATTCGGAAGAGAGTAAGAAGACAGCTCACAGGCAAAAAACCAGGAGGACCACCATACCTGGGACCGATGGATGGCGGTATATCCATCCGTAATAGCTGGGCCTTATATGGAATAGACTGGTGAGGGGCAGCGGCGTCACTGGTGCGAGGGTTCCGGCACCGCGCTCACCAACCCGCCTGCTCAGCGTGTGTGAGTATGGGCAATTCTTCCAGGATGACCGCCGGGAGTGGCAAAGTCCTGGGAAGGCTTATGTCCAGCAGTGAACGAACTAGGCTGATGGATGGACTCGGTAAGTGGTCAGAACCAAGGTTCAATGACCCTTTTTGTGAAAAGGTTGATGCGCCGCTCTCTTTTTGCATGTGTACTATTGGTGTGAATAAGAAATATAGGTATTATTAGAGTGCATTACAAACTTGCAACCAATCAGAAACAAATTTAAAAGCACAAATATTTTCTGATTAGTTGCAAGTTGTAATACACTCTTATAATAATTACATTCAAAGCGATGGATTTCGCAATAAAAACATATACAGTACTCTCTCGCTAGTCCGCCGCTTGATAATCCGACAACTACTAATAATCCGCCCATTTTTTGCAAGTCGATGTCTCACTGTAATCATGTTATTACGAAGATTTACTCTGGTAAAAAACAAGCCAAATTAGAGCAGTATTTTTTAAAACCTGAGTAATCAGTTTATGTGTCAGTTCATTTTTAAATTTTAATACAAATGTACATTTGTATTTACCTTCATAAGTACTAATACAAAATTACTATGTTTTTTTGTTGTTTTCCTCAATTTGATGTTCCTGTACATTATAATCCGCCGTTTTCGGTAATCCGCCGGTAGTCCGGATTTTTTGGTGGCGGATTAGCGAGAGGGCACTGTAATCTAAATATAGGTTTAGGTATGTACTATTAGTTTTGTGTTTATGTAAGTGAAAAAGTGGGAGGAAACGTGGAGACATCTGAACACGAACAATTGGAGTGATAAGTTGACGCAGAAGATCTACATAGTTTTCAGATTGGGAGGTTTTCTGCTATTACTGTATTTAGCGAGTCGGTACAGAGCGGTCCATTCGCAGCTCTATTATGAAACTTAATTTTGGAAAACGATACTTTCGATATGTATGACTTCTGTTATGAAACGCCACTACACATGATTAGCATGGTACGGGGGTCAGGTCACGAGCAATCAAGATGCCGGCAGCTCCTTTTGTGTAGAGCAAGGCTGGCCAATACATTTTCCAGGTGAGCAAAATTTCTTAGACTGTGGTGGCGCCGGGCCACCTCTACTATTCATAAGATAAATTATACACAAATAGACGAAATATACTTTAATTTACTTTATTTGTGAATGAAATGAAACAACATATTTCTTTTTATTTAATGTGAGCTGTAAAGTGGTTTTCCTGATAGTAATTTGCCGGCTAGCCGGCCGACCGAAATGCTGGTGGGCAAATTCAAATGCCTTGGCGGGCCACAAGTGGCCCGCGTGCCTGGGTTTGGCCGGCCTTGGTGTAGAGAGTCGAGACGGCGGTATTTCCTTTGCCGCAGCGGCAGACTGTATCAGTTAGGGGCATAGACAATACAGCCTAAAAAGACGTCTATTGTTCAATATCTTGCGTACAAAAAATTCTGTCAACAAGCCGAGGTATGAAGAACGGGATACTGCAATCCTATTGGCTCTTCCAAGGTGATTCTATCTTACGTATACCGCCACAAACGTATCTTTCCAGAAGAGAAGACTTTCACGTAATGAATATAGAAGTCATTTTGGTTTGGCCTACCAAAACAGATAATTTTTGAGTGGCGAATTATATCTGCTCGTTCAGTCAGATGTCTTGACAGAAATCGGTGGCCTGTTATGAGGAGTCTATGTGGGCTGTATTCGTCTATGGTTGGGGGAATGACTCGCTTTGCCTCGTCGCACTGAACGTAGTATAGTAAGGGCTCGCACGGACTGAAAATCATTGCCCATCCTAATCCTTCAAATTCAAATAGTTTATTTTGTAAATTAGGTATACATAATGCAGTTTTGAATCGTTCGTTTTCAATTCACGTGTGAAAGTATATACCTGTCTCATCTTGCAAATGACAAGTTTTGATGTGCAACGTGAGGTGGGTATATACTTTCGCACGTGAATTAAAAACGAACGATTCAAAAATATGGCTCTAGGAACAAGGTTCAATGATCACCAACCGAGCCGCCAGCACGAATCCAGGCAGCCGACCAAATCCCATCCTATATACTACATACTAATAGGTTACATATATAAATACCTGCCTACCTCTGCCCATTCGATTAGTCTTGCTAAGAAGAAGGAAGGGTAAGAAACTTAGCAAGATCATGTCTTTTTTCTAGCATATTTCAATTCATCAAATCTGGTACCGGTTCCAAGTTCCTCCAGTGCTGAATGCTATCCGCGAGCCTGTCTCCGAAGCCAGGAGCGAAGCAGCCAGGGTCCAGCGCCATGAAGCAATGCCCTATGTCTGCGGGGCCCCCGTCTCCGCTGTGAGA
Source organism: Ypsolopha sequella (assembly GCA_934047225.1). Taxonomy (NCBI): domain Eukaryota; kingdom Metazoa; phylum Arthropoda; class Insecta; order Lepidoptera; family Ypsolophidae; genus Ypsolopha; species Ypsolopha sequella. Next base: position 7,514,002 of record OW204002.1, on the reverse strand, counting down.
CCATGAACGCAAGTGGTGACCGTACTTTGATCCTGGAAATGCGAATGGTTGGTAATTATGCTTCTTTGGGGGCGTCCATAAATCACGTGGGGGGGTTTTTTTTGCCCCATGTCACTGAGGGTCACGTAGAGTGGGAGGGGGGCTGATCAAATGGCGTGACTTTTATTTCTAGGTAAAACCAGCCGGCTATAATAGTAGTTTATGCTACAAGGGCGAAAAGGAATAAATTACGAGGACGATTATCGCCACGCTCGTGTTTTAAACGTAACCGAGTAATTTATTGCTCTTACGCCCGTGTATCATACTACGTTTTTCAATGCATAGTGTGAGGAAATAAAACAAATATAATCTTGTGAACTTTAAATTATGACTGGCTCAAAAGGACTGTATCCAGAGCCGTTAAACAGTGGAAAAAAAGTATAACATTTATGGTACACAGGAAAGGTTGCAGGTTAGCCAACTTCTCGTAAATAAATAAAAAAATAATAATAATAAAGCCCTAGGGCAAAATAATCGACTTTCTGTTCGGTTTTGACTTTTGATGCTTAAAAAGTGGGCCTTTACGAGCACTTGCATTGAAAAATAAATAATTCGTTGACAAATTTACTTGCCTTTCAAATTTCTCATGATAAAATCACGTTACATTGGGGGACAGGGGGTGAACAAGAAGGTCACTAACATTTCACTAATCAAGGAAGTTGAAATTCAGCCAAATAAACACTAGGGACAAAATAACAAGGACGCAAACAAAATGGTGAGGTGGAAATGATTAATTTAGTAACTAAATTTAAGTTCTCACCAGAGCTAATTCCACAGAATAGTTCCACCATTGCAGCAAGTCCGTACCCTTTATATCCAGAAGTGCTTTCGCCTCCACCCAGCGGCATCAGGCAGCCTGTTTCAAAGGCCTGCGAGGAGGTCAAAAATTGCATTTGACGTCTGGTCAAAAGACATACATTTTCTAGTTATTTGTAGATATTATTGAATATCTATTACCATACATCGTTGCGGTTTGGAAACGCATTTAACAAAATTGCAAGTGCGAGTAGGTCTAGCACCCTTAGGATTCCGTCCCGCTCAGCTGCCATATAAAATATGCTTTAGGTGTCTGTGATGTCCTGATGGCTTTGATTTCAATGAAACTTTCAACATATAAATACCTTTCCCTTCCCTCCACACCGCACTTCGACCCATATTTTCATCCAGAGGTGCGAGATAGCGTCATATTCAAACGGCGCCGAATTCGTGAAATTGTTTCAGGTAAAATCTGTTTTCCATGAAACGGTAACTGCTATACTATGACTTAGTCATCTTTATATGAACGACGTCTTTTCTCTTTTTTAATTTCCAGTATAGATAAAATTATAAAACTTGCTAAATTTTGCATAAAAACGAGGCAATATTCACGATGTCCGAACAGCTAATATGGTGGTGTTTCAACAAAATTTTGCTTTTTGGTCTGAAAAAAAAACATAAAGAAAACAAAGCTGTTGACTTCACAATCAGTTTTTATCTTTTGTATGAATCTTAAGAAAAATCCAGGGCTAAAGGGGCCTCTTAAGGTGACGCCATCGGAAAAATTAGCAACTCGATTAGTGGTGGTTGAAATTTCGAACAAAATCAAATTAGAATAAATTTCTTATCAGTTTGCACCGCAATATGGCTGTTACGTCAGTCGCTGCGGCTGACAAGTGCGAAAATAGTGTGTTTTTCATTAATTTTATGCAAAATAAAACTAATTTCCAAGAACTGAGAAAACCATATCATTTTATACTATTTTGTCTAGAAGTTTACAAATTTTTATACTGTTTTTATATATACTGCTGCAGCAGTTATATTGTTACAAGTGGGCAAAAATCGAGAAATAAGGGTAAACTAGGAATTTTCTTGCTTCACTTCTGTATATTAAAATAAAATTCGGGAAAAACCACATCATTATTTGTATCATGTAGATTGCTGTGTATTTTTATTTTATTAAAAAAAGCTACAGTTACCGTATAAAATGGTTACAAATCTTTTAATAGAATTTAGAAATGTAAAAAATCAAATTTTTAATTAGTAATTAGGTCGGCCCGAACTGTAAGCTCGCGATTAGATTTTTTGAAACCCCTTATCTCAGCAACTACTTGACCGATTTGACTCATGTTCGAACTAAAAAAATATTTTTGTCTCATTTACTCGCCTACCAAATTTCAATCAACAATACTCGAGTTATCATCGGACAAACATTCATACATACAAACAAACACCGGATTGTTAAAGTAGAGTCGGAGAACTTCGCTCGCTCGTTCAGTAATAATAATTAAATGTTATTTAAAACATACAATAATGTATAAATAGTTTTGTTTAACACCTTATATTTACATATATACCTAATTGCTTACCAGATCTGCGTCACGGGTTTCCGTGCCGTCAGGACCTTGAGCCCAACCTCCAGGGATAGGCTCTCCTTTCCGTCTCTGCATTTCTATCTGGTAAGTAGAAAAAACTGGTTCATCCAAATCATAATCAATACTTTAAATTGTGCTGAACATATTTTGTGTACCTTACCACCTTTATGTATAAATCAAATCAAATCAAATCAAATCATATTTATTTGCAACATAAACCAAACATGGTACACAAATAAGTTTATAAAATCATGCACTAAAATAAAACAGTCATAAAAATATAACAAAAACAATATATAATAAAGACAACTTTAAAAATAATACGAGGAAAAAAATTGGATAAACAGAAAAATAATAAAATTGTAGCAAATTGTGAAATTAATAAGAAGATGAAGTGTAATTGTACCAAATGTCTAGAATATTATTATAAAATTCATACAGATTGTAAAAAGGTCGTGTTACTAAGAATTTTTTAATACAGTTGCTCAAAAAGTGGCGTATTGCAGGGACGTATAGCGTTCGGGATGTGGGCTATTACATACTCGAGCTTTTTCTTTACCTTTTCCGAACTCGTGCGTTCTCTTTCCCAACTGTCAAAATAATGTCTATTAAAAAGAAAAAACCAACCACGAAGTTTTTACAAAAAAAAATCATAGAAGTTTTTATGAAGTTTTTATGCAAATATTTCTAAAAAGAAGCTACTAATTTGTTTCAATATCAGATTTAAAGATTTGATTCAATGAGTTAGGTTAGGTTTCATTTCATTTCATCTCATTAAATTTCATTTTCAAAAAATTCTACTGAAGACTTGGCTGTATGGGCCTAGTTCCCTTTGCCTACCCAGAATGGGTGAAGAAAACAAAAAAAATCTCTGCTGCTTATATTCTTTTACGGTTGGCGCCACTTTCCAAAATTTTTCTTTGCGAGTTTAGTTGTTTGTTGCACAAAATGAGTAATTTCGACGATATTTTATTTGAATTAACACCACCGGAACTCAGTATAATTGCACAAAATGCTTCGGAGAACATTTTATCGGAAAAGTCAAAAAGTCGCTACATATCTACATACGACGAATTTATTGCGTGGAGAGAAGAGAAAAAAGCAAATAGTTAAAGAAACAAATGATTAGTTAGTTGAGTTTATTGTGTTTTTATTATTTTATTAAATTGCTTCATTTTTTCGCAACTGTATTAAAAATAGTTGTTCAGTACACGTGCGGAACCGTCATTGCAACTTGTTCCGACTGTCAACCCTCACCTTCGGCTGCGCCTCGGCTCGGGTAGACATTTGTCGGAACTCTTTGCAATGACAGGCTTTCCGCACTCGTAATGAAATATACTATTTCAAGTTTGTTCTGGAAAGTTCTGAGACTTGCACTGTCCCTGATTTCATTGTCCAGATTATTGGAAATGTGTATGCCTGTAAGAACAAAGCTTCTGTGGAAAATGTTATAACTGGGAGCAAGCGCCCTTAGGTTCTTGCTTTGCTATAAAAACAGGTCTTATGCGAGAATCAATGTCAAAAGAGATGTGATATGTGTGTTGTGTTGTCCACCCGTGGCTACAGCTTGATGCGTCTACCCCATAGATAAGTTGTTTTCCTCTATGACCGCCTCATAGAAAATAGAGATTGGATAGTATGGAATGATATTTGTATATCAATGAAATAGCACTGACGTGTTGGTGAAAAAGGTTTGCCTTCCTTACGACGTCTAATGGCTAAGTGGTCTGTGCGCCGCCCTCTTTTTGCATGTGTACCATTAGTGTGCATGAGAAATATAAGTATAGGTATGTGTGCCGTACTTAAAGTTTTTCTTTTCTGTGGGTAAAATAAGTGGGAGGAAACGTGGAGACATTAGAGTAATATTCCTGATGTCTGTGGTTTCAACCATAAAAAAAGTTTTCTATGTGAATACTTTTACAGGGTGCGTCATCTATCAGATAACTTGTTTAATTACTTAGTAGTTTGTTAACCTTTTTGTATTGAGCTTCATTTATAGGATTATAGATGGCGCTAGGCGTGTCGATGTTTATCGATCTTGTTGTCGTAACAAGCTCCAAGTAAACGCACGTATAGAAAGCCTTTTTTGATTTCGGTCACATGATATACAGGATGTCGAATTAATCGGTTTTTAATACAATATTAAATGCTATAGGTACCTTTCCAACGGCAACAGCAGTTGTGGCCATATCTAGGTAGAAGGTTTCTCCTTTGGATGCCGGTGCAACTACAGCGATGGGGTTTGTGCCTAATGCTGACTGAAAATATTGGAAAACTACTGTTAGAACTCAGGAGTTACATAACTTTTGAAATCGTTGCATAGCAAATAATAATTTCTGGCGATGAAGGCCAGAACGATTGTTTAAAAGAAAAAAAAAACACTGGTATAAAATTACAGCGTATAAATTTATAGTACATAAAAGGTCAACAGGTGGCGCTGTTCATTATTAGAAGCGCATAAATAAATAAATATTTAATTATTTCGTTTAAATCGCGTCATCTATTTCGGTACATAAAAATTTGAATGCGAAATTAGTTGAAGCAATTGTATAACAGATGGTGACACCTTCTTTGATGAAACGGGCTAGGTAATATGATAACTGAAAATTGTGAAGCTTGTGTATTAAATACTAATAAAAAAATATTAAAGAAAAGAGTTGTCTGTCAGTACATTGACAATACTCCAAAAAAAAAATAGCGTTGTAGTGTAGGATACTCATACAAAAAAAAAATCGGAGTATTTGTCGGTATTTCATGCATCACGCAAAAACTACTGAACGGGTTTTTATGCGGTTATCACTGTCCGAACCTCAGCAGTGCGACATGGATTACAAAAAAATAAGGAAGGGAGATCACTGTTCGATAACTATATGGCTAGGATAACCATGCATTTTGTTTTTGAGTTACATTTAATAGTAATTTTTCATGATTTATATAAAAACGGCTTACCTCAATACGTGCTATGATCGGGAAAGCCGACGTTTACGTCGTAAAAGTCTTCACTCGCCCAGATGAAGGCTAAATCTGCTGAAACTAGTCGGCTTTCCCGATCATAACACGTATTGAGGTAAGCCGTTTTTATATAAATCATGAAAAATTATCATTAAATGTAACAAAAAAACAAAATGCATGGTTATCCTAGCCATTTCCATACGATTTAAAATTCAAACTAGTCCAAAATTATTTGATTAACATCAACAATAAAAATAACTTCCCGCGACCTAATCGTCTTTTTTGTTCAGGAGACCATGATTTATTTGAATTTCAAGGAAATGTTTAAATGGCTCTAACTTTTTTTTAAATTAATGAAATGAATTTTGGATGGTTGTTGTAAAACTAGTTTTTATTCTTCTACAATCTGTTATACTATCGGGATTACATTAAACATCACTCTGTATATATAATATACCTTCACGAAATGAATCCCCGAGAGAGTGTCAGAGGTGTACCGAGTGTGAAATGTGAAATGCAAGTCACAGTCCATACTCGGTACACCCGCGTTTCAACGACGATTATACTATGATTATTTGTCAATCAATACTTCAATACTTTAAAATCAAAACAAGATACTTGATTATTATTTTATACTAGGTGTTTATTTGATAGTCTTTTTCTTTAAAACCAAAATATATGTTACCTGATTTATTTTTCGCAATTTTAGGGTTGGCCACATAGTAAAAGTTATTGATATAAATGGGTAGAACACCCGGTTTTAAGGAAAAAGGTTATGTTCTTAACACTGTATAAGCCCGCACCTGTTTACTTCTAGTTGGAGCTAAGAGCGGTGATGTGTTGGTAAAGGCCATCCCTATTAGACCTTGGTCTGATGCCTTCTGCGCCCACCAGCCTGCCACGCCGAAATGATTAGCTCCTGGAATGTACATCAGTGAGGGTTTAGGATGCATATACAAGGTGTAACAGAAAGGTGTAACCATATTTGAAGAGCTTATTCAGTCAATGGTATAGAACATCTTTTACTATGGAGCCAACCCTGAAATCTCAAAACAAAAATCTAACCTTCCATACATTTCGGCCGAGCGGCATAGCATTTTTCTATGAAACAGTTAAATATTTTTTTCGAGATACAGATTTTGTTCCATAGTAAAAGTTGTTCTATACCATTGACTGAATAAGCTCTTCAAATATGGTACCTTTCTGTTACACGTTGTATAAGGTCTTTCAATTTAAATAGAAAATAATTTAGGAGTTGATTCAGTATCGTTAATACATCACATTCCACTACAAAGTACATTTTTTTGCGCGAACTTTTTCTTCACTTGTCCATACAAACTGAGTCAGCTGATCGGACCACTTTGTACTGAGAACTCTGAGAAGTGAAATAAAGTTTCCGCAAAAAAAGTGCTTTACAGTGGAATGTGATATATTAACGATACTGAGTCACCTCCTAAATTACTTTCAATTTAAATTGAAAAACCTTATATAAGATAAAGATAAGATAGGATAAGATAAAAAAAACATTAATCGAATCAAAAAGCACATGAAAGTAGGTAACAAAGTAAGTGTGACAGAAATAAATGTAATTAACATGTAGGTACCATTTTCTAAACTCGGTCTAACCAGTCCTTAGAAAATGGTGGTAAATTGTACAGTTTGATATGTATATATAACATATGGAGGTGGTGCCATTTTTATGTTAAGATAGTTGTGATATCTTATTTGAATATTTAATGAGTAAGCTAATTTAAATTTAGTTTATAATAAGTGTAACAATAACAAAATATTTTGTAAAAAAAAGGTCAGATTGAACACCTCATTTTGTATCAATCAGAACTGAACTCTATGACGTTTCCTTTTAGTTTAAAATAGCGCGCTCTCAGCCGTGGCTGTTACGACCACCAAGAAACTGATTCTGATTCTGATTCTGAAGTGAGAATTATCTTCACAGCGCTGTTTTTCAGCCTGTCCCTGATCTCGCAAATTTAAACACAGCTGCAGGTAGTTGGATTACAAGACAAAAATATAATAAAAAAAATATAAATAAAAATAAAAATAAATAAAAATATAAAAATATAATTAAAAAATAATAACAAATAAGAAATTGAATTAAACTTAATAACATACATATTGGATAAGATAAAATTTTAAACTTATATAAGGTGAATTCGTGAATATCGTGCAAATTCATACTTGAGCCTTGATAAGTGGTCTGCATCATGAACCAATAACGGTTTTTGTAAAATTCATAAAACGTAATTTCGACTCCCCATAGTGATTCACTCAGGACTGGGAGTGAATTACTATGGGAAGTCGAAATTTGATTGTACGAATTTTACAAAAAATATTATCGATTCATGATACTGATGACTTACCAAGTCTACAATATGAATTTGGACGATGATCAAAAAGTCACCTTGTATATAATATAACATTAATTAAGAGTTACACATGTTATACAGTCAACAAGGACGTTTCGCGGCATTTATTTGTTTTTTTTAAAGGTTTAACTTCATATGCACTTTAATGGCTGGCTAATGGCTGAAGCTGTAGTCCCCTGTCACAGACAGACAGACAGATAGACAGTGGAGGCTTAATAATAGGGTCCCGTTTGGCACCCTTCGGGTACGGAACCCTAAAAAACAAATACTTCAGTAGTTTAGGCATATAAAGAGGACGAATGAAAGTGAGTGACGAAAGAAATATTATGGTGTGCAAGTGGAAGGTACAGCTCAACCGGATGGCCCTAGAAGGCGACATACTGGAAAAGGGCCAAGTCCAAACCAGCCAGAATAGAAGAGCTTGTAGGACTCGATTGATGGATGTGATGGAAGAAACAGAAGAAGTGTCTAACCTTTAACAGAAACCCATCCTATGCCAGTCTGCTTCGCCTTCTGGATCGCAAGATCCATAGCGAAGTGGCTGGAATTGGCTCCCAGCACCGAGTTGGCGTCCACCCAGGCCGTCGAAACTGTCTCTTTGAGTATTCTCGGCTCCTTGTTTGGAGTGCAGGCTCCGCTCTGGATGTCGTTCACATAGAACTCTGGAAGGAATATCTTTATACTAATCAAGAGGCATGATGAATAAAAATTCCAATTAGTACGTCAGTTAGATTATCAGAAAATATTGGACACGTATTTTTTCTTTTGTCAATTAAGCAAAAAGTGATGAAGATATAGCCCGCTAAAGTTCCGCGTGACGTCACGCCTGAGTACACTTTTTACCTAGGTGTGACGTCACCAGCCCCCACTCCCAAACTTTGACGCGCTTTATATCTGTAATTTTTTGTTTGATTGACAAAAGCAAAAATACATGTCCAATATTTTTTGATAGTCTAAATGACGGACTAAATAGAATTATATTTTGTTGACCCTGTCATCTCCCCTAAAATCCTTTATTGCACGCAAAAGCAATAAGTGTTATAAGTAACAATAATCTTACAGAATATCAAAAGGCGAACTTATCTCTGAAAGATATTTCTTCCAGCAAACCCTTGGTGATAGAAGCGATTTTTGAAAAGTGAGAATTTCCTATAAATGTTTAAAGATAAAACAATTTTGTGCAAGTGTAACATTGTGACACGAGTGCTTGTCTACGAAACGAACGAAAGCAGAATTAAAATTCTCCAAAAGTTACGGTTAGTCTCTTAAGGCGATATGTAAAAGTTTTAGCGTCCCTGTTAACGTAAATGCGCCCAAGTCCGACCACTCACGCCCTTTTTTCAAATAAACCGTCCAAACATAAACGTAAACTGATTTATAAACTATATATATAGCTTACTTTAAACCTTATTGTTGAGACTTTCATTATAAAGTATAATTATCAATATTTATGTTGTCAGAGCATACAAAAAAAATTATTATTAATATGTTTGACTGTCCTTCTTAAAAGCTCCAGTTACCGACCGCTTAGTTGAAGTTTTCCTGATACCGTCCAGCAAGTAACCCGTTTCCGACCACCATTCAAAAAATTGCCAAAAATGCCATTATCTCATAAAAATGTGGTCAAAAGTTACTGGAGATATCAAAATGTATAGATGGTTTTTTTCAGTTAATCATTTTTGTTAATTTAGGCTTTAATTAACTTTTATTAAAGTATATATTTTACATTTTTTCATGTTCGTCGCTATCAATATAAACTTCATATGTTTGGCCAAATGTATTTTATCTTATTTCAATATGTTAGTAAAATATTGTTTGTATAATACCGTTTAACGGCTTTTTTATTATTTGTATGTTGTATTTTACATATATATAAACACTTCATTAAATAGTTATAGGTGCTATATTTGACCCCTCAGTGGGGTCTTCATCAGGATTTTAAAAACCATGATTTAAAATATACTTTTTTATATTTTTATGTCAATAGATGCCAGCAGTTTTCTAACTTCAAACGCCTATATATGTCGTATGATATTTTTCTTTTCGTCTATAACTATTCAATCAAGTTTTTATGTTATTTTACTTATTTTTTCGATTTTTTCTTTATTTTTAAACTGTGATTAGATAGAATGGTGATTTTTTTTCTTTTTGAGTAATTAATGAATGAAATTCGTAACTTCTAAGAATTCAAAGATAAAGAAAAGGTTAAGAGCTTGTACTTTATTTATAAAATTTTGAAATTAAAATAATTACAGTCCTTGCTAATAAGAAGTTTGAAAACATCGTCTTCATTTTCAATAAGTTTAACTTGCTTTACAATTTATTTTTTCAATTTCTGCGGCAATTTTTTTCTTAGGTTTAGGTTTATCTATCTTGTTTCTATAATGTTACAGAATACATGGAATAAATTGTTTCATTTTTAGGAACTATTCTGCCAACTTTGTAATTGTGGTCGAGCTTTAAAATTACTGAATAATTAATTCCATATTTAACTTGACATTCTTTTCTTTCGTTTGGTGAGGTTTTTCGATTTTCCTTTAAACTGAAACTGAAAAGATTCCACAATTGTTTTTATAAACTGCTATTTTCATAGCAGTTTGGTTCTTGTTGTGTAATGTGTTGTTTTATTTCAATTCCAGTTTAATTTTTTTTTGTGACACTTGTTCCTGAGGCCATACTAAAATAAATTCATGACAGGTGTTACTTTGTTGCTCATTATTTGTATTTTTCTATACAAACACACTCTTTTCGAGCACCGTACATTTTTTGCAAGTACTTTAAAATTTTGTCTTGATACACAAACGGATGACCAGACTCCGGTTTATGGTATATTTATTGTGGTCGGTAACAAGCAAAACTGAATTTATCACCACTCATTACCGTCCAATTACAATAATTATGTGTTTTAATTATTTATCCAATGTGATAAAAAAAAGAGTGAGCTTTATAGAAATTTAAAGACATATATAGTCATTAAAAATTTTATAATAATATCTCAGATGTCAATTTTTAATATAAAATAACTTTTTAAAACCATTAACGTACATTTAATATCCCAATAAATTTGAGAAAGAACGGAATGTTTTAAGTAAATTATGACTCAATCTAAAAGTCTAAACTTAGGACGGAATCAGGATATTAAGCAAATGTATTTGTCACAAAAATATGTGTATATTCAAATTATAGTTTTTATCCACAATTTATAATGAAAATTAACAAAAGTCTGAAAGTCTATAAAACACCTGATACCGTCCACTGTACGGTATCTGGAAACAATCGTTTTACTGGATCTCCTGATTCCGACCGAAATAGAAAAGATGATAAGACTATTAATATTTTATCAATCCTGAAAAATCTTGCATTTATATATGAACGGAACCCTAAATTACATAAAAAAATATGTCAGTTTTACCAAAATATGCAGAATCGAACAAAAAATTAAAAACAACCTCCACAAACTTTTTACGTCTCGCAAAGCTCGACTTCGAACTAAACCGATGCTCAGTGACAATAAAATTAATAACAAAATTAAACGTAGCGGAAATTAGAACCAATCATGATTCATCGGTAATTTAAGAATTGGCCTATAAGAGACGAGCAATTGTTCACTTATTTGACGCGGGATATTGTTACAAATTTCAAAAATACTGGGCGGTCGCATACAGGAGCCTAGTCGGACAACGGTGCCGATACGTTACTCCATATGCAAAAAACCCCCAGTGCGACAGGGACGGATTCGAGGAAAAGTAGCAAAAAGTCGGTTTTTTATTTATATAAAATATATTAAAGTTGCCATCAAAATTTCGTTTAATCAGCCCCTCTATTCTGTATCTTTAGTTGCCAACTAGACTAGGTGACTATCATCAAAAACATATATAAAAACTGAAATTTCAAAATTGCCTTTGGTGGGTATCGAACTATTTATGAGCTGTGTCGTCACTTCAAGTGCGAACATATCCTTAGACAATCGGAATTAGATAGTATATCTATGTTTTTGATGATAGACACCGAGTTCAGATGGCAACTAAAGATACATAATAGGCCCTCAGGTCTTAGATACCGTTAAAACCCATTTAATAAAATATAATTGCAGTCGATATGTCATTATAAATTGTCAAACCAGGAGAATTGGTGTCGAAAAAGACCTCATTTCAATAAATATTTCTATCGAGCCGAATTTTTCTAATCGCGTTTCTGTTTTAGAGTTTTAACAGATCCTAGAAAAAGATTCCAAAAATAATATACTATTTTATTAAAACAATACATTATTTACTAAAGTAGATATGTAAGTTCAGTGTCGATTTTTTTTCCGTAGCGCTTTAAGGTTAAACGTCAGTCGCTTAGCGCAAAGTGCATAACTTAACTTTGTTTTTCTTGTTTAGAAATTTAAAAATTAAAAGTTTTTTGTTTTGTGCCATTTGACGCCAATAGTACCTATTAGTGAGGTTTATAAAGCAAGAGTTTAAAATTGTATACACAATTAGTCATGATCATCCCAAAACAAACTTAAAACGCTGTTTTAACATTATTTGGACCAGATCATGACTTGTGCATTCAATTTCAAACTCATGCTTTATAAACCTCACTAATACTGAACTATTGAATGTTAACTGCCCCATACCAAAATATTTTTCAATTGTTAACTTCTAAACAAGAAATACAAAGTTAAGTTATGCACTTTGCGCTACGCTACTGACGTTTAAATTTAACTTTTTAAAGGGAATTGTACAGTACTCCCAAAGTAATAATGCGCATACAAATCTATAGCCGAGCGACCGGACGTACCAAGTGACCTTATTGATTGTATAGAAAGTGTAAGGAAATACGAACTTTGCCGAACAGTGGCGAAGATTTGTATGCGCATTATCACTTTGGGAGCACTGTATGTACGTACCAAGTCTATTGAGTCCATGGCTGGGATGCCCAAGACGGTCTGCCTGAATGAGCAGCTCAGCTTGCTGCTGCGCTGCCATCGCGTTGGTGCCCACAGCCTTCAGGCAGTCCATCATGAAGCGGACTGCTTCTGCTGTCGCTACCTTACCCATTGTGAATGTAGAACCTGAAAATGTTACAAATCCATGTTCGTTTTAGGGCATTTTTACACTCGTATACAACGTGTAACAGAAAGGTGTAACCATATTTGAAGAGCTTATTCAGTTAATGGTATAGAACAACTTTCACTATGGAACAAACCCTGTATCTCGAAAAAAAAAGAAAACAAAAAACTTTTTCATAGAGAAATGCAATGCCGCTCGGCTGAAATGTAAGGAAGGGCAGATTTTTTTTTGGGATTTCACGGTAGGCTCCATAGTAAAAGTTGTTCTATACCATTGACTGAATAAGCTCTTCAAATATGGTTACACCTTTCTGTTACACCTTGTATAGAAAACCAATCGTTATTATAAGTAAAGCTTTGGATGATGGTGAAGCATGGTGTTACAGTGATAATGATAGTAAGTTATAATTTAATTAAATAGTATAATTTCTTAACTTATGATTCCTCTAAGCCCTCTAAGGTGTAAACATTAATTGATTACAGACTGTAAAAGGAAAAGGACTATATGAGACAGGTAGACAAAGATATATATGTTTTTCTTTTTTTCATTAACCTGAATTCCTGCTGTCTTGTATTTTCTTATCCCTTGGTTAAAGTAGATATAAGTCATATATTGTATAGTATAAGTTTTATGTTGAAAAAAAAAAGACATGATCTTGCTAAGTTTCTTGCCCTTCTTCTTAGCAAGACTAATCGAATGGGTGGAGGTAGGCATGTATTTATATATGTAACCTATTAGTATGTAGTATATAGGATAGGATTTGGTTGGCCGCCTGGATTCGTGCTGGGGGCTCGGTTGGTGATCATTGAACCTTGTTCCTGGTCCCTGGCCGGGTCTCCGGTATGGGTTCGGGCGGCTGATTGGATTTTACCTTGTATAATATATATTTTACCTATCATTTTAATCGTAAATATATTGCTACATAAATTAAATAAACCTTTAATTTAGTTCATGTACATTTATTATTTTATTACATATATTTTCTTTATTAGATTAAATTTGACGTGTAAAAAGTGTATATATCTATACCTGCTTTGCAAAATAAACTATTTGAATTTGAATTTGAATTTGCTTCCCGCTTAAGTACGCGAGAACAAAACACCGGCCAAGGGTGAGTTCGGCCACGCACAGTGTAGAGTTCCGTAGTAGCCCTTGCTCGAAAGTCGTTAACTTATAAAGCCTACTTAGCTGTGATAATTTCGTCAACAAAAACAACCGTTAAGCTGGCGGGGGGGGGGGGAGGGGGCATACTTAACCCTAATAAAAATTTGTACTTTTTGTTCGACTATGTTTAAAGCATTTTTTTCAAACGGATCCCTGAATCGAGAAATATTTTCACACAACCACAATATTTTTAAACAAATATTTGTTTTTGGATGTTTCTAAATAAAATAATCTCTGAATTTGTTTTTAATGCATTCTGTTTTAGTGTAATTTTTTTTATCTCAATTTTAATTGTATTGTATAATTTGCTTTTATATAATTTTTTTTTCTAAGAATAAAACGTTTTAATAAACTATAGTAACTATTTTAACCAGAAAATGTTCTGTAGCCTAAGCATGAAAACATCTCCGTATAGTTGCGTTTCAAACTACATCAAAATCGTCTGGGAAATCTGGGAAACCGCTCCAAGCGGACAGTAGCGGAACTAACAGCTACGTATGGCAACCTAAGTTTAGTTTCAAACGGTATAACATTGTAATCATAGATAAGTATAATGTAATCTTTGGTTTCAAACGCAACGATACGGAGATGTTTCCATGCTTTAGCTACTGGTATAGTTCTGCCGTAATTGATCTTACGAGAGGGCTTCAGAAAATATTTAAAGTATTTTTTACCAATGAGCGTTTTTCTCGTTGTTTTTTTTCTTAGTTTTTGACTTTCGGTGTCCATGTCACCATAGATAAAATATGTTCCATCTGGTACCATCAGTTACTAAGCCTAGCTGAGTTTAGGGTCCCCTGGTAAATTTGTATTTTGAATTATTTGCAGTGTTTCAATTATTCTTCAATAAATATTGTTTAAATTATTTGGAATTTGCACTTTTTTAAATCTAGCTTGTCATACTGGACAACTTACGCAAAGTGAAATGAAAAAGAAAATGTAATCAAATTATTTTTCAGGGAGAGCTTCATACATGAAAATGGAGCCGAATAAGAAATTTTTATTCCTACCCTACGATAATTCTCAGTAGTTCCATTGACTATATAGGATAGTGTATACAAGGTGTAACAGAAAGGTGTAACCATATTTGAAGAGCTTATTCAGTCAATGGTATAGAACAACTTTTACTACGGAGCCAACCCTGAAATCGCAAAAAAAAAATCTAACCCTTCCATACATTTCGGCCGAGCGGCATTGCATTTTTCTATGAAACAGTAAAATATTTTTTTCGAGATGCAGAGTTGTCTCCATAGTAAAAGTTGTTCTATACCATTGACTGAATAAGCTCTTCAAATATGGTTACACCTTTCTGTTACACGTTGTATACTAAAGTATAAAGTAAAGTAAAGTATAAAAGTACTTCTTTTCTATTTCCAAAAATAGAGGAATGATTCCTGTTCAAAGTTGTAATTTTTAGAGCATTTTTGTTACGGTGTCTATCTCAAAGATCAAAGTAGTTAGGAATTTGTCATTTTTGTATATTATGTACTATATGCTGTTTTTAAACAGAAAATACTGAAAACGCCGATTTATGATGTAGTTTTAGGGTTACGTACCCGAATACTCAACCAACTTAATTTTGCAGTTTTGTTTCATACAATTTGTGGGTAGTGATAAGTTTTAATTTCTGTTTAAATTATTTAAGTATATAATAAATAAATAAAATAGGTTATTATATAAGTATAAAATAAGCTATTTTAAAGGTACGAAACCCTCAGGGCTTGTGTCCTACTCGCACTTGACCGTTTTTAAGGTTCCGTAGTACGTACAAGGTACAAAAGGAACCTTTATGGTGAGACTCCGTCCGTCAAAGATAAAGACATGAAATTTGGCACAAATAGCATTAATTTGCCCATATATTACGGTGAGAAAAAAGATATAAAAATTTGAAATTGTTCAAAATATTTCAAAAACAAAAGTGAGAAAAATAAAAAATATTATCCTAAAAATACAATATGGGTATCGTATGTCTGCCCCCCCCCCCCCCTTATCTCCAAAACCGGTGGCCCGAAAAATATAAACAAAATCATAGTATATATACAAGGTGAATTTTGCTCATCGTCCAAATTCATACTGGTGGCTTGGTAAGTGATCAGTATCATGGATCAATAACAATTTTGGTGAAATTCGTAAAATGAAATTTCGACTCCCCATAGTAATACACTCGGGAGTCGAACTGAATTTCTATGAGAAGCCGAAATTTCAATTTACGAATTTCACAAAAGTTGTTACTGATCCAAGATACTGATCACATATTAAGTTTCCAGTATGAATTTGGACGATGATCAAAAAGTCACCTTGTATATTTACGTAAAGATTATAGGAAAAATAAAGCGGTTGAGAAATTCACGAAAAAGAAATGACAAATATTAAATTTATCATCCACAATATGGAACCCTAGGTACGCGAGTCTGACTCGCACTTGACCGGTTTTTTCATGTTTCTCTGGGAATGTTGTTCACTGTTCAGTATATTAAGTAGAGTATGTGATTTTATTTAATGATAGCAATCTGTAAATATGTAGTTTACATAGGGTATAAAAGTTGTATTTACTGCATATACAGAGTGCTCGAAAATTCGACGTATTCGTTGAAAGAGTTTATACTAGAGATCATTTCCAACAAATAATGCCTATCAATTTTAGGGGTCAAAAATGATACATTAATTATTTCAATAAAACACATCGGTATTTCAAAAATTACAAAATAAAAAAGGTTTTCTTTCCACTTAAAGACCTTTTTTTCTGAGATTCTGGGAATTTTGGGCATGTATTTTTTTAATAAATGATCAGCCATTTACCATTAATCAGAAAAATAACAAATAAGTGCCGAGAGAGAAATAGACATTTTTAAATTATTTGTTTTTGATTACCAGGCTGAAAGTTTGAAAAATATTTTAAAAACCTTCATAACTCGGAGACCATTAATTTTCGACCCCTAGTTTTTTGAAAATGATCCCTTGTATAACTCCTTTCAAGGAATAGGTCGAATTTCCGAGCAGCCTGTATAGAGTCAATGTTGAATGTAGCAATGTAAATAAAGCTATGTATAATACAAATAAAGATATCTAGTAGATTAAGAAATACTGGTATTCATGTACATTGGGGAAACTACTGCTGGCCCACTTTCGTACTAATAAGGGCGTTTGTGCACTCACTCCTATTACTGCAGGCCCACTTTCGTTCTAATAAGGGCGTCTGTGCACTCACTCGTATTACTATAGGCCAACTTTTCGTTCTAATAAGGGCGTTTGTGCACTCACTCGTATTACTATAGGCCAACTTTTCGTTCTAATAAGTGCGTTTGTGCACTCACTCGTATTAATGCAGGCCCACTTTTCGTTCTAATAAAGGCATTTGTGCACTCACTCGTATTACTGCAGACCCACTTTTCGTTCTAATAAGGGCGTTTGTGCACTCACTCGTATTACTATAGGCCCACTTTTCGTTCTAATAAGGGTGTTTGTGCACTCACTCGTATTACTATAGGCCAACTTTTCGTTCTAATAAGGGCGTTTGTGCACTCACTCGTATTAATGCAGGCCCACTTTTCGTTCTAATAAGGGCGTTTGTGCACTCACTCGTATTACTTCAGGCCCACTTTTCGTTCTAATAAGGGCGTCTCTGCACTCACTCGTATTACTATAGGCCAACTTTTCGTTCTAATAAGGGCGTTTGTGCACTCACTCGTATTACTTCAGGCCCACTTTTCGTTCTAATAAGGCCGTCTCTGCACTCACTCGTATTACTATAGGCCAACTTTTCGTTCTAATAAGGGCGTTTGTGCACTCACTCGTATTAATGCAGGCCCACTTTCGTTCTAATAAGGGCGTCTGTGCACTCACTCGTATTACTATAGGCCAACTTTTCGTTCTAATAAGGGCGTTTGTGCACTCACTCGTATTAATGCAGGCCCACTTTTCGTTCTAATAAAGGCATTTGTGCACTCACTCGTATTACTGCAGACCCACTTTTCGTTCTAATAAGGGCGTTTGTGCACTCACTCGTATTACTATAGGCCCACTTTTCGTTCTAATAAGGGCGTTTGTGCACTCACTCGTATTACTTCAGGCCCACTTTTCGTTCTAATAAGGGCGTTTGTGCACTCACTCCTATTACTATAGGCCCACTTTTCGTTCTAATAAGGGCGTTTGTGCACTCACTCGTATTACTGTATGCCCACTTTTCGTTCTAATAAGGGCGTTTGTGTACTCACTCGTATTACTGCAGGCCCACGTTTGTTCTAATAAATGCGTTTGTACACTCACTCGTATTACAGTAGGCCCACTTTCGTTCTAATAAGGACGTTTGTGCACTCACTCCTATTACTGCAGGCCCACTTTCGTTCTAATAAGGGCGTTTGTGCACTCACTCGTATTACTGTAAGCCCACTTTCGTTCTAATAAGGGCGTCTGTGCACTCACTCGTATTACTATAGGCCAACTTTTCGTTCTAATAAGGGCGTTTGTGCACTCACTCGTATTACTGTAAGCCCACTTTCGTTCTAATAAGGGCGTCTGTGCACTCACTCGTATTACTATAGGCCAACTTTTAGTTCTAATAAGGGCGTTTGTGCACTCACTCGTATTAATGCAGGCCCACTTTTCGTTCTAATAAAGGCGTTTGTGCACTCACTCGTATTACAGTATGCCCACTTTCGTTCTAATAAGGGCATTTGTGGACTCACTCGTATTACTGCAGGCCCACTTTCGTTCTAATAAAGGCGTTTGTGCACTCACTCGTATTACAGTAGGCCCACTTTCGTTCTAACAAGGACGTTTGTGCACTCACTCGTATTACAGTAGGCCCACTTTCGTTCTAATAAGGACGTTTGTGCACTCACTCGTATTACTGCAGGCCCACTTTCGTTCTAATAAAGGCGTTTGTTCACTCACTCGTATTACAGTAGGCCCACTTTCGTTCTAATAAGGGCGTTTGTGCACTCACTCGTATTACAGTAGGCCCACTTTCGTTCTAATAAGGACGTTTGTGCACTCACTCGTATTACAGTAGGCCCACTTTCGTTCTAATAAGGACGTTTGTGCACTCACTCGTATTACTGCAGGCCCACTTTCGTTCTAATAAATGCGTTTGTACACTCACTCGTATTACTGTAGGCCCACTTTCGTTCTAATTAGGGCGTTTGTGCACTCACTCGTATTACTGCAGGCCCACTTTCGTTCTAATAAGGGCATTTGTGCACTCACACGTATTACTGCAGGCCCACTTTTCGTTCTAATAAGGGCGTTTGTGCACTCACTCGTATTACTATAGGCCCACTTTTCGTTCTAATAAGGGCGTTTGTGCACTCACTCGTATTACTGTAGGCCCACTTTTAGTTCTAATAAGGGCATTTGTGCACTCACTCGTATTACTGCAGGCCCACTTTCGTTCTAATAAAGGCGTTTGTGCACTCACTCGTATTACAGTATGCCCACTTTCGTTCTAATAAGGGCATTTGTGCACTCACTCGTATTACTGCAGGCCCACTTTCGTTCTAATAAAGGCGTTTGTGCACTCACTCGTATTACAGTAGGCCCACTTTCGTTCTAATAAGGGCGTTTGTGCACTCACTCGTATTACTGCAGGCCCACTTTCGTTCTAATAAGGGCATTTGTGCACTCACACGTATTACTGCAGGCCCACTTTTCGTTCTAATAAGGGCGTTTGTGCACTCACTCGTATTACTATAGGCCCACTTTTCGTTTTAATAAAGGCGTTTGTGCACTCACTCGTATTACAGTATGCCCACTTTCGTTCTAATAAGGGCATTTGTGCACTCACTCGTATTACTGCAGGCCCACTTTCGTTCTAATAAAGGCGTTTGTGCACTCACTCGTATTACAGTAGGCCCACTTTCGTTCTAATAAGGACGTTTGTGCACTCACTCGTATTACAGTAGGCCCACTTTCGTTCTAATAAGGACGTTTGTGCACTCACTCGTATTACTGCAGGCCCACTTTCGTTCTAATAAAGGCGTTTGTGCACTCACTCGTATTACAGTAGGCCCACTTTCGTTCTAATAAGGGCGTTTGTGCACTCACTCGTATTACAGTAGGCCCACTTTCGTTCTAATAAGGACGTTTGTGCACTCACTCGTATTACAGTAGGCCCACTTTCGTTCTAATAAGGACGTTTGTGCACTCACTCGTATTACTGCAGGCCCACTTTCGTTCTAATAAAGGCGTTTGTGCACTCACTCGTATTACAGTAGGCCCACTTTCGTTCTAATAAGGGCGTTTGTGCACTCACTCGTATTTCTATAGGCCCACTTTTCGTTCTAATAAGGGTGTTTGTGCACTCGCTGGTATTCGTGTTTTTACGTGCTTTTTCCTACATGAATTTCAGAGTTGTTTGTAACATATCACGAATACGAATCTAATAAGAACGAGCAGGGTATTTTTTAAGAAATTTTCACTAGGGGGGCACTAGCGGCCCCCAACGAAATTTTTTTTTGAGAGCCATGCTCATATAGTTTCATTTTGAGCCCATTTCAAATGGATATTGGAATGGTCGGTGGAGCCGACTAAAGCCGAGCGCGGCCGAAGAGCTATGACCGCCATGTTACAGGTCACGTGACCGTGACCTTGTTTCTCATCCTTTTATTTCTATAATCCAATTTACTTCATAAATAATTATGAAGTAAATATATCAAGACATTGCAAAACTAATATCGTCAGATACTCTCTTTACAAAAACCTCCTGATTATAAAAATACAAGTTCTTTCAATCCATCCGAAAATTGGAAAAAATTAAAAAATTTACGTTTTACTTTGTGATTAAACGGCTTTCACTGTGGGGGGGGGGGCAAAACTAGCGTCTGGGGGGGGCAGTTGCTTACCCATTTAAGCGTTTATACCTTGAAAAATGCTCTGAGAGTGAGTGCACAAACGCCTTAAGGCGATATGTGAAAAAATACGGGTGTTTCTTTTCTGTGTATTTCATGAAGTACACGGAAAATTATAATCAGTTTCTGGTATATGCATTTTGACTATATAATCTAGGAATTTCATATTGAATGAAATTTTGCCCTGAATCCGCCCCTCTAGGACTGCGCGATTTTTTGCTTGGAGTGACAGTGATAAAAATAAAATTCGCATAGCCTCTTAACAATCATTACTCATAAATAACTTTAAATAAAAACACGGTCAACGACTAGGTCGACTAGATAACTTACAGACCGATTAAATTTGCGTAAACAAGTCAGCAAGTAACCTTGGCATTGATTGGTTCATCCGTCCAACTGCCCACAAGACAACAAATTGTTTGCCAAACATTTGCCGTATCATTTATTATTCACGAGCAAATTTAAAATACAAAACCGTGACTTAGTATGATGAGGAGAATCTAGCTTACCTTTAGTATATTTGTGGAGTATCCCACGTATCTAACAATAAATATCACAGAGTAAATGATAAAGAATAAAACAAAAACAAACAAAAACAATTCAGACGCGCGTTCGCCACTGAACACGTCCTCAGAATGAGGAAAAGAATAATCAAGTTATGTAGAAATATATAGTAGAGGGCCAACGATAATACGGTGAGTAGGGCAGTACATAGGCACTTTTCTCACTTCTGTCTGGTCTACTTATCATCAAAGAGCCGTAAGCCGTGCGAGTGCGAGTAGGATTTTTGGACGTCAATAGGAAGGGATTTTTAATATGGTAGGTTGATATAAGGTTTGTGGGGCGGGGAGGGGGAAGGGGCTCCCCCATCAGTCTGGTGTGGCAAAACTCAAGATTCAGAAAAAAAAGGTACCGTGAAGTTTTGAGGTTAAGTTCAAGGTAAATGACAAAAGCGACGGTAGCTCAAGGGAACAACGCTGGCCTCTCAGTCTAGAGATCCAGGTTCGATCCTCGGTCGGACATGCAGCAATGAGTTTTTCGGAATTTATGTGCATAGTATTTGGTCTTACTTACCATTTTCTGAACGGTGAAGGAAAACATCGTAAGGAAACTTGCATGCCCTAAAAAGCGTGTATTTGTGCCCAAAGTATGGCGATAGGGGTCACCACTCATCACGTTGGGACGTAATCGTCGGCCAAACGCGGGTGTACCGAGTGTGGACTGTGACTTGCATTTCACAGTTCACACTCGGAACACCTCTGACACTTATGAAGTGTTATATACATAACCTATACACCTTTTTGTATCAGACTAGGGGACACCTCACTCCGCTCTGCTTCGCTTGGCTTTAAGAGTATGACATAGCCAAAACAAAAACCAGTTCCGGGCGTGGCTTATTCTATTTTACGATGGCGCGCGGGGGGAAATTCGTCCCGGTCTCTAAGCTCGCGTCACCATAGCAAAAATACGAATAGAGTGGACGAGGCAGGGTCAAAAGTAATACCATGTAATACGTATTTTATTTTATCTAATTTATTAGTGTATTTCGATCATCGTCACACGGCATTGATCCTACTTGCTATCACGTCGGGACGTAAATTTATTATGGTCGGCTAAAAGTGGTTTTTTGAGTGTTTGATTTATCAGTTGACCCTCGGAACATTTCAGACACTCCTTTAGAGATACATAATAATTACGTGACGGTTAATTGTCACCATTACCCATTCTTTAAATATTTTTCGCCCGTTGAGCTGGTTTTACACTTGCGGGAAAATAAATTGGACCAAAAATTTCTTTACAAAAAATTTTTACTAAAGTTGTTTTTACAAAAAGTGGAAACTAACAAATATTCTCAGAAGGAATGCACCACGTCACTATCTATCTCACTGTAGCCTATATCAATTATGCCTCTCTCATTCAACCACGTTTAACCGCGTTACTATCTCATTCCAAGTCATTTTAAATAGCGTCACTATTTATCTCACTCTAACGCGTGTTAAATGGCATTTCTAATGAACGTCAAATATTTTTACTGCCCGCCACTCTTTCATTCTAAATTCTAATTATTTAAAAAAATACGCAGCTCCTTTGGTAGTAAAATAGCAATAACTTTTTTTTCAAAAGTAATACACAGAAATTGCCAGATCATTTGAAAAACAATATTTGATGAGCCGTTATTTAAGACAATTTGCAAAACCAACATAGGACATTTTTTTTCAGGGTGTGGTATCGAACTAACCTAATTACAAAAAATTGCTCATAAATTGGGTTTTTATTTTTCTTCCTGATGTAACAGCATTTCAAGGTTTATTTTTGACTTTATCAATAGCATAGCGCAACAAAAATTTTATTCTTAGAATTTAGAACTGCTTAGCTTTGACTCTCAAAAATCTATTCGAATTTATAAAAGTACCATCAACTCGAAGACTATCTACTTTTTGCTGAGGTCATAATTTGATATTCTGGTCAGTCATGAGCTGGCCTACCAGCCTTCTAAGGGAAAGCGTTGACTTTTGGGACACCTGTTTACCCTTGGGATAAATCGCCAAGTGTTTAAAATATAGAAATTTATTTGTATCATAGTTTGAAATGTTCAGGTCCCTTTACGCAAAATGAAAAAAATAAACTCTTTTAGGATTAATTTGTTGTCCCTATGTTTGTCTGTTTGTCGGTTTGTCTAGGCAATTTTTCTGGGTAAAATCAATAAATGCTAATATTTACAGCCCTGTAAAATATACATATTATAACGTTTTTATGGCCTTTTGTTTAACTTTTTCATACAAATTTTCTCCTTATGAAAATATAGAGATCAACACTTCACATAATATTTTGCATTTGAAAGAAAGCACAGAAAGGAACTGTGGAACAAATAATGTAAACAATATAAAACCATATCTTTCTATTCTAAAGGGATTAATAATTTACTGTTTGTTCAATGTGGCGACAGCTTTGTTTTTTTTTTTTTTTCTTTGTTACAAAGATAACAAATATTTTCATACAAGGTTTTCCTTTAGGGCTATTTCTCCGAATTTGTAACAAAATATTAAGAAATAATTATAACGGTAAAGTACAACTTTTAGCTAAGACAATTTATTGTTAAAAGTTTGCTAAATGCATAAACATATTTTAATGATATTATGGTATCTTCAAAATAATTGGGTTTTCCATAAGCGTGATATCTGATTATTTAAGAAATTTACGGCTGGTATCACGACGACGGATAAGCCAATTATTTTATTACTATTGTAATATAATTAAAAATATGTTAATGCATACAGCAGACTTTTAACTATAAGTTTTCTTAACTAAAAGTTGTATTTTTACTTATTGAAATTGTATTTCTCATCAAGAAGTGCAAGATGACAAGATATTCAAAATAAGTTAATTGAATTTGTGAAATGGTTTCAGGTCAAAACAGTTTTCCATGAAACGGTAATTGTTTATACTTAGCAAAGTGTGTAAACTTAGTCATCTTAACATGAACGACGCCTGTATTTCTCTCTTTTTTATTTCCAGTATAGATAAAAATATACAAACTTGTTAAACTTTGCGTAAAAACGAGGCAATATTGACGATATCCTGACAGCTATTATGATGGTGTTTTATCAAATTTTGCTTTTTGGGCTGAAGAGAGACGTAGTTAGATGTCACTAGTATATATTCATGAAAAAAGATATGAAGAAAATAAGCTGTAGACTTCACATTCGGTTTATGGGTCGTTCTCTTTTTTTACCGACAATTTGGGAGCAAATTTTGTGACTTTCAAAAATAAAATAAATGTTTTAAATGTTATATGTTTTGATTTAATATTGTTGACAAGTTATTATATTTTGCACTGAAATACTCAGCAGCGAAGATTTACTGCGTTTTATGGTAAAATTGCTTAAATGGATAGGTATGTGGTGGAAAATGTACACCTCTGTCACGATTAAGCTTTAATTTTTTTAAGCATCATGTACAATCATAAACATTTTTAAATTTCTCTTATGAAAAATAGACATTGAAGACTTTTAGGAATCAATTAAGGACCTCTTTATAACCTCATAAACAATTAATAATGACATATAGAAAACCCCTCTGTCACGTTTCATTCAGATATGAGAAGAATTTTTAATATAAATTGTAGTTCGGAACTATTTAGCATTTTGTGTTTAAATATATATATAAACCAGATAAATACAAATCGATTACCAACACATTTAAACATTATACTACAATTAATTATTGGAATAGATTACTAAATCTGTTGCCCGCCCGGGAGACATAGTTGTGACGGAGGATTAGGATATGTGACAGAAGGGTTTATCCTTGATAACAATGTGTTTATTATACAATTTATAAATCTTGAAACTTACAAAAAAAACAGTTCTTTATAATTCTTAGGTAACTAATATACCTAGTGACATGTCATACTTAAATTAATAATACTTTTGTGAATAATAACATTGATAATAAATCAGTCTGAAAGTCAGTCTTAAACTTACTACGATTTTTGTACTTTTCAAACACTTCTAACGGCTTTGCAAACTCGTACAATATACGCCTTCCTTTTTTGATAACATTTGGTTTGGGGACGATTTTCAGCAAATTTTCGTATGCCACATAGGAAAAATCTATTTCAACTAATGTGAACAGTTTTCTGCTTTTATTTATTGCTCTGAAAAACATCACTTTTATATCGCCTTCTTCATCAACATTACTCATTGCAACGCCGACGTATATGTATTCAACATTTCTTTTGCTTGTTACTCTAACTAAAACATGAACATCTTTCTTTATTTTTGTTGGATGAATATCATCTACAATTAAGTCATATTCATGCCCAGGCACAGCTTCATCAGGCTTTGAAAGATTTTTATAATTCAAGCCGATTAATAAATCATTATTTTCTTTGAGCACTGCGTTAGGCTCTTTGGGATCATTCTGACTCACAAATGTCTCGTTATCTTCTTCTGACCTAGAACTCGGGGAATACACGATATCATAAACGCTTTCTCGAGGAGCAATTACAATGTTTATTATATCACGCAACGGGTCCTCAATATCATCGTGACTGCTGTTGTTATTTTTGAGACCCCTTTTAGGTGTTTCTGATACAGGACGATAAGTTTTAGTTCTGTGACAAGAACAACTTAACACCCGATGATTTAATGACCCCGGACTCTCAGTAAAAACTTGATGGACTTGCATTGTGCCCTGCAACGGAACAACATTCTTTGGAATGATTGCGGCAACCCTTGCGATGTCATCATCAGTCACGTAAAAGAGCTTTATCTTAGTGGAGTCTTTAAGAGCCATTAAAAACTGAGCTGCATCAGCAATGTCATGTCCAGTTACAACTTTTTTGTCTGTTTGCTGTTTTAAGGGTCCCCCAACTCCATCTGCTGCGCCTTTTCCGTGTCCTCCTTCAAAGAAGTTCCAGGTTATATTCTCAAATCCGTAATTCTCAAAAAATCTTGTTGATATGAGGTAAAAGTAATTTTTTTGTTTGTTTGGGTAGCTGGCCCATCAGAGAACACGTGAACAGTCTTGACGCGTGGTAGGTCTTTCTGAACGAGATCTAGGATAGGGTGCAAATGTGCCCAAATTGCAGCAGATTGCGTGATTTGTTTTTTCGCTTTTCGCGACAGCGACGGTGTCTCTCAGCAGCTGTTAATGTCATTTATAGATTATTACTTAATCTTTGCGAAACCTAAAAATATAATAATATTTTAATTGATGTTCGACGCGGAAATAACTAGAAACGTAATTATATTAAAATTGGTTTCACTTAGGTGCAAAAAATAAAAAGTTTGTACAATTTGGGATCGTAATCGTTTTGAAACCTGGCAACGTCAATGAAAAGTTTACACCTCTGTAACGACTCTTACCCCTCGGTCACGTTAATTGTTACAGAGGGGTACCGTGACAGGGGTGTAAAATATCTATGTTCAAGTTACTTACCTCAATACTAAAATAAATGCTGTAAAAATAAAAGATTTCTGCGAAAGGTGAACTAAAGACAGTTCAGGTTTAGATAAAACAATAATAAACGACGCCAATTTAAAACCTAAAACTTACGTGACCGAGTGGCCGCCGAATAAACACACGCACCTCCTCTGATCACATTCGGGCGATTGACTCGGTTTGTTTGGGCACAGGGACGCGAAGCACGGCGGGAGGAGGAAGGGGGGTTCACTGGGCAATGCCGCGGTCAATGAAAACCATTTAGCGCATAATACTGTTGGTCTACTCATGTGTGACAGAGGATAGCAAAAAAAAACACCACCATTGGAGACATGGATAAAGTATTTTTTTTCTTTTCGTAATTTCTGTTTTTAATTATAAATATTGAGTGTTTAATTAAATTTGAAATCTAAGCTTTTTAATTAAAATTTTAGTAACTTCAGTGTCATACGATTTTTTTTTACCTGAACAATACAAATGCGGCGTGAGGTGATGGGAGACACCTTCATTTTGTATGAAAAACGCTTCTGTCACACTTTTTGTCACTTCTGTCACGATAATTTTGGTAGATTTAAACACAAATAAAAATTTAATACCGAAAAAGATCTGTCATAAAAATGTTCATAAGCGCTACTTAAAGCCCATTTCATCCAATCACGCAGGAATAAGAAAAAAACAATCTTTTTCTAGCGGGAGACCGGCTATTGTAGGTTAAAAAAAAAAAGAACTACCCTTATACCTATTGTATGAATTTTAAGAAAAATACAGGGGTAAAGGGACCTCATAAGTTAAACCTTGTATTAAACTATTTGTTATCTTAGTAAAAAATAATTCAAGGAAAAAAATAAACACAGCTATCGCCACATTGAACAGTAGATAATTAATCCCTTTAGAATAGAAAAACATGGTTTTCATATTTTTTAAATTATTTGTTCAACAATTTCTTTCTGTGTTGACTTTTAAATGCAAAATATTATCTCAAGTGTTCATCCCTACATTTTCATAGTGAGAAAATTTGTATGAAAAATGTAAAAAAAAAAAACCTAAAAACCTAAAACGTTATATAAATAAAAACGTCAAAAGTATGTTTTTACAGCTCTATAGAGGGCCGTTTATATTGGTATTTATTAATTTTACCCAGAAAAAATTGTCTAGACAAACGGACAGACAGACAAACAAAGGGATAACAAATTAATCCTAAAAGAGTTTCATTGTTTTCATTTTGCGTAACAGAACCTGAACATGTACCGACAGGATTATCTACGATCTAATAATTTTGCCATGCACTGTAAATATTTCAAAATAAATTTCTATATTTTAAATGCTTGGCGATTTATCCCAAGTAAGTGTACCTATATAATTTGCAAAAAACTTCACTTATTGGACCTGAAATGGTGAGCCAATACTAGAGGGTAATTTCACGAAAAGGTCATTGACCTTTGTTACAGATCTCAGTAAGTATAAGTAAATTAATTTGGGTTTCAATAACGATCACAAAATTATTCTTTTAGAGTAATATATATTATTTTCCCGCATAAAAGTATGAATTCATTCCAAATTCATTCAGTTTTGTTGTTATGACTATGGCACGATGTAGCTAAATCACTCATACGCATATTTTGTTGAGTTTTTAACGGCAGGAATATGATGCTCCTCGAAATATTACTTTATAAAATTAATTTCAATGTGTTTTGAAGTAGTTTTGGGAGATATTTATAGCTTGCAAAAAAGGGCACGGGTTCCACGTCTTACGGGCGCCAACGCTAGGCGTAGACTGACAATATCTTGCTGCCGCTGAATGCATCAGTGGATTTACGTATTTTTGGAAAAAGGGGGTGCTTTTTTTGACCCGAATAACGTGGTATTTGGAAAATGAATAGATATCATTCACACTAATTTTATTAAAAAAAAACCAACAAAATCGCGAAAGCGATACCTGAAACAAAATCGATAAGAAGTGTGCAATAGAGGGTTACAAAAAAATTCATTGACAGTACAAATATGAATCGATTAACGTGGTTTGTGGAAAATGAATACCTTAAAGTTCAACCAAAAACATGTATTTTTTTATGGCTATACGTAACCTACTTATTGCAACAAAATCATCCGAAAGCTGACATTTTATTTCTGTTTGTATTTTCGTTCCCCTCCTAACCTAACCTAGTTTTTCTAAACAGATTTCGAACTTTTACATTATACACCTTTTCGTATCAGACTAGGAGACAGCTTACTTGGTACTGCATATTACGTTCTTTCAATACCAGTAACTCCATCTAGTTGCGAATGGATGAAGTACCTTTATACGCCATACACACACATACCTGCTGAGTTTTAAAGCTCGAGAATGCGTTATGAACTTAGGATCAACCGATTTTTAGGTTCAATTTTGCACACATTTATTTTCTTCATAAATTCAAAATTCACTCAATAGTTATTCAACAAAACCTTATTACCTATTATTGTGTATGCTGCCATCGCAAAGTTTCCATTGGTTTCTGGGAACTAAAATTTTAAAATATATTGAATTCAAAATGTTTAAAATTTTAATTATAATAATGGTGTATTTTGAAAATACATCTCCTCCTCCAGTAGCTTAAGCATGAAAACATCTCCGTATAGTTGCGTTTCAAACTACATCAAAATCGTATGGAATCTGGGAAACCGCTCCAAGCGGACAGTAGTGGAACTAACAGCTATGTATGGCAACCTTAGTTTAGTTTCAAACGGTATAACATTGTAATCATAGATAAGTATAATGTAATCTTTGGTTTCAAACGCAACGATACGGAGATGTTTCCATGATTTAGCTACTGGTATAGTTCTGCCGTAATTGCGACCTTACTATACCAATCGCCGGGTAAGCGAGAGGTCCTAGGCTCGAATCCCGGTTCAGAGCTCCTCACATCCAGATTTACTTTTCTTCATAGACGAATAAATACAATACAATTGTATTGTCTATGCTTTTCTTTCTGCGTTTCTTTACTGCAATGATATAATGTTAACTTACGAAAGGGCTTCAAAAAATATTTAGAATATTTTATAAGTATGTCAGTCATCTGTTGCTTTTTATAGTTAGAAACACCAATTGAAAAAATGGTCCATTTATTGCAGACATCAAAATGGTATGACACTTCTAGGTTTACTAAAAATTTTTTTTTGTTTCTCTGGAACCGACGTATTTTACGAGGTTGACACCGGAAATTTTGGAATAGGCCAATATAACAATTATATTTATAGGATGGTTTAGTCCACGTTTATTTTAATATTTCTAGTTGATGTGCTGAATCACACTAAAAAAATCAGTAGAATAACTTTTATTTTTATAATAAAAATAAAATATATATAATAATGTATTTTATTTTTATAATAACTTGTAACAAAGTATCATTGGCTGTACTATTTAAATCTGTCTGGGTTTGAAGGCATTAAAAAGATTACATTTCAAAAAAAGAAACAAATTAGAAAAATGATTTTTCCAGCTATTTTTCATTTGTTTTTCTTTCTGTCAAAATGACTGAATCTAGGTAGCGTTCCGAAACACCTTCGATTGTCCGGTGAAGTAGAAGATATTACTATCTGTCAGATAAAAGTAGCTCAATGCTGGTTCCAAAACCACAAATGAGATCGTTTTGGAACGACCAAACCCGAGCAACTTTTTCTACAGACACGACCAATACTTTGCTTTGCGAAAATCGCCGGGAATATTTTGATCCTGTCAAAAGCATCATTCTTGACGTGATACGATTTTTATACGTTTATATGGACATCAAAAATTACAAAACATGAACTGAAGAGTGTTAAACGTTTGAACACATGTCATCTCAATCCACAGATGAGAACTTTTGCTATTTTCTCGCCTAGAATGATATTTTATTTGAATTTGTTTCTTGTTATTTCCTACGAGTCTGAAATTTGTTTATCGGTCAAATTTCTCTATAATTTAATTATAAAACCTGTAGATAAAAACTCATCCATCATTTAAAGATTTTCGTCTTCCCGCCAAACTTTTCTTTTGACATATTCCGAATCTCACCAAAGTTAGTCCAAAGACTATTCCTTTATGACCGGTTCCAAAACGTATTGCTCATCCGACTAGAATTGCTCGGTGATAGGCTTATACCAATATACCATATACATATACATATACATATATAGCATATACCAATAGGGGTTTGGTTTTGGAACGCTACTGAAGAAATTCGATACATTTAAAAATTTTATCACCAAAAAGGTAAAAAATTCAACGCAAGCCGCGAAAAAAATTTGTGACGTTTCTGGACCTAATGCAGTGTCAGTCAGAGTAGCACAAAGTTGGTTTAAGTGTTTTCAATCCGCGAATTTTTATATCAAAGATTAATAAGTACCTCGGTTTGTTAGCCCTGTTACGGATAAAATCACTCAGCAAAAATCAAGAGAGTTTGGCTGGGACGTGTTAATGCATCCGCCATATATATAGCCCTGACCTTGCACCTTCAGATTTCCACCTGTTTCGGTCTCTTCAGAATTCTTTACGCAGTGTCAGGTTAACATCAATTAATCAATTTTTCAATTTCTTCAAGGCCGTTTTCGGTCACAGCGACTGTCACTGCTGAGAGCGGCACTGGTGAGCCCTCACGTAGTTGACGTAGGCGATTTTTGCAGTGAACTTGCGACCACATTCACTGCACGTCAGCACCCCTCCAACCATATTATAATTGATGGCCACTGGTGGGGTCTCGTTTTGTGTCGAGCTCAGCGCATCTAATCGACTCGAAAGCATACACCTTAGTGTTCACAGCCTGCCTCCAATGCGGTCTGTCTGCTGCCAGTGTTTCCCATTGTGCTGGGTCTATTGCACATTTCTTCATGTGGTGGTTAAGCACATCTTTATACCGCAGAAATTGGCCACCCTGTTTCCGTTTTAACATCAAGAGAGGACTGCCAAAACTACTTGTCGCATTTTTTTGATCAGAAGTCCCAAAATTTCTTCAGCAACGGGATCATGTCACTATCTACAAGATGGCAGAAAGTCATCAAACAAATTGGCACTTATATACTATAATTAAATGTAAATAAACTTTGAAAAAAAAATGTCTTCAGTTTTCATATAAAATGTGAAGAAACTTTTTCCCCAACCTAATAAATTAGATAGATACGGGAATCACAATACCAAATTCGACAAAGCAGAGAAGTCATTCTTGACAATTCTTACCAAAGAGTACATTATAATATTCCGGAAAACCTTATTCTAAGTAATATTAGGCTAAAGGCTAAATTCATGTTATGTGGAACGCCACATATTCAAAAAGCAAATTCTAAATAGGAAAATTTTTAGTGCTATTTATATTTTGGATTCCAAATTACTAACCCCCGGTTTCTGAAAGGCCAATCAAAGTTAACAGTAGATTAAAAAAACTTTAACCGCAAATAACGGTGAAAATAAAGCATATATGAAGTCTGAATAGTGATGAATCAATAATTAACTTAGTTAATTTTTGATTTCAATGTAAAATTCCCACTTTTTCTGGCTTAATCCGCAGATAATTATTTTTTAATCTACTGTTAACATTGATTGGCCTTTCAGAAACCGGGGGTAAGTGAAGAAAGAGCAAATCAATACTTTTTCAAAATTTTCAGGAGTTTAAAAAAACTAGCCATATACGCATTCCTTCTGATGCTTTAGTCTGCTTTAGATCTATGTCTAAGTGCTAAGGTTGAACGTACGCATCTAGTATAATAATTTTTAATAATTTAGCCATATACGCATATACGCATTCCTTCTGATGCTTTAGTCTGCTTTAGATCTATGTCTAAGTGCTAAGGTTGAACGTACGCATCTAGTATAATAATTTTTAATAATTTAGCCATATACGCATATACGCATTCCTTCTGATGCTTTAGTCTGCTTTAGATCTATGTCTAAGTGCTAAGGTTGAACGTACGCATCTAGTATAATAATTTTTAATAATTTAGCCATATACGCATATACGCATTCCTTCTGATGCTTTAGTCTGCTTTAGATCTATGTCTAAGTGCTAAGGTTGAACGTACGGATCTAGTATAATAATTTTTAATAATTTAGCCATATACGCATATACGCATTCCTTCTGATGCTTTAGTCTGCTTTAGATCTATGTCTAAGTGCTAAGGTTGAACGTACGCATCTAGTATAATAATTTTTAATAATTTAGCCATATACGCATATACGCATTCCTTCTGATGCTTTAGTCTGCTTTAGATCTATGTCTAAGTGCTAGGGTTGAACGTACGGATCTAGTATAATAATTTTTAATAATTTAGCCATATACGCATATACGCATTCCTTCTGATGCTTTAGTCTGCTTTAGATCTATGTCTAAGTGCTAAGGTTGAACGTACGCATCTAGTATAATAATTTTTAATAATTTAGCCATATACGCATATACGCATTCCTTCTGATGCTTTAGTCTGCTTTAGATCTATGTCTAAGTGCTAAGGTTGAACGTACGCATCTAGTATAATAATTTTTAATAATTTAGCCATATACGCATATACGCATTCCTTCTGATGCTTTAGTCTGCTTTAGATCTATGTCTAAGTGCTAAGGTTGAACGTACGCATCTAGTATAATAATTTTTAATAATTTAGCCATATACGCATATACGCATTCCTTCTGATGCTTTAGTCTGCTTTAGATCTATGTCTAAGTGCTAGGGTTGAACGTACGGATCTTAGTATAATAATTTTTCTGAAATTTAATGAGTTTCACTTACATACCGAAAACAGGAAAACTCATTATGAAATATCCATTATTTGCAACAAACACGTTTTTTTAAGCCGTCATAAAAAGCACAATTTCTAAAACAATCTTATCTTCATGACATGAATCTCTAAGGGGATGACAGAGGTGGTCCCAAGTATGAACTGTGAAATGGAAGCCACCTATCGCCGTACTTCGGGCACAAATTGATCACCAACTTCTTCGCATGTGCACCAGACTCTTGGATTAGCAGGCGAGCGCGATCTACCACCCAGCCACAGATGCGGTCTCTTAAGGCGATATGTAAATATTTTAGCGTCCTATATGCGAAAAAACCTTAGTGCGAGAGGGACGGATTCGAAGAAAAGTAGCAAAATGTCGGTTTTTTTATTAATATAAAACATACTCAAGTTGCTATCAAAATTTAATTTAACCAGGTCCTAGATACTGTTAAAACCCATCTAATAAAATACAATCGTAATCCATATGTCATTCCAAATTGTCAACCCAGGAGAAATGGTGTCGAAAAGGACCTCATTTCAATAAATATTTTTATCGAGCCGAATTTCTCCAATCGCGTTTTATCTTTAATAGATCCTTAGAAAAAGATTCCAAAAATGATATTCTGTTTTATCAAAATACCTATAATACCTTCTTTACTGAAGTAGATATATGCAAGTTCTAAAAGTGTCGATTTTTTTTCTGTAGCGCCTTAAAAAGCAGTTTTTATCATTCGTAAGCAGTAATTTTAATTATTAAAGCTATGTAACTGTTTTTTTTTTTTCACATAACCGTAAGTTATTTTGCGTCCAAGGTTATTTCGTTTATCCCTTCTGAAAAATATGAAAAAATGTTGATGTGCCCTGCTGAACTTAGTGGTTTGGTATCCAAAATAACAGCTGGCTTGGGGAACGAAAATACAAACAGAAATAAAATGTCAGCTTTCGGATGATTTTGTTGCAATAATTAGGTTACGTATAGCCATAAAAAATATATATGTTTTTGGTTGAACTTTAAGGTATTCATTTTCCACAAACCACGTTAATCGATTCATATTTGTACTGTCAATGAATTTTTTTGTAACCCTCTATTATATACTTCTTATCGATTTTGTTTCAGGTATCGCTTTCGCGATTTTGTTGGTTTTTTTTTAATACAATTAGTGTGAATGATATCTATTCAATTTCCAAATACCGCGTTATTCGGGTCAAAAAAAGCATCCCCTTTTACCAAAAATACGTAAATCCACTGATGCAGTCGGCGGCAGCAAGATATTGTCATGTCAGTCTACGCCTAGCGCTGGCGCCCGTAAGACGTGGAACCTGTGCCTTTTTTTGCAAGCAATAAATATCTCCCAAAACTACTTCAAAAGACATTGAAATTAATTTTATAAAGTAATATTTCGAGGAGCATCATAGTCCTGCCGTTAAAAACTCAACAAAATATGCGTATGAGTGATTTAGCTACATCGTGCCATAGTCATAACAACAAAACTGAATGAATTTGGAACTAATTCCTACTTTTATGCGGGAAAATAATATATGTTACTCTAAAAGAATAATTTTTTGATCAATATTGAAACCCAAATTAATTTACTTATACTTACTGAGATCTGTATCAAAGGTCAATGACCTTTTCGTGAAATTGCCCTCTAGTTTGGCTCACCATTTCAGGTCCAATAAGTGAAGTTTTTTGCAAATTATATAGGTACACTTACTTGGGGTAAATCGCCAAGTATTTAAAATATAGAAATTTATTTTGAAATATTTACAGTGCATGGCAAAATTATTAGATCGAAGATAATCCTGTCAGTACACATGTTCAGGTCCCGTTACGCAAAATGAAAAAAATGAAACTCTTTTAGGATTAATTTGTTATCCCTCTGTTTGTCTGTCTGTCCGTTTGTCTAGATAATTTTTTCTGGGTAAAACTAATAAATACCAATATTAACGGCCCTCTATACAGCTCTAAAAACATACTTTTGACGTTTTTACTTCACGTTTTTCATACAAATTTTCTCACTATGAAAATATAGGGATGTACACTTGAGATAATATTTTGCATTTAAAAGTCAACACACAAAGGAATTTTTGAACAAATAATGTAAAAAATATGAATACCATGTTGTTCTATTCTAAAGGGATTAATTATCTACTGTTCAATGTGGCGATAGCTTTGTTTATTTTTTTCCTTGAATTGTTTTTTACTATGATAACAAGTAGTTTAAAACAAGGTTTTCCTTAAGAGGTCCCTTTACCCCTGGATTTTTCTTAAAATTCATACAATAGGTATAAACTGAATGTGAAGTCTACAGCTTATTTTCTTCATATCTTTTTTCATGAGTATATTCTAGTGACATCTAACTACGTCTCTATACAGCCCAAAAAGCAAAGTTTGATAAAACACCATCATACTAGCTATCAGGATATCGTCAATATTGCCTCGTTTTTACGCAAAGTTTAACAAGTTTGTATATTTTTATCTATACTGGAAATAAAAAAGGGAGAAATATAGGCGTCGTTCATGTTAAGATGACTAAGTTTACACTCTTTGCTATGTATAAACAGTTACCGTTTCATGGAAAACTGTTTTTAACTGAAACCATTTCACAAATTCAATTAACTTATTTTGAATATCTTGCCATCTTGCACTTCTTGATGAGAAATACAATTTCAATTAGTAAAAATACAACTTTTAGTTAAGAAAACTTATAGTTAAAAGTCTGCTGTATGCATAAACATATTTTTAATGATATTACAATAGTAATAAAATAATTGGCTAATCCGTCGTCGTGATACCAGCCGTAAATTCCTTAAATAATCTGATATCATGCTTATGGAAAACCCAATTATTTTGAAGATACCATAATATCATTAAAATACGTTTATGCATATAGAAAACTTTAAACAATAAATTGTCTTAACTAAAATTTTTACTTTACCGTTATAATTATTTCTTAATATTTTGTTACAAATTCGGAGAAATAACCCTTAAGCAAAACCTTGTATGAAAATATTTGTTATCTTAGTAACAAATAAAAAAATAATAATAAACAAAGCTATCGCCACATTGAACAAGCAGTAGATTATTAATCCCTTTAGAATAGAACGATATGGTTTTTACATTTTTTACATTATTTGTTATACAGTTCCTTTCTGTGCTTCCTTTCAAATGTAAAATATTATGTCAAGTGTTGATCTCTATATTTTCATAAGGAGAAAATTTGTATGAAAAAGTTAAATATAAGGCCATAAAAACGTTATAATATGTATGTTTTACAGGGCTGTAAATATTGGCATTTATTGATTTTACCCAGAAAAATTGCCTAGACAAACGGACAAACAGACAAACATAGGGACAACAAATTAATCCTAAAAGAGTTTTGTTTTTTCATTTTGCGTAAAGGGACCTGAACATTTCAAACTATGATACTAATAAATTTCTATATTTTAAACACTTGGCGATTTATCCCAAGCGTAAACAGGTGTCCCAAAAGTCAACGCTTTCCCTTGGAAGGCTGGTAGGCCAGCTCATGACTGACCAGAATATCAAATTATGACCTCAGCAAAAAGTAGATAGTCTTCGAGTTGATGGTACTTTTGTAAATTCGAATAGATTTTTGAGAGTCAAAGCTAACCAGTTCTAAATTCAAAGGATAAAATTTTTGTTGCGCAACTCTGAATAGTCCTGCTATTGATAAACTCAAAAATAAACCTTGAAATGCTGTAACATCAGGAAGAAAAAATAAAAACCCAATTTATGAGCAATTTTTTGTAATTAGGTTAGTTCGACACCACACCCTGAAAAAAAAATGTTCTATGTTAGTTTTGCAAATTGTCTTAAATAACGGCTCATCAAATATTGTTTTTCAAATGATCTGGCAATTTCTGTGTATTTGAAAAAAAAGTTATTGCTATTTTATTACCAAAGGAGCTGTGTATTTTTTTAAATAATTAGAATTTAGAATGAAAGAGTGGCGGGCAGTAAAACTATTTGACGTGCATTAGAAATGCCATTTAACACGCGTTAGAGTGAGATAAATAGTCACGCTATTTAAAATGAGTTGGAATGAGATAGTTACGCAGTTAAACGTAGTTAAATGAGAGAGGCATAATTGAGATAGGCTACAGTGAGATAGATAGTGACGTGGTGCGTTCTTTCTGAGAGTATTTGTTAGTTTCCACTTTTTGTTATAACAACTTTAGTAACAATTTTTTGTAAAGAAATAATTAGTCCAATTTATTTTCCCGCAAGTGTAAAACCAGCTCAACGACGGGCGACAAATATTTAAAGCATGGGTAATGGTGACAATTAACCGTCATGATATTATTATGTATCTCTAAAGGAGTGTCTGAAATGTTCCGAGTGTCAACTGATAAATCAAACACTCAAAAAACCACTTTTAGCCGACCATAATAAATTTACGTCCCGACGTGATAGCAAGTAGGATCAATGCCGTATGACGATGATCGAAATACACTAATAAATTAGATAAAATAAAATACGTATTACTTTTGACCCTGCCTCGTCCACTCTATTCGTATTTTTGCTATGGTGACGCGAGCTTAGAGACCGGGACGAATTTCCCCCCGCGCGCTATCGTAAAATAGAATAAGCCACGCCCGGAACTGGTTTTTGTTTTGGCTATGTCATACTCTTAAGTGTTAACTATTGCAATTTTATTGTTACATTAATTTTCAGTGCCAACCTCGTAATTCGGCGGTTTTGAAGCAATAACGATTTTGAGATATTAGTAGATTTTAATAGCCTTCGGGGATTCATGTTGTGTATATATATAATTAGACATTTTTTATATTTTATTTTGAAACAGATTATAAATATAAATGAAAAAGTATTAACTATTATCGATGTATAATTTTTTATAATTCGACGACCACAAGTTAGTCGAAATATGTATCGATCATAGTTATTACTTTTTCATTTATATTTTATAATCTGTTTTAAAATAATTAAAAACAAAAAAGGCTTTAAAATTATATTGATTCATATATTTTATTTAATAGACTGTACCGCTTCAATCATAGGTATTAATAAATAAACTATTAAATAGAACTAAAGAAGTATGTCAGTAACTAGCTACATTGGTAAAAACCATTTCTGGTATGCCGTTGTTGTACCATTTTCAGTGTGACAGCTCTTACACGGCTGCACAAAACACATAAATATTATATATGCTGGAGTAACTCGAAAATATGCAAATCTACAAAGTACTAAAATGCGTGCACAAGGTTTCGTTACAATATCCTTCCTTGAACGGCTGGTCCGATAGAAATGGGTTTGCAACCACTTTTAATTCACGAGTCGTTTTTTCGGTTTTAATAGATAGTGTTAACAATTTTGAAGTGGGCCTTAATGTTTTCTAACAAATCAGATCAAGGGCTCCGTATTTGTAAACAATGTAAATAACTCAAAGGGAAAAAAGACGAATTAGTTTTGCAAACGTTTATGAGTTTAAGGACGGTAAAAACATATTATGTTTTGTCATTTCTAACAATTTCGGGAAAATAAATAAACATTTTTTTAATACGAAGATTCTGGTTTTGTTTTTGCAAAACATGTTTTAAAATATATTTACATTGTTGAAATTGTTATAAAATCACAAAGTATGTTTTATTACCGTCTTTGAATATAACATTCTATACGAGGTGACTTTTTGATCATCGTCCAAATTCATACTGGAGGCTCAATAAGTGATCAGTATCTTGGATCAGTAACAATTTCTGTGAAATTCGTAAATTGAAATTTCGGCTTCCCATAGAAATTCAGTTCCACTCCCGAGTGAATCACTATGGGGGGTCGAAATTTCATTTTACGAATTTCACCAAAATTGTTATTGATCCATGATACTGATCACTTACCAAGCCACCAGTATGAATTTGGACGATGATCAAAAATTCACCTTGTATATATAAACGTCTATAAACGTTTGTAAAAGTGATTCGTCATTTTTTTCTCCCTTTAAATTATTCACGTCATTTAAAAATATCTAGGTAGTCCTCGTTCAAGATCAGTAAGAAAAGTGTACAAAAAGTGAATACCCAATCAATAGAAAAAAAAATGGCTCGGGAATTAAATTATTTTGGTAGTTTCTATCGGACTATCACGTCATAGAGCGGTGACAATAAATCACAGATGACCTCCAAAAAAAACCGTATACGAGGTGACTGACGCGCACCACGCATCTGTGCATGTGCACTGATAGAGTATCGACTAGGTCTTAGATCAGTGAATAACGCGTGCCGTCCGAGCTTGAAAATTGTCCGTCAGTGTAAAAAAATGTTAAAGTGAGTTTCTGTTCAGTAAAATGATGAAGGAAGTCGTCTCGGACTTTATGCTAAAGTAAAGTATAGGTACAACGTTAGTAAAACTATTTCGATATGTTTTTATTGCTCTTACAGAGGTTTGAATTAATTTGAAGAACTTTTTTACTAGTCATACTTGACATTGTCTTTGCTTTTTCAGTAAAAAGTTCCAGGCACGCCACTGCATTGTGCCTTTCACTCCATAAAGAAACTTCAGAATTTTCTGCCTTAAAACCAAAATCGTGCTTGCTCAGGTGCTTCTTCTTTCCATTATTGACTATGTTTGTCTCATTGATGCTAACGAGAAGTTGTTAAATAAAATTGAACGATTTCAGAAATTAGCAATCAGGTTTATTTATCTATGGTCTTTGCAAATAAGATTCATAAAACTCATTTTTGTAAAGAGTTAAAATGGTTACCATTTCGTCTTCGCCGTAATGTTCATATTTTGTCCCATCTACTTTCTCCGGTTTACCTTCGCGAACGTTTTGAGATTTTGATCCCTAGGGACAGACCCTTACGTCCTGAGACTTTCTCCCTCCTTAAAACCCCTGTACATAATACTTGTGCTTTTGGAAATTAATCCAGTGTCCATTCAGTCCGAATGTTATCATCAGTTCCTTCAAAAAGCTGCATTACTTTTTACTTTCTGAAAAGGTAAATATTATTCATATTTATGGTTTTGTATTTTATTTTGCACTTAGCATTAAAGTACTTTGCGTAATTATATGTTTATATTACATATCTAGGCTTATTCTTCTATGTAGGTTTTTTGTGTATTATTACTTTATTTATTGCGATTTTCCTATCAAGATTGTTTTGCTGGAAGAAATTTCTTATTAGAGATTAAGCTCGCCACTGTGCATTATCTGTTCTCTGTAACTTTATTTTTGCGTTATGTTTATGTGAGTACTAAAGAATAAGTAAGAAATAATTAAGTGTTGTAAACAGTTTCAAAAATGACTGAAATTACAGTAGAAATATACCCATGTGGATGGCATTATGATGCAGAATACTTTTCAACCAAAACAAAGTTCCTCAGTGCCGATCATCAAGATTGTCAAAGCAGAGAGGAAAGATACTTTGGATTTACCCCCCTAACATTTACGTTGTCCGCACGGTACCTACAGTAGGAGTGCGTGTTGAATGCGCTATTTACACACACAGCTGTTCTCTACGCATCAGCATTACATTGCAGGCGTGCAAGGGAGGTGTGCGGATTGTGGGGGAGAGGCATCCACGCTTCACCTCAGCCACAATTATACTGTGCCTCAGCCCCCGACACAGTATAAGACTTCCTTACACTGTGCCCCCGTTTCAGGCGTGGGGGGATACGGGATACGGGTGTCCTATCCTCACAGAAAATAAAAATATAAAAAATAATTTTGCAATAGTTCGATTTATGTAACATGTATGTACTCCAAGAAATATTTTTATATTACCACTACACATTTGTAATGATAATAAGGCATCCACTTATAAAAAAAAAGGATGAACACGACACGTGTTTTATAAGTTTTACAAGCATTTCTAAAGTTTTATTCCCCCCTCCCCCCTGAATATGAACTACTGCGTCACCCACGTGTTCGTATAACCATTTACACTAACATGGACGTATGGATATATATACATAAATTCAACGGAGGCTGGCGGCGAAACCGAGCGTTAAACAATCGTTTTAACCCTAGCTCACTAACCTTAATTTCCAGTAACGTTATCACTAACCATTCGTAAATTTTACGACGGATTAAAACATCAATATTTATTAAATCAACTTTATTTATGACACACAACGACCTTAATTAGCAGTCTTAGTTTTCTCTTAATCAAATAACATAATCGGTTTGAGAGTTAATTTACATTGAACAATGATTGCACATAGAGACAATATGCTCCCTGCAAATCGCTTTTTTGCAGCCCTTGCAGAAGTTAGTGGTCATACGACGTTTTTTTGCAGGGACAATAACGACGATAACACAATATATCCCGATCTAATGAGCGTGCATCCGCAATGAGTGATTGCGGGTCACTAGCGATGCGAATTAGGAAGGTATAAGGAACGGGGGGGTGGCGGGGGTGGGGATCCTACCAAAACACTAAATGTTCAAGGTACGCGTCGTCATTTTGACGAATGGTTAGTGAGCTAGGGTTAATAGTTTAACATCTTCATATTGTAGTACATATTATCAATATTTTTCCAGTTGATGGTATACAGTTTGGAAATACACAATCTCACCAAAAAAAAGTCATGTAAAGTACAGATGTTCTATCCTACGAAGTCTACTTGGCTATGGTTGTGGTAGTGACGTATATAGATTCGCGCGTTTTGTGTGTGTTGTGCATTTTTAGGGGCTCCCGATGATACGAAAACAGAAAAAGTGCGTGTACATGTGTGTATGGTTGTAACCATAGCTAAGTATACTTCATAGAATAAAGTGTCTGTAGTAGGTTGCCAATTAAGGCTCATAAGGTCATGACGGTAACCATTACTAGTGGTAGGCTTCGACCCTGACTTGTCACCACCCTTATGATGGAACCATGTCATCAAGCGAATCATCGTGTTCCACAATGACGTCATAGGTAGCTGTACCGGGGAGTGGTTACAAGTAATTGCGTCGTAGGTATCAGTCATTCGTCCGTTACCGACTTCTTTAGATTTTTGCGGAAATCTCTGGAGAGACTGATTAACGCCTCGCATGCTGTCACTTTCCCACTTTCTAGGCGAGCGTACTTTATCATGTGTCTTATGGACGCTTTCCTTCAGGTGCGGAATGGCCAAGTCCATAGTACAAAAAAAAACTGTAAAAAAAGAGTTTGGTAAAAAAGAGGGCGCTTTACCACATGCGTGGTCACACTATACAAAACTTTATACCTTGGCTAAAAATGTATTTCCACCTGTCATCGCGACAAACTCTTTTTTGCCAAGCTGCATTATCTGGTTTCTGGTTAAAGGCCAATGAGATAAGTTTGAGTTACATAAACAATACAATCTCTCAGCTATAGTCCGATATAAATGCTACCAAAATCATTTAAAATCTTTTAATTCGTGTAAGTCAGGTTTTTTTATTCTTTACTGTTCTTGTTCGAGGACTAAATATTTTTAAATGACGTGAATAACTTTAAGGGGAAGAAAATACGAATCACTTTTGAAAACTTTAATGTGTTTCAAGACGGTAATATAAAGTATACTTTATGATTTTATAACAACTTCAACAATGTAAATGAAATAAAAACATTTTTTGAAAATTAAAAATAAAATCTACGTATTTTAATCAAATTTATTAACATAGTTCTTTTAGTAGTTTATTTAGATTCTTATAAATTTTTGTAAACATTAAATTGTTTATATAATTTTTCTGCTTGAAAAATGTTTTTACACTCTGGAAACCTATTTATGAACATACTAATTTTGAAATTTAAATCAACGTTACCTACTAACATAAACTAAAACAAAAAGTGAACTAAATTGAAGAGCAAAGATCTTCTTGTATAAAATGTATAAATCTTGTATAAATGTACAAATAATCTTGTATAGCACAATAATTTTATGAGAACATTACTTACCAAGATAACGCAAATAAATATTCTATTCTATTCTAAACGTTTGCAAAAGTGGTTTGTCTTTTTTTCATTTGAGTTATTCACATTGTTTAAAAATACCTAACCCTCGACCAAGATCTATTAGAAAACATTAAAGTCCTCTTCAAAATGATTATCTCTATCTATTAAAACAAAAAAAAGTGACTCGTGAATTAAAAGTAGTTGCAAACCCATTTGT
Source organism: Ypsolopha sequella (assembly GCA_934047225.1). Taxonomy (NCBI): domain Eukaryota; kingdom Metazoa; phylum Arthropoda; class Insecta; order Lepidoptera; family Ypsolophidae; genus Ypsolopha; species Ypsolopha sequella. The sequence goes on along the minus strand of OW204002.1, from coordinate 7,470,445 downwards.
ATCGGACTATAAAACAAAACAGAAGACAGCAGATAATATTAACATACAAACAAATGAGTTAAAGTCAAATGCTTAGGATATTTAAGATCAGTTTTAATTATATACTACGAAGTGCGAACTTATTTTGGTTTAGCTCTGTATATTTACTATGTAAGTATACATAATGTATTGGTCATATTTATTTTAAACATAAATTTTTTGAGTTCATCTCAAGATATAAAAATAATTAGAAACATATTCTCGGATATAAAAAAAATTCTATTGTCGTCCACTGCATATCTTTTTATATTGTATATTGTAATGCACTCACACCACTACATTTAGTGTTTTCCAAGTATCTTGGTATTTTTAGTTCCTAGAATAATAAATAAAGATATCAATACTTTGTGACAATTACACTTTGAAACAGATTTTCCGTAACTCTCAAGTTTCGCGGCTATCTGTAACATGATCATTACTAAGAATTTTGTAACACAGGCATACATTTAGTTCATGTACATTTATTATATTTTTAAAAGATTCTAAAAAGTGTATTATGTTTACCTACTTTACAAAGTATTCTCTGGCATCTAACCTACAGTTGCGGACTTGGCAAGAAGCTTTCTTCATACGAGAAGAGACTATATTTTAACATAGACAGTCTAAGTGACCGCCGTAATATACTTGACCTATCATTTCTGCATAATATTTTGAATAATAGAATAGACTGCCCGGACCTTTTATATAAAATTACATTCAGAATTCCTTACAAATATCCCCGTGCTCCTATTAAGTTGTTTTACCCACCCTTTTCTAGAACCGTCCTTGGTAAGTCCGCTCCGATTTCCAGACTCACAAACACCTATAATTTGATATGCAACAACTGCGATATCAGTGTAAAGAATTCAAGTAGATTTAAACTTGCTTGTAAAGAAGCTTTGATAAAACTAAAATAACATATTTTTTTAATTCTCTAACTAATTTAAATAATTTATATAAACTTAAAATTTAACAAAATTGTAAAATTATTATTATTTGTAATGTAAATTAATATGTATTTTGTTAACATTTAGTTTATAAGGCGAGATAAATTAATCATTTGCATGCTGTGATTTCTTTAATAAGTTACAAGTTAAGCATTTAATTAAGTTTGAATTGTGTTTGTATTTAAGGCTTACTAACTACTAGAAATCCTAAGAAAGAAAATCTAAATCTTAAATAAACTATTTGAATTTGAATAAGTACAGATTTTGCGAAAGTTCCTGGTCCCGTAGCATAGCGTTTAATAGCGCGCGACGCCACTAGTTGAATCACATGTGCAAGGAGCGTGACGTACTGTTTAATCGCAAAAACATCGTGTCACGCTCCTCGCACTGCTACCGTGCCTGGACCTGCTTTCGCTCTCCCGCTTCCAGGGCGAGCACCTTTTAGGTCACATCGACGCTTTCTATCAGGCGTGGTTGTGGCCAAGCGTTAGACCATTCATCATAAAAAAACGTCTCCTGCAGCAGCGATGGTGGAAGTCCGTATAGAAGAAGTGAGGAGGTTCTTGGAAGAATGCTTGATGGCCAAAGGAGCTCCACGGTCTGAAGCCAAGGCGCAGGCAGATTTGCTGGTCCATGCTGATAAAACGGGACACTTCAGCCATGGGCTCAATAGACTGGGTAAGTTCTGGTATAATTTCGTTATTTCCAAAGTGAGTTTTGCGGTTGTGTGATGCACGCTGAGATGTTGAGGAAACAATTAAAATTTAAATAACGGTATAGTGGCGTGCACAGAACTTTTTGCTGGAAAAGCAAACAATTGGTCAAGAACAACAATAAAAAAAATATGAAAAATTTTCAATATCACTTTGAAAAAAAAACATTTTGTATGACGCCAGGGTAGACAATCTACCCTAGAGTGAAAATTTCCTATACAAACTTTTTTTTTCAAAGTGATATTTAAATTTTTTTTATATTTTTTTATTGTTGTTCTTGACCAATTGTTTGCTTTTCCAGCAAAAAGTTCTGTGCACTGCTCGCCACTTTATATACATACGTGTCGAGAAACAAGGTGGGACCAATTTGTAGTTGTGTAGAAAAAAAAAATACATCAATATAAATAGGGTTGGCTGAGCGCAATCTTGAAGTAATTCGGGGAGAGTAAGAGGACAGCTCACAGGCAAAAAACCAGGAGTCCCACCATGCCTGGGAGGGACCGATGGACAGTGGCGTGCACAGAACTTTTTTCCGGAAAAGCAATCAGAAGGTCAAGTACGAGAATAAAAAAAATATGAAAAAATTTAAATAACACTTTGAAAAAAAAAAGTTTGTATGAAAAAGTTCACTCTAGGGTAGGCAGTGCCTACCCTGGCGTCATACAAACTTTTTTTTTTCAAATTGTTATTTAAATTTTTTCATATTTTTTTTATTGTCGATCTTGACCTTTTGATTGCTTTTCCGGAAAAAAGTTCTGTGCACGCCACTGCCGATGGATGGCGGTATATCCATCCCTAATAGCCGGAATACGGAACAGACTGGTGACGGGCAGCGGCGTCACTGGTGCGAGGGTTCCGGCACCGCGCTCACCAAACCGCCTGCCCAGCGTGTGTGAGTATGGGCAATTCTTCCAGGATGACCGCCGGGTGTGGCAAAGTCCTGGAAAGGCTTATGCAGTGGACGAACTAGGCTGATGGATGGATGAATGGAGCGCAATCTGAAGCATTTTTTTTTGCTGACTGTACAAAATGCTCCAAGTTGTTTTGATGTAGTTTTTGTTTCTACACAACTACACATCTTGCTGAAAACGATGCTGAATTGATTTATTCAAATAAATCGATCTTTGATAAAATCAGGCTGACTCACGGACTATGTTCTATCGAACTTAGTACTACTTGATACTTATAGACGTGATTTTATAATCAGTTTTTTTTCTCTGTTTATTATGTAGTTTTTAGGGTTCCGTTCCCAAAGGGTAACCAACGGGACCCTATTACTAAGACTCCGCTGTTCGTCTGTCTGTCCGTCTTTCCGTCTGTCGCCAGGCTGTATCTCATGAACCGTGATAGTTAGACAGTTAAAATTTTCACAGATGATGTATTTCTGTTGCCGCTATAACAACAAATACTAAAAAACAGAATAAAATAAATATTTAAGGGAGCTCCCACACAACAGAATTGATTTTTTTGCCGTTTTTATAGATAATGGTACGGAACCCTTCATGCGCGAGTTTTTTCTACACATCTCTGAATTTGTCACAGCTTGTTACTCGATACATTGGGTTATCCACGGTGCGCCCGTGGTTGCAAATCAAATAAGACCCTCACACATAGAGGCTTTATGATTTATTTATTTATTTATTAATTAATACACATGATAGAGCTGAATCGTGTCGTTGCTCAGTAAGAAAGATCAGGGACAGGTTAAGAGGCTATGCGAATTTTATTTTTGTCACTGTCACCCCAAGCGAAAAATCGCGCAGTGCGAGAGGAGCGGATTCAGGGCAAAGGGGAAAAAAGTTGGTTTTATATTATTATTAAAAAAACTAAAATAGCTAGCAAATTTTCAAATATTAAATCTCTAGATATTGTTTGAACACACCTAATAAAATATGTTTGAGTTCTGTATATGGTTCCTATTCGTCAAATGAAGAGAAAAGGTGTGTTTGAAGACTTCATTTCAACAATTATTTCTATCGAGGAAAATTTATCCAAACATGTTTTCCAATTTCAAAACCCTACATTAGACAGTCAAAATGCACATACCAGAAATTTATTAAAATTGTCCGTGGATTTCATGAAATACACAGAAAAGAAACACCCGCATTTTTTTCGCATATCGCCTTAAGCTCGCGGGACGCACTTAACTGATGCCTGGGAAGTGTGGACACTAGTGGTTGTCTCATATGCCTTACTAAGATTCTTTATATTACTACAAGCTATTAAAAATTGTACATCAATCCAGCACCAACGACCATTCGCATTGACGTCATCATGCCAATGTGTCGCATGCATAATATCTCCAAAGGCCAACGACCTTGAGTCGACCTGTGTCGGTACAAATATCGACAGTCACTATATTGAACATACATACAAAAACTCACGCCTGTCTCTTAGAGGGGTAGGCAGTGACAATTGAAATAACGTTCATATCAGCGTGCATTGCATTACGACGTCGCTGTGTCTCCGGAATAGGAGAAAATTATACTTTTCACATGGACGCGATGGACGGAAAAATAAATCAATAAATAATTTTTCTGAGCAATACTTTCATTAAATCTGTGGATATATTAATAATTTGCAATATTCCGCTAAACAGTCTGACCATGCTATTCAAAATGCAGACTCAAGCACCGCCGCAAAGTAACGCATTTTTCAATAAATTTAATATTTTCATTGTTATTTAGTGCAAGAACTAAAGAAACAACAAACTTTGCTTAGTTTCAGTCTAAAAACAACTTGACTTTGAACAATATTTTCATGTTGTTACTTATACACGAGAATAATTTCCTAATGAAGTTGTTCTTTATAATAATTTATACTGTAAGGTGTGACTTGATGGAACTTCATTCTAACACTAATAAAAGTCTTCTTATACGAGTTCCACTATTTTATTTACTTAATTATTGCGACTAGTTTCGTCTATTTGACATCGTCGGGCTGATTGGAATAGGTAAATAGACGAAACTAGTCGCAATAATTAAGTAAATAAAATAGTGGAACTCGTAATTAACAATATATATATTTTTCACAATAGAGAAATAACTTTATCAATAGAGTCATTTTCGTATGACGCTGGGAAGAGGCGCGTTTTTATATTAAACTCAAAATTATGAGAAAAAGGCGAAACTTTTTTAATCCTAAGTGTCACAACCTTAGATCACACACAACAACAACAACAACAACAACAACAACAACAACAACAACAACAACAATTCAATCACACGAAACTTATTTTTGTGCTTTGCAGAACTCTACATAAGTGACCTTAAGTCAGGGGCTTGCAAACCTGAAGCGAAGCCAGTGATCCTGAAGGAAGCAGCAGCGACCGCTCTGGTGGACGGCTGCAACGCCCTTGGAGCAACCGTTGGCAACTTCTGCATGGATGTCGCCATCCGCAAGGCCAAGGATGCCGGGGTCGGATGGGTGTCTGCTAAACGTTGAGTATGCCTTATTCCTTTATGCATCATTCAGCATACTCTACTCTCCCTAGGCGCATCACTACATAGTATCATGGACGAAATACTAGAGGACTGACAACCGCCATACTTTGAAGCGTAAATTCTATTTTTAGTTTCAAATTTGTAGCTAGATAGAGCTACTGGTTCAAAGCAATCGAATTCAATCGGATTCACGGCTCGTATTGTTCGTCCATGATAGTATAAAACAAAGTCGCTTCCCGCTGTCTGTTTGTCCCTATGTATGCTTAGATCTTTAAAACTACGCAACGGATTTTGATGCGGTTTTTTTAATAGATAGAGTGATTAAAGAGGAAGGTTTATATGTATAATACATGTCCGTGCGAAGCCGGGGCGGATCGCTAGTCGGTAAATAAAAAAGCCCGTGATTTTTTTATGTAAATACATATTGTGCTTCTCCGTTTTATAGTTTCAGTTACTTCAACGTCTGGGTAGCGACAGCTGGTGTGTTTGAGGAGATCAAGTAAATTTCCAAAACCGGCCAAGTGCTAGTCGGACTCGCGCACGAAGTGTTCCTTTATCTATAAAAACGGCAAAAAAAACATGTCTGTTGTTTGGGAGCCCCCTTAAATATTTATTTTATTCTGTTTTTTAGTATTTTTTGTTAAAGCGGCAACAGAAATACATCATCTGTGAAAATTTCAACTAACGGGTCATGAGATACAGCCTGGTGACATCTGGACAGACGGACAGCGGAGTCTTAGTAATAGGGTCCCGTTGGTTACCCTTTGGGTACGGAACCTTAAAAAGCGCCCAAGTGTGAGTCGGACTCCCGCAGGAATAGTACCACCTTGTCACCAATGAGGTCCCCCTTCTTGCAACTGCACATAGATCTATCTAGCATAGTTTAATCAAATACGAACAATATTCTGAAAACTGATCTGGCAACATTCCCTCAAATTTAATAACATAAAACTAGGTAATATAAAACTATGAATTGACACAGAAAATTCGGTATATACAATTTTGTATAAACAATGTGATGAAAGAGACCTTTTTTACTTGGTCGACTATTAGAACCAAATATAACCAATTTAACATTACTGTTTGTACAGATGATTCAAAACGAAAAAGTTTGTCTATGGGTGTCTTTTTCTAGCATATACATATTTTTTATTGGAAGAAGCGAGAAAAATATGCAAAATTTGTACTGATTTTACTGTTGTTTCTATGCTTTAGTTATTGTTCTGAGGTTGAAACCCATCTAATAAAATATGATTGAGTTCTGAACATGGCTGAAAAAGTGGGTTAGAAGGCCTCATTTCAGTAATTATTTCTATCGAGAAAAGTTTATCCGAACATGTTTTCCAAAATCAAATCCCTAGATTATATAGTCAAAATATACCAGAAACTGATTATAATTTTCTGTAAATATCATGAAATACACAGAAAATAAAAACCCGTATGTTTTCGCATATCGCCTTAACCACAATTTCTTTATGTAATAAAGATGCTTTTTTCTAGTTAGTATCTGCGTGTCTTGGTTTCCTATCAATCGGTTTTGAAACAAGAAATCACTTTTTTCGTGAAATTCATGCTTTTTTAAAAGTTATTTAATTACAGGAGATTGAAAGTATGTTTATTTATAAAGTGTAATTAATAATTGCCTTAAGTCACAAAACACGCCGTTTTTTTTACAAATTTTTACCATCTACATTGATGTAATTGAATCCAATACAAAACTGATGTGTAGCATTGTGAAGCCCCTTAAGAGAAATATCGTGATCAGAGAGTAATTTTCGGATGACAGTCAAGTGGATTGCTCGAACGGTTAGAAAAAAAATTACAGTGCAGGTTATTACGAAAAACTATGTGTTTCAGGTTGCAATCATTATGGCATGGCTGGCTACTGGGCCATGAAGGCCGAGAAAGAAGGCCTCATTGGTATGGCCTTCACGAACTCATCTCCAGTCGTCGTTCCCACTAGAGCTAAATCAGTAAGCATTTTTTTTTCTGTTATGGCGACGGCTGCTATTTTAAGCGCCACTTTTCGCCAGTGTCAAGTTAGATTCTGACATGGTTAGTTATTCAGACTTTCAGATGCCCCGTTCGTTCATCACGCACAATGTGTTCTATGATCACGCACGATACAATAAAAAAAAAAAACATAGTTATATTTGGCATGATGTGATATTCTTTCTCAAAACGAAGTGGTTATATTGTCTTTGCTTTCTCAGAGAGTATAGTACTTGCTCCATACTTGCTCTCTGTTCTTTGGGCTGCTATTGTGGTGACACTTTTATTTTTAATTTCAGAACGGATTGGGTACGAATCCAATTGGCATGGCGGCACCAGCTTCTGGTGGTGACTCCTTAGTGGTGGATATCGCGATGTCTGCAGTGGCTATGGGAAAGGTCAGTGGTTTTACTGACTAGGTTTATGGTATCTCTTTTATAGCGGTTGGACCTGGTTAAAGCGCCTTCCATTCCAATAGTTACAAAAATAGCTCCCCACATCAGATCGTCTTTGCTGTTAGATATTTTACACGGTCATCTTAAAGTTTGAATATCACAAGGAGTTTAATAGATAAATATACTATGTAACTTCACTGTTTACTATATCATTTATTGCATGGAATAACATCCAAGTAGTCTAACTAAACTCTTGATGATGGTGTAAAACCGAAACCGGTCGGGTTAAATAAGCTTATAAACTGTGAAACGAGTGCACGTGTATTCATCATGTTGTTATCCAAGTTTCACCAAGTGCCGACAATTGCGAGTATTAATCATATTTATGTAATATTTTTTTTTATCAGGTCGAGGTTCAGATACATAAAGAAGAACCAATACCAGAAGGTTGGGCGTTAGGACCAGATGGAAATGTTACAACAGATGCTCAGGAGGTAAAATAATAGGTCTTTACATATGAAAATGCTTAAATTTTCTTACAGATTCATGAGTTCATATTTCCTGTAATTCAATAGCTATTTCAATGATATGTTTTTTGTTTGAAATTTGATTTCAAGGTTTTATATCTACGTATTAAATTTTGTTTTTATTTTCAGTTTGATTATAAAAATTTAATCTTCAAAAACAGTTCGTCCTAAATGCCATCCATTTCTATGATATGATTCGTAATAATTTTGTACAGCCGACACTTTTCAAAAATTGTATTAATGTTGCTGTCAGTTTAATGTTGTCTCATTCATACACAACAGAAATTACATAATTTGAATTTGTCATTCCTAAAAAAACTGAACATGGAGTTTCCTTCACATTCTCTATAGAAAACGGCAATTTCATATGTAAATACATGGTAAATACTTAATAAAATATCTTTTATTGTAACTGTTTGTGTTCGTGCTTCTCCCAACAATAAATAACAAAGAAAGAAAGAAAGAATATCATAAATGTAAAAGGAAAAAATTCAAGATTATTGCAAAACGGCTCACCTCAATAAGCATTTTTGATCGGGATAGCCGATCAGTTTCAGCAGATTCAGACTGCCTTCTTCTGGGCGAGTGAAGACGCGTCCAGAAAAAAATTAGCTTACTTTGGTCATGTTGCTTGACGGAAGTGGGATTTGAGTAATATATTAGTTCCACAATTCATTCGTACGAGCCTGATGAGATAGAGACCTGAAATTTTGGTTGATGTGTATAGTGTAAATGGTGGCCCAAAACCAAATATTGAATTAAAAATGTAGTTAAATTATTTTTAAGGAGGCCTGGAAAATGGATCCGAAAAAAATTGTTTTTCTTACCCTAGCTTGTGCTATAGAGAGTCATTGTCATTGAGTAGAGCATAAATATGTATTCTTATTTATCTTCAAAAATAAAGACATGGGGGGCTATCAAAAATTACATTTTTAGACCATTTTTGTTAGAGGGTTCTATCTCAAAGACCAAAGAAGTTGGGAATTTCTGTATATAAAGTACCATTATGATGTGTATTTATAATCTAGTATTAGGGTTACGTACTAAAATACTTGACCAACTTAACTTTGCAGTTTTGTTTCATGAATTTTGTAGGTAGTAATAAAATTCAAAGTTTAATTTTGTATTCAAATAATTTAGGTCTGTCTTTTTGCATGGTTAAGGAACACTCAAGGCGCGAGTTCTATTCGCACTTGACCGGTTAGTTTTTTAATGTTTTGATGTCAATGGAGACGACAGCATGGATATAAGGGCAATAAGGGATTCTGGATGTTGACCGGACCTTATAAAGAAAATTCTCAATCGAGCAAAGTATTTAAATCGTTTAAATTGCTCTTACTTTGTTGCAGGCGTATAATACAGGTCGCTTACTGCCTCTCGGTGGGTTTGAAGAAACGAGTGGATACAAAGGATACGGCCTTAGTGCTATGGTTGAAGTGTTCTGCAGTGTCTTATCAGGTGTGTGTGTGTTAATTAATATAAATAACCCACGTTTCACCGACGATTTTTACGTCCCAACGTGATGGGTGGTGAGCCCTATTGCCGTACTTCGGGCCCATACACGTTTTTTAGGGCATGTAGGTTTCCTTACGATGTTTGCCTTCATCGTTCAGCAAGTGGTGGGTAAGAACTGATACTATGCACGTAAATTCCGAAAAAAAAAACATTATACAGGTTGATAAATGAACCCCCTAGCTATATCAAAGGAAACTATTCTATGCTCGAAATAAAAAACCTATACAGTGTGTCCCTCGTACAAGTGCACATCCGAAAGTGGGGGAAACTAGATCTAGATATATCGACAAAAACAAAGTTTTTTTTTTTTTGAATTTTTGTTTTAATCTAAAAAAAATACTCCACCTGGGTTTATATTCTCTGACCTGGGTATCTTTGTATAGGAGTGCAGCGCAGTGCCTTTGGTTAACCGCTCGTAGAAAATATTGTATAATTATGATAGAACGTTGTGTTTTTTTTTTTGTTAGAAAGATAATGGAATAGGCAATGATAAATAGGAATAAAACGAAAAATTTAAGAAATAATCTTTTAGAATATTATTTTTATGGTAATGGTAGTTGATTATGTTTTGTTTTTGATTTGGTATGCAACGTCTATTCTTAAGGATTATTTATATCATTGCATTACTCGCGATAGATCAAAAGTTATGACATGTCTTATTCATAGTCTCCATGGTAGCCAAAAAAAAATTTAAAACGTAAATTTACAAAACAAAGATTTTCTAAAAAAGAAAATCATTTTTTTGTCGATAAAATAAGGTCTAGTTTCACCCCTTTTTGGATACATGTGCACTTGTACGAGGGACACACTGTATTTTGTTACTTTTGTCTTGTTTCATAATAAAAAATAAAGAAATCGACCGTCAAAGTCGATCGCTGGCGGGATCGTTGCGGGGAAGGCCCTACTGTCTATTGTCATTCAAATGTCGCGTCATATATTTTATGTTAGCCATTTATTCGAAAACTGGAAAATATACCCAATAAAAATAGTTTTTTTTTTTACGGTTAGCGGTTCTGATTCATATAATTCAATATAGCTAGGGGCTTCATATTCAACCTGTATATTATCAATTATTATTAAAAAAAAAATATATATATATATACAAGGTGACTTCTTGATCATCGTCCAAATTCATACTGGAGGCTTGGTAAGTCATCAGCACCATGAATCGATAACAATTTTTGTGAAATTCGTATAATGAAATTTCGACTTTCCATCCCAACAAACATTTAGGCGCTACTGGGAGGGCTATAAAAGATCTATGAAAGCGCTCCTAAAGTCTTCCAGATGTAAATAAGCGATTAAACTAGAGTTAGACCGTGCTCTAACCCCGATATACCCCCGGATTAGGCATAACTTTTTACAGGCTTAGGTCCTTCAACGGCGATATGAAGGTGGTAAGAAATGGAATAAAGTTGTACGAGAGGGCTATGGAAGTGCTAAAGGGGTGATAAATACGTCTGACAGCGATACAAGAGTCGTACTATAGCCATGCCTAACTCTCATCATTTTAGGTTATTTCTTCCGGTGTTATTACAGCGCTAGTGGAGACCGAAAGTGCTATCCAAGGTCCACAACGGCGATGAAAATGACTTTAAGTTATATTGCAGGTATATTAGTATCAATTTTAGCTCTCTGGGTTGCAGCAAACACAATATTCATTTGAATAGGAACTCCTTAGGTTGCAAAACGTATTTTTCTCTGTACTTTTTACACACAGGTAAACAGAGTGGCTCAAACAAGTTGATAAAGTGTTATTTTCAATGGTGGAATGGAAGCACTCTCAAAATATCATATTTATACTAGTGCACGTGTTAAGGATTAAACTATCATTGCGAAGGTAAGTTTACTGTGAATATACATATACATTTTCATCTCAAAATTAAAGCGCACATGGAATAACCTCTATTTACTAAAGTGTAACACGTATTATATAGGTGTAATCCATGGTTTTTATGGAATTAATTCATGTTTGTTTCTATCTTCGATTCTATGCGTTACAGCATATCGGCTAAGGAACTTTCTAAGCAAATAACATCCAAATTACAATGAATAACTCAATTTTAATTTTTAAATTATTCACGTATAATGGCGTTGTAGGTTAAGCCCACGAGTAAGTGCGATATAGCTTCTTAGGGTGTACTGTGGTCATGATTAGCGCTTCTTTAGAACCCATACATGTATGGTAGTGTTTAAAAAGAGTTTCATACAACTTTGACATTTAAAAGAACTGTAATGACAACCTTTAGCATCTAGTGTTAGAAGGGGTTTAATGAGCGCTATTCAAGAACTAATGATTCTAACAGACGCTGTTGTAGACTCTTGGGTGTTTAAGGAGTGATTTTTAGCGTCAATATAAATCTTGAGGAGGAATTAGGCGTCTATTATCTCCTTTATAGACCTTACAGTTGTAAGTTTAGGTTGAAGCTATAATACAAGATGGTTTGCTTGCATTATGGCAATTGGAATCGCTACAATACAACTTTAACCTTATTTTGACGTTCCTTTAAACCTATTATATCGCGCTGAGTGCTAATGTTGTCTAAATATCGCAAGTTTATCACCTGAAGTCATAAATATCGCTATTATAACAACTTTTTACATCTTTAAGATTTAAAAAAGATCTAATTATCGCTAAAATGTTTGTTGGGATAGTAATTCACTTCCAGTCCTGAGTGAATCACTATGGGGAGTCGAAATTTCATTTTATGAACTTTACAAAAATCATTATTGGTTCATGATGCTGATCACTTAACAAGGCTCAAGTATAAATTTGGATGATGTTCACAAATTCACCTTGTATATACAAGGTGACTTTCTCATCATCGTCCAAATTTATACTGGAGGCTTGGTAAGTAATCAGCATCATGAATCGATAACAATTTTTGTGAAATTCGTATAATGAAATTTCACCAAAATTGTTATTGATCCATGATACTGATCACTTATCAAGCCTCCAGTATGAATTTGGACGATGATCAAAAAGTCACCTTGTATATATTTAATTAGCATGCTGTGCGTGCGCGTTTTTGGGTAGCAGTCTAGTTCTTAACTTTTGCATTTGTAACCTTTAGTCATGTCTCCGATTGTAACATGTTGATATGCCTAATAAAATAAAATAAAATTAATTCTCAACCCCCATTTGAACAAAAACAAGTTGAAAATGCTCCAGACTGTAAACCAGTGTTGCCAGACACACTGTAATTACAGTAGATCTACTGTAGTTCAACACAATCTACTGTACACTGTAGCATTTAATACAATTACAGTGTATGGAGACACTGTAATTTTCTAATGGCAAAAGTCACATACGTTAGTTGAAAATGGCGAAAAATATGAAAACGAATGAATTCTAGTGTAATTTGGTTCCAAACACTGTAATTTTGAGCCCTCAACACTGTAATATCATATATAACTTTAAACTCTCGCGTTTTCTACACATTATAATATATATAATCGGGTCTACCGCGATCAATTTTTACCTTTTTACGAAAAGGGGACACCCGACGTTTCGAGACAGTTGCATGTCTCGTGGTCTACGGGAAACTGGCAAGTATGGCGAGGCGCAGTGATTAGATGCAGGTGAGGACCGAAGTATTTTCCTTGTACCCGCAAAAACACTTAAGTCTTTAAAATTAATTGTTATCTTATTCACGTGAATAAGAAACGAAACGTCGGGTGTCCCCTTTTCGTAAAAAGGTAAAAATTGATCGCGGTAGACCCGATTATATATATTATAAACTGTAATATCAGTTTCCTCATCTGGCAACACTGCTGTAAACTCAAGATGTTGAAATCCCCTAACTAAAATGAAATGACCTCAAATGTGATCTTGGACATGTTATAACTAGTATTATAACAGATCTTTACCTATGAAATTGCTAAAATTTTCTTACAGATACAGGGATCCATAATTCGTGTAATTCAATAGCTATTTCCATTTTTGTTTTAAAGTTCATTTCAAAGTTTTACATCTATGTATTCAATTTTGTTTTTATAGTCAATTTGATAACTGATTTGTTTTTATAGTCAGGTTTTAAGTTCCAAAGCCCCCTCGAATTGATCCTGGATCGGTTTCTAATAAATACAGTTTGCTCAAGGTGCAAATTCAAGCTACCAAATCCGTAATTGGACCCTGGAACAAGATGGGGAGCCACCGAATTTAGGGCAGTGCTTTGTGGCACTGAACCCAGGGTTCTTCGCGCCTGGGTTTGGAGACAGGCTCGCTGCATGTCTGCACCACTGGAGGAGTATGGAACCGGTAAGAGACTGATTTCTTTGTATAAAGCACCATGATTAATTTTGTACCAACTTTTGCAAAATCCTTCAAGCTAAGTTCAAATCTACCGTGGAAATGGTGAACGATGGTATGGCTGAATATTCATTTAGAGAAAATGTTTAAGGCCCAGTATCAAGCTAAACTTCCGTCCTGCACTAACGCTTTAGTTTTTGAATAGTCTATCATGCTCTAATCTGATTAAGGACTCTCCTTAAATTGAAAAAAAAAACAATATATATATATATGATCTGTTGATCTTTTACATGAAGCAACAAGCCAGTGGAGAGCGCAGAGATACATTCTCCTTCAAAACACAAGTCACCAATATACGGCGGGGGACGTGACAGCTTAGCGAGCTGTGATTGGACAGCTCAAGGTCAAAATTTGATGCGTAATTTGTGTAGGGATGTCATACAAGTGAAACGAAAAATTATCGATATCGATAAAATCGAAAAAATAAATTTGGAATTTTCAAGTTTGTCAAAGATATACCAATGAAAGTATTGTTGGGTAATAAATAAAACAACATTATTTATTTGACAAAGTAGCTACTCACTGATTTTTGAAATGAACTAATTTGGAGTATATTTTTCTTATATAATCCTTCGGGTTTTGATTATTTTTTGTAATGAAGGTTAGCCGGGCATCCACATATTTTTTTATTACACATAATATAGTAATAGGGTCCCGTTAGGCACCCTTTGGGTATGGAACCCTAAAAATGGTATCAGATGCACTGACAGACACTACTGATAAACATAGGCACTTCTGACGCTAAACAAACGCGTATAAAAATATCCCTACATTAAGTACTTACCTTACATACATTACATATACTTACATGCATACAATGTATGTAAGCAACAATACATTGTTCGATATATTATTAAACACGCGGTAGGACAGCACTATCGAAAAAAAAAGAGACAACTGTTGTGCATTTCACCGTGCGACAGAAAGAGAGGACGTGAAGACATCAACGCAAAGCGCAAGTTCAATTGAAATATTTAATTGTTATATTTTGAAGGTTAAAAGTATACGAAAAACCCTTACCTATGAAATGTTACTCCATCTTTTGTGTTACTTGAAGTAGAAGTATTCTTTCCACACCATTTTATTGCACAAGTAGGCATATTTACTGTAAATTTCGGATTTTTTCTACAGAAACACGCTATGTTTTCACGGACACAGCCAAACTCTGACTAAAACCAATGGCTTCGCTTCAAGCGCCTATACGCTTTGGGAAGCGGATGTTTGGCGAGTCGCGTTACCCCCGCATGCGCTCTCCACTGGCTTGTTGCTTCATGATCTTTTATTAAGTCAACGTACTTATAAGCAATGACTTTTGTCTAAAAATATATAATTATATTTTAACCTATTTTTTTTTGTTTTAAAACGTTCCGCAGAAGAACGCGGTTAAGGGATTGACCTGATTCCTTTACATAAAATGGGTAATAGAAATATGATACTTAAATTTAATACAAAATGTTTCATTATTAGCTAAAAACCCTCCGAATTATTGTTTCGCTGCGTGATGGCCAGTATTACCATAGGTAATATAATACTAGTATCACCCGTTGAAGACAAATAGGCCAATGAGCCAACATATAATCGCCTTTATCAAAAGCTAATAAAGTCTTTGCCATTGGACTTTTTGTGGTGGACGGGTAATAAAAAAAGTTGCTAGGGTAGGCCATACTCTTAACCGCAAATCGTAGCTGATATGGGGATCTAAAAAGGCCGACTTGGGTGAATCACGAAATAATTTGAAAGTAGGATAGAGTCAGAGTTTCTTCACGCGTGCAAAAGAGACGGCATTACAACAGAATCATAATATGATTCATCCAAAGTGGCCTTTTTAGAGGACCTGGGGACCTAAAAAGGCCAACTTGGGTGAATCATGAAATGATTTGAAAGTAGGATAGAGACAGAGTTTCTTCATGTGTGCAAAAGGGACCGCATTACAACAGAATCATAATATGATTCATCCAAAGTGGCCTTTTTAGAGGGCCTGATCACAAGGCCGCACTCCAGCACAGAATGTTATTTTGTGGCTACAGGCCCCTTCTTTTATTGTCTCGATTGTATTGATAGGAACAAAAACATATAGGATCTCATAAAGACTAGACATCCTTACTCTATAGAAATAATCAATGACTGGATGCTCTCCACAGGTAGATCCATCCCTGCCAGTCCTGGTTCCGGGAGACAAGGAGAAGAGAAATGAAGAGAGCACTAGACAGAGAGGGAGCATTGCGTACGCGCCGCGGCAGCTGGCGACTTGTGACTCCTTGGCGGAGACTCTGGGAGTCAAGCCTTTACGCGTAGTCGGGAATAAAGAATGAGAAATAACTCCTTGTCGTTTTGGTAAACTCTTTTTTGTGCTCTTTTAATTTATTCAAAATTACTTGTACATCGAATTAATTAAAATAAGATAACAGTTGTTTTTTTTTTCATAAAGAATCATTTTGTTTTTAGTCAAGTATTAGTTTATTAGAGTATACACAAAAAAGTTGCAAATTGTAATGATGATTGCTATAAAGCTCACATACAAAAAAAAAATATACAAAGTATTTCCTTAGTACATTTTTTCAGATTATACCTATAAATGCATGTTTGTAAATGCAATATTAGCAAAAATATAGTAAAAACATGGGCCATATCTAGATTATTATTTAACATTAACCCTCTTAATTATCTTTAACACTTAAACAATAGATCCGCATTCTAGATCGTGGCTCTGATCCATTTTACAGATTAACTGTATTTTTGAGTTGATATATTCCTACAAGATTTTCCTTTTTCTGGACAAGCCTTTCTTCGAGTGCTCATCCACGATCTGCTGGTCCGGCAATGCAGCGGTGTTACCGCCTGTCTGTTTGGTCCCGTCTAAATCGGCATAAAGGTCGCTTGTACCATCACTGATGGGCATCGTGTTGGCTATCTTCAGAGCCTCCTCATTCAAGAAGTTCATTAATACAGTTAAATTAACAGTTTCAGGGTCCACTTTAATCTTTCTCACGTAGACTATCCAAGCCGCATCCAAAATGTCTACAAACTTGAGAAATACTTTGTTAGCCAACTCTTTGTCTTGCACTTTAGATAAATCTAGATCACACAACGCACGAGTCAAAGTGGCTACTCTAGCAGCAAACGGGATCAAATACTTGGTATCTTTTAAAGTCGGCAAGTTTTCTAACAACTTCACTTCGTTACTAATTATCACATTCTTCTCCGAAGATTCAGGCTGTGTCGTTTTACATTCAGCTCTATTCAAAGTTGACACATTCGCGCTTTCAATGTGTCTGCTATTATCAGCAAGCGAAGCTATGACAGTCGCTATCTGGGTATCCATTCTGATTTGGACCAGACTCTTCTCTAACTTAGCTAGGTCTTGCTGAATTTTCATTTTGTCGTTTACTAGACTTTCATTCAACTTGACTAGATCTTCCATAACCTGAAACACCCACGAAATGTTCTTTTGCACAATTGGAGTATTTCCAACGTTTCGCAAAGCAGGACTACTTGTTTTATTTTTCACTTTATTTACAGTTGGAACAAAAACGACTTCACCTTGTCTAGTATCTTCAGCTGATGACATTTCGATAGCCACTATCTGGGTTTCCATCCGAGCATGGATACCAATCTTCTCTAACCTGGCCAGGTCTCTCTGCGTCTTCATTTTGGCTTGAATAAGACTCTTTTTTAACTTGGCTAGGTCTTCCATAGCCTGAAGGACCACCAAAATTGTTTTCGCTTTAGTTGGAGTATTACCATCTTTTTGAATGCGGTCCAGGAGGTGTTCTAACTCTTGATAATCTGAATCTCGATCAAAATTAATAGACTGAGTCACTTTTTCACTATCCTTTTTGCTTGTCTTTGTTTGTTGCATGGCTATTACTCGTACTGAGATGGTAATTTATTTTAAACTTAAGGCCCCAGACTCTCTTTGCAACATTTCGCTTTCATCTTACCTGAGTCTTTAGAAGTGGCGCTCCCCCCGCTGCATTATGATGTTAGAGACCGCACCTGAATGTTGCTCTACTTCGTGTATGATTACTTAAAATTTTTAATTATTCAAGTAATGGTAATTTACAAAGTTTGGTTTGTTTATCGGAACAAACAAAATGAATTTGCAAAAGCAAAATAAACAAAAGTAAATCTACCTGGAATAGATGGCTTATTGGTAGCAGTAAGAGTGATTAGTATTTAGACACAATACATTTAGGTCATGCAATTATTTGCAGATTTTTACCGAAGGGGTGTCAAGAGGTGTTCCGAGTGTGAACTGTGAGATGCAAGTCATAAGTCCACCCATACGTGTACCTATAAGTACACCCGCGTTTCTCTGACGATTATTACGTCTCAACGTGATGAGCCTATCGCTCTAAGGAAACCTGCATGCCCTAAAAAGCGTGTAGTTGTGCCCGAAAATTTCTTTATTCATCAAGATTTTCATTTAACTAATGCCTGACATAAAAAATACCTTTATAAAATTTGGAAATGTAGAAAATTAATAATCAAATCGTAACAATGAAAACATTTAAAATTATGTATTCCTAATACTCACACACATATTACAATCAGTTCTTAAAGTAATATAATATCAAAAATAGAAACTCTTACGGTAATTAAGTGTCTGTCAGTTTGTGTGTCCATGATTATGACTAAGGTGCAATAAAAGAGGTAAAAAATGTAGTTTTAGAAATGTGATGTTTTAATGATAAGAACCGCAGCTGCGTACGTTCTTTTGTTTTGATGCATTATTGTCTAGCACGTTGTTATCTCGACTGTCGGTTTTAGTGACTTCGATAGCTTTTTAAGATATTTTAAATAAAAGTAAGTAAAGTAATAAAAAGGATGTAGCTTCGGCTTTAGTTATTCCAAAAAGTGGCGACAGCGGTGCTGGTATAAAATTTGTGTCACGCCATCCCCGTGGGTTTTTTAGACCACAACTTCTAAAATATGGCTTTACGGGTTTTCGAATTAACACACATTAACATAACTTAATCTAAGCGAATTAGGGCATGCAATTATTCGCAGATTTTTACTATCCGGATAACGGATAATGTATTATCCGGATAACCGGATACTTATGATAAAAATTAAGGGTTGTAATAAAAGCTCCGAAAACTAAATTAAAACCGCCCAAAAAAACGGCCTACCGCAAACATCTTGAAAAAAAAAACCGGCCAAGTCAGACTCTAGTCAGAACCTAGGGTTCCGTATTGTGGATGATAAATTTAGTTTTATAATTTTTTTTTGTGAATTTCTCAACCACTTTATTTTTTCTGTAATTCTTACGTAAACGCGTATTACCTACCATGATTTTTTTCATATTTTTCGGTCCACCAGTTTTGGAGATAAGAGGGGGGACAAATGTATATTTTTTTATAGATTTTCAAGTATTTATCGAAATAGATGCAATTAAATATAGCCAAACTATATATTATTACAATAAGCTTTTTAATACCTACAATGTGATACCCATATTGTATTTTTATACATTTTTTTTATATTTTTAAATCACTATAGTTTTCCCGGTTATTGGTCAGTTATGATCTATAATGGACATTTTTTTCATATTTTTCGGTCTACCAGTTTCGGACATACACATTATTGTGTTTTTTTTTAAGATTTCACAAAACCAGTGCCAGTAAATATAGTAAAAATATATATTTTTACAATCACCTTCTTAGTGTCTACAGTTTGATACCCATATTGTATTTTTAGGATTTTTTTTTTTTCTCACTTTTGTTTTGAAAATATTTTAAACAATTTCAAATTTTTCATATTTTTTTTACAATGTAATATGTAGGCAAATTAATGCTATTTTTGTTCTAAATTTCATGTCTTTATCTTTACGGTGCTAAAGTTATGATGCTGTAAAATACGGACGGACGTAGATTAGACTTTATTTTATCGAAACAGGGATTTCTTAAAGTATTCAAAAAATATTTTATCCATAGTTGTTTACTTATTAAATGATAAGTGCAATATTCAAGTAGAGCAACTTTCGTGATTCAGTTCGCCTCTCCATAAGAATCTACGCGAGGGAAAGGGAGCAACCGTGCGAGCGGGAGGTAAAATGACGTCACATACACAACACACGTCTGAACGCTGCGATGTCCCAGCGAAACTGAGGGAAATATCGACGCGTTTTGTGTTTAAAACTCTCGATAAGTTTCGATTTGATAAATGTTCTTAAAATGATTTTTTAAATACCGTTTTTTGTTATTTCACTTATTAATAGTTCTATTCTACGTGTTTTAAATTTGACTACGCTAAACGATAGTTTTCTAGTAGAAAAAAAATATTTTATCAGTGGTTGAATTCATAAAATCACAACTACTTAAAGCACTCGAAATAAGAAAACTAAAGTATTATCCAAAAAAGTAACCAGGTAAGATTATTGTTGAAGATATGGGAATAAATGTTACCTGAATAAATTTCTTGTTTTTGTCATAATTTTTACGTGACGTGTGCATGAATGAGACTCTCAACGCGTAGAACATAAATAAAGGTATGTTTAAAGCCTAAAAAACCTATTAAAAGTAGCATTAAAGTAAATGAAAAAATGTGTTTTGAAATCTTCAAATTCCACACTATAAATTAACGTAAAATGTATTTTATTTATTGCTTTCTTACTAACTACAATAAAATCTTTCTTTTCTGATAATTCTGCAAGAATACTGATTTTTAGGGGACTGGAGCCTTAAACTGGAAACGTGTGTCCCTAACAGCTCTTAATAAAGAATGATTTGTTTGTTTGATTTTGTTTGCTACCTGCACTGTACTCGGTTATATTCTCTGACTCGGGACTCGGGGATAATAACGGTATTTATTTCCCTAACTAACCCCTAAATAAAAAAGGGGCTGGCAATCCAGCGTTTCTTACGAAAAATTGTAAGAGATGTTAAAGAAACAAAAGACCTAAAACTAAAACAAAAGCACCCAGGTAGGTTCTCGTGGGTACCGAAAACAATTGTTATTTCTGGAATGCAAATAATTTTGAATCCATCGGATATAGTTGCTACTTTTGGAGTATTGATTGTTGAAGATAAGAAATAAGAAAATATAGTGATTCCCCTTTTACACTTTTAAAGGAGCACCATCATCATACATGAATATGAAACTCTCAGGTCTTAAGAGGCTATGCGAATTTTATTTTTGTCACTGTCACTCCAAGCGAAAAATCGAGTGCGAGTGGGGCGGATTCAAGGCGAAAGCGAAAAATGTTAGTTTTATAATTTTTATAAAAAAACTAAAATAGCTAGCAAAATTTCAAATATCAAATCTCTAGATATTGTTGAAACCCACTTAATAAAATATGTTTGAGTTCTGTATATGGTCCCTATTCGTCAAATGAGGAGAAAAAGTGTGTTTGAAGACCTCATTTCAACAATTATTTCTATCGAGGAAAATTTATCCAAACATGTTTTCCAATTTCAAATCCCTAGATTATATAGTCAAGATGCATATACCAGAAACTGATTATAATTTTCCGAGTGTTTCATGAAATACACAGAAAAGAAACACCCGTATTTTTTTCGCATATCGCCTTAACTATTTATTTTTAAGAATCTTTACAAATGCAGCAAAAGTAAAAGAATCAACAAGTTTCCAACCTCTAGATTCCTAGTAATTATGAAATAAATAGTACAGTGGAGCTTTCTACAAGTCATCACGGTGTCATTAATTTTATTACATTAGCTGTTCGAGATCATTAGATAAGTAGCATTACATCATCGCCACCATCGCGACTGCTTGCTGTAAAGAGGTGAATAAACTGTTACATGTAAGACCAATTTCCTACTTTTTGTCGCCAGACAAAAAATTTCAAGAATGAAAGTAGGTAAAGTGTGTATGGGCAATTGATTCAGTTTGTAAACTGTATAAAACCGGTCATGTAAGAGTGAAACTTGCGCACAAGATTATAGTCACAGATATTGATTGACATGACATGACATGATCACAACAAATTCTGTGATAATAGAATACAGGATAAATTATTTCAATTTGATATATGGTTTTCTGTTATTCTCATTTGTGTACTAGTAGGTACCTTCTTATGTACGCATTCGTATTTAGAAAATGTAGACAAGTATCACATTTATATAATACATAGAAAAACAGTTAAATGAAATTTTTTTGTGAGATATATATCGGGCCATTCGGGCCCGGCATCAGCCCGAATGGCCCGAAATTATCTCACAAAAAATTTCATTTAACTTTTTTTCTATGTAATTATAATCATTTAAAAGACAAAAAGTCAATTTTCAATATTTATTTACATTTATATAATACACGTCGTAAGGCAGCAATTTATAGTCACGGACACAAAACTGTATCAAAGTGAACTAAATACATTTTGTGAATATGCAAACTATAGATAAGGTAAAACGGCCACTTAAGTTCCGCAGAGCAATTTGTATATTATATGGTTTCTAAAATCACAATAATTTTAAATATTTAATGGATTATTTTAAAGCTAATGAGCTGCATAATACTTGAAAAATAAAACAAAGTAACATAATAGTTTTTGTGGGATTTAATATGCATTTCAATCAGTGGTACTAAAAAGTACACTTACTGGCCACAAATCACAATTATTACTGGTATAGCTTACAACAGTTAGTGGCCATTACTTAAATCCACAAAAAAAAAAACGAATTTTATGCAAAATCTATCATTCCAATAATTTTCCTTAAACTAAATGTCATTGCCTTGTGAAAAGTAGTGAAAAGGCGAGGTTAATCGACTCGAGCCGACTTTACCCGAACCACAGAATAAACAAACGAGCGTTACATAGCCGAGCGTGACGCCTCAGCCTCAGTCTTGTTCAGTGCCCACAAAAGAAGTGCTCAGCGCGCCTAAAGAAGTTTTCACTTCAAAAACCATTGTCGGTAACTTCGATCATACATATACAATGTATGATCGAAGGTCGGTAACATAAAGTCCAAACTCTCAAAATAACATAAAGTCCAAACTCTCTCACAACCAACCATTCGACGACTGCTTCGCCGTCCGCATAATAAAACCATTCCATCCACCACTGACCGACAGTCAGCTAAAGACCTGGGAGTCATCTTACATCTGGTCGTTTGTTGCTCATCACGGCCCTGGACTAAACAGACAACACTGTCTTGCAGACAGACTAACCTTATCCGAACTTTTATATATATAACTCACCCTTCTACACACACATTTTAGTTTGAAAGTCATTCAGCACTTTGATGCAGGTTGTGTCCGTGAGTGTGTTATCCACAGACCACTTACCCATTAGACCTCGTAAGAAGGGCAAACCTATTTCGGCTACACATCATCAGTGCAATTTCACTACTATACAAATGTCATTTGATACTATCCCATCTCTATTTCCTTGCTTAGTACCGTCCCCGCATTACCCCGCAACACCCCGCTAGTGGCGGATTTTTTTTTCACTTGTCCGTGGTTGATAATGATAATATGTACCTATATAATGCGTAAATAGTCTGTGGTATTATCATTGCAATATGGGCAAAAAATAGGGCATTAAAATTTATCTTTGACAGAACCTACTTCCACTTTGTCATGCGGGTTTCGGCCTTGCTTGCGTTTTGAAATGTCGTTCATCGGCAACCTCATCTTTCGTCTTCTTTAGATGTCCACTTCCAATGTATCTTTGATAAAAGATACTATGATGATGGATTAACCGACCCGTTTGTAGAGCAAGTTCTCACACATCAGAGTCAAGGTTTAGAGCACAAATAATTAAGGAACTAAGTACTGTCGCACGCAGAAATACCGTACCGCGAGTCTATTGTATTCAATTGTCATCTCAATTAAATAATTCTACGGGTTAAGATATTAGGTGCTACTTATGTTGCATGCTAAATAATGTTACCCTGCGAGGTGTCCACGGAAGACCAGCGTCGTGGTACAGAATAGTGCCATGACACACGCTGAGTGGAGGCCTTTTGGGTGTCACTTCTGTTTTGTTTGTTATTGATTATATTGTATTTTAACATATTGTATTGTGACACCAATAAAGTTTTTTCTATTCTATTCTATTCTAAATATTGAAAACTCTCCGGAAGTGTCGTGGATTAAAATATATATAAACTAGCATTTTACCCACGGCTCTACCTGCGTTTTCTCAACTCTGCCCCGTTTTCAGCTTGGGCGTTATTTTATTAATACCCCTTATAGCCTATATGTTTGCCAGGGTCATTACGATTATAATAAAGAAAACCGCATTCAAATTCGTTCAGTGGTTTCGGAGATGTTTGGGAACAGACAAACGGACTGATAGACAGAAAAGAATTCTAAAAATCGCTGATTTGTGTTTTATCACTATTCTTTAGTCACCTCCTTTCT
Source organism: Ypsolopha sequella (assembly GCA_934047225.1). Taxonomy (NCBI): domain Eukaryota; kingdom Metazoa; phylum Arthropoda; class Insecta; order Lepidoptera; family Ypsolophidae; genus Ypsolopha; species Ypsolopha sequella. The sequence goes on along the minus strand of OW204002.1, from coordinate 7,446,257 downwards.
ATTTTTATTACTTTTCTTCAATGCACAGACACACCGAGTTGTATCGTCACGACATGAATCCCCGAAGGGGTGTCAGAGGTGCTCCGAGTGTGAACTGTGAAATGCAAGTTACAACGATTTCACCGACGCTTATTACGTCCCAAATGGGTGGCTGGTGGTAAGAACAAATACTATGCACATAAATTCCGGAAAACTTATTGGGATGGATATACCGCCATCCATCGGTCCCAGGCATGGTGAGCCTCCTGGTTTTTTGCCAGTGTCCTCCTCCATAGTCGAGCTCGGCATCAGCTCTACCACCTGTGTGGTAGAGCTGATGATTATCATCATACTTGTGGTCTTTTAATACATAATTCCATAAATTACAACATTTCCATAAATTTCCATGCGCGGCAGATGTCCACAAAAAGCGATCTGCCCTTGTCAAGTTTTTGGTCTCGATTTCGTTGCTCTATAACCGCCATAATGCTACATCTATGGTCTAAATTATGTTCGCACTTGAAGTGACGTCACAGTTCGTAAATAGTTCAATACCCATTAAAGGCAATTCTGAAAGTTCATTTTTATCTATGTTTTTGATGATAGGCACCCAGACCGGTTGGCAACTAAATTCAGATTGGATCCTTTTGGATTGGATCCAGATACATATATTCAAATTGGACCCGAAATATATATTGAGTTTAATGTAATACTTTATTTATGTGTATTTTATTTAACTATGCGTGCATTATATTCTAAAATAAAACAATTTTACAATTGCAAGAAAGCCATCGGTCGTAGCTAGTAAGAAACAATAGGATATATTTCTTATATCCTTTTCTATCTTTAATACACATATTTAATTGTTGATTATTGAGTGATTAAGAAAGATGCCATTTTCAGATAATAAATAAAGTGAATAGATGATTATCTTTTTGAACAGAAAGGAAGGATTTTAAAGGAATAGATAACTTTTATGATATTGAAATATATAATAAATTGCCACAAGAAATGGTTAAGCTACCTCTAAATATGTTTAAATATAAGGCCGAGCTGGCAGCATTCGGAGTCCGAACATGCGAGTTTTTCGGCCTCGCTGGAAAGACACTTGTGGCATTATATCCGAACAAATAGATAAATGTTATTATAGTCTGAAAGCCTACTTAGTATAATAAGAAATTATAATATTTACTATCAGCTTTTTAATACCTGCAATTTGATACCCATATATTAAATTTACAATACGAACTTAACTAAAAACTTAAATAACATAAAAAAACTTAACTAAAGATGACCTAAAAATAAAAAATCGAACAAAGTAAACCTAGAATAATTATAATAAAAAGAAAATTATTATATTCAAATTACTGCCCGACGATATACGTACTATCGAGGAAAAATCTGCAGACCCACTTTTCGTCCGTATTTCAATAGTGAGAAGAGTGAAAAGTGGGTCTGCGGCAATTTCTTCGATGGTACATTGTTTCGCATGATCCTATATCAAATCAACAATACTCCACTCTGAAATAAGTGTAAGGTGACTCGTATTGATATAGCCAAATTTATACTGGAGACTCGGTAAGTAGTCAGGAATATGGTTATGGTTATAACGAAAAATAAAATGTAGACTTTACATAATAATTGACTCGGGATTGTTCTTAAGAGGCTATGCGAATTTTATTTTTGTCACTGTCACTCCAAGCGAAAACATGCTCAGTGCGAGAGGGACGGATTCAGGGCGAAAGCGAAACATTTTGGTTTTATAATTTTTATAAAACAACCAAAATAGCTAGCAAAATTTCAAATGTCAAATCTCTAGATATTGTTAAAACACACCTAATAAAATAAGTTTGAATTCTGTATATGGTTCATATTCGTCAAACGAGGAGAAAAAGTGTGTTTGAAGACCTCATTTCAACAATTATTTCTATCGAGGAAAATTTATCCAAACATGTTTTCCAATTTCAAAACCCTAGATCAGAGGTCGGCAACCTTATGACATAGGAGGGCCACAAATGTTACCAGAGGACCAGCGGGGGCCGCATATAATAAATAACGCATTGGTCAATTTCATATCATATTTATTGTACTTTAAAACACAATTTATTATTAAAATCTAATGCGATTTTAGCGGCTGCATTTGACTTGCATTTTAGACGTGGAAATGCGCAGTATTAGGTATGTATGTATGTATGTATGTAAATACTTTATTGCACAAAATAAATATACAATGCACAAAGGCGAACTTAATGCTAATTAGCATTCTCTGCCAGTTAACCTTTGGTGATGTGGAAAGTTTTGAGGGTAGGTTTAGGTAGGTAGGGTAGGTTTCTTTGTTAGGTCTAAATGTGCATCCGTTAACTGAGAACAATGCTTGCTTTTTCGTTAGTTCAGAATGGAAAATGTCTGCTCACACAAATATGTACAACCAAACACAGTTATCATGCAGCGATTGGGAACCTTGAGGGCCGCACCGAAGTGGTTCACGGGCCGCAAGCGGCCCGCGGGCCGCCGGTTGCCGACCCCTGCCCTAGATTATATAGTCAAAATGCATATACCAGAAATTTAGTAAAATTTTCCGCGTATTTCATGAAATACACAAAAAAGAATCACCTCTATTTTTTACATATCGCCTTAAACAATAATATTTTTCGATAACATATATCATTGCAGTATAGAAACGCAGAAAGAAAAGTACATCTGGATGTGAGGAGCTCTGTACCGGGACCTCCTTGCGATGGATAAATCGCCTAATAATCGATAAGTGTTCAAACATAGAAATTACATCTGGATGTGAGGAGCTCTGTACCGGGACCTCCTTGCGATGGATAAATCGCCTAATAATCGATAAGTGTTCAAACATAGAAAGTACATCTGGATGTGAGGAGCTCTGTACCGGGACCTCCTTGCGATGGATAAATCGCCTAATAATCGATAAGTGTTCAAACATAGAAATTACATCTGGATGTGAGGAGCTCTGTACCGGGACCTCCTTGCGATGGATAAATCGCCTAATAATCGATAAGTGTTCAAACATAGAAAGTACATCTGGATGTGAGGAGCTCTGTACCGGGACCTCCTTGCGATGGATAAATCGCCTAATAATCGATAAGTGTTCAAACATAGAAATTACATCTGGATGTGAGGAGCTCTGTACCGGGACCTCCTTGCGATGGATAAATCGCCTAATAATCGATAAGTGTTCAAACATAGAAAGTACATCTGGATGTGAGGAGCTCTGTACCGGGACCTCCTTGCGATGGATAAATCGCCTAATAATCGATAAGTGTTCAAACATAGAAATTACATCTGGATGTGAGGAGCTCTGTACCGGGACCTCCTTGCGATGGATAAATCGCCTAATAATCGATAAGTGTTCAAACATAGAAATTCATTTCTGTCATAATATTTTTCGTATTTTGCAAACAGGGTCAAGGCCACTAACCGAGTCTCCAGTATGAATTTGGCTACATTAATTAAAGTCACTTCACACAGGAAGTTAAAATGAAGTTGCGGAAGCCGAAAAATAGCGCTACTTCAAGAGCTGTTTCGCACCTAGCTTGTGAAAAACCCGCTTTTTTTAATTAATCGAAACAAAATACTTAAATTCAAAATTTGATCAATAGTTATTCAACAAAACCTTATTTTATTACTTACCTATGTATTATGTTAAAAATCGTCAAAAATATTAAAAAAAACATACAAAAAATCACTCGTGTTATTTTTAATCTATTGTTATTAAGAAGCTAATTATTTACCAGTTGACATAGGGTGTTAAGATGAAGTTGCGGAAGCCGGAAACTGGCAGTACTCGTCCAGGATACGAACAACTTTAGCTAACCGCGAAAAAAGGTCAGCTGTTCCATAAAAAAGTGACATAGCTACCCGACCAAAATGTATGAAACTGTTTTTTTTTTCTCGATTTCACGTTTTTTTTTACGAAAAGCTGTTTGTGTGAACTAGTACTATTGCCAGTTTCCGGCTTCCGCAACTTCATATTAACACCCTGTGTATTGTGTATAACTTGTCAAGAAACATTGACGAAGCAGCGATCTTGGATTCAAAATAAACGATTCATCGTAATTACCTTCATACATATTATGTACATAATTATATACATATTATGTACATAATGTACATAATACCTATGAAATTGCCGAAATTTTCGTACATATTCATGAGTTCATAATTCCTGTAATTCAATTACTTGTTTTTTGTTTGAAAGTTGATTTCAAGGTTTTACATCTAAAGTCCCTTTCAATAGAATCCGGCAATAATGTAAACAAACCAATTTAAACACGATTACTCAGAAATTACTTACATTTGAATATCAATTCTGATCATATTCACATTTCAAGGAACCATACATTGTTCTTACAATCATTTATACACCAACTAACTTCTTTATGATAGTTATTGTAATAAAAAATACTCGGATGACGATAATTTCAATAGTTTGTAAAACTACCATATAAATTTTTTTTATCATCGAAGTCTTATTTGTCTTTGGAAAGTTAGTGATGTCTTTTCACAAACCTCTTTTGTACTGGCTGAAATGAAAATTTAAATGAAAATTTGTAATGGCCGACCGGCCGCAACAGCTGATTTGGTCAGGTATGGGTTTGGCTTGCTTTATTCATTAGTGGGTACTGTTCCGACTTCTGTGCGTTTTTCTGTTTCTTTTTATCGACGACTTTGCTTTTTGTATTTTGGTTTTTGGACATTTTCTTCGCGATTTGGTTCGACTTATTCTTGGAACGACGACTTCTGCGTGAAATCACGGACTTTGTTTTTGCTTGCTTTTGTTTTTGATTCTGGATCTCTTTCTCAAGAAACAAGGAGGTAAAAATGTTTTTAAACTATTATTTCTTCAAAATGTAATAAAGATATATAAATACAAAATACAAAAATTATTTATTTACTTCACAAAATAATTTACATACACAGATTCTTTGTAGAGATGCTACGAATAAATCCAAGAATAATAATAATGTGAAAAATTATTACGTGGTATTTTTAGGTTAACATAACAATATAACAACATAACAATATAACAATCACTCACTTTGACATCAGTGTAGGTACAACACTATGATCATAGACAACTGTCTTGTTTACATTATTGCCGGATTCTATTGAAAGGGACTTTACGTATTAAATTTTGTTTTTCTTTTCAGTTAAATTATAAAAAATAAATATTTATAAACATTTCGTCCTAAATGCCATCCATCTCCATGATAAGATTCGTCACAATGAGTTCAAAAAGGAATTTTTGCAAAAATTGAAAAAAAGAAAAATTGGCATTTTAGCACCTACGCAATAGGGTCATGTACTCGCTTCGTTGGCCAAGTCCTTACACTTTTAAGTCAATGATTCGTCGTAATTTCTTACAGCTGACACTTTTCAAAAATTTCATTAATGTTGCTGTTACCTTAATGTTGTCTCATTCACACGATGACATAATTTGGATTTTTCCTTCCTAAAAAAATGCAAACATGTTAGTACTGCAAATTGAGTTTCCTTCAAATTCTCTATAGAAAACAGCAATTTCATAAGTAAAGGCCTAATATTATGTAGGCAAAAATATAAATAGAACATATTAATAATTAGATCGCAATTAACTCTTTATACTTACTTAATCCGATAAAATAATTGTTTTTCTCTTTTTGTGTCAATTCCGTGAGAATCGAATTCCTCTACCATTGTTGATGATTTTTTTCCCGTCTTCCTGAGAACCTGATGTCACTTGTGATATAAATTATTACAATGGCCTTGTTGGAAATCTGTGAATCTACTACGAATTACTACATAAATATTTTTTTTTTTAAGAAATTTGTTTTGTACATTCGTAGACCAATCTAAAATTACCCGAAGGCTGACGCGTATCTTGGCCAGAGTTATTCGGTCATGGGCCAGAGAATCAGTCTGGCCCATAGACAATATTCGTCTATGGTCTGGCCATTCAAAGAGGAAACGCTGCCATACCCTTCCACAAGACGGTAGCGATCTAGATAGGATTTTTTATTAAGTTTAGTTTATTTTTATTAGGTAATAGGTTTTATAAGGGTTTTAGGTTAGTGTTTTGTTTTAGGCAAGTTTTATTTTGTAGGTATGTTTTTAGAATAGAATAGAATAAGTCTTTATTTGCATTGATAAGGGCACAAAATGGTGGTGTTATAAATTATAAAGAAAAATGAGCGCCTTAATCAGCTAATATTAATTTAGCATACAAATATTTTGGTTAATGAAGTTAAGAGCTTAATATATTTAATTAATTTAGCATGCATGTCAAATCTCAAATAATGTTGTTTAAGTATTATTTTTTAAAAGCACTTGTGCTGTAGTTTCACTTTATGTATGTTTTCTCCCAACTGGTTTCGGATTCTACACCATTTTCAATCAATGATAAATCATTGTTTACGTTGCTCAGAGCTAGTGCCTGGAATCAATGAAATATTTTAATTAATTCCCTTGAAAATGGTGTAAATCCGAAACCGGTTGGGAGAAAACATAAATAAAGTGAAACTACTGTACAAGTGCTTTTAACTAAAGATGTGTTTCAAGTTTCACCAAGTGCCGCCAATCGCAAGTATACATTTTCAATAAATAATTATTTATTTTTGCCATATACTCGTAGTTAATAGATTATACAAAGCGGAGGTGGGTAAAGCCCTCCTCCCTGGGAATTGGGAACTCAGTATTGCGCTCTCTCCATTGGCGCTCGGCAGAAGAAATACCCAAGGCACAAAATAACCACTTACTGAAGGTTCACTCCGCATAACTAGCGAAAACAGGCGCACGCACACATAGACGCGTACGTCGGACGAGCTCGGTCGAATGCCAACACGAAATTCTGCTGAGATCATCATACGTACGCGTCTATGCATGTGTGCGTCTGTTTTCGCTCGTTGGATGGAGTCTGCCTTCTGGTGGTATCTATTTTGTGGCCAAGGGGTGTGCCTTAAGAGCGGTATCGCAGCCGGATTTTGAAAAACTTGATCTTAAGGCCTGGTCCATGGTATACAACAATCCTATGGAGTGATTTTGAACTTAATTATATTGTCAGAAAGTCTAGATTAGAACGCTCACTTCTTGTGCTGTCAGCACGCATAATCAGTAAATTTTCAAGTTTTTTCTGCATATTCTGAATAATCGCTGATTCTGAAAAAAGTATTTGATGTAGATATTTTTTGTCTTGACAACGGAAAATAAACTATATTTTTCGTGTTGTAGCACAAATTTCAGACATAAAACTGAAGCCGTACTTATAACTTAAAAAGGCATAATTTTCAAAAAGTCTATCGAGTGAAGTGTGTTGACTACGGAAAGATAACGGTCTGAAAAAACATGTCTGCGATCTTTACATTGATAAGGTCAGTAGTTGGCTCAGCATATTTAAGCAAAAACCCTTGGAATACCAAAGGCAAGGCCTTAAGTGTTTCATATAGATTTAGTGCTCTGCCATAGTATAAACAATTCCCATAGGTAGCTTAATTTCTAAAAGATTGTCTTTTATTTTTCTTTTCAGAGAATATACGCCATTTTATAGTATAGTTTTCATTATTTTTCATAATTTTTAAAGAATTGTTCGATATGACGTCACTTGAGAATTCTAGACATTATACTGATTTTGATGTGTGATTGCTTATAAAAAAGTGGTCTGTCTCTGTCTGTCTACTCATTTGTCATCGATCTGTCAAATCAGCCGGAACCAAATTATTATAAATTTATTTTAATAACAAAGGACATATTTCTAAACAGCCATTTCTCAAGTGACGTCACACGAAGACAAATGGAAGTTGCAGCTGTTTTCGTAAAAGTATTCATCATCACGAGGTTTTTTAGACCAAAGTCTCGAAATGGTTTTCGAATTAACACACCTTAACATAATTTAATCTAAGCAAATTTGGCCTCAGTTCAATACTAATATAATATACTAACACATTTAATTTCCAGTTTAGCAAAAATATTGAATGATCAGACACGACTTCTTACAACTTTACTATTGCTATAGATAAACAAGGTGACTTTTTGATCACCGTCCAAACTCATACGGGAGGCTTGTGAACGGAATCTTACCACATCACGTCTATATTTAATATTTGAAATAGAAGTTCACTTTTTATGTTTTGTAAATTCCTTTATTTTCATTCTTACGTCTGTGACTGACATATATCAAATACATAGATTTCATAAACAATAATATATAAAACTATTTCCTGAAATGAGTTCTGAACATCCTCCTAACCAAAAGAGAAACAAAAAAAATTGAGATTCCGTACATCTTCTTATGTATTTGATATATGTCCTGTCACGGTCGCCAGTTGAACGGAATCTTACCACATCACGTCTATATTTAATATTTGAAATAGAAGTTCACTTTTTATGTTTTGTAAATTCCTTTATTTTCATTCTTACGTCTGTGACTGACATATATCAAATACATAGATTTCATAAACAATAATATATAAAACTATTTCCTGAAATGAGTTCTGAACAGCTTGGTAAGTGATCAGTATCATAGATCAGTAACAATTTTTATGAAATTCGTAAAATTTATTTTCGGCTTTCTATAGTGATTCAATCGTGACTGAGCGTTAATTTGATTTGAAGACGAAATTTCATTTTACGAATTTCACAGAAAAAGGAAGGGCATTTGATTATCTCCTAACGAATGAGGGGGGGGGGGGTACATGCACATTGAGCTAAAGAAGAAGCTAGTCGGCTATTTTCGGCTTCGTATATCGTCGTCTCTGTCACTCAGTACAATATGTGACTTTAGGTCGCTCCCGTCTGTCGGTGTATAATTTACTCAAAATATATGTATATACAGAGTTTGTAAAACCCCCAACATAAAATTATAAAATAGCATCAAAAATAAAAAGAGGGAGACCTTTACAACCAAAAGAACACAAGGTTTTTTTTTTATTAGTGTCCGAAATAATTAGACACCTGTTCCTAAGAATTTTGTTCTTAGCCGAAGTCTAACAAATATTATATTTTGACCTATACATATACCTTTTTAGTATCAGACTAGGGGACGCCTTGCTCCGCTCCGCTTCGCTCGGCTCTGATTTGTTTCAGAACCTTGAAACCTAACCTGATTTACTGAAATATAATTTCACCTATACACATTGTATACCTTTAATGTATCTTAGGGGACGCCTCGCTGTGCTCCGGTTCGTTCGGCTCTGACTTGTTTCATAATGTTGAAACCTAACGAACGACCCTTTTTAAAAAATCGGTTTATGGCCTGGTAACTAGTCATTTTAGCCAAAAATTGCCGCTCCTGTATAAAACACGTTCCATTTTACCTAAATAATTACAACTATTACTGTGTTTAGGCAGTGTGCGTTCTATTGACGTTTGTCACTGCGATAACCGGAATGTCATTCTATTTTGACACTTTGTCAGTGTTTTGTTAATGCAAACAAAGCAAAAATTAATTGAATATCAAAATTTTCAAAAATTCATATCATGAAACTTCTGGTTTCCGCAAGTTGAAATTATAGGATAATGTATCTAGTAACCATTCCTACCTAACGTAAAAATATGAAGTGCGTAGCAAGTACGAAATAATCAAGTGATGAGCATAAAAATATGGCATAATTTTATATTCCAAAACATTTATAGGCTCTCGTTACGGTCACAAATTTAATTATAGCACAAAAAATACATGAACATGTTTAGTGTCCTGGATTGTAAAATTATTGCTTCTCACAGAGTTCAAGGCTGTTGTTCTAGTCGACTACTGTTCAGTTCTTGTTTGTATTCCAAAGACTCGTACGTGGTCACGTAATCCACCGTCTTGTACCATGGAAACAGGCCTTCCTGTTTAGCTCCTTTTTTGGTTCCTTTACCATAGCCGTTCCAATTGTTCCCAACTACTGATATCAAATCACCAACCCGAAACGAGATTTCTTTGTTCCCACCAGTATTAGACAACACGGCTATCCTATAATGTGACGTTGTCGATTTACCGCAGACGTAGTAGATATCGTCTAACGAAACGAAACTATTAGATGCATCAGGTCTGTTCGCTTGCATTAACTCGTATGCCTTCCTGCTCATGGAACTGCTGAATGTACACACTAGGAAGTCACACATAGACAATAGATGCAGGTCCACCATCGCGCTTCTAATACACGGTTGCGATTTTCGCATGCTTGGTATTGCCAACATAATTCTCTTTGCATCATACAGAAATGTATATTCGGGATACTTTAGAGACGCTTCATTTGCAGCATTATAATCATCAGTAGCCAGAAATACTCTTCTAACTTTGACCGGTTTCGACAACTCCAGTTGGTCATAGTAGTCTTTCACGTGAGCCATGTATTCACTTACTTCATGGAAAGCTGCTTCTCCCAGGTACACTTTGTCAGTGCGACGAATATGCACACCAACAATAGGTGTCTTAAAGTCCATCTCACTTATAGCCTTGTCTATATCCGCTTGAACATCTGGCTGGACTTTTAGTGCAAAGGTGAGCAATTGACCTACCCACCAAGATGCTGGGTCACCATTAAACCTCTGTACTCTTAATGCGACGTCTTTTGGTACTATTAGAGGTTGAAATTTCATCAACGTTATCGCACGATTTATTAAAAATACATCTTGGTTACATGATCCTAATAAGGGTTTTATCACAGAAAATATTCTATCTCTGTCCACGTTAAAAAATACAGTTTGTTTAGTCCCGTATGCGTGGGCTAGGCAGAGAACTATGTTATGTAGCATGCAGCCTGATCCACATTTATTCCAATATTTACAATGAAAGTCTAATGCAGCACATTTGGAAAGATTCTGAATATGATATAAACGCTTCTGTACTGTCTCGCTGACCTTTGCCGCCTCTAATTGTCGCCATTCGTTCCATATATCTAACTTTGCCATCTTCTGCATGTCAGAAAGAAGGGATATCTTTCTATTTGATATATCTCTCAAAATATTTCCCATCTCCCATCTCCATTTCCCATCTCTTATTACAGTAAAAACAGTTGCTTTCGTGCTTTTTGTACTTTGTTCTTTGTACAATGTACTTTGCATCGCATGGTTAATGTAGTACCATAGTTCTTTTATATTGCTGTATATTCTCCTCCTTGTTTCTTCGTATTTCACTGAAGGTCTTCGTGAGTGTTTTATCAAGTGTTTGTTTTCTGTGGAAAGAAGTTCATATTTCACAAATAGTAAAGAATATTCTTGCTTTATATGTTCTAATTGTTTTGTCAGAATCGCTCTTCTTGAACAGATTTGTTGATGTCTGGCGTACATCACCATAACTACTAAAGATAACCATATCCCAGTTACTTCCTTCCAGTTTTGCAAATTCATGATAATTTGGAACGGTGATGTTGATTCAATGTTGCTAAATTTTTTTAGCTAAAGACGGATAATAATTTAACATTTGGCGTATTCTTTAATCCTTCGGAATAAAGGCACTCGAGATGATAAGCAAGACTGATGCTAAAGATCGTCAGTTTAGTTCTTGTTTGATTCATGCTTCATTACGTTCCGTGTAATAGTTCCATAGGAACTGAAATGAAAACGTGAACCGGGTGGGTATTGAATGGATTTCTTGGATTCGGCGAAATGTTTGCAGTTGCCATTTCTTGCGAGTAGAGGTTGGTATGGCGATGTTTTCCTCGGATTGTTCAATACATATTTACTTTACGAGTTGCTATTCTTCTTCTATTAGTACTTCGTATATAAATGTAAGAAATATGAAACTCTTTTGTTAAGAAAAAAAAGCAGTGGGTTGTGTCGTAAATATAACCGTAAATTATATGCTGATTAGACTAGTATCCAAAGCCGTAAAACAAGTTAAATTAAAAAAAGCTATATCATTGTTTTTGTTGGTTTGATTCTAGTGCGAAATATAAATTTTCCAATGCAAGTACTCGTAAAGACTTATTTTATATGCATCAAAACTGTTTATAAAATCAATTTTACCGCACAAGTGCTTTTTTTTTTTATTTATTTACTGGAAGTTTGCTAACCTGCAACCTTTCTTTGAGTGTGGTTATCAAAATAAACAGGTTCACCATACACAGCTATCGTTGGTAAGTCGGTTAGGTATACAAACCGAATAAACTCATACGGACTTCATGACCGACCAATGAAGTATCAGACCACCACCCAATCACGTTTGACAGCCAATTTTTCCAAACGATTTTTGACGTTTGTTGAGGGCGTGACCGAATCGTGAGTGTTTTTGGTGGATAATAATGGTTTATTGTGATCTCACAAATACTCCCTTTGAGTAAAATATATATATAATTCATTTTTTCACTGCTGTACGGCTTTAGATAGTCTGTCCTTTTGAGCCAGTCATAATTTTAAGTTCATTACAACAGACAAGGAAGTATGTCTTATTTCTTTAGTATTTTCCTGCTACCTTAAACAAAAAAAAAAATAAGTTTACAACACTTTAAATTAAGATTGAATTTGTAGTTTTGATGTATTTACAAATCGGAAAATAATCTTTCGGGTCACTTAAAAGTTCCTGTGAGCGGCGAAAGTCGTTATTATTATCACATTCATTTCTCAGAGGTTATAATACCTATATATATAGTAAAGTTTTTTATTTCGCACACAAAACAAATTTCGGAACGCATCCGCACGCATGTAGCGCGAATCACAGTTCTGAGATATTTTGGAACGTACCGTTTTTTTCTGTCAAAAATTTGCGTGCACAGAAAGAAAAAGAAAGCCCACCTAAAATTTATAACTATCTGAAATTTGGAGTATTTTTTATTTGTTTGTTTCCTTAGAAAATTTGGAATTTATTTGATAAAGGGCAAGGGCAATAACTTAATTGAAATGTTAGAAACACGAGCAAACTTGCAAGTTATTGCCTCCTTACCGCACTTGTAGCATAAACTACTATCGTTGTGGAGAACATTATTTTTAAACCCGATTCAAATATTATTAGTCGTTAATATTACTTTATAGTGCAAATGTTTTAAACTAACTATGACAGAAATAAATTTCTATGTTTGATTGGCGATTTATCCATCGCAAGGAGATATAAATTAACACAACTGCAATGATATAATTGCAGTATGGAAACGCAGAAAGAAAAGTAAATCTGGATGTGAGGAGCTCTGAATCGGGATTCGAGCCCGAGAGGTCCCGGGTTCGAATCCCGGTTCAGAGGTCCTCACATCCAGATTTACTTTTCTTTCTGCTTTTCTATACTGCAATTATATAATGTTAATTAATATATGTTTAAGGTTTTTTTAATGGTAATATTTATTTATAGGTGTATTATTTTTTGTAGTGTCTTACAATTTTTTTATTGTTATTTCCATTCTTAAATGACGTCACCCGAAGTCAAATTAAATAATAATCATCATGGGGTTTTTTAGACCACAAGTTCTAAAACACTGCTTATTATTAAACCTAAATCTCGAAATGGTTTTCGAATTAACACACCTTAAGACTGTACCTGAGCCTAGAGCATGACCAACTCCAGGCTATCTAGGATTCGTTTGAAGAAATTCGGACTCTCCTTGTATTGAAAAAAAAAAAATTTGGTTTATTGATCTGTTCTCTAGGGATCTTACGTATAAACAATGTACTAAGATTTATACTTTTGACAAAAAAAAATGTTTTTGCCCTCTTTTTTTTTTGGTTTTCAAACGTTCGCTTCAAGAACGCGGCTAAGAAATCAACTTAATTTTTTTTCCATAAAATAGGTAATAGAAATATGAAGGTATATCACCTAAATTCAATATTTTTTTCCCTACAAAATATTTCAGTATTAGCTAAAAACACACCAATTTGTTGTTTCGCTGCGTGATCACTAGTATTACGCGTCCAAGAAAAGAAAAGCAAATAAAGTCTTTGCCATTAGACTTGTGCTGGACGGGTAATAAAAAAAGTTGCTAGAGTATGCCATCTTCTTAACATAATTTAATCTAAGCGAACTGTTATTGGAAATCTGTTACTGACCGGGGGCCTTAGCATCTATCGCTATCGCATTCAAACGTACGCGTTATTGGCTAGAAATTATGTATCACGTCATTTGAAAGTAATTATGATAGATAGGATCTATAGGTGGTAGATCTGATCCCGGGCTCGACTGTGGAGGTACCACCATCTTACTTAACGACCCCCTCGCAGTAATTCGGGGGAGAGTAAGAGGACAGCTCACATGCAAAAAACCGGGAGGCCCACCATGCCTGGGACCGATGGATGGCGGTATATCCATCCCTAATAGCCGGGCCTTATATGGAACAGACTGGTGATGGGCAGCGGCGTCACTGGTGCGAGGGTTCCGGTACCGCGCTCACCAACCCGCCTGCCCAGCGTGTGTGAGTATGGGCAATTCTTCCAGGATGACCGCCAGATGTGGCAAAGTCCTGGAAAGGCTTATGTCCAGCAGTGGACGAACTCGGCTGATGGATGGATGATGATAGATATAAAAGTTAGACAATAAGGCCCCGGGTTATATAAATAGTTAATCGAAATCCAGCACCCGTAACACAAAGATAAATCGCGCGCGACGCGACTTGGTTGAGTCACAAGTGCGAGGAGCGTGACACGGTTTTTGCGATTAAACAAAACAGTATGTCACGCTCCTCGCACTTATGATTTAACTGAATCGCGTCGTCCGCGATTAAAAACTGTGCTACAGGTGCAAGTCGGCTGCCTGTCACCCAGTATTAACCGTTTCTTATGATCTCAATTCCGTTGTAAATACATAAGTACCTTCACAGTGTAGGCAGGAGCAGTACCTACAGTTATACCTTCAACCTTCACAATTACCAATCCACATACACCAGCAGCTTTCCAAAACCCTGCAAGCCTGGCTTTCACTGCGCAGGCTGTCGACTGTGGACACTTTCTAAAGAAATCCGAAGAAAGGACAGGATCTCGCACTTTTATTGCCATTAACACGTTTGCGCACTTACAGCTTGTGCCAGAATATTTTACTTTTACGGTTCTTTTAAGAATAGAAACCCTTTAGTGAATTAGTCGACTTAGATTTGCCTGAGATTGATCTTGAAACTAGATCGAACGAAACGGGCCTATAATAATATTGTATAGATTCCACATATTCATTCATTATTGAGACAATTTAATATCAACCTTAGAGTATCTATCCCTGCGTTCCGAAATAGAATTATATCGCTAAAATCGATTACGAAAGTATGAAGTGAATGGCTTATGATCCATTGTAATTCTATTACGAACCGCAGGGTTAGTATCCTCTAAGATCCGTACTCTCTTCCCCACTTACACACACACAACGCATACACGCACGCACTCAACTCATATACACCCTCTCTCAAACACATCTCTCTTAAGGGGCTATACCGTGAAAATTGACACTTTTTGAAGTTATTTATCTGCTCTTTTAATGAAGTTCCAAGTAAAATAAATTAGTATAACAATTTTGGGACCTTTTACTAGATTTTGGTCTATCAGAAACGCGATAGGAGGAATTTCATATGATAGAAATAATTATTGAAATCAGGTCTAAATTTACACTTTTTTTGATATTCTGACAAATTAGGATAGCATACAGACTTGAAAAATATTTATTTAGATGGGTTTTAACTACACCTAAATTACTGGTTATGGAATTTTTTGTAGCTATTTTAGTTAATTTTGCATTAATTTAAAACCGACTTTTTGACAATTTTCCCCGATTCCGTCCCTTTCGCACTGCGGGTCTTTCTGCCTGGAGTAACGGGGACCTTTGCTAGCACGGTATATCACCTTAACTTTATTAGTTTTTTGTTTTAAAGTTTATTCTAAGCTGATAAGAAAATTAATTGTTTGCTATAAAGAGCGAGACCGCCTGGCACAGGTAGGTGGTCTCAACATTGTTCTGTATTAATATTAAGAAAGTTATGAAATAAACGTTATTATGTTATTTTATTTATTTATAACACTTTTTGCACATTTACACAAATAACTTAAAACACAAAAGAAACAATTAAACATGGTGTACAAGGGCGGCACTTATTGCTAATAGCAATATCTTCCAGGCAACCCTTGGTAGCTAACAGAAAGATGAACAAATTAACATGTGGAGGTGTAAATACTAATCAGAAAATAATAGGGAGATCAAGATTAAAATATAAACCTAAATATCTAAGACATAAACTTACATATAAAAATACATGAACATACTTAAATAAATGAATACATACCTATAAAATATACACATACATATGTATACAGAATGGAAAAAAATTAAGGGCCCTGGAGGGGAACTACGTTAAATCCTTTAGTTAGCTCATTTTACTGAAAAGAAACATTCCTTTATATTTTTAAAGAAATAAAACTGCATTTAAAGATCTTCTAAAATTCGCTTGTCTCACCCGGGAATCGAACCAACTAAAAATTTAAAAAATAAACCCTCGCTATTTTATCATACGAATTGGTAGGATTATTGTTCAGGATAAAATTTGTCTAATAAACATTTGGTCTTACACTCATCTGTTGAAAGTAATCGTTCGAATTTCAAATTTGTTGCTCCGAGTTGCAAAAAAAAAATACGTTCCCTTTTTAAACTTTTCGTCAGTACGCCTAGTGCAAGAAGGAATTGTGCTGTGCATAGATTTATTATAACCATTTAACGATTTTCTTATCAAAGTCTTCAACAAGTACTTAAGATAAATGACATTAGCAAGCTTGTACTTCATACGATGTCTTTGGATGTTAGAGAGATAAGAAAATTATAACGTGTCAATTACGTGTTACATACAAGTGAACAGTACTAGGTATTGTTGATATAGAACTTGTAATAAATATTCAATTTCATGGGTATCTCGTACAACAGATGAGTGTAAGACCAAATGTTTATTAGACAAATTTTATCCTGAACAATAATCCTAATGATTCGTATAATAAAATAGCGTGGGTTTATTTTTTTTAATTTTTAGTTGGTTCGATTCCCGGGTGAGACAAGCGAATTTTAGAAGATCTTTGCATGCAGATTTGTCTCTTTTAAAAAATAAAGGAATATTTCCTTTCAATAAAATGAGGATTTAAGGTAGTTCCCCTCCAGGGCCCTTGAATTTTTTCCAACCTGTATAAATAATAAATAAGCATACAAAAATTATAATAATATTGCATATTTGAGTTCTAAGATGGGTACTCTGTTGAGAAAAATTGCTTCACTTTTATTTTAAAGTGATTTTTATTTTTGAATGCCTGAATTGACACTGGTAAGTGATTCCAGTGTCTTGCAGCGTGTACCGAAAATGAGTCACTGTAAAATCCTGTTCTGTTTTCTGGAATAGCTGTCCTTTGACCTTATTATGTTATTAAAATAAAAGTTATTCTTAAGATATCAACACATTATTTTGACACCAAAAGGACTTAGAAGGAGCTACCTGATTACCTGTTACAAAATATTTGATGGGATTATTTTACATATATCGATTTTGTACTTGATTACAAAATCGATATATGTAAAATAATTTTCATTATCAGCTACAATTGACTTAATAACAAAAATTAAAACTAATATTGATAAAAAAAACATAGCCTTGGGAATTTTTATAGATTTAAAAAAAGCTTTTGATACGGTGAGCCATAATCTACTTCTACAAAAGCTTCACAACATTGGCATCACTGGATCGGCATATGAAATATTTGTGTCATATCTTAAAGAAAGGCAACAGATTGTAAAAATGGGTGACTATGAAAGCAAACCCTCTAGAATTACCTGTGGAATTCCTCAAGGATCAATTTTGGGCCCCTTGTTTTTTCTAATTTATGTTAACAATATATCAAAAGTAGGTATAAAGGGCCATATTACCTTGTACGCAGATGACACTTGCTTTTTTTATTTTGGTCATGATATCCTTGAAATCACAAAACAAGCACAAGAGGATCTAAATACATATAACAGGTGGTGCCAATACAACCTACTAACTATAAATACAAAAAAAACATCATACATGATATTTTCAGCAAAAAATAAAAAAATTAAATATTTTTCTCCACTTACCATTAATAACGAAACTTTGCATCAATCACGTGAAGAAAAATATCTCGGTCTTATATTAGATGATCGATTGACATTCAGGGCACACATTGAACATGTGCGTTCTAAAATAACATCTCTTACTGGAGCTTTACACAGAATGGTACATTGTGTACCAAGGGAAATACGCTATACACTGTATAACACCCTGGTGAAATCAAAACTAGACTATCTTATTGAAATATGGGGTTGTGCTGCAGAATCTAACCTTAAACGCCTTCAAACTACACAAAATAAACTTATAAAGGTTCTTCTACAGTTTGAATACTTAACACCTACACGTACATTATATAAAAAGACCAAATTATTCAATCTTAAACAAATATACACATATAATACTTGTATCCTTATACGAAAAATTCTAAAAAAAACAAATTCATACAGAAATTAACCTGGAGAAAAGAACATTTAAACATAATCTCAGAAGAAAAAATATATTAAAATCACATTGTCCAAGGACTGAGTATGGAAAAAGAAATTTACTATATGGTGGAGTGCAACTTTATAACAAATTACCAAATAACATAAAAGAATGTGAATTGATATCTACTTTTAAAACTAAGCTCAAAACTTACATTGCAACAAACGTGTTTTAAAGTAAAATATTACCTACCAACATATGTACACTGTCGACAAATCATAGAACAAACTAAATGTTATCTAAGCAAAATCTCATTTTAAGTGAACTATGTTCTTATGAGAATAAAGATCATTAACCATTATATTTTATGACAAAATGTACTCACTTTTCTACTAAAATCAGTGCTAGGGGAGTGTTGGTAAACACGGGGGCTCAAGAAACATTAATGAAATTATAATCTCTTTGCCTGTCTGCTAAACCAACACACAAACTACATGGCCGATTGAAGTTTTTTTTGGTTGGAAAATTATACTTAGATTCTAGGAAAAATATGAAAATCGTAGTTATGTCATTTTACTATAGTGACGTCGACAAATACATGACGTCGCAGCTTCGAATCATGGCCCGAGGATTTTTTCAAAATATGTATTCGTCTTGGTGGTAGAGCTGATGCCAAATTCAAATTCAAATAGTTTATTTTGCAAAGTAGGTATATAAAATACACGTTTCACAAGTCAAAATTTAATCTTATGAAAAAATATATGTAATAAAATAATAAATGAACATGAACTAGATTAAAGGTTTATTTAATTTATGTAGCAATATATATACGATTGAAATTATAGATAAAATATATATTATACAAGGTGAAATCCAATCAACCGCCCGAACCCACACCGGAGACCCGGCCAGGGACCAGGAACAAGGTTCAATGATCACCAACCGAGCCCCCAGCACGAATCTAGGCGTCCGACCAAATCCCATCCTATATACTACATACTAATAAGGTTACATATATAAATACATGCCTACCTCCGCCCATTCGATTAGTCTTGCTAAGAAGAACGGGCAAGAAACTTAGCAAGATCATGTCTTTTTTTTCAACATTAAACTTATACTATACAATATATGACTTATATCTACTTTAACCAAGGGATAAGAAAATACAAGACAGCAGGAATTCAGGTTAATGAAAAAAAGAAAAACATATACAACGTGTAACAGAAAGGTGTGACCATATTTGAAGAGCTTATTCAGTCAATGGTATAGAACAACTTTTACTATGGAACAAAACCTGTATCTCGAAAAAAATTTTTTACCTATTCATAGAAAAATTCAATGCCGCTCGGCCGAAATATATGGAAGAGCAGATTTTTTTTTGAGATTTCAGGGTTGGCTCCATAGTAAAAGTTGTTCTATACCATTGACTGAATAAGCTCTTCAAATATGGTTACACCTTTCTGTTACACGTTGTATATATCTTTGCCTACCTTTGCCAGGCTCGACTGTGGAGGTACCACCATCTTACTTGGAGACCCCCTCGAAGTAATTTGGGGGAGAGTAAGAGGACAACTCACAGGCAAAAAGCCAGGAGGCCCATAATGCCTGGGACCGATGGATGGCGGTATATCCATCCCTAATAGCCGGGCCTTATATTGAACAGACTGGTGACGGGCAGCGGTGTCACTGGTGCGAGGGTTCCGGCACCGCGCTCACCAACCCACCTGCCCAGCGTGTGTGAGTATGGGCTATTCTTCCAGGATGACCACCAGGAGTGGCAAAGTGGAAAGGCGTATGTCCAGCAGTGGACGAACTAGGCTGATGGATGGATGTGTTTGTGTTACTTGAAATTTGTTTTTGATTGATCTTTTCTGGTTTGTAAGATCTCGCTCTACCCTGACCAAGAGACAGGGCCAGCGCGTTGTGTATGTACAGGTGTTTAAGGCGATATGTAAAATTTTAGCGTCCCTGTTACTCCATATGCGAAAAAACCCTCAGTGCGAGAGGGACGGATTCGTGGAAAAGTAGCAAAAAGTCGGTTTTTTATTAATATAAAATGTACTAAAAATGCTATCAAAATTTCGTTTAACCAGGTCTTAGATACTGTTAAAACCCATCTAATAAAACATAATTGCAGTTCATATGTCATTCTAAATTGTCAAACCAGGAGAATTGGTGTCGATAAAGACTTCATTTCAATAAATACTTCTATCGTGTCAAAATTCTCCAATCGCGTTTCTGTTTTAACAGATCCCTAGAGAAAGATTTCAAAAATAATATACAATTTTATCAAAATTATACATTATTTACCGAAGTAGATATAGAAGTTCTAAAAGTGTAGATTTTTTTTCCGTAACACCAATAAACACTTATTGGGCGTACATGTAGTAATAATACGAGTACTTATAGATGTTACACTATTCAAATGACTTCGCTTACAACTGCTATATTATGCAAATTGGCTGCACTTAATGCATATTTCCCTATGGGATGGTGTAACACAGCCACTGGTCACATTATATGACACAATGAGGGTAATCGGAAATAGTGACCAGATTCTCTATAATAACAGTTGCCGACATGTGTAAGCAGTTTGTCGCAATTTTAAATCTAGCGAATTATAGGTATGTTGTTGTTGGGTCATTCCCAACTCATGCCTTCCTGTGAACTAGTAATTTTTCCAACCCACATTAATATTAACATAAATACGCTTTATTGTGCACCAAAAGAAAAACAACAAAAAAGACAATACAAAGTTGGAAAAAACAAAGATATAGGCAACAATGGGCGGTCTTATCGCTTAGAGCGATTTCTTCCAGACAACCTTTGGGTGGAAAATATTTTGGAAGTACGTGAAGGCGTAGGCGGTGTACCTATTATAATCAAAAATGCTTAAATAATGGTCTAAACATGTATATATTAACTCAACACGTAAACTAGACACAAAATAAATAAATATTACATTCAATTAAATACAAAATATATACATGTGTATAAAGATAGATAAGTACCAGTACAGTAATTAGTAGAGAATTAAACTTAAATTATCAAAGGGATAAAAAATGCTCCTTAATTAGTCTTTTAAAAACAGCCAAACTAGGAGCACGTCGTATTGAAACAGGCAAAGCATTCCACAGCCGAACAGCTTCGACTGTGAAAGACTTGCCGTAGAAAGTTGAAGTGTGAGGTGGTGTCTTCAGTTTCAGACTTTCAAATGACCGCAGTGGCCGTTCATGCGACTGATGGAGAAAGTTAAAGCGTTTTCTTAGATAGGCCGGAGAAGAAGGATCAAACAGCACAGTGTATAAAAGAGATAGAATGTGAACATTTCGATGAGAACGAATTGGAAGCCACCCTAGCTGGGAACGAAATTCGGAGATATGATCAAACTTGCGGAGGCCGAATATAAATCTGATGTAAAAGTTTTGAAGTCACTGAAGTTGCTCCTTTGTGAGGTCAAGGTAACATGAGTCAGCATAGTCAAGAATGAGTAAAAGAAGGGATTGAGCAAGAGCAATCTTTGTAGCAGTAGGCAGAAAATTACGCAGCCTTCTCATAGAGCCTGAAGATGCAACAATTTTCCGGCTATTTCTTCTATTTGAGGTATTCAGTGTAAACAATTATCTATCGTTATTCCCAAGTTCTTCACCTTATCGCTGAATGGAACGTGTATTCCATCAAAGAATATTTGTGGAAGTATCTGCCATTCCACTCTGGACAAAAAGTAAGGGCTTCCGATGATTATCACTTGGGTCTTATTTGGATTTACTTTTAACCCGTATTGCCTGCTCCAATCCGATATATGAGTGAGATTTATATTGGTAGTAGCAATAGCACTGGGGATATCTTTAAGTTTTGCCTGCGTATAAATTTGGAGATCATCTGCATATAAGTGGTAGGAAGAAGAAATCAGATTAGAAATACTATTTATGAAGATTGCAAAAAGAAGAGGGGACAAGACGCCACCTTGAGGAACACTGGCAGTGGTGTCACACCAGTTGGATAGTGAATCTTCAATACGAATACGCTGCCGGCGTCCATTCAAGTAACTACGAAACCAGTCAATTACCGTTGGAGATATGTTAAGAGAACGCAATATGCCCAATAGAATGTCAAAATCCACATTGTTAAATGCGCTTCTAAAATATTAGGTCATTAACTATGAAATTGCCGTTAATATTTTTTATATATTTGTTTTTTATATACTCCACATAAATACAAACAATTAAATGATTTTAGTCGCTATATTTCGACCCCTCAGTGGGGCCGTCATCAGGCGAATGAAGATATCTTTGAAGATAACTCAATTTTTAGTATTAACATCTGTACAAAGAGCACAACTTAACTTTGTTTTTCTTGTTAGGAAGTTAAAAGTGAAAAAGATGCTGGTCTAGATTAGTATAAATTAGGTTTATAAATCAACAGTTTGAAATGAAATGCACAATTAGTCACGATTTTGTCAAAACAAGCTTAAGAGTATATTCAAAATTTACTCAATAGTTCCTCAACAAAACCCTATTGCCTATGTTTTGTGTAAACTGTCATCGCAAAGTTTCCATTGGTTTTTGTAAATTAGAATTTTAGGGTCTCACGTTTTTTAAGTGAGCCCAGCCTCACTTCAGCCGTTTGGGAGATACGTCTAAGAGAAACAGTTTAGAAATGCCACCCGGGTGTAGAACTCGGCCTCTGGAGTCACATACGAGTTCGAAGGAAATTATGTAACAAGTTATAGCGCGAATAGATTGTTGAACTGCAATTCTTTTTCGTTATTTTACAGCATTTTCATATTAGGTTTAATATTTATTTACGCATATTAATTGCATTACATACATATAATAAACTTAATATAATAAAAGCAGATTATTATTCATTATAAAATATTATAGAACATGTTTATTGGTAATTGTACAATAGGTAAAGGTAAAGATAATTAACATAAGGTACTTTAGTACTGTTTCAAGTGGTTTAAAAACAAACCAATATTTTAACAAAACTATATATTATTAAATAACATTCAAACAGATAAAATAACATAACATTTTCATTTAAATTTTTTCATCGAGACATACGTCAAAATCATACAAAATCTACTTCTTCTTCCTTTGAACTTGCTAAGCTCCAAGGAGTCAGTAACAAGTACATTATAAACATCACATAAGCATAAACAAAAAAAATTGATTAAAATAAATTGCATTAATAATTAAGTATTAATAACAAAATTCTAATTTCATGACGTAAAATTATCTACCCTTCAAAGAATTCCTCCACACTGTAGAGGTTCTGCTCCATAAGCAATGTGACAGAGTTGGCGGCTGTCAAATGTGCGAGGAGGCGGTTACAGACTTGTGGTTCAGCGAGGTATCATTCAGGAAGTACCTGTGCGGTTCCGAGTGGCTGAGCGCAAACAATACGGATTCCGTACCATCCACTCCACTTCGATATTATTCAATATTGCATACTCCTCGTTCCTCGAGTCACTGCTTCGCTTGTGAAACCTTTCAATTGTCGGAAATAATCTCAGATTCTTTCTAAGGATAGAACTACACTAGCCCAGTACAGCAATCACAGACCATTAGCTATTAGACATCTTATCACGATATTATTTAATATTGCATACTCCTCGTTCCTCGAGTCACTGCTTCGCTTGTGAAACCTATCAGTTTTTGGAAATGGTCTCTGATTCATTCTAAGGCAAAGACTACAAACACTCAAAGACCAATTAGCCATTAGAAATCTTATCATCAAGTAAGAATATTTTCCGCCACTGCCATGCCAGGTTGTTGCTGCAGGGAGGGCACTAAGCAAGGAAATAGAGATGAGATAGTATGTAATGACAAAATGTGTGTTGGCGAAAAAGGTTTGCCTTCCTTACGACGCGACGTCTAATGGCTTAGTGGTCTGTGACAACACTACATACCTATATTATTTACTTTTTTTTTTGTAAATAATGGGCTTGCACCTTGTGTTGTGTTGTGGACTGTATGGTGGGAAAATTAAGATTTATCGAGCGTCGCATCGTCGTCGTGTCTTTGTTTTGAAATTTATAAACAGAGCAGCAAAGGAAAGTGGAGGGACTTACAGGCGGTTAATGATGTTGATGTTCCTTGTCAATCCTGGTGCTATGTACACGCACAGTTCACTACATGCACTAGATGATGTATCATTTGTAATAATTTAGATTGTTTTACGGTTTTATGGCGAGGTTCAAATATGGCGGGTAAGGATCGGTGAGTGAGTGAGTTCTCAAGGATAGAATGGATTGACTGGGAATGGGAATGAAGTGGTTTGGCGGTCCTTGTACTTTACTACCTACCGTGCCCGATGGAAAGGCGTGCATAAACCTATGTTGAAACGTGCTCGCCCATAAAGTGGGAGAGCAAAAGCAGGGTCTGGGAGACTTTGGTAACGGACGAATGACTGATATTATGCTCTGCTGGTCGCTTGGTGGCATGGTTTCAGCATGAAGGTGGTGACAACCAGTATAAGTGAAGGTTGGTTAGGTTTTGGTCTTTTAACAGTACAGAGTGCGCAAATCGTATTTAGAGTCACAGGGTTTTGGTAAAGTTCATGCCACCCAGGAAGGATCCTTTCAGGCACCTAGAAACCTTATTGAACGAGTGAACGAAGCGAACGAAGTTCTTCGAGGCGTTTGTATGTGTGTATGTATGAATGTTTGTCCGACGATAACTCTAGTACCATTGATCGGAACGTAATGAAATTTGGCAGGCGAGTAAATGAGACAAAAAGAATTTTCAAGTTCGAACATGAGCCAAATCGGTCAAGGTCGAATCGTGAGTTCATAGTTTGGGGCGAACTACTAGTATTATATGTACTCGTAAAGGTTTGTGTCCTTTATCTGGAATGGAACGTAGCTCGTGAAATCCTTTCATCGGATACTAAAATTGCTTGTAGTTAGCCAGAACTGTGAACTCGCGATGTACCTCTTACAACCCCATATCTTGGCAACCCGTAAACCGATTTGGCTCATGTTCAAACTTAAAAAGTCTTTTTGTCTCATTATCTCGCCTACCAAATTTCATGACGTTCCGATCAACGATACTCGAGTTATCGACGGACAAACATTCATACTGAGTAGTGGTAGAGCTGATGCCGGGCTCGACTGTGGAGGTACCACCATCTTACTTGGAGACCCCTCGAAGTAATTCGGAGGAGAGTAAGAGGACAGATCACAGACAAAAAACCAGGAGGCCCACCATACCTGGGACCGATGGATGGTGGTATATCCATATCCATCCCTAATAGCCGGGCCTTATATGGAATAGACTGGTGATGGGCAGCGGCGTCACTGGTGCGAGGGTTCCGGCACCACGCTTACCAACCCGCCTGCCCAGCGAGTGTGAGTATAGGCAATTCTTCAAGGATGACCGCCGGGAGTGGCAAAGTCCTTGAAAAGCTTATGTCCAGCAGTGGACGAACTAGGCCGATGAATGGATGGAAACATTCCTACATACATACAAACGCCAGACTGTTCAAGTAGACTCGGATTACTTCGCTCGCTGAACTTTGACTACATACTCGAAAATAAGGAAAAGGTTTCCAATATATCCAAGTTAAAAAGAGGCTTTATTTGAAATTTTCAAAACTTTGCAAAATGTGACGTCATTGAAAATTTTCCGTATGTACTTCGGTTATACTTTGGCGCCAAAAAAACCGCGGTTCTCAAAATTGAGCTACCTGTTTAGGCAAAAGTATTCAAAAACTTTGTGTTTAGGTACATTTAAGTACATTACGATCATTATTAGGTAGTTCATTCATTCCATTCGTTCGAGAAGAAACCAGATTCCAAAGTCAATACTCTCTGCCCGGCAATTAAATTCTATTTCTGAATATGCAGTAAATGCAGGTTCGACAGAGATGCGCGTTATCTTTAGCGGCTTGGTTATGCGTTACATAAAAAAAAACGTCACGGATGACAATATAACAAAAAACAAGTACTATGTAAGAAGTGTCTCTTGCTTTATAATCGTCTTTTTTTAGGGTTCCGTACCCTAACGGGGAGAGTGGAAAAACCTATAATGACTAATTATGAATGATTCTGAACAAAATTTTCTTCATTACAAAATCGTTAGTGCCGATGACGGCGACGTGAACTTATAAGATTTTCCCCTACCAAAAATCGCTCAACGATTAAACAAGTTTTTACTTAAAAAAATAATGTAAGCGAATTCTTTTTTCTTTCACAGGTTGTTCCGCTGTTACGGAAGCCTAGTAGAGCGAGGCCCGAGTCGCACTTGGCCGGTTTTTTATCATTTAAACAGGTCGATGCTTTTTATTATTTTTTATTTGTTAGGTACTTAATTATAGCTTTTAGTTACCTGCTCAAACTACCCATCTTTGTAGAAGTTAAAAACTTGTTGAGTTGATTTTGTTCTTTAGTCTTTGATTTGCTGCTTTTATTTTGTAAGAATTCTAATTGGAGGTATTTGCAGGGCAATAGAAGTAAGAAGAATGAAAAACCATAACTCAGAAATACGTTTCAATAGTAGTTTATGCTACAAGGGTGAAAAGGAATAAATTACGTAAACGTAACCGACTAATTTATTGCTCTTACGCCCGTGTATCATACTACGTTTTTCAACGCATAGTGTGAGGAAATAAAACAAATATAATCTTGTGAACCTTAAATTATGATTGGCTCAAAAGGACTGTATCCAGAGCCGTTAAACAGTGGTAAAAAAGTATAGCGTTTTACGGTACACAGGAAAGTTTGCAGGTTAGCCAACATCTCGTAAATAAATTAAAAAGTAATAATAAAATAAAGCCCTAGGGCAAAATAATCGACTTTCTGTTCGGTTTTGATGCATAAAAAGTGGGCCTTTACGAGCACTTGCATTGAAAAAACATTAAAACCTATTAATAGTGTGGATTCGATGTAACATAATTTAACTTATTTGATAGGACTAAACTTAATTTTAGTGTTCTGTCTTTTTCTTTCTGTATCGAAAAGACAAAGACAGAACGCTCAAAATCTTAGAATAAGGAATATTAAAATAAGGTTAGTTATGTCAAATAGTTAAGTCGTGTTACACCGAATCGGCACAATTATTAGTTCTAATTTTTCTGATGACGACGACGGCGCAAAACCTTATTTTGCTCTAAGCAAGGTACAACGTCCGCAAAATTATCTTCTGCTAAATATATCCCTAGGGACGTAAAACCAGTCTTACAGGGCATTGAGCTCAGGCTGTGATTATATACAAACAATCGGGAGAGGCTTTGTAGTGAGAATCAGCGGGTAGACGATACTAGACTTCACAGAACTTTTAGACTAGAAGCGTACAGTTGGTAACCCTATGTATCGAGTAACAAGATGGGACCAATTTGTAGTAGTGTAGAAAAAAATTGCATCGAAATAAATAAGGTTGGTGGATCACAATCTGGAGCATTTTGTTTTTGCTGCCTGTACAAAGCCTGCGCCCAACCAACCCTGTTTATTTTGATGTAGTTTTTTTTTCTACATAACTATGAATTGGTCACTGAATCGATTTTTTTCATCCTCGATAAAATCAGGCCGACTTACGTTAGTACCAACATAGGATGCGCAAACCTTATTTTTAAACACTTTTTGATAAGCTCTATCGAACGTAGTAGGGCCTACTTATTACTGATAGACGTGATTTTCTTATTTTATTTATTTTGATGCAGTTTATTCTGATGCAGTTTTTTTACACATCTCCGAATTTGTCACATCTTATCTTATTCAATGTAACGACGAACTCGAGTCGAAGAAGTCGTAAATTGCCAGACAGGAAGACGGTAGATTGGGTTGGTTACAGAGTGGTGGTCAAGATTCAGTAATCCTGTGTTATCTTCAGGGTTCCTGGAGGGTACCGTGAGGCTGGTAAAAGAAAAAGAGAAACAAGAAAGACAAAAGAAGAAAGAAGAGGCCTATACCTAACAGTGGGCTGATGTTAGCTGATTGCCGATGATGATGATGAAACTAATCATTTATTTCATTTCATCCTCATGTACTCTTCCGTAAATTCGCTGTTCTGCATCCTAAGGTCATTATAACAGCTGGTTAAAAGAGGTATAACCGGCTGCTTTATCACCTTAGAGTGAAAAAATGCTGGGTATAGGTGAATCCTTCTGGAGTTGATCTCATGCAACATCCGAATACTAGATTATTGAGAGATGTGTACAGTCAACAAAAGAAATAGGTAACCAGGCCCAGGGCAACACTTTATTCTTTAGACCGTGGGTCTTCAACCCGCGGCCCTTTTTTGCGGCCCTTAGAGGCTAAGGAAATTTTCATCTATTCTATATGAATTCACGGGCAACACTTTTAAAATCAAACGTCGCCGCCGCCCAGTCACCGAGCGATTTTCACCAATGTGGTGAAAAGTAAACAATGTCAATCCTCACATTAATCTGTATCTCATTATTTTTGAACAAATAAAGACATTTTTAATTCACTTGTTTGGTTTTAAATTATAGTTGAGGTGGTATGTTTACATGTGGTTATGTGCGGCCTTTTGACAGACCTGGAATAGATTACAGGCCCTCCAGCTAAAAAAGGTTGAAGACCCCTGAGACCCACAAACCGTGATAGATGAGGAGTACTCGGTTAATTCAAACAAACACGCACTATTGATCCAGTATTCCTCATTATATGTATATAGTTATCACTCGTCAGTGGGTCTGTTTTTTTGTTGGTATCTCTTTTGTTGACCGTACTTATATATAGGTACAATTGGCATAGAATAAATTATGTTAAGGTGTGTTAATTCGAAAACCATTTCGAGATTTAGGTTTAATTAGCCGTATTTTCGAAGTTTTGGTCTAAAAAACCTCATGCTGATGAATATTTTTACGAAAAGGCTGCAACTTCCATTTGCTCTCGTTTGACGTCACTTGAGTAAAGGCTGTTAAGAAATGTGTCCTTTGCTATCAAGATAATTTTATAATAATGTGCTTCAGACTAATATGACAGGTAGATGACAGATGAGTAGACAGACAGAGACAGACCACTTTTTTACAAGCAATCATACCTTACAATCAGTATAATGTCTAAAATTCGGAAGTGACAAGTTCATCGGACAATTGTTTAAAAAGTAACGGTTAATTTATATACCAAAATAATGAAAAATGTGTCCTAAAATGGTGTATATTCTCTGAATTAAAAAAAAAAAGCTTTAAAAAATTAAGCTATGTGAATTGCATGTAATACAGTCCTTTGCATGAGCTAATATTATCAAGGGTACTAAATACCTAGTGATCGGATCCTTAAATACCAACAGGCACTTAAGTAAATGTTCCCTGCACGTCCTCAGCTGCATTCTGGTACCTTATTTACCTAAAGGTCCAAGAAGCTGGTTTCAGGGCATTAAACTTAGACTGAGTTTTTAGTAACTAAGAAAAAGCTAAGAAACCAAAATGAACATAGATATTTGAACATTACTTTTTCTTTGAGTCGTACAGGTCAACAATCATCAAAGGTTAGACCGAAGAAACGGAAGGGTTGTTATTCTTGTCAATCCATTGACAATCCATTGACATATGTGTCAATAAACTACATTATGTTAAGGAATCCTTCCCGAGTCGTTGCTCTTTCCTGATGCCAATGAAAATGGATTGTCCCAGCTGTTTTAAATACCGAGGTCTAAACAACTTTCAAAATCATCAAGTGTTTTATAAGTTTATAACACTGGTTTTCATTGCCGCTTTCAAAATGTACATATGGCCATTTGATTGTACATATGTATAGTCATTCGTGATAGATAATATATATCACATGCAATAAAGCTGCATCTTAAATAAAGAAAGCCACTCCAAAGCAGCTGTGAATTCACTTAACCTTAAAACCTGGCGGTTTCTCTCGCGCGAGCCATAACAAAACGCAAAGCCAACGCGTGCGCACGATCCATTCCAATTTGTTGACATTGCGCGCGCAATCGAAATGTGTATAACGTAAAGTAGTGATTGGAAATTCGAATACGAAGTTGAAAAAGTGTCATAATGAGGGCTGTGCTCATTTTGTGTGTTTGTGTGTACGGTGCTGTGGGACAAGATATTAATGCCATGAATAAAATGCCAAAGTATGATAGTAGGTATGATTATTTGGATGTGGACGCTATATTGGACAGTAAAAGATTGGTTAGGAACTACGTGGACTGTCTCATTGCCATCAAGCCCTGTACACCTGAAGGGAAGGCCCTGAAAAGTAAGTTTCAACTCTACCTTTTCCAACTGTATTGTTTTTTAATTAGTCTGGTTTATCGTGGATAAAGAGATGCCTTGCTTTATTTGTTTTGTAATAAAATACAATTGAATAATATATTCAAGGATTTTTCCGTAACATTTTGCAAGATTGTTCGTTTAATTTTCTACCTTGCTTGAAGAATTAAATTATTTGATGGATTAATGAACATTATAACTATAGAGTAAAAACCTATAGAGTAACTGCATATAGAAAACAGGGATTCGAATACATAATTCTGCACAAATGGTAGCTTTATTACTAGAAGAATTTCTTCAAGCCAACCTTTGAGTGGTGAAGAAATATAATGTGAAGAAATATTTTTCTTTATCAATATTGACAATATATTTGGTGTACTTATACCTAGCTAGATATGTTATCCTAAAGTTTTTACATTCATATACTCACGCCTGCCTCCGAGAAGATTTTCATCTAATACGATCCGGACACACCTTTCCTGAAGTTTTTATTAGTTTGTTATATGATTACTTGAACTATATGTTTTATAGCGAAATCCATCGCTGCCATCCATACTCTTAATAATATTAAGTGAAGTGAAGTAAAAGATCAATTCGAGACAAATTTTAACCCGAGGAATTATTTTCAAAATATTTGTCTTACTTATAATTTGTTTTTAATTTATATTTTCTAGTTTGCAATTCACTTTAAGAGTATGGCCTACCCTAACAACTTTTTTTATTACCGGTCTAGCACAATAAGTCCAATGGCAAAGACCTTATTTGCTTTTGATAGAGGCGATTACATGGCTCATCGCCCTCTTTTTCTTGGACGCGTAATACGCAGCGATCGATCACACAGCGAAACAACAAATTGGTGTGTTTTTAGCTAATACTGAAATATTTTGTAGGGAAAAAATATTGGTTTTAAATAGAATCCCATCATTTTTCTATTACCTATATATATCTCTTAACCGCGTTCTTGAAAGAACGTTTCAAAACCAAAAAAAGAGAGTGAAAAGCATATTTTTTATTGTTAAAAGTAAAAATCTTAATACATTGTTTATAAGTAGAATCCCTAGATAAAAGATCAATAAATTAAATATATTTTTTTCAATACGAGCAAACTCCGAAATTTTTCAAACGGATCCTCGAAAGTCTGGAGTTGTTCATGCTCTAGGCTCATGTACAGTCTTTATAAAGAGGCAAAAGTTTGAAAAAAACTATTTCCGCAAAACAAATCATCCTCCCAGAGTACCCCCTTAGAGTGTACTTATAATATCTACTCTATCTACACTAGTTATGCAAATGTTTGATTGTAGAGCAAAAACTTGTAGATCGGTAGGCAAAATTTATTATGTGCGTACATACGATAAAGTTAGAAAAGATCTAAACTTTGAGATTATATATAAACAATAATAATTATTTATTATTTATTAACTAATTATTTATTTATTTATTAAATATAAAACATTACTGTTGTATTACTGAAATTTAATGTAAATAAACGTTATTAATTGACTAGTTTGTCTTTAAATGTAGTTAATATATATATATATACACTTAATAAAATAAAATTTAAGTTATTGTGAGATATATTTCGGGCCCTATCCTGGGTCCGGCATCAGTCACAATGAAATTGACAAAAATAAATAAAAAAATAATGTGAATTACACAAACAGAGCGTATAAGAATAATAAATTATTAAATGATTACAAAAATTAAATAAAATAAGAATACATCAATGTCCAAGAAAACAATCAATCATTTCATTACGCTCGCAAAATGCCAAACAATCAGGTGACAGTGCGTTTAGTGAGGGATCAGCGCTATTATGTATCTCTAGTTGCCTTCTGTACTGGGTGCCTATCATCAAAAACATAGATAAAAACTGAAATTTCAAAATTGCCTTTAGTGGGTATTGAACTATTAACGAACTGTGTCGTCACTTCAAGTGCGAACATATCCTTAGATAATCGGAATTCAATAGTATATCTATGTTTTTATGATACGCACCTAGTCCAGTTGGCAACTAGAGATACATAATAGGCCCGCAGGTCTAGAAGTCTTTTGGCTTTACTTGATGGATTTTGAGACTTAAAAGTCAAAAACTGGAGACAGTTATTGTCTATACGCACAAATTTTTTCATTAAGGCGATATATAAATGTTTTAGCGTCCCTGTTACTCTATATGCGAAAAAACCCTCAGTGCGATAGGGACGGATTCGAGTTGCTATCAAAATTTCGTTTAACGAGGTTCTAGATACTGTTAAAACCCATCTAATACAGTATGATCGTAGTCCATATGTCATACCAAATTATCAAACCAGGAAAAATGGAAATACCATTTACAAAGAGTCGATTTGGTTTTTACCTAATTTTACTTTAATAGCATTTTAATATCATTCTAATCTATTAATTACACTGTGGAGATTTCAATGTACGGTTGAATAAAATGTGGTTTTGACACGGTAGAAAAGAAATACTGGGTTTATTCGTTTGACAAACCAAATTAACTTGATAATGAGATTGTGAAAAATAATACCGCCACTTTGTCTAATGTAATGACTGTATTGACTAATGAGTTAACGAATAATGTTCATGACCTCTTAAGAGGCTATGCGAATTTAATTTTTGTCACTGTCACTCCAAGCGAAAACACGCTCAGTGCGAGAGGGGCGGATTCAGGGCAAAAGCAAAAAATGTTAGTTTTATAATTTTTATAAAAAACTAAAATTGCTAGCAAAATTTCAAATATCAAATCTCTAGATATTGTTGAAACACACCTAAAAAAATATGTTTGAGTTCTGTATATGGTTCCTATTCGTCAAACGAGGAGAAAAAGTGTGTTTGAAGACCTCATTTCAACAACTATTTCTATTGAGGAAAATTTATCCAAACTTGTTTTCCAATTTCAAAACCCTAGATTATATAGTCAACATGCAAATACCAGAAATGTATTAAAATTCTTCGTGTATTTCATCAAATACACAAAAAAAAGCACTTCTATTTTTTTACATATCGCCTTAAATGAATCCCCGAGGTTATTCTTCGCTCATTTTAATCCTAAATAAACAAATATGAACAATAAATAAAACATAAATATGATTGAAAATGAAGATTCGCAAATTATGGTTGCATCAAAGAAAATATTACTTACAGTGCTCCCAAAGTAATAATGCGCATACGCATCTAATAGCCGAGCGACGGAACGTACCACGTGATCGTATTGATTGTATAGAAAGTGTAAAGAAATATGAACTTTGCTAAACAGTGGCGAAGATTTGTATGCGCATTATTACTTTGGGAGTACTGTACTTCTTGTATACTTGGGTTTCTGTTTTTTTACAGAACCCTAACACCATTTGTGAAGTGGGTTCAGTAGAGCATTGGTTACATGCTCCCCTCTACTTGTTATTTTCTCACCTTCTCTTTCACCCAAAGGTTGCCTGGTAGATATTGCTATTAGCAATAAGTTTCGCCTTTATACAATAAAATGTTTTTAAGTGTCCTGTTTTATGTATTTTGTAAATGTGTTATAAATAAATAATTAAAAAATTAAAGTAAATTGTATCATGTACTAATTGAAGCCCACAGTACGATCAAATTTTTGAAAACCTAGCTGTCTGTCTTTGCACGAAGTGTCGATCTAAAATAACTTGTTTATTGTTTATTTGGTTGTTTTTTAAATATTCCACGGGATTCTTTTTTTTGTGTGAATAGATTTAACTAACAAATTGCCAGCAGCAATTATTTAAACAACAAAACAAGTCACGTGAAGGAAAAATAACTAAAACTTAATAAAAATCAACACGGCGAGACGAATTTAAAAAAAGTCGATTAAGAGCGAGTAGGCCTCACGCCCTGAGGGTTCCGTGGCAAAGAAATATAGAAATATATAATATATCTAAATAATATACAAAATGTATATAACAAAATATATGACTGCAAAATTAAGTTGGTCGAGTATTTAGGGACGTAACCCTAAAATTATATAAAAAATTGGCGTTTTCAGTTTTCAGTGTTAATTAAATACGAGTATAATTATGGTGCATTATATGCGGAAATTCCAAATTCCTAATTACTTCGGTCTTTGAGATGGACCCCAAAACAAAAATGGTCTAAAACTGACCACTTTGTCGGCCCTCATAAGAAAAATTTAAAAAGCAATATATTTATACTCTACTCAATGAGTTTAAGACAATAACACCCAGAGTAAAAATTGTCAGGGCAAGAAAAAAAAAATTTTTTTTATAAACTTTTTCACGTGTAGGACCGTAATGAAGAAAAAAAAATTAATTATTTTATTTAATTTTTCATTAAATATTTAGTTTAAATATGTTTTACACAAAATTTTAGGTCTCTATCTTATTCCGTCTAGGAGCTAGAGACCCGGGACATACAGACAGACAGACATACAGTCAGAGGGACAGCAGAGTGACATTAAGAGGAGGCCTTCCTTTTTCAACAGTTTTTGAACGATTATACTGAATCTACCACAGACGCAATCAATATGAAACTTATATATATGTATATACGTTTTTTCAAACCTTTATCTTTACGTTGCGTTACCTAATTGGAAAACTTTTGCTCGATAGATTTTATTTTTGAAAATAGTCTTTTTTTAGTGTTTTTTTGCATTTGATTTTTATGTGTCATATTTTCCTATCAATACGAAAATCTTGTTTATTAACCGTTGTAAGTTCAAAAATGACTAAAATGCAATATTGTAATTTTAGTCGATTTTAATCTTAAAATTAGACTCGTTCTGAATCGTTTCGCGCGCATTTTGGCGCACGCGATTTTCAACTTTATGAAAGATCATCTACGGGCTATAATTGCAAAGCCGCTGCCGCTGCGCGCCTGCCGCCTAAGGAAGGCCTCGTCTTAATAGGCCTCAGTTTTGCAATTCGGGTACAGAACACTATAAACATCAAAACAAAGTTTCAAAAGAATAATAATAATATTATATTTATCTGCCCAGCTGATGTTTTTGCTTGTGTATCGCCTTATCAGTTTACTATCGCCGCCGTAGTTCCAAGTTCAAATACGTGATTAACATTACAAATTGGTTTGTATGGGAAATTTAACGAAAAAGATTTCTACGTGATATATTTGATTTTTCAACGTAAAGAAAATTTTGGATGGTTTTAAATAGTTCATAACGGTAATATTGTTCCAAATAAAGATCTTTTTTTTAGCTTCATCAGGTGACCTTATTTTTCACTTTTCTTTATGGTAATTTAATATGCGAATGGACGAGCAACGCAAAAAAATAGTGAATTTACATGGCTCTTTTTTTCAAGAATTATGTTAATTTTTTTATTTAGGCTTTCCAAAAGTAATACGTTTTCTAACTTTATGAAAGTTTTAGACTCATAAACAGGGATAAGATAATCGGATCGATATATACCTAAAGTTGGAAAAACTGAGAAAGTTTGTAGGTGTGGAGTTGGCTTCTTATAATATTATTTTAATAGTTAAAATCCCGGAATCACGGAATTACTTACAACGTTACTTTAATGTAATACTTAATATATATGTTACCGGCAATCTAAATAAATAAATAAAATGAAAAAAAAAGGAATTTAATAAATTTATAACAGAGCAAAAGGCAAAACAGAAGGCCGATCAAAAATAAAATAAAATAAACAAATAGATAAATCAGTTTGGCATTTTATGAATTTCCTAGGAATTGTATACAATTGTATTGTATATTTCTATTCGACCTCGAGTTTCTAACAAAATTTCGTGATTACATTGAGACTGAAAATACAAAAAGTTGAATTTACCCAAAACTCTTCTTATGAAAAGAAGAAAGTTTTTATGATCACTTAATTCTTTTGTTTACCTTACCAATAAAAAAAAATTTAGGGTCGTTTTTCCGGATTTGTAACAAAATATCAAGAAATAATTATAACACCCGAAATACATTTAGCTTAGACAACTTATTGCAAAAAGTTTGCTATATGCTCAAACATGTTTTTAATGATATTATGGTAGCTTCAAAATAATTGGATTTTCCATAAGCGTGATATTAGATTATTTTAGGAATTTACGGCTGATATCACGACTATGGAAAAGCCAATTGGTTTAAAGCTATTGAATCATAAAAAAATCTATTATGTTTATGCATATAGCAAACATTTAACAATTTTAAAACATTTAAAATTAATTAAATTAAATTAAAGTATTTTGGCCGTTATAATTATTTCTTGATATTTTGTTAAAAATGGCTGTATGTGTACATTATCTTTACTAATCATTATTAGAGTGCATTACCAACTAGGAATCAATCAGAAACAAGTTTAAAAGCACAAATATTTTTGAAAAAATTCCTTGGGCCAGGATTTGAACCTGCGATCTCCTGCTTTCATGACGGGCGCGCTACCGACTACGCTACCGAGATTCGTATCTGGAACGACGAATTTTTCCACCATATCTGTGCACCGAATTTTTGTAAATACTTGATATACCAGCTTGTAATGCACATACTGAACGCTCACGAGAGCATTAGAGTATTCCAAGCGATGGATTTCGCAACAAAACATATAATCTTATCTTTACTATTCTTTTGTAGTGTTTTTTTCGGCCCACGCTTATGGTAAGCTTTTCCGTCGATACCAAAAATGTTTCAATAATTCTCAACTCTAATATGGTCAGAAACAGCCAGATGACAAACCTTTTAGGGTTCCGTAGTACCTAAAAGGTACAAAAGGAACCTTTATGGTGAGACTCCGTTATCCGTCCATCCGTATGTCACAGCCTCATAACTTTAGCACCGTTAAAGATAAAGATATGAAATTTGGTACAAAAATAGCATTAATTTACCCACATCACGGTGTAAAGAAAAATATGAAAATTTTAAATTGTTCAAAATATTTCCAAAACAAAGGTGAGAAAAATAAAAATATTATCCTAAATATACAATATGGATATCAAATTGTAGATATTAAAAAGTTAATTGTAAAAATATATAGTTATTTCGAGAAATCCTTGAAAAACCATAAAAAATGTATATCCCCCCTTATCTCCAAAATTGGTGGACCGAAAAATCATTGTAATATGTGTTTACGTAAAGATTACAGGAAAACAAGCGGTTAAGAAATTCACGAAAAAAAATGACAAAATTAAATTTATCATCCACTATACGGAACCCTAGGTACGCGAGTCTGACTCGCACTTGGCCTGTTTTTTATATTTATAAAGACGAAGTATATCTGCCAACGTAATTATATATAATAACATGATTCTTACAAATGTGTTAGGTACAGTTAGGTATTAGAAGATTCTTCCTGTATGATTCACTAGTATAATATACATGAATGAATGAATGAATGAATGAATAAACACTTTATTGCACAGAAAATTAAAATAAAATACAGAATACAGTATAACAAAAGGCAAGGGCGGACTTATTCCTTAAAGAAATTTCTTCCAACTGGATGGACCGCTGCATGGTGTGGAGAAAGAAATTTTTTTACAAGTGAAGTTATATTTGTGCAAAAAGAAAAATAAAATTCTTCAAGCCTAATATTTTAATATAATACAATATAATTTATACAATATAATATAGTATAATTTAATATAATGCGCCCTTCGGCGTTGAGACACTCGGACCGTGGGGACCGAGTGCACATTCTTTATATAAAGATTTATCAAAACGCCTGGTCGATGCCTCTGGGGACCCTCGGGCTTGGACTTACCTCGGCCAGAGAATCAGTCTGGCCATACAACGAGGTAACGCTGCCAGCCTGCTAGGTACTCTCCCGCACGACGGCAGCGACCTTGATAGAATTTTTTATTTAGTTTAATTTAAAATATTATTTAGTTTTGATTTCATTATTTTTTCTTGTTATGTATTTGATTTGTTATGTAATAAAACCATTTAATATAATATAATACAAACACAAATACATAATACATACATACAAATAAAGTAGCATAGTCAGTCTAGTCAGAGAGATGAAAGGTAATAATTTTTCAGGTTAAATCATATGTATATGTCGGGTGTATCGAGTGTGGATTGTGACTTGCATTTCACAGTTCACACTCGGAACACCTCTGACACCCCCTCGAGGAATCATGTGACGATATATTTATTTTGAATTTATTTAGGTATATGTATCTAAGTTAGCATTACGGAAGTCTCTATTTGCATGGGAATATGAACTAAAATGCCTTAATCCACGGGAACACTTTCGTGACTTTTTAGGGTTCCGTAGCCGAAGGGTTCCAAACGGGACCCTTGTTTTATATTAGAGTAATTTGTTTGTCCGTCCGTCGGCCTATCACACGGGTCTACAGCTTCAGCCGATATAGGTAGCTGGTTGAAATTTTCACAGAATACGTTTTACTGTAGCCTCTAACAATGATAATAATTAAGGCGATATGTGAAAAAATACGGGTGTTTCTTTTCTGTGTATTTCATGAAATACACGGAAAATTAGAATCATACTCATACTCATACTCATTTATTCATAATTTATCATTACATGTCTAACATTATTATTACATTATTTCAATAGTATTACATTATTATTTAATTATTATTACATTATTATAAAATTAAAGTAGGACAGTAGGTTATATTCTATATTTCAATTATTATATTTCAACAATACAGTTTTTATGTTTTAATATCAGTTTCTGGTTTTTGCATTTTGACTATATAATCTAGGGATTAGATTTTGGAAAACATGTTTGGATAAACTTTCCTCGATAGAAATAATTACTGAAATGAGGTCTTTTATTTGGGGTCTGATGGGGTCCGACCCATATCTTATCAAGAGGTGCAAGATGGCGAGATATTTAAAAAGCACTGAATTTTTGAAATGATTTCAGGAAATACTGTTTTCCATGAAACGGTAACTGTTTATTTATACAAAAGTGTATAAACTTAGTCTTTTTTACATGAACGACGTCTGTATTTCTCTCTTTTTTTAATTTCAGTATAGATACAAATTATACGACATGCTAAACTTTACGTAAAAACGAGGCAATATTCACGATATCCTGACAGCTATTGCGGTGGTGTTTCATCAAATTTTACTTTTTGGGCTGTATAGAGACGTAGTTAGATGTCGCTAGACGACTTATGAAAAAAAAATATCGAAAATAAGCTATTGAGCGTTCTATATGTGCAGTACAAGCTAGTATATCAGGCAGAAGCAA
Organism: Ypsolopha sequella; assembly: GCA_934047225.1. NCBI lineage: Eukaryota > Metazoa > Arthropoda > Insecta > Lepidoptera > Ypsolophidae > Ypsolopha > Ypsolopha sequella. Next base: position 7,406,556 of record OW204002.1, on the reverse strand, counting down.
AAATAACAGTGGACAAGTATGATGGAAGAATTCACCGGTCAGGGTAGGAACCTCGGTGGCGCAATTGGTAGCGCGCTTGTCTTGATAACAAGAGGTCGCAGGTTCGAATCCTGGCCCGGGGAAATTTTTTCAAATTCTTGTGTTTGGGTTTGTTTCTGATTAATCTTTTCTAGTTTGTAATGCACTCTAATAATATTTGTTGATATCACGTTTAGTTTTTTACATTTTTTATGAATCTCTAGGCGTAAAGGGGCCTATTAATTCCATCAAGAGCGATGTTCTCACGCGATCGGCAAAAGAGCCTATTTGTGACGTCATTATGAAATATCTTCAGATGCAGACTAATCAGTTTTAATTACATAGACATGACGGACAATTATACTGTGGCTAATAAATAATAGGTCATCCCTTGCTGCGTCGACTATTTATTGAAATAACTACTAGCTAGGGTTACTGCATAAAGCTAGGGTTACTGTCACAAAATAGATACTATCAGAAGGCCGACTCGACGACGGAGCGAAAACAGACGCACACATGCATAGACGCGTACGTATGATGATCTCGGCAGAATTTCGTATTGGCATTCACCCGACCGACTATCTCCGAGATCGTCGTACGTACGCGTCTATGTGTGTGTGCGTGAGCCTGTTTTCGCTAGTTATGCGGAGTAAACCTTCTGTAAGTGGTTATTTTTGTGTCACTGTGCTATTTTAATTTAAGGGCTTTGTAGCAAAAGTGCTGCCACCTGAAAAAAAAATATATACATATTTAATTATTAAAAATCTGCTCAAGTAAATGCGTAGATATAGCAAAGAACTATTTGTAAATTGCATAGTTTTTATAGACAACGTCTTTGATGAGCTAAAATTTTAACTTTTGCTAAAAACGGCGCTTTTGGCATAAGTTGAAATTTTAGCTTATCAAAGACGTTATCTATAAAAACTATGCTATTTAAAAATAGTTCATTGATGTATCTACGCATTTACTTGAGCAGATTTTCTGTAGTTATTCTAGTAAGTAAATAATGTTTTTTTTTCTGAAGTGGCAGCACTTCTGCAGCATATAGCGCCTTAAGGGCGAATTTTGCTCTTCGTAGTTCCACTATATTGGCTCCAGGGCTATATCACCACTTGCTGATAAGCGCTATTTGCGAGTCGGACTCGCGCACAAAGGGTTCCACCGTACCACCACGCAGAACGAGTACGTAACCCTAAAAACATTATGTTAAATAACAACCATATAGACGCCAAGTGCCTGACAAACAATTCGGCACCTTCTGAGAAAGGAAGCCTAAATTTTTTTTATTTGTTGTTTACTTTAGAGTATGTCTAATAATGACAGATGGACGGGCAGAAAGACAGACGGACAGACAGACAGCGGAGGCGCAGTAATAGCACAAAATAACCACATACAGAAGGTTTACTCCGCATAACTAGCGAAACAGGCGCACGCACACAGACGCGTACGTACGACGATCTCGGAGATACTCGGGTGAATGCCAATACGAAATTCTGCCGAGATCATCATACGTACGCGTCTATGCATGTGTGCGTCTGTTTTCGCTTCGTCGTCGAGTCGGCCTTCTGGTAGTACGTATTTTGTGGTAATAGGGACCCGTTTGTCACTCTTCGGGTACGGAATCCTAAAAATGGAAAATATTTTAGTACTTAAAATGTAAATGTATTTGTTTATTCCATAAGACCTAAATCTCCGAAAAAAGTTGAGAAATAAATATAGTGAATTTATTCAAGATGAACGTAGTTTACAAGATTTATGTGCATAGAGCTGTTTATGTGACACATAACCTATAAAGGGGATGCTACGTGTTGTCACTCTAGATGGGTAACGGCGTAGAGTCCAGAGATTATCTTTGTAATGCCGGCTTTGTTAGATTCGATCGCTCGGCTCATTTCAAAAGAATTAATTAATAGACCAATTATATTAGTTAGTCCAACAATGACTTCTGACTTCATGCTGCTTGCATAATAATGGTGAGTGTACACTTGAACGTCTTAACATTGATTATACGAGTATCAGACAGTGGCAGAACTCTAGTGCTGGATTTTTCGTAGTATTTGTTGTTTTTATGTGTTATTGATTGAAATACTATTATTGTTTTATTTATACTTATTTATTTATTGTTTATAATACTTTACGTATTTTATTTTACGTACTTTTCCTCCAAAGCCCAGTGAGATGGGTCGGCCCTGTATAATAAGATAATTTCATATGAAATTGCCGTTTTCTATGGAGAATTTGAAGGATACTCAATTTTCAGTACTAACATTTTTGCATTGTTTTTAGTAATGACAAATTCAAATTTTATAATTTCTTTTGTGTATGAATGAGACAAAATTAATCTAACAGCAACATTAATTTAATATTTGTAAAATGTATCCTGTAAAAAATTATTACCAATGATATCATCATGGAAACGGATGGCATTTAGGACGAAATGTTTTTGAAAATAAAATTTTAGGTATCAAACTGACAATAAAAACAAAATTTAATACTTTCAAACAAAAAACAAATAATTGAAATAGCTATTGAATTTCAGGAATTATGACCTCATGAATCTGTAAGAAAATTTCGGCCATTAATGACCTATTAAAGCCGATTCTGGAGGCTTTAATTTTAGTTTTAGTGCTGTCAATAGTAAATTTTCTTCATTGCAAAATAGTCCTTAATAGTTTGGAACAGAAGCTAAATTACTTTGGAAAAGCTTGAGTTTTAACAGCACTAAAACAAAAATTAAAGCCTTCAGAATCGGCTTTATTATATTGTTGTTATTTAACATATGTTTTTAGGGTTCCGTACTTGTATTGAGTGGTGCTACGGAACCAACTGAGTGGTTTCCAACTCGCTCAAGTTTGACTCAAAAGTGAGTCTAACTCGCACTTGGCCACATTAATACAAATTATTATTATTACGTAAAATAACTATATTAAAAAGTACATTGTAGAACCGGCACATTGAATAATATTCGTTAAGGGGCTGCACAATGCTAAAATTCTGTCCTGCTCTGACGCTTTTGTTTTTAACTGTCTATCCTGCTCTAATCAGATGCCGCGCACCCAAAATTTTAGTTATTTTGAAATCGCGGCTACATTAGGACATTAAATATATATTTTTTCATGTAACAAAGATGGTTTTTGTGGTAAGTATTTGCGTGTGTAGGTTTCGTTTCAATCGGTTTTAAAATATGGAATCTGAACTGCATTTTTCGTGAAATTCATGCTTTTTTAAAAGTATTGCAATGAAAAAAAGATTGAAAGTATGTTTATTTATAAAGTGTAATTAATAATTTCATTTTCTTGAGTCAAACAATACGCCATATTTTTTCAAATTTTTAGCCTCTACATTGATGGAACTGATGCAAAACTGATGTTTAGCATGGTGCAGCCCCTTAACTATGTATGTTGACTTTTTATATTTTTCTTTATAGACGCGACCTTCATTATAGCATGGAACTCTTGAGAACCATTGAAGGTAGTTAGTTACATAGTTACTGAGTTCTTCACTTGGTTTGTTTGTTTTTTTTAAATAAAATGCACAATAAACAGAAGACAATAAAATTCATTAGTTACTTAAAATAACACTTTAAAGTCACAAAAGGCAGTAAGAAAAAAACAAAGGCGTAAGTAAAAAATTATTATATGCAGCCTCGTAAAAAACTAAATGTTTTTTCAAGAATGTATTCATTCACGATCACTCTCGATAATTATGAAATTTTATACAATAATATATAAAGTGTAACAGAAAGGTGTAACCATATTTGACGAGCTTATTCAGTCAATGGTATAGAACAACTTTTATTATAGAACAAATCATGTATATCGAAAAAAAAAAAATTACTCGCTTCATAGGAATATTACTGATTTTCATTCAGTTGCCCACCGATTTGTTCAAATCTCCCGGGTTGGTTCGAGAATTGGCAACCATAACCCTAATGCAACTAGATACGGGCGTTTTTCGAGGCAGCGTCGTCCATGAAACAGCTGTTTACACGCAGCGTTATAAAATAGACCTTACTCCTGAGAGATAAAGTCTTTAAGTTACAGTTGAATATTTTCTTCTCTGAATGTTTGTGTGGATATTTTTCTTCAGAGAGTTTTTCAGTATGATGACTATGTGGTTTTATTTAAAGGTCGCAGTCTATTTACATCCTGTATAATTTGGCATTGTTTAGTAAAGGCCATTGTTATATTTGTGTCAAATTAGAAATTTGGTAAGATTCCTGTATCGGAGGCTGTATTTCTTATGTCAACAAAGTAGAAGAATTTGCGTCTCTGTGTTTGTACTTTCTCTGCTTTCTGTCCACCGATTAGCATACAATCAGACAACTTTACATAGGTTTCGCGTGGGCAGTCTGCATACAATGGTTGTTTACCATTTATCTTAGCTATTTTGTATGGAGAACGGTAAAAATAATTTGCAATTTGACATACCTTCCAATAAATTGTTGAAAAACCAGCCAAATGCGAGTCGGACTTGCGCGCGAAGGGTTCCGTAACATTATCTATACAACGTGTAACAGAAAGGTGTAACCATATTTGAAGAGCTTGTTCAGTCAATGGTATAGAACAACTTTTACTATGGAGCCAACCCTGAAATCTCAAAAAAAAATCTGTCCTTCCATACATTTCGTCCGAGCGGCATTGCATTTTTCTATGAAACAGAGAAAAAAAATCGAATTACAGGTTTTGTTTCATAGTAAAAGTTGTTCTATACCATTGACTGAATAAGCTCTTCAAATATGGTTACACCTTTCTGTTACACGTTGTATATAATAACGGCAAAAAAACATGTCTGTTTTATGGGAACCCCCTTGAATATTTATCTTATTTTGTTTTAGTATTTGTTGTTATATTATAGCGGCAATAGAAATACATCATCTGTGAAAATTTCAACTGTCTAACTATCACGGTTCTTGAGATACGCCTGGTGACAGACGGACAGCGGAGTCTTAATAATAGGGTCCCGTTGGCTACCCTTTGGGTACGGAACCCTAAAAACACATCGTAGTCACAGTGATAGTTCATACTCGAATACTCTCTTTTCAACAACAATTTTTACGTCCCAACGTGAGGGGGGGATGGCATTTAGGGTATGCAGGTTTCTTTCACCAAGCAGCAAGTGCAATACTATGCACATCAATTTCCAAAAACTCTTCTAGACCGGCAGCATTTGAACCTGGGTCTCGAGATTGCGAGTCCGGCGTCATATTGACTGATCTACTTGCTTTGTTGAAATTATCTTAAGAGGCCCCTTCACGCCTGGATTTTTCTTAACATTCATACAAAAGATAAAAACAGATTGTGAAATCGACAGCTCATTTTCTTCATATTTTTATATTATCTAGCGGTAGATAACTACGTTTTTAAACAGCCTATACTCTATTCTAATACAGCAAATAATGTTTGTAAACAACTTTGTAACCTAAGTGATGAAAATGATGTACGAAAGCATTTTTATATACATTTTGGTTTAAACTAATAGAAGTGAACTCACGTACATTAATATGTTTAATTGTGCAGCAAAATTGCAGTTGAACATATATTTCATCACTTTTAGGTTATAAAGTTGTTTACAAACATTATTTGCCGTATTAAAATAGAGTCTAAAAAGCAACATTTTATGAAACACCATCATAATAGCTGCCAGGGTATCGTGAATATTGCCTCGTTTTACGCAAAGTTTAGCAATTTGTATAATTTGTATCTATACTGGAAATAAAAAAAGAGAGAAATACAGACGTCGTTCATGTAAAGAAGACTAAGTTTATACCCTTTTCTATAAATAAACAGTTACCGTTTCGTGGAAAACAGTTTTTACTTGAAACCATTTTACAAATTCGGCGCCGTTTGAATATATCTCGCCATAATATCTCGCACCTCTTGATGAGAGATGGGTTGGAGTGCGATGTGGGGGGAAAGGAAAACATACCATTATCTTGAGATTTGTGGAAAATTTTATTGAGATCAAAGCCATCAGCCCCCCTATTCTGTATCTCTGGTTGGCGACTGGGGTAGGTGCCTATCATCAAAAACATAGATAAAAACTGTACTTTCAAAATTGCCTTTAGTGGGTATTGAACTATTTACGAACTGTGTCGTCACTTCAAGTGCGAACATATCCTTAGACATTTGGAATTCGATAGTATATCTATGTTTTTGATGATATGCACCCAGTCCAGTTGGCAACTAAAGATACATATAGGTCCGCTGGACGTCACAAGCACCTAAAGCATTTACATGGCAGCTGAGCGGTAAGGGGCCACTTAAAGGTAAAAATTGTTCAGCTTTCTCGACTTGGTGACTTGTATGGTCTAGTGGTTCGAGTACTGCACTAATTATCTGGAGGAAGCGGGTTCTAATCCCGTAAGGGGATAATTGTGTTCGGTCTCCATGCTTGGGAAGGCACGTCCATATTTGTGGCCGACGATGCTGGGAAGTTAATAATCGTCGGTGAAACGTGGGTGCCAGGGTGTGAACTTGCATTTCACAGTCCATACTCGGAAACACCTCACCCCCTGGCAAATTCATGTCGTGACGATATAATAATAATATAAGTTATAACTTTAAAGTGAAACAAATTCAAATCAAAGGTCAAAGGATGTAACAGGACGGCAGTTCCGGCGCATGCGCAAAAATTGCGAAAGCAGAAAAATCAATAATTTTCGTAGAAAATCCCTTATAAATTCATCCGAAATTTGCCGTAGCAAATTTTTTTGCACTTGCCAGAATAACCGTGCAAAGTAGTCGTAGCATAGTCTTTAATCGCGCGCGACGCCACTAGTTGAATCACAAGTGCGAGGAGCGTGACGTTCCGTTTAATCGCAAAAACATCGTGTCACGCTCCTCGCACTTGTGGTTCAACTAAGTTGCGTCGCGCGTGATTAAACACTATGCTACGACTGCTGGCTATATAAATAAATGAGTTTTGTATCTATCCAAATTTTACAGTTACATGCAAAATGTGGCCTCGATTTTTCCGGTTCCAGGTTCCAATTAAGTATAACTACGTACCTGATATTCATAACCGGTACTTACTTGCGGTACCAGTATTAGAAATTTGATGGCTTTTAAGGCATTTTATAAGATTAAACTGGTGAATAATTAAAATATTAATTCATCAGTTTTTAGTTCGTAACTACGTATACATACCTAATTACTGAAAAATTAAAATATAAAAAATATAGATATAAAAATTTCCTTTGAATATCTTCGTAACAGTGAAAGATAGATGTTCAAATTAATATTTTATTCAATAAATCAAAGTAAATAATGTGCTAAATGTGCCCCGATCGGACTGAAAATTTATTTGTATGTTTGAGGTCATAGATTATATTTATGGAAACAAAATAATACTTATAATTAAAAAACCTACGTATAAAATGAAACTTACCTAAAACAAAACACTAACCTAAAACTAGGGATGCAACGATTCGGCCATTACGATTACGATCAGAAAGCTAATCGTTATTTATTACGATAACCGATGCATTACGATTTAAAAAAAAAATGGGTCAGATAATCCTCAGAATAGGTTTCATAGTCTATTTATTTCAATAAAAGCGATGAACGAAAAGAAAAAGAATTAAAAATTTGGTTAAATTCTCTTACTATGTGAGAAGGCAAAGGGAACTTTAAGCTTATAGCCATGTCTAAGGTACATTTTTTCTTTTTTTTTTGAATGATGTAAATGATGTTGAATTGGTGTTGGTTCGTAAACCTGGACCTAAATCCGTAAACCTGGGAGCATTGGAGAAGTTGCCACTGATTTTTTTATTTTATTTAATAATCTCCACAACTATTACTACGATGCATCGCTCGATTACAGATGCAAAACGATGCACAGCTTTGTAATCGTTGCATCTCTCTAAAACGTAAATCTTTATGGAATTGCATTTATGCACCAAATATTCCTCTCCAACATACCACTAACAGACACCAGAAGACTTTAAAATTATATAATTATTTATCTACGACGATCACGCCCGATGGTTGATTTTAAGGCACGGAACCCTAAAAATTAAATCGTTTGAAATAATAAAACGTTTTTATTTATCCATTTTTATCTAATAAAATTTGCGTATTAACATAATAAACACATTTGCATCGCATTTTTTTTTCACACCTACTCACATTGGCGCCATTTTCCGTATGTACCGTTATTTTGTTTTGCAACTGATAATATCGGTTTTGTTTACATTAGTTCAGGACAACATTCCACAAAGGTGAACCGGTGTCTGTAACCACAGCAAAACCAATTCAACAAAATGTCGGCCAAGTAACTATTAGCATCAACCGTAGACAAAATAATAAATAAATAAAGCTCGCCTATATACATGTTATTTCTAAGTGCAATTGTTATTATATTTATGTGTGCACAATAAAGAATAAAGTGATCTGGCTCGGTCATTTATGATAATCCAAGCGCGTAAGAAGAAACCTATTTCCTCATGGTCCTACTAGTAGGACAAAATAGTAGTAGAATTACCGTTAGCTGATTAAGTCTAGAAAAGATGTAGAGAAAATGAATTCAAAAAATCTATTTGAAGCGTATATAGTTCTCAAAAGAGGCAAAAGTACTGAATTACTTCAATATACAAGTATCGACCGCGCGTATTTCGAAGAAAATATTTTGAAAATTTTAATGGCGATACCAGGTGCCTAAACGTGGTTTTTAGGGTAACCAACGGGACCCTATTACTAAGACTCCGCTGTCCGTCCGTCTGTCCGTCTGTCACCAGGCTATATCTCATGAACCGTGATAGTTAGACCGTTGAAATTTTCACAGATGATGTATTTCTGTTGCCGCTATAACAAACAAATACTAAAAAACAGAATAAAATAAATATTTAAGGCTCCCATACAACAAACGTGATTTTTATGCCGTGTTTATAGATAATGGTACGGAATCCTTCGTGCGCGATTCCGACTCGCACTTGGGCGGTTTTTTATTTACAGAGTAGTATATGTAGTATATATATGCAGTTTATGTAGGTACAGATCCTTCAAAGTACAACAATGTTTTTCATAAATCTAACGCAAATACCTAACATTGATGGCGAATGTAGACGTACAAAACATCTGCGTCTCTCCTGTTAGCTTTTATGTATCTTTCCTTGTATGTTCTGTTTATTTATATGTCTGTGCTAGGAATGCAAAACCAGCCAAAAAATATAAATTCATCAGTTAGTCCGGTATTTCTTTTTCGGGTTTCGTATCAAAAGCCCGGTTTTCGGTGAAACTGGTTCGAAAATGAGATTTTTTTTTCTTTTTATAAATGTTTTTAAATTGCATGTAAAATCCAGGCCGCCTGCATCTTGCATCTTTTCAATTCTTAAAGAGAAACGTACCTATTAAAGGAAATACTTATTCAAAATTTCAATGCAAATGCAGAGTTTAAGGAAAAGGTTTACTGTATTTTACAATATTAATAAACAGTACCTATCAAAGTGATCGACTGAACATTAACATGATAATTATAAGTATCATGCATGAACAGAAAGTATTATAAAATACTAAAGAAGTAATTAAATAATAACACTGAAAATGTAGGCATCTATAAAATTAACCATATTAAAAACTTTTTAATTATAAATTTTGAACTTATGAAAATAATAAAAAAGCCGAAAAGGTGAAAAAAAATTCAAAAATGCTGAATAACCGGTTTTTTTTTTCGGTGAAACCGGTTTGCATTCCCTAATCTGTGCGTCCTGTGTGGGTCAAATCTTTTAACACAATTGACCAATATACAACTTTAAACTCTCGCGTTTCGTACACATTGTAATATATATTATAATTTATATTATCAGTTTCTCGTAGACCACGAGTCATGCAACTGTCTCGAAACGTCGGGTGTCCCCTTTTCTTAAAAAAGGTAAAAATTTATCGCGGTAGACCCGATAATATTGTATATAATAACAATTGACCAATTTTTCTGACGCACTTTTACGAATCTGATGACCTTGTGGCACACATAATATCAGGTTCTGCACAGAACTTTTGGCTGGAAAAGCAAACAATTGGTCGAGAACAAATATAAAAAAAATATGAAAAAAATTAAATATCACTTTGAAAAAAAAAAAATTGTATGACAATGTCTACCCTAGAGTGAAAATTTCCTATACAAACTTTTTTTTTTCAAAGTGAAATTTAAATTTTTTCATATTTTTTTTATTGTTGTTCTTGACCAATTGTTTGCTTTTCCAGCAAAAAGTTCTGTGCACGCCACTGGGTTCTCGTATGCTGGGACTTTCTTCCCATCTATCAGTTCTTTATTGTAAATTCCCAAGAGCTATTTTATTTCCTGGAGCGACGGAATGGGAATACTTCCTTCGGGACATCTCCATTCATGCAAGATACGAGTACAGTATAATTTAAACTGTGATACGAATAAGGTGGTAGAACTGATGCCGGGCTCGATTGTGGAGGTACCACCATCTTACTTGGAGACACCCTCAAAGTAATTCGGAGGAGAGTAAGAGGACAGCTCACAGGCAAAACACCAGGAGGCCCACCATGCCTGGGACCGATGGATGGCGGTACTGGCGGTGGCGTCACTGGTGCGAAGGTTCCGGCACCGCGCTCACCAACCCGCCTGCCCAGCGTGTGTGAGTATGGGCAATTCTTCCAGGATGACCGCCGGGTGTGGCAAAGTCCTGTAAAGGCTTATGTCCAGCAGTGGACGAACTAGGCTGATGGATGATGGATGGATGACGAATACGCAACGGCAAAGATTTGGAATGACCTTCCACCACATTCATATATTCTGTCACCTTTAAAACACACCTCAAACTTTATATTCTCAGCAAGCAATAAAATAACAATGAATGCAACTTGTTAATTATGCTGCTATTTGAATTATTTTATACCATGTTGTTATTTTATTTTATTATTTTAATGTGTAGATCTCCATTTTTTATTAATTCCATTCCTAACATGTTTTCTCTCTTTTTTATTTTTTTGTTTGTATGTCATCCATTAACTGTTATATTTGTAATTATTTGTCAAATTAATAATTTCTTATTCTGTTTTAAATATTATTTCAATTATTAAATTATTATTATTCATTATTTTCTTAATCAATAGTATAATGTACTAGGTAACATTCTTAATTATTATTTTTTTATACCTATCTACCATTGTGTTTTGTTCATACGTTTCAAAATGGGGCAAACTGAAAATCAGCGCTGCAAGTTGCTTCAACTTGCAGCATTTGCTGAACTTGCTCCTTTTTGCCATTTTATATTGTGTTGTACTGTGCCTTCTTTTTTCTATATGTTCTGTGGCAAATAAACTCATTTCACTTTCACTTTCAAATATTCAGTTTATAGCATTTTGAAGCGATGCTTCTATCCTGCTCCTAAGTTCGCCACAATAATAATAATAATAATAAAAATTCTTTATTTCACAATAACAATATGTCTGTACAGAGGCGAACTTAACGCTATAAAGCCTTTTCTTCCAGTTAACCTGGGGCGTTGTAGGAAATGTAGGGTAGTGCCCAAAAATAAGAAAGGTAATGAATACTGTATAAATAATATACACGATGTACTTATATAAAAATTAATAAATATAAATATATATAATACAATAAAAAAAGGTCTATTCCGTTCAAAAAGCTCGTAGGTAGTCCTCAGAAAAATCTTGTCACAGAACGTCCACGGATCAAACTAGAATGGATTAAAGAGTACATCGCGTCGTTCTAGTCCGTCACAACAGCACATTTCGCTCTCGAAGGTCGTCTGTTGTTGTAGGCATTATGTATTCTGACTGCGACCGGTCATCCGATAGAGCTCTAACTAGGACAATAGACCGATGTGATTTTTGACGGCAACTGGCGTGGCGGGAAGCGATTTGGTCAATATGTATTACAATGAGCATGACGCTAACATCGTCTCTAAACATTATACATGGTGTAACAGAAAGGTGTAACCATATTTGAAGAGCTTATTCAGTCAATGGTTTAGAACAACTTTTACTATGGAAAAAATCCTGTATATCGAAAAAAAAAATTACTTGCTTTATAGGAAAATGCAATACCGCTCGGCGCAGTGGCGTAGCTATCATAGGGCCAGCTGGTGCAGTGCACCAGGGCCCTGGAGCTCAGGGGGCCCTCCAACCTAAGCTTTGAAAAGAGCGGGTCAGCCAATTCGCCAGCTCCTGAAGCTAGAAAACCTCGACCCTGCTCACAAGATTTTTTATTTTTTTTATTTAATGATTTTAAGTGAACATCAACAATCAGAGGTTCTATCGAAATTCAGAAGTTCTTTGCAAAAATACAAGACTTGTTCAACTTCTTTGGAAACAGCATTAATTGCTGGGACCTCTTATCAAAATTTACTGACGAATCAGAAATCACTTTGAAAAAATTGAATCCAACAAGATGGTCGAGCAGGGTTAACTCAATAGCTGCAGTCAAAGTTCGTTTTTTCGATATATTGTCCGAAATGACGTTGAAGAGTTCAAGTAAAGACGAACGTAGTGAAGCAGAGGTTATAAAATCAAAAATGCTGAATTTTGAGTTTGTATTCCTTTGCGAATTCATGCACAGCGTGTTGAACAGGATCAATTATGTTTCCAAAATTTTGCAAAAACGTGATATCGTTTTGGACGAGGCGAATAAGGCTTTGGACGAAACAACGAATAAATTAAAAGAGTACAGGAATGACTTCAAATCCTTCAAATCCAAGGCCACCGAAACCGCGAAAAAATACGATATCGATCCTACCTTTCCAGAAAAGCGACGAAGAAAAACATCGATGAATTGGCTTCTGATCCCCGATTCCAAAATCAGGAAGAAGTCTTCAGAGTAACCATTTTCAACAATGTACTCGACATAATAATCAATCAGTTAGATGCGCGTTTTTCTGGTATAAGTGCAGTTTGTAAAACGTTCTACTTTTTGATTCCAAAAAATTTGCTTAGCATGAATGAAACGATTTTACTCGCGAAATGTGATCAGTTTCAGATGAAATATTCCGATGAAATATTTCTTAATGTTTACCATCTGGTCCTTCCTCAATTGACGGAGACGTGGTCCATTCGGCAACTTTGCAGAGAAATTATAACGAAATTTGGCGTGCTCGAATGTGACCTTACGGAAGTGTATACAGCAATGCTACTGTTTCATACAATTCCTGTTACTTCCGCGGCAGCAGAAAGATCTTTCAGTAAACTGAAGATTATAAAAAAATATTTAAGAAACAGCATTGGACAAGATCGCCTTCGACACTTATCGTTAATTGCAATAGAAAATAAGGCGGCATCAAACTTGGATTTAAGTGAAGTTATAGACGAATTCGCAAAAATTAAAGCGCGCAAGAGTTTGTGAATTGGACAGGGAACTCTGTTAAAAATCGTTTTTCTTTGTCATATATTGATCTCATCTGTATAATAAAGATTTTATAATGCGTCGTTGCTTATTTATTCCCATTTTCTTTTATATAAACACAGAGATTTTACCCCTCATAGAGATGACGTATGGATTAAGCCTACTAATGATAAGTTTAACTCACTGTATCCTGTATCCTATTTTTATTCCTATCTATAATTTTGAAGGCCAATATAAGTCGAAACTACCGTGAAAGAGGGGGTGAGGGCCCGATTTTTTCTCTATGCACCGGGGCCTTTGATACCTAGCTACGCCACTGGCTCGGCGGAAATGTATAGAAGGGCAGATTTTTTTTTGAGATTTCAGGGTTTACACCATAGTAAAAGTTGTTCTATACCATTGACTGAATAAGCTCTTCAAATATGGTTACACCTTTCTGTTACACCATGTATAATTTAGATTTAAAAAAGCTATTTGGCCATTTTTGAGAAGACATTATATTCTAAGATAATTAAAAAGTGGTTTATTTGAGTTGTAACAATAAATATTTTCAAAATCGCGAGTAGAGATTTGTTCAGGGCAAAATAATAAAAAATAAAAAAAATCATTTCTTGGGACCAACTGATAAGGCAAAAAAAATTACGAATCGACTTTCGTATTGAAGATTTCTTTTTTGTAAATTTATCTATTACAAACTGTGATTTACAATACGGTAGAAAAGCCAAAAGTATTGACCTAGATTTTCAATAAATCTCTCTTGATCTCGAAGCTTGTATCTATAAAAAAAACTGGATAGATTTTATAGGTCTCAAAGTTTGAAAGAATCATTTAAGACTGTACCTGAGCCTAGAGCATGAACAACGCCAGACTTCCGAGGATTTGTTTGAAGAAATTCGGATTCTTCTTGTATTGAAAAAATATATTTAATTTATTTATCTTTTATCAAGGGATTCTACTTATAAACAATGTATTAAGATTTATACTTATGTCAAAAAAAAATGTTTTCCACCCTCCTTTTTTTGGTTTTCAAATATCCATTTCAAGAACGTGGTTAAGAGATCAACGTGATATTTTTTTCATAAAATGGGTGATAAAAATATGAAGGGATTTTAAATCCATTTTTTTTCGCTACAAAATATTTCAGTATTAGCAAAAAACACAACAATTTGTTGTTTCGCTGCGTGATTGTGGCCAAGAAAAAGAGGCCAATGAGCCAACATATATAATCGCCTCTATCAAAAGCAAATAAGGTCTTTGCCATTGGACTTATTGTGCTGGACGGGTAAAAAAAAAGTTGCAAGGGTAGGCCATCCTCTTAAACATGGCTCATACCTACTCATAATAATAAAGCATACCTGACTGTAGCAAAAGATTTAGCACGAAAAAGTTATTAGCTTAATGAATATGAGGTACTTGACCTAGCTACTTTAAATTTAATGAATACATCGAATAAATATTTCGTTGAATGAATAACATTTTTTCAACTGTCCCGCTCGAGTATCCGACAAAAAAGTTCAATATAAATAAAAATACTGGGTCCTAGCGGTTTTTTTTTTGTACATTTGTCTCTTTTTAACTGTTTATCCATACGTAATCAGTACGTTAATACTATACAAGGTGACTTTTTGATAATCGTCCAAATTCATACTGGTGGCTTGGTAAGTGATCAGTATCATGCATCAATAACAATTTTGGTGAAATTCGTAAAATTAAATTTCGACTCCCCATAGTGATTCACTGAGGACTGGAACTGAATTTATATGGGAAGCCGAAATTTAATTTTTTCTCAAAAATTGTAACTGATCCAAGATACTGGTCACTTATCAAGCCTCCAGTATGAATTTGGACGATGATCAAAAAGTCACCTTTTATAGTACGACCCCTTGCTGTAAGTTTTAAGTATCTATGTGTTTTTAGGATTCCGTATCCAAGTCTGTCTGTCTGTCTGTCCGTCTGTCACCAGGCTGTATCTCATGAACCGTGATAGTTAGACAGTTGAAATTTTCACAGATGATGTATTTCTTTTGCCGCTATAACAAAAAATACTAAAAAACAGAATAAAATAATTATTTAAGGGGGCTCCCATACAACAGACATGTTTTTTTGCCGTTTTTATAGATAATGGTACGGAACCCTTCGTGCGCGAGTCCAACTCGCACTTGGCCGGTTTTTAAAATAAAATTTCATGATAAAAAGAGAATTTACGTAGTAAACTTCAATGTTCTTTTAGTAGTCACCAAAAAGTGAAAATAACTGTGTATTTTATACAAGGTGACTTTTTGATCATCGTCCAAATTCATACTGGAGGCTTGATAAGTGATCAGTATTTTGGATCAGCAACAATTTTTGTGAAATTCGTAAAATAAAATTTCGGCTTCCCATAGAAATTCAGTTCCAGTCCCGAGTGAATCACTATGGGGAGTTGAAATTTAATTTTACGAATTTCACCAAAATTGTTATTGATCCATGATACTGATCACTTACCAAGCCACCAGTATGAATTTGGAAGATGATCAAAAAGTCACCTTGTATGTATATATATCATCACGACATGAATCCCCGAGGGGGTGTCAGAGGTGTTCCCTAGTGTACTCCAAAATGCAAGTCACAGTCCACGCTCGGTACACCCGCGTTTCACCGACAATCATACTGCGTATTAATGAACGAGATTTCAAAATAACAGTTAACCTAAGACCTTTAGTTACATAGATTAAGTTACACAATTGAAGCAATGTTAGATTGGCTAAATTGGAATCAAAAGCAAGGCATAGTTTAAAGTTATGTATGATAATTGCCATCTTGTGCTCGGTCACGCAAGAAACTATTATATCATACAATGCTCAATTACACCCGGGCAATTAATTGTCACATCCATAATATTATCGCTTATTTAGCTTGCTACAGCAATTTTTTTAATGCTAGGACTACACCTTTGTCATAGCGCGCTAACATCTGCTATGGAAAGAGCAAGTGCAGCGGTGCTATTGGTACCGATTCGGTGAAGCACATTTTAAGGCGCTCTTATCCCAAAATCAGTAATTTCAAAGTCAAATAGAACTTTCAAATATCGTCTAAAACTCCCAAAAAAAAAATACGCAATATAGTTAGAACCTTTGTCTAGGTCTTCCACGTATGTGTTACACGATCAGATAAACTTTGCTCGATAGAAATAATTCACGAACACAGCATGTAATAAGACCTTTCAAATCCACTCTTTTATTAACGAAACATATCTGGTAATATTGCTCTTTAAATTTTCTAGGTCGACCACGTAAGTGGGTTTTAATAAACATATCCCTTATTTTTAAACAATTTAAAAACCGATAAAAACAACGAAAAAGTACAAAAGTGTGGTTATTTTCTTTACTCCTTACACGTAAATAAAAAGACAGAGAGTCACTCTTCTGGGGTAAGAGCGCCTTAACTTATTTGACAGGACTAAACTAAATTTAAGCGTTCTGTCCTTGTCTTTTCGATAAAGAAAGAAAAAGACAGGACGCTTAAAATAAGGTTAGCCGAATCGATACCATTGTGTATCTTTCAATCGGTGTCCAACGACCTAAACTGTACAGTTGTAACCCTCAAACGATCGAATTCCGATTGTCTAAGGGCGTAGAGGAATACAGCCCAGATAAACTCCTCATAACAGGCGACCGATTTCTGTCAACACATCTGACTGAACCAGCAGATATCGCCACTCCAAAATTTTATGTTTCAGTAGGCCAAACCAAAATGGCTTCTATATTCATTCGTTAGTCTTCGTCTACGGGAAAGATAAGTTTGTGGTGCTATACGTAAGATAGAATAGCCAATAGCCTTGGAATAGCCAATAGGATTGCAGAATCCCGTTCTTCATGCCTCGGCTTGTCGACAGAATTTTTTGTACGCGAGATATTGAACAATTCCCATCTATCTGGGCTGAATTGTCTATGTCTAAGGATAAGTTCGCATCTGAAGTGACGTCACAGTGCGAAGCGATATCAATATCCACTGAAGGAAATTTTGACAGCTCAGATTTTATCTACTTCCGAACGTTTTGGTTAGCGTGCGATCGGGTATACATACATCGTTGATATCAAACAAATCGATCCAAACCGCATCATGGAATAAAGCACTGCGTCGGAGCAGCTTTTTATTAAAAGCCACTAACAAATATTCAACATATTCGCAGAAAGTAATTGGTACATTTATGATCTTCAAATTAATTTTTTTATATCAACTTTGAGTTTTGTTTACCTATTTTAAGACCTGTGAAAATATTTTGCAGGCTAATTAGTATTCTACAATAAGAAATAAGTTTTATAAGAATAAATAGTGATGTTACGCATAATATAATGAAATTAATCAATATATTTTACTCGTACTTACGCTTAGAAGAAAACCAATGTGATTATAACCTTGAATCTCAACACAACAAACACTACGAAACGAAAGACGCCATTGTGAATTTGTGAGTTTGACACTTCAAATTATCAAATAGTATCCGGTATATTTAAGGATGTCAAACGGTTACATAGAAACGCATCGGTTGTTAAGGTAATATAACTGTCGGAATTTATAACCACTTGTACATTGGTGTGTTTCGTGATAAAAATCACAATTCTACATCGGATATCCACTAAAGTAAGTGTCGATGGACGACAAGTCGATAGACACTGACGTTTTAGACAAGAGCCCGCAGGGGCCGCAGGTAACTTCACTGTCAGTCCTCGCATAGTAGATGGGATGGGAATCCTCGATTAATATGTAGATTTCTCATTATTACTAAATCAATAGATAACAGACAAGATCGTGACTTGAATCCATTTTACCATAATCCGGAGACTGACTTTAATAAAGTTCAAAATCGCGTGCGTCAAAATGCTCGAGTCTGATTCCAAGATTAAAATTATAATAAATTATTTAGGTTTATTTTTTCTATGCAGATTTTAATAAACTATGTTTTTTGCTGTAAGTATTTATTTTAGACATAAAACTCCAACCGCATGGAAGAAAAATTTTAAAATAATTCCAAAAAGAGTATAATTTTCAAAAATTTCATCTATCTAGTAAAAATTATCCAATTAGGTTATAACTGGCTTTGCATTATCTTTATAAAGGTCTGAAAAAATATATATTTAAATTTTAAATTGATCAAGTTTGTAGTTGACTCAGCGTATTTATGCACATACTCTACAATTTAGGTGGCCTGCGAACACAGTTTATTGTACAGTACTACGACATTCTAGTAGAAACGATCTATAAAATATTCATATTCATAACAACAAGAGATTAGCAACAGACAACGCACAAAGTCAGACTTGTTCCGCGCGAGCACAAAATAACCACTAACAGAATGTTAACTCCGCATAACTAGCGAAAACAGGCGCACGCACACATAGACACGTACGTACGACGATCTCGGAGATACTCGGGTGAACGCCAATACGAAATTCTGCCGAGATCATCATACGTACGCGTCTATGCATGTGTGCGTCTGTTTTCGCTCCGCCGGTCGTCGAGTCGGCCTTCTGGTAGTATCTATTTTGTGGGGCGGGTCTTATCTGAGTAACAGAAAAAATTACAGGTGGGCTTATTTCTCATAGCACAATCACTAATTAACAATTACTTGTTTACGTCTTTGCATAATTAAAGTCCAATAACAAAAAGTAAAATACGTCGCATTTCTTTTTTTTTCTGCGGGCATACAGCTTTATCACTTAGGGACATAGTGATATCCCAGCTATACAAGGTGTAACAGAAAGGTGTAACCATATTTGAAGAGCTTATTCAGTCAATGGTATAGAACAACTTTTACTATGGAAAAAACCCTGTATCTCGAAAAAAAAAAAAATTAACTGTTTCATGGAAAAATGCAATGCTGCTCGTCCGAAATGTATGGAAGGGTAGATTTTTTTTTGAGATTTCGGAGCTGACTCCATAGTAAAAGTTGTTCTATATCATTGACTGAATAAGCTCTTCAAATATGGTTACACCTTTCTGTTACACGTTGTATATTTATTGCGTTTTGATACTTTTAATATATCAAATATATAGGTGACTAGGTAATTTATATTGTCTATATTTGCATTTATCTATGGTAATCAATGAGGAAGATATATTTATATGAGTTTTACCACAGCTTCCGCGATGGTACCTCGTAAGCTTCCGGCATAGTGCACGATGGAAGAAACAACGTATTATAAAATTATAAGTATAAATACTTATAAATTTACATGTAAGTCCATCCATCCATCAGCCTAGTTCGTCCAATGCATTAGCCTTTCCAAGACTTTGCCACTCCCGGCGGTCATCCTGGAAGAATTGCCCATACTCACACACGCTGGGCAGGCGGGTTAGTGAGCGCGGTACCGGAACCCTCGCACCAGTGACGCCGCTGCCGGTCACCAGTCTGGTCCATGTAAGGCCCGGCTATTAGGGATGGATAAACCGCTATCCATCGGTCCCAGGCAAGGTGAGCCTCCTGGTTTTTTGCCTGTGAGCTGTCCTCTTACTCTCCCTAGAATTACTTCGAGGGGTATCCAAGTAAGATGGTGGTACCTCCACAGTCGAGCCCTGCATCAGCTCTACCACCTATCAAGTAGGTAGGTTCAACAAATGATACAGTTGAACGAAACAAATAATGAGCTTCGGCAATACTCGGTTTTCAAATTTTCCAAGCTACCTAACTAGATATTAGCGCATTGATTTTAGATCTTGTTTCCATTCGATAATACCAATGAATCGTTTTTCTGAAGAAACTCGAAGCGCATTATTTATGTTGTATTTGAGTTCTTGCAATTGTAGAGTTCCGTTTGGGATTTTGTTGTCTATTTGTCTGTATGTAGACCTTGTGTCAGGGCCTATTTTTTCTCGGGAACGGCATGATGTATCAAGTTGAAATTAAAATCGAATACTAAGGTCTATACTTTCATACTGTTACAAGAAATTCAAATTTCATTTAAACGCAATAAAGAGATATATTTAGAGAATATATATAAAGAGAGAGATTAGTTAGAGACGGGACTAACTCAGTTGTGGGCGTGGCCAAATGTCATGCTGTTTCATTTCGCTATAAGATGCACGCTCCATGAAACTGCGAGGACAATACAATCGTGCCGATTTCGTCGCGGGCGCAAAATTGAAAACTTGTTTCAGAAGAAACGTGATTTTGGCAAAACTGTGGACGTTTTCAAACATTATTTTTAGTTATTATTAATCTAGATAACATTTTCAATGTTTCTATTGTATTGATTGTTTTCATTTATCTAAAACAATAAAAGCACATTCGGCTACACTTATGGTAAAAAACAGTTAAATTTACGTATTTTTGGGATTTGTTGTTAAGATATTACCCAAATTTCACAATTTTTAGTTCAAATTTAACATAGATCTAGATAAAATTAATGGACTCAGCCTAAAATATTATAATAACATTCCATAGACAGCCCACAATCTTGTAGAAGCGTTTGATAGAGATTTGCGTGGGATGACGCCTCTTAAAGCGTATTTCTCGCACTAAAAATCTTATCTATTGGGATCAGTGATCATCAAAACCCATAAATGGTACTTCCTGGTGATCTACAATCTTGAAATTTGGTACAAAGGGAGGACCTTCGGCACAAGTCGTAGACAAAAGTGGCACATAAGTGAAGGAATAAATCTGGATATTACATATTTTTCAGTTCTATGTGGAATAATACTTGACTTACTCAATTTTGCAGTATCTTTAAGAGGCTATGCGAATTTTATTTTCGTCACTGTCACTCCAAGCGAAAAATCGCGCAGTGCGAGAGCGGCGGATTCAGGGCAAAAGGGAAAAAAGTTGGTTTTATATTTTTATCAAAAAAACTAAAATAGCTAGCAAAATTTCAAATATCAAATCTCTAGATATTGTTGAAACACACCTAATAAAATATGTTTGAGTTCTGTATATGGTTCCTATTCGTCAAACGAGGAGAAAAAGTGTGTTTGAAGACCTCATTTCAACAATTATTTCTATAGAGGAAAATTTATCCAAACATGTTTTCCAATTTCAAAACCCTAGATTTTATAGTCAAAATGCATATACCAGAAATTTATTAAAATTTTCCATGTATTTCATGAAATACACAGAAAAGAAACACCCATATTTTTTTCGCATATCGCCTTAATACATTTTTACGTTTGTATTTTTTGTTTAAATTATTCAATTATCCAATTATATAAATATATAATCAGATTCAAAACTTTGTTTTCTGTCCTTTCTTGTCCTCGTTATTTCAAAGCTTTAATGTTCCTATAATTTTCAATTTCAAGCGATTCAAACGAGCTCAAGTTTTTTCTTCTTTTTGCATTCTTGAGCAGAAGTGTGCACAAAAAAACACCGTATTTTTCATGTGTACTTATTGGATTTAGGACCCATCTGTTAAAGTGCTTTTAAAGCCTCATTTTTAGGGTCCAAAAAATGGAAACCCTTGTAAAGAGGGCTCGGTACCTCTATGTTTGTTCATCCCAAGCTCAAGAACTGTTGAGTAATTGAGTTGATGGTTTTCCATGCTCCAGCATACTGGCTTCCGTTCGAAGCTCATTTGTCACGTCTTCGACAACTGTCAAACAATAAAGACAAACCTATAGGAGGAGGCGAGACATCATACAGTCATCCTGCTAATTCGCGTAGGTTTGTTTCTTTTTTCGTTTGCGAAAAACGTGACACTTGAGCTTCATCCGCTACTTCTTCTATTCCAGCGGATTTCAAAGTGCGGGACGCAGAGACCTGCAAAGGGGGGCGCGGTCCACCTATGTATATAAAGTGTACCCATGTTCTAGTTCATCTGAAAGACATTTAGGTAAAAAATAAAACTGAAGCGCCGGCAAAAATAAATAGAAAAATAACATTAACGGAACCTTATCATTGATGACAGTCATTCGTTTATTCGAGAAAGCCAGTTTTTTATTTTGTATCACATTGCATGTTGCACGCATGTAGGATCTTAACGGGATTCTTACTGTCAATTCTCTGCCGTCTCAAATTCAAGAACGGAAGATAAATGACATGCATGAAGTATGTCTTGTGACCGAGTTTTAT
Organism: Ypsolopha sequella; assembly: GCA_934047225.1. Taxonomy (NCBI): domain Eukaryota; kingdom Metazoa; phylum Arthropoda; class Insecta; order Lepidoptera; family Ypsolophidae; genus Ypsolopha; species Ypsolopha sequella. Next base: position 7,384,166 of record OW204002.1, on the reverse strand, counting down.
CCGTTATCGAATCGATCAAGGGAATGTTTTTGGACAATGGTACTGACTACAATAGGTTTGAACACCGGTACTTCGTCCTCATAGCTTGTTACCGGTACATAGAGATCGTTAATGTTTCCACGTTAGGGGCGGAACAGTTTCTAATGTCTTTTTTGTGAGTTACAAAAGTTCAAGGTGACATTATGAGGACAGTTGAGGACACTCACTCACAGACACCTTCAAGCTTTATTAAGTATGACAGTTGTGACGCCGCATTATGAACTGCCTGTCAGGTAGCCTGTCATGCTGATTCGTACAGACAGGTACAGTTCATTTTTCATTTCATTTATTGCAATAAATTTTTTTTTTTTCATTACAACATTTATAGTTTTTCGTTATACATATATGACTAAAAATATAAATGAGAAATAATAAAAGGCAAAACTTGGTAAAAGTCAACAAGATCATAGATCAATAATTGATTCACATAAAAAGAAACATAAATAAATACATCCTAATTTCTGGCCAGGCAAGGGTGGGCGGAACATTAGTCCAAGATTTTTTCCAAGTAAAGTATTTCTTGTATTTCAGTCCAAGAACAAAAACAAAGATCATTAGTAGTATCAAAGAAATAACCAATTTTACTTCATTTTAGGCAAAAAACAGCTGACTGACTTGACTTTAAACAATATTTTACAATAGCAAAAATTATAGCTTTTCACTCTGGTTTATTCATCAAAGTTTTCACTCCAATATCTCGAAAAACACGCTTCGTTTATTGATATGATATCATTTAGGTAGATAGTTTTGCAAAACTTTTAGACAAAATTTAAATTGAAAAAATTATCCTCGTATATACGTAAATTATTATGCGTGTAGGTAGTATAGTAAGACTGGAGGCCCGCGGAGGCTAGGGCCCGGATGGCAATCGCCACCCTGACTCTATGGCCAGTCCGACCCTGCCTTCAGCCACAAAATAGATACTACCAGAAGGCCAGTCGACGACGGAGCGAAAACAGACGCACACATGCATAGACGCGTACGTATGATGATCTCGGCAGAATTTCGTATTGGCATTCGCCCGACTATCTCCGAGATCGTCGTACGTACGCGTCTATGTGTGCGTGCGCTTGTTTTCGCTAGTTATGCGGAGTAAACATTCTGTAAGTGGTTATTTTGTGCTTCAGCTCAGAATCAAGACGATATCCGAGCTAAAGTCAGACGAATTATCCGCTGAGCAATAATCAGAAGAACTATCATCTCGTATTTTGTTTGATAGAACTTTTATCGTGAAATAATCAATACGACGTATATCGATCCATAAAGATTATCGATTGCCAAGTTATGCTGAGCCAAATAGTTCATGAACCTAAATAACACCTAACTAACCTTACTTAGTCCTACACACATGCCTAGCTATATTACAGTACTAAACTAACCCGAGCTGTAGTAGAGTTCACGAAAGTAGTTTTCGTAAAAAAAAACTAATTAGTCCGTCAGCTAGATTATCAGAAAATATTGGACACGTATTTTTTCTTTTGTCAATTAAACAAAAAGATATGAAAATATAGCCCTCTAAAGTTAGACGTCACGCCTACCTAAGTATCTACACTTTTTACCTAGGCGTGACGTCACCAGCCCCCACTCCCAAACTTTGACGCACTTTATGTCTGTCATTTTTTGTTTCCCCTCTCATCTCCCCTATTGTGTTGATTCGGTGTAACACGTTTTAACTTATCTGACAGGACTTAACTTAATATAAGTGTTCCGTTTTTTTTCTATCTGTATCGAAAAGACAAAGACGAGACGCTTAAAATAAGGTAAGTCCTGTCAAATAAGTTAAGTCATGTTACACTGAATAGACCCCCTATAAGTACTTTGATGTGGAACTTTTTTTTTTGTTGGCGACGGCTGCTATTTTTGCCAGTGTCAAGTTAGATTCTGACATGGTTAGTTATTCAGACTTTCAGACGCCGATTGTTCATCACGCACGGTACAATTAAATAAACGTAAAAAAAAAAACTCTTCTTTCGTGAAAAGTCATCCTCATCAAGTGACATCTCCATCCCGGAGGTCAGCAACCATTTTCCTGAATGTGAATTGGTTCCTCTGTACTTTCCACTGCGAGCCAGTCTCTTATAATTATAGTCTATGATGTTTTCCTTCTACCGCGACCTCTTTTTCCTTCAATTTTTCCTTCAACAATCAGTTGTATTAATTTCTATTTTTCATGAAATTTCGAGAAAAATAATACCAAAAAATAGATACTACCAGAAGGCCGACTCGACGACGCGACGGAGCGAAAACAGACGCACACATGCATAGACGCGTACGTATGATGATCTCGGCAGAATTTCGTATTGGCATTCGACCGACTTCATCCGAGATCGTCGTACGTACGCGTCTATGTGTCTGTGCGCCTGTTTTCGCTAGTTATGCGGAGTGATCCTTCTGTAAGTGGTTATTTTGAGGTAATACTTTATAACGTGACGTGGTGGAGAACACAACGTGGTGACGTCAGTAGAAAAAATCATTAGTATGATATGAAGAAATCTCACATTATTTAATAGCTATGTTAATTAATATTACGTTATTTAGAAACCAGTTGCTGCATACACTATAAAGCATTTTAAATGAGTATATTAAAACTGTGTACGTTTAAAAAAAGTATAAAAAGGTAATCATAGTAAATTCTAAGACCATAAAAAGACTTATGAGAAGAACATCGGTATATTATTGTTTTTCTACGCTGCTAATCGACTATTTAATCATCTAAATCAGGTATGGGCAACCTTTTGAAAGTTGCGGGCCAAACTTTAGGATGTTAAGACAGTAAATGAGCCTAGAGCATAAGCCCGCAGACTTTCGAGGATTCGTTTAAAGAAATTCGGACTGTTTATTGAAAAAATAAAATTTGATTTATTGATATTTTATCTAGGGATTCTACTTTTAAAAAATGTATTACGATTTATACTTTAGGCGAAAAAAAAACTTTTCCAGGATAGACAGTTAAAAAACAAACGCATTAGAGCAGATCTCAATTGTGCAACCCCTTAGGATGTTTCGAGGGCCGGCCGGCTCAAAAATCGCGGGGTGGGCCGCAAATGCCAACAGGGAACCAACGAGGGCTAGATTTTGTGTAGTATTGCGTCTAAATGTGCATATTTTAACAGAGAACATGGATGAGACTGGAAATGAGGCTGACATGAGAACGGAAAATGTCTGCTCACACAAATATGTACTACCAAATATATTTATCATGCAGTGGTTGCGAATCTTGCGGGCCACATCAAAGTGTTACACGGGCCGCATGAGGCCCGTGGGCCGCCGGTTGCCGACCCCTGTTCCAAATCATCAACTCTGCTCGGCGCTTGTAAGAATGATTTATTTCTTTATAAGTACTTATAATTTATTATATTTAACTGAAAAGGTGATCAATCAAAATATTATGTTATTCCGTTACATATAACGGATGTTAATGATTATTTGGCACAGATGTCTTGGTTTTTATTTATACGATTTATTCTACACCGGAACTGATCGAGACGTAGTAAAAATATTATATAAAATATTATAATAATGTTGATTATCTTAATGTGAACTAAGTCAGGAAGTCAGGTCAGTTATTAACATAAAAGAAATCAGTTGATTACCAAATTTTAAATTTAAATTACTAGAGTGCTTTTTGAATTATCAATCTTAAAATTCTCTTCGATTTTTTTTTTTAAATAGACCACTTCTCGTAATTATTTTTTTTTGAAATTTTACTAAAAAATTTAAATATGGTTATGACATTGTGATGCAAATAAAAGTATGACTTAGCATTTAAATATTAATCATAATATTGTACTAGATGAACTTTTTAATTAACCCTCCTAAATATATACCGTCTCGATATGAATCCCCGAGAGGGTGTCAGAAGTATTCCGAATGTAAACTGTAAAATGAAAGTCACATTCCATACTCGGTACACCCGCGTTTCACCCATGATTATTACATCCCAACGTGTTGGGTGGTGAGCCCTATCCCCGTACTATTCGGCCACAAATACACGCTTTTTATGGCATGCAGGTTTCTTTACGATGTTTTCCTTCACCGTTCAGCAAGTGGTAAGTAAGAAAAAATAATATGCACATAAATTCGAAAAAACTCAATGGTGCATGCCCGACTGGGGATCGAACCTGGATCTCAATATTGAGGGGCCAGCGTTCTACCCTTGAGCTACCGCCGCGCCGCTTCAACCACCAGATCACAGTCCATATCGTGGCTCGGACCTATTCATTTTACAGGTTTGAGCCGCGATCATGTATAATAAGAACAGTGTAACCGCGGGGTTACAGAACTGCAGGGCTGATAGGATTTGAGGATATGACACGGGAGAAGAAAAGATTGTGGGAAACAATGTGGGTGCACTGACCTGGTTGGAATGTTTCGATGGGCCGGCAAACGCGTGTCGCGTGTCGTCTCCTCTCGTTGGGCTGATTGAATTGGCGCTTTGGGCAGTGATGAGCTGGATGTCTTGGTTCTTGGTAACGTGAACACTACACTTTCACAATCTAAATGATGGGTCCGCAATATTATTTGTGCTGGCAGCGCGAATGTGTACACACGTGTCGTTCGGTCGACGGTTGCGGCGAAACAGTCCGGCCGCGCGAGCGCGCAGACGTGCGCCTCCGGAGGCGTCTCGAGCCGAAGAGCGCGAGTGAACCGCGGGCAGCGCGCGACTCGATTCTGTCGCGAGCCACTTTCTGCGCATGCGCTGAAATGCGCATACCGTCACGCTGTAGCGTGAACATCCTGGGGGGGCCGGGGCTGCGACTCCTCCATGAGCTGTGTCCAGATCCACAACTCGGATCACTCCATCCTTGCCAGGCATTGTGCGGAAAATTCTCCCCAACTTCCATTGGAGCGGAGGCAGGTCATCCTCTTTGATGAGGACCAGTTCACCCACTTGAGGAGGGGAAGAAGGGGAGAGCTATTTGGAGCGGGTTTGCAGGGTATGGAGGTAGGATCTGGACCAGAGAGTCAAAAAACGCTGAGAGAGCGCTTGAATGAGTTGAAACCGTTTAAGAGCAGATATGGGTCTGTCGTCAAAAGACTGCTCAGGTAGAGCGGTGAGCGGACGACCAATAATGAAATGTCCGGCCGTGAGAGGTTCAAAGTCCGTAGGGTCGGATGAAATCGGGCAGAGGGGTCTTGAGTTGAGTATTATTTCGTGCAGAGCGCCGAACCAAGTTATGTGCTGATTCGCGAGCTTGTGAGTGATTGCATCATAGTTTGTGCCGCAGTCTGAGCGAATGAGAACTGGAGTACCGCGACGTGAGATAAAACCTAACAGGGCTCGTGCTGAGTGAAATTGAGTGTGATTGAGTGAATGTACGTCTGCTATTTCAAGTGATACGGTTGGCAACAAAATTGGTGTGTTAGTGACGTTCACTACACGTTGTGCGGAGTTACAAGAATTCTCTGTTGGAGTTGAAGTCATTGAGTGAAAATGAACTGAGTGTGTATGTGATGAGTGTGTGTGTGATGAATGTGCTGAGTGCGCTGAGTGCTGGTTTCATTGAGTGAAAATGAGCTGAATGTGTATGTGATGAGTGAATGTGTGAGTGAAAATGAGCTGAGTGTGTATGTGATGAGTGAATGTGTGAGTGAAAATGAGCTGAGTGTGTATGTGCTGATTGAATGTGTGAGTGAAAATGAGCTGAGTGTGTATGTGCTGATTGAATGTGTGATGAGTGTGACTATATGTGAAAATGAGTTATTAAAACTTGAGCACTACCAACTCCAACGTGCGGATAGCTTGTAACTTGCGCGGGCCGAAAAAACAAAGGCTATGTTCAAACGGAACACGGAAAATAAACACGACAGAGAGAAAGAAAAAAAAAATAAAAATTTTTTTTTTTAAAAAACAACCTGTATATGAGCTGAACCAACGTGGAACACCCTATATGTGTACCATTAACAATAAGATTAGAGATGAGAAGAGAAGAAAAAAAAAAATTGTTTACTATATTTGTACTATATATACCCGGTTAAAACAGCAGACAATAACACGAGATTACCGTAACATTAAATATCAAAAAGGGCTGATCAACTTGTTCACCAAAATGTCATAACAGTATATTTACAACAAAACATCAGTCGTCGAAAATTCTATTTATAGAATAAAATACCTACCTACTGCCTCGAACGCGTAAACAAACAAAGAATGTATTTACCTCGCAGAAATCGGATCTAAATGAGCGGACAATCCAATGATGCAATGTATACGTATGTACTCAAAATAAAACGAAATAAAACGAAATAAAACGAAATAAAACTCGCACCAAAAAAAATATCTCGCAAAATACGTGGGAAAACTATCTTTGACAGTGGGTAAATTACCCACTCCGCGGGTAAAAATTGGGTAAATTGGGTCGGGTCGGGTCGGGTAAATTTGGGTTTAATAAAGAAATATAGTGGACTGTATTAAACAATTGGGCTGAATGTATGGGCCGGTTCTATACCGATAAATGGAATGTTCTAGGCGGCGGTTCTAATTACCTACCCGCAATAGGTATTCGAGACCACAAAATATTTTTTGCCGGGAAAGGGGGCAAAATATTTAACCGAGTGAAAATGGACTGTAAATCGACGGGGGCTGGTTCAAACAAAGTTACGGGCCGGCGGGGGGGAGGCGGGGGGTGATATAAACCAAAAATTTTCCGCTCGACGGACCAAAATTTTTCTTGGATTGAAAATGTTTTACTACCGGCTCGAAATCGATCCGGCCGAAGAACCAAAATGTAACCGCGGGGTTACAGAACTGCAGGGCTGATAGGATTTGAGGATATGACACGGGAGAAGAAAAGATTGTGGGAAACAATGTGGGTGCACTGACCTGGTTGGAATGTTTCGATGGGCCGGCAAACGCGTGTCGCGTGTCGTCTCCTCTCGTTGGGCTGATTGAATTGGCGCTTTGGGCAGTGATGAGCTGGATGTCTTGGTTCTTGGTAACGTGAACACTACACTTTCACAATCTAAATGATGGGTCCGCAATATTATTTGTGCTGGCAGCGCGAATGTGTACACACGTGTCGTTCGGTCGACGGTTGCGGCGAAACAGTCCGGCCGCGCGAGCGCGCAGACGTGCGCCTCCGGAGGCGTCTCGAGCCGAAGAGCGCGAGTGAACCGCGGGCAGCGCGCGACTCGATTCTGTCGCGAGCCACTTTCTGCGCATGCGCTGAAATGCGCATACCGTCACGCTGTAGCGTGAACAAACAGCGTGGCTAACACGCACCGTTGATACAGTATCTTTCATTATACTTGCTCTCTCGCACATTGAGTCAATGTTCTAGATCAGGGGTCTCCAAACTTTTTAGCCTCAGGGCCATACTGATTCCTCCACTTAGTCCCGAGGGCCAAAACCTACATAGCTCATCATATATTATCAAAAAACTGTAGTTTTGACGCAAACATTTTCGTATTGGGACTAGCCAGTCAGTGAGATATCTTTTCTACAGTTCGCAATTTTGGTTGGTATTTCGGGCAAGACGCAGTTAGCTGAAGCGGGTGCTGTGCGCAGACCGCAGACCTTGAAATAGGGTTATAAATAACATTCTTATAATAACGCCACTTTTAGGCAAAAACGCATGATAACGTTTCTATCTAGAATCTAGAATCTAGATTAAGTAAAAAACACGACTGACACTCATAGATCCCCACTACGATTCCCTGTATCGGGGATGCCATGGACACACACAAACACGAACACCCAATGTACCCGTTACGTAACGGATGGAAGGGGGGGGGTCCCAGCCAAGCGTTACGATGTAGTCATTTTTAGATGAATAAAATCATATTCTATTCTATTCTATTCTATTCATTGAAATCTGGGTTACGGTACTGTTACGTGGGGGGGGGGGGGTCGAAATTTTCAGAATTTTGCGTTACGTAATTTGTGAACGACCCCGATAGATGCTATAGGTACCATGAGTTTTGCACTCGATACACGTTAGGATGAGAAATGCTGGTTCCTCTCGTAAACCGCCAGGGGGCGCTGTGCAATTTCTCATGTACATATTTTACGCAGTCACTAACGTGTATCGAGTGAAAAACTCATGGTATACCAACTGTATCTTTGGCGCTTGCTAGCAACACAGGCCGGTTATTCTGTCAACATTTTTCACACGCTTTATTTTTAATACGACTATGAAATCGTGATAAATGCCGTGTGAAGATAAATTCTACTAACTGTATATCGAGGGTTAAGTACCAAATAGGTTTTATATTATAAATAGGTTTTAGTGGGACCGATTTAGCAGGAATTGTTTCATAAGTTGGCATCTAAAATGCTTATTACCATTAAAATTGTTTATATTTTTGAATAATATTGCTATTACAGCTCATTTCATTTTATCCAAATGAAAACACTAATCGTTTTTTTCCTCTCCTGTAAAATTTACTTTTCGTAGACTGCAGTATTTTGTACTTAACACTCGATATACATATAAAAAAATGTTATGAATCCGGGCAAAAGGTTTTGATTTGAATAGTTTATTATTGATATTAATTTCTGTACAAAGAGCTTTTAAAAATCGCCCGTCTTCCGTCTTCGCAAATTTTCTCTTGTATCGGATATCAAAACATAAATTTCGTCATTGCTAAACATACCTTAATAAGGGGAAGTAATTAAGCCACATACCACAAATACCAAACAAAAATTAAGGCACAAAATTTTAAGCCTTCAGAATCTTCCACAATACGAATGCTCAATGCTTTTGCATTGTTTGTTATTTAGAAGACCTTCAAAACTAGTAACTCTTTACAAAAAGCTTAAGGTCCTTTCGCTTTAGTTAAAAGTTGAATGAACTAAACTTACATTATGTAAATGATGTAGTTGGCAACACAGACCACTTACCCGTTAGACGTCGTAAGGAGGGCAAATCTTTTTCGCCAACACATCAGTGCATTTTCACTACTATAAAAATGTCATTCCATACTATCCCATCTCTATTTCCTTACTTACTACCCTCCCCGCATCTGCCCGCAACACGCCGGGCCTGTGTTTACAAATTAGGGGTCGCGACACAGGTTCTTATGCCATCTCTGTCACACGCATTGAAAATTGTATACGCTATCCTGCTGTCAGTGTTTAAATCTGACGAAAGTGTTAATTTGCGTGCAGTGGCGGAAAAAGTTCTCACTTGTCCGTGGCTGTTAAGATGTCTAATGGGTAACTGGTCTGTGTTGGCAACATTCATCGGCTTGTGGTAGTTCCTTGCGGTTGCCTACATAATGTTATAGACCTATTAATTATTTATTATGAAGTTGTTGACCGCTTCTATGGTCACGAGCAAATTTCTTAAGGGTACAGGGTTTGGTCTGCATGCTTCTTAAGGCGTTACAACATGCGAAAGTGCTGCCACTTTAGAAAAAAAATCATTTTTACTTGTTAGAACAATTATTGAAAATATGCTCAACGTGTAACAGAAAGGTATAACCATATTTGAAGAGCTTATTCAGTCAATGGTATAGAACAACTTTTACTATGGAGCAAACCTCGAAATCTCAAAAAAATAATCTGCCCTTCCATACATTTCGGCCGAGCGGCATTGCATTTTTCTATGAAACAGTTGAATTTTTTTTTCGAGATACAGGGTTTACTCCATAGTAAAAGTTGTTCTATATCACTGACTGAATAAGCTCTTTAAATATGGTTACACCTTTCTGCTTACCATTTTTTTTGGTATCGCCTTAAACGTTTCAAGTTTAAGGGCGCACCGAGCGTTTGCCTTTGTCTCTGTCTTTTTCTTTACGTATATAAAGAGTAAAGATAACCAAACTTTTGCACTTTTTGTTTTTCGTTGTTATTTTCGTTATATCTATCGTGTAAATGCTCCAGTCATCTATGAAAATTATATAATATCAAATTACTTATTTATATAAAAAGTAGGGAAATAGAGAAATAAATTACTTGATAAGAGGTAACTTTCCGAATTGATTCTATCGAGCCAACCTTATCAAATTGTGTTTCCATCGTGTATATAGTCTAGTATATATACCCAATAGTACCAATATATTTTTCTAGATTTTAATTTAGTTGTTTACTTCTATTTTAAACAAGGGTTATAAAAATGTGTTTGACTGTGTAAAAAGCTCGGTGGGCTCTTAATGAAATTTTAGTTGTAATAAAATTTCAGTTTTTTTTTAAATTAGCAGCTTCAAAATGTTTACAATGCTGTTGTATTAGGTCTATTATTATATTTACAACTTCGATCAACAATTGTCAATAAAATTATTAAAATTGCATTAGTGGTAAGAATTAAGAAACCACTAGTAAGAAACTGGCCGTGGCCGTCATCAGACCACAAACACATATAGGTTATGCTATAAATAGAATCAGTTATTCAATTATGAGTAGTTATGTAAATTTGTTTATTATCACTTTTTAACGACTTTTAATTATTTATCAATTATTATATTTAACTGGCTTCTGCCCGTGGCTTCGCCCGCGTGGCCTACAAGAAACAAATGGCATATGTTTTTTCAGAAACAAACATTATTAGCGTTCTCCCTCGCTCTCAATTAAATATATAAAACTGACATTGGTATCGATTCGGCATAACACGTCTTAACTTATTTGACAGGACTAACCTTATTTTAAGCGTCCTGTCTTTTTCTTTCTTTATCGAAAAGACAAGGACAGAACGCTTAAATTAAGGCGCAACGGAAAAAAAGTTTACATTTTAAGGATTTGCATATCTACTTCAGTAAATAATGTATTATTTTGATAAAATAGTATATTATTTTTGGATTATTTTTCTAGGGATCTGTTAAAACAGAAACGCGATTGGAGAAATTCGGCTCAATAGAAATATTTATTGAAATGAGGTCATTTTCGACACCAATTCTCCTGGTTTGACAATTTAGAATGACGTATAGATTACAACTATATTTTATTAGATGGGTTTTAGCGGTATCTAGGACCTGGTGAAACAAAATTTTGATAGCAACTTTAGTACATTTTATATTAATAAAAAACCGACTTTTTGCCTCTTTTCCACGAATCCGTCCCTCTCGCACTGAGAATTTTTTCGCATATGGAGTAACAGGGACGCTAAAAATTTTACATATCGCCTTAAGTTTAGTCCTGTCAAATAAGTTAAGATGTGTTTCACGGAATCGGTACCAATATCCCAAACAATGCTAGCGAGTAAGAAAGAAAGAGCGAGAAAGACTTTATCTCCCGTAACGACTTCATTGTTAATACTTAAGGCTCCAGTCCCCTAAAAATCAGTATTCTTGCAGAATTATCAGAAAAGAAAGATTTTATTTTAGTTAGTAAGAAAGCAATAAATAAAATACATTTTACGTTAATTTATAGTGTGGAATTTGAAGATTTCAAAACTTATTTTTTCATTTACTTTAATGCTACTTTTAATAGGTTTTTTAGGCTTTAAACATACCTTTATTTATGTTCTACGCGTTGAGAGTCTCATTCATGCACACGTCACGTAAAAATTATGACAAAAACAAGAAATTTATTCAGGTAACCTTTATTCCCATATCTTCAACAATAATCTTACCTGGTTACTTTTTTGGATAATACTTTAGTTTTCTTATTTCGAGTGCTTTAAGTAGTTGTGATTTTATGAATTCAACCACTGATAAAATATTTTTTTTCTACTAGAAAACTATCGTTTAGCGTAGTCAAATTTAAAACACGTAGAATAGAACTATTAATAAGTGAAATAACAAAAAACGGTATTTAAAAAATTATTTTAAGAACATTTATCAAATCGAAACTTATCGAGAGTTTAAAACACAAAATGCGTCGATATTTCCCTCAGTTTCGCTGGGACATCGCAGCGTTCAGACGTGTGTTGTGTAGCTCGACGTCATTTTACCTCCCGCTCGCACGGTTGCTCCCTTTCCCTCGCGTAGATTCTTATGGAGAGGCGAACTGTATCATTAAAGTTGCTCTACTTGAATATTGCACTTATAATTTAATAAGTAAACAACTATGGATAAAATATTTTAAGAAATCCCTGTTTCGATAAAATAAAGTCTAATCTACGTCCGTCCGTAGTTCACAGCATCATAACTTTAGCACCGTAAAGATAAAGACATGAAATTTGGCACAAAAATAGCATTAATTTGCCTACATATTTTTCATATATTTTTTACAATGTAATATACATTGTAAAAAAAATATGAAAAATTTGAAATTGTTTAAAATATTTTCAAAACAAAAGTGAGAAAAATAAAAAATATCCTAAAAATACAATATGGGTATCAAACTGTAGACACTAATAAGGTAATTGTAAAAATATATACTTTTACTATATTTACTGGCACTGGTTTTGTGAAATCTTTAAAAAAACTAAAATAATGTGATGACCAATAACCGGGAAAACTATAGTGATTTAAAAATATTAAAAAAAGTAAAAAAAATAAAAAAAAATAATTATAAAATACAATATGGGTATCACATTGTAGGTATTAAAAAGCTTATTGTAATAATAATATATAGTTTGGCTACATTTAATTGCATCTATTTCGAGAAATCCTTGAAAATCTATAAAAAAATGTATGTACCTCTTATCTCCAAAACTGGTGGACCGAAAAATATGAAAAAAATCATGGTAATATGCGTTTACGTAAGAATTACAGAAAAAATAAAGCGGTTGAGAAATTCACCAAAAAAAATGATAAAACTAAATTTATCATCCACAATACGGAACCCTAGGTTCTGACTAGAGTCTGACTCGCAATTGGCCGGTTTTTTTTCAAGATGTTTGCAGTAAGCCGTTTTTTTGGGCGGTTTTAATTTAGTTTTCGGAGTTTTTATTACTACCCTTAATTTTTACCATAAGTATCCGGTTATCCGGGTAATACATTATCCGTTATCCGGATAGTAAAAATCTGCAAATAACTGCATGCCGAATCATGCAACTAAAGCCGAAGCTACATCCTTTTTATTACTTTGCTTACTTTTATTTAAAATATCTTAAAAAGCTATCGAAGTCACTAAAACCGACAGTCGAGATAACAACGTGCTAGACAATAATGCATCAAAACAAAAGAACGTACGCAGCTGCGGTTCTTATCATTAAAACATCACATTTCTAAAACAATTTTTTTTACCTTTTTTATTGCACCTTAGTCATAATCATGGACACACAAACTGACAGACACTTAATTACCGTAAGAGTTTCTATTTTTGATATTATATTTCTTAAAGAACTGATTGTAATATGTGTGTGAGTATTAGGAATACATAATTTTAAATGATTTCATTGTTACGATTTGATTATTCATTTTCTACATTTCCAAATTTTATAAAGGTATTTTTTATGTCAGGCATTAGTTAAATGAAAATCTTGATGAATAAAGAAATTTTCGGGCACAACTATACGCTTTTTAGGGCATGCAGGTTTCCTTAGAGCGATAGGCTCATCACGTTGAGACGTAATAATCGTCAGAGAAACGCGGGTGTACTTATAGGTACACGTATGGGTGGACTTATGACTTGCATCTCACAGTTCACTCTCGGAACACCTCTTGATACCCCTTCGGTAAAAATCTGCAAATAATTGCATGACCTATAAAATGTATTGTGTCTAACTAAATACTAATCACTCTTACTGCTACCAATAAGCCATCTATTCCAGGTAGATTTACTTTTGTTTATTTTGCTTTTGCAAATTCATTTTGTTTGTTCCGATAAACAAACCAAACTTTGTAAATTACCGTTACTGGAATAATTAAAAATCTTCACATGTCAAAATTTAAGTAATCGTACACTCATTTAACGAAGTAGAGCAACATTCAGGTGCGGTCTCTAACATCTTAATGCAGCGGGGGGAGCGCCACTTCTAAAGCCTCAGGTAAGATGAAAGCGAAATGTTGCAAAGAGAGTCTGGGGCCTTAACTCAAGTTCGTTATCTCGTTTCTTACTTTCATCAGTTTCAGTATTTATGATGTTCCATGTGTACTTTTTTTTACTTTATTATGGGACATTTTAAGTTTTTTTTTATTCAAGTAGACACTTTTCGCATTTAAACACGCTAATTTGAAAATGCGTGAGTAATTTTTTAAGAATTCAGACAATTTAACATTATTATTGTAGTATTTTATGTCATTATAATTTTTATAAATAATTTCTGCTTTTGTAAATATCTGGTCCTCTAAAAAGGCCGCTTTGGATGAATCATATTATGATTCTGTTCTAATGCCGTCTCTTTTGCACGCGTGAAAAAACTCTGACTCCATCCTACTTTCAAATTATTTTATGAATCACCCAAGTCGGCCTTTTTAGATCCCCTGGTGTCGGTCACTAAAAGTGATTTTACTTTTGTCAGAAACTTTTTTCAACCTAAACGTATTTTCAAACTCTTTGGAGATCATGTTGAACAGCGGGTCTACCGCGTGATTCTCATTTTCATCAACATCAACTTGAGATTGAAATTTGTCGTGCGTGCGACGACGCCCGCCTAACATGCCATCTCTTTTGCACACGTTGAATTTCGCATGCATGCCCCAGGTCTGTAAAGAGAGCGTTTTGATCATCTCGGAGAAGATTAAAATGTGGTAGTTTAACTTCTAAGTTTGCTTTAAAACAATCTACTTTGTAAGTTGTAATTGGCCTGCAAAATACTTTTTTAGGCAATAGTTTTACGCTTTGTTTTATGGTTATAGTTTGGCCACTGTGATCGGACTGCAAGCGGTTGATTATTTTATTGTCTGAATATTCACAATCACAGAATATATTGTCGAGGCATGACGCAGTATCCTGAGTCATTCGAGTAGGTTCTAAGAGCACATACAAATTAAATTATCTGAATAAATGTATTATTTTTTAACGCATAATCGATTTTTCTAGTAAATCTACGTTAAAATACAATAACTTTTTTCTCGTATCAAATAATAATTTTAAAACCTCTTCGATCGCTTTTTCAAAAATGTTGTAATCTTGTCCCGAGGGTCGGTAAACACAAAAAATAATATATGTATTAATTTCTTTGAAAGCTAATTCTACTTGGTCTACAGAAAGTTTTAAAATGTCTTTTCTTTTATATTATTTTTGACAGGAATTATGTAGCCACCTTTTATTATTAATCTACTGTAGCAGCTAGGAACACAATAGTAGTTTATGCTACAAGGGCGAAAAGGAATAAATTACGAGGACGATAAAACACGTCGCTACGCTCGTGTTTTAAACGTAACCGAGTAATTTATTGCTTTTACGCCCGTGTACCATACTACGTTTTTCAATGCATAGTGTGAGGAAATGAAAACAAATATAATCTTATAAACTTTCAATTATGATTGGCTCAAAAGGATTGTATCCAGAGCCGTTAAACAGTGGAAAAAAAAGTATAACATCTATGGCACACAGGAAAGGCTGCAGGTTAGCCAACCATTGCAATAAAATTGAAAAAATAAATAAATTATAAAGCCCTAGGGCAAAATAATCGACTTTCTGTTCGGTTTTGATGTATAAAAAGTGGGCCTTTACGAGCACATGCATTGAAAAAAGTATTAACATTAAACTGCATATTATGTTCGTGTAAATTTTGCTCAGTTATACACAAAATATCTGTTTTGATCCCTTTTGAGCGAAGTGCCTAAAACAGCGATTGCCTATGAAGCAGAATGCCTACTGTCAATCGCCTAAAACACAGGATGCCTATAAAGTTTTAATGTCTATAGGGTTTTGATGTCTACGAAGCAAGATGCCTATGTCTGGCAATGTCTACAAAATATAATGCCAGATCTAGTTAAGTGCCTACAGCATGATGCTACTTATTTTCCAGTTTTCCAGCAAGAAATCAATTCCTCTAAGAACAACTCAATTCAAAGTATTTTGTCGAGAATGGTACCTTGTATGTTTTGATGTACCTGCTTTAATCAGGCGGCTTTCCTGTTGTCTTTAATTCTAAAAATTAATTTTTACAATTTTGTTCGTTGATGTCAACCTAAATTCCATGTCCTTAGGTCCAGACCTTAGGGCATTGAATACTCAAAGGTCCAGCCGTTTGCTCTAGCCGTATACATACAGGATGCTTGGTAATTCGACCTATACCTTGAAAGGGGTTATACTAGAGATCGTTTCCAACGAAATAAGTACTATCAACTAGGTGTCGAAAATGAATGGTCTCCGAGTTACGAAGGTTTTTCTATTATTTTTCAAACTTTTAGACTAATAACCAAAAATAAATAATTTAAAAATAACTATTCCTCTCTCAGCACTTATTTATTGTATTTCTGATCAGTGATAGATGAGTGATCACGTGTTTTACTTGAAAAAAAAATTATCATTTGCGAACCCTAGTTGATAGGCATTATTTGTTGGAAATGATCCCTAGTATAACCCCTTTAAAGGAATAGGTTGAATTACCAAGCACCCCGTATATCTATAATCAGTCAGAGCATTCTTTTATATTATGTGTAGATTAAGCTCATACAGACAAATTCACGATAAAGATGATTCATTTTTATTATATACCTAAGCTTAGTTATTTGCAGTATATCAATGACGTCACCCACAGACCACGATGTGATGATCATAAACTAGATAACAATAGGTCACATTGCATCTTGTGGTCAAGCCCGTCAACGGGTATAGGCTTCAAAAGACCGCACTCACACGTGCGGCGAAACAAAGACATGTGTAGAGATGTAACGACTCGATCTACTAACCCAGTTTAAACCGGTTTGAGTCTCAAACCGAGTTAGTCGGTTTGAATCTATGTCAAACCGGTTTGGACGGTCGTTGATCTCAAAAAAAAAAATACTTACTTGTATTAAAACATTGTATTTTTTATAAAAATGATGTTTAGTCGGAGACCGAGTTAAACTTAATTTCATAATGCGGTTTCTTTAACATACAATCATATTATCATAGTTTGTCATACCGGTTTTATCAACTGGGTTTGTAAACCGGTTTACATCGAATGTGTCGGTTCGGTTTGCAAATTATCACATCTCTAATGTCAACCACAAGAAGTTAAAAACTTTGCGATGACACCTTTGTTATACTCCTTGCACATATGGTGACTTTTGTTTATATAGCCAAATTCATACTGGAGACTCGGGTAAGCAGTCAGAACCATGGTTCATGACCCTTTTTGTGCAAAACGCATAATTAAATTATGGCTTCCTATAATAATTGACTCGGAGTTGTTCGTAAATTAGGGTAGGGATACAACAGTTTTTTTTCGTGTTCTGCAAAAAAGGTCATTGTAACTTGGTCCTGACCATTTATCGAATCTACAGTATGAATTTGGCTACATAAGCAAAAGTCACCTTATACTAAATGACCTGAATTGATACAACCAAATTTGTACAGGAGACACGGTAAGGCTGAATTAACGATTTTGTGAAATTTGCAAAATGCAAAATTTTGTGTTTCCATAGCTAGTGCTGCCGTAGCTAGTGTTGCCGTAGCTGGTGTTGCCCTAACTAGTGTTGACGTAGCAAGTATTGTCGTAGCTAGTGTTGCCCTAGCTAGTGTTGTCGTAGCTAGTGTTGTCGTAGCTAGTGTTGTCGTAGATAGTGTTGCCCTAGCTAGTGTTGTCGTAGCTAGTGTTGCCGTTGCTAGTGCTACCGTAGCTAGTGTTGCCGTAGCTAGTGTTTCCCTAACTAGTGTTGTCGTAGCTAGTATTGTCGTAGCTAGTGTTGCCCTAGCTAGTGTTATCGTAGCTAGTGTTGTCGTAGCTAGTGTTGTCATAACTAGTGTTGTCGTAACTAGTGTTGACGTAACTAGTTTTGACGTAGCTGGTGTTACCGTAGCTAGTGTTGTCGTAACTAGTGTTGCCGCCATAGATAACTTAATTACTCATCTCCAGAATGAGTTAAACTGTATCAATCAAAGTCACCTGCTAATTGCTATACAGGTTGTTGATTTGGCCCGCAACTTCCATCAAAGGGTGTTCATGACACAAAACTTACTTTAAAAAATAGCCTAAAATTTAAAAGAAATAATTTTGAGTTGGAGATACGACCAGTGAAGTCTAAAATATTCTTGAAGTAAGGCTACAGTGGTGGTAAGAGCTAGTTACTCTTACATTGACGAAGATGAAGATCGATTGCGCTTTCACAGAGTTCGTGCAACAATAAAGTATTTTTTAAACTATATTTTTTCAAAATTTATGTCGTCATCTTTAAACATATTTTTTGACATTATTATTGCTTAGTATTATTGTGTCAATTACCACACACAATGACGGAAGTTGCGGTCTGAATTAACACTGTATATATCTAGCTACATGTACTATGTAAGTACCGATCTGTAAGTATATAGGTATAAGATTATGTTTTTTTTTGCGAAATCCATCGCTATGAATACTCTAAATATTATTAGAGTGCATTACAAACTAGAAAAGATCAATCAGAAACAAACCCAAAGACAAGAATTTGAAAAAATTCCCCGGGCCAGGATTCGAACCTGGAGGGGTCCAGGGCCCTTAAATTTTTTCCATCCTGTATAATGTATATAGCTATATGTATCTTGAATCTCGTGCATTTTATTTTAGGATCTGATGTGTGTGACCACTTTAGCACTGATTGCTTGATGACTGTATTATGAATATAAACAAAAAAACAATCGTGTTCAATAAATTTAAATTGTTAGTCTAAAAATAACAAAAACAATAAAATTATATAAAAACTAAAGCTGATGTTTTAATTGTCGATGCTTCGAATTTGTAACAAGATTTTAAGAAGATGGCATATTCTAGCAACTTTTTTTATTACCCGTCCAGCTCAATAAGTCTAATGGCAGAGACTTTATAGGCTTTTCATAGAGGCGATTATATGTTGGCTCTTTGGCCTCTTGTTTTTGGACGCGTAATACTAGTGATCACGCAGCGAAACAACCAATTGGTGTGTTTTTAGCTAATACTGAAATATTTTGTAGGAAAAAAAATATTGAATTTAGGTGATATACCTTCATATTTCTATTACCTATTTTATGAAAAAAAAATCAAGTTGATCTCTTAACCGCTTTCTTGAAGCGAACGTTTGAAAACCAAAAAAAAGAGGGTGCAAAACATTTTTTTTTGACAAAAGTATAAATCTTAGTACATTGTTTATACGTAAGATCCCTAGAGAAAAGATTAATAAACCAAATATATTTTTTTCAATAAAAGGAGAGTCCGAATTTCTTCAAACGAATCCTAGATAGACTGGAGTCGGTCATGCTCTAGGCTCAGGTACGTCTTAAGTGCCGACCACTCAGAGCGCGTTCTGCGTTCTGCGGTCCATAATTAGAACGCGCGTTCGCTGTGTGTAAACATCCAAGCTGGCGCATAGATTACAGTGACTGCGAAACGCAAAACGCGCCTTAAGAGGCCCCATCACGCGTAAACCCCCATACAAATGCTGTCACCAAATTGTGGGGTATCTATGGAATGTTATTATAATTAAGACGAATCGAATAGGCAGAGTTAAACAAATATTTATTATATGTATTGCATGTATTTATAATATTATTTATTCCTTATTCCTATATTTTTAATTTTATTCAAGTGTATTTTTTTTATAAAATTTAAGTAAACCCAACCTTATTTCCTTGTGTATTTCGCCATTGTATTATTTATTGTATAACCTATATACATAGATTATTTAATTATAGTACATTAAACCGACCTGTAATAAGTGTATCTGATATACCTACATTACATTAATACATATATTTCATTTCTGGCCGTAGCAAAGTGTTTAATCACGCGCGACGCGGCTTAGTTGAATCACAGGTGCGAGGAGCGTTACATACTGTTTAATCGCAAAAACATCGTGTCACGCTCCTAGCACTTGTGATTCAACTAAATGACGTCGCGCGCGATTAAAGACTATGCTACGAGTGCTGGTAGAGCTTTACAGGTCACCCTAGGACTTTATAATTATTTTTTAGGATTTTACTACATATCCGAAGAATATAAGGCGCTAACCAGATAGATGCGTTCCGCGGTCACTGTAATATACAGACCTCAGAGATTGCAAGAACGCGCGTTCTATGGGGATCCACACTGCCAAATTATCCCTGTAGATGTCGCATCATCGATTCGGCCATGAAAATCTATCATTTCAGTACATTGTTGTGGTTTTTACGTAGTTTTTTGTCATTTTCTATTAATTTCTTGGAAGTATGCTTTAGTGTGCCGTACCAGATTGCTTTAATAATAGTGTTAATTTATTACCGAACAACCCCACATTAAAAATAAATAACATTATAACAATAATACATAAAATATTGGCATGCAGGTGATAAGAGGAAGTAAAAAAATGCGAAATATGGGAGAAAAACAGTAGGAAAACCGGAACACATACAACAACAAAGTTTGACATAGCCAGACCGTAGTATTTATTGGCCGGACCTATGCTAGCGCCATCTGTAATTAGCTGTGCCTGTGGGTCCCCATTGTGTGGACCACAGAACGCGCCCGATGTGGTCCGCGCCTAAGTATTCCTAGACGTCTCCTATCCACCTATAGCTGGTACCGTGAAGAAAGTTAATAACTCTGTAGCAAATAGAGCAGAATAATACGAACGGGACCCATATTGCGTGTAGTAATTGAGTAAAACATTTTCTTCTTTTTAGGGTTCCATCAAATATGAAGTCCATTATTAGTGTCTCTCTGTTCGAGGCGTTACTCAAGGTTGAACGATTGAACTGAAATTTGGCAAGTAGGTGGACAATGAATCTGAAAACGCAGAAAAATATGATTTTAATAAAGTATCATTATTATTTATGTACATATATACAATATTATTTTGTATTATTTTACAGAGTAGGTTTTTACATATGTTTTAAATTATATTATCAATAAATGTACACATTATGTTTGCCTACATTTTAATTAACAATTTTTTCTCATCTCTTCGTAGAGATAAGTTTGCTTGTGTGCAGAGAACCGCATCAAGTAAGACACATTGGAATTTGTACCTATCTTATATTCTTCTCTGTAGGGGCTAGTGTCGTACTGCAAGTGTATAGCTTGATGTGGTCTCCACTGTACATATTTATTTGTAAAATTATGTTTATTTTGCAAAATCCATCGCTATGAATACTCTTAATATTATTTAGAGTGCATTACAAACTAGAAAATATCAATCAGAAACAAATTCAAAGACAAGAATTTGAAAAAATTCCCCGGGCCAGGATTCGAACCTGCGACCTCTTGTTATCAAGTTGTTGTCTTGATAATACGAGGTCGCTGGTTTGAATCCTGGTCCGGGGATTTTTTTTTCAAATTCTTTCTTTGGAT
The DNA here is from genome assembly GCA_934047225.1 of Ypsolopha sequella. NCBI lineage: Eukaryota > Metazoa > Arthropoda > Insecta > Lepidoptera > Ypsolophidae > Ypsolopha > Ypsolopha sequella. The sequence goes on along the minus strand of OW204002.1, from coordinate 7,362,930 downwards.
TTGTTTCTGATTGATATTTTCTAGTTTGTAATGCACTCTAAATAATATTTATTTGTAAAGTTTAGTTTAAAATAAGTTTTCGTGTACAATAAAAATAAATTGGAAATTGGGACAATACTTAGTTTCGTTGTGTTCCGGAATGACGATATGAGAAACCTTTCCGAAAGCGATGGTTACGCTACTTTTTAGGTACAGTCAACAAAAAAGATACGTAACCACGTCCTGCGCTAAAACTTTGATCCTAAGACCTGTGGGTCTACCGCGTAATTCTCATTTTGATCAACATCAACTTGAGATTGAAATTTGTCGTGCGTGCGACGACGCCCGCCTAACATGCCATCTCTTTTGCACGCGTTGAATTTCGCATGCATTTGCTTGAAGTTGATACAAATGACAATTACGCGGTAGAGCCCCTGCTGACGAGTAATAGATGAGAGAGTGCATGTGTGTATGCAATACCGTCTTTACCATAAGGGCACACGGGGCCCGTGCCCAAGGCCCCCATCTTCAGAGGGCCCCGAAGGACCGAAAATATCTCTCTCATTTATTCTCAAAACATTTTTGTCGGGTACATTACACTTTCTTCAGTTACAGCTCAAAATTGAATAATCGAAATAATTCCTAAGCGAACTTCGTATTTTTTACGGTTGAAAAATGAAAGCGTAAAGCGTTGTTTGTCAAGGATTTTCGTGCAACATCGGTTTGGTTACTTTCCAAAAGGGCCCCAAATTCTTGTGTGCCGAAGGGCCCCAGCATAGTTTAAGATGGCCTTGTGTGTATGTATTATCCAAGTATTCCTCATCTCATCAATCTGACTGTGGGTCTTAGGATCAAAGTGTTTGCGCTTCGCCTGGTTACCTATCTCTTTTGTTGACTGTACCTTCCGAGCGAGCGACACGTGAGATCTTGTCGACGCTTTCCACCTGGGGCGGTAGAGGCCAAGTGTGTACCTCGAAAATGTCACCATCCATTCATCAGCCCGTATTCGTCCACTGCTGGACATAGGGCTCCCCCATATTACGCCACTCTTGGCGGTCCTCAGTCATCCTCATCCAGCCGGCCTAAGCTACGCTTTGCTGTGCGTCGTCTCCATTCCAATGCCTTACCGCCCCAACGGTTATCACGTCGTCGACAAATATGGCCAGTCCACTGCCATTTCAACTTGAATGTTACATTTTCAAGATATTTTCAACGCCGGACTGGCTATTGAAGACCTAATAATGGAGCAATAAGATTATCGCCATTTTGGCGCTGATCGCTGCAGTGTGTGACGTGAGCGTACTTGATGGAACTAATGATAAAGTAGAGACCATGTTTGAATCGACACAAAAAAGATCGGTCTCTTTCTATAGCATAACATGTCCAGCGTACTTGTATTACAAGAGGTCAGTGGTGCTACTAGACTCTCGTAGCGCACTCCATCAGTCACAGTATCAACTTGATCATAATAAATAATATTTTTAATTTTATTCAAGAAAATTTGCATGTTCCTAGTTTAAATTTTCTTGAATACAATTATAATTGTTATTATGTTCAATATTGTATTGTTATGATCACGGAAACAGCATCATACGGTATCCGATGCCAAATCTACTACGGACCTTTGGCTATTTAATAATCGCCTTTATTGTGAAGCCTTTAAAGCCTTGCCAAGTCTGAAGTTATCCTGGACGGCAATTCTGACACACGCGACAATTTTAGAAGGCCGAAGGTGTGTGATTTTTGAAGCTCTTTATACGGAAACGTATCAAGAGCTATATATAGCTATAATAATATATTATATATTATTTCGTCATTGCTGAAATGAAATTGCCGAAATTATCTTACAGATTCATGAGCTATTTCCATTGTTTTTTTTCGTTTGAAAGTTGATTTCAATGTTTTACATCTACGTATTAAATTTTATTTTTATTTTCAGTTTGATAACTAAAATTTAATTTTCAAAAATAGTTCCTCCTGAATGCCATCCGTTTCTATGATAAGATTCGTAATAATTTTTTACAGCACACACTTCACAAAAATGTAATTAATGTTGCTGATAGCTTATTGTTGTTTTATTTATACAGAAAAAATATATAAGGTCTTTCAATTTAAATGGAAAGAAATTTAGGAGTTGATTCAGTATTGTTAATACATCACATTCCACTGCAAATCACTTTTTTTTTGCGCGAACTTTTTTTTCACTTCTCAGTACAAAGTGGTCCGATCAGTTGACTCAGTTTGTATGGACAAGTAAAGAAAAAGTTCGCGCAAAAAAAATACTTTTCAATAGAATGTGATGTATTAACGATACTGAATCACCTCCTACATTACTTTTCATTTAAATTGAAAGACCTTATATAAAATGCAAAAATATTAGTACAGAAAATTGAGTTTCCTTCAAACTCTCCATAGAAAAAGGCAACTTCATTGGTTCAATGACCTATTAAGTATATATATATATATATACAAGGTGAATTTTCGAACATCGTCCAAATTCATACTTGAGCCTTGGTAAGTGATCAGCGTCATGAACCAATAACGATTTTTGTAAAATTCATAAAACGAAATTTCGCCTCCCCGTAGTGATTCACTCAGGACTGGGCGTAAACTATGGGAAGTCGAAATTTCATTATATGAATTTCACAAAAACTGTTAACGATTCATGAAGCTGATCACTTACCAAGCCTCCAGTATGAATTTGGACGATGATCAAAAAGTCACCTTGTTCTCGTTCCGGACACTGCACGTCACCAAAGGTAGAAACAGTGGCGGCTCGCTAACCCAAAAAATAAAAAATAATTGTCGTTCCTTAAGCAATTCAAACACGCCAGAATATGATCATGTAAAGTTCAACAGACATAACATCATTAAATGTGTGGAAAGAAAAGTAAACGAAGGGGATATTAAAGGAGCCGCCCAACTGTTATTCTCCAGTGACACTGTCGCCGCTGACACCCCAGAGACTCTTCAGGCTCTGGAGTCAAAACATCCAACTCCAGCGGCAACACTGAGACTGCCTGATCCACCAGACCTTTCAAAACGCACACCAGAGGCCATATCAGACGAAGTACTAGCTGCAGTCTCTTCATTCGGGAATGGCTCAGCCGGAGGTCTAGACGGCCTGACGCCGCAACACCTTAAAGACCTGCTATGCGGCAGAAACGGAGATGCTGCCCAAACCCTTCTCAGAGATATGACCCGGCTAGTAAATCTTATGTTATCTGGTAAAGTATGCACTGAGATCACAGAGAATCTATATGGGGCCAATTTATGTGCCTTAAAAAAGAAAGACGGTGGTATCAGGCCGATCGCAGTAGGTTGCACCATACGCCGTGTGGTCTCAAAAATTTGCTGTAGACACATCCTACCAGATATTATCACTAAGCTACAGCCAATACAGCTCGGCTTCGGGACCAAGGGAGGGTGCGAGGCTGCAGTCCACGCGGCTCGCACCTTCCTTGATCACGACGGTGGTGACGTGCTGCTGAAGGTGGATGTCCGCAATGCATTTAACTCAGTAGACAGGGGCGCCCTGTTGACGCAAATAAAAGATAATATTCCGGCAATTTACCCGTATTTGTGGCAGTGCTACAGTTCCCCTTCAAACTTAATCTATAAAAATAAAATTTTGCACTCTGCAGTTGGTTGTCAGCAGGGTGACCCACTCGGACCAGCAATATTTAGTTTAGCCATACAACCACACATTGAAAAAATTTGTTCAAAATTCAATGTTTGGTATCTAGACGATGGAACCATAGGAGGCGAAACAAACTCAGTTCTACAAGATCTACAAAGTATAATCCAAAATTTTCAGTCTATTGGTCTAGAATTGAATTTTCCCAAGTGTGAATTATATATAAATGAAACTTTATCAACTCAAGAACAAAATGACATCATTCAAAATTTCAATACTTTGGCACCTAACTTGAAAATTATTGACAAGAAATCCCTTCGTCTCCTAGGGGCCCCCATTTTGGACGATTCCATTCCAAATTACGTTGACGACCAAATTTTCAAATTTCAGGAATCGTCCAGTCGTCTTAAGGAAATGAATCCACATATGGCCTTATTCATAATTAGGTTCTGCATATTCGTACCAAAATTTACTTATGTGCTACGCTGCACTACCATTTGGCGTCACACCTCTCTCTTGAACATTTTAGACAAAATGATAAGAAACACTTTAGTAGAAATTCTAAATTGCCCTTTAAATGAACGAAGTTGGGAACAGGCATCTCTTCCGGTTCGATTTGGCGGATTGGGCATCCGTAAAGTGTCCAGCGTAGCACTACCGGCGTTCCTGTCCTCAGCTCACAGTACGCTTGACCTCATTGGTACCTTAATTAGCCCATCACTTGGTGATGTCGAGGTCACGTGCTTGGCTGAGGCCAGGAGCGCCTGGATTGATATTGCTGGTCCGAGCCAAAAAACCCCGATAGTTACGACATCGCAGAGGCTGTGGGACGAGCCGCTCTGCAATCAGGTTCAAAAGAAGCTACTAGAAACTGCAGAAAACCCTACAGAGCGAGCCCGTCTCCTAGCAAGCAAAGAGTCGGAGTCGGGGTACTGGTTAAATGCCCTACCGTCGGCAAGTATCGGCACCCTACTGGACAAAACTACTTTTAGTTTGGCAGTCAGTCTGAGGCTTGGTGCAAGAACCAACGAGCCACATCGCTGCCGTTGCGGGGCAAGCGTTGACCAACTCGGTCACCACGGCCTGTCATGTAAACGTAGCGCCGGTCGTCTACCGCGCCACGCCGCCTTAAACGATGTCATCCGTCGGGCTCTCATGAGCGCCAACGTGCCTGCCGTACTAGAGCCCAAAGGCCTAGTACGCAGCGATGGTAAGAGGCCCGACGGACTGACACTAATCCCCTGGAAAAATGGGCAGTCGCTGGTGTGGGACGCAACATGCGTCGACACCGTAGCGCCGTCCCATCTCCAGGGGAGCGCTGTCCTTGCTGGCGCGGCTGCGTTGACGGCTGAGGGTCTCAAACGGCGTATATACGTGGAGCTGGCTGAAGGCTACATTTTTGTGCCTTTTGCCGTAGAGACCCTGGGGCCGTGGGGACCAGACGCAAAGCGCCTATTTAAGGAAATATCGTCGAGGTTGGTCAACGCTTCCGGAGACCCAAGGGCTGGGACCTATTTTGGTCAGCGAATAAGCCTCGCAATACAGCGAGGCAACGCCGCCAGCCTATTGGGTACTCTCCCCGATGATGGCGGTGATCTGGCTCACATATTTTATTTAATCTAGAGCCCGTTATGAGACAGACAAGTTGGTATTTGTTTTTCTTTTTATATTTTATTTAAATTTAAGTTAGTTTTATAAAAAAAAAAGTAACCTTGTATATATATGTCGTATATAAAAAATATCGTCGTATGAAAAGTAAAGCGTGTGAAAAATGTTGCGAGAATAGCCACCCTGAACAGTTTGAATCGTAGTTTTCGTAACATCTTCTGAATATAAAGCAGTCTCGGTGACGTTCCTTCCAGAAGGAATTACTGATGCACTCATGTTTATTGTTGTTACTCGTTACTCGAATACTGGTTGTTAAGAGGATGGCCTACCCTAGCAACATTTTTTATTACCCGTCCAGCATAATAAGTCTAATGGCAAAGACCTTATTTGCTTTTGATAGAGGCGATTGTATGTTGGCTCGTTGGCCTCTTTTTCTTGGACGCGTAATACTAATGATCACGCAGCGAAACAAATTGGTGTGCTTTTAGCTAATACTGAAATATTTTGTAGGGAAAATAATATTGGATTCTGGTCACCTGGCACAGGCAATATTTTGCTTAAAAGGCAACTCCAAGCACTAGTTCTAAGTTTAAAATTACTGTTAAAATTGAATGAACTTTTTGATTTTTTTGATTTTGACGGACCTTTTCAACAGAATCTTACTTAACTATCCATTCATTAACACCGGTTAAGTAACTTGTATGTACTAAATGTGTGATCTGTTAAATAAAAACCTTTTTATTAATTTATTTTTGTGGTTCCGTGATATTTTGGCGAAAGTGCATTCGCGCACTAATTTTTTTTACGAGCGTCAAAACTGGGAGGGACCAAATCATGGCCGGGGGCCTTATTGTGTAAATTCAAAATCTATCGCTATGGTTTATATAGATACGCGTGTTTGGCTAGAAATGATGCGTATAAAGCGATAGGCTAGAAATGATGTATATATGAAAGCGATAGCTATAGCGATAGATGTAATTATCTCTTTCTTATTCTGAGGCAACTAACAAAAATAAATGAAACCGGGTTAAGAACACCTTTAAATACATAAACATTTGGATTATCTGCTTTCCGCATGCTCACTTGTTCAGGGTTCGCTATAAGGATTTTTATTTTCTTCGGGAACCCAAAAAATCTTATTAGCACAATATTGCATTTGCAAAAAATGTGAAGCTAAATTCGTTTGTAGACCAAAAGGATTGAAAAAGCAACAATCGTTATCCAAGGTTGCCTTATTATATTTTTAATCGTCAAGCAAAAAACAAGAGGAAAAGTTCCAAGCTAAAAATATCCAAACACCTACAAAAAACATATGTGTTGCCATTGCAACATAAAGTGCCTAAATTAACATAAAACATAAAACAAGTTTTTGATTCATGTCTTAATCTCAGACTAATTATTTTGTCCGAGGTCTAAACAAAACTTTATATATATATGCTTTTATTTTTTATTGTATTTATTCTTAGTGCACACAGAAAACTTAATTCGAAATTACATGATAAAAGTTATGTACAATGGCGTGCTTATCTCAATAATGAAATTTCATCCAGCAAACCAAAGGGGATAGGAATATTTGATATAAATAAGATATTAATATTGTGCACGATAATACTAATGGAAACAAGACTAAATTAATAGTAGATACCTAATAGTTGAAAATATAATTATATAATAATAAATTACAAATAATTTTTAGAATTTAAGAGTTACAATTTATCGGGGGCGGAATGTATATAAATTTTCCAATATTTTTTCATTTTTTATGTATAATAAAACTTATCTATCTTATTCTACTAAAATAAAAATCTTTACTATTTATCCCACTTTAAAACTATTTTTGTAGGTACACTTGTATTGAAAAAAATACATCCATCATTCATCCATCAGCCTAGTTCGTCCACTGCTGGACATAAGCCTTCCCAGGACTTTGCCACTCCCGGCGGTCATCCTGGAAGAATTACTCCCACACGCTGGGCAGGCGGGTTCGTGAGCGCGGTGCCGAAACCCTCGCACCAGTGACGCCGCTGCCCGTCACCAGTCTGTTCCATGTAATGCCCGGCTATTAGGGATGGATATACCGCCATCCATCGGACCCAGGCATGGTTGGCCTCCTGGTTTTTTGCCTGTGAGCTGTCCTCTTAATCTCCCCCGAATTACTAAAAAAAAATACGAAGCAAATTTATTTACAAATAACAACTTTAAAATTAACGAAATATTTAAAACCAAAACCTTCTTCTTTCCAGGGATCCTTCCCGAAGCCCTGCGCACGAAATGCGTGCGCTGCACGGAACGGCAGAAGAGGACAGCCGTGAAGGTGATCAGAAGACTGAAGTATGAGTACCCGAACGAGTGGGCCAAGTTGTCCTCCCGGTGGGACCCCACTGGGGACTTCACCAGGTTCTTCGAGGAGTTCCTGGCCAAGGAGGCGTTTAACACTATCTCTGGGAGTGGTAAGGATGATCATCACTTCTATATTTTTATTTATTTACTAGCCAAGTTATTTTTGTTTTTTTAATTAAATAGCTGATATAATATTAATAATTGTAGAACAAAAGTATAATTTAAAGTAAAATGTTCAATAAAAAAATTAAAAGTAAAAGTTTACAAGCATTAATTCAGCTTTCATGAAAAACTAGAGGTCATTTGATATTTAATTGAAAAAAAATAGAATCCTCCAAAAGGATTTTCAATACAAAAGACATCAACGGGGTTCAAAATACACGTTCCTAACTTTGCCCACGGATTCTTCTCAAAACTCGTTTTGCTTGACCAAAGTTGAAAAAATTTAGGTAATATCCTCACATATGTACATTATTGTACATGGACCCACTCCAAATTATATTTTTGTTCGATTATCAGAAATGCTCGGAATTAGGTAGTGTGATTTTTGAATTTGGAACTCAATGTTGATATTTACATTGATACAAAGTTTACAACGTAGGTATATTACTGTGAATATCAATTAATCGAAGATTACAGAACCTAAGGGGCCAGTTTGACTTAATCTCAGTTTAGTCAAACAGATTTCACCACTACATTTCGAAAACATTTACCTAAACTATGGGTTGATAGATGTTTTATGGCTCAAGTCGCTGATTTGGGTCGCTCAGCCCCCCTATTCTGTATCTTTAGTTGCCAACTGTACTAGGTGCCTATCATCAAAAACATAGATAAAAACTGAAATTTCAAAATTGCCTTTAGTGGGTATTGAACTATTAACAATCTGTGTCGTCACTTGAAGTGCGAACATATCCTTAGGAAATCGGAATTCGATGGTATATCTATGTTTTTGATGATAGGCACCCCGTACAGAAGGCAACTAGAGATACATAATAGGCCCGCAGGTAGTAAAAATCAGTTTAAGAGCTTAACCGGCCAAAATCGGGCGTTCAGATTTTAAACTCCGTTTAGCTTAAACTGCGTTCAGTTCATGTAAGTGAAATGCTTTGAACTCAGTTAAGTGTCTAAACTGAGTTCAACCTGAACTAAACGAGTTTAGTTACAGTGGTGAAATCCGCCCTAAGCAATGACTAATGAGATTACTATAAAACTCATGTAAACAATAAGTACCTTTTTAATTGAAATGCCATTCCTACTCTTTTTTAATATAGCAGCAGACGCCATCGATAATTTAATGATTCTCAGAGAATAAAGGTACGATAATTATTAAAATGGATCAGCCGATAAATATCCATCCATCCATCAGCCCGTATTCGTCCACTGCTGGCCATAGCCCGCCCCCATTTTACGCCACTCTTGGCGGTCCTCAGTCATCCTCATCCAGCCGCCACCCGCAACGTCCTTCAGATCGTCAGTCCAGCGGGCACGATGAATATAATATATAAAAATACTAGCTTTTGCCCGTGACTTCGCCTGTGTTGATTTAGTTTTTGGATAGTCGTATCGAATCCCATCCCATCCCATCCTATCCTCACTGTCCCATCCCACTAATATTCAACGGCATAAAGGAGTAACAGTACATCACTTTTCTATAGGGACTTAACACCCCATTGCTATCCAATGGGAACTGATTTATGGGATAAATAGTAGCCTATATCCTATTCCAGGTCTAAAACTACATTTGTGCAAAGTTTCAGCCTAATCGCTTAAGTAGTTTCGGCGTGAAGGAGTAACAAACATCCATCCATCCATCTATCCATCCATCCAAACTTTCGCATTTATATTATTAGTGGCATGGGATGGGATGGGATAAGAAACCTAGGCCAGAATTCCCGGGAATATCACGCTACCTCATTCCGACCTCTGATTATCACCCTTGCGCAGACGCTCATGGCAGTAAGAACAGTAACTGTCATAGATAATAGACCGAAATGTAACTGGATCTTTTAAAAATACCTACACTGCTAAAGATGGAATAAAATTAAGTCACAGACACACACAGACTTGCAGACACACAATTCGGAGAACAATAAAATGGTATATTTACAGTTCAAAAGTTACATTAATAAAAATTAAAAAAAAATTACATTATGTATTTTTAAAGTACATTTAAAGGCAAAAAAGATTAAAATTCATATTTGTAGCAGTTGATGCTGTAAATTTTAACGATATGTTACTTAATTTACATAAAGTAAATTACATTAAGTAAATGTATGCAAGGTTTTACCTGAAAAAACGGAACAATGACATATCCAGTAATCAGAAATTATGTATTTTGTTGTAGATTTTTAAGTAAGTTTTTAAGATAAAGTAATTTTGTGTTACTGTTGCTGATTAAGCTTATTTCCTGGTTTTAAGTAACAAAAAGGAAGAAATATTAAGGTAAGGTTACAACGAGGTAATGCTCGCTTAAGGTGAAATCGGTAAAAAATGTGTTTTTTAAAGCAGTGTATCTAGCAAACGATGGCAGATTTATAGTTGAAAAAAATGTGACATTTTTAAGATCTCTAAGCTGCCATTTTCGGAACTAAAAACCATGATACTGAACCATGAACTATATATCGGTGCATAAAAAAACATCAAACATATATTCACCTCTTTAACTATAGTTCGCATTAAAAATTTCAAATTCTATGCTACATACTGTCGAATTAATATTTATTGAAAATTACATGTAATTTTTTTAACCACATGTTTTCGTGTAATATATCAGACCGTTTTTGCACGAATCAAAGATTACCAAATAATAGATTTTCTTAGTATGTAAATGCCTACGTTAGTTCCTACTCTGAGCTTTGAGGTTTAATAGCTAGTGTATTTATATGTTAGGCCCTGCCTGAAATAAAGATTTTTGATTTGATTTGATATCATGGTTTTCGTTTTAGACGGAATTTTACTGTAAAGTGATATTTATTTATCTTAGTCATTTAACTTGTAAAGTAATAAAATAACGTAACATTTATTACAATTTTGATTTACTAAATCCGGAGGTTTCAAATCTTGCAGGGGCTCAATTGGTGACCGAACTATGTGAGTTTAACCCCTCGATTATGTTTACTATCACCGAAAATTATCCATTATTAAAGAGGGGACGGCTACGCCAAAAAACACTTCGGAGCCGTCACAACGCAGTAAAAGTGGACATACGACGAATAAATTAATTACGTAACCAATTAAGTGATTGTTTGTAATTAACCTATTCCATCCATGCCATAAAATAAGACAATGGATAATTTATAGTTATTACTAAGGTTTCCTTTGTAGCTAGTTACCTTCAATAATATGAGGATTAGCTTTAACTGGCTGTTAATTTTGCCACAGAAAAAAACGAAACCAATTTCTAGACCAGCCTTTCGCCCGCGTTTATTCAATCTCTGTCCGGTTTTCAGCTTTGGCGTTAATTTATTAACACCCCTCATAGCCTATATCAGAGAATATAAAGTGCCTATATGTTGATCAGGGCTGTTACGATTATAACAAAGAAAACCGCATCCAAATCGGTTGAGTGGTTAAGATGGCTCCGTCGGAAAAATAAGCAACTCGATTCGTGGTGGTTGAAATTTCGAGCAACCATATTATGATAAAGTTCTTATCAGCTCGCACTGCAACATGACTGTTATAGACGCTGTCCGAAAATAGTGTGTTTTTAATGTATTTTATCTAAAATAAAATGAATTTCCAAAAACTGAGAAAACTATATCATTTCATATTATTTTGTCTAATTTTTATACTGTTTCGATAAAAACTTATAAGTTATATTGTTACAAGTAGACAAAAAATCGAGAAATAAGGATAAACTTAGAATTTTCTTGCTTCACTTCTTTATATTAAAATAAAATTCAGGAAAAACCACATCATTATTTGTATCATGTAGACTATGTATTTTTCTTCTATTAAAAAATGCTATAGTTACCGTATAAAATAGTTACAAAGTTACTCAGTTCAAGGTCGTTGGCGTTGGGAGAAACCTTAATACGGAACAGACAGACAGACAGACAAACAGGCAAATAGACAGACAGAGGCAAAATTTTTAAAAAACCCGCTAATTGCGAGTCGGGTCTCACTCTTTTAGGGTTCTGTACGTATGACCAGTTATTTCAAACTAGATATTTATTTAATTTTAGGTAATGCTATATATAATTCTGTCAGACATAAAAACTGCAAAATTAAGTTGGTTGAGTATTCGGGGACATAACCCTAAAACTAAATTATAAATCGGTGTTTTTAGTATTTGTTGTTTAAATACAGCATATGGTACATAATATACAGAAATTTAGAATTCCTAACTGCTTTGGCGTTTGGGATAGACCCCGTAACAAAAATGGTCTAAGAATGGCAACTTTGATAGACCCACACATCTTTATTCTTTTGAACAAAAAAAATTGGAAAAATATTTTGTGTTCTAGACAATGACATCCCACATTTCCACAGAGTAGGAAAATATATTTTTTTTCGTCTCCACATTCTTGTATGAGGCCCCCGAAAAATAATTTAATTACATTTTAATTCAAAATTCGGTTTTGGGTCAACATTTTTCACAACATAAACATTTAAAGTTTCTATCTCATTCCGTCTAAGAGCTAGAGACCCGTGTCATAGGGACAGACAGACAGACAGACGGACAGCGGAGGATTTGCCCTTTGGGAATGGAACCCTAAGAATGGTAATTTTGGCTTGTTCAATACAACCAACCGACGACACGATATATATGTCGTAGTTTTACTAGTTTATTATTAGCACAGATGTCTCAATCACCTTACTACAAAACTTTAACCACATTTCTAACAGTGATCATACTGAACAACTATATCTATTTCAAAATAAAAATTTACTTCTTCATAAAATCCTACTTGCCGTTTGGTCATGCAGTTTCTATAGAAAAGCTTTTTTTTTCGTTTTTTTTTCAAAAGCTGCAAAACAAAAGCTTCTTCGGTATCACCACTACGACGTATAAGTTTCAAGTTTATAGCACGTCTCAACAAAATAACCACTTACAGAAGGTTTACTCCGCATAACTAGCGAAAACAGGTGCACGCACACACAGACGCGTACGTACGACAATCTCGGTTGAAGTCGGTCGAATGCCAATACGAAATTCTGCCGAGATCATCATACGTACGCGTCTATGCATGTTTGCGTCTGTTTTCGCTCCGTCGTCGAGTCGGCCTTCTGGTAGTATTTATTTTGTGACGTCACTCTGCTACACCCACACGTCACATCAATAACGGTTCTCTCCCCCGCAGGTAACGAGCTGCCCAGCATGGTGACGTCACGTGCCCCCCCTCAGACGCTACCTCCTCTCGTCCCTGACATCGTCGAGACCACCACCCTGCTCCCCAGCGAGCAGCCAGCTGTGGACATGAGCACTCCACCCAGACCTGCCATTTTAAATAGGTAAGACTTGCGAACGCCCCGCAGCCATAGTAAAAAAAAACCGGCCAAGTGCGAGTAGACTCGCGTACCTAGGATTCCGTATTGTGGATGATATATTTAATTTTGCGGCTAATATGTGTGCGCGCCAGTACGCACGAACTAACAGCACGCACACAGCGACAATATCTCAGGCGGAGTCGAGCGGGTGAATCGGGGCCGCGCCCCGCGATGCGCGACTCGACACGCCACACTATGGCACGATTTATGCAAAATCTGAGCTGACGCCATATTATTATGCTCAGTGTTAATTTACAAATTTGGAATTTATTGTAATGTAAAGCTGTGATTTTTTTGAGAATTATACTGTTCGTTAGGAATGGGCAGCGAACATTAATTCTTTGAGAGGTAACTTAAGAAATTATTAACAAATATGATGCATACCCGTATATATTAATTTCGTAAATATTAGTAGGCATTTAAGGCATTTAATAAAATTTTGTCCTGCTCTAACGCTTTTGTTTTTCAGCTGTCTATCCTCTATCCTGCTCTAATCAGATGCCGTAGACGCAAAACTTCAGTTATTTTGAAATTGCGGCTGCATTAGGACTTTAACTATAATTTATTTATGTAATAGATATGGATTTTTCTAGTTAGTATCTGCGTGTGTTGGTTTCGTTTCAATCGGTTTTGAAATATGGAAACTGAAATATATGATAATATGAGGAGAGACCTAGTTTCTTCCAATGAACCCTTGAAAATCTGGTGTTCTAGGTTTTCTGGTGTTCTAGCGTCAGGTGTCCCGTGAAGTGATTACTCAATTATATTGTCAGAAACTCTACATCAGGTCCTCTAAAAAGGCCGCTTTGGATGAATCATGTTATGATTCTGTTCTAATGCCGTCTCTTTTGCACGCATGAAGAAACTCTGTCTCTATCCTACTTTCAAATCATTTCATGATTCACCCAAGTCGGCCTTTTTAGATCCCCAGAACTCTCGCTTCGCGCACAGCGGTCACGCATAATCGGTGAATTGCAAGGTTTTTCTGGAATTTCTAATAAAGTATTAAGAAATAAATAAAAATGGGTCTATAATGTCTTTGGTTATGTGAAAAAGAAAATCACGCGAAGTTTTAATTCTCTCGGTTGAACACCTTTTTGAGGATTTGAGGAGCTTACTTTGCGATTTTTTTCTATCGTACGTTTTCAGATTAACTTGTGTTTAGAGTACAACCTCTATTGTAACAAATATTTTACTTGTATTTGAATGAGATATTTGAACTGACAATTGAATTAAACAAAACATTAAGGGAAGGGGATCATATTTTGATGCCGTACAAAAAGAATTGTCGTCTCAGTTGTACGCTAATGCATAAAATCGAATAAAAATTAAAAAAAGCTATCTATCGCCCCACTTAGAGGTCTACCGCCAATCCGTATTGAAATTTTGGGTAATCAACATGTTTCAAAAATACAACAAAGTATTCAAAAATCTTGTATTTTGTTCTCCAAAACGTCTCATTTCCACACAGATTTTTCTCAAATAACGAATTTTTTTTAAGAATTTGAATACACATTGATCCCGTGGTAGTTCATAAACATTTGAAAAATGCAGTAGTTGGGTATGTAGGCTAAATAGGATAGCAATAAAACTTTAACAGCTAGGACACGAAATCGCAGTAAAAAGTTACCGTCTAGCCTTAATTTTGGAATAGCAGTGCCTTAAGTTAATTCGGCTACTATAACGGATACGTGCATGCAGTCGTGTTCATCTGAGGTGCGATTGTGTAAGGAAATAGTCATGAAATCGTCCATCGCTATTGCTTTAAAGGTAACGTGATTGGCTAGAAATGACGTGACTCATCACTTCTAGCCAATCACGCGTACTTTTGAAAGCAATAGCGATAGACGTTGAAGTTAGACAATAAGGCATCTGATCAGCATCATAATTGAATCTACTTCTAAAAGAAACACGGTGGTTTATTCTACATGCTACCATTTAAGTAAATTCGTACGTAATGTAGGAATGAAATCGTAATAGTATAGCACAGCAAGCGTGACTAATACAGAACTATACCTTTGTTCTTCGTGCGTCATCATCATTATACATCCATCAGCCTAGTTCGTCCACTGCTGGACATAAGCCGTTCCAGGACTTTGTCACTCCCGGCGGTCATCCTGGAAGAATTGCCCATACTCACACACGCTGGGCAGGCGGGTTAGTGAGCGCGGCGCCGCTGCTGCCCGTCACCAGTCTGTTCCATATAAGGCCCGGCTATCAGGGATGGATATACCGCCATCCATCGGTCCCAGGCATGATGGGCCTCCTGGTTTTATGCCTGTGAGCTGTCTTGTTACTCTCCCCCGAATTACTTCGAGGGGGTCTCCAAGTAAGATGGTGGTACCTCCACAGTCGAGCCCGGCATCAGCTCTACCACCTGTTAGATACAGATCAAATGTGCACAACATTTTTATGTCCGTACGTTCTAAGAATTATAATACCTATAAATAATTTGGCCAAGAGCGAGTTGGACTCGCGCACAAACTCGCATGTCCCTATAGTGTGGTGGTACGGAATCCTTAAATTGTGATGGTAACAAACAACAAAATAGATGTCATTGCAATATTAAGGCGACACAAACAAGCTGCTTAAATTGTAGCACCTGACAAACAATTCGCGCCTCTCGCTGAGTACGGAACCCTAATATCTTAACCACTATATAGTTTACATAATCAATCACCTATTACTATGTTTTTTTTCATAATTTCGATCCTCTTGTAGCGGGAGGGAGAATATGATAACGTTAAGGCGATATGCGAAAAAAATAAGGATGTTTCTTTTCTGTGTATTTCATGAAATAGACGGAAAATTATAATACGTTTTTGGTATATGCATTTTGACTATATGATCTAGGGTTTTGAAATTGGAAAACATGTTTGGATAAATTTTCCTCGATAGAAATAATTGTTGAAATGAGGTCTTCAAACACACTTTTTCTCCTCGTTTGACGAATAGGAACCATATACAGAAGTCAAACATATTTTATTAGGTGTGTTTCAACAATATCTAGAGATTTAATATTTGAAATTTTGCTAGCTATTTTAGTTTTTTCATGAAAATTATAAAACTAACATTTTTCGCTTTAGTTCTGAATCCGCCCCTCTCGCACTGCGCGATTTTTCGCTTGGAGTGACAATGACAAAAATAAAATTCGCATAGCCTCTTTTAGAAGGTTCTTCTTTAGAAGGTTCTTCAAGGTTTTTTGTATGAGGACCACCCTGGCGTTTTATTTATCATTTGCCGTGATAGAGGCTATAAAAACACGTATTGTATGAAAATTTCAACTTGCTAACTACAACGGCTAAAGTTGTAGACCCGTGTGACAGACGGACGGACGGACGGACAGACAGACACTCCTGTTTGGCTCCCTTCGGGTGTACGGAACTCTAAAAATGGAAAAGGAAACGAACTTTCTACGTGACATATTAGGTTTTTACATACCGTGCGTTGGTATATAGCTGCAAAGCTTTCGTAGCTTCAGTTGTACTCGTATTATTTAATTGCTACGCCGCCGTAGCTTACACAAGTAACATCAGGGGTACTAGCATGAACATGCATCGACATCGATTCGATAAATAAAAATGTAACTCTTACATCTTTGCAATAAGGGTTATTGTTATAATTTATCGATTCTATCTGTCAAATTTGTCTAATCGACGCGTACGTGCTCGCATAGCTGCTTCGTCTTCGTTCATTCATACTCTTTATTGTACACAAAAGAAACACATTATTTTTACAAAGTTCTTAGATATATCATGTACATAGGCGAGCTTATCTCTAAAAAGAGATTTCTTCCAGCAAACCCGGATTGATAAAGAGAAGTCATAATAAAAAGTAGACATACATACATACGTGTACACTAAAATATGTTAATATACTTACACCCTATGATTATAAATAACAACAATATACTTACATAAATAATAATGAAGTAACTATTTAAACAATAAACATATTTACTTACATACATAATATTTTCAATAAATAAGGTAAAAATACATAAGAATAGTTAAAATAAATATTGTGCTATCTACAGATACTCATGGAGTTGAAAGGTTTCTCTCTTCACTCTGTTTCACCCTCTTTCACAATGTTTTTAAAAATACCGAGTGAAGGACAGTCTCTGATGTTATGGGGAAGCGAATTCCATAATCTTATGGCCACGACGACGGTGAAGGACTGGCCGAATGCACACGATTTGTGCACAGGAGTTTTGAGAAGAGAGACAGTAAGTGCACGAGCCGGCTTGTCTCTAGAAGGCAACAAAAGTTCAAATCGTTTACGAAGATAAGATTGTATTGGGAGTGAGGCCCCGTTTTCGTACTTCTACGTCTTCGTAGCATGAAAATAAATTAATTTGTATATTTTAGGTACATTTTAAAGCAGATAAATCGATAATAAAACCTAATTATAAACCCAAATTAAATCCAATCACATATTAAAAACCCAAATCAAATCCATATAGAGGAAAAACAAGGTACCAAACACCGGGTTACCGAACAAATAAAATATAAAAAACCGGTCATGTGCGAGTAGAATTTGCGCCCTGAGGGTTCCGTGCCATTTAAATAGGTATACTTAATTAATATATTATATTGTGGTTTTTTAAGCTTTTTTTATTTTTTTGTTTATTTATTAATAATAAAACAATAAAAATACGTTTTTAATATAATAATTTGAACAGAAATTACAAACACTAGAAATTGTATGAAACAAATCTGCAAAATTAAGTTGGTTGAGTATTCGGGGACGTAACCCTAAAACTACATCATAAATCGGCGTTTTTAGTATTGTTAGTTAAATACAACATATGGTACATAATATGCAGAAATTACAAATTCCTAACTACTCTGGTCTTTGAGATAGTCCCCTAACAAAAATGGTCTAAAATTACAACTTTGATTCCCTCCTATTTCTTTATTTGCGAAGATAAAAAAAAAATCAAAATACTTAATGAGCTCTAGAAAATGACATCCGTAATTTTGGGGTAAAATTTTTTTATTTGTTCTGCTCCATTTTCATGTATGAGGCCTCCCTAAAAAATAATTGTATTATATTTTTATTTAATTATTCGGTTTTGGGTCAAAATTTTACACAACATATCAAAATTTCAGGTCTTTATCTCATTCCGTCTAAGAGCTAGAGACCTGACATAAGGACAGACAGACAGACAAACGGAGAGCGGAGTAACATGTAAGTATGGCTCCGTTTTTCCCTTTGGGTACGGATCTCTAAAAATGAGATGGCTAATCTACCCAAGGACATCCAGAGGTTTACCCACAGACCACTTAGCCATACGTATTCCATACCCATATTATAAATGCGAAAGTGTGTTTGTTGGTTGTTGATTTGTTTGTTTGTCCTTCTTTCACGCAGCAATGGAGCAACGGATCGACGTGATTTTTTGCATAGAGATAGTTTATGGGCCGGAGAGTGACATAGGCTACTTTTTATCCCGGGAAAATGCGAACGAAATCAGCGCGGGTGAAGCCGCGGGCAAAAGCTTGTTAGACATCTTATCAACCACGGACAAGTGAGAATTTCTTCCGCCACTAGCGGGGTGTTGCGGGGTAATACGGGGAGGGTACAAAGCAAGGAAATAGAGATGGGAAAGTATGGAATGAGATTTGTATAGTGCACTGATGTGTTAGTGTAAAAGGTTTGCCCTCTTAAGACATCTAATGGCGTAGTTATCTGTGGGCTTACCAAATGGGATATAAATATTTATTTTTGAAATGCAATTCGCAAAAGAACAGGAAAATTTGTTCTAATTACAACGTGTGTGGGTATTTTCCAAATTATAAAAAAAAAGCGCGGTTAAACATTTATATCTTGATAATTATCTTAGTGGAACTTTGATTAATTCAGCGAATCAATTATTTTAATGCCTTTATCATAATTATGTTATTGGTTAATCGGTATTTTTATTTTATTAAATGTCCAAGAGTTATACCCATACCCATAAATCAAGAAACCCATTTTTATACGACTTTGAACTTTATTTTATGATGGTAATAAGAACTACTATAAGGAAGCTGTTCACGCTACACTACGTTACCAGCCTGACGTTCGAACATGACATGTGCATGACTAATATCGCGGCGCTGCGCTGGCGCCACCTGGCGACACAATAGACTCGCGTGCTGCCAACCCACGGTTCATTCACTCTGTTTCGCCGCAACCGTCGACCTAACGATACATGTGTACACATTCGCGCCGCCGATACAAACAATCTCGCGTATTTACCGTGTCTTGTGAACATATCAGTGCTGTGTATTACTCCGAGACATCCAGCTCATCACTGCTCATCACCGCCAAGCATATCAGCACAACGAGAGGAGACGAAACACGGCGCATTCGTCTCTCGCCCATCAACATTCTAACCAGGTCAGTGCACCCACATTGTTTCCACAATTCTCCTGTGTCAAATCCCATCCGCCCTGCAGTTTCTGTAATCCCGCGATTACATTTTGGCCCTTCGAACCGTTATTGAACCAGCCCCCGTCGATTTACTACAGTCCATTTTCACCCGGTTACATATTTTGCCCCCTTTCCCGGCAAAAAATATTTTGTGGTCTCGAATACCTATGGCGGGTAGGTAATTAGAACCGCCGCCTAGAAAATTCCATTTATCGGTATAGAACCGGCCCCCCCCCCCCGCCCCTTTACAGAATAAACTCAGTTTGTTATTATTATTCAGCTCAGATAATATAATTATATTCATTCAGCCCAATTGTTTATTACAGTCCACTATACTTCTTTATTAAACCCAAATTTTCCGAGATTTTGCGAGATATTTTTTTTCGGAACGAGTATAAATTTGCTTTATTTCGTGCACTTATATACGTCACATATATACGTAAGTTACGTGTGTTGAGTACATAAGTACACACGTTATACGGTTACGTATTATTACGTTGATTAAAGCTTGATTAGCATCATTGGATTGTCCGCACATTTAGATACGATTTCTGCCAGGTGAACGCATTCTTTGTTGTTTACGAGTTTGAGGCAGTAGATAGGTATTTTATTAGTTTCGTGTAAGCGGGAAATAGCATAATAACATAGGAGTGAACAAGGTCATCAGCCCTTTTTGATATTTAATGTTGCGGTAATCTTGTGTTACGGTAAAAGTTTTCCGAACAGTTTTATCCTGTTATTGTCTGCCTTTTATTGTTTATGGTACACATATAGGGTGTTCCACGTTGGTTTATCAGCTCATATACAGGTTGTTTAAAAAAAAAAAATTTTTTTTTTTTTTTTCTCTGTCGTGTTTATTTTCCGTGTTCCGTTTGAACATAGTTTTTGTTACTTCGGCCCGCGCAAGTTACAAGTTATCCGCACGTTAGAGTTAGTAACGCTCAAGTTTTAATAACTCATTTTCAACACTAAAATGCCTTCAAAGAAGCAAGCGGCCATATTTCGCGAAGCAGTTAAGGCTATTGCCAACTTGAAGGAGATAGGCGTAGCTGTCGTAGCGGGCGACAGAACTAAGTACTGTGTCGAAGATTTTACGGGACGGTATCTTAGACTAGAGGCGTACCGGAAGAAACTGGAGGATGTGTATTACGACATTCTTGAGGACGAGGATCTGCTCAAAGATACTGAGGCCGCTTATACGATGAGTTATCAGACGGCGATAAATGACTATGAGGAGGTCGTAGTAGCATCCCAGCGGTTGAGTGTGGCATCAGCGCTTCCCGTCACAGCCTCTCCATCCAGCCCAAGTACCTCAAGGCTATCGTCGACGGTCTTGCCCAAAATCTCAATGCCCAAATTTTCGTCCAAAATAGAAGATTGGCCTTCTTTCATAGCCATCTTCCGGAGCCTCATTGGAGAAATGGCTACTGTTTCTGATGCCGTCAAGCATCATTATCTGCTCGGCTCTCTTACAGGTGAAGCACTCAGCATGGTGTCTCACCTTCAGCCCACTAATGAAAATTATGCCGTGGCAATGGAAATTCTCACCAGGCGCTATGAGAACCGTCGTGTTCTCATAGATCGATTTGTGGATATAATTCTAGGGCTCCCACAAATTGACGCTCGTTCAAATGTCCGCGCTTTATTTTTAACACCGCTCATATCAGCGCAAAGCGCTCTTTTAAATTTAGATCTGCCCATGAAGGAGTCAGATTATGTCTTCGTATCTATAGTGGTACGAAAACTCCAAGGTGAGCTCCGTACTCTCTTCGAACGGAAGCACGGATCTCAGCCAACTCTGCCCACTCTGGCTAACCTCATTGAGTTCTTGGAAGAGCACGCACGCTGCAAAGAGAATGAGTCTTCGTCCCTTGCGTCACAGGAGGCTCCTTCTTCAGCACGGCTCGGCCCGTCAGAAAGGCTCGCTCAGCTCAATAAGCTGCTTCAGCCCACTCGAGGTTCCCGTCAGCCTTATACGGCTACTCGAGAATTCCGTCCCATAGCTCCGCTTAGGAGCCGGCAAGAATATCGTTCTCCTCAACCTGCTCCCCATAGGCCGTTCTTGGCATTCGGTGACGCCCTAACCTACTCGGCCCAACCGTCCTCATCATCCGCTCGTCAGCTAGTTTACTCGGCCCAATCATCCCCATCACCCACTCGCCGACAGGATTATTCGGCTCAACCTTCTTCCCCTACTGGTGGTATGCCATGCCCATACTGCAGGAATAGGGGACACAAACTCATCGCATGCCCAGGATTTAATAACCAACCGGTTCAAGGTCGGTGGGACTTTGTGAACGCACGCAACCGGTGCCGACGCTGTTTGGGTCCTCATTATGAGAACGAGTGCAGGTCTACACGTGCATGCAAGGAGTGTGGGCGGTCTGACCACCACACTTCACTGCATCGCCATGGGGCCATGTCTCCGACACGATCATCTGCTCATTTGCTGCCTCCGTCTCTACGTGAGCAGCCCAGACAGCGCTCAGCGCATGAGCCTCAATACCATTCGGCACATGCTACACAGGCATACACGTCCCATCCCAACTCGCCCACTCAATCGCGATCGCCAAGTAGGTCTCGGGTAGGTAGTCAACAGTGACTACCTACAATAACAGAGCACTATGAAGGCGAGGACGACCAGCACTCAGCACACTCAGCACACTCATCACACATTCACTCATCACATACACACTCAGCTCATTGTCACTCAATGACTTCAACTCCAACAGAAAATTACTGTAACTCCGCACAACGTGTAGTGAACGTCACCAACACGCCAATTTTGTTGCCAACCGTCTCACTTAAAATAGCAGACGTAAATGGTCAATTTCACTCAGCACGAGCCCTGTTAGACTGTGGAAGTATGCTGACTCTTTGTTCTCAGCGCATGGCCACAATTTTAAATTTACCATTAAAACATACATCTCTAAAAATCGCAGGAGTTGGAAATCAGCACACACAAGACTCAAAGGCATCAATCACAATTGTATGCCGACCTACTCACCGTGACACACCTATGATCACGGCCACAGCCCATATATTGAAGAACGTAACTGGGTACCTACCGTTGGAAAAGGTTCCAGATCTCGCTCAGTTAACAGGTCACCCACCGATTCCTCTTGCTGATCGAGAATATCACACACCAGCTCCGGTTGATCTAATACTAGGATCTGACGTTCTTGGTCAAGTGTTAGACGGAACCAAGGTTTCGCTCGGCCCTGGCAAGCCTATAGCCTTCGGCACGATATTTGATTTTACATTGATTGGACCTTTCGAAAGTTTACATACTTCACCCACGAATCAGGTCAACTCAGTTCACATTGTCGGCTCTCACACGGACTCAGAGCATTCCACTCATGACATTCACAAAAGTCTTGAGAGGTTTTGGGAATCCGAGGAACCCCAAACCTACAAGCATACCAGCCCATTAGAGGATCAGTGTGAGGACATTTTCCGCGCCACAACTACTCGTGAACCATCAGGTCAATATGTGGTTACACTGCCCTTTCTGCACAACGCGCCGACATTAGGTTCCACTCACGCTATTGCGCTACGCAGGTTTCTCAACTTAGAGAAGAAGTTGCAAGCGAACCCGCCCTTCCGCTCGAAATATGTAGAATTCATGTCAGATTACATAAAATTGGGACATATGTCGCCGTGTCACCCCAATACCTTTGCTCATAAATCCCATTTCTATATCCCACATCATGGCATATTCAAGCCAGGATCAGAAAAGTTACGCTGTGTGTTTGACGGAAGTTGTAAGAGCTCAAACGGCGTCAATCTAAATGATTGTCTTCATACAGGTCCAGCTCTTCAGCAAGATATTGTTGACATTATCATGTCCTTCAGGATCCACTCACAAGTTTTCAGCACAGACATCCGAATGATGTTCCGAAATATACTCATTCACCCAGAGCAAAGACGTTTTCAACTCATTCTCTGGCGGTCTTCACCCGACCAGCCCTTGCTCACGTATGCCCTTAATACCGTCACATATGGATTAAGGTCCAGCCCATACCATGCCATCCGCACTTTACTCCAATTGGCTGATGACGAAGGTCATCGCTACCCCCACGCTGCTCAGGTCCTCCGCAAATCAATATTTGTGGACGACATTCTCTCAGGTGCAGATTCTGTAGAATCTGCTCAGTCGCTCCAAAGCGAACTGATCGAGTTACTCGCCCTAGGTGGCTTTCAGCTCAGTAAATGGACCTCCAACTCGCCCCAGCTCCTTGAACGATTCCCAGATGACCAGTGCGACATGCCCAAGGACTTTGACTTCAGTCCCGACTCTAATTCCATTAAGGTTCTGGGAATACAGTGGATTCCTCAAACTGATGAGTTCACTTATCGCATTTCTCTGCCCACTCATGCTCAAGTCACAAAGCGCTCCATTCTCAGTACAGTAGCGTCTCTCTATGACCCCAATGGCTGGGTTACTCCAGTCATCTTCCGCGCAAAGATTCTTCTCCAGAAGCTTTGGCTTCTGAAAATAGGATGGGATGAGCCTATCTCTGAAGAAGTCCACACAGAGTGGCAACACATCTCAGAGGATCTTCCTCAGCTCTCAAACCTCCGTTTACCTCGGCACATTTGTAAGTACAAGCCCACGTCTACTTACTCACTTCACGGGTTCGCGGACGCATCAGAGGCTGGCTTTGGTGCCGCTATCTACCTTCATGAGCGCAATATCACTGGACATGTCAATGTACACCTAATCATTGGCAAGTCCAAGGTCGCACCCATAAAGACTCGTCTCTCAATCCCGAAATTGGAGTTGTCAGCCGCGACTCTTTTATCTCAGCTCATGACTCGAGTGTCAGCCCAATTGTCAGCTCATATAGCCATTCAAACACACACATGCTGGTCAGATAGCACAATAGTGTTGGCATGGCTCAATACCCCACCTCACCGATTACAGACTTTCGAGGCCAATCGAGTGGCTAAGATCACAGCTATTTCAACTAGCCATACGTGGAGGCATGTGCCCACGAATCTCAACCCTGCTGACTGTGCAAGCAGAGGCATGTCTGCCCAGTCTCTCTCACTTCATGACCTTTGGTGGTCACCCAGTTGGCTCAAAGAACCTACCTGCACTTGGCCCAAGATGCCACCCGCTCTAGGCCATCATGCTCTCCCAGGCCTTAAGCCCAAAAAGGTACCAGCACACATAGCAGTCCCAGATATCGATCTGGACTTGCTCACTCGCTACAGCTCACTTGACAAGCTCGTCGGAGTGACGGCTTGTATTAAAAGGTTCATATTCAATTGTCGGCACAGCCCAGATGCACGGCGCTCTGGTCCGTTGACAGCTAGTGAACGCAGGGACGCTCTGTTGCACTGGGTCCGCTCTGTTCAGCACAATGAGTTTGCTGAAGACATTAATCGTATCCAGACTGATAAGGTTTGTCCCGTTCGGCTCCAGCGTCTCTCGCCCTTCATAAAGGACGGCCTCTTGAGAGTCGGTGGTCGTCTCTCTCACGCGTCAATTAGGTATGACGCTCAACACCCACTCATTCTACCCAGCTCAAGTCCGCTCGTAGATCTCATTATAGATCACTATCACACAATACACTGCCACCCTGGAGCTGACACATTACACGCCATATTACGCCAGCAGTACTGGATTCTGTCCGCTCGTCGTATTATTAGACACCGCGTGTTTAAATGTATTAGATGTTTCCGGTGCCGCGCTCAGCCTAAGGCTCCGCTCATGGCTGATCTCCCAGTAGACAGAGTTACTCCTCAGCCAGCTTTTAGTCACGTCACGACGGACTTTGCTGGCCACTTCTTCGTTAAATCCAGCACGTTGCGGAACGCGAAACTCATAAAAGCGTACTTTTGTATTTTCGTTTGCCTCGCAACAAAGGCGGTTCATTTGGAACCAGTATCTGCACTCTCAACGGAAGCGTTCTTTGCGGCATTGCAACGTTTTATCTCACGTCGCGGTACTCCGGTTCTCATTCGCTCAGACTGCGGCACAAACTATGTAGGTGCTAGGAATCAACTCATTGAAGTTCAGAACTTCCTCAGGTCAAACAATGATGCAATCACTCACAAGCTCGCGAATCAGCACATAACTTGGTTACTGAACCCGCCTAAAGGGCCTTGGTTCGGCGCACTGCACGAAATAAACGTAAAATCCACCAAGCAACTACTTTATCGCGTGATAGGTGAACAGCACCTCACTTTTGAAGAATTCTCTACTCTTTTGGCTCGAATTGAGGCTGTACTCAACTCAAGACCCCTCTGCCCAATTTCATCCGACCCTACGGACTTTGAACCTCTCACGGCCGGACATTTCATTATTGGTCGTCCACTCACCGCTCTACCTGAGCAGTCTTTTGACGACAGACCCATATCTGCTCTTAAACGGTTTCAACTCATTCAAGCGCTCTCTCAGCGCTTTTGGACTCTCTGGTCCAGATCCTACCTCCATACCCTGCAAACCCGCTCCAAATGGCTCTCCCCTTCTTCCCCTCCTCAAGTGGGTGAACTGGTCCTCATCAAAGAGGATGACTTGCCTCCGCTCCAATGGAAGTTGGGAAGAATTCTCCGCACGATACCTGGCAAGGATGGAGTGATACGAGTTGTGGATCTGGACACAGCTCATGGAAATCTGCGACGACCTGTGTTCAAGATAGCCAGGCTGCCGTTGGACTCAGCTCAAGAGGAGCCGCAGCCCCGGCCCCCCCAGGATGTTCACGCTACACTACGTTACCAGCCTGACGTTCGAACATGACATGTGCATGACTAATATCGCGGCGCTGCGCTGGCGCCACCTGGCGACACAATAGACTCGCGTGCTGCCAACCCACGGTTCATTCACTCTGTTTCGCCGCAACCGTCGACCTAACGATACATGTGTACACATTCGCGCCGCCGATACAAACAATCTCGCGTATTTACCGTGTCTTGTGAACATATCAGTGCTGTGTATTACTCCGAGACATCCAGCTCATCACTGCTCATCACCGCCAAGCATATCAGCACAACGAGAGGAGACGAAACACGGCGCATTCGTCTCTCGCCCATCAACATTCTAACCAGGTCAGTGCACCCACATTGTTTCCACAATTCTCCTGTGTCAAATCCCATCCGCCCTGCAGTTTCTGTAATCCCGCGATTACAGAAGCAATGATAGAAATAAATTTATATATTTGAACACTTTGCGATTTATCCATCGCAAGGAGATATAAATTAACATTATATCATTTCAGTATAGAAACGCGGAAAGAAAAGTAAATCTGGATGGTTCAGAGCTCCTCACATCCAGATTTACTTTTCTTTCTGCGTTTCAATACTGCAATGATATAATGTTATTTTTCAATTAGGAAGGCTGTGTTGTGGTCGTCAATAATGGGGTGGTCATCAGATTAAACAAAATAAACGCACTCAAATTATTATAAATGAATTTTCAATGCATGTGCTCGTAAAGGCCCACTTTTTATGCATCAAAACCGAACAGAAAGTCGATTATTATTATTTTTTTTTTAATTTATTTACAATGGTTGGCTAACCTGCAGCCTTTCCTGTGTACCATAGACGTTATACTTTTTCTTCCACTGTTTGACGGCTCTGGATACAGTCCCTTTGAGCCAATTATAATTTAAAGTTCACAAGATTATATTTGTTTTCATTTCCTCACACTATGCATTGAAAAATGTAGTATGATACACGGGCGTAAAAGCAATAAATTACTCGGTTACATCGTCCTCGTAATTTATTCCTTTGCGCCCTTGTAGCATAAACTACTATTTGAATCTTAGGAAGGTTGTCAAGGGGAACTACAATATCGATGCAGTCATGCAGTCGGTCAGGTGTTCAAGCAGGCAGGTTTCTTGTCGTGCCTTGAGATAGGAATACTAGATATAACTGGGCGCGTCGGTGCCGTCCTACAAAACCTTAAGGTGATATGCGAAATAAATACGGGTGTTTCTTTTCTGTGTATTTCATGAAATACCCACACGGAAAATTATAATCAGTATCTGGTATATGCATTTTGACTATATAATCTAGGGTTTTGAAATTCTTCTTCTTCTTCTAAATTCTTTATTGCACAAAACACAGTTTAATGTACAAGAAAAATTATAATCAGTATCTGGTATATGCATTTTGACTATATAATCTAGGGTTTTGAAATTCTTCTTCTTCTTCTAAATTCTTTATTGCACAAAACACAGTTTAATGTACAATAGGTGGACTTAATGCTAGAAGTATTTTCTCCAAGTCAACCCGACAGAAAGTACAAGAACGTTACAGAGGCAGGTGTGCAAAAAGGCTTTACAATTTTAGATTTTAAACAACAAATAAAACGTAAAAAATACATTTATGTACTGATATATAATTTTGTAATTAAATACTAATAATGTAAAAAGTAAGCTTCAGAAAAAAAAAATATATATACATAAATATAAGATAATATACTACATAAATACTTATAACGTTACGAATATGCATATATACATGTATATACAAGGTGACTTTTTGATCATCGTCCAAATTCATACTCGTGGCTTGGTAAGTGATCAGTACGAGTATCATGGATCAATAACAATTTTTGTGAAATTCGTAAAATGAAATTTCGACTCCCCATAGTGTTTCACTCGGGACTGGAAGTCAATTACTATGGGAAGCCGAAATTTCATTCTACGAATTTCACAAAAATTGTTATTGATCCAAGATACTGATCACTTATCAAGCCTCCAGTATGCAACACTAAGGCAAAAACAACTACATTATTTTTTATTATTGTAATTTTTTTTTTATAGTTTTTATTGTTATTTGTCTTTCTAGCTTTCATACTTAACGTTTGCCACGATCTTGCCCTACCTGTACCGATCGGCACAGTGATAATCTTAGGGAGTTAACACAGACTCATTAAAGATGTCTTTCCGTTTTTGGACATGACCAACATTGAAAGATACCTCCTGATTGCAAAGATTTCAAAAATAAAGATAAGCCCTTACCGTAGTATGACAGCACCAAAATGTCTCTACCTTTAAATGGGTGACGCTCACACTCACACGTTTGGAATCAGTGCTCATCTGAATACAGTGATAGTTGGACGCCTAAAGTGCACTTAAAGTTTTGAATTTTTACGACTTTAGTAGTCTGATCAGTTTGCTGACCGTAGGTAGACAGATTGCGCATTCATATTGTGCGCGCGTCGGCATTATGTTAACGCACACATTCAAAAACAATGCAATAGATTTTAGGTGCCAGGGCTCATCTAAACTTTTAAAATCTTTGCTTGATTGTAGTACCTATAATTTGTATCAAATGGTTTTTGGTATAGTCAGTACACGTAATACATTTCAATGTATTTAATGATGTTCAGAGGATAGCCGTGGTTTTATGCCACCTATCCTAAAAAACAATACATTCTAACAGTAGAAAGCGATCATAAGCTTTAGGGCAAAGTGGCATATAACCACGGCGATCCTCTGAATATCACTATGAATATTTATTAAATAGATTGAAATGTATTATGTGTAAGTTTTTTATTTAATAGGCGATAAATATTGATTCGTTTGTACATAACGATTTCAGATGAGAATATTTTCTTGTTTCAAACTTTTTAGAGCGTGATATTACAGCTGTCGGGTTTTAGTTTTTGAACTCATTTTTCATTAAGTTTTATAAAATGAGTATTAATGTATTTTTAATGAATACGAATTTATGGCTTTTTATTAAAAATACATTCATAAATCTTTTGAATAAGGACACTACCTGAATGATTTGCATAACAATGATTGCAGTAACAACAAAACAAAGTGAGGTAATAAAGACATGAACTCCGAAATGTTGCACAGATTCTTTCAAAAAACTCAGTCATTCGGTCACTGCACACATAATGTGCAGCATTACCAACAAAACATAATCATGCGTTGAATTTATTCATTCGCTTCATTCACGCTTAGTTATTTATTAACTTGACCATAGACCTTTATCAATCCCAAATATGTTTATTCAACAAATAACAAGAGTCATGGCATGTATCAACTTATTCTGGTCATGTCAGCTTCTTTAAAAGTTACTGACAAATCTTACAAGACCTTCCCTTCCCCTCTAATATCATCTCTGAACTCCGCGGGAGTGGGCTATTGACTATAAATTAACATTATATCATTGCAGTATAGAAACGCAGAAATAAAAGTAAATCTGGATGTGAGGAGCTCTGAACCGGGAATCGAACCCGGGACCTCTCGCTTGCCGGGCGATTGCTCTAACCTCTGAGCTATCCAGGTCTCAACACAACTCGTGAATTTACCGATGTGCTTTCCCATACTGCAATGTTATTTATAGATACCCACTTTATAGTGAGCCACTTGGCGCCTAGAGGACGCTAGTGTATTCAAAGCTAGTCAAAGACCATTATGCCCTACCGTCACCTGTTACAGTATCGGGTAGTAAAGAATACACATTTCTCTTATCGAAACTATGACAGAAATAAATTTCTATGTTTGAACACTTGGCGATTTATCCATCGCAAGGAGATATAAATTAACATTATCATTGCAGTATAGAAACGCAGAAATAAAAGTAAATCTGGATGTGAGGAGCTCTGAACCGGGAATCGAACCCGGGACCTCTCGCTTGCCGGGCGATTGCTCTAACCTCTGAGCTATCCAGGTCTCAACACAACTCGTGAATTTACCGATGTGCTTTCCCATACTGCAATGTTATTTATAGATACCCACTTTATAGTGAGCCACTTGGCCACATCCAGATTTACTTTTATTTCTGCGTTTCTATACTGCAATGATATAATGTTAATTTATATCTCCTTGCGATGGATAAATCGCCAAGTGTTCAAACATAGAAATTTATTTCTGTCATAGTATTGACTATAAGGTTTGACTGTAAAGTATTAAAGTCTTCTCTCACAGAAAAACAAAGCAAAATAGCAGTACCTTTGTAGTACATAGCGTAATGTTCTCACGGTGTGTAATAATGACTGAAAACAATTAGTAATAGATAGATAGGTATTATGTGTAGGTAAGTACATATGTATTTAGGTTCCGTTTACAACATAGATTGCGATAGATTGAAATATCGCCCAAGGCGGTTAGAATGCATGAGAATTTTCTAGCTTGTTGTAATTAGATAGTTTTTACAGGAAAAATCTCTGACAAAACACAATTGTCTACTTTTGTAGTAGGAAAGATAGATTTGTCGACGATTTTTTATATATTTAATTTATTATACTACGTGTAACAGAAAGGTGTAACCATATTTGAAGAGCTTATTCAGTCAATGGTACAGAACAAACTTTTACTATGGAACAAACACTGTATCTCGACAAAAAAAATCGACTGTTTCATAGAAAAATGCAAGTTGTTCTATACCATGGACTGAATAACTTCTTCAAATATGGTTATACACCTTTCTGTTACACACTCTATATAGATATTTTAGCCACTTGTTTTATAAAAAAACAAAAAATCTTTTGTCAAGATACACCAAGTTTATGCTTTTTCCAGGTAGGAAACGGCTGAAGGAATTTGTGTTAAACATACGACAAATTGCAATACATACATAAACTTGGTGTCTTGAAAAAAGATTTTTTGTTTTTTTATAAAACAAGTGGCTAAAATAGAATGACGTAGTAGATATAATAGATCATTAGCTATTAAATTTCCTTTTTCTATGAAGAGTTTGGAGGAAACTCAATTTTCAGTACTAAAATTTTTGCATTTTTTTAGGAATGACAAATCCAAACTTTATAATTTCTTCTCTGTATAAATGAGGCAATATTAATCTAACAGCAACATTAATTTAATTTTCGTAAAGTGTGTGCTGTAAAAAAATATTACTATCATGGAAACTGATGGCATTTAGGAAGAACAGATTTTGAAAATTAAATTTTAGCTATCAATAAAAACAAAATTTAATACGTAGATGTAAAATTTTGAAATCAACTTTCAAAGAAAAAACAAACAATGGAAATAGCTATTGAATTACAGAAATTATGAACTCAGGAATTTGTAAGAGAATTTCTTCAATTTCATAAGTAACCTATTATTTACAATCAGCTCATGAAGTCTTTGTAAAAAGAAGTCCATACAAAAATTTGTTGACGTCATCATTTCTTACCACTTTGAGATGTCGCTGTTCGTCGGCGGGGTGCCCAGAATTGCTATTATCAACAACTCTTAAGATTTTAAATGGCAGTTAAGATAATCCTAATTGGCTACATAACAATTTTACACTAACTAAGTATACATTACTATTAACATGAACTATAATTTATTCCAAAAAGCTAATGTAAACAACCTCTTTTTGCATCAACCTCCTAATGCAAACTCATTCATTAGCAGATATCGTCAAAAGACCACAAAAGACTGCCTCGCTTCGGGCATCGAGGTCCCAAAACCTTAAAAGTAACTTTGCCCTTGGTTTTTTTGACCTCTTTAAGTCTTGTTGCTGCAATGATACGGTCCAGATTTCACTGGCACTTCCTGGGTCGACGACACAATATCTTCACAAGGTTTTATGGGTATCATCCTCTTTTGTATGCGATACGGAACTCACGAAGTAGACTAAAGCTTGTTATGATATGTACGTACGACACAAACGCCGTTGCGCCCATAGATAATCAAGGCCGGATCTAGGATTTGATTTTGGGGGGAGCCATTCTGACAAGATTTATCACAAAGTAAAAAAAGGGAAGTTTTTTGGCGCCTTAAGCCTTGAGGTGCTTTTGGCAAACCTATTTGTACCTTGTATACCTATGCTGTGTAAAAGTGCACCCAAGTTGAATCGAAAAGTCGAGTAAAATAGTCAAATATGTGGAATTCCTGGGCGTTTAAGAGGGGGCCATGGTCCAGTAGCATAAACCGGTTGGGCTCATAACCTAGTAAAATGTCCACTTTGTTTTATTTGTATTATTGGAATTTGTATCTGGAAATCACATTTAATGCAAGGTTTTATTAATTTTCTTAGCACTGAGACGAAATATTTCTGAGTACTTAATGATAAAAAGTTACCAAATATACGCTTTTCTGACTTTCCCGATATACTTAGCCCACGATAATAATAGTAGTTTATGCTACAAGGGCGAAAAGGAATAAATTACGAGGACGATTGCTCTTACGCCCGTGTATAATACAACGTTTTTCATAGTGTGAGGAAATAAAACAAATATAATCTTGTGAACTTTAAACTATAATTGGCTCAAAAGGACTGTATTCAGAGCCGTTAAACAGTGGAAAAAAAGTATAACATGTATGGTACATAGGAAAGGCTGCAGGTTAGCCAACCATTGTTAATAAATAATAATAAAAAAAATAATAAAGCCCTAGGGCAAAATAATCGACTTTCTGTTCGGTATGGATAAAAAGTGGGCCTTTACGAGCACTTGCATTGAAAAAATATAAACGATGTGTATAATATATTTTCAAACCTATGGTTAAATGGCTACATAATGCTTTTGATCATGACTTGGTATACTTTTAAGTCCAGGGTCACTTATTGAGTTGACAGAGTTCCACTTTTGGCCAATAGGGCAATGGCGAGTTGAACTTCATCCTTATTTGGAAAACTTAGCCCTAGATAAGGTACTGTAGGTAATAATTTGATTAGGTAATAGTCCTTATTTGTACTTGTTGTTATGTTATACTGTTGTCTGGAATAAGAAATATTATATACAAGGTGACATTTATTTATACTGGATACTTAGTAAGTGCACTGAGCTCAGTATCACGGATCAACAATATTTTTTGCGAAATTTGAAAAGAAAATTTTGTTTTTCCGTAGTATATATCGACTCGGCGCGGGGCTTGCGTTTGTAGGGAACAGGTAAATTAATATATTTGAATTTCCCAAACAGGGTCATTGAACCTAGGTACTGACTACTTACAGTGGGAATTTGGCTGCATAATGAATTATATCAAAATCGGATCCTATCACTTCTCATTAAAAGTTAGGGCAGAGAGTCTAGACGCATATTAGGAAAATCCCTTATAAAATATAAATTAGATTTTATATAAATTTTATTAAGTTCCACTGATGCCGACAAGAAATATATCCGGAAATAATTGTAATAAAGTGTTTTTATAAACTGAATATGTAAAAAACAAATAAGTTTTCTTTAATATTAAATAATTTATTTAATTGGCCATTTCGTGATCTAATCGGCCATATCATGAAATCTGTTAAAGGGATCGCCTTGCTCGGCTCTCGAATTCCTGATCACCAGCAACCTAACACGCTTCTCCTCGCTTTGCTCGTCGTCGCACCTATTTTTGACTTTTTATTCAAAGACTATCACGAATGTATTACTACATACTTCATGATATGGTCTATTTTACAATATGGCCACGACATATTTACAATATGGCCTTATTCCAATGGATATGCAAGCGTCACTTAGATTTTGCATTAAGTGTGGTTTCGCAGCCGGATTGTGAAAACTTGAATTCAAAATTCACTCAATATATTTTCAAAAAACCTTACTACCTGTCTATTGTGTATATTGCTGTCGCAAAGTTTCCATTGGTTTCTGTAAATTAATTTGCGATGGCAGCATACACAATACATAGGTAATAAGGTTTTGTTGAATAACTATTGAGTGAATTTTGAATTTCAGTGTTCTGTTTCGATTCATTAGAAAAAGGCGGGTTTTTCACAATCCGGCTGTGAAAACTCTCTTAAGTAAAACTATGCTAATTTTACGTCATATTTTTAGATAATATGAAAAGATATCATTAGTTCAGTATTGTCTATGGTCGGTTTTCCCAGTGGGACTTACCTTATTAAAGCTTCTGGGGCTTACCCCAGCAAAACAAAACCTTACTTCTAACCGTGGTTGTGTAATTTTTCAGGTTCGCTGACGATGGAGAGCCGATGATGGGCAGCCCCTCCTCCGTCCCACAGTCTCCGCCGCGACCCGCCATGGTGCCTACACCGAGACCAACTGAGCCTCCCACGTACGCCACTATGAGACCAGCCATGCAGCCCAGGTAAGAAGGAGATTCTTTTTTTACTTGCAGGTATTCCTGACTCTGGATAGACATGAAAACACCTCTGTCAGTCTTACCCCCGGTTTCTGAAAGGCCAATCAATGTTAACAGTAGATTAAAAAATAATTATCTGCGGATTAAGCCAGAAAAAGTGGGAATTTTACATTAAAATCAAAAATTAACTAAGTTAATTATTGATTCATCACTATTCAGACTTTATATATGCTTTATTTTCACCGTTATTTGCGGTTAAAGTTTTTTTAATCTACTGTTAACTTTGATTGGCCTTTCAGAAACCGGGGGTTAGACTTCTTTTAAACGAGTGACATTTTCTAGTAGTCACTTGATGGGTGGCTCTACATTAAGGCGATACCAAAAAAAAAAATGGGGTTTTTTCGAATCCATTTACTCCACTATAACGTCCTCTAGGTATTTAATTTTTGGGTAAATGTTTATTGAGTATTTGATTGGGATTCTCACTGAAGGAAAACGCGACTGGATAAAATTTTCTCGATAGAATTTAATTCCGAAAAGACCTCTAAATTGTTTTATTTTTTCCTGTAATTCTGAAATCCTAAGTAATTTCACTGTGAAATTGCATTCAAAATGTAGATATTATGTATTTGTAAAGTCTTCTTGAAAATCTTTTTGACAAAATAGCTTAGTACATTTTATATTAATAAAAAACCGACTTTTTGCTACTTTTCCACGAATCCGTCCCACTCGCACTGAGGGTTTTTTCGCATATGGAGTAACAGGGACGCTAAAAATTTACGTATCGCCTTAACAGCCGTTTAACAGGTGAATCATAAAAAACCTGCCTTTTTGTAATTAAACAAAACTGAATACATGAATTTAAAATTTACACAATAGTTCTTCAACAAAACCTTTCTATATTACCTATGTATTGTGTACACACACAGTCATCGCAAAATTTTCATTTGCTGGCAAAACTTTGTTTACACAACACATAGGTAATAAAATTTTTTTTTTTTTTTTGAGTATCTCTTGAGCAAATTTTGAATATAAGTTTCCTGTTTCGATTAATTGGTAAAATTAATCATTGGTCATTACTTTAAAAAATTCAAAAATGTTAGTACTGAAAATTGAGTTTCTTCAGATTCTCCTTACAAAACGCCAATTTCATATGTAAGCACTTTATTAATTTTTGATAATATTCATAATATTATTATTCAATATATATTTTCAAGTACATTAAGTCGATGTTCCGACGCATACAAATCAACAAATTATGAGAGCGCCCCGAGGTACACTTGACATTTAATAGTTACAGTAACAAATTATTTATTTATACAGTGTTTTCCGTATATTATATACCATCTTCATGCAAGGCGTTATTTTCCTATAATTTACTGAGAATTATATAAACAATAGTGTTCCGATTACGATGTTACATAGTTCGAATAACCAATGGGATATTATCTGCTACTTAGGTACATGAGATTGGTCAATTAGTTACGATTGTAACGTCTTGATATATACCCATATACAGGATACTTGTAAATTCGACCTATTCGTTGAAAGGAGTTAAACTAGAGATCAAATTATTATGTTATTCCTTTGAGAATGCCGATAGGGCTAGTTGGGGTTAATTTTGCTGTAAATTAAATTGTGAAACAGTACAAGTGTTTGTTTTCATCCATAAACTAGAGATCATTTACAACAAATTAAGCTATTCAACTAGGGGTCGAAAATTAATGGTCTCCGAGTTACGGAGGTTTTAAAGATATTTTTTAAACTATCAGACCGGTAACCAAAAACAAATAATTTAAAAATAACTACTTCTCTCTCGGCACTTATTGGTGATTTTTCTGATTAATGATAAATGAGTGATAATTTCAAAATAAATACATGCCCTGAATTCCCATAATAAAAGCATGTTTTAAGTTTGTATGCCCATAAATAAAAGCGTGTTTTAAGTCCGTGTACCCATACATTTACAACGTAATACATAAAATAACAAAATTTTGCCGGAAAAGCCCAACTGACATTAAACTATATTCGCGAAATGCCATAAATCACATTTATTTAATATCTGTAATTCAAAAATAAGAAGAATCATCTTATATTGTGTGTTTTTTTTTCGTAGAGGATACGAATCGTTTCCCCTTAAGACGCTACGGAAAAAAAATCGACACTTTTTGAACTTGCATATCTACTTCAGTTAGAAGGTACTATTTTGATTATATAGAATATTATTTTTGGAATCTTTTTCTAGGGATTTATTTAACAGAAACGCGATTAGAGAAATTCGGCTCGATAAAAATATTTCTTGAAATGAGGTCCTTTTCAACACCATTTCTCCTGGTTTGACAATTTGGAATGACATATGGACTGCGATTATACTTTATTAGATGTGTTTTAACAGTATCTAGCATCTGGTTAAACGAAATTTTGATGGTAACTTGAGTACATTTTATATTAATAAAAACCCGACATTTTGCTACTTTTTCTCTAATCCGTCCCTCTCGCACTGAAGTTTTTTTCGCATATAGGGACGCTAAAACATTTACATATCGCCTTAAGCATTTGTAGGTATCTGCATCAATAAATTCAAAGCTATAAAATGAATTTATAAACGCATATGAAATATGCATGTAATATCACCATGACCTGCATATAGATCACGAAGGGCAGATCTATGAACATATCTGTTTGGTAGATATAGTGAGTGGTCTAGCAAGTCTAGACTGAGAGATTGGGTGACTTACTGCGACCCAATTACCGTATCCTATTGCAGCGCGTACGCAGTGCTGCTGAACATGTAATTTTTGTAGGCGAAACTTTATATGTAATTATATGGAATTACAGGAACTATAACCTCATGAATATGTAAGAAAATTTCGGTAATTTCATATGTCTTTACATATTTTCTTACAGATTCATGAGGTTATAGTTCCTGTAATTCCATAGCTATTTCAATTATTTATTTTTTGTTTCAAAGTTGATTTCAAGGTTTTACATCTACGTATTAAGTTTTGTTTTTATTTTCAGTTTGATTATAAAAATTAAATCTTCAAAAACAGTTCGTCCTAAATGCCATCCATTTCCATGATAAGATTCGAATACATTTTTTACAGCTGACACTTTTCTACACTTTTTTAATGTTGCTGTTAGCTTAATATTGTCTCGTTCATACAAAAAAGAAATAACATAATTTGGATTTGTCATTCCTAAAAAAAAATGCAAAAATGTTAGTACTGAAAATTAAGTTTCCTTCAAATTCTCTATAGAAAACGACAATTTCATATGTAAAGACTAATTATACATTTTTTTTGTAACAAATGTATGAAATACTCCCTATGTGCTAAATTACCGTGAAATGAAGGTAACTCTTCTTTTTTTTATAATTAAGAATATATTATATTATTATAATATAAAATCTTAACCTAGTTACATTAATGCACAATCAACAAAAACCCATAGAGTTTATCAGTGATTGCGGAGTTCGGTACTTATATTAAATTATAGTACGGTGAATCCAAAAGTTCTAAGCCCGACCGTGAAAATGAAAGAAAAGTGGGTTCAAAATTATTTTTATTTTTCGACACAGTCTCCATCTAGATCAACACACATCTTCCACCTGACCTGCAACTTGTTTATACCCTCGAAAAAAAATGATTCCGGAAGGTCGTCAAAATAGTCATTAACTGCGACTATCACTTCTTCTCTAGTCGAATATTTAGATCCCCTCGTAGCAATAGGTAAGCATCTCACAACCATAGCTTATTTTAGCACTATGAAATTGGGCACGTGGGGTGTGCTTTATATGGATATAAATTAATAAATAAAAAAAAGTTCTGTGCACGCCACTCATATATAAAACAAGTCAACCTTTTTAAAAACAGCTGCTGGAGAATTATACCAAGACGACTGGAAAATGTGGTTGTTAGTACATTTAACAAAACATTTGTCAACATTTTGAATTCAGTCGTTGTTTTATTCAGAATGAAAAATAAATGTTGCATATATTTTAGAATCAAAGATGAGTTTTACGTATGTTTTGCTTTGATGATCCTATTGTTCACGTAATTTAATTATTTTCTAAGAATAAGATTCTTATCTTACTTAACCCTTAGATGCATCTTGGGTCGAAAACGGCACAAAGGAATTTTTATTTATTATTTACATAATTTTATGTAAAAAATTATAACTATAATATATGACTGTATGAGCTAAAAATATGTTTGGCAACAAATTAAATTTTTTTTTAAATTTAAAATTCATGCATTTATTTTCCTACGTTTTTTTTGTATTTTTTCGCAATTTGGCGGGAAAATCGTTAAAGAGAGCTTTTGGAAAAAAAATTAAATTTGTTTTTTTTTTCTTATTTTTCCTTGTAAAAAACCCCTTTCAGTCAAGAAATATCTTTTTTAATTTTTTTTCATATTTTTCTACCACTGTTTTCAATGTCATACAAAAATAAAATCTCATGCATTTAAGGGTTAAATAAGTTCTACATTTTTCTTAGCATAACGTCATAGAATTACTTTATACCATGATGCACACATGGTTTCCAACGTGATTCAGTCATGCATGCCATTACACACGCTACATAAGTATATAATTGTACCAGTATTAATTGTATCTATTGCATACATATTACCCACTTTTTATTGCAAGCACGTGTCTGCAAGTTTCTCTGATGATCTATTTAATTAAAAGTACATGTTTTTAGTCCATCCAATGAAAGTTGTAGCAAACGATGTAACGATATAAATGGGGTTTCAACGCCCCCGCTTCTTTCCTAAAATTTGAATTCAAGGGGGAGAATTATTGTAATGAAAATCATCTCGGTGAAAAAATCCCCCCCATGAGAGCTGTACGATACATATGTGCGTTTGACGTTTGGAAAAAACATGATACCAAATTTATTATACAGAGTGTTGATTTGGTCAGGAACATTCGTCACAGAGTAGGTTATTTTCACGACGCTTATTCCAAAAACAGACATATCTACATTGAAAATACCGTATAAAAAAAGATATGCCCTTTTTATTTGTACTAAAATTCTTTTGATAAATGGTCACTGCGGCACGAAATGCTATCGACATATTTGTGTGCACCCCCTCCCCCACCCTGCCGCCGCTCCGCCAGTGCTGAGTCAACATCATGTGTGTCGTACACTAGGCGTTTTGAGCCGCCCCCAAAATATCACAAAAAAATTCGTGAACGTAAATTCGTAATACCGTCGTTGGTATCGTGAACATAACCTACCCTGTGACGGAAGTTGCTGAACAAATCAACATCCTGTACAATAAATTTGGTACCATGTTTTTTAAAAAACCTCGAACGCACATACGTATCGTACAGCTTTCATGGGGGGGACTTTTTCACCGAGATGGTTTGCATTACAATAATTCTCCTCCTTGAAATCAAAATTAAGGGAATACGCGGGGGCTTTGAAACTCCGTTTGTATGATTTTCACCACGTTGTAATTATTTTAATTTCCTCCACGTGGGTGATGGTTTGTTTGCGTGGTTTTATATTTGGCTGTCGAAAAAATCAACTGAATTGAAATATTATAGGGCAAATAATATTCCTTCCCGAATGGCTATACAGGTATCTCAGTCCGGTTGTACAAATTGGCCAAAATAAGCAACTTTTAAACTTTAAAATATCTAATTAGATCCGTCATTTCCATTTCCAGACCAACTCAAATGTCGTGGGCTGGCGCCGCATCAGACCCGATGCCGACCCGGTTCCCGCTGCGACCGGCTTCCGACTTCCCACCTCCATACTCCACGGCCATCACCCTCATCGACCAGATCGGGTACAAGATCATCAGGACCACCGAACTTGTCACCGACATACTGAGGAACACGGTTAAAGCCGTCGTTGGCCGGTAGATGGCGGTGTAGTCATTGTCCTCAATTAACCCCCTTATTTCATGTGCCTATTCCGCCACTGGACTCTACTGATTAGAGAATAATGACGAAATGTCCCTCCAGTGTTGGAATTTGGGTAAGTTACTATACTGTTTATTAAAGCTTGATTAGAATGACAGGCAGGGTCAGGTTCATAGACTTTTACGCTTTTTATTCCAACGTTTTTTATTCTGGGGCGTGTAAATGAACTGACATTGGTACCGATTCGGTGTAGCACATCTTAACTTATTTGACAGGACTAAACTTAATTTATGCGTTCTGTCCTTGTCTTTTCGATAAAGAGAGAAAAAGACAGGACGCTTAAAATAAGGTTAGTCCTGTCAAATAAGTTAAGTCGTGTTATGCCGAATTGATGCCAATATCTGTTATTCTAATCAAGCTATAATGAACAAAGTATAGTGGAAAAGTACTTTGCGCAATGACAGATCGATCGTGACAAGGATTTGTAAAGTGTTTATGTATGATTGGGTTCCACCGAAGTCACTGTGAGATTTTAATTTTAATTGTGCGGAAAAAAGTCATTTGTGTAGCGTGTTTT
The DNA here is from genome assembly GCA_934047225.1 of Ypsolopha sequella. Taxonomy (NCBI): domain Eukaryota; kingdom Metazoa; phylum Arthropoda; class Insecta; order Lepidoptera; family Ypsolophidae; genus Ypsolopha; species Ypsolopha sequella. The sequence goes on along the minus strand of OW204002.1, from coordinate 7,322,036 downwards.
AGGGTTCCGTTGTTGGTTAGCTTCTAACCTGAATTATGTAATTTATTTTTAATTTTGTCTATCGAGGGAAATACCGGGTGCAAATCGACAGGTATCTTTAAATGAAATAACATATTCTATGGATCATACAGAACAACATTCCCAAATAAATACAGTGCTACAAGGATTTTATTGCACGTGAATTTCTTGTGTCCAAAATGAGCGTTTTTCCTTATGTCAAATTTAGTGTTAAATAAGACTCCTAGATGGCACTGTCTTATTGACTGCACTGCACTGATTTTATCTATGGTGACATAGACAGCGCCATCTGGAGCAAAGCTAAGAACTAAGAAAAAAAAACAACCAGAAAAACGCTCATTGTTACTAACGTCGCTACCATACTTCTTGTTTCACAGTTGCGCCCCCCTGTCACTGTCATCCACGCGCCATCAGATCCTTGTAGCACTGTATATAAATACAAACAAATTCCAATTTTTTCGTGTGTTTTCTTAATAAAGTTGTTGTAGATTATGTATATTAGGTCTTTACATATTAAATTGCCGTTTTCTATAGAGAATTTGAAGGAAACTCAATTTTCAGTACTAACATTTTTGAATTTTTTTTTAGGAACGACAATTCAAAATTATGTAATTTCTTTTGTGTACGAATGAGACAATATTAAGCTAACAGCTACATTGATTTAATTTTTGAAAAGTGTCAGCTGTAAAAAATTATTACGAATATCATGAAAAAAGAGGGCATTTTTTTGAAATTTTAATTTTGGTTATCAAGCTGACAACAAAAACAAAATTTAATACGTAGGTGTAAAACCTTGAAATCAACTTTCAAACAAAAACCAAACAATGAAAATAGCTATTGAATTAAAGGAACTATATATAAACTCATGAATCTGTAAGAAAATTTCGGTAATTTCATAGGTAAAGGCCTAAGGTTAAATTATTTAAAAATACCTGTCTATTTACACCCTGTATATGCCATTACAAAATTTGGTTTAACATTTGGTTTTTGAAGAAACCCGGCGGAATCCAGATACACGTTTATTATAATGGTATCGAATGTAAGCGTAAAGACTACTTTACGCGGAAGCGTTGCGATTTCCTAAGTCCTAAATTATGCAACTGTGACAAACATATCTTTAATTTAAGTTTGTAGCTAGAAAGTTTAAGGTGGATGGTCCAAGGCCAAGGCAATCTTCATACAAACTTGTGGGAACCATTAACGACGACAAGTATTATTATTTAATTCTGTTACCTTTTTCCACACGTTCCATCAACTTTACACCCGCGAATAATCAGTTTTTTTACAAACAAACTTTTTTAGAATCTAATTTTGTTATTTAAAACTTTTGTAATACAATGTATGAAAGTTTTAAATTGCAAAATTAGACTGTTAAAACATTTTGTTTTAAAAAAAACTGAATATTCGCGGGTGTAAAGTTGATGGAACGTGTGGAAAAAGGTAACAGAATTAAATAATAATACTTCTGTCGTCGTTATTGGTCCTCACAAGTTTTTTTATAAAAACTACCTTGGACCATCCACCTTAAGTGCCAGAATTAAGGTCATTATTTACTGTTAAGTTTTAAATTATTTAAACCTAGTTCTAAATTTTAGTATTAATGGAAACTCAAATTAAAGTCTTGTAAATAGTTATCGATTTGAGAGTTCAATTTTGAAAGAAACCTATGTTTGACTTTTTACATCCTTATTATGTATTACATTTAAGTCAAAAATACACTATAATAAACGATTTTCTATTTTATTACATTGTATTTTTCTATATCTTTTTGAAAAAATCCATATTTAAACAAACCTAATTAAGGATGGTCGTCATGACGCGACCAACTTAGTTGTGGGCGTGGCCAAATATCATGCTGTTTCATTTCGCTATATTATGCACGCTCCATGAAACTTGCGAGGACAATACAATCGTGCCGATTTCGTCGCGGGCGCAAAATTGAAAACTTGTTTCAAGAGAAACCACTTTTGGCAAGAGTGTGGACGTTATCAAACATTATTTTTGGTTATTATTGTTAATGTTTGACTCGTATTAATTTTTTTATTCTATCTAAAACAATAAAAGCGCATTCGGCAACACTTTTGGTAAAAACCCTTAAATTTACGTATTTTAGGGGTTTGTTGTCAAGATATTTTACTTTTAGTTCGAATTAAATATAGATCTAGATAATGTTAATAGACTCAGCCTAAAATATTATAATAAAATTTCATAGACAGCCCACAATGTAGTGATAGCGTTTGTATGGAGGACGGCGCGTAACGACGCGACGCCTCTTGAGGGTCGATTCTCCGAAATTGTAACAAATTATTAAGAAATAATGATAACGGCCAAAATGTAACATTTAGCTAAGAAAACTTTTAACAATAGTTTGCTATATGCATAAACATATTTTTAATGATATTACAATAGCTATAAAATAATTAGCTTTTCCATAGTCGTGATACCAGCCGTAAATTCCTAAAATGGAAAATCCAATAATTTTGAAGCTACCATAATAAATAATATCATTAAACAAAATGTACATATGTTTATGCATATTATAGCAAATTTAACTATTGTTAAAAGTTGTCTTGGCTAAAGGTTGTCTTTTGGCCGTTATAATTATTTCTTAATATTTTGTTACAAATCTGGAGAATCAACCCTTAAGGGGCAGGTAATCGCCAACAACCTCGGGTTGACCTGTGTCGGTAGAAATATCGACAGAAATTATATTGAAATAACGTTCATTTCAGCGTGCCCTGCATTACGACGTGCCGAGTCCTCGGATAGCGCAAAATAGGAGAAAATAATACTTTTCACACATGAACACGATAGACGGAAAAAAAAAACATAAATGGTTTTTCTGAGAAATATTTTTTTTGTAGTTTACTACAAGAACCATACAAATACCATGAGTTGGCTGAGCAGCATAGACGAAGAATACTTTATTTTCTTTAACTAGACTGATAAATAGCTCTTTGGCCGTATGGAATTCTAAACGTCAAATGTTGTAAAGTTTCCCGCCCTGGCTCAGAGGAAAAAGTGGCAATATAAAATTTTTATAAAATAATGAAATTAAATAGTTAAAAATGGCACATTCTAGCATTCCATCGAAATGTTATCTTGTTCTGTACCGAAATTAATGTCCAAACAATCACCTAAAAATTATGGGAAACATCCATTTCACATGTGAACATCCATTTCACGGAGATGTACATATTTAATTTATCCATCTAAAACAACGAACTAAAATTTTTGTTTGTTGATCTAAAACTGCAAAAAATGCCATAAATAGAGTATTTAGTTGACAATTATGATTGTATCTGTTAGTGAAGTGCAATTTTTTTTTTCAAAAAGATTGCATTTTAAAGTTTTTCTTACGTACGAAAATATTTGTTGGGTTTATCTAGGGACGTACCCTTACTTCACGTAACCACTATTATACATACATAAGCATGTTCCACACATACTTGTGTCGATTCGGCGCAACACGACTTAACTTATTTGATAGAACTAAACTTAATTTGAGCCTTCTGTCTTTTTCTTTCCGTATCGAAAAGACAAAGACAGAACGCTTAAAATAAGGTTAGTCCTGTCAAATTTGTTAAGTTGTGTTTAGCAGAATTGACACCATTGACACTCGATTTTGGTAACATCGTGTTTCCTTGGCTTTATAAATCCAAGTTTAGATATTTATGGTTGGAACCAGGGGTGCAGTTGTGTAAGAAAATCGTATTCGAGAAAAGGATGGTACATTTAATTTGACAGCTTAAAACGTACGGGCTATTCGACTATAAAATTACCATGAAATTCCCCTTTTGACAACGAACACACAATTCCACAGCAGCTGCTGACGTAATGCCTGATATTTAACTCATAGCAATTTTTCCAAGCGGTAAGTAGTTCTAATTTTTCCTTTAGCTACAAAAAGATATATTTTTTAATGAATAAAGTTCTTTAAAAAAATTGTGAACGGAAGAAGCATTGATAAACAAACTGGTAAACTGGCAAACTGGTACATTGTTGTAAAAAATATTCCATGAACAGTGGGTCTACCGCGTAATTCTCATTTTCATCAACATCAACTTGAGATTGAAATTTGACGTGCGTGCGACGACGCCCGCCTAACATGCCATCTCTTTTGCACGCGTTAAATTTCGCATGCATTTGCTTGAAGTTGATACAAATGAGAATTACGCGGTAGAGCCCCAGTTTTGAACACAGAACATATTGCAGAATACCTATTATCAAACTTCACGGGCTGAGCCACACACTAAAAGAGACAGAGCGGAAACCGAAACAATTCACCGGATTACAGACTGTGTGACGTAACGCAATCGGCTTACCTAAATACCTACTCCACTTTCCATTCTCCTGGCCTGAGTCTGTCTGAAAGCGAAAGTGATTTGTTTTGTCACTATCCATTAGGAAAATAAGTTTGTGTACCTACCTCTGGTCTAAATACTTATGTCGGTTGGGTTCTGTCTGTATGTTGGTGCAAACGACCTTTATACAATGTGTAACAGAAAGGTGTAACCATATTTGAAGAGCTTGTTCAGTCAATGGTATAGAAAAACTTTTACTATGGAAGCAACCCTGAAAAAATCTATCCTTCCATACATTTCAGGCGAGCGGCATTGCATTTTTCTATGAAAGTTATTTTTTTTTCGAGATACAGGGTTTGTTACATATTAAAAGTTGATCTATACCATTGACTGAATAAGCTCTTCAAATATGGTTACACCTTTCTGTTACACATTGCATAATTTAAAAAATACCGGTAAGTGTATCGTGCTTTAAAGTCGATGCGAATGATTAGTTTCGATAATGGCCCCATTATGAAGTGCCGAACGGCTAGGTATTGAACGTTACAATATTGTTTTACAGACAAAAAAATGGTCCTATAGCTACCTAACAGGTGGTAGAGCTGATGCCGGGCTCGACTGTGGAGGTACCACCATCTTACTTGGAGACCCCCTCGAAGTTATTCGGGGGAGAGTAAGAGGACAGCTCACAGGCAAAAAACCAGGAGGCCCACCATGCCTGGGACCACAGAACATTTTAAATGTTCTGAGCCTGGGACCGAGTGGCAAAGTCCTGGAAAGGCTTATGATGGATGGATGGATAGCTAAAATATGCTACAACAATGAGGTTTTATATACTACAAGATCATTGTCCTACCTTGCCACCTTGGCAAGGTGCAACTACACTGAGAAAAATGTCTTTTTGGCTTCATTATAAAATAGCATTACGTAAGATTAAAAAACGGTGAATTGTTTTTAAGTTAGGTGATAAAAGGAAAATGTTATGCTGTCATTAAAACGTTTCAGAAAATAATCGAGTTTTTAAGGTAAGTAAGGCAATATTATGAAGACTGATCACCGTAAAAATTGGTCACAGAAAATAAGATTATCATTTTGGTATTACATCATGCCTTCCCCATAAAATCATACTATGTCACAATAAATGTTTTACGTGATAATGAATTTGAATGATAATAAGAAATTATATTATAATGTTATAACGCAAGAACACTTTCACCTAAAATATGTAGGATTTCTTAGTATAATTTAAGAACTATCACTATCAATACGGTGAAGTCGCCGTTATGGTAGAAATTTGAATTAGAGGGACTTGTCACATTATTTTTGTAGTAAGCATAATTTTTTTTAAAGATTAGTCATTTTGAAATATTATGACATCGTAATAATATATGATTACAAACACACAAAAAAAGAGGAACGGCGCACAACAAGCCCGATAAAAATAAGTTGAATACGATTATGATTACGAAATCATTAATAAGGATGCCGACATCATACTTTGGTGAATGAACTATGAATTACGATGCTATTATCATAATTTGTGTGACAGCACCAAAATTTGTGTGAGAACTATGACATACGATGCTATTATCACACTTTGTGTGACAGCACCAAAATTTGTGTGAGAACTATGACATACGATGCTATTATCACACTTTGTGTGACAGCACCAAAATTTGTGTGAGAACTATGACATACGATGCTATTATCATACTTTGTGTTACAGCATCAAAATTTGTGTGAGAACTATGACATACGATGCTATTATCATACTTTGTGTGACAGCACCAAATGTTTTGTGAGAACTATGACATACGATGCTATTATCATAATTTGTGTGACAGCACTAAAATTTGTGTGAGAACTATGACATACGATGCTATTATTATACTTTGTGTGACAGCACCAAAATTTGTGTGAGAACTATGACATACGATGCTATTATTATACTTTGTGTGACAGCACCAACATTTGTGTGAGAACTATGACATACGATGCTATTATTATACTTTGTGTGACGGCACCAAAATTTGTGAGAGAACTATGACATACGATGCTATTATTATACTTTGTGTGACAGCACCAAAATTTGTGTGAGAACTATGACATACGATGCTATTATTAAACTTTGTGTGACAGCACCAAAATTTGTGTGAGAACTATGACATACGATGCTATTATCATACTTTGTGTGACAGCACCAAAATTTGTATGCTGTCACTTTATTTTCAGATTCATTCATTTCGTACAATTAACCAGTGTTACCTACATGCGGATCAATTTGCTCCGATTTCAGTTGTTTTTTTAGCTCTCACAGATGCAATTTTTAATCGTCGGATCTTTACTCCTTATTAAGCCTACAAATATTTAGACCGTGTAGGCATGTTTTCCAGAAAAATACTGGCAGGTTTTAATTTATCTAATATTTTATAATATTAGTTTTATTAGGAGGATAGTTATATTATTATGTAACCTTTATTTTATAATGTGTATAAGGAAAAAAATAAGCTTACGTTTAGGTATTATTCGGGGCAGAGTAAGAGGACAGCCCTCAGGCTCAAAACCTGGAACCGATTGATGGCGGCCTTATATAAAACAGACTGGTGACGGGCAGCGGTGTCACAGGTGCGAGGGTTTCGGCACCGCGCTCACCAACCCGCCTGCCCAGCGTGTGTGAGTATGGGCATTACTTCCAAGAGAGGACCAACATGAGTGGTGAAATCTTGGAAAGGCCTATGTCCAACAGTGGATGAAGACAGGCTGATGGATGAATGGATAAGGAAAACTAATTTTAGAATTATTTTACTTGGATTTTCTTATGACGACGTGTAAATATACTTGAAAAATTATCACGTATTTAGAGGGGATTTTCATTCTCGTTTAAATCGTTTTTCATTTAGTATGGGGAAAATAAAAATACCTGACTCTAATCTTGACTGTGTCATACTATCGTAAAATTGTAAGAATTTTCGTGGAGATCAGACTTATGAAGGCGTCACGTTACAACCAGCTTTTTGAATGTACCAGGACTAGATTTTAATCTTTAAAATGAGTTTTTGAAACAGATGTGCTATTAAAAAAGAAGTTTACCATGTTTTCTTTTAATTACCTCTAACATTTGGACATGTAGAGAGGATGAATGAAAGAAGAGTGACGAAAGAAATTTATGATTTTTCAATTCGTTTTTCTTAAAATCTAGCGACTTTTGATTAAAGGTTTGGGAACTTTGTTTTTTCTTTTTTTCTTAAGCGGCAACACTCAAAGAGTGTCCGTCTGTCTTTCTGACCGACCCAGAAAAATATCGTTCTTTCTTTGCATCGAGCGACTCCAACCCACGCGCGTCGCTATTTTATAATTTCTATTGCTCTATCTGTGCTATTTTCAAAGTGGTTAATTATAGAATAAAATCAGAAAGTGCATACCTACCAAATAATGGATCAAGCAACTACCGATCTGCTTACAAAATGGAACCAGTCGCATTACATTGACACATTCGCCGGTAAGTTGTTTGTTTTGTCTTGCAATTTTGAATATGTAGACAGAAGTTTATGTAGCTATGAATGCTTTCGCGCGGTTTTTTTTTCCCATAGTGCCCTCTTTTCTACACCCCTACCAAGCTTTTGTGTCAAATGAACCTTCTGCAATTTTTTTATTTTATTCTGACATTATTCAGATAACTATCATTTATTGTAGGTAGCGTTCCTAAACGCCTAGGTGACGGTAAAATTTAAGTGTAAGTGAAGTAAGTGAGCTGTTTGTTTTCACTCGAGTGGTTGTGGAACGGGTTTTTACGTCTACCCTGGCGTTTAGAGATGCTACCTTAGAAACTAACACAATACATAATGTACATAAGGTCTTTCTTTTAAACCCGAATTCATTTTAAGGGGAGATCAGGTTATTAGTTTACATTAATTTGCGATAGGTTTTTTATTTGTCTTTTGCTAAAATATCGACTGATGTCATTTTTATTGTAATCTAATAATAACATCAAATTAATTGACAGAAGGACTGGCAGGCGTCACGCGCGGAGTTTTTGGATGGTTCTGTCACCATCATCGACACCGAGGCGGATGTTCAGGTGACAATTGAGGAGCATCGTGAAAAGTTGCAAAGACTGAATTGTACCCTACAACCATTTATAATACGGTGTCGCGATTCTGGAGTTTCATTTGTGGTTTGTGACAGCGTGTTGTACAAATTTAGTTGTCTTCTAGATGCTTTCCTTATTAAACGTTTATCCTGTGTCATCAGCATCAACAAAATCAGATCGAGTTTTTTTCTCCTTCTTACGTACATGTTGATTCAGCTGATTGAGACAGTTTGTACTGTTAATTAAGTATTAAATGTTTTTTTTTCGAAGTTGAAATGTGAGCGCTTAAGAGCCATTTAGCAGCCGGTTTGTGAAAAACACGCATTGTGTATGCCATCACTAAGTTTTCATGGGTTTCTGTAAAATTGAATTTAAACAAATTTAATATAAAATTTTTTTGAAATTGTAGTTTATGGAAACCAAAGGAAGCTTTGCGATGGCAGCATACACAATACATAGGTAATAATTAAGGTTTTGTTGAATAACTATTGAGTTTATTTTGAATGTAAGTGTTCTGTTTCGATTAATTAGAAAAAGGTGGGTTTTTCACAATCCGGCTGCTCAATCGCTCTTAAGTGTAACGAGTATGCCTATTTTGTGTTATAAGTAAGGATAGGATATTCGGATCGATATATGCCTGAAGTTGAAATATCAGAAAACGTAATTTTTATAGTTGCGTTTTCTGATATTTTTCCATCTTTATCGATCGGAATATCCTATCCCTGGTTATATGGTATAAAGTAATAATAAGTTTACGTTTACTGTGGTATTTTATAAATACTACTTACATTATTAGAAGACAATGTTTGAAATAAAAACTTTTAAATGTGTAATAAAATAAATGTGTAATTTAAGAGCGGTTTAGCAGCCGGTTTGTGAAATATTGAGCAAATTTTGAATTTATGTGTTCTGTTTCGTTTAATTAGAAAAAGGTGGCTTTTTCACAATTCGTTGTTAAGCGGCTCTTAATAAATGTTTAAATATATATAGAGATATAATAATGAGTATAGAGATATAATAATGTGTGTAGAGATATATTAGAGATAAAATAAATACATTTTTTTGTTTATAATATATTTTTCTTTTCTTTGTAATAATTTGTATCCTCAAATCAGCTCTTGGTTTAGGTAAAGTACTCTATGTATTCCAGGTTATTTCTTGTCATCCATCCATCCATCCATTCATCAGCCCGTATTTGTCCACTGTTGGACATAGGCCTCCTTGTTCTTCTATATATCAGTAATCTTATTTTTAAGCCTCCTGTGTGTTTCTTTCCTTTCAGTTTTTGATATTGTTTATGTGCGTTCCTGTTTTTTCAGTTATTTCCTACAATTCCTTCTACTATGAATCTATGATTTAATCATCTTTTTGTATGCTTTCCTGATACTGTTTCTGTGCTCTCATATTGTTTCAGTTAAATCCTATTATTTGTTTCTACTATTTATCTATGCTCTCGTATTTTAAGGTATGGTTCACTTATATAAACTATTAACAATGACAGATTTTTACTATTAACATCATTAAACCGAAAAATTGTTTTTGCACTATAACTGCTTACAAACAAAGAAACCATCTATACAGTTATTATATTACTGGTACAAATAGTTTATTGGCCAATAAATATTGAAGGAGCCACATAGAAGCCTTAAAGTTAAGAGTAAATATAAATGGTAGAAAAAAATAATTCAATTTAACTGAAATAATAGGAGAGCACATAAAGAGTGCTATACAAAAATATGAGGAATTCATAGATTAAAAGTAGGAAATAAGAGGAAAGCACATAAATAGTATGAGGAAAGCATACAAAAATATGAGGAAATCATAGATTAATAGTAGGAAGAAACGTAGGATATAAGAGGAAAGCACATAAGTAGTATGAGGAAAGCATACAAAAATATGAGAAAATCATAGATTAATAGTAGGAATAATCATAGGATATAAGAGGAAAGCACATAAATAGTATGAGGAAAGCATACAAAACTATGAGGAAATCACAGATTAATAGTAGGATGAATCATAGGAAATAAGAGGAAAGCACATAAATAGTATGAGTAAAGCATACAAAACTATAAGGAAATCATAGATTAATAGTAGGATTAATCATAGGAAATAAGAGGAAAGCACATAAATAGTACGAGGAAAGCATACAAAACTATGAGGAAATCATAGATTAATAGTAGGAAGAATCGTAGGAAATGAGAGGAAAGCACATAAAAATATGATGAAAGGATAGAAAAATAGTGGGACAAAATAATATGAAGCAACTGAAATAAGAGGAAAGTTCTTGAACAGTATCAAGAAAGCATATCAAATATGAGGAAAGCATAGATAAATGTACGAAGAAGTAAGAGGATATCACATTAATGGTGGTAGGATAGCATAGTATATTACAGTTACGGAGTGCATAATTCTGTCTGCTTCCTACTAAAGCCATAGTGACAGTGCATCGTATTATTTCGTTAGCAGCAGCAACAGTAGTTACATCGTATTTTTTGGTGATATCCGTATGCTCCCTACTTTACGTGAAATCATCATTATTTCTGCTGAATTCACTTTATTTTCTAATGACTAGTTTTCTCAGTGTATAACCTGCACCAATGGGATATCGCTGACTCACCTCGCTGCGACTGTGGAGCCTCAGAACAGACTATCCGTCACATCGTGGAGGAGTGCCCCATCAGAAAGTTTTCTGGTGGAACCATTAGTGTATTGCCCGAAAATAAATAATGTCAATTTGAGGTGAAGATGCATGAAATCACTAATTATTTCTAGTTTCAATCATTCTTTTGAGAGCAGATATTTTAGGACGATACCAAAAAGAAAAATGGGTTTTTTTCGAATCCATTTACTCCACTATAACGTCATCGACGTATTTAATTTTTGGGTAAATGTTTATTGAGTATTTGATTAAGATTCTCAGTTAAGGAAAACGCGATTGGATGAAACTTTCTCGATAGAATTTAAGTACGAAAAGACTTCTAAATTGTTTTATTTTTTCCTGTAATTCTGAAATCCTAACTAATTTCATTGTGAAATTGCATTCAAAATGTGGATATTATGTATTTGTAGTCTCCTTGAATTTTTTTTGAACAAAATAGCTTAGTACATTTTATATTAATAAAAAACCGACTTTTTGCTACTTTTACACGAATCCGTCCCACTCGCACTGAGGGTTCTATCGCATATGGAGTAACAGGGACGCTAAAACTTTTACGTAACGCCTTAAGGTATTTGTAGGGTAAAAAACAATTGATTTGTGTAACTTCATGGTGAAATATTGGAGATTAGCGTTGTATTTTTATCGATTTTAATTTCTATCCACTTGAGAGTTAGAATGGATACGCCAACTGCAATTTGGACCTGTCTTTGAAGGCCTACTCCTCCCACACGGGTGATCCAAAAACTTTCATAAAAATATATGATAGGCATTATAGAGTCAAAAATAAATTTTAAGTGTCTTAAACTGTTTTTCTATTGTTAGTTTTGACAAAAAAAATCGAAAGTCATCGAAAGTTTCACATGATCAACACAAGAATTCTCTTACTCCTTCCAAACGCCTAAAGCGATTTTAATTATTATTACACCAAATTGTAGGAAATTTTTAGATCTAAAAAATTTAAGTTCAAATTTTTTTTCCGTTCATGGCTTTCATGTGAAAAGTATTATTTTCTCCTATTTTGCGCTAGCCAGAGACGCAGTGGTTACGACAACAGCCACTTTTCAAGGCACGCTAAAATGAACATTATTTCAATGTCGTTCCCGTTGATATTTGTACTGACACACATCGAGTTGCTTATTTAGCGTGGTCATACGCCTTAAAATAATGTATAAAATGGCTTCGCACGGCATTTTGGTGGGGGACGAGTCAGCAAAACCTGTTTTTTTTTTAATTAAAACGGCTACACGTGCCTTAGGTAATAAAAAATCTCGGGCACATTTACACGATATAACACTCAACTATTAGGTCTTTACCTATGAAATTGCCGTTTTCTATTGAGAATTTGAAGGAAACTGAATTTTCAGTACTAACACTTTTGCACATTTTTTAGAAATGACAAATATTAATTATGTTGTTTCTTATGTGTATGAATGAGACAACATTAACCTAACAACAACGTTAATTTAATTTTTCAAAAGTGTCACCTGTAAAAAATGATTACGAATCTTATCATGGAAATGGATGGCATTTAGGACGAACTGTTTTTGAAGATTTATTTTATAATCAAACTGAAAATAACAACAAAATTTAATACGTAGATGTAAAACCTTAAAAACAACTTTTAAACAAAAAACATATAATTGAATTCGCTATTTAATTACAGGAATTATGAACTCATGAATCTGTAACAAAATTTCGTCGATTTCATATGTAAAACCTATTATTTATGCAAGGTGACATTTTGATCATCGTCCAAATTCATACTGGAGGCTTGATAAGTGATCAGAGTATCTTGGATCAGTAACAATTTTTGTGAAATTCGTAAAATTTAATTTCGGCTTCCCATATAAATTCAGTTCCAGTCCCGAGTGAATCACTATGGGGAGTCGAAATTTCATTTTACGAATTTTACCAAAATTGTTATTGATGCATGATACTGATCACTTACCAAGCCACTAGTATGAATTTGGGCGATGATCAAAGTCACCTTGTATAGCTTGAAAGGCCAAAACATGTGTTCTGTGGCCAAAACATTCTACCAGGATAACAATCATCTAAAATTTATAGTGAGGCACGACATGAGGAAAATTGGGAACGTTTTGCAACCTGTTTTAGTAAAAACCCATGCATGACTGCATGACTCAGTTAAAAGCCAGTTCAAACTTTTATATTTTCCAAGAAACCTAACAAAATTAGTAAGTGGCATTATTAAAACTTTGGAACTTAAAACTGCTTAGTGATATAACAATCACTGAATATTAAGTAGCAGTTGACCTTATTATCAATGTCAAGCTAGATATAATTACATCATAAACAAGTTAATTGGCTGAGAAATTTTGTTATTTAATAAAAACACAAACAGTATGCTTCAACAACATTCATATATTTCAAATACTCTATGTATCACATACAATAAATATGTAATCCTTGATTAAGTATTTTACTTGCATACACCAAGTTACACAACATTTAACATTCAAGTTATTGTTACAATATTATTGAGATTGTTCCCTTATTATCTTATATAAGCATGTACTTAATATTCCTATATCGATACAACCATTTACAAAGCAATAAAAAATAAATTTAAATGATTTTAATTCTTACAGCTAATGGCAAAATAACATTTGTTCTCAATCTTCTTTTTTGTAATTCGTAAGGCCATTACATATAATATTTTAAGTATTGTATGTAATTCACTGGGTGTAACTTGATTAGCCATTATCCCAATTAGTAGTTACATTCATTAAAACAAAGAAAATTTGTTTCTTTCCTGGGCTATGAAAAATGTCATAACTTTGTCTTTTGTTAAGAACGGTTTTGCAGCCGGATTGTGAAAACACTTAAATTCAAAATTCACTCAATAGTTATTCAACAAAACCTTATATTACCCATGTATTTGGTTTCTGTAAATTAGAATTTCAAAATTTTTAATTTCTAATTTACAGAAACCAATGGAAACTTTGTGATGTGAACATATTCAATTTTGAATTTAAGTGTTCTGTTTCGATTAATTAGAAAAAGGCGAGTTTTTCACAACCCGGCTGCAAAACCGCACTTGAGGTTTCCAGGTTAACACCCAGTTAAATTTATTTAACACCCCTAATACACTTTTCTTTGAGCTCCATAAGTTTATTCAACTACCAGGTCTGTGACATTATCCTTTGTGACAAGAGCAACCAGGCTGCCGCTGGGTGGACGTTCTTCTCCCTTGATCCACTTGTCAAATGTCTGAGCAACAAAGCTCAAAGGTGTCCATGTACTGAAGTCAGCTTTGGGCATCCATTTTCTATTCATCTCAGTATCCAAAGTTATTGGCATAATAGCAACGGCCAAGGAGTTGTCTGGCAGCCCAGAGTCTTTAGCACCTAGCGACTTGGTCAGCTGATGCACTGCAGCCTTCGCTAAACCATATCCGATCATCCCAGGAGTACCTTCTAGCGCTGCCTTAGCCCCAGTGAGGGCAACAAGTCCACCAACACTGAGATATTTAGCTGCTAAAGTTGCAGCAATTGTGGAACTCCATACAGACTGACGCCACATCAAATCGGCTTGCTTACTGAGTTCTTTTGCAGCATTTCCGCCTGCCCAGCCCCCAGCGACACAGATCACGGCATTCAGTTTTTGACCTTGAAGCGCTGCTCCTAGCTCAGTGACCACATAATCCTCTTGCTGCACCCATGAGCCGTCCTTTGGCACGGTGATGTTCACATCGGCCTTATCGTTGGGGTTGAGGTCGACGCTGGCAACCCAGAAGTTTGCTGCTTTGAAGTGGTTGACGCAAGCTGCCCCGAGAGCGCCCCTTCCACCATAAACTAAGATCCTACCACTAACCATTGCGACGTCCAATTGCTGCAGAGCTAGGGAACGAACTGAGATGAATGATTTCTTTCAATGATTCGTTATCTTCGTTCGTGCGGTAACCCGGGTAACCTCACGGACCTCACCTTTCACTTTTTTCTGAGCCACGAATTCACGGATGACTGAAGACACGAAGGACTGTTAATTAATACAAGGAAGGTACGCGTATACATGCAAGTGCGAGTTGCAAATGTTGCAATGATGCTGCGCGCGGCGCACGAATAGTTGTTATAATCTAATACTTTTAGGATTTATTTAATATTTTGTTGATATTATAGCCAGATTTGCCAGTAGTGCTGCCTGAGTGCCTGCCAGTGTGACCATCTCATAAATTCCGAATCTGCCATAGAGTGGGCAAAAAATCTGCCAAAACCTGCCACACTTGGCGCCAAAATGCCAGAAATATGCCTTCATGGAAATGGAAAAAATACACATGAATTCAATGGAATTATTTAACAATTTTCTTATAAATTGTACCTATAAGTAACATTTACTCAACGTGTCAACATTTGCCTCCAAATTTTCGTCTTCTTTTTCCGTGTAGTACAAAGATTTTGAAGAAATCTTTTTGATCTTGTTTTAAGTTGGTTTAAAGAAGACACAGTCTCCGTGTTCCTTAATCCCCTCTTTTGTTTTAATTAAAGCTGAAACATGTTGGTTTAGGAACCTATTCCTTATTTTTGTTTTATTTAAATTTGTAAAATAAACTCGTGTTATTTACAATTCATGTGACATATTATTTATCCCGACCATTGTCATTGTCAGCTAGACTGAGAGTATAGACAAATCATGTCTATGGCGGCATAGATAACTAAACAAAATTCACTTGAGAGAATATTATCTCGCACGAAACGAAACAAAATAAAGCTTTGGCGAAATTTGTAATATTTGGGTATTTTGTAGCCCCATTCGCATCCTTGATTTTTCCAATCGCTCCCCAAAATTTGTTTACACTCAAAATTGTGCTGGTGGTGCTACCTCCACCTGATTCTAATAGGTCTTACACTCTTATCAAATTTAATTTGTCGAAGTTCGTCATCAACTTTTTGAATGTTGTTTTCGTCTACTATGTTGGGAAAATTCTTTGCAACGTTTAAAGTAGACGCAAAATCTTTGTAAATCAAATTAGATACTGTGAATTTTCTTGGAATCTTTTAAATCTGCCAAAATCTGCCTCTTTTGTAAATCGTCAGCATGATCTGCCACAGACAAAATTTAAGAGCGAAATCTGCCAAAACGGCAGAAATCTGCCACAAATGGTCACACTGGTGCCTGCCACCTTTCCGAGGCCAATCAATCAGCGCTAAAAGCGCATGAAAATAGCGCTAGATTCCGCTAAACTGCATAAACAAAAAAATAGCGGCTAGAAATCTAGAATCCGCTAGCTTGCATAAACAAAAAAAGGCATAATAGTAAGAAGTCTTTATTTATTTCAATACAAATTGTATTTATCATCTTAAATCTAAAATAGTATAGTATAATGGCTAATCGATTTCGATATGAAGGATCAGGTTGAGTAATTACTAAAGTTGACCGAATTTCTGAAGGTCCAGCGGGCCTATTATGTATCTCTAGTTGCCTTCTGGACTGGGTGTCTATCATCAAAAACATAGATATACTATCGAATTCCGATTGTCTAAGGGCATGTTAGCACTTGAAGTGACGACACAGTTCGTAAATAGTTCAATACCCACTAAAAGCAATTTTGAAAGTTTAGTTTTTATCTATGTTTTTGACGATAGGCACCCTGTGCAGTTGGCAACTTTAGATACAGAATAGGGGGGCAGGTTACAGTTCTGTGGTCCAAGTTGCGGTGCTAGAGAGTTTTGTAATTTCCATTTATATTTTTGGTTTGACCTAATCTGTTGCTGCTTACTTCCTACTTTTTACCGAGACGCGCTATATTTTCCGCTAGGAGTTAATATTAAAAGTTCAGCGCCAAGTGTCCCAAAGAAGAGCTATATCTAACTCCAAAGGCGCTAAGGTAGCAGCACTGTATATAGCTACTTTATTTATATTTTAACGGCTCTGGATTCTCGTTCTTTTGAGCTAGTATATATAGCTAGCATTTAGCTGTTTTTATTTTTATTTTATATTTTAACGGCTCTGGATTCTTGTCCTTTTGAGCCCGTAGTTATTGTTTTTTCTTCTATCACTCTGTGATCAAGGTTGCCAGAGATGATTTCTCAAATTCCTCCAGATTCAAAATATTCTTTCCCCAAAATAATACGTTTTTCAGAAAAAGAACCCTAATTTCATTTGGCAGAATTTACAAACAAAAAACAAAAAAAATCGAACCTAACCTTAAAATTATGTGCTTAATTTTATTTAGATGGATAGGACAATGTTGTGTTCTTCGAGTTATTGTAATATCCCGCTTGAAACAATAAGGAAAAGAAATTCAACTTGTTTCAGGTCTAAAATAAAGGGCATCTTAAATTTTTAACCCTCGTGCTAAATTCATGAGTAATAAAATGGAAATAAAACGGCTTCATCAAAAGAAAACTGTATGACTAAGTTAAAAACTCACCAAAAAACTGAGGTTTGACTTTCCAAACCGGTCTCTAAGTTGAAATTTAATCAACCGCCAAATTCATACCAGAGATTCGATTAGTGATCAGGAACAATTGTATAATGAATGACACCAAAGATAAATATGAAAAAAAAATTTGCTTCCTTAGATACTGAAATTGTATTTGAACTAATACAGTTCGTTCTCATAAAAAAAACTGAATTTGGGTAGTTGATTAAATTTCTCCATGTAGGTATACCGTCTAGCCATTTATATAATTGTACTTTAAATTTTCCTCAAAACTGCTCTGACTGATCTTTTTTTGTTCATGAGTTTTACGGCACTAGAATAAATTATTTTAGACAGCGCAGCGTCTTGAATTTTTATCATGTGCTTGAACATTCCCCAAGTACCAAATTTTTCCCCAAAATCACGAAAAAAAAAAACAATCTGGCAATGCTCTGTGACTTCATGCGAGGGGGGGACAGTTTCATACCAGCCGAAAATTGGAAAATGAGGTTGTTTCACCAATCAACAGATGGCAGCACTCATATCCTACAACACGATATCGTTTTTAGGGTTCGTAGTACCTAAAAGGAACCTTTATGGTGAGATTCCGTGGTCCGTATGTCACAGCCTCATAACTTTAGCACCGTTAAAGATAAAAACTTGAAATTTGGCACAAAAATAGCATTAATATGCCCATATATGCCCATATAACACAGTGCAAAGAAAAATTTCAAGTTTGAAATTATTCAAAATATTTCCAACACAAAATAGAGAAAAGAAAAAAAATAATTTCTAAAAATGCAATATGGGTATCAAATTGTAGATAATAAAGAGCTGACTGTAAAAATATACACTTTAACTATATTTACTGGCACTGATTTCAAGCAATCTTTGAAATAATCCCAAAAAAACTTTTGGCCCCCCTTATCTCCGAATCTAGAGAACCAAAACATATGAAAAAAATGACGATTATAGGTCAAAACTAGACAAGTACAGGAAAACTATAGCGATCATGGACCTATACCCTAACTAGCGATTTAAAAAAGTTGAACACAAAGAGTTTTTTTTATTTTACTGTAAAATTAAGTAAAAAAAAAATAGGAATTAAAGAGTTGATTGTAAAAATTCATAGTTCAGATATAATTACTTAGATATATTTCGAAAAATCCTTGAAAAACCACAAAAATGTATGTGTTTCCCACTCATATCTCCAAAACTGGTGGACCGAAAAATATAAAAATATAACCGGAAAAATATAGCGGTTGAGAAATTCACGAAAACAAAATGATAAAATTGAATTTTCTGTTCCCTAAACTGTCGAATTACGGAACCCTACGCAATTCTGACTCGCACTTGACCTTTTTTTTCTTATTATACCTACTTCGCTGCCGGAGGCGGAAGTTTAGCCACTGTCTAGATAAGAGGCAGCGGAGGGTCTGGATCAAATGGCGCAAAAAGACAAAATCATCGTAAGGTTTTTATGGCGCAATCACATAGAGTTTAAAAATATTATAAATTAATTTATGTAACGACAAAATAAAACTCGCTCATTTATGATTCATAATAGTTTATTAAATTAATATCAATATTCTCCTCACGAGACATTCATTACAAAACCAAGAACATAAGCATAAGACAATATTTATCAAGTTCCTTAGAGACTTCAATTTTGTGATGTGATGGATGAATTACTTTGAGACACGTTTAAATAAACTCACTTTAAAATTTATGGAAATAACAATAAAAAAAGTAAGAAACAATAAAAAAAAAACTATAAATAAATATTATCACTTAAAAACCTTAAACATACATATATAAATATAAATAAACGTTTGCACTATAAAGTGATGTCAACGAATACAAAATATTTTAAACACTTTAAAAATAATGCTCCCCAAAACAAAATTAATATTTCGCACTATAATCAAACTATAGGATGTTTTTATGGTCCTATTTATAAATAAGGCTGTAGATAAGTTATATCACATTTTATTGCTGATATTGTTACAAGAATATTTCTAAGCTCAAGACCAGAGTTGACATCTGAAGTCATTTTGTGACTCTATGGATGCATTTGTACGAATGCGCATGGAGGTTTTATTTGTGATGGGCGAGTCGCCACAAAACCAACAAAAACAATATCGTTTTTTTATTTAACTTGTTTTACGCCTTTTGGTGCAAAAGCAATTCAGCAAAAACGATATCCCTGACAGAGAATATAAAGTACTGACATGCGACTCTAGACAGGAATATAACCTTCCGGAACATAATGTTCGATTCTCATAATGTTGAATTCTCAAAATGTTGGATTTCCAAAATGTTGAATCTCAAAATGTATAAAGCAGCAGAAAATTGATAGAAAGGTCCCTTTACACATAAAAATGGGTGAAAGGGAATGATATAAGGTATTTTTTGTGATGATAAGATGATGAATAAGGTTTTTTTGTGTATATCATCAATTCTATTAAAACTAGCGTCGCCTTGCTCCGCTCCGCTTCGCTCGGCTCCTTATTTTATCTTACAGTAAACCTAACACGCTCCTCCTCGCTTTGCTCGTGGTCACACCTATTTTTGACTTTTGGTGAAAGATTTTCGTTTTCTTAATTCCGATAAATAATAGTACCTACCTATTTAAAAATAATTAATGGTATGAGCAACTATCAGCTTAGAGTTAAATAATGCACTACAATACTATTGATTATTCAATATCCAATCGAATCGAAATAAATACACACTATCCTAGGAATATCTATGATTTACAAATGGTTTTCGTATTTCGTTTGTATGAACTAAACATGCTCCGCCGGCCTCTTAATATGCTTACAAAAATTAATTATGACTGAAGTTTTAAACGTTGTTATTTAGAAATTGCGAAGAAAAATCAGCGTTATCCAACTGTATAGAGAAGAAGACTCCAATGACGATATTCAGCGCAATGCTAATGATCTTGAAGCTCAAACTGACGTCATTGAGGACCTCTGCCTTCCTCTGTTCCGGCTTGTTGTTGATATTGAACACCGAGCCCAGGATTATTGCCACTACAGCCGATACCATCTATGGGGAGACAAACAAAAAAAAAAAAGTAAAAAAAATGATAATACAAATAAAAAAAATACAAGAACTACAAAAAATATTGGTTAACAAAAATTAAATAACATCCAGAAAATTATTTGGGCTAAAGTTGTATCGATATTCAAGATCTTCTTAATCGATATTGTGATAGATAACTCTAGCTGTTATTAATGCTACTTATAAGTGAAACATGTAACACCAGCTTTTATACTACTTATAAATAACTACTAATAAGTGAAACATGTAACACCAGCTGTTATGCTACTTATCAGCTGTTATACTAATCTATATATATAAAAAGAGAAGTCCTGACTGACTGATTCATTCACTGACTCATTCACTGACTCATCAACGCACAGCCCAAACCCTTCAACCTAGAAAGCTGAAATTTTGCACAAAGCTTCCCTTTGTAATGTAAACAAGGAATAAGAAAGGGTTTTTCGAAATTCTACCCCTAAGGGGGTGAAACGGGGGTCCAAAGTTTGTATGGGGAAACAAGATTAGTTAGACTATTTTATTCGAGACTTCACAGGAGTACTCCTATTCATAAATGAGTAAACACGTGTTTCAGGTTTTTTCAGAATTCAACCTCTAAAAGGGGGAAATGGGGTGACAAAGTCTGAAAATCAACATGGGTATCGTTTGTATGGTTTATCGGGTCGCTGATTACAAAAACAACAAAGATTTTAAAATACAACGTGGTGGACGTGAAAAAGGGCTTTTCCAGAATTCAACCCCTAAAAGGGAGAAATGGGGTGACCAAGTCTGAAAACCAACATGGGTATCGTTTATATGGTTTATCGGGTCGCTGATTAGGAAAACAACAACGATTTCTAAATCTAACGTAGTGAACGTGAAATAACATCATTTCCTGTTGGGGTACGATGGGGTTGAAATTTTGAAATGTGTAAATATCAATATGGGTGTCGTTTTTATGGTTTTTTTGGACGTTAATTACGAAAATGGCATCGATTTTGAAGTTTGAAAATTCTTGAAAGTATGTGTGCCAGAGCAAATCGGCTGTAACAGACGGACAGACAGACAGCCACACAAGTGATCCTATTAGGGTTCCATTTTTTCCTTTTGAGGTATCTATATATCAAACTATCTATCCAAAATCTATCTATCTATCTGTCTGTCTATCTATCTATCTATCTATCTATATCCCAGCAAAATATCTTTGGAACGGAAGGTGGTACATCCCTGTGGGTTGGACCACGGGGTGCCAAAAAAAGTTTTTTTTTTTAAATTTCAAAACTTTGACTGCCTGTATATCCCGAACGGCTGGAGTTAAACCCATGTTGATGGGTGTCTAGGAAAATGTCTCGACGAGATCGGTCTGCCGAAAGTGTCAAAACTTTACAGGCCCGTATCTCCCATGTTCATGATACTCTAAGAAAAGGGTTCGGCGAGATCTAGACGACGACGCCGGTAAAAAAAAAACGAAAATAAAAAATTGACAAAATTTTGATCGGCCATATCTCCCGAACGGATAAGCGTAGGGAGTTCGGGTTTTAACTATAGTGATCGGTCAAGCTGGGGCTACACCACCAAAAAAAAATTAATTTGTCAGGTTTTGACAGTTTTTTCACAGGTCCAAAAAAGTATTCCGATTTACATGAAACTCGGTATCAAGGGGCATTCGGGGTCGCTGATTACGCTGCCATATACAAATTTGACATTCTTTGACAACTGATAGGGATTTTGATACTTTTTCGGAAAAACTTTGATCGGTGAGTTCCTTTTTTTGGCACTCTGGCGAGGCAGAAGGCCGAGCTAAGCTCCACGAGGCCGAAGGCCGATTAGTGTGTTTCTAGCGAGGCCGAATAACGAGCATGTGAGTTTTTCGGCCGAGCACTACACCTTGACTCCCAGAGGGAGTGAGAGCACTTATAATGTTTGTTTCTGATCCTATTAGGGTTCCATTTTTTCCTTTTCGCAATGACGATTAGTAAGTCTCAGGGTCAGTCACTGAAAACAGCAGGAATTGATCTTAGGGGGGACTGCTTTTCGCACGGCCAGTTTTACGTAGCCTGCTCGAGAGTGAGCTCACCTAGCAGCCTGGTCGTGTTAACAGCTGAGGGCAGAATTTCTAATGTATAAAGAGGTACTTCATGTATGAATTTAAAAAAACCAATAGGTAATAGGCCCCGCCAAAGAGACTTTACCTGGAGATCAAATAATTGTACCAAAAACACTCCAAACCAGATTTAAATACGCTCTATAAAAATTAGTACACAAAAACTAAATCAACGCGGGCGAAGCCGCGGGCAAAAGCTAGTTAAGTATAAAGACGGATCGACTTACATGAATTTATTTCGCGATACGCGACATGTTTTTCGAATTCCTTCCGAATTCGTTGTCAAGCGAGCGAAGGTCTGTCGTTAGCGGACGAAGTTACTGCACTCATACTATATATACTATACTCATACTATACTTAATTATGAATTCAACTTACAATAGTTACAAATCTAAAAAAGCTGTTATACTACTTATAAGTGATTTATGTAACACTACTAACTACTTACAAGGGATACTGCATGTAACACTAGAAGCTTTTAATAGAACTATGAAAGCAGTAACTTTACTGCTTTTCTGATTAGTCTAAATTTTATCACATTGGTAACCTAAGGTTGTATAATCCACTTTTTATCACAAGGTCTATACGAATGCATAATACGACTAATACGTATTTATTTAAAATTAATTAACAAGTTTACGTTTTAAACTACACGTAGACATGTTCTATATAACTCTAAGTTGAGAAATAAGTATAATAAATTCTTCATTGATAATGATGTGATGATACATAATTTATAATTATGTACTCTTTTTAACCAAGCTAGCTCTTAAAGTAAGCATACAAACTAGAGGTCCTATTCCCATAATGATCGTCTTCAGAGAGCGCGGGGTCAAGGCCAAAGGTCATCTTGATGACGTCACAGAATACCACCCCGGTCATCATGCCCACAGAGGTCTGGTACAGCCAGTTGGCCATCCTCTTCTGATTGGCATTCCCTTCTCCGTCTTTCATGAACGATATAATGAGTGTCAAGACACCCGCGCTCGCCTGCATACAATAAAGATTTTAATATTATTTTACAGCAAGGGAAAGGGACCTTTATTTAAATATTATTTTACCTACTGAGAGACACAGTATGAAAATGTTGGTGATTATTAGGTATTTTGATAATGACATTGCATGAAGGTGGAGTTAATAATGACGGTGGCATAACAATCCAAAAATAAAGGAAAAATTATTAATCGGGCGAATAAAAATATAATTAGCGACTTGAAGTGTCCGGAATAAAAACTAAAGCGTGCGGCTAAAAATACTAAAATACCAAAAAGGAGCGACGACGAGCGAAGCGAGGAGGAACGTGTTAGGTTTACATGTAAGATAAAATAGGATCCGAGCGAAGCGGAGCAGAGCGAGGCGACGTCCCTAGTTTTATTACTTGAAAATAAATTGTCACTAAAATAGAAAATTGTTCGCCTGTGAATTAATCAACTCAACTCAAATTTGTATTTTCAAGTCACCGTTTTCAAAATTTTTATTCGCCCATAGTCTTTCACCCACTTAGTATTTTAGTACGCTATATTCAGTATTTTTGACACTTTAAATTTGAATTTATATTCGTTCGTTTAAATACTACCCAAAAAGAAAATAATCTAAAGGTATATCGGCGCAAAGCATAATATCGCCATGGTTTTCTATAATAGTATAGACTTTATTGCTTGTTTGGTCATTCATGTGAAGTGAGTGTGTCTTACAAAAAGTAGAAATCAAGTATTTATTTAGAACCTAGGTTCTTACGTCGGTATTAGCTCTCACACCGTCGGGTACGATTAGTTATATTATTTTTAAAAACCATTCAATATGGCATATTCGTTTAACGAGTATTTATTGCCTCCTTTTGGAAGTTCTATATCTAATCAATAATACCAAGACATCGGCTAACATAATCAACCCATAATTTGGCCTTTTAAATAATCCCACTTTGACTGTGTTATTCGGAGTCATCAATTACAAACTATTATAAAATATATATTTTATTACCAACATCGAAACCCAATTGTATCTTAATTTATAACAGCTGTTACATTTCCTTTCCTCAAATATTCGTTATTAATGTAATTTAATCTCTCCAATACTAATGGACTGTTGGAATACTCAATACCGAACGCCGAGATGACGATATTGATAACAGAGATGACGAATATGAATATTACAATGACGTCATTGAGGATGATGGCCGAGGGCTGGTCAGAGTGCTCGTTCAGGTCCAAGCCACCGATTACCACGAATAGCAGACCCACCAAAAGCTAGAACGAAGAAAGTTCTGATGGGATATCTAACATTTACTGGCTGGCTTTTTATTTCCTGAAAAACTGAAAACTTTTAGTACCTATTCGTAGAATTGGGCAGATCGTAAAATAAAAGCCAAAAGTATTTGCGACGACGACGAGCCAGGAGGAGCGTGTTAGGTTTACATTGAGGAGCCGAGCGAAGCGGAGCGGAGTGAGATTTCAGGGTTGGATCGGTAATGAAAGTTGGTTGTAGAAGATAGACGAGTTCTATAACCAGTTTTCAGCTTTTTAGCGACTAAAAATCCATCCAGTATATAGAAAAGCCGGAGCAATTCTCAGCAATGAGGAAATATGAATAAGTTTGCCAATTTTGCATATTTGGACATTTTGGAATGTGAGTATTAATTATTATTCTCAAATGTTTAAATTACATAAAGGTAATAAAAGCGAAAAACACGAAAGTGAAAACACGAAAGTGTACACAAAGACGCAAGAGAATGATAGAGTTATCTACGGCGCTATCACACGGCAAAACAAAAGTATGAGGTGCCACAAAAGGGTAGGAAAACAGAAATTCTATTAACTATTAGGATAAGGATCACATTTGAGGGCTAGGCATAAATGTCTGTACATATTAATCAATTGTTACAGAGCAATGACGCTTTGTAGAGCTTCAAGGCAACAATCGATCAGGGAAACTATTCAATATCTTGGTATCTAGCCAGTGAGGAGTCAAAGGCAGAGATGAGGAGGTTGAGTCCAGTAACGGCGACGGCAGCGCCCGTCGTGCCGTAGTTGATGAGGTTGGCTGAAGCGTGGTGGCGGGCGTCGTGCAGCCGGCAGTCTCGCAGCAGATTGAGGCTCAGCAGCACCAGGCCCATCAACACCTGTCAGCCAGCCGGCTTTACCATATACTAAATCTAGATATTAGCGATGGTGGCTAAATACCAGATTAAACCAAGCAAGGGGGGTTAAATTAGGCATGATGGTAAAATGGGATGTGCTCATGTAATTTGGTACTAAATATATTTGAAATTTATACTGGAATTCATAAAAATAAAATCACCTTTTTTATATAAAATTGCCTTCAAAAATTTCTATGAGAAATTACGTGGTCTCATAATTAAATTTTCGGAACAAAAAGTTTTGTATTTTTTTCCGTTTGTCGCAAAATATCGAGACTAGGTACTTATACGTAACGTTAACTCATCAAGTCCTGATTCAAGACACCAACAAAGGATCTTTCCTACATATTTGAAACGAAATCACAGTTTAAAAACGGTAAACAAATAATGTATGCAAAAGTTCTTTTCTTATGATATTTAATCACTTCAAAATAATCGAATTTTCCAGTCATGTCTTTAAAAAATCGCTAACTCATGATTTGGAAAATTCTATTATGTACTTATTTTAAGCCTCTACAATAGCATAAAAATAAATTATTTTTGCAACCACTACATTATTATTATTAATTAACATTATAAGTATCTATGCAGTATAGAAACGCAGAAAGAAAAGTAAATCTGGAGGTTCAGAGCTCCTCACATCCAGATTTACTTTTCTTTCTGCGTTTCTATACTGCAATGATATAATGTTAATTTAATAATAAATCGCCAAGTGTTCAAACATAGAAATTTATTTATGTTATAGTACATTATTAGCTACAATTCTTTGTTAGGATTTCGTCACAAAACTGAAGAAACTTTAGGTTTATAATAAAGAATCGTAAGCCTCACCTGCAAAACGATAGAGACTGAGATAAGTACGACAAGCAGCGTGTAGAACTCATGCTTCTGCCCCACTTGAAGTACGTACTTCAGCTGAGAGGCGTTGGAAGTGAGCAGGGCAATATCCAGCATGCCCTGGGCGACGGTCTTCTTCGTCGCATAGCGGTTGGCGTCCATTCCTTTGATCTGTATAGACGAGGCAAGGGTAGAGGTGCCGCGCGTTAACATTATGATTTGCGAGGACTAAACTCTACTTGAGGAGAAAGAGACTAAGGTTAATTTCACGTCTCTATTTATTTAATCTTTTAAAATGAACATGAGAATTAACCGAGTTAAATATAGTTTCTGTATTTACTAAATAATTATTTATGAATGTTATTTGTTTACTGTCCCGTTTCAACTACAGTTTTATCGCAAATTTATTTAGTTTTACAACGTCTACTTAGATACAAATTACTTTTCCTACGTAGATTAATATCTGATAAGTAGATAAAATGTTGCTACTAAATTAATCGGTCACTTTATTTGTTTGTCTGCAAGACGCGTGGTTGGTTTCATTTCAAAATTGACTCAAACGTAATTTTTATCTCTTAAGAGGCTATGCGAATTTTATTTTTGTCACTGTCACTCCAAGTGAAAACACGCTCAGTGCGAGAGGGGCGGATTCAAGGCGAAAGCGAAAAATTTTAGTTTTATAATTTTTATAAAAAAACTAAAATAGCTAGCAAAATTTCAAATATCAAATCTCTAGATATTGTTGAAACACACCTAATAAAATATGTTTGAATTCTGTATATGGTTCCTTTTCGTCAAACGAGGAGAAAAAGTGTGTTTGAAGACCTCGTTTCAAACATTATTTCTATCGAGGAAAATTTATCCAAACATGTTTTCCAATTTCAAAACCCTAGATTATATAGTCAAAATGCATATAACAGAAATTTATTAAAATTTTCCGTGTATTTAATGAAATACACAGAAAAAAAGCACCTCTATTTTTTTACATATCGCCTTAATAAAAATAAATTACACAATAGTTAACAGAAGAGTGACCTACAATTTCACAAATCACTTCAGTCGCCGCATCCTGCTCCTTAGTAGTGATCTCCAGGCCACTTCCGCTTCCGGTGTCCACACTGTCCTTACTTTTCGTGGACATTTCACAATTACCAACAACACTCTTGGCGAATAAACGTCTTGCAAAAGGCACAAAACACTACTGAATGTGAGGTAAACCTTATGTACTAAAGGGAAACGGTTAATTTATTTAGGATTTCCTTTTATTTAATAGCCAAATGTTTCAATTGTGTAATCCCTGTTTCATGGAAGAATCTGTGTAGAATGAGTAGGCAAGTAATTTTGAAGCATAGATAACCAAATAAGTTTTTCCTGAAACCTTTTTAATTCTAAACCTCCTTGTAATGTTCGACTTTTAGCGTTTTCATGTGAGCGTTTTAAACATTAAACGCATGACAGAAGAGTCAGGGAGAGATCGAAGAAAAACCAATATTCATAATTAAATATAAATTTATTAAATATAACATGAATAAATAATGTTTTTAAGCCTTTTCTTTGGCCTTTTATTGTTATAATATTGTTTTGAAATATATTTTGGCCAACTTGTGGCCGTCGCGTCGTCAGTCGAATAAGTACTTATTAATTAAATATAAAGTGTTTTTTATGTATGGTAGTAAATGCAGTCTGATTGCCTTAACTGACAATATTATGTACCTATCTTATATACGCGATGGCCTCAAGAAAACGCAACAAAAAGACTCAGAACATCCGTTATAGGTACAAGGTTGAATATATTAGGCACGCTATTTTTAATTATGAAGACCGGATAATTTACTACGATCGTCTTTCAAATAACAATGAACAACCAGTTTTTAAGAACTCATTTTTTTTTAATATCATTTTTGCTAGTTACTTCCTAAATTTTAGTCGAACAGGGACATCAAAAATAATCGAGAATACTTACCTAATGAAAAAAAAAGTAACAAAATATGACCAGTGTTTACCCGTGGTCCCGGTGGGTCGACCCATTACTGGGTCCACGGGTAATTTTATTTACCCATGGTCCCATGGCATTAGAGATTGTTCCCTGGGCTTCTGAATATATCGATAGAAAATTAAAACCACAGTTACATACAATAAAGTTTACTCAAAGAAAATGAAAACCACAGTTACATACAATAAAGTTTACTCAATCATAAGAAAACAAAATAATTCCATCCTTGGGCACAAAAACATACTCATACCAGAACCAATATTGAAAATGATGACTTCATAACCGATAGGTACAGTACTCTAATGACTTATGACTCATAAAGTATCTTAACATTTCTAGTGCGTATCCAACTGCATAAGCAAACAAAATAATTTCATCCTTGGGCACAAAAACATACTCATACCAGAACCAATATTGAAAATGATGAATTCATAACCGATAGGTACAAGGAAGGAGGTGAAATAAAGAAGCGGCGCAGATATGTAGCCCTGAGTACGGACTATATGTTTGCGCCCTTCGGCGTTGAGACACTCGGACCGTGGGGACCGAGTGCACATTCTTTATATAAAGATTTATCAAAACGCCTGGTCGATGCCTCCGGGGACCCTCGGGCTGGGGCTTACCTCGGCCAGAGAATCAGTCTGGCCATACAACGAGGTAACGCTGCCAGCCTGCTAGATACTCTCCCGCACGACGGCAGCGACCTTGATAGAATTTTTTTATTTAGTTTAATTTTAAATATTATTTAGTTTTAATTTTATTATTTTTTATTGTTATGTATTTGATTTGTTATAGGTACAGTACACTAATGACTTATGATTATGACTTATAAACTATCTTAACATTTCTAGTGCGTATCCAACTGATATTTCGCCAGTAATTAATTCCATTAGTGTATCGGTTATGAATTCATCATTTTCAATTGCTATTTTTGTTCTGGTTCTAACTGGACAATTTTTTTTAGTTTTCGATAATTTAACCAAAACGTTCAG
The DNA here is from genome assembly GCA_934047225.1 of Ypsolopha sequella. Taxonomy (NCBI): domain Eukaryota; kingdom Metazoa; phylum Arthropoda; class Insecta; order Lepidoptera; family Ypsolophidae; genus Ypsolopha; species Ypsolopha sequella. The sequence goes on along the minus strand of OW204002.1, from coordinate 7,292,473 downwards.
GAGACGCATTATGTTTGTGCAATTTTTTTTCAATTTAATTTTGCTATGCCAAGACTCCGACACGTTATTGGTACGGTGCCTTTCTCCGAAGACACTGAGAGTTTTAACAATGTCATTCTTCAGCCAAAAACGTTGCAAGTATTTAAACAATTTCTGGATTTTTATATTTTTGGTGTTGCACCGGAATTTTACATATTCCCACCCTTCCAAAAGTCGTACACTTGGTAACAATGGCAATACTGAACACAGTGACACAACTCTGGCTTGAGGTTTACTTTTTGTTTTGCCGAATATCTTTTTGCCCATCCTCCAGAGAGCTTGCTGCCAGTGATAATAGCACCCTTTAATCTCAATGTCGGGAAAAACATTGTGCATGGCATTTAAAGCTGCAAGCTCAAAATCACAGTGATACTTTAATGGTTCCCAGTTTGGAAACTGTGATTTTAATATATTGAAAAGGGCTGTATATGTTTCGGTTTTCTTGTCACTTAGTAAAGCGTAAATTATTGGTTTTACTTTAGTTGTACTAGCAGTACTGCCTAATTCAGCATGTATAGTAAAAAGTTCAACGAATGGAGGGGGGCTACAATTGAATGTTGCGTCACCAAATATTTCCTTTGTTTGATCAATTTTAGCTCTATCTTCTTCCATACAGAACACTAAAATTGTTGTGTCTTCATAATAATATTCTGCTAAATTAAATTTCGGTGCTGCAATGGAACTTGTACTTCATGAAATGTTTTAAAATTCATTTTAGTAACTCCAGCATATTTTCCGCGCCGTATAAAGACAATGCTTGACACTGTTGAATTCCGGAAAGGGAGTCAATATATCGTTCCCTTTATCCATCCAGCTCTCTTTCGCCTCTTCATATAATTGTGTAATAGGTCGATCACTTGTTCGCGCCTCCGATTTTAAACTCTCTACAGATTCGGTTAGTTCATTAGATATAATATCCGGACATGTATGAGATATGTTTTGTACTACAATCCGTTCCTGTAAGAATGGGAATACAAACATTATAAATGATAAATGTTAAATTATACAAATTTTACGACAGCTAGCAATAAAATATCAGAAAAACAAATACTTACTTTATTGATAGTTATAGATCCTTTGCACTGATTTTTCCGTTTCAAAGAACAGTTCCAAAGAAATGTTTCATTTTTATAAACAGTATGCTTGTAGTACTCATGATTTTTGAATAGCAAAACACTACCTTTCTTTCTTTTAATTATTTTTACCTCATTTTCCATGTTAACAAATTAAATATAGGTAGCTTCCGCAAAATATATTCAATTTCAGTGCGAACTTACTTATAAATAATTATGTCAAAATGACAAAAGAGAACAAATGAATAAAGATCCTGCTGACAACATGACTAATACAGGAAAAAGATTACTTACCTACTCTCTTTGTAAAACGAAGTGGTTATATTGTCTTTGCTTTGTAATATGTGATCTCTTTTGACGATATGCTGTTATTATGGATTTGTATGATCCTATATAGATTTATGGTTGTAATTAATTTTATATCGATATAATCAGAATCATCAAATTGTTTTACCTAATGCAATGCCAAATAATTAAGATTTCTTCTTATGTAAGTGACATATTGTCTTTAATAAGAATAAAGTATCTTTAAACCTAAACCTAATGGGACCACGGGTAAACAGTGGTGGTTTTCATTTTCTGTGAGTAAACTTTATTGTATGAAACTGTGGTTTTAATTTTCTATCGACATATTCAGAAGCCCAGGGAACAATCTCTAATGCCATGGGACCATGGGTAATTAAAATTACCCGTGGACCCAGTAATGGGTCGACCCACCGGGACCACGGGTAAACACTGAATATGACAGAGTAAAACTTACCCCATTTCGCAAACCAGAAGGAAATACGGAGCCCATTGTGTTAGAAATGTTTAAACTCTAAGTGAAACTCTTCACTAGTTTATAATGTTAATCTGATCCTTGTAAAGTTGTAAGCAACATCGCCACATGACATCTCTTGTTTTTCCATGACTTTATTATTTCCTTGAAATATAACAGACACCTGCATTTCAGTCAGTTTCATGAAGAACTGGTGAAATCAATGGCGTTACCAGACAACGAATGTGACAACAACTGCTATAAATTGACTGTAAACTTATATAAATATAATATGTAGAATGGTTTGTAAGGGAGTGCAAGAGAGTAGAGGGCAATAGTCGCACCTAACTCCTTCAACCACCCGCCTCTACACCCTTGAACCACCACCACCTTCGTGACTACTAATGACGTCACATCATAAAATGGCTGACGTGGTCATGCATGGTTCGTAAAATACTTGCTGTCTATAAAATACAATGTAGAATACGGAATAGACGAAACAGTATGGTGATATCGAAACAATTAAGTTTTCGTTTTTTGTATATACAACGTGTAACAGAAAGGTGTAACCATATTTGAAGAGCTTATTCAGTCAATGGTATAGAACAACTTTTACTATGGAGCAAACCATGTATCTAAAAAAAAACACTTTTTCATAAAAAAATGCAATGACACTCGGCCGAAATGTATGGAAGGTCAGATTTTTTTTTGAGATTTCAGGTTTGTCTCCATAGTAAAAGTTGTTCTATACCATAGACTGAATAAGCTCTTCAAATATGATTACACCTTGTATATAAGGTATTTCAATTTAAATGGAAAGTAATTTAGGAGGTGATTCAGTATCGTTAATACATCACATTCCACTGCAAAGTACTTTTTTCTGCGCGAACTTTCGTTTCACTACTCAGTACAAAGTGGTCCGATCAGCTGACTCAGTTTGTATGGACAAGTGAAGAAAAAGTTCACGCAAAAAAAGTACTTTGCAGTGGAATGTGATGTGTTAACGATACTGAATCACCTCCAAATTCAAATTCAAATTCAAATAGTTTATTTTGCAAAATTAATGTAATAAAAAAAATATATGTAATAAAATAATAAATGTACTTGAACTAAATTAAAGGTTTATTTAATTTATGTAGCAATATACAGAGTGGAAAAAATTTAAGGGCCCTGGAGGGGAGCTACCTTAAATCGTTTAGTTAGCTCATTTTACTGAAAGGAAACATTCCTTTATTTTTTAAAATAAACAAAACTGCATTCAAAGATATTCTGAAATTCGCTTGTCTCACCCGGGAATCGAACCAACTAAAAATTAAAAAAATAAACCCTCGCTATTTTATCATACGAATCAGTAGGATTATTGTTCAGAATAAAATTTGTCTAATAAACATTTGGTCTTACACTCATCTGTTATACGAGATACTCATGAAATTAAATATTTATTACAAGTTCTTTGTTAACAATACCTAGTACTGTTCACTTGTAAAAAGTAAATGCAACGTTCTAATTTTCTTATCTCTCTTACATCCAAAGACATCGTATGAAGTACAAGCTTGCTAATGTTATTTATCTTAAGTACCTTGTTGAAGACTTCAATAAGAAAATCGTAAAATGGTAATAATAAATGTATGCAGAGCACAATTACTTCTTGCACTAGGCGTACTGACGAAAAGTTTAAAAAAGGAATGTATTATTTTTGCAACGCGGAGCAACAAATTTGAAGTTCGAACCATAAATTTCGTTCGAAATTAAAATTTTGTTTTGTTTTACTTTCATTCCGTGCTGTCATTATATAATGGCGTATAATTATTACTTTACAAGTGAACAGTACTAGGTATTGTTAATAAAGAACTTGTAATAAATATTCAATTTCATGGGTATCTCGTACAACAGATGAGTGTAAGACTTTAGTTTAATAGACAAATTTTATCCTGAACAATAATCCTACCGATTCGTATGATAAAATAGCGAGGGTTTATTTTTTTAATTTTTAGTTGTTTCAGTTCCCGGGTGAGACAAGCAAATTTTAGAAGATCTTTGAATGCAGTTTTGTTTCTTTTAAAAAATAAAGGAATGTTTCCTTTCAGTAAAATGAGCTAACTAAAGGATTTAAGGTAGTTCCCCTCCAGGGCCCTTTCATTTTTTCCATCCTGTATATACGATTAAAATGATAGGTAAAATATATATTATACAAGGTGAAATCCAATCGACCGCCCGAACCCATACCGGAGACCCGTTCGATTATTCTTGCTAAGAAGAAGGGCAAGAAACTTAGCAAGATCATGTCTTTTATTTTTTAACATAAAACTTATATTACACAAATGACTAAATTATGTTTATTCTTATTGCACACAGAAAACTTAATTCTAAATTATATAATAAAAGTTATGTACAATGGCGTGCTTATCTCAATAATGAGATTTCTTCCAGCAAACCAAGTGATAAGGATATTTGAAATAAATAAGATATTCATATTGTGCACGATAATTACTTATACAGAAACAAGATTAAATTAATAGTAGATACCTAATTAGTTAAAAATAATAACAAACTACATAAAATTTACATGCCTACATAGTATAAATAGATATAACAATACATATTCAGTAAATAAATACATAATAAATTATACATATACATATGTACACCTACAGGCGACAGGATAGGTTGTCGAAGATAGTGCTCTTTTATTTTCCTTTTGAATACACCAATGGAGGGTACCACCAATTACTTTCCATTTAAATTGAAAGACCTTAAATATTTCGATGTTACTACCTGCTCGTCATAAAATAAAAAAGGTTTGCTGGAAGAAATCTTTTTTTAGAGATAAGCTCGCCTGTGTACATACCTTTTAATTTATTAACATTAAAGAATAAACAATAAAGAAAATAAATAACTTTACTGATTAATAGCTTAGAAATCAAATAAACTTATAGTTATACCTCTGTAATTTGCATCTTCTTCTGTTTAAAGTTTACGACATATGATCGCCAGTGACCTAAAATGTTCATTGTTTGATAATATAAAGCGATGCATGACCTCAATATTATTACCAATGTTCTATTTTAACTAAATTATGATAGAATAGTATTTTATTTTGAATTAAATATAGTGAATACTTTCTTCCTTTCCTAAGGTTTGATTAAAATAAAAATGTAAGTTATTGTTAGATGACGAGAATAAAATAACTTGATCAGTTAAATGGGCCCTAAGAAAATTACGCATCAAAGTGCTCGCGAAGTTGCCACCAACTTTTCTACCTAGTTTCCAGCTCTTTTTAAATCGGTTTTTTGTAAGTAAAATTCACCGTTAAGCCGTAATTATATTCGAGAAGATTAATATAATATTTAGAAGCTCCAAATAGTTTATTTTATTATTAGAAAACCGTTACAATAAAATGTTGAAATGAAACGTTCGCGCGTCGGAGTGAGAGCGACGCAATGAAGCTAGCTGTCAAAAAATTATTTCTCTTTGCAAAGTGGCTTGTGTTGTTTTGATAAAAATAAACAAAAAGTGATATTTTCCCTAATATTTCTTGACTATTTATTCGTTTTGATATCCCCCTTACTATGTTTTGTAGAAGTATTTATTATTTGTTATAAATCGTGTGATATTCGAGTCGGGTTGTGTTGTGCGAAATCCATCTTGTTTTTTGGCTTCGAAGGACGGGCGTGGATCTGCCAGATGTTGCCTTCTATGCCAATATTGTTCACTAGGGACAGTCAGGATGCTTTCGGCAACAAGATTGAACCCTGTACTAGTTTCTTCGGCCAGCTGAATGTGCCAATATCCATCATCAAACCAGCGGTAAGTGCGAGGAGATTACGAGACGCATTTTCTAGAAATCTTGATTAGCATTTGATTTTCTTTGGCAAATAAAGGACAGTAACCTGCTTTATTTGATAGGTTTATTGTTAGACCATTTCTAACCAAAAAACTGTTGATATTTCCATGAAATATTTGATAACACCTTTGTGAAACTGAGTCATTTAAATCAGCAATGGCGCCGACGTTTTATATTACTTACAAATTAAGGTGATGTTTCAGCCACCACCGCCGCCAGCACTGGTGCCTCTACCACCCCCTAAGGTTCCACCAAAGGAGGCCAAAGGTAAAGGAAGTGGCAAGAAGAAGGAACCTGAGGTAGAAGAACCTCCCAAGCCTAATGAAAAGAAAGAACAAGAAGCAGGTATGATGTTAATTTTGAGTTAGAACTCAACCGCAAGATATATTTATCCACACAGAGATTGCATATTAAGTTTCACACATTCCATTATTATTTAAGCTAAGTACCTAATGGATATTATTTGGACATTGTATAAAAAAACTTAAATAAGTCTGGCCAAAAAATTTTCATCTTCATGCAAGTTCATCAAACTTTATCTAGGTCATAAATAGATGAACTGGGGATCTAAAAAGGCCGACTTGGGTGAATCATAGAATGATTTGAAAGTAGGATGGAGTCAGAGTTTCTTCATGCGTGCAAAAGAGACAGCATTACAACAGAATCATAACATGATTCATCCAAAGCGGCCTTTTTAGAGGACCAGAACACTTTCCAACTCTATTTTTTGTAGCTACTCACCGGCCTTTACAAATACACAACTTCGAATTAACATAAGTACCTATACTCATATTCAATGTTTGTTTCCAGCATTGGTCGCAGCATATTTCTCCAAAGTACAATCAAGGAATGCCTCAAACCGTGTGCCTAACAACAAATTTGTACAGTTTAAAGATATTTTGAAAACTTTTGATCCAACTAAAGAGAACCCTATAGATTTGTATAAGAAAATTCAGGATTTATTTGGCGAAGAGCAGAGAGAGTTGGCAGATGAATTTCTTCTGTTTCTGACGTCTGGACAGGCCGCAGAGATTGGTCAATTTATGGATCATTTCATGTTGACGCAACTTAACAAGTTCATCAAGTTGCTACAGGTTTGTTTAATTTGAGTACTATTTCAGGTTGCTGTGTGAATTAAAATTTTATTAATGAAAAAGCAAAAATTTTGTAAAATATATATTTTTCATGCGAAGCTTATTTTAGGTCAATTTACACAAGTTGCACTAAAATTCTTGTGTTATATTTGGTTGTGCTAATAACTAGTGCCAAGGTTGTTTTGATTGTGAAGTCTGCTGTGATCTTTTCAAAATAGATCTTCAAGCTGACTTTTCATTTCTATTTTGTTGCTGACTTTAATTCGTTTTTTTTTTTTATTCTGCAACCAACCATCATTTAATTATGTCAACAGCTGAGTCAACAAAAAGTTTTTCAGTTAGTCTTTGATTGGATAACAAGAACTTGTTAATTAGATCTTTTAAATTTTGTGAGCCAAAAATGTACAATATTCCTTATGTATACAAAATTAATTAAATAGAAGTTTCTGTGTCCCCCACAAAGATAAGATAGATATTTTCTCAAAAAATACTATAAGTACATACTCATTGTAATTGCAAAAATCTGCAAGCTTTGTTGGTTGGAGTTTACATACAGTGATTATGATTAGTTAATAAATACTGAAACTCTACAAACAGTTCAAAATAAAACGAGCCATATCTAAAAATCCCTAAAAATTGGCTGCATGATGAGTTCTAAGGACACGATTCATCCAGTAATTTTTGCCCTGACCTTTGACCATTCCAAATTAGATAGCTAAGTAATCTGCAAACTTGAGATTTCCTACAATAAAAGCATTCCAACATTGAAACAATATGTCACTAACACATTCAATATCCAAGATCTGCACTAGTAAGATTAAGATGTAAGTAAAGTTGCTGAAACTGTTAATCTCCCTGGCCTAGATCTACAATTAAAAATTAGGTAGGAATTAAGTTTATCTAATAACTTATCTTAAGAGTCGTTTGCGCCAAACATGCTCTCGCGTTTGGGCAATTTAGCTTATTGAAACAAAATATTTTTAACGATTAAAATTTGTGTATGTAGTTAAGAAGTTGAACTACATTATATTTTTTTAGATTTGACATAAGTATCACAATCATCGAGAAAAAAAAATCGGAAAGATCAGTAAAATCACGGAAAACGTAATTTGGCTTTGGAACTACAAAATAAAATATTTTTTATGTAGTAAAGAAATGAAAGTAGCCTTTACAGATTTTTATTATTTTTTATTTCCTTTCGTTATTTTAAAAGAAATACTCAAACATTCTACATTTTTCCTGTACAGAAAAATTACGCAAAAAGAATTTGAATGTTTGTGTATTTCTTTTTAAATAATGAAAGAAAAAAAATATCAAAAGTTTATATGAATAAAATACTTTCTGAAAATCTGAAAATTTATAATTTATTTCAACTTCTTAACTACTTACACATATTCTATTTGTTAAAAATATTTTGCTTTAATATGCTATAGTAAGTGATTAATAAAAATGTTATATTAAAAATGAAAAAATGAAATTTATATAAATTTTCTAGGTATAATTTATGTTGTCACATTTTTGTGTTTAGCTGCACTTTACAAATATTAGGTTTTTATCGCCATCAAATTCATATTTTTGGAACAAGCATCCTTTCCTATATAAGCACTTGATATAACTGTAAAACTCAAGTTGTAACTGGTTAAACGCGGGTGTAGCGTATTTAAAACCCAAAAACCGGTCAAATGCGATTCAAACTCGCGTTAAGTACGCGGTTACGGGTTCCGCAATTCGACAGTTTTGGAAACAGAAAATTATATTTTTTCACATTGTTTTAGTGAATTTCTCAACCATTCTCTCATTCTCATTCTCAACTCATTCTCCACAATATAACTTTTAAATCGCTATAGTTTTCCTGTAATTGGCCAGTTATGACATATAATCAACATTTTTCATATGTTTTGATCCACCTGTTGTGGAGATTAGGGGAGACATACATTTTTTTGTGATTTTTCTAAGATTTGTCGAAATTAGTGCCAGTAAATATAGCCAAGGTACCTATTATTTTTACGATCAGCTCTTGAATATTTACAATTTGATACCCATGTTGTATTTTTTAGATGTTTTTTTTTTCCTCATTTTGTATTGGAAATATTTTGAACAATTACAATTTTTTTTTCACTGTGTTTTGTGGGCAAGTTAATGCTATTTTTGTGCCAAATTTCAAGTCTTTATCTTTAACGTTGCTAAAGTTATGAGGCTGTGACATACGTAAGTCTCACCATAAAGGTTCCTTTTGTATATTTTACGTACTACGGAACCCTAAAAAATTAAAATGTACGGGTCCGTCAATATAGATGTACCTACTCTGTTTGAAAATATTTCATTAGACACGCCACAATATTTTATTTCCAAAATAAAATATAAAATCGTAAATTTTCCGTGTTTTCATGCGTCCAAGATTATTTCTCCACGTACAGACGAAATTTTAGCACAATCGGCCCAGCCGTTCGTGAGTTGTGTCGCTGATAGACCTAGCGAGCAACAAAGATTTCAAAAGTAAAGATAAGCCCTTACCGTACTATGACAGCACCAAAATGTTTCCACCTTTAAATAGGTGACGCTCACACATTTGGAATCAGTGCTCATCTGAACACAGTGATAGTTGGACGCCTTAAATGCACTTAAAGTTAATAATTTTAATGACTTTAGTAGTATGCTCAGTTTGCTGACCGTAGGTAGACAGATTGCGCATTCATAAGTGTGCGCGCGTCGGCATTATGTTAACGTACACATTCAAAAACAATGCAATAGATTTTAGGTGCCAGGGCTCATCTAAACTTTTGAAATCTTTGGCGAGCAAATATCTTTTGCTCTCTTTCATATTACGCCAGAGAGAACGGCTTTCGCGACGGGGTTTATATTTCTGGTCAACATTTCAGACAACGTTCTCCCGCAAGCCGGCCATGCTACGTAAAGTGGTCCGCGCCATCACCAACAGCCTCAACTGCGGCACCATCCCGGAGATGAAAGCGAAGGTGCTGCCTCATCTTCGTTCCAACCCTCGCCTCACTCAGATGTTCCGAGCGCTGTTCCCCGATGAGAGACCACCTGACAGGTGGGTTACTTGTGAAATATACTTAGGATAGTAAGTTAGATATTCGCTCAATCAGTTTGCAGTAAGCAGCGGTAGCTCAGTAGTAAGCAACGGTGCCTCAATAGCAGAGAATATAAAGTATTACTACATAGAGAAGCGACACTCATCTCCCGCGCGAGTTTATAGTCCCCCGCAAGTTAGTGGCAAATCTAATGGCAAGCAGGGCTCGAGTACCGCTCGTTCGCTGCGCGCGTATTTTGTTTCATTTTATTGTATACGATACTGATTTTTAATGAATATGGTTCGTTATTTATGGAAAACGGAGCAACCAATAAAGAACGGAGATTTTTCAAATTTCCTTCCTTCCGATGAACCAAGGCATTTTCTTTTATGTACGTAAAAAACACCTCTGACTCCTCTGAAAGGATTTGTGTCGTGACGTGACGATGTTTAAATTTTACTCATATAAATTCGCGCGTGCCACCGTTACAAAATTGTGCCAGTGCGCTATCGAACGATCGCCGCCGTTGCGGCATCATAAAGGTAAGGTGGGCTGCGGGGCCATTGACCCCTGCGTTTGGACAGACGGGAGTCGATTAAAGTGTTTGTCTAATTTACTTTTAAAGTTATGAAAAAGCGGCGGTAACTCAGGGGTAGAACGCTGGCCTGTCAATCTTGAGATCCAGGTTCAATCCGCGGTTGGGCATGCACCAATGAGTTTTTCGGAATTTACATAATGTGTATCGTATTTGTTTATAGGTAAGTACTTCCCACTTTCTGAACGGTAAAGGAAAACATCGTGAGGAAACCTGTATGTCCTAAAAATCGTGACTTGCATTTCAAAGTTCACACTCGGAACACCTCTGACACCCTCTCGGGCATTCAGGTCGTGACGATATGTATATATTTTAATACAAATTAATCCATAGGGAATCAGAACTAGGACCTAGGGATTAACCACGCTAAAATTTAGGAAGAGAATCATATAAGTTGCTGACTATAAATGTTGTCCCTCTCGATCGACGACGCTCACACGTTTGCTGCCAGCCCTAGACTAGCTCACGCACACACACAAGCGTGTGCGGACAAGCCAGTGCGCGCGTGAGAGTGTAGGTAAATAACTTGAGCGATCACTATGGAGTGTCGGGGGTGTGTCAATAGTAAGCAACGGTAGCTCAGTAGTAAGCAGCGTCAGCTCAGTAGTAAGCAACGATGGCTCAGTAGTAATCAAAGGTGGCTCAGTAGTAAACAACGGTAGCTCAGTAGTGTCAGTAGTATGCAGCGGTGACTCACTAGTTAGTAACGGTAGCTCAATAGTAAGAAGCGCTAGCTCAGTAGTAAGCAACGGTGGCTCAGTAGTAATCAACGGTGGCTCAGTAGTAAACAACGGTAGCTCAGTTGTGTCAGTAGTTACCAGTGGTGACTCACTAGTTAGCAACGGTAGCTCAATAGTAAGAAGCGCTAGCTCAGTAGTAAGCAACGGTGGCTCAGTAGTAATCAACGGTGGCTCAGTAGTAAACAACGGTAGCTCAGTAGTATCAGTAGTAAGCAGCGGTGACTCACTAGTTAGCAACGGTAGCCCAATAGTAAGAAGCGGTAGCTCAGTAGTAAGCAACGATGGTTCAGTAGTAATCAACGGTGGCTCAGTAGTAAACAACGGTAGCTCAGTAGTGTCAGTAGTAAGCAGCGGTGACTCACTAGTTAGCAACGGTAGCTCAATAGTAAGAAGCGCTAGCTCAGTAGTAAGCAACGGTGGCTCAGTAGTAAACAACGGTAGCTCAGTAGTAAGAAGCGGTAGCTCAGTAGTAAGCAACGGTGGCTCAGTAGTAAACAACGGTAGCTCAGTAGTAAGAAGCGGTAGCTCAGTAGTAAGCAACGGTGGCTCAGTAGTAAACAACGGTAGCTCAGTAGTAAGAAGCGGTAGCTCAGTAGTAAGCAACGGTGGCTCGTAGTAAACAACGGTAGTTCAGTAGTAAGAAGCGGTAGCTGAGTAGTAAGCAACGGTAGCTCAGTAGTAAGAAGCGGTAGCTCAGTAGTAAGCAACGGTGGCTCGTAGTAAACAACGGTAGTTCAGTAGTAAGAAGCGGTAGCTGAGTAGTAAGCAACGGTAGCTCAGTAGTAAGAAGCGCTAGCTCAGTAGTAAGCAACGGTGGCTCAGTAGTAAACAACGGTAGCTCAGTAGTAAGAAGCGGTAGCTCAGTAGTAAGCAACGGTGGCTCGTAGTAAACAACGGTAGTTCAGTAGTAAGAAGCGGTAGCTGAGTAGTAAGCAACGGTGGCTCAGTAGTAAACAACGGTAGCTCAGTAGTAAGAAGCGGTAGCTCAGTAGTGTCAATAGTAAGCAGCGGTGACTCACTAGTTAGCAACGGTAGCTCAATAGTAAGAAGCGCTAGCTCAGTAGTAAGCAACGGTGGCTCAGTAGTAAACAACGGTAGCTCAGTAGTAAGAAGCGGTAGCTCAGTAGTAAGCAACGGTGGCTCGTAGTAAACAACGGTAGTTCAGTAGTAAGAAGCGGTAGCTGAGTAGTAAGCAACGGTGGCTCAGTAGTAAACAACGGTAGCTCAGTAGTAAGAAGCGGTAGCTCAGTAGTGTCAGTAGTAAGCAGCGGTGACTCACTAGTTAGCAACGGTAGCTCAATAGTAAGAAGCGCTAGCTCAGTAGTAAGCAACGGTGGCTCAGTAGTAAACAACGGTAGCTCAGTAGTAAGAAGCGGTAGCTCAGTAGTAAGCAACGGTGGCTCAGTAGTAAACAACGGTAGCTCAGTAGTAAGAAGCGGTAGCTCAGTAGTAAGCAACGGTGGCTCGTAGTAAACAACGGTAGTTCAGTAGTAAGAAGCGGTAGCTGAGTAGTAAGCAACGGTAGCTCAGTAGTAAGAAGCGGTAGCTCAGTAGTAAGCAACGGTGGCTCGTAGTAAACAACGGTAGTTCAGTAGTAAGAAGCGGTAGCTGAGTAGTAAGCAACGGTAGCTCAGTAGTAAACAACGGTAGCTCAGTAGTAAGAAGCGGTAGCTCAGTAGTAAGCAACGGTGGCTCGTAGTAAACAACGGTAGTTCAGTAGTAAGAAGCGGTAGCTGAGTAGTAAGCAACGGTGGCTGAGTAGTAAACAACGGTAGCTCAGTAGTAAGAAGCGATAGCTCAGTAGTGTCAGTAGTAAGCAGCGGTGACTCACTAGTTAGCAACGGTAGCTCAATAGTAAGAAGCGCTAGCTCAGTAGTAAGCAACGGTGGCTCAGTAGTAAACAACGGTAGCACAATAGTAAGAAGCGCTAGCTCAGTAGTAAGCAACGGTGGCTCAGTAGTAAACAACGGTAGCTCAGTAGTAAGAAGCGGTAGCTCAGTAGTGTCAGTAGTAAGCAGCGGTGACTCACTAGTTAGCAACGGTAGCTCAATAGTAAGAAGCGCTAGCTCAGTAGTAAGCAACGGTGGCTCAGTAGTAAACAACGGTAGCTCAATAGTAAGAAGCGCTAGCTCAGTAGTAAGCAACGGTGGCTCAGTAGTAAACAACGGTAGCTCAGTAGTAAGAAGCGGTAGCTCAGTAGTGTCAGTAGTAAGCAGCGGTGACTCACTAGTTAGCAACGGTAGCTCAATAGTAAGAAGCGCTAGCTCAGTAGTAAGCAACGGTGGCTCAGTAGTAAACAACGGTAGCTCAGTAGTAAGAAGCGGTAGCTCAGTAGTGTCAGTAGTAAGCAGCGGTGACTCACTAGTTAGCAACGGTAGCTCAATAGTAAGAAGCGCTAGCTCAGTAGTAAGCAACGGTGGCTCAGTAGTAAACAACGGTAGCTCAGTAGTAAGAAGCGGTAGCTCAGTAGTTAGCAACGGTAGCTCAATAGTAAGAAGCGCTAGCTCAGTAGTAAGCAACGGTGGCTCAGTAGTAAACAACGGTAGCTCAGTAGTAAGAAGCGGTAGCTCAGTAGTGTCAGTAGTAAGCAGCGGTGACTCACTAGTTAGCAACGGTAGCTCAATAGTAAGAAGCGCTAGCTCAGTAGTAAGCAACGGTGGCTCAGTAGTAAACAACGGTAGCTCAGTAGTAAGAAGCGGTAGCTCAGTAGTAAGCAACGGTGGCTCAGTAGTAAGAAGCGGTAGCTCAGTAGTGTCAGTAGTAAGCAGCGGTGACTCACTAGTTAGCAACGGTAGCTCAATAGTAAGAAGCGCTAGCTCAGTAGTAAGCAACGGTAGCTCAGTAGTAAGCAGCGGTGGCTCAGTAGTTAGCAACGTCATCAGATGTTGGTGAACGAGGGAGAGTGTACAAGCCTAGACTGAATTGCATTTCACAGTCCACACTCGGAAACACCTGACACCCCTTCGGAGATATGTCGTGATGATATGTTGTTGTTACTTTGGCCAATTAATTATTTGTGCTCCAATTTCCAGTGTATATGAGAGCGGCAGTGATGCGATCCATGAGAGTTTCTTAGAAGATGACAAGGGGTACGACGTGTGGTCCTTCGACGATCAGGCTGGGTCTGACAGGAGACGCAATTTGAGATACAAGGAGGGGCTAGATACTATGGTGAATATCAGCTTTAATTGGCCTCTTGTTTTTAGGGTTTCGTACCCAATGGGTAGCCAACGGGACCCTATTACTAAGACTCCGCTGTCCGTCTGTCTTTCCGTCTGTCACCAGGCTGTATCTCAAGAACCGTGATAGTTAGACAGTTGAAATTTTCACAGATGTTGCCGCTATAATAACAAATACTAAAAAACAGAATAAAATAAATATTTAAGGGGGGCTCCCATATATGTTATTTTTTGCCGTTTTTATAGATAACGGTACGGAACCCTACGTGCGCGAGCCCGACTCGCACTTGGCCGGTTTTTTTAAACCAATATTTACGATACGGAAACTTTTTCGAGGAGTTAGCTTTCATGAACTGTTTTTAATAGGCACGTTTTAAAATAAGCGTGCATATCCTTTATTAATAGAAAAAAGCGATTTCTTTCATGTGAACTTCAGTGACGCCTGGCATCACACATTTTATGGGCATATTTATTTTTCTTGACATACTAAAGTTCGATAAGGATCCGACCATTCCACGTCACTTCCTGTAAATACTAAAATACTTATAAAATCGGTTTAAAAGTAAGAAAAAATGTATTATTGTAATTACAGTGCCGGCATTCTAGTAGGTGAAACAAGAACTGCAGTACACATACGCATGAACAATCACCGACACACAACAACACGTTACCCATCCCCATATACTCCAGATCCCATAACCAACCATTCAACAACTGTGTCACCGTTCGTGTCATCAAATCTTTTCATCCCCCGCTGACTGACATAGAACTGAGAACATGGGAGTCCTCATACATCTGGGGCTCTACCGCGTAATTCTCATTTGTATCAACTTCAAGCAAATGCATGTGAAATTCAACGCGTGCAAAAGAGATGGCATGTTAGGCAGGCGTCGTCGCACGCACGTCAAATTTCAATCTCAAGTTGATGTTGATGAAAATGAGAATTACGCGGTAGACCCTCTGGTCACTTGGTGCTCACTACGGACCAGGACTGAACAGACAACACTGACCAACAGACAGACATACTCCCCCATAACACACATAAGCCATCTCTTACAACCCCTATCACTCCCTCCTCACAAACACTCTTTCACACTTACTCTCGCAACTTCTCTTCCTGATATTCTTCCACCTCTTTCACATCCATCAATCTAGTCATACAATATCTTCTACTTTGCTCCTATTTTATAATTAAATAGTTAAGAATTATGTGTCAATGTCAACATCTATATGTACATGTCTTTTTTATTTACTTATTCGACTGACGACGGCCACAAGTTGGCCGAAATATATTTCGAAATCAATTAATACTTTTTTATTTATATATTATAATCTATTTAAAACAATAAAAGGCCAAAGAAAAGGCTTCAAAATATTATTTATGCAATGATTATAGATTATTACGTTTTTTAATCGTCAATCATTTGTTCAGTTCTACTACTATGTCTTCGAAATACCTAAATTATTTCTCTCTTTCCAGTACCTTCAAGGGCGCGTCTTCCTTCAGCACGGGAAGAACCTTCGTCCTGCGCGAGTCACCTTCCCTTACAGCAAGGAGCCCTACCGGGTCCATGCACGCCGGCTCGCCCCAAACGCCGCGCGCCTCTCCCCCTCACAGTCCGAAGACGAAGCATCCCCCACCAAGAACAAAAACCAGAAGAACCCGCCCAAGAAACCCAGAAAAACACCCGCCAAACCCAAAACCGTGAAGGATGTTAATGACAATACGAAGTGCACGACTGATAGTCCCAAAACGAAGAGATCTCAGAGTAAAAGAGCTCCAAAGAAAGATGATACTCCAAAAAGAGAGAAGAAGGACAGACATGACAGTAGTAACAAAAAGGAAGAAGCGAGTAAAGCGAAGCAGGCTAAATTAGAAGCAGCTGAGGCTAAAAAGGTTGAGAAAATTGTTGTTAAAACCGTAGATACAGAAGTCAAAAGTAATAGTTGGACTAGAGATGAAGATAAGACCATGCTGGAGGTGTTAAAAGGGGAGTCGGTGACGGACCAAGTGTTTGAAAGGATAAACTTGTTGCTCCCGCACCGGTCAGTAAACGATATCAAAGCTAGGTTCTTCCATGTGATGACTTTGCTACAACAGATGGCTGTTGGCGAAGTCACATAAGTTTTATTTGTAAAGAAAATTTTGATCGTCATTATACATAGCAAGGTTTTTATAATTTTTGTATAAATAAACCTTATTTTATAGTTTGTTGTTTCATATTATATAATTCCAAGGAGAGGAGTTGGTGTACGAATGGAGCCATGTTACGATCAATGGTGTCATAACGTCATCAAAACATGTCACAAAGCATGTGCTCTGTGATTGGTGGAACGGTGGAGCCAACCTTCCCCGTACCTCTGCTTTCCACCCCGCGCAGTATCACAATTCATTCAATTTAAACGTGGACTAAGTATTACTACGTATAGACTAGCAGTTCCCATACATCAGTTTGTAGCCACAAAAAATATGTAAAATTCTAACGAAATCTAGATGGCGTTGCTAAATCCTCTAACGAACACGATGCTAAAAAAGATCGACTGGTGACGCTAGTGGCACAGCGATTTCACGTAACATAAAAATAATTCCCAGTTCGATAATAGATGGCGCTGAAATATTCACTGATAATGTTGCCAACTTAGCGCCATCTAGTTTTTCTAAGCAAAGCTATTACCGTCACATGTTTAATTGGTAACCACGAGAGTTTACTTGCAGCCAATTAAACAATTTATGCTTATTTGCAACACTTGGCGACACCTAGTGACGTAAGCGCGCGTAAAAAATTTGCTACGCCTTGATGCATGGGAGTTGTCGGTCTATACGTAGAAATACTTAGTCTATGATTTAATTTATACATAAATTAACTCAGTGGCGTGCCTAGGGTTTCAGAATAGGGCAAGCTCGACATATATTTTGTGGTTTTTAACAATAAATTAAGTAAATATGTCTTTTTCTCCTTTCAAAGATTTTACCTTTTCTTCGTCGATCAACACTTTGACACACTTTAAATTGTCACAAGGGACAATTTGCACCTTCTTTTTCCGTCACCAAATCCTTTTTTCACAAAAAAACGTCGACTCAAGCAAATTGTTATGAATTGAAGTTTCGTCGTATTGCTCTTGTTTTGCATTTCGTTCATTCTGTGTGCAACTTCATACTCTTCATAGCGGTCCGAACCAACGCTTCTCAATGTTTTATCCGATTAAGGCATTTTCGTATTTAAGTCTTTACAATAAAAACTACTTTGCAAGAACTTCTTTAGTGAAATACTTAAACCTTTAAGAAGAGGGTTTTCATAGGTGGGAAAGAGATATACACGAGCCAAGAGAAGCAGGGATTCAAGCGAAGCGTGCGAGTCAGATAACTAACCATGTCTCAGTTAGTCATCTAAACAAAAAGTCTCAGCTGGTTTATTATTACAACGCCAACAATCTTATCCAGTGACAAAGACTGTCGCGTAATGAATGTAGAAGCCATTTTGGTTTGGCCTACCGAAACGAAAGTTTATGGCGCTGTACCTATTTTTGAATAGGTAGTTTAACCGATAAGATTTGCAGTTGATATTCTTGATCACAGATAATATAAATTCTTGATCGAGCATTTTAGTAAGGCAAGGCGGGCTTTTGGGCTTGTATGAAGGTACCGCCACTGAATGAACTATCGTCAACTCTTGTTAATTGCTCAGTGATACATCCCGCGTAAAACAAGATGAAAGACTGCTTCAAATCAAAGAAGTATTTAAATATATATATTGTCACGATATGAATCCCTCGAAGAGCTGGCAGAGGTATTTCCGAGTATGAATTGAAATAGGCAATTCAGAGTCTCGGCTCGTACGCCCACATTTCATCGACATTTATTACTTTCTAGCGTGATGAGTCGTCAGCTCTATCACTGTACTTTGGCCACAAAATAATCCCCTGTGTGTTAAGGCCAGGGTATTCAGAGAAATCGGCCCTGCTTCAACGATTTCATTTTACACAATAAAGTTTAAGTAAGGCGCTACGTAAAAGTTTTAGCGTCCCTGTTACTCCATATGCGAAAAAACCCTCAGTGCGAGTGGGAGGGATTCGTGGAAAAGTAGCAAAAAGTCGGTTTTTTATTAACCTTTAACTGACGTGGTATACGTCTCACAGACGTGATTACTATTGTTATTTCAATATCTTTTTAAATACACGACGCGTGGCGCTACCCCTCCCTCTACCTTCCCCTCTTACCATCTTCTTACCGCCAGTCACGGCCTCGAGCGCGTCGAGTGAACACGTTATCACGCAGAAGCAATCGCCGTCTGACAGACGTAAGTACGGTGTTTATGTACAAATCTTTGCACGTCTCTTGGTCGTGACCTCTGTGTTTACGTTGATATGCTCATAGTGTCTAATTGACGTGACCAGGTCCAGGAACGCGGAAAACGTGCGGTTTGTCCCAGTCGCCTAAAAAGAAGGACAAAGTACTGTTGCTATCATTGCAAAAAGCCAATGTGCCTTACTTGCTGCCTTCAAGTATGCAATGACTGTAAGCTACGACAGTAAAAAAATACCAAATTTGTGCCTTGTCATTATTTTTATTATTAGAGTAAGGATTTTAGTTTTTGTTGTTTTTCAATTATAATTTATAGAAGTAACGATTGTTTGAGTTAATTTTTCGATTTATACAAAAGTTTTTTTTTTATAAAGGCTGAACTAAGTTCCTAAATTCAACCAAGTTAATTTTGTGACTTCATAAATAAATGTTAATAATTATAAAAATAAAGATGGCAGTTTTATTTTTGTTTGTAATTCAATTACTAAAATATATATCCATCTATTTGTGAAACTCATACAGTTGGTATTGTTTGGTAAAATTAATTTAATTTACATTAATATTTTTACGTCTGTGAGACGGTACCTCAGCGTTACAGTTACATTTAGACCACGTCGTCAGCCAAAGGTTAATTAAAAATGTACTAAGCTATTTTGTCAAAAATATCTTCAAGAAGACCTTACAAATACATAATATCCACATTTTGAATGCAATTTCACAATGAAATGAGTTAGGATTTCAGAATTACAAGAAAAAATTAAACAATTTAGAGGTCTTTTCGGAATTAAATTCTATCGAGAAAATTTCATCCAATCGCGTTTTCCTTCAGTGAGAATCTTAATCAATTACTCAATAAACATTTACCCAAAAATTAAATACGTAGATGACGTTATAGTAGAGTAAATGGATTCGAAAAAACCCCAATTTTTTTTTGGTATCGCCTTAAGCAAGCCGTTGATGTAACAGGTATTGTAGTGACGACAGCGCCTTCTGTTCAGAATGAACAAGGCGTGAAAGCACATAACGCCCTGGTAAGCGTTCAGTGTGTGCATTACAAGTTGGTATATCAAGTAGTTACAAAAATTCGGTGTACAGATATGGTGGAAAAATTCGTCGTTCCAGATACAAACCTCGGTAGCGTGCCTGTCATGCCAAGCAGGAGGTCGCAGGTTCAAATCCTGGCCAAAGGAATTTTTTCAAAAATAATGTGCGTTTAAATTTGTTTCTGATTGATTTCTAGCTGGTACTGCACTCTAATAATAATTAGAATATTCAAAGCGATGGATTTCTCAATAAAAACATATAATCTTACACATATTAAATTACCGTGATTTATGGCATTCTGCGAACATAGTTTAATATCAGTTAGGTTTTTTCGGCAAAATTTTGTTATTTGAAACACGCTTTTAAGTATGTGCGCCTATACATTTACAACGTAATGCATAAAATAACGAAACTTTGCCGGAAAAGCCCAACTGACATTAAGGTTTCTACCAACGCCAACGACCTTGAACTAAGTAACTTTGTAACCATTTTATACGGTAACTATTGCAGTTTTTAATAGAAAAAAAAAATACATAATAATCTGCATGATACAAATAGTGATGTGGTTTTTCCTGAATTTCATTATAACATACAGAAGTGAAGCAAGAAAATTCTAAGTTTACCCTTATTTCTCGATTTTTTGTTCACTTGTAACAACATAACTACTGCAGTTTTTATCGAAACAGTATGAAAATTTATAAACTTCTAAACAAAATAATATAAAATGATTTGGTTTTCTCAGTTTTTGTAAATTAATTTTATTTTGGTTAAAATAAATTAAAAACACACTATTTTCGCACTTGTCAGCCGCAGCGACCGGCGTAACAGCCATGTTGCAGTGCGAGCTGATAAGGACTTTATTTTAATATGGTTTTGTTCGAAATTTCAACCACCATGAATCGAGTTGCTAATTATTCCGACGGAGCCACCTTAAGGGGCTGCACTATGCTAAAATTCGGTCCCGCTCTAACGCCTTTGTTTTTTAACTCTCTATCCTGCTCTAACCAGATGCCGCGCACGCAAATCTTCAGTTATTTTGAAATCGTGGCTCCATTAGGACATACAGAAATAAAGTAGTAAGGCTTTTTTGTA
The DNA here is from genome assembly GCA_934047225.1 of Ypsolopha sequella. NCBI lineage: Eukaryota > Metazoa > Arthropoda > Insecta > Lepidoptera > Ypsolophidae > Ypsolopha > Ypsolopha sequella. The sequence goes on along the minus strand of OW204002.1, from coordinate 7,271,678 downwards.
GATAATAATGAGATCTTTTATTGTGTGCAAGATTAATTTCAAACGCATATTCCGTGTCCGAGCGAATTGAATGTACAGAATTAAATTAGGTACCTACAGATATATATTTATTTGAGTAAAGATATAAAATTTCGATAATCTATAAAGGCTTAATTCGACAGAAAAACATGATTAAGTACATATATATTTCCCATAATTTTCTAGTAGCCAGTTTGGCCTACAAATCGAGCTAAATATACGCAATTTTACCAAATCCACGCTTATTCAAGCCTTAAACTATGCTCGCGAAATGCCATAAATCACATTTCTTTAATATCTGTAATTTAAATAATTATAATTGAAATGTAATTTAACGCAGACCGGACACAAATGTGCCCTACGCGATTTGAACCCACGATCACCGGATATGCCTCAAGACGTTTGGACCACTAGAATACAGAAGCAGCTTTAAATTACCCCAAAGCTACTTTGTCGAAATAAGCGCCGTTAACCATTATCCTTTGGTTTTAATTTTTTTGGTTATTTTGTCTTTGGGAAGCTAATTAATTAAAACAAATAAATGTTGCATAACTGTCAATTTTGCGTAAGAACGTTGCATGCATGTAATCTTACTATAATTTTATTTTTTGATTGTTTTGAAATACAACGACAACATGAATAAATTAGACGAAAATTACTACCTTAGAAAATGTTTCTTCGAACGCGACCAAGTGCCCACACAGAGTGTAATGAGGGAAAAAATGTGCAATTCGCTTGCGAAGGTTTACTTCAACTCGATGACTCCAAAGCTGAAAGTATTGGCAGGACTGGAGCCACCCTTACGTGGAGGCGGAAGTGATTGGTTCATGCCTCCAGCCGATTTACTAAATGCCAAAATCGTATTGAAACCCTTCAAGAAAACGTATCTCTCTCAATTAGGGTTCAACGGTATCAATAACCACGGAGATAAACTCGTCGCCGATGAACGCAGAGAAATGGAAACCGAAAAATACAAGCAGCTAGAGGAAAGCGATTCAAAATGGAAGATACAAATTGAAAAGCGTCTGAAGGAAATATGGGAAGATACGACGGCAGAAGAGGCAAAGAACAACACTCAAAAAATCAAAGATACGTTATATGATTTTGAAACAATGTTCGTTACCTCTTTCACCAGAATAGAGTCTCTTGTGAACAATGCAGCTTTAAATGAGGTAGAAAAATTGAGGCAGGAAACCTTTTTGAACGTGCAAGACAGGTATGAAAAGCTGCTCAAAAAACAAGCGACCATGTTGTACGACAAATATGAAGACAAACTTGAGAAGGAAAAGGTGAGACTGAAAGAGGCCTTTATTCAAAACGTGGAAAATGCTAGAACCGAGTTAGGTACAACTCTTCACGATTTAAACGTAGATAAATACGTCGCTGTGGAGAAATTGAGGCACATCCTCGAGTGTCAGAATGTCGCATGCCAAGTGTATGTAGCTCTCAAGGAACAAGAGGCGCATGAGCAAGAAAGTGAAAAAATTAAGCGGCATCACAAGAAAGCGGTCAAACTGTTAACAGATGAGATATCACGCAAAGAAGAAGAAATAAAAATTGCTATGGAAAAGCGAGAGGCTGCAGAGGAATACAAGATATTGTGGAAAAAGAAAGTGTGCCATGTAGTGAAAAAGTTCCAAATGTTCGTTTCCTACTGCCTGAGAAATATGCCAGAGTATGCGGACTTCTTCATCAATATGGAGAAACTTATGATGATTCAAGTCTCTAAAGCGATAGAGGATCCGGAAACTGAGAATATTTTTGTGCCTGAAGAGGATACTTTTCATACGCCCGTCCCGAGACCGAGGCCTTATGTTCTGGTCGGTGCTTTTGGCTACAAACCACAAATAGACCAAAAGCTGTGTCCTGAAAGATGCAGCAGCAATGCGTCACAACTACCCGTTGTCTTGATTAATAAACGTTGTGTTTACGCTGCTTGCGATAACCTCAAAGTGTTCTCTGATAAAGTAGAGAAATTCATCAACGATACTCTTGAAAACGACATCGTAGACGATCAAGATTACACATATTCCATACCAGTAAAGTATAGCGAGTCACAGAGGATCGAAGAATTGAAACTGGAAGGGTCGTTGATGCAGCTAGTCCAAAGAGAATTCCAAAACATTAAGGATTATCCGATCCCGTACTGTCAATGCATACCAGGCTTCTGCTTTTGCGGTCAGAAAAAGCCTACACAACATAAATCGGCTGAAAAGACATCAGAACCATCGAGTAGTTCTGAAGAACCAAGCAGCCCAAGAGTAAAACTAACACATGACAAAGTGCTAAAGCATGAACGGGAACCAAAAACTTTCCTAGACAACTGCGAATGTCGTAAGTTAGACAACAAAATGTTCCACGACTACTTACCCCCCTATATGAAGACGATGTCAAAGTATGGCCCTCCACTATTGCCCAACTACGAGCCATGTTCCGTAGAAACCATGCGGATGTTAGTGGAAAATGCGAGAAGCAGACAAAAAGCCGTAAAAAAACTACCAGTAAAATCTTTCCGAAATGCTTGCATCCAAGCTTCTGAAGACGTGGACTATTATGCTCTTTGCAATTGTTTCTCTGATGACGAGGTTGAAAAATTCTGTCGTAAGCACTTTACGAAGGTGTTAAGACGTGAAAAGCCTACTCAGTCGTTTAGGCCAGCGGATAGGTTAGCTGAAGTGTTGACAGCAGGGAGCCCAGACGAATCCTATCTTGACCAAAGCATTACTTCCTTCACAACCGATAGAGCGATTTCTTTAAGGCTGTTGGTAGATGAAACACCAGCTTTGGAGGAAATATTCAAGAGATCTGACTGCAATTTTGATCAGTAATGTTTTATGAACAGGGAACATTTTCGGCTGGATCCAAATAAAAACACAGAAGTGGTCTATAAAAATCTTTTATTAAAAATCACTGCAATGTTGTGTAATATCCAGCGTTGAGTGCTACAAGCAGCCCAACGTTGGCGACGTCTACGCACAAAATCTGGCAAAATACAGTTAACAATTACTCTATATAATGATCTTATCCGTCGCCGAGCGAGCATAGCAATCACGTAGATTACAACTAAACGAAAGCACAAGGAAACAAAATGCTTTTTAAATGATTGAAATTACAAAATAAATACATTTACAATATTCGAAATCGTTTGGTGTGGAATCAACAAACTTTCTTAATCAGAAATAGAATAATACATTGGGACGCGCAGTCAGCGCGCCGATAAATTTGTTTAAAGTGATACGATAAATATGGATCTCCGCCTGTTTAGGTATCTCACATCCCGAATCCTTATACACCCCTCATTATAACTGTACCTATAATTCTTAATAAGTAAGTCAGTCCTAAAACTGGACACCGCAGACGGCATCACACGGCATACCTAACGATTACTAGATCAGGTAGTTCTCTACACCCGCGTGAACTCGCAACTTGTGTGTGCGTGCCGCGCGTGTAGGTGTGACGTCACGTTTAGCTGTACAGATCGTCGTCGCCGGCCTCCTCTTGGAAGGTCGGCTGGTCTCCGCCCGACGTACCCGTGCCGCCTTGATTCGCCGCGCTCGATGGGAATCTGGGAAAATCGTGGAAATTATAAAAAAAACGTATAAAAGAGTCGACGCGTTTTGAAAAACAAACTGCAGGTTTAGAAACAAAGCCCTTCTGAGCTCTTTCGTCTCGTCTTTGACAAACGACAAAAAACGTGCGCGATTGAGTATAATAGATGTTTTATACGTCTCGTTTACTCGTATAAATTTGTCTCTTTCGCTTCGCTCGCTCGTTCTAAAAGCAGTTCGCCTCGAACTGTAAACTCGCGGACCCCCTCTTCCGACCAACGATACTCTATTTACCGTCGGACAAACATTCATACATACAAACGCCGGACAGATAGATAAACTATCGAGTTTGTTGTGTTAGTTGTCTAATGTTGTATTGGCTGACTCTAATGAGGTTATCTGTGGAGGTTGACTCTGTGGGATTCCCGCGGAGAATGGCGCGATTTTAACTGTCAAGCAAGTCTCAACAAGAGTCGTAGAAAATATAAATAAAGAAGATTAAAATATATAAGTTTTTATACTGAATTCCGATTGTCTAACGATATGTTCGCACTTGAAGTGACGACACAGTTCGTAAATAGTTCAATAACCACTTAAGACAATTTGAAAAGTTCAGTATTTATCTATGTTTTTGATGATAGGTACCCAGTCCAGTTGGCAACCAAAGTACAGAATAGGGGGGGACCGGCCCGGCACTCCCATAAAGATTCGGTCGATCGTTTATCGTTCGAGCATACGTCCATCTCTGACGCACGCATAGAAAGTGTGATAGAGATGTATATACGACCGAACCGAATTATATCACTTCCGAGCAGGCCCTCTGTACGCAGATTCAACAGACCTGAAGTTGGTCCCGAAGCCGCGGCTCTGCTGCAGCGTCTGCGCGAACATCTCGTACTTGCGGATGTCGTTGTCTGAGACGGAGCGGCGCGCGAACTTCATCGCCTCCTCGAAGTGGGTGCGGTTGATCTCCGGCACCGGGTCCTCTTCGTCCATCTGCTGGGGACACGGGGATATTGACGAATTATATAATATTTATTTATTTGGTCTACCAACAGATGATACACTTAACAACATACAATTAATCTAGCGTACAGTAGGAATAGAGTGTAACTCCAATAACAGGTAAACACTGCATGCAATAAAAATGGGAGGAGTGACGTGTGACGCCAGTTGAAAAACTATAGAAAGATGAGATGTAGCAACTAGTCGGGAAAGCCGACTATCCGGCCATATTTGTAGCCGGCAAATGCGCCGACTAGTCGGCGTATTTCTATGCTTCAAATAGGGTGATTGAAATGAAATCGTAATCTTTATTGTTATTAATTTTTATTTTAGTTAGAATCAGTCTTACAGTTTGTAAAATAATCTAGGATTAGGAACACTTTTTGATGGTAAATAATTGTACTTAAATCAAAAAGACTATACATTTAATTTTTAAAAAATCTAAACGCAACATTCTACAACACTGAATTAAGAACTTATTACGTCACATTTTTTTAATACCCACATTATTTTTATATACCAAAATAATAATTTTATATATTATCGAAAACAATGATCGGCTTAGCCGACCTATTTTCAACTAGTCGGCTAATCGGCCAAAGTCATAGTCGGCACATCTCTAATAGAAAGTCAATATTAAAAAAATTTAAGTTTCATGAGCAATACAGATACATAAAGGCAACAATCTATTATAATACTAGAGCATAAAGGTATTTTATTATAGCGTACGTCTTTCCATAGAGCTCAAGTGCAACTATAGAATAGACTACCGAAGGATTTGGAACATTCAGTAACTCTAGCAACTCAGACTCGCGTACCTAGGGTTCCGTATCGTTGATGAAAAATTTAATTTAGTCATTTTGTTTACGTGAATTTCTCAACCGCTATATTTTTCCCTGAATATTTAGGAAAGTCCATAACTATTTATTATATTTTTCCCTAAGCACCTACAACCATGATTTTTTCTCATTTGTCGATCCACCAGTTTCAGAGATAAGGAGGAGGGGACATATATTTTTGGTAGTTTTTTAAAGATTTCTCGAAAAAGTGTACATTTATACAATCAGCTCTTTAATATCTACAATTTGATTTTATATTGCATTTTTTTCTCTCTTCCGTGTTGGAAATATTTTGATCAATTTCGACATCGTGTTATGCGAGCAAATTAACGCCATTTTTGTGCCAAATTTCAAGTCTCTATCTTTAACGTTGCTAAAGTTATGAGGCTGTGTAACAAACGGACGGACAACAGAGTCTCACCAAAAAGGCTCCTTTTGTACCTTTTAGGTACTACGGAACCCTAAAAAGCGTTACATAAAATAAAATAGAGCGTGGGCCGATAAATAAATATCTCAGTGAACTAAAAAGTGTACTAACGTCCATAACAGCGGCAGCTTGTTGTTGTCTCGCTCTCTCACGTGCGAGATCTGCCTCGATGGCCTGTCTGATGGCGAGCTTGCAGGCACGCTGGCAGATCTCTGTCAGATCGGCACCACTGAAGCCTTGTGTCACCTGCGGGGACGACAAAAATGTATAAATAAGGGAAGTCTAGTCTAGATACCACTACAAAAGTGTAGTAAAAACCAACAATATTGACGATATTGGCTATCTCAAATAGTAGACGTTGCTATCAGCATATCATGGTCTTGTTGCCTCTAGATTGAGATATGGAATAATTGTTTGGGGTAACTGTACTGAGGATCTAAAAAGGCCGACTTGGGTGAATCATAAAATGATTTGAAAATAGGATAGAGTCAGAGATTTTTCACGCGTGCAAAAGGGACGGCATTAGAACAGAATCATAATTCAGATCATGTGATTCATGCAAAACGGCTTTTTTAGAGGACCGGCGGGTCTACCGCGTAATTCTGATTTTCATCAACATCAACTTGGTATTGAAATTTGGCGTGCGTGCGACGACGCCCGCCTAACATGCCATCTCTTTTGCACGCACGTCAAATTTCAATCTCAAGTTGATGTTGATGAAAAAGAATTACGCGGTAGACCCGCTGTACTATACTGTATGTATCCGAGCTATGTTTGGTCTCAAAACTATCGACAGCTGTAAACCTTCTTTTAAAAAGTACAATATATTAACGCTGCCTTCATTGTAGCTAGCGCTATTTGTAAAACAGAATCTTAGTTTATTTGAAAATGTAAAAGTTACAGCATTACATAGTCGTCTTCGTCCACATGATCTGACTAAAATCAGCCACCAACGCCCAAACACTGCATTACTGACGAAAAGTGTATTTGGTATGGCGCCAGTAATTTATAATTTTCATCTATATATATTTCTATATTTGTTTTTTACAAATAAATAATATTTTGATTTTTAAAATGTGCTAGAACTTTGCTTATTTTATTAAAAGTCAATTCAAGAAAATTGCTTTACGTCGGCGAAAAGAACACAAGACAATAAAAGGACATTGCAAAAGACCCACAAAAGCAGATCCTTTTTTCCCCAATTACCGTTTTGAACGTTTTTAGCGTCGCCGTGCTTGTTGTGTTATATTTTACTGCGCTGAAGATCTCCAGCTCTCAACTCACTTACGATTCGAGACGATTTACATGCCTTACAATGTTTAAGACGTTAAAAATCCATATTCAAATCCTTTATTGAACTCAACACACATGATCAATACAATAAACTTTATGCAAATAGGCAAGCATATCTCTGACATATATATCTTGGTGATGATCGATTAACATAATACATTATGACTAATACAAATGTGTACACAAAAGAAAACTCTAAAATCTACAAATTTGCCACCATGTTCAGCTTTGAGGCAACGAGAAAAATTCTTGGTATTCTTTGTATTATACTATTCCTTGTATTTCGGTTCCAGACGCACTGCATGTTGTGACATTTGATGTCAATCACAGAGAAAAGCATAAAGAATAAACTTCCAAACTGCCTGATTCCTGATGGGGCGGCGCGCGCATCAACTTCGGGGTCATTTAATTTTTTTCATTATTTTGATGAAATAAGCATTAATTTACCATGAATGATAACATTGATAACTAATAACAAATAATAAAAGATTAAAATACGTTATACTATCAGCGCAATAAGAAATCAATAAGCATATCAAGTCAATGTAATTCTTTTCATATAAGAATTTCCTAGTCAAAGCACTTTTATTGTCAAGTACTAAATATGAAAATGCCTCAATCTGCCGATTTCTTTCCTGAAGTCGATCACGGAAGTGACGTACAAGCACTCAATTGGGCCCCCCTACGAGGAGCGAACAAAGGAGCATCCACTTCAAAAAACAGTGTAAATAATTCGGAACGCTTGACATACCTTGGCGATGTAAGTGAGGTCGACATCCTTGGCGATGGGCGACTTCCTGAGGTTGGCCCTGAGGATGGCCTCGCGCGACTTCTCGTCCGGCAGCGGGATGTAGATCAGCTGGTCGAGACGGCCCGGACGCAGGATGGCCGGGTCGATGATGTCAGGACGATTCGTCGCGCCTGGGGACCATAAGGTTAATTAAACATCAATCGTTCGGTACAAAGTCCACAACTTAACTTTGTTTTTCTTGTTAAGAAGTGAAAAAGATATTGGTCTGTGGCAAATCACACTAATAGTTCAGTATAAGTTAGGTTTATGAATCAACAGCTTGAAATTTAATGCATAATTAGCCATGATTTTGACCAAACTGAAAACAGTATTTTAAGGTGACTTTGGTCGATATATCCAAATCACATGAACCAAAATAAAATTTAGGCTTCCTTCTTACACAGGGGTACAAATAATATGTTTTGTGTATTTTACATAAAGGGTTATTGAATCTTACCACTTAACCAGTTTGCAGTATATATTTGGCTATATCAACTGAAAGTCACCTTACACTAAGTTTTATTTAGTCTTATTAAAAATTCGAAATAATCCACGTTTGTTGTGAGTTCATACTAAGTTTAAGCATTACTACGTATAGACTGACTTCAGCGCCATCTATTATCGAAGTGGGAATTATTTTTATTTTACGGGACATCGCTGAGCCACTGGCGTGGCGTCATCAATCAGTCTTTTTTAGCATCGTGTTCGTTAGAGGATTTAGAAACGCCATCTAGATTTCGTTAGAATTTTACACCTTTTTTGTGGCTACAAACTGATGTATGGGAACTGCTAGTCTTTACGTAGTATATTACTTATTCTATGGTTAAATGTACTGACCGATGATGAAAACGTTCTTCTTGGCTCCCATGCCGTCCATCTCAGTGAGGATCTGGTTGATGACTCGGTCAGCTGCGCCGCCCGCGTCCGACACGGACCCGCCGCGGGACTTTGCGATGGAGTCCAGCTCGTCGAAGAATAGCACGCACGGGGACGCCGACCGGGCCTGGTGGGAGTTGCTTTACGTGAGTATTATTGATGCTTTGACGTTTCGTAAGAGTACCACCGACATTTCTGTGACGTCAACTCTTTGAAGACGAAGAGGGGCATTGAGAAATCCAATTTACGTAGAAGTTTTTGAGAAAAGATGATGTAATTACATAACTGAAAATATGATTTTGAAATCGTGATTCGAAACTCTCACTTGATGGAAGAAATAGAGACTTGCAAACATTGTATGTCTGCTATACATATCGATAGTGTCATAACAAAACTTGATATTAATATTTTTTTCGATAAATATCAATCTTGTGATTGTGATATTTTTTCTAAATTGTGTAAGTTTTTTTTTGTTGAACGAGCGCGTGAAGTTCTCTGATTCTACATAAAGAATCCGGCGCGGCGTATGTATGTATGAATGTGTGTCCGACGATAACTCAAGTATCGTTGATCGGAACGTCATGAAATTTGGTAGACGAGTAAATGAGACAAAAAGAATTTTCAAGTTCAAACATGAGCCAAATCGGTCAAGGGGTTTCCAAGATATGGGTTTGTAAGAGGGGGACCGCAAGTTCACGGTTCGGCGCGAACTACTAGTGGGGGTTGAAAGACACAATAATAGTAGGTATTACTGATGAAACAGTGTCATCAGATATTTGAACGAGCAAGCGAAGTTCTCCGAGTCAACTTGAACAATCCGGCATTTGTATGTATGTATGTATGTGTGAATATTTGACCACAACTCTGGTATCGTTGATCGGGACATGATGAAATTTGGTAGGCGAGTAAATGAGACAAAAAATAATGTTTAAGTTCGAACATGAGCCAAATCGGTCAAGGGGTTGCCGAGATATGGGGTTGGAGGTCCGCGGGTTCACAGTTCGGGCGAACTTTCAAAGGCTATAAAATACTATTTCTATCTTGCTCGCTCTTGCTTTGAACCAATGAGCTTTAAAATAATTATTTTCCATCGGAAGTCTGCCTGAGTAAGTAAACCCCATAATGGCGGCGCGGCGGGTCGCTCGCCGCTTTGATGTTATTTGCTCTTTTTATAGTAATTAGTCCAAGTTATGTAAAAAAACAATTATATACTAAACGCGTATTATTATAGGGAATGTTCTAGGGGTATTTTAGTGCCTGTGAAATGTGTGTGCAAAGTGTTGTGAAGCAAAATGTGGCAAAGGTGAATGAAAAATTTCATCAAATTGGATTCCAATTGGAGAAAATCCATTTTTTTAATAAAAATTTATAATGTATTTTTATTATCGAGGTAAGTGCTAGACATAAGCATGTGCAGAATTTTCTCAGCTTTATGCTGATATATCACACTACGCCTAAAATATAAGCTAACATGCCGGAATATTTTATAAATCCGGTCGGCGGCAGTTCGGAATCCCTTTTTATCGTGACACTGAGGGGTCTGGCAAGTTAGGGGAGTCTTGACACTGGGCTATTGACATTGGGTCTCGCTTGAGGTCTATTTTAGGCCACATGCGTTCGCAAGCGCCACGCCCCTTTACCATATCTTTTGATATCTGTAACTAAATAAACATTACAATAAAGCATAGTTTGAATTACCTTGTCGAAGATGTCCCTGACGTTGGCCTCGGACTCTCCGAACCACATGGTGAGCAGCTCTGGTCCTTTCACCGAGATGAAGTTGGCCTGGCACTCGTTAGCGATGGCCTTCGCTAGCAGCGTCTTACCTGGATATCGGAAAAATTATATTAAGAGGTATACGCATGGAATATGTGTCAGACGTATTAATCTACGAGGCATCTACAAAGGATGTTGATTTCCTTAGCAACTTCCGTCACAGCGTAAGTTATATTCACGATTCATTATATTTACGATTTTCGTATGTCCTAGGTAGACTGAGTAAAATTGCGTCCCGAAAAACGGCCTTGGCTGCCTACTATGGCTATGTGGAATCAGTGCTACGTTACGGTTTGATCATTTGGGGTAATGTCACAAATAAACAATCAGCATTTATAGCTCCATAAAAATGTAAACGCGCTTATATGGAGTTCTCAAATGGCCTCATGCAGACCGTTGTTTCGTGAGCTAAAAGTTTTACCATTCTCTTGCCTTTATATGTGTTTGAAATTGCTACTTTTGTCAGACAAAATACTCACCTATTTAAAAAGGCAAAATACATTTATCCCAGATATATACGAAACCACATCGACCACAAACCTAATACTGAACTTTATAAAAATAATTGTTACGTCATGTGTATTATTACCATTTATAACAAACTGCCACGAAATATACTCGATCTCCCGTCCTTGAACATGTTTAAAAGTAGATTACGAAAATGGCTTCTAGAAAGTACCTTCTATTCGCTCAAAGAACTTTTAGATTCCTAGTACTCGTAATATTTTGTGTTTGCTTGTGATTTTGCATGTATCCTCTCTTATCTGACTATGTGTAGTGTATAAAATTATGATTATAATGTAAAAAATGAATTTTGTAACTGAATAATTAAGTATGTGACATGCAAATTGTATTGATGTTTTTTTTTTATATTTGCATGCTAACTTCTTATTGGCTGAATGAGGCGATTTCTCCGCATAGTTTTTTCCATCATATGTATATCCTTATTCTAAGCAAATAAATGATTTATGATTTACTGATGAAAAAAATAAAAAAAACACTTTTTTTTTTTCAAAAATTCATTTACAATATTTTGGGGGCGACAAAAAACGCCTAGTGTACGACATACATGGCAAAATTGACTCAGCACTGACGGAGCGGCGGCAGGGTGGGGAGGGGCACACGAGTAGGTAAGTACTAGCGCTTCACGCCGCTGTTACCGTTTATCAAGATAAGTTTAGGACATATAAAAAAGGACATCCTTCTTCAAGTGGTATTTTTTTTTTATAATTTTCATGTATACAGGTAGCGGCATGGTTTATGAGGTCTGACCTTGACTACGCTAGTCACTTTTTCTCTATCGCACTTAGTAATTTTGTGCGCGAATAAGCACATGTGCTAGTCCCCCACTACTTTCTCCGAGCAGTCAAGAATAGTGCCGCGACCTGTTGTTATTCATGTAATATATATAAGAATACTCTGAATATCTAATCTATCAACGCCTATACTCTATTCCAATATGATAAATAATGTTTGTAAACAACTTTATAACCTAAAACTGCAATTTTTGCTGTACAATTTAACACATGAATGTATGTGAGTTCACTTTTATTACTTTAAACTAAAATGTATATCTTGAATTAAATGAAAAATAAAAAAAATGAAAATGTATATATTCATAGATAGGAAAATGTTTTTCCACATCATATTTTATCACTTTTAGGTTATAAAGTTACTTACAAACATTATTTCTTCTATTGGAATAGTGTATAGACCAAACGGCTGGACAAAGGAATATAAAATTTCGACTGCAGGTATAACGTAAACATTAATTAACACGTTGAAGGACAGAGATTGCCTTCATACAAGTTGTGTTGTGACACATGGTAGTAGAGAGGAAGGCAAAAGGGGAAACGGAAATTTAGGCTCATTGGATTGACAGTAGATCTCCTTTGAATGTTCACTTTGTGACACAATAAACAACACTTGTACTGGTTTGTAGATGATGACTAAAAAATTCTAATTAGTCCGTCAGTTAGATTATCAGAAAATATTGGACACGTATTTTTCTTTTGTCAATTAAACAAAAAATGATGAAGATATAGCCCGCTAAAGTTCCGCGTGACGTCACAAGTACAATTTTTATCTAGGCGTGATGTCACCAGCCCCCAATCCCAAACTTTGACGCGCTCTATATCTGTCATTTTTTGTTTGATTGACAAAAGAAAAAATACGTGTCTAATATTTTATAATGATCTAAATGACGGACTAAATAAAATAATATTAAAATAATATTTTATTTACCCTGTCATCTCCCCTATTCTACAGAGAATCGATGACGGCCGACGGCGTCGTGTCCAAATTACGCTGTAGGACGCTGTCCTTCAACGTGAAAAGCATTTTATGAAAATCCCACGAGATCCACGCCAGCAACTCTAACAGCGCGTCCGCTAGTCTCTTACACGTAACTAATCGACACGTTTCGCCCAACCATTCTCAAGGTCACTCACCGCATCCAGGCGGCCCGTAGAACAGCACCCCGCGCGACGGCTGCATCCCAAACTTGAGGAACTTGTCGGGATGTTCCACTGGGTACTGCACCAGCTCTTGCAGCTCTCTCTTGACCGACTGCAGGCCGCCGATGTCGCCCCACGTCACGTTCGGTACCTCCACTACGGTCTCGCGCAGCGCGGATGGAGAGGACTTGGTCATTGCGTACTGGAGGGAGATTTGTGGGTTAGCTAATTATTTGGTTTAATTTATTATTCGATCGATGGTTCTTGGTGGAATTACATTGATTCGACTGATGACGGCCCCATACCGAGGGCCGAAATATATCGAGTTATAATTTTTTTAAATTGTTTTAATAATAATAAATAATCAAAAGCTCGTAAAAGTTAAATGTAATATATTTATAAACATCTTCAAATAATACAATTATAAAAACACATTTAATGTTGTCTATAATTCGTTATAAAAATACATTAAAATAAGTGAGATGTATTTATTTTAATGTGTTGATATAATTATATTAATTTAAACTATATTAAAAAACAAGTCAAAATATCATATTTATTTACTTGAAATTATACACAAATATGACATTTTTATACATGTCTCTCAGAGGAGTAGGCAGACTACAGATTTCTATCTGCTACGATCCTGACACACCTCTTTCGCCTCTTCCACGTCCATCAACCTAGTCATACAAGCTCTTCTTTGAAGTTCCCCTTCTTCAATGTCGCCAATTTGGTCAGCATACGACCTCCTAGGGCGGTCTGGTCGAGCTGTACCTTCCACTTGCGCATCTAATTTTTTTTCGTCACTCTATCTACTTTCATTCATCCTCTCTACTTAAATTTAATTAAATTAATCTCTGGTTTAATTGCTCTCAAAATCAATTATTTGATTGCCCAATAATGTATAATAAAAAACCGATAGCCTATGTTAATATAAAAATAAGTATTTGTGGGATAAAGATACAAGAATTAGTGTATTAATTATTGCCGATTATTTCTGCACAGACAAAGAAGTGCTAGTTTTCATAAACTAACTGCGACTCAGGATTCAGCGCCATCTAGTAGTTCATTCAATTAAGAGGCTATGCGAATTTCATTGTTGTCACTGTCACCCCAAGCGAAAAATCACGCAGTGCGCGAGGGGCGGATTCAGGGCGAAAGCGAAAAATGTTTATTTTATAATTTTTATAAAAAACTAAAATATCTAGCAAAATTTCAAATACCAAATCTCTAGATATTCTTGAAACACACCAAATAAAATATGTTTGAGTTCTGTATATGGTTACTATTCGTCAAACGAGGAGAAAAAGTGTGTTTGAAGACCTCATTTCAACAATTATTTCTATCAAGGAAAATTTATCCAAACATGTTTTCCAATTTCAAATCCCTAGATTATATAGTCAAAACGCATATACCAGAAACTGATTATAATTTTCCGTGTATTTCATGAAATACACAGAAAAGAAACACCCGTATTTTTTTCGCATATCGCCTTAACACACGTAATCTTTGTAGATTGAAAACCATAGTTTCACGGCATTAATAAATGGTATTATGCGATAACAACATAGCGACAAACAAGTAAACATAACTCCATAAATAGCATGTAGAATGTTTTTGCAATCTTCAGTTAAACATAAATTAGGTCATAATTTTACCTTCCACTTGCGCATATATATAACCATATATTTCTATCGTCACTCTTCTTTCATTCACTTTCTCTATACAAGGTAAAATTCAATCAACCGCCCCAATTCATACATGAGACTCAGTTAGTGATCAGGGAAAGGTTCAATCATCCTTTTGTTCGAAATCATAAAAACTTTTTTGTTCCTATATGAACTGGACCAGTGGATCTAAAAAGGCCGAATTGGTTGAATCATAAAATAATTTGAAAGTAGGATGGAGTCAGAGTTTTTTCACGCGTGCAAAAGAGACGGCATTAGAACAGAACTTTGGCCTTTTTAGAGGACCAGTTCAAATACAATTTGTAGTACGGGAACGTAGGGAGCAAAAACTTTTTTTTTTAATTTCACCTCAGCGGTCATTCAACATTGTTCCTGGTCACTAAACGAGCCTCCAGTATGATTAAATTTCAACTTATATGCATGTATACGTATATAGGTTATGCCCAAAAGGACCTAATTAGTGCCCAACAGGGTGCATATTGATCTGAAAATTATTTTTTGAACACCTTTAATGTACACTTAGTGTATTGATGTCCCTCAACTTATCTCTAAAATTGGTTGATCGAAAAATAAAAAAAAATCATGGTAATATGTGCTTACGTAAAGATTACAGGAATAATATAGTGGTTTAGAAATTCACGAAAATAAAATTAAATTTTTCATCTACGATACGGAACCTTAGGTACGCGAGTCTGACTCGCACTTGACCGGTTTTTATGTCTACCCTGTGTAAAAACTCTGTGCACGCCACTGACTTTTCTCTTGAATCACTCTATCTATTAAAAAAACCGCATCAAAATCCGTTGCGTAGTTTTAAAGATCTAAGCATACATAGGGATTTAGGGACAGACAGACAGCGGGAAGCGACTTTGTTTTATACTATGCAGTGATATGCTTGCAATAAATATGTACACTAGCGACCCGCCCCGGCTTCGCACGGGCATGTATTATACATATAAACCTTCCTCTTGAATCACTCTATCTATTAAAAAAAACCGCATCAAAATCCGTTGGGTAGTTTTAAAGATCTAAGCATACATAGGAACAGACAGACAGCGGGAAGCGACTTTGTTTTATACTATGTAGTGATATGCTTGCAATAAATATATTCATTATCGAGTAATGAAAAAAGCCACTATGTCCTTCAAAAACATAAAGTTTTCTCACTCTGAAGTTATCCATGGAGACGGCGAGCGAGTTGAGCACTTCGGCGTCGATCTGGTCATCCTCCAAGTCGATGAGGTCCATCTTCTCTCTGATTTGCTGCAGAGCGGCCTCCGAGCAGAGAGAGGCCAAGTCTGCGCCGACGTGGCCGTGCGACTCGGCTGCGATCTGGGAGAACGCAGAACATCGTTTTATATGTAGGTTTTATGTATGTATATACAAGGTGACTTTTTGATCATCGTCCAAATTCATACTGGAGGCTTGGTAAGTAACCAGCATCATGAACCAATAACAATTTTTGTGAAATTCGTATAATGAAATTGCGACTTCCCATAGTAATTCACTGCCAGTCCTGAGTGAATCATTATGGGGAGTCGAAATTTTATTTTATGAATTTTACAAAAATCGTTATTGGTTCATACATAATGGTGATCACTCACCAACGCTCAAGTATGAATTTGGACGATGTTCACAAATTCGCCTTGTATATCATATATCGTTACGACATGAATCCTCGAGGGGGCGTCAGAGGTGTTCCCCAGTGTTAACAGTGAAACACTCGGCACACCCACGTTTCACCGTCGATTATTACATCACAACCAATATATTTTTCTGGTGTTGAAAAAGAAACCACTCGCTCCAATGAAATAGCGAACAAAGTTTGTATGGATATTTTCACTCTAGGGTAGACAAGACTGTCTACCCTGGCGTCATACAAGTAATTTCTTTTCAAAGTGATATTTTTTTTTTATTGTTAAACTTTTAATTGCTTTTCCAGCAAAAAGTTCTGTGCACGCCACTGGCTATAGTGTCTATAGTTTCACTAAAATTTTCAATAAAACAACTGTGGGTAATTATGTAAGAAAGGCAGGGAATTTTTGCCCATGTCTATGACTGTAAGTTTTTCCGTTTCTATTGCAAATTTTTGATCTTTGTTTGAATAAATTGAACCCTGACTTGGTGATACACAGAATAATCTATCCAATTGTTTAACTTAATGTAAACTCATTGCACAATCTTTAAGACCCAAAAATGCGCACAGAGATATTAGGTATTTACATATGAAATTTCCGTTTTCTCTAATTTGAAGGAAACTCAATTTTCAGTACTAACATTTTTGCTTTTTTTTAAGGAATGACAAATCCAAATTATGTTATTTCTTTTGTGTATAAATGAGACATTAAGCTAACAGCAACATTAATTTAATTTTTAAAAAGTGTCAGCCATAAAAAATTATTACGAATCTTATCATGAAAATGGGTGGCATTTAGGACGAACGTTTTTTGAAAATTAAATTTAAGTTATCAAACTGATAATAAAAACAAAATTTAATACGTAGATGTAAAACCTTGAAATTAACTTTCAAATAAAAAATAAATAATGGAAATAGCTATTGAATTACAGAGAAACTATGAACTCATGAATTCTTATAGATTCATGAATCTATAAGAAAATTTCGGCAATTTCATAGGTAAAGACCTATTATTCCAAGGTCCGCATAACACACATCCTTACCTGTTCCAGATCGACGTCGTCTCCCAACTTCATATTCTTTGTGTGTATACGCAATATCTCGAGACGGCCGGTTGCGTCCGGTATGCCGATGTCGATCTCCCGGTCGAAACGGCCGAAGCGACGGAGAGCCGAGTCGATCGAGTTGGGACGGTTGGTCGCCGCCATCACGATTACGTGGGACGATTTCTTCATGCCTGGTCGGAATTCGCTTAGATTAAATTATGTTAAGGTGTGTTAATTCGAAAACCATTTCGAGATTCAGGTTTAATAAGCCGTATTTTAGAACATGTGGTCAAAAAAACCTCATTATGATAAATATTTTTACGAAAAGGCTGCAACTTCCATTTGCCTTCGTGTGACGTCACTTGAGAAATGGCTCTTTGATGGAATGAAAATTTTTCGAAAATTCAAAAACATTTTTGCTTTGCTATGATTAATTAATCAGTTACTATATTTTTAGTTACTATATCAGTTACGAATTTTCCGTGCGTAAATTATGCCGGTAAAATTATACTTTTAAACAATAAATACAATGCACTTTGCATTAATAAAGTGCCGATAACTTGATTTTTTACCGTGTAATAAATAGGTACTTTTCGAGTGGATATTCTAATAAGTAGTTTTCTCAAAATGATGGAATTAGAAAAGTTATTGCCATATAATGCCATTTGCGGCAAGTAATATTTAATGATATATGATTAATGATGCATAGTTACTATAAAAAAAAACACTGATATGTCTTTACAGCCCCCCTATTCTGTATCTTTAGTTGCCAACTAAACGAGGTGCCTATCATCAAAAACATAGATAAAAACTGAAATTTCAAAATTGCCTTTAGTGGGTATTGAACTGTTAAAATCTGTGTCGTCACTTCAAGTACGAAAATATCCTTAGGACATCGGAATTCGATAGTATATCTATGTTTTTGATGATAGACACCCAGTCCAGAAGGCAACTAGAGATACATAATAGGCCCGCAGGACACGCGTCCATTCTTCACCAAAGAAATCAAACAATAAAAGCTAGCAAACTTACCATCCATGAGCGTCAACAGCTGTGAAACGATCCTCCTCTCTACTTCACCGTGTGTCTTCTCCCTCTTCGGAGCGATAGCATCCAGCTCGTCAATGAAGATGATGGCCGGAGAGTTTTTGTCCGCTTCTTCGAAAGCCTTCCGCAAGTTCGACTCAGATTCACCGGCCAGCTTAGACATGATCTCTGGCCCGTTGATCAGGAAGAAGAATGCGCCTGGTGGATAGGAAATTGTAGGTTATACCATAGATAAATAAAGGAAGGATAGATTGCTCACTCCATACATTAGAACAAAGCCCGCGTAAAACTTATTATTTTCGCCGGTACCTAGTAGTTCGACTTATTATTTTTGATGTCGCTACTATACTAGATAAATTGTGACATACCTAGTGCCATCTACCGAACAGTTGAAACGAAATTCGATGTGTGTGTGTGTGTGTGTAGCAACTATACTGCGCCCACAAAAACAAAAATTTGCTAGAATACGACAATACGCGAAACATGGCATACGATAAATCTGAGGATAAATCGCTCAACCGTGCATGACAGTTGAGTCAAAGAGTAAAGTTATATACCGGTATGTATGAGTAGTGTGTGTTAAGGTAAATAAAGCGTATTTTAATGCACATATTTTGTTTAATTGATCGTTGTGCGTTATCTACCGGAATCCAGAATAACCATCTGCACGCTTAGTTAGATTGCCAGCTTACCACCGAAAGTTTAATGAAAAAAATGTTAAAAACACCTGAATAAGAATTCACTATTTTCTGATGCGATGTTATGAAAATTTCGTGTTTTTATTCATAAAATAAATAAATATGATGAACCAGAACAGTAAAATGCTATATTTCGTCGATTTCAGACAAATTTTATTTCCAGCGAGACAAGTAACGTCATCTAGCAACGTTATCTTTAGTATTTCGAACAGTACAAAGAGTTAGCAATCTATCCTTCCTTATTTATCTATGGTTATACTGAGCTCAAGCGTTACGTGTTAGAGGCTATGCGAATTTTATTTTTGTCACTGTCACTCCAAGCGAAAAATCGCGCAGTGCGAGAGGGGCGGATTCAGGGTAAAAAGGAAAAAAGTTGGTTTTATATTTTTATTAAAAAAACTAAAATAGCTAACAAAGTTTCAAATATCAAATCTCTAGATATTGTTTAAACACACCTAATAAAATATGTTTGAGTTCTGTATATGATTCCTATTCGTCAAACGAGGAGAAAAGGTGTGTTTGAAGACCTCATTTCAACAATTATTTCTATCGAGGAAAATGTATCCAAACATGTATTTCAAAACCCTAGATTATATAATCAAAATGCATATACCAGAAATTTATTAAAATTTTCCGTGTATTTCATGAAATACACAGAAAAGAAAAACCGGTATTTTTTTCGCATATCGCCTTAAATGACGTTATAGTCCGCTTTTCTGATAATGACTGGACAAAATAAAGAACAATAGAGTGTTAATGTGTCCAGTTGTACCATTTAACTTCTAATTTGCCGCGGATGTACGTTTGATGTTCTAACGCGCCAGTTTTGTTTTTGGATATTTCTATTTGCTCATCAAAAATACTATTTTGCACACAAAATTTGCGATCAGAAATCTTTCAGCGCAGAAGAGAGCCGGTAGGTTAGGTTAGACCAGGGATAGGGAAACTTTTTCCTTCGCTGGCCTAACGAATTTACTAACGAAATATATGGCGGGCCAAGTTGTTGCATTTTTGGCTATATTATTCACTGAAATAAAAATATTGGTATGTATTTTCTGAAACACTAATTTATTGTGCAATATTACAAAATAGCTATTGAAATGAGGATGAAATTGCAATTAAATTAAACTTTCAAGTTAGCTGCGAAGTTTCTAACAATACGAAAACTTCACTTGATTTTTGTTTGATGGTCGCAGGCCGGATTTCAACGCTTCGCGAGCCGGATATACCCCGCGGGTCGTAGTTTCCCCATGCCTGAATTAGACCATGGACTGGTGGCCCGCCATTAGTTCATCATTTGCCCAAGTAGCCCATGCTCTCAATAAGTTTGTGCATCCCACGGTTAGACGAACTAACCTTCGTGGCAATTTCTTTAATGACAACCCAGAAATCCCATAAGAGCACAGTACTTTAGTGTGCAAGTCAGTATGTTTTGATGTGCAGTTAGTATTTTTGATAGAGTACTGTAGTGTAACATATAGCTAGGCAATATGTTAGGTTTAGGTAAGGCTAGGTTTTATAGGTAGGTTAAAGGACTATTTGCTCGTGTTTAGTTGGCAATCGATAACCTTTATGGATCGACATACGTCGCATTGACTGAATTATTTCGTGTTTTCCAAAAACAAATACAGATCGAGTATAAAGATCTTTCAGACAAAACACGAGCAAGATTCCTCAGAGAGTCCGATTAGTGCGGATGTGCTTCTCCATCCATAAATTATTGAAGAAATATAACAAGCGAGTGCTCTATCAAATTTGGAGCTCCCCTCCCTTAATGTGTAATTGATAAATAGGCTTTATCAAATGAAAAGAAAATATAAAAGAAGATAAACTAAAAATAATAATAAAGTGGTATAATTATAATAAAATCCTCACGAGATCCCGAGTACACGGTGTGCACATCACAGTAGTAATATTTTCTGTCGTGCGTTTAAACGTTAAGGTTAAACACTAGTGCCTGATTCTAAGTTTCCTGTCAATAGATGGCGCTGCGGTACTATAATTACTATAATTTGGTTTTTGTATTTAAAAATAGTAAACAAACAAAATATTTCGCTCCGTTGTATGATGCGACAGTTTTAATGTGTTAATTATTTTATAAAGGCAGAATTGTGTCATTTTCTGTTGTATGTTTCTACATCGGGCCCAAACAATCTTAAAATTTGCTGTTTTGTCGTAGCTATGCACGCACACATACACAATGAATTTATATATAAAATAATTGTTAATTTCAAGACGCGGTGTAGAGATTGATTGGTCTAATGGTTACACCTGTGGAATTTCGATTTGCTCGGGCAAGGATCGATCCCACATCACTACAAACGTTTTCTTTTTCTATTTTTGTGAAATATTTCAAAATTACCTACTTGTTTTTTTATTTGATCTATCAAAATGATTATTTTCCATCAAATTCAAGAAAATTATTCGATGATGTGACTTTCTGAAGAATCATGTAAGGTGTACTTACAATTACATCCTTTCAAGCAAACTACTTTTAGATTGGAAAAAACATTGAATTATGGGAGAAACCCGCGAATTGAGAGAGATGATGTACCAAACTTTTTTTTTTAAATTCATAATATTTACAGGTAATAAACAAATTATTTTACATAAATAATGCTGTTGATATATGCAATGATATAAGCATAATAAGAGTATAATCACATTTTTATCCATTATAAAATCATACAAAAATAAAAAAGCTCTAATGAAGCTCTTATAAATTTTACGAACGAATGCTGCAATTTTTTAAAAAATACTAAATAAACTAGCGCCATCTGTTAGAACCTATCATAACTTCGTCGTAACTGGGACGACTCCATCTCGCTAAATAAGGTGACTGATTGATATTTGAGTAGCCAAATTCATACTGGAGACTCTCGGGGTTGTTCTTGAACAACATAAACATAACATAATGCACTCTAATTTTCATAATACAATGCGTAAAAGTACATAGACCGGATTGTAAGTTACGTAAGAGTATTACGGATCAATAACATATGCGAAATTAAAAAAAAAAGTTCGTGGCGGTATCTAGGGGCAGAAAGAACGCTGTCCTCTCAGTCTTGCTTGAGATCACTAATCCGTCCAAGACAATTAGACAAATGGGCCAACTAATAATCGCCTCTGTCAAAAGGTAATAAAGTCTTCGCCATTCGTCTAATTAGTTTAGACGTTAGTAGATTCAATCCCCGGTCGGGCGACATATATACATATATGTGCATAGTATTTGTTCTTACTTACCACTTGCTGAACGGTGAAGGAAAACACTGTGAGGTAAACCGGCATGCCCTAAAACATGTGTTTTTGTCCCCGAAATACGGCAATATCTTTAAACTGCCCAAGCTAATGAGACGAATAGACTTTATTGCCTTGTAACAGAGGTGATTATTGGTTGGCCCGTTCATCTAATTGTTTTGGAGTATATGTGTCTATCTATATACTTAAAAGTATAAAATAATGTTCGATGAAATGCGGGTATACCGAGTGTGTTCTGTGATTTGCAATTCATAGTTTACACTCGGGAACACCTCTGACACCCCCTCGGGGATTCATGTCGTGACGATATGTTGTTGTTGTATAAATCGCTGAAGTTACCGGGTCTTCATTATGAATTTGCCTGTATAATAAGGTGAATAGGTGACTTTGTTTTATATGACCAAATGCATACTGGAGACTTTATAAGTGATCAGATCAGTAACAAGGTTCGATTACTTACCCTACCTTCTGTGAAATACAGAAAATACAATTTAGGCTTTCTATACTGAGTCGGGGACTCGGGACTCGGGGTAGACCATGAATTTGTATAGGAAAACAAAAAATATTTTTCGTATTTCGTAAAACGGGTCATTGAACCTTGATCTTGACGACTTATCGTGTCTCCAACAGCGATATGAATAAAAAAAATATTTATGATAGGTACTTTACATCACTGGTCTCCAATGTGAATTTGGTCATATAAATCATAGTTACTTTATATATATTTATAATATAAAATAATATATAAATTAATACTCGAGGCTTGGTAAGTAATCAGTAGGTATGACGAATTTCGAAAAATAAAATGTTAGTAGGGATTCGGTCTGTGTAGGGTCCGTGCTGAAAGATAGTAACTAACTACCTACCTACTTACTTACTAGCCAAAATGTGGTACCTAAAACCTTTGCAATCGGAAACAAAAACGAACAAACGTAGCGAAAGCGTACGAAGTTAGTGTTGCCATACTCATACTCATTTATTGGTAAAAAACAAACTTATTAATCGAAAAACTTATTAATCTGACTGACCTAAAAATTCTGTACCATAGAAACAATATTTATACGAGTAAATAACTATGAAATCTATCAAGATTAGCGATTATTTTTAACAAAAAAACTGAAAATAATGGTGAAAATTCTACATTTAGGTACAAAAAGGATAATTAAAGTCCCTACCTCTATGAAGCGTCCGAATCTCTTCCAAAACTTTTAGCGCTAAATAAAAAAACCTCCGTACAAACTCGTTTCTCCGTACATAACTGGTCCAATCTGTTTTCTGTAAATGTTCCTAAATCCCTACAAGTACAGATAAATCTATGTTTATGGCAACACAGAGTCGTCGCCGGCCGCGCGTGCCGTCCCTTTGATATTTGCCGACATTGCTCAATAATGGCGGCTTGAATGAAAGACGATTGTCCCTGCTGCATGTAACCAGGCTCGCCGCTACCTAAGTATTTGAACACCCGTGTGGATACCGATTTGCCGCCCTGTTTATCTGCGAATACCCTTCTCCCTGTTACGATATACCTAGGATATAAATGCGAAATAAAGCGTGATAAGTAAGTATTTATCCTGATGAGAGAATACCTAGTGAACGTTATTTTCAGCTAGGAACGAAAAGCGTTCGTTTAGGACGCAAGAAGCCGGAAGTTCTAATCTCCGAGGACAACGTCACTTTTTGTGTTTTTTCTATTTTATTTTATTTATTCATAAAATAACGCCAAAGCCGAAAACGGGGAAGAGTTGAATAAACGTGGGCGGAGCTACGGGCAAAAGGCTAGTGATAAAATAAAATATAAATCACAATAATAGATTATTTTGCAAAGATTGCAGGAAAAATGTAGCGGTAAAGAAATTCACAAAAAACATTTTTTCTTTTATTACCTATATTTTTTTTATTATTTAAAAACTTAGCCGCGGTTTTTTTTCTTTTGTAAATATAATTGGTAGGTATGTACTTACTTGCAATCAAATCTTTTTTTTGTCTTCATAATCAGTTACTGGCAAAACTTTAACTACCTACCTACTATTTTCAATACGGAACCCTAGGTACACGAGTCTGACCTGCACATGACCGTTTTTTTAAGGTTCATTATTTCATCACGAAAAACTGAACCCTTATATGTAAAATCACTTTGTTGTTCATCTGTCGGTTTTTAATTAGGCACGAACAGCGCCTGGGCACGAAGGAATTTATTTTGGCACAAGTGAAGGAATAAATCCAATAAATAATTTTTATTTATATTTACAATTCTGGAATCAATAATAATAGACAAAACAAAAACAAAATAAATACATGTGACAGGAATCGAACTCTGAACCTTATGATTTGTAGTCAGACAGTATATCACTTATGCTATTGAAGTATTTTTTATTGGTGTGAAATTTAAGTACAATTTAGTACGCAATCTAATCATGCGAAACCGCCATGTAGTTAAACCGCACACACGTAAAGCATATTCACACACATCTAACAGTTTTATAGTATGACATCCACAACTACACACGTAAAATGATGGACATTTAACTGAACTTTAAAAGCTAAAATAACCCAATTATTGTTGTAAAATATAACTTTTATTTAAATTCGCGACATTCTTGTATTAAAATGTAATAAAATACAGTGATAAATACAAGCTAAAATTTGTACTTCAGCTGATCTTGGTTAATTAATTTTGTATGGAAATTGGCACTACCGTTTAACCTTAAATCCATGCCGTTTTTATTTTGCTGTTCTAGGCACAACTTATTATGTGATTGTTCATTCAATTTGATAACTTATTATGTCTTCGTCACATTAAACTGTGGAAATAAGGACATAGCATATTATTTTCATTTAACCTATGTCATGTGGCTTTCCACCAATAGGCCCAAGTAGAATATCTACACAAATTATATGAAATGATTTTTTGTAAGTCTTATTTCATACATTTGCGAAACGCCATTTCGATTGATAATGATTTGATTCACGTCGGAAAATGTTTCTGCCCATGAGATATCGCGTGATAGATTGACTTATCTCATAGACTGGGCACGAGATTTATTGATTGAGGTTACTGGTAACTAATATTATAAATCTGTAATCTGGCTTGTTTGTTAGCTTATATTCGAATGAAGCTTTTGTAGCGGGATGGGCTAACATATACCTACACTACCTTTTACCTCGAGAATTAGCCCGTCTAAGATTTACACAAAAACAAATCCACGTGAACAAAGCCTCCAGCAAAAAAACTAGAAACAATTAATAATTATTACTTCAAACATAAAGTTTCGTCAATTTTATTGTACTTCTGGTCAATCAGTATACAAGTTTCTACTTTTATAATAAAATAACACAAGAATATTCCTTTCAGAAAAATAAACTTTCTAAATTTTCATTAACTTTTTTACTTTCAATCGTGTACAATACAACGACCTATTTAGGTAACTTACGTAGAATTTCAGTTATTTAGGTCATAAAGCATCTTATCCTATGTAAAAATCAAATAAATAATAATACTAAAATATTTTATGTGATATTAAAAAAGTCGGCAATTTTTATAAAAACATTAAAAGTCGAATAATTTGAAAACGGTTAGGTTAGGGGTAGTTACCCAAGGTAGGGTGTTTCTAAGTCAGATCAGTCAGAAATGATGAGCACTACACGCACTATCCTTAACGGATCTAGGTCGACTTAACCTGTAACCCTGTATAATATATTTATATAAACAAAAAAAAAATAGTACGCTATATTTCGACTCCTTCTATGGAGTCGTCATCAGTCGAATATAGTATACATTAATAAAAGATAAAAATACAAAAAAAAGTGACAGCTGTTTAATAATAGGGAAGGAGGAACATAGAAACTCTTTGGGAGAAGAAGCAGAAAAAACAGATGATGTTGATGATGATATCACGGTCGGATAGACAGGCAGTAACTACTTTTAGTTAGGGTCAGGTGAGTCAGGAGCTCTACCGCGTAATTCTCATTTGTATCAACTTCAAGCAAATGCATGCGAAATTCAACGCGTGCAAAAGAGATGGCATGTTAGGCGGGCGTCGTCGCACGCACGACAAATATCAATCTCAAGTTGATGTTGATGAAAATCAGAATTACGCGGTAGACCCGCTGGTCATGTCAGTTTGTCAGTGCTGTCTGTTAAGTAATATTTTTTTTCATTATGTATTCTTTTTGAGTGCAAACTTCCAGTGTAGTTTTTCAATTAGCTACCGTAACGGACCAGCCTCTTTCCCAAGATATGCCTGGGACAAACAATAAAGCTACAAGTTTATACTCCGCGATACTCACTCATACAGATTCGCATAGCGGTAAGGGTTCAGTTTGCTAGGGACCCCTAACTTACCAGTCTCATTGGCCACAGCCCTGGCGATGAGTGTCTTGCCGGTCCCCGGCGGCCCGTACATCAGTATACCGCGCGGCGGCTTCACGCCGATGGCCTTGAACAGCGACGGATGACGCAGCGGGAGTTCCACCATCTCCTTGATCTGGGCGAGTTGCTTGCGGCACCCGCCGATGTCGTCATACCCGACAGCGTTCAGCGCTTCTTCTTCTTCCTAAAGCGACCAATATAATGATTTAAGTCTCTGTCTGTCTACTCATAATATGTCATCCATCCAATTATTATACTTAAATTTATCTTCATATATTATCAGGCACTCACACAAGCGCAACGTCCATATACGTAGGTAGGAAGCGTGTATACAAAATGCTCTGAAATTCGACCTATTCCTTGAAAGGAGTTATACTAGAGATCATTACCAACAGATTAAGCCCTATCAACTAGGGGTCGAAAATAAGTGGTCTCTGAGTTACGAAGGTTTTTAAGATATTTTTTTACTAAAAAAATAATGATTCCTCTTTCGGCATTTATTTGTATTTTTTTTCTGATTAATGATAAATGAGTGATCATTTATAAAAAACACACATGCCCAGAATACCCATAATCTCAGAAGTAAAAGGTACGTGGAAAAAAAAAACATTTTTATTTTTTGTAATTTTTGAAAGGCAAATTATTTTCGAAGCGACTAACAACTTAAAGGGCGACTAACTATTTTGTTTCTAAAAAATAACTTGGCAGCAATTAAATATTTTAGCAATAATTATATTAGATGAGCTTTATAATGCGGGGATTTATAAAAACTAAATAATGGCTGCTACTTTAAGGTAGCAAACATATTAAACAGGGCCAATAAAATCATAGGCGAGGTACTATAAATAATGACATGGCGACTAATTTTAACAGTGGGATAGCAAACATTCTATTATAGGCAACTATAGGCTTGCATATAAAAATACACATTCGGGCTGCGATTTGCAAGCAGCTGTAAAAATTAAAACGGGTACTATAATTAAGTATTAGGATTTCAGTATTTTTGTTTGTAGAATCATAATTGAATGAAAACGGCGACAAGCGCGCTCGTTGCATAGAAGCAGAGTGCGGGCCGCGGCGCGGGGGGTGGAGCGCATCACTAGCCAATAGCAAGCAAGCAAGTTCCAAAACCGAATCAGAGCACCCCGACTCTATACAGTCTTGTGGGTACTACCCCTAGAGTGTATATAAAAAGCCGTAGGCGTGGAGGAAGGGCAGCCCTCGCCTCGCTTTTTTCAAGAAACTAGTTTCATTACACCCTCTCCCCAGTGATCCCCCTCCCACTATACGTATACTTAATATTCGAGTTATTTTATCCTACATAAAACATAAAATAACCTTTTAATTTTGAAAAAAATTTATAAAAAAAACTATTGATTTCCGGTACCCCCCCCCCCTTAGGGGGGGCTTATACCCCCCTCCCCCCCCCCATCGTCCCCCCTAAACATATACATAGGTACATATACGTATATAAGAGTCCTTCCCGATATTGTAAGAAAAAGAAAAGTCAAGAAATAAAACTATAGACAAACTATTTTTTTTGCACGTCACTATTTGTTTTATTCAGAGCTCTAAAAATGTCGCACAAAGTATGTTTTTCATGACCATGGTCATATTTTCTTCACATCTCAGTTAACTTTATATACAACCTCATTGTATAATTTAAGAAAGCCTGTTTTCTACTTTTTATCCGTCGTCAAATGTTCGCTTAAGGTGGTAACAGAGGATCTCGGTCCAAAACGCATATTTTATTATTGTTTGCCAAATTTTTGAATAAAAAGTATGCAATAAATGCGTTTTATGGCGATTTGCGCAAATTGCTGATCAATAATCATGTGTTCACAAGCAACTGATGTCATTTTATGCATTACATTATGATTACATTACATAACAACAGTAAATACGCTTTAAAGTTTGTAAATGTAGTGCCATTAAAATGTAGTATATAAAATGACATAATTTATTTTTGAACACTTAATTATTACTAAGCAATTTGCGCAAATCGCCATAAAACGCATTAATTACAAACTTTTTATTCAAAAATATGGAAAACAATAATAAAATGTGCATTTTGGACCGAGATCCTCTGTTACCACCTTAATAATAAATTCAGTTACCAAAACAAAAAATCAATGCCAGTTTAAGTTAAAACAAAGCCTATAACCTGATTATAAAGCTGCTACTTTCTACTTAAAATTATCCTTCAATGTAGCTGCCAACCCATTATTTTTGCTACCGGCTTTAATTTTTTTTAAATCCCTAATTCAGATTAATTTGTCGCCGCGTTAAATACATGCCTTTTTGAAATAACGACGTGTTTTACTTGAAAAAAAATTATCATTTTCGACCCCTAATTGATAGACATTATTTGTTGGAAATGATCTCTAGTATAACCCTTTTCAAGGAATAGGTAAAATTTCAGAGCACCCTGTATACACCTGTATGTCTACATTGACATATAGTGCGCGCCAATCTTTTAGTCGCCTCTGAAGATAGCCGCAAGAGGCGACGTAATAGCCGTATTATGGTGTCAGGGGGACGTTACAGGAGCGAGGGCGCGGAGCACACCCGCCTGTGTGCCGCACCACACCCCCCGCTCGCCATTAGCAGGTGTCAACACTATGCGTTAGTGTTGGTGCTACGTCCGTACACAACACATGCGTTGCATGAAAAGTACCTTCGCGGAAAAAATTCTATGATTCGTTAAGTTTATCATTGAATCTGTTTGTTATAGTTTATTGTTTTTGTTGCCTTTATTTGTTGTTTTAGTTTGTTAAAGTTTTGTTGATTTAGTTTGTTAAAGTTTATTGATGTTGTTATGCCTCGCGGACGTTATAGCGTTTTTAGGCGACAATGTAGGAAAATGGTGTTTATATTAATTCGTTTTATTTATATAGTTAAGATTGCACTAAAATAATAAATAAATTAATAAATAGGTAGGTTCAACAAGTACACCTTCCCACTTTAGTAAACATTTAATAATCAACCGTTGATATTATTGTTTCCTTGACTGTACCTGCGCAATCTTGCACTCGTAACTCATTCAGAGGCGACTAAAAGATTGGCGCGCACTGTACTTACCGACACATACAAACTACCCTCATACAATAATAACTATGGTACTCGCACCTGGGAGTACATGCTAAGATATTAAACGAACTACCAAGTCAAATTATAGGTCAACTGAGTCGTAATCCTCACAAAATAAAAACTATTTTAAAGTGTCACTATCTGAATAAAAACATAGACATAATGAAATAAGTAAAATTTTGTTGTGAACGCTTGCAGCGACACATAAACCTCTTTAGCTTTCGTTAGCTGTATAAGTTTTATAATATAGTATATTTTTCTTGTATTATTCAATAAACGCATAAAAAAAAACAAGTAGAGCCTACCTCTCTCTTGATGGGCTCCCCCTCGCAGTGTATGACAGTGTCCGGTGCTACGATGCAGTACGGCGAGGGGTCGGTCTCCACGACCTTGAACTCTACAGCGCGCATGCCCCCGCGCACCATGAACGTGTCGTCACGGTGGATCGGCCGATACGCCTCCATGAAGTACGGCTTCAGGTAAACCTCAAACAGGTTGCTGGAGAGAGGGAGTTTGGCAGATTAGGCAACAGATGTACGATTGCGAGGTTTAGTTGACTTTGTATGACGACTTTGCCTATAACATTACTTTTATAATTTTATTATGGACCAGCCTTTTATTCAATCTCTGCTCAGTTTTCAGCCTGGTGGTTATTTTATTAACACTTCTTATAGCGTATATGTTGACCAGGGTCTTTACGATGATATTATACAAAAACTGCATCCAAATCTGTTGAGTGCAATGAGTTCAAAAAGGTCACTTTTAGGTCAATGGTTGAGTGGTTTTCGAGTTAAAATGGAACATACATACAGACAGACAAAACTTCTAAAACTTGTAGTTTTGGCCCCAGTACAACACCAATATCTGATTTCATTTAAAATTTCGCAAAAATATTTAATGTAGAGACACAACTTTTTATTAGTATAGGTAGATTCCAACATTTGAAATATGTTATATGTAGGTATGTATATTATAAAAGTACAAACTGTTTAGTAGGTATCACACATGCAACTCAAAACTGCTCACTAGTTCAACTTGGAATTGATAAGCAAGTCGTGAAATATTTTTTACATTACATACAAAATTGCAGTGACTTTTATTTAATCTGTGATTTAATCAATACTTTTTTACTACAACCAAATCAACCAAAAAGTGTCTAGAGTCTAGGGGCTTCCCCCAACATAAACTATCTACGGCGCGCACACACGTGTGTGCAATGTTATGATGTTTACCTACATAGATCGGGGATTCCCTGAAATTTAAACTCGCGACTGAATACGTCTGTTTCGCTTTTCGCAAAAAAGATTTGACTTTTATAAGAACTTGTTGATTTTCGTTATTTTATAATATTTTTTGTTAAACATGGCAAACAAATATGCCAGTGTTAAAAAAAAAATTAACAACTTATTAAAAGAATAATATGTTGATTTTTCTTAATAATTAAAATAAACAAATATTATGTTGTTTTTTACAATAAATAACTTAATACCGAATTAAAAAAGATCAGAATCTTAAAAAGACTGATTGAAATCAACAAAACCATTATTTTTTATTTTTTTACAAAAATCATGGTTTTTATCAACCGACCCTGTGCAAAATGCATTAGATTATAATGTAAAATGTTCTAAGTACACCCAAAATTATTTTACTTACCCAGTCAAACCTTCCACTGAATCATCAATGGGCAGAATATGGACACGCTTGCCATACTTGACAGAAGGGCATGGGGCTATGGACACAATATCAGATAGACGGACTCTCAAGTTGTTTCGAACAACTCTGTTCATGCGGATCTTTTCATCAGGGCAGTTGTCATCTGACAGCACGATGCAGACTGTCTCCTTGCGGCGCTTGCCTTTCAGTAAGACTGTGTCTCCTCTGAATAGTTGGAGTTGCTCCATTTTGGCCTAAAGGAAATATGTATATTTTATTCGGTTTTTTAGTCAATAAACATTCTTACTTTGCTACAACAGTGGCGTGCACAAAACTTTTTGCTGGAAAAGCAAACAATTGGTCAAGAACAACAATAAAAAAAATTAAAAAAATTTAAATATCAATATGAAAAAAAAAAAATTGTATGACGCCAGGGTAGACAATGTCTACCCTAGAGTGAAAATTTCCTACAAACTTTTTTTTTTCAAAGTGATATTTAAATTTTTTCATATTTTTTTCATTGTTGTTCTTGACCAATTGTTTGCTTTTCCAGCAAAAAGTTCTGTGCACGCCACTGTGCTACAATATAATTCTTTAAGTGGGTTTGTTTGTTTGTTTAATTTTTATACCTTTGCAAATAGTTAATAATCACAATTATAATGCTTTGTGAATATAGAAAAAAAATCATGTTCAATTTAAGGCTGGATATTTGAAGCTATTACGTATGTCCTGTTGATTAACTGCGCAAAACAAGGGTTCTTGAAATGTAACTAATTCCTTATCCATGTAATGGCCACAGTTCTGTGAAGTGTTGCTATGCCAAATTAAACATTGTACTTTTTCACTGCATGCCCTAAAGATTTATCAGTGTAATATGGTTTCAGAACACCTCTAATGAGATTTAATTATATAGCATACTTCTCCCTTAGGACTTATGTTATGCCTCTAAACCACCACAGTAAATTACTTCCTGACTTGGAGAGAGAAAATTGTGATTTTCAATTATTTTTTTGTCTGAATGTACAATTTCATGATTATATATCACTGAATTTTTATCATCCTTTTCGAATCATTATCTCATCTTAAATACCATAATTAATTATATGCATGTTTCAAAGTGAGTGGCTTCGTTTTAATCCAAATCTTTTGTGATCTGATTATATATCAAGTACAGATACAAAACCTCAGATAGCAATTGAATAATAGATAAAATCAATAGAATTAACTGTGCCCAAAATAAAAACATTATTACAACATTCTCATAGATGATCTAACTCACAGGTTAGAATGACAATGCAAAAATTATCATAAAATTTTACTAACATTTTCTTCTAATACCCTAAGACCTCTTTATTTTAATAAGGCTGTATTTCTTACTGCTTAATGTACAAGGTTTCAAGTTCATGCAGTGGGAGATACTATCTTAAGTCAAAATCTGCAAGTTATCCATGATGATTTTGATGGTAGATGGACCACAAAATGGGGACTTTTGCAGGTTACTGACCTGTGATAAGGCCACGACAGAGTTGTCATCGCTGACGGCCTCCTCGACAATGAGACGGTTAGGCCTGTCCTTGCGTCGCAGGATCGCGGTGGAGAGATCATCAGGGCTGTAAGCAAAACCATCATCTTACTTCCTAACCAAGCCGCGTCACTCGCTCTAACAAAGAAATTTCATAGATGGAATTGTAAACGACACTGTAATATATGTATTAGTCCAAGATTTGCAGCGAAACACCACAAATTTACTTTGTGTTACTACATAAATCTGTAGTTTGCAGTTTCTAAGTGAATATAATGGACATGATGACAAGCCAAATTTCGAAAGTATTTTCATTCGAGGTGGCAAAGTTATGGTTGCAACGTGTTTATAATGAATTATTGTAAGTTAAAATGAATTACCTTTTGTTGTCTGCCATATTTATCACTAAATAGAATGAAAATTCGTAAATTCACTAGTTATTTGAAACGCCGAATAAAAAGCTTCCTCCTCACCAAACTAACCAAACGTGACGTTGTCGTATTTCATTTGTTCATCGATAATGGCTGTGTTGCCAGAAATAAAAAATATTGTCTATGGGTGTACAGTTTGTTTTCAATGAACAACGACAATTACCGGTTTTGTAATAAATGCAACGCTCATGTTATTTCATTTCAATATATTTTTTAATTCATTAGTTTTAGAAATATTTTGAAGAACATATACAGTGCAAGGAGCAAGTACCTACCTTTTTTATTTATTTATTAATATCTTTTTTTTATAATTTTTGCTAAAAAGACAGTAGATACGCACTCAGCCGCAATATCGCGATATCAATCGTGAAGCCGGAATGCGGCGCATGGCGAGTGAGGCGAGTAGAGCAGTGTGTCGTGTGGCTGGCTAGGGCAACATTGCGGCAACGCGATGAGCAACGCGAGTAGCATAATGTGATACTGTGGCTGAGGGGTTGCACTAACCAGCCACACACTGCTCTACTCGAATCACTCACTCATTCAAATCAATTTATTTATTACAAGTATAAGTAACACACCAAAAACGTCACAAAGGTGGATCTTAAAAACAAAGCAACTAATACAAAATATATCTTATCTAATCAAATATACATACACAAATATACCTACTTTTATTTTACTATTTTATCCATATATCGATGTAACATCACCGCACTCCTCTCCATAGTCTCCATGCGGCGCATTCCGGCTTTCGTTTCACCTTTCACATTAGATGTCGACATGCGCACTATAGACCAATATCGTCGTCGTCCTCGCCAACAGAAATGGTGGATGACATCGATTCATCGCAGTATAACGAGGAACCTAAGTAGAAATATTCGCGCGAGTATGTGGCCGGCTACTCATCCTCATATTTCCGGGGCTTTAGCTCTTTGAATTCCTTATTCTAAGCTTTAGCTTCAAAATAACCATTTACAGAAGGTTTATTCCGTATAACTAGCGAAAACAGGCGCACGCACACATAGACGCGTACGTACGACGATCTCGGAGATAGTCGGGTAAATGCCAATGATACGAAATTCTGCCAAAATCATCATACGTACGCGTATATGCATGTGTGCGTCTGTTTTCGCTCCGTCGGCGTCGTCGAGTAGGTCTTCTGATATATATATTTTGTGCTTTAGCGCAGTAGCCCGAGTAACGCAGCCACACTTCGTCTCTGCCTTCTTTCCACTCGTCGAGTGTGTGGCTGAGGAGTAGGTACAGTCGCCTACAATTCAAGCTCCCTATTTGTAAACAATGTTGACGTCAATGACACCGCAATAAGAACTAGCAATAGCCTATGCTGGCGTCCGTACAGGAAAGAGCTTCAGGCATGTTTGCGGAAGTTCGTGCAGTTGGCTTTGAAAGAAGTGATAGCTCAAAGGACTGTATTAAGAATACTAACTTGCTGTCGACTCTATATTGATTCAATTGATAAAAATGTGACTCTTATCTCATTGATATAAGGGTTGTAATTTATAATTTATCGATTTTCTTCATTCTTTCCGGTTAAACATCAGTCGCTCGGTACAAAGTACACAACTTAACTTTGTTTTTCTTGTTAAGAAGTTTGATGTAAAATAGTACATTGTTCACCGAGGGAAGAAAGGGGAAGATTACCAACGAGGGTGTAGTTTGAGGCCCGAGGCGAAGCCAAGGGCCTCAATACACACGAGTTGGGAATCGCACTTTCTCCCGAGTGATACATAGTGCTTTATACTACACCTGCGAGGAAATAGTATAATTTTACTTTTATTCAAGATACAATAAAATAAACCGACTAACTCGCGTGCGATTGTCACTTTTTATTTCCTTCTTATTTTTTATTATGTGCAGGAAAAGCAAGTGGCCAGTATCATTTTTCGAGTTTTATGTACGAGTTCGCAAAATAATACTGGCCACTTGGCCACTTGCTCATTCTTTATGTTATTTAAAAAAAAAACAGCACGTTAACAATGGATTTGCATATACTTTTTCTGCCCGCTCAAGCACGTTAACAATGAATTTTCATACACTTTTGCCGCCCGCATATTTGTATGACAGTAATGACGTATTTTCTGCATCGTTTTCAACAAAGAAAGAAGGTACTTTCCGAGCAGGTGTAGTATAAAACATATTTTTCATTTTTAACTTCTTTGCGAGAAAAACAAATTTAAGTGTGCTCTTTGTACCGAACGACTGACGTTTACCCTTAATATGTTCTGTGATTCTTACGTAGGTAGGTACTTACTTTACTAGGTACCTTTTAATATTATTATTGAATGAGCAGAAAACTGTTTTTTATTCGTTGTGTGTTTTATGTTTCGTTGCAGATATTTAATTTTTACCTTGATTATCTTTGTTTTGTGTATTTTTTTTAAAAATTATATTTATCAATGCTCATTTTGATGTATTAATTCTAAGCAAAATACAAACATGTCACACCAACTACTTTTTGGTTTATAACGCCGTCGCCGGGACTCCCGCCAACAGCACACAAATGCACATATTGAAAGTTCTTATCTTAGTGCAATAAGAACGAGATTCTTATAATCAATGAGAAAACATAGTGACGGTGTGACATTTACCACAAATATCACTGGTTAGACCTGTATCACATTGGAATAATGATGAAATTGCCTCTTCACTGCGAAATATCGTCCAAACGTGGTGCATATTTTTTCTCAAAGTTATCGTATTTTACTGGGAAGTCCCTGATTTAGAGAGGTACCAATTCGTGTATAAAAGTTTACGGTAAAGTGAAAAGTATCAATGCTAGTAATGTATCAGAACAAAAATATCGAGTATGAAAATAATCGGTATCGTAACAAAAGTATCGATACTTTTTCCGTATCCCTAATCCCTGCTCACCTCAATAGTCAAACCATATCAAATCAAATATTTTTATTTCGGACTAGGCCATAGGTGTTAGTACTACAAACAACTTATTATTATTTGTTTCGTATCAATATCCGGAATCCATCTTTGAGTCAAGCACCTATCTTTCGGCCGGAAGTAGGCCCAGCTAACACCCCTCTCCTGCGACATCAGCGCCCTCACCGGAAGTTTTGTTACAAGTATGGCGGGCGCTGAGCGCATGGTCTTTCTTCATTATAGCGTCGTCTTTCGCGCCGAGTACCCGGGTCTAGCTAACGTTATATAAACGCCGCGAAAGTCCATTTTTAATTTCGTGAACCCTTCTCCGTAATGGGGGATGAAGAAAATTCTCCGTCTGAAGAAATACCGATAGAGGAACCGAATTTAAGAAAAAGGAGGCGTTCTCGAACGCCGCCTCCCGGCGGAAGTGATGCTGGGAGCAGTTCTTCGTCAAGCAGCGGTTCCAGCCCGGTAAGAAAGAAGAAAGGATCCCAAACCGTGAGTGATGCACAGTTCCAATTTCTATCGCAACAAGTTACGTTTTTAACAAACCTTATTGCGCAAAAAGGTACTCATGAAAATATTTGTGATACTGGAGTTAGTTCTGCAACTAATTCTGCAGTAAACACAATTTCACCCAGTGGCATTGAATTACGTCCTCCACAAACAAGTAACGAAAAAAATCTGCTGCAATTATCTGATTTTACCACAACAGTTAAAGAACCAATCTATGGTAAATCAAATGAGCAGAATCTTAAAAAACTCGCACAGTTGCAACGTTTTAATTGTGATGATTGGTATGCAATAAGATTTTCCGATACACAAAAGAAATATCTGACTACCCCCGGTTTTGTTGAGTTAAACATCAATGACGAATTAAAACGGTTTGAAGCTGCCGCGGTACGTGATGATCCTCGCGCGCATCTTTTGGAACGTACTTTTGCGGGATTATCGAATGCCATCATTTCCCAACAAGGCGAGTTGCAAACCGCTTTGCAGAATATAGTGGATTGGTCAAATGATTCTAAAACAACATTAACGACCATGTCCTTGTTCGAAAAGATTCAAGAGCTATTTTCAAAGCAGTCTGCTTACAGTAAAGTTGCGGAAGATATTTTGCAAATTGTGTGTGGTAGGCGCGCAGAGGCAATAACATTACGACGTGAAGCCATTTTGCGCCAGATCCCTGAAGAATATCATCGGGATGTTTTCCAAAAGATTCCACCCAGTTCGGAACTATTGTTTCATGGTGGATCCGTATCTGCTTACCTCCAAAAAGTAGGGGGGGTAGAAAAAATTACTCAACAGACGCGGCAGGTACCTCACAGTCAAAATCATGAGAAAGTATTTAATAATCCGCGACCCTCTACAAGTAAACAGAATGAAGAAAAGTTTTTTCGTCAAGGGAATTACTTCGGAAAGGGTAAGCAACCATTACGATCATCATTTAACCAGTCATACAGAGGCAAGCCTGGAGGAGGTAAAGATAAACGCAACAAAGGTAAGAAAACCAGAGGTAAATCCAATATTCAACCTGAAACAACTCAACAGGTTCGTAGAAACGAAGCCATTTCAGTTATTCAGTCACTTCCGAGTACCGAGCTTCCTTCAAGATGGAGATTGGATGACCAAGCTGGATATCTGCCAAGCATACTTTCATCTGCCGATCGCAAACAAGCATCGCAGGTTTTTAAGGCTTGTTTACAACCACGAACTACTTCAAATGTCATGCCTACCGTTTGGTCTAGCCTCAGGCCCCAGAACGTTCGCCTCTCTGACAAACTGGATAGCAGAGTACCTGAGGTCTCGCAACATCAGGTGTGTTGTCTATCTCGACGATTTTTTGTATGCAAGCCAGTCTCAGACCGACCTTCAAGACACCATGGCATATACAATAAAGTTGATGCAAATTTTAGGCTGGACGATCAACTTCGAGAAGTCTGTTCTGGTTCCGACACAACGCCTAGAGTTTCTAGGCATCACTTGGGACACAAAACTCAACACGAAGTCCTTGTCGGAACCAAAGTGCTTAACGCTACGCAGAGCACTTCAACAGCAAATATCAAAAGGCAGTTGGTCCCTCAGACAGTACCAATCGCTAATGGGGAGACTCAACTTTGCCACGTTTGTGACTCGACGAGGGAGGTTACACTGCCGCACGATGCAATACTACAGCCGGCAGCTACCGAAGAACCATCCGTATCGTCAGGTGAGCATACCTCAGTCAGTACTTGCAGAAATGCATTGGTGGACCACTGCCCTGGGAGATCATGTACCGATGCACATGGAGCCTGCCTCTCACTTACTCACTACAGATGCATCCGACATCGGATGGGCTGGTCAAATCGAACACACAAACATAACAGGTACATGGACGAATGCCCAACAAACCTGGCACGCAAACAGAAAAGAGATGTTTGCAGTTTATGCATCAATACTGCACGAGCAAGGTCAACTTCAATTTGCACGAATTCTTCTCCAGACAGACAATCGTACTGTAGTCTCTTACATAAACAAAGAAGGAGGGACCAAGTCGAAAAAGCTTCTAGAGCAAACACGACAGCTTTTGATATTGTTGGATCAACTGAAGATTACCCTAGTTGCTCAGTACTTCCCGGGCAGATACAATGCGGAAGTAGACGCCCTGTCCAGAGGAAAGTCTTGCCCAGAATGGCATCTGACACAATCAGCAACAGAGGTAATATTCAGAATATTCGGCGTACCAGATATCGATCTCTTTGCATCGAAGACAGCTCACGTAGTACCGAGGTATGTCTCTGTAGACAGAAAAGATCATCAAGCCGTGACTCACAACGCTTTTTGTCACCTGTGGAACTACAGACTAGCATGGCTGTTCCCTCCGCCCAATTTGATTCCGACAGTACTAGTTCATTTAAATCGGGCTATAGGTCAGTACATCCTAATTGCACCGAAATGGAAAAAGGTATTCTGGCAAGCGGATCTCCAGCCGAGAGCCCTACAGCAACCATACCTGATCCCCAACCTTCAACAAGTTCTAGTGGACACCAGGACAGGGACACACCCGCCAGAGATACAAGACCTGCATCTGGAGGCATGGCTGATTTTGGGTGGGAGGACGCGATCGAAGATTGGACAGAACCAGAACGTAATTTGTTAATGTCTAGTTGGCGAAAGTCCACCCTCAATACATATAAGCCTGCATGGAGTAGATGGAAGAGATGGTGTATAAGTAAATTGATAAACTTTAAAAATCCAAGTGCAAGTCAAGTGGCAAGATATCTAGCACATCTACACAACAATGAAGGTTTATCTTATAAAACTATTCTAGTCCATAAGTCAGTAATAGCTACTTTTACAAGTACAACGTCGGAAGTTAATATATCTTCGAACTTTTTCGTAAAACACATTTTAAAAGCTATATCTATTTCAATAAACAAACCTGTAAAGCCACCAATATGGAACCCTAAATTATTGTTAAACTACTTAGACTCCAACTGTCCTAATGAAAACAATATGTACCAGGTCTCTAGACACGTAGCTACCTTGTTGCTCCTCGCTTCTGGGCGTAGGGTGCATGACCTTACCTTGCTTAGAGTAGATTCTGAAAGTTTAGTACAAGAGGAGGACAGTGTTCTCTTATGGCCCCAATTTGGGTCAAAGACCGATAATATCAACTATAGACAGTCTGGATGGAGGCTTCGAAATCATCCTAGCAAAAATCTTAACCTGGTCTATTGGATACCGAAGTTACTACTATTGAGTAGAGATCGCAGACAAACAGGTAATTTCACAGAGCTTTTTATAACGTGTAGAGGTGAACCGAAGCCTGCATCTAGAACGGTTATTGGAGGTTGGATTAAATGTATGTTAAAAGAAGCAGGTATTGAGACATCTCCAGGAACTGTGCGATCGGCCGTTGCTTCTTTAAATTGGGTAGAGAATTTTCCGATCGATCAAATTCTAAATACCGGAAATTGGAAACAAGAACATACGTTTAGAAAATATTATCAAAGGGAATTGATTGTTCAGACATGTGAAAATAATTCCTCTATGTCTCTATCTAATTATTTCGATGCAGTTCGATAGATTTAATTTTTGTATTGAAATGTAACATATTATCCACCTACATTGCATATATATACAATTTTCAGCATCAACAGTAATTTTAATTACTTGTCTCTACACATTATAGCGTCGTACATACATACATGCATATTATATACAACACCAGGAGATAACAAACACGTCACTCAAAGATGGATTCCGGATATTGATACGAAACAAATAATAGAGAGTTTTAACAAACAATAAAACTTACCTATTATTTATTCTTCAATATCCGGAATCCAGGTAATCTCTACCTGGTGCATCTTGAGTACTATAATGAAGAAAGACCATGCGCTCAGCGCCCGCCATACTTGTAACAAAACTTCCGGTGAGGGCGCTGATGTCGCAGGAGAGGGGTGTTAGCTGGGCCTACTTCCGGCCGAAAGATAGGTGCTTGACTCAAAGATGGATTCCGGATATTGAAGAATAAATAATAGGTAAGTTTTATTGTTTGTTAAAACTCTCTATTAACTATGTTAGTGTAAATAACCTATATTATTATAAACTAGATTGGGACTCTGTCTATATGTACTGAGACCCAGTGTCTCAGGATTGGATTGGACTATCAGTCCTCTTGGCAATATTGTTCAGGAGACCATTGACGCTGCCGCGCGTCCTGTGTATCAGCGAAGCAGTTCTGTTGCGTACTATGGCATAGAAATCCTGGATACGTACGAGCCTCAGCAAACATGCCTGATGCACTACAGTAACGCGGCAGCCCCATCACTATCCTGAATGCATTATTATGCTGAACACTCATTGAAGCATTTCTTTGTATAACGTTGTTTTCACTTTTTAGTACAGCGTGCAAACCTGCAAGCCAGCATATTACATGTCACTGCCAATGCCCTGCGCTTCTTCTCAATATCCATGTCGTCCTTCATGTAATCAGTGACCCAGTGGCCCAAGTATTTAAAAGTGATAGCCCTGCTGAGAGGTAGGTATACCACTGAGCAGAATTTGGGGAACCTCAGTGTAAGTTATCTTGCCCGCTTTAAAAACTACAACTTCAGATTTTTTTGAATTATACTTGAGCCCGTGAGTCACCGCATATTGCTCACAACAATGAAGGAGCCGTCTAAGGGCGCTGTCCGATGAACTCAGCAACACCATGTCATCTGCGTAGCTTATGTTATTAAAAGACGTATTAAAAGACCGTCAATTGAGCAACCGACCCCGGTGTTGCTGAGCTCGCCGATCAGCTGATTCATGAATAGGTTGTAAAGTTTAGGCGAAGTTATCCCTCCCTGTCTCACTCCAAACTTCAACGCATAAAAGCCCGATAATGCGCCTGCCCATCTTACACAATTTTCTGGTTCTTGTACCAGAACCGGAACAAGTTGATCAATTCTGGCGGCGTGCTAGTCTCGCTATTTATTTTGTTCCATAGGCAGTCACATGAAACTAAGTCGAACGCCTTCGATAAGTCCAAGAAACACGCGTAAATAGGAGTTTTCCGGTCGGTATAATACCTCACAGTGTTTTTCAGACATAAGATCGCGATTTCCGTCGACAATCCTGGCCGAAAGCCGAACTGTGGATCATTTAGGACTATATGGCTAATGAGTTGAAGATCTAGCTAGACTATCCAATACCTTTGCTATGGTTGTAGCTAACGAGATAGGTCGGTAATTGTTCTTATTGGAGGCGTCACCCGTCTTGTTTTTTATAACTGGTAAAACAAGTGTTTTCATTAAGCCACTAGGCAGTAGGAGTGCGATACACAAAGTTTAAAAAACATACTGAGTACTCTAGGTAGGTGAACACCTGCATGTTTCAAATGCTCAACACTGAGGCCATTATGCCCAGGTGATTTATCCCGCGTCATGCTGTTAAGCACCTGTGCTACCTCTTTACCAGAGAAACGAACCTGCTGGTCTAAAAAAATATCCTCAGTGGTAAGCACTTGTGTGGCAGGCCCTAATGGGATTGCACTCTAAAATGGTCCCTAAAAAATTCTACTACCGGTTCAGTCACACCCCTTCTGGGTGTATTATCTATGCCCTCGATGCTCACTGGGACGCTCGGCCTTGAATTTAATCTATTTGTGTGTTTCCAGAAACTACCAAAATCTTTTGCGGTGTGGTGTATAGATGTTCATTTGTATTTGCTGTCTATTGTCCTGACACCGTTTAAGTTTTGACTTGAACAACTTTCTCCTTGCGCACATATTTATTTATTTATAATACTTTTTGCACATTTACACAATAACTTAAAAGACAAAAGAAACAATAAAACATGGTGTACAAGGGCGGCACTTATTGCTAATAGCAACCCTTGGTAGCTAACAGAAAGATGATCAAAATAACATGTGGAGGTGTAATTATACTAATCAGAAAATAATAGGGAGATCAAGATTAAAATATAAACCAAAATATCTAAGACATAAACTTACATATAAAATACATGAACATACTTAAATAAATGAATACATTCCTATAAAATATACACATACATATATAAATAAAAAATAAACATTCAAAATGTATAATAATATTGGATATTTGAGTTCTAAGATGGGTACCCTGCTGAGAAATATCGCTTCATTTTTGCCTGGATTGATACTGGTAAGCGATTCCAGAGTCTTGCAGCGTTTACCGAAAATGAGTCATTGTAAAATCCTGTTCTGTTTTCTGGAATAGCTATCCTTTGACTGTTGCAGGAGTGCATTTCACGCCCGCGTTCATTAATGAATGTGAACCGTTCACGGAGGTATCGAGGAGCAGAGGGATTGTTTAATACACTATGAAGGAGAAAAAGAATGTGAGCATTTCTGCGAATATTATCAAAAACGAGACCAGTGTGTGGTTTATTGTGGAGAAACCACAACTGAAAACAAAGCCGAGCCTTCCTA
Source organism: Ypsolopha sequella (assembly GCA_934047225.1). Lineage (NCBI taxonomy): Eukaryota > Metazoa > Arthropoda > Insecta > Lepidoptera > Ypsolophidae > Ypsolopha > Ypsolopha sequella. Next base: position 7,228,368 of record OW204002.1, on the reverse strand, counting down.
TGAGCCTCCCTTACATGTTTATTCCAGCCAGGTAAATGTAGCTTTCTCTGCTCTTATTAAGATCATAAGTACATTTCATCTATTATTCACCTATGTTCTATATTACAGCAATACCTATCACAACAGCATCTTAATTCCATTGGATAGTCGACCTCTCTTAGTTTTTCTGTGCAGATTTCATTGTTTTTTTTCTGTAGGAGATCGCGCTCACCCCATATAACTCTATTACATTGGTTATTGCATAATATAATTTTGGGTTTGAGCTTGCCTAAATTAAGTCGAATTTCCAACGGAAAATGATCCAACCAAAGTGCGTCGTGTGTGTCGTATATTAACAGAGATAATAGACTCCCACGCCGCGTCCCTGACAAGATATTGGTCAAGCCACATCATCGACATCCATGTACATCGCTTACATAAGTGTAGCTATCTCAGTCTATACCCAAATGCTCACAACATCTACACAACGCCAACTCAAATCATCACAGAAACATTGTATTAATGTTAAACAGAGAAGTCTCTTCGTCATAAAGTTTTCTCCGTCAGTCGGTACAAATATCGAGAAAAACTATATTGAAATAACGTTCACATCCACGCGCACTGTATTACGACGTCGCACACTGGTTCCATATCAAGAAATTGTGGAATTAAGGGTTAATTCAAGTTGAAGATGCAATGAAGGAAATTTTGTTTTGACAGCACTAAAACTAAAGTTAAAGCCTTCAGAATCGGCTTTATTGTTACTACAAAACCGATTCAGAAGGCTTTAATTATAGTTTAAGTGCTGTTAAAACTAAATTTTCTTTATTGCAAAATAATTCGTAAGTGTTAAAAACAGAAGCTAAATTAGTTTGTAAAATTTTCAGGCTTGACAGCTCTAAAACTAAAATTAAAGCCTTCAGAATCGGCTTTACTATATTTGTTGTTTTTAATAATATTCCCGCTCTAAATTGAATTCAGTCGCAAAAACATTTTCTTTTTGTCTATTATCATCATCATCATATTCTTTTACAGCTTTATAAAATAATTTCATTAGATAATCACGATTTTCAGCTGTCATCAATTGGATTTTCTTTGAGACCTTTTCGTGTAAGCCTCTAATTAATGACCGGGTAACGTCTGCCATAACCATATCTTTCTGATTCACCAGAGTGTGAGTCGCGAAATTTTTCAACTCGCTTATATACATTTTCATCATCATTTCATCATCTGTAGAAAGTACTCTATTAAATCTATTGAAGAATTTATCTCGTTCTGGCAAATCCTTGATGATTTCCTTGTAGATCTGAAAAAGCCGGACTCGAATATCTTCGGCTACCAAGTCTGCTATATAATTTATTTCACAAGTAAGCCGATCGATAGCCAATTTTTTATCCGGGTGAAAAGTATTTATCAGGTTTCTCAGGTCGTTGAAATATTTGTTTATTTGTCTGTTTGGAAATTCATATATTATTATGTCCAAACATTGGTTTATAAACTTTTTAATGAGCTGGCTTGGAGGTAAATGTGTGATCCGTTCTATATTGGGATAAAAATTAAAAACTTGTTTTTCTTTGGAAGCACCTAATAACACCAAATCCACGTTAAGTTGAATGAGAACAATAACTGCCGCTTTATTGTTCATTGTTTTGTTTTAATTAAAAATCCAATCTTTAAAAATACCGTAGATTATTGAAGTCGTACGTAATTTGAATGTTTAAACCCGAAACTATTAATTTTTAGGGTTCCGTAGTCAACAAGGAAGGGTTGGCTTTAGCAGGAGGACCTCTGATTTTTAGTCTTAATTACATTGTAGGGGTTTCTTTGGGTCTATATTAGACCTGTTATTTTATTTGTTTTTTATTTGTCGCAAATTTTGCTTTATTTAAAAAACAATATTTACTCAATATTCATGAAATGTATCGTACTTTTGTTGATTTTACGACAGTTATAGCTGTCATAACAGTAGACTACTTAAAAATGCGTGTAATGAAACGTAAAAGTGAAAAAAAAATAAGGTGGCAAAAACAGACAAGAAAATTTCAAAAATCCTTCATAGACGTTCCGCGACTCCCATACAAAACCTTCGTGGTTATGATAACCAAGAAATCCTTTAGCGCAGAAGATTGTGCCCCCTAATCGACACTCTGACCCAAGTATACATTATAAATATTACAACCACTTTTACAGACCATCTTTAATTTTTTTAGGATCAGTTATCTAATTATGTTTGTCCTTAAAAAAAGTAAACATTTGCGCCCTGTGAAACTTTATGCGGTTGTTACCCCCCCAACTACCTTCCCTTCCCCGAACCCCAACGAAAATGTTGTTTTGCTAAATATTAACCGCTCAGATATTCTTAGCAATAGAAAGCTGTTATTTGGCATAATTATTAAAAAACAATTTTTAATGGTTGTTTACCTACACGTAAAGTGGGGATGATTTTATTTTTCTCGTCTGTCCTATGGTGAGGGTGTCTTTGGGTAGCTCGATCAAAAATATTGTGGTTGTGCTAAGACCATTTTTCGATTCAAGGATCCTTTTGCGATATACTAAACTAAATTTATTTATTTATTTATAGCTTATTTCTAGGTTAAAGATTTTAACAATAATATTGTTTGTTTTATTAGTTCTCTTCCAGGAACCTCCATCTCTCTCTATCCTTTGCCTCTCTAGTTCACGTCTTTCCTGCTTCTTCTCTTATCTCGTCTTCCCATCTCCTTATTTTTACTAAGCTAAATACTAAGTGCCAATTCAAATTCAAATAGTTTATTTTGCAATCGAACAGTTTTTAAATGAGGTTTGTACCATTGCTGCAGAAAGCAAAGTGAACTCTGATTAAAAACTGCCGCAAAATTGGAAGCGGAACGTTCCGCGGGTCTAGCGTGTAATTCTGATTTTCATCAACATCAACTTGAGATTGAAATTTGACGTGCGTGCAAAAGAGATGGCATGTTAGGCCGGCGTCGTCGCACGCACGTCAAATTTCAATCTCAAGTTGATGTTGATGAAAATCAGAATTACGCGGTAGACCCGCCAGTTGGCTGTTCAGTACCAGTCATTAAAACAAAAAGCTATGACAGCCTACGCCACAAGTCAGCATTTACACAATCAAGACGATATGCTCAAGTGTATCGAGTATCTGAAAGTTTCAGTCCAAGATGCGTGCAAGAAGCAGCCGGCTAACGAGCCATTGTCTTGTGCAGATGTTATCAAAAACGGCAAAGATAAATTCATCAGACCAATTAATTCCACGTCGGTTGGAATTTTTCCAAAAGATAACCAGAAAAGCAAAACAAATTTAATTCAGTCTACAATATGCCCCGAGGAGTTAAGGCGATATGTAAAAGTTTTAGCGTCCCTGTTACCCCATATGCGAAAAACCTCTCAGTGCGAGAAGGTCGGATTCGTGGAAAAGTAGAAAAAAGACGGTTTTTTATTAATATAAAATGTATTAAAGTTGCTATCAAAATTTCTAGATACTGTAAAAACCCATCTTCTAATAAAATATAATTGCAGTCCATTTGTCATTCCAAATTGTCAAACCAGGAGAATTAGTGTCGAAAAAGACCTCATTTCAATAAATATTTGTATCGAGCAGAATTTCTCCAATCACGTTTTAGAAAAAGATTCCAAAAATAATATACTATTTTATCAAAATAATAAATTATTTATTGAAGTAAAAAAACTGAAGTACTGACTTAGTGCCTTAAAACTTCACGTGCGTAGTGTAAGTAATACCAAAAATGGTGGTATGGTCATCAACACTCAAAGGAAAGAAGATATCCAGAAACTTCAAGTCTGCAAAATTCTCTACTTCAGAGCTAGTAGTTGCTGATATCAACAAGCGCAAGCTAAAGATCATTATCATTGGTGTTCTGAGTCATTTAAACTTTGACCGAATGCTTGTATGAACAAAATTTAGATTGATGTAAAAATTAATAAATTTCAAAAAATACTTAATAAATAGTGCATATGTGTATGTATCGACCAAGTATTTCACATTAAAAACTATCGCTGTGTTTAGCTGTTCCTGGATTTGAGCTGGTCCTGGTTAGTTATCTATTTTTATGTCTGTACATGGGAAATTATTAATTGGGCGAATAAAAATATAATTAGTGACTTCAAGAGTCCGCAATAAATTCTAAGTGGGCGAATTTAAAGTATGAAATCTAAAATATTTCACCAAAAGTCAAAAAATAGGTGCGAAGCAAAGCAAGGAGGAGCGTGTTAAGTTTACATGTAAGACAAAATAAGGAGCCGAGCGAAGGGAAGCGGAGCGATGCGACGTCCCTAGTTTTATTACTTCAAATTAAATTGTCACTAAAATAGAAAATAGTTCGCCTAAAAATTATTCAACTCTACTCAAATTTGTATTTTCAAGTCGCCGTTTTCAACATTTTTATTCGCCCACAGTCTTTCGCCAACTTAGTATTTTAGTACGCTATATTCAGTATTTTTGAAACCTTAAATTTTAATTTATATTCGCTCATTTAAATGTATAGGTACTACCCTCTGTACATTATCAAGACAAAGAAAAACTTTAATTCATGGTTTTTTATTTCAGGCAGATTAATTTTAAGTATGTGGGTAAGTATGGGTAATAAATTTGAAACTGATCGACACTTAGAGACTGACCTTGAGCTCAGATAACGGAAGCTTAGATTGGAGTCGCTCTAAGAGTAAGATATCGATTTCTTTAAACGTTAACTCATCAACAGCTCGATTGTATTCATCAATGGCACGTCTCATCTGTCTGAACAACTTAAATTGCTTGCGATTTGAAAAAGTCTTCACGCGTTTTATTATATTTTCTCGTATTAGCTTACGTGTCTGTGCATTAATGTACAACGTTATTCTTTCCCCGTAATTTATCAAAAGCTCTATGTAGTCATCGAAATGTATTTGTTCCATTAGAGTGAACATATTGTTGAAGTCTTTTAGAAATTTATATCTTTCGGGAGCTGTATTCTCTGTTGTATTTCTTAGTATTTCACGGTACTCTGTTAGCCTCTGCTTGATGTTACCGGGATAATATTCGACTAACTCTCTGATATGTTTAGCTAACTTTATCGGATACTTTCTTACATCTTCGTCATAATCGTCTAAATCTTCCAAGTTCCGAGCGACAAGTCTGAGATATTTTGGAAGCATTTTTGTAGGAAAGTTATCAATTAGAACATTGAAATAATTCATCAAAAAATCTGTAAATATCGTTTTTTCGTAGTGTTCGCCCTGAGAATGTACCCTCCAAACATTTTCATGATTTAAAAAACAAAATAGACCGATCACAATGCGTTTATAAATGCTCATGGCGGGTATACAGTATTGTCATCAATATCTACTAACAATCATGCTGGCTAAATCTGTGGAGTGATTGACAATCGTAAAGCAATTTCACGCGAAACATCCTATTGCATTTTAAATTGATTGAGATATGATTGTCTCATAGCATTTATTTTTGTATGAAGTAAAAAAACTGAAGTACTGACGTAGTGCCTTGAAACTTCACGTGCGTAGTGTAAGTAATACCAAAAATGGCGGTATGATCATCAACACTGAAAGGAAAGAATTTAAGATAGCCAGACTCTTCAAGTCTGCAAAATTCTCTACTTCAGAGCTAATAGTTGCAGATATCAACAAGCGCAAGCCAAAGATCATTATCATTGGTGTTCTGAGTCATTTAAACAATAACGAAGTTTTAGAATGCTTGTGTGAACAAAATTTAGATCTTGAATTAAAACACTTGTACTTGTAGTTTCACTTTATTTGTGTTAACTCCCAACCGGTTTCGGATTTTATTCCATTTTCAAGGGAAGATCTTAATTAAAATATTTTACATGACTCCAGGCACTAGCTCTGAGCAACGTAAACAATGATAATGTTGCCTGGAGTCATGTAAAATATTTTAATTAAGATCTTCCCTTGAAAATGGAATAAAATCCGAAACCGGTTGGGAGTTAACACAAATAAAGTGAAACTACAAGTACAAGTGTTTTAATTCAAGATGTGTTTCAAGTTTCACCAAGTGCCGACAATCGCAAGTATAAATTTTGTTTAACAAAATTTAGATTGAATTCAAAAATTCAAAAATCAATTAATTTCAAAAAATACTAAATAAATAGTGCATGTGTGTATGTATTGACCAAGTACATTCACATTTCACATCTCATCTATCGCTGTGTTTGCGCTTGCCCTGGTTAGTTATCTCCTTTTATGTCTGTACATGGGAAATTATTAATTGGGCGAATAAAAATATAATTAGTGACTTCAAGAGTCCGTAATAAATACCGAAGTTAACGATAAAAAATACTAAGTGGGCGAATTTGAAGTATGAAATCTAAAATATTTCACCAAAAATCTAAAAATAGGTGCGAAGCAAAGCGAGGAGGAGCGTGTCAAGTTTACATGTCAGACAAAATAAGGAGCCGAGCGAAGGAAAGGGGAGCGATGCGACGTCCCTAGTTTTATTACTTCAAATTAAATTGTCACTAAAATAGAAAATTGTTCACCTAAGAATTATTCAACCCTACTCAAATTTGTATTTTCAAGTCGCCGTTTTCAACATTTTTAGTAGCCCACAGTCTATCACCAACTTAGTATTTCAGTACGCTATATTCAGTATTTTTGATATCTTAAATTTTAATTTATATTCGCTCGTTTAAATGTATAAATAAATGTATACTACCCTCTGTACATTATCAAGACAACTTTAATTATGTTTTTTTATTTCAGGCAGATTAATTTTAAGTATGTGGGTAAGTATGGGTAATAAATTTGAAACTGATCGACACTTAGAGACTGACCTTGAGCTCAGATAATGGAAGCTTAGATTGGAGTCGCTCCAAGAGTAAGATATCGATTTCTTTAAACGTTAACTCATCAACAGCTTGATTGTATTCATCAATGGCACGTCTCATCTGTCTGAACAACTTAAATTGCTTGTGATTTGAAAAAGTCTTCACACGGTTTATTATATCCTCTCGTATTAGCTTACGTGTCTGTTCATTAATGTGCAACGTTATTCTTTCCCCGTAATTTATCAAAAGCTCTATGTAGTCATCGAAATGTATTTGTTCCATTAGAGTGAACATATTGTTGAAGTCTTTTAGAAATTTATATCTTTCGGGAGCTGTATTCTCTGTTGTATTTCTTAGTATTTCACGGTACTCTGTTAGTGTCTGGTCTATGTTACCGGGATAATATTCAACTAACTCTCTGATATGTTTAGCTAACTTTATCGGATATGATCTTGTATCTTTGTCATAATCGTCTAAATCTTCCAAGTTCCGAGCGACAAGTCTGAGATATTTTGGAAGCATTTTCTTAGGAAAGTTATCAATTAGAACATTGAAATATTTCATCAAAAAATTTGTAAATGCCGTTTTTTCGTATTGTTCGCCCTGAGAATGTACCCTCCAAACATTTTCATGATTTAAAAAACAAAATAGACCAATAACAATGCGTTTATAAATGCTCATGGCGGGTATACAGTATTGTCATCAATATCTACTTACAATCATGCTGGCTAAATCTGTGGAGTGATTGACAATCGTAAAACAATTTCACGCGAAACATCCTATTGCATTTTAAATTGATTGAGATATGATTGTCTCATAGCATTTATTTTTGTATGTATGTAGCGGTTACCAGCAATCAAGGCTAGAGTTTGTGAGTGTCAGTTTTATTCTAACACTTATACTTACAAGTTCCACTATGTTTATAAATAAACATATATATATATATATATGTATATATATATATATATATATATATAGGTATATATACATTATAAAACAAAAAAATAGTGCAACTTGTACAAGAAGACTTTAAATTTTGGTTTTGTTTTATGAAGAAACCCTAAAAATATCTCTTACAAAAGCAACTTTACTAATTACGTGTAAACAGTTCTACAGCCAGCTGGCACTGTAGTGGCGTGAAATATTGAGTATGTCAGCGAAGACCTCATGTACAAGGCTCTCAGAATCCTCTTCCATAACCAGAAGACCACGAGCGTTTTAATCAATGTAGTATAGTTCGAAAACTGTCAACGCAAATAAATAATCATCGAAAATCACCTTGTCTTCGGGCTGAAATAATTCGTTTAAAAACAAAACTTCTTGTCGGTCAGGTTTTCTGTTTCGTCACAGCATTGCATTAATTCTTTTTTTATATAACTGACACGCATATTTGAAATTTCAACAAGTAACTCTTCGGTACTGTTTACTTTAGTCAAATCTATTATATAAAATTTGAAATGCTAGAAAAGGACAAAATTCACGGGAAAGAGAGAGATGGCGTTATACACACCTTTGTGTGCGCGTATCACGATACCAAAATCGTGAAAAAATAATGCAATTCGATTTCTTGGATTGTGACAATGACGAATGACATAAACAATATGGGTTTAAATAATAATAATAATTACGATACTTTGTAGGCATTTAAACGTCATAGGCGCCATCACTCAGTGGCCCTACTTAAGATATGTGATCGCTTAATAATTAAAGTATGAAATTATTATTATTTATTTTCTTGTTTAGGGCAAGTATGAAATTATGAAATCACAATGTTCAGCGTTTCAGAAACGTCAGATCTGTATGGCATATCCTCAGAATAATCCTTATTCTGAGAGCATATCAGACGGCCGTTCATACTGTTTTGGGTTTGCAAAAACGTTACATCATACAACGCAACTTTAAACGCAAATAGAACATCAAATTATTTTTCCAGAGAATTAATTTTATATTAATTAATTAATTCCAGAGATTATCTCCTACATCCAACGCCACTCACAACCATCTCCTGTCTATGATTAAAGTGTTTATTTTTTTATATTATCAACGCGGGCAGAGTCGTGGACACATCTAGTTTTTTATAAGTTCCATGTAGTCGTCATTTTGTCCTCTATCAGGAAATTCGTCAGGAACCACAAAATAATTTTTGATGAAGACTTTTATGTACTTCAACCTTATTTCTTCGTTGGTTGTACCCTTGATTCTGAATTATCATTGTATTCTAATTTACTATTGCTAATTTCATGGTTTGCGTTTTACGATTATGACGATATTTTCTTCGAGAGTAATAAAACACAATGTGTGCTTAGAAATACGAGATTTTTTAAAATAACATTGCATAGTCTAGCTAAAACTTAAATAGATAGAGATAAGTAAAAAAATAAATACAGGGTTACAGGTTAAGTTGACCTAGATCCGCTAAGGGCGTGTAGTGCCCAAACGGGTTATTCCCAGAGCTCCAAAAATTTCTTCCTACGGCTCCAAAAATTCAATTTAATATTTATTATTGTAATAATTTTAGTCTCGTCGGCTCCAAAAGATTAACTGTACATATATATGTAGAACAGGACGAACACATAGTTTTACTAAAAGACCCATGTCAGTGAAACCCTTATAGCGTTCTGTTTAAAATTTTTGTAAAGCGTTTTTTTTTTTAATTGTGGTTATTTATTATTTTAAGGCTGATTAACTGTGATAAAACATGTCCTCAGCAATAGAAACTGTGTTTAGCTGTGATTCTTTTATAAATATTTTAATATAGAGTATATCAAATCACCTAATATTTTAATTATTTATCCATCTACGCTTTTATATATTTTAAGACTGTGCATCAGTTTACTATGTCGTAACTGGCGCCCTCATTGCGGTTTTCCTCATTAAGTACAAGAAAAGAAACGCTTCGTAGTGCTGTAGTATATTTATATGCTTCTACTCGAATTTGTTATTTATGTACTCGTACAATGTGACTGTACATGATAGCTTTTGGAGCCGGTAAGAAATGAATAATTTCTACAAATTAATTTTTGGAGTCCTGGGAATAACCCCCCCAAACCTAACCGTTTTCGAGTTATGCGACTTTTAATGTTTTTTTACGAAAATTGCCGATTTTTTTAATATCACATAACATATTTTGAAATTGGCAAGTTTTAGTATTATTATTATTTAATTTTTACATGTAGGATAAGATTATTTATGACCTAAATAACTGAAATCCTACGTAAGTTACCTAAATAGGCCATTGTACACGATTGAAAGTTAAAAAAGTTAATAAAAATTTATGAAGTTTATTTTTCTGTAAGGAATATCTAAAAAAAATATTATGGCAGATGTCTTGCAGATGTGACTAATAATATCTACGTTTTATCAGCTATCTAACAAGGTATAATATCTAGGGTTTTATTAAAGTTCAAAGAAAAAAACGGATCTAGGTCGACTTAACCTGTTACCCTGTATACATTTTTAGGATTAATTTACTAAAAGAGAACTTACAAATAACACATTCATTAGTGGACCTCGCACCTCGGTATGATAACACTTGTTACTTGAGGTCTCTTATTGTTACAACTTCCAGGAGCCGTATTTTTGAATCGTTCGTATTCAATTTACGTGCGAAAATATATACCTGTCTCATCTTGCAAATGACAAGTTCTGTGTGCTACGTGAGATGGGTATATATTTTCGCACGTGAATTGAAAACGAACGATTCAAAAATACGGCTCCAGATTCGATTAAGGTGGTTGCATCAATTTTTGTTCCCAAATGCACAACTTATTATTGTTTTCATTCTTTTTGAACAAAAAGTATTACATAAAATTAAATGTGATTTACGGCACAAAAACTACACATAAATACATATAAGTTACGGCTGTCTCCCAGAGGGGTAGGCAGAGACTACAGATTTCTATCTGCTACGATCCAGGCACACCTCTTTCACATTCATCAATCTAGTCATACAAGCTCTTCTATTCCGGGTACTTGTGACATGACCCTTCTTCAGTATGTCGCCAATTTGGTCAGCATACGTCCTTCTAGGGCCGCCTGGTCGAACTGTACCTTCCACTTGCGCACTATAAATTTCGTCGCTTTACTCATACTCTAGCAACTTTTTTTATTACCCGTCCAGCACAATAAGTCTAATGGCAAAGACTTTATTTGCTTTTCATAGAGGCGATTATATGTTGGCTCTTTGGCCTCTTTTTCTTAGACGCGTAATACGCAGCGAAACAACAAATTGGTGTGTTTTTAGCTATACTGAAATATTTTGAGGGAAAAAATATTGAATTTAGGTCATATACCTTCATATAACCTATTACCTATTGTATGAAAAAAAAAATCAAGTTGATCTCTTAACCGCGTTCTTCGAACATTTGAAAACCAAAAAAAAGGGGGTGCAAAACGTTTTTTTTTTTGACAAAATTATAAATCTTAGTACATTGTTTATACGTAAGATCCTTAGAGAAAAGATTAATAAACCAAATATATTTTTTTCAATACAAGGAGAGTCCGAATTTCTTCAAACGAATCCTAGATAGACTGGAGTTGGTCATGCTCTAGGCTCAAGTACAGTCTTAACTACTATAAACACGCTGTGTTGTGCTGGATCATTTACAACCATAGACGAATACAGCCTACAGACTCCTCATAACAAGCGACCGATTTCTGTCAACACATCTGACTGAACCAGCAGAATATACAATTCGCTACTCCAAAATTATATATTTCGGTAGGCCAAACCAAAATGGCTTCTATATTCATTCGTTAGAGTCTTCGTCTTCGGGAAAGATAAGTTTGTGGTGCTATACGTAAGATTGGGAGAGCCAATAGGATTGCAGTATGACGTTTTGATTGTTGACAGAATTATTTGTACGCAAGATGTTGAACAATAGACGTTTTTCTGGGCTGTATTGTCTATGTTTACAACGTAATGCATTAAAGAACACAACATTGCTAAAAAAGCCTAATTGACATTAATCCATTGTCGCATAATCACATTGACTATGCTTTCTATAAAAAAATAAAGAAAACAATGATAAGTTGTGCGTTTGGAAACGAGCCATGACGCGAAAAATTATTAGATATCTACTTACTTATAAGTGACGTTATGCAGCCAAATTCATACTGGAGATACGGTAAGTGATCAGTATCACGTATCGATAACACTTTTTGCTAATTTCTTCTTCTTACGTTAGTTCTTAGAAAAAAGGAAAAACATAATTTACGAATTTCACAAAAAGGGTCATACCGAGCACTTATCGAGTTTTGATTTTGGCTGTACAAATTAATGTCACTTTGTATACAATGTGTAACAGAAAGGTGTTACCATATTTGAAGAGCTTATTCAGTCAATGGTATAGAACAACTTTTACTATGGAACGAACTCTGGAAACTCTAAAAAGAATCTGCCCCTCTATACAAGTTGACTTTTTGATCATCGTTCTAATGCATACTGTGGCTTGGTAAGTGATCAGTATCATGCATCAATAACAATTTTGGTGAAATTCGTAAAATGAAATTTCGACTCCCCCTAGTGATTCACTCGGGACTGGAACTGAATTTATATGGGAAGCCGAAATTTTATTATACGAATTTCACAAAAATTGTTACTGATCCAAGATACTGATCACATATCAAGCCTCCAGTATGAATTTGGACGATGATCAAAAAGTCACCTTGTATTTCGGCCGAGCGCCATTGCATTTTTCTATGATACAGCAAATTTGTTTTTCGTGTTTTTTCGGGGTTGTCTCCATTGTAAAAGTTTTTCTATACCATTGACTGAATAAGCTCCTTAAATATGACCACACCTTTCCGTTACACGTTATATAAGATATTGCAGAAGCCGAAAACTAGCGATATTACTTGTCAATACCAACAAATTTCCGTAAAAAAAAATTGAGTAATCGAGAAAAAAATGTGTTGTTTCATGCATTTTGGTCGGGTAACTATATAAGATTTTATAAGACAGCAGTTTTTATTTTCATGATTTGATAGTTGGCTCCATAGTAAAAGTTGTTCGTATTGTCGAGTACTATCGCCAGTTTCCGGCTTCCGCAACAAAATATTAACACATTCTGTATAAGTATAACATAGTGTAATATGCTGTAAACATACATTATTTTTGGCAAAATGATATCATTGTATCATTGTTGTCAACTAAGTAACTTGAAGCTTGAAATTCCTGTCACCGAACCAATCTCGTAGACATTTAGAGACCTGGAAAAGTAATGAGTATGATAAATAAGTACGAGTACACTGTTAATTAAAAAAAAAAGGAATATACAAGGTGTAACCATATTTGAAGAGCTTATTCAGTCAATAGTTTCGAACAAATTTTACTATGGAACAAATCCTGTATATTGAAAAAAAAATTACTCGCTTCATAGGAAAATGCAATGCCGCACGCCCGAAATGTATGGAAGGGCAGATTTTTTTTTGAGATTTCATGGTTGACTCCATAGTAAAAGTTGTTCTATACCATGGACTGAATAAGCTCTTCAAATATGGTTACAGCTTGTATAATCGAGATAAAAAAAGGCGAACGCAGTCGCAGCTAAGTAACTACTGAAGCATACCCAGCAATGGCGGCGGTTTGAGGCCGCTCCACATTCTCGGCGAGACTCTCGGCACGAATGGGACAAAGCTATATGAGTAAAGGAAATAGACCCTATTGCGTTTCGCCTTACTCGTATAGCTTTGTCCCATTCAAGCGAGAGTCTCGCCGAGAATTTGGAACGACCTTAAGGGTCGGTTGCGCCAAAAATGCTCTCGCGTTTGGACAATTTGGCATATTAAAACAAAATATTTTTGACAAATTACGTTTTCCGTGATTTTACTGATCTTTCCGATTTTTTTTTCTCAAAGATTGTAATACTTGTGTCAAATCTGAAAAATTATAACGTAGTTCAACTTCTTAACTACTTACACAAATTTTATTTGTTAAAATGTATTTTTTTATTAAGCTAAATTGTCTAAACGCGAGAGTATGTTTGGCGCAATCGACCCTTAAGTGCGTGAGTAGAATTGGCTTACTATGATGTGAGTGTGTGTGTGCGCGGGCTCGTGCGTACAAGCGAGTTGGCTTACTTACTATGGGTCCGAATTTTTTTTACGTTCATGTGTTCATATGTATACCTGCCAAACAGTAACGGTAATCAAAGAGGCCAGCAGGAAGTCCCCTCCAGCAACCAACACACAACCGAAGATCAGGACGTCCAGAGTGGCCAGGTTCCATTCTTCACACCACCTGTAAAAAACCGGCCAAGTGCGAGTGAGACTCGCGTACCTCAGGTTCCGTATTGTGGATGATAAATTTAATTTTGTCATTTTTTTTTCGTGAATTTCTCAACCGCTTTTTTTTTCATGTCATCTTTACGTAAACACATATTACCAGGATTTTTTTCATATTTTTCGGTCCACCAGTTTTGGAGATAAGGGGGGGGGACATACATTTTTTTATAGTTTTTCAAGGATTTCTCAAAATAGATGCAATTAAATATAGCCAAACTATATATTATGACAATAAGCTTTTTAATACCTACAATTTGATACCCATATTGTATTTTCTTAAATAATTTTTTTAGTTGTTTTACTTCTTTTTTTAAATTTCTCATTTATGCTCAACTTTTTTTAAATCACTATAGTTTTCCTGTTATTGGCCAGTTATGATCTTTAATCGACATTTTTTTCATATTTTTTGGTTTACCAGTTTCGGAGATAATTTTGTACCTTTTAGATACTACGGAACCCTAAAAAGGAATGTCTAATATCTTATCCATCTTAGCCTAAATACTTTTAGGGAATTGGGCTTTTTCAATATGATTCTGAGTTTTGAAACTTGTCGATTATCCGGACCCTCATATTTGGGTTGATCCGTTTTTTTTTTCTGATTATCCTACCTACAACATATACAAGTCAGCGTAAGGTAGTAAAAGGGACAGACTGAAAATCAGCGTTGTGCTGCTGTTCTACAGCACACAACAGATGTTGAGTCTGCCCCTTTTTATCACATTTTAACTTATTTAATATGCATTCATCTTTTTATTCACAGATATTTTTATTTTCTATAATTTTATATGTATTGTTTTTTTTTTTTACATTTGTTGAATAATTTGATATTTATATTGTGTGTGTAGTTATTATGGTGATAAATAAATATTTTTTCAATTTCAATAAAATCCGATAGTTCATAATTTCACTAGGTTAGGTTAGTTTATAAACATCCTAACAAAAACCTATAATCTCACTAGTGATATTATAAACAATAGGATTTTACAATCTTACGGTGATATACACACGCAGCCTTTCTCTCTATGCGTACAGCAATACGCGGCGCTATGCGTACAGCAATACGCGGCGCTATGCGTACAGCAATACGCGGCGCTATGCGTACAGCAATACGTGGCGCTATGCGTACAGCAATACGCGGCGCTATGCGTACGGCAATACGCGGCGCTATGCGTACGGCAATACGCGGCGCTATGCGTACGGCAATACGCGGCGCTATGCGTACAGCAATACGCGGCGCAGGCGTGCGGTGCGAGGGTAGTGTGTAGACGGCAGGAGGAGGTGCTCCGCCCTTCACCTCAGCTCCTGACTTCATTCAGTGTAAGATCAAGGACAATGCAGTTACTTTTCAAAAATCCTCGTATTATGGAAAAAATATTTTTTTTTATAGATCGATTTTTCCTCACCAAGTCATAGCAAAGCAGGAGGGCGTGGAGAGGTCAGGGTCGTACAGTAGAGCGCTGGTGGTGGTCGCCTCCCTCGCGGTGACCTCCACGTCTAATAAACGCTCCACCAGAGTGCGCTCGCTGGCCACCCAGCTCATTCCATCTAAAGCCTGGCCAATATTATAGAATAGAATAATTTATTTTCACACCACCTGCTCGACAATGTCCAATTACATATCATGCAACCTCAACGTAAAGTAACGCATTATATGTCAAGGGATATAAAGTTATATGAAAATCCCTAGGGATTAGAGTGATTTAAATTTGGAACGTCAAATTCGTGTGGAAACTCGTAGAAAACAAATGCCCATATGGGATTGTAAAGAGGTTTGTTCGAAAATCGAACTGGCCACCATAAGCAGAATTCAACAAAAAGAAAAAAAGCGTTTACAAAGAATGTGAAACAAAAGACGGTGTTTGGTGCTGTGATTGTCAGTGAATTTTATTGAATTATTAATGTTGATAAAAAATGTCGAGCTTTTTATTGTCTCGCAGAAGGTGTGAAAAGTAGAGCATGCTCCTCTGGAATAAAGCCTGTCTTTGTCTTGGGCAGCTTGAACATCTCGCTTTACTCAGAACTCTATATAACTCCCTCGATACGCTCAGGAGTTAACTCTAGAGTCCCTCGTTACGCTCAGGGTTCAATATGCCGCCCGTGCATAATCTACTATTATATTTGTATCAAAATTTAGACTCTAGTTTCCAATATAAGTTGCCTTGAAAGGTAAACACTAGGCTCTATCCCAAAAACATGACATTATGAAAAAGAAAAGGCGAAGTGCAGAAGTGAAAGGAGAGGACTCCACCGAGAAGAGCACAGCTCTTAAGTTAAACTGAAAATGAATAGATATAATGTATATGAGTATGTATAATTATTTCAAGTTTAATGTTACTGTATAATTTTTACTTTGCCTGGTTGCCTGGGATATATTGCTATTTACAATAAGTGCCACCTTTGCACGCAATATTATGTTCTTTATATAAAAATGTGTTGTTTATTATGTATGTTAATGTACAAGAACTGTAATGAAAAAAAAAAGTTACCCTAAGTTTATAAGACACACACTTGACCGATCCATACTTTGCAAGAGATATTCTGTAACGTTGTTAAATAAGCATGATCAATGGTTTGTTTTAATGAACGAATACACTTTTCACGAATTATTACTATAATTCTCATATAAGTGGGTACAGTCATAGATAAATAAAGGAAGGATATAGTTTGCTATCTCCTTGTACTGTTCGCAATACTAAAAATAACGTTGCTAGATGGCGTTACTTGTCTCGCTGGAAATCAAATTTGTCTGAAATCGACGAAATATAGCATTTTACTGTTCTGGTTCATCATATTTATTTATTTTATGAATAAAAACACAAAATTTTCATAACATCGCATCAGAAAATAGCGAATTCTTAATCAGGTGTTTTTAATATTTTTTTATTAAACTTTCGGTGGTAAGCTGGCAATCTAACTAAGCGTGCAGATGATTATTCTGAATTCCGGTAGATGGCGCACAATGATCATTATTTATTTACCTAACACACTACTCATACATACCGGTATATAACTTTACTCTTTGACTCAACTGTCATGCACGGTTGAGCGATTTATCCTCAGATTTATCGTATGCCATGTGTCGCGTATTGTCGTATTCTAGCAAATTTTTGTTTTTGTGGGCGCAGTATAGTTGCTAGACACACACCCATATCGAATTTCGTTACATTAACTGTTCGATAGATGGCACTAGGTATGTCACAATTTATCTAGTATAGTAGCGACATCAAAAATAATAAGTCGAACTACTAGGTACCGGCGAAAATAATAAGTTTTACGCGGGCTTTGTTCTAATGTATGGAGTGAGCAATCTATCCTACCTTTATTTATCTATGGTACAGTTAACAATAGGTGTGTGCTTTTGTTACTTACACGTTCAAAAAAAGCAGCAAGGAATCGAGACAAGAGCGCTCGTCTCGCTTCACTGTCACCCAGAGACACTGGAAGCAAAAAACCTCTAGAAAATTTGCGGTTTTAAAAGGTTTTAAACATTCAAGCAAACGTAGCGGAAAGGATGTTGTCACACCAGTGTAATAAAGAAATAAGTGGAAACTGGGAAGCAGTGTTATGATGCGATTCGTAGCAATATATGTAAGTCCTTAACTAGAACGCTCTGTAGCAATAGCAATGCTACATTCTTAGTCGTAGTAACAACAGTGCTACACTGCTACGTCGTAGCAACATCAGCGTGAGAGAGTGCACCACTAGGTCAGAGTAAATATATATTAAGTCTTTACATATGAAATTGCCGTTTTCTATAGAGACTTTGAAGAAAACTCAATTTTCAGTACTAACATTTTTGCATTGTGTTTAGGAATGACAAATCCAAATTATGTTATTTCTTTTGTGTATGAATGAGACAACATTAAGCTAACACGCAACATTAATTCAATTTTTGAAAAGTGACAGCTTAAAAAAATATTAAGTATTTTATCATGGAAATGGATGGCATTTAAGACGAACTTTTTTTGAAATTTAAATTTTTGTTATCAAACTGACAATAAAAACAAAATTTAATACCTAGACGTAAAACCTTGATATGAACTTTGAAACAAAAGGCAAATAATGGAAATAGCTATTGAATTACAGGAACTATGAACTCATGAATCTGTAAGTAAATTTCAGCAATTTCATATTTAAAGACCTGTTATTTACTCTGACTAAGGTTGTTGTCATAGTAACATCAGTGTTACTATGTCGTAGCAACATCATCGCGACTCTACACTGCACAGAGCATATAACTACACTGTCTAAGTTACATCACTGCTATGACTTGTTGCTAGTGTGTAGCAGTGCAGCACTGCATTGCTACAGCTTGTAGCACAGATTCGCTTATGTTACTAAAGCCAGCATGAGTTGCTACAAAAACATTTCAACCTACCAGGGCCCGACGACGACAGCTGTTTGTACACGATTCTGTTGATTGCATCGAAATAAATTTCGTTGGTTGATTGTAATGGGTGGCGCAAAAGTAATGTCATAATTTTAATTGGCTGCTATTTTGTTATAAATGAAAAAATAAAGCTCTGTTTTCATAAAAACTTTATTTGAAAGTGTAAAATTGATGACATTACTTGTTGAAAACAATTATATCGCTCAAAATGGCCACCTCCCGAGTTGATGCATAATTGCGCTCGTTTTACGGCATTTTGAATTGTTGCTCTCAAAACATCTGGCTACCTGGTACCAAATTCTTCTTCAACTTTATCTTTCAAGACTTGCAAGGTTCGTGATTTGTTGTGGTAAACGCGAGATTTTAAAAAGCCTCAAATGAAGAAGTAAGTTGATGTTAGATCTGGCGATCTGGACGGCCAGTTCACATCTCCAAAACGAGAGATCAAAATTGGTCAAATAAGCAGTAACAATAATTCCACGTTCTCGAGGTGTGTATCGCTCCATGGCTTGTTTGTTGGCAACTAATTCTATATATATATATATATATATATCTACATATCTACATTAAAATTGTCAAAGCACAGTGACATCCCAAGCAACATTTAAGCGAAATAAAAATCCAAATGTGACACACTCACTACTCAGTTAAAATATGAATATTATTTGAGTAATAGCTCTGGAAACAGCCTAAATCTGAATAAAGTTGTGGTCTGTCTATTATACATCAATAAGCTTAGTAATGTTTGATTAATGATAATGTATATTCTTAATTCTTAGTAATAGTTATTTATGGATACGTATATACACACGTTACTAAGCTTTCTGCTCTTCAGAAATTTTAAATCTGTATAAGTGCTCTCACAACCAACACTAAGCTGTATAATTTACTTAAAGCTGAATAAGGGTGGTCGTCTGAAGCTACAATTTTAATAATAGTACACTATTGTACATTTATTCCACTGCTGTATAAATGATAATTATGGCGTATTAAATCAGCTTATTACCGTGTAGTAGAAAATTAAATCTCTCTTACACACAATCACATGGATAATTTCATTATTATACAGCTATTGGCTGGTTAAATACCTTGTGGACATTATTTATACAGATTACTGCAACTATTTTGGGAACGTGTGTGTCGTAAAATTATCATAAAATAGACAAAATTAAATGGAAAAATAGAAAAAGAATGGGTGGGATTTGGAGAAAATGTTTACGGGAGTATAAAAAATTTAAGAGTCCATTGTGAACGTGAACAGGGAAAGTGGTGATGATACAGTGGTACATTTAAGTTTCACGAGTACTTCAGAACTAACATGTGAAGTGGGTACAGACCCATCTATAGAAGAGGGTTCCGTAAGGGAAAATATTAAAGATGAGTCAGATAGTGTGGAAGTTAAAATCTCAACTTTCCGTTCGGACATTAGACAGTGGGCTCTCAACAAAAATATTTCTCAGGAAGCTTTAAAAGATTTAATGACAATAATTAAAGAGAGGCGCGTGAGAGCTGTCTTTTATTGTGATTTTGCTTGTTGACTCGTGTTCTGTCTGATTAGCCAATTTTTCATTTGCGATTGATATCGGAATTAGGTATATAATAAGACTACAGATTTTAATAAAAAAAGTATATTTATATTTTCCAAACAGGTTTACTTACTTTTATTTGAACCCTAATAATCTGGTTACTGCAGAAATAGTGATCAACTACTCAGATATTAAACAGCATTAAGTGCTGTCAGACTAGTCTTTCCCAGCCAATAGATAAAAAAGTGTACACGCGTGAACTTTTATTCAGAACCAAGATGAACAATAGTCGTTAGGGGATCGCTTATTCGAACTGGAAAGAATCACCATTTTTACCAAATATTGTACAATGTTTATGCCTAATTGTATTATTTAATTGATGACGGAAGACATGAAAACACAAAAAAAAGGTCATAAAATAATACCTAATACTTTTCAAATATAAAAAAGCACTTGGGTGGATGTACATTTATGTCACTCGAATAAAATTTTATATTTACTATCATTATAGTTGATAATTCTAGCGGCGCAAGAAATAAATCGAAGTAAATCACTCATGTTTACAATAAACTTTCACGCGCACTAATATTCAACTGTACAATGACCACAAAACTTCACCACAATCAATCAAGGCACTTTTAGCTTGCTGATAATAAATAGTACGACACGTTCTTTTACTTATGTCATTGTTAGAAAAACAATCACAATATTCTATGAAATGCTGAATAATTAATGTCTATTATTATAACTATTCCACTTGTTTCTGAATTCAGTTTGCGTAAAAGAAAGATGAAACTTATTGCTGAATAATGTCTTAATAACAATGTCAAATATGCATACATCTGGATAATGTCGGTATAACAACTGTATAACATCGAAAACCACTTTTATTCAAAAGTTATTCAGATAGTGAACTTCTATATTGCCACTATTCAGATTTTACAGATCTTCTATTCAGATCTAAGCAAAAAATTTTGTGCCCAAATTGCTTGAATAACGTCTGAGTAGACGTTTACACAGCTATTACTCAGACAATCCATTTACTTAGAGTCCCGCGGATTGCTATTACTCAAACGTTTTTCAGAAGGTAAATGTTACCTGGGATTTGGCGCCATCTGCAAAAATGGCAGCCAATTTAAATTATGACATTACTTTTGCGCCACCTTGTATAAGAAATTGCTACAAACAAACGCTACAGTTCTATCAAGATAATATTTGAAAAATATAGACGTTTTTACCTCAGTTGTGGAGCACATACTACACGACAGCTCGACAAAGGTCCAGCTAAGGCTCTTGCATCGGAAGAATCATCGTTTCTAAACAAATTTAAGATATATAAAGTAAAAAATACTGCATGCCGCGCAAAAGATAAAGAACATTCCAGAAACAGAGGTGTTTAAGAGTTTCAATAACCTTTTTAGGGACCTTGTAACAGCTTTTAATTACTGGATCCGATTGGGCCGTTACACAGAATTGCTATTGCAAAGTGCGGCGCGGAACCTTGCTGATTTGAAAGGTTAATAAAAGAAAAAGTAGTTGAGATATAATTATAATTTAATTTTTCTTGTAAAATACATCATCTGAATTTATTATTACATAGTTTTCAATATTAGATTGGTCATATGATGGCCCTCATTGTCAATGCATTCAATTACCTGATTTCTGAAGTTCCGTTCAAATCTTTCAAGCATATTGGCGCATGTTGTTTTTTAGGTGAGGTAGGGTCCTTGGACGGTCATAGTAAACAATAGTTTTCACATACCTCATAATAAAAGTCCTCGCCTAAAAAATAACAAACGCCAAGCGATCGCCAACACACCCGTCGATATGCTTGAAAGAGTTGAACGGATTTCAGAAATCGGGTAATTCAATGCATTGACAATAAGGGCCTTAATTTGATATAATAAAAAAATCAGATGATGTGTTTTACAAGAAAAAATTAAATTAATCCGTTTAGTACAATTCTGTTTAAAACGACCAATCGTTTTCAACGACGTAGACGCAACCTCAAGTTAGTTTATTGTACAATTTACTATGAAGGGATATCAGTTTGTTTTGTGCGTCGCACGGTTAGTACGACGTAATATCACCGGTCCCTTGACCGTCGTTATATCCGGATTTTACTGTAATTATATTTCTACTACTTTTTCTTTTATTGACCTTTCAAATCAGCAAGTTTCCGTGCCGCACCCTGTACATGTATACAGTAACTCCCCACTTCTCGCGACCCCGCACGGCGCGAATTCGTTATAACGCTATTTATAAAAATTCGCGCTAATTTTCCCCGCTTTATGTGGATGCATTGATGAAAATAGTGAAATTTTAGAAAACTCAGACAGTGACGTTATTGTTATTTCATAATACCCCGTTTTACGTGAATTTCGCTTAACGCGATTTTGTACGAAACGCATCCCTCGGGCAGAGGCGTAGCTAGGCAGACAAGGGCCCCGGTGCATAGAGAAAATATCGCCCCCCCCCCTCTCTTTCCACGTGGCTTAAACTTATATTAGCCGGACTAAAATAATGTAGCCCTTAAACTTATAGATAGGGATACGATGAGAATACAGTGAAATACACTCATGCTTAGTAGGATAATAGTCCATAGTTTTTACGCCTTGTTTTTCTTGACGGTCGCGTTGTCAGATTGCGTCTGGCAATCGGTCTAGCACAACTGGTTTTATATAACAGCTTTTCTATTCCTGACAGAACAAAAAACTGAAAAATGTTGAACGTCACTCAGGTTCCTTCTAAAAATCTTCAAAATAAAGGGCCCCCTGAGCTTTGGGGCCCTGGTGCACTGCACCACCTTGCCATATGATAGCTACGCCACTGCCCTCGGGGTAAAGCGGGGTATTACTGTATCCTAAAATACCACATGGTTCGAAAGTCTCGACCACAAATCTAGATGTCACGGGCTCAAATCACGTAAGGGCACGTTTCTGTTTAGTCTGTGTATTTCGGAAGGCATTTCAAGCTATGGATCCATGTTTGTGCCAGAAGTACGACGATAGTGCTGAACACAGTGGGACGTAAAAATTGTCAGAGAAACGTGAAAGTAGCAGTGAGCACTGTGACTTGCAATTCACATCCCATGCTCGGAAATACCTCCGTCACCATCTCGGGGATTCATGTCGTGAAGATACAGGCAGGTATTTATATTTATTTATCCCGAAATCCTAAAAGAGATCGAAGAAGAGATCGAAAGTGACCGACATAGCCTGCCGAATTAGTAAGTTGAAGTGGCAGTGGGCTGGCCATATTTGTCGCCGACGTGATAACCGTTGGGGCCGTAAGGCATTGGAATGGAGACCACGTACAGCAAAGCGCAGCGTAGGCCGCCCTCGTGCCCGCTGGACTGACGATCTGAAGGACGTTGCGGGTGGCGGCTGGATGAGGATGACTGAGGACCGCCAAGAGTGGCGTAATATGGGGGAGGCCTATGTCTAGCAGTGGACAAATACGGGCTGATGGATGGATGGATGGAAATCCCAAAACTGCTGATGAATTTATCAAACGGCATTGACGCTACTGTGTACTGCATACACACCTTCCATGTACATAATGGGCGTAAAACTCCTCTTCGAACACAATCAGTGACACGCCAACCTCCCCACAGATCCTCAGGAGACGAGCTGACGGTGAGCCAGCTACTCTGTCCGTTAGCCAACGACCCAGCAGAACCAAGGTGTAGGCTGACCACCAGGCTATGGCTCCGACTACCCATTTGTAGCCGAGGCTCTTTGGCAAGTTGGATTCCCAGGGTACAATAAACTGGAAATGGAGAAATGGTAGTACTCGTAAATTATTCTTGGCTATCTCGATCAAGATAAAGTTGACTTGAATGATTTATCTAACTGAAATTATTCGCGCGCGATTCTGGAAATCCGTTGTAAAATCACTCGAAATCTGCCGAAGCAAATTATTTCGTACTTGTCAGAATTGCCGTCCAGCTATGCTACGTAAGTATTGAGAGTTCAATATGGATGTATGCGGCCTTTGATTAATTAATCAAAGTATGCGGCACAATTTGCAGTCGCATTAGGTACTCCTGATGATAATCTTTATAAGAATTTGTGTCACATTTCAATAATTTCCACGACGGAAAAAGTCTGGATATACCTAAGAAGTGCCAAGGTCTTTTAAACTCACATGCGAAATCAGCAGTGCAATAGAAACAGTGAAACCAGGGTTGGCTCTACGTTTAGTTTGCATGTTCTTCCATTCAATTTTTACCATTGACACTTTCCAATTTTGATGCTTTTCAATCGTTTGTGTCTCTGAAATAATAAAATTGTTTTAAATTAAATGAAATGGTGTCCTAATTATGAGCTCAACTAAAGCCGCCAGGAACAAAACCATTTGTTATTTGTACTTATAAAATTTTAGACCAATAATAATTGAAAAAGATCAGGTTATTTCGAAGTAAGCCCTTACGATCGTAAGTCGATTTAGCGTCAAAAATTCATTGTTATTCTAATGATCCAGCGGCTGACAACACTTCTGTGTGCATACCGGCGTACAGAGATTTTCTCTTCTGAACTCATTACTAGGATGTATAAGAAGCAAAAAAAACTTGGGTGGATGATCCCTACCCCCCACGTTTTCCCAGAATGACGTCATTCAAGATGGCCGCCATTAATCCGCTACCGTTCTGTTAAAGTAAGCGTTTTTTGCAAAAACGGTAATCTTTATCGAAAAAAAAATCACATATTAATGTTTGGCATGAAATTGTCTACAAGTTTGTTTATTAGCATTTTTTTGATACTTCAAAGCATTAGTCTAGAAAAAACACTTTTCTATATTTTATGACATAAAATATTTGATTTCTTAATTTTAACACAACATTATTTATGTAGTATCCAAGGGTAAGGGGTAACTCTGCAGAAGGGTATACAGAGACTACATATTATCTGATACGAACCTGACACACCTCTTTCACTTCTTCCACCTCCACCAATTTAGTCATATAAGCACTTTTATACCGGGTTATTTATTCATCAGTATGTCGCCATACGTAGGCAGCCAGGTCGAGCTTTACTTTCCACTTGCGCACCAGTAATTTCTTTCGTTACACTGCTTTTATTCATACTCTCTTCATGCCTAAACCAAAGAAGCATTCCTTTTCCAATTATAGTCACTACATCTCTTTTCAGGCCGCAACAATATTTTTTTGAACTCTATCGTTCAATGTCTAACCACATACTCCGTAAGGAACGTATTTTCACTGCAATAACTTACGAAAATAATTCCGGAAATCCATCACAAAAACAAACAACAATGGCGGCCGCAAAACATTCACTGATTCAATAATTATATTTTTTCACGAACTTGCACTTGCACTTGAACTGCCATCTATACGTTAGACGGGTAAACTAGCTCATAGAAAACGAAAAACCAACCAATTATTCAATCATTACTGAAAACTGAAACTAGATGGACTTTTCACTAGATTGATCGGATTGTTTACCGTGGCATCCATGGACGTAAGATCGGATATTCTTTGAGCACTTTGTAGGTAGAGCATCGAAGTAGAGTTATTGCAGTGAAAATGCGTTCCTTACGGAGTATGTGGTTAGACATTGAACGATAGAGTTCAAAAAAATATTGTTGCGGCCTGAAAAGAGATGTAGTGACTATAATTGGAAAAGGAATGCTTCTTTGGTTTAGGCATGAAGAGAGTATGAATAAAAGCAGTGTAACGAAAGAAATTACTGGTGCGCAAGTGGAAAGTAAAGCTCGACCTGGCTGCCTACGTATGGCGACATACTGATGAATAAATAACCCGGTATAAAAGTGCTTATATGACTAAATTGGTGGAGGTGGAAGAAGTGAAAGAGGTGTGTCAGGTTCGTATCAGATAATATGTAGTCTCTGTATACCCTTCTGCAGAGTTACCCCTTACCCTTGGATACTACATAAATAATGTTGTGTTAAAATTAAGAAATCAAATATTTTATGTCATAAAATATAGAAAAGTGTTTTTTCTAGACTAATGCTTTGAAGTATCAAAAAAATGCTAATAAACAAACTTGTAGACAATTTCATGCCAAACATTAATATGTGATTTTTTTTTCGATAAAGATTACCGTTTTTGCAAAAAACGCTTACTTTAACAGAACGGTAGCGGATTAATGGCGGCCATCTTGAATGACGTCATTCTGGGAAAACGTGGGGGGTAGGGATCATCCACCCAAGTTTTTTTTGCTTCTTATACATCCTAGTAATGAGTTCAGAAGAGAAAATCTCTGTACGCCGGTATGCACACAGAAGTGTTGTCAGCCGCAGGATCATAACAGGAAATCGTTGTTTTTTTTTTACCGAGGCCGTATTATTCGGAAAGTTCCATATGGCTAGACATAAATCAGTTTGCTGAAATTAGAGTACCCATAAATATATGCATAGCATCGGGGACTGCCTGTTCGAAGTATAGGTAGAGATCTCGTGGCCATATCGTAAAATTGGCCATAATATGAAGTGTAAAAAAGGTAAAAATAAGTGCGATGACAAGCGAAGCGACGAGGAGCGTGTTGTTTGCTGATGATCGAAAATTCGGGAGCCGAGCGAAGCGGAACGGATCAAAGTGACCCCTTTAGTTTTAATTGTCCGATCATATCATGAAATGGTCAATTATACGATATGGCCACGACAGAGATATACTTTGTAATATTTAGTTATTTGAAAAACCCCATATGAACTTAAACAAATAAAGTTTCTATTGTTTCTATAAACATAACAATAAATGATTCGCATTAATAAATTCCATTTAATTTAAAATTGACGGAACTGTGTACATGTTAGTAGGATATTTGATGACAATATGGGTTTAGATTCCTATTTGCTTGGGGCAAAAATACATTTATCCTGACACCCTCAAATACCTTTCAGAGATGGATTATATTCCGACCAGTCTAAAAAGAACACGTCACAGCTACATTGCTTCCAATTTATCCATGCTACTTTGATGATCTGTAAAAAATACAATTAAGTACTTCAATATTTACTATTGTTTATAGGGACCATATAAAAAACCACCAACCAACCAACCGTGTACCAATATTTCTTTTAAAAAAACTTGCTATACAAGTGAAAGAGGTAAAACAGCGCTGTTCGGAACCTCTTTTTCCAACAGCATACTCTGATCACGTACTTTCCTTTTACCTTGGAAAAGCTGCCACCTCTTATATTAGTTTAGGTTAGTTTAAATAAGATTTTTGTAAATACTGTTATCTCTTTTAAATTTGTAATATTTTGTGATTTTTTTTCTTAAGCGTTTTTTGGTAGGTAATAAATCATTTTTATTAATTATTCATTACTCAAAATTGCAGAATAAAAATATAAATCATACAATTCTGTTTTATGCTGCGCAATAATTTAATCACTGGCAATAAATTAACTATGATTAAAATTAACCATGTGCTATTATTAGTAATATTTTTACGCGTGCCATAGGTTCCCGTCCTATATCAAGAGCAACGGCAGCTCAGGGGTAGAACCAGAGTAAAAATATATCGAGTAGTGAATTTTAGTACAAGCGCTCAGATTCAAACTCACACATACGCGTGCTCTAC
This sequence comes from Ypsolopha sequella, assembly GCA_934047225.1. Taxonomy (NCBI): domain Eukaryota; kingdom Metazoa; phylum Arthropoda; class Insecta; order Lepidoptera; family Ypsolophidae; genus Ypsolopha; species Ypsolopha sequella. The sequence goes on along the minus strand of OW204002.1, from coordinate 7,200,821 downwards.
ACGCCGCCGCGCTGGGATTTGTATGAAGACTCCTCCGAACTTCGCTTAGGCGGCGTGTAGAGCACACATTTGTGTGCGTGAGGATGAAGCAGAGTGTTTTACTAAGATTCACTACTCAATATATTTTATCTGGGGGCACGGCAGTGCCCCCGCAAAGTCTCGCAGAAAAAACGCGGAACGGCCGTACCATCCTTTTCTCGAAGCAACTCACGGCACTTTCAACCCCCCTGTATCTTCGTTGTAGATGAAGCTAGAAGTCTGAAATTTCAGGAACCAAGAGTACTTACTGATCCTACTTCTGACCCCAAATTACAACTTTGTACCTATATTTGATTACGAAATATCTCAAGTCAAAGTTCCCTTATTTTGTCACTGACTGACTGACACATCATCAAAAGTCTAAAGGTGTTCTAGCAGGCCTACAAACTTGAAATTTTGTATGCGGCAAGTGTTAAGTGTACATTGCAACAAAAAAATATAAAAATGTTATTTGCGGTTGGTAATTTAATATTTCCATACAAAGTCTATACAAAATGTATGTTTCCAGCTGCATCTATAAATTTGTATGACACTAGATGACGTTGGTGGTATGCTGCTTTGCATTAAAGACGCCTAAAACGAAAAATTCTACGTTAAAGTTAAAGTGCGAAAACTAAAAAATAAAACCGGTAAAGTGCGAATCTGACTCGTCCATAAAGAGTTCCGTACCCCTACACAATACGGGTACGGAACCCTAAAAGTAAATAACAACAATATAGATGCCATAGCAACATTAAGGCGACAAAACACAAAGCGATAAAACGGTAGCGCCTGACAAACAATTCGGTACCTTTTTAGTACGGAACCCAAATTTTCATTATTTTATTTTAAAGTATTTACTACAGACTGCCCAAAGTTTAAACTTTTACTTGTATGTTGTATTACCGTTCTAAAGATAGAGCCTTTGTTATAATAATCTGTTCCTTGGGTAAGGCACCCCAAAAAGGGTGGTTTATAATGTTCCACACATCCACAATATTAGTCTATTGAAGAAGAAAATATCAACATTTCGTAATTAAGTCACTAAAAAAACGGTAGTGTGCGAAACGACTCGCGCATAAAGGGTTCCGTACCCCTACACAATACGGGTATGGAACCCTAAAAGTAAATTGCAACAACATAGATGCCATAGCACCATCAAGGCGACAAAAAACAAAGCGATAAAACGGTAGCGCCTGCCAAACAATTCGGTACGTTTTTAGGAAGGAACCCTAATTTTTATTATTTCTTATTTTACTTTAAAGTAGTCTGCCTAAATTTTCAACTTGTAGGTACTTGTATGTATAACCGTTCTAACGATAGAGCCTTTGTTATAATAATTTGTGCTTTGGGTAAGGAACCCTAAAACACATTTAGTCTATTTAAGAAGATAAATATCAACATTTCGTAATTAAGTCGCTATTAAACCGGCTAAGTGCAAGTCAGACTCGCTCACGAAGGGTTCCGTACTACCATCACACAATATGGGTACGAAACCCCAAATCATTATGGTAAATACCAACAATAAAGACGACATAGCAACATCAAGGCGACAAAAAACAAGGCGCTAAAATGGTAGCGCCTGACAAACAAATCAGCACCTTTTGAATACGGAACTCTAATATTTATATGCCCAAAATTGTTGTTTTATAAAGATAGAGCTGAAACAAATAACATCGGATAATTGGACCCCCCTTGGATTTCCATTTATTGAACTTTTTATGCTGTGATAGGGGCAAACGTTTACGATTCTCTGGTAGTTTCTTAGGTGTTCATTATGAAATGCTCCTTCTCGATACTAGTTTCTCAGGAGTATGTCCTAATGATCAGTTAAAGGGAGTGGGTTTTAAGAAAATCCGCAGCTGACGTGCAAGAAATATTACCCGAGAAGAAAAAAAGGACGACTACCTACAAAAAGAAATGAGATCCCATCAAAAACATAAAATGTAGAAAAATGGCAAGTCTCGCAACGCAATCCTTCCACCGTAAAAAGTTGTGAGATCTTATGTAAAGCAAAGTCTGCTATTTTAGTTTTTATGGAAGCACCTTTTCATTTAAGTTAGTATGGGAGCACCTATTTAACAAATTTATCATTAATTGTTTCCTATTTAGTTACCTACCAACATTAAGTGACTGTATTAATATTAGTCATCTTTATTTCCTAATAAAATATGGTGACTTTGCAATCGCAGAGCAGCACTGATGCATAGAAATATCTTCTCAAATCGCTGATAAATTGGTATTAGGTAGCTGATATGTTGTATATGTTGCTGTGCGATTGCGAAGTCACTATATTTTATTAGAGAAATAAAGATGACTAATATTAATACAGTCACTTAATGTTGGTAGGTAACTAAATGGGAAACAATTAATGATAAATTTGTTAAATAGGTGCTCCCATACTAACTTAAATGAAAAGGTGCTTCCATAAAAACTAAAATAGCAGACTTTGCTTTACATAAGATCTCACAACTTTTTACGGTGGAAGGATTGCGTTGCGAGACTTGCCATTTTTCTACATTTTATGTTTTTGATGGGATATATTTTTACTCTGGTAGAACGCTGGCCTGTCAATCTTGCGATCTAAGTTCGATCCCCGGTCGGGCATACAATAATGAGTTTCTTGTAATTTATGTGCATAGTATTTTTTCTTACTTACCACTTGCAGAACGGTGAAGGAAAACATCGTAAGAAAATCCGCACCTGTGATTCAACTAAGCCGCGTCGTGCGCGATTAAACACTATGCTACCGGGCCTGCATGCCCTAAAAGCGTGTATTTGTGCCCGAAGTACGGCGATAGGACTCACCACCCATCACGTTGGGATTTAATAACCGTCTTTGAAACGTGGGTATGGATTGTGGACTGTGACTTGCATTTAACAGTTCACACTCGGAACACCTCTGACATCCTCTCAGGGATTCATGTCGTGACGATATATTTTATATATATATTTGTCTATTTTTTATTTTATTTATTTTAAGAGCTCATACCTTCAAGGAAAGGGCAGCGTAGATGAAAGCAGATATGGTGTGATCCTCACTTCGAGAGAGCGGTAATGTTAACCATAACGTGCCTGCTTCTGCAGCGAGGGCATGGAGAGTGGAGAATAGGGCCGCCTGGAACGTGACCATTTTATGTGTGCACATCAGTTGAAACTACATATTTTATATGTGCACATCAGTTGAAACTACATATTTTATATGTGCACATCAGTTGAAACTACATATTTTATATGTGCACATCAGTTGAAAGTACATATTTTATATTTGCACATCAGTTGAAACTACATATTGTATATGTGCCCATCAGTTGAAACTACATATTTCATATTAGCGCATCAGTTGAAACTACATATTTTATATGTGCACATCAGTTGAAAATACATATTTCATATTTGCCCATCAGTTGAAACTACATATTTTATATGTGCACATCAGTTGAAAATACATATTTAATATGTGCCCATCAGTTGAAACTACATATTTTACATGTGCACAACAGTTGAAACTACATATTTCATATTTGCCCATCAGTTGAAACTACATATTTTATATGTGCCCATCAGTTGAAACCAGGGTTTGAAATTATCAAGATGAATATACCCCTTCATACTGATCGTGACCATTATCATGATAATTATCAGATATTATCCGATACGTGTCAAACAGATATAAGCCTAGCAATAATTTTTAACTGGTATGACATATCAACGTTTACATTAGAAGCAAGTAGTGTAAATAAATTATACACATTTTTCAATCAAGGTAAATGGTTAAAATGCCATTTTAACTTTGTTTGGACTAGATCATGACTAATTGTGCATTAAACTTCAAAGCTTCAAACTCGTGCTTTATAAACCTCACTAATACTGAACTATAGGCGTCAATTGCCACACACCAAAATGTTTTTCAATTTAAAAATTGAAACATGTAAACATACAATTTAAAAATAGAAGTTAAAACTTCTAAACAAGAAAAACAAAGTTAAGTTATGCACTTTGCGCTAAGCGACTGACGTTTAACCTTAACTTGAGCAGATTGTGTTGTATGTAACTATGTAGCTTTCTTTTATCAATTGTTCTTTTTTACACGTAAAATTTAATCAAATAAAAAGATATTTAATAAAATAATAAATGTACATGGACTAGATTAAAGATTTATTTAATTTATGTAGCAATATATATACGATTAAAATTAGAGATGAAACGGATATCCGGTTACTATCCGGTATCCGGCCTATCCGGCCATATTTTTGGTATCCGGTATCCGGCCGGATAGTAGTCAGTATCCGGCCGGATACCGGATACTTAACTCAACATACAAAAAGTCGTTTAAATCACAAAATAGTTGTATCAATGATTAAATAATCTAAATTGTAATACATAAAGTGAATAAGAATTGAGCTATGGTAGATAAAGACAAGCTTTACATCAATTGTTGGGAATAAACGTTTATGCTTTTCTTCATACATTACACCAGCTTCTTTTGCTCTCACAATATACCGAATGTAACTCAACATGTATCTTTTAATAAAAACACATGGTCATACTGAAATCATACTAAACAACTTTTCCAAAGAAACATACTTGTGGAAATGAAAAAAATACTCATTTTGAAAACCTACTTTAAATTTTAAAAGGGCACTGGCCGGGCAGACTCAATTTTGTTTTTTCAATATTTATACTTTGGAAAATTTGTTCAGTATGAACAGTATATTACGCGGTTTCATTTAAAGATACCTGTCCATTTATATACAGTATATATCACTCTAAGGAGACAAAAGATACATACTTGCAAATTTTGTTAGGATCGGAAATTGTTTCGCGTTTGCAAAACAGCATTTGTATGATTGTGATACGATCATTTAGAAATGATCTTCATTTAAAAAATGCACGAATAATCTCGCCCACTTGCACCCGCACGCACCTTGGTGCGTAATATTTAGACTTGCTCAATTAGTGCGAAACGCATATCTTGAGCCGGATATCCGGCTATCCGGCCTAGTGCCTCGCCGGATATCCGGTATCCGGTATCCGGCCAAATCACTATCCGTTTCATCTCTAATTAAAATGATAGGGAATATATATATTATACAAGGTGAAATCTAATCAACCGCCCGAACCCATACCGGAGACCCGGCCAGGGACCAGGAACAAGGTTCAATGATCACCAACCGAGCCCCCAGCACGAATTCAGGCGGCCGACCAAATCCCATCCTATATACTACGTACTAATAGGTTACATATATAAATACATGCCTATAATTTTTACGTGCAGAGCAATGGCAGTAATACAAAAGTGGGTACCTAACATTTTTTGTGCAGCCGAGTGAAAATACTTACAAAATACAAAGCATCAGCAACACAGCCTGACAAGATGGGAACTAGAGAAACTTGCAGCCCGCCTCGTCTCAACACTCCCCTCCATTGGATCATCGCATACAGTGCCAGCAAAGCACCAAGTACTCCGCCCCAAATCTACAGAGGGAGGAAATTACACATCAATATAAAACATACATCGTCACGACCAGTTCCGTCTTTTCCATAAGGGCACCGGGGGCACTAGCCCAGGGCCCCTGGTTTTACGGGGCCTCAGAATGCAAACATTTTTAAATGATAATTTCCCTATATTTACACCAAATAAAGCAGATATAAACAAAATCCAAAAATACATAGAAATAAAATAGCTACATCTATTTTACGTTTTCGTTCGGACGGTTCTGCAACAATTTGTTTTTGCACTATTTAAGCTCATATTATTTACAGTTCCATCAATATTTAATATTTACACATAGCTTATATTTTCATCAAATATAACCAACAAAACACACTACACTGATGTTTTCATCAAAAGAGCCCCTCAAACTCAGTGTGCCCCAGGGCCCGTGCATGGCTTCAGACGGCCCTGATCACGACATGAATCCCTAAAGGCGTTGCCAGAGGTGTTTCGAAGTATGGACTGTGAATCAGTAGAGACAGAGTAAATATACCATAGAGTAGTGAAACGTACAAAAGATCAGATTCGAACTCACACACACAGACGCGTGCTCTACACGCCGCCGCGCCAAAATTTATACGGAGAGTCCACTGAATCTTGCTGAGATGGCACGTAGAGCATGCATCCACAAAATAACCACTCTGCATAACTAGCGAAAACAGGCGCACGCACACATAGACGCGTACGTACGACGATCTCGGATGAAGTTGGTCGAATGCCAATACGAAATTCTGCCGGAATCATCATACGTACGCGTCTATGCATGTGTGCGTCTGTTTTCGCTCCGTCGTCGAGTCGGCCTTCTTTAGTATCAATTTTGTCACGCATCTGTGTGCGTGTTTTGAATAAGAGCTTTTTTACAAGACTCACTACTCTATAGATATATTTAGTATGGTAGAGAAGCGTGCGCCCACGTTTCAATGACGATTATTACGTCCCATCGTTGTGCTGAGCCCTACCACCGTAATTCAGGCACAGATATCGACCTGCAGCTTATCGATGGAAGACAAATGTGCCTCACCGGGATTAGAACCCGTGACCTCCGGATTAAGTTGTTGAGACATTGAAACCACTAGACCAGAAAAAGGAATAAATTGTTATCTTTTACGTTCTGTGTTGTCATGCATGAGATATCAGATTCGGTCACGTGTCATAGCTAGCATTTCGAATAGATTGGGGCAGCGCAGCAGTAATGGCCATACGGTAATGACAAATTGTGGGAAGCGGCGCGGCGAAGGTTCTGATTACATACAGCTGCAGGTAATATACAATACATACCCTGCATAGAAGAAAATTCAGTTTAAAAAAAATAGAAACTCTTTTCACAATGTGACTATCACACTCGTACACCCTCTTTTTACCAAGGATTTTACGTACAGAGGGTAAGAGCCTTAAGGTTCCGTATAAGGTTAGATTAAGCACTTCATTTTGCATTTAATTACTTATAATTATATGGTAAGTAATAAGGTCAACTAGGGTATAGGTAGGTTACGGGGCAACTACCTCCTTTGCTAATAACTCGCTAACAAATTAAGTTAAAAATCATGTCATCAACTAAGTTCCGCCTTACGCCAATGGTTAATTGAACCTGGCTTATGAATTTCGCATGTATAAATTGAAATATTTTTTGCCAATTTTTCATGGCATCCTCCTCTTTCAAAATATACGTGGGACGGTGTGGATGTCTGCTTGTCGGTGTGCGCGGGTGGATCCTTGTCATACTGTAATATTTGTTTAATTTAGTGACGTCATATAAATGTTAACGTCGTATTCTTACTTTTGAAAATAAAATTCTTTATTATTATTTTTTTTATTTTCACTAGTTAACGAGTTGAGTAACGGAGTGAATTGCCCCATAGCGGGAAATACCCCGGTTGACTTAGTTAAAACTATTACATTATTCGAAAATATATGATTTCGACTTTTCCAGTATCTTTTCGTATCTTCTATTTTCGTATTCTTTCAGTATCTTGAACATTTTCAGTATCTTTTCGGCATCTTTGTGTTGGATTCTGCATGTTTATAGTTTTGTATGGAAGCATAACCCTTATTATAATGCATCTTCTTGGGTCGAAAACGGCACAAAGGTTTTTTATATATTATTCACCTCCATGATTTTATGTTAAAAATTAAAATTATATTTATATATTTATCGTGGATCATGGATAAACCCTGAGGGGTTTTTGTGATCCTTTTACTTTGTTAATGTGTACTATTTTGTTGTTGAATATATATAAACTAAAAAAGAATATGATTGTATGAGCTAAAAATATGTTTGGCAACAGTTTTTAATTTTATTTTATTTAAAATTCATTCATTTATTTTTCTTTGCTTTATCTTGTATTTTCTCGCGTTTTGGCGGAAAAATTGATACAGAGAGCTTTTGATCAATATTTTTTTGTTTTATATCTTTTTGGTATTTTTCTATCACTGTTTTCAATTTCATACAAAAATAAAATCTCATGCATTTAAGGGTTAAAATGTACAGACCTCAAGTCCCCTCAGAACTCCTGCGCCAGGTAACTCATTCTGCACTTTCATTGAAACTGTCACAGACTGGGAAAGTGGATACTTCGAAGCATACTGAGCTTCAAGAGTTACTGAGATGCTAAGACGTCCTGACTTCGTCTTATCTCTTTTGATCCTGAAATTTACTTTTTGTGTTAAATATTGAGACACATCTTGAGTTAAAAGCACGTGTACACCAAGTGCCGAAAATTGCAAGTATAAATTTTGTTAAATATTGAGTCTGCCTAACGAAAGCTCAGAGTGACTTTACCTGACACGGGTATAAAAATATATATTTTTTATACATTTTTCTATACCCGTGACAGGTAAAGTTACTCTCAGCTTTCGTTAGACTATCGATTATAATCAGACTGATTATAATCTCCAGTATACCTCTCTCGCACTTATTTATACTATACTCGACGCGCTGTCACAATTACCCCGTTTGACAAAAGGCGAAAAAGCAAAAAAAAAAAAAAAATCCAAGTTGACATTTAGTATTTAATTTTTTATATTATTTATGACTTTCGAATTTAATTGTATTTAATCTTTAATTATAATTTGGACATTTCGCGTTTATTTTTACTTATGAATATTTGTATCAAAACGCAAATATCCATGTACCTTCATTTACTTTTAATTTTATTTTGACATTTATCTACCCTAAGACTTAGCTATACTTTTACTATTAACCTATTCCAATCAGCCCGACGATGTCAAATAGACGAAACTAGTCGCAATAATTAAAGAAATAAAATAGTGGAACTCGTACAAGAAGACTTTGATTAGTGTTAAAAAAAAAAAGGTCACGAAATTAATACACGAGGGGGTGCCAAAGATGTTTACGGGTATGGACTGTGAAACGCAAAAAACGGAAAACCACGTTTCACCGACGAGTATACGCCGCAGCGTGATGGGTGGTCGCCATATCGGCGAATTTCGTTCACAATAAAATTATAGACCCACGGTTTTAAACGTGCCTTCCCAAGCACGTAGACCAAAAAATGTGAAAATACGGGATTTGAACTCGCTACCTCCTAATTACTTGCTTTTTCGCCTCCGTGGCCTATCTCGAGTACATACAGCAAAGGAGATAGGTAACCAGCCCCCCTATTGTGTATCTTTAGTTGCCAACTGCACGAGGTGCCTATCATCAAAAACATAGCTAAATACTGAAATTTCAAAATTGACTTTAGTGGGTATTGAACTATTAACAATCTGTGTCGTCACTTCAAGTGCGAAAATATCCTTAGGACATCGGAATTCGATAGTATATCTATGTTTTTGATGATAGACACCCAGTCCAGAAGGCAACTAGAGATACACAATAGGCCCGCAGGTCCAGCGCAAACACTTTGATCTTAAGGGTTGGAGTTCCGAGATTGGGAAAACAGGGTTCGGGGTTATAGCTTTTTAAGATAGTAAAATAATTCCTGAAAAAAATAAATACCACTTGTTACCTTACAAGATGAAGTACAGGTTCATAAAAAAAATCTTGGCACTAATGTATAGTAACTTCAGAAAAAAAAACAGGATTTGAAAGTTCAGGTAACATCCGTAGGGCCGCAATGCTATTCAAGAGATTTTCTTGAAATTCTTGTTTTTTTTCTTAAGTTACTATATATTAGTGCCATTATTTTTTTTTTGAACCTGCACTTCATCTTGTGAGGTAACAAGTGATATTTATTTTGTTCAGAAATTTTAATTGTTAACGTCGACCCTTAAGAACCCGGTCCGCGACGACGACAGTTTTGATGCAAAGCATTTTGTTAAACATTTTTCTGGCCTTTATCGCAATGTTTTTAGAAAAACCAAGGACATACACCACTTCATATTGGCCGTTTAAATGAATGCTTAAAATTATTTGATTGAATTGTTTCTCTTTTGCAAATTATTTTGGTACTTACGAGCCCGTTCCGAATAGTTCTTCATAATGTCTAAGTACCAAAATAATTCGCAAAGGAGAAACAATTCAATGAAATAAATTTTAGGACTTCATTAAGACGGCCAATATAAATTGGTGTATGTCCCTGGTTTTTACAAAAACATCGCGGTAAAGATGAGAAAAATATTTAAAAAAATACGTCGCATCAAAAGGACGAAAAATACGGAGCGGGTTCTTAAGACCCACAGGTGAGAGATAGATGAGATGTGGAATATTTGGTCAATACATACACACAAGCACTATTTATTATGTATTTTTTATATCATCAATCACTCACCTGTGGGTCTTAGGATCAAAGTGTTTGCGTTGGACCAGCCCCCCTATTGTGTATCTTTAGTTGCCAACTGCACGAGGTGCCTATCATCAAAAACATAGCTAAAAACTGAAATTTCAAAATTGCCTTTAGTGGGTATTGAACTATTAACAATCTGTGTCGTCACTTCAAGTGCGAAAATATCCTTAGGACATCGGAATTCGATAGTATATCTATGTTTTTGATGATAGACACCCAGTCCAGAAGGCAACTAGAGATACACAATAGGCCCGCTGGTTACTAATCTCCTTTGCTGTCTTTACTCGAGATAGGCCACCACAGAAGCGAAAAAGCAAGTAGGGTGGAAAGCAGCTGTAAATATAGCACGTGCTGGTAGGTGATCAAAAATAAAATAGTTACCTGATAAGAAGAAGCAAAGTTCGTAAATACACAGTGTTTGTAATATTAACCAAAGAGCTTGAAAGCGAAGTATCCATTACAAAATATCCTCGGAACTTATTTGTAGACCACTCCCCCCTCTGCAATTATATAATTTTATGCTCCTTTAAATCTATTTTATCTGCCCTCAAATACATTTTATGTTACACAATAAAAGTAATAATTACCTGAACAATGTAGCCGTTTGGTTTTCTTATAAGCACCGGTAATGGCTGAAGATGGCCATTTAAATTTAAATAGGGCATTAAAGTTCCGTTGTTATCGAGCTTCCCTAAATCAGAGATGTTCACTTGACAATCTTGCCTGCAAAAATAAATAATCAATTTAATTAAAAGATTACTTCTGCTTCATTGGGAACAGAAACTGGTGATACTACTCATCGGTGATAGTACTCGTCTATCTAGTTTAACTCTATGGTCTAAACCAGGGATGGCCAAACTTCGGCCCGCGGGCCATCTCCGGCCCGCGAACGGTTGCAATTCGGCCCGTGACCTTCGACCCAGAAGTAGATAATAAAATGACATATATCAGGAAACAAAAAAATTTCAAGTCAGTGTCGCTCGCATCAATCACTCGCGAGTTTTTCATCATTCCTTTCATTTTAATGTTGTCTCATTCACTCACATAAGAAATTACATAATATGGATTTGTCATTCCTTAAAAAAATGCAAAAATGTCAGTACTGAAAATTGAGTTTCCTTCAAATTGTCATATGTAAAGACCTAATATAAATGAATGCAATACCTACTAAAGCGAAATGTATACCTAGAACAGCAGGTTTTCTAATCACTATTTTTATTGTCACAGAACAATTAATAGGAATAGAAAGGCCATGAAAGCCGTGACTGCGGCGCACCGATATGATCAATACGTCAAGCCATAACCCACGGGCATCTCATTTCTCAACCGAACGCGTTAGAACAAACATATTGTAAAAATGGTGTATTGCAGCGTGGCAAATTGTTCTAACTCTTCAAATAACGCAAATAAGACATCCAAAGGAATTTCATTTCACTCGTAAGTAATTTAAACATGTATTTACTGTGATATTTACAGAATAAACCTTGCGGTAAATAAAATTTCAACCTTACCATGAAATATTTAGCATTGTAGCGAGTAGCATTGAAATTAGACAATATTATGTCCATTGCAGGTTATAAAGAGTGTCACACATTGGGTTAGAATAGTAACGCCGCAATGTATATTTTTTCAAACATTATCAACACGGACCTAATTGTGTCATAGTGCGGCCGCTGGTCATGGCTCTTTACACACATTGGCACAGTGCCATGACGTGTTTGGTATTTTACATCTAAGCTTCATAGAAATACGGTGTTATTTTGGCTGTATGAAGACGGTAGAATATATGTGTGCGCCGCGTATGTTTACTAACTAGGTAATACTACGTTATTCCAAAAAGTGGCGACAGAGGTTCTCGAATAAAATTTGTGTCACGCCATCCCCGTGAGTTTTGTTCATATGGAGTATATCACCATAGTTTTCTTTTCAAAAACCATTATTTCCGGTCTATATGATTAGTACTTACCGAAAATCCGTGCCAATTCTTATAGTCTTAAGGAGAAAACAAGGAAATGCCTGAAACTGCTCTTCAAAATTATTTGAAAATTTAAAACTTCCGTCTGAAGAATGAACTGCGACCACAAAAGAAAGTGTGTCCTGTTAAAAAACAAACTTGTCTTAAAATAAGTGAAATGTGAGTTGAGTCAACGCAATAAGCTATTTAGTTTTTTTAGAAATGAGCTGTGTTTACTATATGGGTTAAAAAGAGCGGCAAAATTGTATGGCCAGAAAATTCTAGCAGCAACCAGTATTATGACTTTCTTATGGATTTTGTTGAAAAAGTAACATACACTACGAGAATTCTTTTTTAAATCTCTACGTTTAAAATTGTAATAATACTTAAATAAGCCACTGTGTGTGAATTGAAATGAAATGAAATATATTTATTTATGTAATTTAGGTATAATAGATACACTTATTACATATCAGTTTTAATGTAATATAAGTAATTAAATAATCTATGTGTATAAGTAATAGTTTTATGTCATAAATAATAATATGGGGAAATATGCAGGGGAATAAATAATAAACGTGATCTACCTATACTAATAATGTAAAAAAGTCGTTATATAATTGAATATTTATGCTAATTTTATTTGCAATTTTCTTCTGTCTGTCTGTCTGTATGTAAGTATACGCGTGTATGTTCCGTTTTAGTTCGAGAATCACTCAACGGATTTGAATGCGGTTTTTATTAGTAGCATAATGTTTAATCGCACGCGACGCAACTTAATTGAATCACAAGTGCGAGGAGCGTAACACGATGTTTTCGCGATTAAACAGTAAATCACGCTCCTTGCACTTGTGATTCAACTAGTGGCGTTGCGCGCGATTAAACACTATATATATTACGCGTGCGATGCGAGGAGCGCGCCGCGATGTTTTTGCGATTAAACAGTATGCCACGCTCCTCGCACCTGTGATTCAACTAAGTCGCATCGCGCGTAATTAAACATTATGCTACGGCGCCTGGTCAACATATAGGCTATAAAGCAAGGCCGGCCAAACCCAGGCACGCGGGCCACGAAGTGGCCCGCCAAGGCATTTTAATTTGCCCGCCAGCGCTTCGGTCGGCCGGCTAGCCGACAAATTACTATCAGGAAAACCACTTCACATCTCACATTAAATAAAATAAAAAATGCAATTCCATTTAATTTACAAATAAAGTAAATTAAAGCATATTTTGTCTTTTTTGTGAATAAGTTACCTTATTAATATGGTAGTAGTAGTGGCCCGGCGCGCCGCTAGTCTAAGAAATTTTGCTCACCTGGTAAATCTATTGGCCAGCCTTGCTATAAAGGGTGTCGATAAAATAACTGCCAAGCCGAAAACGGGGCACAGATTGAATAAACGCGGACGGAACCGCAAACGAAAGACTAATTATGTTTCAATACCTTCTTGGTCGAAAGTTGTACTTCGCCTGGATTTTTACCATCTATTGTTGTGACGTCTGCAACCAGTTGTGGCAAGCCTACAACAATGTATAAGTGCATATGGATATGTGTATGTACAGAATGGGTACTTCCACATAAAAATAACATAAATTCGCATTTGACAAAGCGTATACGTACTACAAAAACTTATATTTATCGCCAGCCAACTCAATAAAAAGGGCCTGTTCTAATTTTTGCGTTCTTGACCCTAGCTATCACTATATTTTTGAATTTTGTGCTCTTGACCCTAGCTATAACTACATTTTTAAATAATTGCCTCGGGCCTCAATAGACCTCATCCTAACCACTGATTGTACCTGGTGGCCGGGGTATATTAGAGGACTGCAGCCACAGCCTGCAAGGTCCGCCGTGGTCAGTCGTGTAGAAACTCCTCACACATTTGTTGGCAAGAAGTCGGCAAGCCTTCGCGTCACCAACCTGAAAGATTTTATCATTAATCTATACTTCGGATGCAGATCGTAGAATTGGGCAAATCGTAAAGTATGAAATCGAAAATATTTCACCAAAGGTCAAAAATAGATGCGACGACAAGCGCAGCGAAGAGGAGCGTGTTAGTTTTACATGTAAATACATTTGGGGAGCTGAGAGAAGCGGAGCGGAGCAAGGCGATCGTCCTCGTTTTGACAGAAATATGATCTGCCTTCTGTGTCCTCTTTTAGATACAACTTGAAAAAATTTTACCTCTCATCTCTCTGAATGACTTACTGACTAAGCTACTGTTTGTCTGTATATACTGGGTGTAATGATGACCTGCTCAGAAAATGAAACCACATGTAGGGAATACCTCTACAAAGCCATAAAAAACACAATTTCGAGAAAATATTTCTGTTTACAGAAATTTGTTTTCTCTAACAAAATAAACCGTGTTCCAAGTGTGCACCTTCCCTTCCAGTATTACTACATGTCAGTAACCTGCACGAAGCGGCAACATCGCATTTCTTAAGCCTGTTAAAAAAACGTGGTTAGTGCGTTGCACTTGTGAGCGAAACTAAATTAATTATTAATTTGTAGATGTATTAATAGGAATGTCGAAATGAAATTTAGTACAAAGAACCCTCATAACATCCCCTATACGTGGTTTCATTTTCTGAGCAGGTCATCATTACACGGTGTATGTATCTGTGTATTTATGTATGTATTTGTATGCAGTATATTTTTATGTTTATGTTATAGGTTTAAAATAACTTTTACATATTGTTATGCACTGATTAAGTTAAATTTTCAAGATAAAAATGTTTTTATGTTTTCCCAAGGTTGACTGGAAGAAATTTCTTTTAGGAATAAGTCCGCCCTTGCCTTCTATCTGTTCTTTGTGTGTACCTTGTCTTCTTATTTGTGTGCAATAAAGTGTTTATTCATTCATTCATTCATTCATCTGCCAAATTCTACGATATGGCGACGACATATACATACAATATAGAAAAAAAAAAATGGATAAATCTTCGCATGTATCCTTGAGGAGCAAGTGTTTCAGAGTATCAAATTTAATGATTTTTTTACGTACAAACGTGTTTGAATATGACCCAAATACACAAATTTGAACACAAATACACGCTTTTTAAGGGGTTTACAGGTTTTATCACATTATTTTTCTACACCGTTAAAAAGACATACAAATCAATAAAATTGTGTTGGGAGTGAAGAACAGCGAAACTGTCTTCATTGATAGCTGGTCAAAATGAGAGCTCCCCATGGTCTACTCAAGGGTGGATCCAGGATTTGATTTGGGGGGGCATTCTGACAAGATTTATCAATATTATCAATTATTAATTATAAGAAGGAAGTTTTTAGGTGCCTAAAGCGTTAAGGTGTTTTGGGCAAACCTATTAACAAGACTGCTTCCTACATTATCTTGAGAATTTGGTATCTCTAGAATTTGGTATCTAGACCAAAGCTATGAGGGTTCGAAAATATGACGAAACGCTTCGAGAAAAGGTACGTAGTGGCCCGCTTATTTTTGCCTCGTCTTGGCGGGGGGCACTATCGTGCCCCCAGATCTATACCTGTGTAAAAGTGCACCCGAATTGAATCGAAAATTCAAATCAAATAGTCAAATCATATGGAATTCCAAGGCGTATTGGGGGGGGGGCATGGCCCCATAGGCCCCCCATGTACCTGCTTAGGGGTCTACTTACAGTGCACAAATATTCAAGCTTTACAGCTTCCAACAAATCATTAGGGTGCATCAGCTTCTCTTCATACTTCGGTCTATTCAGCAAGAAGGGCTTCGGTATACACTTGTCTCGAATAACGATATGGTTCTTTTGGCACGTACAAGTCTCGCATCGTATGCAGCGGTTATCCACTGCTTTGTAACCTCGGGAACATTTCACGCATTGGACTTCGCGCATTGGGGAACCATCGAGGTTTTGTGTTACTATAACAAAATAAAAAGATATGATATTGAGAGATCAGTATAATAATGTTATTTCTTTTATGAATTTTGTTTCATCGATCAAGTATTCAAATCTGTCTCCCAGAGGCAGACTATTTGCTACGATCCAGACACATATGATTCGTTTTACCTAAATTACTTCTTTCGTATTGTTGACAGATCTCACTATGAAGTTTCATTATAACTCGTCACTTATTTACCCTTTTATTCTATTGATATTTAAATGTTTATACATATAAAGTGTTTATTCATTCATATATTCATCTATAATATATATATCTATATATATATATATATTATAGATGTATTTATTAATATATTCTTGTATATTTGTTTATGTAAGTCTATGATATATATTAAAAGTTCTTCACCACCCAAAGGTTGGCTGGAAGAAATCGCTTTAAATGATAAGTCCGCCTTTGTACAAAATTATGTTTTCAATACTCTGTTTTCTTTTATATGTCTTTTGTGTACAATAAAGTGTCAATTCATTCATTAATTCATTCATTCATTCATTCCGTAGATACATATATCTCTTTTATGGACAGCTCAAACAAGCTCTATCTTCCTATCGCTCATTAGCAATACGGTTCCCTTTCATTAATTCATTCAATACTTCTAAGACCGTCATTCAGATAATATGTCAAAATAATGCTTACCGGATACATAATCACTCGGACACTTCCGGCAAGCCATCCTCCCTGCTACATCCTTTTGGCATCTTCTTGGCACACAAGTGGTGCCATCTGACGACAGAACTTCACTGGCGCTACAACGCTTACACTTTGCTGGCCCAATTTTGATGCTGTTGTCTTCACATGTGCAACCGAAACCTGCAGCATTTTGCGAATTATTGTAGGTTTTATTTAGTACACGTTATATTTTTTGCTAGGGTACAAAGGTGGGGTAAACTCTCCAAATGTCGCTCGCACCTGCTCATAATGAATCCTGCCGACTAGAGGAAGGAGCTTTGTGGTGGTTGTTGGTAATACAGCTAGATTAAATGTCAACAATGCAGCAGCGCCTTAAGGCGGTTACCGTCGCCAAATTAGCAGTTCGATGTTTGTCTGTACGAATATCAACGGAAATGACATTGAAATAACGTTCATATCAGTGCACAATGCGTGGTGGCTGTTACGACGCTCGCTGCGTCCTTGTTAGGGCAAAATAGGAGAAAATAATACTTTTCACATGGACGTGATTGTTCGATTGAATAATTCTATGTTATATTTATAGCTATCAAGTTTATCTATTTATCAAAGCATAAATGAATTAAATCGCCTAAGCCGCTTAGGAGCAGTAAGGAATTCAAGCCAAAAAACACCATTCAGTTAAAACAATTTTTCATATAGAAGTTTCGGTGGTACGAAAAAGAAAAATGTTGCATATGTTATCTTAGAGTTGAAAATCCATAATTCATTTTTTCAATATTTTTGGTTTGGCCATAAAAGAGGAGTAGGCTTTAGAAAGTACCCATTTGGCGATATTAAGGGCCTTAAGTGCAAAAGTGTCTACCACTGCCACCACCAATCTGTGATAAGCAACCGTAGCTTTTATTCAAATTGATTAAATGAGGAAAAAATCCTGTTGGGCTGCATCGTCAGTTACCTGGTACATGTTAGCAACATGTGGAAAAAATAATATTGATCCAAATACAAGGGAATCGAATCACGAAGAATTTTGTCCCTAAAAATCTCACCATCATCAGAAGGCACCATGGAAGAGTTGGCAGGACAATCAGCACATGCCATCGGTCCTGGATCAAAGTACTGCCCTGTCTTACACGTCTCTGGTCGCTCTATCGCAACCGCCAAGGTGATCAGTATACATAGGACATGATACTGGCTTCTATCCATTCTGTCTTTTTGTACTTCTGGAGTATTTCGTAAGATTTTGTTATTTCTTTTCACGTCGTACACAAAGACGTTTTATCATACGGTGGCGGGACGACGAGGCACAGAAAATATATCGTCAGTCTGCTCACATAGCAGCCGTCGCCAAGAAACAAAAAAAAAAAGAATTGTGAAGAATGCTGCTTGGTAGCGTTCCTAAACTCCTGGGTAAATGTATAATTTAAACTTTCAAAGTGAATTTTACATTTCTGACAAGGTTTATGTACCGTTTTCACTCGTTTGGTTGTGGAACGGTTGACAGTTACATTTTACATTTACCCGGGCGTTTAGGAACGTAACCTAAGTATGTAAATACCTCAGAATAAGGAATTGTATTAAAGTATAAATACTATTAAAAAAAAACATTCTTTGAATACAAAATAAACTTAAATAGCAGCGACCTCTTCCAATGATCCCGATGCAATTTGCGATCACTTTAGCATTTAATTTTGTATTTGAAAAGACTTTTTTGTTAATTAATTAATGTTATAGCGTTGCAATTTTAGCCTTACTTTTAAGTATTTTATATCTCCTGCACTTTGTTTACGTTTGAGTATAAAAAAAATCGATCACAGTATAAACGCACTAACAAAATTGTACCGGATATGTTCAAAGTGCAGTAAAACAAAGAAAGGTGTAACAAGATTATTAATCAGGTTGATTTGTTGTTTCACTACTACTTTTTTTTTTTTTTTTGGGTTTTACCGGCTCTGAGTGTTGCTTTGTTTGTGTTACTTTACTCGTTGCTAGGCAACGCCACGGTGTGTGTTAAGGGGTGGGATTAAGTACCACTGTTACTGTACTAAATACTTTAATACTAAAGAGAAAATAATACCTTTCACATGTACGTGAAGATACTTTTTTGTTATTTAAATTTTAATAAATAACTCTCAATATAAAAACAGTTCGTCTTAAATGCCATCCGTTTCCATGATAAGATTCGTAATAATTTTTTACAGCACACACACTACAAAAATTATATTAATGTTGCTGTTAGCTTAATGTTGTCTCATGTATACACAAAAGAAATCATAAAATTTAGATTTGTCATTCCTAAAAAAATACAAAAATTTTAGTACTGAAAATTGAGTTTCCTTCAAATTCTCCATAGACCTATTAAATCACTAACGACGACCAAGGTGAAGCTTACTTAGGTATAAAGTTCGATGACTTAGGTAGGACATTTATTTCTTCTGTAACTTAGGTTACAAGGGTTGCCAACTTATTTTAGAAGAAAAAAAGTATATCTGATTTCAGGGCAGGTAAATAAAAAGTACGGTCCTTAAAAAAAGTATCCTTTATTCAAGGGAGTTCAATGATTTTTTTTTTTAATATCAAGGCTGTGGACAGACGGTAGGAACTAGGAAGGCCAGACTCCATACTAAAATCCTCAAATCCTTTTGTGAAACTGTATTGTTTCACAAAAGGTTTTGTGCTCTTTGCATAAACACTTCAAACGCACAACGCGCACTAGTCATACATTTTCCCTCGGATTTCTTTACGGCTGTGTTTTTGTTTTCAGTTTACGTCTAATTCTACGTAAAGATTGAAATAAAGTATTTTCACGTACTTTACTGGTATTCTAAAATATAAAGTACAGGGACCCAAAATAACGTAAGATACTTTATTTTAAAGTACGGCTGGTAACCCTAGTTACACCTAACTTTGCTAAGCAGAGCCCTCAGAAGTGCGTTAGGCGGAGTAGAAACACTAGGGTTGCACGTAACGCTAAGTTTTGCAAAGATTTCAAAAGTAAAGATAAGCCCTTACCGTAGTATGACAGCACCAAAATGTTTGCACCTTTAAATGGGTGACGCTCACACGTTTGGAGTCAGTGCTCATCTAATTGGAATCAGTACTAGCTTCGCCCGCGTTAGTTTAGTTTTGTGAAGACAATCGAATCTGTCAATATTTTTCGAACCCTTAATTTTATAGAACGTATTTATTTGGACTCTGGTTTGAACGAAACTATTTATTATTCTCTAAATTGATCCTCTATTAAACTGTCTTTGGCGAAGCCAGAGGCCGAGCCGCGTTTCCGAACAAAATTATATTAAAAAGTAGCTAATATCCTATTCCAGGTCGGGAACTACACTTTTGCAAAGCTTCAGCCCAATCGGTTCAGTAGATACGGCGTGAAGGAGTAACATTACATCACTTTTCTATAGGAACTTGAAACCCCATTACCATCCCACGGGAACTGATTTGTGTGATAAAAAGTAGCCTATGTCCTATTCCAGGTCTAGAACTACATTTGTGCAAAGTTTCAACCCAATCGGTTCAGTAGTTACGGCGTGAAGGAGTAACAAACATCCATCCATCCAAATTTTTACATTTATAATATTATTATTAGGATTAGGATTATTAGGATGTATTGATATTTATTCATAAATAACAAATTCAACGAAATTACAATATATATATAGATACGCATTGGAGAGGGTACTCAAGACGCTGGCAGCGTTACCTCGTTGGATGGTAAATAGTTACTTATTAAGTAAGTAGTTATATACCGTTTTAGGTAATTTTCCCAGCAAATAAAACTATCAAATAATTTAGAAACTTTTAATTTAATCTTAAGATAAACATTTAAACATTCAAATGTAATTGACTTACGTAAATAAATAGTATGAAAATGCCTACATACAAAAAAGCGCTTATAGATTTTAATCGCCCCGGTTTTCAATGAATTTATAGTTTGTCTTAAATATTTAAAACTAAGCAGAAACAAATCTGTATCTACTTGATAGTATTAAAGTTGTAAATTTACATTTAACAATATTTATATAAAAATAAATATCAATATCTAGTTACAACATTTGTAAATATTTTGACTAGAATAGTTTTGGCACATCAACGTGACCCTATAATATTGTTTGAAGTATTAATCAAAATTTAGATATGAAAACAATTTATTGTTGGTCCAACACATTACAGCTAGCAACGAAAGTCTACAAAGCGCAAAAACTATGCAGTAACAATTGGCCTTTTCTTTTTTTGGACAATATTTACGATTCGAAAACCGTTTCGATGAATAGCTCTCCTTAACTGTTTCTAGAAGACAAGTATTAAAATAAGCGTGTATGTCCTTTTTTAAATGAAAACAAGTGATATCTTTCATTTGACCTTCAGTGACGTCATCACCACACATTTCAATACGAAAATAATATACTTCGTGACGAGTATAAAATGGCGGATTTTCTTACCCAAGGAATGAACCTACATAGTTTCGACGTTCGCCTTCGGCTCACGAAAGCTTACATTCCGAGGGTAAGAAAACCCATATTTACTCGTTGCGAACGATACTTTTTCTACTACCTGATTTATGTATTTAAATATTTAATTTTTCCTTTCAAATTTAATGTATTTTATGACTTTGCAAAGCGAGGCGCGGTTTTTACCTTTTTTTTTTCAGACTTCGGCCAGCGTCTTTTATTTGTGGCCATTATCATTTTGCGAAAAAAGAGTGTCAGACGCGATATAATCGATTATGTCGTGAATCGGAACGCAGGGAATTTCGATTGTAAAAACAAAATTAGGACGTCAAAAAGAACCTAATTTAGCATGAAAAGAAGACAAACGTCAAAAAGAACCTAACTTTGCAATAAATAAAATTTCAATACGATATTTCAAACTGACCTGATAGTCATTCCGCAACGGGGCCTGGAAAGTTCGATTTTCAAAACTAATTTCGAGTATTAAATTGAACGTTTTCATAAAGGTAGTAAAAAAATATATATTTCTTGAACGCATCCTTAAGTCTGACAAGGACTCGACTAACGTCGACTAATTCGGTTTAAAAGCACGAAAAAATGTGATATTGAAATTACATACCTAAATTGATCTATTTATTCCGAAAAGCAGACAAAATAGCACATTGAAATTCAAATAAACGACCGAATTGCTACGTGCCGTGGCTGAAATATATTTATGTATGTAAACGTTTGGTTTGACACATACCGTGAAAGAGCACAATAATAATATTATTAAATAACGCTGTGTTGAAGATACCGTTTATGAATTTTCAAAATGCCTAAAGAAGTACAGAAGTAAATCACGACTTAGGTCGAATCGCCGTGGTCATATCATAGAATTGGCTATATCATGAATTAATTAGCCATATCATGAATTCTGTTGTCAAAAAGGGATCGCCTCGCTCCGCTCCCAAATGTATGATCACTAGGAACTCATCAACCTCCTCTTCGCTTCGCTCGTCATCGCATATGTTTTTGACATTTTGTTAAAAGAATTTGGTAAATTTCTCATTTGAAACATTTATTTTTTTATTTTTTATTATGATGATATAGCCAATTTTACGATATAGCCCAAACAGATACATAACGTTATTTTAAGCTTAAATCATTTATTTCGTTTGAATTTTATGATACATCATACATAATGTTTAGGTAATAATCGAAACAAATCAACCATTATAAAGATCTGGTTTGACGCTCACAGTACCACTAGACTAGTGTATCTCTTTTATATATTATACAAAGGATAACTTACATATTTAATAAAGTCTGTTTCTGCGGCAGCTGGAAAAACTGTACGCCTCAAAAGAAAACGGTACGTTAATCTCGCCATACAATTTTTATCGCTTGAAGCAAATCACTGCGTTTCGTGGTACGGGGTCCAGTACAAAATGCGCAAAGGTCGTTGACCGATTTTCCAGCTGCCCTAGAAATAGACTTAAGCAAACACAGCGTCCCCGATCTACTTGTATGCCCACACTTAGAGAAAGGACTCGGTAAAAAAAAGTAATTATTATTAAACCACAAACGTGAAAAAATTCTCAAATTCACTTCTCTGTCTTTGAAAACAAGCTAATTGAAAATTTTGCAATAAAGTGATGAATTTTTAAAGAGATGTTTTCTAAATGTAACAGTTCCATCGCACCGGTAATTTTCTGGTTATACAGACAGCAAAAAATAGTTCCTGGACTGAAATTTTCTAAGCAGCCAAAGTAGGTGGATCAACCACCAAGTATGGAGCATGTAACAATGGAGGCTGCGGAATGGCGGCAGGGAACAGTATCGGGTACTGTGGTGGTGGCTGCGGACCTTGCGACAGAGGCCGAGCTTCGGGCTCCGAGCAGTGCAGCAGCCAGTGTGTCAGCATTCGGCCTCGGCCTTTCAGTTCGACCTCACCGCGCCGCTCCACCACGAAGGTGCCCCATTGGTCGAGTAGCGCGCGGGTGCTCTCACTGAGATGGATGCGGAGCGCTGTTGTAAATAAGTTACATTTTAGGGCTCTACGAAAAAGCTGCCAAAATCATTAATGTGCTACTTGGGAACTTAAGTGGACAACTGCAGTATATTTCGTGTGACGGAATATTTTTGTCGAAACTCGGCTTTTCCAGCCACATCCGAGCTCTTGCCAAGGTAGAATAAAGGGTCACCATCGACGAATATGTCAAGGAAGAGATCATCATCAATGTGTTTTAGGGTATGTGGGTATGTGAAAGAGATAAGTATGTATGAGGGTGTGTGTAGAAATGTATTTAGAAAAGTCGCCAGTATAAACTCAATAACAAACTGACGTTGCCCAGTGGACTCCATTCTGCTGGCGGTGTTGACAGTGTCCCCGAACAGGCAGTAGTGCGGCATCTTCACCCCGACCACTCCCGCGCACACCGGGCCCGAGTGGACTCCCACCCTTACCTGACAATGATATGGATTTGTAAGTCTCTACTGTAGCATTATATCATTGCGGTAGAAACGCAGATAGAAAAGTCCGAGCGAGAGGTCCCGGGTTCGAATCCCGGTTCAGAGCTCCTCACATCCAGATTTACTTTTCTTTTTGCGTTTCTACTAGCGTAATGATTTTTTTTCATCTTTTTTTTATTGAAGACTTGGTAATACAGAACAACAACTCGTCTAACATCTAAACAACTTTTGTAAACATTACAACATAACATGTCATATTATCTACCATCTCTAAATATTTAATAAAAACATACTACCTACTACATAGCGCAATGATATATGTAATGTTAATTTGTACCTCCTTGCGATGGATAAATCGCTAAGTATTAATAAAATATAGACATTTATTTCTATTATAGTTTTAATGGGGTAGTAATAAAACGAGTCGTGGCGTGCATTGAACTATTTTCCGGAAAAGCAATCAGAAGGTCAAGTTTGACAATAAAAAACATATGAAAAAAATTAAATTAAATGAAAACACTTTGAATAAAAAAGTTTGTATAACGCCAGGGTAGGCACTGCCTACCCTAGAGTGAACATTTTCATACAAACGTTTTTTTTTCAAAGTGTTATTTAAATTTTTACATATTTTTTTTTATTGTCAAACTTGACTTGACCTTCTGGTTGCTTTTCCGAAAAAAAGTTCAATGCACGCCACTAAAACGACTGACTGTTAATTAAAATTTTAAGTGATAAAAATAATAAATTTAACTTATTGTTTTACTAAGTGAGCGACTGACTGCGAGTAACGAAAAATCAATAGAACAGCAACTTAAAAATATTCATTTGAGTTACTTAAATTACAAAATGTGAAGCTTCGTAATATATGAGCGACCTGATATTTGTTTGAGTGTCAACATAATGTTCCGCAATTTTTTCAATATTTGGCAAATGATTTATTTATAGTGAGCGACATTTTATGTTAAATGAAGGGGTAGTATTTAACAAAAGGGGTAACAATTTTCTATTTTAGTGACAATTTAATTTTATGTAATAAAACTAAGGACGTCGCCTCGCTTCGCTTGGCTCCTTATTTTATCTTACATGTAAACCTAACACGCTCCTCTTCGCTTCACTTGTCGTCGCACCTATTTTTTGACTTTTGGTAAAGTATTTTTGATTTTATACTTTAAATTCGCCCACTGGGTAATTTTAGTCGCTCACTTAATAATTAACTCGCACGCTTAAAATTTTTGTATGCAAAATGGATTATTTACAGCCCACTTTTTGTAAGCTCGATCTGGATTTTATTATTAATCAATATTCGTCTTCAGTTTAGTTAATTTTTTGCCTCAAGTTATTAAAATAGTATAAACAGGGACAAGATGTTTTCAATCACCGAGAAGGAACGATCCAATTTATATGTAGCATGATCATTCAGTCAATTTGACTATTAATATTCACCAATTATAATGCCCCTATGGGATTTGAACCCGCGACCTCCATATTAGTAAAGAAAGAAAGAAAGAAAGAAAATAAATTTATTGGCGAGTTTACAAAAAAAAAAAAGAACTTATAGCTAACATAGTAGAAGTAGGGAGTAATCTATAGATAAAAATAACAACACGACAAAAGGATGTAGCTCAGCTATGTGCCATCCAAAACATGTTTTGGTTGAAGCTGGTTTTCAGCTACCTCCGTTACAATTGCATGATAAGGTATTTACGAGTCGTTGACAATTTTATTTACTAAATTGAAAAATCAATAACAATTGGCAGAAATGGCTTATAACTAAATTAAAGAAAATAAAAACAAAAACCAAAAATACGTAACAAGACAAAAAACAATGAAAAAAAAATTAGTATATACAGATATAGACTTATTAGTAGATAGTATGACATAGCCAAAACAAAAACCAGTTCCGGGCGTGGCTTATTCTATTTTACGATAGCGCGCGGGGGGAAATTCGTCCCGGTCTCTAAGCTCGCGTCACCATAGCAAAAATACGAATAGAGTGGACGAGGCAGGGTCAAAAGTAATACGTATTTTATTTTATCTAATTTATTAGTGTATTTCGATCATCGTCACACGGCATTGATCCTACTTGCTATCACGTCGGGACGTAAATTTATTATGGTCGGCTAAAAGTGGTTTTTTGAGTGTTTGATTTATCAGTTGACCCTCGGAACATTTCAGACACTCCTTTATTTATTTATTTTTTTTATTTTTTTATTTTATTGATTGGGAAACAAACAGTTTTCTTAACACATAATACAAATGAAAATAAAATAATCTTAAAACCAAACAAGTTTCCACAAAAATCTTGCAAGTAAATAAATTTATGTGCACGGCATTATACGTACTTACGTTATAAGTTACTCAGTAAATTTACACAAAACAAAGCAAATTGAAAAGGGAAAAAATATATATAAATTACCAAATTAACAAAGCAAATTGAAGAGAGGAAAATGTACATAAATTAAAAATTAACACTAACACAAAGTTAAGTATCACTAAAAAAAACATTTAGTACTTTTTTAAAAACGTTTTAAATAATGAAGATTTAAATAGACCCAGCGAAAGATGCAATATATCAAGATCAAGAAAATCTTTATTATAACAATCACAAGCACGAACCAAAAATCTATTTTTTGCATAATTTGTACCCGCATGTGGTATACTAAATAAAGACTTATTCCTAGTAGTAAAAGTTCGGCATTTGAATCCAATTTTATTCAAAAGGTAAGGGGAATCCAAAATATTATTGACTATTTTAAAAAGAAATAATAAGTCACGGCAGATACGCCTTTCCTCCAAAGCAGCTATCGTATCTGGTTGAAATCGGAAATCCGAGCTACAACTTTGACGATAATTTAGATATCTCAAAAATTTATTCTGGATTCTTTCTATGGAGTTCACATGTGTTGCGTAAATTGGGTTCCAGACAGTAGAAGCATACTCTAGGTGGGATCTTACAAGCGCATTATAAAGAATTTTAAGGGTACTTGCACTTTTAAACTCCTTGCCCTGTCTCAAGACGAAACCCAACATCCGATAAGATTTCGTGACAATTTTCTCAACATGATTCCGGAATGAAAGCTCGCCATCTAAGAGAACCCCTAGGTCCTTCACCTCAGTCACTCTCTTAAGTGTTTTATCAGATAAGTTATAATTATACGTTAAACTATTCTTTTCTTTATTATTAGAGATACATAATAATATTGTGATGGTTAATTGTCACCATTACCCATTCTTTAAATATTTTTCGCCCGTTGAGCTGGTTTTACACTTGCGGGAAAATAAATTGGACCAAAAATTTCTTCACAAATTTTTTTTACTAAAGTTGTTATTACAAAAAGTGGAAACTAACAAATATTCTCAGAAGGAATGCACCACGTCACTATCTATCTCACTGTAGCTTATATCAATTATGCCTCTCTCATTCAACCACGTTTAACTGCGTTACTATCTCATTCCAACTCATTTTAAATAGCGTCACTATTTATCTCACTCTAACGCGTGTTAAATGGCATTTCTAATGAACGTCAAATATTTTTACTGCCCGCCACTCTTTCATTCTAAATTCTAATTATTTTAAATAATACGCAGCCTCCTTTGGTAGTAAAATAGCAATAACTTTTTTTTCAAAAGTAAAACACAGAAATTTCCAGATCATTTGAAAAACAATATTTGATGAGCCGTTATTTAAGACAATTTGCAAAACTAACATAGGACATTTTTTTTCAGGGTGTTGTATCAAACTAACGTAATTACAAAAAATTGCTCATAAATTGGGTTTTTATTTTTCTTCCTGATGTAACAGCATTTCAAGGTTTATTTTTGACTTTATCAATAGCATGACTATTCAGAGTTGCGCAACAAAAATTTTATTCTTAGAATTTAGAACTGGTTAGCTTTGACTCTCAAAAATCTATTCGAATTTATAAAAGTACCATCAACTCGAAGACTATCTACTTTTTGCTGAAGTCATAATTTGATATTCTGGTCAGTCATGAGCTGGCCTACCAGCCTTCCAAGGGAAAGCGTTGACTTTGGGACACCTGTTTACCCTTGGGATAAATCGCCAAGTGTTTAAAATATAGAAATTTATTTGTATCATAGTTTGAAATGTTCAGGTCCCTTTACGCAAAATGAAAAAACAAAACTCTTTTAGGATTAATTTGTTGTCCCTATGTTTGTCTGTTTGTCCGTTTGTCTAGGCAATTTTTCTGGGTAAAATCAATAAATGCTAATATTTACAGCCCTGTAAAATATACATATTATAACGTTTTTATGGCCTTTTGTTTAACTTTTTCATACAAATTTTCTCCTCATGAAAATATAGAGATCAACACTTCACATAATATTTTGCATTTGAAAGAAAGCACAGAAAGGAACTGTAGAACAAATAATGTAAAAATATAAAACCATATCTTTCTATTCTAAAGGGATTAATAATTTACTGTTTGTTCAATGTGGCGATAGCTTTGTTTATTATTATTTTTTCTTTGTTACAAAGATAACAAATATTTTCATACAAGGTTTTCCTTAAGGGCTATTTCTCCGAATTTGTAACAAAATATTAAGAAATAATTATAACGGTAAAGTACAACTTTTAGCTAAGACAATTTATTGTTAAAAGTTTGCTATATGCATAAACATATTTTAATGATATTATGGTATCTTCAAAATAACTGGGTTTTCCATAAGCGTGATATCAGATTATTTAAGAAATTTACGGCTGGTATCACGACGACGGATAAGCCAATTATTTTATTACTATTGTAATATAATTAAAAATATGTTAATGCATACAGCAGACTTTTAACTATAAGTTTTCTTAACTAAAAGTTGTATTTTTACTTATTGAAATTGTATTTCTCATCAAGAAGTGCAAGATGACAAGATATTCAATATAAGTTAATTGAATTTGTGAAATGGTTTCAGGTCAAAACAGTTTTCCATGAAACGGTAATTGTTTATAGTTAGCAAAGTGTGTAAACTTAGTCATCTTAACATGAACGACGCCTGTAGTTCTCTCTTTTTTATTTCCAGTATAGATAAAAAAAAAAAACTTGTTAAACTTTGCGTAAAAACAATGATGGTGTTTTATCAAATTTTGCTTTTTGGGCTGTATAGAGACGTAGTTAGATGTCACTAGAATATACTCATGAAAAAAGATATGAAGAAAATAAGCTGTAGACTTCACATTCGGTTTATACCTATTGTATGAATTTTAAGAAAAATACAGGGGTAAAGGGACCTCTTAAGGAAAACCTTGTATTAAACTATTTGTTATCTTAGTAAAAAATAATTCAAGGAAAAAAATAAACAAAGCTGTCGCCACATTGAACAGTAGATAATTAATCCCTTTAGAATAGAACAACATGGTTTTCATATTTTTTACATTATTTGTTCAACAATTCCTTTCTGTGTTGACTTTTAAATGCAAAATATTATCTCAAGTGTTCATCCCTACATTTTCATAGTGAGAAAATTTGTATGAAAAACGTAAAAAAAAAAACGTAAAAACCTAAAACGTAATATAAATAAAAACGTCAAAAGTATGTTTTTACAGCTCTATAGAGGGCCGTTTATATTGGTATTTATTAATTTTACCCAGAAAAAATTGTCTAGACAAACGGACAGACAGACAAACATAGGGATAACAAATTAATCCTAAAAGAGTTTCATTGTTTTCATTTTGCGTAACAGAACCTGAACATGTACCGACGGGATTATCTACGATCTAATAATTTTGCCATGCACTGTAAATATTTCAAAATAAATTTCTATATTTTAAATGCTTGGCGATTTATCCCAAGTAAGTGTACTTATATAATTTGCAAAAAACTTCACTTATTGGACCTGAAATGGTGAGCCAATACTAGAGGGTAATTTCACGAAAAGTTCATTGACCTTTGTTACAGATCTCAGTAAGTATAAGTAAATTAATTTGGGTTTCAATAACGATCAAAAAATTATTCTTTTAGAGTAACATACTCGTATATTATTTTCCCGCATAAAAGTATGAATTCATTCAGTTTTGTTGTTATGACTATGGCACGATGTAGCTAAATCACTCATACGCATATTTTGTTGAGTTTTTAACGGCAGGAATATGATGCTCCTCGAAATATTACTTTATAAAATTAATTTCAATGTGTTTTGAAGTAGTTTTGGGAGATATTTATAGCTTGCAAAAAAGGGCACAGGTTCCACGTCTTACAGGCGCGAACGCTAGGCGTAGACTGACAATATCTTGCTGCCGCTGACTGCATCAGTGGATTTACGTATTTTTGGAAAAAGGGGGTGCTTTTTTTGACCCGAATAACGTGGTATTTGGAAAATGAATAGATATCATTCACACTAATTTTATTTAAAAAAAACCAACAAAATCGCGAAAGCGATACCTGAAACAAAATCGATAAGAAGTGTGCAATAGAGGGTTACAAAAAAATTCATTGACTGTACAAATATGAATCGATTAACGTGGTTTGTGGAAAATGAATACCTTAAAGTTCAACCAAAAACTTGTATTTTTTTTACGGCTATACGTAACCTAATTATTGCAACAAAATCATCCGAAAGCTGACATTTTATTTCTGTTTGTATTTTCGTTCCCTTCCAAGGATGCGGTCTAGTGGTCTAGACGTCTGAACCGCTAGACCTCAGAAGCTGTTTGTAGTACCTGGTTATTACTGATTGTGCAGGCTCTAGAATCTAGATGGATTGAGCTGGGTGGTCCTGGAGCGCACTCTGCTGGAACGTCTACTATACTGTATTCAGCGAGACGATGCAAAGCGGTCCATTCACCCACCAGTATTATGATTATGATACTTAATTTTAGAAAACGATACTTCCAACATGTATGACTTCTGCTGTAAAATGCAACTACACATAATTATCATGGCACGAAGGTCAGCTCACGAGCAGTCAGAGGTTTCTTGAGACGGCGGCATTTCCTTTGATGCGGCGGCATCGGCAGGTGTCAGTCGGGGGAATGACCCGCTTTGCATAGTCTCGCTAAACGTAGTATATACGTGGAGGCCACCGAGAGGAAGGCTTTCACTACCAGTATGAAATGTACAATCAATATTATTGTTTATACTCGTACTTGCGATTGTCGGCACTTGGTGAAACTTGAAACACATCTTGAATTAAAACACTTGTTTTCCGGTTTCGGATTTTACTCCATTTTGAATTAAGATCTTCCTTTGAAAATGGAGTAAAATCCGAAACCGGTTGGGAGTTAACACAAATAAAGTGAAACTACAAGTACAAGTGTTTTAATTCAAGACAATATTATTGTATTAGGGTTAAATCAATGGGTGTGAACCTCAAGCCGGTGCTGTGGTCGATGACGCACGACGAAACCCCGCACCGCTTCAACAACTGCAAGCGCCATTAGACATATCTCCCTTGCGTGGAGGTCTCCGTTCCTCTCCGGCAGGCCAGACACCACCATGTATGCGTCACCTATTGTCTCTACCTATAATATAAAGTATTAACATTATTAGAAGTACAAGACTCATCGTGTTTACTTTCCCGAATTTTCATTCCATCTGCCATGGTAACGGTATGAATTGACCGTAACCCTTGTTCCACAGCTGCGCCCCCCTGGCAATGTCATCCACGCGACAAGAGCCTTGTCACATTGTACTTGTCGCATTGTGATACAAGGCTCTTTTGGTTTGGTTGTGTCCAAAATCAAAACTAACGCCGCTACCATACCCCTTGTTTCACGCTACGCCCCCCCTCCGTCAATGTCATCCACGCGCCAAAAGATCCTTGTAAACAACTAGATAGACCTGAAGTTGGCGCGCTGCGCGTGGCGCTGATGTAAATGAGGCAAATTGCAATGCGCGGCAACTTCAGGCCTATCTAGTTGTTTGGACCGACCTGTAGTACAGTACCAGTACAAAAGACGCGAGTGACGTTAGCTATCAATCACGTGCGCGGTATTCTCCCGCGCACCCCCCTCCGTGGAAGCTCCGAAAATGCGCAACTAGAGTGCGTTTCACCAAGTACATTGTTCCTTTGCCGTAATTTTGGTAGCAATGCAATCCATATTCAAATACAAATACAAATTCTTTATTGATCAAAAAATATTTTACATGAAAGATAATTTAAACCCTGAACCAACTACTATATAATCTGTGCCTGAACCATATATCCATAAAATTCAATAAAAAAATAATAGGATTATTTATTCATTAAACGAATCACTGCGTCTTGTCAATGACAGACAGGGGAGCCAACATTACGGCAGAGGAACTATTTGATGAAACACACTTGCACATTGCAATGCCATTAGTGACTGACTTCACATCTATCTTCTGTGCTGGGCCGAACCCCATCGATAGAAGCTTTGCAAATGGTATAGGCGTAAGTAAACACAGGAACTCACCTTATAGACATCATAGAAGCCGATGATCCTATCGAACGTGCTGTACAGATCGTTCAGCAGGTCCACGACCTGTATCGGCGTGGAGGCTGCGCAGAGCTCAGTGAAGCCCACTATATCGCTGAAGTACACTGTGACGCACTCGAAGCCTTCGGGTTGGACTACCTCGCCTGCCATCAGCTGTTGTGCTACCGGCCTGGGATGAAGGTGCTTCGTAATTTTATAAAGAAAATGTAACTTTTTTTGTGGACTCAAAGAGAAAAGTAGCCTCTAAGCAAAAATAGAGAAAAAAACTAATTTAAAAGTGCCGAATTTCACCGAAATTGTGTATGTGAGTATAATGGTTGTATATGATTGAATCATTGTGTATGTATACTGTATAAAATAATATTTTTACGCATGATCCTATAATAAAACTCATAGTTGAAGGGGAAATAGAAAGAAAAAGAGAAGAAGCAAGCCAAAGATCAAATTCAGTGACCATCTTAAGGCAAAGGCAAAAGTCGCACGTTACTAGGAACTCAAGGTTTTGCTTCTGGACAGAGAACGATAGAAGAAGCTATATAAACAAGCAATACCTGGGTAAAACTTGATAAAGAAGTTCTTCGGATCGTCTCTTCTCCAAAGAGAGTTGTTCAGTCTTCTCTTCCACCAAGGACTCGAGGTTGTTCGCGTACTGCTCCATACGACGTAGCAGGTCATCCATCAGATTATCACAATATCCTCTGAAACAGGTATTGAGATAGTCCGGCATTACCGTAGCACTCGTAACGAAGGTACCAAGTGAGAAGTTTGCGGGTGCGGCGTTGTTATTACAAATTACGCTATTTTCGGGTAAATTAGTATATTAATATCATTAGTATCTCGTTTTGATACATCATAATAACTATATTATGAACTAAACGAATCATTCAGAGCGCTACAATAGTATTTTGTGCATCTGTGAATTCGTTCGTTTCGTAATAGATTGCACGGGTGTCCCAATATCTAATGATGTCCTGTTGGACACAATACTTCATATATACGACCATCAAAATATCGTCTTCGCTTGATATTTTCATTTTATTATAATATTTTAACTAATAATTTCACGGTAAATGAGAAAATAACACTCCCCTCTTACTGATAAAGTATGTATTTTAAGAGCATTGGCATTGACTGTAAACCTTCAGTAGTTGGAGAGGAACCCAAAGCAGAAGAAGAAGAGCATTGGCACTTTAACTGTAAGGTTTAGATGAGAATGGGTAGGATTTGTAGGAAAACAAAAGAAACGGAAGAAACAAAGCAAGGAACAGACAGACAGCCAAAAGTTGAAAAAATAAATTGACCAAACTCACTTGATATAATTAGCATTGATGGTGTCAAACGAAGGTCTATCATCAGGCACTTCTAACCAGCATCTGGCTGCCAGTTCCCACAACTCAGCGGCCGAACTTTCACTGCCAGCCCCGCCAGGCTCAGTGGCCGAGTGGGAGACGACTACTGGGCGGAAGGGGGGGTTCTCTCTCGCACATACCCGGGACAGTATTTCTGGAGGGAGCGAAAACACCTGATTGATTGAAAGGAAGGAAAATATTTTTTAAAAAACCTTTTACCCCTTACCATGTTGGGATTTTGAAACCGTCGGTCAAAAGAGTCTACTCTCTGAAACCCCTCGGCCACCTCTGCCTCACCTCTGTTTTTTTTTTAATTTATAAATTTAAGGCAATAAAGGGATTATCAATTGTTAATTCTGTTTTTTAAATAGTGCTGTTTATATTTGAGCTGATTCCATGCAGTTGTTTTTGGAGCTATCAGCCACCGAAAACGAAGTTTAATCCGCAGTTGCTGAGATCAGCGAAAAGCCACAAACTGGCCAATCACAGCGCAAAATTTCACATTTAAAATGTATGAAAAGTTTTGCTTGTCGGGAGGTAATGGTGTAAATTCAACTTAACTTATTTGACAGGACCAAAATAGTTCTGTGGACAGGACTAACCTTATATTGAGCGTCTTGTCCTTGTCTTTTCGACACAGAAAGAAAAAGACACAACGCTTCAATTTCTTGTCAAATAAGTTAAATTATGTAACACCGAATTGACACCAGTATTCTTTAGTAACGGGTAAATTAGCAGGTCGATGTGTGTCGGTACGAATATCGACGGAAACGATATTGAAACGGAAAAAAAATCGACACTTTTAGAACTTTCATATCTACTTTTAAATAATGTATAATTTTGATAAAACAGAAATGCGATTGGAGAAATTCGGCTGGATAGAAATATTTATTGAAATCAGGGGCTCTACCGCGTAATTCTCATTTGTATCAACTTCAAGCAAATGCATGCGAAATACAACGCTTGCAAAAGAGATGGCATGTTAGGCGGGCGTCGTCGCACGCACGACAAATTTCAATCTCAAGTTGATGTTGATGAAAATGAGAATTACGCGGTAGACCCACAGGTCTTTATCGACACCAATTCTCCTGGTTTAACAATTTAGAATGGCATATGGACTGCAATTATATTTTATTAGATGGGTTTTAACAGTATCTAAGACCTGGTTAAACAAAATTTTGATAGCATTTTTAGTACATTTTATATTAATAAAAAACCGACTTTTTGCTACTTTTCCACGAATCCGTCCCTCTCGCACTGAGAGTTTTATCGCATATGGAGTAACAGGGACGCTAAAACTTTTACATATCGCCTTAATCAAAGCGTCTACGACAGCGCAAAATAGGAACTTTGTTGCGATGATGAGAATTCCTTTGGTTTATAGATATCGTGTTTGTCTAATAATCAAAGTATTCATAGTATACATGAATTAAACTGACCAAGCCGCTTAGGAGCTGTAGGGAATTTAAGCCAAAATTCGGCTTGAAACACAATTCGGTTGAAATTATTTTTCATATACCTATAGTATAGACTATATTCAGTATAGAATATATTCAGTATAGAATATTAAATAAATTATAATTTATAGTTGATTCATGTACATTTTTTTCGAGACTTTTGGTATAGCCATAAACGAGAAGTAGACTTTAGAATGTATAGGTACATCTTTGTTGAAATAAGACACTTGTACTTGTCCACGGGATTATTATTTATTTCACTACACCCAACCGGTTTCGCTCAAAAGCATTCTCAAGTGTTTTTCATTGAGCAAAATTTATTGATTATAAAATATTGTTTACATGTGTTTACATAAACAGTTTCGTGTTTATCGCACGCATGTAACTTTGTAACATGTAAACAATATTTTATAATCAATATATAGGTATTTTTCACCTCACAAGCTCGGAAAGGTTCATTCGAAATTTGCGTACAAAAGTGTATTTCATCCGCTAGCGTGGAAAAAGTTATTCAAAAAAGTTTTCTTCACCACCAGCTCACTTTCATGTCAGTGCGCCAGCCTCATTTTTAGAACAATCGCACTGGCCAGAGCTTCACGTTTGCACGAAAAAAGAAAAAGGTTTGTTTTTCTTTTGTTTTTTTCTTGCACCACTGACTTTTAACAAGTATACTGGACTGGCTATTTATTACTGGCTATTGGAAGCAATTTGATTATCGCCATTTTGAGTGACGTGAGCGTACTTGGAACTAATAACGTTATCTATTATAACAAGCGTCAGTTTTAGTTCCCGGTACGCTCGGTTGGGGCGCTTTAAATCGGCACAAAAAATAACTTTCATTTTGTATGGAACAACATGTCCAGCGTACTTGTATTACTACATGTCAGTGTCTTGCACCTAGTATTTTACGCGCTGTAGTGAAGTGAAACATTGTGTGTTTCACTGAGCAGCGTTACTCGCGCCAAATAACAACTTTGCAGCCTTGCATAACAAATAAGTATTGCTCGAAAAACCCTTGAGATTGCTTATAAGCGAAACCGGTTGGGAGAAGCGCAATAAATAATGATCCCGTGGACAAACACATGTCTTATTTCAACAAAGATGTATAATAAGTTCACCATCCATCCATCAATCAGCCTAGGTCGTCCATTACTGGACATAATAAGCCTTTCCAGGACTTTGCCACTCCCGGCGGTCATCCTGGAAGAATTTCCCATACTCACACACGCTGGGCAGGCGGGTTGGTGAGCGCGGTGCCGGATCCCTCGCACCAGAGACGCCGCTGCCATTCACCAGTCTGTTTCATATAAGGCCCGGCTATTAGGGGTGGATATACCGCCATCCATCGGTCCCAGGCATGGTGGGCCTCCTGGTTTTTTGCCTGTGAGCTGTCCTCTTACTCTCCCCGAATTACTTCGAGGGGGTCTCCAAGTAAGTTCACCAAGAGCCGACAATCACAGCCAACAACATTTTAGAATGTACCCATTTGACGGTACTAAGCGCCTTAAGTAATATAGATTACCACTATGATTAAATAATATACTTAGCAATACGAGAATAATTAGAAATACAAAATCAGAAGCCCCTACCGAACTAACCTCTATTTGACATAGTCGGGGTGTAATGGTGGAAAGGGCCGGCTCGCAGCACGATCTCTTCCAGGATGATCCCAAAGCTGTACACGTCTCCCTTCAACGAGGCCACTGCGCCGGGGTAGATGCTGCCTGTCACCAGTTCCGGCGCTGTCCAGAGGAGCTCTGAAACCAATATTTTCTTGTCATGGTCTCCAACTCCTCTTCTATTTTAGGAGTCGACGGTTCCGACCCGATCCGAGTGTTCTAGGGTTTCTCGGTAGAGGATGTCCCCGCGGTTCAGTAGGTACTGATCGTACTGAATAAGTTACCCCAAAGTAATATAATGAAAAAATAAACACGTCTTCTATCTAATTTTTAAAAACTACAATACTGTCGATCCGGTGCGGTGATACACGCTTTAACTTATTTGACAGGACTAAACTTAATTTGAGCGTTCTATCTTTTTCTTTCTTTAATGAAAGAACAAAGACGGGACGCTTAAAATAAGGTTAGTCCTGTCAAATAAGTTAAAGCGTGTAACAACGATATCGACACCAGTATCTTTTTTACGCGCACATTTTTGAATGTGCTCGGTATATAAAATAATTAATAAAAATTATGAACGTTTAAATAAGTCATTTTAAACAGTCATAATTTTTCTAAACTGACCCAGCGTATCTCCCGCTCTCTCTTTTTAATACTTTGTAAAAATTATTCGTTTAATAATTTAATTATAAGCTCTTTTTCTTGTACTTCTATATATTTTTTTCTTTCTTTTTCGTATCATTGTTTCTGTAGTTTATGTAGCTTGCTGTGTGTTTTTAAATAACTAGTGACTTTTGTTGTTTTAAAATAATGGGCAGTATTTAAACAAGCGAATATAAATTCAAATTTAAAGTGTCAAAAATACTGAATATAGCGTACTAAAATACTAAGTGGGCGAAAGACTGTGGGCGAATAAAAATGTTGAAAACGGCGACTTGAAAATACAAATTTGAGTGGAGTTGAATAATTGTTAAGTAATAAAACTAAGGACGTCGTCTTGCTCCACTCCGCTTTGTTAGGCTCCTTATTCTTCGTCGCACCTATTTGTCGCACCTACCGTGAAATATTTTCGATTTCATACTTTAAATTCGTCGACTCAGAATTTTTAGTCGTACGCTTTGGTATTTATTCCGGACACTTGAAGTTTCTTATTATATTTTTATTCGCCCGATCATGGACGAACGTTCGTCCAACGTTAGTCCCTGGCCCGATTAATAATTTCCCTAAAATAATTCCGTGCATTAACTTTAGTACTAAGATTTATGTGGAAAAGTTTTTGGTTTTATATTTTAGCAGTTTTTGTTTGTATTTGTGTGATAAGAAAACTGTTTGTCTCCCAATAAATAAATAAACATATATATAACCAGAAATCAAATTATCTTTCCTTAAAAAAAGTTGTTACGGAGAAGAGTACGAGTTCTGGTCATATAGCACGGGCATTTAAATATATAGGGTAAAAAAAAAAACCTAAAGCTAATGTTTGTGCACAAATGTTCCTTAGGACCACAAAAGTACATCCTTAAAACTCCTGACCCATAGGGTGTCCGCGTCCCCCCCTCCCCCCCCAAATGTGTCTCCATTTGCAGTATTTTTCATTTTACTAAAAAACAGTATGAGTTAGGTGAAAACTATCAAAGAAGTAATTAATTCTCATTATATTACCTACGAAATGACATTTATTTTATACTAATTTAAAGTTTAGTTATTGAGATATTGTTATGAATATAAAACAAAAAAATAAAAAATACTCGAATTTTTACAAATTACTTGATTTTCTGAAAAAAACCGTAATATTATTGATAAAACATTGTGAGTAAACATTATTTCTGGTATTTTTGTCTACAAAATAAGACTGTATTTTCTTAAGCGGTTAAACATTTTGCAAGATAATGAAAGTTAATATATTTTCCACGGTAAGTCACATTGGAAAATTACACTAAATCCTAGTTACAAATGTGTTTGTATTTATGTATATTTGTCATTTAGGTACAGATAAAATAAATAACTTTTATTTAAGTGTATTAACCATTTAATCATCTAAATCTTCTGTATTATCATATGATACGTTACCACATGTTGGACCTCGGCAACGTCCACACAAAACCCTTTTTTTAGTCCAGCACGCACACAATCGCATCTATTCCCGCACACATTTTTGCAATCACATGATATAAGGTTCATTAAGTGGTCTGGCGCAGGAGGCAGCGTGGTCGCCACTGGTATTAAATTATTTCCCACAGTTTTCCATCCCCAATCCTGTGGATTTAATTGGTATCCAAGCCATTCTTGTACCTGAAGGTACATGCGCAATGAGTGTTGGCCACATGCACCAGGATGCTAGGATGCTAGTTGAAAACAGGCGTTTACTCAGTGGCGTGCATAGAACTTTTTTCCGGAAAAGCAATCAGAAGGTCAAGTACGACAATAAAAAAAATATGAATTTTTTTCATTAACACTTTGAAAAAAAAAAGTTTGTATGACGCCAGGGTAGGCACTGCCTTTCCTAGTGTGAACATTTTCATACAAACTTTTTTTTTTCAAAGTGTTATTTAAATTTTTTCATATTTTTTTTATTGCCGTACTTGACCTTCTGATTGCTTTTCCGGAAAAAAGTTCTGTGCACGCCACTGCGTTTACTGGCTGTGTGGCGATTTTGCGTAGATATTTAGTTGCTCTCAACTCGTCAAGCATTTCACAGCCGCAATTGTTATCATAGAGAGCCATGGCAAATTTTTCGCCAGCCGCGACTATTTTTTCTTTGTCAGCATGGGGCGATGAAAAAAACTTCTGTCATATTTATCAACGATGGAAACTGCTGAAGTTTTTTCCATGCATGTTTTTTCCCCTTGTTGAAAAAGGCACTTGTTGTGTCACAACCAGTAAATGCATGACTAAAAAGCACGGTCTTTTACATGGCACCCAAACCTTCGTTTACTTGGGCGATACCAAATGTTTTGCCAGCCGTCTGAGATGAAGGAGAGTGCAAATCTTTTATTTTTGAATCCATCTTTGATCTTGCAACTAGTATAATCAGAATATCTGTGTCGTTGGCTACCACTAAGACGTTTTTTGGCCATCATCATATTCCAGGGCTTTGCCGGCTATCGTTGAATCCGCGTCACCAGGACATTGAAGAGCATTATGTCCGCCAGCATTGAAATAAGAGACCAGTAATTGGACTAGCTTATTTTGTTAACGTCGTTTCTCAAAAAATCTGATT
The DNA here is from genome assembly GCA_934047225.1 of Ypsolopha sequella. Lineage (NCBI taxonomy): Eukaryota > Metazoa > Arthropoda > Insecta > Lepidoptera > Ypsolophidae > Ypsolopha > Ypsolopha sequella. The sequence goes on along the minus strand of OW204002.1, from coordinate 7,161,092 downwards.
GTTGGACTGTGATGAAGTTGTTAGGATCAACAGCTATATTCGGTGAAGATTTTGCCTTTGTCCTGCGACAACGTTCTTCCCCTTGTTGTACCCGGCGCCGCCGCGCGGTGCTTGTAGCAATTGAAGTATAATGTACTACGTACGTTTTAAGGTAAACTTTATACATATATACAAAACATTTGGACCTATAGTATTGTGACGTATTGTGAACAATACATTGACTTCTGTCTTACAATACAATATATTTAGATACCTACTTTACCAGTTAAGATCTTTTTTTCAAGTCAATGGTTCAGATGTATTCAACCTAACTTCATTACATGGTCAATTTAAGAAAATGCAGTCTCCATTTGTAGACAAAGGCACGAAGAATAATGTTTTAATAAGGATTATTTACTTCTTTGACAGTTTTCACGTAACTCTTACCGTTTTTGAGTAAAATTTAAAATATTTCAAATGAAGACACATTAGGGGGGAGGGGGAAGGGGAGACGCGGACACCCTAGGGGGTTTTAAGGATGTACTTTTGTGATCCTAAGGAACGTTCAAACCTATAGTATTGTGTACAATACATTGACTTCTATGTTACAATGCAGTATAGGTACCTAATTTATCAGTTCAGATTTAATGAACTGTAACTTCATTACTTGGTCAATTTAAGAAAATATTGTCTCATTTTGTAGACCAACGTGTGAAGAATATTTACTTTTTTGTTTTCATCTAACTCTTACCGTTATTAAGTAAAATGAAAAATACTGCAAATGGAGACACATTTGGGGGGGGGGGAGGGGGGGACGCGGACACCCTAGAGGTCAGGGGTTTTAAGGATGTACTTTTGTGATTCTAAGGAACGTTTGTGCACAAAAGTTAGCTTTAGGTTTTTTTTTTTTTGAGGTCGCCCTTATAGCTTCAACTAATATGCCCGTAGTAATACGAGATGTGAACAAAGAAGTACCGACTTCGAAACAACCTTTTTATTGTTAATTAATAGCAGTCTCACACACATAAACGGTGTCAAAAAAACAAATATTTTAGTGATTCCTATTTCAAAATTATATTTTTTGCCGAGTTGTGTTATGTGTGAATTGGATATTTTATTTTATTTTCACTATGGAATCCATGGATGTGACATTATGTTTGTTTAATATGATTAAAGAAGTCAAAAGTTTTTACGAAACACCGGCTGTTTTCTTGACTAAACGGGATTTTACGGAAACAATATTCAATACAATGGGTAAAATACGGGATGCATCCTCGAGGAACGCCCCAAAAAGTGAAATATTGGACATAATTTGTAACTTTAACTTACAATGGCTTCATGATGTTGATGAAATTGAAGAATTTAGAAAACAAATCTCAATTTTGTCCCCGGCGCAAATGAGTGAAACAGTACACTTTACAACTGACAGCATGGCTCGTCGTCTGATGATGTGCCAAAATTACATAAAAAATAACATCGAATTCCTGTCGTATGCTGAACAACATAACATAAATTCTGAATTAGAATTAATAAAAGAGATGCATGAGGACGTTATTATATGGCTCTCTGAAAAACTGACTTGCTTCAACAACTTTACAGGAGAAACCGAATATATGATAAAAAAAGAAGAAGCAGTATCAGACCTTCTGCAATGGCTAGATAGAATATACGATGGATGTTCTATACTTTTATGTGATATTCTACAGTTTTCTGGTGATCTTCACAAAGCATTGCAAGATATAGTTCAGGAATTCTCCATTTCATCCACTAAATCGTCTCAAAAAATATTTGAAGAATTAAGACGGCAAGGTAAAGAAATTGATACTATGGTAAGAAGCATGGCTCCACATTCTCTTGAAATAATTAAAATTAAGGCTAAAATAAATACTCTACATACGCGTATTAAAAAAATAAAAAATGATAAATCATCAGCGGGGCTAAAAGCTCTTAAAAATAAAAAAAAGTATTTGGAACAACGACTAGAATCAATAGAAAATTTAAAAATAACTCTCAAAGAGCTTCTAAGTGAAAATGACGTTAACTTTTCCAAAGTAGATGATGATGAATTATGCCCATGTGAAGACTTTTATAGACACAGAATATTCAATCATTTACTTCCATCTCCAGAGAGGCAACGCCTCGTTACCGAACTGTGCTCCATTTGGAGCACGATGATGAGAGGAGAAGAAATGTCGTTTATAACTATAATGAGCGCAACTGAACTAAAGCCGAATTATACTGATCAACTCGGTACCTTCTACGTTGATCAGTATAGCCGAAAAATTTACAAAAAACCCAATGACGAAACAAAGTATCAAGAAAACGAACTGTGCCAACTTGTTCCTTTAACTGACGATAAAGACCATATTTATTATTATGATGAATGCGGTCGTTATTACATTGAAGATAATAAACAAAGAGTTTATAAGGCACACGCTTCTTCTAGCGAATATTTGTTGGATTATGCAGGGGATTTACTGAAAACAAAAGAAAAAAGGGATGGAGTTACGTTCTTTTACGACAACTTCGGTCGATACTACATAAATGAAGAAGGAAAACGTATCTATCGTGAATCTGACACGTCAAGTGAATACGAAAATGATGAGTTTGGCAATCTCGTCCGAAAACGCAGCCACCCAGATTTATTAAATGTTTGTACTGATGATGTCCCAGTAACTAATGACTGCCAGTACCTTCAACAAACTGTTGGAAAAGCCTTGCGAGAGTGCATTGCTCAAGTTGTTTTACATCAACCTGCTGATCCAATTAAATACCTAGCCCTTTCCCTTGAGAATTATCGAGCAAATATGGAGTTCAGGGATAAAATGTTAAGGAAGAATGAAGAATTAATGTTCCAAAAAGAGATAAAATTAGCAGAAGAACGTGCAGAAGCTGAGCGACTTGCCATGCAACAACTTAGGCTAGATGAAGGTGGAAGTGAAGCTAGCTATGATTCGAACTTAATGAAATACAGTACAATACAAATTGAATCAAATCATACTCCGAAAAATTTGCAGTTTGAGATCTAAGCATGTTTTGAATAAAGTGGCTTATGACTAATAAGAAGCCGAGAGAAGTATCTGGCTTGAAGTAAAGCAAGATAAAAGTTTAACACAGTGAACAAACTAATCCTTTTTCGAGATAATTTACAAAACTTTCGATTTCATAATACTCGTTGGATTAACAGCTCCCGTATTATTATTATGATTGCATCATTACAACATTGGTTTATGATTGTCATGAAGCTAAGGTGTTAACCGTTTTGTGTTAGAGTCTAGTTTCTATCAGAAAACGTCAAAACAACAAGATATGTTGATCTGTAGAAACTGTAGAAACTGTTAAAATACTTTTTATTTAAGAAGATACTTGAGTTTACGTTTGTTTTACAAAAAATGCCTTTTAAAGTAGATGTATTATCTACATTGATTTCATTTATTTATTATAATTATTTCATGGGTAAAGGTTAAAAAACCAACATCACAACCACTTGGCTTTAGTTTATGATTTTTGGCATTAAGATTTATTATATGATTAACATACCTACGTTATATTCAATAAATTTTTATTATTTTAAAGTAACTGTTTTAGCATTTAGTCAGACTTTTCAGACACTACCTAATTTATTTGAAATTTACACAAGGTGAAAAGTAGAGTTACTGGCCCCTTAAGACTGTATATGAGCATGAACAACGCCCGACTTTCGAGGATTCGTTCGAAGAAATGCGGACATTCTTTATATTGACAAAAATATATTTGATTTATTGATCTTTTATCTAAGGATTCTACTTATAAACAATGTATTAAGATTTATACTTTTCTAAAAAAAAAAATCCAAACCTCTTTTTTTTTGTTTTCAAACGTTCGTTTCAAGAACGCGGTTAAGAGATCAACTTGTTTTTTTTTTTTTTTTCATAAAATAGGTAATAGAAATATGAAGGGATTCTACTTAAATCCAATATTTTTTTTCCTAGAAGCTAAAATTTGCTAAAAACACACCAATTTGTTGTTTCGCTGCGTGATCATTAGTATTACGCGTCCAAGAAAAAGAGGCCAATGAGCCAACATATAATCGCCTCTATCAAAAGCGAATAGAGTCTTTGCCATTGTGCTGGACGGGTAATAAAATAAAAACCAACCAAGTGAGAGTCGGACTCGCGCACGAATGGTTCCGTACCATTATCTATAAAAACGGCAAAAAAACATGTCTGTTGTATGGGAGCCCCCTTCAATATTTATTTTATTCTGTTTCTTAGTATTTGTTGTTATAGCGGCAACAGAAATACATCATCTGTAAAAATTTCTATTGTCTACCTATCACGGTTCATGAGATACAGCCTGGTGACAGACGGACAGACAGACGGACAGCGGAGTCTTAGTAATAGGGTCCCGTTGGTTACCCTTTGGGTACGGAACCCTGAAAAGGTGCTAGGGTAGGCCATCCTCTTAAAAGGAAACGATTCGCGTCCGCTACAAAACATGCATATTAAGATGGTTTTTCTTATTTTTGAATTAAAAATATTTAATAATTGTGAATTAAGGCATTTCGCAGACATAGTATATTTTTGGCTTTTCTGGCAAAATGTTGTTATTTTATGCATTATGTTGTAAATAAATTAGCGTACAAACTTAAAAGCGTGTTTCAAGTTTGTATGCTCATTAATTTAGAACGAAATTTTTCCGGAAAAGCCCAACTGACATTAAACTATGTTCGTGAAATTTATTTAATATTCAAAAATAAGAAGAGTCATCTTAAGTTGTGCGTTTCGTAGCAGACACGAATCGTCCCCCCTTAAGATACCCAGCGCAATTTTTACTTTATAGCTTCTAAAATCGCAAGAATCTTAAATACTTAATGCATGCCTGATTGTGAAAGCTAAGAAAATGCACAATAGCTTGAAAAATAAAACAAAATAACATTTTGAATGAAACTTAAGGATAAAACAAGATTATTGCAAAACGGCTCACCTCAATAAGTATTTTTAAACGGGATAGCCGACCAGTTTCAGCAGATTCAGACTGCCTTCTTCTGGGCGAGTGAAGACGCAATAATCACAAAGTAACATCTTATTTTTGTGACTTATTGTGCATTTTAATCAGACTGGCCACAAATCACAATAAGGCCGTGGCCCCATGTCTGCGGTACGGCGCCGGCCACCGTGTAACGGCGCGGCGCCGCAACCGTTGTGACGGTGCGGCGTCGTGCCGCCAAACGGCGCCGCGCTCGTCGTACCGCGCGGACATGCAACTGCGCAGTATTTGTTTTGTTATTGCATAGTGCGCACGTGGTAATATTTATACATAAAATGGCTGACAATTTAGATGTAGACTATTTGATTTCACTAGTGGAAGCACGTCCTGTTCTTTGGAAACTGTATTGGAAGCGATGGTTGTGGCCCCGGTGCGGTACACCGTACACGACCGTGCTACGGCACGACGCCGCGCCGTGTTAACGGTGGCGGCGCCACGCCGTTACACGGTGGCCGGCGCCGTACCGCAGACATGGGGCCACAGCCTAACTGGTGTGATTTACATAACTTATATCTACAAATAAAAACCTTATTTTAGGCAAAATAATAGGTTTTTACGTATGAAATTGGCATTTTCTATAGAGAATTTGAAGGAAACTCAATTTTCAGTACTTCAGTACTACTTTTGCATTTTTTTTTTAGGAATAGCCAATCCAAGTTCTGTAATTTCTTTTGCGTATGAATGAGATAACAACGTTAAGCTATCAGCAACATTAATTGAATAGTCTAAGAGCTAGCGACCAAATCGGTCGTGTGGCTACAGCTGTATTGAAACTCCGTTAGCCTGTTCCCTGAACAACCTTTTCCGATAATCTTCGTGCTGGCAGGCCGCGGACGGTGGGTGCGGGTGTAGTAGGGTGGGGAAAAATAAGAAAAAAAATGTGGGTTCAGCGACTTTAATTTTTTTTTAAACAGTTGCTCTGTACTCCCTGTGCACCCTAAACATTTTTTAATCGATCGGGTGGTGGGAAGGGAATGACGAGGGACAGATTCCCCACCTCTGGCTTGACGTGGAAGGCCGGTCAGAGTGTAGTAGCAAGAGCTATATGCTCGAAAAGTGTATGTGAAACGTAAGTGAAGTGGTGAGTGGATACGTGATGCTGGACCCTCAATATTGGATTAAATTAAAAACGTAAATATTTACAGATCAAACTGCAAAAGTGCAAAAATTTGAGTTTTTTTACAACAGATCTCTAATAAAGTTAAACATTTTTATTGCCAAAGTTAGCAAAAATATAGTATTTAGTGATTAAAAAAAAATAATTTTGAAAATTAAAAACCAAAAAAGTTTCGGGTGAAATTTTCTCCATTCCCTCTCATTTTGTTTGCTTCTCAACTTCCAGTCAAATTCGACAAGGTAATTAGAGATACTAATCTGAAAGTAATGTTCGTTAAGTTTGTTGCTAATAATTAGTAGCTACTTAATAAGCGTTTAACAAAAGTAGCATGTCTATAATAAACAAAGCCGTAAAAATTGATACTGGTTTTTTTTAAGGGGCTTCAGAAGCAAAACTGCGTTTACAGACGTTTTTAAATTGGTTTAAACTTTCTATATGAATATTACAAAACTTTGAAAAAAATTTATCAGACATATTGACCCATGTCCCGTAATTGTGATGTTTTAAAATCATAAAAGCTTTAACCTACAACGAGAAAATAAATACCTTTAATAACCTTTCAAATGCTTTAAAAAACTGATAAATAGTTTAAACTTAAAAGTTATACACGCACACGAGCAATGCAAAAATCTAACACAATGATGTATAAAACTTTTAAATATCAAACTTAACACATGTGAAAAGCATTATTTTCTCTATTTTGCGCTACCCGGCGACACAGCGATCGTCGTAACAGCCACTTTGCAATGCACTCTAACATGAACGTTATTTATATTTCGTTATTGTCGATATTTATATATCGAGTTGCTAATTTAGCTAAATGAAGCCTCTTAAACAAGACAAATCAGTACCTTGCCAAAGTCTCGTTTTTTCTGTGTAAAATTGTTCATTATCAAATTTTACGACATAGAAAGTTGTTTCAAGTACAAAACTTCGAGAACGAAATTTAATAGCTAATAATTACTAACTGCTATTGTTATAAAATAGTTTTCTTCCAACTACGACAGTATTGTAATAAATAATTAATGTCGTCTACAAAACGTTACTCACTTTATACCCCAGAGAAATAAAAAGTGGTATGAAATTCGAGAATTTTTTTATTTTTATTTTACAGGTTTCAAAAAGTTGCGAACGTTTAAAACATTCTAAAGAATATAAAATACTAACTGGTTAGAACACATGCATGGCAAGTAAATAGAACAATAAAATTTCAAAAATTTCGAGTTTAAAAGGTTTTGAAATTCTAATTTACGGAAACTAATGGAAACTTTGCGATGGCAGCATACACAATACATAGGTAAAAAGGTTTTGAGTGAATTTTAAATTTAAGTGTTCTGTATCGATTGATTAGAAAAAGGCGGGTTTTTCACTATCCGGCTGCGAAACTGCTCTTAAACAGAGAGGGCTGAACGAAGCTTAGCCTTTTGGTTAAACGATATTATGATATATTTGTGTGATGTTTGAAGGTAGATTTATTTTGATTTTTATGTTGAACAAGAGTGGGTAACACGAGCGTTCGTCATTCTGTTTTCCGAACAATACAAAGTGATACGTATAACGGTCTTTTATTTAATTAAATATCTAAAAACACGATATTTTTGGCGACGAGGAAATAATTCACGCGTATTAAGTAGTGTTCAGCATAATTGTGTTGAAAATGGCAAATAATATGATTGGAAACAGTCTCATGTTCGACCATCGAGTACAAGAGTGGAGCATTTTTAAAAGTCGGTTTAATCAGACGTGTCTAGCAAACGGAATTGACAAAGAAACCGACAAGTCTTTTGTAAAACGAAGAGCTTTACTACTGGCGGCTTTGGTGGAGGACACTTACCGTGTCGTGAGAGATTTAGCTTTCCCTAACGACTTGGAGAACACGGAATTTACTGCAATATTACTTCTACTGGATACCCATTTTGCTTCCAAGAAAAGCAGTTTTGCTGAGAGATATGCCTTCTACAAAGCAGAACAGCGAGTCGGGGAGGATTTAGCAGAATGGGCGGCGCGAGTGCGTAACTTGGCGTTATACTGTGGGTTTAAATCGGAACTAGACACAGCGTTAAGGGATCGTTTCGTTCTGGGTTTGGAGAACACCAAAGAAAAGGAAAAGCTGTTTGGTGAAGATGTCAACAGCCTCACTTTCAATAAGGCGGTAGACCTGGCGAAGAGTGTACGGTGCGCGCGTCAGGGGGTGCAGTCTTCACGCACCGAGGCCACGGCCGCGCTCGCTCAACCAGTATTCGCCATGCATGCGGATGGAAGCGGCGCGCGAGCGGGCCCATCTGTTTCACGGAATGCAAAGTGTTGTGAAGTGTGCGGGTATAAAAGTCATTCGCGAGACCAGTGCCGTTTCGTTAACTATAATTGTCAAAAGTGCCATAAAAAAGGCCACTTGAAGCGTATGTGTAAAGCTCAAGTAAAATCCAATAATTATTTTATGGCGGCGGACGATGACGACACTGTAGAAGGTATTTATGATCTATATAATATCAAAAGCGTGAACGGTGACCCGATGAGTCAGAAAATTTTGATAGCTGGCGAAAATATTTCATGTGAAATTGACAGTGGAAGCGCTGTTTCAGTTTTGCCTGAGTCTATTTACGATACTTGTTTTAGAAACAAATACAATCTAGAACCGTGTACGGTGATTTTAAATTGTTATAACGGAAGCAAAATTTCACCGCTAGGTTACGTTTCTTTATTAATAACATACGAAAACCGTACGGAACCAATAAAGCTATTTGTTATTGCAACACAAAACAAACGACCCACCTTGTTAGGTAGGGATTTCATAAGCAAGTTTAATTTGCAGTTATGTAGGGTGGATTGCAATAATATAACGAGCGAGGATGTGGGTTTAATGTTGACAAAGAAATATTCAAAATTGTTTTCGGATGAATTAGGAAAATTCAATAGGTATAAAGTGCACCTAAAAGTTAAATCTGAGGCAGAATATAGGTTTTTTAAACCTCGTCCAGTTCCATTGGCACTAAAAACAAAAGTTGAGAATGAACTGAAACGTTTAGAAGAATTAGGTATTTTAGAAAAAGTTCAACATTCAAACATTGCCACGCCGATTGTCCCAGTGTTACGCCGCGATGGAGAAGTGAGAATTTGCGGAGATTACTCAGTTACCCTCAACAAAGTTTTATTTTTGGATAACTACCCCATTCCTCGTATTGAAGATTTGTTTGCGAAGTTGTACAATGGCGTAGAGTTTTCTAAGCTAGATCTGGCTAGGGCATACAACCAGCTAGAACTAGATGAGTCTAAAAACCTAACTTGCATTAATACCCACAAGGGTTTATACCGTTTTAATCGTTTGGTCTTTGGGTTAAGTAATGCACCCTTTATTTTTCAACAAACCATGGAAAATTTGCTAGGAGATATTGAGGGTACTTGTATATTTTTAGATGATGTTTTGGTAACGGGAGAAACAAAAGAAATCCATACTCAAAGATTAGAGCAAGTTTTGAGTAGATTAGAAGACGCCGGTTTGAGATTGAAGCCAGATAAGTGTAAGTTGTTTCAGAAGTCCGTAGAGTACCTTGGGTTTATAATAGATAAACATGGGCTGCACAAATCTAAAGATAAAGTTGAAGCAATTTTAAATTGTAAACCACCTAAAAATATTAGCGAATTAAAGTCATTTTTAGGAATGGTTAATTATTACAGATGTTTTATCCCCAACACGTCTAGTTTGCTGAGTCCATTACATTTATTATTAAAAAAGGGCGAGAAATGGCTTTGGAAAGAGGCACAGGAAAACTCATTTATAAGAATAAAACAAGAAATGGCTGATGAACGAGTTTTAGCTCATTATAATCCCGAGTACCCGACAATAGTGACGTCAGACGCGGGGCCTGAAGGGTTGGGAGCCGTGCTAGCGCAACGACAGCCAGACGGTTCAGAGAGAGTGGTTGCTTATGCATCACGCTCATTATCTAAAGCTGAACGTAATTATGCACAGATACAAAAAGAAGCAGCTTCCATTATTTTCGCAATTAAAAAATTTCACCATTACCTATATGGTCGTACGGTTCCATTCATTTTGCGGACTGATCACAAACCCTTGATTACTATTTTTGGGGGCAAAAAGGGGGTACCTGAATTAGCAGCAAACCGTTTACAACGATACGCTATATTTTTATCAGCGTACAATTATAAAATTGAATACGTTAAAAGCGAGAATAACGTAGCTGACTTCTTATCTCGGTCAGTCAAAGTTGATAGATACGATGAATCGAATGTGCAAGGTACTGATTACACCTTGTACGTTAATTATTTATGTGATTCATTTTTGAAACCGGTTTCCTTTAATGACATTAAGCTCGAAACATCTCGGGATAACGTTTTGCGAGAAGTGACGGAGTTCATAAAAAAAGGGTGGCCCGTTAAAATGACGAGTGAGGATTTAAAACCATATTTTAATTGTAGGTTGGAACTATCTTTAGAGAATGATTGTATTATGAGAGGTCATAAGGTTGTTATTCCTTCAAAGTTTCGGGAGCAATTGTTAAAAGAATTGCACAATTCGCATTTTGGTGTGGTTAAAACGAAAGCCGAAGCCAGGTCCTATATGTGGTGGCCTAATATTGATAAGCATATTGAACAAAAGATAGGGTCGTGTAGTTTATGTAATGCATTGCGTTCCGATCCACCACGTGCTCCTTTAAGACCGTGGCCGTATCCCGAGCGAGCCTGGGAGCGAGTTCATATCGATATGTTTTCTTTACACGGTAAACAATACTTGATTGCAGTTGATGCGCATTCCAAGTGGGTGGAATGTTTTTTACTGCCTACAACGGACAGTAACTCGATCGTGGCAAAATTAGAGGAAATGTTTAGTCGTTTCGGTTTAATTCGAACATTAGTCACAGACAATGCGGCAAATTTTTGTTCAAACGTATTGGAAAGTTTCTGTAGTGCAAACGGTATAAAACACGTGACCGGCGCGCCATATCACCCAGCTTCGAACGGTCAAGCAGAAAATAGCGTCAAAACAATAAAAAAAGGATTAAAAGTAATTTTAAAAGCAAACGAGAATCAGAGTTCAATTGTAAAAAAATTACATAATTTTTTGTTTGAGTACAGGAATTCCGTGCACTGTACGACAGGTTTTTCGCCAGCTCAGCTTCTAATAGGTCGCCCTTTGCGACGTAGGTTTGATCTTATACGGGTCACCGGTTCTGTTGAACAGGAGTCATCAGCAGTGTCGTTAGCGTCCGAAGCTAAACGTAATGTTTGTTTTAAACAGATCTCACAGCATAAACAATATGGGGGCCATAGAAAAGTGAACTTTGTAGTTGGACAAAAAGTGTTGATAAAACATTTTTTCTACAATGGAACGAAACATCTGTGGAAGACCGGTGTGATTAAAGAAAAAATAGGCTTAAGAATGTTTATTGTTTTTATACCTGAATTAAATATTAGCATTAAGAAACATTTTGATCAATTGTTAAGATACACGGGATCAGAATCTGATGTAACAGTGGATATTGACGAAGACGATTTTAGTACTTTTGAGGATTGTATTAATGAATCTTTAGATGACGACTGTGAGGGAGTAGACTCAGCCATTGTTCCGATTGAAACTGTTAATAATGTGTGTACTCCTACGTGTATTGCTTCACCATCATCGCCTCCGTCGGATCCGGAGAGGGAGAGGAGTGATGCGAATGAGCTAGTTTCGGATGCACCATCAAGGTGTGAGGATAATGCTAATTCTGATCCGGTGCAAGAAGAAGCATTTTTAGATTGTCAAACAAATGATATTGTTTCCGTGTCTAATTCTGATGTGGCCGTTGGCCGTCGTCCCCCTCGACCTATAAGAGCTACAAGAAATAAAAATCCTAATTACAAGGAACCTAGGTTAAGATAACTTTTTAGTTTAATTTTATATTTTTTTTAAATAGTGGTGGAGGGATTGTGATGTTTGAAGGTAGATTTATTTTGATTTTTATGTTGAACAAGAGTGGGTAACACGAGCGTTCGTCATTCTGTTTTCCGAACAATACAAAGTGATACGTATAACGGTCTTTTATTTAATTAAATATCTAAAAACACGATAATTTGTAAGGGTGGCCAAGAGACCATAAGGGGCTGATACCATTAAGAAGCTGATTTAACCACAGGGCGGCGACATATATAATCACTATGTGTATTTTAAACAGAGTAACTTGACAAGCAACAAGAAAATGTAGCCTTATTTTTCAGATTATTAATATACTAGATTTTTAATCTCACAGGACGTTGTTTGTCATTTTACTCGCATTTTTAGAGCTCTCGCTAACGATCAAGCCCCAAACTAACGCTCGATATAACAAATCCCTTTCTGCTTGATATACTAATCTACTATTACTATTGGGTGTGTGGGCGTCCACTGTAATCTAAAACCATGAGCTAAAACCAGCGGCGTATTTACCATAGGGCCAAAAGGGCCATGGTCCGGGGCGGCAGGCTGAGAGGGGCGGCACAAGCAATTAAGAATTAGCAATTCTTAATACCTATAGAAGCTGACTTGGCAAAATCCGTTAATTATGAAAGTGTCATTGAAGAGTTTTGTAATTAATTTGGCCATCAGAAAAAATATAAATATTGAATAAATGGTGTTGGCATGGCCTTTTCAGTTTTTTTCATTCATTATCACCATTCTTAGCCCACATCAACACACTGTTGGGTTTTATTATATTTTTCAATTGAAATATTTTTGCATTTTTTTCGTTATTTAATGGGGCGACAAACCTTACAGGCCCAGGGCGCTAAATCTAAAAATACGCCACTGGCTAAGACAACAAAACGTTGAATAAACAAAACAAAATGCTACATTGATCACATTGCTGTTTCAATCCTTTGTTCTTTTTGTTTAGCAACACCATAGACGAATATCGTTTATGGCAACACCCACTAGGGACCAAAAAAAATATGAAAACTGTTCTATTGTGGAAGCAGGTGCTTAAAGTAGTGCCATTTTTTAACCTAGACACGGCGATTGCAAAATCATGGAAGACGCATTTCTAACAAAGTGTAATTCTAAAATTAAACCAGAGACTGAAAAGGGCAAAAGGTTCATGATTGGTTCTTAATTGTGTGATGCGGCACTAGGCCAGCCTTCGTTGGCCGACTCAAAGAGAGAGTGAATGCTATTGGAGCCGCCGCCCTCCAAAATTGTGTTTCAACACAATTATCGTGGGGTCATTTTTCAGCTCTAATCAGACTTCTATGTTTTATTCGTTCACTGATTAGACCCTGATTGTTGGGAAAGCTGTCGTTGGCAGGTCGTAGAATTGGGCATATCATGATCTGCTTAGGCATATCATAATTCTGTTTAAAATACGGGGGTCGCCTCACTCTGCTCCACTTCGCTTGGCTTCCCAAATATTTACATGTAGACCTAACACGCTTCTCCTCACTTTGCTCTTCGTCGCACCTATTTTTGGCTTTTTTTTGAAAGACTTCCAATTTCACACTTCATGATATGCTCAATTCTACTATATATCCACGATACAGCCACTAATACAGTTTGACTAAATACCCTGAAGTGGCAATAGCGTCCTTAGGACTCAAAGATGACGGTAATAAAATGACGATGATGATGAGGATGATGATGATGATGGTGATGATGATGGTGATGATGATGATGATGATGATGATGATGATGATGATGATGATGATAATGATGATGATGATGATGATGATGATGATGATGGTGGTAGTAATATATTACTGTAATAATAGTTGTCATCCTTGATGGCGTCGGTGGGCGTGCAAAGCGTGGTAAGACCGAAGTCGGAGATCTTGAGCACGAAGCGACCGTCAATGAGGCAGTTGGAGGAGCGCAGCTTGCCGTGCGCGCCCAGTCCGCCGTGCAGGTAGCACATGCCCTGGGGAATTCACTTGGGAGTTTTTGCTGAAGCTTGTTCCAGCAGTTGTATATACATGTACATATACCACATAATTTACTGATGTACTGATCATATTTCCCAAAGAAACATACCCAAGCAAATAAAAAAAAATGGGGTAGGATTTCAAAATTAATAAGGAAAGTTAAACATATTTATCATCCATCCGGTATTTAAAGCAGGTAACTGGCCTGACCTGATATTCTAGATAAATTACAAGAAAATATGTAACAGATTAAATTAAGGTTCGCCGCGCTTTGCCCTGCTTCACTTGGCTCTGTTTTGTTTCACCATTCTTGATACAAACCAGTCCGAGCTTTTAACTGACTTCAACAAAATTTTTCCTATTTAGATACAAATTCACGCCTGCCTCCCAAAAGGGTTGGCAGAGACTTTAAGACAACAAGTGCCCAGATGATACATAATAACACAAATTAATACAAACATGATACATAGGTAGAAATAAGATACCGAACCAATGTTTGTAGCTAAAATAACTACCTGAACAATATCGTGCACGAGTGAGGTCCTGAAATTCCAGTCCAGTTGCAGCTCGTCATTGGCGAGCACGTCCTTCAGTGATCCCTTAGGGCAGTACTCAGTGAGGACGAACACCAGAGGGCAGTCGACGCACGCGCCGATGAACCGCGCTGTGTTCTCGTGGGACACGTTACGGGCCTGAGAGATGCAAATGAAGTTATTTAGAAAGAAATTTAATCGGTGTGGTAGGAAATCTGAAGTTATTTAGAAAGCAATTTAACCGGTGGTAGGAAATCTGAAGTTATTCAGAAAGAAGTGTTAGGCTTCGGCTGTGGCTTGTCACTACCTTTACTACGAACAGTGGCGTAGTTACCCTAGGGCCAAAAGAGCCATGGCCCCGGGCCAGTGGCGTGCATAGAACTTTTTTCCGGAAAAGCAATCAGAAGGTCAAGTTTGACAATAAAAAAAATATGAATAAATTTAAATAACATTTTGAAAAAAAAAAGTTTGTATGACGCCTGGGTAGTCACTGCCCACCCGTGAGTGAACAATTTCATACAATTTTTTTTTTTCAAAGCAATTTTTTCAATTTTTTTTATTATCAATCTTGACCTTCTGATTGCTTTTCTGGAAAAAAGTTCTATGCACACCACTGCCCGGGGCGGTAGGCTGCGAGGGGCGGCGCAAGCTGCACCTCGCGCTCAGCTTTGGGCGCCTTTCGTTATCAATCGTTAGGTTTTATTTGTCTGTTAATACTCGTATATATATTGCTTTTTGACTTTATACAGTAATTAAAAAAAAAATGTAAACATTTTACATTCGACTGATGATGGCCCCATACCGAGGGCCGAAATATATCGAGTAATAATCATTTTTTTAATTGTTTTAATAACAGTATTAATAAAAAGCTCATAAAGGTTGAATATTTTTATGTTTATTTGTTTGTAAGGTATTTTTAGTTTTTTCATTCATCATCATCACAGCCACCATAACCACACTGCTTGATTTTATTTTATGATTGAAATATTTTTGCTTTTTACTCGTTAATTTATGGGGCGACAAACCTTACAGGCCCAGGGTGCCAAATCTTAAAATACGCCACTGATTACGAAACGATCCCACCAAGTGACTCGTCATGCTCCAGCGTGACGTCATGGGAAGCCGTACTAAAAGAATGGTTACAGGCAGTTGCGTAGCATCAGTCATTCGTCAGTTACTGACTTCCGTAGATGTTTGCGGAAGTCCCTGAAAAGACTGATGAACGCCTTGCCTTACCCCACTGATCCGTCGCTGCGCCTGTACAGGTTCAGCGTAGAGATGACTGTAGCTCGCGCTAGTGTTGTGCGAAGGACCGAGGTCAGTCCGGCACACATGTATATAAAAAAATCGAAAAGAGATTTTGAAATATTAATCTTTTCCCGCGGGTTGTCCGTTCTATAAATAAATTATCTGCGATCGTTTTAGTGGTTTATGCCGAGATTTTGAATTGTTTTCTTTGAGTAAAGCTGCGGACAAACAAACAGACAAACCAAGCTTTTATAGGATTTTTGTGTTATTAGTATAGTGCGCTAAATATTATTTGCTGCGGCAAATAAAAAATACAAAGAACGGCTTATCTACTATTGTGTTACTATTGTATGGTGAAAATTTTTGAAATTCTAATTTACTGAAACCAATGGAAACTTTGCGATAGCAACATACACTATACATCGTTTATGGTATAATATAAGGTTTTGTTGAATAACTATTGAGTGAATTTTGAATTTAAGTGTTATGTTTTGATTATTTAGAAAAAAGGCGGGTTCTTCACAATCCGGCTGCGATACCGCTCTTAAGCCGAATCGCAGCAAATAATATTTCTTGAACTATACCTAAACGTAAGTATTTCTAATCCATATACCAATATATATTTATTTTCATATATATAATAATATATATTTTCATGCTATATCAACATATTTAAAGTTTACTTCAGTGACTTTTTACCGCAACAAATTACCGTAGAATAAATTTTTGTTTATCGGTTAATGCTACGACGTAGCATTTCGTAGCATAATTCGAAAGTTAGTAACAACACAGACACATAACGGGTCTTGTAAAGCGCTATAGGCATTTAGCGTAAAGTTTACTCAACCAAGTCCGCGTCAAAGTTTGCAGGGCAGAGTTTATATATATTTATTGAACAAACGTTTCCCTATTTGCTATACTACACGTAACTGTCAAAGTTTACAAGGGTCGACCGAAAACAATTAGCGTAGAGGGAAAAATATGTTCTGTAAATAATAGATGAGTTTTTTTTGTGGTTCTGACAAAAATAGGAACCCTTGGAGGTGTCGGTTTCTGATATAGTCCGTCTATATAACAGTCTCAAATTAAGTTGCAATTTAGTATGCAGGTAAAGAATATTTATGGGTACTTTAAAAAAAAAGAAACAGAATTTTGGAAATATTTAAGTATTCGTGTTGGTTGTATTTTAAATTTATTTTCAAATCACGTCTACGCTGATATAACTAGTCCATTGTGTAAAAGGTTTTGTATCTTTCCACTACAACCCTCGGTGATAAATTAGAGCAAAAAAGGTTGCCTTTACAGCAACTTTTCGTAGATAAAATTAAAATTCCTCTGATTCCTGCATCATGCACAAGCAAACGATCATTTTAAAACTTAAAGTTTTACTAGCTTCTTCTGGTGGACCTATAATAGATATTTCCCATCTGGTCTCCAGAACTATAAATTTTTTTCATTAAAACTATTAAAATTTTTATCGTGTTGTGATTAATTATTTATTTTTGGTAAAAGATAAACTTTAGCAATATGTATTTCGTAATTATAAATTGACCTAATTTAATCTAATTATTTATTTTCATAGTCAAGAAATTAAATTTTTTATGCGTACGAACTACTTAGAACTAGAAATTACTCGATGAAAACGCTCTTCTAAATAACTGCCTCCATTGTAGGTACTGTATATAGACAAAATCTGCCTTTACCCACTTGTTTAATCTCCCAAAGCAGCTTCTTATTGAGATCGAGCTTCTTTCTGTGTATTTTCTTGACCGCCACTCGGTTTCCCTTGTAGAGGCCGACTGTGAACGAGGACAGCATCAGAGCTGGGCCGGTGGATGTAGCCCCTGCAGTACTGCCTCTGTGGTGCCAGCTTAACGATAACTACGAATAAAAAGGTGACACTATTGAGTCTGACTAAATAACGAGTTACTGGCCGAAAATAATGAATTTAGAATAGTAAATACCTTGTTAGCTTTTAAAATATTTCAGCCAGTAAAATTAATACCTAAATATCACAGTTTGATATACATACGTTTTCCTCTTTGGGCAGAGCTGGCTGCCAACAAAAAAACAAAGTTATCCTGGAAACGAATGCGTGTACAGTGCTACAAGGATCGTATGGCGCGTGGATTATTTGTGTCCAAAAAACGCTACCGTACTCTTTGTTTCACAGCTGCACCCCTCTGTCACTGTCATCCACACGCCATCAGATCCTTGTAGCATTGTATGTGTTGTTTATCAGAAAGCAACTTGCTCTCTGGTGTTTATTAACAAAAATCGGTTCAATTTCTTTTATAGCTGGTATTTCGTGGTTAGCGGTAGCTCTAGCTACTAATACAGCTAGACAACCCCCTCTTTTATAAAAAGAAATCTAAAAACGCATTACAGCCGTCGGATCACAGAATCCAATGCATTTTGCCCGTTGATAAAACCGTTAAAAATTGTTGACTATGACACTTGACGTCTTTGGCGCGAATAAATATAGCATTGCCATACACGAGGCACTAAGCTCTTAGACTAGTCCTTAGATTATGTATCTTTGGTTTCCTATTGGGTGCCTATTATCAAAAACATAGATAAAATCTGAACTTTCGAAATTGCCTTTAGTGAGTATTGAACTATTTACGAAGTGTGTCGTCACTTCAAATGCGAACATCCAGACATGGTGTCAAATATTTGTTCAAAGCTCCAAATTTCTCGTAAGTTGCTAGCTAGACACAGTTTTTCAAGATTCAAATGTATTCGTAGCCAGCAACTTACGCAAAACTTGTAACTTTGAACAAATATTTGACAACATGTCTGGCGCCAGCTTTAGACAATCGGAATTTGATAGTATATACGGCTTGAACACTCATGTGTGATTGTTGTTGACTATAAGTATGCCAACCGTTGATCGGTGAAACGGTTGGCATATATTCAACAACAATCACACGTGAGTGTTCAAGCCGTATGTAATAATAATTTAGTAGGTCAGCTCACGCGAGCTTTAATAATATATCTATGTTTTTGATGATAGGTACCAAGGCCAATTGGCAACCAAAGATACACAATACGCCCGCAGCTGCTATAAGCCGATTGTTTGTAACCTCACCTTAAGAACCTCATTGATGCTGTGCAGCGCCGGACTGGCTCCCAGAGCCTGTCCAACTTCCACCAGCACCTCCTCGGGTCTGACGCGCCACGCCATATTATTCAGCTCAGCGTCTATGCGGGCTTGCCTGATATAGATAAATGACATGTCCAGTGAAACGTTCGAAAAAGTTATGCTATCGAAGCTTGCATTCATTTGTAGCAGTAACCAGTTTTAGCAGTAACGCCATTCGGAAGCGGGTTGGATTATTTTATTTTATTTTATTTATTTTATTTACAACAACAGATTACAACCAAATTTCTTAAAATAACACTTCAACCGATTGGACGAGGCTATCACATCACTAATACCAAATTATTGGGGTTAACTGCCACATACGAAAATATTTTTTAAATTTTAAATTTCTAAACCAGAAATACAAAGTTAAGTTATGCACTTTGTGCCGTTTAACATTAAGTACGGCGATAAGGCTCAACCCCTATCGTTGAAAAGAGTGTTTACGAATGTTTTTTTTTTTTTTTTTTTATTTATTAAGGTATCAAACAGTCACAATGCGATGTAATAGTTATATACATAAAGAATTAAAGACACACGAATAATATTATAGTACCATATAAATACACACAAAACAAATTATACGTTACACATTAACACAACAACATAATTAATAACACATACTGAAGATTGATACAAACAATATATCTTAAAATATAATGAAAAATATTAACAATAATTATTAGAGAAAAACTACACTTTAACAATAAATATAACAATAAATTATGTGTGATGGCGATGGTTACACAAAACCTTTGCCACTTAAACTTTGAAAGAAGGAAGTGATTGAGAAAAAATGACAATTTCGGTGAGCTTCTTATTGTATTTATCGGGGGCCCGTCAATGTTGATTGTAACCTTCGATATTTCCTGATAATAATATTGGTACCGATTCGGTGAAGCACACCTGAACTTATTTGACAGGACTAAACTTAATTTAACGCGTTCGGTCCTTGTCTTTTCGATAAAGAAAGAAAAAGACAGGACGCTTAAAATAAGGTTAGTCCCGTCAAATAAGTTAAGACGTGTTACGTCGAATCGATACCATTATGTGTGGTAAATAATACTCACTTGTAAGCAACGCAAGCAGCAGTCACAGCCAAAGTAAGGAAAATGGCGAGACCAATAAAACAGTATATGATTACTGTTTGTGTCTCTACCAGAGCAGCGTGAAAATATACAAGTTATTTATGTTCCGAGCGAATGAACAAAAATATGTGTCGCACGTGCTTGTTTTAGTATCTGGGAATATATGAGCGGGGTGCCGCAAAATATTATTTGTTTTCGTGGCATCCTTTTACCTTTATCTGACATTCCCAAAATACAGATAAGTAAATAATAATTTAAATGATTTTTATTCGGAAACGTAACAGTCAATAAACATTTTTATTTTAAGCTAGCTTTTGCCCGCGGCTATGCCCGCGTTGATTAAGTTTTTTGTATAGTCGTATGGAATCTGTTAATATTTTTCAGACCATTAATTTTTTAGTACGTATTATTATTACGTTGACCTGACTCGTATTTGAAGTGTTTTTGGTTCTAATCTCTAATTTATAATTTGAACCCTATTGAGGCCGAAGACCAAGACACGTTTCCGTCTTTGGCGAGGCCGAAGACCGAGCCGCTTTTCTGAGCTAAATTTAAATTGGGTGTATCAGTGAGTACCACAAAATTCGAGCTTCATGCATTAATTTAGTAATACTAATTAAACAAATAATAATAATTACAAGAAAACATTTTTACCGTCTCTATAAATGCATTAATAGTTGGATTCATTATGATCAGTAGAGATTGAAAACTATGTTTCGTAGCACATCACGTGTGTTAATTAACTTAAATACTTATAAACACAACACCACAAAAATGTGAAGGCAAACTTGTTCATAACTTTGCGATGAGTTTTAACCTGACCTTCAAATATTTCTCACAACGAAGTGTACTTTCTAAAGCCTACACCCCATTAATGGCTAAAACAAAAATATCAAAAAGAATTATCAACTCTAACAAAACTTATGCAACATATTTCTTTTTCACACCACCAAAACTAATAAATGAAAAAAAAAATCAACCGAATGTTGTTTTTTGGCTTGAATTCCCTACTGATCCTAAGCGGCTTGGTCGATTTAATTCATTTATGCTTTGAGTACTAGATAAACTTGATAGCTATAAACATAACATAGGATTATTCAATCAAACAATCATGTTCAAGTGAAAAGTACGAGTATTACATATTTTCTCCTATTTCGCCCATCAAGGACGCAGCGAGCGTCGTAACAGCAACTATGGATTGCGCGCTGATATGAACGTTATTTCAATGTCGTTTTCGTCGATATTCGTACCGACAAACATCGAGCTACTAATTTGGCGACACTATTCGCCTTAAAAAGGCGCTTAGTACCGTCAAATGGGTTCTCTCTAAAGCCAACTCCTCGTTTTTGGCTGTACCAAAAAATTCGACAAAACTTGTGTATGAATTATAAACTATACGAAAAAAATCAATGGAACATTTTTTTTCGTACCATAAATTTATCTAATATGAAAAAAAAAACCACCGCATGATGTTTTTGGCTTAAGTTCCCTACTGCTCCTAAGCGACTTGGTTGATTATTTTATTCATACTTTGATATATAAGTAACTAAGATTTTTCATTCGAATAATAGCGTCCATGTGAAAAGTATTATTTTCTTCTATTTGGGAAGACGCGGTGATCGCTGATATGAACATTATTTCAATTTTGTTTCCGTAATTCGTATCGGCACACAGCTCCTAATTTGGGTGAATATATAAGTATACTCCAACTGCAATTTGGATCTGTCTATGAAAACCTACTCCTCCCACACGGGTGGTCCCACAACTTTAAAAGTAATATATGATAGAAATATAAAGTAAAATTTTTTACTTTCTGTTGCTGGCACAAAATTCGAAAATTAATAAAGTAAATTTTTGCTCGTATTTCTCTCAATTTAACTGCTTTTAGCTGGGTTTATTTTATGATCTCGCTAAAGTTATTTCCCAATTAATAAATTATACGAAAATATAAAACTAATAAGTCTATTGCAAGCCATTTTCTTCGTATGTTCTATTCGTAGTTAGAGTTCTAGAAGTTAATTTTAGAAACTTACGAAGGATGAATTCCTAATCAAAAATGTTATAAAGTAACAAATTTAAGAGGCTATGTAAAAAATGTAGGGCTATGCTATGTAGGGACGCTTTTTATCTATGTATCTTCTTGTGTATTTCATGAAATAATCTGGGGTTTTGATTTTGGAAAACATGTTTGGATATGTTTTCTAGATACAAATAATTATTGAAGTGAGGTCTTCAAACACAATTTTTCTCTTCGTTTGATGTATAGAAATCATCTACAGAACTCAAATATTAGATAGGTTTTAACAGGATCTAGATTTTGGAAACTTTCCTATCTATTTTTTTTTTATAGAAATAGAAAGCATACTTTTCTTTTTCGCCCCGAATCCGCCCCTCTCGCACTGCGCGTTTTCTTACTTATAGTAACAGTGACAAAAATAAAATTCGCATAGCTTCTTAATACTTAATACAATAATGAATAACTAAGCAGATTTTAAATGTAAATTTAACTACATTTATTTGATGGCAAAATTTTTGCATCAAGATTTCATGTTAGAGCTCCTCACATCCAGATTTACTTTCCTATACTGAATGAATGAAAGGACACTTTATTGTACACAAAAGACATATAAAAAGAAAAACAGAGTTTTGAAAACATTATTTTGTTTAAAGGTGGATTTATCACTTAAAGGGATTTCTTCCTGCCAAGAAAATTACACAAGATTCACAAGAAAATTAAAATTAAAAGTTCAGTAAATTAAGTGAAATATGCCTAAATCTAAAAACTTGTTTTTTATACAAATTTTACGACCTACCAAATTCAACTTACATTTTAATAAATAAATATACATATAATATCCATACTGATGCATCAATTAAAAACTCTGCCCACATAGGGCATGTCAACTACCGGGCCAGCCTTCCCCAAAAATAAAATATTTATTGATAGAATGATAGAAGGCCACCTATAGGATGAGGAGAATCATTTGCCTCCTTGACACATGGAGTCAGTGCCCAGAAACCCACAGAAAGGCGTGTCTGGCGGTGGGCCTCGTCAGCCGCCGGCTGGTAGCTGCTGTTCAGACCATGGCAGAAGGCCACCTACGCAGTGGCGTATTTACCCTAGGGCCAAAAGGGTCATGGCCCAGGGCGGCAGGCTGCGAGTGGCGGCGCAAATCGCACCTCGCGGTTAGCTTTGGGCTCCTTTCATAATCAATCGTTACCTATCGTTCAATTTATATTTCTTTTTGACTTTATACTTTTATTTGAAAAAATGTTATGTATTTTGTATCTTTGTATGGCCTTTTGAGTTTTTCATTTTCATAATTCTCAGCCCAAATCAACACACTGCTGGGTTTAATTTGATTGAATTATTGAAATATTTTTGCTTTTTTCTCGTTCATTTATGGGGCAGCAAACCTTACAGGCCCAGGGCACCAAATCTTAAAATACGCCACTGCACCTACGGGTATATGACAAGAAGAATCACTTGCCTCCTTGACACATGGGGTCAGTGCCCAAAAACCCGCAGCGAGGCGTGTCTGGTGGTGGGCCACGTCGGCCGCCGGGCCAGTGAATGGCCTTCCCTGCGACTGGCTGGTAGCTGCTGTTCAAGCCATGGAAGAAGGCCACCACCTATGAACATGATAAAAATGTTGTTTTCCTTAATACAACTAAATATTTAAAAAGACATCATCACGACATAAACCTTTAGGAGCTGAAAGATGTGTTTCCGAGCGTAAACTGTGAAATGCAAGTTACAGTTCACACTTGAACACCCACGTTTCACCGACGTCCCAACGTGATGAGTGGTGAGCCCTATCGCCGTAATTCGGACACAAATACACGCTTTTTAGGGCATGCAGGTTTCCTTACGATGTTTTCCTTCACCGTTCAGCATTTTATAATTGAAGTATATGGCTCTTAATAAATATTATGCCGTTATATGAGAATTGCTATTATAAGTTATTACGTTATTACATATATTATTATAATTATTATTATACTAGCTTTTATTTTACATTTTACTCGTATTTTGTATCAAATTACATTTATTTACTATTGTTTTTAATTTTTTCAAGTATTTATTATGTATGTAAGGCATACATACCTTTTATACTAATAACTAGTTTACAAATTGTTATTTTTAGTACCCATAGACAATATAGTAAATTTGATTTGTGTCAACCCTCATATCGTTATAACTTAAGCCATATATTTTTATGACGTCACGGATGTATACTTCGTGTCTAATTTGTTACTATAATATTGTAAGATTAAAGTAATTGTTGAAAGTGATTTCCTTTTAAATATGTCTACAAGACAGTGCAAACTAAGACCGAATTGTTTTTGTTATTTTTGCGGTAAATTTATCATAACAAAAAAATTTATCATAACAAAAAAATTTATCATAACAAAAAAAAAAGAGAGATATTACAGAAGCGGTAAAACGAGCCTACTTCCAATACTTTCAAATTCCTGTATCAAATCTTGATAAAAAATGGGTACCTGGAGTAGTCTCTCTGATGCCAAGATTAAGGGAGGCATATTCGTGGGACCTCAAATCAGGAAAATCCTAAAGGATAACATTTTTGAGAGTCACTTAACCGCTGTCGAAAAAGATGCTTGATTTTCTTTTAAAGCGGTTGTGAAAATTTTCTTAGGTAACCACAAAGCAGAAAATTATAAGGAAATTGTTTCCAATTTATTACAAAATTACCTCAAAATCCACTTTTTGCACTCACACTTGGATTTTTTTCCTGAAAACCTAGGAAACGTAAGTGACGAGCATGGCAAACGTTTCCATCAAGTCATTAAAGTCATTTGAAGAGAGATACAAAGGTTTTTGGGACAAAAATGTGTTAGCTGATTACTGCTGGTCTATCTTGAGAGAAAATGACTCCGACCAGTATAAAATAAGAAGTACTTTGAATCATCTTTAATGTTTTTATTGTTTAACTAAGCAAAAAATTTGCAAACTTTTTTAAATAAATATTTTCAAAACGTGATGTGCTAATTTTTCTTTTACTTCAGTACCGAACTAAGGATGGTTTATTCTAAAGATACACATCACTTTCATGCGTGGGTGTTTTTTGTTATAAACTAGATAACTATTGTTATTAATTCATATTTTATTGTACTGAAATACATTTATAAAACTGTGACATATATAAAAGCGATTTATCGCCCATGTAATGAATAAAAATCTGAATCTTAGGGGTCACCCATTAATCACGTGAGGCTTGAAAGGGGAGATTGGGTTCAGAAAAAATCACCAAATATCACTAGGGGGGAGGTGGGGTGTAGTGAGATATCACGTGTATGTATTTTTTCTTTGAACGTGCAATTTTTAAACCGAGAAACTGTGCGTGACCTTGACTCGCCGTTGCTAAGCAATTAAACATATATTTATAGATATATTTAAAGATATAATTTAATTTAAAGATAATATTGTGAATTTTTTAATACACTTTGTACCAAAAAAAATACACGTGATTTTGGGTAGGGGGGAGGGGTAGTCTAAAACCTCACCACTTATCACCATGGGGGAGGGGGGGGGGGTTAAAAGTTGCTAAAAACATCACGTGATTAACGATTAAGGGGGCAGCCCCTTATCCGCAGCTTCGTTAAGGTTGAGGTTGATTTTGTAACCATTATGAATGCATTCAACATTTCAAGCTCTCATACGAAAAACAAGTATGAGTCCGGAAGCTGAGCCACGTACAACATTATGGGCACTCTGTTTGATCTTGATGTAAACAGTCTTTGATTTTCTGCGTTTCCTGAAGACATTTTATTTTGGTCCTTTGATTTAAATATCTCATAAACATTATCTTCAATCCGAATAAAGTATATTTTTTGTAGGAATGAGGAAACTGACGGTTCATTATGGTGAGAAACGCGCTTTTAACACTTCACACTCGAATCACCTCGGACACCCTCTCGGGGATTCATGTCGTGACGATATATTTATATTTATCAGTGGCGTGCATTGAACTTTTTTTCGGAAAAGCAACCAGAAGGTCAAGTTTGACAATAAAAAAAATATGAAAAAATTTGAATAACACTTTGAAAAAAAAAAGTTTGTATGAAAATATCCACTCTAGGGTAGGCAGTGCCTACCCGTCACAAAAACATTTTTTTTTTCAAAGTATTATTTAATTTTTTTCATATTTTTTTTAGTGTCAAACTTGACCTTCTGATTGCTTTTCCGGAAAAAAGTTCAATGCACGCCACTGATATTTATCTATATATTAAAATGACTCAATCAATATTGGATTTGGTATTATGTGATATTGATATCCTGTTAACCAACTACTTGCTCAAAACCGGCGAAGTGCGTGTCGGGCCACGCACAGTGTAGGGTTCCGTAATTGCCCTGCACAATATGCGGACTTCTTCCAAGTACATTTTATAAGTTTGTCGACTAATATAGATCGCGCCAAACTTCTAGTACGCTCCGAAGTTGTTTTTCCCAAGAACGACCCAGACGAGAAAAAAAAATCATCCCCACTTTACGTATAGAGGGCCTAAAAAAAATCTTTTTCAAAATTTTACTGTACCACTTTATTGGCGTGATAAATATGTATACCCATGCCAAATTACAGCTTTCTAGTACTAATAGTCCCTAAGCTAAGCCTGGACAGAAAGACAGACAGACGGACATGGCGAAACTATAAGGGTTCCTTGTTATTGACTACGGAACCCTAAAAACGATCTTTTGCTGCCCATCGAAAAAACAAATATCTTGGTATTTTCCGGTAGGTAGGTAGTTTCCGGAAAAGTAGCTAGGTATTGATTTCATCAAACCACTACTAAATTATCTTTTAATTTAATTTGCGAGAATGATTTAATTATGTAAGTACCACACTTTTAAAAACTCTGAATACATCGCACCAAATCTGATGCTAACCTAGTTTTGTCACCCAGATACTGGTGTGGTGGTGATAAATTACAGCCACTCCTTCTCATCCATCATTTGGGTCAAAATGGCTGTCTCTTTGCAGCACTCCACTGAAAATTATGCTTCATTCCGATTTGTTGAAAGAACACTTCGTTTGACGTAACTGAAAGAGTCGTTTTAAAAGGATAATAATAAAGCCTCCGGAAAAACGAATTAAATCCCAGCGAACTGCTGCACACTGTTATACTATCTGAGCAGCGGCAAAATTAGTTATCGAAAAAATACTAATTTAACTGTGTGACATCTACCGACAAAATAAATTAAACATAGCAAACTAAAATTTCTCACGACCGCCTGGTTTAAATAATGAACCTCCGAATAAATTACTGAACTTCCAAAAGAAATACTAACTTACACATTACTCAAAAAACATAGTCAAAAACAAAACTATGAACCAAAAGTCAAAAATAGGTGCGACGACGAGCGAAGCGAGGAGGAGCGTGTTAGGTTTGTATGTAAGATAAAATAAGAAGCCGAGCGAAGTGGAGCGAAGCGGAGCGGAGCGAGGCGAGGTCTCTAGTTTTAACAGAATTCATGACATACAAAAAAAAATGATTCGGAGATCTACGATAAATATAGCTAACAGTAGTTTTCTTTATTCAGTTTACATTATATATTTATACAAAAACACTTATTAAAATAATTATTTACAGATATATTTCGACATTTATAGTCGGCGTCAGTGGAATTAGGTACAATTAATATACTATGTTAAAATGCATAAAATGAAGTGGATGATTGACAGACAAATGAGAGACAAAAGAAAAAACAAAAAAATAAAATAAAATAAATTAAAAAAGTATATATATGTATAAATAATCAATCAATAACAAAGATAAATAATCATCCACCCATCTCTACACATCAATTCGACTTTCGGAATTTTCAGTATTTCATTCGGTAGTTTTAGGTAGTTTTCGTATATTTATTAGCACAGAAGTTTTCGGTAGATTAGTACTTAAAGCAGTAACATTCATAAATGAACATCCTCATTTTTTATTTAGTTTTCGGAGCTTTTGTTACTACCCTTTTTAAAATACAGTACTACAAGGATCTAATATCTAATGGCGCGTGGATGAATGTGACAGACGCAGCTGTGAAACAAGGAGTATGGTAGCGGCGTTAATTCCAATTTTGGACACAACCAATCCACGCGCCATAAGATACTCGTGAATTTCAGAAAAAGAGGTATATAATCCTCTTTTAAAACAAATTTGTGCACCCTTATAATCCTCAACCGTGAAATCAAAAGGGTCTTATTACGAAAAGGGTTCACAGACATTTTTCTAGAAAGTCCTTGTGAACCGTTGCTTTTAATTGCTCTATGGTGAGCCATAAATTGGAAAGGAAAAGTAACGCTTTCAGGGTTCCTTTGAAAATGGAAACTTTCCGTAGCAGAGGCAAAATTGCAAACGCAGCATTGTACTGGGATCCAGAGAAATTTATCGATGACGTAAAATTTTTGAAGTAAATACATTTTTTGTGATGTCAAATAACAGAAACACAACGCTGTTTACCTTAGTTATGAATAAAAAGTATGCAATAAATGCGTTTAAAAGCAACTCGCGGTAACTGCTTCATAATAGTTCAGTTTTCACAGGAAAATTATGTCTTTTGATGCATTAAATTTTGTTTGCATTCGATTACAACGACAAACACGCTCTTCAGTGTGTTAATCAAAAGCAATCATAGTAAATGCATGCATAGTAACAAAATAATTCATAGGGATCCAAGAGGCGCAGATATGCAGAGCTCAGTTCTGAGCACATGTTTGCGCCTTTTGGAGTCGAAACCCTTGGGCCGTGGGGTCAAGAGGCGAAATGTCTTTTTAAAGAAATTTCCTCGCGGCTGGTTGACGTTTCGGGGGACCCAGGAGCTGGCGCATTTTATTTCATGTTATTTAAGTTTTTATGTTTCTGTTAATAAAAAATACATTCATAGTAACATGACATAATTTTATTATGAAACGCATTTATTGCATACTTTTTACTCATAACTAAAGAATAAGATATTAAGATGTGCATTTTGTACCGTTATTCGGTTTCACCCCATCGATATATTTACGATATACGCTTGGAAGACCCTTATATTTTCTAAGCCATTGTTCTTTTTTATTATCGCTGGATATAACTTTTGGACTTGACGTTATTTGTTTGACCCTTGAGAAATACGTGAAAGGTTTCAGAAATTGTTTTTTCCGTTGTTATTCTTGCCATACAATATTTATTTTTAGCTAAATTGTTGCCGGTTTCATATTACATTGTTTTTATAACAAAGAGATCTGAGAATTTCAATCTACCTTTATTTTTCAAAACAATATACATTTAGGCTATTCTAGCTTTTACCCGCGGCTACGCCCGCGTTGATTTAGTTTTTGTGAAGACAATCTATCTGTCAATATTTTTCGGACCCTTAATTTTAAAGAACGTATTTATTTCGACTCTGGTTTGAACGAAATATATTGTTCTCTAAATTGATCCTCTGTTAAACTGGTTCTGGTGAGGCCAGAGGCCGAGCCGCGTTTACGAACGAAATTATTTCTTAACAAGTTTGATCCCCAGGTGTGAAGTGTCTTTGGCGAGACCGAAGGTCGAGCCGCGTTTTCAAACTAAATATTTATTGTTCTCTGAATTGGTCCTGTGCTAAAGTGTCTTTATTTTTTTTTCAATGCATGTGCTCGTAAAGGCCCACTTTTTATGCATCAAAATCGAACAGAAAGTTGATTATTTTGCCCTAGGGCTTTATTATTATTATTTTTTTTTATTTATTTACAATGGTTGGCCAACCTGCAGCCTTTCCCGTGTACCATAAATGTCATACTTTTTTTCCACTGTTTAACGGCTCTGGATACAGTCCCTTTGAGCCAATTATAATTTAAAGTTCACAAGATTATATTTTGTTTTCATTTCCTCATACTATGCATTGAAAAATGTAGTATGATACACGGGCGTAAAAGCAATAAATTACTCGGTTACGTTTAAAACACTCGCTACGCTCGTATTTTAAATCGTCCTCGTAATTTATTCCTTTGCGCCCTTGTAGCATAAACTACTTTAAACAGTTTATCATTTTAATTATGTATAGAGAAAGATGAAGATTTTCAAAATAAAGAAATAGAACCTTATTCTGTCGTGTCTGTCATTGCGCCATAGCGAATTACCCTTGAGAATTCCGCAAACATATACCAACTGTAAATGTACAAGTATCTTTAAATAAACACACATAATCTACTAAATAACTTTTCCATAGAAATATGTGCGGAAAGGAAAACAATATTTTCATGTATCCTAAAAGTAAATTTTTGAATACTACCGTATGTGCAAGTGCATTGAATATTCGCCGGGTTAACTAACTATGCGGTATGAGCCATTTTACGACCAGCGAGGTTGTCCACGAAATAAGTATATTTTAAGTTCAACAAATCGTCTTATTGTGTCGTACTGGTAATTAATTAAAACTGCCGCTATTTTTTTTCAAAACCACAAAACCTTTGCTTTTACATCCTGTATAGCTTTTAAATGAGTGGATTTTAATATGGATAATAATAACCTAAAAAACCTAAAAAATTGACCTTAAAAGGTTGACCACCTAAAAAATACTAAATAAGCATCTAAATTACTAAGTTTGCATCAACTAGGTAAGGTTAGGTTTCAACATATTGTTATTGATGCCAACTTTGTAATTTTGATGCTGATTTTTGTATTTTTTGATGGTCAGTTAATTACAACCCTTTTAATATCAACACATTATTTTGGCAGCAGAAGGGATAGAAGAGGGAACTATTGCAATATACAACGTGTAACAGAAAGGTGTAACCATATTCGAAGAGCTTATTCAGTCAATGGTATAGAACAACTTTTACTATGGAGCCAACACTGAAATCTCAAAAAAAAATCTGCCCTTCCATACATTTCAGCCGAGCGGCATTGCTATTTTCTATGAAGAAGTAATTCTTTTTTTCGAGATACAGGTTTTGTTCCATAGTAAAAGTTGTTCTATACCATTGACTGAATAAGCTCTTCAAGTATGGTTACACCTTTCTGTTACACGTTGTATATAAAATGTATTTTTTTTTAGTAAAATCAGGCTTTAAGGGGGAACGAGTCGTATCCTCTACGAAACGCACAAGTTAAGATGGTTGTACTTATTTTTGGATTACAGATATTAAAGAAATGTGATTTATAGCATTTCGCGAACATATTTCAGTGTCAGTTAGGCATTTCCGGCAAAATTTTGTTATTTTATGCATTACGTTGTAAATGTATGGGCCCACATACTTAAAAGCGTGTTTTAAGTTTGTGTGCCCATACATTTTAAACCTCATGCATAAAATAACAAAATTTCGTCGGAAAAGTCCAACTGACACTAAACTATGTTCGCGAAATGCCATAAATCACATTTCTTTAATATCTGTTATTCAAAAATAAAAAGAACCATCTTAAGTTGTGCGCTTCGTAGAGGATACGACTCGTTCCCCCTTAAGAGGAAGGGGATGGAGATCGTACCTCAAATTTATATACGTCCATGATAGGTTAGAGATCGCACCTCAAATTTATATACGTCCATGATAGGTTAGAGATCGCACCTCAAATTTATATACGTCCATGATAGGTTAGAGATCGCACCTCAAATTTATATACGTCCATGATAGGTTAGAGATCGCACCTCAAATTTATATACGTCCATGATAGGTTAGAGATCGCACCTCAAATTTATATACGTCCATGATAGGTTAGAGATCGCACCTCAAATTTATATACGTCCATGATAGGTTAGAGATCGCACCTCAAATTTATATACGTCCATGATAGGTTAGAGATCGCACCTCAAATTTATATACGTCCATGATAGGTTAGAGATCGCACCTCAAATTTATATACGTCCATGATAGGTTAGAGATCGCACCTCAAATTTATATACGTCCATGATAGGTTAGAGATCGCACCTCAAATTTATATACGTCCATGATAGGTTAGAGATCGCACCTCAAATTTTCCAGTGACCGGGTCGAGGTCCAAGATGGCGTAGTCAGCGTCCCTGTCACCAACAGCGTCGATGCGGACGTGACCCGTGATACCTGGGTAAAATTACCACACATGCGTAAAACATACACACAAAATGCGACAATACTCTTCGCTATATAACTATTTATTTATAGTATAGTCTTGGGAATATGGAAATTAATGTCTGAATAAATATATTTAGTCTTTTTAGCATTAGACAATAGTAATACAAAAATTGAACTTTATATTTTCGATATATTTCGACTTCATCAGTGAGGTCGAATTATAACGAAAAATATAAAATTTTTTTCAATGCATGTGCTCGTAAAGGCCCACTTTTTATGCATCAAAACCGAACAAAAAGTCGATTATTTTGCCCTAGGGCTTTATTATTATTTTTTTTTTAAATTTATTTATAAAGGTTGGCTAACCTGCAGCCTTTCTTGTGTACCATAGATGTTATACTTTTTTTTCCACTGTTTAACGGCTCTGGATACAGTCCTTTTGAGCCAATTATAATTTAAAGTTCACAAGATTATATTTATTTTCATTTCCTCACACTATGCATTGAAAAACGTAGTATGATACACGGGCGTAAAAGCAGTAAATTACTCGGTTAAATTTAAAACACTCGCTACGCTCGTGTTTTAAATCGTCCTCGTGATTTATTCCTTTTCGCCCTAGTAGCATAAACTACTATTATTATTATTATTATCTAATGCTTAAAACTATAAATAAAAGGCTAATATAGGTAAAATTATATTTATATTTTAATCGCACATGCGAACATATATATCTAAAAAGATACCTTTTCACTTCTCATGCTCGTAAAGTTCTTGTTTATGCTTGACTAAAACTACGTTTTATGCTCCAGTGCATAAAAGTGTTTACTTTTTATAAAAACGTACATACAGCCAGTACAACATAATAGACAAACTTTTTAAAACTCAATAATGGTGGAAGAAATAAAAAATATATACTTTGGTGGGAAACAGCTGTTGTTTTTCCTCAATAGGTACACATATTAAGTTGTCTATATGAATTTAAATATTACCTACTGAATGTTAAATATGTCATTTGCTAGCAATATCACTTTCCTCGCAATCGAAGTGAAAAGCAGAGTGTATATCTCTGGCATAAAACCTTTTATGCCCTTGTTATACAATCTACTATTTGTCCATAACACGACATTCAAACTTGGAAATTATTTTATTTTCTTTATTTTGTGAAACATAAACGGTCACAAGACAATTACATACAAAAATTCACACAAATAGACCTACAAGTTTCAATTAATACAAAAAAATACAAAAAATTTCCAAAGCGAAGACAAAATTGAAAACTAACTTACACAAACAATATCTTTTTGATCTCATTTTTAAAAACGTTGTAAGAAGAACTAAATAAATCAACACTATACAGTTCTTTGTTGTATATATTTAAGGCACGACTTACAAAATTATTACTTGTGTGTACTGGATTCTGGAGAAAGGCAATTAATGTTGTGCTTCTTAAGTAAGAGCCAGTTAAACTCCGTACGACCCTACAAAGTGTTTAAACTACAGCACCAGGCTGCGCAATTGTAAATGTTTAGTTTTTATCTATTATAATTACAACAGAGCACAAGCTGTGTGTATTGCCATGTATGTATTGCATTGTATGTTATATTGCCATTGCCACTAAACCATATATATATAAGGTACTCTGTGCACTAAACTACGAATCTGTTCCGAGCTAGAGGATACATATCATCCACTAAGGTTCCAAGGGTTACCGGATAAACTGGACGCGTCAAAAGAAAACGGTACGTTAATCTTGCCATACTATCTTTATAGTTTGGCGCAAATTACTGCGTTTCGTGGTACGGGGTCCACACGTCCTGGGGTTGCCAGGTTTCCGGTTTTAGCCGGAACTGTCCGTCTTTTTACAGTCATGTCCGGCCAAATATATACAAGCCTGGCCTGTCCAGCTTTTGTTAGGCTTTTGATAAACAGGCATGATGACTAAAAAATTCTAATTAGTCCGTCAGTTAGATTATCAGAGAATATTGGACACGTATTTTTTCTATTGTCAATTAAACAAAAAATTATAAAGATAATAGCCCGCTACAGTTCCGCATGACGTCACGCCTAAGTACACGTTTTACCTAGGGGTGACGTCACCAGCCCCCACTCCCAAAATTTGACGCGCTTTATCTCTGTCATTTTTGTTTGATTGTCAAAAGAAAAAATACGTGTCCAATATTTTTTGATAATCTAAATGGCGGACTAAATAGAATAATATTTTGTTTACCCTGTCATCTCCCCTATTATTAAAATAGGCGGTCACAGTAAATCTTCTAGAATTTAACATTAAATTAAGAAGATTAACTGTGATTGCTTAGTTTGAATGAGTATGAAAATTGTTAGCTATATAGTTATAATGATAATGAAGATATTGGCATTTTTTCTTTTCGTTTATTGTGCCAGATAAAAGCTTTTTTATCTAATTATTTATAAAGTAGAGAAAAGTTAATTATTTTATTTTTGTAAACTGGAAAGTTAAGCCTATGTAGATAGATACAGTAATATATTCAGAAATGATCAGGCTGATTATTAAGTGTTTTAGTTACTTTCAATGTAAAGTTACAAATTACTATAACAAGAATAAAATGTGTTTCATAATAACATATAATTAAGAGTAGAGGAATCCTCAAATGAATAACAGTGATAAATAAACAAACAAAAGTACAAACGATTTTTTTTTGTTCAATAGCAGTGTGTCAGGCCTTCAGGGCTAATTGTCCGGCTAAATATGAATCTGAGTCCGGCTTTTCTTTATTTGGGCCTGGCAACCCTCTAAATGACGTTATACATGGTAATAATAAAGAGGTTTAAATGAAATTGTCATTTTAAACTATTGGCCAGTTAGTGAATTGCTTTGGAAGAAACAAGCCCTAACAAAGATGTCTTTCGAGGTAGGGGCGGATCCAGGATAGGTTTGATCAAACTTTTTCAGGAAATCATAGTAAATACCATATTCTGTTCTATTAAAATACGTGTAGGTAAGTAAATTTAAGACTGTAGTACAACGTAAGTAGGAAATTGTCATATGATATATGACATATGGATATAGTACTATTCATATGCAATATTCCGCTAAACACAAAAATGTGTGAGACCATATTTTGGGGGGGGGGGGTTTCAGCCCCTTAACTCCCCTGGTTCCGCCACTGTTTTGTGGCCAACAGCCTAACCACAGCTTCAGTCCCTTGACAGATTGAAAAGAAGCGTTTGTAAGTTTACCATGGAAGTCCCGGCCCCACATCCTGTGCGTGATGTTGCGTCCATCCCGGATGTCTGCTCCTTCACTGAGGGTCTCATTCAATGCCATGCCGAGGAGGTACACGCCGTCGTAGAACGCGCCAATGAAGAAGTTCACCTGGACAGTACAATGCTGGGTATAATCAGAGGAACTTTGGAGCTATGGAATGCATGAAAAATGTATAATTGGGGAAAGGTTTGTGAATTCAACGCAAATCTTAGAGCATTTTTGGTTCAATACTCAAAGACGCAAGGAGATACAAACTGAACGAGTAAGCGAAGAGAACGAAGTTCTTCGAGTCTACTTGAACAATCCAGCGTGTGTATGTATGTATGAATGTTTGTCCGATGATAACTCGAGTATCGTTGATCGGAATGTCATGAAATTTGGTAGGCGAGTAAATTTCGTTACTCCATAGTCGACCTTTTTCTCTATGATACATCTATAGCTTGAGTAGTAGTTCATTTTGATGTTGCCTCTGTTTCTAACACATTGATCTGTCCCTTTTTCCTCTCGCCCCGTTGACAGCTCAAAAACTTACAACTCCTTGTTTTGCATAGCAGGATTTTAATTTATCATAATATTATGGCTGAAACTACAAGACTATGTTGAAACTGAAAATATACTAACATCTTATATCTAATCTCAGAATACTTGAGCAAATACCTATTCTCAAGTTACTTAAACACATTTGTAAATGTTACTAAAATAAACATTAATAAAATCAATTAATTTAAACTTATTTATAAACCTAATTTTAACATTAAACTTAATCTTAAATTTAAATTTAACATCCATCCATCCATCCATCCATCAGCCCGTATTCGTCTACTGCTGGACATAGGCCGCCCCCATTATACGCCACTCTTGGCGGTCCTCAGTCATCCTCATCCAGCCGCCACCCACAACGTCCTTCAGATCGTCAGTCCAGCGGGCATGAGGGTGGCCTACGCTGCGTTTTGCTGTACGTGGTCTCCATTCCAATGGCTTACGGCCCCAATGGTTATCACGTCGGCGACAAATATGGCCAGTCCACTGCCACTTCAACTTACTTATTCGGCAGGCTACGTCGGTCACCTTCGATCTCTGACGGATATCTTCGTTTCGGATTTTATCCATCAGAGATATCCCAAGCATAGCCCGCTCCATAGCTCGTTGAGCGACCTTAAATCGGTGGATCAAGCCTTTGGTAAGAGACCACGTCTCAGCGCCGTACGTCATAACTGGAAGGACGCACTGGTTGTAAACTTTAGTCTTTAAGCACTGCGGTATGGCGACGTAAATATGTGACGCAGCTTCCCCCAATGACGCAATTTAACATCAACTTACATTAATCTTTAACTCAACATTTTTTGCAAGCAAGTTATTGTAATAACATTAGTAAGAGCGGTCTCGTCCTTATACAGGTTTATATAAACTTAACGGGATAAGGCCTACGTACTGTTTACCTAAAACTTGTTTTTATAAATAAACTATTTTGCACTTTTTTTATCATTGTGTCATGTATATGTGAGGACGCAACTTAAGTCTTATGGAAAATTTATCTGATACTCCTTCATACAAATATTCTGGGTATTATCATAATTAGCAACATCGTTGTGCGTCACACAAGGTAAACAATTAATTAATGAGGGATTAACAACCTGCCAGTATTAACGTGGGAGTCAAGATAAAGGCAAATCGTTTCATGAACAGAGGTGTGCTCACTCAGGTAGAGAAGAGACTTACTAGTATCATTATGTATTTACGAGTATGATTTTCTAAGAATAAGTACTACGATAACAACTTCGTATCTACATAATATTAATAAAAGTGTACCCAGTGTATCTGTACATTGAAAGAAAGTAATAAAAATAGAAAGGAAGTGACTAAAGAAGAGCAATAGATCACAAATCTGTCTCTCTGTCTGTATGTTTGTTCACGCACATCTCCGAAACCACTGAACGGATTTGGATGCGGTTTTATTTATTATCATCGCAGTGACCCTGTTCAACATATAGGCTGTAAGTAGTGTTAATAAAATAACGCCCAAGCCGAAAACGGGGTAGAGTTGAATAAATGCGGGCGGGGCGCGGGCAAAGCACATACCTACTATAATACTTTACACACTTACATAGAAATCTATTCGTTCAGTGAGTAATTGTGCGACTTTACTTTATAAAGTTTATAAAGAGGCATCGCTAGCTTTGTTTGTTATATTTTTAGTTTGTATATTCAATTTAGAGAGAGTGAGAGTGTTTATAATATTTGTTTCTGAAAAAAATATATCATTCGTTTCCTGTAGGCCACGCGGGCGAAGCCGCGGGCAGAAGCTGTACTGGCATATATATAGGTATATAGAGATGGAAAAAAAGGCTGTGGTTGCAGGGAAAGTACCTTAAATATTGAAAAATAAGTAAAAACTGCACTAAAAGATGTTTGCTAAATCACCAGCTTGAGCCGGAATTCGAACCGGTGAACAGACAGACCCCGAATTTTCACTATGAGGGTTTTTATTTCTCTTTGAGGGAATTATTATAATTCTTAAAAGAGTCCCAATCCAAACATTTGACTCATCGATTCCACCCTGATTTTTCTATCTATCTATCCAATACCTTTTCACCTAACTACAGAGAAGCCAAAGAGAGTTACATTTTGAAAAATTATCAGACAAAGGGCGGGAATGGTTGTTTTAACGCTATTATGTAAATAAAGAAAATTTGTTTTTTTTTATATTACAAGGCTATAAATTTTACATGAAATGCTATAAAAAGAGTAGGTATTTAATTAAATGAAACCCTAACAGTGAAACGGCCAAATTCCAGCAAAAAGAGAGAACAAAACGAAAAGGTTTATGTATGTGTTTCATTTAATTTAGAAATTAATTCCAAAACACTTGGGTACGATGTTTGTCTTGTTGTTATGTTATTTAGGGCTCAATTTAATAATTTATCTTGCATAAAATACTTTTAAGTAAAGCGGTAAACAGTCTTTTTAATATGGGTATGTGCCTTTCTTTTGGAACAAAATATGAAAGTAAGTGCACTTAAAAGGCTATGCGAATTTTTTTTTGTCACTGTCACTCCAAGCGAAAACACATTCAGGGCGAAAGCGAAAAATGTTAGTTTTATAATTTTTATAAAAAACTAAAATAGATAGCAAATTTTCAAATATCAGATCTCTAGATATTGTTGAAACACAGCTAATAAAATATGTTTGAGTTCTGTATATTCTGTATCTCTTTAATTTATTTAGTTATTTTTTATTTAAACAACAAATTGAATACATTGATTTTCGGCACCTATTAAAAATTAAGTAAAATAAAATATGCTGGCCAGATCGCCGTTCTGTTTATGGTTCCTATACTTCCTATTCGTGAAACGAGGAGAAAAAGTATGTAATGATCAGAAAATCACTTGTACTATCCCACAAATTTATTTAATACTTCCTGACCGGTTTCGCCTTTATGGCATTATCAAAGGAATTAATATAAGATCTTAATTACACAATAAATAGTTTACATCAGCCAGTGCGATCAATGACACTAACACATTTTTCGAAAAAGAAAAAAGAAAAAGTATGTTTGGAGACCTCATTTTAACAATTATTTGTATCGAGGAAGATTTATCCAAACATGTTTTCCAGTTTCAAAACCCTAGATTCTATAGTCAAAATGCATATACCAGAAATGTATTAAGATTTTCCGTGTGTTTCATGAAATACACAAAAAAGAAGCACCTCTATTTTTTTACATATCGCCTTAAGGCACCTGTTCCAGCGTCATCCGAAAATTACTCTTACTCATAACGATAAGATGTTTAAAAATTATGAAAAAATATATATAGTGCTATTTAAAGTATAAGCAAAGAAACTAATTACTGAAATTTATTCTTGCGTTAAAAAACAGTATAAAATATTGTTCAAAGTCAAGCTGTTTTTAGACTAAAATGAAGTAAAATCGGTTATTTCTTTGAAACCACTAATGGTATTTGTATGGTTCTTGCATTAAAATATAGTTCCTAAATATAAAACATAATTATATCACCATAATACTTACTTTGGTTTATTTATAGATAAATAAATATACGTATATCGTCACGACATGAAACCCCGAGGGGGTGACAGAGGTGTTCCTGCATTTTACCGACGATTATTAGATCCCAAAATGATGACTGGTGACCCCTATCGCCGTACTTCGGGCACAAATACACGATTTAAAGTGCATGCAGGTTTCCTTTCGATGTTTTCCTTCACCGTTCGGCAAGTGGTAAGTACGAACAAATACTATGCAAATAAATTCCGAAAAACTCATTGATGCATGCCCAACCGGAGATCGAAGCTAAATATCAAGATTAAGGGCTATACCGTGAAAATTGACACTTTTTGAAGTTATTTATCTGCTGTTTTAATGAAGTTCCAAGTAAAATAAATTAGTATAACAATTTTGGGACCTTTTACTAGATTTTGGTCTATCAGAAACGCGATAGGAGGAATTTCATTCGACAGAAATAATTATTGAAATCAGGTCTAAATTTACACTTTTTTTGATATTTTGACAAATTAGGATAGCATACAGACTTGAAAAATATTTATTTAGATGGGTTTTAATTACACCTAAATTACTGGTTATGGAATTTTTTGTAGCTATTTTAGTTAATTTTGAATTAATTTAAAACCGACTTTTTGACAATTTTCCCCGATTCCGTCCCTTTCGCACTGCGGGTCTTTCTGCCTAGAGTAACGGGGACTTTTGCTAGCACGGTATATCACCTTAAGAGGCCTGTTCTACCAGCGTTTTTTTTATATTTATTTCTCGCATTATTATCCCCATATTCCCTGAGGTTCCATCCATTATTTTCTCGACTATTATTAGACTTCCTATAAAATTGCTACTCCAACTTTATAACGGTTAACATAAATAGCAAGCCCGTTATCACAATATGCAAATATCAAGGAAACTCTAATATATACGTATATAAATAACAAATCGACACCAGCTTTCGACGCAAATAACTATGCAGATAACGTTAACAATTAAGGCGCCTCTTCCCAGCGTCATCCGAATAGAATAGAATAGAATAAGTCTTTATTTCCATTGATAAGGGTACAAAATGGTGGTGTTATAAATCGTATGTATCTATTGATAAAGAAATTTCTCTTAAACGGTAAGTTCAAAAATTATATTAAAAAATACATATTGTTAGTTAAACTATAAAAAACAACTTCATTTTAGGAAATTACTCTCGTGTCTAAGAAACAGTATGAAAATGTTGTTCAAAGTCAAGCTGTATTTAGACTAAAATTAAGTAAAATTGGTTATTTCTTTGAAACCAATTATGGTATTTGTATGGTTTTTGCACTAAAATACAAGGAAAATATTGCTTAGAATAATCATTTATTGAAATTTTTTCCATCCATCGTGTCCATG
This sequence comes from Ypsolopha sequella, assembly GCA_934047225.1. Taxonomy (NCBI): domain Eukaryota; kingdom Metazoa; phylum Arthropoda; class Insecta; order Lepidoptera; family Ypsolophidae; genus Ypsolopha; species Ypsolopha sequella. The sequence goes on along the minus strand of OW204002.1, from coordinate 7,120,393 downwards.
TGAAAAGTATAATTTTCTCCTATTTTGCGCTACCCGGAGACCCAGCGACGCGACGTCGTAATGCAGTGCGAGGTTATATTAACGTTATTTCAATATGATTTTTTACGATATTTGTACCGACACAGGTTGACTTTGACTCAAGGTCGTTGGCGACTACCTGCCCCTTAAGGGGGTACGATTCGTGTCTACTACGAAACGCACATCTTAATATTGTTCTTCTTATTTTTGAAATAAAATATAAATAAATATTAAATAAATGTGAATTATGCTTTGAGTATTAAGCCAGATTTTTGGCATTTTGCGAACATAGTTTAATTTCATTTAGGCTTTTCTGGCAAAATTTTGTTTTTTTATGCATTACGTTGTAAATGAATGGGCACACGAACTGAAAAGCGTGTAATAAGTTTTTATCTTAAGTTGTGCGTTTCGTAGCAAACATGAATCGTTTCCCCTTAACGTTGTTTTTCTTGGAACTTTCTTATTTTATATGGAAACCCCAGGGGTAGGGGAAAAGGCTGTATCTTTTTGTATTGAGAAGATTTCATTGGCACAGACACGAATTGTGAAGCCGTCCCGTCTGAGGATTTGCAATCTCGGTTCAACATACACTGCCATGGTCTAAAAATAAAGCCTGCAGAATTAAAAGAAAAAAAATAAATGAAACTTGATTGAGGATAAATTTATGATGTAAGCAAACGGCTCACCTCAATAAAAACTACGGTCGTTGTAGCCAGTTTATGAGGAAGAATTATTATTAAAAGTAGGACGACGTATAGGTGACAAATGTCCAGTTTCTTTCATACGAGTATGTTGTGAAATTGAATCGTGATCGGTTTTAATCTACTTAAAGGAAGTCGTGGGGCAATTTCATTTCCATCCTGTAACAGTTCGGTTCTCTACTAAGAAATTAAGGTCGTTAAACTTTTTATTTGTTGTAGAAAACTCGGTTTATAGAGTAACAAATAATTTATTATTACATACGGCTTGAACACTCACGTGTGATTGTTGTTGACTATATGCCAACCGTTTCACCAATACAATTTCGGCATTATCAAGGCGAGTGTCGTTCTTAGGACGACGACGCGGCGTTCACCGTCGTTGTCAAACGGGCACTGGCAGCCGCCGCCAGGATGCACTTCCACTCCACCATCCCACCCCTATCGACGACGCAGCCAACGCTCAGCGCACGAGCAATGCGTGCAGCTCGCCGATCGGCGGCTGCCAGTGCCCGTTTGACAACGACGGTGAACGCCGCGTCGTCGTCCTAAGAACGACACTCGCCTTGATAATGCCGAAATTGTATCGGTGAAACGGTTGGCATATAGTCAACAACAATCACACGTGAGTGTTCAAGCCGTATGTAATAATAATTTAGTATGTCAGCTCACGCGAGTTTTAAAAATATTATAACAAATAATTGTTCGCAATTTAATTTAATGTGTTACTTCTCGTAATAAGGGTAACATTTGGAAGTACGAGGACCACCTTTTGGATGAAAAACTCGTAAAGCGATACTGAGGCGATGAATCAGCCAACCACAGCGAAACTTTGTAAAACACTCTTTTATTTTTTTATTAATTACCGTATAAAGCACTCTCGACGTGCCAATTAACAAAACTCAAGGTAACTTCTACTTATTAGTACTACGAAATTTCGCACGTAGAGAGTACTCCCAAGGGAATTATTAAAAAAAAAATTGTGCCTACCAAGTTTCGCGTCAGGGTGCTGAAGCTATTCGGCTCTACTTGAAGGAGCTGTTCTGGCTGGGCTGATTGATCGGGGGAAAGTGCACAACATTCACGTTTGCGGAGAATCAGTGCAGCTCCTCTAAGAAGGCCGTTTTAAATTAATCACATTATGACTCTGTTCTAATGCCATCTCTTTTGCACACGTGAAAAAACTCTGACTCCATCCTACTTTCAAATCATTTTATGATTCACCCAAGTCGGCCTTTTTAGATCCCCTAGACTCATCGCCCTCGCTACGAATACAGAACTTGGAATTTTTTTTAGGAAGTGTCATCTGCGGGTCTACCGCGTAATTCTCATTTTCATCAACATCAACTTGAGATTGAAATTTGACGTGCGTGCGACGACGCCCGCCTAACATGCCATTTCTTTTGCACGCGTTGAATTTCGCATGCATTTGCTTGAATTTGATACCAATGAGAATTACGTGGTAGAGCCCCTGCGCGTTAACTGTCACTTAAGAACTTCAGCCTCGCGTTCGCTTATAGAAATACGGTTATTGGGCTGCTGCACCTGTATCACGTGTCGGTCGGATCGTGTCTCATAATAGAGACTGACTATGTGACGAGTATAAAAAACCGGCCTAGCGTGACTCAGACTCGCGTACAGGGTTCCGTATTGTGGATGATAAATTTCATTTTTTCATTTTTTTTTCGTGAATTTCTCAACCGCTTTATTTTTCATGTAATATTTACGTAAACACATATTACTATGATTTTTTTTCACATTTTTTGCTCCACCAGTTTTGGAGATAAGGGGGGATATACTCCTTTTTATGGTGTTTCAAGGATTTCTCGAAATAGATGCAATAAAATATAGCCAAACTATATCATTTTACGATTAACTTTTTAATACCTATTATATTTTTATAAAATATTTTTTTATTTATTTTACTTTTTTTATATTTTTCGTTTGTGCTTAAATTTTTTTTACTCGCTTTAGTTTTTCTGTAATTGGCCAGTTACGATCTATATTCGACATTTTTTCCATATTTTTCGGTCTACCAGTTTCGGAGATAAGGGGGGGACAAACAATCTTTTGTGGTTTTTTAAATATTTCTCGAAACCAGTGCCAGTAAGTATAATAAAAGTTTATATTTTTACAATAAACTTTTTAATATCTACAATTTGACACCCATATTGTATTTTTAGAATAATATTTTTTATTTTTGCACTTTTGTTTTGGAAATATTTTGAATAATTTCAAAATGTTCCTATTGTTTTTTATACCATGATATGTGGGCAAATTAATGCTATTTTTGTGCCTAATTTCATGTCTTTGACTTTAACGGTGCTAAAGTTATGAGGCTGTGACATACGGACGGACGGACGGACAACGGAGTCTCACCATAGAGGTTCCTTTTGTACCTTTTAGGTACGGAACCCTAAAAAAGAAGAACTCACCTCTTCTCCATCAGAAAACGAATAGTTATAATGCTGCTTAGCCCTCGCCCGTACTGCATCCGCGAACTCATCAAACCTGTCTCCGGTGGGCAGTTTGAGAGACACCCGCAGTAAGGCTTCGTAGGCAGCGCGGGCGGCTGTGTCCCGCTCGTCACCCGCCGCCCAGCCGGTCTCACCCCAGTACCCGCCCTGTGTGGGGCAAATTGGGACGAGATTAAAAAATATCTTCCGTCGCACTACAAGCTTTTGGAATGGTGGACATGGATGTTTCGAAATTAACTGTTTTAAACAACACTATGGACGAAGTAAGTTTGCGTTTAATACGTTTTCTTAACCGTCTTCAAAAAAGGACGAGGTTCTCAATTCGATTGTATATATTTTTTTTTTGGTTCGTAACCGATTTGAATATGATCCTTGTTTTGCTTGGAAGAGTATGCTTTTAGGTAGGTCCCGTTTTAAAATTGGCCATGAATGTCTTCAGAGATAGGCAGAGGAACTCCTTAGAAATTGACATCATACCACTCAAGATTGAGGCAATCGCTTTGTACTAGGATGCTGATGGCAGAGTCTTGGAAATTGACATTCCTCCAACTGAAAGTTAAAATTTGTTCGTATGGACGAGTACTATCGCCATCAGTTTCCGGCTTCGGCAACTTCACCTTAACACCCAGTATCATCATCATTATCATTCAGCCCACATCCACCTACTATTGGGCATAGGCCTCTTCTTCTCCACGTCATTTTTGTTAATTCCTGGGTGTTCATTTGATAACCTTTTTCCTTCAAAAAGAGTAACCCATTAATATGAACATAAGGTTGGCTGGAAGAAATCGCTTTAAGTGATAAGTCCGCCTTTGTACAAAATTATGTTTTCAATACTCTGTTTTCTTTTATATGTCTTTTGTGTACAATAAAGTGTCAATTCATTCATTCATTCATTCATTCATCCAATTCATGAACAACTTTTACCATGGGGCCAACGTTGAAATCACGAAAAAATAAAGCTCTGTTCCATCGAAAAGTTAAAAACCTACTCGACCAAAATGTATGAAACAGTTCATTTTGTTTTTGCGATTTCAGGATCAGCTCCATAGTAAAAGTAGTACATATTAATGGTTGGAACATCCCGTTTTAAAGAAAAAGGTTATCATCTTAACATCCTGTATAAACCCTGACTGACTGACTGACAAACATGAAGTTTGGATTGTAGGTTCCTCGTAGAAGAAGAGATTTCAAGAAATTCCCATGGAATCAACAATTCCGTCTTTTCCATAAAGACACGGGGCACTAGCCCAGGGCCCCCGGTTTGACGGGGCCCCAGAGTTTCATCATTTTTAAATGATAATTTCTTTATATTTACAAAAAATAAGGCACATATAAACAATATGCACAAATACATAGAAATAAAATAGCAACATCCATTTTACGATTTCGTTCGGACGGTTTTGCAACAATTTGTTTTCCTTTTTTTTTGCACAATTTAAGCTCATATTATTTACAGTTCCATCAATATTTTAAATTTACACATAGCTTAGCTTCTATTTTCATTAAATATAACCAACCAAAACACACTACACTGATGTTTTCATCAATAAGGCCCCTCGAATTCAGTGTGCCCCAGGGCCCCTGCATGGCCTAAGACGGCCCTGGAGATCAGGAAAAACGGGTTCCAAGCGAGCTTCGGTGCGTTCGCTAATATTGTATGAAAACGTTCTAAAAATCACCAGACGTAAGCCTTCGCAATTTTCTCCGCAAGTGCTAGAATGTTCAATAATAATAACTTCTGATTTCCAACTTTTTCGCATGAATACAAAATTATATCGTTTTTGTTACACGTTTAGTAAATTTTTGTATATTTTGTAGGCTCAGGAGAAAGTTTTTTATAGATTGTATTTACAGTAGGTACTGATATAAATGTTTATTTTGTTATTAAACTTGTACAATTCTTTGTATGTTCTGCTTCTCTGTGTACACGTGTATGATTACTTCGTTTATGTTGCTTTTTCCTATTGTGATGGTTTTGCTGTCAGAAATCTCTGTTTAGAGATAAGCTCGCCAATGTGCATCTATTTTCACTGTAACTTTGTTTACGTTTATATTTCTGTGTGTATATAGTAAAGAATTAAAAAAATCTATCACTTTTATAGGTTTACAGGTTTCTCTATTGAATTCAATATGATTAATTGACACTGCAGATGCGATCAATTACATCCAAAGTAATTTGTTTGTGACGGCAATAAAGTTAAAATAGAGCGGCGGATGGCTCGTTACATAAAAAATGAGTTCTATATTTTGGGGAATTTCAAATGGCAGTGTTAAGCACTTTTATAAAAGAGAGGGTCGGTGGATATTCGCTCCGCTGAATTCGTCCCGTTTTCTATTTTTTAGGAAAATTCGACCCGCTTGCCTCAACCAGGGTAAATTCGTCCCGCAACCCATAAGATACATAACCGTTATGTTCTTGTATTAAAAAGTGAAACAATGATTATCCCAGATGTAATTGTTAAACTTACCAATTGTCATACCATCAGTGTATTTATTGTAAAGAGTGGCGGGCCGCACACCAATGACTTTCCAGAATTCTGACTCAAACAAAGGACTCTGATGCCAATGACAAGTTAATGGGAGCGAGCTGATTTAACACGTACTTAAATATTTCATGTTAGTAGTCCCTCCCTATTACATAATTGTTAAACTTTAAAAAATTAATATTCCTTTTAACTTTTAAGAGTGATAGTACAAGATCCATTGTCAAGACGAAGGGAACGAATCGACACCCAAAAAAGAGGACGAATTTTCACTTACTGAATATATTTTTTGAAGCGGAACGAATTTACACCAAAAATAAATACTTTTCGGGACGAATTTTCTCGGGACGAATTTCTAGGGAGCGAATAGCCACCGACCCAAAAGAGAAATGAATTAACTTCGGGGCTTTAATTACTTTTTTAGGAGAAAAGTTTTCGTGAAACGAAAGTTTAATATACGTGGAATCGGGTCAATGCTTTTCAAATTGGCCAGAACTTTTGAGATTATTTGGAAGTATGTTGAAAGCAGCAACTTTTTTGTCAAGCTACTCATAAAGAGTCTTAACCTGTTTACTTGCAATAGGCGCATTCGTCCAACCTATTATCTGTGCTATACATATATTGTATGCACCACAGCAGGGCCTTAATTAAATTTCATGTTTTGGACGATCTGTTTTTAAGCACCATGTGAAAAATAATCTTCTTAATAAACATAAAGAGACACCGCTGCAAATAAAACAACATACGAGTATATAAAGATACGACGGATAAGTTTTGACTGTATGTGTTCACGTGTTCATTTTAATATATTACTTATTTATCTTAATATTTTTATTGTAATTTATTTTATCACATTTTTTGTTATTTGTATTTCTTTAATAATGCATGTTCATCAAAATTTTAATATTTAGTTTTAATTAAAAAACCAAACTACCCGCTCTACATGTAATATTTAGTGAGAACAGGGATAGCTGAAAACAGCGCTGTGCAGATGTACGCACTCACAGCATTTTGCTGAGCATACGTCCTTTTTTTTCTGTTTAATGTTAAGTTTTGGTGTAATTAGTTCTTTATTGACAAATAAATATATTTTCTTTCTTCTTTCTTTCTTCCTGTATTAAACACCGAATAGTGTCACAATAATGGCTCACCTGAAATATCTCCACGTCGAGGAAGGCCCAGTCACCTCGGGTCATGCCGAGCGCGTGGGCTGCTAACAGGAACTCCCTCACTAGTGGACCTCGCACGCTCAGGATCACCACTGATACAAATAATGATCATTCTCAGTCACCGAACTAAAATTTTATGGAAGCATAAACTCACTTAAAAATTGACGCCACCATTTATGTGCCCAGGTGGGCAAGGCTTATATTTATGTGTATTACGTTGATCAGTTTTGCGCGGCGCGGTGCTCCATCCGCAATAGTGAGCACAACAAAACTATGATAAAATGGCGGGTTGCACCGTGAAATGGTGCATAAGCAACTCGAGCAAACACTGCAAGAGTCATGGCATCAGTTTTTATGCGTAAATAAATTTAAAACTAAAAACACTAAACACGAAATAACCTTATAAACGATTGACACATTACCATGTATAGTGATTTTTACATTTTCGTCTTTAATACAATAACATAAAGATAGGTCCTTTCTTTTCGATCCAACTCAAGTCTATGATTGGTTGGAATATGAATGGCGTGATAATCACTAGCCAATCATGTTGCGATTATCATAGTGAGCTAAGTACGTGTAGTATACTCAAAATCAAAGACAACCTCCGTGTCATGGGGCCATAATCCTAGGAAGGGATGTACTGAGATAGATTTCCATAAAATGTTAGTTCGTTGTTCTCAGTACATCCATATGGTAAGATCCAGTGGATCTACTGAGACTTTCTTTTCTCATTAGATCCAGTCTTCATATAGTCTGGTTAGCGTACAATGTACTCGTACAATGCACATGTTCCTACAAAGCAGATGTGATTTGCTTGAAAATACGCTTTATTTTACACCATAAATGAAATTTCAAAAAAGGTTTATTTAACTTAAATTAATATTAACATAAATATTCTTATAGTAAACAATAATATTAAATTTTAAAAAATTTAGTTTAAAACTAAATAATCCTATAAAATACGAAAAACTTAAACAAACTAAACTGCTAAAAATAGATATATTACAAACTAAATTAAATAAAAATATATTAACACTAAATAAAAGATTGTTTAAAAAACACTTTTACTTATCCACTTCAACAAAGTGTTTTTTAAACAATGTTTTATAAATTCCACCAAGTGCCAACAATCACTAGCATCTACTACTAAATAAAAGACTTTGTTGAAGTCATCGCTATCACTGGGCAGGGTACCCAAGACACCGGCAGCATTACCTCGTTGGATAGCAAGACTAATGCGTTGTCCGAGGTAAGCTAAAGCCCTTGGGTCCCCTGAGGCATCCACCAGACGCGATGCTATTTCAAAATATGTTTAAATTGTGACGTTATTTTACAAATTTATTGATGTTGTTATTGCATTTATATTGCTGTTATTTACCATGAAGTTTTTAGGATTCCGTACCCGTACTGTGTGGTGTTACGGAAACCTTTGTGTGCGAATCCAACTCGCACTTAGCCAAATTTTTCAAATGTCGCGCTCTGTGCCGTGGCACAACCGAGAAAACCGCGATCACGAAAATCTGATTGAAATATGGTTAATTTATATAATACCAAAATAATGAAAACTATGTCCTAAAAGGGCGTAATATCTTTGAAAACAAAATGAAAAAAAAAATGGGAATTGTAATTTTTCTTTATGCGCCCTCCAATTGCGACACAAACAACTTTTAAAGTTTTAACAATCACATTTCATAAATCGTTCACAAATTTTAAATTTAATAAATTTGTACTCTTACACGAGTTTTAATAAAACGTACTTTGTTTCTTTTAACAGACAGCGCCATCAACTTTTGCTCGTTTAAAAAACCAATTATTTTTTATGATTGAAGCTTATTTTCCTCGCTTGAAGTTTTTTGTATTTGAATTTGAATCCGCGACATCTAAGGATGGCCTAATGCAAGGGTCTTCAACCCGCGGCCCACTGGGACATTTCTTGCGGCCCTCAGAGACTGGAAGAGATATTCGTTTGGAATTTACGCGCCTCATCTCTAAAATCAAACGCCGTTCGGTCACAAAATAAAAGCAGATATCGACAATCTGGTTAAAAAGAAACAAGTTCAATTCTCACATTAATCTGTATCTTGTAATGTTTAAACAAATAAAGAATTTCAATGCATTTGTTTGATATTTAATGTTCACGTGCTGCAATGTGGCCCTCCGACAGACGTGGACCAAATTTTTGGCCCTCGAGCTAAAAAAGGTTGAAGACCCCTGGCCTAATGTATCATGCATACATTGATTCCTTATTCATAAGTGTCATGTTTGTCAAGTAGCTGTTTACATGATGCCAATGTTGCCAATATATCTATACATGTATATGTCGCGACAAGCTATAATCGTATAATAAAAATCACGGTATTTTAGTCAATATTTGTACGAGACGACAATGCCCAAACAGTAAATATTATGGGTTTCCCTCTGTTTCCAGCTAAATAACAGGCACTTTGCACTGAATATAATATGATATTTAACAATAAATACATTTTCTCAAAAATATGTTGTAATGCTTTAATTACATATTGCATAGACATGCCAGAAAGTACTTCATCCTGTTGAGCTATTTCAAGTCTCCAGGAAATCTGAATAACTGTCCAGGAAATTCGTATGAAAATCCATTACATACCATGTTTTTTTTTTTTTAAACTATCCGTGTCTATGTTTTAAATGACTAGAGTTTGGCGATCATAAGGTTTTTAGCGGCCAGTATAAAAAGAAAAAAACATTACAATTTCGTGTTCAGAGTGTAGAACGTTTGCTATATTTTATAATTGAAAATATATTATTTTTATATTATATAAATTCAATTGTTTAAAACAATTGAACCAATTGAACAATTGAACAATTGAAATTGAAAAATTTAACCTCAATTTTATGAAGAAGGCTGGCCGCATACATTTGCTCAACGAAAAAAAAAAAACAAAAAAAAAAGTAAAAGCGGGAAATTATGTTGTTGCATAATATTTTCATTTAAAGTTTTTTGTGTAAATAAATTACAAAATGAGTTCAGAAGAAGGCTCTGATATAGATTGTACTCCTCCAGATCTAAAAGCGGAAGCGGAATTAGCAAAAAACAACTTGCTTCCGCCAAAATCTAAGGAAGGATATTTAAACAAATTACGAAATTTCATCAAGTGGAAAGCAGATAAACACACGAACAGTTGATCGGAAAATGTGTTTTTGGCTTATTTCAGTCACCTTAGCCAAACAAAGCAGCCTTCCACTTTATGGGCGATGTATTCCATGTTCCGATGTGTTGTGCTCAATAAGAATAAAATAAACTTGAATAATTACAACAATTTAACGGCATGGCTAAAAAGGCAATCAGATGGCTATATAAACAAAAAGTTTAAAATATTTCAAGGCAACATATACAACAGTTTCTTAACGACGCTCCTGATGACAAATATCTAGTTATAAAGGTAAATAAATGATGTGATATTATTTTATGGCTCTAAAGTTATAAATAGGTCTTTAATTCATTATTAAAATAAATTTTTTTGTTGTAGGTTGTTCTTATCACGCCCATTAAACGATGCACGTAGAAGTCTGGAGCTTGCCAATCTAAGTACAAAAGACGTCGAACACCGCGATAGCATTATTTTAGTAAAATTGCGTGACACATAATACAAACTCGATCGATTGTTTGTTATTCAAGATGAGTTTGTTAACGTAATAAAAAATTTAATTTGAAAATATCTCGTTTTATTTTTGAGAAAAGCACTATACATGCTTCGACCATAATTAGCTATCCTGGACTCGTATATAAAAGTCCTCGCCCTACGGGCTCGGCCTTTTAACTTACTCGTCCAGGATATCTTTAATTACTGGTCTCAGATGTAATGTACTATTTCACACCACCTGCTCGACAATGTCCAATTACATATCATGCAACCTCAACGTAAAGTAACGCATTATATCTGAAGGGATATAAGGTTATATGAAAATCCCTAGGGATTAAAGTGATTTAAATTTGGAACGTCAAATTCATGTGGAAACTCGTGGAAAACAAATGCCCATATGGGATTGTAAAGAGGTTTGTTCGAAAATCGAACTGGCCACCATAAGCAGAATTCAACAAAAAGAAGAATGTGAAACAAAAGTCGGTGTTTGGTGCTGTCATTGTCAGTGAATTTTATTGAATTATTAATGTTGATAAAAAATGACGAGCTTTTTATTGTCTCGCAGAAGGTGTGAAAAGTAGAGTATGCTCCTTTGGAATAAAGCCTGTCTTTGTCTTGGGCAGCTTGAACCCCTCGCATTACTCAGGACTCTATATAACGTCCCTCGTTACGCTCAGTGACGTAAGACACTGCTTTATTCCCTTAGTGCATAATCTACTATTATGCGGCCATTTTCTCTGTAGCGTAAAAACAAAACCATAGACTATAAAAACAAAAGAGCGAACGCGTCGTATGCATGCGTTCGAAGTTTAAATTTATATAAAAATACAAAAAAGTTTCATTATGTTCCTAACAATATTCGCCAAAAATGATAATGATAAATCTGAAGTTATTGTACGAAGGAATGTTTACAGTACGATTACAACTTAAATACTATAGTGTAAGTGGTTAAAGCAACATCTCATATAATTTATCTCAGCCAAAGATTTCAAAAGCTTAGATGAGCCCTGGCACCTAAAATCTATTGCATTGTTTTTGAATGTGTGCGTTAACATAATGCAGACGCGCTCACAATATGAGTGCGCAATCTGTCTACCTACGGTCAGCAAACTGATCAGACTAATAAAGTCGCAAAAATTCAAAACTTTAAGTGCACTTAAGGCGTTCCAACTATCACTGTGTTCAGTTGAGCACTGATTCCAAACGTGTGAGCGTCACCCATTTAAAGGTGGTAACATTTTGGTGTTGTCATACTACTGTAAGGGCTTATCTTTACTTTTGAAATCTTTGATCTCAGCAGCCATTATACATATTTGATTGAAATATGAGTTACTTTGCGGAAGTCCATTATCAGCTTATAGATATATTTCAATATTCCGCTAAACTCTCTTGCTATATGCTATTCAAAATGCAGCCTACGATAATTATTATGTCTTACATACATACATATACTCACGCCTGTCTCTCATAGAGGTAGGCAGAGGCTACAGATTTCGATCTGCTACGATCCAGACACACCTCTTCCACATCCATCAATCTAGTCATAGAAAATCTTCTATTCCGGGTATTTTTGATATGGTCCTTTTTCAGTATGTCGCCAATTTGGTCAGCATACGTCCTTCTAGGCAGTGGCGTGCACAGAACTTTTTGCTGGAAAAGCAAGCAATTGGTCAAGAACAACAATAAAAAAAATATAAAAAAATTTAAATAACACTTTGAAAAAAAAATGTCGTATGACGCCAGGGTAGACAATATCTACCCTAGAGTGAAAATTTCCTATACAAACTTTTTTTTTTTCAAAGTGATATTTAAATTTTTTCATATTTTTTTAATTGTTATTCTTGATCAATTGCTTGCTTTTCCAGCAAAAAGTTCTGTGCACGCCACTGCTTCTACGGTGGCCTGGTCGAGCTGTATCTTCCACTTGCGCACCATAAATTTCTTTCGTCACTCTACTTTCATTCATCCTCTCTTCATGTCCAAGCCACCGAAGCATTCCTTTTTTTATTCTAGTCACTACATTTTCTTTCAGGCCGCAATGATCCCGCCATCCATCCATCCATCAACCCGTATTCGTCCACTGCTGGACATAGGTCTCCAGAATATTACGCCACTCTTGGCGGTCCTCAGTCATTCTTATCCAGCCGCCACCCGCAACGTCCTTCAGATCGTCAGTTCAGCGGGCGTTTGTGGACTACGAGAAAGCCTTCGACTCCATTGAAACTTGGTCTGTTCTGCAGTCCTTGCAGCGGTGCCAAGTTGACTGGTGTTACGTGGAGATGCTGAAATGTCTGTATGACTCCGCTTCTATGTCCGTCCAAGTACAGGGTGTATTAACAAGACCGATACGCCTTGAGCGCGGCGTAAGACAGGAGGATGTTATTTCCCCAAAACTGTTTACCGCCGCGCTGGAGGACGTCTTTAAAACACTGGAATGGCATGGTCGAGGCATAAATTTGAACGAAGAGTACATTTCACATCTTCGCTTTGCCGATAACATCGACATAGTGGCGGAATCACTGCAAGAACTGGAGGAAATGATGCGTAGCCTAAGTGATTCTTCCAGACGAGAAGGCCTGCGGATGAACTTGGATAAGACTAAGGTCATGTTCAACTGTCATGTCATCCAAAGGCCAGTAACCGCCGACAATGTCAGCATCGAAGTTGTTCAAAAATATGTTTACCTGGGTCAAGCAATCCAGCTGTGTAAAAACAACTTCGACTGGGCTGACAGAAGAATATGGTTGGGGTGGGCAGCATTCGGGAAGTTGCGTAACATATTTACGTCACCAATACCGCAGTGCTTAAAGGCTAAAGTATATAACCAGTGCGTTCTTCCAGTGATGACGTACGGCGTTGAGACGTGGTCTCTTACCAAAGGCTTGATCCGTCGATTTAAGGTCGCTCAACGAGGCCGTATGGAGCGGGCTATGCTTGGGATATCTCTGATGGATAAAATCCGAAACGAAGATATCCGTCAGAGATCGAAGGTGACCGACATAGCCTGCCGAATCAGTAAGTTAAAGTGGCAGTGGACTGGCCATATTTGTCGCCGACGTGATAACCGTTGGGGCCGTAAGGCATTGGAATGGAGACCACGTACAGCAATGCGCAGCGTTTTGGTATGGTCATCATCTACTTTAGCAAGCATTCTTGAGCTACCAATGACTATAGCTTGCGACTTGCTAGGATTTACTAGAAGACCGCAAGCCTTTGCCCACTCCGCTAGTGCCTGTAAATCTTTATTCATAGTTTATTATGAAACCAGTTTATAGTCTTCTGCAATCTATCAAATTATCGGGGTTTCATTAAAAGTCAGCCTGTTTATATTAGTAAGTAAGTAAAAGCACAAAATAACCACTTACAGAAGGTTCACTCTGCATAACTAGCGAAAATAGGCGCACGCACACATAGACGCGTACGTACGACGATCTCGGTCGAAGTCGGTCGAATGCCAATACGAAATTCTGCCGATATCATCATACGTACGCGTCTATGCATGTGTGCGTCTGTTTTCGCTCCGTCGTTGAATTGGCCTTCTGATAGTATCTATTTTGTGGTAAAAGTAAGTCTGTATATATTAGTAAGTAAGATAAGTAACAATGTAACAGTATTGTCACAAAAATAATTTACTGGTTGCCCAATGGTTAAAAAACTTAATTTTGCTAATTTGTAACCCAATTTAATTTTTTAACCGACTTCAAAAAGGAGGCGGTTCTCAATTCGATTGTATGTTTTTTTTTTTTTTTTTTTTTTTGGCGTTGTTACTCCATAACTCCGTCATTTCCCAACCGATTTGAACAATTCTTTTTTTGTTTGAAAGAGTATACTTCCAGGTAGGTCCCATTTTGGATTTGGTCATGATCTGATGAAGGTCTTCAGAGATAGGCAGTGGAACTCCTCAGAAAATGACAGCATATCTCTCGAAATTGAAGCAATCGCTATGTACTTGGGTGCTGATTACAAGGTATTACTTGAAAATCGACATTCTTCCACCTGACCTTCGATCCTGGCTTCATCAACATATTCACCATAGAACTCTTCAACGGATCAGAGCACATAATTCGAGATTGCGGCAATCACTGCGTTAGGGTGCTGATTCAAGGGTATTACTTGGAGATTATCAGAATACCCACCTGACCTTCGATCCTGGCTTCATCACCATAGAACTCCTCAACGGATGACAGCACATAACTTTAGATTGCGGCAACCAGTTTGTGTTAGGGTGCTCATTGCAGGGCATTGCTGAAAATTGCCAGTGTACACACCTGAATTTCGATCTTGGCTTCATCACCGTAGAACTCTTCAACGGATGACAGCACGTAACTCGAGATTGCGGTAATCATGTTGTGTTAGGGTGCTGATAGCAGGAAGCTACTCAAACATGGCTACTTATACTCACTTGAACTTCGTTTCATATTAACACCACGTTTGCAAGAACTACCTATACCTCACAGTTTAACCTAGCAACACTAAAAAATGTGAAATAAAATAAACTTTTAACAAAAAAATAGCAACCGACTTCAATAGTAACAGCAGTCATTCACTAAAAAGTTAATAATAATTCTATAAAGACCGATGGTACCGAAGCAACACTTTTGCCGACTTCTTTCTTCCTGAAACATTATGTTATCTAGAAGTCGGCGTATTTCCTACGATATAGCAACATAGAAACCAATATAAGCACGCCGACTTCTAGATAACATAACGTTTCAGGAAGAAAGAAGTCGGCAAAAGTGTTGCTTCGGTACCATCGGTCTTTATAGAATTATTATTAACTTTTTAGTGAATGACTGCTGTTACTATTGAAGTCGGTTGCTATTTTTTTGTTAAAAGTTTATTTTATTTGCAATAAAAGTTATATGTGGTAGGGCGGGCGGGGCTTGAGTCAGTATTTGTGTGGGATGGGATTCGGATAGTGGAATACGCAAAAGCACATAGGTAATCTGGGCTGGACCCACATTCTTTCACACCTACATTTATGGAACCCGTACACTACTAAACACATTTTATAATATTTAAACGGGTCTACCACTATATACCTTTACCTTTTTTAATAGAGGTAATGAACACCGCGTTAGGCCCGTTATAATGTATACAAAACGCGACATTTTAAAGTTGTATCTACATTTTTAGATCTATGTCATACCACGAGCATACATGCTAACATCACGAAGCAAGGCTTCGCAGGACTCCCTCTCGTTGCCGTCCAACTCTCGTACAGCCTTCAGCACCCCCTCCTTCCTCAGGCCCCACTCCAGGCTTTTACCTGCAAACAAGTTGATGGTGGTGATTGTTAGCGCTTGGTGATACGCTGGATAAATTGTACGAAAAAGATGATAAAAATAAAACCGGCCAAAGGCGATCTCGCACAATTAGGGTTCCATACGAATACTACAGTGAGCAGATAATTTTTTTTCTGGCAACTATAAAATCTAAATTAAAATATTAACATAAGAGATAGGGGAGCGGGGGACGGTAATTTCTAGCTAGATCCATAATGGATTTAGTCAATGGATCTACTGAGAACGATCGCAAATTTTGATCCACAAAATTACGTAATTTTCTTGGAATTTGGAGTAATGTTAATATTTTTTTTGGTCTAATTAAAACAGTGGTCTATAATTATCATGTATTCAACAGTATAAAAGACTTAATTAAGTTGGGCCATCGCGCTCAGCTGCCATAAAAATGCTTTAGGCGTTTGTGACGTCCAGGCGGCATTGATCTCAACGAAACTTTGCACACATCTTTATATATGTTTTCCTTCCCCCCCACACCGCACTCACACCCATCTCTCATCAAGAGATACGGCCATGTTGCACCTCTTGATGAGAGATGGGTGTGAAGCGCCGAATTTGTGAAATGGTTTCAGGTAAAAACTGTTTTCCATGAAACAGTAACTGTTTATTTATAAAAAATTGTATAAACTTAGTCTTCTTTACATGAACCACGTTTATATTTCTTTCTTTTTTATTTCCAGTTTAGATAAAAATTATACAACTTACTAAACTTAGCGGTAAAAACGAGGCAATATTCACGATATCCTGTCAGCTATTATAATGGTATTTCATAAAATTTTGCTTTTTGGCCTATATCAAGACGTGGTTAGTTAGTTTATTAATTATACATATGAAAAAAAAACTGAAGAAAATAAGCTGTTGACGTCACATTCAGTTTTTACCTTTTATATAAATCTTAAGAAAAATCCAGGCGTAAAGGGGCCTCTTAAGTTGGTAAACTAGGCACTTCGAATTTCAGATTTCTCGCCAAAAGTGTGAAATGGCTCTTAAAACCACTGGATCAAAATTATAAGAAAAAACAGTTATTTATTTATTTTATTTTGAAAAACAAACAGTCTTACAAGAAAAAACAAACAGTGAAAGGATAAGTAGTCTTATTATAGACAGATAGTTTTTCCAAAATTATCACACAGTATATCTTTATAAAAATACCGAAACATTAACAGTTAAAGATTAACATACTTATTAACTCAAAAGAACAAAACATTTTCAAGAAGTACGTTATTATATAACTTGTTATATTATGTAACTTGATATTAAACATGAAATAGTAAAGGAACAATCATGAGTCTGTTCACTCGAGTTTTAAGTTGGGTTAATTATGACGGAGTAACCTAAACATTAAATGGATAAGTACTTATCTTATTATAGACAAAATAGGTTTTCGAAAACTATTACATAGTATTATGTTATTTATAAAATTACTAGACATTAACAGTGAAAGCACTTACTGATGAGATATTATTAACTTAACAAAACAAAACACTTGAAAACAAACTTTGACCTTTCGCGATTTTCCCACAATATAAATATAAGATTCGGGTCTTAATCGCGTATTCGTTTCATTTTACGCGATTAAGACCGGAATCTAATATTCATATATAAAATCATACAAATATAAACATAAGATGTGATAGTTTATATGTATCCAGATTGTAAGCTAGATTCCCGCAGGGAACACTGCAACATGTAACAGACATGTGTGGTCATATTTGAAGTACTTATTTAATATATTGTTATTGAAATCGTTCTCTGAACGGGTTAAAATAATACGAGTAGTACATTGTTCACCGAGGGAAGAAAGGGAATCGCACTTTCTCCCGAGTGATACATAGTGCTTTATACTACACTGCGAGGAAATAGTATAATTTTACTTTTAATCAAGATACAATAAAAGAAACCGACTGACTCGCGTGCGATTGTCACTTTTTATTTCCTTCTTATTTTTTATTATGTGCAGGAAAAGCAAGTGGCCAGTATAATTTTTCGTGTTTTATGTACGAGTTCGCAAAATAATACTGGCCACTTGGCCACTTGCTCATTCTTTATGTTATTTAAAAAAAAAAAACAGCACGTTAACAATGGATTTGCATATACTTTTTCTGTCCGCTCAAGCACGTTAACAATGAATTTTCATACACTTTTGCCGCCCGCATATTTGTATGACAGTAATGACGTATTTTCTGCATCGTTTTTAACAAAGAAAGAAGGTACTTTCCGAGCAGGTGTAGTATAAAATATATTTTTTTAATATTTAATGTATCTTTTTTCCCGATTTTCTACCCGCATATGGTACATTCTGCGGCGGGTACAAGCTAAAATCAGCGCTGTGAAGATCATTTTCTTTTTCTTTATATGTACAAAGCTGAGCTTATTCCTTTTTGTCGCATACTTTTTAACAATAAATTGCTGTGTAATGTTAATTATTTTTTTAAGACAAATAAATAATTTCAATTTCAATTAAAACCTTCACTAACCACGGCGAATGAAATACCCTGTCAAAGCACTAATAATAAAGAAATAATGACGATGATACCATAAACCGTGGGACATCGTACATGGCGTTCACTCCAGATGGACAATGTTCAGTGTCCGGTGCAGGCTGGCTGAATAAATCAATACCAAAGAGCTTTGCTCTGTAGCAAATGAATATGTGCATATCGAATTGCAATCCTGAATTTCAGAGCTTGCTCTGAATTGTAACTATGTGAATAGTTACTAGTCCAAAGATGGGCTTTCAAAACACCGAGAACCAAAACTAGAAAGATCTAGATTGAATTTCATTTTCTGTATTTCCGTAATATATCCGTAGCAACATCGAAATGCGCAATAAATACAACATGTAAATATGAGAAAAGTGTAAAACTTTAGGAAGTAATATATCCGTAGCAACATCGAAATGCGCAATCAATACAACATGTAAATATAGAGAAGTGTAAAACTTTAAGAAGTAATATATTGATGCCTAAATCTAATTATCCGTAGCAACATCGAAATGCGCAATAAATACAACATATAAATATGAGAAAAGTGTAAAACTTTAGGAAGTAATATATCCGTAGCAACATCGAAATGCGCAATAAATACAACATGTAAATATGAGAAAAGTGTAAAACTTTAGGAAGTAATATATCCGTAGCAACATCGAAATGCGCAATAAATACAACATGTAAATATGAGAAAAGTGTAAAACTTTAGGAAGTAATATATCCGTAGCAACATCGAAATGCGCAATAAACACAGCAAATATGAAAAAAAGCGTTAAAGTTTAGGAAGTACTAATATATCCGTAGCAACATCGATATGTGCAATACACGCAGCAGGCAAAGATGAGAAACGTGTAGAACTATCGGAAAAAGATAAAAAATATTCGGAATGGGAAGCAGCTGATTTCCGGGCAGCTGTTGTTTTTCTTATTCTGTTCGATTTTCTTGCTCTAACAACATTATAAATTAACTAATAACATAATAATTTAACTAATAACATTGTTAAGTGTAGTATCGGTAAAAGTAAACACTAGATGGCGTTACAGATAGATTACATCACGATATAAAAGTTTTTTTGTAATTTTCATACATCATTTTGATGACAATTCGTGTTATACTCTATAATATATATAATCGGGTCTACCGCGATCAATTTTTACCTTTTTACGAAAAGGGGACGCCCGACGTTTAAAACGACGACGAAAAAAAAACGTGTTATACTCGTTTTGAAAAAGTTATTTTATTTTATTTACCTCTTTGAAGGGTTTTGGGATTGTTCAAACATTGTACATTATTTATTGTTCGAAGGGCTGGGGCATACCTCAGGCAGAGTATTATCTTAGCCATCCAACGAAGGAATGCTTCCAGTCTTGGGGGGACCCTGCCGATCGACGGCGGTGATTTAAAAAAAATATTTTATATAGTTTAAGCTTTTTTGATTTTTGTTATTTTAGTTAGATTTAATTTTATTGTCTGTTATTTATGTTTTTCTGTTTTTAAATAAAGCAATATTATTGTTCCAAGTCTAATAATTATTTATTTATTTCCATGCTTCAACTCCGAATAAACGGATTATAATTCTAAGCGCATACAAAGTTAATCAACTCACATGCAGGATGATTGGTAAACTTATGTTGGAACTTGTAAAAATCATAAAAAGGTAAAAGAAAATTAATTTATAATATCCTAGTACATACTAACAAATACTAGTGAGAGAATTACTTGAGCAACTTTTATACAAATTGAAAATTTCTCTACACAAATTTGTATTTTCTGGCTGTCGTTACGAGTAAATGGTAATTTTCATAAAGACACCTCAACGTCTCGATAACTAACCTGGAGGTGGCGGGTTTAAATCCCATAGGATCCCATGTTTCCTACATCACGTTGGGATGTAGTAAACACCGGTGACACGGTGTACGGGTGTGCATAGGGACTAAGGCTGAACTATATCCCGGTCACATTATCTCGAGACCTGGCGTCGATGACGTCACGTCGCGTCGGCGCTCAGATACAAAGCGCGGGGAGGTGAAAGGAGAACGGGGGCGGGTGGTTCGCATTCCAGCGAGGTCTCGAGATAATGTGACCGGGTTGTAAATATTCTAATAAGATACTCACCGACAGTCAATGAGAAGAGATCTGACTTGTCCAGCAACAGCGCCACGTGGGACCAGCCGAACCTCTCAAACACGCTGGTGAACACCCTTGGCAGACGGCACTGGCAGTACGACATCCGTGTCAGAGTCGGGTACTTGCCCTTGTCGTTGAATAGGGTTTGAGGCTGTAAAAAAATCATTTAATTTATACTGTAAGGTGTGACTCCTTGATGGAACTTCATTCTAACACTAATCAAAGTCTTCTTGTACGAGTACCACTATTTTATTTCTTTAATTATTGCGACTAGTTTCGTCTATTTGACATCGTCGGGCTGATTGATGACGATGTCAAATAGACGAAACTAGTCGCAATAATTAAAGAAATAAAATAGTGGAACTCGTACAAGAAGACTTTGATTAGTGTAAAAAAATCATCTTATTTGTCCTAAAAAATGTCTATAAAATTAATAGATTTTTTTCGATGTTGTCTTCAAAAGGTATAGGAATCCT
Organism: Ypsolopha sequella; assembly: GCA_934047225.1. Lineage (NCBI taxonomy): Eukaryota > Metazoa > Arthropoda > Insecta > Lepidoptera > Ypsolophidae > Ypsolopha > Ypsolopha sequella. The sequence continues at coordinate 7,099,527 of OW204002.1, read as the reverse complement.
TATACTGAAGATGTGGTTTCAGTTTTAAGATATTTTTTACAGCTGGTGACCGAGAAAGCCACAATTAAGGTCGGGGTTTACTCAGATGTTAGTTTATTAAAAAATTTTTATATTAAAGACAACTTATTTGTTTTTTAATTCAGTTTACATTATATATTTATATAAAAATACTTATTAAAATAATTATTTCCAGATATATTTCGACATTTATAGTCGGCGTCAGTGGAATTAGATACAATTGTTTTTTTTTTTTTAATATATATGTTATACTTCTTCATCATGTGCTTTGATTAGAATTTTAATTTTTTATCTTTGATTTAACAAATTAAATTACAAAACGGGGTCCAATTTAATACTTAGGTCCGATTTAATTAATTAAGTATGCGAAGAAACAAATTGAAACTTAGTCAAATTGACGATATTATAACAACAAATGAGGTTCTTTGATTATTTTTAAAGAATTTTAGCTAAAGTATTTTTCAATGCATGTGCTCGTAAAGGCCCACTTTTTATGCATCAAAACCGAACAGAAAGTCGATTATTTTGCCCCAGGGCTATTTGCTTTATTATTATTTTTTTTTTATTTTTTTGCAATGGTTGGCTAACCTGCAGCCTTTCCTGTGTACCATAGATGTTATACTTTTTTCCACTGTTTAACGGCTCTGGATACAATCCTTTTGAGCCAATTATAATTTAAAGTTCACAAGATTATGTTTGTTTTCATTTCCTCACACTATGCATTGAAAAACGTAGTATGATACACGGGCGTAAAAGCAATAAATTACTTTTAGCCCTTGTAGCATAAACTACTATTTTAAGCGTCTACTTTGCGCTATCAGGAGACCCAGTGACGTAATGTAGTGTGCGCTGATATGAACGTTATTTCAATATCATTTCTGTCGATATTTGTACGGACACAGGTTGAGTCAAGGTCGTTGGCGGCTACAACAGCCTCGAGGCCTAGGAACTTAAGGGGCTGCAATATGCTAAAATTCAGTCCTGCTCTAACGCGTTTGTTTTTAGCTCTCTATCCTGCTCTAATCAGATGCCGCGCACGCAAAACTTCAGTTATTTTGAAATCGTGGCTACATTATGGCATGAACCATAATTTCTTTATGTAATAAAGATGGTTTTTACTCGTTAGTATCTGCGTGTGTTGGTTTCGTTTCAATCTGTTTTGAAACACGGAAACTGAATCGCTTTTTTCGTGAAATTAACGCTTTCTTAAAAGTATAGAATATTGAAAGTTATGTTTATTTATAAAGTTTTCTTGAGTCAAAAAACGCCATATTTTTTCCAAATTTTTACCATCTACATTGACGGAACTGAATCCAATACAAAACTGATGTTTAGCATTGTGGTATGGTAAAGTTGAGGATTAATGTTACGCCCAGATTGTGGCGAACACTTGATTTCATTAAATTTTCTCGATAGAAGCGGCGGTAGCTCAGGGATAGAACGCTGTTGTCTCAATCGTGAGATCCAGGTTCGTTCCCCGGTCGTGCATCCATCATTAGATATCTGGTTTATTCGTCCGTTAATATATATTGCTTTTTGACTTTATACTGTCATTAAAAAAGTATATGTAAACATTGAATAAATGGTGTTTAGTTTTCTCATTCATTATCATCACAGCCCACATCACCACACTGCTGGATTTTATTTTATGATTGAAATATTTTTGCTTTTTTCTCGTCAATTTATGGGGTGACAAACCTTACAGGCCCTGCGGGCCTATTATGTATCTCTAGTTACCTTCTGGACTGGGTGTCTATCATCAAAAACATAGATATACTATCGAATTCCGATGTCCTAAGGATATGTTCGCACTTGAAGTGACGACACAGATTGTTAATAGTTCAATACCCACTAGAGGCAATTTTGAAATTTCAGTATTTATCTATGTTTTTGATGATAGGCACCTCGTTCAGTTGGAAACTAAAGATACAGAATAGGGGGCAGGGCGCCAAATCATAAAATACGCCACTAGCTGTGCCCCGCCCCCGATACGATGGCAAGACTTTAATCTCTTTACTTTTCTTATTTTTTATAAACTATACACATTGTTATGTAAACTTGTAAAGACATTAAGAATAGGACGTTCTAAATCATCAATGAATCGTATGCAAATTTGTATCGATTTTTTCTTCCAGATGACGTTAAGCCTTGAAGACCTACGAACAAAGATCTAGCAAGTTCTGTTTAAGACGTAGTAAGTTTATGGAACATCCTTCAAGGCACTATCGAGGTCCAAGTTCAAACTTAAGTCCGACAGACGTGATAGGTCGACAGATCAGAAACTTAGTGCTTTGTACTAGCAGTGACCTTAGTGGTCGCTTTGAGAAACTAATATCTTTGACGATACACTTATGCCCGTTTTCACTAACCTTAAGTTTATTTGTTATATAAAATGATATGTATTATATTACATTACCTTATTATATTCACTTATTATATTACCTTCACTATATTTTACTGGCACTGATTTAGAAAAATCTTTAAAAACCAAAAAAAATGGATGACCCCCCCTTATCTCCAAAACTAATGGACGAAAAAATATGAAAAAAATGTCGATTGTAGGTCATAGCTGGCCAATTACAGGAAAACTATACCAATTCAAAAAATGTTGAACACAAAGGAGAAATATAAAAAAGTGAAACATATTGAAAATACATATTTTATAAAAAGGAAATGTGTGTATTAAATTACCATTGTAGGTATTAAAGTGCTGATTGTAAAAATACATAATTTAGCTATATTTAAGTACTATATATATTTTGAGAAATCCTCGAAAAACCATAAAAAATGTATATCCCCCCTTATCTTCAAAACTGGTTGACCGAAAAATATGAAACAAATCATGCTAATATTAATAATAATTATAAGATTATGTGAAAAATAAAGCGGTTGAGAAATTCACAAACACAAAATGACAAAATTCCCAAAACTGTCGAATTACGGAAGCCTGACCCGCAATATGTTTTTTTTTTTTTTATTTATATTGTAAGGTGTGACTCCTTAATGGAATTCCATTTTAATGTTAATAAAAGTCTTCTTGTACGAGTTATTGCGACTACTTTCGTCTATTTGATATCGTCGGACTAATTGGAAGAGGAAAAAAATTGTGTTTTTTTTCATGGATCTCTGACCTGAAATAAATGTATGTAAGGGTTTTCTACAGGCAGATAACAGAAGGCTAACTACACAGACGCTTTTATGCAACTTGGGCAGGTAATAAAATACATGGATAGACGGGATTTTTTCTTAATTATCTGTACTCTTACTTTCTAAACCGAGAAAAGAAACACTGTAGCAAATTCTAAAAGCTTTGGTTTTAATTTTAACGCTCTCCTTAATATTCTTCCTTGTGAAATAGTCATTAAAATACAGATGGCTGTCTAATAAAAACTAAACGTTGCAAAAATGTTAGTTTTGACAACACTTGAACTAAAACTTCAAAATCAGCTAAGTATATTGTAAAAGGTAAAAAAACAGTAAAATAAAAATTACTGTGTCCACATACAAATCCACCAAAAATTTCCAAAAAAAGACAGTATTTGTATGAGAGCTATGATGCCAAAATTACAGTGCCTATATGAAAATACGATAAAATGCATTGTAGTAAATTTTGTATTGTGCATTGAAATACGCCCACGTTTCATGTCGAGAGTCGAAACGCAATAATTCTCTCGTGGGTACCAGTTGTCGGAAAAGCAATTAGTGACGATGTACAGTTTAATAACTTGAAACAGTACGCAAATACAAACAAAAGACTTTAAATCCATTGTGAAAAAACAAGGTTATTTTTTCGTATCACAGTTCACACCCCACGGGTAAAAGTTATAAAAAATATAAAAAGGCATGCAACGAACAAACTCATACGATAAAAAGAAGATGAGATATCTAAATTGTAATAAAATGCTGATCATGAGATTCTTTGTTTTCCCCAAAAGTTGTTATCAAGAACAATTTTTTCAAATTTCATTTTATATTGAGCTGCATCTGGTGCTGTATTAAAAAAACGTTTGATACACCTGTTTAAGTCAATTTGATTAACTCATTCAAAATGTATGCTTTTCATGTTTGCGAAATGGTACGAACTTCAAATAAATTAGATGCAGGTATTGTTAGATAAAACTGCGAATAGAACATTTTGTGTGTTTACAACGTTTTACAACTTATGCATGACTTTGCACTCACCTTTATTTAGGTCTTGTAAAAATATAATTACTTACTCCTTTACAAGTACTAATAAAAATAAATAAGGTTATATTAGTGAGGCATATATATCCAAGCTACTTTGTTCTATGATAGAAAAAACGTTCTATAACATCTAAGATAAGACCCATGTTATAAATAGCTGAGAAAACAGGTCAATTTAAAAAGTTTCTCAAGTGTAATCTGAGAAAATTGAGCAGACTTACTTGTCGCCTTTATTGCAGGTGTCGTATACTACATACAACCCAAAACAACTTGCACGAATCATTGGATATTACACATGCTACAATATGTATTTCATTTCATCTAGGTTTTTCCAGAAGACTGATTCCACATCAGCTCAGTTGAACCACAGGTATTTAAATTATCCTGCGGCCAAAATAAAAATAGTATAGTTTATGAAACCGGCACATAAAGAGGTTATTAAAAGTTTTAAATAGAATACACGAGTGTTCTAATACCTAGTTATGTGTAGTTTCATACACTAGATGAAGTTTATTAACACCCATGTAGATCTACATTCATACCTACCTATTTCCCAAACCATAAGATCTTAGTAACGCTTGTCGTAAGCTTTTCTTGATTTTGCTCGTTCGTTTTGATTATTCGTAATTTTTGTTGCTCAGCATTACCACTGTCAGACATTTTTGCCCAGAATAAAACTTTTAACAAACAAAAAAGCAACAAAATATTAAGTTAATAAATATTGCACAAAATCCAGCAGTTCACCGCGCATGTGAGACAAGGGTCCGTTCACAAGTTAGGTTTAGTCACAAGTATGACCGTCATTCGAATCATTCCCAATTAAAACCTCAGACATGGCTGTATGGGCTAAGTTCCCTTTGCCTTCTTTATAGCAGAAAAATTTATTTAAAAACATAATTTTGTTGAGAAAACTGTACTTTTACTCAATTTTATTTTTGTTTTAAACTGCTGCCGTTAATTCGAGAGAATGATGACAGATGGAGTGTGGCGATATCTCGAAAAAATACTACAAGTCAACAAGAGCTTCTTCACGACAAAAATAAATAAAGGCACGTTAAAAAAATATCAACGGTACCACAAATAGGACGAAATAAATCCAAATCATGATTATTTAAACTTTTTTTATAAATAAAAACCCTGGAATAGAATATATATACGATCTTATTATTTGGTAAGGTATATCAGTTTTATAATACGACAACACTGCCTTACACCGCAGATATTATAAACCTTTTTCTGAAATGTCTATTCAAAAAGTCGAGGATTCATACTGCAGGCATTATGATTGCTGATTTGACAGAAATAATGAGCAGAAGGAAATTTTAGTTATAGCACGAGCTCTTTGAAAGGTGACATTTATTTATACAGCCAAACTACCATATTGGCAAGTAATAATAATAAATCAGCAACACGGATCGTAATACTTTTTGCTAATTTTGCCAAATAAAATTTTGGCTCGGAGCCAGGGACTCGGGAAAACGATAAAAACAAATTAACGAGTTTCACAAAAAGGGTAATAGAACATTGATCACTTAGATACAGAGTCTTAATTCAATATGATTTCCGCTACATAAATAAAATGACAACCTCTGTATAAGGTTCTTAAATTCAACACAGTATCGCTAGTAGACAACTTTTCGCCAAAAATAATATTTTTTGCGCGTTTTTTTAACTTTTACGTAGAAATTGAGTCAGCTGATTCATTAAGTTTTGTACTAGGAAGTGGAAAACATATACGACAAAAATACTTTTTATTAACAAATGGGACCTTTTAACGATACACAATCTACCTTAAAATCATCATGATAAATATAAAATATTTAAATGCAAAACAGTAAAAAAAAAGGTTTTATCCCCTGACATTTGCAAACGTCACCATTCTCTCGAATGAACGGCCGGAGTTTAGAGACTTTCCTAAAATTGCATCATTATGCACTATTTTTGAGTTCGTTATCAGAATTTTGCGATATGAGTGTAGATAAATATTTATATTATTAGCTTAGAATAGAAAGATTATTAGTAGATAAATATATTGTATTCCGTTACTCTCCCCAGTTACAGAAACTTAGATGAAAAACAATTTAAAGCTCGCGAAATGACATTCAGCTTATATTGAGTTTAGGACAAGAAAGGGTCCAGGTCTATGTGACCTGACTTTAGATAGATTGTTCAAAGATCTTCCATTTCTTAGTAGTAAATAAGAGCTAAGAAATTTGACCCCTTAACAACCTATTCATTAAGGCTGTTGAAGCCGCCAACAACCTTGAGTCGTCCTGTGTCGGTACAAATATCGACAACAACTATATTGAAATAACTTTCATATCAGCGCACACTGCATTACGTCACTGGGTCTCCGGATAACGCAAAACAGGCGCTTAAAATGCTTGAAATTTTTATTAAAAAAAAATTGAAGCTAAAATTCTTCAAAAATAATCAAAGGAACTCATTTATTGTTATAATATCGTCAATTTTACTAAGTTTTAATTTATTTCTTTGCATACTTAGTTAATGTTGTCTAAAATTGTATTAGACATAGATTTAAATATGATTATACTAACTTTAATTTCAAATATATCAAACTTAAATAACAAAAAATTTACTTTGTATTAAAACTAGATAAATCTATAAAATACTTAAAACTTAAACAAACTAAACGCCTAAAAATAAATATATTATAAACTAAACTAACACACAAAATACAAATGCGAATGATTTAAAACAAATAAAAGACATTATTTAAGTCATCGCTATCATATCATAAGCATGACATTTGGCCACGCCCACAACTGAGTTAGTCGCGTCATGATGTCTGTTCTTAATTGTGACTTTCTCGGTCACCAGTTTTAAGAAACGCTTCAAATAACTTTTAGCGGTGATTTCTAAAACTTCTGAAAGTACAAAATCCATCTGGATGAATACAAATTCTCCGCAATACTCCAAAAATCAAATATCATCGTGCCCATGCATTCAAATTGTGATTTTTTATTGTTGGCCCAATATAAGTTTCGGGTGGCCGTTTGCCCAAATGCCTTCTTCTGCGGGTCAATTCGGGCTTGTTCGTAAATATTGTAATACGTTTCATGAGAAACATCGTATATATTATATATTATACTGCTACGTTGTATTTACTCAAATCACATGCTTTTCAGATCTTACTGAATAATTATCCCAAAGAAAAAAGTTGTTTTTTTAGGTTGTAGAATTTAAAGAGGCACGATTTATGTAGGGAACTCTCGGCGCGAGTCGAGTTCACACTTCCCCAGTTGTTTCAATGTTGTTCAGTATGAAGTTTCAGTGAATGCCAGCAGTCTGCTGATCACCTGGTACGTGATGCTACTTACCCTACTGCCTTTGCGAAGGTTTCTCAGACGGTGCATCCGACTCAGGACTCCCACTGGAGCTGCCAACTCTCCTTCCGAAGGTGGCTGGAACAATAATGATCAATCAGTCTAAGAATGTTTGTATGGAGAGGGTTGAAATAAATGTACACTGAGGGAAAATTGGGTAACTAACTGAAAAATTTAAACTCAAAGGAATCTCTAATAAATGTTTTTATAAAACAACGACAATAATTAAACCATGGCTTAGAACAATATTAAAGCCGATTCTAAAGGCTTTAATTTTAGTTTTAGTCCCGTCAAGACTTAATTTTTTCCAAAGTAATTTAGCTTCTAAGTCTAACACTTTAAGGATTTTTTTGCGATGAAGAAAATTTAGTTTTGACAGGACTAAAACTAAAATTAAAGCCTTCAGAATCGGCTATATTGTAGGTTCAGGGATCTTGTACTAAATTAAAGGTTTATTTAATTTATGTAGCAACATATATACGATTGAAAATGATAGGAAAATCTATAATTATACAAGTTGAAATCCAATCATTCGCCCGAACCCATACCGGAGATCCGGCCAGGGACCAGGAACAATGTTCAATGATCACCAACCGAGCCCCGGCAGGTATCCACTACTACTACTATGATGAGATTTGAAGGTTTTTTACGCATCCGTCTAATTCCACGAAGCGTGATCGCACTCCGTATCTATTGTCCTTCAATTATTACCGATTAATCGATAACTGACTGAGGAGCCGTCCCGAATTGGCCGATTGCAGAACCTCCCTACCGGGGCTCTACAATCATCAAATCCTCATTATCTAATGACCGCTCTCATGAAACTGATGTAATTTTCATATGTATTACAAAATCAATATTGCTGTTTTTCTTTTGGCAGGACCCACCTATTATTGTCATCTATGCTCATGATAACACCATCATTCGCAGACTGGATCTGTCCCCTAATTTCATGCACGGCCACCAGAGTTAACAATGATGGAATTTGTTTATCAGCGAAATTCAATAAATTCTTATTCTAAAAATAACCTCCATTAGGTCCCTAATGCTTTTTTCTTCTTCTTCTAAATTGTTTATTGCACAAAACACAGTTAAATGTACAACAGGTGGACTTAATGCTAGAAGCATTTTCTCCCAGTCAGACCGACAGAAAGTACAAGAAGTTACAGAGGCAGGTGTGCTAAAAGCTTTACAATTTTAAATTTTAAACAAGACTTTTCGGAAAGAGCTTCGTTATCTTGGTCTTACTCCGTAGGTTATGGTAATGCCGTCGTCTGATTCTAAATTAATCATGCTTTGTAATATACAATACTGTGCTTTGGGCGTTTCTTTTTAGGGTTCCGTACCCGAAGGGTGCCAACTATTTTACTAAGTTTCCACTTACCGTCTGTCCGTCCGTCTGTCACAGGAGTCTACAGCTTCAGCCGTTATAAGTAGCCAATGGAAATTTTCATACAATACGTGTTATAATAGCCTCTATTACGGCAAATAATAAACATTAAAAAAAAATTAAGCAAAAGGGGGTCCCCTTACAAAAAAACCTCTAAAAATAGCATTTTTTAAATTTAATTGTTTCAGCTCTATCTTTAAAAACTGTTGTACATACAAGTTTGAAATTTAGTCAGATTGTTGTACATACTATAAAGTAAAAGAAAAAATTATGAAAATTAGGGTTCTTTACTCAAAGCTACAATTTTAGCGCCTTGTTTTTTGTCGGCTTGATGTTGCTTGTTGTTAATTACCAAAACGTTTTTAGGGTTCAGTACCCATGTCGTGTATTGGTACGGAACCCTTCGCGCCAAGTCCAACTCGCACTTGGCCAAATTATTCCTTCTTAATTTGGTCAGATGACAAGCAGAACAAGTTATTGATTTATTGTACAGATTTGAATAAAATTCCTGAAAACTATTTATAGTTTTAAGCATTAGATAATAATAAAAAAATAAACTTTATATATTTCAATATATTTCGACCTCATCAGTGAGGCCGTCATCAGTCGAGTGATTGATTTAGTTTTTCATCTCCCCTTTTAGAAAGTAAGACGCTTTTTAAAGCAGGCAGAAGGTGCTTTTTTGACTTTTATGAATTTAATCCTATCAAAATGAGATTCTTCCAGTATCAATTAACTAAAATGGTAGATACGAATGTCTCATACTTGTATTTGTATTCAGTCTTCAATAATCTTTATTTCGAAAAATTTAAGTGCCAAGTGACCTTGCGTGAATAGTTATTTGAGCACCAAGAGAGCAAAGTTATCTTGGGGCTACAGTAAGAAACAACGTTCGCCAATTTCACATTAGAATTTGAATTTTGACGAAAGAAACTCTGTTAACTTTTTACTGTCCCCGAAGTTGAAATTAAATAATGACCAATAATTATTATACCAGTCACCAGCTTAAAATCGCTTGTGAAACTTTTAATCCTAGATTTAAAATAAGTAATTAAGATTCAAAGTCTTACTTTAAAGGATTTTTATAAAATATTAAATAAATAAAAATAAAATAGCTTTTTTGTTCAAAAACAGAGCATTTATACAAGTTGCAAGAGCCCCTGTACCAGACATGAAATACCTGATTTACTGGGTGCCCCGCTTTGCCACCAAAAAGACAATAAATATTTGAACTTAAATAAAATTATAAGAAATAAAAATGAACAAAGATCAAGAAACAACGGAGTCTCGATTATTTATGGAACCCTAACAAAAATAGAATAGAAGCCTCAAGTAGCCACATGGTTTCAGTAACAGCCGGCAATGTACTGTACTGCGACTGTACTTGACAGATTTAGTTCATTCCACTCCCAAGACTTATGTACAATAAGTCGGAATCCAATACAGCGCTTTCGCTGCGCCGCAAAGTGACAGGAAAATAGCGTTTCATATAGATAGACATCTATTCAATATACAGAACGTTGATTTAGTCAGCAACTTCCGTCACAGGGTACAATACAATACACCACAAAAGAGATTATAATTACATAAAACACAGTTAAATGAAATTTTTGTGAGATATATTTCGGGCCATTCGGGCAATTCACAATTTACAATTGTGACTGATGCCGGGCCCGGATGGCCCAAAATATATCTCGCAAAAATTGTATTTAACTGTGTCTTATATAATTTTAATCATTTAAAAAGACAATAAGTCAACATTTAATATTTAATTACCACAAAAGAGAAGAATACAACCAATTGAACTTAAAAATACGAGTACAAAGGGTGAGTACAAATAGGCGGTCTTATCGCTCAAAGCGATCTCTTCCAGACAGGGTAGGTTGTGTTCACGAAGCTAATTCCAAAAAACGACAACAATACCACATAAAAATGAAGATATGCCCTTTTTTATTTGTACTAAAATTCTGTTGATATTTATCAATTTAGGTCACTGCGGCACGAAGTGCTAGTACCGACATACTCGCGTGCCCCACAACACCCGCTCCGCCAGTGTCAATTTCATCATGTGTGTCGTACACTAGGCGTTTTAAACCGCCCCCAAAATATCGTAAATATATTTATAACAAGAAAAGTTCTTTTTTTTCGTCATCAGTATCGTGAACACAACCTAGGGTAGTTGACGGAAGTTGCTGACAAAATCAACAACCTGTATATTTAAACAACAAGTTGGTTTAGACTACCCTGCGTGTTATTTTTTCAAAAGCCTTGCGTAGGTTTCTATGTTTATTATTGCTCTGAGCATTATCACTTAACCCTTTAATTGGTTCTTCACCTATATACCAACTTTGAACGTAATTGGCTTAGCCGTTTTCGAGTTATACCACAGACATGTACACCAAAACTTCATAATAGTAGTTTATGCTACAAGGGCGCAAAGGAATAAACTACGAGGACGATTAAAAACACGAGCGTAGCGAGTGTTTTAAACGTAACCGAGTAATTTATTGCTTTTACGCCCGTGTATCATACTACATTTTTCAATGCATAGTGTGAGGAAATGAAAACAAATATAATCTTGTGAACTTTAAATTATAATTGGCTCAAAGGGACTGTATCCAGAGCCGTTAAACAGTGGAAGAAAAAGTATAACGTCTATGGTACACAGGAAAGGCTGCAGGTAAGCCAACCATTGTAAATAAATTAAAAAAATAATAATAATAATAAAGCCCTAGGGCAAAATAATCGACTTTCTGTTCGGTTTTGATGCATAAAAAGTGGGCCTTTACGAGCACATGCATTGAAAAGTTATATTTGGTGTCAGAATCTTCACAAATAACTTTTTGTAAAAAAACGAAATTAATATTATAACGAAATAAATATTACAGCCAAGACTCACTTTGATTTTTATGAGAAAATCTTGACGTTAAGTTAACTTAGGGTGACCTTCATCGGACACAATCAACAATATTTAAACGCAAAATTTACCCATTTTCACAAAGTTTCTTTGAACAAGCAGGTTCCTATTTTCTTTGATCAAGCATCTTTAGAACGTTGACGTAAAAATATAATTCGTTTAGAAGTTTTCACGCGATTAAAAAACGAGGGTGGAACTACAAAGAGAAGTACAGTAGCCCCCCGCTTTACGCGACCCCGCACGGCGCGAATTCGCCATAACGCGATTTTTAAAATTCGCTCTAATTTACCCCGCTTTACGCGGATTCATGGATAAAAATAGTTTAATTTTAGAAAACTCAGACAGTGATAATAATCGCACTATAAGTGTTCGGCAAGCAATACAAAACAGTGTGGTTTGCTACGAAAGATTTTTGCAAGACAATACTACTCAAAAAACATTAGATAACTGCTATTTCTCAGTGATTAATTCTAAGGATTAAAGAAGTTGAAACTGTTCTGTAACAATTAATAGACTGATTCTGTTTCATTTTTGCAATAAAAGCACTTTAATTACTTATTTGGGTTGTTTTGTCCACGTAACGCGGTTTTGTCCGGTACCCATCCCTCGCGTAAAGCGGGGTGTTACTGTATACAAGCACCTACGGACGCCGGCATTATAGACCTGAGGATCTAAAAAGGCCGACTTGAGTGAATTATAAAATGATTTGAAAGTAGGATAGAGTCAAAGTTTTTTCACGCGTGCAAAAGAGACGGCATTAGAACAGAATCATAATGTGATTCACACAAAACGGCCTTTTTAGAGGACCTGGGGATCTAAAATGATTTGAAAGTAGGATAGAGTCAGAATTTTTTCACGCGTGCAAAAGAGACGGCATTAGAACAGATTCATAATATGATTCATGCAAAATGGCCTTTTTAGAGGACCAGGTCCTCTAAAAAAGCCGTTATTCAGCCAAGTCGGCCTTTTTAGATTCCCTGTTGTGCAATTGTGTAATAAATTCGTATTCATTTGACAGCTTAAAACGTACGGTTTTAATTGTCAAATGGGCTAATTTGCTTAATTGAATAGCCATTTGACAATTGAAACCGTACGTTTTGAGCTGTCAAATGAAAACGATTCTGTTTGTAATTTCGGCGTCATAGCCGTTAAAATTGTTTATGAGCAATAGGGAGATTAAATTGCAAGCGTCTGTAGATTATTATTGTTATAAACCAATAATAGTACATTGTTCACCGAGGGAAGAAAGGGGAAGATTACCAACGAGGGTGTAGTTTGAGGCCCGAGGCGAAGCCAAGGGCCTCAATACACACGGGTTGGGAATCGCACTTTCTCCCGAGTGATACATAGTGCTTTATACTACACCTGCGAGGAAATAGAATAATTTTACTTTTAATCAAGATACAATAAAAGAAACCGACTGACTCGCGTGCGATTGTCACTTTTTATTTCCTTCTTATTTGTTATTATGTGCAGGAAAAGCAAGTGGCCAGTATCATTTTTCGAGTTTTATGTACGAGTTCGCAAAATAATACTGGCCACTTGGCCACTTGCTCATTCTTTATGTTATTTAAAAAAAAAAACAGCACGTTAACAATGGATTTGCATATACTTTTTCTGCCCGCTCAAGCACGTTAACAATGAATTTTCATACAATTTTGCCGCCCGCATATTTGTATGACAGTAATGACGTATTTTCTGCATCGTTTTCAACAAAGAAAGAAGGTACTTTCCGAGCAAGTGTAGTATAAATGTAATTATTGTTGTCGGCACTTCAATAAATTAAAACACTATTATTTACTGTTTCCATCAACCCGTTTATTTATTGATTTTTGATATTAATTTAATAGAAATAGGCTTAAACCGCGATCTTCGCGTTTTCTGAAAAAACGGGTTACATACAAAGTATCGATATACTTAAATGGAATTAGAAAGTTTGTTTTTTGTTTAATCGATATTTATTTTTTTATTAGGTTTACCAACAAATATATCACTATAAGACATCCAAGCATTGTATCAAAATCGTAATAGTAGTTTATGAACTAGCACATAATAAAGATGTTATTGAGTGTGAGTTTAAATAAAACCGGCCAAGTGCGAGTCGGACTCGCGCACGAAGGGTTCCGTACCATCTTCTAAATATATAAAAGAAGAACCTGACTGACTGACTGACTGACTGACTGACATATCAACGCACAGCCCAAACCGTTGGGTCTAGAGATTCCAAATTTGGCAAGTAGGTTCCTTTAGAGGTCTAGGGGTGCACTAAGAAAGGATTTTTCAAAATTCACCCCCTAAGAGGGTGAAACGGGGGTCCAAAGTTTGTATGGGGAAACAAGAATAGTTAAACTATTTTATTCGAAACTTCACAGCAGTACTCTTATCAATAAATGAGTAAATACGTGTTTCAGGTTTTTTCAAAATTCAACCCCTAAAAGGGGGAAATGGGGTAACAAATTCTGAAAATCAACATGGGTATCGTTTGTATGGTTTATCGGGTCGCTGATCATGAAAACGACTACGATTTTAAAATACAACGTAGTGGACGTGAAATACCATCATCCCCTGTTGGGGTGCGATGGGGTGTAAATGTTGAAATGTGTAAATATCAATATGGGTGTCGTTTTTATGGTTTGTTGGGACGTTTATTATGAAAATGCCATCGATTTTGCAATTTAATATAGTGGACATAAAAATTCTTGAAAGTATGTGTGCCAGAGCAAATTGGCTGTAACCGACGGACAGACAGACAGCCACACAAGTGATCCTATTAGGGTTCCATTTTTTCCTTTTGAGATATCTATCGATCTATATATCCACAACCTATCTATCTGTCTATCTATCTATCTATCTATATCTATCTATATCCAAGCAAAATATCTTTTAAACGGAAGGTAGTGCATCCCTAGGGGTTGGACCACGGGATGCCAAAAAAAGTTTTTTTTTAATGTCAAAACTTTGACGGCCTGTATCGCCCAAACGGCTGGAGTTAGACCCATGTTGATGGGTGTCTAGGAAAAGGTCTCGACGAGATCTGTCTGCCGAAAGTGTCAAAACTTTACAGGCCCATATCTCCCAAACGGCTGATGCTAGACCCATGTTCATGGTACTCTAAGAAAAGGGCTCGGCGAGGTCTAGATGACGGTAAAAAAAAATGAAAGTTCGTATGAAAGTTCTTTATTACAAAGTTTGTCTGTTTCGAAGTTAGGATCTTTAAATTTTGTGTTTAGACTGACAATTGAAAATTACTTTATACGTGTCTCAGCGTTTGTGATAAATCCAACCCCGAAGGGGTGAAAAGGGGGATGAAGTTGTCTTCTGAAAGTCCTTCAATTTCAAAGTAAAATGATTAAATTTGTTATTTACGCTGTCCGTCTGTCCGTCCGGGGAGACTCGGTAAGTGGTCAAGACCAAGGTGCAATGACCCTTTTAACCTTTTTATTGTGTTTTTTCTCAAAAAGGGTCACTGACCACTTACCGAGTCTTGAGTATGTATTTTTGGCTATATAATTAGAAGTGACCTAATGTATGTATCTCACAAATATTGCAAGTATTAGGAGTGTGTTTACTTTCGTAAGTACTTTCTAAATCCAATAAAAGGAATAGAAAATGAGTGTTTTGATGTCCATAAAAATTCAAGGGATGAGTTCATGTTCTTTCGTCTTGCGGATGCACTCTTCTCATGTAAGGTACATCCAAATAATATTATAAATGTGAAAGTTGGGATGGATATAAAGTTGTTAAAGTTGTATAAAGTTGGTATGTTTGTTACTCTTTCACGCCGTAACTGATGAACCGATTGAGTTGAAACATTGCACAAATGTTGTTCTAAACCTAGAATAGGACAAAAGCTACTTTATATCCGATAAATTAGTTCCCATAGGATGGCAATGGGTTGTCAAGTTCCTATAGAAAAGTGATGTACTGTTACTCCTTCACGCCATACCTACTAAACCGATTAGGCTCAACTTTGCAAAAATGTAGTTCTAGACCTGGAATAGGACATAGTAGACCACTTTTTATCCCATTAATCAGTTCAGAGGCAATTGGGTGTCAAGTTCCTATAGAAAAGTAATACACATCTTCACACCGTACCTCCCTAACTGATAGGGCTGAAACTGCTTTAAATGTAGTTCTAGACCTGAAATAAGACATACGCTACTTTATAACCAAAAAAAAATTTTCGTTTGGAAACGCAGCATGGCTTTCGGTCTCGCCAAAAACCTTTTAGCAAAGGATTAATTCAGAGAACAAAAAATGGTGTCTTTCGGAAACGCAGCCCGGCCTTCTTCTTCGCCAAAGACTTCCAATGATACTTAAGCAGATGAATAAAATTAATTAGAAAACAAAAGATAGTGTTAACTGGAAATGCGGCTCGGCTTTCAGCCTCGCCAAACATGCTATACTAGGGGATTAAATCAGTTATCAAAGACAGCTGTTACACATTAGCAGAGGATTAATTCAGAGAACAAAAAATAGTGTTGATCTGCAAAACGGCTCGGGCTTCGGCCTCGGCAAAGACGAAACAATAATGGCTAATTGTAGGCTGTTTCTCGCGGTCTTTAATAGGTGCCTGGCTGTGGGACTCTTTCCCAGACACTGGAAGCGGGCACGAGTTTGTGTTCTTCCCAAGCCTAACAAAGAGGACTACGCAAACCCAAGGGCCCACCGACCAATTGGCCTGCTTCCAGTGATGGGAAAGGTCTTCGAAAAGCTGTGGAATAACAGGCTCCTATGGCACCTGGAAGCCCGAGGTCACCTAAACGCCAGACAGTATGGCTTTTTGCCGCAGCGAGGAACTGAGGATGCTCTCTATGATTTAGTTGACCTGCTGAAATACGAGAGAAACGTAAGTAAAAAGATCGTTGCTCTCGTGTCACTAGACATAGAGGGAGCCTTTGATTACGCCTGGTGGCCGTTTATTAAGGCACATATGCAGGCTAAAAACTGTCCTGCGGATGTGTATAGCGTGGTAGACAGCTACTTATCTGACAGGTCTATCACTCTTACATACGCTGGCGTCACGGATGCTCTCTATGATTTAGTTGACCTGCTGAAATACGAGAGAAACGTAAGTAAAAAGATCGTTGCTCTCGTGTCACTAGACATAGAGGGAGCCTTTGATTACGCCTGGTGGCCGTTTATTAAGGCACATCTGCAGGCTAAAAACTGTCCTGCGGATGTGTATAGCGTGGTAGACAGCTACTTATCTGACAGGTCTATCACTCTTACATACGCTGGCGTCACTGTCTCCAAACCCACAACCCGGGGCTGCGTTCAAGGAAGTATAAGTGGACCGTTGATGTGGAACGTCGTAATTGACTCGCTTCTCGAACTGCTCCAGGGCTGCGGACTTCACGTCCAAGCTTTTGCCGATGACATAGTCATAGTAGCTTCAGCCGACACGCTAGAGGAGCTAGAGTGTATCGTTAGTCCAGTATTAGACTCAATAGCCACTTGGGGTATTGAACACAAACTTAGGTTTTCTCCGCATAAAACCGCTTTGATGGTTGTTACAGGAAAGAGAGACTTTCCAACGCCCCATATCACAATGGCAAATGTCCTATTGCCACCCGTCGACAAAGTCAAAATACTTGGGCTAACGATCGACAAGAACTTGATGTTCCTGGAGCACATCAAGATGGTCTGCTATAAAGCTGCCACCGTTTGCAAGGGACTGACTCGGATCGCTAAGGCCTTTTTGGGTCTTAACTCCGAAATAGTCAGGCAGCTGTATATCGGCGCAGTAGAGCCTATTCTTCTTTACGCAGCGAACGTATGGGCTGATAGCACGTCCAAAAAATATATTATAAAGCGTCTGAGGTCGGAACAACGATTAATAGCTATAAAGATTGCTAAAGCATACCGAACCGTCTCCTATGATTCAGCGATAACGATTGCAAGGCTGCTCCCGATCGAGCTGCGGGTGCGTGAGGCGGCCGAGTTATATGCCGTGAAGCGTGGCAAGCCCCTGCTGGAGGCGAGGGACCGTCTGGTGGAGTCTAGAACACCATTTTACCAACTGCCCCATCCTGCCCTTCGGCAGAGGGTTCGCTACACGGTATTGGATCGTCTCGATGACAACGCGCCGGGAGACAAACCAACGCTCCGGTCAGTATCTATACTGATGGCAGCAAGATCGAGGGCAAAGTCGGATGTGCATTCACATGCTGGCGAAACGGTATCGAGGTGCTGTCAAAGAAGTTCCGACTGGAAGCATTTTGTACCGTTTACCAGTCGGAGCTTCTCGCATTGCGGCAGGCAATCAGGCTGACGGTGAAGGACAAACACTTCAGGGAGGCAGACATCCTTAGCGACTCACGCTCCTCCCTGGATGCAATTGCGAACCCGCGTTCCACGCATCCCCTTGCGACAGACATCAGGGCAGACCTGGCAGTTGCGGCGTTGAAAAGGGCGTCTAAATAAAGCTATGGTGGGTGCGGGCTCACATTGGCACTGCTGGAAACGAGCGCGCCGACGAGCTAGCTAAGCATGCCGCCCTACACAAAAAGACAGCCGCAGATTATGACAGATTCCCTCTGTCATACGCCAGGAGAGTGATCCGCCAACGGACCCTAGAAATCTGGCGGGAGGAATACTCCACGTCCGGGAAGGGCAGAATCACCAAACTTTTCTTCCCGGACATTTGCCAGTCTTTCCGAACAATAGTGAATTTTAGGGTCTCATATTGGATCACTCAAGCGTGGACTGGTCACGGCGGGAACGCACACTACCTTCACCGCTTCAAATGTCGTGACGACCCAGGCTGCTCTTGCTCCCCAGACGTCGATCAGACAATCGAACACATCCTGAACGAATGTCCAAAGTTCGGATCCAGGAGGTTGCAGCTCGAACTTGAGTTCGACATGAACATTGAAACCTCAAACTGGAGCTCCCTCCTGGCGGGTAAGAGTTCAGGACCGAAATTTGCCGAATACTGCATCGACGTCATGAAAGCAGTGGCACAAACTAACAAGACGTAAAGCAGGGGGCAGTGCCCCAGTAAAAGAAAATAAATATATATTTTTATATATGCTAAAAAATAAAATAAAAATTTCATCGATTAATTATAATAACAGTATCAATTATATTAAAGATAAAGATATTAAAGGTGTAATATAATATTCAATAAAAAATTAAGTAACATAATAAACAATGTAAAAGTATAATGATGCAAATAAATATAAAAAAAAAAAAAAACAAGGTCCCTGAAAAATTAAAAAACAGGATTAAATAAAAAAATTAAAAAAAAAAGTCAGTCAGTCAGTCAGTCAGTCAGGTTCTTCTTTTATATATTTAGATAAAGATATTAAAGGTGTAATATAATATTCAATAAAAAATTAAGTAACATAATAAACAATGTAAAAGTATAATGATGCAAATAAATATAAAAATAAAAAAACAAGGTCCCTGAAAAATTAAAAAACGGGATTAAATAAAAAAATTAAAAAAAAGACGGAAACGTGTCTTGCTCTTCAGCCTCGCCAAAAAAACTTTACATAGGGATCAAATTAGAGATGATGAGAACAAAAACACTTTAAATACTCTAAATCAAAGTCAGGTCAACTACTAAAACTAAAAATATTTACAGTTTCGATACGACTATACAAAAACTTAATCAACGCGGGCGAAGCCGCGGGCAAAAGCTAGTTATCTATAAAAACGGCAAAAAAACATGTATGTTGCATGGGAGCTCCTTAAATATTTATTTTATTCTGTTTTTTAGTATTTATTGTTATAGCGGCAACAGAAATACATCATCTGTGAAAAATTCAACTGTCTAACTATCACGGTTCATGAGATACAGCCTGGTGACAGATGGACTGACGGACAGACAGACGGACAGCGGAGTCTTAGTAATAGGGCCCCGTTGGTTACCCTTTGGGTAAACAACCCTAAAAACGAACCGTAGGCTTTTAAATTTTTTACACTGTGTAGTTTCATACACTACTTTAAATAAAGTGTTTATTATTATTATTAGCTCAGCTACAAGTTGCCCTTCGCGCTGCTGCTCGCATTGCGCTTCGCGTTACCGCGATGTTGCCCTACCCAGCCACACACTGCTCCATTCGCTTCGCGTTACCGCGATGTTGCCCTACCCAGCCACACACTGCTCCATTCGCTTCGCGTTACCGCGATGTTGCCCTACCCAGCCACACACTGCTCCATTCGCTTCGCGTTACCGCGATGTTGCCCTACCCAGCCACACACTGCTCCACTCGCCTCACTGATCGCTACACTGAGGACACTTACTATACACTTTGCTACACTGTTTGCGTCGCCCTGGCCCTCTAAAAAGGCCGTTTTGGATGAATCATGTTATGATTCTGTTGTAATGCTGTCTCTTTTGCACGCATGAAGAAACTGACTATATCCTACTTTCAAATAATTTCATGATTCAGCTAAGTTGGCCTTTTTAGATCCCCTGTGTCGCAAGCAATTCATGTGGTGCATAAAAATTGATCGGACAATTCTTCGGATCTTATGGCGAGGCCTACAAGTGTCTTTCTAGCGAGGCCGAAAAACTCGCATGTTCGGACTCCGAACGCTGCCAGCTCGGCCTTGTGGTGGCATACCTGCAAAAATCAACCGTACGTGCTTCTCTGAAGAGCACTCGATTCATAGATAAGTATATTACACATTTATTTCATTACACTTCCGATCCCGAAATGGCTAATGTTAGTAATTGTAGAAATTGTTTTCTGGTTATAAAATGTTATAAGGACATTGTCTTAATTTGATTAGCCGACATAGATCTTTTTAATGCATGGTACTGGCAGAATATCAGTTATTCTGTGGCGTATGCTGAGCCAGTGCCCTTTCAGCCTCTTTCTCAAAGATTGTTATTATTTGTTATATTTTAAGCTCGAAATATGTACTTTTTGTATTTTTTTTTGTAAGAGGCATTGAATAATGTTTTTATCTATCTATATTATACCGATGCGTACTGCGTGCGCGTAGCGCGAGCGTGTGGCCGGCTACTCGTGCCGTCACATTGCCGGGCCGGCACAAAAAATCGTCAAAAACGGAAGCGGTGGGCAATGCGAGCGGCAGCATGAATAACGCAGCTACACGACGTCCCTCACCACTACCCTCACCATTTTCCTTGCCACTCGTCGAGCGTGTGACTGAGGCAACAGTGGGGATGAACTACGTCACTACCGTGACTTCAAGCTAAAACCAAAACTTTCGAGATAGGCACCCAACAAACCAACAAAAAGCTATTTTAAGGCGCTCTTATCCCAGAAGAGTGACTCTCTGTATTTTTCTTTACGTGTAAGGAGTATAGAAAATAACCACACTTTTGTACTTTTTCGTGGTTTTTATCGGTTTTTATATTGTTTAAAATTAAGGGATATGTTTATTAAAACCCACTTACGTGGTCGACCTAGGAAATTTAAAGAGCAATATTACCAGATAATAAAAGAGTGGAATTATGGAAATGGCATGATTTGAAAGGTCTTATTACATGCTGTGTTCGTGAATTATTTCTATCAAGCAAAGTTTATCTGATCGTGTAATACATGCGTGGAAGACCTAGATAAAGGTTCGAACTATATTGCGTATTTTTTTTTTGGAAGTTTAGACGATATTTGAAAGTTCTATTTGACTTTGAAATTACTGATTTTGGGATAAGAGCGCCTTAATAAAATGAAAGGATTAAACCTTTCAAGGTAGACAAAACAATTCATAAATCACGCTCAGGCTACGAAATCTCAAACATTTCTCAAGAATTTATTGCTGCCCATATGAAAAATTCAAGACCCAGCAGCAGTGCGTTGAAAATATAATAAGACGAGGGTACAGGGTAGGGGGGCCCAGACCGATCCGAACACTTCATGCAAGGTAAACACTGTCAGAGACGTAAAGAGAAATTATGTTTGGTTTGAGAGGTTTCTATCTTAAAGTTCATAAATAAACCGCTTCTTTTATTTTGATTTCTAGAGTAAAACGGGAGAAAATTTAAACAACAGCAAACAAAGCCTAAAAAAGACAAAAAATTTCATAAAACGCAATTTTTTTCTCCGTCACTGATGGTTTCGAATATTTTGTTTAATTATACCCATTTATCTGAGAACTTTTTTAAAGATTCTTTACTATTACCATTGATATCATCACCATTTTACATAAGTACCTACAGACAATGTCATTCTGTAGAATCCGGCAAACATTTATAAATTTGTTTTAATATAATAAAGGGGGCGTCCAGAAATTACGTGACGCTAATTAGAAGAGGGGGGGGGTCATCCAGTGTCACTTTGGGTCACAAAGAGGGGAGGTCTGTAGAAATGTCACGTGCAATTTGCGATTTAATAAAAACAAGTATCTTTGTAACATAATTTGTATAATAAATAATTCGTTGATAAATTTATTTTGGAGACCCCCTCGAAGGGGAGAGTAAGAGGACAGCTCACAGGCAAAAAAACCAGAAGGCCCACCATGCTTGGGTTCGATGGATGGCGGTATATCCATCCCTAATAGCCGGGCCTTATGTGGAACAGACTGGTGACGGGCAGCGGCGTCACTGGTGCGAGGGTTCCGACACCGCGCTCACCAACCCACCTGCCCAGCATGTCAATTCTTCCAGGTTGACCGCCGGGAGTGGCAAAGTCTTGGAAAGGCTTATGTCCAGTAGTGGACGAACTAGGCTGATGGATGGATGGATGAAATTTATCTGCCTTTCACTCATGATAAAAATCGCGTGACATTACGGTGGTTAAGAAGAATGTCACCAAGATGTCACTAGAGGGGGCGGGGGGACAAAACTGAGCCAAATATGTGTCACGTAATTTATGGACGCCCCCATATTATAAATTCTTTATTCATTCTTTATTCTTTATTTTACACACATATACAGCAACAGAGATACATTACATTTAAACAATATGCACATTGGCGTGCTTATCTCTAAGATGAGATTTCTTCCAGCAAAACCAACAGGAAATAACAAACAAAAAAAAAATTTAAACGAGTAATCATACAAGTGCACAAGGAGATTGATGCAAATTAAAAATATAAATATATATAACATAAAAATAGCAATAATATAGTATTCAAATACTTACTATAAATACACACTATAAAATACAAATACAAAATATATATATATATATATATATATATATATATATATATATATATATATATATATATATATATAGTGTATATAGGGTTTATTATATAGGCTATAGTATATATATTTATCTATTTATATGTATGTGTATGACGCAAGTGTTTCAACTCCAAGCGAAAAATCGCACAGTGCGAGAGGGACGGCTTCAGGGCAAAAGGGAAAAAAGTTGGTTTTATATTTTTATTAAAAAAACTAAAATAGTTAGCAAAATTTCAAATATTAAATCTCTAGATATTGTTGAAACACACCTAATAAAATATGTTTGAGTTCTGTATATGGTTGCTGTTCGTCAAACGAGGAGAAAAAGTGTGTTTGAAGACCTCATTTCAACAATTATTTCTATCGAGGAATTTTTATCCAAACATGTTTTCCAATTTCAAAACCCTAGATTATATATAGTCAAAATGCATATACCAGAAATTTATTAAAATTTTCCGTGTATTTCATGAAATACTTACACAGAAAAGAAACACCCGTATTTTTTTCGCATATCGCCTTAACATTATATCATTGCAGTATAGAAACGCAGAAAGTAAAGTAAATCTGGATGTGAGGAGCTCTGAACCGGGATTTGAACCCGGGACCTCTAGCTTACCGGGCGATTGGTCTACTAACTGAGCTATCCAGGTCTCAACACAACTCGTGAATTTACCGATGTGCTTTCCCATACTGCAATGATATTTATAGGTACCCACTTTACAGTGAGCCACTTGGCGCCTAGAGGACACTAGTGTATTCAAAGCTGGTCAAAGAAATGCCCTACCGTCACCTGTTACAGCATCGGGTAGTGAAGAATACACATTACTCTTACCGAAACTATTATGGAAATAAATTTCAGGATACTGCCAATTAATATAAAATGTTGTACACTCATACAAAACATTGAGAAGAAGATCGTACAAAGTAAACATACATATAGATATATATATATATATATATATATATATATATATATATATATATGTGTATATATTTTATTATAGAATACATAAATATTGATTGATATATATAATATTATATTTACCTATTAAGACAGCGAGAGGTAATGTTCTTTCAGCTTTTTCTTAAAGGAAATTATAGTACGCAAGTCTCGAATGCTATGTGGAAGAGCATTCCACAGTCAATATGATAATGCATAAGAGCATTCCACAGTCAATATAATAACAATAAAATATGATAATCTTTCACCAAAAACTCAAAGATAAGAGGTACATACGACGACGAAGAGCAGAGCGAGGTGATCTTCAATAGTTCTAACAGAATAACGATATGCCTAGGCAAATTGCAAAATTCCGAGTTCTACTAATCTTCTAATGAGAATGAGGATTTTTGAAATGTCGCTTCCCTCAGCCGAGAACTTAATCAGTTGAAATGGTCAATAATAAGCCTACTGGTATCAATAGACATAGGATTCGCTGCGCTTAAGGCCCTTACCATTGCCAAATGGGTACTTTCTAAAGCCTACTCCTCGTTTATGGCCAAACCAAAAATAATGAAAAAATCTATTATGAATAATCAACTCTTAGACAACATATGCAACAGTTTTCTTTTTCATACCACCAAAACTTCTACATGAATTTTTTTTTTTACTGAATGGTGTTTTTTGACCTCAAATTCCTTACTGCTCCTGAGTTGCTTGGCCGATTGAATTCATCTATGCTTTGATTTTTTTTTTTATGCGTTTATTGAGTAAAAACAAGAAAAATATACAATATTATAAAACTTATACAGCTAACGGAAACCATAAAGAGGTTTATGTGTCGCTGCAAGCGCTCACAACTAAAATTTTACTTATTTAATTTTATAAATTTTTGTATCGAGATAGTGACACTTTAAAATAGTTTTTATTTTGTGAGGATTACGATTCAGTTGACTTATAATTTCACTTGGTAGTTCGTTTAATATCTTTGGTAGCATGTACTCCCAAGTGCGAGTCCCATAGCTATTGTTGTAGGAGGGTAGTTTGTATGTCGGTAAGTATGTCAGTTTACGAAGTTGATTTGGTCTTGTTTTTTTTTGTATTTGGTCAACTTTGTCGTACTCCTCACAAATAGTGTCCATTTTTACTTTGTTGAAAACATTTATGACTTTGCAGTATTTAAATAATTCGTCTTCTATGTATTTATGTCTAATAGACAAAGGCACAATAGTTTTAAGTAAACGAAGTTGCATTGTATAAATGTTTTCAACATATGTTTTGTATGTTCTCCCGTAACTACTAAGGCCATAACTAATTACAGAGTCAGCCAGTGACATGTATAACATTCGGAGTGTATTGTACGGTAATTTATACTTAAGAATTGACAACTTACACAAAATAGACCTAAGTTTATTGCATATATGCTCAATGTGCGATCCCCAGTTAAATTTATAATCAATAGTCAGTCCCAGGTAGGTATGTTTTGTTACTAATTCTAAGGGTTCACAGTTACACCCTTTGTATTTGGTTTGATGCATACAAGAGTGATTATGCGCGATGATAGACGGGCTGGCCTTTGCTTTTATGTATGGGGAATGTATATGCATAACTTTTGTTTTGTTGTAGTTAATGACCAGTCCAACATCATGCGACCACTTGCAAATTAAATCAAAGTTCTTTTGCATTGTGTTTTGAGCATCATTTATGTTATTATGAGCTACTATCATGCAAGTATCGTCAGCAAACTGATATACAGACCCCTCCGAAAATATGTTAGGCATATCATTTACATAGATTAGGTACTCTAACGGTGCAAATATTGATCCTTGGGCTGTACCCTCATCAGTAGGTATCATACTGCTATGTTTTCCAGCTATTTTAACAGTTGTACAGCGATTGGTGTGATAGTTTTTAAAGAATTTTAAAAAAGGGCCCTGTATACCGTTTTGCTCGAGCTTTGAATATAAGGTATTATAATTCAAAGTGTCAAAGGCTTTGCTGAAGTCGATAAAAATTGCAATTACATGTAATTTATTATTTAAGCACTTATTTACTTCGTTAGTAAACTTACATAATAATTGTGACGTATTTCGTTTTTTCTGGAAGCCAAATTGTTTATTATTTATTATGTTGTTTTTACCAAGATATTTGTTTATTTCATGACCAAAATATTTTTCGACTATTTTATCAATACACGACAATATCGTTATAGGTCTATAATTATTTATATCCTTATAGCTTCCCTTTTTATGTATAGGTCTTATAGTTCCAATTTTTAATTTGTCTGGATACATAGAGGTGTAAATGCATCTATTTATTAAGTGTGTAATAACTGGTGTTATGTTTTTATTTATACATTTTATGTCAGACGCGCGTATTCCGTCGAAGCCAGGACTTTTTTTGTCGTTCAAATGTTTAATTATTGCTTCTATGACCTCGTTTTTCGCTTTGTGTATTTTCATTGATACAATTTCATTGATAAATAGATAAACTTTATAGCTATAAACATAACATAAGATTATTCAATCGAGTAATCACGTCCGAGTGAAAAGTATAATTTTCTCCTATTTCGCCCCCTCAAGGACGCAGCGAGCGTCGTAACAGCCGCTTTGCATTGCGCGCTGATATGAACGTTATTTCAATGTCGTTTCCGTTGATATTCGTAGTGACAAATATCGAGCTGCTAATTTGGCGAAGGTAATCGCCTTAAAAGACGTCCATAGCGTGTAAAAGATGTCCTACCTTTATGAACACCTTGCAAGAGAGAAAGAGATGCACAACTAAGAACCGCTAAGAAGCCATAGCGTCCCGCTTGCATGGGTGTGATTGCGGATTTAATAATAATATTTGAATAATACGTAACTAGATTGATAAATAGTGATTGGTTTAGACATGGTTTCTTGTGCAGTGAGTAATTATTGTGATGTGACAAGGAGAAATAACCCAAATAATTACACATTTCACAGGTAAATATGATTTTGAATTTTTAGAATGTTTTGAACCACATTTTGCCCAATTTCTCGTATTAATCGGCCCAAAAAAGTTTTTTCAATGCAAGTGCTCGTAAAGGCCCACTTTTTATGCATCAAAACCGAACTGAAAGTCGATTATTTTGCCCTAGGGCTCTATTATTATTTTTTTTAGTTTATTTATGAAAAGTTAGCTAACCTGCAACCTTTCCTGTGTACCATAAATGTTATACTTTTTTTCCACTGTTTAATGGCTATGGATACATTCCTTTTGAACCAATCATTAACTTGCAAAATTATAACAATGTAACTTTCAACAATAATAATTAAATTGTTTTCTTTGATTATATTTGTTTTATTTCCTAACACTATGCATTGAAAAACGTTGTATGATACAGGGGCGTAAGAGCAATAAATTACTCGGTTACGTTTAAAATCTCGTAATTTATTCCTTTTCGCCCTTGTAGCATAAACTACTATTACAATAACGTATTGATTTTTTTTGTTGTAGATAGCTGTATTTAGTAGGATTGTCGAAAATATTAAGTAAAATAGTAAACGTAATAGTAATGTCATAGTAATTTTTTGGTATAATTTTCTCTACTACATGTTTATCTTGTACATTCTAAATCTATGCTGGTATCAATAATACAGAGTGTAAAAAGACCGCGACCTTTAAATAAAACCACATAATCTTATGATCATACTGAACAATTCTCTGAAGAAAAATACACGTGTAAAACATCAGAGATGATATTCAACTGTAACTTATAAAGACTTTAAAGAAGGTCTATTTTAAGACGCTACGCATGAAAAGCTGTTTTACGAACGACGCTGCTTCAAAAAACGCTCGTATCTCGTTGCGTTAGGGTTCACGTATTTTTGTTTGAAACTCAAATATTACCTGAACTAATAGTTTGCGCCGGTAGGTTTCTTGGGAAAAGTGTTCTAGTATGATTGGTAGAATAATGTGGTTTAATTTAAAGCTAGCAGTATATTTACACCCTATATGTATATGGTATCAATAATAATAATAATAAAGGCGTAGGGATGTGACGACCCCATCGCCCTCTGGTACGTCCAGTACGTCCAGTGCAATCAGTTACCGCAGGGCGGCTTGTGGCGAGCCGATGGTGAGTGGCGACACCACGGACCCTACCTCCAGGGGACACTATCACACATGCGCTTACACACACACATACACACAGCAACACACCCCCTGCCTCTGCGCTTGCTTTAACCAGCCGGCCAGAGTGGAGATGCAAGAGCGGAACCTATGCTCCAGGTTGGAAGTGTAAAATGTCATAACGCCGGGGGCACTTGACTGTATAAGGATCTTGCGCCCCGCAGACTCACCTCTCGACAACCTTAGCTGCTTATATAGTGTTGCCCCCTAGCCGCCCCATGGTGGCTAGATGGGGGCCCACAACGGCTATCCTGTTTGATAGTTATCAAGCAGCAAGTCACCATCTGCCATACTTAAATTTGTGAGAGATTTTCGAGGCAGATGTCCGTTATCTCACTCCATAGCCCTGTTATCCGACCCATTTAGCATCCCATCCTCATAGCCCACTCCAAGTCGCTTCCTCCCTGGCAATAGTTTGGCAACTGTGGGGGACTGTCCGTTAGTGTATCTCAATGATACATTGAGGGAGAGGCCTCCATTGATGCAGCCATCTCACATTTAGATTAAATGGTACCAAAGGCCTCTTCAGTGTTGGCTTCGGCCCCATGAATGCCTTTCAAATGACCGGGTCCCTATGGGCCCGTGACAGAAAAGTGTACTTACATAATAATAATAATAATAATAAAATAAATTGCAAAAGATAAAAATGAATACTATTTAGTATTCTCTACCAGCTAATCTTTGGTAATGGGGAAGTTGTTGAGGGTAGTGCCATGATGTCAAAATATTGTAGGGTACCGATTTAAATATATAATTAAATATATAATCCGCACGGTCAATTGACAAGTAACATAAGGGCCAGTTTTAATAAAATCTCTCTTAGGTCACGAATCTGCTAAAATACTTATACCGCTGGAAATCATTCTGCTTTGCTTGAAATTCTCAAATTTGAAATCGGGGTTGTATTGTTGTGTTTTAAATTAAAAGTAGGCCCGAAGTTTAATATAAAATCAATTCAATGGGCTATATGTAAAATTTTAAACACATATATGAACTCCTTCATCATCCTCCACAATTTCTTGATGAATAAAAAGTAAAAACTCAAAAGCATGTAGGCAGTGACGAAACCATCAATAGCAGCCACATCCCGTACTTGACCCTATTTCTAAACAATCTCCTTGTGCGGCCAGGAACCATCGTCTTGATTCACATCATTAGGTTTAGATCATAGAGATAGCGGTATTAGCACTAGAGCTACATGCCCATACAAATAGGTGATTCCAAAATTTCATACAACCCTCGCTCGGTTCCAGTGGCGTGCACAGAACTTTTTTCCGGAAAAGCAATCAGAAGGTCAAGTACAACAATAAAAACAATATGAATTAAAATAAATATACATTTTCGTAATTCTGTGTTATATTGTAGAATTTCAACTTCATTGATATTATAGAAAACGCCACTTCCGGTTTTCAATAAAGCTTAGCACTCCGGTCTAGTTATAAACTTCCTGTACACGTCATTTATTTGACAGTTGGCATAGTCATACAAAATAGCAGCCTATGTCCTTCTAGGTACAGATGTGCAAGCTCTATGGTTTGAATCCAATCGCGTTGCTCCTTCAATGCCAAGGTGGCGAAATTTGTCGTTCACTGGGCGGAATGGCTTTCAGTTTGATTTGTTTGGACTCCAACAGGGCGAAGGTGTGATCAAGTGGAGTAGGTTTTGTACTTGACAGATTTATCAGTTGTGAACACGGGGCGAGAACTTGTTTTTAGAGTTCCGTAAAGATAGTAAACGGTACCTCGCCGTTCCGTCATTGAGAATACACACCACTTAGTCAATTGAAATTTCAAGATTTCCAAAATAATATAAAAATAATAACCTTTTGGCAATCCAAAGACGAAATGCTGCCAGCATTCTGGGAACCCTGCCACAAGACGGCGGCGATCTGGCAAACATTTTCTACTTAGTTTAATTTTACTTTAGGAGACATTTTAGTTTTATAGGTAAATTTGTAAGGTTTAATTTTAGTTTTATTTCATGTTATTTAAGTTTTTATGTTTCTGTTAATAAAATATTGACACATTACACTTAAATATAATAATATAATGTAATGAACTAAATTAAAACTAAATTAAAGGTACATGAATTATGAACAGATAACCTTTTCCCTAATTTATATTTGATTTTATTGTATTATTCAGTTCTTATAGATTTTTACACTATAAGTTTGATTTAAATATATTAAGAAATAACCTATTTAGACCCATTTAATTGCTAGGCAGCGTGACGCGCTGGTTTATTTTTATTATTCCATCGATTTGACAACATTTGAATTTTCAAAAAGTGACGTCTTCGTTTCCGGAGACCTAATGTATTGTACAACCCGGTCACATTATCTCGAGACCTCGCTGGAATGCGAACCACCCGCCCGTTCTCCTTTCACCTCCCCGCGCTCGCCACGGCGCGTCTATATCTGAGCGCCGACGCGACGTGACGTCATCGACGCCAGGTCTCGAGATAATGTGACCGGGTTGTAGTTATTATTTATAGCTATTATTGCCGTTGTCGATTATGCTGCGGACCATTACGTGGTGTGGTGTGTTTGTCATTTATTTGATTAAAACCACATTAACTTTGATATAGCGAACTGTATTTAAAGCAAGTAAGTTACAGTCGCTCAGCGAGCTATGGAGCGGACTATGCTCGGAATTTCTTTGATGGATCATATCAGAAATGAGGTGATTCGTCAAAGAACCAAAGTCATCGACATAGCTTCTAAGATAAGCAAGCTGAAGTGGCAGTGACATCAGCCGAAGAACCGATAACCGATGGGGGAGAAAGGTTCTCGAGTGGAGACCACGAACCGGCAGACGCAGTGTAGGACGCCCGCCAGCTCGCTGGACTGACGATCTAAAAAAGATTGCCGGTAGTGGCTGGATGAGGATGGCCGAGGATAGAAAAATGTGGTGTGCCTATGTCTAGCAGTGGACTGATATTGGCTGATGGATTGGATTGATTTAAAGTAATAATATGCAAGCGATACAAGACGACGTCGATAGTGCAACGATAACGAAGTCTGTATTTTGACGGAACACTAAAGTAAAAAGGAAAACGGTTTTACGAATTATGACATAGCTTCAGTGTTTGTCCGTCCTTCCAGGGCACCCTACGAAAGGCAGAACTAATACTTATTACAGTATATATGAAATATCTATGGCTGACTACGTAATATTTAGAAACATTCAATATATTATCCACAGCACTAAGCACCAACAAGTTATTTTCAAGTGATTTATCATACACGCTTGAAAATGAAGCTCAAAAAGTAGTGCAGAGAAATGTTAAAAACTGTAAAGCAACATCCCACTTCAACAAAAACTTATATAGCCATAAATCAAAAGCTTATGGCTCTGAATCTCCGACGTGACTGTGGCTTTAGACTCGGAAAAGTGTCACTTTAAAAATGAACAGTATCATAAAATAAATATACTTTTCAATGCATGTGCTCGTAAAGGCCCACTTTTTATGCATCAAAACCGAACAAAAAGTCGATTATTTTGCCCTAGGGCTTTATTATTTTTTTTTTTATTTATTTACAATGGTTGGCTAACCTGCAGACTTTCCTGTGTACCATAGATGTTATACTTTTTTTCCACTGTTTAACGGCTCTGGATACAGTCCTATTGAGCCAATTATAATTTGAAGTTCACAAGATTATATTTGTTTTCATTTCCTCACACTATGCATTGAAAAACGTAGTATGATACACGGGCGTAAAAGCAATAAATTACTCAGTTACGTTTAAAACACTCGCTACGCTCGTGTTTTAAATCGTCCTCGTGGTTTATTCCTTTGCGCCCTTGTAGCATAAACTACTATTTTATTTATTCATTTATTGTTATTGGTCTGCCAACAGAAATGACACTTACAAAAGATAATATATAGACAAACACACACATGTACGAGTGTATTCCCAATTATAGGCAAACGCAGCATGCCTGTGGGACACTTAATAGTGCTCGAAGCGACTTGTTAAAAAACAAAAGACTAATGTTCTAAATAATTTCAAATTAACATTAAAAGTAAACAAAAATTAAAGTGTATGAAAAGTAAAACTAAAAAAGAAGAATTAAAAACTTAAATCTATTACAAAATATTCCAATCCTTTGCAACTATCAAACTCAAACTCAAACGTTTATTGCAAACTAAGTGTACAAAAATGATGGAAATAAAAATAAGGATCTTACAACTTAGTTGCCTTTTACTAGGCAAAGCAAATTGGCATAGCAAATAAATATCTTACGCAACATATCATTAACTATATCTTTTAAGAGATACTGCAAAAATGTCTACTTGACATTTTTTTACAAGATTAACGATTAAAAATGGCTTTGTGGCCCAAATTTGTTCTAGACCTCTCCACTACAAAGAGCGAAAAGTTGACGATGCGGTACCCCTGCCTGTGAATGACAAATTGTATCCTAGCTAGTAATTGAGGACACTCAATGGCGTTTCTCATAATCTTATATAAAAGAATTTGGTCAACGATCCATCGCCGTTGTTCGAGAGATACAAAGTTGAAATACATTAATCGATCTTCATACGAAATTAAAACTGAGCGTTTTCTCTTGTATATGGTCAAAAAGGACAGAAATAGTTTCTGTATTCTCTCTATTCTGTCTGTGACATCTATAGTGTGGGTTCCAAATACTGCAGCAATACTCCAAGATACTGCTCACCAGGGAAAAATAAACGATTTTTAAAGGAGTCGTAGATTTGAATTGTTTTGCAGTTGCACCACAAAAAGCCTAGCATTCTGAAAGCTTTCTTTACAATTTGGTCTATATGAGGAACGAAAGATATACACTACATACTACAATATATCACTGAAAAAAATATGGCCAATCAAGTTAAAATTATGCTTGATTGAAAAAAATATGACTAAATCGTTTAAGAAAATATCAGAAATAATTAATGATGGTTTATTGTCACAATAAAGCTAAAATGATTGCAATTTTATCAAATCGACAATGTTCAATTTTATTAAGTTACTTTATTAATTTCAGGAATATAGTGAGTTCTATCAATCACTTGATTAGATCTATCAAGTTGCTTTGTCAACGTTACACTTTGCAAATAATTGATATAATAAAGTAACTTATTATATTACATAATTAAGCCTATTTTATTTAATAATCAGATTATTATAAAATGATCAACATCTTATTTAATTTAATAGATAGATAATAGTTTTAAACATACGTAAACATAGATTTTATCAAGTAGGTTAATAACTCTTAATAATTTTATGTCACATTCTAATAAGTAAACTAATATATTTAAAAAAGTAATATTTTAGGAAATCGGTTTTTGTATGGATTCTTGCATCGCGATATCAAAGTTTTTCTGCTTTGTTTGTATAAGTATCAGTGGGTTGTATCCGAGAGTATAGAGACTAACGACATACATATATCGGTTCTCGTTGGGACTCACATTCGGTTTAGCACTACTTCCTGCTACATCACGTCGTGTCACAAGTAAGAGCGTAAGTACATGCAATCAGGGTAAATATATAAATGATAGGTAAAACAAATAGGATAATCAGTATATGTCACGTTTCATTCTAGTTACAAATATAATAATCAAAAATGAAATTGCTAAACCTAAAAATTTTACTTAAAAAAAGACAATTTAACAATATAACATTATAATATCTATCAAGTCACTTGATTAAAATTATTAATCTTTTAGTAATATGTATCAAGCTGAGGTTATCACTATAACAATCAGACTTGATTAAGTTGACAACTACTTATTTGAATCTACTAAGACTGCTTGTTACACTTCTTAATGAAGATGACTTTATTGCCGGAAATATAATACTTTATGTGCTCGTATATAAATAAGTAACTTGATAGTCATAAACATTTTTATTATAAATGTTAACAAGTTTTTTTTTCAGTGTACCCACAAATTTATAGTCTAGTAGCGGAAAACCCGCGGCGGTGCTCGTGTGGGTCTCGTTTCACCCGATCCCGTAGGAATTTAATTAAGTAACCGTACAGTTAAAATTTTAGGTTCAGCTGTTTTTTTTGGGCGTTGATAGCTCAGACAATCAATCAGTCAGTCATTCAGGGTATTCGTTTATATATGTTGCAGACAAATATGTAGTAAAATTCCTCATTTCACAAACGGCGTTGTCAGTTTCTAAACGCTCGCTATTTTGCTAGTTGACGAATCTTCATCATATCGAGGCCATCAAACTGAAAAGGCGTATCTACAGATTTTCTGAATTTCGACAATTCCGACTCTTTTGGGCGAATCTACATATTTATTAGCCCTATGATGTACTAAAAAAGTAACGGTTGCTCCACTGGTTAGAGGTACTATTATGCCTAAGTCTACGACGTAAAAAGGCGTTTTTATAATTAAAGAAAAATATTTTTCTATAAATAATCGATAGTTACTTTAATATTTTTGTTGATACGCCCTTCCAGCTTGATGCCCTCGATATAGTAGGTTTTTATAATTTGCCTCGGCGTATAGTAATTATATTAGAACTACCTATTGAGGTAGGTATGTTTAAATGTACATGTAAATCTAACACGCTCTTCTTTGCCCCGCTCGTCGTCGCACTTATTTTTCACTTTTTGGTAAGTTTCGATTTCGGCTTTTTAGAAAATGACGAAGTCATCTTACAAATACCGAATTTTACTATTTGCCTGCCACATAGACTACCGTAAAACGGGGGGTATAGGAATGGCGAGGGCAATAGGAATGCAAACAACTTTTTGTTGTTGGCGTTTATACAGCTGTATCTACACAATTTCCACCAAGGCTTGTTTTCTACCATTTTAGTAGACTATATTTTCGACTATTTTCTGGCAACACTTTGTAGCCAAAGCTTCAAAATAAAATAAAAAAACACTGTCAAAGTGAAGTTCTCAAACCGGTAAATTTTTGGCTCCAAAAACTTTGTCGTAGTGTTGGTTTAACCTAAATTTTGCAAGTGGACTTGATTTAGAATTACTTATCATTAATTACCGGACCTTAAAACATAAAAGGTAAGTACACATACTGCTTAAAAACTGGTGTTTAAAGATTTTTAATAAAAACCTACGTATTTTCCTATTTTTGAGGTGAATAGGAACGTGCAAGGGGTGTAAAGGAGTCGCTAAAGGGGATAATCGGAACGGAATAGGGGTTTTTTGGAACAGGAAAGAGGTGAATCGTAACTAGTGAGGGGAGTATAGGATTTCGCTTTTAGGGTTGGCACAAACAATTTTGCCAGTTTTCATTGTTAAAATTGCATTAAAATCTTTTAAAAATTGGTATTTTTAAGTGTACCGTCGTAAATTCATCTTTTTTATAAATTAAATAAAATAGTATAGTACTTGATTATTGATAATATTGTTGCTATTTTAAATCAGTTTTTTAATATTTTTACAGGATTTCATCATGCCCAGAACGTATAAACCTAAGCCAGGTGGCAAAACATATAAGAAATATGATGAACTTATAATTCAACAAGCTCTTGCAGAACTTGATCATTCAGCAGCAACTTTTTCAACAATATCAAAAAAATATAACATTTCAAAAACTGTTCTATTTCGTCACAAACATAGTCACGTCAAACCTCAAGGTGGTCAAGCTGCTCTTTCTAATGAAATAGAAGAATACATAGTCCAGAATTTAAATATTTGTGCTGACTGGGGTTACCCTTTAGACTCAACTGATCTTCGATATATTGTTAAGATGTATCTGGATACCCAAGGAATTACAAACAGAAGATTTAAAAATAATTATCCTGGGATTGATTATGTGAACGGATTTTTAAAACGACACCAAGATACTATTTCCCGAAGAATTTGTCAAAATATAAAAAGAGCTCGTGCAGCAGTAAGCCCTGAAGTCATTGTAAATTATTTTTCCGAATTAGAAAAGTCTCTCGCCAATGTGCCGCCTTCTAACATCGTTAACTATGATGAAACAAACTTAGCGGATGACCCGGGGCGCAAAAAGGTCATCGTTAGACGGGGATGTAAATACCCAGAAAGGGTAGTTAATCACTCTAAGGGCTGTATCTCATTGATGATGGCTGCTTCTGCTGATGGAGAGCTGTTCCCTCCATATGTGGTCTATAAAGCAAGTCACTTATACGACACATGGGTCAAAAATGGACCTGAGGGAACTCGGTATAATAGATCTGCTTCAGGGTGGTTTGATGGAGATTGTTTTACAGACTGGCTTGAGACCGTGGCCATACCATATTTGGAAAAGAAAGAAGGCAAAAAAGTACTCGTGGGGGACAATTTATCTTCTCATTTATCTTTAAAAGCAGTTCAACTCTGTAAAGAGAAAAATATTGATTTTGTCTTCCTCCCCGCCAACTCAACCCATCTAACGCAGCCATTGGATGTTGCATTTTTTAAACCATTAAAGACAGCATGGCGACAGGTTCTCGAACAATGGAAAAAAACCGATGGCAGGGACATGAAATCCATACCAAAGGGCTGTTTTCCACGGCTGCTTAAGCTCTTAGTTGACAGAATATCTACGAATTCTGAAAGTAATATCAGAGCTGGGTTTAGGAAAACTGGGCTTGTACCTTTAGACTCGTCTCTGGTGCTATCGAAACTGCCAACCCAAAAAAGATCTACCGAAGACGAAAAAGATGCTGTAGACGAAACATTCGTAAGACTATTAAAAGAGATGAGGTTCGGAACGATGAATATTACAGAGCCTAAACGAAAGAAAAAAATTGAAGTTGTCGCAGGAAGAAGTGTGAACGAACAAGAAGCCGAAGATAAAAACAGTGAGAAAACCTTAAAAGATACCACCAAAAAGCAGCATTTGATACCATCTACTTCCAAACCAAAACCAAAAGGGAAAGGTGTAGGTAAGAAGACTAAGAAGATGCCCTCAGAAAATAATCAAAATGAGATTCAAATGCTGCAAACTATTGATAAAGATGAAAGATTGAACTTGTTAGGCTGCGACATAATTTATCCACTACAGAAAAGTCAGAATGTTTGTAATAATAATAATAATACGATAAATATCAAAGATAATACAATTTTGAATAATCAGAAGAACTCGGCAAAACTAATTAAACTAGGAAAAGAAAATATGACGACAGAATGCGCGGACAATACTGCGGATGTTATACTAGAGCACAATGAAAACAATAACTATGAAGAAATAGATACTACTAACCAGAGAAATATAGAGGATATTAATTTTGATTACAATAACCTGGAATCTATGCCAGTTATTTTTGGTGAAGATCTAGAACTAGGGTACCAAGAAGAAGTTTTAGCAACATATGAATTCCAAACACCGAGCGAAATAAAAACAGAGAAAAAGAAAATTGACATTATTTCCAATATAAAGTTAAAATTACCACTGCCTTTGTCTGGCACAAAAAAGAGAAGAAATTCACAGCCTTTATCAAAAGACACTGCTTGCACATCGTCAACCAAACGACGATATTCAACCTGTACAAATAATTATTACGATAATGAAGAAGAAATATTGAGTATTTTAGAAAGTGACTGATTTGGAGAAAATAGATTTAAACGCTAACTTAGATTTAAGACTTAAATATTTCTTTTATGACTGTTAAACATTCATTATTTTCTATACATTTGTTTTTTATGGTAGGAAATCTGAAAAGATCTCATAGTTAGTAAATAGATCTCATACGTTTAGTGCCTGAAGCCAAGATAACTGCTGCAAGGTTTGATGTTTACCTACTTTTTGTTTTCATAGTGGTTTATTAGACTTTATTTTTTTGTTTCTTTCCGATCTCAAATACCTACAACATAAGAATTAAATTTTGTTTAGATTGACCTATATTTTTGATTTTTTAACTAGAATAAAAATACATAATTATTAAAGTATTTTTACTTAAAAACCATATATTACATAATTTACATAACCAATTTTAACCACATAATAATAGGTAGGTACCTAGTAGGTACCTTACTGTCGTACCCATCTATTTGTGCCAACCCTTGTAATTTTTCCGATTATCCCCAATCGTATTCCCATTGACCCCAACTGCGGGGAGAATAGGAATTCACCACATTTTGAGCTTTTTTTAAAAAACTAGCGCATAAATGTAATAAAAGCCTATGGTAATCTATAATCTTAGTCACCGGAATCTTACTAATGATTAGTGGTTTGTAATTGGATTAAAAACCAAAGAGAAAATCAGCCTGGAAGTTTGAAATTGTTCCTATTCCCCCCGTTTTACGGTACTATTGGGGTCTGGTTAATATTAAGCCAGTATAGATACTATTTGTTTATCACACAACCTTTTCAGGTGAAGAATCCACTCGTATCTGAAGGTAATTGTTTTCACTTGACCGTGTTTCCAATCCATTTCTATCTTCACGTTTATCGAAGGCACAGTCCATTACGTTTCGATTTACTCCGTCCAATGCCAAGTTCGCTCCTGATGGACATAATTTCTCACTGGCTTTCTCTTTGATTTGTTAGTACCTTGACCAAAGCTATCTCGATCAAAGCTGGCTTTATCTGATAGATTATTTGTACCATTAAAGCCTTTCAAGCCCTTCATTCTTATCACAAGTACAAAAAAGAAATCACGGTTTTCCTTGATAATGGTAAGTCAGCAATATATGAGGTGACATTAATTTATACAGCCAAATTCATACTAAAGACGCGGTAAGTGCTCATTATCACCTTGAATAAAAAAAGACGCAACTGTAAGTCGATACGTTTAGAGGACACTTTTAACAACGGAAACCCCTTATTTGTGAAATATTTGAGTTTCAGACGGTGTATTCGTTCGTAGCGATTTAATAAAATCTGGTTCTAAATTTTTATTTTTTATTTCTACTTAGCTTACGCTTGGCCATTACCGCGCCTGTTGGAAAGCGTCCATAAGACGTAGGATGAGAGGCGATCACCTATAAACTGGGAGAGTACAGCAGGCGAGGCGTTTATCTGTCTTTCCAGGGACTTCCGTATAAATCTACGAAAGTCAGTAACAGACGAATATAAACCCTCCCCCGGCTACTCATAACGTCATGCCGGAAGAGAGACTTGACAGTATGGCTTCGTCATGAGCATGAGTGTGGCCGAAACTTCCGATCCGTAAATAGGTCCCTACGTCGTCTTTGCAGACGAGACCAAGATGACCTTATGACCCTAAATACTACAGACACAGACAACAGGTCTTTACATATGAGATTGCCGTTTTCTATAGAGAATTTGAAGGAAACTAAATTGTCAGTAATAACCTTTTTGCATTTTTTTTTGGAATTACAAATCCAAAATATGTAATTTCTTTTGTGTATGAATGAGACAACATTAAGCTAGCAGCAACGTTAATTTAATTTTGCTCAGTCAGCTGTAAAAAATTATTACGAATCTTATCAAGGAAACAGATGGCATTTAGGACGGACTGTTTTTGAAATTTTAACTTTGGTTATCATTTTGACAATAAAATCAAAATTTAACTAATACGTAGATGTAAAACCTTAAAATCAACTTTCAAACAAAAAACAAATAATGTAAATAACTATTGAGTTACACGAATCGCTTCGCTTCTTCCACATCCATCAATCTATAGTCATACAAGCTCTTTTTCAGCCGGTACTTTTAACTTTGCCCTTCTTCAGTATGCGCCAACTTGGTTGGCATACATTCCTCTAGAACGATTCTGTCTTTCGTCACTCTACTTTTATTTATTCTCTCTATTTGCCCAAACCTTTTACTTGGAGACTCCCTCGAAGTAATTCGGGGGAGAGTAAGAGGACAGCTCACAGGCAAAAAACCAGGAGGCCCATGGGTGGGACCGATGGATCGCGGTATATCCATCCATAATAGCCGAGCCTTATATGGAACAGACTGGTGACGGGCAGTGGCGTCACTGGTGCGAGGGTTCCGGCACCGCGCTCACCAACCCGCCTGCCCAGCGTGTGTGAGTATGGTAAATTCTTCCAGGATGACCGCCGGGAGTGGCAAAGTCCTGGAAAGGCTTACGTCCAACAGTGAACGAACTAGGCTGATGGATGGATTTGCCCAAACCTAAATTAGAATAACACTATAAGTACAGTAAAATTATAAATTACAGATATCTTATGATAATTTCTAGCTTGTGGACGAAAAAATCTCTTCAATAAACATACGGAATCTATTGGGATTTTTTATCTAAAGATAGCTACAACACGCTTTGTGGTGTAAATAGGTGGCAAAACGTGATTTTCTTTTAAGGGTATGGGTGACCCTAGATTGAGCACCTCGTTTTGTTTCAAGTAGAACTGAACTCTATGACGTTTCATTATTGTTTAAAATAGCGTGCTCTGAGCCACGGCTGTTAAGACAACCGAAATATAAGTTTTTAATAAATAACTCAACTTCTAATTGAAATAAAAACACGATTTGTACAAACTAGTAAACTACAAACTTTGATAAGTCCGCCTTTGTACAACATTGTGTGTTCAAAACTCTGTACTCAATTTTTTATTTGAAC
Source organism: Ypsolopha sequella (assembly GCA_934047225.1). Taxonomy (NCBI): domain Eukaryota; kingdom Metazoa; phylum Arthropoda; class Insecta; order Lepidoptera; family Ypsolophidae; genus Ypsolopha; species Ypsolopha sequella. The sequence continues at coordinate 7,059,014 of OW204002.1, read as the reverse complement.
GTGTACAATAAAGTGTGTATTCATTCATTCATTCAACTAGCTATCATTCATACAAATTTTATTAAGAAACAACTAACTAAATCCTGAAATCGTTACTCGAGAGAAAATCAATAAGAAGTCTAAAATAAGAGGGGGTTACAAAATATTTAATAACATTAAATTAATGAATCAATAAAATTGATGCGGTTTGTTCAAACTTACTAACAGAAATGTTAGAGAAAACGACGAAAGAGAGAAAATCAATAAGAAGTCGTTACAAAATATTTCATAACAGTAATAAATGAATCAATAAAATTGATGCGGTTTGTTCAAAGTTACTAACAGAAATGTTAGAATATTGGTATTTTTATATAGCTGTGAATATCCTGATTATTGCAAAGAAAACATTCAAAGTCTTTCATTTTATTTATATTTGCGTCATATATAAAGGACTACGGAGATAACAACATGGCTTACCCAATAATTTCAAATTAAATCCGTGATCGTTGAATGTAAAGAGTACCTAACGAAGCCTCCGCCATCTAAATTCATAATGTAGTCCATGAAACAATTTGTATGGAAATCCCTACAGACACTATGTACTTATGCTCTGGTGAACAATGAAAGTGTACCTTATAATTACAATTTACAAGGTTTTAATGTCATTCGGTATGAATATTTTATCTTTTACTGTTTGCTTTAATACGGTTGTAACACTGAAATGTATGAGAATGATTGTATTATGATATATATGGGTTGTGATATGAAAAACACGGACAAGGATTTTTGAAACTTTTATACTGTTTTTGTTCTTGGATACGATTTCAATTAAAGTCATCGCAAGTCTCTTTTTAAAAGAAAAAGCCTGTCAAGTCCAAGTAAGACAGGTGCCCAGAGGGTTCCGCACCTTTAAATAAAGTAAATTGATCAAAAATTACATAACAAACTTATTAACAAACCTACACAATGTCCGAAACAAAACTGCAAAATTAAGTTGGTCGAGTATTCGGGTACGTAACCCTATTACATTATAAATCGGCGTTTTCGGTATTTATTGTTTAAATACTGTATATGGTAAATTATGTAGAGAAATTCCAAATTCCTAAGTAGTTTTTGAGAAAAATTGTCAATAACTAACAATTTTAATGGCCACCATTTCTTTATTTTTCAAATTAAAAAGAATTAAAAAATTTGCCGCTCTACATTAACCTACGTGCTAGAACAAGAAAAAAAACTTTTGCCTCTTTTTTCTTATGTGTCCCATCTGAAAAATTATTTCATTGAAATTTTAATTCATTATTCGGTTTTGAGTCAACATTCTTCACAAAATATGAAAATTTCAGATCTGTAACTCATTCCGTCTACGAGCTAGAGACTCGTATACGGTCGGACAGACAGACGGCAAACAGCAGAGTGACAATAATTAATAGGGCTCCCTTTGGATACGGAACCCTAAAAAAGTGATTTTGCTCACCCCGTGACCGGTAGATCTAAAGTCTTTGATGATTTTAAAGTTTTCTTTTTTTTTATATATAAATTTACTGATAAATAGGATATACAAATATAAGAAAATCTCAAGATATATTTCGGGTCCGACCTGGACACCGCTTCAGTTGAGTATCTTAATTAAAATAAATAGACATTGACATATATAATATAAAAGTAGATGACATGACAGGTCATGACATAAAAACATATAAAACCTAGACTACCTATTTACAATCTATCTTATTATTAATTCATTATAATTGTCATTACATTAATAATAATAATGATGATGATGATGATGATGATGATGATGATGATGATGATGATGATGATGACAATGATGATAGTGATAATGATGATGATGATGATAATGATGATGATGACGATGACGATGATGATGATTTTAATGTTGTTTTTTGATGATTTTAAGAGTTTGCAACCACCAGTTGCAAGAATACCACGTGAACATTTTTATGACGTCAATAAATTGAACACCTATTTTAGTCCGTAAAGTATTCGCCCGCGCACACCGACAACCAGACAAACACACCGTCCCACTCCCACCAAAACGTATGTATTGAGAGAGGAGGACGCTATGAAAATTGGCCGATCACTGTGAAAAAGAAAAAAGAAAGAAAAAAAACTCGGATAAATATTCAGAGGGAAAAAATGATCAACTTGGGCTTTAAATGATAAAAATATTGAGAAATTTTGACAAATAAAAACATAATAATAACAATAAAAACTAACGAGCCTGATAGCCAAACTACGATAAAATTTACATAATAAGTCTGTTGTTTTGTTCACGGTACATGATTTGAAAACTTGAAATTTTCAACATATAAGCTTAGGGTCGATGAAATAACAGCCAAGCCATAAACTGTCGATACTACTCAAAGATTGAAATAGTTCAACGCTAGCGAAAGTAGTAACCTATATACAGGGTGAAGCCGACAGAAGCCGATTCTGAAGACTTTAGTTTTAGTGCTGTCCAGACTTAAATTTTCCCACAGTAATTTAGCTTCTGTTCTTCACAATTATGAACTATTTTGCAACGATGAAAATTTTGTTTTGAGAGCACTAAAACTAAAATTAAAGCCTTCAGAATCGGCTACAATTTCTGGCTAAATTTACTATTGTGCAAAGTTTTGCAGTTTTCGAGTTATAGACATTTGTGTAGTTTTGTCTACTTAAAATTAGGTGACTGCTATTAAAAAATAATAAAACACGATTTATGGCTAAAAATAATAATTTAAGTTTTTACTAAAATTAACTAAAAAAATCCATTTTTTCGTACTGTATTGAACTTAATGTTTATTTTCACTTCTTTATGAACACACCTATCTTGTTATTTTGTATAATTGAAGTGTATTAAGAAATAATTTAGAATATGAGCGGATTGAGCTGCTTAAGATGTACAGGTAGATTTCCACGGCACCATGCCTTAAATGAAATCATCCGCCGAGCACTCATCTCAGCCAACATCCATTGCACCCTGGAGCCCCCTGGCCTTATCCGGACGGACAGCAAGCGCCCAGACGGTCTCACCCTCATTCCCTGGGAGAGAGGTAGATGCCTGCTGTGGGATGCAACCTGCGTCAGCACTTATGCTAGTTGTCATTTAAGGCGCTCTTATCCAAGAAGAGTGACTCTCTGTCTTTTTCTGTACGTGTAAGGAGTAAAGAAAGTAACCACACTTTTGTACTTTTTCGTTGTTTTTATCGGTTTTTAAATTGTTTAAAAATAAGGGATATGTTTATTAAAACCCACTTACGTGGTCGACCTAGAAAATTTAAAGAGCAATATTACCAGATATGTTTTGTTAATAAAAGAGTGGAATTATGGAAATGGCATGATTTGAAACATGCATGTTACATGCTGTGTTCGTGAATTATTTCTATCGAGCAAAGTTTATCTGATCGTGTAACACATACGTGGAAGACCTAGATAAAGGTTCGAACTATATTGCGTATTTTTTTTTTGGAAGTTTTAGACGATATTTGAAAGTTCTATTTGACTTTGAAATTACTGATTTTGGGATTAGAGCACAGTCAAAACCGCCGGATCTGCGGCTGAGTCCGCCGCTAGACAAAAACATACCAGATATAAAGATCTGAAACAAAATTACATTTTTATTGCCGCCGCATTTGAAACGACCGGCGTATGGGGCTCTGAGGCCAAGACATTTCTGAGGGCACTCGGAAGAAAAATAAAAGACAGATGGCAAGACCACCGCTCCATATCGTACTTGGCGCAAAGATTGCCCTAGCCATCCAACGTGGGACCGCAACCAGCGTAATGGGTAACCTTTGCGCCGGGTACGATGAGGGGCGGTCTTTTTGATAGTGAGGTTTTTATTTGTAAGGTAATTTTGTTTTTATAGTAGGTTTAGATACATTATTTTAAGGTTTAGGGTTCTGTTTTATTTAGTTTAGTTTGTAATAAGTATTTATTTTTAGCAGTTTAGTTTGTTTAAGTTTTTAATTTTTAAATTAAGTAAATTTAGAGCAATCGCCCGGTAAGCGAGAGTTCCCGGGTTCGAATCCCGGTTCAGAGCTCCTCACATCCAGATTTACTTTTCTTTCTGCGTTTCTATACTGCAATGATATAATGTTAATTTATATCTCCTTGCGATGGATAAATCGTCAAGTGTTCAAACATAGGAATTCATTTCTGTCATAGTTTATAAGTAAATTTAATTAAAATGCCATCTATGAAATAGATACTAATTTAATATTTGGAATAAAACGTTATATTTTAGCTATTATTAGTGTTTTTATTTTAATTTTAAGTAGACCAAACTGAAAAATGTCTATATCTCGAAAACTACAAGACTTTAAATATTAGTAAATTTAGTCAAACTGTTTAAAATCACTTTATATTTACAAATATTTACATCGATGTCCCAACCAACCTGTATAGTACAAAACAAAACCCAAACAATAATAATTTACCACCCTTGATACTCGTATTTCGTCCCACGTTGCGAAATACTGATACTGCAACTTTTCAGTGTATGTTATACAGAGTAGAGCTTGTTACCGGTCCCGAGAGGGTTTCTCTTGAACCTCAGTTGTTTCCAAGTGAGTAATTAAAACATAATTTGTACCAGCACAACCGAGTCCCCGAACGAATTACCTACACGGCAATTGAATTAGTCGATCGGGAAGTTTACTGTAGTAACTTGTCCTTGAACATTGGCGTAGCCAGGTAGGGGCAGGAGTGGGCACGCCCCCCCAAAAAACCAGCCTTCAAGAAGAATCGATCAAATATATTTATGTTTCAACCAAGCAAGCATAAAGCGTGACCGACTTAGAATCGAACAAGTCAAACGTCATGGACACAATGTGTCAAGGAGTTCAGTTCTACTTGATGAAAACCTTGCTCACGTGCTATTAGACTCTTAAGGAATTGCAACATAAACGAGTGACTAAGGCAAGGGTATCCGGAGAAATCACCCCTGCTCTAACGCTGAAAGTTTTTATCGCGATTTTAAAGTGTTTTATTTATTATTTTAGAATGAGAAGGATGGGTTTTTAATATGACGGCCGTTTTATCTCATTTTGTACCACTTTTATTTTGGTATAAGCTTTATTGTCCAAAACTCAAACAAAATGATATTAAGCCTATCTTTGCGATTTTATTGGATGCAACGAAATGCAAGTAATCGCGTATCGAACGGCCGAAATATTAAGATATATTAAGAGTGAAATAAGACATATATATTTTATAATTTTTTATTCCCGCAATTTCACGGTTTAAGGTGTAATTTTAAACAAAACCAATTCTGTGTCAGATTGGGCTCTACAAGACCCCCGGTCCCCCCCCCTCTCCCTTCCATGTAACAAAACCCTGCCTACGCTATAATATCCTTTAACCGAACTTCTCAAAACATCTGCAATAAGTCTATGGAGTTATGTTTTAATAGCAACGTTGTAGCTGCTTTAATATCTAAACAATTATTGTTTATTAAAATTTTTCCAAGAACACGTTTCCTAGTTTTTCAAGAGAATAGATAATTTTGGCATTTAAAACTATAAAAAGTATGGTTAGTCAATCATATACATATTACACATGTGTACCAATATATAATATTTTTATTATTTTAGTGAGCTGTGACTTGCATTTCACAGTTCAAACTCGGAACATCTCTGACACCCCCTCGGAGATTCAAGTCTTCAAGTTATTTTTTTAATCATTTACGTCAAGCTGATTTCATCCACAATCGATATTTTAGATTTTACAGTTTCACTGTGTTGTTCTTTTGTTTTCACCTATTTAATTGTGATTTTCTTTTAGTTTGAAATTTTTGGATAAAGGTTTTAGTTAAATTCATTCATCCATTTTTTTTTATCTTTAGCTGGTAGCTAAGGCTCAACCTGAGCCCAGAACATGAACAAAACCCGATTTTCAAATGTTAGAAGAAATTAGGACTCTCCTTACATTGAAAAAAAAAAATATGATTTGTTTGTCTTTTATTAAGGGAACTTACTAATAAAAAATGTATTTTGATATTATACTTTTGTTAATATTTTAACCCTCGTTTTTTTTTTGTTTTCATATTTTCCCTAGAAGGGGTTATGGGATCAACTTAATTTTTTTTATAAAATAATTAATACAGATATGAAAGGAATCTTCTAATAGTGCACCCGCGAAGACGAGCCAAAGGAAGCGGAGCACTACGTACCTTTTCTCGAAGGGTTTTGTCATATTTTCGAATAATGTAGTTCAGTATAAGCTAAAAATAAAAACCCTCCATTCTGTTATTTCGTTATATGATTATTAGTATTACCCGACAAAGACAAATAGGGCAATGAGCCAACTAATAATCGCTTCTATTAAAAGCTAATAAAGTCATTTTTTGCCACGGTATGCTGGGTGTCCGCTGCCCGCGTAACAGACTTAGTAAGCGCGGAACCCGCTGGTAATTTTGTAATTTGTGATTTATTTTTGCCAAGTAAATATTTCGTATTTCATTTTCTGTGTATGTGTGTGTGCGTGTATCTGAAAACGTGCCTGATTATGATTTTTTGTAGACCCAGAAAGGGACTAGGGAGATTCGAGAGTGATTTTTATGATTATTCCTTCATAGTACCTATGCATAGACAGTGTACTTCTTTTGTAGACAGTGTACTTACATGTAGCCAGCGCAACCGCACTTTCACAAACAAGATAGGCTACATAAGTCACATGAGGGCACATGACCAACGCTTTCCACAGCCGCAACAGTCGCCGTGACCGAACTCGGTCGGATGAATCATCATCATCATCACTTCTTTTGTGTCATTCACTTTGTTGCCTAAATATTCAGAGCAAACTTTAAGTTACCTAGTTTACAAATAAAGGGTGGTTTAGGGTCGCATTATTTACTCCGAAGGTACGAAGGTTAATACATCTTTGGGGACGCCTTCTTTCGCTAAATTGTTTATTGACACGCAAGTAATTTACTTTAAAAAGTGTTTTCTGGCATTTATAGAGATTAAGAATGACATGAAGAATGATGAAATAAATATTATATCGTATGCAAGTGGAAGGTGAAGCTCAAATGTGCTGCAATAGAATGACGTATCTGGAAAAGGACTAAGTCTTTCTTTAGTGCTTTGTTTTTGTCGCTTTGTCATATATACAGTGTGTCCCTCGTACAAGTGCACATCTGAAAGTGGGTGAAACCATAGACGAACAATACGATTTCGTCCATAGTGAAACTAGATATAAATATATTGACAAAAACAAAGAAAAAAAATATTTTGAATTTTTTTTTTTAATCTTGAAAAAATACTCAACCTGGGTATCTTTGTATGGGAGGCGAGCGCAGTGCCTTTGGTTAACCGCTCGTAGAAAATATTGTATTTATGATAGAATGTGGTATTTTTTTTTTGTTAGAAATATAATGAAATAGACAATGATAAATAGGAATAAAAATATAGTAAAATGGGGACATTATTTTGAAAAAATTGACTTTTACTGAAAAAAAAAAGACGGAAAAATTAAATAAATAATCTTTTAGGATGTTATTTTTATGGTAATGGTAGTTGATTATATTTTGTTTTTAATTTGGTATGCAACGTCTAAGGATTACAACAGTTTTATTTCATTGCATTACTTGCGATAGATCAAAAGTTATGACATATTTTATACATAGTCACCATGGTAGGCAAAACAATTTTAAAACGTAAATTTATAAAACAAAGATTTTCTAAAAAAAAAACATTTTTTTGTCGATAAAATAAGGACTAGTTTCACCCCTTTTTGGATGTGCACTTGTACGAGGGACACACTGTATTGTTATTTGTCATAAAGTATTTACAAATACAACAACATTTAGGGTTCCTTACCTAGTAGGAGTAGGAGAGGATGAATGAAAGTAGAGTGAGGAAATAAATTTATGGTGCGCAAGTAGAAGGTACAGCTCGACCAGAGGCCACCCTAGAAGGACGTATGCTGACCAAATTGGTGACATATTGAAGAAGGGCCACGTCAAAAGTACCCGGAATAGAAGAGCATGTATGGCTAGATCGATGGATGTGGAAGAAGCGAAAGAGGTGTCAGGATCGTAGTGGATGGAAATATGTAGTCTCTGTGTACTCCTTTGGGTAACAGGAAATGTGTGTATCTGAAAACTCTTAACACATTACTTTACATTACTTCAATGTGAATGTAATAATTAATAACCCGTGCCAGTAGAAAACAGTTTTATAAACGGCGGCCGAAGAAAGACAGAACTTCGGCCGCCGTTTATAAAACTGTTCTTTATTGGCACGGGTTATTATTATTATATTCACATTGAAGTAAAGTAAGTAGTGTTTTAATAGTTTTCAGAAGAATTCTGACAGAACTCTATACTTCGGCCGCCATATATAAAACTGTTCTGTATTGACACGGGTAATTACTTATTACAAACTTTGATTTGTTGCCTTGACGTCGAGTCCCACCACGTCGAGTAGCCTCTACGTTTACTCAACAAACTGTCGCATTTAGTACCGCCACGTCGAACCGTTGAAAAATCCTCGCTTTTGTTACCGGCACGTCTACTAACAGTTTACAAATGTACAGTCATACGAATATTTGAACAGTCTTCTTTGAAAAAGCATACACCCATCGCAACACCGGTTTACCTAACTTCTGCGACGTCTCAAAGACTATGTATAGGTACTAATATGTATAATGTAACATATAACCAAAGGTAAGAAATATCTCGCTTACGTTTCGGTGACAATAGACTAAAGAGTAATGGCCAGCTAAAAGACTGATATACAAACTATTGTTATCTCTTTCTCACATTAACAATCTCTAATGCCGCTATCTTTCTTTCCTCTCAAAGCATTGTTTTTTGTGTTATTTCTCGCCTTTTTTGTTCTAAGAAACCAACGGTTTTGTCAGTTTGAAACGGTGTGTGTCGGATCATGGACGCGGTTGTGTGTGTGAAAGTGACAAAATTTACAGGGTAAGTTATGTTTATCCTATGTGTTTATCAATCATTATTCTAGATCAAATGAGTTTAAACAAAAGTAACTGAAATAAATTAGAGAGTGTTGTAGTTTTGTATGAAAATCTTTGCTCTCATTTCTATCGGTTTACTATTCCGCCATACAAAGTATTTGCAGACATCAATAATGGTCTTTTACTGATGTCAGCCAAGTTTCAATACAATCCATCAACGCGTTTGGAAATTAAACCGAAACTATGTTTGTCTGTAGAGCTGCTCGTCCAGCGTACTCTTAAGTACGTTTGTAACTAATCTGTGAATTGTTTGACTTACATCTTTTTTACAATTTATGATTAGTAATTGTTTAACTTCATTTAATATAACTGTAATAAACCAAACTAATGGGACATCGGAAAACATTAGCATAGCTATAATAAATAAATATCTATATACCTACGCAGGTTGGTACTTGATCTGTGATTTGAAATATTAAATTTAAAATATACAATTGTTATACAATGGCCACTTGCACGAATATTTAAGCAGCGCTTAAATACCTGTATACACAGATAGATACTAAACGCTACTTAAAAATTAGTGCAAGTGGGCCTCGTTTACCTCGTTGATTTTTATTTGTAATCATTAAAAGATTTACGATTGGAAAAAAATTGTTTCATTGACTGTACTTTTTCTCACAGTAGACGTGGCGGCACCTAATGCGTGAACTTTTCACTATAAAAAAGTAAATACAAAAAAAATAGTAGACGTAGAGGCTACTCGACGTGGCGGGACTCGACGTCAAGGCACCAAATCCAAACTTTGTACGAGTTATTTCATTGAGATTATAAATAAAATATTTCAATAATATATAATCACGGCATGAATCCCCGAGGGGGCGTCAGATGTGTTCCCGAGGATGAACTGTGAAATGCAAGTCACAGTCCACACTCAGCACACCCACGGTTCACCGACAGTTATTACTTCCCAATGTGATGGGTGGTGAGCCCTATAGCCTTTCTTCGGGCACAATGACACGTTTTTTAGGGCATGCAGGTTTCCTCGCGATGTTTTCCTTTACCGTTAAGTGGTAAGTATTAGGAAACAAATACTACGGCACATAAATTCATTGGAGTGGAGATCGAACCTGCGTCTCAAGATTGAGAGGCCAGCGTTCTACCGCTGAGCTACCACTGCTTTTTATTATTGATCTCTTAAAGAGATAATTTATCAAAGCAATTTGCTGAACATAAAGCGACAAAAATGAGTTGAAGACGAAGATCTGGAATAAAGATAAAAGCCGATTTCCGTCACGTTTCTGTTGGAAATTTTCGTTCACAATTTCCACATTATTCATTTTATATTAGCACTGTGAGGATACAACGTACGAAATTATATGTAAATTTGTAATTCTTTTTTTATCAAAATTGAAGGCACTTTTGATCTAAAATATTGTATGGTAGAAAAAAGCGTTCTCATGTTCTCGTATGTTGACCGATGCAGAATATAATTTTAAGATACTTTCGTTTAAACTTTTGATTGCAGAGAAATAAAAATAGTATATTTCGTGACGAGTATAAAATGGCGGATTTTCGTACCCGAGGAATGAACATCGAAAGCTTACATTCCGAGGGTAAGAAAACCCATTTTTACTCGTTGCGAACGATACTTTTTCTACTACCTGATTTATGTATTTAAATATTAAATTTTTCCTTTCCAATTTAATGTATTTTATGACTTTGCAAAGCGCGGCGCGGTTTTTACCTCTTTTTTTTTTCATTTTGCAAAAAAAAGAGTGTCAGACGCGATATAATCGATTACGTCGTGAATCGGAACGCAGGGAATTTCGATTGTAAAGACAAACTAAGGACGTCAAAAAGAACCTAATTTAGCATGAAATGAAGACAAACGTCAAAAAGAACCTAATTTTGCAATAAATGAAATTTCAATACGATATTTCAAACTGACCTGATAGTCATTCCACAACGGGGCCCGGAAAGCTCGATTTTCAAAACTAATTTCGAGTATTAAATGGAACTTTTTAATAAAGGTAGTAGAAAAAATATATTTTATTCTTGAGGACACCAAATCTTACGTTTAAAATAAGGCGGGATCACTATACAATTGTTTTGACAAAACTTTCTTTTAAAATTTCTAACTTCCCGACACATACATACATATACTCACGCCTGTCTCCCAGAGGGGTAGGCAGAGACTACAGATTTCCATCTGCTACGATCCAGACACACCGCTATTTCGCCACTTCCACATCCATCAATTTAATCATACAAGCTCTTTTATTCCAGGTACTTTTGACATGACCCTTCTTCAGTATGTTGCCAATTTGGTCAGCATACGTCCTTCTAGGGCGGCCTGGCACCTTCTACCATAAATTTCTTTCCTCACTCTACTTTCATTCATCCTCTCTACATGCCCAAACCACCGAAGCATTCCTTTTTCTATTCTAACTTCCGATGTTACAGTAATAAATACAAAGGTAACATTAAATAATTAGGCTAAGCTAAGTGCGAATCAGGCACGCGCACAAAAGGTTCCATACCGTCACAGGGTACGGAACCCTAAATGTTGTTGTATTTGTATTTGTAAACAAATAACAACTTTATGACAAATAACAATATAGATGACAAAGTGACAAAAACAAAACGCTAAAATGATAACGTCTCACAATTAATTCAGCACCCTCAGAGTAAAAACCCAATTTTTTATTATATTTGGAACGAAGTTATACTCCAGACGCTTGGATTTATTATTTTTTATTTATCGTTAAGGGAATCATAGAGTTAGAGCCCACAGCCGCGATAAACCGTGGGCAGTGGAGATCGGAGACTCAACCGTCGCATGAACAGTCTGATCCAATTTGGCATGACACTGCCCAAACAAATAAAAGACATTATTTAAGTCATCGCTATCGCCGGGCAGGGTACCCAGGACACTGGCGGCGTTACCTCGTTGGATGGCAAGGCTAATTCGTTGCCCGAGATAAGCTCCGGCCCTTGGGTCCCCTGAGGCATCCACCAGACGCGATGCAAGTTGCTTGTAAATTTGCCGAGCATCAGGTCCCCACGGCCCAAACGTCTCGACCCCAAACGGCACAAACATGTAACCCTCACCGAGAGCTGCATATTTGCGCCGCTTGTTGCGCTCAGCCATTGCCGCCGCAGCACCAGCCGTGACAGCGGTTGACTGGACGTGAGACGCAGCGAGCGTGTCGACACACGTCGCGTCCCACACCAGGAGCGGCCATTCTGCCATGGTATGAGCGTCATCCCGTCGGGCCTCTTACCATCGTCACGTGCGATGCCGTTTGGCTCTAAAATAGCCGGCACGTTGACAGTTGCAAGGGCCCGCCGAATGACGTCATTGAGGTTGCCATGGCGGGACCAACGGCCAGCGCTGCGCCGACAAGAGAGACCGTGATGACCCAGCTGGTCAACGCTCGCACCACAGCGACAGTGATGACTTTCATTAATCTTTGTGCCAAGTCGCAGACTGACGGCAAGACTGAAAGTTGTCTTGTCCAAAAGAGTGCCAATACTGGCGGAGGGAATAGCGTGCAGCCAGAGTCCAGATTCACGCTCACCGGTAGCGAGAAGACGAGCACGGTCTGCGAGATCAGAAGCAGTATCCAGAAGATGCTTCTGGATTTGTTCACAAAGAGGCTCGTCCCATAGTTTTTGGGATTCAAGTACGATGGGCAGATTCTGACCTGGACAGGCAAGCGTCCAGGCACTTCTAGCCTCCGCCAAGCACGATACCTCTACGTCACCAAGTGACGGGTATATAATATTACCGAAGAGGATTTTCGTGCTATGAACGGAAGACAGAAATGCCGGGAGGGCAATGCTCGAGGTCTTGCGTATACCCAGGCCGCCAAAACGAACTGGGAGTGTAGCCTGGCTCCAGCTCCTGTCGCCAAATGAGCAGTTCAAAACCGAAGTAAGAGACTGGCGTAGTACATTATCTAGCGTCTCAAGTAAATGTTGGAACTTCCAGAGAGGTGAACAGCGCAGTACGTAAGTGAGCTTGGGAACGAACAAGCAATGTCGTATGATGCACAGGGCCATATGGGGGTTTATTTTGTAAAGGCGCTCGGATGACTCTGTAAACTTAGCGGCTTGGTCGTTCACAAACCCAGGAACTGCGTCGTCCAGGATTGGAGCCCCCAGGAGGCGGAGCGACTCCCTATTTACTGTTTTAATGTTGGGTGCTAAAGAATTAAATTTTGAAATAATGTCTGCTTTTGCGGCTTGTGATAAGAAATCCGAAACAAAAAGTTCGCATTTGGAAAAGTTGAGTTCAAGACCAAGATTTCCAAATTTATCTATAAGTTTTTCTAAATCGTTATACACTGTAGTCGCTTCGCCTCCCAAAGTCCCGTCATCCAAATACCATACATTAAGCTTGGACGTCAAAGATAGTATAGCTGGGTGGATAGCCAGGCTAAAGATTGCCGGTCCAAGTGGGTCCCCCTGTTGACATCCGACAGCGGAATTGATAAATGAATTTTGAAAAAGTAATTTTGAAGGTTTACCATAGCATTGGAAAAGATAATTATAAATTGAGGGAATATGTTCCTTAATCTCAGTCAGCAGGATTCCTCTGTCCACCGAATTGAAGGCATTACGAACATCCACCTTCAGGAGTACCTCCCCAGCGTTGTTTTCTAAAAATGTGCGAGTTGCGTGAACCGCCGCCTCACAGCCCCCCCTAGTGCCAAATCCCAGTTGCACAGGTTGAAATTTTGAGGCAAGGTCAGGCAAAATATGTTTATTACAGATCTTGGACACCAAACGACGGATCGTGTTGCCGACAGCGATTGGCCTGATACCGCCATCTTTTTTGTTTAGGGCAAATAAGCTCGCTCCATACAAGATGTCCGAGATCTGTTCACATACCTTGCCCGAGAGCATTAGATTCACTAGTCGCGTGATTGCACCCACGAGAACCCGGCCAGTATCCCCGACGGTCCCGCACACCAAGTCCTTGTAGTGTTGGGGCGTAAGACCGTCTGGGCCCCCGGCCGAGCCGTTCCGGAATGACATCAAGGCGGCCAGCGTCTCCTCAACCGTCGCCTCGGGTGTGTGGTCGGAAGGCCCAGGTGGGTCTGGCAACTGGGTCGTCGCAGCTGCAGGTGGATGTTTTGAAGCCAGGGCCGAAAAGGTGTCTGGTGTGCCAGGAGCGATCGCATCGTCGGAAAAAAGCAGGCGTGCGGCTCCTCGGATGTCCCCATCGTTTACTTTGCCCTCTATTTTATTTATCAAGTTGTATGTCTTATTCTTAAGCAGACATGCTGCCGACAAATGTGGGTTATCCGATTGCTTGCAATTGTTCTTAATCTTCTGAGTTAAAGAACCTTTTGCATCCTTGCTATTCCCGACGTGCAGTATCCGGTATGCAAAAGTCAGCAGACGCTCCCAACTATCTTCGTTGTTCTCCGAAACAACATTATTTATACACTGGGTCAGAGAGGCTGCCACTGTAATACGGGCGCCACGTGGAATTCTTTTAACCCGTGGTAAATTACTTTTTAAATCCCCCAGAAGCTGCCAGAGGGGTCTGTCGCTAGAGAAACCGGCATCGTTTTGAACATTGGAATTCGAGGAAAGTACTTGGGCAGTCTTGTGTACTTTAGTTCTGTGGATGTTTAGACCTCTCTGTCCCTTACATAACTTTCTGCACTCCGGACACTGCACATCATTCGACGATGACTGGCTGCTGGCTGCAGTGGACGGGCCAGCCGTCTGCGACATGGAAAATTATGGCTTTGCTTTTCGAAGTACAAAATGATTGATATATTTATTATTAACTTCTTAACAAGAAAAATAAATTTAAATGGTGCTCTTTGTACCGAACTGATGCCGTTTAACCTTAAATGAACTTCTCCAAAAATTTGGCATGACAATCCAGTGGCGTTGTGAGACCCCATATTTCATTTAAATCACATTTCTAATAAGAAACAAATATGTGCAGAATTTTGTGGTAGGATCTTGAACTACTAGAAGGTTGTGAAATCCAACGCTTTTGAAATTCTGAACGCCAGCTCTGTCGTTTTCTCAATTGCGGACAATGTAAACAGACCATTATCTCAATTTCCCTCGATGATCTTTTGCGGCATCTCGCTGAATTTAATTATTCTTCATATGGCACTATTTATTGCTTGTTTTGCACTGTGTTTAACTATTAAATATTGAATAAATTTAGTAAATCAAACACCTATATGTAGGTATGTATCAAGATGAACAAATTGATAGTTTTGATATATACACGTAGTCACAATCACAATGCAGGTCGCAGACACAGTGCAACGCACTCGAAAAATGAGTTAGCGCGATGTTTTAAAACTATTGGTTTCTGATCACGTTCTTTACCTACATATGAAATTTTTTCTATGCAGAATTTGAAGGAAACTCAATTGTCAGTACTAACATTTTTGCATATTTTTTAGGAATGACAAACCTAACTAAACTATGTAATTTCTTGTGTGTATGAATGAGACAACATGAAGCTAACAGCAACAGCAATTTAATTTTTGAAAAGTGTCAGCTTATCATGGAAATTGTTGGCATTTAGGACGAACTGTTTTTGCAATTTTAATTTTGGTTATCAAACTGACAATAAAAACAAAATTTAATACGTAGATGTGAAACCTTTAAATCAACTTTCAAACAAAAAACAAATAATTGAAATAGCTATTGAATTACAGGAACTATGAACTCATGAATCTGTAAGAAAATTTTGGCAATTTCATATATAAAGACCTATTTAGAAAAGTCCTGACTTTCCCACTCACTGACTCATCAACGACCACCCCAAACCCTTGGACCTAGAAAGCTGAAATTTTGCGCAGAGGTTCTTTTTATAATGTACACAAGGAATAAGGGCGGGTTTTTGAAATTATAACGGATTCAGGAAAAACAGGATCAACGCGAGCAACGCCGGGGGGCGTCCGCTAGTAAAAGATAAAGTTCAAATCATGAAGAATTAGTACAAAAACTTTTGAAGAGACAAAAATGATAAAAGTAAATTTATAGAGTCAATAAATTATTAAACAAAGAAGTTTTTTTTATTATTTATTCTAAATGCACACAGAAAACTTAATTCTAAATTACATGATAAAAGTTATGTACAATGGCGTGCTTATCGCAATAATAAGATTTCTTCCAGCAAACCAAGGGTATAAATAAGATATTAATATTGTGCACGATAATACTTATACAGAAACAAGATAAAATTAATAGTAGATACCTAATAGTTTAAAATATAATAATATAATAAACTACATGAAATGTATAAGCAAATGCCTACATAGTATAAATAATTGTATTCAGCGCCTCGGTAGGAAAGTTTTTCAGCGACTCAGTAGGAAGGACGCGGTTGCCTCAATCTTGACACTTGAGCTCGAATCGGGCATGCAGCAATTACTTGGAGACCCCCTTGAAGTAATTCGGAGGAGAGTAAGAGAACAGCTCGCTGGCAAAAAACCAGGAGGCCCACCATGCCTGGGACCGATGAATGGCGGTGTATCCATCCCTAATAGCCGGGCCTTATATGGAACAGACTGGTGATGGACAGCGGCGTCACTAGTGCAAGAGTTCCGGCACCGCGATCACCAACCCGTCTGCCCAGCGTGTGGCAATTCTTCCAGGATGACCGCCGGGAGTGGCAAAGCCCTGGAAAGGCTTATGTCCAGCAGTGGACGAACTAGGCTGATGGATGGATAGATGCACCAATGAGTTTTTCGGACTTTATGTGCATAGTATAATTTTTGTAACTGCTTGCTGACAGTGAACGAAAACACAAACAGGTAACCTGCATGCACTAAAAAGAGTTATTTGTGCCCAAAGTACAACGAGAAGACTGACCCCTATTACGTTGGGACGTTAAAATCATCGGTGAAAAGTATGATAGTTGACTGTTCTGCTCACAGTTTACACCCGGAGTCACCTCTGACAACCCCCTCGAAATGCATGTCGTGGCGATATGTTGTGTTTTCGATTTAATTATAATATCACCGTAAGATTGGAAAATCCGATAGTTTATAATTTGATTAGTCAGATTAAAATTTATAAACTAACCCACCCAAGTGAAATTATAAATTGTTGGATTTTACAATTTTACGTTGACATTAATGTCGGCCCATCCTTGTGGAACTCGCTGGCCTATTTAACTAAACCATAATTTAACGAAATTTCTTTTTGATCTAAAAAGTTGCCTTTTGTGGTGCTCCGACAAAAAAAGTCACCTGAATAAAAGAAGCTACTAAATTTTCGTTTTGTCTGTCACGGCCATAAACTTAAGGTGGATGGTCCAAGGCAATCTTCATACAAACTTGTGGGAACCAATAACGACGACAGAAGTATTATTATTTAATTCTGTTACCTTTTTCCACACGTTTCATCAACTTTACACCCGCGAATAATCAGTTTTTTTACAAACAAACTTTTTTAGAATCTAATTTCGTTATTTAAAACTTTTGTAATCTAATGTATGAAAGTTTTAAATTGCAAAATTAGACTGTTAAAACATTTTGTTTTTAAGAAAAACTGAATATTCGCGGTTGTAAAGTTGATGGAACGTGTGGAAAAAGGTAACAGAATTAAATAATAATACGAGTACTTCCGTCGTCGTTATTGGTTCTCAGAAGTTTTTTTTTTTTAAACTACCTTGGACCATCCACCTTAAGCTCTTTTTCTATATATAATCCCGCTTCAAATTGAAATAGTTTATTTTGTAAAATACGAGTACGTACATATAATACACTTTTTCAAAGTCAAATTTTATCTTTAAAAAGCAATATTTAATAACGTCAAGCACATAACTGTTAAGGTATGTTATATGTTTACGCGATTAACACCCGAATTTTATGCTCAAAATATTTAATAAATTAATAATTTGTATATATATAAAATCCTATCCCACTAATATTATAAATGCGAAATTTTGGATGGATGGATGTTTGTTACTCCTTCACGCCGTAACTACTGAACCGATTAGGCTGAAACTTTACACAAATGTAGTTCGAGACCTACTCATACTCATACTCATACTTATTTATTCATAATTTATCATTACATGTCTAACATTATTATTACATTATTTCAATAGTATTACTCAATATTTATCAATATTATTAAATTATTATTACATTATTATAAAATTAAAGCAGGACAGTAGGTTATATTATATTTCAACAATACGGTTTTTATGTAACATCATCTGATAGGTATTTTTTACGGAATAGTATGCCTTTTCTAAAAGAAATGCTTTGACTTTGCTTACAAATGTTCGCAACGTATGCATTTTTTTAATGTGATCGGGAAGCTTGTTAAACAAACACGGAGCTATGCAGTGCAAGGAGTTACCTGTCTTACTGAGACGATGCTTAACGGCATGTAGGTCATTACCTACCTAGAATAGAACATAAGTTACTTTTTATGCCATAGAACAAGAAATAGTGTCGTTCAGAGACGCGGCATGGCCTTCAGCCTTGCCAAACATACTATTATCAAAGACCGCCAAAGAGACATTAGCAAAGAATTAAATAATTCAGAGAACAAAAAATAGTGTCGATCAGAAAAGCGGCTTGGCCAAAGACACTTAATCTTATCCCAAAATCAGTAATTTCAAAGTCAAATAGAACTTTCAAATATCGTCTAAAACTTCCAAAAAAAAATACGCAATATAGTTCAAATATTTTTTTCTAGGTCTTCCACGCATGTGTTACACGATCAGATAAACTTTGCTCGATATAAATAATTCACGAACACAGCATGTAATAAGACCTTTCAAATAATGCCATTTCCATAATTCCACTCTTTTAAACGAAACATATCTGGTAATATTGCTCTTTAAATTTTCTAGGTCGACCACGTAAGTTTTAATAAACATATCCCTTATTTTTAAACAATTTAAAAACCGATTAAAACAACGTAAAAGTACAAAAGTGTGGTTATTTTCTTTACTCCTTACACGTAAAGAAAAAGACAGAGAGTCACTCTTCTGGGATAAGAGCGCCTTAACATCAAATTAGAGACGATGAGAATCCAAAACACTCCATATCTCCAAACCAGAGTCAGGTCAACTACGTACAAAAAAATTAATGAGCTGAAAAATATTTACAGATTCGATACGACTATACAAAAACTTAATCAACGCGGGCGAAGCCGTGGGCAAAAGCTAGTAATACATATGTATAAACATAATACATTGTATTATCTGTGCTTACATGAACTAAATTAGTTAAAGGGATATTTAATTTATACAGTAATGTATACAGTGTGTCCCTCGTACAAGTGCACATCCGAAAGTGGGTGAAACTAGATCTAAATATATCGACAAAAACAAAGAAAAAAAAATGTATTTGATTTTTTTTTTATCTTGAAAAAATACGCCACCTGGGTATCTTTGTATGGGACGCGAGCGCAGTGCCTTTGGTTAACCGCTCGTAGAAAATATTCTATTTATGACAGAACGTTGTTTTTTTTTTGTTAGAAAGATAATGGAATAGGCAATGATAAATAGGAATAAAAGTATAGTAAAACGGGGACATAATTTTGAAAAAAAATTGTATTACTGAAAAAAAAAGAGGAAAAAATTAAAGAAATGATCTTTTTTGGATATTATTTTTATGGTAATGGTAATTGATTATGTTTTGTTTTTGATTTGGTATACAACGTCTATTCTTAAGAATTATAACAGTTTTATTTCATTGCATTACTCGCTATAGATCAAAAGTTATGACATATTTTATACACAGTCTCCATGGTAGGCATAAACAACAACAATAAACAACGTAAATTTATAAAACAAAGATTTTCTAAAAAAAAAAACTTTTTTTGTCGATAAAATAAGGTCTAGTTTCACCCCTTTTCGGATGTGCACTTGTATGAGGGACACACTGTATACGATTGAAATTGTATCCTTTCCAAATATTTCTTATTGAAAATATGAAATTATAGGTGTTATGCATTGAAGTGTAATGAATTACGTAATAACTCAATATTATATAGATAGATTTTACAAAATATACTCTAGCAATGAAATGTACCGGGTGCTCCAACACATTCCACTATCATTGTGTTGAGATTCTAGAAGCAGACTTTAAGAAAATACTTCCAATGAATAGAGGAAAATGGAAATGTCTTAGATGTAAACCAAAAAAAACTCAAGAGAAAACGAAGAGCCCCCTCGTCTCTAACACAGGGAATGAAACGACGTCATCGATCGTTAACTTGGACGGAAATAGTATCATTGGTCTCATGAACAAAAACTTCGAAACCTTGAAGACCATGATAGAAAACCTCCGCACGGATATTAACAATAAATGGACCAAATTAACGGAAACTGTTGCATCATGGGAATCAAAATTCACAGAAATGGAAAGCAAAGTAGCAACCTTAGAAATCAACAACGGTACGATTTCTTGTGAAAACAGCTCACTCCGCAACGACCTCCAAGTGTTGCAAAATCATGTCGACGATTTGGAGCAGAGATCCCGAAACTGTAATATAGAGATCCAGAATGTCCCAGAACTTAGGGGAGAAAACCTTATACACGTCGTAGAAACCATCGGGACAATCATAGGCCTACCAATACCCCCAACTCAGATCAAAGACGTTCATAGGGTTGCTCATAATCATAACACAAAGACCGATCGACCAAAAAACATTATTCTGCAACTTACCACACGACACATTCGTAATGACATCCTCGCAGCAGTAAGAGCGCGCCGTGGGTTCACTGTTACTCAACTGCAAAAAGCGGCAGCAGGTGGCACCAGGATCGGCAGTAGTAACCAAGCGGAAAATCAAGGAGAAGACCAGCGAATCTATATGAACGAGCATCTCACACTGAAAAACAAAATTTTGTATGCCGAGGCTCGAAAAGTCAAGAAGGAAAAGAATTATAAATTTACGTGGATCAAAAATTCTACTATTCTCATGCGGAAGGGGGATGACTCCAAGGTTATAACGATCCGTAACACGAATGATCTTACAAAACTGTGACTGGATTTAACCAATATTATGCTATTGAGTCTGCTATGTAAACTTACAATATCAATATCTTTACTTGTTCTGTTGTATATGCAAGAATCTGTCTCCCTCATACAACTTATTTACGTCTTAATCTGTACAAAGAGTCATGATTTGTTTAACCTAGAAAAAAATAAATTTTGCTATTTATTATATAATTATATATTTAATATAACCTACCTTTATAACATATCTGTCTGCACTAAAAGCCTTTTGGATCACAAGCACACCCCAAACACAACAAATATATTTAAAACTTCTCTTCATTTAAATAAAATACAACAGCTTAAATAATTTAAATATTTATTATCAAAATTGTGGTGGTTTGCGTTCCAAACTGGCTGACCTTCGACTTGGAATATTAAATTCGGATTATGACATAATTATTATCACTGAAACCTGGCTGAGACCGGGGATATATGACTCTGAGTTGGCTGATGATAGATACAGAATTTTTCGGAGAGACAGAGATTTATCTAAAACAGTAAAATTAGATGGAGGCGGTATCTTTATCGCTATTAAGAAAACAATTCCTGCGACTAGACGATTTGACTTGGAGGACCCGGTTTACGAAGACATAATAATTACCCTACCGACACAACAAAACTCTATTCTACTTTTATCAATTAATTATATACCTCCAAAATCCAAATCACATATCTACGAAACACTTCTAGGTAAAATGCAGCGAATATACCTTACTCATCCTGAATTTACCTATTGTATTACTGGTGATTTTAACATACCAGACCTAGAATGGACTCCAAACAATTACGATAGAGCACTTATGCCATCACAACCAACTAATGCAATCCAACGAATACTCATAAACACAATAACTTTAATGAAACTTTGTCAGTACAACTGCTGTCTCAACGATAATAATCGTATTCTCGACCTGCTACTTTGCAGTATCTCATGTTTATGTGTTCGGTCCAAAATTGACATCTCTCGGTCAGGTATCCACCATCCATCTTTTGAGTATACCATGGAAAGATCTGCGCAAAAATCAATCCCCCCCGGACACAACCCTAAATATAACTTCAATAAAGCTGATTATTCGTTAATCCGTGACAAAATCCAGACCCTCAATTGGGATGATAAGCTCAAAAACACCAACGCGTCAACTTCGGTGGATACATTTTATGATATTATTTACAACATAATTGACCAAACTGTACCAATGAAAAGAAATAAACAGACAAAATATCCAATTTGGTTCTCCCCAGCACTGAAAAGCTCACTTAACCGAAAGTTAAAATTATGGCGCCGGTGGAAAATTTATAAATCTCTTGCTGATTACGCTGAGTATTCTCTCCTTCGTACACGCTGCAAATTACTTTTGTCACAATGCTTTCGAACGTATATTACGGATACTGAGTTAGCCATACCTAATAATATAAAACACTTCTGGCAATACGTATCATCTTTAAAGAAAAGCGATTCCGGATACCCCAGTACAATGATACTTGGAGATAACTCGTCCAGCGATCCTACTACAATAGCAGAGATGTTTAGTGACTTCTTTTCCTCTGTCTTCGAACCAACTGACTGTTTAAATTGCCAAAACTTAGATAGCCTCCAAAGTAACCCGGTGGCCGAGCAAACAGCTTCAATACATCTTACACAAGAGAAAATAGAGCAAGGACTAAAAAATTTGGACAGTACAAAGGGTCCAGGGCCCGACAAAATAAGCGCCTTTTTTTTAAAAAATCTTCATGTTGCATTAGCTTACCCACTTCACATAATATTTAACAAATGCTTAACTGAAGGTACGTTCCCAGATAGATGGAAGATGGCCAATGTGACTCCTATACATAAATCTGGTTCTAAAGCTAGGATCCCCAATTATAGACCTATATCCAACATATCAACTCTCCCTAAATTATTTGAATCTCTGGTCCATGATGCACTTTACCCCATCTTACAGTCACAAATAAGCCAACAGCAACATGGTTTTATGAAGAAAAGATCAATAGTCACTAATCTCTTGCTTTATTCTAACTTTTTGTTTGATGCTCTAGAAGCTGGCACTCAAGTAGATGCAATTTATACGGATTTTCGCAAGGCATTTGATAAGGTGGATCACAGGTTGCTTCTCGAGAGACTAGCGTATAACGGAATAAAAGGAAACTTACTAAAATGGTTTGCTTCATACATTGAAAATAGGTTTCAAGTGATCACTATAAATGGATACTGTTCACGAAAAAGGCTTGTCTCTTCTGGTGTTGTTCAGGGCTCTATTTTGGGACCTCTGCAGTATCTGCTATTTATTAATGAAATAGAGCAGTGTTTTCACAACTCTAATATACTCATGTTTGCTGACGATTTGAAGATATTTAAGGCTGTCAAGAACCAACATGATTGCACCCTAATACAAGAAGATTTAATCAGGTTCAAGGATTTTTGTTCACGTTACAAGCTGCAACTCGCCTATGATAAATGTCAGCAAATATCATTTACTAAGAACCATAATAGGGTGGAATATGTGTACAGCATAGGGGGCGTAGACGTAGCTAAAGTAACCAGCGTTCGTGACCTCGGTGTCACATTTGACGAAAAACTCACATTTGATCAACACATAGATAAAATCTGTAAAAAAGCTTATCAACTACTAGGATTTGTGTTAAGAATAACAAAACATTTTAAACACGCATCGACATACATAACTTTATATCAGTCACTTATACGTTCACAGCTCGACTTTGCCTCCGTCGTATGGAATCCATTTTATGCAGTATACTCAAATAAACTAGAAATGATCCAGAAAAGATTTGTGAAAGCACTTCACTTCAGACTGACGCGATCTCAAGGACATTACTCGGATCTCCTTCAACTTTACAAGTTACAACGCCTAAGCGATAGACGAACCTTACTGGACGCGATGACTCTCTACAATATCTGTAACAACCTTTATGACTGTCCTTCTCTACTGAAACAGATCAGATTTAGAACACCTGCGCGGTCTTCACGATCCCAGGCCCTATTCTCTTTGCCTTTGACGCGAAAAAACGCCGGTCGTCGAGCACCTCTCAGACGAATCTGCGAGTCATTCAACAAATCACTCCTCTCAGCTGACCTATTTAATTCAAAAAGGTTTACTTTTAAACGACAAATAAGACAAATTCTTGACGACTCTTAACAACAAATAAATAATCTTATTTCAATCAACCATAATCTAATTAAATAATATTATGTATGTATATGGTATATATGTATGTATTGGTATGTATGTTTATATATTCATTTCGTTATTTCCCGACTTATTTATGTATGTAGTGTATCATTATTCTGTAACATTGTGTGTTTAATTAATTATAATCAAAAATTGTACATTTAGTTAAGTTAGGTTTAGATTTAGATTTAGGTCTTTTCTGTAGCGTCACCAAATTTTATATTTCTTCTTTTTATCTCTCTGAGGAAAATGTTGAAGGGAGTAGATTTAAATATTTATAAAAAAAAATTTGTTAGTTCCTTTTAGTTATATCTGTAGTTTACTTCTGTTGTTTTTCCCTAAATAAATAAATAAATAAATAAATAAATAGATATTTCTAAACTTAAATTCTAAATCCAACTTAGGTCTTTAAATAGCTACAAAATGTAAACGTCCTAGAAATTTAAGAAACTTTATAAATGCAGTAAAAATATATACATCAGACTATTTCAACGAAATGTGTATTTTTAGTTAACAAGGAAAAGCTTTTTCCTTCATTATTGTGAAAACTTGTACAACGGAATAAATAAATAAAATCTCACCTTGTACATCACACGCCTCAGGCGAAGTTTTAAAAGTAAAATACCAATAAAAAGCCTCTCCCATTCTCTTTTCAAATAAAATTTACATTTTGACGAAGAATAGGCAGGCGTACACCAAGACGATGTAATGTAATGTAATACACAGCATTTGTATGTGTTACTTACGTATTTTTATAAAAGTGGTTCAGTATGATCACTGGATTGTGTGGTTTCAATAATGCTCTCTAATATTAAACCATTATAGAACATCGTGATGCCACGGATATGTTTGTGGATTTGTAGTAGAAACCATAATGTAACTTTTCCTTTGATCTACCCACTAAGATAAAATCGTATTATGAACATTTAATATAACATAAAACATAACTACGAGTATGTATTAACTTATTAACTTAGATTAATTAATTTACTTATGTGGTAGATTCTAATAGCACCGCAAACAAACCCCTAAGGGTTTAAGGGGTGTATACTTGAAATATGTTTGTGTAACTGTATGTGTGTAAATAAATAAAAAAAATGTAAACGTTCCTGTCTGTTTACGCTCGGTATACATAATAAAAATGCAAAATAAATACAACATAATATTTCGGGCGGGCCTCACTGGGCCTGGCATCATAAAATATGGGGCACGAAAATATCTTGAGATTATTTTGCATTTTTAATAAGATATTAACATACCTAATCCCCGATCCCAGTAATGATGGGCGTGTTCCAGTAGGCAGCCAACCTGGCTACAGGCTCCAGCGCAAAGGCGCACGCTGGGCCTATGAACGCGATGACGTCATCCCTAGTGCATATCCTAAAGTATGAATATACCTGATCCCCCATCCCAGTAATGATGAGCGTGTTCCAGTAGGCAGCCAGCCTGGCTACAGGCTCCAGCGCAAAGGCGCACGCTGGGCCTATGAACTCGATGACGTCATCCCTAGTGCATATCCTAAAGTATGAATATACCTGATCCCCCATCCCAGTAATGATGGGCGTGTTCCAGTAGGCAGCCAGCCTGGCTACAGGCTCCAGCGCAAAGGCGCACGCTGGGCCTATGAACTCGATGACGTCATCCCTAGTGCATATCCTAAAGTATGAATATACCTGATCCCCCATCCCAGTAATGATGGGCGTGTTCCAGTAGGCAGCCAGCCTGGCTACAGGCTCCAGCGCGAAAGCGCACGCTGGGCCTATGAACGCGATGACATCATCCTTGAAGTGCATGTCAGCTGCTAGTCCGGGGGCGATGGCACCGGAGCACGATGGATAACTAGGGACAAATATGTCACGTTAAGATATATGATATTATAGATAGTGATTGACAATAATGTTTGGCTTCGATAAAACTATCAGAAGTGAGAATACAAAAATACGAGTTTTTATTAAAACTTGAAAAATAACTCTGCCGGGAGTGGCAAAGTCCTGGAAAGGCTTAAGTCCAGCAGTGGACGAAGTAGGCTGATGGATGATGATGGATGAATAAAAATAACAAAAATTATATATCATGTAAATAATACCGTCTTCAACCAAAGAAGGCTAAACTATATATTAAATATTTTTACGAGTAACCTAAAAGAAACAGGAAGTCAACACACCTAAAAGTCCTTACCCGATCTAATTTGTAAACAAAACACATTTTTCTTGACCGTACTTCAAAGGCGATGAATTTTTTCATCTTCAGCAAAAAATAAATCTTTTTTCGTAATTGCTTGCAAAGTCGACATTATTTCGCAAAGGCTTCTGTGGAAAATTCAAGGTCACGATAAAATAAAATAAAACATCCCTTATCTTAAAATTATTTTAAAATAAATTATGAATATAAATAAAAAAGTATTACTTGTAATCGATATATATTTCGACCCACTTGTGGTCGTCGTCAGTCGAATTGTCAATTCAAATCAGACAATTCGACTGACGACGACCACAAGTGGGTCGAAATATATATCGATTACAAGTAATACTTTTTTATTTATATTCATAATTTATTTTAAAATAATTAAAAGCTAAAAAGGCTTTAAAATAATATTTATCCTTATCTTAAAACTAAGATTAAGATCCTGTCCAAACGTAAACAAATTAAGGCGCTATATGCTGCAGAAGTGCTGCCACGTGAGAAAAAAATCATTATTTACTTACTAGAATAATTATTGAAAATCTGCTCAAGTAAATGTGTAGATATAGCAATAAACTAAATTTAAATAGCATAGTTTTCATAAACAACGTCTTTGATGAGCTAAAATTTTAACTAAGGCCAAAAGCGGCCGTTTTTAGCAAATAATTTTAACGATTTTTTTTCTAAAGTGACAGACAGCACTTTCGCAGCATAAAGTGCCTTAACGTGGACGCTATTGTTATATACTTAAGAGCAATCATGTTACGTATAATCTCCGCTCGGATGTCATTTGTTTTCGACCGCTTAGTACTGTTACCATCGCTATCGAGTATATTTTGTTTAGTACCTAATATATTTATGATTTTACTCATAATGTCTATGATCGCAAGTTAGTGTCATCTGTCTTTCAGTAAGGTTCCGTTTTAAAACGTGAGATTGTCGTGCGAAATTTCTCTTGTTTTTAAGAAAGGGACATAGCTATATACGAGGAAGAAAAAGAAAGTTCTGGGTCCGGGTGGAAGGCCAACATACCAGTTATGTCCGGACAAATCAGGACGGATGGTTACCCTACTCCCAGATTATTTATTTAGAACAGTTTCAAATAAATTCGTCTTTTTTTTGCTGAAATCCCGCGTAGCATCAGGCGCGTGCACAACATATTTAACCTAGGTAGGCAGATTTATTTTGACAAATGAAAATAAAAATAACTTATCAAATATTTGAGTAAGCTTGTTCATATGATGACAGCAAAAGAAGTAAAGTTCTGACCACCTCAAGTAGGTTTGTAAATTACACGGACTATCTAACTATCTAAAATATACGGAAAACAATACAGGGCATTGGTGTGTACACAACCCGACAACTATTTATATGACTCGTAATAGTTTTTATTTAATTGGCGAGTTAGTTCCTTTCTTTTGACACAATTGTGTAGTTCTGGTATACACTTTCCTTGAATTATGACCTTTCGTTTCTCCTCAAAAGATAATTTTCCGAACGCCTGATTTTTCAATTTTGTCAAACACACAAGGCCGTCAAGTTTCACAAGTAAATTTTTCCATTTCAACACAACAAACCTGGTCAAAATCACCGAACCAATACTAACTATTTATATATGCACTAAGAAACCGAACTCTGCTCTGAATAACGTTAATAAACAAACTTTCCACGCGCGATAACACCAGAAAGAAAACTAATAAAAACAAACAAAATGCTTTATTCGCAAGGAGACAACTGATGCAACACGGATAAATTAAAAAGGTGAGACATTCCTTTTACTCCTTTGGCGACTGCATACTACGTAATGTAATCGTAGCGTACTAACGAGGCACAGCTTTTATTTGCAGAATTGACTTTTGCGGCGCGAAGATAAGGGTGATAATAGCAAAATACAGATGAATCATTTATTGTGGTTTTGTAATCGAGCTCAAAGCGAGCCATGGATGTGTGCGTGCTGTACTTGCGTGAACGAGAATTTCAAAGTGTGCGTGATTAGGCTGCCTTTAGTAGCTTCTTCGGTCATACAATAAAGTACGCGTGTTCTTATTATATAGTTATTAAGTTTGAATTTCCGCGCTCTACCGCGCGTAACCGCGCGTTGTTATTGGTCAAGAGACTGTGTTTAACTGTAAAGCGCTGAACTTATTGCAAGGTAGGCAGTGCCTTTGTGTCTTTATGGACGGCACGCCTCTGCGTAGCATGTATGTGGCAATTTTTAAGCTCATAGATAGAGTGTACTTTGAATAATTATTGGCAATGTTTAGAAAATTAAAATTTTATTTTATATATACATACATATATGTACACCTCTCACAATCTGAATAGGTAAATATTATATTTATCTATGTTTATGTAGTCTATGTATATTTATCATATTTTTTAGCTTGTATTTAAAGTAATTATTGATACAAAATTTTATTTGTAATTAGCCTTATGAGTACTTGTATAATTCTTTGTATGTTTTTCTTCTCTGTGTATGATTACCTACTTCGTTTATGTTACTTTTTCCTAGGTTCCGTTTCAAAATCAGCGATTGTCACTCGGAGTGATACGAATTTTACCCTACAGCCATTCAGAAATCGGTACGAGTGAATGCGAGGGTAAACGAGCTATTACCCGACAGTAGCACGTAAGTGTTTTGAAACGCATCCGGGGAATGTGAATATCACACTGACAAGACAGACACTGACAAATGCGATTTCTAACGCTGCTTGGGTACCGTTAAAATTCGCCTGACAGTTGAATCTCTCAAGCTTTCCCGGCTTTTGCACAAAAACTTGAAAATTGTATTTAATCAAATATTTTTATTTAAATCTTTTTATTAAATCTAATTATTAAAATATTTAATCAAATAATTAAATCAAAGATTTTTAATAAAAAGCACCTGGCGACAACACTCGCAAGCGTTTCAAAACCCGATTTTTCCTGCCCTGTCCAGTATATAACTATATCCCTTTCTTAAAAACGAGTAAAATTTCGCACGATATTCAAACGTTTCGAAACGGAACCCTATTATGATGGTTTTGCTGTCAGAAATCTCTGTTTAGAGATAAAGCTCGCCAATGTGTATCTTTTTTCACAGTAATTTTGTTTGCGTTTATATTTTCGTGTGTGTACAATAAAGAATGAAGAATACATCAGAACAATGATCAAACAAAACATAGAAAAATCTTTATTTCTCGTGAATGTCGTAGGTGTCAAAACCGTGAAATTATAATTTCACTAGATTCGGTTAGGTTATGAAAAAAATTTACAAAAATATACTGTGAAATCATAATTTCAATAGATTAGGTTTGTTTATAAAAAATTTTACAAAAACCTACTTGAAATATAATTTGGTCGAAACAAACTTAAAACAGCATTTTAAGCTTGTTTGGAAAAAATCGTGAGGAATTGTGCATTTTATTAACTGTCTATTTATAAACCTAACTTATACTGAAATATTGGCGTGAATTGCCACAGGCCAATATCTTTTTCACTTTTAACTTCTTAAAAACAAAGTTAAGTTGTGCACTTTGTACCGAACGAATGACGTTTAACATTAATATCAATTGTACCGATGTTCATGCTTTTAACCCCACTTCCTCTATTTTTACGGAATATCAGTGTACCACTAGGACTAATATAACAGTGGAGAAGTAAAAGTGTATTTTACACATAATCAATAATCAAATAATCATAAACGAGTATTCCACGGCGACTGAACTGTGCGTTCCTTGTTCTGCGTTAGTGCTACGAGAATAACTATATTATTTGTTTTGAACGTTCTTGTTCTACGTTAGTGCTACGAGAATAACTATATTATTTGTTTTGAACGTTACTTGTTCTACGTTAGTGCTACGAGAATAACTATATTATTTGTTTTGAACGTTACTTGTTCTACGTTAGTGCTACGAGAATAACTATATTATTTGTTTTGAACGTTACTTGTTCTACGTTAGTGCTACGAGAATAACTATATTATTTGTTTTGAACGTTACTTGTTCTACGTTAGTGCTACGAGAATAACTATATTATTTGTTTTGAACGTTACTTGTTCTACGTTAGTGCTACGAGAATAACTATATTATTTGTTTTGAACGTTACTTGTTCTACGTTAGTGCTACGAGAATAACTATATTATTTGCTTTGAACGTTCCTTGTTCTACATTGGTGCTACGAGAATAACTATATTATTTGCTTTAAACGTTCTTTGTTCTACGTTAGTGCTACGAGAATAACTATACTATTTGCTTTGAACGTTCCTTGTTCTACGTTGGTGCTACGAGAATAACTATATTATTTGCTTTGAACGGTACTTCATTAAATTTAGTTAGTTCGCCCTTTCTTTTTGCTACGACGACGTAGCAAGCATTACGACAAATGGTTCTCCCGCATTGTAGAACCGCTCTGTGTCATTCAATAGACTTTCTGGCGACGCATACGTATCAATTATAATTGGATTATTATAAATAAAAATAAAAAAGTATTGATGTTTTACGATATATATTTGGACTAACTTGTGTCAACCACAAGTTAGAAAACATTAATAATTTTTCTATTTATAAAGATTATATAATCCATTTAACAAAAATAAAAGGCTCTAGAAAGCATTTAAAATAATATTTATTACATTATAATTGGCAAATACTATATCACTGATGAGAAATTTGCTACGGAAGTGCTACAAGAAACCTTGATTTTTAGGGTTCCGTACCCAAAAGTTAACCAACAGGACCCTATTACTAAGACTTTGCTGTCCGTCTGTCTGTCCGTCTATCTGTCCGTCTGTCCGTCTGTCCGTCTGTCCATCTGTCCGTCTGTCCGTCTGTCACCAGGCTGTATCTCATGAACCGTGATAGTTAGACAGTTGAAATTTTCACAGATGATGTATTTCTGTTGCCACTATAATAACAAATACTAAAAAACAGAATAAAATAAATATATAAGGGGGCTCCTATACAACATACATGTTTTTTTTTTTGCCGTTTTTATAGATAATGGTACGGAACCCTTCGTGTGCGAGTCTGACTCGCACTTGGCTGGTTTTGTTTAGATTCTAGTGCAGCTATACTTGAACTTTTTTTCTTGTTCCGCAGACACATTTATTATATAACTATGGCATGTGAACCACTACATACATTTTATTTGTTTTCAATGCAGGTGCTCGTAAAGGCCCACTTTTTATGCATTAAAACCGAACAGAAAGTCGATTATTTTGCCCTAGGGCTTTATTATTATAATTTTTTTTAATTTACTTACAATGGTTGGCTAACCTGCAGCCTTTCCTGTGTACCATAAATGTCATACTTCGTTTTCCACTGTTTAACGGCTCTGGATACAGTCCTTTTGAGCCAATTACAATTTAAAGTTCACACAATTATATTTGTTTTATTTCCTCACACTATGCATTGAAAAACGTAGTATGATACACGGGCGTAAGAGCAATAAATTACTCGGTTACGTTTAAAACACTCGCTACGCTCGTGTTTTAAATCGTTCTCGTAATTTATTCCTTTGCGCCCTTGTAGCATAAACTACTATTAAGGATTTTAATGCAGTATTATATACTTCTTTATGTTTGTACTCCTTGATAAATAAAGGTGGGCGTTAATGAAAATAGTAGTTTATGCTACAAGGGCGCAAAGGAATAAATTACGAGGACGATTTAAAACACGAGCGTAGCGAGTGTTTTAAACGTAACCGAGTAATTTATTGCTCTTACGCCTGTGTATCATACTACGTTTTTCAATGCATAGTGTGAGGAAATAAAACAAATATAATTTTGTGAACTTTAAATTGTAATTGGCTCAAAAGGACTGTATCTAGAGCCGTTAAACTGAATTTGAATCAATAATTTGAATTATTAGTGCATTTTAGATATTTTTTGTTTATAAATAAATCAATTATGAGTACGATGATGTTTGGAATATTGTTTAACAATTTTGTCAAATCTGGCTTGTAACAGCTGCAGGGTACCTACATTTTATACGACATCTAGATGAGAGTCCCTAAACCTTTCTGTATACAACGTGAATACTCGTAACGTAAACAACGTAAGCGAAATTTGCGTTGTTTGTAGTCTTATAGGTACATGGGTTCGGGCATTATTTGCCATGATTCATCAAATAAAATTTTCTGTATCTTTATACTACACCTGCTCGGAAAGTACCTTCTTTCTTTGTTGAAAACGATGCAGAAAATACGTCATTACTGTCATACAAATATGCGGGCGGCAAAAGTGTATGAAAATTCATTGTTAACGTGCTTGAGCGGGCAGAAAAAGTATATGCAAATCCATTGTCAACGTGCTGTTTTTTTTTTTTTTTAAATAACATAAAGAATGAGCAAGTGGCCAAGTGGCCAGTATTATTTTGCGAACTCGTACATAAAACTCGAAAAATGATACTGGCCACTTGCTTTTCCTGCACATAATAAAAAATAAGAAGGAAATTAAAAGTGACAATCGCACGCGAGTCAGTCGGTTTCTTTTATTGTATCTTGATTAAAAGTAAAATTATACTATTTCCTCGCAGGTGTAGTATAAAGCACTATGTATCACTCGGGAGAAAGTGCCATTCCCCTTTCTTCCCTCGGTGAACAATGTACTATTTCTTCAAAAATAGCAAAGCTTATATAATTTTTCATTTCGACAAATCCGTCAAATAACTCTGCTCAGTTACAGTCCAAAACTAAAGCCAGTTGTGGAATAATTATTGGCTCTTTGTGTCTAGGATTTTTTATTAGCAAACCACCGCCCACTACGTAGCTACATAGTTTTAAAGTGAAAATGGATCGCAGATACCAACTTCTTCTATTTTCTATTAGCGGTAATAGTAGTTTATGTTACAAGGGCGAAAAGGAATAAATTACGAGGACGATTTAAAACACGAGCGTAGCGAGTGTTTTAAACATAACCGAGTAATTTATTGCTCTTACGCCCGTGTATCATACTACGTTTTTCAATGCATAGTGTGAGGAAATGAAACAAATACAATCTTGTGAACTTAAATTATGGTTGGCTGAAAAGGATTGTATCCAGAGCCCTTAAACAGTGGAAAAAAAAGTATAACATCTATGGTACACAGGAAAGGCTGCAGGTTAGCCAACCATTGCAAATGAATTAAAAAAAAACAATTATAATAAAGCCCTAGGGCAAAATAATCGACTTTCTGTTCGGTTTTGTGGCATAAAAAGTGGGCCTTTACGAGCACATGCATTGAAAACATATTTATGCAGATTTTGCAGATATACTGGGTGGGCAAAGTGGCTGGAAAAATTTGAGGGCCGTGGAGGGCAACTACCTTAAATCCTTTATTAGCTCATTTTACTGAAAGGAAACATTCCTTTATTTTTAAAAAGAAACAAAACTGCATTCAAGGATATTCTGAAATCCGCTTGTCTCCCCCGGGAATTGAACCAACTAAAAATTAAAAAATAAACCCTCGCTATTTTACTATACGAATCGGTATAGTACTAGTACTAGGTATTGTTAATAAAGAATTTGTAATATATTCAATTTCATGGGTATCTCGTACAACAGATGAGTGTAAGACTAAAATGTTTATTAGACAAATTTTATCCTACCGATTCGTATAATAAAATAGCGGGGGTTTATTTTTTTTATTTTTAGTTGGTTCATTTCCCGGGTGAGACAAGCAAATTTTAGAAGATCTTTGAATGCAGTTTTGTTTCTTTTAAAAAATAAAGGAATGTTTCCTTTCAGTAAAATGAGCTACCTAAAGGATTTAAGGTAGTTCCCCTCCAGGGCCCTTAAATTTTTTCCACCCTGTATTTCCCCAAAAATCCCCAAGAGGGTGTCAGAGAACTGTGAAATGCAAGTCACAGTCCACACTCGGTACACCCGCGTTTCACCGGAGATTTTTACGTCCCAACGTGATGGGTGTTGAACCCTATATCGCCGTACTTCGGGCTTTTTAGGGCATGCAGCTTTCCTTACGATGTTTTCATTCACCCTTCAGCAAGTGGTAAGTAAGAACAAATACTATGCACATAAATTGCAAATTACTAACTAATTGGCGCATGCCCGACCGAGGAATGAACCTGGATCTCGAGATTTAGAGGCACGCTTTCCAAAAGTCCGAGAGTTAATAGTCCTGAGATGTAGAAAAGACAAACAATAATAATAATAATTCACCGACGATTATTACATCAACGTACTTCGGGCACAAATAGGACCCGCAGCTTAACGTGCCATCCGAAGCACGCAGACCGAACACAAATGTGCCACTACGGGATTTGAACTCGCGACTTACAGATTCGTAGTTGAGTACTAGAACCATCCATCCATCCATCCATCAGCCTAGTCCGTCCACTGCTGGACATAAGCCTTTCCAGGACTTTGCCACTGCCGGCGGTCATCCTGGAAGAATTGCCCATACTCACACACGCTGGGCAGGCGGGTTGGTGAGCGCGGTGCCGGGACCCTCGCATCAGTGACGCCGCTGCCCGTCACCAGTCTGTTCCATATAAGTACTAGAACCAATATTCGGAAATCTATCCAAAAGCTAAAGGTAGATTGGTTAGTTCCACTGTTCCAAAACAAACGAGGCGTCCCCAAAATAGCCAGCGGATCTAGAATTAGTTCGTTGATCTACAAGCACAACCGTTCGAGGCTCACTCGCCTCGTCTTCGTCAAACGACGCAAGGGACGAATGTATATAAGTAAGCGAGATATGTAACATTTATCCTGCTCACTCGCGTAGGTTTGGCTCTTTTGTCATTTGTCGAAGACGTAACGAGTTAGCCCCGAACGGCTTTGTTTCTAGACCCGCTGGGCAGGTTTAGGAAGTTAATAATAAATAGCTCCGCACTGCTTCGCTCGACTCTATGTGGTTTCAGCAATGTACAATAGTCTTTAGCATAATCTAGTTTGTGTAAACAAGTTTCAACCCACTCATTATTTAGAAACTTACAAACTTAAGAGGCTATGTCAATTTTATTTTTGTCACATTGTCACCTTGAGTAAAAAAACGCGCAATGTGAGAGGAGCGGATTCAGGGCGAAAGAGAAAAAGTATTTTTTTATTTTTTATAAAGAAGAACTAAAATATCCGTCAAAATTTCGAAAATAAAAACTTAGATATTGTTAAAATCCATTTTGATTTACGTGCATGATTCCTAGTCGGCAAACAAGGAGAAAAAGTGCGTGTATGAAGACCTCATTTCAATAATTATTCCTATCGAGGAAAGTTTATTCAAACAAGTTTTCCAAAATCAAAACCCTAGATTATATAGTCTAAATTCATAAGCCAAAAATTTACTGCATTTTGTTTTTATTTCATGAAATACACAGTAAAAAACAGCCGTATTTTACTGACCTAGCGCCTTAAGATTAATAAACCAATTTGGCCTATAAACTAGGCTAAATTACTTTAGCCTTTAAACTTAGGCTAAATTACTTTAGACCATCGTTTTTCAAACTGTGTAGGGAGCTCGCAGTTTGTCAAAAAAACGTAGGGTCTGATTATGAAAAATAATTTTATTCATACAACGAATTTTAAATAACGTTTAAATAGGGAGGCAGTCGTAAATATTTTTTCAATGCAAGTGCTCGTAAAGGCCCACTTTTTATGCATCAAAACCGAACAGAAAGTCAATCATTTTGCCCTAGGGCTTTATTGTTATTATTTTTTTTATTTATTTACTATGCATTCTTTCCTGTGTACCATAAATGTCATACTTTTTTTCCACTGTTTAACGGGTCTGGATACAGTCCTTTTGAGCCAATCATAATTTAAAGTTCACAAGATTCTATTTGTTTTATTTCCTCACACTATGCATTGAAAACCGTAGTATGATACACGGGAGTAAGAGCAATAAATTACTCGGTTACGTTTAATCGTCCTCGTAATTTATTCCTTTTCGCCCTTGTAGCATATACTACTATTATTTTATGTTTTGGATTTTTAAGGGATCGTTATACTAAAAAAAGATTAAGAAACGTTGCTTTAGACTATAAACTATCTAATATTAAACTGGGAACATGTAAAATTCATCTTGTTTCAGATTTCTCAAACTATCTATATTTATATGATTTATAACAAACTCCATTAACTTGGAAAACTCTAGAATATTATTGTAGTAAATACAAGATACGGGTTCGAGCTCCGTCAGAGATTTATTTTTCTTAGAGAATTTGTTTCAAATTCACTTTTTCATTAACTTATCAACTCCATATGTACATACGACATCAAAAGCAGTTTTAAAAGTCCCTACAGTGTTTGACCGATGTTATAATATTACATGATAACACTGCAATTCTGCGTTGTGATTGGCCAAATTTATTATAACATACCGTTAGAAAACGAATCACCAGCGATAACGTCTTGATTTTTTAAGCCACGCTCTCTTTACTCGTTCTCGCTTCTGATTGGTCTGTGTCAGGCATGTACCTATTTACTAATTCCATGGTCTCAGGTATCATGACGAGTATCACGACAATATCATGACGAGTGTTCTTTTTCTCATTTTTCGCTAAACATTATGAATAATTTTACGTGATAATTTTAGACGGTATTTTTTAATGTCGTAGATAAAGTATGCAATTAGACATAATTGGACATTGGGACCCTCGTGCAGTTTCGTTCGTTTCGTAAACAAGCACTCATGTCCCAATGTCTCATATTATGTCACAGTTGCCCAAATACTATTATAATTCAAATCGGTTTCGCCTTATTGCGTTATCAAAGAACAATAAGAAAATTAAATAAATATGATGATGATGAAAGAAATTGATATGAGTACTTATAAAGTGATATGATTAATACTTGTGATTGTCGGCACTTAGTGAAACATTATCAATATATTGATAAAAACATTTGTACCTACTGTTTCATTGATATAAACTTTAATAACTCCAACTAGTTTCGCCTTATGACATTATCAAAAATGTGTTTTTTTTTACATTGCAAATGGTTAATGATAACATATACTTTAATATAATATGATGTTCAAAGTTATATTATTCCTTGATAATGCCGTAAGGCGAAACCAGTTGGAGTTATTAAAGTTTATATCAGTGAAACAGTACAAGCCTTTTTATTAAAATATTGATGATGTTTCACCAAGTGCCGACAATCGCAAATATTAATAATTTATTTTTGCACTTGAATAATATCTGTAAGCTTTTTCGTTTACCTTTGCTTTAAAAATCTTAATGTTTCTGATAAAAGATCATATTTTGATAACTGACAAAATAAACAAAAACAAAGTAAGTAATTTACTATTCCAATGTTTCTCATTCATTTTTCTTTCGCTAACAAGCTAAACAAAATTATAAAGTTTTATTTTCTCTGGATTTAACTGATTTCCAAACAAATAACGAGTAACTTGTTTACATTGACGTTGTATACAATTTGAAAGCCATTGTTCTAACAAGGCACTACAATTACTAGCTTAAAGCTACACTTAGTGTTCATCTACTTCTTTTTGTGCGTATTTAAGTTTATAAAGTTTTATTTTCTCTGGATTTAACTGATTTCCAAACAAATAACGAGTAATTTGTTTACATTGACGTTGTATACAATTTGAACGCCATTGTTCTAACAAGGCACTACAATTACTAGCTTAA
The DNA here is from genome assembly GCA_934047225.1 of Ypsolopha sequella. NCBI lineage: Eukaryota > Metazoa > Arthropoda > Insecta > Lepidoptera > Ypsolophidae > Ypsolopha > Ypsolopha sequella. The sequence goes on along the minus strand of OW204002.1, from coordinate 7,021,144 downwards.
AGCTACACTTAGTGTTCATCTATTTCTTTTTGTGCGTATTTAAGGGTCGATTCTCCGGATTTGTAACAACTTCTAGCTAAAATAAATTTTAACAATAGTTTGCTTTATGCATAAACATATTTTTAATGATACTAGGGTAGCTTCAAAATACTTAACTAATTGGATTTTCCATAAGCCTGATGTTCAGGACTGGACTCTTTAATTTGACAGCCTGCGGTGTGGGTTTGGTCGGGAACTTTATGAAACACTGCTGTATGTACCTTTAAATTTTAATCGTTTCACAATACAAAATATCCCGACAAAAATGCGTGCGAATCACGAAAAACCATTTGACCCCTGCCCGGAAACGGAAGTTCAACCCAAGCATAGACAAACCCATAGAGTAATTTAGGGAGTAACAATACTGATTGACCAATCTACTCAGATAAAGAACCAGTAGATGGAGTCAAATAATGAAGTTTAGGTAATAGAGCGAGATCCTTTATCGGTTAACAGATGTGAAAGAATGAGATAAGAGATTAGTTTTTGTCCTTGTCAGCGTGGCCGGATTTTTTGTTTGTCACAATGTCACAACTCGAGTTGTGACAAACAAACAACATTGTTTGCATATTTCAAAGTTTTTTAATGTTTAAGTGCATTTTAAGATTAGATCAACGAAAGTATTATTTTACTTAGTTTCTGCGCTATGGTTGGCTGTAGTATTTTAGGCTGTAAAAGCAGCATTGAACGAAAAATTGACGGAATAACATTTCACACGTAAGTAGAGAATTTATGTATTGTTGACTTTGTAAAGCCTTGTAATTATCATTCATAGTATTTTGCGTAGTTTCTGAATGCTGTTTGTTAATAAAATTAAGATTAATCGCATAATTTCCTTAAAATAATTTATCGTAACCTTCAACAATGTTGCCAGGGAATGAAAGTTATCTACCCTAATATTTTTTATATCACATTTTAGGTTTCCTTCTAATGCTGAAATACAGAAGAAATGGCTGCACGCTACTGGGCGACAAAATTGGAAAGCAACGAAGTATTCGAGAATTTGTTCAGTTCACTTTGATGATCATTTATTCGATATAAAAGAAAAAAAAGGGTGCAGTTAAGACAATATCCTGTATTACTACTATGGCGCGCTCTATAGCTCTTTGTGCAACCTGATTCTTTTGTGAGCATCCCGGTTACATGTTTAATAAATAAATATGTTTTATTGTAATAAACATTGATTTTTAAATTGAATATTTTTTTTATTTATACCATAAAACAAAGTAACAAATTTAAAATTAAATAATATTTTAAATTATTATTCAGAATAATTTTTTGGTTGACAGTTTCCGTTACGTGGGTGTCACTGTACGCAATGTGTATTCAAGAAAATATTTTATAAATAAAAACAAATAACTAGAGACCGATGGTTTCCGATATTTTCCATAAAACAATCTCACTGTTGATCGCGCTAAGACTGAATTTACGACGCAACGTGGCGCGGGTATGACAATAAATAGTAAACCTGCATATTTTTTCCATAGTTTTCATTACAATATCATGTAATGAAAGCTGCAGACCAAATCAACACAATGTATATTTAAAAACAAGTAGGAACCTCAAAATTACACAAAACAATATATTTTTTGCAATATTCCCCAGTTTTGGGTAAAAATTTCAACATTGGCAACATTCTAAACATCTATCGCTGTCTCATGCACAGCCACGCTGAGGGTCCATCTACTGGTTCTTTATCTGAGCCAATCTATGATTATTTAACACATTGGGTTGAAATATGAAACATTATACAATATTAAACATTATACATTTTGATAGGTATATTTAACGTTTTTTAAGTGACATCGAGTATTTATTATGATCGGTTGACCACACCTGATATTAGATTTTTTCAAAAATTTACGGCTGATATCACGACTACGGAAAAGCCAATTGTTTTATAGCTATTATTAAAAATATGTTCATGCATATAGCAAACTATTGTTAAAATTTGTCTTAGCTAGAAGTTTATAAAAATTTATACTTGCGATTGTCGGCACTTGGTGAAACTTGAAACACATCTTAAATTAAAAACACTTGTACTTATAGTTTCACTTTATTTATGTTAACTCCCAACCGGTTTCGGATTTTACATTACGTTGCTCAGAGCTAGTGCCTGGAGTCAGTGAAATATTTTAATTAACATCTTCCCTTGAAAATGGAGTAAATTCCGAAACCGGTTGGGAGTTAACATAAATAAAGTGAAACTATAAGTACAAGTGTTTTTAATTCAAGATTAGCTAGAAGTTGTAGTTTGGCAATAATTGAACTGGAATAATTTATAATTATTTCTTACTGTTTTGTTACAGAAAAATAAATGAACATAAAGAAAAATTCTAATTTGTAACTATAACTATGTGTGGTTTGACATTGTATGACAGAGTGGACAATAATACATAGATATAAAGGATTGTTTTGGCCTGAAAGAAGATGTATTGACTAGAATAGAAAAATAAATGCTTCGTTGGTTTAATTTAAGCATTTAAAGAGGATGAATGAAAGAAGAGTAATATATAATGGTGAAAGGTAAAGTTCGACCTTTTCACCGTAGAAGGAAAAACGTGACTAAATTAACGGCATACTGCAGACGAGTCAAAATCTGACTAAATGAACGGCATACTGCAGACGAGTCAAAACGTGATTACACTAACGGCGTACTGCAGACGAGTCAAAACGTGAATAAATGAACGGCATACTGCAGACGAGTCAAAACGTGAATAAATGAACGGCATACTGCAGACGAGTCAAAACGTGACTAAACTAACGGCGTACTGCAGACGAGTCAAAACGTGAATAAATGAACGGCATACTGCAGACGAGTCAAAACGTGACTAAACTAACGGCGTACTGCAGACGAGTCAAAACGTGAATAAATGAACGGCATACTGCAGACGAGTCAAAACGTGACTAAACTAACGGCGTACTGCAGACGAGTCAAAACGTGAATAAATGAACGGCATACTGTAGACGAGTCAAAACGTGACTAAACTAACGGCGTACTGCAGACGAGTCAAAACGTGAATAAATGAACGGCATACTGCAGACGAGTCAAAACGTGACTAAATTAACGGCGTACTGCAGATGAGTCAAAACGTGAATAAATGAACGGCATACTGCAGACGAGTCAAATCCTGACTAAATGAACGGCATACTGCAGACGAGTCAAAACGTGATTAAACTAACGGCGTACTGCAGACGAGTCAAAACGTGAAATAATGAACGGCATACTGCAGACGAGTTAAAACGTGATTTAATTAACGGCGTACTGCAGACGTGTCAAAACGTGAATAAATGAACGGCATACTGCAGACGAGTCAAAACGTGAATAAATTAACGGCATACTGCAGACGAGTCAAAACGTGACAAAATTAACGGCGTACTGCAGACGAGTCAAAACGTGAATAAATGAATGGCATACTGCAGACGAGTCAAAATATGAATAAATGAACGGCATACTGCAGACGAGTCAAAACGTGACTAAATTAACGGCGTACTGCAGACGAGTCAAACCGTGAATAAATGAACGGCATACTGCAGAGGAGTCAAAACGTGACTAAATTAACGGCGTACTGCAGACGAGTCAAAACGTGAATAAATGAACGGCATACTGCAGACGAGTCAAAACGTGACTAAATTAACGGCGTACTGCAGACGAGTCAAAACGTGAATAAATGAACGGCATACTGCAGACGAGTCAAAACGTGAATAAATGAACCTGCAGACGAGTCAAAACGTGACTAAATTAACGGCGTACTGCAGACGATTCAAAATCATCCAGAGTAGAAGAGCTGGTATGATTACATTAATAGATGTGGAATAGGCGAAAGAGGTGTTGCAGAGGATTGTAGCAGATAGAAATCTGTAGTTTCTGCCTACCTTTTTATAAGACAAGCATGAGTATATGTAATGCACGTAATTAACTTGTAAAAACATGAAGATTTTCGGTCTAGTTATGTTTTAATGAAAAAAATTTAGGGGTGAAAATACCACAGAAGTTTTCAGTAAATATAGTTGTATTCGCATAGATTAAAATATGTTAAGGTGTGTTAATTCGAAAACCATTTCGAGATTTAGGTTTAATAAGCCGTATTTTAGAACTTTTGTTCTGAAAAACCTCATGATGATGAATATTTTTATGAAAAAGCTTGCAACTTTCATTTGACCTTCGTGTGACGTCACTTGACTGAAGGCTGTATAGAAATGTGTCGCTTGCCATCAAGTTAAAAAATATTACTGTCAGAGTCACAGAACAGAACATGAAGTCCATGTCTGGGTCACAGTATAAATATAACTGAACGCAGTAAGTGTTGCTGTCTTGTTACGAAATCCCAGATTGATCGGTTAATTTTATTTGTTATGAAGTAATGCATTATTAAAATAAATGTAATTTTTGATGACAACAATTTCTGTGATGGATTAATATTGACAATCATACATGACAGATACCAAATATAATTATGTATGCATGTATGTATGTATGAATTGTTGTGTGTTTGTCCGACCATAACTCGAGTATCGTTGATCGGAACGTCATGAAATTTGAATTTTTAAGTTCGAGCCAAATCGGTCAAGATCGAATCGCGAGTTCATAGTTCGGGGCGAACTACTAGTTTATTTGCCTTTTAAAATGTAATAACCGAGATGGTAGGGCGTTAAATTTCAGCCAAATATACGTCACGTGATTAATAGGCACCTCTTGTGACTGACAAAGTACAGTTTAGGGTTTTTTTTGCAGACGTTGGTAACACTCAACATAGTTTCGTTGTTGTTGTTGTTTGATTTTTTATTGCCAGATGTAGCAATATAGTACTCTGTGGATTACAGATTTTTTTTTTACAAGCAAGGCAAAAGTCCGCATTCAGTATCAGGCCTAAAAGGAGTCATGTGACGTAACATCCGGAAATTCTTTAAAAAATCATAAATAAATAATGACTAATTTAAATACCATAATATTGAAAATTATGATCTAAAAGCGCGTAAATTATCTAAAAAAAAATTAAAAAAAAAACTTTTTTTAATTAAGCTACGCGAATTGTTGAATACAATAAAATAAACCTCATTGTATCTATCTTTTTTGAGATATTTTATGACTTTTGTAAGTGTCAAAATCATGTTTACAGAATCATAAAATAAGCGTAGTCGCATTGTATTCCACATTATAGCAACTTAAGTGAATTAGCTATGATAGAAATAAATTATAATATTTAAACACATGGTAATTTATCCAACGCAAGTAGATACAAATTAACATGTTATATTACGAATTTATATTTGAAACCGGTTGGGTGTAGTGTGAGTAAATAAAAAATAATAGTGAAACTTTGTACAAGCGTTTCTCTTCAAGATGTTATATATTACGGTATAGAAACGTAGAAGAAAAGTTCCCGGTTCAGAGCTCCTCACATCCACATTTACTTTTCTACTGCTGTGATTTAATTCAAATTCAAATAGTTTATTTTGCAAAGCAGGTATGAATATATACACTTTTTACACGTCAAATTTAATCTAATAAAGAAAATATATGTAATAAAATAATAAATGTTCATGAACTAAATTAAAGGTTTATTTAATTTATATAGCAATATATTTACGATTAAAATGATAAGTAAAATATATATTATACAAGGTACAATCCAATCAGCCGCCCGAACCCATACCGGAGACCCGGCCAGGAACCAGGAACAAGTTTCAATGATCACCAACCGAGCCCCCAACACGAATCCAGGCGGCCGACCAAATCCCATCCTATATACTACATACTAATAGGTTACATATATAAATACATGCCTACCTCCGCCCATTCGATTAGTCTTGCTAAGAAGAAGGGCAAGAAACTTAGCAAGATCATGTCTTTTTTTTTTTCAACATAGAACTTATACTATACAATATATGACTTATATCTACTTTAACCAAGGGATAAGAAAATACAAGACAGCGGGAATTCAGGTTAATGAAAAAAAGAAAAACATACATATCTTTGTCTACCTGTCTCATATAGTCTTTTTCCTTTTAAACTTTTCTAACCTGCCTTGAACCTTTTGTAACTCAACTCCATGGTGAGCCAAAAACTTCTCATTGACATTATCAAGAGCCATGTCTACTGCTGGACCACACCGCTCAAGGTCGAATGGAGAGTCCAGTCGTGAAGCCATAAGCACCCCCACTTTATATACCGTGTTTTCTGCTTCCACTAACTTTAATAAAATCAACAAATAATAAAACATTGTGCAAAACATTTTATGTTGAAAGTTTTAATATAAGTTATAGGTAAACTTTTAAGTTCGCAAACAAAAACTTCGTATTCTATTATAAACGCCTATATAGCCTTTTTACTCCTCTAACATAATAAGACTGGCCATCAGTCATTATAAAAAGAACTTTGGCGCGAAAAACTTTTCGCAGACTAAACAGACGCGAACGTCAACCTTTTTGGCGCGTAAACGAGATACTGGCTGGTGGTGAGAGGTTTCAGCGGGCGGGAGTAGCCGCCAGGAGCAGCGAGGCTGCAGGGGGTCAAGCCAGCCCGGGCGAAGGGTGGGGGTGACGCAACAGGTTCCATTCTCCCTCCACCATTAACCCTTGATGAAACAAAACAATCCTCACTCCCCAAATAGCTTACTAAAATCTCTGTCAAGCACAGAATACGGGTACATTATTCGATAATTAAGATAAAATTTGCTTGAAAATAATACGCTTCCAATAACAATTCCATTTCCTTTTCCTAAATGTGATGTTATCGGAAATTGTCTTTATTTTGCAGGCTTTCCCAATTCCCAATCGGCTCAGCCGTTTCGAATTATAGATGACGGACGCAGATGGACAGAAAGACATACATTTAGGTAATAATAGTAGTTTATGCTACTAGGGCGAAAAGGAATAAATTACGAGGACGATTTAAAACACGAGCGTAGCGAGTGTTTTAAACGTAACCGAGTAATTTATTGCTTTTACGCCCGTGTATCATACTACGTTTTTCAATGCATAGTGTGAGGAAATGAAAACAAATATAATCTTGTGAACTTTAAATTATAATTGGCTCAAAAAGACTGTATCCAGAGCCGTTAAACAGTGTAAAAAAAAGTATAACATCTATGGTACACAGGAAAGTCTGCAGGTTAGCCAACCATTGTACATAAATTCAAAAAAAATAATAATAATAAAGCCCTAGGGCAAAATAATCGACTTTTTGTTCGGTTTTGATGCATAAAAAGTGGGCCTTTACGAGCACATGCATTGAAAATAATATTATTTATACCTATTACAAATAAAAATGTTGCAACATTAAGTTACTACATCAAATCGTTATATACCTCTATAATATTACATATTCAGAGCACTATTACTAACACACTTACTTTCCTTTAGCATTCTCTATTAGGAATACTTTTCTTTATCAATATAAAACTTAAATAACATTAAAAAACTAAACTACCTACAAATTAATATAAATATAAAAGATAAAATTATACCTAACTAAATTAACAAAAAACTAAGAAAAACTTACCTATAAATTAAACCATATAAAATATTTAGCATATAATAGCATTCTTTTCCACTCACTTTTGGGTTTCGATCTTTGGACTGAACCCTAAAACTTGTTTATTTTAGAAATATTAAATTGGTTTAGCTCAACAACGTTTTGGAAAGATAATTTGACAGGTGTTACTTATAAAGGACAGACAGGATTGCTCAGTTAGTAAAGGGAAATTTATTTATTAATTAATCTACCTTCCACGAAAATTTACTAATAATAAATGAAAATTTAATTTATGATTCCATTTCTTTTTATTACCCGACCCTCCACTTCAGTTCCAGGAAAATGACTTTTATATATTTCATGTCCGCAAAAGTGTTGGGATCTAAAACAATTATGACAAAAAATACGAGCCTGCTAGTCGTATCATGCATGAGTTGCAAACGGAAGAACCTGTTTTCAATGAAAGTGTTGTATGAATTAAATTAATTTAAACGGGGGCTAGGTAAAATATTTTTTATTTTATTTTATTTATTTAAGGAAAACTTACAGCTATAATATATATATATATATATGTGTAAAACATATAAACTTAGTAGCAGAAAAGCCAATTATATGAAAGATTAGTAAATTAAGTGGAAGGAAAGGGTGGAAAAAATTTAAGGGCCTTGGAGGGGAGCTACCCTAAATCCTTTAGTCAGGTTATTTTACTGAAAGGAAACATTCCTTTATTTTTTAAAAGAAACAAAACTGCATTCAAAGATTTTCTAAAATTCACTTGTCTCACCCGGGAATCGAAACAACTTAAAATTAAAAAAAAAACCCTCGCTACTTTATTATGCGAATCGGTAGGATTCTTGTTCAGCATAAAATTTGTCTAATAAACATTTGGCCTGACACTCATCTGTTGTACGAAATACCCATGAAATTGAATATTTATTACAAGTTCTTTATTAACAATACCTAGTACTTTTCACTTGTAACAAGTAAATGACACGTTATAATTTTCTTATCTCTCTAACATCCAAAGACATCGTATGAAGTACAAGCTTGCTAATTTGAAATTCGAACGATAACTTTCAAAATTTTTAAAATCGATAAATGTATTCGTTCCAATTTCAAATTTTGTTTTGTTTTGCTTTAACTTATCAGGATTCTTTTCTATTCTTAATATCCGTCTTCGTTAAAAAAATGTTTCATGTTTATTTGTTCTTCGTATTGATGATAAAATAAAATAAATATTAGTTTTCACTTTTTTTATTTCAAAGACCAAATGTTTATTAGACAAATTTTATGCTGAACAAGAATCCTACCGATTCGCATAATAAAATAGCGTGGGTGTATTTTTTAATTTTAAGTTGGTTCGATTCCCGGGTGAGACAAGCGAATTTTAGAAGATCTTTGAATGCAGTTTTGTTTCTTTTAAAAAATAAAGGAATGTTTCTTTTCAGTAAAATGAGCTAACTAAAGGATTTAAGGTAGTTCCCATCCAGGGCCCTTAAATTCTTTCCACTCTGTATACCTAAATCTAAAAACTAGTTCTATATACAAATATATGAACGACCTACCAAATTACTTACATTTTAATAAACAGACTTACATAATATGTATTTCAAATCGTGCTTAGATTCATCCCAGTAGAATAATAATGCAAAGTTGTATAGAACCGAACGTATATGCATTCAGGCTACGGCGTAGTGGGTCTGCAAAGCGGTAAAACTGTGAAGTCGTCGTAGCACTTGCTACAACGTAGTGGTGCTACATAGCGGTAAAACTGTGAAGTCGTCGTAGCACTTGCTACAACGTAGTGGTGCTACATAGCGGTAAAACTGTGAAGTCGTAGCACTTGCTACAACGTAGTGGTGCTACATAGCGGTAAAACTGTGAAGTCGTCGTAGCACTTGCTACAACGTAGTGGTGCTACATAGCGGTAAAACTGTAGGGTCGTCGTAGACACTAAATTACATGCAAAGATTTCGTGGAATAGAGTTTTGAGAGTCACCACATCGTGGAGTGTCTATGAAATGTTATTATAATATTTTAGGCTGATTTCATTAACAATATTTAGATCTATGTTTAAGTTGAACTAAAAACCGTGAAATTTGAGTAATATCTTAACAACAAATCCCTAAAATACGTAAATTTAACGGTTTTTTACTAAAAGTGTAGCTGAATGTGCTTTTATTGTTTTAGATATATCAAATAATTTATAACGGGTCAAACGTCGAAAATATTTATCTAGATTACTCAAAAATAATATTTGAAAACGTCCACAATCTTGCCAAAATCCGGTTTCTCCTGAAACAAGTTTTCAATTTTTCGCCGGCGACGAAATCGGCACGATTGTATTGTCCTCGCAAGTTTCAAGTAGCGTGCAACTTATAGCAGCATAATTGGCCGCGTCATGACGACCGTCCTTAAGACATGTATATGATAGGAGGAATTAATACAAGATATATCACGGAGGGGGTTACTATTCTGGTTGTTTCGGAATGTGGACTGTCAACACTCGTAACTCGTAATGGTTTTTACGTCGCAACATGATAAGGGACAACATTTTCGCCGTACCTTGGGCAAAATACACCTCTATTAGGGCATACTGGTTTACGTCACTGTGTTTTTGTTCACCGTTCAGCAAGAAGTAAGTATTCAAATACTATATAAATTCCAAAAAACTCATTATTCCATACCATAGACTAATAATACTCAACCGGCAGTATTGGAACACAGGTCCTCTAAAAAGGCTGCTTTGGATGACACATATTATGATTCTGTTGTAATGCCATCTCTTTTGCACGCATGAAGAAACTCTGAAAATATTTCACCAAAAGTCAAAAAATAGGGGCGACGACGAGCGAAGCGAGGATGAGCGTGTTACTATTTACTATTAGACTTACATGTAAAATAAAATAGAGAGTCGAGTAAAGCGGAGCGGAGAGAGGCAACGTCCCTAGTTTTATTACTTTAAATTAAATTGTCACTAAAATAGAAAATTGTTCACCTGAGGATTATTCAACTGAACTCAAATTTGTATTTTCAAGTCGCCGTTTTCAACATTTATATTCGCCCACAGTCTTTCCCCCACTTAGTATTTTAGTACACTATATTCAGTATTTTTGACACCTTAAATTTGAATTTTATTTGCTCGTTTAAATATTACCCTTTGTAAAGACTTAATTGAAATGAGATCTCCAGTCTGATGCTGACCACCATTGTGGACATCCTGCCCACATCCAAGTAACTTAAACAATAAACAACAAAATGGGTGGAATCCTCTGTTTCTATTTTTAGGGGTGAGTATTAGGACAATGATTACTAGGGATTCGGGCATTTACATAGATCAGCATGTCTAGAATGCGCCATAGATACAGCATCTTTCCATCATACTTTCTCTTTCGCACTGTATCTATTTATCGTATGGCTACTTTTACCTATACATAATTCTGTGAGGACTTCGTAGCGTGGTTAGGGCTAGGCTTAGGTTTATTCGAAATATTCGAGTATTCGCCTGTTCTAATATTCGAATAAAACAGACACAAATATTCGAATATTTCGAATACTAATTTATTAGTCTTGCAATGAACGCACCTTAAACTACGTGAAAAGAAACGTTCACGAGGTGGTGTGGTGTGATTCACACCGTGTGAAATGTGCGATAAGTTGTGGGAGCGTGCGAACAACATTTATTCATTCATACTTACTTATTTATTTTCTAAAATTCTGTCTAAAATTCATAATACGAACCAAATTTAATAACTTTTTGTTGTAATTTGCCTTGTTGGTATGGTGAGCTTCACGAATTTGTTTTTATTACTTTTAATATCTTTAATTTGAAAAAATATCATTATTTATATTTCGATATTTTAAAATAAAAATTATTGTTTTATAAAAAAATATTGATATAAATATGTTTTAATTTCGCAAGAGTAGGTATTTATATGTATGTATCGTTTACGTTTATCGTATACGTATATCGTATCGTATGTATCGATAGCTATTTTGTTATGATTATGACCTTTTATCATTGTTTATGACCGTTTTATAGTACAATACGGAAACTTTGGAAAATTCGATGTATTCGAATACTTAGTTAAATTTTTATAATCCGAAATATTCGAATAGTTATAATGATTGAATATTGGAAGCCCTAAGCGTGGTGCAGTTGACTGGGTCTGTGATTTTTTCCCTCCCTCCACAAAATTTTATTCTGAATCCGCTCTTGCTCGCTTGCTGTCACTCTCTCAGTTTCTGAGCAAGCGCACTTTATCCTTGATCACATTGACGCTTTCTATACGTTGCGGTATTAGCGTAATCCCAGTGCGTAAAAAAACATCACATTACGTGACAGCACATGTAGAAAGATAGACGATGTATGTCTCATGCTAGGGCTACAGGATTAGTCGGGTTCGTCCGTTTCGTAATTGCTTTCAGATAAGCTTTTGATTTGGCCGCAATCCCTATTAATGAGTCCTGCTATAGACACATCCAGTCGCCTATACGCAAGGTTATGTGGAACTATAAGATCTCATTATTGGCTGCCAAATTTATACTGGACGCTCGGTAAGTAATATTAAATTAGGACTTTTGCGATGAATGACGATGAAATGCTTATTGTACTGAGCAACTCAAGGTTGTTTTAGGACATAAATGGAAGCGAAATTAATACTTATCTAAAGTAAAATAGTAATAATCACAATCACACACCAGAAAATACGAAAACAACTGTTTTTTTTTTTTCACATCTGTCGATTTCTTTTTCACAAAGAGTTGTTCGTGTTGTCGAGTACTATCGCCAGTTTTCGGCATCCACAACAACGTCATCTTAACACCCTGATATATGTAAAAGTATACATATTGCATATACTACATAGTATGTACATACATACATGTACCGTAAAAAATTTAAAATATTTTGATTACTTTTCGACTCTTTTTACAGCGCTTTATGAATTGCTATTGTAGCTTAATATTTACAATTGACGAATATGAATGGTGGCCTCACGTGCCCGATGAACGTGGACAAAGAAACTCTGCGATGTTAGTCACATGAGAGCACATGGAACAACTATCACAAAGGAGCGTGAAGCAGTCGCCGTGCACCTGGATGGCTAATCTGGTATTACTTTTCACTCGCAATATCAGTCGTTCGACTTTTTTTTTAAGCACGATAAATACCACGCAATCTACAGTGGAAAGACTAAATCTCATCAAATAAAAACCAGTAAAAAAATATCCCTTAATCTGCCTTAGCAATTTTTCCACACGTGCCAGATTAATGGAAAAAGAAAATGGGCAAAAATATACGGAGCTTGGTCCAAATTTACAGACCTATGCAATAGAATAGTCCAATAAATATGAAGTAACATTTACTAAGTCACCAACAAAAATCTTGGCAAAAAGCTTAATAAAAAAATATGTAAATTGTTTAATTCTTTTACTTTTATATTGATTTTGTTCAACATTTAAGTACGCAGCTAGAATATAGTTTAAACAGAAACGTTCATAGCCTTCAAAATAAAATTCTTATGCCTCTTCTTTCTTCTTCTTTTTAGTAGAATCAATAGTTCAACACGCGATAAACAAAGTCCTACGAAAAATAAAGCGTTTGTAAAATGTTACCAGAATAGCCACCCTGGAATACATTACCAAAACTACTACTGAGTAAGCTGACGTATGGCGACCGAACCTTTTCTGCTTGAAATTAAGCCAAAAAGTAACGAGTAAGTCACGGACATTAAAATATCCCGTAAAGAGTTTCGCTAACAAACCTATGACATATAATCGTTTTTTTTTTTTTTCATATTTTTCAGTCTACTAGTTTCAGAGATAAGGGGATACATATTTTTGTGGTTTTTTAAAGATTTTTGAAACTGCCAGTAAATATAGTAAAAGTATATATTTTTACAATTAGCTTTTTAATAGCTACACTTTAATTTCCATAAAGTATTTTTAAGATAATCTTTTTATTTTTCTAACTTTTGTTTAGGAAATATTTTGAACAATTTAAAATTTTTCATGTTTTTTTTACACCGTGATATGTGGGCAAAGTAATGCTATTTTTGCGCCAAATTTCATATCTTTATTTTTAACGGTGCTATGAGGCTGTGACATACGGACGGACGGACAGATGGACGGACGGACAACGGAGTCTCACCATAAAGGTTCCTTTTGTACCTTTTAGATACTACGGAACCCTAAAAAGGGCCAATAACGATATCATAAATCAATACATATTTCCCTAGCAAATGGAGCATAAATTGAAAACAACATCTAAAAACTTGCTTTAACATAGAGGAGCATACAAATAAAACATTTTTAAAAAATGTCTAGATTTTCGCAACAACAACAGGCACTATCAACGTGTACGTTTTAATTACGGATCCCCCAGGGTGTGATTTTGACTCGCACTTGACCGGTTCTATTTTATAGGAATATAATGTTAACACGGAGTGTGGTACGTGAAAGTGAAAAGGGTCAAACGCGTTATTGATATTTAAAAAGCCTAGAGCAACCTGATCTTTCCAATATCGTAAAAAACCAATAAAATATTCTGTTAAACCCTGGCTAGAATGAAAAAAATATTCAAAAAATTCAGTCTACCTAAATTCAACCCGCTCTTTCACTAAACCTGTCTGAATCTATTTACTAACCTTTAGGCATCAAACAAATCTAATTACTTATAAATAAGTACCCTTTTCTCAAACAAGCGTGTAATATGATCATAATTTAAAGAACCTTGTTTGAGATATTGGTAATCCTTCTGTAATATTTCTTTTAAATATGCTATTTCTTCTGCTGTAAGTTTTCCGAATAAATAAATAGAATAGAATAGAATAGAGATAAATCGAACTTCTAGAAGAGATGGAAAACAAGCCATCAGCAGCTGGTGATATTAGTATGATAACTAATATGATGAATTAGTTATCATTCTGGCAATTTCACTTCAAAATTCTTAAATGTCGTGTTATTGAAAATGGAATGAGGTTTTGTTACTTTTGCTCACCAGTGATTTCAATGTGCAAAGAGGTTTTATTGATGTTACTGGCTGAATACAAATGAGGTAACGCAAAAACAAACATATCGTGCGAAATGTGAAAATTTTAATGGTATTTTATTGGATTAATATCAGATTGATAACATGAGTCCAAGTGTCTTCACTTGAAGAATCTGATGAAAAAATCTTAAAATATTGAGTGAAGCACCAGACAGTGAATATCAAAACGTCAAGCTAAGTGTTTCTCTAGTAGAGTTTCTGGTAGATACCTTTCCTACTAAAAGTACCTAACATATCAACTTTTTCAATTATAAAAAGTAAAAACGTATTTTATTAATTGTTTGAATATCCGCGCATTGCTTGAAATGTACAATACAAACCTTGGCGGCAATTGAGCATTGATGGCCTCACGTATCTGTGCCTCGGCTGCGGCTCGGCCCATTTTATCGCGTTCGATCAGTTTCAGACTTTTAGGGATAGAAATTGATACCTATGTTAACTGGAAAGTCCATATCGGAAAAATAAACAAAAAAATGAACCAACTTAAATACGCACTACGCGAAATTAAAAAGTCAACTGACTCAGCAACTGCGATAACGGCATACTACGGATACGCCTACGCTTGGTTGAAGTATGGTATAATACTGTGGGGAAATAGTACTGAATTTGAACAGTTATTTATATCACAGAAAAGTTGTATCAGAATTATAGCAAAAATTACACGGAGACAAAGCTGTAAACCATTTTTCAAAAAATTCAAAATATTAACTCTGCCGTCACTATACATACTTGAATTGTGTATATTTGCACGTAAGCAGACACATCTTTTTATAAAAAAATCCGATACTAAAAGCCGCTCCTACAGATATAAGGATCACTTGGTGCTCCCAACTTCACGACTTAAGACCCTCAGTGATAACACCCAACAGATGACAATTAAAGTGTATAATAAACTACCTAATAACATTAAAAATATAATTAGTGATAGTGTGTATATAAACAAAATCAAAATGTTATTGATTAATAAATGCTATTACTCTGTTGTCGATTATTTAAATGATAAGGATATTTTATTTAATTAATTGTATTGTTAAATTATTTAATTATGTACTATTTTATTTTTAATTGCATGATTTAATTGTAAATAGATAATAATGTCATGCATGTTCTAATTATTTGCAATACCGACAAGGTCGAATATGTATGTGCCTTTTATTTTTAACACCATTGTAAATACTCATATTCAGCAATAAAGATTTATGATTTATGATTTATGATCATTAATGCCTAACTTGCCGGCCGTTGCAGTAATGTACTATATAACGTAAGTAGTATTGTGCTCAATCACAATAAAGAGAAGACAAAACGTGTTCATCCAATAGCTTCTCTCGAGTAATCCTTCATTTGACACATCTAAAGGGACAATATACCATCTTAAACGTGTTAGTTTCGGTCTCTGATTACAAATTGAACGTCTAAATATAATTTAGACACAATTCTCTACGACGACGTTGGATACAGTTGGGGTCGCCATGGTAACTTCGAAGATATTAGTCGAGCCAATAGACCTTGGGAATAGAAATGGCGACCGTTCTATCCACCTCTCACTTACACTTAGACTACGGGCGCGCGCTGTGTGCGGAGAAGCCAGCTTTGTTCGGTCGTTGCCGACCGTCGTGCTATTAAGGCGTATGACCACGCTAAATAAGCAACTCGATGTGTGTCGGTACAAATATCAACGGAAACAACATTGAAATAATGTTCATTTCAGCGTGCCTTGAAAAGTGGATGTTACGACAACCACTGCGTCTCCGGCTAGCGCAAAATAGGAGAAAATAATACTTTTCACATGGGCGCCATGAACGAAAAAAAAATTATGAACTTGAATTTTTTAGATCTAAAAATTTCCTATAATTTGGTGAAATAATAAATTAAAATCGCTTTAGGCGTTTGGAAGGAGTAAAAGAACTCTTGTGTTAATCATGTGAAACTTTCGATGACTTTCGATTTTTTTTGTCAAAACTTACAATAGAAAAACAGTTTATGAAACTTAAAATTTATTTTTGACTCTATAATGCCTATCATATATTTTTATGAAAGTTTTTAGACCACCCATATGGGAGGAGTAGGCCTTCAAAGACAGGTCCAAATTGCAGTTGGCGTATCTATTCGCCTTAAAGGAGCACAAAATGGGGAACTAGGGTTACGGAGAATACCATAAAAAAAGACCAGAACGTGGGAATCTCTACGGAATCTGGTATTAAGGTTAAACGTCAGTAGCTAAGCGCAAAGTGCATAACTTAACTTAGTTTTTCATATTTATAAATTTAAAATTTAAAAGCATTTTGGTCTGACATTTGACGCTTTTGTGATGTTTATAAAGCAAGAGTTTGAAATGTGATTATCCTTACGCAGTCCGAATATGTAACGGATGCATAAGTTGAGAAGTTGAAAAGTTTAAGGGCATGCATAGACGCAAATATTTTCTTACTGCATTCAGACACATGCAAATCCGAGGACATGGCAAATCCCAGGACATGTTATTTTTGATGTGCAAACCCAGAAAACTTTTAACAATAAATGTTATTAGCTAAAAGTTGTATTTTATATAAGTATATAATTATACTTATATGATTATTTTTTAATATATTGTTACAAATCCGCAGAAACGACCCTTAACACCTTCCATGTAATTTCATACCTAGGGAGGTAAATTATGACAAGAAAAGTTAGCACATGAAAACTTTCATGGCATCAATAACGCCTCAAAGTACTGTAGCCATGCATAGGGATTGTTTCGCATAAATTTTAGACGCACGATTTACCTCCGTCATTTCTCATTCTTGCCTTGTCGGAATGTACACACAGATTTACGGCCAGACATCATTATGAAAAATTCGCGCTTATTGCGGAACGTCACTTTACTTAAACTAAATAGAATATTTACTTCGTAATCTCAGCTACGAAACCGCAATATTACATCAAGAGTGCTACGGTGGCGTAGCTCTGAAAAGCTACGCCACCGTAGTTAGCTGTAGACATCCGCAATCGCGTTGCTTTTGTTGTAAAAAAAGTCGGGTCATTCGCAGTACCAGTGGCGTGTACAGAACTTTTTGCTGGAAAAGCAAGCAATTGGTCAAGAATAACAATAAAAAAAATTCAAAAAATTTAAATATCACTTTGACAAAATTAAATTTGTATGACGCCAGGGTAGACAATTGTCTACCCTAGAGTGAAAATTTCCGATACAAACTTTTTTGTTTCAAAGTGATATTTAAATGTTTTCATATTTTTTTTATTGTTATTCTTGACAATTGCTTGCTTTTCCAGCAAAAACTTCTGTGCACGCCACTGCGCAGTACCATTGCAGTTCTATGATGGAACTATTCGCACAAGTTCTATTACACATAAATTCGAAAATGCTGCCACTTTAGAAAAAAAACCAGCCAAGTACGAGTCAGACTCGCGTACCTAGGGTTCCGTATTGTAGATGATAATAATCGACATTTTGTTTCATATTTTTCGGTCTACCAGTTTCGGAGATAAGAGGGGGAGGGGGCATACCTATTTTTGTGTTTTTTTAAAGATTTCTCGAAACCAGTGTCCGTAAATATAGTAAAAGTATATATTTTTACAATCAACTTTTTAATATCTACAATTTGATACCCATATTGTATTTTTAAAATAATGATTTTTATTTTCTCACTTTTGTTTTGGAAATATTTTGAACCATTTAAAATTTTTCATATTTTTTTTACACCGTGATATGTGAGAAAATTAATACTATTTTTGAGCAAAATTTCGTGTTATTATCTTTAACGGTGCTAAAGTTATGAGGCTGTGACATACGGACGGACGGACAGAACCCTAAAAAATCACTAGAATTTTAACTTTTAGCTCGTCGAAGACGTTGTCTATGAAAACTTTGCTATGTAAAAATAGTTCATTGCTATTTCTAGACATTTACTTGAGCAGATTTTCAATAATTATTGTAGCAAAAAAAATTGTTTTTTTTTTTCCTAAAGTGGCAGCACTTTCGCATGTTGTAACGCCTTAAAGCCCTAAAATTTGAAACATAATAACACCAAAATTTTAAATCATCTCAAAGTTCGTTTGCTTGTTTGTCTCTTACGTTACACGATGAGATAGTTTATGACTTGCTTCCTTGCATCACATATTTATTTATTTATTTATTTATTTAGGGAAAAACAACAGAAGTAAACTGCAGATATAACTAAAAGGAACTAACAATTTTTTTTTTATAAATAGTTAAATCTACTCCCTTCAACATTTTCCTCAGAGAGATAAAAAGAAGAAACATAAAATTTGGTGACGCTACAGAAAATACCTAAATCTAAATCTAAACCTAACTTAACTAAATGTACAATTTTGATTATAATTAATTAAACACACAATGTTACAGAATAATTATATATAATATATAAATAATGGTATACATAAATAAGTCGGGAAATAACGAAATGAATATATAAACATACATACCAATACATACATATATACCATATACATACATAATATTATTTAATTAGATTATGGTTGATTGAAATAAGATAATTTATTTGTTGTTAAGAGTCGTCAAGAATTTGTCTTATTTGTCGTTTAAAAGTAAACCTTTTTGAATTAAATAGGTCAGCTGAGAGGAGTGATTTATTGAATGACTCGCAGATTCGTCTGAGAGGTGCTCGACGACCGGTGTTTTTTCGCGTCAAAGGCAAAGAGAATAGGGCCTGGGATCGTGAAGACCGCGCAGGTGTTCTAAATCTGATCTGTTTCGGTAGAGAAGGACAGTCATAAAGGTTGTTACAGATATTGTAGAGAGTCATCGCATCCAGTAAGGTTCGTCTATCGCTTAGGCGTTGTAACTTGTAAAGTTGAAGGAGATCCGAGTAATGTCCTTGAGATCGCGTCAGTCTGAAGTGAAGTGCTTTCACAAATCTTTTCTGGATCATTTCTAGTTTATTTGAGTATACTGCATAAAATGGATTCCATACATATGTATAATCCCGGAAAATGGGGCACGTGAATTAAAACCACTTGCTAAGAGCTACGTTACATTATTTGAGTTGATACGAGTACCTATAAACAATAGAGTTGTAAACGTACATACTAATGACGATAGTTCAACATGAACAGCAGCAATAATTTCATAAAGCAAATAACTCCATTTCGCATAAAACTGGCACCGAATCCTTTTTACGACTGCTCCGAATGTCCATAACATGGTGCGTCACGCTCATAAAATATATGTGCTGCTGCTGTAGAGACAGGGGTAGGATAAGAGCTGGCGACGTCTTAAGGCTCCAGTCCCCTAAAAATCAGTATTCTTGCAGAATTATCAGAAAAGAAAGATTTTATTTTAGTTAGTAAGAAAGCAATAAATAAAATACATTTCACGTTAATTTATAGTGTGGAATTTGAAGATTTCAAAACTAGTTTTTTCATTTACTTTAATGCTACTTTTAATAGGTTTTTTAGGCTTTAAACATACCTTTATTTATGTTCTACGCGTTGAGAGTCTCATTCATGTACACGTCACGTAAAAATTATGACAAAAACAAGAAATTTATTCAGGTAATATTTATTCCCATATCTTCAACAATAATCTTACCTGGTTACTTTTTTGGATAATACTTTAGTTTTCTTATTTTGAGTGCTTTAAGTAGTTGTGATTTTATGAATTCAACCACTGATAAAATATTTTTTTTCTACTAGAAAACTATCGCTTAGCGTAGTCAAATTTAAAACACGTAGAATAAAACTATTAGTAAGTAAAATAACAAAAAACGGTATTTAAAAAATTTTTTTAAGAACATTTATCAAATCGAAACTTATCGAGAGTTGAAAACACAAAACGCGTCGATATTTCCCTCAGTTTCGCTGGGACATCGCAGCGTTCAGACGTGTGTTGTGTAGCTCGACGTCATTTTACCTCCCGCTCGCACGGTTGCTCCCTTTCCCTCACGTGGATTCTTCTGGAGAGGCGAACTGTATCATGGAAGTTGCTCTACTTGAATATTGCACTTATCATTTAATAAGTAAACAACTATGGATAAAATATTTTTTGAATATTTTAAGAAATCCCTGTTTTGATAAAATAAAGTCTAATCTACGTCCGTCCGTATTTCACAGCATCATAATTTTAGCACCGTAAAGATAAAGACATGAAATTTGGCACAAAAATAGCGTTAATTTGCCTACATATTACATTGTTAAAAAAAATATGAAAAAATTGAAATTGTTTAAAATATTTTCAAAACAAAAGTGAGAAAAATAAAAAATATCCTAAAAATACAATATGGGTATCAAACTGTAGACACTAAAAAGGTGATTGTAAAAATATATACTTTTACTATATTTACTGGCACTGGTTTTGTGAAATCTTTAAAAAAAACTACAATAATGTGTATGTCCGAAACTGGTAGACCGAAAAATATGAAAAAAATGTCCATTATATATCATAACTGACCAATAACCGGGATAACTATAGTGATTTAAAAATAAAAAAAAGTAAAATAAATAAAACAAAAAATTATAAAAATACAATATGGGTATCACATTGTAGGTATTAAAAAGCTTATTGTAATAATATATAGTTTGGCTATATTTAATTGCATCTATTTCGAGAAATATTAAAAAAAATACAGAAAAAATAAAGCGGTTGAGAAATTCACGAAAAAAAATTATAAAACTAAATTTATTATCCACAATACGGAACCCTAGGTTCTGACTAGAGTCTGACTCGCACTTGGCTGGTTTTTTTTTCAAGATGTTTGCGGTAGGCCGTTTTTTTGGGCGGTTTTAATTTAGTTTTCGGAGCTTTTATTACTACCCTTAATTTTTACCATAAGTATCCGGTTATCCGGATAATACATTATCCTTTATCCGGATAGTAAAAATCTGCAAATAATTGCATGCCCTAATTCGCTTAGATTAAGTTATGGTAATGTGTGTTAATTCGAAAACCCGTAAAGCCGTATTTTAGAAGTTGTAGTTTAAAAAACCCACGGGGATGGCGTGACACAAATTTTATACCAGCACCGCTGTCGCCACTTTTTGGAATAACTAAAGCCGAAGCTACATTCTTTTTATTACTTTACTTACTTTTATTTAAAATATCTTAATAAGCTATCGAAGTCACTAAAACCGACAGTCGAGATAACAACGTGCTAGACAATAATGCATCAAAACAAAAGAACGTACGCAGCTGCGGTTCTTATCACTAAAACATCACATTATCACATTTCTAAAACTAATTTTTTTACCTTTTTTATTGCACCTTAGTCACAATCATGGACACACAAACTGACAGACACTTAATTACCGTAAGAGTTTCTATTTTTGATGTTATATTACTTAAAGAACTGATTGTAATATGTGTATGTGTATTAGGAATACATAATTTTAAATGTTTTCATTGTTACGATTTGTTGTCTTTAATTCAAAAATTACATATATAAATACATGCCTACCTCCGCCCATTCGATTAGTCTTGCTAAGAAGAAGGGCAAGAAACTTAGCAAGATCATGTCTTTTTTTTCAACATAAAACTTATACTATACAATATATGACTTATATCTACTTTAACCAAGGGATAAGAAAATACAAGACAGCAGGAATTCAGGTTAATGAAAAAAAGAAGAACATATATATCTTTGTCTACCTGTCTCATATAGTCCTTTTCCTTTTACAGTCTGTAATCAATTAATGTTTACACCTTAGAGTAATCATAAGTTAAGAAATTATACTATTTAATTATTACAATACATAGGTAATAATGTTTTGTTGAATAACTATTCAGCAAATTTTGAATTTAAAACTGTTCTGTTTCGATTAATTAGAAAAAGGCGGGTTTTCACAATCCGGGCTCTAAACGGCTCATAAAGGTTACGATTTCATTTCGACTATAAACAAAGTAAAGGGCCAAGTAGTCGGCGCCTTTGCCAACTAATTGCCAACTAGTCGGCTTTCCCAACTAGTCTCCGACTAGGCGGTACATGAAGGTTCCATGTACCTTGGTTGTTGTCTCGAAAATATTTATTCTCAGCTGCCAAATAAAGACTTGAAATTCAAATTGCCTCGGTAGAACCCCCCCTCGCTCGTCCCAATGTGAATGCTATATACCTACGTAATATATATTCACCAGTGAAAAAGTTACTAATAAACATTTCCAGCTCCTGCAGTATATCCAGTAAGGGTGTTGGAAGGTGAAAGGAGGGTTTAAGTCACATCTGTCCGCTTATCGTTAAATCTCACGACTTTATGACCTGTGAACGCTTTGACAGCATTCTTGATATAGTGGGTCGTCAAGTTTTGTGTCTTTGTGCGAGAGGGCTGTATGCTGTATGTAACGGGATTAGAAAACTTTGCTCAAAGGTTGACCAGAGGATAGTTTCATAAATTGTTGAAACTATTTCTCAGCATTCAATTCACTTGCACCTGTTACACTGTACATGTACTGTACACTGTACCTGTTACACTGTACTGTACTATCAGGGAAAAATACGCTGGGCCACTTTTAGCCCGTATTGCATGGTGATAAGAGCGAAAAGTGGGTCTGCGGCAATTTCTTCGATGGTACATGCAGTTTTGTGGGTCATATTTAGCTATAAGATAATCTACCTTTTGATAAATAAAAGTATTCATTCATTCACACAGATTTATGTTTACACTCAGCTCCCGACCGGTTTCGGTTGCTACAGCATTTTCAAGAAATTCAGGGATATTAAAATATTATTACGAGAGTATTTTATATTATTTTATTGCCAAATGTATTCTACTTTACGACTTCTTGTTATTAAATTCATCAAAAAGAAGATCTGTACAAGTGTTTTACATGCATTATATACATTATTTATTCACAAAAAGAACATTTTTACAAATTATCTATCACTTAAAAAGTCGCTTTTACCATGTTTGTCTAAAAGCTAAGTCATATTTAAATAATGTTTCAGGTTATTTCGTTATGTTTTCCTTACGTTACAAAACGGAAAGCCCTGTTCACACTGAGTTTAATTTTGATCATAATAAATGTATGGTAAAAATTTATGATACCGTATGTGTGTCAAGACAAATGTCATTGCCTGAGCATCTTTAAAGGATGTGATTTATTTTTTGTTGGAAATTACTCTAAATATTGCGTTTTTTTAAATTTCGGTAAAAAGAAAATTATGTGGTTGCCATGGAGTTTTTACTTTTGGTTTAAACGTATGTTCTTCTTACCAACTTTAGTATCGTGTATTTTAGAGATTTGGCTATAACTAATAATCTACAGGTTTTCAGTCCTCGGGCCGGGAATTGAACCTGCGACCTCCTGCTTACCGAGGTTCGTATCTGGAACGACGAATTTTCCCACCATACCTGTACACCGTTTTTTTTTTGTAACTGCTTGATATACCAGCTTGTAATGCACATACTGAACGTCACGCGAGGGCCTTATGTAATTTCACGCCTTTCTGAACAGAAGGCGCTGTTGTCGCTACAATACTTACCTGTTTCTTAATTAGTATAGCTAATTGAACACCTGTTATTCTATACACATTTTCATGTAAATAAATAAATAAAAGTAAATAAACACTTTCTACTAATTCGTATAGATTAAATTATGTTAAGGGCCTTACTATTGCCAAATGGGTACTTTCTAAAGCCTACCCCTCGTTTACGGCCAAACCAAAAATAATGAAAAAATGTATTATGAATAATCAGCTCTTAGACAACATATGCAACATTTTTCTTTTTCATACCATCAAAACTTCTACATGAAAAAATTTATTAACTAAATAGTGTTTTTTGGCTTGAATTTCCTACTGCTCTTAAGTGGCTTGGCCGATTGAATTCATTTATGCTTTGATAAATAGATAAATTTGATAGCTATAAACATAACATAGGATTATTCAATCGAACAATCACGTCCACGTGAAAAGTATAATTTTCTCCTATTTCGCCCTATCAGTTTTGATGTGGCAACAATTATATTTTTGTTGTATTGGTACTAATGTTTTTTATGTTAGTTAAGTTGTCTGTACTGCTGTCACTGTAACAAAATAATAATGCCGGTCAAGGTATATTGTGCAACGCTACAGTAATTATATTTAAAATAAATTCTCAAACCTAGTTTTCTTCTCCTAACCATTCTAAAAGGTTATGGGCCCAGACCCTTCACCGAATTGGAAAGGTTTGAGAAAATAATCTGCGGTAAAGCAGCCGAAAATCTGCGGTGAAGCAGTAGCTTGTTGTAGCGTTGGTAAAATGGACGCCGAATTTGGTTCGACGTTGATGTCGTCAAATAGTCAAGGATTAAGACTAGAAGGTAATGAAAACTGGAACAGCTGGAAGTTTCAAGTAAAAGTGATCCTAAAAGCGATAAGTGCATATGAAGTTGTTGATGGCTCGCGCTTGTGCCCGGAGAAGCCGGCATCTGATCAAGAATTAACTAAGTACAAAGAATGGCAAAAACTGGATGCGAAGGCTCAAGGTGTGATCGTCACCAGATTATCAGCAGCAGTGATGTTACAAGTTCAGAATTGCGAGACAGCTAAAGAAATATGGGACAAGCTATGTACTGTGTACGAGCAAAAATCTGATGTTTCGTTACACATACTACAACAACGTTTTTTTGAAATGAAACATGGAAACAACGAAGGTATGGCAACGTTTATTGCCAGAATAGACGGTGTAGTAGCACAAATTCGTCAAGCAAAAGGGGAAATTCCTGAAAATATGATTATTACAAAAATAATCAGTTCGTTGGGTGAAAAGTTTCGCCATTTTGTATCTGCGTGGGATTCAGTACCAACCGAAAAGCGCACATTGTCAGAATTGACAGCTAGACTTTTGATAGAAGAACAACGAAACAAATTGTACGAGGAACAAAATGAAAATGTTAATCAGACTGCTTTTAAAGTGAATGTAAAACAGGACTCGAGAAAATGTTTTAATTGTGGGAAAATCGGACATTATAAACGCGACTGCAGAGTAAACAAATCGAACATGTTTTGTAAACAGTGCAAAAAGAACGGGCATACATTTGAACATTGTTGGTTTAAAAATGATAAAAACTCGGTAAAGAGTGACAAACAAGACATGAACTCTGTAAAAAATGATAAACAAAACGCGTTTATTACCTCAGTATCGGTAAGTGCCCTAACCTCGAAATGTTCGGACAATGACTGGTTCCTAGACAGTGGAGCATCCGAACATATGTGTTCTACAAGAGAAACTTTCAAAAATTATAATAGCTTACTGGTGCCAAAAGACGTTATAATAGGTGACGGAACAATGATAAAGGCTGTGGGATATGGAGACATAATCTTGAAAGCTTATGATGGGGAACAGTGGATTCCAACAACAATGAAGAATGTATTATTTGTGCCTGATCTACAAGTGAATCTGTTTTCTATGAGTGCAGCTCTGGACAAAGGATATAAACTGCTATCTACATCTAATGAGTGCAAGTTTGAGAAAAATAACAGTGTACATGCAATAGCGAAGAGGCGAGGCAAAATGTATGTAATGATGTTTCAACAAGAAAAAGAAATTGCTTTGGTAGGAAAAAGCACCTCAGGACTCTCAGAATGGCATGCTAAATTAGGCCATCAAAATATCAGTCAAGTGAAAAATATTCTGGAAAAGAATAATATGTCGTATCCGGTCTAAAAGGAAGCCAGTCGGAACGTCAAGCGCGCCACGTGGTTGCAACTGCAACGCCCTCTACCGACGTGACGCACTTCGACAGAGTCTCGGTGATGGTCGGGCGGGACGATCAGTCTACATTGGAGCGTCCGTCAAGAAACACCTTGAAACTGTCCTTCGTTCCGTGCTAGCTTTTGTAATAGTTTATTAAAATTGTGATTGTGAAGACTGCGTTACCCACAAGGCCTACCTATCATTATTATTATCCGATATCAGAAATGGGATCTGAACCTGATCAAGCAAACGAGATGGCGCATAGTGAAAATAACTGTGATGTACAATGGCGTGAACTTTTCGAAATTCAAAATTCGCAAATGCGTGCACTTATTCAAGCGCTAAAAACTCCCAGTTCGAACAGTGCAGTGACTATTCCCGAGTTCAATCCCGATAAACGTGACGCAAACGCAAGATCTTGGTGCGCGACGGCAGATTTGTGTTTCATCGATAACCCTATAGTAGGTGGACAACTCATCATGACTTTGAGTAAAGCCCTGAAGGGCGCAGCGTCAACCTGGCTTGCACAAATTTCGTACCCAGGTATGACATGGACGCAGTTTAAAGAACTTTTTACTGCAAGATTTGTAAGCGTGGAAACAAGTGCAGCTACCCTCATTAATCTGAACAATGAGAAACCGCATGACGATGAAACCTACGGAGCCTACGCGAGTCGTCAAATTACATCATTGATGAGCCGCTGGAAAGATGCGAGTATAGAACAAGTTGCAGTGTCGGTTGTCCTTTCTCACCTTGCACAATTTGATAACCGTTTAAACCGCCTTGCATTCACTACGGAAATTTCCACACGCGGTCAGTTACAAAAAGAATTGCAGGCCTATTCATACCTAAAGCGGAAAGCTACAGCAGAAACAACGAAACCTGGCGTCGACAATGCAAAAAGGCCCAAGATTTTACAACAGTCTCCGGCAAAATGCTTTTTGTGCGGAAAACCTGGCCACAAGCAGGCAGACTGTCGGCTTAAAGGACTATACTCGAAGAAGCAGCCTGCCCCAGCATCTTCTCAAGCCAGTCAGCAGCAGCCTCCCAGCAGCCGGGTCGTCATCTGCTTCAAGTGCGGCGAGCCGGGCCACATTGCGACGCGCTGCTCAAGCCTCGCGGCCCCCGTGTCTACTTCCAGGCCAGAGCGACGTGTCGACCTTTGTGTGGTCGAGCCCCCGTCCGGAACACTAAATCATTTAAGTGAGCATTTTGTTTTTCATTATGACTCAGGTGCTGAGTGTTCACTGATGAAAGAAAGGATTGCGAATAAATTTAGCGGAAAACGCATCAATAATGTAGTGTCGCTAGTAGGCATTGGAAATAATAAAGTTGTAAGCACATTGCAAATATTGAGTCAAGTGGAAATCAATGGATTCGCGATGGAAATCCTATTTCATGTTTTGCCTGATATTTACTTACGAAGTGACATAATGTTGGGTAGAGAAATTTTGAACAATGGTTACTGCGTAAATATGACTGCAAAAGATTTTTCCCTGTCAAAGCCGTGTGTTGTAAATACGTGCAATATTCCAGTAGCTAAGGCCCCGGGCAACGACCTTAAAAAAATCGACACCGATATACCCGAAGATAGACTTTCTGAGTTCTTCTCCAGAAGAACGTAAGATTATGCGTGATAGGCTAGAAGAGTTATTGCGTGCAAAAATAATAAGACCCAGTTGCTCACCATTTGCGAGCCCTGCGCTCTTAGTAAAAAAAAAAAAAAAAAAACATGAAGAAGTTAGACAAAAAGTGATAGCGGTTCTAAACACTGGGCCTGTCCTCATGATCTATGACCCAATGTACCCAGTAGAGCTTCACACTGACGCTAGCGCCGAAGGATATGGAACGATTTTAATTCAAGTCGTTGATGATAAGCGAAGGGCCCTTGCCTATTTCAGCAAGCGCACAACACCGGCAGAATCTCGTTACCATTCTTATGAATTGGAAACACTCGCTGTCGTAAATGCCATAAAACATTTTCGGCAATATCTACATGGATGTAAGTTTGTTGTGGTAACCGATTGTAACTCGCTGAAGTCTTCGCGTAACAAGATTGACCTTACGCCGAGAGTTCACAGATGGTGGGCTTTCCTTCAGTCTTACGACTTCGATGTTATGTATCGAGCAGGTAAGCAAATGGCACATGTAGATTTCTTCTCGAGAAATCATCTTTCTTCACAGCAGGTGGAGCCTGTGGTTAAGTGTGTTCAGAAAATCATTAACTTAGCCGAGCTTGCTGAAAACTGGCTCCACGCAGAACAAGAGCGCGATGCAGAGATACTGAAGCTAATTGCTAACCTCAACGAAGGACAAATGAATGACGAACTTGCAAAAACATATCAAGTAAGGTCAGGTGTTCTCTACAGAAAGGTTCAGCGAAATGGTAAGACAAAATGTTTGCCCATAGTTCCCCGCGCGTTGAGGTGGTCTGTTATAAACAACGTGCATGAATCTCTCATACATCTTGGGTGGAAAAAAACGTTAGAAAAGCTCTACGACCATTATTGGTTTGAAGGTATGTGTCGTTACGTAAAAAAGTTTACAGACAACTGTGTTACTTGCAAAATTGCCAAGAAACATTCAGGTAAATTACAAGCCCAACTTCACCCAATACCAAAGGTGACAGTGCCTTGGCACACAATACATATCGACGCAACGGGGAAGCTGAGTGGCAAGAACGATACCAAAGAGTATGTGTTCGTACTCATTGATGCTTTTACTAAGTACGTCCTACTCTACCATACTAAGAACATCGATTCCAAGAGCAGCATTCAGGCAGTGAAGGATAGTGTGGCGTTATTTGGTGCACCCGTAAGAATCATTGCTGACCAAGGGCGATGCTTTGCTAGCAATGAGTTCAAACGGTTTTGCGAGTCCAAAAACATTAGTCTTCATCTCATAGCAACTGGATCATCTAGAGCGAATGGTCAAGTAGAGAGAATAATGAGTGTTTTGAAAGGAATGTTGACGGCAGTAGAGTCTAGCGGCGATAAATCTTGGCAGGAAGCGCTGGGAGATGTCCAACTTGCGTTAAATTGCACAATGAATAGAGTGACTAAGGCTAGTCCTCTAGAATTAATGATAGGCAAAGTGGCTCGTCCCCTAGAGTTGATGGCCGATGATATAGAGCAGACCATAGATCTAGATCAAGCCAGACAATCGGCATCAGATAAGATTGAGAAAAACGCAAACTATGACAAACAACGTTTTGACGCGACTAAGGCAAAACTGAATAGGTTTTCTATCGGTGATTTTGTTTTGATTGAGAATGAAGAACGTAATCAAACGAAATTAGACCCAAAATTTAAAGGTCCCTTTAAAGTAATTGAAGTTTTAGATGGAGATCGCTATGTGTTAAAATCATTAAATTGTAAACGAACATACAAGTATGCTCATGACAGGTTACGGAAAATGCCAGAAGGTCAAATACCACTTGATGTATCCGAAAGTGAAAGTGAGGTTGAAGAGCAGGTTGATGCTATGATGATGGAGTAAGGTGTGCTCAGTTCGGTTGGTCGGCCGTACCAGAGACCATGCCGTAGTCGTAGCTCGTTGGAAGTCGGTCTTTGCTCGCGGAGAGCAATCCGTGGGTACGCGATGGGCGGATGGTTCTGGCGGTGGCCGGGTCTTGGTGAAGACCAGAGTGAGTCCTTTATGTGGTACTCTGCGATCCTTGGAGGGGATGCGAATGTTTGTGAGCTAGAATAGCTATAGGCCACGAAT
The DNA here is from genome assembly GCA_934047225.1 of Ypsolopha sequella. Taxonomy (NCBI): domain Eukaryota; kingdom Metazoa; phylum Arthropoda; class Insecta; order Lepidoptera; family Ypsolophidae; genus Ypsolopha; species Ypsolopha sequella. Next base: position 6,991,208 of record OW204002.1, on the reverse strand, counting down.
GTGACACTTACTATCATTGGAATTGCTATTGATTTGTGATTAGCTGATTGGAGATTATTAAATTTGCAGAGCTGTATTTGTACAGCTGTTGTTATTTGGTGGTATTTGATAATCTGTGCATTGATTCCTGATTCAGAAAGTTGATTATGTAATACAGTGTAAAGACAGACTTTGTTTAATTCTTGTGATGTAAATCTAGTACCCATTAGAATAAAATGAAAAAAAAACTACTCTATGTAGAATCAATGATGTAGGGTCAGGTATGGTCGATCGGATATTGTGCTGCCTATTTGTATTGTTTTAGAGTAACACACGAGGACGTGTGTACAGGCAGGACGGCCGTGTCGTATCCGGTCTAAAAGGAAGCCAGTCGGAACGTCAAGCGCGCCACGTGGTTGCAACTGCAACGCCCTCTACCGACGTGACGCACTTCGACAGAGTCTCGGTGATGGTCGGGCGGGACGATCAGTCTACATTGGAGCGTCCGTCAAGAAACACCTTGAAACTGTCCTTCGTTCCGTGCTAGCTTTTGTAATAGTTTATTAAAATTGTGATTGTGAAGACTGCGTTACCCACAAGGCCTACCTATCATTATTATTATCCGATAAATATTACGATTATTAAAGGAGAAGAAGAAACCTGCGTATCTTGCTTAAAGGGGAAGCAGCATAGATTTTCTTTCCCTAGCAGTGAACATAGAGCTTCAAAACCTGAAGAAAATACTAAAGGATACAGAGTATACTTACCTGACAATAATGAGGTGGAGATCAAAAGGGGTGTCATTTTTTTAAAAGGAGAACCTGAAATAAAAACACCTGGAAAAGAACCTAATAAACGTCAAGAACTCGAAATGTTCACTAGATGTGACAGCGAGGAGGAAGACTGTCAACAACATTATGAAGAGATTTATCATGATGAAAACTTAAATGAAGAAAAACTAGTAACAATTGAAAGTGCAAATGATCAAGAATCAACAAGTTCTATCCATGAAGAAACATTCTCAGGAGGAAGAGTCTTGCAAGAATCACCAGAAGTGATGGGAGAAATCTTACGAGAAGAAAACACAGAAATGGAAGAAAGACGACCTAGAAGGATAAATAAAAAACCAAAATGGTTAGAAGACTATGAAACAAATGATGTATCAGATGAAAGCAACAGTTGTTTTCTCAGCTACAGTTGTGATGAACCAATTACTTACCAGGAAGCAATGAATAGACCTGACAAATGTATGTGGGAAGAAGCTGTAAAGAAGGAGCTGAAAACATTGAAAGAGAATAATACATGGGAAGAAGTAACAGAACTACCAAACGATACAAAGATTGTAAGCAGCAAATGGGTATTTAAGATAAAAGATACAGAAAGAGGACCTACTTATAAAGCAAGACTGGTTGCAAGAGGCTTAGAAAAAGGAAATTGTAACAATGATACATATACACCTGTTACGGAACATTCTTGACAGTAGCTAATCAAAAGAAGTTACCAGTGTTTCAAATGGACGTTACTAGTGCATTTTTATATGGTGAAAATATTGCAGACATATTTACGAAGCCATTGGGCAAACAGTTATTTGAAAAGTTTAGAAAAGTTTTTTTTAGTTTAAGCTCATTGCTATTTTATGTATGTGTTCAAATTTAATGAAAGTTTTGTTAAGAGGGTTTTCACACAAAAATGTTAAGGGGTGATCACTTGATAATTTTTAAGAGGGTGGTTATATCTAAAAATTATTATTGAAGGGGTGTATTTCTATGATAAAAAAAAAATATAACTGTTGAAGGGGTGTTTTGATGTGGCAACAATTATATTTTTGTTGTATTGGTACTAATGTTTTTTATGTTAGTTAAGTTGTCTGTACTGCTGTCACTGTAACAAAATAATAATGCCGGTCAAGGTATATTGTGCAACGCTACAGTAATTATATTTAAAATAAATTCTCAAACCTAGTTTTCTTCTCCTAACCATTCTAAAAATCAGGGACGCAGCGAGCGTCGTAACAGTCACTATGCATTGCGCGCTGATATGAACGTTATTTTAATGTCACTTCCGTTGATATTCGTTCTGACAAATATCGAGCTGCTAATTTGGCGATGGTAATCGCCTTAAGGTGTGTTAATTTGAAAACCATTTCGAGATTTTGGTTTAATAAGCCGTATTTAGAACTTGTGGTCTAAAAAACCTCATGATTGATGATGAATATTTTTACGAAAAAGTGCAACTTCCATTTGCCGTCGTGTGACGTTACTTGAGAAATGGCTGTTTAGAAATGTGTCCTTTGCTATCAAAATAAATTTATAATAATTTGCTTCCGACTGATTTGCCAGATGGATGACAGATGAGTAGACAGACAGATACAGACCACTTTTTAGGGTTCCGTAGTCAACAACAAGGAACCCTTAAAGTTTTGCCATGTCCGTCTGTCTGTCTGTCTGTCTGTCTGTCCGCGGCTTAGTTTAGAGACTTTTAGTACTAGAAAGCTGTAATTTGGCATTGGTATACATATTTATCACGCCGATAAAGTGGTACAGTAAAATTTTTAAAAAGATTTTTTTTAGTGTACCTCCCCTACACTTACAGTGGGGATGATTGTTTTTTTCTCGTCTATCCCCTAGTGTGGAGTGTCGTTGGATAGGTCATTTAAAAATATTGAGGGTGTGAGAACACCATTTTTCGATCCAGGGTTCCGTTTGCGAAATATTAAGCTTAAAAGTGTTCATTTTTGTTAGTCATATGTCCCGCCCCCCCCCCCCTGCCAGCGAAACGGTTGTATTTGGAGACGTGAAAAAATCACGGCAGTAGTATACATAACGAAATTAAAAGTAAAACTATCACAGCTAAGTAGGCTTTACAAGTTAACGAGTACAGATCGCGCCAAACTTTTAGTCCCCTCTAAACATGGGGCGATTCGCATCAGCAGGAACAAAATGTATGGGCCGTTCGTGGGAAGAGCAACTTCCGAGCGTACTAGAAGTTTGGCGCGATCTGTATTAGTCGACAAACTTATAAAATGTACTTGGAAGAAGTCCGCATATTGTGCAAGGCAATTACGGAACCCTACACTGCCCGACACGCACTTGGTCGGTTTTTTTTTATAAGCAATCACACATCACAATCAGTATTATCAGACTCAAATTCCCAAGTGACGTCATATTCAACAATTCATTAAAAAATCAATAAAACTAATGGTTAATTAATATACCATAATAATAAAAAATTATAATAACAAAATATCAAAGAATCCCTTCCAATTCGCAGACAACACAACGAAACCCAAAATCTACTACCCACTAATCCAAAAATGTATTACAGACAAAACCAAAACCTCAGACACATATTCAGTAAAACAAAAACAAAACAACCCATCAACCTCATCAACTCATCACCTGGCACAGCTTCTTGCCGACAGCCTCGATGCAAAACATGTCCCATTATTAACACAGCTACACATATCAACACTCACCACACATCAAACACATACAAAACACAGCCTAATACATCATGCAAAACCAGCAACTGCATTTACCTAATAGAATGCCGTCATTGCCCGGCATTCTACGTAGGTGAAACCAAAAACCCAATACACAAACGAATGAACCAACACCGACACACAGCAGATCGCATACAAAACAACATTCTTCCCATACCTGCACACACGCCCTACGTATTAAATCATTCACACCTTCATTAACCGACATTGGATTACGGACATGGGAGACATCATTCATATAATAATAATAATAATAATAAAAGCTGTTTATTTGTCACAAAACACGATACAAAATAATAATAATAATTAACATTAGAGGAGACAAATCGGTCTAAGACTCGGCCATTGACTTTTTGTAAACACAAAAATTTTCAGCCTTAGCCTTTAATGAAAAAGAAGAAACACAAAGAAAAATATGAACAATAGACAAATTAAAATACATTCATATGGTCACTTGGAGCTCATTATGGACCTGGACTGAACAAACAACACTGACTGACTGACACGACCTGACCTAACTCGCAATAATATGACTATTTAACAAACAACTCAAACCTAAATTTATAATCAAATCCAAATTTTAATATAACAAAATATTCAGAATCGGAGCACTCTGTATGATAACGCCACCTAGCGCCGGCTGACTAAATTCTCCCTTAAAAAGTCTGGTTCATGATTTAAAATTTTCTTCTATTTGTTATTCTACATAGTTTGCCTAATTGATTAATTCACCTTCTTTTTTGGAAAAATTAAAACCTAATGGTTAATGGTAATACTAACCCACTAATATGATATTATAAGATTTCTATGTACCTACTAACTACATTCCTGTTTGTATTTTTTTTGTAAATAATTATTACGCTAACACTTTGATCTGAATAATTTATAATATAAGAGGAGAAACTGGTTCCTGAATCTCAGTATTAACTTTTTGGGAGCCAGTTGCTTTAAAACAATTGTGACTTTTTTGAAAATAAATACTTTTTTATGTTTTTTATGTTTTTAAAATATACTTTTTTATATTTTTATATCAATAATGTCAGCGGTTTTCTTACTTCAAATACCTATACATATATGTCATATAATATTTTTTCCTGTTCACCTGATGACGACCCCACTGAGGGGTCGAAATATAGCGACTTAAACCATTTAAGTGTTTGTATTTATGTGGAATGTAACATATATATAAAAAATTAAATAATAATAACTACGTCCTACAATGGCGTATATTCTCCGAAAAAAAAATAAAAAAGAAATCTTTTAGAAATTAAGCTATGTATGGGAATTGTGTTCTGTTTTCAAACTTACTGCTTGCATAAGTTGCACTGCGCCACTGCGCTCATCTAGGGCTGGTAAAACCGGTGCCAGGTATCAATAGTAAAGAACGTATTTGCCATTATAAAAAAAAAGTAAAGAAAAGACACTAGTTTAAAACGTGACATTTATTCAACAGAACCACTACACACTGCTTACAATTTCTCATAATAATATCCTTAAATCGTGGAAAACTATTTGGTGTTATAAATTATTACAAATAACAAAATTGTATAATCAATTTAAATGTGAAAAAATAATGTAACACTAATCAACAATGTTAAATAGGTATAAAAATTATTACATTTAAACAAATATCTATACTAAATTATGTTAGGATAACAGTGGTACCAAAACCCTTTAGAAATTGAAATATTTTGTTCCACAATTCACTTCCTAAATAAAACTATCCATTTTAATTCTGAGTTAAAATAAATTAAAAATATCTCAGGTTAATAAGCAATTATTTCCATTACGTTTTTAACTCTCCAGAAAAAATAAACCATTCTACTTCAAATTAAAATATAGTTTGTGCGTTTGTTTACGATATGAATGCCAAATAATAGGTCTTTACATATGAAATTACCGTTTTCTATAGTGAATTTGAAGGAAACTCAATTTCCAGTTCTAACATTTTTGCATTTTTTTTTTTAGGAAAGACTAACCAAATTACGTAATTTCTTTTGTTTATGAATGAGACAACACTGAGCTAACAGCAACATTCATTTAATTTTTGAAAAGTGTCAGCTCTAAAAAATTATTACGAATCCTATCATGGAAATGGATGGCATTTAGGACGAACTGTTTTTGAAGATTTAATTTTGGTTATCAAACTGACAATAAATACAAAATTGAATACGTAGATGTATAACCTTGAAATCAACTTGCAAACAAAAAAACAAATAAAGGATATAGGTATTGAGTTACAGAAACTTTGAACTCATGAATCTATAAAAAAAAAATCGGCAATTTCATATGTAAATACCTATTAGAAAAGCTTAGTTAATTTTACTTTTCTGGGTCGCTCCTTTAAAATGTTATGTAAATAAATGTAAATTAAGACCCTGTATTAACATTTAAAATAATAATAAAAAAATATCAAAATGGCGATTACAAATCTACAGGATCATTATTTACGTTAACTCTTTGAACTATGGAATATATTAACTACGTTTTACTTTTTAAGCGTCAATCAAAATACTATTATTTAACTACAGGTTTGAACAATAATTTTTATAATAATTATACACATTGTGAGTCTGGAAATTACTTACAAACACGATGTAAAAACATGACCTCGTACACTAAATTGAACCTCCATGTCTCTTACCGTACACGTAACTAACTAAATACTTTAACTGCTACATCTATAGCAATATAATAGCTAAATAAATACATATCCTAGTTGTTATGGCATCTGGAAAAATACGTGGTATCTCATTTAATCTGGAGGTATCAGTTACAAGGCAAATAAACAAATGGAATACCCTGCCAAGAACTATATAAAGATTGGTGCCACGTAAATAACGAATGTAACAATATAGAGCTTGATGAATAAGACGTAACATTACGGGTGTAAATGACAGATGCATGCAGCCTCATGCTGTATTGGTCCTACATTTTTTTTTGCTTGTTACATTTGGATCGGCCTACTTGCAAACGTTTCGGTTCCAAATGAAAGGGACAAACCCGTACGAATAAGCGAGATCGACTGAAGGTAGAATGTGTTCTAGTACACATCCTCGCACGGGTTTGTTTATTTCATCCGGAACCAAAATTGCCTTAATGAACCGACAAGCCAATCTTTTCCAAATCAAATCTCTTTTCGAAGCTAGCAACTTCGTCGGTCTGGATATTTTTGTAACAATACAATTGATCACATTTCAAACAAGTCTACGCATTCATCAAGCGTTACACTTTTATTACAATTCGGAGAAAACGTCACAAAAAATAAATGACTAGAGTTATCTAAACAATAAACTTTGAACAACTATACTTTCGTTCAAGAACACAAACACGTAATATTTAGTTGTTCGGTTGAAAGGACGAGAGATAAGTTGTCTCACTAAACTCTAGACGGTGTTCAACTGATAACAGTTTTCCCTTTTTTTGGTAATATTACCCATACGTGTTCGTATTTTTCAAGAGGGCCTCTTAAAGAGGACCAGTAAAAAAAACGGTTATCAAATAAACACGACCTATATAATAATAAATATATTAATAAAAAGTTAACAAAGTGATGTGATGATACTAAATGCAAGTCAAAGAATGAAGAAGAGTTTATTAACTTATCTTCAAAACCATGTCAAAACCAGACATAATGCCACCCTGATAGCATCACGCTGATCACACTTTACTGAAAGGTCCGACTCGGCGTTAGATGGCTGTCTTAGTAAAATGCACCATTTATACTGAATCTAAATAGTCTGCGATCTATAAATATACATAGTCTACTGATCATACAAACATTCAGAGAAGAAAATATTCAACGGTAACTTAGACTTTATCTCGCAGGAGGAAGGTCTATTTTAGAACGCTGCGCATGAACAGTTGCTTCACCAAAGATGCAGCCTTGAAAAACGCCCTTATCTCGTTGCGTTAGGGTTCATGCATTTATGTTAAAGGCTCGAATATTAGCTAAACTAATAAACCGCGCGGTTATGTTTCTTGGGAAAAGTGGTTCAGTATGATCGAATATGTGGTTTCATTTAAAGGTAGCAGTCTGTTTACTCCCGGTATAAAATGACATTATAATGAGCAATTATAATTATTTCAATGAGCTAAACTGTTTTGTTAACACCATGATCATAGCCTTCTGTATTTGCCATGATGCATCAAACCGTTCCGCCCGTCTGTGTGCTACACGCGCATGCGCTTTCATTGCATGTGTGTGCGTATATCACCCGTAGAATGGAAGGTGTTACGCGAATGTAACCCAATACTGTAAAATAAATACTGACTTTATGATTATGAAGCCGCTTCGTACCATGCAATTTTATTTTCTTGTCATTCCTTTGGCTCATTAAAAATAATGTTACCCGTATTGTTAGTATAACGAACAGCGGAAAATTTTGCGACATTGGAAATACAAATATTTTTAGTTTCTGAAACAGCTCTTAATTAATATTTGACACGATCTTATTGCGCCGAGGTAGAATACTCGTTCTATATTACTGGTATGGTTCAAGTACACGTACGGTCGTCCACAGGTCAACCTACCTCAATAGCAAGTCTTATTACGTTGTCATTACAATCAGAGACCTACTATTTAAATAATACGCGTAGGAATCTTCGCCACTCTTCGGCAAAAATCGTATTTCCGTATTCGTGTTTCCGCTTTCTATACAATCCATAAAATATTGTTCACTTCCGGTCGCCTATAGACAGCCAAAATGATATCCATAATTGCTTCCGGTTTCGATTTTTTGCACATGTTCTAAAGTGACTTTTGTCTCTTATTTTCTCTTTTATAAGTTTCCTATTTGGATATCTTCCTACTTACTCTTACAATTTATGTTTCGGCTATCTTCGAGAATACGAACAGTGGCGACCATTTGTATGCGAATTATATCTTTAGCAGATCTGTATAAAAATACAGACGACTGTAGTACATTTAATTCATACTTAAGAAAAGCCATTAACACGAATATAAGAATCATATACCATTTATTCGCTTCGGACAAGTGAATAAATAAATAAATAAGTGGGAAAAAATATGCATACAAAATAATGTCCTATAAGATATTTGTAAAACAAGTTCGTTTTTCGAAGCAGCGAAAACGGACTTATGATTTATTCATTGCGATAAAAGCCGCAACGTCGTCTGTCTTTTTTATAATTTTTCCGAAAGACAAATCTGCCATGGGGGTCATAGCAGGACTCTTTATTAACAGTGACTGTGTAAACATTCAATTTTACCCCACATTAACATCGTGTTGTGAAATATTCTGTTTCAAAACTTTTAATAACATTATTTTTCTCAGTTATAACACCCGTAAATAACACATTAAATATATTGCGATTGAATTATTCTGATTTATTTCTTTATAAGTACTATCTTATTAAATACATATAACTGCTACATATAACTTAAACATGGGGCTTTTAAAACTATATTATATTTGTATGGCAGAACAAGAATGGTACGTCAATATTCTGGGTATTATTGTTTTTGTTCATCGATCAGTAATTCAACCACTCAATCACGTTTAGGGAACTATGTATGAACATTCACACGTACTCACCAACACACAATATTAATTACATACACTACACTATAATTTGTGCGTCTCATCCGTTTAAATTAATTATTACTTCTTTATTACTAATACTAAGGTTTACTTTTTTACATACATCGAATAAGGTACTAACGTTTTATAATAAAAGTTTACTTATTGCTGTCTCTGTCACACAGATTAAAATTAAGAGCTCGATAGATCTCACTTATTTTTTTCTTAGTTGTACTTTTAGGTTGTTAAATAAATACAGGTAACCATCAAAACTCCATACAAAACTTTGGTAAAAACAAAAATATATCTATACAATACGTCTACATCTATAACTGGGGTTCTTTATGCTCCTAAAATATATAAATAAACAATTCAACGAATTATACATTCAACATTCAAAGATTAATAAAATTCTAACTCTTCTACAGCTAACACGTTAATACTAAATGAACAATACATATAATAATATCGAAACTGTAATATTATTTATTGCTTATTCGGGTTCCAGTTCACGGAAGACGTGTGCTAAGCCGTTTTATGAGCCACAAAGTGGGGGCAACTCAAAACTGGGGCAACATTTATGGGGGCAACTTAGAATCGGGGTAACTAGAAACTTTTAAAGATTATCATCTTTTGGGTACCGGTGGTCTATAGGAGTTTATCTATAGGTTCATTATGCTACTAAGCTACACACTTTTATTTGATTATTATAAAACAATACTATTTAACGCGCTTGACGTTTGCTTTGGTGAGTTAGGTAGCATCAAGAAGCTTTAAAAAGTATTTTATAAAGTAAAAACATTATTATTATGTATTAAATGTAAATATTTCACCGACAGAAATTGGTCCTCAAGGGAAATATAGAAGAATAAAATAAATATACATACATATCTGCCAGTTTTTATATAATAGCCACCTTTTACATATAAACGATAGTAATAGTAGGCCTATAAAATAGGATTTAAACTTTATGTAAGTATTAAAGTTAGGGAATCCATTTTAACATGCTTCCTCGAATGTTAAATTTGTAAAAAACATTAATAAATGCATAACATGTAACATATTTATTTAACCCAACATACACAAAATCTCTGATTTGAGAACTTCAAAATACACGGAGTTTTTTATTTTAGCAAATAGTATAAATATCTTAGGGTTTCTAATAAAATAAGTTAAATATAACTTTCGTTTCTTATTCTCAATTACAGGATTGCGGTTTTTTATTTGTTCGATTAAGTGAACAGACTAGAAAACAGATTTATAATAATTTATGGTCACATAGTACAATTATTTTGGGATCAGGATAGTTTATTTCAAGTAAGCTACAACTAAAGTAGTTCGAGGTAGAAGAAGGTACGAAATTACATGTCTCACTATAAGTTTAATAGTCCTTCGATTTGGTAAATAAGATCTCTTACAAACATACTTAGCGTTAGCCAAAATCGCTATACTTTTTGCAGGCGCGGATACAAGTCGGGGGCAATGGGGGCAATTGCCCCACCCCTCACCGAGCCACAAACGATATACATAATTTATTCTGACTTATTTCAAAGTGTCGTCATAAACACTTCATTACCCGATTTACAGAATTACCCCGTCCTGAGCGAAATCCTCGATCCGTGCCTGACTTTTTTGAGATTTAAACACTCTCCAATACAAAAGTTACAAAACTTAACCCGTCATGGCTACTACAAGATCCAATATTTTTACCTTCCATTTATACATTATTTGCTTTCATGTCCAACGCCACTGCGTTTTTTCTGTAACAATTTTTCCATCCAAAGGTTGCATACATGAATATAATCACGCCTATCTCTCGGAAGGGTACGAGATACGACTCTGACACACCTTTTTGACACAACTATTTTCATCTAAATAAACCTTTAAGAGACCTTATTCCCAGTAGGTGGTGGTGCTAGTTGGTCGGTGTTAAGGCTCGGTGTTCCGCCGCCGCCGCCGGAACACGAGCGCGAATATGCTGCGCAGGCGCCGCCAGCGCCGCCGCCCGCCGCCCGTTGATATACCCGTCGCCATCAGGGACGACTGCGCGGGAGTTCAGAGTTGGAAGATTTGCGTAATTAAAAACGTTCACATAAACATGTCGTCACCGGTTGTATACAGACTGCTACATTTAAATGAAATCACATATTCTACCGATCATACTGAACCACATTTCCCAAGAAACATACCCACGTGAACCATTAGTTTAGGAAATATTTGAGTTTAAAACAAAAATGCGTGAACCCTAACGCAACGAGATACGGGCGTTTATTGAGGCAGCATCAACCGTGAAACAACTGTTCACGCGCAGCGTTCTAAAATAGACCTTCCTCCTGCGAGTTAAAGTCTTTAAGTTACAGTTGAATATCCTTCTCTGATGTTTTACACGTGTATTTTTCTTCAGAGAATTGTTCAGTATGATCATTAGATTATGTGGTTTTATTTAAAGGTCGCCGTCTTTTTACACCCTGTATATCCTAGTAAGCCTACCATGAGTTTGGGTCTCGCTCGATACACGTTACTCGATAGCGAAGGCGTAAAATACTTTGTATGAGAAATTGTGGTTCTTTTGGTAAATCGCTGTACAATTTCTCATATAAATATTTTACGTAGTCGCTAGCGAGTTTTAAGGCCTAATAATCATTAACAAATAAAGTTGAATATATATCGTCACGACATGAATCCCCGAGGGGGTGTCAAAGGTGTTTCGAGTGTGAAATGTGAAAGTCACAGTCCGCAACCGGTAAGCCCCCGTTTCACCGACGATTAGTACGTCCCGACGTGATGGATGGTGACCCCTATCGCCGTTCTTCGGGCACAAATACACGCTTTTTAGGGCATGCAGGTTTCCTTACGATGTTTTTCCTTCACCGTTCAGCAAGTGGTAAGTAAGAACAAATACTATGCACATAAATTCAGAAAAACTCATTGGTGAATGCCCGACCGGGCATCGAACCTGGATCTCAAGATTGAGAGGCCAGCGTTCTACCCCTGAGCTACCGCCGTAAATAAAGTTGACATTAGTATATAACTTTAATACTAATTTACATAACAGTTAAATAAAAAGCTCTTTTTGTTGGCTTATTTACAGATCAGTTGGTACGAAAAGCGGTGAAAAACTTTAGTTGACTATTTTTTTGAGAAAGAGCACTCGTGCTGCAGTACAGGACTAAACAATACTAAAATGGAGAGACACTGACGATAGAACCTCTCAATCTTGAGACCCAGGTTCAATCCCACATTGGGCATGCACCAATGAGTTTTTCGAAATTTTTGTGCATAGTATTTGTATTACCTAATTTACCACTTGCTGAACGGTGAAGGAAAACAGAATGGTGAAGGAAAACATGGTGAAGGAAAACATCGTGAAGAAACCTACACGCTCTAAAAAGCGTGTATTTGTGCCCGAAGAACGACGATAGGGGTGACCAGACCATCCATCACGTTGGAAAGTAATAATCGTCGGTGAAACGCGGGTATACCGAGTGTGGACTGTGTGAACATTTCTGACACCTTCTCGGGAATTCATGTTGTGACGATATATATTTTTATAATATTTATTATTTTTATAAAATGTAGAGCTGCGCCCGTAGCACGATGACGCGTGACTTCGTTTGTCACGAGTTTTATCAATACCGAATCAAAATAAGCGATTGTGCGCGATAAAAAGCGTGACAAACGAAGTCGCGCGTCATCGCGCTACGGGCGCTGGTGACATCACAAGTAATACCTGTCTCTGTCGCTCGAGTCGCCTTATCTCCCTCACGAGCGCGTGGAAGGCGTCATCGACAAAGTGACGTAACGCCGCTGAGGTCTCGAAGAACGGACAGCCCAGTTGAGTCGCCAGCACTTTGCCTTCTTCTGTGCTCACCTGAGGAACAACCGTCACACGTTATTCAGGATTCAGACACACCAATGGCGATTACTGTGGGCCTATCATTTATCTTTAGTTGCCAACTGTACTGGGTGCCTATCATCACCAAAACTGAACTTTCAAAATTGCTTTTAGTGGGTATTGCAGGGGTACTAGCATGAACTTGGTATCGACTCGACATCCATTCGATAAATAAAAATGTAACTTTTATTTCATTGCAATGAGGGTTACCGTTTAGAGTTTATCGATCCTCTCTGTCAAATTTATCTAATCGACGCGTACGTGCCCGCATAGCAGCTATGCAATTTTGAAAGTTCAGTTTTTGTGATGATAGGCACCCAGTCCAGTTGGCAAAGATACATAATAGAGGGGCTGGTTTTTAGTCTTGATGGGTTGGTTCGAGGCTATGGTTATATTTTTTCTCAATAAAAATACCTAACTTCGGTAAGAATAAAAAAAAAGTACAATTAATGAATTTAAACTGGATCATCTGGGACACGGTCGTCCATTTTTCACTACGAAACGTTTTTCGGCGAATGATCTCATCGGGAAAGGTTTTTCAAACAGATCTTCCATTATAGATTTCGTTGGATTGGATGGAGACAAATTTTATCCTGAACAATAATCCTACCGATTCGTATAATAAAGTAGCGAGGGTTTATTTTTTTAATTTTTAGTTGGTTCGATTCCCGGGTGAGACAAGCGAATTTTAAAAGATCTTTGAATGCAGTTTTGTTTCTTTTAAAAAATAAAGGAATGTTTCCTTTCGGTAAAATAGGCTAACTAAAGGATTTAAGGTAGCTCCCCTCCAGGGCCATTAAATTTACAATATAGTTTTATCACTGCCTGCCCTACAATAGGGCTACAATTCCTGGTTTAGCCACAAATCAAACACGGATTACAAAAAGTTCGACCTTCTTTAGTCGCACCAAAATTGCAAGTGAAAGCAAGGTTCCACATTAGCAAGATAATTACGTTGCTTGATAATTATCCCATAAGTGTCTGACAATTATCTGATAATTATTGGATAACTGTCACCAGTGTAAGAAATTAATTTGTTATATTGTTTCATAACAGATTCATTATAATTTGGGCAATTCTAACAAAAACAAATAATAATAAAAAAAAAATTGCACCGAGCCCATTAGCCCAATATTTTTTGTCTTCGTGCAAATAATGTATGACCATGTTGAATCTTTCACCCAAGGCATTTTTCAAATTCAACTCAATAAACAATATTTAACTTAACAAACCATAGACACTCATGTTCACTCAACTTTGCATAAGAGCCCTTCTTTCTGTGCATTTCTGCAGCACTTCAGTCGCGCGCGCGTCGTCTATTCATACATATTTAAAGTAGCGCTTTAAGAGGAGACCTTCCTTTTTCAACAGTTTTTGAACGATTGTACTGAATCTACCACAGACGCAATCTAATGAAACTTATATGTTTTTTCAAACCTTTATCTTTACGTTGTAAGTAGCGTTACCTAATTGGAAAACTTTCGCTCGATAGATTTTATTTTTGAAAATAGTCTCTTTTTGAGTGTTTTTTTGGTTTTGCGTTTATTCTGTTTGTTTTTTATCATATTTTACTATCAACACGAAAATCTTGTTTATTAACCAATGTAAATTGAAAAATTATTTAAATGCAATATTGTACTTTTAGTCGATTTTAATCTTAAAATTAGACTCGTTCTGAATCGTTTCGCGCGCATTTTGGCGCACGCCATTTTCAACTTTATAAAAATTAGTCTACGGGTTATAATTACAAAGCCGGTGTGCGCCTAAGGAAGGCCTCGTCTTAAAGCGCTGCAGAAACGCGCGAAAGGACTCTAAATCTGAACTGATTTTTTATGGTACGGGGAATCCCCACGGCGGTGGCGGGGCGCGGGCGCGGCACGTTGACAATTCGCGTGCGGAAATACACGTTCGAATACAGTTCACTTTCATGAATACAATTTTTGTTATTATCAATTGATAATTCTGAAGATAATTATCAGGGATAATTATTTTTTCGAACCCTCAGTGAAAGAAAACGGAAATAATCCACCCGTCACTGACTAATAGCTCAAGGATGCGTTCCGTTTCAAATAAATGTTTTTACAAATTATCTTTTTTAAATGACTCAACTAAAACTCTGGATTATCCCATGAGAGGATTCAAACTACAGAAAATATTGTACCTTTCAGAACCAAGATCAATCCAACTATCTGCCGAATCTTACCTGTCTGAGCCTCGGAGCCAAGTCCAGCTTATTTCCAACGAGCACCAGTGGCAGCCTCTCAGAAGGCCTGGCCAGAGCCAATAGTCTCCGGTACTCAGCGGCCGCCCTGAATGAACGGCGGTCGGTCACTGAGTAGCAGAGGACGAAGCCCTCACCACAACGCATGTACTGCTCCCTCATGGCAGTGAATTCTACCTGGAAGTTAAAATTAAATTATACTTAGAAGAGAGACTTTGGAATGTAATACGCGCATAATTATATTATTATTATTATTATTATTACAGCTTTATTATCCACTTAACAGTTCTTAAAATATATACATCTAATTATAATTATTTCTATTAATTTCTTTGCTATGTGGCCCCTCTATGGGTAAAAGCCTCCTCCATTCTTTTCCACCTTTCCCTGTCTTTGGCTGTATGCATCCAACTTTTTCCTGCTATATTTATTATGTCGTTGGCCCATCTCTTCTTCTGTCTTCCCACATTTCTTTTGCCATTTGGGCCCTGCCATTTAGTTGTTTGGTAAGTCCATCTTTCATCTTTGTACCTTGACAGGTGCCCTGCCCAGTTCCACTTCTGTTTCAAACTAAAATGTAGAGCATCTGTTAATTTAGTTTTCATTCGGATGTCTGTGTTTCTCGTTTTTTGGATTTTTCTAAGTTTCAGAATACTTCGTTCCATTGCATGCTGACAAGATGAAATTTTGTTTTTTACTTTTTCAGTGAAGACCCATGTCTTAATAATATTATTGATTGTAATTAAATTAAATATTAATACTTATGTTTGTAAAATTACATACTTAAAATGTTTTGGGAATTTGATATCCAAAGTTACCTATCATTAGTTCCAGGTAATTAGGAAAATTGTCTACTGTATGATGGGACAAGATTATAGCTTGGGTTTGATGTTAACTTGGAGGTATTAACCTGTCCTGCTGTATCCAAAATGTCCAACAAGGCTGGTTCACCATCAATCACTGCCTGCTGCTGATATGAGTCCTCTGAAAAAGAAAAACAATAATATATTGTTTGCTGTACGTATACTATAACAATTGAAGCTTTAGTTCTGAATAGCCTGCTTACTAACAGAAAAAAATAAAACAATAGAGGTATTCATCTGTATGTAAGTAAACAGGTTAAAATATACTTGTACATACTTTATTGGGAAGGTCTTTTATTTATTCATGTTTTGACATAACATGACCAAGAACAAAGTTCACATAATTTATCACGTCAAGTCAGCAAAGCACACTATCAAAATGAAGTGCAAATAATTTAGCTTCAGGGATGTAAAAATTCATGTAAATAAGGCTTAGCGGAACTTACATATCAAGGAAATATAAAATTTCTATTTTAACATTGTTAACATCAGTGAATTTTGCGAGTGTGCGAATTATCTTCTTATTAGGAAATCTTAACAAATAAAACAATCAAGACGTTCTCCAAATTTCATCAAGTGATCACAACCGCAATATATGGTAAGCTAAAGTTGACTCCAAAACATCCAAAAATGCTTTATTGTAAATGGAGGCAATTAAAAGCAAGATCTTTGAATTCTTTGGCGATCCATACAATGGACTACTGGGCTGTCCACCCTTTGTTTGTTTAGCTTTGCTTGTTTATGTTATAGCAAGATCAACATATATTCACAGCCGTTCAAAAGTTGTCATTCATGACACAACCAAGCACAGCCTACTTAAAGTACCAATATCTGTGTATGCTGGTTCATCTGGCTATGATAAATGTGGTTTTGGATTAGTAGGAGAGTGATAAGGTCGTCGCATACCTATCGTAGGGTCGTGGTAATCCAAGAAGCTGTGACTGACGAACTGTAACGTGACCGCTGACTTGCCGACGCCGCCGTCGCCCAGCACCACGATCTTGTAGACCCGGAGCCCTCCTCGCGACGTGCCGGCACTGCCAGCCTCGCCCGCCATGCCGCCGCATGCCTGGCCGCCGCCTCTGCGCCCACCTCTTCCACTACTCCACCATCCGCCTCCGCTACACAACCATCCACTGAACACCACCTTTACTAAACACTACCACCACGGTACGACACCACTTCACTACTTTTCATTTACATCCACCCATTCTGCCAATATTTACTAGGCTTTCGATAAATAGAAAATCAAAATTCAATGAAAAATCGACAGCTGATTGAGGTGAATTGTCATTTTGATTTGATTATTGTGGTCATGTTGGTGGTATTTGTTTATGTGGGGTGTTATTCACGAAACCAAAGTCTAATAAGGATAAAACTGATAAAAGAGCATAGTCGCAAGTTTGTGACTAGCCTGTTTACCGGTTTTTTCGGTGCCTCAAGTTGGCACTGCTGCAGATATGTCATGTCAAATAAATAAATAAATAATAAAAACAAAACATGCTATCTTTAGGTTGAAAATTTTCCTCTTTTGTTGTTTTTTTCCAGAATTCTAATAAAATGGCGCATATACAGTTCGTAGACGAATTAGTAAGAGAATACCTATTGTACAGAGGATTTACATCAACAGTGAAAGCCTTCGATAATGACCTAAAAGCTGATAAAGATAAGGGCTTCAGAGTTGACAAAATTATTGACCAAATCATACAATATATCAACGTTTCTGACCTTAACGGCTTGAAAGAGTACTGGTCTCACCTCGATAGTTTAGTCTTCTCCAAACTAGAAATACATTTTCAACCAGGTATCACATTTATCAACATTTTCCAAAGTTGTGGAATCATCTTCTTTACTGACTCTTAACATCTCTATTTGCAGCTATCCGTAAAATGGAGTACAGTTTGTACAAGCTGTACTTGGTGACGGCGGTACAAAGCACCGGAGGTGTGAAGAATGATAGAGTTGCTGAGTTTTTTGCCAAGATGCTGCCTGAGCTTCAAGGACAGAATGAATGGAAGGACTGGTTCAGTTAGTTGTCTCTCTTTATTCAATATACTGCAGTATCCTTTTTCTTTCTAGCCTATTTGGTAATGAAATTAAACCCTTTTTTTGGGTCAGAGTATTGATAAGGGGGCACAATACAGGATTTGAAAATTATTTACTTTTCGGCAATACAACCAGGTGGGTTCCAACTGAAAATTTTCCAAGTTTTTTCCTCCATAGTGCTCCCTTAACTACACCTATTTTTGCATAAACCAACTAAGGATAAGGGAGTTCTCTTGTAATTAGGTACAAAAATGTATAAATAAAAAGGTAAATAGTAAGTGTGTCAAAATTGTAGCACAGGGAGATCTGTAGTTTATACCTACCTCTTTTGGAAACATGAATGTGTAAATTAATGACTGATTATTTACACTTTAGATAATAAGGCATGTTCTATAATACAGGCCAGCTTATGCATGCTTTTATGTGTGACAACTTTGTCTTACACTCACCCCCCTACCATTCTATTTGTCTCTAAGAGCATACATAGAGATGTAATTTCCAAATTTATTGGCAAAATCTTATCATGTTAAGGTATATACAGTTGTGGCATGTTCAAGAAGGCAAAAAATTAAATAGAATGGAATTTAAATTAATGTCTTAACTTCTATGGGTTATATCAAGTTAGAATGTATTTTTGTTTCACAATTATCAAGGTTATCTATTTCAAAAAGAGGAGGTACTCAACTAAAAGATTGTATGAACTGTGCGGACTGCTTTCAGTTAGAAAGTTATACATTTTACAAATTATTTTAAAAAAGCATAAATCTATGACATACGACCCATCTGTAATTAAGGTAGGAACACTGAGTGATGGCACTTATGACAGCTGCATTTAGTGATGAGGTACATTTCAAATTTCGGTTAAAAATAAAAATCAAATGTGAGTTTACTCAAAATTAGACACGCCATTCAACATTCAACATAATGATACAAAAGGAAAATGTGCCAAAACCAGAGGCGTAGCTATCGGAGGGCTAAGCGGTGTAGTGCCCCGGGGCCCCCAAGAGATGTTTAAATATCTAAATCGAAAAAAGTATTTTACTATAATTTATTTTCGTTTAGTTTAACTTCGTCATTGTTTTGTTTTTAATTAAATATTATTGCGTAACTTGGCGACCTCAAACACGACCTATAAAAAAAGAGAAACTTTTTTAAAAAAAATTCTTTGTTTCTATACGAATTCTATTGCACAATCAAATCGAAAAATAATAACCGAAACAAGTAGAACATCACTATCAACAAGGAAGTATTACATTTTTTAATCCACACTTGCTTATAAATAATTACGATACTTTGTAGGCATTTAAACGTCATAAGCGCCATCACTCAGTGGCTCTACTGTAACAAGAGAAGAAGGTACCACGTAGCAACCGCCCCCATAGGCAAAACAAAATTTTCGAATATGCAGTACTTACGACGTTCTTCTTCTTTGTACAATATCATAAATAAAAAACTTGACCTATTCAGTAAACAATGTTATGTGTGTAAAAAGGAAACCAAGAAATGGTTGAATTCAATTGATTACGACACAACAGAAAATCTATTAATCAATTAAACGATTATATCAACACTCAAACACACACACCCTCCCTCACCCTCACACCTCACCTACACACACTTACTCACTTCCTTACTCTCACAAATGTTTTTGCTGCAGCACTAAACTTTGAATTTGTATAATTTGTATTTCATTTATATTATTCTTTGATTGTATAATGTTAGTTTTTTAGTACTCTTATTCTTATATTACATAGTTGATACTCGTAATAGAGTACACATATCTATATATACTTGGAAGAGTGGGGTCTTCTGGCACAGGCTGCTCTCAGCTTAAAAGAAGACTCCGGTCACCACCTTTCTAATTTTTAAGAGCTTATATAACCAATAAACCATTTTCATTTTCAGTTATATTAAATAAAATAGGCAATCTTGCATACAATTTCAATTTTAGTTGAATTAAAAATCGTGGAATTTGAGTAATATCTTAACAACAAACCCCGAAATGTGTTTTTATTGTTTTAGATAAAATCAAAAAATTAATACGAGTCAGACATCGAAAATGTTATCTAGATTAATAATAACCAAAAATAATGATTTATATAAACGGCTCACCTCAATACGTGTTATGATCGGGAAAGCCGACCAGTTTCAGCAGATTTAGACTGCCTTCATCTGGGCGAGTAAAGACATTTACGGGACGACGTTACGCCTCACATGTTTATATAAATCATG
Organism: Ypsolopha sequella; assembly: GCA_934047225.1. Lineage (NCBI taxonomy): Eukaryota > Metazoa > Arthropoda > Insecta > Lepidoptera > Ypsolophidae > Ypsolopha > Ypsolopha sequella. The sequence continues at coordinate 6,970,927 of OW204002.1, read as the reverse complement.
AATTATCCTCACGTCTCATTTAATTCTATAACCAAAAATAGTGTTTGAAAATGTCCATAGTCTTTCCAAAATCTGGTTTCTCCCGAAACAAGATTTTAATTTTGCGTCCGCGACGAAATCGGCACGATTGTATTGCCCTCACAAGTTTCATGTAGCATGCACCTTATAGCGAAATGAAACTGCATGACAATTGGCCACGTCCACAATTGAGTTGGTCGCGTTACGATGTCTGTACTTTGTACTCTAACACCATATTTAGACTTTTCTGTTGTCTCATGTTACAGTGTTGCCATACATACAGAAGCCAGAAGAGAACATCTCCTTCAGTCTCTACTTCACCCGCAGTTGGCAGGACAGTGTACTGGTCTCCCTCCACAACCTCCTCGCGACTGTGTTCCAGTGCATGCCCCAGCCGACACTGACCAGCTATGAGAGTGATGCTGCCATGGTCAAGAGATTACAGGATGAACTGGCAACACTCAGGCTTCAGAATAAGGTCCGCATTGTGCTACCTGCTGAAAGGATCTATCAATCTTATGCTCTGGTTAACTCTATTTATTTATTATCTACAAGTAAAGCATTTTTCAGACCAAACAAATTTTAGTATTTACGATATCAATAACCCTAAAATTTGAGTTATCGTTCAGACGAGTACTTACCTACTGAATCCCTGCGGACCTCCTTTTTCTCGTCGAAGCTCCCAGAAATCCGAAATCACGATGCCATTTGTGACTAACCCCTCGCCTGCCTTCTCTATTTCCCAAACTGTTAGTCATTCTAAATTCGTAGCGGGGGCGATGAGTCCTAAACTGACTCTGTACTATCGTGAATGCTGTGCACTTCCCCCCAAGTCAGTCAGCCCAGCCAGGATAGCTCCTTGAAATAAAGCCGGACAGCTTCAGCATGCTGACACAAAAACTGGTCCAGTGAAGGGAAGTGGGAGCTCGTCGCTATTATACTTAAAGAAAAATAATTTCAGGTCCAACCGCAGTCCGCAGAGAAGACCTCCCCCCTCGGCCACCAGTCGCGGCTGGCGCAGTACTCAGAGCGGCTTCCCCCACCGCTGCCGCTCGTGGACGACTTCTGCGCGGTCCCCGCCGAGCACCTGGAGGCGGGGGTGCGGGAGGCTAAGGGGCTGCGCAGTCTCATCCGGCAGATGGGTGGCAGTCCTGTGATGGGAAGGAAAGGCTCGCGATCGCAGAGCCAGAATTAGTGTTGCAATTGTTAAATTATTATAAGATACGGCTTGAACACTTACGTGTGATTGTTGTTGACTATATGTCAACCGTTTCACCGATACAATTTCGGCATTATCAAGGCGAGTGTCGTTCTCAGGACGACGACGCGGCGTTCACAGTCGTTGTCAAACGGGCACTGGCAGCCGTCGATCGGTGAGCTGAACGCATTGCTCGTGTGCTAAGCGTTGGCTGCGTCGTCGAAGGAGGTGGGATGGTGGATGCACTTGATTATTTTAATTGTTCCAATTGTTCATTATTAGGGGCGGTTATTAAACAGACCGAGCTCACAACGTCGTCACTGTCACTGGACACTGTCCTAAAGGTGCTCGATCCATCGAGAACCGGTTTCCAAGACGAAGCCAGCTGCCAACCATGATCCCTGTTGAAGTTGGGATGACGACTTATCTCAATGATGCTTCTTGTATTTTACGAGGGATGGTATATTTAGGAGAAATAAGTAATATATATAATAATTTAGTATGTCAGCTCACGCGAGTTTTAATAATGTTACAATTGTTATTGTGTAATGCAAGCGGTCCACCTGCGTATATTAAGGTTGATGCGACGGATCGCATTCCCAAACGTTTTTCTTATTTTTGAATAAAAAGTATTAAATAAATGTGATTTATCGCATTCGGCGACCCTAATTTAATGTTAATTAGACTTTTATAGCAAAGCTGTGTTATTTTATGCTTTGCGTTTTAAATGATCCTCCACAACAACTATAAACACGCTTTAAAGTTGGTGTGCAGGATGATCTACAAACTAATTCATAAAATAACACAACTTTGCTAGCAAAGCCTAATTGCCATTAAACAATTTAATTCCATTTTATCTGGCTTCCGATAATGTGGACTCCGCACATTAGTTCCGCCAATGTCAAGTTTTTTTATATTTTTTATTATTGTAAAAAGACGCACATTATAGCCGATTCTGAAGGCTTTAATTTTAGTTTTAGTGCTGTCAAAACTAAATTTTCTTCATTGCAAAATAGTCCTTTAATGTAAGGACTAGAAGCTAAATTGCTTTGGGAAAACTCAAGTTTTGACAGCACTAAAACTAAAAATAAAGCCTTCAGAATCGGCTTTAGTGATTAAATAACAATTATGCCATTAAAATATGGTCGCGTTATAATGACATAAATAACATTTATGTAATACTTTTTATTCAAAAATAAGAAAAACAATCGTAAGTTGGGAACGCGTTCCGTCGCAATGACCTTAATGCGTCAAAATGCGTCTCAATTAAGATTAGGACTGTCAGTGAAGTTATGTGTGGGTGCGTTCACATTCTTAGTTAAGGGTGCTCAAACACAAATCAGTGAAATCCACGAAACATTATAGAAAACTGTTTCTCCTGGGTAGCCGCTCTATAAATAGTATTTTGTGCAACTGTGACATAATTTGACACATTGGAACACGAGTAATAATTTTGCACGAGTGTCCCAATGTCTAATTATGTTCAGTTGCACACTTTATCTACTTTATAATTATAATATTTTCAACTAACAATTTCACGTAAAGTAAGAAAAACATTCGTTCATGAACGTCCGGTACGTCGTTTCGGTAATGCGGCTTGAAAGCCAATCAGGATAAAGGGGGCGTGGAATAAGGTCGGGACTTATTTCTCGTCTTTCTTGTTGATTGGGTATCTAGCGTGTTATAATAAATTGGGCCATTCGCAGCGCAGAATGGCGGTGTTATAATTTAATTTTAAAATATCGGATAAACAATGTAGGTACTTATAAAACTGCTTTTGATGTTGCAATTGCCTTCTTGCAGTATAGTAGTAGATCAAAGTATTTTTCATTCAATAAGAACTACTACGAAAGACTTGATTTTTGCTAAAGTTTCTGAGAATTTCAAATTTAGAATTCCAATATCATTAAAAAAAATGTAGAGGTCTGTTATATAAAGTAATAATTCTTATTGAATGAAAAATACTTTTTGTAGAGCTGCACAGGAGAAATAGTTTTCCATGATATTTTGTGGATTTCACTGATTTTTGTTTGAGCACCCTTAAGACGCGTAGTAGATTTCAACGCGTTAAAACGAAGGTGGAGTCTTAACGTAAGGATGTAAAGTTGGTTTTATGTAGGAAAATGTATTATGTATTTGTAAAGCTGGACATGCTTAGTGTAACAAAGTGTTTTTTGTTAACCATCGTCCCGATTACTCAGTATTTCATAACTATAACCGCTTGGCGGCAAAACGATTATCAAATGTCGGGTTTTTTAAGATCCTTTTTTTGAGTACCTAAGAAAACAGTGATATTGTACATATTTGAACGTTCCTTCCTTAATAAGCAGTTATTTTAATTAAATGTGAAACTAAATAAATATTTTATGTTTTAATTTGTTTGTTTTATTTCGTGTGTATGTATGTAGCCGTTTTTGTAATCAAATCGTAAAAGAAAAAATCACGTGGTGACGGATTCCCTAATTATTTTTCCCAAAACAAATCGCATTTTTTCAAAACAAACCCACTCCTCAATATGTCTCATGATGTGGAGGCCCAGTTACACGAGAAAGCAAAATTACGAAACAGAAATTGGTACCGCAATAACCTACTTCACGTCTTGGAGCAACAGAAGGAAAAGCAAGTGCGGGATGTAGACGTTTCCATTAATCTCGCCAAAAAGCTGATGCAGGTTGTTTATCTGTACACTACTCGCCAATAACTAGGTGTGATATACACTCGGCGTCAAAAATATCGCACCTTTTGAAAAATTTACTTCAAACAACTTTCATTCATATTTGGAACCAATTATAAAGGAACTATTTAGGGTACGTTTCGTAACGTGTGATTACCACTCGGAGCGATGCGAATTTTACCCTGCATCGTTCAAAAATCGACCCGAGTGAAACCGAGGGTAAACGAACTGTTACCTGACAGTTGCGATATGTGTTTAGAAACGCTTTCGGGAAATGTGAATATCGCACTGACAAGTGCGATTTCTAACTCTGTTTGGGTACCGTTAAAATTCGCCTGACAGTTGTCATTTCGGAGTTTTCTCGGGATTCGGACAATTTTTGAAAATAGAATTCAACATTTCCGTACGAATACGGGAAAATGTTTCGAAACTGCTTCGACAGGATTATGGCTTGCAAATGCAAAGGTTGCAATGCCATCCATATTAAAAGCAATAGGTATTTAGGTACTTTACTTAATTTATTTATTTTGATTTGAGGTTATGTATTTACTTGACGTGTGTCACTCCAGACCGTTTCAAAACGCTTTTCTCACGGGAATCACTCGCAAGCGTTTCAAAACCAGATCTTTCATTCTCTTTCTAGTATATAGCTTTGTCTCTTTCTTAAAAACGAGTGAAATTTCGCACGAAGATCACACGTTCTGAAACGTAGCCCTAGTATCAACTGAAAGGGCATTTAACGACCTTGAAATAAAAATTGTTTTATTTCAATAACAAAACAAATCTCTTGAGTACGTGGTGTTGAAAAGAGTATTGCTTAAATATTTTGTTCTTTGAAGTAAATTTTTCGAAAGGTGCTATTTTTTGACGCCGAGTGTAGTTGTATATTGAAAGAAGAGTTAATGCGGTAAGCAAAGTGAATTAAGCCCTGCACTCTTTTATGGGCAACCAAAGTGTGACGGCGGTGCATAATGGAATGTTGGCCCCTACACTTATGGAAGTGGATGTTGGGTATGGCAAAATAGGCACTAAGTAGTGGAACTGCGGTAGGTATATCGTTCGCAAATCGGTTTAGTAATCCATATTTATCAAGCCGGAAAACCACTCATCTTAAAATCTCTAGAACCTTGAAACGTGGAATGTGATGGCACCAGTTAAGGATTCATCGAAATTAAAATCTTTAAAGGTGTCGTGGTACGATGTGTGTTCAGCCCCTCTGCCAACTGGGGCTCTACCGCTTAATTCTCATTTGTATCAACTTCAAGCAAATGGATGCGAAATTCAACGCGTGCAAAAGAGATGGCATGTTAGGCGGGCGTCGTCGCACGCACGTCAAATTTCAATCTCAAGTTGATGTTGATGAAAATGAGAATTACGCGGTAGACCCACTGGACTAGGTGCCCATCATCAAAAACATTGATAAAAACAGAACTTTCAAAATTGCCTTTAGTGGGTATTGAACTATTTACGAACCGTGTCGTCACTTCAAGTGCGAACATATCCTTAGACAATCGGAATTCGATAGTATATCTATGTTTTTGATGATAGACACCCATTCCAGATAGCAACTAAAGATACATAATGCCCTCTGGAAATATAACTTGGACTGGTGAATGGGACGGCTTAACTATATTGTGTTACAATATAATAGGGTAATTAAATCAGAACACCTGTTTACACAAAAAATGTAAATGGAGTAAAAGGTTTTGATACATTTTATTGAGTATCCCATTAGTAAATGTTTTCAAAATTTAATATTCTTTACTATACTCATACCTGTGTGGGTAGTTGTAAATAAATAATGATAATGGGCTAAAAATGAGGACCTTTTTCTTACAAGTCACAATCCCTGCGTTCCGAAATAGAATTATATCGCTAAAATCGATTACGAAAGTATGAAGTGAATGGCTTATGATCTATTGTAATTCTATTACGGACCGCAGGGTTAGTTACTTCTAAAGAATGAGAAGTCTCAACATTTGTTGTTCACAGATAGCCGTGAGCGTGAGTCGTGACTTACCGCGGTCAAATCCGAATTCGCTCAAATTATATTTTCTAAACTATACTTCTTAAGCGCGGGCGAAACCGTGGGCAAAAGTCTAGCTCTTTAGAACAGTTCATTCAGAACTTTAATAGGTACAGTCGCAGATCTTTTCAAATACTAGCTGGTAATTTATTTCTTCAGCTCCTTGATGAACCTTTAGCGAAACCTGACAAAGTGCTTATTCGCAAGCTGGTGCCGACTGAAAACATCAATATAATGAAGCCGATAGAACCTGAAATTCTGAATATATTGTACAAAAGTACTGAAAAAGGCTCCAGGGAACAATACCTCAAAGAGCGGAATAACAAGGCACCAGAGGAAAAGTAAGGATTAATTTGATATTATTCAAACTTTTGGAAAATATAAGTTTTAAACGTTCTCTAACATACCTGGCTCAGTTTTAATTACGGGATGAAGACGAATGGGATATAATGGTGTCGATTCGGCTAAACACAACTTAACTAATTTGAAGGAACTAACCTTATTTTAAGCCTTCAGTCTTTGTCTTTTCGATACAGAAAGAAAAAGACAGAAGGCTCAAATTAAGTTTAGTTCTGTCAAATAAGTTAAGTCGTGTTGCGCCGAATCGACACATGTTCTTATCTTTTATTGTTTTACTACCTACCTATTGATCTTTTTTCTAAATGTTGTAAAGGTTAACTGCTTTTTATATGATTGGCAAATTTGGCAACTTCCCGCGGGCGTAGTAAGTATATTTGGCAACTTCCCACGGGCATATTACTACCAGAACCTTCAGAACAGATATTCTTGAGGGTAGTGCCATATTAGATCCTTATTTTACCTACTTGCTTTAAAATAACAGTGTTACTGGTTAGGATAAAAAAATACACGTTTATTCCAAACAATTCACACTCTTACTTTGGGCAGAGAATATAAAGTATTACTAGATACTTTGGGAGTGACCCGTTAGGACTAAAAATAAAAAGTTGTGCTATCGAGTAACAATGTGGCTGGTTGTGATATTTTCTCATGTTTTGTCCCAACGAGTCACAGTGACAGGTTTGGGTGTGACTTGTTGGGACCAAACGGACTGAACAAGTTTCGTCAACATCACTAAAGATACGTGCAGCTTTCCCAATGCACTATCGCACCAAAGTTTCGTTCTCAAAATCTTGCAGTGTAGACAAAATAACTTGTTCTAAGTTAGGATCGTTTTTTGAGCCAATATACATTTCGTCGTCATATCGTAGAATTCGGCAATTTACAATTTGAATAGGCATATCGTAATTCTGTTAGAACTACGGGTCGCCTCGCTCGGCTCCTAAAATGTATTTACATGTAAACCTAACACGCTCCTCCTCGCACCTAGTTAACTTTTTGGTGAAAGATTTTCGATTTCATACTTTACAATTTTGCTGGCATATCCACTAACCGCCTACGTGGCTACACTTCCGGCAAATTTAGTGTATCCTGCTCAATATACCGGGTGTCCCAAAATTAGCACGTCACACTGACACCGGAGGTAGATGGACCCAAGACGCATTGAATTCAGTTGAATTGAGTTCATTATGTTTGAAGTAATTTTTTTTCACGGTGGCTGCTCAAAGTCGAAACTATTATTTTATGTGAGAATAAAATTGAGATTGACTATCGACTGTCGTTATTTCACATTACTTATCGACTAAGTATTGTTTGTTTCATAATAAGTAACTATTGTTGAGGGAGTACACATAAAAAAAGTAAAATGAAGTGCATTTTAAGAAATCTCTGATACAAACATTACAAAAAATGGTGATTTTTAAAAAATGACTAAAACTGGTCATAACTCAAAACCCACGAAACTTTTCTATGGGCATGTTAGGCTTGTTCAATGCGTCTTGGGTCCATCTACCTCCGGTGTCAGTGTGACGTGCTAATTTTGGGACACCCTGTATACCCACTTCCTTGTCTTCAAGCTTGCCTTCTGAAGCTATAAAACTGTCCCAGGTTCTACTTCCGAGCGGCCACCAGCTGGGACTACGGGTGGCAACAGAAGCACTCCTACCTGCGAGGATTAGAGCCGATCCGGGGCCGCTGCGCCGTGCTTCGAGACACCTTCTACCGCAAGAACAACCTGGCCGCCGACCCGCCGCACTACGCGCGCCCCGCTACTGGAGAGTTCTCTATTTGTAGCGAGTACCAATGCAGTGCCAACTGAGTGCCATACATGTAGCATCTTGCTTAAGGCCTTGCCAGACAGAAAGCGTTGCGTTATCGGGATGGGGTGACAGTACGTTGTTGTTGATGGACTAATTAGTATGAGGGCTATTCATTTATTGCGTAAGATGTTTTAGAGGGGGAAGGGGTCAAACAAAATGTTATTTTTTCTTACACAGATGGGGAGGTCTAAATATTCCTTACGTAGGATTATGTGAGATATTTTCCAGCAGCTAATCCTTTATCTGATTCGCTGTTAAACCCTTGGGCTAGTCCAGATTCATGAATAGTTTTTATTCCTCCTCAATTTTCGTCTTCTTTTGTACGCCTACCCGTATCAATAAATTTGGGCTTTTATGAATATTTCCAAAATTTGATCTTACGTAAGACTGATTGGGGTGGAGGGGGTTCAAACAAATTTTGTTATTTTTACCCTTCGTAAACCCCTTACGAAGGGGAGTGTGAAGTCAAAAACAGGCCAAAACTGTCGCCCCATTACAGTGTATAAAAGATTCCACACAGAAACTGCCACGCCACACTGGGCGGTTCTGTGGCGTCTCCACTATTTTTTACACAGAAAACATAAGAATACTATTATACGAGTAAGATATCTATGGGTGACTCTCATACACTTCCATAGACAATCGTAGACCAACAACACACTATCATCTCGTCCCGCCAGTCACGTTTTATGTTCTGACAAAGTATTCTTAGCACGTTCGTAGCACAAGCAGTATAGAAAGATGCTTTGTCTGTGGTGCATGCTAGGAGTTGCGGAAGGTCACATTTTATAGTAATTTCGAAACAGGTTACGCTTAAAGATGGACATAAAAAAATCAAAAGTAGTTTTAATAGCAAAAACATATATTTTTATAATATTATTATTTACAATAATTCAACTTTTATTTACATATTTAACAACAGCAAATGCACCCCTTAGTAAGGCCACATCTCACTGTCAAAAGGGAATTATTCAAAATAAAAAATGTGTACAAATGATTACAGGTTAACTGTTTTGTTTACAAATAATCAAATATCCTTTCATCCGCCAAGCATTAGATGATAAATGAGGTCGATTTAAGATTATGTTTCAATGAGTGAAAATTGGAAGGAAGCATCAGTATTATAATAATTACAAGCTTAAATTGATAACCCAAGGGAATGAAGTTCTAAACAATTACCCCAATATAATTGCTAGTCTTTAAATGCACCCATTGAAACATAGGTACCACAAATAACAATCGAATTAATACTCAAAATGTAAGATAGAACTAAGATTAATTTACCTATATCCATTCCAGTTACCGCAAACATAAAGTATTTAGATGTTACAGTCTAGCAGACTGACGCATTTTCTCATGATAGATTGACAAGTTCATCCGCGATACGTCCCCATTTGCATGCGGTTTTTTATTATATATTAGTCATTGCTAATAACTGTAATGTCTATAGCAAATCGTCAACAATAAAATCAATCAACCTAACAAGACACTAAGAAATAATCATACACGTTAATAATAAATATGAGACAATTTTGTTCATTTCACAAGTTCAATATTTGACACGTTTATATACAAATCAGTCCATGTAAATATGTGAAGTTAAAATAAAGAAATAACTAATTCATACTGTGCACAAGAAGACATTATTATGCTCTCTCCATTGGCCTGTTCGTCTACTGCACACAAAGGTTTACACATAGGTTGGTATAGTTCAAGTCGATATTGCGGAAAATTCTGGCCCTTCATCTCGGATTTATTATGTGACGATTTGTAAATGAATGAGATCAGTCAAACTAATCTTTTTTTTTTTTTCATTATAGCTTTAGTTATCACTTGAATTAAGCAAAAACCATTATACAAGATTTAAAGTACAACTATATTGAGCAAACATGTGCAAGGTCCATTCCACGGACCACTTATCCATTCGACATCTTACCATGCGATAAGTGAGAATTTTTTCCGCCTCAGCCGGGGTGTTGCGGGGTAATGCGGGGAGGGTACAAAGCAAGGAAATAGAGATGGAAAAGTATTGACTGATATTTGTTAGTAGTGCAATTTTACTAATGTGTTTTCGAAAATGTTTTGCCCTCCTTACGACGTCTAATAGCCCAGTGGTCTGTGGTTCATTCATTCGTCTGCAGTTCAAGCTCCCTATTTGTTGTAAATTAGATAAAACAAAAGGGAAGATATGGTACCCTGGTTCCTGCGCGTCGACCTACAAATACAGGCCCATGGACCTGTATGTATTCGCTTCATCTCGCTCGCGCTACTGTCGAAGAGCGTCGCTCTATTTCTCGTTCAGTGGCGCTTGTCCATAAAGATGCCCAATTGGCTTCTTTTTTCGCCAATATTTACAATTCGAAAAACAGGAATAGCTTTCCTTAACAGATCCTGGTATAAAGTAATGTCCTTCATTCGACCTTCAGTGACGTAATCATCACAAATTTCAATATGAGAAAATATATTTCTTGAACGCATCTTTAGTCGACAAACATTCGACCATTCAACCTAATATGGTTACGTCACTTCCTGTATATACTAAAATACTTATAAAATCGGTTTAAAAGCACGAAAGTATGTATTATTGAAATTACATACCTAAATTGATCTATTTATTTCAAAAAGCAGACAAAAATTTCACATTGAAGTTATTAAAAAATTACCGAATTTTCAGTTGACAATATTGGAACGTTCCGTATCTTCCTTTTTGTTACATAAATTATTTGTAAACGATGGTAATGGCTACAAAGCCGCGATAACTATCACTCCCCGTTAAATTGCCTTAAGAACGGTTTTGCAGCCGGATTGTGAAAAAACCGCCTTTTTCTAATTAATCGAAACAGAACACTTTAAATTCAAAATTCACTTAATAATTATTCAACAAAACCTTATTACCTTATGTATGTTGCCATCGCAAAGTGTCCATTGGTTTCTGTAAATTAGAATTTGAAAAATTTTGGCTTGCTTTGTGCCAATAGGTAATTATATGTTATATAGCGAAATCCATCGCTTTGGATACTCTTAAAGATTATTAAAGTGCATTGAAAAAATGCACTTGTCATGAAAGCAAGAGCTCGCAGGTTCACATCCTGGCCGGAGGAATTTTTCTTGCGTGAGATTTGTCCCTTATTGATATTTGCTAGTTTGTAATGCACTCAATTGCACTCTGATAATATTTATGCCAATAGGTAGTCTGTCATGCTGGCGTCCGTACATTCATATTACTTGGGCGATGCACAATTTAGTTTTACTTTTACGACAAAATCGTAACAGAAAAATTATTTGATTAATCGAGAGTACATTCTTTAGGAAGTGAAGTGCCAAATTCAATATCTACTATTCCAACATGCAGACACCGATTAGTCTGATATGATTTACTTTATTGTCAATTTAAACAATAACTAACGGCCATTTGTAAAATATAATATTTGTTTTTATCTTCAAGCTCATAGATATGACGATTTAGAATATGGTCTAATTCACTGCACAAGAAGTTTATAGAATTTGATCACCAAATTTGGTCATAATTGCATTGATGGACGGGTTGAATCTACAGCATTAACAGATATAGTTAGAAATATTAACAGAATGATTTATACTTGCGATTGTCGGCACTTGATGAAACATAGAAAGCATCTTGATTTTGAACATAAACACTTGTACTAGTTGTTTCATAACATAATTATATTTGTTGCACACTTCCCGTTGCACACTTCCCAACCGGTTTCGGAAATCAATCCATCTTCAGGGGATACAGAATATTTATTATTTTAATGTACGAGCCATAAAGTTTTTGTCGTTTTATGGCTGTTATATTCTGTATCCCCAGAATCTTCTGGGGATCAATCCATCTTCAGGGGATACAGAATATTTATTATTTTAATGTACGAGCCATAAAGTTTTTGTCGTTTTATGGCTGTTATATTCTGTATCCCCAGAATCTTCTGGGGATACAGAATATAACAGCCATAAAACGACAAAAACTTTATGGCTCGTACATTAAAATAATAAATATTCTGTATCCCCTGAAGATGGATTGATTTCCGAAACCGGTTGGGAAGTGTGCAACGGGAAGTGTGCAACAAATATAATTATGTTATGAAACAACTAGTACAAGTGTTTATGTTCAAAATCAAGATATTAACAGAATAATCATGAAAATATGAATGGGTACAATATCTTTGCAATAATGTTTATGCTATTAAAAATGCAGACTCAAGCATGTCCTGTCCACCTTTTCGTTTAACCCTTAAATGCATGAGATCTTATGTTTGTATGAAATTGAAAACAGTGATAGAAAAATACAAAAAAAAAAAGAAAAATTTATAGAAGAAAATTTGTTTCTGGTGGGTTTTTTACAAACAAAAATATAACAAAATCTGATTTGCTACAAAAGTTTAAATTTTTTATATTTGTTTTTTTTTTACTTGGTACTTGTAAAGCTGACCTCTTTTTGAATTTAATATCAAAAACCTATAAAAATATATGCAAGCAGAATATTTCTTAGGAATATTTTCCAAAAGCTCTCTTTATAAACTTTCCCGCCAAAATGCGAGAAAATACAAAAAAAAAAAAACAAAGAAAAATCAACATAAAATTATGCAAATAATAAATAAAAAACATTTGTACCGTTTTCGCCCCAAGATGCATTTAAGGGTAACACATTTTTGTTGTGACGAATTGATGCCCAAATCAAAGATATTCGCATGTGGACAGCACGAGTGTAATGTAATATGCAATAAAACTTATGATGCTCTTCTGATACAAGACATCTGTCTTTCATCATCTTATTTATGGTTATTATTTATTATTATTATTTATTAACTATTTGATGCAAGTTGGGCATAAACTTGGTCTCAGTTGTGCAGTGAAAAAGACAATATGTGGACTCTTTGACTTCCACCAAAATAAAATGAATGGACGGGCCTTGTCTTTACAGTTTCCTCACTCATAACGAGTCTTAAGCAATTGGATACTTCAATACCAAATTTTTATTTTTATGTTTATTTTGCTTTTTGCACTTTTTAAATGCACAAGAAGGTATTTTTTCGTCAATTATTTGGATGGCATGTAATAATAAGCGTACGTGTCACTCTTCTAACAGACAGAGACAGAGATGAAGTGAGAGCCGACGCTCACTTTACAGACTTCAAAAATCTGTACGCTATGGCCCGTCCATTTATTTTATTTTGGTCGAAGCTCTTTGACAGACTGTATTGCCAGTAAAACACATGGTCTTTCGTATAGCTTTAAGAATCACGTCGCCTGTACCTCAATATTCGCTGGACACTGTGATATTGCTATTGACATATACCAGAAAACCATTTCACATTTGCTGCCGGAATCAAAACAAGCATCCCGTGAAAATGTACAATTAATAGACTCCATACCAATACTCAGATCCGCCGAACATAACGCATACAACCATTTATACCTACCTCCTTTACTGAACGAACTAAGATTTTTGCCCTCATAGCAATATAACAACAAAGCTTACTTAGTATCAACATTCTGTCATAGAACATTTATCCAAATTGAATCTTAAGACCCTGAAACATAGACAATACAGCCCAGAAAGACGTCTATTGTTCAACATCTTGCGTACAAATAATTCTGTCAACAATCGAAACGGGATACCGCAATTTTCCTATTGGCTCTTTCAATCTTACGTATAGCGCCACAAACTTATCACGTTCCGGCGCGGTACATTATTTGCTCGACTTCGAAGAAAAGCAGTAAAAATCTGCATACAAATTTATATCACTGTAATAGCCGTACTGACACATTACAACACAAAAAGATATTTGCGATTTGACAGTGCGGTTATAGCCGCAACACGCCGAACAAAAACCCATACAAACATACCGGTTATTGCCGTACTGTCAGTGTGTGTGAGTACCAGTATGTATGTGAGCTCTAGTCAATAAAAAACGCGGCGCAGCGGGCTGTAGATTGACAGTACACCGTTGATGTGTTCCTGTAGAATGCCAATGGAAGTGTTTTGGATGAGACTTTCGAAGAAATTTCACGGAGGTAACCGTACTGGCATTTAGTACAAGATTAAAAATTTACGGGCATCACCGTACTGTCAACCCGCAAGAGGCAAGCAAAACGGCGTACGCCGTTACCGCGCCGGAACGTGTTATATTTCCCGAAGACGAAGACTCTAACTTAATTAATATAGAAGCCATTTTGGTTTGGCCTACAAATTTGGCATATAATTTTGGAGTGGCGAATTGTACCTGCTGGTTCAGTCAGATGTGTTGACAGAAATCGGTCGCCTGTTATGAGGAGTCTGTAGGCTGTATTCGTCTATGCCCTTAAATAACAATGATTTCTTTTGAAAGTACCGGGCTGTTATTATCTTACTTCAATTTCTAACAATTTTGCTTTCAAATGTCATCACAAATCATGAAATTCTGTGTCACGATCACGATACATTTGAAAGCGATAGATGTTGAAGTTGGACAATAAGGTCCTAGGTTGTTTTTATTTTACTGATTTCCCATAAACTGTTAATAACACTTTTCTTATGATATTACCATATACTAAGTATTACTACGTATAGACCGATAACTCCCATACATCAAGGCGTAGCAAATTTTTTACGCGCCCTTACGACACTAGATGTCGCCAAGTGTTGCAAATAAGCATAATTTGTTTAATTGTAAACTCTCATGGTTACAAAGTAAACATGTGGCTGTAATAGCTTTGCTTAGAAAAACTAGATGGCGCTTAGTTGGCAACACTAACAGTGAATATTTCACCATCTATTATCAAAGTGGGAATTATTTTTATTTTTATTTTACGTGACATCGCTGTGCCACTAGCATCACCAATCGGTCTTTTGAAGCATCGTGTCCGTCAGAGGATTTAGCAACGCCATCTAGATTTCTTTAGAATTTTACACCTCTCTTGTGGCTACAAACTGATGTATGGGAACTGCTAGTCAGTAATACTTAGTCTATGATATTATTATCACCAATTGTGGAAAAACGGTGATCAAACAACACCCCATATATTATGTTAAATTCCATTGCTATGAGACCAGATTAACTAAAACTAAGGTGAATCTCAGGTTAAGTCACTGCAGTGGAATATTTCCGTCCGTCTGAGAAATGTCTTTAGATTGCTTTAGGCCACACCGGCTCTGGCAGCTTGTACTTACACTGGCGACCAGTGCTTACGATTACTAAATCTCTATGATCGGAGACACATAAGTAGCTTTAGGCTGTACAAGTGGATTGAAACGGGTCAGACGTCGATCTAATCACATTTTTAACATGTGAAAACGATAAAGGCGGATGGTATATCGACACATCTAGCCTGTCATCGATTCAACAACCGTTACACTGTAACAGAGCCATTTAAAACGAAAGTTTCATGACGTACCCTATTTGCAGTCACTAGCACTGTTGCCGCCAGCTCACTTCACTGTATCACTAATCACTTCACTAATCACTAAGTGTTGGAGTGTTGCGTGGGCGGCGCCGGGGCGGGCGGCGGCAGGGCGGGCGGGGCGCCCACCGTCCACTGTATGAGCGCGTGTTGAGGCATCTGCGTCGCTTGGAAGTGGTCTTTTAGTAGTGCTTGTGAGAAGTTGCAGTGCATTTGGTAAGCTTCATTCTCTCGCTCGCTATCGCCCGCTAGCCGGTATAAGTCTGTAAATAATATAATTTCTTAGTTCGTGCTCCAGTACCTCATTGACAGATGGGATTTTGTATGACAGGTTGATTCTTGTTGTCCGTGTATCTGCCTGTCCGTGGGTCAAGACCAGGGATATCAAGATAAATATGCCCCTTGATAATTATCCCGCGAAATATCATGTCCGATATGTATCAAACAGATATATGCCAAGCAATACTTTTTTAACTGGTATTACATATCAATATTTACGTTTAAGTTTAGTTAGTTTAAGTAAATAAGTTATACACATTTTACAATCAAGATAATCCTTTATTAATTTTTTGTTCATAATATCGTGACTAAAATATCGTTTATACTTATCAAACATAATTATCAACCCATTTTTATCTTGATAATCATTTTGATAATTATCTTAGATATATATAAATATCAATGATAATTATCACTTCGAACTCTGGCCAAAACTCTTTCTTATATCAGAAACAGCTTGTGGTACTAAGTTGAATTAGTATCGAATACCAAGGTCTTAAACCTCATTCTGCAAAAAATATTCAAGTACCTATTCTGACGTAAGAAAAAAAACTCTTTTCATTCTAAAAATCTGTCTGATCTTCAAAAATAATAGGTCCCCGGTGACCTTAAGAGCAGACATCATGACGCGACCAACTCAGTTGTGGGCGTGACCAAATGTCATGCTGTTTCATTTCGCTATAAGTTGCACGCTCCTTGAAACTTACGAAGACAATACAATCGTGCCGATAACGTCGCGGGCGCAAAATTTCACGAGAAACATCATTTTGGGAAGATTGTGGACGTTTCCAGACATATTTTTGGTTTATTATTAATCTAGATAACATTTTTAGTTCAACTTAAACATAGATCTAAATCAGGGTTTCTTAAACTGAGGTCCATGGACCCCCAAGGAGTCCGTAGCGTGAGTGCTAGGGGTCCGTGGCATGATGTCTGATACCGAACGCCGCACAGTGCTATTGTATCTTTACCGCGCAAGTGAAAATGAAAATACAACGAAAATATGTATTGATGCCATCAATATGAACGAAACATTAGGCTATATAACATACACAATACAAAAACTTTACAACAAACCTTTGTTACTTTTCGGTGACAAGTGGAAGTAAATATTTCTTTTCGTGATTGTTCGTGCTCGATTCAATAGAAATGTAAGTTTAAAACATTATTACTTAATTTATTTTTTAATTTATTAAAAAGTTGTAATTGCTTTCTCTGTAATCAGGTTTGGAAGGGGTCCATCAGTTTTTGAAATTTTGCGAGGGGTCCGTGACTACCAAAAGTTTAAGAACCCCTGATCTAGATAATGTACATGGACTCCGTCTAAAATAATATAATAACATTTCATACACACCACAGAATCTTGTGATAGCGTTTGTATGGAGGTTTGCGCGTGATGGCGCCTCTTAATATTTGTTAAAAGGAGAATTCAAATACGAAAATCGTTAATTCCCAATTCTATTATCAAGAATTTAAAGAAAAGGCGGAGTGCAGAAGTGAATGGAAAAGTCTTCACAGCTCTTAAATTAAATTGAAACCCAGTTTGTTATGGTACGGAACCCTTTGTACACGAGTCCGACTCGCACTTGGCCAAATGATTTTTTACCTTTAAGTATGGCCGACGCCCAGAGCTGCACGTGCACGTCAGGTATCTTGCTGGCGAGCTGCATGGCCGGCGTCACCATGTTCATACTCTCCCGGGAGTTGTTGATGCTGAGGAATATGTGCCCGAGCAGCACCAGCGAGCAGGAGGTGAGCCTGTTCAGGTCCTCTGCGTTCGCCATCTTGAGGGTCTCTCGGAGGTACCGTCTGGAAGGACGTCATAATATTAGAATAGGGATGGTGACTGTTAGTCAAATCAACAACCTTTTATGAAACGTCAAAAACTATTTTTTTGCATAAAAATACTTAGAAGTGACGTCATAACTTTGTATTTTGGCAGAAGGCAAATTTTATTTATTTATTCATTTTATTTACTAGGCATGCACAACAGGTAACAATCAAAGAAATTTCTTAAGTCTAAGTAATAAATAAGAGTTTCGAGCTAGATTGCCATCCAAAGCAACGCACAGCATGCAAGACTTAATTTGTAAAAAAAAAACATGAATAATGTTAAAACATTAAATTATAGAAAATTTAAAATACACAGACATACATATTATAATTAGAAAACACTTTTTTATGATTAGTAAAATTACATAATTTATTGTAAATACTAAAAGGAAATTGTTTAATTATTATTAACAACTTCTAAATTGTTTCATTGTATTAAAACGTTTAAATTGAACTTTTTGCAAAATGATGAATGAAGAAGGCACTATTTTTTAATGTCAATTTTACGCATACAAATTTTTAAATTTATTGACAACCCTGGCAAAATCCCTATTGGCGTTTTTCAAGTATCATCTTCCGAAAAACACACTTTAGCACTATGGTATGTACTACATAACACAAACAGGTACTAACTTGGCCTCGTTATATCTCGCCTGGAAGAACGCCTGCAGTCCCAGCACGTAGTAAGACGCCGCCCGCAGTCCGTGCGCATACACCGGTAACGCTTCCGGCCGTACCTGACACATTGTGAAACACATTATTTTTTTTATTTTGTTACCGGTTAATATAACACTATTATTTTATTTATTTATTACACTTTTGTACATTCACATAGATATTTAAAACACATTTTTACATAGAGAACAGACATTGTTTACAAAGGCGGCACTTATTGCTTATAGCAATATCGGACAGGCAATATTTGAATATTTATTCTTATCTAAAACATGTTGCTGGTATCTTCAATTTAGATTTTGCAACATTAGAGTCATATTTTTTGGCGTAGGGGAAATTACGAGCTAACTTGGGGTGATTCCAAAACTTTTCAAAAATAGATCTTTTTGCATTTCGACCGAAGGTTTAAGTTTCTTTTTCGCTCGTTATTACCTCTAACACAAAATATCGTAAATTTTGTTGATGGTTTCAATAATATAATTTTTACAACTTTGGTATTTCGGAATTACCCCAGGAAAAGACCGTGGTTCTCAAAATTTTAGATTAGTATTTATAAGACAAAGAGAAAAAAGTATGTTACGACAGCAGACCAGAAAAAAATCACAAGTAGTAAAGCAGGGTGGAGGTGCGGATTTCTCTAGCATGTGTGAGAACATATATTTACACGCTAAGTTCTGAAAACGTATTCTTAATTTCTTATACTAGTGCCCTGCTTGCCCTACCACCTATATTTTTTTAACTTTTGGGCTTTTGAGATGTCAGTCCTTTATTGACTGCACGCAAATTTTAAATAAATTTTAATTTAAACATTTAAACATATTTCTAATAAGTAAATAAAAAATTACATTATCAATCGTGAAAAAAATATCAAGGTTTGCATGTTGCATGTCTAAATTTCCCTTCGAAAGAAGACACACACTTCTTAGGATATTACCCAGTTAAAAATTATTTAGGTTGGTACTCTAGG
Organism: Ypsolopha sequella; assembly: GCA_934047225.1. NCBI lineage: Eukaryota > Metazoa > Arthropoda > Insecta > Lepidoptera > Ypsolophidae > Ypsolopha > Ypsolopha sequella. Next base: position 6,951,682 of record OW204002.1, on the reverse strand, counting down.
TACACTGTAAATATTTACGTCATTAATGTTTGAGAACCAGAGATCATTACAATGGAAAGCAAAAATGGGACCGGAATCACCCCTTAAATAAAATAAAAGCATACCTAGTGCATTTTGAACGACCTTGCAATACGCTAAAAACGGCAATCTAACGTAAAAACTAACAATTATTGAATTAACTTATCAAGTTTTCGAAATATAGAAGTTGGGGTAATTCCGAAAGTCGAAAAAAGCACGAAAAAGGTGTTTTTCCGCAAAAGGCCGTCTTGCTTATGTCTTCTCTCGGTGGTGACGCGCATGGAGCGAAAGAAACTGGCGTCTGAATGAACGTTGTTAATGTATGAAATTCGCATGCGTTTAGGAAAAATAGATCACTTTCGGGATTTCCCCATTTTCGGAATTACCCCTAGGCACCTTACATCATTTATTATTTGGTATTTGTCGTCCTTATAAATTTACCGAAAAACGATTTTCGGACAGTTTGGATAAATGACAGAGCCGCCATTATGCAAGTTTGCAATGGTTGGCTGCTCGAGTTGGTAGGTACGAGTACCCGGGCAGCTTCATGGGGGTTCGTTTTTTGGCCTTCTTGAAGTCAGGCTTGTCGATCACAAAAGTTATTACGGTCGATCGCGGTTACACTTACAAAAATGTAAACTCACAGATATACTGCATAGTAAAACTACATACATTCAAAACAATTCCATGTAATAAATGCCTAATCAATCGTTTGCCGCCCCATTTTTTTTTTATTTGCTCTAGACCGCTAGTGTGAGTTTGCCCACTTAAGACCTACGGCGACGACATTCAAGATGTAGCACACGGGTGGCCGTGCGTGGATCTCGTGTCTCTAAGGATTGTAAGTGTATGGCTACCTGTTCCATGAGCTGCGCTAGATCGTTGTCCCGCCGGCCGCGGAGGTACACGATCGCGAGGTTTAGTTTAGCGAACATCCAAAGGTCCCGCTCCTGCGACATCTGGAAATTATATTCATATTTAGCATAGCACAATGAGACCGGACCTTAAAAGTTGCGATTCAAAAGCCTGTTACGTGCGCGTCGTCTATAATGCTTCAAAATAAACTGACAAGTGTTTTAAAATGTTACGCATCGAAGGATTTTTCTAATTTTCCTATATACAGAATTTATTATAATTATAGGACGAACAGATACTAAAATATTCTTAGAAATATTTCAGTTATTTATTATTACCTTTTGTCTGCTGCTTTGGAGAAACACTTGTATATAATTGGCCCGTAAATAGATTACGTACAGTGGAGCTGCGGTGTATGTACATAGATAATTTACATAGATTATAGTTATTATAATATAGTTAGTTATAATCACAGAACTATTAATAAGGAATAGAAATGCCATGAAAGCCGTGGCTGCAACGCACCGATTTGATCAATAAGTCAAGACATAACCCGCGGGCCTCTCAGTTCTCAACCGGACGCGTTAGAACAAACATATTGTAAAAATGGTGTATTGCAGAGTGGCAAATTGTTGTAACTCTTCAAATAACGCAAATAAGACATCCAAAGAAATTTCATTTCAATCGTAAGTAATTTAAACATGTATTTACTGTGATATTTACAGAATATATCTCGCGGTAAATAAAATTTCAACCTTACCATGAAATATTTAGCGTTGTAGCGAGTAGCGTTGAAATTAGACAATATTTTGTCCATTGCAGGTTATAAAGAGTGTCACACATTGAGTTAGAATATTATATTTTAATATTATGTATATTTTTCAAACATTATCAACACGGACCTAATTGTGTCATAGTACGGCCGCTGGTCATGGCATGGTTTGGTATTTTACATCTAAGCTACATAGAAATGCGGTGTTATTTTGGCTGTATGAAGACGAGTGAATCTATGTGTGCGCCGCGTATGTTTACTAACTAGGTAATACTACGTTATTCCAAAAAGTGGCGACAGCGGTGCTCGTATAAAATTTGTGTCACGCCATCCTCGTGGTTATAATCATAGGGTGTACGTATATTAACATCTTTTAGTATACACGTACCTATGTCTACTTTTTAATTATGACTTGATTATTAATCCGGGTTTGCTGGAAAAAATCTCTTTTTAGCGATAATTTATTTATTTATATTTATTTATTTATTTTTATTTAGAACCTTAGCCTACTAACAGTGACTTTCACCAACTCGTAAGCTAAGTTATTAACACATTAACAAAGGTTTTAACACAATTTTAACACTTATGAACTAAATGCTTAAAAAAATTCTAACAAGAAGAACAAATTTTGATAAACTAATATTAAAAATGTCAATTCCTGGGTATTTATTCAGGAGCAGATTTAGCAGTGTACTCGCGTGGAAGGTGGGCGCAAAACGAGCATGCTGTGTGCGTACCACACCCGTCGCAAAAAGCAGGCGTGACCGCAACATCGCGTACCTGTTCGGTGCCGCCAGCGCGCAGCCCGCGAGGGCAGCGGGGTCGTCCACTCGGTTGTGTAACAGCAGATAATAGTGCACTAATAGCGCTAGCTTACGTCTCAGCTCTAGGGTGTCTACCCCTACCATTCCGACCACGAAAATGGATGGGAATAAGTATGGATAATACCCATACATTTTTTTATATAGATATCGAGCAAATTTACGTTGGACTTTTTCCACCATGAGCTTGTATTTTTCCTCATGTGGGTCCCAAATGGTTGCGTTGAACTCTAATTTACTTCTCACATAGGCATTGTATAACGCTACAATGGGTCTCGGATCTTTAAACCTTGCAGTTTGCTCTGCTCCAGCTCGCAATAAGCTCGCCTCCAGACAGTGGAGCTGTGGCGTGTGTATAGATAATGTACGTAGATTACCGAAATGGCCTGAAGGAACTGCGCCTCGGCGGCCTCCATGCAGTTCATGGACATGGCGTACAGACCGAGCAGACAGTGGAGCTGTGGCGTGTGCGCAGCCGCGCTGTTCGCTGCAAACATAGAAGTGCATCTCAATATGGCGAATAAATTATTCGATCAATGATTCTTGGTAGAATATAATAAACACTAATTCGTGTACTTCATTTGTGTCGATTCGGCGTAACACGACTTAAATTATTTGACATGACTAACCTTATTTTAAGCGTCCTGTCTTTTTATTTCTTTATCGAAAAGACAAGGACAGAACGCTTAAATTAAGTTTAGTCCTGTCAAATAAGTTAAGATGTGCTACACCGAATCGACATCATTGTCTAAGTAAATATAACTTAATATTTTTGTGTATCATTTGTTGAAGAAAAGTGTATTTAAACTGATAAGTTAAGGATGAAAACAAACACTTGAACTGTTTCACAATTTACTTTATATCACAATTAACCACAACTAGTTTCGCCTTATCGACATTTAATACTTTAGTTATCTAAAGTCTTTAAGTAAAGATTATATAATGTAAACCCGTTATTGGCCTATGTTTAGTTAATGTTTTCCTGTATTATTGTTGTAAATTGTGCTGTGGGTTTTGTAAAATAAATAAATAAATAAATCTTTATCTATCAAACAAGCATTGTCTAAGAATGACAACAATTGGGGTTAATTGTGCTATAAAGTAAATTGTGAAACAGTACAAGTATTCGTTTTCATCCATGATGATGTTTCACCAAGAGCCGACAATCGCAAGTATTAACTTGATAAGTTAAGATTAATTGGTCCAGTAGCTTCCAGGTTTAGGCTGCGAATAGAAAACCTGTTCAGTATGATGTATTCGTCACACATCGTCACAAATGAATCCCCGCGTGGGTGTCAGAGGTATTACCTAGTATGTAATGTGAAATGCAAGTCACAGTCCACACAAGCCCACTATTCACCGACGATCAAGCCTATCTTGCTTGCTGAAACAATCAACAACGCGAGCTGCGGGGCGTATATAAGGTGAAATTTAATGAACCGCCCGAATTCATATTGGAGACTCGGTTAATAATCAGGAACAATCTTTAATGACCATTCAGGTGAAATTCGAAAATAAAATCTCCCGTACGGCAGCTAGAAATTCGGTCGATTTTTAACAATGTGCAATTTTGTTCCTGGTCACTAACTGAGTCTCCAGTGTGAATTCGGGCGGTTAATTAAATTTCACTTTGTATAATGTAATGTTCTCTACCCCGTGGGAATTTTTTCAAATCCCTTAACGGATTTCTAACAATAAAAATGGAATTTATAAACTTTCATTTGCTAACTGTAACAAAAAGTATGTAGGTCGAACAGGAAGGGCTTATAAACACGACTAAGCGAACATTCTAGAAGCTGGAAATTAAATAAAACAGGCTCAAATTTTGCAGAACACCTTATTGTTGAAAAACACACTTTTGACCCAAAATTAAATATTAAGGCCCCACATGTTTCCTTTATTACAATATTTTAAATAACTATTTTGACTTTTTCGTTATAGCATTACCTTAAATAATTCAAATAATTTCTTGACTACAATTTTGACATTAATTTCTACACAACTTACCGATATTTATTAAATAACTGACTATTCATTATCATTTTGCTTGACTTTATTTAAAACATACCTATAATTTAAAATAAAAATTGTAAATATTTCCCGAGAATCTGGGGAAAAGTTTTTAATATGACATCACCTTCTCACCAACCCCATTATCAAACTGTGATTAAAAATGTACTTTACCTTGATATTTACAAACAACTTTTCCTGTTTGTTGTGATTTTAATTTCAAACTACCCCGTAAATTTATTTGACATTTAACGCATGTGTCAAACAGTAGATTTTGGTAAACCATGAAAACAATATTTAATTGTTAATATTTTGTAATAGCTCAGAACCCTTGAGAATGCTTATAAGCGAAACCGGTTGGGTTTAGTTTAATAAAGTGAATATCTGTGGACAAGTACAAGAGTTTTATTTTCAACAAAGATGTTTCATGAGTTCCACAAAGTGCCAAAAATCAGGACCATCAACAATTATCTGTATGCAAAAAATCACGTCGATCCGTTGCTCTGTTGTTGCGTGAAAGAAAGACAAACCAACAACCAACAAACACACTTTCGCATTTATAATAGGTGTATGGATTACTAACGCGTCGGCGCTACACTAAGTAGATGCGCCGCCCTTGCGATCTCAGCGAGCGCGTTGGCCTTCCCGCCGGCGACGAGCCTGCACAGCGCCGAGTGCTCCACTAGAGTCATGCGCAGGCGCCACGCCAGCGCCTGCGACACGCCGCCGCCGGTGCCCGCGCCTATACCGCTTGCTGGAATAAATAAAAAAAATCGTAATTAATTACAGATTGTCAATAAAGTCTAGAAATAAATAGGGGCGCCACTTTCTTTGCCAAAACAGAATTAATATGGCAACACCTGAGATCTTTTGTATGGGGAAATCAGGTGTTACCAGTAAAAACAATTTTAGTTCCATTTCATGACTTTTTAGACAAGCTGTACACACACACCCAGGGAATGCAATCTTGCACCTAAATGTCAATATCGGTATTTGCAAGATTTAAAAAAATCAATCTCGCAAGATCTCGGTATTAGCGAGATCTTGCACTAATAAAAATTCTTTCGAAAAAATATTGTTTCAACATAAAGAAATTACAACAAGATATCAATCCAATTAAAGGGATGTATTTAAACACACTTATAATAGTTAATTATATAATTCTACTGATCATACTGAAAAACTTTCCCCAAGAAACATACCAGCGCAAATGAAAAATTCCATAATAACTTTAAAAACCAACTGTAAATGTTCCATGGACATGTTTTTTTTTTCATTTGCTTTGTTATGTTTCTTTGGAAAATTTGTTTTGTGTGAACAGTAGAGTAGAGTATATGATTTTATTTAAAGATAGCGTGTGTTTTCACTTTATTTAGCCGCAGACAAGGTTCTTTATAAATCCATGTTTGTATTCATCAATTTCAACAAAGTTATGTTGATGGTTTTAAGATGCAAATGCAGTTATTGTCTTCTCGACCCAGCAAATCCAAACCTTTATCTTTTTTTTTTCAAGTAATTCAAGTGTAGTCAATGCCCTGCATCTGTAATATGAGCTGCCGCTTGATTTCGCAAATCTTGCGAGATCTTGCACTGATAACGATGCGTGATTGATCTTGCAATATATATTTCCAGATCTCGGTATACCGAGATTGCATTCCCTACACACACCCTCATACAGACCTTGTCACGCTTGTTCATATACAACACACACACCTTTATACATCCTTCACCGTTTTGATGAGTCTTGTGTTTTTTTCATTATATGTTATAAAATGAAATAATTATCCTGTTACTAGTAATTATTAATACATGCACAATTAGCATAGTAAAATCCGTTATTTGCAGTATGTACAAATAATATTTTTAACTTAACACATTTTGTATTGCTGCGAATGTTTGTTAATAAATAAATTAAAAATTAAAATTAATCAAGCGAAAGTAATTTTTACATGATCCACAATTCACTTTCTGAATAATAAAATATTATATATATATTTATTTATTTTATAATATAATAATAATAATAATATAATATATTCATTTATTTCAGATAAATTAATCCATATTTATAAATAAATTGCTAAAATACTAAAATTTAAAAAGAATACAAAAAAAAAAGAAATACACAGAAACAATAATACAAAGTGTTGATGCTGACGCTATCTGCTCCATACTTGGTACGACGGAGTGTGTAGCGCCTGCCAATGTTTCATAAAGGGCCCGTCCGACCTGCTGGCGACATTATATGTATACTTATGGTATGTATTTTATGCATATAATAATAGAAGTACATTATTATATTTTTTATTTTTATATTTAGGCAAACTTTATTTTTGTACTCGTGTATGATTACTCTTATTTAAATTTTAATTGTTTCCTCAATGGTTTGCTGTAAGAAATCTCTTACTAGAGATAAGCTCACCCATATGTACATACCTTTAACTGTAACTATTTGTGTTCGTGTTTCTGTGTACAATAAAGAATAAAGAAAGAAATTTGACTGCTAGCAACCGCCATATTTTTTCAAGTTTCTTGACTTTTCCTATGTTATGTTACCCGCAACGAAGAGACGAATGCAATGATAGATCACCAGTTTATCGGTTTGTTTCGTGTCTGGAACTAACGTACGTCAACATACATACACGAATTACTGGTTCTGGCAGAATAACCAGCGTTGCAGATCCGTCTGCAAAACTAAGCTGAGTCAGAACCTTTTTGCCGTCACGATCTCACTCCACTCGCGTGCAAAGTAGATTAAGTACATGTGCTGTTTTAATGTGTGATAATGATAAGTGATATTTCGTGTTAAATTATTTTGTTTTAATTTTTGATTGAAATTTTCTTCATGTCATATGTCTTCTTTTTCTGTGTTGTGTGTGATTGTGACAGTAAATAGACGAATTTCTATTATATACTTCTATTCTAATTATTATCTCTTTTTAGCCGATAAAAATCTTTTCAAACTCAGAATAACATAGCCACAACTCACAGAGCAACTTGTCGATCTGTGCGAGCGCCTTCTCAGTGTACTTGTGCGCCTTGTCCATGTAGCCGGCCTGCGCAGAGTGCATCACCGTCACCAGGTACACCAGCACATACAGCTGCTGCCGCGACAACCACACGAACGACTCGCCGAGCGCGCTGCCACATACCGCTGCAGCATTATTATGTTGCATTAGACTCGTAAATACTAACGACATAGACTAAGTATTACTACGTACAACCCGGTCACATTATCTCGAGACCTGGCGTCGATGACGTCACGTCGCGTCGGCGCTCAGATACAGAGCGCGGGGAGGTGAAAGGAGAACGGGGGCGGGTGGTTCGCATTCCAGCGAGGTCTCGAGATAATGTGACCGGGATGTATAGACCGACAACCCCCATACATCAAGGCGTAGCCAACGGCGGATCCAGGGGGCGGTCATGGGCGTCTTGACCCCTCCCCCCCCCCTGGGCCTAGTTTTTTCTATACAAACACGCAAAATTTACCTATAATTACACAAAATTGTATTATATATTTGGACCAATTCGGAGCCTGTGACCCCCCCCTGGCTCGCAGGCTGGATCCGCCCTTGGGCGTAGCAAATTTTTTACGCGCCCTTACGACACTAGGTGTCGCCAAGTGCTGCAAATAAGCATAATTTGTTTGATTGGCTACAAGTAAACTGTCATAGTTATCAATTAAACATGTGGCTATAATAGTTTTGCTTAGAAAAACTAGATGGCGCTAAGTTGACAACACTAACAGTGAATATTTCAGCGCCATCTATTATCGAAGTAGGAATTATTTTTATGTTACGTGACATCGCTGTGCTACTAGAGTCACCAGTCGGTGTTTTTTAACATCGTGTTTGTTAGAGGATTTAGCAACGCCATCTAGATTTCGTTAGAATTTTACACCTTTTTTGTGGGTACAAACTGACGTATGGGAACTGATAGTCTATACGTAGTAATACTTAATCTATGCTAGCGATAAGCTAAAAAGGTTCAAACGAAGCAGAAAGTTAGAATAGTGTCAATTCTGTGGAACACGATTTAACTTATTTGACAGGACTAAACTTAATTTGAGCGTTCTGTCTTTTTCTTTCTCTATAAGTTAGGTCGTGTTACACTGAATCGACACAATTATCAATCTAAAACGAAATTCAAAATCTGATTTTCTTCTAAATACTGTAAAGATAAATAAGTAACACTAGTTAAAATGCGTGTATCAAGTTGTGCGTGGCTAACCATCGTCGTCCGGCCACGTGGGCGCCATGATAGTCTGGATACTCTGTTGTAGCTGCTTCAGACATGGCTTCACGCTCTTCACTTGGCCAGCCATCAGGTAGTGACACACCTGCAACCAAAGTTCTCATATCAATTGTGTTGACACCAACAATCTTGAAAAGGGAGAGAGAGTTGTAGCGCTAGAGGCTCTTCGGCAGCATCGTAACAAATGGAGATCTACACATCTTGGTGACACATGATTTTATGTATGTATATTTCTTGTAGAAAGACAAAACGAATGCGACATTCGCGTCTATGTCGCGTTACCTAGCTCAAAGGTCATGTCATGTATTAAAAATTCTAAAACAATAGCTATTCAAAACCATTTGCTACCAAAATGCTCACACCTTTTTAAAGGAGATGCGGACAGGGTGTAAAAGGCCGAAACTGTGAATAATACAAAATTAACTTTTTCTAAATGAAAATACTACAAAATAAGAAGTAGTCCACTTAGACCATCCGTCTGAATAGCACCTGCGCGAATAGTACCTAGCCTAGTCCACGAAGAGCACCTACGACTCAACAGCCTACTACTGGGATGTATTTGTTCTTACAGGACGTTATTAAATGAAAGATATCGATAAAAATCACTAGAATGTTTATTAATGTCTAGGCAATATTTAAAAATAATTATTATAACACTTCTTATTTTTAATATGAAAATGAAAAATGAAAAATTATTTATTTCTTAAGCTTACTTCATTAAATAAACTGAGTTTGAGTTCTCCTATTGGGTATGAAAATACCTGTAACAGGAGTCCCCGCTCTCCTATAACTAAAATACAAAATTAAGTGATAAACAAAACTATTATTTACAGAGGTGAATAACAAATTATTATAAATATAAAAAAGAAAAGTAAAGTTTAGTATATACATACTTAGGCTGAATTTGTAAGTGTGAGAGGGTATGTGTGTGTATGTGGGATGTGTGTACGTGAGATGTGTGTGACTATGTGTGCATATGTACAATTTATGCAATTTTGGAATAAGTATAAGTTTGTAGGTTAAGTTTGTTAATTATGATGACTATTCGATATAATATATCACATCATAATCATAATCAGCCTACAAAGTGACCATCAGTTGCCAGTCTACCTTTATAGTTATTTAAACATTGTTAACACAAACCATGAATAGACATTGACGTGATAAGAGTGATGTCACCTTGGACGCAATTTAATAGACCTATTGTGTAAAGTGCATGGGAATCTCAAGGTTTTCGTTAATCTGCATCACAAATTAAGTATGTACTTAATAGCGTAGTTTTCTTTTGTCTGATAAAGTACGTCAACTGGAAATGTTACAAATATAAGGTTAAATAATATTGGTTAACGAAACTCAAAACATAGGTAGTACTAGGTTATTGGAACAACTGTTTGTATGGGAGCTAAGCGAAATTCGTAACTTTTTTCCACTTTCTCCCATACAAATTGCCCCGATCAGCTGACTGGTCCAGTATGGAAAGGTGAAAAACAATTTTAAGAATTTTGCACAATCCTAATAGAAAAAGTTGTTCATATAGACATGTTTGATCACTTCATACACATATGTTTCAAATTTCGCCAACTAATTTTATTTAACCTTGTCTAATAAACGTTATTTCTTACAATACTAGGCTTGTCAGATCTATGTACCTATATGTTGTGCACATAGTATAGGTAAAAAAACCGGTCAAGTGCGTGTAGGACTCGAGCTCTGAGGGCTCCGTACCATTAAAATAGGTTAATATACTTAAATAATTTAACCAAAAATTACAAACTTATCACTACGTACAAATTGTATTAAACAAAACTGCAAAATTATGGTGGTTGAGTATTCGAGGTCGTAACCCTAAAACTACATCAGAAATCTGCATTTTCAGTATTTGTTCTTTAAATACAGCATATGGTACATAATATACATAATTACAAATTCCTAACTGCTTTGGTTTTCGAGATAGACCCCGTAACAAAAATAGTCTAAAAATGACATAGTCCTCCATTTCTATATTTTTGAAGATAAAAAAAAGAAAAAATACATTTATATTCTACTCAATTAGCTCTAGAAAATGACACCCCCACATGCTAGAGAATGAAAAAAGAATATTTTTCGTCTCCATTTTCATGTACGAGGCCCCCCTGAAAAATTATTTAATTGCATTTTTTTTTCAATATTTAGTTTTGAATTGAAATGTTATACAAAATATCAAAATTTCAGTTCTCTATCTCATTCCGTCTAAGAGCTAGAGACCCGTGACATACAGACAGCCAGACAGACACCGGAGTGACATTAATAGGGCTCCGTTTTGCCCTTTGGGTACGAAACCCTAAAAATGATTTTTTGCATGCTATAGAGTTTTCAAAAAACCGTTTAAAGGATTGCAAGAAACTGACTCATTGTTTCTCTTTAAGAGACCGGCGGGGGCATGCCTAGTAAATACAAACGAAATACCAAAATAATTTGTATATCACAGATATTCTTAGGAAGTCTTGTATGTAAATGATCAAGAAGTATTTATTGGCCAACCACATAACCATGATTTTTTTTCTTATCACAAATTTTAACAGATACTGTTTTTTTGCACTGAAGTTGTGAGACCGGTCGCACGGTTCTCGGTAATCAATTTACCCGCCATAAAAATCGCCTGGCATTCTTTAAACTACGAGTGTATGGAGGTGGCTGCATTAAATACACTTTGAGTGAAAATAGAGAATTTATAGGCAAGCCCAAGAATCCCTTTAAGATTAAGTTATGAACATACACGATACTTACGTTACATTACGATAAAAAAAATACCTTAAATTTTCACTAAAAATTATATTACTTTTTTTAACTTAACTATGACTACGCACTCTTATTAAGGGTCGGTTGCGCCAAACATGCTATCGCGTTTGGACAATTTAGCTTATTAAGGGGAACGAAAATACAAACAGAAATAAAATGTCAGCTTTCGGATGATTTTGTTGCAATAATTAGGTTACGTATAGCCATAAAAAAAATACATGTTTTTGGTTAAACTTTAAGGTATTCATTTTCCACAATCTTAAAAACGTTAATCGATTCATATTTGTACTGTCAATGAATTTTTTTGTAACCCTCTATTCCACACTTCTTATCGATTTTGTTTCAGGTATCGCTTTCGCGATTTTGTTGGTTTTTTTTTAATAAAATTAGTGTGAATGATATCTATTCATCATCATTTTCCAAATACCACGTTATTCGGGTCAAAAAAAGCACCCCCTTTTTCCAAAAATACGTAAATCCACTGATGCAGTCAGCGGCAGCAAGATATTGTCAGTCTACGCCTAGCGTTGGCGCCCGTAAGACGTGGAATCTGTGCCCTTTTTTGCAAGCTATAAATATCTCCTAAAACTACTTCAAAACACATTGAAATTAATTTTATAAAGTAATATTTCGAGGAGCATCATATTCCTGCCGTTAAAAACTCAACAAAATATGCGTATGAGTGATTTAGCTACATCGTGCCATAGTCATAACAACAAAACTGAATGAATTTGGAATGAATTCATACTTTTGTGCGGGAAAATAATATATGTTACTCTAAAAGAATAATTTTTCAATCGTTATTGAAACCCAAATTAATTTACTTATACTTACTGAGATCTGTAACAAAGGTCAATGACCTTTTCGTGAAATTACCCTCTAGTATTGGCTCACCATTTCAGGTCCAATAAGTGAAGTTTTTTGCAAATTATATAGGTACACTTACTTCCGATAAATCGCCAAGTATTTAAAATATAGAAATTTATTTTGAAATATTTACAGTGCATGGCAAAATTATTAGATCGTAGATAATCCTGTCGGTACATGATCAGGTTCTGTGACGCAAAATGAAAACAATGAAACTCTTTTAGGATTAATATGTTATCCCTATGTTTGTCTGTCTGTCCGTTTGTCTAGACAATTTTTTCTGGGTAAAATTAATAAATACCAATATTAACGGCCCTCTATAGAGCTGTAAAAACATACTTTTGACGTTTTTATTTATATTACGTTTTAGGTTTTTACGAAAAATCATACAAATTTTCTCACTATCAAAATGTAGGGATGAACACTTGAGATAATATTTTGCATTTAAAAGTCAACACAGAAAGGAATTGTTGAACAAATAATGTAAAAAATATGAAAACCATGTTGTTCTATTCTAAAGGGATTAATTATCTACTGTTCAATGTGGCGATAGCTTTGTTTATTTTTTTCCTTGAATTATTTTTGACTAAGATAACAAATAGTTTAATACAAGGTTTTCCTTAAGAGGTCCCTTTACCCCTGTATTTTTCTTAAAATTCATACAATAGGTATAAACCGAATGTGAAGTCTACAGCTTATTTTCTTCATATCTTTTTTCATGAGTATATTCTAGTGACATCTAACTACGTCTCTATACAGCCCAAAAAGCAAAATTTGATAAAACACCATCATAATAGCTGTCAGGATATCGTCAATATTGCCTCGTTTTTACGCAAAGTTTAACAAGTTTGTATATTTTTATCTATACTGGAAATAAAAAAGAGAGAAATACAGGCGACGTTCATGTTAAGATGACTAAGTTTACACACTTTGCTAAGTATAAACAGTTACCGTTTCATGGAAAACTGTTTTTACCTGAAACCATTTCACAAATTCAATTAACTTATTTTGAATATCTTGTCATCCTGCACTTCTTGATGAGAAATACAATTTCAATAAGTAAAAATACAACTTTTAGTTAAGAAAACTTATAGTTAAAAGTCTACTGTATGCATAAACATATTTTTAATTATATAACAATAGTAATAAAATAATTGGCTTATCCGTCGTCGTGATACCAGCCGTAAATTCCTTAAATAATCTGATATCACGCTTATGGAAAACCCTATTATTTTGAAGACACCATAATATCATTAAAATGTGTTTATGCATATAGCAAACTTTTAACAATAAATTGTCTTAGCTAAAAGTTGTACTTTACCGTTATAATTATTTCTTAATATTTTGTTACAAATTCGGAGAAATAGCCCTTAAGGAAAACCTTGTATGAAAATATTTGTTATCTTTGTAACAAAGAAAAAAATAATAATAAACAAAGCTATCGCCACATTGAACAAACAGTAAATTATTAATCCCTTTAGAATAGAACGATATGGTTTTTATATTTTTTACATTATTTGTTCTACAGTTCCTTTCTGTGCTTTCTTTCAAATGCAAAATATTATGTCAAGTGTTGATCTCTATATTTTCATAAGGAGAAAATTTGTATGAAAAAGTTAAATAAAAGGCCATAAAAACGTTATAATATGTATGTTTTACAGGGCTGTAAATATTAGCATTTATTGATTTTACCCAGAAAAATTGCCTAGACAAACGGACAAACAGACAAACATACGTAGGGCGGCTGATATGTAATCTCCTTGGTCAGAAATATATACAAAAATAATGCTGGCTGGTATGGATTTATATTCGTTTGTTATTCTATTTTCAAAATGTATTACATTCATTTGTTTATTGCATCACGTTTATTTGTCTCCTACAATTGTTTCGAACATGTCGGTAGAAAAAGTGAAAATTAATAAAATCGAGCAGCGTGCGGTGATTAAGTTTTTGACTAAAGAAGGGAATACGCCTTCGGAGATCAGACAGCGTATGTCACGTGTGTTTGGCAGTTCGTGATCTTCCGAATTTGTTATAAAGTTTTGGTCAAGGCAGTTTAAATTAGGTCGTGAGAGCTTCGAAGATGATCCTCGTAGCGGAAGACCAGTTTCGGCCGTCACCGATGAAAATGTAGCCAGGGTGAAAAAAATTATATTAGAGGACCGACGAGTGAAGCAGTAGGAGATAGCTAGAGATGTGGGCGTCAGTAAAGAGCAAGTCAATGAAATAATTCATGAGCATTTGAATATGTCCAAGGTTAGTGCACGTTGGGTCCCTAAAATGTTGACTGCATTTGACATGGAGAGGTGTGTCAAATGTTGCGAAGAGTTTTTGAACATGAGTCGAGGGAAAGAGGAAGAAATAATTTCTAGAATTGTAACATGTGATGAGACTTGGATTCGACAATGGGACCCGGAAAGTAAGCAAGAGTCGTTACAGTGGAAATTTAAGGATGAGAAGCCGCCTCGGAAATTTAAGGTCTGTCCATCGGCCGGTAAACTTATGGCTACAATCTTTTGGGACACAGAAGGGATTTTGCTCATAGATTATTTACCGAAAAAAACTACAATGAATGCTGATTATTACTCAAACTTATTATATCAACTAAGAGAGACAATAAAAGAAAAACGGCGAGGTAAACTAAGCAAAGGAATTCTGATTTTGCACGATAACGCACCAGTGCATACCGCACGCACAACAAAGCTAGCAATTAAAGACAATGGCTTCGAAACCATTGACCACCCCCCTTATAGTCCAGATCTAGCCCCCTGTGACTATTTTCTGTTTAGACTTCTCAAGAAAGACCTCAGGCGACGAAGATTTATGACCGATGACGAAATGAAGGCAGCGGTTTCTGACTATTTTGACGACAAACCGTTTTTTTTTTTTAATGGCTTAAATTCAATATTTGAAAAATTTAATAAGTGCATTTTACTAGCAGAGGACTATATAGAAAAATAAAAAAAAACTATCCAGTTACGTCTTTTCTTTCATAGTTAGGTAGGTTACTTTTCAGCCTCCCCTCGTAAGGACAACAAATTAATCCTAAAAGAGTTTTGTTTTTTCATTTTGCGTAAAGGGACCTGAACATTTCAAACTATGATACAAATAAATTTCTATATTTTAAACACTTGGCGATTTATCCCAAGGGTAAACAGGTGTCCCAAAAGTCAACGCTTTCCCTTGGAAGGCTGATAGGCTAGCTCATGACTGACCAGAATATCAAATTATGACCTCAGCAAAAAGTAGATAGTCTTCGAGTTGATGGTACTTTTATAAATTCGAATAGATTTTTGAGAGTCAAAGCTAACCAGTTCTAAATTCTAAGAATAAAATTTTTGTTGCGCAACTCTGAATAGTCCTGCTATTGATAAAGTCAAAAATAAACCTTGAAATACTGTAACATCAGGAAGAAAAAATAAAAACCCAATTTATGAGCAATTTTTTGTATTTAGGTTAGTTCGACACCACACTCTGAAAAAAAATGTTCTATGTTAGTTTTGCAAATTGTCTTAAATAACGGCTCATCAAATATTGTTTTTCAAATGATCTGGCAAATTCTGTGTATTACTTTTGAAAAAAAAGTTATTGCTATTTTACTACCAAAGGAGCTGCGTATTTTTTTAAATAATTAGAATTTAGAATGAAAGAGTGGCGGGCAGTAAAAATATTTGACGTTCATTAGAAATGCCATTTAACACGCGTTAGAGTGAGATAAATAGTGACGCTATTTAAAATGAGTTGGAATGAGATAGTAACGCAGTTAAACGTAGTTGAATGAGAGAGGCATAATTGATATAGGCTACAGTGAGATAGATAGTGACGTGGTGCATTCCTTCTGAGAATATTTGTTAGTTTCCACTTTTTGTAATAACAACTTTAGTAACAATTTTTCGTAAAGAAATTTTTGGTCCAATTTATTTTCCCGCAAGTGTAAAACCAGCTCAACGGGCGAAAAATATTTAAAGAATGGATAATGGTGACAATTAACCGTCACGATATTATTATGTATCTCTAAAGGAGTGTCTGAAATGTTCCGAGGGTCAACTGATAAATCAAACACTCAAAAAACCACTTTTAGCCGACCATAATAAATTTACGTCCCGACGTGATAGCAAGTAGGATCAATGCCGTGTGACGATGATCGAAATACACTAATAAATTAGATAAAATAAAATACGTATTACTTTTGACCCTGCCTCGTCCACTCTATTCGTATTTTTGCTATGGTGACGCGAGCTTAGAGACCGGGACGAATTTCCCCCCGCGCGCTATCGTAAAATAGAATAAGCCACGCCCGGAACTGGTTTTTGTTTTGGCTATGTCATACTCTTAAAACAAAATATTTTTAACGAATAAAATTTGTGTAAGTAGCTAAGAAGTTGAACTACATTATAAATTTTCAGATATGACACAAGTATCACAACCACCGAGAAAAAAAATCGGAAAGATCAGTAAAATCACGGAAAACGTAATTTGGCTTTGGAACTACTCGTAGTATGATCAGCGGGTCTACCGCGTAATTCTGATTTTCATCAACATCGACTTGAGATTGAAATTTGACGTGCGTGCGACGACGCCCGCCTATTTTGCACGCGTTGAATTTCGCATGCATTTGCTTGAAGTTGATACAAATCAGAATTACGCGGTAGACCCGCAGTCTACTAATCTAACTACAAAATAAAATATATTTTTATAGAGTAAAGAAATGAAAGTAGCCTTTACAGATTTTTTTTATTTTGTATTTCCTTTTGTTATTTTAAAAGAAATACTCAAACATTCTACATTTTTCCTGTACAGAAAAATTACGCAAAAAGATTGTGAATGTTTGTGTATTTCTTTTTAAATAACGAAAAGAAAAGATATATATATTACATGAATAAGGTACTTTAGTCTTTTTACGCAAAAAAAAATATTTACATTTGGAACAAAAAATTTTTTTTTTTTTCCGTTTGCAACGCCAAATTACGTTTTTCGTGATTTTAGTGATCTTTCCGATTTTTTTTCTCGATGGTTGTGACACTTGTGTCAAATCTGAAAAATTATAATGTAGTTCAACTTCTTAGCTACTTCCACCAATTTTATTTGTTAAAAATATTTTGTTTTAATATGTTTTCAATGCAAGTGCTAGTAAAGGCCCACTTTTTATGCATCAAAACCGAACAGAAAGTCGATTATTTTGCCCTAGGGCTTTATTTATTTTATTTTATTTACAATGGTTGGCTAACCTGCAGCCTTTCCTGTGTACCATAAATGTTTTACTTTTTTCCACTGTTTAACGGCTCTGGATACAGTCCTTTTGAGCCAATCATAATTTAAAGTTCACAAGATTATATTTTCTTTATTTCCTCACACTATGCATTGAAAAACGTAGTATGATACACGGGCGTAAGAGCAATAAATTACTTTTCGCCCTTGTAGCATAAACTACTATAAATTGTCCAAACGCGAGAGCATGTTTGGCGCAACCGACCCTTAAGCAATTCATTCGCCCGTGGCGCGGTCCCGACCGCTCACATTAAGTAATTTTGTTCTATGCTACTGACGCTATCAGAGGTCAACGAACAGCGAGGGTGTCCACAAGATTTGTGTATGTTAAGTTTAACAAATCGCCTCAACGTGTGGAACTGGTGCATTATTGTGATTGCTGCTATTTTTTAAAAACAGTGCATGAATCATACTAACATTTTTAACATACTCGCCATTACTTTAACTTCCTGTATTTAAATAAAAGAATACCCTGACTGACTAACTGATCTATCAACACATAGACCAAACAGCTGGACCATAACCCCCCCCCCCCCTTAAAGCACCCAGGAATTCCATATATTTGACTATTTGACTCGAGTTTTCTTTTAAACAGCATAGATAGTTAGTATAAATAGGTTTGTCAAAAGCACCTTAAAGCTGAAGGCACCTAAAAACTTCTCATTTTTAACTTTGTGATAAACTTTGTCAGAATGGCCCCCTCAAAATCAAATCATGTCACCACATTGTGTGGTGTCTATGGTATGTTATTATAATATTTTAGCCTGAGTCCATTAACAATATCTAGATCTACGATTAAGTCGAACGAAATATGGTGAAATTTGAGTGATATCTTAACAACAAACCTATAAAATACGTAAATTTAACGGTTTTTTTTGGCAAAAGTGTAACCTAATGTTCTTTTATTGTTATAGATAAAATCAAAAAATGAATACGAGTCAAACATCGAAAAGGTTTATGAAAAAAATAACCAAAAATAATGTTCGAATATGTCCACAATCTTGCCAAAATCAGGTTTCTCCTGAAACAAGTTTTCAATTTTGCGCCCGCGACGAAATCGGCATGATTGTATTGTCCTCGAAAATTTCATGGAGCGTGCACCTTATAGCGAAATGAAACAGCATGACATTTGGCCACGCCCACAACTGAGTTGGTCATAGGCAACACCAACTATCGTACCTTCCAACCAGTCGTAATGTATAAGTTAATGTATATGCCACACTGGTCTTTTGCCCGCGACTCCGCCCGCGTTTATTCAATGTCTGCCCCATTTTCGGCTTGGGCGTTATTGTATTAACACGCCTTATAGCCTACATGAATTACTAAAAGGGCACATGTTCGAAATTTTGAGACATTCTTGATATAATTGGAGTTAAGTGTCAAAATTTCGGACATGTATCTCATTAGTAATTTGATGTTGACCAAGGTTACTGCGATGATAATAAAGAAAACCGTATCAAAATCCGTTGAGTGGTTCTCGAGTTAAAACGGAACATACATACATACATACAGGCAGACAGACAACAGACAAGACAGACAAACAAAAGCTTTTAAATTTGTAGTTTTGGGTTCAGTACAATACTAATAAATAACCCATTTCATTTAAAATTTAAAACACGACTTTTTTACTATTTTATTATTAGTATAGATCAAGGCTGGCCAAACCCAGGCAGGCGGGCCACGAAGTGGCCCGCCAAGGCATTTGAATTTGCCCGCCAGCCCTTCGGTCGGCTGGCTAGCCGGCAAATTACTATCAGGAAAAACACTTCACAGCTCACATTAAGTAAAAAGAAATATGTTGTTTCATTTGATTCACAAATAAAGTAAATTTAACTATATTTTGTCTTTTTTGTGTATAAATTACCTTATGAATATGATAGTAGTGGTGGCCCGGCGCCACCACAGTCTAAGAAATTTTGCTCACCTGGAAAATGTATTGGCCAGCCTTGGTATAGATGAATAAGTTAACACACTCACCTGTAGAACGAGCAAGAAGACCTTGAGGTATTCCTTCTGATGATGGCTACCGGTCCAGGAGTCCACCAAGTGTCTCCCCTGGTTCAACAGTGGTAGTACTTCATGGATCTTCTTGTCTATTAGCAGGAGCTGTAACAATATTGTTATTTAATGTGAAAACAAAATGAAAAATATAATTTTATTTCTTTGAAAATTGTTTAATTTGATACTTATAAACAAAAAAAAATAACAATTTAAGTATTTTCGAGTTATACTTAGGCCCACTTTCAGTCGAATAAGGAAAACTTTGAATAGTAAAATAAATTTTCGAAAAAAGAAAACGGTATTTTTTCATCATCAGTATCATGAATATAACCTATCCTGAGAGGGAAGTTGCTGACCAAATCAACAGCCTGTATATATAATATAAATAAAATGTACTTATAATAATATGTTATTGTATGCGAGTCAATAAATATTCAGTTTCTTCGTAGTTTAGTGGAAGTAACCAATTAGTGATTGCCTTCTTACATTCGTAGTAAGGCTTACCATAAATGTTTAATTCAAGGTTTAACTTATTGTAAAGAAGTGTTCCTTTCTTTCTGGTTCTGTGAGATATTCAATTTCTTGCTTACCATTACCCTGCTGAGCAGGAATAGCACTCTAGTGTATGCAGCATTGGAGATCTGAGCGTAGTCCACTCCGACTCCCAGGAGACTACTCGCCACTTCATACTCTCTCTCTGTTGCATGGATTTGCTGAAAATTATCATATCATTGCATTATCTTGAGGAGAGTAAGAAAAAATTACAAAACTGTGATGTGTTAAACCTTGTGTGATAAATAATTTTCTCCTGTCTTGCATTTATGCTTGATGTACGTTTTGAATAAAGATTATTATTATATTATTATTATATTATTGTTATTTTATTATTATTCCTTTATTCAACTAAAGTTTCTTTATATCCTTTATTTGTAACACATATGATGAGAAAAACACATGATCTTGCTAAGTTTCTTTCATGCCTTTCTTCTCCTTCAAATGGGTGGAGTTAGGCATATATTTGTTTTATGTATTGTATATTTTTTATATGCTTGCATAAGACGGGAATGACGGTGTACGTAAAAACCCTTACAGGTTTCTGATACACCTTATTATTGTAAAATATGTATTTCTTTTTGGTTATCAAATAAATAAATAAATAAAATAAATAAATAATTTACCTATATTTATAATATTTTACCCAATATTTTTTTATTGTTTATTCCTATATAATTTGAATATCCAAATGTATTATTTTATTTTATAACATTTATGTAAACCTAACCTTTATTAATTAGATTATTTAGTGATATTATTTTTTATTTTACATTAAAAACTGACCTGTAATAAGCAGTGGCGTGCACAGAACTTTTTTCCGGAAAAGCAATCAGAAGATGTACGACAATAAAAAAAAATGTGAAAAAATTGAAATAACACTTTGAAAAAAAAAAGTTTGTATGAAAATGTTCACTCTAGGAAAGGCAGTGCCTACCCTGGCGTCATAAAAACTTTTTTTTTCAAAGTGTTATTAAGAAAATTTCATATTTTTTTTATTGTCGTACTTGATGTTCTAATTGCTTTTCCGGAAAAAAGTTCTGTGCACGCCACTGGTAATAAGTGTATCTGATGTATACCTACATTACAATGTTACATTTAAATGAATATATTTCATATCATTTAATTTGTGTTACAGTGTTACAGTAGTCCCAACAATTTAAAAAACTTTGTCCAAGGAGAGATACATACAAGCAGGATTATATAAAACTGGTGAAGTGTGAGATGAACTCACTCAATTCAATTCAAAGTTTTATCTGGGTTCCTTAAACGCTGGCGAGGATACAGCAATATTAAAAAATTATCTATAAATGTATTTGAAAGCTAGCACCATCTACATGAGAGCATTTGAGTCAGTAAGGGGTTGTATACGTTTGACAAACCAGTGAAACAAAATAAAAGCTAGCACCATCTACACAAGAGCATTTGTGTTAGTTAAACAGGGGTTGTATACGTTTGACAACCCAGTGATACAAAATAAAAGCACAGACAGCTATCTCCCATTGCAGAGTAATGCGTAATCCAAAAAAAGCATTGTCCTTGTGGGGACAAACTGCTAGAAGGGTTAATCAGGAGACTAACTAAATGTTGAAATCAGCAGCTAATTTTTTTATTGTATTCTAAGGACTTCCTGCAAACTTTATATTTCAAACTTGAATGTATATTAGAAAAATTGGATGTTTATTTATATACTCTTATAAATTAACAAAAAATTATAATTGACTTCCCATCTTTTTTTAAATTATATATATACGAAAACATAATATAATGATCAGGTTAGTAATATATATTTCAACCACTTGCGGTCGGCATTGCATATCATATAGTATTTACAATAATATAGTTATAAAAAGGTAAAAATTAAACATTAGAAATTTAAGAAACAATTAATTAATCATATTATATTATAACATACTTATAAATGAACACAACAAGGTTTTGAATTGCTTTTCTAACGAATAAACAAAATAGAGGTACACTTACTGCGAGTTGGAATATAAGTCTGCAATGCCAGTAAACACTGTGTTGTGAGAGCTCAATGGCTTTCCGGAGGATTGGCTTTGAGTGAGTCGGAGCGCCCTGTTGTTCAAACACTTCAGCCAGCACACTAGCTGCCTCGAATTTAACGTCGTCGAAACCATTGATAGTCTGTGACATCAACCACTGCAACCATAACACACCATGACCCACATAGCACGTTCAAACAGCTTTGTTTACATTCTACATCTAAGTTCAAGTACCAATATTAGGCATATGGAGTAACATAACAGGCTTCTAGAACTCATGGTAGCCAAGGTAGTGTAGTAGACTTTTTTGAGCAGGTAAACAATAGGGAAAATACTTACACTCTTCTCTAAATGAGTCCTCGCCAAGTCGATGTTTTTAGTGTGTGTCAGGAGGATATTGCCGAGTTGTAAATGAGTTCGGGCCTCGACCTTTTGAGGCGGTTTGAAATTTAATACGGCTTGTAAACACTGAATACAACTTTTTATGTCAGGAGGGTTTGATGTACGGAAATGCTCTGCTAAACCAAGTAAAGAAATATACCAAGCGTCCTGCGTTGACGCCATTTTGACATTTCTGCTTGGAGGGAACAGTGTTGTAAGATATAAAAGTGTACTAACTACCATGTACGTACATTTCTACCATAATAGAATCTAACGCTTGACCAGGAAAATAAAAAACCTGCTAATTTGCTTCTATGATTTTTTCACAAACAAAATTTCCGCCTATTTCGAACTGAGATTTTTCATTGCACGTTTTTTTATGAAATTGCATAAAGGTAAAATTCAATTAATACTATAAAATTTCGTGCCATGTGTTTTTTACGTAAATAACGTCATCTTTAATCTGCTAGCTCAACATAATACACAAGTTTTCATTTCATGTTCAGTAGGATACTAAAAAATCAATTGGGATATTTGTATGCTTATTACTAAACACGTTTAATTTTTTTTTAATTCATTAGTTTTAGAGATATTTTGAAAAAAATTCAAAGTGTAAGGATATATATAGGCTGGGGACCTATAATACCTTTGCCTAGCAATAAATAAAAACCAGCCAAGTGCGAGTCGAACTCGCGCACGAAGGGTTCCGTATCATTATCTATAAAAACGGCAAAATAAACATGTCTGTTGTATGGGAGCCCCCTTAAATATTTCTTTATTCTGTTTTTTTTTGTATTTGTTGTTATAGCGGCAACAGATATACATCATCTCTGAAAATTTCAACTGTCTAATTATCGTGATTCATGAGATACAGCCTGGTGACAGACAGACAGACGGACAGTGGAGTCTTAGTTATAGGGTCCCGTTGGTTACCCTTTGGGTACGGAACCCTAAAAAGTAACTGTCGCGGTCTGTGGTGCCCGCATAGCAGTTACATGTATGAAATATGAAAGGCTACCGTGGTCGATTGTGCAAACCCGAGTAAAAATATTATTTTATTTAGTTGTTTTGAATTCGAAATGAAAAACACCATTCGGTAATTTTTTTTTTCGTAGATTTGGTGATTTGAAGAAAAATTATATTACATAATATGTTGCTTAGAGTTGATAATTCTTGATTTTAGCCATAAACGAGGAGTAGGATTTAGAAAGTACCCATTTGGTAGCTCAAGGCCCAGGCGGGTGAGGTCGTATAGTCGATGACTAACAGCTGGTAGCGTGCGTGATTGTCGACACGTCAGCGGCCTTTGATTGCCGCACGCGGCCTGAACTGAAGTACAAGTGGCGGCAGCGGGAGAGAGGAGTACATTTAAATCAGTCGGGAGAGCACTCGTATCGAGAATAGTCTGTACATGTTGCTGCTTATGCAGAGATGCTTTAAGTCTTTCATTTTCTAATTATATTATAAGAAGAATGGGGGCACCACGATAAATTTACAATTTATTTATATATTTAAGTAAATGATATTATAAAGACTGTTTTTCTCCTGAAAATAGCAAAATTAAATTAAATTTACAATATTTAACCATGCAAATTTTATTCGGAATAATACTATTTTGGTATATTGGTTGGGCACACATAACATAATAAAAACTAGGTTTAGGTTCTTAAGTTGATAACAAACGATATAATTTGATAAAAAGAGCGGCAATCTTTTTCCGTTTAATTCGAAAAACATTGATTTTGCGGTAAAAATTATAACGACTAATTTAAAGTTCTTGCCATTTTTGTAGAAAAGTTGAAAACGACGGAGCTATTGTTCCAAATTTAAATGGCGGTTGTCGCAACCTATAACGGCTGAAGCTGTAAACCCCTGTGACAGATAGACAGACGGACGGAGAGACAGACATATAACGGAGGCTTAGTAATTGGGTTCCGTTTTACACCCTAAAAGGGAGATTTATTACATATATAATTTTTAATTCACCCCGTCAAATTCTTTTTGCCAAACTGTTGGGAAAAAATGAGGGTTCTATACCAAACATGTGGTCACATTATACACTACGACGCAGACTGTATACTACAACAAAAAATATTTATTTCCACCTGTCACCACGTCAAACTCTTTTTGCAAGTTGTACAGTGGAGATCATGTTAACCTTTACACATTGGACTTTGTACCTAACTTATACACTTCACTATCGGGGCTAATTTAGTATTACAAGTGTACTGCTTGATGTGATCTCCACTGTACTTTAATAGATAAACGCTTTTTTGATTTTCTTAAAATTCTACTAACATATTTAACTTTTCCTCATAATGGAAACATTATTTCATATTTCAATATTGCCAGCACTGAGGAAGTACTATTTTATGTAAGCATTTTTAGCGATTAATTCCGGTTTAGAAAATATCCTGAATTCCGTCCATGTCTTATTTGCTTAAGCTTATTATTATTATTATGTCTTAAATTATATTCGTGTAAGGTTTCGTAACCAATACGTACCAAACTGGATACTATTAGGCTTTTATATCTGCACTGATATGCTGGAACCTCAGGTTAGAACAGTATTATAATATCTTTGCTGTTATACGGGTATCAAGCGTCTGTGATTATGGCAAACTCAAATAAAGAATATCTGAGATGGTAAACAAGAATGGAAGTGTTAATTCATCGGTACCCCCAATGAATAGTTTTGATATATATGGTGGTGCGCACCGTTTAATAGCGCTTCTATGGCCTGGCTATTTATCGGTGCCTATCCGGTGCTCGAAATGGTTTTTTTTTTTATCATGAATTCCGTTAAAACTACGGGGGTCGCCTCGCTCCACTCACTACCAAATTTTTTTACATGTAAAGCTAACACGCTTCGCTCGTCGTCGCACCTATTTTTAACTTTTTGATAAAGACTCTTAAAGGAGACGGTCGGTTCCCCATAAGGAAAATGCCTTAAGAGTTTACACAAATATATTGTGGTCAATGATGAAGAACAAATTCAAAATAACACGGTTTGACTATCCATTTAAAACGGACACCATCTTTTAATCACTTTTTATGATAAATAGTTTTTATTTTGAGGTTATTTTCATATGGCATTGCGAAAATAAACTTAAGCGCGTTTGAAACGTTCATAGTTGTAACAATGTTTCACGATGATTCTGATATATTTAAAAGGGTCATGCTCAAATGTCAGTCTTAATGTAATCTCTATAATCCAGAAGAAAAGCATGAATAGTGAAATAAAAAGCTGTGACTGCCGATTGCGTCACGCATGACTCTATCAAAGCACGCTGGAAGCGTAGCTTGTGGACTATTTGGTAGATGGCGCCCTTTCGTTTCGTTCGGTGTTCGCTCTCATGACTGGCTGCGACATTAAGTACTTATATTATTTTAATATGTGTGTCCGTGTTATTATTAAAGTGAAACTAGCTACGAATAAATCTAACAGAAATTATAGTGTAAATTTATTTCATGTACGCGGTAAGGCCACTTCTGACCATCTCCTTTCTTAACCCCGATAAAAAAAAAACAAGTCTTCCGACGAGTATTCGAACCTTGGTTTTTTGAATGTAGGTCCTAGTCTTACCCACTGCACCAACGATTAAGGTACATGGTATCAAAAATTACAAAACATGAACTGAAGAGTGTTAAACGTTTGAACACATCTCAATCCACAGATGAGAACTATTCCTATTTTCTCGCCTAGAACGACATTTTTATTTGAATTTGTTACTTCCTATAAGTCTGAAACTTGATTATGAGCAAGCTTTCTCTATAATTATAAAACCTGTAGATAAAATTTTAATTCAATTCAAAACCGTTTTATCTGGCTTCTTTAAACGTGTCTCCGAACATTAATTCCGCCAATAACTTGTTTTAAGCGAAAAATAAAAAATATCGTAGATAAAATCTCATCCATCATTTAAACATTTTCGTCTTCCCACCAAACTTTTCTTTTGACATATTACTCTATGTCCGTTCCGAATCTCACCAAAGTTAGTCCGAAGACTGTTCCATTATGACCGGTTCCAAAACGTATTGCTCATAGGGGTTTGGTTTTGGAACGCTACCTAATAACCGTACAAACAGCTTTAAGCTGTCACAAATAGATGGCGTTAGTTGTACTTCACTTCTAGAACAAATAACAAAGCCATTCTTTCGTATCAAATTTTTTTAAGCGGGAACGTGCTGCTCGTGACCGTTTTTTTTACCCTGCAAACTTCTGTACCGTCAAAACGGATATGGGTAATATAGAATACTACTTTTATCGGATAGTGCATATCTTCCGTGTCCAAATACTGTTACGTTATTTACGCTTGGTTGTAGATTATTATTTATTTTGGCTTGTGAAAAGAAAAAGGATTCTATAGCCCACGTTTTCGGGTGACTATGGCACATGGACCAATGTATCCTGAGTTGGTTTGTGAAATATCGCACTTTGACAATTTTATATTGCTTTTGAACAGATCTGGGACTACCAATGCCGACAATTTATAATAGGAAGTCGGGTAGTCGCAAATATAGACTACAAAAAATCTCGTCTTGAATGTTTGCGAATTATCAGATCAAAAATAAATGACTCAAAGAAAAGCAGCATTGCATTTCAATATTCCATAAAATTTAAATTAAAAATTGATAAATAGAATAAGCCTGGATGTTTTACTGCTTTTACCGAGGCTGAAGAAAACTCATTTGTTGCACATATTATTGCTTTATCTGAGTTTGGAGACTGGTCAATACAAGGTTTGAAAGCAATTCCTATACAAATTAGTATTCACAGCGACTCAGACATTGTTGGGTGTGCAGATGACCTTGAAAAAAATCACTCAGTAACCGCAAAATTGACTATTTCTGAACTATGACTATGACTCCAACACAAATCTGTCTGAAGACAAACTTAATTGCTTATCGTACTTCAGAATTTGGTGGTGAAACACAGATAAGAGACGGATTTCATATCATATCATATTATTAATAATTGATATATTGATGATTGTGTTTGATTCATCTCAACTCTCTAAGAAATTCTGTCTGATTTTAAGAAATCCTAGTCTATATATTGATCCTATGATTTAGTTAGATTACTAGTAGGTAGGTAAGAACTCAATTTTTTGGGCCACCGTTACCCTTGTTTACGGTACTCTTACTTACACCTTATCTATATTAAATAAAAAGTATTTTAAATTAAATGGGCTAAAAACCGATTCCGACGGCTTTAATTTTAGTGCTGTCAAAACTAAATTTTCTTCATTGCAAAATAGTTCATAAGTAGTAAGTACCAGTCATTTTACCGGATTTGTAAAAAAAATATTAAGAAATAATTATAACGGCCAAATAAATTCATAAAATAATCTCATCAAACTTATGAAAAATTAAATTATTTTTAAGCAGCCATAATATCATTAAAAATATGTTTAAGCATATTTTAACTCGAGAACCAATCAACAGATTTAAATGCGGTTTTCTTTATTATCATCATAGTGACCATGGTCAACATATAGGCTACAAGGGGTGTTGATAGAATAACTGCCGAGCTGGAAACGGCACAAACAACAAAAGCCACGGGCTAAAGGCTAGTTTCTAAATAAAACATTAAACTTTAGAGCTTATTCATAATTTATTCATCGACAGTCACAGCACCCGAATTAATATCATCAATGATATCGTGAGGCGCTCTTCCATCAACTGTGCAGCCAACTGACTGGCAGGTTCCGAGGACCTCCTTGACAGTGCCTGAGAGCTCACGGGCCATGGAGCGTGGCCTCATGACCTTGGCGATACTGGTCACTTCCTCCATGGAGATGTTGCCGTTGTGTTTGACTGGAAAGTGGATAAAAGTTTGCTTCTAATAAAAATATATAGAAAATAAGAGTTTAAAGTTAATTATAATTCTTTATAAAATCGCAGGTGGGCCATCCATATACTAGTGCATTGATTTTTACAGACTCGTGACCCTTCCTTCTTACCATCATCCTTTCATTATTATCTAATGATCCCACCCTCTCACAGTATTACACTTATCAGGTCCTCTAAAAAGGCCACTTTGGATGAATCATATTATTATTCTGTTGTAATGCCGTCTCTTTTGCACGCATGAAGAAACTCTGACTCTATCCTACTTTCAAATCATTTCATGATTGACCCAAGTCGGCCGTTTTAGATCCCCTGTATTGCAAAACCAATATTTTTGTTAAAGAGTACATGTTTCTTTTGGCAAGATCTCCCCATTATTCCCAGCCACAGACTTCTTAGTGAGAATTTTTTCATTTGTACAGTAGTGCAATTGCACTGATGTATTGGCGAAAACAGTTTGCCCTCCTTACAATATCTAATGGTTATGTGGTGTGTGATCCCAGCTATGCACATGATTAAAGACTGGATAATATGCAACATAAAAAGCTCGAAATATGTATGCAAATATCAATGAAAAGAGCTTAGAGTGATTTCGCAGCCAGATTGTGAAAAACCCGCTTTTTTCTAATTAATTGAAACAGAATACTAAAATACAAAATTCATTCAATAGTTATTCAACAAAACCTTATTACCTATGTATTGTGTATAGAGGTATATTGCAATCGCAAAGTTTCCATCAGTTTCTCTAAATTTCTGTAACCAACAGAAACTTTGTGATGGCAGCATACACAATACATAGGTAATAAGGTTTTGTTGAATAACTGTTGAGTGAATTTTGTATTTTAGTGTTCTGTTTCGATTAATTAGAAAAAGGCGGGTTTTTCACAATCTGGCTGCAAAACTGCTCTTAAAATTTGCATGAATATTGTGAAAATATGCAACATTTTAATTTATTTTATTTCAAAAACTACATAAAATAAGTAATCTTTTGAATAACAATATTTATAATATCAGACAAAGGTATTGTTTACAAATTATTTTACATTTTGCTGCTATTGTAGACAGGTACTGCTTCAAATGTTTGGTGACATTTGATAGCTCTAAACTAAAAAAAACCTTTCTACATTCACTGAGGTATTTGAATTTTGGTGCTATGTCGGCACTTATTGTTTCTGGCAAAATATAATAAAATAGCATGAAAACATGCATCATCTATATTTTTTAGTTAAAATATGCAATAACCGCGAAAAGGGGCTAAATTTGCAAATGCATATAATCCTGTCTCCACTTGTGACATTACCATCATCAGCAGACCAGACCCCCTCTAACTAATTTCAAATCTAATTATATGTATGGGTAGCCCTAAGGCTGAAAATCAAGCATTGAACAGTTACAAAATCACATCTGTGGCCTGGAGGTTCAAATGTCTCACCTAGAGGTCAGGGGTTCAAATATTGTCGGGGCAATGTTCCGTCTGTATGCTGCAGAAACAGGTTAAGCTGTGGTCTCAAAGTACCATAGGGTTAACCCATCATACTGGGATGTTGTAATTGTTTGTAAAACGTTGTGTATAAATTTGGACTGTGATTTTCCGTTCAGAAACCTTGCTGACGGGTTGGCTATAGTTGACTGCCGCACGAATTTGTTAGAAATAATTATATTGGTAGTTAGCTAGGTGATGTAAGATTATAATTCTAAAATATTATCGTTAGGAAACGTGTAGTTTTTTAGATATTAATTTTTAAAGTTTATAATTTTTTGTGCAAAAAAAGCGCATTTACCCCTTTTGTTGTTTATAATTTTGCATAAAAAGCGCACCACGACGTTCCATTTCACTGTACTTTGACTTTTTAGTGCATTGATGCGTCAAAATATATGTAAGTTTGTGATGTGATATTTTTTTAGTTGTCATAAATTGGAACGTAATGAGGGATTTTGCAATGAAAAAAATATAGCGTCATTCTTTTTGCGCTTGCGTACTTGGAATGTGCTCCGTTGTTTTTTGTGTTCTTGTGCCTTTTCTAACGACCCCCGCGCTCTACCTGGATTTGTACCTGCTTCTCCTGACGACCCGGCTTACGTTTTTTTGGACTCTGGACCTAGTAAGACCCAAAAACAATCAGGTTAGGTTAGGTTATCTGTGAACCACAACGCACGAGCCGAGCGAGCGAAGCGAGCGTGCCGCGGCAGCGGCCGGCGAGTGCCAGAACCGAATCTGCCTCGGTTCACTAGTAGTGCCAGAACCGAATCTGCCTCTTTTCACTAGTAAGTCCCAAAAACAAGTTGTTAGGTTAGGTTATCTGTGAACCACAACACACGAGCCGAGCGAGCGAAGCGAGCGTGCCGCGACAGCGGCCGGCGAGTGCCAGAACCGAATCTGCCTCGGTTCACTAGTAGCGCCAGAACCGAATCTGCCTCTGTTCACTAGTAAGTCCCTTAATTCGACACTATTTTGATAGGAAATGATAGAAAATGATTGATCGGAGGTGACTTAACCTCAAAACTTTGATCATCAATATCTCAGCAATTATGGGTTTCCGTGGGGGGGGGAGTGGTACAGGGGGTATACCCCCTCCCCCTCCCCCCAAACCTATAATTCGTGCGGCAGTCCACTATAGAAACCCCTTGCTGACTTCTCCATAGAATTTCCTGTTGAGACAACATACACTAACAAGGCTGCTCTTCAAACTGATTTAAAATTGCAAGTGGCACTCACTGTTCTTCTGCTTCTTTCTATCACGTGGGGGCTCCTTTAGGGCCTTGATCACGAGGGATGCAGCAGATGGCACCACCGAGATGGACGCCTGTCTGTTCTGGATAGTCAACTGGACAGTGATCTTAAGACCCTTCCAGTCTCCGGTAGCCTTGGCAATGTCATCACCAACCTTCTTGGGGGACTGGAATTTTGGAAGATTATTATGAGTATTTTGTTGTAGTGTAAATTCAACTGCAACTTCTGTAAAACTTGGAAAGAGTATAACAGCCACTTCCAGTCCATTGTTCAAGAAGAAACAGTCCCTCATTAAGGCTTTGTTCTGTATAAAGCTGAAAATGAAATAAATTAATGTGTTATATCGTTGTTTACCTTACAAAATCCATCACTTTCATAAAACCAGTTAGGATAAGCTAGAAATAATTGAGTGGCAGTCTCTTAGCCTGGTCCGCGACTCCTTATTGGGCATTCGGAGTAGCCGCGACATGGAACGGATCCTGAGTCGCGGGTTCCTTCCATCCGCCACCCGGAAGGACGCGCCTGGTAGGGAGGTCCCCCCAGGATCATACAATCACACATGTTTACCTAGACACAGTAAAACTGAGCCTAGGAAAACCAAATGATAGGATAAATCTTTACTTTGACTGCCACGCAAAATATGTGTTTTGAGGTTAGGATTCTTTGAATCAATGAAAATTAAATATAGTAGTGAGGTTAGGATTCTTTGACTCACCAAACCAAGAGGACCAATCTTAGGGGCCAAAGATGAAGTGGCACCAACTTCTCCACCAACACATCTCAGAAAGACTGAAATAAACACGAGAAAATGTCAGAAATATTCTCCAAGCAAAACTTGTCAAGTTTCTAAAGATATTGAACTCACCAACTTTAACTTCGTTAGGATCGAATTTAGGCGGCATTGTGGGAGAGTTTTTGTAAATATATTACAACGATCAGAATGCTATTCACGTCGATTAAGACGGATATAAAACAGCTAAGACCAAAAACGTTCGTGAACGTTGATAGCTTGCCGTAAAAGAAATATTTTTGATTTGACAGATGACAGCTGAAAGGCTCTGTGTTGTGTTGCCCTTAATAAAAAATAATGCAACATGCTCAGGGCTACGTTCAGTTTGATCGCTCGACGACACCCGCCTAACATGCCATTTCTTCTGAACACGTTGAATTTGTATGTAGACCAAAGGTTTATTGTGGGTAACTACATCTCATTATCGGGTACCAGAATGACACAGCTACTGTGAGAAGAAGGACAAAAAGTTACTCCTAAAAAAGCCGGCAGACTTTAGGGAAACTTATACTCCATTCCACCAGTCGAACTCCTAAGAAACAAAATACTCGCACCTCATTGGTTACTGTGTGTGGCTAGAGATAAGTGAAGACAGCCTGCTTTAAAAGAAAGGTATATGTGCCGGCAGCGCAATGCATTATATTTTTAAAGCGTTATACCTATATGTATTGTAAATTTAAGATTTTTCTGTTGCTTTATGTTTGTTTTAGAATTGTGGTTGAAGATTTGCTTCCACATGAAGTAGTTTAATTATGTATGTTACTGTTCTATTCCGGGGCGCGGACTGTACAATTAGGTACCTACGTGAAGTTTTTGTTGCCTAGCAAGCCTTGTTTATGAATATGGGGAACTAGCAGTATGTAGAGCCCTCGAACTTAGGATCCCGCACCCACTATACACAAAATCAATGGCAGCTTAACAATTTGAACTAGTCGTGAAAAAAATAACTTAACGTGGTTTGTTCTTTAAAAACTAAAACATTTTTTATCGCATTTTCGAACGACAGTGCTCGGCAACGACGGTTTCGTCATAAATTAACAAATTAACATTTTTTTTAATGCAAATATCACCCTAATTTACCTAGAAATATATATATTTCCAGTTAAATGTTGCAGCGCAAATTTCAAAAGTTTAAAGATGTGTAGTGGCTGAACTGACAAGTCGATGCGCGCGTACTGTAGTTCATGTGACTCACCTTGGGTCCCATATAAATCAATTTGAACTAGTCGTGAAAAAAATGACAATGTAATTTGTTCCATACAAAAAAAAAAATGGAATCACTGTGGGTGAGGAGAAAAATTTCATCATGTATAAACAATAAATTGATTATTACAACCCAGCATTTTATGTTTGTTCAAAACCATGCTTTGATTTCTATATACATATACATAATTTTACTATATATAAATTACTTATTTTGGTTATTATAAGTAATGACGTAAATTTATTTGAACCTGACATAAATATTACAGTAGAAAAAGTAGTTGACTGGTTATGTATGTTTAAATAACTTATAAGAGCAAATTTAAGTTAAACCAAGCATGCTCAGTTTAGTAACATCAAAATGGCTCATTATGCGGTAGATATTACACTACGCGGCGAAAATGTGGAAGAAACTGATAACTACTTTTTTAGGATTAACGCTAGATAAGCAATAAAACCGGTCTTTTTAAATTTCAAAAGTATGCACAAATCTTAGCTCTTTTACTTATGTACTCTTCCGGTTACAAAAAATATCAAATTTGAAGACAGCTCTCATGGCATATCAATATCACGGCTATATCGCATCTGTGTTACGATACTGTCTCATACTGTGGGGTAATGGAAACGATATAAATCGGGCTTTTATCATGCAGAAGTGTTGTATCAGAGCTGTTTGCAATGCGGCTCCAACAAATACACGCAAACCATTGTTTAAAAAACTAAAGCTGCTTTCATTACCTAGTCTATATATTTATAAAATGGCATGTTTCACCAAAAATCATCTGGATTTGTGTCTGCTCAGTAAATACTAGATATCCATACAGAATAGTAACTCCCACGTTAAAGACCGCGGGCTCTACCGCGTAATTCTCATTTGTATAAACTTCAAGCAAATGCATGCGAAATTCAACGCGTGCAAAAGAGATGGCATGTTAGGCGAGCGTCGTCGCACGCACGACAAATTTCAATCTCAAGTTGATGTTGATGAAAATGAGAATTACGCGGTAGACCCACGCGTCGGATCAAAAAAAATGCTTTTCGATGCAAATACAAATATTTCATAAATTACCAGACAAGCTAAAACTTATGCGACACACATTATTATAAAAATATTTATTTAATTGGTTAGTAGATAAGTGCTTTTACACTGTAAAATAATTTATATAATTAAAATCTTGAGACATTGTAATTAATAAGAATTGAAATATGGTTGATATTGTTTTATAATACATGAAACATAAAATTATAATTACATAAAACAAATGTTATTGCAAAATTTTTGCATGCCTTAATTGGTAAAATGCTGACTTGATTAATTTTAAGTAATATTGTAACATCTATAAACCACATTAATTGCAAAAAAAAAACATTTCTATTTCTATGTATATGAAACATAATTTACCTGTCACTGTGCGGCGATGCGGGTGCGTTAAGCGCGACAATTAATAACATAACTGCATAATATTAATAATAAACACACCTCCTTTAAGAAAAAGCTGAAAGAACATTACTATTAATATTATGTATATCAATATTTATGTATTATAGTGTGTATTTATAGTAAGTTTTTAAATACTATATTATTGCTATATTTATATAATATATATTTGTATTTTTAATTTGCATCAATCTCCTTGTGCACTTGTATGATTACTCGTTTAAATTATTATTTTTTCGTTTGTTATTTCCTGTTAGTTTTGCTGGAAGAAATCTCTTCTTAGAGATAAGTTTAAATGTAAAAATAATATGTATCCCTGTTTCTGTATATGTGTGTGTACAATAAAGAATAAACAAAAAATATTTAAAATTAACACAGCAATATTTACCCCTTTTTGCATAAGTTCCAATATACAATACGGGAAGAAATTATGAGCTGTTAATGCATGACGTCACAGATATGGAACAAGGTAAATTATGTTTTGTTAGGATCAGAGTTCTGCTCACATAATTAGGACACAAAAAATCAAACAATAATACTCATACTATAAAATATTATTAGAGTACGTTACAAAAAGGATATACGTACATATACTCACGCCTGTTTTCCAGAGGGGTAGGCAGAGACTACAGATTACAATCTGCTACGATCCCGACACACCTCTTTCATCTCTTCCACATCCATCAATATATAGTCATACAAGCTCGATCTATGTACAAGCTCTTCTATTCCGGGTATTTGACATTGCCCTTCGTCAATATCTCGCCAATTTGGTCCTTCTAGGGCAGCCTGGTTGAGCTCTACCTTTGATTTGCGCACCATAAAGGAGACGGTCAGTTCCCCATAAGTAAAACGCCTTAAAAGAGTACACAGATATATTGCGGTCAATGATAAAGAACAAATTCAAAATAACACGGTTTGACTATCCATTTAAAACGGACACCATCTTTTAATAACTTTTTATGATAAATCGTTTTTATTTTGAGGTTATTTTCATATGGCATTGCGAAAATAAACTAAAGCGCGTTTGTTCATAGTTGTAACAATTTTTCACGATGATTCTGATATATTTGAAAGGGTCATGCTCAAATGTCAGTCGTAATCTATTTCTATCAAAATCCAGAAGAAAAGCATGAATCGTGAAATAAAAACCTGGGACTGCCGATTAGTGCCGATTGCGTCACGCATGCATGACTCTTATCAAAACACGCTGGAAGCGTAGTTTGTGGACTACTTGGTAGATGGCGCGCGCTTTCGTTTCGTTCGGTGTTCGCTCTCATGACCGGCTGCGACATTAAGTACTTATTTATTTTAATATCTGTGTCCGTGTTATTATAAAAGTGAAACTAGCTACGAATAAATCTAACAAAAATTATAGTATAAATTTATTTCATGTACGCGGTTAAGGCCGATTCTGACCGTCTCCTTTCTTTCGTCACTCTACTTTCATTAATACTTTCTACATCTTCTCTACAAAAAATACATCAATCAGAAACATACTCATACAAATCAGAGATAACCAAGTGCAAAGACAGACCTCCAGCAAAGTTTGGATTCAAACTAACTTTTCTTTATCTTTTTCTGGGGGTCCAGCATGCTTCATTAATAAAGAGTCCTTTCATCATACTTACTCTCTCGCATATTGACAAAAGCAGTATGCATAAGAGGGCAAGTAGGATAGATCTAAGTGCGAGCTAGTTATCGGTTTTCAGTTTTAAGCGTTGTCAGCAGAAAAATATATAAGAATGTTTAGGAAATCTTTGCTGTGCAAATATGGGACAGGGGTTAAACAGCCGCGGTATGTCAACTGCTTTTTTAATGATGAGAGTGAAGAGCTTGTATGTGAATACAGAATCCATTTTAGTTTGGCCCACCGGAACAGATAAGTTTGTGTCTCTGTAATAGGTATGTTATCTGTCGCTTAACGCACATCCATTGCCCCGCGACCCTTTGCACAGTTCATCGCTGCAGCGATGCAAGTGCGTTAAACGTGATAATAATTTCAATGGTCGGTCATGAAGTCCGTACCTATGTA
This sequence comes from Ypsolopha sequella, assembly GCA_934047225.1. Taxonomy (NCBI): domain Eukaryota; kingdom Metazoa; phylum Arthropoda; class Insecta; order Lepidoptera; family Ypsolophidae; genus Ypsolopha; species Ypsolopha sequella. Next base: position 6,915,049 of record OW204002.1, on the reverse strand, counting down.
CGGGTTTATTTAATATGTTTACGTACCTAACCGACTTACCAATGATAGCTGAGCGTGGTGTATCGGATTGTTTTAATAACCGAACCTGATGGTAGATAGTGTGGTCATCAGATTAAACAAAATAATCACACTCGGCTTTCGTAGGTAAGTCGGTTATGTAAATAAGCAAAAAAACTAACCACCATAGTTTATACAATGGCGGTTTATATTGGCCTGAAGTTAGCTGCACAATCACGTTTGACAGCCAATTTTTCCCCACGGGTTTTGAGGTTTGTTGAGGGTCATGACCGAATCGTGGGTAGTGGAATACTTGTCGTTTATTGTGATCTGATGACCGCACCCAGAAAATGGTAGTTGTAAGTTGGTCTTGGTATACCTTCTCTCAGATGTTGAATATGTGTTCTATGATGATGACCAAGTATCCCTCTATAATTTGTGATGATGACAAATCGCAAAGTGATATCTTGTGGTGTTAATTTTTTGTTTTTTGTCTAATTTACGGCAATTAATACAATATCTAGCATTGTGAGGTGAATTTTTACTATGGCGAACGAGGACGTAGTGTTAAAGCAGTATCTAGGGAAGTATAAGCATGTTGATTACACCTCTAGAGAGGTAGTAAATGTGATCCAGCGATACCGAAGTTTGACCTATCGCTTAGAAGCCTTTGTGTTCAATAATGGCACTAGAAAGGACTTAATAAACCTTGAAGGAACTATCCCAGTAAACTACAAAGGAGCATTTTACAACATACCAGTTTGTATTTGGCTAATGGACACACATCCTCAAAATGCTCCACTGTGCTTCGTGAAACCCACTCCAGACATGTCTATCAAAGTATCCAAGTACGTGGACAGTAATGGGAAGGTATACTTGCCCTATCTTCACGAGTGGAATGGTAATGGCTCAACTTTGTTGAACCTATTTCAGTGCATGATTGCAGCTTTTGGGGAGTTACCTCCTGTATACTCGAAGCCACGAAATGAACCTAGGCCGCCATATCCGATCAGTTCTTACCCCATGTCTCAGCCTTCTGGATATCCCTACCCTCAGGTTACACCTCAGGCTGGCTACCCTGCGCAAGGTCCACCCTATCCAACAACCTCAAATTTGCCCTATCCTACCTATGGGGCAGGATACCCTGGACAGGTGCCCATAAATGGAACACCTTACCCACCAGTAGCAAGCACCACACCTTATCCTCAAGCAGCCAATTATGGTCAAGGACCAGACGTGGCTGGTGGTACCATCACAGAAGAACATATTAAAGCCTCTTTACTGTCAGCAGTTGAGGATAAATTGAGGAGAAGACTTAAGGAACAGTCTCAACAATCACAAGCAGAGCTGGAAACTTTGAGACGCACACAGCAGGAGCTCCGAGAAGGGAAAACACGCCTGGAAGACATACTTGCACGACTGCAAAGGGAAAGAGCTGAGTTGGATAAAAATGTGGCTATATTACAGGAGAAGGAGAAAGAGTTGGAGACTGCAGTTGAGCGTTTAGGAGAACAGGAAGGTGTGGATGTAGACGAGGCGGTTGTCACCACAGCTCCATTATATTCTCAGCTATTGAACTCCTTCGCTGAAGAGGCAACTCTAGAAGATGCTATTTATTACATGGGGGAGGCGTTGCGAAAGGAGGTGATTGATCTGGACACATTCTTGAAGCAAGTTCGTACACTGGCTCGTAGACAGTTCACTTTGCGTGCCCTGATGCACAAGTGCAGACAGAAGGCTCAGCTTGCATGTTAGTTACATGATCCTGAAGATAGTAAAGAAAATGGCTATAATCACAGGGAATTTATTTTTGTTCTGTGAATTGATGTGTATAGTTCAGGAAATATAATCTGGGCTGATGAATAGGATGACTTAACTATTGTGTTATAATAGGGTCATTAAATCAGAACACCTGTGTAAGTTGGTAGGTGTTAGAACTGGGGTTTCACCCTCTGTCTTTCATCACTGATACATACCTACCTATTATGTTAAGGTACATCAGTGGACTGACCATTAAAGGAGAAGTTTACATTTGAATACTGCACTTTATTGTCTACACTTTTTAGAGTTATCATTTTCAAGTTTATTAGTTACTTCACACCCAGGATGTATTTTTGTATAGGTTTGTATTTAACGAATGGTTAACCTTTTTTGTTTTCGATGAATGAACTCTCCAGTGTCAACTGAATCTGGGCCTTTAATTTTAATATCTAAATATTGATGAAATGTCTCTCTTTTATTTTTAATGGACTGAACACTGTACGCTGTATTAGTACAAACAAACCTCTGTACAAAACACTTAAACATTATTTATTTTGTGCACAAACATGTCACCAAACATTTCAGTTCAAACAGGATTCTATGACTTACTAACAAAATAATTGAAATAAACAATGGTCAATAAACAAGGGCTCTCTCGGTCCAGATGTTCAGCCCCAGTTCAGCTAAATTCGGCTGCACCTCTATTAGGAGCGCTGCACCGGATTTACTACATTTTGCATGGGAAATGCCCCGTCTCACGCGTACGTGCATTGGTACCTCTTTCGTTTCTACGTAAAAATATTGTGTCGGAGATTGTGTTCATAGGAGCGCTAGCCCGAGCGCACTGCTTGCATCTGACGAAGACCCAATTACCAATTATCGGTTTCTTTACATAGTATTTTTCTTTGTGTTATGCGTATCTTCTTACTACTTCTTAAACATTAGTGTGTTCCGATAAGATTTTTACGTACTGTAAAGAGAAATTGGATAACATAACATAACTTTATGTGGGGCTCACTGCTTCAGCACACTTTAATACAAACCGCCAAGCACTGTTGTTTACATACACAAAAAATTTAAACGGAGTAAAAGGTTTTGATATATTTTAATAAGTACAGGGTTCATCACATCTGAACCCATTAGTGAATGTTTTCAAAATTTAATATTCTTCTACCATCTCCTACATAACCCTATGTGGGTAGATGTAAATAAAAAATTATATTTCCTAAACTATATCATTCAGCTATGACTTTAATCTTATTTTATGACTGCATGAACTTTATCTAAAACTAAGAAAAACCTTTTTTTACGTATGTAATGTGCATCGAAATAATTTCGATGATGTATAATGTAACCAATGTGGTTTTTCTTCAGAATTATATGTCATCATTGAATGTAACTATGTCAAGGGTTGGTCTCCATATGTATCCAAGAAAATATAAAGTTCTTAATGAGTGAATAATCTACTATAGTATATAACTTATAATGGAATATTTAGAGGACTTGCGTTTTATAATTTATTAAATAAAACCAATATATACATCACTTCAGTTAGGATAAAAGGTTACAATAAAGCTGATTTTAAAGGCTTTATTTTTAGGTTCAATAAAAGATAAAATGGTGTCGATTCAATGTAGCACATCTTAACTTATTTTACTGGTCTTTTTGATAAAGAAAAAAAAAGATAAGATGCTTAAAATAAGGTTAGTCCTATCAAATAAGTTAAGCCATGTGACGCCGAATCGACACCATTTACCTTGCAAACTTTTTAGTTTTGACAGCACTAAAACTAAAGCTTTGAAAATTAGCTAAAATTTCCTCATCTAACTTTTATTAGTGTTAATAAATAGGCAAAGTCAAGGATATGTTTTAAATTAGTAGGTAAAAGTTTCAGAGTGTAGTTGCATAATAGAGGAACACAACACATAATATGTAAAGATAGTGTGATTTTGCCCCTTATGTACCTAGTTGCACTGTTTTTTTATTGTTTTTGTAGGTGGTAGACAATAACATAATTCCCATAGCTTAATTTCCAAGTTTTTTTTATATTTTATTCCAGGATATACTCGCCATTTTGGGGCATAGTTTTAATTATTTTGGTATATAAATTAACCATTATTTTATTATGATTTTTTAAAATAAATGTCCGATATGACGTCACTTGAGAATTTTAGACATTATACTGATTGTGATGTGTGATTGCTTATAAAAAGAAGTGGTCTGTCAAATCAGTCGGAAGAAAATTATTATAAATTTATCTTGATAGCAAAGGACATATTTCTAAACAGCCATTTCTCAAATGACGTCACTCGAAGGCAAATGGAAGTTGCAGCTTTTTCGTAAAAATATTCATCATCATGAGGTTTTTTATACCAAAAGTTCTAAAATACGGCTTATCAAACCAAAATCTCGAAATGGTTTTCGAATTAACACACCTTAACATCATTTAATCGAAGCAAATTCATTTAAGAACAGCTTTTCTTCAATAATATCATAAATTCATAATCAAATATACAGGTTGTTAGAACAAGGTGCCATTGTTAGGAAATGAATGGTTACAATAATGTGAATGTGATTTTAAAATAATTTAGTTTTGTATTTGAACTATTGTGGTAGTTAGAGGAAGCTAAATATATTGTGTAAGTGATCTTGTTATTGCATCATAATATTATAATTTATCCATTATATCAATATCATACAACCTAGTAGATATTTATAAGCAAATGTTATTGTGTAAAAACTTATGAAATTGTTTGTTTTCTGAAAATTATCATCAATGCAAAAAGTAAAAGTTAATTTGCCCTTTAAAAAAAACATGTCTAGCTACAAGTAAATTCCTATTTCTGCACATTGAGTTATAAGTACATAAGACTTCAATATTTGTGCAGAAACTATTCTCAGGGCCGGATTTAGGGGAGGTCAACCAGGGCTACAGCCCCGGGGCCTCAACAAGAGAGGGGTCCCAACAATAGTTTCTAAGTACCTATTTTTTTTTTCAAAGATGATGTATATGCAGAATTATGAAAAACGAAAAAACATCCAAGAAGAACTATTAATTTTATATATATTTTTAATTTCATTTGTCTTGCAATAAATTATTGTAACATTGAATGTTTAACCTAATTGAAAAAAAATTAGAGGCGTACACTCCCTTGTTGCCCCAGGGCCTCCAGTCCTCTAAATCCGACATTGGTACCGATTCGGCGCAACACAACTGACAAGACTAACCTTATTTTGAGCGTCCCGTCTTTGTCTTTTCGATACAGAAAGAAAAGGACAGAACACTTAAATTTAGTCCTGTTAATTAAGTCAAGTTGTGTTGCGCCGAATCGGTGTTACTGACTATTTATTCTGTTGATAAATGAGCTTGGTTGCCATTTTGGGTTATTTATATTTTATGATTATTTAGGTTATTACTCTGTTCCTTTACGTGTACAGTAATATTATATTTGTAAGTTACGAAACATACTGAGAGATTATTGTTAATCAGTTTATATTATCTTGAATGTAAATAGTGTAAGTTTTGCATCGCATATGTTAGTCTATATGGCTTCTTTTTGTCACAATAAATACAAAAAAATGTACCCAGATGATGTTTTATTCGTAGTCGTAATATTCCATACATTTAATTTTCACTATCATTCTATAAAACATGAAGGATTCAATGGTGTCGATTCGGTGTAACACGATTTAACTTATTTGACAGGACTAAACTTAATTTAATCGTTGTCTTTTTCTTTCTGTATCGAAAAGACAAAGACAGCACGCTCAAAATAAGGATAGTCCTGTCAAATAAGTTAAAGATGTGTTGCGCCGAATCGACTCCATTGTCTACTTCTCATTATTCTTTCTTTGTTTATTTGTTGCAGTGCAGATCATAAAAAAGCTAAATTCCAAATGAAAGGTGTTGCTAATGCTAAGATAAGTGTATTTTTTTCTTTTTGTGCAGCGACTAAATCTAAATTTTATTGTTAATGGTAGGCCGGCAATGGTGTCGATTCGGTGAAGCACATCTTAACTTATTTGGCAGGACTAAACTTAATTTAAGTCTTTTTGTCTTTTCGATAAAGAAAGACAAAGACAGGACGCTTAAAATAAGGTTAAATAAGTTCAGTCGTGTTACGCCAAATCGACACCAATATAAAATAATAACACCGAAAACTCGTTGGCGTTTCGTTTATTAAATATATAAAATATAAAGCTTGCTTAGCAAAAAATAAATTAAATGCGTTTTTAACGGCATAAATAGAGAATTGAATATGATGGTGCCTATTTATTCACAGGTTATTTTTGCTTTTTCCCTTTCTTAGCGGCGGCAGCTGCTTCCACATCTATGGGCGCTGGTTTGACGAAGGGAATCAATTCTTGGTATTGTTCTGGCATCCATTGCTTTATTGCTTCTGGGACCTGTAAACAAGTAAAAACGTGGTTACTTTCTAAAATATTGCTTTGATGACGTTGTTGAGTAGAGGAATATTAAGATCAGTTTAGCAGCCGGATTGCAAAACCCGCCTTTATCTCTAATTAATCGAAACAGAACACTTATATTCAAAATGTATTCAATCGTTCCTCAACAAAACCTTATTACGTTTGTTTTGTGTAAACTGTCATCGCAAAGTTTCCATTGGTCGCACACACTTCCTTACTCTCACAAATGTTTTTGCTGCAGCACTAAACTTTGAATTAGTATAATTTGTATTTCATTTATATTATGTTTTGTTTTTTTTATATTATTCTTTGATTGTATAATGTTAGTTTTTTAGTACTCTTATTCTTATATTACATAGTTGATACTAGAGTACACATATAGATATACGTGGAAGAGTGGGGTCTTCTGGCACAGGCTGCTCTCAGCTTAAAAGAAGACTCCGGTCACCACCTTTCTAATTTTTTAAGAGCTTATACAACCAATAAACCATTTTCATTTTCATTTTTTTTTATTGGTATCTGTAAATTACAATTTCAGAGTTTTAAATTTTAAAATTGTAATTTAGAGATACCAATGGAAACTTTGCTATGGCAGCATACACAATACATAGATAATAAGGTTTTGTTGAGGAACTATTAAGTAAATTTTGAATAGACGTGTTCCATCCATTCATCCATCAGCCCGTATTCGTCTACTGCTGTACATAGGATTCTCCCATATTACGCCACTCTTGGCGGTCCTCAGTCATCCTCATCCAGCCGCCACCCGCAACGTCCTTAAAATCGTCGGCCCAACGGGCACGAGGGCGGCCTACGCTACGCTTTGCTGTACGTGATCTCCATTCCAATGCCTTACGGCCCCAACGGTTATAACGTCGGCGACAAATATGGCCAGTCCACTGCCACTTCAACTTACTGATTCGGCAGGCTATGTCGGTCACCTTCGATCTCTGACGGATATCTTCGTTTCGGATTTTATCCATCAGAGATATCCCAAGCATAGCCCGCTCCATAGCTCTTTGAGCGACCTTCGTTGAGAAGTGTTCCGTTTCGATTAAATTGAAAAAGGCAGGATTTTCAGAATCCGGCTCCTAAACGGGTCATAACCGTTCACGGCATTAGTTAACACTCGGAATATCTATACAGTTCAATGTAATTTCTTGGGAAAAAAAACATATTCTGTGGTAATAAAAAAAGCATTTATACATTTTTTTTGCCCCGTCGAAGAGTTTTGTCATTATTTTATTATCAATCAATAACAAATAATGAACGATTAAAAAACGTTACAATCTACATTAGAAATTAAATTATCCTTCATTGAAAAATTCGGACCGAAAGTGTCGTACAAGTTCTGAACAAGCCCTAATACGAGATGCGGTTAAGAAGTATCCACTTCAAAAAACTATTTGCATAAAGTATACATTAGTGCTTACATAGGTATTGTTTTAGTTGTGACCTTAGCGTTATAGTTATTTCTTCTGATTGCGTTCCCAATCTAAAGAATCGATCGTTAAATCTACAATACAGCACTTTGTGAAACAGGGCTCCGTATGATATAAATGACAGTTTACCTTAATCCCCTCCTCAGTTTGGTTGACTTCCAGCACTGCACAGATGACGCGCGTGGTGGCGCACATGGTCGCGTTCAACATGTGGACGTACTCTGTCGCTGCGTTCATTTTCTTTGTCTGACCGTACCTAGAATAAAATATATAATTTTTACGGATTTTTAGGAATGACAGGGTAAACAAAATATTATTCTATTTAGTTCGTCATTTAGATTATCAAAAAATATTGGACACGTATTTTTCCTTTTGTCAATCAAACAAAAAATGACAGAGATAAAGCGCGTCAAAATTTGGGGGTGGGGGCTGGTGACGTCACGCCTAGGTAAAAAGTGTACTTAGGCGTGACGTCACGCGGAACTTTAGCGGGCTATATCTTCATCATTTTTTGTTTAATTGACAAAAGAAAAAATACGTATCCAATATTTTCTGATAATCTAACTGACGGACTAATTAGAATTTGTTAGTCATCATGACTGTTGTGGGCGCGCCCAAATGTCATGCTGTTTCATTTCGCTATAAGGTGCACGCTCCATGAAACTTGCGAGGACAATACGATCGTACCAATTTCGTCGCGGGAGCAAAATTTAAAACTTGTTTCACGAGAAACCCCATTTCGGCAAGACTGTAGACGTTTGACTTGTATTCATTTTTTGATTTTATCCAAAACAATAAAAGCACATTCGACTACACTTTAGATAGAAAAACCGTTAAATTTACGTATTTCAGGGGTATTTTGTTAAGATATGATTCAAATTTCCTGATTTTTAGGTCTAATGCGGCATAGATATCCCTATAGATAATTTCAATGGACTCAGCTTTACATATTATAAAAACATTCCATAGACACATCACAACTTTGTGTTTGCGTTTGTATAAAATCCCAACTAACCTAACCAGCAGTCTCCTAGCCTGGTACTCCAGACAATTACTACAAGAGACCAGCTCCCTGAACGCTCCCGAGCCAGGGAACCAAGCCTCCAAGTCCAGCTTCTTCGAGGCCGCATGGTTCAAAGCACCCGAGACGATGTTGACCACACGGTACGGGATGCCCAACTCCTTGCAGAAGTCTTCGGCGTTGGTTATCATCTCGTCCATCATCTTCCAGGAGGCGTCGTCGTGGGGGGAGGTCAGGACGAATTGTTCCACCTGGGGAAACGATGGAAATATGAATAAAAAAAAACGGAAATGCGAGTCAGACTCGTGTACCTAGGGTTCCGTATCGTGGATGAAAAATTTAATTTCGTCATTTTTTTTCGTGAATTTCTCAACCGGTATATTTTTTATGTAATCTTTACGTAAACACATATTATCATGATTCTTTTCATATTTTTCGGTCCACCAGTTTTGGAGATAAGGGCCCCACATATTTTTGTGATTTTTCGAGGATTTAAATATAGCCAAACTAAATATTTTTACAATCATCTCTTTAATACCCACAATTTGATTCCCATATTGTATTTTTATAAAATATATTTTTTATATTTTTTTTGTTGTTTTTTAAATATTTATCGAAACCAGTGCCAGTAAATATAGTAAATTTGATTTCCATATTGATAGTATGTTTTCTCTCTTTAATAATTTGAAAAATTTCAATTTTTTTTTGCCCCATGTTATTTGAGCTGATTAATTTTATTGTTGTGACAAATTTCAAGTCTTTATCTTTAGCGGTGCTAAAGTTGTGAGACTATGACATACATAGGGACGGGCGGACAACGGTGTCTCACCATAAAGGTTCCTTTTGTACCTATTAGGTACTAAGAAACCCTAAAAAATATGATTTGACAAGAATCCCCGAGGAGGTGTCAGAGATGTGCCCAAGTGTAAGTCACAGTCCACACTCGGTGCACCCGCATTTCATCGACGATTATTACGTTCCAACATGATTGGTAGTGAACCCTATCGCCGTTCTTCGGGCACAAATACACGCTTTTTAGGGCATTAATTCGATCCCCGGTCAGGCATGCACAATTGAGTTTTTCGGAATTTATGTTCATAGTATGAAATTAAATATATTTATTAATGTAGGCATAACAGATACACTTATTACAGATCAGTATAGGTAATAGTTTTATGTTATAAATAATAATATGGGGAAATACGCAGTGGAATAATAAATTATATATAAATAAATATAAGTAATAATAAATAAATAAGAATAATACATAAATAGTATTTGTATTATCTAATAGTTACCAATCGGTGAACGGTAATAATAAATTATAAATAAATAAATATAAGTAATAATGAATAAATAAGAATAATACATAAATAGTATTTGTATTATCTAATAGTTACCAATCGGTGAACGGTAATAATAAATTATAAATAAATAAATATAAGTAATAATAAATAAATAAGAATAATACATAAATAGTATTTGTATTATCTAATAGTTACCAATCGGTGAACGGTAATAATAAATTATAAATAAATAAATATAAGTAATAATAAATAAATAAGAATAATACATAAATAGTATTTGTATTATCTAATAGTTACTGATTGATAAAAAACGCTCGTTGCTACCAGAAATTGTAGCTTATAAAAAGTGGTAATACTGACTAGTGACGGGCATCTGCGTCACTGATGCGAGGGTTCCATAACCGCGCTCAGACACCACTAATTGTATGCTAAAGGGCGATACTTGCAGCTGGAACAGGGGCCCATAAGCTGTCCCAGATTTATAGTATACAAGTATCTTATATTCTACAAAATATAGTACTAAATGTCCTACCAGACAGTTGTATGATGACGTCATCCACTGATCCTCGCACGAAGACCCTCCACGTGGACTCCAAGGCGTGTCGGTGCCGTGACGCGTTGATCACCTTCCACGATGAATCTAAACACAACCCTCCTACCCCGGGATGCATCCAACCCAGAAGAAATAATAATTGACAAGTCCACTTGTCGGAAGCCGCGTGGACACAGGTTATATCACACACACACAGGAAATTCACTAAAAAGTGGCCTTCACGCCAAAATATCGTCAGCCCTTGACCCAATAATGTTTCTTACGATGTCCGCACCGATTTCCCCTATATTAAGCCCTTAATATAACACATATTAAAATCGTCCGCGATCTGTACCAAATGTCCACGTCCCTCGTTTTTTGACAGCTCCAAGTCCATAGACAAAATATATAGACCATTGTCGGATACGTTCCGAAATATACATTTTATTCTAAACAGTTACCAATCGGTGAACGGTAATAATAAATTATAAATAAATAAATATAAGTAATAATAAATAAATAAGAATAATAAATAAATAGTACAGTGCGGTCCAAACAACTAGATAGGCCTGAGTTGCAGCGCTTCGCGTCGCAATAACAAAAAAACAGGTATCAGCGGAATGAGGACGGTGTGGGACGGCAGAGCGCACCCCCTCTCACTCCGGCCCCACACCGCGCTCGCCATGATTCTTGTGCGTCAGTGTCTGTCTCACTGTTCGTACGCACGCACACGTTTGCATTCGCTGCAAAAGTACAGTCGCGCATCGCATTGTTATTGTCATTTTGTTAAGTTTCCTGATTGTTATTGTTTTTTTGTTATTTGTGTTGTTACGATGTCTGGACGGAATACCGTCTTACGCCGGCAAGCACGGAAAATTATTTTCGACGTTTTTCAATTCATGAAAAAGGAAAGTGAAGAAGGAATCAAAGTGGCACTACAAAATGTAAAAAAAAGAGTGGCGGTCGCATGTGGAGTCTCAATATCAACGGTGCGCAGAGTTGCTGCAGAAGCAAACACATCCGATCTTCTTACAGTATTCCGTACGCCTGGTAAGAAGAGGTCAGGGAAAAAGAAGGTCACGGGAATTGACAATTTTGACAAAGGTGTTGTAAAAAGATGCGTGCACAATTTCCACAACACAGAAAAAGAGTTGCCAACAGTTAAGGGTATCTTGAAAAAATTAAAGTCTGATATAAATTTTCAAGCCTCGGCTACCAGCGTCAAGCGAATCCTAAAAGATTTGGGATTTCAGTGGAGAAGAACAGAGAACAACAGAAAGCTTCTGATTGAGCAAACCAACATACGCCTCAAAAGAATCGAATTTTTAGAAAAAATCACGGCATTTCGGGCAGAGAAAAGACCGATAGTATATACAGATGAGTCATACGTCGACTCCACTCACACAAGCACCATGTCATGGGGCGATGGTTCGACCAAAGGCATAAAAAAGAAAATATCTAAAGGGCAACGAGTTGTTATAGTACATGCTGGTTCAGAAGATGGTTTTGTACCAAATGGCCTGCTTATGTTTAAGGCAGGCACAAAGTCGGGGGATTACCATGATAATATGAATTTTCATAATTATGAGAAATGGCTGAGAACGCAACTGATGCCGAATCTCCCCCCAAATTCAGTTGTGGTTATAGATAACGCATCGTACCACAATAAACTGGAAGATCAAGCCCCAACTTCCAGCTCTCGAAAGTCGGATATGCAATCGTGGCTTCGCGAAAAAGGCATACTCTTTGACCAGGCAATGCTAAAGCCGCAATTATACAGATTAATTTCCATAAACAAGGAACAACACAAAAAATATAACATAGACCGCATTTTAGCAGAAAATAATCACTCGGTGCTAAGACTCCCTCCGTATCACCCCGACTTGAACCCGATTGAAATGGCTTGGGCAGCGATAAAAGGCCACGTTGCAAAAAAAAATGTTGACTGGAATACGCAAAAAGTTATGGACCTTATAAAAGAAAAAGTGAATAACATGGGTAAGCCAGACTGGTCTAAATTATGTGAAAAGATAAAAAAGAACGAGGAAGAGTATAAAAAGAGTGATCACGTCATAGACGCACTAACTGAAGATCATAATATAATCTTTCACGTCAGTGGCAGTGAGGAAGAAAGCTCTAGTGAGGAAGAATTAGAAGAAGAGGCAGATTCAAGTGAAGAGTGCGACAAGGATGGCATGGACGTCATGCCGTGCTCAAGCACATCTGCATACGATTTTATCGAGGGTGTTGTACCTCTTTCTACTTAATAAACAATATTACTGACAAATTAGGTGTTTTACTTTTTTTCAGACATATTTCTTTGCCCCACTGTACATCTGCGCCACGCCCAGCGCGCCAACTTCAGGCCTATCTAGTTGTTTGGACCGCACTGTACCTATTTGTATTATCTAATAGTTACCAATCGGTGAACGGTGAAGAACATCGTGAATGTTTCTTCACGATTTCCTTTAATCGATCCAGTCTTTAAAAAATACTTTATTTTGAGATTAAATAACTTTATTATGTGAAATTACTTGAATATAAGATATCAATGTTACCTTTTCAAACTGATGTACCCTGAAGATGCCACGCGTGTCGCGACCATGAGAGCCCACCTCTTGTCTGAAGCACGTGGATAGACCCGCGTACCTGGAAGGATATAGAGACTACAGATATCTATATGCTACGATCCTGAAACACTTCTTCCATATTCATCAATCGAGTCATATACTCTTTTTATCCCAGTTACTTTTGCCCTGGGGCCTTATTGTCTAATTTTAAATGTATCGTGATTGGCTAAAAATGACATCACGCATCTTTTTTTAGGGTTCCGTACCCAAAGGGTAGCCAACGGGACCCTATTACTAAGACTCCACTGTCCGTCTGTCACCAGGCTGTATCTCATGAACCATGATAGTAAGACAGTTGAAATTTTCACAGATGATGTATTTCTGTAGCCGCTATAACAACAAATACTAAAAAACAGAATAAAACAAATATTTAAGGGAGCTCCCATACAACTGACATGTATTTTCCGTTTTTATAGATAATGGTACGGAACCCTTCGTGCGCGAGTCCGACTCGCACTTGGCCGTTTTTTTTAGATACAATGTCACGATGTCTTTGAAAACAATAGCCATAGATATCAAGGACGGATACAGCATTTGATTTTGGAGGGGCCATTCTGACAATATTCATCACAAAGTAAAAAAAGGCGCTTTTGGCAATACCTTATATACCTATGCTGTATAAAAGTGCACCCAAATTGAATCAAATAGTCGAGTCAAATGTATGAAATCCTGGATGTATTGGGGGGTCCATGCCCCCCCTCCCTGTATCCGCCAATTATGAATATTGAAGTGACACAATAAGGCCCCTGGTCCTTACTGTCACAATAAAATGATGATGATGAGTGATTAACTCGGTTGGAGTGTAGAAAATTGATATAGAAAATGGGTTTTCACGAAACTGTTTTTTTTTCAACTACCAAAAAAATGTTTTATTTTTCCTTTATTTTTTTCGTCCGCCGCTTTTTCTACACCCTAAGGGAAACGTAGGCGGAGCCGAAAAGCGAATAATTTTTAAGGGGGGTATCGCGCCCCCTTATCGACACTCCGACCATCAACTCACTTGATAGGTAAAGAGGCTTCAGGCAGCCACTCGTCTCGATGGTACGCAGCGATGGGCTGCTCGGAGGTGGCGATCAGATACTTCTCGTCAACGGCCGTATCCCCTTTATCTTCAGATCCTTTCCCCACCACTTTGTAGAGTTCCTCGTCGAATTGCGCTAGTTGGGCTACTTCTTGCATCACCTGTTATAATATAAACGAAGAACTTCTATTGCATTATCCAGGGTCATAGATAAATAAAGGAAGGATAGATTGCTAGCTCCTTGTACTGTTCGCAATACTAAAAAAAACGTTGCTAGATGGCGTTACTTGTCTCGCTGGAAATAAAATTTGTCTGAAATCGACGAAATATAGCATTTTACTGTTCTGGTTCATCATATTTATTTATTTTATGAATAAAAACACAAAATTTTCATAACATCGCATAAGAAAATAGTGAATTCTTAATCAGGTGTTCTTAACATTTTTTTCATTAAACTTTCGGTGGTAAGCTGGCAATCTAACTAAGCGTGCAGATGGTTATTCTGGATTCCTGTAGATGGCGCACAACGATCAATTAAACAATTATGTGCATTAAAATACGCTTTATTTACCTAACACACACTACTCATACATACCGGTATATAACTTTACTCTTTGACTCAACTGTCATGCACGGTTGAGCGATTTATTCTCAGATTTATCGTATGCCATGTGTCGCGTATTGTCGTATTCTAGCAAATTTTTGTTTTTGTGGGCACAGTATACATAGTTGCTACACACACACACATCGAACTTCGTTTCATCAACTGTTCGATAGATGGCACTAGGTATGTCACAATTTATCTACCCTGCGGTCCGTAATAGAATTACATAGATAAAAGCTATGAATGAATTAAAGTGTGAGCGATGACTGGTCCGTAATTTGTGAGCTAGCAAACGATGTGAAAGATAGCTTATGATTCGGACCGCATTAAAAAAGATACATCTTAACCATAACCTCTTATCACAGAATACAATACGATTATTTGATTTTATTTCGTCAAAGTGCCGTGATTCGTGATGGAACAAGAAGAGTTTGTAGCACTGTTCTTTAACGTAGACTTAGATAGCGACGAAAAAATATATATACATATAAATTCTTCCTTTTCGACGAAAAGTTCCACACGACTTTTTATTTGTTTCTCTCATGGCCGAATAAAACATATACTATGGTTTGTCTGATCTGAACTGCTGAAATAATGGAGCGAAAATAATTTTTGACATTCCATTCCGTTCAACGCTCACATCGCCTCACCTCCGTCGCATGAGCCATGAAAGTCATACGAATGAATGAACGCATTTGCTTCACTCATGGATTATTAGCCATTCACCTCATTCATTCGTAATCGATTTTAGCGAAATAATTCTATTACGGACCGCAGGGCTAGTATAGTAGCGACATCAAAAATAATAAGTCGAACTACTAGGTACCGGCGAAAATAATAAGTTTTACGCGGGCTGTGTTCTAATGTATGGAGTGAGCAATCTATCCTTCCTTTATTTATCTATGTCCAGGGTGGTAGAAAGGACCCTAAATGTAATTATTGGGTCATACATAAACTATCACTACAGTGCGCGCCAATCTTTTAGTCGCCTCTGAATGAGTAACGAGTGCAAGCTTGTGCAGGTACAGTCAAGGAAACAATAATATCAACGGTTGATTATTATATGTTTACTATAAGTGGGAAGGTGTACTTGTTTTACCTACCTATTTAATTATTTATGTATTATTGTAGTGCAATCTCAACTATATAAATAAAACGCATTAATATAAACCAAATTATAACAGATTCAACGATAAACTTAACGAATCATGGAATTTTTTCCTCGAAGGTACTTTTCATGCAACGCGCGCGTGTGTAATGTACGGACGTAGCACTAACACTAACGCATAGTGTTGACACCTGCTAAATGGCGAGCGGGGGGTGTGGTGCGGCACGCAGGCGGGTGTGCTCCGCGCCCTCGCTCCTGTAACGTCCCCCTGACACCGCAAAACGGCTATTGCATCGCCTCTTGCGGCTATCTTCAGAGGCGACTAAAATATTGGCGCGCACTGTACAAACATTTAACAGAAATCTATATGTGGTAGGCAACCAAAAAAAAGTTCCGCCGTTCAGTTTCTAAACGCTCGCTATTTTGTTAATCTTCGTCAAATAGTAGAATTCGGCATTTTCTAGTTTGTCTCGGTATATAGTAATTCTGTTGTATCACACGTAAACCTTACACGCTCCTCCTCGCTCTGCTCGTCGTCGCACCTAATTCACCATTTAATGAAAGACTTTTGATTTCGGTCTATTACGAACGGCAAATTGCAAAACAAGGAGCGAGGAGCGAAGAGGAAACTGAATTTTGCATGCCACATACAAAATCATACTTGACGTTTATCGGATTTTTATTGATTTGATATATCCATGCTATTTAACCCAATGTGTCCCCGTAGTAGAAATTGCTATTTGTGTCGATTCGACGTTACACGACTTAACTTATTTGACAGGACTAACCTTATTTTAAGCATCCTGTGTTTTTCTTTCTTTATCGAAAAGACAAGGATAGAACGCTTAAATTAAGTTAAGTCCTGTCAAATAAGTTAAGATGTACTACACCGAATCGACATCATTGTATGTATATAATATAATTTTCAATGCATGTGCTCGTAAAGGCCCACTTTTTATGCATCAAAACCGAACAAAAAGTCGATTATTTTGCCCTAGGGCTTTATTATTATTATTTTTTTAATTTATTTACAATGGTTGGCTAACCTGCAGCCTTTCCTGTGTACCATAGACGTTATACTTTTTCTTCCACTGTTTAACGGCTCTGGATACAGTCCTTTTGAGCCAATTATAATTTAAAGTTCACAAGATTATATTTGTTTTCATTTCCTCACACTATGTATTGAAAAATGTAGTATGATACACGGGCGTAAAAGCAATAAATTACTCGGTTACGTTTAAAACACTCGCTACGCTCGTGTTTTAAATCGTCCTCGTAATTTATTCCTTTGCGCCCTTGTAGCATAAACTACTATTACAAGGAGAAAACGCAGTTTATGGTTGTATGCTACTATATTCAATAAGTTTTAAGCAATTATATGATAATAATTAAAAAAATAATAAACTTTTATATTTTTTCGATATATTTCGGCCTCATCAGTGAGGCCGCAATCAGTCGAGTCATGACTCATAATTGCTTAAAACTACAAATAAAAAGCTAATATAGCTAAAATTATATTTATTTATATTCAATAAGAAAACAGAAGATATAAGTCAGAAAGATTTGAATAAAATTCATAACAAAGAGTATAATCAACAGTATGATTCAGTGTTTGAGATACTTTTTGTTGCACATAGTATTTAACAAGAGGATAATGATAAAAGAAGATGGAATTTAATTTCCAGTAAAATAATATGTGTTTGATTGTTCAGTTGCAAATTGAAACACGTCTCAGGGACTTAAAAAAATACCCTGACTGACTGACTGGTCTATGAATGTCTAGCTAGACTGGTGGACGTCAGCATAGATGCATTTTTATCTATGACGTCAGATAAGTAGTGATGTCAGGAAATTCCCACTGGATCGATAGAAACGGGATCCACGCTGCGGGGCGTGCGCTTAATGGTTGTAATTAAGATAAATATAAATCTTACATCTTTCCTCATAAAGAACGGCGTGTACAGTGGCGTGTATCCCCTCTTGAGTAGTAACCTCAGAGAGAGCTGGACGAGCGCTTGTTCGAGGAACACGGCAGCTCCCTTCAGGTAGTACCCGCGTCCCCCGGCGACAGCGGCGCCACGGTCCCCATCCATTCCTGGATAAGGTTAAACAAGCTTGAAGCTTTCTATAATTTGAATGTTATGTGGTATCTTTTAGATATTGTATGTAGTGGTGTAATACTCAAATTAAAAGTTAAGAAAACCTAATCTACCTACTTATAAATGAAAAACTAAAATATAATTAATTACATAGTTTAATGGTAAACTTATTTTTTTTTATAAAATTCACTAAGAAATTAAAAGAAAATTAATATTTTATTTAAAAGAAAAAAAAATGAACTAAACCTTAGTGATCCAATATAACTTAAATAATAAAATAAAATGTTAGTTGTATATAAATAAAAACAACTTAGTTTACATACTGGTTGAAAACAAAAGTGTAAACTGTGTATGTGGATATGACTTCCAAAATTTGAAATTTAATCATTTTTATTTATGTACTGTAGGTATATCAGATACACTTATTACAGGTTGGTTTTAATGTAATATAGTTAAATAATCTATGTCTAATAGTTTTATATAATAAATAACAAAATTTAATAAAAAAAATACACTTGATTAAAATAAAAAATATTGGAATAAGGAATAAATAATATTATAAATATATGCGATACATAAAATAAATATATATGCCCATTATATTAAATATGCCAAATTAAAAGAAATGTTGTAGTTTGTAATAAAAATAACAACCTTTTCATGTTGATTTTTTAAAGTCATATCCATACCCTTCCCAATTACCACTTCTAAAAGTCCTTTAGTTATAATTAAACTGCTTGAAGAAGCATTGTTTACAGTCTCATTCGGATTTTAATCCATTACAGTAGAAGAGAAGAATTTTAAAAGTTTATAAATTCGAACAATCAATAACTACAATGATTAACAAAAATGTATATATAAATGTTGACTATGTTTGAACAAGTGGCCCCTACAACATAATGTGGCTTTGCATCATACTAAAACAAACAAACAGCCACATAAAGACTACAAAATGAACATATTTATTTGAGAATCTAAATACATTAAAACTCATCATTTCAGCATGTTAAAAGTATTCCTTCCTTCCATATTTTTCTCTCTATTTTATATAACTAAAGTGGAAAAAATACCCACTCACCATCAATCATACAAATAAGATCAACATGGGAGTATTTGTTCCTCACAGCACAGTCTCCATGAGTCCTCTCTACTTTATTATTGTCCTCATTGTCATCTACTGGCACTGAGGCATGCAAGTGGTTGCCCACCTCTCTGAGAGCTGTCGAGCGAGCCTTCTCAGCAACTAGTAAGGCTGCTTCATTGTTTGTCGTAGCTTCATCTATCAACACTCGCACCTGAAATAAAAACAAGTACAAAGTAAAGAGAAAGTAAGTCTTACCTACTTTATCAACATTAACTTTCTTTACATATTTTGCAGGGACAACACAATAAAAAAAAACATGAATGTGTTTTGTAGTACAATTGGTCAGTCCCATACCACACCTGAGAAAACACTATGATAAAAATAACACAGAACTCTTCCACAAAAGCATAATTGTTTTGGGCCCTAAAATGTATAGTAAAATACCTAATAGTTGAAATGTTTAAAATGAATGCATTTAAAAATAAACAATTAGATTTCTTAATTAACAAATGTTACTACAAAATAAATAACTTTTTAAATGAAAATTCAATTTAATTAAATACACCCAAATTTATGTGTAGAACAAAAAGACTGAAGCTTGTGTATTGTATAATAATTATTTAAGCTAAGGCATGGTATTTCTAATTTTGTAGCATTTTAACAATTTGTAATTGTAAATATTCATACGCCTTCTGGCAGACCATAGCTTGCTTAAAATTATTTCTAAGACCTATTGTATCCAGTGGCGTGCACAGAACTTTTTTCTGGAAAAGCAATCAGAAGGTCAAGCCCGACAATAAAAAAAATATGAAAAAATTTAAATAACACTTTGAAAAAAAAAGTTTGTATGACGCCAGGGTAGGCACTGCCTACCCTAGAGTTAAAATTTTCATACAAACTTTTTTTTTTTCAAAGTGTTATTTAAATTTTTTCATATTTTTTTTATTGTCGTACTTGACCTTCTGATTGCTTTTCCGGAAAAAAGTTCTGTGCATGCCACTGATTGTATCACCTACTTTCATGAATAAATAAATTCTTATCTTATAACAAATATTCTAGATCTAATAGTGTTTACTTATGTATACAGTTTGGTAGCGTTCCTAAATGCCAGGGTAAAGGTAAAAATTAACTGTCACCCGTTCCACAACCACCCAAGTGAAAACGAACAGCTCGAAGTCTTTCAATAAACCTTGATAGAAATGTAAAATTTAACTAGTAAAGTGAATTTTACATTTCTGTTAAGGTTACCCGAGCATTTATGAATGCAACTGTGTAAAGTTTCCATATGGTGCTGAAACAACTGGATTTATAAGAGAAAAGTTGGCAACCTGTATAAAAAAAAATTAAAGGAATACTGACTGATGCAACAATGACTCACTTTCTTGATCTGATTAACTGTTAAAGGTTTCAACTGATCGCCGGTAAGGTTGATCAGGTTATCTGCAACTTCCTGGGGCACTGGGTCGTCTGCAGCCCCAACTGGCTCCTTGCTCTTCATCTTCAGACCTATCTCTTTGCTGCAGACATTCTTGAGCTTATTCAAGTTGTCAGCGTCGTGGCGCAATCTCCTCCAAAGGGTGTCTTGCTCGACCACGGTGTCAACCAGGCCAACATCTTTGAAGCGTTTCTTCTGGTTTTCACGGATTTTATCCGGGTTTCCGTCTTTGTCGGCACGGAACAGGTCTAAATCGAGAACCATGGCGTAGTTTTATCGTCGTGGTGGCAGGAATCGCGAAATTTTATGCCAATACAGCAGCGGCCAGCAGGTATGCAGCAAGGGGTGTATTATCTATGGCAGCAAGTGAATGAATGAATGTGAATGAATGAATCCGATTGACTGAAGACTGAACCAGAGGCTGAACTTCAGCGCGTTCCGAATTACGATAAAATCGATTTTATCTCGTCAATGGTCATTCCAAATCAGTGTTAGCGCGATAACTATAGCCCTACGATGGTCACTATGACGTCATATATGACATTATTATATAACGACGCCATTTTGTGCTATCATCTTGCAAGAAGATTGTACTACTTCTAAGAAAGAGAGAGGCGAAGAAAGAAGAATATTCCTAGGTAGAATTTGTAAGTCTACCCTTAGCATTTTTGGTAGAATATTTTTCATACATACATACATCCATTCGTTGGAAACACTGGTGGTACTATCTGTCAAATGAGAATTGAATCGGCTCTTTCTTTTCTTCGATATTTTTCAGTTTTTCAGATTATTTCTGCCATATGTGATTTTCTACGCTTACCAGATGAAGTAATTGGAGCCTAGGGATCTACCAACAATATGTAAGTATTACGTTCGAAGCTAGTTTCCTTATTCCAACCAGTTGTTTACACGTCTTCAACTCCACGATCATATATACAATACAAAGGGGAGGAGGCGTCCTATATTCTAAGAATTTTGCATTGTAATAAGCATATATTTCCCAATAAACAAAACAATATCCCTAGCGGTGATAAACGAAACAAAACCCCTGTGCCATCGTGTGCTGATATCGCTCAGATTCTTATCCTCAAAACAAATCATTAACACCTATTAAAATCCAACAGGAAATGTTAAGATGATTCCACTGAAAGACAACCAAGATGTGGCGACGTTCCTCGTCACAAAGCACTCATGGAAGGGGAAGTACAAGAGGGTGTTTTCGGTGGGGACCCATGGGATCACCACTTACAATCCAGACAGACTGGAGGTGACCAACCGCTGGCTGTACGCCGATATTGTCACAGTGGCATCAGCTAAGCACTCTAACTCAGCTGTCAACCATGACTTCACACTTGTGATGAAGAAGGAGAAGAAGGTTGATACCATGAAGTTCTCATCAGAACACAAGTGTCTCATTCTCACTGAAGCTTTCAAATACAGGAACTTATTTGCTGAGAAACCAAAGGAGATATTTGTAAGTTCAACTCATATTTAATTTGGCAAGGAATTCTTTAACATTACTTTAATGTATGCTGTATTGAAATATTTCGGTTGTGTAACTTTTAATTAAACTTGTTTTGTAAGAAAAATATTTTACCTGCATTGCAGGTTATAATTTAATTAAGTAGTATAATTTCCTAACTTATGATTCCTCTAAGGAGTAAACATTAATTTATTACAGACTGTAAAAGGAAATAAACTATATGAGACAGGTAGACAAAGATATATATGTTTTCTTTTTTTCATTAACCTGAATTCCTGCTGTCTTGTATTTTCATATCCCTTAGTTAAAGTAGATATAAGTCATTTGTATAGTATAAGTTTTATGTTGAAAAAAAAAGACATGATCTTACTAAGTTTCTTGCCCTTCTTCTTAGCAAGACTAATCGAATGGGCGGAAGTAGGCATGTATTTATGTATGTAACCTATTAGTATGTAGTATATAGGATGGGATTTCGTCGGCTGCCTGGATTCATGCTGGGGGCTCGGTTGGTGATCATAGAACCTTGTTCCTGGTCCCTGGCCAGGTCTCCGGTATGGGTTAAGGTGGTTGATTGGATTTCACCTTGTATAATATAAATTTACCTGTCATTTTAATTGTATATATATATATATATATATATATATATATATTGCTACATAAATTAAATAAACCTTTAATTTAGTTCATGTACATTTATTATTTTATTACATATATTTTTATTAGATTAAATTTGACTTGTAAAAAGTGTATTAAACATACCTATTTTGCAAAATGAACTATTTGAATTTGTAGCAAACATATTTAATTATTAACCTACTATGACATTTCTGGAGCAACTAACTAGTTTGTTTTGGGTAGTATCAACAATTTGTAAACAATGCTCAATGATTTTCAAATTTTCCAATCAACAATTTTCAAATTGTGAAAATCTTCTTGTCTCATACTTGATGTTTGGGGACATGGCACGGTTCAACATGAAGAAACTAAAAAAGTATTAAAATCCATTGTATCTTTTATAGAGATTTCAAGCCTACAAACATCATTGGAGTGGCACCCGTCTTCCAATAGTCCTGGAAGTTGGACCTTGCTCTTTGGAGCAATTGGAGCCTTCAACCCATACTCTCCTAGCCAGCTACCCTTACTGCGATATCCAAGGAATCCTTCCTGTTAAAGACATCCCGGGAGGGTTCGTCCTGGCTGTTGGTGGATATTCAAGACTGCATCTGTTCTCCAATGCCATGGAACACCAAGTCATTATAAGCAAAATGTTGGAAATGGCCAGTCTCATACTCAATGTTAGCATCAAGGTGCTGGCAATGGCGACTATTACTCTGGATGACTATCATGATCAGAGATTCGGGAAGTACAGGTGAGATTCCTGTTTTTGTTGAAAGTAGACTAGCCTTTATACAGTAATTATTTTATAATTCCCAAGTATGGTAGGTCTCGACTTAGTTTAGACTTAGTTTAATTCTCATCATCAGTCAAACAATAGTTTGCAGTCTAGTTTGTAGCTCAGATTCATCTTACATACATTATATACATACATATACATGCGCTTGCCTCCCAGAGGGGTAGGCAGAGACTACAGATTTACATCTGCTACGATTCTGACACACCTCTTCCACATCCATCAATCTAGTCATACAAGCTCTTCTATTCTAAGTACTTTTGACATTGCCCTTTCTTCAGTATGTCGCCAATTTGGTCAGCATACGTCAAGCTCTACCTTTGACTTGCGCACCATACATTTATCTCCACCATCACTCTATTTTCATTTATTCATGCTACACATTAATATTTAAATATTTATGTGAAGCAAAACTTTATTTAGTGTATAGGCATATTGCAGTTTCACACAAGAGCGCATTGTTACAAAAAACATCTTTATTGGTGTAACACTGCCAGTAAATTAACTGGCTTGTTCAGGTCCTATTACTGAAATTGGTTAGTGTCATTGCACTTTAATTAGTTCCAGTCTAACATTGCTAATTGTAAAATTTGTAACTGTATATTTTATCATGTGACCTTGATAACAATTTGTTTATCTAACACAACAACATTACATTTATGATTCTGGCTATGCGTCATGCCTCTACACAATAAAGAATGGTTGTAGATTATAAGAACTGTTCAAAAAATCAAACCAAATCAAAAATCAAAAAATATTTATTTCACTAAAAAGTCTTAACATAATTAATTATTAATTAAAATTAAGGCGTAGCCTGACCCATGGGTGCCAGTGTACTGATATGGCTTAATATTAACTGCAGGTGGCAGGTGAAAATTTGAGGTAAATAAAAAAATAATTCTTCTATTGTTAAGTAAAACAAAAACGAAACTAAAAAATCTTAGAAAGAGAAAAAAAATATCACTTTCTTTACACACGCAAATAGAAAAAGTGTAATTATAGACTGAACAAAATTATAATTTTAAATTTAGTGGGCTTATGTCATTTATAAAGTAGGTACATATATTTTATTATTATTTAGCATATACATATGTATATGGAATTAATAAATAGTATAATATCAGATTTTTATATAAATTAAAAAGTATAATTTTATTTTGGATACTTAATTATGTTCTCAGTCTCGTCATAATCCAAACCAAGAACCCATTTTTGAATCTTGAATTTTGCTTCTCTGATTGCATGTTTAATGTCACAATTCTTTACAATTTTGTTATAGCTATGAGGATTCAAAAAGAGCGCAAAGCTTTGCGCGAAAGCAGTCTTTGTAACAGTAACTTTGGTTATGGAATTTCTTTTTCCAAGCATGTCTTACGTATGATACGTACGCCCGCCCCGCGCCCTGCTTCCACCGCCACGTCACCTTATTTTTGACTTCTGTGCTGTCTTAAGAGTCGGAGTTCCGAGATTGGGCAAAACAAGGTTCGGGGTTATGGCTTTATTTTAAGATAGTAAAATATTAATTTCTGAACAAAATAAATACCACTTGTTACCTTACGAGATGAAGTACAGGTTCATTAAAAAAAATCTTGGCACTAATGTATAGTAACTTCAGAAAAAAAAAACAGGATGTCAAGTTCAGGTTTCACCCGTAGCGCTGCAATGCTATTTAAGAGATTTTCTTGAAATTCCTGTTTTTTTTCTGAAGTTACTATACATTATTGCCGTGATTTTTTTTAATGAACCTGCACTTCATCTTGTAAGGTAACAAGTGGTATTTATTTTGTTCAGAAATTTGAATTTTTACCGTCTTAAAAAGCCATAACCCCGAACCCCGAATCTCGGAACACCGACCCTTAACTGTCACTGCTAGACTAACGTGCCGCGGCCTGTACTGTAACACTAATGAAACATTTTAAAAAGCTTATTGTGTTAAAAATTTGACACATTTTATATTAAAATAAAGTAAATGATAATGATTGATAAACAATTTTATATGACATAATGTAGGCACATAGGTTTTATTAAAAGAAAATAGAGAAATATGAGCTGAATTTGTGACATATATATAGTAAAATAAAGCTTACGGTCTACTGATCATAATTAACTTTTTTTTGTATTACTTGAAATTATAAGAAGCTGAAATTTTATTTTGCGTAATTTTAAAAGTTGATAAACAGAACTTGACCTGTATGAACAGTGGGGAATACGGTTTAGGTGTCGTGGGACACCCAGTTGGAACGAAGTTCCTTTCAATATTGACACGCAAGCCGCTCACTCCATCCCGTACTATGAAATGTGGTAAGAAGCGTTAGCGATAGAGAAGTGTATGAAAGCGATACAATGAAAATGTAACGGTTGGAATGTTACACTTTTTTCGGCCTAGCACTCATCCGCCAAGCGTCTGGAGTATAACGTGCGATAAGGAACTTCGTTCCAAAAATTACAACAACATAAAGTACAGAATATTTCCCATTTCTCAGTGAAGACCAACACCAGACCTCTCTGAGCGAGTTTGTCGTCCACAAAGTGAACCCTGCGCGGCACATGGAGCCGATGCGACGGACTCTTTGCTTCTCTGATACCTGCATACTGGAGAGAGATCCTCAGACTTACTCGGTAATATAATGACAGTTCCTTGTAAAGATTAATAGGTACGGACGCCAGCATGACCTAACATGGTCGTCTTTTAACACCTTTTGACACAAAAACAAAACACCAGTGTTTAATGTCAAATTGGGCTGTCAAAAGGTGTTTAGAGGGTGTTAAGTTAAAAGCTGACCATGTTAGGCTAGCATCTACATAATAGGTAAAGTCCGATAGAAATACTACTAAAATAATTAAATAAACATTTAATTTCGGGGTCAAGATTTTTTTTCTTATGGATTCTATTGATTTAGTATTTACGTTTTGTACACTTTTCTAATTGATCTTGGTCGAGGATTGGATATTTGTAAATTATGTAAATGACTTGAAGGGAGGAAAATAAATGACGAATCAATTTTGCGAACAATTTCAACAATGTAAATAAATACCAAAAAATTTTTTGCAAAAAGAAAAGTGGAATCGTCGTACCTATTTAAAAAAAATATTTACATTGTTGAAACTGCTATAATAGTAGTTTATGCTACTAGGGCGAACGATTGTTTTAAACATAACTGAGTAATTTATTGCTCTTACGCCCGTGTATCATACTACGTTTTTCAATGCATAGTGTGAGGAAATAAAACAAATATAATTGTGAACTTTAAATTAAAAAGACTATCCAGAGCCATTAAACATTGAAAAAAAAAAGTATAACATTTATGGTACACAGGAAAGGCTGCAGGTTAGCCAACCATTGTAAATTAAAAAAATAATAATAATAAAGCCCTAGGGCAAAATAATCGACTTTCTGTTCGGTTTTGATGCATAAAAAGTGGGCTTTTACGAGCACTTGCATTGAAAAATTATAAAACATGTTTTCTTACTGTCCATAAACATATAAACGTTTGCAAAAGTGATTCGTCTTTTTTCCCCTTGAATTTTTCACATAGTTAACAAATACCTAACCTAATCTACGAATGCAGGAGTAAAGTACGGTAATGTAAAAGTTACGGTTAGTCTTGGTTACGGTTCTTATAGCTATATCGATTCTGGTAGCTGCTCTTGGTGACCCATCTCAACGTTCCATTCTACAGTTATTTCTTGAGGCCTTGTTCTAAATCTGAAGAATCGATCATAACAATAAACAAAAAAAGTATTTGTGCATTAAGGTTAAACGTCAGTAGCTTAGCGCAAAGTGCATAACTTAACTTTGTATTTCTTGTTTAGAAGATAAAAATTGAAAAATATTTTGGTATGTGGCAGTTGACGCCAATAGTTCAGTATATGTGAGGTTTATAAAGCATTAATTTGAAATTTAATGCTCAATTATCTTGTGCAAACAAAGTTAAAACAGCATTTTAAGTTGGTTTTGAGAAGATCATGACTAATTGTTTATACAATTTCAAACTCTTGCTTTATAAACCTCACTAATACTGAACTATAGGCGTCAAATGCCACAAACCAAAATGCTTTTCAATTTTAAATATCTAAACAAGAAAAACAATGTTAAGTTATGCACTTTACGCTAAGCTACTGACGTTTAACCTTAACATAAACGCCAGTGTAGCCGATGGCAGTTATTTCATTTTCCTTATGAAATACTACTAACTTAGTTTGTAGGCAACCTGTTTACTAACACATTTAAATATTTAAATAAAATTAAGGTATCAATGGATTAGCCATATATACATAATTAGATAAGATTCTCATTATAAGTGAACATTGTATTTGTTCTTTATGAGAAATAAACGTCTTAAACCGTACCCAAAGGGTAACCAATGGGACCCTATTACTAAGACTCCGCTGTCCGTCTGTCTGTCCGTCTGTCCGTTCGTCTGTCCGTCTGTCACCAGGCTGTATCTCATGAACCGTGATAGTTAGACAGTTGAAATTTTCACAGTTGCCGCTATAACAACAAATACTAAAAAACAGAATAAAATAAATATTTAGGGGGCTCCCATACAACAGACATGTTTTTTTTGCCGTTTTTATAGATAATTATACGGAACCCTTCGTGCGCGAGTCCGACTCGCACTTGGCCGGTTTTTTATCCATAAACATTATCCTCTGTATCGTCAGGTGGTGTGCCTCAGACCGTTGTGTGACGTGTTTGCGTTAGTGCGAGACTCTGAACATCCCCAGAAGTTCTCCATCGAGTACCTGAATGGCCAGACCCGCACTTATTTAGCAGGTGAAAGGTAAGATCACCTCGAGGTATTAGTTATTTGCGTTAGTGCGAGACTCTGAACATCCTCAGAAGTTCTCCATCGAGTACCTGAATGGCCAGACCCGCACTTATTTAGCAGGTGAAAGGTAAGATCACCTCGAGGTATTAGTTATTTGCGTTAGTGCGAGACTCTGAACATCCTCAGAAGTTCTCCATCGAGTACCTGAATGGCCAGACCCGCACTTATTTAGCAGGTGAAAGGTAAGATCACCTCGAGGTATTAGTTATTTGCGTTAGTGCGAGACTCTGAACATCCTCAGAAGTTCTCCATCGAGTACCTGAATGGCCAGACCCGCACTTATTTAGCAGGTGAAAGGTAAGATCACCTCGAGGTATTAGTTGTTTGCGTTAGTGCGAGACTCTGAACATCCCCAGAAGTCCTCCATCGAGTACCTGAATGGCCAGACCCGCACTTATTTAGCAGGTGAAAGGTAAGATCACCTCGAGGTATTAGTTATTTGCGTTAGTGCGAGACTCTGAACATCCTCAGAAGTTCTCCATCGAGTACCTGAATGGCCAGACCCGCACTTATTTAGCAGGTGAAAGGTAAGATCACCTCGAGGTATTAGTTATTTGCGTTAGTGCGAGACTCTGAACATCCTCAGAAGTTCTCCATCGAGTACCTGAATGGCCAGACCCGCACTTATTTAGCAGGTGAAAGGTAAGATCACCTCGAGGTATTAGTTATTTGCGTTAGTGCGAGACTCTGAACATCCTCAGAAGTTCTCCATCGAGTACCTGAATGGCCAGACCCGCACTTATTTAGCAGGTGAAAGGTAAGATCACCTCGAGGTATTAGTTATTTGCGTTAGTGCGAGACTCTGAACATCCTCAGAAGTTCTCCATCGAGTACCTGAATGGCCAGACCCGCACTTATTTAGCAGGTGAAAGGTAAGATCACCTCTACGTATTAGTTATTTCTACTTTTCTCAAATAAATTAAGAGCGCACCCAGCTTTTTACAAAGTCAAACACCTTTTTATAACCCTTGTTAGAAGTAGTAAACAATTAAATTAAAATCTAGGGAAATATATTGGTATTATTGGGGATATGGACTAGACTGTATACACGATGGAAACACGATTTGACAAAGTTGGCTCGATAGAATAAATTCGGAAAGTAACCTCTTTTCGAGTCAATTTTTTTCTCTATTTCCCTACTTTTATATATAAATAAGTAATTTGATATTATGTTTCATTTACTAAAATAAAGTTCATAGATGACTGGAGCGTTTATACACGATTTTTTAAAATTTAAGAACAATATAATGAAAATAACAACGAAAATCATTGAAATCTGCAAAAGCTTGGTTATTATCTTTACTCTGTACACGTAAAGATAAAGATAGAGACAAAGGCAAACGCTCGGTGCGCCCTTAAGCCCAATTTAGACGATGATGAATTCAGTAAATGAGTAAATCATCATAGTCTAATGGCTTTCAGACTCTTAATCACCCTAGTTAGTGTGATTCTGATTACTGTGATCGATTCAGTGTCGGGTCCTGAAGGGAGTTTTAAGGCTGCATATAAAGTCAGATTGAGCACCTCATTTTGCATCAATCACAACTTAACTCTGACATTTCCTTTTAGTTTAAAATAGCGCGCCCTCAGCCGTGGCTGTCGCGACCACTAAGGAACACGCGCTCACGCAATACTGCGTTTTTATTTATAAACTCAGCTTCTAGATTAAATTATTAAATCATTGTTCAATTATTTTAACACAACTTTCAAGGCTGTAAAGTTTAAGGAAGGCTCTTTAACACTCGAAAAAATATAAAATTTGGGTTAAGTTCGTAATTTTTTTTTCCATCGACCGAACTTAAACCTATATTATTTTTATTAAACCGATTGACCAAGTTACACAATGCGAAATGGTCATTTGAAGTTGTGCATCTGACCTTATACGGACCCTTAAGCTTAAAATGTACGCTGGAGGAGTCTCCTTTGTAGCAGAGGGAAGTATTGTGACCAAATCTGACACTGTACTCTTGATTATTCATATTCTTTATTCTACTGAATACAATAGATTTTGTTGTTATCGGCTTGGATAAATGCTTTTTAATGGTTGAACCAAGCCTGATATTATGACGGACATTAAGAGGCTATGCGAATTTTATTTTTGTCACTGTCACTCCAAGCGAAAAATCGCGCAGTGCGAGAGGGGCGGATTCAGGGCAAAAGGGAAAAAATTTGGTTTTATATTTTTATTGAAAAAACTAAAATAGCTAGCAAAATATCAAATATCAAGTCTCTAGATATTGTTAAAACACACCTAACAAAATATGTCTGAGTTCTGTATATGGTTCCTATTCGTCAAACGAGAAAAAAAGTGTGTTTGAAGACCTCGAGGAAAATTTAACCAAACATTTTTTCCAATTTCAAAACCCTAGATTATATAGTCAAAATGCATATACCAGAAACTGATTATAATTTTCTGTGTATTTCATGAAATACACAGAAAAGAAACACCCGTATTTTTTTCGCATATCGCCTTAACAAACGTTACCGTTTGCAGGAGAACAGCCGCGATTATCGCATTATACTTCAATGTACGATTACCAAACAAATTGGTCTTTCAAATTGATCTAGCTAATAAATGGTTAAGTAAAAAACATTATAGTAGTTCCGTTTTCATTTCTCTGGTCTATTGAGCTGAGATTTACTTATATGACCTGGGCAAATATAAATCCCGTCACTACATATGGATCAAAATGATTTAAAAAATATGGTTTTATACAGCTAAAATTTTTTTGTTGCAGCTGCACTGCAATCAATTACAACTCTTAGTAATAATAAATTAATCTTTCACCCAGAGACGCGCTCCTAGCCAGTTTACTGGATGGCGTGAGGTCAGCGGGCCAGCGCGACGTTCACGTCAGATCATCCCACACCTCGCGCGGTTTCCGATTGGGGCCTTTACACCAGTGTGTGGATGAGGAGACGGAGTCTAACCACTTGAGGTTTGTGTTGGAATTGGGAATCACTAGCCATCGTACTGTAAACACCGAGTCACTGTATATCGTGGCAGTTCTTATGACGCGATCGTTAAAGTCATAACACAACCGTATATTATTGCGGTATAAAAACGCAAAAGAAAAGTAAAGTGGATTTAGAAAAAGCTTACGATAAAGTGGCGAGGGATGACTTTTAGACAACACGTGATGGTATGGAGTGAGTAGACACCTGGTGCTGGCCCTGAAATTTCTACCAGAAACCCTGTGCTTGCATTAGGATTAACGGGGCATACACTGATTGGTTTAACATCTCTAGAGAAGTTAGACAAGGATGTGTATAGGTGAACCACACAACAAGTGTGACTCTAGATATTGTCGATGGTACGAGAGATGAGGAACATTACCTTACCTTATATTACTTTAACTCAGGGTACCTTTTTGACCCATTTTATATCTACTTTATCCTATCGGGAATTACAAGGTGACTTTTTGATCATCGTCCAAATTCATACTGGTGGCTTGGTAAGTGATCAGTATCATGCATCAATAACAATTTTGGTGAAATTCGTAAAATGAAATTTCGACTCCCCATAGTGATTCACTCGGGACTGGAACTGAATTTATATGGGAATCAGAAATTTCATTATACGAATTTCACAAAAATTGTTACTGATCCAAGATACTGATCACTTATCAAGCCTCCAGTATGAATTTAGACGATGATCAAAAAGGCACCTTGTATATTAGTCATAACAAGATTTGACAACAGAAAGTAAAAATATAGATAGTATCTAGATTTCTATGCTTAACTATCAAAAGCAAAGCCCTGAGGCAGAATTTGTGTGGCTATGTATTCAAAGCTCCGATAGTTTTTGTACATTTTACAATCATTGTACATTTTACCTCAGAACTGAAAACTTGGTTTATAATGGGTAATTTATAAACAGTTAAGAGTAATGGGCGTTGCTCTGCCGGAGAACATTTTTAACTACCACGGAGGGCAGAGATCACTATTCTGGACTCTTTATAGGCTTAGAACTTGTTTTGACGATTATCCCTGTACGCACTGTAGGAGTGCACCCAAGGATAACCCCCAGTCTGTGTAGGACTATTGTAAGGAATGAAAACAAAGGAAACCAGACTATTGCGTTGAGGTGCTAGTGGACTGGATATCTGGGACTATGGAAGGAACTATGGCGCTTGCCCTATGTTACTCGTAACAACACGGAAAAATGGGCAGGCGGAGACTCGCCGACTCAATTAAATGCGCCCCCAAATGGTCGCTCGCACAGAGAGACAAGGGGGCAACACTTGCTGAGCGGCTTAAAGGTGGAGAGGGACGATCACTTGCTCCCTTGGGTCCTTGCATCACGTGCCCACTCGCCACTTACCTTTCACATCCACCCTTCGAGCATATAGCTCTTGCTACTCCACTCAGACCGGCCTTCCACGGCAAGCCAGAGGTGGGGGATTATTATAATTCTTGTTATTTTTCCAGACTGTTCCAAACTCCATGGGGCATGTCGCGAGCAGAAGTGATCGAGAGATTCAATGCCAATGTCGGATACAGTGGCCTTATATACTCTGTCAGCCAAGACGTAAGTTTAACTTGCGATTGTAGTGCTTTTATACTTGCACCAATTAACATTGTTTTGTATTCAACACAGCTGCTGCTTTCAAACCGCAAGATGTTTAACATTTGTAGTGATTTCGATTGAAAAGTTGAAATAAATTTCTTACAGGTTTTTTAACCGACAATTATTACGGTACCAACATCTTATCTTTTCACGTCTGTCTCTCAGAGGGGTAGGCAGTGACTACATATTTCCATTGGCTACGGTCGTGACACACCCCTTTCGCTTCGTCCACACCCATAAATTAATCTTGATCCTATCTCGTAACGGTGGACATAATTGAAACTAGTCCAATATACTGAATGGATTTTTAGTCGGTGAAAAGAGGAAAGCTGGTCACATACATTTTGTTAAAATAGGTAGGTACAGCTTGTGAAGAAAGTCGTGAAATAAATAAGGGCGCCACTTTCTTTGTCAGAACTGTTTTAATATGACAACACCTGAGATCTTTTGTACGGGGAAATTAAGTGTTACCAGTAAATACAATTTTAGTTCCATTTCATGACTTCCTTGACAAGTTTGTATAGATTTTTAAATAAGTTGGTGCCATAGTAAAACTTGAAATAAATAGAATTATGCTTCACTAAGCTTTTTATTGATTAAAATTATTTGAAAATATAATTAAACATGATTAAAAAATATATTTTCGATATATATTATATTTCGGCCCACTTTAGTAAAAGTTTTTCTTGTACACTAGTACTGTCTACAGATTACGGATTTTCGGTAACAAAAAATCCAGCCTATGTCTTAGGTGTATTGTGAAGCACCTACAATAGTGAAGCTAAAGCTTGTCAACTTCGTGCTTGCCGCGCCCACGGGGTACAGGAGTTGGGGGACGGCCTTGGAGAGAATTAGGGATGCCAGATGGTCGGGATTCGTCGGGATTGTCCCTACATTTCATATGATGTCCAGAGTCCCGACAAAATACAAATTGTCTCGACAAATAACAAATAACAACGGTCGGCGGGCGGCGAGCAAATAAGCAATGTGCGACTGCGGGCGAGGCGGGGCGCGGCGGGCGGGGCTAGGTATTTTGTTGTTATTACTTTAATTTAAATAATAAAAAATAATATTTTGATTCGTAATATTTATTTGTCCCAACCATAATCCCAAAATCCCGACTTTTTGAAATTTTGCCTAGATATTTTGGATTTCCCATCTAGCAACCCTAGAGAGGGTACGGGCGGTGCTCGATCGCACTCCCGCTACACCGCCCGCTTCCTCTCCGGGGCCGTCCCCCAACTCCTGTAACCCGTGGGCGCGGTAAGCATGAAGTTGACAAGCTACAATTGCACCGAAAGAAGAAAAAAATTTCATAGTTAGGAGTGTTTTCGTGTTGTATTTATAGTACATGAGCACGCGATATGACGGCAGTGCTTTGTATCACCATAGGTTTTAAAAATAGCGGGAAGTGAAGAGAAATAATTACGAAGATGAAAGATCTGACCTT
Source organism: Ypsolopha sequella (assembly GCA_934047225.1). Lineage (NCBI taxonomy): Eukaryota > Metazoa > Arthropoda > Insecta > Lepidoptera > Ypsolophidae > Ypsolopha > Ypsolopha sequella. Next base: position 6,880,834 of record OW204002.1, on the reverse strand, counting down.
GGGAAGGAGCTGCATGCACCACAAACCACGCTTCGCCTGAGCCACCAAGTCTCTGGTGTTCTCCAAGATGGTTTTCTTCTTCCTCTTCGTGCCTGGTTGCGCTCTTCTCGGCTAATCTTCTTCGTAATAGTAATAGATGAAAATGAGGCGCACAGCGGGTGCGATCTCAAAATGGCGGGCGGTAGGGTCGAGGTAGGACCTAGTCGAATGACAATCAGCGTATACCTCCGGCGTGAAAGGCTTCTGATTGACGACTGCTTGATTTGCGTCCAAAACTAAGCGGGTGGAGATGCAGCGAAAATGACAGTTGAAAATATTAATTCACAACTACCCCGCAGTATGAGAGCCACAAGAAGTGGCGCGAACATTTGCCCCCGGCGTTAAAACCATTGGTTTTAAAATAAGAATAGAAAAGTAAAAATAAGACAGAGAATAACGAAATTTTGAAGCGGGGGCAAAGAAAGGAGTTATTGAGATGGGAGAGGGCAAAGACGCACGACAGGTCGTTTGTAAACACCTGTCGTCGTTTTGACAGAAGCTACCCTAATGACATTATCTTTGCCAGGGTATACAGCTACAATAACACCGAGCGGCCATTGAAGCGGTGGAGTGTTATCGGTAACTACAACGACAACAGATCCAATTTTGATTGGGTTGGAAGGTGTATTCCATTTTCCTCTAGACTGGAGAAGATGGAGATAATCATTCTTCCATCGCCTTGCGAACGATTCTACCATTTGATCAAGCAACGCGTAGCGACGTAATAAATTAACTGGCTCATCAGCCACCTTACAAGCGGGTAATTCTTTTAAAGGAGTTGACATCAGAAAATGTGCAGGAGTTAACGCGCTAAGTTCAGATGGATCTTCACTCAGCAGCGTAAGCGGACGAGAATTTATGACACATTCTATTTGCGTAACTACAGTTAATAATTCTTCGTAGGTCAACAGTTGAGTACCTACTACTCTATGCAAATGCGTCTTAAATCCTTTGACATATATCTCATAATGTCCCCCAAAATGTGGGCTACGTGGAATATTAAATTTCCATTGTATTCTATGATCGGCAAGTTCATTCGCGAAAGACGTTTTAAATTCTTCGGAGTTTGTCAAATTGTAAATTTCTGAGAGGGCATTTCTAGCGCCTACAAAGTTCGTAGCATTATCTGAATATACGAAAGACACTGCTCCACGTCTAGATAAAAAACGTTTGAACGCGGAAAGAAAAGTGTTCGTGCTAAGATCAGTTGCCAATTCAACGTGAACTGCACGAGTCACCAGGCATACAAATATGCAGAGGTAACATTTGACGGGACGGACTCCACGTTTTCGATACGGAGTGATACTGATAGGACCACAATAATCCACAGCGCAGTGGACAAAAGCTTTAGCCTCATTAACGCGGCATGATGGTAAATCTGCCATGAAAGGGAAGGTTTGTCTCGGCTTCGCCTTAAAACAATAATTGCAGCTATGTATTACGCGACGAACAATATTTCGACAGGAAAGTATCCAAAATTTTTGGCGGATTATTGACATTAAAGCCACTGGTCCAGTGTGACAATTTTTGCGATGATAATGAATGATAATCAATTCGACAATATGATTTTTACGAGGTAACAACACAGGGTCTTGTTGATCGAACGTCATGTCTGTGTTGCGAAGTCGACCACCAACGCGTAACAATCCATTTTTATCTAAAAATGGCGATAGTCGATTTAAAGCGGGAGAACAAAGTTTATTTGACTTTAATCTTTTTATTTCATCAAGAAAATAAAATGCTTGAAGAGCTTTAATCAATGCAACTTCAGCGAAATCCATATCGGTAGCGGTAAAAATATTAGAGCGCGGTAAAATACGTAAAAATCGGTAGATGTAAATGATTGTGTGTAAAAGCACAAGCCATGACGAAATTCTTTCCGAAAGAGAAAGAAGTGGATGCGGTTCTTCATTACTAAAAGCGGGAAGAGAAATTGTTTTTGATTCCGGCAAGTTTTCTTCAATAGAAGCTGATTCTATTGTTTTGATTGGCCACTCTTTAGCGTCCAGATAAAGCCAAGCAGGTCCAGTGAACCAGAGCGGGTGACTCATCAACTGCGTGGGAGTGAGACCACGGGAAAGACAGTCGCTCGGGTTTTGAGAACCAGCTGTATGGTAAAAACATTCAGCGGGAATAGCGGATATTATTTTTGTTATACGCGTCGCGACAAAGGTTTTAAACCTGTGCGGTGAGGAATGTATCCAGTGTAAAGTTACCATAGAATCGGTAAAACAGTAAATACGTTCAATATTGTGACGTATTTTATAAGCGTCAACTACACGACGAGTTAATTTCGACATGAGTAACGAGGCACAAAGCTCAAGGCGGGCGACACTGACGGTCTTGAGCGGACAGACTTTTGACTTTGCGCATACCAGCCGAATGCTAGTGCAAGTGTCTGAGTCATCTTGTACTCTAATATATACGACACATCCGTATCCACGTTCACTTGCGTCTGCAAATGATATTATCGAAATTTTCGAATTTTGGAACACGTCTAAGTGGCGTTTAATACGTAAATCCCGCAAAACAGGTAGCTCCTTCAAATAGTTTTGCCAAATCTGCGCAATATCAGAGGGTAGTGTTTCATCCCAGTCTAATTTTAAAATACAGATTTTCTGCAAGAGTAATTTTGCGTACAAGATCACAGGAGCGGTAAAGCCGAGGACGTCGTACTGACGTGCTATCACGGACAAAACATTGCGTTTAGTACATGGGCGACTATCTAGCGATACAGTAAAAGAGAACTCGTCAGAATCAGGCGACCACTGTAAGCCAAGAACTTTAAGAGTTTGAGTTTGTTCTTCAAAATTCTTACTAGAATTTAAGCGGTGAGTATCAGGCAGTGTATCAAGTAACTGTTGACAGTTACTAGACCACTTGACGAGCTCAAAGCCACCGGCCTTAAGCAATCCTACCAGCTCATCTCTGAGCTGTAAGGAGCCCTGCACGGTGGGCGTGCTATAGCAGATGTCGTCCATGTAACAGTTTCGTGCGGCTACAGTAGCGGCGAGCGGGTACGATGAACTCCCATCCTCACAGAGTTTCCTGACTACTCTCATCGCAAGGAAAGGGCTATTACGTAGTCCAAAGCAGACGCGATTGAACTGATAAGCGATAAGCGGTGAACACGTGTCAAAGCGGTATAAAAACTTTTGAAATTTGCGATCATCGGCGTTAACCAAAACTTGTAAGAACATTTGTTTGATATCCGAGGTAAAAGCGATTTCATACAAGCGGAAGTCAAGTAAAATTAAAAACAAATCGTTTTGCAAATTAGCACCTGTGTGCAGCGTGTCATTTAATGAGACACGAGTACCATCAGCGGAGTCAGTCTTAGTACTGGCATTCATACAAATACGCACCTTTGTCGTTGATTTATCAACACGCACTACGGGATGATGCGGAATATAATAACCAAGAGATAATTGGTCATCATTATGAAGCGGGGATATGTAACCTTTAGTTAGGTATTCATTTATTATATTGTTATACTCGGAACGTAAATCTGCGTTAGAAACAAACCTACGCTCAAGAGACATAAAACACTTTTTTTGCGTGATGGTACGAGTTTCCTAGTATGTTAGGATTCCGTGCGAACGGTAAAGAAACCGAATAGCGACCAGCGGGGTCACGTGACACATTGTTAATAAATAATTTTTCACATTCATCATTTGCGGGACTAGAAGCAGGTTCACAATGCACCTCTTCTAATTGCCAAAATTTTTGTAAAATAAAATCTATTGGCGGTTCAATCTCCATATAAGAGCATAACGAAATTGAACATGCGGTATTTTGGTAAACAGGCGTATTACCAATTAGCGTAAAACCGAAGATGGTCTGAAATCCCGTCGGCGTACCCGGGGGACCAGAGACGCGGCCTGATAACAAGATATCCGCGAATAAAGATGCACCGATAAGAATATCAATCTCGCCCGGTAAGTAAAAGGTTTCATCAGCAAGTGTGATACCTTTTAAATATGAAAGCGTAGACAAATCGACCTGCACCGATGGTAAGTTGTCGGTAATACGGTCGATTACATAAGTGTCAAGCGAAATTGAAACCGAATCATCAAATCGTGAAAACAATTTAAGGTTTGTCGCACCCTTAATTGGGTTTGATGAAGAGCCGATGCCCTTAACAAAAGCGCGGGGAATTTTCTCATATTTTAAGTTAAGCTTCTCACAACAGGAAACCGTCGAAAAACTGGATTGTGACGCAGGGTCGCAGAGCGCACGTAGACGGACTGACATACCGTTAGAATCTTTCACGATCACTTGAATTGTACCTAAAAGGCATGTTTCATTACGCTGCGAGTTAGGCTGTAAGTTACATAAAGAAATATTATTACTCGCAGTTGGTACGGATTGAGAATCATTAGTCATATGTTCTGTGTTAGTCGCCGATACGGCAGGATCCACCAACCTCGAAGATTGCGTATGTGTGCGTGGAGACACGGTAATATTTTGACCAAGCGCGGTGTGAGTATTCATCACATTTTGTTTGCGGCACAACATCGAATGGTGTTTACAATTACAATGGCGGCAATTATAAGACGATTTACAAGCGGAATTGTTATGCGTAATACTTAAACAATTGGTGCAACCGTTATTAGATTTGATGAACTGAAATCTTTTCTCGATATCTAGTTTCACAAATTCGGGACACTTATATAAATTATAGTGTTTTAATTGTTTACATAGCGGACAACAATTATTATTGGTCGAAGCGGAGACAAAAGCATGGGTTGACTTGGTACTGTACCCGGTTTTGTTGTTATTATTATTAACGGAGCGGTTCGGAGCGGGAGCGGTAATTGCGGGTGCAGTGCGGTTCAGTATCTTAGTTTGTTCCCGTAAAAATGATATTAATTCATCATAATGGGGTAAATCGGAACCACGTTTAAACATTTCAAATGAACGAGCGGTTTCAACATCAAGTTTTTTAAGGGCCAAATACATAAGGATAAAATCCGAAAGATCTTTAATATTCAGTGATTTTAAACACGAAACAGCGGAACAGAACTTGTCTAAAAACAAGTCCAAGTTTTTTGAACTAGCGGTAGTTAAAGGGCGAAATTCAAACATTTGATCCAAATAAGTAGTGGCTAAACTACGCGAGTCTTGAAAAGTAGAAACGAGTGTTTTCCAGATTATGTCGTAGTTAGTTGCGTTCGGTGTGATTCCAGAACAAATCGAAAGTGCCCGGCCAGAAAGTTTACCCATCAGGTATTGTACTCGTTCGTTGTCGGTCAAGTCCGGATTATCGTGAATCGTGGTTTTAAATGTTTCATAGAATGTTGGCCACATAGTAGCTTCACCAGAAAAACCAACGAGTTCCAGTTTTGGAAGCTTGATAGTAGGTTTTTTGGGACATTCCATGTCAAGTGGAGCTTTAACTTTAGAGTCAGCCGATTTCGAAGAATGTGATAACTTCCGGTTGATGTATTTGCAATGGGAGTAAAGATCCTCAAAAGCTGACCAACTTTGATAATTTGGTTCAAAATTAGGATTTATCAATACCTCTGTGTCATTAATTTCATCTATGATTACATGAATTTCTGAGCGTACAGTATCCAATGTTTCGACATTGGCCATAAACAATTCTGCCGAAGAAACATCCTCTAAAGCGGTTTTAGAAAAGTCATAAACTCTCTGAAGGCGATTAAACAATTCTTGTCTTTTATTTTTAAGCTTCTTTAAACTATACGACATCTTTAATTTTGCAGCTTCTGCGGAATTTGGCATGTTATATAGTACAAAGTTAGGCAAGTATCAGAACTATCGAAAGTTTTATACTGACTACAACATAGAATAGTGCTAATGAGTTAGAGATAACACGGGCGGCGGACGAACCTGTGTACGAGTACCTCTCGATAATATTAAGAATTAGCAGGTAGGCAGATAATATTTTCTGTGAAATGATCAAATGGTATAATCGCAGCGGATAAATTAACAGAATGGCGTATTTCCCTGTAGATAATTTACAATTTCCAGTATATAGGAAATGGAATCACTAATATTTTGACGAATGCGGGGTTTTAATGCATAGATAATGCAAATAAGAGCGGGAATGCGGGGTAATACTGCGGGCAGAGTGAAAATTAGAGCGGAATTCACGTGTTCTTTAGACAAAGAACATGAAGATAGCGGTTGGAAATACCAAAAAATGGTTATAGATCGCAGATCAAAGGGCCTAAAATGGATCTAGATCCGGCTCGAATGGCCAAAAAAATGAGCACGCGATATGACGGCAGTGCTTTGTATCACCATAGGTTTTAAAAATAGCGGGAAGTGAAGAGAAATAATTACGAAGATGAAAGATCTGACCTTGGGAAGGAGCTGCATGCACCACAAACCACGCTTCGCCTGAACCACCAAGTCTCTGGTGTTCTCCAAGATGGTTTTCTTCTTCCTCTTCGTGCCTGGTTGCGCTCTTCTCGGCTAATCTTCTTCGTAATAGTAATAGATGAAAATGAGGCGCACAGCGGGTGCGATCTCAAAATGGCGGGCGGTAGGGTCGAGGTAGGACCTAGTCGAATGACAATCAGCGTATACCTCCGGCGTGAAAGGCTTCTGATTGACGACTGCTTGATTTGCGTCCAAAACTAAGCGGGTGGAGATGCAGCGAAAATGACAGTTGAAAATATTAATTCACAACTACCCCGCAGTATGAGAGCCACAAGAAGTGGCGCGAACAGTACATTACATCTGAGACCAGTAATTAAAGATATCCTGGACGAGTAAGTTAAAAGGCCGAGCCCGTAGGGCGAGGACTTTTATATACGAGTCCAGGATAGCTAATTATGGTCGAGGAATGTACAGTGCTTTTCTCAAAAATAAAACGAGATATTTTCAAATTATATAAGTTTTTTTATTACGTTAACAAACTCATCTTGAATAACAAACAATCGATCGAGTTTGTTTTATGCGTCACGCAATTTTACTAAAATAATGCTATCGCGGTGTTTGACGTCTTTTGTAGTTAGATTCCCAAGCTCCAGACTTCTACATACACCGTTTTTACTCCCATGATAAGAACAACCTACAACAAAAAACTCAATTTTAATAATGAATTAAAGGCCTATTTATAACTTTAGAGCCATAAAATAATATTACATCATTTATTTACCTTTATAACTAGATATTTATCATCTATATGTTGGCTTGAAATATTTTAGACTTCTTGCTTATATAGCCATCTGATTGCCTTTTTAGCCATGCCGTCAAATTGTTATAATTTTTCAAGTTTATTTTATTCTTATTGAGCACAACACATCGGAGCATGGAATACATCGCCCATAAAGTGGAAGGCTGCATTGTTTGGCTAAGGTGACTGAAATAAGCCAAAAACACATTTTCCGACCAACTGTTCGTGTGTTTATCTGCTTTACACTTGATGAACTTTTCATAATTTGTTTAAATGTCTTTCCTTAGATTTTGGCGGAAGCAAGTTGTTTTTTGCTAATTCCGCTTCCGCTTTTAGATCTGGAGGAGTACACTCTATATCAGAGCCTTCTTCTGAACTCATTTTGTAATTTATTTACACAAAAAACTTTAAATGAAAATATTATGCAACAACATAATTTCCCGCTTTTAATTTTTTTTTCGTTTTTTTTTTTTTTTCCTTGGGCAAATGTATACGGCCAGCCCTCTTCATAAAATTGAGGTTAAATTTTAAGTGTTCAATGGTTTTAAATATAACTATAAAATCAATAAAAATTATATATTTTCAATTATAAAATATAGCAAACGTTTTCTGAACACGAAATTGTAATGTTTTTTCTTTTTATACTGGCCGCTAAAAACCGTATCGCCAAACTCTTTAGTCATTTAAAACATAGACACGGATAATTAAAAAAAAAAAAACATGGTATGTAATGGATTTTCATACGAATTTCCTGGACAGTTATTCAGATTTCCTGGAGACTTGAAATAGCTCTACAGGATGAAGTACTTTCTGGCATGTCTATGCAATATGTAATTAAAGCATTACAACATATTTTTGAGAAAACTTATATTTTTTCCTGAGGCCTTATTGTCTTACTTCAACATCTATCGCTTTCAAAGGTTTCATTGGCTAGAAATTACCTGACACCAAGGGTTTAATAACCCATAAGTTACGATACCTACAATCACAGAAATTACGTCATACTGAAATTTAATGGCTGCAGAAAATTAACTGCTTATAACCGGTTGGAAAATTGTGTTTTGGGCTGCAGAAAGCTAACCGCTTAAAACCGATTGAGAATTTGCGTTTCCTTTCAAATGCCGCCCGCGTCACGCGCAGCGTGCTTTCGTCTCACCCCCTCGCTTACCCCTCTAATGACACGCAATGAATCGTCTTTATATCGGTAAATAATGGTAAGTTTGTTAATTTATGGGTTATCGGTACCGTTTTCAATCCCTGCGTGACCCATCATTTATAGCCACTCATGCGTACCTTTGAAAGCGATAACGATATATGTTCAAGGTAAACGGTAACATCTCTGATATACAAGGTGACTTTTTGATCACCGTCCAAATTCATACTGGTGGCTTGGTAAGTGATCAGTATCATGCATCAGTAACAATTTTGGTGAAATTCGTAAAATGAAATTTCAACTCCCCATAGTGATTCACTCGGGGCTGGAACTGAATTTATATGGAAAGCCGAAATTTCATTATACGAATTTCACAAAAATTGTTACTGCTCCAAGATATTGATCACTTATCAAGCCTCCAGTATGAATTTGGACGATGATCAAAAAGTCACCTTGTATACTTACCACATTATCCACTAGAGACGCCATCAACTGAGCAGCTAAGATGTTGGCACTGTAGACGACAATTTTTCCATGGATTTTGTTTTTTTTTTTGCTCTTGTTTATTGCTTTCAATGATTTTAAACATAATTTTGTTATGTTCTGTGCTCGTAGACGAGATCTCCCCTGTTGTGGCAGTTTCTAACGTGGGATTTCGTAAGTCCCTTATATATTTTTGCCTTCCTTTCTGTTTGCTGCTTTACTACAATAAATTGTAAAATACACAGCTCTATGTATATAAGTGGGTAAATAATTGTCGTTAGCTTCACGGTAATGGAATGTCACCATGGAAAATTTGTCAAAATGCTTTGGCTCGGTTCGGCTGGGGTTATACTAGAATTGCGGTTTACCTATACAATATATTAAATTTCATGCTATAAATTTATGTAAAATAACATCTATCTGTGGTGGTCATGGGATAATTTATATAAATTTCATCAAGGGTTAATTCTTCGGATTTGTAACAAAATGTTAAGATATAATTATAACATATAACAACTTTTAGCTCTAAGATCTCAAATATGTCGTCACGACGTGAATCCCCGAGGGTGTCCACACTTGGTACACCCGCTTTTCACTTGTTACGATTTTTATTCTCAAAGATCAATGTATGCAAATGTAACATGATTAATCATTAAAATGTAAGATTATTACAATATATATCAGGGGTCGGCAACCTTATGCTATAGCCGGGCCACATATGTTGCCAGAGTATCAGTGCGGGCCGCACTTATATTTATATGTTCGGGCATGTATTTTTAATATTTGAAATGAAACGCATATATATTCATACAATTATGTCTTTTTTAATTGAACTACTATACTAACATAAAAGTAAGAACTAGTGAGATTTTTGAGGCTGCATTTGACTTGCAAGTTTTTTAACGTCTGCTTTCATTTTAGTAGTAGACACGCGCAGTATCGCGTCTAAATGTTCATCCGTTAACCGCGAACAATTCTTATTTTTGCGGTAGTTGAGAATTGAAAAAGTCTGCTCACACAAATATGTACTACCAAACATAGTTATTATCTGCTGAGCAAACTTTTTCAATTCTTTGAAGTTTTCAGAACTCAAACCTCCGTAGAACTGTATCAAGTCAGTGCTTTCCTTAAATGCCGTTTTAAGTGTGCTATTACTTTGCAAATCTACTATGTTCATTTGCAAATTGCTTGGTACCTCACTAATATCAATTGCAAAAGGGTTTTGGAATATTTCCATGTTAAGGGAGCTCTTTTTAAAGTCGGTGAATCGATTTACAAACTCAGTTTGTAGTTGTGTTAACACGTTTCTCATTGTAATATTTTGCCACACAAAATTATCTCCAGCTTCTTCCACGGCTTTCTTGCAATTAGGAAAATGGTCAAGCTTTTTTTCATCAATATGCTTGATAAACAGTTTCAGTTTCATTTCAAATGACTTTACATCTGTATACATATCGCAAATCAATTTATTTTTTCCCTGCAAGCGTTTGTTGAGCTGATTCAGTTCCTTAGTCAAATCAGTCAAAAAACCAAGATCGATAATCCACTGTTTGTTAGGAAGCTCTTCTACTGGCTTTCCTTTCATCTCCATGAAGTTGCCAATTTCTTTCCTCAAATCAAAAAACCGTTCCAAAACGGCACCTCGACTGAGCCACCTCACTTCACAGTAGTAAACCACGTCACCATGTTCAGCTTCCAGATCTTCCAAAAACTTTTGGAACTGACGGTGTGTGAGCCCATTTCTTCTTATAAAATTAACAGTGGATGTCACAGTATCCATTATTTCTTTCCAGGATATAACTTTGGAGCACAATGCCTCTTGATGGACAATACAGTGAAAAATCAATGGCACAGTAGATCCAGAATCTTTCACTTTGCTGATGATTCTCCCAACAACACCTTTGTTTTGACCGCTCATGTTCTTGCCTCCATCGGTAGTGACACTTGTTAACTTTTCCCAGCTTAATTGCAATGAATCCAGAGCTTGTTCCACATGGTGAAATAAATCTTCTCCCGTAGTTGTACCTTTCAAACTGCAAATTTTCACAAGCTCTTCGTAAACAGTAAAGTTTTCGTCAATGCCGCGTACAAATATGAGTAGCTGTGCTGTATCCGACACGTCCGTACTTTCATCCATCGCTAAAGAGAAGCAGTCGAAAGACTGCGCCTTATCCCTGAGTTGTTCACACAAATTAGCACCCAAGTCTTCAGTACGTCGGGTGCAAGTTCTTGCAGAGAGACTAAGACTTTCAAACATTTTTTTCTGCTCTGGGCATATTTCTTCTGCGATAGCTAAGACACACTCTTTTACTAATTCACTATCGGTAAACGGACGTCCACTTTTTGCAAGAATCTCTGCTACCCTGTAACTGGCCCGAACATTCGATTCGCTGTTGTCTGCCACAACCTTAAATATGTTTTGTTGATTTTGTAATGACGATTTCAAAGTGGAAATTTTCCTTTTCCGTATTTCTCCTTCAAGACAGTCAAATTTAGCTTTGTGCTCAGTGTCGTAATGTCGCTTCAGGTTATATTCCTTTACTACAGAAATACTCTTTTGACAAATCAAGCATAACGGTTTTCCTTTAAACTCGATAAAAAAGTATAATTCTGTCCATAATTCGTTAAAAACTCTTTTTTCTTCTTCTATCTTCCTTTTTCTTGAAGCCATGTTTATATAATTATTCTGTAACAATAATGAAAAAAATTAAATTCGTTGTAAAATTATATGTTCCAGTTAGCACCTACAAATTCAACTCCACATTCAAATAATAATTAAAACATGACACACTCGTAACTAACTTCATGTCATGTAACTACAATCCCCGTCCTTATAACATTTACCCATCAATCTGAAGGTTCACATTAACAAGCAGTAAATAAAATAAAACAAAATGCTCGCGAGTGCATACAACTTACCTCATACGTCGTGCGTGAGAAGCTATCAGCGAAGGGAAGAAAGGTGAAACGAAACGCGTAGCTAGCAACCAGATGAGACGTGAGTTTCCGGCGAATTTCCACAACCGAATGTGGCGAGAGCCTCGCGCGGCTGTGATTTTAACTAAAACCGGTCGCTTTGAATTTTTTCGCCGCCGCACACCTGCGTCTAATCAAAGACTGCCGCCCCGCCTATTGTCTCAAAGGAGCCGCCCGCCGCAGCACGTGCGGCGGATAAACGCAAAAGAAATTGCCAAGAATTGAATAAGTACAGCAAATATTTATTTTCGGTAGAAACAATACATAACATCACAGTCTTGATAAACAGTTCTTAAGAAATGAAATAGAGGTACATTTTTATCACCCCGCGTGGGAGCGAGCTTTCAAGAATACTCTCATGGCCCAGCAGCATGGCCGTATAAATTCTAGTGAATTTATATGGCCTTTTGCTTCGGTATTTTTTTCTTACGGACCTCAGGCTTGCGGGCCGCACCGAGATAGTCTACGGGCCGCATGCGGCCCGCGGGCCGCCGGTTGCCGACCCCTGATATATATTATAGTGTCAGTTTTATTAAGAAAGTTATTGGTGTCGATTCGGCTAAACACAATTTAACTAATTTGACAGGACTAACCTTATTTTAAGCGTTCTTTCTTTGTCTTTTCGATACGGAAAGAAAAAGACAGAAGGCTCAAATTAAGTTTAGTTCTTTCAAATTAGTTAAATTGTGTTTAGCCGAATCGACACAATTATTTACATTAGTAATTATAAGGTAATTATATACTGATTAGTATTTACACCTCCACATGTTATTTTGTTCATCTTTCTGTTAGCTACCAAGGGTTGCCTGGAAGATATTGCTATTAGCAATAAGTGCCGCCCTTGTACACCATGTTTAATTGTTTCTTTTAAGTTATTTGTGTAAATGTGCAAAAAGTGTTATAAGTAAATGAATAAAGTTTTAAGAAAATTCGCGAATGTGGTAAATACAATTATTGTAAAGCTACGGTAATAATAACACAAAACTTTTTGAATTTTTGAATAATTCCTAGTATTACCGAAGTTAGCGGTAGCGATATATATTTATCACTTTTAGTATGAAATCAAGTCAGTTGACGTCACGCGACATGCCGTTAAGCTCACTTTGGTTGCCGATAACTTTGTCATTTTTTGAGATATCGAAAAAATAATTTTACTACTGTTTTTAGCTTTTTAAAAGAAATTGATTTATATAAAAATCTTCTTGTAGGACACGGGCTCATTTTGCGTATAATAAACTATTTGTACTCATTGGTCTTTGTTTGCATAGTTTGCGCGTTATAATTTTTTCTCAACATTTGGTTACAAATCCGAAGAATTGATTAAGCAAATATTTTACTTCTTTCAGCGTCTTTTCGCCGAGAACAAGGAGAAGTTGATAACGGGCGCACTGACTGCGCTAGTGAACAGCGCGTCTTCGGGAAGTACATTATCTTCGAAGGACTTGGAAGCGCAGTTTCATGCGCTGAGGAGGTTGTGCGCGAGCAAAGTTGGATTCGCTGCTTTCACGGCACTGGCTGGGTAACATTTTGTACTTTCTTAGGTCTTACACTTTCACTTTTCACTTCAAAACCTTCATTTGTACATCTAACTGGTGTCTGTAGTGAGTCATTTGATAACAGGCTAAAGTATAGTAACAACAAATAAACATTGTTTTATAGCATTACTGTGACATGCCGCTACTGACTGCAACATTGTGACGCGTGCTGCTATATTACAGAATATTGTACAGTTACAGGATCACTCTATTTTGGCAGTTGACCATTAAACATGTCAACTTAACGTCTGTGTTTCAATCACCACTCCAGACTTTTACACTACAGACCCTTGACTAATCCTGTTATTTGAAGGCTTTTATAAATTCTGCAACGTTAATAAAATGCATATACATACATACATGTTTATGTACGTATGTCTACCAAAGATGTAGAAAGATACCAGATGTCTATCTCTATATTACTTGTAAAACCTCTTCCGTTTTTTCCAAACTCATTATTTGAGTCTTACAAACTCTTCTAGAAAACGAAGTCGTAGGTTATCTGATTGGCTAAACCATTGATACTGTACAGAGTACAGACGCCTGCAGTTCAATCTATTTGTAAACGATTATAACGGCTATGACGCCGCAATAAGAACCGCTAATAGGTAGCCTGTCACGCTAACGTCCGTACATGTATGTTTCTAATATGGCCGCAACGATCATTTACCGTACTTTTACTGATCTCCCACTTGACTTCAACTCAATCAGCTTAGTAGTTTTTTAGTGAAGGGTGGCATATGGGACCTTCGCTGTCTGTCTCTCTATTTGAAATTTAAGGCAATATGTAAAAATAATACGGGTATTTCTTTTCTGTGTATTTCATGAAATACTCAGAAAATTGTAATCAATTTCTGGTACAATGCAAATTGACTATAATAATAACATAGAGTTTTGTTATTGGGAAAAAATATTTGGATAAGTTATCCTCGATAGAAATAATTGTTAAAATAAAGTCTTCAAACACACATTTTCTCCTCGTTTGACGAATAGGAACCATGTACAGAACTTTTTCTCTTTCGACCTGAGTCCGCCCCTCTCGCACTGCGCGTTTTTTCGCTTGGAATGACAGTGACGTTAATGAAATTCGCATAGCCTCTTAACTAAAGACTTATGACTCACGAGCAGACAGACAATAATCAAGTATCATTTCCTACCACTAGTTTCCGCGAATGGATTGGCTCGGCCGTGGTCAGCGCCCTCCGACGCGGAGACGCGGCGTGTTCACACGCGGCCTTAGACGCGGTCTGTGCGCTGATGCAGCCCATGCACCAAGACCCTGACCTTAGACAGGAGCAGCTGAACAAAGCTAGCATGCTGTCTAGTACACCCTTCCTCGAGGGGCTACTCTCTATGTGGGCTGATCATGTGGTGAGTAATTGAGTATTAACCTCCAATGGCTATGACGCCGTTTGTATACTGATTCGATCTCTGATCTTAGTCACCTTGGCCAGGAGTTACTTAACAAAGCTTGTCAACTTCGCCTCTTTTTGAGAGTCTACTATCTATTTGTAGGTAGATTGATCATGCGGCGACAAATAATGACATATAATGGTGTCGATTCGGCGTAACACAGCTTAACTTATTTGACAGGACTAACCTTATTTTAAGCGTCCTGTCTTTGTCTTTCTTTATCGAAAAGACAAGGACAGAACGCTTAAATTAAGTTTAGTTCTGTCAACTTAGATAAAATGTGCTACACCGAATCGATATCAATGTACTGACATTGGCCTCCAGTTCTAAGCTGCACTATATTCAAGGTGAACTAGATTTATGAAGTCAAATTCATACTAGAGACTGCGCAGAATGTGATTCGATGTATAATTTTAATATAATAGTTTTACATACTTTGATATATCTTCACGACATGAACCCTCGAGGGGATGTAAGAAGTGTTCCGAGTGTAAACTGTGCAAGTCACAGTCTATACACACATCCGCGTTTCACCGACGACGATTATTTTTTGTTACCAACGTGATGAGTGATGAGCCCTATCGCCGTACTTCGGGCACAAATACACGCTTTTTAGGGCATGCAGGTTTCCTTACGATGTTTTCCTTCACCGTTCAGCAAGTGTTAAGTAAGAACAAATGCTATGCACATAAATACAGAAAAACTCCGAATTGCTGCATGCCTGACCGGGGTTCGAACGTGGATCTCAAGATTGAGGGCCAGCGTTCTACCCCTGAGCTGCCGCCGTGTTTTTTTGAACTTTTGACTAGATTTTTCCCCCCCCCTCGACTCCGTTACTAACTAGCTACCGACGCCGCCGTCCCTTGAACAGCTAACATGGTGGCACTGTAGTTACCTTCTTTATTTGTCAGACGGCAGGCAGCGGCGCGCTGGTGGTGGCAGCCATGTTGGATTTCCTGACGTTCGCCCTCTGCGTGCCGTACAGTGAGACAACTGACGGGAAGCAGTTCGATCTTCTGTTGGAGATGGTCGCCGCTAGGGGGCGCGTGCTCTTCAAGTTGTTTGAGGTGATATTACCTGTCATTTTCAAAATATACGTCATCACGGCTCACGAAATGAATCCCCGAGGGCGGGTCAGCTGTTTCCGAGTTCGTAGGCAAGTCGCACTCTACGCTCGCATACCCATGATTCACCAACGATTATTACGGCCTAGAGCGCGATGGGTCGTGGTCAAAAATAATATAAACATTTTTCAAAATCGAAAACCCTAGCTACCTCAGTCTAGTTTGAGATGACAGTGGCGACTTCAGTCAAGTTAAATCATTCTTTCAGACACTTTTTTCAAATAAAATTATTCAGAACTTGTGTGAGTAGATTGATGGAATTGGAATAGGCAAAATGTCTGTCAAGATCGCAGCAGATGAATATCTATGGTCTCCGCCAACCCTTTGGAAGATAGACGCAAGTAAATGTATGTATGTAAAAAAAGTGTCCATTAAATTAATATTAAATACCGTTTTAACACTCACGTGTTATTATTGTTGACTATTGTCATTATTAGAATATAGTTAACAATAATCATACGTAAGTGTTAAAGCCGTATTCAGTAATAATATACTCGTACAACAGCTAACGCGGGTAATTATATCACAGATAATATTATATTGTATTAAAAGTGTTTATTATTCCAGCACCCTTCCATGGCTATAGTGAAAGGCGCGGGGCTGGTCATGCGGGCTCTGGTCGAGGAAGGCGGCGGCGGCGTCGGCACGCGGATGCAGTCCCTAGCGCTGGCTGAAGCGGCGTTACCGCGGCACCTGGTGACGGCGCTTTACGCCCCGGCGCGGCTGCATCACAGACACTTGGCGAGGCACCTGGTAGCGCTGTGGTTAGTCGATCACGCGCCGGCGCATAACTTCCTCAAAAGAATCATGGTGAGTTTGAATCAAGGGTTGAATTCTAAGTGCCTAAGTCCCGAAGTATTTAGTAATAACTGAAAGGATATAAAAAAAATGATGGCTTCAATAAAAGGGCCGAAACATATTGAAATATTCTGCATATATATTTTGTTAATATCCCTACTAAATAAAAAGTTTAAATATTGTGTTTTAAAATGGTGTTTTGATATGTAATTTATATTAGACATAGAAGTTAGTTCAAGAGCTAGTCCCGCGGCAAATTCTTTAATTATGTTGGTTGGAATATGAACGAATTGCCTAGAAAAAAACTAAAATTAGACTTTTTTGTGGCGTCACGCAATAATTTTTTGAACGTAACTTTAACTCTGTTTTAAGAACAAACATCATGACGCGACCAACTCAGTTGTGGGCGTGGCCAAATGTCACGCTGTTTCATTTCGCTATAAGGTGCACGCTCCATGAAACTTGCGAGCACAATAAAATCGTGCCGATTTAATCGTGGGCGCAAAATTGAAAACATGTTTCAGGAGAAACCAGTTTTGGCAAGACTGTGGACGTATTCAAACATAATTTTTGGGTATTTTTAATCTAGATAACATTTTTGATCTGGTCATCACCTACTGCTGTTGAGAATATTTACAGAATAGCTTTCTTAACGTCACTCATAGTAACAGTTTTAAACGAGAACGGAACGCAACTGGACTTAGGTTTGTTGGCTAAGTTGTGTTTTTAATGTAGTCTTCTAATAAGACAGGAGTAGATGAGAAGTTCTTATTAAGTGCATTAAAATCAATATGAAGATTAGCATAAGAATTAGGAGATTTGCGTTTTCAGAAATTTCCAAACTCCAGCTGGGCTAAAGTTGTCAATTGAATCATGAAAGAGACGCTCTTTGCATCCCTATACATCTTAGTACAGCGATTTCGCAATTTTTTAAAGACAAAGTTTTCCTCTGTCGGATCCTTCTTGTACTCGCGTTTGTCCTTATCACATTCGCTGAAATCATAGGCAACTATAAAACAAACAATGTTAATGCAAAATGGATAAAGTTACATTTTAAGGCTTCCGTCCAAAAACAGCAACGGTGTTACTACAAAACGGTGTTTAACTTTAGACAGTGTTTAAATCTGTTGTTGTCACCTTTGCTTTCATATTGTAAAAAAGTGACAGCAACAGATTTAAACACTGTCAAAAGTTAAACATTGCTTAAACACCCTTTTGTAGTAACACAGCAACACTTTTACCGATTTTCGCATTTAAAATATTTAACCATCTTTATATGTACGGTACGTGGTTTTGACGTGATACTTCTTTGTTCGCATGTTCAGAACCCGTACGTCCCTAGCGGTATCTTTTTTTTTTTAAAAGAATATCCGTTTTTTAATCGTTCATTATTTGTTATTAATTATTATTCATGCTAAGTTAAAGTATCTGATCGGAATAATAAAAAAATTGAAATACGCTGTCACCACCGACATATTACAATGATATCTATAGCCGCCATTGAGTAAAGAGGCGGCATAAGGAGTATCTGGTAATATTTTACGAATGTATCTCTGAAACAAACTGCTGCTTTTTTTCTTACATAATCACGCGCGAAATCAATTTGTCATTTAATAACCATACAATCTTAAGTTCTTAGCTATAATTTCTCTTGTGTTATTTTGCAGCCCTCAGGCCTCCTCTCATTTTTGGAATCAACTGAAGCCCCTCCAGTGGGCGCGCTCGAAGATCGGGACGACGAGCGAGACAACTTGCAACTTGCGCAAGCGACGGTCAAGCGCAGCGCGCCTCACTGGGAGGCGCTTGACCGACAACTCAAATATGTTGAGAAACATTTAGAGGTTCGTACATCCTAACTATTAGACCTCTTTTAAATGATCTAAAGTAGGAGATAAAGACGACAAGCGAGACAACTTGCAATTTGCGCTGGTGGCGATCAAGCGTAGTGCGTCACATGAACAAGAGCTTGGCTAACAGCTCAAATATGTTCATGAACATTTGTATCGATTACCTTATTATATCTTGGACTTAAATAAGGAACACTTAAATATACCTTCCAACAATAGTAGTTTATGCTACAAGGGCGCAAAAGAATAAACGTAACCGAGTAATTTATTGCTTTTACGCCCGTGTATCATACTACGTTTTTCAATGCATAGTGTGAGGTAATGAAAACAAATATAATCTTGTGAACTTTAAATTATGATTGGCTCAAAAGGATTGTATCCAGAGCCGCTAAACAGTGTAAAAAAAGTATAACATCTATGGTACACAGGAAAGGCTGCAGGTTAGCCAACCATTGCAAAAAAAAAAAAAAAAATAAAGCCCTGGGCAAAATAATCGACTTTCTGTTCGGTTTCGATGCATAAAAAGTGGGCCTTTACGAGCACATGCATTGAAAAAACATTTTTCATAAATCCCATTGTTGCAGCACTATGCCCAACTAGCCCTACAGCACTGGGCGACACGCTACGGACGCACACTGGGCGGTGAGCGACGCGAGCGTAGTGACGTCACACAGCGGCCCGTTGTGCTACGCCGGCGTAGGGAGCGACTCAAGTCCACCGCTAACTGGCCGATGTTCTACTACCAGTTTCACAGGGACCACGCGCTGCACAACCTTATATGGAACCATACAGTGAGTACAGTGACGTCACACCGTCCTGCTGCGCCGGCGCAGGGAGCGACTCAAGTCCACCGCTTCTACTACCAGAGACTTCCACTACCATGCACTGCACAATCAGTTTACGGATTATACTCTGATGATTATAGCTTGATAAGAACATGATAAGAATGACAGATCTCATAGACTTTTACGACTTGTATATCTACTTCTGTAAATGATGTATTGTTTTGATAAAATAGTATATTATTTTTGAAATCTTTTTCTAGGGACCTGTTAAACAGAAACGCGATTGGAGAAATTCGGCTCGATACAAATATTTATTGAAATGAGGTCTTTTTCGACACCAATCCTCCTGGTTTGACAATTTAGAATGACACATGGACTGCAATTATATTTTATTAGATGGGTTTTAACGGTATCTAGGACCTAGTTAAACGAAATTTTGATAGCAACTTTAATACATTTTATATTAATAGAAAACCAACTTTTTGCTACATTTCCACGAATCCGTCCCTCTCGCACTGAGGGTTTTTTCGCATCTGGAGTAACTGGGACGCTAAAACTTTTACGTATTTTGGGGGCGGTACAAAATAATTAGTTGTTACCTCCAGTATGATGGTTAAGTATGTAATATATATTGACGAAAGATGAATCCTTATTTATACTTAATTATACTATATTATACGTGATTATTGATATCTAAAAGGAATGCGGCAAACGTGTAGACGTGCCGCCATACGTATCGCCTTAACTTCCAGTGCGTGTAAATCTATAAATTGACGATATCTGTCATTGTAATCCAGCTATAATGAACAGAGTGTAATCTGGTGACGATATATATTTATTCCACAGACGCGAGAGGAACTTCGAAACGCGCTAGAAAACGAGCTGCGTTCGTTCGCGGCGGACCGAGAGGTGGCCGGCAACACTCTGACGTCATGGAACCACGCTGAACTGGAGGTGCACTACCAGTGTCTACAGAACGAGGTCAAGATCGGGGACTACTACCTGAGGATACTGCTCGAACAGAAGGATAATGAGGACAGCCCTATTAGGAAATCGTAAGTAAGGCTTGAGAAGTCACTATGTTTGCGCCCAATGTTTGTGTGAGGGGTGTAGTCCCGAGCTTTCATATGATGTCCAGAGTCCCGACAAAATACAAATTATCCCGACCAATAACAAATAACAACGATCGGCGGGCAAAAAAGTATTTTGTTGTTATTGCTTTAAATTTAATTAAAAAAAAAATTTGGTTTCTAATATTTATGTACGTATTTGTCTCGACCATAATCCCAAAATCCCGAATTTTCGAAAGTTTTCCCATCTGGCAACCCTAGATGGGTGCCATTTTAGTATCCGCCTCTCTTTGCGCGCAAGATAGGGGCATGGCTTACAGTTGAATCACTAATTACTAAAAGAACACAAGTCCGAAACTTTCTGTAAATATAACTCTAAGTATATCAAACAAATGGAGGATTTACAGATTCGAAATTTCGGATATGTGCCCTTTTAGTAATTAGTGATTCAGTTACAGTTGCGTAGTAATAATAATTTTACGGTTACCGGCTTCCGTAGATTTTGCGGAATTACCTGGACGGACAGATTGACTTCTCGCCTGCTTTCACACACCCAATGGCCAATCATAAGCACAGAGTGCATAAACAAATATTTGTTACAAGTCTGTAATTTGTTGTTGGAATGAAGCTTAAGAGCCCGGCGGAGGATGCATAGTACATACAAACGGAATACCAAAATCATATATAAATTATACATATTCTTGAGGTAGTGTGTATTTATTCCGATCGGATTACAGAATATCTAGGTTCTCAAATATCAATTTTATAAGAACATTGATTTAAACATAAAATATGAGAAAAATAGGTTTTTTATGGAAGTTTTAAATTCTTTATATTTTGCCTTTAAGTCAGTGTTCATATAAAATAGACATCCGGAAACTTAAATATTCTGTAATGAAATTGAAATAAATACACATTACCTTAAATATATGTATAACTTACAAATGATTTTGGTATTCCGTTTGCATGCATTCTCCGCCGGCCTCTTAATGCCGCCTGAACCAATACCTGCACTCGTAGCACAGTGCTTAATCGCACGCGACGCCACTTAGTTGCGAGGAGCGTGACACGATGTTTTTTCGATTAAACAGTACGTCACGCTCCTTGCACATGTGATCCAACTAGTGGCGTCGCGCGCGATTAAAGACTATGCTACGCCGCCTGAACTATCTAATTAATCTAACGAACTTAGTTTAGACCCTAGACAAGTTTTAGCTTTTGTTAATGGCTTTTGCAAGCTCTAAGAATAATGAGATATCTAAATTATTTCACGTATTTCATGCTATTATGAGCAACCCTAAATTTGAAGTAGCAGTACGCGACATGGCGGGAGTGCGGGCGAGTACAAACATTTCAGTGTCGCACTCTTGCCTGTCACGTAATATACAGTACCCCCAAGCATATAATGCGTATAATCTTCGCCACTGTTCGGCAACGTTCGTATTTCCTTACACTTTCTATACGATCAATACGGTCACGTGGTACGTCCGTATAGATTTGTATGCGCATTATTACTTTGGCAGTACTGTACATAGCCAATCAATTCTCAACCGTATACCCTTCCAGTTACGAGTTCTTCAACGACCTATACCACCGGTTCCTCTCGACTCCTAAAGTGGAGATGAAGTGCATGTGTCTGCAAGCGATGAGCATCGTGTACGGCAGGTACTTCGAGGATATTGGCCCCTTCGCCGATACCAAGTATATCGTGCAGATGCTCGATAGGGTAAGTGGGAATTTACTTATATATTTTTTCTAAAAGGAGGCAAAAGCGCTGCCACTGTAGCTCAGTCGTGAGAACGCCGGATGGATCGGGATAAACGGGATGCGCATGAGCAACGCAACGGGGTGTCCACTAGTATCATATACAGGGTGTTGATTTGGTCCACAACTTGCGTTACAACTTACATGGCGCTGACTCCAAAAAGCACACAAAAAATACCGATTAAAGAAGGCGTTATGCCCTTTTTATATGTCCTAAAATTTTCTGGATAAATGGTCACTGCGGCACGAAGCGCTAGTACCTAGTTACTCGGGTGCCTCACTCCACCCTCCCACCGCTTTGCCAGAGCTGAGTCCATTTCATCATGTCTGTCGTACACTAGACGTTTTAATGTTGTCCCCAAAAGATCATCAATCAATATCAATACAAATAATAATAAAAGAGTAGAACCGGTGTTGACATTGAAGAAAAGAATTCAAAAACATTGAAGAAAAGTAATAAAAATAGAAAGGGGGTGACTAAAAAAGAGTAATAGAACACAAATTAGCGATTTTTAGAATCCTTTTTTGTCTGTCTGTTTGTTCGCGCACATCTCCGAAACTACTCAACGGATTTTCATGTAGTGTTCACAGGTGGACAGAGCTTAATTTGGAGTAGGATATAGGGGTTGTTTCATTAAAATCAGGTTTATTAAATTCGGTCGGAAAAAAGTTGTCGCCATTTAAAGATTTTTGGAATTTACTTTTCTGCTGTTAGAAGTTAGAAGTAACATAGCAAATAATAATTATGGGCGATGAAGCCCATAGACGTCAGGAACGATTGTTTAAAAGAAAAAAAAAGAAAACTATAGCTAGAATTATGTAGGCTATAAAATTTTAGTACATAAAAAAATAACAGGTGGCGCTGTTCATTAGAACGCGCATTAATAATTATTTCGTTTAAATAGCGTCATCTATTTTGGTAAATCTTTTGCCACGCGAAGTCGCGGGCAACAGATAGCCTTAAAAAAATTACGAAATAAGAAACTTATTAATAATAGTACATTACGATACGAGAGCGATGAAACGTTTTTCTCGCACGAGTTCCGTATAATTTTTTATAGCACAAGTGCGGAAAATGCCGACTTTACGCACGCGCAGCGTGCGTAAAGCGGTCATTTTACGCACGGTGTGCTATAATATTTTTTTCTTCATACCTTGAGACGGAATTTGCTGACCAAATCAACATCCTGTGTATACCTGATGACTTGTTCTATCTCAAACAAAGAAATGACAAATAATTTTTGTTCCAGACATGCGACAGAATGGAAAGAGATAGACTGGTTCAGTTCCTAGCTAAGTTAATATTACATAAAAGAAACGTTAGCGAGATATTAGAGTGGAATGGTATTAGGTGAGTAACTTAATTATTTATTGTACACAGACACATTAATTAAAATATGGGTTTTAAATATAACGGAACGTGGCGAGCTTATCTCAAAACTGAGATTTCTTCCAGCAAACCAAGTCTGAAAGTGGTGATTTGATTAATAAATTTGGGTATACTATGTGCACAAAATAAACTACATAATAAAAATGAATGAATATGGCCATTGAATGCCACAAACTTTGTAAACTTAACCTACAAAACTTAGTAATAATTACATACGTACTAATATACAACGTGTAACAAAAAGGTGTAACCATATTTGAAGAGCTTATTCAGTCAATGATATAGAACTACTTTTACTATGGAGCCAACACCGAAATCTCAAAAAAAAATCTACCCTTCCATAAATTTCGGCTGAGAGGCATTGCATTTTTCTATGAAAAAGTAATTTTTTTTTTCGAGAACAAGCTCTTCAAATATGTTTACACCTTTCTGTTACACGTTGTATACTATAAATACACAATGTAATTACTATTTATATTCCTACTTTGCCTTGATCAGTCACTATGACCGAAAACGGCCAGGAGGCATCATTATCAGTTTCACAAGTTTCTGCGCGGTACGCTGAGTGCGGGAGTTAGCGGGGGGCGATAAGAGGTGCGCGGGGGACGTAAACAACTCGCGGCTCAGACGTTAATACCTTCCTCTCGACGCCCACAGACCGCGAACGAACTTGTCAAGCTTTGATGGTGATTGGCTCCGACCGTTTTCGGTCATGGCGACCGTTTTTACGCCAAGTTGGTAATATGTATTGTTTAATAACGTTATTTTTGGACATTATCATCATCGTTTTTGGCCAGTGACGCGTGATATGTCGCTATTAATGTCGCTGTCTGAAAAACACCGGAAATAATTTAGGTGGATACTTTTTATGTCGCTTCTTTACTATATCACAGAGGTAAGAATCAGCAAAGGCCATAGATATCATAATAATGTCAGTGATGGCAATTCGCTTCGCTTAGAAGGTCATTTCAATTTTTTTATTCTTCCGATGAAATAAGGGTTAACTTATCGTGAACGATTAATAACGTAATAAATTAATAATCAGAAATAAAATTATCTAAGATTATATGTTTTTATTGCGAAATCCAACGCTTTGAATACTCTAATTATTATTAGAGTGCATTACAAACTAGAAAAGATCAATCAGAAACAAATTTAAAATCACAAATATTTTTGAAAGGGAAATTTTTTCAAAAATTATTGTGCTTTTAAATTTGTTTCTGTTTGATTTTTAGTTGGTAATGCACTCTAATAATAATAAAATTATCCATTGTTAAAAAGGCGTACCGGAAGTGACGCACAAGTTCCAAACAGGCCCCCCCTATACGAGATGCGAACAAAGAACTACCCACTTGAAAATAAAGACGATACATAATCTCCACAGAATACTAGTGGACCTGATGACCCTAGCTCACTTGCACACGTCTCGAGCGACGGTGCCTACACAGAGCAACGTGATCGAGGGCGGCCCGCGGGAGAGCGGCGCGGATCGGGAGTGGTACTACAATGTCGAACAGACAGACCTCTTGCATAGGAAGGGGCCTGTTAGCACACAACAGGTGAGTCAACATATAGCCAATGAACTAAATTCGCTTAGATTACTATGATAGAAATAAATGTATATGTTTGAACACTTGGCGATTTATCCATCGCAAGGAGATATAATAGTAGTTTATGCTACAAGGGCGAAAAGGAATAAATTACGAGGACGATTTAAAACACTAGCGTAGCGAGTGTTTTAAACGTAACCGAGTAATTTATTGCTCTTACTCCCGTGTATCATACTACGTTTTTCAATGCATAGTGTGAGGAAATAGAACAAATATAATCAAAGAAAACCATTTAATTATTAAACTTGAAAGTTACATTGTTACAATTTTGCAAGTTAAGTGTAATACTTCTTCCCGCTAGTTTGAATGTTTGACTTTAGTTTAATAATTATTAATTTCCTCCCTTTGAAATTCAGTGTAAAATTAAAATGTTGGGAACTTTAAATTATGATTGGCTCAAAAGGACTGTATCCAGAGACGTTAAACAGTGGAAAAAAAGTATAACATTTATGGTACACAGGAAAGGTTGCAGGTTAGCCAACTTCTCGTAAATAAAATAAAAATAATAAAGCCCTAGGGCAAAATAATCGACTTTCTGTTCGGTTTTGATGCATAAAAAGTGGGCCTTTACGAGCACTTGCATTAAAAAATTAACATTATGTCATTGCAGTATAGAAACGCAGAAAGAAAAGTAAATCTGGGTGTGAGGAGCTCTGAACCCTGGTTCTGCGTTTCTATACTGCCATGATAAAATGTTAATTCGCTTAGATTAAATATGTTAGGGTGTGTTAATTCTAAAACCATTTTTAGGTTTAATAAGCCACATTTTAGAACTTGTGGTCTAAAAAACCTCATGATGGTGTATGTATAGCTTTACGAAAAAGCTGCAACTTCCATTTGCCTACGTGTGACGTCACTTGAGAAGTGGCTGTTTAGAAATTTTGCTATCAAGATAAATTTATAACAAAATGCTTCCGATTGATTTGACAGATGGATGACAGATGAGTAGACAGACCACTTTATTTTGTAAGCTATCACACATCACAATCAGTATTATGTCTAAAATTCTCAAGCGGCGTCATAAGTCATAACCGACAATTCTTTGAAAAATCATGGTTAATCTATATACAAAAATAATGAAAACTATGCCCTGAAATAGCATAACACCGTGAAAAAAAAAAAAAAAAAATCATTTTGAAATTAAGATATGGGAATTGGGTGGAAAATTTTCCCGTTTTAAGTTGACACTACCATGTACCCAAGTGGGCATGGGATAAATTTTCCCGTTTTAAGTTGACACTACCATGTACCCAAGTGGGCATGGGATAAATTTTCCCGTTTTAAGTTGACACTACCATGTACCCAAGTGGGCATGGGATAAATTTTCCCGTTTTAAGTTGACACTACCATGTACCCAAGTGGGCATGGGATAAACTTTCCCGTTTTAAGTTGACACTACCATGTACCCAAGTGGGCATGGGATAAACTTTCCCGTTTTAAGTTGACACTACCATGTACCCAAGTGGGCATGGGATAAATTTTCCCGTTTTAAGTTGACACTACCATGTACCCAAGTGGGCATGGGATAAATTTTCCCGTTTTAAGTTGACACTACCATGTACCCAAGTGGGCATGGGATAAACTTTCCCGTTTTAAGTTGACACTACCATGTACCCAAGTGGGCATGGGATAAACTTTCCCGTTTTAAGTTGACACTACCATGTACCCAAGTGGGCATGGGATAAACTTTCCCGTTTTAAGTTGACACTACCATGTACCCAAGTGGGCATGGGATAAATTTTCGTGTATAGCATACGTGTTATAAAACGGATATAATAAAATTGTTATAAGAC
Organism: Ypsolopha sequella; assembly: GCA_934047225.1. NCBI lineage: Eukaryota > Metazoa > Arthropoda > Insecta > Lepidoptera > Ypsolophidae > Ypsolopha > Ypsolopha sequella. Next base: position 6,853,904 of record OW204002.1, on the reverse strand, counting down.
GATGTAGTTCAGGAAATATAATTTGCACCGATGAATGGGAGGGCTAATCTATTGTGTGATTGATAAATAGGGGTCACCTGTTTTCACAAAAAATGTAAATGGAGTGAAATGGTCTTGATACATACTAACGAGTGCTGGTTTTAAAATTGTATATTCTTTTACTTTTTCGTACATAACCCTGTGTCGGTAGCTGTAAATAAAAACGTTGGGTAGGTATATAAAATAAGTTACTTTTTTTCTTACAATTTTCTTAGTTCTAAGAGAATGAGCCCGTCTCCTACATGAAGATTTTTATGAAAATCAATTGCGTTTAAAAAGCTAAAAACAGTAGTAAAATTATTTTTTCGATATGTTAAAAAATGACGAAGTTATTGGCAACCAAAGTGAGCTTAACGGCATGTCTCGTCACGTCATCTGACAAGATTTCATACTAAAAGTGATAAATATCGCTATCGCTAACTTCAGTAATAATGAATCTTTCAAAAACTCAAAAAGTTTTGTGCTTTGCTTTAACTAATTAATGAGTTACTATAAAAAATATACTGAGATTTTACTACTGTAACAGGAGACGTGTCCATTAGAAGTATCAACATTAGCTCTTCACAGTTTATGTGTAGTCGTGACCGTGAGTCGTGATTTACCGGCACGTGCCTTCATTGTTCAATTGTTACTCGTATCTAAAATTAATCCGAATTGGTGCGAATTATATTTCCTGAACTATACATTTATTTTGACCAGTATTGTTATTGATGTATAGTAAACCAATAAATTTTTGTTCCTAGCTAAAAGAACTGTACAAATCCGGCGAGATAACGAACAAAACTAAATGCTGGGCCAACAGTATGGAAGGTTGGCGCGCCTTGGCCGCTATTCCCCAACTAAAATGGACGTTGGTTGCGCGAGGAAATGCGGTCTTCGATGAAAGCACTCTAGCTGGGACGGTGTTGGATTTGCTAATCACTTGTGCGAGATATTACCCTAGCAGGTAAATTATCAGGGTCTATTTGTGAATTTCTTTTTGTCTGTCGTATAAGTTACTCAATAGAGTGGTTACCTGGAACTCTCGGTATGCTTTATGGTCACTACCAGTTTTTATTATCACCGCCTAAACTCTACCACACTGGCTATTGGCTACAATTTTATTATGACGCCGAGATAGATGCACTTCTGATCTTACAGCAGCACAGGGCTGTTAATGAAATGAGAATACAATAAGAATAATAATATGATGTACTGGTCCCGGCAGTAAATAATGCACATCGTGTCGTAACGTCATCTCTGTCGCACGGAGCACTAACAGTCGGGTGACAGAGACGGCGCTCTACGAAGCCGAAAATGCATTATTTACTGCCGGGTACTGTAATAAAAATTTATGACGGCGATAAACTCTTAATTTTTGTATGGTGCAACCTATACCTAACTTTTTCTGGGACAATAATTGATGGTGGTGATGATATTTCCTATGATTTGAATAAAATCTCTAAGGATTAGAACAATTTACATAAACATTTAATTTTACACAGAGATGAGGAGGACGCGGTTATCAGACCGCTACCGAAGGTGAAGCGGTTGTTGTCAGAGCCGGCGTGCTTAGCGCATGTCGTCCAGCTGTTGCTAACTTTCGACCCTATTCTTGTTGAGAAAGTGAGTCTATTTTATATTTCATTATTATAAAGATATAATGTTTGGCTGCGGAAAGGTGAGACAAAAGTTTTTTTTTTAAACTTGCTAACCCCAAATATAATTTTACCATTTCTGTAAATACGATGTTTGATTCGCCCTTCAACCCCGAAACTATACTTTTCTCGCAATTGAATGATTGCCACACAACCAGTTTGTTATTGGGGACATAGCTTTTATAATTGAAATTCAACTGATCATGCGAAGAATTTTCTCATCTTTCTATACCTAGGTTCCTAAACGCCGGGGTAAAGGTAAAAATTAACTGTCACCCGTTCCACAACCACCCGAGTGAAAACGAAGAGCTTCGAATAACTCCGAACAATTCTCGAAGGCGTTCATAAACCTTGCCAGAAATGTAAAATTCACTTTTGACATTTTACACCCCGTAAATTCAGAGTTAAATTTTCACTTTGACATTTGCCATCACATTACGCGTCATTTTTTGATTTCGGGGTTATAGAATTCTTCGGAATGACTCTTACAATTAATGACTCGTACTCGTAATTTTACAAAAAAATATCCTTTGCCACGTAAATAAACTGCCTTTACAAAGTGGCCGTTCCAAAACAATAAGTAAATATATTTCGTCTCAATCTAATCTCTTTCGCTTTTACGAAGTAAACTTCCTTTCGACGCATAAAACCATAAACGCAAAACACCAACTCTTGGTTTTGTGGTCTTTTGCGGTTTAGTTGAAATAATTAAAGCCTGACCAGGAAAATAAAAAACCTGCTCTAGGGGCGCCACATTTGCTTTTATGATTGCAACACTCATGTTTACACACACATATTAAAAACAAAATAACACTTTGACAGCACACAAGCACACACACGAAAAAATAATAGCACATTTTTTTTTCGTTTTATTTTCCCACTAAGTGGAAAGGCAAAGGGATCTTAGCCCATACAGCCATGTCTGACGTAGTTATTATCTGTTTATATGCACTATCCTCTTCTGTTGAGGATCATCTGAAAGGTCTATCCTGTCTAAGTCACTGTCCTGTCGTTTCCGCTATAATGATAGCCTTATAACGCAAATACAATAATAAATAAACAGGGTTAGAAAAAACACGAAAAGGCACAGCCCGCACTTTTGTTCCATTGAACAACACACTACACTGGTTACGGCGATTTTAATTCACAATATTCTATCACTATTGTTGATCAAATACCCAAAATGCAATATTTTTTCAATAAAACAAAAAAACGACGCCATCACATCTTCGCGCTTTTTTCCAACCTCAATAACAGCACACTTTGACAGCAATCGAAATAATGACGACGTCATTATGACTTTTCAAAGTTGAGGTTGCCAGTAGAAGAAATAAGTTCTATTGGTTTTCCGCAATATGGCGAGGTTTTTTATTTTCCTGGTCAGGCTTTACGTCAAATACCAACTACGTTCAATTCAAAAACACCACCTTATAGAATTTTATAGATTCATAAGGATCAATTGAATCTGTGTTCTGTAGTTCTTTTTTTGACAGATGTCTAAATTGACAGATGATTAGTTATTTATAGATTTTTGACAGATGATAAGATTTTCTTATATTTTTGACAGAGGTCAAAATTGACAGATGATTAGTTATTTATAGATTTCAGGCGTATTGAAACGCTACCCTAGACGGGACAGAAGGGTGGTTGGATTGACAGTATAGTTGGCTAGTTAACTTTTTAATATTAATTCGAGACAATTTCTTGCCTCCTATCTATTGTCTTAGCGATAATGAGAACTCAACAGATTAACTACCTAATGTTTATTCCTTATTTCACAACTTCCGCAAGAAAATCGTTTGCATACCCTATCATTTTATAGGTAGCAACCCTGTTGTACGAAGTGATGCAAGACAACCCGGAGATATCTAAGTTGTACCTGACCGGTGTGTTCTACTTCATGTTGCTGTACACTGGATCAAACCTGCTACCCATCGCGAGGTTCCTGCGACTGACGCATATGAAGCAGGCTTTCAGAGCAGACCAAGTAAGTAGGGTTTGTTGGTTTACATTATGTGGAATTGAGAGTTTCGTCCGAAGTGAGTGTTGCTTTTTTGGGCGCCGCCGCCGTCGACGTCGATATAACTCTCATAGATTATACAAAATATTCAGTTTTAATTGAGTCGGTCCCTGAGATTCCTTTGCTATGCGGGAGCGGTGACATCGTGTCTCGCGTCTCTCTCTCTCGAAGTCTCGCGTCAATTCACGTGACGTCACCACACCCCTTCCGCACAGCGTAACAACCTCAGGAACCGACTCAGTTAAACGGTAGACCTGTATATGCAATCGCTACCAGCCACATATCAAAAAGAGTCTGGTTATCATTCTTAGAAACTCTATCACAATGAGTTAAGATTGAAAACCGAAATGCGCGAATGCATACTGATCACCCGGTACTGTGTGCCGTTTTTGAGCCGCAGACGGGGAATCCAGGTATTATTTTATGAATGAAATCTCTTATACGAGTATGTACTCAGATTCTTGGGTTTGTCTGCATAATAATTCATATACTATTGCGCTGGTTGAGCTGTTAAATATACAAAGTAGGTGCATAATTGTGAGGTACCGAAATTAGACGGAAAATGTTTCATGACTTAAAAATATATACATTTTCCTAAATTATCTTACTCGTATTTATGATGGATAGATCTTAATTTTATTGTTTTTGTTCCAGAGCAGTTCAGACATAATGCAGCGCTCTATACTGGGGCAGCTGCTGCCTGAAGCGATGGTCTGCTACTTGGAGAACCACGGCGCGGACAAGTTCGCGCAGATATACCTGGGCGAGTACGACACCCCTGAGGCGATATGGAACTCTGAGATGAGGTTAGGCCGTTATAGAGTCGAACAAAATGCGACACTGTCTCTTTGAATTTTTTTTTAATGAGGTTATATATTTAAAAAACATATACTGGGACGGCATTAATCCCCGAGGGGATGACAGAGGCGTTCCGTGTGTTAACTGTGAAATGCAAGTCACAGTCCACACTCGGTACACCCGCGTTTCACCGATGATTATTACGTCCCAACGTGATGGATGGTGAGCCCTATCGCCGTACATTCGACGCAAACACACGCTTTTTCTCACGATGTTTTCCTTCACCTTTCAGAAAGTGGTAAATAAGAACAAATACTATGTACATAAATTCCGAAAAACTCATTGGTGCAAGCCCGACCGCGGATCGAACCTGGATCTCAAGATTTTGAGGCCAGCGTTCTACCCCTAAACCACAAAATAGATACTACCAGAAGGCCGACTCGACGACGGAGCGAAAACAGACGCACACATGCATAGACGCGTACGTACGATGATCTCGGCAGAATTTCGTATTGGCATTCACCCGAGTATCTTCGAGATCGTCGTACGTACACGTCTATGTGTGCGTGCGTCTGTTTTCGCTAGTTATGCGGAGTGAACCTTCTGTAAGTAGTTATTTTATGCCTGAGCTATCGCTGCTGAGGTTCTATTAGTTTGTAATGTAAGTTTTCCCTCCACAGACGGATGCTAATGATGAAGGTCTCGGCCCACATAGGAGAGTTCACGCCGCGGCTCCGAGCTCACATCGCGGCGCGGTACCCATACCTCGCGATCCCGGCTGTCAACTACCCGCAGCTGCAGGCAGAACTGTTCTGTAACATGTTCTACCTGAGACATATGTGCGACATGCAGCGGTTCCCTGATTGGCCGATACCCGACCCCGTGAGTGACGTCACCGTTTATTACCTACAATGAATGTCAGGTCCTGCAGATTATGGTAATTTCGTCATTACTCCTTGGTGATAAGGACTTTGACTGGGGCTTCTTTTGTGACATTTAAACTTACTCCTTGTGGCAGTTATCATGTAGGTTGTTTTTTTTTGGATCTTTTAATATATGGGTGCAGAATTTCATGGGATCTCTGGGTTTTTGACGGATCCTGTAATTTATACCGGGTATAATATAAGGTGTATTTTAATGAAACCACATGATTCACAGATCATACCTTTCCATTCACACCTGGTATATTATAATACGACGACATTATAATATAACGCATATGGCGTCACAAATGTGTTTGTCACAGAATGCCAAGGCCAACTCGTCAAATGATCAAAAACAACATGATCTTGCTAAGTTTCTTGCCCTTCTTCTTAGCAAGACTAATCGAATGGGCGGAGGTAGGCATGTATTTTTTATATGTAATCGTAATAATATGTAGTATATAGGGTGGGATTTGGTCGGCGGCATGGATTCGTGCTGGGGGCTCGGTTGGTGATCATTGAACCTTGTTCCTGGTCGCTGGCCGGGTCTCCGGTATTGGTTCGGGCGGTTGATTAGATTTCACCATGTATAATTATAGATTTTAATCGTATATACAATGTGTAACAGAAAGGTGTAACCATATTTGAAGATCTTATTCAGTCAATGATATAGAACAACTTTTACTATGGAACCATACCTGAAATAATCTCAAAAAAAATATCTGCCCTTCCATACATTTCAGCTGAGCGGCAATGCATTTTTCTATGAAACAGTAATTTATTTTTTTCGAGATACAGGTTGGCTCCATAGTAAAACTTGTTCTATACCATTGACTGAATAAGCTCTTCAAATATGGTTACACCTTTCTGTTACACGATTGCTACATAAATTAAATAAACCTTTAATTTAGTTCATATACATTTATTATTTTATTACATGTGTATATTTTATATTTTTGTAAAATTAAATTTGTCTCGTAAAAAGTGTATTATGTATACCTACTTAACAAAATAAACTATTTGAATTTGAATTTGACAAGGCCTTAAAACCCTTTTCGGTATCCATTGTATCTCATCACAAACCTTATTCAACCTCCAGGTCCAACTCCTGAAGGACGTGCTGGAAGCGTGGCGTCGGGAAGTGGAGAAGAAGCCGCCGTCGATGACGCTGGCGTCGGCGTACGCGGCGCTCGGGCTCGGCTCGGGCTCGCACGACGAGAGCGCCGTGCGGAAGGCGTACTACAAGCTCGCGCAACAGTACCATCCTGATAAGAACCCTGGCGGACGGGTGAGAAACAGTTTCTGAATTTGCCCTCTTTATTTTTATAATCGCTCAAATGGCACTTAAGAACACGCTCCGCTTTTTTTCGTCCGTTTGATGCGAAGTATTTTTTAAATATTTTTCTCATCTTACCGCGATGTTTTTGTAAAAACCAGGGACATATTATTCATATTGGCCATCTAAATGAAGTCCTAAAATTTATTTGATTGAATTGTTTCTCCTTTGCGAATTATTTTGGTACTTAGAAATTATGAAGAACTATTCGGAACGGGCTGGTAAGTACCAAAATAATTTGCAAAAGAGAAACAATTCAATTCAGATAATTTTAGGCATTCATTTAAACGGCCAATATGAAGTGGTGTATGTCCTTAGTTTGTCCACATCACGATACAACATCGCGATAAAGGCCAGAAAAATGTTTAACAAAATGCTTTGCATCAAAACTGTCGTCGTCGCGGACCGGGTTTTTAAGAGGCGTTGTTACGCGCAAACCTCCATACAAACTCTATCACTACATTGTGGAATGTTATTATAATATTTTAGGCCGAGTTTATTAATATTATCTAGGTCAGGGTTTGATCGTAGGGGGTTCGTGACAAGATTTACGTTATGGCGGCTGACTGGCTAGCTCGCGCAGGCAACATGAAAATTGAGCAAAATTGCCGCGAAAATCGACTTAATTTTCGACAAGAAACAAGCCTACTATCACAATTAACTAATTAACAACATTACTTTGTGACTTTGTGATTATCTTTTATATTTAAATAAAAATCCTTCTATAGCACGTTTGTTTTAAAGGGGTTCGCAGTCTACTGGGAATATTTATAGGGGTACGTGGGGCTATAAGTTTGAGAAATCCTGATCTAGATCTATGTTAAGGTCGAATTAAAAATCGTGAAATTTGAGTAATATCTAGCAGCCGGATTGTGAAGAACCCGCCTTTTTTTAATTAAACGAAACGGAACACTTAAATTCAAAATTTAATCAATAGTTCCTCAACATCACCTTATGTATTGTGTATGCTGCCATAGCAAAATTTCCATTAGTTTCTGTAAATTAGAATTTTGAAATTTTAAACATTGGGGCCCATGTAATATTTTGTACGTCGAGGCCGTATTTTGAATTCAGAACGAAACGAAAGATTGTATAGTAGTATCCGAGCGTAGCGAGGGATTCTAAGGTTGAATCCTGAGCGTAGCGAGGAATTCAATATACGCCGCCCAACAAAATATCTTGGCCCCGAGTGATACGCACTATTTTTCATCATTACCTATGAGAAAATAATAAGATACGAGTACGAGGTATTTTTTTGGTAATTATTGTTGCACTACATTAGCTGCATCATTTACTGTTTTCAGGAATTAATATATTATCACTATTACTACTCGAACTCATTTTAATTATTATTTGCAATAACTTAGCGAGGACTAGCTTGGAATTTTTTTCAGCGCGCATCGCCGCCCTAGCCTAACCAGCCAGTAACTTCTTCATAAACTATGCGTTTGACCTCTTTGGTTAAATGACACGAACGCGGACCAATCAGAGGAGAGAAAGCGTAAACTCCTATGGGAATAAAATTGACTTTAGCTCCCGCTATCCTCTAAAGAAAATTGGAGTTTTTCGAATAGGTTTGATGAAAAAAAAAATGTACTCTTGCAGGATCGTTTCGAAGAAGTGAACCAAGCGTACGAGTTTCTATGCAGCAGAAACGTGTGGACCGGAGACGGCCCGAATGCTGACAACATAGTGCTGATTCTCAGGACGCAGACGATATTGTTCCAGCGATATTCTGATGGTAAGTTAAACGAATGGTCATTTTATAATTTAGCCAATTGGAAATTAGCTCTTGGCCTGTTTGTTTCTTTGAAATAATCACTGCTTATTTCATCACTATTTGTTCATCACTGCTTCTTTCATCACTTAAATAATCACTATTTGTTTCTTTGAAATAATCACTGCTTAGGTTTCTTTTGTCACATAGATTGCTATGTGTAATCATTGGATTTATGCGCTTACTTTCTCCAATATCTCGTAACCGAATTTCAAACGCACATAAAAAATCCATCTAGTGGCTTCCAAGCAACAGGAGTTTATATTATACAGACGTTATATTTTATATGGTGTTACTTTCATTACATTTTCACGGTTTCTTTATCTGATGCCCGAATGCTCCCTCTTTGTTTTATGTGAATTCCATTGCTTATTGAATAATATTTTTTACTTAAATCGCAGTACTTGTCGAAAGTGGGCGGCAGATTCAGTAAAACAAGTTTGCAATGTATGCTGCTTAACCTGTTTCATTTGGACGCGTCTGTTGTAGTGAAATATCAGTATATATATATATTTTATAGTACCTGATTAATTAGTTAAAGCAAAGCACAAAACTTTTTGAATTTTTGAATAATTTCTATTATTACCGAAGTTAGCGATAGCGATATTTATCACTTAGTATGAAATCGTGTCAGTTGACGTCACTATACATGCCGTTAAGCTCTCTTTGGTTGCCAATAACTTCGTAATTTTTTGAGATATCGAAATATAATTTTACTACTGTTTTTAGCTTATACAGGAGAAGGGCTTATTGTTATCGAAAATCGATAAGAGAACATCTCAATTTAGATGTAAAGGCCAATGATGATATGATCTGTACAATTCCGATAAGTGGTACACCATTAACTCAAATTTGGTTGTTTCAGTGTTAGCACCATACAAGTACGCGGGCTACCCACAACTCCTGCGCACCGCCCGTCTCGAGACCGAAGCGGAGCAACTATTCGCGCAGCGAGAGGCGCCCGCGCTGCTGCCGGCAGCCTGCGAACTTGCGCACGCGACTGTCAAGTGTTCCGCTCTCAATGCGGAGGAGCTGAGGCGGGAGGGGGGACTGCAGGTGAGACATGTACATGTGACGCTAGCAACCGCAACTCCTATGCATAGCTCATTAAAAATGAAGCGGAGCATCTGTTCTTCCGTATCCCTTGTATTAATTTTGTTATTTAATTATAATTTCAAGGCGCTTATTTTCATTTCAACTTTGCGGCTCTAACTTTATTAATGAAGCCGTTAAAATATAAAGCCATAAAAAGCCCCCACTAAAAAATGATAAAAATGATAGGTAAAATCTATAATTATACAAGGTGAAATCCAATCAATCGCCCGAACCCATACTGGAGACCCGGCCAGGAACCAGAAACAAGGTTCAATGATCACCAACCGAGCCGCCAGCACGAATCCAGACGGCCGACCAATAACAATATCAATATTGAATGTTTCAGGTGTTGCACGAGGCGATGACGCGCTGCGTGTCCGTCCTCTCCCACACGACGAGGCCCGGCGACATTGGCGCGGCGGTCTGCGGTCACTGCGCCAGGTGCTTCGCGGTGGCGGCGCAGTTCCCGGCCTGTTTACTAGTTATGAGCGAGCTGCCCCAGTTACCGAGGGATCTGGTGCCTCTGCTGAAAAGACCGGTAAGCAATGAAATGAAATGAAATATATTTATTTATGTAATGTATGCATATCAAAATAAAGTAACTTTGCTAGAAAAGCCTAATTAACATTAAACTGTGGTCGTCTAACGCCATAAATCACATTTATTTGATACTTTTCATAATGGGTGGCGCAAAAGTAATGTCATAATTTGAATTGGCTGCCATTTTATTATAAATGAAAAATAAAGAGCTCTGTTTTCATAAAAAGTTTATTTGAAAGTTTAAAATTGATTACAATAATTGGAAAAAATTATATCGCTCAAATGGCCACCTTCCGAGTTGATGCATAATTGCGCTCGTTTTACGGCATTTTGAATTGTTGCTCGCAAAACATCTAGCTATCTGGCTCCAAATTGGCGATTTCTTCTTCAATGTTATCTTTCAAGACTTGCAAGGTTCGTGATTTGTTGTGGTAAACGCGAGATTTTAAAAAGCCCCATTGGAAGAAGTCTGGTGCTGTTAGATCTGGTGATCTGGACGGCCATTTCAGATCTCCAAAACGAGAGATCAAAATTTGTCAAATAAGCAGTAACAATAATTCCAGGTGCTTGAGGTGTGTATCGTTCCATGGCTTGTTAACAACTAATTCTCTACATATCTACATTATAATTGTCAAAGAACAGTGACATTCGGCGCCATCTGCAAAAATGGCAGCCAATTCCAATTATGACATTACTTTTGCGCCACCTTATACAAATATAAGAAAAACAATCATAAGTTTTGCGTTTGGGAACGTGTTTATCAACCTTCATATAACTAAATTGGCAGCTTCTCGGCGACACGGCGTGCGCGGGCGCAGAGGCGGTGGCCGCTCTCGCCGCCAGCGCCACCTGTCGGTCGGAGCTGGTGACAGCGGGCGCTCTGCACGCCCTCGTGCCGTGCGTGCTGCAGTACGACTACACGCTCACAGAGTCCGGAGTCGATACAGACGCGCAGGCTAATAAACAGGTCAGCTCCTCCCCACGGGTTGAAAACAACTTTAATAATTAACGTTATTTACGTAAATGTTAGCCTGTAGCAGCATGCGGCTGTGTGGTCAGTTACGATCTGCGGTCAAGCAACGCTTGGCATGGTCAGGCTTTGGATGGGTGAATATTAGTGGCATTTATATCCGGGTCCCTCCGTGCTTTGGAAAGCAAGTAAAGTTGTTGGTACCGGCTGATATCGAAATATAATGGTCGTTAAGCTATGTCAGAGGCCTGTATGACTCTGACAACTAATCACACGACAAGAAGACGTGAACATTTTTCTGACGTCAAAAAATTTAATAATAAAAACCTCGGTGGCGCAATTGATAACGCGCTTGTCTTGATAACAAGAGGTCGCAGGTTCGAATCCTGGCTGGGGATTAATTCAAATTCTTGTCTTTGGATTTGTTTCTGATTGATCTTTTCTAGTTTGTAATGCACTCTAATAATAATTAGAGTATTCATAGCGATGGATTTCGCAAAATAAACACAATGTTAAATAAATATTTAGTCCTGAAAAGGTTGCGCCAGCGCACACCGACAACCAGACAACCACGCCGTCCACCTCCTACTAAAATACATATTTTGAGAGGTCGACGCAGGGATTATACATGTATCGTGTAGATAGGTAAATCTTTACGTCTTTGGGGCGACGTCACCGTGATAATCAGCCGGCTACCACCAACACGCAAAAGGATCAGTAAAAAAAAAAAAAAAACTGGTGAGAATGATGCTCCGTAATAAAAATAGCTAAATTTACAGATATAATACGCTTCCAGATACGTTAGAAACGTGAAAATTTGGTCACGTGTAGAAGATATAATGATTATAATAAAAACCGGCCAAGTGCGAGTCGGACTCGTGCACGAAGGGTTCCGTACCATTATTTATAAAAACGGCAAAAAACATGTCTGTTGTATGGGAGCCCCGTTAAATATTTATTTTATTCTATTTTTTAGTATTTGTTGTTATAGCAGCAACAGAAATACATCATCTGTGACAATTTCAACTGTCTAACTATCACGGTTCATGAGATACAGCCTGGTGTCAGACGGACAGATAGACGGACAGCGGAGTCTTAATAATAGGGTCACGTTGGTTGCCCTTTGGGTACGGAACCCTAAAAATTTAAACCTGGGTCTCTTGTCAACAGTCCAGATTAAGGGGGGCCTTGGTATCGGTGGCGCAGTCGGTACCTCTCTTACCGTGTAAGCGAGAGATTACAGGTTCAAATTTTCCGAAGATTTTTTCAAAATGTTTACGTGACTTCAAATTTGTTTCTAATTCATCTTTACTAGTTTGTAATACACTCTAAATATTGTTAGTATACAAAGCGATGGATTTCGCTATAAATCATACATCATAATATTAATAAATCCTTAATATTTGTGTTGACATTCACAGGAAGTAGCCAACAACCTAGCCAAGTTGTGCGTGGTAGCTCTGGGCAAGTTGTACGGTCCGCACGAGGAGGCGGGTCCAGACGACGAGAGGATATCGGCGGCGCTGCATACGTTGCTGACGCCGTACTTGTGCAACAAGCTGAACGAACCGGACCAACATGAGGTGAGACTACGGAACCCTGTTTAACTTGACACTCCCGGAAACGTTGTGCCTGAGGCCTATCCTGTTTGATAGAGCTGTTCGAGAGGTTTTTATATAGATCGGGTACCTCGGTCTTATAGAAAATAAACCTCTAAATTTTCATGATAAAATATACAAGGTGACTTTTTGATCATCGTCCAAATTCATACTGGAGGCTTGATAAGTGATCAGTATCTTGGATCAGTAACAATTTTTGTAGAAATTGAATAAAAAAGAAAATTTTCGATATATATTTCGACCCACTTGGGATCGTCGTCAGTCGAATATAGAACAATATCATAAATAAATTCGTAAGAATATGTATATATATATAATAAAACGTTTAAAAAAAGCTTTTAAAGCAAAAGTATTTATTATCATAACAATTTTTGTGAAATTCGTATAATGAAATTTCGGCTTCCCATATAAATTCAGTTCTAGTCCCGAGTGAATCACTTGGGGAGTCGAATTTCACCAAAATTGTTACTGATGCATGATACTGATCACTTACCAAGCCACCAGTATGAATTTGGACGATGATCAAAAAGTCACCTTGTATATGTAACCATTCGGCTTTTATTTATGTATATATTAGTGTTTATGAAAATATATATGAATTAGAGCAAGATATGTTTCGAGCCCTCTTGGGCACGGCGTTAGTTGCAAAATTTTCGTGTTTTTACTGTGGTTTATCAGATCGGGGATAAAATTGTTGGAAATATTTCAAAACTAAAAACTATCAAAATTAAAAAGTTTTTTTTAATCGTACGGTATTCCTTTGACCTAGATTAGTTGAAGACTTACACAAATAAAAAAATATTAGAGTGCAGCAAAGCGTAGCGTAGGCCGTCCTCGTGCCCGCTGGACTGACGATCTGAAGGACGTTGCGGGTGGCGGCTGGATGAGGATGACTGAGGACCGCCAAGAGTGGCGTAATATGGGAGAGGCTTATGTCCAGCAGTAGACGAATACGGGCTGATGGATAGAGTGCTTTGCAAGATAGAAAACGACGCACGAAACGACCGCTTAACGACCGTTCATAAGACATTCGTGTACGAGTGACAGAGACGACGACGCTCTAAAAAACCGAAGATAACCGATTATTGACTATATTCTCTTTATAAAGCTCGAATTGCATTACTTTTCACCGGGTACTGTATCATTTTATTCAAATTGTTGTAAGTCTAAGCGATTCTTCACTGAAATGTTGTACAGGTTCTGATTAAGTTTTCTATCTTTTTATTAGTACGGAACCGAAGTAAGTTATCAGTTGTGTGATTTTACTGTTGTCTTGTACAGCCTGAATTAGAATGCTACATCCTTGCAACGTAATTTTGGCATGTCTATTGTCATGTTTGCTGTTAATAAAAGCCCCTAGCTTGTTACCCCTTAGGTATATAGGTAGTATTATGATCTTATGTTGCACCTAATATATCAGGGTTTTTCAGCTAAATACTATTAGGTCTTTACATATGAAATTGCTGTTTTCTATAGAGAATTTAAAGGAAACTCAATTTTCAGTACTAACATTTTTGCATTTTTTTTAGAAATCACAAATCCAGTTTATGTGATTTCTTTTGTGTATGAATGAGACAACATTAAGCTAACAGCAACATTAATTTAATTTTTGTAAAGTGTCAGCTGTAAAAAATTATTACGAATCTTATCATGGAAATGGATTTGGGACGAACTGTTTTTGAAGATTTATTTTTTATAATCAAACTGAAAATAAAAATAAAATTAAATACGAGGATGTAAAACGTTGAAATCAACTTACAAATAATTGAAATAGCTTTTTTAAGAATTACAGGAATTATGAACTCATGAATCTGTAAGAAAATTTCGGCAATTTCATAGGTAAAGACCTATTATTAAGGAACTGGTTTAATACGAAAGTATTGAACTTGGTTGACAACATGCCAACCGTTTCTTAATGTAATTTTGGCTTTATGACGTACAGTCAGCAAAAGATATAGTTACCCAGGCCCAGCGTAAACACTTTGACCCACAAGTGAGTGATAGATGAGATGTGAAATACTTGGTCAATACGTTATTCAATATAGTATTCTTCATCTCATATATCACTTACCTGCGGGTCTTTGGATCGAAATGTTTGCGCTGGGCCTGGGTATAGTACCTATGTATATCTTTTGCTGACTGTACAAAGTGTTGTCCTTGTTATGCGGCGTTCAAAAGGCAAAAACAAGCCTTGGAAAAGCCGATATTATATCAGTGAAACAGTTGAAATGTTAAATTAAACCTCTGAGTGTAAAAACGATTTCTAGATATTATGTAAAAAGGGGAAATTATTAATCGGGCGAATAAAAATATAATTAGTGACTTCAAGAGTCCGGAACAAATCCCAAAGCGTGCGACTAAAAATACTTAGTGGACGAATTTAAAGTATGAAATCGAAAATACTTCACCAAAAGTCAAAAAATAGATGCGACCACGAGCAAAGCGAGGAAGAGCATGTTAGGTTTACTGTAAGATAAAATAAGGAGCCGAGCAAAGCGGAACGGAGCGAGGCGATGTCCCTAGTTTTATTACTTAAAATTTAATTATCACTAAAATAGAAAATTGTTCGCCTAAAAATCATTCAACTCAACTCAAATTTGTATTTTCAAGTCGCCGTTTTCAAAATTTTTACTACAGTTCTTCGCCCGCTTAGTATTTTAGAACGCAATATTCGGTATTTTTGACACCTTTAATTTGAATTTATACTCGCTGGTTTAAATACTACCCTTTAAAAAGTAGGTAGAATTGAAAGCCGCTCACACTTAAATTTAACATTTTCAGCTCCTAAAAACGCTAACATCAAACTGGCGGACTCCGTACCTAGTGTGGGACAACAGTACCCGCGCCGAACTACGGGATACGCTGGAGAAGAGCAAAGCGTCGTACGAGGACGGGGTTCCGTTGGTGAATCCCTTCGTGTATAGCGCTCACGAGGGGCTGCTGCCAGTTGGAGGGGTTTACTTAGATATTTATAACGAGCAATCTGATTTTCCTGTTGAGGTGAGCAATTTTCTTTAGAGTTCCGTGAATAAGCTAAATTTCTATTGCGCTCGTGAACAGATATTTTGACCGCGTTATGTTGTTTCGGTATATATTTAGGCAGGACAGAGCTAGTTTGTCAACATTCGTTATTTATTTTCAAAGTATAATATTATCTCTTGCAGAACCCTCAACAGTTTATCCTGGACCTACTAAAGTTCATTCTACAACAAACCCAAGCGGACATGAGCGCGGACAGAGTACAGCACTTGACTATGGCTTTGAGCGCGCTAGCCAATGTTATATTGAAGAATCCAGGTAAGTCTTGTTTACAAAAATAACAGGTGTGTCGCTAATTGTCAACTCGTTCAGATTCAGCTCACTTCTGCGGCATCGAGCAGGGAAGTGGACAGGCAAGTGAGCAGCGCGAGTATTTGACTGTTCGGCTACTGTCCAAAGCAACTTATGTTGTAGTATGAAAGAAAGAAAATTTAATTTATTTGCCACAAACTAAATACTAACAATAAGTTACAAAAAGAAATTATTTAAGTACCCTATCTGTAGGCAAAATGGAGTAATCTCAGCATTTGCTGTAAGTTGAAGGCAACGTTACAGCGCTGGTTTTCAGATTACCCCATATCTCACTAAACTTAACAAAAATATCGCAGGAAGGAGGAACACAAAAAAAATTATATGAAAAATAATAAAATAACTAAATAATAAAATGATAAAATTAAAGCAGTGTCTACTATACAATATGCATTATCTACTTTACTTCCGGTTTCGTTTTTATCTATAGTACTATCATGCGACTATTGCTAGTAGTACTGTTGCCACTTTGTACTGGACTTAAGAGAAGGAAACTGCAGTATCTCGGTCACATAATGCGTAGTAGTTGTCTGGTGATAGCTGGAGTTATTGGGCAGAAAGAGTAAATTATAAAATGTTTATGTTTTGTGTTCACTAATTTAACTGTACGAATATACTGACATCGAATGATCGACAGAGACACGGCACACGCCGCTGTGACGTCAATGGATGGTGTTTGGTGACAAGTATTGGCCCGAACAGTAGTAATGAAATTACATCTGCTAAATTGAATATTACAAGGAATGGTTCAATACAAGGCCAAAAACCACCAAGTTAACCGCGAAATTATTGTTTCAAAAGTCCAAGGTTGTGTTCCACATCGACATCATATCTGTTTTCCGATGAGGAGTCCCGAGAACAGATATTGCTGCAATGATAACTCAGCTCCGATAGCAGGTGGTACTTTAACTAGAAGAAGTCCTTGTATCTTTATTGACTATCTTTTACAGGTGCCGAAATCCAATGCATCGGCCAATTCGGCCTAATCTTCGGCCTCCTATCGGCGCGAGCGCACACGGCCTTACAGGAAGCGGCGTTACGCACCGTCCTCGCGACTTCCGGTAGTCGAGAATGTGTGGAGGACATCGCGGCGAGTGGGGTGCTGGGACACTTGTTGGTGCTCGCTGGGACGAGGCCGCCGCCAAATGACGCCTTGCCGGCCTTGGCTGCGTTACTGGCTAATACTTCTATTGTAAAAGAGGCGTTAGCTAAAGGTAAGTTTAATTTTAATATTAGCTTTAAGTTAAGGGGTGAGCGATTTTCTTGATATAATTCGGGGTGCGCGGGAGATACAGGTTACAGTTAACGGTTAACTTAAAACCTGCCAACTTTTGTGTACCATTGTGGCTAGTACAGACTCATATGCATTCTATTGCTAGTAAGAAAATTATCTCATTAGTAAAATAAAAATAGTGGTAGAGTCTTTAGCTCCTTTTACTCCCTTTCGTCTATTTCTATAACTCAAGCATCACTCTGTACAGCGATAGCTGCTTGTGGAATATTTAAGACTTCTTAGCACGAACTTATACAGAACAATTCAGAGGACCGGCCGACACGAGCTCTAAGACGATTCAAGGATTTCCATACTAGCCATTCCTGATCGTAACCCGGTGGGAGATGTTCTGCAGGTTTTCCCCAGTCAGGGCTCAGATATGGCTGAGGCGCTATTGTAGCTGATACACTACAGATTGCAATAGTGCTCAAAATAAGTAAAAAAAAAATTACACGGACTTGTTTATAGAAATAAAGCCTCAATGGCATGTCAACTCAGTCAGAACTTAACCCATCATAATTTCTTCAACAGGTGTCATCCCCAAAACATTACATACTAGCCTCAAGATATTGGACATCCATTCATCAACTTTCATTCTTCTCCAAAAATCTGTAATATTAAATACTTGCAGGATTGTCCGTAAATTCCTAGGACACGAATATTTGTACACATGCACTTGGCTTTGTCCCGTGCCATTTTACCACCTCTAGAAACATCTAAGAGATAAAAAAAAACAACATAATAGTAAAAGTATACTTATTTAAATAAAGACATTTTATAAAAAAAAGTTTGCGAATGTTACTAAATTTATACTTGCGATTTCCATTTCCCTTGAAAATGGAGTAAAATCCGAAACCGGTTGGGAGTTAACATAATATAAGTGAAAATATAATGTATAAGTGTTTTTGATTCAAGATTTGCGAATGTTATTGAACAATCGCCTTTAAAAGCTCTACTCCACTCGAAATGATCTGCTTATAGACTTCAAAACAAAAAACTGGTGTACTTTCAGTATCTAGTTGTTTTTCCCCAAACATGTCGAATGTTTGTTTGTTGCAGGAGCTGTGATATACTTACTAGACATATTCTGCAATAGCAAGTTGCCGGAGACGCGGGAAGCGGCTGTCGAGCTATTGGCACGGATGATGGCCGATAAACTACATGGACCTAAGGTTATACATATATACATCGTCACAACATGACGTCCCACGTCTCGTTGACGATTGTTATGATCAATACGATGGGTGGTGAGCCCTATCACCGTACTTAAAAACCCGGTGCAGGACGACGCCAACTCCGATGCGAAGCGAGACGTATCGCGACAATAAAGCGCATATTTGGCTGGCTGATCTAAACAAGCGCCTCACGCTTTACCCCACGCTCCGTTCGAACTGTGCTGAGCGAGTTTCACCCTTTGCGTTGGAAATAATAATTATTTCCGAATACCTTATTTGTGCCTCGATTACTTGTTATTTTTATTCTGTTTTAATTAATTAGAATATTGATGATACTTCCAAGTGGTGTATGTGAATAGAATAGAATAGAATAGAATATCTGTTTATTTATCTGCCACAATACAATTACATAATAAAAACTTAAAACGAGACATTTAACAAAATAAAAATAAGAAAAAACAATGTGACTAAAGTAGAAGAAGTCATGTATCGCAGCAGACAAAAAGGCCAAGGACTCAGCATATGCTGTAGTCTAACAAAGTAAGACCGACAGCGCTGATTTTCAGTCCGGGCCCACGTAGATAACGCACGAACAAACAAAACAGAGCGAGTATCAATATTACATATTCATGCATAACTAAACAAAATATCCATATAACATAGTATATTATATAGTATATATATATTTGTGATTAGTAAATACTATATAAATAAATAAATATCTTAATTTAGAATTTTACCACCTTGTGGGATAAACTTTAAAGATATCTGAAAATAAATAATATTAAATAGAACAAATTATAGCCAATCTAGTTTCCAGTTTTAGGCAGGCGAGGATTTTTGTAAGTCAAGGAGATACTTTTTCAATTTACTTTTGAAAGTATACTTAGACTTAAGGTCACGTAGTGGCGGTGGAATATTGTTCCAGCATTTTGACGCCATGTACCTAAAACTACCCCTAAATGCAGTAGTTTTATGCTTTGGACATAATAAACGGTTTATCCGAGTGCTGTATCTGCTACGAGAAGATGACCACGTAAATTTGTCGTGTAAATACTTGGGAGAACCAGTCTTCACCACTCCAAACAGTAAAGTAGCCAAGTGCAACTGACGACGACCCTTTAAAATATTGGCTGAATTAAGATAAGGAGTGACATGCGAGCGCGGAGGGATACGGAAGCAATACCGGGCACACGCATTTTGGACGCGCACGATAAGTCGCATTGTCTTTGCATAAAGGCAGGGCCCGTAGACAGAAATGCAATAATTTAATTTAGAGAGAACAAGCGATTCACAGAGCTTTATGCGGAGTTCTTCACTAAGAAAGTCACGAATGCGGTATAATACTTTAAGTCGATAAAAGCAGTTACGTGTTAACTCTGCTACATGACTTTCAAAGCGCAACTCACCGTCAATTAGAAGCCCCAAATTCCTAGCTTCACGTACACACTCTATCGGTTGGTTCATAATACAAACTGAAGAATTGGTGGAAGTTATTCTCGCAATCTGGTGTTTAGATCCTAGAATCATATACTTGGACTTGGACGGATTAAGGACTAAGGAATTTTTTTTACACCATAAAGAGATACGATCAAGATCGTCACTAAGCTTAACAGCAGCAATATTGGCTTCAGAGGGATTACAGGGTATGTATAATTGTAAGTCGTCCGCGTATAAGTGGTTAATGTGCTTACTTTGCTTGTTAAATGTTCATAATTAACTTAACGAAGCCTTGTAGAAGTACTCGATTTTAGGGCGAAAACCCATTATTTTAAATATTTTTCTGGTCTTTAACGCGATGTTTGTGAAAAAATCAGGGACATACACCACTTCATATTGACCGTCTAAATGAAAGCCTAAAATTTATTTGATTGAATTGTTCCACTTTCGCGAGTTATTATGGTTTTTAGATATGTATGAAGTACGATTCGGAGCGGGTTATTAAGGCAACAATTTAGACCCACAGTTTAACGTGCCTCCTCAAACACGCAGACCAAACAGAAAATGCCCTCACGGGATTTGAACCCGCGACCTGTGGATTTGTGATCGAGACGTTCGAACCACTAGACTAAAGAGAGACTGACGGAACTCGTACATTGTGTAGGAAGTATACCTGTCAGGATTTTTGGTTGCCTCGCCGTGGGCTTGGCCTTCGGACCCATTGCTTGTAAAAACGTATAAGTTTCTTTTCGTCTTAAGCCATAGTATAATCAAAAAATAGATACTACCAGAAGGCCGACTCCATGTAACGAGCGAAAACAGACGCACACATGCATAGACGCGTACGTATGATGATCTCAGCAGAATTTCGTATTGGCATTCGACCGACTTCATCCGAGATCGTCGTACGTACTCGTCTATGTGTGCGTGCGCCTGTTTTCGCTAGTTATGCGGAGTAAACCTTCTGTAAGTGGTTATTTTGTGGTATAATTAAGGTGTTTCATTTTGTTATCAGGTCCGCCTTACGATATCTCGGTACATCCCGCCGGTGTTCAGTGAGGCGATGTGCGCAGGCGCCGGCTCCGTCGCACACATGTTCGACTCTCAGCACGAACATCCCGAGCTCGTGTGGAGCGATGACGCCAGGAGACGAGTGCAAGCTCATATAGCACTGCTTAGAGACAGGTACACATGTAGTACACAAGGATAGTGAGTGTTCAGTGAGGCGATGTGCGCAGGCGCCGGATCCGTCACGCACATGTTCGACTCTTAGCACGAAAATACCAACGTCCTCTATTATTTAATAATAGTAGTTTATACTACAAGGGCGAAAAGGAATAAATTACGAGGACGATAGTGTGAGGAAATACAACAAATATAATCTTGTGAACTTTAAATTATGATTGGCTCAAAAGGATTGTATCCAGAGCCGTTAAACAGTGGAAAAAAAAGTATAACATTTATGGTACACAGGCAAGGTTGCAGGTTAGCCAACTTCTCGTAGATAAATAAAAAAAAAAATAAAGCCCTAGGGCAAAATAATCGACTTTCTGTTCGGTTTTGATGCATAAAAAGTGGGCCTTTACGAGCACTTGCGTTAAAAAATATTTTTGGTACTAGGTAGGCAACCGTTCTCGTTTATAGTGTAACATTATGCCCGTTGGATTGAAGATTTGAAGGACGTTGCGGGTGGCGGCTGAATGAGGATGACTGAGGACCGCCAAGAGTGGCGTAATATTGGGGAGGCATATGTCCAGCAGTGGACGAATACGGGCTGATGGATGAATGTGTTAACAGCTCTAGGTGTGCCATTTAAATACGTGTGACCATTTAAATCCAGGCATCAATCCAACCAGCTCCGAGACCCGAACGTGACGTTCGAAGACCGAGAAGTCCTCGAGCGAGCTTCAGCGGGCGAGGAGTCGTGGGCGCCGGCCGGCGAGGTGGTCGTAGGGGGTGTTTACTTGAGGCTGTTCCTGCAGAACCCGCAGTGGAGCATACGGGCCCCCAAGAGGTTCTTGCAGGAGTTGCTCACGGAGACACTGTCCGCCTTGTCCAAGGATTGTGCTGAGGTAAGACGCCAAGTTATGTTATGTTTCCAATTATTTATATAAACATATACCTATTTTTTTTTAAATTCATTTATATATTTACTGCTATCTTTAAATAATCTATAAATAACCTTTAATAACTTTAGTAACTTCCTAATGGTAGAAATTTTGTTTTTGTTTTTAACTTTAATATTGCCACCGGCTCTTAGCAATTGTTCACCTTATTTTTGTATATTGCATAGGGTCGGTTTTGGAAACGGGCCTTAACTGAAAATCAGCGCAGTGGCTTGCCTCTGCATTAGGTATGCTGAGTTGAGGACCTTTTCCACTACCACAGCACTTACATTATTTATTTATTAGTTTTAGTTGTGTTTTTTTTTTGTTGATTGTTTTTTAATTGTAAAGTATGTATATTTTCT
Source organism: Ypsolopha sequella (assembly GCA_934047225.1). Lineage (NCBI taxonomy): Eukaryota > Metazoa > Arthropoda > Insecta > Lepidoptera > Ypsolophidae > Ypsolopha > Ypsolopha sequella. The sequence continues at coordinate 6,831,444 of OW204002.1, read as the reverse complement.
TTTCTTTGTTGTGTAATGCTGTGGAAATTAAATAAAGAAGTTATCTATCTATCTATCTATCTACAAGCGACTCTTCGTGTTCCGGCGTGACGTCATGAGAAGTTGTACCACGAGAGCTTTTACAGGCAGTTGCGTAGTATCCGTCGTTAGTCCGTTACCGACTTCCGTAGATTTTTACGGAAGTCCCTAACTAGTTTTGATACTATTGGCATTAGTAGCGCCGAACGAAATCTGTGGATTCGTAAAGATTGTATTTGCGCAGCTCTGTATCTGATTTAGAAAATATCTTCACAGAAAATTATTTTAGTAAGGCAAGCTTCTACTTTATTCAAATCAATTCAATCAAAACAAATGTCTTTATTGCTGAAACACAGGTAATTATAGATGTTACAATATTGATGCTGGTATTGTTCTGCCGTGTTCTGTATATTACAGTATGCAAATAATATATAACAATCTAATGTGGAGAAATCCCAAACAGAATGAATTATAGGTACGGAATGGATTAAGTTACTATGTAAAGTACATTTGTCATCAAATGTATTACCGAATTTGGTCTGCTAGATAATCGTTAATGCTATAGTATGCTCTGTCGAGAAGTAGTGCTTTGAATTTCAACTTAAAACTTGATATGTTATTTATGTCACGTATATTGGCTGGTTTTTTGTTATAGATCTTCGATCTTTATTAAAACAGTTGTTTATGTATTTTGATCATCAGGGTAGCCGAGGCGACATCTGTGCTAAGGCGCTAGCAGCGCTACTTCGAGCTAGACCCGCGTTGGCCGAAGTGTGCGCTCAGTTGGGTGAACTGCCGCGTTTGGCGAGATTGTTGCCCAGTTGTCCGCAGCAATCTGTGCCTGTGTTGGCCGCCGTAGCTAATACTCAAGTAAGTGCCACTCAGAGCTAGACCCGCGTTGGATGAAGTGTGCGCTCAGTTGGGTGAACTGCCGTTCTTGGCGAAATTGTCGCACATTTGTCCGTAGAAATCCGTGCCCGTGTTGGCCGCTTTTGCTTACCTCGTCAAGTTGTTAGTTACCAAACGAGCGCCTGCATGTTTTGACAGAAATAAAATCTATGCTACCAGTAATGTTTGTAGTTCTATGCAGTAACACTGCCCCATGCTATCATTGATTTTTGAAAATTCTGAACTATTAAGTATAAAAACGATATCTAATTGGAATTTAATGCCAGTATTGCAACAAATTATATTTATTTTCTTTGCCCCAACAGTCGTGTGTGATGGCGCTATCGTCGACAGAAGTGATGTCTGGACTGAAATCAGCTGTTAAATCATGTCGCGAGATAGTCGGAGTCGCGTGCGAGGCACTAGCTAGTATATTCAACAGCGCTGCTAATACTGATAGATTAGTTTTACAGGTAAACACCATTTTGTTATGTATTTTTTTACTCTTTTGCAATTATTCGGTTGATGACGGCCTGAAGAGGCCGAAATGTATCGTAAAATATAATGTTTTTTTTTGTTTATAAAATTACTGATGGCAACCATGGCTACCGCTCCAGCCCCTCTATTAAGTATTTTTGGCTGCGAACTGAACTGAGTGCCTCTCATCAAAAACAGATAAAAACTGAACTTTCAAAATTGCCTTTAGTGGGTGTTGCACTATGTATGTCGTCACTTCAAGTGCGAACATATGCTTCGATAATCGGAATTCGATAGTATATCTATGTTTTTGATGATAGGCACCCAGTCCAGTTGGCAACCAAAGATATATAATAGGCCCGCAGGTCGAACCTTGCGCAGGGATAGTTATTCAATGTGACAACGCAACCACAGCTTTAGTGCCGGGTACGGAAAGAGGCGTGTTAGAGGCGTAAAGGAGTATTTTAAATAATAATGTGATATATATAAATACTTTAATAAATATATGCCTCTATTAGCTTTTTATTTGTAATAACACATATACAAGTTTAAATATAATCAATAAATAAAATTAAATTTTGTACTTGAAATATATTTCGGCCCTTAGTAGGCCGTCATCAGTCATCATCACTTTAATTTCATAATTTAATTTTATAAACTGAATTTGCTTTAATTTTAGGCTGTTTTTTTTAATAAGTATATTATCACCTATTTGAAAGAAGTCGCGGTACAAATCAACAAGCTGTATTACCGACACTGATTTAAAAAAAAAATGAGCAGATTGCTCATCGATTTGCATTATAAAATTTTCAATTATTTATGTTTCAATTCATATATTTATGTTGTCTCCTTTCCAGGCTTTAGATTCAGACCTAATAGGCGAGCTCTTGTCCCTCTTAGAGACCAGATTGGACGGTCAAGCGGCCGCGCAGCTCGTTAACGCGCTGAAAGCCATGTCCCGCTCGCAGACCCACGGCGAGAGGGTGAGAGGCGTACTCTCCAAGTCGAGGGTATGGGAGCAGTACGCCGCGCAACGACACGACTTGTTTATATCGTCCACGCCGCATTGTCATCAACTTACTGGTACGTGTTTGTTTATATCGTCCACGCTGCGTTGTCATCAACTTACTGGTACGTGTTTGTTTATCGTCCACGCCGCGTTGTCATCAACTTACTGGTGCCTGTTTGTTGATCGTCTACGCCGCGTTGTCATCAACTTACTGGTACGTGTTTATTTATTGTCCACGCCGCGTTGTCATCAACTTACTGGTACGTGTTTGTTTATCATCCACGCCGCGTTGTCATCAACTTACTGGTACGTGTTTGTTTATATCGTCCACGCCGCGTTGTCATCAACTTACTGGTACGTGTTTGTTTATATCGTTCACGCCGCGTTGTCATCAACTTACTGGTGCGTGTTTGTTTATATCGTCCACGCCGCGTTGTCATCAACTTACTGGTGCGTGTTCTGTTGATATTTTATCTTTCAAATAAAATACTAAACGATATGCGAAACTGCAATGTCCTCAGCCAACGATACACAATCTACCCTACAATTATTTTCACTTATTATTGTAGGACCTTGTATACATTATTTATAATAAATAAGAAACTGTTACCCACGACACATTACACTTGACTGGTTTCGCTGGCTTCCGTACAGCTTCTTCGGAGCCAAACAGCGTTACGCGGTATTTCACCGTTGTGTATTGTTGTAGGAGCGCCTCATACCGCGGGGTACCTCACCGCGCCCCCCGCAAACATTCCTGCGCAACCGCCGCCGATCGACTGACCGCGATGACATCACCATAGGAACACGCACCTCTGACGTATGTTCTCTTGTTTCTACTCTAGTTATTGTTGCGCTATTGCCCACGTGATTGTTTAGTTTAAGAGATGGAAATTGCATATTTTCAAGTTGTAAATTGACAGGTATCTTAAAATGAAAACACATAGTTTACTGAACATACTTAACAAGTTTTCCAATGAAACAAACGTGCAGAAAAGAAAATTTTCTCGTTTCCTTACTAATTTTAGGGCGATTTGCGTCGCCAAATTACCAGTTTGATGTTTGTGTGTACGAATATCGACGGAAACGACATTGAAATAACGTTCATATCAGTGCGCAATGCATTGTGGCTGTTACGATGCTTGCTGCGTCCTTGATAGGGCGAAATAGGAGAAAATACTTTTCATATGGAAGTGTTTGTTCGATTGAATAATCCTATGTTATGTTTATAGCTACCAAGTCTATTTATTACTCAAAGCATAAAGGAATTAAATCGATCAAGCCGCTTAGGAGCAGTAGGGAGTTCAAGCCAAAAAGCACCATTCGGTCGTTTTTTTTTTCATATAGATGTTTTGGTGGTATCAAGAAAAATGTTGCATATTGTCTTAGAGTTGATAATTTATATACAATTTTTCAATATTTCTTGTTTGGCCATAAACGAGGAGTAGGCTTTATAAAGTACCAATTTGGCGATACCAAGGCCCTTAAGAGGCTATGCGAATTTTATTTTTGTCACTGTCACTCCACGCGAAAAAACGCGCAGTGCGAGGGGGCCGGATTCAGGGCGAAAGGGAAAAAAGTTAGTTTTATATTTTTATAAAAAAAAACTTAAATAGCTAGCAAAATTTCCAAAATCAAAAATCTAGATATTGTTTAAATCCATTCTAATAAAATATGTTTTGAGTTCTGTTCATGGTGTCTATTCGTCAAACGGGAAGAAAGTGTATATGAAGACCTCATTTCAACAACTATTTCTACCGAGGAAAATAATATCCAAACATGTTTTCCAAAGACAAAACCCTAGATTATATAGTCAAAATGCATGCACCAGAAACTGATTACAATTTTCCGTGTATTTCATGAAATACACAGAAAAGAAGCACCCGTATTTTTCACATATCGCCTTAATAACTTACTGTAAGTCTTGTATGGAAGGATCCAATTTTTGGATATGTTTCTTTGGGAAAGTTGTTCAGTATGATCAGTTGAGTGTTTAGTTTCATTAAAAGATACCAGTCCATCAGTGGCGTGCACAGAACTTTTTGCTGGAAATGCAAACAATTGGTCAAGAAAACAATAAAAAAAATATGAAAAAATTTAAATATCACTTTGAGAAAAAAATATTGTATGACGCCAGGGTAGACAATAACACCGATTCGGCGCAACACAACCTGACTTAATTGACAGGACTAAACTCAATTTGAGTGTTCTGTCCTTTTCTTTCTGTATCGAAAAGACAAAGTCGGGACGCTCAAAATAAGGTTAGTCTTGTCAGTTGTGTTGCGCCGAATCGACCCAATTGTCTACCCTAGAGTGAAAATTTCCTATAGAAACTTTCTTTTTTCAAAGTGATATTTAAATTTTTTCATATTAGTTTTTATTGTTATTCTTGACCAATTGCTTGCTTTTCCAGCAAAAAGTTCTGTGCACGCCACTGCAGTCCATTGAACCGGTGTATTACATTTTGTATTCAGACTGTATAGTGAAACAATTTGAGCAAATATACTCTTTGTACCCATGACAAGATGTTGAAGCAACAAGGATATTGTTAAGGCTAGAAAACGATGATTGTGTTATTACGATTTCTGCAACGGTAAATAATAATAATAATAACAACTAAGATCTACATACGTCTATTAAATTCAACTTTTGGTGGTCGATTTGATTAAAATAATCACGACACGAGATTTTTTTGATAAAATATTGAAAGTAAAACATTAACGGTGTTTAACTTTAGACAGTGTTTAAATCTGTTGCTGTCACTCTTTTACAATATGAAAGAAAATGCGACAACAAGAGATTTAAACACTGTCTAAAGTTAAACACCGTTTTGTTGTTTCTACTCATACAAAATTTACAGTAATAATAAATTATCAAGACTAAATTATCCACTATTACGAGCCGTGCTCTTCCGAAAATTATAGTTAAAAAATAAAAACATTTTAATGAAAGACTAACAATGTACATTTACACCTAAGTATGAATGTATCATTGTTCATGTCATTCAGAAATTCCATAGACCTCTTATTAAATAATGCACCAAGTATTACCAGCCAAATACATAAATGTATTCAATATTTTGAGGTATTTTATAATTATCTATTAGCATTCCTAAACTCCTCTCGAGACTTTAAATCGACTTGACAGACACTAACTGGAAATTTCTTTTGAAGTGGGCATAATACACACCTGGCTCCTCCATTTTCTTGTCGCAATGATAAAGTGGTTAAAACATTTAATATAAACAACTGGGGCTCTACCGCGTAATTCTCATTTATATCAACTTCAAGCAAATGCATGCGAAATTCAACGCGTGCAAAAGAGACGGCATGTTAGGCGGGCGTCGTCGCACGCACGTCAAATTTCAATCTCAAGTTGATGTTGATGAAAATGAGAATTACGCGGTAGACCCACTGGTTTTGGCATTACCTTCTTAAAATTAACATTATAAATGTACGAGTACAAGTTTTACTCAAAATATAAGTCCACCCGATGTACCTGCGCTGTAGACCAATCCTAGTAGCGCGGGAAACTGAGCTACCAATGGCAAAGAAGAGTAAATCATGTACACACCCGGTGTCCTTAGTGGTTGGAATAAAATCCCGCGGTTTTGTGTGCACTAAATGTTTATTATTGCTGTATACATAGGTTACTGGCTTTAAATCGATGATTACTGTTAATTTTATTTACTTTAATAGAAGCACTACACTGATATAGCTCAGGGTTTTTATTTAAATTGATTATGAATTGATTTAATATTGACAGATATAGCTCTGTACACGTTACTTGAAGCAAGCAGAACGGAAGGACAAAATTAGACGTAGGGTTCCGTCAGTAATGGCAACTTGAACAAAAGTTACACAAAAGTGTTGCTATCCTAATAAATGGCACATACAGATTTTTCACAGTTTATTTACCTCTGACAGCTGTTCTATATCCAATACATAAGAAACATTTTCGATCAGCTTGATAATGTTTGAACCATCTGTACATGTAATTATGTTTGACGTACACCGAGCTTGACGGTATAAGAACCTGTAAGAGAGACAGAGCTATGAATGCATAGCAAGCAACACTCTGCCATTTTATTTGGCAAATAAAGTTCATTATTGATTGTTTAGTGTTTACCCGTTCAACCCTTCAAAAACTGAAGCGCGCTTTTCTGTGCAAACGAAAACTGCCGATCGGACTTATATTTAGAGTAAAAACCGTATGTATTTCTTAATAAAAAATTGTGTGTAGATTATACTTGAATTTTCTGTGAGAACACATGTGCGTTCAAGAGGGTTGCCATAAACATGGTCCCAAAGTACCGAATTTTTGACCCCTGTCAAAAATGTGTCGAACTATAGTTGCTTGGGAAGAGTTTAGAAACTACATGTCCCGGCAGTAAATAATGCACATCGTATCGTATCGTCATCTCTGTTGCACGAAGCACTAACAGTCCGATGACAGAGATGGCGCTCTACGAAGCCGAAGATAGACGATGTGCATTATTTACTGCCGGGTACTGTACCTTGAGGAATATAATTATGATCTCTTCTTAGGAAATCACACTAAGTTTCCATGTTACTGTAGAGATATAATATACTAAATAGACTTGTAAGGTTTTTATATTGATCTGTGAAATAAGATAAAGTGAGTAGAATTCACACTTTTGTATGAACGAATTAGATGTTTTAAAATTGAAAACTTATGGAACCAATTTCTTTTTAAGTAATTCGCATTATAATTTTTCTTTAATTTACTATCATGTAAATCAACATTAGTTTGTAGCTTGTTTACTTTAAGAGTTTTTTTTTTCATTTTCACTGTACGTTTTTGTGATTTCTTGCCATGAATATGAATTGAGATTTGATACTTGTATTATATGTGCAGCAGTTCAAGCTCTTTGTAAACGATTTTAGCAGCTATGACGATGCAATAAGAACTGCCAATAGGCAGCCTACCATGCTGGCGTCCGTACTTCCTTCTATTAATAAATCAGATTAAATAGAGGATGTGTCGAATTAAATATAATACAAAATTATCATAAGTTATAAGCTCACAAAAGCAAAAAGGAAACTAATGGGAGTTCGTTATTTCATAATTAATTAATATATGTTTCAAAAGGATTTTAGAAAGTATAAACATGCAAATCTTTATTATGTCCTCAAGCATGGACGAACAAATACGAGTATTAGTAATATTAATAATATTAGTAGTATTAGTAATAGTATTCGTTCGTCCATGCCTCAAGTGAACGAATAATATTTCACTGTTATTATAATATTAAAACTATTAAATGAATGGATTAAGTGTTGATAGTTTTCGCCATATCATAGATAGGATGTAACCGCAAAATTATGTTTTAATAGAAACACAAATATAATTGGGTGTAATTCATACTAAACGTCCTTCGTTTGAAATATTAATTATTATTAGAAGCGATGAAAATGTTCGATGATTATTGTGTCCTGATTATCGAAGTGCAACGAATTTCTGTGAAATTATATAAAGAACAAGTATCTAAAACTGTTCAGATTTCTCCATATAAAATATATTAACACAAAGTATGTCAAACTTGTGTGTATTTCTTTGTAAAATTAGGTTCTTATAAGATTAGAAAACTATAAAACTGTGGGTCTTACTCTTTAATATTAATCAGGACACAGGAATGGTAAAATCTGGGAACTCTGCAACGTGCAACACGCGGTGGTGACAGTGATTGTACATGGATATTTTTATATTTAGGTTAAGGCATACCACTGTAAAAATATAAATATTAATTAATATATGCTGTGAAATTAAAAACAGTTTTATTTTCTGGAACCGTACTTTTATATCTAGATCAAAACAAAAGTTAAAATCAGATCCTTTATTAGGCGTTTTCTAAAAAAGGCAATACAATGTAATTAAAATACAAAAAGCAAAAATTATCGAGCTTATTTATTAAAAAAATATAATATTAAGGTTAAACGTCAGTCGTTTAGCGCAAAGTGCATAACTCTACTTTGTTTTTCTTTTTTAGAAGTTAAAAACCGAAAAGCATGAAAGCATGAATTTAAAATTTAATGCACTATTAGATATGATCTTGTCCAAACAAAGTTAAAACAGCATTTTAAGTTGGTTTTGAAAAGATCATGACTAACCGTCTATACAATTTCAAACTCTTGCTTTATAAACCTCACTAATAGTGAATTATGGGCGTCAATTGCCACAGACCAAAAGGTTTTTCAACTTTTTATTTCTTAACAAGAAAAACAATGTTAAGTTATGCACTTTGCGCTAAGCGATTAACGTTTAAACTTAATAAAAAGGTTAACAATGGCTTATGCTAAATTAAAATATAAGGACCTTTTGATCTTTAAATGTTTCACTACAGTTTATACAAAAACTAATCCTATTATTTCATAGACGGACATTAATTTCTAAGTACATACTTGTACTAATAAATTACATTACTTATGTAAATTCAAGCCTATGAGTCAATATATAACCTAGTACTTACACCTATCGTATACATGGTATAGAGATCAATGGGATAGTAACCTGCAAATCGCAGTGCAGCTGCTTCAATATATCTTGTTTTATAAAAAGCAATATCCTTTCCTTATTCAAATAATTATCTTCTAGTTTCTAACTAACTTATTTATAGCGAACATTAAGTACTTAACAGTAGTCTTACCAGTTTGCGTCTCGATACACGACTGCGTAAAATATTTTGCATTACAAATTCTGGTTCTTCACGTAAACCGCTAGGGGCGCTGTATGTACAGACAGCAAAGGAGATAAGTAACCAGCGGGCCTATTATGTAGTTGCCTTCTGGTCCTCTAAAAGGCTGCTTTGGATGAATCATATTATGATTCTGTTGTAATGCCGTCTCTTTTGCACGCATGAAGAAACTCTGTCTCTATCCTACTTTCAAATCATTTCATGATTCACCCAAGTTGGCCTTTTTAGGTCCCCTGGACTGGGTTCCTATCATCAAAAACATAGATTTGAATTCCGATTTCCTAAGGATATTTTCGCACTTGATGTGACGTCACAGTTCGTAAATAGTTCAATACCCACTAAAGGCAATTTTGAAATTTCAGTTTTTATCTATGTTTTTGATGATAGGCACCCAGTTTAGTTGGCAACCAAAGATACAGAATAGGGGGGCAGGTCCAGCGCAAACACTTTGATCTTAGGATGAGAGATAGATGAGATGTGGAATACTTGGTGAATACATACACACATGCACTATTTATTAACTATTTTTATATCATCAATCACTCATCTCTGGGTCTAAGAATCGTAGTGTTGTCGCTGGGCCTGGTTACTTATCGCCTTTGCTGTCTGTACAATATCTCATATAAATATTTTACGCAGTCGCTAGCGAGTAACGAGGCTTAAACTCGTTTAATTAAGGCTGCGCCGAGCGTACAACGATTAGACACCTCGCTTGTTCTCTCGTGGTCTTTTTTTATCGTGGTCGCGTTTATTGAATTTAACAGAAAAAATCATATTTAATTTACCAAACAAAATTTTAAAAATGTGAAACGGCCCAGTTGTATTTTATAACGTTTGTGATTGTCTTGAATTGTGGTTGAGACAAAATTCGACTGTTAAGTTATTGAAATTACTAAAACCCCAATACCTTTTTTCGATTTTGGGCCTACTTTAGATAGATTTGTTTCTTACACCATAAGTTATTTTAAATATTTGCTGCGGCGGAAGTGTAGATACATTCTCTGTGATAATAAATATATATTTTATTTATCTATCATTGAAATATTATTCAATAAATCAATTTAACAGTGACTGTCGTTTTAGATTATTTTGCTCGGCGCCCTCTTAACTAATCTTTTAGTAAATATACCATGTTTCCTTTGTACCATTTCAAGATTCTTGACATATCATAATCTTCTACTAATCATCATATCTACATATATGTATTGAGCTGTATGGCTAAGCTTATCTTCCTTCCAATTTCAAAATTAGCTGTCAAAATTGTTAAAGACAATCACACATATTTATACTTGCGATTGTCGGCACTTGGTGAAACTTGAAACACATCTTGAATTAACACACTTGTACTTGTAGTTTCACTTTTTTTATATTAACTCCCAACCGGTTTTGGATTTTACTCCATTTTCGAGGGAAGATCTTAATTAAAATATTTTACATGACTCCAAGCACTAGCTCTGAGCAACGTAAACAACGTGTTGTTGAAACTACAAGTACAAGTGTTTTAATTCAAGATGTGAATCACACATATGTTTTTAGGACTGCTGGGTCTAACGGGGCTTCTTGGGTGGGTATTTTTTGGGCGCCATCTTTTTCGAAATAGTTTCTACACTATTTGCACTCTCGACATGTCAGGTGGTGATGTGTAGTGGTTACTCTGTGACGTTTTCAACGGCCTCTCGTAGATCTCAGCTTTGTTGCTCCAATATCGTTTAGTTCTGAAACGAAACAACGAAGTTAAGGTTGTTGCGTCAGTTTTCGTTCCGAAACGCACAACTTATTATTGTTTTCATTATTTTTAAATATATTTAATAAATATGATTTATGGCATTACGCGCCAATAGTTTAATGTTAGTTAAGCTTTTATAGCAAAGTTTTTTTTATTTTAAAGAACACAACATTAAAAAAGCCTTATTGACATTAAACCATGTCGCGTTAATAAATAAATCGTATTTATTTAATGCTTTTTATTTAAAAATAAGGAAAAACGTAATAAGTTGTCCGTTTGGAAACGAGCGGGTCGAATGACGGCGTTTCTGCAGATAAATCACTTGTTGCTGATACAAAACGGATAATAATAAAGCCTCCGAAAAACGATTTAAATCCCAGCGAACTGCTGCACACTGTTAATAAATTAAACATAGCGAACTAAAAATTCTCACGACCACCTGGTTTAAATAATGAACCTCCGAATAAATTACTAAACTTCCGAAAGAACTTACCGAAAAAACATAGTCAAAAACAAAACTATGAACCAAAAGTCAAAAATAGGTGCGACGGCGAGCGAAGCGAGGAGGAGCGTGTTAGGTTTACATGTAAGATAAAATAGTTTTACGATCTCTAATATAAGATTCAGTAAGAAGTAACCAAGATCTCAAATAAGAGACTCATCTAAAATTGTAGCTCACGAAGAAGCAAAAAAATCAAATAGCAAAATTTTTACCTTGCGATCAGTCCTAAATACCGTTGCGGTTTGGGTGTGACAGGCAAGTCGTCTCCATCCACTTCTAGAGACAGGTAATCGTCAGCACAAGCCGTGTTCAAGAGCGTGTCCAGCGTTCGGTGAAGATCGGTAAACGTCGGCCTATCTCGTGCTCGAGCGTGCCAGCACGATTGCATCACGTCATAACTGTTAGAAGAAAATAAAGCGATAGGTAGGTATTAACACAGAGAAAAAAAAGTGAAATGAAACAAGAGATAAAAGGCTCTAATCATCTGCTGTTCTTTTAAAGTTGAATAACTTACAGTTGTTTCGAGCAGTTATTCGGTCGAGGCATCCTATACCCTTGTCGTAAAAGACGTGGCAATTGGGCAGCTGAAGTACCAGGGTACGGTGAACCTCCGATAGTCACCACTTCCCACATCACCACTCCAAATGACCAACTGAAATCAGTAGAAAACGACTTAGAAAACGGCTCTGTATGTTTACCTACAAACGTAAATAGTATAATCATGCTAAGGCGATACTTACACATCACTTTGTGAAGTATAAATCCTATGTGTCAGGGACTCTAACGCCATCCATTTGATAGGCAGCTTCCCAGTTCCTTTCTGCTTATACTGGTTCTCTTGGTACACATCTCTGGACAGACCGAAATCTGCAATCTTCAGGGTTCTATCACCAGTTACCAGCACATTCCTCGCTGCCAAGTCTCTATGAACCACCCTGTTTGAAGCAAGGAACTCCATGCCCATGGCTATTTGTCTACAAAATGAAAGGAGGTCGACCGGGGTAAGTTCAGCGTCGCAAACTCCGTGGAGGTCGTATAGCTTATTGACCACGAACTTGGAGTAGTCTTTTGAAGGTTTGTTCTTAAATAGGTCGTTTCGGTATTCGTTTCCAAACTCAATGTTGTTGTTGTAGTATTTTGCGCTACGCTTTGATGCCATGATGCCCCACGCACATCTGGAAGTAAGCGTTTGACATGGAGAAATTAAACTAAAGTGAGGTGCTCATGGAGTGGATTTTGAAGCCAGAGTTAAACACAAAACAGCTATTCTATACGACGATCAAAGAAAAAGTAGAAGAGCAGTCAAAAGAATCCGGAACAGAAGAACGTGGAAGAAACAAGAGATGTCCTGTATAGATGGTAAGACACCTCTGTTGAATATATATTTTTTCTAACCTTGATCTTACGCTTGTCCACCATCGCGATTGACGGAGAGGGTCGATGAGATCTACTTAGTACGAAGTGCTTATTGGGATAAGCGCGCTATGAGCCAAGCGACTCGTAATGTTTCGGCATGACGTCTTAAGAAGACGTAAGGCGTAGTATCAGTCATTAGTCCGTTACCAACTTCCGTAGATTTTGCGGAAGTCCAGGGACAGACTAATTAACGGATCGTCTGATTTCACTCTCCTATTTTCTAGGTCTCATCTACGGTTCATCAGGCTGGTAGTGAATAAAGAACCCACCTCAAGTAGTTGAGCAGGTCTCCTCTACTGCAGTACTCGGCGACGATCATGTACCGTCTCCGACTGCAGCAGCCGACCAGGCTCACCACGTGGGGGTGGGCTGCGACGCTCTTCATCAGCTCCATCTCGGCTCGGAACGACCGGATCTCTTCTACTGTCGGGCAATCTGGGGAAAGATGGAAGTTAGTTTTATACCGTCACGAGGGGGATGTCAGAACCTGAAGAAGACCTTGCGCCGTCGTCTTTTCGGCCTACCCGGCTACCGATAGCCAGCGAACGAAAAAAACATAGAAGTTTCATTAGCGTCGAAAAATTACCCTACGAAAACTGTGATCAACACAGTTTAGTATGGTGACGGCTCCAATAGCGATCATTGTCTCTTTGAGTCGGCCAGTCACTGCTGGCACAGTGTCGCATGACACACAGTATTAACCTATCATGAGCCTTTTGCCCATTTGAGTGCCTGGTACCATTTTCGAATGATACTTTGTTAGAAACGCGTCTTCTATATTTTTTTCTCATTCGTTGGTACCAACATGATTTTTCAAAGGAAAATTATTAATCGGGCGAATAAAAATATAATAAGCGACTTCAAGTGTCCGGAATAAATACCAAAGCGTGCGACTAAAAATACTGAGTGGGCGAATTTAAAGTATGAAATCGATAATATTTCCCCAAAAGTCAAGAAATAGGTGCGACGACGAGCGAAGCGTGTTAGGTTTACATGTAAGAAAAAATAAGGAGCCGAGCGAAGCGAGGTGACGTCCCTAGTTTTATTACTTAAAATTAAATTGTCACTAGAATAGAAAATTGCTCGTCTAAGAATTATTCAACTCAACTCAAATTTGTATTTTTAAGTCGCCGTTTTTAACATTTTTATTCGCCGACAGTCTTTCGCTGACTTAGTATTTTAGTAAGCTATATTCAGTATTTTTGACACCTTAAATTTGAATTTATATTCGCTCGTTTAAATACTACCCTTTTTCAAATAGGGCCTCTGTGGTCTACTGGTTCGTTTGAGTGTCCGGAGGTAACGGGTTATAATCCCGTTGGGGCACATTTGTGTTCAAACTTAGGTCTGCGTGCTTCGGAATTCAATGGATCTATTTGTGCGATAGGACTCACCACACATCCACAAAATAACCACTTACAGAAGGTTCACTCCGCATAACCTGCGAAAACAGGCGCACGCACACATAGACGCGGACGTACGACGGTCTCGGTTGAAGTCGGTCGAATGCCAATACGAAATTCTGCCGAGATCATCATACGTACGCGTCTATGCATGTGTGCGTCTGTTTTCGCTCCGTCGTCGTCGAGTCGGCCTTCTGGTAGTATCTATTTTGTGCTTGAAGTTCTTGTTCTGGAGGAGGGTAAGTACGTGTGTCCCGCGATAAAGTGCACACCCGAAAGGGGATGAAATTAGATCAAAATATATCGACAAAAACAAAGAAAATATATATTTTTAATTTATTTTTTTATTTTTTGAGAATGTGCTCCACCTGAGCGTCTTTGTATGGGACGCGAACGCAGTGCCTTTTGTTAACCGCTCGTAGAAGTTATTGTATTTATGATAAAACATTGAAATTTATTTTTGTTAGAAAGGTAGTTACTGGAATAGGAAATGATAAATAGAAATAAAAATATGGTGTAACGGGGACATCATTTAAAAAAAATTACTATTACTAAAAAAAAAAGATGGAAAAATACTTTTTTACTGTAATGGTAGTTGATTATGGTTTGTTTTTTATTTATACGTAGTATGCAACTCATATTTTTTAAGGATCATACATAACAGGTTTTATTTAATTGGATTCTTGGGGATAGATCAAAAGTTATGATGACATATTTTATACATAGAGTCCTTGGTGGGCAACAAAAATTTAAAACGTCGATTTATATAAAAATGACTTTAACCATTTATTTCTATCAGTTTTTTTAAAGATCAATTTTGGTCTAGTTTCACCCTTTCGTCGGTGCACTTTATCGCGAGGCACACTGTATATTACCACTAAGCATTTTCTAAGAAGTATCCACTGCACTAAATAATGAATTCGGCACCAAATCCTTCAACCATGCTCTTGGGTACTATAATCCTTGGGTTTCGGGGTGAGTGTACCTTGGACCCATACCTTTGAGCATCTTTACAGCGACCTCCTTGCCGCCGGGCGCCATGGTCCCCTTCCTCACGACTCCGAAGGCCCCCTCCCCGATGACCTCGTGCAGCAGCAGTCGATCGGGCCGCACCTCCCAGCTGTCCTCCGAGATTACCGCCGAGGGACCAAACGACTCCATCATGCTCTTGGGTATCTTGAAGTCTAGGTTCTGGAGGGGTAAGTACGTTTGTTTGGTTTTTATTGGGATTAAAAAAATATATAGTTTATTTATTTAACAGCCCTTGAAAATTGGAAAGGTGGTGACAGGAGTCTCCTTTTAAGCTAAGAACAGCTTGTGCCAGAAGGCCCCACTCTTCCACATATCTAGTTTTGACGTACTAACAAGTAGACATCGAATCTGCGCTCAAAAGTGTCCAAACTAAAAGAGTGTCAAAACCATTGAAAACTAAAAAAGCATGTCAATAGCACGTCAATCAAAATTGAGCCATGCAGCAATGACATACGACTCAAATTAAAATGTTTTGTTTCTTAATATTTTGACACTTCACTAACGACACTTTTTGTCCATGTCCATGGTTTGGTATGCAATGACTCTAGTAGCAAACGTTTATAGAAGGATAGAATACAATATACTATACTAATACAATATACTATATAGTATATTGACATATACAATAAATTATGAAGAAACAGAGGTATTATTGCTAACAGTGTCCTAAATCAGCCCTTAAACAAAAATATACTTGCTACTGTTTATGTATTATTTTACATTCTATTAAGTTTAATAACTAGAATTTTGTAACAATAATTAGAGTTTTTAGTTCACACTTATATGTATATTAATTTAGATTTAAGCCTTGTGCTAATTTAAAAATGTCCATTTTTTTTATTATTATTCTTAGTGTTAAATATCTTCCTTCTTGCTTTTAAACCTCGGATTAATTAATTAATTTTGATAATCAGTCTTGGATTCCACCGGACAAGTTAGACTTAGCGTGGGATCCACAGTTATTCTCATCACTATGCATGCACACTAATTTTAGTTCGTAAGTTACATTAAGCATGTAATAAATAGTGTAAGTTTTTTGGTAAATAAAGATATTGTATTGTATTGTACACTATTGTACTAATCAAAGAACGATACAAAACAATATAAGTACAAAAACATGACACAAATTAAAATTTTAACAATACAAATTTCAATTTTACAAGACTCACAAGTTTAGTGCTGCAGCAAAAACATTTGTGAAAGTAAGGAAGTGAGTATGTGTGATTAGCACTTAGGGCCCACTTGCAGCATGATAGAGAAACAATCCTTAACCCTCGGGTTAACTAACCCAAGGGAAGAGTTAACTAACCCCACATTTCATTAGTCCTATTGCACCATGATAATATCGAAGTGTGTTAGTAAAACCGAGCTAAGCGATTGTTTGACGTTTGATTTTACCATAAAGTAATTTGTTGCAACCAATGAGGTATAGTATCTCTATAATATCATTGGAAACAACACAATTTAAATCAAACTGGTAACATTACTTCGCTAACCCGAGTTTAACTCGAGGTGAGAGTCGGGTTAAATTCTGATGACTTTCTCTTAGTTTAACCCTAGTTTAATCCGAGATTTTGATTGGTGCAAGAGAGCTTTTTCTTAACCCTCTATTTTTTGACTTAACCCGAATTAAAGTCGAGTTAAGAACATGCTGCAAGTGGGCCTTAGTGTGATTAGGCCTTAGCACGGAATTTCGATTACACACTGTCAATTCTTTTTGAATTTTAATTTTGAAGTTTAGTAAAAATACCAAGAAGTTTATATAGAAGAATCATCCCAAGAAGTTTACGACCTAAGTGGAGATATAACCTCTTTTTTTAAATAAATGACCTCATGAAATTGTTTATTTTTCGACTTACAATGCTAGTGCCGGGGCCCGGGACAAATGCTAAAGTAAAGAGGCGGCGTTCGAAGTATCCACTTAATTAATCTGTCACAACCTGCTACTTATTTTTCTGAAATCTTCCGTGTATGTTTTCAAATGGAAAAGCTTCATCAGCAGATTATAAAAATATAATCTCTTCGCGAAATTTCCTACTGAACCATAGCTAAATTCTCAACCATTTACGCTGAGAATTATCTAAACTGAGCAAATATTATAGTAGGTAAATTGACAACTAAATAAGGGTTAACGGTCTAAACATTTTATTATCGGTTGTTGCATCTACTTACAATTTAATGAACTGAATGCTCAAAGTATATTTATTTAGTTAATTATTCAGATCAAATTTTGCATAGATAAGATTTTGCATTAAGGTAACAAACTTGCGTCATCATTTAAAAAGCCATGCGATGCAAATCAAACACCATGCATAAGTATTGAAATGCAATTGAGTATTACATAATAAAAATGCAAGAAAGTAAATCTCTTCTGAAGAAAGCTATCCAGTACGGCTTCACATCGATTTTTTTTTAATGTAAATTTTGCAGTCTTAGTTTCGAACGGTAGAAATTGGCATTTATCGTTCAGTACATATTTACATACATATTGTTTAAGGGAAATTATTAATCGGGCGAGTAAAAATATAATTAGCGACTTCGAATATCCGGAATAAATACTGAGTGCGACCAAAAATACTAAGTGGGCGAATTTAGAGTATAATATAGAAAATATTTCACTAAAAGTCAAAAAATAGGTGCGACGACGAGCGAAGCGAGGAGGAGCGTGTTAGGTTTACATGTAAGATAAAATAAGGAGCCGAGTAAAGCAAAGCGGAGCGACGCGAAGTCTCTAGTTTTATTACTTAAAATTAAATTGTCACTAAAATAGAAAATTGTTTGCCTGAGAATTATTCAACTCAACTCAAATTTGTATTTTCAAGTCGCCGTTTTCAACATTTTTATTCACCCAGTCTTTCTGTTCGCCCACTTAGTATTTTAGTACGCTATATTCAGTATTTTTGACACCTTAAATTTAAATTTATATTCGCTCGTTTAAATACTACCCATTGTTTAATCTGTCTACCGGAGGTTTAGACAGAGACTAGAATTATGAATTAATTTTGAACATTAGGAAACAAAATTAGCTTTTTTTGAGGGTTGAAGTTGAAATAAATATCCAGCTGTAAATGGGTAATTTCATATCAAAAAAGCGCAAAACATTTGTGTGAGTGGCCATCACGACTAAACTGATGTTGTGGCTCAGAATCGCTTTGATTTTTACGAGAAAAGCTTAAGAGCGGTTTCGCAGCCGGATTGTGAAACCCCGCCTTTTTCTAATTAATCGAAACAGAACACTTAAAATTCAAAATTCAACTTAAAATTCTAATTTTACACTTAAAATTCAAAATTCACTCATAAAATAATTTGAAATTCTAATTTACAGAAACGAATGGAAACTTTGCTATGGAAGCTTACACAATACAATACATAGGTGATAAGGTTTTGTTGAATAACTGTTGAGTGAATTTTGAATTTAAGTGTTCTGTTTCGATAAATTATAAAAAGGCGGGGTTTCACAATCCGGCTACCAAACCGCTCTTAACGTTTCCGTCAAACTGGTAAGTATAGAGTATAGAGTGACTTTTATCGGGCCCGATAAAAAATATATTTTTTAAAAAATATATATTTTGTCCCGTGAAGGGATGCTCATCGTTTTTCAAAGTCGAGTTCTTGTAAAAATCAACACAATATTTATTTTGTTATACGTTCCACCTAATTCAGGAACTTTTTTTTTCTATAAAGACCTCGTCTCTGTCTACCCCTCCCACCATAATATTTATGTTAAAAATAAATAAAAGCGATCGCACTTCGTATTTGCGATTCATATGTGAATAAATATATAATGTGCTTTTTTATTATTTATTTGGTACATTTATTGCAACAATAAAAAAATAATTTTGCTCAATGTATTTTTATTTTTTCATTGTTTTAAAATTAATAAATCTACCAAATAAATAAATAAAAGATACTTTTGACTCATATTAACTAGTAGAATTGCTGAGTCTCTGTAACATATATTATTATAAATCAGCTCTTTCGTGAAACAGATTCTACTGGTCAGTTTGGATCAAAATCATCTTTTTATTTATTTAATACTTTGCTTCCTACACTATCACTAATTCAGTCATACTTGGTCTGCTGTTTGGTGCCTTTGACCACAAAATAACCACTTACAGAATGTTTACTCCGAATAACTAGCGAAAACAGGAGCACGCACTCATAGACGCGTACGTACGACGATCTCGGAGATACTCGGGTGAAAACCAATACGAAATCAGAGAATATAAAGTATTACGAAATTCTGCCGAGATCATCGTACGTACGCGTCTATGCATGTGTGCATCTGTTTTCGCTCCGTCATCGAGTCGGCCTTCTGGTTGTATCTATTTTGTGCTTTGACTTCACGTTGCTCAATTTGATAAAGAGAAATCTTGCCATAATCACCTTATCATAACTGATCCTTCTTCGTCTCCTTAACCAAACTATCCTATACCAAACGACGGCAGCGACAATGATCGCGATGAACAAAGCCAGGCACCATGCACCCGCCACAATGATCCCTAATTCCGACTCTTTCTCTCCTGAAACAAAATGGGATGTCCTGACCTGATTTGCAGTTTTATCTATGTCCGTTTGTTGGTCTCTATGCAAAACTACGCAAGCAACACCGGTTCATAAGGTCGATTGAGGTCTTGTAGGGGGTTTATACTTGCGATTGTCGGCACTTGGTTAAACTTGAAACACATCTTGAATTAATAACACTTGTAGGTACTTATAATTTCACTTTAATGTAACAGTATTAAAAAATCCTTAGAAAATTCCCAATTTTTCGGGTAATTTTACCGCATGACATTACTGATACATTTTCGACTTACCTACTTAATTCTATTTTGTGTCAACAATATCATTGTTTACGTCGCTCAGAGCTAGTGCCTGGAGTCAGTGAAATATTTTAATTAACATCTTCCCTTGAAAATGGAGTAAAATCCGAAACCGGTTGGGAGTTAACATAAATAAAGTGAAACTATAAGCACAAGTGTTTTTTATTCAAGATTATTTTTTGTTTCAATTGATTTTACGTGAATGACATAAAAATTCAGACCACCTGCCTACAAACTTCAAGTTTTGTAGGGGGCTTCATGCGCTGGCGTTAAGGTTAATCGTCAGTAGCTTAGGACAAAGTGCATTACTTTACTTTGTTTCTCTTGATTAGAAATTTAAAATTGAAAAGCATTTTGGTCTGTGGCATTTGACGCCAATAGTTCAGTATTAGTGAGGTTTATAAAGCATGAGTTTGAAATTGTGTACACAATTAGTTATGATCTTCTCAAAACCAACTTAAAATGCTGTTTTAACTTTGTTGGTACAAGATCATGACCAATTGAGCATTAAATTTCAAACTCATGCTTTATAAACCTCACATATACTGAACTATTGGCGTCAACTGCCACATACCAAAATGTTTTTAAATTTTTAGCTTCTTAACAAGAAATACAAAGTTAAGTTATGCACTTTGCGCTAAGTGACTGACGTTTAACTTTAACTAAGTAATAGAGGATATTCACAACCAAATACAAGCTTAAGTGTTCTGCAACAATACTTGAATAATATATACATTATTTTATATTTATGACATTGGAAGTTATGCGGGAAAAATCACTTCGCTATACAAGGTGACTTTTTGATCATCGTCCAAATTCATACTGGAGGCTTGATAAGTGATCAGTATCTTGGATCAATAACAATTTTTGTGAAATTCCTAAAATGAAATTTCGGCTTCCCATAGAAATTCACTTGCAGTCCCGAGTGAATCACTATGGGGAGTCGAAATTTCATTTTACGAATTTCACCAAAATTGTTATTGATCCATGATACTGATCACTTACCAAGCCTCCAGTATGAATTTGGCTGGATAAATTAAATAAGTTAAAGATCATCCTAATTTGTAACTGTGTATAGATGTAAAATGTATTTTTTTCATACCTGGAAATCGTGCGTTTATATGTGCATGCGCATGGGCTAAAGCTGTGATTGCAACCACAGTCACTTGAAATATATCCTTGCCGATTACGTGTCTGATCACTGCGTGGGTGTCTTTCTGGAAATACAACAACAAAACATTAAGTATCCAAACAAAGATGTCCATTGTTGTGTTATCATACTCGTATCACAGCTCATTAACGGTTTCATCAACAACATACACTCCATAGCCAAAATAGTAGTTTATGCTACAAGGGCGCAAAGGAATAAATTACGAAGACGATTTAAAACACGAGCGTATCGAGTGTTTTAAACGTAACCGAGTAATTTATTGCTCTTACGCCCGTGTATCATACTACGTTTTTCAATGCATAGTGTGAGGAAATAAAACAAATATAATTTTGTGAACTTTAAATTGTAATTGGCTCAAAAGGACTGTATCCAGAGCCGTTAAACAGTGGAAAAAAAGTATGACTTTTATGGTACACAAGAAAGGCTGCAGGTTAGCCAACCATTGCAAACAAATTAAAAAAAATAATAATAATAAAGCCCTAGGGCAAAATAATCGACTTTCTGTTCGGTTTTGATGTATAAAAAGTGAGCCTTTACGAGCACATGCATTGAAAAAAAAATTAAAACATTTCAAAAAGTTTAATTTGCAAAGTAGGTATATATAATACACGTTTCACAAGTCAAATTTTAATCTTATAAAAATATATGTAATAAAATAATAAATGTACATGAACTACTTAGATTAAATGTTTATTTAATTTATGTAGCAATATATATACGATTAAAATTACAGGTAAAATATTATTATATAAGGTGAAATCCAATCAACCGCCCGAACCCATACCGGAGACCCGGTCAGGGACCAGGAACAAGGTTCAATGATCACCAACCGAGCCCCCAGCACGAATCCAGGCGGCCGACCAAATCTCATCCTATATACTACATAGTAATAGGTTACATATATAAATACATGCCATCCTCAGGACCAATATAATCCACCCCATATTCAATTTCAATCAATTTAAATCTAATGATTTCTACTTGAATATAAGGGGAAAATTGGATCGCCCTTCATCAACTCTTTCATGAATCAAAATTGCTCTTCCAGGCAATATATGCGACGATCGATTTCCTTTCCAGCATAAAAATTATTTTGTTGGTTCCTAGCACGTGTTTTACGTGCATGTAACACGTGTTTTACGTGTTACATGCAACTATCGTCATAAATAGTCAGTAACAGAAACAAGACGCAAGTGCGGCCGTGGCATCAGAAAACGCATCAACACATCACCACAAAATATATACTACCAGAAGGCCGACTCCATCCAACGAGCGAAAACAGACGCACACATGCATAGACGCGTACGTATGATGATCTCGGCAGAATTTAGTATTCGCATTCGACCGACTTCGACTGAGATCGTCCTACGTACTCGTCTATGTGTGCGTGTGCCTGTTTTCGCTAGTTATGCGGAGTGAACCTTCTGTAAGTGGTTATTTTGTGACATCACTTACCCCTCGCACAGTAACTTGTTTCGTAGTGTTAGCATGGACAGTAACGTTGTACTTCAAGGGTGCGTGCACAGGCGGTGCCCAGCTGATCTCCACGTCCCAAGCTTCTCCGTTTCTGGTCGAAAATACTGATATGTTCTCTGGAATTCTCGGCCCTGTGAATATGTGACCCTTTTTGTTAAATATTTATATTATATATATATATATATATATATTCACTATTGTACATTTAGATTTAGGTTTTTTCTGTAGCGTCACCAAATTTTATATTTTTTCTTGTTATCTCTCTGAGGAAAATGTTGAAGGGGGTGATTTAAGTATTTGTCAAAAAAAAATTTTTTAGTTTAACCTTTTAGTTATTTCTGCAGTTTACTTCTGTTGTTTTTCCCTAAATAAATAAATAAATAAATAAAAACAGTGGAAACCTTCATAAAGGTTAAAGTCTTCAGTGTCCACCTGTCTATCTGTTGGGGGATTACGTAACTGAAGAACGCGATTAAGACGAATGGTATGTTCAGTTAACATCCACCTCAAGCTATACACGTGCAGTACTACATTAGTCCCTATTGTGAAAAATCTAATATTGGTACTAAGTCCAATGTGTATAGCTTGATGTGATGTTGACTGTACGTAACTGGAGAATTGATCTGGGACCTCGGGAAAAATGGAAAATCTCCGATGATGTTCAATTTTGTAAGTCTATGTTGGGTTTCAAACACGGGGATGGCGTGACACAAATTTTATACGAGCACCTCTGTCGCCGCTTTTTGGAATAACGTTAGTAGTATTAGTTAGTAAACATACGCGACGCACTCATGGATTCACCCGTCTTCACACAGCCAAAATAACACCTTATTTCTATGAAGCTTAGATGTTAAATGGACAAAATATTGTCTAATTTCAACGCTACTCGCTACAACCATAAATATTTCATGGTAAGGTTGAAATTTTATTTACCGCAAGGTTTATTATAAAAAAAATAAAAATAAAAATATGTTTATTTGCAACCAAAAAAAATACAAAAATATTTTATGCACTATTGCTATGTTGTTTGACAAGTGTCTTTTATAAAACTCTAATCCCCACATTAGGATTACCTGGATTGTGGGACATTAGAGCCTTCCTGGTGAGTCTGACGATAACAAATTTATAAAATATTAAAAAGTAACATAAGATTAAACAGTAACATAAGAGACAAAATAAAACTAGTTGAGTAATGTATGACGTGTGGGTGATAATTGTATATGGAATTTTATTAGAGTGTATGTGAAAGGGTGAGTGAAATGGAGTGTGTTATATGAAGGTGTATGCCTGAGTTTTGAAATACTTGATACTCATATTGATATTCTGTAAATATCACAGTAAATACATGTTTAAATTACTTACGAGTGAAATAAAATTCCTTTGGATGTCTTATTTGCGTTATTTGAAGAGTTAGAACAATTTGCCACGATGCAATACACCATTTTTACAATATGTTCTAACGCGTTCGGCTGAGAAATGAGAGGCCCGTGGGTTATGCCTTGACGTTTTGATCACAGCGGTGCGTCGCAGTCACGGCTTTCATGGCATTTCTATTGTGGTGTTAAACGATGTGTACGGCTTACACTTTAAAAGTGGGTACTTACAACAGTCTCCCATAAAGCAAGGCGGCGTCTGATATTCCAGTTGCCCTATCCCGTAATTTCCTCTCACGATGATGGTGCAGTTGTCATCTAGCATCAGGCCATGCATCGTCAGGGTATTGTTGCTGTCCGGCTGCAATTTAAATAAAACATCGATTATAGAAATTGACGAAGGAAGAAAATGTAATGATTATACGTATGTACGGGTTCCGTCATAGCCGATGTACGCTTGATTGGACACTTCATACTAGAAGTTTAAAAACATTTTGGGAATGTTTTTCTGTGTTTGTGTAATCTCTACATCTACACAGTGGCGTGCACAGAACTTTTTGCTGGAAAAGCAAGCAATTGGTCAAGAACAACAATAAAAAATATGAAAAAATTTAAATATCACTATGAAAAAAAAAATGTTGTATGACGCCAGGGTAGACAATGTCTACCCTAGAGTGAACATTTCCAATACAAACTTTTTTTTTTCAAAGTGGTATTTAAATTTTTTCATATTTTTTTATTGTTGTTCTTGACCAATTGCTTGCTTTTCCAGCAAAAAGTTCTGTGCACGCCACTGTGATCTACATAATGTCGGCCCGGCCAGTCTATACTTAATTATGCAGCCGAGTCGACGGACAAGGTAGACAGGGACGTACCTAGAGGGAGTCCTGAGGGGTCCAAACTCGCCGAAAATGTTACTCGTATATATACAACACACAAATGACACAACCCTAAATACAGCGCCAAACATGTATTTCTGTCTGTGAAATTGCCTAAATACATAAATACATATACTCACGCATGGGGTAGGCAGAGACTACAGATATCTATCTGCTACGATCCAGACACACCTCTTCCACCTCTTCCACATCCATCAATCTAGTCATACAAACTTTTCTAATAAGTACTTTTGACGTTGCCTTTCTTCAGTTTGTCGCCAATTTGGTGAGCATTGCCTAAATAATTTGTGAAAATTGATTAACACTAAGTCTTCGCTATTTTGACGGAACCCAAAAAAGAGTAAAATACTCACACCAACAGTTGCTTGGAAGAATTTTCCTTGATTAGCCCTCGCACAGTTGTTGGTCAAATAAAACTTTTCTTCAGCTGCAATAAAATTATATTTAATCTGTATGGTACACAAACATTATGTGGCACGCACGGTGTATCAGTTGAGAAGCAATAAACCACAAATTTTGCTGATCATAATGAAACAAAAGATATATTTTACTCTTTTTGAGCTTTATTTATTTATTTGGGATAGTTACAGTTTGACTGATGACGGCCCTATACCGTGGGCTGAAATATATCGAGTTTAAAATTTTGAAGTTGTTGATGTTCAGTATTAAACATTCATTCAAAAGTTGATTCGCGCGTTTGTAACATGCGTATTATTACAGCTTTCCCTTGCCTCCCCCCCCCCCCTTAACAAAATCCTGGCTACGCTTTTGATCAGTATTTATTGTTGTTAGGTTTTGTAGTACAATACTGGGGCCTGGTTGTCTAACTTCAATTGGCTAAAAATAATGTGTGATGTAATTTCTATCCAATCATGATTGATTTGAAAGAGATAGCGATCGATGTTGAAGTTAGAAAATAAGGTCCCTGATTGGATTTGTATATTAAAGCATATACAAAGCCCTGAAAAACTTACATTGAGAAGCATTCCAAGCAAAAGTAGCCTTTAAAGTTGGATCGCTTGAATTTTCACTATCCGAAGTGAAGTTGCCCACAATTTTTACTTCAAAAGGCTTTACTTCAGGGCTTTTCCAGTTTGGTACTTTAGAGCCCATGTTCCAAAATCCTCTTCTTCCGTCAGGATTTAAAGTCAAGGTCCAAATCTGAAGGTACCCACCGTCTGTGTATATTTTCTTTCTTGTTTCGTTTGACCCAAAAAAGCAATAATTTACCTATAAAACAAAAAATATTGTAAGGAAAATGGTATTTATTTAAATAATCCTTACTCTGTTGAAAACATTTAATTTTCTTTTAAGGGGCTCCACAATGCTAAAACATCTGTTTTGTATTGGATTCAGTTCCGTCAATGTAGATCTTAAAAATTTGAAAAAAATATGGCATGTTTTTTGACTCAAGACAATTATTAATTACACTTTATAAATAAACATACTTTCAATCTTCCATTAATTACATTAATTAAAAAAAAACATGAATTTCACGAAAAAAGCGATTCAGTTTCCATGTTTCAAAACCAATTAAAACGAAACCAACACACCCAGATACTAACTAGAAAAAAACATATTTATTACATAAAGAAATTATGGTTAACGTCCTAATGGAGCGATTTCTAAATAACTGAAGTTTTGCGTGCGCGGCATCTGATTAGAGCAGGATAGAGAGTCAAAAAACAAACGCGTTAGAGCAGGACTGAATTTTAGCATTGTGCAGCCCCTTAAAGTGTTTTTTCTGTAGGTAAGCCCATATAGTTAAAAAACCTGTCAACTTACTTGAGGTTTATTATTTTTCCGTGCCACCGACACAACCACCTGGTAGTAATCGTTGTTGCGAGGTACTTCCACCGTGATCGTACCTTGTTCCCGTGACTTCACTTCCACCCTTGGACCCGGTGGTGGTGGTGGCGGTGACTTTGTTGGTGGATCTGCAAAACAGATATCGTATAATTTTTTTAATTCTTTATACAGAAACACGAACACAAAGAGTTACAGTAAAAGGTATGTACATATTGGTGAGTTTAACTCTAATTAGAAATTTCTTATTAGAGTTACCCATGAGGAAACAATAAAGCATAATAAAAAAAAATTGCCTACAAAAATAAACCAAAATATAAAATAATACATAAAATGCCATAAGTATACTTATATTATAATAATATAATAAAATACGTAAATTTAAATATATCCCTTACAGATCCTTCTAATACAACAGTGCGTGTGTACCTGAAGCCTAAGCATGAAAACATCTCCGTATAGTTGCGTTTCAAACTACATCAAAATCGTATGAAATCTGGGAAACCGCTCCAAGCGGACAGTAGCGGAACTAACAGCTACGTATGGCAACCTAAGTTTAGTTTCAAACGCAACGATACGGACATGTTTTCATGCTTAGGCTACTGTTCTCGTACGAGGAGAGTGACTCAGGGCTGCAAGGTTTAGACCCACTTGCAGCATGTTCTAACTCGACTTTAACTCGGGTTAAGTCAAAAAATAGAGGGTTAAGAAAAAGCTCTCTTGCACCAATCAAAATCTCGGGTTAAACTAGGGTTAAACTAAGAGAAATTCATCAGAATTTAACCCGACTCTCACCTCGAGTTAAACTCGGGTTAGCAAAGTAATGTTAAAAGTTTGATTAAAATTGTGTTGTTTCCAATGACTTTATATAGATACTATACCTCATTGGTTGCAACTAATTACTTTATGGTAACATTCTAATCAAATGTCAAATAATCGCTTGGATAACTAACCCGCTTCGATATTATCATGGTGCAATACAAAGACAATATAACCACTTCGTGGTGCAATAGGACTAATGAAATGTCGGGTTAGTTAAGTCTTCCAAGGATTTTTTTTCGATCATATTTTATTATAACCCTTTAGACAGGCTTAGAGAATTTTAAACATTATATTGATTGTGATGTGTGATTGCTTATAAAGAAGTGATCTGTCTCTTCTAGTCAGTGGCGTAGCTATCATAGGGCCAGCTGGTGCAGTGCACCAGGGCCCCGGAGCTCAGGGGGCCCTCCAACCTAAGCTTTGAAAAGAGCGGGTCAGCCAATTCGCCAGCTCCTGAAGCTAGAAAACCTCGACCCTGCTCACAAGATTTTTTTTATTTTATTTAATGATTTTAAGTAAACATCAACAATCAGAGAACTCCAGATCTAAGACTTTCAACACATTCGCCAAGCGTCCTCGATAAGCATGTGCTATTTGTTATTGCTATTTGGAAGTTTGGTTGAGTACGTACATTGCATCAGCGATAAGCTCATTAGCTCACGTGCTTGACGGTCGTGAGATCAATTCGACAATTCCATCCGTAAACTCTTATTTGGTAGTAAACGATGCCGTTCGAGGTTCTATCCAAATTCAGAAGTTCTTTGCAATAATACAAGACTTGTACAACTTCTTTGGAAACAGCATTAAGCGCTGGGACCTCTTATCAAAATTTACTGGCGAATCAGAAATCACTTTGAAAAAATTGAATCCAACAAGATGGTCGAGCAGGGTTTACTCTATAGCTGCAGTCAAAGTTCGTTTTTTCGATATTATTAAAGCATTGTCCGAAATGACGCTGAAGAGTTCAAGTAAAGACGAACGTAGTGAAGCAGAGGTTATAAAATCAAAAATGCTGAATTTTGAGTTTGTATTCCTTTGCGAATTCATGCACAGCGTGTTGAACAGGATCAATTATGTTTCCAAAATTTTGCAAAAGCGTGATATCGTCTTCGACGAGGCGAGTAAGGCTTTGGACGAAACAACGAATAAATTAAAAGAGTACAGGAATGACTTCAAATCCAAGGCCACCGAAACCGCGAAAAAATACGATATCGATCCTACCTTTCCAGAAAAGCGACAAAGAAAAACTAAAAAGCATTTCGATGAATTGGCTTCTGATCACCGATTCCAAAATCAGGAAGAAGTCTTCAAAGTAACCATTTTCAACAATGTACTCGACATAATAATCAATCAGTTAGATGCGCGTTTTTCTGGTATGAGTGCAGTTTGTAAAACGTCCGACTTTTTGATTCCAAAAATTTGATTTTACTCGCGAAATGTGATCAGTTTCAGATGAAATATTCCGATATAATTGGACCCACTTTTTCGCTCCAATTTCTAACGAAATTTGGCGTGCTGGAATGTGATCTCACGGAAGTGTATACAGCAATGCTACTGTTTCATACAATACCTGTTACTTCCGCGGCAGCAGAAAGATCTTTCAGTAAACTGAAGATTATAAAAAAATATTTAAGAAACAGCATTATACAAGATCGCCTTCGACACTTATCGTTAATTGCAATAGAAAATAAATAATATAGAAAATATAGACGAATTCGCAAAAATTAAAGCGCGCAAGAGGTTGTGAATTGGACAGGGAACTCTGTTAAAAAACGTTTTTCTTTGTCATCTATTGATCTCATTTGTATAATAAAGATTTTATAAAGCGTCGTTGCTTATTTTTTCATATTTTGTTTTATATAAACACAGAGATTTTACCCCTCATAGAGATGACGTATGGATTAAGCCTACTAATGATAAGTTCAACTCACTGTATCCTGTATCGTATTCTTATTCCTATCTATAATTTTGAAGGCCAATATAAGTTGAAGCTACCGTGAAAGAGGGGGTGAGGGCCCGATTTTTTCTCTTTGCACCGGGGCCTTTGCCTACCTAGCTACGCCACTGCTTCTAATTCGTTTTTCTCTGTCTGTCAACTCATCTGTCATCCATCTGTCAAATCAGTTGGAAGCAAATTATTATAAATTTATCTTGATAGCAAAGGACCCATTTCTAAACAGCTTTTTATCAAGTGACGTCACACGAAGGCAATTGGAAGTTGCAGCTTTTTCGTAAAAATATTCATCAACATGAGGTTTTTTAGACCACAAGTTCTAAAGTACGGCCTATTAAACCGAAATCTTGAAATAGTTTTTGAATTAACAATTAATTAACTTAAACTAAGCGAATAACCAAATCGTCTAAGCAAATTGGCCAGTTTGACAATTAATGAAATCGTACGTATTAGGTCGCGTCGTACGTTTCACACAATTCCAGGGCTGATTGGTAGTGGTAGACCACTTCAAGGGCAGTCCAATTATTATAATTAAAAAAAATCGGGCAACTCGGTCATTAATTATAGAACCTTTCCTTGGAAGTTTTAGAATTTTACATGTACATTATCCAGGACACAGTTATCTGGAAATATTTAACAGCCTTTAAGGGCGCTAAATAAAAAAAAAAAACAGATTTACAGAACTCCTTTGACTAGAACTAATGAGAATAATAATGCAAAGGACTTATAACTAAGCCAAATTGTAGTTACGTAAAATATTTTTAGGGCTGTTTTGCTGACCTTTATGTAAGCTTTCATTATTTTTATTTATTTATTATTATTTCACTATGTAAGCTATTATTAATTAAATCCATTATTTTGAATTATTATTTTCTGCACAATTTTATGACACGGCTATACGTCTATGTATGTATATATTATATAAATATAATTATTGAATATATTGTTGAGTCGATATTTGCCTTGAAAATGCTGAAATTGTATCAGTGGAACAGTTGCTATAAAGTCAACAATAATCACACGTGAGTGATAAAGCTGCATTGAATAATAATTTAGTAGGTTAGCTCGCGTTTTAATATAATGATGTGAAAGCCACAGGGTAGGCTGGCGGTCTATAACTTGTACTTACCCAAAAAGTTTGATCTACACATTTTACTGGCCGTCTGCAAAAAAAGAAGAAATAATTTTATTAAAAAAAATTTAATAAACATAACAGCGCAAGAAAAAAAAAGTGAAGTCCGACTCGTGCACTGAGTTTTTCGTATTCCAAACATAATTCTACTAGTAATAAATTTTTTTTTAAATATTTTTGCGAAATTTTAAATGAAGTGGGATATTTATTCAAAGACAAATTTATTATTATTTACTTGTTCCGTTTTGACTCGGGAACCACTCTACGGATTTGGATGCTGTTTTCTTTATTATCATAGTAGTGACCCTGGTCAACATACAGGCTATAAGGGGGGTGTTGATAAAAAAACCGCCAAGCCAAAGACCGTCGATAATTGAAAGCTATTTCCACCCGAGCGAAGCCGTGGGCAAAAACTAGTGGAGTAGTAATATCATCAAGGGTTCTTGTCCACAGGTACTTTGTTCATAACATTTATCTGTTTTTTCTAATAAAAGATTGATGAAGTAAAAATAAAAAATATATACCTATTTGATTGTTATTATAGAATAAAACAACTCTTCTCATAGTGGTGCAATACTTAAGGGTCGGCGCTCGTTGGAAATAAGTCCTGCTCCAACGCTTTTGATTTTTAACTCTTTATCTCGCTCTTATCAACTGCGCGCACGGAAATCCTCAGATGTTTTGAATTTTTTTGCAGCATTTTTGCCTAGTGTGGAAAAACTATAAATCGTATCGGAGAACTGTTTTTTTTACAATGTTGTTTGATGTGTTATTATAGTTCTGAAATATATTTTGTGATTGTTATATCTATAATTAAATTACAATAGCAATAACGCGGCAATGCTTTAGGAGAGATTTTCTTGAAATTTCTTCTGAAGTCTCTATGAAAATTTACAGCAATTGTTTTTAATTATCTTATTCTTCATTTTATAGAGTAGAAAGTGGTATTTATTTTGATTACAAATTTTAATATTTACTATCATCTAAAGTGATAACGCAGAACCCTGTTTTTGCCTGATATCCGAACTCCGACCCTTAAGCATCGATTCGATGATTATTGCAATGAAATGAGTGTTCTTACATATTTGTTTGTTTATCGAATCGATGTCGATTATGTCTGTAGTAATAGTAAGTACACCGTAGCAGCACTAATAGTGTTTACATGTACCGAAATGTCGTTCAAATTCCAGTAAGATTGAAATTGAATCATTGTCACGCGAACCGCTGCTATTTGTCAATATTCCTGGAATAGCCGCGCTGACTACTATTGTTACGTGTCACATGTTGGACACAGTTGTTACAGATCTTTCACAGGTTATAGAATTCTATAAGGTTACATTGATGTAGCCAAATTCACACTGGAGACTTTGTAAGTGATCAGTAATAAGGTTCAATTACCTTTTCTGTGAAAAATGCCCTCCTATATTAATTGACTCAGGGTTGTTAAACAAGTATTTGGGCACAAATATTTCCCAAGAGTCATTGAACCTTGTTAGCTGTTACTGACCACTTACAAAGAACCCAGTATGAATTTGGCTGTATAAATCTTAACTATGTTTGCTTTCTTTCGGATACATGAGAAAAAAAAGTAATAAAAATAATAACTAAACTTATAAAATATACCACCTATTGGAAAAAATAAGTAAAAGGCCCAGTTTAATATTTTTGACTGAAGTGAATTACAATTTTTCCTATTCTTCTGTAAGTCACATCGAGTTTCAACACAATCGGCTCCACAGAACAATATGATCAGCCCATATGGCTTTGTTAATAGTTTGCAGAAATAAAATAAAAAAAAACCTGTACATAAAGTAATATCTTTCTCATAATTTTTTAAAATATTTTGTACATACACAACCCAAACCCCATATACACGCCTAAATGACTGATTTCTGTACAACATATCTCTCGAAACTTTCAGCCGCCTGTATAAACTCTGGTTGGCTAGCAATAATAATTTGGCCAACGGCTATACGGGTACGAGTTTTTGAGGTTTTGGAATGAAGTTCCTTATCGCACGTTATGCTCCAGACGCTTGGCGCCCTTGGCGGATGAGGGCTAGGCCGGAAAAAGTGTAATATTTTGACGGTTACGTTTTGCTGTATCGCTGTCTTTACACTTCTATATCGCTAATGTTTCTTACTGCGTTTCATAGTACGGGATGGAGTCAGTGTCGCGACGCGATCGAACCAACAATGCAATGAATGCAATAAAGTTGAAAAATATAAAAATAGTAATCACTGAGCTCTCGAATAGCTGGCTGGTTGATTTGTTGATTTTATAACTTTTTAAATATATTTTCACCTTAGATCGCTTGTGGAAAACAAATCTTACAACACCAGACATAGTCAAGTAAATGAAAGATTTGAGGTCGAATTAAAGATACACTAGAAAAATGGCTTCAAAATAATAGTATTTTCACATTATTGACATTCCTCCCGGAAGAACATGTTTTTTATATCTTACCGAAATATTTTTTTAGCTATGGTTTAATTACTCTGCTTCTTATTTATAAAATATTTATCAGAGATTCCTTTTAATTTAAAATTTTCAGTTTACTGATAAATTCCCTGATATACTGATATTTTCACCCAGGGTACATTTAATTCAACCTAATCCATACAAACATTCTTAGATTGTCCAACCGGGTATCCCTGATACCTCGCGACTTTTTTTTTGTTTGAATAGCGGCTGATGCTGTAGACTCTTGCGACAGACGAACAGACAGATAAGCGGACGGACAAACAGCGGATACTTAGTAATAGGGTCCCGTTGGCACACTTCGGGTACGGAACCCTAAAGTTTAATAATAATATGGATGGATTTAATATTATGATGGATGGATGGATGGAATTTAATTTAATCTAATTTAATTTATTCGTCCACTGCTGGACATAAGCCTCCCCAATATTACGCCACTCTTGGCGGTCCTCAGTCATCCTCATCCAAATTAAATTAAATTAAATTATTTATTGTGGTGCTCCATCCACTTTTTAAGAAGGGGAGAGTCCCACCTATCAGATAACATCTTCAGGATACTATTGGGGCTGGCTCGAATTCGACTGAGCAGCGACGCACAGTGCTTTCGCATGATTGCCGCGAAACCATATGTGTGTTCTTCCGCGAACATGACAGAGGCGCTGCAATATCGCGGCAACCCCAACAATATCCTGAAAGCATTATTATACTGGACACGCAGGTCGCTGTATGCCCGACGCGTGTAGTCCACGCACAGACTGCACGTGTAAAAGGACTGGCAATATGCTTTGAAGAGACCTTTACCTGATTCGTACACCGTGTAAATCTGTGGGCAAGCATATTACATCGGACAGCCAGCGACCTGCGCTTTCTCTCTATATATTGTAAACTTCGTGGATTCCGAACTCCGAAATTTATGTTAAGAAATTCCGTTACGACAATACTCCCACCCTGGCCCCGTTACTCTAAACCTAGACTCTGTCTACATATGCGTTGGTTTGAGAATACGAAAACAATGGAATTAAAGACAAAATTTACATATTTAGATATTATCTGTGCTGTTACAGAGAGACAGACATATTGAAGTCCCCTAGAAGCTATTATTGACTGTTCGTTTTTGTCTTTTTTGGTTTTATTCAAAACTCCGACATTTTCTTAGCCTAAAAACCGTGTGATAATAATCACGGATGGGCCAGATTCAGGGAAGCGTGAATAAATCGCTAGGGCAGAAGCTGGGTGAATGAATGAATGAATTGACACTTTATTGTATACAAAATACATGTAAAGAAAACAGAGTATTAAAAAAACATAATTTTGTACAAAGGCGGACTTATCACTTAAAGCGATTTCTTCCCGCCAACCGTTGGGTGGTGAAATTAATAATAAAAAGCAGCGGGCTGTGTTGTGTCAGAGATACAACTGTAAATTATTTAATTACAGTTAATTCTTACTTCTTAAGTCGTCTCTTAACTCAGTCAAAGAGAAAGAAACTGACTTGAACTGTATATTTAAATACTTTGACAAGTTCTTGCAAATTTCTGTTTTTTGATTTTCATTTTATGAGGTCCAAAGAAGACAAATATTTTGTTATTCTATTTTTATTAGGTGGCTGTAACAGCGCCTTGGCTGCTCCAAATTCAGAGGAAGCTAAGATACTGCTGAAATTGGCAAAGCTTTGTATCAAAATTAATTACTGTATGTAGTTAGTAGCGAATACCTATCTTTAATTTGTACAATTGTGAAATTATCACGTCGCGAACAAACCCTCCAATAAAGATTAAAAAAAAAACTTAAATTTTTCGTTTATGATCCTTGCAATGGAAAGACCCCAAGATTTTGACATTTATTTAGTGATACAAAACTTACACGTTCTATCATAATCTTTAATTCGAAGAGATTAATATTGTTATATTCAATGGTTATGTTTTAGTGTATGCATTCATTAACAAATATTTCAAGTTTACTAAAATCTGTTATCAGAACACAGGCAATGACTTTTAGTCCACTGATTGATAACGCCAATTATTTTCAAACTCCTTGGCATTATCAAAACTGATGCAATTTATTGCGCGTAGGTATTATGCAGTCTTCAAAAATACGTGAAGATTTTAAATACTATAATCGTACGGTCGTACGATTACAATGATAATGTAATTTTATTTTTGTTTAACCATTGATAAATTTTGCGTGTGTGCAATTAAAGAAGATAATAAAAGCAAAACAATAAATCAATGCAGATGTTTAGTTCGTATCTCCCCAAGTTTAAGTAATTATGTTTTTATAATAAGTAATTCATAATTCATTATATGGCGGTTTATCAAAGAATTCCAAAATGTGAAGTAATGGAATTGCTTTTGTCGGAGTTCCAATGCCTATATGCGGAACACTCAACCCCTATTTTTGAGTAATCTTATATGACGTGCACCACACATACCGTCAGACGCCAAAGCTTCGCTAAAAAGGGTTTACATTTTTTGCCGGAATTAAAATTTTTCACAATCTGACGTTATCGAACAATATTCGTATTTTGCCAGGATCTCTATCTACCTTCAGGTAACTTAGCTTTACCTGACTGCACACTGTTCAGCATCGTACCCGGTGGAGCCGCATTTTAGAATTCTGAGTTTGTAACCTCGCAATAGATACTACCAGAAGGCCGATTCGACGACGGAGCGAAAACAGACGCACACATGCATAGACGCGTACGTATGACGATCTCGGCAGAATTTCGTATTGGCGTTCACCCGAGTATCTCCGAAATCGTCGTACGTACGCGTCTATGTGTGCGTGCGCCTGTTTTCGCTAGTTATGCGGAGTGAACCTTCTGTAAGTGGTTATTTTGTGCTCGCACCTTCATTATTTTATTTTTAGCAGATACAATGTTAAAATAATGTAAGCTGTTACTTTTTTGTAATTGAGGATTGAGGTCTACGTAAATATAATTTTTATTTAACAACTATTTCTAAATAATTACTTTAATTTTATCTCAAGTTATTTATATGTTTATTTATATATGTATAAAATACTTAATAAAATAACATTTATGATGATAAAATTATGTCACAATTGTGACTGTTGCCCTGATGCATTTGTGTGTTTTGTCTTTTTCTTGATGCCGTCCTTAACCATGACATTATTTCCTTTATTTTGGTGTTAGATTCTAGATTTTAATCAAGCTATATTTTTATTTTATCTTAGTTTTAGTATTCCGACTAATCTAAGTGTGCTTTATGCTCCTACAGATGAATAAATTAAGGCGATTACCTTCGCCAAATTAGCAGCCCGATGTGTATCGGTACGAATATCGACGGAAACGACATTAAAATAACGTTCATATAAGCGCACAATGCATTGTGGCTGTTACGACGCTCGCTGCGTCCTTGATAGGGCGAAATAGGAGAAAATAATACTTTTCACATGGAATTGAATAATCCTATGTTATGTTTATTAAGTTGATCTATTTATCATAGCCTAAATGAATTAAATCGACTAAACCGCTTAGAAGCAGTAGGGAATTCAAGCCAAAAAAACACCGTTCGGTTGAATTTTTTTTTTCATACTGAAGTTTTGGTGGTATGAAAAAGAAATATTTTTTTTCAATATTTTTGGTTTGGCCTTAAACGAGAAGAGTAGGCTTTAAAATGTACTCATTTAACTATACTAAGCCCCTTAATAAATAAATAACGTACCCTGTTTACTTCGAAGATGTCATCGCAGACTGAAATTGCCAGCAAGTTCATCTCAGCTTCACTTATTGGCCCCTTCTCCCAATAGTCGTCATGGCATGTCACCGCCAGCATCATTGACATACACACCAGGACACTGGAACGTCTCACTTTACTTGTGATGTCAGCCATTGTCGGCTTCCAGCCGTGCATTTGGTTATTCCTGAAATTAATAAGATTGTCATGTTGGGTACATCGGTGGGTAAATTCCCTACGTGAACTCCATCGGTGGGGTTCCCTGCGTGAACTCCACCGGTGGCGTTCGCTGCGTGAATTCCATCGGTGGGGTTCCGTACGTGAACTATATCGGTGGGTTTCTCTACGTGAACTCGAAAGTTGATTAGTGGATCCCTACATCATTACGTTGTGGCATTGTGGCTTCATGAGCAGCTATGACATAGTCAAAAAAGATCCCCTTATTCAATTTTCTGTTTTTCTTACTGCCCTGTAAGACATTCTTGGTGTTACAAGATTCTAAATCAACGAAGTACCCTAGATTTCGAGAGTTAGTAGTTTTTGTACAAAATACAACATTTTTTGGGGTTTGTAAGTACCTAAAGGGTAAAAAAGGAAACCTTATGGTGAGATTCCGTTGTCCGTCCGTCCGTAATCCGTATGTCACAGCTTCACTCATAGCTTTTGAACCGTTAAAGATAAAGAACTTGAATCTGACACAAAAATGTAATTATTTAACCCACATAATGCAGCAAAATGAAAAAATTTCGAAAATACTCATAAATTGTCATTATAAAGTACAAAAAAAAATTACAGGAAAAATATAGCGGTCTTTATTTCTGTTTATTTTATAAAATACACGAAAACTTTTAATAAATTTTTGCTAAGATATGCATTTTGATTTTCGAAAACATATTTGAATAAATTTTCCTCGATAGAAATAATAATAATTTATTGAAATGAGATCTTGAAACGCAGTTTTTTTCATGTACAGAACTCAAACATATTTTAATATATGGATTTTAAAAACATCTAGATTAAAGATTTAAACATATTTTTTTCTCTTTCGTCTTGAATCCGCCCATATCGCAATACGCGTTTTTTCGCTTAGAGTGACAGTGACAAAAATAAAACCTACATTTTCCTGACTTTCCCCAAAACTGACAAAGGCGAGGTGTGCTAGTCTGATTCACACGTGCCTAGGTCATGTAAGAATTAGAAGCCTAACTTAGAGAAGTTTTATCTGTTTCTGGGAAACTCTGGGACCCGCGTCTTGGAGTTTCAATTTAATTATTAGCTACTAAAGGTTGCCTGGAAGATATTTCTATTAGCAATAAGTGCCGCCCTTGTACGCCATGTTTAATTGTTTCTTTTGTCTTTTAAGTAATTTGTGTGAGAATGTGCAAAAAGTGTTATAAATAAATAAATAAAATTATTCCATACCCATGCCAGGGTATAGTTAGACATGAATCCCTGGCCAAATACAGACTGAAAACAAAATAACCCTAAATAAGGGTTCCGATATCTCATTTTGATGAACATAACCCTACAATAAATTGTTTTCCTAAATAAGTTCTAAATGTAACATTTTCATCTTTCCTTTCAACATCCATACATACATATACTAGGTGTTAAGATGAAGTTGCGGAAGCCGGAAACTGGCGATAGTACTCTTCCATACAAACAACTTTTACTATGAAGCCAACCCTCGAATCGTGAAAAAAAAACAGCTGTTACATAGAAAAGTTACAGCCACAGAACAAAAAGGCATAATTTGTTCTGTGGTTACAGCTAATCGACCAAAATATTGTGAAATAACTGTTTTTATTTCCCGATTTCTCGATTTTTTTTTCACGAAAAGTTGTTTGTATGGACGAGTTATATCGCCAGTTTCCGACTTCCGCAACTTCATATTAACACCCTGTATTTAGTCACGCCTATCTCCCAGAGGGGTCGGTAGAGACAACAGATTTCCATCTGCTACGATCCTGACACACCTCTTTCGCCTCTTCCTCTTCCATCAATCTAGTCATACAGAATCTTCTATTCCGTTTACTTCTTGAGTACCTATGTCATGAATTTGGCAACATACGACCTGCTAGAGCGGCTGGAGCTTTTATTTTCACTTGGACACCATCAATTTCGTTCATCACTCTACTTTCATTCATTCTCTCCACATGTCCAAACCGGAGATTTTGCGGGATCCCTGTGTATTATCCACAACATTGGTTCAGTAGTTTTTGAATTGTTGTAGACGTACAAGATAAATGTAAATAAATATAAAAGTGTAAAACTATTAAATTTTCATAATACCTTTTCTATATCATAGTTGGTGAATAAGATGAAAGCGCCAAAAAAAGAACTTGAAGAATTTTTTTTAGAATGAAACCCATATTTTCATCTATTTATTTTATTTACTTAACATTTTTATAGGTATCAATTTTATTATTATTATTTTGTTTCTTGTAATGGTTGAGATTAATTAAGTTTTTCTTTGTTTTGTCCTTGTTTTAGTTTAAATAAGTTTTTTTTTTTTTAAGTACTGTTATTTAAGTTTGTTTTTAATATTAACTATTAATTATTTATATATTAATAAATAAGAATGTCTTACTGTCTAAATAAATTGAAATATCCTACTCCACTTTACATTTGCATAATTTACGTATTTCTATCAACGAATAAGAATTTTGTTGCTCAATAATTTTGAGACGTAACAATTGATCTATATATCAAATTAAAATAAAGATAAAAACACACCATACACCTACAATATTTGTGCCTACAATACTTAGATATTTAGTCAACAAGTATTTGGACCATCGAATAACAACTGATAGCTATCAGTGAGTGACCGATAGAAATGTTTTCACGTGAAAATTCGGGAAAAGTCACAGCTGCAACCGATTTTATTGACAAAAAGGTTTCGTCAACATGATGGAAAGTAAATTTGTTGCGTAACTTGTGCTTATAACTTTCACACTAGGTGCAGTTAGAGAAAGTAAAAAAAAAATCTCTTGCGGACATTTTAAGTGTTACCAAAAAACAGCTTTCATTTTCATTTCAACATTTCTTATCAAAGCCAAACAAATCAAGGTAAATGTTTATTTTAAATTAATTTTCTAATTTATATTAAGATTAAAATTAAACTCAAAGATAAATACCTCGGAAATTCCCAAGCAAATAAAAACGGAAATATTATTTTTGCGCTTGAAACTGTGAAACCGTCTCGATTCACCCTGCGGAAAAGCGCGTTTCAGATCGGCCGCGCGCGCCGCCCCTTCGTATGTTACTGGGGCAGCTAGTAGCGCCCCTGAGAGCCCGAGCTTACAACCAACCAACTAAACTGACCACCCATTAGTAACAAAAACACCTTTATTCTCTCATTGCTAAGGTGTCGAGCTAGCCAAGTCCAATTTTGGTCGGGGTAGGCGCCGCACGCGCTGTTGTAAGTAGTTGTGTAATTCGTGTCATATACCTACTTCTGAGATCACCGAAATGAGATAAGGTCATCGACCGCGGTGTTAATGAAATTGATACGGCAAGGACGTCGATCGTTATCAAGAAAATGGCGCATGTTATAACAAGTTTGTAGGCAGGTGGTCTGAATTTTTATGTCATTCACGTAAGATCAATTGAAACAAAAAATAATCTTGAATTAAAAACACTTGTACTTATAGTTTCACTTTAGTTATATTGAATTGACTCCCAACCGGTTTCAGATTCTACTCCATTTTCAAGGGAAGATGTTAATTAAAATATTTCACTGACTCCAGGCACTAGCTCTGAGCAACGTAAACAATGATAATGTTCAAAAAATAATATACGCAAACTTACAAAGTTCACGGAGACAGCCACTCAAAGAAGTTTCACACTTTCGCTGCGGATTAGGTCTCTAGGTCCTTTATACCTACCGGTTTCTACGGTTATTTCTCAGACGCTCTTATCTGCCACAATATTTATTGATGTATGGATGTACCCAGTACCTCTTTATGCATGGGCCTGGGGGCAGGGCCCCACGATTCAAGGGGCCCCCTAGCCCTTGCCTTGTAAACCAAACTGTGAAACCATTTTCTAGGACAGTAAAAAAAATATAAGCCGTCATAGGGACTGCTGACATAAGTCAAAACTTTGCTATCAACATCATAGCATGTCGGTAACGATGTCGTAAACGGTAACGCAAGCCCATAAGATTTTCCCCCACCAAAAATCGCTCAACGCACCTCAAGAAGTTTTCATTCCCATAAAAAATGTTACCTGACATTTATTCGCATAAATAAAATATAATAATGGCCAGAAAATTTAATAAAAGGCAAAAAAAAAATGTCATGCTAGATAATTAGCACGTACCTTAATTCTAAATTCGTAGTAGGGGCGATGAGTCCTGCACTGCCTCTCCATGGTTGTGAGTGTTGTGCACTTTCCCCCAATCAGCTAGCCCAGCCAGAACAACTCCTTGAAATAGAGCACAACGGCTTCAGCTTGCTGACATAAAATCTGGTCCAGAGAACGGAAGGTGAAGCTCGTTACAATACCAGCTCTACGTCTCATATCCTCGATGGCGGGGCAGTGAAACAGTACATGGTCCCGTCTCGTCCTCGCCTAAGCACCCTCGACATCGGAGGCTATCAGTTGCATCTATAGTACACGTACCTATATTCTGTAAAAATTTCAACTGGCTACCTATAACGGCTGAAGCTGTAGACCGCTCTGACAGACAGACTGATTGCGGAGGCACAAACAGACAGCACTACATATACCACGTGTAACAGAAAGGTGTAACCATATTTGAAGAGCTTATTCAGTCAATGGTATAGAACAACTTTTACTATGGAACAAAACCTGTATCTCGAAAAAAAATGTTTACTGTCTCATAGAAAAATGCAATGCCGCTCGGCCGAAATGTATGGAAAGGACGATATTTTTTTTGAGATTTCAGGATTGGCTTTATAGTAAAAGTTGTTCTATACCATTGACTGAATAAACTCTTCAAATATGGTTACACCCACAGAACATTCAGTTCTGAGGTTACATCTTTCTGTTACACGTTGTATAATACTGTAATAGGTGCGGAACCCTACGATTGAGATGAGAATATTTAAAGAAGACAAACAGTGCCCCTTTTTACAGTATAAATTTTTTTTTGGCATACAATACTTATAATAGATCTTTACCTATGAAATTGCCGTTTTCTATAGATAATTTGAAGGAAACTCAATTTTCAGTACTAACAGCTTTGCTTTTTTTTTAGGAATGACAAATCCAAATTATATATATTTATATTGCTTTTATCAGCTTGTTTCTTTTATTTTCGATAATTATATAATTGTATAGGTTTACCCATACAAATATATATCAAAAATAAAAAAATCCAAATTATGTAATTTATTTTGTGTATGAATGAGACAACATTAAGATAACAGCAACATTAATTTAATTATTATGAATCTTATCATGGAAATGGATGGCATTTAAGACGAATTGTTTTTGAAGATTTAATTTTGATTATCAAAATAACAAAATTTAATACGTAGATGTAAAACCCTGAATTCAACTTTCAAATAAAAAACAAATAATGGAAATAGCTATTGAAGTACAGTATTTATGAACTTATGAATCTGTAGGAATATTTCGGCAATTTCATAGGTAAAGACTTAATATTATAATTAGAATATTGATATCCAATAAATAGTATTTTATGCAATATAGTTCATTAATAGAATAATTCATTTTCATAATTCTTTCACCCAAAGGTTACTGCCGTCTTTGTACACAATGATTGTTTACACATATTTTGTTATGTGAATTCACAAAAGTGTAAAAAAATATATAAAAAAAAAAAAAAAAAAAATTTCGGCTTTGGAAAAATTGGGAATATTTAGATGAACATTATATCATTGCAGTATACATAGAAACGCAGAAAGAAAAGTAAATCTGGATGTGAGGAGCTCTGAACCGGGATTCAGAGTTCCTCACATCCAGATTTACTCTTCTTTCTATGTTTCTATACTGCAATGATATAATGTTAATTTATATCTCCTTGCCATGGATAAATCGCCAAGTGTTCAAACAGAAATTTATTTCTGTCATAGTTTGGAATATTTAGGCATAGTAATTATTTAGGTTTGCAGCAAATCTTGTTTTAGGTTTGCAGCAAATCTTGTTTTAGAAAATTTTCAGTGTTATCGCTATTTTAGTCATTGAAAAAATTATCATAGCATAGCAACATTAAAAGTTCCTTTAAAAACCAAGTTTGGTTTACAATTTGCAAGTCATGACTACGCACGTAGATATCGCGAAATCTATAAAATATTCAACTGGGTCGTGTTCGGAAAAAGTACAGTTAGGATAGAAATCTTCCAGATATATTCTGTCGCGGTCA
The DNA here is from genome assembly GCA_934047225.1 of Ypsolopha sequella. Taxonomy (NCBI): domain Eukaryota; kingdom Metazoa; phylum Arthropoda; class Insecta; order Lepidoptera; family Ypsolophidae; genus Ypsolopha; species Ypsolopha sequella. The sequence continues at coordinate 6,788,265 of OW204002.1, read as the reverse complement.
TTGTGCCCCCTTCCTTGATCAATTTGGTGAATTTACTCTGGCGAAGGATTTTTAACCCCTAAAACACCCATCCGCAGCTTATGAGCTTATAGGCTCACCATTATAGGTATTTTTTTCTGTGGTACGACCAATGATTAAATCATTATACAACGTGTAACAGAAAGGTGTAACCATATTTGAAGAGCTTATTCAGTCAATGGTATAGAACAAATTTTACTATGGAACAAACCCTGTATCTCGAAAAAAATATTTACCTGTTTCATAGAAAAATGCAATGCCGCTCGGCCGAAATGTATGGAAGGGCAGATTTTTCTTTTTATTTTAGGGTTGGCTCCATAGTAAAAGTTGTTCTATACCATTGACTGAATAAGCTCTTCAAATATGGTTACACCTTTCTGTTACACCTTGTATAATTAATTAGCTTAGATTAAATTATGTTAATGCGTGTTAATTCGAAAACCATTTCGAGATTTAGGTTACCTAAACGCTGCAACTTCCATTTGCCTTCGTGTGACGTCACTTGAGAAATGGCTGTTTAGAAATGTGTCCTTTGCTATCAAGATAAATTTATAATAATTTACTTCCGACTGATTTGACAACTGGATAACAGACGAGTAGACATACAGAGACAGACCACTTTTTTATAAGCAACCACATATCACAATCGGTATAATGTCCAAAATTCTGAAGTGACATCATATCGGACAATTCTTAAAAAAAATGATAAAATATAATGAATACTATGTCCTAAAATGACGTAAATTATCTATAAAAAAAAAAACTTTTGTAAACTAAGTTATGTTAATTGTTTGTCTGTCTATTATTTGCTTACAAATGCACATTCATTATTGCACATTGAAATGTAAGTAGTTTTGAAAACGAAAACTGGTGGTAGTACATGCTTATCCGTTTAACATTTATACAGATTTTGTGATAGATTTCAAAGTGACAGATGATTTATTTTTATATATTATAGATCTTTTTGAAAGATGATGTCAAAGATACAAAACAACTTTCAAAGAAACATAATCTGCTAGCGCAAATAAAAAAATAGATTTTTTTGTGCAAAATTAAGGCGATGGTACTCGTGTTTTCCCGGATAAACGTGGTATTCTTTTGTATTTTACTTGTAAATAACAAGGATTTAAATTTAGAAAAATTATATATGTCCAAGTTCACTCTTTGATCTTAATATTTCGGCCGTTTGATACACAATTACTTGCAGTATACTGCATCCAATAAAATCGCATGGATAGGCCTAAACTATCATATAAATATCATTCCTTTCGTTATATTAGGTTTTTGACAATTGTGTCGATTCAGCGAAACACGACTTAACTTATTTCAAAATTCAAAATTCAAAATTCAAAAAGTTTATTTTGCAAAGTAGGTATATATAATACACGTTTCACAAGTTTTAATTTATTTTTACAGAAAAACTTACCTAAAAACTTAAATAACATTAAAAACTTAACTAAAGATGACCTAAAAATAAAAAAATCTAACAAAGTAAACCTAAAACAATTACAATAAATAGAAAATGCTGGCCAGATCGCTGCCGTCGTTAGGAAGGGTGCCCAAAAGGCTGGCGGCGTTGCCACGTTGAATGGCCAAACTAATTCTTTGGCCAAAGTAGCTTCCAGCCCTTCGGTCACCTGAAGCGTCGACCAAGCGCGACGAAATTTCTTTATAAAGTCGCCGCGCTTCCGAACCCCACGGCCCAAGAGTTTCTACAGCAAAAGGCACAAATATGAAGCCCTCGCCAAGGGCTCCATATATGCGCCTTTTTAAAACTTCAGCTTTTGCGGCTGCCGCGCCTGCCCTTATTGCGGTCACTTGGACATGGGACTGTGCCAATGTGTCAACGCACGTTGCGTCCCATATCAGTGACCGCCCGTTTTTCCAAGGAATGAGCGTCATTCCGTCGGGCCGTCTGCCGTCATCGCGTGCTATGCCCTTTGGCTCTAATATAGCCGGCACACTGGCACTGGCAAGGGCCCGACGAATGACGTCATTCAAGGTAGCGTGGCGCGACAGACGACCAGCACTATGCTGACAAGATAAGCCGTGGTGGCCCAATTGATCGACACTGTGTCCACAACGGCAGCGATGTGGCTCATTTATTTTGGCACCTATTTTCAGACCGACGGCCAGACTGAAAGTAGTCCTCTCCAATAGGGTCCCGATATTGGCAGATGGTAATGCATTTAACCAATATCCCGACTCTGGCTCGCTAGTTGCTAGAAGACGAGCTCGCTCTGCAGGGTTTATTGAAGTTTCCAGTAGGTTCTTTTGAACCTGACTGCAGAGCGGCCCGTCCCAAAGCTTTTGCGAAGCCAGATTGATCGGGATACTTTCGTCGGGACCGGTGGTTGTACGCCATACGTCCCTGGCCTCAGTCAAGCACGCAACTTCAACATCACCAAGTGATGGGTTTATTATTCTACCGAAGAGGTCGATCGTGCTGTAGGCTGAGGACAGGAAGGCAAAGTCAAATTTTAATCTTAAAAAATATATGTAATAAAATAATAAATGTACATGAACTACTTAGATTAAATGTTTTTTTAATTTATGTAGCAATATATATATACGATTAAAATTATAGGTAAAATATTATTATACAAGGTGAAATCCAATCAACCGCCCGAACCCATACCGGAGACCCGGCCAGAGACCAGGAACAGGTTCAATGATCACCAACCGAGCCCCCAGCACGAATCCAGGCAGCCGACCAAATCCCATCCTATATACTACATAGTAATAGGTTACATATATAAATACATGCCTACCTCCGCCCATATTTGACAGGACTAACCCTATTTAAAGCGTCCTATCTTTTTCTTTCTTTATAGAAAAGATAAGAACAGAACGCTCAAATTAAGTTTAGTCCTGTCAAACACAAAATCGACACAACTATAACTTGCACGCGGTGAAAAATAAACGTAAGAAATATGATAGAAGGAGAAAGAAAGAAACATTTATTACTGCAACAGCCACACTTACAAATACAGTTTATACTTACATTTACTTACAATTACAAATATATCTGTAGTTACAAATTATAAAATTATAGATATAGCTAATTATTTATTATTTATTACACGGTTTCGGTGCGTCTGTTGCTGTAAAAGGCAACTGACTCGGCAATGTGCTGAAGGTGTGAGCCCTCAGCGCTGATTTTCAGTCAGTGCCTGGTGGTGACTCATGAGTGTACCAGGTGCAACGCGACTCTATGCAGTGGGCAATAAATAAATATTAACTGTAATAGCTATACTATGTATACCATTATAGTATAATACCGTATAAATAAAAGTATGGTGTAAAACGGCCCCCATATTAAAAACCCATCCCCCAAAAACATCTCAAAATTGCGAGATATACCAGGTGACTTTTTGATCATCGTCCAAATTCATACCGGAGGCTTGGTAAGTGATCAGCATCATGAATCGATAACAATTTTTGTGAAATTCATATAATGAAATTTCGACTTCCCATAGCAATTCACGCCCAGTCCTGAGTGAATCACTATGGGTAGTCGAAATTTCATTTTATGAATTTTACAAATATCGTTATTGGTTCATGATGCTGATCACTTACCAAGGCTCAAGTATGAATTTGGACGATGTTCACAAATTCACCTTGTATATCGAGTAGTGAATCTTAGAAAGACGCTGTCAAACTCACGCACACATACATCATATGCTTGCTCTACAGTGTGCACGCCCGCGCCGCGCGCCGTCTAAGCAAAGTTCGGAGAAGTCGCCATACAAATGTGTCGGCGCGGCGCACCCGTCTGCATGAGTGAGTTCGAATCTGAGCGCTTTTAATAAACTACTCGATATATTTTTACTCTGCTAAAAGCGTTGGAGCCCAAATGATTTATCTGAAAATACACCTTCGTATTTGTTACAAAATATTGAGAAATAATTACAACGGCCAAACTACAACTTTTAGATAAGAGCGAATAAAGATTTTTTATTTAGTCTGAGCTAGTCGAGGTCTGTTTGCGTTAAATCAACCCCACGGTAATTGACCTCAAGCCGAACTTTAAGCCCAAGATTCTTCATGACAGCCAACCATGATCACCTAATTATCAGTCCAAGCTACCCCAGACTACAGACACGGATAAAGTCAAAGTGGTAAACCCTTATCGGACCAGGAGCCCGCTCCTTCGACATTATTTTGCACTGTGAATAGCGATCATGCGACTTTTTTTGTCGCATGACAAATACCTAGCTCGAATTAGAGCAGTCATATTTGAAAAAAATATATATTGGTAAGAACGTGTTAAGACGATCTTTCTGCCAAAGAAATAAATCAACAATAGCAATTTAAAAAAAACGAAAACTATTTTTTTCATTTCTATATTAATCATTACTTAGAGGTATTTTGAACAAACCGAAAATGTTCTAGTGGAACTCTTATTATTTAGTTGAACCTCTTAGTTGACCCAACGAAGACAAATTCTTTCACCTCAACTGTTGGAAGGCTACGGCCGTGGCCTGTCACCTCATGATGAAACTGACTCCTCTTGGTCCGGCGTGACGTCATGAGGAGCCGTACCGGCACAAAATAACCACTTGCAGAAGGTTCACTCCGCAAAAGTAGCGAAAACAGGCGCACGCACACATAAACGCGTACGTACGACTATCTCGGTCGAAGTCGGTCGAATGCCAATACGAAATTCTGCCGAGATCATCATACTTACGCGTCTATGCATGTGTGCGTCTGTTTTCGCTCGTTGGATGGAGTCGGCTTTCTGGTAGTATCTATTTTGTGGTACCGGTGAGTGGTTCTTTCTACTTTCTGCGCGAGTGCCCTTCACCATAGAACTTATCGACGAATTCCATCAGACGCGTAGTGGCCTGCGGGCCTATTGTGTATCTCTAGTTGCCTTCTGGACTGGGTGTCTATCATCAAAAACATAGATATACTATCGAATTCCGATGTCCTAAGGATATTTTCGCACTTGAAGTGACGACACAGATTGTTAATAGTTCAATACCCACTAAAGGCAATTTTGAAATTTCAGTTTTTAGCTACCTCGATAAAAGCTACCTTATGATAGGCACCTCGTGCAGTTGGCAACTAAAGATACAGAATAGGGGGGCAGGTCAGTGTCGCATCAGTGTCGAGTTGTTATTTTGCTTCTACGATACTAGGAAAAAATTTCCCTCAGGCTCCTGATCTATCTTTATATTTACCTAGCTCTACCACTTTGATGCGTCATCTGCCTACATTTATCAATGAATGAGTAAAACTTAAAGCAGCTATTTACAATTTTATCAGAATTTTAATGAGCTGTTGGAGTATAAGGAGGATAATATTATATTTTTCCTTATTTCTTAGTATCTTAATATCGATTTTGTGCGAAGGACCATTATTGTAAATATTTTTTTTTTCATGCTGCAAAACTACAATTTTCTACCTATTTACATTTTCCTTAATGATACTAATGCCATTTTAATTTCAGCTTTTAATTCAACTACGTAACTACGTACGTAGCAAAATTAATTATACCTCCATAAATACCGGTATATATCGAAACGGTATATATGTATATCGTGTATCGTACATATAATAATTTTTTCAATGCAAGTGCTCGTAAAGGCCAACTTTTTATGCATCAAAACCGAACAGTAAAACGATTATTTTGCCCTAGGGCTTTATTATTATTATTTTTTTATTTATTTACAATGGTTGGCTAACCTGCAGCCTTTCCTGTGAACCATAAATGTTATACTTTTTTTTCCACTGTTTAACGGCTCTGGATACAGTCCTTTTGAGCCAATTATAATTTAAAGTTCACAAGATTATATTTGATTTATTTCCTCACACTATTCATTGAAAAACGTAGTATGATACACGGGCGTAAGAGCAATAAATTACTCGGTTACGTTTAAAACACTCACTACGCTCGTGTTTTAAATCGTCCTCGTAATTTATTCCTTTGCGCCCTTGTAGCATAAACTACTATTTCACACCACCTGCTCGACAATGTCCAATTACATATTATGCAACCTCAACGTAAAGTAACGCATTATATCTCAAGTGATATAAAGTTATATGAAAATCACTAGGGATTAAAGTGATTTAAATTTGGAACGTCAAATTCGTGTGAAAACTCGTGGAAAACAAATGCCCATATTATTATGGGATTGTAAAGAGGTTTGTTCGAAAATCGAACTGGCCACCATAAGCAGAATTCAACAAAAAGAAAAAAAGCGCTTACAAAGAATTTGTGAAACAAAATACGGTGTTTGGTGCTGTGATTGTCATTGTCAATGAATTTTATTGGTTGTAAAAAATGTCGAGCTTTTTATTGTCTCGCAGAAAATGTGAAAAGTAGAGCATGCTCCTCTGGAATAAAGCCTGTCTTTGTCTTGGGCAGCTTGAACCCCTCGCTTTACTCAGGACTCTATATAACTCCTGAGCTCTCAGGGGGTTCAATATGCCGCCCGTGACGTAAGACACTGCTTTATTCCCTTAGTGCATAATCTACTATTAAAAGGGTCTATAGTGATATAATATGACCGTCTTGTGCCCTTTTCTTAGAAAATGCTCATTATGGAGTTTACCTCAACAGACAGCACAGACAGACATGACCTGACCGACCGACCGACAAGCTATAGACCGCTCAAAATTTCAAGTAATAGCAAAAACAACATCGCACAACTACATAAACAAACTACATAACCACCATAATTCATTACCAACATATTTTACATAAGAAGGGCAGTAATTTGATATTATCAGAAATAATATAAGCAAATAAGTTATAGGTGGTAGAGCTGATGCCGGACTCGACTGTGGAGGTACCACCATCTTACTTGGATACGCCCTCTAAGTAATTCGGGGGAGAGTAAGAGGACAGCTCACAGGCAAAAAAACAGGAGGTCCACCATGCCTGGGACCGATAGTTGGCGGTATATCCATCCCTAATACCCGGACCTTATATGGAACAGACGGTGACGGGCAGTGGCGTTACTGGTGCGAGGGTTCCGGCACCGCGCTCACCAACCCGCCTGCCCAGTGTGTGTGAGTATGGGCAATTCTTCCAGGATGACCGCCGGGAGTGGCAAAGTCCTGGAAAGGCTTATGTCCAGCAGTGGACGAGCTAGGCTGATGGATGCATGGGTGGACTTGTTTTTTGCATTGAGTTAGAAGCTGATTTTTTTCCTGCACAATTGGGCCGTAGACTTCCGTAGGAGGTATAGTTTCAACTTGATATCTTACATAGGACCCAAGCAAAAGGTTCTGGACAAATGGACAGACGGACAGCAAAGTGAGCCTAAAAGGGTTCCGTTTTTTCATTTTGAGGTACGGAACCCTAAAAACAATATAAAATCTATGCTGCCGGTGTTTTTTAAGGATAATAATAGGTTGACCATCTAAAAAATACTAAATGAGCACCTAAATTACTAATTTGGCATCAACTAGGTTAGGTTAGGTTTCAACATATTATTTTTGATGCTGATTTTTGTATTTTTTGATGGTCAAGTTAATTACAACCCTTTTTTTACTATACGCGAAAGAAATAAATTTTTCTAAACTGCTGCCGTTAATTCGAGAGAATGATGACAGATGGAGTGTGGCGATATCTCGAAAAAATACTACAAGTCAACAAGAGCTTCTTCACGACAAAATTAAATAAAGGCACGTTAAAAAAATATCAACGGTACAACAAATGGGACGAAATAAATCCAAATCATGATTGTTTAAACTTTTTTTATAAATAAAAACTCTGGAATAGAATGTATATACGATCTTATTATTTGGTAAGGTATATCAGTTTTATAATACGACAACACTGCCTTACACCGCAGATATTATAAACCTTTTTCTGAAATGTCGATTCAAAAAGTCGAGGATTCATACTACAGACAGGCATTATGATTGCTGATTTGACAGAAATAACTTGACACATTTTATTGATTAAAAAAATAACTTCATTCGGCTTCTATCTTTGTCCTCGAATGTTATAAATATGCGATCCGTGTTTCTATATTAAAGGTTACATAAGGTTCTTAAATTTAAGTGAACACAGTATCGCTAATAGACAACTTTTCGCCAAAAATAATATTTTTTAACTTTTACGTAGAAATTGAGTCAGCTGATTCATTAAGTTTTGTACTAGGAAGTGGAAAATATATACGACAAAAATACTTTTTATTAACAAATGGGACCTTTTAAAGACATAAAATCTACCCTAAAATCATCATGATAAATATAAAATATTGAAATGCAAAACAGTAAAAAAAAGGTTTTATCCCCTGACATTTGCAAACGTCACCATTCTCTCGAATGAACGGCCGGAGTTTAGTTAAATAAATAAGTCAAGTTACTTGAGAAAATTGTTTATGGATTTTCTGAAAATCAAGTAAGTTTAAAATATCCCTAAGTAGGTATTTATTTATTTATTTAGTTTATTGTTATTACAAAAACCACAGCCTTAAACATTTATAATCGTAGCTAATAACATCAAAACTTTTGCCAATTACGGTTTTACATTTTCTACAATAATACATTTAAAACTAACTTCATAGACCAAGAGGAAAAAATACATACATTTATATACAGAAAAATAGTAATATTGAAAAGTTAGCGGCGTAGGATGTCAGAGTAAAAGTAAGTGTGTGTGTGTATGGTAGGGTAGGGAACTAGGATAGAGGAATGTTGATAATTATTTGTTACGAATATAGTGTGCAGTCACATTCTTATTATATATCTATTTATTAAGTATCTTGCTTATTACTTCCCTCTTAAAACTAGCTTCTGATCCATAAAATAGATCTATAGATGAGAAGGAGGTATTGTAAAGCCTCTGAGCCCTAAAAATTATGGAATTTTTTGCAAAATTTGTGTGGGCCGCAGGTACATGAAACAATGTTGTATGTCTAGTCCGTTTAGATGGTGCACGTAGTTGCATCATTAGGGTTGTTAACTCTGAGCAGTCAAGATTATTATTACATATATTGTGTACAAACATCATGTCAAAAAGTGTACGCCTATCCTCCAGAGTTATAAACTTATGGTGCATACAGGAGTCATTGTAATCGATGGCCGAGTAGTTAGAACGGAAATTCAGATATCTTAAGAATCTTTTTTGTATTCGTTCAATACCGCTTTTATAACATTCATAAAAGGGATTCCAAATAGAACAGCAATACTCAAGTAGACTTCGAACGTATGCGTAATAGAGAACCTTGACACAGCCCAAATCTGTAAAATCACGAGAGATTCGCATGATGAAACCTAGGCTCTTGAAAGCTTTGTCCATTATATTGGCAAAATTATGAGCAAAAGTTAATTTACAGTCAAGTAGAACACCTAGGTCACGCACCAGCTGTACTTTATTAATTTCAGTGTTTCTAATGGAGTAAGCAAATATAGTAGGTTTTCGTTTACGTGTGAAGGTAATTGCCATGCATTTTGAGATGTTAATGCTTATTCTATTCTTACTCAGCTAGACGTTCAAGGTCCTCCTGGAGTTGCAGACAATCTGAGACACTCACTATGTTCTTATACACCTTAGTATCGTCAGCGTAGAGTAGAAATTTTGCATGATGAAAGCATTCAAATATGTCATATAGGTAGGCCACATACAGGAGAGGACCAAGAATGGAACCCTGTGGTACCCCAGAAGTAATTTCAATGAAGTTAGACTTGTGACCACTCAGCACCACAGCTTGACTGCGATTTTTAATATATGAATTCATCCACCTAAGCAAATCGCCACAAATACCAAGGTGCTGCAGCTTCCGCATGAGGATGACGTGATCCACGCGGTCGAATGCTTTTTCGAAATCCGTGTAGATCACGTCAACCTGACCACGGTTATCCATACCTCTAGACACGTCATTAAGAAAAACAGCAAGGTTGGTCGTAGTAGATCTGCCCTTGAGAAACCCATGCTGTTGCGCGGGAACTGACTTTGCAATTGAAGAGTAAATAAAATTGTGGACAACTTGTTCCATTACCTTACTGAGAACGTTTAAAATTGAAATGGGCCTGTAATGTTCTATAGCTGATTTTATTCCCTTTTTATGAATTGGTACAATATGTGCCATTTTCCATATTGTAGGGAAAACTCCTTCATTAAATGACCTATTGAACAAAATAGCAATTGGCTCAGATAGCGCCTTTGCACATTTAACAAAGAAAACGGGAGGTAAACAATCGCTTCCTGCTCCCTTAGACGTGTCAAGGTCACCTAGAAGCTTTGCAACACTATCACGTGTTACTACCAATCCATCTAGTATATCTGTGTTTAATACTTCAAGAAGATCAGAGGGGGGATATTCTTCTGCAGGCTTCGAAAACATATGTTCAAAGAAGTCGCTAAAACCTAGGCAGATCTCCTCTTCATTATTTAAATTCTAATTGTCATATTGCATTTGACTTGGAAAGCCAGATTTATTTTTCCGTTTTGATTTCACGTATGACCAAAATAGTTTAGGTGTGGTTTTTATATTAGCTTGTGAGCGTGAAATGTAATCTCTATAACATTCTTCCTGAAGGGAAGTCTGCCTGCTACGTAACAGTGAGAAAGTCTGATAATCTACCGGATTTCTATACTTCTTCCATCTTTTATGAACTTTGCTCTTTTCTTTCGTGAGATTGATTAAAGCACGACTAAACCAAATTGGATACTGATGAGATGAAGTTATAAATATTTGTGGTATATATTTATCAATTAGGCTATTGATGATTTTATAAAATACATCCACAGCTTCATCAACAGACCCATGCCTCAACACAACCCAATCAGTATTCAATAACTCTGTGTTAATAGAAGCATAGTCGCCTTTTCTAAATAATTTCTTTTTATGGGGTTTAGATTTCAAAGAAGGGATCGTGACGTCTACGGCATTTAATTGAACCGGGGGGTGAAATACATCTTCCTTGGAGATTGGATCAGCACGTTCAATTCCTATGTTAAAGTTCGTAAAAATTAAATCAAGTGTATTGTTGCATGTGTTCGTCAATAAATTATGTTGTTGCAAACCTATAGATGATGTTGTAGTTACTAAGTTAGATGCAGTATTTTGCAATTCAGTTGTTCCTTTTTTCAGTAATAGTGGTCCTTCTTTTGTCCATTTAATGCAGTATAAATTAAATTAAATTAATTGTTGAGGTGTGTATATAAAAATAATACCCTGACTACAAAGGAAGATAGACATCTTCCTCTGTGATCCTGACTGACTGACTGGCCGCCCAGACAAAAACGTACAGACCAAGCGGCTGGACCACGGATCATGAAATTTGGACTGTAGGTTCCTTGTATGACGTAGACATCCGCTGAGAAAAGATTTTAGGACATTCCCACGGGATCGGGAGAAACGGGAACCACGCGAGCAACGCTGCGGGGCTTCCGCTAGTATATACTACATATTTGCACTGTGCCTTTAACCACAAAAAAATATGTAGTAAATTGTTTTTTATACAGGACCTATAAACATATAAACGACATTGATTTATTTGTCACCTTTTTCGCTTAAAAAACTATTACAGTCGAAATTTTTAGACTGTTTTTAATATTTGTTATAAAGCCGATTCTGAAGGCTTTAATTTTAATTTTAGTGCTGTCAAAACTAAATTTTCTTCAATACAAAATAGTCCTTATTAGTTAGGATTAGAAGCTAAATTTCTTTGGAAAATTTAAATTTTGACAGCACTAAAACTAAAATTAAAGCCTTCAGAATTGGCTTTATTATCTGTTGATTTTAATTTTATTAAGTTTTTATATTTAACTTCAACTGTATTGTTTCTTAGAACTGTACTGCTTGTTTTACATTTGTTAATCTATTTGTGGAAACTTTGCTGGTTTGTGTAATTTCGTTGTGTATTGTTTTATGTAATGTTAAACTGTTTGTTTCCCAAATATAAATATAAATAAATAAAAGTTTTTGCTAGATTACTAAATGGTTTTTGGCCAAATAAAATAAAAATAACTAAATAAATATTTTTTCAATGCATGTGCTCGTAAAGGCCTACTTTTTATGCATCAAAACCGAACAAAAAGTCGATTATTTTGCCCTAGGGCTTTATTATTATTTTTTTTTTTTTAATTTATTTACAATGGTTGGCTAACCTGCAGCCTTTCCTGTGTACCATAGATGTTATACTTTTTTTTTCCACTGTTTAACGGCTCTGGATACAGTCCTTTTGAGCCAATTATAATTTAAAGTTCACAAGATTATATTTATTTTCATTTCCTCACACTATACATTGAAAAACGTAGTATGATACACGGGCGTAAAAGCAATAAATTACTCGGTTACGTTTAAAACACTCGCTACGCTCGTGTTTTAAATCGTCCTCGTAATTTATTCCTTTTCGCCCTAGTAGCATAAACTACTATTATTATTATATCTTTGTCTCTTGGCGGAAGTCTACGAGTACGTTGTAAAGGAAACATAGTCTAAATTCCATGTTCCTAGGTTTAGGTTGATAGTACAGTCAGTTAGGATATTCTTTTATTTATATATGTATTTGAGTATTATATAGATACAACCATTGTACTCAAAGTCTCAAATACATAGTTACACATTAAAAAAAAAACTTGTATTAATACTTACGCACTCTCGGTGGAGTTTTTGCACTCCTCGTAGGCGACGGCAGAAAAACAGCGTCGCGAATTTCGGTTTGCCCGGCATCATGCTGAGTCAGAGCTTTTTCTCTTTGCCGCGACACACACAACAACCACCACAATAAAGTAAATTTTTCTTTGTGTCTTGGTGTTTATTTGTGTTAGATTTATAAGTTACTTAATTAAGATTCTGTTTCTGTTTTGTATAATCTTGATAAAAACACTTGTACTGTTTCACTATATCACTTAATATTTACAATTACATTATTAATTTACATAATTAATTTACAATTAATATAAACAAATTTAACAGTGTTTCTTGATAATTCCGTAAGGCGAAAGCGGTTGGAGTAATAAAAAGTGATATTGTGAAACAGTAAAGTGTTTTTATCAAGATTATGATGATGTTTCACCAAGTGCCGACAATCGCAATATTAATCATAATCTATTTTGTATCGCTACATTGTTTGGGTATATATGTTTGTTCCGTGTTTTTTGTGAATAAATGTTATATCATATAATTTATGTATTGCCAAGTCAAAAGTATAAAAGTTGTTACATATAGGAAAAGTACAAGTGACGCCTTGTAGGAGCGCAGCAAAAACAAGTATATCTAAGTATATATCTATAACTGCAATGGAGAAGGTAATCTTCAGTGATTTTACCCCCTGTATGGTCCCTTGGTCGACTCGCTGTCTGCTTGTCCGAAGATAAAGGGTCAGTTACTTTCTTCTGTATTGTCCCAGGTCAGTCACCGGTCGAAGGTCTCCAAGTCACTGTGTTTAGCCGTGCCACTGTCACCGGTTACATATTTCATTTCACCAGTGGCGGACTTAGGACCTTTAGGAAAGTCAACCTTTTATTTTTCAAGTTTTCGCAAATAAACGTAATACTAATCACTTACCAAACCTCCAGTATGAATTTGGCTGCATGAATTAATGTTACCTTATATAGTATACTAGCTTTTGCTCGCGGCTTCGCTAGTGTGAAAGGTATATTTCAGTTATCAACAGTTTTCAGCTTGGCGGTTATTTTATCAACATCCCTTATAGCCTATAATATGTTTTAAAAGGGTCATTACGATGATAGTAAAAAAACCTCATCCAAATCCTTTGAATGAACATACAGACAGACAAACAAAAATTGAAAAAAAGTTGTTTTGGCCTAAATATATAAAATACCAATTTCATTTAAAATTTCGCAAAAATATTCACTGTACAGACACGAATTTATTGCTACTTTATTGTTCTGTCTTGTATTAACCTCTGAAATGAAATAATAGTAGTTTATGCTACTAGGGCGAAAAGGAATAAATTACGAGGACGATTTAAAACACGAGCGAAGCGAGTGTTTTAAACGTAACCGAGTAATTTATTGCTTTTACGCCCGTGTATCATACTACGTTTTTCAATGCATAGTGTGAGGAAATGAAAATAAATATAATCTTGTGAACTTTAAATTATAATTGGCTCAAAAGGACTGTATCCAGAGCCGTTAAACAGTGGAAAAAAAAGTATAACATCTATGGTACACAGGAAAGGCTGCAGGTTAGCCAACCATTGTAAAAAATATAAATAATAATAAAGCCCTAGGGCAAAATAATCGATTTTTTGTTCGGTTTTGATGCATAAAAAGTGGGCCTTTACGAGCACATGCATTGAAAAAAAGTTAAAGGTTAGGTTTACTTAAATTTAATAAAACAATGCAATACAATAATACACTTGAGTAAAATGGACAATATAAGAATAAGGAATAAATAATATTATGAATATATGAAATACATATAATAAATATGTGTAACTCCATCCTCTTGCCCCTTGTCGGTGGATAGCATAGAGGAAAACCTCCTTTATGGTGGATAATATTTAGTGAAACTATCGTAAAATGTAGTGCAAGTAGAAATAGGATTTTTCAGGAAATTATGTTTTTTGTGCTTTTTATTTAGTATATTTGTTAAATAATTGCAGTTTATATATACAACGTGTAACAGAAAGGTGTAACCATATTTGAAGAGCTTATTCAGTCAATGATATAGAACAACTTTTACTATGGAGCCAACCCTGAAACCCCAAAAAAAATTTCTTCCCTTCCATACATTTCAGCCGAGTGGCATTGCATTTTTCTATGAAACAGTAAATTTTTTTTTCGAGATACTGGGTTTGTTCCATAGTAAATGTTGTTCTATACCATTGACTGAATAAGCTCTTCAAATATGGTTACACCTTTCTGTTACACGTTGTATATTCTATTAATAAAATAACATGAAATTAATGTGATATATATTTCGGGCCCTATCCTGGGTCCGGCATCAGTCACAATCAACAATATATATATATAATATATATACATATTACATATGAACTACATTTCCATCAGCCCGTAATCCCCAATATTACGCCACTCTTGGCGGTCCTCAGTCATCCTCATCCAGCCGCCACCCGCACGTCCTTCAGATCGTCAGTCCAGCGGGCATGAGGGCGGCCTACGCTGCGCTTTGCTGTACGTGGTCTCCATTCCAATGCCTTACGGCCCTAACGGTTATCACGTCGACGACAAATATGGCCAGTCCGCTGCCACTTCAACTTACTGATTCAGCAGGCTATGTCGGTCACCTTCGATCTCTGGCGGATATCTTCGTTTCGGATTTTATCCATCAAAGATATCCCAAGCATAGCCCGCTCCATAGCTCGTTGAGCGACCTTAAATCGGCGGATCAAGCCTTTAGTAACTTTTGCGTAAGCTTCTGGTAACTAAATTTAAAGACAAATTAGTCAATTAAATTTACATCTTGTAAATAAAACACATTCTTGGTAACTGTTCTACTTTTATATGTATACTACACTAGCGACCGGTTTCGTTATAATAACATCGTCAGGCTTTTAGATCGGTCGCTAGTGTAATATACATATAAAAGTGGAACAGTTACCAAGAATGTGTTTTATTTACAAGATGTTTCAAATGTTCCATCAAGAACCAACAATGACAAGTATCAATTGACGATTTTACAATAGATTTCGGAAATATGAACAATTCCGCTTAAAAGTTGCACCAATCTATAAATAGGTTCACCTCAGACTGTTTACTTGTTTACTTGACAAAGTGCACACGGAGTCTACTGACTCACACTAATTAAGTTATTTACAATTTCTCTGATAATCGTCCGTTGCTCCGAATTTTTCGTATCATAAACGAACAAAAGTGTTATTTACCTGTACTTGTTAGTTGTATATTGGATTTAAAAATAGTGTAACGATATCCGGTTTGAATTTAATGTGTATCTATGCGTATTATTTTATTAATAATAATATAAATGCTCACATATCTTCTGTACCCGAAGGGTGCCAAACGGGACCCTATTTCTAAGCCTCCGCTGTCTGTCTGTCCGTCTATCATAGCGGTCTACAGCTTCAGCCGTTATAGGTAGCCAGTTGAAATTTTCCCAGAATACGTGTTATTATTTCCTTTAGGAAGGGAAAAAATTAAATAAAAAAAAATTCAAGCCCACCCCCATAAAAAAATCTTGAAGAAATATAAATTTTTTAACGTTATTTTTTTCAGAATACATAAAACTTTCAAATTTGGTCGGAATGGTGTACATACTCTAAGGCAGGGTTTTTCAAAGTGGTGTTAATCGTAGGGGGTTCGTGGCAAGATTCACGTTGTGGCGGCTGACTGGGTAGCTCGCGCGGGCAACACCGAAAGTTAGAAAAATTGCTCCGAAAAGCGACTCAATTTGTGACAAGAAACAAGCCCACCTATCAAATTAACTAATTGAAAGAAAGAAAATATATTTATTTGTCAATAAACAACTAATTACACAAGATCTTAACATTAAACAGACAAAAAGGACGCAGCTTTGTAAAATGCTGTGAGTGCGTACATCTGCACAGCGCTGATTTTCAGCTGTCCCTGTTCTCACTAAATATTAGATGTAGAGCAGGCAGTTTGGTTTTTTAATTTAAACTAAATATTTGATGAACATGCAATATTAAAGAAATACAAATAACAAAAAATGCGATAAAACAAATTACAATAAAAAATATTAAAATAAATAAGTAATATATTAAAATGAATACATGAAAACATACGGTCAGAACATATCCATCGTATCTTTATAGATGTTTTTTTATTTGCAGCGGTGTGACTGTTATATTTATATAAAAATCCTTCCATGGCAAGTTTATTTTAAAGGGTTTCGTAGTCGACTGGGAAACTTTATAGGGGTACGTGGGGCTATAAGTTTGAGAAACCCAGCTCTACGGTAACAACAAATGATGAAATAGTAGTTTATGCTACAAGGGCGCAAAGGAATAAATTACGAGGACGATTTAAAACACGAGCGTAGCGAGTGTTTTAAACGTAACCGAGTAATTTATTGCTCTTACGCCCGTGTATCATACTACGTTTTTCAATGCATAGTGTGAGGAAATAAAACAAATATAATTTTGTGAACTTTAAATTATAATTGGCTCAAAAGGACTGTATCCAGAGCCGTTAAACAGTTGAAAAAAAATTATGACATTTATGGTACATAGGAAAGGCTGCAGGTTAGCCAACCATTGTAAATAAATTAAAAAAAATAATAATAATAAAGCCCTAGGGCAAAATAATCGACTTTCTGTTCGGTTTTGATGCATAAAAAGTGGGCCTTTACGAGCACTTGAATTGAAAAAAATTTCAACGTCAGTCATCGTTATTTTTCATTCTTTTTACACATTCCAGTGGAGTATTCTAGTCGAACCACGGATTTAAAACAGAGAGTCAAACCATTACATCCGCAGACCGACAAGATTTTATGACGTCGTTGCAAATAAGTACTTGTATTTTTAGACAACTCAAAAAATTAAGCCTTTTTTTATTAAAATTTCAAAAAGGTCGTCTAACATCTAGGATCAAAACAAGACGAAGGTGTGCAAAAACTTGTTATTGAATTATTTAAAGTGTTCATCAAAAACGATAATAATTATATCAACTTGAAATTGATAAACAAGAGCGATTTTTTATTTCATTTCATGGCTACATATTCGATCAGCGCAGCGGCGCCCGCGCCGCCCGGCAGACAAAAACAGTGTTTTGAAATTATAATATTTTTATAACGCATTCTGTCTGACAGTCTGTGTTTCATTGTACGTATATTAACTATCGGATTAATATCACCAGATACTGGTATCGATTCGGCAAAACACGTCTTAACTTATTTGACAGAACTAACCTTATTTTAAGCGTCCTGTATTTTTCTTTCTTTATCGAAAAGACAAGGACAGAAAGCTTAAATTAAGTTTAGTCCTGTGCTTCACCGAATCGGTACCAATGTGTGATTATGATTTAGAGCATGTACCAGATTATGACAGGGTAGCAGGATTCCCAATTATACACGGGTTTCTTCTTAGGATAATAGTAAATATGTCATGCTGATTTTTCATTTGTTTTCGTTGCAATATACTAATTAGTTTTAATTCAAAGGTCAAAAAGCAAAAAATATTGCAGGCGCACTGATAATGTAAGATTTCAAAAAGGTCTACACTTTTTCAAACAGAGCGCATTTTTGTTTTCAGATTTACGATTTCTGAATACATCGCCCTCATTTTCCGGTTGAAAAAATAGCATTGGAATTGTATAAAATGTACAAGTCTTTAGTGCTCAGCGCTTGTCACCACAAAAATTTAACATAAGTAATGCATAATACATCGATTACCTTGACAGACAGAAAAAAACGATTTAAGGGGCTCCACAATGCTAAACATCAGTTTTGCATTGAATTTAGTTACTTCAATGTAGACGGTAACATTTTGAAAAAATTGTGGCGTGTTTTTTGACTTACGACAATTATTAATTACACTTAAAAATAAACGTACTTTCAATCTTCTTTTAATTATATTACTTTTAAAAAAGCATGAATTTCACGGAAAAAAGCGACTTAGTTTCCGTATTTCAAAACTGATTGAAACGAAACCAACACACGCTGATACTAAAAAAAAACATCTTTATTACATAAAGAAATTATAGTTAATATAGACGTGATTTCAAAATAACTGAAGTTTTGTGTGCGCGGCATCTGATTAGAGCAGGATAGACTAGACAGTTTAAAAACAAAAGCGTTGGAGCAGGACTGAATTTTAGCATTGTGCAGCCCCTTAACGATTTGTGCATTATTGGCTACATTATAGGATTTTCAACCGTTTATACCACAGGCTTGATCCTTGATCGAGAAAACCTTGCAAGTTGCAAGGTTTCAGTATTTTTGTTTAATTCCAAATACCGCAAATATTCATTGAGATTCTATTGTGAACTATTTGCCAAAAATGTAAAAAAATATATAAATTATTTTAACAGGTGGGTGCCATAAATTGTGATTTTAATTAAATTGAATCTGATTAATTAGAATGCCAGTGAGTTCGACAACCACGGTCGAGCCGAGGCTGGTGGATGACCTTAACAGACCCTTAAAAAAACAAATTCACATTCAAATGTCATTAACTTAACATCACATGGTCTAAATACTTATCACACCGGGTTCGAAGAACCGCGGCAGACGGTTCCGCAACATTCAAATACTATTTTTTTTTCTAATCCTCTTCGAGGGCACCGCTCGAAGTGACTACCTGCCGCTAATAAAATGCTCTGGAATTATTTCATCATTTAACTAAAATGGTCAATGAACCTCTTTGTCCGGACAGGACTATTTACGTCATCTTTTTTTTTCATAACATTTTTTACGCGCATTTTTTTGCCTAGTGGCGTCAGTGTAATAAGTCCCTAGAGTTGTTTGTCTGCAGGATATTCGCTTCAAAATCATCCGATCGGTTTCTTACAAGAAATCTGTCGGCAAGACGTGAATTTATTTATTTTGAATTCGCTTCACACCTTTCAGGCCCCTCATAAATACATGATTGAAGAATAAAATCACGGTCCCGCTCTGTGTCCACTCAGAACTAGTCAGGTATGTTTATCACAACACCGAGTAAATCCTTGTTATATGAATGTAATCTACGCATCGATCTAGCGTACATTCAGTGATTAATTGTTTAATAGTTCGGCGCCTAAATACCGCGTAAAAAAGCCTTCGAACGACCGTGACTCCTTGAGGCAAAAAACTTGGCACCGAGCGAGCCGTGATGGTTGAAAAAATTCGACATTTAATTTACTTTATCAAGCACTATTGACTTTGTCTGATGATTGATAATATCGACTTTGAGCTAAGGTCGTAGTGACAAACAAGTAAAGAGCATGGCATTTAGCATTTTTAGGTGTCTGTGGCTGTGTAGGATTACCTGCTTCGCCTTTATGTAAATCTCTAGGATTCGATTCTAGGAATGTTCTTTGATGTTTTTATAAACAAGACACCTGGTCACTTTTTACACAAATTCGGGTCGTAAAATATTATTACTTATTAAATAAAATAAAACCAAATTCTGTGAGAAAAATAATAGCCTGTCTGAGCAAAAAACGGCAAGAAAGAAAAATCTGGTAGCTTTTTTCACACAAGTTTCTACACACGGACGAATACGAGAAAGCGGAAAGTTGGTTCAATGAAAATTACGGCTAGTTTAGAATAATATTTTTGCGGGGTTTATATAAATAAGTCTGAAATTCTTAACTTCTATGATAGAAATTAATTTCTATGTTCGAATACTTGGCGATTTATCCATTTGCTTTGTGAATTCGTTACGCGCAAACCTCCTTACAAACGCTATCACCACATTGTGGGGTATCTATGGAATGTTATTATAATATTTTAAGCTGAGTCCATTATTATTATCTAGATATATGTTTGGGTGAAATTAAAAATCGTGAAATTTGAGTAACATCTTAACAACAAACCCCTAACATAGATGCGTAAATTTAACGGTTTTTGTGCCAAAAGTGTAGCCGAATGTGTATATTATATTTTACTTTTATAAGCTTTTTATTTATTTATTAGTATTAAAACAATAAAAAAAAAACTATATATTTCAGCCCTCGGTACTCGACTGATGACAGCCCCATACCGAGGGCCGAAATATATCGAATTGTAATTTTTTTTATTGTTTTAATACTAATAAATAAATAAAAAGGTTTAAAATGGGGGGGTGGGCCTCCCGGAAATGTGAAAGTACTGAATCCGTCCCTGGTCACCAATTTTAAAATCCTAATACATATTACAATGGGGTTGGTAGAGCTGATGCCTGGCTCGATTGTGGAGGTACCGCCACTTACTCGCAAAGACGACAGACAGCTCTTGAACAGGCACAACTGGTGGCTCACCGTATGCCTGTGACCGATTGATGGCGGTATACCTGTCGTTGGCACATCATAGAATTGGGCATATCATGATCTGCCTGAGATCATATTTGTGTTAAAACTACGACGGTCGCCTCCGCTCCGCTTCGCTGGGCTTCCCAAATGTAAATCTAACACGCTCCTCTTCGCTTCGCTCGTTGTCGCACCTATTTTTTTTACTTTTGGTGAATTATTTTTATTTTTTTAAATTATTTTTCAATTTCATACTTTACGATCTGCCCATGACATATCCACATCCAGTCCCAATTGCCGGCTGGAGACGGGCAGCGGCGCGTCACGATGCGAGGGTTTCGGCACCGCGCTCACCAGCCCGCCTGCCCAGCGTGTGTGAGTATGGATGCCGTCGTCATTTTGTACAATCCGGTAATTTGTAAAGTATCGAATCGAAAATCTTTCAGCAAAAAGTCAACATTTTTCAATTAAATACGTATTTATGTCAATATTAAGTTTACATGTAAATACATTTTGGGAGCGGAGCGAGGCGACCCTCAGTAGTTCTTACAGAATTACGATATTCCTAGGCAAATTGAAAAATTCCGAATTTATCGACATGACGAAGACATGGGTATTTCTTCTAAGATGACCGCCGAAAGTGGTGAAATCTTGGAACGGCTTATGTGGGCATGGGCTAACAAGTCTGATTGATGGATGGTATATTACATATCAACGTGTAACAGAAAGGTGTAACCATATTTGAAGAGCTTATTCAGTCAATGGTATAGAACAACTTTTACTATGGAGCAAACCCTGTATATCGAAAAAAAAAAAAAACTTTCTTCATAGAAAAATGCAATGCCGCTCGGCTGAAATGTATGGAAGGGCAGATATTTTTTTGAGATTTCAAGGTTGGCTCCATAGTAAAAGTTGTTCTATACCATTGACTGAATAAGCTCTTCAAATATGGTTACACCTTTCTGTTACACCTTATATACAAGGTGACTTTTTGATCATCGTCCAAATTCGTACCGGTGGCTTGCTAAGTGATCAGTACCATTGATCAATAACAATTTATTTAAAATTCGTAAAATGAAATGTCGGCTTCCCATAGTGATTCACTCGGAACTGGAAGTGAATTTCTATGGGAAGCCAAAATTAAATTTTACAAATTTCACAAAAACTGTTGTTGATCCATGATACTGATCACTTATTAAGCCTCCAGTATGAATTTGGACGATGATCAAAAAGTCACCTTGTATATTGAGAAAGTTTTGTAATCTGAGAGTGATTGGTTTTTATGAAAGTTCCTTTATTATCATTATATTCATTAAGCTTCAATAGCTATCAACTCTTGGCGACACATACTTCTTTTCTCCTTTTAGTTTACCATCTCCGATCTGTCTGTCTCTCTCGTCGCGGAGGGCCTGAGCAGAATGAAACATAAAGGTAATGTTTTATAGAGGCACATAATAAATTGTAGTAATACAGGGTCGAAATAGAGGTCACACCAATTCTACTGGTCAATTGTGAACAACTTCTAAAAATTGGATCCGCGGATATAAACACATTTTTTGCGCTGTTTAATTTCAAGGTAAATAATACAGGGTGTTAAGATGAAGTTGCGAAGCCGAAAACTGGCGGTAGTACTCGCCCATACGAACAACTTTCCGTGAAAAAAATTGAGAAATCGAGAAAAATAAATCTGTTGTTGTGTTGCATAACATTTTGGTCGGATAGCTATGTAACTTTTCTATGGAACAGCAGATTTTTTTTTTCGTGATTCGAGGATTGTCTCCATAGTAAAGTATATATATTTATGTTTATGTAATTTATTACACACTTGTATATATTTATAATATTTTATAGTAAGTATTGATATAAATTTTCATTTTGTTATTAAACTTGTAATGTTCTTCTTCTCTGTGTACATGTGTTATGTGTTACTTTTTCCTATTGTGATAGTTTTGCTGTCAGAAATCTCGTTTAGAGATAAGCTCGCCAATGTGCATCTTTTTTCACTGTAATTTTGTTTATGTTTATATTTCCGTGTATGTACAATAAAGAATAAAATTTGTTCGATGGATGAGTACTATCGCCAGTTTTCGGCTTTCGCAACTTCATCTTAACACCCAGTATAGCAAAATGTAGGTCTTTGCAAATATCATCACTTTCATCAGTAACAAGGTACAATGGCTCTTTCTATGAAAATAGCAAAATAAAATTTAGGCTTCCTATACTAATAGAGCTGATGCCGGGGTCAACTGCGTACCACCATCTTACTCGCAAACCCCCGCGAAGTATTCGGGGAGAGTAAGGAGACAGCTCTCAAACAGGCACAAAACCAGGTTGCCTTCCATGCCTGGGACCAATGGATGGCGGTATATCCATCCCAAATTGCCGGCTATATAAAACAGACTGGTGACGGGCAGCGGTGTCACCAACACCGGCTCTAGCCCATGTAGCGCCCGTGTACATTGTACAATCAATACCCTTTAGTAGACGCGCGATCAAAATAGAATACTTATTTATAGTCCGTATAATATAGCTCGAGCCCTGTGACAGCTGTCAGCGCTATACACATTTGAGCATGAGAAAGAGAGTTAGAAATACAAATTGTGTAGCGCTGTCCTGCTGTCACAGGACTCAAGCTATATTATACGGACTATAGTTATATTTTCCTCGGTGATCGGAAATTTGAGTGGTAATGGTGCAATGTTATAGCAATAGCCCGTTTATTTCGTTTACGGTACGCCCCCGTGGACTCGCGAGGCAGAACTCGAGAGTAAAAAGTATTTGTAAGAGGGCTTATAACAATAAAAAACCGGCCAAGTGCGAGTCGGACTCGCGCACGAAGGGTTCCGTACCATTATCTATAAAAACGGCAAAAAAAATATGTCTGTTGCCCCCTTAAATATTTAGTATTTGTTGTTATAGCGGCAACAGAAATACATCATCTGTGAAAATTGCAACTGTATAACTATCACGGTTCATGGGATACAGCCTGGTGACAGACGGACAGACAGACTGACAGCGGAGTCTTAGTAATAGGGTTTCGTTGGTTACCCTTTGGGTACGGAACCCTAAAAACCACAAATAAGTTAATTAAAAAATAAGATCTTTCAACATATAACACAGGTGCATGGTCTTTAAAAGTGCCGCGAGCGACGCAGGCTCTTTGGGAGGCGTCGCGAGCGGCCGGCGCTCGGCGCCCCTAAACCTTTACGCCCGTGAGCCCCGCACACCCTGCACCATAGGTAAAGCTAGGCGTCACTAGTGCGACGTTTTCGGCTTTCGGCACCGCGCTCACCAACCCGTCTGCCCAGTGTGTTTGAGCATGGGAGAACCGCCTAGAGTGGCGAAATCCTGAAAAGGCCTCTATGTCCAGCAGTGGACGAACATAGGCTGATGGATGGATGTTCTAAAACAAATATAGGGTCACTAATTATATTTTTCTTATTTTGCAAAAAGGGTAATTGTACCTTGTTCCTGATCACATACCCTATGATGTGGGAAATTCGTTATTTTTGTGGTTAAAACATCGAAAGTGGCTAAATTCCCCTCACCTCCAGCTTCTCTCTCCGCGCAACCTTCCCCAAATTCGGGAGTCTGGATAGGTACCAAATCGCAGCAGAGAGAAGTTCCTAACAAGCTTTCAAAGCGCCTTACCGAGGAGATCCAGCAAATATATATGTGAAATGACTTAAGCTCAACAATGCTCAGTAATACTTCACAGGAGTATACTTCTAAAACTTACAACAAATCGTAAAAACTGCTTCCTCAACGTATGACATTCCTTAAAGTCTTCAATGAGGTCTTTACAGTGTCTCAAGCCACGGTCAACTCCATACCATTCTAAGCAGTCCACGACAGCCATTTCTTCTTTAGCACATCGTCCTAGCAGTTGGTGCGAGATCATACCACCAGTTATGTCAGTGAACGGGGATCGCCAAAATGGGGATATGTTTTGCGAAGCCATTTAGTTATTTGCCTTGGCTTGGAACAAAATCAAATAAGCTATGGTTTGGCCTTCGACGTATAACTGCATCAACCACAAATTTTATAGGGATTTTACGGGCACCAACTCGACTTTGAAAATTTTTGGTTGTCAGCAATTGTTTGTCAAGTCGAGTAGGTAACTATACTGTGTTCTAGTGTCAATTCGGCGCCACACGACAGGACTGACCTTATTTTAAGCTTTCTGTAATTTTCTTTCTTTATCGAAAGGACAAGGACAGAACGCTTAAATTAAATTTAGTCTCGAACCTATACATCCATGAATTTAGTACTTTCAAATAAGTTAAGATGTGCTCCACCAAATCGACACCAATACCTACAACTTTTCTTGATCTGACAATGATTTTTTTCGCAATCTTTCTTTGGTTAGGTTTTTGTGCTCTGTGGTTTGAGGTCAAAATAAAAATAAGGTGCAGTGCACACTTTTTGCTTTTGGAATGTTGTAAAAGTACCTACTAACATAGAAACATAGGCTTCTCTGAAATTTTTCCGCAGATTTTTATAAATCCTTACCTTGCCCTTGGCGAAACCGCCTATTCTTTGAGGGACACGCCATTTATTAGAAGATTAGGAAAACTTTCTTACTTGCAAATAAATTATGGGACTTACAAACTATCAATAAAGGATACTTATATCATTTGGTCTAAATGAAAATACACTATAAAATCTTGTTTAGGTTGATTTGCGATCGACCGCACCCCGTACAAATTCTCAGTTATACAGTATGATCGCCGGCAAGCCGACCCCGCATTGGTAGTTTTTTAAGGTGTTAAACGGGACCCTATTACTAAGCCTCCGTTATCTGTATGTCCGTCTGTCACAGAAGTCTACAGCTTCAGCCAGTTGAAATAGCCACCTTTTTCTAATTAATTGAAACAGTACACTTAAATTCAAAATTCACTCAATAGTTATTCAACAAAACTTTATTTATTATGTATTGTGTATGTTGCAATCGCAAAGGTTTCATTAGTTTCTATAAATTAAAATTCCAAAAACTTCTTAATTAAAAATTTTTGATATTCTAATTTACAGAAACCAATAGAAACATTGCGATGGCAACATACATAATACATAGGTAATAAAGTTTTGTTGAATAAATAATATAACTATTGAGTGAATTTTGAATTTAAGTGTACTGTTACGATTAATTAGAAAACGGTGGGTATTTCACAATCCGGCTGCGAAAACGCTTATAACTTACAGAAAAACTTAACTTTTAACTTTACGCTCTATTATTTAAATTAACTGATTTTTTTATAGGGTCTACTAGAGTGCACCAAACTAGACCCAAATACCATGGGAAACTCTAAACATGTTTACTATGTATTTCCAAAAACATTTTCTTTAAGTATACTTTATATCTGTTGTCTTTTAATTCCAATAAATTGTTACTACCAGTTTTTAAACAATTTATTTAACTTAGTCTGATTCTATACAGGAAATAAATGTTTTATTTCACACTATCATTTGGTTGTTGACCGTATTGTTTTTAGTAGCTGTCCACTCTAGGGCTGACATATTTAGCGTCTCCTTTGAGTTTACCTTCAGAAATCTGCTTGTCCCTCTCATTTCTTAGGGCCTGTAAAAAAAACAAGATGGTTAAAAAACCCATTTAAGTCTACTTAGGTTATAAAGCTATACTTAATTCGATATCTGATATTTCTGCAAACAGTGGAGTGTACATGTACATATTGGATGCATGTAAGTGCCACATCTTATTGTTGTACAGAAAGTTACATACCACAAAACGTTTGAACTGCTTGGTTAATGTGTGGCATTCATGGTAGTCATCAAAAAGGTTGTGACATTTAACACGACCTCTATCTAAGCCGTAAGCTTCTAAACAGTCCATGTAAGCAGCCTCTTGCTTTTGACAACGGCCAAGCATTTGATGAGACACCATCCCACCAGTTAGGTCAGTGAAGGGGGTCCGAAGGAAAGGAGAAATGGACATGATTGGCTGAAACAGAACTATATTGCTATAAAATGATTTAAAATTAGGAATGAAGATACAGTTTTTAAGAGGTTATGAAATTACGTAAACAACAACGAAATACTATTCATATAATTAATATCGTATTAATTTATTTTATAATCTAATAAAGAGAGCAATTGATGTAGACGCACCTTTATTCAATTTTCGAAAATCGAACAACAAATTAGAAGAAAATTATGTTTAATAATCCGATGAAAAAAACAATTGACATTGACATGACAGTGACAGCTTTCGTTCTAAACATGAATTGTATTGTAATATTATTAAAAAATGTACGCGTTTAATACATTGTGCAACATTAATTTATATCGCAACTTTATACTGACATTATAAACAAGATGTCATAGTTTAACCTCTTTTTTGGAAAGAAAAATTGATGAGATTATTTATATCTAAAACACAGGTAACCTAGCTAAAGTTTAAAAATATTAAAAATCTGGTACCTATGTACAGTGTGCCCCTCGTAAGAGTGCACACTGCACATCCGAAAGTGATTAAACTAAATCTAAATTTATTGACAAAAACAAAGAAAACATTTTTTTTTCATCTTGTAAAAATGCTCCGCCTGAGCATCTTTGTATGGGACGCAATAGCAGTGCTTTTTGTTAACCACTCGTACAAATTATTGTTTTTATGATTGAAAGGTAATGGAATAGGAAATGATACTCGTAAATAGGAATAAAAGTATAGTGAAACGGGGACATTATTTTGAAAAAATTAAAGAAATAATCTTTAGGATATTATTTTTATGGTAATGGTAGGTAGCTGATTATGGTTTGTTTTGATTTGGTATGCAACGTATATTCTTAACGTCTACAACGGTTTTATTTCATTACATTACTCGCGGTAGATCAAAAGTTATGACATATTTTGTAAAAACGGTCCTTGGCAACAAAAATTTTAAAATGTAATTTTATCAAAAATTAAAAAAAAACAACATTTTTAGGGTCTAGTTCCACTTCCTTTAGGATGTACAATCTTAAAAGGAACACACTGTGGTTTCGCTGCCGAAGCCGGCATTGGGAACAACTATTGGAGCCAGCGGCAATGGGAACAGATGCTAGAGCCAGCATTGGAAAAGTTGCCAGAGCTACGTGTTACGTGCGTGTTTACGTTGTTAGTGCTCGCTTGATCTGTTTCTTAAGATATTGAATCTTTGGTACAGTGGTGAAAGCACTATGTTTTAGTTATCAGGTTTTGGGTTTCAAATTAAGTCAGCTTTTTTTCATTTTTGTGTTTTTTTTTTTGTCGAGGTTAGGAAATTTACAAATGTCTTTCAACAAAATGTAAATACAGATTGTCAATAAAGTCATGAAATAAATAGAGGCGCCACTTTCTTTGCCAAAACAGTTTTAATATGGCAACACCTGAGATCTTTTGTATGGGGAAATCAGGTGCTACCAGTAAAAATTATTTTATTTCCATTTCATGACTTTCTTAACAAGCTGTAGGTCTGACAACGACCAAAGTGTTATTTGACCAAAGTGACCAAATTCGGGAGCCAAGTGAAGCCGAACGGAGCGAGGCGACTACTATTAGTGACATACGTACGCCGTCTTCCAAAGGTGTAGGCAGAGACTAAAGATTTCCATCTGCTATCCAGACACACCTGTTTCACCTCTTCCACATCCATCAATAAACTTAGTCATACAAGCTGTTCTAAGAATTATATCTCTACTATAGTTTTAACAGAATTTATGATGTGCACAATTGACAGCCACCTACGGTAACTGTTCCATTACCTAATTCGTGATTGCCGCGGCTCCGGCAGCGAAGGCACAAGTTGCGTTGCGTTAGGTATATATAATAAATAATATATACTCTTTGGATTGTACTTTGGTTTTGGCTTTCTCACTTTCTGAACAGTGAACATCATGTCTTGCGGTAGCATTCCTAAATGCCGGGGTATGGGTTAAAATTAACTGTTACACGTTCCACATTCCACAATCATCTGAGTGAAAACGAACAGCTCGAAGTCTTTCATAAAACCTTGTAATCATGTCAAAAAATCAGCTGGATGTCTGACCTGCGTTCATGAACAGGGCTTAGCGGCGCAAATCTCTTTTTCACGCGTAAAAAGTTATATTTATCGGTAGGTATATGCTTTTTCTATTTGTTGGTGTCATCGAAATAATAAGGAAAGGAAGTATAATCTCGGTAGGAAACGCCATTAAAACGTGACGCCACATTTTGAAGGTTGTGTGCTTTGTGGTGTACGACAGACGCTTAGCTCATTGGTCAGCAAAAATCACGTGATGTTATCTCAACACCTCTGTATGCCTAGCAAAAAAGTTTTTTATAGTAAACGTACATGTTACTACTTCGCAAATTTAAACTTTTTTTCATGGTTGTACAACTTCAACAGTGATTCCAAACCAATTGACAATCATCAAGTAAGCGACAGTATCGTGGTCCTCTATCAACACGCTGTGTGTGAACGAAACAAGACAACAAAGTCGAATGACGCTCTAAACAAAGCATCTCGAATAGGCCGGATTATCCGTCATGAAAATGGATATGTTTATGCAACATTGGGCAGTGATCAAGATTATTAACAAATAACACTGATCAACAAAGATAGTTATACTTGTTTTTTGTTAATACTTGAAATATTTTAGATATTCTTGTAGAAATTTGTGTGCTGAATCTTATCGAAAAACTTTTACGTAGCAATAAGGATAATAAATAAAATACCAGTATTAAAGTAATAAAAAATATATAATACAATAACTACAGATTTATCCTTTACTTATGTACTACACTTAACTAAAAATATTTTTTCATTAGATGCTGGAATCAAAATACAGAAACGTTAAACAAGAAAAAATATTTTTTTTAAAACGTTAGATACGCGGCTATAAAAAGGGTTGAGTGCGTGATGTATTTAAAAAAAAAAATCGTATTTCTATTTGAACTAATATTCATGTATTATATTTTATTATCAGAATTTGGGAAAATACCAATTTCATGTGATTTTATATTTCTCACTTGCATATTGTCTTAAATCACTTTAAGATATATACCTATTCAGACTCTTAGTTTCTTCATTTTTAGGGTTCCGTACCTCAAAATAAAAAACCGAATCCTTATAGGATCACTTTGTTATTCGTTCGTCTGTCTGTCCGTCCGTCTGTCCGTCTATCCGTCTGTCCGTCCGTCTTTTCGTCTGTCTGTCTGTCTGTCAAGACCCTTTTTCTCGGGCCCTGTACGAGATGTCAAATTGAAACTGATACCTTATACAGAATTCTACGGCCCCATGGTGTTAGAAAAGCAGGCTCGATTTGATACATAGGGCACTTCCAGTTGGCTTAGAAACTTGAAATTTCTTTTACGTTTAGGTCTTATAACATACACATAGAAAAAATATATTATAATTACATATGTTTAATTATTTTGGAAGAAATAAAGGCCAACTTAAATAGATACTTTAGGTACATAGAGTTTAATAGATTGTATGTGTCAAGTTAAGTTGGTCCTTCATAACTGCAGTCTGCAAGTGGAATTATTTACCATAATGTTTCAAGGGGTCCGTACCCGTATGTTGCGGAACGGAATCCTAGTGCACGAGTCCGACTTTTTAGTTTCGGAAATACAAAAGAGCATAAATTATTTATTACCAGTTACATTTTTGAAAATATTTTTTATATAATTTTACTTCACCTTGTAATTAATACGTACGTAAGATACAAGGCATTTGCAAGAAATGCAAAATAAATTTTCCCGCATTAATTGTTACTTCAATGGAATAGATCACTTAACGATACAAAATCACCAATTTAGGTATGTAACATTTTAAAATTAGGTTATATTTATATAATTGGAATCTGCGTAGTACTTACCTATTTCAAAAACAATAAAATTAAAAAGTTTGTCAAGTCATCATTATTTGTTTTTGAACAATGAATTATATTTTGGTATCGGTCTATCTATCTGTGAGTTGCGAATAAGGGAATTAAAAGTAATATAAGCTATAATTCGTTATGTACCTCGAAAAATGGTTAGTTTGTTTAGCTTTTGTCTAGAAGATGCTCAATGAAGAATGCTCTTTCATGCATAACACCATCCAATTCTCGTGTACCACGTGTAGGGCGGCTGCTCCACGCAATTAAGACTCTTTTGTTATCTTTATTGTAATGTGATAGGGACTAAAATGCTACAACTGACTATAAACTTATGTGGTTATTTTTAAATTATTCTTAGGTTATTTATTTTCGACTAATGTTTGAAAAATTATGTAAAATTTCATACTTACGCATAGAAACTTATACCATCACGCTTGGAATGTTTCGTGGAGTTGCTTAAACACCATTTCACAATGCAACTAGGCATATTGTGGCTTTTTTCAAACGTTTCATGTATATACTCGACGACTTAGTTCTAGCACAGCTGTCAAGAGACTGCTTGACGTGCGGCACTTATAACTAAGCACATGCCCACCGTGGCAATTATTTAGTGGCGTCAATTTTCAAGCGCGTTTATACTTCCATTCCTTATTATTTCGATGGTTGGTGTGAATTACTTACATTACAATCTGTAATTTTTTTGTATTTGTTTTCGATTAATGGCCAAAAAGACTAAGATTCAAGCCGAACAAAACGTCATTTTTTTTTCAATTTTGTTTCAATATACTCTATGGCCCTGTTCACAGAGCCCTGTTTTGTTTGTTATTGTTAATTTGCTTACGTTTGAAAATTTTAGACATATTTTATGTATTTTAATAAAATTAATACTACCTATAAATATCCTTCTAAGTTACAAATATGGATAATTGGTTGACCGAGTCGCTATCCAAAATACTTAACTTTGAAGTTCCTGACGATCTAATAAAGTAAGTTATACCTAACCTACTTATATTACGTTTGCTTTAGCATATTTTAAAGAGTGTGCAACGGATCCGACGGTTAGGGGGTATATAAGGGGCACTATGGGAAAAAAATCGTGGTTGGGTGCATTACCAGTGGCAGGAGGGAAAATAGGTATGAGTGAGCCTGGCAGACCCAGCTTAGCTGCTATGTAAAGCTTTTTTTTACCCCTTAATGTCATTAACCGAAAATGTTTACATCATATGACGGAATAATCAGCGATAGCAGCGGTAGCGGGGTTGCATTTGAAATTCGCATCTTTATTTAAGGGTTGGGGGGGAGGGGGGGGGGGAGGGGGAGGGGGGGTTTACCCCCCTGTACCACTCCCCCCCCGCGGAAACCCATAGTTACTGAGATATTCATGATCAAAGTTTTGAGGTTAAGTCACCTCCGAACAATCATTTAGACTAAAATAGTGTCGAATTAAGGGAGAAAAGTTGAGAGGGGCTACCCGGTACCACTACCCCCCTCCGGCCCCGACGGAAACCCAACATTTGGCAAAAAAACTTGTGACCTAGAATCCACGGCCACGGCCTTCTAACCTAACGTTGTCCGAGTCGGGGTGCTCTGAAAGTTCCTGCTAAGTAGTTTGTGATTTTGATCTTATCGAGTAATACTTAGTTTAGGATTAAACATAATACAAATAAAACAAAAAATATTTAGGTAATAATTATTTATTCTCTATTATAAATATGTTTTACTACCTTTATTAATTCCATAAAGGGGTCTCTTTTATATTTTAAATTTGTCCTCCTCCACATATATTCCACTATCACGTCACCAAAATTTTCAGGATGATTGTAATTGTCTTTATTTATCCCCCATTAAAAGGTAATCCACCGTTTTTTTATATTAAATTTTTTACTTTTTTGAGGTTATAATCAACAAATCCAGGTTATATTTTTAAAGTAAACGTGGGGAGAGATGGAAAAACTTCCTCATAAGGGGGGAGTGCAGAAACCCCCCTTCTTTTAACCTTGAACCTACCAGTGCAGAAGTCAATTTTTGAACCATTTGAACCTATCAATATTGAAGTCGCTTTTATATCACAAATTCACTTCTGCATCGGCTACGGCGCTGCGGGAAGTGCAGCCCCTTCGCCCTTGCGTAACAAAGCACAGGCACCCGTGCTCACCTCCGCAGCTTCGGCTTGTTGGTCGCCTTCGGCGACCAGCCTCAGCCGCTACGGCTCACACAGGTGCCTAAGCTTTATTACTGCGGGCGGGGGCTGCCCTCCCTTCGCGCCTTCGGCTTTTTATATACACTCTAGGGGTAGTAGCCACAAGACTGTATAGAGTCGGGGTGCTCTGATTCGGTTTTGAAACAGATTCAACCTATTTTAACTATGAAGTGGGGGTATACTAACCTCCTTTTGAGCAGAATTTCTAGGTAAAAACAAATAAAGCAACAAAATATTCATACATTTTTTATTTATTCAATTCAAAATTACCAATAAACGAATTACGAATGACAGTAACATGATGCAGTTTTTTTTGTTGCGTTCCGTTTCATCGATATTGCACAATATTTTACACCACAGACAATAAACTAGGGCAGATTTGGTTGTCAAACGCCCATTTTAACGTTCCGTTTTCGCCTTTTACCTGCTTTGAGGTAAGAAACAATTTTTATAAATTTCTCGAAAAATGTGCATTACCTTTTAATAAGTGTGGTAGCGTTATAATCGGGGACCCCACCTCTACCAGCTTTAACCACTTTTACCCCCATACAACTGCCAAACGATACTAAATCCAACCCTTTAAAAATGCACACGTGAACGCAAAATGACGTTCCGTTTCACGTAACTTCAAAATTATATTTAAAAAAAACTACGCGTCTCCGCGGGGTGAGGGGGGTGTCATTTGGAAGAGGCAACCAACCCCTATAAAAAACAACCCCTAACAACCCCAAATTCGAGATGCGAATTTCTAATGCCCACCCGCGGTAGCTCAGGGGTAAAACGCTGGCCACTCAATCTTGAGATCCAGATTCGATCCCCAGTTGGGCATGCAGAACATCCAGCGAGGATGAAAAATTTGCATGCTAGGGCGGCGAACAGTCACAGGACAGTTTGTCGACTTTCTGGCCTCGCTAGCTTTGTTTGGGATATTGTGAGTTTGTATATTCAATTGAGAGGGAGTGAGAGTGCTTGCAATGTTTGTTTCTTTTAAAAACATACATCATTTATTTCCTGTAGGTATAATATAAAGTTTGATATATTGCCTAATATTTCAGTTACATCCTCTCAATACAAAATGAAAATGATTTGACAGAGTACATGAAAACATTACTAAACTTTGAGGACTCTCAGCACAAAAACTTTTATTTGGAACTCTCAAGGAAAAAGTTTCCAACTCGAGGTTAGTAAACACTGGATTTTAAGGCTCAGTTTTATAATATGGTCTGTTGATTTAGAATCCCATATTTTTTGGCATAAAGATCTCCATTTGTAGAGCTACTATGCGAAATTTCTCATTACGAAATTTGATAGCTTTCCAGGTACAATTTTTTTAAATTTAATTTTGTTTGACACTTGTTTCTGATATTTTGGCCTTTTTCATTGTCTATTGTTCCATTAGTTCAAGTTCCACAGTTAAGATGAAATCGGTCCAAATCTGTTTTGAAAATCTAGGTCCGGTTAGGTTACAACAGTATAAAACAAGTCAGAGCCGAGCGAAGCCGAGCATAGCGAGGCGTCTCCTAGTCCAATACAAAAAGGTGTATAATGTATAGGTTGAAATATGTTAAAGAAAACCGAGCCCTCTAATCAATTACCATATCCCAAATCCCTTCTTATAAATATACTGAATACAATTATAAACATGATAACGTGGTCTCAAGATGTATTTCGGGTCCAGTCTTGACCTGGCATCAATTGAGTACCTATTGTTTATTTTAAAAACAAAAAACATGAAAAGCTTTTGGAGCACATTTAATTTTAAGAAATAAATTTTAAATGTTTTTGATATTTGGTTGAAATGGTCATTTATCTATTGTAAGGTGATACAAAAAGTGAGGGGTGCAGGGTTCCAATCCCAAATTCAGAGTTCACATCCAAGTTTACCAATGAATTTATGCAACAAAATATAGCTTTTTCCTAATCTACTATTTCAAGCTAACTCACAACCAAAGCAGCAAAAGAAGAAGATTTCAAAGAACAAGCAGCAAGCAGACTTTGTTAGCCCTGACAAGCCCAGTGTCAGCCCCGAGAAAGATCAGCCTAGTGCTGGAGCCAGTGCGGGAGGCAAGAAGAAGACGAAGTTTGTAAATCTGTACTCACAGGAAGGGAAGAATGCTCAGGTTGTGCTTTTGAAAGGTAAATATCTTACATCAATATAAGTATGATATTAAAGTTTCATCAAAAAATGCAAAGTCATAAATTTAGCTATTCCTTTTTTTAAAAAAAGATGATGGCTCAGCATGTTTAACCCTATCATAGGACAATTGAATGCTGTTATTCTACTGCCCCCTAGCTCATATCCTCTCTTCGACAGGTAGGCACCACTGCGACTGCCAGGCAGCTAAGCATGAGCTGGTGAACAACTGCTTGAACTGCGGCCGCATCATCTGCAAGCAAGAGGGCTCCGGACCTTGCCTGTTTTGTGGCAACTTGGTAACAACATTTTAATAATAAGATATATGTGTTCTAGTGGGTCGAACGTCTCGACGTCTCAGGTCACAGCTCCATGAAACGTAAGTGGACGAGTGTGGATTGAGAATGAGGGCATTTTTCAGTGCATTTACACAAGCGCCATTTTGATGAAACAGTTACTTGTAGAAAATTCACTTATTCCATTAAAACGGTTAAACCTATATAGTCCAATCAATTCAAGAATGTTTGTATGGAGTAGTTGGAATTAAATGGAAACTGGGTAAAAATTGAGAATAGGTATATCAGTTAAATAACTGAAAAATTTAAATTCCTTAGAATCTGTGATGTATTTTTGATTAAAAGTGATTTTTATTGGTAAGTTTCACCAATGGCACACTTAACTAATCGCAAGTATAAATGATATAGGTTTGCAGTCCCGAGGAGCAGAAGCAGATTAATCTGAAGACCAAGGCCAGCGCGAAACTGGTTGAGACTTTAATGGAGAGAAACCGGCCAAAGGGCTGGGAAGCGGCCGTCAGTCACAGGAACAGATTGCTGGAGTTTGATCGTACGAGGTTAGTTACCTCACCTAGTATATCAGACATACATACTTATACCCACGGCAGAGTGGTAGGCAGAGACTACAGTTTTCCATCTGCTACGATACGACCTCTTCCGCCTCTTCCACATCCATCAATCTAATCACACAACTCTTCTATTCCGGGTACTTTTGACTTTGCCCTTCAATATTATGTCGCCAATGTGGTCGGTATACGTCCTTCCAGGGTAGAGTTACCAGACAACAGGAATTTTCCTGACAGTCAGGAATTCTGACCCTCTGTCAGGAAATCGGGAAAAAATTGCTTTTGTCGGGAATTTTTGAAAGAGAAACTATTATTTATGCTTCAAATTATATTTTTATTGAGTTACGTTGTTTTTTTAACGAAAAAAGTTCAAAATCGCGCCGCTTCCGCATTCACATAAAACATTAATAAAAGTGGCAGGAAATTAACTGAATTATCAGGAATTCAGTTTACTGGATCTGGTACTTAACCCTATTCTAGGGCGATCCTTTCGAGCTTTATCTTCTACTTGCGCACTATAAATTTCTTTCGTCACTCTACTATTATAACTATCATTCATCCTCTCTACTCTACATGTCTTAACATATATCTTTTTGTTTAACTCACATGTGGTTGATTTAGTGACTAGGTCATTTGACGCCATTAATTAAATGTGTGCCTGAAATAAGAGGTTAATCAATAAAAATAGTTCAAAACGCTATTTTTAACGGAAAAAGGGTCTCTATGTATGATTTTTTTAAATTTATTTATCCAACAACAAAATACTTAGTACACATTAATATTAAATGGATCACAAAAACCCTTCACGTTTCATCCATATGTATATCGCATTATGAATTTATGATCAGGATAGAGAGAAAAAAATATTTTTTTCCTTTGCTGTGTAATCATTCAATTTACGAACTTGTGTTCATAAACTAGGGGTCGCGATATGGGTTCTAATGCCATCTCGATCGCACTTGTTGAAAATTGTATACGCTGTCCTGCTGGCAGTGTTGAAACCTAACGAAATTGTTAATGTATGAACGGCGATCAGGACTTACAATCCGGTGTTGTGTCCGGGTGTTCGGTGCTTTGGAAGACTTTTAGCTGTGCCCAAAGTACGGTGATACTTACTACCAATCAGTCTGGGACAATATAGTCGTCGGTGAAACATGGGCACACCTTGGTTGTAGACTGTAAATTACATTTCACAGTCCAGGAATGAATGAATGAATGAATAAAAACTTTATTGTACAAACACGAAGTAAAACAGAATACAAAGTAATAAATAAACATTATTGTACAAAAATGGGGTGGGCTTATTACTAGAAGATATTTTTTCTAGCCAACCTCTGGGTGGTTAAGAAATGATTGTTTACGATATGTAGAATAGAGTGGATTTCTTATCTCTTATGCCGATCGATTATACCTTAAAATAAAAATACGACAGGTGTCGTGGTAGATTTTTGGAACGAAGTTCCTTTCGCTACTTTCGTGCACGCTGCATGTCTATACTGCAGCAATATACCTATACATAGACATACGCTTGTAAACACACAAACACATACTATAGAAAAAGTGTCGTGGCGGTCGAAGTCTTGCACTATTTTCGGCTCAGCTCTCATTCACCAAGTGTCTGGAGTGTAACATGCGACAAGTAACTTCGTTCCAAAAGAAGTACTGCACTAAGATGGTTAAATTATATAATATTCAACGTGTAACAGAAAGGTGTAACCATATTTGAAGAGCTTATTCAGTCAATGGTATAGAACAAATTTTACTATGGAGCCAACACTGAAATCTCAAAAAAAAAATCTACCCTTCCATACATTTCGCCCTCGCATTGCATTTTTCTATGAAACAGTAATTTTTTTTTTCGAGATACAGGGTTTGTCCCATAGTAAAAGTTGTTCTATTTCATTGACTGAACAAGCTCTTCAAATATGGTTACACCTTTCTGTTACACGTTGTACACATCGTATCGTAGCGTCATCTCTGTCGTACGAAGCACAGCGCAGTGACAGAGACGGCGCTCTACGAAGTCGAAGATACCCGAAGTGCATTATTTACTGCCGGGTACTGTAATAAAGTCCATACTTCTGCCCCCCCCGTTAATATGAAACCTTGCCCTGCCCATCAGTGAGCGGCGCACGCGCGTGACGGACGATGACAGCGACTACTTCAACGCGAACTCCGTCTGGATGAGCTCCGAGGAGCGTGAGAAGTTGACCAAGTACCAGCAGTCACTGCACGAGAAGAAACACGCCTCACGGCTGCAGAAGAAGATGACCTTCGATTTTGCTGGTTAGCTTGTTACTACATTGTTGTACGGAATTCGTGTGTGTCAACATAGACAAAAAAAAAAGATGGCGCCGCAGTTGCGTACTTACAAAGTGTCAAAGAGGGATTGTGCAGTATTGCCTCGCGCATCCGACAACTGTTTTGACTCAAATTTAAATTAGCAGGGATAAAACAGATAAAATAATAGTATTTAGTGCAACTGTGACATAAATTGAGACATTGGGACACGAGTGCATGTTTACGAAACGAAGTGAGTTTCATAAAAGACTGCACGAGTGTCCTAATGTCTAAAATGAGAAAAAGAACAGTCGTCATGATATTGTCATGATACGGTATTGCTACCTGAGACCATGGAACTAGTGTGTACATGCCCGAGACCAATCAGAAGCAAAGACAAAAGATATGGGCGGGGTTTATTTTTTAGCGTCGGTGTTGATTGTTTCTCTAGCTGTGTTATAATAAATTGGGCCAATCACAGCGCAGAATTGCGGTGTTATAATTATAATGTTATATTACAACATCGGATAAACAATGTAGGTACTTATAAAACCGCTTTTGATGTTGTAATTACCTTTTTATAGTATGGGAGTAGATACTTTTTTTTTAAATACACTTAGATCGACTGAATGACATAATTCGACTACTAAACTAAAAATATTATTTTTTGTTTGTTTTAGTTAATGACTTTTTTTCAGTCATCTAACAACGGCCTCTTCAAATAAGCCAAATATATATTGCAAAAATATAATATATATTTTATTGTTTCATGCGTACAATATAAAAAAACCTTGAAAAATACAGCTAATCTTAGCTTTTGCCCGCGGTTTGGCCCGCGCTGATTTCGTTCGCATTTTCCCAAGATAAAAAGTAGCCTATATCACTCTTCGGCCCATAAACTATCTCTTTGCAAAAAATCAGGTTGATCCGTTGCTGCGTGAAAGAAAGAGAAACCAACAAACACACCTTTGCATTTATAATAGGGGTACGCATACCGATTTTACTCGTATTTATCGGAATACACCAAAGCGATGTTTTTTCACATTTTCACATGTTTTTAGCTCAATGGGTCGTTTCTGAGTTACAGTGCGCGCCAATCTTTTATTCGCCTCTGAATGAGTTACGAGTGCAAGCTTGCGCAGGTACAGTCAAGGAAACAATAATATCAACGGTTGATTATTAAATGTTTACTATAAGTGGGAAGGTGTACTTGTTGTACCTACATATTTAATTATTTATTTATTATTTTAGTGCAATCTTATTTATATAAATAAAACGCATTAATATAAATGCCATTTCCTACATTGTCGCCTTAAAACGCTATAACGTCCGCGAGGCATAACAACAACAACAAACTTTAACAAACTAAATCAAAAAAACATTAACAAACTAAATCAATAAAACAACAAATAAAGGCAACAAAAACAATAAACTATAACAAACAGATTCAACGATAAACTTGACGAATCATAGAATGTTTTCCTCGAAGGTACTTTTCATGCAACGCGCGTGTGTGTAGTGCACGGACGTAGCACTAACACTAATGCATAGTGTTGACACTTGCTAAGTGGCGAGAGGGGGGTGTGGTGCGGCACGCAGGCGGGTGTGCTACGCGCCCTCGCTCCTGTAACGTCCCCTTGATACCGTAAAACGGCTATTGCGTCGCCTCTTGCGGCTATCTTCAGAGGCGACTAAAAGATTGGTGTGTACTGTACGGTACGACGTGGTCAGATGAAACTGAAAATCAAACACCGAAGCTTCATTTTACACGCTTCTGTTTTCTGATGGAACCCTAAACGTTTAGGTATTCTTTGGTACCAAAAATTCAACCATTTAATTTCTGGTATCCTTGCATTTGTGCTTTGGAAGCATTGACCTACGTCACCATTCATTTTGACAGTCATACTTGTCAACTTAATTTTCATTTGTTTTTTCCCCATCAAACAGGTCGACAAATTGTGGAAGATAACACAATAGACTACGAAGCTGACGAGGATAAGATCAGAGAGCTGAGTGGAGCACAAGGCCCGAAGCAAAGCGCGTTTCAGACTGACTGGTTCATGGGTAACGCGGGTGATAGAGACGTGGCGCCGGGTGTCAATGCGCCGCTACTTCAGGTATATTATTTTTCTATATTAGTTCCGCAAGTGACGGTGGGCGGATAAAAAAGCGCAGGGGAACGCGACCGACTCACCAGGCATACATTCTTACTCACCCCACATCGCCTGCAGCTCATGGGAGTGTTTTGCACAAACTTGTTGCGCTATAATCGATGAATACCGATTTTTTCATGGGATATGAGATTCTTAATTTACTCCTTGGTATACAACTTCAGCTCAAACTGGGCGTTTTGAGTTATGTTACAACAACGCATATTAAATACACGACGAATAAAAATACGAGTATATAAGGTGGCGCAAAAGTAATTTCATAATTTGAATCGGCTGCCATTTTTGCAGATGGCGCCAAGCAACAATTCAAAATGCCGTAAAACGAGCGCAACTATGCATCAACTCGGGAGGTGGCTATTTGAGCGATATAATTTTTTCCAATTAATGTCATCAATTTTACACTTTCAAATAAACTTTTTATGAAAACAGAGCACTTTTTTTTCATTTATAACAAAATGGCAGCCAATTCAAATTATGACATTACTTTTGCGCCACCTTGTATAACTATTAAGTGTTACAAGAATCCATCACAGAACGTTTTACAAGACAAGATTCCCTTTTGTGATTCGGTAGTCAGTATAATGTGAAAATTCCATTTCACCTTTATTTGTTTGCAATGCGGTCACTTCTCAGAGCGCTATTTTGTCAGAGATCCTGGCAAAAGCAAGTGTAATAAAACATCACGGTGTTGGGATTGTCTTCCCAGGCATTTCAGAGTCTCGCTCGCAGTGGCCGTGTGACGTGTCACAGCACCTCGTCTCCATGGTCTCGTCCGCACCCTCTCTTCAGTATAATTTAAAAAGTCGCGTCCGCGCCCCGTCTTCGCCTCGTCCTCGCCTTACGTCTCTTCTGTCTGTCTTGCGCCTAACCTATTCTATTCATAAAGTTTTGCAGTCACCATAAACAGATAACCCCGTTGTTTCACAGTTCGACGCGTCAGTAGAAGGCGTGAACTACGCCCACGCTGTACAACACAACCCAGTGTCGGTGGGAGGGTTCCGTGTCCAAGATCCGGAACTGCAAGAGATGACTGACACCGGACGATGTCTTTCCATGCACCAGCCGTGGGCTTCGTTGCTCGTCGATGGCATTAAAATGTTAGTTTTTACGGTTCCCTACCTAAAGGATAAAATAGGAATCATTATAGTGAGACTTCTCATTTTATGTCCGTCATACGTATGTATGTCACAGTCTCTTTACTGGAGGCTTGAAATTTGGTCGTTCGCCTTTATATACCAACAAGCCAACAAGGTTTTTGGTGCTTTAAAGGTTATTTCACAAATTAACCACTTACAGAAGGTTCACTCCGCATAACTAGCGAAAACAGTCGCACGCACACATAGACGCGTACGTACGACGATCTCGGTCGAAGTCGGTCGAATGCCAATACGAAATTTCGCAGAGATCATCATACTCACGCGTCTATGCATGTTTGCGTCTGTTTTTGCTTGTTGCATAGAGTCTGCCTACTGGTAGTATCCATTTTGTTATTCTTATAAACAATAGTGTGCTAAATCCAAATCTGAACTCAGATTTTCTCTACCAGCTCTCAATTTTATTTTAATTAATTTTAAATATTCAAAATTTACGTTTTGTTTATGTCCTTTGAAAAGATTTTGCACTAATAAGCACTCGTTTTATGAAATAATTTTTAATCTCTACAACTCCAAAATCAATTGTGTCCAAAATAACATAATTTTTTATTAAGCCTTAATTTTCAAGATAAAATATAACGCGAGGAAGAGGGGGGTCCCGGCAAATATTAAGTAATTTTTGTTTCGCATGAATCTGTGTAGTTGCGAGGAAACTGGGTTAAATTATACTGGTTTAAAACGATAGTCTTAAATAAAAATAATTAGGCAAATTTTTTTTTTTTTTGAAATACGCATTTTGAAAAATCTCACTGGGGTTTAGGGGGAAGGGGGTCGACCCAAATCGCACGACATCCCACCAGGGGTGAAAAAATCCCTTACGTAATTAATGGACGCCCGGCACGCACTTGGCCAGTTTTTCTCTCTTTATAAAATTTTGCTGTGTTAATCAATAAAACTGATACATGGCTGACTTGTAAGAAAAATTTCCTAATTTATATTTTAATTTATTTTCTGTAATTTAAAAAATGATGTAAAACCTTACCCAACTTAATTTATGTTTTCTTTTATTTGAAGTAATTGGTTTAAGTTATAATATATTATTTCATGATTTAGTAGTAATTTATAAAATATAGCTTGTTATATATATATTTTTTTGTTCTTAACATTGTAGCATTATGCGAGGGCTCTGTGCTCCTATAATTTGTATAACTCTGCGGGACTAATGTATAGTCAATTAGTAGATGTTTGTACTCGGAGTATGCAGTTGATAAATAAATTATCACCCGTATTCCCAGGCACGAAGGTCGCAGTTGGTACACGAACCATCGCGGCCGGCTATGGATAGCGTCCACCGTCAAGCCGCCTGACGCCGAAGTCATCAGAGCTCTCGAGAACCAGTACCGGGTGCTCTATCCGGGTTTGTTCAATCTTTGTTTTGTACACAACAGTCTTTATACAAGTGACATTCATTTTTGTACCCAAATTCATATTGAAGACTCGATAAGTGCTTAATATGAAGGTCCGCTTACCCTTTTTGTGAAATTCGTAAAATTTTTAGTGGTCCCTACAAACGCAAGCCCATCCCTGAGTCAGTTATGGGAGGTCAACATTTTATTTGGTGAAGTTAGTGAAATATGTTATCCATCCGTGATACTGATCACTTACCAAGCCTCCGGTTTGAATTCGGCTGCATAAATTAATTTCACCTTTTATAAGCTAATAGTTTAACCAAAGTTTAGTATCGAAAGGTAACTGAAAACTGAGGAAAATAAAAAATAATCTTCATATACATATTTGCCACAGGTATAATGCGCATAGAAATCTATAGCCGACCGACCGTACGTGCGCTATCTTTCATGGATTGTGTATAAAGCGTAAGGAAGTAAGGAAATACGACCTTTGGCGAAGAGTGTTGATGAATCTTTATTTTATTTATAACACTTTTTGCACATTTACACAAATAACTTAAAAGACAAAAGAAACAATTAAACATGGTGTACAAGGGCGGCACTTCCAGGCAAACTAGGAATCTTCCAGGAATCTTATGCGCATTATTTATGTAGCAGTACTTAATGTCAATGGGTGATGGATGAAATCATTAAAAGTGCCTGAATATTTTTTTGTTGATGGGAATAACCTTCCCCATAAGAGGAAAAAAAAACTAAATCTTTTAGGTGGCTTTAATTACATTAAAAAATATAAAAACTTTTGAAATTTTAGATATACGGGGCTATACAGCTGCATACGAATACT
This sequence comes from Ypsolopha sequella, assembly GCA_934047225.1. Taxonomy (NCBI): domain Eukaryota; kingdom Metazoa; phylum Arthropoda; class Insecta; order Lepidoptera; family Ypsolophidae; genus Ypsolopha; species Ypsolopha sequella. The sequence continues at coordinate 6,744,610 of OW204002.1, read as the reverse complement.
TCCTTTGCCTGCATATAAAAAAACCGTTATTAATCTATGGTAACAAAATGACACCAAAACATAACCTCTCGTGTTGTTATTCTTTTATGGTATTTTGTTTAATTTTGCGACTGCTTACTATATCTAAAATTTAAAAGTTTTTATATTTTTTAATGTAATTAAAGCCACCCAAAAAATTAGTTTTTTTTTTCCTCGTATGGGGAAGGATATTCCTATCAACAAAAAAATATTCAGGCACTTTTAATGATTTCATTCATCACCCATTATGCCAGCAAAGTTGTGTTATTTTATGCATTAAATTGTAATTGAATGTGCACAGCAACAATAAATACGCTTTAAAGTTTATTAAAAGTAATTTATTTTTATTTACATGTCCTTTTGTTCCAGATAAAAATATCCAGTTTCCATCGTTCTACCCGACCGGGTGTCTTCTCGGTTGCGTTAACGTTGACGACTGTCTACCGCAAGAAGAATACCAGAAACTGTAAGTTATTTAGTACAGCACGCGTCGGCTGAGAGAACGTGTGTGAAGTTAGACACAGACAGGCACTGATACAGGGGGGGGGGGCAACGGCACAGAAGAATCACACTGAAAAGACATTTAAATAAATAGCTACTCTCGCTGAGCAGCAATAAAGTGCAATCTAGCTCGCAGACGTGCTTCGACATCTTTTATGACTGCCTACTGTCACGGTGCAAGTGAGAAAATACCGAATTTTCTTTTACACTAACCTGCCTACTGTTAGGTTGCAAGCGAAAAAGTATCTAATTACGTGGCGCGAGAGCTTCTTTTACACTGACCGACTCAAAAGTCCCCGCTCGACTGATATTTATCGACATCGCCCCGCAGGTCTCTTGATAAGTGAGACCGGTCTGACAACGGGGGTGATTGTCCCCCGCCGAATCACAACTGAAGTATCTATAATATTATTAACAGCTGGAGTACAGTGCGCGCCAATCTTTTAGTCGCCTCTGAAGATAGACGCAAGAGGCGACGCAATAGCCGTTTTACGGTGTCAGGGGGACGTTACAGGAGCGAGGGCGCGGAGCACACCCGCCTGCGTGCCGCACCACACCCCCCGCTCGCCATTCAGCAGGTGTCAACACTATGCGTTAGTGTTAGACTAACACTGTTAGTGCTACGTCCGTACACTACACACGCGCGCGTTGCATGAAAAGTACGTTCGTGGAAAAAATTCTATGATTCGTTAAGTTAATCGTTGAATCTGTTTGTGTTGGCTTTATTTGTTGTTTTGTTGATTTAGTTTGTTAAAGTTTATTGTTGTTGTTATGCCTCGCGGTCGTTATAGCGTTTTAAGGCGACAATGTAGGAAAATGGTGTTTATATTAATTTGTTAAATTTAAATAGTTAAGATTGCACTAAAATAATAAATATATATTAAATAGGTAGGTTCAACAAGTACACCTTCCCACTTATAGTAAACATTTAATAATCAACCGTTCATATTATTGTTTCCTTGACTGTACCTGCGCAAGCTTGCACTCGTAACTCAATCAGAGGCGACTAAAAGATTGGCGCGCACTATACAGAACAATTTTGGAAAAATTTAGGTTTTAACAACACTAAAACTAAAATTAAACCCTTGTATGGAAAATAGTTAAAGTCACACGAAAATCGTCGTCCATTGAGTGAAATTCAGGTAGTAGAGCTGATGCCGGGCTCGACTGTGGAGGTACCACCATCTTACTTGGAGACTCCCTCGAAGTAATTCGGGGGAGAGTTTAGAGGACAGCTCACAGGCAAACCAGGAGGCCCACCATGCCTGGTACCGATGGATGGCGGTATATCCATCCCTAATAGCCGGGCCTTATATGGAACAGACTGGTGACAGGCAGCGGCGTCACTGGTGCGAGGTTCCGGCACCGCGCTAAAAACCCGCCTGCCCAGCGTGTGTGAGTATGGGCAATTCTTCCAGGATGATCGCCGGGAGTGGCAAAGTCCTGGAAAGGCTTATGTCCAGCAGTGGACGAACTGATGGATGGGTGAAGCGAAATTCTGGATCCGCGCCTGGTCACAGACAGCGTCTCAGCTGCATGCCATAAATGAATTCCATATATTTGACTCGACTTTTCATTCCGATTCGGGTGCTCTTTTACATAGCATAGGTATAAATAGGTTTGTCAAAAGCGCCTCCAGACTTAAGGCACTTAAATATTTTGATCAACCTGGTCGGGTTGTCTAGGGTATTATACAACAGAGGCGATAGCTCAGGGGTAGAACGCTGACCTCTCAAACTTGTGATCCAGGTTCAATTCCCGGTCGGGCATGCACCAATGAGTTTTTCGGAATTTCTGTGCATAGTATTTAATACTTACCACTTGCTGAACGGTGAAGTAAAATATGGTGAGGAAACCTGCATGCCCTAAAAAGCGTGTATTTGTGCCCGAAGAACAGCGATAAGGCTCACCACCCATCACGCTGGCATGTACCGAGTGTGGACTTCCATTTTACAGCCCACACTCGGAAGTCGGAACTGACACTGACACCCCAGGGATTCATGTCGCGAGGATGTATGTATGTATAGCTATATTGTATTATTATATTGCAGGCACCCTGGCGGCGAGAGTGACAGCCCCTATGTGTTTATATGTTCAAACCCTCTCAGCTTGAGGCTGCGCTTCCCGGTCAGAGGGCAACACAAGATCTGTGAGTTTATCTTCTAACTTTACCTGTTTTGTTGAACAAGTTTAGAGCATAACACTACATCCATACCGTTATAACGTTACCAAATATACCTGTATATATCGGTAATAATTATTTCCGTTAAAAATAACGTTATGAATGACCAAAACGAAAAAAACTAAATAAATAGCAAAATTTATAAAAAAATATGGCCAGTACCTACCTAAATTCATAAAATCTTTAATCCCTTGAAACTGTCCGAAATCGGTTGGATTTTCTTTTTAATAATAAATAGTGATACTAGTACAAGTGCATTTAATTCGGGATGAATAAATAGCGATATATAACGTTTGACTGTAATAGCCTTTTTGTATTTTATAACGTTACGGGCTTATACTTAAATAACGTTTTAAAATATTGCTATTTTAAGTTCTGGCCAGAACAGCTATTTGAGGTCTTTAGCAAATAGGGTAAGTGTCGAAAAAAAAGGGAGAACATTTTATTAATTACTTCTTTGTTGTTCGAAAATATTAAAATACGCACTTTGGCATCAGCTTCAGATCGTTTCAACGCATCATTCAAGGCTTGTATACACAGTTCCCTTTGATTTATTAGCACTCCCAAGTGTCAAATAGTATGGAAATAACTCTGCTTAGTTCGATTCTAGTTCGAACTTTGGGACTCTGAATATCATCGCTTTAGTCATCGAAGATTTAATCTGTTATGCCAATATAAAAATATATTTCTTAACTCAACTGGGTAGCTGGGCTATTCGGGTTATAACAGACACCGGTAAATTTTAATCCCTGCAGTTTTTTTTTAAATTGTGGTTTAAATTTACCTTTTTCTCAGATACATTGGACCGGACAATACACCAAGCCGCCGTTAAATGTATTCAGAAAATGGCAAAGATGCAAGCCGAAGAAGCAAACGCGGGGTAAACTATTGTCTAGTTTTGATTATATTTATTCTCTATGTTTAATAAATTAAAGATAATGAAACATACAAAAGTAGTTTTGTTAAGAAAATATTTATTTACATCATTAACACTAGAATTTAATAAAAATGTTTTAAGGAATCATTCACTCGCATCTCTCATAGACATAATACTTTCCCAATCATATCACTTCACAAGAATACATTAACTTTACTTACAAACTACAATGAGCACCAGGATTTAGTGACCACATCGATTCGAGCTCCATTTTCAAAAATAAATAGAAAATCTACTAAATGTACAACTTCAATCGATAAACTCGCGTTAAATAATTTATCTTTCACTTTGGCAGAAGAAACAATTTTGGTTCTAAAAATAACTAAAATACAATACTTTTATAGGAACGTTACGATTCCTTCTTTTGGTTCAACTGTGGGAAGAACGCCTCTATCGGAAGAATGGGGTCGTCTGTAGCTATCGTGAAGTAGTTTGGTATTCGCCTGCTGTTTGGTGACACGGTCTTGAACATGCCTGGCGTGTTGTAATCCTTACTGGCAGCTAAAGTAAGATCTGATACTCTTTTAGAGTGTTCAAACAAGTTGTCGATGTGATCTGCCTGGTGTTTCTTGTCATCTTTGGCTATTTTCATTATTGCACTTTCCGACCTCGTTCTTTCTGATGTTGTTGTATCCTTTTGATCATAATGTACAGTAGTGTCTGTGACAGTTACATCTTGAACTGATTCTCCGATTTCAGAGTCTTTGATTTTCTTTCTTAGAGGTCTTTTAATGTGGGGCGTTGTTGGGTTCGAAGATTCCGCGGTTTCTTCTGTAGGTTTTGGTCTTCTGGAGCCGTTTCTGATTCTAGAAGAGATTCTCTGTGTGCTGGTACTGTCAATACTTTCTGTGGTAGGAGAGTGTCTTTGTCTAGTCGGCCTAGTGGCATGTATCTCTGGTAATGATTCAGTGTCACTGGAATTTTCTGATTTATGTCTTGGATCTTTAGGAATGAACTTCTTTCGTTCGGTGTCATTGCCGTTTTCATTGTTGAATTTGTTCTCAAAAGGAAGACGTCTTTGTGGGAACCTTATTTTCGGTACTACAGAGTCCGTTGATTTTTCAGTAGTAGTTGTTGTAGAACTTAGTCTATTTCTGTAGTCTTTGACGCTGAATTTGGGTCTGTTGATCTCGTATTTGTTCTTCCTTCTAAGTTTGTTGCCTTCTGAAGAGTTTTCTATACGTGGAGAAGTCGTTGTATATTCTGATGCTTCAACATTGATATCTTTTTTTGGATCGTCACTCGTAGTTTTAATTTGCTCTATTTCAGCTTCAATTGGTTTCACATCTTTGTGGAACGAAAATGTTTTTGCCGGTTCTGGTTTGTTTTTAAGACTTTCAGTGTTCACATCAATGTCACTAGTTGGAGTGTCTTTTTCATCTTGCTTATGACTGTAGTCTGGGGCTTCAGTTTTGTAATCATAGGTGACTGTTGTTACTTTATAGTTTTGGGGACGCGTGGCAATCTTCATTATCGGAGACTCCTTGTTTATGTCAAAGTCTTTGTAAGAATATGTCGTGATTTCCAGTCTGTCAGTAGTAGTTGTGAAAGGACGGCGATGAATTTTCTTCTTAATTACTGTAGGTGTTGTGGGAGATATTGTTGGTAATGCACTGGTTGATAAGTCTGTTGTTATTGTCGGTGTGGTTATTTGAGGTTTGGGTTTAGGGACCCGAATTCTTGGCTTAAAGGTGTGGTTTTCTTCCGATTCGGTTGTGTGGGATGCTTCAGATGAATAACCGTACTTGGGAGTGCCCGTTTCATCTCTGTCGCGGTTGACATTAGCTAGAGGGGGACGACGCCTCCTAGTCTTGTTTCGCTTTCTGATCTTGTCTTTGTCCAGAGGTTCTTGAGCATTTGGTCTCTTAAAATGTTGGTTGGGAGCGAGCGTGGGTAAGGCTTCAACAGATAGATCGTGATCCTTGTTAGCGTTGTGTTGTGTCGTCGCATCATGGTCTGGAGCAGAGGAGCTAGGAGCCTCTGTTGTTGACTTGTGCTTCCTCTTGTAATGTGTCGTATACTCGTCGTGAGAAGGAGTGGATACTTTATAGTAATAATCCTTGAGTTTGTGCTTCTGTATAGGTTCGAAGTCGTCGCCCAATGGCCGCCTGCTTTGAGTTTCAACGTGGCTGTCGTAACTCAAAGAGTTTTCGTAGCCCTTGTCGCCTTCAGTAACGATCGCGTATTCTTCGGGCAGTTCAGTTGGTGGTGCCGTCGCAGGTCTGCCGTAAGCATTTTCAAAGAACTCATCCTTCGTCACTAGTTCTTCAGAATTAGGCTTCTGTTGTTTGTTGCTGTGCTCATAGTTGTCTGTTACTACTGTCCAAGAGTTCAGTGCAGAATTAGTGACGGTATCGTCCGTTTCATAGGTCTCAGTGACTTCGTACGTGCCTGAAGAAGGTACTGAATTCTGAGTCGCTTCCACTTGCGGCTTCTTTTTGGGTAGATCAGGGTAAGACGCAGCAGGCTGTTGGTTGTTGTTGGATGGAATGCTATCGTGGATCTTTTGTTTCTTATTAGTGTTGTCGTAGTTGTAAATCGGTTGACCGTAATATGACCCTTGAAGGTTATGTGAAAACTGTGTTGGATAACGGTCGTTGAAGTTCTGTATAAAGTAGCTGTTCACAGCGGTGGTAGTTTGTAGAGGATTGTAAGTTGAGACTTGAATTTTGTTATGTTCACCGGTTTGTTGTTGGTGGGCCTTGGAGAAAGGATCTTGAGGACTGGGCTTAAAGTTTGGTTTGTTTGCAGCGTTGGGATCTACTTTTACGGAATTTAGTACTTTAGGCGGCAGAGTTGGCTGGGAGCTTATCTTAAAATCACTAATGGTCGTAGGGTAATGTATCTGGTTCAAAGTGGTCTGGAATTTGGGAGTTGTGTTGGGGAAGTATCCTGGCGTCGACTTAAAATATGGTGCGAAACTAAACGAATTGAAGATGGTCTGTTTCGTTGGCTGCGGAGGCAAGTAGGTGGTCTTTGTTTGCTGGAAAGGATCTCTTCCTTTTACGGACTGCACGCCGAATGAACTGAACGTACCTGAAATGAGGTGACAACTGGCATTAGACTTTGAATAATTTATTTGGATTAAATAGATGCACTGAAGCCGTTGTTGGTAGGACGCTGGTGTTTCAATTTTGGGGGACAGGTCGGAATCCTACCAAGTGAGCATAGTATTTGGCTAAAAACGCTGAAGGAAAACAGTGCGGTGATAGGCTTAACCCTTATCCCTTAAAAGTTGCCCTAGTGACAATCAACACTCGGAAATACCTAGATACATAAAGATAGATGGTAGAGCTGATGCCGAACTTGACTGTGGAGGTACGATCATCTTACTCGCTAACCCCTCTAAAGTTATTCGAGGTAGAGAAAGAACAGAGCTCCCAAACAGGTATAACCAGGTAGCCCACCAAGCCTGGGACCGATTAATGGCGATAAAATAGACTGGTGACGGATGGCTGGATAAAGATAGTAACGGCGTCATGTAAAGGAGCGTTCAAGGCGTCTTACCTAAAATACTTGGCGGTAGCGGAGCAAACTTCTCAGGAAACTGAGGGTATTGGTTCACGGCTGGCTTCAAGCTAGGAGAAGCTCCCTGCTGCTGTTGAGCAGTCTTCACTTGGCTGACAGACTGCGGCGAGGTATCACTGTCTGACAACTTGTACACTTCAGGCTTGAAGATCTCAGTGCCACTGTTACTTGAAGGTCTTTTTACCTCCGCTGGTCTGCCGTAGTGCTCGACAGGTTTTACAGAGTTGTCGTACTGTTTCTGATTACTCTGCTGGGTTTGGGAGTATCCCGCTGGTATTCCGAATTGGATGGGAATGTTGCTTTGCTGGTAGACGGAATTGTGGAAGGGCTGTTTGTATTTGGTCTGATATTTGAAGACTGGGCGTGCGGCGTAGGGGTTGTGAGGGTTCCGGATGACGACGTTTTCGTTGGGGAAGTTTTGGACGATCTTGAAGTGAGATAGCCCGTTGTTGCTTTGGCCAAAGGGGTTGTAATAGGAGTTGATTGGTTGGTTTGTGGGTGGGAGGGAAGGGGAAGCGGAGGGGAGGGTTCTGAGAGTAGTCGGCCGGTATGACTGGGCTATGGAGGTTAGTTTGTTCGCGTCTCTTGTGGCGAGCGGACGTGAGGCTGATTGTGGAGAGTAGTCAGCTACAGGCACGGGTATCTTGTATGATGGCGCGTGGAGAGGTGCAGCGACGAACGCTCCGTATCCTGGTAATCCCGAGTTGATGACTGGTCGCCAACCGCCTTTGGACACTGGCAAAGTCTGAAATTATAGATTATTGCTTTGTAGAACCTTGGCTTTCAGAATGATGTTTTGTAACAATAGGATGTTAAATAAGTGAAGACATACCGTCGGTGTAGGCATGGACCGACGGTGGTGGTTGGCGCAGCTGGTCTCCAAAAGAAGACTGTGTAGCGCCACCCATGTCACCCAAAACCTCAATCCTGCGGACAAAAAAGAAAACTTTCTTTAAGAAGAGGCATAAAACTCTGGCGTCAAGCATTTTCGTAATACAGGTGTTCTAAAGGGTCAAACTTTCTCCCAATTTTCTTTGATACCGTACAATTATGTCCACAATATGACCACTTTTACAGCGGATGGACAGTCGGACAAAAGATGATGTGGACACAATCGAGTCAAATCAAGCCTAATTTATTGTAGAGCGGTGGGAAAGTGCTACTTCTCAATGAATCATTGAAATGACTCGGTGTAATGTTGTATTAAGATAATCACCACAATAACGTGAATTGATTGTTAAAAATTACCCATTGTGAGTTCCTGTTTTGCGCTGATGTTATTATAAACATGATAGTAACAACTAGCTGTAGCAAAAAGCTTTGCGTAAAGCTATAAATGTAACTAATGGACAAATAAACATGCCCACTGCATAGTTTGTTCGTAAGTTTATCTGTCAAAATCTACTAGGAACCCATGTATGAGTAAACGTAATTCCCATAGCCTAATTTTTAAAAGATTTTTTGTTTTTTTTTAAAGATAATTTGCGTCATTTTTGGATTATTCAATATTTTGGTATATAAATCAACCATTATTTTCCAATGATTTTTTAAAGAATTGTCCGATATGATGTCACTTGAGAATTTTAGACGTTATACTGATTGTAATGTGTGATTGCTTATAAAAAAGTGGTCTGTCTCTGTCTGTCTACTCATCTGTCATCCAGCTGTCAAATCAGTCGGAAGCAAATTATTACAAATTTATCGTGATAGCAAAGGACACATTTCTAAACAGCCTTTTCTCATGTGACTTCACACGAAGGCAAATGGAAGTTGCATGCAGCTATTTCGTAAAAATATTCACCATCATGAGATTTTTTTAGATCACAAGTTCTAAAATACGGCTTATTAAACCTAAATCTCGAAATGCTTTTCGAATTAACACACCTTAACATAATTTAATCTAAGCGAATTGGTGAATATTTTTTTCGCTTCCTAAGTACCCTTGAAAAGTGTTTAGGAAATGGATTAAATTAATAAATTAAAATTAAAATAATGTATTTCTGTTTTCACTGTAACTCTCGTAAAAAAAATCATTCGTCTTTTGCTTGAAAGTTTTACCAAAAAGTTGCTGTTGTACCGTTTAATTTGTCCACCACTGTAGTGACGTGAATTGATAAATAAGAGTTCAAGTAGCATAACAATAATCTTATCGATTTTATCACCGAAATGGTATGTGTTATCTAAACAAAATCACTTGTGCTATCCCACTAGTACAAGTGATTTTCTATTCATTATGTATTGCAAGTTCCACCAAGTGCCAATAATCAACAGTGTAAACATATCTAAAGCCTCAATATCAACATTGTAACATTAATCTTCTCTAAGTATAGATATAAAATGCCACATCTCTCTATATGACCTATCGGAAACCACTCAAAGGACTTTTATGTGGTTTGTATCGATAACTGTTTTAGGATACATTTACATACCGACTGTAAATATACAGATGTATTAATAGTGCGGATTCTACCTAACCTTGCACTATTATGCTGGGCAGTGGCGTATTTTAAGATTGGGCGCCCTGGGTCTGTAAGGTTCGCCGCCCTATAAATGAACGTGAAAAAAGCAAAAATATTTTAATAATTAAATGAAATAAAATCCAGCAGTGTGTTGTTTTGGGTTGAGAATGATGATAATGAATAAAAAAACTAGAACATAGAACAATTTAATTGGTAATGTGCCTTACAAGTCAAATTTCAATTCTCTTACATTCTTCACTTAGAAGTAAATTATAACATTAATGGTACAATAGTACACTGTACGATCAATCAAAAAAGAATTAAAAATAAATTAATTCAAATAATAATAATTAAAAATTGCATTAAAATGAATTCATAAATTAAAGTCTTAACTATTTATATACTGTCATTGTCAAATATTACAATCACAAAGACGCAAACTATTCTGTGCAGACTCAATTCAAAAGGACATGCAAAAAAATAAACAAAATTTATTCAGTATACAGGATGGAAAAAATGAAAGGGCCCTGGAGGGGAACTACCTTAAATCCTTTAGTTAGCTCATTTTACTGAAAGGAAACATTCCTTTATTTTTTAAAAGAAACAAAACTGCATTCAAAGATCTTCTAAAATTTGCTTGTCTCACCCGGGAACTGAACCAACTAAAAATTTAAAAAATAAACCCTCGCTATTTTATTATACGAATCGGTAGGATTATTGTTCAGGATAAAATTTGTCTACTAAACTAAAGTCTTACACTCATCTGTTGTACGAGATACCCATGAAATTGAATATTTATTACAAGTTCTTTATTAACAATACCTAGTACTGTTCACTTGTAAAGTAATAATTATACGCCATTATTACACAATGAAAGCACAGAATGAAAGCAAAACAAAACAAAATTTTTATTTCGAACGAAATTTATGGTTCGAACTTCAAATTTGTTTATTTGCAAAAAATGCGTTGCAAAAAAAATACGTTCCTTTTTTAAACTTTTCGTCAGTACGCCTAGTGCAAGAAGTAATTGTGCTCTGCATACATTTATTATTACCATTTAACGATTTTTTTATTGAAGTCTTCAACAAGGTACTTAAGATAAATAACATTAGCAAGCTTGTACTTCATACGATGTCTTTGGATGTAAGAGAGATAAGAAAATTAGAACGTTTCATTTACTTGTTACAAGTGAACAGTACTAGGTATTGTTAACAAAGAACTTGTAATAAATATTTAATTTCATGAGTATCTCGTACAACAGATGAGTGTAAGACCAAATGTTTATTAGACAAATTTTATTCTGAACAATAATCCTACCGATTCGTATGATAAAATAGCGAGGGTTTATTTTTTTAATTTTTAGTTGGTTCGATTCCCGGGTGAGACAAGCGAATTTCAGAATATCTTTGAATGCAGTTTTGTTTCTTTTAAAAAATAAAGGAATGTTTCCTTTCAGTAAAATGAGCTAACTAAACGATTTAAGGTAGCTCCCCTCCAGGGCCCTTAAATTTTTTCCACCCTGTATATATTTTTTTAATAAAAGTGTAAAGTCAAAGAGCAATGTAAATTAAAAGATAGGTAACGATTGATTATGAAAGGCGCCCAAAGCTGAGCGCGAGGTGCAGCTTGTGTCGCCCCTCACAGCCTGCCGCCCCGGGCCACGACCCTTTTGGCCCTTGGGTAAATACGCCACTATGCTGGGATGAAACTTGGCTCGATACAAGTACCTAACTACTTACATATCTAAACATGGCTCGGTTCAAGTACCTACATATCTAAACATCTACGGTGTTACTACAAAACAGTGTTTAACTTTAGACTGTTTAAATCTGTCGTTGTCACCTTTTTTTTCATATTGTAAAAGAGTGACAGCAACAGATTTAAACACTGTCTAAAGTTAAACACAGTTTTGTGGTAAGACCGCTAAAGGTAACATTTAAGGGGACTGCATCCGCCAACGACCTTGAGTCGACATGTGTCGGTACAAATGTCGAAAAACACTATTGAAATAACGTTGATATCAAGCGCGCATCGCATTAGACGATCGCTGCATCTTCGGATAGCGCAAAATAGGAGAAAAAAATACCTATCACTAGGACAAAATGGATAGAAAAAAATTAAACAACAGTTTTGTAGATCTAAATATTGTCTATAATTTGGTGAAAGAATCATTAAAATCGCTTCACGTCGCTGGGAGGACTAAGGGGGCTTCTAAACGGGCGTTACTTTTACTGCAGTGTGTGGCTGCAATACAATGCCCAGCAACATTCCCAACAATAACAGCCAGACTATGCAATACATGACAATATTTCTGGTATGGCCCGGCCATATAGCCACACATGTTTGGTGTGACCGATGCATTTTCATGTGTTGCGGACAGCGGGTCTACCGCGTAATTCTGATTTGTATCAACTTCAAGCAAATGCATGCGAAATTCAACGCGTGCAAAAGAGATGGCAGGTTAGGCGGGCGTCGCACAATATACGATTTGACCAATCCAGAGAGACAAAAGTCCTAAAATCAAAATGTTAAAACAGAGTTTTTTTAAATATCAATTTAACCTTAAATGAACCCTACAACTGATAACGTATTAAAAATCAATTTTTGAAGCGCGGTCCCCTCTAAAACAAAGGGGCGAAGTTAGCGTTTCGGATCCAGGTAGCCGTCCCCTCGGTCAGTGCCAATCTGAACGTCGGTGTTGTGCATGTGTTTCTCAGTTTTGTGTGAATTTAAGTACTTTTTGGTGATGGATTCCTCAAGAAGAGGTAATTATTTATATGTAATTTCATTTACATCCACTAATATATTTATGAAGACTAAGTAGTACTGTCATAAAAACACCTTCTATAAATCTACAAAAAAATCCTAAAAAGAATGTTTACATAGTCTTAAAGTACGTAGTCAAGATGAGTCACGTCATGACTTAGCTCTTATCGTATTCTCATATTGTTAAAGTTTATTTAAAATATATTATTTTTTTGCGAATTATTGCGATTCCAATAATTTCTTATTTATTTCTTTATAGGTGTCCGAATTCGGCGAAAGTCGTTATTTGACTTTTGGCGTTCAACCCCGCCCAAAGGCAGTTTAGACCAAGTTATGATATTTTTGAAGTCAATATTTGTTAATTTGATTCTTCTACAAGACCAGGAAAAGCCCTTGAAGGCGTTTCTAAAAAAGGAATGCGAGAAGATTCGTCTGAAATGGCTTCGTAAACAGATACGTTTAGACTTATTTTTGAATGTTAACGAAGAATGGCTGAATGAAGAATTTTGTACTATGTTGCGAGAGCAGTCCCCAAACCCGAGTTCCAGTGTTGGAAGACCAAAAAAGACTTTTGAAGACATTTCGAAGAAAACCAAAAAGCGGAAAATTCAACATTTGTTGGAAGATTATGACGATGCACAGCTATCTTTTGCAGCACAATTGAGTGTACGAGCAACTTGGAAAACGTGATGCTGCTAGGTTGATGCAGGAAGTTTCTTCAGCTTCACCAAGACGAGCTATAATAAGAATATACAACACGAGTCAAAAGAAAGATAGATGGTAAAGTATGCAACGTGCTTTCCGAAAATAAGTCAACTCAGACATGTTTTATCTGCAAAACTACATCCAAGCAGATGAATTCCACAACATGAAAATGATGAAAATATGTACCAGTTTGGGATATCTAGCCTTCATGCTTACATCCGCACAATGGAGTGCCTATTAAATATCGCTTGCCGAATCGAAATACGTGAGTGGCAATTAAATGCCAAATAGAGAAAAATAAAGAAGATTTTAAGACGAGGAAGAATGATATCACAAAGAAGTTCAAAGAGATTGGTCTGATTATAAATAAAGTGAAACCGGGATTTGGAACGAGCAACGATGGTAATACCGCAAGAAGGTTTTTTTCACAATTACCAAGAAACTTCACGTATCACCCGTATCAATCAAAATCTACTATACCGTTTCAGTACGGTTCTTGCAGCCATAGCGTCTGGCTATGAAATTGACCCATACAAATTGAAACACTACTGCTCTGAAACCCGAAACTTATATCTCACCTTATACCCATGGTACAATATGCCAACTACGGTACATAAGACACTTGTTCACGGAGCAGAGATAATGAGACATTCTGTAATTCCAATAGGACAAATGTCCGAAAAGGCTTCAGAGGCCAAAAACAAAGAAATCCGCAAGGCAAGACTGGGCCACACCTTCTCGAATCCGCACAAATTTCGATTTCAATTAAGTATTTGTTAGTATCATCCGATCCCTTTATATCACTTTTGACAAAACTGCCACTAAAAAGCCTTTTAAAACATAAAATTGATATAACTTTTTTGTTGAAATCAGAATATTTTTTTTGATATTATAAAAACTGTATTATTTGCTTCCACATAATTACATAATGTGAATTCAAGTGCTAATTCCGACTTTAGGTAATTTCTGATCCTTTAAGTCCGAAATATATTTTTGTCTCTCTAGATTGGTCAAATCGTATACTGTGCGTCGTCGCACGCACGACAAATTTCAGTCTCAAGTTGATGTTGATGAAAATCAGAATTACGCGGCAGACCCGCAGGTTGCCGAACGATCGCTTTATTGCAACTATTTATTGCTTTGTATTATTGTATTGTTTATTAATTACTGTAATAGGGTTGACCGTTGTATACTGGTTGTTAAGATGAAGTTGCGGAAGCTGGAAACTGGCGATAGAACTCGTCAAATAAGTTAAGTCGTGTTACGCCGAATCGACACCATAGTCAAATTCATAATGGATACTCGGTAAGTGGTCATGACCAAGGTTCAATGACCCTTATTTGTGAAAAACGCAAAGGCTTGCAACACGACATATTATTGTTGTCACGACATGAATCTTCGAGGGGGTGTTATAAAGTGTGAACTGTGAAATGCAAGTCACATTCCGCCACACTTGGTACACCCGCTTTTCACTGATTATTACGTTCCAAATGTGATTTGGGTGGTGAGCTGTATCGCCATACTTCGAATAGTTTATATTCTCTGCTTCGGGCACAAATGTGCCAACAGCTTGTCGTGCCTTACAAACCACGCAGACTGAATACCGGATTGAACCCACGACCTCTGGTTTAGCACGCGAGCGCTCTACCATTCGGCCACAGAGGCGGCCGGTCTAAAGGCAAACGGGCTAGTAAATAATATGTGAAGGGGTGTAGGGCGTGGTGAAGAAAATTCAGGATTCCTGAGAGAGTCATAATAGTTCAGCTCAAAGACACACAGTTGTGTTATGTAGATAAACACAGTATGGTCACATTCAACCCGTAGCGCGGCTAGGTATGAACTGAGCTACCCTCAGTGTTGCCAACAATGCAGGACCGGATGTCGCCATTTTTTACAGCTTAAATAGCCTAATGTAGCCGAATTTCAGCTATTGTAGCCTAAAGTAGCGCAAAAGCAATATTATCGCTATGAACAAAATAAAAAAATTGTTTATATCAATAAATTGATTAACACTAAAAAAGTAGGTAGTATATTATCAATGCATTTCAAAATTATTAAGCAACATATTTAACAGAGTCATGATTATATCAAATAATAATAAATGAACTTATTCTGCTTCATCCGCTGCTAACAAACATAAAGCATCAACAAGATTTTCGCCTTCAACGTCAACGTTATCATCAATGGTAGTAGCTAGTTACATAGTAAAGCCGATTCTGAAGGCTTTAATTTTAGTTTTAGTGCTGTCAAAACTTAAATTTTGCCAAACTATTTTAGCTTCTGTTCCTAAACTTCAAGAACTATTTCGCAATGAAGAAAATTTAGTTTTGACAGCACTAAAACTAAAATTAAAGCCTTCAGAATCGGCTTTAATAGCTAAGACAATTGACAAATTCAGGGTATTAACCAACCATAAACAAATAGGGTGGCTATTCTTTTTTCTAAATACCACAGACCTTTAAAATTTACGATTGTGTTAGCTGTTGTTTTTTTCTTAGGCTATGCTATATATATATTTATGATTTGCCTAATTTTAATACCTTGTCCTTGAAGTAGCCTAATCGGCGACTAGTCGCATTCCAGATTTTTTCGTCGCTGATTATCATGCTGAGTAGCCTAAAAGGCGAAAAATCTCCTACGTTGGCAGCACTTCCGACTCGAGTCCGGGGCGAGAGCCATCATAAAAGGGGCTGCTGGCTGGGTAATAGACTCCGTCACGCGCTACGGTTAGAAGTGACAACGACAATGATACAATTTTACTTAAAGCCTACTAGTTAGATATACTATTATTCTGTAGCAAATAATTCTCACCGCACAGCAGGTCAATGACCGTCACGTAAGTTATGGAGCGGAAATCTCGCCGAGACTAAAATACTAGGGCACCGTCTGTTGCCGTCTGTCACCTCGCTTCTTCGTCGCTCGCTCCTTGAAAATATTTCCTCATCGAGAAGCTTCTTAATCATTTTAATGGCGTAAATATGTCCACGTTTATTACTTTCTCAGGATGGAGGTCGTTTTCTCTTGTAAATAGGGATTTTATTACTAATCTTCGTAGTTGGGACGTGCTATCATAGACATTGTGAAGTTTTTAAGAGGCTATGGGAATTTTATTTTTGTCACTGTCACTCCAAGCGAAAAATCGCGCAGTGCGAGAGGGGCGGATTCAGGGCAAAAGGGAAAAAAGTTGGTTTTATATTTTTATTAAAAAAAACTAAAATTTCAAATATCAAATATCTAGATATTGTTAAAACACACCTAATAAAATATGTTTGAGTTCTATATATGGTTCCTATTCGTCAAACGAGGAGAAAAAGTGTGTTTGAAGACCTCATTTCAACAATTATTTCTATCGAGGAAAATTTATCCAAACATGTTTTTCAATTTCAAAACCCTAGATTATATTATAGTCAAAATGCATATACCAGAAACTGATTATAATTTTCCGTGTATTTCATGAAATACACAGAAAAGAAACACCCGTATTTTTTTTCGCATATCGCCTTAAAGTGGGTTGATGGAGAGGGGAGTTTGTGATATCTAATTCAGTAACTCGTCTACGTCTGGCTAACCGACGCCATTGCGTTTGGGAACTGCGGAAGTTTGAAAAAGATGGGTTGTAACAGGGTCAATCAACTTTTTTACACACACTGCTTATTCTTTTAAAAAGGCAAGTCTTACGTGTACCTTTGTTTGATAAATATAATAATATAAAATAAAAAGATCATTAAATAACTTTCGAATGAAATGATATTTCATAATTATTGTAATCTTCAGCAAAACTAGGGGATAACTCAGTTGACAACACCGTTTTTCTATAGTAACTCGGAGACAAACTCGTCTCTTGAGTTACCATAAATTTGTTAAGAATTACAGAGAATTATAATTTTTTTTTAATTTCGAAATGTTACGATGATGTTACGATATAATCTAGTTAGCGAACAAAACCATTTTCGGAAAGAAATGAACGAGATTGTAAATTTAGTGGTTGAATATTGGCAAAGACTCAAAAAGTAGTGTGGGTAAAAAAGATGATTGAACCAAAAGTGATTTTATTCAAAAATAAATAGTCTTTTATTCTACGCCCAGAGACGTATTTTGGTTTTCTACGCCTCGGGCGAATATGATTGGGCCGCCTCCCTTAACCAACTGGCGAGGGAAAAAAAGGGAGTGCGTACGGGTGAGCCGCCAAATACGCGTATTTTTTTTAATGTGAGTTTGTTAAAATTGCTAAAGATTCTAAATTACGAAACTGAAGAGCCGCCCCTTGGGACAGGGCCACCCCGGGCGATCGCCCGAATGACCCTATGAAGAATACGTCACTGTCTACGCCTCCTAGGCTATCTGTCCAAACAGCTGGCCATCTATTATGTGAAGTTTACAGTATTTCATACATTACACTCCAAAAATTTGATCTATCCATTGAGCGTCAAGTATTATGCGTATCAAAATCAAATGCTATCAGGATAGGACTTTTTGGAATGGAGCGATGTATTGATGCCTGCAAAGTGCGTGAGAATGTGTAACTCATTGCTTCGTGTAATTCCCATAGCTAATTCCTTTATAGAATATATTTTTATAGAATATACCCCATTTTAGATTATAGTTTTCAATATTATGGTATACAATTTGATCATAATTTTTTCACGATTTTATAAAGAATTTTCAGATATGATGTCACTTGGGGCATTTTAGACATTATTCTGATTGTGGACCTTTGCATTGCTTATAAAAAAGTGAACTGTCTCTGTCTGTCTTCTCATTTGTCATCCATCTGTCAAATCAGTGGGAAGTAAATTATTATAAATTTATCTTGATAACAAAGGACCCATTTCTAGACAGCCTTTTCTCAAGTGATGTCACATGAAGTCCAATGAAAGTTGCAGCTTTTCTTAAAAATATTCATCATCATTAGGTTTTTTAGACCACAAGTTCTAAAATACCAAAATCTCGAAATGGTTTTCGAATTGACACACCTTAACATAATTTAATCTAAGCGAATTACGAAAGGTATCCTGATAGAAATTGAGACGGATAATAGTTATCTAGTTCATATGGATAATAAGTTGATTTAATTGTCAATTTTTATTTCATACATAAAACATAAAAGGTTGACTAATGAAATGATGAAAATGCCATTTGCTGCAAATCGGTAGATACGTAGATGGTAGCTGTTACATCAGCTTATGCCAATTCATTCGCATATTCTCATGACATTTTATGCAATCACGACGATGTTGTGCATCATGCTTCATTTCTGAGTTCATGATAAACCTACATTCATGCAAGTAGGTACAGAAGATTGCATGCGATGCTACTGTGGGAATGTAGACATAGATTATGGACATAGCCTAAATCCTATATTTCCCACAGCTACTAACCATGTGTAACTTTCACTATCGTCCATGCGTAGACGTGATAACTCACCTAAACACAGTATCGTATGACTTGGCATACCATTAGAACAAAACTGGAATTGTAATTTGATAGCGTAAAGATAATAAAAAAGTTTTCTTTGTTAGTCACACGTGTGTTGCGCAAGGTCCTTTCATGGGCCCACTTTTCTTTTGCCGCGATATGCGGTTCACGTTGTTACATCGCGACCAATGGTGTTCCCCTTTAATGACATGAAAGCGGAAGTTAAAAGATCAGGCAACATTTTTTTATTGTTGGTTTTAGAAAATATAAACCACTAGCGGATGCCCTGTGGCGTTGCTCGCGTGGCTCCCGTCGGAATTTCCTAAACACCTTATCAGTGGATGTCTACGTCATACAAGGAACCTACAGTCCAAATTTCATATTCCTAGGTATCTGTAATCTAAAAACTTTATCATGGTACTCCTTGTGATTTAATAAAAATGAATAAGAACAATATGAAGGCTAGTCATATTTATATTTGAGTATCCTAAAGTGAGATTTATTCCATTTACAGATTTGTTTTTGTTGAATTTGAGTTCTGTTGTAGCCTAAAATATCACAGAATCTACAGTGCTGAATTCCAGTTTTACTAGACGCTATTTGGCGTTAGAAATCGCCTTAAGGTTAAACGTCAGTCGTTCTGTAAAAAGTGCCCAACCTAACATTGTTTTTCTTGTGAAAAAATATTGATCTATAGCAATTCACGCCAATAGTTCAGTGTAAGTTTAGTTTATAAATCAATAGTTTCAAGTAAAATGCACAAGTAGTCATGATTTTGTCCAAACAAGCTTAAAATTATGTTTAAAGTTTATTATACTGAACTATTGGCGTGAATTGCTATACTAGACCAATATCTTTTTCACTTTTAACTTCTTAACAAGAAAAACAAAGTTAAGTTGTACACTTTTTACCGAACGACTGACGTTTAACCTGAAGTTCATTTTGTGAACGATAATAACTTAAGTAAGTTAAAGAACACACACTTCCTAAAGACATAAATAAGCAACTTAATTACTTCAAGTTTCCATAGTGTCTACCATCTACGCATTGTAAGTACAATATGATCTTGGAAAGCCAGACGCGATGTTCATCGACTGTTAGAATCACTTTCGTTAGCCCAGTTGCCTGTGCACCACGACCATACCGCCATTATTGTAATGAGCTCGCCATGCCCTTCGGAATTGATTATCCCAGATCCATTGGCATAGATTAGGAATTTGACGCGTTGAAGAGCTTTACCACTTTATAAAATCTTCTCCTTAATTGATAGAAATGCAACGTCACACTGTTTTTTAGCATAAATAACTCAAGAAATACAAATCTAACCGATCGAATGCGGTTTTCAGACATTTTTGGGAAAAGTTTTATGCTATCGCGCTATAACCAAAGGAAACCTAAGCAGTGACAATTTTAGTCTCTGTAGGTATGTAGCATTTCATGTTGATATAAATAAACGCCGGGAATTTTGCAATAAGGCACATTGAAACTGGTTTCTAATCAGTGTAATCACCTAACGAGCCTCTGGTATTAATTTAGCTGTATCAATGAAAATCAACCTGTATTTACACTCACCAATTTACCTACTTGACTCGAATTGTACCTAATTCTAAAGAGGGACAAGACAAAAAATTTCTTGATAGAATCCAAAACCGGAACAATTATATGGGCAATGGGACTCAACTATCTTTCATCATACAATCGGATACGCTTCTGGAACAGTAGTGCTTGCGTCGCTGCTTCCGTCACGGCACTTGCGCCGGCGCATACGATCAGCTGAATGCTGACAACACGTGTTATTATATGGGAAATGAGCTTCTTGCTTCTGACTGTTCCGCTATCTTACCGATATCTTGACTTTTTTCCTTTTATTACTTTCTTTCAGCTAAAATATGATTCATTACAAAATAGTATTTTTGTTACTGTAACATAATGTGAGAGATATATTGGGATCTTGTTTACGAAACGAACGAATTGAGTTTCATAATAGTTTTGCACGAGTGTCCCATTGTCTAATGAGGATAAGTCACATAACGGGAGAATCCAATTTTGACTATTACATTGCATGTGTTATGATTTTCTGAGTACACTACTTTTTGATTTTTTGAAATCCGTCCATAAATGGCAAAGTTATTTAATATTTTATCGGGCTTGATTTTAAAACGCGCGCCTCCCGCCCGTGGATACCGATGTCGTCATCACACACAGACCCCGCGCGATCGCAGTCGTCCAGTACGCACATTCGTGATTAGTAGCGAACACTCGGTTTTTTTTCGAGTTTTATGCATTATCGGTGTTAAGTGTAGTATCTGTTTAAATTAACACTAGATGGCGTAACATATACAATACATCACGATATAGAAGTTTTTTTGTAATTTTCATACTTCATTTCAAAGACAATACACGATATACTCGTTTTGGAAAAGTTATTTTATTTAACCTCTTTTGAGGGTTTTGGGATTGTTCATGGTCCTAGTCGAGTCGGATGGATGGCTGACGGATATTGATACACGGTGGACCTCTTTTGGAGAGATACGGCGAAACAGGCCACGGACTACGGTTGGTCTGCTGGAAGGTGACGCTGACGTTGACAGCGGAGAGCTGTCAAGGAAGGAGCCGCCAGGTGCAGCGGTGGTAAGCGGGAGGAGTAAAGAGGACTTTCCTCCACCCAATGGGAAGTGAGTGACGTGTGTTCGTGACGTGAGTACACTTTGTGGTTAATTGTGTTAGCAGTCTTTGGTCAAGAGTTGTCAAGCAATATTGAACTTTATTTGTTTGAACTTGTAAACTTAGAATAATTTTAACTGTTTTAGGGACTTAGAATAGTTTAAAGAAAATTGTAAGACGGGGAACCTACGCCCAATTTTTGTAAAAGTGTCAAACACTTAGAAAATTTTTGCAATTTTAGACTCTGAATAATTTTGAAAAAAGAAAATATTTTTTTGGCCATGGATTCTTTTCAAGTAGTGCAAGAAGATTTAGTCAATACGATAGCTAAAGTCAAAACAAATTTTAAGAAGACACCAAAAGAAAGGCTCACTGTTTCATATATCGAAACTAGAATTGAAAATTTAAAAGAACTTTGGCAAACATTTCTTACCAATCATCGTGCAACTATTGAATGCACGGATGTGGAGAAATTTAAAACTTCTAAATATTATAAAAACGATGTTTATGACAATGCTCAAGAGTTGTTTATCGAATGTCAGGCTTTGTTAAAAGACAAATTGACGCAAATTAAGAATGATTCTGTATCAGTCTTGCCCAAGGTGGAGAAAATGGTGGAACAATCAATTAAATTACCAAACATATCCATTACATCATTTTCTGGGAAATATACAGAATGGCCGTCTTTTAGGGATCTCTTTAGATCTTTGATACACAATAACAACTCTTTAGATGAGGTGCAAAAGTTACATTACCTAAAAAGTTATTTAGTAGGAGAAGCTGAACAACTTTTGCGCCACATTCCAATTACATCGAGCAATTATAATATTTGCTGGTCACAATTAGAGCATCGCTACAATAATAAAAAATATCTCGCAAATTGTATACTTAAGAAATTAATGAGCCAAAGAAACTTGCAATTTGAATCTGCTAGTGCTATAAAAGAACTATTAGATACAACCAACGAATGTTTAAATGCTTTAAAGAATTTAGAGATAGACATTAGCAGCTGGGATATCATTATAATTTATATAATAAGCCTGAAATTAGATAATGAGACCAGAAAACAATGGGAATCAAAGATTTGTGATTCATCTGAAGAATTGCCAAAATTCACCCAATTCTCAGCATTTTTAGAACAAAGGTTTAGATCCCTAGAATTTTTAGATAACAAAAATTACAAACCAAAAACATATAACGCCCCTTCAAGTAGTTCAAGTTTCAGTCCCAAAGCACATCACGTCACCACGGAAAGTACATTGATAGTATGTCCTTTCTGTAACGAAAATCACAAACTTTACAATTGTAAGAAGTTTGCTAAGGAAGATAATGACACACGTCGCGGTTTTGTCCAATCCAACAGTTTATGCTTTAACTGTCTAGGAATGAATCACACCGTTTATAATTGCCGTCAGTCAACTAGATGTCGCGTTTGCAAAAAGAAACATCATTCTCTTTTGCATTCAAAAAATCAAAATGTTCCAAAACCTATGGATGGTGGGAATCTATCCCATCATTCACAAGAGAAAAACGTTGTTGCAGCTGTTGCAACAACGTCCAACCAAAACGAGCTATCACCCAATATCGTCTCTTGTTTTACGAATAGTCATAGTCAAGTTTTGTTGGCTACAGCCTTGGTTAAGGTTAATACAGTAAGAGGCGTAGATATTACGTTCAGGTCTTTGATTGATCAAGGATCACAGGCTTCATTTGTTACGGAGTCTGCTGTCCAATTGCTTGGAGTAAAAAAAATTCAAAACAAGAGTCTTGTCTCAGGGATAGGGAGTGATCAGAATTCGTCTTTGACGTCGAATTCTGTGGTATCGTTAAAACTTCAATCACTTCGTGACCCAAATTTTGTCGTGGAAATCAAGGCTCATGTTTTAAAAAGAATCACTTCACTTCTTCCAGAAAAGAAGGTTGAATTTCAGTGGTGGCCAGAGCTACAAAATGTGTATTTAGCAGACCCCACTTTTGATAAACCAAACAAAATCGATTTGCTTCTCGGAGCGGAGGTATTCGGTAAAATTCTAGATGAGGGTTTGATGAGGGGCCCTCCTGGTTGTCCAATTGCCCAAAACACAAAGTTGGGGTGGATTTTATCTGGTGAAATTGGTGTTGAAGGTTTGGCTGATGCCAATGTTGCCAAAGCAAATGCTGTTGTTAGTATGCACACCCAAGTTAATGAGAACGAACTCCTGAAAAAGTTTTGGGAGTTAGAATCTGAACATTCTCATATGGGTACCCAGAAAATGCTTACTGACGAAGAACAACGATGCGAGGAAATTTTTAATGAAACCACGCAGCGTGATGAAACTGGACGGTACATCGTCAAGTTACCATTTCGAGACGATGAACCAAAATGCACTCATGGAGAATCTTTAAAAATTGCAACCAAGCGTTTCATAATGTCTGAAAAAAGACTTCTGAGAAATCCAGACTTGATGCAGGAATACAATTCTGGCATAAAAGAATACTTGGATCTTGGACACGCAGAGTTTGTACCAAGAGATGAGCAGGACAAAAAACATTCTGTCTATTTACCCCAGGTGATAGTAGTGCGCAACGATAAAACCACAACCAAAGTCAGAATTTGTTTTGATGCATCCTGTAAAGGTTCTAACGGTGTTTCGTTAAACGATGAGTTGATGATAGGTCCAAAAGTGCAATTAGATTTGAGGCACATCATTATGAGGTGGCGCCTTCATCCGATATGTCTAGTCGCCGATATTGTAAAGATGTATCGGCAGGTCAAGGTCTTTAAGACAGATGCAGATTTTCAGCGTTTTTTGTGGCGGGAGAAACCGAAGTCCGAATTACAGCAATTGAGACTTTTGCGTATTACTTTCGGAACAGCCTCTGCGCCTTATATGGCAGTAAAAGCGTTGCAACAAACTGCTCATGATGAAGGTAAAAATTGTCCTTTCGTCGCCGACAAAATCCTAAAAGATTTTTATATGGACGATTTATTGACAGGGTGTCAAACGGTTCTAGAAGGCGAAGAAATATATGATAAGATGAAGGTTATGCTTGAGAAAGGAGGTTTTGAGCTTCAAAAATGGTCGACTAATAATGATGAGTTGCTGGAAAAGATTAACAAGGACAGAAAAGAGACTACTGAAAGTTATGATCTAAAAATAGATGAAGCAATAAAGATTTTAGGATTAACTTGGAACAGAAATATTGATGAGTTTGTATATTCGGTCGAACTTCCCCCATTGAGCACCCCTGTCACTAAAAGAAAAGCTATTTCAGATATATCAAGGTTATTCGACCCCATAGGTTGGTTAGCACCAACTGTTATTATAGCAAAAATATTCATCCAGAAAATATGGATTTCTGGAATAGGTTGGGATGAACAACTGCCATCTCCATTGTTGCAAGAATGGATTAAATTTAGAGAAAGTCTTTCCCAACTCAAAGGATTTAGTATTCCTAGATGGATGAACTCCAAACAAACGGATGTTTGTTTTGAATTGCAAGGGTTTTCAGATGCATCAAACGAAGCGTACGCTGCTGTAGTGTATCTTCGCACGATAGATGACAAAGGAGAAGTTCATGTTTCTCTAGTTACTTCTAAAACAAAAGTTGCTCCTATTAAGCAAGTGTCAACTCCAAAGTTAGAACTATGTGGAGCGGTTTTGCTTTCTAAATTGCTATTAGAGGTCTCAGAGAATTTAGGCGTTTCGAAAGCAAATATTCACGCATGGACTGATTCTTCTGTGGTGCTTGCTTGGCTAAGCAGTCACCCCAGTAGGTGGAAAACGTTTATCGCAAATCGGGTTTCTGAAATAGTTACTATTTTAGATGTGCATCATTGGTCGCATGTAAAATCAAAAGATAACCCGGCAGATTGCGCATCTAGAGGACTAAAACCTCAAGATTTGGTGGAACATCAGTTGTGGATAGAAGGTCCCATATGGCTTCGAGAAAAACATATAATGTATGCCAAACCAGAAATCGAAGAAACTCATGAAGAAGAGAAAGTTAAGAAGAAATGTTTTTTGACATTAGAAAACTCAAAAGATGAAATTTGGAGAAAATTCTCATCACTAAGAAAACTTATGAGAGTTTTAGCTTTATGTAAAAGATTCTCAAGTTTATGTCAAAAGAAAACACTGTTTCCTGTCTGGCTGACAGCTACAGAGCTTAACGACGTCATCAACACGTACATCAAACAATGTCAAAGCCAATATTTTAGTGATGAACTGGACAGTTTAGCAAAGACGGGTACGGTGAACAAGAAAAGCAAAATCGCGAATCTCAATCCGTTTATTGATGAAACTGGTATCATGAGGGTGGGCGGTAGATTAAAACACGCCGAAATTAGCAACAATATGAAACACCCGATTCTTATACCGCGAAAATCCCATTTGACGGATCTCTTATTGGACAATGCTCACCAAATTACGTTGCATGGAGGACCTCAATTAATGTTGAATTATTTGCGTTCAAAGTACTGGATTGTTGATGCCAAACGTTTAGCAAATGGTTTTGTTCTCAAATGTGTTAAATGTGTCCGCCATGCCGGTCGTTCAAATAATCCATTAATGGGTCAATTACCTGCAGCAAGGACGACCCCCTGTCGTCCATTTTATCAAAGTGGTGTGGATTATGCAGGGCCCGTACAAATTCGGACCTCGAAAGGAAGAGGGCATCATTCCAGCAAGGGCTACATTTGCTTATTTGTCTGCATGGCTACGCGAGCTATTCACCTTGAAGCCGTTAGTGATTTAACTGCTCAGGGTTTCCTAAGTTCTTTTAAACGCTTTGTAGCCAGACGAGGACACTGCGCGGATATCTGGAGTGACAATGGAACGAATTTTATAGGTGCCGCACGAGAATTAAAGAAAATGTTTTTTCAAGAAAAGTCCAGTATGGCCATTGAGATTGCGGACAAGCTCGCTACAAATGGCACAAATTGGCACTTTATCCCTCCCCATTCTCCAAATTTTGGCGGTTTATGGGAGGCAGGGATCAAATCAACCAAATATCACCTCAAGCGTGTTATTGGCAATTCGATTCTGACTTTTGAGGAAATTACTACACTGTTGGCTCAAATTGAGGCTTGTCTCAATTCGAGACCAATATCTCAAATAAGTACTAACTCAGAGGACTCCTTCCCTTTAACTCCGGGACATTTTTTAATAGGCGAGCCTCTAGTAACTCCCCCTGACTTCAACTATGAGACATCGAACATCGGAAGTCTCAAAAGGTGGCAACTTACTCAGCGAATGCTACAAGATTTCTGGCGCAGATGGTCGCAAGAGTATTTGACACAATTTTTACATCGTTATAAGTGGGCTCATCAGACTCCTGAACCCAAAGTCGGTGACATCGTATTGGTCAAGGAAGATGATCTTCCACCAGCTCGATGGTTGTACGGAATTATCACTGAAAAGCATCCTGGATCAGACAAAATTACGCGTGTAGTTAGTCTACGATGCAAAGGAAACGTAATAAAAAGACCAATTTCAAAATTATGCATTTTACCTCTCACAGAATAACGATTTAAGGTTACTCGTTATTTTACTGATCTCTGTTTTGTCTAATTTTATGGTTTGTCTGTTAGCATCGAGTTTTGTTAAATTTTATTGAATAAGTATTGTTAAATTTTTATAGCGGTCAAGTTGTTAATCCGCAATTTATTATGCAAATGTTTAGTATATTATATAAAACATAATAAAGAGATAGCGTGTTAGTTAAGTTAACCCATGTTAAGTTTTTTTTTGTACATAAATGTGTAGGTACATTTATCGTTGTGTATATTTCCAAGGTTTTGTTTATTTTCTCTGTTATGACCATTCTGGTCATGGTGGGCGGAATGTTAAGTGTAGTATCTGTTTAAATTAACACTAGATGGCGTAACATATACAATACATCACGATATAGAAGTTTTTTTGTAATTTTCATACTTCATTTCAAAGACAATACACGATATACTCGTTTTGGAAAAGTTATTTTATTTAACCTCTTTTGAGGGTTTTGGGATTGTTCAATCGGTTTATTGTTTCGGTGTTCTGTAATAATGAGCAACAAATTGGAAGATGGATTCGAAAAAGGACAGTCAGATAATCTACCTAAAGTGGATTCTTTCATGGTTTTTGAATACTTAAACAATCATGTGAAGTATACCAGCGCTGAAATCCGAGGTTGGAAGCTTCAACGGTAAGTACCTACCAAATTTAATGTGTTAGTTAGTGAGTTTAGGCCTAGGTACTTTTTCCCATGGCTGTTGCGGTAGGTAATGTGAAAATAATAAAATAACCTGGGTAAAAAGGTACATGGACAGCATAACACACTCCATCATAAAAACGTTAGTCAAGTCAAGTACCTACATTATTTCTTCCTACGGAGTTCGAGTTGATGTTTTTGTAAGCAGGCAACTGCAGGCATGATTCATTGCGATTTAGTAAGTGCCGGTTTCAAGTTCACCTAAACATTATAGACCGGGAGCGCGCCGTAGATTAACTAACATTAGCGGATACCTACCATGTTTTTTGTTTCGATGCACTTAAATGGTGCAACCGCATCAGGTAATGTGATGTAGGTATTTAATGCTGTATGATTATTACAGGTCTGTACGAGAGTCATATGGCGACGATGCCGTAGGGTATGTCCAAGTCCAAAGAAATGGAAATGTGTGCACAGTAAAGGCAAGAATAACACCGGAGCATAAAGTAAAAACTAAAGGTTATAGCTGCACTCTCAAATGTGAAGAAAATGATAAAACTATTATTGATGTTACTTGTCATGATTGTGCTGCACAAAAAGGAGGTTGCAAACATAGTGTAGCATTTCTTATGTGGATACACAGACGCAGTGAAGAGCCTTCTCCAACTGAAAAAAAATGTTATTGGGCCAAACCAAAACTGGCCACAGTGGGCACAACCTTGAAATTTATAAAAGCCAAAGATATCGGTTCCAGCGCTGGAGATATTGACGATAACGCTAATGTAAGAAGTGAACAATTTTTTAACAAACTGGTGCACAATATACAGTTAAATTCTATTAGGATTCAGTTAACAAGTTACGTTACACAGAATGAACTTACGAAATTATCATTGCATAACTTGATAAATGATTATAAAAAAGAAGGTAACGACACGAACAGTGCACAAGGCTTCATCGATTATTGTACAACAAAACAAACACCAGAAAAGTGTTCAAAAATAGAACAAGAAACTCAGTCTCCTTTATGGCATGAGATGCGATATTGCAGAATAACCGCGTCAAAAATACACGACGCCGCCCATTGCAAAACCCCTGATGGTTCATTAGTTGAGCAAATATTCGGTGCAACCATACCAGAAACTCCTGCAATGCGAAGAGGCAAAGTACTGGAACCTGATGTTAGGGCAAAAGTAGCAAAATTGAGAAAATTTGTAATCGAAAATGGTGGGCTGTTTTTGAAAAGTGATTGGCCTATTTTAGGTGCATCTCCTGATGGCTTAACACAAGAATATGTCATAGAAATAAAATGTCCCATGACCACACAAGGCAAAGAAAGCTTTATTAAAAATAATCGTCTCACAAACAAATCAAAAGGTCAAATCCAGCTGCAAATGTTTTTTTGCAACAAAACTAAAGGGCTTTTTTGTGTTGCTGATAAGAATTTTGAAGCTAACAAAGAAGTAGAAATCTTTGAAGAAGATTTTGATGAAATTTACTGCAAAGATCTTTTGGAAAAGTCAACAAGTTTTTGGAAACACTCAGTCTCTCCTAAATTGGTCAAAACTTAGGTTAAGGTATAAAAATAAACAGATGGCTTAAGATATAAATATTGTTTTATTTTAAACTTGGTTTCTAAATAAGCATTCTTGAAGATTAACTACTCCACAAGCAGATGTCACAACATAGTCTAATATTCTAACATAATCAATGTCAACACATGCATGAGGTGCAATCATTTCAAACTCCCTTAAACGCCCTATACTTCTCTCGACGTGTACTCGAAGGGCCGCTATTCTTTTAGTTTCTAAAACTTCTTCTTTACTTAGTTTTGATCCCGAATCAACGGTAGGAGGCCTTAAAAGTTTGCAACCTTGACGTTCAAGTAAATGAGCTATATTCTTAAATCCCCTATCAGCCATCACTACGTCACCGGGGGATAACATCTGAAGAAAACAGCAGTCTTCAAAGATAAGGGCGTCCGATGTCCTTCCTCCATAACCTTCGGATATGAAGTTTATAAGTCCATTAGGTGTTATCGATATTAGATATTTTATAGTATTCGCATTTTTCGAATCTATGATGCTGACGACTGTTGAATAACGCCTCCTAAAAGGTATCGGAAGATTTGAGCGAATATCGTCGCGAGGAGGAATAAAAATCAGTTTCTCCATGCATTGAGCAACCTTAGGTATTGTTTCTTTGAAATGTCTGGCGACTGTAGATTCCGAAACTCCAAATTGAACAGCAAGCACGGAATTCGGTTCACGCCATCTCAGTTTTTTCAAGCTCAATAATACATCCATCAGAGGTCTCTCAGTAGATTCACTCAAATATTCTAAACAGAAATACACTTGCGATGGTAATCCGAGAAAAAGCTTAGGTTCTCTAGATATAGACATTAAAGTTCCTTTTTGCATGTGTTCCTTAAATAACTCAGTATCTACTTGTCGTTTCATTTCACAGGCGTCAGTATTTACACTGAATCCACTTAGGCTCGCAGAAACTGATGAGGTATTAGAGTAAGATGTGAAGCTATCATGCATTGGTTCCCGATGATGATCCCGACGATGTTCTTTTGGTTTCACCGTTTTTATTTTAAGAGCAAACTCTTCAACCCGGTCAAAACCGGCGTCAGTATTAATGCCCTTGCTTCGAACTTTTGGCTTTATATTAACTTGCACTGCGAGTGATTTATATTTAGGATCATTGTGTAGATTTGCCGCATTATCTTCTTCAAGCGGGTTTATAGCCTCTGTATCATTTGAATTAAAATCAATCGTTTCACACGCCACGAACTCTTCTTGTGTTATTAGGTTTTCATGACCAACTTCCGGATTAAGCACTCTTTCAAAGTACTCAATCTGCTGTCTTTTTTTATATCCAGTCCGTTCTACAACGGCGTTATCCTTTCTTTGGCAGTCAAATTTATGCGGCAGAACTCCTTTTTTTAGTCTTAGTTGACCACCCATCAATCGGTACCTTATATAATTTTCCATGTCATTTTCGACCTGTAAAAAGTAAAAACAGATTAAAGATTCTTTATTTTATTTTTAAATAATACTTTACTTACTGAGAAAAGCAGATCCAAAAAATAGGTCCTACAGCAAAGAAATTAAAATTCGAATCATTACCTATTGTTGATAGGTATTCATTATCGTAGATAAAAATGCGGTAGTCTCCCGGACTACAAATATCATACCTACGTTGATTATTGTTTATTGTTATTACCTCATACGATTGTGTTAAGGTTGAGACAGTATGACATAAAAGGATTAAGTTTTAAGGTTTTTGATTCCATTGATCGATAAAATAGGTGACATTTACTCAATAATACGAGGAAATAGGTATACGTCAAGTATAAGGTATAACGTAGGAAAGGTACTTACGTCGAAATGATCTTCGCAACAGTAATGAGTACTTTTGCTTGATAAAGGATCTCTCTTCATAACACTACACCACTTTTTTCTAGCTTTTTTGTCTGTTGGAACATGAAAAAATAGTTTGTCGGGCGTACTACTACTTGTACTCTTGCACTTTGGCACGACACAATATTTGTAAGACATTTTTAAGGATATTGATACACAACAATAAATCTATAACAAAGCGACCGTGACAAGCACAGCTCAAGAACTGCGCGGGAAACAGAGTACACCTACAGAACTGAAGAGCGCGTGCGGGGTCGCGCCCCGGGTATGTGTGGGATGACGTCACGCGCTCGCGGCTGGTACTGGCGGGCGTTATTTGAACTGCTACAGTAAAATTGCTGTACTTTCGACATTTCTTGTCCGATTTGGATATTTTTTTCACCATAAGTCATGTTTTTTTTACTGTCATCGATCTACATACTTAACAAAAATCGTGACTCTTCCTCATTATGTTTAGTTGCACACAATACTTTATCTACGACCATCAAAAACAATTTCACGAAAAATTTTAAAAAGTACACTCGTCGTGATAATGTCATTATGATACCTAAGTCCAAGGAATTAGTATGTAGACGCCTGAGACCAATCAGAAGTAGAGGGCGGGGCTTACCTGATAAATTAAATCAGACCGTCATTGCTTGTGATTGGTTCTCTAGCGGTGTTATAATCAATTTGGCCAATCACAGCGCAGAATTGCGGTGTTATAATGTTATATTATAACATCGGTCAAACAATGTAGGTATCGATCCATCCATCAGCCTAGTTCATCCACTGCTGGACATAAGCCTTTCGAGGACTTTGCCACTTCTGGCGGTCATCCTGGAAGAAATTGCCCATACTCACACACGCTGGGCAGGCGGGTTGGTGGTGAGCGCGGTGCCGGAATCCTCGCACCAGTGACGCCGCTGCCCGTCACCAGTCTGTTCCATATAAGGCCCGGCTATTAGGGATGGATATACCGCCATCCATCGGTCCCAGGTATGGTGGGCCTCCTGGTTTTTTGCCTGTGAGCTGTCCTCTTACTCTCCCCCGAATTACTTCGAGGGGGTCTCCAAGTAAGATGGTGGTACCTCCACAGTCGAGCCCGGCATCAGCTCTACCACCTGTAATGTAGGTATAGATAAAAATATTAAAGTGTCACATTTTGAAGGATTTTTCATTACTTACTCCATTAATAACACCTGTATTTATTACAAGCATTTGGTAGAAATTTACTTCTTATATATTCTTCTCATCCTACAAAATCTACTTCTTATATATTCTTCTCATCCTACAAAATCTACTTCTTATATATTCTTCTCATCCTACAAAATCTACTTCTTATATATTCTTCTCATCCTACAAAATTTACTTCTTATATATTCTTCTCATCCTACAAAATCTACTTCTTATATATTCTTCTCATCCTACAAAATCTACTTCTTATATTTGTTTTTAAAAAACACTTGTACTTATCCACATAATATTATATATAACTTTATTATGCCCGACCGGTTTCGCTGTAAAGCATTTTCTAGGGCCTTTTACACATCCCAACTAACAAATAAATAATATACACTACAACCATGTCTAAAATGACGTGCGATAAAATATTTATATATATATTCTTCTCATCCTACAAAATCACTGTAAACACAACCCTAAATAACAGTTAGTGAATGTAAATTTTCGAGTATTTACATATTTTTATTTGCTACGTGTCTACGTCCCGCTCTGTTTATGATTGTAATAAGTCAATTTATTGTTTCTTTTCTGAGTTAAATGGTATTCTTTTCCAAAACATAACCTTTTATAAATAAATATACGCTTGTAAGAATACGTATTCTAAACAAAAACCTTGGATCAGGGTTAGGGTACCATCTGACTGGATAAAACCGGTTTTAACCAGGTTTTTAGAGTTAAGATGGACTTAATCTAGACCGGCTTTTTGTCATTCCACAATAAACTTTAGGCACGCGCGGCGCAAATAGGTACTTACTTACGCTTTATTGTAACTTGTTGAATTGCCGGTGGAAAAAAGTATAAAGTGCAAAAGATGTAGCAGACCGGACTTTTTTATAGAAATCAGGATTTTTATTGCTTGTGGTCACAATTTCAAGCCGTGGTAACCATAATCAGGGTCGCCACATGTTGACCAAAAATACTTAATATTCATTCGATGATTGAACTAAAACACATTATTTATGAATTAAGAAAAAAAAACTTGAAAATAATGAAATTATTAGAAAACGATGAGCAGTAAAAAAGCAGAAATACCATGATAGTGTCGATTCGGTGAACAACGTTTTAACTTATTTGACAGAACTTTACTTTCTGTATCGAAAAGATAAAGAAAGTTTAGTCCTGTCTAATAATAATAAGTTAAGTCGTGTTACACCGAATGGACACACTACTTTAGTAAAAATATTTAAGGAATAACTAAATATTTTGAGAAAGTGGTGTGTCTAACTACACTATGTGTTGAATGCATGTTAGTGGCATAAAAAGAGGAGATAATAATATAATTATTTATATTAAAATTAATTATTTATTTATTTATATATGTATTTTAGTTGATAGGTGTCTTAGAGCATATAAGTGTATTTATAATATGTATTTCATTCATTATTTATTTATATCTATGTACATTGGTTTTGTAGTTAGTTAAATCGTTTATTATTTGGTAGTAAGTATTAAGTTTGTACACATATTATTACTGTTTTCTTTTTATGTATTCCTGATCTTTTTTTCGGTTTGCTGGAAGACATTTCTCATAGAGATAAGCTCGCCGCTGTACACTAATTTTAATGTTTACGTGTGTAATTAAATATTTTGTGTACAATAAAGAATAAGAATTTGAGATACCCATCAGTGGGCGGGGACCAGCTGTCAATGATGAGTGCCTGTCATACAGAACATACAACATAAAAAAAATAGCAACCGACTTCAATAGTAACAGCAGTCATTCACTAAAAAGCTAATAATAATTCTATAAAGACCGATGGTACCGAAGCAACACTTTTGCCGACTTCTTTCTTCCTGAAACGTTATGTTATCTAGAAGTCGGCGTTCTTATATTGGTTTCTATGTTGCTATATCGTAGGAAATACGCCGACTTCTAGATAACATAATGTTTCAGGAAGAAAGAAGTCGGCAAAAGTGTTGCTTCGGTACCATCGGTCTTTATAGAATTATTATTAGCTTTTTAGTGAATGACTGCTGTTACTATTGAAGTCGGTTGCTATTTTTTTGTTAAAAGTTTATTTTATTTCACATTTTTTAGTGTTGCTGGGTTAAATTGTAAGGTATAGGTAGTTCTTGCAAACGTGGTGTTAATATGAAACGAAGTTCAAGTGAGTATAAGTAGCCATGTTTGAGTAGCTTCCTGCTATCAGCACCCTAACACAACATGATTACCGCAATCTCGAATTATGTGCTGTCATCCGTTGAAGAGTTCTACGGTGATGAAGCCAAGATCGAGATTCAGGTGGGTACACTGGCAATTTTCAGCAATGCCCTGCAATGAGCACCCTAACACAAACTGGTTGCCGCAATCTAAAGTTATGTGCTGTCATCCGTTGAGGAGTTCTATGGTGATGAAGCCAGGATCGAAGGTCAGGTGGGTATTCTGATAATCTCCAAGTAATACACTTGAATCAGCACCCTAACGCAGTGATTGCCGCAATCTCGAGTTATGTGCTCTGATCCGTTGAAGAGTTGTATGGTGAATATGTTGATGAAGCCAGGATCGAAGGTCAGGTGGAAGAATGTCGATTTTCAAGTAATAACTTGTAATCA
Organism: Ypsolopha sequella; assembly: GCA_934047225.1. NCBI lineage: Eukaryota > Metazoa > Arthropoda > Insecta > Lepidoptera > Ypsolophidae > Ypsolopha > Ypsolopha sequella. Next base: position 6,710,059 of record OW204002.1, on the reverse strand, counting down.
GCACCCAAGTACATAGCGATTGCCTCAATTTTGAGAGATATGCTGTCATTTTCTGAGGAGTTCCACTGCCTATCTCTGAAGACCTTCATCAGATCATGACCAAACCCAAAATGGGACCTACCTGGAAGTATACTCTTTCAAACAAAAAAAGAATTGTTCAAATCGGTTGGGAAATGACAGAGTTATGGAGTAACAACGCCAAAAAAAAAAAAAAAAAAACATACAGTCGAATTGAGAACCGCCTCCTTTTTGAAGTCGGTTAAAAACTCGGAGTGAAATAACTCACGAAATAGAATCGATAAGAGCGCACCGAGCTTTTTACACACACAAACACGTTTTTATAACCCTTGTTTGAAGTAGTAAACAATTAAATTAAAATCTAGGGAAATATATATTGGTGTTACGGGGTATACAGGTTGGAAAAAATTTAAGGGCCCTGGATGGGAACTACCTTAAACCCTTTAGTTAGCTAATTTTACTGAAAGGAAACATTCCTTTACTTTTTAAAAGAAACCGGTTAAATGTTTATTAGACAAATTTATCCTGAACAATAATCCTACCGATTCGTATAATAAAGTAACGAGGGTTTATTCTTTTAATTTTTAGTTGGTTTGATTCCCGGGTGAGGCAAGCAAATTTAAGAAGATCTTTGAATGCAGTTTTGTTTCTTTTAAAAAATAAAGGAATGTTTCCTTTCAGTAAAACAAGCTAACTAAAGGATTTAAGGTAGCTCCCCTCCAGGGCCCTTACTTTTTTTTCACCCTGTATATACTAGACTCTATACACACACGATGGAAACACGATTTGATAAAGTTGGCTCGATAGAATAAATTCGCAAAGTTACCTCTTTTCGAGTAATTTTTCCTGTTTTTCCCTACTGTTTTATATAAATAAGTAATTTGATATGATGATTCATTAACTATTTATTTTAGTTATAAATTTCATAGATAACTGGAGCGTTTATATACGATAGTTTTTTTTATTTAAGAACAATATGGTAAAAATAACAACGAAAAACATTGAAAAAGTGCAAAAGTTTGGTTATTTTCTTTACTCTTTACACATTAAGAAAAATATGGAGACAAAGGCAAACGCTCGGTGCGCCCTACCGTAGATAAATTTATTTATCTATGGCCCTACCAAGGTATTATGTTAACATTGCCACGTTGTAATTATTGTGCGTTGATACTGTATTTATAAACGAATCCGAGCCACGATCTGGACAGCGATATATTTTTCAATAATGAGAATCAAATTGGTTAATAAATAAATCATGTCTAAGATTGAAGTGAATTTACTTTCCCTATTGTTGCAAAGATTTCAAAAAAGTTTAGATGAGCCCTGGCACCTAAAATTTATTGCATCGTTTTTGAATGTGAAATGTCACACTTTTGGCTTTATTCGTATTTATTGAAATGTTAGTGCACTTTAAAAATGCACACGACGCTATATTGAGACCCCTTTTCTCGTAAAAATTCATTAAGGCGTCCAACTATCACTGTGTTCAGATGAGCACCACTGAGCAAATATGAGCACCGATTCCAAACGTGTGAGCGTCACCCATTTAAAGGTGGAAACATTTTGATGCTGTCATAGTACGGTAAGGGCCTATCTTTACTTTTTGAAATCTTTGTATTGTTGTAGTTACCTTATTTCCTCATGTCACTGTGGAATCTGTGGATTAATAAAATTGGAAAATAAAGAAATTACTAAGTATATGATGCTTTCATATCGTATGCTTAGTGTATAGCTCATAAAAGAGTGCTGAGTATCTCTATCAAAACTGTTTATCATCGTTAAATGAGAGAAGCTTTCCTTTTGACTACGTTAAATTATATAAAAAGAGTTTTCTTACTATTCGTTTATGTATTTATTATTCAATCAATCAATAAAAACTTTATTGTACAGAAAATTAAAATAAAAACACAGAGTACAGAATAACACAAGGCAAGGACGGGTAGTCAACCGATGGTATAGAGATTTTTTTTTTTTTTAAATTTTGTATATTTGTAAAAAAAAATCTTCAAGCCCAACATTTAAGTATAATACACTACATACTAACACATTCATACAAATAAACAAAGTGGCATAGTCAGTCGAGTCAATCAGAGAGATGAAAGGTAATAATATTTCAAGTTTTATTATTTATTAAATATTGAAGATAACTTATTTGTTTTTTTTATTCAGTTTATATTATATATTTATATAAAAACACTTATTAAAATAATAGTTTCCAGATATATTTCGACATATAGTCGGCTTCAGTGGAATTTGATACAATTTATTAAAATAATATTACTTATTTAGTTTCTCTCAAACACGTCAGTACCGTCATTGGGATTGAACTGTCACTTTTTGTTGATTTTATTTTGTTTAAATAGTTTTAAACTTAAATAGTTAAATACACCAGAAGTTTGAAAACTTAATATTCTTGCAGGATATATTTAAATTTATTTGTTTATTTAGGACACGTCAAAAGTTTCGTAGCTCTACTCTCTATTTGAAATGGATTTTCATTCTAATGTCCTACTCAAAGTTAAGATAAAGAATGTGTAGTTAAAAAATAAGTGTTAATTCCATAGCGATAAGAATCAGTTTTATACTATATTATCTTCAAGTAGTCAATAGCATGTCATGTATGTACATATGTATATCTAGCTGAAATGTTAACAACCATGATACATTACTGGAGGCAAGTAATTCTAGAGATTACGTGTGCTAATACGAACGCTCTGTAAGGCTTATTTCACACGTGTGTTTCAACTATTAGACAATAGTTGTACTTTTTTTATTCACGTGGAAAGCATCGATGAGATCTATGATAAAGTAATCTAGATCAAGAAGTACCTATTTACTCTTATTTTAAAGATTTATAAATACCAGTTATAAATAAATTCAGGTATGATGTCACAATATTAGCTAGAGAGTTTATAAAAGCCTAACTGAAGGAATCACAATATTCTGTATTAGTACCTCCATGAGGAAGTTATTCTTGAAATTTTTATTATTTTAATAATACCTAATGTATATTAAAGATGATTCTGAAGGCTTTCATTTTAGTTTAAACGCGGTCAAAACTTGATTTTTTCCAAAAGTAATTTAGCTTCATTCTCGCAGCCGGATTATGAAAAACCCGCCTTTTTCTAATTAATCGAAACAGAACACATAAATTCAAAATTCACCCAATAGTTATTCAACAAAACCTTATTACCTATGTTTTATTGTGTATGACCATCGCAAAGTTTCCTTTGGTTTCTGTAAATTAGAATTTAAAAAATTTTGAATAAAATATATTTTGTCATCATAACTTTTGGTTAACATTCAGGTTTTGTTGAATAACTATTGAGTGAATTTTGAATTTAAGTAATCTGTTTCGATTAATTAGAAAAAGAAGGGTTTTTCACAATCCGGCTGCGAAACCGCTCTGAACTATTTTGAAATGAAGAAATTTTAGTTTTGAGAACCAACCAAAAATTAAAGCCTTCAGAATCGGCTTTGTCTTTTCAGAATGCCTTTTCCAGCCTAAAAACACCAAGAATAATATTCTTTACTCCCGCAGTTTAATCTTCTACGTAATGCTCGATATACTAATGATAATAAAATAAACTGTGGCAATGTGTTTTTTTACGTACGGGCTTACAATGCTCCCAAAGTGATAATGCGCATACAAATCTTCGCCACTGTTCGGCAAAGTTCGTATTTCCTTACACTTTCTATACAATACGGTCAAGTGGTACGTCCGGTCGCTCGGCTATAGATTTGTATGCGCATTATTACTTTGGGAGTACTGTACGTTTGGTCATTACCACAAGACATATGAAGCCCGCTCGCCCAGTAACTGGGAGAGTGACAGGCGTAAAGAGTTAATCAGTCATTCCAGGGAATTCCGCAAAACTCTACGGAAGTTGGTAACGGACGAATGATACCTGTTACCAATCTCCAAGGTGCACATTTGGAGTAATCAGTAGTCGTATCTCAATTAACGCCACACACGGAGGCTCCATTCATGCACCCTATACTTCCCCTGCATATAAATTGAAGAAAACCTTACATTCAAATAAACCTTTAGTTTATGTTTAAGTATACTCATTCATATGCAAGTGGACGTACTATGTAGAGCTTGCCTTGGAAAAGCCACATACAAGTGATTGTGCGCGCGTCGGTCTCGTATCACTTTCTAGCGTCTCGCGTGTGCGATGAGTTTTCATCTCGTCGGCAAACAGGTGCAGGCCTTTTCTGTAACTGGGTTTAGTTTAGCTTTGATAATACTATCCCTGGCGAAATGGGATATAACTGGATCCCAAATACAGAGGGAGTGTTGACCAAATTAATGAATTGTCAAATGATCATAAACAAGGTCCAAAGAAATTTATTGCAAATTTAGTAGGCTTCTTATATCGACCAAGATGCGGTTAAGTTAGAACATTGTAGGAGGGCACAAAACAAAAATTTTCGTGGTCTCAGAAACTGTTAAATCAAAGTTATCTTGTATTTGTTCTCATACAATCATACAAGTGAACAGAATACAAGATCACGATAAATACAATCGCTTAAAAGTATGGCCTATCCTAGCAAAGACGTTATTAGTTTTTGATACAGACGATTATATGTTTGTTTATTTAAGTAGATTGACTTCATATTTCTATTACCTATATTATGAAAAAAATTGCAGTAGTGAAGTGAAAACTTCTATCGGTATAGTGGTCCCCATGAATGCCTATGTTTTTTCTCAAACAATTTGTTTCTAATTGTTTTTTTTAAATCTTGTAATGCATTTAAAAAAAGATATGTAAATTAATATAATATTTGTTTTTGGGCGTTTAAGTTTCAAGTGTTCAGGTTTGCCTAGTTTAATTTTAAGTTCATTTTTTGTTATTTGTAAATTAATATTTTTCTGAATAATTCAGTTAATAAACTATTTATTAATTAGTTAAAAGAAACCTACTCGATAATACTTTTAATATATCTTCTAATACATACTTATTTTATCCATCAACAAAGCCTGTTTATTTCTCCGTCCGAGGCAAAATATATAAAAATAAAAAAGAAGTAAGGAAATTATAATCTCCTATCTGTTATAATTTCCTTACTTCATTGTGACTGATGCCGGTCCCGAATGGCCAGAAATCTATCTCTCGAAAATTTTCATTTAACTGTTTTTCTCTGTAATTATAATCATTTAAAAGACAAAAAGTCAATTTTCAATATTTATTTGCTTAAAAATAAAAAAAATATTTGTAATTTGCTTTGCTGATTTGTTACATGGCGGGAGTGCGGGCGAGGTATGTTAGTATGGAATCGCCAGCACTCCTGCTTGTCACGTAATATAGCTTTTGGAGAAAATATAGCCATGAAAAAATCTTATACAGATGTTTTATTCTACGAAGTTTGCTTACCGATGGTTGTAGCAGTGCATGCACACGCACTTTTTCTGGTGTCCGTAACCTCGGGAGCGCTTACAAAACGCGCAACACACACAAAACACGCGTATCTGTAGACGTCACTATAACCATAGCCAAGTAGACTTCGTAGGATATAACATCTGTAACTTTATACAAACTATGTTCGTGTAAAGTTTATTACGAAATTAGTTCGTTGGTGAACGTTATTGTTCTTAATATTCGTGACACGAGTAATTTCGGGCATTCACAATTAGAGCATGTAATCTTTCTAACAATAGCTCGTATGAAGAAAAGGTTGCTGACAGCATCGAAGGGACAATTTACAAAGGCATGGAAGTTGGAAATCTCTTGATTATAGGAGAATGACATTACATAGGCAGTTATGATAAAACAAAGGCAGGAAAAATTACCTTTTTGTGGCATTGTATATATGTATATATAAAGTCTTTCAATTTAAATGGAAAGTAATTTAAGAGATGATTCAGTATCGTTAATACCGTTAATATCGTTAATTCCACTGCAAAGTACTTTTTTGGCGCGAACTTTTTCTGCACTTGACCGTATAAACTGAGTCAGCTGATCGGACCATTTTGTACTGAGAAGTGAAAAAAAAGTTTGCGCAAAAAAAAGTACTTTGCAGGGAATGTGATGTATTAACGATACTGAATCACCTCAAATCAAATCAAATCAAAAATATTTATTTGTATGATTTTTGGTTGAATATACAAGGTGACTTTTTGATCATCGTCCAAATTCATACTGGAGGCTTGATAAGTGATTAGTATCTTGGATCAGTACCAATTTTTGTGAAATTCGTAAAATGAAATTTTGACTTCCCATAAAAATTCAGTTCCAGTCCCGAGTGAATCACTATGGGGAGTTGAAATTTCATTTTATGAATTTGACCAAAGTTGCTATTGATCCATGATACTGATCACTTACCAAGCCACCAGTATGAATTTGGACGATGATCAAAAAGTCACCTTGTATGTATGTTACAGTATGTATAGTGCTCAAAAAAATCTGCCGATTATGGCGTACAAATGTTAAATTACTTACAATTATAATTAAATATTAAAGAAAACTTATTTGTTTTTTTATTTAGTTTATACTATATATTTCTATAAAAACACTTTATTATAATAATCATTTCCAGATATATTTCGACTTGTAAAGTCGGCGTCAGTGGAATTAGGTAAAATTAATATAATATGTTAAAATGTCATAAATTTGAGTGGATGATTGACAGACAAAAGAAAAAAAAAAGTATATGTGTAATGTATTAAGTAGGTAGGTTTTTAAATAGCAGTGTGGAGATAGGCAGATGATTATTTATCTTTGTCTGTTAAGACCCGGACCGTAATGGGCACCAAGCGACCAAATATACGATAATACAAATAGAATTAAATGAAGTCAACGATGAGGCCGAAGTATGTCGAAAATATAAATTTTATTTTTTTGTTATTATTATTTATTATCAATTAATTATTAATTATTATTGATTTCACTATGTTTCTATTTTTTGTAAATTGTCTATTTTACGTTAATTCAAGCGAAATATTTAATATAAAGAAAAGCGTGCGTTGATGTCTTTTATATTAAAAACAATCGATCGAATTTGTTTCGTGTATAGTAAATTATTGTGCTAATCACATATTGTACACAAAAACGTAGTCTTTATGGAGAGGTTATAGTCTCGACTCGGTGTAACACAACTTAATTTATTTGACTGGACTAACCTTATTTTAAGCATCGTGTCTTTGTCTTTTCGATAGAGAAAGAAAAAACAGAACGCTTAAATTGGGTTTAGTCCTGTTAAATAAGTTAAATCGTGTTACACCGAATCGACACTAGTCTCAACCCGCTCGAGTAAGTAGGTTTACAAAAGTGTCGATTCGGCGGAACACGCTTTAACTTATTTGACAGGACTAAACTTCATTGAAGCGTTCTGTCTTTTTCTTTCTGTATCTAAAAGACAAAGACAATACAGTATGGGCTTGCATTTGTAGGGAAAACATGATAAAAATATTTACGAATTTCAAGAAAAGGGTCATCAAACCTTGATATACTTATCATTGAGTGTTCAGTGTGAATTTGGCTGTATAAATTAATTTCATCTTAGACAAGGTGAAATTTAATCAACTGCCCGAATTCAGACTGGAGACCTGGTCAGTGATCAGGAATTTCTAATTCAATAATAGGTTCTGGGTTACTGTTCTACACAAAATATCCAAATGTCAGGTCTGTAACTCATTCCGTCTTCGAGCTAGAGATCCGTGACGTACGGACGGACAGACGGACAGGACAGTCACATTAATAGGGCTTCGTTTTGCCCTACGCAACCCTAACAACTAACCATTTTACAAAACTTCGGTGGTTAGAATAACAAAATGTATAGGTATGATGCAGAAAAAAACGAGGCACTCACCAGGCTATATGCAAAATCTATGCAAATAGCTTAGCAGTGCCTCGTTATAATAATGCTGTTAGTCATGAGCTGCAATGAAAAGAGAATCGTCTGCGCCGGCGCACGCATCTCGTTGCAGTTTTTATGGTGATCGCGGAATGTAACGGCGAATGTCTTTTTGCTTATGAAACCGTGAAGCTGCTGGATTGATTCATCTTTGTTATTTAGTATTACTTTTATTGCTTAGTTTTTAATTACCTTCGCAAGATGGTTTCCATGCTGACGTGTTATTGAAGAATTTTAAGCAGTATGGAGAAAAGTACCGGGCTGTGCATATATTATATTTCACAAGGTTTGTTTGGCTATGATTCTAGTAGTGCATGCACACGCACTTTTTAGGGTTCCGTACCCAAAGGGTAACCAACAGGACCCTACTTCTAAGACTCCGCTGTCCGTCTGTCTATCCGTCTGTCCGTCTGTCACCAGGCTGTATCTCATGAACCGTGATAGTTAGACAGTTGAAATTTTCACAGATGATGTATTTCTGTTGCCGCTATAACAACAAATACTAAAAAACAGAATAAAATAAATATTTAAGGGGGCTCCCATACAACAGACATGTTTTTTTTGCCGTTTTTATAGAAAATAGAGTCCGACTCGCACTTGGCCGGTTTTTTCTGGTGTGCGTAACCTTGGGAGCACCTACAAAACGCGTAACACACATTAAATGCGCTTAACTGTACAGTTGTACACGTCACTACTACAACTGTAGCGAAACGGACTTGGTCATATCTGTACTGTACTTTTTATACTGAAAATGGAAGGTAAGGTACGTAGTATTTGGCCTTTATACGTATAATCATGCCAAGGGCTTCAAGCTAAACGGGCGTATCTACAAAAATATAAAGTATCGACTAGTTATTTATAAATATTCTTTATAATTTTCTTTAATTATAAAAACGCCTTTTCGCGTCGTAGACTTAGGCATAACAGTACCTATAACCAGGGGGTCTCCAAGTTATCTTACTTGGAGACCCCCTCGAAGTAATTCGGGGAAGAGTAAGAGGACAGCTTACAGGCAAAAAACCACCATGAGGCCTACCAGGAGGCCCACCATGCCTGGGACCGATGGATGGTGGTATATCCATCCCTAATAGCCGGGCCTTATATGGAACAGACTGGTGTCGGGCAGCGGCGTCACTGGTGCGAGGGTTCCGGCACCGCGCTCACCAACCCGCCTGCCCAGCGTGTGTGAGTATGGGCAACTGCCGGGAGTGGCAAAGTCCTGGAAAGGCTTATGTCCAGCAGTGGACGAACTAGGCTGATGGATGGATAGATGGATGATTATGTTAAAAGTAACTATGTGTTTTTTTTATAAACGTTGTTTATTTAAATTATTGTACAGAAAAACCGAAACTCATTGTGTATGCGTAGGTAACCCGCAATAAAATTTCATTTTCAATACTTGAAAAAATACTTTATGATCGCTAGATATATCGCTTTATAAGCCACTAGGTATTAAGATCGATATCAGCTGGGTTTAAAATATCACAAGGCACTTATTGAGAAGACGACCGCCCCTACGTGGTCCATATGACGTGCAACGCGCGCGACGATCGTGCGCGCGCGCTCCCTCAAGCGTGCGCGTTTCTCTGCAGCTATTCGCACGAGAAAACAACCAGCATTTTATACTTTTATCTGTAGAGAGTACAGAATTCACCTTGCACTGTGAATTTAAACGACCAAAACTGGCCTTGAAAATTGTCGTACTTATCGCATTGAAAATAAAAGTTATTTTCCTATCTTTTGTAATGTTACGGTCGGCTTAAACTGTCTTTAGGTGTGTGATTTAATTATAATTTATCTACTTATTCAAATATGCTCTATTATGCGAAAAGTGTTTTACGAGTCGTGCTCGTGTCACTTTATTTTATTACTATGTTGCAAGGTGCGGCAACATAATTCGTTTTGTCTCTGGATTCTCTCATTATTCTGTTGAAAGAATCTAAAAGTAGTCTTTCTTGAGGTTGTAAGACTTGTTTCTTGTATTACTTTTACACGACGGCTGTGTGTGTAATTACAATTTTTTTTTGCGAAAACAGTTACTATTAACTTTAGAAATTACATTTCGGAATTCTAAAAACAAAGACTGTACTTGCTTTGTTGTTATCAAACGCGTATCAAAAGATGTCCCGCAATAAATATCATACTTATTATGTGTAACCATTTACTCACGATTCGACTACTAAATGTTACATAATACGAGTATTAATGAGCTATAATGCTATAAACATTAGTTGTTAAGAGTTCAGTATGAACAAATCTATCAGCTTTCTTTCCATTACATTCCATTTGATGGAATACTATAAAATTGATACAGATATCTAACTAGCTCTTCAAACATTAAGATTTCATTTTGGAACAATTTTCGCTGGCGCTTAGTGTTTTAATAGCTCCGTCGTGTATTTGGGACACGAAGGCTGTATAATTTTGCAAAGATTTCCATTGAATGAAGTGATATTTATTACGTGGAAATAAAAGTCAATCTTGAAGAAAAAAGCAAGGTTGTGTTTGTGTAAATAACCAACTATTATTTATGGGAAGCGATCGCCACAATTTTCTGCAATTTGTTCCGGTAGTGGATAAAGTTTTGTTGCTTTTTTTTTGTTACCTCAAGCTTAAGTGAAACTTTTTGATTTTGCTGTGTATTTATCGGTTTTGTTTCTTTTTTGGGAGGGCGTGATTGTCCCGCCTATGTTATCTAGTGAAGAAATACGTTTTGATTGAGTAATTTTATTTTATAATTTAAGTATCTTCTTCAACGTCTATATTGTTACATTGTTACGTATAATACGATGATGTCAAAATTCTTTTCATAGCAGCAAAAAAAACAAAAAAAAGAACTAGCTACAATCCACAAGTTTTCATTTCGTGTTAGCTATAAGACAATAAAAGATCCATTGAGATGTTTTATGTGCTTATTACTAAACACGTTTTAATATATATATTTTGAATTAATTAGTTTCAAAGATACATATACAGTAGACAAGATTTATATAGATCACTCTACTTTCATTCATCCTCTCTACATGTCCAAACCACCGAAGCATTCCTTTTTCTATTCTAGTCACTACATCTTCTTTCAGGGCGCGACGGTCCCTATGTCAATATTTTTCACTCTATCATTCAATGTTAAATCACACATACTCCGTAAGGAACGTATTTCTACTTCATTCACTCTACTTTGATCTTTTTCTTGTCATACCAAATATTCACTACCAAACGTAGGTGTGGAAGCCAACACTCCATTACAAACCGGCAATCGTGCCTTTGCAGTCAGATTTTGGCTACTCATAAAGGATTGCAGGGGTTCACTTTATTTCCCGCATTCACTCTTTTTTTAATTTCTCCGTCACACTTTCGATCGCGGGTAAATAGACAAGGCAGATAGACAAACTCATTAACCTGCTCTACTTCCTTGTTAACAATCTTAACCTTGCATTTATTCACCGCTTCATCCCTCTCTATCACCATAACCTTTTTTTTCCTACATTTATTTGCATTCCTTTCTTTGCAAGGCATCATCCATAATTGTTACCATCTCTTGCAGCTCATCCGTCGATGAAGCAAGGAGAACTTGGTCATCGGCGTATAAGGGGCATTTGATAAGTAACTAACTCCAGTCCACATTCACGCTCCTTTAAATCATTTAAGCAACTGTCCATAAATAGAATGACAAGCCACGGTAACGCTACAACTCTATCTAACTCCTCTAGAGATATTAAACCAATCAGTGTATGCCCCGTTAATCCTGATGCAAGCACTGGAATTCTGGTAGAGAGATTTCAGGGCCCGCACCAGGTGGCTACTCACTCCACACACGGACAAACATACGCATAGCAATAAATAAAAAGTAAGTTGTCAATGTCAAGTGTCACTGTGATTTTATTTATTCTGAGGATTTATCATGTTCTATGTTTTTTTGTCGTTTTCTTTCCTTTATGGAATAGGCTAAAGGCTTAAACCCATACTGCCTGGTTTTATTTTAGTTTATTTTCTTCTGTGTTTGTATATCCTCTCTTGAGGATCATCTGAAGGAACTGTCCTGTAGTAGTCGCTGTCTTGTCAGTTCGTGCTACAGTGAGATACCCATAACACGACCAAATTTTGGGTTAGAAAAAACACATGAAAAGGCACGGCCTGCACTTTCGTTTCATTGAACAACACACAACACTGGTTACGGTGATTTTAATTCACAATATTCTATCACTATTGTTGATCAAAACACACAAAATGCAATATTTTTTTCAATAAAACAAAAAAACGACGCCATCACATCTTCGCGCCTTTTTTCCAACCTTTTTTTTATTTTATCAAACGTTTTATTATTACTGGCAAAGGTACGAGATCCATTAATCATTATGCAAACACAGTTGTTGTTTAAAAATCCAAGATTCAAAAAATTATTTATATATGAAAAATATCCAAATTTTGGGAAAGGGTAAAATACAAATCTCTTAGCTTTTCATCTTCTTTCATTTTAGCTATTAAAATTTGCGAGTTAATAGATGAAATGTTGTGGATTGTGCCCAAAAATATTTATGAGCAGAAACTTGGTATAAATTATCACCGAGTTGTTGTTTGTAAACTCCACTTTTTCAAGTGCACACTGAGTGAGCAAATTTGCTTACAACTTGTGGTGTAGACACGCCCCAAAAAGCATTCATCCACTGATTTATTACATTTTGTTGTTTTCACGCTGTTATTGTGGTTGTAAGACGTAAAGATTAAAACAAATGGTACAATATAAACAATATAACATTTCATATTCATTTTCTAGCGTTAACCATTTTTTTTTCAGTTCGTTGTGATACCGGTTCAAGCCTTTTCCAGAATTTTTCGTTTATTTAAATATATTGAAGGATTTTTTTTCCTGAGATTTATAGAGAAACATCCGTCATTCTTGACGGTATTCAAAAAAGTCCCCAAAAAGAAAGGGACAAGCAGCGCGTTGATGTCTTTTATATGAAAATTATGAAGTCACATTATTATTTCTTGTATATTTTCTATAATATTGAAGGGCATGTGCATTTAACAAAGAAACTTTAATGATACGATACTATTCAATAAAAATTAACATTATATCATTGCAGTATAGAAACGCAGAAAGAAAAGTAAATCTGGATGTGGATAAATCGAATCCCGGTTCAGAGCTCCTCACATCCAGATTTACTTTTTTTTCTGCGTTTCTATACTGCAATGATATAATGTTAATTTATATTTCCTTGCGATGGATAAATCGCCAAGTGTTCAAACATAGAAATTTATTTCTGTCATAGATACAATAAAATATTCTTTATTGCACCCCAAAAAAATGCATGATGGCAAGCACCGCTCAGTCAGTAGGATCTCGATCTCGAGATCCGGGTTTCTATCCCACGGGTCGAGCATGCACCAATGAGATTTTGGTAATGTATGTATTTTTATACTTGCCACTTGCTGTTCAGTGAAGGAAAACACTGTGAGGTAAACCTGCATACCTTAACAAAAACGTCAATAACAATAAGGCTCACCCCCTACCACGTAGGGACGTAAACAATCATTGGTGAAAAGATCGTGTACGAGTGTTAGCTGATTAAGGAAATATTTCTGATACTTCCTAATGTATGTAAAACAAAGAATCTTCCCAATAATTACACCAAACTTTTTCTTTGCACAATGCGAATATACTGGGTGTTAAAATGATGTTGCGGAAGCCGTAAACTGGTGATAGTACTGGTCCATACGAACAACTTTTAATACGGAGCCAACCCTAGAATCGTGAAAAAAAATCAGCTGTTCCATAGAAAAGTGACATAGCTACCCGACCAAAATGTATGAAGTAACCGTTTTTTTTTCTCTCAATATCTCGATTTTTTTACGAAAAGAGTTGTTCTAATGGTTAGTACTTAATATTGCCAGTTTCTGGCTTCCACAACTTCATATTAACACCCTGTATACAGTCTTGCCGCGTGCGACACGTGTGTTTTTTATTTATACATTAATCTCGTCGACAGTAGGCGTTGAAACTATACATATTTATCAACCCGGCGCTGGCCATGACCTGACTCGAGCAAAAAAAAAGAAACTATAAGAATACGCCGAAATGATGATGATTAGCATATACTGGCAATAATAGACGAGCTTCATTATGTGATCGGTTTGAACTTTCAAAACTCTCTCTACGGGACACAATAGCGGAGTTTATTAAATAACTAGCTTTTGCCCGCGGCTTCGCCCGCGTTGATTTAGTTTTTGTGTACTAATTTTTATAGAGCGTATTTAAATCTGGTTTGGAGTGTTTTTGGTACAATTATTTGATCTCCAGGTAAAGTCTCTTTGGCGGGGCCTATTACCTATTGGTTTTTTTAAATTTATACATGAAGTACCTCTTTATACATTAGAAATTCTGCCCTCAGCTGTTAACACGACCAGGCTGCTAGGTGAGCTCACTCTCGAGCAGGCTACGTAAAACTGGCCGTGCGAAAAGCAGTCCCCCCTAAGATCAATTCCTGCTGTTTTCAGTGACTGACCCTGAGACTTACTAATCGTCATTGCGAAAAGGAAAAAATGGAACCCTAATAGGATCAGAAACAAACATTATAAGTGCTCTCACTCCCTCTGGGAGTCAAGGTGTAGTGCTCGGCCGAAAAACTCACATGCTCGTTATTCGGCCTCGCTAGAAACACACTAATCGGCTTTCGGCCTCGTAGAGCTTAGCTCGGCCTTCTGCCTCGCCAGAGTGCCAAAAAAAGGAACTCACCGATCAAAGTTTTTCCGAAAAAGTATCAAAATCCCTATCAGTTGTCAAAGAATGTCAAATTTGTATATGGCAGCGTAATCAGCGACCCCGAATGCCCCTTGATACCGAGTTTCATGTAAATCGGAATACTTTTTTGGACCTGTGAAAAAACTGTCAAAACCTGACAAATTAATTTTTTTTTGGTGGTGTAGCCCCAGCTTGACCGATCACTATAGTTAAAACCCGAACTCCCTACGCTTATCCGTTCGGGAGATATGGCCGATCAAAATTTTGTCAATTTTTTATTTTCGTTTTTTTTTTACCGGCGTCGTCGTCTAGATCTCGCCGAACCCTTTTCTTAGAGTATCATGAACATGGGAGATACGGGCCTGTAAAGTTTTGACACTTTCGGCAGACCGATCTCGTCGAGACATTTTCCTAGACACCCATCAACATGGGTTTAACTCCAGCCGTTCGGGATATACAGGCAGTCAAAGTTTTGAAATTTAAAAAAAAAAACTTTTTTTGGCACCCCGTGGTCCAACCCACAGGGATGTACCACCTTCCGTTCCAAAGATATTTTGCTGGGATATAGATAGATAGATAGATAGATAGACAGACATATAGATAGATAGATTTTGGATAGATAGTTTGATATATAGATACCTCAAAAGGAAAAAATGGAACCCTAATAGGATCACTTGTGTGGCTGTCTGTCTGTCCGTCTGTTACAGCCGATTTGCTCTGGCACACATACTTTCAAGAATTTTCAAACTTCAAAATCGATGCCATTTTCGTAATTAACGTCCAAAAAAACCATAAAAACGACACCCATATTGATATTTACACATTTCAAAATTTCAACCCCATCGTACCCCAACAGGAAATGATGTTATTTCACGTTCACTACGTTAGATTTAGAAATCGTTGTTGTTTTCCTAATCAGCGACCCGATAAACCATATAAACGATACCCATGTTGGTTTTCAGACTTGGTCACCCCATTTCTCCCTTTTAGGGGTTGAATACTGGAAAAGCCCTTTTTCACGTCCACCACGTTGTATTTTAAAATCTTTGTTGTTTTTGTAATCAGCGACCCGATAAACCATACAAACGATACCCATGTTGATTTTCAGACTTTGTCACCCCATTTCCCCCTTTTAGGGGTTGAATTCTGAAAAAACCTGAAACACGTGTTTACTCATTTATGAATAGGAGTACTCCTGTGAAGTCTCAAATAAAATAGTCTAACTAATCTTGTTTCCCCATACAAACTTTGGACCCCCGTTTCACCCCCTCAGGGGTAGAATTTCGAAAAACCCTTTCTTATTCCTTGTTTACATTACAAAGGGAAGCTTTGTGCAAAATTTCAGCTTTCTAGGTCGAAGGGTTTGGGCTGTGCGTTGATGAGTCAGTGAATGAGTCAGTGAATGAATCAGTCAGTCAGGACTTCTCTTTTTATATATATAGATTTTGAGTTTTAACAAAACTTTTTGTTGTTTGCTCACTTAACACTAAAATAGTCTTAAGTCGTTAAGTTAATTACAATATTGCTTAATCCAGCAACCAACTAAGCAATAATCTCATTTAATATGGAAGTTAGTTTTTGCAGCGGAATTGTTGGTGAGCTAAACTTTAGATATTTATTTAAAATGGAACACCCAACAGTACTTATATACAGGTTGGAAAAAATGAAAGGGCCCTGGAGGGGAACTACCTTAAATCCTTTAGTTAGCTCATTTTACTGAAAGGAAACATTCCTTTATTTTTTTAAAAAAACAAAACTGCATTCAAAGATCTGCTAAAATTTGCTTGTCTCACCCGGGAACTGAACCAACTAAAAATTAAAAAAATAAACCCTCGCTATTTTATTATACGAATCGGTAGGATTATTGTTCAGGATAAAATTTGTCTACTAAACTAAAGTCTTACACTCATCTGTTGTACGAGATACCCATGAAATTGAATATTTATTACAAGTTCTTTATTAACAATACCTAGTACTGTTCACTTGTAAAGTAATAATTTATACGCCATTATTACACAATGACAGCACGGAATGAAAGCAAAACAAAACAAAATTTTAATTTCGAACGAAAGTTATGGTTCGAACTTCAAATTTGTTGCTCCGCGTTGCAAAAAAAATACGTTCCTTTTTTAAACTTTTCGTCAGTACGCCTAGTGCAAGAAGTAATTGTGCTCTGCATACATTTATTATTACCATTTAACGATTTTCTTATTGAAGTCTTCAACAAGGTACTTAAGATAAATAACATTAGCAAGCTTGTACTTCATACAATGTCTTTGGATGTAAGAGAGATAAGAAAATTAGAACGTTTCATTTACTTGTTACAAGTGAACAGTACTAGGTATTGTTAACAAAGAACTTGTAATAAATATTTAATTTCATGAGTATCTCATACAACAGATGAGTGTAAGACCAAATGTTTATTAGACAAATTTTATTCTGAACAATAATCCTACCGATTCGTATGATAAAATAGAGAGGGTTTATTTTTTTAATTTTTAGTTGGTTCGATTCCCGGGTGAGACAAGTGAATTTCAGAATATCTTTGAATGCAGTTTTGTTTCTTTTAAAAAATAAAGGAATGTTTCCTTTCAGTAAAATGAGCTAACTAAACGATTTAAGGTAGCTCCCCTCCAGGGCCCTTAAATTTTTTCCACCCTGTATATTACACACAACAGGTTGTACAGACAGCAAAGGAGATAAGTAACCAGGCCCGGCGCAAACACTTTGATCCTAAGACCCACAGGTGAGTGATTGATGAGATGTGGAATACTTGGTCAATATGCACTATTTATTAAGTATTTTGTTATACGAGTATCATCAATCACTCACCTGTGGGTCTTAGGATCAAAGTGTTTGCGCCGGGCCTGGTTACTAATCTCCTTTGCTGTCTTTACATAAAAGAAAAATCTTACATGCGGGTCACTTACAGGCGTTTACAACTTTCATATGTAAACAAATTGTAAGCACAAAACATATATTAACGACATACTTCTCTGTGTACTATATCATTTATTGCATGGAATAACATCCAATCAGTCTAACTAAACCCTGATGATGGTTTAAAACCGAAACCGGTCTGGTTAAATAAGCTAATAAACTGTGAAACGCGTGCAAGTGTTCAACATATATTATTTATATATTATTATTTTATTAAGTATCAAAAGTACCCGTAATGGAAGAGTTTGATGTGGAAGAGGCGAAAAAGTTGAAAATTTTGAACCCTGTTGTCGTATTTCTTACGTCAGAAAATTTGGCAGCTCCACACCAAAAGGAAAAAATGTAGGTAAAATACAGAACCTCAACAATGGGGATCCACACTGCAAAATTATCTCTGTAGATGGCATACGTCGATCCGGGTATGTAAATCTGTCATTTCAGTACATTGTTACGGTTTTTGCGTAGTTTAGTTAATAATGGTGTTAATTTATTCCCGAAAAATATATATAACATATTGGAATAGAGGTGATAAGAGGAAGTAAAAAAAACGCAAGATATTGGAGAAAAACAGTAGGAAAACCGGAACATAAACAACAATAAGGTTAGACAAAGCTGGATTTTACCGGACCTAATCTAGTGCTATCTGTAATAAGCTTGGCCTGTGGATCCCCTTTGTTAAGTGCTGTCAGGTTAAGATAGGAACCCGCTCCGAATCGTACTTCATACATATCTAAAAACCATAATAACTCGCGAAAAATTTTAGGCTTTCATTTAGACGGTCAATATGAAGTGGTGTAAAGACCAGAAAAATATTTAAAATAATGGGTTTTCGCCCTAAAATCGAGTACTTTTACAAGGCTTGGTTAAGTGACTTATGAACAATTAACAAGCAAAGGAAGAACATACACCACTTGGAAGTATCATCAATATTCTAATTAATCAAAACAGAATAAAAAATAACAACTAATAAAGGCACAATTAAGATATTCGGAAATAATAATTATTTCCAACGCAAAGGGCGAGACTCGCTCAGCACAGTTCAGACGGCGGCGTGGGGCAAAGCGTGAGGCGCTTGTTTAGATCAGCCAGCCAAATATGCGCTTTATTGTCACGATACGTCTCGCTTCGCATCGGAGTTGGCGTTGTCCTGCACCGGGTTCTTAAACCAAAAAGTTCCATTATCGGTCCGCGTAGCGTTGCCATACGTCCGGATAAAGCCGGACAGTGTTAGGCTTTTTGACCTTTTGTCCGGCCAAATTTGACTGCGTCCGGCTCGTCCGGCTTGTTAAGCTTTTTATATTTATCGTTCAGTCACTTCAGTCAGAAAACAGCGGGCGAGACAAGACTCGCTGACTCGCCAAGATACGCTAGTTTACATGAAAATATTACTAATATATGATACTAATTATAACTTTCTTGAAAAATTAAATATTAAAGATGACTTATTTGTTTTTTTTATTCAGTTTATATTATATATTTATATAAAAACACATATTAAAATAATAATTTCCAGATATATTTCGACATACAGTCGGCGTCAGTGGAATTAGATACAATTTATATATTTTAAAATAATATATTTCTTGAAAAATGTGTTTTTCTTTTTGTATTTTTTTTTTGTGTCCGGCCTTAGGAATCAAAAGTCCGGTTTTTAAATCTGTGTTTTATTTGATGTTTTTGTCAAAAATCCTTTTTTACTAGCGTCCGGCCTTGGGACCCAATAGTCCGGCTTTTTTAACGGGTAAGTCAGGCTTTTTGGTTTATTAGAGAAGGCAACGCTACGTCCCCGGCCATGACCTTCAGCTCTGGGCTAATCATCACGCAGCCCACGGCAGCCCTCTGCCGTCACCACTTTCCATGTCCGACGTGAGGGGACTCCGCTGTCTACCGGATTCAGTAAGGAATCACTTTCTCCTCGTTTGTGCTGTTACGTTACATGCTGATGCATGCCTGTACAAGTACCTACATGGGTTCAATAGAAAAATCACTTACAATGGTGCATTGTACGGTCACCTGCACTTCAAGCTACCTATTTGTATACGATTTTAACTCTAATGAATGACAGCTTCATGAGAACTGCCGTTTTGTAGGTTGGTGTGCGGGTGACTGTACATACACTTGGAAAGCGTCTTTTTTATAATTACAATTAATCATTTTTAGGCTGCTGTTATTCAGCCTACAGTATTCGTTGCAAAAAGTAAGAATTAAAAGTTTCTTGAAACAAAAATTGGTAAAATATAGCTATCAGCTCGGTACGATTTACTCAAGTTGATTAGCTATACAGTGTGTCCCGCGATAAAGTGCATAGACGAAAGTGGGTGAATGTAGACCAAAACCGATTACCAAAAAAATTTGAAAAAATCATTTTTAATATTTTTGTTGCCTACCAAGGACTCTATGAATAAAATATGTCGTAACTTTTGATCTGCCACGAATAATGCAACGAAATATTTTTTTTTATTATCCTTAATAAAAACAGAGGTTGCATTAAAATCAAAAACAAACCATAATCAACAACCAAACAAACCATAATCAACTACCATTACCATAAAAATGATATCCTAGAAGATATTTTTAAAATTTTCCGTCTTTTTTTTTCAGTAATAGTGATTTTTTTCATAATAATGTCCCCGTTACACCATATTTTTATTCCTATTTATGATTCCCTATTCCATTACCTTTCTAACAAAAATTTGGAACGTTCTATCATAAATACAATAATTTCTGCGAGCGGTTACCAAAAGGCACTGCGCTCGCGTCTCATACAAAGACGCTCAGGTGGCATATTTTCAAGGAAAAATAAATATTAAATACAATTTTTTTTTTGTTTTTGTCGATATATTTTAGTCTAGTTTCATCGCCTTTCGGATGTACACTTTATCGCGGGACACGCTGTATAGCACTTTCTTACTATATAGTCAGGTAGCTTAGTGAAATTACCATTACCGGGTGGATAAAATCACCAAATTTGGTATGAAGGTACCTTAGGGTATATCGATAAATGTAAGGCTAGGAGCCCTGTGGAATAAAAATCATAAATATACTTGCCAAAACTGTCATCATATAGGATGACAGTTTGGGGAAGTGATGAAGATGTGTGATTAAGCGAAATGAAACGTAGGCACAGAATCTCATAATAATTATATTCAAATTCAAATTACTTTTATTAAACTCACAGCAAAGAGCACGAGAAATTTACAAATTACACAGTTTTAAAGCTATTATATAATCAACTCTTATCGAAAGAGGCTTAGCAATAAAAATTGTATTATTACTAGTCGGCGAACGAAAAAACTTTGTTCGTGTTAGGTACTAGTCAATAAAATAAAACTTCTACATCAATAAAACTAATAATAAAAATAACCCTGAAACTATTTAATTATTTTTCCAAGAAGCAATACAATTAATATCTACCTAAAAATATACATGTGTACTGTACATTTTATTTTATTTTAAAAATTGTATTAATTTTAATTAAGTTTAACATTCTATTTTATCATAATTTTATTTACAAGTACGTACAACTAAAAGTTTTAATTCTTATTGTCCTCGAACCATGGAGGCGTTAGAAATTTGCTTTCCAGAATAAAAACTATGCTGATTGATATTTGGATATCTCGGTGATACAGTATATGACCGCCAAATTATTTAAAGTTGTGGTTTATACGAGGGTGAATAATCAAAGATTATACGGGGTAAAATTATGTTGGAAACATCCCGGATAATGTGCATGTAAAAATTAGAAAACTTTCAAAAGGTAGTTTTCTATATGACCAAGGTAGTGAGAGCTCTATAAAACAGCAAACAGCTAGAAAACAATTATGTGAGAGCTACAGCTAGGTCTGACGGTCATACCAGAAATAATTTGAATGCTTCAATAATAACTAGAAAATAACCAATATTTTTCTGCTTGACTTTGTAAGCCAGTGTGCGGTACAAACTGGCTCTTGGGAATATGACAATATCGAAGGCATCAATCTGAAAAAGCGTATCTACAGATTTTCTGAATTCTGAAAATTCCAACTTTTTTGGGTGAATCTCAATATTTATTAGCTCTATGATGTACTGAAAAAGTAACGGTTGCTCAACTGGTTATAGGTACTATTATGCTCAAGTCTACGCGTGAAAAGGCGTTTTTATAGTTATAGAAAGATATTTATGAATAGCTGGTGGATACTTTATTTTTTTCTAGACACGCCCGTTCAGCTTGAAGCACTCGATATGATTGTGGGAGAAATTTCAAAGCCTTTCCTGTTACCTATTTGAAAGGGGCTGATTACCACTGAGCATCATATCATGCAGGAACTGTTTATGTAGATTCCCTCGAAATACTTATTCCCGGATCTCTGGTTGGGACCCTAACCTTTTCGTAGCAGAACAATCTCCTTGGGACAATGCACGTGGCGTGGGGTTTAATAGTAGTAATAATGTGCGAGAGGATCTGGAGTGGTGGCCTCAGGATCTGTCTCGTTCAGACCTTCCTGCGTGAACGTCATGAAGAGGTAGTAGCCGGCGTAGATGGCGGTGACAACCATCACGACGCTGCGGATCAAACGAAAGGTTCAAACGTACACTCAGGATAAATTGGACAACTGTTCGGCTTACGTTATACGAGTGAAGACTAGATCTGGGTTTTTTGGAAAATTGATTAAAAATTGCTCATTTGCATAGGTATATTATAAACATGTTTGAAAGAAGTTTCCTTAAACAGAACTTCTTTTTTTAAATTCCATGTGGTTAAAAGCTACTTTTTTAATACATTTTTGGTGTGCTCGTAATTAAAATACGAGGTATTTAGATGACAGATATCTAAATGAACATTCAATAATAAGAATCAAAATTTTCAAATAATTTGTAATTTAGAAATAAATGGCTGTTAGGAAACATTATTGTAATAATTTTGGTAAAAAATTAGTTTTAGTATGGTTTTACTGTAATGAATTTATTTAAATAAATTATATGTAAATTTTTCTTACATGGGCCATTTGCACAACAAAACTGAACTTATACATAGACAAACAATTCGTCCATGACTTATATAAGATTTCTTGTGTATCGTAATAGTTTTTTATTTAGGGCCACTTACACAAGACACTTTATACAGGTTGACTTTTAATGTAACTCCGATAGTCTGGTTTTACAACAACATCTCAAATTATATTCATTCAGTTAATAAAAGTTAGAGCCGCTTAAAGATTTCCGTAAAATCCAAAGAAATCATGGTCACCTGAAGAGAAAAGACAATTAGATCACGTGAAGTAATTTTTATTGTTGATCCCACTATTTTGAACTTATGGTATGGAAATTTGGTTGAAAGTCACTCAGTATGAGTTCAATTTATTGTGCAAATGGCCCTTGTAAGAGAAATTAACAATATATATAAACAAATTGTACAGCATTACAGTAAACCAATTCGCTATATAACTAAAACTATTGTAAAAATATTACAAAAATGTTTCCTAAAGTTAACAGCCATTTCCAAATTACAATTATTATTTTAATTTATTGAATGTTCATTTGGGAATCTGTCATCTAAATACCGATAAATATTTTGTATACACATTGTTAAAACAAAAAAAAAACACTTTACTTACTAAAAAAATGCCATTTCGTATGCAACAAATACTCAATTTTTTTTTTAATTTGATAAAACGCCCGGGTATAATAACGAAGCCACTCAGTTTGCTGCCTCAGTTACAAAATAAGACGTCGACTATAACAGATCGTACCAAGTAATAATGGAGCATGTTGACAAAACAATAAGTTAACAATCAAGTAAAACACCAATTCCCAGTTTTTATGTAATTACAGTGAAATTAATCGTGTTGTTTTGATTATTCCGATTATTAATTGAAAAGTCTTCAGAATAGCTATCACTTTTTCTGTTCATTTATCAGACAAATAAACAATAATTTCTGGTCAGTTTTCATGGGAAATATTTTTAGTTTTTTTAATAATAAAGATTATTTTGATTATAATTAGGTTTTACGTGAAAGTTGTGGCCTAACATCTCGGCCAAATGTCAAGTAAAAAAAAAAGATTGAAAAACTAAACTTCTTCAAATCGTATGGATTCAATTTTGTAGCACCATAGATAGCACCTTGCATTGATATATAAATATTGCTTACCCAATTTGAATGGATTTGCAAATATTACAAGTGCTTAACTTTTTTTATTGATATTGGTTATGATTTTTAATGTCTTAATATTAGTATAGTTCTTTATGAGTCAATTCTCAGGATTTGTAACAAATTACCAACGATATAATTAATGTTGTTGCAAAATACAGTCAAAATACAACTTTTAGTTAAGAGCAATGTAAACCAATAGTTTACTATATGTATAGATGTATTTTTAATGATTTTATGGTAGCTTCAAAATAATGGAATTTTCCATAACAGTGAAGTTATATATTTTTTATTTATTATTCTAACTTTACTTTTATGGAAAATCCAATTATTTTGAAGCTACCATAATATCATTTAAAATACGCTTATGCATATATTAAACTATTGGTATACATTGCTTTTAGTTACAGTTGTATTTTAGCCGTTATAACTACTTCTATTGTTTGAATACTTGCACCATCTAAGGTGCCAAGTATTATTGTTGTCAGCATAATTTGTAACTATTACTAATATTGTAGGTGATCAATTAAGAATGGTTACGGTAGCAGTCAAGTTAATGCATTCGACCGGCAATAGGGAGATTACAGATCCGATTTACGACTTCAGCCAAATATTTATTTATATATTATTTGTTCCTCCTTTTTTTCATGCGGCATTAAGTAAGAAGCCTAATTTTGTACAAGACTATTGGGTACTTAAAGGCCTTACAAGTTAATTGGTATAAATTTCAACTTCTTGAAAAAAAAAGCTTTTTGATAGACAGACAACAAAGTTAATCCTAGAAGGATTTTTACCCTAAAAATTAGGGAAACCTTAATAAACTACAGGTTAGCGATAATGAATGCGTTGAAGACAATAAAAACCTAAGAATTTCCGCGCTTCATTATTATTATTAAAGCGTCGAGATTGTATTTGAGCATTGAACTCATAAAATAATGTCACGATACATATACAGGTTACATAATAGACACATTGTTATACACTTTCATACAGCTATAAGAAACCCATAAATTAACCGCTAACCCGTGTGAACCCATAGACAAAAACTTGTCTCTAACAAGTAAAAGTGACGCTCGATTGTCTATGGATAGAGCATGTGAATCTGTAGATCTATAGTATGCGTAATTCACTATAATAATCGATTATGTTCTAAAATTGGTGTTTTTATGTATGGCAGCAGATTTTTTTTATGTACAGTCACCTGCCGTTCAAGCTACCTATTTTCAATCGATTTAAACTTCTATGACGCCGCAATAAGATCTGCCAATAGGTACCGTATCTGCGGGCGTCTGTAAAATTGTAAATTTATTTGCGTTTTAACTTATTTGACTAAACTTAATTTAAGCGTTCTGTCTTTTCCTTTCTGTATCGAAAATACTAAAACAGGACGCTTATAATAAGATTAGTCCTGTCAAATAAGTTAAGTCGTGTTACACTGAATGGACACAATATATGTTTGTTGTTAGTTTAGTCCTACAAATAAAAATGGCTGCTATTTCTGCTAATATACAATTTTACTTATCCCGTTTATAAGTAAATAATGGATTATTATTACATACGGCTTGAACACTCACGTGTGATTGTTGTTGACTATATGCCAACCGTTTCACCGATACAATTTCAGCATTATCAAGGCGAGTGTCGTTCTTAGGCCGAAATTGTATCGGTGAAACGGTTGGTATATAGTCAACAACAATCACACGTGAGTGTTCAAGCCGTATGTAATAATAATTTAGTATGTCAGCTCACGCGAGTTTTAGTAAATAATGGAATTTACACCCCAGGACTTTCAAGGTGGTTCCATCAGTTTTGTTTTCCTTCTTTGTGAATAAAAAGCAATAAATAAATGTGATTTATCAAATCAAATCATTTATTTCAGACTAAAATATTTACAATATTTGTCCATATAAAAATACCAAATTAAAATTAAATCAAAATAAAAATAAATAAATATACAAAACATTACTTACAACATTGCATTACTTTCACCATATACATTCAAATAAAAAAATTAATAAGTTAAAAGATTTTTACACTCATATCTCATCTACCCTAAGCCTGAAATATGGGTGAATGCAAAGCCGCCCAGTTTTTTGCGGTACATCCCTAGTGTCAAAGTCCAAAAGTACATCCCTAGTGGCGGGGGACATCGCTAGGAACTGCGCAATAGATATCTATTTCTATTTTTGTAATTCGACTGACGACGACCACAAGTTGTTCGAAATATATTTCGATAATAATTAATACTTTTTTGTTTATATTTGTAATCTATTTGAAATACTTAAAAGCTAAAAAAATAATTTTAGAATAATACAATTAAACTCTTTCATGACTCTTGGATTCCCATAAGAAAATCGGGTTGCATGCTTCGCCCAAAAATTTTATTTTGGTCGAAGGTTGCATGTATGGATTATTTTATTGCCTGTCAAAATTCCTATTTACTGCAAGTAATTAAAAATTTCACAACTCGAATGTCATGAGGTCTTTATGACCAATTGACCGGAAACAGAATAAAATACGTTTATTTGCAGAAGATACAGATATAGAAGATACAGAATGTTATCGAAACGCAAACATTAGATTCTGCGGAGCAATCCTAGTTCATACAAACGAAATACCAAAACCATTTGTTAATCATAGATATTCTTAAGGTAGTGTGTATTTATTCCGATTGCATTACAGAATATCTAGGTTCCCAAATATATTATATTATATAAGAACACTGATTTAAACATGAAATATGAGAAAAATAAGCTTTCTATGGAAATTTGAAATTACTTATATGTCGTCTTTAATCAGTGTCATTGTCCAGTATTTATTTGGGAACTTAGATATTCTGTAATCCAATCGGGTTTATTCTAAGAATATTTATGATTTACAAATGGTTTTGGTATTTTGTACGGACTTTGTCCACACATTTAGATTATCTTAACATTTCTTAATAATTATTTTTAGTCTTTTAAATTATTATAATTATATAGGAAAACAGTTAAATTAAATTTTAGTGAGATATATTTCGGGCCATTCGGGCCCGGCATCAGTCACAATGAATGGCCTGAAATATATCTCACTAAAATTTAATTTAACTGTTTTCCTATATAATTATAATAATTTAAAAGACTAAAAGTCAATTTTTAATATTTATTTTATAATTATTTCCTATTGACATAGTTTACTTAAGTCAAGGTTGCTAACATGGCGCCCACAAGTATTGAAAACAAGTTCTAGTGCTTTCCGGGTGGCGATATACCATCAATACTGCCAGCGACACTAGTTAAGCCTAAAATATTGTAAAAACATCAGTTGGTTTCGTGCCACTCATGAACATCTACATAATTTACATCATAAGATTTTATATTATTTTTTCTCTTGTAATAACATAACAGTGTAACATTTATATTTAATTTATTAAACATTATTAACACAACAACAATTAACAATATATTTCCACTATTATCTTGCCAAGGCACCCTGGACTCGTGGTATCGGTCGGTCGTCGCGTTCGGATCACGAGTACCTTCTGTAAGGGAGAGCTAGTCCTCTACAAAGCCCGTTTTGCATGAATCACATTATGATTCTGTTCTAATGCCGTCTCTTTTGCTCGTGTGATTTTATGATTCACCCAAGTCGGCCTTTTTAGATCCCCTAGTCCGACAATAGTCACTACCAGTGGCGTATTTACCATAGGGCGAAAATGGCCATGGCAAAGGGCGGCAGGCTACGAGGGGCGGCGCAAGCTGCACCTCGCGCTCGGCTTTGGGCGCCTTTCATTATCAATCGTTAGGTACCTATCTAGTTTATTTGTCCAATATTCGTCTATATTTTAATTTATATTGCTTTTAGACTTAATATTGTCATTAAAAAAAATTGATCACCGGAAAATATGTAAATATTGAATAGATGGTGTTTATTTGTTTGTAAGGTATTTTTATTTTTTTAATTGGATTCTGATGGATTTTATTTTATAATTGAAATATTTTTGTTTTTTTCTCGTTAATTTATGGGGCGACAAACCATACAGGCCCAGGGCGCCGAATCTTAAAATACGCCGCTGGTCGCTAACCTTACATATTTCGTTTGTATGAACTAGGATTGCTCCGCAAGCCTCTTAACAGTAATCAGGTCCTCTAAAAAGGCCGTTTTGCATGAATCACATTATGATTCTGTTTTAATGCCATCTCTTTTGCACGCGTGAAAAAACTCTGACTCTATCCTACTTTCAAATCATTTTATGATTAACCCAAGTTGGCCTTTTTAGATCCCCTGATATCTAACAATGAAATGGTATATAGTCCATGATAAACATATACTAATGTTAGTGTCATAGTCTACGTGTAACATTGTATACGAAGTAGCGCTAAAAGCGCATCAAAATAACACCCCGCGCCCCACGTGCGCCATGGGCCTGAGTTCTTACTGAAAATTTAATGAATGAATGGATCCGGTCACCTAGGGCCACATTCCTTAAACGGCCTTTTCCCGTTGATGGCCTATTCTCCTAACGGCCACTTCGCTAAAAGGGCTACGATCACATTTCCCCTAACGGCTTAATCCCCAAATTACGACAAGATAACTGGCCACTTATAAACTATCTTTGGAGTACTTTCGAATTTTAAAAAGAGTGCTTGTAGAATAATCGATTTGTGTTTTCATTGTGTCAACAGCAATTTGAAGGTTAAGTTTGTGCTAATAATTATATAAAACTTGAAAATTAACTATGATATAGAATGAATGAATGCACACTTTATTTTACACGGATAAAATAAAATCTATTACAGAGCTTTGAACTTACAGTGTTGTACAAGGGCGTACTTACCACTAAAAGCGATTTCTTCCAGCCAACCTTTGGGTGGTGAAGAAAGTATTATTTCATGTAATAGGTAAGTGGGATACCAAATTTATAAAATTAAAGGAACAAAACCAATAAAGTCAATATACATAATGGCTAACTACTTACTCGTATATTGTATGTATACGCATATTACATAATATACTCCTGAATAAATAAACGTACACAATATATAAGTTGAAATTAAATCAACCGCACGAATCCATACTGGAGACACGGTTAGTGATCAGGAACAAAGTTTAATGATCCTTCAGGTGAAACTAGAAAAAACATTTTTTTGCTCCCGTACGGGCTGTACGTACTAGGATTTGTATTTGAACTAGTCCAGTTCGTATAGAAACAATTTTTTTTATGATCTTGAAGCAAAGGACCATTGAAACTTGTTTCTAATCACTAACCGAGGCTCCAGTATGAATTCGGGCGGTTGATTAAATTTCACCTTGTATTTAATCATAAACGTTATCACTGTAACTGGCATTAAAGAGGACGTCACTATATAAATCAGTATTTTCTGCCTCCATTAGTCTAAAAGTTTGGTTCTCTGAAGATCTCTGTTTGATGGACGAGTCTATCGCTCCCCATACAACGAATAAGCCGAAGAATGCCGCGAAAGCGCATATCACACTGCAAAAAAGTACAAGGCGTTCTAAAATGGCGGTTTTTTATATACAACGTGTCACAGAAAGGTGTAACCATATTTGAAGAGTTTATTCAGTCAATGGTACAGAACAACTTTTACTATGGAACAAATACTGTATCTCGAAAGAAAAAAAATATGTTTCATAGAAAAATGCAATGCCGCTCGGCCGAAATATGTGGAAAGGCAGTTTTTTTTTTTTGAGATTTTGGTTTTGTTCCATAGTAAAAGTTGTTCTATACCATTGACTGAATAAGCTCTTCAACCTTTCTGTTACACGTTGTATGTATATAAACACAGGGTTTCTTGAACTTTTCAGAAAAAAAAGACAAAGTTAGAAACTCGATAATATATATTTATAATTATTTATTTATATACAATATGTAAATTTAAGCCTATGGCGGCTTAATTAAATCAGTGAGAAGGTTAGTTTAAATAAACACGTCAGTTTCATTATATTTTGTAAACATAGTTTATAGGTCATAGGTCAAATTGGACAGTCGTTACTATACAAGACTCATGGACCTACGGCCCTTATGTCATGGGCCCCCATAAAGTGGGCAAATATGTTCTAACCGAAAAGGACACAACACGTAACATTAGAGGCTATGCGAATTTAATTTTTGTCACTGTCGCTCCAAGCGATAAATCGCGCAGTGCGAGAGGGGCGGATTCAGGGAAAAAAGTTGGTTTTATATTTTTATTAAAAAAACAAAACTAGCTAGCAAAATTTCCAAAATTAGAAATCTAGATATTGTTGAAACCTGTCTAATAAAATATGTTTGAGTTCTGAAGATGGCTGCTACTCGTTAAACGAGGAGAAAATGTGTGTTAGAAGACCTCATTTCAACAATTATTTCTATCGAGGAAAGTTTATCCAAACATATTTTCCAATTTCAAAACCCTAGATTATATAGTCAAAATGCATATACCAAAAACTGATTATAATTTTCCGTGTATTTCATGAAATACACAGAAAAGAAACACCCGTATTTTTTTCGCAAATCGCCTTAAGCCTGGTATAATAAAACCGATTCTGAAGGCTTTAATTTTAGCCTTAGTACTGTCAAAACAATTTTTTTTTCATTGTAAAATAGTTAATAAGTGTTAAAAACATAGGCTAAATTACTTTACACTAAATTCAGTTTTGGCAACACTAAAACTAAAATTAAAGCCGAATTGACTTTATTATTTTGTTTTTCGCAGGCAAATAGTAAAATTCGATATTTTATATAACTACAATTTTACAATTTTTGTCTGTCTGTCTGTATGTTCCGTGTTAACTCAAGAACCACTCAACGGATTTAGATGCGGTTTTCTTTTTAATTTACATAGTGACCCTGGTCAACACATAATTAAGTGTTGATAAAATGACCGCCAAGCCAAAAAATTACGACAATTGAAAGACACCTCTATGCGAGCAAAGCCGCGGGCACGAGTTAGTTATTAATATATTTTATATAATATAATATATATATTAATTAATATTTATATATTTATTATAACCTAAAATTAATTCAGGCGCCCATTCGTATTCAAACGAAAATAAAATAATCTTGGTGTAACTATTTCACTTGTTTTGTATGACCTCATAGAAGAGAGTGCATATACAAGGTGACTTTTTGATCATCGTCCAAATTCATACTGGAGGCTTGATAAGTGATCAGTATCTTGGATCAGTAACAATTTTTGTGAAATTCGTGTAATTAAATTTCGGCTTCCCATATAAATTCAGTTCCAGTCCCGAGTGAATCACTATGGGGAGTCGAAATTTCATTTTACTAATTTCACCAAAATTGTTACTGTTGCATGATACTGATCACTTACCAAGCCACTAGTATGAATTTGGACGATGATCAAAAAGTCACCTTATAAGTAAGATGTAGTTAGTACCTTAATTGTTTTATGAAAATGAGCTAAACTATTGATTGAATCTTTATTGTATACTTACTAAAAAAACGACATTTGTATTGCACAATTTAACCCTTTTTCTTTTCAAAAAATATTTATCTTATAGCAAATATTTTAACCCGTTTAATTTCACAAGACGTAATCGCGCTTCAAATTAGAATATTATTTAATTGTTATCTAAAATTGATAACTCAACAGGTTCAATAAAATTGGCAACAAACAATGTTTCTTGGTTGTGTAAAATGAAATGAAGTATTGTAAGAACAATGCTTAGTAAAAGTTAAGTATTGTGTACACACTATATAGGTACACAACTTGTAAAATGTTTGGTACATAGTTAAATTTTCCAATTAAATTAAATTAGGTACTCGTAAGGTCCTATACTCTACTATTCCCATCAACCCCATCAATATCAAAGTTCGTGTTCAACAGATCTGATCTAGTAAAATAAGCTAAATTGGCCAAATGTTACTCAAAATGTTACTCAAAATGCCGCTAGAATTAAAAACTGTTGAAATGTGAACCAGTCTATGAATAAGTACTATTAAGGTTAAACGTCAGTCGCTTAGCTCAAAGTGCATCACTTAACTTTGTATTTCTTGTTTAGAAGTTAAAAATTGAAAAACTTTTTGGTATGTGGCAGTTTAGTATGAGTGAGGTTTATAAAGCATGAGTTTGTGATTTAATGCATAATTAGTCATGATTTGATCCAAACTAACTAAAAATGCTGTTTTAACTTTATTTGGACCAGATCATGACTAATTGTGCGTTAAATTTCAAACTCACGCTTTATAAACCTCACTAATACTGAACTATTGGTGTTAACTGCCACATACATTTTTTTTTTCCATTTTTAACTTCTAAACAAAAAATACAAAGTTAAGTTATGCACTTTGCGCTAAGCGACTGACGTTTAACCTTAACGCATACCGACACCTAAAGGCGTGTAACAACTCAAGGCAGTGTATACCGGGGTTTATAGAATAAAACTAAATATTTACAGTACAACAAGTAAACTATTGATTCCCGGATTTGGTCGTGACAATTTTATTTATTGCTGAGAACATGAACAAAGCAGTTGCTGGTTATGAGCTGAAAGGCAAAGGATAAAATATATTTTAAAAAACTAGTTTTACCCCCGCGGCTTCGCTTGCGTTAAAAGTGCTTCTGCAAAACAAATATATTTTGGAGTGCCTAAATTATGTAGTTAAAGAGGATCTATTATTACACGCGGCTTGAACACTCACGGTGATTGTTGTATGTATGTAGGCATGCCAACCGTTTCACCGATACAATTTCGGCATTATCAAGACGAGTGTCGTTCAGGACAGTGGCAGCCGCTGATTGGCGAGCTGCGCGCGCGGCCCGGGCGCTGAGAGTGGGCTGCACGAGCCGCGCGCGCAGCTATGCTATAGTTATCCTATGCATTAATAAAGTTATAAAAAGTCAATTTTATATTTTTTTTTAATTTCAAGTGATATGGGTTATTTTATTTCTGAAGCCGAAACTACAATTTTTTGGATTCTGTCTGTTTGTCTGACTGTATGTGAACGACTCATTTTAACGTAAGAACCACTCAACGGATTTGGATGCGGTTAAAATAAATTTTGGCGTCATATACTAATTGATTCGTTTTATAAAAAGTAAAATTTTAGTGTAGTTACAAAATATCCGTTTTGTAACAAAAAAAATTCAAAATTCAAAATTCGTTGCATTTTTCGTAACACTCCTTACTAAACTAAAATTTTACTTATTGGTATATATAATGAACATACGGAGAATTAAAAATATATACTAACTTTTGTCACTTTTTGATAATTCGTAAGTGGTATGTCAAATTATTCTGAATTAAACGTATTTCCAAATGTATGTAAAACATAATTTCTACAAACTTTTTTTTATTGCAAGCTGTCGGCGATGCTGGCCATTATGATTTGTTTATATGTGTGGTTGTATTCTAGACATAAGCAAATTCAAAATTACTTCAATGTACGATAACAATATGCGAGCGCGATCGCGCCTTGTAAAATTAGACATCAAAAAAGATTTGACAAGAGAGAATTTGCTTTAGTACCTACTTTAATTATTCATGTTCAAATGTGTAGCCTTTTTGTCTTGAAGAAAACAGTTTCACTATTATTTTTTATATTCTCAACACTACACCCAACCGGTTTCGAATATTAATTCCTTTTCACGGACTTTTTAGGTGTTAAAATCGCAAACTACGTGTTATAAACATAATGTTGTTTACGAAGTGATAAAAATAGTCACCAAAACTTGTGTTTTTCAGGGATACCAGTATCATTAAAAAATTACCATTAGAGCAGAATTTTAGTATGTCGTAAAATAATAGTGAAACTGCCCCTTCCCCTGCTTTGACGTTTTCCAGGTCAAGTGCCACTTCTGCAAGCATTTGCTAATTATAGAGAATTAAATCAACCGACTGGTTTTTTTTCACAAACATAATGAATACCTATAGGTATATAATGCACTTTTTGTCGTTTTATTTTCTTAAACCCCCGATACTAAAACCTGGCTAAGCTCGTGCGCGGTCCTCCCACTTACTTCACTAAAACAAATAAAAAATCTATAAGTACGACTCACGTATCATATTTCTCACACACACTAATAGTATACATGCAAAAAGAGGGTGGAGAATCAACCTGTGGCCACGGACTCTGTATAAACACACATACACAACACAACACATCACAATACATCTCTATTGACATCGACTTTTGAGTCTAGCATCAAGCCTATTTAGGCCAGATTTGTTCGAAAGCGTCACGTACCATACCATATCTCCCTTATTTCTTTTATCTATGATCAATACAGTTAGTATCTCCGTTGTTCTTTAAGCAGTTCTTTGTCTAAATAGTTAAACCCTTTTTTTTTGTTGTTGTGTAAGAATAATAATAATTATTATATAAGTTTTGTTATCATATTAAAATAAGTTATTATTTAAGATGGTATAGGCGGTGACAGCGTCCACTTTGCTTTTGGCTGTAGGGACAAAGGCTGAGTCACCGACCTTTTCAACCGATTCATGCTAAGTTTCCTTTAACTTCGTTTTAAATAACAACTTGTTTGTACTAAAATGCTAAAAAGTGGTAGAGCTGATGCCGGGCTCGACTGTGGAAGTACCACCATCTTACTTGGAGACCCCCTCGGAGTAATTCGGGGGAGTGTAAGAGGACAGCTCCCAGGCAAAAAACCAGGAGGCCCACCATGCCTGGGACCAATGGATGGCGGTATATCCATCCCTAATAGCCGGGCCTTATATGGAACAGACTGGTGACGGGCAGCGGCGTCACTGGTGTGAGGGTTCCGGCACCGCGCTCACCAACCCGCCTGCCCAGCGTGTAATGGGTAATTCTTCCAGGATGACCGCCGGGAGTGGCAAAGTTCTGGAAAGGCTTATGTCCAGCAGTGGACGAACTAGGCTGATGGATGGATGGATTGTACTACAATTATGTGTGATCTGTTGAATAAAAATCTTTTTATTATTTATTGTACATACGGCTGATGGACTTAGGATCTATAGCACCTATCCTTACTGTAACATGTTACGTCTACAAACGAGCTATTGTGCGATGTTAATCGGTCTAACGCATGCGCAGACCGTATTGGGATACTAATTAACTTTCACTCGTAGAAAATTGTTTAAGGGCCTAAATCGGTACGGTTTTGCAAGACTTGCAATAGCTCCTCGTACGTGAGTTCCTTGAGCTTCTTTGGAGTGACTTCATTGGTGTCACCCTTTCTATGCAGTGCCGTATTTTAAGATTTGGCGCCCTGGGCCTGTAAGGTTTGGCGCCCCTTAAATAAAAGACAAAAAAGCAAAAATATTTCAAAGATATATTTTTTAAAGAGTTATCTGCACGGCTGATCGACGCTTGTGGGGACCCGAAGGCTGGCGCGTATCTTGGCCAGAGAATAGTCTGTCTGATCTGATAGAGTCAGTCTGGCCATTCAAAGAGGAAACGCTGCCAGCCTTCTAGGTACCGTTCCACATGACGGTGGCGAGTCTAGATAGGATTTTTTATTTAGTTTAGTTTATTTTTATAAGGTATAGGTTTTATAAGGGTTTTATTTAAGTAAGTGTTTTGTTTTAGGTAAGTTTTATTTTGTAGGTAGATTTTTAAGTGTTTGATTGTTATTTAAGTATTATTTTATTCAATTACATTAAAAATATTTCAATTATAAAATAAAATCCAGCAGTGTGTTGATGTGGGTTGTGATGATAAGAATGAAAAAACTAAACAAATAAACACTATTTATTCAATATTTACACATTTTCCAATGAACAATTTAATAGTATAAAATAAAGTCAAAAAACAATATACTTTATACCTTGGACGAATAAATCAGGTAGGTACCAAATGATTGATAATAAAAGGCCCCTAAAGCTAAGCGCGAGATGCAGCTTGCGCAGCCTGCCGCCCCGGGCCTTGGCCCTTTTGGCCTTAGGGTAAATACGCCACTATTTTTATGTGATGTTATAAGGATGGCAAATGTAAGACTTATGTAACTAGTTGTTTGTTATTTTACTAGCCAATCTACACAATCTAGTCAATCTGTGTTAAGACGAGGCCTTCCTTAGGCGCACAGCGGCTTTGCAATTATTAGACTAACTTTTATAAAGTTGAAAATCGCGTGCGATTGGGAACGAGTCTAATTTTAAGTTTAAAATCGACTAAAATTTAAATATTGAATTTAAGTCATTTTTGAACTTACATTAGTTAATAAACAAGATTTTCGTATTGATAGTAAAATATCACACATAAAAATCAAATGGATTAAACACAAAACCAAAAATACACTCAAAAAGAGACTATTTTCAGAAATAAAATCTATCGAGCGCAAGTTTTCCAATTAGGTAACGCTACTTACAACATAAAGATATAAGTTTCATATTGATTGAGTCTGTGGTAGATTCAGTACAACCGTTCAAAAACTGTTGAAAAAGGAAGGCCTCATCTTAAAAAGCGGCGGTAGATCAGGGAAAAGCGGCGTTAGCTCAGGGGTAGAACGCTGGTCTCTCAATCTTGAGATCCAAGTTCGATCCCCGGTCGGGCATGCACCAATGAGTTTTTCGGAATTTATGTGCATAATATTTGTTCTTACTCATCACTTGCTGAACGGTGAAGGAAAACGTCGTAAGGAAACCTACATGCCCTTAAAAAGCGTGTATTTGTGCCCGAAGTACGGCGATAGAGCTCACCACCCATCATGTTGGGACGTAGTAATCGTCGGTGAAACGCGGGTGTACCGAGTGTGAACTTTGAAATGCAAATGATGGTAATACTAGTGTACGTACAGTGGAGA
Organism: Ypsolopha sequella; assembly: GCA_934047225.1. Classification (NCBI taxonomy): domain Eukaryota; kingdom Metazoa; phylum Arthropoda; class Insecta; order Lepidoptera; family Ypsolophidae; genus Ypsolopha; species Ypsolopha sequella. Next base: position 6,673,649 of record OW204002.1, on the reverse strand, counting down.
TCACATCAAGTTAGACACTGTACATATTCTACATTAGCCCCTATGGTGAAGGATATAAGACACGAACAAAGTCCAATGTGTATAGCTTGATGTGATGTTCAGTGTACGTACATTGAACACAGATTTTTATATCATCACAACATGAATCCCCGAGGGGGTGTCAGAGGTGTTCCAAGTGTGAACTTTTAATGTAGCAACATGTATATATTTATTTCGAGTGTGAACTTTGAAATGCAATCATCTTTAACGGTGCTAAAGTTCGAGGACGGACGGATAACGGAGTCTCACCATAAAGGTTCATTTTGTACCTTTTAGGTACTACGGAACCCAAAAAACTGAGTTCAAGTTCGATATATTTATAAAAAATTCAAGCACCAAAAAAGAACTGTTTTTCTGTGGACCTGTTGTATGGTTGGGAACTTGTCAGTCAAATGCACCTATTTCGCAATCGCAATCCACCTCGACTAGCGCCGTAGATGGTATAAATTACAAACAATCCCCTAGGCGAAGTAATGCCGGGCCACGTAAAAGAAACGGAAAACTGTGGTTTACGAACCAATTTGCTTACTATAGGAACGCTCGCACACCGTGCTCACTGTAAAGAGTCCTAAAGCCAAAGAATTAAAAGCTATTCTTGTTCTATCATGTCATACCTAACAGGTTACAGGTAAGAAGTCGAGACCTGAGAATTGCGTTTGTGTGAGTGATCCCTAAATGTACAGTCAGACAAAAAAATTACATATAGAGTTTTTTATTTATTTACAATTTTATATATTTATTCTACATCTCACATTGCATCTTCATCAACCTAAAATTCACTCCTGTCCCATGTATCGCCTATATTTATGATGACTCGCTCTTTTGATGCATCAATAGTGGCGTCAAATTAAATAACATCTTTAAAATACTTTATCAAGTTTAACACAATTTCTTTCGATTGGCTGCTCAATGGTTTTTGTGTACTCAATACTAATTTGTACTGAAAAAAAAAAAAATGGAAACAACTAAACGCTGCTAGCGTTACCGGAGGTGAGATGCGGGAAGTGCGCGGCAGGGTGACACCACGAGCCGGGCGGTTCAAGCCAACTAGCGACTGCAAAAACCAGTCTAGCGGACGCTCCGCGCTTCAAGCCGCTTTACTCACTAAACTGTAGGTGTGCACGCACACAAACGCAATTCCAGTTTTTGCCTTCTGATCTGTATAAATTATTACTTTTCCTTAGTAATAAATTATATGATTCTCTATTTTAACAGTTTATGTTGTAATAAACAGAACTTACGTAAACTGCTTGAGGAGAACATTATTTACGTTCATGGAGATATTTGAGATAATAGTTTCGATTCGGTGTACCACGATTTAACTTATTTGACAGGACTAAACTTAATTTAAGTATTCTGTCTTTTTCTTTCTTTATCGAAAAGACAGGACGCTTAAAATAAGGTTAGTCCTGTCAAGTGTTACACCGAAACAATACTATTATTTCACTAAATCAGCCATCTCTGTGGTTAAATAATTCGCCTACTCGTCCACTAACCGGAGTTCGCGGGTTCAAATCCCGTAAGGTAACATTAAAATTTGTATTCGGTCTGCGTGCTTCGTCCATATGTGCTTCGTTCCTAGGTGCTTCGTTCATAGGTGCTTCGTTCATATTCGTGCTCGAAGTAAGGCTTAGGGGGGTAATTCCCAGTCTGTTTTATCTGTCAAACTCTATACATTTTTAGCTCGAGTTTAAGAAGATTCGTTTCGACTGTCTTCCCGGAATAGCCCCCCAGCACTCATTACGCCATTTTAGTGGCTTGTTTTTGTCGTTATGGTAATAGTGTCACCATCCATCACGTTGGCACGGAATAAATCGTCGGTGAAGATTGGGCGTACGTTGGTTGGTTACAGTACCCCTGTCGGACGTGTCGTATTGTACTGAAAAAAGTTGGTCATTTTGAGAATTAGGTATTTTAGAACTGCTCCCCTATTCTGTATCTTTGGTTGCCAACTGGACTGGGTGCCTATCATCAAAAACATAGATAAAAACTGAACTTTCAAAATTGCTTTCAGTACGTATTGAACTATTTACGAACTGTGACGTCACTTCAAGTGCGAACATATCCTTAGACAATCGGAATTCGATAGTTTATCTATGTTTTGATGATAGGCACCCAGTCCAGTTGGCAACTAAAGATATATAATAATCATTAAAAAAATTGGCCTTTTATAGATTTAGTAATTTCATTAGTTATACATTTACTGCATAGGTCATTTAGCGAATTGGGCATTTCTAGAACGACAATCATTTAGTGAATTTGACATTCTTCACCTAAGCCAGTAAAGGCTATGTTGGTGTATGAGTGTGGACAGTCCATACTCTATTACTCGGACACTCTGACCTCTAACACCCCCTCAAGGATTCATGTAGTGATGATGTAGATGACAACTGCTCTTTATAGAAGTGTCTAAGTTACGTATTATTCTTTTCACACCACCTGCTCGACAATGTCCAATTACATATCATGCAACCTCAACGTAAAGTAACGCATTATATCTCAAGGGATATAAAGTTATATGAAAATCTCTAGGGATTAAAGTGATTTAAATTTGGAACGTCAAATTCGTGTGGAAACTCGTGGAAAACAAATGCCCATATGGGATTGTAAAGCGGTTTGTTCGAAAATCGAACTGGCCACCATAAGCAGGATTCAACAAAAAGAAAAAAAGCGTTTACAAAGAATGTGAAACAAAAGACGGTGTTTGGTGCTGTGATTGTCAGTGAATTTTATTGAATTATTGATGTTGATAAAAAATGTCGAGCTTTTTATTGTCTCGCAGAAGGTGTGAAAAGCAGAGTATGCTCCTCTGGAATAAAGCCTGTCTTTGTCTTGGGCAGCTTGAACCCCTCGCTTTACTCAGGACTCTATATAACTCCCTCGCTACGCTCAGGAGTTAGCTCTAGAGTTCCTCGTTACGCTCAGGCATTCAGGGTTCAATATGCCGCCCGTGACGTAAGACACTGCTTTATTCCCTTAGTGAATAATCTACTATTTGTTATGTAGGCAATGGGAAAGAAAAACAAAAGCTTTTACGGTAGAGGGCGCTAAGTGTTTGTGTCTTATCACGCTCTTGTAAAAGACGCTGATAGATGTTATTTTTGCATTCCACATTTGTAAAGACATTTTTGCCTTTTTTTGTTGGTGTATTCGTCATGTGCAAATATATGGTGCAAACAAATTTGAATTTGAATTTGTATTCTAATCTGGCGTATCGCTCAGTTGAAGGAGGAGCTAAAGAGGTGCTTCGCTGCGAGGAAAGAAAGGAGACCTTGTCTTTCAAGTTCCCTTTCCTTTACATCCAAAAGCCACACAAACACCAATTGCTTTGACTTTTCAATGAAAATAAGAAATTATTCAATTATTTGTATGTGAACTGACAAGCTAACAGACACAAACACACAGTGCCCTCTATGCGGAACTAATATTACAGTGAGCATCCCCATTCATATTGAATATGTTTAGGTTTATGTTTAGGTTGAAGTAAATAGTAAGTTAATTAAGTATGTTTTTTTTTTCTTTTAATGGTAGTGGCAGAATAACAGCGTTCCTAATGCCTTTGGTATAGGAACATATGCTGAGTCACCGTCCTTTTTAACAGTGCCATACAACTTTACGTTTAAGAACATTGTACTACTTTGTCCATAATGGTGTGTTAAATAAATGTCTTTTTATTTTATTTTATTTATTTTATTCGGGAATACTTCAAAATAAGATAACTTGGGGCGTTTAACTTATAAACTTACTTTCTGTAGATTTTATTATTGAATGTCCGCGAAGTTGTTTGAGATTTCTGTCTCAAGTTAACGAAAACAGTAAGAAGTTCACGAACAAAGGCGGACGCGGTCACGAAAAACCATCATCGAACAATTCAGTAGTCTCATGTAAAGAATAATGAACATAATTGAATTGATAGCCAACTCCCGCGCAGGCAAACAGTAAGAAAAGTGAAACTGGATAATCGATCACGCTTTGCTTTCTATATACCAATGTCAATGAAACTAAACATTGGAGAATAGATATTGATTTTTATATTGAATATTGATTTGTGTTACATGACTGTTATGAATATGATTCATGATTGATTTACCAATTTTAGGGATTCATCGAAAAAAATAGACTTGTTTGACATAATGTGTAATGGCTCGCGACGTAAGTTAGTTGAATCACAGGTGCGAGGAGCCCCAGAAATACGGGTGTCAATCAGTGGCGTGCACAGAACTTTTTTCCGGAAAAGCAATCAGAAGGTCAAGTACGACAATAAAAAAAATATGAAAAAATTTAAATAACACTTTGAAAAAAAAAAGTTTGTATGACGCCAGGGTAGGCACTGCCTACCCTAGAGTGAAAATTTTCATACAAACTTTTTTTTTTCAAAGTTTTATTTAAATTTATTCATATTTTTTTTATTGTCGTACTGGACCTTCTGATTGCTTTTCCGGAAAAAAGTTCTGTGCACGCCACTGGTGTCAATTGTGATTGATGTAAAAAGATGCTTTATCCAATTTATAGCGTTATTTGTTTTGTTTTTGGTTTGTATGTGATTTAGTTGTATGAAGGGTTATCTCTTTTATTCTTATTACGATCGCATAATCGAGATACTTGTTGAATATGTTGATGACTTGATGGGTCGGAGCCGGGGGCCGCGGCCGCCCCCTCGCCAATGGGGCCGAGAAATCCCTTTGGCGATTCCCTAGTTATAAGCGAACAGACATTCAAGTAGGCAGAGGAAGAAGCTAAAATCGTCAGCAAGTAACTAATACATTTTAATGTATTCGTTACGTAACATACGAATGGCACATTGCGTTGCAATTGCGTGTCGATAGATTTTCACTGACTCAATTCGAATGATTGATCAATTTCGAATTGAGAGCATTCGCCTCTGTTCTAAATTAACTTGCAAGTATACTTTACGAAATCCCATGTGTGTATGAATTTAAATTGCATTGAGTCCAGTTTTATAGATCTAGCGCAGTGTTTCCCAATTATTTTCTTCCAAGTACCCCTTGGCAATCATTCCCAGTCACGCGTCACGGAAAAGCTATATTTCATAAGACATATTTTTTTTAATCAACTTTCCCCCGATTTTAACCCTGCGTATGTGAGTAGGTATACAACGTGTAATAGAAAGGTGTAACCATATTTGAAGAGCTTATTTAGTCAATGGTATAGAAGAACTTTTACTATGGAGCCAACCTTGAAATCTCAAAAAAAAATCTGCCCTTCCATACAATTTGGCCGAATCGCCGTCCTTGTTTTTTAAAACATATGTATAAGATATATTAGATTCTCAAGTTTTAGTGCTGACAAAACTTGAAATTTTTAAAGTAATTTAGCTTCTATTCCTAACACTTCAGGACTATTTTGCTATGGGAAAGTTTTGTTTTGACAGCACTAAAACTGTAATTAAAGCCTTCAGAATCGGCTTTATTGGCTCATTAATCATTGAATAAAAAAAAACAAGAAACAGGTGCATTTACGTTACCTAAAGTTGTGACAAATCTGATTGTTCGTTTGTTAGCTTCGTTTTAGATGTTTTGTTATGTATTATAATCAGGGAGCGGATAAATCGGAACGATATATACCTAAACTTGCAAAAATCCTTGAAAACGTTTGTGGGTGTGGAGTCAGCTTCTTAAAATACTATTATTTTTGATAGTAAAAATTACTGTAATTACGCAATTGCTTAAAACGTTACTATGATTTACTTTATACTTAAGGGGAACGAAAATACAAACAGAAATAAAATGTCAGCTTTCGGATGATTTTGTTGCAATAATTAGGTTACGTATAGCCATAAAAAAAATACACGTTTTTGGTTGAACTTTAAGGTATTCATTTTCCACAAACCACGTTAATCAATTCATATTTGTACTGACAATGAATTTTTTTGTAACCCTCTATTGCACACTTCTTATAGATTTTGTTTCAGGTATCGCTTTCGCGATTTTGTTGTTTTTTTTTTAATAAAATTAGTGTGAATGATATCCACTCATTTTCCAAATACCACGTTATTCGGGTCAAAAAAAGCACCCCCTTTTTCCAAAAATACGTAAATCCACTGATGCAGTCAGCGGCAGCAAGATATTGTCAGTCTACGCCTAGCGTTGGCGCCCGTAAGACGTGGAACCTGTGCCCTTTTTTGCAAGCTATAAATATCTCCCAAAACTACTTCGAAACACATTGAAATTAATTTTATAAAGTAATATTTCGAGGAGCATCATATTCCTGCCGTTAAAAACTCAACAAAATATGCGTACGAGTGATTTAGCTACATCGTGCCATAGTCATAACAACAAAACTAAATGAATTTGGAATGAATTCATACTTTTATGCGGGAAAATAATATATGTTACTCTAAAAGAATAATTTTGTGATCGTTATTGAAACCCAAATTAATTTACTTGTACTAACTGAGATCTGTAACAAAGGTCAATGACCTTTTCGTGAAATTACCCTCTAGTATTGGCTCACCATTTCAGGTCCAATAAGTGAAGTTTTTTGCAAATTATATAGGTACACTTACTTGCGATAAATCGCCAAGCATTTAAAATATAGAAATTTATTTTGAAATATTTACAGTGCATGGCAAAATTATTAGATCGTAGATAATCCTGTCGGTACATGTTCAGGTTCTGTTACGCAAAATGAAAACAATGAAACTCTTTTAGGATTAATTTGTTATCCCTATGTTTGTCTGTCTGTCCGTTTGTCTAGACAATTTTTTCTGGGTAAAATTAATAAATACCAATATAAACGGCCCTCTATAGAGCTGTAAAAACATACTTTTGACGTTTTTATTTATATTACGTTTTAGGTATTTACGTTTTTTTTTTTACGTTTTTCATACAAATTTTCTCACTATGAAAATGTAGGGATGAACACTTGAGAAATTTATTTTGCATTTAAAAGTCAACACAGAAAGGAATTGTTGAACAAATAATGTAAAAAATATGAAAACCATGTTGTTCTATTTTAAAGGGATTAATTATCTACTGTTCAATGTGGCGATAGCTTTGTTTATTTTTTTCCTTGAATAATTTTTTACTAACATAACAAATAGTTTAATACAAGGTTTTACTTCAGAGGTCCCTTTACCCCTGTATTTTTCTTAAAATTCATACAATAGGTATAAACCGAATGTGAAGTCTACAACTTATTTTCTTCATATCTTTTTTCATGAGTATATTCTAGTGACATCTAACTACGTCTCTATACAGCCCAAAAAGCAAAATTTGATAAAACACCATCATAATAGCTGCCAGGATATCGTCAATATTGCCTCGTTTTTACGCAAAGTTTAACAAGTTTGTATATTTTTATCTATACTGGAAATAAAAAAGAGAGAAATACAGGCGTCGTTCATGTTAAGATGACTAAGTTTACACACTTTGCTAAGTATAAACAATTACCGTTTCATGGAAAACTGTTTTGACCTGAAACCATTTCACAAATTCAATTAACTTATTTTGAATATCTTGTCATCTTGCACTTCTTGATGAGAAATACAATTTCAATAAGTAAAAATACAACTTTTAGTTAAGAAAACTTATAGTTAAAAGTCTGCTGTATGCATGAACATATTTTTAATTATATTACAATAGTAATAAAATAATTGGCTTATCCGTCGTCGTGATACCAGCCGTAAATTTATTAAATAATCTGATATCACGCTTATGGAAAACCCAATTATTTTGAAGATACCATAATATCATTAAAATATGTTGATGCATATAGCAAACTTTTAACAATAAATTGTCTTAGCTAAAAGTTGTACTTTACCGTTATAATTATGGCGATTTATCCCAAGGGTAAACAGGTGTCCCAAAAGTCAACGCTTTCCCTTGGAAGGCTGGTAGGCCAGCTCATGACTGACCAGAATATCAAATTATGACCTCAGCAAAAAGTAGATAGTCTTCGAGTTGATGGTACTTTTATAAATTCGAATAGATTTTTGAGAGTCAAAGCTAACCAGTTCTAAATTCTAAGAATAAAATTTTTGTTGCGCAACTCTGAATAGTCATGCTATTGATAAAGTTTAAAAATAAACCTTGAAATGCTGTTACATCAGGAAGAAAAATAAAAACCCAATTTATGAGCAATTTTTTGTAATTAGGTTAGTTCGATACCACACCCTGAAAAAAAATGTCCTATGTTAGTTTTGTAAATTGTCTTAAATAACGGCTCATCAAATATTGTTTTTCAAATGATCTGCCAATTTCTGTGTATTACTTTTGAAAAAAAAGTTATTGCTATTTTACTACCAAAGGAGCTGCGTTTTTTTTTAAATAATTAGAATTTATAATTAAAGAGTGGCGGGCAGTAAACATATTTGACGTTCATTAGAAATGCCATTTAACACGCGTTAGAGTGAGATAAATAGTGACGCTATTTAAAATGAGTTGGAATGAGATAGTAACGCAGTTAAACGTGGTTGAATGAGAGAGGCATAATTGATATAGGCTACAGTGAGATAGATAGTGACGTGGTGCATTCCTTCTGAGAATATTTGTTAGTTTCCACTTTTTGTAATAACAACTTTAGTAAAAATTTTTTGTAAAGAATTTTTTGGTCCAATTTATTTTCCCGCAAGTGTAAAACCAGCTCAACGGGCGAAAAATATTTACAGAATGGGTAATGGTGACAATTAACCGTCACAATATTATTATGTATCTCTAAAGGAGTGTCTGAAATGTTCCGAGGGTCAACTGATAAATCAAACACTCAAAAAACCACTTTTAGCCGACCATAATAAATTTACGTCCCGTCGTGATAGCAAGTAGGATCAATGCCGTGTGACGATGATCGAAATACACTAATAAATTAGATAAAATAAAATACGTATTACTTTTGATCCTGCCTCGTCCACTCTATTCGTATTTTTGCTATGGTGACGAGAGCTTAGAGACCGGGACGAATTTCCCCCCGCGCGCTATCGTAAAATAGAATAAGCCACGCCCGGAACTGGTTTTTGTTTTGGCTATGTCATACTCTTAATAGATGTTACCGTAAATGTATATTATTAAGGAATTGTATATAATTCCTAGGAAATTAATAAAATGCCAAACTGATTTAGGCTGAATAGAGCAGAAGGCCGAAGAAAATGCTATACGTCATACTAGCAAATCCGGAGGCAAAACGGAAGGCCGAAAACAACGGCTATACGTCATACTAGCTCAGCCGAAGACTGAAAAGATTAATTAATTAATTTATATATTCGCATTTCCGGTAACACATCTATTAAGTATTACATTATCGTAACGTTTTAAGCAATTTTGTTATTCCGGGATTTTTACTATCAAATTAATATTATAAGAAGCCGACTCCACACCTACAAACTTTCTCAGTTTTTCCAACTTTAGGTATATATCGATCCAAATATCCGATCTCTGATTATAATATATACATTTGTCATTGCTAAAAAACCGCTCTCTCAAAGGTAGTAAGAATTATTAGTTAAAATTTATTGAAAAAGGCGTTACTTTGCGGAAGTCCATCATAAATTTGTGGATATATTAATAATTTGCTGCTGTCGAGCGGTCGGGCGGACTACACATCCCGAAGATGCCTCGTTTGAGGCGAAACACGTGTCGATAAGTTTTCTTGCTTGTTATTTAAGATTGCTTTATTTTGTGCTCGTACTGCTTGCTTTGCTTGTGCATGTTTTATGCGGGAGGGCGGGCGGTGCTTGAGTCTGCATTTTGAATTGCATGGTAAGAGTGTTTAGCGGAATATTGCAAATTATTAATATATCCACAAATTTAGAATTATTAGTGTTTGTTGTGTCACTCACTTTGTATTCAGCCCAAAATTTTATCAAAGATTTATCTGCGATATAATTCTTAAGCGTACTGTTGCATTACATCTCAATTATCTCCTCTTGTTCAGAACTAGAAAGATGGTCGTTAGGATCAATATAAATATGAATTGTTTGCAAATGGATTATTTATTAAAATTATTAATCAGGAAACAAATCTTATATTTTAAAACAATGCCCTGCAAAACTGTATAAACAGTTTGACTGCAGTAATGAGTCTCGTGGGTAACAAAACAAGTAAATCATTTTCTATTATTTAAAATTAAAATATAAAAGAGAAAAAAGAAAAAATAATACTTTGTTTATGATTAATTATTGAGTGTCTTTAAAATATACTTTTTAAGAGACCTCCTAAACTAATATTTATTTGGCTCGTTTCGAATATCCTCGGGTAAACTATTTAGCAGATATGGTTTATCCAGTTCCATTCTGGTGATGTATCAAAATTAGTTAAAATTATAGCTATGGAAAGAAGTTTTTTCTGAAAACTTTGCTATGTAAAAATAGTTCATTGCTATTTCTAGACATAATTGAGCAGCTTTTCAATAATTAATAATGAACAGAAAATCACTTGTACTATCCCACAAATTTATTTAATACTTCCTGACCGGTTTCGCCTTTATGGCATTATCAAAGGAATTAATATAAGATCTTAATTACACAATAAATAGTTAACATCAGCCAGTGCGATCAATGACATATGTGTTGCAAGTTCCACCAAGTGCCAACAATCAACATTCTTTTCAATAATTATTCTAGCAAGTAAGATTTTTTTTTTCTAAGTGGCAGCACTTTCGCATGCTATAACCACAGATAATATAACACAGATAATATAATAGCTATAACTAACGCCTTAAGGCTTCTACCAACGCCAACGACCTTGAACTAAGTTACTTTGTAACCATTTTATACGGTAACTATAGCATTTTTCAACAGAAGAAAAATACATAGTATAGTTATATTTCATTATAACATACACAAGTGAAGCAAGAAAATTCTAAGTTTACCCTTATTTCTCGATTTTTTGTTCACTTGTAACAACGTAACTGCTGCAGTTTTTATCGAAACAGTATGAAAATTTATAAACTTTTTCACAAAATAATATAAAATGATTTGGTTTTCTCAGTTCTTCGAAATTAATTTTATTTTACATAAAATTACTGAGAAAAATAATGAGCCACCTTAAGAGCGATGCTCTTATCTGTGTTAGATTTTATTTTTTTTATTTATTTATTTATTTATTTATTTATTTATATTTATATTTGGGAAACAAACAGTTTAACATTATATAAAAACAATACACAACTAAATTACACAAACCAGCAAAGTTTCCACACATAGATAAACAAATGTAAAACAAGCAGTACAGTTCTAAAAACAAGACAGTTGAAATTAAATATAAAAACAAAATAAAATTAAAATCAATAGATATTACAATTATTACAAACAATTTTAAAATTTCGACTGTAATTTACTATTTAGTTCTGTATAATGCCAATTCTTTATAGATGTATACATACTTATACCCACACCTCTCTTCCAATGGGGGAGGCAGACAATATAAATCTTCTGCTACGATTCTAACACACCTCTTCCGCTTCTTCCACATTCGTCAAACGTGTCCCCTGAGCTATTCCAGTGTTCTTCTTTTACAGTTTTGCTTAAGGGTCAGTGTTCCGAGATTCGGGGTTCGGGGTTATGGCTTTTTAAGACGGTAAAAATTCAAATTTCTAAACAAAATAAATACCACTTGTTACCTTACAAGATGAAGTGCAGGTTCATTAAAAAAAATCACGGCAATAATGTATAGTAACTTCAGAAAAAAAAACAGGAATTTCAAGAAAACCTCTTGAATAGCATTGCAGCGCTACGGGTGTAACCTGAACTTGACATCCTGTTTTTTTTTTCTGAAGTTACTATACATTAGTGCCAAGATTTTTTTTAATGAACCTGTACTTCATCTTGTAAGGTAACAAGTGGTATTTATTTTGTTCAGAAATTTGAATTTTTACCGTCTTAAAAAGCCATAACCCCGAACCCTGTTTTGCCCAATCTCGGAAATCCGACTCTTAATGAGCTCGTGTCCTACATTAAGATTTTTATGAAAATCAATTGCGATTAAAAAGCTAAAATATAGTAAAATTATTTTTTCGATAGCTCAAAAAATTACGAAGTTTTTGGTAATCAAAGTGAGCTTAACGGCAAGTCGCGTGACGTTATCTGACGCGATTTCATACAAAGTGATAAATATCGCTATCGCTAATTTCGATAATGACAAGAATTTTTCAAAAATTCAATAAAGGTTTTGTGCTTTGCTATGACTAATTAATCAGTTACTAAACAAAATATACTGATATTTCACAACAGGACTTGCGTCCATTGCCTATAGAATCTTCTTAGGTATTGACCATGGCCGAATACATGGTATTGACAAAGAACATAAAAAGTAGCGCTACAAACTTCCAGGGCGATCTTGTTATCTTGGAACCTGTACTGGCGAAGTGTAACTGAGATCTAGTTAGCTGACGGCTGCGCCTGCGCCACTTTACCGGAACGACGACGCTCCAGTAGATTATGGTGGGGTTGCCATTATACTGGCATATTTTACACTTTTCCGGACTGTAGCGCCCGAAAAAACGGTATTTTGAAATGCTGTTTGTGGAAAACAAATAAATGAAAATTAAAAAGTTTTAATAGCAATTTTTTATTAGGACGAAGTTCCTTATTGCACGTTACACTCCCAGACGCTTGACGAATGACAGCTAGGCCGAAAAAAGTGTAAGATTTCGACCGTCATGGTATGCATGTATATTCGTTAAATCTGTGTTTTTGTATTTACAAGCCCATGTCTATATGTAGATACAAACGCTGTTAATTTATTTCATTGTGGAACTTCAATCCAACCGGGTGCTTAAGGGGCAGGTAGTCACCAAAGACCTTGAGTCAACCTGTGTTGGTACAAATATCGACAGAACCTATATTGAAATGACGTTCATATCAGCGCGCGCTGCATTACGACGTCGCTGGATCTCCGGATAGCGCAAAATAGGAGAAAATAATAATTTTCGCAAGAAAAAAAGTTCCATAAATGATTTTTCTTAGCAATATTTTTCTTGTATCTTAGTGCAAGGACCATATAAATACCATTAGTGGTTTCAAAGAAATAACTAATTTTACTTAATTTTAGTTTAAAAACAGCTTGACTTTGAACAATGTTTTCATGGAGTTTCTTATACGCGAGAATAATTTCCTAAAATGAGGTTGTTCCTTAAAGTTATATATATCTTTTTCATAATTTTTATAGAAAAATAACTTTATCAATAGAGTCATTTTCGGATGACGCTAGTTACTGTTAGAGGCGCCTTAAATTTAAAATAAGAGAATGCAACGCCTTTTAAAACAAATTTCGTTATAAAATTCTGCTACAAATATATTATTAGAGAAATGCACAAAATAATTATGAAAATTGACAACGGAGGTTAACAAATTCAAATTTCTCGTGTAATTATTTATCTAAAAAGAGCTTGGAAAAGATTTCAAATCTGGGAACCCCAACTAACGGAGCCGGCGCGTGCGCATAAAAAAATATCGAACGCATCCTGCATGGTCCATCGGTGCTCAGTGCCCGTAGTACATACATTAAACTGAGTCACTTACATACTAAGTTATTGTTATTATTTGCATATGAATGTGTATATTAAATTTAATTAAAAATTAATCGAGTCTCAAATGAATTTAACATTAAGATGAGAATAAGTGTGCATGAGCATTTTAGTAATTTAACTATAAAGAAAATGAGAAAATAAATAAAAACGAAAATAAATAAAAATGAGAAAATAATAAAAACTTAAAAGATAAAATTTAATATTGCACATCCACAATAAAATAAACAAACGCTCTTTCGTGAATATATTAAATTAAAAAGGCTTCAAAAGTTGGACGTGTTTACTATAATTTTGCGATAGTTTGTGTTGTTCCGATCGATATACTTACCTACTAAAGTCTTTAGTGTCGGTAATGTAATGAAATGACACGCAAGATCTCAACGTAAAAATCATATTTAGTAACCATGTAGCAATAAATGGAGACCATTGGCTGAGGCACTTAGTGCATACAATATTTCCCTTCCTGGTGATAATAACGAAGTAGCTGATCAATTTAATTTTCCTTCTGAAATTAATTCAGAAATAAAAAACATAAAAAATAATCAAATGGTTTTCTGTGTGTTGTCTTACTTTGTCTAGTGTTCAGCCTTCGACAACTTTTTCCTTTTTTATTTTTTTTTATTTAAAATGATTCACATGTTTTTAATGATTTGTCGACTAGCTGATATTGGCAGAAAATGTTGGGAAACGGCAAAAATTTTAAAAGAAATATTAATAACTACAACTCACCCCTCATCACAACCCCAGCAGTCCTAAACGGCATAAAAAAATCACAAATGAAAGTTATCACACCCTACCATCACTCACAGCACAAATATATAATTTAGTAAACTGTTCACTAGTGGCTAGTTGCCGTAGTAACAACGGAGGCTCGCGAAAGTGGTGACTACAGCACGATGTGGCGTCGACTGCATCAGCGGTGATGCTCCGGTAGCTATGGACCCTGGAGGGGACGAGAAGCCAGGGCGTAGTGAAAACATTGAATTCTGTAATGAGAGACTGATTGGGCCGAAGGAATTTATTCGGATTTCGGACGGTTAATGATTCGTAATACGATACTGCGAGAATGGTTGGTTATGCCGTAGGAATTCTGGTATGTTTTGAATCCTATCTCAGGTGATCGCAATGCGAGAGTTTTGGTGGTTTCCATTACTCTGTTGAGTTCTCGTTATCGTTAAAACAATAGTCAAACGATTTTAAAGATAGCAGACTAGATCGTGGTCGAATCCATTTACAGGTTAAGATTTCGTCTAATAAAAACGTAGTTCTGTGTTATTCATTGCTGTTAAACAATACTTTAATAAAGTATGACTTCAAGACTATTTTGTCATCAGTTTCAAGTAGTTTCAACTATAAAATTACTCAGTTTTACAAGCTATTCTTTTAGCTTTCTTCACAAGACCTAAGAATTCCTATCTTAAACATTATCTAACTATTATCTAAAATCACAGCTTGCATAGTAGCTATTATTATTATAGGATTACAATGAGAGAGAGAAAACCGAAAATCTAATTTTTGAATGAAACAAGACAAAAAAAAGTGCAGTTTGCATACAAATTTTACATACACAACTTATCGAACTTTCGGTATACAGGTTGGAAAAAATTCAAGGGCCCTGGAGGGGAACTACCTTAAATCCTTTAGTTAGCTCATTTTACTGAAAGGAAACATTCCTTTATTTTTTAAAAGAAACAAAACTGCATTCAAAGATCTTCTAAAATTTGCTACCGATTCGTATAATAAAATAGCCAGGGTTTATTTTTTTAATTTTTAGTTGGTTCGATTCCCGGGTGAGACAAGCGAATTTCAGAATATCTTTGAATGCAGTTTTGTTTCTTTTGAAAATAAAAGAATGTTTGCTTTCAGTAAAATTAGCTAACTAATGGATTTAAGGTAGTTCCCCTCCAGGGCCTTAAATTGTTTCCAACCTATATATTTGTGTCTCCGTGGTACAACTCAAAAACAACTTGGCCGGTTAAGCTGAAGTTTGGCATGCCGGAGGTACATCAATCAGGCCGAAGTCCCAAAAATACGAAAAAGCCTACGATAATATTACATTTTATAGAATGTGTGCTTTGTCTAACTAAGCTTACCTACCTAGCAACCTATTTATTGGAACAGATTACATCGATATTTACAAAATTAATACACATAATAATATATACACAAAATACAAACAAAATACGTACACTTTAAAGATATATAATTTTTTATCAATGAGGTTACATACTATAAAATCATTGTTGTATACCTAGACTAACACTTTTAATTTTAATATTACTTAAAGCAGCAGATTTTTTAACGTCAAAAACTATACTAGGTGTTAAAATGATGTTGTGGAAGCCGGAAACTGGCGAAAGTACTTTTCCATACGAAAAACTTTTACTACGGAGTTAGCTCAAATCATGAAAAAAATCTGCTGTTTCATAGAAAAGTGACATAGCTACCCAGTTTTTTTTTCTCGCGTTCTCATTTTTTTTACAAATAATTGTTCGTGTTGTCTAATACTATTGCCAGTTTTCGGCTTCCACAACTTAATATTAACACCCTGCATATTTCGGTCTCAGACCAAATAAAAATTCAAGACGACTGACAACATTGAAGTTGCCGCGTAGTAAAAACTGAGACAGACCATGTGTGAGTTTCTAAAAGTGTACAAACACTAAACTGTCTCACTTTTGACCTGCTTTACTCGTTACAAGGAGTAAACTACGTCTTGATTTTTTATTTCGTCTGAGATTTCGGTGAATCTATGGTCAAATCTCCACTAAGACTTGCATTAAAAGATCTTAAATGCAAATTAAACTAAAGTCGAGTCCAGAATTAGGCGAACTAACTTGACAGTTCATTGTACACTAATGTTGCCACGGTTTGGCTAGTGCTGTTAATATCGATGTTTAAAAAGTCTTGTTAATCATTTTTATTGTGTTTGGAATCAAACTAATAATTTTACTAAGCAAAAATTAATTTAATTAATTAAAATCGAACACATAACGAATTTGGAATTATCGTCGACGATATATAGCGTTTGTCTCTATCGCACTTTCATATTTGCCAGAAAGAAAGGGATGAATGCTATATGTATTGTACATGAAATGTACCGTACTATCCCGACTGAAACCACCTAAAAGGATCACAATGGCCTGTTGTAATAACATCATTATTTTTGTATTTTATTCCTAATTTGAGGAGTAAGTATCGTAAATATCCGCTTTAAACCATACATCCTTCAGGTCATATTTATATCATATAAATTACTGTAGTTCGTCCCTATTTAGCAAGTATGTATGAGTGTGAAAGTTTCGACGACAATTACTTGATAACATATAAATAGAATCAGATTTATAGAAGGCACAAACAAGGTTATATCGACATATTTGTGTCGACATAAACCTATCACTATTTATTTTTTCCTATGTCTGGCAACATTTTCGGCTGTCAAGTTAGTTCGCCTAATTCTGGACTCGACTTTAGATGAGAAATTTACAACTACTCGCTATTACCATAATATTGTGGTAAAAACTCGACCGGTTAAAAATAGACGAATTCTTTCTAGAGCACACACGCGACCAATACCTATTTGAATTTGTTAATAAATTAACAGTTTGCCTAAGGTATGAGAACTTTTGTTACTTGTTGAATAATTCGTAGATAATAGATCTTTACATATGAAATTGCTGAAATGTTCTTACAGATTCATGAGTTTATAATTCCTGTAATTCAATAGCTATTTCAATTATTTGTTTTTTATTTGAAAGTTGATTTCAAGGTTTTATATCTACGTATTAAATTTTGTTTTTATTTTCAGTTTGATTAGCTCAAAAACGGTTCGTCCTAAACGCTATCCATTTCCATGATGAGATTCGTTGTAATTTTTTACATTTTACACTTTTCAAAAATTAAATTAACGTTGCTGTTAGCTCAATGTTGTCTCATTCATACACATGAGAAACTACATAATTTGGATTTGTCATTCCTAAAGAAATGCAAAAATTATAGTACTGAAAATTGAGTTCCCTTCAAATTCTCTATAGAAAACGGCAATTTCATATGTAAATAGATAGGTGTGTTAAATGAAACCACAGTTTTTCATCATAGTGAATAACTTCCCGAAGTAACAATCCGAGCAAATAAAAAGGTAGGTAAGTAAACATTTGTAATGAAGAGAAAAAAAATATTTACGAGAAAAAATCGAGGTCTCAAATCTATATCGTCAACATTTGATAATCAGAGCTGGTTCGCAAGTGGGCAGGGCGCATCAGGAGCTTATTTTCCCCTTATTGACAGCGTACAGTAGTTGCGTTGTCTTAATTGCTATTAAATTGCATATTTGTATTTAAATTAACATAAGTGCATAAGAAGAGTTGTTTTCTAAGTGTACGAGTATGCAATAACACTATATAATGTATAAAGACAAATAAGTCGTTTGACTATATTTGCTATTTTATCCCATTATAGCAGATGCTCCGCAGCATTGCTTGCGTTTATCCCGTTTTTCCCGATCCCATGGGAAAATCCTACATATGTGTACGGGAATGTGTACGTCATACAAGGAACTTACAGTCCAAATTTCATGTCAGTCAGTCAGTCAGTCGGTCGGTCGGTTGGTTGGTCAGCCAGCCAGCTAGCCAGCCAGTCAGTCAGGCAGCCAGCCAGCCAGCCAACCAGCCAGTCAGCCAGCCAGCCAGCCAGTCAATCAGTCAGTCAGTCAGGCAGCCAGCCAGCCAACCAGCCCGTCAGCCAGCCAGCCAACCAGCCAGTCAGCCAGCCAGCCAGCCAGCCAGTCAATCGGTCAGGCAGCCAGCCAGCCAACCAGCCCGTCAGCCAGCCAGCCAACCATCCAGCTAGCCAGCCAGTCAGTCAGGCAGCCAGCCAGCCAGCCAACCAGCCAGTCAGCCAGCCAGCCAGCCAGTCAGTCAGTCAGTCAGGCAGCCAGCCAGCCAGCCAACCAGCCAGTTAGCCAGCCAGTCAGCCAGCCAGTCAGCCAGTCAGTCAGTCAGTCAGTCAGTCAGTCAATCAGAATATTCGTTTAGTATAGATAGACAGAACAGATGTAAGTACAGGGTAATAATCAAATAATATACTTCATATTTAGTTTGACACACTAAGAGATGTAATACATTTTTTTGCAATGTCATTGTGCCCATTACCGTTTTCGTTACCCTACTTCGACAAGCACCTCCGGACATGACCGGTGTCATTTCTTCCACTAATGATCGTAAATTATATTAATTTATACTAAGCGTTAATTTGATAACCATTTTTCCACAAACTGTAACAGCAGTCATCAATATATGTGAGTGGTTGACCAAAAAGGGACCTCAAGGGAAAATAATTGATTTCGAGTAAATCGCGTTTGAAGTTTGTAGAAACAAGGTGTAATTTCTACAAAACCTTCTCAGCGCACAAAAAAAAACTACGGCACCTAAAAAATATGCTGGTTAGACCAAAACAAAGCTAAAAGACCATAGATTAAAAAATCCAAAAAAAAAAGTTTCCAATCCCTCCAGGTAACTTTTTGGTCAACCACTCACATATAAACAACTATAACGAAACTTTATTCATATTTTTATCATTAAAAATTGCTCAGCTCTTTTAGGTATAGGTTAAAAAATAATTACATCAAATGACAGTTCGTTTTTTTTTAATTCATACCATACATATACTCACTCATATCTTCCAGAGGGATAGGCGAAGAATATCGATTTCCATCTGCCACGATCATAATACACGTTTTTCGTAAGTATGTCGCCAATTAAGTTGGCATAGATTTTTTTAGAATACTTCGTAAATAATGCCTAACGAAGAAAACACTTATATAAAAATATTGTTGTATCGATAAGTACATTCCAGCTTTGATGGTTCCAGCATTAGTAACTGGAATCAAAAACCGTCCTATCAGCGTCCATGCTAGATAGAAAAGGTGTGCGCAATTTAATAAAAAACAAATTGTGGCTCTTCATAATAGTTAATGCGTTAAACTAATTAATAAAAAGTAACATTTTATATAATAAGTTAATTCATTTTATTTGAATCAAACAAACATTAAAAAATAAAACATTAAGCAATATTTTTTCGCTTCATTAACTCGACTACAGCCCTATGAATAAATAAATAAATATAATTGTATTGAAAAACTGAAAATAAGATACCCTTAAAGAATCAAGAAAGAGGTCCTGCATTTCGGGAATTTAGTTATCGAATAAACAACTTATGTAGATACTTCCTGAGTCACAAAATCTCATTCGCCAATACAGCTACCGGAAAAAAAAACAACTTTAGAGGTCAGTTCCAAATAGTTCAAAAACCGGCCTGCATTTAGACACTTTATGTAATTCTGTATAATGTCGACCTACTTCATTTGGCACCTTAAATTGAGATCAATTTGTTTCAAAAATAATGATGTAATATTTAGTTAACTCATCTATTATAAAAGTAATTGGATTATCAATTGCACTTCCTGGCTAGACGTTCAATGTTTCCGGTGTAAGGTTGCAATATTTACATTTCAATAAGTTGTATGTAATTGGGGTACGGATTAAATATATATACAACGTGTAACAGAAAGGTGTAACCATATTTGAAGAGCTTAGTCAGTCAATGGTAAAGAACAACTTTTACTATGGAACAAACCCTGTATCTCGAAAAAAAAATCGACTGTTTCATAGAAAAATGCAATGCCGCTCGGCCGAAATGTATGGAAGGGTAGATTGTGTTTTTGAGATTTCAGGTTTGGCTCCATAAGTAAAAGTTTTTCTATACCATTGACTGAATAATCTCTTCAAATATGATTACACCTTTCTGTTACACATTGTATATATTAAATATAAAAACACAGAACTTTCATTTTTATAATGAAAATCAGCCCTATGCAGACCAACCTGTAAGTCTGCGATATAAAAGACATCAACGCGCGTAAGCTCTTTCATTTACTTTCGATTTATTTGTTCTTTTTGTGCCTTTGGTAGGTAACTGATATATATTTATATAAACATGCATGTGATTTGGTAAACCTTCTCCAAGTCTACAAGTTTATTAGTCAGCTGTCATACCACAGAAGAAAAATTGCAAAAGGCCATTTAAGGCGTCCCTTGCATATAAATCGTCGCCGTCGCATGCCGATAAATAAATTAATATCTATTGTTGACTTTCCACTCTCATTTATAATTCAATGGCCGTGTCACTTGGTGCATATGGGGAGTCTATGATTTCCCTCGTCCTTTGGAAAGTAATAAGGAAAGTGGTTCCGGAAATTTTGGGCCTCCAAAGAAATGGAAAGTTCATTAATTTATGAACGGTCGCATATTACGATCTTTTACGCCTTTAAAAAATTTACTCAAGGTTAGCATATATTTTCGTTAGAATATAAATAAAGATTTATTATACTCTTTTTGAGCTTTATTTATTTATTGGAGATAGTTAATAATTACAAAAAACAATAAAACATATTTAAACTCGATATATTTCGGTCCACAGTATGGGGACGGGGCCTAAATTTAAATTGAAAATTTTGATAGAATTAAACTTTTTTAGATCATAGAGTTCTTTTAAAATATAGTCTGCAAACGTGCCCCCATGTTTTTTAAATATATTTAATAAGCATCCAGTAAGAAAAAATAACTTTTAGGTATTATCTAGGTATTATCACGCTGATAATTGCGCTGATAATTGAATATTGCGCCTCTTGATGAGAGATGGGTAGGAGTGCGGTGTGGGAGGAAGAGAAACATAATATAAAGATGTGTACAAAGTTTCATTGAGACGTCACAAACACCTAAATCGTTTATATGGCAGCTGAGGGGTTGGCTTTAATAGTTCTTTTTATGTGACAACTGCTAAAAATATAATTTTAGAACTAAATTAATAAACTAGAGTTAATTTTGTACAAAAAATGCAATCCTTCAAACAGAAACATAGTTAATAGCGGAAATAAAGATAACGTGGATAACAAAATAAGTAACATATACCTAATACTTAAGTAACATACTCACAGTGGTTCCGGAAAATGCAAAAAACCAATGTTATAGAATGTTACGAATTCAGGAAAAAACATTCTATCACGATATTTCAGAGTTACATAAAACAAAATCAGGTAGCGAACAATACTAGTGATTGCATTTTGCTTCGTTTCGCTTACACAAATAGTCCAAAGAATTTATTATATTTCGATATATATCAAATGAAACCACCATAGATTATTATTGCTTTATTTATTATTTTCAAAATCTTGAAAATTTACGACACCAATTTGACGAAAGGTCAATATTTGTTTGCTACTGAAAATTGAGGAAATATTTTTTTTTTACTTATTTATAATTATTTACGTTTGAATTCTTAATTAAATACGAACGATAAGTAAGTACTTTCCTAATTTAAACTTCAGTGATTCGTATAATAACCTACATGTTTTGTAACCTAATTATTACATTAGATTTTATTAGTGTGCAAGTATACAATTTAAAAATATTTTTTGCTTAACATGTTGAACATAGAGGTAGGATAGATCTTCTATCTGTCTTTACAGTTTTGAACGGAGATTAGAATCAACAAAGAAAAAAAATTGTATTAGAGAAAATTTTCAACTTTTATTAAACTAAATTTCAAACTTTTGTCATCAGATTAAACAAAATAAACACACTCAGCTATCGTGAGTAAGTGGGTTATGTAAATAAGCAGAATAAACCAAATAAACCAATCAACATAGTATTACCATGGTGGTTTATAGTGGCCTGAAGTTAGCTGCACAATCACGTTTGACAGATAATTTTCCCCCACGATTTTTAACGTTTGTTGAGGGTCATGACCGAATCGTGGGTGTTTATAGTGGAAATTAGTAGTTAATGAGCGTTTTTTCTTATGTCAAATTTAGTGTTAAATAAGATTCCTAGATGGCACTGTCGTATTCTTTAGCAACAGAATCAAAGACAAAATTTGCACCGATTCCAAACAAACAACAAACCACTTTGACATTGATTGCTACGATACCCTCAGAATAAGGAATACAAATAGAAGCCTGACTAAAATAAGAACTGGGCATTAGCCATTGTACTCATCTAACGTAAATTACTCCTGTGTACGAGTGAATGAAACGACGGACCGCACTTACTTTATATTTTTTCCTGGTGTGTCACTAGATTGAACCAAACAAATGTCAGATGGATGTAATTTGGATGTATTTTAAAAATTATAATACCATCAAATTAAATATGTCTCATCATTGTATCGTTGTGTTGTAATATCGTACGTTGCGTGCATCACATCTTAATTTGGTGGCATCGAAATGTCTATTGCATTTTGCGAAAGTTTACAGCTTCACCGAGAGAAATTAAATATTTTGGTGCTCTTCCTCTCAAAATTCGTGAAAGTGTGATTTATTATTGTTTGTGTTGATTGTTTTTTTAACATTGTAATAAAATGTCTTGTGCGATTGAAGGCTGTAAATCGCATACAGGAAGAAAAGAAAACAACAATGAAGCAATATCATTTCATCGGTGAGTTCTGATAGTTTTTATGTTAATAAGTTGCAGGATCATACCTAAAACTCAGTAACAATAATAGTAGTTCTTGTAAATCATACTCGTGTTCAATTCTACACCGATATTTGCCTGTTTTATATAGATTTTCTGCCGACTACGAGAGGTTATGTTTTTTCGTATAGTGATGTACTAAAGTCCGTGTGGCAAACTATCGAACATTGGTTCCCGCGGCAGCCGTGCATAAAGGATAATAGATTAATGAGAGGTTTTCTTTTTGAGTATTAAAAAAAACATAGTTTCCCAGAACTCTGTACTTAGATGGTGTTGAACTGACTACGTTGCTAGGTGCCAAAGCCAAAACGATTGAAAAAAAAACATTGCGTCACGTCACGTCACGTCACATACGCTCGTTGGTTGATGACATGTGTGCTGAGCATATTATGTGCGAATGCTTTGTTATGGTCCGTCCAGGTTTAAAATGTACCATGGCTTGTACTCATTGCGCTTTACGACTTTCATCTTTAGGAAAAAGATGTATGCCTCCATTTTTATACAAATCCACGAGGCACAGACTTCTCTTCTTTTTCTCTTAGGACCTTTTCTTTCTGGCTTAGAAAACTCATAAAAGACTGCTAATTATTTTTTTCTTTTTCCTTGTTGTTATTATTTATTTATTTTCAAAATGTCATTGTGATGTGATGTGACAATGACATTAATTACTTTTTTATGTACGTTTCGTTTTACGATCTCAAAATTACATCCAAGTGCAATAATCAAAAAATTATGTGACGTTCCGTTCCTTGCAGTAACTTACCAAGTTCAGCGCCATCTATCCAGCGACTAGGGAAGAGTAAAAAAAAAAGAAAAGAAAATCCCTCATTGCAGCGCGAGTTAAAAGAAAAATAATGCCGAATAAATATCGCTATATTTTTTGTTACAGTTTCCAAAAAGGGAAGAATTAAAAAGTGAATTAGACGAATAATTTCACCAAATTGGGCAATTAAAAAAAGCGGTCATATTTGTTCGAAACACTTTACGTCGGATTCTTTTAGACCAAACGAAAATTTAAAATGGAGACTTTTAAAAGCAGATGCCTTACCAACGTTATATTTACCAGATACAGACACATTGGTAACCTTTAAATAATTATGTATAATTGCATTATCAATCTTGTTTGTAGGTACGTGCTTGTACTATACTATAGTATATTAACTCGATAATTTTTCAATTTTAGGCAACAGAACCAGTACCTATGGATGTCTGTGGTTTAGAAAAGTGCATACTTCTATGTTCGCAAATCGTTCTGAAAGGCCTGTTCGTTCACGTTACTGCCGTGATCGACTTCACGAAGAAATTCCGCAGATCAAGACATTTTCGTACTTAGTGGTTGACAATAAAAGTACTTTGACAGGGTAGTTCTATCGTGAAATGAATTTTGGGAATGCTTATTGACTGGAACTGCGCATAATTTGATTTCTTATTACAGGTTATTAGGTATTTTAATCGTTCATTATTTGTTATTAGTTTTTATTCAAGATAAGTTGATGTTTATTTGATAGAAATAAAAAAAAATGAAATTACCTCTGTAGTAATTGCGCTGTCATCGCTCATCATTGACATAATATTATTATTACGAATCCTATAAGTCTATGATTATTATGATTTCTATTGTTGCGATTAATTCCTTCTTCCTTGATTGAACAAAGATGCGACATCAACGAACGTCTATTTGATTGAGTTAAGAGGCGACTTAAAAAGTATCCACTTAAATAGTATACGGTTGTATCTCTGATACAAGCTACAGCATTTTTTGTACTAGAAACAAGCACAATTTTGGACTTAACTTATGTACCTACCTGCCTACGATATAGTAATTTGTACTTAATAAAAAATATTATGCTAAACGAAAGATATCCTTTTATTAATTCCTTATTTACACAATATAACATGCGTCCCACTGGGGTAGACAGAGACCACTTTGCTATTAATTCTCTTGGCCTCCTTCTAAAGCAAGAGGATGTCACCAGAAAGGTCGGTGCCTCCTGCATTCTCTTTTTTTTCACACTTTGATACGATATGATGTGTGGTAAGTAGATTGGTCGCGGTTCATTTCGATTTGGTTTATTTATCGTAGTCAAAAATCGACATTGTTACATCACTAGCAAAGCAACGAACTAGTGACAACCTACCTAATTAAGAAAAAACTAATACATATCCATCTCTCTCTAACGCACTAAAATGTCGTAAGAAAATCAAGGATAGGTGTCTTTCTCCGCGTATTATTTTAGCCAGGTTTCTATTTGTATTCCTTCTCAGAATAAGGAATACAAATAGAAGCCTGGCTAAAATAATACGCGGAGAAAGACACCTATCCTTGATTTTCTTACGACATTCTAGTGCGTTAGAGAGAGATGGATATGTATTAGTTTTTTCTTAATTAGGTAGGTTGTCACTAGTTCGTTGCTTTGCTAGTGATGTAACGATGTCGATTTTTGACTACGATAAATAAACCAAATCGAAATGAACCAAGACCAATCTGGGGCTCTACCACGTAATTCTCATTTGTATCAACTTCAAGCAAATGCATGCGAAATTCAACGCGTGCAAAAGAGATGGCATGTTAGGCGGGCGTCGTCGCACGCACGGCAAATTTCAATCTCAAGTTGATGTTGATGAAAATGAGAATTACGCGGTAGACCCGCTGCTTACCACACATTATATCGTATCAAAGTGTGAAAAAAAAGAGAATGCAGGAGGCACCGACCTTCTTGGTGACATCCCCTTGCTTTAGAAGGAGGCCAAGAGAATTAATAGCAAGGTGGTCTCTGTCTACCCCAGTGGGACACATGTTATATTGTGTAAATAAGGAATTAATAAAAGGATATCTTTCGTTTAGCATAATTTTTTATTAAGTACAAATTACTATATCGTAGGCAGGTAAGTACATAAGTTAAGTCCAAAATTGTGCTTGTTTCTGGTACAAAAAATGCTGTAGCTTGTATCAGAGATACAACCGTAAACTATTTAAGTGGATACTTTTTAAGTCGCACTAAGTACGCAAATGTCTTGATCTGCGGAATTTTTTCGTGAAGTCGATCATGGAAGTAACGTACAAGTTCTGAACAGGCCTTTCGGAACGATTTGCGAACATATAAGTATGCACTTTTCTACACCACAGACATCCATGGGTACTGGTTCTGTTGCCTAAAATTGAAAAATTATCGAGTTAATATGTGCTTGTACTATAGTAGTATAGTACAAGCACGTACCTACAAACAAGATTGATAATGCAATTATACATAATTATTTAAAGGTTACCAATGTGTCTGTATCTGGTAAATACAACGTCGGTAAAGCATCTGCTTTTAACCGTCTCCATTTTAAATTTTCGTTTGGTCCAAAAGAATCCGGCGTAAAGTGTTTCGAACAAATATGACTGCTTTTTTTAATTGCCCAATTTGGTCTAATTATTCATCTAAGCCATTCACTTTTTAATTGTTCCCTTTTTGGAAATCTGTAACAAAAAATATAGCGATATTTATTCGGCATTATTTTTCTTTTAACTCGCACTGCAATTAATCTGCGGTATTATCCTTTATGCACGGCTGCCGCAGGAACCAATGTTCGATAGTTTGCCACACGGACTTTAGTACATCACTATGCAAAAAACATAACCTCTAATAGTCGGCAGAAAATCTATATAAAACAGGCAAATATCGGTGTAGAATTGAACACGAGTATGATGTACAAGAACTATTATTATTGTTACTGAGTTTGAGGCATGATCCTGCAACTTATTAACATAAAAACTATCAGAACTCACTGGTGAAATGATATTGCTTGATTGTTGTTTTCTTTTCTTCCTGTATGCGATTTACAGCCTACAATCGCACAAGACATTTTATTACAATGTTAAAAAAACAATCAACACAAACAATAATAAATCACACTTTCACGAATTTTGAGAGGAAGAGCACCAAAATATTTAATTTCTCTCGGTGAAGCTGTAAACTTTTGCAAAATGCATTAGACATTTCGATGCCACCAAATTAAGATGTGATGCACGCAACGAACGATATTACAACAAAACGATACAATGATGAGACGTATTTAATTTGATGGTATTATAATTTTTAAAATACATCCAAATTACATCCAACTGACATTTGCTTGGTTCAATCTAGTGACACACCAGGAAAAAATATAAAGTAAGTGCGGTCCGTCGTTTCATTCACTCGTACACAGGAGTAATTTACGTTAGATGAGTACAATGGCTAATGCCCAGTTCTTATTTTAGCCAGGCTTCTATTTGTATTCCTTATTCTGAGTATTCCTTATTCTGAGACGATACCTTACGATACACATTTTATCTATGGTGACATGGATAGCGCCATCTGGAGGAAAGCTTAGAACTAAGAAAAAAAACAACGAGAAAAACGCTCATTGTGATCTGATGACCGTACCCAAAGTTGAATCTTTAACGCTTATAAATCTATACCACAAAGAGGCTGTCAGTTAAAGTTTGCGTATTATGCCCTGAACTGTCTAAAGTTTCTTGGGCTGTCATCAACACCTTCTGCTTAAGATCGATCAGCTCATCATCATTATTAACCACCACATTTTTCTTCAACAAGACCACAGTTTTGCAAATCAAACTCTGCTTGAAGATATTTATTTGGTGCCTTCTGTCTTGCTCTTGTTTCGTTTTGATGGTAATTTTGAGTAATGTTAACCAGTTGTTGACGAAGTTGAGGAATTCTGGTGTGATTTGTTGAGTGAGTTGGAAGTGTATGAGTGTGTGAGTCCAGGGCTGAGTCGTCAGTTTGGCGATCAAGTTGGTGTCGTTTTTGGACATTATGGCGTGTTTGAATATCGCGCTTAGGGTTTGCAAGCCAGCTGAGGATTGCGACGTAGATTCCTATAAAAAAAAAAACATTTAACCATGTAGTCACGACATATGTCAAAGAGGGGTGTCACGGGTGTTTCCGCAAGTTTGAATAACGATTGCCGTACTTCGGGTACAAACACACGCAAGGTGAATATTCTTATGAAAATGTGAAATTCGACATTTTTGAATGTCGAATAATAATAATAATAATAAGTTTTTTTAAATCAAATTATCATAACAGTGTTTGTTGTACATGATTACTTAAAAACAAGTTGCCAGTAAGTTTGTCTGTGCCTGTGCCTGAACTAGGTGTTAGAGTACTTTAGACAGGTGTTTCAGGCAGCAGCGCTTATTCAGAAACTTATGCTAGGTTTTATTGAGTGAGACAAGTAAAATTATACAACGTGTAACAGAAAGATGTAACCATATTTGAAGAGCTTATTCAGTCAATGGTATAGAACAACTTTTACTATGGAACAAAACCTGTATCTCGAAAAATATTGTTTTGCTGTTTCATAGAAAAATGAAATGCCGCTCGGCCGAAATGTATGGAAGGGCAGATTTTTTTTTCGAGATTTCAGGGTTGGCTCCATAGTAAATAAGCTCTTCAAATATGGTTACACCTTTCTGTTACACGTTGTATAGTGTAAAATAATCTAAAGTTTTTTTTTATATACATCGCATCCTGTCAATTTGGAAAATTGAAACTCTACATATACACATACCTTGATCCCTAACCTAAGGTACCATGTCCAGCGTTTTTACATATTTATCATTATTTTTATAGCTTTACGTCTAATTACAAAAACATGAAAAAAAAAATTTTTCGCCCATTTCTCGTCAAATACGGGATAAAATGCAGAACTAATTACATAAGCAGATGTGTTTTATAAAATGAAGAGTGCCATCTTAATGTTTTTTCTTCAATATTTTTTACATATCTGAATTTCATTTTTTATGTTTTATATAATTCATTATTAATTTATTACATATTATTGAATTGTCATGTTGGAGTAATTCAAAATAACAATTTAAATTTCAATATTTTGAAATCTATTTGGAAATTAAGTCCCAAATAATTGTAATATTGGCACTACTTAGCAGCTTTGAGTGTAACGAATCACAATCAATCAAGTCACAGAAAGTTTTACAAACAAAATATTTGCAAAAAAAACACGGATTAATTAGTAATTAAGTGCAAATTTAAAATGGACGTGACTGGCAGAGAACCGAAAAAGATGGCATGGGAAAGAAGAAGCCTGTGCCCTCTAGTGGGGAAATATAATATCTGCTTAGATAATCATATTAATACTTGATTATACTACGTTTAGCGAGACGATGCAAAGCGGGTCATTCCCCAACTGACACCTGCCGCCGCGTCAAAGTAACCGCCGCGCCGTCTCGACCCTCGACACAAAGGAACCGCTGGCCTCTGGCCGCTCGCAACCTGACCCTCGTACCATGATAATCATGTGTAGTTGCATTGTATAACAAAAGTCATACAAAAGAAAAATTCGTCGTTCCAGATACGAACCTCGGTAGCGCAGTCGGTAGCGCGCCTGTCATGTAAGCAGCAAAACGCAGGTTCAAATCCTGGCCCGAGGGATATTTCAAAAATATTTGTGCTATTAAAATTTGTTTTTGATTGATTTCTAGTTTGCAATGCACTCTAATAATAATTAGAGTATTCAAAGCAATGGATTACGCAATAAAAACATAATAATCAAAGTCATACATAAAGTCAGAAGTACCGTTTTCTAAAATTAAGTACCTATCATAATACTGAGAGGTGAATGGACCGCTTTGCATCATTTCGCTAAATACCGTATAGGTAAAATGCGCATTAAATAATACCTTACAACACAGCATCTGAACTCTAAACATCAATGCTCGCAACGCAGTGTATTGCTGGCTAGCACTTGGTACTTCCTCCAGGCTATAAGACAAAACCAGCGGTGTACTGCAGTCGGAGTTCAGAATGATGTAAACTAGCTGCAGCA
This sequence comes from Ypsolopha sequella, assembly GCA_934047225.1. NCBI lineage: Eukaryota > Metazoa > Arthropoda > Insecta > Lepidoptera > Ypsolophidae > Ypsolopha > Ypsolopha sequella. The sequence continues at coordinate 6,643,764 of OW204002.1, read as the reverse complement.
GCGAAGCGCCACGCTCGTTGCAGCTGTCTTGTCGCAGGGACTTTAGTATGGATGTCGTGTCTACTTCTAGTATGACGTTTGGCTAAAATAAAAACATAGGTTATTATTACATACGACTTGAACACTCACATGTGATTGCTGTTGACTATATGCCAACCGTTTCAACCAACCGTTATCAAGGCGAGTGTCGTTCTTAGGACGACGACGCGGCGTTTACCGTCGTTGTCAAACGGGCACTGGCAGCCCGCCGATCGGCGAGCTGCACGCATTGCTCGTGCGCTAAGCGTTGGCTGCGTCGTCGAAGGAGGTGGGATGGTGGATGCACTTGATTCTTTTCATTGTTCTTATTGTTCGTTATTAGGGGCGGTTATTAAACAGACCGAGCTCACAACGTCGTCACTGTCACTGGGCACTATTCTAAAGTTGCTCGATCCATCGAGAACCGTTCCAAGACGGAGCCAGCTGCCAACTGTGGTCTCCTTGATAATGCCGAAATTGTATCAGTGAAACGGTTGGAATATAGTCAATAACAATCACACGTGAGTGTTCAAGCCATATGTAATAATAATTTGGTAAGTCAGCTCACGCGAGTTTTAAATACATATGTAATGAAAAAGATGCTTTTAATACTTAGTTTAAGGTTTCCTCAACCATAGAAACGTGTAATAAAACTTATTTCATCTACTCTCATACTGCAATAAACCAATTGCAACAGCAAAATATTTCATAATTTCTTTCAGTCAAAGTTTGCCTGGAAGATTTTCAATATTATTGTGTTGCTTTTGAACACAATGTTTGTTTGTTTGTTATAAAATGTATTTTTAATATTTTTAAGTAATTTTACAAAAGCGTAATAAATAAACAAATAAAAAGTAGCACAGACGTAACAAATATTTAATTGTTTTCAGCAATTAACTATTATTTTAAATGAAGCTTTTGTTTGAAAACAATAGTTTTTACCTTATTTTAATAATTCTTAAATAATAATTTGTATTTTTTTTTGAGTAGAACAATTATTATACTGGTTGTATTTTGTTCCACTATAAATCTATACCAAACACTAATAAAAACCACCTGATAATTGCTCTTAGTGAAGTAGTGCACGATATAAGAGAGCAACTGCAAAGCTGCGCAGGCGACTCTGTCATCACCGCTGCTTGTCGCTAACAGTACACTCGGCAGGAAGCCAGCCCGATGGATATAAGTTGCCAACACTGTATCGAAAGAAAGGATGACATCAATCAGTATGGACTGTGAAGTGCAAGTCACTTTCCACACTCGTACACCCACGTTTCGCCGATGATAATTACGTTCCAGCATGATGGGTGGTGAGCAAACACTAGCACAAAATCGGAGTCACAGCCTTACATGACTTTAAAATGTGCCGGGAATTGAACCCGGATTAGTGATCGAGTTCTCGAACCACTAGTCATAAGAAAATATGTTTTTATCAATTATTTATTTATTTATTTGTTTTTCCTTCTTACAAGTTTGCACTTAAAATTATTATTATTATCACCAATGAGTCCGTCTCCTACGGGAAGATTTTTATGAAAATCAATTTACGTTTAAAAAGATAAAAACAGTAGTTTATTAAATAATAATTTAATTAAATTTAATAATTTTTTGTAGTTTATTAAATAATAATTTAATTTAATTTAATAATTTTTTCGATATCTCAAAAAATTACGAAGTTATTGGCAATCAAAGTGAGCTTAACGGCATGTATCGTGACGTCATCTGACACCATTTCATACTAAAAATTATAAATATCGCTGTCGCTTACTTCGGTAATAAAAGGAATTTTTCAAAATTCAAAAAGTTTAGTGCCTTGCTACTAATTAATCAGTTCGTATCAAAAATATACTGATATTTCACTACAGGAGACGCGTCCGTAAAAACTTAAATATGAATTTAAGAAAAGCTAAGTATGTGCCCTTGAATTAAAAATTAAAAACATAAATTGAAATTTGTGAAGACGGGTGATTTTAAGAAGCTCTTCACTACATAATAGTAGTTTATGCTACTAGGGCGCAAAGGAATAAATTACGAGGACGATTTAAAACACGAGCGTAGCGAGTGTTTTAAACGTAACCGAGTAATTTGTTGCTTTTACGCCCGTGTATCATACTACGTTTTTCAATGCATAGTGTGAGGAAATGAAAACAAATATAATCTTGTGAACTTTAAATTATATATGGTTCAAAAGGACTGTATCCAGAGCCGTTAAACAGTGGAAAAAAAAGTATAACATCTATGGTACACAGGAAAGGCTGCAGGTTAGCCAACCATTGTAAATAAATAAAAAAATAATAATAAAGCCCTAGGGCAAAATAATCGACTTTTTGTTCGGTTTTGATGCATAAAAGTGGGCCTTTACGAGCACATGCATTGAAATATAAAACAAAGTCGCTTCCCGCTGGCTGTCTCTATGTATGCTTAGATCTTTAAAACTACGCAACGGATTTTGATGCGTTTTTTTTTTTAATAGCTAGAGTGATTTAATAGAAAGGTTTATATGTATAATACATGCCTGCGCAAAGCCGGGGCGGGGCGGGTCGCTAGTAAACTAGTAAAACTAGTAATGAATCCGGGCAAAAGCTTAAAAGCTTGATACATAAATGTATCAAGCTTTTAAGCTTTTGCCCGGATTCATTACTAGTTTTATATCTCTCTTAATGCGTTTCACAGTAGAATTATCATAACACGGCATTTATAACGCGATCAACCAAGTCATATGAAATATTTAAAGCGTTTATAAAATTAGCTAGAAGAGCCGCCCAAGTCGCTACCAGTTTTTCCGTCTGCCCAAAGAATAGTTGAAATAATATTTTAACTTCAGAAACCTCACCTTTGTAATCATTTTGACTGCATGAAAGCCCAAGCAAGTATAGGCTCAGTTTTAGGCACACATACTCGAAGTGGCGTCGGTCTTTGCTTCCTTGCTCTGAGATTGTCTTGGAAAATATAGTGGCCAGTAGCACTGCTACTTTGACGCACAGCATTTGGTGAACTTTCAATGGGACCAGGTTAGTAGCCAGCTCTAGGAGGTAGCAGAGGTTCATTTCTGAAAACAAGTTTATTTTGGCGATTTGTACCTGTATTCTGACGAATTCGCACATGATGCGCCTGCGATCTACAGAAGAGCGGCAACTGCAATTTGGAACTTTCTTTGAAGGCCTACTCCTCGCACACGGGTGGTCCAAAAATTGTAAAAAATAATGGGCATGACGAAGTCAAAGATAAATTTTAATTTTAACATTTTATTTCCTTTTGTTATTTTTGACAAATAAAAATCGAAAGTTTCATATGATTTTCGCAAGAATTCTCTTACTCCTTCCGAATGTCTGAAGCGATTTTGAATCAAAATTATGAGAATGTGTACCGTGCTTATAATTTTTGTGTTTATGTCGGTGAAATAAGTGGGAAGAAACGTGGAGACATCTTAACACGAACAATTAGAGTAATTAGGTAAATTTCCTGATGTGTCAACAACTGACGAATATAAAATTCTTACCTGTCTCACAACCATAATCAATCAGCACTTTAGACAGCACGCCCGGCAGTAACGACCAGAGATGTGAAGAGAAGTCCTGTCTGGTTTCCTCATCACCTTCTTCTATGCACAAGTTTAGGCTCTTCACCGTATTGTGCAGTACCGCTTTGTTCTGACTTTGTATCAGCACGTTCAATAAGAGGTCCCAAACGATGGACTGGGATGCTAATTCTATTGGTAGGGCATCTTCAGTTTCTAGCCATTGTGATAGCTTGAAAGAAGAATATTGTATTAAGAGGCGCCATCACGCGCAAAACCTCCATACAAATGCTATCAAAAAATTGTGAGGTGTCTATCCTATTATATTATTATAATAGTTTAGGCTGAGTCCATTGACATTATCTAGATCTATGTTTAAGTGGAAATAAAAATCGTAAAACTTGAGTAATATCTTAACCATAAACCCGTAAAATACGTAAATTTAACGGTTTTTTACCAAAACTGTAGCCAAATGTGCTTTTATCGTTTTAGATAGAATCAAGAATTAATACGAGATAAACATCGGAAATGTTATCAAGATAAATAATAATGAAAAAAATGTTTGAAAAAGTTTACAATCTTGCCAAAATTATGTTTCTCCTGACACAAGTATTCAATTTTGTGCCCGGCACGATTATATTGTCTTTGCAAGTTTCATGGAGCGTGCATATTACAGCAAAATAAAACAGCATGATATTTGGCCGCGCCCACAACTGAGTTGGTCGCACCATGATGTCCAGTATGCGCGGCCGAATTCATCGCTGCATACAAAAAGCCTTAGGTATCTGTGACTTCATGTTTTGGTTGATCTGTATATTTGTTTTCTTGTATCCATTAATTGGCTATTTAAACATTCGTATGATCTTATTTTTTAAAAAAAGACTCTAAATTATAAAAGGAGGACATTTTTTTGGTTTTTTAAGGAAATCATAAAAAGATTTCTAATTTTGACTGTGTTGTGTTATTGTCAAATTCAGATTCATACAGATATACATATATCACGTCTAAAGATGTGTGTAAAGTTTTACTGAGATTAAACCTATCAAGACATCAGAAACACCGTTTCCTATGGCAGCTAAGCGGGATGGAGCACCTTAAGGGGGATCGATTCGTGTCCGCTGCGAAATGCACTGTGTAATATTATTGTCTTATTTTTGGATTAGATATTTTTTTTTTATTTTGACAGTAAACAAGCACTTACAACATTAACTCTTACAGAGTTGGTAATCCGGGCAGATGTAAAAGTCCACAGCAAGATGGCCGGGTTGTGAGTGTAATAGACGCTTGGATTTGGCAGCAACATCGCCACGAACCTATCCGTGGCTTTTTCTAGGTTAACCCTTTCGTCTAGTGATTTTAGGGAACCGTTCGATACTGTTGACATCTGAGGATGTAATTGAGGGCCTTAAATTTTGTTAATCTTTGCCGGCTTCATTCAATGTATATTGACAGTTTTCGGCTTGGTGGTTAGGTATTTTATCAACATCCTTTACAGCAAAGGTCATTACGATGATAATAAAGAAAACCGCATCCAAATTCGTTGTGTGGTTCTAGAGTTAAAACGGAACATACAGATAGACAGACAAACAAACAGACGAAAATTCTAAAAATTGTAGTTTTAGCCTTTTTTATACTAATAATCCATTTAAATTTCGCAAACATATGTTTAATGTACAGGCATGATATTTTACTACTTTATTATTATACTTAGGATATACAGGGTGGAAAAAATTCAAGGGCCCTGGATGGGAAATACCTTAAATCCTTTAGTTAGCTTATTTTACTGAAAAGAAACATTCCTTTATTTTTTAAAAGAAACAAAACTGCATTCAAAGATCCTCTAAAATTCGCTTGTCTTACCCGGGAATCGAACGAACTTACAATTAAAAAAATACACCCTCGCTATTTTATTATGCGAATCGGTAGGATTATTGTTCAGCATAAAATTTGTCTAATAAACATTTGGTATTTGAAATAAAAAAAAGTGAAAACTAATATTAATTTTATTTTATCATCAATACGAAGAACACATATAAGTATATGAAAAAAAATTTAACGAAGACGGATATTAAGAATAGAAAAGAATTCTGATAAGTTAAAGCAAAACAAAACAAAATTTGAAATTGGAAAGAATACTTTTATCGATTTTTAAAAGTTTTGAAAGTTTTCGTTCGAATTTCAAATTAGCAAGCTTGTACTTCATACGATGTCTTTGGATGTTAGAGAGATAAGAAAATTATAACGTGTCATTTACTTGTTACAAGTGAAAAGTACTAGGTATTGTTAATAAAGAACTTTTAATAAATATTCAATTTCATGGGTATTTCGTACAACAGATGAGTGTAAGACCAAATGTTTATTAGACAAATTTTATCCTGAACAATAGTCCTATCGATTCATATAATAAAGTAGCAAGGGTTTATTTTTTTTATTTTTAGTTGGCTCGATTCCCGGGTGAGACAAGCGAATTTTAGATGATCTTTGAATGTAGTTTTGTTTCTTTTAAAAAATAAAGGAATGTGTCCTATCAGTAAAATAAGCTAACTAAAGGATTTAAGGTAGCTCCCTTCCAGGGCCCTTAAATTTTTTCCATCCTGTATATTTGATAAGCCAAAACCGAAAAAGAAAACTTATATCTTGGTAAAAGAATTAGAATCAACAGTTAATTTTGAGCGGATTCGCGGCCGGATTGTGAAAAACCTGCCTTTTTCTTTTTCTAAAAAACAGAACACTTAAATTCAAAATTCACTCAACAGTTATTCAACAAAACCTTATTACCTATGTATTGTGTATGTTGTCATCTCAAAGTATCCATTTGTTTCTGTAAATTAGAACTTCAAAAAATTTGAATTGAAAAAAAATAGAAATTCTAACTTACAGTAACCAATGGAAACTTTGCGATAGCAACATATACAATACATACATAGCTAGGTAATAAGGTTTTGTTAAATAACTATTGAGTGAATTTTGAATCCAAGTAAGATGGTGGTACCTCCACAGTCGAACCCGGCAACAGCTCTACCACTTTACTTGGAGACCCCCTCGAAGAAATTTGGGAGAGAGTAAGAGGACAGCTCACAGGCAAAAAACCAGGAGGCCCACTATGCCTGGGACCGATGCATGGCGGTATATCCATCCCTAATGGGCAATTCTTCCAGGATGACCATCGAGAGTGGCAAAGTCCTGGAAAGGCTTATGACCAGCAGTGGACGAACTAGGCTGATGGATAGATGAATTTTGAATTTAAGTGTTCTCTTTCGATTAATTAGAAAAAAGCGGGTTTTTTACAATCCGGCTGCGAAACCGCTATTAAGGACTTTTTCTACAAAGTGTTGAACTCTTTTAACAAGTTAACAAAAGGGATACAAAGGTTAAACTCCTCAAACCTTGATTAGTTAAATCTTCTTGAACTTCTTATAATCAGAATGCAACCAATGTGTAAAATAAACTTACAGCAAAGACGAGCCAAAGAGCTTTGATGATGTACTTCGGAGGCTTGAAAGTTTTTGGTAAACGCAAGATGTGCTCAATTAAATATGGCAGCAAAGGTGCTGTGGCTTCTTGCGGACTAAACATTCAAAGAAAGATTAACTTAGCTTAAAAAGGTAATCTATTACTATATAACTATATTAATGGTAATCAAGTTAAAACGGTATTTAATACTATATTAATAGCAAGCAATTTAAAAAGGTAATTAATACTATATTAGTAGCAAGCAAGTTAAAAAGGTAATTAATACTATATTAATAGCAAGCAACTTAAAAAGGTAATTAATACTATATTAGTAGCAAGCAAGTTAAAAAGGTTATTAATACTATATTATAAGGCAAGCAATTTAAAAAGGTAATTAATACTATATTAATAGCAAGCAAGTTAAAAAGGTATTTAATACTATATTCATATCAATCATGTTAAAAAGGTATTTAAAACTATATTAATAGCAAGCAAGTTAAAAAGGTAATTAATACTATATTAATAGCAAGCAATTTAAAAAGGTAATTAATACTATTTAAATAGCAAGCAATTTAAAAAGGTAATTAATACTATTTCAATAGCAAGCAATTTAAAAAGTTAATTAATACTATATTAATGTTAATCAAGTTAAAAGGGTAATTAATACTATATTAATGGTAAGCAAGTTAAAAATATAATTAATACTATATTAATGGTAAGCAAGTTAAAAATATTTATTTACTTGTCTGAAGATTGGCAGTAAAAGTAAATGTAAATCAGAAGGCTGTAAGGTTGACAATGTTTTAATTGCAGTCCTAAGGTGTGTGGTTTCTCTATCCCATTTTGTAGCTCTATTAGACCCATCTAAAAGAAAGCAGTTAATTGTACAGTACAGTAGTGACATTTAAATAATTCGCCTACGAATCTTCGCCACTCTTCGGCAAAGCTCGTATTTCCTCTTTCTATACAATCCATGACAGATTGTTCACTTCCAGTCGCATAAATAGGGTGAATTTTAATGTTACCAAGATAATTCAATAGATTGTAGAAGAATAAAACTGCTTTTACAACAACCATCAAAAATTAATTTCATTCATTTAAAAAAAGTTAGTCACTTAAAGATTTCCTTAAAATCCAAAGAAATCATGGTCACCTGAAGAGAAACGAACTTTAGATCGCGCGAAGTTATTTTTATTATTGATCTCACTATTTTGGACTATTTTAAACTTGTTCCGTAGAATTACAGTAAATGCATTATTAAGTTACTTGAAATAAATATTTATATTTGCCTGTAATAACCTTTTCATTTAATTTAACAATTATAAACACAACAAAATAACGGTTTTTTAAGTATTTTCGAGATATATTTCGGCCCACTGATGCCGGCCCCAAAGTGGCTGAAATATATCTCGAAAATACTTAAAACTGTTATTATTAAGATACATTTTTAATTAAAAAAAAATATTTAGCCTCTAACTAAAATTATGGTTTGGTTAAAAGTCATACAACAGACAGCCAAAATGACATCCATAATTGCTGCCAGTACCGATTTTTTGCACTCGTTCTAAAATTACTTTTCCTCTTATTTTTTCTACAATAAGTTTCCAATACGAATTTGTGGATATAAAAATCTAATTTTTTGCTGTCGAACGGTCGGGCGGACTACACATCCCGAGGATGCCTCGTTTAGAGGCGAAACACGTGTCGATAAGTTTTTTTGCTTGTTATTTAAGATTGCTTTATTTTGTGCTCGTACTGCTTGCTTTGCTTGTGCTTGTTTTATGCGGGAGGGCGGGCGGTGCTTGAGTCCGCATTTTGAATAGCATGGTAAGAGTGTTTAGCGGAATATTGCAAATTATTAATATATCCACAAATTCATGATGGACTTCCGCAAAGTAACGCCTTTTTAAATAAATTTTAGTTTTAGGGTTGGTATATAATAAATTAAATAAATTGTTACTACCAATTTGATGGTTAAGTATGGAATGTATATTTGACGAAAGATGAATCCTTATTTATACTCATTTATATGTGATTATTCATACCTAAAAAGAATGCGGCAAACGTGAAGACATGCCGCCATACTACTTACTCTTACAATTTATGATTCGGCTCGTTTTCGGGAATACGAACAGTGGCGAAGATTTGTATGTGCATTATATGCAGATCTATATGTATGTGTTATGTAAGTCTACCTTTAACAATTTAATAATAGGTCTTTACATATGAAATTGCTGTTTTTTTTTTACATATTCATGAGTTCATAGTTCCTGTAATTCAATAGCTATTTCAATTATTTCTTTTTTGTTTGAAAGTTGATTTCAAGGTTTGACATCTACTTGTTAAATTTTGTTTTTATTCTCAGTTTCATTATAAAAATTAAATCATCAGAAACAGTTCGTCCTAAATGCCATCCATTTCTATGATGAGATTCCAAATCATTTTTTACAGCTGACAATTTTCAATAATTCAATTAACGTTGCTGTTAGCTTAATGTTGTCTCATTCATACACATAATAAATTACATAATCTGGATTTGTCATTCCTAAAAAAAATGCAATAATGTTAGTACTGAAAATTGAGTTTCCTTCAAATTCTCTATAGAAAACGGCAATTTCATATGTAAAGACCTGATATTAAATTGTCAAAGGTTATGTGTGTAAGGTAATGTTAATATCAAAGGTTTGTTTTAAGAAAATAATAAAAATTTATGCCTCACGTGAATATCCTTTGCACACCTCTCATCAGCAAAATCTGTTTCATCATCAACGTCCAAATGCTTTTGTGCTAAAACTTTCAGAATTTCACCTAGAACTAATGTGCTCGTTTTCCGAACAGTGATGTCTTTCCTGAGATATAAAATTACCGTTATTAAGGGTCCGTTTCGCGAAACATGCTCTCGCGTTTTGACAATTTAGCATATTAAGGCAATTTGCGAAAAAAAAAACGTGTGTTTCTTTTCTGTGTATTTCATGAAATACACCGAAAATTTTAATAAATTTCTAGTATATGCATTTTGACTATATAATCTAGGGTTTTGAAATTGGAAAACATGTTTGGATAAATTTTCCTCGATAGAAATAATTGTTGAAATGAGGTCTTCAAACACACTTTTTCTCCTCGTTTGACGAATAGGAACCATATACAGAACTCAAACATATTTTATTAGGTGTGTTTTAACAATATCTAGAGATTTGATATTTGAAATTTTGCTAGCTATTTTAGTTTTTTTAATAAAAATATAAAACCAACTTTTTTCCGTTTTGCCCTGAATCCGCCCCTCTCGCACTGCACGATTTTTCGCTTGGAGTGACAGTGACAAAAATAAAATTCGCATAGACTCTTAAAACGAAATATTTTTAACAAATAAAATTTGTGTAGGTAGTTAAGGAGTTAAACTACATTATAATTTTTCAGATTTTACACAAGTATCACAAGCATCGGGAAAAAAAATCGGAAAGATCACTAAAATCACGAAAAATGTAATTTAGCGTTGCAAACAGAAAAAAATATTTTTTTTTGTTCTAAATTGAAATATATTTTTTTTACGTAAAGAGTTCAAAGTACCTTATCCATATAAAATATTATTTAAAAAGAAATACACAAACTTCCATATTCTTTTTGCGTAATTTTTCTGTACAGGAAAAATGTAGAATGTTTGAGTATTTCTTTTAAAATAACGAAAGGAAATAAAAAATAATAAAAATCTGTAAAGGCTACTTTCATTTCTTTGCTCTATAAAAAAATATTTTAGTTTGTGGTTAGATCAGTAGACTGATCATACTAGTTCCAAAGGCAAATTACGTTTTCCGTGATTTTACTGATCTTTCCGATTTTTTTTCTCAATGATTGTGATGCCTGTGTCAAATCTGAAAAATTATAAGTTCAACCCCTTAACTACTTACACAAATTTTATTTGTTAAAAATATTTTGTTTTAATATGCTAAATTGTCCAAACGCGAGAGCATGTTTGGCAAAACGGACCCTTAACGCTAAATAATATAAATAAACAATACGGTAAATATTATTAGAGTTCATTATAAACTAGGCCTGGGGCTCTACCGCGTAATTATCATTTGTATCAACTTCAAGCAAATGCATGCGAAATTCAACGCGTGCAAAAGAGATGGCATGTTAGGCGGGCGTCGTCGCACGCACGACAAATTTCAATCTCAAGTTGATGTTGATAAAAATGAGAATTACGCGGTAGACCCGCAGGTCTTGTTAAGAGGTCGCAGGTTCGAATATTGACCCGGGGAATTTTTTCAAATTCTTGTCTTTGGGTTTGTTTCTGATTGATCTTTTCTAGTTTGTAATGCACTCTAATAATATTTAGAGTATTCATAGCGATGGATTTCGCAAAATAAACATAATCTTAAAATATACGGGTTAAAAATTAACCCCCTTGCTATATTAAAATCGATGAATCAGAATCATTAAAAAAAATCGTTTCTTTATTCTTTTTTTTTTTTGAAATGGTATCCAAATTTCGAATATTTGGCAAATCTACGCGACGCTACATGTGACTGACAATACACCGTACCCGCAACCAGCCTCCGACCCCCAACCAACAATGAAAAACATTCTCGACCCCCAAACGACCTCCCCGCGATCCACCCTCCGCTCGCGATCGTTTGACAGTCTATATCTTTTTAGGGTTCCATAGTACCTAAAAGGTAAAAAAGGAACCTTTATGGTCAGTTCGTCCGTCCGTCCGTATGTCATAGTCTCATAACTTTAGCACCGTTAAAGATTGAAATTTGGAACAAAATATGCCCACATATCACAATAAAAAAAATATATGAGAAGTTTTAAATTGTTCAAAATATTTCCAAAACAAAAGTTGAAAAATAAAAAATATTATTATAAATATACAATATGGGTATCAAATTTTAGATATTAAAAAGTTGACTGCAAAAATATCTACTTTTACTATATTTACTAGCACTGGTTTCACAAAATCTTTAAAAAACCACAAAAATATGTACTAACATATGTATAATTATGTATGTTTATGTATTACTACGTCCCCCCTCCTTATCTCCGAAACTGGTGGACCGAAAAATATGAAAAAAATCATGGTAATATGTGCTTACGTAAAGATTACAGGAAAAATATTGCGGTTGCGAAATTCACGAAAACGAAATGGCGACATTCCCAAAGCTGTCGCATTACGGATCCCTAGGTACGCGAGTCTGACTCGCACTTGAACGTTTTTTTTATTATTAAATGACAAAATTAACAAAACATATATTTTCCATTTCGAACATGAAATAGTTTCCTTTAATATGGCTAGAGGGTTCATTATCAACCTGTATATATATAAATATATTGTCACGACATGAATCCCCGAGGGGGTGTCAGAGGTGTTCCCGAGTGTGAACTGTAAATTGCATTCAACACTCGGTACACCCGCGTCTCATCGACGATTATTACGTCCCAACGTTAAGGGGTGAGGGAGCCCTATCGCCGTTCTTCGGGTACAGGTACACGCTTGATAGGGCATACAGGTTTCCTCACGATGTTTACCTTTACTGTTTGGCAAGTAGTAAGTTTAGGTAATACAAATGCTATGCACATAAATTCCGAAAAACTCATTGGTGCATGCCCGACCGGGGATCGAAACTGGGTCTCAAGATTGAGAGGCCAGCGTTTTACCGCCTGAGCTACCGCCGCTTCTGAAACGTAAAATGCTGTAAACCCTAAATATTCTTTTAGTAAAGCGGTCAACCTCATAAATACTTTCCTTGTAATCTGTACTTGAGGCAGCATTTTCAAGTATCCGTTAGCAAACAGCAGGTCACAAAAATCGGACGAATCTTCCAATATTTGATCAGATAGGAAGCAAAGTAGAAACTTTAGAAATGCTCCGTATTCTTCGGTAGGAAGTTGATGTTGATTCTCCTAAAATTCGACACAAGTATATACATATTTTCACAACATGAATCCCCGAGGGGGTGTCAGAAACTCAGAAGTGTTTCGAGTGTGAACAGTGAAAATGCAAGTCACGGTCCATACTCGGTACACCCGCGTTTTATCGACGATTTTCACGTCTCAACGTGGAAGTGAGCAGTATCACCGTACACGCTTTTGACGACATACAGGTTTCCTTAAAATGTACATAAATTCCGAAATATCATTGGTATACAAGGTGACTTTTTGATCATCGTCCAAATTCATACTGGAGGCTTGATAAGTGATCAGTATCTTGGATCAATAACAATTTTTGTGAAATTTGTCAAATGAAATTTCAGCTTCCCGTAGAAATTCACTTCCAGTCCCGAGTGAATCACTATGGGGAGTCGAAATTTCATTTTATGAATTTCACAAAAATTGTTATTGATCCATGATACTGATCACTTACCAAGCCACCAGTATGAATTTGGACGATGATCAAAAAGTCACCTTGTATACCTGACTGGGAATTGAACCTGGATCTCGAGATTGAGTGGCCAGCGTTATACCCCTTTTTAGCGTTTTACTTTGCTTCCTATGTGATTTCAACTTGGCCCTTCTATATAGTATGTATATTATTGGAAGGAAAAATATAAAATCACATAGGAAGCAAAGGAAAGGGAGATTCATGATTAAGGCGAATGGATACGCCAACTGCAATTTGGACCTGTCTTTGAAGGCCTACTCCTCCCACACGGGTGGTCCAAAAACTTTCATAAAAATATATGATAGGCATAGAGTCAAAAATAAATTTTAAGTTTCATAAACTGTTTTTCTATTGTAAGTTTTGACAAAAAAAATCCAAAGTCATCGAAAGTTTCACATGATTAACACAAGAATTCTCTTACTCCTTCCAAACGCCTAAAGCGATTTTAATTATTATTTCACCAAATTATAGGAAATTTTTACATCTAAAAAATTTTAGTTCAAAATTTTTTTTCCGTTCATGGCGTCCATGTGAAAAATATTATTTTCTCCTATTTTGCGCTAGCCGGAGACGCAGTGGTTGTCGTAACAGCCACTTTTCAAGGCACGCTGAAATGAACATTATTTCAATGTCGTTTCCGTTGATATTTGTACCGACACACATCGAGTTGCTTATTTAGCGTGGTCATATGGTATTTTAATTAAAATTTGATTGATTTGACATTAAATATTTTAAATAAATGTGCAAGGAATCACAGGTTGAACTTTCGATGAGATTGTGGCTCAAAATCATCAGGGCTCTTCGTACACAACCGAATGCTGCGCGCGCCTGATCTACAGCTTGTCTAAAAAGTCATGAAATGGAACTAAAATTGTTTTTACTGGTAACACCTGATTTCCCCATACAAAAGATCTCCGGTGTTGCCATATTAATTCTGTTTTGGCAAAGAAAGTGGCGCCCCTATTTATTTCACGACTTTCTTGACAATCTCTGATGATGATGATCGAAAGCTCGGCCTGTGCCTCCTTGTAAAAAAGTGAGTCGGACTCGCGCACAAAGGATTCCGTACCACCACACAATACGGGTACAGAACCCTAAAAACATGATAAATAATTCCACATGGTGTTATAACAGTCCAACATAACTTGACACTTACGATCTATTAAACTCTATGCATCTAAAGGGTCTTATTAAGTTGGTCACTTATAAGTTCCTAAATAATTAAATATTTGTCATTTTTAGATGTTTTACTATGTGTGTGCTATAAGATCTACCTGTAAACGAAATTTCAAGTTTCTAAGTCAACTGGAAGTGCCAAGTTTTCATGATAAGCAAATTTGTATGAAATTGATTATGTATAGTGCAATAAGTATTTTTCGCGTTCAGTTAGAAGATTGATTTTTTCACAGCACCATGGAGTCGCAAATTTCTGTAGGAAGTATCAGTTTCAAGTTGATATCCCATACGGGGGCCAAGCAAAAGGGTCTTGACAGACAGACAGATGGAAAAAAAGTTTTTTCTTTTTAATTAAATGTTCAAAAACAGTTCGTCCTAAATGCCATCCGTTTCCATGATAAGATTCGTAATAATTTTTTACAGCTGACACTTGAAAAAAATGCAAAAATGTTAGTCCTGAAAGTTGAGTTTCCTTCAAATTCTCTATAGACAACGGCAATTTCATATGTAAAGGCCTATTATATAAAAAGAGAAGTACCTTGGTAAACGTAACTAGTTCAGTAATAACACTGTGAACCGACTTCATCATATCAGTAGCGCTCCGCATCAATGAACTTACTTCTTGTTCATCCACTAGGATACTTTGAATGAAATCACCGGTTTGTTCGTCTTCACGTAGAAGTTTTATTAACCTGAAAGAAGTAAACATGTGGCTGTAATAGCTTTTCTTAGAAAAACTACATGGCGCTAAGTTGGCAACACTAACAGTGAATATTTCAGCGCCATCTATTATGGAAGTGGGAATCGTTACGTGACATCGTTGCGCCACTAGTGTCACCAATCGGTATTTTTTAGCATCGTGTTCGTTAGAGGATTTAGCACCGCCATCTAGATTTCGTTAGAATTTTACATATTTTTTGTGGCTACAAACTGATGTATGGGAACTGCTAGTCTATACGTAGTAATACTTAGTATATGTCTAAACAAAGGGCAGAACCAGGATTTGATTTTGGGGGTGGCCATTTTGAAAATGTTTATCACAAAGCAAAAAAAAAGGTTATAGGCGCCGCACACTGGTTCCATATCACGAAATCGTGGACTTAGGGTGAAGTCAATTTGAAGGTCAAGGAATCGAACTGATTTTTTTTTGGTAGACTGCTGAAACTATTACAAACACCTTTTACTGATGTAGTTTTTCTGAAATATGCATTAATTTAAGAGAAAAAAATCATTGAATTATTTTTTGTATGGAGAAAATTATGTTTTTGTCAATTACTTGCGAGCTTCATGTTTATTTAAAATGAAACTTACTACAGGTCATTGAGGAAGTTACGGCTAACATTTTCTTTCCTTACACTTATCTGCGTAAATCTGCGATTTGGAAGCTACAGGCACTTGAAAATATTTAATGAAAAGGTCAAGAAATTGAACTGATTTTTTATTTTTGGTAGACAGCTTACTCTATTACAAACATCTTTTACTGATGTAGTTTTGCAAAAATATGCATCACTTTCAGAGAAAAAAAAATATTGAATTATTTTTGTATGGAGAAAATAATGTTTTTGTCAATTACTTGCGTGCTTCATGTTTATTTAAAATTAAACTTAGTTCAGGTCATTGAGGAAGTCACGGCGAACATTTTATTTCCTGACACTTATCTGCGTAAATCTGCGCTTTGGAAGCTACAGGCACTTGAAAATATTTAATGAAAAGGTCAAGGAATTGAACTGATTTTTTATTTTCGGTAGACAGCTTACTCATATGTTTGTAATAGAGTCAGCAGTCTACCAAAAATAAAAAATCAGTTCAATTCCTTGACCTTTACATAAAATATTTTCAAGTGCCTATAGCTTCCAAAGCGTAGATTTTCGCAGTTAAGTGTAAGGAAATAAAATGTTGGCCTTGACTTCCTCAATGACCTGAACTAAGTTTAATTTTAAATAAACATGAAGCACGCAAGTAATTGACAAAAACATAATTTTCTCCATACAAAAATAATTCAATATTATTTTTTCTCTGAAAGTGATGCATATTTTTGCAAAACTACATCAGTAAAAGATGTTTGTAAAAGAGTAAGCTGTCTACCAAAAATAAAAAATCAGTTCAAATCCTTGACCTTTTCATTAAATATTTTCAAGTGCCTGTAGCTTCCAAAGCGCAGATTTACGCAGATAAGTGTAAGGAAATAAAATGTTGGCCGTGACTTCCTCAATGACCTGAACTAAGTTTAATTTTAAATAAACATGAAGCACGCAAGTAATTGACAAAAACATTATTTTCTCCATACAAAAATAATTCAATATTTTTTTTTCTCTGAAAGTGATGCATATTTTTGCAAAACTACATCAGTAAAAGATGTTTGTAAAAGAGTAAGCTGTCTACCAAAAATAAAAAATCAGTTCAAATCCTTGACCTTTTCATTAAATATTTTCAAGTGCCTGTAGCTTCCAAAGCGCAGATTTACGCAGATAAGTGTAAGGAAATAAAATGTTGGCCGTGACTTCCTCAATGACCTGAACTAAGTTTAATTTTAAATAAACATGAAGCACGCAAGTAATTGACAAAAACATTATTTTCTCCATACAAAAATAATTCAATATTTTTTTTTCTCTGAAAGTGATGCATATTTTTGCAAAACTACATCAGTAAAAGATGTTTGTAATAGAGTAAGCTGTCTACCAAAAATAAAAAATCAGTTCAATTTCTTGACCTTTTCATTAAATATTTTCAAGTGCCTGTAGCTTCCAAATCGCAGATTTACGCAGATAAGTGTAAGGAAAGAAAATGTTAGCCGTAACTTCCTCAATGACCTGTAGTAAGTTTCATTTTAAATAAACATGAAGCTCGCAAGTAATTGACAAAAACATAATTTTCTCCATACAAAAAATAATTCAATGATTTTTTTCTTTTAAATTAATGCATATTTCAGAAAAACTACTTCAGTAAAAAGTGTTTGTAATAGTTTTAGCAGTCTACCAAAAAAAAATCAGTTCGATTCCTTGACCTTCAAATTGACTTCACCCTAAGTCCACGATTTCGTGATATGGAACCAGTGTGCGCCGTAAGCCTTGAGGCGTTTTTGGCAAACCTATCGATACCGTATACATATACCTATGCTATGTGAAAGTGCATCTGAATCGAATTGAAAAGTCTAGTCAAATGTATTGGATACTTGGGTGTTTAGGGGGGACTTGCCCCCCATAGCCACCACCCCTATACCCGCCAACAGCCTAAACCTATCTGCGCAGATCCAAGACTTCGCGCAGGAGGGTAGGGGGCAATTTCAAAAAATCTGCTAGCGTTTTATTTATGAAGATTAAAAAAATTGGAACAAGTCAAACTTATGTATTTGCTTCGTTCGTGACTCAGGGGGGGGGGGGGGGAATTGCACATATTACCTCCTCCTGTATCCACACCTGACATGTGCCAAAAGTAAGATCATTACTGTTAAATCCTCAGAAATGTCTATCTACAATACAAATACGGTTTTTTCTTTGCAGAACTGATATGCTCGAGTATAATATTTTCCTTTAGACTAAATAATGGTCTATCTCTAATAATGCCACAGGTGGACAAACAAATAGACTGAAACCGAAGCTTCGAAGGATTTATTATACAAGGTGACTTTTTGATCATAGTCCAAATTCATATTGGAGGCTTGGTAAGTGATCAGCATCATGAATCGATAACAATTTTTGTGAAATTCGTGTAATGAAATTTCGACTTCCCATAGTAATTCACTCCCAGTCCTGAGTGAATCACTATGGGGAGTAGAAATATCATTTCATGAATTTTACAAAAATCGTTTTTGGTTCACGATGCTGATCAATTACCAAGGCTCAAGTATGAATTTGGACGATGTTCGCAAATTCACCTTGTATAAATATAAAACCTTACAAAAAATATATAACTAGTCACCTCAAAACATCCATTCCCAGTTGGCAAGTGATAGCATAGAACATCCCCGCTACCTCGTTTCCGTCTCCCATCAACGCTGAATGGTTCAACGCACCAATCAGCAGTCTGAACCATTGGCGCAACACCTCTACCAATCCTGACGATGTATCGCCTCGGATCCTTAAACCTACAGCGAACGATATTTAACTTTTTTTTATTATTATTATTACATGCGTGTTCACATGAGTGTTCATCACGTGTGACTGTTGTTGACTGTATGCCAACCGTTTCACCGATATAATTTCGGCATTATCGAGGCGAGTGTCGTTCACCGTCGTTGTCAAACGGGCACTTATTTTACCCTTAAGGCGATATGCGAAAAATATACGGGTGTTTCTTTTCTATGTAATTCATGGAAAAATTTAATAAGTTTCTGGTATATGCATTTTGACTATATAATCTAGGGTTTTGAAATTGGAAAACATGTTTGGATAAATTTTATGAGGTTTTCCAACACACTTTTTCTCCTCGTATGACGAATAGGAACCATATACAGAACTCGAACATATTTTATTAGCTGTGTTTCATTGAAACAGTTTCAACAATATCTAGAGATTTGATATTTGAAACTTCGCTAGCTATTTTAGTTTTTTTATAAAAATTATAAAACAAAAATTTTTCGCTTTCGACCTGAATCCGCCCCTCTCGCACTGAGCGTGTTATCGCTTGAAGTGACAGTGACAAAAATAAAATTCGCATAGCCTCTTAAATTTTAAAATACGATTTCAATAAGGGTTAATAGAACAATGTTTTACTTCTACACTATTTTAAACATTGGTTCCTTTAGCATAACTAGTCATTAACTTTTGTTTAACAAAGTTTACCAAACTTGTTCTCCAATCTCAACAATCTTTGTTTAAAAAGCATATAGTTATTATTTAGAGATGATTGTTGAAAAGTTTCGTTTCTTTTTATTGGTTTTTGGAACGAAGTTCCTTGGCGAGGAGAGCTAGGCCAAAAAATGTGTGAGACTTCGACCGCCACGGACAGACTATTAGTATGTTTATTTGTGTGTTTAGGGGGTTATTCATCTATTACGTAAGAATTGGCCTTTTTTGATCCCCTCCCTCCCCTGTGTAAGAAATAATAAGATTTGTTTGAAACCTTCCCCCCAATCAATCTTACGTAAGAACAAATTTTAAAATAAATATTCATATAACGTAAGAAACATGAAGACCCTCCCCCTCGTCTATGTAAAAAAAAACAAGATTTGGTGTGACCTCTTAAATTCAGCGTCTATTATTACTACGAAATAAACGTGCGGCGTGCGCGTCAGTAGCGAAAGGAACTTCGTTTCAGCCGGGTGGCGTAAATAGAAATGCTAGTTTAATACGTCCCCTTAGGCGGAGACGAACTGAGCTAGCATTTCCATTTGTTTTAAGCGATAATCACGAGTAAATGCTGTTTCAATACGTCAATAGGACGAAGGTTTCTGGTACGTTTCAATGCTTAATAACTTGGAAATCCTACGCTAGTATGTCACCATCTGTGACGTATTGAAATAGCATTTACGCGTGTTTGTCGCTTGGAAACAACTGGAAATGCTAACTCAGTTCGTCTTCACCTGAGGCAAGGGCGGATCCAGCCTGCGAGCCAGCAGGGGGGTCACAGGCTCCGAATTAGGCCAAATATATAATACAATTTTGTGCAATTTTAGGTAAATTTAGCGTGTCTCTATAAAAAAAACTAGGCCCAGGGGGGGGTCATGACCCCTATGTCCCCCCCCCCCTGTGTCCGCCGTTGCTGAGGGGACGTATTAAGAGGAGGCCTACCTTTTCAACAGTTTTTGAACGATTGTACTGAATCTACCACAGTCACAATCAATATGAAACTTATCCGATATATGTTTTTTCAAACCTTTATCTTTACGTTGTAAGTAGCGTTACCAAATTAGAAAATTTCATTTTTGAAAATAGTCTCTTTTTGAGTGTTTTTTTTGGTTTTGCGTTTAATCCATTTGATTTTTATGTGTCATATTTTACTATCAATAAAAATGGTTAATGATCTTTATTCTCATAAGAACATAGTTCACTTAAAATGAGATTTTGCTTAGATAACATTTAGTTTATTCTATGATTTGTCGACAGTGTACATATGTGGGTAGGTAATATTTTACTTTAAAACACGTTTGTTGCAATGTAAGTTTTGAGCTTAGTTTTAAAAGTAGATATCAATTCACATTCTTTTATGTTATTTGGTAATTTGTTATAAAGTTGCACTCCACCATATAGTAAATTTCTTTTTCCATACTCAATACAATGTGATTTTAATATATTTTTTCTTCTGAGATTATGTTTAAATGTTCTTTTCTCCAGGTTAATTTCTGTATGAATTTGTTTTTTTAGAATTTTTCGTATAAGGATACAAGTATTATATGTGTATATTTGTTTAAGATTGAATAATTTGGTCTTTTTATATAATGTACGTGTAGGTGTTAAGTATTCAAACTGTAGAAGAACCTTTATAAGTTTATTTTGTGTAGTTTGAAGGCGTTTAAGGTTAGATTCTGCAGCACAGCCCCATATTTCAATAAGATAGTCTAGTTTTGATTTCACCAGGGTGTTATACAGTGTATAGCGTATTTCCCTTGGTACACAATGTACCATTCTGTGTAAAGCTCCAGTAAGAGATGTTATTTTAGAACGCACATGTTCAATGTGTGCCCTGAATGTCAATCGATCATCTAATATAAGACCGAGATATTTTTCTTCACGTGATTGATGCAAAGTTTCGTTATTAATGGTAAGTGGAGGAAAATCTTTAATTTTTTTATTTTTTGCTGAAAATATCATGTATGATGTTTTTTTTGTATTTATAGTTAGTAGGTTGTATTGGCACCACCTGTTATATGTATTTAGATCCTCTTGTGCTTGTTTTGTGATTTCAAGGATATCATGACCAAAATAAAAAAGGCAAGTGTCATCTGCGTACAAGGTAATATGGCCCTTTATACCTACTTTTGATATATTGTTAACATAAATTAGAAAAAGCAAGGGGCCCAAAATTGATCCTTGAGGAATTCCACAGGTAATTCTAGAGGGTTTGCTTTCATAGTCACCCATTTTTACAATCTGTTGCCTGTCTTTAAGATATGACACAAACATTTCATATGCCGGTCCAGTGATGCCAATGTTGTGAAGCTTTTGTAGAAGTAGATTATGGCTCACCGTATCAAAAGCTTTTTTTAAATCTATAAAAATTCCCAAGGCTATGTTTTTTTATCAATATTAGTTTTAATTTTTGTTAATAAGTCAATTGTAGCTGATAATGTGTTGGATTTAGATCGAAAGCCATATTGGTGTTCAAATATAAAGTTTAAGTCTGTGAGGTGTTCATTTAAACGATTATATATTGCTTTTTCCATTATTTTGGACATCACTGGAAGACCTGATATTGGTCGGTAATGTTCGGGGTCTGCGGTTGAACCTGATTTGTGGACGGGGCTGACTTTAGCTATTTTCAGACTGTCAGGGAATACGCCAGTGGCTAGGCATTTATTAATACAATTAGTTAGATCCTTAACTATAACACTCTTCATACACTGAATAACTTTGGTGCTAACTCCATCAATACCGGTGCTGGTGTTGGCATCAAGGTCATTTATAATCTTTTTAATTTCTCCTATTGTACATGGTCTTAATTCCGATAGTTGTTTGTCAGGTGGGTGTTTAATGTAAGTTAGTGTGTTTATTTTATTGTCGTTGTATTTTTTGGGAATTTTATTTGCTATTATACTTCGTGCTTCGTCCTCGAGATTAGTAACTGAAATATATAAAACACAGGTAGTATCGTGTCTAGGATTCACCACTCGCACTAATAGTTGAGAATTTTTAAAACAAAAAATCCTCTAAAACCAGTTTTTTCCTACGCTTGCCACCCCATCCCTAGGTACGTCATTCACAGTTTAGTGCTTCACCACTCAACATAGCTCGCGAATATTCTGTGCACATTTCGCGTTTATTTTGTGTTTAAGTGAAAGTTTTGTGAAATAAGGGCATTATGCCGAAAAGGAAACGTCATGGTGATCACCAGGATGACGTTAATCGTACAATAAAGAAATTAAAGCGCAAACTAAAACGCGCTCGTAAACGTAATCGTCGGGTATCTGAGTCATCGTCATGTTCGTCTCCGAGGGTTTCGCCGCAGGACTTGGATCAACTAGTTGGTATGTAACATAAAACTATCAGTGGATTCGTTATTTTCATCGGAACTGGAACATTATCCAATAGACTGGCCACGTTCTTTTCATAGGAATTGTAACATATAGTGCCATTTCACATCCAGGTTCGCTCATTTCGCAGGACTTGAGCATACGCCTGACATTTACTAAGGTTCGCTCATTTCGCAGGGCTTGAGCATACGCCTATATAATAAAACTCTGTAAAATGTTTTAACTCGCTACAAAATTTTATGAGTAAAATTTTCAATCCACCCTCAATTTCTAAAAATAGTCTTAATCATTCTAGCCGAGCAATCCGAAGAACCGATGACGTCATTTGACTCAGAGAATCAAGGGGACAATATGGTTGAATCCATGGAACCCGGCGTCATACCCATTGCCGCTAATGAATCTATAGCTATAGATAGCGAACCACCGATTTTAGAAAATGATAAGCCGATTTCCATCGCTTCAGATGCAGAGGTAGATGACGATCTGTTAGAAATCCTGGGTAAAGACTTGTCTGCAACGACAGAGCATGGTCCTGACTTACACAGCGAGCTTAGTATTCGTTTACAACACATAGCCACAGCTGGCTTAGATAAAGAGACTCGCAAGGAGCTCAGTGCCAAGTACCTCATTCCAGCCAACTGCATGAAAATCTCGGCCCCAGTAATGAATGACGAAATAAAAGCTGCCTTACCCGAGATAATAACCAAACGAGACAAAGGATTAGAAAATCGACAAAAACAAATAGCATCGGCTATATCCTGTCTAGGTGATGTTATCTCATCTCAACTACAGACTAAAAATAGAGATAATGGCTTGCTTAAAAAGCTGATGGACGCTACTAAAATATTGTGCGATGTCCAATATTTCGATTCCATGAAACGTCGTTATTTTGCGAGCACAAGTGTCAAGAAAGATATCAGTGACCATATTACCAAAACCAAGATCGATAGATACCTCTTTGGTGAGAATCTCGCTGAAACCCTTAAGTCAGCCAAAGCAGTCTCGAAGTCGAGTGCGGAGATAAGAGTCACTCAAAATAATAACAAATTCGTTCGAAAACCGGTGAACCAACAACCATCGACTTCAAAAAACTGGAAGTTCCCCTCGACGAACCGCCGCCAGCCGTCGGGGCTTCAGAGGGGCCGCCAATTTGCAACCCCACTGCCGCCGCATCTGCCTGCCAATCTGCCGCCGCCGCCTCTGCCACCACTGGCGCGCGCGCCGCCTGCAGCCTTATCGAGGCCGTCGCGGTATCAGCCGAGACAAACCTACCGCCACTAGATGAGGTAAAGTACGCCGGACAGTTGGCGTTGTTTATAAAACAGTGGTCTCTAATTACCAACGATCGCGTCATACTGTCATGGATTAACGGGTATAGCCTGAAATTTATTAGTACTCCAGATAAAAATGAATTGCCAAAGTTGCCTTCTTTCACTAATATGGAAAGGTTTCATTTGGGTAAAACCATAAATAATCTATTGCATATCGGAGCAATATCTAAATGTGAAAAACTTTCTGAACAATTTTTGTCAAACGTTTTTTTGCGACCTAAACCAAATGGCAAAATGCGGTTTATTCTTAACTTAAAAAACTTAAACAAGCATATAGAAACAAGTCATTTCAAATTAGAAGATTTACGGACTGCTATTAAATTAGTTACACATAATTGTTACATGGCTTCAATAGATATTCAAGACGCTTATTTATTAATAAAAATTGACAGTGACTCACGAAAATATCTACGGTTTTTTCATGACAAACTTTACGAATTTAATGTTTTGCCATTCGGTCTGAATACGGCCCCATACGTGTTCACGAAGATAATGAAACCCGTAATTAAGTTATTGAGGACCGCTGGCTATGTATCGACCTTATATTTGGACGATTTCTGTCTCTTTGGTCGAAATTATAATGAATGTAAAGAAAATATTGACGTCACATTAAAACTGCTAACTTCGCTTGGTTTTAAAATTAACTTTGAGAAAAGTTCTTTGCAACCGTCAAGGTCTTGCAATTTTCTTGGCTTCATTATCGACTCAAATAAATTACAAATTAGTCTACCAGAAAAAAAGAAAATAAAAATAAAAACAGAACTACTCAAATTTATAAAAATAAAGAGATGTAAAATAAAAGAATTCGCCCAGCTTCTGGGATTGTTGGTTTCTGCATGTCCTGGGATAGAATATGGAATGCTTTATACAAAAGAGTTCGAACGGTGCAAATTTCTTAATTTAAGAGGTCATGACGACTATGAAAAATATATGACGGTACCTCAGACTCTTCAACCTGACTTTGACTGGTGGTTGCGGACAATCGATAATTCTGTTCGCAAGATCAGAGACGACAGTTACCACAGTGAGATATTTTCTGACGCCTCAACTACGGGGGGTTGGGGGGCCGCGTGTGGTTCCGAGACAGCCAGTGGGAGGTGGTCTGACGAAGAACGTGCTATGCACATTAACTATTTGGAGCTGTTAGCTGCTTTCTTTGCATTAAAAGTGTTTGCTAAAGATTTACACGATTGCCAATTGTTATTACGTATCGATAACACAACCGCGATAAGTTATATTAACCGAATGGGTGGTGTTCAATACCCCCATTTAAATAAAGTCACTAAAAACATTTGGCAGTGGTGTGAAGCCAGGAAAATATATATTTTTGCGTATTACATAAAATCTAGTGAAAACACAATAGCCGACGCTGAATCGCGAAAAATACATCCAGACATTGAATGGACATTGACGGAATTCGCTTTCAAAAAGATCGTACATAGCTTTGGGATACCACAAATTGATCTTTTCGCTAGCCGCTTAAATAACAAGTGCTCCATATACGTCTCCTGGGATAGAGATCCTGACGCATTTGCCATAAACGCATTCACCATCTGCTGGTCTAAATATTATTTCTACGCATTTCCTCCATTTTCCATAATTTTGAAAACCCTTAGGAAAATAATATCAGACAAAGCCAGGGGCATTGTTATTGTACCTATGTGGCCAACTCAACCTTGGTACCCAATTTTTAACAAATTATTAATTTCTGATTTGGTTAAATTTAATTCTAACCAAAAATTTTTAATATCTCATTGCAGCAGATGGGACATTCAGAACAATCTTACACTGGTTGCCGGGATCTTATCCGGAGAGCGTTTCTACGAAGAGACTTAACGCCAGCCTCAGTAGAAATAATGGTTGCCTCATTATCAGACAGCTCTATTAAACAATATGATGTATATTTAAAAAAATGGACAGAATTTTGTAATAATCATTCCATAAGTTTATTTGAAGCGCCGATTCCTAAAGTTATTAAATTTCTCACTGATTTATTTGAAACTGGCTCGCAGTACAGCACACTTAACTCGTGCAGATCAGCCCTATCGCTGATACTAGGCCCTGAAATCGGTAAAAATGAGACAATTGCGAGGTTTTTTAAGGGCGTCTACAGATTACGACCCTCCTTAGCAAGGTATAACGTAACATGGGACACATCATGTGTATTAAATTTCCTACAAACTTTAGGTCAAAATGAAGACTTATCTTTACAAAATTTAACAAAAAAATGCATCACACTATTGGCTCTTACAACGGCACACAGAGTGCAAACATTATCTAAAATAAATATAAAAAATATAGAAAGACTCAATGATAAAATTATTATTAAAATTCCTGACTTAATTAAAACTTCTAAATTTGGAACAAATCAGCCCATGTTAGTGATACCTTACTTCAATGAAAAACCAACAATATGCCCAGCACTGACTTTATTAACGTATGTTGAAAAAACCTCTCAGTTTCGTCAACATGACGTCTTATTCCTGACGATTAAGAAACCGCACCACCCAGCTTCTACACAATCGTTAAGTCGCTGGATAAAAGACACCTTAAAAGATTCTGGTATTGATGTGGCTATATTTTCAGCTCACAGTACGCGCCACGCCGCCACTTCGCGCGCCTGTAGTTCAGGTGTGAACATTGACTTGATTCGTAAGACAGCTGGATGGAGTGGCACGTCCAATACTTTTTGGAAATTTTATAATAGAGGCATCATTAATAATGATGATCAATTATCGGTGGCAAATGCTATCCTTAATTATTAATTTAATTTCAGTGAGATTAATTACGTTATTAAGAAAAATTCTTAGTTTATTTTGGTTGTAATAATTATTGTTATTTGTTAAGAAACAAGGTCGAAGTCTTAATATTATTATTATAATATTATTATTTTTTTTTTGGTACAAAGAAATTGCCTTTTTGTTTAGAAATGTATCTATAATTTGTTTCATATTTTGTTCTTTTTATAATAAGATTAATTATTTGTGATTTTTGCCTACAGATTTACAACTATTGCTAACTAGGTATATAATAAGAAAATTTGATTTAATTCTTCTCTGGTTCAGAAATACAGCGTATTTTCATAATAAATTTTTTTGGCGTTTGATATTTCCGGTTCTGACTCTCAAGATCTACCTGTGTTTTATATATTTCAGTTACTAATCTCGAGGACGAAGCACGAAGTATAATTTATGATTAAACGAACTTACCTGAAGTGAAGTTCTATCATAATTATACGAGGTGCTTCGTCCGAAGAGATTAGTAACTCACTCCCGCCCACCCATCTTATACCCAGGAAATACAGGAAATATCAAAGTTTTGAATTCAGCTCTAAACTTAATGACGTACCTAGGGATGGGGTGGCAAGCGTAGGAAAAAACTGGTTTTAGAGGATTTTTTGTTTTAAAAATTCTCAACTATTAGTGCGAGTGGTGAATCCTAGACACGATACTACCTGTGTTTTATATATTTCAGTTACTAATCTCTTCGGACGAAGCACCTCGTATAATTATGATAGAACTTCACTTCAGGTAAGTTCGTTTAATCATAAAGTATTGTACCTATGTTGGAGAAAAAATCATTAAAATGTTCACATATCTCAGTTCCGTCTGTAACAGATTTTGAGTCAATTAAAAGTTTTGGGGGAGCGCAATTGGTTTTTATTTTATTGTTGGCAAGTGAGTTAATAAGTTTCCACGTCGTTTTAGGGTTTTTTTTACAAACTTTGAAGGCCTTGAGGTAGTGGTTTCTCTTCGATTTATGGATCAGTTCTGTAACCTTGTTTCTCTTTTTTATGAAATCATCTTTGAGTTTGGCGTTTTTCGAGTCTTTTTTAAGTTGTGACCATAGGATATTCCGTTCATAGATTCCATGTATTATATCTTTATTAATCCAATCCTGGCGAGGTGGATTCAATATTTTCATTTTGTTAATTTTGTTTTTTGATATCTGATCTTTTATAAATAGTTCCAAGGTCTCATAGTTATCAGCTTTTTCCGAACAGATTGCTCCAGCAGTGCTTTTATACAAAGAGGCGTAGTCGATTGTTACGTAATGCACACGTTCTAGGTGAGTAGGTTTATACTTCGTTAGTTCGACATATATCTGTTTGTGGTCTGACATCGATGACTCAATTACAGTAAAGTGGATATTCCTATCATCCAGATTACAGCAAACATGGTCCAAGATAGTTTTTGTCTTAGCAGTTTCCCGTGTACAGTATTTTGTGTTGATTTTATTAACTATATTGTAGCCAGTTTCCTGCAGTGTACTTATGTAGTCTTTAGTATTGGCATCTGAGGTGAGTAAGTCTATGTTAAAATCACCAAGAACTATCCCCTTCTTTCTTTGCTCTAGTTGCAGTGAGTATTGTTCCAGAAATTGTTGATTATTCGTTCGTCCAGGTTTGTAGATAGCTCCAACGTTAAGTGAAAACTTAGGTAAGTAGATCCAAAGATAGTGGTTACCGTTAGAATATAGTTCCTCTGATAGTTCATATTTAATACTGTTATGGATAAATATTGATACTCCGCCTCCTTTTTTATTCTGCCTGTAGTTATATAAGTGTGTATAATTTGGTAAGTAAAAGGACTTGGCTTCGAATTCCGATTTAATCCATGTTTCTGTCAAAATAAGTATGTGGACTAGCATTTTTATAGATTTTAGTACACATTGTAATTCATCAAATTTTCCAGCTTTACATATACTTCGGGTATTTGCATATAGAAACTTCAAAGATGAGGAGTGTGAGGGTAGGTCCACATAATTGTCTCTCAGGTAATAAGATGTATTATTTGTTGTAGCGTTAGCATAATTCCGAGTGACTTTTGTTGTCTTTATTAGTTTTTTGACGGGTTTTTAATGATTTTAGGCATCCCCTTGACGTATTTTATAGTAAGGTCATTTTCTCCATTGTTAGTTCGTCGGGTTAGTTCCCCCTTCAAATTATTCAAGTAACTTTTTTGCGCCGGCGTCTGGTCAGCGTAGATACGAATTCCGTCGGATACGAAAATGTAAGTTGAAAAATGACTTCAAATCTTAAAATTAGACTCGTTCTGAATCGTTTCGCGCGCATTCTGGCGCACGCGATTTTCAACTTTATGAAAGTTAGTCTACGGGTTATAATTGCAAAGCCACTGTGCGACTAAGGAAGGCCTCGTCTTAAACTAACATTTCTATATACGCACCCGGCTACGACGACACGTCTCGTATGTCTTAATTTATTTTATTTTAGATTTATATTACTCTGGTTTTAAAGTTTTTAACCGACATCAGAAAAGGAGGAAGTTCTCAATTTGACTGCATTTTTTTCAAGTTTGAAGTTGATTATTAAAAATAGTCTCACCTGCTGGTTGATAAGAAATCATCGCATGCAGCACTAAAGCGGTAGACAAAATGCTGTTGCGTCGATTACCTATGCGTGGGGCTAGGTTGATCAAACAAGCCATTAGCTGGTCAGCGCTGTAAGCGCTTTGATGAGATAAAGAAGCGGTAGTTTCGTTGGTGCTGATTCTGGGAAATTGATAAATCAAACTCAAAATTATGTCTAAATAAATTAAGGGTGCAGGCAAAAAACAGTACATCTGAGTACATTTCGAGAATTGTACTGAATAGGATATTAAATAAATGCATCCTGTACATTGTTTACCATGCTCTTGCTGACTCATTGCTAAGTTACGGCTTAACTTCGTATGGACTTACCTTTAAAACTTATTTAGACCAAATAAAACACTTACAAATAAGAATATTAAAATATTTAGGGGATAAAAATACAAAAGAGAAATGTAAAGGTGAGTATGATAAGTTATTTTTAGTTTGTAAGATCCTTCCTGTTCACTGTAAAGTTAAATACTTAATTGCTTTAGTTAGATTCATATTTCACTCAAGACTACAAAACCCCAGTAGTACGCCACCATTACACTAGATCTGTTAAGAAAGGTACATTGAAACAGCCATCAGCAAAAAATAACTAATAATAATAATAATAATAAATAATAATAATATAAAAAACAGTACTTGACTCCGAAGCTATGTAACAGCTACCCTCTCTTGCTGGATAAAAACAAATTAAAAATAAGCACTATTAAACCAAAACTCAAAAGTATATTGTTAAAATTAAAATAATAAACAAGGTATAAACAGGTAGATAAATGTACTCGTAGATTGTAAATTGCGATTTTGCTGTATTCGTAGTTACATTAGTTAGACATAAGTAAATACCCGGAATTATATAAGCGCTTCGCCAACAAACTGTATTGCAGTTTGGCGATCTTTGTAAAATGTTATAAAATTGTAAAAATAAATTAAAAAAAAAAAATTAAAAAAAAAACTACAGACACTCAATGTCTGTGAGAAAAACACATTTTAAAGTTGGAGCATCTTTTTAAACAGACTATAAAAATAGTTGAAAAATTACAGGTCGCGGCAAGATCTCTCGGCAAAAGTGGTGGGGGACTAGTGCATGTGTTCATTCGAGCACGAAATTACTAAGTGCGATAGAGAAAAAATTACTAGCGCAGTCAAGGTCAGACCTTATAAACCGTGCCGCTACCTACATACATACATACATTAAATATTACATATTTCTTAGTAGTTTCACTAATTTGATAGTACAAAATATTAAATAAAACTTCCCAAAAAAACCTCTTTCTTGTCGTTTTACATTTAGACGAATCAAAGTACGTACTTTTGTGTGACATCCCTTGTTGCATTATAGTTTTTTGTGATTGGAAACGAGACTACGGGATACAACAAATATGCAGATATAAAAAAAACAAATTTGAAAAAATATGACATTGTTCTTTTATAGCACCCTTCAAATAATAAAGCCTATTCTGAAGGCTTTAATTTTAGTTTTAGTGCTGTCAAAACTAATTTTTCTTCAATACGAAATAGTCCTTAAGAGTTAGGATTAGAAGCTAAATTTCTTTAGAAATTTTTAAGCTTTGACAGCACTAAAACTAAAATTAAAGCCTTCAGAATTGGCTTTATTGTCTTGTTAAAGTTGTAAATGCATGTAATGTTATGTTACAATAATTTTAAATAAATATAAACAACACACATAAATAGTATATTTCGTATTTTGCAAAAAGGGCCATTGAACTTTGGTCCTTTGGTTTTACACGCGATACACGTTAACGTAAAGCACACCGTGCGTAAAGTCGGCATTTTCCGCACTTGTACTATAAAAAATTATACGAAACTCGTGCGAGAAACTTTTTCTCGACTCGTGTGATTGCAGCACTCGCCTTCGGCTCGTGCCGCAAACTCACACTCGTCAGAAAACATTTCATCGCTCTCGTATCGTAATGTACTATTGTATGAGAAATTGTGGTTCCTCTCGTAAACCGCTTGGGGCGTTGTACAATTCCTCATATATATATTTAAAACCATAAAAACCATATATATATATATATATGGTTTTTATGGTTTTAAACGATGACTGTAGAGAGCAAAGCAAATCATTTGTAGAGCGGTGTTCATAACATATTCTGCTAAACAACTCGGCGCTCGACCACTGGGCTGTTGATCGTGACAACATAACAAATTCCTCACCCAGTTAGCAGATCACACAGGAAGTGCAGGCAGCATTCCACGGCGCCGTGGGAGCCGCTGTTAGCATAGTGGGCTAGCGCTCGCAATACGGCCGTCATGGAGTATGCGGCGTGCTCTTCGGAGAAGAAGCGGTGTTCGCGCCAAAGAAGGCGGAAACATGAGAGGATCGATCTGAGAAATTAATAAAAGTAGGAGTTTAGAGTAGAGATGAAACGGATAGTGATTTGGCCGGATACCGGATACCGGATATCCGGCGAGGCACTTGGCCGGATAGCCGGATATCCGGCGGCCGAATATCCGGCTCAAGATATGCGTTTCGCACTAATTGAGCAAGACTAAACATTACGCACCAAGGTGCGTGCGGGTGCAACTGGGCGAGATAATTTGTGCATTTTCTAAATGATGATCATTTTTAAATGTAAATTTCGTACAACAATCACACAAATGCTGGTCTGCAAACGCGAAACCATTTTCCGATCCTAACGAAATTCGTAAATTTGTATCTTTTGTCTCCTTGCAGCGGTGTATACTGTATATAAATGGACAGGTATCTAGGAAACCGCGTAATCCACTGTTCATACTGAACAAATTTCCCAAAGCAACATATTGAAAAAAAAATGAAACCTGCCCGCCCAGTGCCCTTTCAAAATTCACAATAGGTTTTCAAAATGAATAAAGAAACACGAAAATATTTTTTCATTTCCACAAGTATGTTTCTTTGGAAAACTTGTTCACTACGATTCTTAGACCATGTGTTTTTTATGACCTGTTGAGTTACATTCGGTATATTGTGAGAGCAAAAGAAGCTGGTGTAATGTATGAAGAAAAGCACAAACACTTATTCCCAACAATTGCTGTAAAGCTTGTCTTTATCTTTATCTCAACTCTTATTCACTTTATGTGAATTTGGATTATTCAATCATTGATACAATCAATTTATTTTGTGATTTAAACGACTTTTTTATGCTAAGTTAGGTATCCGGTATCCGGCCGGATACTGGCTACTATCCGGCCGGATACCGGATACCAAAAATATGGCCGGATAGGCCGGATACCGGATAGTAACCGGATATCCGTTTCATCTCTAGTTTAGAGTCTTTCAAAAATAATTAAAATACATAATTAGTTTAATTTTATTTAATTCATAGATTTATTTTATTTACTTATAGGATAGTTTTAACCAGTTTTTTTTTGTATTATTTCAACAATTATTTCTATCGAGAAAAATTTATCCAAACATGTTTTCCAATTTCAAATATATAACTTATCCATTTTTTTCTATATTTTCCTGGAATCGCTATGCAATTCTGCACTTAGGTGCATATTGCCTTTCAGACAAACCCGCAAATAAAACTGGGTAGGTATCGTATCATGATAAATACAAGTAATAATACGTACGTAATTAAGAAACCAATATTATTAATTTGTAGTACAAACCTAAAAAGCGCTAAGTCCAAATTCGAAGTAGCTTCGCAAAGAAACACTGTGATATCATTTTCTAGAAGATATTCCACCATTCGAATCCTTTCAGTTGAATTTACATGGTATCGGTTGATTACTTCTATCAGATAACCACAAGCTTTATTTTGGGCTACAGTATCTCGAGAAGTTAGTAATCTTTTTATATCAGACAAAGCATTTTGCTTTCCAGTCGGATTATAAGTTCTGCTAAAGTTTGTGTTCACCAAACTATGCATTGTAAAATTGTAAAACTTTTCAAAAGTAACGAACAGAAGAATGGTAGTTAAAAGAGAAAAAAGAAATTCGCGCCACTGCTGGCTGACTGATTTGAATGCGTTCACTTGTTGAATTTTATTTTACTCCTTGAATTTTTTTATGTTCTTTGTTTGTTTGATGTAGGTAGTTAAGTACTTATAATATTAATTGTCATAATGATTTTATTGTTTTAATTAGTTAGGTTTAAAATAAAATCAAGATGATTTTAAAAGCGAAAATAAAATTAAATATGTACACATGTAATCATAAATAGTATGGCAACATCATTATCGAACTGTCATTCTCATCTGTTGGTGTGTGTGTAGAATTGTCGATCTGGAAATTTTATTTTGGATTATTTTGCCTTTATAGTTTGCTTTTGCAAATTGTTATTGGTTTGAACACATAGCCCC
The DNA here is from genome assembly GCA_934047225.1 of Ypsolopha sequella. Taxonomy (NCBI): domain Eukaryota; kingdom Metazoa; phylum Arthropoda; class Insecta; order Lepidoptera; family Ypsolophidae; genus Ypsolopha; species Ypsolopha sequella. Next base: position 6,610,076 of record OW204002.1, on the reverse strand, counting down.
TTCTATATTCGTCTGTGCAAAAATGGTAAGTTATGTCAGACACATCATTTTCATGTAGAAATTCCCATTCCAAATACCACTCATCCGAGGGGTCCTTGACTGATCATTTTTGTCGATTATTAGCCGTAACTGGTGTATTTATTTCGTTTTCAGTCTGTCACCGAGTTCCTAAAGGATCTGCCTTCATATGACGAACACAACTTCACTCTTTTTAATACGGACCACGGTATACGAAATTGTTCGAAGCGACCCTCCATTTACCTCCCTACGAAAGACATACCTTCCGAACAAAGTAAGCATTAATACGGGTATAGCCCTTCGATCAATTTTGATCGAAGGTACAGCAACAACTCATTACCATTAAGGGGCTATACCGTGAAAATTGTCATTTTTTGAAGTTATTTATCTGCTCTTTTAATGAAGTTCCGAGTAAAATAAATTACTATAACAATTTTGGGACCTTTTACTAGATTTTGGTCTATCAGAAACGCGATAGGAGGAATTTCATTCGATAGAAATAATTATTGAAATCAGGTCTAAATTTACACTTTTTTTGATATTCTGACAAATTAGGATAGCATACAGACTTGAAAAATATTTATTTGGATGGGTTTTAACTGTACCTAAATTACTGGTTATGGAATTTTTTGTAGCTATTTTAGTTAATTTTGAATTAATTTAAAACCGACTTTTTGACAATTTTCCCCGATTCCGTCCCTTTCGCACTGCGGGTCTTTCTGCCTGGAGTAACGGGGACCTTTGCTAGCACGGTATATCACCTTAATATGTACAGAATACGTAGGTAACAGGTATTGTCACCCTTTGTTCCCTTATTCTAGAACCTTTAATTGTCTCTAAATGTGTACCTATGTTGTCTTGCTAAATAATCATTGTTCATATTGGATAAATAATACCCTTTCTCTTCTGTATTCCAGTAATTGTAACAGAAAAGACTAATATCCTGCTAAGATACCTGCATCAGCAATGGGAAAAAAAGGTAAATTCATTTTCCATCATGAAGTTGTTCTGCCACAAACATTCTATGAAAGAAACTAATTATATACTTACTTAGTTCAGGTATTTTGATAATAATGGAAAATTAATAGATACCTATGTCAAAGGGAAAAAAACATGATCACACCTTGTGAAATTTGATAGGTAAAGATTTGTGTAGTTCAACTTATAGTTTTGATAAAAGAAATGATAGTAATAAAGAATAATAAAGCCAATTCTGAAGGCTTTAATTTAGTTTTAGTGCAGTCAAAACTAAATTTTCTTCATTGCAAAATAGTTCATAAGTATTGAGAACAGAAGCTAAATTATTATGGAAAAAATTCGAGTTTTGACAGCACTAAAACTAAAGCCTTCGGAATCAGATTTAATACCTGAGAAAAAGGTTCCTTTTTAATCAATAAAATGACAGACTAATAAAGCAGGGATTGAGATTCATAGTCCTTATTTTGCTTTCAGAACAACAACTCTCCGAAGAAACGTGACCAGAGCCACATAGAACAGAATGGTGATGACTCCAGACCCCGGAAACGGCCTTGTCTCAACTCTCCTGTCAACTGATACCACGGTGGAGGATCTGGCACCTGTATAGTTCTTTGTGCTTGAGTTGTGATCAGTATAAAGTTAACAATACTTTTATTAAAAACACTACATATTTGTATAATTACTAAATTGCTGCACATTTCATTTGACTTGGTCCTAAAAGTTGATAGCAATGGACTTTCAAACACCCTGTGGACCATATTGGTCTAGTATGAATGTTACATCTGCTATCAATATCTTGTGCATTAAGGTATTTGGACTGCGCAGTGATAATTTATGGGTTTAAGTTAAATTTAGGTATTGTTTGTACATTGCACTGAAGCAATCTTTTTCTTCACACAAATCTGTTTTTTAACTGTGCCATGGATCCTGGTGGATCTAGATTGTGTAAATCTTAATTTTCATTACTTCATCAAGTTGTACAATTGTCATTGGATAAAATATTCATTCCAAGTATATTAAGTTTCATGTAACTTACAATACATTAGTTTATTTTCACTTAAAAGGACATGCATGACACTCGAAACTGTAAATTACTATATGTGTTCAATATCAAGGGAAGTTTTGTTCAGTAAATATCAAAAAGTTGAAGGTGTGTTGTTAATTTAAACAACCTACATGGTACATACAAACATGATTATAATTAATTTTAATGCAATATGTACCTCTTTTATTTCTAGCATTTTATAATTAAGTTCATTTTTTAAATAAAATATCTTATTAACATATGAAATTGCAGTTTTCTATAGAGAATTTAAAGGGAACTCAATTTTCAGTAGTAACATTTTTTGCAATTTCTTTTGTGTATGAATGAGACATTATATTTAATTTTTGAAAAGTGCTAACTGTAAAAAATTATTATGAATATTATCATGGAAATGGATGGCATTTAGGATGAACTGTTTTTGAAATTTTAATTTTGGTTATCAAATTGACAATAAAAACAAAATTTAATATGTAGATGCAAAACCTTGAAATAAACTTTCAAACAAAAAACAAATAATGGAAATAGCTATTGAATTACAGGAATTATGAACTCATGAATATGAAAGAAAATTTCGGCAATTTCATATGAAGACCTATTATATTTCAGCCCTGGTATATTATAAATAAAACTCCCCATTTGACTGAAAAATAACTTTATTCTAATAATATTACTTATCTCACAATCTGCAGAAGTGCCTTAGGGAACAAGCTGCAACCAAAGGTTAGGTTCAGTGTACCTAATGGAATTGTCTTAAATTTTAATAGTGATATTCTTACCTAAAATATAAACACCAAATTATTCACTAGATCAAGTTCAAAAAGCTTAGATACAATGATTCTAAGATAGTCTTGTTACCATGCGTTTAATTAACAAACCAACTCGGGAAATAACTTAAAATATAAGAAATGCTGACAGTAGCATCTGCCATAAAGATGAACATAAGAAATTATAAAGGTCTGCAATGCAACCATTCTCTTTTACATAAAATAATATAAATGTTATTTCATGTCTGTGTACTGTAAGTCAAAATAATTGAACATGAAAAATTTTATTATGTGTCAAAATTATGCAATTTAATCCTTGGCTGGCACTTCAATGACTCGGGGTTTGTCAATAATGCGGGCCGTGCGATTGCCCTTCTCCACGATACCAATGATCCAAGCTTGGTAACCCTCCTGTTTCTCAATGTCTTTACAGTATGCAGCCGCTTGTTCACGAGGCAAACAGATCAGAAGCCCGCCAGATGTCTCCGGTGCATGGCCTTGAAGAAGTTGGAACATATTTCCACAAGCCTTAGCCACTGCAGCCATCTTAGCAATCACAGGCAGGTTGTGAATGACGAAAGAAACTTCATTCTTTTGGTGAGAAGCAAGATTCTGAGCATGTCCCAAGAGACCAAATCCAGTGACATCAGTAGAACCATGAGCATTGTACTTATGCATGAGTCTTGCAGCAATACGGTTCAGCCGACTCATAGAGTCCATCGCGCGGTGATAGGCTTTCCGTACATCTTCCTCAGAAACCACAAGCTTGATACGGTTCCAGCGTTCAGGTTGGTCCAACCATTGGTGAGCATTCACAGCAACCTGTGTTCCTAGGGGTTTGGTTAAAACAAGGACATCACCCATTACAGCATTGTCGGGGACAATGTATTCATTTGGCTGGCAGATAGTGGTAGCAGCCCCTCCAATGGTGCACCACGGGTTGATAACAGTTTGACCACCAGTCACAGAGGTGCCGGCTTCCAGAGCAGAGTCCTTGAATCCGCGCATGATGAGAGGAATGACGACGTCTCGTTCCTTCTCAGTCATCTTGGTTGAAACTCCGAGCAGCATTAGCATATTGTCACATTCAGTTACTCCCATCGCGTACAAATCGCTCAATACATTGGCACAGGCGATCTTACCCATCATATAGGGATCGTCAACTAGGGGGTAAAAAAAGTCAGTAGTTTGCACCAAACACAGACCTCCGTGTCTAAGAGGCGTCACGGAGCAATCCAAGCCGATGCCGATGCGCGGGATAGCCACATGCATGAACTGATCCTGCTCCTGTTGAGAGTAGTCCTGCTGCAGGGACTCCACCAGTTTACCCAACACATCTTGGGGTACTTTGCAACTTCTTCCTTTGAGATCGGCGAAGCGCGTGAGGCGAAAACTGGCTTCCAAATCATGAGCCACTGGGTCGAATGGCCGACGAAGAGCCAGAGCGTTGGGGTTACCGGCCATTTCTAATTGTGCTGTAGCCAAGGAATCCTGTGCTACACTAGATATATAGGACATATTACACAAAACCAAAACAATAAGACTTTCTTTGCGGTATTTCGGTGTAAAATTGAAAATCTCAACACGCCGCTTTAGACGCTTGCAAAATGGCGTCTCTTTTACCAAGAGGAAATAGGAGCGAAAAGTTAATTACGATCCCTTGTTCTGATTGGTCAGAATCTTTAGGTTGACTTTTAATGATTTTTGTGATTGGTTCGATTCAGACTATTTTAGAACTTTTGCAAAGAAAACATATTAAGACGTTCCGTTTCATCAATTGTGATTTTTTCGTTGTTTACAAAATCGTTTGCTCAAAATAAAATCTACAAATAATTTCCAAATTTTAACCCGGTTTTCATAATTTTCATTCTATTTTTGTATTTTTATAAAGTTCCAAGTACAGCTTTTAATGTTTAAATGTTAAGAGGAATGTCTTTCCGTCTTCCGGGGTGGTCATGAGATCACTATAAACAACTTAGACCATTTAACAAGGGGGCGGGACGTGGCAAGCGCGACTCTTAAGGCCGCTCCACATTCTCGGCGAGACTCTCGCCACGAAGGGGACAAAGCTATAAATGAGTGAAAGATATACATGACCACCCAATTTCTCATAAAATAAGAACTTAAAGAGTTCTATAGTCTTTACTAAGTATTATTCTAGTATTTGTCTTTCTTTCTAGTCAAACTCACTCATTCATTTTTCACTTTATCACACCACTCAATGAGGGTGCTTTTCGCTTGGATCTAACATTAATTCATGCTGTAAATTTACGCTTGTGTGAAGTTAAAACTAAATCCTGCTAGCTCTAAGCTGCTATACATGTTGGCCGATCCTCGGCCAGGATGAGGCAAGTGATACCGTTCACACGTTCGGCGAATTTGAACAAGCTGCCACTGGTTATCTAAACCTAATGCACTACTACTATACTAACCAAGGAGGTGGTCATGATATCAAACCACTATTTCTCCCCAGGAACACCCACTATTTGGTCACGAACACCAAACGTCAAAAATCGTTGGGAAAAATTAGCTGTCAAAGGTGTTTGTGCAGCTTACTTCTGTTGAAACTAGGGAGAGTCAGTTGCCTCACTCCAATTCGCTTCGCTAGGCTAGGCTATATACATGTAAACGTACCAAGTTCCTGCTCGCTTCGCTCGTTCTCGCATCTATTTTTGACTTTTTGTTGAAAGACTTTCGTAAACCTAATGCTGATAAATAAAAAACAGATTAAGAAAAATTTCCGAAAAGGGTTAAAAACCTGGTTTCATAAACATAGTACTCTTACACATTGCGATGTCTGAAGTGACGAATCAAGCGAAGGCATATCAAGAAGTCATGTGACCGCGCCGATACATTTCCTCTCACTCACGTTGCTATATATATGCGATCTCTTTGTGGTAGCTTTATATTCATGTCCAGAAACGCTCTACAGTGTGTTCCTCGTAAGTAAGAGTGCACATCCAAAAGGGGGTGAAACTAGATCTAAGGAAATCGACAAAAACAAAAAAAAGTTTTGTATTTTTTTTATCTTGAAAAAATGCTTCACCTGGGTATCGTTGTATGAGACGCAAGCGCAGCGCCTTTTGTTAACCGCTCGTAGAACGTTGCATTTTTTTTGTTACAAAGGTAATGGAATAGGCAATGATAAATAGGAGTAAAAGTATAGTACAAGTGCGAGACAGACTCGCGTACCTAGGTTTCTGTATTGTAGATGATAAATTTAATTATTGTGATTTTTTTATGGTTTACATAAAATACATATTTTCGTGCTTTTCAACAATTTTTCAAGTATTTTATCCTGTATTAACAGGAAGTGACGTAGCCATATTAGGTTGAATGGTTGGATCCTTGTCAGACTTAATAATGCGTTTAAGAAAAATATATTTTATCGTATTGAAATGTGTGATGATGACGTCACTGAAGGTCAAATGAAAGACATCACTCCACTTCCATTAATGGAGGATGCATATTTATTTTAATATCTGTATACTAGAAACAGTTATGGAAAACTATTCCTCGAAACGGTTTTCGAGTCTTAGATATTGACGAAAAAAGAAGAGGCCAATTCCCCGGTGTGAAATGTCACTGTATTGGCAACGCTTGTCTCACTGATGTGGCGCGTAGGTAAGTACCACCTGTGGTAATGGTTCACGAATTAAACTCGTGTGTTACAAAAGAAAAATAATTCTTGTATTATTTCATCTTTGTTGAAAATTGAACTCTTCTACTTGTACAAGTAGAAGAGTTTAATTTTCAACAAAGATGTGTCATAAGTTCCACTAAGTGCCAACAATCATGACCATCAACATTTCGTATTATTTCATATTTTTTAGATATTTGTATTTCAACCACACGTATCAATAGTACCTACTCATTGTGTAGATTACCTACCTTTCGGGTTAAAAACGTTCAAAAAGTCAGCGTATTTTATTATCTAGGCTGTATAAAAGTGCACCCGAATAGAAGAGTCAAAAAATCAAGTCGAATGTAGTGAATTCCTGAAATGCGTTCATTAAAGAACCCTGGGCTGGGTAAGAACGCTGGAGTTGTAACGCTTAGTTTTTGAACGGGTTTCGTCGTGTAGTGACACTAGAAACGTCAGTTGTCATTTTTGCATTATATTTCTTTGTACGAAATTTAACGTAAATATGTCAAGTGACGGTTGGAGCCTATGCAAACTTATTTTATTTTGGCAATACTTATTGACTTAATCTCATCGATCTTCCGCGAGTACAATAAAATAACGATAAAAAATAAATAAAATTAAAAGGCAAATAGAAAAAAAAAGTAAATATTCAAGATAACAATACATGATGTTTATTTGATCGAAATAAAAAAAAAATTGAAATTACCTCTGTAGTGATTGTGCTGTCATCGCTCATCATTGATATAATATTATTATTAGGAACCCTAAGTCTATGATTGTTATGATTTCTATTGTTGTGATTAATTCCTTCCTCCTTGATTTAGCAACGAGGTGACTTAAGACATCTATTTGATTGAGTATAGAGGCGACTTATGAAGTATCCACTTAAATTGTTGACAATTGTATCTCTGACACAAGCTGCTGCATTTTTAAGGGTTCCATAGTACCAAAAAGGTACAAAAGGAACCTTTATGGTGAGACTCCGTTGTCGTCCGTCCGTCCGTATGTCATAGCCTCGTAACTTTAGCACCGTCAAAGATAAAGACATGAATTCCGTGGAAGAATTCCAGACACTGACACTCCGCAAGAGCGTGGTACGTTGCAGGCTATACGTACATAGTGTTTATTTTTAGTTTAATTCTTATTTTTGTTTGAATTTTATAGCGAATTGGTGTTAACTGTAATGCTGTACAATTTATTTAAATAAATAAATTTAATTTGGCACAAAAATAGCATTAATTTGCCCACATATCATGGTTAAAAAAAAAATGAAAAGTTTGAAATTGTTCAAAATATTCCCCAAACAAAAATGAGAAAAATAAATAATATCTTAAAAATACAATATTCCTTATTCTAAGAAACCAGATCTTTCTTTCTCTTTCTAGTATATAGCTCTGTCTCTTTCTTAAAAACGAGTGAATTTTCACACGAAGATCACACGTTTCGAAACGTAGCCTAGTTAGCTACTATTTTTTGAATATTTCATGGCAGTTATGAAAAAGAAAAACTCAAAAAGTTGATTTTTGCGGTATTTTCGCAAGAATTTCTGCAATCCAACGAATTGAATGGTATAATTTAATAAATCAATAACAATGGCTCTCTGTAATTGGAAAAAAACAGAAAATGAAGCCGGATATCCATGTTATGTAGAGTAAGTTGCACTTTCACTTTTTTATTTTTTAGTTTATTCTTTGTAAACAAAGTGTTCTACATATCTACTTCATAATTAGAGTTATCTTAAACCCAATAGTTCAGTTTCAGTGAATATTATATTTCATATAGTCCAAGTGGAGCTTTGACCTACATAAAACCAAAAATCTCCTTCGATTGTACAAGATTTTCGCTTTCTCTGGTTTTAGTGAAACCTCAGGTAACCAGCACTCAGATCATCCGCAGTTTCGAAGCATAATGGAGTCCCTGAATGAGTATGAGGATATAAAGTACTGTGTGTATCAAAGTGCATGCAAAATATTTGCTTTGCAAAAACAACTTCGAGGTAAGTTCCTTTTCTGGTAATGATGTAGATTATGTGGAAATTAGGGAAGGGATTTAGAATATGGTCCGTTGGTTTATATTTTGAAAGGGGGGGGCTTGGTTTTTCTAAATGGATGTTGACCTTATACAATATACTATTTTTTTCATTAGACTAGGGGACGCTCGCTCCGCTCCGCCTGGACAGAGCAAGCTTACACATGTGACTGCCTAAAACAGAACATTAGATAACCAAATAGGCCAAAGTGTCAGCAACAAGTGACAAAATAATAGTATATTACGATACGAGAGTGATGAAACGTTTTCTGACGAGTGTGAGTTTGCGGCACGAGCCGAAGGCGAGTGCTGCAATCACACGAGTCGAGAAAAAGTTTCTCGCACGAGTTTCGTATAATTTTTTACAGCACAGCAAAAAATTTGGTCAGGGTGTCGATAAGGGGGCGCGTTATTTTCGTTTTAACTAATTATTTCTAAATATTCATATAGAAGATGCATGTATAAAATTAATATGTTACACTTTTAATTTTAAATCCTGAGATTCAGGCATTTCTGATAAGCATATCCAATATATCCATGTTATGATTTACATATCTGCTTAAACACCGACATATACATATTCGGATCCCTGGTAATAAGTTTAATTTGACTGAAATTATACTTTGTTTTTCAAGAAACAGCAGCTCTTAACTCTGAGAGGTAAATGACCTATAAAATTTTCATTTTACAATTTCATGGTTTTTTTTACTATTGATCTGGAAAATGGTAATCTGTAAAATAAGAGGCATTTGCTAATCTTAGTAACAATAAGTACGAGGCAGGCAGGCAGAGCAATTAGCTTGATTGTAAGCTCTATGTGCTTCTTTTTACACAACCCCTTTTCTTCTGTTATTATTAAATTCCATCTTGATCGCAAACAGACTTGGAAGGCTCACATACAGAAGAAGCGTGATGAATTGAATCACAAGTTTAGATCACTGCAATGGCTACTTGGAAGACAATCTAAATTATCAGTCAACAATAAAACTCTTATTATATAAAGCAGTATTAAAACCAGTCTAGACCTATGGAATTGAGCTGTGGGGTTCAGCAAAGAACTCTAATATCGAAATCTTGCAGTGGTTTCAAAATAGTATACTGAGAACTATAGTTCACATAGAACCATGGTTCACAAAAACAGACGAAGTTCATAAGTACCTAAAACTTCCTACTGTAAAAGAAGAAGCAAATATCAGGAACAAAACCTACAGAAATAGGATTGTCAATCATGAAAACAGACTTGCTTAGGGTCTAAGCGAACCACTCCAAACAAGACGCCTGAAAAGGCAGCACACATGGGACAACTTATAATATTGAGAGCGCTCTAAATACGAAGGAATCAACCTTAGGGGCCTTTATCGATATCGAGGGCGCCTTTGACAAAACTAAATTTACAAACATCAGCCAGGCTCTCATTAAATATGACGTCGAACCAACACTACGCGAGTGGATAGACCACATGCTTAAGTTGAGAGCGGTGCAACTAAGTGTGAATGGCACTACCAGAGCTGTGGTTGCCAAGGGCTGTCCACAGGGAGGCGTCCTATCACCGCTGCTCTGGAATATCGTGGCAGACGATCTAATCCGACGTCTCAACGATAGGTGCTTTCACACAATAGGCTATGCCGACGACCTTGCGATTCTTATTAATGGAAAATTCGAAGGCACACTCTGTGAACTGATGCAGGGTGCATTCAAAGTCGTTGAAAAATGGTGCGAGGAGTACCAATTAACAGTGAACCCGAAAAAAACGGAACTAGTCCTGTTCACCAACAAGAGAAAATTGGCGAACATGGGACTACCGAAACTCTTCGGCACTGCTTTAACCCTATCAACTGAAGTCAAATACCTGGGTATGACACTTGACAGTAAGTTGAATTGGACAAAACATATGAACATCAAACTGAAAAAGGGAACCATAGCATTATGGCAGTGCAAACGCCTTTTGGGTAAGAAATGGGGACTACGCCCAAACATAATGCTTTGGCTTTACAAAGCAGTGATAAGACCAATGGTCTCGTACGGTGCCGTTGTCTGGTGGCCCAGGATGGACGCCGGCTACGTACAGAAAGAACTATTAAAGTTCCAAAGGCTTGCCTGTATGCTAACCACAAGTTGCATGCGAACCACTGCATCCGCGGCCCTCGAGATAATTCTGGACATCCCGCCGCTACATCTGTTTATACAACAGGAGGCGGCGGCTGCTACGTTCAGACTCAGGGCAGCCGGACAGTGGAAAAGCGACGACAGGGCACCACACACGCGCATTCTTGGGCTGGCCTTGTCCCACCAACCACTAATGGACGCGCCGTGTGACAGAATCCCTAGAAAACATGTATTTAATAGACATTACAACGTTCAATTATTTGAGGAACCAGCAGACCACTCTAATATCCACGAGGTAAGGATATATACAGATGGCTCCAAAACAGAGGAGGGTACTGGGGCCGGAGCGTACTCAGCCGAACTTAACATTTACAAATCAACAGCCTTGGGTAAGCACAATACGATTTTCCAAGCGGAATGCATCGGAATTATCCTGGCGACAAGCGCGGTACTCAGAAGGGAAGCTAGAGGCCTCAATATTAGGATACTTTCTGACAGCACGGCGGTACTACGAGCCTTTAGCAAGACCACGGTAAACTCTGGGCTAATACTACAATGTCTTAATCAACTGGAAGAGGTAAGTCGTCATAATAATGTAACCCTCCAGTGGATAAAAGGACACAGTGGATCGCTGGGCAACGACGCAGCAGATGAACTGGCGAAAAAAGGCGCAAGGTTAAAACCAGTAGGTGCTGAACCCCTGGTTCCCTTGCCCTTTAACCAGATACGAACATGGCTGCGTGAAAGGACCAGCTCTCAACATGCTGAGCAATGGGCAAGCATGACAGCCTGCAGACAGACGAAAGCGGTTTTCCCTACCGTGGACCGTCGTCTGACAAAGATACTACTACGTCTTAATAGATCCAACCTTCGCATGATGGTAGGGCTAATCACAGGACACAGTAACCTTAACAGACACTTCTATATTATAGGTCTAACGGACAGCCCTCTATGCAGAGCTTGTATGGAGGTCGAAGAAACGCCGACCCACGTGACAGTAGATTGCGTAGGAGTCAGCACACAACGGGCTAAGATCCTCGGTGAACCGAGGACGCTCCGCCAGTCCTGTGGCGACCTAGGTCGCCTCTTGGGATTCTGGCGTGAGCTGGGCTGGCTAGAATAGACGGCCCCACACTTTTCCACGCACAAAGGTCCAAAAAAGAGACTAGGTGCGGAAACCGAGCCCACCAAGAAGAAGAAGAAGAAGAATATAATATAAAACATGAAGGCAACCCGACACTGGGAGGGCATGCCTAACAAGCCTCTAATTACTTACCCTTAAAAAAACTGCTTATGGTTTTAAAACCGATTGTAAGTTAGCAAAGCAAAGGAAAAAAAAAAAAATTAAAATGGAATGGTTTATTTGATAGGCCAATATATAAGTTGCCTTTTACTATTTATGCAAGTGAAGCTACCAGCAAAAGTTGGGGATCAAGGCCATATACAGCATAGCAATGTTAGTTCTTTTTGTGGTTCAAGGAAATCTGAGTACCTTCTCTATATTATCAATTTATCACCGCAAATGCAAAGCTTTTGTATCAATAAAATAATGTCTTGTAAACAATAAATATCATTTTCCAGTCCCTCCACTCCGCATCACGTCAGGTGTGTTTGCTCGTCACCAGCTGAGTCTGTCGGAGAGCAGTCTATCCCTTGACCCAGGAGAGTTAGAAGCGGTGCTTGCAGACATTTACTTTGCAGCGGAGAAGGAGGGCCTGTACACTGGTGATGTGGACCTGGCTGTTGATCTTGTTATCAACTTGCTGCTTAATGTTTATGACAGGTTTGTATCTTTTTCTCGTTACAATGCTACAGAATAAATATAGACTATGAAATTAATTTCATTCTGAAAAAATACCCACATGACTTTCTATTTTTGGGGTTCCGTGACCAAAGGGTAATTAACGCGACCCTATTACCAGAGAATATATAAAGTATTACTACGTAAAGAAGCGACACTCACCTCCCCGCGCGAATTTAACGTCCCCCGCGGTCCCCCGCAAGTTAGTGGCAAATCTGGAGGCAGGCAGAGCTCGACTAGCACTCGTTCGCTGCGCGCGTATTTTGTTTTGTTTTCTTGATTTTGAACACAAACACTTGTACTGTTTGTTTCATAACATTTGTTTTATGTTATGAAACAAATAGTACAAGTGTTTGTGTTCAAAATCGAGATGCTTTTTATGTTTCATCAAGTGCCGACAATCGCAGGTATATATCTTGTTTTGGTTTATTACGATACTGATTTTTAATCAATATGGTTCGTTATTGTGGTATATATGAATGCCTAGAAAACGGAGCAACCAATAAAGAACGGAGATTTTTCAAATTTCCTTCCTTCCGATGAACTAAGCCATTTTCTTTTATGTACGTAAAAACACCTTTGACTCCTCTGAAAGGATTTGTGTCGTGTGACGTGACGATGTTTAAATTTTACTCATATAAATTAACGCGTGCCACCGTTACAAAATTGTATCAGCGCGCTAAGTATCGAACGATCACCGCCGTTGCGGCATCATAAAAGGAAGGCGGCTTTGACTAAAGCAAATACGGAAGGCGGGCTGCGGGGCCATTGACCACTGCGTTTGGACAGACGGGAGTCGATTGAAATATCTGTCTAATTTATTTTTAAAGTTATGAAAAAGCGGCGGTAACTCAGGGGTAGAACGCTGGCCTTTCAATCTTGAGATCCAGGTTCAATCCGCGGTTGGGCATGCACCAATGAGTTTTTCGGAATTTACATAATGCGCATCGTATTTGCTTATAGGTAAGTACTTCTCACTTTCTGAACGGTAAAGGAAAACATAGTGAGGAAACCCGTATGTCCTAAAAATCGTGTGTTTGTGCCCGAAGTACTTACGGCGATAGGGCTCACCTCCCACCACGTTGGGACGTAATATTTGTAGGTGAAACGCTGGTGCCCCGAGTGTGGACTGTGACTTGCCTTTCAAAGTTCACACTCGGAACACCTCTGACACCCTCTCGCGCATTCAGGTCGTGACGATATATATATTTTTAATACAAATTTATCCATGGGGAATCAGAACTAGGACCTAGGGATTAACTACGCTAAAATTTAGGAAGAGAATCATATAAGTTGCTGACTATAAATGTTGTCGCTCTCGATCGACGACGCTCGCACGCTTGCTGCCAGCCCTAGAATAGCTCACGCACACACACAAGCGTGTGCGGACAAGCCAGATGCGCGCGTGAGAGTGTAGGTAAATAACTTGAGCGATGACTATGAAGTGACGGGGATGTGCTATTACTAAGACTCCGCTGTCTGTCTGTCACCAGGCTGTATCCCATGAACCGTGATAGTTAGACAGTTGAAATTTTCACAGATGATGTATTTCTGTTGCCGCTATAACAACAATACTAAAAGACAGAATAAAATAAATATTTAAGGGGGCTCCCATACAACATATATATATTTTTTTGCCGTTTTTATAGATATTGGTACAGAACCATTCGTGCGTGAGTCCGACTCGCACTTGGCCGGTTTTATTTAACTTCAATGTGCAATTTTGTCAATTTATAGATCATGAAATAGATTAATTTAGGTATGTAATTTCAATAATACATATTTTCGTGCCTTTAAGTTTAAACCGATTTTATAAGTGTTTTAGTATTTACAGGAAGTGACGTAATCATATTAGGTTCAATGGTCGAATGCTTGTCAGACTTTAGGATGCGTTCTAGAAATATATTTTTTTCGTATTGAAATTTGTGATAATGAGTGAGATGACCTCACTGAAGGTCGAATGAAAGACATCCCTTTTTTTCGTTTATTAAAGGATATGCACGCTTATTTTAATATCTGTATTCCAAAACAGCTAAGGAAAGCTATTGACTAAAAAAAGACGAGGCACTTTCTGTTTCTAGGTAAAGCTGCAAACGAACTGACATACATTGATGCACTATTTATAAGTCCGTGATGTGGATTTTCGCAAAGAACTCGAAGCTACTTTTTTTATTTATTAGCATTAAAAGAATAAAAAAATATTCGATATACAGTGTGTCCCTCGTACAAGTGCACTTACGAAAAGGGGTGAAATTAGACCTTATTTTATCGACAAAAAAAATTTTTTTTTTTTAGAAAATCTTTGTTTTATAAATTTACGTTTTAAATTTTTTTTTGCCTACCATGGAGACTATGTATAAAATTTGTCATAACTTTTGATCTATCGCGACTAATGCAGTGAAATAAAACTGTTATAATCCTTAAGAATAGACGTTGCCTACCAAATCAAAAACAAAACATAATCAACTACCATTACCATAAAAATAATATTCTAAAAGATTATTTCTTAAAATTTTCCGTCTGTTTTTTCAGTAATAGTAAATTTTTTCAAAATAATGTCCCCGTTTTACTATACTTTTATTCCTATTTATCATTGTCTATTCCATTACCTTTCTAACAAAAAAAAAAAATACAACGTTCTATCATAAATACAATATTTTCTACGAGCGGTTAACCAAAGGCACTGCGCTCGCGTCCCATACAAAGATACCCAGGTGGAGTATTCTTTCAAGATTAAAAAAAAATATCAAAAAAAAATTTGTTTTTGTCCATATATTTAGATCTAGTTTCACCCACTTTCGGATGTGCATTTTTATGAGGGACACACTGTATTTCGACCCTCGTTATGGGGCCGTCATCAGTCGATATAATATATTTATTAACATTTTTTTTTTAATTTAGTTCATAGTCAAAATGAATGCAGTAATAATTATATATGTCTGATAGTATGTAATGATTAGATAAATGATTATGCATAGCATGTAAGATGAGGCATGTGAATATTTATTGACATGCCAAACTCCTTGGACATTCCAAACTTCTTGGACATTCCAAACTGCTTGATTAGTATCTTAGATGGATACACAGCTTGACATTTGATAATCACACTAACATTCTTCAAATTTAAGCACACGATCAAAACAAGTTAAATTTATTCTGATTTTAGTTTGAATGGCTTCAACACATATAGAGAAATACAGAAAAATGGTTTAATGTCATATGGTTTTTCTTTTCATGCATACTTTGTAGGGTGCCATACCCAAAAGGTGCCAAACGGGACCCTATTACTAAGCCTCCACTGTCTGCATGTCTTCCACGGGGGTCTATAGCTGATTTTCCTTTATCATTCCATATATTTTTGTTATTTACTACGCTTTTAGGGTTCCGTGTGGTGTTACGGAATATTAAGTGCGCGAGTCTGACTCGCACTTGGCCGGTTTTTTAGATTCCAAGTAGTTTCATTACTTTATGACTGCCGTCCTGGCATGGTTGTCTGAGCATATTACATAATTATGTGTACTCATTTTGAGATTTCCATCAGCTACGATCCAGACACACCTCTTTCGCCTTTTCCACATCCATCAATCTAGTCATACAAGCATTTTTATTCCGGATACTTTTGACATTGCCCTTTTTCAATATGTCACCAATTTGGTCAGCATACATCCTTCTAGGGCGGCCTGGTCGAGCTGTACCTTCCACTAGTCGAGCGCACCATAAATTTCTTTCGTCACTCTACTTTCATTCATCCTCTTAACATGTCCAAACCACCGAAGCTTCCTTTTTCTTTTCTATTTATTTAAAATTTATTTTTAGGATAATACTATTGTTATGTTTTTTTAAATTCTGGTTCATGGTACGGCTTGCATGAATGAGGAACACACATGTCATGCACGGCAGAGTTTGAAAATTATCAAGATAAATATAGCCCTTGACAATTATCCGATAATTTATCAAACAGATATAAGCCTAATGATTTTTTAACTGGTATTACATATAAACATAAACATATCATGACACTATAGCCGATTCTAAAGGCTTTAATTTTAGTTTTAGTGGTGTCAAAACTAAATTTCATTCATTTCAAAATAGTCCTTAAAATTTAGGAACAGAATCTAAATTACTTTGGAATAATTTTTTGTTTGACAGCACTAAAACTAAAACTAAAGCCTTCAGAATCGGCTAAAATATTAACATAAAATTATATATAAACATAAAATTATATACCAGGTGACTTTTTGATCATCGTCCAAATTCATAGTGGTGGCTCGGTAAGTGATCAGTATCATGGATCAATAACAATTTTTGTGAAATTCGTAATGTGAAATTTTGATTCCCCATAGCGATTCACTCGGGACTGAAAGTGAATTTCTATGGGAAGCCGAAATTTCATTTTACGAATTTCACAAAAATTGTTATTGATCCAAGATGCTGATCACTTATCAAGCCTCCAGTATAAATTGGGACGATGATCAAAAAGTCACCTTGTATAAACATAAAATTATATTGTGTAAGTTTATATATGTACAAATACAAATACTAAAGTCTTTATTGTACAAAAAAGTTTTATAAAATAATATTGTTGACTCTGAATCCCAAACTAATATTTGGGGAACAGTAAGTAGTATTATAGAGTTAAATGAGACTTGAGGAT
Organism: Ypsolopha sequella; assembly: GCA_934047225.1. Classification (NCBI taxonomy): domain Eukaryota; kingdom Metazoa; phylum Arthropoda; class Insecta; order Lepidoptera; family Ypsolophidae; genus Ypsolopha; species Ypsolopha sequella. The sequence goes on along the minus strand of OW204002.1, from coordinate 6,593,036 downwards.
AATCCATGATTTATGTAAAAACGGCTCACTTCAATACGTGTTATGATCGGGTAAGCTGACCAGTTTCAGCAAATTTAGACTGCCTTCATCTGGGCGAGTGAAGATGAAGATGAAGGCAGACTAAATCTGCTGAAACTGGTCGGCTTTCCCGATCATAAAACGTATTGACGTGAGCCGTTTTTATATAAATCAGTAAGTAGTATATTAATACATACAACATACAAGTAAGTAGTTAGCCATTATGTATATTTACTTTATTGGTTTTGTTTCTTTTATTTTATGAATTTGGTACCTCACTTCCTATTACTTACATAAAATAATACTTTCTTCACCACCTAAAGGTTGGCTAGAAGAAATCGGTTTAAGTGATAAATCCGTTCTTGTACAACATTGTTTGTTCAAAACTTTGTACTCTATTTTTTATTTAACCATGTACAATAAAGTATTAATTAATTAATTCATTACAGAGACCGAAAAGAGCCAATCCGGGTGCTGGCAGCCAAAGTCCTCCTCATCATCTTGAGTGAAGAACCCAGTTCAGAGAAATGGCAAGCACTCGCCAACTGCGCGGCGGACCACAACGGCTGCGTGTCTCCCAGGAGGTTGGCAACACTGCTTGGGTACATGTCTAGCCTCTCCGCGTACTTGGGAGTGAAGGATGACGTCATTCAGGAGGATGTAGATGCTTGTTTTGCTAAGGTGAGTGACATTTGTAGGATAGTTATTAAAAAAAGTAAAGAAAAGAATAATTTTTGAGCTATCCTCAAAAAAGCAGACCATAAAGCTGTTTTTCCTTAGTTTCGAGACCCAATTTTAGGATTTTTTTTTATCGAGGATAGTTATCGTAATTGCGTTTTTGGCCCGTTAGAACACTAAAGCATATCCGTAAAAAACATTTTTTCAAAGTTTTTATGTTCAAATTCAAAAAGTTTATTTTGCAAAGTAAGCTTATACCATATATAATACACGTTTCACAAGTCAAAATTTAATCTTATAAAAATATATGTAATAAAATAATAAATGTACATGAACTAGATTAAAGGTTTATTTAATTTATGTAGCAATATGATTAAGGCGATATATAAAAAAATAGAGGTGCTTCTTTTTTGTGTATTTCATGAAATACACGGAAAATATTAAAAACATTTCTGGTATATACATTTTGACTATATAATCTAGGGTTTTGAAATTGGAAAACATGTTTGGATACATTTTCCTTGATAGAAATAATTGTTGAAATGAAATGTTCAAACACACTTTTTCTCCTCGTTTGACGAATAGGAACCATATACAGAACTCAAACATGTTTTATTAGGTGTGTTTCAACAATATCTAGAGATTTGATATTTGAAATTTTGCTAGCTATTTTAGTTTTTTTTATAAAAATTATAAAACTAACATTTTTCGCTTTCGCCCTGAATTCGCCCCTCTCGCACTGAGCGTGTTTTCGCTTGTAGTGACAGTGACAAAAATAAAATTGATGATGTGACACTGTTTGTTTTATTGTTGAGAAATAGGAACAATAAAAACCGGCTATGTGCGAGTCGGGCCTCGCTCTTTTAGGGTTCCGTACATATATTATGACTAGACAAAATATATTCGAATAGACATCGACACCTTTTCTTTTTGAAAAAAAAAACAAATTTTTTCATTAGAAAAATCTCTTTTCGAGAGTATTGCCAGCAATGAAAATGTTAAAACCTGCAGAATTGGACATTGGTATCGTTTCGGCATAACACGTCGTAACTTATTTGACAGGACTAACATTATTTTAAGCGTCCTGTCTTTATCTTTCTTTATTGAAAAGACAAGGACAGAACGCTTAAATTAAGTTTAGTCCTGTCAAATAAGTTAAGACGTGCTTCACCGAATCGGTACCATTGTTTGTTTTTGTAAATAACGCCTTTATTGTTGGTCAGTTGTTATCGTAAATCATTTCTTCAAAATTCAAAATTCAAAAAGTTTATTTTGCAAAGTAGGTATATATAATACACGTTTCACAAGTCAAATTTTAATCTTATAAAAATATATGTAATAAAATAATAAATGTACATGAACTACTTAGATTAAATGTTTATTTAATTTATGTAGCAATATATATACGATTAAAATTATAGGTAAAATATTATTATACAAGGTGAAATCCAATCAACCGCCCGAACCCATACCGGAGACCCGGCCACGGACCAGGAACAAGGTTCAATGATCACCAACCTTGCGGATATCTTGCGGATAGGTGTTCTATATTATCAAAAAAAACAAGTGTTTTTTTAAATGATTTGTATTTTTTTTAATTGTATGTCGACGCGTCTTTCCAGAGTGCCGGAATGCTCGGCGTGACGGCTCGTTCGGTCGCGGAGTGGGCGATAGACGGATGTTCCAGCGTTCGATGGCTGTCAGTGCTGAGCAGGGTTCAGGTGTGCAGGACGCAGGCGATCGTTGGGCAGCCTTGTGCCGCTTGCGAGAAACCTATTGTACAGGTATTTACATCCGTACCCCTATTATACAAGGTGTAACAGAAAGGTGTAACCATATTTGAAGAGCTTATTCAGTCAATGGTATAGAACAACTTTTACTATGGAGCCAACCCTGAAATGTCAAAGAAAAAAATCTGCCCTTCCATACATTTCGGCCGAGCGGCATTGCATTTTTCTATGAAATAGTACATTTTTTTTTCGAGATACAGGTTTTGTTCCATAGTAAAAGTTGTTCTATACCATTGACTGAATAAGCTCTTCAAATATGGTTACACCTTTCTGTTACACGTTGTATAAGGTCTTTCAATTTAAATGGAAAGTAATTTAGGAGGTTATTCAGTATCGTTAATACATCACATTCCACTGCAAAGCACTTTTTTTTTGCGCGAACTTTTTTTTCACTTCTCAGTACAAAGCGGTCCGATCGGCTGATTCAGTTTGTATGGACAATACTGAAATTAACGATACTGAATCACCTCTTAAATTACTTTCCATTTAAATTGAAAGATCTTATCGGAAAGTGAGTTTGTTGATTTGTTGGTTTGTCCTTCTTTCACGCAGCGATGTAAAGTGTATTTATTTGCCACAAAAAAAACACACTTGCACAGGAAAAAAATAAATAAATAAATAAAGTGGCAAAAAGGGCCAAACTCAGCGAATGCTGCTAGTTGCAAGCAATTTACAGCGCTGGCTTTCAGTTTTTCAAATTTTTTTACAAATAACACAAGCATTACATATTCCTTGCAGATAGGTTTAAAATTTAACTGCAATGTTTTTATTAAATTAGACCTAATTTGAAATTATTAATTTGTACAAACTGATGCAATAAATTATTAATATTCACTAATTACGACAAATTACATGAGAAAAAAAAAGTAAAAAAAAAATGTAGCAACGAATCGACGTGATTTTTTTATGGGCTGGAAAGTCATATAGGCTCCTTTTTATCTCGGAAAAATGCAAAAGAAAGAACCGCGAGCGAAGCCGCGGGCAAAAGCTATATTTTATACAGTACTAGCGGACGCTCCGCGGCATTGCTCGTGTGGGTCCCGTTTCTCCCGACCCCGTAGGAATTTCCTAAAATCCCATCTTAGCGGATCTCTACGTCATACAAGAAACCTACAGTTTCTACGGAACTATCAAATATCACCAAAAAGTAGAAGGGGGTCAATACTATGATAATAATAATAACAACGAAAACCGCATCCAAATACGTTGAGTGGTTCTCGAGTTAAAACGGAAACATACATTTATACAAAAATTCTAAAAATGGTAGATTTTCTCCTCTATTATGTATCTTTGGTTGCTAACTGGACTGGGTGCCTATCATCAAAAACAAAGATAAATATTGAACTTTCAAAATTGCCTTTAGTGGTTGTTGATTTATTTACGAACTGTGTCGTCACTTCAAGTGCGAACATATCCTTAGACAATCCGAATTATATAGTATATGTATGTTTTTGATGATAGACACCCATTCCAGTTGGCAATTAAAGATACATAATAGGCCCGCTGGTCCACTTAGAATATCAAAAAATCATATTTTTGAAATAATTATTGTATGTACTAAAGCTAATTTTAAAGTCTTTAGTTATAGGTTTAGTACTGTCGAAACTAAAATTACCTAATTGCAAAATAGTGCTTAAATATACTCAATAAAAGCTCAATTATCTTGCAAATTTTAGTTTGAAATTAAATGAAATATATTTATTTATGTAATATAGCCGATTCTGAAGTCTTTAATTTTAGTTTTAGTGCTGTCAAAACTAAATTTTCTTCATCGCAAAAAAATCCCTAAGTGTTAGACTTAGAAGCTAAATTACTTTGGAAAAATTTAAGTTTTGACAGGACTAAAACTAAAATTAAAGCCTTTAGAATCGGCTTTAATGTAGGTATAACAGATACACTTATTACAGGTCAGTTTTAATGTAATATAAGTAATTAAATAATCTGTGTGTATAAGTAACAGTTTTATGTAATAAATAATAATATGGGGAAATATGCAGGGAAATAAGGGTTGGGTTTACTTAAATTTAATAAAAAAATACACTTGAATACAATAAAAATATAGGAATAAGGAATAAATAATATTATAAATATATGCAATACATATAATAAATATATTCCTAACTCCGCCCATTCGATTAGTCTTGCTAAGAAGAAGGGCAAGAAACTTAGTAAGATCATGTCTTGTTTTTCATAATATTAGATACAATAACTAAATGTAAAAAGTAAGCCTATAATTGAATAAAGACAGTTTTGGCAGTAGACCTAATACTGAAGTCTTTAAAATCAAGTTTAAAGTGTAGTTAATTCCACTAAGTGCCACCAATCACAAGCCCCAACTATAACAAAAGTTGATTCATCTAATAACTTAATATGCATAAAACAACATGCTATAAAACACTGGGTTCATGTACATATAAATAGTAATAGTTCAAATTGATTTCTGTATTCGTGTTTTACATGTTTTTGATGTTTTATTTTGTAAGTTTATTAAGTTGTGTTCATTTTATTTTATTGTAATGTCTTATTGTTAACCTTTTAAAAGTGTATGTTTGTTTGTTTATTTGTAATTTTGTGGTATGGGCATAGATGCTCGCAATAAACGTTATATTATTATTATATTGTATTAATATGTTACTATAATGTACTTACCACAGATCCTGACACACCTCTTAAATTTAATGACTTCTTACATTCCAGATGCTCAAGTTCAAGTGCCTGAAGTGTAATGAAGTATATTTGTGTGAGAAGTGCTACCTGTATGACGTGGACGTCTCAACAGTCAGTGGACACAAGAAGACCCATCTGGTGCACGAGGTCATTGACGGAGAGGTGAGAGTAACTGACATTTATGCATGTTATGTAAACATTTATTTATTTTATTTATTTACTTTATTTAAAACGGACAGTAAATTCGAAGTAATTCGGGGGAGAGTAAGAGGACAGCTCACAGGCAAAAAACCAGGAGGCCCACCATGCCTGGGACCGATGGATGGCGGTATATCCATCCCTAATAGCCGGGCCTTATATGGGACAGACTGGTGACGGGCACCGCGCTCACTAACAGTGTGTGTGAGTATGGGCAATTCTTCCAGGATGACCGCCGGGAGTGGCAAAGTCCTGGAAAGGATTATGTCCAGCAGTGGACGAACTAGGCTGATGGATGGGTGGATGAAAACGGACAAACCAATTACAATAATCAAAGATAGTAACACAAACACAAAACGGTACAATCAACTAAAATACATAATAATAACACATAAAGACAGAAACAGTCCCTCTCACTAAAACACAAACACTCTAACAATATTTTCTGCCATCCATCAGAAAACAGATCACAGTCCAGATTGGCGTTCAGAAGAGAGTTGAGGGAGAGGATAGTACGCGGTATGGGCGAGTTACCCCTCGGCCATAGCTTCAGGCTTCTGGCGGCGCTTCTTGTTGCGCTTCCAGGCGATTTCTGCAACGGGCTTTGCCCTGCCACGATACCCGTCGGTGCCTTCCACCGCATCGGATGTATAGCGCGCTGCCTCGCTCAAAGCGCTCGGCACTAGGTTTGTCCTGTGCCCTCGATCACTGGCGCGGCTCCCCGCCTCCCCGCACACCGCCGTCGAGAGAGCGCAAGTCACTCGAAGCCGGACAAGGCGCGTGAGCGGCGACTCATGGCCGGCCCTATATAACTTCATACATTTGTTCTCTCCGCCGGCGCCGACTCAAGAAGAACCGCTTGGCGTGCCTCTCAAAGCCTGAAGCTATGGCCGACAGGTTAGAACGCGCCGTTGTGTGACACGATGGCACAGCGAAACATCTGCGCTTACGGCTGCGAAGATAATTATTGGGAGTTTATTACGATATCCGTACCCCTATTATAAATGCAAAATGTGTGTTTGTTTGTCATTCATTCACGCAACAACGGAGCAACAGATCGACGTGATATTTTGCATAGAGATAGTTTATAGGCCGGAGAGTGACATAGGCTACTTTTTATCCTGAAAAAATGAAAACTAAATCAGCGCGGGCGAAGCCGCGGACAAAAGCTAGTATTATTATAAATAAAAATAAATAAATAATTATTAGGTGACTGCGAAAAAAGAATTGAGCTTCTATACTTGTTTAAGAACGGTTTCGCAGCCGAATTGTGAAAAAACCCGCCTTTTTTAATTAATCGGAACAAACAAACAAACAAATTAACGCTTTTTATTATAGGACATACAGGTTTATCGCACATACAAGCGACCGGCAGGATTCGAACTTGAGTCTCAAGATTGAGAGATCGCGACACCCTACCGACTGAGCTACCGCTGCTTGTCTATTCCAATCATTATTTAATGAATTGAACACCATTTTAGGCAATGGGTCTAAAAAACCTTCTTGCATACAATTTAATTACTAAAACATTTAATAGTAGTTTATGCTACAAGGGCGCAAAGGAATAAATTACGAGGACGATTTAAAACACGAGCGTAGCGAGTGTTTTAAACGTAACCGAGTAATTTATTGCTTTTACGCCCGTGTATCATACTACATTTTTCAATGCATAGTGTGAGGAAATGAAAACAAATATAATCTTGTGAACTTTAAATTATAATTGGCTCAAAAGGACTGTATCCAGAGCCGTTAAACAGTGGAAAAAAAGTATAACGTCTATGGTACACAGGAAAGGCTGCAGGTTAGCCAACCATTGTAAAAACGTTCAGAAAATTATAAATTAACATTATATCATTGCAGTATAGAAACGCGGAAAGAAAAGTAAATCTGGATTTGAGGAACTTTACTTTTCTTTCTGCGTTTCTCCTTGCGATGGTTAAATCGCCAAGTGTTCAAACATAGAAATTTATTTCTATCATAGTTCAAGAAAATTATGTTTTGTGTGATGGAAGCCCTATTTATTGATAATATTTTCCAGAAGAAGCCCTCAGAGTGCCTAAGTTTCATGAAGGGAATGCAACGGTTTTTCTTCTGCACCAAAACCAAAAAGAAAAAAATCAAGAAACCCTCAAAAAAAGGCACAGAGAAAAAGGAAAAAGATCCAGAAAACGGCATAAGACGGAGGAAGGATGGAAAGCCGGCCATATTCACGTCAACCGTTGGCAAAGCTTCAGGGAATAATGCTAATAACCCGGTGACGATATTACACGACATTATAATGCAGTTGGAAAGTCAAAACAAGTAAGCATATCCATTTAATATTACGGGTACGCTAAACGTAAATCAAATGAACTTTTAACAAAAAAAACTTCCGACTTCAAATGTAAGAGCAGTCATTCCCTAATATTTGTTTGTGCTACAAGTGCAGAAAGGAGGCAATAACTTACAAGGAAGAGCGTAGCGAGTGTTTCAAACGTTTCGAGTTAGTTATTGCCCTTACCCATGTGTACTCGTATCATACTACGTTTTTCAATGCATAGTGTGAGTAAATAAAGAAAGATAATTAAAGAAAAAAAATAATGATTATTAAAGTTAAAATGTCTATATAATTATCATTTTTAGGGTTCCGTAGTACCAAAACGGTACAAAAGGAACCTTTATGGTGAGACTCTGTTGTCCGTCCGTCCGTCCGGTCACGAAAGTGAGAAAAATAAAAAATATCCTAAAAATACAATATGGGTATTAAATTGTAGATACTAAAAGCTGATTGTAAAAATATATAGTTTTACTATATTTACTGGCACTGGTTTCGAGAAATCTTTAAAAAACCACAAAAATATGTATGTCCCCCTCCCCCTTATCTCCGAAACTGGTAGACCGAAAAATATGAAAAAAATCTTGGTAATATTGTGTTTCCGTAAAGATTACAGCAAAAATAAAGTGGTTGAGAAATTGACGAAAAAATTAAAAAAATAAATTTATCATCCACAATACGAAACCTTAGGTACGCGAGTCTGACTCGCACTAAGCCGGTTTTTATACTTTATACTTCTTCTTCAACATTGAATAGACCACAATAAAGATGGTTTATATTTCTTTGCCAGTTCACTGAAGTCGTTTTTCCACTGATGATTTTTTTCAGTTTTCAGTTATTTATCTCTTTATTTTGGTGATAAGAGCCTATCATTAACAATTATAGCTTCTGCAATATGTCTGGCGGGATTAAGTCCAATGATTAATCAATTAAATTCCAGGATTTCCAAGGAAACAAACAAACAAAAAATACTCCAAATCTCAGATATAAACTTTAAGCGGGCTTTCCTTTTCTTTCTGTGCACGGTACGGTCCAAAACATGTCATAGAACTGTGACTCGCACTACTTGGAAGTAAATTGGAAGCAGGTTTAAAGTTACTATTCACTAGCTTTAATGTAAACCTGGCTTATGGTACGTCAAGTAAACTTCACTGATGTTTTTTTTTTCAGAGCATTAAAAGACCTTTCGGCTCAAATACAAAACAACCCTCAAGATGGACTGAAAGTTAAAGTAGATTCGCACTTTAATCAAATTTCGACGCAGATCAATAGATTGAAGATATTAAAAGTAAGTATTATAGCCAAGTATTATATGTATCGTTCTCTGCTAAAAATATATAATATATTATAGAATATAGTTAAAAATAACTTGTGAACAATCAAATACTTATAATTATTACGATTATATTACGTATTTGGAACGTAATATTCATACCTTTAAATAAAAATCGGACAAGTGCGAGTCAGACTCGCGCACGAAGGGTTCCGTACCATTATCTATAGAAACGGCAAAAAAAACATGTCTGTTGTATGGGAGTCCCCTTAAATATCTATTTTATTCTGTTTTTTTCGTATTTGTTGTTATAGCGGCAACAGAAATACATCATGTGTTCAAAACTGTACTCAATTGTTTTATTTTTTATTTGACCGTGTACAATAAAGTGTGTATTCATTCATTCATTCATCTGTGAAAATTTGAACTGTCTAACTATCATGGTTCATAACAGATGAAACGGTTATAGACGGTCAGACAGACGGACAGCGGAGTCTTAGTAATAAGGTCCCGTTGGTTACCCTTTGGGTATGGAACCCTAAAAAACCAAGTTAGTAGTATTTCATCCACTTACAGCATAGTATTACTATGCTTACAGTGACATGTTTTAGTACATACTCTTTTAACCGCTTTTTGAAAACATTAATTGTTTTTGATGCTTTGACGGTCTCTGGTAATTTATTGTAAAGTTGAACACCCTCAAACATTAAATTATTGTTCCCATAATTAGTTCGTGGTGATATTGTTTATAAGTTATTTTTTGTTTATTCTTATTGCACACAGAAAACTTAATTCTAAATTATATAATAAAAGTTATGTACAATGGCGTGCTTATCTCAATAATGAGATTTCTTCCAGCAAACCAAGGGTGATAAGGATATCTGAAATAAATAAGATATTCATATTGTGCACGATAATACTTATACAGAAACAAGATTTAATTAATAGTAGATACCTAATAGTTTAAAATAATAACAAACTACATAAAATTTACATGCCTACATAGTAAAAATAAATATAACAATACATATTCAGTAAATAAATACACATATATTATATATATATACACATACACCTACAGGATAGGTTGTCGAAGATAGTGCTCTTTTATTTTCCTTTTGAATACACCAATGGAAGGGCTATCCCTGATAGTGTGAGGAAGGGAGTTCCACAGTTATTGGCACTTCTTGTATTGTATTTGTGTTGGTTTTTTGTGATAATTATTTATATATAACCCCTCATTAATTGCCGTTTTCACAGTCATGTAAGGAATAACTGGTATAGGTTTTTGGAGGCGGAATCAATATACCTAATGCAACGTCATGATGGGATTTTGCACTGTTACTGAAGAATCGTAATATGTCGTATTTATTTTGTTATTTTTTTTCGTTAAACCATCAGGTGTAACAGAAAGGTGTAACCATATTTGAAGACCTTATTCAGTCAATGGTATAGAACAACTTTTACTATGGTAAATTTAAAAAAAACTGCCCTTCCATACATTTCGGCCGAGCGGCATTGCATTTTTCTATGAAAAAGTTTTTTTTTTTTCGAGATACAGGGTTTGTTCCATAGTAAAAGTTGTTCTATACCATTGACTGAATAAGCTCTTCAAATTTTTTTACACCTTTCTGTTACACGTTGTATATTGGGTGTTACGATGAAATTGTGAAAGCCGAAAACTGGCGATAGTACCCGTCCACACGAACAACTTTCCGTAAAAAAATAAGGGAATTCGGAAAAAAATAACTGTTGATCAAATGGGTAACTTTTCTATGGAACAGCTGATATCTTTTTCGCGATTCGAGGGTTGGTTCCATAGTAAAAGTTGTTAATGTGGACGAGTACTATCACCAGTTTCCGGCTTCCGCAACTTCATCTTAACATCCAGTATAATTAAATGACTCAATATAGTGAAACAAAGACCTTAAAAATGCTGTAAACACTACATCTAAACCAAATGAAGGTTATAAACGGCGAACTACTCGACCGTCAAACAGTTTTTGACTAGCACGGTTTGTAGCTTTCGACCCTGTTACCCGTTGATAATTTATGTGCGTTAATGTTCCTTTATTATATTATTTAGGTTATATTTAAACACTTTTGATTTTAAGTTGTTTGTTCAATTTCACATTCAAATTTATACATGCTACATAGATTGTTATACCTGTAAATAAGCAAATTCAATGTATACACATAAGTTAAGTTAGTCCTAAGTAACATGATAAGGTATCATGTAAAAATACCTCGATGTACTTTTCTTTCTGAAATAAAATTCATTTATTCATTCAAAGTTATTTTCAGGAAAACCTTTCGCTAAGCTCACAAAACGAACCCACCGAGGCGGCACCTTGCAACGACAAACCCGACAGAATGCAGGCCTTCGGTCTATTCAGTCCAATAGCTTTAGTTGAACAGGAAAACAAGTCCAAAATCACTGACAACTTGAAAACCCAGCCTAGAGTGCTGAGCTTGGATTCAGGTAAATCTCTATGTATATAAAATGTTACATCTGTCTGTCTGTATGTGAGTTTTTTTTTGCTGGAAATGTTTGAAATTATAATAACACTATTATGACTTCAGGGAGCTGAGCATAGTAGTACAATAAGTCGAAAAAAAGTAGAAAAGACAGGTATTCTATACAGCGCGGGTGGATTTACGGGCAAAAATCTAGTGGTAAACTTCGTATGAACGAATATATGTGTCTTAACCCTCAAATGCATGAGATTTTATTTTTGTATGAAATTGAAAACTGATAGAAAAATACCAAAAAAATATGAAGAAAAATTTTTTGTTATTGAAAAGAAAGCTTTTACAAATAAAAACAAAAAAAAAAATATACAAAAATATGCTATAAAAAAATATTTTTTCTTTTTTTTTTGTTAGGTACCTACTTGTAAAGCTGAACTCTTTTTGACTTTAATATCAAAAAACTATACAAATTTATGTGAGCAGAATATATTTTTTTTTCCATAAGCTTTCTTCATCAATTTTCCCGCCAAAATGCTAGAAAATACAAAAAAGGACAAAGAAAAATAAATATATAAAATTCTAAATAAAAAAAATTATGATTAAATTAAAAAGCGGTTGTTAAACAAATTTTTTGTTCATATAATCATAAAATTATAATTTTTAACATAAAATTACGTGAATAATAAATAAAAATAATAAAAAACATTTATGCTATTTTCGACCCAAGATGCATTTAAGGGTCAAGCAATGGATTTCGCAATAAAACTTATAAACTGAGTATTGGATAGTTAAATAAATATTTAAATTATAATTTAAAAAATAAAAAAGCGGCGGTATCTAAGTCTTAAGATCCAGGTTCAATTCCCGGTCGGGCATGCATCAATGAGTTGAATCTATGTCCATAGTATTTAATACTTACCACTTGCTGAACGGTGAAGGAAACATCGTAAGGAAACCTGCATGCCCTAAAAGGCGTGTATTTGTGCCCGAAGTACGGCGATAGGGCTCACCTCCCATCACGTTGGGACGTAATAATCGTCGGTGAAACGCGGATGTACCGAGTGTGGACCGTGACTTGCATTTCACATTTTATACTCTGGACACCTCTGACACCCCCTAATTATTTGTTAGACATGATTTGTTACAGCTCGCGTATTGTAAAAAGAATACGTCTGAAGTTAGGCAATGAACCTGCGCACAACACGATTATCGGTCTCTTTGGCGGTAAGGAGTAGGGCGCGACGGGGGAACCGGGGGAAATCCCCAAACATCTCCGCCGCACGGCCCCGCCCCCTAAGCTATGGCCTTAGAATAAGGAATACTATTGGCTGTTTGTTTCCCGCACATTTCGCGATTGGCTCCTCAGTCGAAGTTTGTTTGCTGTGCTGCGTTCAAGCGTCCATTTTGCTTTCAAAGTACAGTCGCACACAAAAGTAAATTGATTTTGAACGTGATGGTTTTACACAGAAAAGAAAGAAAGATGATTTACGATGTATTGTGTTGTATGAAGAAAGACGATAGAAACACAAGTTTGACACAGTGCAATTATCTTGTCAGTTTTAAATAAAAATTGCATAGCGAAATAGGTTTTTTTCTAGACTGTACTTTCTTACACAATATGTACCTACTCGTACTTACCTCATTAGGTTGAAAAATTATGCAATATCACCCGTCAGCTTGTAGTGACCGCAAGCACTTTTATGCGCGACTGTACACATGCTTAAACTCATCCCCGGCAGCTTCAGACGTATTCTTTTTACTTGCTCTTTTAGCACTTGTAATTATAAGATTCCTTAATGTTTCTGGGTATAGCCTTGTTTCCACTTCACAAGGGAATTAGTGTCTTTTTGTATACTGTAACATGTTTTTGCAATAAATAAATTTTCATTTTCATTTTTTAATAAATATTTCCAGGTAGTTTCTCGGTAGTGTCGAAGCATACAGAGCAACTCATGACGATTTCTGGTGACTCCTTGAAACCAGTAGCGGCTCACACTTCGGATAGCATATCAACAGTTTCTATGAACGATATCAGCACTTGGTATAATGGTGAGTAACATATCATTTTTTATTTTTTTTATTTTTATTTACACAAATACAAACATATTTCAAGTATACACCACTTAAACCCTTAGGAGTTTGTTTGCGGCCCTATTAGAATCTACCACATACTTAGAACTTTTTTCCGAAAAAGAAACCAGAAGGTCAGGTTTGACAATTAAAAAAATATGAAATAATCCTCTACTATGTGGACAGGGATCGCAAGACGCCCGCTCCGTGTGGGAAGGTTTGCTTTCGCCGCACCGTATCTGTGTACAGGTTCGGCGCGGTTAGAGCGCGCGCGAAAGTTTAGACTAATTGTTGAAAATAACAATATATTTGTATAGGAGACTATGTACTCCGCGATTGTTTTTGTTTGCCAGATAACTAATGAATAATGTAGAGCAGACTAGAGCATACTTTAGTACCGCAGGTATATTGTACAGACGGTTGAATAAACCACTTCACTGAATTTGTACCTAGTGTAGGAAATATACATATTTTGATCATAATTTGGCAATTTTATCTGAGTTTGATTATAATCCCCTGTGAATTAGCATATAAACTAACTGTTTTTATCAAGAAAGTATACTTACAGAAGGAAAAACATTGAATAAATACACTTTCAATATTGCATGATCACTCACAAATCCGACATTTTGCGGCCACTGGTCATTTCAAACTAGAATATGACGCGAATAACGGTCGATTGATCGAATGTTTATGGTTCGTCCAGTCTCTTTGTATATCATTCTTTACTCTAAAAAACCATTTTAAACTATATTTTAATAGTATTACAACCTAAAATCGCATAAAATCGAGCCATATATTTTTTGCACAGCTCTGTGTTTACACATACTCGCATGAGTCTCAGATCTGTGTTTAAACATATTCGAGGGAATCACAGATCTGTGTTTACACATAGTAGAGGTTAAATAACACTTTGAAAAAAGAAAGTTTGTATGACGCCAGGGTAGTTTTTTTATTATCCAACTTGACCTTCTGATTGCTTTTCCGGAAAAAAGTTCTATGCACGCCACTGATGTTCAATGTACAGACATGAGATTTTTGCTAATTTATTATTAGTATAGATTTCTCAAAAAATCTAAATTTGATTCCAGAGACGGACTCAGTAGCCCCGGACAAGCGTCCACCGAAGCCCCACCTCTCGCCCCCGCCGCCCGAGTTCCCCCAGTCCCTGTGTATATCGGAGCAGAAGTTCGAAGCGGACCTGAGGAGCGTGGCCTCCAGCAACGACAAGATGAAGGAGCTGAACGCTGACCTTGATACGGTGCTGGATCGCCTGCATCAGATCTTGTCCAATAACTTTGCTATGGACGGTGAGTGTTGTGCTTGGTGTACAATACTGCACATTAAGGGGGAACGAGTCGTATCCTCTACGAAACGCACAACTTAAGATGGTTCTTCTTATTTTTAATTACAGATATTAAATAAATGTGATTTATGGCTTTTCGCGAACAAAGTTTAGTGTCACTTAGGCATTTCCGACAAAATTTTGTCATTTGATGCATTACGTTGTAAATGTATGGGCGCACATACTTAAAAGCGTGTTTTAAGTTTGTGTGCCCATACATTTTAAACCTCCTGCATAAAATAACAAAATTTTGCCGGAAAAGTCCAACTGACACTAAACTACTCGTATGTTCGCGAAATGCGATAAATCACATTTATTTAATATCTGTTATTCAAAAATAAGAAGAACCATCTTAAGTTGTGCGTTTCGTAGAGGATACGACTCGTTCCCCCTTAATATTAGCAAATTAAGGTGACATTAATTTATGCAGCCAAATTCACACTGGAGGTTTGGTAAGCGATAAAATATGTTCGCGAAATGCCATAAGTCACGTTTATTTAATATCCGTAATTCAAAAATAAGATGAAACATCTTAAGTTGTGCGTTTGGTAGAGGATACGACTCGTTCCCCCTTAAGGAAGGTTTTTACTAACAGCGTTAGGAAAAATCGCACGCAGCACTGGAGCTTATCGTAACTTGTAATTAATGGACGCATTTTTATTTAGTTTAATTTATAGTATATTTATTTTTAGGTTTTGTTTAAATTTTCAATATTTATACGATTATTCAGTTTCAATTTTCAGTATTAAATTTATTATTTTTTTGTTATGTATTTGATTTTTTGAATAAAACACTGTCATGGACGCATGGTAATCGTGAATGTCCCACTATTGGTATTTTTTAAGCTAAAGCTAAAAGAGCACTACCTCTCGCTGTCTTAAAGTAGTTAATTTGTGTATGTATTTATTGTATTACTTTGTGTCTAATAAACACAGTTTAGTTTTAATTTTAGGTATTAAACCATAACCCCCTTAACCATAGTTTCTCAACTCGCAGACTCGTGCATCGACAACAGCCAACTTCGTGAGACAGCCAACGAGATGGAAGGTTTACTCGGCACTTTGATACGCGGCGTCGAACAGCGCGCTACGCTGAATGCTACTAAAGGTTTAGACTGACGATAAACTTGGGGAATAGTCCAGTGAAATGCAGCTTCCATGGTGCATACTGTAGGAAACTGGCTCTGCGCTTGCTGATTGGTTTAGAGGTCCTGCGGGGACATGGGGATATTATATCGACGGTTCCGACCGTAAGTGAACCAGAAGTGCAGTCCTGTGACGGTATAACTGACAACTATTGTAATGGGACATTATCATAGTTATTGGAAGGACATAAAGGCAGGTTTATAAGGGTCAGTGCACAAGTCAGTAGGGCCGGCGCCGACAGGGCTGATTTACACAGGGTCAGTAACTGACTACAAATTCGAGGCAAGTCAGTGCTGACCCGAAAAAAACCCTGTGTAAACTGATTTGAAGTCAGTACAGTGGCTTGAAGTCAGCGCTGACTTGAATATTCGCACACGAATATTTTGAAGTCAGTTTCGGCGCCGGCACCACTGACTTCTGCATTGACCCTGTATAAACATGCCTTGACTTCAAAATATTCGTGTGCGAATATACAAGTCAGCGCTGACTTTACACCGCTGTACTGACTTCAAATCAATTTACATTGGATTTTTTTCGGGTCAGCGCTGACTTGTCTTGAATTCGGAGTCAGTCACTGACACTGTATAAACCAGCCTTAGAGCTGTTGTCTTGTCAGTTAAAAACAGCGGAATTCCCTTGCCAGTTCTGTTTGCACGCTGCATGACTCAAATGAGGGTCATGCACGATATTTATTTCTGCCTATTTGGTCACAATGAAACCACAGCCTACTGGAAATTCAAATTAACTACGGTACGAACGAGTGATGGCACCTATGACAGATTAGTGATGGGAATATTTAAAATTTCGGTAAAAAGAAAACAACTGTGAGTTTATTCAACATTAGACACGTCATACAAGATTCTACATAAAAATACAAAACCAAGCAAAAGTTTGCTTACAAAGTAGCCATAAAATCTAGAAAGTTACTGGTTTACAATTATATAGCTTGGAAAGAGACGGAACCGTAGGATTAAGGAGAGGAGAACACTATAAATTACCGTTAATTGCCTTAAATTGTCGACCTCTTGAGTTTAAAAAAGAAACCTTTTGCTATAAAGCCTTTTTTTCTCTAACAGTTCTATTGCAAAATAACTGCAACATGAAAATCGAAAAATAACCGAAACTAGTAGTACATCACAAAGTATTACATTGTTTTCGTGACACCTACTTACAAATAATTATGAAACTTGGTAAGCATTTAAACGTCATAGGTGCCATCACTCGATGCCCCTTCTTTAATGCAACCGATTTTGCACTTTATGTGGTTGCCACAAGATAATCGTCTATGCCGAGTGCAAATGACAATGCATGCCGTATATTGTCGTGATCATATCGTAGAATTATAGGTTGTCAACTTCGGGCCTACCGCGCCCACGCGGTACAGGGGTTGGCGGGTACGAGGTAGCACGCAACTTACTGTGCATTCCAAGATTCCAAGTATGACATTGACAACTTTAAAATATCATATAGTCTACAAAAGAGATCAATTATACATCGGTTTATACTATCCTTATCTATGGAGCGACCTCCCTGGCGACTGGCCATCCGCCTTGGTCCGCCCCACGCGCCGTGCTCGCTCACCCTCCCGCCACACCATCCGCATCCCCTCCGAGACCCCGTCCGCCAACCCCTATACCCCGTGGGCGTGGTAGGCACGAACTCGACAACCTATAGCTATATCATGAATTCTGTTAAGACTACAGGTGTAGCCTCGCTCCGCGTCCCTCGCCTTCTGAATTTATGATCGCCAGCAACCTAACAAGCTCCTACTCACTATTTTTGACTTTCATTCTTATTTCATACTTTTTTTTTGTGGTTATCAGAATAAACATATTCATCACGCTCAGCTATCGTTGGTAAGTCGGTTCTGTAAATAAACAGAATAAACCAAATAAACCCATACGAACCTCGTGACCGATCATTGACCACCAACCTCAGAATAAGGAATACAAATAGAAACCTGACTAAAATAATACGCGGAGAAAGACACCTATCCTTGATTTTCTTTACGACATTCTAGTGCGTTAGAGAGAGATGGATATGTATTAGTTTTTTCTTAATTAGGTAGGTTGTCACTAGTTCGTTGCTTTGCTAGTGATGTAACAATGTCGATTTTTGACTACGATAAATAAACCAAATCGAAATGAACCGCGACCAATCTCCTTACCACACATTATATCGTATCAAAGTGTGAAAAAAAAGAGAATGCAGGAGGCACCGACCTTTCTGGTGACATCCTCTTGCTTTGGAAGGAGGCCAAGAGAATTAATAGCAAAGTGGTCTCTGTCTACCCCAGTGGGACACATGTTATATTGTGTAAATAAGGAATTAATAAAAGGATATCTTTCGTTTAGCATAATATTTTTTATTAAGTACAAATTACTATATCGTAGGCAGGTAGGTACATAAGTTAAGTCCAAAATTGTGCTTGTTTCTAGTACAAAAGATGCTGTAGCTTGTATCAGAGATACAACCGTAAACCATTTAAGTGGATACTTTTTAAGTCGCCTCTTAACTTAATCAAATAGATGTTCGTTGATGTCGCGTCTTTGTTCAATCAAGGAGGAAGGAATTAATCGCAACAATAGAAATCATAATAATCATAGACTTATAGGATTCGTAATAATAATATTATGTCAATGATGAGCGATGACAGCGCAATTACTACAGAGGTAATTTCAATTTTTTTTTCTAGTCTTGAATAAAAACGAATAACAAATAATGAACGATTAAAATACCTAATAACCTGTAATAAGAAATCAAATTATGCGCAGTTCAAGTCAATAAGCATTCCCAAAATTCATTTCACGATAGAACTACCCTGTCAAAGTACTTTTTTTGTCAACCACTAAGTACGAAAATGTCTTGATCTGCGGAATTTCTTCGTGAAGTCGATCACGGCAGTAACGTGAACGAACAGGCCTTTCAGAACGATTTGCGAACATAGAAATATGCACTTTTCTAAACCACAGACATCCATAGGTACTGGTTCTGTTGCCTAAAATTGAAAAATTATCGAGTTAATATACTATAGTATAGTACAAGCACGTACCTACAAACAAGATTGATAATGCAATTATACATAATTATTTAAAGGTTACCAATGTGTCTGTATCTGGTAAATATAACGTTGGTAAGGCATCTGCTTTTAAAAGTCTCCATTTTAAATTTTCGTTTGGTCCAAAAGAATCCGACGTAAAGTGTTTCGAACAAATATGACTGCTTTTTTTAATTGCCCAATTTGGTCAAATTATTCGTCTAAGCCATTCACTTTTTAATTCTTCCCTTTTTGGAAATCTGTAACAAAAAAATATAGCGATATTTATTCGGCATTATTTTTCTTTTAACTCGCGCTGCAATGAGGGATTTTCTTTTCTTTTTTTTTTTACTCTTCCCTAGTCGCTGGATAGATGGCGCTGAACTTGGTAAGTTACTGCAAGGAACGGAACGTCACATAATTTTTTGATTATTGCACTTAGATGTAATTTTGAGATCGTTAAACGAAACGTACATAAAAAAGTAATTAATGTCATTGTCACATCACATCACAATGACATTTTGAAAATAAATAAATGATAACAACAAGGAAAAAGAAAAAAATAATTAGCAGTCTTTTTATGAGTTTTCTACGCCAGAAAGAAAATGTCCCAAGAGAAAAAGAAGAGAAGTCTGTGCCTTGTGGATTTGTATAAAAATGGAGGCATACATCTTTTTCCTAAAGATGAAAGTCGTAAAGCGCAATAAGTACAAGCCATGGTACATTTTAAACCTGGACGGACCATAACAAAGCATTCGCACATAATATGCTCAGCACACATGTCATCAACCAACGAGCGTATGTGACGTGACGCAATGTTTTTTTTTTTTCAATCGTTTTGGCTTTGGCACCTAGCAACGTAGTCAGTTCAACACCATCTACAGAGTTCTTGGAAACTATGTTTTTTTGATAGATGGATTATCCTTTATGCACGGCTGCCGCGGGAACCAATGTTCGATAGTTTGCCACACGGACTTTAGTACATCACTATACGAAAAAACATAACCTCTCATAGTCGGCAGAAAATCCATATAAAACAGGTAAATATCGGTGTAGAATTGAACACGAGTATGATTTACAAGAACTACTATTATTGTTACTGAGTTTTAGGTATGATCCTGCAACTTATTAACATAAAAACTATCAGAACTCACCGATGAAATGATATTGCTTCATTGTTGTTTTCTTTTCTTCCTGTATGCGATTTACAGCCTTCAATCGCACAAGACATTTTATTACAATGTTAAAAAAACAATCAACACAAACAATAATAAATCACACTTTCACGAATTTTGAGAGGAAGAGCACAAAAATATTTAATTTCTCTCGGTGAAGCTGTAAACTTTCGCAAAATGCATTAGACATTTCGATGCCACCAAATTAAGATGTGATGCACGCTACGAACGATATTACAACACAACGATACAATGATGAGACATTTAATTTGATGGTATTATAATTTTTAAAATACATCCAAATTACATCCATCTGACATTTGTTTGGTTCAATCTAGTGACACACCAGGAAAAAATATAAAGTAAGTGCGGTCCGTCGTTTCATTCACTCGTACACAGGAGTAATTTACGTTAGATGAGTACAATGGCTAATGCCCAGTTCTTATTTTAGCCAGGCTTCTATTTGTATTCCTTATTCTGAGCCACCAACCACAATAGTCCATGGTGGTTTGTAGTTGCCTGAAGTTAGCTGCACAATCACGTTTGACAGCCAATTTTTCCCAACGATTTTTGACGTTTGTTGAGGTTCGTGACCGAATCGTAGGTGTTTTTGGTGAAAAATAGTAGTTTATTGTGACCTGATAACTACAGTCTTCATTTGGCCAATTTTACGATATGGCCACGATGTATACACAACACGTGACATTTTTCAAATTTGAAATTCTAATGCTTTGTTTTATACATGGTTTTATAGCTTTGGCAAGGACTGGCTAGGTTCCATACCCCGTAGAAGCTCTTACATAATTAATAGGGTCTAGTTTCTCCATGGAAAGTAGAATAAGGTTAATGCAAAAAAGGATGTACATATATGAATTAATCGGTGAAAACTGAAGGCTCTGATCGGTGATAGTTGTTTGACGGTTCGATGGCGGGTCCATTCTTGGTTTTCTCTCAACTATACTAATTTCCGCCCGAAAACACTTCAAGCGAAGTGTTGGATCTGTCTGTCCGCCGTATGTTCGCTGCATAACTCGATAATGGCTAGACAGAGCTAAAATTTGGCATAATTATGAAGTATGTTTCTTTTTTAGAACCCCTTCGGTGTTACTACAAAACAGTGTTTAACTTTAGACAGTGTTTAAATCTGTCGTTGTCACCTTTTTTTTCATATTGTAAAAGATTGACAGCAACAGATTTAAACACTGTCTAAAGTTAAACACAGTTTTGTGGTAAGACCGTAACGGTGTTACTACATATCGGTGTTTAACTTTAGACAGCGTTTAAATCTGTTGCTGTCACTCTTTTACAATATGAAAGAAAAGGCGACAACAACAAATTTAAACACTGTCTAAGGTTAAACACCGTTTTGTGGTAACACGGTAAGACTTTATATTGTATGAAATGTTTACAGTTTCAAGTCAATTAATATGAAATCGCTTTCGTAAAAAATTGTAAGGAATGATTGATTTCTGTTAACTTGTATGGAGTATTTTGTTTTTGTGTATATTTTGGTGTTTGTGTAAGTTATAGTAAAACGGTACCGTCCAACCAATTTTGGTGCTCAATTTATGTATGTATTTGACAAAGAGACTTCTTAGGGATCTGATTAAAAATAAGTGCATTTAGAAAAGTAACATGCCATATATTTAATATTTTTTTACATTATATTGCCGTGTCTATAAAAATACTATAATTATAAATTAAACATGTAACTATAACTAAGTAGTTAACTAAGTTAGATTGTTATAAATAAATTGCTTTATTTCATTTTATTGTGCGCTTAAAAAGTAATAAAATATAAATAATAAAATAGAGCAATCTATTTTAGACCATACAAAAACAATTTGTATTAGATTTAATACATTTTATGTGGTTTTATATGAACACTATGGGTGACCATACGTACATGCATAGACTGTTTCTCTGGTTATTAAAAATTGGAAAACATCTTAAAAATACGGCTTACAACTACATAATGTTTATACAAGATTTTTTATAAAAATAATTCTAAGTAAGCAATTAGATTGCTGCACAACCTGCCACGGAGTGTAATTAAATTTCTAATATCCGAATTTTCAAAATACCATTTACAAAATTATGACATAGAATTTTACCTTAGTGTAAATTTTATTAAAGTTTTATGCGTAAATTGGAAGGAGTTATTAATTTTATCCTAACGTCTATCTACAATGTGGTGTACAAATAAAAAAAAAATAAAAAACTTCGTAAATAAATGAAAATTATATATTTTACATTATATCAAACTTTCTTCAAACGTAAACTATTTTAAAATTTGGGATATCGAAATTCGATGTTCCTGTAACTTTCATTTACTTTAAAATTTATTGAAAAAGGCGTTACTTTGCGGAAGTCCATCATGAATTTGTGGATATATTAATAATTTGCAATATTCCGCTAAACACTATTCAAAATGCAGACTCAAGCACCGCCCGCCCTCCCGCATAAAACATGCACAAGCAAAGCAAACAGTACGAGCACAAAATAAAGCAATCTTAAATAACAAGCAAGAAAACTTATCGACACGTGTTTCGCCTCTAAACGAGGCATCCTCGGGATGTGTTATTTGTTATTTAAGATTGCTTTATTTTGTGCTCGTACTGCTTGCTTTGCTTGTGCATGTTTTATGCGGGAGTGCGGGCTGTGCTTGAGTCTGCATTTTGAATAGCATAGTAAGAGTATTTAGCGGAATATTGCAAATTATTAATATATCCACAAATTCATTAACTTTGTTACAAATGGACAAGAAAATCATATATTTTCTTGTATATGCAGAAAAAAAAAACAATATATTTTCTTGTATATGGAGAAAAAAAACGATGTATTTTCTATGTGATCTACTGCGAATCTCTGCTCTGTCTCCAAACTACGAAAGTTCAATTTCTCTTGCTGCTGTTGATAAGGTACTTGCAGCAATGTGTGAGGAGGTGTTTCTCCTTCTCGCTGGATCCGTTTTGGTGTATCGCTGAAGCACCTCCTCTTTCCCGGGTGTAGATGTCTAGACCGTATTGACCTGGCAATTTCATTATATGTCATTAGTTACACGGTATTATCTAATACAATAATTTATTCATATTTAATTATTTAAGTAATTTCCTTTAATTTTATATGGGCAGGCTCTATTTTGTCTATTTTGTTATGTTTCTTTTGGGAAAGTTGTTTAGTGTGGTGTACCTATCTAGTTTCATTGAAATAGGTAAACCTGCGCGCGCCAATCTTTTAGTTGCCTCTGATTGAGTTACGAGTGCAAGCTTGCGCAGGTACAGTCAAGGAAACAATATTATGAACGGTTGATTATTAAATGTTTACTATAAGTGGAAAGGTGTACTGGTTGTAGCTACCTATTTAATATATATTTATTATTTTAGTGCAATCTTAACTGTTTAATTAAAACAAATTAATATAAACACCATTTTCCTACATTGTCGCCTTAAAACGCTATAACGACCGCGAGGCATAACAACAACAATAAACTTTAACAAACTAAATCAACAAAACAACAAATAAAGGCAACACAAATGCGTCGATTCTTGGGGCTAGCTTCAGAGGCGACTAAAAGATTGGCGCGCACTGTACCTACCTCGACTATCTATCATTGGGAGGCATGTTTTATAATAAGTGTTTTTTTTAATAAGGTATGCCGAGACAGGGACATGTTGTATTATGTTTTTCATGTTTTCAAAGTAATTTGTCTCATAGATTTTTTCTATCATATTGTTACCTTCTTCCGGGAACGTAATGTAGAAGGTAACAATGTCGTCGGAGACATTTTGCTGCACGTATTTGGACAGGCGCTTCTCTTCGACGCC
Organism: Ypsolopha sequella; assembly: GCA_934047225.1. Taxonomy (NCBI): domain Eukaryota; kingdom Metazoa; phylum Arthropoda; class Insecta; order Lepidoptera; family Ypsolophidae; genus Ypsolopha; species Ypsolopha sequella. The sequence continues at coordinate 6,569,027 of OW204002.1, read as the reverse complement.
GTTCTTGTGTAGTGTCGCCATGAAGTCCGCCAGAGGGCGCGACATGCGGAACTGGATCTCGAGCTCGCGGCCCGCGAACACTAGCGCCTCCTGTTGATGGAAGTACATATTAATTATTTTTGACAGAGGCTTGATTTCGATTCTATGCGAGAACATGCGAGAGGTAAATTAGAACCTTAGTACCGATTGTTCTTGTACCTCTACAGCTACATATGATCTATTATAAAAGCTGGTCCTCTAAAAAGGCCGCTTTGGATGAATCATATTATGATTCCGTTCTAATGCCGTCTCTTTTGCACGCATGAAAAAACTCTGACTCCATCCTACTTTCAAATCATTTTATGATTCACCCAAGTCGGCCCTTTTAGATCCCCTGTTGATAATAAATAAAAAGACAAAAAATACCATATAAAGTTCTTATAAATAAATTATAATATTAAAATAAATAATTCTCGTAGTGTTTATAAGTCATAGTAGAACGGCGATAGTTCAATGACTTTGGCACGGAATAATTTATTATCGGTGCAAAGCGGGTGTACAGAACTCCCACATATGTAATGCGCATAGAAATCTATAGCCGAGGGTTCTGACGTACCACGTGACCTTATTAATTGTATAGAAATTGTAAGGAAATACGAACTTTGCCGAACAGAGGCGAAGATTTGTATGCGCATTATATGATTGGGAGTAGATTCTGTACCAGTATTCAACTGTCCTTATCAAGTTATCAAGGATACATATTTGTAGATTTTTCATTTGGAATCAAGGACAAACAAGAGTGAAAGGGAAAATGTTACCTGATGAGTAATAGGAACAAGGCCAAAAAGCCTGGTTGCCTTCGTTGGCCCCCACTCTCCACTGGCGCAGTCTGGTAATGGTACCATCACTGTCTGCAACTCTGCACAGCAGATCTGTAAGAGTAATTTGTTTCATAAGCACAAGTTCAGCACTCGTAGCATAGTGTTTAATCGTGCGCGACCCCACTTGGTGAAACTTGGACCCCAAAAAAAATCTACCCTTCCATACATTTCGGCCGAGCGGTATTGCGTTTTTCTATGAAACAGTAAATTTTTTTTTCGAGATACAGGGTTTGTTCCATAGTAAAAGTTGTTCTATATCATTGATTGAACAAGCTCTTCAAATATGGTTACACCTTTCTGTTACACGTTGTATATTTATCAAAAAGTTTATTCTACAACATAAATTCTCACCTTGAACTTGCAAACGCTCTTGAACTTCATCGGTTCCCCTGTCAGGTATTCCCTTGGTGTGACTGCGTTCGCAAAGATATCCAATAGGAAGGCTCCGCTGCATGGCGCGTGTACTCTGAATGATACCACGTTGCTTACCACCGACTGCGAACAAAGGAATACAACGTTTCAGAAAAGGAAAAGTCATTAATGTGATTCTGATAGTGCAAATATTAATATAGGTATTCTAAAGGCTTTTTCTGTTAAGATATTAATCGACAGACTTAGATTTAGTCGATAGACTTAAATGTAAGATGGCAACTCTATGTAGATTGTCTATGCACTTCTACTCTACCTTGTTGTTGATCTCTCGTGATGTAAAATGTCGGCGTTTATGTTTATAATAAAATACCAAGTTTATATGAAGAAAGTGCTTTTATTTCTCTGAAGATAACTACCTACATAGACCGCGTCCCAAGATATACAGGGTGTCCCATAATAAGCGAATCAAATTGTTATGGGAGGTTGCTTAGTCCAATTCCTATCAAATAAAATAAACATAGGTGAAACAAAAGTTCGATGGTTTTTGAGTTAATTAACTTTTTCAAAAAAATTTCAAAACATCTTCCCGTCCCTGTTTTTTTTGCTGTCATTACTTTATTTTTCAGTTAAGAATTTTTTTTATTTTCAGAATATTATTTAAAAATAATTATTTCATGAATTGGCTACCAAACATTTTAGAAAAGTTACACCAAATTTAAATGGCAAGACTTTGTTTTTACTTCTTGTGTAATTTCGAAAAAAATCTTTAAACTTTGGATCTCTGTGATGAAAAAAAAAAGTATGGAGTGGGAATGATAAACTATTTTGAAAACTTGCTCATTTAATGTTATTTCCAAAAATGTATAACATTTGACCACTTTCATAAGGGCGAGACTAGTTATTGGCCTTGACCACCGGCTGGAATGGATTTTTAAAAATATTTACTTTCCATAATTTGAACTAAAATGCTATAAAAGTAAAAATTGTTGAGTTTTAATTAAAACAATGTGAAGAAGTGATTATTTTTTTTATTATAAAAAAGTGTATACCGACAAGAAAAAGTGATACAATTTTTTTAAAGAATATCTCCTTATAACAAATGAACTGACGCCCGCCTGTGCGAATGCATAAACGACACCTTTTCAAAAAATTTCGTTTTAGTCAGCGCAGGCTGAGTGCCGATATGCTTCTGGCAGCTTGTGTCACTCGTTCGCGTAGTTCTCCCTCATTGTGAATGGGCTTTGCGTACACTCGATCCTTTAAACAGCCCCAGTAGAAGAAGTCGAGTAGATTAAGGTCTGGCGACCTTGGTGGCCACAGAATGGGGCCTAGTCTGCCAATCCAACGGCTGGGGTATGCTTCGTTGAGATGAGATCTTACTTGAACAGCATAATGAGCCGGACACCCGTCATTTTGCAGCCACATTTGTGCTCGGGCTTGAAGTGACTCGTCTTCTAACAAAACTGGCAAAGTATTTTGCAGAAATTCCATGTAATTTTTCTTGTCGGTATACACTTTTTTATAATAAAAAAAATAATCACTTCTTCACATTGTTTTAATTAAAACTCAACAATTTTTACTTTTATAGCATTTTAGTTCAAATTATGGAAAGTAAATATTTTTAAAAATCCATTCCAGCCGGTGGTCAAGGCCAATAACTAGTCTCGCTCTTATGAAAGTGGTCAAATGTTATACATTTTTGGAAATAACATTAAATGAGCAAGTTTTCAAAATAGTTTATCATTCCCACTCCATACTTTTTTTTTCATCACAGAGATCCAAAGTTTAAAGATTTTTTTCGAATTTACACAAGAAGTGAAAACAAAGTCTTGCCATTTAAATTTGGTGTAACTTTTCTAAAATGTTTGGTAGCCAATTCATGAAATAGTTATTTTTAAATATATTCTGAAAATAAAAAAAAACTTAACTGAAAAATAAAGTAATGACAGCAAAAAAAACAGGGACGGGAAGATGTTTTCAAATTTTTTTGAAAAAGTTAATTAACTCAAAAACCATCGAACTTTTGTTTCACCTATGTTTATTTTATTTGATAGGAATTGGACTAAGCTACCTCCCATAACAATTTGATTCGCTTATTATGGGACACCCTGTATATAAAATTTTCTGCGCTATATGTCTGAGTAAGGCAGTTTTTTTTAGTTGTAATAAATATCAGGAATAGGATTAACCATCCACCGATATCATTTTATTTCATGTTTTTCTTTGCCTCTCTCAATGCCTCATTCAATAAGATAAAACTCACTTTTCATTTTATAAAGTTGATAATTTTGAAATTTTGAGCAGTGCCAAATTTAACATTATGGTCCTTCGAGCCGAATTGAAACATACATTTTGGTCCTCCAAGCCGGATTTTCAACGTACCTGCATAACGAACCGCTTGAGGCTGACACCGTCGAAGCCGTCGCCTTCCGTGTCGTAGAACTTGAGGTTGTAGTGGAAGATCAGCGAGCTCTGCATGTGTGCCGGCATGGCTATGCGCATAGTCGCCGCACCTACATTCACAAACAAGAGTATGTTTATGAAGATTGGATGGAAATCAGGGCAACCTTGAACATCTTATGGTGAGAAATCTTACTGGACTCATAAAATCTTATAATATTATAGCAACCACTTTTAAGTTAATTCAAATAGTTGATTTTGTAAACTAGGTGCACATAATATACTTTTTACGAGTCAAATTTAATATTATAAAAATATATTTAATAAAATAATAAACGTACATGATCTAAATTAAAGGTTTATTTAATTTATGCAGCAATATACATATATATACGATTCAAATGATATGTAAAATCTATAATTATACAAGGTGAAATCTAATCAACCATACCGGAGACCCGGCCAGCGACCAGGAACAAGGTTCAATGATCCCTTTTTTCGAAAACATAAAAAAAGAAAAATCCTAGTATAGGCAGATAGTACAATAACACAAATATCTGACGTTATGCTCGTAATATCAATAGACTTATGAGAGGACAGCTCTGGTTTAAGTGAAACCATGTAGCCAGAGCTTTTACTAGAAAAATAAAAAATGTATCGATTCAAATTTAAAAAACCACACATAAATGTATGTATTGTTTTTGATATTATAATTAATTTATCTTGTAACTTCTCGCATGTCTGCATAAACATTGACAACTGAACTAATTGTGTCTATCATCAGGATCCTTGACTAGACATACGAAATAAGAGAGGATACAATTGAAAAAAGAAACGTAATTTTGCAATTAGACCATACTTCTTTACAAGTAATTCCTTATTTAGTATCACTGACCTGTCGAGTCCGTATACATGACAGCCTTGGTGTTCGGGTCGCTGAAGTAAAGTCCATATCGGAAGAACAAGGAGCGAACGAAGGGCAACTCTTCGAAGTCATGCAGCGTGATGGGAGTCTTGAGCAGCTGCCAGTCGGGCTGGAGGGGGAAGAACTCGTAAATGAACTCGCGAGGGTCTGTCAGGAAGTAGTGGTCGTCGTACTCGTATCTGAAATGGAGGATTTTAGGCATCAAATAAGTATAAGTAACGATCATATACTAATATCCCATCAAAAACATAAAATGTGCAAAAATGGCAAGTCTCGCAACACAATCCTTCCACCGTAAAAAGTTGTGAGATCTTTTGTAAAGCCAAGTCTGCTATTCAAGTTTTTATGGAAGCACATTTTCATTTAAGTTAGTATGGGAGCACCTATTTAACAAATTTATCATTAATTGTTTCCTATTTAGTTACCTACCAACATTAAGTGACTGTATTAATATTAGTCATCTTTATTTCCTAATAAAATATAGTGACTTCGCAATCGCACAGCAACATGAACAACATATCAGCTACCTAATACCAATTTAGTAGCGATTTGAGAAGATATTTCTACGCATCAGTGCTTTATTTGTGCTCTGCGATTGCAAAGTCACCATATTTTATTAGGAAATAAATATGACTAATATTAATACAGTCACTTAATGTTGGTAGGTAACTAAATAGGAAACAATTAATGATAAATTTGTTAAATAGGTGCTCCCATACTAACTTAAATGAAAAGGTGCTTCCATAAAAACTTAAATAGCAGACTTGGCTTTACAAAAGATCTCACAACTTTTTACGGTGGAAGGATTGTGTTGCGAGACTTGCCATTTTTGCACATTTTATGTTTTTGATGGGATCTCATTTCTTTTTGTAGGTAGTCCTCCTTTTTTTCTTCTCGGGTAATATTTGTTGCACGTCAGCTGCGGATTTTCTTAAAAACCACTCCCTTTAACTGATCATTAAGACATACTCCTGATAAACTAGTATCGGGAAGGAGCATTTCATAATGACCACCTAAGAAACTACCAGAGAATCGTAAACGTTTCACTGGCATCCCAGGATCGCCACCGAATGATCCTCTCAAACGGCCATTTTCGTAAACCTCGAACGTAAATGGATACAAAGCGGTGGCTGCCATAAGTTCGGATACGGAACCGTAGGTGGTAGTTTTCATCATTGCTGTCGAGTACATGTGTCTCCACGCTCGTCACACGTATAAAGTCGCATTTCATCCCAATGCGCTACCACGTACTCGACTACCGCACACCTAATGTCATATGACGACTCAATGTTCCCATACATAGAGAATGACAAAGAATGGAACAAACATGAACCATCTCCAGGTATAGGGACAACTAGGTGTGGACAAGGATTTTCATTTATGTACAATATTTCAGGTTCCATTGCAATATTAATTTTTACTATAAGTTATTATTACTATTATCCACAAATAGATGCAACAGGCAGGTTAAAATTTCTTTTGACCATGAAGTGAAAGGCAGGCTTGTCAGTCTAAACCACAGAGTACATTATTATGTCTAAACCTCTCAGAATAATGAGCTAAACCTGGTCTTTTTTGAATGACACACGAGTACATAGACATTTCAATATACCTACATCATAGAGGATGCATATACAAATAAAACAACATTATCCGCTTTATTTTTCCTTTAATATATTTAAAGCTTTACTTGATAAATAACCTTTTACCTTTATTTTTAGGGTTCCGTATCATTAGGTTCCGTGACCCTATTACTAATCCTCCGCTGTCTATCCATCTATCACAGGGGTCTACAGCTTCAGACGTTATAGGTAGCGCGTAAATATTTTCACATAATATATGTTACATTGCCCTCTATCACGGCAAGTAATAATATGGCCCCTATCACAGCATAAAAAGTTCAATAAATGGAAATCCAAGGGGGGTCCAATTATTCGATGTTATTTGTTTCAGCTCTATCTTTATAAAACAACAATTTTGGGCATATAAATATTAGAGTTCCGTATTCAAAAGGTGCTGATTTGTTTGTCAGGCGCTACCATTTTAGCGCCTTGTTTTTTGTCGCCTTGATGTTGCTATGTCATCTTTATTGTTGGTATTTACCATAATGATTTGGGGTTTCGTACCCATATTGTGTGATGGTAGTACGGAATCCTTCGTGAGCGAGTCTGCATTGCACTTAGCCGGTTTAATAGCGACTTAAGGCGCTCTTATCCCAAAATCAGTAATTTCAAAGTCAAATAGAACTTTCAAATATCGTCTAAAACTTCCAAAAAAAATATACGCAATATAGTTCGAACCTTTATCTAGGTCTTGCACGCATGTGTTACACGATCAGATAAACTTTGCTCGATAGAAATAATTCACGAACACAGCATGTAATAAGACCTTTCAAATCATGCCATTTCCATTATTCCACTCTTTTATTAACGAAACATATCTGGTAATATTGCTCTTTAAAATTTCTAGGTCGACCACGTAAGTGGGTTTTAATAAACATATCCCTTATTTTTAAACAATTTAAAAACCGATAAAAACAACGAAAAAGTACAAAAGTGTGGTTATTTTCTTTACTCCTTACACCTAAAGAAAAAGACAGAGAGTCACTCTTCTGTGATAAGAGCGCCTTAATTACGAAATGTTGATATTTATCTTCTTAAATAGACTAAATGTGTTTTAGGGTTCCTTACCCAAAGCACAAATTATTATAACAAAGGCTCTATCGTTAGAACGGTTATACATACAAGTTGAAAATTTAGACAGACTACTTTAAAGTAAAATAAGAAATAATAAAAATTAGGGTTCCTTCCTAAAAAGGTACCGAATTGTTTGTCAGGCGCTACCGTTTTATCGCTTTGTTTTTTGTCGCCTTGATGGTGCTATGGCATCTATGTTGTTGCAATTTACTTTTAGGGTTCCATACCCGTATTGTGTAGGGGTACGGAACCCTTTATGCGCGAGTCGGATTCGCAAACTACCGTTTTTTTAGTGACTTAATTACGAAATGTTGATATTTTCTTCTTCAATAGACGAATATTGTGAATGTGTGGAACATTATAAACCACCCTTTTTAGGGTGCCTTACCCAAGGAACAGATTATTATAACAAAGGCTCTATCTTTAGAACGGTAATACAACATACAAGTAAAAGTTTAAACTTTGGGCAGTCTGTAGTAAATACTTTAAAGTAAAATAATGAAAATTTGGGTTCCGTACTAAAAAGGTACCGAATTTTTTGTCAGGCGCTACCGTTTTATCGCTTTGTTTTTTGTCGCCTTAATGTTGCTATGGCATCTTTATTGTTGTTATTTACTTTTAGGGTTTCGTACCCGTATTGTGTAGGGGTACGGAACTCTTTATGCACGAGTCAGATTCGCACTTTACCGGTTTTATTTTTTAGTTTTCGCACTTTAACTTTAATGTAGAATTTTTCGTTTTAGGCGTCTTTAATGCAAAGCAGCATACCACCAACGTCATCTAGTGTCATACAAATTTATAGATGCAGCTGGAAACATACATTTTGTATAGACTTTGTATGGAAATATTAAATTACCAACCGCAAATAACATTTTTATATTTTTTTGTTGCAATGTACACTTAACACTAACCGCATGCAAAATTTCAAGTTTGTAGGTCTGCTAGAACACCTTTAGACTTTTGATGATGTGTCAGTCAGTCAGTGACAAAATAAGGGAACTTTGACTTGAGATATTTCGTAATCGAATATACGAACAAAGTTGTAATTTAGGGTCAGATATAGGATCAGTAAGTACTCTTGGTTCCTGAAATTTCAGACTTCTAGCTTCACCCACAACCAAGATACAGGGGGGTTGAAAGTGCCGTGAGTTGCTTCGAGAAAAGGATGGTACGGCCGTTCCGCGTTTTTTCTGCGAGACTTTGCGGGGGCACTGCCGTGCCCCCAGATAATACGATACCAAAATCAGATGCTTAGGCACTTAAAAAACGAACAAGCACTACATACTTAAGTGAATACTTCATGACATTCGAGCCTAAGATGGGAGATATTTGGTGATGACCAAATCAAGGAAGAAGATCTCAAGTATAATACTTAGATTTATTAAAAGAAGCGGGAGATTTGAGGAGGGACCCCCTGGGACATTAGGATACCAAAGCTCCAAGCAATGGGAATTAGATGGAATAGCTCCAAATAGAGAGCCGACCATCTGCCTGTGACTAGCAGGTGCCCCACCTCATCATCATCATCATCATCAAAGCAATAGGTACCACATTTCACCAGCCCTTACGTCAAAAAAGACTAACTGGACTCTGCTAAATTAAAATGAAGCCTTGTTCGTTCATAGTGAAAACGGGTATAAGTGTATTAAAGTGGGTTTTCAAAGATTGCTAATTTCGTTTTATGCGTTGATGCATGGTATTCGTGCGTTTTTATACATCCTGCAATCCACAAGCGAGCTTCAGCTTTTGTAAATACATATTATTAGTAAGTGCACGATGCTGCAATGAGTAACACGCGTCCACATAAATTACATTTGCGATCGTTCGTGGATTGCAAGAACTGGCGTAAAACTGTTTGATAGTTGCAGAACTATTTGACAATTTGTATCTCCGTGCTATGCGCCTCCCAGTTTTGTGTATGAACCGGTCTTGGGCCTTGTGCGGGGGTTTATTTAGTTTTTGTCTGTATTTCTTGTAAGTATAATTAAGGGCTGGGACCATAGACTCCAAATTAAAAGCCGAAAATACAGGAACACGATGCTGCTTTATTGGACACCATTCAACAAGAAGAGACAAAAATGTTGCCAGAGGCAATTACAATTTTTTGGTGTTGCTTTAATATGTAACAGGCCTCAATATTGTTAGTTGATTTTGGGTTCGTAGTTTGTCTAAATGTCTTCAGGCTCTTAATCGTTTTGGTGTTCTTGGTGCATACCTTCATCAGTCATTCGTTAACAACTCAATTTTGTAGATTTTGCCGAAGTCCCACCCAGACTGATTAACGTTTCACCTGCTTCGATTTTCCCACTTTTATCTTGGGTCTCATAGACGGTTTTTATTAGGCCGGTAGGGTGCAAGGGTAAGCGTACGCCCATTATGAACTTGAAAAATCAGTCAAGTGCGAGTAGAAACCACGCCCTGATGGTTCCGTACCATTTAAATAGGTAATAAAGCCGATTCTGAAGGCTTTAATTTTAGTTTTAGTGCTGTCAAAACTAAATTTTCTTCGATAAAAATAGTCCTTAAGAGTGGGATTAAAAGCTAAATTTCTTTGGAAAATTTTAAGCTTTGACAGCACTAAAACCAAAATGAAAACCTTCAGAATTGGCTTTAATATACTTAAATAATTTAACAGAAATTACACAAACTTGTAAGACAACCTTAAGAAATACTTTGGTTAATGAAGATCACGCGCATTAGCCAATGGGCGCACACGGGCGATTTTCTTTGGGAGTTTGACTCGTAGAATGGAGTATAAGAGCGTGACATACGGACGGACAGACAGACGGACATCGGAGTGACATTAACAGAGCTCCGTTTTGCCCTTTGCGTACGGAAACCTAAAAACAAGTAGTCTCAAACCAACCTCAAACTATCGCTCTTCCCTCTATTCCCTGGCTTGGGCGCGTCTTTGGCGTTGACCAGATGCCTGGCGCCCCAGTTGCACTGCACGAAGCGCCAGGCACCAGCCACGTACACCGCGTTCCAGGAGTTCCGGAATCGGTTATCTTCGAACCTCACTCCTGGCTGGTAGCCGGCTGACTTGCTGTAACCCTTGATCACCACGCAGTGGAGGCCGGCGTAGCTGGAATTAAATATTTACATTTTATACCAGGTGTAAAAATAGTTAAGAAAGTAATATCCGGAACACAACTCAGTTACTCTGTGGAATTTGTCTGTGTTTGTTTTAGTGGCGCCTCTGGCGGCTTTGAATTGTAAACTCTCTTGCTTGAAGAATTTCAATAAACGAGTTCTTTTATGTTAACTAAATAATTTTTTATTGTGTATCACTACAACACTGCAAGATAAAAGCTTTAACAAAAATACAATCTAATCTACAATTTTCTCAAAAAAAACGTGACTGCGAGCTGTCCATACAAAACTCACAATAAGAAAACATATGTTAATGTCCGCATGTATACAATGTATATAGCCAAATTCATACTGAAGACTCGGTAAGTTGTGTGCTCAGTATCAAGGTTCGATGACCCTTTTTGTTAAATTTGCAAATTACCTATGTTGTTTCGTGGTCCCCACTAAAGCAAGCCCAGCCAATACTAGCCAATTACTATGGGAAATCATCATTTTATTTTATTTTGCGAAATTAGTAAAAAGTGTTATCGATCCGTTATACTGATCACTTACCAAGCCTCCAGTATGAATTTCACTGAATAAATTAGAAATATATATATATATGTTGCTTCATAGAGCATTTATTTTATTTTTATTTTTTGTTTAATTAAAACATTGTATAAAACTTATTTTCGAAATATATTTCGACTGATGCCGGCCCCAAAGTGGGCCGAAAAATATTTCGAAAATAAGTTTTATACAATGTTTTAATTAAACAAAAAATAAAAGCTGAATAAATTAATGCCACCACATGTTTCTTTGAGATATTTATTCATTATGATCAGTAGATCATATGATTTATCTTCAAGATATACAAGATTGGGAACGAGTAAGTGTGGGTTTAGACAACGCTCTAGATTAGATAGTACCCCAGCCCCCCTATTCTGTATCTTTAGCTGCCAACTGAACTAGGTGCCTATCATCAAAAACATAGATAAAAACTGAAATTTCAAAATTGCCTTTAGCGGGTATTGAACTATTAACGAACTGTGTCGTCACTTCAAGTGCGAACATATCCTTGGGAAATCGGAATTCGATGGTATATCTATATTTTTGATGATAGGCACTCCGTACAGAAGGCAACTAGAGATACATAATAGGCCCGCTGTATCAATTATGTATTTTGTAGATAACTTTACTAGATTGTATCCAGTAACTAGTCAAAAAATTCAATATATTTTGTATGCAAAGTTTGGAAACTCTGATTGAAGAAAAGACAACAATAAAGCAGATTCTGTACGCTTTAATTTTAGTTTAAGTGCTGTCATAACTAAATTTTCTTCATTGCAATAATAGTCATCACACGCAAACCTCCATACAAACGCTGTCACCAAATTGTGAGGTGTGTATGGAATGTTATTATAATATTTTAGGCTGTGTTCATTAATATTATCTAGATCTATGTTTAAGTCGAACTAAAAATCGTGGAATATCTTAACAACAAACTTTTAAAATACATAAATTTAACGTTTTTTTACCCGAAGTGTAGCAGAATGTGCTTTTATTGTTTTAAATAAAATAAAAAAATGAATACAACTCAAACATCGAACATGCTATCTAGATTAATAATAACTAAAAATAATGTTTGAAAACGTCCACAGTTTTGCCAAAATCATGTTTCTCCAGAAACAAGTTTTCAATTTTGCATCCGCGACGAAATCGGCACGATTTTATTGTCCTCGCAAGTTTCATGGAGCGTAAACCTTATATCGAAATGAATCATCATGACATTTGGCCACGCCCACTACTGGTCGTTGGTTGGTCGTGTCATGATATCTGTTCTTAAGTCTAAGGAACAGAAGCTAAATTACTTCGGAAGAAATTGTCCTAAATAAATCCTTCAGAATCTGCTTTAAAATACTGGTAAATTATTCTAAAGGATATACCTACCAGTATTTTAAAGCAGATTCTGAAGGATTTATCCGTATGATAAATAAAACTTCAAGTCCTCTAAAACGGCCGTTTTGCGTGAATCACATTATGATACAGTTCTAATGCCGTCTCTTTTGCACCCGTGAAAAAACTCTGACTCTATCCTACTTTCAAATAATTTTATAATTCACCTAAGTCGGCCTTCTTAGATCCCCTGATTTTGATTTGTAAATTTATAAGTACCCGTGATTTTATAATTTTACTAAGATTTTGGTATTCAGTATATTGTCTATTACTTTACTCTCATCTTTGGCAGCACAATAATGGAAACATTTAATAAAGACCGTGTAATACCTAAATAAAGAAGAAATAAGCGAAGCCAATTTAGATTTTAGTGTGCATGTAACATCAATTAATATACGGCTATAAATAGAGCATTGTAGAAATCGAATCTGAATTCTAAAACAGCGATTGTTCAACACCAAATTTGCAACACTTTGCGCGTGTGGACAGTGGCGGACTTAGGGAGACGGGATAGAATGGACGGTCCACTCCGAACTCTGGTCTAAAGGTGGCTCCAAAGCATAAGAAGTATTCCTCAGAATCCTCAGTCATCATACTGAACAAATAAGATAGCAAGCAAAACAATTTTTTTTTCACCTCACTAGCTCGGAAAGCGCGTCTTTGTTGCTTAAAAACATTGAGCAAAATCGACGTTTGCTCACTGAAGAAATGTGTTTTAAATTAAGACTCCACATCCTTTGCTTAAGAGAAAGAGAGACAGCAAATATCAGCATGGCGGCTATCTCTTTCACTATTATAATGCATTTTATACACTTTATGGAATTCGTACCATAGACTATATACTCCGAATAAACAACTGATCTGTATAGTAATACAAGTAGCCACGCTGGCTGTTGACGACCAGATAATGATGAAATTTGATTATCGAAATTTTTGGTGCTGTTCGCTGCAATGAGTCACGTGAGCGTACTCTGAACTAATGATAAAGATGAGACAATGACGTTATCTACAAGTGTCAATTTTAGTTCCCGGTACGTTCGCTTTGAATCGGCACAAAAAATATTTTTTTCACAAATAACAATTTTTTATTGTAAAATATGTCCATGTATTGTATTGCTAAACTTTATCAGTGAATTCACAAATGAACTTCTACCGGAAACGGATAGATAGAGTAAAACGCCCGCATGATGGTTATATTTTGCGTTTTCGATCGGTTTATCAAAGATTTTCCGATTTTTCGTGGCTTTTGGGATTAAATTACACTCCTTACATTTTATTTTATGTGCAATATTTTTATATGGTGTATTATTTAAAGAAAAAATCATTGGATTCGTATAAGTTTGTTCAAAAAGATGGTGTCTTTACATCTGTGTTTTCTCGCTACGCTCGTGATTCAATTATAGAATCCTTTGCTTGCTCGGGATTCAACCCCAGCACTCGCAACAAAAACAGTCTTTGCTCTCTTGTTGCACAAATTACTAATTCCGTACATCATTTGTTTAATTAATTGAATGCATAATGCATAAACTTTTTATAAGACGATATTGATTTTTTTGAATATGATTACGATATGATGGTTCATATACAAAATATAAAAAAAAAAACAAGTCACTCTCTCTTAAAGTTACAAATAGGTGCCTTTCATCACATAGGTGATGTGGAAGAGGCGTAAGAGGTGTGTCAGGATTGTTGCAGATGGAAATCTGTAGTCTCTGCCTACCCTTCTGAGAGATAGGCGTGAGCATATGTATGTAGAAAATCAACGTTTAATTCCCGTATCTGCAGTCTTTTAAAAAGCACTCGCAACAAAAACAGTCTTTGCTCTCTTGTTGCACAAATTACTAATTCCGTACATCATTTGTTTAATTAATTGAATGCATAATGCATAAACTTTTTGTAAGACGATATTGATTTTTTTGAATATGATTACGATATTATGGTCCATATACAAAATATAAAAAAAAAACAAGTCACTCTCTCTTAAAGTAACAAATAGGTGCCTTTCATCACATAAGTGATGTGGAAGAGGCTTAAGAGGTGTGTCAGGATCGTTGCAGATGCAAATCTGTAGTCTCTGCCTACCCTTCTGAGAGATAGGCGTGAGTATATGTATGTAGAAAATCAACGATTAATTCCCGTACCTGCACAGTCTTTTAAAAAGTACATGGTAACTCTCAGTTCCGTGCTTTATGCCTCTGAGGAGTCCTAGTGGAGAGTCGCCTCTGAGATTGTCATCGAACTGTATGTTGTTGAGGTTCTTCACGGTGATCCAGCGGAATATCGTCCGCGCCTTCTCCACGTCTGACGCGCATCTGCCCACCAGCTGACGGACTAGATCCGTGAACGTCTTCTGGTCTTCTTGTGCCACCTGAGGAAGAATGGCTGAACGTTAAAAAAATCATCATTGTAAGACATCGTTGTTAGAAGTAGCAAAGGCGTTTTGAACTTTGGAAAACCACAGCACCTGATAGATTATATGATATGATTTTTTTTGCATACCATTTCCTTGATTGGAAATCAAACATTAATGAGCATAATACTTATTCGGTATCGATAATAAGATAACAAATAACAAATTCCTTGACGCTATAGACAAATGACACTCAAAATTATAATCATTTTGGTTTTCGTTTTCATTAATTAGTCGATTGACGTAACTCTTTCAATCAACACCTCTGTTAATATAAATCAACATGAGTTTTAACGATAAAGTAGTGATCGTGACTGGCGCTAGCTCAGGAATAGGAGCCACTACTGCTGTTGAATTGACGAAAGTAGGGGCTATTGTAGTCATCGTGGCAAGGAACCAGGCAAAACTAGATAAAGTCAGTGCTGATTGCGAGAAAGCTGGTAAAAAACCCCTTATCATCACCGCAGATCTCGTAAAAGAAGATGATGTCAAGCAGGTTATCGATAAAACAATCGAAAAATTCGGAAAACTCGATATCCTGATCAATAATGCTGGGTCTGGAGTTAGCTTGCCGTTTGAAGGCGAAGGTGCAATGAAAGCGTTTGATCAGATTTTGGCGTTGAATCTACGCGCTGTTGTTCATGTGAGTCATTTAGCTGTGCCACATTTGATCAAGACTAAAGGAAACATTGTGAACATCTCCAGCGTTTGTGCGATTAAAAATTACCCAAACCAGTGGGCTTACTGCACTGCCAAAGCAGGTGTCGACCACTTTTCAAGATGTATTGCGGCAGAGTTGGCTCCAAAAGGCATAAGAGTTAACACAGTAAATCCAGGCCCTGTTAAAACAGATTTCTTTGAGAATATGGGGTTTGGTTCAGAAGTAGCAGAAAAAATCTTAGCGCAGTTGGAAAGTTCAATGCCCTTAAAAAGAGTGTCGGAGCCTCAGGAAATAAGTGATATAATCATGTTTCTGGCCAGTGACAAAGCCAAGGGTGTTACTGGATCCAGCTGGGTTAGTGACAATGGATATTTAGTGAACTAATTAATATTAAAAAGCTATTAAAGTATCTTTACATATTATTATGTTTTTTTTGCGTTCCTTATTCGTTACGTAATTACAATGGACAATAACATGATTTGTATCAGTCATTGTTATCACATAAATGGAAAGTAATTTGTTATCATTATTTTCAACGATAATAATCCCTAATCCCCTTGACAATAACCCCTAGTTTGAATAAGTATATGTCGTTGATCCGATGAAGTAAAGTATAACTATAAGTAGTAGCTACTATACTATACTATACTATACTATACTATACTATACTATACTATACTATACTATACTATACTAGTAGTAACTAAGTTCATAATTTCGCAGTTTAACAGACTTGGAATAAATCTGTGAAATCAAAGACGGTGTTACTACAAAACGGTGTTTAACTTTAGACAGTGTTTAAATCTGTTGTTGTCGCCTTTTCTTTCATATTGTAAAAAGTGACAGCAACAGATTTAAACACTGTCTAAAGTTAAACATCGTTTAAACACCCTTTTGTAGTAACACAGATGGTGTTTAAAAAGAAGGTCATATTGACTGTTGCCAGTTAAGGAACACGAGTTAAGTTGAACTGATGACAGAAGATGCTGCTGGCTTAAGTCAGTGACTGTAAAAAAAGATACTTAAATAAATGCTAGATTCGTTGAAATCAGTATAAAACAAATTAAAAACCTAGGTGCAATGCTCAGTAAGGCTTTAATATTGCTTTAAAAAAGGAAGGCACTTGAAAAAAATTAGTCAGGTTTTAGAATTGATAAGCTTTGTATTACATCTGAGCTAACATCATCGTTCTCATGAAACAATCGTCAAAAATCAAAAGAAAAAAAGCTTGTGAACAAAAAAAATACCGGTGTATATTATGAGCTATACAAACGCAATCAAGAAGATTCCTGGATTAATTGTACCGCCAAAGCAAGTTTGGATCACTTCTTCAGATGAAATTCTTTCAAATGTATTCTTTTCTTACCGATATAGCAATCTTGTCTACTTCAGCAAACTCGTGGGGGTCTGTATAGATCTGGAATTTGGATAACAGAGGGGGTTGTGGGGCAGGTGCTCTGGAGGGGTAAGGTGGAGCTTCCATCTCCCCATCCACGTACAGCGATGAAGCAGCCATGTACTCCGACCGACGCTCCTGGATGAGCTCCATCATCTCGTGACTTTGCTTCTCGACTAGCGCTGCTGTGGCGGCTCTGGAAATAAAAGGGAATCATCACGACATAAATCCCTGAGGGGGTGTTTCAAATATGTACTGAGAAATGCATGTCAGAGTCTACACTCGTAAATCCACATTGCACCGAAGATTATTACGCCCCAGCTTGATGGGTGGTGAGTTTTATTGCAATACTTCGGGCACATACTATATGGATCCACAGCTCATCAGGTCTTCCGAAGCCCACAGATCAAACACAAATGTGCCCTTCCAGAATTTTAACCCGTTACCTACGGATTTTATGTCGAGGTAGCAGAATAACGAAGGAACGAAGTGGAGCCAGTTTATTATCCATATAAACCTTACGGTCATCATGATTGTCTAGTCTTTCTTTAAGTATAGATAAGTAGAAACTTTAAATAATTGCTTAATCTTTTGGAAGACCCTGGCAATTTGTATGAGTTTTTTTTAAATCTGTCACCTAAAATTTCTAATTCTATCTACCTTTCGTGCTCCAACATCTTCCTTGTCAGGCTTTCCTTCTTCTTGTCCCTTCTTAAAGTCATGTTCTTCTCTAAGTCTGCTCTCTCCTGCTGATGCCTCAGTGTTAACGCTCCGAGTTCAGCGTCTGGTCTTCTCTTCTTCACCTGCATCTCTTGTTGGAACCTGTTGGTTAGCCTTTCTAGTTCTCGCTCCCATTCATCCTAAAAGAAAAGTGGTAAAAGATCTGGTAAAATTTTTGAGCTTGTATTTTTGTAAGCTTTTTGCGTTTTCAGAGCGGGCATTTTTTCAGAGTATGCCACTATATACAACTGAATTAATAGTCAGAGTAAAGGGGGCGCGGCTTAAGAAATAAGGTCGGGACTTATTTCCCGTCTCTGTTGTCAATTGGGTCTCTAGCAGTTTTATAATAAATTGGGCCAATCGCAGCGCAGAATCGCGGTGGAATAATGTAATATTGTAATATCGGATAAACAATCTAGGTACTTATACAACTGCTTTTGATGTTACAATTGGATTATTGCAGTATGGGAGTAGCTAAACATTATTAGGAGAACGGGTCTCAACGTGTTAAGTAAAATGGGACTGACTGCGTCATCACGCGGCCGAAAATTGGGGAAAATATAAAAACTAAACACGGTGAGTCCCGTACTCCTCATAATTTTCATTTAGGATTTTTGAGTAGTAGCGGGAAGCAAGTACAATAGTTTTTATAATTTAGAAAATTTATTACGTTGTTTCCGTTTGTAACTATTCGTTTTACCTGTATTTCTTCTCGTATTCTTCTGTTTTCTTCTTCGCGATGTTTTGAAAATTTTCTGTACAAGTCATCTTCTTCCTGTCTGTGCTTCATTTCTAATTTGGTCTGCTCATCTCTGTCCTGAAACAAAATGAATTTCCGTTAGTATCTACGAGAAATTTCACATTCTTAACTTTAAGGCGATATGTAAAAGTTTTAGCGTCTCTGTTACTCCATATGCGAAAAAACCCTCAGTGCGAGAGGGACGAATTAGTGGAAAAGTAGCAAAAAGTCGGTTTTTTATTAATATAAAATGTACTAAAGTTGCTATCAAAATTTCGTTTAATCAAGTCCTAGATACCGTTAAAACCCATGTAATAAAATGTAATTGCAGTCCGTATGTCATTCTAAATTGTCAAACCAGGAGAATTGGTGTCGAAAAAGGCCTAATTACAATAAATATTTCTATCAAGCCGAATTTCTCCAATCGCGTTTCTGTTTTAACAGATCCCTAGAAAAAGATTCCAAAAATAGTGTACTATTTTTTCAAAATAATATATTATTTACCGAAGTAGATATGCAAGTTCTTATAGTGTCGATTTTTTTCCGTAGCGCCTTAAATTTAACCTTTAGTTATATGTATGACTATTTCAGCTATTGGTTTGTTGCACATTGACCTAGACCCTAAAATCTTTCTTAAGAAACTTTAGAAAATTGATTTTGTAGGTAGTTCTTCTGTTATATATCAAAAAGCATCTCGTATCGCCAAACCGGACCATCGGATGGCCATAATGTGTATGGGAGCTCTAACTTTTGACCACTTTCGAAAAGATTGCAGTAGGTTAGAGAAGACTTACATATCTTCAGAAGACCTTCTAGTAAGTATTTGTTATCAAAACCTAGGAGTACTTCTATAAATCTTTTGTTAATGCTTCTGCGATATTGTATAATCAGTCGAAGAATTCGATTTGGCTCTGCGTAGCAAACTCAATAACCAAAGTATAGAGTTACAATTAGCTTAGAATGTCGTTCTGCGTGTCACACGATACTATCTCAAAATGCAACGTGCTATTTAGAGTGTGAAATACCGTACGTATTCGTACAGAGCGATTTAACAAGCACGAGTTACAAAATTAACTGCTGTTAAATAATTGCTATTTCATTGAAATAATTAACTCGGACAGTTATGTTGTTTGTTCGTTGGTTCATAAGTAATTTGATTACTTTTAGCTTACTCGCGTGGAAGTGTCTTTCAATCTTTGTGTGGTATCATCAGTATTCAGCTTTTTGGTTATTTTATCAACACCCTTATAGCTTAGTCATAAATATGTTGACTGTGTCACTACGATGATAATACAGAACACCGCATCTAAATCCGTTGTGTGGATCTCGGGTCATATTAATAGGTATTCCTACTTATACCCAACCGCATATAATAGTTTTTATAAATATATAGTCTCAACATGAATCCTTGAGAGTGTGTCTCGGATGTTTCGAGTGTGAATTGTGAAATGCAAGCCATTTGGTACACCCGCGTTTAACCGACGATTATTACGTCCCAACGTGATGAGTGGTGGGCTCTATCGCCGTACTTCGGGCTTTTTAGGGCATGTAGGTTTCCTCTCGATGTTTTCCTTCACCGTTTAGCAAGTGGTAAGTAAGAACCATATAGAGAGGTTGTTTTCCTCTATGATAAAAGCAAATACTATGCACATAAATTCCGAAAAACTCATTGGTGCATGATCGACTGGGGATAGAACCTGGGTCTCAAGATTGAGAGGTCAGCGTTCTACCCCTGAGCTACCGCTGCTGTAGTTTTTAAACATGGCTTATTTCCTTGTAAATCAATTATTTGATTATATGTGGGTTTCAATTACAGCGACGTATTTGCCATAAAGTTTAGCATAAGTTGGGTCAAAAGCAAGCAAAAGTATTTACTTTAGTTATCGTACGAGTCGTTGACCAATTATTTAATTTACTTCAAATCGAAATATTATTTCTAAATATTAGCTTAGCATTAAAAATCATTTAACGCAAGTACTTGACCCAAAAATACAAGTCATGTACCTGTCATATCATCGCTACAAAATGCCGACCACGTACGTCGGTTGATCGAAGAAAGTGAAATGTCTGTTCGTTCACCTGCGCTCGCGCACACCATTGTGAATGGTAATTAGACTTGTGTTTGATGCGATTTTTGTGATGCCACATTGTTCGTGACGCCACTGGGAAACCAGAAGTTGCCAGATGAAATTTTACGATAAGAAACGAAAGATACGAGCACCATCCCATAAATGAAAGGTCTATAGAACTCGTACGTGCATGCTTTAAATATCTTTCCATTAAAGATAAGCAGCTAAACGCAGCTGTTTTATTTCATCTCTATCTGTGGAACGTACTATGCAAAGCGTTGAATGAACCGAGTCCTGTAATACTTTGTAAGAAATGCAAATATTACGTGAACATTTGTCACGTATTCGTGACAATGGGCTGTCATTATCATTTCATGTATAATGCGCGTTTTTATCAGCCGGTGCGGGGTCGGACTTGTCCAACCGGCATCGGCATCGCGAGCGAGTTGTTTATGTACAACTTAATCATGTAGATAACCGTACTGATTGCGTCATCATTAGTATTCCCAGCGACTCGCGGCTGGCGGTCGTGCTCGTATCTGTTGCATTTAATATCAACCGAAAATGCTCAAAATAATACGTGGTGTCCGAAAGTTTAGAGCTCAAAAGCTTTATTATCACACCCAAGCGACTGTCATAGGCAGTGAGCCGAATAAAAATGACTTGTACTACCAAGAAAACAAAACAAGAATGGATGAGCTGGTTGCGGAATTGCAAGAGAAGACTAAGGAAGCTATCAGAGGTGGCGGAGAAGACGCAGTGAAGCGACACTCGGCTAGAGGCAAATTGCTCGTTCGGGAAAGGATCAACCGGTTAGTGGATGAAGGAAGCGATATTTTGGAACTGAGCGCTTTAGCCGCTAATGAAATGTACAAAAATCAAGTCCCAAGCGCCGGCATCGTTACCGCGATAGGCAAAGTTCAAGGCCACGACTGCATGATAGTTGCCAACGACGCGACCGTCAAAGGAGGCACTTATTTCCCCATAACTATTAAAAAACATCTTCGAGCTCAGCAAATAGCTCAGGAATGTCGTCTTCCGTGCATTTATTTAGTCGACAGTGGTGGTGCCCATTTACCAGATCAAGCTGAGGTATTCCCTGATCGGGAACACTTCGGTCGCATATTCTTTAATCAAGCTAATATGTCCGCAGAAGGATTACCCCAAATATCAGTCGTCATGGGTTCATGTACAGCTGGAGGTGCTTATATACCTAGCATGTCTGATGAGAGTATTATAATCAAGAACCAAGGAACCATTTTCCTAGCTGGACCTCCATTGGTGAAAGCTGCCACAGGAGAGTCAGTGTCAGCTGAAGATTTAGGTGGAGCTGATTTGCATTGCCGTCAATCTGGAGTGACAGATCATTACGCACAAGATGATGAACATGCTCTTCATTTAGCCCGGAATGTTGTAGCTAATTTGAATTGGAATAATGACCAGAAGAGTAGAGTGCATGTTCAAAAGGTTGATGAACCATTATTGGATATTGATGATTTACATGGAATTGTGGGAGCAAACATTCAAAGGCCTTTTGATATCCGTGAAGTCATTGCAAGAATAGTCGATGGAAGTCGATTCCACGAATTTAAACAGTTGTACGGTGACACACTTGTGTGTGGTTTCGCCTCTTTGTATGGACATCCAGTAGGGATCATTGGAAATAATGGTGTTCTGCAATCGGAAAGTGCATTGAAAGGATCTCACTTCATTCAACTTTGTGCGGCAAGAAAAGTTCCTCTAATATTCTTGCAAAACATAACAGGTTTTATGGTTGGCAAAGATGCTGAAGCCGGTGGTATTGCCAAAAATGGCGCAAAGATGGTGACAGCTGTCAGTTGTTTCAAAGGACCGAAATTGACCGTTTTGATTGGTGGAAGTTTCGGCGCTGGCAACTATGGCATGTGCGGCCGGGCCTACTCTCCTAGTTTTCTCTACATGTGGCCGAACTCAAGAATCTCTGTGATGGGTGGTCCTCAGGCTGCCACTGTTTTGTCCTTAGTGGCGAAGGAAAAAGCTCAGAGAGAAGGAAGGCCCTGGACAGAGGAAGACGAGAAAAGAGTGAGAGGACCATTACAGGCCCAGTTTGAGAAAGAAGGTCGACCTTATTACAGTACTGCGAGACTGTGGGATGATGGTATAGTGGCACCAAAGGATACGAGAAAAGTTTTAGGACTCAGTTTATCAACTGCTCTTAATGCGCCGTTTAGAGATAGTAAGTTCGGGGTGTTTAGAATGTGATTAGGTCTAATTTTGTTATTCAATAATAGGTATTTACAAATTCCGCATTTTCACGTTGACGTCAAAGTGTGAACAGATAGCGAAATACGATGTTTGTTGTTTCTCGATTTTTATTTTATCACTAAGGCGTGCTGTTTGTGAACACGAGTTTAGGTAAATATTTGAATTCTCTTTGTATTTCAGTTCATATGAATAGAGATTTAAATTTTCATGCTGTTTAATGTTAATAATTTATTATGCTGTGTTATATTTCTGTTGTTATTTAAGATAATTGCTCCAATTTGATCTAAAGTTTCTGACTCATTCATTACGCAAGGAACTTTTTCGTCTCAAGTAATTACTTCTATGTTATTAGGGTCTCGTAATTGTTACGGGGCACCGAAGTTTATTTTTTTACAGTATTTTTCTTGATAAATAAACAATTTTTTTTGTTTTATATATATTTTTTCTCCGTTATCCATAAAATAAGCGGTAGTCGCTCTGCATTCCATTCGTACTGTACAAAAAAAACTTTACGTTCTCGACACAGTTGTTTAATTATGTAAATCAGATACAAAGACCTATGTCACTGAGTTTAAGTGTAACTACGTAATGTAATAAGAATTGCCCGTGTATTCTCCAGTAAATATATTTGATGTGCCATTTCTAGAATCAGTCGTAAAAATTTGGTTCGAATTACAAGAAATATGAAAATGTTTTCAAAATGTGACGTAAGTATTCCAAAGTAAGTATTCCGAAATTTTGTGCTTGTGCCTTTCCATTCTGTCCCGAAGGCTTCTCTATTAACTTGACAACGGAACTACGGCAATGGGATTGCTTAGGAAAAAAAAAAGAGTTAGCAAATAATTCATTGGCCTCTCACTTTTGGTTAATGGATTGTTACTGTGTTGCTTTTTCTGAATCCTGATTTGTCATAGGACAATAATCATTATAATCTTATTTGTCATAGGACAATAATGTATGCTCTGACGTAGATGTAAAAGTTTTTGCTTTAACTTTTTGATCTTGGTCGCTATCTTAAAAATGTGTATTAAATTGATAGTGTTATTAAGGGGCTTCAGTAAGTTAAATTAGCAGCTCGAAATAAGTCTGTACAAATATCGACAATAACGAAATAGAAATAACGTTCATGTCAGAGTGCATTTCAAAGTGGCTGTTACGACGATCGCTGTGTCGCCGGGTAGCGCAAAATAGAGAAAATAATGCTTTTCACATGTGTTAAGTTTGATATTTAAAAGTTTTAAACATCATTGTGTTAGATTTTTGTATCGCTCGTGTGTGTGTATAAGTTTTAGCCTTGTCTCTTTTGAATTTAAAAAGTTTAAACTATTTATCAGTTTTTTAAAGCATTTGAAAGGTTATTGAAGGTATTTATTTTCTCGTTGTAGGTTAATGCTTTTAAGATTTTAAAACATCACAATTACGGGATATGGGTCAATATGTGTGATATATTTTTTTCAAAGTTTTGTAATATTCATATAGAAAGTTTAAACCAATTTAAAAACGTCTGTAAAAGCAGTTTTGCCTGTGAAGCCCCTTAACGGATATATAAATTAGACATATAGATGGACATTACATATTGGGCTAAGTATTTTTTAGGAATAAAACAAAACTTTTATGTTTATTGAATATGAAAATACAATCTAATTCAGAACGATTAAATTGCATCATCTAGGTATTTTATTTTCGGAAAATATGAAAAATTATAATTTTTTATAAAAATACAATATGGGTAACAAATTGTAGGTATTAAAAAGCTGATTATAAAAATATATAGATTGGCTATGTTTAATTTTGGCATCTATTTCGAGAAATCCTTGAAAAACAATAAAAAATGTATGTGCCCCCTTATCTCCAAAACTGGTGGCCGAAAAATATAAAAAAAATCGTGATAATATTTGTTTACACAAAGATTACAGGAAAAATAAAGCGGTTGAGATTCTCAAAATAAAATGACAAAATTAAATTTATCATCCGCAATACAGAACCCTAGGTACGCGAGTCTGACTCGCATTTGGCCGGTTTTTAAATATAGATAACCCCTGCGAAATACGTAATGTTATCTAAATTATCCAACCATTATGAATGTGTCGTCACCCACGCGACATTGGACGACAACCACTGGCCGCATAATATAAACAATAACACTAGCCTCACGCATACTTTGATGAATATATTCCAGAGAAGAACAGCGCATTTTACGCTTTCCAGACGCCACGGTGGATGGGCGCGCTCAGACGTTTTTTCCATTGGAATTCTTTTAAAGAAAACTCTGTGTAGCTCGTACGCGACGGGGCTTCGACTTATTAACTGGTTTAATTGCTGATCGGTTTAATGATTACTTTGTTAGGGGCACTACGCTCTCCTATGATTTGGACTTTTGTTTATAAAAGAAGATGGACGAAAGCAATGTAAGGAGCGCAAGTGGCAAGCGCAAAGCTCGGGGATCGACGTACGCAACTAGTTAACCGAATTGGTGACATACTATAGAATGATCCAGTCGAAAGCAACCAGAGGGCCTATTATGTATCTTTAGTTGCCAGCTGGACTGGGTGCCTATCATCACTTGAAGTGACGACACAGTTCGTAAATAGTTCAACAACCACTAAAGAAAATTTTGAAAGTTAAATTTTCATCTATGTTTTTGATGATAGGCACCCAGTTCAGTTGGCAGCTAAAGATACAGAATAGAGGGGCAGGATAGGAGAACTTGTATGACTCGATTGATGATGAATGTACAAATAGCAAAAGAGGCATTTCTGGATCGTAGCAGACGGAGATATGTAATGAGACAGGCTATTTATATCGAGGACATACCTAGGGGTAGTCCAGGAGGTCTAGACACCCCCACGGCGAAAATTTTATATACAACACACAAATGACAAAATCCCTAAATACAGCGACAAAAATGCCTTTCTGTCTGTGACATTTCCTAAATAACGAAAGAAAATTGATTTGCTTTTTATTTCCGAGAAACTTTTACGTGTCCGCGCGATATTTTAATCATTTGTCCGGATCTAAATCGCCGGATCCGGATCGCCAAAAAAAAATTTGGCACGAGAGGGTGTTGACTTTTCCTAACGTTTGAAAATTTGAGAAAGGGTTGGTACATAGTCTATATAGAAAATAGAGCTTAATATATATAGTAAAGCATTGAAAAGACTTGAAATTTGTAAACTTTGAGGTATCTTGTGATCTTATAAAGGTGGTCGAGTTTGCAGAACTATTACATTTAACAAAGCCAGTCACAAAATCATGGTTATCTTGCTGTTCTTAAACATAAACAAAAATGTTATGGTCCTTTGGCTTTGGAAATATCATAACAAGACAACCTAATTAAAATTTATGGGTTGTACTCCAAATTCCAACTTTGTGCAATCGCTCCCGGACTGGTTAACCTAATAGGTATTAGTGTGCCTACATATTAGGAGAATCTGGGTCACTCAGTACGAAGGTAGGAGTAAAGGCTGTGTGTTCATTGATTTTAATGATTAGCAATCTGCAGGTTCATTTAAAGGAATGTCGGAAATGTAGAAAGGCATACGCTGTACAAAATATGACCCAAAAATATCTATACGAACTGGATAGTCTACACGAACAATTTTACTATGGAGCCAAATCTGAAATTGTGAAAAAAATAAATAGCTGTTCCTTCCATTTTGGTCAAGTAGGAGTTTCTATGGAACCAGTGGCGTATTTATCCTAGGGCCAAAAGGGCCATGGCCCGGGGCGGCAAGCTGCGAGGGGCGGCGCAAGCTGCACCTCGCGCTCAGCTTTAGGCACCTTTTATTTATCAATCGACAGGTACCTATCTAGTTTGTTCGTCCATGATATCTTTTAATTTATATTGATTTTAGACTTTATACTGTCAATAAAAAAAATGTTTACCGGAAAATATGTAAATATTGAATAAATGGTGTTTATTTGTTTGTAAGGTATTTTTAGTTTTTTCATTCATTATCATTACAGCCCACATCAACACACAGCTGGATTTTATTTTATAATTGAAATATTTTTGCTTTTTTCTCGTCAATTTATGGGGCGACAAACCTTACATGCCCAGGGCGCCAAATCTTAAAATACGCCACTGTATGGAACGGCAAATTTTTTGAAGAGTACTCTTTGTAGTTTCCGGCTTTTCAGCGACATTAAATCTAGCCGGTATGTAGGTAGTTGACTGAAGTCCAAGTTTAAACTATTTAGATATAAGACAGCGTTATTACGAGAATTGCAATTTGAAGCTTTATCGTTGATATCGCGAAAATACCCTGAATTTTTCACTCATAATGATTTTCAAACTAATTTTTTTATAATATACTTCGAAAATGTATATTATACCAAGATTTTTAGTTCCATTTTGTTCTTTTTAGTTCCATTTAGTTCCAAGGATTTCAAAAGTAAAGATAGACCCTTAGCGTAGTATGCCAGCACCAATATGTTTTCACCTTTAAATGGGTGACGCTCACATGTTTGGAATCAGTGCTCATCTGAACACAATGATAGTTGGACGTCTTAATGAATTTTTACGAGAAAAGGGGTCTCTAACACTTCAAGAAATACGAATAAAGCCAAAAGTGTGACATTTCACATTTAAAACACATTCAAAAACAATGCAATAGATTTAAGGTGCCAGGGCTCATCTAAACTTTTTTGAAATCTTTGTTTAGTTCCAGCTAATTAAGGCGATAACCATCGCCAAATTAGCAGCTCGATATTTGTCACTACAAATATCAACGGAAACACATTGAAATAACGTTCATATCAGCGCGCAATGCATGGTGGCTGTAACGACGCTCGCTGCGTCCTTGAGAGGGCGAAATAGGAGAAAATTATACTTTTCACTTGGACGTGATTACTCGATTGAATAGTCTTATGTTATATTTATAGCTATAAAGTTTATCTATTTATCAAAGCATAGATGAATTCAATCGGCCAAGCCACTCAGGAGCAGTAGGGAATTTGAGGTCAAAAAACAACATTCAGTAAAAAAAAAAAATCATGTAGAAGTTTTGGTGGTATGAAAAAGAAAAATGTTGCATATGTTGTCTAAGAGTTGATTATTCATAATACATTTTTTCATTATTTTTGGTTAGGCCATAAACGAGGAGTAGGCTTTAGAAAGTACCCATTTGGCAATAGTAAGGCCCTTAACATGCGTTTCAGTAATTTGCCTAGCCGTTCTACGATCGTCTGATCTGATTGCCTGTCTAGTAAGTAATCTTCTCTATCAGCATTTCCCTGTTTTTAAATAGAGTAGCCCAAAAATTGCCCACTTCCGGAAAATTACAAGCTCTTAATTTTTGCTTTTACAACTACAGTTTTGTGTTGTACATTTTGTTCTTCAAGTTTTTTTTTTTGCTTGTGGTGTGACTAAATGTATATTTATTTCGATATATGAAACAAATAATAATAACAAAAAACAAATAAACAAACAAATTCATGCCATTTGGCGTAGAGACCCTCGGACCGTGGGGGCCGGACGCGCGGCGACTTTATAAAGAAATTTCGTCGCGCCTGGTCGACGCTTCAGGTGACCGAAGGGCTGGGGCCTATTTTGGCCAAAGAATAAGCCTGGCCATCCAGCGTGGCAACGCCGCTAGCCTTTTGGGCACCCTCTCCAACGACGGCGACGATTTGGCCAGCATTTTTTACCTTATGTAAATATTTTAAGTTTAGTTTAGTTTAGATTAATTTATTTTAGGCCCAATTTTTTGTTTTTTACTATTTAAATGTTATTTAAGCTAATTTTAGTTGATTATGTTTTGTTTTTGATTTGGTATGCAACGTCTATTCTTAAGGATTATAACAGTTTTATTTCATTGCATTACCCGCGATAGATCAAAAGTTATGACATATTTTAAACAAATAATTCGTTTATTGTTATTACTTTTTATAATTTTCATATTATTATTTACATTAATTATTGTTAAGCATACTAAAATAATAAAAATACATCGGTATAGTTTGATAGATTGGTTTCGTTAATAATTACGTTATGAATTATCAAAGCGCAGTACGAACGCAATAAATAGCGAAATTTAACGTAATACTACAGCATTAAAAAAAAAATGTTTAGGAAAATGTTACATAATGTACCTTAACAAGTTTTTATTTTTAGTTAATTAAAGTGTATAATATATAAGGTCTTTCAATTTAAATGGAAAGTAATTTAGGAGGTGATTCAGTATCGTTGATACATCACATTCCACTGCAAAGCACTTTTTTTTGCGCGAACTTTTTTTTCACTTCTCAGTACAAAGTGGTCAGTCAAATAATAATAATTATATATACCTAAAGATATAATGTGTTTGAATGTAATACAATTATTTGTGTATCCTATTTCGTTATATTATATTATCCTTAACGTTAGATACGTCATCTTTCATAACTTTTTCTATAGGTAAACCTAGATTTTAGATTTAGATTTTCTTTATTAGGATTTCTAGTAGTTAGTAAGCCTTAAATACAATCACAATTTAATAGTAGTTTATGCTACAAGGGCGCAAAGGAATAAATTACGAGGACGATTCGCTCGGATCGCTACGCTCGTGTTTTAAACTTAACCGAGTAATTTATTGCTCTTACGCCCGTGTATCATACTACGTTTTTCAATGCATAGTGTGAGGAAATAAAACAAATATAATTTTGTGAACTTTAAATTGTAATTGGCTCAAAAGGACTGTATCCAGAGCCGTTAAACAGTGGAAAAAAAAGTATGACATTTATGGTACACAGGAAAGGCTGCAGGTTAGCCAACCATTGTAAACAAACTAAAAAAAGATAAAAATAATAAAGCCCTAGGGCAAAATAATCGACTTTCTGTTCGGTTTTGATGCATAAAAAGTGGGCCTTTCCGAGCACATGCATTGAAATAGTAGTTTATGCTACAAGGGCGCAAAGGAATAAATTACGAGGACGATTTAAAACACGAGCGTAGCGAGTGTTTTAAACGTAACTGAGTAATTTATTGCTTTTACGCCCGTGTATCATACTACGTTTTTCAATGCATAGTATGAGGAAATGAAAACAAATATAACCTTGTGAACTTTAAATTGTGATTGGCTCAAAAGGAATGTATCCAGAGCCGTTAAACAGTAGGAAAAAAAAGTATAACATCTATGGTACACAGGAAAGGCTGCAGGTTAGCCAACCATTGTAAATAAATAAAAAAAAAATAATAATAAAGCCCTAGGGTAAAATAATGGACTTTCTGTTCGGTTTTGGTGCATAAAAAGTGGGCCTTTACGAGCAATAGCATTGAAAAATTAATTAAATGCTTAACTTCTAACTTATTAAAGAAATCACAGCATGTAAATGATTAATGTATCTCGCTTTATATACTAAATGTTAACAAAATACATATTAATTTACACTACAAATAATAATAATTTTGCAATTAGGTTTAATTTTTAGTTTTTCTAATTTATCTAAATTAGTTAAAGTATATAAAATAAAATAAAAACAAGTTATTTTAGTTTTATTAAAGCTTCTTTACAAGCAAGGTCTGTTATGTTAAGGTCTGGTGTATTGACTTGTAATGCACATAAGCAATAAACATGTTCTATATTCTATGTTCTATGTAAAGTGTTCATACAGTTTTAATTAATGTTATAGTGATATATGAGACAGAGCCAATTATCCTGAACTAGGCTGCAGCTACATATGGCGTGCATATGTCTTCATTAAATAACGGAATGCAGAATATCAAATCTATATACTAATAATATATAGTAAACATTGTTTTAAAAAAACACTTGTACTTATCCACATATTACGTACAACTTTATTATGCCCGACCGGTTTCGCTGTAAAGCATTTTCTAGGGCTTTTTACACATCCTAACTAACAAATAAATCTAAACTTTATTTGTTAGTTAGGATGTGTAAAAAGCCCTAGAAAATGCTTTACAGCGAAACCGGTCGGGCATAATAAAGTTGTACGTAATATGTGGATAAGTACAAGTGTTTTTTTAAAACAATGTTTTATAAACTCCACCAAGTGCCAACAATCACTAGCATCTACTATATATAGTAAAGTATATAATATAGTAAGTAAACACTTATTGAATTGATTTATATAAAAAACGGCTCACCTCAATACGTGTTATGATCGGGAAAGCCGACCAGTTTCAGCAGATTTAGACTGCCTTCATCTGGGCGAGTGAAGACGTTTACGCGACGACGTTACGCCTCACACTAAATCTGCTGAAACTGGTCGGCTTTCCCGATCATAACACGTATTGAGGTGAGCCGTTTTTATATAAATCATGAATTATCCTCAAGTCTCATTTAATTCTATAACTTATTGAATTATCTATTATTTATTTGGATGTGCACCGCCGTTACGATTTTTATCCATGGCTTCATTTTCACCCAAAGGTTGTCTGGTAGAAATCGCTTTTAGCGATAAGACCGCCATTTGTAATCTATCTGTATCTTGTTTTTCTACTTTAAGTTTTCTTTTATATGGTGCACAATAAAGATTTGTCTTTGTTAATTATATGTTGCCCAGGATCACTATGATGATAATTAAAAAAAAAAACAGATCTCGTGGTTCTCGAGTTAAAACGGAACATGCAGACAGACAAAAATTGAAAAATTGTAGAGTTTGGCTTCGGGCCTGCACGAGCTTTTCTCATCTAAAACCTGCTGACAAGGCACTTCTAATAGCATTTCTTCGTAGCCCCAGTTGCGTTTTGTTACACAATCGTCTTCGTTCATTCTTCATTAGATGACTTTCTCCGTCGAGTCAACGCTCGCTGGCTGAATGGTACCGCATCAGTGGTTCGGGGTTTTGTTGGGGAAAAATGTCTGCCTTGCCCAAGTGGCGCCAGGAGTGGAAGCACGATTCGTAGGGTATGAAATTCATTCGTCATTTTTTTAGGTGAGTGGAAGTAGTAAAAAGGATATAAATATGGTAAGTCGACTTTTATGTTTTTTAATTATAATTGTGTATAAATATATATACAAAAAATACAGGATTGTCATTGCGTTACGTTCGGCCACGTTTAGGCGTATTCTTTCAAAACAAAGTCAAAAATAGGTGCAACGACGAGTAAGCATGTTAGGTTTACATGTAAGCGAGGCGACTCCTGCAGTTTTTAACCAAATTTACAATCCAATGTTTAATTTGACGCTGTTTTACAAAACCGCTAAACATTGGACCAGCTGCATTGAATAACGCAAAACGTTTATACAATCCTGAGTGTTACTTTACTAAAACAGTTGAATGTTGTTTAGCTGTTTAAAATAACGGAGCTATTTTGTAAAACAACTTAGTGGTTTTGTAAAACAGCGTATTTTAACCATGTTTCTGCGACATTTGTACAGGTTGCAGAAGCCTTAGAGCATAGCTATTCTAAAACCGCACAGTACATATAACTCTTCAAGACATGATTACATGTCATGTACCCAGTCTCATCAATAGGCATCCATGGTCTGACCTACAAACAGCTAATCTTCAACATGACATCGTCAGCCTACCTTTTTGTATCGAACAATGCGTTCGGATAGCAACTTTGCAACTGTTTAGCATATTCAGTGCATGCACATGCGTTCAATAATCACATAGGAAATGCGGAGCCACCAGCACCGTTGTGTATGCGAGCGATAGCGCGTTGAAAAACTCAATATATTTCCAATTCAGATCGCCTCTGTTAGCATAAAAATAGAGTCTATATCCTTATGATTGAAAGGTATTTCTGGGTGGGTTTGGTAACTGTTAATTGTAGCGAACGCTTTGATTCGATGGTTGTGAGGAGGACAAATCGTTTAGGTACGTTAGTTTCTACGTTGTTTCTGCAAATGATAGAGCTGTTAGCTTTTGTTTACGCCGCAATTACTTCGGTCTAGTTTTTTCCGTTGTCAATTACCTATTCAGATTGTGTAAATGCCAAATGGTTCTTGGCTCGGAATTCTTGTAAAATTATATTCTTTCAAAATGGTTTTGAAACTGTACGTGCTGAAATTTCATAAAATTATTTAGGAGGCCACTTAGTGTCTTAAAACTGCACGTTATTGTTTTATTTATTTTATAATTGTGTTTTTAAATTAACTTTGTTTCATTTTTTGATGTTTTTGTACCATGTAAAAGTTTTATTACATCTGTTAATAGTAGTTTATGCTACAAGGGCGCAAATGAATAAATTACGAGGACGATTTAAAACACGAGCGTAGCGAGTGTTTTAAACGTAACCGAGTAATTTATTGCTCTTACGCCCGTGTATCATACTACGTTTTTCAATGCATAGTGTGAGGAAATAAAACAAATATAATCTTGTGAACTTTAAATTATAATTGGCTCAAAAGGACTGTATCCAGTGCCGTTAAGCAGTGGAAAAAAAAGGATAACATTAATGGTACACAGGAAAGGTTGCAGGTTAGCCAACCATTGTAAATAAATAAAAAATAAAAAAAATAATAAAGCCCTAGGGCAAAATAATCGACTTTCTGTTCGGTTTTGATGCATAAAAAGTGGGCCTTTACGAGCACTTGCATTGGAAATATTGTTTACTTCTATTTCCAATATACTGATTAGTATCTTGCTGAACGGTGAAGGAAAACATCGTAAGGAAACCTGCATGCCCTAAAGAGCATAATTGTGCGCGAAGTACGGCGATAGGGCTCACCACCCATCACGTTGGGATGTAATCATCGTCGGTGAAACGCGGGTGTACCGAGTGTGGACTGTGACTTGCATTTCACAGTTCACACTCGGAACACCTCTGAAAACTCCTCGGAGATGCATGTCGTGACGATGTATATATTAATTAGTTGCGGAAGCCGAAAACTGACGATAATACTCTTACACACGAACAACTTCCCGTGAAAAAAAAATTGAGAAATCGAGAAAAAGAAAATCTGTTCTTTCATACATTTTGGTCGGGTAGCTATGTAACTTTTCTATGGAACAGCTGATTTTTTTTCGCTATTTGAGGTTTGGCTCTATAGTAAAAGATGTTCGTATCAC
The DNA here is from genome assembly GCA_934047225.1 of Ypsolopha sequella. Taxonomy (NCBI): domain Eukaryota; kingdom Metazoa; phylum Arthropoda; class Insecta; order Lepidoptera; family Ypsolophidae; genus Ypsolopha; species Ypsolopha sequella. The sequence goes on along the minus strand of OW204002.1, from coordinate 6,535,542 downwards.
CAGTTTCCGGCTTCCGCAACTTCATCTTAACACTTAGTATTGTATGATTATTAGTATCCTTTTTTATTACTAAAATTATTTTGTTCTGTCCGATTTAGGTTATGTTTGAGACGGCAGCTGTTTGCATGTCCTACAGCAACGTGCCGAAATTTGAGCACTGTTGTCTTCGTAAAATTCGTAATAATGTACTTGAGTCAATTGTTCTTATTGAACTGTACCTTATTTAATTTAGTTCATATCTTTTTAATTATTTTCTTTGGTATTGGGTATAAATAAACAACTTTTCATTTTATTTATTTATTTGTATTTTAGAAAAACCGTTTTTAATAAATCAATTCTCTACTAATTGTAAATAAATTAAATATGTAAATATAAATATACAGTCATGACCATATATTTTGGCTAAATCTGTGGTCATGACATGAATCCCCGAGGGGGTGTCAGAGGTGTTCCGAGTGTGAACTGTGAAATGCAAGTCACAGTCTCAATATAAGGAAGTAGACAGTAGTTTAACTGGGCAGTGTCATTGAAATCAATACCTACGACCGCTCGGTGCTAAACACGCGCTAAGGCTGCCAATTGACTGTTTACGTATTAGATAATGCTATATTAAATTGTTGCATTATTTAATTTAAACAGCCATACAATGCACGACATATTCTATAATTACGAAAATGCGCGAGAGCGGCTTGCAGTGTCAACGCGGCAACGTGCGTACGTAACTGCGGTGCGAACGCGACTGTCGTAAACTGAGTTGAACCGAGATTTGGGAGGGGTTCGTTTCGGCCCGTTTGTATGAAGATAGAATACTGTCTACTTCCTTATACTGTGTCACAGTTCACACTCAGTACATTTCGCCGATGATTGTTACGTCCCAACGTGATGGGTGTGGTACTTGCTCTATCTTTGTGATACCTAAATTTTTATTTATTTCAGGTAAGTTTATTATGTGACTTTTTTACAAAATTATTTTAAGTAGGGTTTTATTTATATCATTTGTACTCGTATTTAAGAGGCCGGCGGAGCATGCCTAGTTCATACAAACGAAATATTGTCATTTGTAAATGATAGATTACAAATGCGTGCGCAGTTTCTATTGCCGTTCCTAGCCACTAGAGACGTCCCTAGCCACTAGGGTCGTCCCCAGAATTTTTGATTTTGACACTAGGGAAGTCCCAAAAAAAACCTACCGGTTTCGGTAGGAGAGTGTGTTTATTCCGATTGGATTACAGAATATCTAGGTTCCCAAGTAAATATATATTTTGAAAGAACACTGATTTTGTTGCCGATGTTATAAATGTTAAAACTAAGAATAATTCATTTACCCCACGTCTGTTTAAAATTCATCGAAAATTACTAATACAAAGTTAGCAAATATAGCGTTTTGGCGCCATTTATGATATTAATGTATTAAATTGAATAGGAGTGGGTTACGGGCGTAGGTTTGGACTGAATTAGCAAATTTACAACATGGCTGAGCAGTAGACAAACAGATTTCATTTACAATAAAGGTTATTATAGTAATGTCTTAATAAAATCCTCGTTTTAGTAAATGTACGTAAATGGCGCCATAGTAATTGCAGAAAATAGGTATAAGACATATACATGGTGAGTGGTGCCAACCAATGTTTAGTTGTCCATAAAGCTCAAGATTAAAAAAAATATTGTTTTAAAACGGTAGTGAAAATACAAGTATTAACCAAATAACTTGGTGAAATGTGAAATTTGACGTTTTCAATTAAGAATAGGTATTATCAAATATAATCATTTATTTTTGTAGGTAATATACGACTAGCATACACGTTTTACAGGTTCAATATAATTTAAAAAACAATATAACTAAATAATCTATGTCTAATAGTTTTATATAATAATAATATATGGGGAAATACACTAAAAATAATAAAGTTTAGGTTAAAAATGACGAAAAAATTAATAAAACAATAAAGGAATAAAAAATATTATAATTAATATATAAATAAATAATAATGGGTAAGTATAATGCATTAAAAATATATAAGAGTAAATAAAATTATAAGTGTAGGTAAATATAACAAAATAAAAAATAATAGAATAAAGAATAAAAAAACAAAGTTGGTAGATAAAAAAATACACTACAAATAAATATATGTCTAACTCCACCCATTCGATTAAACTTGCTAAGAAGAAGGGCAAGAAACTTAGCAATATATTAGAAAAAAATACGGAAAGCTCTTTATTAAATTTCTTAAACAAAATTTCAACTGAATCTAAATTTAAACTGAAACTAGCTCTCATGGTCTTGAAAAAAATTAATGGTCTTCCATATTATTCAAATAATTGATTTATCTGTTACTTATGGAAGAGCAGAGCCTCCTATTACAGGTACTTCTCACTTAAAAGGAGACTCCAATCACTGTCTACGAAATTATATGTCTAAGTTTGAAAATAAATAACTTTGTATTTTTTTTTGTTTAGACAAAATTAATCCTTACAGTTTACCCTTTTAAAAAAACAGGTTTGTTTTTTTGTCGGTTCTATATCCGGTATGGGTCGGCAATTTTTCAAAAATTAATGCAGTTATTTTTGAAATAAAATGATGTCTTTCTTAAGCCAAATTGCCTATTCTCAATATTTGTAGTCATTTCCCTCCAAGGCCCATTAAGATGTGACGTCCTACATATGTAGGTTCTACCATCGCAGGTTGCTAATGCGTTGGGACTTTGTCTAAAGTCTAAATTCGAAATGACGTTTAATAAACGATCATAAAAAAAATTAAAAACATTTACTGAAAAACAAATGATAGTAACTTGGGATCATAGACACTGATACCGATTCGCTGAAGCACATCTTAACTTATTTAAGGACTAAACTTGATTTAAGCGTTCTGTCCTTGTCTTTTCGATAAAGAAAGAAAAAGACAGGACGCTTAAAATAAGGTTAGTCCTATCAAATAAGTTAAGACGTGTTATGCCGAATCGATACCAATAAAAGACAAAACCATTAATATGTACATAGGTCTAAAAACAAAATCAATAATTAGTACGACAGCGATGCTAACGGTACTAAACGGACGAAAACAAATGACATCCAAGCGCATTAGTAGTTTGCGGGGATTTATAATTTATTTTTTATTTTTTTTTATTTTCAAGAATCCTAACCTAGTTACATAAATGCACAATCAACAAAAACCCATATGGTTTATCAGTGATTGCGTAGTTCGGTACTTATATTAAGGTGATATGTAAAAAAATAGAGGTGTTTCTTTTTTGTGTATTTCATGAAACACACGGAAAACTTTAATAAAATTCTGATATATGCATTTTGACTATATACTCCAGGGTTTTGAAATTGGAAAACATGTTTGGATAAATTTTCCTCGATAGAAATAATTGTTGAAATGAGGTTTTCAAACACACTTTTTCTCCTCGTTTGACGAATAGGAATCATATACAGAACTAAACATATTTTATTAGGTGTGTTTCAACAATATCAAGAAATTTGATATTTGAAATTTTGCAAGCTATTTTAGTTTTTTTATAAAAATTATAAAACTAATATTTTTCGCTTTCGCCCTGAATCCGCCCCTCTCGCACTGAGCGTGTTTTCGCTTGGAGTGACAGTGACAAAAATAAAATTCGCATAGCCTCTTAAATTATAGTAGCAATAGGTAAGCATCTCACAACCATAGCTGGGTGGTGATCGCGGTCGGTCCGCACACACACATTATAGTTACGTATGAATAATCAAAAACTGCGAGCCAATGAAGTAAACTGAATAGCAGTAACATATAGGAATGTTGGAAAACATTAGAAACAAACGTTCTTGAACAAAGAAAACGTAATTTTCACTTTTTTCATAGACGTCCACATGGCTTATGCTAATTATGCTTCGTTGGAGAATGTCTAGCGAGTAGAGTTTCATGATGCAATCCAGACATAATGGGATTGGGGTAGGTATGTACGAGTTCTGTACCGTTTTTACATAATTATTACTTTATCTTTCATTGAATTTCAAAACATTGGTGAAAGTAAAAAATCATTTATATCAGATATCTTGATTTTAAGGCACTGTACTGTAGTTTCTCTATTTATTTATGTTTTTCTCCCAGCGGTTTCGGATTTTACATCAATTTCAAGGGAAGATGTTAAGAATTTATATTTAGAGTTTAGGTACAGGTTTTTTAGTTAACAAGTTTTTAGTTTTCTTCCCTTGAAAATGGTGTAAAATTCCAAAACCGGTTGGGAGACAAACATAAATAAATAGTGAAACTACGGTACAAGAGCTTTTAATTCAAGATATGTGTCAAGTTTCACTAAGTGTCGACAATCGCAAGTATAGTATTTTTTACTCTCCCCCGAATTACTTCGAGGGGGTCTCCAAGTAAGATGGTGGTACCTCCACAGTCGAGCCCGGCATCAGCTCTACCACCTTGTTTGTAAGACAATAAAATCTATTTTAGTTGAATAGACATAGACAGTACACAGTCTAGTTCTCTGTATAACGTTTTTGGTTTTGTAGTGCTCCTGTGGTTAGACACACTAGAAAAAAGTGTATGTGTACGCACTACTACAACCATACATAACTAAACGGACTTCGTGAGATAAAATCTCTGTATAGGTAAATACAATTTAAATAAAAAGGTTACAGAATGATCGCAGACACAACAAAGACGATCTAAGAGTTTTCCAGCAAATTTTCATTATATTTATATATAAAATCATACATAAATATGCTATAGACAAAGACAAAAGATGCTCAAGTAACTAAATCCCTTTTGTGTTAAAAGAGGTAGATAATTACACATCAGATCAACGAATACCTTCCTGTATTCTGCTTTATCTCGTAATGTAAGAATTGCTTCCCATCCATGCATTGTAGAGCTGCGATACTGTTAGACCGGCTATGTTCTCACGGTTGCCAATAGATGGGTCTCTTTGTTGAAGGAAATTGACACTATACAGGGTGTAATCGTTAAGTGTGACCAGGCGATTATTCCGTAACTATTACAGATATCAAAAAAATTTAAACTGATATCGAAAGTACGTTACCTAATCAGTAAAATTACATCAATAACTTTTTGAAAATCAAACGAGAAGTATCCAAAATTTTGACATTAACCATTCCCATACATTGTATCGCACAACAAGGACGTCACTTCGAACATCTGCTTTGAATACAAAATTTTGTACTTACTAAGAAATAAATATTATTCAATTAAAAGATAGTTTTATTACTTTGTTAGGTTAATAAACAGTTTCCTTTAATATCAGTACTAAGCTAAAATAACCTTTTAAAATAAGGAAACTAAAACATTTCTACTAATCTCATACTAAATGTATGGGAATGTTTAATGTCAAAATTTTGGATACTTCTCGTTTGATTTTCAAAAAATGTTGACATTTTTTTACTGATTAGGTAACGTACTTTCGATATCAGTTTAAATTTTTTTGATATCTGTAATAGTTACGGAATAATCGCCTGGTCACACTTAACGATTACACCCTGTATAGATTCGGAATTTACTCTTTTCGAATTACCCTATATCTTAAATACATATATTCTAGCCTATCAACCATATGGGTAGGCAGAGACTACAGATTTCCATATGCTACGATCCTGACACACCTCTTTCGTCCCTTCCACATCCATCAATCTAGTCACACAAGCTCTTCTATTCCAGGTACTTTTGACTTTGCCCTTTATTAGTATGTCGCCAATTTGGTCGGCATACGTCCTTCTGGGGCGACCTTGTCTAGCTTTATCTTTTACTTGCACACCATAAATTTCATTCATCACTTTACTTTCATTCTTCCTTTAGAGCATGTCCAAACCACCGAAGTATTCCTTTTTCTATTCTAATTCGTCTGCTCCATCTTCTTTCAGGCTGCACCGATCAAAGACGTCGATATTTTTCGCTCTATATTCCGCAAGGAACGCATTACATATAGTTGAAAAGGGAACTGATGTAAAATATTTCAGGTGTTTGTTTAATTTATTTGATACTAGCTGACCCGGCGAACTTCGTTCCGCCTAACAGTCTAATAATATCGTGTTAACTTTAGTTAAACTTAATTAAGGATTTTTTTATTGCTTGCCATTGCGAAAGAAGAATGGCAGGGACCCATGTAGTAGTTTCAGTACCGTTGTTAGGCTTAGCGTAGGGTATTGAATATATGCAGAAATAATAGTTCTTGGAATAACTAAGCGATTTTTAAAACTTGGGGTTTAGATGTTATTTTATGATATCAGAACGCTAACGTAACGAACGTAACCGAGTAATTTATTGCTTTTACGCCCGTGTATCATATTACGTTTTTCAATGCATAGTGTGAGGAAATGAAAACAAATATAATCTTGTGAACTTTAAATTATGATTGGCTCAAAAGGATTGTATCCAGAGCCGTTAAACAGTGGAAAAAAAATTATAACATCTATGGTACACAGGAAAGGCTGCAGGTTAGCCAACCATTGCAAATAAATAATAAATAAAAAATAATAAAGCCCTAGGGCAAAATAATCGACTTTCTGTTCGGTTTTGATGCATAAAAAGTGGGCCTTTACAAGCACATGCATTGAAAAATTCTTTATTTGTCCAACATAGATTACATAGTCAATACGAGTTAGTTGTACAAGCCATGTTGCGCCGTTAAGACGAAGCCTTCCGCACAGCAGCTTTGCAATTATAACCCGTAGACAAACTGTCATAAAGTTGAAAATCGCGTGCGCCAAAATGCGCGCAAAACGACTCAGAACGAGTCTAATTTTAAGATTAAAATCGACTAAAATTACAATATTGCATTTAAGTTATTTTTCAACGTACATTTGGTTAATTACCAAGATTTTCGTATTGATTACTATCAATACGAAAATCTTGACAATTGAAATATCTTGAAAATATGATACATAAAAATCAAATGGATTAAACGCAAGACCAAAATAACACTCAAAAAGAGACTATTTTCAAAAATAAAATTTATCGAGCGAAAGTTTTCCAATTAGGTAACGCTACTTACAACGTAAAGATAAAGGTTTGAAAAAACATATAAGTTTCATATTGATAGAGTCTGTGGTAGATTCAGTACAATCGTTCAAAAACTGTTGAAAAAGGAAGGCCTCATTTTACGGTATACAAATATTTCAGTATTGAGAAATGAAAAATTTGAGAATTTAGTAAAAATAAAATAATAGTCATTATGATTATCATGCTTGTCACAGTACGGAATCTTAAAATTAGACAATGTTGGATGTGCTTAGTATCGGAAGTCAAAATTGTATAGTATAGTACAAATTTTGCAAAAAGCTCGTCGGACGTTTTTATTGAGTCTTCAGTAAGTGATTTTCACTGTTTTAATCGGCTCACCATAAATATTTTCACAAGTAAAGAAATAGTTAACCTTATTTTCAGAAGTAAAGGCACGCAAATAAGACAAAAAATTAAAAATATATTTCAGCCCGAAAAAGTTTCGTGCATCCGACAACCAGACATACACATCATCCCATACCCAATAAAAATATATATTTTGAAAAGGAGACGCCATGAAAACTGGCAGGCCACCAGCAACAGGCAAAAGGATCCCTGTCAGACAACTGTGACATGGATTCTTTCAGAGATGTCTCTCAGTTTGCTTGGTGGGAATAACTTTATACCCATTTTTCCCATTTTGACGACTTTTCTGAAATATCATATATTGATTGCCTTTACGCCGACTTTTTAAATTTCATTTAGTTTTCTGTATCAATTTTGACTTTTATAGTGATCGAAGGGCTGGAGCTTATTTCGGCCAAAGAATAAGGCCGGCCGACGACCGTGGCATCGTCGCCAGCCTTTTGGGCACACTTCGCAGCGACGGTGGCGATTTGGCCAGCATTTCTTGCCTGGTGTAAATATTTTAGTTTAGATTTTAGTCTGGTTTATTCTTATTTTAAGTATTGTATCTGTTATTTAAGTTTGTTGTTTCATAAAGACATTATATTATATTTTACATTCCGTATTTCTTTGACAACTTTTGGGGATGTAAGTATTAGTGATTCTTCTTTGCAGACTCTAGTACACTCACTTTTATACAACCTCTTTAGAGTTGAAGATGTGGTTTATATGTATCTTGGTTAGATACAATTTAACAGTGACCACAACGGATTTTCAGGGCTCGTGGGACTGTGGTTGAGGCAATTAGTACACGGTGCAGTCAGGTGCAGCAAAATTGTGTCAGATTTACATAGAGCTTAGAATGGCTGTAATTAAATTAGGTTTCCCAATTCGTATTAGAGTCTCTCGTTATTCTGTTTTTCTATTAAGACTACAAACATTTGTAAATGTTCACATTCATTTCATATTTTACTTAACTGATGTGAATGAAGTCTTTTATAAAAGAAACCAGTTTGGGTAAACAATACCATGGGGCTTAAATTACAATGAAACAATTATTTGTTTGCAAATTTTAAAACGCTTACTTCTAAATTTGTGGCGGAAGCGTAGAATCCTGCACTGATTCTTCCCTTCAGTCAGTCAGCCCAGCCAGAACAGCTCCTTGAAGTAGAGCCGAACAGTTTCACCATGCTGACACAAAAAGTGGTCCAGTGAAGCGAAGGGGGCTTGTCGCGATCCCTGCTTTTCGTCTCATGTCTTCGGTTGCATAGCAGTAGAGTAGCACATGTTCCATTGTCTCGTCCTTTAGAAGGCTTCCTTAATATTTAAGGATGTTGATGGATGTTGTCACCTCTTGATGGAACATTTCAATATTTTAAATACTTATACCTACTTTGTTCTACTTATATATTTTAAGAACGGTCACGCTACAGGTTTCATGGATCGACATCCTCAGGCGAAAACAATTAGACACAATAAATTAATGGACGAGGTCTCGCGTCTCGTGCAGGAGGATATCGACAACGTAGTGCGATGGTCGCACGATAATGGAATCGTACTCAATGCCGAAAAAACTAACCTCCTTGTCATACGGTCTCCGTACTCTTGCACCCCGGACTCTTCATGCAACCTTGTTGCACACGACTATAACTGTTTCCATAATAAGTTATCTAATTGTAAATGTAAAACAATAAAGCAAGTTCCATGTGTTACATACCTAGGAATGTGTATCGATGAAAATATGGGCTGGACTAAACATATAGAAAAAATATTAAATAAGCTACGCATATTGTTATTTAAATTCAAACATCTCAGTTACAAAGTACAAATTTCCGTGCTAAAAACTATATATATGTCTTTGGTTGATTAAATTATATCTTATGGTCTGGACTGCTATGGATCTATATTCAAAACATACATGGATAAGATTGAAAATATACAATTGAAATTTTTAAAATTCCTAGTCAGTAAAAATGTTAGAAAAAAACACAAAAATAATATCAAAATATTGTACTCAATCTGTAAAATTCTACCGGCTTCATTAAAATATAAATATATAATTGCAGTAAATAGCCATAGCACCCCAGATCATAAGATACCTAAACAGCATGGGCTCAACACGAGAGCTGCTGCGCAAGGGAAATATGAAACTGTAAAAGTGAATAACTATTTTGGCGGCAGAATGTTAAAGCGCAAAATTCCAATGTTATATAATGAAATGCCTATTCATATAAGATCTGAACAAAATAAAAATAAATTCGCGAAGTTATATAAAACTTACCTTTTACAAAACATGAAAACATTGACAGATTAACATAGCATTTTATTATTTACTATTAATGTACCTAACTACTTATAATTTAGTACATAACTATCTAATTTATAGAAAAAGAAGTGCGACTCCCTCCCCACAGACAAACCAAATTTCTAATTGGTTTTGTGGGATGTATTTAGATTAAGTTATCTTTGAAATAAATAAACATATTCATTCATTCATTCATTCAATAATTTCCTTTTCTTTGAATTTGAGTTTTTGGTCATTCAAAATTTATAATAATTGTGTAAAATGCATTTCTTGTGTCCAATTTATCGGTTAAGCAAAACAGCTGCTTTTTCAAAAATACAAAATTTTTCGCATTTTGCAAGAAAATATCGGTTTTAATAATAACTTGTTATTTGCACTTGGATTGCTGGACGGGAAAAGCTCGAATTAACAATAATAAACCCTATATGTACTTTTTGAACTTTCAATACGCGTTGATGTCTTTTATATCAACAAAGTCTTCTATTTTATGACGCGCCCAAAACATTTCCCTTTTTTGGGTTCCGTACCCAAAGGGCAAAACGGAGCCCTATTTATGTCACTCCGTTGTCCGTCTGTATGTCATGGGTCTCTAGCTCTTAGACGGGATGAGATCATGAGATAGAGACCTGAAATTTTGAAATGTTGTGTAAAATTGTTGACCCAAAACCGACTATTGAATTAAAAATGTAATTAAATTATTTTTCACGAAATTAAGCCGAAAAAAGTACTTGACCGTTTTTTTTTAATGAATTTTATCAAAATACTCAAAAAATAGTTCAGCTCTGTATTAATTTGAATTAAAAAAAATGCAATTCCTAAAGCAAATTAAAAATTATAACTTTGTTTTACGTATAAAAAAAGCTTTTCATTTTATTTTTCATGTGTTTTGAGCATTTTACCATCACTTATATTGGTTTCAAACTAAAATAAATCTTGTGCATTTGAACTTTAACTATAACCTGACCTAAGATCATTGAGTTTAATCCCATTTTTAGTGAACTTAAAACGTTTATTGCCGTAACTAATTATACTAAATAAATATAATATTTAAAGTGAGTTTTCTCACCAAGTAAATGCAAGCATTAACGGGATACCCATTAAGGTTTCGTGGGAAGTAGTGTGAGCTTTTGGAGAAGCTTTTTATAATTTAGTAAGGTCACCGGGTCAGAGCTTTATTGAGCTGTCAAGACGTGATAGCGAAGATATAAAACATTGTAGAGTTTGTGGAAGTTTGTAATCAAAAATGTTATTTTTTCAACTAATGATGGCTCCACACTTGGCTTGCAAAAGTAAACTTTAAACTTTCGCGATTTTCACACATTATGAGTGTAAGATTAGGGTCTTAATCGCGTAAACATACAACATACCTTAATAAACGTCAAGCAAAGGCGATATGCGAAAAAAATACGGATGTTCTTTTCTGTGTATTTCATGAAATACACGGAAAATTATAATCAGTTTCTGTTATATGCATTTTGACTATAATATATAAGTTTAAAATTGGAAAACATGTTTGGATACATTTTCCTCGATAGAAATAATTTTCAAATACACTTTTTCTCCTCGTTTGACGAATAGGAACCATATACAGAACTCACATATATTTTATTAGGTGTGTTTCAACAATATCTAGAGATTTGATATTGAAATTTTGCTAGCTATTTTAGTTTTTTTAATAAAAATATAAAAACAACTTTTTTCCCTTTTGCCTTGAATCCGCCCCTCTCGCACTGCGCGATTTTTCGCTTGGAGTGACAGTGACAAAAATAAAATTCGCATAGCCTCTTAAGACCCGAATCTTATGCTCATAATCCTCACTTGGCGTTGCGTTTTCGTGTATTGGCTGTATTTGCCAGCAAACAGCCATATATAGAGGAGCCATTTGTGTATTCGTATTCGATATTTGCTGTATTTGACAAATACATCATTTCCGTGAACTTGTCAGTTTTTTGTCACGCTTCAAAGGATATTTACGTTGCGCGGCCATGCAGCAGATCATGTAGTAGAACAGGTGGTAGAGCTGATGCCGGGCTCGACTGTGGAGGCACCACTATCTTACTTGGAGACCCCCTCGAAGTAGTTCGGGAGAGAGTAAGAGGACAGCTCACAGGCAAAAAACCAGGTGGCCCATCATGCCTGGGACCGATGGATGGCGGTATATCCATCCCTAATAGCCGGGCCTTATATGGAACAGACTGGTGACGGGCAGCAGCGTCACTTGTGCGAGGGTTGCGGCACCGCGCTCACCAACCCGCCTGCCCAGCGTGTTTTATCGTTCAAAGTTTGAACATGGGCCCAACAGTCAAGGGTCAATATTATTAAAATATGTAACCTAATACATTAAAAAAAATTTTTGAACGGACTAGTTTGTAATCATAGGTAAGTGGATTGTAATTCTGCATTTCCAGTGCGCCTTCAACCATGTTACTACTACGATGACAAACATAGATGGTACTTTATCAATATTCAACGATTAAGGCCCTTAATATCGCCAAATGGGTACTTTCTAAAGCCTACTCCTCTTTTATGGCTAAACCAAAAATATTGAAAAAATGTATTATGGATTATCAACTCTAGGACAACATATGCAACATTTTTCTTTTGCGTACCACCAAAACTTCTATATGAAAAATTGTTTCAACTGAATGGTGTTTTTTTTGGCTTGAATTTCCTACTGCTCCTAAGCGGCTTAGGTGATTTAATTCATTTATGCTTTGATAAATAGATAAATTTGATAGCTATAAATATAACATAGAATTATTCAATCTAACAATGACGCCCATGTGAAAAGTATTATTTTCTCCTATTTTGCCCTTTCAAGGACGCAGCGAGCGTCGTAACAGCCACCGCGCATCGTGCACTGACTTGAACGTTATTTCAATGTCGTTTCTGTCGATATTCATACAGACAAACATCGAGCTGCTAATTTGGCGACGGTAATCGCCTTAAGCAATATTTGCGCAATTTTCCGAAGTGTTTTGGCATTCATGATTATAAACAATATGAGTTTGAAACTTTCAACACACTCTCTCCACTATTTATGGCAATTCATTATAAACTAAACGTAACTAATGGCTAAAAGGAAGTGTTCCTTATATCTCGGTATCGGTTGCTCTACCTATTACATCTGCGGTCACTTTCACTACACTAAGTATCGGGAACGAAGTTGATTTGTGTAGAAGGAAATGGTTGTTTTAAGTATTATCTTTCAATAATCGTTGGTTGTGTTGTAACTTTAATTAATTTACCTGCAAGTAATGTCTTTAGAAAAGTTACTATGTGAACGGTTCCACGTAAAATTGAATTTCGAGATTATTTTTAATCTAGTTGCTTGCTGTGATCCGTAGAACAGTTTTAAAATAGAATATATATTTAGTTTCTGTTGTATTTATATTTAAGGTGGCTCCGTCGGAATAATTAGCAACTCGATTCGTGGTGGTTGAAATTTCGAACAAAACCATATTAAAATAAAGTCCTTATCAGCTCGCACTGCAACATGGCTGTTACGTCAGTCGCTGCGGCTGACAAGTGCGAAAATAGTGTGTTTTTAATTTATTTTATCTAAACTAAGGTTAATTTCCAAGAACTGAGAAAACCAAATCATTTAATATCATTTTGTCTAAAAGTTTATAAATTTTCATACTGTTTCGATAAAAACTGCAGCAGTTATGTTGTTACGAGTGAACAAAAAATCGAAAAATAAGGGTAAACTTAAAATTTTCTTGGTTCACTTCTGTATATTATAATGAAATTCAGGGAAAACCACATCACTATTTGTATCATGCACATTACTATGTATTTTTCTTCTGTTGAAAAATGCTATAGTTACCGTATAAAATGGTTACAAAGTTACTTAGTTCAAGGTCGTTGGCGTTGGTAGAAGCCTTAAGGCGATTAGTGTCGCCAAATTAGCAGCTCGATGTTTGTCGGTACTCGGTTTGATCACTAACCGAGTCTCCAGTATGAATTCGGGCGGTTGATTAAATTTTACCTTGTATACTGGCAACTTGTCAAACATGGACACATGAATGGCGAGTGCTTCTCTCGCTCGGCTCGGTTTTCGCTTGAATACATTTATAACAACAACAACCTCATTTGTAAGAAAATAAAACCCAATTTAGTTGAACAGACATTGGACAGTGCACAGTCTAGTTCTCTGTATAACATCTTTGCACTGGACCAATCGTGATTGGCCGATATACTGTGACAGTGAACGCCATGGAAGCCGACGCGATGCTTCTAAACATGTGCCCGGCACAGTTTTGTGGGGTAATTTTTCAGCGCTAGCCAAACTTACTTGTTTTTTTCGTTCACTTCCGCGCGGGGTAACAAAGGTGTAACTGATGACTACAAATTAAGAATACTTTTATCTATAAAAAAATAGTGGGCTCGACTGTGGAGGTACTACCATCTTACTTGGAGACCCCCTCGAAGTAATTCGGGGGAGAGTAAGAGGACAGCTCACAGGCAAAAAACCAGGCGGCCCACCATGCCTGGGACCGATGGATGGCGGTATATCCATCCCTAATAGCCGGGCCTTATATGGAACATACTGGTGACGGGCAGCAGCGTCACTTGTGCGAGGGTTGCGGCACCGCGCTCACCAACCCGTCTGCCTAGCGTGTGTGAGTATGGGCAATTTTTCCAGGATGAAAGGGAGTGGCAAAGTCATAGAAAGGCTTATGTCTGGCAGTGGACGAACTAGGCTGATGGATGGATGATGGATGATAAAAAATAGTTAGGAAGTTTTCATGCCAGTTGACGTTAAGGAAATATTTTTTTACTGATCTTTATATTGAATTTAATTGTTGGTTGCCATCAAGATACGCTCGGGTAAATTTCTAAATCCAATAATAATAGGTTTATCGCTATTGGATTAGAAAAGAAAAAGTTTTGTATAATTCAATTTATGCAACAATTAAAGTAATTGTTGATAAAAATCTCTTAATTACTAATACATTGTTGTGTATGTTTTTATGTAATTAGTACTTATACAATTTTTAACTTTGCCCGGGCAAACAAATGCTGTAGAATTTGCCTGCTATCGATACGTGTGTTGTATGTAGGTATTAATTATATTTGTAGCTAAATAATATATAGCTTTTGCCAAATATTATTATCAATGCCATTATAATCAATGTCTTTTATTAGCGCGTAAGATAAAACATTATAGACAGTTTTCGGCTTGGAAAATGTTTTATCAACATCCCTTATATATATAGGCCTATTTTGACTACGCCCCGTAGCACAGTGTTTAATCGCGCGCGACGCGGCTTAGTTGAATTACAGGTGCAAGTAGCGTGACCTACTGTTTAATCGCAAAAAAATCGCGTCGCGTGATTAAGCACTCTGCTACGGGTGCAGAATCACATATATAAAGAAAAGCGCATCTAAATCCGTTGACTAGTTTTCGAGTTAAAACGGAACAGACAGACAGACAACCAAAAACTCTATAACTCTTGTATTTCTCAATTTTGATAGTTGGGAAGTTTTAGTTTTGGCCTCAACTTGATTTATAATTTCGCAAAAATGTTGAATGATCACATTAATATTACAAAAAAAAAGATATTTTTAAAGAAATTATGAAATATTTACGATAATTAGATTTGCCATGTTTGTGAATTTACGATTTTTTAGGAATTCGGTAAGCCGGTGGGAATCGGCTTCTATGGAGCCTTCGCAATTGATAGGAAGCCTAAAGGGTCATTGAACCTTGGTCTTGACCACTTACAGAGACTGCGGTGTGAATTTAGCTATTTAAAAAAAGTCACAAGACAAGACAAATACTCTTTATTGTGCACCATATAAAAGAAAACTTAAAGTAGAAAACAAGATAAAGATAGATCACAAATGGCGGTCTTATCACTAAAAGCGATTTCTTCCAGACAACTTTTGGGTGGAAATGAAGCCAAGGATATAAATCGTAAAGGCGGTGTACATCGAAATACATCAAGTCACTTTATGTATAGTACAAAATGTTTTGAATGGAGCTATGTCTCGTTGACCAGCCTAGCCTAGAGAACAAATACCTAGAGCTGCGTAGGCGCAGCAAGGTCGAGTACAACCTGACTGCAGGCTGCATGAATGAATGCAGGTTCTTGAGTTCCTACCTTTGCAGAATGGAATGGAACTAATGAATTAGTCATTTACTTAAAAATTTAAATGAATCCTTAGGTCTCATGTTTGTTCGAAGCTTGCTTTGTTTATTGTCGCATAATATGAAGGGAAAAAAAAGGTTAAAGGTCAGTCGCTTAGCGCAAAGTGCATAACTTAACTTTGTATTCCTTGTAAAGAAGTTAAAAATTCAAAAGATTTTGTTATGTGGCAGTTGACGCCAATAGTTTTTTTTTTTTTTTTTTTTGACGCCAATAGTTCAGTATTAGTGAGGTTTATTAAGCATGAGTTTGAAATTTAATGCACAATTAGTCATGATCTTGTTCAAAAACAAAGTTAAAACAGCATTTAAGGTTGGTTTTGAGAAGACTTTGACTAATTGTGTATACAATTTCAAGCTCTTGCTTTATAAACCTCACTTAAACTGCACTATTGGCGTCAAATGCCACAGACCAAAATGCTTTTCAAATTTAAATTTCTAAACAAGAAAAACAAAGTTAAGCTATGCACTTTGCGCTAAGCTACTGACATTTAACCTTAAACTAACCACTTTATTATATCACGTGAAGCCGCGGGTACAGCTAGTATTCAATAAAATCTGTTATACTGTTCGCAAGATCTCGCTGCACGCGGGGTCATTAAGCGTCTTTTGCGTAGTGTTGTGCTTGCGTCGAGCAACTATCGATAGAACTAAAATAATGAGTAACGTATGCGCTTCAAAACAATTAGAAGACGATCAAGAGATAACGATAATTTTATTATAATTATTATTATATACGTTCATTTTATAAGAGATAACTTTATTACGATAATTAGGATGACGATGACTATTAATGTTATTTAATAATTAGCAATCGTTATTATTTGTCTTAGTTTATCATCATAGTTTTTATTTTCAAGTTAATACAATAAAATTCAATAGAATGATATAAAATTATTTATTTATAATAAATGTACATACAAAAAATAAAACTCATTGTTTCATTTTAATATTGTAAACATTTACAGATAACATATCAATATGCGCGTTGTGCTTCACTACACTGACACGTCACTACTACGTCACTGTCACTCCAAGCTAAAAATCGGGCAGTGCGAGAGGGGCGGATTCAGGGCAAAACGAAAAAAGTTGGTTTTATATTTTTATTATAAAAACTAAACTACAACCCGGTCACATTATCTCGAGACCTCGCTGGAATGCGAACCACCCGCCCCCGTTCTCCTTTCACCTCCCCGCGCTCTGTATCTGAGCGCCGACGCGACGTGACGTCATCGACACCAGGTCTCGAGATAATGTGACCGGGATATAGCTAGCAAAATTTCCAAAATCAAAAATATAGATATTGTTGAAACCCATCTAATAAAATATGTTTGAGTTCTGTACATGGCTGCTACTCGTTAAACGAGGAGAAAAAGTGTGTTAGAAGACCTTATTTCAACAATTATTTCTATCGAGGAAAGTATATCCAAACATCTCAAACATGTTTTCCAAAATCAAATCCCTAGATTATATAGCCAAAATGCATATACAAGACACTGATTATAATTTTCCGTGTATTTCATGCAATACACAGAAAAGAAACACCCGTTTTTTTCGCATATCGCCTTAATCTGTATAATTTCACAAGACGTAATCTCGCTCCATATATATTGTTCTAAAATCGATAACTTAATTGTTAAAAGTAGTTAATACGCCTTTATGATCGCAGTTTGAGTTAAAAAATAAACAATTCTTTTGCTACTTTTGAAATATTTGAATAAATATTTGTTTCAACACAAGCCTTTTCCAAAATTGGGGCGCTCTAAAAATAATAAATACTGTTTATATTGAACACCTCTAGCACAGTATAAGCAAAGATATGCTTATACTGTGCCTCTAGTCACACTACAGTTATTTTGAAATTAGATAACAGAGGTACTAGGGTAAGTCAATATAATACACTTAAGGACATATTTAGGGGAACGCAAGAAAAGGTTCGATTACATTTTTTAGTGATTAATTTTTTTTATTGGGTGCCTTGGTATTTTTAATACAGATTCGGGTCTAACTAGTGCATCAGGTGCATGCAGAAATGCTTGTGAAGCACAGACGCATGAGTGAAACACGATTTTAAAAATAGCACCAAAATGACTCCTAGGTAGCAAAGAAAAAGTTAAGTCCTTAGTGAAAATTGAAGACATGAATATTGTTTACAAATTAAAATTTTAATTAACTCTACTAAAACTCTTGAAACTTCCATGAGAGAATTGAAACTTCAGAAAATATTTAAGAAATGTTGCAGTTTCGTCCAATTCGATCAATTGTAATTAATTTATGATTCAAAAATGATCATAAAGTTAGAAAAAATATTAATTTTGGAATGCTTTATGCAAAAAATCAGCATAACATACTAAAAAACATAAACCACGAAATATTATAGTAACTTCACCATATCTTTTGCGTTCCTCTAATTTTGTCTCTGAGTGTAGTAAAAATGTAACACGGAGTAGGTATCACTTGTATCAATAAATTCAAATTCATAACAAACAGTGCACAATAGAAACTGCTCAATATTAACATTGAAAGTGTAGGACTTATCCGGTTTTCACTGAACTGATGCCAAAGAAAGGACGTCAATCTAAATAGCAGACAGGTCATACCAGGCCGCATAGCTGACTGAATTATACATGAGCGAAGTCGCGCGTGTAAACAGATATAAGGCGAATGGAAGCCTGTGATATTGATTTTGGAATTTTTTAATGTTATGACATTTTTTTCAGTTATACAATTAAATCTATGATAGAAATAAATTTCTATGTTTGAACACTTGGCGATTTATCCATCGCAAGGAGATATAAATTAAAATTATATAATTGCTGTTTAGAAACGCAGAAAGAAAAGTAAATATACAAGGTGACTTTTTGATCATCGTCCAAATTCATACTGGAGGCTTAATAAGTGATCAGTATCTTGGATCAGTAACAATTTTTGTGAAATTCGTAAATTGAAATTTCGGCTTCTCATAGAAATTCAGTTCCACTCCCGAGTGAATCACTATGGGGAGTCGAAATTTCATTTTACGTATTTCACAAAAATTGTTATTGATCCATGATACTGATCACTTACCAAGTCACCAGTATGAATTTGGACGATGATGAAAAATTCACCTTGTATATGTGAGGAGCTCAGAGCTCAGAGCTCAGATTAATCCCGGTTCAGAGCTCCTCAGATCCAGATTTACTTTTCTTTCTGCGTTTCTATACTGCAATGATATAATTTTAATGTAATTAAATAAATGAAACTTGAGTATGAGTCGCACGCAACGTCTTTACTCGCCCCGATGAAGGCAGTCTGAATCTGCTGAAACTGGTCGACTATCCCGACCATAGTACATACATATTGTGGTGGGCGGTTTTGCTTACATATTTTTAAATTGTTTTTAATCATTTTTTCCGTCCATGTTCCGTCCGTTTCAAGTCCATGGTCTTTACCTAGGAAATAATGGTAAAATACACGAAATTTAGTAACTTTGATAAAATCTTGCGAAGTGACTCAAGCAAAGCTCGATTAATCTATTTGAGAAATAAGCAAAATTTAATTTCAGCTTGCTTACGAACCTGGCTCGAAGTTTGAACAAGTTAAAAATTTATATACTTTCGTTCCGCTGCTGTATAAAAGAAAATCATTATATTTGAAATGTAGTTAACAGAGTATATGAGCCCTCTTGTCAGGTTAGTACATATCTCAAAGATAAAATAAAGAGAAACAGGAAAATTAATGATAAAGCGGTCTGAGTTATCTAAACCCTTTTACGGGGTACGGATATCTCACTTTCTCTGCTCTAATTAATGCATTTACAGTCCAGTTCGTGTGGTCTATTGCCAATATACAGGTACAAACAATACTACAGTACATGATGAATAGATTCACTTGCACTCGTTTCACAGTTAAAAACTAATTTAACCCGACCTGTTTCGGTTTTACACCATCATCAAGGGTTTATATAAGCTAATTTGGAAGTTATTCCGTGCAATGAATGATGTAGTAAACAGTGAAGAGAAGAGAGAAAACAGTGTTTGACTTCACTGTTTACTAACTAACTGAATAACTTCAAAAGTAGCTTATATAAACCCTTGATGATGGTGTAAAACCGAAACCAGTCGGGTTAAACTAGTTTTGATTTTATCTAAAACCATACAAGCACATTTGCCTACACTTTTGGTAAAAAATCGTTAAATTTACGTATTTTAGGGGGTTGTTCTTAAGATATTACTCAAATTTCACAATTTTTAGCTGGATTTATAGACGTTTGGGTGTGATGATGCATCTTAATTCGTTCAAACAATATAATGCAGTCTAGATCGCAGCTTAGGTCATTCTTACAGAATAAATTATTCAAACACTTCCATAATTTACCTCAAAATCTCTCCAAAAGTCCCTTCGCAAAAAATCTACCATTCATTTATAGATTTTGTTGTTGACGGACGAACTGACAAATGAAATAGTGAAAACCGTTTTACTTCCGTCGTTGATCTGAAGCATAAAATATCATGCATCAATTTACCACTTATGTGATTCATTAAGTATATTTTATCGCTAAACAGTAATAAAACATAATAATGGTTATTTTATGAAATAATATACGCATTGAATCACATTAAAGTTATATCAATATTCATTTAAATACAGGAAAGAGATGACTTAATAAACTAGTTCTCCTGACATAAATAACTACAAATTAAGATAGCATGATTCGGAGACAAGAAACATGGCATTTGAAAAATAATGGCTGATGTCAACTGCAATCTAGATTTATTTGTCCTCAAAATCTATAAACAGACATAGTTGACTAGCTTTTGCCTTTGTATTTGTACGAGTCAAACGCCGATTCAAGTTTAAAGTGAATAAACCATCATAATTTGACCCATGACAAGTAGCGGTTTCTTAGAAAACATAGTTCAAGTCATAACTCTGATTTTGGTTACCGCATCGTGACCATTTAAAAGCCCAAGTTATACGCTTTCAAAAAGCGCGTGTTTCACAAAAAAATATTTATTTACGGTGACAATAATGTTTATTTTTTGAAATTTTCTTTTCATTCATGAGTTTAAAATTCCCGTAATTTAATAGCTATATACATGATCTGTTTTTCGTTTGAAAGTTGATTTCAAGTTTTTGGATCTACGTATTAAATTTTGTTTTTATTGTCAGTTTGATAACTAAAATTAAATCTTCAAAAACCGTCCTTCCTTAATGCCATCCATTTTCATGATAAGATTTAATATTTTTTTGCAGCTGACGCTTTTCAAAAATTAAATTAATGTTGCTGTTATCTTAACGTTGTCTCAATCATAAACAAAAAAAACATAAAATTTGGATTTATCATTCCTAAAAAAATATTTGTACTAAAAATTTAGTTTTCTTCAAATTCTCCATAGAAAACGGCAATTTCATAGTTAATTTAATATGTAAACAATAAATATGTCGCGTACTGTTTATTGAGATCAGTCATTTTATGCAGCTTCATGATCTATAAATAAAAATAAATAAAAAATAAAAAGACATTTATTTAACACACCATTATGGACAAAGTAGTACAATGTTCTTAAACGTAAAGTTGTATGGCACTGTTAAAAAGGACGGTGACTCAGCATAATATATGTTCCTATACCAACGGCATTAGGAACGCTGTTATTCTGCCAACACCATTAAAAAAAAAAAACATACTTAATTAACTTACTATTTACTTTAACCTAAACATATTCAATAAAATCAGCGTATAGTTAAAATATTAAAACAGAAAATATTAAAAATTAAAACGTATTAATTGAATAATAACAGTTTATTGAACGGTTTGGAGGTAACTTCGCAATTATTATTCTTTTCTACAGAGAAAATTTAATGGAATCAAGTTTTCACCACATTATCGGCGTGCAGTATTTGTGTCGATTCAGTGTAACACGATTTAACTTATTTGACAGCACAGAACTTAATTTAAGGGGCTCCAAAATGCTAAACATCAGTTTTGTATTGGATTCAGTTCCGTCAACTTCCGTCAATGTAGATCGTAAAAATTTGAAAAAAATATGACGTGTTTTTTGACTCAAAACAATTATTAATTACATTTTATAAATAAACATACTTTCGATCTTCTATTACTTACATTACTTTTAAAAAAGCAGGAATTTAAAGAAAAAAGCGATTCAGTTTCCATGTTTCAAAACCGATTCAAACGAAACTAACACATGCAGATACTAACTAGAAAAAAACATCTATATTACATAAAGAAATTATGGTTAATGTCCTAATGGAGCCGCAATTTCAAAATAACTGAAGTTTTGCGTGCGCGGTATCTGATTAGAGCAGGATAGAGAGTTAAAAAACAAACGCGTTAGAGCAGGACTGAGTTTTAGCATTGTGCAGCCCCTTAAGCGTTCTATCTTTTCTTTCGGTCCTGTCAAATTAGTTAAGTTGTATACGCCGAATTGACACCATTGTTAATATAACATGATAGATGATAATGATAGATTGATAATAATAACAGAGGATCATGCGAAGCCAAGTGAGGTATCATAAACTCGTAAACAATATTTTTCCCTGAACATAAAAACCACAACTTACAATTTTATTACAAGTAGTATATTTATACAGGGTGTTAAGATGAAGTTGTGGATGCTGGAAACTGGCGATAGAACTCGTCAGTACGAACTACGTTCTTTTCGTGAAAAAAAAAACGAGAAATCATCGAGATAAAAGAAACAGTTGTCGCATACATTTTGGTCGGGTAGCTATGTAACTTTTCTATGGAACAGCTGATTTTTTTCGCGATTCGAGGGTTGGCTCCATAGTAAAAGTTGTTTGTATGGACGAGGACTATCGCCAGTTTCCAGCTTCCGCAACTTCATCTTCACACCCTGTATATTATAGTTATAGTACATAATTAATACTAAGAACTATACTAAGAGTAGAATTAATTGAGAGTACATTATGTACATCATTTAATGACTGACTACGCTACTTTGTTTGTATGTATGTATTTATGTATGTAATAGTATGTAGTGTAGTATTATTATTTAAATATTAGGTTTGAAGAAGATTCTTTTTATTTTTGCACAAATAATATTTGTAAAACTTTCTTTTCTCTATACCATCGTTGACTGGAAGAAATTTATTTACAGAATAAGTTCGCCCTTGCCTTCTCTGTTATTCTGTACCCTGTGTTTTTATTTTAATTTTCTGTGCAATAAAGTGTTCATTCATTCATTCTTTAAAGGAATAAATAAAAAGAAAAAATTGCATCATGCTTTTCACAATGATCGTGCGTTTGTATCATGAAAACTTTTGCAAGGTAGAGTTAGGTAGAGTCACGGTAGGGAATAATGCAAAGCTTCCAACCTATCATTTGCCAGAACAAAGGTATCTGCTATGCAAAATACATACCTAGCAGAAGAATTGTTGCACAAATGATACATCAAGGGTACACTGTCTGAACCTGATATCATCCAAATGATACGCGGCCCTCACAAATACCAGATCGAAGAAAATGGCTGATTCATAACTGTATGAAGAACTCTTTGAAGTCACGACAAGTTCATACTCATTGAAGAATACTCAGAAAACGTGGGTAAAAATAATCACTTTTGTGCTTATCTGTACTAGTAATAATAAAAAGTAGTAAGAAACTCGTGTCTGTACATTGAATATTTTCGCGAAATTTTGAATAAAATGGGTTAATAGGCTATGCAAATTTAATTTTTGTCACTGTCACTCCAAGCGTAAAATCGTGCAGTGCGAGAGGGGCGGATTCAAGGCAAAAGGGAAAAAAGTTGATTTTATATTTTTATTAAAAAAACTAAACTAGCTAGCAAATTTTCCAAAATCAAAAATCTAGATATTGTTGAAACCCATCTAATAAAATATGTTTGAGTTCTGAAGATGGCTGCTACTCGTTAAACGAGGAGAAAAAGTGTGTTAGAAGACCTCATTTCAACAATTATTTCTATCGAGGAAAGTTTATCCAAACATATTTTCCAAAACCCTAGATTATATAGTCAAAATGCATATACCAGAAACTGATTATAATTTTCCGTGTATTTCATGAAATACACAGAAAAGAAACACCCGTATTTTTTCGCAAATCGTAGTACTGAGTTACTATATTTTCGTTATCCGGAGACTCAGCGACATCTTAATGCAGTGTGCGACGATATGAACGTTATTTCAATACAGTTTCTGTCGATATTTGTACCGACATAGGTCGACTCAAGGTAGTTGGCGGTTACCTGCCCCTAAACACTTAGGTGTGTTATTAAAACCAATTTTATTAAGCCTTTTTAAATGACTGTTACAGCACCGGGAATTTGAGAGCTTGTTCACGTGTTATTATATATATTTTTTATCCCAGTTTAAACTGAGCACAGTTAGTCGTCCGTCGATAAATCTAAGATTTTGTAGTGATTTATATAATTTCGGGCTCGACTGTGGAGGTACCACCATCTTACTTGGAGACCCCCTCGAAGTAATTCAGGGGAGAGTAAGAGGACAGCTCACAGGCAAAAAACCAGGAGGCCCACCATGCCTGGGACCGATGGATGGCGGTATATCCATCCCTAATGCGGCGTCACTGGTGCGAGGGCTCCGGCACCGCGCTCACAAACCTGCCTACCCAGCGTGTGTGAGTATGGGCAATTCTTCCAAGATGATTGCCGGGAGTGGCAAAGTCCGGGAAAGGCTTATGTCCAGCAGTGGACGAACCAGGCTGATGGATGATATAATCTATATTATTACTATACCGCCACCATGGTGTTATTTTGTATAAATCAATAGACGGCAGCTGATTGAGGTGAAGTTTGCCGTAAAAATATATTATGTACGTATGTATGTATGAATCTCTACTTGATTATGTTAGAAAAAAACAACGAAGGAAATGAAAAAGCAAATTTTGTTCATAGAATAATGAACCTAAACAACATTTAGGTAAAGTAAAAGTATAGAGAAATATCTAATAAATAAAAAAATAAACATAAACCTAATGCAATTTCTCTGAAGAATGCAACGTTATCGTAGCGATCGGAAATCGGCGCGGGCGCAGCCGCATCACGCCGCTTCTAATTGGAGGCTTCTAACTTAAGGAATCAATGTGATCCAAGTCACAGGAATATGAGATTTGACTGACGTTATTCGGACTTTCATACGTATATTCACGCATGGCTTCCAGAAAGGTAGGCAGAGACAATACATTCGATTCGATTCTGACACACCTATTTCGCTTCTATTTACATATAAACTCATATAAATATATATTAGGTCTTTACATAAGAAATTGCCAAAATTATCTTATAGATTCATGAGTTCATAATTCCTGTAATTCAGTAGCTATTTGCGATATTTGTTTTTGTTTGAAAGTTAATTTCAAGGTTTATCTACGTATTAAATTTTGTTTTTATTCTCAGTTTAATAACCAAAATTAAATCTCCAAAAACAGTTCGTCCTAAATAAAAATGCCATCCATTCTATGCTATAATTCGTAATATTTTTTTACAGCTGACACTTTTCAAAAATTAAATTAATGTTGCTGTTAGCTTAATGTTGTCTCATTGATACACAACAGAAATTGGATTTGTGATTCCTAAAAAAATGCAAAAAAAATTGGGTTTCCTTCAAATTCTCTATAGAAAACGGCAATTTCATATGTAAAGACTTATTATATATATGTATATGAATGTATATAATATTATGTATATGAGTATATACGTATTAAAGATCAAAAAGCTTTAACAAGTTATTATATTTTCGTATTGATTATAAATGCTAACCAAGTTTCATCCAAGTATGTCAAGTTAAATGTAGGCAAGAGAATGCCCATAGCATAATTTTTAAAAGATTTTATTTTGAATTTTTTTCGGAGAATTTACGTCATTTTAGGACATGGTTTTCATTATTTTGCTATATATATTGTACATAATTTTTTTATGATTTTTTAAAGAATTGTCCGATGACCTAGTCACTTGAAAATTTTAGACATTATACTGATTGTAAGGTGTGATTGCTTATAAAAAAAGTGGTCTGTCTCTGTCTGTCTACTCATCTGTCATCTAGCTGTCAAATTAGTCTGAAGCAAATTATTATAAATTTATCTTGATAGCAAAGGACACATTTTTAAACAGCCATTAATCAAGTGACGTCACACAAGGGCAAATGGAAGTTGCAGCTTTTTCGTAAAAATATTCATCATCATGAGGTTTTTTAGATCAAAACTTCGAAAATACGGCTTTTTAAACCTAAATCTCGAAATGGTTTTCGAATTAACACACCTTAAAATAATTTAATCTATGCCAAACAGTTAAAACGATTTCTACATAATTCCCGCTTTCGATTCCACTAATTGAGAGAAGTTGATTAAGCCGATTTAATTTTATTTTCGATTGTTAATTGAAAAAAGGCAGCCAAAAATGTTGGGCTAACCGAAAAAAAAAACGTTATTTATAGACTTTTATAAAAAGTCTTATTGGATAGTTGCGCCAACTTGCGCCTGAACTTTGCATGCATTAAAATATTACCTCATCAATTAAATTGTCTTAAAAGTCTCGCCTTTAGAACAGATAAATTGGGTGTCATAAATATGCAACCAGGAAAAGAAGAATAAACACCTGTATTACAATAACGAATAAAGGTCAAAATTATAATTAAAAGTTTTATTCTGATACAGACAGCTCGACGCGACAACAAAATATTGAGTTCGAGTTTACAACTCAGTGATATCTGTAGGCTTGGTATTGTCAAATCATAGTGTGATGTCATTTGTAACGTTAAGTTAGTACAAAATAAACAAATGCTTTGAGAATGTCTTAATGAATGTTTTAAAATGACCGGAGCCTTGCAAAAAATAATGTAAGTACATAAATTCGTCACTAATCTGTCAAACCGTTTAATATTGTCATTGAGAAATAATCAGAGGCTATGTAAATTTTATTTTTGTCGCTGTCGCTCCAAGCGAAAACACGCGATGTGCAAAAAGGGGTGGCTTTAGGGCGAAAGGGAAAAACTGCGTTTTTTATTAAAAAAAACTGATATATCTAATTTCCAAAATCGAAAATTGTTAAAATCTATCTAATAAAATATGTTTGAGTTCTGTACATGGTTTCTATTCGTCAATTTACGAGAAAAAGTGTGTTTGAAGACCACATTTCAATAATTATTTCTATTAAGAAAAAAAACTACCCTAAAAATAACCAAAATGAAAATACCAAAAATTTCACGGAATACACAGAAATAAGGTCAGCTATTTTATTTACATAGCCTATTAAAGGGTTGACATCAGTCCTAGATGGCCTCTTAAATATATAAGCACTTGTCATATATTAAAAAAAATATCTAGCGCCCCAGACGGGAGAAATCATAAAATGACTATTTCAATAATCAAAAAAATAGGAAACTGCTTTTTCACAGAAATTGTGGATCTATAAATGTCTTTAGACGAAAGAAAGCCCGTTTTACAGTATGTAGGCAAGTTCACATATGTTTTGATTGGTTTGATAAGAACAGGTCAGACATAAATTACAGAATTACTAACTTGGTTAAAGTAGTAAGCGGGTTGACAGAAAATCCATCTGTATTAATTCTTGTTGCATTTCTGTTTTGAAGACCCAATTTTTTTATAATAGTTAGGCACATTTAGATTAGTTTTACTTAGTTCATAGAGCCATTTATCTTCAGTCCAATTTATTATTATTTTAAGCCAGTCTTTGCTGTGTTCTTTTTTAATTTTAAGTATGTCTATGTTAAAACAATTTGGTAGAAGTAATTATTGTAATTTTTATATACATATAAAGATAAATTAGATAAAAAAGTTGCATTTTGTATTCTATCATTATTTATTATAAATTATCATTGAGTTTTATTTTTTCTGTAATTCTGAAATCCTAACTAATTTCATTGTGAAATTGCATTCAAAATGTGGATATTATGTATTTGTAAAGTCTCCTTCAAAATCTTTTTTGACAAATAGCTTAGTACATTATATATTAATAAAAAATCGACTTTTTGCTACTTTTCCACGAATCCGTCCCACTCGCACTGAGGGTTTGTTCGCATATGGAGTAACAGGGACGCTAAAATTTAAGTATCGCCTTAACTAACAATATATATTTTTTCATAATTTTATACATACCGCTTAAGAGAAAAAACTGTACCAATAGAGTCATTTTCTGATGGCGCCTTAATTCACCCCCTGACGCTGCCCTATCATCGCGCTTCGCTGTCTGTGTGCCGAAGCTTTATAGCGCCTTTTATAGGCAATTTTTAGGGTTCCGTACCTAAAAGGTACAAAAGGAATCTTTATGGTGAGACTCTGTTGTCCGTCCGTCCGTCCGTATGTCACAGCCTTATAACTTTAGCACAGTTCAAGATCAATGCATGAAATTTTGCACAAAAATAGCATTAATTTGCCCACATATCAGGGTGTAAAAAAAATATGAAAAATTTGAAATTGTACAAAATATTTCCAAAACAAAAGTGACAAAAAAAATACGGCATGGGTATTTTAGATATTAAAACGTTTATTGTAAAAATGTATACTTTTACTATATTTACTGGTACTGGTTTCGAGAAAACTTTAAAAAACCCCAAAAATATGTATGCCCCCCCCCTTATCTCCGAAACTGGTAGACCGAAAAATATGGAAAAAATTTTAATTATAGATCACACCTGGCCAATTACAGGAAAACTATTGCGATAAAAAAAAATTATCACAAATGAGAAATATAAAAAAGAAGAAAAATAAATAAATAAAGTATTTTATAAGAATACAATATGGGTATGAAATTGTAGGTATTAAAAAGTTGATTGTAAAAATATATTTTTTCACTATATTTACTGGCACTGGTTTCGAGAAATCTTTAAAAAACCCCAAAAATATATTTGTCCTTATGGACACTTACTAATGGACCAAAAAAAATTGAAAAAATCATGGTAATATGTGTTTACGTAAAGATTACAGGAAAAATAAAGCTGTTGAGAATTTCACAAAAAATAATGACAAAATTAAATTTATCATCCATAATACCGAACCCTAGGTACGCGAGTCTGACTCGCACTTGGCCGGTTTTTTTAAGCGGATTTCATTGCCAGTTCGTCTAATTAAGTACTGCTGACTTTCCCATCGCTATCTTCAGCACCTTACACCACCGCCATCTGAAGATTCCTCGTCAGCCGATGGCGACACGCGATCGGTTCCAGTCGGCGATCCTCAAGAATGTTCCATTACGTGCCTCCTTTCATCCTTACACCATCGCAATAAATACGAGAATGCAATAACTTGCGGGACAGATTCTGTGACATGTCTCCTTGGATTTGCTGCCGATACATACCCGTTACAGCATTGGCTACTGCAAACTATTACTACTTTTATCATCGTGCATTAGAGTTCTAAGTTGATTGTGATTTGTGGTATCAGGAGATCAGAAAATAAAACCAAGGTGGAGAAACTGAGATTTGCCGCCGTCTATCTCCCTAGCTTTGGATATGCATATATGGTTATCAGAAGAATTCATTCAGTAGAATGGCAGATCTTACTTGATGGAAGGAAACTGAAATGACTTAAGGGGCAGGTAGGCGCCAACGATCTTGAGTCGACCAGCGGGTCTACCGCGTAATGAGGATAAGTCACATAACGGGAGAATCCAATTTTGACTATTACATTGCATGTGTTATGATTTTCTGAGTACACTACTTTTTGATTTTTTGAAATCCGTCCATAAATGGCAAAGTTATTTAATATTTTATCGGGCTTGATTTTAAAACGCGCGCCTCCCGCCCGTGGATACCGATGTCGTCATCACACACAGACCCCGCGCGATCGCAGTCGTCCAGTACGCACATTCGTGATTAGTAGCGAACACTCGGTTTTTTTTCGAGTTTTATGCATTATCGGTTTATTGTTTCGGTGTTCTGTAATAATGAGCAACAAATTGGAAGATGGATTCGAAAAAGGACAGTCAGATAATCTACCTAAAGTGGATTCTTTCATGGTTTTTGAATACTTAAACAATCATGTGAAGTATACCAGCGCTGAAATCCGAGGTTGGAAGCTTCAACGGTAAGTACCTACCAAATTTAATGTGTTAGTTAGTGAGTTTAGGCCTAGGTACTTTTTCCCATGGCTGTTGCGGTAGGTAATGTGAAAATAATAAAATAACCTGGGTAAAAAGGTACATGGACAGCATAACACACTCCATCATAAAAACGTTAGTCAAGTCAAGTACCTACATTATTTCTTCCTACGGAGTTCGAGTTGATGTTTTTGTAAGCAGGCAACTGCAGGCATGATTCATTGCGATTTAGTAAGTGCCGGTTTCAAGTTCACCTAAACATTATAGACCGGGAGCGCGCCGTAGATTAACTAACATTAGCGGATACCTACCATGTTTTTTGTTTCGATGCACTTAAATGGTGCAACCGCATCAGGTAATGTGATGTAGGTATTTAATGCTGTATGATTATTACAGGTCTGTACGAGAGTCATATGGCGACGATGCCGTAGGGTATGTCCAAGTCCAAAGAAATGGAAATGTGTGCACAGTAAAGGCAAGAATAACACCGGAGCATAAAGTAAAAACTAAAGGTTATAGCTGCACTCTCAAATGTGAAGAAAATGATAAAACTATTATTGATGTTACTTGTCATGATTGTGCTGCACAAAAAGGAGGTTGCAAACATAGTGTAGCATTTCTTATGTGGATACACAGACGCAGTGAAGAGCCTTCTCCAACTGAAAAAAAATGTTATTGGGCCAAACCAAAACTGGCCACAGTGGGCACTACCTTGAAATTTATAAAAGCCAAAGATATCGGTTCCAGCGCTGGAGATATTGACGATAACGCTAATGTAAGAAGTGAACAATTTTTTAACAAACTGGTGCACAATATACAGTTAAATTCTATTAGGATTCAGTTAACAAGTTACGTTACACAGAATGAACTTACGAAATTATCATTGCATAACTTGATAAATGATTATAAAAAAGAAGGTAACGACACGAACAGTGCACAAGGCTTCATCGATTATTGTACAACAAAACAAACACCAGAAAAGTGTTCAAAAATAGAACAAGAAACTCTATCTCAAGCTCAGTCTCCTTTATGGCATGAGATGCGATATTGCAGAATAACCGCGTCAAAAATACACGACGCCGCCCATTGCAAAACCCCTGATGGTTCATTAGTTGAGCAAATATTCGGTGCAACCATACCAGAAACTCCTGCAATGCGAAGAGGCAAAGTACTGGAACCTGATGTTAGGGCAAAAGTAGCAAAATTGAGAAAATTTGTAATCGAAAATGGTGGGCTGTTTTTGAAAAGTGATTGGCCTATTTTAGGTGCATCTCCTGATGGCTTAACACAAGAATATGTCATAGAAATAAAATGTCCCATGACCACACAAGGCAAAGAAAGCTTTATTAAAAATAATCGTCTCACAAACAAATCAAAAGGTCAAATCCAGCTGCAAATGTTTTTTTGCAACAAAACTAAAGGGCTTTTTTGTGTTGCTGATAAGAATTTTGAAGCTAACAAAGAAGTAGAAATCTTTGAAGAAGATTTTGATGAAATTTACTGCAAAGATCTTTTGGAAAAGTCAACAAGTTTTTGGAAACACTCAGTCTTTCCTAAATTGGTCAAAACTTAGGTTAAGGTATAAAAATAAACAGATGGCTTAAGATATAAATATTGTTTTATTTTAAACTTGGTTTCTAAATAAGCATTCTTGAAGATTAACTACTCCACAAGCAGATGTCACAACATAGTCTAATATTCTAACATAATCAATGTCAACAC
Source organism: Ypsolopha sequella (assembly GCA_934047225.1). NCBI lineage: Eukaryota > Metazoa > Arthropoda > Insecta > Lepidoptera > Ypsolophidae > Ypsolopha > Ypsolopha sequella. Next base: position 6,503,965 of record OW204002.1, on the reverse strand, counting down.
ATGCATGAGGTGCAATCATTTCAAACTCCCTTAAACGCCCTATACTTCTCTCGACGTGTACTCGAAGGGCCGCTATTCTTTTAGTTTCTAAAACTTCTTCTTTACTTAGTTTTGATCCCGAATCAACGCTAGGAGGCCTTAAAAGTTTGCAACCTTGACGTTCAAGTAAATGAGCTATATTCTTAAATCCCCTATCAGCCATCACTACGTCACCGGGGGATAACATCTGAAGAAAACCGCAGTCTTCAAAGATAAGGGCGTCCGATGTCCTTCCTCCATAACCTTCGGATATGAAGTTTATAAGTCCATTAGGTGTTATCGATATTAGATATTTTATAGTATTCGCATTTTTATATTGTGACCACGTCAGCGCCTGATGTACTGCTGAGCTAGGTTTCTCGATTTGAATTTCTAAACAATCTATGATGCTGACGACTGTTGAATAACGCCTCCTAAAAGGTATCGGAAGATTTGAGCGAATATCGTCGCGAGGAGGAATAAAAATCAGTTTCTCCATGCATTGAGCAACCTTAGGTATTGTTTCTTTGAAATGTCTGGCGACTGTAGATTCCGAAACTCCAAATTGAACAGCAAGCACGGAATTCGGTTCACGCCATCTCAGTTTTTTCAAGCTCAATAATACATCCATCAGAGGTCTCTCAGTAGATTCACTCAAATATTCTAAACAGAAATACACTTGCGATGGTAATCCGAGAAAAAGCTTAGGTTCTCTAGATATAGACATTAAAGTTCCTTTTTGCATGTGTTCCTTAAATAACTCAGTATCTACTTGTCGTTTCATTTCACAGGCGTCAGTATTTACACTGAATCCACTTAGGCTCGCAGAAACTGATGAGGTATTAGAGTAAGATGTGAAGCTATCATGCATTGGTTCCAGATGATGATCCCGACGATGTTCTTTTGGTTTCACCGTTTTTATTTTAAGAGCAAACTCTTCAACCCGGTCAAAACCGGCGTCAGTATTAATGCCCTTGCTTCGAACTTTTGGCTTTATATTAACTTGCACTGCGAGTGATTTATATTTAGGATCATTGTGTAGATTTGCCGCATTATCTTCTTCAAGCGGGTTTATAGCCTCTGTATCATTTGAATTAAAACCAATCGTTTCACACGCCACGAACTCTTCTTGTGTTATTAGGTTTTCATGACCAACTTCCGGATTAAGCACTCTTTCAAAGTACTCAATCTGCTGTCTTTTTTTATATCCAGTCCGTTCTACAACGGCGTTATCCTTTCTTTGGCAGTCAAATTTATGCGGCAGAACTCCTTTTTTTAGTCTTAGTTGACCACCCATCAATCGGTACCTTATATAATTTTCCATGTCATTTTCGACCTGTAAAAAGTAAAAACAGATTAAAGATTCTTTATTTTATTTTTAAATAATACTTTACTTACTGAGAAAAGCAGATCCAAAAAATAGGTCCTACAGCAAAGAAATTAAAATTCGAATCATTACCTATTGTTGATAGGTATTCATTATCGTAGATAAAAATGCGGTAGTCTCCCGGACTACAAATATCATACCTACGTTGATTATTGTTTATTGTTATTACCTCATACGATTGTGTTAAGGTTGAGACAATATGACATAAAAGGATTAAGTTTTAAGGTTTTTGATTCCATTGATCGATAAAATAGGTGACATTTACTCAATAATACGAGGAAATAGGTATACGTCAAGTATAAGGTATAACGTAGGAAAGGTACTTACGTCGAAATGATCTTCGCAACAGTAATGAGTACTTTTGCTTGATAAAGGATCTCTCTTCATAACACTACACCACTTTTTTCTAGCTTTTTTGTCTGTTGGAACATGAAAAAATAGTTTGTCGGGCGTACTACTACTTGTACTCTTGCACTTTGGCACGACACAATATTTGTAAGACATTTTTAAGGATATTGATACACAACAATAAATCTATAACAAAGCGACCGTGACAAGCACAGCTCAAGAACTGCGCGGGAAACAGAGTACACCTACAGAACTGAAGAGCGCGTGCGGGGTCGCGCCCCGGGTATGTGTGGGATGACGTCACGCGCTCGCGGCTGGTACTGGCGGGCGTTATTTGAACTGCTACAGTAAAATTGCTGTACTTTCGACATTTCTTGTCCGATTTGGATATTTTTTTCACCATAAGTCATGTTTTTTTTACTGTCATCGATCTACATACTTAACAAAAATCGTGACTCTTCCTCATTCTGATTTTCATCAACATCAACTTGAGATTGAAATTTGTCGTGCGTGCGACGACGCCCGCCTAACATGCCATCTCTTTTGCACGCGTTGAATTTCGCATGCATTTGCTTGAAGTTGATACAAATCAGAATTACCCACCGCTGTGTCGGTACAAATATCAACAGAAACTATATTGAAGTAACGTTCACATCAGCGCACACTGCATTACGACGTCGCTGGGTCTTCGGATGGCGCAAAATAGGAGTAAACAATACTTTCCAGATGGACGCGATGAACGGCAAAAACATTTCATAAATAATTTTTCAATGCATGTGCTCGTAAAGGCCCACTTTTTATGCATCAAAACCGAACAAAAAGTCGATAATTTTGCCCTAGGGCTTTATTATTATTATTTTTTTTTATTTATTTACAATGGTTGGCTAACCTGCAGACTTTTCTGTGTACCATAGATATTATACTTTTTTTTCCACTGTTTAACGGCTCTGGATACAGTCCTTTTGAGCCAATTATAATTTAAAGTTCACAAGATTATATTTATTTTCATTTCCTCACACTATGCATTGAAAAACGTAGTATGATACACGGGCGTAAAAGCAATAAATTACTCGGTTACGTTTAAAACACTCGCTACGCTCGTGTTTTAAATCGTCCTCGTAATTTATTCCTTTTCGCCCTAGTAGCATAAACTACTATTATAGGCAATATTTTCCTTGCATTTTAGTGCAAGAACCATAAAAATAGTGATTTCAAAAAGATAACCAATTTTACTTAATTTAATTTTGCGCCCTTCGGCGTTGAGACACTCGGACCGTGGGGACCGAGTGCACATTCTTTATATAAAGATTTATCAAAACGCCTGGTCGATGCCTCCGGGGACCCTCGGGCTGGGGCTTACCTCGGCCAGAGAATCAGTCTGGCCATACAACGAGGTAACGCTGCCAGCCTGCTAGGTACTCTCCCGCACGACGGCAGCGACCTTGATAGAATTTTTTATTTAGTTTAATTTTAAATATTATTTAGTTTTAATTTTATAATTTTTTATTGTTATGTATTTGATTTGTTGTGTAATAAATAAATTCTCCATAGTCTAAAAACATGTACTGAAATTACAGATTTTCATGGCCGGGTCGACAATGCGCCATCTACAGGGATAATTTGGCAGTTTCGATCCCCATTATTACGGTCCCAGAGCAGACTGTTATTCCCATCGAAGTATAATAAGGGATCATTCAACAATTACGTGATCATATTTAAATATATTTATTAAATTATATTTAAATATTTACGTCCAATTTAAATATCCAAGGATGTAGCTGAATTCTTAGTCTTCTTAATAATTTTATTTAAAAATGACAGACGTAAATAAATATAAAAATGTGTAGGTACATGTTCCTGTTATACGTAGATTTAGATTGACAAATGGCACACCCTCTTCCAAAATTTAGGTCATTTAGACCCATAGAAACATGACATACGTGTCAGTGCTAATAAACAGCAAACATTTTAAGCCCGGACGATACGTAATCAAGGCGAGGGGGGGGCAGGGTTAAAAACAAAAGATTACGCTGTGATCACATAGGGGGAGGGGGGGGGGGGGGAAAAAACGGCCAAAAATGATCACGTAATTGTTGAACGATCCCTAATACGTAGTAATAACTCGAATGGTTAATCCTCAAAGTTTTTTTTAGGGTTCCGTAGTCAACAACAAGAAACCCTTATAGTTTCTGTCTGTCTGTCTGTCCGCGGCTTAGCTTAGAGACTGTTAGTACTAGAAAGCTGTAATTTAGCATGGGTATACATCTTTATCACGCCGATAAAGTGGTAAAGTAAAATTTTGAAAAAGGTTTTTTTTTTAGGGTACCACCCTACACGTTAAGTGGAGATGATTTTTTTTCTCGTCTATCCCCTAGTATGGGGTGTCGTTAGCTAGGTAATTTAAAAATATTGGGGGAGTCCGACTCGCCCTTGGCCGGTTTTTTGTTATACTTCCGGTTATGGGTTCTACCAGTTCAGGAGTCAAACCTGTTAAAATTATAGCAATTTAAAGTTCGAATAGAAGTATAGAAAACTTTTACAAAATTCGCATAAATTAAATTATTTTAAGGTGTGTTAATTCGAAAACCATTTCGAGATTTTGGTTTAATAAGCCGTATTTTAGAACTTGTGGTCTAAAAAACCTCATGATGATGAATATTTATACGAAAAAGGTGCAACTTCCATTTGACTTTCATTTGACGTCACTTAAGAAAAGGCTGTTTAGAAATGTGTCCTTTGCTATCAATATAAATTTATAATTATTTGCTTCAGACTGATTTGGCAAATGGATGACAGATAAGAAGACAGACAGAGACAGACCACTTTTTTACAAGTAAGGCAAAGATCTGCAATCAGAATAATGACTAAAATGCCCCAAGTGATGTCATATCTGATTTTTTTTCAAAAAATCATAAAGAAATTATGATCAAATTATATACCTTATAATATATATAATCGGGTCTACCGCGATAAATTTTTACCTTTTTTACGAAAAGGGGTGTAGGTTTAGTGTTGGTGGTGATAACTATATTTCACAATGAAACCACTTAACAGTTCAGGTAAAATGTCTATTCTGAGGTTCCACAAACTTGTTATAAGTCCACACAATAAAACACCTAACTATAAGAAGGAGTAAACAATAATTTTAAGCACGTAACAAAGCAAAGCAAAGCTAGCGGCGGCAGGCAATTCAGTACGTGTCTACGACGGCAGAAGCTGGAGGCGAGACTGCAGGTCCGCGGCCCGTGCGCGGTGCATCGCTCGTTGCAGTCCAAGCGCACGCTGGTGCATGCCTGGCCCCGCGGACTCCTGCGGTAGGGGGGTGCGCGTGCACACCAAGCAACAGGTAGGCGAGGCGGCGGCCGAGGGTTCGCGAAGTATATTTGTTACGCGGTCCGTGCGGCGGCGCCCCCCTGGTCACGCGGCTGGCAGCGTGTTCGGCTAGTGGACGCTGCAGCTAGGTATGTACTCAGGAACGGAGCATCACGACTTCTGCGGCGTGAAGGGTAAGTCAGTCCGTCCTGTTTTAGCTATAATTACTTATATATTGTTGATATTATATTATTAATTATATATTGTTGATCTTATATTATTACTTATGTATTTATAGTTTATATTGTTTATTAAATATAATTACTTGTATATTTATGTATTGAATATAATATTATTTATAATACTTTTATACTTACTTACTTAGTTTAGTTATGTATGTATATTGTATGTTATATATGTAATAAATTGTAGATAACCGCTACACCACTCCCCCGCGGAGACCGTCACTACGGGCGATAGTAATCAGGGAATCGTATCTTCCGGCCTGAGCGGGTTGTGCGGGTTATCTCTTGTGCTCTTTCTTTGTCTTTCTCTTTTTCTGTTTCAGGACTTCTTTCATCTCTCTCCACATCTTTGGATTTATTATTTTCACAGGGTTCCTCCGCACTGCTGAGTATATATGCTGGTTTTAGGCGGTCTACAGATACTGTCGTCGGTTTCCCTTTTATTTTAATCTTGTAGACCTTGTCTCCTCGTTCCAGGACTTCATAAGGCCCAGTATAAGCAGGCTGTAAGGTGCCACGTAAGGCGTCATCCCTTACGAAAACATGCTGAGATGTAGACAAATCTTTAAATATGAATATCTTATTCTGTCTATGGCGTGATGCTGGTGATGGCTGGAGTTTTTCGGCAAACGATCTTAGTCGTGTCGTGTACTCTGACATATCAGCTGTGCTACGGTAGTCTGGGCTGAAAAATTCGCCAGGTAACCGAAGGGGTTCGCCATAAACTAGTTCAGCGGCTGATGCTTGTATGTCTTCTTTGTAGGCGCTTCTTATTCCGAGCAAAACTAAAGGGAGTGATTCTGTCCAGCTGCTATTTGCGTGACAAACGATTGCTGCTTTTAGCTGTCTGTGAAAACGCTCAATAAGTCCATTGCAGGCAGGATGATAGGCTGTTGTTCGTTTGTGCTGGAATCCTGCTATTTTGGAAAGCTCTTCAAAAAGATTCGACTCAAATTGTCGTCCTCTGTCTGTCACGATGGAAAACGGTGTTCCAAAACGTGATATCCAGCCTGACAGGAGTGCCTTTGCAACAGTTTCTGCTGTGATGTCGGGTATGGGGATAGCCTCAGGCCATCGCGTGAATCTGTCGATGACGGTAAGACAATATCTATTACCCTGAGAGGTAACTAGAGGTCCAATAAGATCTATGTGAATGTTCATGAAACGAGCGCGAGGCAACTCGAAAGTTCCCATTGGTGCGGAAACATGTCGAGAAATCTTTGCGCGTTGACACTGAAGGCATGAACGTGACCATTCTTTGCAATCTTTGCGAATTCCTGGCCAAACGTAGCGTTCTGCTACTAACCTTGCAGATGCCTTGGCTCCAGGATGGCTAAGAGAGTGGAGTGTATTAAAAACTTGACGTCGCATTGGCTTAGTGATGAACGGTCTGGGAGTGTGAGTGCTGACGTCGCAATAAACATCTGTTTTGCTTCCAGGTAGTCGTATTATCTCCAAGCGAAGCGAAGTTTGTCCTTCTAGAAACTGTTTGAGTTCCTGGTCAGAAGTTTGAGACTTTGCGAGTGCGTTGAGGTCGATCGGAGCGGTCAATTCATCAACACGCGACAAAGTATCAGCCACAACATTGTCTTTGCCTGAAATATGGCGTATGTCTGTGGTAAACTGAGAAATGAAATCTAAGTGTCTGAATTGTCTTGGTGAACAGTTTTCTTTCTGTCCGTGAAATGCAAAACAGATGGGTTTGTGATCTGTATAGATGACGAAGTCTCTTGCTTCCACCATGTGTCTGAAATACTTGATGGCTTCGTAGATTGCAAGGAGTTCTCGATCATAAGGTGAGTATTTTTGCTGTGATGGACTCAACTTATGAGAGTAGAATGCAAGAGGTTGCCACCCATCATCTTTCCATAGCTGAAGTACCGCGCCCAGAGCTGTGTCACTCGCATCAGTGACTAAAGATAGCTTGCTTTGACAGTCTGGATGTACAAGAAGAGCGGCGTCGCATAAACTCTGCTTACAGTCTTCAAACGCTTGTAAAGCTGCTCCTGTCAAATCAACCGGGTGATTGCCTTTGACTGAACCAGTTAATAGAGCATTGAGTGGTGCTTGAAGTTGGGCAGCATGTGGAATAAATCTCCGATAAAAATTAAGCATACCCAGGAATCTTCTTAACTGCTTGACGTTTTTGGGTGCTGGGAAATCTCTAATTGCTTGAACCTTCGTCTGTAATGGCTTAGTTCCCTTGGCTGATATGCTGTAGCCTAGAAACTCGACTTCTGACACTCCAAAAATACATTTCGACACATTTATGACGATTCCATACTCTGACATTTTTGAAAAAAGAATCCGGAGGTGTTCAATGTGTGTATTTTCGTCGGGAGAGTAGATTAAAAAATCGTCCAGGTAAGTGTAACAGAAGTCTAGACCTCTTGTCAACTCATCTACGAATCTCTGGAATGATTGACCTGCATTGCGTAATCCAAACGTCATAAATGGGAATTCAAAGAGTCCGAATGGTGTGGTAATCGCTGTCTTCGGTATATCTTCAGGATTTACAGGAATTTGGTTAAATGCTTTTACCAAATCTATCTTAGAAAAGACGGTGTTGCCAGCTATATTATGGGTAACATCGTGAATGTGACGAATTGGGTACCTGTCTGGCACGCTGCGAGCATTCAACATCCGGTAGTCTCCACAAGGACGCCATTCGTTGTCCTTCTTTGGCGCGAGGTGAAGAGGGGATGCCCATGGGCTCTTTGAAGGTCGTGCTGTACCGTTCTGCAACATAACTTGAAATTCGGCTTTAGCAATTTTCAACTTATCAGGAGCTAGGCGTCGTGGATTACAAAATACAGGAGGGCCTGGTGTTGTACGGATATGATGAACTGTATTGTGTTTTATGACACGCTGCGTACCTGATGGACGGGTGATATCAGGAAAATCCTTCAAGATGTCGTGATACTTGGAGTCTCCGGTCAATATCTTCACTGAAGATATGTTGTCCGAGTGACGTGCTAGCGTAGCATGTGTTGTGAGTGTCGTGGTATTGTCAATAAGGCGTTGGTGTCTGCAGTCGACGATAAGGTTGTAATATGACAAGAAGTCGACACCGATTATAGCCTTCGTGACGTCAGCCACGATGAAACGCCAGGTGAACTCACGACGCAACCCGAGGTTTAGTACCAGGTGTGCGTATCCATAGGTGTCAATGGTCGAACCGTTTGCCGCTGAGAGTTGGTAGTTCGTCTTGGGACGACGTTCTCGAAGAGCAGACCGAGGAAAAACGCAGAGATCGCTACCAGTATCAACGAGAAACTGCATTTTGGAAGTATGGTCTGTGACAAACAAGCGACCAGATGAATTGTTGGGGCAATCGTTAGTCGCCATTATCGACCGCCCTGAAAGTTTTCCGAACTGTAGTCGCAAGGTTTGACGCATTTATTCGCCCGGCTGCCAAATTTAGAATGGTACCAGCACTGCGGGAACTTCCTGTAGCTTGACTGCGATCTGTTTGATGCTGAGCGGTTGCGGTTTTGCGGTCTGCCTCTGGATCTGGATCGGGATCTTGATGATGAAGCCATTGTGTCTACTTTAGTAGTGAGGTTTTGCACTTGCATGGTAAGTTCCGATATTTGTCTTGACATGACGTCAAATGAGCTTCCAGGTGTTGCATGTGAAATGGCTGCCACTCTTGGGTTATTGGGCACAATGTCGTGGATCCGGTCTGCTAGTTCAGCGAGCTCTGTCAAGGTAGCTTTCGCTTGTGAAGCAACAATTGTTTGAATGCTACTTGGCAGTCTGCTTGTCCACACAGTTTTAATAAAGTGGTCGGGCATACCTGGTCCTGCTAGGTGTTGCAGTTGACGTAGGAACTGTGATGGTTTCCTATCACCAAGCTCTTCATGCTTCATCAGCTGCTCGACCTTTTCCTGGTTAGTGGCCGACACACGCTTGATTAGCTCGTCCTTCAATGTGACGTACTTGTTTGTGTCTGGGGGATTGCTAATCAGGTCGTCAATCATGTTAGCATACCGCGGCTCAAGCTGTGACGTCACCTGGTAGAATTTGGTATCGTCGGATTTAATACCGGAAATTATGAATTGCGCCTCAAGTTGTGCAAACCATATATGGGGCTTTTCCGGCCAAAACGGCGGGACACGTACTCCAACTCTGTACACTTCCGCTGGCGTATGAGATGGTGCAGTGGAGTTGCGCTCTGTGTCTGCACTGCGTTTAATCGTTGGATCGACATTGTCTCCGGCCATCTTACTTCCAAAAACAGTAAATAGGTACGTACTTTTGTCCAGTGTACGGGGTCACCAGTGTAGGTTTAGTGTTGGTGGTGATAACTATATTTCACAATGAAACCACTTAACAGTTCAGGTAAAATGTCTATTCTGAGGTTCCACAAACTTGTTATAAGTCCACACAATAAAACACCTAACTATAAGAAGGAGTAAACAATAATTTTAAGCACGTAACAAAGCAAAGCAAAGCTAGCGGCGGCAGGCAATTCAGTACATGTCTACGACGGCAGAAGCTGGAGGCGAGACTGCAGGTCCGCGGCCCGTGCGCGGTGCATCGCTCGTTGCAGTCCAAGCGCACGCTGGTGCATGCCTGGCCCCGCGGACTCCTGCGGTAGGGGGGTGCGCGTGCACACCAAGCAACAGGTAGGCGAGGCGGCGGCCGAGGGTTCGCGAAGTATATTTGTTACGCGGTCCGTGCGGCGGCGCCCCCCTGGTCACGCGGCTGGCAGCGTGTTCGGCTAGTGGACGCTGCAGCTAGGTATGTACTCAGGAACGGAGCATCACGACTTCTGCGGCGTGAAGGGTAAGTCAGTCCGTCCTGTTTTAGCTATAATTACTTATATATTGTTGATATTATATTATTAATTATATATTGTTGATCTTATATTATTACTTATGTATTTATAGTTTATATTGTTTATTAAATATAATTACTTGTATATTTATGTATTGAATATAATATTATTTATAATACTTTTATACTTACTTACTTAGTTTAGTTATGTATGTATATTGTATGTTATATATGTAATAAATTGTAGATAACCGCTACAGGGGACACCCGACGTTTCGAGACAGTTGCATGTCTCGTGGTCTACGGGAAACTGGAAACTGGGAAACCAGTTTCCCGTAGACCACGAGACATGCAACTGTCTCGAAACGTCGGGTGTCCCCTTTTCGTAAAAAAGGTAAAAATTGATCGCGGTAGACCCGATTATATATATTATAATGTGTACGAAACGCGAGAGTTTAAAATTATATACCATAATAATGAAAACCATGGTCTAAAATTGCGTATATACTACGAAAAAAAAAATCTTTTAGGAATTTAGCTATGGGAATTGACAACTTAGTTTTCTTCTTCACAAGTAAACATTTATTTTGTCTGAATTCTTAAACTCTTACTCTTTTTTATCTTACTTTATAAGAGACCTACGAGTATTATTGAAACCAGATTCAGCAACGAAATTAATTTGTCAATGCAAGTGCTCGTAAAGGCCCACTTTTTATGCATCAAAACCGAACAGAAAGTCGATTATTTTGCCCTAGGGCTTTATTATTATAATTTTTTTGTTGATTTATTTACAATGGCTGGCTAACCTGCAACCTTTCCTGTGTACCATAAATGTGAAACTTTTTTTTCCACGGTTTAACGCCTCTGGATATAGTCCTTTTGAGCCAATCATAATTTAAAGTTCACAAGACTATATTTGTTTTATTTCCTCACACTATGCATTGAAAAACGTAGTATGATACACGGGCGCAAGAGCAATAAATTACTCGGTTACGTTTAAAACACTCGCGACGTTCGTGTTTTAAATCGTCCTCGTAATTTATTCCTTTTCGCCCTTGTAGCATAAACTGTTAAACTGGTCGCAAGATCTCGTTGCACGCGGGGCAATAAAAAGTGCGAGCACAGTAACGCATATTGCGCGCTCACTCTCTTTTATGGTATAATGTTTACAAAATTAAAATCAAACAATAATTTTGATAATTTAATTTAATTGTATTTATTTTTAATTACTACAATAAAAACTATAATGACAAACAAAGACAAATGATTGCTACTTATTAAATAACTAAATAATTATTAAATAACAGTCAGTTATAAAAACAGTCATAAAAAATAGTCATCGTCATCGTAATTAACAGTAACATATATATATTCTTTTATATATTACCTCTCATGTACATAATTATCTCTTGATCGTCTTCTAATTGTTTTGAAGCGCATACGTTACTCGCTATTTTAGTTCTATCGATAGTTGCTCGACGGAAGCACAACACTACTGAAAACACGTTTTATGATCCCGCGTGCAGAGAGATCTTGCGACCAGTATAAAACCTTCAACAAGCATTTAACAGAAATAAAGACTTGATACGTACGATAACGGTCATCTCTTGACCTTCCGCACCGGTACATAGTTTCAACCGGTTTACAACAAAACTGTTCGATTTTTTTAGTAGAATTTATTGTAATTTGCAGATAGAGTCGTGGCGCACCTCATTTTGTCCAGGTGCTGTATGTGATGCTACGATGTGATGGCTTGACAAACGGTTTCCAAGAAATGTGTTAATAACACTTCTTTGAGAAGACTTTTTCACTGTGAACTGTGGGTTTCGGTTATTTAAACATCACAGGTTGTCCATTTATCATTGTTTTTTTAAATTGTTTAATTTCACTTTTGTATTTGTTGAGCTTTTGTTGGGTTAAGTTTGTTCGGGTTAAACTATCGTTTAGAGTTGTTTTTGAAATTATTTTGTTAAAAATACCGTTTTTTTTTAAAACCACGTTGTATAACAGTGAAAATAAAATAAAAATAACACATTTCCTTCCTAATTTTTAATACCTTATAGGCAAGCTATATGTTTTTATTGCGAAATCCATCGCTTTGAATCCTCTAATTATTATTAGAGCAGGAGGTTGTAGGTTCAAATCCTGGCCAGAGGAATATTTTCAAAAATGTTTGTGCTTTTAAATTTGGCAAGTCCATTTTTATTCATATACGTATACATTGTAATTTTTTTGAGGAAATTTTATTTTTGTATTTTTTTTATGATTGTGTGGTTTCATCTTCATTTTAACCTAGTATCTTGTACGCCGTATATAATTATGTAATAAACTCATGCCGTCAGCTTTTGTTCTGCCTTTTGTTTGACACCTGCATACTTAATTGACACCTTCTATCACTGATTAGACAGTTGATAAATCTACAGCTTGCGTATTATGATCATTGATCATGCCTGTCATTACTCATAACAAGAGATGACATATTACATATCGTCACGACATATATAGCCCAGGGGGTCTCAGATGTGTTTCCGAGGAGCGAAGCGGAGTAAAGCGACCTATGATATGGCAGATCAGCCCCTTATTGTCTAACTTCAACATCTATCGTTATCGATTTCAAAGGTATCGTGATTGGCTAGAAATGATGTGTAGCGTTATTTATAGCTAATCACGATACGTTTAAAAATGACAGCGATAGATGTTGAAATTAGACAATGACCCCAAATCATGAATTGGTCACTTTTAAGGTATTCAAGTTCAAAAGTTGAAGTTCAAAACGTTTATTTGTGGAACCGGTACAGTCAGTTGTTACATATAATATTGGCAGGCTTGGACCCAAGCCCACGTATAACTATACGTACAATGTATATGGACAACTGCACTGTATTTCGTGTGACAGGACATTTTTGACGAAACTCGGATTTTCCAGACACATCCAAGCTCATGCCAGGAAACAATAAGGATCGCCGTCGACGGATACGTCGAGGAGGACATCATCATAATATTGGTGGATGCTTCAGCTCAGCTCTGCTGTGTAAAGCGTCCAAATAATTTTGCCCACGACATATACAGAATATCAGAAATACACTCACCAAGTACGCATCAATAGGCTTCTCCTTCGGCCGATGGTACGCCTTCTGTAGCTCGGTTTGTTTGAGCGCATGCGCGATGTGCAGTGCGCTGGCGTCGAAGCGCCCGTACTGATAGTCGGGCGTGTCCCGCGACAACTCCCGCGCAGGCAGGTGCTGGGCGCCGCCGTTCGTCGCTCGAGTTGGTGATACTGAAAGGTGATGGAACGATTTGTTGAAACAAATATTACAAAGAAAAAAAAGTTTGGTTATGGGTTATCTTGCAAAGGCACAAATGTTATCAAATATTTTTCATAATTTTCTTGGAGTCTAAACCTTTTTTCCACTTACATATGTTGAATTTCAGCTCAATCAGTTTAGCGGTTATGCCACCGACAGAAAAGACACCGAAGCTTTACTAGAAAAGTTTTCGTTTTTATACCGAAACCCCTATTATGGTACGGTATTGTTTGTGTCCCTACAATAAACGAAAACGGCAAGTAGGGAAAGTTCCGCTTTATTGTTTACAATTCTGGAAGATTTTAGTTTTATTTATTAAGGACTTACAGCTGATCTTAAAGTCTAAGAATAATTGTAGTACATAATTTCAGCCAATGACAAGTTTCAACCAATCCAATCCAATCCATCAGCCAATATCGGTCCACTGCTGGACATAGGCCTCTCCAAGGGCACGCCACATTTTTCTATCCTCGGCCATCCTCATCCAGCTACTACCGGCAATCTTTTTTAGATCGTCAGTCCAGCGAGCTGGCGGGCGTCCTACACTGCGTCTGCCGGTTCGTGGTATCCACTCGAGAACCTTTCTCCCCCATCGGTTGTCGGTTCTTCGGCTGATGTGGCCACCCACTGCCACTTTAGCTTGCTTATCTTAGAGACTATGTCGATGACTTTGGTTCTTTGACGAATCACCTCATTTCTGATATGATCCATCAATGAAACTCCGAGCATAGCCCGCTCCATAGCGCGTTGAGCGACTTTGAATCGGTGAACTAGTCCAACCGTCAGTGTTCACGTTTCGGCATGACCGGCAGATCGCACTGGTTGAAGAATTTTGTCTTTAAACTTTTGTCAGAGAATATAAAGTATTACTACTTTTGTTTATGTTTGTTTAACTGTATGTTTTATGTTTATGTCTCTTCAGTCCTCAACTATGGTTTGATTATGTGGGGGAACTCTGTAGAGGTTAAAAAGGCATTTAGGGTACAGAAAAAGTGTATACGAGCAATTTGTGGCGCCTGGTATACAGACAGCTGTAAACCACTTTTTAAAAAAATAAATATCCTACCTCTGCCGTGCATGTACATTAAAGAGGTTTGTTTGTTTGTGGCACAACATAAGGGCTATTTTGTAAAAAATTCAAACGCTTATGAAAAGCAAACAAGGTATAAAGATAAGCTGTATACGCCTCAATGTAAATTGGATATATATAAAAATAATGTTTCTTACATGGCCATAATAGTAGTTTATGCTACAAGGGCGCAAAGGAATAAATTACGAGGACGATTTAAAACGCGAGCGTAGCGAGTGTTTTATACGTAACCGAGTAATTTATTGCTTTTACGCCCGTGTATCATACTACGTTTTTCAATGCATAGTGTGAGGAAATGAAAACAAATATAATCTTGTGAACTTTAAATTATGATTAGCTCAAAAGGATTGTATCCAGAGCCGTTAAACAGTGGAAAAAAGTAACATCTATGGTATACAGGAAAGACTGCAGGTTAGCCAACCATTGCAAATAAATAAAAAAAAAAAAAAATAATAAAGCCCTAGGGCAAAATAATCGACTTTCTGTTCGGTTTTGATGCATAAAAAGTGGGCCTTTACGAGCACATGCATTGAAAAAATATTTAATAAACTGCCATTAGAATTTAAAAGTTTGCCCATAAAAACATTTAAAAAGAAGATACACAAATGGCTTCTAGAAAAATGTTATTACGACGTCAAAGATTATTTGAATGAATATGGTTGTGAATGAATTTTATAATAATAATAATAAATATGATATATAATAATAATAATAATACATGATAAATAAATTTACTTCTGTTATAGCATGTTAGTTCTTAAGAGTCAATATTTGCATACTATATATTATGGTAAAATGTGCTGTATCCAATAATAAAAGATGTAATAAGACCTATATGTACTCGTATTTAAAACGCATGTTTAGGCAAATAAAATTTTACTTTACTTTACTTTACTTTACTTTATGTTTAACAGCTAATCTATTTTTAAGTAAACAAAGTGATGCAGTGAAAAAAGTTTACTTAAGTACAAAACTCTTATGCTAGGGATAATACTATTGAAATTACTAATTTTTTATTTAAATAAAAAGAAAAAGAGGAAGTAGAAAATAAAATTGAGTTATTCTGTGAGATCCATAAAGGGGGGGTAAGAGTGTTATGGTGTTTTGTGTATGTGAGAGGGAGGGTGTGTTTGAGTTGTGTGTCTATCCCAGTCAGTTTACACATTACATCATGCTTGTAGCTTCTTATAGAGAGAAAATAGAGGTTCTGATCAGCGAACAAGTCGTTATATTCTTTAACTAGCCGCAACCTTAACAAACTATAAATAAAACTATAAATGTACCAGATTTTAGATGACCTCGACGAATGTGGTGAGTTTAAACTTTAAACGTCATATGAGCAATAAGATCACGTCTCAGGTATAATCATGAGAAACAAAACTGTAGATTTCGCTTTGTAAGCTTAAAGTGTAATAATCCACAAGATGTATCGAGTAACCAAGCATATCAACGAAAAATAGAATCCATAAAAAAATTATTTTATAGCACACCGTGCGTAAAATGACCACTTTACGCACGCTGCGCGTGCGTAAAGTCGGCATTTTCCGCACTTGTGCTATAAAAAATTATACGATACTCGTGCGAGAAACTTGTACATGAAACATGTACTAATACTGTTGCCGGCCAAACCAGATTTTAGGACAAACTAGTTTGGCCTAGGCTAAAGTGTCAGTTGTTTATTCGGAGCCTAGTCTATGGTACGGATTCCATATACATTGGGAGGCCACACACAGGATTTCGAGAAGTTTACCGCGCTGTGGGGCTGTGTATAGCCTCCCAAAGTGTATAGAATTCATATAGAGTGAAAGATATAGCCGCCATGCTGATGTTTGCTGTCTCTCTTTCTCTTGAGCAAAGGATATGGAGTTTCTGAACAATTCGCAGCGTTCTTAATTTAAAACACTTTTCTTCACTGCTTAAAACCAGTGAGCAAAAGGCTCACTGTTTTTAAGCAATAAAGGCGTGCTTTTCGAGCTAGTGAGGTGACATATATATTTTTTAACCTTATTATAATGTAATTTGTGTACATGACGTAACCGATATCAGGTTTGCATTTAAAGTAAAGTAAATGCAACAGTGATGCCATCATCATTGCTTATTCCCATGTTAAATATTCATAATGTGCTGATCAACAGCGATAAGAATAAATACCTAATAAAATCATTTCTGATGGTTTTGATTAACATTAGAATACCTACTAATAAATAAATAAATATATATATATAGTGTGTCCCTCGTACAAGTGCACATCCGAAAAGGGGTGAAACTAGACCTTATTTAATCGACAAAAAAATGTTTTTTTTTTTTAGAAAATCTTTGTTTTATAAATTTACATTTTAAATTTTTTTTTGCCTACCATGGAGACTATGTATAAAATATGTCGTTACTTTTGATCTATCGCGAGTAATGCAATGAAATAAAACTGTTATAATCCTTGAGAATAGACGTTGCATACCAAATCAAAAACAAAACATAATCAACTACCATTACCATAAAAATAATATCCTAAAAGATTATTTCTTTAATTTTTTCGTATTTTTTTTCAGTAATAGTCAATTTTTTCAAAATAATGTCCCCGTTTCACTATACTTTTATTCCTATTTATCATTGCCTATTCCATTATCTTTCTAACAAAAAAAATACAATGTTCTATCATAAATACAATATTTTCTACGAGCGGTTAACCAAAGGCGCTGCGCTCGCGTCCCATACAAAGATAACCAGGTGAAGTATTTTTTCAAGATTAAAAAAAAAAATCAAAACAATTTTTTTTCTTTGTTTTTGTCGATATATTTAGATCTAGTTTCACCCACTTTCGGATGTGCACTTGTACGAGGGACACACTGTATATAGTACTAGCTTTCGCCCGCGGCTTCCCCCGCGCTGATTTCGTTTGCATTTCCCGGGATAAAAGTAGCTTGGCTTTTACGACTGAGTTCTTCTATTATATATTCTTTATATATTGTGGAAAGATACTTTCTGTCTCGTTGCTTGAGCGTAATCTTTGATTATTTATCAAAGCACTTAATTAATTAGCCTTTTAAAATACTTCAATATTTTCACTGATATTCATTCATAAAAATAAACGTTTTTTGTTTTTATTAATACGCTTGAGTTTTTACATAAGCAACCGTTAATATAAACTGATCATTGGTGCGTTTGTCACGATTCCCATTAATACGAAATTATCACGACTTTAATGTCTCGGAGCCTCACTCAGGTGGTCTGAATGCTAATTAGACAAACGAATAGATTTACATACGTCGTATAAAATCCTCGTTGGGACTTACCAACATAAAAGGCATAGGTCATGGTATACATAACGGAGTTATTTTGATAGGCCAGGAGTGAATCTTTATGTGGGGTCTGAATTTGGTTCGATTTTTCAATCCGATTGAAATTTTAGGTAGGTATCCGGAATTAACCGAAAATAACCAAAGTTGGAGCATTTCGAAGTTGAAAAAAAAAAACTAAAAACGTTGACCTCATAATGCATAGCCTCATTCCGTGCATTTGTATGCGACACGCACGTGCTTGAATTGCAGATGTGTGTGTAACTTACCCATTAAATGGAAGGCATTGTGTAAGAGTAAAGTTGAAACTACATGAATGAATGAATGAATGAATGAATAAACACTTTATTGCACACAAATAAGAAGACAAGATACACACAAAGAACCGATAGAAGGCAAGGTGGAATTATTTCTAAAAGAAAATTCTTCTAGTCAACCTTGGGAAAACATAAAAACATTTTTATCTTGAAAATTTAACTTAATCAGTGCATAACAATATGTAAAAGTTATTTTAAACCTATAACATAAACATAAAAAAATACATACATAAATACACAGATGCATATACAAGGTGACTTTTTGATCATCGTCCAAATTCATACTGGAGGCTTAATAAGTGATCAGTATCTTTGATCAGTAACAATTTTTATTTCGGCTTCCCATAGAAATTCAGTTCCACTCCCGAGTGAATCACTATGGGGAGTCGAAATTTCATTTTACGAATTTCACCAAAATTGTTATTGATCCATGATACTGATCACTTACCAAGCCACCAGAATGAATTTGGACGATGATCAAAAATTCACCTTGTATACAGACAAACAGTAGCTTACTCAGTAAGTCATTCAGAGAGATGAGAGGTAAAATTTTTTCAAGTATTGTCTGCTTCAATGACAATCCGGGCTTTGTAAAGGGGCATGTATCTTGCCGCTGCACTACCACGCAGGCTTATGCGGTGTGATGATGTCTGGTCTAACGTTCGATTAGTATGGGAGTTTCAAGTATCAGAAAATTTGACGTGTGAATGGGCGTGTTTTATGAACATTATGTTGTCAGTAGTTATCTAATTATATTATAAATATTATTATTATTATTATTTTACCCAATTAATCTTGAGATCATAAATCGCTTTAGGACAAAGAGTACGAATATGCTTACTGGGTAGTTTTCAGAATTTCAGATATGTCCTTTATTTATTCACACGTATGTCACGTACGGCAAATTAAGGTAAACTATCGTAAATAATAGCAAACAACGAGATGTTAGAGGTCGAACAATACTCGTGACAAGATACCAGCAATCAGCTGTAATTTTGTATAATTGATAGCATTGTGTATGTGTATTTATACTAAATAAAGGTATTTATTTCGTTTATGTCTTAATCTTGGACGAGAAACGACAAACAGCACCTGAGGCGAACCTAAAACTGTATTGAAATAGCGCCATAAATTTTAACATTATTAATTATTAAATCAACAATTAATTGTTAAAACTAACGTCTTATTTTTACCAGCCATGGTGAGCTCTATCGCCGCACTTCGGGCAATATATGAAACAAACACAAATATGCTCCTACGGGATTTGAAAACGTGACCTCCTTATGGTCGAGTACTTGAACCAATAGACCAAAGAGGCGGTAATTCAAAAATATTTATTTAAAGACTGCGATCCAAAAAAAAAAAAAAAAAACTTTTAACAAAACAATAATAACCGACTTCAAATATAACGGCAGTCATTCACTAAAAAGTTAAAAATAATTGTTTAATGACCGATGGTACCGAAACAACACTTTTGCTGACTTCTTTCTTCCTGAAACATTATGTTATATAGAATTCGGCGCTCTAATATTGCTTTTAATGTAGTTATATCGTAGGGAATACGCCGACTTCTAGATAACATAATATTTCAGGAAGAAAGGAGTCGGCAAAAGTGTTGTTCCGACACCATCGGTAATTATATAATTATTTTTAACTTTTTAGTGAATGTCTGCTGTTATATTTGAAGTTGGTTACTATATTTTTGTTAAAAGTTAATTTTATTTCTCATTTTTTTGTTTTCACGGGTAAAATTGTGAAATATGGGTATATAGTTCTTGCAAACGCGCTGCTGATACGAAACGAAGTTCGAACTACTATCAGCACCATGACACAAAGTGATTGCCGCAATCTCAAATTATCTCGAAAGTCAGGTGGGTATTCTGTTAATTTTCAAGTAATTCCCTTCAATTGGCACCCTAACACAGTAATTACCGCAATCTCGAGTTATGTGCTCTTCTCCGTTGAGGAGTTCTATGTTAATGAGGCCAGGATCGAAAGTCAGGTGGTAGGATGTCCATTTTCAAGTAATACCCTGCAATTAACATCCTGGTACAAAGCGATTACCTAAATCTCGAGAGGTATGCTGTTATTTTCTGAGGAGTTTTACTGTCTATCTCTGAAGACTCTCATCAGATCATGACCAAACTTAAAATGAGGCCTACCTGAAAGTACTTTTTTCTAAACAAAAAACAAAACATTCAAATCGGTTCAGAAATAACGGAGTAATAGAGCAACAACTCAAAAAAAAAATACAGTTGAATTGAGAACCTCCTCCTTTTTTGAAGTCGGTTAAAAACCAATTCTATCGAAACTTAAATCAGTAGATCACGTTTAAACGTAACTGGAACGCAACCAGTTTAAGCAGAGAAACCAAATATACTCAGAAACATATCAGTTTCGCAAGACAGCTGTGGAAAAACTCGAAATGTAGATTCGTTACCTCCTACGGTACTTGTTAACCGGTTGGTTATTGGTGATATTACCTTACACCAGTAACTTAGATATTGGATACCGTGGGGTCGATGACACCATATTTATTACTGTTTAGTTAACCTATAAAAAGTTGTAATTATCACAAAAAACGCCTTTTTCTTGTTCGGAAGTCGTGTTGCGTAGGCTAAAGGTTTCTAATAGAAAATACTTCATGAAATCAATTTCTAATTATTTATTTCCAATTTAAGTAATCATAGTTTATTTAGTTTTGTCATAAAATAAGTCAAATATGAAACAAATTTATAATGTAACTGAAAAAAACAAAAAGTTTTATAGTCCATTTTTTTGAGACAGAAGTAAATTAAGTACGACAGCTAATTGTTGCAAAAACAAAACTTGAATAATCCAACCAAATGCATTGTTAATTACGAAATCCGTGTCTAGAGGTCAAAAGGTTGCAAAAAGTTACCTTGCGAAATATCACCAAAATAAAACCTTATCTGAATATTTGTGGTGCTATAAGTAAGTTTACTAGAACTATGATCAAACTATATCTATATATATATATCTTCCAAAGGAGAAAATCAAGCAAGTTTTCACGTTTTCTTGCGAATTTTTGGCGAACAATTTCAGCAGGTTGTGTGATGAATACTACTGACGAAACTATATGACGAATTAAAAATACAAATTTTTATCGTATCTTGGCGTAACTGGGTGTCCTAAGAACAAGTATTCATAGATTACGTAGGTATGTACGAGTATTTAGATCTCAAATTCCAATGTTGTAGCCTACCTTGGGTCTACGGTAATGCTTAATAATTAATACTAAATGAACTGAGAACCGCCTAGCCGCGCAGCGCACTCGTGCGCATAGACGACAAAATATATATACTCTATACACATTGAAAATGAATCCTCTTCATTATAGAATAAGTACTAAAGTCCTGTTTAGCTGCACAAGTGACATAGTTGATCTGCATGAAATTATTGAGTAAATTAAATATTTTAAAGATGCATTCTGATTTAATTAAAGGCGATTGCGATCTGAATTTGCGTGAATCGCTCCAGTATCTACAAATTTAACTTTAACACTAAAATAATGATGTAGCCGTGTTTTTGAATGACTTTCTTCTTCTTCTTCTTGTTCTTGTACCATGCCCAATAGTATAGGTATATAGTAGGGTGTCGGCTACTATCTCTCTAAACTTCCTCCGATCTTTAGTGAGTCTGCAAGTCTCTGTTGAGTCCCCATTATTGTTTAACTCCGATATCTATCGCTATCACCTTCAAGGGTGTCGTGATTGGCTTAAAGTGAAGTGTGATGTCATTTATAGCTAATCACGATGCCTTTCGGGGCGATAGCCATAGATGTTGAAGTTAGACAATAAGGATCTTTATGTTGTCAATCCACTTCTTCTGCCTCTTCTTCGTTTCCCCTCTATTTTCCTCTATGTTCTTGTATGATTTTAGGGTTCTTCAAAAATTATGGAGTATTCAAACTTGGTATTTCGTCTAAAACGAAAATATTTGAAGTTTAGTCTGGTTTATTCAGTCTGTTACTCTGTATTAAAGAAATGTTTGACCAAAAATCTAGTGATTTTAGTATTTACTTGTATGAAGCGTGTGTTGTTTTTATTTCTTAATCAAGCAGCGGTACCTGAACGCTGGCCTCTCAATCTTGCAATTCAGGTTCGATCCCCGGTCGGGCACGCACCAATGAGTTTTCGGAATTTATTTGGATAGTATTTGTTCTTATCACTTGCTGAACGGTGAACGATAACATCGTGAGGAAACGTTAAGTTGTGGCCGAAGTAGTGTGCGATATGATTTACCAATCACGTTAATAGTCTGTGAAACGTGGGTACGAGTGTGGATTGTGACTTGCTTTTCACCCTACTCAGAAAATACCCCTGTCACCCCCTCGGGGATTCACGTCGTGACGATGTACGAGTATGTATTCGTATTTACAGCCAACTATATAATTAGCACGCCGGTTGCCGCATCACCCTTCACTGCAAACTACTTATCTCTTACTCCATATGTAATTGGTCATAGAATTCCTAATGGTAGATCGTGTAGGGTCCAAATAAGGCAGTTTATAGTAGGCAGGGTATTTCCAAACGTAGTGTCACCATTTTGCGGAATTTGTTCACTAAATATGGAAGTGTTGGGTGCGCGAATTGCTTATTTCGTAGTTAGGTGGCGTTCCGTGACGTAGTAAAGCGTCCAGCGGAAAATATTAAGCCGGTGCAGAATCAATTTTAATATTTTTATTTATTTTATTGCGAAAACAAACACTCACACAGAAACATAATGCAGTAAGTTATCTTAACAATTAAATTGACCTACAGTTTTCCGAATTTATATTAGTGTTATACAAATTTAAAAACTAAAATAATCTAAATTAAGTAAGGGAAAATAATCATCACAAAGTAAGTTATATTAGTGCCTGAAACATTTTCTTTTTTAATGTATTCATTGTGTTTAGGGTTTGCACTATTCGTTTAATTTTACTATTCGAATAAAATGAATACTTCTAGAGCCAAATATTCGAATATTCGGATATTCGAATATTTTTAAACATTGATTGAAAACAATACAATATCAATTCAAAACAAACAAAAGCAGCTAGACTGTGGTTTGGTTTGATTGCTGCATAATTTTATTCAAATAAAATCAAGTATTTTAATTATTTTTCTTGTTTGTGTTAACACAAGTTAACACAACACAGATGCGTGCGCGCTGTCGCTGGCCGCGTGACTGACTGAGTGAACGAACGAACGAGGCTGAACGAGTAAATGAACACAAGGTGGGGTGGGACTCAGGGGCAGAGTAAGAATAAGACCAAAAACAAAAACTTTATTATTATTCAACTATTCGAATAATTTAAATGAATTATTCGAATTTGAAATTGGAGCGGATATTCGAATAAAATGAATATTCGAATATTCGAATTGCAAACCCTAATTGTGTTACAGAAAATATCAACATCAACTAGCCTATTGTTATAAAGTTAATATATTAAAGAATCATACTGTGATCCCGAGAAAACTATGAATAATTTTCGATGACGTCATTTTTTACAGAAGCTGAGGGATTGGTGACGTGCTGAAGAAGGGCTAAGCCAAAAGAACCCGGTACAGAAGAGCTTTTATGATTCAATTGATGGTAGGAGCGAAGCAGATATAGATATCTGTACTCTCTGCCTGCCCCTCTCGGAGACGGAAGTAAGTATTAATATTTATTTATGTCTGTTAACTATGGTGGTGTCAAATTTTTTTTTTTTTTTTTTAAAGAAATTTATTTATCAAAAAAACTTAAGACTACTACAATTTATATTCTGCCAAACTGCATAACAGTTTGTTGGCAGATGAGCTTTTAGTGAACTTAAATATAACTTACAATTTACATAGTTACGGTAGCTAATTACAGTACAGGCTAACATCACATTTATTTATAATATATACTTAAAATATATAATATGTATAATTTATATATACATATACATAATATATACATACATACAATAAATACAATCATCTTAATATATATATACTTAATAATATAATTTGTTAAGCGCATTTATTTTCTAGAACAAAAATATTTTTTTAATTTAAATTTTAGTGTAGGTTTACAGCATTTTTCAGCAGTTCTTAATAGTGCTATATTATCACATATTTTAGGGGTTAAGTATCTTCTTGTCCTTTGTCCGTAGTAATTATTTGCCTTTGGCTGGATATATTTTCTAATGTTGGCTGATCTTGTACAATAGCGGCGTTTTACCAGGGTCTTATGGTGTTCGGAGTAAAGTACTTAGTGGTACTTATCATACATTGTTATGAAGAAAACATTTGTACTTTTTACACAAATATTCTTTTATAATACACTCTGCCCGCTGCCCAACCGGTTTCGCTATAGCATCATTATTAAGGGCTTTATCGTGCAATAAATGGTCATGTATCAAATAAAACGTCTCTTCAAACCATATAATATTCTATAAACGTGTCTACATGAACATCTGCGTGCATGGTGCTGATGGATTCAGCCACATCGATTAAAGTTCCCTATTAATTTGAATTCCAAAGCACAATTCCTTTCTTTTGATCTCAAAGGTACTCCTCATAGAAAGGAGGTCGATTCACAATGCAAGTAGATGAAGAATGGTAACAATATGCTATCAGAATCGCTCCATCATTGTTACACCGCTCTATGTAGTTACATAAACCTTTGTACCTTCAACAATACCAGGCTTTTAGACACCCGATCCTTGAAAATTTCGTCTTTATGAATATAGAATAAGATATGTTCTAGGATTCTGAAAATTGTGGTGGAAATGTGCGTGTAGGGACCCCGTGCAAAATGACGCAAGAAACCGATTACGCGACACTTTTGGTACACTCTTAAGTTTTATAACATATCTTATTAAAGTACATGAAGGTGCAGGAAGTGAGAGCTGTTTGTTAGTTTGTTTATTGCGGCTTTGTCATTGTGTTTATGGGAAAATACGTGGATGGCTAGAGTTACGTAACTGGGTGTGAGATTAGAGTTTATCTGAGGTTAAATGAGCTGTTGATTCTTACAAGGAACCCTTATTCTTTATTGCCACAAACATGGTAACCAAAGAAAACATCAATATGGCACGAAGGCTAGGGACCCACCTTTTACTTAACTTGCTGGGATGCAACTTGGCACATATCTAGAAATGGTGCTCCCTGGCAGGTCATGCCGGAGGGGGTAGAAAAAGAAACAAAAATTCAGGGGAGGGGTGGTATTTAAAACAATGCAATAATTCGTCCCCATGAAAAGTGGTCTAAAAAAAAGCACCACTTCTCAAATGTAGCTTCAAATCATGTTAATTTTGAAGTTCTATGCAAGGATGCATAGAACTTTACCCTGCGTACTAATAAGGATTCGTATAAAACGGCGATTAAAGTATATTCTGAAAAAACAAAGAAAAAACCTAGAATATAATTTGACTTATTAGCACTGGGTACCTGCCGTTAGGTAGAAGAAAACAATTTTATTTTTGTGGAATTGCTTTTATTAAAACCTTCTATTAGGCTGTTTTTTAAATAATTTAATTTTAAGGGGCAGGTAGCCGCCAACGACCTCTGTCTATATTGAAATAACGTCCATATCAGTGCGCACAGCATTACGACGCCGCTGGGTCTCCGGATAGCGCAAAATAGGAGAAAATTGATACTTTTTACTAGGACGCGATGGACGGAAAACAAAATCTATAAATATCTAGCAATATTTTCCTTGTATATTAGTGCAAGAACCATAAAAACACTATTAATTGTTTCAAAGAAATAACAAATTTTACTTAATTTTAGACCAAAAACAGCTTGACTTTGAACAATGTTTTCATGCTATTTTTTATACGCGAGAATAATTTCCTAAAATAAAGTTGTTCTTTATAACAACTTAATTTAGTTAATAGTTAAAAGTTTAACTAACAATAAATATTTTTTCATGATTTTTACACATACCGTTTAAAATAAATAACTTTATCAATAGAGTCATTTTCGGATGACGCTGGGAAGAAGCGCAATAGTTTGCTATATGCATAAACATAGTTTTAATGATTACAATAGCTATAAAACAATTGACTTTTCCATAGTCGTGATAACAGCCGCAAATTTCTAAATCAATCTGTGATCACGCTTATGGAAAATCCAATAGTTTTGAAGCTACCTTATATCATTAAAAATACGATTATGCATATAGTAAACTTTTTGTATACATGAGCTAACAGTTTATTTAACCGTTATTATTATTTCTCTACATTTTGTTACAAATACGGAGAATGGACACTTTGGGGCGATACCAAAAAAAAAAATGGGGTTTTTTCGAATCCATTTACTCCACATAACGTCATCTACGTGTTTCATTTTTGGGTAAATGTTTATTGAGTATTTGATTAGGATTCTCACTGAAGGAAAACACGATTCAATGAAATTTTCTCGATAGAATTTAATTCCGAAAAGACCTCTGAATTGATTCATTTTTTCTTGTTATTCTGAAATCCCAACCAATTTCATTGTGAAATTGCATTCAAAATGTGGATATTATGTATTTGTAAAGTCTCCTTGAAAATCTTTTTGACAAAATAGCTTCGTACATTTTATATTAATAAAAAACTGACTTTTTGCTACTTTTCCACGAATCCGTCCCACTCGCACTGAGGGTTTTTTCGCATATGGAGTAACAGGGATGCCAAAACTTTTACGTATCGCCTTAATTGCACAAAGATTTACATATATGAATATGTATTACCGTTTGACAGAAAACCAATAAAACCTGCACCCATAAAGCCCATCCTGAACCTACGACCTAAGCACCGACATTCCAAAACCTAAGAAGGTACTAATCATTTACAAGTCAATAAATCCCAAGATTTTCTCAACTGTTTGTCTTGACCGCACCGTGTGATCGTAGCTTTAGGTTACTAGGCTGCGCATGAGCAAGAATGCGGCCGCAGGTTTTGCAACAAGTTTGGCCGTCCCTTTCACTCTCACGGTTACGATATACTCCGTCGCGTGAAACCGACAGCACTCGATGATAGCCGAAGCGTAAGCGCTCAAACCCGCGAGCTTTCGCGCGGTGCCTTCTTCGGAAGTCCGACGGGATTCCTCGACCATTTTGACATCGTTTCAGTTGCTTTTATTGTGGAAGGTACTGTTTTGATGTTTTGAATGCTGTCTGGTACATTTGTGTTGTACATTAGGGGCCGTCCATATGTTACGTCATCGTCGTTTGACCATTTTTGACCCCCCCCTGGGCCCCCTGCAATTATCGTATCGTCATTATCCTCCTGTGAAATCGAGGAAACTAGACTCGTGACCCTTGACTCCAACCGGCAGCAGCGCAAGACTCGTCCGAAGTCCACATATACCTACACGTAAAACGGTCGCGGTGCGGTCGCTGTAATCGGATTTTTAAAAGCAAGCTGGGTTTCGCGAGTCATATCCGCGCTCATCGCCGTAGAAGTCCAACAAACCATGAAGTCGCCGTCATCGGACTACGATGAGGAGGACACCATCATCATCATGAAATTTATATAATTTTCATTATCTGGACAACGATGCCGGCGCGTGCGCAAAAATTGGGAAAGCAGAAAAATCATTTCCATAGAAAATCCCTTGTAAAATCACTTGAAATCTGCCTCTGTCCTTTATAAAAAAATCAATAATATCTGTGACAATGTTCCGATTTGGCGAATTTTTTCAATTTAGTTTAATTTAATTCTTTAGCAGATATTTTATTTTAGATAAGTTTATTTTTTTTTAATGGATATATTTATTTTATTCGTAGGTTAGTTTTAAATTGTTATTATCTTTTGTAAGTTTTTGTTTTCAAATTCAAACTATTTATATATCTTTTTTTTTAAATAATAATGATGAGATTCTCTATTGAAACAAAATGAAACTTAAACATCTGTTTAAAGAATAATTCATTGTTTTGGCTAGAGGCCCCCATTATTGCCATCTTTGTTCAAGATGTTACCGTCATCCGAAGACCAGACCCCCCAAATTCAAATAACGTAATATATGGACGTCAACTCATGGGCACAAACATTAAAAAAAAATATTGAAAAAAATATACCACCAGCCAATCGATCGTGGCAAGGCAAAAAAAATGTTTTCCCTCATAATAAAATAAAAATCTGGCCAAGTGCGAGTCAGACTCGCGTACCTGGGGTTCCGTATTGCGGATGATAAATTTGATATTTTAATTTTTTAACTCTCTAACACCACTCTATTTTTACCGTAATCTTTACGTTAACATATATTACCATGATTTTTTTCATACTATTTTTCGGTCCACCAATTGTAGTGCTTTTAATACCTACAATTTGATACACATAATGTATTTTTATAACATATTTTTATTTATTTTACTTCTTTTTTATGTTTCTCATTTGTGCTCAACTTTTGTTTTCCTGTTTCCTGTTTTATAGTTATGATCTATAATCGATTTTTTTTTCATATTTTTTGGTCTACCAGTTACGGAGAAAAGGGGGCGGGACATATATATTTGGGGCAAATTAATGCTATTTTTGTGCCAAATTTCATGTCTTTATCATTAACGGTGCTAAAGTAATGAGGCTGTGACATACGGACGGACGGACGGAAACCGGAGTCTCACCATAAAGCATAAAGGATCCTTTTGTACCTTTTAGGTACTACGGAACCCTAAAAATACTACATAATTGTCTACTGTTTCATTTAAAATTTCAAGAAGTGTGTAATTGGTAGATCGCACAGGGTTTCGTCTGTAAACAGTAGATCTTGTGTCTAATCAAGTTGGCCAGCCCAGTTATACAGCAATCGTTTTTTTTTGTCGGAACCACTCTTAACACCGTATAAAAAAAAAACACTTTACAAACAGTAAGCCTACGTTAGGGCACGTACCTACATTATTTATTTGATTACACTATGTAGGTGTTTAAGGGCCTTACTATTGCCAAATGGGTACTTTCTAAAGCCTACTCCTCGTTTATGGCCAAACCAAAAATAATGAAAAAATTTATTATGAATAATCAGCTTTTAGACAACATATGCAACATTTTTCTTTTTCTTACCACCAAAACTTCTACATGATTTTTTTTTTTAACTGAATGGTGTTTTTTGACCTCAAATTCCCTACTGCTCCTGAGTGGCTTGGCCGATTGAATTCATTTATGCTTTGATAAATAGATAAATTTTATAGCTATAAACATAATATAAGATTATTCAATGGAGTAATCACGTCCAAGTGAAAGGTATAATTTTCTCCTATTTCGCCCTCTCAAGGACGCAGCGAGTGTCGTAACAGCCACTGTGCATTGCGCGCTGATATGAACGTTATTTCAATGTCGTTTCCGTTGATATTTGTAGTGACAAATATCGAGCTGCTAATTTGGCGATGATAATCGCCTTAAAACTATGCATTAAACCGGAGTTTTACGGTCAGTGGCCAATAAAAGCTCAAGTTATAAGTCTTTAAGTTGTGCCAAGGTCACTTAGTCATTGTTCGGATGCACAAACTTAAGGCCCCGTACAAATCTAAATTAACATTTTATTAAATTCATATTGTCAGTTAATTACCATATTTAAAACTAAAAAAAAAGTTATACATTTTCAAAAGACAATTTAAGACATTAATAGTTCTGGAAACGTAATTTCATAGATTTCACTCGATAGAAAGAAATTGCAATTTTTCACCTAGGCCAAACTACGTAGCGGCACGACCGCCATAAATAACCTTCGTGGTTATTTTTTTAGGATAACCCAATACCACTTTGGCCCAGGCCAAATTAGTCTATCCTAAAATCGGGTTTGGCTGGTAACAGTGGCGTGCACAGAACTTTTTGCTGGAAAAGCAAAGCAATTTTTTATTGTTGTTCTTGACCAATTAAGAACAACAATAAAAAAAATATGAAAAAATTTAAATATCACTTTGAAAAAAAAAAATTTGTATGACGCCAGGGTAGACAATGTTCTACCCTAGAGTGAAAATTTCCTATGCAAACTTTTTTTTTTCAAAGTGATATTTAAATTTTTTCATATTTTTTTTATTGTTGTTCTTGACCAATTGCTTGCTTTTCCAGCAAAAAGTTCTGTGCACGCCACTGGCTGGTAACACATACACAGGAGAAGGATTTTAATAACATAAGTAAGTTGCAAATTCAAAATAACTTGAGTTTTGCGTGGCGGCAGATGATTAGAGCAGGATAGTCAATTACAAAACAAAAGCGTTAGATCAGGACTGAAGTTTAACTTGGTACTGGGCCTTAAATAAGTCGGTACAAGGCTGGTTAAGTATTATTAATTAACTTGGGTGTTTAATTCATTGACCCACTGGCGTTGGTCATCAAAATTAATTAATTCTAAATGAGCAGTAAGATGTTATGTGACTAGACTACGAATACTTCATTACATAAATCTTAAATAATAAGGAATCAGGTTTGTAATGTCATCAGATCATTAAAAGTCAGAGTCTTTTGAGCAAAATTATGATCTGCTTTGATCGGCATCTGATCAATCAATTAAGAGGCAATTGCACGCAGGATTGTTCTCAAGATTCATACAAAAGGTAAAAACGGAATGTGAATTCAACAGCTAATTTTCTTCATTTTTTTTTCATGAGTTTTATCTAGCACCATCTAACTACGTCTCTATACAGCCCAAAAAGCAAAATTTGATGAAACACCATCATACTTAGCTGTCAGGATATCGTGAATATTGTCTCGTTTTTCTGCAAATTTTAGCAAGCTGTATAATTTTTATCTATACTGGCAGTTCACTGTGGTAATAAAGACGTAGTTCATATAAAGAAAACTAAGTTTTTACACTTTTCTATAAATAAATAGTTACCGTTTCATGGAAAACAGTTTTTATCTGAAACCATGTCACAAATTCGGCGCTTTTTAAATATCTCGCCATCTTACACTTCTTGATGAGAGATAGATCGGAGTGTGATGTGGGGGGAAGGGAAATATATATAAAGACGTATGCAAAGTTTCATTGAGATCAAAGCTATCAGGACGTCACAAACACCTAAAGCATTTATATGGCAGCTGAGAAATATTTGTATAAAAATAAATATGTACTCACATTCACTGTCATGGCTGTACCTCGCCAGGCCTCGGGTCTGTAAATATGTCCTCACATTCACTGTCATGGCTGTACCTCGCCAGACCCCGGATCTGTAAATATGTACTCACATTCACTGTCATGGCTGTACCTCGCCAGACCCCGGATCTGTAAATATGTACTCACATTCACTGTCATGGCTGTACCTCGCCAGACCCCGGATCTGTAAATATGTACTCACATTCACTGTCATGGCTGTTCCTCGCAAGGCCCCGGATCTGTAAATATGTACTCACATTCACTGTCATGGCTGTACCTCGCCAGACCCCGGATCTGTAAATATCTACTCACATTCACTGTCATGGCTGTACCTCGCCAGACCCCGGATCTGTAAATATGTACTCACATTCACTGTCATGGCTGTACCTCGCCAGACCCCGGATCTGTAAATATGTAGTCACATTCACTGTCATGGGTGTACCCCGCCAGACCCCGGATCTGTAAATATGTACTCACATTCACTGTCATGGCTGTACCTCGCCAGACCCCGGATCTGTAAATATGTACTCACATTCACTGTCATGGCTGTACCTCGCCAGACCCCGGATCTGTAAATATGTACTGACATTCACTG
Organism: Ypsolopha sequella; assembly: GCA_934047225.1. Taxonomy (NCBI): domain Eukaryota; kingdom Metazoa; phylum Arthropoda; class Insecta; order Lepidoptera; family Ypsolophidae; genus Ypsolopha; species Ypsolopha sequella. Next base: position 6,472,221 of record OW204002.1, on the reverse strand, counting down.
TCATGGCTGTACCTCGCCAGGCCTGGGTCTGTAAATATGTACTCACATTCACTGTCATGGCTGTACCTCGCCAGACCCCGGATCTGTAAATATGTACTCACATTCACTGTCATGGCTGTACCTCGCCAGACCCCGGATCTGTAAATATGTACTCACATTCACTGTCATGGCTGTTCCTCGCCAGGCCCCGGATCTGTAAATATGTACTCATATTCACTGTCATGGCTGTACCTCGCCAGACCCCGGATCTGTAAATATGTAGTCACATTCACTGTCATGGCTGTACCTCGCCAGACCCCGGATCTGTAAATATGTAGTCACATTCACTGTCATGGCTGTACCTCGCCAGACCCCGGATCTGTAAATATGTACTCACATTCACTGTCATGGCTGTACCTCGCCAGACCCCGGATCTGTAAATATGTAGTCACATTCACTGTCATGGCTGTACCTCGCCAGACCCCGGATCTGCAAATATGTACTCACATTCACTCTCATGTCTGTTCCTCGCCAGACCCCGGATCTGCAAATATGTACTCACATTCACTCTCATGTCTGTTCCTCGCCAGACCCCGGATCTGTAAATATGTACTCATATTCACTGTCATGGCTGTACCTCGCCAGACCCCGGATCTGTAAATATGTAGTCACATTCACTGTCATGGCTGTACCTCGCCAGACCCCGGATCTGTAAATATGTAGTCACATTCACTGTCATGGCTGTACCTCGCCAGACCCCGGATCTGTAAATATGTACTCACATTCACTGTCATGGCTGTACCTCGCCAGACCCCGGATCTGTAAATATGTAGTCACATTCACTGTCATGGCTGTACCTCGCCAGACCCCGGATCTGTAAATATGTACTCACATTCACTGTCATGGCTGTACCTCGCCAGACCCCGGATCTGTAAATATGTAGTCACATTCACTGTCATGGCTGTACCTCGCCAGACCCCGGATCTGCAAATATGTACTCACATTCACTCTCATGTCTGTTCCTCGCCAGGCCTCGGGTCTGTAAATATGTACTCACATTCACTGTCATGTCTGTTCCTCGCCAGGCCCGGATCTGCAAATATGTACTCACATTCACTCTCATGGCTGTTCCTCGCCAGGCCCCGGATCTGCTCGTTGACGTAGTTGTTACTCTTGGGCACATTCAGGGCGCTCCTGATGCCCACTGAGGAGTTGTCCAGGTGCCCGGGCCCGATCTTGGGCACGTGGCTGGAGCAGTATACCTCCTTGTCTTCCGTCCAGTGCTGGTTGTTGTAGTAGGTCTGTGGGAAAGGATAATAATATGGATATGTATTGACTACGGAAAGCAGAAAAATCAATCACTTCTGTAGAAAATCCCTTATAAAATCATCCAAAATCTGCCGTAGCAAATTTTTTCGAACTTTTCAGAATAGCCATCCTGGTCGAGAACATGCATAATTAAGTATCTAAGGATAATAAATAGCAGCAATATTTAAATTTAGGTTCGATAGTTTTAAGTATCTGCCAAGAGTGAAAATTCAAAAGAAAGGTCAAAGCAGAAAAAATTATTTTACTCCAACAATGGTTTCTAATAAACTCGCTAATCCGTCAAAGTCTCACAAATCATGGTTTCCGGTTTCCAATTCAAGGTTCACGAATGATAATTGTGTTTGATTGGCATCAAAACATTTCATAAAAAGCTTTTGTCAATTCAAACTGTACAATTTAGTTATCTTTGATGCAATTTCTATTGGCTTTCACGCATTGTCCACAAACAATAATGCAATTGAGTTGCATCCACTTTTTCCTGACCCTTTTACCTATGTATAAATATCGTATTTATGAGTGTATAATGAGGGGAATGTAAGGGCCGCTTTAAATTGGTCCTTGTTGGGCTAAATGCGATTATGTGCCAACATTGAATAAACCAATTAAAGTGTAATTTTGTAGGTGCATTTAATATATGTAAAAGGGAAACCTGTGCGCTATATTAGTATAGTTATATACAGTGGAGATCACATCAAGTTAGACACTTGCAGTATTACATTAGCCACTGTAGTGAAGGATATAATATAGGTACAAAGTCTAATGAGTTCGTCTCCTGAAGTGAAATATCGGCATGTATTTTATCGTATCCTGAAGGTGTTATCTGATAGGTGGGACTCTCCCCTTTTTAAAAAGTGGATGGAGCACCACAATAAATAATTTAATTTGATTTGATTTAATTTAATTTAATTTATTTTAATACTACTTTTACTCGCCTGTTCTCTTACTAACACTAGTCCATGAGTTATTTTGTATTACTAACACTTTATGGACCCTGTCTGAAATAAATTATTTTATTATTATTATGGTAACTGATGGATTAGTTTTATGGCAAAGCGAAAAACGTTGAAATTTTTGAAAAATTCTCATTGTTCCGGAAGTTAGCGATTATTTATCACTTTTAGTATGAAATCGTATCAGATAATGTAACTATGCCGTTAAGCTAATATGAAATGAAATGAAATATATTTATTTATGTATTGTAGGTATAACAGATACACTTATTATAGGTCAGTTTTTATGTAGTATAAGTAATTAAATAATCTATGTGTATAGTTAATAGTTTTAGGTATGTCATAAATAATAATATGGGCAAATAGGCAGGGAAATAATAAACGTTGGGTTTACTTAAATTCAATAAAAAATAAACAAATAAAATAAAAATATAGGAATAAAAAAAAAAATACTATAAATATATGCAATACATATAATAAATATATGCCTAACTCCGCCCATTCGATTAGTCTTGCTAAGAAGAAGGGGCTCACTTTGATTGCCAATAACTTCGTAATTTTTCGACATATCGAAAAAATTATGTTAATCCGTTTTTTAGGTAGGGCGAGCTCATTTCCTTAGATATCCATAGCAAGGAATTTCCCGGCAAGCACGGTTGATTCATAAAACAAATAAACAGATAGAGATCGGTGCTCAACTTCGGTGACTCATACTAAATATACGCTAATAAATAGTACGTTACACCGGCTCACATTATAATGAGTTATTTGCATACAAACTGTAACGGTTTGTTTTGGTGGGAATTATTATGGAAATAAAAATGTGTTACTCGAATATGAGAATGTGCTCTCTGATAAAATATAGTAGCTTGTTCCAGTGGTCCTCTCCACAGACAGAACATTTTACAATGGATGAGCATTTATAAAATGAACTACAACGCAACGTATGAATTGGCTGTATGGTTGAAAGACTTTTGCCTGCCCCAAGAGGACGAAGACAAAAAAAAAGTTGCTGCTGTTTGTTTGTTATTTATTTGTATTTGTTATTTATTTGTTTGTTATTTATTTGAAAGCACAAAGCAGCGTGTTTTATTTATTCCTATAAAAGTTTTCAAATAGATTTGTTTCATTTAACAGTTTTGAAATCATAATTTGACACATGAATCTTGTGGTCCGAGTCACGTGAGATATTATATCTATCTTAGAGCATGTACCAAGTACACCACAGAGAGGAACACATCTCACATAACTATTTACTTTAGTTTACACTATATAATTTTACTTGTTTCACTCTATAAAACTAGCATAAGATAGTGAATATTGTAAGATCCCTGCTGCCTGAAACACCGGTCTAGAGTACTCTAGCACCTAGTTCGGGCACAGACATACTTACTGGCAACTTTAATGTAACTTGTTTTTAAGTAATCGAGTACAACAAAAACTGTTGTATGATATTTGATTTAAATAAACTTTATCTTATCTTATCTATCAAAGATTAATTCTGTCCTGGTTCAGAGATCCTAATATCCATATTAAGGCGATACCAAAAAAAGTGGGTTTTTTCGAATCCATTTACTACACTATAACGTCATCTACGTATTTAATTTTTGGGTAAATGTTTATCGAGTATTTGATTAAGATTCTCACTGAAGGAAAATGCAATTGGATGAAATTTTCTTGATAGAATTTAATTCCGAAAAAAGCTCTAGACTGTTTTTTTTTCCTGTAATTCTGAAATCCCAACTAATTTTATTGTGAAATTGTATTCAAAGTCTGGATATTATGTATTTGTAAAGTCTCCTTGAAAATATTTTTGACAATATAGCTTAGTATCTACATTTAATATTAATAAAAAACCGACTTTTTGCTACTTTTCCACGAATCCGTTCCACTCGCATTGAGGGTTTTTTCGCATATGGAGTAACAGGAACGCTATAAAGTTTACGTATCGCCTTAACGTTTCTTTTGCTTTTCTATACAGCATTCATTCTTTGTTATTCTTTATTGTAAACAGAAAATAAACATTTACAAACACAAATATAAACGAATTAGCATGTCCAAGGGTAAACTTATCTCTAAGAAGAGATTTCTTCCAGTCTACAATTATATAATTGTTGATTAAACAATAGATTATTATAACGAGCAGAAACTGACTCCACCACTTCGAACTTTCGATATGTTAGTTCGAAACTACGGGAATTTGATGTAGGTAAGTTCGAAAGTACACTGTAGCGAACCATATTCCAGAAATCCTTCAGTGCAGTAGTGAGCCGATATGTTAGGTTAGAAGGTTAATTATGGTGAGTCACGAAACGAATAGTGGAGCGACCGCCAATACATAACCATCGTGGTATTTTTTTTTATGATGGGGTTTCCAGTTGACGTGCCTCGAAATCCCGTACTTTCGAACTAACGTATATCGACATTTCGAACTTTGGAGTACAGTAGTGGAGTCGCGGAAAGACTTCACCACTGTACCTCGAAGTTCGAAATGTCGATGTACGTTAGTTCGAAAGTACGCATAAAATGCGTTCACTGGATTAAAAGATGTTTAAAGGGTTAAAATAAAAATAGAAAATCGACGTACCTTTTTTCAAGGAGATATTTTTTATGATTGATTTAGTAACTTTTAATTGTGACTGCAATACGAACCAGAGGTTTGGTAAATATTGTATTTAGAAATAAGTGAAACACGAATATGTACAAGAATGTGTTTACTTGGCTAACACAAACCAACTAAATTTAATAAAGAAATACTGGAATTTAACATTCAGGGGCTAAAGACATAAACAAAGTGTTAAAATGGGCTAAGACGAATGGTCTATCACAACCATAGAGACAGCATTTGTACCTAGAGATACAAGAATCCACAATTTTTGTATAGTTTCGAAATATCAAACACATTGTCATGGTCGTTCAAACAAATCTATATTTTAATAAACAACATGAAAATTTGTTAATATATCGATATAATAATAATAAATGATAAATAAAAATAAATAAATAATATTTTGACATACTTGTATACAGGGTACAGGGTGTAGATTTGGTCCACAACTTACGTCACATAAATGCTGCTAATTTCAAAACACAGATTTAAAAAAAAAATACCACTTGAAGTAGGAGTTATACCTTTTTTTACATGTCCTCAAATTATCTTTATAAACGGTAACAGTGGCGTGAAGCTAGGGTGCCCCTCCCCACCCCGCCGCCGCTCCGCCAGTGCCGAGTCAATTTCGTCATGTCTGTCGTACAATAGACATTTTTTGTCGCCCCAAAAATATCGTAAATAAATTTTCGAAAAATATACGAATTAATTTTCATGCTGCATCAGTATCGTGAATATAACTTACCTTGTGACGGAAGTTGCTGATCAAATCAACGCAATTTCAATCACAAATGCAAATGTACATTTTGGCTATTTCAATAACTTAACTCAAGGCGATATGCGAAAAAAATACGGGTGTTTCTTTTCTGTGTATTTCATGAAATACACGGAAAATTTTAATAAATTTCTGGTATATGTATTTTGACTATATACTCTAAGATTTTGAAATGGGAAAACATGTTTGGATAAATTTTCCTCGATAGAAACAATTTTTCACACACAAAATTTTTCTCCTCGTTTGAAGAATAGGAACCATACACAGAACTCAAACATATTTTTTTACGTGTGTTTCAACAATATCTAGAGATTTGATATTTGAAGATTTGCTAGCTATTTTAGTTTTTTTTAATAAAAATATAAAACTAACTTTTTTCCCTTTTGCCCTGAATCCGCCCCTCTCGTACTGCGCGATTTTTCGCTTGGAGTGACAGTGACAAAAATAAAACTCGCATAGCCTCTTAAAAGTGTACACCGGCTATAAATAGCTAGACAGTTAATCATTAAATGAAACACATACTCTGAACAACATTTCCAAAGAAACACCCGCGAAAATGAAAAATAACGGGATTTGTACCATGCTTACAGCAGCAATCCAAAATTAGTATGGAGCAAAATTGAATGATTGAATGAAGAGCAGCGTATTTTTTTTGTAGACTTTCGGACTGTGCTGCTACCTCTTTGGTATGGCTACGTGTCTTTTGAACTCTACTTCCAGTTCTTTGGTATGGCTATGTGTCTTTTGAACTGTACTTCCAGTTCTTTGGTATGGCTATGTTTCTTTTGAACTGTACTTCCAGTTCTTTGGTATGGCTACGTGTCTTTTGAACTGTACTTCCAGTTCTTTGGTATGGCTATGTGTCTTTTGAACTGTACTTCCAGTTCTTTGGTATGGCTATGTTTCTTTTGAACTGTACTTCCAGTTCTTTGGTATGGCTACGTGTCTTTTGAACTGTACTTCCAGTTCTTTGGTATGGCTATGTGTCTTTTGAACTATACTTCCAGTTATTTGGTATGGCTATGTATCTCTAGGATTGTCCTGCCAGCTCTTTGACCCCAAGGCTGGCAAAAAACAACAGACAAGTGACAATCTGCAGGAAGGTCACCAGACATCAGGCACCGAGCAACGATTTCAAAAGTAAAGATAAGCCCTTACCGTACTATGACAGCACCAACATGTTTCCACCTTTAAATGGGTGACGCTCACACGTTTGGAATCAGTGCTCATCTGAACACAGTTGTAGTTGGACGCCTTAAGTGCACTTAAAGTTAATAATTTTAACAACTTTAGTAGTCTGATCAGTTTGATGGCATTGTGTTAACGCACGCATTCAAAAACAATGCAATAGATTTTAAGTGCCAGGGCTCATCTAAGCTTTAGAAATCTTTGGCACCGAGTATCAAAGAATCTGGTCTTGTTGGAAGGTAGTAGATCTTTTTTAAATCGCGTTTCTTACGAAGTTAATAATGCGAAACTTTTTACTTCGAACACGATCTGTCGACTATCCCATTGTGCGATGCTATGGTACTTCTTATATTGAAGCCTTCTTTAGCCGATGTAACATCACGCGTTGATGTAAACATATACCTAATAGACCTAAATACGGTATTAAATTAATATAATTATCATATGATCAAGCACTAAAAGATGTTAGTAAAAACTTATTTTCGATTGCAAGAAAGGTTGCGGAAAGCAAAGATTTCAAAAGTTTAGATGAGCCCTGGCACCTAAAATCTATTGCATTGCTTTATTCGTAGTTCTTGAAATGTTAGTGCACTTTAAAAATGCACACGACGGCATATTGAGACCCTCTTCTCGTAAAAATTCATTAAGGCGTCCAACTATCACTGTGTTCAGATGAGCACTGATTCCAAACGTGTGAGCGTCACCTTTTTAAACGTGAAAACATTTTGGTGCTGTCATACTACGGTTAGGGCCTGTCTTTACTTTTGAAATCTTTGGCGGAAAGGGAAAAAAAAGAAACAAAAAAAGTAACATTCGCATTCTCACCTTCAAAGTCAGTTTGGTCCCGCAGACAGCACACTTAAAACATCCACTGTGGAAGAAAGTAAAATCCTTCAGTGGACCCACTCGGTCCACCTGATATACTATCTCGTTGCACCTAAAGCAGGTGCTCTCATAGAAATTGGGTCTATACATGGTGCTGATATCACGACATCTCCAGAAGACACTGACTCCACTTTCCGAACGTCACTTTTCGGTCACCACTTTTTTGAAGTCACTGCTGTTTTCCTTTTTGCTAATTTACACTCGCATTATGATTGAAACTGTAGTGGAATTTAAAAAAAGGACTTAAACAAGAATCGCTCGTAAAAAGATGATTAAATCTACGAAACTGGGAATTAGGCAGGAACGAGGCACGCGATGTCAGAATTATCGATTTAGCCGCCAGAATTTTCTTTCTTTTTTACGAAACCTGTTGCACGAAAAGTAGTGAAAAGGTTGTGGATAAAGACTTATTTAAAAGATTTTAAAACGATCTTAGTTAAGTGTATTAGTGGCGAAGTAAGACACATAAACAACATGTTCTACTGGTCACAGACATTGACGACAGCATATCACGGATATGCTGCTTCAGTTCTTCGCTATGGATTAATCTTTTGGGGCAATTCCACAGATGTAAATTTGGTCTTTAAGGCTCAAAAGAAGTGTATCAGGGCTATATGTGGTTTACAATCTAGAGATACATGTAAGCCTCATTTTAAGGAGCTAAAGATTCTTACGCTACCATGTATGTATATTTACGAAGCTTCATTATTTGTGAAAACAAACCCTGAACTATTTAAGAAAATTTCTCAGGTAAACGATAAGCAGCTACGAAATAGAAATAGACTTTACATTGAAAAGAGCAACACAACCCTAATACATAATAGCATAGTACGCATGGGACCTAAAATCTATAACAACTTGCCTCATGAAATAAAAAACCTGGACTTGATACATTTTAAATACAAACTTTGGACATACCTTATTGAAAAATGCTATTATACTATTTCTGAGTTTCTTGACAAATGTTAAATGAAATTATTAATTTCCATAGGGCTTTTTATTATCCTATAACTGCGACATTTTATGAGTTTATTAAGTATTATGTTAAATTGATTTGAATTATTATATTGTCTAATTTATTGTTTTATTGACATGAATGTTAATTATGATGTTATTCTAAATGCATCTATATAAAAACTGTTTTATTATTGTGTATTATTGTTTTATGAAATTTTGTACGCCTCTGAGGCAAAACATAGAGCACATTAAATATTGTTGTCATCTACGCATGTATACCTATGTTTCACAAATAAATTATTTGATTGATTGATTGATTGATTGATTGTCATTCTAAACTACTGAACTGTTGAAATTCAACACGCAATTTAGCAGCAGTTAGGATTTTGCAGCACAATTGATAAAACTTGTATACCCTGCTTTAGCATATTTGCGTGTCAAAAGATCCTTCAGTTTTAATTTTTAAATCGCTAAGTTTTCCTTTTCCGATAGCTTTACTGGGTATTCATCAAAATATGAATATCCAGTAATGTCCTATTTTATTTATAGGTACCGGCAAATGAAAAAAAACATACAAGACTCATTTCTAACAAAATGTCTTTCGAAACTGGCACCAGAGACTGAAAAGCGCAAGAGGCTCATAATTGGTTCGTACTGTTGTCATGGTGATTGGCCGACTCAATGACACAGTGAACGCTATTGGCGCCGTCGCCATACGAAATTGTGTTTAACATATTTTATCGTGGGGTCATTTTTCAGCTCTAATCAGACTTCTATGTTTTTTTCGTTCACTGATAGGTACACTGTCACCCTTCATGCGGGTTAATCGATTTTTTGTAATTACCGCTTTTTCAAGTAGCTGGTGTACACTTTAAAAGTACAAGGGTTCATTCAGTCATGTTTAATTTAAGTCTTACCAATTGTGTAAATTTAAAGTATGATGGGTAAAAGAAACTTAGAATAATTGCCGCTCAAATATTTTTTAGACTTAAACAAGCGATGGATTTCGCAAAAAACCACATAAGTAACATACTTTAATTGCTATTCATGTCGAAAATTCGGCTTATAAGAAATTGCTACCATAAGAAGTGTTTTCAAAGAATGATAAATAAACGATGTTATTATTCCATAAGAAGGTGATGGACAATACTGACAGCGTAGTGATGAATATAATAAAAGTCACTCATTAAACTTTAACCTTAACCTATTCAAGAGAACCGAAATCATTTTGTTGCTTGAATAAACAATGGTTAAACATACAAAGAAAGTCTAGGATCAATTTGATCACACAATTATACATTGCGACATACATTCTTATTAAAATAATCATCTGATATGATTTGCCCATTATGTATGAGTGTATGTATTGAGTGAGCGTTCATCTGAGACGTGGTTAATTTAAACTTTCATCAGGAAGAGGAAACTAAATGATGATGTAATCCGTTTGAGCTTATGAAATCACTATGGGGTCATCAGCAAATAAAATTGATATATAGAAGGATTCGATAATGATCAAACACACGAAAACAAACTTGTTAAAATAATTTGCTAGGCAAGAGATATTGCGCATATCCCCTTTAACGTTGTTTGTTGTATTGCTGCATATTATCAAAACAATGGCAATAAAGTTGATGAACTTGCAATTACATTGATTGGCATCTAATGCAACAGAAGAAGACAATACTGAGAAAATCAATAAACAAAACAACACGCAAATTGCATTCCTTTGATACATACAGTATTGAATTATTATTAAGGAAATCATAGTAATTACACGTAATGCCTGTTTGTGAGTAAGACTAAACAGACAGAATATTAAAATTTACCTATAATGAAGACATATCTAGATTAGTCAATACTAATGGTGCTCATAACAATATAGAAATCGTTCACAATCAGGCTGTCAAAGCGGACACAAAAGCCTTGGTACATAGAACAAGTAGTAGTTTTCACTATACAGTTGTTCTCGATTCCCCGTTGGTAAGTATAGTTTATTCATATAAAGCGATGCGTGTCCATTCCTTAGATCGCCGACGGCTTGTGGCTCGTGTGTAAGACATAAGACTATGCAAAAATAGCATTTTTAACATTCAACTCAGAGAACATAAACTACCTATGTTTTCTAAACTTCACTTGAAAATTTGATGTGCAATATCGTTTACTTATACATTGATATTGACAAATGATTTCTCTGTGCTGATAATTGATAAGGAAAATTTTGCAAGTTTTGATAGGCTAATGAAAATACATATATAGGTATAGGTAGGTGAAGTTATGATAATAAGACTCATTTGTTCATCTTTCTGTTAGCTACCAAGGGTTGCCGGGAAGATATTGCTATTAGCAATCAGTGCCGCCCTTGTACACCATGTTTAATTGTTTATTTTGTCTTTTAAGTAATTTGTGTAAATATGCAAAAAGTGTTATAAATAAATAAATAAAATAAAACATAATCATTGGCCAATTTGTCTCTACAAGACTGACTATTTATACATCGCTTTAAGAGCATTTTGTTTGATAGCTGTATAAACCGAAACGACAGCGATAGGATTTGTCTAGAAATTTGCAATATGTATAGGTGACGTTTTATTGTTCCTTGTATCTCCTGGACTTGTTATGATCTAAACGGTCACCCATTACTTACAGCTTTTCACCATTTGTTCCTCAGCAAGCTTCTCCCATTAACCCTCTTAATTCTCATTATCGCTAAAACAACAGATTGCAGTCCAGATATTGGCTTGCATCCATCTTACATATTAAGAAAACAACCTGGAGTTTAAATAGAATCGCTGTCAGTATAGTAGTTGCACCATCATCTAACGGAGATGGAAGCAACTATTGGAACGTGCGAATATAATGATTGCTTTGGTTAGTAGTATTTATGTTGTTTGTAGCATATCTGTTCATACCGGCTTGCAAACGACATTTCTCGTTGTACCTGCCATTCTACAGACGGAGCAAATTAGAGTTATTCAAATAAACTGAAATACCGACAATGTACAAGAGAATTATTAGGATAATAGATAAGAGTTCTCTATCTTGCAAACAGAGAAAGTACAAGAGTTTAGACCATGGGGTATAATTGCATATTAACCTAGTATACAGTACTTGTACACATACATATTTTGTAATTTTAGTTTATCTGTTTCATGTTAGACTCTCAAAAGCATGTCTTAATTTCAAGCAGCTCTAAATCTGTATCATCAAAAGCATATGCATATGAATTGAACTCATCTACCAAAATTATTTTTTTCCCAATATATTTTCTAATCTAAGCTATATGCTGCATATCATCATCAAGTCATAAAATATTTTCAATTTTTGGTCGTTTTCTCACAATAGCCTCATTACGCATCATTAGTAGAGCACGAGTCTCGCATAGAATTAGAAAGCTTATCTAATGTATTTAGTGCGTGATTGTTCAGATAGCTATAATTTATCATTATTGCATACAGTGTGTGGAATGTTATGCATAATAACTCTTTTAGTTCACTATATAACTACATTTTCATTTTATTTAAAAGATGGAACCAAATCACCCTTTATTTTATTTCTTGCAAGTGGGTTTCATTCAAAATATTTCGACTTCTTGTCGATAATAGGATGTTTATTAGAAAATCATACAGAATATTGTCATTAAGTCAACAAAAAAGGAAATTTCCTACATTGACATCATCATCCTCCTACACTGACTCACGGTTATTAAAAAATGTATTGGAAATCTGCGAAACTAAAGTAGATAAAGCCAATTTAGCATGGTAATACTTCCATCGGACCATAAAAAGTGCGATTTGATTGTTTCGAAACTATAGAAATAGACTTTTATAGTTGTCTTTTTATAGTTAAAAACAGCCTACATTGTTTGAAGCCTGTAGGTGAATATTTTGGACAGTGTTGGTCAACAGTCTATCTATAAATTACTTCTCGCGTGGGGTTCAGTGTGGGATGGAAAGCTGGACTCTTTAAGCTACTTTTACTGTTCTTGGATTTCGAAATTGTACAATCTGTCGCATTTATCGGAATCTGAATAAACGTAAGTGGGCTTACAGGTTCACCTTGGTGTGGAATTGCACCTTTAAATTGGTTGTGAATTAACGAAATTTCATTCAAAGATTGAGTTACAGAAACAATATTTTGGTCTAAATAGCAAACGAGAGTAAAAGCCAGCAATATTAAATAACAAATTTGTTCTTCTCGAATTTGTAATTTTGTTATAGGCAAATACATTCCAGTGCTTAACTACACAACAACACTATCTATGCGGTATGCAATAATCTTACGCTTCAACATCTAATTATTACTTGCCAATCGGCGATCAGCAAGTCATCTACATAATATATCAAGTCGTTGCAATTTTGTTCCATTCGCTATTTCTAAACATTCTAATTTGCATTGTGGCTGTCACTTTAGTTTTATATCAGCATTTTACTTTGTGACCACATGCCGTGTGGCATACGGTTAGCCTACATCATAACAAATTTGAATTTATGCTAGATCGAAAGTGTCTTTGTTTTTGGCCATGACATTTTGATGATATTCTTTATTCAAATCTGATTTAGGAATGTAGGTATATCGTGAATATTTTTATTGCTTTAGTTAGCAGGTTTTGATCTATATTTTAAAGGTGATTTGTTGTTGCCTTTTTTTGACACTTGTTAATTTGTTTAAGTGTGTTTTTCATTTGGCTGGGCTTGTTTACCTATTTAGGTAATCTTTATTATATTTAAATTATTTAATTCTGAAAACTTTTATTTCCCTGGAATCTTTTGGTTTTTTGCTAGATAATTATGGTAATTTGGTTGAATAGCATAGCATAGGTTTATCATATAAATATTAACTACCATTAAAGGAATTCATGTTTTCATTTATTTAAATTGATTTGAACAGTATTTTTTACAGTTACTAAACAGTTATTGGTTCCTAGTTAATCTTTTTCCATTTTATAATTTTGTTCATATACATTTATAACAGTTAAGTTTTTACTTTTCTTTTTCATTGTGGCCTTATCATGAAGGTCAGTTTGATTTACAGCTGTTACGGGTATGCTTATTCGGGAAACCTTGTGATTAAGAAATGTTTTATTTACATTTCCACTGCTATTCCAATTCATTTTCGTACATAAAAAACCCTCAAGTATCTTCTTTGTGTACGTATTCTACAATGTAAGGTCAATCTAGATATACGTTTATCGTTTGAAAATCAATAAACAGAATTTTGTCAATTTTTTTTACTATTGTGTTGATGTGCTATGACCGATATGAGCTAAACAGTGATTCTGTTAAACAAATCTGTGTAGAATGGGTTGAGGACAGAATTGTTTCTTTAACAGAAAGCTTGTCTGCTTTTTGTTTCTTAGTGAACTGCAATTGTAATTTTTTCATTCAGTTTAGTTAACTCAGCATCGGTCATTGAAAAAGCATTGGTAAATATAGTAGAGACCACATCAACAGAAGCGCTGACTTTTGCTATAGAGCTAACGACCTCCATCAAGAAGCATATTACAACAAAGTTGAAAAAAGAAACCTATCACAATACCGAGCACACGCGGTTAACGGAAAAGAAATGGAATCTTACGAGAAACCAACGGTACTAAGCGATTCGGGTGCGTTCGCTTCCCATCCCATACCATTCCACAGATCACAATAACTCAAAGCACTGGCACATAATAAAATGCGAACGATTCTTGTTTCGTTTTGAAAAAACAATAGAGAACGCGTTCGATTTGTAGGTTCCAAATTTGAAAACACAATTGCACCTGACAGGTGGCGTCGCCGGTGTTTTTTTGAGTCGGTGGTGACGCGTGCGAACGGCTTTCGTTCGCGGGGGCCGGGCGCGGACTGCCCCGCGATTGTTTACGCTCGGCCTCGCCGTGACGCGACAAAGAACCTAGCTGACTGCTAATGAAAGCTTAGTGGATATAGTTGGGAAACCTCAGAGAGAAGTATCAAATACCTTTAAGACGCCTCTTTCCAGCGTCATCCGAAAATTACTCTATTGATAAAGTTGGTATGTTTAAAATAATAAAAAAATATATAATGTTGTTAGTTGAACTATAAACGACTTCACTTGAGAAAATTATTATTCTCGCGTATAAGAAACAGCATGAAAATATTGTTCAAAATTTTAGACTAAAATGAAGTAAAATTGGTTATTTCTTTGAAACCACTAATAGTATTTGTACGGTCCTTGCACTAAAATACAAGAAAAATATTATTGTTCAGAAAAAACATTTATGAAATTTATTTTTTACTCCATTATATCCATGTGAGAGGTTGACTTAAGTTCGTTGGCGACTACCTGTCCCTTAAGGCGGCTATCCTTGTGAAAATGAGTAATTCGACATTTTTTGTGAATTTTACATTTCTGACAAGAATTGTTCGAAGCTGTTCGTTTTCACTCGTGTAGTTGTAGAACGGGTAACAGGTAAATTTTATCTTTACTCCGGCGTTTAGGAACGCAATCTTAGTTCAAAAAACGAACTTTACCGGTTAAGAGGCTATGCGAATTTTATTTTTGTCACTGTCACTCCATATACAGATATACAGAACTCAAACATATTTTATTAGGTGTGTTTCAACAATACTTAAAGATTTGATATTTGAAATTTTGCTAGCTATTAAGTTTTTTTATAAAAATTATAAAACTAACATTTTTTGCTTTCGCCCTGAATCCGCCCCTCTCGCACGGCGCGATTATTCGCTTGGAGTGACTGTGACAATAATAAAATTCGCATAGCCACATAAAGTTATCTCTCATACATACTGGATTTTTATTTGCTGAGAATCCCAAATCTACGTACAAATATTACTCATCTATATGAACGACTTTTGCTATGGAGCCTGAAATAGAGAAAAAAATCAGCTGGTCCATACATACTATCTCTAGTTTTCGGCTTTTCAACAACAAACAATGTAGACTGCATATACCAGGTTTTTACATGTTTAGTGCCTTGCGCCATATCTACGCACCACTGCAACTCTTTGCCGAGTGAGTGAGCAGGTATGTGAGGCGCAGACCGGCGGCGCCGGCGCAGGCCGCAGTGTCGGAGGATCTACTCCACTCGCCAATTACTTCTGTTCTTATGTTGTTACTGAACTATTACACTAAACAAACATATTGTCACGACTATTACAGTAAGAGCAGTCAGAGGTGATTTCAGTGTCATTTTACCTGTTCAACACAAGTTAATTAACTTACTATTTATATATATTCAGTTTACATTATATTATACTCTTATACAAAACAGTTTATAACAATTATTTCCAGATATATTTCGCCTTCTTGGAAATCAGTGGAACTTAATAAAATATTTATATAATATATTAAAATGTCATAAAATGGCAGAATGAAGCGGATGATCGACAGACAAAAAAAAATGAAAAAATAATTAATTAGGTGGGTTTTGAAATTGAAGTGTGGAGGAGATGGGCAGATGATTGTTTGTCTTTGTTTGTTGAGACCCGGACCGTAATGGGCACCAAGCGACCAAATATAGGACTCCTCCCATGTTTTCAGTTAGTTAGATGTCTGTCCCATAATATGGGAGGAGTCCTATATTTGGTCGCTTGGTGCCCATTACGGTCCGGGTCTCACCAAACAAAGATAAACAATCATCTACCCATCTCCACACTTCAATTTCAAAACCCACCTAATTAATATTTTTTTTTCTGTCAATCATCCGCTTCATTCTGCCATTTTAGTATATTATATAAATATTTTATTAAGTTCCACTGATGCCGACAAGAATTCGGATAGAAGATCTGGAAATAATTGTTATAAATATAAAGTGTTTTTATAAGACTATAATATAATGTAAACTGAATAAAAAACAAATAATTTTTCCTTAATATTACCTTATTAATATATATACTTTATGTAGGGATACTTTTAGAACGTTTCTTCTTGCTTTATTTTGTTATATTTATGACAAAGTTTCAGTAATCACTAATCAACAGAGGTCGGAATTGGGTACTGTGATTTACTATATGTACTCGTTCTGTGCTGATTTTAATATGGACATTCCCGGGATTAGAATTTTTTCCCGGGTTGTTATATTGTAATATTTGTAATATTCATCGGCTTATCCATATTAATTAATGTATCGTATATGTACGATCTCTTTCAATCTTCTCTTTCGAAAGTATCTTTAAATCATAAATAATCATAATATATTAAAATTGATCATCGATGGCGTCTGCTGCTGTATTAAAAAGGAGTAGTGTTTTTTCTATTAAAAAGGTGATGTAGAGAGATTTTAATACATACTTTTTATACTAACCTCCTTAGTCGTTGCTTAGAATTGTAATTTTCGATGAAGTGATATTGAAACTGATATACAATGTGAAGATTGTATCCATATTAATATCAATATTTAGTTCCAAATTAATAAATATCACACTACCTAATTCCGACCTCTCCTAATCAGTAATCAGCGGCGAATTACGAAAACATCGAATACTCATTTCTAAGGGCAAAAGGCTCATGATTGGTTCGTACTATTGTAATGCGACACTAGGTCAGCTGTGATTGGCCGACTCAAAGACACAGTGAACGTTATTGGAGCCGTCGCCATACAAAATTGTGTCCAACATATTTTATCGTGGGGTCATTTTTCAGCTGATTGACTGATTGACTTCTGATTGATTTCCATGTTTTTTTCCGTTCACTGATAATCAGTAACGTTATGATTGACCATCATAATATAACAGAGAATATACATGAGGCATGTCAAATATTACATTAAACAAGTACCAGCAAAATGTTTTGAGAAAAAAAGTTTTTATGTATTAGACACTGGCCAGTTATAATTCATTTTGAAAACACGATCACTTACAAGCAAAAATGCGAACGTTCCAATTTTAAAATTTCCCTCCACATTTTTACGAGCTCTATTGAACTATCGATCGTTTCTCATTGAAAAATGGATCTGCTTCAGGAACATTTTCCCGCGATGATTTTTTACGATATCAAAATGTCGCCTAAAACTGGATGATTGTATGATAGACTTCTAATGGCATTTATCGATAAAAACCCTTCTAAAGCATTCGCGTAACAAGGACAAAATTATAAGTCTGGTAAAACTTAAACAAAGCATAGGTTTTCCGTCATAAATGCTATTTATTTTTCAACATAATCTCCTCCTAGCTCAATGCATTTAGTCCAACGCTTTTTCAACTTCTCGATGCCTTCCGAATAATATGATTTAGGTAACCCTTCAAAATATGCGTTTATTTCGGTGATAATCTCCTCATTGGAGCTGAATCTCTTTCCACCAAGCCATTTCTTTAAGGTGATATGACGTCCGTGCAAAGGTCTTCGTTATTCCAGGCGGAAAGACCCGCCGTGCGAGAAGGACGGAATCCGGGAAAATTGACAAAAAGTCGGTTTTAAATTAATACAAAATTAACTTAAATAGCTTTGAAAATTTCCATAACCAGTAATTTAGGTATTGTTAAAACCCATCTAAATAAATATTTTTGAAGTCTGTATGCTCTCTCAATTTGACAGAATATCAAAAAAAGTGTAAATTTAGACCTCATTTCAATAATTATTTCTATCGAGTGAATTTCCTTCAATCGCGTTTCTGATAGCGCAAAATCTAGAAAAACGTCCCAAATTTGTTATACTAATTTATATAACTTGGGACTTCTTTTGAACAGCAGATAAATAACTTCAAAATGTGTCTATTTTGACGATATATCCCCTTAAGTGTAAAATCATGTGGAGCATTAGTTATAATGGGTGTCCCGCAGGGTTCCATATTGGAGCCCTTGTTGTTTTAATTCACATAAATGACCTTCCTTATTACGTCACTTATTTTTAAAGTAAAAAGACGTAAAGATACCCTTGACGACGCGAATACAACTCTATCACTGGTTCTTGATTGGTTCACTGCAAACAATTTAGTTTTAAACGCAAAAAAGACAAAATGTATAAAATTTACGTTACCAAATGTAATTCAAGACATTAGATAATAATGTCTAATAAAACTATTAATAATATATTATTTCATAACTTATATAACATTAAAACCGACCTGTAATAAGTGATCTAATACACCTACATTACATAAACAAATATATTTCATTTCATTTTATTATATCATTTAATTAAATTTCATAATTATATTATGCGATAAACAAACTCGTATGAAAAATAAAGTGCGTGAAAAGTTTTTCCAAAATAGTCAACCCAAACGGCATATTGCAAAACAGTGAGAGTTTAGAAACTGACAACGCCGTTTGTAAAACGCCGAATTTTACTATTTAATTTTGCCTGCTAGTCCTGCCACACATATACACTACTTTATAATTTGAACTCCTATCACTTCCTAATGCGTCTTGTAAAAGACATCAACGGGGAGCTTTCCTTTTTTTATACTAATTAATTTGACTACGTTTTAGGTAAATATTATAAATTTCATAAATTGTTCACGTATATAAATCCAAAGTAAACCCCATAAAATGCATTCGAGGCACGAGCTTGCATCTTATTTATTGTTTTAGCAATAATGAAACTCGACAGATTAAGAATGAATTTAAAAATTACGGACTATTAAAATTATAGTAATTCACGCTCAAAAGAGGTATTATGCTATTAAAGTCTCAAATAAAGCAAAATGTTGAGTGGTATGCAATAAAAAGATTGTGTCATCTTGCCATTCATCTTTTTTTTTTCGTGTCTTGGCTACGACTGCTATGAATTTAAAAGTTCATCAAGAGTACGTCAATGGAGAGTCAAGCTTTCAATCTTGATTGACAAATTCGTCAATTTTGTCACGTCATCTAACCATTATATGTATATTTTCCAGGGTCCTGTGTAATTTTACTTACATAAAGCTTTCACTGTTAAGAAGTCATGAGATCTCATGTACATAGTGCCAGTCTTCTGACTCCATAGCAGGGGCGGTCAAGAGGTCGACCGCGAAGGCGATTTATGCAGCCCGCGTAAGTTAAAGTCAAGACGAAAACTTGGCATTTTTTACATTTTCCACTAAGAATGCAATAAAAACCAGTTAGTTTTTGTTCTTGCAGTTAGTTTTTACGCTGCCCAATCTGATACACTTGTGGAGCATATGCAGTGTCAAATATCCACCCAAAAATGCAAGGCGGAGCGAAAAATGCGAGTTTTATACTTTCAATTAATAAATGTTTACTTTACTAACTTATCACAAAAGTTGTATTTTTCCCTCTTTTAAACCTTACCTTGCAGTCGACCGCATGAAATACTTTTGAATACAAGTAGACCTCACAGGTTACAAGTTTGGCTACCCCTGTATTTTATAGTGTCGCCGCCCTTGGTGTCCGCAACACTACCGATGTGGCTTCATCAGAAGGTCTCCTATGTCCAAGGTCATTAATTTTTCAGGCGTCCTATAATTTTTGAGCTCCAAATGATGCTTTATAGAGTAATCACGATTATTATATTTTGATAATAATGGTTTAATAATTGAGATTTTGTGTCTAGACTATGAATATAGTATATAATATATGTTATTATATATTATATTATATCTATACTAGAATGTTACTTCTTAGAAGTATTTGAACAAGACATTAAAGTCAGCAAAGTTGTTCAAGCAAGCCATTTGCTGCTATATCCTTCACAGGCGTTTAACAATCGAATGCGATGGAATATGATTAGGGGGATTTTGAAGGGGATACTTCTTTTTTCGTATTTAGTTTAGTATAAGGGCCATGTTCAGAACTTGTACGTCACTTCCGGAACGGTTTTTTTCATCGCAGGATGATTTGAATTCTGGTTTTAGTTTTTTACGTTTTTTAATCGCTTATAATCTGTTATTTAGCTTTAACACTTACTTGATCGGACTAAAAAAAAATTGAAGTGACCTCAGAATGATCGAAATAATTAAAAAATTGAAGTGACCTCATAAGCGAATGCGCTGCCATCACTGACATTATTATGATTTTTATACCTGAAATTGAAATTGAAATGATATTTATTTATCACCATGCATGCATATTGAATTAATTAAAATGTGATAAAAATGGGCAGACTTCGCATCTGTTGTGTGTTGTAGAACAGCAGCACAACGCTGATTTTCAGTCTGTCCCTTTTTCATGCACTAAATTAAATTTACATATTATGGGTGCACAAACAACAGTAACAAAATCATTAATTATAAATATTAAAAAATATTTTGTCATAAACCACAATACAATAAAAAAAACATGACCATTGAAAATTATATTTAAATTATAATTATAAGAGTTACTGAACTAAAGAAAAGAAATGTGAATAGGATATCAAATTTTAAATAAAATTATAAGACTGGTTTGAAAACCAGTCTTATACCTGCCATTCTTACCTCTGTGATTGAGTTAAGACTAGGGTTGCCAGATGGTATCCTAAAGGAGGACATGTCCTCCTTTTTCACAATTTGTCCTACCGTCCTCCCTCACTTATAAATTGTCCTCCATTTTAAAATTTTGCACTCATAATACCTATGCCGTTTAGTTAGCCCACAAGACGGTTCATTCTCCTATTTCTCTCGCGTGGAGTTGCGGTATCGCTGTCACCTTCACTCATTTGACTTGCGCTGCACACATAACCACGCGTGTTACCCTGTCAAGATATTCAAATATCAGCTTGAAAAGGTAGTTCTGAGTAGTTCTTTCAGTCTTACAAATAAAATACAAAAAAATATTTGTATCGCTTTACTTAAGTATGTCCTCCTTTTTTCTCAAATCTTCCTTTTTTTTGCTTAGTATCACTGATTTGTTCTCCTTTCTTATTTTTCCATCTGGCAACCCTAGTTAAGACGCAACTTAAGGGGGAACGATTCGTGTCTGCTACGAAAAGCACAACTTAAGATTGTTCTTCTTATATTTGAATTAAAGATATTAAATGAATGTGATTTATGGCATTTTGCGAACATAGTTTAACATCAGTTAGGCTTTTCCGGCAAAATTTTGTTATTTTATGCATTACTTTGTAAATTAATAGGCACACAAACCTAAAACATGCTTTTAAGGTGAATACATACTCCAACTGCAATTTGTACCTGTATTTTAAGGCCTACTCCTCTCACACGGATGGTCCAAAAACTTTAAAAATAATACATGATAGGCACGATGAAGTAAAAATTAAATTTTAAATTTAACATTTTATTTTCTGTTGACTTTTTGACAAAGAAAAATCGAAGTTTCATATGATTTTCGCAAAAATTCTCTTACTCCAAACCGAATGCCTGAAGCGATTTTGATGATTTTAGGTCTACAAAATTATCGTTTTAAACTTTTTTTCTATCCACCGCGTTCTAATCATCTCTAAACTTTCAAAAATCGTTAATCGTGCATATAATGGATATGTCAGCTCAATTCTTCCTTTGGTATTATTTTTTGGGGAAACTGCACAGAAATTTATTTTTAAAGCCCAAAAGCGTTGCATTAGAGCGATGTGTGGTATAAAACCACGTGACACATGCTTACCACATTTTAAATCAATGAAAGTTTTGACGCTGCCTTGTCTTTACATTTTTGAGGTATGCATATTTATTAAAACTAATGGTCACTTATTTCGAACAGCTGGACAAATACACGATAAACAACTTAGACACCGAGACAGGTTATGCTATAACAAAATTAAAAAAGTATTTTCGTAATGGGACCAAAATTATACAATAAAATCCCAAAACACATTAAAGATTTAAATTTGAGCCGATTCAAGAATAAATTATTTCTTTTGTTAATTCACAAATGTTACTATAAAATTAATGATTTTCTAAATGATACTTCCATTCAATCATACTATAATTAATAATTATTTTACTTGAATTGTTTAGACATTGATGTTTTTCTTTGTGTGAAGTAATTGAGTGTATTTATTTTTCCTCCTGACATTTGAGCATTTATTTTTTATTTTATTTTATATTTTAAGATGACTTTGTCTACTTTATAAATGTATTTTCTTATCAGTTTTTGTATGTTATTAAGTCGATTGTATTAAGTTCTTATGAAGCGTGCTGCTTGTGTGTGTTTGTTAATATTAATGTATTCATACGCCTATCGGTAGAACATAGCGCTCAAAAATTTGTACCAACCTAACATTACCCATGTTCATGAATAAAGATATGATTCTATGATTCTATTGAAAAGTATTATGTTCTCCTATTTTGCGCTATCCGGACGCAGCGATCGTCCAATGCAATGCGCGCGATATGATCGTTATTTCAATATAGCTTTTGACGATATTTGTACCGATGCAGGTCGACTCAAGGTCGTTGGCGGATGCATGCCCCTTAAGTCTTTTCCTCCAAAATCGATGACGAAAGTCCTTCGAGCAAATTTCTCTATCCCCTATAGTAAAATTATATTGGTCGATGGAAGGTGTTTATTTATTTAATAATATTTATATATACAGGCTGGAAAAAAATCAAGGGCCCTGAAGGGGAACTACCTTAAATCCTTTAGTTAGCTCATTTTACTGAAAGGAAATATTCCTTTATTTTTTAAAAGAAGCAATACTGCATTCAAAGATCTTCTAAAATTCGCTTGTCTCACCCGGGAATCGAACCATCTAGAAATTAAAAAAATAAACCCTCGCTATTTTATTATACAAATCGATAGGATTACCCGAGACAAATTTTATCCTAAACAATAATCCTACCGATTGTATTATAAAATAGCGAGGGTTTATTTTTTTAATTTTTAGATGGTTCGATTCCCGGGTGAAACAAGCGAATTTTAGAAGATCTTTGAATGCAGTTTTTTATCTTTTACAGAATAAAGGAATGTTTCCTTTCAGTAAAATGAGCTAACTAAAGGATTTAACGTAGTTCCCCTCCAGGGCCCTTAAATTTTTTCCATCCTGTGTATAAGAGAGCAGACGCATAGCAGCAGAAGATATGTTGGACCACAATATATTGGATGCGCTACATGTAAAATTTAATTGTTTAGCCCAAAACGGGCGGCAGCGTCTGAAACGCCCGCTCCCACTCCTTCAGAGTGGGAGAGACGGGTTAGGGACATTTTTAGAAATTAAAAAAGAACTTGTAGGGGGGTTCAAGCAATGCAGAGAGCAGGGTTACCAGAATGGTATTAAATCCCGAAGAGCCGTGCATACCCCGTTTGGGAATTATAACCATTAACCATAGAGTTGGTATGGCCATGGGAAGGTTGGTGGGTAATCTCCTATAGTTTAGATTTTCTTCACACTGACCCATCTCAACGAGGAAAATCTAAACATTTGGTACGATACGAAATTTACAAAAGATTAAAATATTAAGTGATATTTTTTGTTGTTTTAAGAATCAGATTAATCAAATATGTAATATTTTGCTATCATGTTTCTTCCAGGATGACCGCCGGGAGTGGCAAAGTCCTGGAAAGGCTTATGTCCAGCAGTGGACGAACTAGGCTGATGGATGGATGGATGATGTTTTTCTAGATTTTTAAATCCCTTCGCCCAGAAATTAAGAAAAGGTGTTTTTGTAGGCAAATCAATGTATAATTAATTATTTGAAAACGGATAGACTTCATGAATTATCTCGCGATACGTGACATGTATCGAATGCTTTCCGCATGGTGCGGTGACTGCGTCCGCTGACGACAGACACTCGCTCGCTTGAAAACGAATTTGGAAAGAAAAAGAAACATGTCGCGTATCGCGAGATAATTCATGTAAGTGTATCCGTTTTTAAATAATTCCAGTATTTACAAATCTAAAACCAATGTATATATTTTCATAGTTTTTTCGCGCGACACTTTTGCCGCTTTTTGGTAATTTATACGACTATCATATATAAAAGTCGCTGGGCTTATTCCACTATTTCCTTATTAATCGTGTGAACAGGTGCAACAAACAAACACACAAATTGTGATAAAAACGTTTTTATTTTTTACAAAACATAAACTACCTACCTATAGGAATTGACCAACTATTCTTTTCAGTACATTCGAGAAATTTGGTAATTTTGATTATTCTACATACACTAAAACTAATTATAATTACATTAGATAAATACATTGATACAACGTATTTGGTTATTTACACTAGCTAAAATAACTTGCAAAATGAAAAAAATTAAAACTACGCCGACACAGACATCTGTTGGCAGGTAGAGAGCGCGATGTCATGTTGAGAGAGAGGAGCGTGTTGCTTTTGACTTTTGATGAGGTCTGTGCCGTAGTTCCACTGCAAAGAAAACAGGAAATTTATTAGAACCAACAAACATTGCTTAAGGGGCTCCATAATGCTAAACATCAGTTTTGTACTGGATTCAGTTCCGTCAATGTAAATCGTAAAAATTTGAAAAAAATATGGCGTGTTTTTTGACTCAAAAGAATTATTATATTACACTTTATAAATAAACATACTTTCAAAGAAAACAGGAAATTTATTAAAACCAACAAACATTGTTTAAGGGGCTCCATAATGCTAAACATCAGTTTTGTACTGGATTCAGTTCCGTCAATGTAAATCTTAAAAATTTGAAAAAAATATGGCGTGTTTTTTGACTCAAGAGAATTCTTAATAACACTTTATAAATAAACATACTTTCAATCTTCTATTTAAAAAAGCATGAATTTCACGAATTAAGCGATTCAGTTTCCATGTTTCAAAACCGATTGAAACGAAACCAACACACGCAGATACTAACTAGAAAAAATCATCTTTATTACATAAATAAATTATCCCAATGGAGCCGCGATTTCAAAATAACTGAAGTTTTGCGTGCGCGGCATCTGATTAGACCTTAGAGAGTTAAAAAACAAACGCGTTACTGAATTTTAGCATCGTGCAGCCCCTTAAATAGGATGGCGAAGTCTTTCAACGCAGATATACGTCTCAGAAAATGGGGCTTGTCTGGTCACACGTTGCGACGACTCTTCAAAACAGGCTCTCCCTTGGTTTTTAGTTGGGAAAAGAACAGTAGGGCGCCCGTGGGGAATGAAAATTAAATTCCACCCACCTTACTTCAACAATGTATTTAAGAGCGGTTGAGCAACCGGATTGTGAAAAACCCGCCTTTTATAAAAACAAAACACTTTGTTGTATCAATTGTTAGTATAAATTTCTGTTAATTTAAATATATATTATTAATGTAAATTATGTCGTTTCATAAATTTTGATTAATTTGATGTAAACATAATTAATATTTTCTTATAAATTCAACCAATAATTTGTAACGGAAAATTTAAGTAATTTGCTTTATACACATATTATAACAATATTTTACTATGTATCCTGATTGTATTGCATGCTGTGTTCACCTTTAATTGTCTAGGCATATAACTAAAAATGTATATTTAATTTTACAATGTATTTACTTATGTACTAGATGTTGGTGTCCCTAATAAATAAAAATCTAAATCTAAAACACTTGTATTCAAAATTTACTCAATAGTTCCTCTACAAAACCTTATTATCTATGTATTGTGTATGTATGCTGCCATCGCAAAGTTTACAGAAAACATAGGTAATTAGTAATGAAGTTTTGTTGAGGAATCAATTCAACTATTAAGTCAATTTTTAATATTAGTGTTCGGTTTAGATTAATTAAGAAAAGGCGGGAGTTTTTTACAATCCGGCTGCACAACCAAGAGGATAAGTGCCGTTCAGCCCTCTGGTTAAACGTTGCGTTCAACTATTGGCCTAAGCATCCTTTAGCTGTTTCATTGGATGCCGCCATTAAATTAAAAGCCTAAACGTCCAATTAGGAGGTTTATTGAGTCACCTGGTGGCGACATAATACATTGGTTTAAACTGAAAGTTTTGTTTTGAGCCTTACAATGTTATCTCTTACTGTCCCGTTACAAAACCAAAGAATCGGCTCTTAACCCTCTTAATTCACAATGTCACTGAGACAATAGTAAAACCATGATACACAGGCTCGAATCCATCTTGCAGATTAACACTTGAAGTTTTAACTTACGACGAGAGCAGCAAACAACGCGCCCATGGTGTATCCGGCCAGCACGTCGCTCCAGTGGTGCTTGAAGTCGGAGACCCTGGAGAGAGCCGTGAACCAGCTCAGCATCACCGCGGTGAACTGGAGGCAGTGGCGCAGGGCTCGCGTGCCATCCCAGCTCATACGCTTCTCTAGGTACAGCTGAAAAGGAGAAACGATGATTGTTAACCCGTACCCTTATTATAAATATATGCGAAAGTATGTTGGTTTGTTTGTTCTTCTTTCACGCAGCGATTGAGCAACGGATCGGCGCGATTTTTTGCATAGAGATAGTTTTTGGGCCGGAGAGTGACATAGGCTACTTTTTATCAAGGGAAAATGTAAACAAAATCAGTGCGGATGAAAGCTGCTATTTAATATTATACGAGTATTGACCAAAAATAATGAATTGGGCAGAACGTAGAGTATGAAATCTAAAATCATAAATAGGTGTGACGACGAGCGGAGCAAAGAGGAGCGAGCAGGAGCATTTTAGGTTGTAAATGTAAAGGAGTTCTGTGGTTCGGTTTACATGTCAATAAATTTGGGGAGCCGAGCAAAGCAGAGCGGAGCGGGGCAACCTTGGTTTTAACAGAAATAAATGTTATGAATGAATGTTAATCAATGTTATGAAATGAAAGGGCATCGTCACGCATGACATTGCATGTTCAAGGATCGAACAATGACACAATATAATAGTATAATTGAATGAAATTTTACTGGTTACATAAATAGATAGAGGTTTTTTTCCTCTATGCATAAATATGACGTCACCAAAACCCCTGCATGCCACAATCGGCTTAATTATTTTGAAAATGAAAATGAAAATTTCTTTATTGCAAAAACATGTTACAATATACAAGACGACACTAATTCCCACATTAAGTTGCCTTGTGAAGTGGAAACTAGGCTCTACCCAGAAACATTAAGAATATTTCAATGCATGTGCTCGTAAAGGCCCACTTTTTATGCATCAAAACCGAACAGAAAGTCGATTATTTTGCCCTAGGGCTTTATTATTATTATTTTTTTTTATTTATTTGCAATGGTTGTCTAACCTGCAGCCTTTCTTGTGTACCATAAATGTCATACTTTTTTTCCACTGTTTAAGGGCTCTGGATACAGTCCTTTTGAGCCAATTACAATTTAAAGTTCACAAAATTATATTTGTTTTATTTCCTCACACTATGCATTGAAAAACGTAGTATGATACACGGGCGTAAGAGCAATAAATTACTCGGTTACGTTTAAAACACTCGCTACGCTCGTGCTTTAAATCGTCCTCGTAATTTATCCCTTTGCGCCCTAGTAGCATAAACTACTATTATACTTATATATACTTATATTTGGCAATAATGTTCAAATTCTGATGGGTCAAAGGTTAAAATAGGGAAGTTGACAAGCTGATGACTGTACCATCATTGGGCTTGTTAAATTTTGAAATGCGTGGTCAGTTTTTATGGTTGTTACGTTGATTATGCATTGTCATGTGTTGTCCGAATTTACGTGAGCGAAAATTTAAACGTAATGGAAAATTACCGCGAAATAAATCATTGTGTAGGCAGCACAGGCAGAATGGCCGCTCAGGAATGACTTCCGCATATCTTCAAACTTGTCGGCTTGGGAGCCAGTGCAGTGGTAGTCGGTAGACTGAATGTATCGGTCATGCCATTCTGGTAAGCTGCAGTCTACTGAAGGTTGGCAGATCTGCAAAGCAAAGTAAAAATTCGTTAGAATTATGTAACAAAACTATACATACGCAGTGAAATCTAAGTGATGAATAACTTTTACTATAGAACTGATTCTTAAATCTAAGTAGTGAATAACTTTTACTATGGAACTGATCTTTAAATCGCGAAAAAACAGATTTTCCATAGAGACCGAAAAAAAGTTAGGAAAAGTCGTTTGTTTTTCACGATTTCGGCTTTGGCTCATAGTAAAAGTTGATCAATATGGACGAGTACTATTCACCAGTTTTCATTTCCAAAATTACTATAACTTCACCGTGTATATGCAAAGTTGGATTGTAGAATCAGCTGTTTTAAAAAACCGCTAGTCGTTTTACAAAATAGCTCCGTGATGAAAAAAATTTCTAAGTAATTTTTCTAACTTCACTCTTATGGAAAATCAAATTATTATTAAGCTACCATAATATCATTTAAATACTTTTATGCTCTTACCTAATAGATGTGTTTTGGCCGTTATCATTATCCCTTATATTTTGTTAAAAATTCGGAGAATCGCTTCTTAAGGCCTCTTCCCAGCTTCATCCGAAAATGCCTCTATTTATAAAGTAAATTCTCTTGAACGGTATGTTTAAAAATTATAAAAAATATATATATTATTAGTTAAGGAAATTATTCTCGCTTGTAAGAAACAGCAAGAAAATATTGTGTAAAGTCAAGCTGTTTTTAGGCCAAAATTAAGTAAAATTGTTTTTTTCTTTTAAACGACGAATAGTATTTGTATGGTTCTTGCACTGTAAAAGGAAAATATTGCTCAAAAAATTAATTATGGAAATTATTTTCCGTGCATCGCGTTCATTTGCGCTATCCGGAGACTCAGCGACGACGTCAAATGCAGTTCGCGCTGATATTAACGTTACTTCAATATATGTTCTGTCGATATTTGTCCCAAACAGATGTCGACTCAAGGTCGTTGGTGACTACCTGCCCCTTAAGGGGCTCCATAATGCTAAACATCAGTTTTGCATTGGATTCAGTTCCGTCAATGTAGAGGGTAAAAATTTGAGAAAAATATGGCTTGTTTTTTGACTCAAGGCAATTATTTATTACACTTTATAAATAAACATACTTTCAATCTTCTATTACATATAATACTTTTAAAAAAGCATGAATTACACGAATAAAAAGATTGAGTTTCCATGTTTCAAAACCGATTAAAACGAAACCAACACACGCAGATACTAACGAGAATAAACCATCTTTATTACATTAAAAAAATTATGATTAATGTCGTCATGTAGCCACAATTTCAAAATAACTGAAGTTTTGTGTGCGCGGCATCTGATTAGAGCAAGATAGACAGTTAAAAAACAAACTCGTTAGAGCAGGACTGAATTTTAGCATAGTGCAGCCCCTTAAAGGCCAACGATATTTTTATTTGCGTATTAATTAATTTTTACGCAAATTAAATATACCCACTTTTCGCTCTATTTACAATGGAATAAGAGCGAAGATTCAGTACCTAAGCTTTTTAAAATAGTACTTACGCAAATATATGTATAGCTATGTATAGCAAACACTGATATAATATACATCAAGTCAAGTGTTTTGAAACGTGCCTTTTCAAATGTTTAGATAAAAGAAGTCTATCCAGCTTTTTATGTAGAATAGGGCGACCAGGTTTCCCGTATTTTAAGGGATGTCCCGTTTTTCAATAAGGGACAGTATATTGTTTTTTTTATTCTTTATTCTTTATTGATAAACATATATTTGTCTCTTTTTTATAAGGTTTTTAATGCAGTTTTAGTTTATTAAAAGTTAATAATAAAAAGGTAAAAATGAAAATTTTACTCAAGATATAATTCTCAACTGATGCCGGGCCTAGTGGGGCCCGAAATATATGTTGAGTAAAATTTTCACCTTTTATTATTAACTTTTAATAAACTTATTCTTTACTGTACACACACATAATAAACAGAAACAGGGATACATATAATATTTACATTTTAACAATATGCACATTAGCGTGCTTATCTCTAAGAAGAGATTTCTTCCAGCAAAACCAATAGGAAATAACAAACAAACAAATAATAATTTAAACGAGTAATCATACAAGTGCACAAGGAGATTGATGCAAATTAAAAATATAAATTATTTTTAATATTGTTCCGTATTTTAATCATTCAATAGTTAAATTCTTGCAAGGAACGATTTTTTTTTAACGAAAAATGTAGTTATCGTAGCAATACAAAATACAAAATTGTCTTTGTTGCATAAAAAAGTTTCACAAAATAATAATTTTGACTCTGAATCCCAAACTAATACAGATTGTCTTTTGAGGAATCCGTTACGAGGATACTAAAGAAATTCTTTTTTGCCAGTAATATCTGTTTATTTTAATGTTTAGGATCTTCAACATTTATAAATAAGAATTTCATTATTTATTTAGTTTATTTTTTTTTAATTTTTTTTTTAAATAGACATTTATTTTTATTCATAAACAATCAACATAATTAATTACAATACAACTTAAAAAATTATTTATTTAATTTTTCAATATTAATGTATTTTTTTATTATTGCTTGTCGCTTGTCCTTTAACTTTAAATCATGCTTGTCTGGTCACCCTAATTTAGATGTATAACCTGCTTAAAAAGTGGCTTCAATCAGCATGTCACATGACATTTAAAATCTTGAGCAATTCAATTTTTTACTAAAAAACGCAACTCAAAACAGTCAAGTTCAAATATTATTTGTTTATAGGGTTCCGTACACTAAATGAAAAAAACAGAACTTTGTCTGTCAAGTTCGACAGCAAAAAACTATGAAAAAATTTAAATAACACTTTGTAAAAAAAAAGTCGTATGAAAATGTTCACTCTAGGGTAGGCAGTGCTTATTTTTTTTTTCTTAGTCTTATTTAAATTTTTTCATATGTCTTTATTGTCCATATTGAATGACCTACTGCTTCCTTTTCCGGAAAAAAGTTCTGTGCACGCCACTGAGGTTCATCCAAAGATTTCACAAGTAAAGATAAGCCCTTACCGTACTATGAGAGCACCAAAATGTTTCCACCTTTAAATGGATGACGCACACACGTTTAAAATCAGTGCTCATCTGAACACAGTGATAGTTGGACGCTTTAAGTGCACTTAAAGTTTTGAATTTTCACGACTTTAGTAGTCTGATCAGTTTGCTGACCGTAGGTAGACAGATTGCGTACTCATATTGTGCGCGCGTCGGCATTATTTTAACGCACATATTCAAAAACAATGCAATAGATTTTAAGAGCCAGGGCTCATCTAAACTTTTGAAATCTTTGGGTTCATCATGCAGTTTTGCTATTACAAAAAGGTACTCGTATCAATTTCGTCACCTAGCTTGATTTATAGGCTTCTTGAAGAAAAATGAACTGGAAACGAGCCTGGGCATGTTAGGCGGACGTAACCCAATGTATCGAGTACCAAGATGTGACCAATTTGGAGATCATCCATCCCTCAGCCTAGTTCGTCCACTGCTGGACATAAGCCTTTCCAGGACTTTGCCACTCCCGGCGGTCATCCTGGAAGAATTGCCCATACTCACACACGCGGGCAGGCGGGTTGGTGAGCGTGGTGCCGGAACCCTCGTACCAGTGACGCCACTGCCCGTCACCAGTCTGTTCCATATAAGGCCCGGCTATTAGGGATGGATATACCGCCATCCATCGGTCCCAGGCATGGTGGGCCTCCCGGTTTTTTGACTGTGAGCTGTCCTCTTACTCTCCCCCGAATTACTTCGAGCGGGTCTCCAAGTAAGATGGTGGTACCTCCACAGTCGAGCCCGGCATCAGGGGCTCTACCGCGTAATTCTCATTTGTATCAACTTCAAGCGAATGCATGCGAAATTCAACGCGTGCAAAAGAGATGGCATTTTAGGCGGGCGTCGTCGCACGCACGACAAATTTCAATATCAAGTTGATGTTGATGAAAATGAGAATTACGCGGTAGACCCGCTGCTCTACAGGTAGTAGAGTTAATGCCGGGTTCGACTGTGGAGATTCGGAGCTGTGTAGAAAAAAAAACTACATCAAAATAAACAGGGTTAGATGGGCGCAACCTGAAGTATTTTGTACAGTCAGCAATATTTTTTTCTGATAAAAACATCACGTCTTTAGGTAACAAGTGGGGTCCTTGTACGTTCGATAGAGCATACCAAAAGTTGCTTAAAAAATAAGGTTTGCGCGTCCTGTGTTGCTACTAACGTGAGACAACCTCATTTTATCGAAGATTGATTTATTTGAAAAAATCCATTCCGCATCGTTTTCAGCAAGATGTGACCAGTTTATTAGTTTGTAGTTGTGTAGAAGCAAAAACTACATCAAAATAAACAGGGTTGGCTAGGCGCAACCTGGAGCATTTTGTACAGTCAGCAAAAACAAAATGATCCATGTTGCGCCCAGCCAACCAACGATTGTTATCAAATACTTTTTGTTAGTGTTACCCGACGATTGTTTACACATACTAATGTATTAATGCAGATGCATTATGCCAGGGGTCTCCAAACATTTTAGCCTAAGGGCCACACTGATTACCCCAATAGTCCCAAGGGCCAAGATAGCTCATCATTCCAAAATAGTGTAGTTTTGACGCGCAAATTTTCGTATCGATACAAGCCGGTCACTGGGATATCTTTTGTGCAGGGCGCAGGACTGTACTCCGCTCCGTTCGCAATTTTGGTTGGTACTACTATCGGAGAAACGAAATTCGCAGTAACGTTACATCGGCTAAAGAAGGCTTAGACGTATCGTAGCATCGCACAATCGGGTAGTCGACAGATCGTGTTCGAAGTAAAATGTTTCGCATAATCAACTTTCGATTTCACGTAGGGAACCCCTACGGGCAAGTTTTACTAAAACCATTGCGACGGAGTCAGCCGAAGTGGCTTTTGTGCACCTTGAAATGGGGTTGTAATAACATTCTTATAATAATGCTACTTTTAGACAAATACGCATGATATTTTAGATAAACTACAGCGGGATAGAAACCGGGCATCTCCGGCCAGAAACCGCGGGCCAGATTGGTGGTGCTCACGGGCCGGTCTTGGCCCGCAGGCCGTAGCTTGGAGCCCCCTGCATTATGCGATCGATAGCCACCAGTCACTTTATTTATGTGGTATCGAGCGAAATTGTAAATACCTTTAGGAAATTCCTAACATTTTTATATATAACTTGACTTGATCAGACAAAACCATCTTGTACTATCTAAGAAAAATCCGTAGGACCACTTTTTTCTATCGCGATGGCAAAACCAGCGGAAAGTTCAAAAGGCAATTTACTTATTGTTAAGATACGCCCTGTCTACCAGAAAAATGTATCTATACCTTCACATAAAATTGGTTTTTACTCTGACTTTTTCAGTGCACGCTGCTCGATTATGTAATCGTCTACCTGTATCCGTTCAAAACTGTCGTACTCTGAATACCTTTAAAACTAAACTAAAAGCTCACTACTTTAATGAACTACACCCCTAACTCATCTAAAATTTATTCATTTGATGGTTTCTTTTGGCACCGCCATCGGCCTGCGGCTAGGCACAATCTTAGCACATCCACATCGCTGCCCCTGTGGAACCGACGTTGACCAATACGGCCACCACGGGCTCTCGTGTCGACGCAGCGCTGGCCGTCTCTCCCGCCATGCCAGCCTAAATGACATCATCCGGAGGGCCCTTGTCACCGTCAATACACCGTGCACTCTTGAACCAAAGGGGATTGTACGAGACGATGGCAAGAGGCCTGATGGTATGTCATTAATCCCTTGGAAACATGGGCGTCCGCTAGTGTGGGACGCTACACATGCGTCGACACACTGGCGGCCTCCCATGTTAGACAAACTTGTAAAGCTGCTGGTGCGGCGGCGGATTCGGCCGAAAGCAACAAACGGCGCATATATGTCAGCTTAGACAGCTGCTACATGTTTATGCCGTTTGGCGTCGAGACTTTGGGCCCGTGGGGTCCAGAGGCAAGAAAATTATTTAAAGAACTGTCATCGCGCCTGGTCAACATCTCGGGTGACCAGAGGGCTGGTGCTTACCTCGGCCAGAGAATAAGTCTGGCCATCCAGAGAGGTAATGTAGCCAGCATTCTGGGCACCTTACCAAGGGACAGCGATCTAGATCCAGTTTTTTATTTGTAATAGGTCTATTTTATTTGTAGGATAGTTTTAAGTTGTTATTATCTTATATAAGTTTTTGTGTTTTGAATAAATTTGAAAAAAAAAAAAAAAAAAATTAACATTTCATCCACAATTATCTTTTTTATTATATATGTGTAAATTTATGTATTTATAAAAGTATATTTATTATATTATTTATATTATATGTTTATGTATTAGTTTATTATAGCGTAAGAAATCCCCCATTAATAAGTCAATGTAGTTTACTCTTTTGTTTGATTTCGTGACATTTACACGCTCCTCTTTATTTTTTCTATATTTTCTTTTTCACCCAGAGGTCGCCTGTAAGATATTGCTATTAGCAATAAGTGCCGCCTTTGTACACTGTAAAATATTTTCATGTTTTTTTTTTCATGTTTTTGTGTAAATGTACATTAAGCTTAATAAATAAAATAAAATAAAAATAATACAATCATGACAATGATAGATAAATCTGATTAGAAACCACCATATATAGCTAGTTTTACCCATGGATGCAATAGTTTTTTTCTCAATTTATTAACATAGGTACGAAGAATGTTATGATGAAATGGCATGGTTATTCACATCAATAACAAATCTAGTGATGTTTATGTGTCATTTGTGTCCTAGTTATATTAATAAACAATGTTATTAATAACTGTGATTGTTCTCTATCCAGCGCAGGAAAGTTTTGATAATGCCGCCCATTCATAACAATACTGGCGATAAGGTGGAACGAGCGTGATACACACAGCTAAGGTCAATAACTGCTATACTTTGGAGTCAGGTCTATGGTCAAGTATGATTACATATTACACCCATGGTGACCTATAACATTGTTGTCAGTTATTTGCAGAGTTGCCATCTGTCCCGATTGGTGGGACAGTTCCGATTTCGATGGTATTGTCCCGCGTCCCGACAATATACCAATTTTGTCCCGATTTTTGATAACACGCGACAACGACTCGTCTCTTTCGTTTGTTCCACGTTTGGAGGCGGCAGTTTACGTCTCTTTCTCTCACACCGCTTCGTTTTATTTCTACTCTTTCCGTCCGCGCAACCCAATATTTATTAAAAATGACGAGGAATTGTTAAGAGCCGTGCGCTGCAATAAGAAATATGTATGGAAAAATAAATAGATATAAAAAATAGGAAACGTTTTATTTTCTCGGTTTATGGTCCCGATTTTTATTTTCCAAAAGGTGGCAACCCTGGTTATGTGTAAACTTTTAAAACATTTAAAGTATTTTAATCTAATAATTTAATTATATCAAGCGTATATGAAAGTATCTGTATGGTATGGAATGGATTTGAGAGAGGTGTCTTATAAAAAAACCGGCCAAGTTTCGTACCATTATCTATAAAAACGTCAAAAAAACATTTGTGTTGTGTATGTTGTTATAGCGACAACAGAAATATTTACATCATCTGTGAAAATTTCAACTGTCTAACTATCACGGTTCATGACAGAGCCTGGTGAAAGACTTACACACAGACGCACAGCGGGGTCTTAGTAATAGGGTCTTGTTGGTTACCCTTTGGGTACGGAACCCTAAAACTAGCAGACGCCCCGCGGCGTTGCTTGCGTGGATCCCGTTTTTCTCGATCCCGTAGAAGTTTCGGATAAGGATAAATCCGCCCTTGTACAACATTGTGTGTTCAAAATTCTGTACTAATTTTTTTTTTATTTGACCGTGTACAATAAAGTATGTATTCATTCATTCATTCAATCCAGCCTCATTCCTTGTCTGCATTATAAAGGGAACCGCTGTACAAAATTTAAGCTTTCTAGGTTCAAGGGTTTAAACCAGATGTCGATGAGTCAATCATTGGTAGAGTCAGTTATAGTTTTCTAAAAGAATACATTTTTGAGTTTAATTTGATGATTTCTTTTTATTATTTATTGAAAACTATTTGATTGCTGTAATGTAATATAACATATATTGATATTTTTTTTTTTACCAGAGATAGTAACTCACATCAAAGAAGTGCGGTCTCGGTCTTCCAATGACGTTCTTGGCGACTCCTGCGCAGATCTCGACGAAGCAGTAGCCCATGAGGAAGGACACGGCGGAGCAGTAGAAACCTTGGATCCAGACCGGGATCTTGATGCCGAAACACCGGTGCTCCTCTTCTTCCTTCTTGAGAATGGCCCATTCGCAGGTGATAAACTAAAAATTAAAACATTTTAAATATTAATACAATAGAAACAAAGGATATTGCTAAAAAAAAAAAAAAACATAACCTATGAACACGCGAGTGAAACCACCAGAAAAAAGCTAGTTAATCAAAAAAAAAAAAAAAATGAAAATCATTTATTTATACCAGAAATAGCTTAACCTAAAAATGTACAATTAATAGAACATAGTTAATATCTGGTACGACAATAAAATTATGATATCACGATTTGATCACGAATTGTCCATATCTCTATCACGTCCAGTAGTGAATAGTATTTAAGCTGCGGGCTAAAATTGACTTTTTATGCATCAGTGGTTTTTATAGTAATTTATGCTACTAGGGCGAAAAGGAATAAATTACGAGGACGATTTAAAACACGAGCGTAGCGAGTATTTTAAACGTAACCGAGTAATTTATTGCTCTTACGCCCGTGTATCATACTACGTTTTTCAATGCATAGTGTGAGGTAATAAAACAAATATAATCTTGTGAACTTTAAATTATGATTGGCTCAAAAGGACTGTATCCAGAGCCGTTAAACAGTGGAAAAAAAGTATAAAATTTATGGTACACAGGAAAGGTTACAGGTTAGCCAACTATTGTAAATAAATAAAAATATATATTATAATAGGGCAAATTTGCCCTAGGGCAAAATAATCAACTGTCTGTTCGGTTTTGATGCATAAAAAGTGGGCCTTTACGAGCACTCGCATTGAAAAATAAAATAAGGCATTATTTTCATTGTTTCGAATTCTTTCCGAATTCGTTATCAAGCGAGCGAGGGTCTGTCGTTATGT
This sequence comes from Ypsolopha sequella, assembly GCA_934047225.1. Lineage (NCBI taxonomy): Eukaryota > Metazoa > Arthropoda > Insecta > Lepidoptera > Ypsolophidae > Ypsolopha > Ypsolopha sequella. The sequence continues at coordinate 6,434,803 of OW204002.1, read as the reverse complement.
CGGCATAAAGCAATTTTGCTCCTTAAGGGGCTGCACAATGCTAAAATTCAGTCCTGCTCTAACGCGTTTGTTACTTAACTCTCTATCCTGCTCTCATCAGATGCCGCGCACGCAAAACTTCAGTTATTTTGAAATCTTATGGCTCCATTAGGACATTAACCATAATTTATTTATGTAATAAATATGGTATTTTCTAGTTACTATCTGCGTGTGTTGGTTTCGTTTCAATCAGTCTTGAAACATGGAAACTGAATCGCTTTTTTCGTGAAATTCATGCAATTTTAAAAGTTATATAATTAATAGAGTTTTGAAAGTATGTTTGTTTATAAAGTGTAATTAATAATTACTTTGAGTCACAAAAAACGGCATATTTTTTTCAAATTTTACCATCTACATTGACGGAACTGAATCCAATACAAAACTGATGTTTAGCATTGTGGAGCCCCTTAAAATTCTCTTCATATTTCTTTTTTTTTCTAAATAAACGTTATTAATCGACTAACTTGTCTTTAAATGAAGTTTTCATATATATATATACTTAATCAAATAACATAACAATTAAAGTGAGATCTATTACGGGCCCTATTCTGGATCCGGCTTTAGTCACAATCACTTTTTTTTCTTCTAAATACACGTGGTTTTAGAGAGAGCAAGGACTAATGTTTTTACAGTTAACTAATTTAATGTTGTCTTTTTTGTTTATCAAGCATATATCCGCTTGGTGACTTATGTTTATCTGTGTAAGTTATGTTTGACAATAATTGATAACCCACACGATTTGAAATATTGTTATTTATTAGCAGATTCTTTACTTGTCAATAAAGTCCACGATCGCCGTTCAGCCGGACTGCCAGGAATTTGCAATTTGATAATTACAGTACTTACATTGATCACTGAAGTCGAAGGTAAACATTAGATGCATGCTAATTTATAAATAGTGCATTTTTCAGAGTTCAGACTAATACAGTAACTGTATGAGGATTGTAACTACATGCCGGTTAAATACCAATGGTAAATTTAATTGAATAATAGTACATTATTGCAAAGGCAGCGAAATAGGCAATTGCAGGTCGAGTATGAGTTTGAAGGCCGAGCCGCAGGCGAGGACTTCAATGATACGAGACAGGCAATTGCCATTTCGGCCGAGGCATATATAGTGCTTTTCTTAAACTTACGCGGAAATTTATCATTAGTTTTGAATAAAGTGCTTTTAATTTATTATTAACCAAATAACAACGAACTCCGCTTTACCGCCAATTCTTTTTTTTTACAGTTTGTGCCGAAAGGCAAACGCATCTGTGGCTATACAGCCACGAGAACGCAATGTGTACGATAGATGAAAGAGTTCTAAATTCAAACAGCACACCGTTTCATACAACATTGCCGGTGCGCTCTTCGTTCCAAATTCAAAGAATGCGCCGGGAAGTGATTTTGGTTTTTCAGTCTACGTAAATATGATACTTCGCGTGTTCTTTATTCAAAAGTAATGATAATATTTTTATATAGATTATAATGTACAAATAAAAACCGGACAAGTGCGACTCGGACTCGCGCACGAATGGTTCCATACCATTATCTATAAAAACGGCAAAAAAAACATGTCTGTTGTATCGGAGCCCCGTTAAATATTTATTTTATTCTGTTTTTTAGTATTTTGTTGTTATAGCGGCAACAGAAATATATCATCTGAGAAAATTTCAACTGTCTAACTATCACGGTTCATGAGATACAGCCTTGTGACAGACGGACAGCGGAGTCTTGGTAATAGGTACCCTTTGGTTACCCTTATATTACTCTATACTAAATATATTTCGAAACCAATTAATACTTTTTTATTTATATATTATAATCTATATGTATTTAAAACAATAGTAAATTTAATACGAGATGTGTTGGTTTGGTTGAACACAAAAAATTAATTTGAATCATGTATTTACGTCGTGTTTTATTAGCAAACGTAGTACGGCAGATACTAAATAACGCATTTCAATTTAAAATTTTGAAATATTATTTAATATCCAGACACGAGTTTTTTACTACTTTATTATTAGTATACATTATACCTATTTGACCAACTTTATTTTGCAGTTTCTTTCATACATTCTGTACGTAATGATAAGTTTGCATTTTTTGTTTTAATTATTCAAGTTTTCTTCCTTGTTTGAGATGACGGTTCTGCTATCTTGTTTGAGAAGACGGTACTGCTACCTTATTAGAGATGACGGTACTGCTACCTTGTTAGAGATGACGGTACTGCTACCTTGTTAGAGATGACGGTACTGCTACCTTGTTTGAGATGACGGTACTGCTACCTTGTTAGAGATGACGGTACTGCTACCTTGTTAGAGATGACGGTACTGCTACCTTGTTAGAGATGACGGTACTGCTACCTTGTTAGAGATGACGGTACTGCTACCTTGTTAGAGGTGACGGTACTTCTACCTTGTTAGAGATGACGGTACTTCTATCTTGTTAGAGATGACGGTACTGCTACCTTGTTAGAGAAGACGGTACTGCTACCTTGTTTGAGATGACGGTACTTCTACCTTGTTAGAGATGACGATACTGCTACCTTGTTTGAGATGACGGTACTGCTACCTTGTTAGAGATGACGGTACTGCTACCTTGTTTGAGATGACGGTACTGCTACCTTGTTAGAGATGACGGTACTGCTACCTTGTTAGAGATGACGGTACTGCTACCTTGTTAGAGATGACGGTACTGCTACCTTGTTAGAGATGACGGTACTGCTACCTTGTTAGAGGTGACGGTACTTCTACCTTGTTAGAGATGACGGTACTTCTATCTTGTTAGAGATGACGGTACTGCTACCTTGTTAGAGAAGACGGTACTGCTACCTTGTTTGAGATGACGGTACTTCTACCTTGTTAGAGATGACGGTACTGCTACCTTGTTAGAGATGACGGTACTGCTACCTTGTTAGGGGTGACGGTACTTCTACCTTGTTAGAGATGACGGTACTTCTATCTTGTTAGAGATGACGGTACTGCTACCTTGTTAGAGAAGACGGTACTGCTACCTTGTTTGAGATGACGGTACTGCTACCTTGTTAGAGATGACGGTACTGGTACCTTGTTTGAGATGACGGTACTGCTACCTTGTTAGAGATGACGGTACTGCTACCTTGTTAGAGATGACGGTACTGCTACCTTGTTAGAGATGACGGTACTGCTACCTTGTTAGAGATGACGGTACTGCTACCTTGTTAGAGGTGACGGTACTTCTACCTTGTTAGAGATGACGGTACTTCTACCTTGTTAGAGATGACGGTACTTCTACCTTGTTAGAGATGACGGTACTGCTACCTTGTTAGAGATGACGGTACTTCTACCTTGTTAGAGATGACGGTACTGCTACCTTGTTACAGATGATGGTACTGCTACCTTGTTAGAGATGACGGTACTGCTACCTTGTTAGAGATGACGGACTGCTACCTTGTTAGAGATGACGGTACTGCTACCTTGTTAGAGATGACGGTACTGCTACCTTGTTTGAGATGACGGTACTGCTACCTTGTTAGAGATGACGGTACTGCTACCTTGTTAGAGATGACGGTACTGCTACCTTGTTAGAGATGACGGTACTGCTACCTTGTTTGAGATGACGGTACTGCTACCTTGTTTGAGATGACGGTACTGCTACCTTGTTAGAGATGACGGTACTGCTACCTTGTTAGAGATGACGGTACTGCTACCTTGTTAGAGATGACGGTACTGCTACCTTGTTTGAGATGACGGTACTGCTACCTTGTTAGAGATGACGGTACTGCTACCTTGTTACAGATGATGGTACTGCTACCTTGTTAGAGATGACGGTACTGCTACCTTGTTAGAGAAGACGGTACTTCTACCTTGTTAGAGATGACGGTACTGCTACCTTGTTACAGATGATGGTACTGCTACCTTGTTAGAGATGACGGTACTGCTACCTTGTTAGAGATGACGGTACTGCTACCTTGTTAGAGATGACGGTACTGCTACCTTGTTAGAGATGACGGTACTGCTACCTTGTTAGAGATGACGGTACTGCTACCTTGTTAGACATGACGGTACTGCTACCTTGTTTGAGATGACGGTACTGCTACCTTGTTAGAGATGACGTACAGAACACTCAGGGCTCACAGTTCCTCCTACTTACACTTGGTATTTTGTACTTACAGCGATGAGAGGAAGGCTAAGTCCGACTACTCGCAGCATCAGCACAGTGACTGTGTCGTCGTGGTAAGGGAACATCAGACTCTGGTCTCCGCAGAAGAATCCTCGCTGGAAGGGCTTCCATAGTTTGTCGAACCAAAACAGTATCAGAGCCACTGAAAAATTCGCATAAAATAAAATAAAATATACAAAATACAGCGTCACGAGATGAATCCTAGAGGGGTTTTCAGAGGTGTTTCCGAGTATGGAGTCCACACTCCAACACCCACGTTTCACCGACGATTATTATTACATCCCAGCGTGATGGGTGGCGAGCGTTTCACTATAAAGTTACAACTGTCGCCTACTAAATTTAAAAAATCAAAAAATACGGTATGAAAACTTAAGAATAGATATACTCGTATAAGGTGAAATTTAATTAACCGCCCGAATTCATACTGGAGAGTCGCTTAGTGACAAGGCTAAATAATGTTATTTTTCGAAACCATAAAAAAAAATGTTTTGATTTCCATACGAACTGGACTAGTTCAAGCACAATTTCTAGTATAGACAGTGCAAGAGCAAAACGTTTTTTTTTCGACTCGTCATTATACATTATTCCTGATCACTAACTGAGCCTCCAGTATGAATTCGGGCGGTTGATTAAATTTCACCTTATATTTACTGAATCAAACGAGATCTAAAATTACATATTATTTTTAATTTTAATTTAAGCCACACATTTTTAATAATGGATTTCATATGTTTACCGATTGTGTATGTACAATTGTAAATTTTTTGCATTATATTATAAATAACGGACAAACCTTTTATAACATGCTTTGTTATATGGTGAATAAATATCTTATATCTTATATCATATTTTTGTTTTGAGATTCGCATTTAATTCTGAGAAGTTCAATACCAAATGTTTAAGTGTAGCATAAGGGCCCAAATAATTCATTACGCTTTCCAAATAATTCATTACGCTTTCCAAATAATTCATTACGCTTTCCAAATAATTCATTACGCTTTCCATATAATCAAGAAAATGTTCCGTTACAGCAACGCAAAGCTCCTAAAATGTTGAAAACAAATGAACAATCAACTGTTTCACACACATATATATATATACATGGTGACTTTTTGATCATCGTCCAAATTCATACTGGAGGCTTGATAAGCGATCAGTATCTTGGATCGGTAACAATTTTTGTGAAATTCGTAAAATGAAATTTCAGCTTCCCATAGAAATTCAGTTCCAGTCCCGAGTGAATCACTATGGGGAGTCGAAATTTCATTTTACGAATTTCACCAAAACTGATCATTTACCATGATTGACTGATTCATGATGCTTATCACTTACCAAGCCTCCAATATGAATTTGGACGATGATCGAAAAGTCACCTTGCATGATATGTAAAAAAAAAACAAGTTTGAACAGTATTCTCCGCTAGCCTCACATTCGTTACAATTGTTCCTCGAAAGGCTTTTGTGAAAGAATTCGGTACACCACAAACCGTATTATACCAATATAACGAGTATTGAAGAAAACCTGTAATCTATGTTTAGAATGACAAGTTATAACTGTAGGTTCATCTCTTACTATAATTTATGCGCAAACATTAAGGCGATTACCGTCGCCAAATTAGCAGCTCGATGTTTGTCTGTATGAATATCAACGGAAACGACATTGAAATAACGTTCAAATCAGTGCACAATGCATGGTGGCTGTTACGACGCTCGCTGCGTTCTTGAAAGGGCAAAATAGGAGAAAATAATACTTTGCACATGGGCGTCATTGTTCGATTGAATAATTCTATGTTATTTTTATAGCTATCAAGTTTATCTATTTATCAAAGCATAAATGAATTAAATCACCGCTAAGCCGCTTAGGAGCAGTAGGAAATTCAAGCCAAAAAACACCATTCGGTTGAAACAATTTTTCATATAGAAGTTTTGGTGGTACGAAAAAGAAAAATGTTGCATATGTTGTCCTAGAGTCGATAATCCATAATACATTTTTTCAATATTTTTGGTTTGGGCATAAAAGAGGAGTAGGCTTTAGAAAGTACCCATTTGGCAGTATTAAGGGCCTTAACGGGCTCCACAATGCTAAACATCAGTTTTGCATTGGATTCAGTTCCGTTAATTTTGATGGAAAAATTCAAAAAACATATGGCGTGTTTTTTGACTCAAGACAATTATTAATTACACTTTTTAAATAAACATACTTTCAACGTTTTTTAATTACAATACTTTTAAAAAAGCATTAATTTCGCGAAAAAAGCGATTCGATTTCAATATTTCAAAACCGATTGGAACGAAACCAACACACGCAGGTACTTACAAAAAAAAACATCTTTACTACATGAAAAAAATATAGTTAATGTCCTAATGTAGCAGCAATATCGAAATAGCTGAAGTTTTGCGTATGTGGCATTTGATCAAAGCAGGATAGATAGTTAAAAAACAAAAGCGTTAGAGCAGGACTAAATTTTAGCATTGTGCAGCCCCTTAAGCATCGATTCTCCGTTTTGTTACTAAACATTAAAAAATAAATGAAATGAAAAAAAAAACACATTTCACTTTTTTTTAAGCAACCATAATATCATTAAAAATACTTTTATGCATATAGTCAACTATTGTTATCTAAATGTTTTATTCTGGCCGTTATAATTATTTCTGAATATTTTGTAATTTTATTACAAATCAATAATTTCCGTAGAAAATCCCTTGTAAAATCATTCGAAATCTGCTGGAGCAAATTTTTTCGCACTCTCCAGAATCGCGGTTCTTGACGTTCAAATTATATATCAAACAAAACTACGAAGTTTTCATTTATTACACAGGTTTATAATATATATTTTCCTAAAGACGCTGCATAAAAGTTTGATATCAGAACGTATTTCCAAATATGATGTCATAAACAACTTTCTAATATTTTTCCGGGATCCCCAATAAAGCACCACAACAGCAAATTTTTGTTTTGCCCTAGTTTAGTGTATTTTAAATTTTTGTTAATATTATTTTTGGCATATAATAAAACATACATTTCAGAATGTATTTTTTCGGTATTAAAGAGGTTCAATATTTAAGAAATCAAATATTCGCACTTTTGATTTGGTTTTTTAGATGTAAACTGTTTAACAAGTTTGTACTTACGGCCACAGAACAAAAATCCGTCCACAACAATTTTCTTCAAGATATGTATCGAATTATTATCTTTCGACATTTTAACGCGACTTCGTAGACAAATGTAAGTAAAAAAAACTTTTTATGCCACCGTACGTCAGCCACTAGCGGCAAGCACGTGTGATCTGATGAATATCCGGCGAATAAATCGTTTTATATCAGCGCTTATCTCGCGAATAAATACGAACTTTATGTTGCATAAGAAAATTAATAATATTAATAATAAAATACCGGTCAAGAGCGAACCCGGGAAAATATTATAATATATATTTAGTGTAGTTTATTATGATATTATTTTTTTACTATTAGGTACAAGGTGGTAGAGCTGATGCCGTGCTCGACTGTGGAGGTACCACCATCTTACTTGGAGACCCCCTCGAAGTAATTCGGGGGACAGTAAGAGGACAGCTCACAGGCAAAAAACCTGGAGGCCCACCATGCCTGGGACCGATGGATGGCGGTATATTCCTCCCTAATAGCCGGGCCTTATATGGAACAGACTGGTGACGGGCAGCGGCGTCACTGGTGCGAGGGTTCCGGCACCGCGTTCACCAACCCGCCTGCCCAGCATGTGTGGGTATGGGCAATTCTTCCAGAATGACCGCCGGGAGTGGCAAAGTCCTGGAAAGGCTTATGTCCAGCAGTGGACGAACTAGACTGATGGATGGATGATTAAGTATCTACTAATAATTTAATCTTGTTTCTGTTTAAGTATTATCGTGCACAATATGAATATCTTATTTAAATCAAATATTCCTATCACCCTTAGTTTGCTGGAAGAAATATCCTTATTGAGATAAACACGCCATTGTACATAACTTTTATTGTGTAGTTTAGAATTAAGTTTTCTGTGTGCATTAAGAATAATTAATAAAAAAATAAAAAGTAGTCCATAGTCCCAGATATCCAGTCCACTAGAACCTCAACCCAATAATCTGGTTTTCTTTGTTTTTATTCACGCACCCCTCCCAAAGGTCCGGGACTACATAGTCCTGAGATATGATAAATATATAATAATAATAAATAATTAAAATAATAAAATATTCGGAAAACATCAAACGAATATGTAAATAAAATAGTTTTGATTGTTGAAATCCCATTTGTGATTTTCACTAGATTATCCCAGTTTACAACCTACTATTAAATAATCTGTATTAATAGGTGTTAGTTAGATAGACCGGACGTGTACTATCTATCATGGATTGTAAAGAAAGCACAAGGAAATACGATCTTAGCCGAAGAGTGGCGAAGATTCCTATGCGCATTATTTAAATGGTACAACTGTAATTAGTTGTACCTAAACGTATACAGTGTCCCTCCTAAAAGTGCACATCCGAAAAGGGGTGAAACTAGACCTTATTTTATCGACAAAAAAATGTTTTTTTTTTTTAGAAAATCTTTGTTTTGTAAATTTACGTTTTAAAAATTTTTTTGCCTACCGTGGAGACTATGTATAAAATATGTCATAACTTTTGATCTACCACGAGTAATGCAATGAAATAAAACTGTTATAATCCTTAAAAAATAGACGTCCCATACCAAATCAAAAACAAAACATAATCAACTACCATTACCATAAAAATAATATCCTAAAAGATTATTTCTTTAACTTTTCCGTCTTTTTTTTCAATAATAGTCAATTTTTTCAAAATAATGTCCCCGTTTTACTATACTTTTATTCCTATTTATCATTGCCTATTCCATTATCTTTCTAACAAAAAAAAATACAACATTCTATCATAAATACAATATTTTCTACGAGCGGTTAACCAAAGGCACTGCGCTCGCGTCCCATACAAAGATACCCAGGTGGATAATTTTTTCAAGATAAAAAAAAAGTTAAAAAAAAAAAAACTTTGTTTTTGTCGATATATTTAGATCTAGTTTCACCCACTTTCGGATGTGCACTTTTACGAGGGACACACTGTATATTATGATTTTTAGTTATGTTGTATTTTGTATTGATTTGTATTTTTGTAAAATACACGCCTGTCTTTTTTTTGATACGCAATGATGTAGCGCGCTCGCCCAGAAAGTGGGAGAGTAAAACAGGCAGGGCATCAATCTGTCTGTTCAGGACTACCGCAAAATCTACGGAAGTCGGTATCAGACGAATGACTGATACTACGGAAATGTTTATAACCGCACTCCCCAGTAAGAATTTTTATGCGATCATGTTGTTACACGGCGACGAGTCATTTGGCGGCATGATGACGTCATGAGGGTGGTGACAAGCAGGGTTGGACTGGCCATAGAGTCAGGGTGGCCACCCGGGCCCTAGCCTGCGCGGACCCACCCTATTGTTACTATACTACCTACACGCAAAATAGTTCACATATATACGAAGGGAATGATTCGAAGTTCATTCCCTTTGTCTAAATATTTTGTTAGACTACCTAAATCATAATTGTTATCAATAAACAAAGCGTGTTTTCGAGATATCAGAGTGAAAACCGATTTTTAATGTAATAAATATGAATAGCAGGTGACGAAAATTTGCATGTTATTATCTAAGCTTGCCATTTTGCGTTTTAAAAAATAGAAAACCGTTAGTCCCCCGGCCGATTGAAAGACATCATTTATTACACGGAATAACTTCCAAGTAGTTTAAGTTAAAGTTAAAGTTAAAGTTGATGATGGTGTGAAACCAAAACCAGTCGGGTTAAATTAGTTTTTTAAACTGTGAAACGAATGCAAGTGCATCTAAAGACAACTCACCTTCCCTTTTGCTTTTAAACGTTTTAAAAACCGGGAGTAACCCAGTTCTTTATATATCTTAACGGAAAAACTCAACTTCCCTATTGCTTTTAAACGTTTTGAAAACCGGGAGTAACCCAGTTCTTTATATATCTTAACGGAAAAACTCACCTTCCCTTTTGCTTTTAAACGTTTTGAAAACCGGGAGTAACCCAGTTCTTTATATATCTTAACGGAAAAACTCACCTTCCCTTTTGCTTTTAAACGTTTTGAAAACCGGGAGTAACCCAGTTCTTTATATATCTTAACGGAAAAACTCACCTTCCCTTTGCTTTTAAACGTTTTGAAAACCGGGAGTAACATCTATCCATCATGATTGAAAGCTAACTAGGAATTTTGAAAAAAAATATAATACCATCCGGGCCCCTTAGGCCCAGTCCGACGCTGACGACAAGCCACGGTCGAAGCCTAAGCCAGTTGAAGTAAAAGGATTTGTCAGCAAGTTGGATCTTGGTCTACTGTCCAGGCTACGCCGGGATTATGCATACCATATTAAAAAAAAAAAACTTACATTCCCGTCACTGTATATTTACGAAATAGCGGTATTTGCTAAATCAAATTTTAATCTTTTTGACAACTGTGCTTGGGATATTTCTGATGGATAAAATCCAAAATGAAAATATAGTAAGTTGAAGTGGCAGTGGACTGGCCATATTTGTCGCCGACGTGATAACCGTTGGAGCCGTAAGGCAATGGATTGAAGACGACGTACAGCTAAGCGTAGCGTAGGCCGCCCTCGTGCCCGCTGGACTGAAAATCTGAAGGACGTTGCGGGTGGCGACTGGATGAGGATGACTGAGGACCGCCAAGAGTAGCGTAATATGAGGGAGGCCTATGTCCAGCAGTGGACGAATACGGGCTGATGAATGGATGGACCACTTTAAAAGCAAACGTTACGGAAACAAGATCTGCAGCTCTCAACACAAAACCGCAATCTTTCATAAAAATGTTCTTGGAATGGCACCCCCTATCTATAATAAGTTACTAAAGGCTATAAGAGATGCGGAGGACATCCAAATGTTTAAAAATGATCTAAAAAGCTTCTTACTTACTTAAAAATTTTCAGTCATAATATTATCTTATAATTCACACTAATATAACTAAAAACTAAACTTAATCTAAATTATAATAATGTAGCCGATTCTAAAGGCTTTAATTTTAGTTTTAGTGCTGTCAAAACTAGAATTATTCCAAAGTAATTTAGTTTATGTTCTGTATTAAAATTTAATTTTGACAGCACTAAAACTAAAATTAAAGCCTTCAGAATCAGCTTTATTGGAGATATAAAACTAAACTAAATCTAAATTAAACTTATAATGCCTATATTAAATGTTTTTTTTTATTCGTCGCCGTTGGAGAGGGTACCCAAGACGCTGGCAGCGTTACCTCGTTGGATCGCTAAACTGATCCTCTGACTATATTAAGTAATAATTATTTATAGTTAAAATGCAAATGTATTATGTGTATTTATAATTTTCTGTAAATATTTTTAAAAAGTTTTGACAAAAAAAATCGAAAGTCATCGAAAGTTTCACATGATTAACACAAGAATTATCTTACTCCTTCCAAACGCCTAGAGCGATTTTATTATTTCACCAAATTATAGAAAATTTTTAGATCTAAAAAATTTTAGTTCAACATTTTTTTTGTTCATGGTGTCCATGTGAAAAGTATTATTTTCTCCTATTTTGCGCTAGCCGGAGACGCAGTGGTTGTCGTAACAGCCACTTTTCAAGGCACGCTGAAATGAACATTATTTCAATGTCGTTTCCGTTGATATTTGTACCGACACACATCGAGTTGCTTATTTTGAGTGGTCATACGCCTTAAAATGAAGGTAAGTTATTTATCTGAAGGTACTATTTATCAATACGTGGTCTGCGCTTCAGACGTTCTTAGTTACAGATTAAATTTTGAGTGGTCATACGCCTTAAAATGAAGGTAAGTTATTTATCTGAAGGTACTATTTATCGATGCGTGGTCTGCGCTTCAGACGTTCTTAGTTACAGATTAAATTTTGAGTGGTCATACGCCTTAAAATGAAGGTAAGTTATTTATCTGAAGGTACTATTTATCGATGCGTGGTCTGCGCTTCAGACGTTCTTAGTTACAGATTAAATTTTGAGTGGTCATACGCCTTAAAATGAAGGTAAGTTATTTATCTGAAGGTACTATTTATCAATACGTGGTCTGCGCTTCAGACGTTCTTAGTTACAGATTAAATTTTGAGTGGTCATACGCCTTAAAATGAAGGTAAGTTATTTATCTGAAGGTACTATTTATCGATGCGTGGTCTGCGCTTCAGACGTTCTTAGTTACAGATTAAATTTTGAGTGGTCATACGCCTTAAAATGAAGGTAAGTTATTTATCTGAAGGTACTATTTATCAATACGTGGTCTGCGCTTCAGACGTTCTTAGTTACAGATTAAATTTTGAGTGGTCATACGCCTTAAAATGAAGGTAAGTTATTTATCTGAAGGTACTATTTACCGATGCGTGGTCTGCGCTTCAGACGTTCTTAGTTACAGATTAAATTTTGAGTGGTCATACGCCTTAAAATGAAGGTAAATTATTTATCTGAAGGTACTATTTATCGATGCGTGGTCTGCGCTTCAGACGTTCTTAGTTACAGATTAAATTTTGAGTGGTCATACGCCTTAAAATGAAGGTAAATTATTTATCTGAAGGTACTATTTATCGATGCGTGGTCTGCGCTTCAGACGTTCTTAGTTACAGATTAAATTTTGAGTGGTCATACGCCTTAAAATGAAGGTAAGTTATTTATCTGAAGGTACTATTTATCAATACGTGGTTGCGCTTCAGACGTTCTTAGTTACAGATTAAATTTTCCTGTTACTATTTTCCTTATCCAAAAGTGGTTGCATTTCAATATATTTCTATCTCTAGTTATAGAGGTGGTAAATTTGCGACGTGAGCAAATATTATCTGTACATAATAATTATTTGTGTATACGTACGTACATACCTGTACAGAATATCAGATTTATTAGAAACTAGCGACCAAGGATTTGCACGTGCAAAACAAAAGCACGTTTTTTAACACACTTTAGGGTTCCGTAGTCAACAACAAGGAACCCTTATAGTTTCGCCATGTCCGTCTGTCTGTCTGTCCGCGGCTTAGCTTAGATTATATTTCCTATGTACATATATATACAAGCTGACTTTTTGATCATCGTCCAAATTCATACTGGAGGCTCGATAAGTGATCAGTGTCTTGGATCAGTAACAATTTTTATAGCACACCGTGCGTAAAATGACCACTTTATGACAGCGTGCGTAAAGTCGGCATTTTCCGCACTTGTGCTATAAAAAATTATACGAAACTCGTGCGAGAAACTTTTTCTCGACTCGTGTGATTGCAGCACTCGCCTTCGGCTCGTGCCGCAAACTCACACTCGTCAGAAAACGTTTCATCGCTCTCGTATCGTAATGTACTATTGTGAAATTCGTAAAATGAAATTTCGGCTTCCCATAGAAATTCAGTTCCAGTCCCGAGTGAATCACTATGGGGAGTCGAAATTTCATTTTACGAATTTCGCCAAAATTGTTATTGATCCATGATACTGATCACTTACCAAGCCACCAGTATGAATTTGGACGATGATCAAAAAGTCACCTTGTATATATATTGGGTGTTAAGATGAAGTTGCGGAAGCCAGAAACTGGCGATAGTACTTGTCCGTACGAACAACTGTTAATGGCTTATTCCACAAATCCCCTGCGAAGATCCCCTGCCGGCGCTCAAAGAAAACGAAAGGGGATTTCTGGACAAAAGTTCCAGAAATCCCCTTACTCATTTATTTTCATGTTTTTATTAAACAACTAATAAGGCAATCACAGTTTTTATTTTTATAATTAATATTCATTATCAATCAAATATTCATATAAATAATCCAAGATTATAGAATTAATTTAATTATTACGAGGTTTGTTTAATTATGAAAGATTTTATGTCTACAAATGTAAACATTGTTGTAAGTGATTTACCAGTGATACTATACAATATTACTGTACAAATATGATCTGTGATTATAGAACTTATTTATGGGAGGATTACTTAAAAGTGATTTTCTGTGATATTTTAATGAATACAAGATTTCGTTTATTATTGTAAATATATGAGACAGTTTATGTCTACACTCGTAAAGAAATAACATATTTTATGTGAGTTAAACAGTGTCATTGTTAATGTACTATGTATAAAAATAAAGACTGTGATTACCTTATTAGTTGTTTAATAAAAACATGAAAATAAATGAGTAAGGGGATTTCTGGATCTTTTGTCCAGAAATCCCCTTCCGTTTTCCTTGAGCGCCGGCAGGGGATTTCTGGACAAAAAGTCCACAAATCCCTGACGCAGGGGATCTTCGCAGGGGATTTGTGGAATAAGCCCTGTTAATCAACCGTTCCATATAATAGTTACATAGCTTCCCGACCAAAATGTTTGAAAAATCAGTTTTTTTTCTCGATTTTTTCAATATATTTTCATGGAAATTTACTCGTATGGATTGGTACTATCGCCAGTTTTAGGCTTCCGCAACTTCATATTAACACCCTGTCTAATTCGACCTAATTTAACTTACTCGTACGATAGTAAAAATATTTATCGAAGAATTTATTCTTCATTTTTTATTTCTATTTAGAAGTAATACACATATGTAACTTTAAATAAATATAATAAATAAAAGAAAATTGAAAAGTTGAGATATATTTCGGACCTTAGTGGGCCGTCATACTTGACTGATGACGGCCCACTAAGGGCCGAAATATATCTCAAGTTTTAAATTTTCTTTTATTTATTATATATATTTAAAGTTACATATGTGTATTACTTCTAAATAAAAAGCTAATAGAGGCATATTATATATATTAAACTAATGTATTTATATTCATACAAAATAAAGACTGTTGTATAAATAAAGGTGATCCTGTAGTAACCACGATGTCAGGGCATGGGGTTCGAATGATCGAGGATTTTCATTTGTTGTAGGTAAAGATAACAGTGATAAGGAGTGTCTTGAAGTGTTGGTATCATCACTATCTGTGTTGCCAAGCTATAATCACACCCATATTGGAGTTCCTTAACTAAATGCAATTACTTGGATATACTTAGATAGGGTGGACGTACCAATCCTAAACCAGCTAAGACGATATTTTGACTTCGCGTAACTGTGATTTTCACAAATTTTGATGGAATGTCTTAGACTTATATATCTGTAAATAGATTCAACATAAGTATTTTAAAATTTCTGTAATTACCAGACAAATCCTAAAATTCGACCTGTTTGAACAGTAGTAGCCGGTTATTGACCCAGATTAAGCCATTGGTTGACCAACATAATATTAGGTCTTTAGATATGAAATTGCCGTTTTCTATAGAGAATTTGAAGGAAACTCAATCTTCAGTACTAAAATTTTTGCATTTTTTTCAGGAATGATAAATCCAAATTATGTAATATACAGACATTAATGTAATTATATTTATTCAAAACACAAAAACTTATATAACATAATAAAAACTTAAAACTATCCTATAAATAAAATAAACCTATTACGAATAAAAAACTGGATCCAGATCGCTGTCCCTTGGTAAGGTGCCCAGAATGCTGGCTACATTACCTCTCTGGATGGCCAGACTTATTCTCTGGCCGAGGTAAGCACCAGCCCTCTGGTCACCCGAGACGTTGACCAGGCGCGATGACAGTTCCTTAAATAATTTTCTTGCCTCTGGACCCCACGGGCCCAAAGTCTCGACGCCAAACGGCATAAACATGTAGCAGCTATCTAAGCTGACATATATGCGCCGTTTGTTGCTTTCGGCCGAATCCGCCGCCGCACCAGCAGCTTTACAAGTTTGTCTAACATGGGAGGCCGCCAGTGTGTCGACGCATGTAGCGTCCCACACTAGCGGACGCCCATGTTTCCAAGGAATTAATGACATACCATCAGGCCTCTTGCCATCGTCTCGTACAATCCCCTTTGGTTCAAGAGTGCACGGTGTATTGACGGTGACAAGGGCCCTCCGGATGATGTCATTTAGGCTGGCATGGCGGGAGAGACGGCCAGCGCTGCGTCGACACGAGAGCCCGTGGTGGCCGTATTGGTCAACGTCGGTTCCACAGGGGCAGCGATGTGGATGTGCTAAGATCGTGCCTAGCCGCAGGCCGATGGCGGTGCCAAAAGAAATATCATCCATAAGTGTGCCTATGTCAGGCGAAGGGAGAGCCCGTAACCAGTATCCCGACTCACGTTCTGAGACGGCAAGGAGACGTGCCCGCTCTGTGTCGCTGATGCAGGTTTCTAATAGTTGTTTTTGTTTAATTTTGCAGAGCGGCTGTATGTATTATTATGTAATTACTTTTGTGTATAAATGAGACAACATAAAGCTAACAGCAACAAAAATTAAAGTACTGAAAAGAGGACGAACTGTTTTTGAAATTTTAATTTTGGTTATCAAACTGACAACAAAACCTAAATTGAATACGTACATGTAAAATCTTAAAATCAACGTACAAACAAAAAACAAATAATGGGAATAGCTATTGAATTACAAAAACTATGAACTCATGAATCCGTAACAAAATTTCAGCAATTTCATATGTAAAGACATTATATAGGTAAAAAAAAACGAAAGCGCATTCGTTAAATTTCAAAATGAACATTTAATGATCGAGTATGACGATAAAATTAAGGCACTTTTTAAAGCCATTGGAACATCACAGCAACAGTATTTTTGCAAATTTTGGCTTTAACTATAATGATGAACTTTTATATTATTCAAACGTAAAGTTTACTGCACCTAACTAACAGTCTTCTTTAACTGTAAAAACAAAGTATTTATTTATTAATCAGTCAGTGTAATCAATATTTACTAGACCTACAACTAGACCTAAGGTTTAATTATATAAACATGGAAAAATATCAGTTCTCTGAAGCTCTGAAGTGCCTTGTACACATCTTCCTGTTTGTACTAGAAAAATGTTTTACTAAAATAAGAGCATTCACAGAACTCTAAACACTTTACACTGTATACTTTGCAAAAATCCAGTCAACTGTAAAACGCCTACAATATACAACTGTCTGGTCGACTCCACGAATATTATAAATGTACCTATTCCAAACCACTGTTCAACTCCTGGAAAATGTTGTTAAAAATCTTTTCAATGCATGTGCTCGTAAAGGCCCACTTTTTATGCATAAAAACCGAACAGAAAGTCGATTATTTTGCCCTAGGGCTTTAATATATATATATTTTTTATTTATTTACAATGGTTGGCTAACCTGCAGCCTTTCCTGTGTACCATAGACGTTATACTTTTTTTACACTGTTTAACGGCTATGGATACAGTCCTTTTGAGCCAATTATAATTTAAAGTTCACAAGATTATATTTGTTTTCATTTCCTCACACTATGCATTGAAAAATGTAGTATGATACATGGGCGTAAAAGCAATAAATTACTTTGCGCCCTTGTAGCATAAACTACTATTAATTTTGTATTTTGCTTCGATATAATAGAAAGGGATTGTTGAAAGGTCAATAATAATAACATAAAATATAGAAATAACCAGTTCTTAACTATATGGTCAACTATAGGCATCCCATACAACAAGCGTTCCAGTAGTTAACCAGTTTGAGAAACGGAATAAAAATTGTTTTTTTTTTTGTTAAACTAATATCTGCTATCAATGCACTGTTTTATCAACTAACTTAATTTCATAAAAGCTTTACAATTTATTTCAAAAGTACTATCTTTTATGTGCATAAAACCTTACCTGCATTGAGCGCTCCTAATAGCAATGGCGACCAAAAGGCAAGTGAATGAGACAATTGTCTACAAAAATGAAAAGAAAAGCTTTATTTTTTTATTCATTCAGCTGAAATTCACAGAGTAGCGTCTCAAAGATGTAATACGGCAACCTACATAGATTTAAAAGCCTTCTATATATAAATATTGGCCCGAATTATTAAAATATTGAATTTTTGACGTAAGTGGTCAACTACAGGTGACTGGTTTAGGACTGGTACGACCATATGTAACACCTAGCTATCCCAAATGCCAACTTAGCCCGCGGATAGTGCACCCTGCTGACTTTGCCGACTGACTGTTATAGCTGTCGTCGTCATATTGTGAATTCGGCATTTTATTTTAATACTTATCACTTGCTAAACTGTGAAGGAAAGCATCGTGAGGAAACCTCCATGCCCTAGAAAGCGTGTATTTGTGTATTTGTGCGGTAGAACTCACTATCATCCATCACGTTGGTGCTTAATAATCGTCGGTGAAAAGCGGTTGTAACGAGTATGGATTGTGACTTGCATTTCATGGCTTATACTCGGGAACACCTCTGACACTCCCTCAGGGATTCATGTCGTGACGATATATATATATAAACATTTACAGCAAAAACAAAAGCGGAACCAAATGATACCAATTATTCAAACTACGACCTCGAGTTACAGTTGCTATACGATAATCACCTTTACGCGGTGAAAATAAGAATCACTATCGTAAATCGTGTTAGGGCTTTCAATTATTCATTGATTTGAACTATCTGAATAATCTGGATATCGGCTATTATCCGAATAATATATCAAATATTTATTTTTCTGTTTGCAACGCCAAATTACGTTTTTCGTGAATTTAGTGATCTTTCCGATTTGTTTTTCTCGATGATTGTGATACTTGTGTCAAATCTGAAAAAGAATGATGTTCAATTACTTAACTACTTACACAAATTTTTTATGTTAAAAATATTTTGTTTTAATATGCTGAATTGCCCAAACGTGAGAGCATGTTTGGCGCAACCGACCCTTAGACCACACATACTACGTATTCTACGTAAGGAACACAGTTAATGCATATAATCTCAAATAGTATTTTAATAGGAACTGGACACGATTACTTGACTGTGACATCACGAATTGATAACCTACTTTTTTGAAGGTGCCAAATAGCATGTTGCTACGCGATAGCCACACCCACTAGATGACACTAAAGTTTGAACTTTGATTCACATACGTCCATGAATAAATCGAGGAACTTACAGGGTCGACCCCAATCGGATAAAGCAAGATGTTTATTTCTGCCCGTATGACGCCAGTAAACAAACTATACAGGGTGAATTAAAGGTCACGCAAGGGGAACAATATGGCCAGATCACATTGTGACTAGATGCCAGCTCAAAACAAGGTTAAAATGTTCCATTTTAACTAATATGGCTAAAGGTTAAATATCAGTTGCTCGATACAAAGTGCACAACTTAACTTAGTTTTTCTTGTTAAGAAATTTAATGAAAAACATACTAAAGCCTAACTCAGCGTCTCTTAACCTGTGGTCCGCGGACCCCTGCGGGTCCCCGAGCATATGTATGGGGGTCCACAGCCGAATCTATAGACTGAGACATTTACTGCTTTTCTCAACGACATACCTCTGTGAAAAGGCATTCTCTGCTCTTGTGTATACCAAAAACAAATACAGAAATAGATTAAAAGTCGAATCCGATTTGAGACTACAACTCCGTAGTTATATAAACCCAAATATCACTAATTTAGTTGCAAAAAAGCAGCACCAACCTTCTCATTAACGTATTTTATATAAAAAAGTATATAGAATTAAATGCTTTCCCGATCATAACACGTATTGAAGTGAGCCGTTTTATATAAATCAAAAAGTATATATTTTTTGTAATTTGTAGAACTAAAATAAACGGTCCGAAATTTATTGCTGCTTTTTTATTAAGGGGGTCCTTAAAATTGTGCTTGATTTCCTAAGGGGTCCGTGGACAAAAAAGGTTAAGAAACGCTGGCCTAACTGATATTAAACTATTGTCGTGTTTCAAAAATTTGAAAAACAATCTATGTTGTCTGTTTGGGAACGAGATCCGTCGCATCTGATTAAATCGCAAAAGTTTCTTTCTAGTGTTCTGTTCTGCTGTCCTGCATTTCTAGAAGACAAAATATCTATTTTGGCCCGCCACCATGTTCATCCATCCAACCATCAGCCTAGTTCGTCCACTGCTGAACATAAGCCTTTCCAGGGCTTTGCCACTCCCGGCGGTCATCCTGGAAAAATTGCCCATACTCACACACGCTGGGCAGGCGGGTTAGTGAGCGCGGTGTTGGAACCCTCGCACCAGTGACGCCGCTGCCCGCCACCAGTCTGTTCTATATAAGGCCCGGCTATTAGGGATGGATATACCGCCATCCATCGGTCCCAGGCATGGTGGGCCTCCTGGTTTTTTGCCTGTGAGCTGTCCTCTTACTCTCCCCCGAATTACTTCGAGGGGGTATCCAAGTAAGATGGTAGTACCTCCACAGTCGAGCTCGGCATCAGCTCTACCACCTATTAAACCACCACTTATTCCTTTATGTGAACATTAAAATTTTATTGCTCGATATTTATTTGACTCAATACGGTCCATTGTCATCACATCAGTGATTCGGAAGTCAACGACACAATGCGGTTCGGATTATATATCGAACAATAAACTTTGCTTGTTATTAATATTAGGTCTTTACATATGAAATTGCTGTTTTCTTAAGAGAATTTGAATGACGTTAATACCGTGGAAGCCGTGTATGAATGAGACAACATTAAGCTAACAGCAACATGAATTTAATTTTTGAAAAAAGTCAGTTGTAAAAAAATATTACGAATCTTATCATGGAAATGAATGGCATTTAGGACGAACTGTTTTTGAAGATTTATTTTTATAGTCAAACCGAAAATAAAAACAAAATTTAATACGTAGATGTAAAACCTTTACATCAACTTTCAAATAATTGAAATAGCATGAATCTGTAAGAAAATTTCGGCATTTTCATTAGTAAAGAAAGACCTATTATTTATAATGAAATTATATGTAACTACGATGATAAAATGACACATTGGATAAGTAGAGTTTTGACTTACCTACATAGGTAGTGATATCCAAAATAAGAACCTATTCTTTCTACCTAAAAGAAAGTCTTCGATAGCATAGCAGACCATATCGAGTTTTAACCGCTCGGTACAACTAGTCTATCCCTCTCGAAATAAATCAACAGAGTGAAAGAGAGCACTGTAATACTTTATATTCGACTGTACCACGCGATATCACGTTTAAATTAAAGTAAATAAATAAATATCTCGAAATAAATATCAAGCTCAATATGGTTTGCTATGCTAGACAAGCAGATCTTTTTTAGATAACTTCTTTCTTTTTTTGTACCGTCCGCGTTCACAGTTTAATTTAGAATCTTATATATAATGAACTTATATAATAGTTAATTAACGATTCCTCTAAAACGAATTCTATATACCTGGCCCAATAATTGCCTATTATTTAACAATGCACCTACTAGTTTAAATACTGCAATATAGGTTACATTTGTAAAAAAAAACCTTTCTACTTGCGTACTATAATTTCCTTCAAGAAAAAGCTGAAAGAACATTACCTCTCATTATAATATCAATATTTATGTATTCTATAATAATATATATATATATATTTTTGTATTTATATTTTATAGTGTGTATTTATAGTATTTGAATACTATATTATTGCTATTTTTATGTTTTATATATTTATATTTTTAATTTGCATCAATCTCCTTGTGCACTTGTATGATTACTCGTTTAAATTATTATTTTTTTTGTTTGTTATTTCCTGTTGGTTTTGCTGGAAGAAATCTCTTCTTAGAGATAAGCACGCCAATGTGCATATTGTTTTAATGTAAATATTATATGTATCCCTGTTTCTGTATATGTGTGTACAATAAAGAAAGATATCGTCACGTAATGTATCCATGCTCGGTACATTCGCATTTCACCGATCGCCGCTTTTGTACTGTAATAAGTAGAATAACAGACTCATCGTCACACATCCCAAGATGCATCAAAGGACAGACGTAGGTACCAGGGGTGTCCAACGTAATTAGATATTTGTAACATTGTGGCAGTGTGTGGTAGAGCTGATGCCGGGCTTATTTGGAGACCCCCCCTACCCTAAGAGGATAGCTAAAAAAAAACTAGGAGGCCCATCATGCCTGGGACCGATGGATGGCGGTATATCCATCTCTAATAGCCGGGCCTTATATGGAACAGACTGGTGACGGGCAGCGGCGTCACTGGTGCGAGGGTTCCGGCACCGCGCTCACCAACCCGCCTGCCCAGCGTGTGTGAGTATGGGCAATTCTTCCAGGATGGCCGCTGGAAGTGGCAAAGTCCTGGAAAGGCTAATTAAAATTAAAAAAAAATGTCTAAGCAGTGGACGAACTAGGCTGATGGTTAGATGGATGAACATGGTGGCGGGCCAAAATAGATATTTTGTCTTCGAGAAATGCAGTCAGCAGAACAGAACACTAGAAAGGAACACTTGCGATTTAATCACTGTGTAGGTAGGTAGAGTGAATGCAATGGAAATACAGTACTCCCAAAGTAATAATGCGCATACAAATCTATAGCCGAGTGACCGGACGTACCACGTGACCTTATTGATTGTATAGAAAGTGTAAGGAAATACGAACTTTGCCGAACTGTGGCGAATATTTGTACGCGCATTATCATTTTGGGAGCACTGTACTGTACGTTCCTTACCGAGTACGTGTAGTTTCACATTGAATCATAGAGTAATATTTTATGTAAAGTTAGAGTATATGAATACAACGGCGTTCACGGGCCGGATTGAGGGTGTCCGCGGGCCACATTGTGGCCCGGGGGCCGTATGTTGGACGGGCCTGGTCTATACCGACATTTACTCATTCACGTAATCAACCTTTCCTGTTTAACTTATCCGAGACATCTTGATCTGGTTGTTTGGTTCACGTTTGTGTAGGTTTAGTTCGCGTGTGTGTGTGTTAAGGGGCAGGTCGCGGCCAACGACCTTGAGTCTTGTGTCGGTACAAATATCGACAGAAACTATATTGAATTAACGTTCATATCAGCGCGCACTCCATTACGTCGCTAGATAGCTCCGGATAGCGCGAAAGAGCGGTTAAAAATAATTGAAAAATGTATAAAAATATTGTAGCTAAATTACCAATCAAAGGAACCCAATTCTTGTTATTATATCGCCAATTTGACTGTTTCAATTTGTTTCTTTGCAGACTTTATTAATTAAATAGGACCTTGTTTTGGTATTTAATTTGTTTAATTTAAAATGAAATGAAAATTAAAAATTTTAAGCAAATCATATTATATTTGTGGAATGACAGCGATAAGTCTCACCACCCATCATGCTGGGACGTAACAATCGTCGGTGAAACGTGGATGTAGGAGTGTGTACTGTGACTCGTATTTCACGTTTTTTTTTATTTAGATTTATTTAGCCAACACATTAGTGCAATTGCACTAATATACAAATGTCATACTATCCCATCTCTATTTTCTTGATTAGTACCCTCCCCGCATTACCCCGCAACAATTCGGCAGTGGCGGAAAAAAATCTAACTTTTCCGTGGTTGATAAGGTCTATGATAAGGTGATGTCTAATGGGTAAGTAACCTGTGGCATTAGCACTAAAATAAATAGAAATCCCTAGAGAATCTGCGTATGACATTTATATGGTTACCAAGTTTCAGAAATATAATAATACTTGATGTAATACTTTATTGTTACCAAGACCTCGGTCGAAGGACTAGAGTTTTACAGGGTTTTCACAAACATTACACTCAACCCACATACCCTCACACAGACCATAAAATTTTACCATTCTTAAATTTGTCAAAATTTTATTGTTTTTTTTTTTTTTTTTGTGTTTATATTATACTATCAATGTAAATAATGGAAGAGCGGAGCCTCCTAAGACAGGTATATTCTTTACTTAAGGCCCTTACCATTGCCAAATGGGTACTTTCTAAAGCCTACTCCTCGTTTATGGCCAAACCAAAAATAATGAAAAAATGTATTATGAATAATCAACTCTTAGACAACATATGCAACAGTTTTCTTTTTCATACCACCAAAACTTCTACATGTTTTTTTTTTTTTACTGAATGGTGTGTTTTGACCTCAAATTCCCTACTGCTCCTGAGTGGCTTGGCCGATTGAATTCATCTATGCTTTGATAAATAGATAAACTTTATAGCTATAAACATAACATAAGATTATTCAATCGAGTAATCACGTCCAAGTGAAAAGTATAATTTTCCCCTATTTCGCTCTCTCAAGGACGCTGCGAGCGTCGTAACAGCCACTATGCATTGCGCGCTGATATGAACGTTATTTCAATGTCGTTTCCGTTGATATTTGTAGTGACAAATATCGAGCTGCTAATTTGGCGATGGTAATCGTCTTAAAAGGAGACTCCAACAACGCACGACGGCAGCGACCTTGATAGAATTTTTTATTTAGTTTAATTTTAAATGTTATTTAGTTTTAATTTTATTATTTTTTTTGTTATGTATTAGATTTTTTAGTGTTATGTTTTGATATAATAATTAAAGTTACAGAAATAAATTATTTGTATTTATTTGTATTATTTATTTATTTATTTATTATTTTTCGATTTTCATGTTACTGTTATTTTTCAATTTACAATACAATTCTTATTGACATAAAGACGTTATACTTAGCAAGTTTCTAATTTTTCCAAAACTTGTGATATTGTTTAGGGTATCGTCTCTAAATAATGGTACTTCACGTATTTTTTTTCCAGACAAAAATGTTGTATCTGAGAGACGTTGACAAGAAAGGCAGCGGATTATGAGAGATATTCCCCCATGGGGAGAATGTCCCCGTATTATTATGAGAGATATTCCCCCATGGGGAGAATGTCCCCGTATTATGAGAGATATTCCCCCATGGGGAGAATGTCCCCGTATTATGAGAGATATTCCCCCATGGGGAGAATGTCCCCGTATTATTATGAGAGATATTCCCCCATGGGGAGAATGTCCCCGTATTATTATTTATTGTATAAAAATGATTACCTATTTCCGTAGATTATTTGATTATATTACATTAAAACCGACCTGTAATAGGTGTATCTGATATACCTACATTACATAATAGTAGTTTATGCTACTAGGGCGAAAAGAAATAAATTACGAGGACGATTTAAAACACGAGCGTAGCGAGTGTTTTAAACGTAACCGAGTAATTTATTGCTCTTACGCCCGTGTATCATACTACGTTTTTCAATGCATAGTGTGAGGAAATAAAACAAATATAATTTTGTGAACTTTAAATTGTAATTGGCTCAAAAGGATTGTATCCAGAGCCGTTAAACAGTGGAAAAAAAGTATGACATTTATGGTACACAAGAAAGGCTGCAGGTTAGCCAACCATTGTAAATAAATTAAAAAAAAATAATAATAATAAAGCCCTAGGGCAAAATAATCGACTTTCTGTTCGGTTTTGATGCATAAAAAGTGGGCCTTTACGAGCACATGCATTGAAAATAAATATATTATAATTTCAATTTCAACTTCGATACAACCGTAATTTATTTATGTGGATACTTCCTATGCCGCCTCTTAATTAACGTGTTATTACGTTATATGGTTCAATTCTACTTAATGTAAAATGACGAGCTCAACATCAGGTACTTGGACCCTACAGGTTTGTGTCTAAAGTTACAACATCTTTCCTGCTGGATAATATGCAGCCCTGTATTCAAAGACCGGAATGTACGGGACATATTACTTGACCCGTTTTGTTTCATCAGATTTTGCTTGTGTTTATTATCAAAGTCATAATAATGTATGAACTCTAGACTCAAGTTACAAAGTCTATTTCTATATATACAATCATTTTCTATCTAGAATAACAATAAATTCGTAACAATGTTGTGACTAAAATAAACATAATTTTGTAAACAAACAGGAATTTTGTACTTTACAAAAGCCAAAACTACATACGTAGTTACATAACTTCCTAAATAATTAAATATTGGTAATTTTCAGATTATTTCATATACGTGCGCTGAGACGTGGTCTCTTACCAAAGGCTTGATCCGCCGATCAACGAGCTATGGAGCGATCTATGCTTGGGATATCTTTGACGGATAAAATCCGAAACGAAGATATCCGTCAGAGATCTTAGGTGACCGACATAGCCTGCCAAATCAGTAAGTTGAAGTGGCAGTGGACTGGCCATACTTGTTGCCGACGTGATAACCGTTGGGGCCGTAAAACATTGGAAAGGAGACCATGTACATATAGCAAAGCGCAGCGTAGGCCGTCCTCGTGCCCGCTGGATTGTCGATCTGAAGGACGTTGCGGGTGGCGGCTGGATGAGGATGACTGAGTACCGCCAAGAGTGGCGTATTGGGGAGGCTTATATCCAGCAGTGGACGAATACTGGCTGATGGATGGATGGACGTGTGGTATAAGACCTACCAGTACACGAAATTTCAAGTTTCCAAGTCAACTGGAAGTACTTTTTGGGTTTCCCTGCGCCTGTAGCATAGTGTTTAATCGCGCGCGACGCCACTAGTTGAATCACAAGTGCAAGGAGCGTGACGTACTGTTTAATCGAAAAAACATCGTGTCACGTTCCTCGCACTTGTGATTCAACTAAGTCGCATCGCGCGCGATTAAACGCTGTGCTACGGAGTGGTGAGCAAATTTGTAGGAAATTGATTATGTAAAGCGCAATTACTTTTTTTCGCGTCGAGTTAGAAGCCTGAAGTTTTTACAGCACCATGTAGTTGTAGACTTCTGTAGGAGGTATCAGTTTCAACTTGATGTCTCACACGGGGTCCGAGCAAAGGGGTCTTGACAGGTGGACAGAAGGGTAGACGGACAACAAAGTGAACCTATAAGGGTTCTGTTTTTCATTTTGAGGTACGGAACCCTAAAATGGATGAAATACGGTAAGGACTTTATGTATTACAAGCATTTCTGAAATTTAATTATCCGCCTTTGAAAAAGAATCCTGGCTTCGGGCCAGTATTCGCCACGTAAATAAAAAGTTTGATAATAAAAAGTTGTATAAATGTATTAAACAAACACGGCTCACCTCTGTAATTATGTACTATGATCGGGATAGCCGACCAGTTTCAGCAGATTCAGACTGCCTTCATCGGGGCGAGTAAAGACGTTTACACGACGATGACACGTAATGTTAATAAGGTACTCTGCCACTATGAAGTTGGTTACGCCTAACACCGCGGGCAGCAGGCCGCAACACTGCGGGCAATAGCCCGCAACATTGCGGGCAGCAGGCCGCAACACTGCGGGCAGCAGCCCGCAACACTGCAGGCAGCAGCCCGCAACACTGCGGGCAGCAGTCCGCAATGCGCGGGACGACATCATCGGTGCAGGTGGCGTTAGCGGTCTGACAGATTCGTTAGGCGTCCGCACAATTGGTTACTTCCGGGCTTGCGTTATCAATTTCCAATTTGTTTAGATCATGAAATATCCTCAAGTTTCATTTAATTATATAACTAATAAAAATCATAAAGATAACATTTATTGTGTTAAAGATAAAGGTAAAGATAAAGATATTTATTTGCTTAAATTGTGGTACATAAGTTGTACTGACGCAAGTAATTATCTATGCTTTATCAAAGTTATCTACATATACGCCTTCTCAAACACGCAAAAGGAAAGAAAGATCAGGCCATCCTTAAAAAATAATTTTAAAAAAACAAGAAAATCTAAGTAAATATTATTCTAGAGTCATTGACGTTAGTGCAGTCGATAAACGGGGTTCTTTACTATTTTAAATACATTATGACAACAAAGAAAACTTCGTTTTTAGGGATCCATCCCGCTAGACTCGTTACAAATATTAGATTGAGATTCAATGAAGTGGCTAATATTTTTAAATTAAACAAGAACCAAAAACAAGCCTTTTTCTAAGTAATCGAAACAGAACACCTGAATTCAAAATTCACTCAATAGTTTTCAACAAAACCTTGGTATCTATGTGTTTCGTATGCTGCCATCGCAAAGTTTTCATTGGTTTCTGTAAATCAGAACTTCAAATTTTTTTTAAATTCTAATTTATAGAAACCAATCTACACAAAACCAAACTTCAAATTATTTTTAATTCAAAAATTTTTATTAACAGAAACCAATAGAAACTTTGCGATGGCAGTATATACAATACATATGTAATAAGGTTTTGTTGAAGAACTATTAAGTAAATTTTGAATCTAAGTGTTCTGTTTCGATTAACTAGAAAAAGGTAGGTTTTTCACAATCCGGCTGCGAAACCGCTCTTAAAGAAACGAGCAATAAAATAAAAAATATTTGATTGGAAGTGTGTTTTTTTTAGAAATTTGGCATACCTATCACCTTCCCCCCCGGACTTTGTACAGTACAGACGTGTCTATTGTGAACCGCCGTTACTTTGTTTTAATAATTTATTAATACTTTTACCGCTAAAAATTACAATCAAAATATTAGGAGTGCATACAGACGAAGGAGCTGTCCGGCCCGCAACGTGTCGCTGGATCATCTTGTTCACCCACAAAGTGCTAAGTTGTACTAGGAGTGCAGTAATAGTAGTAAGTAGCGTGGGGACATCTAAACAGACGCCATTTCCAAAGAAACGACCGCCATTATAATTTACGACGCCATTTTAATAAGCCACGCCTACCTGCTCCACCTCATGCGCAAGATTGTACCAACTACACGCTGCACCACTCGCTGCCATCTTTACTAGCACACCTTTGTTACGAGTATATATGATAAGAAATACACCGCTCCATTTCTTTGCACGCCTGGTACTTGCTTGTCACTGCTGATAATCTCAGACAGAGTGTGATAATCCTTTTTATAAGAAATATTTTCATAATTGTCTGAACACTTAGTAGATGTATCACTCACCGAAGAAAAGTGCAGTGGAACATTCCCCGAAAAAAATGGGATCAGAATCGAACTTAGCCGAGTTGAAAGAAAAGGGTAGCATCGATAACTTTACGCAAAGATCAAAGAGACTCAGAAGTGCTGATGATGAAAATGATCGTTCTATACAAGAATGTCTGCAAAATTTTATGGACAAAATAACTGAAAAATTCGATAACTTGCAAGCCGTACAAAATACGCGATTTTTTCAACTGGAGACAACCCTCAATCGAATTGATAATACAACTATGGAACTTGAAAAGTCAATTGGATTGCTCACAACACAATATGAAGAGATGGCAGTTAGGGTTTCAGACCTAGAGTCAAGGACCAAAGATAATGAAGACACCATCCAGTCCCTTAAAGATGAAATAGAGAACCTACACCGAAGTGCTAAGATCACGTGTATTGAGTTGCGCAACGTTCCTTCAAAGTTGAACGAGACAAAGCAAGATATCTCAAACTACGTGACAAACCTGTGCAAGAATGTAAATGTAGAGTTCTCAACATGTGATATCAAAGACATGTATAGAATCCCTGGGAAACTCGAATCCAATAAACCCATAATTGTTGAACTGTCAAGCACAACGACTAAACAAAGCATCCTGAAAGGAGCCAGGACCTATAACTACAGCAACAAGAGTAACAAATTGAACGCATCGCATCTCGGAATAAAGCTAACTTCTCCAATCTACATAGCAGAACATCTCACAGCAAAAGCAAACCGTCTGCTCTTCCTTGCTAGAGACCTGGTCAAAACTCACGGATATAGATTCTTCTGGACGAGTAATGGAAAGGTATTTGTAAGAAAGTCCGAAGGATCGCCAATAATACTAATTAAAAGTGAAGATCAAGTCCAGGCACTAAAATCCAAGTGACTATGTAGCGTATTTTTTTCACTAGTGTTATTACACCTAGTTTTAAACACTTTTGAAGGGATAGTACGATTTTGCCCGATTCCGTTAAAAATACTTCCTTCAGAGATGTTCGTGTATCTTGTAACTTTCTATTTATTTTTATATTATGCATGCCTTTCTTTAGTTTTA
This sequence comes from Ypsolopha sequella, assembly GCA_934047225.1. Classification (NCBI taxonomy): domain Eukaryota; kingdom Metazoa; phylum Arthropoda; class Insecta; order Lepidoptera; family Ypsolophidae; genus Ypsolopha; species Ypsolopha sequella. The sequence goes on along the minus strand of OW204002.1, from coordinate 6,404,850 downwards.
AGTAGCAATGATTATCTTTTAACTTTTTTTGCTAACACAGCGCAGTTCAACCTCACAAGTAAACTACACACCAATCACACAAACACAAATCTATTAAAAAAGACGACACACTATTATCTGACTTCTCAACCACCCAGTTCTTTATACCTACATCTGATACTTTTATTACCCTATAATCCCCTTAAATGCAAGTATGGAAATAACAATAACTCTTATATTCGTCATTATTATAAAGTTATTGAATTTTATGAGCCGTTTTCCTTATCTTTTATTCATTCTAGATGACTAGTCAAAACTTAATTAATAATGAAATAGACTCTATCTCAGTAGCTTCTTCGGTAATATGTGACCCAGAAGATTGCCATAATATTTTTGAAAGGTCTACTACCAATTTCCGAATTATCACTCAAAATGTGAGAAGCATCTACGCGAACTTTTGTAAATTTGAGGTATTTTTATCTAGACTGCAATTTGAATGCGACATATTAATACTGACTGAATGTCAATTACGTGTACACAAACCGCCACCTTTACTTAATGGTTTTTCAGTTTTCTCTACAAAACATAATCACATTCAAAATGATGGTGTGGTAATTTATATAAAACACGGTATCATATGTGAAATTGAGGAACCTACATTTGAAGGGGGGAACTGTCTAATCGTTAAAATAAAAGATGAATTGGCAATTATAGGAATATACAGATCTCCTTCATATAAGAAAATGACAGAGATTAACGCTTTTTTTAAATCCATACAAGCTGTAGTACCAACTCTTAGTTCATTTAAGACAAAAGCAATCTGTGGAGATATTAATATTAACATAGAGCCAAAATCTAGAGATAAAGACAGACACAGCTGCAGTTATCTGGATTTTATAGGTGAAATCGGTTTCCTTCCTGCCCATACATTACCAACTCGTTTTGACAACTGCCTTGATCATGTTCTCCTGTCCTCGAACACATTTGCCACTGCTTCTGTTGCTGTCCTGAACAGTCCCATTACGGATCACAATGCGGTTTTTCTTGCCCTAAGCAAACAGTTTATCAATAAGGCCAAGCAAACTTTTCTGAAAACTGATTTTCAAGGTGCTCTAGCTTCACTGGAGTGCTCAGACTTTTCGCCAATTATGACAGATACCGACCCTAATACTGCTGCTGAGAAGTTTGTAAAAATAATATCTGAGGCAATAACTAAAAATACGCAAAATATCGTTATTCCAAGCAAAAAGCGAACGATTAAGCCCTGGATTACCCAGGGTCTCTTAAAATGTATCAGAAACCGAGACAAGATGCACTATAACTTAAAAAAGACACCCAATAACGACATCTTGAAACTAACTTACCTTAGGTACAGAAACTTCTGTACAAAATTGCTAAAAAGGCTTAAAATTGTCCATGAGCGATCTGAACTAGAACGTGCCTCAAAAGACAGTAAAAGTACATGGAAAGTTATAAAAAATATAACCGCTACAAAAAGGGTAAGTTCAGAGCCGATAGAGTTGTTAAAAGCTAAATCAAACCCACAAAATTCTGTGAATTCTGCTAATGATTACTTTGCTTCTGTTGGAGAGACGCTGGCTCAGGTTATTACTACCAACAATAATAGTAGTGCAAACATAAATATAACACTTCCTCCTACCGTTTCTAAATCTATGGTTCTTTTGCCTACACATGAAGCGGAAATAGAATCCTTAGTTTTAAATCTCAAAAGCGATTGCGCTAACGGGTGTGACAAAATTTCTTCCAAATTTCTCAAAATGGCTAAAAACCTAATAGTTCCCGCGTTAACAAGAATATGCAATTTATGCCTAGAGAGTGGCATATTTCCTGATGTTTTTAAAGTTTCCCTAATTCGACCCATTTATAAGGATGGTGACAAGGCAATAATAAGTAACTACAGACCTATTTCGATTTTGCCAGCTCTATCAAAAATATTAGAAAGAATATTAAACTCTCGGCTTATAAACTATTTAGAAAAAAATAATCTTCTTGCTAACACACAGTTTGGTTTCCGAGCTGACAGATCTACCGAAAAATGTGTTACACAGCTGGCAGATCACGTCTCTACTCAACTTGATAAGAAGCAGAAATGTCTAGGCATATTTTTAGACTTAAAAAAAGCCTTTGACACTGTTTCCATACCTATACTGGTTGAAAAGCTGGAAAGATTAGGAATTAGAGACACTCAACTCAGAATATTTGAAAACTATCTCAGTAATAGAACCCAAAAAGTACAAATTGGCTCTTACATAAGTTCCGAAGCACCTGTTACCTATGGTATTCCCCAGGGAAGCATCCTTGGTCCGACTCTTTTCCTGATCTATATTAATAACCTTTGTGAGATTAGTCTACAGAATGCTAAAACCTATTGCTTTGCAGACGACACCGCTATTATATTTCATGGAAGGAGTTGGTCGGAGACGTTTTCTCTCGCGGAACAGGGTCTTAGTGTAGTTTCAGACTGGCTTACGTCGAACTTATTAACATTAAATTTGAAAAAAACAAAGTATTTGGCTTTTTCTATTCTTTCTAACAAAGATATTTCCAACAAATTTACTCTGAAAGTGCACAATTGTGAAGATAAAACCAAATGCTTCTGCATACCCATTGAAAGGACCAAGTCAATAAAATATCTTGGAGTCATAGTAGACGATCAATTGAGCTGGAAACCTCACATTGACTTATTAGTTGGACGCATAAGAAAACTTATTTGGATTTTTAAACAACTAAGACATGTAGCTAACCGTAGAGTACTTACACTTGTTTATCATGCCTTGTGTAGATCAATTTTAGGCTATTGTATAACAGCATGGGGTGGCACTTGTAAGTCATATATGATTCGCCTGGAACGCGCGCAAAGATCTGTCCTGAAGGTAATGACGTGCAAGCCTTATCGTTACCCTACCAGAGATCTTTACTCAACCTGTAATCTTCTCACAGTACGGCAGCTGTTTATTTTCTGTTTGGTATCAATCCACCACATGACTCTGCCTTTTGACCAGAATTTCTACTCTTCCACAAGAAGACATGATAACGTTTGCACTACTATACACGCCCGCACTGCCTTCTTGCAAAGACAACATATCTTCCTAGCTGACTATTTATATAATAAGCTGAATAAAAAACTCAATATATACCCCAAGATAATGCGTAGTTTTAAAACGGCAGTGCGTAGTTTTCTCTTGGAGCATGACTATGAAATGACCGAAAATCTTTTATCAATTGATAAATGATAGGTATTACCGTTTTCAGCGCTCATCTTCATACAATATTTATTTATTTTTTTGTTTTTCATTTGTTATATTACCTTTACATATTAGATACATATACATAGATATTAATATATACTTCTCCACACATCACTCCAAATACACTCTCCATGATAAGTTCAACCTATGTATTTTATCCTTGTATAACTACTAAAATAAGTTCTTTTCTCTAATATTAATTTATGTTTTTCGCTGTGTATTTGTAATTTGTTTTCTTAACGAATAGTTTAACAGTAATATTTTTATTTGATAGGATCATAATTTTTTGCATGCTACATAGATTAGGTTTGACTTTCTTAAATTGTTAAATAGCCATAAAAATTATTAGTCTGTTTTTTGTCGAATTGCCCATACATAAATAGCATTTAGTCCGATGGAAGGCGCTGGAAGCCAAACCACAAGTTAATCCTCGATTAGCTTAGCTTGGTTTCTAACGTTGACCAATACTTGTATTTACCTTAAGATAGAAACTAATTATGTATTTTTGTAAAGCCTGATGTACGTTTTGAATAAAGATTATTATTATTATTATTATTACCTATCTGGAAATCGGAATTGACTTGAGTGGTTAAACCTGATTAAGCAGACGTATTTGGAAAATAAAAAAATTACACATATTCTATAGGTATACATCCCACTTATATTATAAATGCGAAAGTTTGTGTGTATGTGTGTAGTTAGTATGTTTGTTACTTCTTCACGCTGAAACAGCTGGACGGATTTGAATGAAATTTGTAGTGGAGAAGCGTATACCCTGAATGTATGAAAAAACAGTTTTTTTTTCACGAAATATTGTTCGTATGGACGAGTTCTGTCGCCCGTTTCCGGCTCCCGCAAGTTCATCAAGTATAAAATAATTTGAATATGTAACACTCGCACTTGAATTCTTACCCTACCCGTGTAAAAAAAGCTTTACGCGAGTTACTCTACTACTAGCTAGCTACAGTAGAGCCCCTGAGTGATGGCGCCTATGACGTTTAAATGCCTACAAAGTATCGTAAATATTTATAAGCACGTTTGAATTAAAAAATGTAATACTTCATTGTTGATAGTGATGTACTACTTGTTTCGGTTATTATTTTTCAAATTGAATGTTGCTTTATTGTGTAATAGAATTCGTATAGAAACAAAGTTTTTTTTTTTAAAGTTTCTCATTTTTTATAGGTCGTGTTTGAGGTCGCCAAGTTACGCAATAATATTTAATTAAAACAAAACAATGACGAAGTTAAACTAAACGAAAATAAATGATAGTAAAATACTTTTTTCGATTTAGATATTTAAACATCTCTTGGGGGCCCCGGGGCACTACACCGCATAGCCCTCCGATAGCTACGCCACTGGTTTTGGCACATTTTCCTTTTGTATCATTATGTTGAACGTTGAACGACGTGTCTAATGTTGAGTAAACTCACACTTGATTTTTATTTTTAACCGAAATTTGAAATGTACCTCATCACTAAATGCAGCTGTCATAAGTGCCATCACTCAGTGGCCCTACCTTAATTTAAACTTGTTATTAGTGTCGGTTCGGCGCAACACAACTTAACTTATTTGACAGGACTAACCTTATTTTGAGCGTCCTGTCTTTGTCTTGTCGATACAGAAAGAAAAAGACAGAACGCTTAAATTAAGTATAGTCCTGTCACTTAAGGGTCAGTGTTCCGAGATTCGGGGTTCGGGGTTATGGCTTTTTAAGACGGTAAAAATTCAAATTTCTGAATAAAATAAATACCACTTGTTACCTTACAAGATGAAGTGCAGGTTCATTAAAAAAATCACGGCAATAATGTATAGTAACTTCAGAAAAAATACAGGAATTTCAAGAAAATCTCTTGAATAGCATTGCAGCGCTTCGGGTGTAACCTGAACTTGACATCCTGTTTTTTTTTCTGAAGTTACTATACATTAGTGCCAAGATTTCTTTTAATGAACCTGTACTTCATCTTGTAAGGTAACAAGTGGTATTTATTTTGTTCAGAAATTTGAATTTTTATCGTCTTAAAAAGCCATAACCCCGAACCCTGTTTTGCCCAATATCGGAACTCCGACTCAATGTGCTACACCGAATCGGTGTTTTTATATGCAATGGCAAAATTAAACAATTAGGTTTGTTTCCATATCCGAAATACAAGTTTAAAAATTCTCCATATTTGTAAGCGTTATGTGCAAACATATTATCAGGCACTTTGTGAAACAATTCTGGCAAATGCGAAATACCACGGCAGTTTTTTCGGGTGATTTTGCTAGCGATTTTCTACGGAAATTATTGTATTTTCTTTTTTCAATCAATTTTGGCGCACGCGCCAGAATGGCCGTCCTGGTCCTTACAGTATACAAGCTGAAATTTAATCAACCGCCCCAATTCATACTGGACACTCGTTTAGTGATCAGGATTCAATGACCCTTTTTTTCGAAATCATAAACAATAATTTTTTGCTCCTATACGAACTGGACTAGTTCAAATACAATAGGAATGATGCCTGGGTTGTCAATAAATTTATACACTTGTATGCGTAAAATTGAAATTCAAAAATTTATATCATCATCTTGCATAAAGTTTAATTTAAAAATTTTATAAAAAAATTTGGCAGTTATTAATTTGCCTTCTGCCAAAATACAAAGTTTTGACAACAGTTCCAAGTATTTTCAAAGAAAAAAAGGTTTTTTACTTTGACTGCCATCCCTATTTCTAGTATAGGCAGTTCGGGAGTAATTTTTTTTTTTCGAATTTCCCTTTTGTGACGTTAAACATTGTTTCTGATCACTTACCCTGTCTCCAGTATGAATACGGGCGGTTGATTAAATTTCATTTTATATATTTATTCCTAACATAAATATAATATTTTGCATTTCAATTTTTTTTTTTAAATATATATTCTTATTGCACACAGACTTGACGTGCTTATCTCAATAATGAGATAATAATAATTACATCGGCAGAACCCGCAAATATTTATTAAATGAAGCATCTGATTGATCATCCTTATCAACGTTTCAGGCCAATGACGTCACGAATAGTCATGATCAAGTTTAAATAATTATAGCAAAATATTTATAATTTATCGTTCACGAGATAATGTCATGTAAACTTAGGGTTGCCAGATGGGAAAACCAAAATATCTGGGCAAATTTCAAAAAGTCAGGATCTCGGGGTTATGGTCGGGACAAATAAATATTACGAATCAAAATATTTTTTTATTATTAAAGTTAAAGTAATTACAACAAAGTACTTTTTTACCCGCCGATCGTTGTTATTTGTTATTTGTCGGGACAATTTGTATTTTGTCGGGACTCTGGACATCATATGAAATGTCGGGACAATCCCGACGAATTCCGACCATCTGGCAACCCCAATGTAAACTATTAATATTTAGTGGCGCCTTCTTTTGATAACAAAACTATTGACCAATATGCTATCTAAATTTAAAGTTGAACCGATCTGTTGTTACATTTATTATTTTAAATATTTAACTGTTACGTTTATTTTTGAAGTGGATGCTTCTTTGTTCGCGCCTCGTATGGGGGCCCAATTCGCTTGGATTAAATTATGTTAATGTGTGTTAATTCAAAAACTATTTCGAAAAATTACACAAATGTTATTACTGAAAATTGAGTTTCCTTCAAATTGTCTATAAAAAACGGCAATTTCATATATAAAGCTTAACATGTATTATATTATTAGTGTCTTTAAAGACTTGGAAAAAGTGATACATGATGATGATAGGAGAATTGATACATGATGATGATAGGAGAATTGATACATGATGATGATAGGAGAATTGATACATGATGATGATAGGAGAATTGATACATGATGATGATAGGAGAATTGATACATGATGATGATAGGAGAATTGATACATGATGATGATAGGAGAATTGATACATGATGATGATAGGAGAATTGATACATGATGATGATAGGAGAATTGATACATGATGATGATAGGAGAATTGATACATGATGATGATAGGAGAGTTGATACATGATGATGATAGGAGAGTTGATACATGATGATGATAGGAGAATTGATACATGATGATGATAGGAGAGTTGATACATGATGATGATAGGAGAATTGATACATGATGATGATAGGAGAATTGATACATGATGATGATAGGAGAGTTGATACATGATGATGATAGGAGAATTGATACATGATGATGATAGGAGAGTTGATACATGATGATGATAGGAGAATTGATACATGATGATGATAGGAGAATTGATACATGATGATGATAGGAGAGTTGATACATGATGATGATAGGAGAATTGATACATGATGATGATAGGAGAATTGATACATGATGATGATAGGAGAATTGATACATGATGATGATAGGAGAATTGATACATGATGATGATAGGAGAATTGATACATGATGATGATAGGAGAATTGATACATGATGATGATAGGAGAATTGATACATGATGATGATAGGAGAATTGATACATGATGATGATAGGAGAGTTGATACATGATGATGATAGGAGAATTGATACATGATGATGATAGGAGAATTGATACATGATGATGATAGGAGAGTTGATACATGATGATGATAGGAGAATTGATACATGATGATGATAGGAGAATTGATACATGATGATGATAGGAGAATTGATACATGATGATGATAGGAGAGTTGATACATGATGATGATAGGAGAATTGATACATGATGATGATAGGAGAATTGATACATGATGATGATAGGAGAGTTGATACATGATGATGATAGGAGAATTGATACATGATGATGATAGGAGAATTGATACATGATGATGATAGGAGAATTGATACATGATGATGATAGGAGAATTTCCTCGAATTTTTTTACAGCACTGAAATTATTTTATTATATACTTATTCATTTTTATTTCGTGGGAACAAAGCCATACTGACGGTTATATTATACAGGGTGGAAAAAAATTAAGGGCCCTGGAGGGGAACTACCTTAAATCCTTTAGTTAGCTCATTTTACTGAAAGGAAACATTCCTTTATTTTTTAAAAGAAACAAAACTGCATTCAAAGATCTTCTAAAATTTGAAGTTCGAACGATAACTTTCAACATTTTAAAATCGATAAAATTATTCGTTCGAATTTCAAATTTTGGTTTGTTTTGCTTTCATTCCGTGCTGTAATAATGGCGTATCATTATTACTTTACAAGTAAACAGTACTAGGTATTGTTAATAAAGAACTTGTAATAAATATTCAATTTCATGGGTATCTCGTACAACAGATGAGTGTAAGACTAAAATGTTTATTAGACAAATTTTGTCCTGGACAATAATCCTACCGATTCGTATAGTAAAATAGCAAAGGGTTTATTTTTTAATTTTTAGTTGGTTCATTTTCCAGACGAGTCAAGCAAATTTCAGAATATCTTTGAATGCAGTTTTGTTTCTTTAAAAAATGTTTTATTTCAGTAAAATGAGCTAACTAAAGGATTTAAGGTAGTTCCCCTCCAGGGCCCTTAAATTTTTTCCACCCTGTATATTACGTACCTAATAGATATACAAGTCTGCAGTTCGTTAAGCTGCTGATAAAAGGTTGAAAACCTTATTGAGTCAGACATCAAATTATTTACTGACGAAAATAAAAACACGCAACATAATAGGTCTTCACATATGAAATTGCAGAAATTTTCTTACAGGTTAATGAGTTCATCATTCCTGTAATTCAATAGCTATTTCAATTATTTGTTTTTGTTTGAAAGTTGATACCAAGGTATCTACGTATTTAATTTTGTTTTATTTTCAGTTTGATTATAAAATTTATATCTTCAAAAACAGTTCGTTTTAAATGCCATCCATTTCCATGATAAGATTCGTATTAATATTTTACAGTTGACTTTTTCCAAAAATTAAATTAATGTTGCTGTTAGCTTAATATTGTCTCATTCGTACACAATAGAAATTACATAATTTGGATCTGTCATTTCTAAAAAAAAATGCAAAAATGTTAGTATTGAAAATTGATTTTCCTTCAAATTCTCTATAGAAAACAGCAATTTCATATGTAAAGACCTAATATATTACGTACATTATACTTGTTCAAGTCTGCAGTTCATTAAGCTGCTGATAAAAGGTTGAACAACTTAGTCAGACATCAAATTATTTACTGACGAAAATAAAAACACGCAGCATATAAGTACCTGTGTGAATATGCCGAGGTCAATCATCCGCATTTTTATCAAAATATTAATTAATAATAATAACGGCCGAAATACAACTTTTAGCCGAGAGCAATGTTTCCCGATAAATTGCTATATGCATAAAAATATTTTTTCAATGCAAGTGCTCGTAAAGGCCAACTTTTTATGCATCAAAACCGAAAAGAAAGTGGATTATTTTGCCCTAGGGCTTTATTATATTTTTTAATTTTTCTTCAATGGTTGGCTAACCTGCAGCCTTTACTGTTTACCATAAATGTAATTTTATTTTTCACTGTTTAACGGCTCTGGATACAGTCCTTTTGAGCCAACCAAAATTTAAATATCACAAGATTATATTTGTTTTATTTCCTCACACTATGCATTGAAAAACGTAGTATGATACACGGGCGTGAGAGCAATAAATTACTCGGTTACGTTTAAAACACTCGCTACTCTCATGTTTCAAATCGTCCTCGTAATTTATTCCTTTTCGCCCTTGTAGCATAAACTACTATTAATGATATTACAATAGCTATAAAATAATTGGCTTTTCCATAGTCGTGACACTCACGCTTGTCTCCCAGAGAGACTACAGATTTCCATCTGCTACGATCCAGACAAACCTCTTTCGCCTCTTCTACATCCATCAATCTAGTCATACAAGCTCTTCTATTCCGGGTACTTTTGACATGGCCCTTCTTCAGTATATCGCCAATTTGGTCTGCATATGTCCATCTAGGGCGGCCTGGTCGAGCTGTACCTTCCACTTGCGCACTATAAATTTCTTTTATCACTCTACTTTCATTCATCCTCTTTACATATCCAAATCACCAAAGCATTCCTTTTTCTATTCCAGTCACTACATCTTCTTTCAGACCGCAACGATCCCGCATGTCGATATTTTTCACTCTGTCATTCAATGTTAAACCACACATACTACGTAAGGAACGCATTTCCACTACATGCACTCTACTTTGATGTTTATCTTGCCATAGCCAACATTCACTACCATACATAAGTGTAGGAGCCAAAACTCCATTATGAACCGCCAATCGTGCCTTTGCAGTCACATTTTGGCTAACCATAAAGAAGTGCAGGGCTCCGTTCACTTTATTTCCCGCATTCACTCTTCTTTCAATGTCATCGTCACATTTTCCATCGCGCGTAAACAGACAACCTAGATAGACAAATTCGTTAACCTTTTTTACTTCCTCGTCTCCAATCTTAACCTTGCCTTCAGTCACCACTTCATCCCTCTCTAGCACCTTTGTTTTTCCTACGTTAATTTTCATTCCTTTCTTTTCAAAAGCATCATTCATTTTTGTTACCGTGTCTTGCAGCTCATCCGTCGATGAAGCACAGAGAACTTGGTCATCGGCGTATAAGAGGCATTTGATAAGTAACTTTCCTAACTTCAGTCCACATTCACGCTCTTTTAAATCATATAAACAGCTATATATATAAACAGCTATAAATAATTCAAGATATAAACAGCTGTAATAGATTGAATAGCCACGGTGACGCTATACATCTTTGTCTATTTAAATGCTTTAGGTGTTTTATGATATCCTGATGGCTTTGATCTCAATGAAAATTTGCACACATCTTTATATATGTTTCCCTTCTCCCCCACACCGCACTCCGACATATCTCTTATCAAGAGGTGCAAGATGGCGAGATATTCAGAAAGCGCCGAATTTGTAAAATGGTTTCAGGTAAAAACTGTTTTCCCTGAAACGGTAACTGTTTATTTACAGAAAAGTGTATAAACTTAGTCTTCTTTACATGAACGTCGTCTGTATATCTCTTTTTTTTCCAGTATAGATAAAAATTATACAACTTGCTAAGCTTTGTGTAAAAACGAGGCAATATTCACGATATCCTGACAGCTATTATGATGGTGTTTCATCAAATTTTGCTTTTTGGACTGTATAGAGATGTAGTTAGATGTAGCTAGACTCGCTAGATAATACTTACTCATAAAAAATATGCAGAAAATAAGCTGTTGACTTCACATTCAGTTTTGACCTTTTGTATGAATCTTGAGAAAAAACAAGCGTAAAGGGGCCTAGCTCTTAAGTGTAGATACACTTATGTATAAATATATTACATAAATAAATTTACTCGTATTTCATTTCATTTAATATCTATTATATAACACTAAAGTAATCAAACCGTATCAAGTATTATCTTAAAATCAAATAAATAAATAAAAAATATAAATAAATTAACTTCACCAAATTATTAAAAATAGCGTTATCGTTTATCGACATTTAGATTCGGAAATATCGTTGGCGTCAAACACGGTGTGAAAATGAAATTTCTAATGGCCGATTTCACAATTGAGAAAACCTAGTTCTTTTTTATTTAAGTCTAGTTAAGTCGTTGGTTTTAGGAGAGGTATTATTCTTTAAAATACACTTATGTGTATTCACTAACCTTTAGAAGTCTAAATTAGGTGCCTAAATATTTGAGAGTTGTCTAGAGCAAAAACACGTTTCGTCACTAAGGTTGGGAGCACTGTACAAAAGCCTTTGCTAAAAAAATGGTATAACCTACTTGTAGGTAGACATGGCACCTTGTTCATCATTAGTGAATACAAGTATTGGTACTTATTTTTAGGGTTCCGTATCTCAAAAAAAAATCTCTTTTTGTCCGTCTGTCAACGCGAAAAAAGTTATTGCACTTTAAGTAATCAATTTCATACAAATATATTGCAATCACCATGAAAACCTAAGGAGCAATCCCAATTGACATAGAAACTTAAATTCCGTTCACAAGTAGGTTTTCTGGCACTAGTGTCGGAATAAATCTGAAAATTATTAAATTCTCATTCTACGTGTAGAATTACTTAACGAACGAATTGTAAATCAAATTGTTATCAAAAATTAATAATTGTAAAAGCTATAAACGCGGGTAAATCTACAGGCGGAAGTTTTTTTATCCGAGCCAATAAATTCATAAGAATATTTGTTTTTAATAACTGAGTATGAAATTGTCAAAGTCAATTTGAATTTGTTTGGAAAGCAAATATTTCCTGAACGAATGGTTTACACAGGTTTTTGTTCGTTTTTTGGAAACATTGTTAAACATGGTCTATTTACACTTAGCATAAGTGATGACCTGTATATACTCAGTCACAGTGTTTCAGCATACTTGTGTTTCTCTTGAGTTTTCTCAATTCTGAAACCGGGCTATCAAAGTCCACAAGTCTGTGCGAGTCAGAGGGCATCGGAAATTTACCAAAACATCGAGGAAAGAGGGTCATTGTGTCGTAATTTTGCTAGAGTGACATGCTTTCTTTGATAAAGATGGGACTTTCTAGACATGATAAACAGTTACAATGGAAAAGATTGGCGAATGTACAAGAAGTGAAATGAGTAGACATGTAAATATCGTAGCAGGTGGAGACTTTTAGTATTTGCCTGCCTCTCTGGGAGATAGACTTGTTTATAATATAGATTACTTTGATTTATTTAGTTAAATTCATACTACAGACTTGGTAAGCGATAAACTAATAACAAGTCGATAACAAGGTTTAACAAAAAATAAAATTTCAGTTTTGGGTACAAAAATATTTTTAGAAGTTGAACGAAATGTGGTTGTGATCACTGACCATTTGGTGGTTTATGACAATCAAAGTCTCCGCATATAAATAAGTTAAGATTTAGATTTAAATTTTGAGTTGGGTTAAAGCTACTATAAAGCCTAAATACCTACGTACTTAAGGAAGCGCTCTTGAGCCACATCTACTAACTGTTCTCAAGAGTTCGCTTTGCCTATGACATAGTGATAACGGCGAAATCGCTGCTGGAACTGCAGGAAATGATACGCAGCCTAAGCGATTCTTCCAGACGAGTGGGCCTGCGGATGAATTTGGATAAGACTAAGAAGGTCATGTCCAACTGTCACGTCATCCAAAGGCCAGTAACCGTCAACAATGTCAGCCATGTCGACAATGTCAGTAAACCCGTAGGTACGCGTTTGGAGGACGTATGCCTCGTATTGAACACGGTTTTGCAAAGTTAGCTCACTGAACCCGTGCGGAGTTCGAGGCAAGGTAATAATGCCTCTTATTGGACACGGAAACGGAAATACGTGCCTTGCCCGCGTTTGCATCACCCCACCGCGCTTGACTCTACCTCCGCGGTACCCAACGCTTCCGTCGCCGCGTCGCACCCGGGCGACACTCAGTTACGCAGACCAGTTATTGAACTGACAATAAAAATATCTCCATTTGCAAAACTTGCCATTTGCCATATAAAATAAAATTTTTAATATTGAAAATAGCTTTATTTAGAGAAAAGAAAAAATACGGGGTTGTCAATGAGCTCTTACGCCAGGGCCACAGCTTCAGGCTTCTGGCGGCGCTTCTTGCTGCGCTTCCAGGCGGTTTTTGCGACGGGATTTGCTCTGCCACGACACCCGTCGGCGCCTTCCACCGCATCGGATGTATAGCGCGCTCGCTCGCTCAAAGCGCTCGACACTAGGTTCGTCCTGTGCGCTCGATCACTGTTTCAACCGCCCGCCTCCCTGCACACCACCGTCCCGAGAGCGCAAGTCACTCGAAGTCGGATAAGACGCGCGAGCGGCGACCCATGGCTGCCTCAGTACAACTTCATACATTTGTTCTCTCCGCCGGCGCCGTCGCAAGAAGAACCGCTTGGCGCGCCTCTCGAAGCCTGAAGCTGTGGCCGAGGGGTTAGGCTCGGATAAAAGAGACAATATGCGAGGAATTAGTTTGTCCTTTTCTATTAAATTATTATTTATAGTTATAATTAAATCATTTCATAATTAATGACTGTGCTTCGCTTTTATGGAGCATTTTCAAGATAATATTTAATTTAAGAGAGAATATCTCTTATAAATAAACTGAACTGAACTTTCATGCAGAACCGAAACGGATGTATGTTGTCCAGGCTTTCGGGGGTACCAGTATAAACCGTTTTCCAAGCTAGCTTCCATAAAAATCTAATAGATGGCGCTGTCTAACGTGTTAGGCACAGAGTATCTTATGTATGACTTGGGACATAGTTGCTTGGGATAAACATACCTTAAAAGTGACAGCTTTTTCCTGTTCGCTTATCATTTCGCTTCTCTAGTTTTATTTGAAGTCCTGCTAGGTCCTTCCGTAGTATTTGCTCATAATGGTACTAGCTTTGAGCAGATCAGTTAAAAAAATCAGTTTCGACAAAGGTATCCAAGTCCAAAATCGACGTTATTAGTGTCCAAACAGTTGCGTACTATGGAACTGTTGGGGAAACCTCCAACTAATCCTGGGCTCCGTCATGGTTGTGGAAACCGCCAACCATGTCCACGTCGCGGCTGCGCAGGGGGGGCGATACTGTCGATGGCAGCGTCGCTGTTTCCCATCAGTAAATTCATTTTCCGGTGGACTATACTTTGGGCAACGTCAAGGGCAGCAAATAAAATTTCCAAATTTGTCCTTGCGCAAAGACTCCGAGACGCCAAGTAGGGTATGCCTTTTACTAGGTATTTTATTATCTGAAAACCGCGAGATGAAGAACTTAAGCAGTAAAAATCGGTGTCCATATAATATTCGGTATTAAAGTTATCCAGGCAAAAATTATAATAAAACAAACACAGTGAAGGCTTAGAATGTTAAAACTCTTATAGCTGACAGCCAGAGATCAACCAAAATTGACTTTAATTTGTTTTAAATCTTTTAGAAAGGCCCATATAGCTAAGGGATTATAATTATAACTTTTCAAGTCCTTGGACAGCGCCATCTATGAAAATTTAATAGAAGCTAGCCTGGAAAGCGGCTCATTAATGGATACCCTACAAAACATCGCCGCTTGTGGTATTTTGATTATATTTCCTACTTCATTAAATATTATGATTGACTGTTCTTATCATCTACGCACTTGCGTGTACATGGCCTGAGTTATTGTTTTAAGATTAGCCATAAATAGATTGTGGGTGTGGTTTGTTTTATTTCAAACTAGCCTTATGCCCGCGGATTTCATCACGCTAAAGTGCGTTCATTAAGGGAAGAGGGTCATATTTTGATGCCGTACAAAAATAATTGTCGTCTCAGTTGTACGCTAATGAATAAAATCGAATAAAAATAAAAATTACTTTATCTATGGCCCAACCTATCCGTTTTAAAATTTTGGATAATCAACATGTTTCAAAAATACAACAAAGTACTCCGAAATCTTGTATTTTGTGCTCCAAAACGTCCTATTTCCACACCGATTTTTCTTAAATAACACAAATTTTTCAAGAATTTGAATACATACTGACGCCTTAGTAGTTCATAAATATTTAAAAAATGCAGTAGTTTGGTATGTGGGCTAAGTAGGATAGCAATAAAACGTTAAGAGCTAGGATATCAATTCGTGGTAAAAAGTTACCGTCTAGCCTTAAAAAACCCTAGGCGGGGTAGGAAAACTCAGGTTGCAACGCTGAGTTTTTGAACGGGTTACCTACGTTGTGTAGTGACACTTCAAACGTCATTTGACATTTTAACCTTATAGTCCGTAAAATAAGTATAGCTTGAGCCCTGTGACAGTAGCGAGCGCTATACAATTTGTTTTTCTAACTCTCTTTCTCGTGCTCAAATATGTATAGTGCTGACAGCTGTCATAGAGCTCAAGCTATATTTTACGGACTATATAATACAGATTTCGCATGGTTATTTATCCTTAATTTTGACTTGTCTATACGAAACTGGAGCAAAAAATGCTCAGAGTTGTCATTTTTTCAAAGGTCGGTGATGCGACGCGATTTGATTTTTGAACGGGTTAATGTTGCAACCCGGGTAGAAAACTCAACGCAATGTGAGTTTATGAACGGCTGTGAGTTTATCTGGGACGTAATGATCATCTGTGAAACGTGCGATCCATACTCGGTAACACCCTGACACCCCCTCGGGGATTCATGTGGTGACGATGTATCAAAGTAATGCTTAACTTGCTGAACGGTGAAGGAAAACATCGTAATGCCTGCATGCCCTAAAAAGCGTGTATTTGTGCCTGGAGAATGGCGATAGGGGTCACCACTCCTCAAGTCAATAATCGTCGGTGAAACGCGGGTGTACCGAGTGTGGACTGTGACTTGCATTTCACAGTCCACACTCGGCACACCTCTGAAACCCCCTCGGGGATTCATGTCGTGACGATATATTTTGTGCTAAATTTCAAGTCTTTATCTTTAACGGTGCTAAAGTTATGAGGCTGTGACATACAGACGGACGGACTCTTTGTACCTTTTAGGTACTACGGAAGCCTAAAAACATGCCGTAGGCTAGTTTTCTAATAGTAGATATGTGTTGTTTCATACACTTAGTATTTTTTACTAATAGCGCCTTAAGGCGATTACCATCGCCACATTAGCAGCTCGATATTTGTCACTACAAATATCAAAGGAACCGACATTGAAATAACGTTCATATCAGCGCGCAATGCATAGTGGCTGTTACGACTCTCGCTGCGTCCTTGAGAGGGCAAAATAGGAGTAAATTATACTTTTCACTTGGACGTGATTACTCGATTCAATAATCTTATGTTATGTTTATAGCTATAAAGTTTATCTATTTATCAAAGCATAGATGAATTCAATCGGCCAAGCCACTCAGGAGCAGTAGGTAATTTGAGGCCAAAATACAACATTCAGTAAAAAAAAAAATCATGTGGAAGTTTTGGTGATATGAAAAAAAAAATGTTGCATATGTTGTCTAAGAGTTGATTACTCATAATACATTTTTTCATTATTTTTGGTTTGGCCATAAGAGAGGAGAAGGCTTTAGAAAGTACCCATTTGGCAATAGTAAGGCCCTTAATAGTTTGTACAGGCCGCGGCATGTAAGTCTTAACGGTGAACGAAACGCGCATGGGTACAGGCTAAGTGCGACTGGGGAGCCAATCAGCGCTTACGTATGATACGTACGCCCGCCCCGCGCCCCTCTTCCACCGCCACGTCACCTTATTTTTGACTTCTGCGCATTAACTGTCACCGCTAGACTTACGTGTCGCGGCCTGTATTAGACTTAATTTCAAGGGGAACGATTATTTTGGCGGAAACTCAAATGGAGCGGCAAAAATACAAGTGAATAAAAAAATTTAATACTTTATTTTATAGTAATAAATTAAGTACAGATGATTAATAAAATAATATATTATGAGTACATGGTGCATACTTTATGTAGTCAATTATTATTTTAATACATAAAATACTTACATATGTAGGTGTAGCCGGTATCATTACTTATAAAGTCTCAAAGCCTAAGTCTACCCTTAGCCAAAGATTTCTTTGGAATCAGTGCTCATCTGAACACAGTGACAGTTGGACGCCTTAATGAATTTTTACGAGAAAAGGGTCTCAATATAGCGTCGTGTGCATTTTTAAAGTGCATTTCAAGAAATACGAATAAAGCCAAAAGTGTGACATTTCACATTCAAAAACAATGCAATAGATTTTAGGTGCCAGGGCTCATCTAAACTTTTTTGAAATCTTTGCCCTTAGCACGCGCCATTCACACAGCGTCTCTATCTTGCTTACCACAGTTTGTCAGTGCGAAACAGTGAGCAATATCTATGGCACATGCTTCGTGTGTAGGTGAAGAAATTGAAGCCTACACCGCACTGCTTTTTTCCGGAACGTATACTACGTTTAGCGAGACAATGCAAAGTGGGTCATTCCCCCGAAAGACGCCGCGTTTAAGGAAATACCGCCGACTCGAGTCTCTCGTGACCTGACCCTCATACCATGATAATTCCCATAGCTTAATTACGAAAAGTTTTTTTTTTTATTTTCTTTCAAAGAATATACGCCATTTTAGGACATAGTTTTCATTATTTTGGTATATAAATTAACCATTATCTTTTTATGATATAATTTTAGACATTGTACGGATTGTGATGGGTGATAGCTTTTAAAAAAGTGGTCTGTCCATGTCTGTCTACTCATCTGTCATCCATCTGTCAAATCAGTCGGTAGCAAATTATTATAAATTTATCTTGACAGCAAAGGACACATTTCTAAACAGCCATATCTCAAGTGACGTCACACGAGGGTAAATGGAAGTTGCAGCTTTTTCGTAAAAATATTCAACATCATGAGGTTTTTAGACCAAAAATTCTAAAATATGGCTTATTAAGCCTAAATCTCGGAATGGTTTTCGAATTAACACACCTTAACATAATTTAATATATGCCAATCATGTGTAGTTGCATTTTATAACAGAAGTCATACATATCGGAAGTACCGTTTTCAAATATTAAGTAACATAATACTGAGAGGTGAATATACCGCTTTGGATTGTTTCGATGAATACAGTATACACATACACGCACTGCGAATATGTCATCTCTTTCAGTTGCGGTTTTAGAGCGGTTTCGCAGCTGGATTGTGAAAAACCCGCCATTATCTAATTAATCGAAGCAGAACACTTAAATTCAAAATTCACTCAATAGTTATTCAACAAAACATAGGTTAATTGTGTATTTTATGTATTGTGTATTTTACTATCGCAAAGTTTCCATTGGTTTCTGTGAATTTAAATAAAAAAAATCTCTTAATTAGAATTTCAAAATTAATTAAATTCAAAATTTTTAAATTCTGATTGACAGAGACCAACGGAAACTTTGCGATGGCAACATACACAATACATATATTACATAGGTTTTGTTGAATAAATTATTGAGTGAATTTTGAATTTAAGTGTTCTGTTTCGATTAATTAGAAAAAGGCGGGTTTTTCACAATCTGGCTGCGAAACCCGGCAGTAAATAATGCACATCGTATCATAGCGTCATCTCTGTTGCACGAATCACTTACAGTCCGGTGACCGAGACGGTGCTCTACGAAGCCGAAGATGTCGAAGAAGCCGATGTGCATTATTTACTGCCGGGTACCTACTGTAATAGTTTGACCGCTGTTCGTAAGGGAGGTAAAGGCAAATACATTTTATGAAAATATATTTTTATAGACACGTAAGCATTAGTTTTGTAACTTCAGTATTTTGAAATATTTTGCAAATTTGAGATATTTTGAATGAATCAAACACCTAAAACGTATACCTAATCCAATTGATCGGCAGCCAAAACAAGACGATTTTGTAGAAAATAATGGTCGCGGTATCTCAACTGCTACTAAAAATTTTAGAAATACCTAGTTACCAATCCAAATCAAATCAGCAGTAAAAGAACAAATTGCCTTTACCTCGTATACAGTGCTATATACAAGGATCTTATGGCGCGTGTATTGGTTGTGTCCAAACTTGCAACTAACGGCGCTACCATACTCCTTGTTTCACAGCTGCGCCCCCCTGCCACTGTCATCCACGTGCCATCAGATCCTTGTAGCAATGTAGTATATTATAAATCTTAATCTGACAGACTTACTGTCCTGGATCTTTGTCGGTGAAAAGCCAATTAGAAATGGTGCTCGACTATAAGAACAACTTTTACTATGAAGCCAACTCTGATTAATTCGAAGTCCTTTTAATTGGCCTTTGGGTCGTAAGCCCATTTTTTTCAAAAAACTTAGGTCGGTAAGTGTATAAACAAGTGCTATCTCTATAGTTTTAGGCTTTCCAGTGACTTGAAATCCAGCCAGTACGTCTGAATTAGCAACACTAAATGAGAAAGCAATGCTAAATCAGCAACGTTGCGTCTCTAAAGCTGATATTCAGAGTCCCAAAGTTCGAACTCGAATCGAACTAAGCAGAGTTATTTCCATACTATTTGACACTTGGAAGTACTAAACTCTAGCTCAAAGGGAACTGTGAATACAAGCCTGAAAGCCATTAGACGTTTCTGATTTACCATTGCTTTTTCAAACAATGTAGGTAATTCAGAAACGTCTAAAGCCCTCTTTAGCTATCTCGAGCAGTAGATATCTGGTTGAAATCGTCAATTCTGATAATAAGAGTACGTGAGTTCTGGTGATCGTCAGTTCTGGTCTTCATCAGTAGTGGTCATCTCGCGAGCACCGGCCGCGGCAGCATATTGTCGGGAGCAGCTTCCTGCCAGCTCCCTGGTGTGCCGTACTTCTTCGGTTTCAGCACGAAGATGAACTGGAATATGTGAACAGATGTGTAAATCTAAACAAGTTTTTTTTAAAATATATTCTCAATGGGCTATTACGTGCCATTACCGCGATTGATGGAAAGCGTCGATTTAGATCCAGAAATACAGGAGCTCGCCCAGAAAATGCTAATTTGAGCTTGGCTTCATCACCACAGTGTCATTAAAAAGAGGCACCGCCAATCACCGCAAATTAGGTCATATTTTAATCCAATTGGCAGAGGCGCGGCATTTTGTGAGACACATGCTGCATCTTTTGTTTTTTTGTCATCTTCCTTGATAAACACCATCGCCGGGGACGATGGCACTGCGATGGCAATTGGTATGTGCCAACGTCCCCTTTAGAACTAACACCGGGGACGATGGCACTTTATTTGTGCAAACGTCTCCGTTGCGGCTCTCACCGGGGACGATGACACTTTTTTTCCCATCCTTTCCGGTACTGGGGATGACCCACTGGGGAGGATGGTACCAAGCCATCGTGTATCGGTGCATCTCTTCACCAAGGTACGGCACCGTGCCGTGGAAAATTACGGCGCTGTGCCGTGTCGAGTCAAATTCCGGTGCGAACTTGAGCAATTCGAGTTTCTTTTCCGAACGAGACGAACTCTTCTTCTAGCGTAGAAACTGCCATTTCATAGGTTCGAGAGTGAAAAATAGCACCGGAACTTGACTCAACACGGCATGGCGCCGTAAATTTCTACCAGTGCAACCAGTGCCGCACCGTTTTATGGTGCCGACATCGCGCCGTAGTGCTAAGACCGAAGCTCTTACTCTTCTTTTAAAGAAATCTAGATTATAGTAATTATAAATATCCAGATAAACGGACACCGGCAGAGAGTTCCACAACTCAGCTGTCTGAATAATAAAAAAAAATTTGAAACGTTGCATTGGAACTAAAGGAATATTGATAACATAAGGGGAGACTTTGTTGCGCGCCAGCTAACCCAGTGGAAGATAGGAGATTGGAGAATCAAATCGTGATATTCTTGCGTATACTCTACAAAGGCGGAGGTTCTTATGAAGAAGAAATAGGACAGACCAATGTAGGTACAGGCAGCAAAGAAAATAAGTAACCAGGCCCAGCGCAAACACGACCCTTAGGCCCACAGGTGAGTGATTGATGATATCAAAAAATAGTTAATAAATAGTGCATGTGTGTATGTATTGACCAAATATTTCACATCTCATCTATCACTCACCTGTGGGTTTTAGGATCAAAGTGTTTGCGCTAGGCCTGTTTAGTTATCTCCTTTGTTGTCTGTACCAAGTTCTCATAACGACGGCATATTGGAAAGCGCGTTATTTGCCGATAATTTCCATGTAGAACTGAAAGACTCACCACCAGGACAGCATAAGCCGCGCCGATGAGGAACCCGACAGCCACGTCGCTCCAGTGATGCATGTGGTCGACTATCCTCGACAGACCGATGTACCAGGCGCCCATAATGACGGTGTATTGGACACCGTGACGAAGTAGCTTAGAGCCGCGCCATCGGCACTTTGTTTGGATGTAGAACTGAAATTATGAAAAACATACAGCTTCAATTGATGCCAACGTACTTTTAGACAATCTGCATTCGATCGTTTTTAGGGTTCCGTAACCAAAGGGCAAAACAGAGCCCCATTAAAGTCACTATACTTGTCCGTCTGTCTGTTCGTCCGAATGTCACGGGTCACTAGCTCTTAGACGGAAGGAGATAGAACCTGAGATTTTGAAATTCTATAAAATGTGGACCCAAAACCGAGTATTGAATAAAAATTATAATTAAATTATTATTCAGGGGGGGCCTCATACATGAAAATAAGGCAGAAAAAAATGTATCCTTGCCCTAGCGTGTGGGGTGTCATTGCCTAGAGCTTAATGAGTAGAGTATAAATGTATATATATAATAGTATAAATGTATTATTTATTTATCTTAAAAAATAAAGAAATGGGGGGCTATCAAAGTTGTAATTTTTAAACCATTTTTGTTACGGGTTCTATCTTAAAGACCAAAGTAGTTGGGAATTTGTAATTTCTTCATGCTGTATTTAAACAACAAATACTGAAAACGCCGATTTATTATGTAATTGTAGGGTTACGCCTGATTTGTTTTGTGTATTTAAATATTTAATTTTTCCTTTCAAAGTTAATGTATTTTTCAGGCTTTGACCGGCGGCTTTTATTTGTGGCCAGTATCATTTTGCGAAAAGAGTGTCAGACGCGATATAATCGATTATGTCGTGAATCGGAACGCAGGGAATTTCGATGTAAAAACAAACTAAGGACGTCAAAAAGAACCTAATTTAGCATGAAATAAAGACAAACGTCAAAAAGAACCTAATTTTGCAATAAATGAAATTTTAATACGATATTTCAAACTGATCTGATAGTCATTCCGCAACGGGGCCCGGAAAGTTCGATTTTCAAAACTAATTTCGAGTATCAAACAGAACTTTTTCATAAAGGTAATAAAAAAAAATTTTTTTCGTAATTCACTCATAAAGGGGTGTACATCGGTACAACGGGCTGTTTTATATCCCATGTCAACATGGACGAAATCGCAGTCATCCTCTAGCACACCATAAAACTATGGGGGTTCCTGTCTGTATAACAACTCCTTGCTCTCAAAGTACTTACGATGAAGAAAACGGCAGAATACATCGCGAAGCTGGAGTGAGCACTGGGGAAGGAGAGCCTCATGTCTTTCAGCAAGGAAGCGTCGCTGCCGGCGCACGTGAAGTCCTGGATGTAGCCCAGCTGGTTCAGGGGAGAGGTGGTGTTGAACACGGGCTGGCAGACCTGGAAGATAGAGGGAAAGAAGAGTGCTAAAATGTGAAAATCTAAAAAGAGTGAAAATGTTACTGGTCTAAAATGGTAAATATAAAAAAAAAACAATGATTTTCCAAACCTGAACATGATGGCCAAAATGGTACCACATGGCAAGAAGTATTCGTATATAAATAATATACGGTTGTACGTAGGGCGGCTGATATGTAATCTCCTTGGTCAGAAATATATACAAAAATAATGCTGGCTGGTATGGATTTATATTCGTTTGTTATTCTATTTTCAAAATGTATTACATTCATTTGTTTATTGCATCACGTTTATTTGTCTCCTACAATTGTTTCGAACATGTCGGTAGAAAAAGTGAAAATGGATAAAATCGAGCAGCGTGCGGTGATTAAGTTTTTGACTAAAGAAGGGAATACGCCTTCGGAGATCAGACAGCGTATGTCACGTGTGTTTGGCAGTTCGTGATCTTCCGAATTTGTTATAAAGTTTTGGTCAAGGCAGTTTAAATTAGGTCGTGAGAGCCTCGAAGATGATCCTCGTAGCGGAAGACCAGTTTCGGCCGTCACCGATGAAAATGTAGCCAGGGTGAAAAAAAAATATATTAGAGGACCGACGAGTGAAGCAGTGGGAGATAGCTAGAGATGTGGGCGTCAGTAAAGAGCGAGTCAATGAAATAATTCATGAGCATTTGAACATGTCCAAGGTTAGTGCACGTTGGGTCCCTAGAATGTTGACTGCATTTGACATGGAGAGGCGTGTCAAATATTGCGAAGAGCATGAGTCGAGGGAAAGAGGAAGAAATAATTTCTAGAATTGTAACATGTGATGAGACTTGGATTCGACAATGGGACCCGGAAAGTAAGCAAGAGTCGTTACAGTGGAAATTTAAGGATGAGAAGCCGCCTCGGAAATTTAAGGTCTGTCCATCGGCCGGTAAACTTATGGCTACAATCTTTTGGAACACAGAAGGGATTTTGCTCATAGATTATTTACCGAAAAAAACTACAATGAATGCTGATTATTACTCAAACTTATTATATCAACTAAGAGAGACAATAAAAGAAAAACGGCGAGGTAAACTAAGCAAAGGAATTCTGATTTGGCACGATAACGCACCAGTGCATACCGCACGCACAACAAAGCTAGCAATTAAAGACAATGGCCTCGAAACCATTGACCACCCCCCTTATAGTCCAGATCTAGCCCCCTGTGACTATTTTCTGTTTAGACTTCTCAAGAAAGACCTCAGGCGACGAAGATTTATGACCGATGACGAAATGAAGGCAGCGGTTTCTGACTATTTTGACGACAAACCGTTTTTTTTTTTAATGGCTTAAATTCAATATTTGAAAAATTTAATAAGTGCATTTTACTAGCAAAGGACTATATAGAAAAATAAAAAAAAACTATCCAGTTACGTCTTTTCTTTCATAGTTAGGTAGGTTACTTTTCAGCCTCCCCTCGTATCTCCGACACAATCTGCTGCTTTTTCATATTTTTCGGTCCTGTCGTTTTGGAGATTAAGGGGGCGGGGAACATTATAACGTTAAGGCGATTACCTTCGCCAAATTAGCAACTCGATGTTTGTCTGTATGAATATCGACGGAAACGACATTGAAATAACGTTCAAATCAGTGCACAATGCGTGGTGGCTGTTACGACGCTCGCTGCGTCCTTGAAAGGGCAAAATAGGAGAAAATAATACTTTTCACATGGGCGTCATTGTTCGATTGAATAATTCTATGTTATATTTATAGCTATCAAGTTTATCTATTTATCAAAGCATAAATGAATTAAATCACCTAAGCCGCTTAGGAGCCGTAGGAAATTCAAGCCAAAAAACACCATTCAGTTGAAACAATTTTTCATATAGAAGTTTTGGTGGTACGAAAAAGAAAAATGTTGCATATGTTGTCCTAGAGTTGATAATATAATACATTTTTTCAATATTTTTGGTTTGGCCATAAAAGAGGAGTAGGCTTTAGAAAGTACCCATTTGGGGGTATTAAGGGCCTTAAAACATGCAACTTTTTCAAGGTTTTTTGTTACAGGTAGGTATACTAGATATGTGTAGGTACTTGTTGATGGTAATTTGAGTAACATTCGGAAAGTGTAAGTGAAGTATGCCTTGTGTTTCTTAGTGTATATTATTATAAGGCTTTTGTGAAACAATGTAATTATTTGTAAATGGCTATGTAACGGCTATGACGCTGGAATTAAAACTGCTAATAAGCAGTTTGTGAAACAATGTAATTATTTGTAAATGGCTATGTAACGGCTATGACGCTGGAATTAAAACTGCTAATAAGCAGTTTGTGAAACAATGTAATTATTTGTAAATGGCTATGTAACGGCTATGACGCTGGAATTAAAACTGCTAATAAGAAGTTTGTGAAACAATGTAATTATTTGTAAATGGCTATGTAACGGCTATGACGCTGGAATTAAAACTGCTAATAAGCAGTTTGTCCTGCTGGCGCCCGTATCCACACGTAACATTTGTATATTAACGTAGTTTAAGTTTATTAAAAGTTAATAATAAATATAAAGGTAAAAATGAAAATTTTACTCAAGATATATTTCGGGCCCCACTGGGCCCGGCATCAGTTGAGAATCTCTGATATTATGTAATATAATTGTATATTAACGAGTATTCACAATGCAATTACCTGTATGGATCGTAATCGCTTGAGACCATAATATGATATTTTGTATATTTTTCAAGGTTTTGTACCTCAAAATAAAAAAAAAACGGAACATTACCCTAATGACTGTCAATAAGGTCTAAATTCAAACCGCTATAGTTAATTTCATAATTTGGAATATTACTTGAAAACCTAAGAGTTCCAAAACATAATTTTGTATCTATTTTGGATCACACAAAAACTTACGTCATAAAAGTGCGGTCTCAGCCTCCCGATAATATATTTAGCCAGATTGCTGGTCAACTGCTGGCAAGCCGCTCCAAAGGTGAAGATCCCAATACTCGTATAGCTGTCCCAAAGCCACCCAGGAATTATTCTCCCGTAGAGGAATTTCTCTCCTACACCTTTGCCTTTCTTGTCTCGGTATACCTCTACTGCTATAATCTGGAAGAAAAATTTAAACCATATTACTTACTGTTTTTGAACTATAAAATCTAAGGCAACGAAAACCGAGATTGGCCGCCAAGTGCCAATAGAATGGGCGCCGCCGGTAGAAAAAATGTCCAAGGGCATGTAGATTAGTGCCATACATAGCATAGTATGCTTGGGATATCTCTGATAGATAAAATCCGAAACGAAGATATCCGTCAGAGATCGAAGGTGACCGACATAGCCTGCTGAATCAGTAAGTTGAATGAAGTGGCAGTGGACTGGCCATATCTGTCGCTGACGTGATAACCGTTGGGGCCGTAAGGCATTGGAATGGAGACCACGTACAGCAAAGCGCAGCGTAGGCCGCCCTCGTGTCCGCTGGACTGACGATCTGCAGGACGTTGCGGGTGGCGGCTGGATGAGGATGACTGAGGACCGCCAAGAGTGGCGTAATATTGGGGAGGCCTATGTCCAGCAGTGGACGAATACGGGCTGATGGATGGATAGTATTATGATATCTATGCATGACACAGCATAATAGTTATGTGTATAAGAAGGGGCCCAAGTAATATTTTGTACGTCGATGGTGTTATTTTGAATTCAGAGCGAAGCGAAGGATTCTACAGCAGAATCCCGAGCGCAGCGAATTCATTCATTTGAATTAATCAATATTGCTTGTATTATGTATTGGCCAAGTAATCATCATTTCATCTCACTCGTTTGTGCTTCTAAGGATCGAAATGTACTTGTTGGACCTGGTTACTTATCTCGTTCATTGACTGTGCGTGGTGTGACCAGAAGATTCCTTTGACTTCAGTTTTTAGTGTTCCGTACCCATAGGGTAACCAACGGAACCCTATTACTAAGACTCCGCTGTCCGTCTGTCACCAGGCTGTATCTCATGAACCGTGAAATTTTCACAGATGATGTATAGGTATTTCTTTGCCTCCATAACAACAAATGCTAAAAAACAGAATAAAATAAATATTTAAGGGGGCTCCCATACAACAGACAAGTCTTTTTGCCGTTTTTATAAATAATGGTACGTACGGAACCCTTCGTGTGCGAGTCCAACTCGCACTTGGCCGGTTTTATTCCCCCTTACCGTGACAACGTTAACCGCGAATCCCATTCCAGCGCACAGCACCTCCGATATTGTTTGCTGCTTATACGGCAGACGGATAGACAGGTCGTCCACGAAGAACCCTCGCTGGTATGGCTCAGCCCATAGCGTGAGACCAAGTAAGGGGCATCCAACTGGAAGGTAGAGCAAGAGAATTGTGAATAAAAAAATTTGGACTGAATTTGATCGGTTTTCTCGTTTATATTTTTTTGGTATGCAATTTGACGGATACATGTTGACAATTTCTTCGACGAGTAATGTAGAACGGGCATGCAGAAAGCGCGTGGACACATTCTCACCATTTAGGTTTTTAAGGCCTAATATGGTTAAGTAGATGGCCATGATTCCCAAAAAAGTTAAATAGGTTTGTTTTAAGTTGATGTAATTTATTATTGGTATAAGTTTCCTACGCAATGTGTGTCTGCCCGAATGGTATGTTATGTTTATGTTTACTAACAACATGGAAACCACTGAACAGATTGAGATGCGAATGTCTCGTTTAGCTGGGAGGTATCATTGCGTTATGCTTGGAGCTGGGTTACATAGTTGGTAAAATAAATCGGAGAAAATCATCTGAGTTATATTATAAGCGGTGATGTCATCTTGAGATGATTCCTCTCTAAATACAAATGTACAAAGATGCCAAGCAGCTTTGTGTTCAATGTTAAGACAATAAAAATACATTCAGATGTGTGTACTTAGTACTTACACATGTAGTGCAAATATGTCTCAGACACTTTACAGTACGAAATCACACATACACAAGCCAGTAAAGCCGATTCTGAAGGCTTTAATTTTAGTTTTAGTGCTGTCAAAACTTAATTTTCTTAATTACAAAATAGTCTTTAAATGTTAGGAACAGAAACTAAATTCCTTTGAAAAAGTTTTAGTTTTGACAGCACTAAAACTTAAATTAAAGCCTTCAGAATCGGCTACAGTAGCTAAGATTCGTTTTCTGGGGAAGATAAAACTTACAGAAACGCTTGTCATACATAAAATACGTGTTTTATTCCAGCCATGTTTTTTAAATTGCCTTCATATGGGCGAGTAATAGTAGTTTATGCTACAAGGGCGCAAAGGAATAAATTACGAGGACGATTTAAAACACGAGCGTAGCGAGTGTTTTAAACGTAACCGAGTAATTTATTGCTTTTACGCCCGTGTATCATACTACGTTTTTCAATGCATAGTGTGAGGAAATGAAAACAAATATAATCTTGTGAACTTTAAATTATAATTGGCTCAAAAGGACTGTATCCAGAGCCGTTAAACAGTAGAAAAAAAAGTATAACATCTATGGTACACAGGAAAGGCTGCAGGTTAGCCAACCATTGTAAATAAATGAAAAAAAAAAATAATAATAAAGCCCTAGGGCAAAATAATCGACTTTCTGTTCGGTTTTGATGCATAAAAAGTGGGCCTTTACGAGCACATGCATTGAAAAGACATTTACGCGACGACGTTACGCCTCAGTGTGAGGCGTAACGTCGTCGCGTAAACGTCTTCACTCGCCCAGACGAAGGCAGTCTAAATCTGCTGAAACTGGTCGGCTTTCCCGATCATAACACGTGTTGAGGTGAGCCGTTTTTATATAAATCATGAATTATCCTCAAGTCTCATTTAATTCTATAATGTTTTTTAAAGTTAATTTATGAACAGGCGGTTGACATATCAACAATTTTTTTTACTGTGATATTTTTAATACAATAAAACTTCTTATTAGATTTTTTGAAAACCAAAGCTTTCGGGGGAGACACAATACCCAAATCTCCCTCCCTCCTGTATAAGGGCCTGCACATACAGTTGGACGGATTGGTTGATTCAAGTTTTGAACCAAAGCGACAAAAAGCTATGCTCTGGTCGTTGGAGTCCTCTCCATTCATTACTTCTGTACTTCGCCTTTTCATTAACTACTTGATAAATTTAACACCAGAAAAAATATTTCTAACCCAAGCTTTGTTTGGAAAGACAAACTTTAAACTTTTTCGATTTTTACACATTATGAATATCACATTCGGATTAAGACTTTTCATTTTACGCACAATGCTAAACATCAGTTTTACATTGGATTCAGTTCCATCAATGTAGATAGTAAAAATTTGAAATAATATGGCTTGCTTTTTTAACTCAAGACAATAATCATTATTAATGACATACTTTCAATCTTCTTTCCATTACAATACTTTCAAAAAAGCATGAATTTCACGAAAGAATCGATTCAGCTTTCATATTTCAAAACCGATCGAAACGAAACCAACTCATGCAGATACTAAAAAGACAAAAACATCTTTATTACACAAAGAAATTTATAGTTAATGACCTGAGGGGGCCGCGATTTCAAAATAACTGAAGTTTTGCGTGCGCGGCATCTGATTAGAAATAGAAACAGTGACATAGTGAAATTCAGTCACACATAAGTTTACCTCATGGGCTCATGATGTTATGTCGTACCACGGTATATACTCGTAGAAATATATTTATTTGCCACAAAATCAAAACATAAAAATAAATTTTAATTAATAAATTTATACATATTTTGTTAACAAAATGGACCAATCCCAGCATTTGCTGTAAGCTAAAAACATTACAGCGCTGATTTTCAGATTGACCCAATACAACTAAAGTAACATTCTCACTCTCGTTGCAGGTAGGAATACTCATACACATAATAAAAAAAACCAATTACAATAATACAATTATGAATTTAGAATAATGGACAATACAGGGTATTAATACCAAATTATATATAAAAAAAAACAAATTAGCTACAGAATAACATAAAGCATTATTACACAAACATATGAAAAAATTTATTAGAGCAGGATACATTTAAAAAACGTTACAGCAGGACTGAATTTTAGCATTGTGCAGCCCCTTAAGGCCAGAATCTTATATTCATAATATATTTTCCAAGCTCAGAATGGTTCCATCTTGGTACCTATTCCTGAAATCTTGCGGGCAATAAAGTAAATTACCTGTCAACTTTTTCAAATAAAATAATAAAAACTTTTATTCTTTTCTAACAAAAAAGACTTCAGAGTATACCCAACAAAGTACCTGACTGTAATAGTTACATAATCTATGCAGCTGGCCTTGTGATTTGCGCAGACGCAGGCAATGATGCATGACCAATCATTAACTTTGGCGATTGGTTCAAGATCAGTAATAAAATAAACCACATCACATATACAAGGTGACTTTTTGATCATCATCCAAATTCATACTGGAGGCTTCAGTATCTTGGATCAATAACAATTTTTGTGAAATTCGTAAAATGAAATTTCGGCTTCCCATAGAAATTCACTTCCAGTCCCGAGTGAATCACTATGGGGAGTCGAAATTTCATTTTACGAATTTCACAAAAATTGTTATTGATCAATGATGCTGATCACTTATCAATCCACCAGTATGAATTTGGACGATGATCAAAAAGTCACCATGTATTTTAAAATGTAACTGTGAAAGGAGGCACAGGTCGAGCTTTCAATAAGGTTATAACTCATCACCATCATTACATCATCACTTTATTACTATCTTTCATACCTATTATATTCTGTGTACACAGCCTCTTCTTAAATCCTTTCGTACAATTTCTTTGGGTTTTTCCTCGAGGACCCCGATCCTTTAGGCCCCCGTCCTTTAGGACCCCGATCCTTGAGAACCCCGATAAATTTGAAAAAATGCCAATGTCGCTTAAAGTATAATCGCCAACAAAAGTGTTAAACTAACAAAATGAATAATCAGCAGTTGCTAATAAAGTGGCTCTTATTTCAGCGCCTTTAGGTCCATAATGCAGCTTTTAAATCACGCGTACTTTTTACTTTATTTAACTGCACTAGTTATTTTACATTTACCTTTTTTTAATTCCAGCAAAATTGATTGAAAGAGATAGAAAAGTACATTGTTATGCATGCGTAAAAGAGACAGATTTATTGGCATATCATCTGGCAGCGCCGGCTCTATTGTTTCATTATAACTAGTTAATGGCCAGGTAGAATTTTTAACAATGGTTCCACTTTTCTGGGTCGTCATTAGTATTTCTAGGGATCTAAAATATGGAATAACATAAAATTATATCAGCTTAACTCTAAACTAGGTTGCATTAACCAAACTAACACATTATTTAATTAATGTACTTTGAAGCACTTTTTGTATCGATGGTACACCAGCATGATAATAGCAAAATTAAACAAAAAAAAGATAATCAAATTTATCGGGGTTCTCAAGGACCGGGGTCCTAAAGGACGGGTGTCTCGAGGACTGGGGTCCTCAAGTATGAACCCATTTCTTTCACCCAAAGGTTGTCTAGAAGAGGCCGCTTAGCGATTTGGCCGCATCCTAATTGTACTTTTTAAGTTAAATATTATTACATATAATATTATTGTAGCGACGACAGCGCCATCTGTTTCTTAAGCACAAGGCGTGAAATCACATAACGCCCTCGTGAGCGTTCTGTATGTGCAGCACAAGCTAGTATATCAAGCAGATGCAAAAATAACAGTGGACAAGTATGATGGAAGAATTCGCCAGTCTAGGTAGGAACCTCGGTGGCGCAATTGGTAGCGCTCTTGTCTTGATAACAAGAAGTCGCAGGTTCGAACCCTGGCCCGGGGAATTTTTTCAAATTCTTGTCTTTGGATCTCTAAATAATATTTAAATATTATTGTTTTCCTTTTCTTTCGTGGTGTGACAATAAAACTATATTGTATTGTATTGGATCATCATCATCATCATCATCATCATCATCATCATCATCATCATCATCATCATCATCATCATCATCATCATCATCATCATCATCATCATCATCATCATCATCATCATCATCATCATCTAATATTAATGAAAGCTACATAACTAAAAAAAACGGCCAAGTGCGTGTCGGGCCACGCGCAGTGTAGGGTTCCGTAGTTGACCTGCACAATATGCGGACTTCTTCTCCAAGTACATTTTATAAGTTTGTAATACAGATCGCGCCAAACTTCTAGTACGCTCAGAAGTTGCTCTTCCCAAGAACGGCCCATAAATTTTGTTCCTGCTAATGCGAATCGCCCCTTGTTTAGAGGAGACTAAAAGTTTGGCGCGATCTGTACTCGTTAACTTGTAAAGCCTACTTAACTGTGATAGTTTTCCTTTTATTGTCGTTATGTATACTACTGCTGTGATTTTTTTTCACGTCTCCAAATACAACCGTTTCGCTGGCAGGGGGGTGATACTTGACTCTAACAAAAATTAACACTTTTAAGCTTAATATTTCGCAAACGGAACCCTGGATCGAAAAATAGTCTTCTCACACCCACAATATTTTTAAATTACCTATCCAACGACACCCCACAATAAGGAATAGACGAGGAAAAAAAATCATCCCCACTTTACGTGTAGGGGAGCTACACTAAAAAAAAACTTTTTCAAAATTTTACTGTACCACTTTATTGGCGTGATAAATATGTAAACCCATGCCAAATTACATCTTTCTAGTACTTGTAGTCTTTAAGCTAAGCCGCGGACAGGCAGACAGACAGACGGACATAGCGAAACAATAAGGGTTCCTTGTTGTTGACTACGGAACCCTAAAAATGGTGCGTAAATGGAGCCTCCGGGTAGTGGTATAAGAGATACAACCAGCGATTAGCTAAAATACGCCTGTATGATGCTCCTAGACCAATACTCGGCTAGCTGACAAAACCTTTCACTTGGGTCGTTGCTTCAACAGGGTCATGATAAAACCATGCCAGCCAGCGACTCGTCATGACGTCATGACGTCTTGACAGGCCGTACCAGGTGTGTGGTCATAGTAACCATCGCGTTGGGACTTTGCCGACTCAGGTCACGGATCGATAACACCTTTTGCTGATCTTGCAAAATAAAATGTTGACCTCCCATAGTCAATAGACTGCGTTTTGTAGAGAACCGAAAACTATAATTTACAAATTTCACTAAAAGGGTCATCGTACCTGAGCACTTACCGAATCTTCAGTACGAATTTGGCTGCATAAATTAATTTCACCTTCTAGGTAGACCTACCTGTACTACATTATATTCTAATAGGGCTTGCATTCGAATATTCGAAAATTTTTGGTAATCGCATGCGACTTTTTTTGGGTATCATTCGAATAATAAAAACAACGTTAAAAGCTGTTATAGTAGGTAATCATGTCCTGAAGTGCCAAAACAAATCTTCATAATTCGAATTATACAAATATTTTTCGAATTATACGAATAGTATTCGAATTTTATTCAAATGAAGTTTTTTTTTGACTCTTTGGCACTTCAAGACATTATTACTATGATTAGCTTTTAAATTATTTTTATTATTCGAATAATACCCAAAAAAAGTCGAATATTCGAATGCCAAAAACATTTTCTATTATTCGAATATTGCAAATCCCCAAAGTAATAATGCGCATTCAAATCTATAGCCGAGCGACCGGACGTACAAAATGACCGTATTGATTGTATTGAAAGTGTACGAAGAACGTACGAACGTACGAAAGAAATACGAACTTTGCCGAACAGTGGCGAAGATTTGTATGCGCATTATCACTTTGGGAGCACTGTACTGGAACAGCTCGACGACGATGCTAACGGTACTAAGCGGACGAAAAAGAATGGCGGCCGAAAACAAATGACGTCCGAGCGCATTAGCAATTTGCTATGATTAGTACATATCAGTCATTCGTCCATTACTTCTCTTTATCACCCGATTAGATGAGGGATTAATTAGTTTTTAGGTAACTTATTGATTTTTAGATAGTATGCCTGATAGTATGCCTAATAGTTTGTATTTTATGGACTTGTTTTCTGCGCTCAGTATCTAATATAATCCTAGATATCTTATCTAGTAATATTAAAGGAACACTTATGCTTGTATCCCTGCGGATGAGTAAGTATTCTAAATACATCTTACTTGATATACATTCAGTCAAGAAAGTATCGGGAATGACTGATTTGTCTATGGTTCCAAATTCAAATGTTGTTAATTTTTGTTGTTGTAAGATTGGCACAACTGTTTTCCATTTTGGCGCGGAGTTTGAGTTGCATCTGTTATTTAGATTAAATACAGTGCTGTTTTTAGTCATATCATATCTTGTGTGTATTGCGAATTTCATAATGGACAAAAACATTGAACAAAGAGTTTGTCTTAAATTTTGTATCGCTAATGGAATTTCGTGTTCGGAGTCACTGAAAATGTTACAAAAGGCTTACGGTGAATCGACTTTGTCAAAAACACGTGCTTATGAGTGGTACAAAGCGTTCAAAAGTGGGCGAGATGTGATGGAAGATTTGCCTCGCTCTGGTAGGCCATCAACGTCTGCAACTGAAGTTAATATAGCAAAAGTGAAGAAAATAGTGACTGAAAATCCTCATTCAAGTTTGAGAGAGATAGCCGCCGAACTTTCTATGTCTCACGAGTCGATCCGTACCATTTTAAATAATAATTTGGGTATGAAACATGTTGCCGCTCGGCTAGTCCCAAAAGACCTCAATTTTCTCCAAAAACTCAATCGCATAAGAGTCGCTGAGGACATGCTAGAACGAGTCAATTCCGACCCAACATTCCTGAAACGCATTGTTACTGGTGACGAGACGTGGGTTTACGAGTTTGACATGCAAACTAGTCAACAAGTTTCGGAGTGGCGCCTTCCAACTGAACCGAAACCGAAAAAACCACGCCAAAGTCGATCAAAAGTCAAAGTTATGTTGACTGTTTTCTTTGACTATCCCGATGTTGTGCACTCGGAGTTCTTGCCGGAAGGTCAAACGGTAAATAAAGAATATTATTTGAGCGTGATGCGGCGTTTAAGAGAACAAATTTGACGAAAAAGGCCGGATCTGTGGAAAGAAAATTCTTGGTTTTTGCACCACGATAATGCGCCTTCGCACAAGGCCATCATTGTGAACGGATTTTTGATCAAAAACTCAACAAATACCATCGAGCAACCACCTTATCCACCAGATATGGCTCCAGCCGACTTCTTTCTTTTTCCTAAACTCAAATTACCACTTCGTGGCACCCGTTTTCATTCGGTAGAAGACATAAAGAAGAATTCGCAGCAAGAACTGATTTTAATTCCGGAAAAAGCGCTAAAAATTTTTTTTGACTGTTGGTTTATTCGTTGGCGTAAGTGTATTGTTTCCGAAGGAGCATACTTTGAAGGTGATAAAATAAATTTTGAATGATAACTAACATTTTGTATATTATTGATTTTTTCCCGTTACTTTCTTGACAGAGTAGTATTATATTTTTTTTCAACTTATGGATTTTCATAATATATCATAAAGATTAATTAATGTTTAACTATATTTAAGTATCTACTATTTACCCATCAGATATCGTATTGAATTAAGGCGATATGCGAAAAAAATACGGGTGTTTCTTTTTTGTGTATTTCTTGAAATACACGGAATATTTTAATAAATTTCTGGTATATGCATTTTGACTATATAATCTAGGGTTTTGAAATTACAAAATACAAATACAAAAATCTTATTTATACATAAGTAATTTTTACAATTCTTTGGACCCTCCTTTTAAGCTAACAATAACCTGTGTCAGGAGGGACCGTTCTTCCCTTGTTTCATTGTTTTTGTGCTTTTGTTAGTAGGAGAAGAATAGGAAGAATTGGAAAACATGTTTGGATAAATTTTCCTCGATAGAAATAATTGTTGAAATGAGGTCTTCAAACACACTTTTTCTCCTGGTTTGACGAATAGGAACCATATACAGAACTCAAACATATTTTATTAGGTGCGTTTTAACAATATCTAGAGATTTGATATTTGAAATTTTGCTTGCTATTTTAGTTTTTTTACTAAAAATATAAAACCAAATTTTTTCCCTTTTGCCCTGAATCCGCCCCTCTCGCACTACGCGATTTTTTGCTTGGAGTGACAGTGACAAAAATAAAATTCACATAGCCTCTTAATGCAGAAAAATATTCAGTTCAGTCACCACTTCCAATTATACTCGTAGAAACAAAACAAAGAAACTGAATGGATGTGAATGCAACGCTTCGTCTTTCCGAAACCATGGACGAATAAATTTCGTCCATGCCGAAAGCAAACTATAGCCACGGCTATTAAATATTTTGGCAACGAAACAGCAACATATTTCAAATAAAGAATAAAATAAAATAAAAAGACATTTATTTAACACACCATTATGGACAAAGTAGTACAATGTAATGTTCTTAAACGTAAAGTTGTATGGCACTGTTAAAAAGGACGGTGACTCAGCATATGTTCTTATACCAAAGGCATTAGGAACGCTGTTATTCTGCCACCACCATTAAAAGAGAAAAAACATACTTAATTAACTTACTATTTACTTTAAGGCGCTACGGAAAAAAAATCGACACTTTAAGGACGTGCGTATCTACTTCAGTCAATAATGTATTATTTTCATAAAAAAGTATATTATTTTTGGAATCTTTTTCTAGGGATCTGTTAAAAAAGAAACGCGATTGGAGAAATTCGGCTTGATAGAATTTTTTATTGAAATGAGGTCTTTTTCGGTACCAATTCTCCTGGTTTGACAATTTAGAATGACATATGGACTGTAATTATATTTTATTACAGGGGTTTTATCGGTATCTAGGACCTGGTAAAAACGAAATTTTGATAGCAACTTTAGTACATTTTATATTAATAAAAAACCGACTTTTTGCTACTTTTCCACGAATCCGTTCCTCTCGTACTGAGGGTTTTTTCGCATATGGAGTAACAGGGACGCTAAAACTTTTACATATCGCCTTAACCTAAACATATTCAATAAAATCAGCGTATAGTTAAAATATTAAAACAGAAAAATAATAAAACATTATTGTAATAGAATAAAATATTCATTTTGAGTAGAAAATAAATTTTTTGCTTATATATTTTTCGAGTATCTTCAGTTAACAATTCAAGTAATAAAGCACCTCATCAGAAACAAATAATGGTTTTATTTCCTACCGGTCTCTGAAATGTTTTTCATTTTTTACCGGTCCGCAGCTATAAAAGACTGGGATACACTGAATTAATGGATTAACAATATACAGAGTGAGTTTGAACCTAACCCGGATAATTTAATATATTGTAATATTGTAATATTTGTAATATAGTATAGTATATTGTAATAACAACAACTAAGTTTATAATAATCATTTAAGGCGATGTGTAAAAAAATAGAGGTGCTTCTTTTTTTGTGTATTTCATGAAATACACGGAAAATTTTAATACATTTCTGATATATGCATTTTGACTACATAATATAGGGTTTTGAAATTGGAAAACATGTTTGGATAAATTTTCCTCGATAGAAATAATTGTTGAAATGAGGTCTTCAAACACACTTTTTCTCCTCGTTTGACGAATAGGAACCATATACAGAACTCAAACATATTTTATTAGGTGTGTTTCAACAATATCTAGAGATTTGATATTTGAAGTTTTGCTAGCTATTTTAGTTTTTTTTCATAAAAATTATAAAACTAACATTTTTCGCTTTCGCCCTGAATCCGCCCCTCTCGCACTGAGTGTGTTTTCGCTTGGAATGACAGTGACAAAAATGAAATCTTCATTTTATTAAGGCGATTAGTGTCGCCAAATTAGCAGCTCGATGTTTGTCGGTTCGAATTAGAGTTTTGACCCGGGAATTCTCGTCCCGGGATTTCCCGGGAATTTGACTTTTCTCGATCTCGAGAAATTCAGCTCGAGAAAAGTCGAGACAGCGAGACATTATGATTTTACAATAAAGCTATAAAAAATACCTAGATATCGGCAATTTTTCCCTTAGACTCTTTGTCTTTTGCCACGCGATGGCGGCATCCTTTGACAGGGCGGCAGGTGGCTGTCGGTGTCCTTTGATACTGACAAATGCCCGCGTCCACGTCCCGCTAATGCGTCATTTACATTTCAACGCTCACCACGTTCGGACCGAATAGTGCACGCAGTGGTGGATAGGCACGTTTACGATTGATTGAGTGCAGTGCAGACTGGTAAGTTTCGCACAGTAAAGATGTATTTAATCGTCTTTACCCCACTGTCACAACATTTTCGACCAATGATGATCCAGAAGTCATCCAAGTAAGCGTAAGCCAATCAGAACACGACAACTTTGAAACTCAGAGAATGCTATCAAAGGTATTTTGAGCAATGAAGAGTCAGCCACCGTAGCGCTCTCAAAATCAATCGTAAAAAAGAGTTTTTACTATTTGAAAAATCTGGCAAAAGGTCCCCAAAATTGGAAACCTTATACAAAGCATTACTTTCAGTCAAGCCAACTTCAACTGAAAATGAACGAGTCTTTTCAATGGCGGGAAATGTGGTCACTAAAATACGGAGCCGCGTATCAGATAAGACCATTAATGCTTTAGTTTTTCTAAAGGCATATTTTATTAGAAGTAAGTAGTTGCTGAAAATAAAAAAAAAAAAGATTTTGTAATTAATCACTTTAAACCTAAATAGATCATAAAAAAAATTATTGATCAGATTTGTATTTGTTGTATTTTGTTGAAAAAGATATTTGATTATTTTTGTTTTTGTTGTTGGAGAGAGATAAGTTCCCACTTATCTATTTATTTTATTTCTTATCATATTTTATTGATTAAAAATAACTGTTTTTTATAATGTAAGTAATCTTTTTTTAACAATTTCTGTTTAAAAAATATCTGTTTTTATTGAAGTAATTTGAGAGACTTGGTTGATTTTTGTTCTTTTTAGTAAAAAAAAATGTACATTACCGGCATTTTTATTTATTAAACTAAAACAAAGTAGTAAATACAAATTTCTCGATTTCCCGGGACGACCCGAGAAATCGAGGTCGAGATTTCTCGAGACCCGAGAAATAAAAAACCTCGAGAAATCATAATCCCTAGTTCGAATATCAACGGAAACGACATTGAAATAACGTTCATACTAGCGTGCAATTCATAGTGGCTGTTACGACGCTCACTGCATCCTTGATAGGGCGAAACAGGTGAAACTAATACTTTTCACATGGACGTGATTGTTCGATTGAATGATCCTATGTTTATAGCTATCAAGTTTATCTATTACTCAAAGCATAAATAAATAAAATCGACCCAGGCGCTTAGGCGCAGTCGGGAAATCAAGCTAAAAAACACAATTCGATTGAATTTTTTTTTTCATACCTATAGAAGTTTTGGTGGTATGAAGAAGAAAACTGTTGCATGTTGTCTTAGAGTTGATAAATTCATAGACATTTTTTTCAACATTTTTGATTTGGTCGTAAACGTGGAATAGGCTTTAGAAAATACCATTTAGCCATACCAAGATTACCAAGCCCCTTAATTGGTTTATAAGTTACAAACACTTGAAAGTTCCTGTAAAATTCTCAGAAATCATGGTCTCCCAAAAGTGGTGGGACAGTGCGGTAGGTGCGGAGGTGCAGTCTTTGTCTCTATCATTTTCTTTATGTGTAAATTGTAAAGAAAATAACCAAACTTTTGCACTTTTACTATGTTTTTCGTTTTTATTTTCATCATATTATTCTTAAAGGAATATAAAACTATCGTGTATAAACGCTCCAGTTATCTATGAACTTTATTTTTGAAGTCGCGGGCAAAAGCTATACAGATTAATCCCAAGCACTGAATGTTAGG
The DNA here is from genome assembly GCA_934047225.1 of Ypsolopha sequella. Classification (NCBI taxonomy): domain Eukaryota; kingdom Metazoa; phylum Arthropoda; class Insecta; order Lepidoptera; family Ypsolophidae; genus Ypsolopha; species Ypsolopha sequella. Next base: position 6,364,773 of record OW204002.1, on the reverse strand, counting down.
AAAATCTTTTTTTCCGGCGTTTCCTCTGCTTATATTACATACTTACAATTATATTTTACATCGATGTACTATTACTAATAAATAAATATTTTAAAGTCACTTACCACATAACAAAACGACGAAATCGATCACCACCTTCCAAACCATTTTAATACTTTGAGACATTTTTTTCACTTTGCTATCATAGCTTTCATAACTATCTCACTAATTCCAACCAAAAATCAACTCTATTGCCACCAGATATAATTCCTTATTAGACGTAGTTAGCAGTTTGATTCAAACTACAAAGACATCCTGCCAATGCCACGATGTGAATAATACTGGCAAATGTTAACCATAAATAATGTGATATGATAACAAAACATTACCCTGACTCAGTAAATTCTCACACCTCTATCTGATAACAGAATTTACTAGTTACACTACAAAAGGCCGGGTTGAAAACAACAAAAATTAAAATATATTGTATTCTACTTTGTAATAGAGGTAAGTATAATCCAATAGTGATAGTGTGTAGTATCAAAGTGAACGTAAGATTGACTCAGCCCAGATGTTAAACTTATGATATAATTCAATCAAATTTGAGATCTAATACAAAGGCACTATAGAATCATTTGTAACGTTTGTAAATATGACCAGAGGTATGACTCACTTTAGCACAGCAGCTAAAAAATAGTCAAGAGCGCTATCTGGTGTCAAAATGAAGTACTAGCTGAATTAAGAGCATGTGATGCATGCACAAGCAAAATGTTTTCAGGAGAAGTTGTAGATGGCGTTACAGTACGTAAAATTTTTATCCTTATTGGGTACCGTATGGTACGGGATGGCTATTGGTTAAGTAATAGTAGATTATGCACCAAGGGGATAAAGTAGTGTCTTACGTCACGGGCGGCATATTGAACCCTGAGCGTAACGAGGGACTCTAGATGTAGAGTCCTGAGTGAAGCGAGGGGTTCAAGCTGCCCAAGACGAAGACAGGCTTTGAGCATACTCTACTTTTCACACCTTTTGCGGGTACGGGAGACAATAAAAAACCAGGGCTCCAGTGAAAAATATCGATTAGTTAATTACATTATATGTTGTAAACCTCAACAATACCTCATAATATGTATATGGGCATGGACGAAATACTAGAGGACTGACAACCGCCCTACTTTGAAGCGTAATTCGATTTTTAGTTTCAAATTTGTAGCTAGATAGAGCTACTGGTTCAAAACAATCGAATTCAATCGGATTCACGGCTCAAGTGGAGATTACTTTCTTTCCTAGTAAAGGTAGGTTCGTAGTGGTTCCGCTTAATTTCGGAAAGATGGCGGTATAAGCGCGCGCGCCCTTCGGTTCACGCTCAGCCGCTGAGCCGCTGCCTATTCTTTCAAAATTACTAAATGTAATGAATCTACCACTTTTGACAATCAAGATTTTGTTTAAATCAATTTGATTTCCTAAGAACAAACAACTTGCTCACCGCGACAGTGCCCGTTTTATCGTACCTCTCTTTCGGTAATCAAATATTTGAGAGTGAATGAAATTAAACTAACATCGCTCGCACGCGCCTACTCAATGGCGATAGCCATAGCTATGAGAAATGGCGCGTACTGTTCGGAACATCTAAAAAGGTAATATAATACTAGATCTGACCACACTGTCACAGTATAAGCAAACGCCACGTCCTATCACCCGCTTACGTCTGCGCGTACTGGCAAGGCAAGCGCGGCGCGGCGCCACGACCCCAGCGATTGACGCTCCATTTCTGCTTAGACGGCGTGTAGAGCACGCGTCTGATGTCTGAGGCTCGAATCGGAGCGCTTCCAGGTAGTTTCCCTACTGTCTTTGCTTATACTGTGACACTGTCTTTGTTTATGAGGTCAGTGCTCATTTCCAATTGGATGTAATAACGATTGTATACAACTGAAATTGAATGTTATTTCGACGAAATAACGTCTTAATTTGATTGAATGCATTTTTGCTATCTATATACCTATGAGAATGTAATGTAATAATACACCAACGAACATCATCGTTTTCGGATGGTTGATGAACTTTTCTTTGCGACAAGCGATTAACCGTGTGTTTTTCTAGTTGTTTATGAGAGGTCAGGTGCTTGTATTTGTGCTCGAACTTTTGATTCATAGTTAAGAGGATAGTTTCTGCAAAACCATAATTTATTCTTCCTGGTTTGAAGAATCTAGCAATACTAAATAAAAAAGAAACAATATATATTTCTTTCAGGAATATAATACACACTCATATCGAAACAGAATCCTCAGAAGTCATTTCAATATTGAGAAATAAAGTGCCAAAGATGGCTCTAAAAAAAGTTTTCATGTTGAATTTTAAATTTATTAAAGTAAAAACTCGTTCATATTATTTATGGATTAAATTCTGTATAAAGTTTATTAAACTCTTAACGGGACAGATATTTTATAGCAACTTTGTTTTTTTTTTAAATAATAAAACTAGTGAAAAAAGTTGTCATTTTGACTTTTTTCCAGAATCCGTCCTTCTCGCACTGCGGGTCTTTCCGCACGGAGTAACAGGGAAGTATGCAAGCGGAACCTATCCTCTTAATTTCCGACCGTGTAAAATGAGTTACGCAAAGTGCGCCTACTGTAAATGTAATAAAACAAGTAGAGAAGTATCGATGTTTCGCTTTCCTGTTAAGGCGATATACGAAAAAAATACGAGTGTTTCTTTTCTGTGTATTTCATGAAATACACGGAAATTTTAATAAATTTCTGGTTTATGCATTTTGACTATATAATCTAGAGTTTTGAAATTGGAAAACATGTTTGGATAAATTTTCCTCGATAGAAATAATTGTTGAAATGAGGTCTTCAAACACACATTTTCTCTTCGTTTGACGAATAGGAACCATATACAGAAATCAAACGTATTTTATTAGGTGTGTTTTTACAATATCTAGAGATTTGATATTTGAAATTTTGCTAGCTATTTTAGTTTTTTTAATAAAAATATAAAACTGACTTTTTTCCTTTTTGCCCTGAATCCGCCCCTCTTGCAATGCGCGATTTTTCGCTTGGAGTGACAGTTACAAAAATAAAATTCACATAGCCTCTTAAAGACGACGGCTTCGGAACTCGGATAAGTACGTAATTTTTGTCAGAATTCAAAAACAGATGTTGGTAGGTACTAAGTTCGATGCGGCTCAACCAATTTGGTAGTTTACTTTATTCCCGAAGTAATCCCATGTACCTCAACTGGGTGAAGGAAGATCACAGTTTAAAAAAACCGGTCAAGTGCAAGTCAGACTCGCGTACCTAGCTAGGGTTCCGTATTGTGGATCATACATTTAATTTTGTAATTTTTTTTCGTGAATTTCTCAACCATTTTATTTACCTGTAATCTTTACGTAAACACATATTACCATGACTTTTTTCATATTTTTCGGTCCACCAGTTTTGGAGATAAGGGGAGGGGGAACATAATATTTTTATGGATTTTCAAGGATTTCTCGAAAAAGGTGCAATAAAATATAGCCATACTATATCGTCACCTTAAAGGGAAAATTAAATAACCAACAAAAAAAAGTTCCGAGATAATCGCAATTTTGTGTTTTTTTTTCGGTAGAAAATTCATATCTCCGTTATTCAGAAAGCTAAAATTCTAATTTTTTTATATGTTGTGGCCTTTAGAAAGTTCTTAAGTTGTACATTTTATAATATTGGAAAATAATTTCCTATATCCATGATTTACCGTATATTCATTTTTGCCAAAATACTTTTCTAAAATTATGCCCAGTTGTTTAGTTTTACATGTTTGTTATTGAATTTTGCCGTACAATAAAGAAAAAATTGTGACTTTTAAGTAGCCTTATTTATGTTTGCCATTTTATAGTTCGCCATTTTTCATGGTTGTTGAATTTGCCAATGGAACTTTTCTGGTGCTTAGAATGATTTTAAAATTAACTTCAAAGCAAATATTTTAATAAGAGCTGTTCTAAAATTTTAATCTATCACTAGGGAGCTAATTAACATGTATAAAGACTTTTTATAGTTTTATTTAAGAAGACGCAACAGCTAGCGCGACATTCCTATTCTTGCGCAACTGCGCCAGCAGCAAATTTAGCAGGAATGTCTTGCCTGCGTCTAAGAAATAAAGACTCCTTCTCCGCTCTTCACCCGGCTCACAATTTTATTGAAAATTTGCCTTTACTCTTGTAATAGCTGGGGCTCAGTTTGAGCGACTTGAGCCCCCAAGGCTGCGGTGTCGTATCTGAGCTCCCTGAGCAAATCAGTGGACTACTTTCCTGTTTGTTGTGGGGTAGCCATGCCGAAATTAGGCAGCCGTTTACCCTCCATTGAGAAAACTTTGTCTTCAATCAATTTTAGCGCTTCGTTAAAATATATATCGTCGTTAGCCTGTGCTGTGCCTTAGTACTTGTGTGCAATATCTTCCGATATAGCAGTTTATACTTGTCCCAAAGTTGCAGAGGGTTTGAGAATCCGCAGGTGCTCAACATGATAGCAAAAAGCTCTCTCAACTTGGCCGCTGATCTACACAATACGGCGTCCTCCATCGTAGAGTTTCAGTGGCCGTCATCTTCCAAAAGTCCCATTGCCTCACACGCTTCTCGGAACGTAGTTTTTTCCTGTCCTTCGACTGTTTTGAGGGCCTGAAAACTGATGGGGCCTTGGACGCGGATCGGTATCAACCGTAAGCAGTAACACTCAAAGTGTGTTAAGTGCACGGTACCAATTCCACCCAGGGCATCTGACGTCTTCACATCATGCCAGCCTTCGACGGGGTTGCCTTGCACACGACGCTTCCACGCTTTCCGTGAAGCGTTCCATGCGTTATATTTTGGCACTTCCGCATATGGCAAAGTTCTGGCAAACTCGTCCGTCTGGCACAGACGGAAAAACTCGGTGAGTGTGGTAGTGGGCGGTTCACTATTTAATCGCACAGGTGAGCGTCCGTGAAGTAAACGCGCTCGCCGTTGGGAAGGTGCACCGTAAGACGTGTCACTGTCGGGCGCCTCTCGTGAAGCGGCAAGCCCAATATCCGCCATGCCGCTTCGTTGCTGCTCACGTAATGGCCATCCGTAAATACTAGCATTTCGTCTCGTGGGTCAATATTAGGATTGCCTTGCTGCTGCAAAATAAATATCGCCGGGTAAGTGCCTTAGGTTATGCACTTACAAATATATTTATTTGCCTGAACCGCGTTACAGAACTCCACATTAATGTGAGCATTAAAAATAGTCGAAAGGAGCGGTGAGTTCGGGACCACCCAGGTGTTGTCCACTACGATGTCTTGCGCGGTACCTTTCATTTTAATTGTGACCGTACGTCCTCCATCCTCGGGTGCCCTGCACCTGTACAACGGATAACCATTCTCGTTAGTTTCCGTCTCTTTTAACAGCGCCCGAGGATACGTTTTGGTGCATGCCCACATGTACAGGGGACGTAGGGTTCAGTGCTCCACAAGGACTCATGCTCTTAGTGATCGTGTCATATAGCTGTTTGTCCAAGTTAGGGTCGGGCAGCTCTGCTGATATCACTTCATCGATTTGGTTCGGACGCAATTTTTTTTTAACCAGAGCAGATCCAATCAATAATGTAATTTCAGGGTTCCCTGCCCGGAAATTTGACCAACTTAGTATTGCAGCTTTGTTTTATAAAATTTAAATATTTTTGCGAAATTCTAACAAAAAGTTATTAATTACTTAAGCTCAAATATAATCTGCTTACTAAAATTAAATAAGCACACAAAAAAAGCTCAATTGCATCTATCAAGATAACCTTTACAAGCGAAAAATAAATAAAAAGTGATCGTGTCACATAGCTGTTTGTCCAAGTTGGGGTCGGGCTGATATCACTTCATCGATTTAGTTCGGACGCAATTTTTTTTTTAAGCACAACAGCTCCAATTAATAATGTGATTTCAGGGTTCCCTGCCCAAAAACTTGACCAACTTAGTATTGCAGCTTTGTTTTATAAAATTTAAATATTTTTGCGAAATTCCAATAAAAAAATATTAATTACTTAACCTTAAATATAATGTGCTTACTAAAATTAAATAAACACACAAAAAAAGCTCAATTGCATCTATCCCGATAACCTTTACAAGCGAAAAATAAATAAAAAGACTATTATTCGTTTTTTCCTTAAGGTACGGTTAACATCGATTTAAATATTCGTTTACACCATTTCAATAAGATGTATTTTTGCCTTTCGGTTATTATCATCAGTTCGAAATATTTTTATTGCCAAAATTCAATAAGGTGAGTTATTTTTTTTTATCCTAATGACAAAAACTACAGGTAGAGTCAATCTCTTTAATCCTTTTTGTATAAGTGATTTTAATATAGTTTTCCCAATCAGTTTTCTAGTAGTTTTTCGGATTAACCATTTGGCCACAAACAGCTATCGCAGGAAATAAAGGGAGTAGGAAAACGATTCCCAGACCAAATGCTGGAGAAAAAATCGGGCGTTTAGAAAATGCAATAAAACGTGTTTTGGAAAAATGTTACTTATTTAATTTTCCCTTTAAGGTGACGATATATTTTTACAATTAGCATTTTAATACCTATAATTTGATACCCGTATTGTATTTTATAGGTAAAATATTTCTTGTTAATATATTTTTCTTCTTTTTTTATATTTCTCATTTGTGCTCAACTTTTTTTAAGTGCTATAGTTTTCCTGTAATTGGTCAGTTATGAGCTATAATTGTCATTTTTTCCATATTACCAGTTTCGGAGATAAGGGGACAACATACATATTTTTGTGGTTTTTTAAAGATTTCTCGAAACCAGTGCCAGTAAATGTAGTAAAAGTATATATTTATACAATAAGTTTTTTAATATAATAAAAAGCTATTTATATAGATATTTAGATAATAGCTATTTAGATTATTTTTTTCTCACTTATGTTTTGGAAATATTTTGAACAATTTCATACCTATATGAGTAGGAGTAAATATGGTACAAATAAATAAATGTTAATAATTATAACTTCTTTAAGAGCAGTTTCGCAGCCAGACTGTGAAAAACCCGGCCTTTTCTAATTAATCAAAACAGAACACTTAAATTCAAAATTCACTCAATACTTATTCAAAAAGACCTTATTACCTATGTATTGTGTATGTTCCCGTAGCAAAGTTTCCATTGGTTTCTATAAATTGGAACTCTTGAAATTTTTGAAATTCTAAAATTCTGATTTAAGTCAGTAAATTCTGACTTCAAATATTCTGATTACAAATGGAAACTTTGCGATGGCAACATACACAATACATAGGTAATAAGGTTTTGTTGAATAACTATTGAGTGAATTTTGAATTTACGTGTTTTGTTTCGACTAATTAGAAAAGGGCGGGTTGTTCACAATCCGGCTGCGAAACTGCTCTTAGTAACCCACATCGCTCTAGTACTGTAATTTTCAATTTCGAAGCCGTTCCAAAAGACATCCGGGAGAGTAATTTTTACCCTGACAACAAGATAGCGTATGGTAAATGTATAAAGTATGAAAGGGACAGACTCTTGTGAGGTAAATTTATATTAACTAGTTTTGGAACGTAACCTAGCTTTTCTTTTATCTTATCTTTATCCCATTCTCTTTGCGCGCGCATTTATACCTGCGATCATGTCTATGCTGCGATGCGACACTTGACGTGCACATGCATTTGTATTGTGTACTACACTTATGTGTGTGCGATGTTTCGCTCGTAAACAACAAAAGCGCCATGTCTGATTACTCGTGGATATTACGATGAATTATACTATGCCTTCTGCCTAAGTACCAAGCATCCATTGTATGTACAGCTAGCGGGCGAGATAGTAGTGACATCTAGGAATAATACAGGATTTTGGCTTTCTAGCAGAGTACGTTTTTTTTGTATGGGGTTGTCAGTCTTCTCGTATTGTTCGTCTATGATATGGGTATAAATTTCTATCATGGCAAGAAAGCCATGAAAAATTTGAAATTTGAAAAAGTTTTCACATTTTGTGTTGTGAATACTTATGACTTTTTAGCCCGATGACCTTCTGATTTCCTCTTTTAAAAAGCCAACAATGTATTATTGATTTGAATATTGTGTTTGATGTTTATTGAAGATCTGAGCATTTAATAAAAGCACCATAGGCTCCTTGACTTTCGAGTTTCTGCTATATGTTAGAAATAAACTAAAAGGACGGATTCGGACAACTCCTACTTTTGATGTTCTCCATTGAACAAAATCGTCATAGCATTTTTCGTATCTGTGTTTTGATTTTTCCGGTAGTAGATTATTAATATGTTATTGTCAACACCAATATTCACTGAAAAGCACCAAACACCGTCTTTTGTTTCAGATTCTTTGAAATTGCGCTTTTTTATTTTTCGAGGTTGGCCAGTTGAACTTTCGAACAAACCTCTTTACAATGTCAAATGGGCATTTTTTACTTAGAGTTTTCCACGAGTTTCCACACGAATTTGACGTTCCAAATTCAAACCACTTACTCCCTTGGGAGTTTCATACAACTTAATGGTTTACTTTACATTGATAAATTGCATAATATGTAGTTGGACGTTGTCGAGCAGGTGGTGTAAAAAATAATTGTTTGAAATAGCATAAACTTTTTTTTAATGGATCTATATTATATAGGTGGGTATTTCTGGGGGCACGATAGTGCCCCCGCCAAGACGAGCCTTTTCTACGTACCTTTTCTCGAAGCGTTTCCTCATATTTTCGAACCCTCATATTAATTTTTTCCAGCAAATTTACAGAATTTGTCAATGCCGTACCAAATAGCCCCATCAGTGTAATTGTTGATTGCAATTCCTCTTACTACATTACCTAAAATATTGTATGGAAACTCTTTCACTGTTAAGTCCATCAAACTGTGGAACTCCCTTCCTCACACTATCAGGGATAGCCCCTCCATTGGTGTATTCAAAAGGAAAATAAAAGAGCACTATCTTCGACAACCTATCGTGTAGGTGTATGTATATATATCATTTATTGTGTATTTATTTACTGAATATGTATTGTTATATTTATTTATACTATGTAGGCATGTAAATTTTATGTAGTTTGTTATTATTTTTAACTAATTAGGTATCTACTATTAATTTAATCTTGTTTCTGTATAAATATTATCGTGCACAATATGAATATCTTATTTATTTCAAATATCCTTATCACCCTTGGTTTGCTGGAAGAAATCTCATTATTGAGATAAGCACGCCATTGTACATAACTTTTATTATATAATTTAGAATTAAGTTTTCTGTGTGCAACAAGAATAAATAAAAAATAAAAAAAAAATATTTTTCAATTATGCAGGGTTGATGGGTTGTTATGTGGATGTTTAAAAGATATTTCGAATCTGTTACGTGGTTTATTGTCACATAACTGTTCTAATATTGTCACGTGAAAGGTGGAATCACGAGTGCTTACTGACACTGATTTGAGCTGTTTATTAAATTCTAACTTATATATGTACAAGCATTTTCTGTAGTCTTAGTAGGCATTCCTGCAATCATGTACACTCTTACAGATGCATTGAAAAAAGAAAGCTATTATTATTTGAAACTATGTTTTACTGGACCAAATAGCCTCTCTTATTGTCTTAACTAGACATTAATTTTATAAAAAATACCTACTTGCTATTATTTTGTTATTAGTCAAACTAATCCTCAGTTTTTATCAACTGCTGGAATCATGTTATCCGTTGAAATATTTTTTTAATTTAAGGCGATATGCGAAAAAAATACGGGTGTTTCTTTTCTGTGTATTTCATGAAATACACGGAAAATTAAAATCAGCTTCTGGTAAATGCATTTTGACTATATAATCTAGGGTTCTGAAATTGGAAAACTTGTTTGGATAAATTTTCCTCGATAGAAATAATTGTTGAAATGAGGCCTTCAAACACACTTTTTCTCCTCGTTTGATGAATAGGACCCATATACAGAACTCAAACATATTTTATTATGTGTGTTTTAACAATATCTAGAGATTTGATATTTGAAATTTTGCTAGCTATTTTTTTTTTTTTTTATAAAAATATAAAACAACACTTTTTCCCTTTTGCCCTGAATCCGCCCCTCTCGCACTGCGCGATTTTTCGCTTGGAGTGACAGCGACAAAAATAAAATTCGCATAGCCTCTTAAGGGGCTATTTGTTGCAAAACTGCCGCCACTTTAGAAAAAAAATCATTATTTACTTACTAGAACAGCTATTGAAAATCTGCTCAAGTAAATACATAGATATAGCAATGAACTATTTTTAATAGCATAGTTTTCATAAACAACGTCTTTGATGAGCTAAAATTTTAACTTTTGCTAAAAACGGCCGCTTTTGGCATAAGTTAAAATTTTAGCTCATCAAAGACGTCTGTGAAAACTATGCTATTTAATTTTTTATTTTATTTTATTTATTACCATTAAAACATAAACAAATTATTATTCGATATATTTCGACGATTTTTATCATCATGACGGCCCTACACCGAGGGTCGAAATATATCGAATATATTTTTCATTGTTTTAATGCTAATAAATATTAAAAAAAAACTTATAAAAGCCAAATATACGATTTAAAAACAGTTCATTGCTATGTCTACGCATTTACTTGAACAGATTTTTAATAGCTATTCTAGTAAGTAAATAATGATTTTTTTTCTAAAATGGCAGCATTTTCGCAGCATATAGCGCCTTAACATGCGCTACTATATCTTTAGAGTGTTAGTATAAGGATACAAATTAGTGATTGGTTAAATTGACAAAAGCTCCATTTTCAATAACTATTTTAGTTTATTTCTATTGTTATAAACAAATATTTATAAATAATCTGAAATCTTTTCTTTACCTACACAAACTTTATGACTTTAAACATCTGTTTAATTTATACATATTTGTAATATTTATTAAAAATCCAAATTTCGTAAACAGTAAAGATTGTCTTAAAGTTAGGTAATTAAATAAACTTAATTATTTAAAAAAACATTATTTTAAGGGCACTGTAAGGCCAAGTTTTCAAGATGTCACTTTACATAATTATTATTAAGAAATACTTATGGATAATTGATATTTTTATCTGTGAAATTACGAATATTTCGAATTGACATCGTAAATGTTGTATTAAACGAATAAACTTTTAAACCATTCATTTTATCCAACATTTATGGTTGCATATTAAATTTTTAGCAGATACCAATACTGACAACTATACTATTGCAAGAAATCTTATAATCAAAACTGTCAAAAGTAAATAGACACAGTGTCATATTTTACAATTCGAAAAGTTTGGTTATTAAACTCTTGGTTTGTTACAACCAAAGATTTCAAAAGTAAAGATAAGCCCTTACCGTACTATGACAGCACCAAAATGTTTCCACCTTTAAATGAGTGACGCTCACACATTTGGAATCAGTGCTCATCTGAACACAGTGATAGTTGGACGCCTTAAGTGCACTTAAAGTTAATCATTTAAACAAATTTAGTAGTCTGATCAATTTGCTGACCGTAGGTAGACAAATTGCGCACTCATAAGAGTCCGCGCGTCGGCATTATGTTAACGCACGCATTCAAAAACAAAGCAATAGATTTTTGGTGCCAGGGCTCATCTAAACTTTTGAAATCTTTGGTTACAACAGAATGAGTTTTACAAGCTCGCGTATTGTAAAAAGAATACGTCTGAAGCTAGCCGGGGATGAGTTTACGCATGTATACAGTCGCGCATAAAAGTGCTTGCGGTCACTACAAGCTGACGGGTGATATTGCATAATTATTCAACCTAATGAGGTAAATACGAGTAGCAGTAGGTACATAATGTGTAGGAGACTACGGTCTAGAAATAGTCTAAAAAAATTTCGCTATACAATTTTTATTTAAAACTGACAACATAATTGCACTGTGTCAAACTTGTGTTTCTATCGTCTTTCTTCATATAACACAATACATCGTAAATCATCTTTCTTTCTTTTCTGTGTAAAACCATCACCTTCAAAACCAATATACTTTTGTGTGCGACTGTACTTTGAGAGTAAAATGGACGCTTGAACGCAGCACAGAAAACAAACGTCGACTGAGGAGCCAATCGCGAAATGTGCGGGAAACAAACAGGCAATAGCTTAGGGGGCGGGGCCGTGCGGCGGAGATGTTTGGGGATTTCCCCCGTTTCCCCCGTCGCGCCCTACTCCTTACCGCCAAAGAGACCGATAATCGTTTTGTGCGCAGGTTCATTGCCTAACTTCAGACGTATTCTTTTTACAATACGCGAGCTTGTACTGAAGTTGTTTAAATCTGCCGTATGATTTTTGTAGCTTACAAACGAACTTGAGAAATTAAGACTGAAATGCTGAAAGACTCTACAAACTGGACTTGGGATATCTGCTGTACTTAATCTTTAATCTTGGCTCTAGAGGTTGGCCAGGGAATCCTGTCACATCTATTTTTCGCTTTATTATGGTAATATTTTTAACTGTCAAATGAGGAACTATTGATAATTTAAAAAGTTGTGATACTTTTATTTCGTAAGGGATAGTGTCATTTATAACGAATGACCAATGTTTATTAATTTAAAAATCATGATGAATATTTGGGTTATTCCACTGCGCTCCAGGAATGCACTCCACTGCGCTCCAAGTTTTTAATACCTATATTATTTCAAAAATTACACGTACCAAAATGGTTCCACAGCACTCCAAAATAAAATAAGTAGAGTCTTCATAAAAAGCAAAGCATAATATTTTATTGATATATGATTGCTAAAAATTCTTGGAGCGTGGTGGAATAAATGTATAAGCATTAAAATTTTGAGAACAATGGATTTTGGAGCGCAGTGGAACAACCCGAATATTTAAAAGTGTAATGTTTTATTATTTTATTTCGTTACTTTGCGGAAGCCCATCATCAACTTACATATATAATTTTATTAATGTTGAAATATTGCAAATTATTAATATATCCATAAGTTTTATTTTATGTCCTTCATTGTTATAAAATAAGGAAAGATCATAATATATGCTTACTGACTGTTACACAAGGATACTAACATGTATCAAAGTCGTTTTTTCAGAGTGCACTCAGTGTTAACAGCTTAAAATGTTTTAAATAAGTATGCCGCTTTTTTGTTGTGACATGTTTCCCTGGCCAGAAACCTGGCCTGGTACATACTCGTTCGAATAGCCTTATTATATTTGAAATCCATAAATGATAACTCTAGCACCTTAAATAGTTGATCCTATTTCAAAGATATTTAACAAATAACTATCTTAAAACGTCAATTCTAAGCTAACCTGCAGTTTTACAACGCTATATCACAGAATTCAAATACATTTCCTTGCAGTCTTCAAGACTTCAAAGCTTAGAAACTAACAATTATACTATAATAAATAAACAAGTTATGGCTAGTTTACACAGTGCGAGCTGCTGTCTGGCCAGTAGACAGCTACTCGGCTTGTCTACTGGCTAGGCAGTAGCTCGGCTCGCCTTTGCTGTCTACACGACACTTCAGTCTTGCGATAAGCGATAAACGCTCGTACGTAGGCGCAGCACACAAAGAAACACAGGTTCCGCTCACAACTATCCGGCTGGCACTGGCGAGCTACTGCCAAACACGTCCAAACGATGCGAGTGATGACCGAGCTGCTGTTATGTGCGAGTTACTGACCTGCGAACAGGCGAGTGAAAACAAAAAATGTTGAAGTAACTCGGATGCGAGCTACTGTCCAACTCGCACCTACAAATTACTCGTAAGTTACGTCCAAACGGTGCGAGTTACTGCAGTGCAGTTACTCGGCAGGCTGACTCGTACGCTAGCTCGCACTGTGTAAACTAGCCATTACGCATCGTTTTAATAGTAAGAACGTAAAAAAAGTGGTGAATGAACTAAATGAACGATTCTAAAATACGATGAATTTGTTTTAAAATATGTTTGTGGATATGAAAAGAAACTATATATATTTGTACTTTTAACTGCATTAACACTTAAAATTAAATGCGCAATAAATAAACAAATCCAGCAAGAATGATTGTACAGTATTTTAAGAAATTATCTTAGATATTACTTATTATTAAAAGAGAAGTAGATCAAAACACAAAATCATGTGATAAAATATTTAAAGCTATATAGTTGTATTGTAAGCAGTAAAGGCTGTCAAATGCAATAAAATTACATTGTACTATTATTCGTTTTGCATGTCAAAAATAAAATGCATTACATCGTGTATGTCACAGACATTGACCTAAATAGATGACGCACGTGCATCAAACTGTATGAAAACCAAGCGGTGTCACATTTCATGGTTGACAGCGGTTTGAATTTTAGAGGGAATTGTAAGACTTACAACATAAGACATAGGAGTCAAAGTTGTAGGAGTCGTATCTGTGAAGGAAGAGCATTGCTCTCCCTTTTAGCGCGCTTTTTTGGCACACGAAGTACAAACACTCGCGTCATCTATGTAGATCTACCTGTGGTATGTACTCATTTAAAATTCTCTATCCTTAAAGCAACACATTGCGTTTGAATTGTTTAGCTACTGATGCTGAAAGGCTTTCAAAGTACCAAACCCAGAAATTTTTAAAGCATATTTTGTTTTAAAAATCATCTTACATGAATATTATTTTTGAGGCACCTATTTTCGTCATACTTATATTTCAACATAAAATATTTGACATATTCATATGTAGGAACATACGAGCGTGTTAATAATAGTATGGTTATACTACTATAATATCTGAATCTTTCCCGTAGTGCGTAAAATCATTTTTAAACTTATAGAAATAAGAGTTCTAGAAAATTGCACATCCAACTCCTAACCGTTAGGACCTAACGCATCATCTACATAAACGAAAATCCAACAATTTTAAAATTTGAACAAAATTACTTTCTTCTCAAAACCATCAGATGCACTTTCAAATCCATTTCGAACCATCGTCAGTGGTTAACATTTTCCACAAATGATCACATATCTCAGAGCAGTCTTAGTTGACGGAATACTCATGCGAGATCCACGAGATTCTCGGCGCTTCCTCCGGTCATGGTTCCTCGTCAGATGAAGACCGGGAGCCGGGCGGGGTGGGTAGTCAGACCTGCCATCCGGTGCCGGAACGGCTGTTGCCGTTTGTGGTGTGCAGCTCAGCCTCAGGGTGGTGGTTCACAGTAGTTCTCGTTCGAACGGTTTTGCGGAGGTCGGAGATAAATGTGAACTGGGAATTGAAAAAAGATATATTTTGATGAGGAGTGAGGACTATGTTTTGGGAGATAAGTGTAATTTTTTTTTGCAAATGGCTTATTATTCGGTATGGTAAGGTTAAGTGCATTTTAGGCTTACATACTTTGTATTTTAAGCTGCACTAAGCCGATATGTTTAAAATTAACATATATTATTGCGGTAAGGAAACGCAGTATAAAAGTAAATCTGGATGCGAGTCTCGGATCTCTCACTGAAAAAGCAATTGCTCTACCAACTGAGCTATCCAGGTCTCAGTACAACTTGCGAATTTACCCCATGTGCCTTCCGATGGCATAATGATATCGAGGCCTTCATCATCAGTGGATCCTTTGTAGACACGGCCTTTCAGCCTGATGCCTTCGATATGTAGTAAGTAATTCCTTATTAGGGAGATTCTTGGCACCTAAATAACCCTAGTATATTCAAAGCTATTCAAAAACTATTATGCCCTACCGTCACCTGGTAAGGCATGGGGTAGTGAAGAATACAAATTACTCTTATCGAAACTGTCGTAAAAATAAATGTATATATTTTGGTACTTGTTGATTTTTCCATTGCAAGGAGATACCAAAAAAATATATCATTGCGGTATTGAAATACAGAAGAAAAAAAAACAGCTAAGCGCGAGTCAGACTCGCGTACTTTTAATTTTGTATTTTTTTATCTCAACCGCTTTGTTATTCCTATACTCTTTACGTAAACACATATTACCATGATCTTTTTCATATTTTTCTTTCAACCAGTTTTGGAGATAAGGGGGGGTACATACATATTTTTGTGTTTTTTTTAAAGATTTTTCAAAACCAGTGCCAGTTAATATAGTAAAAGTATATATTTTTACAATCATATTTTTAATATCTACAATTTGATACCCATATTGTATTTTTAGGATAATATTTTTTATTTTTCTCACTTTTGTTTAATTTAAAATTTTTTAAATTTTTTTACATCATGATATGTGGGCAAATTAATGCCATTTTTGTGCCAATTTTCATGTCTTTATCTTTAACGGTGCTAAAGTTATGAGGCTATGACATACGGACGAACGGACAGACAACGGAGTCTCACCATAAAGGTTCCTTTTGTACCTTTTAGGTACTACGGAACCCTGAAAGTCTGAAATGTGTTTAAACATATCATTAAAAATTATATGTGGCAATACCATTTGTAATATAGCTAATTAAATAGCTTATTTCTGGAGATGATTTTAACTGATATAATGCTAATTGATAATGTATTATAATAAATTGTTGGTACTGAGAAATCAGATGAAAAAGCAAACTCACAATAACAATAGCGTAAAGAAGACCGATGCTGAATCCAGCCAGGACATCACTCCAATGATGCTTGTAGTCCGAGACACGCGTCATCACCGTGTACCAGGCCATCATGATCAGCAGAAACTGCAGGCCATGACGTAGCAGCTTTGAACCACGCCATGAAAACCGCTTGTGGAGGTACATCTGGGAATAACGATATTCGCTTTGTTAGCTATGTTGAAAAGGACAAAATAGAGATATTTATGATATAAAATCAAAAATCTAGAAAGGAACAAAATTCGTGGGAAATAGTGAGATAGCGCTCTACACACTTTTTTGTGCGCGTCTCGCTCACACAAACGCCAAAATCGCGAACAAAGTTATGCAATTCGATTCCTTTGATTGTGACAATGATGAACGGCATAAACAATATGGGTTTGGATAAGTGATCTCTTAATAATTACATTATGAAATTAAAATGTTACACGTTTCAAAAACGTCAGATCTGTATGGCGTATGGCACGTCTAAACGGCCGTTCATACTGTTTTAGGTTTGCAATAACGTAACGTCATGCAATGCAACTTTAAACGCAAATTGAATATTTATTATATTTTCAACGCGGGTGGAGCCGCGGGCACATCTAGTTTTTAATAAGACGTGACGGAAATTTACGTTAATTAGTTAATAGATTATTTAAAAATATTTAAGAACAATTAGTTAATATATATGAAATTACTGTAAAAGCAGATGGACTATATGGGACAGGTAGACAAAGGCATTATATATTTTTTTCCTTTATTACATAAATTTCTCCTGTCTTGTATTTTTTCTCTCTTTATTAAATTTAAGTACCTATATAGGCTTACTTTTTAACTTACATTAAAACCGACCTGTAAAATTGTATCTGATACACCTGCATTACATAAATAAAATATTTAATTATTTAATTATTTTATTTTTCAAATATATTTCATTTCAGGACCTGAAGCAACGCAACGTTTAGCTAGTTCAATCTTTAGTTAATGGCATTTATGGCAAGCAAATCTGAAGTAACATAATAATCACCAGTACACATCATCATACCTATTGTGTACGTTGGAACGACGGAACTATTCTGGGTCCAAGTTGACCACTAAGCATAAGAAGAAAATCAAAATATGAACTACATAACAACACAGAAGAGGAAAAAAGGTTCTAAAATTCAATTACCAGTAAAAGTATACCGGTTTATGTTACAGTGACAGATATTTCTAGTTCAACACGAAACAAGAGGATTAAAATAAAACTTACCGCAAAATACAGCATAGTGTATGCAGAGAAAGAGGAATGTCCACTTGGGAACGACAGACGCATCTCCTTGAGCAGCTTCGGGTCTTCACCGAGACATGTGAAGTTCTCTATGTAGCGCCACCTGTTCTCTATCGCGTCACAGTCTATGTTTGGCTTGCACACCTGGAAAGATAGAAACAGGAAATTTCAAGATAACGTCAGTACCATGTCTTGAGGGGGGGGGGGGGGGTCAGATGTATTTACTTGTTACTACCTGTTTACGTCCCTACCTGATACATACGCGTCATAAGTCTATTGCTCCTCTTCGAGTACAAATATGACGTCCTCTATACAGGGTGGAAAAAATGTAAGGGCCCTGGAGGGGAACTACCTTAAATCCTTTAGTTAGCTCATTTTACCGAAAGGAAACATTCCTTTATTTTTTAAAAGAAACAAAACTGCATTCAAAGATCTTCTAAAATTCGCTTGTCTCACCCGGGAATCGAACCAAATAAAAATTAAAAAATTAAACCCTCGCTATTTTACTATACGAATCGGTAGGATTATTGTTTAGGATAAAATTTGTCCAAGAACCAAGAATGCAATTTGGGAACGGAGACTAGACGCTTTTTGTGTAGGTCCCATCCATCCATTAGCCCGTGTTCATCCACTGCTGGACATAGGCCTCCCCCATACTACGCCACTCTTGGCGGTCCTCACTCATCCTCATCCAGCCGCCACCCGCAACGTCCTTCAGATCGTCAGTCCAGCGGGCACGAGGGCGGCCTACGCTACGCTTAGCTGTACGTGGTCTCCATCTCAATGCCTTAAAACCCCAACGGTCATCACGTCGGCGACAAATATGGCCAGTCCACTGCCACTTCAACTTACTGATTCGGCAGGCTATGTCGGTCACCTTCGATCTCTGACGGATATCTTCGTTTCGGATTTTATCCATTAGAGATATCCCAAGTATAGCCAGCTCGATAGCTCGTTGAGCGACCTTAAATCGACGGATCAAGCCTTTGGTAAGAGACCACGTCTCAGCGCCGTACGTCATCACAGGTCCCTGTGCTTATTAATATAGTTACAGCTGGTATAGTTGTAGGCATTAAATATCAACAATAAAAGTAAGCTTTATATTTTACGAAATATTTCGGCATCTTCAATGAGGCCGTCATCATTTTAGAGAAAGAGAAAACATGCCGCCTTACCATTAAAGTGCGATAGAACAAAGATTGTAACCTGCAAGTCTAGAATTTAGATTCATTCAATTACAAAATCAAATAGACGCCAATTCACACAAGTAGGCTGCATTGTTTTCCTTTATTCTGTACTTGTTTAAAAAATCAGCGACTACTTTACATGCAAAGTGTATTCCACTAAGACATGATGGATGTACCAAAGAGAATCCAATTATCCTACACTCTGGAAGCCAGGCGCCAGACGTCGTAAATTATCAGGCAATTAATATTTTTGCACTTTAAAACAATCTCCCTGACTGATCGTTGCAGGCTGCGTATACGCACCCTGGGACATGACAACTTGACATTTAAAGAAGAAATTGAGGTTTTTAATGTGAATACATTTACAGTTACTTTACTTATGCATATTATATTGATAATGAAATAAGTTTCGGGATTTAATGTCGATTTCGTGTTCACAGCAGGATGCTTTCAATATTTAATGTCGATTTCGTGTTCACAGCAGGATGCTTTCAATATTTAATGTCGATTTCGTGTTCACAGCAGGATGCTTTCAATATTTAATGTCGATTTCGTGTTCACAGCAGGATGCTTTCAATATTTAATGTCGATTTCGTGTTCACAGCAGGATGCTTTCAATATTTAATGTCGATTTCGTGTTCACAGCAGGATGCTTTCAATATTTAATGTCGATTTCGTGTTCACAGCAGGATGCTTTCAATATTTAATGTCGATTTCGTGTTCACAGCAGGATGCTTTCAATATTTAATGTCGATTTCGTGTTCACAGCAGGATGCTTTCAATATTTAATGTCGATTTCGTGTTCACAGCAGGATGCTTTCAATATTTAATGTCGATTTCGTGTTCACAGCAGGATGCTTTCAATATTTAATGTCGATTTCGTGTTCACAGCAGGATGCTTTCAATATTTAATGTCGATTTCGTGTTCACAGCAGGATGCTTTCAATATTTTTATGACTGTTCCAAAAATATTGCAGAATTTTTATACAAAATTTTAATAAAGTCCCGTTATAGTTGAATGTCGAAAATGTATGCGCGCACGGTGCATCAATCATCCAATCAACCGGTGGCGACGTACGCTGGCGAAATAAAAACAAGTTCTTTTTTCACAATATCCGATAAAGTAACGATAATGGTAGTTAACGCGAGGTTTATGGAGAAAATTGGTGGTTTAACGACTTGTTGCGAGGCCGTAAGGAGGTAAGTATTTATTTTTCGCGATCCGAATACTAAATCGATTCAGTAATTTAGTAATTACGTAGAACCGAGGTGGGACGGGCTGGATTGCCTTTGGGCGGTAGCTGTCTGCTCAAAGAATATGGAAACAACCAGTGGTGTTTTTTTATCTGAGCGGAATTGAGTGGATATCACTAGAACAAACTGAGGCATTGAGGCCAGAACTTTGTAAATTTTACATCAAATAGTTGCAGCTGTTTGTACAGAACATCAAAAGCGGCTGTAAACACTGTAGGGCTTAAACGGGACGAAATAGAAAGAACAATCCACGGTAACCAAAAAACGGGCCAAGTGCGAGTCGGACACGCGCACGAAGGGTTCCGTACCATTATCTATAAAAACGGCAAAAAAAAACATGTCTGTTGTATGGGAGCTCCCTTAAATATTTATTTTATAATTTTTTTAGTATTTTTTGTTATAGCGGCAACAAAAATACATCATCTGTGGAAATTTCAAATGTCTAACTACCACGGTTCATGAGATACAGCCTGGTGACAGACGGACAGACAGACGGACAGCGGAGTCTTAGGAATAGGGTCCCGTTGGTTACCCTTTGGGTACGGAACCCAAAAAAGAAGTCTTGTGAAGTCTACAAAATAGTAAATGTTACTGAAGTAACTGACAACAACATCGTGAAACTCTTACTTTAATAGTTAATACCTATTTCCACAACCGTTCATTACTATACCCTGCATGATCTGTATCGGTATGTAAAGCACGATAGTGATGTGAAAATGTTAACATCTAATTTTATCGATAGTTTATGTGCAGTAGTTAACTTTCGCTCTCCGCTGCATACTAAATGAGGCAGTTAACGATTATTTAATCGCAGTTTATCGGAATATTGTGTACAATGTTGCGGAATATTGTCGAAGGACAGTCAATTATCTAAACTAAACCACAGAGAAATGGACGGCCTCTCTGTCAAACCATCTAAGGCAAAAAATAACACGTGGCTGGTGTTGCGTTTTTAACAGTTCAGATTTAGTTATTAGAGCAATAAACACGAGAATCAAACTTGTAGAAAGAATTAGACCTGGACACGATAATATGTGTGAGATATAAATATATAAATAATGTGTAGTTGATGGTGAATATTGTAATTTCTGGATGGAACATAGCATAAATGAAAGAAAACATTCGGTAGATAGTTCGGACGAAACCGGTCAACCTTTAAAATGTCAATGTCACCTGAATTCTTAAAGAGCTCAAAATGTTAAACTAAAATAGCCTTTTTATATGCTACTATCGTGACGGTCGCCCACGAAGGTAAATTGTTAAATATACAAGTTTCAAAACAATTATCGAGGGAAAAAGAGAATTACTATTCACTGTAGTAAAGTGAGGCATACAGCCTATTGGTCACGATTCCAAGACAGCTTGAGGACAAGACCGGAATGATTAAATCATGATTAACAATTACCAATCCAGAAAATTACTTTTAACAAAGAAGTTTGCTTCTATACATAATAATACGAACAGACAAGTATGGGAAACGTAACAATCACAAGGATATGTATGACACAAAAAATGGCACCAAATAGTCCCCACTAAAATTAAAAAAAAAAAAGAGGAAAAGACAAAGACTCTTTTATCCCCGCTATCGGTTCTTCCTGAACCAATAAAGAGAGTAACAAACTCTAAACAAGGGTCCTACGCAACAGGACAAAGCTTGTAAAACAAGGAAGTATTGAAGATAAGCTCAAAATAAGCGAGCATGTAAAACATGGGTGGTCCAAACTTATTCCTGAAGATAATACAAGAGTTAGTACCTGCGGTGCTTGGTATCGTTTAATAAATCTTAACAGGGAATGTCTAGGTGGAGTCTGATATGGACGCGTAGTTTTATCTATTGTTACGCTAAATTGATTCATGCATGAGGCGGCCGAGAAGAATCTAGATAGATATTAGATAAGTGTTCGTACAGGGTTAGCTAAGAATATGAAAGCCTTAATGAAATTAAAAGAATATTTATTTTTAATATATAGAGAAAGTAATATATATAGAAAATGTAAATATGTAAAAACTTTCTGAAGAAATGTCATGAAACAGAAGAAAAAATCTTTATCAAACAATGTTTTGAGTATAGAAAATTTTAGGAAAAAAAATACGGTCAATCGGTCTGTGAAAGAAAAGAGGCAAGAATACCATGACCCACAGCCACAGCCATACATAAAATTGAAATATGAAAATATCAAGAACTCAAGTTAGACTGGTCATGTTAAAAACAACATAAACCTTTAAATTGATGGAAGCATAATTATGTAATCATCATAATCAACTGCAAACCAGTTTGCAGGAAACAAGCAAGCAACCCTGCGTCTTGTTGGAGGCCGCAAATGTGACAGAATATGTCGAGGAATATGGAATAGAGATATTATCATAATGTTATTCAGTCATGGATCGACAATGATTCTGAAACACAAGATTCATAATAAAGATACACAACACTGTAGAAATCGCAAGAAAGTACGAAAACGGCGTGAAGTTTATTATCCGTAGATATTTATTTATATATCGTAAAGATAAAAGTGAGATTTATAAGAAAACTATACCTATCCAGATCCAGCATGTAATGAACACGACAATTAATTCGATCATAATTAATCACAAAGAAACGCAACATCAAAAGCAATAGAAAAAAGCAAAGAAAACATTGCTATCAAAAATAAAAAGGCGCAATCTCATTTGCAGGCAAGCGAAGCGAACTGTTGAAATATTGTGGCGTTCATGATACAACATAAAACTGCAACGACAGGTAATGCAAAACTGGTTTCTAGCTCGATGATAAGTGCATTTATATGAAATAAGAAGATGTATATTTCTTGATAGACAGATGGAATTATTGTTGAGAGCATATCTAGCTTTTAAGCCGCTAGACGTGGTAAAACTGATGATGCTTCAATAGATTCAAATTTTAATTGTAAGGTTCATCAAAGTGAACGTAATCTTTCTAGCAGCTAGATAGATTAAAAACGTAATATTTCCAGCATTCAAATATAAATGCGAGCACAGATTGGCGAAGATTGCTTGGCATACCATGGCTGTCACGATACCATAGTTATTAGAGAAGAAAATAGCACGTCTGTGGAACAAAACAGCTTTTATAAGGTTGGTAGGAATACTCTAAAGGTAGGTACATACTACATGCAGTACGATTGACAAGGAATAGGAGTTTTCTCCTTTTCAAACAGCTTTATCTTGACTAACCTACCTACCCATTGACAAGCGGGCAGGGCTCTCACTCAGCAGGTTTACATTCGGTTCACGTATCCACCAATGAGCTTTTCGGAAATTGTATGCCAAGTGTTTTTACCTATATACTTTATTACTATTTGAATGGTTAAAGCAGTGTTTTTCAAACTGTGGGTCACGACCCCTAAGGGGTCGTATTGTCTTGCTTGGGGGGTCACCACAATCGCAAGCCAGATAAAAGTAAAGAGAAAGAGTTGTAGGTCCTACGCCACACTAAAAATACAAAAATCACAATAAGAAGGTTGTGCCTGTTGATTTTATTTTATAATTTGTTTAGTCGTAGCTCTTTTTGAGTTCACTATATATTTTAAAGCTTCCCTTGCCAGCTCTGTATATTCTTCTTTTCTCTTCATCCAGAGAACGTCAATCTTTTGCAAATTAAATTCGTCTTTGAATTAACTGACAGTTTTGTTACGGTTCTGGGGGGTCGCCAGAATTTTTTTACTTGTAAAGGAGTCGCGTATTCAAGAAGGTTGAAAAACACTGGGTTAAAGGAAATAACATCCGCATGTCTTAAAAAACGTATAGGGGAAGCTATACTAATTCCAGCACCCCCCCAATGAATGGCACTTTATACTTTAGAAGCAAATATTAGGGATACCAATTAAAATCAATTCTTACTAGTAGATTTAATATTTTTTTCAATTTCCACACTTTAATATTCAGTAGTAGAACAATTTTTACGAATATGGCAACACAACAAAAAAAAATACTTTTTGTGGCGGTGATCATGTTGTGACGAAATTTGGCGTTTTGATATTTTTTTTACAAAGGGTAAGTACACTTAATTGTTTTGTTATATTGTTTAAATTGCATGTAGGTACTTGACAGAACATGTTGTACGAGGGGCATGCCAAAAGAAATTAGATACTCGAAAATTATAAAATTTATTCTTTATTACAAGTATCGATCTTTTCGAAGTATTTACCCTGAGCACGTATACACTTTTCCATACGTCTGAACTAATTGGAAAATACCACTGACCACTCTTCTTTAGACACCTCAGAAATCTCGAAAATATAGGCAGCCAGTGCATCTTCTTTGCTTTCAAACTTCTTCCCCTTTATTATTTTTTTTGATTTTTGGAAACAGGTAAAATCACAAGGTGCTAGGTCAGGGGAATTTGGTGAGTGAGGGAGGATTGACGCATTTTTTGAGTCGAAAAAATCAAGTGTTTTGGCAGACGTGTGCGACGCCGCATTGTCGTGGTGCCCGAGAAGGCGTCGGATTCCTGACTTCGGTCGCTTGTCACACCAAGCTGATATTACTGTTGGAGCACAAACTGTCACATACCATTCGGAGTTCATCGTTCTTTGATTCTCTAGCACTACAGTAGCAATATGATCCGTTTTGCTGAAAAACGAGGCGACCATTTGTTTCTGTGTGCTTCGTGAACGGCGACATTTCGTTGGAGTTGGCTCATCTTCAAAGCACCATACAGTCGAATGTCACTTTGTTTCGGGATCATAGTTATAAAGCCATGTTTCATCACAAGTCAGTATATCATACACATTTTTTTTCTCGCCACCGTCGAATTTATCTATCATGAACAGGCACCAATCCAACCGACGGTCTTTCTGTTCATCGGTAAGTTTGTGCGGCACCCATCTCAAACAACATTTACGGAGAGAAAGGTGGTCGTGAATTATGGTTTGCATTGCTGCTGATCCAATTCCCTGTTCTCGCTCCAGCTCTACATACATAATTCGTTGGTTTTCGCGAATAAGTATTCGACTGCACGAACGTTTTCTTCTGTGACCGCGGTTGGCAGCCGAACTGTCTTCGCTTCATCTTTGAGACATCCCCGTCCTCTTTTAAATTCAGCGAACCAATTAAATACTGTTGCTCGCGAGCAACCAGACTCACCAAAAGTAGTAGCCAAAAGTTCAAAACATTCTTGAGGCTTAAAACTTTTTTATAGTCATAATAAATCATAGCGCGACAATCACTTCGACTGAGCTCCATTGCTGCAAGCGAATTCCCGCCAGATTCTCGGAAAAATGATGCTCATCCAAATAAAAAAAAAAGAAATGAAGTGCGTTCTATTTTCAGATATATCAACAAACAACCAGCCTATAAGATGATATATAACTTTCCAGTGTCAATCAAAGGAGTAAAGAGTATCTAACTTCTTTTGGCATGCCCCTCGTACCTAAAGGGAATGTCAAAATATCATTTAAAACGCTTTTTGTTATTAAAATCATAACCTAACCTAAAATATTGACTGCCAATCATTATTGTAAGTGGTTGTATGGACTGATAATTAATTGGCACTTGTGCCAATCATTAAAAAAATATATATAGCGCAATAAATGTTTTTTTTTCGCTAATATAAATGTTTATCACCATTACTTGATTAAGCAATAAATCTTTTTTATTTTATTCGCGTTTTTACAATTCCTGGCACTGCCAATCGTTATGTATTATTGTGTGCCAATAATTGTTTTATCTGCCAATGACTGTATTAACGTTGAATGCTAATCACTAAGCTTCTCTTTTATCAAGGATCAACGATGCTTAAGGTTCGCGCTGGTAAACAATATGCCAAAAAATACAAAGAAGAAGACATTGCTAAGGCATTTGATGCAATTAATAATGGCATGCCTAAAAAAACAGCACCCAGATGATTTGGAGTACCAAGAGCTACATCCAACATCGATTGAGTGCAGATTTTGTCAAGGCTAGACCTGGCCCACCAACAGTCTTTAACAACAAAAGAGGAGACAATATTAAAGCATGGATCATCACCAGTTGCCAAAAGCGTTTCCCAAAACGGAAAGAAGTGTGGCAGAATTCTTAAAAGATAATCCTTGAAATAATTCATTTTGCGATAATAAACCTGGCGAAGGCTGGTATAAGCTTTTTCTCAATCGCCATCCTGACAGTACCAAAGTTGACAAAAAAACGAAAGAATACAAGTTAAAAATTTATAAAAAGACTGAAATTGCAAAAGAAGATGAGTTCAATATTGATAAAATAAGCGAAGTTACAAAAGAAACCGAGATAAAAATTGCAACAAAGACTGAAGTTATGAAAGAAAACGAGATAAAAATTGATAAAAAGACCGAAGTTCCAAAACAAGACGAGATTAAAATTAACAAAAGGGCTAAAGTTACAAAAGAAGACAACGAAAACAAAGATTTAACTGAGCCTGTCGCTACAAATGCTGAAAGAAAGACTGGCGTTATTATGAAGTCAGTTGCATCACTGCCTAAATTAGTACTTGGGGAAAATAAGCAAAAAATAAATAAAGAAAAACTTATATATTTATACACAATAACAAAACCTTAAGAAGTTGTTTTAGTAAAGCCTAGAGCTAGAGCAAAAGTGTACCAAAGTTATACCAAAGGCGTGAGTCTTTTCGCAATGAGAGAGAGTTAGCTGACTTTTTAAATAATCATCTTGACGTTGATCCGTAGATAATTTCAGTTATGAATGGGCGTAGCCTAAGTTGATTGAATAATTATTGTGTTTACTGCTAGAAATACAAAATAAGACTGGTTGTAATAATTTTGATCTCTTTATATTGATTATGTTTAAAATAAATAAATATCATAAACTTATATTAGTTATTACAAATATGATGTATGATTTAAATTGTTATTACATGTGTGCCAATAATTGCATTGTGGTATATCAATAATTATACCTCTAGTGCCAATCACCGTACTTAAGGGATATTTTTCGTTTAAAATTAAATATTTTAATTAAATTCATATAAAAAGGCTTGGAAACTACTTAATTTATTGCTTTTATCCATACCGATTAGTTTTTTGTAAAAAAAGAAACAACGCAGGTGATCTTTAAAAAATTGTGCTATAACGAAAATTGAATTCGGCTTAGGGTGCCAATAATTGTGTAGTTTACCCTATATATTTTTGTCGGAAGTACGGATATGGTCGTCAGTGAAAAGTCGATGCAAGAAAGTCTGACTGTTTAGATTAACACTCAGAACACCACTGACACCGCCTCAGATACATGTCATAGTAGTAAGTAATTTTATTGTTTCGTCTTCTAAGTCTTTATGTGTGAGTAGAAAAAGATATGTACATAGTTAGAAATATTATATTAAACTGCTTATAAGCAGCGAGGGAATAAAAACATAGAAAACTCGTTTCTAATAAATCACAAAATACATACATAATTTACATGTCGTTACGGCATGAATCACCGAGGAGGTGTCATAGGTGTTCCTAGGTTTGAACTATAAAATACAAGTCACAGTCCACACATGATACACCCGCTTTTCACCAATGTTTATTATGTCCCACATCGTAATGGGCGGATAGCCCTATCGCCGCACTTTGGGCACAAATGGACGATTCCGTCCCTTTCGCACTGCGGGTCTTTCCGCCTAGAGTAACGGGGACCTTTGCACAGACGATCACCTTAATGTGCACCGGTAGGGATACGGCCGGCCTCTGGGGTAGCAGGCGAGCGGCCACAAAGGCGGTTTCTAACAGATTGTCGTCCAAAAATGGTATCAAACACTCGCGCTTATGATTTGTTTTGATTATATGTCAATCTGAGTGTCATGCGACAATGGGCCAGCCGTGATTGGCCTACTTACAACGACGGTGAACGCCAAAGGAGCCGTCGCCATACTAAATTGTGTCCAACACCGTTTTCATGGGGTCATTTTTAAGTACTAATCAAACTTCTATGTCTTTTTTGTTCGCTGCTTTTAAAATACCATAGTTGCATTTAAAACCATTAGGGTCCTGTCGCAGCGTGAGGCCATGTGATCAATTAGTTTCGATCCACGGCTAAGCAACGCTTGGCACTTGGGTGACCATTAGTGGCTTTTACATCTAGGTCCTTCCTTGTCTCGGAAAGCACGTACAATTGTTGATCCTAGCTCATATCGAAAGATAATGGTCTTAAAGCCATGTCTGAAGCCTGTATGGCCTGAACAACTCTGACACCAGATTGGCCACTAACCACACTACACAACAAGAATATTTCAAAC
Source organism: Ypsolopha sequella (assembly GCA_934047225.1). Classification (NCBI taxonomy): domain Eukaryota; kingdom Metazoa; phylum Arthropoda; class Insecta; order Lepidoptera; family Ypsolophidae; genus Ypsolopha; species Ypsolopha sequella. Next base: position 6,336,376 of record OW204002.1, on the reverse strand, counting down.
CATTTTTTTTTTTACTTTGACAAGAGCTGGAAGATACATTACGAAACACACGTTTAATACTTTAGGTCAAAGGAGACTTTCAATTCAATTGAAGTGGCAACTTAACGCCACTTTAAGCCATAAGACCTAACTCTTAAATATTTATTATGACAGTTTCAATCGCGCACCGAAGTCAGATAAACATTAACAGAAGTACTCATAAATTATAAGGAAAATTATGTATTTTTAGTTAGGATTACCTTACGTCCAATAAGGTTTTCATAGAAGAATATAGTTTTCATAGTTCGAGTTACTTCAATTCAAAGACATGAATGAATTCCATCAATTGATGAGTAATATAAATACAATGGCTTTAGCAAAAAGCCATCTTACCATAAAAATAAATGTGACGCACAGATAGACAATGGATCAGAATAAAGATGCACTTTCAATTGAGGATGCTCTCTAAGACGCAATCACATACTATTGAGTGATAATCCATGTTATGATGATTCGTAATCAGGCAGTAGCTAATGCAACAGTTTGCATATTTATGCTTAAATATACCATCACGACATGTATATCCAAGGTGTAAGAGGTGTTTTCAAAATGTAGACTATCAGTCGAAAAGTTAACACTTGTAATACAGAAGGACAGTAAGATGGGAATGTGACAGGGGGTACATCTATCGCCGTCGTACTTCAGGCAAAAGTACTTACATGCTTTGCTTTTCAGGGCATGCATTTTATGTACTACATTGGGGTCGTTCCCACTATTCCAGTTGAGAATGCCCGTGATGGGACTAGTAATACTTATTTTTCTCATTGATCCAGTGTACCTGGACATGCTACTGAACTGGACTAGTGGGAATAAATATTCCCGGTAATACAAGGTTCATAAATCTTGACACGAAATTTTGCAAAATGACGGTTATGATAATGGGGAAGGACACAGATATAACACTTTTGAAGACTTCTTTCTTTCTGAAAAATATATTATCTAGAAGTCGGCGAATTCCCTACGATATAAAAACGAATATGAGGGCGCCGACTTTTAGAGAGCATATGTTTCAAGAAGAAAGACGTCAGCAAAAGTTTAATTTTGGTACCATCGTTTAGTATATAATTATTTAACACTTTTTAGTGAATGACTAGAGTTACATTTACCTCAAAATGAAAAAACGAGACTCTTATAGGATCACTTTGATGTCCGTATGTCTGTCTGTCTGTCTATCTGTCAAGACCCTTTTACTCGGGCCTCGTATGAGATATCAAGTGCTATGCCCTTGCAAGGCGCTATAATGTATTTTTTCCACAAATGTACAACATCTGTTTTCTGTTCTATGTACTTTACATTGTAGCATGCAATAAATATTTTGAATCTTGAATCTTGAATTATGCTGATATATTCACAGTATTTTACAACAACTATTAAGCAAGTCAACATATGAATTCTGAAAAACTAATTGATACATGCTCTTCGAAACCAGATTCTCAAGAAACTTAATATTGACAGTCCGGCTACCAAGAGACTAAGCCGCTTGGACCATACAAGTTTAATTGCAAATTAAATGAAACCGGTGGAGGAACACAAAGTTATAATTATAAGTCAGTAAATTATTAACATACAGAATGATTTGCATCAATGAACGAGTAATGCGCTAGACTTATACGCATAGAAAATAGTACAACAAGGGGCTATTTCGCTAAAATCGACACTTTTTACACGATTGCCCTCAAAAAAGGAGTATATTGTTTTCAGGGTCCATTATGTATTTTTCTTAATTCCATAAAGGCAATTTAAGGCAAATCAACGGGGAGTGTTAGTGGCTGAATCGTAATAATTTAAGGGAATTCAACGGGGAGTGTTAGTGGCTGTATCGTAATCAATACATAAAGAGGTCTCCTCTTCTTAATCATATGGCTCCGTCTCTTTCCAAACTATATAATTAAATTTTAAATTTACCCCATCACTAAACGCATCTGTCATAGGTGTCAACACTCGTTTTCCCTACCGTACTTTGATAAATTAGTACCTAAATATGTAAATTTTAGAGCCTTTTTCTAGTTTTTGCTAGCTACAGAAACGCGTTGAAATGTTTGTTGAAATTTCGCTCTACAGAAGTAATTACTGAAATCAGGTCTTCATCGACACTTTTTCTCAGTTTGACAAACAGATTTCATTTATACTTTATTTGATGGATTTTAACAATATCTAAATTATGCAAGTTTGAAATTTTGATAGCTCATTTGATACAAATTTAAAACCGACATTTTTCTTTTTTTTCAGGAATCCGTCCATCTCGCATTGCGCGGTTTTTCCCAAGGAGTGACGATGACTTTTGCAGGCGTGATATATCTTCGGTAAATTAAGTGAAAAAGTTCATTGTAATCTGGAGAGTCCCGGTTTTAATTCCAAGCTTCCACTGCATCCCAAACCGAATACTATTTTTTTCTTCGTTTAATAGATAATCAAATAATAAGCCACTCTAGAAACATGTTAAACATATTTGTGAGAGCTTCAAATATTCCTGTCCTGATTCCGCAATAATTTGCAGAATGTTTGGCTAGATCTCCATGAAACTGTTGTAATGTGTGGATAGAACATAGTTCACATTTTAATACAATTCTACACGAACACAAAATAAACTTTGCTTTATCTGTGAACGTGTTTGAAATAAAAACAAGCATAGTAAGAAAATGTAGCTTACTATACTACCTCTACGTATAATATCACACTAGCTTTTTGGCCGCGATTCTTATGTCGATAATACACTATCAGTTTTCTTTGATCAATGTTTTGTTTTTAAATTTTCGTCAAATATTTGATGTCAATTTTGTATGAAATCCCTTATGTTGTAATAATGGATCAGTTTCAGACCTAATTTCTTCCAAAGATCTCTCGAAAGTCTGCCGTTATTCACGCTTTAGGCCCAGATCCAGGTTTAAGAATTTCATTTACCTTTCCATTTACACCCAGTATATCGACGAAGGATAAAGTAAGTACTTACATTTTATGAAATAACCTTCGACAATTTACGAGTGTGACTCGTTTTGTTACAGGTCATAAGAATCATCGCTGTCCATAATTTCTGTAGTGATATCACCTCGCCCACGGAGAGTGCCTTTTAAATATTGTAAAAAGCTTTTTTATTCACCATTTTGGATTGTGGGAGTAAAGATATACTTTTTGTGATTGTAATTTAACGAATATTCTTTGTTCGAAGGTAACGTGGGTTTTGAGACTTGAAAGCAAACTGAGTAGAGTCGATACTATGACAGAAATAAATTTCTATGTTTGAACACTTGGCGATTTATCCATCGCAAGGAGATAAAAATTAACATTTTATCATTGCATTCCCGGGATTCCCGGTTCCCGGTTCAGAGCTCCTCACATCCAGATTTACTTTTATTTCTGCGTTTCTATACTGCAATGATATAATGTTAATTTAGAGTCGATAGATGAAAATGTATGACATATTTAAAGTCAAATCAGATCTATTGTATATTTTTTTATTGAGTCCAACCTTCCCATAACATAAGCATTTATCATTATCACAAAAGAGATGAATTCTAAGAATAATTTAAAAATCTAATGTTTAGTCAGTTTAAAAGTTTTAAGATAGTTTACGAAGCATCCTACAAGTTGATTAAATTTGTATATGCTTTTGATCCGTTTCTTTGGAGTTGAAGCATTCAAATAGTCATTTTACAATTTATGCTTAGGTGAACTACTAATGCATTATAATTCATGAGTTCATAATTCCTGTAATTCATTAGCTATTTCCATTGTTTGTTTTTTGTTTGAAAGTTGATTTCAAGGTTTTACATCTACGTATTAAATTTTGTTTTTATTGTCAGTTTGATAACTAAAATTTAAGTTTCAATGCAAGTGCTCGTAAAGGCCCACTTTTTATGCATCAAAACCGAACAGAAAGTCGATTATTTTGCCCCAGGGCTTTTTATTTTTATTTATTTACGAGAAGGTGGCTAACCTGCAACTTTTCCTGTGTACCATAAATGTTATGCTTTTTTTTCCACTGTTTAACGACTCTGGATACAGATCTTTTGAGCCAATCATTAACTTGCAAAATTGTGACAATGTAACTTTCAACTTTAATAATTAAATTGTTTTCTTTGATTATATTTGTTTTATTTCCTCACACTATGCATTAAAAAACGTAGTATGACACACGGGCGTAAGAGCAATAAACTACTCGGTTACGTTTGAAACACTCGCTACGCTCGTCCTCGTAATTTATTCCTTTTCGCCCTTGTAGCATAAACTACTATTATTGCATACATTTTTACACAAATTGCTATTCAACTATACTAATTACTAGAGACGTGTACATGCTGAGAAACAAATTAACTAAGTTACCAGGGGTTCCCAAACTCGGCTAAGCCAGCAATGCGGGGTACCAGATAATTATTATTAATACAAAAAATTATACATTGCTTACAGTCAAATTTAAAATTCAAGTACATGCATGCAAGTAATACATTCATTCATTCATTCACTCATAGTTTCATTCTTTCTAAAAAAAAATACAATTATAATTATAATGTGCAAATACCCACGTAAACAGTTGCTTAAAAATAGAAAAAATAAATAAAAAATAAAAAAAATGGAACAAGATAAAAAAAATATGTATAGATTTATACTACAACTAACAATAAGGTTTCAGTATCTTTATAATTTAAGGGGGTATATCGTCAATATCGACACTTTTTGAAGTTATTTATCTGCTTATCAAAAGTAGTCCCAAGTTAAATAAATTAGTATAACAATTTTGGGATCTTTTTCTAGATTTTGATAACGCGATTGGAGGAATTTCACTCGATAGAAATAATTATTGAAATGAGGTCTAAATTTAAACTTTTTTTGATATTCCGACAAATTGGGGTAGTATACACACTTCAAAAATGTTTATTGAGATGGGTTTTAACAATACTTAAATTACTGGAAATGGAAATTTTTATAGCTATTTTAGTAAATTTTTTATTAATTTAAAACCGACATTTTGTCAATTTTCCCCGATTCCATCCCTCTCGCACTGCTGATCTTTCTGCCTGGAGTAACGGGGACCTTTGCACGGACGATAAAGTTTAAAAGTTTTTAGCCAGTTGACCAACTTGACAGAACATGTTTTTATATCAAGGTACTTGAGAATGTTATTACTTCTGTCGTCGTTATTGGTTCCCACAAGTTTGTATGAAAATTGCCTTGGACATTGTATTCGAGAAGACATTTAGACCACCACACCTTTAAAGGTTTCTCAGGTTAATGGTATGGGTTAGGCGTTTCATGAGGGTCATGGCTGTGACATTGTGAATATAAATCCTGTAGCGAAATGTCCAAAAAACTTACACATACCAGATGCATTTGTTAACAATAACCAATTTTCCTTTACGATTTATAAAATTAGACAAAAAAAGGCATTCTTCCCTTCCCGCAGGAAGTCAGTAGATGTTTAACTTTAGTACAGCGAAGTGAATTCTGTTTTCGCGTAATTTTGAAAATCACAAGTAGATGTTATGTCGTGTAAGTTTTGTAGCATCTCACTGATTTAAGATTTACATTAATTTATGAATAATATAGCAAGCAAAACACTTGGAAGGATGGTGAAATAGTAATTTGCTGAGCCATCAATCATCATTCAAAGGGTCTATTCTGAAATTATGTATTAGCAAAGTTTGTTTGTTTGTTTTGTTTGTATGGAAAGTGGTCTTCAACAAATACCGTTCAAAGATGTTCAATGGTTCCCAGTTAGTTTCTGAAGATTTCCACGGCCCATTCAATTGCAAATTCCTTTTCACACGTCTCTTAGTCGATCTTATGCAATTGTTTGGGTAGCAAGTACTCGTACAAGTAGTTGGTTTTGAGATACTAATGTACATTGGCGAATTCTGATAATTAATTAGATATAGAATAGAATAGAATAGAAGCCGTTTATTTGTCACAAATGAATACAATATTATAAAAACAAAAAAACACAAAATACACATGAAAAATCAGTCTAAGGCTCGACTTATGGCTGTTTGTTAAAAAACAAAAAACCGTCGATCTTCCGCATTACAAAAGGGAACACAAAATCAAACAAAAATACACAAATATATTAACAATAATCAGAAACTAAACTAAAATTACATTTAAAAAACAGATGGAATAAAAAATAATACCTAATACGTGATCGGATATAGGCTAGGCTCCAATTTTATTAAACGATATTTAGATCGTTGTGCTTGTTTGTTACAACACGGAAAGCACCATTTTATTTTTAAAAGCACTCAGATTAAAAGAGCTTGCATAAATCGATCCTATATATGATAAATCACTACATAGTATAAAACAAAGTCGCTTCCCGCTGTCTGTCCCTATGTATGCTTAGATCTTTAAAACTACGCTGTCGTAGACACGACGCGTCTACGCGTGCGTTAGACGGTACGGGTCGCTAGTGTACCTATAAATTAAGGCGCTACGGAAATAAAATCGACACTTTAATGCATATCTACTTCAGTAAATAATGTATTATTTTGATAAAATAGTATATTATTTTTGGATTCTTTTTCTAGGGATCTGTTAAAACAGAAACGCGATTGGAGAAATTCAGCTCGATAGAAATATTTATTGAAATGAAGTCATACGAAAAGTCATACGTAAGACATATAGACTGCAACTATATTTTATTAGATGGGTTTTAACGGTATCTAAACTGCTGCCGTTAATTCGAGAGAATGATGACAGATGGAGTGTGGCGATATCTCGAAAAAATACTACAAGTCAACAAGAGCTTCTTCACGACAAAAATAAATAAAGGCACGTTAAAAAAATATCAACGGTACAACAAATGGGACGAAATAAATCAAAATCATGATTATTTAAACTTTTTTTATAAATAAAAACCCTGGAATAGAATATATATACGATCTTATTATTTGGTAAGGTATATCAGTTTTATAATACGACAACACTGCCTTACACCGCAGATATTATAAACCTTTTTCTGAAATGTCGATTCAAAAAGTCGAGGATTCATACTGCAGGCATTATTATTGCTAATTTGACAGAAATAATGAGCAGAAGGAAATTTTAGTTATAGCACGAGCTCTTTGAAAGGTGACATTTATTTATACAGCCAAACTACCATATTGGCGAGTAATAATAATAAATCAGCAACACGGATCGTAATACTTTTTGCTAATTTTGCCAAATAAAATGTTGACTTCCTATAGTAACTGACTCGGTGCTGGACTCGGGAAAACGATAAAAACAAATTAAGAGTTTCACAAAAAGGGTAATAGAACATTGATCACTTAGATAGATACAAAGTCTTAATTCAATATGATTTCCGCTACATAAATAAAATGACAACCTCTATATAAGGTTCTTAAATTCAAGTGAACACAGTATCGCTAATAGACAACTTTTCGCCAAAAATAATATTTTTTGCACTTTTTTTTAACTTTTACGTAGAAATTGAGTCAGCTGATTCATTAAGTTTTGTACTAGGAAGTGGAAAATATATACGACAAAAATACTTTTTATTAACAAATGGGACCTTTTAACGATATACAATCTACCCTAAAATCATCATGATAAATATAAAATATTGAAATGCAAAACAGTAAAAAAAAGGTTTTATCCCCTGACATTTGCAAACGTCACCATTCTCTCGAATGAACGGCCGGAGTTTAGGACCTGTGGGCCTATTATGTATCTCTAGTTGCCACCTGGACTAGGTGCTTATCATCAAAAAACATAGATATACTATCGCATTTCGATTGTCTAAGGATATGTTCGCATTTGAAGTGACGTCACAGTTCGTAAATAGTTCAATACCCTCTAAAGGCAATTTTGAAAGTTCAGCTTTTGTCTATGTTTTTGACGATAGGCACCCTATCCAGTTGGCAACCTAAGATACAGAATAGGGGGGCTGGTTAAATGAAATTTTGATAGAAACTTTGGTACATTTGGTATATTAATAAAAAACCGACTTTTTGCTACTTTTCCACGAATCCGTCCCACTCGCACTGAGGATTTTTTCGCATATGTAGTAACAGGGACGCTAAAACTTTTACATATCGCCTTAAGCTAAATAGGTGTATCAGGATGTTAGCAAATGGAGATCTGTTATTTATATCTACCCCTCTGGAAAACAGGCACGTGTATTATAGTATATCTTAAACGAACATATACAAGGTGACTTTTTGATCATCGTCCAAATTCAAACTGGAGGCTTGATAAGTGATCAGCATCATGATTCGATAACAATTTTTGTGGAATTCGTGTAATGAAATTTCGACTTCCCATGGTAATTCACTCCCAGTCCTGGGTGACTATTCCGGAGAAACAGTCGAAGCGAGATTTCTAAAACTCGAGCTAAAAACGTATGGAGTTCGACAAATAAAACAGGTTTTTTCGGTCGAGAAGGCTAATTAGATTGACTCGGAATTGCACCCCTGAGTGAATCACTATGGGGAGTCGAAATTTCATTTTATGAATTTTACAAAAATCGATATTGATTCATGATGCTGATCAGTTACCAAGGCTCCAGTATAATTTGGACGATGTTCACAAATTCACCGTGTATATCCGTAATACGTAAATTTTAAGAAAATAATAGTCACGGATCTCGTATTATGTCTTCCATCAATCCCATATTATTGAATTATTTAATTTTATATCCGTTATATGTAAATTTAAAGAAAATATGTCCGTAATATGTAAATTTTAAGAAAATAATAGTCACGACACTTGTATTAGGTCTTCAATCACTACTATCCCATATTATTGAATCATTTAATTTACAAATCCCTTTCTTCAAACAGACCTCTTGGTCAGCGCGGGGTGGTAAGTGTACACAATAATAATCTTCGTCACGAACAATTAGCGGCTGTCAACGACGAAGCCACGCTAATACTGTAGGAATGTCAGTTGGGATCTTTGTTAATTATTTATTACTAAATGCATCATTAATAGTAGTTTATGCTACGAGGGCGAAAAGGAATAAATTACGAGGACGATTAAAAACACAAGCGTAGCGAGTGTTTTAAACGTAACCGAGTAATTTATTGCTTTTACGCCCGTGTATCATACTACGTTTTTCAATGCATAGTGTGAGGAAATGAAAACAAATATAATCTTGTGAACTTTAAATTATGATTGGCTCACAAGGATTGTATCCAGAGCCGTTAAACAGTGGAAAAAAAAGTATAACGTCTATGGTACACAGGAAAGGCTGCAGGTTAGCCAACCATTGTAAATAAATAAAAAAAAAAAATAATAATAAAGCCCTAGGGCAAAATAATCGACTTTCTGTTCGGTTTTGATGCATAAAAAGTGGGCCTTCACGAGCACATGCATTGAAAAAGAAATGAACGAATCAATCCGGCAACCGCTAGATTGTTCAACGCATTTCCACGCTAGGACGTGGGCAAACTAGCACAAAAATAGCATCGTAACGTCAAAACAGGGAAAATTGGTTGCTTCGGATAAGGTTTATCGTGTAAACTAAACGATTTCAAGGTAAATGGACGCAGTTTTTACTGTCGTCAGAAACAAGGCTGACGGTACCTGCGGAAAAAGCGTTTAACCTAAAAAAAAAACGCGGCGGTTTCATGCCGTCTGTCCAGATAATTTGCAATGGGAGTCAAATATTTCAATAGTTTAGATGAGCCATGGCACCGAAAATCTGTTGCATTGTTTTCGAATGTGTTTTGATTGTGAAATGTCAAACTTTTGGCTTTATTTGTATTTCTTGAAATGTTAGTGCACTTTAAAAATGCACACGACGGCATATTGAGACCCTTTTCCAAACGATTCCAAACGTGTGAGCGTCACCCATTTAAAGGTGAAAACATTTTGGTGCTGTCATACTACGGTAAGGGGTTATCTTTACTTTTGAAATCTTTGATTGGAGTTATACATTTTGTCCTCAGACCCACCGCGGCAACTATGCATCTTGTTATTTAACTATGCATCTTGTTATTACTTGGAGTTATACCTACATTTTGTCCTCAGACCCACCGCGGCAACTATGCATCTTGTTATTTAACTATGCATCTTGTTATTTAACTATGCATCTTGTTATTTAACTATGCATCTTGTTATTACTTGGAGTTATACATTTTGTCCTCAGACCCACCGCGGCAACTATGCATATTGTTATTTAACTATGCATCTTGTTATTACTTGGAGTTATACATTTTGTCCTCAGACCCACCGCGGCAACTATGCATCTTGTTATTTAACTATGCATCTTGTTATTACTTGGAGTTATACATTTTGTCCTCAGACCCACCGCGGCAACTATGCATCTTGTTATTTAACTATGCATCTTGTTATTACTTGGAGTTATACATTTTGTCCTCAGACCCACCGCGGCAACTATGCATCTTGTTATTACTGATTGTAACTTATTATATTAGTTTGTAAGATTACAAATTAAAATTTGTACAACCCTAAATATTGTGTTATTTATTATGTACTTTGTCAGTAGACTAAAAAACTTAAATAATAATATAAAGCGAAAAAGTGCCATAAAGCTTTATTTTCTTCAACATCAGCAGCCAGTGGCTGCGTGATGTTATATAACATAATATAAGTTAGAATTAGTTTAGTTAGTTTAGCATAAAGTTTGCGATCTCGCCATACCGCGCATAAACCATGTGGTTTTAGTCGGATGGCTTTAAACTCTTAAATATGTAAATAAATTTAAGTATGAATAAATAAACTAAAAAAAAAAAAGTAATAAAACCATTGATTCATTGATTCACATGATATTTTTATTCTGCTAGCGCTAGATTATCAGCACAAGTATAGTGTTATCATATCAGTGGCATTTATGTAATGAACTTTATTGATGATTGGCCAAATTGTGCTGATAATAGCGGTTGTTATTAGTAGTTTATGCTACAAGGGCGCAAAGGAATAAATTACGAGGACGATTTAAAATACGAGCGTAGCGAGTACTACGTTTTTCAATGCATAGTGTGAGGAATTGAAAACAAATACAATTTTGTGAACTTTAAATTATGATTGGCTCAAAAGGATTGTATCCAGAGCCGTTAAACAGTGGAAAAAAAGTATAACATCTATGGTACACAGCATGGTATCCACGGTACACAGGAAAGACTGCAGGTTAGCCATAGCCAACCATTGCAAATGAATTAAAAAAAATAATAATAATAAAGCCCTAGGGCAAATTAATCGACTTTCTGTTCGGGTTTGATGCATAAAAAGTGGGCCTTTACGAGCACATGCATTGAAAAAACTTATATTATAAGTAACGGACGGTACACGGAGAAACAAACATTTTCAAATCCTTTGCAGTATTTTTTAAATTCATTTACTTTCAGGGTAAGCACACTCAGCCGTTTAAATCGAAGAAGTCATTTAATAATTAGTAAAGGATGATGGAATTAGATACAAAGTGACCAATTCAAACGATGGCAGCACTAACAGTTTAATGGCATACTTTCCCATTCAACCCAGTAATCACGATCAATTGTTACTAATAAAAAGTGCAGTGGAACTAAATATAAACAACCATTCAATCAGCAAGCAAGCATCAATTAATCAATATTGTGAATGATGGCGTTAAAGGAACCTAAATACTTGTTGAATAGTAAAATGACAAGGCAAAATATGTATCGGAATGAAAATCAAAATATACGAAATATTCTAAAATGATTATCACAGCTAGCTAAAGGCAAATATTTGTAAATATTCTACATTCTTTCTACTCCCCTGTTGTGTACGCACGACTTATCATGTATGTCTTATGATAGACTTCAATGTATACCGACGACGTGTAAAAAATTCAATCATAGATCTCAAGCGAGATATAACTAATCCTTAACAAAAAATATGTGAAGAAGAGGAAGGTGAACATACGCACACAAACTATGAATTCATTCATGCGGACGAACGCATAGAAAAAGGCGCTGGCACTGAGAATGACAATAAAATCGGGCCACCAACATACATAGACCCATTTAGAATCGAAACAGTTGAATGATTTAATAGTAACGTAGAGGTCTTTATGGATGGATGGGTAGTTGTAGAGGTCAAACTAAAATAGAGGGGCCGTCAACAAATCAACAATTTACAGCTTTCTATGGCAAAGAAATGTATTGTGTAGACATCTATGGGGGCGATTGCGATGCGTCATAACTTTTAATTGAAACGGACCATTTAGTTGGGGTAGCCATTGATAAATATACTATTAGGATAGATAGAGAGGGAGATAGATGTGATGAAAGAAATGAGTGTGTAATTGATTGATATAAAATGTGACGTTAATATTGGAAAGGGAAGCAGATCAATAAATTATGTGTATCACGCACGCGTCGTATAATAATTATACATTTTTGCTAGAAAATTAAAGAGTTCAAAAAGAATTGTGTTTGATAAAAGTTTTAAGCCACTTGCTGCAATTCAATAAATGTAGAACTGCCAAATAAAATTACCGATCCATCCAAACACAACTTAAAAAAACAATTCTCAATAGGAATAGACAACTACATAAAACTAAATGTTTTTAAATCCTTGAATATGAGATTTTTAGTTAAGAGAGGCCATTCGTTTGAGCTAGCAATAAAACATAAAGACTAAATTGAAATTTACAACATTGAACGCACCCTACGACATGTTTCGAATTACCACCAACAGCTACTCTAAATGATCTAGGATTAATCCCCGGGCAATATAGTATCAAGAGAACTTGATAAAATCAATGCATCATTCGGAAAGCTTCGGCATGAATACTCATTAGGAAATAGTATTGCTATTTCACTTAAATCCTAGTTTTGTGAAAGAGACAATGATGGGTGAGATCACTTTGTCATAATATTTAGTATTCAAAATCCATTTCGATGTCTGTGTGATGTGCTTTTTGTGTTTATGTCTTGTGTTGTTTACGTATTTTTGTAACTTTGCTTCTTAATAAAGTGCATTTATTTTCATTGTTAACTTCAGGAACCTCCAGGTCTATTCTTTACTATTGTTAAATGTATTAAGATTTCTGTGTGACTGTTTGTGTTCTCAATAAAACAAAAAAAAAATTATAAATAGATTGTAAATTATGCTCTGAATCGCCAATAGACAAAGAAGAACTAGATATATTACAATTTAATTACTCTTGCTTGTCAAACGAAACCTGACACAACTTTTGATTAACGGGAGTGCGAACCTTGATACGGGAAGATAAATAAGTTTAGTTTACTGCCATTAAAAAGCAGTTAACTGTAGATAAGGTAGTACACATTTATGAAATCGATAGGGTATAGTTGGATCTCACCAGACATGAAAAAGTCATATTTACAGCCAGACTGTTTGTCGTACACTGCTGCTTATTTTTCTTTTAATATTAAGATTAGTTAAAAATTATGTAAAATTAATATATTGATGTTTATAACAAGAATAATAACATGTGTTTATTATATATTTGGATTATGCTGTGGATATACAGATTTGAGTACTGGCATAGATAAATAAAGGAAGGATAGATTGCTATCTCCTTGTACAGTTCGCAATACTAAAAATAACGTTGCTAGATGGCGTTACTTGTCTCGCTGGAAATAAAATATGTCTGAAATCGACGGAATATAGCATTTTACTGTTCTGGTTCATCATATTTACTTATTTTATGAATAAAAACACAATTTTCATAACATCGCATCAGAAAATTTATTTATCTATGGTGGTAGTAAGGTTCCCATTTTATGAAAGGACTCTAAAAACCACATTATGTTGTAACTGGATTTAATTACAGTTCTCTTGGAGTAACTGATAATGTTAGGTGGTACAGTAGGTGAGCAAGCCTGTTGAAGCTGTGGCGAAGGGTCTTATTACATAGAAATTAGGTGATCTCCTTACGCATTATTGACTTGTAAAAGTAATATGATATGATACGAGATAGATATTTAATCTAGTAAGAAATTAGAGATGGGAATTGAATGACCTACGTAAAATACAATAAAGACCTAATGACCAAATTATTCTATTTATTTATTGACATCGGTTCCTTTTGACTTTGTAAACATTTGCCTAGTTTTATTTTAATTTTCATTGAATTTTTATTCAATTTTTGTTGAACGCTTCAATAAATGCAGTAACAAAACGCCTTTTAAGTCATGTTTGTCATCACATAACAATTGTAAACAAAGACGAAATATTCTATCTCATGATTCGGAAAAAAAGCCCGAAGATGCTGTTAAACGAAACCGGTCGCTAGTCTAATATAAAAAGAACAGTGGAACAGTTACCAAGCATTTGTTTTATTTACAATATGTTGCAAATGTTCCATCAAGAACCAACAACGACAAGTATCAATTTTTTACAATAAAGAGAGATTAATATATGTTCACACGCATAACAAGGGGATGTTAAAGATGTTGCTGAAGGTGGACTGTTATACGCAGCCAGTCAACACTCATTCATTTACGTTTTACCACAGTATAGATAAGTAGAACCGTATTATATCTTCATATAAAACGGCTGAAACGCGCGTCAAATCTCAGTTCACACCTCATAGTAGGGGTGCGTCGACGCGGAGAGTGTAACCCCTCGGCCACAGCTTCAGGCTTCAAGAGGCGCGCCAAGCGGTTCTTCTTGCAACGGCGCCGGCGGAGAGAACAAATGTATGAAGTTGTATAGAACCAATCATGGGTCGCCGCTCGCGCGTCTTGTCCGGCTTCGAGTGACTTGCGGTCTCGCGACGGCAGTGTGCGGGGAGACGGGCGGTTGAAACAGTGATTGAGCGCACAGGACGAACCTAGTGTCGAGCGCTTTGAGTGAGCGAGCGTCGTGGCAGGGCAAAGCCCGTCGCAAAAACCGCCTGGAAGCGCAGCAAGAAGCGCCGCCAGAAGCCTGAAGCTGTGGCCTTGGCGTAAGACGCCACCCAATTCCCGCGCATTTATGTGGGCAGCCCTAATGCGTGCGTCTGCCGAGTGTTGTTTCAAGGACACTACCCCAGATGGAATACTGTTACTTATCTGTACTGTGGTTTTACCGACGATTTTTTCTCCTGAAAAAAATCAATCGTCGCGTAAACGTCTTCACTCGCGCAGATGAAGGCGCAGATCATAGGAATGATCTAAATCTGCTGAAACTGGTCGCCTTTCCCGATCATAACATGTATAGAGGTGAGCCGTTTTTATATAAATCATAAGTTATTAAAGTTGCTAGGGTAGGTTATCCTCTAAATCAGGGGTCGGCAACCTTATGACATAGGAGGGCCACAAATGTTACCAGAGGATCAGCGGGGGCCGCATATAATAAATAACGCATTAGTCAATTTCGTATTTTATTTATTGTAGTTTAGAACACAAATTATTAATAAAATCTAATGGAATTTTTGCGGCTGCATTTGACTTGCATTTTAGACGTAAAAATACGCAGTATTAAAGTCTGATTTTTCATTCCGTAGAATTATGACAGTTCAAGGAAAGGGATGGAACTGTGCAAGTAAGCGAGATGAACTGTATCGTTTCTCCTTTACTAGAACAGAGCCATCCCTTTCCCTGAAATGTCAGAATTATATGGAATGAAAAATCAGAGTTTAGGTCTAAATGTGCATCCGTTACCTGAAAACAATGCTTGCTTGTTAGTTCAGAATGGAAAATGTCTGCTCACACAAATATGTACAACCAAACACAGTTATCATGCAGCGATTGGGAACCATGAGGGCCGCACCGAAGTGGTTCACGGGCCGCATGCGGCCCGCGGGCCGCCGGTTGCCGACCCCTGCTCTAAATGACGCACTCAGAAAATATACAAATTTAATACATGTAAATATTGTTATTAAATTTGCTAGGGTAGGTTATCCTCTAAATGACGCGCTCAAAAAATATACAAATTTAATACATGTAAATATTGTTATTAAAGTTGCTAGGGTAGGGTATCCTCTAAATGACGCACTCAGAAAATATACAAATTTAATACATGTAAATATTGTTATTAAAGTTGCTAGGGTAGGTTATCTTCTAAATGACGCGCTCAGAAAATTAAACCACATGCTCTACTCATCATACAGATAAAATTTTGTTGTATCACTTTTGCAAATAAACGTTTTTTTTTAGCTTACCCTTAGCAAATAACGAGTAAGTATTAATTCAAATTGTTCTACAAAAGTTTTTGTATGGAAGTGGTTCAGTAACACCTACGAATAATAATTATCTTATTCGTGGAGTATAACCTTATCATTATACTTATTAGTCTAGAGGTTTAATTTTCTAAGCGCGTCATCAATACACCCGGTATACCATTGATCCTGAAGATTAACCTCTAAACTGTAATGATGAGAAATATAATAAATTTTGATATTATTACGTTTGTCTGATGCACAGCTAAAAGACAATTTTCTCAAGAAGTTCGTGTCAGTTTACCTACTAGGTCTTTCGTATTAGTTGGGTGTATAACTTAAAGTCACTTTATGTATTCATAATGTACCGATACCCAATTATAAAATCTTGATTAATGTTTCAATTCGGGCCCTCGTAAGAATAATCGGAGGTCAAAGGCGTGGAAGGCTTTTAACCCACCAGACACTTTCTGGATACTGAGACATTCAGAAAACATTTGAAATATTGCTGTGAGTAAGTCTTAATAAATGGCTAACAAAAGGAGTTTATTTTCTCCTCTGGACGTGAAGTTGGTTCTAAGGAATTAAATAATATTATCAACTAATTTTTTAACTTGACCGGTGTGCATAGAAATTGCCATTTAACGGGATTTTTCTAGTCGTAAAGATTACAATGTTTTGATATTGGACATAAAAGAGGTGAAAGTATCTGAGAAAAACCATAAATTTAAAGTTGATATTTTATGGCCAAATGAAAAAAAACAGATGTTTTTAAAATCTAGAAGATAAAGGCAAAATAAACTTAGAGACTGAAGACCAACTAAAAAATGTAAGAAATATTAAATGACTAAACGAATTAAGTATTACAAATACGTAAGAAACCATAAAAAATAAAGTGCTTATTCGTGTAACATTATCATTTTTAATTTATTTCTTCCATTCATATATTAAGTGACACAAGTCCAAATGATGTGAATGTGAACCAGGCTTTAAAGATGAATGAATTAGTAATAAAGACAGACAGATGAAGTTTGATAATAATTTTAAATCTCAAACAAGATAATATTCTAAGGGCCAACGAGGTTATGTTAATGAACCAAAATTGTAATTGGATTTTATTTAAATACATAATTATGTAAATATAAAAAAAAATGAGCTTACAGTAATTTTCTCATGCGTATAAATCAAGATTGACTTGAGCCACTCTATTTCTAATTGAATATTCAATCTGGTTGAATTACAACAGTATGTCGCCTTGACTTGTAACTTGTACTCTCAGCATCTTGGGGTTCAAGTGACAAGTTAAGAGTGTGAGAAGCTTTTGCTGGATTTTCAACATCATAATTTTCTTGAAATATCTCGATCCAAAAACTACTTCAGCGAATAGCATCCCTGTTCTGATTTTCAAAATCAAGAAAGTCTGTTATGTATGTGATGTTATCTCAAATCTCAATGCATAATAATCAAGGAATCCTCATTCTGTTCTATAACTTCTTATTTCAGCACCTTTGGGAATTTTGCAGTTACATAAAGTGAAATTTAATCAACCGCCTGAATTCATACTGGAGACTCGGTTAGGTATCAGGAACAATATTTAATGACCCGTCAGGTAAAATTAGAAAAAAAATTTTTTTGCTCCTATATTGCCTATACTAGGATTTATATTTGAACTATTTAGTCCAGTGTGAATTAGAGCGAAAACTTTTTTTATGATATCTGGATATGGGATCATTGAGCTTTGTTTCTGATCACTAACCGAGTCTCCAGTATGAATTCAGACGGTTGATTAAATTTCACCTCGTATATTTTTTGTCATTGGTCTTTGCATTACAGATGTAAGCAGTTTTTGTTATTTCCTTGTTTCTTACTTTTAACGTTTTAGTTACGAGCATGTTTATAGCCTTCATTAACAGAATCCTGTCATCAACCATTTCAAACGTACCTGTTACCATAAAACCTTTCACTTGTATGGCTTGAACCACAGCGAGCGTCGAATGACGCTTCCATCGTCATTGGCTAGATAGCGTTAATTGGTCGTTTGAGGCGCCGCTAATGCGCGGGCGCAATAAATCCGATCGCGTTGATCCGTCGCTCGATCAATGACCCATTGCGTGCTGTTCATGAACATTGTGATCCTAAATCAAACGCAACAACAGTTACGTCATTTGATAAGTGTCTTTGAAACTATAACTCAGAAGCAATTAACAAGAAAAAAAATACCTCCATGAGAATTCCATTATTTGAGAAAAAATCAGTGTAAAATATTAAGATGGTCAATATTCTAAAGACAAAACAAAACCTCTCCGTTATCTGAATAAAGCAAAACAATGAATAAACATGAACAACAATGAAGACATTGAAGAAAAAAGCAAAAAAGCATGACACTTGATTAAGATACAAGAGACACAAAGATTATAAAATGGTATGAAACTGATATGACCGCCGAACTAAAAAAATTAAATCAACAAGACAAAATATTAAAATTTACTAACAAAAGATATTTACTACTAAATTGTGGTTAATGCTCATAATTAACACAAAGGTCGATTCTTGTAATACGTCTTCTTTGACGCTTTAATGTCCTCAGAATATTGATATTAGCACTTATAGGTTAGAAGTTATCTCTAAGGTCAAGGTCACAGTTATTAAAGTAATGTGAACTACTTTGATCTATAAACACGTTCGAAAGAATACGTGATACTGGCAACTTATGAAACAATCATAGATATTATCATCACCAACAAGAACACTTTAACAATTAAAAGAAACAATTAAATTGTTTAAGAACAATTAAAATCATAAGAATTATAAAAATCAATTTTGCCTAATTTTCTTTCTGCTGCTTTTATAATTTTCTTCTCTGAAAAATATATTACGGGCATCCGCATTTGGATAAATGAAAAAATAAGTAATTTTAATTCATTATTTGCTCATGATCATGTTAAAAAAGGCAGATACCAAAAATTGCTAATTTGTTAAATTATATAAAGATTAGGTGTATCCATCATATTAATCATCGAAGACGGTTAAATTAAATTAAATACATTATTACCAGATTATGCTTACAAGAAACAACGCTAACGATAAAGCCTCGGAATTTCCTTATTTGTCACGTATTGTATAAAAGAACTTTCCCTTTTTCTTGGGATTTTACATCAAACATAATAAACATTCTTATGAAATGTCATTAAAGTTAACCACGTAACGGCTACAGAATTTTAATGGAGGATAATTTTATACTAAACTTTCTTTCATTGAACACAATTTCCTTATCGATTCCCACGAACTATTTGGTACTTCCCTTTATCATTGTCTATTAATTTATTGCAGCAAACACGTGAAAATACTACGATAAAACCGCTAAGTTATGTTACAAATAAATCTTATTCAAGACGTTAATTTGAACATCAAACTGCTCTGAAATATTTAATATCTGTTTTCCCTTTCCAACATGTCCCTGATGATATTTTTGTCAAACAAGATCATAAAGTGATACATGAAACGAGCACTCCAGATTTTGATCTCGAATAATTAGTAACAGACATTCCAAAAATAAACATACTCATAAAACTTAAACGGGTAAAGAGAAAAGAAATAATTACAGCCGACACTTCGCGCTGTGCATATCATTTGTCAAGACAAATAAAGACCGATCAAAATAACAGCTAAGAGGAGACAGAAATAAAGAATAAAAAACGAAAGAAGAAAAAGTCATAAAAGTGAAACATCCGAAACATCATCAATATTAAGATTAGTGAGAAGAAATTGGCGTAGCGTAGCTAATGTTATTAGTAGTGGAGTGGAAGATATTATACAAATAGAAAATTCTATTTTATATTTAGCTTTCGATTTTATCTGGCAAAACTTTATGAATGAGAAAGAACGCAATGCGTTTCG
Organism: Ypsolopha sequella; assembly: GCA_934047225.1. Classification (NCBI taxonomy): domain Eukaryota; kingdom Metazoa; phylum Arthropoda; class Insecta; order Lepidoptera; family Ypsolophidae; genus Ypsolopha; species Ypsolopha sequella. The sequence continues at coordinate 6,316,413 of OW204002.1, read as the reverse complement.
TGCCGTAGCGATCAATTTTCAAAAACAACAGCATATATATATATATCATCACGACATACATTCCCGAGTGGGTGACAGAGGTGATTTCGAGTGTGAACTGTCACTGGAATAATCAAAACTCGTACACCGTTTTTACGTCTTAAGACGTGATTATTGCCGTACTTCGAGCCCAAATATACGCTTTTTAGGGCATCCCTTATATCCGTAAAATTACGATGCATAATATGCACAGCAATTTCGGATAACTCCGGTAACTTTAAAGTCCGGTGTCTCACTGACTGCACTACCGCAGCTTTTAATAAGTAAATATTACAGAACGACTCGTCCACATAATGTTGAAAGTAATTCCCTGTCACGTAAAGCAAGTAAGCACTTGAAAGGTTTACAAATAATAAGTGTAAACCTATTGAGAAAACTTGTTGTTGTAGTAACTCAAGAAGCAAAAGTAAAATGGGTGTTCTTAATAAAACTTTTAAAGTATGTCGTGTCACTGCTTGAATATTAATAACATCTGTCAAGTTCTTTGAAGATATTAGAGTTTCCAACAATTGTATTTCTTATGTGATAGCACGTATTCTAGAGAAGGTAAGTAAATACGCTTGGAAGACTTTGGGAACAATACCTAGAACGTGACGAGGTAGACATACATATGATAGCGTTTATATAAAATCGAGAATCATTCATGAATACGTGGTAGATACAGAATTCGCAATCTAGATTGATAATCAAAATTACAAGTATATTGCAGCCAATTTCCTGTTCAATAACACAATGTAACCCAAAACAATCCAATCTGGATCAATAACCCTACCTTTAGTACCAATAGGGTTGTTTATGTAGACAAAGAAGGGTCAACCGTTTGGCACAAATGTCGTCGCACGGTTGGCTGACAGCGCGCGACGACGGCACATCGTCTGCCAGTCAATTTGCAAAAAGACAACAATGAATGAGATTGGGACGAAATTAGAATCGATGAATCGGTTCAGTCACTGTCTCTTCTTGAAAAGGTTATGGTTTTATCAATGAAATATAACTGGAGTTGTGATGGGATAACTGATAAATTAATGCTGGCAATATTTTTAGTATATATAGCCGGCGAAAGAAAAATAGAACCTGTATATAGCGAAGTAACTTGCCCTCTAATAGTTTCTTTTACGCTAGAAGACATCTATCTATTCTTTCACAACTTAACAAATATGCAGAAATTATTTACTTTGTGTATATGTGGCAGGCAAATTAGCCATTCGGAAAATTGTAAAATGCCCACTGTTTGAAAAATTACTTTTTCTAAAAAGTCGAATTTGAAAGTGAAAAATAGGTGCAAGTTGCAACGACGAACGGAACGGGGAGAAGCGTGTTAGGTTTACATGTTTTTCATTCACAAATAAATTTCAAGTACAAATATGGATTTCTGAATCACGAAGACCGAACATAAATGTGTCCTACGGGATTTGAACCTGCGACCTACGGATTAGTGGTCGGGACGTTCGAACCACTATACTACAGAGGCGGTCTTATTTATCTTAATGATAGTAATTTCCTATTCAAATGTTATCTTTTCCTTTATGTACTTTCCGAAGAATTGTGTATTAGACTTTCCTGATGCCAGCGTTTTATGCGTAGGTGGAGTTTTCCGTTATACTTAACATAGTAGCTAGATATTTATCTAGGAATTCTCTATTGTCTGCTGTATATCTAGACATTGTCTAGAAATCGCAATTTATGTCTGTCACGACAATTTAATGGTGAGACGTCTAACATGACTCCAATTAAGTGCCATTTGGAAATGTAGAAAATGTAGAGAAAATAGACCATTTCGAAGAAAGTGCTTCTAATCTTGACTCTCTTTAGAGACTGACTACACGCGTCACGTAGACTCCTATCTCATATGATGATCAGTGGTTAACCTAAATCGAATAGTATTAGTAAAACTAAAACCAATGATAAAATAAAAAAAAAACACAACTGATTCGGAGCGTCAATATTTGCAAGAAGAAACCTACTTGCAGAAGGAGCAAGTTAGCCATCATCCGTCCAATAAGTCAAACTTACAAGTCAAGCACGCCGCGCGTCCATCTTAATTATTTATACTGTGCGCCTGCGATTGCGTTCCTAATCCGGAGATATTATTGTGGAAGGGAATGATATAAACGACGAGAAGTTTGTAAGTGAGCTTTTGATTTCAGAACAAGACAAAAATAATTGTACAAATGAAAAGAGATCTAACGAAAAGGGGCGATCATAAAATATAAATAGACAGATTGAGTTACATAATATCTTGTATTATGTTGTCTACAGATTTTAGTTTTACGCATAAATTGCTAATAACTTTAAATTGATTGCGAATGCCAACATTTTCCTAACAACGTTGATCAATATAATGTATGTACACTTGTACAGTGATTTTAGTCTAGTGAAGGAGAAAGTTAATATTAGGTATGTCATATCAAAATCATAAGCAGAAGAATGGCGGTTATTCCACCGACAAGAGTTTATATAGATATTATAGATTTAAGTTATATAGATATTTTTCTGTAGCGTTCATGGAAGTTTTTGCTGGAAAAGCAATGAGAAGGTCAAGTTTGACAATAAAAAAAAATATGAAAAATAAATGTTAATACCATTTTGAAAAAACAAGTTTGTATGAAAATTTTTACTCTAGGGTAGACAATTGTGTCGATTCGGTTAACTTATTTGACAGGACTTAACTTAATTTAAGCGTTTTGTCTTTTTCTTTCTGTATCGAAAAGACAAAGACAGGACGCTTAAAATAAGGTAAGTCCTGTCAAATAAGTTAAGTTGTGTTACACTGAATCGACACAATTGTCTACCCTGGCGTCTTACGAATAATTATTTTTCTAAGTGATATGAAATTTTTTCATAATTTTTTTATTGTCTAACTTGACCTTCTCATTGCTTTTCCAGCAAAAAGTTCTGTGCACGCCAATTTCTATTAAAAAGCTGCTAGGAAGAGGTTGATATGATCAATAGAATACATGGTGGTACCTTTTTATTTACACCTAGTAATACCTGATTTTAGATAACGATTTTAGCTTTAATATTGGAAGAGTTTGACTTGGCTGATAAATTAATTGTTCAACTCCAGAGGTTTTGGAACACACACTGAGTCACACAGTAGTACAACAGTGGCTGACACAAGCCACCCAGACGCAAAAACGTAAGAGAAAACTTTGTTGCTCCATCCGTCGCAAAGGAGTTGAGTATATTTAGAGAAATATTTTAGCAAATGCAGGGGCAGTTTTCGATTTCATTTTTGGAATAACACGTCTGTCTGACACACAAAAAGAAGATGATTGACTAAACGAGAAATCCGTTACGGATTATTTAGAGAAGCAAAAAGAGGCAAACGAAAAATGGGCTTATGGAAAACCTAAACCTGACAAGTATTTCTTTTGGATAACGACAGAAGAATGGAGATAACGAAATTTTGTAATAGCATCATTCAAATATGTTTTAAAACAAAATACTCGCAAAGAAGTGTAGGATCGGGGCGAAAAGTACAAATGCTGAAAATTGCATTCTGGTTATGTGAAACAAAACATGTTTCTGAAAATAACCAATTGTTTTGTTTCCAATATATTTCAATCCTAAACCAATATTGTGCATTAAAATAAATGTTTAAATATACTTGTAGATATTCGAAACGCCGCGCCGCACCGTAAGCTAACAAGTAATTTATGTTAAAACCATAGTTTCGTTGCGGCCACAAAAGCTGTTAAATTTTAAAGGCTTTCCAGTCATTCTTAACAATTTTCTGTTGCATACAGTTTTATTTTTATGTGAGACTAAAATAACTTGGTAATAAGTAATTTAGAAAGGGCCATAAAACTTCCTAAGTCATGCTTAACTTAAATAGAAGGTACAGATATGTGAAGAAAACGTGACAAATGTATATTTTCTGAGACAGTCTTGTTTTGTTCATTTGAATATTTCGTAAATGATTCATCCACTTTATGAAATATGTTATTACTTGGTATTTGGTCATTTAATGTGGCCTGAAAGAAGATGTAGTGACTAGAATAGAAAAAGGAATGCTTCGATGGTTTGGGCATATAGAGATGAATGAAAGAAGAGTGACGAAATAAATTATTATTTATGGTGTACAAGATTTGGGCATATAGAGAAGATAAATTTAAGAAGACTGACGAAATAAGTTATCGTTTATGGTGTACAAGATTTAGGCATATAGAGAAGAAGAAGAAGAAGAGTGACGAAATTAACTATTATTTATGGTGTACAAGTGGACGGTAAAGCTTGGCCGGGCCGCCCAAAAAGGAATTGGCGACACACTGAAGATAAAAGGCAAAGTCAGAAGTACCCGGAATTGAAAAGCTTGTAAGACTATATTGATGGAAGTGGAAGAAGCGCATGGGGTATGTCAGGATCGTAGCAAGTGGAAATCTGTAGTCTCTGCTTACCTCTCTGGGAGAAAGACGTGAGTGTATGTATGTATTATGTCATTCAAATTACATTTTTGTTGAGATAAAACAGTGGCTAATAGGAAGTCATTAGAAAAAAAAAACGGTCAAGTGCGAGCCAGACTCGCGTAATAAGAGTTCCGTATGGCGGATGAAAAATATAATTTTGTCGTTTCTTTTTCGTGAATTTCTCAACCGCTTTATTTTTCCTGTAATCTTTACGTAACACACATTACCATGATTTTTTTCATATTTTCGGTCCACCAGTTTTGGAAATAAGGGGGAAAAGACATGCATTTATTTGTGGTTTTGCGAGGATTTCTCGAAATACATACAAGTAATACATAATATAGCCGAACTTTATATTTTTACAATCAGCTCTTTAATACCTACAATTTGATAACCATATTGTATTTTTATAATACCTATGTTTTTTATTTATTTTACTTTTTTATATTTCTTATTTGTGTTAAACTTTTTTTTAAACTGCTAAAGTTTTCTTGTAATTGGCCAGATATGATCTGTAATTGATATTTTTTTTATATTTTTCAGTCCACCAGTTTCATATATAAGGGGGGGACATACATATTTTTTGTGGTTTTTCAAAGATTTCTCGAAACCAGTGCCAGGAAATATAGTAAAAGTAGATATTTTTACAATAAGCCTTTTAGTATCTACAATTAGATATCCGTATTGTGTTTTTAGGATAATATTTTTTTCTTTTTCTCTTGTGTTTTCTAAAAATTTTGAACAATTTAAAATAAAAAAAATATTGATACTGTATTATGTGGGAAATTTAATGCTATTTTTGTGCCAAATTTCAAGTCTTTATCTTTAACGGTGCTAAAGTTATGAGGCAATGACATACGGACGGACCTACAACGGAGTCTCACCATAAAGGTTCCTTTAGTACCGTTTACCTACAGAACCCTAAAAAAAGCAAAGATATTGATAAACAAAGGATCTTAAGACACGTACAAACACAATACCTACATACACAGTGGTGGAAGCTACAAGAAAAGATAAGATATCAGAATCTGCGTCAGTTGACATTCTTATTGTAAATATTCGTCTAAGTAACAAAATGTGTAAGAAGAAATCTCGTCTTTTGGATGAGGTCAAAGTAGAGAAGGTACCTAACTAATTTTGCTATTCAAAATTCTTCAAAGTTATTATGGCATACTTTATGTTTAACTATAGGTAAACTTTTGTATGCCGCATATAAAAGTTTAGTTAACTCAATCTATGAAATAAATCAAGCCTGGTATAAATCAAAATATAAGTGTCAGGAAAATCTTGTTTTTTTTGTAAATGAAAAAGGGACTGCAAATATAGTTATCAGTTACCATATCATGATATGAATTATTAATTGCAGTTGCAAAAAGGGCTACGTGAAAACTATCAGGTAAATAGAACCTACACGTGCTCTGTCATATCTAAACAATACAAGCCATTTACCGTTCTCACACACATTGTTACGACAAGTTTGTATATTCGCATCATGCAGATTTCTATCTTCATTATAACAAAACCCCACTTTACATATCATCGTAATGACGGTAATTCTAAAGATGATTAACCAGATTTTTTTATTGAATACATTTAAGTTTTTTGCTTGTTGTGGAAAACAATGTTGTCGCCGGTGCAATGTTGTACAGAGAGAGCTAAAGGTAGCGTTGAACTTGATTTCTTTTGCTATAGCATGATCATGAAAAGATGACTATCAAATAAACTATTGCATTTTAATCGTGCGTGTCTACGTTTTCACGTTCGAGTACAGATTAGCATCACATCAATTTGATAGTTTATCACACCTACGCTGCATAGACACAAAAAAGTAGATTACAGACGGTAACAATATGACGCCAATAGCTGTTGATGAAAATGGTACTCACATCAAAGAAGTGTGGCCTCAACCTCCCAATGGTATACTTGGCAACGTCCGTGGTCAGCTGTTGACAGGCACACCCGAAGAGGAAGACACCTACAACTCGGTAGGCCTCCCAAACCCAGGCTGGGATGTCCTTGCCAAGGACTGTCCTGGACCGACCACCCTTGTAGTCTCTCAGATGGATCCATTCGGTAAGGCACATCTGTGGACAAGGAAACAGAAGATACTGATAAAACAACTGCATACAATTTGAAACCAGAAACCAGACTCGAGTCTGCATCAGTTCTTTCAGTACCGCTGTAGTGAATACCTTCTTACTACATAATAGAGCACGGGACAAGATTGTTATCCCAATGTATTGGGATATATCCACGGATATATCTTTTGTGGTTGTAGCAAAGATTTTCTCAAAGTTTAAGACAATGTAATAATTTAGATTTGTATCAAAATGAGGGTTATGAAGAAGGTCAAACAATACCTGATAATCGTTTTGCGGAAAAAAACAAACATAGGAAACGCAACTTGAAAATGAAAGGCTTGGCAATCTTGGCACGGCGTCTTTAAGAGGCTATGCGAATTTTATTTTTGTCACTGTCCCTCCAAGTGAAAGATCACGCAGTGCGAGAGGGGCGGATTTAGGACAAAAGGGAAAAAAGTTGGTTTCATATTTTTATAAAAAAAAACTAAAATAGCTAGCAAAATTTCAAATATCAAATCTCTAGATATTGTTGAAATACACCTAATAAAATATATTTGAGTTCTGTATATGGTTCCTATTCGTCAAACGAAGAGAAAAAGTGTGTTTGAAGACCTCATTTCAACAATTATTTCTACCGAGGAAAATGTATCCAAACATGTTTCCCAATTTCAAAACCCTAGATAATGTAGTCAAAATTTAATTTTACCAGAAATTTATTAAAATTTTCCATGTATTTCATGAAATACATAGAAAAGAAACACCCTTTTTTTTTCGCATACACTTAGTCTTGTGATATTATTTTGCTTGTTATATGTATTTCATGAAATACATAGAAAAGAAACACCCTTTTTTTTTCGCATACACTTAGTCTTGTGATATTATTTTGCTTGTTATAAGGATCTAGCTAGATGGTCTCTAGAGAATTGATATCAAGTAGACGGAATTTTGATTCTCCTGCACCGCTTTTAGTATTTAACCTTTGCTATCAAGGTTGTTCGGTTAAGCTTGCTCTAGCCTTTTCTACAACGTGACCTACTGTATCTGGTTCTAAAGCCACATTTTCCCCAAAGAAGGTCCGCAACGCATAATACGACGTAATTGCATCGCACCCACGATACTGCAGCTCTGACTGACCTTGTCAAACCAGATTCGGCTCAGGGTAAGGTCGCCACGTCTGTGGACTATTGAATGAGCTCTGTTCATACGGTTATAAGTTTCTCTGTGATTAAGTTGATAAAATACAAATAATTTATGAGATATATAGGTGAAGTTGTAAGGTTTAATTTTAGTTTTGTTTCATGTTATTTAAGTTTTTATGTTTCTGTTAATAAAAGATATTTTGATCTATAAAATATTATAAATATACAATTTATGAGATTACCCAGTTAAAACACGGGAACTCTTTTAAGCTTTGGTGTCTATCTATCCACAAAATACTTATATCTCAAGAATAAAGATTGATTAGCTAAGCAGATTGAGTTCAATTTTGGTATGTAGATGCAGAACTAATGGGACCCCAAGAAAAATATATAACAAGTGTTCGATGACTAAAAGAAAAGTCTTCGATTTATAAATTCAAGTGGAAGTCAGAAGCGAATACATTTATGTCAACGTAAGGTTAAGTTACCAACCAAAAACTTGATTAATTTTTTTTAATAGCAGTGTGTTCGTGGAATTGTGTAATTGTGGACGTTGTAACGACATTATTAATTTTGTTATTTTATTCATGTTGTTCAATAATTCCTTTTAAAGATCAAAGCCGCGAGAAGAATGTGTCGGTGTACTCTACAAGAAATAAAAATAAAATCAAAGCGGCTTATTTGGCTTTTAACTGAATAAGTAACGAGGGTGCATTAAAAAGTAATAAAATAAATATACTAGTCAATAAAAATATGATTGCACGAAACCTCATCTCAATATAATTTTATAGCAAGCAAAGATGGAACTCGGGTAAAACTTAACATTGCAAAGTACGTAACGTATATCCAACGGAAACTTTGAATGTGTAAACATGGACTTCAAAGGTGTAAAATACGTGATAATATGTACAAACAGTAAGTACTAAAAACAGTCAGGCGTTAATAGGAGAGCTTTAAGTGTCTTGGGAAGTAAATATGCATTTTCAATGTATTTTAGCTTAGTATGTACTGTTATTAACACGAATAGGGAATGTCGTTATAGAATAATTTTATCTTGATGTTTCATAATTTTATTTTGTTTGAGCAGCAAAAACGCAAGAATGTTGTAATGATTTTTAATTTTGTTGTATTATTTTAGACAAATAAGCTAGTTTATTCTTATTCTTAAAATATGATCAAACACCGTTTGTATGGTGCGCGCTCACGGTAACTTTTGTAACTGGTTTGCTTGGATATCCCCTCCTGACCTTCAAACTCTTGAAAGATTAGCATAAAAACCGACCCTCACATTTGGTATAAGAATTCATAGTTCAGATTTTTAAAGAAGAAATGACGTAGCCTTCTACACGATCAAGATAGTGATATTTGATAATAAAGTAATCTAGCAAACAGTTTTAATGAAACTGTGATTGTACGTCAAGAAAATAGTATAATAAGCAGAGAGGGTAATCTTGTTCATGACTAGATTGCTGTAGTAATAGATGATATGAAAGTGGTTTATCATGATCGACATAATTGGCACTTTATTTACGATCTACGTGAAAAGAAACGTATATCATACATCTGTGGCAAAATCATTCATAGCCCGAGGTGTGAGAGTAAATCTTAATTTTTGTATAAATGAGAAGAAATGGAACGTAACGATGTCTATGGACGCACCGACATGCACTCTTTATTGATCGATTGAGATTTTATTGGCGATACGTGAAGCGTAACCGAACTCTAGATTGAAGACATTCATCATCTTTGACTAGATACCTAGCGTTTGATAGGAATTGTAAATATAACGGCTGTAAATAAACAAATATTTTTAAATAAAATCACATATTTTACTGATCATACTAAACAAATTTTCCAAAGAAACATACTCGTTCACCCAGAAGAAATTGGGCATGCGCATACAAAATTCACATTAGGTTTTAGCAAGAAACAACAAAATCTTAACCAAGTACAAGAAGAAGTAAATCAAATTACATTTATTTATAAAGCTGAACTAAAATTATATGTAGATAGTAGAATATGAATTTTGAAAATCAGTATTCACGTTATCAATCATTGATGAATACTGATGAATCAGAAATCAGTTGTCTTTACATATAGTTTTTATCAGAGTTTCAACAGGATAACGTTTACGTGGATTCCCTAATATCATTTTATATGTGTATTTAATGATTCATAAACTGACACTTTACACCTGACATATTATTGATCATATAAAATTAATCGAGGATCGATATCGTAGCAGGCAACTGGCAACGTATAAATTTCTTTGAAATTGATGACTCCTATCAAGATAAATAAGATGGATACTAAACAGTTGGAACTTACTATTATCACTTTCATGTATAAGAACACAAATACATTTTTATTATGGACATAAACAATTTTAAACAAGTTCATAGTGCGTGATAAATTCCGATCCGACACAGTAAATTTTTACATAGATACAAAATCTACATATTACCATTCCTTTCTTCATTAAGTCCTCCAATGGCAACGAACGCTAAATAAGTAATGGTAGCAAATTACCCTGGCGACATCATGCTAAATTATAAGCGTGCCGACAACAATTTATCAAGTAGATGCAAATACAAGTCGGGAGAGAATTGCATAAACGAACCATATTGATGCAATGGCTAATGATGCAGTTTTTTTCTTCTTAAATACCGCACAAGCAATGGAGCAAGGGATCTGGGCAAATGAAGACAAAGCCACGCTTTCCAGAGACATTGATACTACTATCTGCTATAGTGATGCTGACAATGAATGATAGAAGATATTCCATGAATTCGAAACGGAACAAAATTTTATGGGCGTTTTGCATGCAATTGAAAGTAAGGAAGTAGTTTTAATGAGGTATGTGCAAGAGATGTGACTAATGAGAATTGGGTTTGGGACTTTAATACATAACCCATGGTTTAACAGAAACGCTATAAAAATCAAATGAAATATAGCTTACAAAAAGTAAGTTACGTCACTTAAACATTATGGGTGATCTCAAAAAAGATTTTTACGTGCAAATTATTATACGAGTACATTGCAAACTAGAAATCAATCAGAAACAAATTTAAAAGCACAAATACTTTGAAAAAATTCTAAGGGCTAGGATTTGAATCTGCGACCTCCTGCATACATGACAGGCGCACTAGCGACTGCGCTAAATTGTTCCACCTTACCTGTACACCGAGTTTTTGTGACTACTTAATATACCAGCTTGTAATGCACATACTGAACACTCACGAGGGCGTTATGTGATTCCACGCCTTGCTCATTCAGAACAGGCGCTGTCGTCGCTACAATACCTGTTGCATCAGACAGTAAAGAAATTCACAGTTCTCATTCGTTCTCATAAGCTTACGTGTAGGTACTAGATTTATAACAACCAAATCCCAGGAAAAAATAGGATCTATTTATAAACAATAATGGAAGAAGATAATGAAAACAATACATAATGAGACGAGTTGCTATTTTTGGAAGATTAAACTGCTGTAGATAAAACAAAAGCGGTTAGCGGTAGACTATAAATTAGGGAAGCTACTCTGAGCGAAGCATAAAGTAATGTATACATGTTCTAAGATATTAAACTGAAATGGTTGCGAGGTGTTGAAAGAGAAAATTGCGTCCAATCTAAAAGAAAACCTATAGTTACTTGCATACGTAAGTGAAGCTGCAGTACCACTTGATAATTTACATATAACCGATCGCAGAGTGAAAAAGTAAATAAGGTAAAAAAAAACATGATACAATATACTCGTAATACAAGTATTTTTTATTTAGTAATAGATAACAAAGGCATATGGGATACGAATTTGGCAGACAGACAGGGTTTTTTGTTCGACAATAAAGCCGATTCTGAAGGCCTCAATATAGTCTTTAATGGTTAGGAACAGAAGCTGAATTACTTTGGAAAATTTCAAATTATGACAGCACTAAAACCAAAATTAAAGCCTTCAGAATCGGCTTTAATATGTATCTACATCAAGCGAACGAAAAAAATAGAAGTCAGACTACCACTGATAAATGATCCCATCAAAACTGTGTCGGACACAGTTTATACTATTTTTAGCAAGACGATGCAAAGCGGGTCATTCCCCGAATGACACCTGCCACCATGTCAAAGGAAATGCCATGCCACTCTCGACACAAAAGAACCTGACTGCTCGTGACCTGATTCTTGCACCATGATAATCAGGTTTAGTTGCAAGAGTATCCCAATGTCTAATTATGTTCAGTTGCACACAACACTTTATCTACGACCAATAATATTGTCTTTATTTATAATATTTTCAACTAACAATTTCACGAAAAATTAGAAGACATTCATTCCTGAACCTCGGGTGCGTCGTTTCGGTAAAGCTATCATGAAGGCCAATCAGGATAAAGGGGGCGTGGCTTCAGAAATAAGGTCGGGAATTATTTCTCGGCTCTGTTTTTGATTGGGTCTCTAGCGGTTTTATAATAAATTGGGCCAATCGCAGCACAGAATCGCTATATTGTGTTATATTGTAATATTATAACATCGGATAAACAATCTAGGTACTTTTAAAATTGCTTTTGATGTTGCAATTGCCTCACTGCAGTATGGAAGCAGATAAAATACAATTTCGCATTCGATTGGTTATGTTTACTGTTCGCTTGATTTTGCCCGCCACATTATACGAGTAGGTACATACACCTGATAACAGCAACACGTAAATTGATTTCAGTGATTTTTAGGGTTCCGTACCCAAACGGTAACCAACGGGACTCTATTACTAAGGCTCCGCTGTCCGTCTGTCTGTCCGTCTGTCACCAGGCTGTATCTCAAGAACCGCGATAGTTAGACAGTTGAAATTTTCACAGATGATGTATTTCTGTTGCCGCTATAACAACAAATACTAAAAAACAGAATAAAATCAATATTTAAGGGGCCTCCCATACAACAGACATGTTTTTTTTGCCGTTTTTATAGATAATGCGCGAGTCCGACTCGCACTTGGCCGTTTTTTTAAAGAGTGTAATGTAATCTGCATGCCAAAAAAAGTTTGCCCTTGTGCCCGAACATGCAGTCATACATATACTCACACCTGTCTCGATCCTGACACACCTTTTTCGTCTCGTCCACATCTATCAATCTAGTCATACATGCCCTTCTATTCAGGGTGCTTTTGACTTAGCCCGAGTGTACGAGATTGAGTGTTTCAGTGATAATAGTCCACACTCGGAAAAACAACTCTGACACCCCCACAGGGATAGAAGTCGTGAACATATGGTTGAAAATGATAATGGTTAACGATAATTGTAATAGGAGAGGAATGAAAAAATAAAAGAAGTTTGATTATAAATAGTACAAAAACATTACACCATCAAAGATACGACAGACAAGAATAGACATTTCGAATTCCGAATGTACTCCAAATAGATCACATATCACTAAAGCATCAACTTAGTTTACGAAAATAGCAGCAATAAAAGTGCCCGCATGCGCCTGCGACTATTTTTAGAATCAGAACATGGTTCACGTGATGTGACATTGTTGCTACTAAGTCATTCTGTTTACAAAAAAGTAATTACAATTCAAGTGGAACTTGTTTTTAAATCAATGAAAAATCTTACTTGTACTAATAGTTCCATGGTATTTATTCCTCTTAGCGACCGGTTTCGTCTAACTAACACATTTTCAGGCACTGAGTCAGGGATAAGAAGTAGAAGGCTTGTTATTGGCCTCGTATTGAACAGTTTTTCAAGACAAGCCAGCGCTGGCTGCCAGCACTGGCGGGAATAGAGCGCCGGCCTATTTTTCAACCCAGTGGCGAGCGTAGAGAGTGTTTTAAACGTAACCGAGTAATTTATTGCTCTTACGCTCGTGTATCATACTACGTTTTCAATGCATAGTGTGAGGAAATAAAACAAATATTGTCTTGTGAACTTTAAATTATGATTGGCTCAAAAGGACTGTATCCAGAGCCGTTAAACAGTGGAAAAAAAAAGTATAACATTTATACACAGGAAAGATTGCAGGTTAGCCAACTTCTCGTAAATAAATTAAAAAAAATAATAATAAAGCTCTAGGGCAAAATAATCGACTCTGTTCGGTTTTGATGCATAAAAAGTGGGCCGTTATGAGCACTTGCATTGAAAAAACCATTAAATGTAAATTATGATAAATTTTATCATAATTAGTTATATCAAATTTAAGTCTATTTATTTATTTACATTTTATACTACACAATCTTTACAGGCAAACTAACAAATTATGTTTAAAGCAGTTTGTGCGAACTCCGTCAAAGAACAACTAAACAAATCGGTATCTGTAAGATTGTCGATTCTGTTGAGAAGACGGAGGGGGCTCTTACAACAGGAGACACTTTGGGAACATTAGTGTGTGCATGGTGCACGAAAAACAACTTGTGATTTCTCGCGCGAAGATAGTTATCCGGCACAAACAGCTCCAAGTAACCGCGGGTTGAATAAATTCAAACTATGACAGAAATAAATTTCTGTGTTTGAACACTTGGCGATTTATCCATATCCATAGCATATAAATGAACATTATATCATTGCAGTATAGAAACGCAGAAAGAAAAGTAAAACTGGATATGAGGAGCTCTGAACCAGGATTCACCAAGCAAAATTTCAAAAAAATATATGAGTGGCGCCAGGTCTGCCTAACTTCCAACTTATTATATCCAACCATATATCAAATATGGTTTGACACACAAGTGGATACTATGGATGTACACCATAATTTTTAAATACAGCCAAGTTAATTAAATCGATGTATATTCATTTAATTTAATCTTGCACCACTGCCTGTCGAGGTGGTATGCAACGATTGCAATGGATTGGGGGAAACGCAACAACATCCTGTGACGCAAGATGGGGCTCTCTGTCCTCTCGGCAAATACGGACTTTGGCTTACTTTTTGCCACCATTATCTGCCAAAAAGTAGGTTTGGTGTCCTCCTTTACCGTGAACAAGTGATAAGTTCTAATATTATTTTGATTTATTGTTCTAATGTTTATGAGAAATAACTTTTTTAATAATTTTCAGATGACGCTGGAAGAGGCCCCTGTTATGCAAATTTTCATAGCTATTTTAGTTAATTTTTTATTAATTTAAAACCGACTTTTTGTCAATTTTTCCGATTCCGTCCCCCTCGCACTACGCGTCTCTCCGCCTGGAGTAACGGGGACCTTTGCACTGACGAGCAATAGCGTTCACCAGCCATCTTGCTGGGAATGGCGAGGGAAATCGTAGGTGTACAAGTGTGCACTTACAATTTTACAGTGCACACCCGGCGACACCTCAGACACCCCTTGAGGATTCATGTCTTGACGACGTACAGTTTTTTATAACATTATTCTGTGGTTTACTGACACAATAAAATTTTGAATCTTACTGCTTTAATCTTTGCGCCTTGTCACACAGCTGACGGAGCAGACATCTAGAAAGGAGATCAGCTACTAATTAGTATAATTCCTCAGCAATTAAAACCATAATCTTCAGGAGAAAGCAACAATGTTATGACAAGGTTTCTATAGGAAATGATGGCCAAGAAAGCGTGACAACTGGTGTTTTTTAAATGGAGGTGTTAGCAGCTAGGTTTCGAATAGAAATTAGTGCAGACCTATGGTTTCCGCCATTGTTACGGATAACTGGATACTGCGGGTCTACCGCGTAATTCTCATTTTCATCAACATCAACTTGAGATTGAAATTTGTCGTGCGTGCGATGACGCCCGCCTAACATGCCATCTTTTTTGCACGCGTTGAATTTCGCATGCATTTGCTTGAAGTTGATACAAATGAGAATTACGCGGTAGACCCACTGGTCTTTGTGAAATGTAAAGAACTGGATCGCTTAATTTCAAAAAATCTTTTTTTTCGGATTATAAACGTCATTTTAGGACATTACTTTCATTATTTTGGTATATAAATTAATCATTATTTATTTATGATTTTTTAAAGAATTGTCCGATATGACGTCACTTGAGAATTTTAGACACATTGATTGTGATGTGCGATTGCTTAAAAAAAATGTCTCTGTCTGTCTAATCATTTGCCATCCATTTATCAAATCAGTCGGCAGCAAGTTTTTATAAATTTATCTTGATAGCAAAGGACACATTTCTAAAGAGCCATTTCTCAAGTGACGTCACAAGAAGGCAAATGGAAGTTGCAGCTTTTTCGTAAAAATATTTTCAATGCATGTGCTCGTAAAGGCCCACTTTTTATGCATCAAAACCGAACAGAAAGTCGATTATTTTGCCCTAGGGCTTTTATTATTTTTTTTTTTTATTTGTTTGCAATGGTTGGTTGGCTAACCTGCAGCCTTTCCTGTCTACCATAGATGTTATACTTTTTTTTCCACTGTTTAACGGCTCTGGATACAATCCTTTTGAGCCAATCATAATTGAAAGTTCACAAGATTATATTTGTTTTCATTTCCTCACACTATGCATTGAAAAACGTAGTATGATACACGGGCGTAAAGCAATAAATTACTCGGTTACGTTTAAAACACTCGCTACAATCGTGTTTTAAATCGTCCTCGTAATTTATTCCTTTTTGCTCTAGTAGTATAAACTACTATTATCATCATGATATTTTTTAGACCACAAGTTCTAAAATGCGGCTTATTAAATCTAAATCTCGAAATGGTTTTCGAATTAACACACCTTAACATAATTTAATCTAAGCGAATTGGAATATTATTAAATTGTATGTTTGGCACTTTTAGAATTGGGAATGGTTTTTCTAATAAAATACGAGTACGTACAGATATGCAACAGAGATAATGCGCACAGAAATCTGTAGCCGACCAACTGGACGTGCACTATCTGTCATGGCTTGTAAAGAACGCGTGAGGAAATACGACCATTGCCGTAGCTGACCAACTGGACGTGCACTATCTGTCATGGCTTGTAAAGAACGCGTGAGGAAATACGACCATTGCCGTAGCTGACCAACTGGACGTGCACTATCTGTCATGGCTTGTAAAGAACGCGTGAGGAAATACGACCTTTGCCGTAGCTGACCAACTGGACGTGCACTATCTGTCATGGCTTGTAAAGAACGCGTGAGGAAATACGACCTTTGCCGTAGCTGACCAACTGGACGTGCACTATCTGTCATGGCTTGTAAAGAACGCGTGAGGAAATACGACCTTTGCCGTAGCTGACCAACTGGACGTGCACTATCTGTCATGGCTTGTAAAGAACGCGTGAGGAAATACGACCTTTGCCGCGTAGCTGACCAACTGGACGTGCACTATCTGTCATGGCTTGTAAAGAACGCGTGAGGAAATACGACCTTTGCCGTAGCTTCGCGAATATTCCTATGCGCATTATTTTAAGGGCCTTACTATTGCCAAATGGGTACTTTCTAAAGCCTACTCCTCGTTTATGGCCAAACCAAAAATAATGAAAATATGTATTATGAATAAGCAACTCTTAGACAACATATGCAACAGTTTTCTTTTTCATACCACCAAAACTTCTACATGATTTTTTTTTTTTACTGAATGGTGTTTTTTGACCTCAAATTCCCTACTGCTCCTGAGTGGCTTGGCCGATTGAATTCATCTATGTTTTGATAAATAGATAAAATTTATAGCTATAAACACGACATAAGATTATTCAATCGAGCAATCACGTCCAAGTGAAAAGTATAATTTTCAACGATTTCGCCCTCTCAAGGACGCAGCGAGCGTCGTAACAGCCACTATGCATTGCGCGCTGATATGAACGTTATTTCAATGTCGTATCCGTTGATATTTGTAGTGACAAATATCGAGCTGCTAATTTGGCGATGGTAATCGCCTTAATAGGGGAGATGACAGGGTAAACAAAATATTATTCTGTTTAGTCCGTCATTTAGATTATCAAAAAGTATTGGACACGTATTTTTTCTTATGACAATCAAACAAAAAATGACAGAGATAAAGCGCGTCAAAGTTTGGGAGTGGGGGCTGGTGACGTCACGCCTAGGTAAAAAGTGTACTTAGGCGTGACGTCACGCTGAACTTTAGCGGGCTATATCTTCAAAATTTTTTGTGTAATTTACAAAAGAAAGAATACTTGTTAAATATTTTCTGATAATCTAACTGACGGACTAATTAGAATTTTTTAGTCATCGTGCCTATTGTAAGGGACTATGAAAAAAAATGTGTTTTTAGATATTAAAGCATCGATGAAAACATAAGAAAACAGCCACATGACTATGTGAATGCAATTGAAATTGTCGAATTAAATAATATAGAAATAGATTTGAATGACGCAAGTAGAACTACTAAAGAACCGATAATTTTAAAAATTTTACACAAGAGAAGTTTCAAAGATACGAGGAACTCATACAAATTATGTCAATGTGCCAGCGGCTTTGACCATGGAGACCGTGACATAATTGAAATAACATTATGTCATCATCATACATGATACAACGATAAATAACATAATTATTATTATCACTAACAAAAATTAACACAACAAATAACCCAAAACACAGCTGAAATATCCAATATCGAAAGCAATAAATCAAAATCCTAATCTAATCGTTTGGCTAAGAAAATCATAGTTTACACGAAAAGGTGGACTTAAACCAATAAAAGGTCGATAAGATTTGGACAACAATATGGCATAGCTGTGCAAACAGACAAATCGATGTCCGAACTCAAGGGCTTATGTTGACTGATGGTAAAAGAACTGCTTTTTACGTAATCTCTGACCACCTTCGCACCTTTCGTTAAGGGCACTGACTCGATATTGCTTAACTGGAACAAGTATTTCCGGAAAAGTCGGCAATACTTCGTAAGTACGATGGATGACATGGACGTACTTATACAAGGTCAGAACTAATGCAATATGACAAAAAAAACCGGCCAAGTGCAAGTCAGACCCGCGTACCTAGGGTTCCGTATTGTGGATGATAATATTTGTGAATTTCTCAACCGCTTTATTTTTCCTGTAATCTTTACGTAAGCACATAATACCATGATTTTTTTTTAGCTTTTGATCTACCAGTTTTGGAAATAAGTGGGGGGACATACATTTTTTATGGTTTTTCAAGGATTTCTCGAAATAAATGCAATTAAATATAGCCAAACTATATATTTTTACAATCATATTTTTGACATAAAATTTTTTGTGGTTTTTTAAAGATGTCTCGAAACTAGTGCCATTAAAATATACTAAAAGTATATATTTATACAATCAGATTTTTAATAGCTACAATTTGATACCCTTATTGTATTTTTAGGATAATAATTTTTATTTTTCTCACTTTTGTTTTGGAAATATTTTGAACAATTTCTAATATTTCATTTTTTTTTCACACCGTGATATGTGGGTAAATTAATGCTATTTTTTGCCAAATTTCATGTCTTAATTTTTAACGGTGCTAAAGTTATGAAGCTGTGACATGCGGACGGACGGACAACATAAAGGTTCCTTTTGTACCTTTTACGTACGGAACCCTAAAAACCACGTATTTTTAAATAAAATAAATAACGCTTACTCGTAAATTCAAACGCTTACTCGTAAATTCAATTTAGTTATGCAAACACTCACACTCTGATGTAAAAATAACTCATTAAAATTACGTACTATTTTCTTGTAAGTACTTACACCCACAGTTCAGGCATACATTTTTTAAACAACTTTAACCCTTATGCAAGTGTCATAAAAGCTGCCATTGGACAGATGGACGTGCGGGCGACAGTACATGTGACGCTTCCGTTGCAAAGATAACTCGCAAAATGTTCATATCTAATGGCGCCTACTTTATAATTTGCTAATTTTATGCATCCGTCCGCATAACATCATTACCTAGATATGTGGTTGCTAACACTTGTAGATCTGCCCCCCTATTCTGTATCTTTAGTTGCCATCTGGACTTGGTGTCTATCACCAAAAAATAGATATACTATCGAATTGCGATCGTCTAAGGATATGTTCGCACTTAAAGTGACGACACAGTTCGTAAATAGTTCAATACTCACTAAAGGCAATTTTGAAAGTTCCGTTTTTAGCTATGTTTTTGATGATAGGCACCTAGTCCAGTTGCCAATTAAAGATACAGAATACTGGGGCTGCCCATCTATTGTGTATCTTTGGTTGCGAACTGGACTGGGTGCCTATTATTTTTATTTTATTCAGAGACAAACATTTTTTTAGTTAATTATTACATAGTTAATTTAACTTAAATAATAACATATTTATAGACCTAATAGTCTCCTTAAGTAAAATGAACAATCTGTTAACTAACCCATCTACTCGTATAAGTAAAAATTAATATAACATTTTAAAATTACAAAATACACATATACATACATACAAACACCTACATATTCTTAACTATTTGTATTTTGTGACGAAATTTGTTTAAAAACATTATTTCTATAACAAACTAAAGATGTATTAAATATGTCAATATCGTTAGCCTATCATTATAAAGTTTACTAGCACGTCTAATGAAGCTGTTGTTTGCATAACAAGTTTTACACTTTGCAATAGAAAACAAACTTTTTTTACGACAAGTACGTTCACGTCTCCGAGGAACACGGAAAAGGATATTTTGTAATAATGTGGGGGCATCGCTATTATCAAAAACATAGCTAAAAACTGAACTTTCAAAATTGCCTTTAGTGGGTATTGAACTATTTACGAACTGTGTCGTCACTTCAAATGTGAACATATCCTTAGACAATCGGAATTCGGAATTCGATAGTTTTTGATGATAGGCACCCAGACCAATTGGCAACTAAAGATACATAATAGGCCCTCAGACCTTATATTAGTAAAATTGACTGCCTTCGTAGTGTAAATATTACTGTACTTCTACTTCTCTATGTCGAAGGCAAATAAGATTCCAAAAATAATATGCTATTCAAAACTATACCTTTTTCACTGAAGTAGATATGCAAGTTCTAAAAGTGTCTATTCTTTTGCCGTAGCGCCTTAACTTAACCAAGTTTCTGTGGCAGATGAAAGTTGCTTGAAAGGTTAGAAACTGTTGTTTTGCACAGATTGATTATAAATAGTATAATATCATCAAGATATGCAATACTGAAGGGTCAAAGTTGGTTCAAACACTAATACATACACTTTTCATTGATGTCTTATCCTAACATTAGAGAGATATAGATGTGGCAGGCAAATAGTAAAATTCAGCATTTTACAAACGGCGTCTTCAGTTTCTAAACGCTTGCTATTTTGTTATTTCACGAATTATCGTCATATAGTAGAATTTGGCATTTCATAATTTGCTTGGCATATAGTAATTCTGTAAGAACTATTGAGAATTGTCTGGCTTCGCTCGGCTTCCAATATGTCAAACTATGCTCGTCGTCGCACCTACTTTTAAATTTTTAGTGAGACGTTCGATTTCGGCTTTTTAGAAAATGACGAAGGCATTTTACAAACAGGAGGCATTTTACATTGCAAAACAGCATGCGTTTAGAAACTGATGACGCCGCGCCGTTGTTAAAATGCCGAATTTTACTATTTGCCTGCCACATCTATATAGTCTATATACCTATCATGTCAGGATAAGACATCAATGAAAAGTGTATGTATTAACGTTTGCATTCCCAATTAATATTTGAACCAACTTTGACCCTTCAGTATTGCATATATTGATGATATTATACTATTTATAATCAATCTGTGCAAAACAACAGTTTCTAACCTTTCAGGCAACTTTCATCTGCCACAGAAATCACCAAGTTAAGGCGCTACGGAAAAAGAATAGACACTTTTAGAACTTGCATATCTACTTCAGTGAAAAAGGTATAATTTTGATAGAATAGTATATTATTTTTGAAATCTTTTTCTAGGGATCCGATAAAACTGAAACGCGATTGGAGAAATTCGGCTTGATACAAATATTCATTGAAATTAGATCTTTCTCGACACCAATTCTCCTGGTTTGACAATTTAGAATGACATATGGACTGCAATTATATTTTATTAGATGGATTTTAACGGTATCTAGGACCTGGTTAAACGAAATTTCGATAGCAACTGTAGTACATTTTATATTAATAAAAAACCGACTTTTTGCTACTTTTCCTCGAATCCGTCCCTCTCGCACTGAGGATTTTTTCGCATATGGAATAACAGGGACGCTAAAACTTTTACATATCGCTTTAAATGGATAAGTCTCACCGTGACGACGGGAAGACCCAAACCCACGATGTACAGCATAACATTGGTGACAGTGGAATCTTTGTAAGGATGCTTGAGGGACTCATCATCGCAGAAGAAACCTCTCTCGTAGGGCGCGCCCCAGAGATAGAAGACCAGGATTAGAAAGCCAACTGGAACAAACAAGATTAAATTTTACATAGGAAAATAGACTGGAAAGCACAATTTTAAGGCTAATTCCCTAAATTAGCAACCTGACGTGTGTCAGTACAAATATCGACGCAAACGACATAGAAATAACGTTCATATCAGCGCGAATTGCAAAGTGGCTGTTACGACGATGTCGCTGCGTTTCCGGATAGCGCAAAAATTCGTATTTTTCTATCGTTTATTTTTCCAAGTTATACTTTACTTAAATTTTAAAGCTAGAACTATACAAATTATTATTAATATTTATATTAAAGTTTTAGAGCTAAACCAATTTTTTATCCAGATCCAGAATAAGTATGACTTTGATGATTTTGCGTAATAAGTTTCTATTATGGTTTTCTAACCCCCAGAACAAAATGTATCGTCTATTTTAAAGGTTATAGTTTTATTAGTAACACATTTATCTTTTCACAATTTTCGCTTGTGAACTTGGAGCTTATTTATTTCAATATATGCTCGGAAAAACCACCGTAAGATCATTCAGCGAACAGCAAAACCATGGAAGATGCATTTCTAACAAATCGTCTTTCGAAAACGGTTAAGGACCCAGTGTCAAGCTAAACTTCTGACCTGCATCAACGCTTTTGTTTTTGGTTTATCTATCCTGCTCTAATAAATTGCTGCGCATGCAAAACTACAGTTATTTTGAATTTGCGGCTACATTAGGCCTTGTAATTAAAAATCCATTTAGCAAACGTCTTAATAATTTATGCAGAAAATTTTCGCGAATTTTGAGATTTATAGCTTTAAATTATATGTCATTAACGCCTTTTAAGATTTTTTTAGAGCTCACTTTGCGATTTTTTTCTATCGAGCGATGTTAATGAAATCACGTTTTCAGATCTACAAATGTCTCAAATATGTCCTCTTTCATAAAAAATATATTTTTTTGTATTTTTATTATGAAAATAAACTGCCAATAGTATATTATAAAAAAATGTGCATTTAGCTTGGTACGTAGCCTTAAATGGATAGAAGGGCAAAAGGCATGATTGAATCGTACTGTGTGTCAATTATGTGACGATGCACTGTACCATCTATGATTGGCCTACTCACAGTGACAGTGAACGCTATAGGAACCAACGCGAATCTAAACATGTGCCCGGTAAAGTTTTCATGGGGACATTTTTCAGTACTAATCAGACTTCTATATTTTTTCGTTCGCAAAGATCATCAAGTTGTAGACATGTTAAGCCATGGGTCACGATATGAATCCCCGAGGGGTTGTCAGGGTGTTTTCGAGTGTGGACTGCGAAATGCAAATCACAATCTATACTCGTGCACCCACGTTTGAACGACGATTATTACGTCCCAGCTCCCAGCGTGATGGGTGGTGAGCACTATCGCCGCTTTTAACCAACAGCTTAACTTTGCTTTCCGAAGCACGCAGACCGAATATACAACGTGTAACAGAAAGGTGTAACCATATTTGAAGAGCTTATTCAGTCAATGGTATAGAACAACTTTTACTATGAAACAAAAGATGTATCTCGAAAAAAAAATTTTACTGTTTCATAGAAAAATGCAATGCCGCTCGGCTGAAATGTATGGAAGGGCAGTTTATTTTTGGGGGGTTTCAGGGTTGGTTTCATAGTAAAAGTTGTTCTATACCATTGACTGAATAAGCTCTTCAAATATGGTTACACCTTTCTGTTACACCTTGTATAGGTATGTCAATGTCTATTTATTTTAATTAAGGCGATTATCCCGGACAAAATGTGAAATTCGACATTTTAGAATTTCGAAGACGCTGCATCCTGTCGCTTTAGAAAATTGCAGCTCTGCATAAACATACGTTGATCCTTATTCTAAGACCCCTTGGAATTCGTTTTTACATAATTTATCATTTAAAGCTATAATAAGCTTCACGCGTTACTACAAAGTCATAAAAATAAGAAACTGTTTATCATCAGTTTCTCACCAAATACGGGCCAAAATGCAGAAGACATCACATATTCAGGTATGGTTCAAAGAAGTAAAGATTCCTATGAGATTCTTTTTTTATTCAATTTGTTTTAGAAGGAAAAAGCTTGAAAATATTTAATAGCGCCTGAAAAAAAAAATACCAAAACAAGATCTAACGATTTTGATTATTGCTTTTAAATTTAATCAGGCACTTGAGAGTCAAACGACACGCTCCCGTCACGCAAAATTAAAAAAATAAAATGTCTTTATTTCGGGCAATGAAAAACACATAGAAAGTGGAAAGAAAATTTTGGCTAATATCAGGTGTTTTTGTGGTAGTGTAGTGCATTTGATGATTCCGATTTTGTATAATATCGTGAACTAGTGGTGTGTGGTGTATAGTAATGTAAATATTCCCTTTTGTTTTGTTTTTGTGCAATAAGTGTAAGTGTAATGTATAGGTTAGGTTAGTTTGCTGTATCATTTATTAAATAAATTAACATTGTAGAAGACATTAATAAATGGTAAATAATGGGTAATAAAAGAATAATAAAGTACTACGGTTCTGGTAAAGCCAAGCGAGTTTACCAAAATAAAGGTCGACTACTCCTCGGTCTCAAATAGGCACAGAGCATAAAATATAATCTTTACGTAAAAATAAAATAAATCAAAATAAAAAACAAATAAAAGGCCAATAGAGGCAATATTATATATTTATTAAAGTATTACTCGCACATGTGATTATATTATAAACTTATGAACGAATAACTCTTTTCGAGTGCAACAACAATAAAAAGATTTTATGCAACAAGGATTGAAGAATCACGTCGAGGTGCATAATTGAAAAACTGCAGAGACGCAACCACACGTGCATTTGTCCCAAGAGCTGCAGTTGATTTCATACAGTGCATTGTGTGCGCAAGACATTCGAAGGCAGCCAGAGACTCAAAGGATTTCTCTCCATTCTTCAGAGGGCTATTGACGGTCTCCAATATCAATACGTAACTCGATGAGGACTGCTTGAAGCAGGCATATGGAACAGAACCCACACAATTATTGCTGCTCGTTTGATGGACTCTAATCTTGTGCTATAAAGGTTACACTGTGTTCTTCTTACTGCCGTCTCAATTCAGCGTATCCGCGTTTCAAAAACATCTTTAATTATTGTTATATGCTCCTTTGTGCATTTTTGACAAATACCAAAATCTTGATCATCTGTTACAGCCTTCTGTCAAAGTCAGTATAATTTTGATGAACATAAATACTCGCAACGTGCCAGTTAATCAAATTAGAACCTTCTTACTTAAATTTTAACGTAAATGAAGGAAATCGTAAATAAAATAAAAAATATAACAGCCAAACTTTCCCAATATTATACCCATTTACAATTTTTAGGAAAATGTTTGGAAATTGGTGCAGCACCGAAAGGGCTGATACCAAAAATTGCCCTCAGTGCAATACCACCAATAATCAGAAGCAACATGATTATGGTTAACTACATGAACGCCTTACACTCTACACACATGCTCTACATACAATATATACACCTCTGCACAGATCAGAAAAATAAGCTAGATGCACTTTTAAAAGTCAGCCTTATCGCCTTTCCTCATCTGTTTTTAAAAATACAAACGCTCCTCTCAAAAGCTACGAGAAATATCTCTCAGGAGCAAATCAAATCACAAATAAAACTAAAAAATCTACAAAAAAACATTACAAACAAAACAACATTAATCTACCATTAAGATACCAACAAATAAATATTCCTGCAGATCTAAACCTAACTCCGATAGACATCTCTAACCCATTCTCCATTCCTCCACCTCCTCCGCCGGGATACTATATACATTATGATAAAACGCCCACCACTGACACTATAGTAAATCTATCTTCAGTTCAATTAACTCCTGAAGATAGAGCCGTATTGAACAAAGGGCTATCATTTTGTCCCACAAAAAAACTTGACAAGATTAAATTGTTGAACGATTTCGTGAGATTCGGGCGCAAGCTAAAATGGAAAAATTACTGGGAAACTAACCCACGTCACCATAATAACAATACACAAGCAGCTCTACAAAAATTCAAACCACCATCACCTAACGAACCACCACCACTACCTCCAAACCATCCTATCGAAACATTTTTAACCAGCCTTTTCGCAAAATTGTCAGATGACAGATATATCGTAGTCTACAAGACAAAACGCAAAACCTTACCTATAAAGAAAAAGAATCCCTAAAAAAACTTCAAAACAACAATGACATCATAATTACCACTGCAGACAAAGGATCAACAACCGTAATAATGAACAAAGAAGACTACATTTCCGAAGGACTTAGGCAACTGACTGACTCGACCTTTTATTCTGTCGCACCAAGTGACCCATGTGAGCAGATTGTTGACCTGGTCTGTGACATGCTCCACACAAGAGGTGAATCTGAAGGCCTATCTGAGACTGATATTGAACTCCTGATACCTAGTCATCCGAGAACCCCACATTTTTATATGTTGCCAAAAATTCACAAGACCAACAATCCAGGCCGTCCTATCGTTGCGTCCTATGACGCACCGACAGAAAGAATATCATCATTTGTAGATTACCACATACAACCATTAGTCAAAGAATTATCATCCTATGTGAAAGACACCAACCATTTCCTCCAAATTATTAATTCAATACAGTTACCAAACAACACACCACTTCTTTTAGTCACAATAGACGTTATATCCCTCTATACCAATATTCCGCACGCCGATGGCCTTGCAGCACTCCCAACTAAATACCCGATCCCTACCACACCATCCATCAACCGACTTCATCACCACCCTCGCAGACATCATATTAAATAACAACTACTTTAATTTTGAAAATACATACTATCACCAATTAAAAGGGACGGCCATGGGTACTCGGATGGCACCAAGTTACGCAAACATATTCATAGGTACAATTGAAACCAGTTTTCTATCTACAGAACCGTTGAAACCTCTTGTGTGGAAAAGATTCATTGACGACATCTTTATGATCTGGCCACACAGTAGCGACTCCCTCTGTAAATTCCTTGACAGACTGAACAATCATTCATCACTTAGATTCACCCACAACATATCCTTACATAAAATAACTTTCCTTGACGTCGACATCACCATTAATCACAACAACCAAATAAACACTGGCGTACATTAGAAGCCCACAAACAAATTAGAATATCTTGATTACTATAGTTGTCATCCATCACACATAAAAAAATCCATTCCATACTCACTTTCACTCCACGGCCATCGAATCTGCAATACCCAAACCTCACTTAACCACTACCATAACAAAATACACGAAGGTCTCCGCAATAGAAACTACCCCGAAGCATTCCTACAAAAACATATACATGACAGACCAAGATTTCATAACCCACAGAACAAACACAAGAACTCATCAGATCACCCAAGATTAATCACCACATATTTCCACGGTAGCCATAAACTTACACAACTTATCAAAGACTTCATACCTATACTCCGACAACACGATGACACAAAAAACCTACTCCCCTTAAATCCACAAATTTGCTACAGACAAAACCCAAACTTAAAGTCATCACTCACAAAAACAAGACCCACACAATCACTCCACCAATCAATAACTTCACCTGGAACAACCCCATGTCAACAACCTCGCTGCAAAACCTGTCCCCTGATCAAACCAGACACACAAATTAACACACATCACACATCGAATACATACAAAGCACAACCTAACTCCTCATGCAAAACAGCGAACTGTATATACCTGCTAGAATGTCGACTCTGCCCCGCATTCTATGTAGGTGAAACAAGAAACGCTCTCCACATCCACATGAACAATCACCGACACACAACAGACTCAGTACAAAATAACACTCTACCTATCCCGACACACGCCCGATCTCATAATCAAACCTTCAATAACTGCTTCACCGTTCGCGTCATTAAATCATTTCACCCTCCACTAACTGACATTGACCTTAGGACCTGGGAGTCGTCCTACATCTGGTCACTTGGTGCCCACTACAACCATGGACTGAACAGAAAACACTAACTGACAGACAAACTGAACCACCCTCTCATCACTTCCATCACGCTCTTCCACACATACCCTGAATACCCCACCAACCACAGAAAACTCTCTGTCCCTTTCAGGGAACACATATACCAGAATTGGGATGGCATGAGAAAAATTTATGGTGGTGATTGTTGGCACTTGAAGGGCTTGTACTTGTCCACAAAATTTTTAAAATTTTATAATTTTATTATTTGATAAAAAATTTGTGGACCAATACAAACAGGTTAGGTTAGTTAAGAAAAATATTGTCTTTTTTTTTTTTATTTCTTTTCCTGTTTTTATTACTACGGTATATTTTTCTTTTTTAATACTTGACTGATGACGGCCCACTAAGGGCCGAAATATATTTCAAGCTAAAAAAAATTATTTTATTTATTAATTATATTTAAAGTAATATATGTATAATTACAAATCAATGATAAAATAGTATATGAATTCTAGGTAAAAGAAATACAAATTGTTAAGTTAATATTTTATATGTATATTATTAAAATATTATACTCGTATCTTTCATAGAAATTTAGGTGTCAGTAATGAATGACCATTCTGATAAAGAAAATATATATGTCCTACTGAGAGGACAAGATAATTTAAATCAAGAAATGGTAATGAGGGAGTACCTAAGTATCTAGCTGCTGAATCTTCATTCAGTAAAATATAAATCAATGCTTGATAACAGAACTATTGAAACGTTAGAGGCTTTAATGATTATTTAGAATAATTTGTTTGTTTTTTAGCGTTTAAAGAAAATTGAGTGTCAGTAACGACCATCCTGACAAAGAAAACATAAATGTCATACTGAGTGGACAAGATAACGTTGTGCCGTTCAGGGTCAAGGTCATTGTACTGCCAGAAGGACAAGTCAAATTTTCATACAAAATACGTACTGCAAGCAGGACAACATATTGATTTTGTCAGGACGTTTCGCACAAAAAACCCATCCTTCCAGAAGAGCTACAAATAAATATCCAAATACGCTACAAATAAATTTAAATATCTGCCTAACTTTGCCCGTTCAATTAGTCTTACTAAACAACCAATCAACCCAAATTTTGGATTTATTTACGTATATAACATGTGTTATTATTTTACTCTAATTAATGATTCTTTCGCTAAACTCATAAACTAAACATGAAAATCAGAGGTGCGATTGTGTAAGAAAATAGTCATGAAATCGTATTCATTTGATAGCTTAAAACTAATCATTTCACTTGTCAAACGGCCAATTCGAATTGTCTATGGTATTCATAGATGCTTTACGATTTTTATTGTTATTTTAGACAATGAGTGAATGATTTGTTAAGATTGACAGATAATTCGAATTGTCTAAGTTTTTTTAGTTCATCGCTAATGTCAAATGATTGCGGCGACTTGTTGTCTATGACGATTTTGATTATTTTGGAATAAAATTAGGTAAAACAATTTTTATTCTACCATTAAAATCAATAAATGATGTTCAATTAATTAAAATTGTGGAGCTTTTTAGTCAAAACCCTTGGCTTTGGAACAGAAATAAGAATTGTTTTTTATATGAACACAGTTTGGGGTTATATTTTTGTAGGAAAGATATTATGAAAAGGTTTAGGGCAGTTCGGCCACAGATTAAAATATTTTTTCTTACTTTTTAGGGTTCCGTACCCAAAGGGTAACCAACGGGACCCTATTACTTAGACTCCGCTGTCCGTCTGTCTGTCCGTATGTCAACAGGCTGTATCTCATGAACCGTGATAGTAGTTGCCGCTATAACAACAAATACTAAAAAACAGAATAAAATAAATATTTAAGGGGGCTCCCATGCAACAGACATGTTTTTTTCGCTGTTTTTATATATAATGGTACGGAACCCTTCGTGCGCGAGTCCGACTCGCACTTGGCCGGTTTTTGTATTTTGGTTCGGTTGCTATTTTGTCATACTAATATAATAAAGAAACATACTATAAAATAAAACACCGACCGATTCAAAAATATTTTGCAGTTGCAGTTGACTTGACACTTGAATTGATTCGAAACTATGACGCGTTATTATAACTACAAAACTCGGACGAAGACAAATAATTCGATAAGATATAGCGCTGTCTCTTTCAGACATCACATCTAGTAAAAAAAGTAATCCCGTGTCAAGCTCTTCAACTACATATACTGTTGAGTAGTAGTAAACTTATGCCACCACCTGGGGTCGAGCAGCTGAAACTCGGTTTTCCTTCAATTGTTGCGTTTGGTTATACGAGTTGCATGGAGATAAGTTTCGATTGAATTCTATGTTTTAAATTATAAAAATTAATTTTTGTGGTGGATTTAAAAAATGTAATCAAAAAGATCTATTATTTTTGTGTTTGACATAATTGTAAAGTAAATAAATTATCAAATTTCATTTTACGTAGGTAGTACACAATAAAACGCAATTTCATTTCGCAATTTTTAAACCATCGGTCATTTCTAAACCTTCGGTTACTTTTCGGTCTTCATTTTATGGACAGTTTTAGACAATTCGAATTTGCCCTACACGATCCTTGACATTGGTATAGATTTATCATCTATGACCAACCTTACACAATCGCACCTCTTTACATTACCAGAATACGGACGCCTCACAGAATAAGGTTGCGGGAAGCGCGCGGGGCGACTCGCTTGCAAGTGCGCCGCGCAGCAGGAATAAGACGGCTATAGTTTTTTTCAAATACAGACTGTTCACAGGTATTTTACCTCTGACAGCTGTTCTATGTCCAATACTTAAGAAACATTTTCGATCAGCCTAGAGGTAAAATAACTGTGAACGATCTGTACCTATCGCGGCCGCGGCCGCTAACTCAATGATTCCCTTAAGATACTCAACTGATCCCAGGTCCAGCCCCCCTATTGTGTATCTTTAGTTGCCAACTGCACGAGGTGCCTATCATCAAAAACATAGCTAAAAACTAAAATTTCAAAATTGACTTTAGTGGGTATTGAACTATTAACAATCTGTGTCGTCACTTCAAGTGCGAAAATATCCTTAGGACATCGGAATTCGATAGTATATCTATGTTTTTGATGATAGACACCCAGTCCAGAAGGCAACTAGAGATACACAATAGGCCCGCTGGTCGGACTCGAAATACATCTTGAGATTTCCTTATCCTATTTGTATATCCTATTTATCAGTATATTTATATAAAAAAAATATCTATATAAATATATGCAATACATATAATAAATATATGCCTAACTCCGCCTATTCAATTAGTCTTGCTAAGAAGAAGGGCAAGAAACTTAGCAAATCCCAGTCTGTCGAATTAGCCTTCTCGACCTGTTATATCTGTCGAACATTTTAAGCTCGAGTTTTCAAAAACTATATGGAGAATATACCTATGACTTCTAAAACTCGAGCTAAAAATATACCTATGGAGTTTGACAGGTGAAACAGGTTTTTGCGGTCGAGAAGACTAGCTCTTAAGACTGGGAATAGCCCCCCAGAGGCGGTCCTGTACCGAAGATAGCTTATCCTATCTGAAATAAGATTTAGATTCTAGATATCCTTATAAATGCTAAAAATTGTGCTGGGTCGTGAAATATTTCATGTTCAATTCTATAAACGACAGTTCGTACTTTATAAACAAATTTACTTTATGAGAGTAGTTTCAAATTGCATTAAACAGCTTCAAGCTAGTTATACGAAACCGAAAATATAGTCATTAGTTTTCCCAGCAACTCATTCGTATCATTACCAAACAAAACCCATATATAAATTACTTTATCCCAAAATAAACCACACCACACAATTAATAATAGGCCAAAAAACTATTCCAAAACAGATTTAACTGATTATGCTTGGCACTCGTCAGGAAGGAATTTAAATTGGGACACCCAGCCATTCCGGACCATTGAGTGGCCCAAATTAACTATTGTTTCATAGATTGTTTCTTCTCCAAACACAGCCCGGGAGCAGACAAAAAACATCAGGTACATTGGGCCCCTGTTTGCTATTGATCTCTCGGTTGAAATAACAAACACCGTTTTATGGCCATACCATTATCGGGTTACGACCACTTACTATAAACATGGCTGGAGAGTGCATTGGAGATATAATTTCCGATATTGAAACCTTTTTGGAGAGTGATACAGAGAGTATCGTGATTCAAAGAGATAGGAGAAGGAGTGTTTTATTTTGTTTTGACTTTAGAACACAATTATTTAGATCAAAAGCAAGATATAAACTAAAAACGAAATTTAATTGGTGTGAAATAGTGATATTTCTCGCTATAGCTATAGTTCGTCCAATTGATAGCCTTAGAAGCCATGGTCGATTTGATAACACGATAAGTGACGATACTAAAAACAAAAAACAAATTGACACACACATAC
Organism: Ypsolopha sequella; assembly: GCA_934047225.1. Lineage (NCBI taxonomy): Eukaryota > Metazoa > Arthropoda > Insecta > Lepidoptera > Ypsolophidae > Ypsolopha > Ypsolopha sequella. The sequence goes on along the minus strand of OW204002.1, from coordinate 6,284,065 downwards.
CTATCGTCACCACGACCGACTAATATTCCACAGATTCGAGCGTGGATTGTCACAAGAATATAATTAATTCTTTTTTCACCGACGATTTTAACATTCAAACATGGAATGGTAAGTTAATTAAGTAAATAGATACTAAGAAAAATAAATGTATTTCATATGTAATAATGATAACCTTACAAAAATTTAAGGCACATGTGAGAAGGGCCTCTTCTAATACAAGTATTTGTGAAGTTTAAAAGGAGAGACCCAAACATTGTAATTATAAAATTGTAAGGAAATAAATAAACATTTTGATTTTTTTGATTTGATACGATTGTCGGCTCTTGGTGAAACATCGTCATGGATGAATAAAACACTTCGCCATATCGGCATTTCAAGCTTTCAAACAATTCTGTCATCAATATTATTGGCATTATTATAATAGGTCGGGGAAGAAGTCTTTTCGTATTTTGTATGTACTTATAAACTTGTAACAAAATATCTTTGGCTGTACTATTTGTATCTGGCTGGTTTTGATAACATTAAAAAGGTTACATTTCAAAAAAAGAAACAAATTAGAAAAATGTTGTTTCCAGCTATTTAAAAAGAAAAAGATGCAACGCAAGCCGCGAAAAAAATTTGTGACGTTTATCATGGATCGTCTATGCGTTTATGGACCTAATGCAGTGTCAGAGTAGCACAAAGTTGGTTTAAGTGTTTTCAATCCGGGAATTTTGATGTCAAAGATGTACCTCGCTCTGGTCGCCCTGTTACGTATAAAATAGACGCTATTCTTGAAAAAGTGGAGCAAGATCAGCATATCAGTAATTACGACATATAGCTGAAGTCCTGGAAATTGACCACAAAACACTTTTGACCCATTTGAAAAAAGCAGGGTACACAAAAAAGCTCGATATTTGGGTGCCACACGAGATCACTGAAAGTAAACTAATGAACCGTGTACTCATTTTCGATTCTTTATTGAGACGTAATGAAACCGGACCGTTTTTGAAGAGATTGATAACTGCTGATGAAAAGTGGATCACGTACTTACAACAAGAACGTGCGAAAAAGTGGTCAAAGATCGGTCATGCTTCACAGACTGTGGCAAAACCCGGGTTAACTCGCAATAAGGTGATGCTGTGTGTATGGTGGGATTGGAAGGGCATTGTTCATTATGAGCTTTTACCGCCAGGCAGAACCATCGATTCGGATCTCTACTGACAACAATTGATGAGATTAAAGCAAAAAGTTGAGAGAAAGCGGCCGGAATTGATCAATAGAAAGGGTATGGTCACGATAACGCTAGACCACACACAGTTTTAGCCACTCAGCAAAAATTAAGAGAGTTTGGCTGGGAAGTGTTAATGCATCCGCCATAATAGCCCTGACATTGCACCTTCAAATTTCTACCTGTTTTGGTCTCTTCAGAATTCTTAAGGCGATTACCGTCGCCAAATTAGCAGCTCGATGTTTGTCTGTATGAATATCGACGGAAACGACTTTGAAATAACGTTCAAATCAGTGCACAATGCGTGGTGGCTGTTACGACGCTCGCTGCGTCCTTGAAAGGGCAAAATAGGAGAAAATAATACTTTTCACATGGGCGTCATTGTTCGATTGAATAATTCTATGTTATATTTATAGCTATCATGTTTATCTATTTATCAAAGCATAAATGAATTAAATCACCTAAGCCGCTTAGGAGCAGTAGGAAATTCAAGCCAAAAAACACCATTCAGTTGAAACAATTTTTCATATAGAAGTTTTGGTGGTACGAAAAAGAAAAATGTTGCATATGTTGTCCTAGAGTTGATAATCCATAATACATTTTTTCAATATTTTGGTTTGGCCATAAAAGAGGGGTAGGCTTTAGAAAGTACCCATTTGGCGGTATTAAGAGCCTTAAGGCAGTGTCAGGTTAACATCATGAGAGTAATATCATTTGCATTAGCCCCTAAAACCCATGTTTTAGGGAACTACAGGTACCATTGCATATACAAGAGTAGACCGGAGGCCGCTGCTGTAATGGTAGGGAAGACGTACCCTTAGGAAGTGCAGAAGATAGAGAGTACGCAGCACATAAATTCCAAAAAACTTACTGGTGCATGCTAAACCGGGCATGATTCAAACCTGGGTCTCAAGATTGAGAGAACAACGTCCTAACGACTGAGCTACCGCTGCTTCAAATTGGGTGATTCCAAAATGAAATTAAATGAAATATATTTATTTAGAATGGAATAGAAAGAATAGAAAATCGTTTATTTACAGTCACAATCAAACACAACACAGAAAAAGAAGACATAAGACATGAAGAAAATATCAAAACTTCAATCAAAAAATTAAAAATTAAAACAAAATAATTTAACACTAAGTAACACTTAAAATTATCACACATTGAAACAGAACAAAAACAGTACATGTACTTAATCTACCTTAAATGCGAGTGGCGTGAGATCGTGACGGCAAAAAGGTTCTGACTCAGCATAGTTTTGCAGACGGATCTGCAACGCTGGTATAACATATACACTTATTACAGGTCAGTTAATAATGTAATATAAGTAATTAAATAATCTATGTGTATAGGGAATAGTTTTATGTCATAAATAATAATATGGGGAAATATGCAGGGAAATAACAAAGGTTGGGTTTACTTAAATTTAATAAAAAAGATAAAACAAAAATATAGGAATAAGGAATAAATAATATTATAAACATATGCAATACATATAATACACATAACTCCACCCATTTGATAAGTCTTGCTCAGAAGAAGAGCAAGAAACTTAGGAAGATCATGGCTACGAAAGCTATGAAACATGAAGATGAAGATCCCGAAGCTATGAAATATGAAGACATGGATCTATTACAAGTAGCCGTCATCAATAACCGCAGAGATCCATTCATTGGCACCACATAGAATACTGAAGTGCTTCCAGACAGCAACAAACTTATTAAACCATCGGACCATTCAAGAAATAAGAATCTATCTGAAATCGTACATGACGAGATGAGTGTGTGGTTTTGCTCTAAATCCTGTAATATCTGCAATATGTAAGAGAAATAATAATAACGGTACAAGATGAGGAACATAAATAAAACTAGGTCAAAGTTTAATCTGAAGTGGAATTTGTATTACCGTCTCCCATCTCCTGTATTTTATACTTGGCACGCAGATTTTCTCATAAATGTAACACTAGATAAGATAAGAGCTTGCTAAGTTTCTTGCCCTTCTTCTAAGCAAGACTAATCGAATGGGCTGAGTTAGGCATGTATTTATTATATGTATTGCATATATTTATAATATTATTTATTCCTTATTCCAATATTTTTATTTTGTGCAAGTGTATTTTTATTGTTCCCCTGCATATTTTCGCATATTATTATTTAGGTATGACATAAAACTATTACCTATACACATATATTATTTTTCAATGCATGTGCTCGTAAAGGCCCACTTTTTATGCATCAAAACCGAACAGAAAGTCGATTATTTTGCCCTAGGGCTTTATTATTTTTTTTTTTATTTGTTTACAATGGTTGGCTAACCTGCAGCCTTTCATAGACGTTATACTTTTTTTTCCACTGTTTAACGGCTCTGGATACAGTCCTTTTGAGCCAATTATAATATAAAGTTCACAAGATTATATTTGTTTTCATTTCCTCACACTATGCATTGAAAAATGTAGTATGATACACGGGCGTAAAAGCAATAAATTACTCGGTTACGTTTAAAATACTCGCTACGCTCGTGTTTTAAATCGTCCTCGTAATTTATTCCTTTGCGCCCTTGAAGCATAAACTACTATTTCAATGCATGTGCTCGTAAAGGCCCACTTTTTATGCATCAAAACCGAACAGAAAGTCGATTATTTTGCCCTAGGGCTTTATTATTATTATTTTTTTTATTTGTTTACAATGGTTGGCTAACCTGCAGCCTTTCATAGACGTTATACTTTTTTTCCACTGTTTAACGGCTCTGGATACAGTCCTTTTGAGCCAATTATAATATAAAGTTCACAAAATTATATTTGTTTTCATTTCCACACACTAAGCAATGAAAAATGTAGTATGATACACGGGCGTAAAAGCAATAAAATACTCGGTTACGTTTAAAATACTCGCTACGCTCGTGTTTTAAATCGTCCTCGTAGCTTATTCCTTTGCGCCCTTGTAGCATAAACTACTATAATTACTTATATTACATTAAAACTGACTGTAATAAGTGTATCTGTTATACCTACATTACAGAAATATATTTCATTTCGTTTCAAACATATTTCATTTCTTATCTAAGATAAAAATAAGATATTTCGGTAAGATTTTAATAAAATTTATTCTACAAAATTGAAGTAAGAAGTTTCTCTGGTACGACGGGCGATATGATTCATCGTACAGTGGAGACCGCATCAAGTAAGACACATTGGACTTTGTACCTATCTTATATTCTTCTCTGTAGGGGCTAATGTCGTACTGCAAGTGTATAGCTTGATGTGGTCTCCACTGTACCACACTTGCGGTCGGAGTTGTCTCTACAAATTAGGCCGTCGACTCGTCAAACAGTTGCATAACGCAATAGACACTACACGTAATCTCGAGTAACACTGTAATCAACAGTTGTAAACTTGTAATCTACACGTGGATTCTCTAAGATTTTTAATTACCGTTGACTCTTCACATGTTATTTCAAGTGTCATTACGGTTTATGTTATGAGTATGATAAATTTGTGAATTCTTGGTCTTCGGTTAATTGTTCTAATAGTAGTTTATGCTACAAGGGCGCAAAGGAATAAATTACGAGGACGATTTAAAAAACGAGCGTAGCGAGTGTTTTAAACGTAACCGAGTAATTTATTGCTCTTACGCCCGTTTATCATATCATACTACGTTTTTCAATGCATAGTGTGAGGAAATAAAAACAAATATAATCTTGTCAACTTTAAATTATGATTGGCTCAAAAGGACTGTATCCAGAGCCGTTAGACAGTGGAAAAAAAGTATAACATCTATGGTTCACAGGAAAGGCTGCAGGTTAGCCAACCATTGTAAATAAAAAAAAAAAAATAATAAAGCCCTAGGGCAAAATAATCGACTTTCTGTTCGGTTTTGATGCATAAAAAGTGGGCCTTTACAGGCATTCGCATTGAAAAATATTTTTACATTATTATTCGAACGTTTCTTTTATGTTTATAATAGGTATTATTTACCTATGAATTTGCCGTTTTGTATGGAGAATTTGAAGGAAACTCAATTTTCAGTACAAACATTTTTGGCTTTTTTTTTGGAATGACAAATCCAAATTTTATAATTTCTTTTGTGTACAAATGAGACAACATTAAGCTAAGAGCAACATTAATTTACTTACTATGTGCTGTAAAAAACTATTACGAATCTTGTCATGGCAATCGATAGCATTTAGAACGAACTGTTTTTGACGATTTAATTTTAGTTATCAAACTGACAAAAAAAAACAAAATTTAATACGTAGATGTTGAACCTTGAAATCAACTTTCAAACAAACAACAAACAATGGAAATAGCTATTGAATTACAGGAATTATGAACTCGTGAATCTGTAAGAAAATATCAGCAATTTCATATGTAATGACCTATTATAAACGTCTGTCTGATGGAAGTTTTAGTAAGAAATTAGTGTCGCATTAAGGAAAACATTCTCTAGTTGTAAAAAACCTTGGAAATTAAATTACAAACTCTTTTAAAAAAACATACTTTGACAAAATGGTTGTTGCGTCTTATTGTTTTATGAGTGCTGTTTGACAGCAGGATATTTTTATAGTTTAGTAAATATTGATTAACTTTATAATATAACTCAATGATATTTAAGTCAATATCTAATTGTATCTTTTTGTTAGAGTTGGAATTTTTCAAAGAACTACTTTATTTTCGGACAAAGACAATTTTTAGATCTTTAATTGCCATATGCGTATGAGACATTGACATAGCATGTTGATTTAAAGTGTAATTTTTTCAGCAAAATTCAGCAAAAGCTGCTGTCGAGCGGTCGGGCGGACTACACATCCTGAGGATGCCTCGTTTAGAGGCGAAACACGTGTCGATAACTTTTCTTGCTTGTTATTTAAGATTGCTTTATTTTGTGCTCGTACTGCTTGCTTTGCTTGTGCATGTTTTATGCGGGAGGGCGGGCGATGCTTGAGTCTGCATTTTGAATAGCATGGTAAGAGTGTTTAGCGGAATATTGCAAATTATTAATATATCCACAAATTTATGATGGACTTCCGCAAAGTAACGCCTTTTTCAATAAATTTTAAAGTGTAATCTTATTACAGCATACGATACACTAGTAGTTTATGCTACAAGGGCGAAAAGGAACAAATTACGAGGACGATTTAAAACACGAGCGTAGCGAGTGTTTTAAACGTAACCGAGTAATTTATTGCTCTTACGCCCGTGTATCATACCAGGGGGGTCTCACTTGACCACGTGACCCGCGATAAATACCTACCGCGACGCAGCCCGTCGTCGGCACTAGAGTCAGTCGAGTGTTACGCACGCTCTGTGCACGTTCTCACTTGTACCTACGCGTCTCGACTTTTCATGTTCTGCTCTGGCTATGGATAGTCAAAGAAAGCTTACATCCATACTTGATACTACTTTTTTTAGGTGCTCAAAAAATATATATATAATTTACTCTCGGTCAAGATGCATGTCAGGTCTATTTATACAATACAATTATCGTATGTAATGTATGAGTAATAAAACAAAATATTACATCATTAATTTATAAATAATTTTACAAACTAAAATATATGGTGACATTAATTTATGCAGCCAAATTCATACTGAAGACACGATAAGATGTCGGTATCAAGGTCCGATGTCCTTTTTTGGGAAATTCGAAAATTATTTCCTTATTTTAAAATACCCTGTTCCCTACAAACGCAAGCCTAGCGCCGAGTCAATTACTATGGAAGGTAGGTCAACATATTATTTTGTGAAATTAATAAAACTTGTTATCGATCCGTGATACTGATCATTTACCAAGCATTCAGTAGGTATGAATTTGACTGCATAAACACCTTGTAAAATACCTCTTTCACGCGTGCAACGTTTTAAACAACCCTACCGAGTGAACAGTGATTTATGACCTTGAGACCGTCACAGTAAAAGGAACTCTAGCGCGTAGTAATTCCATACATTCTCGCTTGCACGCACGTGTGGTACATGACTGTAGGCAATTATAAAAAGTTGCCGAAGGGCGGGTGCGAGCTAGTTTGTACTTTATTGCTGCTTAGCGAGAGTAGCTATTTATTTCAATGTTTTTGCAAGGTGATTCTTCTGTACGTAGTATTTTATTCTGTGATCATACTACGTTTTTCAATGCATAGTGTGCGGAAATATAACAAATATAATCTTGTGAACTTTAAATTATAATTGGTTCAAAAGGACTGTATCCAGAGCCGTTAAACAGTGAAAAAAAGTATAACATTTATGGTACACAGGAAAGGTTGCAGGTTATATAGCCAACTTCTCGTAAATAAATAAATTGAAAAAAAAAACCCTAGGGCAAAATAATCGACTTTCTGTTCGGTTTTGATGCATAAAAAGTGGGCCTTTACGAGCACTTGCATTGAAAAGATTACAAAGTTAAGACTGTGAGGAAACAAGTTATTTGAAGAACGTATCCAGTAGTTTAAAAAAACGTGTTGTAAGTTGGAATCCATTTAATCATGCCATAAACCGAGATAAGTATTTAAGCTTAAAAAATAAACATGGTGACGCTAGAGACAAGACGGCCACTTTAAGGGCCTTACTATTGCCAAATGGGTACTTTCTAAAGCCTACCCCTCGTTTACGGCCAAATCCAAAAATAATGAAAAAATGTATTACGAACAATCAGCTCTTAGACAACATATGCAACATTTTTCTTTTTCATACCACCAAAACTTCTACATGAAAAAAATTATTAACTAAATGGTGTTTTTTGGCTTGAATTTCCTACTGCTCCTAAGTGGCTTGGCTGATTGAATTCATTTATGCTTTGATAAATAGATACATTTGATAGCTATAAACATAACAAAGGATTATTCAATCGAACAATCACGTCCACGTGAAAAGTATAATTTTCTCCTATTTCGCCCTATCAAGGACGCAGCCAGCGTCGTAACAGCCACTATGCATTGCACGCTGATATGAACGTTATTTCAATGTCGCTTCCGTTAATATTCGTTGTGACAAATATCGAGCTGCTAATTTGGCGATGGTAATCGCCTTAAGGCGAATGGGTACGCCAACTGCAATTTGGACCTGTCTTTGAAGGCCTACTCCTCCCACACGGGTGGTCCAAAAACTTTTATAAAAATATATGATAGGCATTATAGAGTCAAAAATAAATTTTAAGTTTCATAAACTGTTTTTCTATTGTTAGTTTTGACAAAAAAAAACCGAAAGTCATCGAAAATTTCACATGATTAACACAAGAATTCTCTTACTCCTTCCAAACGCCTAAAGCGATTTTAATTATTATTTCAACAAATTATAGGAAATATTTAGATCTAAAAATTTTAAATTCAATTTTTTTTTTCCGTTCATGGCGTCCATGTGAAAAGTATTATTTTCTCCTATTTTGCGCTAGCCGGAGACGCAGTGGTTGTCGTAACAGCCACTTTTCAAGGCACGCTGTAATGAACATTATTTCAATGTCGTTTCCGTTGATATTTGTACCGACACACATCGAGTTGCTTATTTAGCGTGGTCATACACCTTAACTTCATTTTACACTTGCTTCAAGAAAGTGCGATGCGCTATGAATAAAAACTGTAAAGGAATTTGAAGATAATATTTTCATGAATGCCCTAAATTCTTCAAGCTACACAAATTCTGATAACGGAATTTATGTGCACATAAGACAACATCAAACACAGGTAGACAGAAATGATGTTAAGCAAACTGGTGATGTCATATAAACTAAAATTTTAGTCGTAGGAGTTGCCAAACTGGGTTCAACGACTGAATGAGACTAAAAAAGTTAACGGCCTATCCGAAGCCGGTTTTGAGCGGTAGAAAGGATATCTTTAGAAGTATAATTTTGCAATGTCTGGTTTTTGTGTGGATCTTATTTTTAAAGCGGAGACAAGAAAAATGGAACAAGTTACAGAGGTTAGATAACGTAACGTCGAGAACTTCTTTGACAGGTTCCTGTTTGATAGACTTTATCCAGGAGAGACAAGCTAGAAAACATTTCAATCTATAGGCTGCCTAAGTGAATTACACAAAGTACACGAAGGTTTATCAGGAAATGTAACACGGGATTAGTTTCTTGTCGTAACAGGAAGTTGTGAACACACGGAACCAGAGCAGTTGTGTAAGAAACGTGCGACATAAAACGTACGACTTTAAGGCTGTTGTAGCCACCAACGACCTTGAGTCGACCTGTGTTGGTACAAACATCGACAGAAACTATATTGAAATAACGTTCAGATCACCGCGCACTGCATTACGTCGTTGGGTCTCTGGATAGCGCAAAATAGGCGCATAAAAATTTATAAAAAATTTTTTTGCTAAAATTCTTAAAAAATATCAAATAATAATAATAAATAAATTGCTTTATTTCAGGTAACAAGGCCCATAAAAAGAATTAATACGTTTTTAAAGTTACTAAAGTGTCACAGGGTCACAGTACCGGTCCGGTGGTATAGATGGTACTTTACCGCGAAAACGCCGGTATATCACGCCCTTCGGCCAGAAGTCCTCCTTCATGAAGGTTGACAGCCTGCTTGTCGGTATTCGCGCCACGAACGCCTTGAAACTAGCATTGTGACGCGTCTCCAACGTTTGTTGTTATAATTTGACTAAGTTTCAATTTGTTTCTTTGCATACTTAATTAAATCAGACCTAAGTATTAAATTAGACCCTGTTTTGGTATTTAATTTGTTAAATCATAGATAAAAAATAAAAATTCAAATCAAAGCACGTCATTTCACATCTTCTGTAGTATACCATATATATGGTTTTCCAAGGTACGAGTATTACTCAATTAAAATCTGTGTAAAACCCGAACTTAATTGTGGCTTTCTCTGTCACCAGCTGTAAGAACCACCATAATTGTCAAATTTGCTAATTTGCTTACGCGAAGAGCAGTTTGACAATTGAAACTGTACCTTTTAAGCTGTCAAATGAATACGGTTTTCTTAGACAATTTACCCCAGGATAACTTATTTGAATTTCAGAATCAGGTTAATCATAATTATCGTATAGTTTTAGGATGATAGTAATAAAATACAAACAAGTCAGTCATGGTTTGTTTGAGAGCATTCCTTCTTAGTTCAGTAAACGCAGAATACATGACTGACAAGTTAATGCCTGCGTGAGAAGACAAATATGCATATTAACTAACCACTTATGTATGGAAAACATTACAAACTTGTATTGAGAGTACAAACACTTGACGATATGAATTTCGCTTCACTTGTTTAAATACACTACCTAACAATGCAAAGAAAACTGATGAAACTTGAATGTTTTACATAGAACTTGTTGCTAACAGATTTTATTTTATATTTAGAGATATAATGTACATAGTTGAGCTTATATCTAAAAAGAGATTTCTTCGGCAAACCCGGACTGATAAATCTACAATATACCTAAATAAATAATAAACTTAAACAATAAACTTATCTACATAATATTTACAATAAATAAGATATAAATACATAACAACAGTAAAACATGCTATGGGGAAGCGAATTCCATAATCTGATGGCCACGACCTCAGAACATTTAAATAGTTAGAAAGGCCTTGGAGCTGTATGCGTACCAGAACCTTTGTCGCCTCACACCCACAGGCACACACCTTGTCGTAATTGAAATACTATCAAAACTTTAATCCAAATGGCTGTTCTTTCTACGCACAACAAATGACTTATATCGAAAACTTATCAAATGAAAAAACTACCGTATCTCTGTGTAAAACGGTGTATTTTTCAAACAAACGATTTCATTTACGACGTTTTAGTTTTGATACCATGTGACCATTATAAACCTACCGGCTTTAGGTGGTTGATAACTTGACCGGAGCGGTATTGCGAACTTAATATTAAACACAGTCTGATATGACGTGTGATTTATTGCTAGGGATGGGAACAGATGTATTTTCTTAACGTAAAACTTCGACTAACTTTTTTTATAATCAATCGAGAAACCAATTTGCTCTGAGACAATTTGTGTGTTGTTTTTTTTTCTATTTTTATTATCTTGTTTTACACATTTTAGTAAAATTGTTTTAACGTGTATTAGGTGTATATAAGGTGATTTCATTGATATAGCCAAATTCATACATAAAACTTTGTAAGTGATCAGTAATAATGAAAATATATGGTCACGACATGAATCCCCGAGGGGGTATCAGAGGTATTCCGAGTGTGAACTGTGAAATGCAAGTTACAGTCCACACTCGGTACAACCGCGTTTCACCGACGAATATATTAAGATTTAACGTATTTTAAATTATATTATAGTAGCTTCAAAATAATTGGATTTTTCATAAACACTCTTATGGAAAATCCCATTTCAAAGGAGAATGGGCGTTTTGGTCTATACCACCAATACACTTGTGTTAGGTGACATAAATAGGTGTTATAATAACATTCGAGAAACCGTTATCAGATACACCAAATCGATCGGGTAACTGTACAATCAAGGAGAAAAGTTTTCATATAAAATGTATGAGAAAATATTTAAAACCGTACAAGTGTGTGTTTATTTACTCTACGGTGTAATTCTAAGCTATGCATAAGTATAAATACTTATTTTTCAATATCTATCATATATTTGTACAGTCGAGAGCAAAAGTTTTCGGGTGAAATGTATGAAAAAACATTTGAAAGTGTAAAAGTGTATTTTACTCGTATTTACTCTACAACGTAATTCTAAGTTATGCATATGTATGTCTAAAAAGTGTATAAGTGTCTGTTTATTTACTCTATATGGTAATTCTAAGCTATGCATATGATTAAATACTTATTTATCAACATATAAGAGGCATCTGCACAGTCTTGACTGTCTTCCTTGGAAGTGTGGGTTTATTTACTCTTCAGTGTAATTCCAAGCTCTTTTTTTTCTATATATTTTGTAAAAACCTTTAGTATATTATACCAACTCTGATACTGTAACTACTGTAAATATATATTCAAGATATGCATACATAGCTTATAATTACCCTGTTGGATAATTAAACACACATTTATATACTTTTAAATATTTTAGCAAAATCTTTATTCCTCGACTATACAGATTCCCTATATCTTGATAAATAATCAATTGGACATGTGCATAGCTTAGAATTACCCTATAGATTAAATAATCACACACTCATACATTTTTAAATATTTTATCCCAAAGCTTTTGACCTCGTTTGTACATTTTACCCTATATATTTTGATAAATGTTTTCAGACATACATATACGTAGCTTAGAATTACATTGTAGAGTAATTAAAACACGCTTTAACACTTTTTTTTTTTTTTTTCATACATTTCACACGAATACTTTTGTTCTCGACTGTACAAATATCTCATGTATTTTGAAAAATATGTATTTATGCATAGCCAAGAATTACACCGTAGAGGAAATAAACGCACACTTATTCACTTTTAAGTATTTTCTCATTCATTTTATATAAAAAAAAAATTCCTTGCTTGTACAGTTATCCGGTCGATTTTGGGGTAACTGACAACGGTTTCTCGAATGTTATAAAAGTTTTATCTTAAATCTTAATTTAAGAATATCGCTCAAGGAATGAAAAACGTCTATCGATTGTGTGACACCACGATACGGCACAACACTAGCGAGCAAGTTTGACAAGTAGGGAGAGCATACATTACTTGTTTACTACATCTTAGCCAAAATTGTGAGCGTACATTGCCGGTAATGTATATTTTTGTTGTCACCATGAGTAAATTAGTTATTTATCTAAAATTCTCATATTATACAAAGTTTTTATAATTACAGGTGAAAGGAAATATCTAAATTTTTCCGGTTTGCTTTCTTATTCGTGATTCTGCAAGTAATTATTGCACAAGACGGCATTTCTCTTTAGATTAGGCAGAGCTGTTCACAGAGTCACGGTTCGCGTGCGACTAAGGGCAGCGATCGCGTGTTTCGGTTTAAGTATTGATGTTCAACAGTAGTTGTGGCGCGCGTGACACGCCCACTTAGCCTTTCTATTTGATTTAAATGTTCTGTGGCCACGACGGTGAAGGACTGGCCGAATGCACACGATTTGTAGGTACACAGGAGTTTTAAGAAGAGAGACAGTACTTGCACGAGCCGGCTTGTCCCTAGAAGACAACAACAGTTCAAGTCGTTCACGAAGATAATAAGCGGAGCGAGGATTACGGAGAATGCTGTAAAGTTGGGTAAGGATATGAAACTGACGACGCTGACGGATAGGGAGCCATTTAAGCTCTTAGCGAGAATATGGTCGAATTTACGTAATTTAAAAAAATATATCACTGAGTCATTGAACTTTTATACTTCAATATCCATAACGATAATAAATAGTTTTCCTAATGCTTCTCAGGCTATCAAAAAAGAACGAAATAATATTAAAACATCAAGTAACACAAATCAACTCAAAACAACACTCACAAGATCCGGTTGCATGGAACACAATGTATATGGGCAATTCACGTCGTAATTCCATTTATTAGTTGTGGCGGGTTTCAAATAAAAACAAGCGCGTTACTGCATGAATGGCCCTCGCTGTTTAGACCCCAGTGCTGGCTGGTGCTATGGAAACAGGAACCAGCGGGTCGACTTTAACCAAGCGATTTATAAAATAAAATATAAAAATATATCGTCACACATGTCTTGGCGTCTTTTCGGTATGTTTATGTATGTTGCGCTTTTATATATATTATATATATCAGGGAAAGCTTTTTTAATGTGATCAGTGAGATATCTGGTTTTAGTAAAATGCTAGCAGTCCATTTACACCTGATATGTTCTGTGAGACATCACAAGCTACAATGGCTCTAGTTATTTGATTTTAGATTAGATGTACTATTTTGGAGACAAGATAAGACAAGACAAGACAAATACCTACTATTTATTGTGCACCGTTTAAAAGAAAAACTTACAGGAGAAAACAGTGATAAGGTAGGTAACAAACAATTGGCCTTATCGCTTAAAGCGATTTCTTCCAGACAAACTTTGGGCGGAAATGATGTCAAGAAGAGAGATCGTGAAGGCGGTGTATAAAATAAATAACAATACAGTACCATCTAATACTTCAATACGAAGAAATATAGAATAAACTACGGGGACATGTGTAGAAGGCACGAAAAAGTTAATTTATTTCGATCCGTTTCATAGATTCAAATTATTGCTTTAGACATCGAAAAACAGAGTGTGTAGTTGCATTTAAAAAGTTACAATTTAACAATCAACCTTATGTGTTTCCAAATGTTTTCAGATACGCTTCTCTTACTGTCCATAGCATTTCCACTAATGGAGCCGATCGCTCATTGACCCCGCAACCATGGTGGGAGAGAGATTGATACAGAAACGTTATCGGTTTTTGGTAAACCATCGTATTTATTTATTAATGTTTTCATGACGATGATGATGAAGAAGACAAATATCAATAATCATGTAATTAAGAAACGAAAGAGTCAACATAATCAGCCAATATGTAAGAAATATCCAAATGTATACCACAAGAAAATAGTACAAAGAGAGATGGCAGATAAGCGTTATACTGTAACTCGTAGTATAGGAATACATCAGCAGGAATCGACCGAGACGAATTTCCGACAGCAAAATGATGAAAGAGGAAAAAGGCACCTAAACGTAAAGTAGTGACAAAAAGCGGTAGCCTATTTAGAATCAGACACGAGATATTTACCATAAATTACAATAACAATAGCATACCGACAGCGCTTTACTTTCTTTTGAACATTGGACATGGTTGGTGTATTATTCCGATGTCACCTGCTTACGCTTTACCTGTGGCTTTACCATGGTATACATACATTCTCGTGTCTGTCAAATGGGACTAAAATGTATTATTATTTTAGTTGGACCTAAAAAGTTAACGAATCTTCTAAGTCTAACGCTGATATTCCTTAGCGTACTTAAGGCGATTACCATCGCCAAATTAGCAGCTCGATATTTGTCACTACAAATATCAACGGAAACGACATTGAAATAACGTTCATATCAGCGCGCAATGCATAGTGGCTGTTACGACGCTCGCTGCGTCCTTGATAGGGCGAAATAGGAGAAAATTATACTTTTCACTTGGACGTGATTACTAGATTGAATAATCTTATGTTATGTTTATAGCTATAAAGTTTATCTATTTATCAAAGCATAGATGAATTCAATCGGCCAAGCCACTCAGGAGCAGTAAGGAATTTGAAGTCAAAAAACACCATTCAGTAAAAGAAAAAAATCATGTGGAATTTTTGGTGATATGAAAAAGAAAAATGTTGCATATGTTGTCTAAGAGTTGATTATTCATAATACATTTTTCCATTATTTTTGGTTTGGCCATAAACGAGGAGTAGGCTTTAGAAAGTACCCATTTGGCAATAGTAAGGCCCTTAAGGCGTTATATGCTGCAAAACATCTGCCACTTTAGAAAATTTGCTTACTAGAATAATTATTGAAAATCTGCTCGAGTAAATGCATAGATATAACAATGATCTATTTTTAAATAGCAAAGTTTTCATGGAAAACGTCTTTGATGAGCTAAAATTTTAACTTTTGCTAGAAACGGCCGACCTCCTGTTTCAGATCAAAGAACAATTAAAAAAGAATTGTTAAGAGGGTAAATATAGTGCAAAGGAAAGAAAACAACATCAGGGGTGTTAAATTGCTTGCAAGTACGAACCATAATTGCTCAATTAAAGTTATTAATCAAACTGCCAGCTCTGTTTAATTGTACCGACAATAGGCTTCGCGGGCGATAATTATTGCAAATCATCACTTTTGTTAGGCTCTTTACCCGATGTTTGTCTTAATAAATGTTCGATTGTTCGGTTACTTCCACTTGTCTTCTTTTATCATCTTTCATAGCTGACACTTCTTCTTTTTATCCCAATGTATCATCCGACCTTTTTTGGACCTCGAATTGTAAAAGCTTATAAGTGCCTGCAATCTCGTCAAGAATGTAACACCATCAAAAAATCTTAATAGGCAACATCCTAAACCAACAAAATTACGACTTAATACCGCCAGAGTAATCCCTGAAGATTCTTTCCTCATACAAATAGCTCCCAAATACCACAAAGAACATGCCAGATCTAATTCAACATTTCCATTCACACAATACTAAAAGGAATCGTAAATCACTCCTGTTGCTTCATGCCGACTCTTGCGCAGTTGTTAAAAGACAGCATTAAAATCCAGGGTGTGTTCCAAGTTCCAAGGCATTAGTAAGCAAAAGACATATTGAAAAAGAAAGGAGAAGGTAATACATTCCTCTCCCAAAATAAGTTTTTTTTTTTATTAAGGAGATTTATATAATGTGTGCCATAATGTCTTCCAAGGTAAACCTGACATTGACAATGACTATGTTAACAACGTAATGCCGCCAAGAAACTATAATCATGCATTATTAATGAGCAATAGTTTAATTATGCCAGGGCCAAAAGAAAACCCTGTTAATGAATTCGTAATAACTAGTAAACTAAAGCAACGGTAGCTCAGTCTGTGGGGCACAAGACCAATAATTTGAAGACCCGGGTTGTATTTCTGCCGGTTAAACAATAAGTTTTTTGGAATTTATGTGCAAATAATTTGTAAACTTGTCACTTAGTGAACAGTGAAGTAAATCACAGTGCGGCAAACCACCATGCCCCAAAAAGAACGTATTTGTACCCGAAGTATGGCGATAATGCTCATCCTCTATCAAGTAAGGACGAAAATGTAGTTTGTAAAAAGAGGATGAACCATTGTTATCTTTTCTGTTGACAGAACACAGTCGAAAACACCCCTGACCCACTCTCGGGGACTATTTAAATTAATTACAGGCTTATTAACAGAGACGATGACAATGTTAGAGAGTTTTTATGAATCATTTTGATACGAATGATACGAGAAGATAAGAATTTACTTGAAACTAAATTAACGGTCACGATGATTCAGAGTATTCGAAATTCGAACTTTAAAGGTTTCCTTTTATCATTTTCTACGGTCGCTTTAACGGTCAAGCCTTCATTTGCACTCTTGAGATTTCTCGATCGTTGGTTTGTATGTAAGTAATGCTTTATTTTAATCTTCGTCTTGCGGAGGCGGTGGAGGCGTGTCGGGCTCTGCCTCGACATTCATTATTACAAATATATCACCGGTGTCTGTCTCGAGACCCACCGGTAATGCCAGGTATTGTTCCTTTTGAGCGTCATTTTGTTTTCGAAATAGACGTGTCACTGAGATTCATTTTATAGACAATAGAGCTTTCTTACATCTTGCGCATTCCATTGAAGCGGTTAATCCTCGCTCAAACTATTAGCAGTAAAAAGTTTAACCAGCTAATCCTGCTAATCAACAACCGTTATAACCTCATATGAAACATCAATCATCGTCAACGGCAGCCACATAGTTTTTCATTCTCACCGCAAAGCTGCTTCATTCAAACAAGCTACATGGTGCATTATGGTAAACCACCAAAGGCATACTTATACAGTCTTTAATGCACTTTTCGCTGCAATTCACAGCACTAGATTGGTCTTAATACGCTGTTATTGTGGTGTGCTCTAGGTAGAGGAAGCTACAAAATTATTGCATCCGTGCTCCTACTAATTTGTCGGCTCGGCATTTAGGGCTTGGGAAGGGGGAAGGCAGACTCGATAACTGGTACCCATGGAAGCCCTTGAGGCTCTTAAAAATAAAGCACTCACTAACCGATGCGTTAAAAGGGATAGGATGCAAACGAGATGGCTTTGAGGCATAAGATTTCATGCTTGTCGTTCGCTTTTGTTTTTTGTAGACCTCTTTACACGGCTAAACGTTTTGGTAAACGTGTGGTACTCGGCAACCTTTTTTTGTTTGGTGAAGAAAATAAAAACAGGGAACGAGGAAGTATCAGCTTTAATGATCCAAGTGTGTTATCAAGAGCCATAAATCAAGATCAAGCTATCTGCCCGCCTAATGAAATAAAAATCCGACACGAGACATATCTTCTTCAGCATGTATAATTAGTGACTGCTGAGGATTTATGCATTCTTAATACTACATCGATGGTAAAGCAACACGATCGTATCTCGTACTCGTGGTAGACTCAAATTAAACTGAGTTGAATGAAATTGAAATGAATTATAGTTTTCAGTCTGGCAAATAAATGAATGAGCATTAATTCGGTTCGCTTTTGGAATGGTTTATGGGTTAAGATTTCGCGGAGAAGGGTCTGTGATGAGGAGTTATGGTAATGGGTTATTGTTTGATTGGAGATATTTTGTTTCAGTTATGTTATTTGGTACTCAAAGAGTTAAATTAAAAACATAATACACGATTATCCAGTAACTTGAACGATACAAACATTGATATAAAGTTGACTTCAAATGACAGGAGACTTGGTGAATGGTCAACTGGTGAATAAACAAGGTTCAACGACACATATAAGTAAGTAATTCGAAAAAATAATTGGCTTCTTGATTCACTTTGATTCAGGGTTGGTTTTGAACTAGTATGGGACACAAGAAAATATTTTATGCAATAAAATATGTTTTTGAGCTTTTGTTCTGTTCACTAATTGACAGTCGCGGTTCCAAGGGGGGTCACAGGGATCATAACACCCCCCAAAATCATCCACACTGATTCAAAAATCTCCTAAAACTTAACGGCTTACGAACATTAAATATTGGTTATTAAATGCTAAAGTCTAAGTAATGAAATGAAAAATATTCGAATATTAGAAAGAACAAAAAATTAATTTTAATAATTAAAAAATACTTTGAGTCAAGATAGCCCTCCCCCCAATCTTAGGCTGCGACCACGCCTGCTGATTGAGGATGAGCATGAGTTTAGCGAAACCGCCTCATATTTATTGTAAAAGATATGTACTGAAAGCTCAAGTCACGGATCAAAAAACTCTTCATTCTACAGATCATCTCTCCAATAAAGGATATCTAATTTCCTCTCTCCAACTGTCACCTCAGATAAGTGTTCCTAATTGTGTGACTAATAAATATGTAATCCTATATGCTCGAATCATATTCGCCCACATTTCTGATGCAGGATGGCATCGTTTAGGTCTCCGGTGGCAGCACTGGGGTCAATTGGGGGCAATCTAGTCCGAGCTTGAATTTCATTAAAACTGCATTTAGTTGGATTTGCTAGTACGTACATCATCAATGCTGTTATTATTATCACTTGAGGTGGTAGAGCTGATGTCGGGTCCGACTGTGGAGGTATGTACTACCATCTTACTCGCAAATTTCCCTCGAATTTATTCGGGGGACAGTAAGAGGACAACTTCCAAACGGGCACCACCAGACGGCCTACCATGCCTGCCTGGGACCGATATTGATAGTAAAATTCGGCATATCACTGTTTTGCTATTTGACGAAACTTTGTCATATAGTTGAATTCGATATTTTATAATTTGCCCAGCATATAGTAATTCTGTTAGAACTACTGAGGGTCGCCTCCGCTTCGCTCGGCCGGCTGCCAATATGGAGTTACGCGCTCCTCCTCGCTCCGCTATTCGTTGCACTTATTTTTTACTTTTTGGTGAAAGACTTTCGATTTTTGCTTTTTAGAAAATGACGAAGTCATTTTACAAGCAGCGGGCATTTTTCAGTCGGCAAAATTGCAAAACAGCGAGCGTTTAGAAACTGAAATTTGTAAAATGCCGAATTTTACTATTTGCCCGTTAAATATCCATATCCAATTGCCAGGTATTATATAAAACAGACTGGCGGGGAGAGGCGTCACTGGTACGAGGGTCTCGGCACCGCACTCACATGACTCACAACCCGCTTGCCCAACTAAACCTTCTTGAAGTGCGTTCATTAAATAACCCTGGGCTGGGTAGGAACACTGGGGTTGTAACGCTGAGTTTTTGAACGGGTTTCGTCGTGTGACGACACTACAAACGTCAGTTGTCATTTTTGCATTATAATTAGTATAATAACGTTGAGAGGACCCCCTCTACCCGAAATTTAACGTAAATATATCAACTGTAATGTTGAGAATACCCCCTCGGTACGAAAATTAACGTCATTTCATTTACAAAAATTAACGTGAACGTCAGGTGACGTTTGGAGCCTATACGAACCTTGCGAACCCTGCTCAGAGTTGATGTTGAAAAACTCGACACCAGTGTAGCGACACTGTCATTTTTGAACGGCCGGTGTTAAGACGCGACTTCATTTTTGAACGGGTTAGTGTTGCGACCCGGGTAGAAAACCCAACTCGGTGTGAGTTTATGAACGAATATTTGAAATGAACGTTTGAAAACCAAAAAACAGAGTTTATAAGTATTTAGAATACCTAGATAAAAGATCAATAAATCAAATATATATTTTTTTCAACACAAGGATAGTCCGAATTTCTTCAAACAAATACTCGAAAGTCTGGCGTTGTTCTTGCTCTAGGGCCTAGAGTCTAGGCTGATGTACAGTCTTAAATGAAAAACTGAGCACTTTCATTATTTAAGTCCTTGTGCCACACATAATTAGACTAATCGTCATTATCTATGGTTTTCATTCTCATCACATTTGCACCGCACCTCGCCTTGACTTTAAACCTAACTTATGTATCGGCAAATATATTTTGTAATGTTAAACTTACACGTGTTACAATGGCTCTTTCTAACAAGTAAACTTTAGTTTTACCTGCCTCTAACATAAACTTTCAGCTTTGTTTTTGAAAACATACTTAGGCCAACATTTCCTAGGCGATTGTTTAAAATACACACCGGAAACTTGTGTACAGTTCAATACTAAAATAAACCTTATTCCGAAAGATGTAGAGTTGTAAAGTTGTAAGCTGGATTACTTGGTATTTGGCTGTACTATTAAAACTGAAACAGTAGCATGGTAGCTATAATAAAGTGGCTCTATTGTGGTAACAAAAGCTTTTCAGGTTCAAGTTGGTTAAAAGGTTAATGGACTTATAATCCAAAACAAAAATATTTCTAATTGAACAGAAATTAAAGCATGCCTCGGTGTAAACTCTAGTTTTGACAAAATAATGGGTCACATTATGAGATCAATATAATCTGAGTCAAAGGACCTTGGGATTCAAAATTGTTCATGTGAATTGTGAAGCGTTAAGGTAATGATGTACAGACAGGGGATCTAAAAAGGCCGACTGATTTGAAATGATTTGAAAGTAGGATGTAGTCAGATTTTTTTCACGTATGTAAAAGAGACGGCATTAGAACGGAATCATAATATGATTCATTCATCCAAAGCGGCCTTTTTAGGGGACCAGTGCTCCCAAAGTAATAATGCGCATACAAATCTATAGCCGCGAGCGACCGGACGCACCACGTGACCGTATTGATCGTATAGAAAGTGTTAGGAAATACGAACTTTGCCGAACAGTGGCGAAGATTTGTATGCGCATTATTACTTTGGGAGCACAGTACTTTAGAGGGCACTGATATCATATTGACTGACCGATTTTCGGATTTGAAAGTCGGTATTTTTGTTTTTAATATTTAAAATTTTGTAGAATGAACTTTTAAAACATAATGCAACTATGTATTATCTGTACCAAGAAAAATTTTTTTTTTCTAAATTTAATTTGTTTTTTCTAGATTAGATTACTTTTAAATACTCTTTGACAGTCAAAAACTTTTGTGAAACAATATAATTGGTCTTAGTTTGTATACTTATAAGTTTACCACTATTATTTAAAATGACGATGTTTTTTTTTAGTAAGCTTATTGTAATTGACTAAAGGGTTTCCGAATAAAAAAAAATAAAAAAATATCTGCCCTTTACACTAATAACGACAAGGAAGGAGACGCGACAAAACGAGCTAATTTTGCTTAGCAAGGAGTTCTGTTAGTCATGCATGTTTTGCTTAGGTTTTTTTTAGAACAGACTACATTGATATACATTTATTTATTAATATTAATTTTAGGTTTTATTTAATTTTAAAACTAATATACTCGTATTTTTCATTTTTTATTTTTTTTATTTTTTATTTTTTATTTTTATGTGAAACTTTGAAACTGGCAAATTCATAGCTATTTTTGTGAACTCCTATTGTCTCCTATTTTTATTCACATCCTCTTTACAACTTTGATAAAATCAAAAACTTGGCGATTTATCCTGGAATCCTTCCTCCTCTATTTACAGGTGGCTCTCATTCAAATGGATATGATATGACCAGCTAACGCACACGGCGCCACGTGGGAGCTGTGGGAACATTACAGTGCATACATAAAAAGCACCGAGTACGCTTCAAAGATCATGTATGTTGGTCAGATGAGACAGTCGGTTAACCTAAAATTTTAATGGTATACAATTACTTACTGTATGGGGTGGTTTTTGTAATAGAGAATGAAATATTCATCTATTTTCATTAATAATATTATTTTTGACCTAATTTAAAAAGTTACCGAAATCAACTGTTAATCCTAATGTGATGAATTGACGATGCTTAGGCAGGATTAACAGCTGTCATTAACCGATAAATAGGAAGTGAAAACAATAGGACCTAATTCATTAAAATTTCATTATACTAATTAAAATATGACAAAGTCAATGAACAAATCATCAACGTTATTCACCAGGCTGATGAGGTTTTAGTATTGATGATGAATGACATACCTTTACGGTAAATTTTAAAAGGATTTTAAACAGCAATGTTTTTTTTTTCGAATAAAGGACATTTTTATCACTTAACTTTGCAACTATAATTGAACTACTGAATGTTGTAAAAATGATAAATCGCATGCATGACAAATAATTCGCCAGCTACGTCCTGTTCATCCCTTCATAGAACTTATACAAAAAGGTACAGCCTGATTCCAGCTAATGTGAATAAACATACTCGCTGTTCTTTGAACTTTTGTCGGCTGCTTTAATAAGCACTAATAGTAGGAGAGCTGGAGTAACATTAGGCAAACTCAGTTTTCTCACAGTTGTAATTCTTAGTTATCTGAAAAAAAGTTACTGAGGACTGGCAAACAAAAGTTACTGAGGACTGGCAAACAAAAGCGGGTTGTTGGGCTACTAGGGGTATTTAAACTATCTTTAGGCAAAAACAGTTACTTTTGGCAACTTGGAATTTATATCAGTTTACATCAGGTGTTTTTTTTAGAGTCCCGTACCCAAAGGGTAACCAATGGGACCCTATTACTAAGACTCCGCTGTCCATCTGTCTGTCCGTTTGTCTGTCTGTCTGTCTGTCCGTCTGTCACCAGGAAGCGTAGCATAGTGTTTAATCGCGCGTGACGCAACTTAGTTGAATCACGAGTGCGAGGAGCGTGACACGATGTTTTTGCGATTAAACAGTACGTCACGCTCCTTGCACTTGTGATTCAACTTGTGGCGTCGATGCTACAAGACCAGGCTGTATCTCATGAACCGTGATAGTTAGACAGTTGAAATTTTCACAGATGATGTATTTCTGTGCCGCTATAACAACAAATACAAAAAAACAGAATAAATTAATATTTAAGGGGGCTCCTATACGACCGACATGTTTTTTTTGCCGTTTTTATAGATAATGGTACGGAACCCTTCGTGCCCGAGTCCGACTCGCACTTGGCCGATTTTTTCTGGACGGTAAGCCATGCCGATTGGTCGCGCCCGCAGAACACATTAGTTGGTCGGGCCTTATGGGTGTTAAGCGGGCACAAAGTTGCATTTTTTATAGTAGTTTATGCTACAAGGGCGAAAAGGAATAAATAACGAGGACGATTTAACTCGCTACGCTCGTGTTTTAAACGTAACCGAGTAATATATTGCTCTTACTCCCGTGTATCATACTACGTTTTTCAATGCATAGTGTGAGGAAATAAAACAAATATTATCTTGTGAACTTTAAATTATGATTGGCTCAAAAGGACTGTATCCAGACCCGTTAAACAGTGGAAAAAAAAGTATAACATTTATGGTACACAGGAAAGGCTGCAGGTTAGCAAACCATTGTAAATAAATAAAAAATAATAATAATAAAGCCCTAGGGCAAAATAATCGACTTTCTGTTCGGTTTTGATGCATAAAAAATGGGCCTTTACGAGCACATGCATTGAAAAATAAATAAAGTAACTTCAGACAATTTACATAGTTGTATACTCTTTTCAACACATATCTTTCATGTTTGGGTCTAAAAACTTGTTAATCTAGCTTAAAGTTGAAATTTAATATTAAAATTATAAAAAAGAGTTTCACGCAGCAACTTGAAATTTTGATAGAGTCATAAATATTACAACTCTGAATATATGATAAAAGAAGCAACGAGTTACTCCATTTTGATGGGTACCAGCTCTTATGCTATAAAGAGACATCTCCTCTCTAATTGTTAAGGCACCATGTTTGAATAATAAAGATAAAGACCTTATAAAAACTCTTCTTAAGGCACTAACGCCGCAACCACTTAAACATGGTCTAATCGTACAAGATAGTTATTTATGTACTTAGCCTGTCATTTGAATAGAAATGTAATACATGGGAATGCTACGGCGGATGCTTTTTATGTTAAATTGTATAGGTACATATTCTGTATGCTTAAAAATGTTTAAGCAGGTGTCTTTTAATATCTTTGTTACGTCATGTAACAATAGCAACAGGTAGCAAGACGGCATCATGGCGCCTTTTTTTAGAAGTCTTCAAATTAAAACCGAAAGGGATATAGACGAGTATTTATTCCTTTTAAGTTTGGTCGGTACATGGTCGGTCGGTAAGATCCTTATTGTACAGCTATCAATCAAATTGGGTTAAGGGGCGGTGAACGAAAAAAACACGGAAGACGCGGCTCTACCAAATTGACGTTATAAAATGGTAGCAGACACTCAAAAGGGCAAAAGGCTCAAGATTGGCCAAAGGCTCAATTTTGTATTAAATTGAATGTAATATTTATTTATTTTGTGTCTAGTTTACGTATTGAGTTAATATATACATATGTTTAGACCATTATTTAAGTATTTTTGATTATAATAGGTACACCGCCTACGCCTTCACGTACATCCAAAATATTTTCCACCCAAAGGTTGTCTGGAAGAAATCGCTCTAAGCGATAAGACCGCCCATTGTTGCCTATATTTTGTTTTTTTTTTTCCAACTTTGTATTGTGATTTTTGTTGTTTTTCTTTTGGTGCACAATAAAGCGTTTTTATGTTATGTTATGTTATTGGCTTGTACTGTGTGTCATGCGACACTGGGCCAGTCATATCTGGCCGAGTCATAGAGGCAGTTAGCGTCATAATCACCAGCTAAAACTGTCACTAAACTGTGTCCGACACAGTTTTCTTGGGGCATTTTTCAGTGCTAATCAGTCTTCTATGTTTTGTTTTTCGCTGGTTAGAGGTTTTGAAATGATCAGTCGCTGATTTTACACAGATATGCATATGTAAATTGTACATGTCGGCTGACACTACACGCATTTATTTGAATTTTAATATAACTACTACAATGCAATAAAAGATCTAGAATAAAATTTATTGAAAAAGGCGTTACTTTGCGGAAGTCCATCATGAATCTGTGGATATATTAATAATTTGCAATTGATATTTTTTTTTTGCTTTCGAGGGGTCGGGCGGACTACACATCCCGAGGATGCTTCGTTTAGAGGCGAAACACGTGTCGATAAGTTTTCTTGCTTGTTATTTAAGATTGCTTTATTTTGTGCTCGTACTGCTTGCTTTGCTTGTGCATGTTTTATGCGGGAGGGCGGGCGGCGCTTGAGTCTGCATTTTGAATAGCATGGTAAGAGTATTTAGCGGAATATTGCAAATTAATAATATATCCACAGATTAAAGATCTAGAAGCTAATTTTCTTAGATCAGTCTTCGGCATCGCAATTTATTTGCCTTGTCCCACTTTTCTGTGCATTGTCGCTACAAAGTACAAATTGTGGATCGATAAAAACAGCATAACAATAGTAGTTTATGCTACAAGGGCGCAAAGGAATAAATTACGAGGACGATTTAAAACACGAGCGTAACGAGTGTTTTAAACGTAACCTAGTAATTTATTGCTCTTACGCCCGTGTATCATACTACGTTTTTCAATGCATAGTGTGAGGAGATAAAACAAATATAATTTTGTGAACTTTAAATTGTAATTGGCTCAAAAGGACTAGGTATCCAGAGCCGTTAAACAGTGGAAAAAAAGTATGACATTTATGGTACACAGGAAAGGTTGCAGGTTAGCCAACCATTGCAAATAAATAAAAAAAAATAATAATAATAAAGCCCTAGGGCAAAATAATCGACTTTCTGTTCGGTTTTGATGCATAAAAAGTGGGCCTTTACGAGCACATGCATTGAAAATTATTTTATTTCTATACGTATACAATAACAGCAAGAAGTTTTTTTAGGATGCCTGTTATTGTTACAATGTTAAAATTCCCGGAATTCTTTGAAGCCCCTGAATCTATAGACCAAGCGGGATAACACCAAAAGCAAAAACAGAATGTATCCTAAATTAACCCTCTGACTTACTCCAACAAAGTGAAATATAGCGAAATGTTTGAGGAAATTACCAAATGTAATATTTTTTGCAAGGCAGCACGATTATTTACTACCAGATAAGAGCTCAAGGCTGGGTAATGCGGTATTATTTTTTGACGGCACCTTAAAAAGCTGCCCAAACACCTTTTACCCGTCAGCCCATGAAAATCATGCTGTCAGGCAGAAAATTCAAAAGTATAAAGCCTCCTTAACGGATATATTTAATCTGACGGGTAAAGCGAGAGCGTGCGTGGTAATTTTTCCTTTTGGAAGTCCATTTCGAATGGTAACAGGGTCGAAATTGCTCTGAAACGATGTCTAAAGCGGGAGCACTTTGAATATCGGATGTTATGACAGCGCCCGCAATTACCTGTCACTTATTTGTCTGAGTGTACCGACGCGTATGGATGTTCACATCCTGCTGTGTGTGATTGTACGTGCGTTATGGGAAATAGCTTCAAAATAGGTAAGATCTCAAGTCCGTACATTTTTGCTAAGATATATGTCACAAAAACACAGTTCTTATGAGGCTATGTGAATTTTTTTTGTCACTGTCACTCCAAGCGAAAAACGCGCAGTGAGATGCAGGGCGAAAGAGAAAAAAGTACGTTTTTGTTTTTATAAAAAAAAAACTATAATAGCTAGTAAAAGTCCAAAATTAAAAATTGAGATATTGTTAAATCCCATCTAATTATACAAAATACAATACAAAATTACAAATACAAAATTATTTATTTCATTAACACAATCATAGGTATTTACAGGTTGTTGGAGCCTCCTTTTAAGAGGCTATGCAAATTTTATTTTTGTCACTGTCACTCCAAGCGAAAAATCACGCAGTGCAAGAGGGGCGGATTCAGGGCAAAAGGGAAAAAAGTTGGTTTTATATTTTTATTAAAAAAACTAAAATAGCTAGCAAAATTTCAAAGATCAAATCTCTAGATATTGTTAAAACCCACCTAATAAAATATGTTTGAGTTCTGTATATGGTTCCTATTCGTCAAACGAGGAGAAAAAGTGTGTTTGAAGACCTCATTTCAACGATTATTTCTATCGAGGAAAATTTATCCAAACATGTTTTCCAATTTCAAAACCCTAGATTATATATAGTCAAAATGCAAATACCAAAAACTGATTATAATCGTCCGTGTATTTCATGAAATATACAGAAAAGAAATACCCGTATTTTTTTCGCATATCGCCTTAAGTAAAATAATACCTGTAGTAGGAGACTCCGCTCTTCCATAGTGGAGAGCCAACTTATGATTAGCTTATTTATTTAGCTTATTTAACATAATGTATGATTAGGTTACTAGTATGTGAATCAGTGAAGGGTGGTGTGTGTAAGTGTGACTGAGATTCCCTAGCCCTAGCCCTATCTAATTATAATGTTTGAGGTCTTTACATAATTTCTTTTTGTCAAAGGAGGAGAAAAAGTGTGATTGAAGACCTCAGGCTCATTTCACTAAGTATTTCTATCAAGGAAATGTATCTAAACTATATTCCTAAAAACAAAACCCTAAATTATATATAGTCAAAATGCCTTTACAATTTTCTGTGTATTTCTAGATAATAAAGCCAATTCTGAAGGCTTTTAGTTTTAGTGCTATCAAAGCTTAAAATTTTCCAAAGAAATTAAGCTTCTAATCCCAACACTTAAGAACTATTTTGTATCGAAGAAAATTTGGTTATGACAGTACTAAAACTAAAATTAAAGCCTTCAGAATCGGCTTTATTACTCGTATATTAATTACGTACATAAATATGAATTAAAAACTATCAAAATTTATAAATATGTCTTCGTATGATGGCGAAAGCTAATTTTTCGTGGAAAATCAAATTTTGGCATAAACACAGTCATATTACGCGATTATTCTATTGTTCGTCCATGATTACACGAAATTATTTTTTGTTAATACGATGGCCTACCCTAGCAACTTTTTTTATTACCCGCCAGCACAATAAGTCCACTGGCAAAGACCTTATTTGCTTTTAATAGAAGCGATTATATGTTGGCTCACTGGCCAATTTCTTGGATACGCATCCGCAGCGAAACAACAAATTAGCGTGTTTTAGCTAATACTGAAATATTTTGTAGGGAAAAACATATTGGATTTAAGTAGAATCCCTTCATATTTCTATTACCTATATTATGAAAAAAAAAATCAAGTTGATCTCTTAACCGCGTTCTTGAAACGAACGTTTGAAAACCAAAAAAAAAAGGGTAGAAAACTTATTTTTTTTGACAAAGGTATAATTAATACATTGTTTATAAGTAAAATCCTTGGATGAAAGATCAATAAATCAAATAGAATTTCTTCAGTACAAGAAAAATCCGTATTTCTTCTAACGAGTCCTCGAAAGCCTGGCGTTGTTCATGCTCTAGGCTCATGCGTACAGTCTTAAGGGGCTCCACAATGCTAAATATCAGTTTCAGTTCCATCAATGAAAATTTGAAAAAAATATGGCGTGTTTTTTGACTTAAGATAATAATTAATTACACTTTAAGGGACATTTCGGTATTAAAAACTTGGGCTATAAATAGACAATTTTTTATCATAGAGATTCCCCAACTCCTTAGGAGCCCAAAAAAAAAAAACACCATATAGAAAGCCAAACTCTTTTGATTAATAAAATAAGTCACCAAAATGTTTTAGAATATAAAATAACTACAACCAAATATTATCAAAAGCTGCAACCTTTCTGAGAAAGGGCACACAGCGACAAGGAGTCAGAATGAATGAAGTCCAATTGAAGAGTTGGGATTATATGAATGCAGCCACTGTCCTCTGGCCAATGTGTGAAGCAGCAACATTGAACTGGTTCAGGAATATAGGCAACTGTTATGTCATTTTGTAATGACACACTTTACAACTCCTATTCTGTTCCATTCTGTAATGACATACTTTACAACTGCCAGTGTCTGCAGGTAGATCTCACATTTAATATTTAACTTCAAACTTTATAATTTGGCTCTTGTCTCTTTTAATTTAATAATAATATAATGTTAATTTACTTTAGATAAATTAATCCATAATTCTTACAAATTAACATAATATTATAAAATATATATTTTATTGATAAGATTGCTAATTTCTAAATAGAATTAAGTTAATAAAAAAAACAGAAATTCAAAATGCACACATTGCAGTATAGAAATGCAAAAGAAAAGTTAATTAGCTTATAAAAATCTCTGAACTCAGATAAAATATTTTTAGTTTTATCATTTATCGTTAATTAACTTAGTTAGGGTTACCCAGAGGACAACACTGTCCTGTAATAATGAAGGGGATATGGGGATTCTAAATGTTTTACTAAAATGATCAAACCGGGATATAGCTCAAACCTAGTATGATATAGTTTACAACATGATGAATCTTGCACTTGTCTCACAGTTTATTATCTTATTTAAAAAAATATATCAAAGTTTCACCAAGCGCTGACAAATGCCAACAATCATAATATAAGTTTAGTCTAAATTTATCTGATATCTGACAAAATATTGTATTAGCTTGTATTTAATTTATCTATTAGAAACTAAGGTGTGATTGTTTTTTATAAGTAGAGACTGTGTTAAAGAAAAATGTAGATTTTTATATAATACAGCTACAGTTAACTAACTTCTAAAAAATTAACTAACTAAATAATTGACTAACTTCAAAATTTTGTCTCAGTTTCCAAGTATTATATTTATAAATTGTTTTTATAGAAGTAGTTGGAGTTAATTTAATTTAAGTAAAAACTATTAAAGCTGCTACATTTTCGCAGACAAACTGCAAAGTTTTGCAAAATATATGTACCTAGAATAAGTGAATTTACTATGTGTTAAATAAATGATAAAAAAAAAAGTTGACTCGAGCTGGAAAACCTGAAAAACTGTTTCCTTTTCAAGTTTCTATGTTTGTCAGATAAATATTAATAAATTTAAATATTTTTGATCAGTGTCCATATTAGTCCTTAAGGGGACAACTTATTTTATTGTCTGCTGCTATATTTATCTAATGAATAAGTTGTGATAGAGTAGAAGCAGCCTACCATCAAAGAATAGTAGATACCTTACTTATAAGTACTTGCTTAGATGAATAAAATTTGAATAAACAGTTGTGTCAGTGAATAAATGAATTTTGTGTTAAATATTATTTGGCTCAGGATTTAAGTTATTATGAGGGAGTTATAAGGCATAATTCATTATTTAGTTAAGACGAAAAGTTTTTTTTTTTTAGCTAGCGTTAATGATATCACCTTTGTATCGTACAGACGACTAACAAAGTAAGTAAAATATGATATACAATCTGTGTTTACAAGCTCAAGAAAAGTGAAATTCATATGAAATGTGTAAAAAACGCTTGCCTACTTACCGCAAAACAATATCACGAAGTCCAATATGATTTTCCGCAAAATAAACTTAGAATCACGGTCGATTGTTATCGAATGATTTCGCGAGTTAACTTTACGTTCGTTTCTATCCATTTTTGTTAACAAAACCGAGAAATTATTCGTTGAAAATGCCCGATATGTTACGAAAACATTGACAGCAATCAGCTGTCAAATCCTAACAGAATAGACGTCAAACTAAAACGCATGCGCGCGCAGACTGCCGCTACTAAAACAATTCGGAAGAAGCATTTACGAAGTTCACTCCACTCAGTTTTGTATAGTGCCACCAACCTTTTTATTCATGTGAACAAAATTGGAACTAAAGCCAAATGTATGTTTTACGGTACCTACTACTGAAAATACGATTACTACGATGAAAAAATACCTTAGTTATGCTTGAACATTTCCATTTAATTTTGTCCTGATAAAATAAGCATATAACATTT
Source organism: Ypsolopha sequella (assembly GCA_934047225.1). Taxonomy (NCBI): domain Eukaryota; kingdom Metazoa; phylum Arthropoda; class Insecta; order Lepidoptera; family Ypsolophidae; genus Ypsolopha; species Ypsolopha sequella. The sequence continues at coordinate 6,252,647 of OW204002.1, read as the reverse complement.
TTCACTAGCGACGCCGGATGTGACGACTGCGTTACCTACTCCAAAGAGTAAACATAAGGTATTCATAATGCAGAATGATCATGACGTGACCAACTCAGTTGTGGGCGTGGCCAAATGTCATGCTGTTTCATTTCGCTATAAGGTGCACGATCCATGAAACTTGCGACGACAATACAATTGTGCCGATTTCGTCAGGGGGCAAAATTGAAAACTTCTTTCAGGAGAAATATGTATTTGGCAAGACTGTGGACGTTTTCAAACATTATTTTTAGTTATTATATATTATGTGCGATGTTTAACTCGTATTGATTTTTTGATTTTGACTAAAACAATAAAAACACATTCGGCTAAAATGTTGTTAAAAAACCGTTTAATTTACGTATTTTAGGGCTTTGTTGTTAAGATATTACTCAAATTCCACTATTTTAGTTCGACTTAAACTAGATCTTGATAATCTTAATGGTCTCACTCACCCTAAAATATTATAATAACATTCCATAGACACCCTACAATTTGATGACAGCGGCGTCTATATGGAGGTTTGCGCGTGAGGACGTCTCTTAAGGGGAAAATAGGCGCTCAAATTGTGCAACTTTATACATTACTCGCAGCTTGATACAATCAATAAGAAACTTTGACATATTTATTCTCTGCAAAATCAGATTAATTAACCTCGCAGGACGTGAGCCCATTCCCGGTTTCCACTTGATACAATAATCTAACATAGCTATGCCCGTCATATATCTATTTTGTTTTGTACATTTTATATTGAGAATTTAAAATATATATAAATACAACGTCACGACATGCATCCCCGAGAGGTGTTAGAAGTGTTCCGAGTGTGAACTGTGAAATGCAAGTCATAGTCCATACTCGGTACACCCGCGCTTCACTGACTATTATTAGGTCTCAATGTGATGGGTAGTGACAGTGGGCCTTATCGCCGTATTTCGGGTACAAATACACGCTTTTTAGGGCTTGCAGGTTTCCTTACGAAGTTTTCCTTAACCGTTCAACAAGTGGTAATAAGTAAGAACAAATTAAGGGGATATACCGACAACGGAGTGGGTTTTTCATTTCATTTTATGACACAACTACAATATATAAAGATCTGGTTTCAGACTATATGAATCTTGGGCATATTCTTCACATTATGTGTTATGGAAAACGCAATTGGATAAAATTTTCTCGATAGAAAATAATTCCAAAGTAACGTCTTATATTTCCCTTTTTTTAATTTTACTCCTCAATGGTTCAATGTATCCTAACCACGATTTTTCTCTGAATGTTAAACGTTTTATTTTAAATTATCTGTTATCATTTTTCAGTTGGGTACTCTAGTTATTTTTTTACGATTTTTTACATGAATTGCGCGTCAAGTGACGGTAAGGTCGAGATTTGCGCGCACTATTGTTATCGCGTGTGCTACTGCTGCTCTGTACGTTCGGGCTATAGCGCTGTCACACTCGTTCACTTTCTTCAGTGCTCGCTGAGCTCTACCGTGAGAAGGACCTGTGCTGCGTTTGATCCTCTTTGTTTTTCCCCGTTTCCACAAATTTTAAGTTTGTTATCAATCATAATCTATTGCTAAGTTAATATTCATTATTGCATTATAGTTTTTATCTCGTTAAGATTCGTTTTAGGGTTAAAACTGATTGTTGTTTACTGATATAAATCGTAATCGTAAAACAATACCCCAAAATGGGGAATAAATAAAAACAGAACAATCATACGTAAAAAAAATATAAGAAGTACATGCAAGCTAGAGGTCACGACATGGTCGCAAAAATCATGTAAGTACCTACATATGATTTTTATTTGTTACATGTCAACTTGCAAGGACGGACTTTTCTGGAATCTAGTGTAGTATCTGTAAAACGCTTTACTTATATATTATGTGATATTTTTCAGGGCTAAAAGATGTTTACATAACCATGAAAATAAGATAGATTATATAAACCCATCAGCACAGACGTTCAATGACAGTGCAAGTGGTTCGGGAGCAACAGAACAAAGCAAAGTCATGGAGTCGTCATTGATGATATTTAATTTAAACGAGCAGAGAATTTTAAACACCCAGTCGATTCCAAAAAGAGGGTAAGAGTTTCAAAATGTTATGAATATTATAATTTTAAGTAAAATATGATGTTAGAAATATTTAAGTGTAGTAATTTGTTATTTTTTCTTTCATCTCAAAACAAATTTGGATAAAATAGCTACAAATATATATTACGTACCTAGTATAAAAAATTGAAATATGTCCAATATTTAAATTTTTTTAAATGAAGCATCATATATATTTCATTATACCAAATCTATTTTTTCACCATTATCATTGTCACATTTTCTTTATATTTTTATAGGTCTAATCGATCTTTATCAGTTGATGATGTATTAATATCAGACTCAGGGACAGATTATTCTTGTAAAATTATAGGACAGGAGTTACTACTACTATCTCCAGACAAAAATAGCTCATCTGGCATGTTATGCATCTACCGACTTCGAGCAAAATCAAGAAAGGTGAGCATTTTGTAACCAAAAATTTGTTTCAAACAAAAAGTTTATTTGTTTACTTGAATTCGTCATTTATCCGACCGCCCGCCCGAGGGAGGGTTATGTTTTTCAGGGACCCGGTGATGGTATAAGACATGAGACATAAGATATGTTTAGGAAGGACTCTTATATAAGTATATGTACCTATGTATATGTTTAGAGGGGGAGGGGGGGGGTATAATTCCTCCCCCGAAGGGGGGGTACCGGAAATCAATAGTTTTTTTTTAATTTTTTTTTCAAAATTAAAAATTTCTAGGTTATTTTAGGTAGAATAAAATAACTCGAATATTAAGTGTACGTATAGTGGGAGGGCCTTCGGCGACCAGCCTCAGCCTCTACGGCTCGCACGGGTGCCTATGCTTTGTCACGGCAGGCGAGGGCTGCCCTTCCTCCACGCCTACGGCTTTTTATATACACTCTAGGGGTAGTACCCACAAGACTGTATAGATTCAGGGTGCTCTGATTCTGTTTTGGAACAGATTCAACCTATTTTTTGCATAGAGTCAGGTGCTCTGATTCGGTTTTGCAACAGATTCAACCTATTTTTTCTATTAAATCACTAATCAGCATAAATACAACAAAAAGGCAACCTATTAGGTAAGCTAAATAAAAGACATGCATAAACTTTATAAACTTTGAATGAAATCACAAAGAAAAAAAAATGCCTGCATTGGTTTTATACTATAACAACAAAAAAATTAAATTACGTCAATTTTAATGCATAACTCACAGCAGTTTCGGAACACAACCAAAAAAAAAATATCAAGTCATAAAATCAATTAAAATTGCACCTTAAGACAATTTTTGAGGTTATTTTACGAAACTTGAACATTTTTTTTGAGGAAACTATCGATTTCCGGTAACTGAAATTTCGTGAGATTAATAACAATAACAAGAGCTATTCTGGAAAAAAAAATGAAGGTACCTTTGTTCGTATACTCTTGTAAGAGACGAGCCTATATTTATTTATAACCGCCAGTTACACTTCTCAATGTAGTTAACACAAACAATTGCAATCTAAAACAATAAAAAGTAAAAGAGGATAAATAATTTAAAAGGTAAATAAATTCAATACAGATGTCAAAAAATTTAATCTAAACAATAATAATCTAGCATCACATGTATCAAAATGTCAAAGTAATATAATATCAAAGTAAAAAAGTAAAATATTCTGTTTATAAATAATTTTAATACTAAGTACTAATATATTTCTATTAAGGGGGTACTATCCCAAATTTGCCTCTTTTCAATATAATATATATATATATATATATATATATGTATATGTCATTTTTTAGTCTTTTATCAACAATGTTGAAAATGTAACTGTGAATTGTGTGATACCGGTTGTGTCTGCTTACGTGTATTCCACTGTCACATTCGTATAATATTGTCTTTTTATTCTAGACCTAAGGATGTGACTAAGAAGCGCAGACATTAAGAAGATCATACTCATGATGATGAACAAGAACATCCATACGAAATAGGCATCGAAGATTGTGAGTTTCGTGAGTTTATGAATAAATAAAGACAAAATATTTAAAAGTAAATATATTTTTAGCTTTTTGTTTACAATATTCACTTTTGTTACAGAATGTATTCAAATGAATTCATAAAGATGCATTCTTGGCGTAAAAATAAGAAAACTGGACAGATAGAAGTAAACCAAAAATCTGATTGGTTTATTCAAGCTCAAGGCCAATTATATATTTGTCAAAAAGGAAAATGTGCATTGGCCGTATGGTACGGAAATAATCAGATAAAAACCGAAATTATACTAAAGCATGACCAATTATTATTTTGGCATGAAAGAATGGAGCCACATTTGCTTTCGTTTTTCAATGATTGTCTTTTACCAGAAGTGGTTGATCCCAGACACAGACTAAATTTACAAATTCGTGATCCAGAATATGTGAAAGAACAGGATAAAGAAAACATGTGTCCGAAAGCCCCTCCAAGAAATAATTATCCAGAGACAAACTCGCGACCAAAGGCCGTAGTAGTAGAAAATAATGAGGAGATTGTAAACCACGTGGTTGATTTTGAATTCTTCTGATTAAAATATTTTAAAAGAACCATTGTCCTTTTGTTTTTACAATTTATCCTGAAAATGACGTGTAAAAAATTCTCTGGGCTCCTATACCAACGATTAGCTTATCATCACGAAAACTTATTTTTTTGTGGTCAATATTTTTGAAAATAAAACCATAATAGCGACTCCACTGCTTCTGTTCTAAAATTTCAAAATACAGTGAAAACTCGATAACTGTATCTGTATGATAATTAAATTTATTTGTATTTAATAATATAATATTTATTTTTGAATTGATTAGTTATTTAGTATGTTATGTGGAAATTGTGGAATATTGCAACGGCAATACTCCTGCAGCTGCGGTTTGTCGCGCTGACTCGCTGTAATACTTTATATTCTCTGCTCGCGGCGAGCGCGAAACCACGCCCATCAAACACTGATTTCGCCACGGTATATCCTCTTAATATTATGCACGTGAATTCCGAAAAACTCAGTGGTGCATGCCTGACCGGGATCGAACCTGGATCTCAAGATTGGAAGGCTAGCGTTCTACCCCTGAGCTACCACCGCTTTTTACACATTTTATTTTACCTTTTCTCCTGTCTTTACCAAATTATTCATTAAAATGTACTAGCTCTATGCCTTCATCTGAAAGATAAGATAGCGGCACTCTTACTGCCATCTGTTGCAAAGCTTTTAAATTCTTGGAGCAGCGGCATCTGTAATTTATACGACGAACTATTGTTGACGAACGAATAGCACAAAGCCGAACGCAACGGCTGGTTAAGTTGACTCTGTCAGTATTTCAAAGAGGTCGCTATGATAATAATGTTTGCCTGTTATGTGGACAGATGTCGCTACTGAATTCCTATTTATGGTTACAAATATCTGCAGGCTTTTGTATTAAAAACTAAAGTAAAAGTCTCCCACTAACACCGATTCGGCGCAACACAACTTGACTTAATTGACAGGACTTAACTTAATTTAAGTGTTCTGTCCTTTTCTTTCTGTATCAAATAGACAAAGACGGGACGCTCAAAATAAGTTTAGTCTTGTCAGTTGTGTTGCGTCGAATCGACACCAATGTCTATCTATTATTTCACTTAATTCGCAGTTTAACATCAAACTTTTTCACGATTCGTGGGTTAATAAAATCCAGACAAGCAAGTTGCGTTAGGGCTGGGCCGGGTACTCTCTGTCCCCCTCTTTCAACGTGAAGCTGCAAAGGCCAAAAGAAAGAAACACAGGTTTGTACTCTTTACCTTTAAAATCACAAATAGCTATGGTTTGAAATGTAAAAACTAACCTAATAGACTAGGAGCGTACAGTCGGTAACCCTACGTATCGAGTAACAAGATGGGACTAATTTGTAGTTGTGTAGAAAAAAAACTACATCAAAATAGATAGGGTTGGCTGTGCGCAACCTGGAGCATTTTGTTTTTGCTGTGGCTGTACAAAATGCTCCAGGTTGCGCCCAACCAAATCTGTTTATTTTGTTGTAGTTTTTCTTTCTACACAACTACGAATTGGTCACATCTTACTGAAAACGATGCTGAATCGAATTTTTATCAAATACATTGATCTTTGATAAAATAAGGCTGACTCACGTTAGTATTATACCAATATAGGACGCGCAAACCTTGTTTTTAAGTACATTTTGATACGCTCTATCGAAAATAGTAGATCCTTTTTTGTTTAATTAATTTTTTTATTTTGATTATATGTTGTGTTACCTTTATTTATTATTTATTTTAATTATATGTTGTGTTACTTTTATGTGTTTACAAATAAACTATTTTATTCTAATTATTCTTATTCTTAAATTGTTACTTATAGATTTTTTTATCAGAATAATTTCTTTTTTCGCTGACTGTAATGCTACAGGTTGCGCCCAGCCAACCCTGTTTATGTTGCTGTAGTTTTTTTTCTATACCTTCGAATTGGTCACATCTTGTTACTCGATACATATAGAGTTACCCACGGTGCGCCTGTAGTTTAAAAGCAGGGACCATTAATAGTAGTTTATGCTACAAGGGCGAAAAGGAATAAATTACGAGGACGATTTAAAACACGAGCGTAGCATTTTAAACGTAACCGAGTAATTTATTGCTCTTACGCCCGTGTATCATACTACGTTTTTCAATGCATAGTGTGAGGAAATAAAACAAATATAATCAAAGAGAACAATTTAATTATTAAAGTTGGAAGTTACATTGTTGCAATTTTGCAAGTTAATGATTGACTCAAAAGGATTGTATCCAGAGCCGTTAAACAGTGGAAAAAAAAGTATAACATTTATGGTACACAGGAAAGGTTGCAGGTTAACCAACTTCTCGTAAATAAATTTACAGCATGGAACACCAAAGTTATGTAAGAGACGAGTAAAGGAAGCTAGTCGCCACCACCCAGGGAATCCTACTGTGGGGACTAGAGAACGCCAATCTTTGTTTTTGTCCGGTTAATAAATAAATTTGAATTTGAATTTGAAATTTGAATTTGAATTGAATTTGAAATTAAAAAATATATAATAAAGCCCTAGGGCAATATAATCGACTTTCTGTTTGGTTTTGATGCATAAAAAGTGGGCCTTTACGAGCACTTGCGTTGAAAAAACATAAAAGTACGAAGTCCTTACTCTCTTACTGAACAAATATATTATATTCCATATAACCAATCTCCTTGCAGATTGATACTGCAGGTTTCAAGACTAATCCTGTCTAAGCTGGATAAGCCTACGGTAGCCTATCAGCTGAAATGTTTGCTTTCAGCTCTTGAGCATTAACCATCGTAGGAAGATCCACTTATCCACTTTTCTTTCATAATACTAAAATGTTCACAAAAGGAATGTGTTCAAAAAAACGAAGTCAACTTCTCAATGAGGGTCCCGTAATTGAATCGTACAATTATTAATGTTGGGAAGATTGCTATCTATAGATCTCGTGATTTACTTTTCTAAAATAACGAAATTGAAACGAATGGATTTTTTTTTTTACTTACTACAGAGGTTCAAAAGAATACTGTTTTTTTGCAAACTCTCTGTTTGTTTGTTCACGCACATCTCCGAAACTACTGAACGGATTTTAATCTGTTTTTTTTTTTATTATCATCGTGGTGACCCTGTCCAACACAAAGGGGGGTGTTAATAAAATAACGCCCAAGCTGAAAACAGGACAGAGTAGAATTAACGCGGGTGGAGTCGCGGGCAGGGCACATACTATAATACTTTACACACTAACATCTGAATATATTCGTTCAGTCAGTAATTGTGCGACTTTAGTTTATAAACTTCTTCGCAGCGTTGTCGGGATTATCTAGCGAGGCCAAAAAAGCTTTGTTTGGGATATTGTCAATTTATAATTCAATTGAGATGGAACGTGAGCGCTTATAATGTTTGTTTCTGAAAAAAAAAGTGATTTTGTTTCATGTAGGGTACGCGGGCGAAGCCGCGGGCAGAAGCGGTAAACCATAATTTTGAACAAAACCAATTTTGTGCCAGACTGGCCTCTACTAGGCCCCCCGTCCTCTCCCATAACAAAACCCTGAATACGAAAATGAATTCAAATCAATACTTATCTCGTTGAAAAATTACTGTGGCAGACAAACGGACGTTACACATTTCATACCACAAGGGCCAATTCTCATTTTGGGAACGGAACCCTAAAAACAGTCGATTTTTGTAATAAATTTATGATATGATATGAGGTTTGATTTGAGGCGGTTATCGGCAGAGTGTTTAGTTTTTAAGAAAGTAGTTTTTCCTTTATTAAATATAAAAATTTTTAACTTTATTATTGTCATTGTCATCTTGTAAATATTATCTGTCATCCTGCCAATATTATTACTCCAACTGATGCCGGGCCCAGTGGGGCCCAAAATATGTCTTGGAATCTATTGTAATATCTTATAATAATTGTGTCTCATTTATAATATACATTTACCTTTATTTAAATTTGCTCAATAGTTATCCAACATTATTAGCTAATTTATTGTATAAACTGTCGTCGCAAAGTTTCCATAGGTTCCTGTAAATTAAAATTTTAAAGTTTTGAATCCGCCTACTAAACGGCTCAGCTGAGTCGTTTGGACGACCTCTTAATTTTGTGACCCGGGTCCAAAGGGGATTAAAGAGTTTAGTATGGAGTCTGGCCTGGACTCCCTCCCTACCGTCCGCTATTTTGTGCTTTTCTTTCAACATGGCGGTGTCGAATAATTCTTATAAAATTCCATAGGTAGTTGGCATAAATACAAACAAAAAGTTGAGAGGTGTCGTGGGACACTCGGTTTGAACGAAGTTCCTTTCGATATCGACGCGCAAGCCGCTGCCGCGTCGCGTTGCTCACCCCACCCCGTACTATGAAACGCCGTACTATGAAGCGATACGATGAAAACGCAACGTTTGAAATGTTACACTTTTGTCGGTCTATCCTCATCTGCCAAGCGTCTGGAGTATAACGTGCAATAAGGAACTTCGTTCCAAAAAATATTTTTTGACATTGTATGGCATAAAATTGTATGGTACTTGCATTTTTCTCGCCTTTCCGTAGTGAGGTGAAAAATTGTGTGTTTCGCTCGGCAGCTAAGTCATTTTGCGTCTTGTACTTTTGAAACCTTAGCTACGCTCAGGATTCTATTTTTGAATCGTATTTTCGATCCTAGAATCTTTCGCTTCCTCAGGTTTCAATACAAGTACTCGCGCCAAATAAAAACTTTGCAGCCTTGCATAACAACTACTTCACCTCACAAGCTCGGACAGGTTATATTTATCATGCGACATCTGCGTGCAAAAGTGCTATTTATCCGCTAGCGCGGAAAATGTTTTTAAAATTCGAACCTTTCTATTTAAAAAAGGTTTATATACCACCAGCCCACCAAAATGCATCAATACTTATTTCATGTCAGTGCACCAGCCTCATTTTTAGAACAATCGCACTAGCCAGCACGACGATTGCGCGAAAAAAGAAAAAGGTTTGTTTTTTCTTTTGTTATTTTCTTGCACCACTGTCTTCAAATAATTCAAGTCCGCTGGACTGAATATTGACGACCTGGACGGCAATTCTGGCACATGCGACAATTTGCGAGGGCCAAAGGCGGGTGATTTTAAGAAGCTCTTTGTACAGAAATGTAACGAGATTTTAAAATAAAAACCTTTTGTTCGGATTCAAAACATGTGTTTACATATCTTTTAAGGAATTTTACTTCGTAGAATTATCATCAAACGGCATTTATTACGCGAGTAACAAAGTCGTATGAAACATAAAGCGTGTGAAAAATGTTGCGAGAATAGCTGCCCTGATTATAAAAGCAATTTGATTATCGCTATTTTGGCACTGATTGCTGCAGTGAGTGACGTGAGCGTACTCGGAACTAATGATAAAGATGAGACAATGAGGTTATCTATTATAACAAGCGTCAATTTTTGTTTCTGGTACGCTGGATGGGGCGCTTTGAATCGGCACAAAAAAGAACTGTAATTTTGTATGTCACAACATGTCCAGCGTACTTGTATTACTACATGTCAGTGTCTTGCGCCAAGTTATTTTGCGTCTCGTAACTTCTGTTCTTATAAGAATGTCATAGGACTATGACATTATATCTAGACAATGACGTGCGTCAAGCAAAGCGTCAATTTTATAACAAGCGGCAATTTTAGTCTCTGGTACGAATGAGGGCGCTTTGAATCGGCACAAAAAATATTTTTTTTTACAATATGTCCAGCGTACAAACTTGTATTACTTACTACATTGCAGTGTCTTGCAACTATTAGCATTTTCTTCGCTGTAGTGAGGTAAAAAATTGTGTGTTTCGCTTGGCAGCAAAGTTATTTGGCTTTTGTTTAAATCACCACCAGATAAAGTAAAAGGAACCCTAAAAATATAATAGTGCACAACCAAAATTAGTGTATGTACACCAAAATTTGTTAATTTACACCAAAATTTTAACCGCATTTTTGATTCTGTATTGTCATAAAAAAAATCACCACGAAGTCACACCACGTATGGTGTGCCTCGCCATACCTAACCTTCTAACTTAATCTACCTAGCTGAAGGATTTCCGATTTCCGGTGGATACCCTTCAAAGCTAGGTTTGGTGTACATTTACAAATTTTGGTGTTCACTACTATTTTATGAGATATCAAAGTTTATTTGGGTTGTCATTGTACATATTTTTTGCCAAGACATACTTTTTCCTCTAGAACCCTCTCTTCCTCAGGTTTCAATACAAGTATGTACTTGCGCCGAATAACAAATAACTTTTTAAGGCGCTACGGAAAAAAAATCGACACTTTAAGGACTTGCATATCTACTACAGTAAATAATGTATTATTTTGATAAAAAAGTATATTATTTTTGGATTCTTTTTCTAGGGATCTGTTAAAACAGAAACGCGATTGGAGAAATTCGGCTCGATAGAAATATTTATTGAAATGAGGTCCTTTTCGACACCAATTCTCCTGGTTTGACAGTTTAGGATGTCATATAGATTGCAACTATATTTTACAAGATGGGTTTTAAAGGTATCTAGGACCAGCCCCCCTATTCTGTATCTTTAGTTGCCAACTGCACGAGGTGCCTATCATCAAAAACATAGCTAAAAACTGAAACTTCAAAATTGCCTTTAGTGGGTATTGAACTATTAACAATCTGTGTCGTCACTTCAAGTGCGAAAATATCCTTAGGACATCGGAATTCGATAGTATATCTATGTTTTTGATGATAGACAACCAGTCCAGAAGGCAACTAGAGATACACAATAGGCCCGCTGGTTAAACGAAATTTTGATAGCAACTTTAGTACATTTTATATTAATAAAAAACCGACTTTTTGCTACTTTTCCACGAATCCGTCCCTCTCGCACTGAGGATTTTTTCGCATATGGAGTAACAGGGACGCTAAAACTTTTACATATCGCCTTAAAGCGGATAAAAGAAAAAAATATAATTACGACGTATCCCAATTTTGTTTTGAATTGGATTTGGATATTCCAAAACAAGGAAATACAATTTTGGTTTTATTTTAGGCATGTACAGCCAATTAATAAATACCAAATGTAAATGATTTGATGTAATGAATAAATTATTCACAGGTAAACACATGTCATAAGACGTTAATTATTGAATAATTTTACTATAATTACTTTTAATTTAATTTAATTTAAATGGTACAGTAACAAATTACAAACAAAACATTCACATAACACTTTGACAATCACATAACAAGTAATGTTCATAATTAGATTTTACCGTACACAACATTCGAAATAACAGATATAAAAATTGACAATTTAGAACACAAAGAGCATGAATAAAATTACTATAAAAAGACTAGGAAGATATACATAAATTATATAATATAACTAAATATATATAATTATATAAATTTTAACATATAAGCTTTTTTTTTTTTTTTTTTAATTTATTTATCTAATTATCATGTTTTGTACATATTTTTTACTTATAAAAAAGAAAATCACGTAAACCCTTAGTGGGTTTAAATGTGATTTCTGAGCCACTTCTTAGGTACAGTACATAACAAAAAAAAATACAAGTAAATAATAAAAAACATTTAACTGAGCTAATTAATTGTTCAAGACAATAGATGTCTCTTCATAATTTTTCTTACTTTTTTAGGTTTGACATCTATGTCTTGCAACACTTTACCTGGTATACTATTTAAGATTTCAGGTAGCATGTAGTTCCAAGTGCGCTTTCCATAAATATTGTTGCATTTGGGCAGAACATAAGGAGGTAGATAAGAAAGGTTACGAAAATGTTGCGGCCGCGTTCTCTTTTGAAGACAGTTGACATTATTATATTCTTCACACACAACAGCTAGTTTAATCTTATTGAATACATCAATTACTCTGCAGTATTTAAATAATCCTTTCTCATCTTCTCTGAAACGGTTTCTTATGTTGATAGGTACAATGTTTTTTAAGATACTTCGTTGAAGTTTATAAATTTTTTCAATATAGGTTTTATAAGTACGGCCGTAACTACTTAGTCCATAACTAATAATAGAATCCGCCATAGACATATACAGTAATCTCACTGTAGGGAAGGGTAATTTATATTTCAATATTACTAATTTAGCTAGAATAGCTCGTAGTTTTTTACTTATACGTTCTATATGCGGTCCCCATGTAAAATTTTTGTCAATGATTAGTCCTAAGTATGTATGTTTGTCGACTGATTCAAGTGACTCACATTTACAATCAGATTTATTGTTATTCATATGCATACATAGGTGATCGTGGGCAACGATGCGTGGTATAAAGGGTGATTTTAAGTATGGCGAATGAATGTACAACAATTTGGTTTTTTGTGCATTTATAACCAGTCCAACATCGTGTGCCCATTTACATAGCTGATCATAGTTGTATTGCAGAGTATTTTGCGCGACGTTGATATCTTCGTGCGCTGTCAAAATACATGTGTCGTCAGCAAACTGGTACACAGACCCCTCCCGGAATATGTTGCACATATCGTTTACATAAAGTAGGTATTCTGTCGGGCCCAAAATTGAACCTTGAGCGGTGCCTTCTTCGGTTAATAAAGTGTCACTGAGTTTGCCAGCTATACTGACAGCTGTGTACCTGTTTTTATGATAATCTTTAAACCATTCTAGGAATGGACCCTGTATACCATTTTGCTGCAACTTTGTATAGAGTGTTTCATAATTTAAAGAATCAAAGGCCTTGCTAAAATCTATGAAAACTGCAAGCACATGCATTTTAGAGTCCATGTGCCTGTTAACTTCATTAGAAAATTTTGCTAGTAGCTGGGTGGTATTTTTATTTTTCTGAAAGCCGTACTGGTTACCGTTAATTATATTATTCTTAATAAGGTAATTTTGTATTTCAAAACCCAGGTACTTTTCAATAATTTTATCAATGCATGATAAGATCGTTATCGGTCTATAGTTGTTAATATCAGTAAAGCTACCCTTTTTATGAATAGGTCGAATCATTCCTACTTTTATTTTATCTGGATAAATTTTATTTAAGATACACGCATTTATAAGATGTGTAATAACAGGTGTAATTTCAGTATTTATACATTTTATGTCCTTGGCTCTTATACCATCATGGCCAGGACTTTTCTTATCATTTATATGTTTTATTACATGGTATATAACATCATCATTAGCTTTTTTTAATCGCATAGATAGGTCCGGCCTTTTTACATAGGATTGTGAATCGAGGAGGGGTACATTACATGAAGAACGTAGCTTTTTTACATTGTTTTTGAATTCCGTGGCAAATAAATTAGTGGTTTTATCAATATTATTCTTGAAATGTTTAGTTATTACCTCATCAATAGACTTCATTATTTTACCGCAAAGACGATTCACAATTTCCCACATTTTTTTAGGATTTTTAAAATTTTTACATATTTCTTTTTTAGTATAGTTATTTTTTACATTATTTATATGTTTATTGGTTTTATTTCTGTATGAATTATACAATACTCTATTTTCTAATTTACTTTCGTCCTTTTTCCAGATCTCATAAAGCTCATCTCTCTTCTTACACATACGAATTATTGTTTTACTTAACCATTTACAAGATTTTCTCTTACTAAGGTTAATTTTTGTAGTTATTTTACATCTATCGTAAACATCAGAAAATTTTTCTAAGATAAAGTTAATAATATCATTTGGGTCGTCGAGGCTTAATGCCTCCGACCAATCTAATTTACGAAGTTCAAGTTCAACTTTATCGCTGTCTATCTTAGTTATAGTTTTATACATATTATGTTGTTGTTTACTCGAGTCGTCCAGCAATGCGAGACCGGTTATGTAGTGGTCGGCCAATGCATTGTTTACCACGACGGTGTGCACGGTTTGCTCAATCGCGTGTGACTCAGAGTTACGAATAAAAATATGATCTATACAGGATCTAGTTATCATATCGCGTCTTTTTTCTACCCGTGTATATTGGCTTATGCCACAGTCTAAGCTATGTTCGGACAAGGAATTAAGATATTGCGTTACATTAGATTCTGAAGGAGTTTTGAGATCTAAATTCATATCCCCTAGGAGTACATAGTTTTCTTTTGGGGTGTGCAAGGATAACATACGAGAGAGTTCTTTAATAAACAGGTTTTTACTTCGCTCTGGAGGACGGTACACAGCGCATAAAGTCGTCTTATAACCGTAATTAGATTCTAACTGTCCTAATACACATTCGTAATTTAATGTACGAGCTTGGAATCTAGAAAAGTTAACACTTTTATGGACGTACACAATAATGCCGCCTCCTGCTCGATTGTTTCGTAGCTCTGTGTGCATTTCATAGTCTTCTAATTCAAATAACTTTTTGCAGATATCGGTGATGTTAGCCTCTGTGATTACAATGACATGAACTAGGCGCGTACTGTTCGTTACTATCATTTCTAACTGAGAAAAGTTTTTGATCATAGACCTTATGTTGACGTGCAGCATTATAAGCGAGTTTCGTTGTGGTAGTAAGTCATCCGCAAAGTCATTCCATGTTTTGTGATTGGTTTCATGAATTTCTGATACAAAGTCATCCATCTTGAATTATATAGTTAGTGGTACGAATAAACAACAAAAAAGAAAAATTCGGAAGATTCACTTAGAAAACTCCTTGGATAGCCTTTCAATATCCTTCGTGGATCTAATGTTATTAATTTTTTCTTTTTTTTTTTAGTCTGATAACAAAAATAATTTATGTTTAAAGCAGCCAGGACAATCATTCACTTATATGCCATTAATTTGGTTTCTTTTCCATGTCATGTCATATTTACTTTTAAACGTTGGCAAATCATATATACATGTATTTATATATGTAACCTATTAGTATGTAGTATATAGGATGAGATTTGGTCGGCCGCCTGGATTCGTGCTGGGGGCTCGGTTGGTGATCATTGAACCTTGTTCCTGGTCCCTGGCCGGGTCTCCGGTATGGGTTCGGGCGGCTGATTGGATTTTACCTTGTATAATATATATTTTACCTATCATTTTAATCGTAAATATATTGCTACATAAATTAAATAAACCTTTAATTTAGTTCATGTTCATTTATTATTTTATTACATATATTTTCTTTATTAGATTAAATTTGACGTGTAAAAAGTGTATATATCTATACCTGCTTTGCAAAATAAACTATTTGAATTTGAATTTGAATTTATTATTTTTTATTTATTGGCTGTAACGTAAATTTAACCCTAAAATTAAATTTCTTGGTTTTGAAATATCGAAATTCGAAATAAATCGGATAAATCATATATTTTCTATTGCTTGAGTTTAATTTTTACAACATGGCTAAATATTTCACATTACTGTTTTTGGTGAAAATGGAACGGCATCAGGAATAATCTGGATTCATTGTTCAGTTCAGTATGATAAGTAAAATTTACACTTGCTAAGATACAAAATAAAATATCAGTGGAATAAAATGTATTCCAAGTTAAACCTACAATGTCCTGAGTGAAATCCTTTCGGCGGAAGCTTTTTAGAAGTTTTTACACTGAAGCTACTTTTTGAACAATAAACGCCTTAGGCAAGTACAGTCGCCCAAACGTTAACGTGCTTGGTGGTAATTCTTATGACGCTGCCGTCAGGGGTAAATTTTACAAAGCCCGGTCGTTTGAACTGGAGAGGCGTCTAGATTTAATTAAGGTGCTTATGTAATTAATATAAGGCTTGAAATTCTTAAACAATAAATTGTTATACATTTAAGGTATAAATGTTTACCATATAAACTAGCGTTTTGATTTCAGAAATCATGTGTGGATAAATTTTCCTCTATAGAAACTACTCAACAAACAATTCGGTCGAGTAATCAAGCACCTGGTACGCTCATGAGTCACCACCAGGCACTGACTGAAAATCAGCGCTGAGGGATTACACCTTCAGCACATCGCTGAGTCAGTTGCCTTTTTCAGCAACAGCCTACCGTATAATTCTAACGTAATTTTATTCAAATTGTATTGTAAGTGTAGCTGTTGCCGGAATAAATGTGTTTCTTTCTTTCTTCTTCTTTCTTTCTTTCTTTCTATGCCTATCTATTTTATAAATGTTTTATTACAGTATTTTTTATTATTCCTTGTCATATACTGTTTCTTTATGCTTCTGATTGGTTTTATAAGTTTTATGGCATATTATAATGTCATACAGGCGTTATTTCAACTATTTTACAATACACTTATATGTACTCGTATAGTAGTCTTCACAACGACGTCTATAAACCTCGTTGACGTACAATGGCTGTATAACACACCTTATAAAAATATTTGACACTAATAAAATAAATTTTAAAAAAGATGTTGGACAAATTCTAGACACTAAAAACTAATATAAGAAATCGTAAATAAATATAAGATCGAATAAATAGGCATGTGTGTGCATGGACGATGGTATGTGAGATTGCATGTGTGTGATTGTATGTATGAATGCTAGGCTTAGTTGTAAATCTGTTCTTACCATTTATGAATTGCTTTGTAAACTTTACTTCATTATTTTATTTTAAATGAATTTTTTTATTCAGAAATGTCACCAATTAGTTATAATACAAAGATAATATATTTGAGGAAAGCGTAGAGGAAGTAAATTTAACTAACCTTTAACTTATATTTTAAAATGTGTCTATGTGTAATTTACTTCTGTGTCTTTTCCATGAAATAAATAAATACATACATACAAAGGTGAGGATATTAAGGTATATGCGACGGATCGCGTTCCCAAACGAAAAACGAAGATTTTCTTATTTTTGAATACAAAGTATTAATTTAATGTGATTTATGGCATTACGCGACAATAATTTAATGTTAGTTAGGCTTGTCTAGCAAATTTGTGTTATTTTAAATTTCTTAACAAAAATTAAATTTGGGAACTGTTGGATTTTATAAATGAAAGCTTTCCACAGATCCCAAAAAAACGTACAAGAACGCAGATTTTGGTCCTATCTACTACGCCTAATTTGAACTATATCGCATTATGAAAAAAAATTAAATAAATATATATTTTCATTACCTTTAGATGGCTTTTTTATTAATCGACTATGTAATACACATTAAAAATAAATAAAAAATAATACGATATATTTCGACTCTTTATATGGAGTCGTCATCAGTCGAATGCAGTATAAATTAATGACACAAAAATAATATAAAATGAATAAAAAATTACAGCTTTAAAAGAAACTGATAAAAGTTGAACATCGAATTCCATAGAACCAATAAATAATTCTGAAGCCCGCACGAATATTATTTCTACGTAGCAAAACGAAACAACCTTTTTATCGAATTAAACGATTTCCGAAACAAAAGCAGTTTCATGAATACTTGTTACTCGTAACCAATTTAATACGGCTACGAAAATGCTACGCGGGCCTACGGTGGCGGCGGCGCGACGCGACGACGGTCGTCGACGCGACGGCGCGATGTAGCGAGGGTGGGCTGCAACTACGCGCCTAATCTAATATAAAAAAAAAAAAAAGCCAAGTGCGAGTCGGAATTGCGCACACAGGGTTCCATACCACTACACATTACGGGTACGGAACCCTAAACCATGATAAATAATTCCACTTGCAGTTATTTAGGACCAGCTTAACTTGAAACTTATTATATCTTACGTATCGATGTATCTAAGGGGTCTAACTAAGTTAGCCATTGAAAACTTCCTAAATACTCGTAAATAGATATTTGTAATTTTCAGATTTTTTCAATATGTGTGTGCTATAAGACCTACCATAAACGAAATTTCAATTTTATAAGTCAACTGGAAGTGCCCTATAGGTTTTGATTCCCTTGTAAGCAAAAATTTGTATGAAATTGATTATGTAAAGTGCAATAACTTTTATTCACGTTCGAAGCCTGATTTTTGTACAGCACCATGGGGCTGTAGATTTTTGTAGGAGGTATCAGTTTCAACTTGATATCTCATACCGGACCCGAGCAAAAGTGATCCTATAAGGGTTCCGTTTTTTAATTTTAAGGTACGCAGAATTTCTATCTATGAGAAAAGTTAATTTTAATAAATCTCAAAGCCAGTCGAAATTAACGGAACACCTGTTTTGAAAATAGTATCCAGCACGCCGTCTCAAATGTTTCAATGTGAAACCGAAAAGTAATTACAAATTTTCTAACAAATAAACACTCTGAAACAAAATTTCCTCAGAACGACAAACATTAATCTGTACAGGCGAGAGATTCCAACGTCTATATTGCCAAACAATGCCTTTCAAAGAGCTACATACAAATAACTTCCAATTTAAATAACAGGCTCGCAAAGCTGAAAAACAACCTAAAACCGAAGTTGGGAATAAATTAGCCGTCCCCCCACCCCCTCCTTTTCCCAATGTGTACATTGTGCAAAATATTATTTGCGTTGCCAGACAATAATGGAATCTATAGCCACGCCCTGACATGTTAGCTTTAGGGCGCTCCGCCCAATGGAAGCTCATCGCTGATTGGCTGAGGGTATGCTCTGTCTCTTATGGATGGTGTTTGGCCTCCTTGTCTCTCCAGTGGCTTTTTCCTCAACGCCTGAGGGGTAAATGTTATGGTAGCTAACGTATACGAGGCTTTTCTAGGGCTCTGCTCGCATTGTTAAGGTATTTCGCATGAGAATATTTTTTGCGCCCGGTTTTTATTTGGATATCTACCTGAAAAGCAGTATGGGTATTATGAGATTTTTTTTGTTATATCTTTTGCGTAGTAGAGATTAAAGGATCGCATTTACAGGAGTGTTTTCTTGGGATTTTGTTGGCTGTTTTCTTTTGAGTAATATGGTGTTAAGTCGGTTCACTATATGACTCTATAC
Organism: Ypsolopha sequella; assembly: GCA_934047225.1. Classification (NCBI taxonomy): domain Eukaryota; kingdom Metazoa; phylum Arthropoda; class Insecta; order Lepidoptera; family Ypsolophidae; genus Ypsolopha; species Ypsolopha sequella. The sequence goes on along the minus strand of OW204002.1, from coordinate 6,233,270 downwards.
ATTTAAATAAACTTACGCAATTTGATTTGAACTACATAAGTGCTTATGCACTCGTATTAACAAAGAAAAAAATGTTGTCATAACCTACATTAAGTATAAGATGGTACGAACTAAATTGACAACAAGCTAAGTGTTGTAAAATTATATTATTACTAATTATTTTCTAGTTTCGGTTAAGGTGAAGTTTTTCCGGAATCTTTACCTCAACACCTAGGTTGAAGCAGCTTTTTTGCTTTTGCAAAATAGTAGTTACTTGCCATTAGAAGTTCGGCTGTGAATTACACATTCGAGCACTTTTCACCAACATAATATATTCCATTCCGTCTGAACATGACATCCAAAGTAATGTAACTCAGAACAAATAACAGACCGCAACAAAGTTGATCGATAAGTATGTACCAAGTAGAGCCTAATAATCATTATTAGTCAACGGCCTGAAATTCACGCACAAAGCCCGGCCCGCAGTAATAATAACGACGATTGTTGTGTTTACTGGCACGTAAACGTGGGCTAGGGTCGGGGAACGGGGTCCGACCCCCCGGGGGGCCAGGGGCGGAGTCAGGCGGAGCACAGTGCCCGCCGCGAGGGGGAACCGCTATCACATCAGTCCGTATCAGGCCGCGCGCGTCGCCGCATCTCTGACATGTGACCGACAGCATGGAAGATTGCGACCTCGGGCCATACAGCCGCGACATGATCATCGAAGGAGACTTGCCCTTGGACTTAAGGCCGCCACCTCGGCTGTACCTGCCCCACTACCTCCGAGAGGACAGAGAGGAATACCCTCAAGATGACACTTACGTTTCCGTAGATGAAGATACACCTGATATTCCTCCACCAGTTTCGAGCGACTCTGAAAGATACGACGCGTCCTCTCCAAGCGAAACCAAACCGTCATCACCATCCAGAAAACCTAAACAAAAATCTTCGTCACAGTTAATCAAGCCGCCGTATTCTTACATCGCTCTCATCACCATGGCGATACTCCAATCCCCACATAAAAAGCTTACTTTAAGTGGCATCTGCGAGTTCATAATGACGCGTTTCCCCTACTACCGCGAAAAGTTCCCAGCTTGGCAGAACTCCATCCGACACAACCTCAGTCTCAACGACTGCTTTATAAAGATCCCTAGAGAACCAGGAAACCCGGGTAAAGGAAACTACTGGACGTTGGACCCGTTGGCTGAAGACATGTTCGATAACGGAAGCTTTTTAAGACGTCGGAAAAGGTACAAGCGTCCTGCACCATCTTTGCAGCACGCTCATGCAGTTGTTGCGATGCTGGCCAGAGAAGCTTATGCTCCACTTCTTCCTTTGCCTTGCTACTTACCTCCAGGGCCTTTGTTGACCTTTCCAAGGCCTCCACCAGCAACTTTAAGACCTGTACCTCTTCCTCCGAGAGTTTCAGAAATGACAGAACCTAGGAGCAAGAGATCCCGTAACGGGTTTTCAATAGAATCCATCATAGGTCCACAGGAAAGTGTGGTGAATTCGGAGCCACGGAGAAGTGCTTTTTCTCCTCTTCATCAAGGAAATTGTCCACCTGATGATTGGGCCAGATGAATGTAGCTGAATGGGGGAATGTCGATGTCCCCCAGCTCTTTTTAGGTTCTTGGATTGTGATGTGAAGTTTTCTTGCCATTTCCTCGCCATTTTATCGACTGAACTGAATATTGACTTTAGAGAAAAAAACTGAAGTGAAAGTGACTGTTATTTTGGACAAGAAGTGTTCGGTTTTATCGGGTACGTTAATTGTATTTTATGTAAAATTATTATTTCACTGACATTGGATTGGTTTCTGTTTCTAGGTACATGTAACCGTTTAAAGAAAGAGCACCAAATGTACATTCGATCCGGAACTGAATGAGTATAACATATTTATAAATTACACACTACATATATATTATTTTTCTGTAAGGGAGTCCATTAATTAGGAATATGCCAAAAAGTCTTTGCTTTTTAGGATAATTTGCAATGAAACATCAGCCATTTTATATAGTTGATTGAAAGTTATCATATCGCCAAAATAAATATTTTTATCTTCTTGGAAATAACTCTTTTATCTATTTTATACGTGGATGTTTTGTGATAGATTTTCCTGGAAAGCAGTGCTAACCTAAAATACTTAAATCTAGTCATTCTTTGTACAAAGTAACTCAAAATTATTGTAAAATTCGTCTTGTAAATAACTATTTTATAATATTTATAAGATGTAGAAACGCAATACTAGTGTTTACCTAATATTGTAAGTAACCGAACCACCAATGTATTTAAATGTTATTATGTAGTAATATTTTTGTGTAACAATAACCAAACTAATAAATTTAAGGTCCAATATAAAATTACTTGAATATATGAAATTTTATTTACATCTCAAAAATCTATCATTAGGACACACTCCTAAGCAATAATCAATACAAAATTTTAATCTTTTTATTTATAACCATTAAAAATGTTGTGTTATTGTTTAAATATAATTAATTACAAACTCATACTGTAAATTTTATCATCTAACGATCAGCTAATTTATGTTTGTTGTTTTTATGGTTCTCTCAGTTCGTTTGTGTTTATATTAATGTAATTTATCTGTGTTGTAACTGTTTGTTAACCTGAGTAAATAAATAAAAATAAATAAATAAAACTTTGCAGAGGATTCCCGCCCGCCCTAGCGCTAGAGCCGCTACAACCACCCGCCCTACAGCTAATCGTCGGGACCCTTGATTCAGAAGGTATTTTAGCCTCAACAATCACCAATGGAATAAACCACTTATCTTTTAGTATTCTATTTCAAAATAATACGCGCAAACCATGGTTACAAAACACAATTCCTTTTGCTCGATTTTCCAGGGTTAAATAAAGTACAGACGCTGCACTATTTTTGTATTTAACTTCAAGAAAATCTTTGCGTTAAATGAGCTTGTAAATTTTATAATTAAAAACACATGATATTAGGGGAAAAATATCTACACTTTTATTTCAAGACCTCATTCAGTAAAAGTTTTAGGCTTTACAAATCGATTTTAAGGTACATTATCAACAAACCAACCTTTTGCTTTTTTGTACAATAACATAAAAGAGGAAGAAAAAAGTTCATTATAAAGATTTCATTTTATTCAAATAAATTTAAAAAAAGCCTAACTCCTTATGTTATCTATACCCAAACATAAAATACAGTACAATGTTATTTATTTAGTGGAAGAGACCAAAATTTAGACTCAAAATTGAGCAAAGCCGTGATGGTGTCGGCTGACAGAAGCGCAAGTGGCAGCTGTAGCTATATAGGAACTTGATTTTATTATTCTATGCACGAAATAAAATAAAATTACAATAAACTAGTAGGCTCAGTCTTCTTAAAAACGACTAGCTTTTTTTTTTTTTTTTAATTTGTTTTTGGGATAACATTATGATATTTATCATCAATTGCATAATCATGCAATTTTGCGAACTGTCATTTTGTGTTTTTGATAGAAATATTAGAGGAAAATTACCTGGGAATCCAGCAAGTTTAGGAAAATTCTTTATGACGTCTAAAAATGATACTTATTACTATTTTTTTGCCGTTTAGCAAAAAAAAGCTTTTATTATTGTATTTTTTTTTATTTAAACATTTTATTACATGAGGATTAAGTTTTAAAATATGAAAAAAATTTATTTTATTTCAATTTAGAAAATTATAATGCTTATAAATATAAATCAATAACGCCTGCCAGTATTTATGTTGGCAGGCTTAAAAGAAATTGCGAAAAGAATTTTCTTGGTGGTGTCAAATGAAATTTTCTTCCAGCGCATTTTATCTCCAAAAACTGACAGCCTTTGTATTGTAGATTTTTGCCTATGTTCTATTTTCACTCCTATGCCAGCGTATTACGAACTGTCATTGGGTGGATTGACGTTAGGACGACCGTTACACACTAGACTTTTCTAATAAGCCTAGCTACAGCTAAAGTTGTCGTCGTGTGCGGGTGGCTAAGCCCAAAGACTAAGTATTAAGTAGACCCGACTTAGTAGAGTAAACAACCAGCGCAAACGTTGGATAGTCCACACGTCGGGTTGGATTTAGCTGTTCTTTTTTATCAGATCCATGTGATAAGGAGAGCGAATTACGTCAGGGATTCGAACCGTGAGATATGGTGTTTGGGTGGTCTTTTCTTGATACTTTTTGCGAGCAAGTTCGGGTAAACTATGGATTTAGAGATCAGGATAATTATAGATTGCCTATGGAAGACATATTGGCGATTTTCATCTTTCATGTTCTTCGTGCGTATGACTACTATACGACTTTTTTGCGTAATTGCATTACGTTTTTCGATCAAACGAAAACCTTTACTTTTTTTAAAATTGATATTTTCTTTATAAAGTTATTTATAATTATAATTTATGAATAATTTATATTAATTTGTACCAAACCATATTATTAGTAATCGGCGCCTTCGGAGATTTGCTTCTCACGGCGACTGCTATGGTACTTGATGAGGCCATAAAGTCTCGAATATGCGTATTCGTTAGACCCGATCTCCAACTTGTAGCTTCTACGTGAAAGACTCTTATTAGGGTTTAATTTAGGGATTTTATTAGGGACCCCTTTTGTTACTATAATATACTATAATTATATTTTTAATAGTAAATATAGTCTCAGTATATTTAAAAATGACAGCCTGTACTTTGTGCATAGACAAAAACTTATGGCGATAAATGAAAGGCTCGTTTGCATTCTTTAATTATATACTTATAACTTTTCTAACGATAAACCATCAAAGAATATTCGTTCCTTGATGGTTTATTGTGGACTAGTTTATTAAAGACATGAGTTAGTATCTACTTATATTATGCACTACAAATGTTTTTTTTTCTTAAATCTCAAATTAGAGTGTACAATAAAACATGATAACATCAACCCACGTACGATCTCTGTTAAAGTGGAACACAAATATTATTTTGCGCAATGGCAAAAGTAAATTAAGCTAATAACCAGTATTTGTAAGGCTTTGAAATAGTTATGACAGTATATCTGTTTCAAAATAATTGTGATAATAAGATTCTATTGCAAAAGAGATAACAAAAATCTATTACTCATGCCTGTTTTCACAAACCTAAATCAGATGAATGAATATGATCAGATGAATTAATAAATTAATTAATGAAATGCACGGATCGGAGCGTGGCTTGACTAGTGACTAGCCCCTGAAGCTTCATGTTTTATGGGACTACAGGAACCATTGCATATCCAAGAGTAGACCGGGGGGCGCTGTAATGTAATGAAAGACGTGCCCTTAGTATATGAAAAAGATAGGGGTACCGGATATGCATGCTAGAGAACGCCTTGGATTTGTGGAGAGACGGTTAATATTTGAATCAGCAAGCTTTAATCACTTGGATATCGCAAGGCTGCAGACCGAGCTCTTATGACGTAGGTCCTGCAAGGCCGTAGGCCGAGCTTCGTTCACGTAGGTTCCGCGAGGCCATGAATGGGTGATTAATCTTTTAGCTGTCCTAACACTACGCCAAGAGTTAGCTGCGTTCTCGATTTTTGGTTGCTATAATCGCATTTTGTTATAGTCTTCGTTAGAGGTCTCACAGTATATTATACTTCATTGACATTTCTATTTTATATTATACCGCACCCACAGTCACCCACTCCTCAATAGATTTCCACTGAGTATTGTTTCTGCTTGTGTGAAGTCATACATGTGCGTGCATTGCCATTTCCGTATCAAATTCTGAAGCTCAGGAGAAAAAAAGGGTCGTTCAAGTGTCGCATTTGCTTGATTCTGAGAATTTTAAATGTGTTATTGCTTGCAGCCTCGGTTTGGACACCCGATGATGCCCAGGTTGCGTATTGCCAGACTGTATATTACCACAGACACGGGTTGCTCTGTGCTCGTAGGCAGTTTGCTTTAATAAATGAAGAGTATGTATTATGGCAGTATGGTACGTACCAGCACAGCCAATGTCTGTGTTAAAATACATGTTGCTTTAGAATATTGGATACGAGTACAGACATCCACAATTACTCTTTAGTCTGCTGCGGTACGTAGTATAGCATCGATAGTTGTGAGTATAATACATGCGAGTACAGACATTAGGATATCTCTTTTACTCCTCTGTAATGCACTATTGTGCCTCTCTTTTCACTCACTACCAACCCGTCGCTGTTCCCTGTTTTAAGCTGATATCCTAAAGACTGACTTATCGCTAAATAATGTAATGATAATCAGAAAGTCAAACAATGTTTTAAGTAATATCGAAACCCCAGAGCAAGCCAAAATCTACGCTATTCAAAGAATTCAACTTTTAAGGTCAAAGAAATTTCGTGTTCAGCCGACGACGTCTGTGGTAAGGACAAATGATAAAGGCAGAAGTTAAGGAAAAGGTCGTATACAAAGTGGAAGAGATGGCAAAAAAAGAAAAGATAATGTATTCGCAAATATAAAAAAGACATACCAAATGGGAAATGACAAGACAGAATTAACATAATTTAGTAGAACTCATTACTGAACCAATTTCATTTATTTTTAAATAATAAACATTGTACAGTTCTTGTGTTTCGACTAGCTTAATTTAAAATTATTATTTTTTACCTCGCCAAATCCTTTGCTCTGCACTAGTACATAGTTTGCTTAGGAAATGACGAGCATAATGTGTACTAATACAGAGAATGTCTGTGTTGAAATACATTTTGCTCTTTATTTTAACGAGCACAACGCGGTCCAACATAGACTATGGATGTCTGTGGTTATATACAGTTTGGCATTACGCACCCAGGTTCGGAAAGTAAGAAAAAACTGGCCAAGTGCAAGTCGGACTCGCACACGAAGGGTTCCGTAACATTAAATGTTTTCTTAGTGATACGTAACTTTGAGTTAGTGTTAATTTTTATTTTATGTACATTTCTCTCTCTTCAATTTGCTTTGTTAATTTGGTAATTTATATATATTTTTTCCCTTTTCAATTTGCTTTGTTTTGTGTAAATTTACTGAGTAACTTATAACGTAAGTACATGTTGCGTTGTTATAATGCAGTTCACATAAATTTATTTACTTGCAAGATTTATGTGGAAACTTGTTTGGTTTTAAGATTAATTTATTGTTATTTGTATTATGTGTTAAGAACACTGTTTGTTTCCCAATAAATAAAATAAAAATAAAAATTAAAAAAAAATATCTATAAAAACGGAGCCCCCTTAAATATTTATTTGATTCTGTTTTTTAGTATTTGTTGTTATAGCGGCAACAGAAATACATCATCTGTGAAAATTTCAACTGTCTAACTATCACGGTTCATGAGATACAGCCTGGTGACAGACGGACAGACAGACGGACAGCGGAGTCTTAGTAATAGGGTCCCGTTGGTTACCCTTTGGGTGAGGAACCTTAAAAAGTAATAATGATACGTAAAAGCACAAAAAGTGCGTATTTTGGTTGCTTTGTTATTGGAGAAGGTCGTCTAGACAAAAAGTGATAGGGCAAATGTTTTGTTTTAATTCGGAGTTTAGATTTTAATGTTTTTTGTTATTATTTTTGTTAAAAACGTTTATTTGGGCCTTTTGCAAAGCAATACACTTCGTTGAGCACTTTGGTCTTATCAGTTATAAAGATACTGGTGGTAACCCTGACAAGATACTGGTGGATTTAGACTGAGTCGCTTAATTAGGAGTTATCCTCTAGACTCTAGAGTCTAGAGTTTAAGGAAATTAGAAAAAACTATGATTTATTATATCTGGAAAGAATGAGTAAACTTTTTGAGGCCTAGCAACTAGCTAACATAATGCAACTGATGGAGATAAAGTGCGTGGAAATCAAGTTAATTGATTAAGGGCTATGCTTGAATAGGTATTCTGAGTTCTCCGGACTGGAAACCAGTAAACATTGATGTGAAGAACTTCGACGATGTCCTGGAATAAGTATGGAATTCTCTCGCCAAATTAACTCGCTAAAAAGACTCTTGATGTCGCTGGGAAGCACTTGACTCCTTTGGAGGTACTGGATCCTACGTAGGTCCCTCTGAGGCGATTGGTCTTCTGAATTCATGATTGGTGTAAACACACAAACACTGGCCGATGGCAGTCAGGTATCCCTGGATATTGCAGGTGTTAGATTGAAGTTACATATTTAGATACTGGTTTGGTTTCGTGGCAGAGTTGAGCTGGTGGCTTCACTACACTTAGGAACCTTGTAGATCACCTAGATTTAGGTTCGTACAAGAGTACTACTTGATTTAGCTAAACTTAATTAACACCACACTCGCGGTTACGCATAAGGTCGCGTATTATATATATAAATAATCGAATAATACTGGTAACTTATTGGTGAAAAACTTTGAAACACATTTATGTTGCGGCCGGACAGTTGGGGGCTGGTTCACAAAAAGGTTTTAATCGCTATTTTAGAGTTACCTAGAACAAAAATACGTTTCACCAGTTCTAGAGAGCATGAGAACTCCTTGCCAACCTAACCTAACCTTTTAGGGTACCTGAAATGAGCCGTAAAATGATATATAAACTGCTTGCTTCAAATATGCTTAAGAGGCCCCTTCACGCCTGGATTTATCTAAAGATTCATACAAAAGGTAAAAACTGATTGTGAAGTCAACAGCTTACCTTCTTCATATTTTTTCATATGTTTTATCTAGCGAACTCTAACTACGTCTCTATGCAGCCCAAAAATCAAAATTTTTTGAAACACCATATTGTTATATTGTAATATTGCCTTGTTTTTACGCAAAGTTTAGCTATTTCTATAATTTTCATCTATACTTACGGGAAATAAAAAAGTTAGAAGTACCTACAGACGTCGTTCATGTCAAGAAGATTAAGTTTATACACTTTTCTATAAATAAACAGTTATCGTTTCATGGAAAACAGTTTTACATGAAACCATTTCACAAATTCGGCGCCGTCGCCGTTTGAATATCTCGCCATCTCCGTCCACTCCGACCCGTCTCTCATCAAGAGGTACGAGGTGGCGAGATATTCAAGCGACTCAGAATTTGTGAAATATTGCTGCGTGAGTTGACACCGTCAGTGTTTTACCTCAACTTTTACATTGACGGCAATCTATATAATTTTTAAGACAACCTAATGAAACATGCAAGAATGTTTTTCTTTAGAATCAGTAGTGTCCTTTCGGTCCGGGGTGACCACTTCCCTATATGACGACTTCCCAACATGACCACTTCCTTTGTTTTCACTTAACCTGGCCAGTGACACCCGTATGATGATTAAATAAAAAGCAAAACCCTGCTCACAGAATAACTTTAAGCAATTTGAGTTTTGGAAAAAGTTAATAAAAACAAAAGCAAGGCCTTCACCAAACGACTGATAACAAGAGTTCAACAAAAATTGGATCTTCAAATGTCGCAATGTTTTCAAAACGCCCATCCAAGTTTACTTTGTATTTAGTACAGTTAAACTTTAATCTCTTGGGTAAATAGTTAGAAGTACTCGTTTGTCTAATGTTGATGTAATTTTTCTGTCTTATCTTAGGGTTTTTTGATTGTGAAATTAGGTCGCTGGAGATTGATGGTTTCGTGAAGTTTGGATTTTGTTATTTTATGTATATATTTTTATTTATTAGCTAATTTTGCCTAGGTGAAACTTTTTCATATTTTTTGGTCGATCAGTTTTGGAGATAAGGGGGGGACATATACATATTTTTTTATGGTTTTTCAAGTATTTTTCAAAAAATAGATGCAATAAAATATCGCCAATCTGTATATTTTTACAATTAACTTTGTAATACCAACAATTTGATACCCATATTGTATTTTTATATATTTTTATTTCAATTTATTGAACTTTTTTTTATATTTCTCATTTGTGCTTAATTATTTTTAAATCGCTATAATTTTCCTGTAATTGGCCAGCTATGATCTATAATTGTCATTTTTTTTCATATTTTTCAGTCTACCAGTTTCGGAGATAAGGGGGGGACATACATATTTTTGTGGTTTTTTAAAGATTTATCGAAACCAGTGCCAGTAAATATAGTAAAAATATATATTTTTATAATCAACTTTTTAATATCTACAATTTGACATCCATATTGTATTTTTAGGATAATATTTTTTATTTTTCTGACTTTTGTTTTGGAAATATTTTGAACAATTTCAAATTTTTCATATTTTCTTCCCATCGTGATATGTAGGCAAATTAATGCAATTTTTCTGCCAAATTTCATGTCTTTATCTTTAACGGTGCTAAAGTTATGAGGCTGTGACATACGGACGGACGGACGGACGGACAACAGAGTCTCAACATAAAGGTTCCTTTTGTACCTTTTAGATATTTTCATGTTCTTATTTTGAAAACCTACCATGCATTTTGTATGGGCATGTCCAATGAGCGTTTTTCTTTATGTCAAATTTAGTGTAAAATAAGTTTCCTAGATGGCACTGTCGTATTCTTTAGCAACAGAATCAAAAACAAAATTTGCACCGATTCCAAACAAACGAAAAACCACTTTGACATTGATTGCTACGAAACACATTTTATCTATGGTGACATAGACAGCGCCATCTGGAGGAAAGCTAAGAACTAAGAAAAAAAAACAACTAGAAAAACGCTCATTTTTGGAACAAGTTTCTTGTCGCACTCGGATGTTTTCAAACCAACCTCATTATCTTCTCAATGCATATATATTTCTGCCTTTGTATGTCTCGAAAAAAGTACATCTATTCTGAGAATGTAAGCCTATAGCTTGAGAATTACTTGACCGAATTTGATGTGGTATTCACTTAGGTGGAAGCGGAACTAGTGGAAAATGGGAAGATGGCATAAGTAAATTAATTAATACACCACTATCAAGGTTAGAAAACATTTCTACGAATAATATTTACTCTGTAATCTCAATTTACTTATTTAATCTACACAGTTATTGTTGGCAACACTGTTGCAAATCTTTATATAGACCTAGTGTTTGTTTTAGGCTTTACTCGAGAGATTCGATAAATATAGTTATAGTTGTCGGATAAATAGTGAAAACAATAATATTCTCATGACAATGTTGTTTTTCAGATAAGTAACAGCAGATGATGGAGTTGACAAGGCTATTAAATAATACCTATATTTTGTTGGAAATACCTATACTATGCCGGAAGTAAGCTACACTTACTCTTAAGGCGATTACCATCGCCAAATTAGCAGCTCGATATTTGTCACTACAAATATCAACTGAAACGACATTTAAATAACGTTCATATTAGCGCGCAATGCAAAGTGGCTGTTACGACGCTCGCTTCGTCCTTGAGAGGGCGAAATAGGAGAAAATTATACTTTTCACTTGGACGTGATTACTCGATTGAATAATCTTATGTTATGTTTATAGCTATAAAGTTTATCTATTTATCAAAGCATAGATGAATTCAATCGGCCAAGCAACTCAGGAGCAGTAGGGAATTTGAGGTCAAAAAACACCATTCAGTAAAAAAAAAAATCATGTAGAAGTTTTGGTGGTATGAAAAAGAAAACTGTTGCATATGTTGTCTAAGAGTTGATTATTCATAATACATTTTTTCATTGTTTTTGGTTTGGCCATAAACGAGGAGTAGGCTTTAGAAAGTACCCATTTGGCAATAGTAAGGGCCTTAACACAATGTGGCACAAGTCATTACTCTATATTTAATAGGGTGGAGCGAAAATCCACATTTTTTGATTTTCGTATTGTGTTGGTAATGGTGACCATAATAATAGCTTCGTGAATTTTGTTGTTTTAGGTTTATTTGTAGCTTTTAGTACATCGACATGATAAAATAGAATTACAATAATAAAGACATTTTTTAATGTGTCAGACGGAAGTCAATAGAAGCGGCGTAGTTGCCAGTACAGTTTTCTTCGTGGAGTTTCTACTGGAGCGCAGCGTAAACATATTGTAATAGTGGAATTACTTTGAAGCGATCTATAAAGAGCTTAAATAAAATAAAATTAAAAATATTGGATTACATCTTCTACCCCCGCATTGAATTCAAAGTTTTATAAAATGTACGGAAGAAAATAAAAAAAATTTTTTCGCTTTAAATTTTTTTGGTATTTTTTTTTTGTTAGATATCTATGCAATTAAACATAAAAAAAAATTGAACCAATATTCGTCACATAATATGTCTAAAATAAAATAAAAACTGTGTTTGTTCATAGAATTTCTCATTTGAAACATTTTTACCAGAGTTTTTCTTTCTTACGACTTAGGAACACAACAGAATTTTATGACCTTATTTTTAGTGAATTACTTATAGGTAATTACTTAAGGTTTTAACTAAAAAAAATACAAAATAAAATAAAAACGAAAAAAAAATTTTTTTTTTCTTACTTACATTTTGAAAAACTTTGAATTCAATGCGGGGGTAGAAGATGTAATTCAATATTTTTCATTTTATTTTATTTAAGCTCTTTATAGATCGCTTCAAAGTAATTCCACTAATACAATATGAAAATCGAAAAAAGTGGATTTTCGCTCCACCCTAATATTTAATTTTCTTTGTGTCATTACTCCAAATGTGAGAAGAGCGAAATTTGTTACTTAGGACGCATCACAAACAGCGCTGGTTACAAACTAGATTTAATCTTAAGTTTAGGCTTAGGCCCTGTAGCCGTAAATTTAGACTTAAGCCCTTTAGGCATAAATTTAGGCTTAGGCTCTCTCAGGCGCAAAAATGTGCGTTGTTACAATCAACCGTTATCAAAACGTATGCAACTAGTAAATTTGCAGTGCGTTGTCATCATTTTTAAATGTCTAAAAAGTCAACGAATGTTTGTTCATTGACAAACATGCAGATGCAGATTATGTGAAACTACGATGTAAGTACGATTGCCTAAACGTCCAATTCTGTAGTAGAGGTGGTCGACAATGATGTCTATTTTTGGCATAAGTTATCCTTTGGCCTTTGAGCTTCATGTAAAAGAGATCACTAACTGGATTCAGCTATGATGGGCTGCCTTCTAAGCTAAAAGACATCTCAAATTCTTAAGATCAAGATATTCAACCAGTGTATTGTTCTGCCCATACACATTTATAGTACTGAAACATGGTTGCAGCCGAAAGCACGAAAGCCAAAATAGAAAAATTCAATTAGCCCAAAGTGGGCTATGTTAGGTATAACTCTCCTAGACTGGGAGCCTGACGTAAAACAAAAGTCGAAGCTGTCGGCATCCGGATCACGAGATTCACTAAATTAAAGTGGAGATGAACAGGACTATTGGTAAGACGGGAAGACAGACGGTAGACTCGGGCAGTCACAGAGTGGTGGCCAAGAACAAGAAGCCAGTCAGCGGGTAGACAACCAGCCTAATGGGCTATCATTGCCAAGATAGATAAAAAGCATTAGACGTGACTGGCGAAGAACGGAAAAAGTTGCCGCGAGAAAGAATAGTCAAATGTCCAACCATCGAAAGATAAAGTGTAGCCAATTCTGGAGGCTTTAATTTTAGCTTTAGTGCTGTCAAACCAAAAAATATTCCAAAGTTATTTAGCTTCTGTTCCTAACACTTAATACCCATTTTGCAATGAAGAAAATTTCGTTTTGTCAGCAATAAAACTAAAATTAAGGACATGTGATGAGGCGAGAGGAAAACTACGTCGTAAAGAAAGCTATTAACATTCCAAATAAACCAAGAGGGAGAGGACGACCACCATCAACCTGGTGGTCCAATATCGAGAGGGAAATTAAAGACCAGAAACTGCCCACAATAACAATCCGGGATAGAATATCCTGGCGCCAACATACGAGGTGGCCCGACCCCAGCTGAACTGGGAAGAGAGCTAGAGAAAGAAGAAGAAAAGCCTTCAGATTCGGCTCTATTGGCGGATCAGATGGACTATTATTTAAAGGTTCATAAACCATCCATATTCAATGCGTATAAAATGGTATTCAATGTAAGAACAAGAAAAAAAACTACTTACCCTAAAAAGGATACAGATACAAAAGAAAGACGAGTGAGTAAGTAGATATTATGTAAAAGCACAACCATAAACAAACATGAATGTGTTTGGTGTTACGTCATTAGAGAATTTACTTAATTATATGGCGATCTAAATGAAATTGTTCACCTAAATACCCTTATGCTCAATCAGATCAGCTATTTACGAATCACACACCAAGAACATACACCTTACCGAATTGGTAAAAAACGTAGATATAATTAAACTACAAACGGGAACCAGGGGCTCTACCGCGTAATTCTCATTTGTATCAACTTCAAGCAAATGCATGCGAAATTCAACGCGTGCAAAAGAGATGGCATGTTAGGCGGACGTCGTCGCACGCACGTCAGATTTCAATCTCAAGTTAATGTTGATGAAAATGAGAATTACGCGGTAGACCCACAGCTATCGAATTCCCGTTCAAAAAAAGCGTTTATTTAAGTAAATATCTACTGTTTTGCTAATTTCACCTTAATGAAACTGATTAAACTGTTACTGTCTGATAATGTATTAATTGTTTACCAAAGTTTAATTAAGTACTTACTTTTAGCAACGAATACTGCAGGTTGAACCATGGCAGTATATAATTTTTAATCAACTTCAAATAAAGAAGAGGTTCTCAATTTGAATGTATTTTATTTTTAATTAAGCCCAGTAGTGATGTTCAATTTTTACGGAGATGTTTTCTGAGTGCATCAAGCTGTTGGTCGGACGGATATCACGTGTTCATAAGGGTTTACATTTTTCTACGTATCACAAAAAATACAATTGAAACCGGTACGTTATTCTTGACAATGCACGACACACTTGATTTGACACTATTCGCACTTCCGACAAAAATCTTTCAATGTATTGACCGAACTACAAAAAATTCTCTTTCCTTAGCATTACATGGTGTAAAATACAAAGGTAAACAGTATCATACACGCAATTGAGCACACAAAATGACACAGGCTTTGGTTAATTTTTACAATAAATATTCTCATTTCTGTCTCATAATTGTTCCATTGAAGAGTGGATGGCAAAGAGTAAAAAGGAATGCACAGAAGTGAAAAGTGATCGTGTAAAATAATTTGTCGTCGCGGTGGGCAATAGACAAAATGTCTTTTCTAAAAAGTCACCGAATACAAAACTATTTATTCTTATTTGACTACGACTGTCACGTTTCTACATATACCCACTTTATGAGTTGGTCAAGGGTGCTATAATAGTAATAGTAGTTTGTGCTACAAGGGCGAAAAGGAATAAATCCCGAGGACGATTTAAACGTAATTTTAATAAATTTTAAACGTAACCGAGTAATTTATTGCTTTTACGCCCGTGTATCATACTACGTTTTTCAATGCATAGTGTGAGGAAATAAAACAATTATGAAATTATGATTGGCTCAAAAGGACTGTATCCAGAGCCATTAAACAGCGGAAAAAAAGTATAACATTTATGGTACACAGGAAAGTTTGCAGGTTAGCGAACTTCTCGTAAATAAATTAAAAAAGAAAAAAATAATAAAGCTCTAGGGCAAAATAATCGACTTTCTGTTCGGTTTTGATGCAAAAAAAAGTGGGCCTTTACGAGCACTTGCATTGATAATATACTTATAGTTTTATACTGAGGACTATTTATTTTCATAAAATTTAAATAAACTAGCAGTTCGCCACGAACTGTAAACTCGCGATTCTTAGACCATATTGGTATATGCTCTTAGTCGCGATTCGACCGATTGACCGATTTAGCTTATGTTCGAAACTGAAAATTCTCTCATTCATTCATCTCATTTACTCGCCTACCAAATTTCATGACGTTCCGATCAACCACACTCGAGTTATCGTCGGTTTAGTTTTATCTTTGGTGGTTTGGACATGTAGACAGGATGAATGAAAGTACAGCGACAGAAAAAAAAATGGCGCGCAAGTCGAAGGTTTAGCGGCAGACCAAATTGGCAACATATTGAAGAGGGGCAATGTACCCGGCAAAGGTACCCGGAATAATTTGACGTTTCGATCCATGTTCATACTCCAAAGGACGCGAAAATTAAGCCGATTTCCGGTATTTGGCTACCATCTTGAATTTCTCACTTCCGGTCGAGATTTGGTTTTGGTAACAAACAAATTTGGATTCAGCGGTTTCGAATTAGCTAAATAACACCTGCTACCAAATAGTTAGTTATATGTTTTGCTTCTAGACTCGAAACGAAAGCTCTTCTATTATACTTAAGCCTGTACCTGAGCCTAGAGCATGACCAACTCCAGTCTATCTAGGATTCGTTTGAAGAAATTCGGACTCTCCTTGCATTGAAAAAAATATATTTGGTTTATTAATCTTTTCTCTACGGATGTTACGTATAAACAATGTACTAAGATTTATACTTTTGTCAAAAAAAAATGTTTTGCACCCTCTCTTTTTTTGGTTATTAAACGTTCGCTTCAAGAACGCGGTTAAGAGATTAACTTGTTTTTTTTTTCATAAAATAGGTAATAGAAATATGAAGGTATATCACCTAAATTCAATATTTTTTTCCCTACAGAATTTTTCAGTATTAGCTAAAAACACACCAATTTGTTGTTTCGCTGCGTGATCACTAGTATTACGCGTTCAAGAAAAAGAGGCCAAAGAGCCAACATATAATCGCCTCTATGACAAGCAAATAAAGTCTTTGCCGTAGGACTTATTGTGCTGGACGGGTAATAAAAAAAGTTGCTAGGGTATGCCATCTTCTTAAGTCAAACATAAGTCACATCTGTCGACATAACTTATCAAACAAACAGTGCAAAAAACCGATTGCCTGCAGCGTAGCCCCCATGATTTTTACATCTCAATTAAACTGAGTTTTATTTACAAGTTTTACATCACAATTGCAACAACTTATAAATTGTAATATGACGGGTGCATTCGAGGGTGTGCGAAGTGGATGATGGCCCTTGAACACATGGGATGTAGGTTCGATTCCTATTGAATTTGGTTGAAGATGTTCGGTACATTTTTTGTTGAAGATGTTTTGCATAATGTCTTTGTTTATTTGATCATTTAAGAACGTTATTAAATTCTTTTTGGTCTTGGAAATAATAAAATTCAGAAGGCGGCTGATTATTTGTCATGATAATTTAATAACAGTTATCTAAAAACTATCTAAAAAATTAACTATGAAAAAGTCGCTACAACTACTAAAAATATTAAAAAATGTTTATTGTATATTTTGGCGGCTATATGTTCTAATAATGAGATTGAAACAATATTGTTCAATTATTTCTGTATTGATTTTTCTTTTGGAGGAAAAATTACATGTTAGACATGTCTGTACACATAAAGCCCTAAAAATTAATCTCTCTCTTCATTTTGCAAAGGAACCCTAAACCCAACTTGTATCAGTATTCCAGTTATCGAATTTCATTAGAATTTTCTATCAAATCAAAGCCTCTCTATCCAGTCGTCGGAGAGGGGCTTTTATTGAATTATTCACCTACAAATGAAAATGAGAACGGCTTTCTGTAACCGTTTTGGGTTTAGTCTGTACCGTTTTATCTAACTTCTTCTTCTCTTTACAGTAATTTAGTTTAAAATGGTATGTTTAAACTTTAAACGAGCTGCGAATTGTTAAACTATAAAAACCTTGCATTTTAAAAATAGCTCACTGCTATTTCTAGGTATTTATACTCGTATAAATAAAATAGTGGAACTCGTACAAGAAGACTTTTATTAGTGTTAGAATGAAGTTCCATCAAAGGAGTCACACCTTACAGTATAAATTAATTAAATTATTTAAATAAAGTTAAATGCCAGTCGCTTAGCGCAAAGTTTGACCTTGACCTTGTTTTTCTTGTTAAGAAATAAAAAATTAAAAGCATTTTGGTAGGTGGCAAATTGACGCCAATAATTCAGTATTAGTGAAGTTTAAAGCAAGATATTGAAATTGTATACACGTTTAGTCGTGAACTTTTCACAACCAACTTAAAATGCTGTTTTAACTTTGTTTGGACAAGATCATGACTAAATGTGCATTTAATTTCAATGTTTTATATATGTTTTATAAACCTTATTAATACTGAACTATTGGCATCAATTGCAACATACCAAAAGGTTTTTCAATTATTAACTTCTAAACAAGGAAAACAAAGTTAAGTAATGCACTTTCCCCTAAATGACTGACGTTTAACCTTAACTTTTAATAATTATTCTGGTATGTTTGTATTTTTTTTACTTCCTCTTATGACCTGTATTCCAATATGTTATATATTTGTTAATGTTATTATGTTATTCATTTTTGATATGGGGATTTCCGGGAATAAATCAGCATCATTATTAAAGCAACCTGATACGGCACACAAAGGCATAATTCCGAGAAATAAATCGAAAATCACAAAAAGCTACGCAAAAACCATAACAATGTACTGAAATGAGAGATTTTCATTTCTGGATCGACGATACGCCATCTACAGGGATAATTTGGCAGTGTGGATCCCCATTAAAAGGTTAGAATGTACACAGAAAAAGCGATTGAATTAATTTTACCTCATTAATCTGATTATAAACGATTTTACGAATGTAATATGCCTATTCAACATTTCCAGTAGATTTATTAGACAATTTAATAAACGATTCAGTGGTTAATTATTACACAATTTATCAAGCGTAATGTATGTAACTATCAAATAATTATGTTTTGTATTGGAGAAAATGTGATTATAGAACCAAACAGGTGAACGAACTCTTTTTTTATGGCTGAAAAAAAAAAGTAAGCAGCTAAAACAAAAAAAAAACTGGGTTGGAAAAAAGGCGCGAAGATGTGATGGCGTCGTTTTTTTGTTTTATTGAAATAATATTGCATTTTGGGTGTTTTGATCAACAATAGTGATAGAATATTGTGAATTAAAATCGCCGTAACCAGTGTAGTGTGTTGTTCAAAAGTGCGGGCTGTGCCTTTTCGTGTGTTTTTTCTAACCCTGTTGTATTTGCGTTATAAGGCTATCATTATAGCGGAAACGACAGGACAGTGACTTAGACAGGACAGACCTTTCAGATGATCCTCAACAGAAGAGGATAGTGCATATAAACAGATAATAACTATAACGTCAGACGGCTGTATGGGCTAAGATCCCTTTGCCTTTCCACTTAGTGGGAAAATGAAACAAAAAAAAACTGTCATTTAATGTCATTAAAGGTCGCGCCTTGTGATATAAAACAAAATAATTAAAAGCTAAATACCTCAGAACATTTTAAATACCAACGCACACACACAAAAGCCATCGTATCGATTTTCATCCTCTTAAGTTCACTACCAAGCAGTACCTCCTATGCACGCCTAATTTCATACAAATTATTCAACCCACACACAAACAACTCAAAAACACACACAAACTCACACACAGCGTGAGTTACAATCAAAATTAAGAGTCCCAGTGACAATCCAGACGAATTAAATGAATCTCACTTACCCTTATTCAGTTTTACTTAACATACAGTAAACTAATACGAAAAAGTACCCTAAGTGCATCACATATAGTCTCTTTTACATTGGCATCAAAACTGACAATGCAACTACTTTTGATAGTGGCATTATCCGTACAATAGTGCTTGGATATTAAGAGCTGTGTTGACAGAATGACTCTGAACGAATTTCAGCTCTATAGCGACGAGTAAAGGTTGGTTTTTGAGCGCCGGAAGTGACAATACCGCCGCAGGGGTCGAAAAATCCAACCCCTACAGAGACGCCCCGCGAAGTAAGCTATGATCTGTTCTTAGAGTGTCGTGTTGTAGGTAAAGTTGTTCTGGAAGCTGTTTTGGAAAATGTCTAGGAAGCGAAAAAAACTATATTAATTACAAAATTTTATCATTTGGTTGTGTGTCAGCATTGCAACAGCGTCATGACTCTTCCATTTCGGACAAAACAAGGATGCTGTAAAAACTGGAAAAAAATCGTATTAAATTTATACCTAGCCTTATTTTAAATTAAGTTTTGATATGACGACGTAACCCTGGGAAAAACGAAATATCTCCAAAAAAAATGTGACATAAG
Source organism: Ypsolopha sequella (assembly GCA_934047225.1). Taxonomy (NCBI): domain Eukaryota; kingdom Metazoa; phylum Arthropoda; class Insecta; order Lepidoptera; family Ypsolophidae; genus Ypsolopha; species Ypsolopha sequella. The sequence continues at coordinate 6,213,350 of OW204002.1, read as the reverse complement.
ATTTTTTGTTCATAATGTAAACAAGTGCTCACATCTATTACATGTAATTCATTGCAGCAATTAAATTTAATTGAATTAAATCATAAGCATCAACTTCATGTTACGGACAATAATTTAGGAAAAAAAAACAGTTCAATTTTCGTCAACCTGCACCGCAACACAAGCATCGCAGATTAGAGCCTATGAATAGAAGTAATGAAATAAATATTTTGCCGGTGGGGCAAAACTCATATGCCCGGGTGCGCTAACCCCCAATTTAGAGCCCAGCCATTTCACAATATGCCCAAATTGTCTGCGGTTAAGCACCGTGAAACTACACGTGTGATTGTGTGGAACGGACTACTACCGGTTTGTACCTTTGTAAGTTGCCCGGGGGTTGTAACTTGTTATGTAACTGATGTAAAAAAATATAAAAATGAAAGAAAGAAAGAAAGAAAGAAAGAAAATGTGTTTATTTTGAGAGCTTCACCATTACAAAAAACCAAATACTCTTAATAATGAACAGTTTAAGCCTTATACATATAACTAGGTATTTTAATAAGATGCAGCCAACAAAAAGGTCTCTGACTCAGCAAAATGCCACAGCAGAACTGTGACGCTGATCTTCCATCAGAGGCCGCGATTTGCGACACATGCGATGTAATAAAATTTATTGATAAAACGATATTGTCTTTGTGTGACATGAGAAAATTTACTAATTTAATAATTAGTAAAATGCAAAGTCCGGGGGTTTTAGAGGGTGGCCTGTGAATTGTTAGCCACAGTCCACACTCGTATACCTAATGTTCACCGACGTTTATTACATCCCAGCATGATGGGTGGTGAGCTTCGTCGCCGTACTTCGGGTAGAAACTGGACCTACAGTCGAACCACTTAAAAAAAATATCAAATTTAAAATCATTTATTTTTCAATACAAACAAAGATTCTTACAATAAAAACTCAAGGCGATATGCGAAAAAAATACGGGTGTTTCTTTTCTGTGTATTACATGAAATACACGAAAAATTTTAATAAATTTCTGGTATATGCATTTTGACTATATAATCTAGGGTTTTTAAATTGGAAAACATGTTTGGATAAATTTTCCTCGATAGAAATAATTGTTGAAATGAGGTCTTCAAACACACTTTTTCTCCTCGTTTGACGAATAGGAACCATATACAGAACTCAAACATATTTTATTAGGTGTGTTTCAACAATATCTAGAGATTTAATATATTAATTTTGATATATAATAATTTTGCTAGCTATTTTAGTTTTTTTAATAAATATATAAAACCAACTTATTTCCCTTTTGCCCTGAATCCGCCCCTCTCGCATTGCGCGATTTTTCGCTTGGAGTGACAGTGACAAAAATAAAATTCACATAGCCTCTTAATTACTAAACAACTTAAATATAAAGTATTTTACATATTTTACAAATGAAGTATTCTTGTGGCCCCAGACTAAGCAAGCTATTGACTCGTGGGTACCGACTGTTAGGTTTTCCAAGATTCATCGTTTTCGCAAAAGTTAGGCAGTATTTGTGTTAGTCAGTCAGTCAGTTTAGAATTTAAGATAAAAATTAAAAAGAGATTAATTACAATCATACACATAAATTATGTAAATAGAATGTAATTATGTGACATAATTACATTCTAACTAAAAATAAAAACAAAAAATAAAACTGTTTCGGATTCATCACACCCTAATTAAATATTATTATTATAAATAAATATATAAATATATACATAAACAAATATAAATAATTATTGTATATACAAGGTGACTTTTTGACCATCGTCCAAATTCATACTGGTGTCTTGGTAAGTGATCAGTATCATGCATCAATAACAATTTTGTTGAATTTCGTAAAATGAAATTTCGACTCCCCATAGTGATTCACTCGGGACTGGAACTGAATTTATATGGGAAGCCGAAATTTCATTATACGAATTTCACAAATATTGTTACTGACCCAAGATACTGATGACTTATCAAGCCTCCAATATGAATTTGGACGATGATCAAAAAGTCACCTTGTATATAGGTACTCGACCACACAGTGCAGTCTGTTGTACTGTAACATTATCTCATCGATAAAAAGCTGAAGTTCAGAGAAGTGTGTCCGTTATAAAGATAGGCATCATCAGAATCTATCTGACACTGAATATGGGGGTAAAAAGTGATTTAAGAGGCTATGTCAATTTTATTTTTGCCATTGTCACTCTAAACGAAAAAACACGCTGTGCAAGAGGGGCGGATTCTGAGCCACAGAGAAAAAAAGCATGTTTTTTATATTCATATAGTAATATATATAATAAAATAATAATATAAATAATATAATGATATATATAACGTTTCGGTATTTTTATAAACATATACTGTATGATAATTTTGGAAAAACTTTCTGTCTATAATAAGTGTACTTATCTTTTCACTGTTTGTTTTTTCTTGTAAGACTTTTTGTTTTTCAAAATTAAATAAAACAAAAAATAAATAAAAATATTAATACAAAAAAGTTTTAAAATAGGTGTTAAAATTTTCAAAATTAACTGCAAAATCCATCTTATTAAATGTGTTGAGTTCTGTGTAATACTCAAAGAGCTTTCTCTACATGATTCAAATTCGTCAAACGAGGGGAAAAATTGTGTTTGAAGACTTCATTTCAATAATTATTTCAGTCGAGGAAAATTTATCCAAACATGTTTTCCAAATTCAAAACTCTAGAATATATAGTCAAAATGTATATACCAGAAATTTTTATGCAACTTTGCGTGTATTTCATATTTCATACACAGAAGAAAAGCAGTCTTATTTTATTTAAATAGCGCCTTGAAAATCGAAAGTAAGTTCTCCGGCAATCTCCACATTGGATTTAAATTTCTCAGAAGACAACGTTTCCACTTTCTAAATTTTAATTTCAAACTCCAACGCTTAAATTCCTTACTCAAACCAAATAAAAGTAAAACTGTTGACTTTGCAAACTAAAAACTACAAATACAATCTGAATGAAGCCCTTGCGGCAGCTAACTGATTAAATATTTGGTATTAGGGTGCGTGGTTAAACGAATGGGCATGGCGCCTTATGGGTTAATGGAAGATATTAGATATGGATTTCGATGTCAGGGGGTCAAAAACAGCAATTAATATTGTTATAATAGACCCAATAAACATTTGTAACGGTTATTTGTTCAATAAGGTGTGTGGTGCTTATTGAATGATTAATGAGTGAGAGATCATTTTTTTTTATAGTACTGTGTAGAATCATGATACAAAACAAAAAACAATATACATCTATTAAATTATAATCATGCTCCTTTTATTTATACCAAAATTTAATATGAAATCAAAATGCTTTGTTTAACATGTATAATTATTATATATAAATAATATAAATGTAAAAATGAAATATAACCTACTTAACAACTATGTATACTTATAATATGAAACATAAATCTAATTGCTGCACCCTGACAGGTGTAACATGATCAAAATGTAAATGTTACCGGCCAAAACCGATTTTAGGACAAACTAGTTTTTCCTAGGCCAAATCAGTTCATCCTTTATGCGATAGGATAAACCGGTACTGACTAGGCTCAACTGGTCTGTCCTATGGCCGATAGGAGAAACTAGTTTAACCTAGGCGGAACTGGTTGAGCCTAATATGTGTGAATAAGTACACTTCAGGATAAACTAGTTTGGCCTAGTCTATACTAACAGGGAATAATAAAACACCAGAACTAATAAAATCATGATGATAACATACATTTTACTTATTTTACTCTGATGATATTTGGAATTGCAGAACACCTTTTTTTCTTGCAATGGCACCTGTTTGTCGAACAGTTCTTTACGCAGCTTCTAAATTTAAGCAGTTCTTTACTTCTGTGTGTCAATTTCCATAATGCCACCGTCACCATCTTCACTCTGGTTACAATTCGAATCATCTCCGATAACTTTTTCTCATCCTGAATTTCATTTATTATTTCTTGGGGCAACGATGAATAGGCTCAATCCCAATAAGGCCTTGTAAGGCGATTGTTTTATTCCTGAGTGAAAGGCGCGGTTTTTCATGAACTGGACATATCTTCAGCCCTCCGACCATTTCGTTGAATCGTTATCCTTCAACCAAGAACTTATCATGTTCTCTATGTCTTGATTAGCACGTTCAACGGAACCCTGACTTTGACTGCGCCTTGGTTTTCCAAAGGCATACATACGAGCTGGGGACTTCTCGCATGCACAGGTCTCGATACGTTGTTGACTAGGCAAAATTTGTATAGACTACACCAAACTCGAAGTAATTCGGGGGAGAGTAAGAGGACAGCTCACAGGCAAAAAACCAGGAGGACCACCATGCCTGGGACCGATGGGTGGCGGTATATCCGTCCCTAATAGCCGGGCCTTAAATGGAACAGACTGGTGACGGGCAGCGGCGTCACTGGTGCGAGGGTTCCGGCACCACGCTCACCAACCCGCTTGCCCAGCGTGTGTGAGTATGAGCAATTCTTCCAGGATGATCGCCGGGAGTGGCAAAGTCCTGGAAAGGCTTATGTCCAGCAGTGGACGAACTAGGCTGATGGATGGATTGAATATACATACATACATATACTCACGCCTGTCTCAAAGAGGGATAGGCAGAGATTACTAATTTCCATCTGATACGATCCAGACGCACTTCTTTCGCATCTTCCACATCCATCAATGTAGCCATACAAGCTCTTCTATTATAAATAATGTTTGCATTTTAGATAACTAAAAACAGAAAACGTATAAAATGCGCATTATGGCATAAAATGCATTTATTCTGACAAATATATTAGTGGAACATTGTGGTAGAAGTTTCAATATTTTTCTAAAATTGATAATTCATTTTAAATACTGAAGTTCCTTAACGCAAGATACACTCCAGACACATGGAGAATGAGAGTGAGGCCGAAAAAAGTGTAAGACTTCGACCGTCACGATACTTTTGCTACAGTAGCAAACAGTAAATTTTACTTCGTTCCAACTGGGTGTCCCACGACATCTCTCGATTTAATTAGAGTTACATGGAATTACGTAATATATTTGATATAATATATAATATACGAACAAGAAAAAAGATTAATTTTCTTCGAGAAACCTTAAAAACACTTCCGTAAAGGCGCAAAGATACCTTAAACGGCTTTTTAAATCGTATAAAATATTCATATAAAAAGCTTGGGGTGGGAACCCCCTTCTTTGAAGACTAGGTTTGCACAAAAGCTTATATACTTACGGATGGGGCCGTCTGAAAATACCCCCATCAAAGGCTTTGTTCCTTGGTGATAAGGCCTAAAATACGTTAATTGGGAGTGATTTCTACAGATGGGCTGATTCACAGAGAGAGTGGGCAGAAATCTTTATCTCAAACATCGGTGGGTAGTCCGACAATTGTTTGTAGTTTAACTTGGGCTTTTCAACTGTGTGTTCGCAGCTTTATGTTGGAGCGAAGCATTTTTGTTGAAGCTTTCGTTTTGTTGGCTTTTGTCTTTGGTATTTTTTAGAGTTCCGTCAAAAATTTTAACCGGTTCACGTTTCGGTGGTTGTCCGTCCATCGATGTCTCTAGTCCAGTTTCCACGGGGCCAGCTCCTGGTTGGTCATTACTCAGCAGCTGTATATTGTACTCTTACTTGCCCAACTTGTTTTCACTGTATTTTTTTACTGTCAGTACAGAGGACTAGTTCTTAAGGCCGGATTTCACCAATAGGAATACCTCATGTATGTATGTAGAATATGATGATATAGGTGAAAAAACGTAAAAAAACGGAAAAAAATGAAAAAAATACTTTTATAATTATTGTCATGCGTGTGTCTTGGAAAAATACGTATATTTTAAATATATTTATTTTAAAATATTTTAATATATTATTTATTATAATTAACAAATTCAAGTTTTCTCGAAAAACTATATGATTTTAATGTAGGTTTGTAAAAAGGTATAAAACTTACAAATATTTTACACACTAACCCTTTGAATTCTCATTATCGCTAAAAGAGATCCAGGCCGTGGCTCCGATTCATCTAACAATAATTAAAAACATTAATACCAAGTTGGCAAGTAGAAAAACTAAACAAGTACGTATGAAGTAAATTGATAAACAAGTTAGCCAATACTTATTTAAGAATATAGATATCGTATATTATACAATGTGTAACAGAAAGGTGTAACCATATTTGAAGAGCTTATTCAGTCAATGGTATTAAACAATTTTTACTATGGAACAAACCCTGTATCTCGAAAAAAAATTTTAACTGTGTCATAGAAAAATGCAATGCCGCTCGGCTGAAATGTATGGAAGGCAGATTTTTTTTTTGAGATTTCAGGTTTTGCTTCATAGTAAAAGTTGTTCTATACCATTGACTGAATTAGCTCTTCAAATATGGTTACACCTTTCTGTTACACGTTGTATACTATAATAGCAATCTATTAAAAGAAGAGGTATATCTATAAATCTATAAGTTAAAATGCAAACTGTAGCCCCTAAACCTTTATTTTGCGTTATGTTTGTGTTTTGTAAGATTAGGTCACACATACAAGAACAATCACTTTGTTAACACTGGGCTTAAAAGAACAATAATTGACAGACCAAAAAACAAATAACGGAACAAATTGAAACGCAGTAAAGTGTTAGATAACACGCTGCACGCGCCTACACTTTTGATCTAAAGAGGAGTGGGCGCGTCACGACAATAATTTGACGCCTTTTCATTACAAATCAACACTTACTGCGTTGTTGTGTTGGTATGGAATCGATGTTAACGGCCTGACGCTAGAACATCAACAACACCAGGTTTTCAAGGGTTCATTGGAAGAAACTAGGTCTCTCCTCATATTGAAGAAAATATATTTGATTTATCGATCTTTTATCTAGGGATTCCACCTATACACAATGTTTTAAGATTTATACTTTTGTCAAAAGAAAAATGTTTTGCCACCCTCTTTTTTTTTGTTTTCAAACGTTCGTTTCAAAAACGTGGTTATGAGATCAACTTGATTTTTTTTTAAATAGGCAATAGAAATATGAAGGAATTTTACCTTAACCCAATGTTCTTTTCCCTACAAAATATTTCAGTATTAGCTAAAAACACACCTATTTGTTTTTTCGCTGCGTGATCACTCACTAGTATTACGCGTCCAAGAACAAGAGGCCAAAGAGCCAACATATAATCGCCTCTATGAAAAGCAAATAAGGTATTTGCCATTTGCTGGACGGGTAATAAAAAAAGTGGCTAGGGTATGCCATCCTCTTAATAACAAATAGTTTACAATAGTTACAATACAATATGGCTTTATTGTCACACCACAAAAAAATAATACAATAAATTTAACTTAAAAATACGAGTACAAAGGGTAAGTACAAATAGGCTATCTATCGCTTAAAGCGATCTCTTCCAGATAACCTTTAGATGGAAGAAATTATACAATAGAATTGAAAATAAGGTATATAAAATAGTAGCAAAGTTATATAAATAAAAGTACATACATAAATAATACTATAAAATTTATGTCGGGACAGTTTCATTAATATGAAATATAAATAAATAAATAAAAACATATAAATATTATGACAATTTTTTGTATTGCAGGGAATCCGAAGAGAATGCTTTTTTCAATGCAGATTTTTGACGTTACGTTACGTTTAAATGTATAAGTTGTTTTTAAAGGAAGCGTTTTGTTTTATTCTCACTAATCGTTGATTACGTAGTTTTGTCTGTGTCTGACGTTAAGGCGATATGTAAAAGTTTTAGCGTCCCTGTTACTCCATATGCGGAAAAACCCTCAGTGCGAGAGGGAAGGATTCGTGGAAAAGTAGCAAAAAATCGTTTTTTTATTAATATAAACTGTACTAAAGTTGCTATAAAAATTTCGTTTAACCAGGTCCTAGATACCGTCAAAACCCATCTAATAAAATACAATTGCAGTCCATATGTCATTCTTAATTGTCAAACCAGGAGAATTGGTGTCGAAAAAGACCTAATTTCAACAAATATTTCTATCGAGCCGAATTTCTCCAATCGCGTTTCTGTTTTAACAGATCCCTAGAAAAAATTTCCAAAAATAATATACTATTTTATCAAAAATATATTATTTATATAAATATATTATTTACCGACGTAGATATGCAAGTTCTTAAAGTGTCGATTTATTTTCCGTAGCGCCTTAAATAACTGTTTTCCACTTGTAAATTATACCAAAAAATGATAATTAAAGTTATGTTTGGGAGCAACTGTTATTTGACGTTTTTTAGACAAACCCGGCTAGGCTGTACCTAAAATTTTAATTTTGTTTTGAAGCGAAAGCTTTTTTGTTCCCGCCTTAGATAGATAGGGGGTCCAATTCAGAACTTGTATGTCACATCCGTGATCGACTTCAGGAAATAATCCCGTAGATCAAGGCATTTTCGTATTTAGTGCTTGAAAATAAGAGTATTTACTCAGGGGAGTTCTTTCGTGAAAAAAAGGTTTAGGATAACCTTTTATTTTTGACGAAGGATTAATTAATTTCTTATTACAGATTAGTACGTTTTTTAATCATTCATTATTTATTATTAGTTATCATTCACTTTTATACATTTTTATAAATCAATTTTTATTTGGTCGCAATAATTAAAAAATTGAAACGCCTCCGTAAGCTTAATGCGCGCGCTGCCATCAGGAAGTTTACATAATTCTTTATGCTTTTCTATGTGATTGACATCTAATGCCACAACATGCAGTGTCAAATTACTAAATAATAGTACATTATAATAATTATAACAGCGAAATGAGAAAGTGTGTTGTATCATCGTATGTGGTGCAATTAGGGTTGCCAACCGTACTTTAAAGTATCTTACGTTATTTTGGGTCTCTGTACTTTATACTATGGAATACCAATAAAGTACGTGAAAATACTCTATTTCAATCTTTACATAAAATTAGACGTAGACTGTAAATACTGGCCAGCGAAAACACAGCCGTAAAGAAATCCGAGGGAAAATTGTTGTGCGTTTGTGTTTGTGCAAAGAGCACACAAGGACAAAAGGATTTCAAGCCTGGCCTTCTTAGTTCCTACCGTCCGCTGCAATGATATATTTTCAAAAAAATGTTGAACACCCTTGAATAAAGGATACTTTTTTTTAAAGGACCGTACTTTTTATTTACCTTCCCTGAAATCAGATATACTTTATTTCTTCTAAAAAAAGTTGGCAACCCTAGGTGCAATGGACGTAGATGGAAATAAGTTTTTTGCAAAAATTACTGGTCCAAAACGGGAAATATCAAGAAAATAACAATGCTTTCCCAAAGCTGAACATGATGGCAGAAGGTACCACATGGCAAGAAGTATTCGCTTAAATAATGTACGTTTGTATCTCTGACACAACCTGCTGCTTTTTCGGATAAGCTCTTTGTGGAAATAAGTCTTGCTCGAACGCTTTTTTTGTTACTGTCTATCTCGCTCTAGACCACAGCCGCGCATGGAAAACCTCAGTTATTTTGTCATTTTTTGCAACATTTTCTCGTAGTGTAGAAAAACTATAAATCGTATCTGAAAACTGATTTTTATAATGTTGTTTGATGTTTTATTATCTTGCTGAAATATGTTTTGTGATTGTAATGTCTCTAATTAAATCACAATAGTGATCATACGATAATGCTATTCAAGAGTTTTTCTTGAAATTCCTGATTTTTTCCTGTAGTTACTATACAATTTTACAGCAATTCTTTTTAATGATCTTATTATTTTTTTGTTTTATTGGTATTTATTTTGTTTAGAAATGTTAAATTTTCTATCATCTAAAGTGATGATGGCAAACCCTGTTTTGTCGAATTTCCGAACTACGACTTCATTATTGATTCCTTAGAAGATGCCAGACATTCAAATATTTTGTTTCTAATTTATGAAGGAGCTCCGTTTTTTTGTAGAACACGTATCATAATTATTGCTGCCGAAACCATCAATCGCATTGCTTCCAAACCCCCTTTATACAATGTGTAACAGAAAGGTGTAACCATATTTGAAGAGCTAATTCAGTCAATGGTATAGAACAACTTGGAGCAACTCTGAAATCTCAAAAAAAAAAAATCTGCCCTTCCATACATTTCGGCCGAGCGGCATTGCATTTTTCTATGAAACAGTAAAATTTTTTTTTCGGGACACAGTGTTTGTTCCATAGTAAAAGTTGTTCTATATTATTGACTGAATAAGCTCTTCAAATATGGTTACACCTTTCTGTTACACGTTGTATAGTAATTTTGAGGAACTTGACATACTTGTTTTGTAACTTATCACAAAAACTATGTTCCACAATGTTCCTTCCAGAAATAATGAGGCAACGTTCCACTTCCTCTCGAAACCTCGCTTCGAAGTGTCGTTGAAGCGACGTGATCTGTCTGGAGTATTGTGTCCACACAATATCAGCGCAAATAAACCGGATCTCTTGGCGCTCGGGATTCTAGTCCGTGCGTTGTGGTGTGGCATATTCTATCGCTTTTTGATTTATTTATTATTATCAAAGATTCTTTATTACACAAATAAAAAACATAAACATAGGATGCTAATTAGCATTTTCTTCCCGCTAACCTTTGGTGATGTGGAACTTGTCAAGGGTAGTGCTTCGATGACGAAAGAGTTTTATGACTAGGTATATTACAATATAATTAATTTTAACTAATAATATTATATAGGTAAAATACATAAATAGGTAATTTATAATCAAATACATATACTACCTCTATATCCTAATAATACATACACTGATACATATAATAATATAAACATTTCTGTTTTTGGATTTTTCGGAATGCATTTAGTGCAACACTGTATAAATACTACTGCTCATACCATTGATACTAACTCATTTTGAACATGACTTGGGGTTTCCTGAAAACCAGCGCTGCAAACGACACTGTGTCACAGTGTCAATAATGCTGAGGACACTCCATTTATCAAGTCTCCCATGTTATTTTATGTGATTTTTAATTTTTATTTGTTATTATTTATCACGTTCAATTAAGATTATGGTATTTCATATCTTTGAGTAATGAATGAACGATGTAGGTAGGTATTATTATTTACCAACTTGCCCGTCAATGTTAATCAGACATAATTTTTAGGGTTCCGTACCCAAAGGGTAACTAATGGGACCCTATTACTAAGACTCCACTGTCCGTCTGTCTGTCCGTCTGTCACCAGGCTGTATCAAATTTCAACTGTCTAACTATCACGGTTCATTAACCATGAAAAAGTGGGCCTTTACGAGCACTTGCATTGAAAAATAATTTAAAAAGTATCTCTTTTTATAGGAACAAAGTAAATCGTTGTTTTGGTTACTAGTTTTCATCGCCAGTTACCACATAATTTCTTAGTATTAGTTTTAAGTTGCCATTATGCTGCCATTAAGGCGCTTCGGAAAAAAAATATACACTTTTAGAACTTGCATAATATATCTACTTCAGTAAATAATGTATTATTTTGATAAAATAGTATATTATTTTTGGAATCTTTTTCTAGGGACCTGTTAAACATAAACGCGATTGGAGAAATCGGCTCGATACAAATATTTATTGAAATGAGGTCTTTTTCGACACCAATTCTCCTGGTTTTAAAATTTGGAATGACATATGGACTGCAGTTATAATTTATTAGATGGGTTTTAACAGTATCTAGGACCTGGTTAAACGAAATTTTGATGGCAACTTTAGTGAGGGTTTTTTCGCATATGTAACAGAGACGCTTAAACTTTTACATATAGCCTTAAGGCGATTACCATCGCCAAATTAGCAGCTCGATATTTGTCACTACAAATATCAACGGAAACGACATTGAAATAACGTTCATATCAGCGCGCAATGCATAGTGGCTGTTACGACGCTCGCTGCGTCCTTGAGAGGGCGAAATCGTTGAAAATAATACTTTTCACTTAGACGTGATTGCTCGATTGAATAATCTTATGTTATATAAGGGTAGGGACTTATATCGGAATAGCTCTCCCTTACAGAATGTACTCGTGATCCGAACGAAACGACCGACCGATACCACGAGTCCAGTTTGCCTTGGCAGGATAATAGTGGAAATGAATTGTTAATTGTTATGTTAATAATGTTTAATTAATTAAATATAAATGTTACACTGTTATTGCAAGAGAAAAGGAATATAAAATGTTATGTTATAAATAATGTTGATGTTCATGAGTGGCACTAAACCAACTGACGATTCTACAATTCTTTAGGCTTAACAATGTGTCGCTGGCAGTCATATCGTCATCCGGAAGGCACTAACTTGTCCTCAATACTTGCGGGCGCTGTGTTAGCAACCTTGACTTAAGTAAACTATGTCAATAGGAAATAATTATTAAGAAATGTTAATAAATAATAGATAATCTAAATGTGTGGACAAAGTCCGTACATGTTACGTTTATAGCTATAAAGTTTATCTATTTATCAAAACATAGATGAATTCAATCGGCCAAGCAACTCAGGAGCAGTAGGGAATTTGAGGTCAAAAAACACCATTCAGTAAAAAAAAAAATCATGTAGAAGTTTTGGTGGTATGAAAAAGAAAACTGTTGCATATGTTGTCTAAGAGTTGATTATTCATAATACATTTTTTCCTTATTTTTGGTTTGGCCATAAACGAGAAGTAGGCTTTAGAAAGTACCCATTTGGCAATAGTAAGGCCCTTAATATCAGCAACGACAGTATACCCCGACTACACAGTATGAAAATAGTGCATTCAGTAACTGCAACGTATGACGTCACATGTTGAAGGAGGCTGCGCGCGACTCAAGGGGGATTAGGCTCTACTGCAGCTCGGTTGTGAAACTTTGTCACTATTTACTTGAGCACTTATCTACTACGCTTTTTCCACCTAGCTTAAAAAAAAATCTTATATTTAAAACTATGACAGAAATAAATTTATATATTTTAAATTTTCACACTTTGCGATTTATACAGCGCACGGAGATACAAAATAACATTATATTTTTATACTAGTTGCCCGTGACTTCGTCCGCGTGGAAAAAGATAATGCGGCCCTTTACCGCTATATTTTCCCTGTAATTTTGACGTTTCAAGAATTTTTTAAATATTTTTCTGTATTCTTGTTTCTGAGATAGTGTGGGTGGATCATAAATAACGTAAGAAAATGCTACTTTTTCGAGTTTTTTCAATTCTTTTTAGGGTTCCGTAGTCAACAACAAGTAACCCTTATAGTTTCGCCATGTCCGTCTGACTGTCTGTCTGTCTGTCTGTCCGCGTCTTAGCTTAGAGACTATTAGTACTAGAAAGCTGTAATTTGACATGGGTATACATATTTATCACGCCGATAAAGTGGTACAGTAAAATTAAAAAAAAAAATTTTTTTTAGTTTACCTTCCCTACACGTAAAGTGGGGATGATTTTTTTTTATCGTTTGTCCCCTAGTGTGGGGTGTCGTTGGATAGGTAATTTAAAAATATTGGGGGTGTGAGAAAGCCATTTTGGATAAAGGGTTCCATTTGCGAAATATTAAACTTAAAAGTGTTAATTTTTGTTAGAGTCAATGGCCCCCCCCTGCTGGCGAAACGGTTGTATTTGGAGATGTGAAAAAAATGACGGCAGGCACGAAATTAAAAGGAAAACTATCACAGCTAAGTAGGCTTTACAAGTTAACGAGTACATATCGCGCCATAGAACACTGCACAAAAGTTCAATTTCACATTATAAAACCTACAAAAGCTCAAACACAATCCATTTATTTTATACCGAAAACCCGAAATTTCCGAAAATTAATTGTATTCAAATCAAGTAAATTTATGCTGTCTATGTGCGAATAATAAGACGAGCACTTTTGTCTAATAGCTCATTTTATGTGACAGTTGCATAAAAAGCAATAAAATGGGGTGATTTCTCTTTTAGATTGTTTCTCATCACATTTCAGTTTGGTGTTGGTGTGAACGCAAAACAAGCCTACGGCGCGGCGGCATTGGCACGCGTCCTTCGGTAATAATTACATTCGCAGATAATAGATGGCGGGGCAAATATCGTTAATATATGTATAGTTAACATTTAAAAAAAAATTGCATTGTCGACCAACGTAAATTAAGATAGTTTATGAAATAATGTCTATGAAATTCTTCACGTTTTATTTCTTATTTTATCTATATCATTTATCTCATACTACGTATAGATATTTCATGGAAGAGAGAGAAGAAGAACTGGGTGAAATTATTTTGAACAGGTTAAGAGAGAAGAAGAACAAGCTGGGAGAAATTATTTTGAACAAGTTTAAGAATGAGAATTAGTTTGCAATGTAGGTATACAAGGTCCATACATCATAGACACTGTAATTTTTAACGTTTGACAATACATACAATTATATTTTGGGCTTACGTATATTTATTAAAATATTAAAAGTACAACTAAATTTAGGTATATTTAATGTGTAATACAGTAATGCCATCAAAGATATCCTAAGCATAAATGATCGATAAAATCCGAAACGAAGATATCCGTCAGAGATCGAAGGTGACCGACATAGCCTGCCGAATCAGTAAGTTGAAGTGGCAGTGGACTGGCCATATTTGTCGCCGACGTGAAAACCGTTGGGGCATTGGTGTAAGGCACTGGAATGGAGAACACGTACAGCAAAGCGCAGCGTAGGCCGCCCTCGTGCCCGCTGGACTGACGATCTAAAGGACGTTGCGGGTGGCGGCTGGATGAGGATGACTGAGGACCGCCAACAGTGGCGTAATATGGGGAGGCCTATGTCCAGCAGTGGACGAATATAGGCTGATGGATGGATGGACAGTAATGTAACTATATATATGAAAAATATGATAGGTAGATAAATATACTAAATACTTAAGTTTAAATACATGCATAATTCCGTCCATTCGATTAGTCTTGCAGAGAAGAAGGGCAAGAAACTTAGCAAGATCATGTTTTCTTTTGTTTTTTCTTCCAATAATATTATATCATCTCGTTAGTTGTAACGAGAGGTTAAATCGATGGCGGACAGAACATAAGTATACTTTATTTAGAAGTTACTCCACCAACAAGAGTGCAGCTCTTAAATTCTGGGACTCAAACTCTTTACCTACATAAAGATTCATAAATATGACCCGATTTTTATTTTCTTGCGTCTCATATTTCGGAAGCAGCTTGAGTTATTTTAAATCGTGGCAAAACATGAAACATGCCGACTTTGACAGAACCTGAAAATTGTAAACACTAAACTTGTCGAACATTTTAGATTCAATTTTAGATTAAAATGACATTTTAGATTCAATTTTAGATTAAAATGACATTTTAGATTAAAATGTTCGACAAGTTTAGTGTCTACAATTTTCAGGTTCTGTCAAAGTCGGCATGTTTCATGTTTCGCCACGATTTAAAATAACTCAAGCTGCTTCCGAAATATGAGACGCAAGAAAATAAAAATCGGGTCATATTTATTTTAGGTTATATCTTAAACAGTTATGTCCATGCCCAATCGGTATATTATATGAAACAGACTGGTGACGGGCAGCGGCGTCACTGTTGCGAGGCTTCCGGCACCGCGCTCAACAACCAAGCGTGTGTGAGTATGGACATTTCTTACAGGAGGAAATGGTGAAATCTTGGAAAGGCTTATGCCCAGCAGTTGAAGAACCAAGCTGATAGATGATAGAGGTAAAAATAAATATTTTGGTTTGTAAAATTAAACTAGTCTAGTTTTTATACTTATATAATATATCTTTACCTATGAAATTGCCGAAATTTTCTTACAGATTCATGAGTTCATAATTCCTGTAATTCAATAGTTATTTCAATTATTTGCTTTTTGTTTTAAAGTAGATTTCAAGGTTTAACATTTACGTATAACATTTTGTTTTTATTTTCAGTTTGATTATAAAAATTAAATCTACAAAAATAGTTCGTCTTAAATGCCATCCATTGCCATAATAAGATTCGTAATATTTTTTTACAGATGACATGAAAAATTAAATTTATGTTGCTATTAGCTTAATTTTGTCTTATTGTTGTCAAAAGAAATCACATAATTTGGATTTGTCATTCCTAAAAAAAAATGCAAAAATGTTAGTACTGAAAAAATCCTTAAAATTCTCTATAGATAACGGCAATTACATATGTAAAGACCTAATATACCTATATATGTGTACTATGCTTACCGAATTCTTCTAAATAGCACACCCAATACTCAGTCGCTTTGCTGGAAGAAATCTCTTGGAGAAATAAGTTCGCCGCTGCGCTCAACTTTAAATTGCAATGCTTTTTGTTCACAATAAAGAATAAGAACAGAAGTCATCGAGCCTTCACTGTTAGGTACTTTATTATTTAATGGAACTGTAAAGTCATAAAACAATAATTATTCAGTTCCATTTTCTACATTTATTACATTTAAACGGAGTTGTAATAAGTAATGAACGCAAATAATGAAGATTCGCGATAATACCGGCGTTTTTAATCCGTGTTCATATTATGAGACGATTTCAAAACTTCATTGGAGTTTGTTCTTCAATTGATATCGAAAATAGATAATTGAATGGGTTCAAAACAAAACAATATTGCGTATTACTTTGCTTTCTTTTAAGGAATTCTCCTACACCATAAAAATTATACAGGTATAGTGCAAACATTTTCAGGAATAAAAAATATTTTAATTTTTCTTTATATTTTTTTATAATATTATAACATTTGAATACACATTAAATATACTATATAGATATATATTTATACATATGACCAAAACTTTCTGTCTATATACTTTCTCCCTTACATAAAAAATAACTTTCTTTTTTAGGTTTTAAAGAATTTAATTTAGTTTTAGAAAAAGAAAACGGCATAAGATTTTGACAACAAAAACAAAATTGGCGGGGAAAAAAATCGTCCATGATTCTACAGGTTAAACAGGTACATACCGCTGATATTTATTAAGCTACTTTGCCGAAAAAGCTTCAGTTAAGAGGATGGCATACCCTAGCCACTTTTTTTATTACCTGTCCAGCAAAATAAGTCTAATGGCAAAGACCTTATTTATATGTTGGCTCTTTGGCCTCTTGTTCTTGGACGCGTAATACTAGTGATCACGCAGCGAAACAACAAATTGGCGTGTTCTTTGCTAAATACTGAAATATTTTGTAGGGAAAAAAATATTGGATTTAGGTAAAATCCCTTCATGTTTCTATTGCCTATTTTATAAAAAAAAATCTAATTGATCTCTTAACCGCATTTTTGAAACGCAAGTTTAAAAACCAAAAATAAAGAGGGTGGAAAACTTTTTTTTTTTGACAACGGTATACATCTTATTACATTGTTTAGAGGTGAAATTCGTAGATAAAAGATCGATAAATCAAATATATTTTCTTCAATATGAAGAGAGACCTAATTTCTTCCAATGAACCCTTGAAAACCTGTTGTTGTTGATGTTCTAGCGTCAGGTATCCACTTAATCTGTAACAGAGCCACGATCAGAGGGCCTATTATGTATCTTTAGTTGTCAATTAGACTGGGTGCGTATCATCAAAAACAAAGATCCAATTGTTTTAGAATATGTTCGCACTTGAAGTAACGACACAGTTCGTCTGGACTACGATTGTTTTACTATGTTACTCGTTTTTTAATAAAATGAGAAATAAGAGAGTTACTTGCATTTTTATTCTCAAAATTTGGGTCTTGTATCCTAATACAGACACTGTCGCTGAAATGGAGCTGAAAGAAGCGTGGTATTTAATTGAAATATTTATAATTGCTCGACAGTTTACTGCTGGATAAAGCGGCGGTTATGCTTATGAGATTTCATCACGGAAAGCTATATTTTTTATTCGCATTTTTAGACGAAAAGCTTTTTTGTGAGCGTTTTTAGACGAAGAGCTTTTCGTGTTGTATTGTGATCCACTGATAAAACAACGACTGTACCTTTTTGAAAAACTTGAAAATAAATCAGCTGTTCTAAAAAAGGTTACATACCAATGGTATTTTATCTTTTACCATTCATAAGAATAAAATTAAGATACGTTTATTGTCAAAAAAACAGAAAAAAAAGACAGGTATATACAAGGTGACTTTTTGATCATCTTCCAAATTCATACTAGAGGCTTGGTAAGTGACCAGCATCATAAATCGATAATTTTTTTGTGAAATTCGTGTTATGAAATTTCGACTTCCTATAGCAATTCACTCCCAGTCCTGAGTCACTATGGGGAGACGAAATTTAATTTTATGAATTTTACGAAAATCGTTATTGGTTCATGATGCTGATCACTTACCAAGGCTCAAGTATGAATTTGGACGATGTTGACAAATTCACCTTGTATTGGTATTCACAAACAACACTTATTAGGGCCAAAATACATTAAATTAACACGAATATACAAAACAACATATTTGACAAAGGGAGAGAGCTCAGCTTAAGTACTGACTAGCCTGTAAAAGGTCCCCAGCGCTGGTTTTCAGTACCACCCAGCTCTTTTGGTTCATCCAAAAGTTTCATCCACGGTCGACATAGGCCTTTCCAAGATTCCACCACTCTTTGCGGTCCTCCTGGAAGAAATGCTTATACCCACAAACGCTGGGCAGGCAGGCTGGTGAGAGCGGTGCCGGAACCCTCGCGCCAGTGACATGGCTGCCCGTCACCAACCTGTATTATATGAAGGCCGCAAATTGGGGATGAATATATACCTCCATGAATCAGTTCCAGGCCCACCTGGTTGTGAATGTTTGATAGTTTGTCCTCTTACTCCCGAATTACATCGAGGGGTTCTCCGAGTAAGATGGTGGTACCTCCACACGCCCGGCATCAGCTCTACCACCTCTATCTTATACCTACTCGACCAGAATGTACGGAAAAGTTTTTCGCAATTTATGGGTTGGCTCCATAGTAAAAGTTGTTCGTATGGACGATTACGATCAATAGTTTAGGCTTTACAGCGACAAAAATCCAACCAGTCCTACATATTTTTATACACATTTCTTACTACACAATACAAAGTATGCAGTCTTTTCATCTCAACGCCCGACTTCAAAGAACCAATGCCCAAGTGGGCGCGAAAATGATAGCCTAATAACAAATTGAACATCAATTATTTCGACACTATTCCAATATATTTACAACAAAATCACCACATAACATTGACTCTGAACTTGAACTCTATATCAATACATTTTAGGCACATATTGCAATAGCGATGTGCTTAGTATAGTCGGTTCATATTGTAGTGGCACGTGGCGTTGCGAGCGGTCGCATGACAGCGATATTACTTTTTTATTTGCCTAAAGACCCCTTTAAACTTGTCAACATGTTTGCTAGGGGTTTCCTCCTGTTGGGTTCTTTATTGGATCTACTAGAGTACAGATGTGCTTTTGGAATAGTTTTATGTGAAGAAGAGTAAAGCAAGTGATGGTTTGATTTTATATATATATTTTTGTATATGAATGAGAAACATTAAGGTAACAGCAGCATTACTATATGAAAAGTGTCAGCTGTAAAAATCATTACGAATTTTCATCATGGAAATGGATGGCATTTAGGACGAACTGTTTTTGAAGATTTAATTTTACTTATCAAACTGACAATAACAACAAAATTTAATACGTAAATCGATTTTCAAACAAAAAACAAATATTGGAAATAGCTATTGAATTATGAACTCAACAATCTGTAAGAAAATTTTAGCAATTTTATGGGTAAGCATCCAATATATGGATACGAATTCTAAGAAATATTTGAGAAATCAAAGTTTAATTATTAGAATTAGTGTTTTAAAGAGCGGTGCCTCCTGACGCAGGCTTTTTCAGGCATAAAAAGAGTTACCAGCCACTACCTTTGTTATTTAAAACCTTTTGAAAGAAATAAAACTTTTTTAAAATTTTAATTTTATTAAGTCAGTAAGTCATATTGCAGCCTGGAAGCATGCTTTTCGCTTGCAGCAGCTCAAGGGCTAAACTTTTATTAATTAATTACTTTAATTAATTAATGTTGTTTACTTTAATTACTGCTGTTAAATTTCACCGAGAATGTTCGCCTGGTAATTTGGTAGGTATTTTAAAGTTCGTTTTTTAGTACTTACATTTAATATAGAATGATACAGGCATACATGTATATGTCACAGTATTTTCATTCACCGTTCAGCAGTGGTAAACTGTAAAGGTACAAACCACTTTGTATAAAACCCAAGCAAAATTTCCCTATAAGAGGGTTCAATTTGACGGTCTTGTGGGTCAAAAGACCCCGTCTCTTTGCTTATCGGATACATATTATGTTTGAGTGGGGCACTATTTGACAAAGTTCTTTGTGTAACGTGCACTTTCCCAGGACGGATTTAGAATTGATTTTGTTTGTTTTAAATTGGACAAATCTTCTGATTTAGGGGGCTTAACACGTATTAGTCAAGGAATAAGCCATTTGAAAACATACTATGGTGCCTAAAATGTGTAATTAATTTATTCTATTGAGAAAATACCGTTTCAATGAAAAGTTTTACAAAAATAACAGAGTTATGGAGTGACATACCCAAAAATGAAAACATTAGAATGGAAAACCTCCACCTTTTTTGAAGTCGGGTAATTACTTGAAATTGCAGTAAATTCTCTACAAGAAAATTTATTTTATTTGCACAAATCAAAAATTATTAAAATCCGGCTGCTTTTTTATCAGACCTCTTTTATTTTTCATAATACAAAAAAAAGAATGCCAACTTCATCAGAGGTCAGAAGAAGGTATTTCATTAAGTCCCCGCTAAGTCACCGCATGACTTGAAAGAAAGGCCCTCACATTCTTCTTACAAAAGACTTTGATAATGAAGAGAGCGCGTTTAAAGACCTTTTTATCTGTTCGCGCCTTTTGTTTTCTTTTTTTTAATCGCGGAACGATGTTTGGATTGTTTTATTTTTTGTGCCTAGATTTTTGCTAAAAAAATCATAAGATGGACTGTTAGATTTTCTAACCTGTTAATTTTCAAATTAAATTTTAATATTAGTATTCAATATTTATATCTGTAGGCTATTTAAACAGACCCTTACTCAATTATGGCGTTTTGGACAAAAAAAGAACAGGTTTTATAGTAAAACCGATTGTGTTTATACAACGTGTAACAGAAAGGTGTAACCATATTTGAAGAGCTTGTTCAGTCAATGGTATAGAATAACTTTTACTATGGAACAAACCCTGTATCTCGAAAGAAAAATTAACTGTTTCATAGAAAAACGCAATGCCGCTCGGCCGAAATGTATGGAAGGGTCGATTTTTTTTTGTTGAGATTTCAGTGTTGGCTCCATAGTAAAAGTTGTTCTATATCATTGACTGAATAAGCTCTTCAAATATGGTTACACCTTTCTGTTACACGTTGTATAACTGCTTCAATTTATATATATCATCAGATCGTTATCAAAATCATCACAAAATAAATTGTATTATTTAATATTTTTCACAACATTTTTGAAAAATCTATGGTTTTCCAAGCCGCATGCCAGGGAGCGATAAGGCTTGCCATCGTCTGATACCTCAAATTGGATATCGTCATCATCATCATCGTATCTAAAGCAATAAGCGCTTCCAAAATAAAACAAAGCGCTACAATTTGTATCCTACTTCAAATCCGCCATAAAATTTATTTTCTACGAATTTTCGAGGAAACTTATCAATAATTCGCGAGCTAGAATCGAAAACAAGCTCGTTCGGAAATGCACTCAGGCGAGCCAGCCGTCGCGATCCCAGTCCAAGCAAATTATTTATTCAGCCAGATTTCCGAAATGAAACTGCAGTTCGATTTACCTAGGCGGGTTCTGGTAAATAGTTTTGTAATTCTTTAAATTACAAAACGTACACGTGGACATAATGAACGGGTTCCTTCAAATATTGCGTAATTCTACAGCTATAACGACTCAATAGTTTTTGAGTTATGTTATGATGCAAAAGGTTAAAATAAGTTTGTATTATGAATCTCGAGTTCGAGCATCGGGGCAGCTCTTCAGTTTTTTATCGAAATGAAGAGGTGAATAACACAACCTGAAAAGATTCTTAGCTTGAAAAAAAAATTATAAAAATTAGCTAAAAAAGTTTTTAATTGGATTTACCATATTTCTTAATTTAGTTTTTTTTAGGAATTTGCGTCTTTAAATTATAATAACAAAAGCGATTTCTGCATACAGTATATAATTTTTGTATACGTTGTTTTTGGCTAAGGAAATTCTTTTTGTGGTTTTATAACCATTACTTTTGATTTCGTTAATAATCTGAGGAGCAGTCCTTAATTAAAAGTATCCACATAGCTAAAATAATAGTTAAACGCATCTCAGAACAACTTTTACACTAGTAGTTCGCCCCGAACTGTGAATTCACAATTCAATCTTGACCAATTTGGCTTATGTTCGAACTTAAAAATTCTTTTTGTCTCATTTACTCACCTACCAAATTTTATGACGTTCCGATCAACGATACTCGAGTTATCGTCGGACAAACATTCATATATACAAATGCCGGATTGTTCAAGTAGACTCGAAGAACTTCGTTCACTTCGCCCACTCGTTAAAATAGAATAAAACCAACCATCAAAAAATGTGTTTACATCAGCTTTTCCTCAAAAACGTTAAATACCAACCAATACTGTTGTCAATTCGGTGTAGCACATCTTAACTTATTTGACAGGGCTAAACTTAATTTAAGCGTTCTGTCCTTACCTTTTCGATAAAGAAAGAAAAAGACAGGACTCTTAATATAAGGTACGTCCTGTCAAATAAGTTAAGTCGTGTTACGCCGAATCGACACCAATATATACAGTGCTCCCAAAGTAATAATGCGCATACAAATCTTCGCCACTATTCGGCAAAGTTCGTATTTCCTTACACTTTCTATACAATCAATACGGTCACGGGCTACGTCCAGTCGCTCGACTATAGATTTTTTTGCGCATTATTACTTTGGGAATTCTGTACGAAACAGTTGATTTTTTTCACGATAGTATTCGTTTCCAAAACCATTTAAATTTCACGGTGTATAAATTATACTTAGTAATTACTAAGTACAGCCTCCACTATTAGGTAGAACATAACTGTTAGGTAAGTAAGACAGTACATAATTCCAGACAGAAGCGTTTTGGGAACCAACCCCTGGACATTAATAATGCATTCGGGCGGACAAAACGCTTAGCGGGGTCGATACTGTAACGGAGATCGTGGTATGTAGCTAGAGGTGGTTATATAGTGATAGAGGGAATAAATAGGTTTTGGTAGAGTTCTAAAAAATATTCGATGAAAGGATGATGATAAATGATGAATCGGATAGCTAAAAAAATTATTGATCAAAACTGTCAGAGCGATTCGATTTTTGAATCGATCCGTACGACTGCAGACTAGCATTACAGGGGCTCTACCGCGTAATTCTCATTTGTATCAACTTCAAGCAAATGCATGCGAAATTCAACGCGTGCAAAAGAGATGGCATGTTAGGCGGGTGTCGTCGCACGCACGACAAATTTCAATCTCAAGTTGATGTTGATGAAAATGAGAATTACGCGGTAGACCCCCTGATTATAATCGATGTTGATTAGGTTTATTATCTATATCTTCGTGTCTTTGGCAAAGTTTTTTTTTTGTTGTAATAATATCAAACGGCTTTGTGCATTATGTAACGTACTTTGCAATTCAAGATAAACACATTTTATTTATCAGAAAACAACTTACTTAACTACAGAAAAATCGTTGAATATTATCCCGTATAGGGTAACCTAGATGACTTGTATATATACAAAAAAAAACTAATTGTGTGAATATTCTGTTCTGATGTCCAATCGATTTTTGGTATTCGACTTATTTCAGACCTATTTCACTGCATCGAATTTTCCTCTGCGAATAAAAAATGATGTAATAAAAATAAAAAGCGTTCATGATTTGATTTACTACGGCGTTCTCATAGCTTTATTCTCTTTATAGACCCTACGTCGCGATGTAGTGGGACAAACTGTTATGCGTAAGCGTAGCAATGTTAACAAAGTGCTACAGCGTAGAGTTATGCACGTCGTAGCAGCAAAATTTACTGTACAATTTGCTACGACGTAGAGTGCCATCGAGATAAATATAGCTAACCAAAAATTTTGAATGCACCTGAAGCAAGAACAAATCTGGCCACTTGTCATATATTGTGTATTGTTTATATTTGTGTTTGATAGTATTTTTATTACCTAATAATTACCACTTGCTGAACGGTGAAGGAAAACATCGTGAAGGAACCTGTATGCCCTAAAAATTGTGTATTTGTGCCCGAAGAACAGCGATAGGGCTGTAATGAGTGTGGACTGTGACTTGCATTTCACAGTTCACACTCGGGAATATCTCTGACACCCCGTCGGGGATTTATGTCGTGACGATAGATAAATCTAATCAGTATATAAATAATTTGAAGTCACAAGTGCACTCGCTTCTACAGATGCAAGTATCAATGGAAATTCAATTTGAATCAGTCCGGGGGGGGGGGGTAGAACACTTATGGGTAGAGGGGCGGGTTGACGACGCGCGCTGATGGCCGAATCGTGTTCGATTCGCACCTGAATAGTCGGATCGTATCAAAAGCTGCTCTATATGTACTTGTTATTTGTTGTAACTACTTATAACTTGACAGTTCTTAGTGTTGACATATTTTTAGGGTTCTTTACCTCAAAATGAAAAATCGGAACTCTTATAGGGTCACTTTGTTGTCCATCTGTCTGTCCGTCTGTCAAGACCCTTTTCCTTGGGCCCCGTGTGAGATATCAAGTTGAAATACGACAGTCTATGATCCTATGATGCTATAAAAAAATCAAGCGTCTAACACAACGCAAAAAAAATTGTCCATAACCAATTTCATACAAATTTCCTCACCATGAAAACCTATAGAGCACTTCCAGTAGACTTAGAAACTTGGAATTTCGATCACAAGTAGTTCTTATTTCTTTAAATTATTTTAAATTTAATTATTTTATTAATAAGAAATTAATTATTAAGGAAGTTATTGTTATCCATCTTACTTAGATCCCCTAGATACAGAGAGTTGAATAGATCGTAAGTGTCAAATTAAGTTGGAGGAGTATTACTGCTAGAGGAATTATTTACAAATTTTACCATAATGTTTTTAGGGTTCAATAATACCCATATTATGTGTTGGTACGAAACCCTTTGTGCGCTAGTCCGACTAGCACTTGGCCGGTTTTTTTATTGCCTTTTGTCAGGCGTAACGCCCGTAGACGCAATCTTCATATTTGTTGGTTTTCATTTTGTACTTTAGAAATTCTTCGGAAGACTATCCTATATTCTATAGATGTTGTTTACTTAATAAAAGGACAACGAATATGAACAATTCTAGGGTAAAAATAGAGTAGGACTACATGACTACGTGTAGAAATAAGTAGTCAAAGCATTTGTTAGACATGGTTGTTTCTATTTATGTTATTTTATAACTTACTCGGGATAAATATATATGAAATCAAACGCTAAGGACCAGAACTAAAAAAAAAATTGCATTTCTAAAACTCATGATTTACACGTATTGGACTCTAGTGTCACCCTTAAAATTCAAATATTGCTTTAAGTTTATGTGTCACTTATAGTTAAAATTTCTAAACGGTTGATCATTATCTCCTACGATGCAACTGTTCACAATACGTTGGACACACACAAGTGTCTCAACCGCATGATGTCGTGGCTGTTGCGCGATAAACTGGAGCTCTGCTGCTTTCAGGGCTGACAGAAAAAATAGATGTTATTTTGTAATTTACAAACTTTATAAAGTAATTAAAGAAAACGTCATCCATCACCCTAGCTCGTCCACTGCTGGACATAAGCCTTTCCAGGACTTGGCCACTCCCGGCAGTCATCCTGGAAGAATTGCCCATACTCACACACGCTGGACAGGCGGGTTGGTGAGCGCAGTGCCGGAACCCTAGCACCAGTGAAGCCGCTTCCCATCACCAGTCTGTTCCATGTAAGGCCCGGCTATTAGGGATAAATATACCGCCATCCATCGGTCCCAGGCATGGTGGGCCTCCTGGTTTTTTGCCTGTGAGCTGTCCTCTTACTCTCCCCGGAATCAGTTTGAGGGGATCTCGAAGTAAGATGGTGGTACCTCCACAGTCGAGCCCGGCATCAGCTCTACCACCTCAAAAGAAGACGTGTCGCTAGAAAACGTGTGTTACAAGAATACTTGTAAAGACAATAAGATCCTTATACGAGTAGCACTGTATGTACATAATCTCCTAAGGAGCAACTATTCACAATACGTTGACACACAAATGTCTAAACCGCATGATGTCGTGGCTGTTGCGCAATAAACTGGAGCTCACAAGGTCAAGAAGTGTGACATACTGTTTAAGAGGATGGCATACCCTAGTAACTTTTTTTATTACCCGTCCAGCACAATAAGTCTAATGGCAAAGACTTTATTTGCTTTTCATAGAGGTGATTATATGTTGGCTCTTTGGCCTCTTTTTCTTGGACGCGTAATACTAGTGATCACGCAGCGAAACAAAAAATTTGTGTGTTTTGAGCTAATACTGAAATATTTTGTAGGGAAAAAATATTGAATTTAGGTGATATACCTTCATATTTCTATTACCTATTTTATGAAAAAAAATCAAGTTGATTTCTTAACCGCGTTCTTGAAGCAAACGTTTGAAAACCAAAAAAAAAGAGGGTGCAAAACATTTTTTTTTGACAAAAGTATAAATCTTCTATTTTCTAGTTTGTATTGCACTCTAATAATATTTAGAGTATTCATAGCGATGGATTTCGCAAAATAAACATAATCTTAGTACATTGTTTATACATAAGATCCCTAGAGAAAATATTAATAAACCAAACATATTTTTTTAAATACAAGGAGAGTCCGAATTTCTTTAAGCGAATCCTAGATAGCCTGGAGTTGGTCATGGTCTAGGCTCAGGTACAGTCTTAATCGCAAAAACATCGTGTCACGCTCCTCGCACTTGCGATTCAACTAAGTCGCATCGCGCGCGATTAAACACTATGCTACGAGTGCTGCTTTCAGTCTTTAGAGTATATTCTACTGAGATGCAACTGTTCGCAATACGACTCAATATGTTAGACACACAAAATACATATCCCAACCGATCTTCCCTTGTTTTGTATACTTTAGATTCATTATGATCTAAATACGAGTAACATTTAGAAAATTACTTTAATAAATATATAATATTGCCTCTATTAGCTTTTTATTTGCAATTATACATATATAACTTTAAATATTTTATTATTTGATATAAAAATTTGTGGAGCAATACGAATAGGTTAGGTTAGTTAAGAAAAATATTGCCTTTTTTTATTTCTTATCCTGTTTTTATTACTATGGTATATTTTTCTTTTTTTAATACTTGACTGATGACGGCCCACTAAGGGCCGAAATATATTTCAAGTTAAAAAAAATATTTTATTTATTAATTATATTTAAAGTTATATATGTATAATTGCAAATAAAAAGCTAATTTAGAAAATTACATCGATTTAAAATTGAAACATTTAGTGTAATTTTTTGAAATAACACGGTAAATAAAACAGGCCAAGTGCGTCTTGGGCCACACGCAGTGTAGAGTTCTTTAGTTGCCTTACACAATATGAGGATTTCTTCTCCAAGAACATATAACTTCTAATCCGCTCGGAAGTTGTTCTTCCACAGAACGGCTCATACATTTTGTTTCTGCCGATTAGAATCGCCCCTTGTTTAGAGGGGACTAAAAGTTTGGCGCTATCTGTACTCGTTAAGGCGATATGTAAAAGTTTTAGCGTCCCTGTTACTCCATATGCGAAAAAACCCTCGGTTCGAGAGGGACGGATTCGTGGAAAAGTAGCAAAAAGTTGGTTTTTTATTATTATAAAATGTACTAAAAATGCTATCAAAATTTCGTTTAACCAGGTCCTAGATACTGTTAAAAGCCATCTAATAAAATATAATTGCAGTCCATATGTCATTCTAAATTGTCAAACCAGGAGAATTGGTGTCGATAAAGACCTCATTTCAATAGATATTTCTATCGAGCCGAAATTCTCCAATTGCGTTTCTGTTTTAACAGATCCCTAGAGAAAGATTCCAAAAATAATATACTATTTTATCAAAATTATACATTATTTACCGAAGTAGATATAGAAGTTCTAAAAGTGTAAATTTTTTTCCGTAGCGCCTTAACTTGTAAAGCCTACTTAGCTGTGCTAGTTTTCCTTTTAATTTTGTTATACATACTATGAAATTTTTCACTTAACCAAAAACAACCGTTTAGCTGACACATGACTCAAACAAAAATATGCACTTTAAACTTAATATTTCACAAACGGATCCTTGAATCGAAAAATGGTTTTGACACACCCGCAACATTTTTGAACGACCTATCCAACGACATCCCACACCATGGGATAGACGAGAAAAAAAAATCTCTTCACTCCTCACTCCTTTTTTTCAAGATGTTATATTACCACTTTATATGTATATAATATGTATACCCGTGCCAAATTACATATTTCTAGTACTAAGACTCCCTGAGCTAAGACGCGGGCGTCTGTCACAGACAGACAGACGGACATGGCGAAACTATAAGGGTTCCTGGCTGACGACGGAACCCTAAAAAAGAAGAGCTGGTAAATTAAACCTAAACTGTTTCTTTTGATTTCTGGTAACAAAACCGTTTAGTAGACGTTTGCTTTTTTAAAATAGTAACATGTAAGTAAATTTAGAATAAATAAAACAATAAGAAAGTTAAATACATATATTTTAGAATAAAAAGTGAAAATTTAAAGAGGTTTGCGGTAGGTCGAAGTCCCTACACACTGATCAGTTCTTTGTTGTAGCTCGTTACAGTCAAGTACTCCCCTACTCGAGTGGAAGTACCTGGAGGTCCCAACAGTGAGACTGCAGCCGCCGAAGTTCCAGGTTGAGGGCCCAAGGCTCAGGAGTTGAGGACGGTCAGCCGAGTGAGAGCGTCAGCTCCGTCAAGGGAAGAACTGAGGCTGAAAAGTTGTCCCGTTATTATGTAGCCCCATTCCAGACTTACTTTCCAAAGTATGGGGACACAATCAACAATAACTAAGATTTTAGGGTGTTATTTATTGCTATAGCGATGGCTGATGGGCAGCGTGAAGTCGCACTGAGCTGTTATTATGAGTGACTAGCATGCTGCCGAAAGAAAAATGACTCGAGGGCCGCGTGTGGAGATGCGCGGGAGTAGGGTAGAGAGGGGCTCGAGCCGAGCCGAGCGACCGGACGTACCATGTGACCGTATTGTATAGAAAATGTAAGGAAATATGAACTTTGCCGAACAGTGGCGAAGATAGATCACAACATGACACGACAGAAGTAAGTCTTTACGTAAGAAAAATACAGTGTTTACGTAAGAAACAGTATACCGAACGAAATTGTGCTACGGAAGCGCGTAGCGCTACGGTTGCGCTATGATTACACGTAGCAAATTATTAGCGGCATGTTTTTTCAAGTATTTCTGTTTTAAAATTGTTTTAAAAAAGTATGGAATATTATCTATGATGCTACATAAAAATAAACTAGATTTCAAGCAGATTACGTGAACTATTGATGATATATTTAGATGACAAAAAGACATTCATTCTAGTGTAGAAGTGGGCGTTCTTGCAACTGATTACTTTTGCAACCGTTTTTCATCGTCGGATAAAGTAGTCGCAAAATGAAACTACTTTTTTACAACATGTCTCGATGTTGGTACTTTTAAAAACTAATTTCAACTGAAACTTGTTTTGTGACTAGTCTAAAATCGCTGAAAAAACAGTCTCGCCTCGTTTCGGAAACAACCTGTGACCCACTCCTATTCTAATTACTTGGAACTTGGAACTTGGCACTTGGAACTACATGCTACCTGAAATGTTAAATAGTATACCAGGTAAAGTGTTGCAAGACATAGATGTCAAACCTTACAAAGTAAGAAAAATCATGAAGAGACATCTATTGTCTTGAACTAATTAATTATGTCAGTTTAATGTCTTTTTTTTATTATTTACTTGTATTTTTTTTTTGGTTATGTACTGTACCACTAAGAAGTGGCTCAGAAATCACATTTAAACCCACTAAGGGTTTACGTGATTTTCTTTTTTATAAGACAATAATATGTACAAAACATGTTAATTAGATAAATAAATTAAAAAAAAAAAAAAAAAAAAAAATAGGGTTAGAAAACAGGCCATCGTTTTCTCGATAATAATAAGGGCATGGGTAACCTGACATTAAGAGTGCACCGAGCTTTTTACACAGTCAAACACATTTTAATAACTCTTGTTTAAAGTAGTAAGCAATTAAATTAAAATCTAGGGAAATATATTGGTACTGTTGGGTATATATACTAGGCTGTATACACGATGGAAACACAATTTGATAAAGTTGTCTCGATAGAATAAATTCGCAAAGGTACCTCTTTTCGAGTAATTTTTTACTCTATTTCCCTAGTTTTTTATATAACTAAGTAATTTGATATTATGATTCATTTACTAAAATGAATGAAGTTCATAGATGATTGGAGCGTTTATACACGATATTTTTTTATTTAACACAATATAATTAAAATAACATCGAAAAACATTGAAAAAGAGCAACATATTGGTTATTATCTTTACTCTTTACACGTAAAGAAAAAGACAAAGACAAAGGCAAACGCTCGGTGCGCCCTTAACCACCCATTTTGCATCATAGAACTGAACTCTATGACGTTTATTATTGTTTTAAATAACGGGCTCTGAGCCGTGGCTCTACAATAACCGAAATATCCCACGCTCTCGAAAACTTGATTCTAGTTGAAACAAAAACATTTTTTTTGCAACCAACCTACAAAACCAACTAATTTTTGAAATCAATACATCATAAGGAAACCAATTAGATGTCTTAAAATCTGTGAAGATGTTTTTTATTTTAACATGACTGTCCCCAAAAAAGGGAGTGTATTGTTTTCAGGGTTCAGGTATTTTTCTTTATCCTATCACATCTTCGACGCTTTAACCAATTTGCATGAATGAGGTGTCATTAGAATCTCTGTACCATCCGGATTGGGACTGAGTATAAAAGTATTAAATAAAATAAATATTAAAAAACATGACTAACTTAGTAACGACACCCAGTACAGTCGGGGGACATACAAAATAATATCCAATGTAGAGCTGTCCCCTGACTGCACTGGGTGTCGTTAATAAGTTCATTTTGAAATTATAGCAGTCGTGTTTTTTAATATTTTTTATTATTAATTTTAATGAATTTATTTCTGTATTATTTGCCTAGTATCAACCCTATCTTGCAGCCGTCACCTGTGGCCCAACTGTCGGCCTCCCGCCGCCGCAAGTTTCCAAAACTTGCAGAATTGCGCCAAGACTTCCAGACTGCTGGTTCCTAGAGGAGTTTAGGTCACTTCGGCTTGAGGTTTTATAACACCTAGATAACTGGATTGAATATAGGAAATTAACACGTTGTATAATGTTGTCGTAATTTTAGGTACTTTTGATATATACCTACACTTTTATTATTCTGGCTGTAATAAAAAACACAATTTAAATGTAAAACTTGTATGTACGAGAATAACTATAGATTCAAATTTTTGTATTTTTATTCTACTTTTTTATAATTTTAGTTTATTGGTTTCGTATTACACAATATTATCATTTAAGGGGCTCCATAATGCTAAACTTCAGTTTTGTATTGGATTCAGTTCCTATAACAAAGACGAAACATTTTTGAAAAAAAATATGTCCTGTTGATTGACTCAAGAAAATTATTAATTAACTTCATAAATAAAACATACTTTCAATCCTCTTATAATTATATTACTTTTAAAAAAGCATGAATTTCACGAAATAAGCGATTCAGCTCCCATATTTTAAAACCGATTGAAATGAAATCAACACATGCAGACATTAGTTTGAAAAAAAAAACCGTCTTTATTACATTAAGAAATGATAGTTAAGTTTAAACGGTAGTGCCAATTTCCATACAAAATGAATTGACCAAGATCAGCTGAAGTACAAATTTTAGCTTGTATTTATCACTGTATTTTATTACATTTTAATACAAGAATGTCGCGAATTTAAATAAAAGTTATATTTTACAACAATAATTGGGTTATTTTAGCTTTTAAAGTTCAGTTAAATGTCCATCATTTTACGTGTGTAGTTGTTGTAGCCGCGATTTCAAAATAAGTGTAGGTTAGCGTGCGCGGCATTTGATTAGATCAGGATAGACAAAACAAACGCGTTCACAAACGCGTTCACAAACGCAGAACTGAATTTTAGTATACTGGAGCCCCTTAAACTATTGGGCACAAATTATTAGATTGTGAACCAAGGGATGCAACTGATGTTTGAACTTTGACTTTAATTTTTTTTTCATGCGCCTTTTAACTCAATCAAAGAAGAAAGAACTCAATCATAATAATATTTCAGTGAGTGATGGCAGCGCAATCGGTCACTAAATATATTTTTTTTATTATTTTAAAAACTGCAAAAATAACTGAACTGTATAGAGACCGAGTATTTGTGGAATACCTAAAATAAAATGTTAATTTTAAAATCAAGCGCAGCGCCTGGAAAAGTTGTGAAAAATAGATTAGCAAATAAACGCGCCATCCGAAAACGACTCTATTGACAAAGCTATTTGTCTTAAACGGTACGTTTAAAAATTATGAAAAAATGTATTGGTTAGTTAAACTGTAAAGACCAACTTCGTTCAATAAAATTATTCTCGCGTATAAGAAACAGAAAATATTGTTCGAAATCAAACTGTTTTTAGACTAAAATTAAGTAAAATTAGTTATTTCTTTGAAACCACTAATGGTATTTTCACACCACCTGCTCGACAATGTCCAATTACATATCATGCAACCTTAACGTAAAGTAACACATTATATCTCAAGGGATATAAAGTTATATGAAAATCCCTAGGGATTAAAGTGATTTAAATTTGGAACGTCAAATTCGTGTGGAAACTCATGGAAAATAAATGCCCATATGGGGTTGTAAAGAGGTTTGTTCGAAAATCGAACTGGCCACCATAAGCAGAATTCAACAAAAAGAAAAAAAGCGTTTACAAAGAATGTGAAACAAAAGACGGTGTTTGGTGCTGTGATTGCCAGTGAATTTTATTGAATTGTTAATGTTGATAAAAAATGTCGAGCTTTTTATTGTCTCGCAGATGGTGTGAAAAGTAGAGTATGCTCCTCTGGAATAAAGCCTGTCTTTGTCTTGGGCAGCTTGAACCCCTCGCTTTACTCAGGACTCTATATAACTCTAGAGTCCCTCGTTACGCTCAGGGTTCTATATGCCGCCCGTGACGTAAGACACTGCTTTATTCCCTTAGTGCATAATCTACTATTGTATAGTTCTTGCACTAAAACACAAAGAAAATATTATTTAGAAAAATTATTGATGGAATTTTTTTCCGTCCATCGCGTCCATGTGAAAAGTAATATTTTCCTCTTTTTTGCGCTATCCGGAGGCCCAGCGACGTCGCAATGCAGTGCGCGCTGATATGAACGTTATTTTAATACAGTTTCTGTCGATATTTGTACCGACACAGGTTGACTCAAGGTCGTTGGTGGCCACCTGTTCCTTAAGGGCCTTACTATTGCCAAATGGGTACTTTCTAAAGCCTACTCCTCGTTTATAGCCAAACCAAAAATAATAAAAAAATGTATTATGAATAATCAACTCTTAGACAACATATGCAACATTTTTCATTTTCATAGCACCAAAACTTCTACATGATTTTTTTTTTTTACTGAATGGTGTTTTTTGACCTCAAATTCCTTACTGCTCCTGAGTGGCTTGGCCGATTGAATTCATTTATGCTTTGATAAATAGATAAACTTTATAGCTTTAAACATAACATAAGATTATTCAATCGAGTAATCACGTCCAAGTGAAAAGTATAATTTTCTCCTATTTCGCCCTCTCAAGGACGCAGCGAGCGTCGTAACAGCCACTATGCATTGCGCGCTGATATGAACGTTATTTCAATGTCGTTTCCGTTGATACTTGTAGTGACAAATATCGAGCTGCTAATTTGGCGATGGTAATCGCCTTAATAATGTGCTTGATAGTTTAAATAATCTTCTGAAGTAGCGACGACATCAAGCAGTGTCCGTTGTTATTTTTTCTTACTTTCCTCTTTCACACTACTAAATAGAATCAAATGTAAACAGTTATTAGAAAAACGCAAGTAGACTACAGAAGTCGCATAAATAGTATGCTAGTAAATTACTTCTAACTAGCCCAAATGTAGACCATCTTATATCCTAAAACTAGGGATAGTATTGGTGTATACGAACAATTTTTAATATGGAGCCAAATCTGAAAGGCTGATAAAAATTCACTGTTCCATAGAAAAGGCATTTTTACGCGATTTCAAGGTTGGCTCCTTAAAAATTATTCCTAATAGTAGTTTATGCTACAAGGGCGAAAAGGAATAAATTACGAGGACGATTTAAAACACGAGCATAGCGAGTGTTTTAAACGTAACCGAGTAATTTATTGCTCTTACGCCCGTGTATCATACTACTTACGTTTTTCAATGCATAGTGTGAGGAAATAAAACAAATATGATCTTGTAAACTTTAAATTATAATTGGCTTAAAAGGACTGTATCCAGAGCCGTTAAAAAGTGAGAAAAAAAGTATAAGATTTATGGTGCATAGGAGAGGCTACAGGTTAGCCAACCATTGTAAATAAATAAAAAAAAAATAATAATAAAGCCCTAGGGCAAAATAATCGACTTTCTGTTCGGTTTTGATGCATAAAAAGTGGGCCTTTACGAGCACTTGCATTGAAAAGATAATTATGTCCTACCTAGTATATCTGGTTTTCAGATTTTCGACACTAAAACTCCACCCAGTATGTTATATTATAGCACAATATTTTTTTATCATAATATTTTTTTTTTCTCGTATGGTTTCCAAAAAATAATTACTTATTTCATCCAAAACAGTAGGTAATCATTTTATTTATTCGATGATTCAGAAACCGTCGTCTCTCGACGTCACATTATTTCATTTCCCGCCATAATTCACTTTCCAAGAAACATTTTCATGCCAGCCAGTGTTTTTCCTCCAAAATCATTATCCATTTAGGGTACCGCAGGCAATTGTTCTAATCCGATAGCTCGCTCGGCCCGATGCGGAGTGAAATAATTTAATACTCCCGCCACCCCACACCCGATTCCAAGATGGCGGCCGGGGCGGAGCGTGGGGTGGGGCGTGTTACTTCATTTGAGATTCGAAGCCGAGCTTTTCGAACGTGTGTTCGAATTTCAAAACGGTTTTCAGACAATTAATTCTCTGGCATAATTCGGTTTCTGTATTGCGCGCTGTAACGAGGTTTATTGTTCAAAATTAATTGTTAGTCAAATTAATTGTTAGTAAATAGCATTGTATGCCTTTTAGCTTATTCTATATTGGAGTCGTAATTTACTTCAAATTAGTCACATATTTAGCATTATATTCGCAAAATGAACTATAAAGAAGAATAAGAATAGTCCAGGCCCCGCAGAATAATGTTTAATCGCGCGCGACGCGGCTTAGTTGAATCACAGGTGCGAGAAGAGTGTCACACTGTTTAATCGCAAAAACATCATGTCACGCTCCTTGCACCTGTGATTCAAATAAGTTGTGTCGCGCGCGTTTAAACATTACACTACGGGGCCTGAGTTACCTATAGATTTTTAAACAAAAAAAAAGTTTTTCTTTTTTATTTTCTTGACCTACATTGTTTTCTAACAAATATTTCGCAAATTGGTTAGTACTTTCTATTTCAAATCAACGCGGGCGATGCCGCTGGTAAAAGCTAGTAGGTAATTAAATGCGAAATTTTGGGGAAGATTTCGTATATACCAAATTTGATTTGGTTTACCTATATATAATACTTATATATATTTGGAAAATATATTCCAATGATATTTCTGCCCTGAGAATCTGAAGTGACTTAAAAACAAACTTCAAATTTATTTGTTTAAACATCACCTTTACAGAACCAAATTTATTTAATCGATCGGGAGAAAGATTTGTCTTGGACTTGTCTAGAAATCTCAATCGAGACGCTAATAACTCTTGTTAGGTTCAAACGACCTATTTCAGAGAACAGTTCCCACAAAATAAATACAATAAAGCAGAAAACTCCGTTTCAATAAACAAGAAACCGCCATTACAGGACAAGACAGTCGCCAAGTCGAAATTCAAACAGAGAACGCCAACAAAACTAATCCGGGACACCTCGAAACTCTTTTCAAGTTTTCAAAATGAGTATTTTCAAAGCACGAACCATTGTGTACTGAAACGGGCATTGTCAGAAGCTTCACAATATTATGTGGAGTGGTGTAATGCGTTCACAAAGCCCTCCCCTCCCGCTCCTCCCCCAGGGCCCCTCTGTCGCCGCGGTCGGTAAATAATGCTTTGTTCTCTGAAGCCAAATTTTGACAATCACTAGCTCACTGTCTATATAGCTTGGTTGTAGGATCAGTGGCAAAGAATCGTTTGTGTGTCTCCTAGAAGGGTTATAAGGCTACAAATTTGGATTTGTTTATTTCTTTGAAAATAATCATATATGTTTATATTTTTAATGACTTTACGTCACATTCATGCATATTCAAGTTTCTTCCTTGAAATAGTGCGATATAAATTAATACTATTTAGTTTTTATCTTTGGCACAAAATCCAAAAGACTACTACAAACTATATGGGTTTTGGAAAAGAGAATTTGTGCCAAAAAAGTCCAATTTTTATGGATAAAAAATACGTACTTAAATATTGCAATAATCAAAGTTGGCTAGATGAGTTTTTTTATGCTATAGTTAGAAAAATAAATAAGTACTAAAAATTACGACATTTAAATGACAGGTAACAACATTTTATTGATCATAATACTCTAACATAATACTGCTCAGTGGAAGATCTACGAAATACTATTATAGTTTTGAAAATAATCATATATATTTTTTAATGACTACGTCACATTCATGCATATTCAAGTTTCTTCCTTGAAATAGTGCGATAGAAATTAATATTATTTAGATTTCATCTTTAGCACAAAATTCAAAAGACTACTAAAAACCCCATAGAAATCTGAATAATTATGGCAAAACCTAACTTACACGGTTACGTGCACGGTTAACCACAAACATCTCAGAGACAACCAGCCCAAACCTACCACATATCTTCAAAATCCCGCTTCATCTTTGCCACAAAATCCACTGTGTTAGTAACGGGGTACTTCTACCCCCCTGAGGGTGGAATCAGGGGGGTAGGGAGGGAAGTACCGTCACTCCAATGTTGACTGTTGATGGATAACTCTTGTCTTCACAGAAGAGGTGAGATTAATGTCCTATCTCCTTCAAAGCCTCACAATGGTAGTGATTCCTTCAGGATTAGGCTGTGAAAGGCGAGAATGTACGGTCAGAATGAAAAATCTTTGAGGTTTCAATGGCGGGGAGACAAAGGAAACAATGTGGGTTCTTTTTAGGGTTCCGTACCCAAAGGGTGCCAAACGAGACCCTATTATCTACCAATCTTCCGTTGTTTTGACGCCTTAATGTTGCTGATTTGCTATGGCATCTATATTGTTGTTATTAAACATGGTATTTTTAGGATTCCGTACTCGTATTGTGTGGTGGTACGGAACCCTTGGTTTGTGCGCGAGTCCGACTCGCGCTTGCCCTAATTTTATTTGTATGTATCATGCTTATTGGGAAAATGAATTTTAAATTCAGTAAAGTGAATAAAAATACTGGTTGTTAATGAACAATGTTATATTGAGAGGTTACGCTTACGACGTGCGAAAGTGCAGCCAATTTAGAAAAAAAAATTCTTACTTGCTAGAATAATGAGCGTTTTTCCATATGTCAAATTTGTCGTATTCCTTAGCAATAGAATCAAAGACAAAATTTGCACCGATTCCAAACAAACGAAAAACAACTTTGACATTGATTGCTACTAAACAAATTTTATATATGGTGATAAGGACAGCGCCATCTGGGGGAAAGCTAAGAACTAAGAAAAGAAACAACGAGAAAAACGCTCATTATTGACAATCTGCTCAACTACATATAGAACTAGCATTGAGCTATTTTTACATTGCAAAGCTGGTTATCTGAGTTGCAAAGTTTTCAAAAACAACGTTTTTTTGTAAATAGAATTTTAACTTATGCCAAAAGCGGCCATTTTTGGCAAAAGATTAAATTTTAGTTCATCGAAGACGTTGTTTATGAAAACTATGCTGTGTTAAAATAGTTCATTGCAATTTCTAGATGTTTTTGAGCAGATTTTTAATAATTATTCTAGAAAGCAAACATTTTTTTTAAGTTACATTTTTTTTTCGCGTGTTATAACGCCTTAAAACAAATGACATTCTCTACAGATTATACCGAACAACTTTCATAAAAATCCTCATTATATTCTCACAAACTAATTTTTATTCTCACTTTTCCTTGCAATGTGAATTTTATATGGGAATTTATGATTTATTTTTCAATGGCGTGGGTTTGTTTAATTGGAAAAGTTGTTTCATAAAAATAAAATATGTGGCTTTATTTTATGATATTCTTTTTACGTACTGTACAACGTGTAACAAAAAGGTGTGGTCATATTTGAAGAGCTGATTCAGTCAATGGTATAAAACAACTTTTAATATGGAGTTACACTGAAATCTCGAAAAAAAAAATCTGCCCTTCCATACATTTCGGCCGAGCGGCATTGCATTTTTCTATAAAACAGTTGATTTTTTTTCGATATTACAGGGTTGGCTCCATAGTAAAATTGAATGAATAAGCTCTTCAAATATGACCACACGCGTTGTATACTGTAAAGGGTAGTTTTTCCGGATTTGTAACAAAATATGATGTTGTATTTTGGCCGTTATAATTATTTCCTAATATTTTGTAATAGATACGGAGAAGAGCGGTTTCGCAGTCGGATTTTGAAAAACCCGCCTTTTTTTGATTAATCGAAACAGAGTACTTAAATTCACTCAAAAGTTATTCAACCTTATTTTACTACCTACGTATTGTGTATGCTGCCATCGTAGAGTTTCCATTGGTTTCTGTAAATTAGTATTTCAATTTTTTTTTAATGCAAATTTGGGTTTTCCATAGTCGTGATACCAGCCGTAAATTCCTAAAATAACCGAATATCACGCTTATGGAAAATATAATCATTTTGAAACTAACTTATATCATTCAAAATATGTTTATGCATAAAGTTTTTGATCAATATATATTTGTCTCTTTTTTATGAAATTTTAATGTAGTTTTGGTTGATTAAAAACTAATAATAAAAGGTAAAAATAATAATTTAACTCAAGATATATTTCGGGCCCCACTGGGCCCGGCATCAGTTGAGATTCTGACAATTAATTAAATATGACATAGAAGTTATTTACAAAAAAGAAAAAAGTAAAAAAAGGTTTATTTACAATTTATCTAAATTTAATTTTCATTCAAATTCATTCATTCATTCATTCATTCATTCATTCATTATAATTTATTTAAAGAAATTATTACTAGACAGTGGTGTGGTACCACCCAGCAGCCGCGATAGGTATGTGTATTGCGTTGATTCCTGCGGCTGCTAGATGGCGCCACCGTTGCCACACCTTGGTCTGGGTTTCTCGTGTAATATGTCGGATATATATGCAATATGCATAGAGCAAACTTTTAACAATAAGTTATCTTAGCTAAAAGTTGTATATTGACCATTATAATTGTTTCTTAATATTTTGTGACAGACACGTAGAATTCACCCTTATTCGCAGCCGGAATGTGAAAAATCCGCCTTTTTCTAATTAATCGAAACAGAACACTTTAATTTAAAATTTACTCAATAGTTATTCAACCAAACCTTCGTACCTATGTATTGTGTATGTTGCCATCGCAAAGTTCCCATTGGTTTCTGTAAATTAGAATTTCAAGAATTCTGCATAAACTAAATTTTGCATTTTTTATTTTAAATATGATTTATTTTATTTTAATTATTACCTGGATGAGGATGACTGAGGACCGCCAAGAGTGGCGTAATGTTGGGGAGGCCTATGTCCAGCAGTGGACGAATACGGGCTGATGGATGGATTATTTTAAACTAAAACATCATATAGTTCAGTTCTGATTTATGCAAAATGAGGTGCTCAACCGTTTATATGCACCGTTAAAAACGAGCTGTAGGTGAGTTTTTAATAGAATATAGGAGTGTTTTAATACTTAAAATCTATCCAGCAGTTCAACGCGCATATGAGACGAGGGTCCGGTCACAAGTTCTACCATCATTAAAATCAATCGTAGTTCACAGCGCATAGGTCATAAGCTTGGTCATAAGTATATACATAATTCAAACCATTGGCTGTATGGGCTAAGTTCCCTTTGCCTTCCAACTTCGTATAACTGTACTTTTATAGCAGAAAAAATTATTTAAGAGCATTACTTTGTTAAGAAAACTGTTCTTTTTTTTACGCAGACCGATTACAAATGTCACACGAATTTCATGATTTTTTGAGCCTTTCCCGGCCTTGTCATTTTTGTGTGACCCCGCTTCCCCTTAACTTGTGGCATAGTTTATGGATAGCACTTACAGGATTTGAGCCCGCGACCTCTAGTAAAGATGTTCGAACCACTAGACCACATATTACTTTAATAAATAGTAGATAAAGCAGGAAACCAAAATCCATTCCGTCCAAAACCTAACAAAGGAGACGTGTAATGAAGTAAGTGGTAGGTACATATATAAAGACCTCTACAGAATGGTCGGTCGTGTTCTAGGAAGGCAATCCACATTCGCGTGGCTGGTACGCGCGTGGATTGCCGGCAATATCGCTTGGATTGCCGGCAATATCGCGAGATGGTCGCCGGCTCATTTAATCACGCGTCGGAATGTACGGGCTCTCGGTGACCGCTTCTGCGCTGTGATGTGGAGAGAGACTTTCTTTGTTCTGTTACTTTAATTAAATCTTAAATATGAAAAAACTGGGCAAGTGTGAGCAGGGCTCGCACCGCGGTGTGATCCGTCTCTAATCGAATTCCTAGGCAGATATTAACATTAACGTTCATATTTTATATTATATATACAAGGTGACTTTTTGATCATCGTCCAAATTCATACTAGAGGCTTGGTAAGTGATCAGCATAACGAATCGATAACAATTTTTGTGAAATTCGTATAATGAAATTTCGACTTCCCATAGTAATTCACTCCCAGTCCTGAGTGAATCACTATGGGGAGTCTAAATTTCATTTTATGAATTTTACAAAAATCGTTATTGGTTCATGATTCTGATCACTTACCGAGGCTCAAGTATGAATTTGGACGATGTTCACAAATTCATCTTGTATATAATATAAAAACTTTATACAACAACTTTTACTATGGAATTAATCTTAAGATGTTACGGCTTATAAAATAAATAGGATTAAAAAAAAAAAAACTTTTACTATGGAACATACATTTCAGCCGAGCGGCATTGCATTTTTCCAATGCCGCTCGGCTGAAATGTATGCAAGGGCAGATTTTTTTTGAGATTTCTGGGTTGGTAGAAGTAAAAGTTGTTCTATACCATTGACTGAATAAGCTCTTTAAATGTGGTTACACCTTTCTGTTACACCTTTTATATATATAATTTTTCTTTTTGCATATACGAGTATTAGCCGAACTCCAATCCGATGGAAGGAATACTTTGATCAGAGACCTCTGGAAAAAGGTATCTGGTATAGAACTATGCAATGCTTCCCTCTTCGTTTTTCTTGGTTCGATATTAAGGGCCAGAGTAGGTGATTTAGTTTGGAGTTTTAGATTTTTTTTAATACGTACAATTTAAAAAGAAAAACTATAAATAAAAAACTGGATCTAGATCGCTGTCCCTCGGTAGGGTGCCTAGAATGCTGGCTACATTACTGGATGGCCAGACTTATTCTCTGGCCGAGGTAAGCGCCAGCCCTCTGGTCACCCGAGACGTTGACCAGGCGCGATGAAAGTTCCTTAAATAATTTTCTTGCCTCTGGACCCCACGGGCCCAAAGTCTCGACGCCAAACGGCATAAACTGTAGCAGCTATCTAAGCTGACATATATGCGCCGCTTTAGATTGCGTTTCGGGCACATTCCGTTAAATAAAATTGGATACATGGTGCGTAAAGTAGACCCACCTAACTGCACCGAGTGCAGAGTAGTTGAAAACATTTTGATGGAGTCTGTTCGAAATTAATCTGAGGGAAGGCAAATATACAACAAAGGTTTATTTTAATTAGGGTAACAGCGCATTGGCATCTCCAAACTCTGAAAATGCCGAATTGTGTCTTAAGTCATTTTTTGGAAATTTTAAAACTAATTATGTGTACAATTAGGGTGACAAGGTAACTGCGCGTTAAAACCTCTAAATAAAGAATAATAATTAAAAAAACCAAAGGATATGTAACAAAAAAGGTGTTGCTACCTTTCAAATAATATTATACTTGCCGGGCTCGAACAACATTTGTATTGGCAATCAATTTTTTATCGAACATTGTTTTATTTCAAGGAAGGCGTTAGAGATTGCCTGCGAATGAACATGGCCGGTTATTGGACTAGTTTACAACCTTTTCTTGCACTCGCGCGAGGGATTTCTACAGATAAAGAATATGACATTTTGTACGATAATGCTATTAATAAATTTTTTATTTGTTATTTTTTATTATTGACTAATTGTGATATTATTATCTAGGTTTTATCTATAATTACTGATTTAAAATGTATTCAATTTAGTGAATATTATTAATAGAAATAAGTATGACCTGTTATTAAAAATGATCAATACAGAATGTCTGCGTCGTCTATGTCCATGTCTATCAGTGGCGTATTTTAATATTTGGCGCTCTGGGCCTGTGAGGTTTGTCGCCCCATATATTAAAGAGAAAAAAGCAAAAATATTTCAATAATAAAATAAAGTCGAGCAGTGTGTTGATGTGGGTTGTGATGATAAGAATGAAAAAACTAAACAAAAATAACACCATTTATTCAATATTTACATATTTTCCGATGAACAATTTAATACTATAAAATAAAGTCTAAAAGCAATTTACTTTATGCCTTGGCCGAATAAACCAGATAGGTACCAAAAGATTGAGAATAAAAGGCCCCCAAAGCTGAGCACGAGGTGCAGTTTGCGCCGCCCCTCGCAGCCTGCCGCCCCGGGCCATGGCCCTTTTAGCCCTAGGGTAAATACGCCACTGATGTCTATGTCTACGTTATGCCTACAATTTTTTTTGTCAACTATTAAGAGTACCAAAACTAAGGCTATGAATTTCGCTTCAGACACATTTTTCATATAACCTGTACATAGCGTACAACGTACAGATAAACTTTTATCAAAAAAGTCTCTTTTCACCCTCCACATCCCCCGGCAGTGACAAACAGCCTACAAATGAACATGGCCAGTTATTGGTTAAGTCCAACGTGTGCTCTTCTTATACTCGCGCAAGGGATTCCTAAATGCCTACATGAAAGTTTCTAAGCAATTAGGAATACCAAGACCAAGGCGACGAATTTTGCCCCAGACGCATTTTTTTATGTAATTTGTAGGACATACAGAAGAACTTAAATAAAAAAAGTCCTTTTCCACCCTGAACATCCACGGCAGTGACAAAGGGCCTGCGAATGAACATGGCCGGTTATTGGACAAGTCAATAACGTGTGCTCTTGTTGTACTCGTGCGAGGGATTCCTACATCCCGATAATATACGGACGTTTTCAACCCACGTAGCTGTGGACTAACAGGGAAAGTTCCACATCCTGCCTAGCTTTGATTATTTTAAATTATTTACAATACAATAATTTACAATACAGCCTACAGACTCCTCATAACAGGCGACCGATTTCTGTCAACACATATGACTGAACCAGCAGATACAATTCGCCACTCCAAAATGACATGTTTTGGTAGGCCAAACGAAAACGGCTTCTGTATTCATTACGTTAGCGTCTTCGTCTTCGGGAAAGATATGATTGTGGCGCTATACGTAAGATTGGAAGA
Source organism: Ypsolopha sequella (assembly GCA_934047225.1). Lineage (NCBI taxonomy): Eukaryota > Metazoa > Arthropoda > Insecta > Lepidoptera > Ypsolophidae > Ypsolopha > Ypsolopha sequella. The sequence continues at coordinate 6,169,379 of OW204002.1, read as the reverse complement.
GCCAATAGGATTGCAGTATAACGTTTCGATTGTTGACAGAATTATTTGTACGCAAGATGTTGAACAATAGACGTCTTTCTGGGCTGTATTGTCTATGATTTGTCTAAACAAGAAACTTAACTTAAAACTTAAATAACATTCAAAAACTTAACTAAAGATGACCTAAAATAAAAATCTAACAAAGTAAACCCAAAATCTGAAATATTTATAATAAATAGCGCTGTTGTCGTTAGGATGGGTGCTCAAAAGGCAAGCGGCGTTGCCACGTTGAATGGTCAAACTTATTCTTTGGCCAAAGTAGCTTCCAGCCCTTCGGTCACCCGAAGCGTCAACAAAACGCAAAACGCGACGAAATTTCTTTATAATCTATAAACTATAATTTGCAAGTGCGGTTTGACTGAACCAATTGTCGCACCTATCACAAGAGCAATAAGACTAAAAATTAGGTCGGCGATTTTCTTTGATAGTACCTACATGGCAATTACGATGGCAATTGTTCGTGGGTGTTTTGTTTTTGGGAAATATGGAGGATGTGTCGTCAAAAACCGGAAACCAAGCCGTAATCTGTTTTGTTACGTCTTACTAATTAAATTCTTGAGACTTTGATCAGAATCTTCTGCGCCGAAGGATTTCTGACTTACCGCATTTGTGAACGAAAACTGACGCAACAACCTTATTGAAACATTTTTGTTCTATGACATTATAAATCATGTGGAAAAATAATTCTTTAATTATATTATTAGAGTGCATTACAAACTAGAAAATATCAATCAGAAACAAATCCAAAGACAAGTATTTGAAAAAATTCCCCGGGCCAGGATTCGGACCTTTACCGTATTAGAGTATTGTAGCTCAACATTAGCACCTAAAACCGTTTGATTGAGAAATATAACTCAAATATATGACTACAAACAGGATTAGGATTAGGACGTTGACGATGACGTTGACGTTGACGATGACGATGACGATGACGATGACGTTGACGATGACTATGACGATGACGATGAAGATGACGTGACGATGACGATGACAATGACAGTAACGATGACGCTGACGATGACGTTGACGATGACGTTGACAATGACGTTGACGATGACGTTGACGATGACGTTGACGATGACGTTGAAGTTGACGATGACGATGACGTTGATGATGACATTGACGATGACGGTGACGATGACGGTGACGATGACCATGACGATGACGCTGACGATGACGTTGACAATGACGTTGAAGATGACGATGACGATGACGGTGACGATGACGATGACGATGACGGTGACGATGATGATGACGATGACGATGACGTTGAAGATGACGATGACAATGACGATGACTCTGACGATAACGATGACAATGACGGTGACGGTGACGGTGACGATGACGATGACGATGATGTTGACGATGACGATGACGGTGACGGTGACGGTGAGAGTGACGGTGAGGGTGATCGTCATCGTCACCGTCATCGTCAACGTCATCGTCAACATCATCGTCATCGTCATCTTCAACGTCATCGTCATCGTCATCGTCACCGTCATCGTCACCGTCATCGTCAACGTCATCATCAACGTCATCGTCATTGTCATCTTCAACGTCATCGTCAACGTCATCGTCAACGTCATTGTCAACGTTATCGTCACCGACATCGTCATTGTCACGTCATCTTCATCGTCATCGTCATCGTGATCTTCAACGTCATCGTCATCGTCATCGTCACCGTCATCATCAACGTCATCGTCATCGTCACCGTCATCGTCACTGTCATCGTCAACGTCATCATCAACGTCATCGTCATCGTCATCTTCAACGTCATCGTCAACGTCATCGTCAACGTCATCGTCAACGTCATCGTCACCGTCATCGTCAACGTCATCGTCACCGTCATCGTCACCGTCATCGTCAACGTCATCATCAACGTCATCGTCACCGTCATCGTCACCGTCATCGTCAACGTCATCATCAACGTCATCGTCATCGTCATCTTCAACGTCATCGTCAACGTCATCGTCAACGTCATCGTCAACGTCATTGTCAACGTCATCGTCAACGTCATCGTCAGCGTCATCGTTACCGTCATTGTCATCGTCATCGTCACGTCATCGTCATCGTCATCATCATCGTCATCGTCATCTTCAACGTCATCATCATCGTCATCGTCACCGTCATCGTCACCGTCATCGTCAACGTCATCATCAACGTCATCGTCATCGTCATCTTCAACGTCATCGTCAACGTCATCGTCAACGTCATCGTCAACGTCATCGTCATCGTCATCTTCAACGTCATCGTCATCTTCAACGTTATCGTCATCGTCACCGTCATCGTCACCGTCATCGTCAACGTCATCATCAACGTCATCGTCATCGTCAACGTCATCGTCAACGTCATCGTCAACGTCATCGTCAACGTCATTGTCAGCGTCATCGTTACCGTCATTGTCATCGTTATCGTCACGTCATCTTCATCGTCATCGTCATCGTCATCGTCATCTTCAACGTCATCGTCATCGTCATCGTCACCGTCATCGTCATCGTCAACGTCATTGTCAACGTCATCGTCATCGTCATCTTCAACGTCATCGTCAACGTCATCGTCATCGTCATCTTCAACGTCATCGTCATCGTCATCGTCATCGTCACCGTCATCGTCACCGTCATCGTCAACGTCATCATCAACGTCATCGTCATCGTCACCGTCATCGTCATCGTCAACGTCATTGTCAACGTCATCGTCATCTTCAACGTCATCGTCAACGTCATCGTCATCGTCATCTTCAACGTCATCGTCATCGTCATCGTCATCGTCACCGTCATCGTCACCGTCATCGTCAACGTCATCATCAACGTCATCGTCATCGTCATCTTCAACGTCATCGTCAACGTCATCGTCAACGTCATTGTCAACGTCATCGTCAACGTCATCGTCAGCGTCATCTTTACCATCATTGTCATCGTCATCGTCACGTCATCTTCATTGTCATCGTAGAATAGAATAGAATAGAATAGAATCATTTATTGAAATAAATATTACATCATTTCTTGTCATATCTTATAAACTAGGGTTAACTTAACTAAAGAACATTTTTAAATCATACATACATTGATCTTTGAGCCAATTCTTAACTTTTTCTTTAAATACATTTATTCTTGTTTCTTTTGTAATTTCTAGTGGTAATGAATTATAAATTTTTGTTGCACTATGTATAATACTTCGCTCAAAATGCTTGTGGTTATGTTGCACGATTGACAACTTGTGTACTCCTTTACTTCGCGTATCATAATTATGACCACTACCGAGAATTTTGAACATGTTTGGGTTCTCCCTAACAAACAAAGCCATCTTTAAAACAAATACATCAAATAATGATAATAGACCAAGTTGTTTGAAGAGTGGTTTGCAATGTGCATCTATAGCTGCGTTCATCATAATGCGGACAGCCCTTTTTTGTAATTTGAATACTTTGTTGGCAATTTCCAATGACCCCCAATATTCGATACCGTATGTCATTAATGGGTAAAACTGACCCCAATATGCTGTTTTGACAACCTCTTTTCCTCCTATTCTAATAAGGCTTTTTAAACAAAAACATACGGAAGATAATCTTTTGACCAGTTTATCAATATGTGTGGTCCATCTTAAGTGGTCATCTATATAAAATCCTAAAAACTTACATGACTTTACAATATCTAAATTATTATTATCAATTTTAATATTAACATTGTCTCTCTTTTCCGTATTCTCGTATATACTAAACAACATACATTGTGTTTTTTGTTTGTTTAATATCAGGTTATTTCCTTTGAACCATTTGCACAACTCTGTCACTGCTTTTTCTGCTTTGATGTTTAGGGATTCTATCTGTTTATCATTAATTAAACTTGTAGTATCGTCTGCGAATAAAATAAGGGTGGAATGTTTAATGTTAGTGGGCAAATCATTTATGAAAATCAAGAACATTAGAGGTCCTAAGATAGATCCTTGAGGAACACCACATTTTATGTCAAACCATTTAGAATTTACGTCAATTTTTTTCATTTTAATGTCGTCTGTATATGTCAAGTTAATTCTAAATTTTCTATGTCTGAGGTATGACTCCAATAGTTGATGAGCTATGCCTTGTACTCCATATCTATAAAGCTTTTTCAGCAGAATTTTATGGTCAACTAAGTCAAACGCTTTTGACAAGTCTACAAATATACCAATAACATTTTCACAATTATCTAAGAATTTTAATATATTTTGTGTCAAGTCTGTTGCAGCGGTTATTATTGACTTGCCTTTTTGGAAGCCATGTTGGTTACTCGAAATAACCTTTTCATTGTTGAAATATTCAATAAGTCTATTATAAATAGCCCTCTCAAATATTTTTGAAAAAGAAGGTAAGACTGATACTGGCCTATAATCCTCTATATATTTTTCATCACCTTTCTTGAAAATGGGTATAAGGCGTGCATACTTTAAATTTTCTGGAAACCAGCCATTCTTGAACATTTCATTGACCAGGTATGTGAGTTGTTTTATAATAACCTTAGCTGTGCATTTGACGATGAAGAATGAAACTTCTATAAAGTCTTTTGTATGTTTTGGTTCAATAGCTTGAATTAGTTTTTCTAGTTCTTCCTCTGTATAAGGTTTAAGGATGAATTTATTTTTAATAGAATGGTTAACATTAACGATATGGTTTTCTTGGCAATTTTTATGTATTAAATCATTAGAGATATTTTGAAAATAATTACCAAAAAGGTCTGCTATTTCATTGTAATTTTGGTATGATTTCCTTCAACATCTAATGTTAAATTTTTCGCAGGATTTTGTTCTGATTTTTTTGACTCTTTGTTTATAATGCTCCAAACCGTTTTTGACTTATTATTACTATCCGAAATTTTTTGTCCGATTTGTATTGATTTATCTTGTTGTAAAGATCTAGAGTATTCTTCCTTTAATCCTTTTATTTCATTACAAAACTCATCATTTTTTCCAAATAGGCCTATAGCATCCAAAACTTCTATTTTCTCTTTTAATTTTAATGTTCTTTCTGATGCCCAGTAATCGGCTGGTTTAGGCTTATCTGTAACCCATTTTACCGGGAAAGCTGCATTGTATAACTGGAGGTACAGCTTCATGAAAATATTAAAACTTTGATTTACATTGCCTTCACTGTACATGACAGACCAGTCTTCAGCTTGTAACATAACATTAAAATTTTCAATATTTTGGCTAGAAAATATTCTTTTTCGGTAAAGATACCGTTTTGTTGGTGGCTTTCCTACAAGTATTGATAGGCTCTGTGCCCTATGGTCTGAAAGACCATTTGGTATAACTGAGACTGAAGAGATATTATTCACTGGGATGTTAGTAATTATGTAGTCCAATAATGAAGCTCTTGTTTTACAGATACGTGTAGGTTCAGTTATGTGGTTTTTAAAATTGTAAATTTTGAGAAAGTTTTTAAGTATTTTTAAATGTTCATTAGTTTTACTTTTATCTAGATAATCAATGTTTAGGTCACCTGCAATAATAATATTAGTTTCGTCATCTTTGCAAATTCTGTCTACTATGTACTCCAACTTATCGTAATATTCTGTAATCGTAGCGTCAGAATCACTGTTTCTATACAGTCCAATTAACCTAAATTTTGTGTTTTTTCTAAAATCAATATTTAAAATTGCACATTCAAAATATAAATCACTAAATAAATTATTAAAATCCTTATTTATAGTACAAAATTCTACAAGACACTTCTTAACATATATAGCAACACCACCTCCCGATGTTATGGAGCGACAGTAAAAAGTTATTAATTCGTAATTTTCAATTTTAAAACTAATTATTTCCTCTTCTTTCAGTTTCGTCTCTGTAATTACAATGATATCTACATCCGTGTTATTTAGGTAAACTTCCATTTGTAGTTTCTTTTTCCTTATACTATTTAGATTTTGATGAAAGATGACCAAGTTTTTAGGAAATTGGTACTTTTTTTCTTCTAGTCTAAAAAAGGGGTTGTTGTAGTTTTCATATTTGTTAGATCGATATTATCTTTTTCTGTTTTCGCGTCTTTTGCTTTAATTTGTGTGCCTTGTGTTGTGTTTCTTGTTTCAACCTTGTTAAAATAGTAAGGAATTGTGCCAGGTTTGGGATTCATGTCTTTTGTTTCCTTAAGCTCCCTCTGTATTTTTTCCTCTTTCAATCTCATTTTCTCGTAGTTGATGTAGTCATTTTTGTATGTTATATGTATAATTTCTTTTGATATAGATTGGGAAATTTGTTTACGTCGTCTTTCTCTTCCACCTATATATCTGCTATAATCCATGTCAATAAATAAAGCATCTTTATATATGTTGCTTATGTGTCTTATATCGTAATTCAGTTTATCTTTATTCAGGTTTCTATTGAATGGAATTTCACAGATAAGTCTATTTGAGTTTTCTGATGACAATAGCCAATGGTGCAAATGGCCTTGTAGTTCGAGAGGGTTTGTTTCATTTACTCCAGCAATCAATACTATAAAATCATCTTTCGTTAATGTATTTAATTCACCCATTGTCACTGTTGTAACATTGCCTACAGTTGCATCTGGTTTATAAAAGCAAAACACTTCGTAGGTGGTTCCTAGAATTTCCTGCACAGTTGATTGTATTCCTCTACCTTGTTGATCTGCTAATATAATTACTCTTTTTTTAATTTTTGAATTTTTTGTTTGTTGTTTGGTGTAATTTTCCATTTCAATTTTCCTTTCAGGTTGGAACGCTGTTTTTGCGGTTTCTGTTTCTAAATTTGTCTCTGGAGCAGTAATAGTTTGATTTTCAATTTCAGTTTCGTTTATGTTTTCCAGATTAATGTCTATTTGTTTCTCAGCTGATAGTTGAATTTTAGGGGTCTTAATACTAATTATGCTTTCATATTGTGACGTTGATGGCTGATTTGGGGAATTGTATGGATTTTCTTTAAGCATATTTATTTTCCTTTGCTTATTTGGGGTCATATCTAATGTTAAACCTTTATAAAGTTCAATAGTTTTCTGAGCTACTGTAAGTTCCTTTTTAATTTTCGTATTTTCTTCAGTTAAATTCTCAACCTCCATATGGTTACCGTCAAGCTCAAGTGTAAGTTCCTCGATACGCAAATTAAGTTTTGTAATTTCGTCTATCAACAAAGAAGTTTCCATGGATAAGTAGGTTTCATCAGTGTTATTTTGCGTCAAAATCTTGTTTTCCTTGAGATCTTTTGCTTTTTTTCTTGTCATTTTATCTTTTTTTGTCTCCATTTTAAAAGATTTTATACAATTATGTTCCGGTTTCTTGAATGCCCAATGATGAATTCAGTATAAAATTTTGTGTTTAATGTTTCAGATGAGTTTATTGTTGTAACGTTTCATCAATAATAATTAGGAAATAATGTAAGGTGTCAATGTTGTGTGGTGTGAAATGGAACGTAAACTTTTTGTTCAAATGGAGCAATAACAAAACGTTTCTCTGAATGTCACTTCGATGTTTGACATAAAACAGCTGTTGAGTCTGTGAAATATATCTTTTTGTTTTTAATGAGTTTTGCTCGGTAATTGGCTCATTACTCAATCATTGTTATTCAAATTCAAAAAATAATTCGTTATTTATCCTCTGGTGATTATTGTTTCGTGATTTTTGTTAAGATTCAGCCATATAGAAGTGTTTTTATTATCCTACCTTTTAGTGCGGGTTATGTTGTTTTGATTTTCCGATAGTATGAACTTATTTTACAGGTTTGTGTGCACTTTTCCACGAATACTTTACAGAGCTTCAAAAATATGACCTTGTTTACACAGTGTTCACAGACTAATCGTCATCGTCATCTTCAACGTCATCGTCATCGTCATCGTCACCGTCATCGTCACCGTCATCGTCAACGTCATCATCAACGTCATCGTCATCTTCAACGTCATCGTCAACGTCATCGTCAACGTCATCGTCAACGTCATTGTCAACGTCATCGTCAACGTCATCGTCAGCGTCATCGTCATGGTCATCATCAACGTCATCGTCATCTTCAACGTCATCGTCAACGTCATCGTCAACGTCATCGTCAACGTCATTGTCAACGTCATCGTCAACGTCATCGTCAGCGTCACCGTCATCGTCACCGTCAACGTCATCATCAACGTCATCGTCAGCGTCACCGTCATCGTCACCGTCAACGTCATCATCAACGTCATCGTCATCGTCATCTTCAACGTCATTGTCACCGTCATCGTCGCCGTCAACGTCATCATCAACGTCATCGTCATCGTCATCTTCAACGTCATGGTCATCGTCATCGTCACCGTCATCGTCACCGTCATCGTCACCGTCAACGTCATCATCAACGTCATCGTCATCGTCATCTTCAACGTCATTGTCAACGTCATCGTCAACGTCATCGTCAACGTCATTGTCAACGTCATCGTCAGCGTCATCGTCATGGTCATCGTCGTCATCATCATCATCATCATCATCATCATCAACGTTGTACAACGTTATATCTTGAACTCCATAGTAACTGTTTAAGGGCTAAAAAGAAGAATTCAAGCGCTTCTGTACCCCAAAAAGAGTAAAAATACTCCATAGTACGGTGATTGTTGATCCCAAAGCGTTGTAATAGTGGTCACTAGCGCCTTTCTACCTCTTAAACCGTTTAAATGGATATAGTAAACGTCTAAGCCAGTTGTAGCAAGCCGCCATTACAGTTTTTGATAAAGAGATTAATCATGTCGAAAAATCGATCACTTTTCTTACCTCAGGCCATAATTTAAAAAATAAACATACCCATTTTACATCTAATGCTGTAATAAAATCACAAAAAGTCCTAATGCCTCATTCGAGAAGAAATTACAAGTTAACCTAAAAAAATTATTGCACTTGAATAATATAAATGACTAAAAATTCCACGAGTTTCGCAAGCGCATGAAATATTTAGCTAAATGAATGCATATTTTGTCAGTAACCTGATGCTCGCACTAGTTTTTTACGTATATGAGTGAAAATTCATTCCAATTATTTACCTATATCTATTCGTCCATTATTGACATTTATCCGATCACTTTTTAATCATCTAAGAACATATATTCCTTTCACTCATGCTATTGAAAATGTAATAAAAAAGCACTTGAGATTTATTTCAGTGTAACAGTCACGTCGCAATCATGTTTAAATTCTATTAAGGTGGTACAAGAACTTATTGTATTTCTTTTACCTCCTACAATCGCTTTTCACGCACCTTTGTATATGTGCATATTCTATTAAGGTGGTACAAGAACTTATTGTATTTCTTTTACCTCCTACAATCGCTTTTCACGCACCTTTGTATATGTACATATTCTATTAAGGTGCTACAAGAACTTATTATATATGTTTTACCTCCTACAATCACTTTTCACGCGCCTTTGTATGTGTGCAAATTCTATAAAGGTGATAGAAGACCTTATTATATATCTTTTAGGTCCTACAATCACTTTTCACGCGCCTTTGTGTCGTTAAGGCCCGTATAAAGTGGGCCCTTTTCGGTGTTATAGAAGTGATTGAGAAGTTCTCTATCGCTACTGTAGCGCTTGCTTATGATGGTTAAGCCGTTATAAATCTCTCTTAAGCGGCATTTGTAACGCTCATTATACCGCTTAGGTGCTACTTGGGCTAGATGTGCGACGTGCGCATCAGTAGCGTTCCAACCGGGTGTTGTGTTTTTCTATTATATTTTATTCTCACACAGACTTTACTGAAAGTGACGTAGATACTATAAATTCCACGTGTTTATCGTTGTTTGCTGACACTCCGGTAATTAATAACGCAAACCTGGAAGTAACTAATTGTGCGGACGCCCTACCGGTCCGACCACCAATACCATCTGCATCGATGTCATCCCGAGCCCGCAGTGTGAGGCGTAACGTCGTCACGTAAACGTCTTCACTCGCCCAGATGAAGGCAGTCTAAATCTGCAGAAACTGGTCGGCTTTCCCGATCATAACACGTATTGAGGTGAGCCGTTTTTATATAAATCATGAATTATCCCCAAGCCTCATTTAATTCTATATTTTATTCTATTATAAAATTTACTTACAGCCAGTTGCAGAAAGGGTTTTTAAGTTTAATGAATCTTTAAAGTTGATGCCATCCCTTACATTGAAAAAGAAAGTGACAACATTAATTTTAAAGTTCCAATAAAAATTCTTTCTTCAACTGGCCGTTAGAAAAGGTTATTTTTTGTTATTAAATTCAAAAGTAGTATAAGAACATTTATTCAGTATGATTTGATTCATAAATCATGACGTCATGATCGTCTTCTACGTGGAAACGAAGAAGAGGGCTAAAGTAAATAAAGGAAAATGGCGAACAAAATTAAGGACGTTGTTTCGGAATGTCCACTAGGGACACGCACGCCATTCCTCCGAGGACAGAATTACTGAACCTAATTTCATTAAGTTCCCTTGCGCGACCCAAGGAATTGTTTTCGGGAAAAAATGTTTCCTCGTCGAAGAGGAAAATCGTTATAGATTGGACACGGTGTCAGGGATGTAGGATAAGGGATAAGGAAAAACATTTGAATTGTCAGACAGAAATCGGGATGAGCAGATATGCTAACGATTCCTGTTGAAATAACCTAATGGACTAACTGTAAAAACATACGTATTTGAGTTTTTAGTGTCTGTCCTGGCAGCGAGTTTACAGAGGCTAAAACATTTCAGGCCCTCACCCGATCATGTCACTTTAGGACAGAGTTTCTTAAACTGGGGTCCATGGAACCCCCAAGGGGCACGTAGCGTGAGTGCTGGGGGTCCGTAGCGTGAGTTCTGGGCGTCCGTGGCATGATGTCTGATACCGTACGCCGCACAGCGCTATTGTGTCTTTACCGCGTAAGTAAAAATGAAAATATGTATTGATACCATCAATATGAACAAAACATTAGGCTATATAACATACACCATAAAAAAAACTTTACAAACACACCTTTGTTACTTTTCGGTGACAAGTGGAAGTTAATATTGCTTTTTGTGATTCGTGCACGATTCAATAGGAATGTAAGTTGAAAACATTACTAGTTAATTTGTTTTTTTATTTATGAAAAACTAGTAATTGCTTTCTCCTAATACAAGTATTTGCGTACTTAAAAGGAGTCTCCAACCCAGCTATGTTAAACCGCTTTGAATGATAAATAAAGATTTTGTATTTTTGTATTTGTATTTTTTTTGTAATTATGTTTGGAAGGGGTCCATCAGTTTTAGAAATTGTGCAAGGGGTCCGCGGCTATTGAAAGTTCAAGAACCCCCGCTTTAGGATTTGTATTGGTGAAACTTATCATAAAAACCCTAATGCATAATGGCACCGTATTACGTTAGGTTTGCCATGTTATTAGTATTATGGGTTTGTGATAAATCCAGCCACTACAATCTCTAAAGTGATATGATCAGGTAATGGCTTTTTCATCCCATCTATTCGAAAAACGATGATTGGTTCTTCAATAAGTGCGAACAAAGTAGGTAGGTCTTTTCTGCAAGAGACTTTCATAGGGCAATAATGAGTTTTGAATTTGGAACATGAATGTTGTTCCTTAAAGAGTTAGAACGAAAATATTGTATAAAAAAGTTACTGGCCAGTTATCTGGGCAGCGCGGCCGGCTGTATTAAAAAAAAATGAAATGATAAACGCGCGAATTACGTGCTCGGTACAAATACCATTCATAGCATAATTTTAAAATAATTAAACAAAAATGGGTTCGTCAGATAGTGAAAGTGTTACATCAACACCTGAAAATATAAGAAGAGACGCATTTAATGTGATAGAGAACCTATAACCATGTAAATCCCGAGAAAAATATTTGAAAGCGTATGATAATTTCCTCATTTATAAAAATGCAAACGGAGCGAAGGCTTTTTCGGAATCTATTTTCTTGGCCTATTTCCAAAAATTTGCCGATTTCAAAGAAATAATTCTTTTCCGAATATTATTGTGTTAATAAATAAGTTCTAGATTTGTATCTAATAGCGCCTTTTATTTCTTTTCCTCATAGATGGGATGAAAACATCGAAATAATTATTTCGATGGATGAAAAGTATTTGAAAAGAGGCAGAGCTCCTTGATAAGTGCGAGCAAAATGGGTCATTCCGGCGCACTTAATAACAGTGACGAGAAAAGTTTGAACGCAATTCGCTTCAATAAAGTCCTGGCCGGTAGTAAAAAATCGCGCCTGTCGACGCTTCATTGGCAAACCAAATTGAAAAAAAATACGCGGGAACTTCTTATTCGTTTTTTTTTATATCAATATATTACAGACAATTTTAATCCCATCAAAAACATAAAATGTACAAAAATGGCAAGTCTCGCAACGCAATCCTTCCGCCGTAAAAAGTTGTGAGATCTTATGTAAAGCCAAGTCTGCTATTTTAGTTTTTATGGAAGCACCTTTTCATTTAAGTTAGTATGGGAGCACCTATTTAACAAATTTATCATAAATTGTTTCCTATTTAGTTACCTACCAACATTAAGTGACTGTATTAATATTAGTCATCTTTATTTCCTAATAAAATATAGTGACTTCGCAATCGCACAGCAACATATACAACATATCAGCTACCTAATACCAATTTATTAGCGATTTGAGAAGATATTTCTACGCATCAGTGCTTTATTTGTGCTCTGCGATTGCAAAGTCACCATATTTTATTAGGAAATAAAGATGACTAATATTAATACAGTCACTTAATGTTGGTAGGTAACTAAATAGGAAACAATTTATGATAAATTTGTTAAATAGGTGCTCTCATACTAACTTAAATGAAAAGGTGCTTCCATAAAAACTAAAATAGCAGACTTGGCTTTACATAAGATCTCACAACTTTTTACGGCGGAAGGATTGCGTTGCGAGACTTGCCATTTTTGTACATTTTATGTTTTTGATGGGATCTCATTTCTTTTTGTAGGTAGTCCTCCTTTTTTTCTTCTCGGGTAATATTTCTTGCACGTCTGCTGCGGATTTTCTTAAAACCCACTCCCTTTAACTGATCATTAGGACATACTCCTGAGAAACTAGTATCGGGAAGGAGCATTTCATAATGACCACCTAAGAAACTACCAGAGAATCGTAAACGTTTCACTGGCATCCCAGAATCGCCACCGAATGATCCTCTCAAACGGCCATTTTCGGAAACCTCGAACGTAAATGGATACAAAGCGGTGGCTGCCATAAGTTCGGATACGGAACCGTAGGTGGTAGTTTTCATCATTGCTGTCGAGTACATGTGTCTCCACGCTCGTCACACGTATAAAGTTGCATTTCATCCCAATGCGCTACCACATACTCGACTACCGCACACCTAATGTCATATGACGACTCAATGTTCCCATGCATAGAGAATGACAAAGAATGGAACAAACATGTTCCATCTCCAGGTATAGGGACAACTAGGTGTGGACAAGGATTTTCATTTATGTACAATATTTCAGGTTCCACTGCAATATTAATTTTTACTGTAAGTTATTATTACTATTATCCACAATTAGATGCAACAGGCAGGTTAAAATTTCTTTTGACCATGAAGTGAAAGGCAGGCTTGTCAGTCTAAACCACAGAGTACATTATTATGTCTAAACCTCTCAGAATAATGAGCTAAACCTGGTCTTTTTTGAATGACACACGAGTACATAGACATTTCAATATACCTACATCATAGAGGATGCATATACAAATAAAACAACATTAGCCGCTTTATTTTTCCTTTAATATATTTAAAGCTTTACTTGATAAATAACCTTTTACCTTGATTTTTAGGGTTCCGTATCATTAGGTTCCGTGACCCTATTACTAATCCTCCGCTGTCTATCCATCTATCACATGGGTCTACAGCTTCAGCCGTTATAGGTAGCGCGTAAATATTTTCACATAATATATGTTACATTGTCCTATATCACGGCAAATAATAATGTGGCCCCTATCACAGCATAAAAGTTCAATAAATGGAAATCCAAGGGGGGTCCAATTATTCGATGTTATTTGTTTCAGCTCTATCTTTATAAAACAACAATTTTGGGCATATAAATATTAGAGTTCCGTATTCAAAAGGTGCTGATTTGTTTGTCAGGCGCTACCATTTTAGCGCCTTGTTTTTTGTCGCCTTGATGTTGCTATGTCATCTTTATTGTTGGTATTTACCATAATGATTTGGGGTTTCGTACCCATATTGTGTGATGGTAGTACGGAACCCTTCGTGAGCGAGTCTGACTTGCACTTAGCCGGTTTAATAGCGACTTAATTACGAAATGTTGATATTTATCTTCTTAAATAGACTAAATGTGTTTTAGGGTTCCTTACCCAAAGCACAAATTATTATAACAAAGGCTCTATCGTTAGAACGGTTATACATACAAGTTGAAAATTTAGGCAGACTACTTTAAAGTAAAATAATAAAAATTAGGGTTGCTTCCTAAAAAGGTACCGAATTGTTTGTCAGGCGCTACCGTTTTATCGCTTTGTTTTTTGTCGCCATGATGGTGCTATGGCATCTATGTTGTTGCAATTTACTTTTAAGGTTCCATACCCGTATTGTGTAGGGGTACGGAACCCTTTATGCGCGAGTCGGATTCGCAAACTACCGTTTTTTTAGTGACTTAATTACGAAATGTTGATATTTTCTTCTTAAATAGACTAATATTGTGAATATGTGGAACATTATAAACCACCCTTTTTAGGGTGCCTTACCCAAGGAACAGATTATTATAACAGAGGCTCTATCTTTAGAACGATAATACCACATACAAGTAAAAGTTTAAACTTTGGGCAGTCTGTAGTAAATACTTTAAAGTAAAATAATGAAAATTTGGGTTTCGTACTAAAAAGGTACCGAATTGTTTGTCAGGCGCTACCGTTTTATCGCTTTGTTTTTTGTCGCCTTAATATTGCTATGGCATCTTTATTGTTGTTATTTACTTTTAGGGTTCCGTACCCGTATTGTGTAGGGGTACGGAACTCTTTATGCACGAGTCAGATTCGCACTTAACCGGTTTATTTTTTAATTTTTGCACTTTAACTTTAACGTAGAATTTTTCGTTTTAGGCGTCTTTAATGCAAAGCAGCATACCACCATCATCTAGTGTCATACAAATTTATAGATGCAGCTGGAAACATACATTTTGTATAGACTTTGTATGGAAATATTAAATTACCAACCGCAAATAACATTTTTATATTTTTTTGTTGCAATGTACACTTAACACTAACCGCATGCAAAATTTCAAGTTTGTAGGCCTGCTAGAACACCTTTAGACTTTTGATGATGTGTCAGTCAGTCAGTGACAAAATAAGGGAACTTTGACTTGAGATATTTCGTAATCGAATATAGGTACAAAGTTGTAATTTGGGGTCAGAAGTAGGATCAGTGAGTACTCTTGGTTCCTGAAATTTCAGACTTCTAGCTTCACTCACAACGAAGATACAGGGGGGTTGAAAGTGCCGTGAGTTGCTTCGAGAAAAGGATGGTACGGCCGTTCCGCGTTTTTTCTGCGAGACTTTGCGGGGGCACTGCCGTGCCCCCAGATTTGATTCACACAAATTGCATAACAGATGAGTTCTAGCAATAAAAGTGAAATATTAACACCAGAAAGTTTTCTCATTGAGGGGGATGAAAAGCAAAGTGTGCCACACGGTACCAAAATTATTTAACCTGGAGCGACGTATATTGAATCCCTCGCTACGCTTAGGATTCTATTCTATTATAGAATCCTTCGCTTCGCTCTGGATTCAAACAATCGCTCACGCCCTAAATACATTATTTTGGTCCCTTGTGACACAATCGACTATTGTAAACTCGCGTCTAGGCGCGTACCCTGAATTTAAGTAAAAGGGGTTACCCCAAGTAATTGCCATTATTGCCCATTTTCCAATCTCCTGAAAAGGCGTCCGAACTGAAAAATCTCAATTTATTTGTTAAATATAATAGTTTTAAAGTCAAAGAAGCCGATCGACACGATCGCTAAGTTTCTTGCCCTTCTTCTTAGCAAGATTAAACGAGTTGGTGGAGTTAGGCATATATTTAATATGTATTTCTTTATATTTACCTATATTTTTTATTTTATTGACGTTGTTTATTGTATTACATTTAAATAAACCTAACTTTTTTTTTTATTTCCCCATATTATTATTTATTAATACATAAAACTATTAGACATAGATTATTTAATTATTATTATATTAAAACCGACCTTTAATAAGTGTATCTGATGTATACCTACCTTACATAAATAAATATACACATATTTCGCAGAAAGTAGGCGAAATTTGAGTAGCCTTTTATTAGCAAATAAATCACAAATCTCAACCATGAATATTTTAGTAGTAAAAGAAATATACTGTTTTGAGATTAAACAAAATTAACAACATTGCTTCAAATTGCTTCGGAATGTACAGTGGAGACCACATCAAGCTACACTTACAGTGCGACATTAGCCCCTACCCTGAAGGATATAAGATTGGTACAAAGTCCAATGTGTCTTACTTGATGCGGTCTCCACTGTACAAGATAAGTCAAAGTGTGTGTTGTATTAGCGTAATACGGAACACAGCTGAAAGAAGCCTGTGAAAGAAGCGGTGAGCTTTGACAGAAGAACTCTTGAGAAGGAAGCAAGGTTTTGTCAATGTCTTGTCTTGTAAATTAATATAAGAACTCAGACCAATAAACCAATAGATAAGATCTAATTAAGCAGAAACCTAGGATGGTAAAGCTATGCTACTTTCACATATACAACTCTCAGTATGAAAAAACAAGAAGACAGTATTTTTATCAGTACGTCGATTTCAAGCCGGCTACAGCCCTATCTTTCAAACGCTTGCAACTAGGCATGTATCGGACTACCGGTTTGAAGACTTTATCGATATCGATTTGGATAAAAAAAAGCCTTAATAATACCTTGTTGTATAGTTAGAAAACTACATAGATTATCATAGTATTTTGTGCAACTGTAACATAATTCAAGTCATTGGGACACGAGTGCTTATTAACGAAACGAACTAAGTGAGTTTCGTAATAGTTTTGCACAAGTGTCGAAATGTCTATTTATGTTCAGTTGGACACAATACTTAATCTACGACCATCAAAAATATCGTATTTTAATCATATTTTCAACTAACAATTTCACGAAAAATGAGAAGAACACTCGTTCATGAACCCCGAGTTCATCGACCGGTAATGCTGCCTTGAGTACCAATTAGAAGCAACTAGGATAAAGTGGGCGTGGCTTGAGAAATAAGGTCGGGACTTATTTCTCGTCGCTGTTGTTGATTGGCTCTCTAGCGGTGTTATAGTAAATTGGGCCAATAGCAGCGCGGAATCACGGTGTTATAATGTAATATTATCAGATAAACAGTATAGGTACTTATAAAACTGATTCTGATGATGCAATTACCTTATTGTAGTATGGGAGTAGATAAAATAATATATGAAATTGAGAAACCTGCCAAATATTTATGGAATGAAATAATCAACTTTATTTTCAAAACTAAGAATACCACGTTTACATACATACATCCACACACACACGGTCCACTCCCACTAAAAATACATATTTTGAGAGGAAAGCGCCGCCATGAAAACAAGCCTCCTTAACATTCAAAAGGATCCCTCTCAAACAGTTGTGAAATAATGATAAAAATAATAAAACTCAGAAATATAATCAGAGGATAAAAGAAACAATTTGTTGCAATCTCCAGAATTACTATTTTACATATTATTATATAAAAACATCAAAAATAAAAATAACATATTGACCTTCGCATACAAAATGCATAATTGAATTATTTTAATGAGAAGCTTAATTTTTTTCAAACTTAATGGTTGTTCAATTTCTCAATTTTCTCCAATTTGATTTTCGCATGTCATTAAGATTTACAAAGCAGCCAAAAATAAACGTATTTATTGACCTTTGAAAATTATTGTTTTTGTCAGAAATGAGCGTATATTTTCGATGGGTGAAGTAATTTCCTTCGTCATGTGATGTATTCTAAGTTTCAAATACGTGTCGAACACGGAGTTAACCAACGAACGGTCATGTTGGTCGTCAAGTACGTCTGTCTGTACCAATAATCTTTGTGAAATTTGTTTTATCATAGATGTGAAG
Source organism: Ypsolopha sequella (assembly GCA_934047225.1). Classification (NCBI taxonomy): domain Eukaryota; kingdom Metazoa; phylum Arthropoda; class Insecta; order Lepidoptera; family Ypsolophidae; genus Ypsolopha; species Ypsolopha sequella. The sequence goes on along the minus strand of OW204002.1, from coordinate 6,151,269 downwards.
TGCTGTGGTTTTCGTACACTTTTTTTGTAACTACAGCCTCAAACTCTCTCAGGAGTTTCTTTGCAGTTTGGCAGATTTTTTGAATGCTTTTTGATGGCTTAGTCAGCCCTCCTCTGTCTTTTACACTCATTAGAGGCATGCTGTTAGCAGGTCCTTTCAGGGCTTGGAGACATTTTTTTCAATGCAAGAATTTTTTCAATTTACGCACTACAAAGACAGCTTTTGATGGTTCCATTGCAGTCCTCAATCCTAGAATTAAACACAAAATTTATTGGTCATTTTTAAACAGATAGTAGTAAAAAAGCATTAAAGTTTGTGCAACAAGAGAGCAAAGTTTATTTTTGTTGAGAGTGCCGAGTTTGAATCTCGAGCAAGACTCGTGATTCTAAGTTAGAATTTCGAGCGTAGTGAAGGATTCAACCAAAAAAACTTCTGTTTTACCAGGTAAATTCAAGGTGAGCACCGCATCGTCTTTTAAGCGTGGTCGCAATAGTTCTTTTCAGAAAGCACTTAGGACTCAAAGTGCCTTGAGAACACTTTCCAATTAGTTTTTTTGCTGTCTCCAACTTTGGCTAATAGCAACAAACCATCGTTTAGGAATGTCTTCATTTTTGGGGAACCTTAAGTAAAATAAGCTGAATCAATACTTCATATTAGCACAATATCAGTAAAATTACCGACAACTGTTTTGACTTCACTAATAACCTCAAAACGGATTTAATTATTTTAATGATTTTAGGATTTACTTTTATTCTAAAAGCTATATTTACGTTACTATATGAAAACGACAAGTCGTAAAATGCTGTATTACGTGATGGAATTCCATTTTATGGTTCATTTACTAGGAAAACATCACTTTTTACTCACTTGTGAAAACTGATATTGCTGTTCGAGTTTTCTTTATTCCCCGAATGGAATCTGCAACCACGCACGTAGCAGGACATTGTCCTTGTATCTTCAACCCTTTTCCATACGATAATTCGCAGCAAAACACAACTTAAATAAAATTTTGTTTAAAAATCTGCCGACTTACTTCCTAATGTAAACACAAGCTATAACACGACCAAATTACAAAGGATTGCAAATGTTGCCACTTAAGAAAAGTAACAGTACATTATAATTTGGTGACTTGGACAGGAGTCATTAGGAGTCGAAATGAAGTTTTGGGTAGTACGTTTTGACGGCACCAAGACGTTGTCTATTGGTTTATTTGTCTGAGTATAAGAAGGTCCAAATTCAGTTCAGTGTCTTTATTTCATATCACCATGTCATAATCTAACAGAGTGCAATGAGAAATCGAGACCCATAGACATAGGATTAGACCAGTTTATTTCTTGAGTTGTTGTTGTCAAATATTATATTACTCTAGTTTTTTTAATTTATTGACTTCCCCACTTTATCGCTTTAAAGCATTGTTTCTACTAGTGCTAATACTTATGTAAATAGTTTTTGTTAATTCACCAAAAACAAACTGTACCAAAACTGTAACAAAGGATCAAACGCCTATTTACTGGGAAAAGCAACCTTTCACGTGGTCGTGAACCAAATTCATAATAATTTGAGGAACAATTATAAACTCCCTTTGACAAAACTCACCTTTGAGTCTTTGTGGTAGAGGACCCATTGCTACCTATTTAGCTTTGAAGGCTTAATAGAGTAACCTCAAAGAAAAATGTACTTTCAAACAATTACACCTACGTATGCAAGTATGGGGCACTTGCCGGCAAGCTGAGTCAGGAGAGTAGAGGGGTATTTGTCGATGGAATCGTTATCGATGTAATTTTTTCAAGATAAAACATAAAACAGGTGATTTCAAGAAAAGTTACACTATTTATGTCATAAATATTGATTTTCTCGGATTTTAGGGGGAAAAGAAAATAATGCTAAGATAATGTCATGTTGAAAGAATGTAGAGTCATGTCATATTTACGGAAAAGAAGAACACATTGAACACCAGTTTATAGCAATAGACAAAAGAATATACTACACTTATTGTGGCGGTTTAAAATTATAATTTGTCAGGTTAAAACTCTGGCAGCAGGATTCCCATGAGACGAAAATACGGTATGACTGGATAACTTAATAGCACTTTTAAGCAATTACCTTCAACGAAAGAAGTTAAGTCACGTTAGTATGTATATCAAGTTAACGAATATAAAAAAAATGTGTTTCCGAGTGTGAACTGTGAAATGGAAGTCACAGTCCACAGCGCTTAGTACAGCGCTTTTCACCGACGAACTTTCTAAGTTATGTTTAAAAGTATTGCATTTGATTTGACATACCCTTAGCATGAAAATATCTCGGTTTCGATTCCGTTACATACGTTAAATTTCGTATGGAATCTGAAAACAACCCCAAACGGACAGTAATGGAACTAATAATAATATTAATTGGATGCACTTTAGAATTTTTACACATTTCATCACATTATTATTCCTAGGAACCTTATTTTTGAGGTAGACACAGTTCACTGATATATTGGCTGGATTTTTTTATCTAAAAATAAAGCTTGTCTATCGACAATCAATTATCCCGCCCTAGTGCCCTCCCCAGTAGTCGGGCAGCCTTTGTGCCGCCTCTCCAATATTCCCTTTGTTACGTTCTTATAGAGGGTAGGTGTGTAGACAACGTTTTCGCATCGATTTACCGTTATAAATGTGACGACTAAACTGTATTTTTAGGTATGAAAATCTCTGCAGAACATGGGATTTTTTTTATTGGATATATCTTGCTTTGTGGCCAAGTGTACTCTTCTTTAGGTGTTACCTTGTGTACCTTTGAAATATATAATATTTTAATAAGTTGAAGTGTACCAGGTAATTGACTTCTGTGTCCTGTACTAACTTATAACATTATCTCTTTTGGGGTTTTTATAAAACATCGGTTACAACGGTATTGCGTACGTACGACCGTAAACTTGAAAGCTTGACTAATATTGTGTAGATCAGATTTGCTTTTTGCTAAGTTTTTTTTACTACATTTATGGTAAACGCATTTTGAAAAAAACCGGCCAGTTTCGGACTCACGCACGAAGGGTTCCGTACCATTATCTTTAAAAACGGCAAAAAAACATGTCGTTTGTTTGGGAGCCCCTTAAATATTAATTTTATTCTGTTTTTTAGTATTTGTTGTTATAGCGGCAACAAAAATACATCATCTGTGAAAATTTCAACTGTCTAACTATCACGGTTCATGAGATACAGCCTGGTGACAGACGGACAGACAGACGGACAGCGGAGTCTTAGTAATAGGGTCCCGTTGTTTACCCTTTGGGTACGGAACCCTAAAAACGCCATCACCTTAGTCCATTTTGCATATTTATACGACTGCCACCAAAAAAAGGAGTGTATTGTTTTCAGGGTTCATGTATTTTTCTTTATTCCATCATATCTTCTGAACGCTTTAACCAATTTTGATGAATGAGGTGTCATTAGAATCTCTCTACCATCCGGATTGGCCTCGGGTCTAAAAGTATTAAATAAAAGTAAATAATAATTATTATCAAAAAAACACGACTGCCATAATTTCAAAATGTACTTAGTAACGACACCCAGTGCAGTCGGGGACATACAAAACAACACGTATCCAATGTAGAGCTGTACCCTGACTGCACTTGGCTGGCGTTACTTAGTTCATTTTGAAATTATGGCAGTCGTGCTTTTATATATTTTATTTTTCTGACTTCTCATTTAATTTATTAAGGCCCTTAATATCGCCAAATGGGTACTTTCTAAAGCCTATTCCTCTTTTATGGCCAAACCAAAAATATTGAAAAATGTATTATGGATTATCAACTCTAGAATAACATATGCAACATTTTTCTTTTTCGTACCACCAAAACTTCTATATGAAAAATTGTTTTAACTGAATGGTGTTTTTTTGGCTTGAATTCCCTACTGCTTCTAAGCGGCTTAGGCGATTTAATTCATTTATGCTTTGATAAATAGATAAACTTGATAGCTATAAATATAACATAGAATTATTCAATCGAACAATCACGTCCATGTGAAAAGTATTATTTTCTCCTATTTTGCCCTATCAAGGACGCAGCGAGCGTCGTAACAGCCACCACGCATTGTGCACTGATATGAACGTTATTTAAATGTCATTTCCGTTGATATTCGTACAGACAAACATCGAGCTGCTAAGGTAATCGCCTTAAGTAATCGACATACTGGTATTTACGTTTATATTATCATATATCATATGGTATCAAGAGTTTCCGGATCACTAAATGAAAGATTTCGGACACAATTAAATTTTAGTTCACTATTTAACGAAACGCGTACAGTACCGAGGAGACTAACACTCTCTGCGATGGTTTCATTCCGAATGAATGAATGAAATGATCGCTGACTTCCCGCCCGCCCGACGCGACGCTGCCTCTCCAAGACTCTGTACAGCTCCACCAGGTGGCGCTTGCGTTGAGCAACAACTTCCGGAGTCATGAATACGGACGACTCATGACCCAAACCTCCCGTACTCATGACTGAATGCGACAAATATATCATATTGTATTTTGTTAAGTATAACCCGTCGGAAATATCTAGGCACCTGAACACCACCCTACCGCAAGGTGGCTGGCTGCCTACTTTTGCGGGTAAACTGAGGTGCCGAGATATTTCCGACGGAATTTACTTACCCGTCGGAAAACCGGCGCTGCGTCGCATGTCGTCGCGTCGTGGTTACCTAGAAACCACCGGAGTATTGGCTGCCGATATAAAAATATTATTTTCACTTCTTATGCTCGTAAAGTTCTTGTTTATGCTTGCTATAAGCGGACTAAAACTACATTTTATGATCTAGTGCATAAAGTGTTTACTTCTTCTTAGAACGTACATACAGCCAGTACAACAACAAGAAATTTAAAAAAATACTTTGGCGGGAAAGAGCTGTTGTTTTTCCTCAATAGGTACATATATTAAGTTGTTTATTTAAATTTGCATTAAATATTACCTACTGAATGTTAAATATGTCATTTGCTAGCAATATCACTGTTTCATTTACTATTTAAATAGAATAAAAATAAATAAATTAAATTAAATTAGCACAACAGCTTTTCGTGTCGTCGCTTAATTCGCGTGGATTTTGTTTTTTGTAGTCCTTATGAAACTGGATAAATAAAAATACTGGTACATAAAAGATAGCTATCTGTTAGCCGGTTCACAGTCTATTCCGCTGCATAAGTTTTCTTAACAGGATTTATTGGTGAGCCAAAAAACAAGTCAACTTTCAAATTCGCTTTATTTTCTAACAAATAAATCCTTCTATGTTTAGTTTACTAAATTATATTATAATATAAGGAACTAAATAGTAGTTTATGCTACAAGGGCGCAAAGGAATAAATTACGAGGACGATTTAAAACACGAGGGTAGCGAGTGTTTTAAACGTAACCGAGTAATTTATTGCTTTTACGCCCGTGTATCATACTACGTTTTTCAATGCATAGTGTGAGGAAATAAAACAAATATAATTTTGTGAACTTTCAATTATGATTGGCTCAAAATGATTGTATCCAGAGCCGTTAAACTGTGGAAAAAAAGTATAACATCTATGGTAGACAGGAAAGGCTGCAGGTTAGCCAACCATTGCAAACAAATAAAAAAAAAATAATAAAAGCCCTAGGGCAAAATAATCGACTTTCTGTTCGGTTTTGATGCATAAAAAGTGGGCCTTTACGAGCACATGCATTGACAAATAATAAAAAGACACTTGAACAACCGCGGCCCGTGGTTTCGCCAGCGTGTTTCCACGACAAAAATTATGTGACGGATGTCAAAAGTGACAGATGTCAAAAGTAACAGATATCAAAGTGACAAATATCAAATTACCTACTTTCTGAAAAGTAGGTAGGTCTTTCGTCAAAATCAGTGCAGCCGTTTCGGAGATTAGCCCGGGCAAACAAACAGACAGACTCCCAAAAATGGTAAAAACACGTGTTTGGGTTTTGAAAACATGCAAATAACAATATGAGCTTAAAAAAATCCTTGTTTCGAAATCACATTATTTTCTTATAGTGGATAGAATTATACTTATATACGAGGCGCCCAGAGTCACATCACATTCTTCTTTTGGGGGTGTGACTCGTTGGGACTAAAAAAAAAGTTGTCCCATCGAGTAACAGTAGGGTTGCCAGATGATCCAGATAAAAAAACCGAACATTTTTTTATCAAAGGGGACTATTTGTCGAAAGGGGGGACCCGTTGATTTTGGCTAGATCAAACTGAGAAAATTACCGGAAATTACTGAGGGTGAATACAATGATACACTTAATAAACATTAAAACTTATATTTATTATTGCTATTGGTAAGCAGAAAAACACTTTAACAAATTTGGCACTAGATGCTACTGCTTTTAATAAACGTTTATGTGACTGAAATTGTTTCTTTAAATTCAATGCAACTGAAAACACATAATTCGCTTTTTACGGTAATCACACCTAGTCGATTTCTTTCGTCAATCCATACATTACCCATTACGTTAAAAAGTCTTTCTACGAAAGCATTGGAGACAGGAACACTGCACACATATTGTACCATCTCGTGAGTGAGGTATATACATCGTGTATTTTCAAAAAAAAACGGACATTCTATTGTCCGGTTTTCCAAAATTTTCTAGACCGGACAGCCGTTCACAAAACCGTACTGTCCGGTCCAAAACCGGACATCTGGCAACCCTAAGTAACAGAGCGACAGGTTTAAGTGTGATTTGTTGGGACCAAACGTTTCACTCTTTCACTTTCTCGGTTAGAGCGCTTCATCCGCTTCTTATCAAGCGCGGACTGGGCTAATAGTAGACAAAAGTGTGGATTGAAAATAGCGCCTAATTCGTAGGCGCGAATGGAAGGGATGGGAAAAGTATGAGAGGTAGATATGTTGTATAGGTAGTTAGGTTCCCTTCTAATATAATCACGCTTTAATCGTCTATTAATTACAAAACTTGTAAAAATATACATAAAAAATCAGTCAAGTACGAGCAGTTGAACGCACGCGTCGAGGGTTCCGTGTAGGGTAGTAACGGAGGCCAGTTAAGGCGATATGTTAAAGTTTTATCGTCCCTGTTACTCCATATGTGTAAAAACCCCAAGTTCGAGAGGGACGGAGTCGTGGAAAAGCAGGAAAAAGTCGGTTTTTTATTAATATAAAATGTACTAAAGTTGCTATCAAAATTTCGTCTGACCAAGTCCTAGATATCGTTAAAACCCAATTAATAAAATATAATTGCAGTCCATATGTCATTCTAAATTGTCAAACCAGGAGAATTGGTATCGAAAATGACCTCATTTCAATAAATATTTCTATCGAGCCGAATTTCTCCAATCACGTTTCTGCTTTAACAGATCCCTAGAAAAAGATTCCAAAAATAATATACTATTTTATCAAAAAAATACATTATTTACTGAAGTAGATATGCAGGTTCTTATAGTGTCGATTTTTTTATCCGTAGCGCCTTAACGGAGGCGGGTGGAGATGGAGGTCTACACTTGCGGGCGGGAGGCGGAAGCAGATGTGAAAAAAGAATTACGAAACTATCGATTTTTTTTAATTTTATTGCTACTATTCAGACAGTTGAAATTAAATAAACCGTCCTTAAGCATGATTGGACACAAAAATGTTCTTTTTATGGAATCCATAGTAAAAATAAACAATAATTTAGTCCTGCACCCGTAGCACAGTGTGACATATACTGTTATCCGTGGTTAATCATCTCTGCCCCGTTTTTCGGTTAGGGCGATATTTTATTAACACCCCTTATAGCCTATATGTTGAACAGGGTCACTACGATGATAATAAAAAAAACCGCATCCAAATCCGTTCAATGGTTTCGGAGATGTGCGTTAATAAACTGACAGACAGACAGAAAAGAGTTCTAAAAATCGCTGATATTTGTGTTCTATTATTCTTCTTTAGTCACCCTCTTTCTATTTTTTTACTTTCTCCAATATACAAACACACCGGGCGGGTTCTATTCTTTTATTATTATATGTATTGATATTGATAATTTAGCAGTTTGTCGAAGATTCCCGAAATTTATGCAAACAAAATTTTTAACTACATTATTTTTCAAGTTCAAGCTCCCTAAAAAAGACTGACGCCGCAATAAAAACTACCAATAGTTAGGTAGCTTGTCATGCTGACGTCCGTACTTTTATAACTTCAATTCAATAGCAACTCTAAGAAAATTTTTTTGCTATCTGTTTTGTACGGTTGTGCAATTATGTGGTTTTGTGCTTTTAAAAGTCTCTAGTTTAAACGAATCAAAAGTAGTAAAGCTGTGACATACATTCGGACGGACCGCCGGACCATAGTAAAATGGCCGGACAGACAACTGAGTCTCACCATAAAGTAAAGGTTGCATTTTACCCTTCTTCTTAGAGTGAACCTTTTTATACAAACTTATTTTTTTGAAAGTGTTATTAAAAAATTTTCATATTTTTTTATTGTTCAACTTGACCTTCTGATTGCTTTTCCGGAAAAAAGTTCTATGCAAGCCACTGTCTTTGGGTATGGAACCCTAAAATACGTCTAAACATCTCCAAATTTTTACCCATCAAGTCCATACTCAAACTCAACTTTAATCTTGCTTCTCACAATAAAAAAGCTCGTAATCCTTGAAGCAGCAAACAAGCAGCTAAGCTTAGAGTAAATATTTAGATATTTAGTGAACGTCATGCGAAGAGATTTAAGGCGATATGCGAAAAAAATATGGGTGTTTCTTTTCTATGTATTTCATGAAATATACGGAAAATTTAAATAAATTTCTGGTTTATGCATTTGGACTATACAACGTGTAACAGAAAGGTGTAACCATATTTGAAGAGCTTATTCAGTCAATGGTATAGAACAACTTTTACTATGAAACAAAACCTGTACCTCGGATTTTTTTTTCTGTTTAATAGAAAAATGCAATGCATGCTCGGCCGAAATGTATGGAAGGGCAGACTTTTTTTTGAGTTTTCGTTGTTGGCTCCATAGCAAAAGTTGTTCTCTACCATTGACTGAATAAGCTCCTCATATATGGTTACACCTTTCTGTTACACGTTGTATAATCTAGGGTTTTGAAATTGGAAAACATGTTTGGATAAATTTTCTTCGATAGAAATAATTGTTGAAATGAGGTCTTGAAACACAATTTTTCTCCTCGTTTGACGAATAGGAACCATATACAGAACTCGAACATATTTTATAAGGTGTGTTTCAATAATATCTAAAATTTTTTTATTTGAAATTTTGCTAGCTATTTTAGTTTTTTTAATAAAAATATAAAACCAACTTTTTTCCCTTTTGCCCTGAATCCACCCCTCTCGCACTGCGCGATTTTTCGCTTGGAGTGACAGTGACAAAAATAAAATTCGCATAGCCTCTTAAGGCGACGTGCAGCCACGTTTATCGTCGCTAAAAACAAAAAATATTTAATAATAATAAGAGTAGAGTTTTGTGTGGCACAAGCTTGGAGAATCTGTAAAAAATACGTTATTTTTGAGTAATTTAGAAAATTATGACAAAACTAAAAAATATGTTTGGTTTTGCATTTTGCACAGTATTGTATCTATCGGGTTTTCAAGAAATAAAACTACTTCCAAGAGGTAGTTATCGATTTATTTTTCAATCAATCATTTAATTAGAGTTCCGAGCTATGCATTGTTTTTTTTTTCTTTTCACCACTTTACACTTGACGTAAAATTTTAGGCTAATCGTGCCTGCACCTCGCCTTAAGTCTAACTATATCCTTCGCCTTTGGCTCTGTTCACACAAAGTTATGACGTTGCCGTCGGCAGTTTCGTGAAAGTACTTTTCAGGTGCTTATTCTAACTTTATCCGTTCTCAGACATAAAGCATATTTATTAACGATAACTATATAGGTTTTTCTTTAAGGAAAAATGTATTTGTGTTGTAGTAGTTTTCAAGTTGAGACCTTGAAATACACATATTTACACGTATATTTACATAAATATTATTAGACTACATTACAAATTTAATCTATATTTACATACTTTTATGGGATGTAAATAGACGGGCGACTATCCTTGTAAATGTGAAATTTGACATTTTTGAATTTGGAATACGTCACATCCGGTCGATTTGGAAAATTGAAACTTTGCATACAGATTCATGAGTTCATAATTCCTGTAATTCAATAGCTATTTCAATTATTTGTATTTTGTTTGAAAGTTGATTTCAAGGTTTTATATCTACGTATTAAATTTAGTTCTATAAATTTTGGTTTTTTAATTATAAAAAATTTAATCTTCAAAAACAGTTCGTTCTAAATGCCATCCATTTCCATGATAAGATTCGTTATAATTTTTTACAGCTTTTCAAAAATTTAATTAATGTTGTTGTTAGCTGAATGTTGTCTCATTCATACACATAAGTGAAATATATATATATTGCTACATAAAGCATATATTTTATTTTTATTTTTTGTTTAATTAAAACATTGTATAAAACTTATTTTCGAAATATATTTCGGCCCACTTTGGGGCCGGCATCAGTCGAATTAAAAACAGTAAATGACATAAAATATATACAACCTTATGACTAATGAGTTTAAATGAATGACATTTGAGTATGAATAAAAAATATACAAGGTGAATTTGTGAACATCGTCCAAATTCATACTTGAGCCTTGGTAAGTGTTCAGCATCATTGACCAATAACGATTTTTGTAAAATTCATAAAATGAAATTTCGACTCCCCATAGTGATTCTATCAGGACTGGGAGTGAATTACTATGGGAAGTCGAAATTTCATTATACGAATTTCACAAAAATTGTTACCGATTCATGATTCTGATCACTTACCAAGCCTCCAATATGAATTTGGACGATGATCAAAAAGTCACCTTGTATATACAACCTTATGACATAATTATGAATGAGCTTAACCTACTTTAACAGAAAAAATAAAAGCGCACTCAAACCCGCAAGATGGCATTGCTGGCATTGCTGCCCAGGTACCCTGATCTTGATGGTAATTGTTTTTGTTGTAAGTCAGGGTCGAGTCGAGTCGAGTCAGTCAAAGTCGAGTCAGTGTTGCTTGTTTAGTCCTGCGGGCCTATTGTGTATCTCTAGTTGCCTTCTGGACTGGGTGTCTATCATCAAAAACATAGATATACTATCGAATTCCGATGTCCTAAGGATATTTTCGCACTTGAAGTGACGACACAGATTGTTAATAGTTCAATACCCACTAAAGGCAATTTTGAAATTTCAGTTTTTAGCTATGTTTTTGATGATAGGCACCTCGTGCAGTTGGCAACTAAAGATACAGAATAGGGGGGCTGGTCCGTAGTGACCATATTACGAGTATTCCTGTTAATGGTGGGTGAAATGATTTTATGATTCTTACGGTGAAACAGTTGTTAAATGTTTGGTTATGAGAGCGTACATGGATGGAGATAGGGAGATTGTTATTGTGGATGGTTGAGATGTGTCTGTGATGATTAATGCGGATGTGTAGTTCATTACGTGTTTCTCCTACGTAGAATGCCGAACAGTGTCGTTAAAAGTGGCGGTAGCTCAGGCGTTAGAACGCTGGCCTCTCAATCTTGAGACCAAGGTTCGATCCCCGGTCGGGCATTCACCAATGAGGTTTTCAGAATTTATGTGCATAGTATTTGTATAACCTAATTACTTACCAGCACTGGCTGAATGGTGAAGGAAAACATTGTGAGGAAACCTGCATATCCTAACAAACGTGTTTTTGTGCCCAAAGAGCGCCGAGGGCTCACCACCCATCACGCTGAGACGTTATAATCGTCGGTGAAACGCGGGTGTAAAGAGTGTGGACTGTGACTTATGAAACAACTGATCTTTTCCTCGACTTCTCAATATTTTTTCACGAAATGTTGGTTGTATTGACGAGGTCTATCGCCAGTTTCTGGCTTCCGCAACTTTATCGTAACCTACAGTTGCCAACTCTCGAAGGAACCAACCCGGGAGATTTGAACAAATCGGTGGACAATTGAATGAATGTTGGTAATATTTGTTATTTTTTTAATTTATTTTGTTCTGTAGAAGCATATATTATCTAATATTTGTCGATTTTTGAGCACATAATCATAAAAGGTTTACGTAGAAAATCTAAATTTATTTTGTAATTAAATTATTTATTTCGCGCGATTTATCTATTTCGTTACTCATTTATTCATAATTTATCATTACATGTCTAACATTATTATTACATTATTATAAAATTAAAGTAGGACAGTAGGTTATATTCTATATTTAAATTATTATATTTCAACAATACAGTTTTTATGTAACATCATCCGATAGGTATTCTTTTACTGAATAGTATGCCTTTCCTAATAGAAATGCTTTGACTTTGCTTACAAATGTTCGCAACGTAGGCACTTTTTTAATGTGATCGGACAAACACGGAGCTATGCAGTGCAAGGAGTTACCTGTCTTGCTGAGACGATGCTTAACGGCATGTAGGTCATTCGGTCTGCTGCGGGAGGGTTAATGACATTAATTATTTTATTTTAGAAATACCGGTGAATTTATTGCATCCTAGGAGCTCGGAAGGTTGGACAATATTCCCGGAGTCTCCCGGACATTCCGGGAGGGTTGGGAACTCTATCGTAACACCCTGTATTTATATTTTTTTTTTCATGCGTATCTTTCTATGGGGAAAAGTTGTTCGATATGCTGTGATTTCAAAGATTTTTTTTTTATTAGCTATTATCACAAAATTAGTGACCGCGTCTGGATGGAATCGCTTTAAGCGATAAGGCTGGCTGTTTGTAATTTTTTCCCTTTTTTGTAGCGAATAATTAGTAGATTGTTATAGGAGTGCATAAAACGAGCCATTTTACCCGAGATATTCAGCTACTTGAGCCTTGGCGAAGGCAGAACACTCTACTTTTCACTTCGATTGCCAGAAAATGAAACAGTATCATATTTAAATAATCAAACAACTAAATATGTAGTGCTGACTAAAATAAAACAGCAGCTCTTTCCCGCCACAACTTTTTTTTATTTCTTCCACTTAGTGGGAAGGCAAAGTGAACTTACCCCATACAGCTATGTCTAAATAACCTAAATAAATGATCTCTCTTTATAGGCATTGTATATATAAGGTCTTTCAATTTAAATGGAAAGTAATTTAGGAGGTGGTTCAGTATCGTTAATACATCACATTCCACTGCGAAGTATTTTTTTTGCGCGAACTTTTTCTTCACTTGTCCATACAAACTGAGTCAGCTGATCGGACCACTTTGTACTGAGAAGATAAAAAAAGTTCGCGCAAAAAAAAGTACTTTGCAGTGGAATGCGATGTATTAACGATACTGAATCACTTCCTAATTTACTTTCCATTTAAATTGAAAGACCTTATATGTAATTCCTTGCGAGCATCATCTGAAGCTTCTGTCTTGTCAGTTTGCGCTAATATGATAGAATCTTAGCGCGAACATTATTGTGTTTCAATAAGTTTGTCTGTGAAGTTGTACTGTGAGCCTGTGTATCTGTCTGTATGGCCTATTGCCATGGTCTTAGAAGAAGTAAACACTTTTTCAATGCAGTTGCTCGTAAAGTTTTCTTTTTTGTGTAACAAAATTATGTGGAAACCGACTCTTTATTTCACGCGTCAAATGAAACAGTACTGAAATCCTTTATTTCACGCGTGAAATAAACTAATTTTTTTAAGTTTTTGACTCTGTGTTGCATGGTGCAAGTCATAAAATTTCAAAAATTACAAAGATGCAAAGAGGTTTTGCTGTCCAAAAAAAAACAATTATGTATTTATAAGTATGCGCGCTCTAGCAATAATTGAATGATGATAAACACCATAACACATAAGATTCTTGATTATCTCATTTAAAAATACGTGTTTTGTTTCCGCAAACAAAAATATTTTTCAGATTATTGGCTGTATATGTATACTGTACCTTTACCTCAAGGAAGAAAAAACTGTATGAAACGCGCGCCATTTTGTTGTATATTTACAAGCCTATTGGCTTTGGTGAAATAAAATTACGTTCTTTATTATACTTATTTTTTTGTTGTATTTCCTCGCAAAATGCATTGAAAAATGTTGTAAGATACTTGAGCGTAAAAGGTTTTTATCCGAATGCGTGCCAATGAAAACACTCGCTGCGCTCGTGTTTTCAATTTGGCACTTATTCGTATAAACCTTACTTTCCGCACGTGTATCTTAAATAACTATTATGCACCAGTAGCAAGCATAAACCAGCGGGTCTACCGCGTAATTCTGATTTTCATCAACATCAACTTGAGATTGAAATTTGACGTGCGTGCAAAAGAGATAGCATGTTAGGCGGGTGTCGTCGCACGCACCTCAAATTTCAATCTCAAGTTGATGTTGATGAAAATGAGAATTACGTGGTAGACCCGCTGTACTTTTTAACCGACTTCAAAAAGGAGGCGGTTCTCAATTCGACTGTACGTTTTTTTTTTTTGGCGTTGTTACTCCATAACTCCGTCATTTCCCACCCGATTTGTACAATTCTTTTTTTGTTTGAAAGAGTGTACTTCCAGGTAGGTCCCATTTTGGGTTTGATCATGATCTGATGAAGGTCTTCAGAGATAGGCAGTGGAACTCCTCAGAAAATGACAGCATATCTCTCGAAATTGAGGCAATCGCTATGTACTTGGGTGCTGATTACAAGGTATTACTTGAAAATTGACATTCTTCCACCTGACCTTCGATCCTGGCTTCATCAACATATTCACCATAGAACTCTTCAACGGATCAGAGCACATAACTCGAGATTGCGGCAATCACTGCGTTAGGGTGCTGATTCAAGGGTATTACTTGGAGATTATCAGAATTCCCATCTGACCTTCGATCCTGGCTTCATCACCATAGAACTCCTCAATGAATGACAGCACATAACTTTAGATTGCGGCAACCAGTTTGTGTTAGGGTGCTCATTGCAGGGCATTGCTGAAAATTGCCAGTGTACCCACCTGAATTTCGATCTTGGCTTCATCACCGTAGAACTCTTCAACGGATGACAGCACATAACTCGAGATTGCGGTAATCATGTTGTGTTAGGGTGCTGACAGCAGGAAGCTACTCAAACATGGCTACTTATACTCACTTGTACTTCGTTTGATATTAACACCACGTTTGCAAGAACTACCTATACCTCACAATTTAACCCAGCAACACTAAAAAATGTGAAATAAAATAAACTTTTAACAAAAAAATAGCAACCGACTTCAATAGTAACAGCAGTCATTCACTAAAAAGTTAATAATAATTCTATAAAGACCGATGGTACCGAAGCAACACTTTTGCCGACTTCTTTCTTCCTGAAACATTATGTTATCTAGAAGTCGGCGTATTTCCTACGATATAGCAACATAGAAACCAATATAAGAACGCCGACTTCTAGATAACATAACGTTTCAGGAAGAAATAAGTCGGCAAAAGTGTTGCTTCGGTACCATCGGTCTTTATAGAATTATTATTAACTTTTTAGTGAATGACTGCTGTTACTATTGAAGTCGGTTGCTATTTTTTTGTTAAAAGTTTATTTTTTAGAGCACGAGAAGTGAAAATTGTATTATTGTTGTTACACGTTTTTTTTAATTTTTTCGCTTACCTAGCTTCAATAAAAGATAACAACTTACTATGTGTACATTTATAATTTTAGCTGTTTATAGTAAGCATTGTGTCAAATTATTATTTTGCTCTCGTAGCTAAGTTTAACGTGACTCACGATATCACAAGTTTAAACCTTTGTGGTTTTTAGCTGCTATTATTATTTATTGTTATAATTTTGTGTAAATGGTAAATAAATAAAATAAAAAAATATTAATAATGCATAACCCATACATATCAAATAAATTTACTTACTTACATTGACGATGGACTTCCGCAAAGCAATGCTGCCTATTTCAATCAATCAAGTTCACATGAAACCATATGAGAGAGTACAAACAACATAAAATAAAGTTTCACATAAATTGAATTATCATAACTCCTCACATTATCCATTGCAACGCCATCTGTTAGCGGTCGCGCGCAGTTGGCGAGATCAAACCTCGAATCTCATAGACGAGTAGTAAAACAATAATTTCAATACAATTTAGACTTTATTGTAATACAAATAGAGTTCATAAGGAGGTTTGGTGATTAAAGTGGGCTGCATCATGCTTGCGGGTGGTCGTTACCAGCTGTATGATAGTAGGAGCTCTAAAATGTTGCAACGAGCTTTATGGGGCAAACTTGTGTTTAAGTATTTGTAAGCTGCGCAATTCACACTGACTCTAACTAACGTTCCGTCTGACTCGTACTTCCACAAACTACGTTATTATAATATTGAGGTGTTCGTTTTATTTTGTTACAGACACAATATAATAGAAAAAGTTTTCGCCTGATTGGCCGTCACATGAAAAATCAACTTTGAACTATATAATTATAAGAACAAAAACAATTGAAAAAAAGTAAATTGCGGGTAGGTCTTAGCCCAGAGATTTCAGTAGCATTCTTGTAAGTAGATACTAATAAAATTTTAATAAAAGTTTATACTTGCAAAATATATGAAACAAAACTGCAAAATTAGGTTGGTCACTAATTACTCCTTAAATAATGAAATTGTATTAAATTTCAGTTTTAGGCGATTATCCCGGACAAAATGTGAAATTCGACATTTTAGAATTTCGAAGACGCTGCATCCTGTCGCTTTAGGAAATTGCAGCTCTGCATAAACATACGTTGATCCTTATTCTAAGACCCCTTGGAATTCGTTTTTACATAATTTATCATTTAAAGCTATAATAAGCTTCACGCGTTACTACAAAGTCATAAAAATAAGAAACTGTTTATCATCAGTTTCTCACCAAATACGGGCTAAAATGCAGAAGACATCACATATTCAGGTATGGTTCAAAGAAGTAAAGATTCCTATGAGATTCTTTTTTTATTCAATTTGTTTTAGAAGGAAAAAGCTTGAAAATATTTAATAGCGCCTGCAAAAAAAAATACCAAAACAAGATCTAACGATTTTGATTATTGCTTTTAAAATTTAATCAGGCACTTAGAGTCAAACGACACGCTCCCGTCACGCAAAAATAAAAAAATAAAATGTCTTTATTTCGGGCAATGAAAAACACATAGAAAGTGGAAAGAAAATTTTGGCTAATATCAGGTGTTTTTGTGGTAGTGTAGTGCATTTGACGATTCCGATTTTGTATAATATTGTGAACTAGTGGTGTGTTGTGTATAGTAATGTAAATATTCCCTTTTGTTTTGTTTTTGTGCAATAAGTGTAAATGTAATGTATAGTGTAATGTTAGGTTAGTTTGCTGTATCATTTATTAAATAAATTAACATTGTAGAAGACAATAATAAATGGTAAATAATGGGTAATAAAACAATAATAAAGTACTACGGTTCTGGTAAAGCCAAGCGAATAATTTGTTTGTTTTTTAGCTTTTAAAGAAAATTGAGTGTCAGTAACGACCATCCTGACAAAGAAAACATAAATGTCATACTGAGTGGACAAGATAACGTTGTGCCGTTCAGGGTCAAGGTCATTGTACTGCCAGAAGGACAAGTCAAATTTTCATACAAAATACGTACTGCCAGCAGGACAACATATTGATTTTGTCAGGACGTTTCGCACAAAAAACCCATCCTTCCAGAAGAGCTACAAATAAATATCCAAATACGCTACAAATAAATTTAAATATCTGCCTAACTTTGCCCGTTCAATTAGTCTTACTAAACAACCAATCAACCCAAATTTTGGATTTATTTACGTATATAACATGTGTTATTATTTTACTCTAATTAATGATTCTTTCGCTAAACTCATAAACTAAACATGAAAATCAGAGGTGCGATTGTGTAAGAAAATAGTCATGAAATCGTATTCATTTGATAGCTTAAAACTAACCATTTCACTTGTCAAACGCCCAATTCGAATTGTCTATGGTATTCATAGATGCTTTACGATTTGTATTGTTATTTTAGACAATAAGTGAATGATTTGTTAAGATTGACAGATAATTCGAATTGTCTAAGATTTTTTAGTTCATCGCTAATGTCAAATGATTGCGGCGACTTGTTGTCTATGACAATCGTTTAACGGTAAGTGTTTTTGATTATTTTGGAATAAAATTATTTAAAACAATTTTTATTCTACCATTAAAATCAATAAATGATGTTCAATTAATTAAAATTGTGGTGCTTTTTAGTCAAAACCCTTGGCTTTGGCACAGAAATAAGAATTGTTTTTTATATGAACACAGTTAGGGGTTATATTTTTGTAGGAAAGATATTATGAAAAGGTTTAGGGCAGTTCGGCCACAGATTAAAATATTTTTTCTTACTTTTTAGGGTTCCGTACCCAAAGGGTAACCAACGGGACCCTATTACTTAGACTCCGCTGTCCGTCTGTCTGTCCGTCTGTCAACAGGCTGTATCTCATGAACCGTGATAGTAAGACAGTTGAAATTTTCACAGATGATGTATTTCTGTTGCCGCTATAACAACAAATACTAAAAAAACAGAATAAAATAAATATTTAAGGGGGCCCCCATACAACAGACATGTTTTTTTGCCGTTTTTATATATAATGGTACGGAACCCTTCGTGCGCGAGTCCGACTCGCACTTGGCCGGTTTTTGTATTTTGGTTCGGTTGCTATTTCGTCATAATAATATAATAAATAAACCTACTATAAAATAAAACACCAACCGATTCAAAAATATTTTGCAGTTGCAGTTGACTTGACACTTGAATTGATTTGAAACTATGACGCGTTATTATAACTACAAAACTCGGACGAAGACAAATAATACGATAAGATATAGCGTTGTCTCTTTCAGACATCACATCTAGTAAAAAAAGTAATCCCGTGTCAAGCTCTTCAACTACATCTACTGTTGAGTAGTAGTAAACTTATGCCACCACCTGGGTTCGAGCAGCTGAAACTCGGTTTTCCTTCAATTGTGGCGTTTGGTTATACGAGTTGCATGGAGATAATTTTCGATTGAATTCTATGTTTTAAACTATGAAAATTAATTTTTGTGGTGGATTTAAAAAATGTAATCAAAAGATCTATTATTTTTGTGTTTGACATAATTTTAAAGTAAATAAATTATCAAATTTCATTTTACGTAGGTAGTACACAATAAAACGCAATTTCATTTCGCATATTTTAAACCATCGGTCATTTCTAAACCTTCGGTCACTTTTCGGTCTTCATTTTATGGACAGTTTTACACAATGAGCGCTTTTCCTTATGTCAAATTTAGTGTTAAATAAGATTCCTAGATGGCACTGTCGTATTCTTTAGCAGCAGAATCAAAGACAAATTTGCATTGATTCCAAACAAACGAAAACCCACTTTGACATTGATTGCTACAAAACACATTTTATCTATGGTGACATGGACAGCGACATCTAGAGGAAAGCTAAGAACTAAGAAAAAAAAACAATCAGAAAAACGCTCATTCAAATTTGCCCTACACGATCCTTGACAATGGTATAGATTTATCATCTATGACCAACCTTACACAATCGCACCTCTTTACATTACCAGAATACGGACGCCTCACAGAATAAGGTTGCGGGAAGCGCGCGGGGCGACTCGCTTGCAAGTGCGCCGCGCAGCAGGAATAAGACGGCTATAGTTTTTTTCAAATACAGACTGTTCACAGGTACGAGTATTTTACCTCTGACAGCTGTTCTATGTCCAATACTTAAGAAACATTTTCGATCAGCCTAGAGGTAAAATAACTGTGAACGATCTGTACCTATCGCGGCCGCGGCCGCTAACTCAATGATTCCCTAAATCCCTATCTTATTTAGGTTTTGAAATAGACCGTAACAAAAATGGTCTTAAATTAACAACGTTAACGCCTTCCCCTTTTTATTTTTGAAGATAAAAAGACTTTAAAAAATCTGCTTCATGAGCTTGATTTTTTTATACATAAGTATATTATTATATCTAAGAATTAAAATGATTCAATTGAACCTTAATATTCGGTTTTGAGTCAACATTCCACACACAATAACCGTTCAAGAACCGTGACATACGGACCGACGAATAGACAGACAGAAAGACAGACGGACAGCAGAGTGATATTAATAGGGCTCTGTTTTGCCCTTCGGACACGGAACCCTAAAAATATATAGTGAAAAGCAGGCACATTTTTAATTTTCTTAGTGATCGTTCAAGAATAAAACATTTTTATGTGTTTGTTTACATTTTTGTAAATCTTACACTTGCATCGTCATGTCAAGGGGTTGTCAATGTTGTATTTAAGTACCTACTGTGAAGTGCAAGTCACAGTCCACATTCGTACACTCACGGTTCACCGACGATTCTGATTGAAAAATCCACACTCCGCATTTCATTTATTTTGCTTATTAGACAAACACTACAAGATATTGTGATAAAAAAATGAACTTTTTGCAGAGCAGCATTTTACCACCCCAGTTTACGAGTGAAGCAAATGAAATGGTCATAAAAATTCGCCTTGCTGGCGCAGCAAGTGATTCTAATAGGATTAGCGTTTTATTGATATCACCCCACAGGCCCATATTCGATTCCGGCATGGACATGATTTGTTAAATACTTTGACATATCGCTGTCAGTCTAGATTAGTCACGTGCAAATTTAAATTCAAATTCAAATAGTTTATTTTGTAAAGTAGGTATACATAATATACTTTTTACAAAAATATTTTTATAAAAATATATTATGTAATAAAATAATAAATGTACATGAACTAAAATAAAGGTTTATTTAATTTATGTGAAATAATAATACTTTCATCAAATACGTCCATGACTTTCATAGGTAAATGCAATGCCGCTCGGGTAAAATGTATGGAAGGGCAGATTTTTTTTTTGACATTTCGGTGTTGGCTCCATAATAAAAGTTGTTCTATACCATTGACTGAATAAGCTCTTCAAATATGGTTACACCCACAGAAAATTTAGTTACACCTTTCTGTTACGCGTTGTATATATACAGGGTGGAAAAAATTTAAGGGCCCTGGAGGGGAACTACCTTAAATCCTTTAGTTAGCTCATTTTACTGAAAGAAAACATTCCTTTATTTTTTAAAAGAAACAAAATTACATTCATAGATATTCTGAAATTCGCTTGTCTCACCCGGGAATCGAACCAACTAAAAATTCAAAAAATAAACCCTCGCTTTTTTATTACACGAATCGGCAGGATTATTGTTCAGAATAAAATTGTCTAATAAACATTTGGTCTAACACTCATCTGTTGTACAAGATACCCATGAAATTAAATATTTATTACAAGTTCTTTGTTAATAATACCTAGTACTGTTCACTTGTAACAAGTAAATGACACGTTATAATTTTCTTATCTCCCTTACATCCAAAGACTTCGTATGAAGTACAAGCTTGCTATTGTTATTTATCTTAAGTACCTTGTTAAAGACTTCAATAAGAAAATCGTTAAATGGTAATAATCTATACACAGCACAATTCCTTCTTGCACTAGGCGTACTGACGAAAAGTTTAAAATAGGAACGTATTTTTTTGCAACGCGGAGCAACAAATTTGAAGTTCGAACGATTACTTTCAACGTTTTTAAAATCGATAAAAGTATTCGTTCGAATTTCAAATTTTGTTTTGTTTTGCTTTCATTCCGTGCTGTCATTTTGTAATAATGGCGAATCATTATTACTTTACGAGTGAACAGTACTAGGTATTGTTAATAAAGAACTTGTAATAAATATTCAATTTCATGGGTATCTCGTACAACAGATGAGTGTAAGACTAAATGTTTATTAGACAAATTTTATCCTGAACAATATTCCTACCGATTCGAATAATAAAATAGCGAGGGTTTATTTTTTAATTTTTAGTTGGTTCAGTTCCCGGGTGAGACAAGCAAATTTTAGGAGATCTTTGAATGCAGTTTTGTTTCTTTTAAAAAATAAAGGAATGTTTCCTTTCAATAAAATGAGCTAACTAAAGGATTTAAAGTAGTTCCCCTCCAGGGCCCTTACATTTTTTCCACCCTGTATATTTCCAACAGTTTTTTTTTAAATTATACGCGCAACTAATAGTTACACCGTTCTACGCGTTATATATAAATACGTTCATATATAAATAATAAATAAACATACAAAAATCATAACAATATTGATTTGAGTAATTTAATACATTTTACTAAAAAAAAAAAACAAAAAACTCGTACGAACCATTGCGAGATTTAGGTTTAATAAGCCGTATTTTTGAACATGTGGTCTAATATTTGTTGAATGAATATTTCAGGTGGTAGAGCTGAGCCAGGTGGTAGAGCTGATGCCGGGCTCGACTTTGGAGGTACCACCATCTTACTTGGAGACCCCCTCGAAGTTATTCGGGGGAGAGTAAGAGGACAGCTCATAGGCAAAAAACCAGGAGGCCCACCATGCCTGGAGGAGGACCACTTTTTTATATCACATCACAATCAGCACAATGTCTAAAATTCTCAAGTGACGTCATAACCGACAATTCCTTAAAAAATCATAAAAAATAATGGTTAGTTTATATACCAAAATTATGAAAACTATGTCCTAAAATGGCGACTATTCACTGAAAAAAAAAAACGTTTTGAAATTAAGGGAATTGTTAAAATTGCTGATAAACTGTTGATGAAAAGCCTTAACTAAAAAATACTCCAGAAATACAAAAAGTTAATGAATGCCAAACTTTCACAAATTGACTTACACAAGCAATAAAACCACAATAATCCCACGGAGAACTGTACCATCACGCCCTAACAATTGAGGGGTAGACAGACAATGATAGAAGCTATAAACAAAATACTTGCATATTTTGGTGTCACCAGAATCAATAAATTATGGTATTATAGGATATTTGCTATCATTATTAGAATTTGTTTTGAAGACTCGGTCATTTTGACCTTCTGTTCACTTATTGAAAAATAGCTCAAATTTATATTGGCATAAAATCCCATTGGCTTATTGAAATTTATTGATATTTGCAGTGATTTTGCAGTTTAGTGGTCAGTATTAGTAAGTATAATAAAAGTATATTTTCGTGAAAGATCAATTTGATAAAGCCATTCTATTACGAAATTTTGATTTGTCGTGAGAATATTACACACAAATACAAATAGAAATACAAAATGGTTTATTAGGCAACTTTTCTGTGGTTAGAGTCACCAAAGATACCTGTATTAGGTGAATTTAGGTGACTCTGCTCTTCCAAAACTTATAATATCTAAAATATTATGACTAAGTAGAAAATTAATAAGTAAGTTACAAATATAACTTCAAATGAGTTTTCAAAAATTAAACTAGTAAAAAAACAAATAAGAAAAACTAATACTATTTAAAACATAAAAGCACTGTGTGCATTTGCTTAATGGAGTATGTGAGTGGGTAAGTTGTGTATATGTGTGTGTATAGTGTAAAGGTGAGTAGTGAATGGACTGTGAGGGAGGATGTGATGTATGGTACAAATCTTCCCATTTTACATGATGCAAAATATTTTCGGTGTGCCTAAATGTGGAAAGCGGGTCGTAGCTACATAGTAGTCGTTAAGGGGCTTAGTATCGCCAAATGGGTACATTCTAAAGGCTACTCCTCGTATATGACCAAACAAATAACATTGAAAAAAAATTTATATGAATTATCAACTCTAAGATAACATATGGAACATTTTTCTTTTTCATACTACCAAAAATTGTTCGCCAATTGTTATAGAAGTATATGAAAAAAAATTAAACTGAATGGTGTTTTTTGGCTTGAATTCCCTAATATGTACTTCTTAGTAGCTTGGTCGATTTAATTTATTTATGCTTTGATTAATGGGTAAACTTGATAGCTATAATAATAACATAGGATTATTCAATCGAACAAGCACGTCTATCTGAAAAGTATTATTTTCTCTTATTTCGCCCTATCAAGGACGCAGTGAGCGTCTAGTAACAGCAACTGTGCCATGCGCGCTGATACGAATGTTATTTCAATATCGTTTGTGTCGATATTCGTACCGACAAACATCGAGCTGCTAAATATTAAGTGGGCGAAAGACTGTGGGCGAATAAAAATGTTGAAAACGACTTTAGAGTTGAGCAGGCGAACAATTTTCTATTTTAGCGCTTTGCTCGGCTAATTGTTTTATGTAAACCTAACATGCTCCTCCTCGCTTCGCTTGTCATCGCACCTATTTTTTGACTTTTGGTGAAATTCATATTCGATTCGCCCACTCAGTATTTTTGGTCGCACGCTTTGGTATTTATTCCGAATTGTGATGATAAGAATGAAAAAACTAAACAAATAAACACCATTTATTCAATATTTACATATTTTCCAATGAAAAATTTAATAGTATAAAATAAAGTTAAAAAGCAATTTACTTTATGCCTTGGCCGAATAAACCAGATAGGTACCTAACGATTAATAACGAAAGGCCCCCAAAGCTGAGCACGAGGTGCAGGTTGCGCCGCCCCTCGCAGCCTGCCGCACAGTGGCGCGAGTGTATGGAGACTATGGAGGGTATTGAAAAAAGTAAACAATTGAATTAAATAATTTTGATAATGCCATCTAGTGCAGTTAATAACTGGCTCTCAAAGTTGTTGATTAACATTTTTTATAACGGTGATATCTGTGAAGATATTTAATAAAAACCATTTTTTTCGTATGGGGACAAGCACATCATGGGACATATCTTCTGATTCCGGCCTCGTTTCAAGATGTGGTATAGTTGACGAGTCAAGCCATGTCTTCATTATCTATGTGGTTTTGTTACAAATTATAGAATAGGAACCTAGTTCTGTGTTACAAACACAGGTATAATTTTTATGAAGGTATTATTTCCATTAGAAGCATGTACCAAGGTATAATATCCATTACAATTTGGTACATGCTCTAAACTAGTCTAGATATCTATGATAATATCACAGACATTTAGTTGTCTGTGGTATGTATCCTTCCGACCATGACATAACTGGAAAAGAAAAAGTTCCTAAGAAAGTCTTGGCTATAAATTTTGGACGATTATACAAGGTCTTGGCGGACGTCACTGTTTCTTCAAAATGTAAGGCGTAAAAAGGTGACCGTAACGTCACATGAAGTTTTTCAAAAATTACCAGTCAGGTCCGTAGCCGGGATTTGTTTTTGGGTGAAGGGGGGGGGGGGGGGAGAGAATAAAACTTTCAGAAAGGTTTGTTATGAACAGGTGGTTGACTATCACCAAAATAATGTTTTCCGGGATATGTCCTAAAGAAAGTATTTTTTCGACAGAATCTAATTCCGAAAAGACCTTGTTATTTTTTCCTGTAATTCTGAAATCCTAACTGATTTCATTTTGAAATTACATTCAAAATGTGGATATTATGTATTTGTAAAGTCTCCTTGAAAATATTTTTGACAAAATAGCTTAGTACGTTTTATATTTATAAAAAACCGACTTTTTGCTACTTTTCCACGAATCCCCTTGTCCCCTGGGTTTTTTCGCATATGGAGTAGCGGGGACGCTAAAACTTTTACGTATCGCCTTAAATGAAACTTGAGGATAATTTCATGACTATTCATGAGGTAAGCAAATCTGCTGAAATCTAGTTGGCTATCCCAACTATAGTATTATTGAGGAGAGCCGTTGTTTACCTATTTAAAATTTTTTGAAAACCAATCTTTTCGGGGGTATACGACACCAAAATTCTCCCTCCCTGTACATGTTTACAGGGTGCCAATGTAATGGTTAACTATTGCTTTTCTGCTCAACTTTCCAGCCACTTTCGCTTGCGAACGAACGTACCTATAGACGGACGCGAAAGTTCGCTAAAGACTCTTTTGACGAAACAAAAACAAAAATAGTTTATTCACCAACGCATGCGGGATGCCCTCTCAACACCACTCAAACAAGGCATTCTCCTCAAAAACACAATCAACGCAACTTGAAACGGTAAAAGATCATAATAAAAGCGGCATTCGAATAAATAATTGCGTTAAACTCGCGCCACTTGAGAAAAACAATGGTTGGTATTGGCGCCAAAATCATGGCGCACAGCACTCGACCATCTGTGTAATTTGTGCCAATCGGATAATGCAGGGCAAATCGATGAAATTGTCAACAATAATCTTAAAAATTACATTTTATAATAATAAGATTTTGTATAAATAAGAATAATTTGGCGAAAGGGGTGCACAAAGGGGTTCCGTACCACCACACAATACGGATACGGAAGCCTAAAACTATGGTAAATTATAACAATATAGATATCATAGAAACATTAAGGCGACATAAACAAGCCGCTAAAATGGACACGCCGCCTGCTCCCTCACCGTACAGGGGATCTAAAAAGGCCAACTTAGGTGAATCATAACATGCCGTCTCTTTTGCACGCATGAAGAAATTCTGACTCTATCCTACTTTCAAATCATTACATGATTCACCCAAATTGGCCTTTTTAGGTCCCCAGAACCCTGTAAGTAATCTTTACGTAATCATACTGTATTCGGTGCTTCTTTATTTTATTTCGCTACTATGGTGTAGAGCAACATCTGAAAGTTGATTGGGAAGGAAAGTTACTGAAATCACTGCTTTTTTTCTCCATTATGCCTGGTTTCCTCCGGAAATAGTACCTAGTTGTCACCTAACAAGAACTGGACCATATTTTGGGGAAATATTTTAATCACTAGTTCTAGTTCCCAATAAAGTCCATCGACGACTTAGAGTATGTAGGTAGGTACCAAATCCACGAGTTTTAAAAAACATTTTTGTCATTAGTAATTGATTTGCTTAACATTAATTTTGTACAATGTCCTCACTTCTGATAAGAACTATTTTTATGCTCAAGATGTTTTACAAATGAATACTTCCCAAAATCGATTTATCAGAATTTGCAAATTATCAGGCCTTCGTCGTCAGTTTTTAAAAGCTCGCTGTTTTGCAATTTGCCGTTAATTACTAGCTGAATCACCTATTGGGTATACAACGTGTAACAGAAAGGTGTAACCATATTTGAAGAGCTTATTCAGTCAATGGTATAGAACAACTTTTACTATGGAACAAAACCTGTATCGCGAAAAAAAAAATTTGCTGTTTCATAGAAAAATGCAATGCCGCTCGGCCAAAATGTATGGAAGGGCAGATTTTTATTTTGAGATTTCGAGGTTGGCTCCATAGTAAAAGTTGTTCTATACCATTGACTGAATAAGCTCTTCAAATATGGTTACACCTTTCTGTTACACGTTGTATATGCACTTTCTACTAATATAAACTGGTCAAAAGTACAGGAAATAAACAATCACATAAGAGTTCACGCGACATGTTTGTTTAAAGTTCCATTATTGTTTAATGTTACCTCATATATGTTTTCAAAATAATATCAGCGAACGCCTGAAATCGCATCTTCGTGTCAAGTTTGACATTTGATTGGCATTCAGGGTTCCCAACTTAAGGCTTTTAGCCCCAAACTTAGGGTGGCAAGAACGGTACAATGTTGAAAAGGCCGACAATGGAAGAACCAGGCTGATCGACGGATGGTGTGTAATTTGCCACAAATTTACTCTTTGGTTACGCTACAAGTTAAACAAATTGCAAAGAAAAATTGCCTCAGATCCTTAAAAGAGAAGAGCGTGGGCATAAAAATTACCCTAACAAAACTTAAACTTAAAACGTAAATTTATTTTATTATTCGTTTGACTAGGCACGGGGCTCCTTATGGGGTTTTTATAGGGCTATTTCGTCTTGTTCTAAGGGTCTATTTTTTTCGAGGAATTGCCAACCCTGATGGACGATTTGACGCAGCGTTGCCAGTACAGGTAGTTTTACCCGATTTTGGGTAATTTAGGTACTGAGTGGGTATTTTGCGAGTAGTCATGACTGCTGGGTAATTTGAGGTAATTTTGCGGCAAATGCTTACAAAAACATATATTTTTCCTGTAAAATCGCATTGACGCAGTTGATGGACAAAACGAAACAATTTTGAGAATGTGATCGCCAAAAACGGAATGCATCCTATCTTCATCCGTATTTATGTTTGGGGGTGTGTGTTTGTGTTGAGTCTCATGTGAGACAGAGCGTGCAGAAAAGATGCCCTTATACAAATTAGATAGGCAATGTTTTCTTAATGTTATTAAAAACTAGATGTGCCCGCGGCTCCACCTGCATTGAAAATATGATAAATATTCAATTTGTGTTTAAAGTTGCATTGCATGATATTACGTTATTGCAAACCCAAAACATTATGAACGACCGTTTAGAAATATCATATACCATACAGATCTGACGTTTCTGAAATGCGGAACATTTTGGTTTCATTCTTTAATTATTGAGCTATCACTTATCACTACACATATTGTTTATGCCACTCATCATTGTCACAATTATTCAAGGAATCGAATTGCATAATTTTTTTTGCGATTTTAGCGTTCATGTGAGCGATACGCGGCCACAATGTCCCTTTTTAGCTTTTCTATTCTATTTATTCTATATATTATAACAGATAAATATTTTCTCGCATATCACAACTAACGATTAAAATGTTTTCATTCGAAATGAATAATGAAATGGTACCAAAAAAAAAATAAAAAAAAAGGTAAATGAGTGTTTAAAAACAGTATTTTAATTATAATGTCTGAAGAAAATTCTAAAACATTTTTCTTATAGCAACGTTATCATTAAAATCTCTAATTAGAATTGTTTTTTTTTTTCAGCATAATATTTCGAGTAGTAAATGGGTATTTCGGGTAATTTTTGATTCGGTTTCGGACTTTTTCTAGTTTGACTTGCGGCAACACTAATTTGACGTTTTGCAGATGGATTTGATTTGTTTTCCTGAACATTCAATCACATAATTCTCATTATTATTGACTGAAATTATGCATAAATAAATAGAAACTACAAATAAACTATAATAAGAAATTATAAAAATGTGGCAACTACTGCAAATGCAATCATGTCATCAACTACGACAGAGGTTATTTTCGTTAGTATAACTTATAAATTTACTGCGTAATTATTTACTAAAAACATATTATTTCTTCTTTTGCAGGCTACTAACAACAAAAAGCAACCCATGCTTTGTAAATTTGATGAAAAAACCCACCTCTAACGTAGTAACGCGGTATATTTGCGATGCCAAGAATGTAGCGGTAAAGAGTACAAAACCTTGCTTATTTTTTATCTGTAGTCCTTGGAAATTGTGTGCCGGTGTCAGTTTAGGTTTGGGTGTAAGACTGTTACTCAATAATGGCCCTGCATATTGTAAAGCAGCAGCAAAAACTAGGTTAATACAAAGGAGAGCTAATCTGAGCAAGGACAGTGAAAAGTTTGATTGGCATAGACTATTCCAGTACCTCTGGCCCCATAGATGGATTTTAGGCGCTGCTGTTGTAGTAAGTATATTTATTTTATTTCAAATTTAATTATTATATTCCTGCTGTCTAGCCCAGATCTAGATTCAATTAAATGGCTTTTAATAAGTCAATTTCTAATATTTTAAAATCAAACCACAACTTATACAAGAAGCAATATATTTTTAAGGAACGGTTTTTCCTCTTGGCAATTTTGTAAATTTGAAAACTGCGATTTACTCGAGTATGTTGTAAAGTAACTGTTAAATAAATTTAGAATAAATAGAATATAGATAATTTAGAATCTAGAGAATTGAACTAAGTAAATACCATGCAATGTTTGGCTCTTGTGAACTCAAGATTCAGTTATTAAAAACCTCCCTGACTCTTCCCTTCGTTTGCATGAAATCAAGATTCTAACTGGCCACTGTAGGCTGAACAGACATCTGTCAATAATGAAGGTACAGGAGGACTCCTCTTGCCCGCACTGCGGCGAGGAGGAAACGAGTAAGCACTACTTAGGTGAATGCTTTATATATTCTAGCCTAAGATGGGAAGTATTTGGTAGTGATCACATTAAAGAAGAAGACCTCAAGTACCTTGGGTACTCAGACATATTAAGATATATTAAGAGAAGTGGAAGATTTGAGGAGGGAATGCAACTGGGACAATAGGATACCAAAGCTCCAAGCAATGGGAACTGGATGGAATAGCTCCAACTGGAGAGCCGACCATCCGCCTGTGCCCAGCAGGCGTCCCACCTCTAAATCATCAAATCATCATGAAGTAAAGACCATGCAATGTTTGACTCTTGTGAACTCAAGATTCAGTTTTTAAAAACCTCCTTGATTCTTCCCCTCTTTTGCATGAAATCAAGATTAGTTTATTTTAAAAGCAACTTAAATTCATGCCATCCCATACATTATGTAAGAAAAAGAAACTAACAGCATCAATTTAAAGTCACTGTTAATCTAATGTTGGTTTCGTGCAACTGTGGGAAGCCTTGGAGTTTTAAATAACCCAGTATTTATTACTTGTTTGATATTATGTTCAGTCACCTATTGCTACCAATTCGGTGAAGCACATCTTAACCTATTTGACTGTACTAAACTTAATTTAAGTGTTCTGTCCTTGTCTTTTCGATAAAGAAAGAAAAAGACAGGTAGCTTAAAATAAGGTTAGTTCTGTCAAATAAGTTAAGACGTGTTATGCCGAATCGATACCATTGTTGGCCTATTAGTCTATCTAATTAAAAATAAGATATAATATTCTTTCAATGAGATAAAGCTCAGTAAAGCTTTATACAAATTCTAGAATTGTTCGGAACCTGCATGTTGCTGAATTAAATTAAAGTGCTCTTTTTTAGATCAAAGAAAAACCAATTTAATCAAATAATGTTGCAATATATGATAAGAGTATAACCTTTATTTGTAAATTTTTTACAATTTGGCATTTTTGAAAATTGTAAATGTCCTAAAAAGTAGGTTAAATATTGCTGAAAAATATATATTTTTATTTTTTCTAGTCAGCGTTAGCAGTGGCATTCCTAAATGTCTACATTCCAGCAATGCTCGGTGCTATTGTGAATGTTTTAGCGGGGATGAAGAACAACCCATCAGCGGACTTCTTAGACCAGATAAAAGTACCAGCTTTGAAGTTGATCTCTCTTTATGCTGGACAGGTAAATAACTTTCAAGTACTACTTTCGAGTGAGGAAAGGGATAAAGAAAGTTATGCAGTTCTGAAAAAACAGTTTAGATTTGAAAATCAATCAGTTTTAGTAATATTTTCAATAATAACTTTTAAGTATGAAGTAGATAATTAAATATGTTTTTTTTTACCAGTAAAATGGCTTTTACATATTATATTTATATTTTTATATAGTAGCACTATCAATAATAACTTTTAGGTATAAATAAATATAAATAAATAAGTATAATTAAATAAAATTAAGATACTCAACTGATGCCGGGTCCAGGTCGGACCCGAAATATATCTTGAGATTTAATTATATTTTTATATCCTATTTATCAGTATATTTATATCTTTTAAAAAAACTTTAAGGTATAAAGTAGATCATGAAATGTTTTTTATTTTTACCTGTAAAATGGCTTTTAATTATACAGGATGTTAAAATGAAGTTGCGGAAGCCGAAAACTGGCGATAGTCCAGTCCATACGAACAACCGTCCACGAAAAAAATTTTGACAAATCGAGAAAAAAATCTGTTATTTCAAACATTTTGTTTGGGTAGCAATGTAACTTATCTATGGAATAGTTAATTTTTATTCGCGATTCGGGGGTTGGCTCCATAGCATAAGTTGTCCGTATGGACGAGTACTATCGCCAGTTTCTGGCTTTCGCAACTTCATCTTAACACCCAGTATATCGATAGTATAATGAAAAACAAATAAATATGATATATTTCATGACTCCTTCGATGGAGCCGATATCAGTCATCACTGGTCTTAAAAAGATATGAATTGTATTTCTAAGTTATATTACCATTACAAATTTGTGTTCTCTACATTTTCAGGCAGTTTTCACATTCCTGTACATCCACATGCTGGCTCAAGTTGGTGAGAAAGTTGCGTCCCAGATGAAGCAGGACTTGTTTGTGTCCATCATGAAACAAGACATGGCTTTCTTCGATCAGGAGCGGACCGGAGAGCTTGTTAATAGGTAAATTTTCTCTATAGATTGACAAGATCGTGTGCAGTTTTCAATGTTATTTAATACTTTGGTTGGTCTGTAATGCAGTGAGTGACTTGCACAGTGGCACTTAGTAACTCGTAATACAAATATCAAAATCCATATTTAAGAACAGAACAAATCTACAACGGAAGAAATTTGGCCGGTCGTTGTTAAAGTCATGACGAACAAAATCGTGCGCGACCGTCCCGCGGGGCGACAGACGTTGGCGGGGGCGAGGTAGTTTCGACTGAGCGGTTTTGTGTCGGTACATGACGTGCAGTTGCACGCGCTTCCCTTGCCCGATATACTACTCGCCCTCCGCTAACATTTAAAGTGCCTCGTCTCCACCAACGTCCATCGTCCCACGGGATGGTCGCGCAGGACCTTGTTTGTCATTATATGACTCTCAGACACGCACACTTTTATGCACTTATTTTAGTATTCATGTAAAAATAATAACAGTGCTAATTATTAGCTAATTTGTCTGTCTTTTTCAATTATATATTTAGTGTATAGTTAAATAGTTCTATGTACTTTCGTTAATGTAATATTGTGGATATCTGTTATTGCCTTTATTTCTTGTATTTTTTGTTAATGTTGTATTAAGTTTTATGTATTGCTGTTGATGTCCCTAATAAAACTAAATAAATAAATAACAACGACCGGCCAAATATTTCCTGTTGTAGGTTTGTTCTGTTCTTAAATATGGATGTTGATATTTGTTTAACGAGTAATTAAGTGCCACTGTCCAAGTCACATTACAGACCAACCAAAGTATTAAATAACATTGAAAACTGCATCAAAATATCAGCTTGCTTTGAACTTGTACATTTATGCTATCTTGTAATATAATAATATAATATATATAACTAATATATAAAATAAAAAGCTATTCGTTATTAAGGTGGATGGTTCAAGGTAGTTTTATATAAAAATCTTGTGAGAACCAATAGCGACGACAGAAGTATTATTATTTAATTCTGTTACCTTTTTCCACACTTTCCATCAACTTAACACCCGCGAATATTCAGTTTTTCTTAAAAGAAAAAAGTTTTAACAGTCTAATTTTGCAATTTAAAACTTTCATACATTGGATTACAAAAGTTTTAAATAACAAAATTAGATTCTAAAAAAGGTTGTGTTCACGCTACAGCGTGACGGTATGCGCATTTCAGCGCATGCGCAGAAAGTGGCTCGCGACAGAATCGAGTCGCGCGCTGCCCGCGGTTCACTCGCTCTCTTCGGCTCGAGACGCCTCCGGAGGCGCACGTCTGCGCACTCGCGCGCTGGCGCCAACCCGCGCGTTGGCTCACTCATTCTGTTTCGCCGCAACCGTCGACAGAACAATACGTGTGTGCATACATTCGCGCTGCCAGCCCAAACAATATCGTGTACCTACCCTTTAGGTTGTGAAAGTGTAGTGTTACAACAAGACATTCTGCACATTCCTGACCATCAGTCCAGCGCCAGCTCCACTAACCCAACAAGAAGGCTCAGCCCGCCAGCGCATTCGTCGGCTCGCCTGCCAACATTCCAACCAGGTCAGTGCACCCACAATTCTCCCGTGTCAAATCCTATCAGCCCTGCATTTCCTGTAGCCAGCGGTTACATTTTGGTTCTTCGGCCGGATCGATTTCGAGCCGGTAGTAAAACATTTTCAATCCAAGAAAAATTTTGGTCCGTCGAGCGGAAAATTTTTGGTTTATATCACCCCCCGCCTCCCCCCCGCCGGCCCGTAACTTTGTTTGAACCAGCCCCCGTCGATTTACAGTCCATTTTCACCCGGTTAAATATTTTGCCCCCTTTCCCGGCAAAAAATATTTTGTGGTCTCGAATACCTATTGCGGGTAGGTAATTAGAACCGCCGCCTAGAACATTCCATTTATCGGTATAGAACCGGCCCATCCATTCAGCCCAATTGTTTAATACAGTCCACTATATTTCTTTATTAAACCCAAATTTACCCGACCCGACCCGACCCAATTTACCCAATTTTTACCCTCGGAGTGGGTAATTTACCCACTGTCAAAGATAGTTTTCCCACGTATTTTGCGAAATATTTTTTTTGGTGCGAGTTTTATTTCGTTTTATTTCGTTTTATTTTGAGTACATACGTATACATTGCATCATTGGATTGTCCGCTCATTTAGATCCGATTTCTGCGAGGTAAATACATTCTTTGTTTGTTTACGCGTTCGAGGCAGTAGGTAGGTATTTTATTCTATAAATAGAATTTTCGACGACTGATGTTTTGTTGTAAATATACTGTTATGACATTTTGGTGAACAAGTTGATCAGCCCTTTTTGATATTTAATGTTACGGTAATCTCGTGTTATTGTCTGCTGTTTTAACCGGGTATATATAGTACAAATATAGTAAACAATTTTTTTTTTTTTCTTCTCTTCTCATCTCTGATCTTATTGTTAATGGTACACATATAGGGTGTTCCACGTTGGTTCAGCTCATATACAGGTTGTTTTTTAAAAAAAAAATTTTTTCTTTTTTTTTTCTTTCTCTCTGTCGTGTTTATTTTCCGTGTTCCGTTTGAACATAGCCTTTGTTTTTTCGGCCCGCGCAAGTTACAAGCTATCCGCACGTTGGAGTTGGTAGCGCTCAAGTTTTAATAACTCATTTTCACATATAGTCACACTCATCACACATTCAATCAGCACATACACACTCAGCTCATTTTCACTCACACATTCACTCATCACATACACACTCAGCTCATTTTCACTCACACATTCACTCATCACATACACATTCAGCTCATTTTCACTCAATGAAACCAGCACTCAGCGCACTCAGCACATTCATCACACACACACTCATCACATACACACTCAGTTCATTTTCACTCAATGACTTCAACTCCAACAGAGAATTCTTGTAACTCCGCACAACGTGTAGTGAACGTCACTAACACACCAATTTTGTTGCCAACCGTATCACTTGAAATAGCAGACGTACATTCACTCAATCACACTCAATTTCACTCAGCACGAGCCCTGTTAGGTTTTATCTCACGTCGCGGTACTCCAGTTCTCATTCGCTCAGACTGCGGCACAAACTATGATGCAATCACTCACAAGCTCGCGAATCAGCACATAACTTGGTTCGGCGCTCTGCACGAAATAATACTCAACTCAAGACCCCTCTGCCCGATTTCATCCGACCCTACGGACTTTAAACCTCTCACGGCCGGACATTTCATTATTGGTCGTCCGCTCACCGCTCTACCTGAGCAGTCTTTTGACGACAGACCCATATCTGCTCTTAAACGGTTTCAACTCATTCAAGCGCTCTCTCAGCGTTTTTTGACTCTCTGGTCCAGATCCTACCTCCATACCCTGCAAACCCGCTCCAAATAGCTCTCCCCTTCTTCCCCTCCTCAAGTGGGTGAACTGGTCCTCATCAAAGAGGATGACCTGCCTCCGCTCCAATGGAAGTTGGGGAGAATTTTCCGCACAATGCCTGGCAAGGATGGAGTGATCCAAGTTGTGGATCTGGACACAGCTCATGGAGGAGTCGCAGCCCCGGCCCCCCCAGGATGTTCACGCTACAGCGTGACGGTATGCGCATTTCAGCGCATGCGCAGAAAGTGGCTCGCGACAGAATCGAGTCGCGCGCTGCCCGCGGTTCACTCGCTCTCTTCGGCTCGAGACGCCTCCGGAGGCGCACGTCTGCGCACTCGCGCGCTGGCGCCAACCCGCGCGTTGGCTCACTCATTCTGTTTCGCCGCAACCGTCGACAGAACAATACGTGTGTGCATACATTCGCGCTGCCAGCCCAAACAATATCGTGTACCTACCCTTTAGGTTGTGAAAGTGTAGTGTTACAACAAGACATTCTGCACATTCCTGACCATCAGTCCAGCGCCAGCTCCACTAACCCAACAAGAAGGCTCAGCCCGCCAGCGCATTCGTCGGCTCGCCTGCCAACATTCCAACCAGGTCAGTGCACCCACAATTCTCCCGTGTCAAATCCTATCAGCCCTGCATTTCCTGTAGCCAGCGGTTACAGGTTGTTTGTAAAAAAACTGATTATTCGCGGGTGTAAAGTTGATGGAACGTGTGGTAAAAGGTAACAGAATTAAATAATAATACTTCTGTCGTCGTTATTGGTTCCCACAAGTTTGTATGAAGATTGCCTTAAAGAAAAAAATATAAGAAAAGAAATATCTAAAATTCTTGCATTCTTTTTCAGGTTAACAGTAGATGTTCAAGACTTCAAGAGTTCCTTTAAGCAAACTATCTCTGGTGGAATGAGAGCCATCACACAGGTTAGATCATCTTACTATCTGTAAGAAATTTCTTTATCCAACTTTTTAAACGAAAATACTGTCATTTAAAGCTTCGATATCCTCATTTCAGGTAGTAGGCTCTTCAGTGAGTCTGCTGATCATATCGCCTCAGCTGACAGGCCTGACGCTGCTCTGTGTGCCATCGGTCGTCATTGGTGGAACATTCATTGGTTCACTGTTGAGGAAACTGTCCAGGGAAGCTCAGGCACAGGTCTGTTATATATTAGACTTATTGCAGGTAGTATGATCACTAGTAAGTCTTCTGATCATATCGCCTCAGCTGACAGGCCTGATGCTGCTCTGTGTGCCATCGGTCGTCATTGGTGGAACATTCATTGGTTCACTGTTGAGGAAACTGTCCAGGGAAGCTCAGGCACAGGTCTGTTATATATTAGACCTATTGCAAGTAGTATGATCACTAGTAAGTCTTCTGATCATATCGCCTCAGCTGACAGGCCTGACGCTGCTCTGTGTGCCATCGGTCGTCATTGGTGGAACATTCATTGGTTCACTGTTGAGGAAACTGTCCAGGGAAGCTCAGGCATAGGTCTGTTATATATTAGACCTATTGCAAGTAGTATGATCACTAGTAAGTCTTCTGATCATATCGCCTAAGCTGACAGACTTGACGCAGCTGACAGGTCTGACGCTGCACAGGTTTGTTATACAGGGTGGAAAAAATTCAAGGGCCCTGGAGGGGAACTACCTTAAATCCTTTAGTTAGCTCATTTTACTGAAAGGAAATATTCCTTTATTTTTTAAAGAAACAGAACTGCATTCAAAGATCTTCTAAAATTTGTCTGTCTCACCCGGGAACTGAACCAACTAAAAATTAAAACAATAAACCCTCGCTATTTTATTATACGAATCGGTAGGATTATTGTTCAGGATAAAATTTGTCGTAATAAACATTTAGTCTTACACTCATCTGTTGTACGAGATACCCATGAAATTGAATATTTATTACAAGTTCTTTGTTTTTTTTTTTTTTTTTTTTTTTTTAAATACAATCACCTTTTTGATTGTCAGGCTCTCCCCTGACTTGGGTGGTCAGAGGCCTTTTAATCTAATCAATTAATTTTTAGTTGACCCTTTCTTTGGGTGTGTTTTGGAGAGGGTCTTCCGTCTGAATTAATTAAACGACATCATGTTTACTATATAAGTAAATATAAACATTACTTATTCTATAATAAGTTTAAATAATTTAATGCTTATTTTATGTTTTCTTCTGTTATTTTTTGTATTCATGTTTTTTTTTCCATTGTTTTTTATTTGCTTCTTTTTTTTTTTTTATATATATTTTTTTATTTATTTATTTCTTATTACACATTATGATACGTATAACATACATTTATTCTAGATTATCCTGGACGAAAGAGCCTCCCCGAGCCTGTGTTTTGTTTTCTTATTACACAATTGTTCTTTCATTAATTACTTATTATTTCAATAAAAAAAAAATTCAATTAATTACAAGCAGAGTTTACAATAACAAAATCCAAAATAAAAATACAAAATAAAACTTATAAATTATCCCTTAAAAATATCACAAATTTAATCACAGTTCAAAATTCCTTACCTATTTATTTCTTCTGGCCGCACATCTTACGACCCTCTCTAAATATTTAAATAGAGGGTCTCGTTTTTCGGCATCCGCAATTATGTCCGGCAGCTTGTCTTTACTAAAAACACAGTTCTTTGTTAACAATACCTAGTACTGTACACTTGTAAAAAAAAAATATCCTGAACAATCATCCTACCGATTCGTATGATAAAATAGCGAGGGTTTATATTTTTAATTTTTCGTTGGTTTGATTCCCGGGTGAGACAAGCGAATTTCAGAATATCTTTGAATGCAGTTTTGTTTCTTTTAAAAATAAAGGAATGTTTCCTTTCAGTAAAATGAGCTAACTAAAGGATTTAAGGTAGTTCCCCTCCAGGGCCCTTGAATTTTTCTACCCTGTATTAGACTTATTGCGGGTAGTATGATCACTTGTAAGTCTGCTGATCATA
This sequence comes from Ypsolopha sequella, assembly GCA_934047225.1. Lineage (NCBI taxonomy): Eukaryota > Metazoa > Arthropoda > Insecta > Lepidoptera > Ypsolophidae > Ypsolopha > Ypsolopha sequella. Next base: position 6,112,974 of record OW204002.1, on the reverse strand, counting down.
TCGCCTCAGCTGACAGGTCTGACGCTGTTCTAATTTTTTCTGTGTGATGAACGCAGCCTCAGATACAGGTCATGCAGCGTAATATAATTATCGCGGTATAAAACAGTTCATGGCCAACCAAAGTACATTAAATTAAGGTGCAGTAGAAAAACTCCTTTTTACTACCTACGTCTTATTAAGAAGTTCTTAGTAGACAAGAGTAGAATTTAGAGTGGTTTATCCTTATTATATAATAGTAGTTTATGCTACAAGGGCGCAAAGGAATAAACGACGAAGACGATTTAAAACACGAGCGTAGCGAGTGTTTTATACGTAACCGAGTAATTTATTGCTTTTACGCCCGTGTATCATACTACATTTTTCAATGCATAGTGTGAGGAAATGAAAACAAATATAATCTTGTGAACTTTAAATTATAATTGGCTCAAAAGGACTGTATCCAGAACCGTTAAACAGTGGAAAAAAAGTATAACGTCTATGGTACACAGGAAAGGCTGCAGGTTAGCCAACCATTGTAAACAAATTAAAAAAAATAATAATAATAAAGCCCTAGGGCAAAATAATCGACTTTTTGTTCGGTTTTGATGCATAAAAAGTGGGCCTTTACGAGCACATGCATTGAAATTTTTTTTATAAAATATGGAAGACATTATCAGTGTATGACTGATAGAGTGTATCCTGGAACACACATGACGTTGAAGTTGTAGCGAATACTGCATCAAACGTCTGTTCGAGTTTGATTCCGATATCGGGCACCTTCGAAAGCAGACAAAAAAAAAATGATTCTGCTTTGATCTGCTGATTGCTTACGGTAGTATTGGTACGGAATCCTTGTTGTGAAAGCCCAACTCGCTCTTGGCCGGTTTTTTAATTTTACCTTAATAGTCATTTGACTTATATTTCAGGTAGAAAAAGCGACGTTGGTAGCAGAAGAGGCTATCTCTAACATGAGAACGGTGCGGGCATTCGCAGGCGAAGACGGAGAAGCGAGCATGTTTTCTGAAGAATGCGATAAGGTATAGTATTTATAGTAGTTTATGCTACAAGGGCGCAAAGGAATAAATTACAAGGACGATTTAAAACACGAGCGTAGCGAGTGTTTTAAACGTAACCGAGTAATTTATTGCTCTTACGCCCGTGTATCATACTACGTTTTTCAATGCATAGTGTGAGGAAATAAAACAAATATAATTTTGTGAACTTTAAATTGTAATTGGCTCAAAAGGACTAGGTATCCAGAGTTGTTAAACAGTGGAAAAAAAGTATGACATTTATGGTACATAGGAAAGGCTGCAGGTTAGCCAACCATTGTAAATAAATTAAAAAAATAATAATAAAGCCCTAGGGCAAAATAATTGACTTTCTGTTCGGTTATGATGCATAAAAAGTGGGCCTTTACGAGCACATGCATTGAAAAATATATTATAGTTTTGACATGTAGAGAGGATGAGTGAAAGTAGAGTAACGAAATAAATTCGAATCATTACCGGCATGCCGCGTTCTCGTTACGTCGCGTTTCTGTATCGCGTGTCTCTTCGTAGATTTCTCTTTATGTCGTGTTGATTGTGTGAAGTACAGTCTGAGAAAAGTTTAAGTATTTAGGTTACTGCTTTATAAACATATTTATAGGCAACGAATTATCGTTTGTTTGTTACGATGCTATATGTTACAGAATAATGAATGAATGAATGAATAAACACTTTATTGCACACAAATAATAAGACAATAAAGCCGATTACGAAGGCTTTAATTTTAGTTTTAGTGCTGTTAAAACTAAATTGTGTTCATTGCAAAATAGTATTTAAATGTTGGGAACAGAAGCTAAATTGCCTTAGAATAATTTTAGTTCTGACAGCACTAAAACTATAATTAAAGCCTTCAGAATCAGCTACAATATACACACAAAGAACAGATAGAAAGCAAGGGCGGACTTATTCCTAAAAGAAATTTCTTCCAGTCAACCTTGGGAAAACATAAAAACATTTTTATCTTGAAAATTTAACTTAATCAGTGCATAACAATATGTAAAAGTTATTTTAAACCTATAACACAAACATAAAAATATACTACATACAAATACATACATAAATACACAGATACATATATACAGACAAACAGTAGCTTAGTCAGTAAGTCATTCAGAGAGATGAGAGGTAAAAATTTTTCAAGTTGTATCTAAAAGAGGATACAGAATAGTGGCCCTTTTTATTCCACTGCTTCTTCTGTCCACCAACATTGTTCTACGGTAGAACTAATGGGAATTTTTGTTCTCACTGTTCTGCGATTTTCAGTAAACATATTTTTCATGGTGCGCAAGTTGAAGGTACAGTTCGACCAGTGGGTCGAACTGTACCTTCAACTTGTTATCTATAGTTGCCTTCTGGACCGGGTTCCTATCATCAAAAAAATAGATATACTATCGAATTCCGATTTCCTAAGGATATTTTCGCACTTGATGTGACCTCACAGTTCGTAAATAGTTCAATACCTACTAAAGGCAATTTTGAAATTTCAGTTTTTATCTATGTTTTTGATGATAGGCACCCAGTTTAGTTGGCAACCAAAGATATAGAATAGGGGGGCTGGTCGCCCTAGAAGGACGTATGCTGACCAAATTGGCGACATATTGAAAAAGGGCAATGTCAAAAGTACCTGGAATAGAAGAGTTTGTATGACTAGATTGATAAATGTGGAAGAGTAGAAAGAGGTATATTCAGGATTGTAGCAGATGCAAATCTGTGGTCCCTGCCTGACCCTCTGGGAGACAGGCGTGAGTATATGTATGTATGCGTATCTACACTAATATAATAAAGAGGAAATAGTATTTGTTTATTAGCTAGGGTTAATCACTGAAACTAGTGGACCGATTTCACTGAAATGACAGTGGGCAAATTTGGTCCAAGCGCCGCCAAGATCAAGGCGGATAGAAAGGAATTAATGTAGTCCTCAAGCAAGCAGAACCCCATCAAAATCTATCCGAGAGATTTCGAGATATGACTAATAATAATATTTTACTACCTCCTATACTTCAGTTTTTGTTATTAACACGAGGCCCCGACGACATTTTTTGCTAATGTAAAAATAATAACGAATACTTTTTATTTTAATATTATTAAAACTCGCGTGAGCTGACTTACTAAATTATTATTACATACGGCTTGAACACTCACGTGTGATTGTTGTTGACTATATGCCAACCGTTTCACCGATACAATTTCGCCATTATCAAGGCGAGTGTCGTTCTTAGGACGACGACGCGGCGTTCATCGTCGTTGTCAAACGGGCACTGACGTGAACGCCGTCAAACGGTGAACGCCGCGTCGTCGTCCTAAGAACGACACTCGCCTTGATAATGCCGAAATTGTATCGGTGAAACGGTTGGCATATAGTCAACAACAATCACACGTGAGTGTTCAAGCCGTATGTAATAATAACTTTTTATTTTATTTGAATTTTTTTATTTTGTTGGGTTTCTGCTTGAAGAATTTATGTCCTTTATTGAACACTAGCGACATGCCCCGGCTTTGCACGGGCATGTATTACACATATAAACCTTCCTCTTGAATCACTCTAAGTATTAAAAAAAACCGCATCAAAATCCGTTGCGTAGTTTTAAAGATCTAAGCATACATAGGGACAGACAGACAGCGGGAAGCGACATTGTTTTATACTATGTAGTGATACATTTAATCTTGGCGGCGCTTGGACAGACTTGGACCAACTTGGACTACAAGTTTGCTCACTGTCATTTGGCATAGAGCTAAAGGAAAAGGCAGAGCAAAACATAGGATACTACTTATCTCGCAAAATTGCAAATTGATACTTGTCGTTGTTGGTTCTTGATGGAACATTTGTAACATATTGTAAATAAAACTAATTCTTTGTAACTGTTCCACTGTTTGTTTATTAGACTAGCGACCGGTTTCGTTAAAATAACATCTTCAGGCTTTCATGATATAGGTACCAATTTCATCTTATGGAAAAAATGCTCCTGACGGATCTGGAAACTTGTACCACGCGGGCTAAGCCGCGGGCAAAAGCTAGTAAAATTAAATTTTATGATTTTTGTCGTAGTCGTCGTTTGGAAAGATGATTTCGAGTCACGATCTAGCCTGCCATCTAGGTATGTTTTTACTATTGTATTAACTGTCATGACAAGCGGATTGAGAGCGTTAATACTTTACATATATACAAAGTGAACTGCAAGATGTAAAAAAGCCAAGCACGTGTACGAAAAAGCTCCCTCCCCATATAAATAAAATAAATAAAATAAAAATACATTTATTTAACACACCTTATAGACAAAGTAGTATCAATGTTCTTAAACGTACCTACCTAAAGTTGTAAGTTAAAAAGGACGGTGACTCAGCATATGTTCCTATACCAAAGGCATTAGGAACGCTGTTTATCTGCCACCACCATTAAAAAAGAAAAACATACTTAATTAACTTACTATTTACTTTAACCTAAACATTTTCAATAAAATCAGCGTATACTCGTAGTTAAAATATTAAAACAGAAAAATAATAAAATATTATTGCAATAGAATTAAATATTAATTTTGAGTAGTTATGGGATATAAAATTTAGATGTATTTGTATATACTTTAACCCATATATAAACCTATATTATTTAATATACAACGTGTAACAGAAAGGTGTAACCATATTTGAAGAGCTTATTCAGTCAATGGTATAGAACAACTTTTACTATGGAGTCAAACCAGAAATCTCAAAAAAAAAATCTGCCCTTCTATACATTTCGGCCGAGCGGCATTGCATTTTCCTATGAAGCAAGTATTTTTTTTTTCGATATACAGGTTTGTTCCATAGTAAAAGTTGTTCTAAACCATTGACTGAATACGCTCTTCAAAAATATGGTTACACCTTTCTGTTACATGTTGTACATATATATAAGTTATATATCAAGTTGGGTCGTAAATATATATATACTAGCTGACCCGGCGAACTTCGTTCCGCCTAACAGTCTAATAATATCGTGTTAACTTTAGTTAAACTTAATTTACGATTTCATTAAGGTAATAACATTAATACAACTTTTTTGCAAATACAGAAATGTTTTATTGCTTGCCATTGCGAAAGAAGAATGGCAGGGACCCATGTAGTAGTTTCAGTACCGTTGTTAGCCTTAGCGTAGGGTATTTATTTATTTATTTACACAAGAACCTTATACCTACTCACAGTTTTATACCAACTCGCAGGTTAAGACAATACTACATAATATAATATAATGAATATATGCAGAAATAATAGTTCTTGGAATAACTAAGCGATTTTTAAAACTTGGGGTTTAGATGTTATTTTATGATATCAGAACGCTAGATAAAAAGGTTTCTTTTATATGCGTAGTTTTGTCAACAGATGGCACCACATGCTGTTTGCATTCGTAAAATAAATAATTTATTTATTGTTATTCGATAACTTATCCGATACTTTATTACTTATTCTGCTATTCGGAGCGGATAAGAATACACCAAAAAAGAGATAACTAACATCGATTCAGCCAATCTTGAGTTATAAGTGGTGTAACTAACACGACTTTGTTTTATATATTTAGATATATATAAATATATAATAATACGGGGAAAAGAGGATGTACGGGTGTTGACTGTTCTATTGGCAGTCCACACTCGGTAACACCTCTGACACCCCATATTTCGTGACGATATGTATAATTATCAGCCGTTTATTTACTGGTATGCTAATTTGTCCGACGTTTAAATAAATTACTGGACCGATTCTGATGGTATTTTTCAGGTGGCGCAACTAAATATGGAACTTGGACTGGGAGTGGGGTTGTTCCAGGCTGGCACCAATCTCTTTCTTAATGGGTACCTACTTTATGATTTACTTTACCACTCTCAATAAATGTTGTGACTGTACCGTCAGCATGACAAACCGACATATTACAGTTTGAGATGCGAGCGATTGACAAAATTTACATTGACTGCTATTGTTTTTAGGGTTCCGTACCCAAAGGGTAACCAACGGGACCCTATTACTAAGACTCCACTGTCCCTCTGTCCCTCTGTCTGTCCGTCTGTCACCAGGCTGTATCTCATGAACCGTGATAGTTAGACAGTTGAAATTTTCACAGATGATGTATTTCTGTTGCCGCTATAACAACCAATACAAAAAAAAAACAGAATAATATAAATATATAAGGGGGCTCCCACACAACAAACGTGATGTTTTTTCCGTTTTTATAGATAATGGTATGGAACCCTTCGTGCGCGAGTCCGACTTGCACTTGGCCGTATTTTTCTTATGACTTTTGTGTGCAATAAATTCATTCATACATTCAGTTGTTTACTATCACTGCATAGTATAAAACAAAGTCGCTTCCCGCTGTCCGTCTGTCCATATGTATGCTTATATATTTAAAACTACTCAACGGATTTTGATCCAGTTTTTTTAAATAGATAGAGTGATTCAACAGGAAGGTTTATATGTGTAATACATGCCCGTGCAAAGCCGGGGCGGGTCCCTAGTAATTTATAACTACAACCCGGTCACATTATCTCGAGACCTCGCTGGAATGCGAACCACCCGCCCGTTCTCCTTTCACCTCCCCGCGCTCGCCACGGCGCGTCTATATATGAGCGCCGACGCGACGTGACGTCATCGACGCCAGGTCTCGAGATAATGTGACCGGGTTGTAAGTAATTTTTTCCCAATTTCCAGCATGGTACTAGGCACAATGTTTCTGGGCGGTCACCTAATGTCGGCCGGCCATATTACAGCAGGCGACGTTATGGCGTTCCTAGTGAACGCGCAAACCGTACAGAGGTCCGTGGCGCAGTTGTCGCTGCTGTTTGGTTCCGTAGTTAAGGGAGTCAGCGCAGGTGGGAGGGTCTTTGAGGTATGTCAATTAGGGCTTCCATCGAAAAACTCTTTTTAGAAAAACTCAAGTTAAGGTTAAACGTCAGTCGCTTAGTGCAAAGTGTATAACTTTACTTTGTTTTTCTCGTTTAGAAGTTAAATATTGATAAACCTTTTTGGTATGTGGCATTTGACGCCAATAGTTCAGTATTAGTGACTTTTATAAAGCATGAGTTTAAATTTAATGCACAATTCGTCATGATCTTGTCTAAACAAAGTTAAAACAGCATTTTAAGTTGGTTTTGAAAACATTATGACTAATCGTGTGTACAATTTCAAACTCTATCTTTATAAACATCACTAATAATGAACTATTGCCTTCAATTGGCACAGACTAAAATGCTTTTCAATTTTTTATTTCTTAACAAGAAAAACAAAGTTAAGTTATGCATTTTGCACTAAGCGACTGACGTTTGACCTTAACTTGTGAATTGCTATAGTATAAAATTAGCCTCTAATAAAAGTAAATAAGAGTTACTCAATGAAACGTCACCGATGTCATGATAGACGGGTAAGAAGTATACTGGAAAAACAAAAAAATTCTTCTATGGTTTTCAAAATTTGTTGATTAATATTAATAATAATGTCAAAGAAGGGGGGGGGGGGGGGCGCATTTGATTTCTCATTTTGTGCCATCATCGTGGTGAAAGAATTAGTCAGTTAGTTGGATGTCTGTCCAGATAGTCGATTATAAATGAACAATTTCGTCAAATTCCAACACTGACAGCAGAATCCGCTTGATCATGACGACCATCCTTAAGATTATGACAGAAATAAATTTCTATGTATAAACACTTGGCGATTTATCCATCGCAAGGAGATATAAATTAACATTATATCATTGCAGTATAGAAACGCAGAAAGAAAAGTAAAATCTGGATGTGAGGAGTTCTGAACCGGGACCCGGGGCCTCTCGCTAAAGAGGTCGCTAAGCGAGAGGTCCCGGGTTCGATTCCCGGTTCAGAGCTCCTCACATCCAGATTTTACTTTTCTTTCTGCGTTTCTATACTGCAATGATATAATGTTAATTTATATCCTTAAGACTTGCTAGGTGTGTAACCCGCATAATACATCAGTTCCTATCTATCCTCCCATCTCTGGTAGAAATTTTCCATCTTTATATTCAAAATTTCTCAGTGCTTTTCTTCTGATAAGTGTCACACTACTTCTATCATTTTGGTCATGCAGTATATTATTATATATATAAATTACTATATTTAATAATGATATAAGTTAATAATCTTTTTTCAGTACATAAACAAAGAACCTAAGATGTCCACTTCGGGCACCAAGACGATCAAATACCACGAGTTCCATGGAGACATCGAGTTTAAGGACGTCACTTTCTCCTACCCAGCTAGACCTGGAGTTGTAAGTACCAATTATAATTTTGTTTGATAAAGAATTTACTTACTCGAATGCCGCCATTGCCCGGTGAACACAACAACAAAACGTCAGAGTGAAGTAGCACCGACACACAGCAGACGAAGTACAAAATAAAATTCCCATCTCTACGCATACCCCCAGACCGTTATATCGATATAAAAAAATAGCAGACTAGAATGTTTTAATTGTTTCGTTTTAATAACGTTATGATGTACTGCCGCTTTTAATATGCGTATATTTTCAACCAATAGCTAATTCCTCTCAAAAACGTTTGTTTTCCTTTTTCTTGTAATTCTCAAACGAAAGATGTCACTTCTCGTTACTTTTGTATTTTACATGAAATATTTTGAATGTATCAATCGGCTTTTAGCTCAGCAAAACCTCGATCGGAGTTCAGGCGCCTGCACCAATATTTTCATTTGTTTATTGTCTATTGTATTATTTGTAATTTTTATGATTTTATGATTTGTGGATAGTTTTCAAATTATGCGATTTTCGAGCTCCCATAGTTATACGGTTTCGCGAGTTTATAAATGTCAAAACTCAACAGGTTAATATGAGTTCATACTGGAGACTCGGTAAGTGATCAGGAACAATGATTAATGATCCTTTTTTCAAAGTCAAAAAAAAAATTGTATCCGTACGAACTGGACTAGTCCAAATACAATACCTACTATAGGCAGCACGGGAGCAAAAAAAAAAAAACGTTTTTTCGAATTTCATCTGAAACATTGTTCCTGATGACTAAGCGAGTCTTCAAAACTCAACAGGTTAATATGAGTTCATACTGGAGACTCGGTAAGTGATCAGGAACAATGATTAATGATCCTTTTTTCAAAGTCATAAAAAAAATTGTATCTGTACGAACTGGACTAGTCCAAATACAATACCTACTATAGGCAACACGGGAGCAAAAAAAAAAAACGTTTTTTCGAATTTCATCTGAAACATTGTTCCTAATGACTAATCGAGTCTTCGGTATGAATTTGGGTGGTTGTTTAAATTTCACCTTATTTATAAATATGTAAGTATGTAGGTACCTTAAAGGTGCCATACTGAAAAGTTTGAAGATGTGATTTCATTCAATCAATGTTACCTACACTACAGTTTATGTTTTTGTCTTTTATCCATACCCATATATTTTTTTTAAATTTCAGATCGTACTAAGGAATTTCAATCTAACTATACCGGCGGGCAAGACTGTAGCTATTGTCGGTACATCGGGTAATGGAAAATCAACCATAGCCTGTTTGTTAGAAAGGTGAACATTCTTTATTTTAATTGCTTAGAAAATGTGGATGGAAATACACACTCGTATATTCGATTTCAAAACGTTTGTCTAGTACTAGCCTTTTTGATGTGGCTTTGCTCTCGCTGAATACCTGTTTTCAATGTTATTTGTTTTTCAATGCAAGTGCTCGTAAAGGCCCACTTATTATGCATCAAAACCGAACAGAAAGTCGATTATTTTGCCCTAGCGCTTTATTTTATTATTATTTTTTTTATTTATTTACGAGAAGTTGGCTAACCTGCAACCTTTCCTGTGTACCATAAATGTTATACTTTTTTTTTCCACTGTTTAACGGCTCTGGATACAGTCCTTTTGAGCCAATCATAATTTAAAGTTCACAAGATTATATATTTTTTTATTTCCTCACACTATGCATTGAAAAATATACTATGATATACGGGCGTAAGAGCAATAAATCACTCAAATCGTCCTCGTAATTTATTCCTTTTCGCCCTTGTAGCATAAACTACTATTGTTATCCTTCTTACTCCAGCATTGCATGTAGACTCGGGCAACAGCTATCCCCTATTGACAACGGCTGCTATCTGACGATTCTATGCGATTGGCTTACCCGATCTTGCCATACACACTAGAGTCACAAAAAAGAAACTACCAGAAGGCCGATTCGACGACGGAGCGAAAACAGACGCACACGTACATAGACGCGTACGTATGATGATCTCGGCAGAATTTCGTATTGACATTCACTCGAATATCTCCGAGATGGTCATACGTACGCGTCTATGTGTGCGTGCGCCTGTTTTCGCTAGTTATGCGGAGTAAACATTCTGTAAGTAGTTCTTTTGTGCTAGAGTTTTACTAAAGAACAAAGAAATTGGTTCAATGGAGGTTATATTTCCAGATTCTACGACGTGAACAAAGGTGAAATTACAATTGACGGCATCGACCTCCGAGATCTCGACGCTGATTGGCTGAGAGGCCGCGCCTTAGGACTCATCAGTCAAGAGCCAGTGCTTTTCGCTACAACTGTGAAGGAAAACATTCGATATGGGAAACCGGAGGCCAGCGATGCGGAGGTAAGTTTTGCCATGCAAAAATCACTTATATCACTTGCAGAATAAGTTTAGTTTTGTTTTGAAGCGGAATCCATATAATGTACCTCTGTACATAGACATAACCATGGAGTCTCAACGACTAAAAGAATATAATAGAATAGAAAATCGTTTATTTACTATCACAAGCACACACAGCACAGAAAAAGAAGACATAAGATAAAATGAACAGTACATGAAGAAAATTTCAAACAAAATTAAAACAAAATAATTTAACACGAAATATCACTTATCATTATCACACATTAAAATAGTACATGTACTTAATCTACTTTGCACGCGAGTGGAGTGAGATCGTGACGGCAAAAGGGTTCTGACTCAGCATAGCTTTGCAGACGGATCTGCAACGCTGGTTATTCTGCCAGAAACAGAAAAGAAACCCGCGAACTACTTATTATGAGACGAAGCTTCGAAGCAGAGTTGGGAATGAGCATAAGTCGCTTGGCGGTATGGTTTGTTCATAAAGGTGGTGAGAAGCCACGGCCGAAGTCTTCCACTAGTTTAGAAAGGATTGGGTCTCGGTATAACTGTCTAAGTTGTGTCCTAGACTCTATTTTAATAGGGAAAATAATGTTTGTAAACAACTTTGTAACCTAAGTGATGAAATATGATCTACGAAAGCATTTTTATACCAATACATTTTGGTTTAAACTAATAAAAGTGAACTCACGTACATTAATATGTTTAATTGTGCAGCAAAAATTGCAGTTGAACATATATTTCATCACTTTTAGGTTATAAAGTTGTTTACAAACATTATTTGCCCTATTAGAATAGAGTATAGGTTTACTACATTGATACTATCGCAATGTTGATGTCGTGGCCACATCGTAGAATTGACCATTTCATGATCTGGTTGGCTATATCGTATTTCTGTTGAAATTGGAAGGGTCGCCTCGCTCCACTCCGCTTCGCTCGGCTCTCCAAATGTATTTACATGTAAACCTAACACGCTTCTCCTCGCTCCGCTTCGCTTCGCACCTATTTTTTACTTTTGGTGAAAGATTTTTGATTTCATACTTTACGATCTGCCCAACCAGATAAATAATTCGGGAAGTTTCGTCACATATTTACGTCGCCAATACCGCAGTGCTTAAAGGCTAAAGTTTACAACCAGTGCGTCCTTCCAGTTATGACGTACGGCGCTGAGACGTGGTCTCTTACCAAAGGCTTGATCCGCCGATTTAAGGTCGCTCAACGAGCTATGGAGGGGCTATGCTTGGGATATCTCTGATGGATAAAATCCGAAACGAAGATACCCGTCAGAGAAGGTGACCGACATAGGCTGCCGAATCAGTAAGTTGAAGTGGCAGTGGACTGGCCATATTCGTCGCCAACGTGATAACCGTTGGGGCCGTAAGGCATTGGAATGGAGACCACGTACAACAAAGCGCAGCGTAGGCCGCCCTCGTGCCCGCTGGACTGACGATCTGAAGGACGTTGCGGGTGGCGGCTGGATGAGGATGACTGAGGACCGCCAAGAGTGACGTAATATGGGGGAGGCCTATGTCCACTATGTCCAGCAGTGGACGTATACGGGCTGATGGATGGATGGATGGATGGATGATAAATAAATAATACGACTCGAAAAAACAGGAGTACATTTTGTGGAATGGTTATTAAGTCTTCTTTACATGAACGACGCCTGTATGATTTTTTTGTTTCGAGTACGGCAAAAAATTGTACGACTCGCTAAAGATGGTGAGATATTCATACCGATATTAGCAACGGCGCTGAATTTGTGAAACGGTTTCAGGTTTAAACTTCGTCTTCTTTACATGAACGACACGCCTGCATTTTACGACAAATGCGTTTTGCGTACAAACGAGGCAATGTTCATGATATCTTGACGGCTCATATATAATTGTGTTTTTGCTTTTTATGATGAATAAAAACGTAGTTTGATGTCGAAAGGATCATATATTTGGTCACTTGGTGCCCACAACGGTCCGGGTCTGAACAAGCAGCATTGATATTTACGAGGAGTCAACACAAGAAATAATGCAAACTTCTTCATAAGACCTTCTTCAATTCCCTACTTTAGCTGTCATCATTATAAAAATAAAATATTCGATATCATACCTATAATTTATAATTATTAATTTTTAACTTTTATATCTATATAATTGTGTAACTGATGCCGACCACAACTAGTGGTCGAAATATATTTTACTACCTATAATTATATTGTTTTTTCGTATAAATAAGGCCTTTCAATTCAAATTGAAAGTAATTTAGGAGGTGATTCAGTATCGTTAATACATCACATTCCACTGCAAAGTACTTTTTTTTGCGCGAACTTTTTCTTCACCCGTCCATACAAACTGAGTCAGCTGATCGGACCACTTTGTACTGAGAAGTGAAAAAAAATTTCGCGCAAAAAAAAGTGCTTTGCAGTGGAATGTGATGTATTAACGATACTGAATCGGCTCCTAAATTACTTTCAATTTAAATTGAAAGACCTTATATATACAACGTGTAACAGAAAGGTGTAACCATATTTGAAGAGCTTGTTCAGTCAATGATATAGACCAACTTTTACTATGGAGCCAACCCTGAAATCTCAAAAAAGAAATCTGCCGTTCCATACATTTGGGCCGAGCGGCATTGTATTTTTCTATGAAACAATAAAATATTTTTTTCGAGATAGAGGTTTTGTTCCATAGTAAAAGTTGTTCTATACCATTGACTGAATAACTCTTCAAATATGGTTACACCTTTCTGTTACACCTTGTATAATATATTTAATCAAATATAAGACAAGAAAAGTCAATTATAATTTTATGTTAATAAAAAAAAAATTAGCTGTCCATGCCAAACTCCAATTGTAGCGTTGGTATGAAACTTTTACCGGGTTGGCCGCTAATACGTACTTTGGTATTAGATGTATGGTTATTGTATACGATTTTAAATATAGATTATAACGGTTTTCCTTAATTTCCAACTACTGAAATTGTAGTTGTAAAATTTAGTTATATTATTTAGTTTTCTTTGTTTTATATTTATTTATATTCATATTTGGGAAACAAACAGTTTAACATTACATAAAACAATACACAACGAAATTACACAAACCAGCAAAGTTTCCACACATAGATAAACAAATGTAAAACAAGCAGTACAGTTCTAAGAAACAATACAGTTGAAGTTAAACATAAAAACAAAATAAAATTAAAATCAACAGATATTACAAATATTACAAACAATCTTAAAATTTCGACTGTAAGGTGACATATTAAATAAATCAATGTCATACTTGTACTTCATACTGGTACTCTTTACCAAAAAGTATACTTCCCTAAAGGTCTACTATAAAAAAACAATTTACTAAATAATTTTTAAAACAATCTTAAACTTCTTGTTGTCTTTAACGGACAACAGAAATTTAATTGGCTAAGCAAATGTGGAGTATCAACTAAATTAACGATGATTTTATATAAAAGTTCAATTTGAGAGATTTGTCTATCCTTAAGAGAAATAAGGCTGAAGCTTTGGTCTGGAGGTAATCTATAGTTCACGTATTTAGTGAACTTATTTGGGATCCGTTCTATCATGTCAAAGTAACTGTTATATTGTGGACTAGCTTTAGCCCGCGGCTTCGCCCGCATTGATTTAGTTTTTGTGTACTACTTTTTATATAACGTATTTAAATCTGGTTTGGAGTGTTTCTGGTGCAATTATTTGATCTCCAGGTAAAGTCTCTTTGGCGGGGCCTATTACCTATTTGTTTTTTTTTATTCATACTTAAAGTACATAAGTACCTCTTTACATACTACATTAGAAGTTCTGCCCTCAGCTGTTAACACGACCAGGCTGCTAGGTGAGCTCACTCTCGAGCAGGCTACGTAAAGCGAAAAGCAGTCCCCCCTAAGATCAATTCCTGCTGTTTTCAGTGACTGACCCTGAGACTTATTAATCGTCATTGCGAAAAGGAAAATTGGAACCCTAGTAGGATCACTTGTGTGGCTGTTTGTCTGTCCGTCTGTTACAGCCGATTTGCTCTGGCACACATACTTTCAAGAATTTTCATGTCCACTATATTAAATGTCAAAATCGATGCAATTTTCGTAATTAACGTCAAAAAAGCATTAAAACGACACCCATATTGATATTTACACATTTCAACCCCTTCGCACCCCAACAGGGGATGATGGTATTTCACGTCCACTACGTTGGATTTAGAAATCGTTGTTGTTTTCGTAATCACCGACCCGATAAAACATACAAACGATACCCATGTTGGTTTTCAGACTTGGTCACCCCATTTCTCCCTTTTAGGAGTTGAATTTTGGAAAAATCTGAAACACATGTTGACTCATTTATGAATAGGAGTACTCCTGTGAAGTCTCAAATAAAATAGTCTAACTAATCTTGTTTCCCCATACAAACTCTGGACCCCCGTTTCACCCCCTTAGAGATGAAATTTCGAAAAATACTTTCTTATTCCTTGTCTACATTATTTTTTTAAGCTCTGTGCAAAATTTCAGCTTTCTAGGTCCAAGGGTTTGGGCTGTGCGTTGATGAGTCAGTGAATGAGTGACTTCTCTTTTTATATATATGATTCCATACGGATGAAGCATACTCGAGGATGCTCCTACCATGTGCGAAGTATAATACCTTGAATGTTTCAACATTTTTAAAAACCCTACATTTACGCGTGACGAATAGTATTTTATATATATTTCTCAAATTGTTGGTCAAGAAAGGAAATTGCAGAGTTATTCAAGGTAAAACTATATTGAAAGTAGTAGACTAAAAAAAGAGCCCTAATTACATTTGTATATTTTGTATATACATGAAGGCTTTAATAGCGCCATCTGGTGGTGTTCTTGTATTGTTATTAGTTAAAGATAGTAGGCTAAAACCAGCATATGAACACAACAAAAGATACTTCACACAAATCTTGTATAACACACACATCGTGTTTAAAATCACAGTTAAAGTACTTAGTCCTAACCCCGCCCGCTTTTTTTGTTTCATTTTTATTGTTTAAAACAAAATTTACAAAATTTTCTGAAAGATTTGAACTGTCATTTTTTTTCAGTAAATTTGATATGTCATATAAATCCTTAGGACCCGTAAAAATGTCATAAGTGTTCCATTCCGTTACTCCAGTGTAGTTCCAGTCCGAAATAAAATCGTCCAATGTACCGTACCTCGATTTCAGATCGGATACAATGTTTTTCCACATTGAAGTACCATTATCCTTTGTCCATTCTTCCGTACCATTTGCCCATTTTTTTACATTAAAGTTCAATTTTTCCATTTCATACTTCCATTCGTACCAATCCTTGTCTGTTCCTTGTCTGTTGTGAATGACAATACCTTCATTTAAAGTGCAAAGAACTGAAAAAAAAATGAAAAACAAGGATTAAATGAATCAAATGTAGCGAATAAGATTGCCTGTTTTTTCTCAGGTTATAAGTTTTAATTTTAAACAAAAAGGGACAACATTAAAAAGTCTTTATTTATTTAGTATTTATTAATGTGTCATTCCATCCGCTGTAAAGAATGTAGGGAAATGGCTGGCATTACACTTTAACTTATTTGTGCAATAAGAGAGCAAAGTTTGTTTTAGTTGCGAGTATCATGTTTGAATCCCGAGCAAGCGAAGGATTCTATAATTATATTAGAATCACGAGCTTGGTATAGCGAGCTTGGTATATGTTTATTCTTTAAATAATGCTGCATATAAAAATATTGCATATGAAATTAAATATAAGGAATGTTGATTGAATACCGAAAGCCGTCAATAGACGGAGAATCTCTGATAGAATTGAAAACGCAAATCAACACAACCATCACGCGGGCGTTTTACTCTATCCGTTTCTGGTAGAAGTTCATTAGTTTATACCTCAGACCAAGAAATCCAGTTTATACAGTGTCCATAGTTTATTGCACGGATTCCATGCACGCTGGGAGGCAATACATAGGATTACGAGCAGTTTACCTTGTCTACGGTATCCGACAAGCTGCAGGACTGTGTTTAGCCTCTTAATGTGTATGGAATCTGTATAGAGTGAAAGAGATAGTTTCCATGTGATGTTTGCTATTCCTCTTTCCCTCGAGCAGACTTACATAATAGTCTATTAGAGAATATGGAGTTTCGGAACGTTTCGTGAGCCAATGAATTACGAAATGCCAATTCGTAGCATTTTCAATTCAAAACACTTTTCTTCACTGAATGAAAGGCGTGCTTTTAGAGATAGTGAGGTGAAAAGAAAATTTTCTAGTAGATTGTATGACCTAATCGTTCGTTCAGAGCAACTCGAAAGAGCAATACATAAAATGAACCAGTGGTGTAAGATGTGGCGAGTAAAAACCATGAGACTAAATCTGTAGACGTCACCGTCACCCTAAGGAAGAAAACTTGCCCACCAGTATATTTAAATGGTCAACAAAGCCCTCAAGTAGATGAAGCCAAGTACCTTGGAGTATTCCTAGATAGACGGTTAACATGGAGGAAGCACATCTCGACTAAACGTAAGCACCTAGATATGAAACTTCGGTCCATATACTGATTGCTTGCTCTATAAAGCCTTCCTTAAACCAATCTGGACATACGGCATACAACTGTGGAGACTGCATGCAAGTCAAGCATACATATTCTGGAAATATTTCAAACTAAAACCCTAAGATCAATATTGAAGATACCTACGTATATACGTATAAGCAACAAATACGTGCTTACATACCAAGACCTGAAGTTACCTTCATTCCTTGATGAAATTAAACAATATAGCAAAAATTATCAAGATCGATTTAGTTGTCACACAAACGATCTAGCATCGGTTCTTGTCACAACAAGCAATGGCGTATGCTACAGTGAAAACATATTTTATACCTGCTAAATAGTTAGTATAGATCTAGTGAGCAAATATACATTAGAAAGAGAAACCAAGAGGATGGGGGTCGGTTAGTCTCACTCACAAACTACAGCTACAGACTTCCTTACAGATGACAGAAGAGTTGCTTGTTGTATTAATTACGTGTTTATATATACATTATAATAATGTGTACTTATAATATTTTACATTTCATCTGTTATGAATAAATTTCATTTTCATTTTCATGCTGATAAGATAAACTACAGATTATAATGGTGCATAAAATAAATGAAAAGTAAAAAAAAATATATAATTGGGCGTATTTACATTAATATTTTTCCATTTTGATGGGTAGTAAATTTAAAGGTTTTAGTCTTACAAATTATAATTGGCTGACAGACCGACTGATATCGAAATTCTTACGTAACACAATAATATAAGTACATTTATTTTATTTCAAAAATTAAATAAAATAACCGATGTCAAAAACTTACAAAGTAAAAGTAACAAAGTTTGCATTTTATAAGAAATAATCCTCAATATCAAAGACACCAGATAATTATTCAAGTGAACGTGTAGGATTTTTGATGCATCAGAAAATGATAATTTATAATATGATTCGAAGTTTTTCCAATTAATGCCAATTTCACGCCGAAAAACGTCTTTTGAATAAAAAAAACAAGAACTAATTGATTTACGGGCGGTTTCCTCAGACGTTGGTCGCAGGAAATTACCGTGTCCTACGACTTCTGACTTTTTTTAAGGGTTCCGTAGTACCTAAAAGGTACCAAAGGAACCTTTATTTTCAGACTTTGTCCGTCCGTCTGTATGTCACAGCCTCATAACTTTAGCATCGTTAAAGATAAAGACTTCAAAGGCACAAAAATAGCAATAGTTTACTCACATATCACGGTGTAAAAAAAACATGAAAAATTTGAAATTGTTCAAAATATTTCCAGAAGAAAAGTGAGAAAAATAAAAATATCCTAAAAATACAGCATGGGTATCTAATTGTAGATATTAAAAAGCTGATTGTAAAAATATATACTTTTACTATATTTACTGGCACTAGTTTCGAGAAATCTTAAAAAAAACACAAAAAATATATATGTCCCCCCCCGTATCTCCGAAATTCGTTGACAAAAATGTCGATTATAGATCATAGCTGGCCAATTACAGTAAAACTATAGCGATTGAAGAAAAGTTGAGAACAAATGAGAAATATAAAAAAAGAAGTAAAATAAATAAACTTTTTTTTTATAAAAATACAATATGGGTATAAAATTATAGGTATTAAAGAGCTGATCGTAAAAATATACAGTTTGGCTATATTTAGTTTGCAGCTATTTCGAGAAATCCTCGAAAAACAACAAAAAATGTATTTTCCCCCTTATCTCCAAAACTGGCAGACCGAAAAATATGAAAAAAATCATGGTAATATGTATTTACATAAAGAGTACAGGAAATCTAGCGGTTGAGAAATACAAGAAAAAAATAATGAAAAAATTTGATTCATCATCCACGATACGGAACCCTAGGTACGCGAGTCTGACTCGCACTTGGCCGGTCTTTATTTCCTGGGAAAGAGGCCATAGTAACACGTATTCTGTAAAAATTTAAACTCGTTACCTATAACAACGGCTAAAGCTGTAGTCCTCTGTGACGAACACACGAACAGCGGAGGCTTAGTAATAGGGTCCCATTTAGCACCCTTCGGGTACGAAACCCTAAAAAGACAAGTTGACCTTCACATATCAAATCAAGACAAAGTCACATTGCAAAGTTGTCTTTATTTGAATATACCAAAGAGTCTTTTCTCGGACCTTATTTCTTCTCTTAAATTTTCCCCATTTTGATAAGGTTTTTTTGCTTCTTGGTAAAGCAAAACAGTGTTTTTCGGGTGCCGTACAAGTAGTAATCTTACGGAGAGGCACTACACAATATTTGTAATTGTTGCCTTTTTCTTCGTCCACGTCCATCTTTTACTAAGGCAACTTAGAATGGAGTGGGTGAGGTTTACGCCGCGTGACGGCATCACATATTAGCACGGGAGGCGTGTCCGTTGAAAAACCGCTATGTCTTTTAACAACCTTAAGGTCAGTAGCTTAGCACAAAGTGCATAACTTGACACTGTTTTTCTTATTTATATTTGCTTTTGATTATTTATTAGTATTAAAACAATAAAAAAATGATAACTCGATATATTTCGGCCCTCGCGGTATGGGGCCGTCATCAGTCAAATGTAAAAAAATAGTGACATATCATTTAGGTATGATGATAAAAAATTAAAAAAGTAAAAGTGACACTTGTAAACAATTTTAGTTTTAAACTATATTCTAACAAAAAAAATAGGTTTCTGTACAGATGGTTACTTTTGATATTATTTAATCACTGCTCTTCTTGGATGATGGTGGTTATGTGGTTGTGCGATGTTGTTGTTGCTAATAGGTACTTGAAATTTTGAGCGGTCTAATTCGTCGGTTGATCGGGTCATGTCTGTCAGTGCTGTCTGTTGAGTCCAGATCCATAATGAGCACCGAGTGACCGAAATTTAAAATTGAAAGACCTTTTGATCTGTGGGATTTGACGCCGATAGTTCAGTATAACTGAGGTTTATAAAGCAAGAGTTTGAAATTGTATACACAATTAGTAATGATTTTCTAAAAACTTACTTAAAATGCTGTTTTAACTTTGTTTGGACAAGATCATGACTAACTGTGCATTAAATTTCAAACTCATGCTTTATAAACCTCACTAACACTAAACTATTGGTGTTAACTGCCACATACCAACGTGTTTTTTTACAGTCCAAAATCTTGTATAGCGGCAAGGTTAATCCGGAAACAAAGAAAAAGAAATGGGTGAAAATTCCCTACTTAGGAACAATTTCAAGGAAACTAAAGAAGAAAATTGACAACGATGATATAAATACAGCATTTTACAGCACCCGTACCCTAAAAACCATTGTTTCGAACAATAAAGACAAAATTAAACCCCAAGACCAAAGCGAAGTATACAGGATGTAATCGTTAAGTGTGACCAGGCGATTATTTCGTAACTATTACAGATATCAAAAAATTTTAAACTGATATCGAAAGTACGAAACCTAATCAGTAAAATGACATCAATAAATTTTTGATAATCAAACGAGAAGTATCCGAAATGTTGACATTAACATTCCCTGATGTAATTAAACAATATAGCAGAAATTATCAAGATCGATTTAGTTGTCACATAAATGATCTGCCATCGGTTTTTGTCACAACAAGCAATGGCGTATCCTACAGTGAAAACATGTTTTAGACCTGCTAAATAGTTAGTATAGACCCAGTGAGCAAATATACCTTAGGAAGAGAAGCCAAGAGGATGGGGGTCGGTTGGTCTCACTCTGCACAAGACACACAACCTACAGAATTCCTTGTAGATGACAGAAGAGTTTCTTATTGTATGTGCTAATAAGATAAACTAAAGACTACAATTAAATAAATGAAAAGTCCATCCATCAGCCCGTATTCGTCCACTGCTGGACATAGGCCTACCCAATATTACGCCACTCTTGGCGGTCCTCAGTCATCCTCATCCAGCCGCCACCCGCAACGTCCTACAGATCAGTCAGTCCAGCGGGCACGAGGGCAGCCTACGCTGCGCTTTGCTATACGTGGTCTCCATTCCAATGCCTTACGGCCCCAACGGTTATCACGTCGGCGACAAATATGGACAGTCCACTGCCACTTCAACTTACTGATTCGGCAGGCTATATTGGTCACCTTCGATCTCTGACGGATATCTTCGTTTCGGATTTTATCCATCAAAGATATCCCAAGCATAGCCCGCTCCATAGCTCGTTGAGCGATCTTAAATCGGCGGATAAATGAAAAGTGAAAAAAAAAATTAAAAATTTGTCGTATTTACATTAATATTTCTACACTTTGATGGGTAATAAATTAAAGGTTTTAAACCTTACAAATTATACTAATTATAATCTTGTGACTGACATAAAGACTGATATCGAAATTCTTACGTAACGCAATAATATACACAATAGTACATTTATTTTGTCCCAAAAATTGCATAAAAAACCAATGTTAAAAACTTACAAAGTAAGAGTAACAAAGTTTGCATTTTATAAAAAATAATCCTCAATATCAAAAACACCAGATAATTATTCAAGTGAAAGTGTAGGATTTTGGATGCATGAGAAAATGATAATTTAATATAATAATTCTAAATTATTCCAATTAATACCACTTTCACGCCGAAAAACGTCTTTTGAATAAAAAAAACAAGAACTTATTGATTTACGGGCGGTTTCCTCAGACGTTGTTCGCAGGAAATTACCGTGTCCTACGACTTCTGACGTTTTTTTAGGGTTCCGTAGTACCTAAAAAGTACAAAATGAACCTTTATGTTGAGACTCCGTTGTCCGTCCGTCCGTCCGTCCGTATGTCACATTCTAATAACTTTGGCAACGTTAAAGAAAAAAGCTTGAAATTTAGCACAAAAATAGCCCACATAACATGGCGTAAAAAAATTTTAAGTAATTTGAAATTACAATATGGGTAATTAATATTGTAAATATTAAAAGGCTGATTGAAAAAATATATACCTTGACTATAATTACCGGCAGTAATTCCGAGAAATCTTTGAAAATCCACAAAAAAATGTATATCCTCCCTTATCTCCGAGACTGGTTGACCGAAAAATATGAAAAAAATGATGATTATTCTGGCCAATTACAGGAAAACTATAGCAATAAATATAAAAAAAATATGTATGTTTAGAGTAAGTCTATTGATTTAAATGTAATTTTGATTTGATTCACGACCGGCAGACATATGTCACGTCTGTTATTATAAGAGATCGCCAAACCTGACATAATTGAATTCATAGGCACTAGGCAGTGATCTTAGGCCATGTAGGCTAACATTTTACTTGATGATGGAATTTAATTTGTTTAGGTTTTTTTTAAGGTATCAAGGTTAAATCTAAGTCGGTCACTGAAATGCACAATGTATCTTTGTTTGTCTCCTTGAGAAGTTAAAAACTGAAACATATTTCGGTCTGTGGCAATTTACGTCAATAGTTCAGTACATTTAGTTGTATAAATACACAGTTTAGAATTTAATGCACAATTTGTCGTGATCTTGTCGAAACAAACTTAAAATGCTGTTTTGAATTTATTTGGCCAACGTCATCACAGATTATGTGAAAAAGTCCATTACATTTTTTTCTCTTTGTTGGTACGATAATGTCTCAGAGTTCCATTTCTAGGCTGCCCATTCGTCTTCGCAGAAATGCTCACATTCATTATCTTCTCCATCCGCTCCTAGCTACCTCCACGAACGTTTCACCTTTTAAATGAATGCGGGCGTGAAATGCGCACGTGCAACACTGGAAGGTTAGCTATTTCCAAAACCAAAACAAGATTTTATAATGAATCGTTTACATGTAAACCTAATACGCTCCTCCTCGCTCCGCTTCGCTTCGCTCGTCGTCGCACCTATTTTTTACTTTTAGTGAAAGATTTTTGATTTCATACTTTACGATCTGCCCAACCAGATCATGAAATGGTCAATTCTACGATATGGTCACGACATACGAGGGGCATGCCAAAAGAAATTAGATACTCGAAAATTATAAAATTTATTCTTTATTACAAGTATCGATCTTTTCGAAGTATTCACCCTGAGCACGTATACACTTTTCCATACGTCTGAACTAATTGGAAAATACCACTGACCACTCTTCTTTAGACACCTCAGAAATCTCGAAAATATAGGCAGCCAGTGCATCTTCTTTGCTTTCAAACTTCTTCCCCTTTATTTTTTTTTTTGATTTTTGGAAACAGGTAAAATCACAAGGTGCTAGGTCAGGGGAATTTGGTGAGTGAGGGAGGATTGACGCATTTTTTGAGTCGAAAAAATCAAGTGTTTTGGCAGACGTGTGCGACGCCGCATTGTCGTGGTGCCCGAGAAGGCGTCGGATTCCTGACTTCGGTCGCTTGTCACACCAAGCTGATATTACTGTTGGAGCACAAACTGTCACATACCATTCGGAGTTCATCGTTCTTTGATTCTCTAGCACTACAGTAGCAATATGATCCGTTTTGCTGAAAAACGAGGCGACCATTTGTTTCTGTGTGCTTCGTGAACGGCGACATTTCGTTGGAGTTGGCTCATCTTCAAAGCACCATACAGTCGAATGTCACTTTGTTTCGGGATCATAGTTATAAAGCCATGTTTCATCACAAGTCAGTATATCATACACATTTTTTTTCTCGCCACCGTCGAATTTATCTATCATGAACAGGCACCAATCCAACCGACGGTCTTTCTGTTCATCGGTAAGTTTGTGCGGCACCCATCTCAAACAACATTTACGGAGAGAAAGGTGGTCGTGAATTATGGTTTGCATTGCTGCTGATCCAATTCCCTGTTCTCGCTCCAGCTCTACATACATAATTCGTTGGTTTTCGCGAATAAGTATTCGACTGCACGAACGTTTTCTTCTGTGACCGCGGTTGGCAGCCGAACTGTCTTCGCTTCATCTTTGAGACATCCCCGTCCTCTTTTAAATTCAGCGAACCAATTAAATACTGTTGCTCGCGAGCAACCAGACTCACCAAAAGTAGTAGCCAAAAGTTCAAAACATTCTTGAGGCTTAAAACTTTTTTATAGTCATAATAAATCATAGCGCGACAATCACTTCGACTGAGCTCCATTGCTGCAAGCGAATTCCCGCCAGATTCTCGGAAAAATGATGCTCATCCAAATGAAAAAAAAAAAAAATGAAGTGCGTTCTATTTTCAGATATATCAACAAACAACCAGCCTATAAGATGATATATAACTTTCCAGTGTCAATCAAAGGAGTAAAGAGTATCTAACTTCTTTTGGCATGCCCCTCGTATATACCGCCATCAATTGGTCCTAGTAATGGTGGGCCACCTGGTTGTGTCTGTGAGCTGTCCAGTTCCTTTCTCCTGAATAACTTCAGGGGGTTGTGAGTAAGATGGTGATACCTTCGCAGTCGAGCTCGGCATCAGCTCTACGACCTATATATTGTGGTCAATGGCAATCATGCATTATGGTTCCTATACGTCACATTACTCTCCATCACCGTGACGTATCCTACTTTGGCTATGAAAGTCGGACTCGCGCATGAAGGGTTCCATACCACCTCACAATACAGGTGAGGAACCCTAAAAACATAGTTGCAAATAACAACATTATAGTTGCCATAGCAACATAAAGGGGACAAAAAACAAGGGCTAAAATTGTAGCGCCTGACAAACAATTCGTTACTCTCTGAGTAAGGAACCCAATATTTTATAAGTTGTTGTTTTACTTTAGAATTTGTACAACAATTTAAAACTTTTATGTATGACCAACTTTAACATGACAGAGCTGAAAAAAATAACGTTAAAAAATGCTACCGTTTCGAAGTTTATGTATAAGGTGTTAATTGTTTTAATTTTTAGGGTTTCGTAGTACCTAGAAGGTACAAAAGGAACCTTTATGGTGAGACTCCGTTGTCCGTACGTCCGTCCGTCCGGCCGTATGTCACAGCCTCATAACTTTAGTACCGTCAGAGATAAAGACTTGAAATTTAGCAAAAACATGGCATTAGTTTGCCTTCATATTGCGGTATAAAAAACATATGAAAAATTTGAAATTTTCCAAAATATTTCCAGAACAAAAGTGAGAAAATAAAAAATTTTTTCCTAAAAATACAACATGGGTATCAAATTGTAGATATTAAAAAGCTGATTATAAAAATACCTGTATACTTTCATTACTATATTTACTGGCACTGGTTTCGAGAAATATTAAAAAAAATACCGGCCAAGCGCGAGTCAGACTAGCGTACCCAGGGTTCCGTATTGTGGATGATAAATTTAATTTTGTAATTTTTTTTCTTGAATTTCTCAACCGCTTTATTTTTCCTGTAATCTTTACAGAAACACATATTACTATGATTTTTTCATATTTTTCGGTCCACCAGTTTTAGAGGAAAGGGGGGTTTTTATGGTTTTTCAAGGATTTCTCGAAATAGATGCAATTAAATATCGAAAGTCAGGTGGGTATTCCGATGATTTCCATGTATTGCCCTGCATATAGCACCCTAACACGGTGATTGCCGCAATTTCGAGAAATATACTCTCATCTGTTGAGGAGTTCTATGAAAATAAGGTATAAAACTGAAGGTCAGTTGGAAGAATGACAATTTCCAAGTAATAACAAAAGTTAGTACAGTGATTGCTTAAATTTTGAGTGGTATGCTGTCATTTTCTAAAGAGTTCTATTGCCTATCTCTGAAGACCTTCATCAAATCATGGCCAATCACAAAACGAAACCTAGCTGGAAGCACATTCCTTCAAACAAAAAACAAATCAGTCAAATCGGTTCATAAATTATGGAGTAATGGAGTAACATACCAAAAAAAAACAGTCGTATTGAGAACTCCTCCTTTTTTGAAGACGGAAAAAAATGAAAAACTTAGGAAAATACAATCATATTTTATGACAAAATTCAGAAAATATGTTGAAGAAAATTAGCCACCGGCTTAGATGTCGTCATATCCGTTAGTTACTTCCGTTCCGTCACAAAATAATTTTCTTAAAATTAACGTGTGGAGTTGATTTTACGAAACGAAACAATTTTCTTACACAGATCAAAAAGTTTCACTTCAATAAACGAATTCATTAATTTCACTTATATCGACATTGTCTAGCGATGTTTTCAAGCCCTAGAGGAAATAAAAATGGCAAGAGAATGAATGACTGAATGATATACTCCGTACCAATTGCGTTAGTAACATCTTCGGAGCATTTCAGTAGGCGATGAGTACTTTTTAAAATGACGTATAATTGTTTTGTTTACATACCACGTTTTATTAATTTTACAATAATCTAGCCACTTTAATGGGATAAAATTGTACTTACGTGTGAAAAGAAACATTTCTTGTTCCGCCGCTACAATTTTGAGTAAACAATATGGTGGATTTACCCATTTTTTCCCGGTAAATTTCACTTCGAGCCCTCGCATCACACTGACAACACGATATCTTCTACCCTGAATACAATTCAGAGTACGTGGCAAGAGGAGTAAGGTGAACGTGGTGAACGTCCGTTTCGTCCAATAATAAATAAATAAATAAATATTTGGTGCCTGTTTTAATAAAGCAAATTGCCAAACTTAGTCATGAAAATAAAAACAACAAATCTTTATAAGCAAATGTTTCTTTTGATATTAAATTTTTCAATTTTATATGGCGCATATAAGCAAAAAAAAATTAAGAATTTTACCGAAAAAATCAATTTCCTTAGGACAAGGCAGTATGATTATCATGGTTTCCCTTGAATTCCAACTTATGAACCTATTTCCCTTATTTTATTATATTTTCGAGTATTTTATTTGTTTTTTATTCTATTGTTGTTGTAATTAGTGTACCTAATTCAATCTGGACTTATTTTACAAATAAATCTATTTCAGTTTTCCTCGATTTCCACCTACTGTATAAAAGTTTTAAAAGTTTGTTGTAATAATAGGTAACATATGAAATTTCCGAAATTTTCTTACAGATTCATGAGTTCATAATTTCTGTAATTTAATAGCAATTTCCTGTGTTTGTTTTTTGTTTGAAAGTTGATATTTACATCTACGTATAAAATTTCGTTCTTTTTTGTCAATTTGATAACTAAAATTTAATTTTCAAAAACAGTTCGTCCTAAATGCCATCCATTTCCATGATAAGATTCGTAATAATTTTTTACAGCACATACTTTACAAAAATTAAATTAATGTTGCTGTTAGCTTAATGATGTATCATTTATATACAAAAGAAATTATAAAATTTGGATTTGTCATTCTTGCAAGATACCATTTTTGCAATAAATTCAAATTTTATAATTTCTTTTGAAATTGAGTTTTCTCAAATTCTCCATAGAAAACAGCAATTTCATTTGTAAAGTCCTATTATTTGTCTTTGCTTGTCATCCAATATATGAATTGTAGTTGTAAATAGTGCTTACGGTAGATTCTTGGTTTATATTTCTCAAATTGTTGGAAGACAAAGGAAACTGCTAAGGGGTGCACGTTACATGTATATTGAAGGTAGTAAAACATCGAGCGGTTGCTTGAGTAAAGAGAAAGAGCTCTATTTACATTCAGTGTTGCCACCATCTGACTTTGGTTTCCCCCTAGCTCCTTGTGAAAATCCCCAAAATTTGACACTACAAGCATTTAGTTTGTAAGTAAAACACAACTTAAGGTTAACTATTATTTATTAACTATAAAAGAAAAAAAAACACCCCTAGATGGCCCTGTTAAAGCCTATATAAATAATGTAGCCAGTGTTTCCACCTTGGGGATTGGTATTTTTCCCGAATGTTGGGTATTTCTTCATGCTTAGGGGGTTTTTAGAGTATACAATTATTTAAAGTATTTTAGGGGAAAGTTATTTAGGAAGAGTTTCGAGCATGGAAATCGTGCATTAGGACGTTGTCAGCAGTTTTTTAGTGCTAGCAACAAACAATATTTTTTATATGATATTATTCTTTTGCCATTTAATCTTTAACAATGGAGGCTTTTGAATACTGTTTTGTATTATAATACTGTTTGAGCAGATCAAACACTATAATCCTGTTGCAAGGAGTTGGTTGCTAACACTATACAATCAGTTCATGGTGAAGCTGGGTATGCCAGCCTTATGGAAAAAAACCTACGTTGTGTCACTTTTAAAACCGGGCAAGAATCCCAATGATGCACAGAGCTCCCGCCCGATTGCACTCTTGTGTAATTTATTCAAGCTTTTTGATAGGCTAATACTCCATCGAATGACACCTTTATTAGACTAGTTTATTCCCGAACACACCAGCTTCAGTGAGGGGAAATCTTGTACAATCCCGGTTCTGAGTCTTACGCAACACATTAAGGATAGTTTGGAGATGAGTAATATCACAGGTGCAGCGTTCGTTGACTTGTCAGCTGCTTACGAGACCATAAATAATTTGCGACCGAACGCAACAAAAACACAGGTTTGTGTTTTTCATTTGAATAAAGATTCAAAAGCAAAAGAATAATATCCAATGAAAAATATATATTGTTTGTTCCTAGCGCTAAAGAACTGCTCACCACGTTCCGATTCACGCATTCCATACCCGAAACTCTTCCTAAAAAACTTTCCCCTAAAATACTCTGAATAATTTTATAGTATAATAAAACCCCCGAAGGGCGTTTGTGCACTCATCTGTAGTCGATTAATATTCGTGATTTGTTACGTACAACTTAAATGGAATCGGAAATTTATCTAGGAAAAAAACACGTACAAACAAGAATACGAATCTCATACTGATGAGTGCTTAAATGCCCTAAGCATGATAAAATACTTTACATTGGGGAAAAATACCAATCCCCAAAGTGGGAACACTGATTACATCGTTTATATAAGCTTTAACAGTGCCATCTAGTGGACGTCGTTAGTTGAAGCTAGTATGCTAACCAAACCAGCATATAATAATAATATAAGATACATCACACAAATCTTGTCGAACACACACTTTGCCATCCATATCACAGTAAATGAACCTATGTTTCCAAAGGTTTATATAAGTAACATTACCCGTAGTAATTCCTTTTTTCTTTTTTTCTTTTATAAAAGACACGATATCTTTTGGAATGTTTGAAGAATCATTTTTTGCTACTAAATTTTTTACGTCATATATTTCCTTAGGCCCGTGATAAATATCATAGCGATTCATGTAATGTACTGCAGTATAGTTGAACATAGTAATGAAATTTTCCCAATTACCGTACCTCGTTTTCAGTTCGAGTATAACTTTTCTCCACATTGAACTACCATTATCCCTTGGATTAAAGTATGTAGTATTTGACCATGTATCTACATAAAAGACCGATTTTTCCATTTCATCCTTCCATTCTAACCAATCCATTTCATCACCTTCAATTAAAGAGCAAAGAACTGAAAAAAAAAAAAATCTATCGTATTAACATTAAAATTGGATGAATAAAATTGGATTCAAATGTCGAACTTTTAATACTAGGAATAAGTCTTTATTTAGTATACCACATGCGGGTACAAATTATGCAAAAAATAGATTTTTGGTTCTTGCTTGTGATTGTTATAATAAAGATTTTCTAGATATTGATATATTGCATCTTTCGCTGGGTCTATTCAAATCTTCATTATTTAAAACGTTTTTAAAAAAGTACTAAATATTTTCTTAGTGATACTTAACTTTGTGTTAGTGTTAATTTTTAATTTATGTACATTTTTCTCTCTTCAATTTGATTTGTTAATTTGGTAATTTATATAAATTTTTTCCCTTTTCAATTTGCTTTGTTTTGTGTAACTTTACTGAGTAACTTATAACGTAAGTACATGTTGCGTTGTTATAATGCCGTGCACATAAATTTATTTACTTGCAAGATTTATGTGGAAACTTGTTTGGTTTTAAGATTAATTTATTGTTATTTGTATTATGTGTTAAGAAAACTGTTTGTTTCCCAATCAATAAAATAAAATAAAAAAATAAAATAAAAAATATTTCTACATTTTGATGGGTATTAAAATTAAAGGTTTAAAGTCTTACAAATTATAATCTTCTGACTGACATACAGACTGATATCGAAATTCTTACGTAACGCAATAATATACACAATAGTACATTTATTTTGTCTCAAAAATTAAATAAAATAACCAATGTTTTTAACTTACAAAATATGACTAAATAATAAATATAACTCACAAAATAAGAGTAACAAAGTTTGCATTTTATAAGAAATAATCGTCAATATCAAAGACACCAGATAATTATTCAAGTGAACGTGTAGGATTTTGGGTGCATCAGAAAATTATAATTAAATATATAGTTCGAAATTATTCCAATTAATACCACTTTCACGCCGGAAAACTTCTTTTGAATAAAAACAACAAGAACTTATTGATTTACGGGTGGTTTCCTCAGACGTTGTTCGCAGCAAATTACCGTGTCCTACGACTTCTGACATTTTTTAGGATTCCGTAGTACCTAAAAGGTACAAAATGAACCTTTACGGTGAGACTCCGTTGTCCGTCCGTCCGTCTGTTTGTCACATACTTATAACTCCTTGGCAACGTTAAAAATAAAGGCTTGAAATTTAGCATAAAAACAGCATTACTAAGAACAATGGCGTAAAAAAAATTTGAAGTTATTTGAAATTACAATATGGATAATTAATATTGTAAATATTAAAGAGCTTATTGAAAAAATATATACCATAACCATAATAGGCTATTTGACTAATTTCGGACGTAATTTTAAATGATTATTTATAACATAATAAGCACACTTCTTTGATATTTACGAGAAATTTTACTGTTTTATTAATAAAATAAATATTTAAGTTTACGTTTTAAAAATCGCTCCGAAAACGATGTTTCTGTAATGGCGCTGGTCACGTGACACGCGTGACGTCACACGCTAGTAAACAAGTTCACATAACCTCAACAAAACAGTGCACCTAAGTGAATTCTCATTACAAAATTTATCCAAAATTGACCGAAAAGTGCTTCACAGCTCGAATTTTACACTCAGAAAACATAAAATGCAAACAACAATCAGTCTAGGAATCCATGTTTACTTGCATGTGACGTCACCATGAGTTGCCACCAATCACAGAGCGTTCGCGGCACATTGCCGTCACAGATAAGATATTTTAAAATATTATATTTTATTTCGCGTAATTTGCAAAACATATGCGTAATTTAGTTTAAATAACGTGAAATATGTCTTTTTTTAGGCAATTTTCTGATAGGATGACCACAATTTGTAATGTATTTTCAATGTTGTCAAATAGCTGGCACTAATTTCGAGAAATCTTTGAAAAGCCACAAAAAATTGTTTATCCTCCCTTATCTCTGAAAAATATGAAACAAATGATTATTATTGGTCATATCTGGCCAATTTCAGGAAAACTATAGCGATAAATATAAAAAAAATTATGTATGTTTAGAGGAAGTCTATTGATTTAAGTGTAATTTTGATTTGATTCACGACCGGCAGACATACGTCACGTCTGTTATTATAAGAGATCGCCAAACCTGACGTAATTGAATTCATAGGCAGTGATCATAGGCCATTTAGGCTAACATTTTACTTGATGATGGAATTTAATTTGTTTAGGTTCGTTTTAAGGTATCAAAGTTAAATCTGAGTCGATCACTGAAAAGTGCACAATGTAACTTTATTTGTCTCCTTGAGAAGTTAAAAACTGAAACATATTTTGGTCTGTGGCAAATTTACGTCAATAGTTCAGTACATTTAGTTGTATAAATACACAGTTTAGAATTTAATGCACAATTGGTCGTGATCTTGTCGAAACAAACTTAAAATGCTGTTTTAAATTTATTTGGCCAACGTCATCACAGATTATGTGAAAAAGTCCATTACATTTTTTCTCTTTGTTGGTACTATCATATCTCAGAGTTCCATTTCTAGGCTGCCCATTCGTCTTCGCAGAAATGCTCACATTCATTATCTTCTCCATCCACTCCTAGCTACCTCCACGAACGTTTTCCCTTTTAAATGAATGCGGGCGTAAAATGCGCACGCGCAACACTGGAAGGTTAGCTATTTCCAAAACCAAAACAGGATTTTACAAAGGCTTGTTTACTGTACATGCTGTAAGACTCTGGAATCGTTTACCTGTGTTAATACAGACATTGAAAAATATAAATTAATTTAAAATAAAGGTTAAACTATTTTTCTCCTCAGAATACCCGTCAAATAAATACTCAAATATCTGGTACTAGTTGGGTTGGTCGCCAAACGTTGAAGCGAACAGACGTCCCGTGCGAAAGCTATCCCGCTGGGCTATTCATTCACAACACGTGTTGAAAGTTTGCGCTACTTGCCCGCCATAGAATAGTGTTTGTTTGTGTTTTTGTAAGCGAAGTGTAATCGCTAAATAAAAATTCATTAAAAGAGTGCATAAGTGTGTGACCATATCTTACGAGCTCTTGCCTATCTTCGGCGGCCATAACAGTGCCTCCAAGCGACGTAGCTTGACCCCTGAGCTAGCTACATCATTTGGTGAGAGCTTTCCATTATTTTCAGGGCACCGTCACATTTCACTGCAAAGCGCAGAAACAGCCTTCCCAACTTACGTTTACAGATAACGTTTCTCACAATTATTTACTAGCCCTCACAGAGCTAACATCTCTTGCCGTCAGCGAAGGTACGAGCTAACACGAGGACCTGAGTCAGATCGCGCCAGCAACTACACAGGTTACAGACCTCATAGCTATACCACCTACCTTAGAATAACTATTCTAAGCCACCTACAGATATAGCTCTATAACACTAGAACACTAGAACAAAAGAGCTTAGCGAAACAAAATAATAAGATATGTATATATCTACAGAAACAGTCAATTTATAAATTTCATTGCGTTACCCTGTAATTTTTTTGTTATTCCTCTTCGAAGAAACTATTCGAAAGCTCGAATAAACCAACATATGCGGCCACTTAGATTATAAACGCTTTTTTGCCAGCGAACCAAAGTTCCTGCAATGGGAACAGGCAATAAAACAATTTTACCAATGATAAATGATGGGAATTTTTATAAAGAACCCTGGCCTATCGGATAAATAACAATAGTCCTTAGTTTCGAACAGATACTGTCCACCGTGACGAAGAATTCGCTTTGCACTCCAATTAATATTCTAATACTTTCTCCCAACAGCAACCTTTCTCAAGGATATCGTATACGTAACCACGCAGTTAACAAGAAGTTCTGTGAAGAGCAAGATCTTGCCGCGTCCGAATACTTTATTATCGTAAAATTGCATGCGCCCTTAAACAAAGACAACAGACAACCTTCCGGAGCAGCAATACTACCAACATATGAATCTTAAACAAAGACCAGCATGATAAACAAAACAACAGTAACCCGCAAAGCCCACTGGAAACTTGCTATTCTAGTCAGAACGGATGCCCACATTAGGGGGAAAAAAAAACACAAAAATAAAAAAAAAAGATCTCGACTTGATGTCAAACACAGCTGAAGACGAAGTGATTATATTATCTTTGCAGTTGACGTGAGAACCGACAAGACAACTCTTTTTTGCATGATCAATCTCATCATGTTACAACGTGGCTGGAATAAGTGCAAGTAACGATTCCGAAATACTTACCTTAATGATACGAAAATAATATTTCGGGAGATAGGCAGCAGAAGAAACCTATAAACTACTGGAAACATTTCCGGAGACAGGCTCCATGTAAAGAAGACAGCAGAAAAAACCTACAAACTACACGAAACATTTCAGGAGACAGGCTCCCTGTAAAGAAGACAGCAGAAGAAACCTACAAACTACACGAAACATTTCAGGAGACAGGCTCATGTAAAGAAGACAGCAGAAGAAACCTACAAACTACACGAAACATTTCAGGAGACAGGCTCATGTAAAGAAGACAGCAGAAGAAACCTACAAACTACCCGAAACATTTCCGGAGACAGGCTCCCTGTAAAGAAGACAGCAGAAGAAACCTACAAACTACACGAAACATTTCAGGAGACAGGCTCATGTAAAGAAGACAGCAGAAGAAACCTACAAACTACCCGAAACATTTCAGGAGACAGGCTCATGTAAAGAAGACAGCAGAAGAAACCTACAAACTACCCGAAACATTTCCGGAGACAAGCTCCCTGTAAAAAAGACAGCAGAAGAAAATAATCGGAACCCGAATGACAGACAGGCCCTGGATTGCAGCAGACGACTTATTAAATTATAGCAGATTTCTCGCCATTTGTCTCCGAGCATATCCACATTTCAAAGCGCAGCCTCCAGTATATCCATATTTATAACACACAAATTATTGTATCTATTTAATCCTTAAATGCTCACTTTACGATGCCGGAATTCCGGTGGGCCTCCAATCTCCCTTCACTCCTCAATCCTGCAGCTGCATCTCTACATACCTATCCTGTATACTACGTGGCTCACCGGTCTCTCGGGTCTTCGCACCCTTGCAGCAGAACTGCTGGCTGTATGAGTCACCAGAACATAACAGAGAATATCTGGTACTAGTTTTTGGCCGCGGTTTCGTCCGCGCTGATTTAGTTTGTATCTTTCCGGGATAAAAAGTAGCCAATGTCACTCTCCGGCCCATAAACTATCTCTATGCAAAGAATCACATCACAAACCAACAAACACATTTCCGCATTTACATTTATACGTGGATTTATAAATCTAACTAATACTGAACTATTGGCGTTAATTGCCACAAAACAGTCATTACGTGAAAAGACGTAAAAGTTAATTAAAAAGCGTTTTTGTTGCCCTTTCATCCATCCATCTATCAGCCTGTCTTCGTCCACTTCTGGACATAGACATTTCCAAGATTTTGCCAGTTTTTGCGGTCCTCCTGGAAGAAATGCCCATATTCAAACACGCTGGGCAGGCGGTGAGCGCGGTGCCGAAACCCTCGCACCAGTGACGCTGCTGCCCGTCACCAGCCTGTTTATAAAACAGGCCGGCAATTAGGAATGGATATACCGCCATCAATTGGTCCTAATAATGGTGGGCCACCTGGTTGTGTCTGTGAGCTGTCCAGTTCCTCTCTTTCCTAAATAACTTCAGGGGATTGTGAGTAAGATGGTGATACCTTCGCATTCGAGCTCGGCATCAGCTCTGCGACCAATTTGTTGTTCTTATTTTGATACAATGGCAATCATGCATTATGGTTCCTATACGTCACATTACTTTCCATCACCGTGACGTGCCCTACTTTGGCTGTGAAAGTCGGACTCGCGCATGAAGGGTTCCATACCACCTCACAATACAGGTGAGGAACCCTAAAAACATAGTTGTAAATAACAACATTATAGTTGCCATAGCAACATCAAGGTGACAAAAAACAAGGGCTTAAATTATAGCGCCTGACAAACAATTCGTTACTCTCTGAGTAAGGAACCCAATATTTTATTAGTTGTTGTTTTACTTTAGAATTTGTACAACAATTTAAAACTTTTATGTATGACCGTCTTTAACATGACAGAGCTGAAAAAAATAACGTTAAAAATGCTACCGTTTCGAGGTTTATTTATTAGGTGTATTTTATTTTTTATTTTTAGGGTTTCGTAGTACTTAAAAGGTACAAAAGGAACCTTTATGGTGAGACTCCGTTGTCCGTCCGTCCATCCGGCCGTATGTCACAGCCTCATAACTTTAGTACCGTCAGAGATAAAGACATGAAATTTGGCACAATTAGTTTGCCTACATATCACGGTGTACAAAAACATATGAAATTGTCCAAAATATTTCCAGAACAAAAGTGAGAAAAATAAAAAATATTTTCCTAAAAATACAACATGGGTATCAAATTATTAAAAAGCTTATTATAAAAGTACTTTTATTACTATATTTACTGGCACTGGTTTCGAGAAATATTTAAAAAAATACCGGCTAAGTGCGAGTCAGACTAGCGTACCTAGGGTTCCGTATTGTGGATGATAAATTTAATTTTGTAATTTTTTTTCTTTAATTTCTCAACCGCTTTATTTTTGCTGGAGGAAAGGGGGGTTTTTTATGGTTTTTCAAGGATTTCTCGAAATAGATGCAATTAAATATCGAAGGTCAGGTGGGTATTCTGATGATTCTGATGTGTATTAGCATGTAATTTAATATAATTTATTGAGTATTTAAGTATAATATATATATATATATATTTGGAAATCATGGCACTACCCCAACAACTTCCCCATTGCCAAAGGTTAGCTGGTAGAAAATACTAAGTAGTATTAAGCTCGCCTGTGTACAAAAATTTAACTTGTGCAATAAAGAATTTTATTATTATTATTATGATTTCCAAGCAGTGGCGTGTATAGAACTTTTTTTCGGAAAAGCAACCAGAAGTTCTTGTTTGACAATTAACAAAATATGAAAAATTCAATTAAAACTTTGAAAAAAAGAAAGTTTTTATGACGCCAGGGCATGCGAACATTTTCGTACTAACTTTTTTTTTCAAAGTGTTATTAAAAAAATTTCACATTTTTTTATTGTCAAATTAGACCTTCTGGTTGCTTTTCCGGAAAAAAGTTCTATGCACGCCACTGTTTCCAAGTATTGCCCTGCATATAGCACCCTAACATAGTGATTGCCGCAATTTCGAGTAATGTACTTTCATCTGTTGAGGAGTTCTATGAAAATAAGGTATAAAACTGAAGGTCAGGTGGAGGAATGACAATTTCCAAGTAATACCAAAAGTTAGTACAGTGATTGCTTAAATTTCAAGTGATATGCTGTCATTTTCTAAAGAGTTCTATTGCCTATCTCTGAATACCTTCATCAAATCATGGCCAATCACAAAACGAAAGCTAGCTGGAAGCACATTCCTTCAAACAAAAAACAAATCATTCAAATCGGTTCATAAATTATGGAGTTATGGAGTAACATATCAAAAAAAAACAATCGAATTGAGAACCTCCTCCTTTTTGAAGACGGAAAAAAATGAAAAACTTAGGAAAATACAA
The DNA here is from genome assembly GCA_934047225.1 of Ypsolopha sequella. Lineage (NCBI taxonomy): Eukaryota > Metazoa > Arthropoda > Insecta > Lepidoptera > Ypsolophidae > Ypsolopha > Ypsolopha sequella. The sequence goes on along the minus strand of OW204002.1, from coordinate 6,075,957 downwards.
TAAATACAATAATTCAGAAAATATGTTGAAGAAAATTAGCCACCGGCTTAGATGTCGTCATATCCGTTAGTTACTTCCGTTCCGTCACAAAATAATTTTCTTAAAATTAACGTGTGGAGTTGATTTTACGAAACGAAACAATTTTCTTACACAGATCAAAAAGTTTCACTTCAATAAACGAATTCATTCATTTCACTTATATCGACATTGTCTAGCGATGTTTTCAAGCCCTAGAGGAAATAGTCGTAAAAATGGCAAGAGAATGAATGAGTGAATGATATACTCCGTACCAAAATTGCGTTAGCAACATCTTCGGAGCATTTCCTTAGGCAATGAGTACCTACTTTTAAAATGACGTATAATGTTTTTTTACATACCAAGTTTTATTAATTTTACAATAATCTAGCCAATTTAATGGGTTAAAATTGTACTTACGCGTGAAAAGAAACATTTCTTGTTCCGCCGCTACAATTTTGAGAGAACAATACGGTGGATTTACCCAGTTTTTCCCGGTAAATTTCTCTTCGAGCCCTCGCATCACACTGACAACACGATATCTTCTACCCTGAATACAATTCAGAGTACGTGGCAAGAGGAGTAAGGTGAACGTGGTCAACGTCCATTTCGTCCAATAATAAATTAATAAATAAATATTTGGTGCCTATTTTAATAAAGCAAATTGCCAAACTTAGTCATGAAAATAAAAACATCAAATCTTTATAAGCAATTGTTTCTTTTGATACTAAATTTTTCAATTTTATATGGCGCATAACATAAGAAAATAAAAATAAAGAATTTGACCAAAAAAATCAATATAATTATTGATTATCATGGTTTCCCTTGAATTCCAACTTAAGAAGCTGGTTCCCTTATTGTATTATATTTCCCAGTATTTTATTTATTTTTTGTGAATAAATATAATTTTAGCTGTATTAGCCTTTTATTCGCATAGTTTTAAGCATTACATGATAATAATAATAAAAAAAAACTTTATATTTTCGATATATTTCGGCCTCATCAGTGAGGCCGTCATCAGTAGAGTGGTTGACAGGTAGAAAATAATAAAAAACATATATATTTATTTTTTATTCTATTCTAGTTGTAATTAGTGTACCTTATTCAATCTGTACTATTTTACAAATAAAAGTATTTCAGTTTTGCTCGATTTCTACCTACCGTATTAAAGTTGTAAAAGTTTGTTGTAATAATAGGTAACATATGAAACTTCCGAAATTTTTTTACAGATTCATGAGTTCATAATTTCTGTAATTCAATAGCAATTTCCAGTGTTTGTTTTTTGTTTGAAAATTTACATGTAAATCTACCTATTTCGTATTTCTTGTCAGTTTGATAACTAAAATTTAATTTTCAAAAACATTTCGTCCTAAATGCCATCCATTTCTATGATAAGATTCGTAATAATTTTTTACAGCACACACTTGACAAAAATTCAATTAATGTTGCTGTTAGCCAAATGATGTATCATTTAGATACAAAAGAAATTATAAAATTTGGATTTGTCATTCTTGCAAGATAACATTTTTGCAATAAATTCAAATTTTATAATTTCTTTTGAAATTGAGTTTCCTTCAGATTCTTTATAGAATATTTCATATGTAAAGTCCTATTATTTGGTTTTACTTGTCATCCAATGTATGAATTGTAGTTGTAAATAGTGCTTACGGTAGATTTTTGTTTTATATTTCTCAAATTGTTGGAAGACAAAGGAAACTGTCAAGGGATTCACGTTACATGTATATTGAAGGTAGTAAAACATCGAGCGGTTGCTTGGGTAAAGAGAAAGAGCTCTATTTACATTGAGTGTCGCCACCATCTGTCTTATGGTTTTCCCCTAGCTCCTTGTGAAAATCCCCTAAAATTGACACTTCAAGCATTTAGTTTGTAAATAAAACACAACTTAAGGTTAACTATTATTTATTAACTATAAATTAGGTACCTAGATGAAGCAAAAAAACACCCCTAGATGGCGCTGTTAAAGCCTATATAAATAATGTAACCAGTGTTTCTACCTTGGGATTGGTATCTTCCCGCATGAAGGGTATTTTTTCATGCTTCAGGTGTTTCTAGAGTATAAAATTATTCAGGGTATTTTAGGGAACAGTTATTTAGGAAGAGTTTCAGGCATGGAATTCGTGCATCGGAACTTTGTGTGCAGTTTTTTAGCGTTAGCAACAAACAATATATATTTTTCATTGGATATTATTCTTTTGCCTTTGAATCTTTAACAATGGACGCTTTTCAATACTGTTTTGTGTTATAATACTGTTTGAGCAGATCGAATACTTTGATCCTGTTGCAAAGAGTTAGTTGCTAGCACTATTCAATCAGTACGTCGTGAAGCTGGGTATGCCAGTCTTATGGAGAAAAACCCACGTTGTCTCCCTTATAAAACCTGGCAAGAATCCCAATGATGCACAAAGCTACCGCCCGATTGCACTCTTGTGTCGTTTCTTCAATCTTTTTGAAAGGGTAATACTCCATCGCATGATACCTTTATTAGACTGTGAGCTTATTCCCGAACAGACCGGCTTCAGAGATGGGAACAACAAATGCTTGTACAAGTCAAGTTCTGAGTCTTACGCAATACATTTAGGATAGTTTCGAGGTGGTTGTTAACAAAAACACAGGTTTGTGCTTTTCATTTGAACAACTACAAGGCGTGACAGCGTTTAAACGTCGAGTGGCAGGGTCGCATTTTGGAGCATATTACCAATCCAGTGTACCTGGGTGTTACTTTAGATAGGACACTGTCTTTTAAAAGTCATTACCAAAAGAGGAAGCAGAAGGTATATGCGCGAAATAACTTGCTGTGTCGCATTACGGGTTCTACGTGAGGTACCAATCCACATACTCTGAGAACAACTGGCTCTTTGCTACTCCGTAGTGGAATATACAGCCCCAGCTTGGAGAAACTGCCCATTACAGAGAGGTGGATATGGCGCTACATGAAACTTGCCGTCTAATAACGGGCTGCCCTGAGCCTACTACCGCCCGTCTGACGTTAGCCTGCTGCTATGGTCGAGAAATGCAAGCAAGAAGTTAAACCTCGGCATCCACTGTTCCAACGTGTTCTAGTTAAAGAACACTTACCACCGGGTCACGATCAAGACTGGCCAGTGTAGAAGTCCTTGAATCGGTTTAGATCTCGTGTCAGCTGGTCCAAATGCTTGCGTTGCGCAAGCCGCGTTTGCCCTGAAAATGCTAGCATGAACTGTCTATGTGGTGTAACGACATACCACATCATGTCGTTCTTGCTGTATCCGGGTTCTTGCTCTCAATAACAAAGCCATTATAATGGCTACTTACTGGAAAGTTTAAACAGTATTAAGAAGGGTCCATTTTTAAAGATTCAAAGGCAAAATAATAATATCTAATGAAAAATATAAATTGTTTGTTGCTTGCGTTAAAAAACTGCACACCACGTTTTCCATACCCGAACCTATTCCTAAATAATTTTCCCCTAAAATACCCTGAATGATTTCATACTCTTACCCCCTGAGGGTGTTTGTGCACTCATCCGTATTCGATTCGTATTCGTGAATTGTTACGTAAAACTTAAAAACGGATCGGAAATTTATCTAGGAAAAAAACACGTGTACGAATCGGATACGGTTGAGTGCACAAACGCCCTAAGCATTATAAACGCATCTAAGCATTGGGGAAAAATACCAATCCCCAAAGTGGAAACACTGATTACATCGTTTATATACGCTTCAACAGCGCCATCTAGTGGACGTTGTTAGTTGAAGCTAGTATGCTAACGAAACCAGCATACAAAAACAACAAAAGATACTTTACACAAATCTTGTCGAACACACACTTTGCCATTCAAATCACAATCAAAGTACGTATGTTTCCAAATGTTCAATTCTGTACTCGTTCCATTTTGTTTTTCTTTAACATAAGACACAAGATCTTTTGGAAGGTTTGAAGGATCATTTTCTTTCACTAATTTTGTTATGTCATATAAATCTTTAGGCCCCTCATAAATATCTTTACCATTATAGTTCTCTTTTCCAGCATAGTTGAATTTAGAAATGAAATTTTTTAAAGTACCGTACCTCGATGTTAGATCGATTACAATATTTTGCCACCTTGCACGGTCATCACCCTCATATCCCCATTCTTTCGTACCAATTTTCCATGTTGTTATATTGAAGTTTAATTTTTTCAAGTTATATTTCCATTCTTCGAACTCTGTTTCACCAGAGTTATGAACAATTTTAATTAAAATGTAAAGAACTGAAAAGAAAAAATTGTTACACACTAAGAAAGAGTTGGCTTAAGAGACCCTTTTAGGTACGCCTGGATTTTTCTTAAGATTCATATTAAAGGTAAGAACTGAATGAAAATGTTTGTCCCCCGTGGACGTAGTCGAAGATTTCAAAAGTTTAGATGAGCCCTGGCACCTAAAATCTACTGAATTGTTTTTGAATGAGTTTTAAATGTGAAATGTCACACTTTTGGCTTTATTCGTACTTCTTGAAATGTTAGTGCACTTTAAAAATGCACACGACGGCATATTGAGACCCTTTTCGTCCTAGACGTCCAACTATCACTGTGCTCAGATGTGCACTGATTCCAAACGTGTGAGCGTCACCCATTTAAAGGTAAAATTTGGTGCTGTCATATAAGGGCTTATCTTTAGTTTTGAAATCTTTGGACGTAGTCGTTTTGTCATTACAACAACAATAACTGAGGAGCCACCACAAGCTACTCAACCTCCACCAAGAAGGCCTACCCTCGCTAGGTTATCACCACGACCATTTTCAAGAGCTGTCACTGTTTCTACGACTGAAGAGAGCATCAAATTAAAAACTCAACAGTTTATTTTTTCATAAGTATTATCCAGAAACATCTAACTACGTCTCTTTACATCCCAAAAAGCAAGATTAGATTAAAAACCATCATAATAGCTGTCAGGATATCGTGAATATCCTCGCTGAATATCTACGCAAAGTTTCGCAAGCTGTATAATTTTTAGCTGTACTAAAAATAAAAAATCGTTCATGTAAAGAAGACTAACCCCCGGTTTCTGAAAGGCCAATCAATGTTAACAGTAGATTAAAAGATAATTATCTGCGGATTAAGCCAGAAAAAGTGGGAATTTTACATTGAAATCAAAAATTAACTAAGTTAATTATTGATTCATCACTATTCAGACTTCATATATGCTTTATCTTCACCGTTATTTGCGGTTAAAGTTTTTTTAATCTACTGTTAACTTTGATTGGGCTTTCAGAAAACGGGGGTAAGTGTTTCTATAAACTAACAGGTACCGTTTCATGGAAAACATTTAACATTTAACCTGAAACCATTTTACAAATTTAACGCTTTAAATTTAACAACACTTTTTGAATATCTCGCTATCTTGTACCTCTTGATGAGAGATGGGTCGAAGTGCAGTGTGGGGGAGAAGGGAAACATACTCGTATATAAAGATGTGTGCAATGTTTCATTGAGTTCAAAGCCATCAGGGCAGCTATTCTCGCAACATTTTTCACACGCTTTTCGTTTCATACGACGTTGTTAATCGCGTAATAAATGCCCTATGATAATAATTCTACTAAGTGAAACTTTTTAAAAGACATCTAAAACATCTTATGAATCCGGTCAAAAGGTTTTCATTTTAAGGGGCTATACCGTGGAAATTGACACTTTTTGAAGTTATTTATCTGCTCTTTTAATTAATGAAGTTCCAAGTAAAATCAATTAGTATAACAATCTTGGGACCTTTTACTAGATTTTAGTCTATCAGAAACGCGATAGGAGTAATTTCATTCAATAGAAATAATTATTGAAATCAGGTCTAAATTTACACTTTTTTTGATATTCTGACAAACTAGGATAGCATACAGACTTGAAAAATATTTATTTAGATGGGTTTTAACTACACCTAAATTACTGGTTATGGAATTTTTTGTAGCTATTTTAGTTAATTTTACATTAATTTAAAACCGACTTTTTGACAATTTTCCCCGATTCCGTCCCTTTCGCACTGCGTGTCTTTCTGCCTGGAGTAACGGGGACCTTTGCTAGCACGGTATATCACCTTAACATCTTTAAACGTTTATGTACAATTAGCTTCTAAAAATCACCCGCATTCTGCCTTCGCAAATTGTCGCATGTGCCAGAATTACCGTCCAGCCCCACTATTCTGTATCTTTGGTTGCTAACTGAACCAGGTGCCTATCATCAAAAACATATATATAAAAACTGAAATTTCAAAATTGCCTTTAGTGGGTATTGAACTATTAACAATCTGTGTCGTCACTTCAAGTGCTAACATATCCTTAGGAAATCGGAATTCGATAGTATATCTATATTTTTGATCATAGACACCCAGTCCAGAAGGCAACTAGAGATACATAATAGGCCCGCAGGACGTCACAAACACCGAAAGCATGTACCTATATGGCAGTTGAGCACGATGGCCCACTTTAAACGATTAAACGGGAGACAACAAGATTTCCTGGTTTTTCCGTTATTTATTTCTTTTTAAAAGCAAATTGTTTTAAAACTTTTATAGTAGAAGTTGTATTTGTACAACCCGTCGGAAATATCTCTGCACCCGAAACCCCCCACCCGCAAGGTCTCTACCTACGTTTGCGGGTGAACTGAGGTTTGTTTGTTTTGTTTTGTTTTTTCAAGGTTCTTTATTTAACAGGATAAATACAATGGTATGAAAACTTACAACATAGTCAGTAAGCACATAAACATAATATTACTTTGCTTTTTAAGGCTTTTACATGCACCTGTCAAAACTTATGGCAATTACATTAAAATAGTTTTACATAGAATGAAAATATTTTATAAGATGAAATCATACCTTCTACTTAATATCAACAATTTGCTGTATTGTATATTTGTTACAATGATAAGGCCCAAAAGGGAACTGAGGTGCAGAGATATTTCCGACGGGTTGTACTAATTTGAGGCACTCGTGCACAAAGGGTTCTTAAACCAAAATAAATACTCCTACTAAATAAAAATACTAATGCCATAGCACAAAATAGATATGGTTATTTTGTGGCCGTAGTAACGCCAAAGGAACAAAAATAAAACACCGGCCAAGTGCGAGTCGGACTCGCGCACGAAGGGTTCCGTACCATTATCTATAAAAAAAAACATGTCTGTTGTATGGGAGCCCCGTTAAATATTTATTTTATTCTGTTTTTTAGTATTTGTTGTTATAGCGGCAACAGATATACATCATCTGTGAAAATTTCAACTGTCTAACTATCACGGTTCATGATGAGATACAGCCTGGTGACAGACGGACAGACAGCGGAGTCTTAGTAATATGGTCCCGTTGGTTACCCTTTGGGTACGGAACCCTAAAAACGAGAGGTATCGTGTAATATAATGTATATATTTACAGTAAAATAAATTTACAACATTGTAAATAAAACTAATTCTTGGTAACTGTTCCACTGTTTTTTTATTAAACTAGCGACCGGTTTCGTTAAAACAACATCTTCAGGTTTTTATGATATGGGTACGGCCATTGTTCCATCAAGAAGCAACAACGACAAGTATCAATTTAAGTTTACAACGTTTATACCAATACATAGACATACGCTTGTAAACACACAAACACACATATTAACGAATATAGTAACTACACTGCTCTACATGCATGGGTGTAACGTATAGCAAAGGTGTCGTGACGGTCGAAGTTTTGCACTTTTTTCGGCCTAGCTTCCATTCGCCAAGTGTCTGGAGTGTAACGTGAGATAAGGCATATTGTTCTAAAAACAAGGTGCTAAAATGACATCAAATTTCTAATGTAACGAAGCAATAAAACTAATTAAAATAAGCGGGGTAAAAAACTTACAAAGCACGTGTAAAAAATTTTGCATTTTCTAGGGAATAAACCTCAACATCGAGGGCATCAGACGTTATAAAACTATCTGTCAAGTTTAACGTTGTTCTCAACGTGTAGGTTTTCTTGGTGCATAGAGAAATTATCATTTGTAATCATTCCAACCAATTTTAATTAGAAATGCAACGTATAGTGCCTTGGCCGAATACCGATATTCGAGCACGCTCCTCGACCGAATGCCGAATATTCAGCCTCCGAATATTCGGTGCACGTTATGGCGCTACAAAAAAAATTCGAAACTTTAAGAACTTGCATATCTATTTCAGTAAATAATGTATTATTTTGATAAAATAGTACATTATTTTTGGATTCTTTTTCTAGGGACCTGTTAAAACAGAAACGCAATTGGAGAAATTCGGCTCTATAGAAATATTTATTGAAATGAGGTCCTTTTCGACACCAATTCTCCTGGTCTGACAATTTAGAATGACATATGGACTGCAATTATATTTTATTAGATGGGTTAAACGGTTTCTAGGACCTGGTTAAACGAAATTTTGATATCATCTTTAGTTCATTTTATATTAATAAAAAACAGACTTTTTGCTATTTTTCCACGAATCCGTCCCTCTCGCACTGAGGGTTTTTTCGCATACGGAGTAACGGGGACGCTAAAACTTTTACATATCGCCTTAAAAGTTGCAATCTTCTTTACTGCAATGAACGCGGAGCGACGGAGCGGTAGTTTTTCGTTTATTTGCAATTGGTTCGTGACACGCATTGTTTACTTTTTTGATTATGTATTGTGTATGTCGCTGTTATTTAGTTTCATTTAATAACTACCTACAAATGGCATCAGTGCATAGTGAAAGATCGCAATTTGGGGATATTTAAAAAAATGTAGTCTGTGTGTTTGCATGTTTAGCGTTTACAGTAAGAGGTTATTTTCGGAAGCAGGTCTCTCTAAGGTAAACATTGCATTCTACTATCGGTAAATCCTGAGAAACTGGTATTCATACACCATTACTTGACAACTACCGAGTTACAATTAATAACTTATTACGTTCTTAGAAAGATACATTTTTGATTGAATTGGCGTTGCCGTAGGGTATTCGGTGGAAAAGAGGCCGTGTTCACGCTACGCTACGTTACCAGCGTGACGTTCGAACATGACGTGTGATTCGCGCGCGCATGCGCGGATGACCACCCCCCCCCCCCGCCGCGCGCCGGTCGAGGCGCGCGCGGGCGCTGGACTCTCTCTGTTCCGTCCGAATCGTCTAGAGAACGACACATGTGTACACATTCGCGCCGCCGATACAAACAATCTCGCGTATTCTGTGTTATATATCAGTGCTAATCCAAGACATTCAGCTCATCACTGCTCATCACCGCCAACTCAATCAGCCCAACGAGAGGAGACGAAACACGGCGGATTTGCCAGCCCATCGAAACATACCAACCAGGTCAGTGCACCCACATTGTTTCCCACAATCTTTTCTTCTCCCGTGTCATATCCTCAAATCTCATCATCTCTGCATTTCTGTAGCCAGCAGCTACATTTTTGATCCTTCGAGACCGTTTTCGAAAAATTTTTGGCCCTTCGAACCGTTACTGAACCAGCCCCCGTCGATTACAGTCCATTTTCAATCCAAGAAAATTTTTGGTTTATATCACCCCCCGCCTATCCCCCGCCGGCCCGTAACTTTGTTTGAACCAGCCCCCGTCGATTTACTACAGTCCATTTTCACCCGGTTACATATTTTGCCCCCTTTCCCGGCAAAAAATATTTTGTGGTCTCGAATACCTATTGCGGGTAGGTAATTAGAACCGCCGCCTAGAAAATTCCATTTATCGGTATAGAACCGGCCCCCCCCCGCCCCTTTACAGAATAAACTCAGTTTGTTATTATTATTCAGCTCAGATAATATAAGTATATTCATTCAGCCCAATTGTTTATTACAGTCCACTATACTTCTTTATTAAACCCAAATTTTACGAGATTTTGCGAGATATTTTTTTTTTTTTCGGTGCGAGTATAAATTTGCTTTATTTCGTGCACTTATATACGTCACATATATACGTAAGTTACGTGTGTTGAGTACATAAGTACACACGTTATACGGTTACGTATTATTACGTTGATTAAAGCTTGATTAGCATCATTGGATTGTCCGCTCATTTAGATACGATTTCTGCCAGGTAAACGCATTCTTTGTTGTTTATGAGTTCGAGGCAGTAGGCAGGTATTTTATTCTATAAATAGAATTTTCGACGACTGATGTTGTTGTTGTAAAGGTACTTTCGTGTAAACAAGAACTAACGCGTATTGTCGGCACATGATTTCAAGGCAAATAACATAAAAGTGAACAGGTTCATCGGCCCTTTTCGATATTTTTGTGTTGCGGTAATCTCACGTCGCAGTAATAGTATTCCGGACAGTTTGATCGTGTTATTGTCTGCTTTTTAACCGGATATATATATAGCACAAATATAGTAAAAAAAAAAATTTGTTTTTTCATCTCATCTCTGCTCTTGTTGTTTGTGGTACACATATAGGGTGTTCCACGTTGGTTTATCAGCTCATATACAGGTTGTTTAAAAAAAAAAAATTTTTTTTTTTTCTCTCTTTCGTGTTTATTTAAGAGTTCCGTATTCCGTTTGAACATAGTCATTGTTACTTCATCCGCGCAAGTGTCTCAGCTCTGTTCATCTGTCTCATTAATTATTTTGGTTGTACGTCCGCTCTTATAGTTCAGATCAAACTCGTTGCGTATTTTGTATTAGTAATCAACCACCTACTTTAACAAAATTAAGATGCCTTCGAAATCACAAGCCGCGATGTTTCGTGAGGCCGTAAAGGCGATAGTTCTGTTAAAGGAGATCGGTGCGGCGGTAGAGGCAGGCGACAGAAAAACTTATTCTGTGGCGGACTTCACCGCTCGTTACGCAAACATACAAAGCGTTAAAACTAAGTTAAAGAACGTATATTACGAGATCCTTGACGATGAGGATTTGTCCGACGAAACTGAGGCAGCCTACACAAAAAATTTTCAGTCGGCACTTAGCAACTATGATGCTATCCTAGTGGCATTCGAAAAATTAAAAGAAAAATCAGCTCTTCCGGACAAGACGCAACCCCTCAGCTCAGGTACACCCGTTGGTGTTTTACCAAAAATACCCATACCGGAGTTTCATTCGAACGTTGAAGAATGGCCCTCATTTATTGCCGTTTTTAGGAGCCTCGTCAGTGAGATGGCTACAGTCTCGGATGCTGTCAAACTGCATTACTTGTTAGGCGCCCTAAAGGGTGAGGCACACGATATGGTGAAACACCTCTACCCTACCAACGAGAATTATCCCATAGCCATGGAAATTCTCACCAAGCGTTACGACAATCGTCGTGTACTCATTGACCGGTTTGTGGACATTATAATGAACCTTCCGCACATCCACATGCGCTCGGATATCCGCACATCGTTTTTAATTCCGCTTATCTCAGCGCAAAGCGCTCTCCGCAACCTCGATCTGCCCATGAAGGATTCTGACTATGTTTTCGTGTCCATGGTGGTGCGAAAACTACAAGGCGAGCTCCGCACTCTTTTCGAGCGGAAGTACGGATCTCGTGCAACTCTGCCCACGCTCAAGAACCTCATTGAGTTCTTGGAAGAGCACGCACGCTGCAAGGAGAATGAGTCTTCATCCCTTGCGTCACAGGATGCTCCTTCTTCAGCACGGCTCGGCCCTTCAAAAAGGCTCACTCAGCTCAATCAGCTGGTTCAGCCCACTCGAGGTACTCCACGTCAGCCCTACCAGGCTCATCAAGAGTTCCGCCCCATGGCTCCTCGGCAGGACAATCGCTCCCCCCGTCCTATTCGTCAACCATTTTTGGCATTTGCGACAGCGCCAGTTTACTCGGCCCAAACATCCCCATCACCCACTCGCAAACAAAATTATTCGGCTCAACCTTCTTCCCCTACTGGTGGTATGCCATGCCCATACTGCAAGAATAGGGGACATAAGCTCATCGCCTGCCCACAATTTAATAACCAACCGGTTCAAGGTCGGTGGGATTTTGTGAACTCACGCAACCGGTGCCGACGCTGTTTGGGTCCTCATTATGAGAACAAGTGCAGGTCTACACGTGCATGCAAGGAGTGTGGGCGGTCTGACCACCACACTTCACTGCATCGCCATGGGGCCATGTCTCCGACACGCTCATCTGCTCATTTGCTGCCTCCGTCTCTACGTGAGCAGCCCAGACAGCGCTCAGCGCATGAGCCTCAACACCATTCGGCACATGCTACACAGGCATACACGTCCCGTCCCAACCCACCCACTCAATCGCGATCGCCAAGTAGGTCTCGGGTAGGTAGGCAACAATGACTACCTACAATAACAGAGCACTATGAAGGCGAGGACGACCAGTACTCAACACACTCATCACACACACACTCATCACGTACACACTCAGCTCATTTTCACTTTATGACTTCAACTCCAACAGAGGATTCCTGTAACTCCGCACAACGTGTAGTGAACGTCACTAACACACCAATTTTGTTGCCAACCGTCTCACTTAAAATAGCAGACGTACATGGTCAATTTCACTCAGCACGAGCCCTGTTAGACTGTGGAAGTATGCTGACTCTTTGTTCTCAGCGCATGGCCACAATTTTAAATTTACCATTAAAACATACATCTCTAAAAATCGCAGGAGTTGGAAATCAGCACACACAAAACTCAAAGGCATCAATCACAATTGTATGCCGACCTACTCACCGTGACACACCTATGATCACGGCCACAGCCCATATATTGAAGAACGTAACTGGGTACCTACCGTTGGAAAAGGTTCCAGATCTCGCTCAGTTAACAGGTCACCCACCGATTCCTCTTGCTGATCGAGAATATCACACACCAGCTCCGGTTGATCTAATACTAGGATCTGACGTTCTTGGTCAAGTGTTAGACGGAACCAAGGTTTCGCTCGGCCCTGGCAAGCCCATAGCCTTCGGCACGATATTCGATTTTACATTGATTGGACCTTTCGAAAGTTTACATACCTCACCCACGAATCAGGTCAACTCAGTTCACATTGTCGGCTCTCACACGGACTCAGAGCATTCCACTCATGACATTCACAAAAGTCTTGAGAGGTTTTGGGAATCCGAGGAACCCCAAACCTACAAGCATACCAGCCCATTAGAGGATCAGTGTGAGGACATTTTCCGCACCACAACTACTCGTGAACCATCAGGTCAATATGTGGTTACACTGCCCTTTCTGCACAACGCGCCGACATTAGGTTCCACTCACGCTATTGCACTGCGCAGGTTTCTCAACTTAGAGAAGAAGCTGCAAGCGAACCCGCCCTTCCGCTCGAAATACGTAGAATTCATGTCAGATTACATAAAATTGGGACATATGTCGCCGTGTCACCCCAATACCTTTGCTCATAAATCCCATTTCTATATCCCACATCATGGCATATTCAAGCCAGGATCAGAAAAGTTACGCTGCGTGTTTGACGGAAGTTGTAAAAGCTCAAATGGCGTCAATTTAAATGATTGTCTCCATACAGGTCCAGCTCTTCAACAAGATATTGTTGACATTATCATGTCCTTCAGGATCTACTCACAAGTTTTCAGCACAGACATCCGAATGATGTTCCGAAATATACTCATTCACCCAGAGCAAAGACCTTTTCAACTCATTCTCTGGCGGTCTTCACCCGACCAGCCCCTGCTCACGTATGCCCTTAATACCGTCACATATGGATTAAGGTCCAGCCCATACCATGCCATCCGCACTTTACTCCAATTGGCTGATGACGAAGGTCATCGCTACCCCCACGCTGCTCAGATCCTCCGCAAATCAATATTTGTGGACGACATTCTCTCAGGTGCAGATTCTGTGGAATCTGCCCAGTCGCTCCAAAGCGACCTGATCGAGTTACTCGCCCTAGGTGGCTTCCAGCTCAGTAAATGGACCTCCAACTCGCCTCAGCTCCTTGAACGGTTCCCAGATGACCAGTGCGACATGCCCAAGGACTTTGACTTCAGTCCCGACTCTAATTCCATTAAGGTTCTGGGAATACAGTGGATTCCTCAAACTGATGAGTTCACTTATCGCATTTCTCTGCCCACTCATGCTCAAGTCACAAAGCGCTCCATTCTCAGTACAGTAGCGTCTCTTTATGACCCCAATGGCTGGGTCACTCCAGTCATCTTCCGCGCAAAGATTCTTCTCCAGAAGCTTTGGCTTCTGAAAATAGGATGGGATGAGCCTATCTCTGAAGAAGTCCACACAGAGTGGCAACACATCTCAGAGGATCTTCCTCAGCTCTCAAACCTCCGTTTACCTCGGCACATTTGTAAGTACAAGCCCACGTCTACTTACTCACTTCACGGGTTCGCGGACGCATCAGAGGCTGGCTTTGGTGCCGCTATCTACCTTCATGAGCGCAATATCACTGGACATGTCAATGTACACCTAATCATTGGCAAGTCCAAGGTCGCACCCATAAAGACTCGTCTCTCAATCCCGAAATTGGAGTTGTCAGCCGCGACTCTTTTATCTCTGCTCATGACTCGAGTGTCAGCCCAATTGTCAGCTCATATAGCCATTCAAACACACACATGCTGGTCAGATAGCACAATAGTGTTGGCATGGCTCAATACGCCACCTCACCGATTACAGACTTTCGAGGCCAATCGAGTGGCTAAGATCACAGCTATTTCAACTAGCCATACGTGGAGGCATGTGCCCACGAATCTCAACCCTGCTGACTGTGCAAGCAGAGGCATGTCTGCCCAGTCTCTCTCACTTCATGACCTTTGGTGGTCACCCAGTTGGCTCAAAGAACCTACCTGCACTTGGCCCAAGATGCCACCCGCTCTAGGCCATCATGCTCTCCCAGGCCTTAAGCCCAAAAAGGTACCAGCACACATAGCAGTCCCAGATATCGATCTGGACTTGCTCACTCGCTACAGCTCACTTGACAAGCTCGTCGGAGTGACGGCTTGTATTAAAAAGTTCATATTCAATTGTCGGCACAGCCCAGATGCACGGCGCTCTGGTCCGTTGACAGCTAGTGAACGCAGGGACGCTCTGTTGCACTGGGTCCGCTCTGTTCAGCACAATGAGTTTGCTGAAGACATTAATCGTATCCAGACTGATAAAGTTTGTCCCGTTCGGCTCCAGCGTCTCTCGCCCTTCATAAAGGACGGCCTCTTGAGAGTCGGTGGTCGTCTCTCTCACGCGTCAATTAGGTATGACGCTCAACACCCACTCATTCTACCCAGCTCAAGTCCGCTCGTAGATCTCATTATAGATCACTATCACACAATACACTGCCACCCTGGAGCTGACACATTACACGCCATATTACGCCAGCAGTACTGGATTCTGTCCGCTCGTCGTATTATTAGACACCGCGTGTTTAAATGTATTAGATGTTTCCGGTGCCGCGCTCAGCCTAAGGCTCCGCTCATGGCTGATCTCCCAGCAGACAGAGTTACTCCTCAGCCAGTTTTTAGTCACGTCACGACGGACTTTGCTGGACACTTCTTCGTTAAATCCAGCACGTTGCGGAACGCGAAACTCATAAAAGCGTACTTTTGTATTTTCGTTTGCCTCGCAACAAAGGCGGTTCATTTGGAACCAGTCTCTGCACTCTCCACGGAAGCGTTCTTTGCGGCATTGCAACGTTTTATCTCACGTCGCGGTACTCCGGTTCTCATTCGTTCAGACTGCGGCACAAACTATGTAGGTGCTAGGAATCAACTCATTGAAGTTCAGAACTTCCTCAGGTCAAACAATGATGCAATCACTCACAAGCTCGCGAATCAGCACATAACTTGGTTACTGAACCCGCCTAAAGGGCCTTGGTTCGGCGCACTGCACGAAATAAACGTAAAATCCACCAAGCAACTACTTTATCGCGTGATAGGTGAACAGCACCTCACTTTTGAGGAATTCTCTACTCTTTTGGCTCGAATTGAGGCTGTACTCAACTCAAGACCCCTCTGCCCAATTTCATCCGACCCTACGGACTTTGAACCTCTCACGGCCGGACATTTCATTATTGGTCGTCCGCTCACCGCTCTACCTGAGCAGTCTTTTGACGACAGATCCATATCTGCTCTTAAACGGTTTCAACTCATTCAAGCGCTCTCTCAGCGCTTTTGGACTCTCTGGTCCAGATCCTACCTCCATACCCTGCAAACCCGCTCCAAATGGCTCTCCCCTTCTTCCCCTCCTCAAGTGGGTGAACTGGTCCTCATCAAAGAGGATGACCTGCCTCCGCTCCAATGGAAGTTGGGAAGAATTCTCCGCACGATACCTGGCAAGGATGGAGTGATACGAGTTGTGGATCTGGACACAGCTCATGGAAATCTGCGACGACCTGTGTTCAAGATAGCCAGGCTGCCGTTGGATTCAGCTCAAGAGGAGCCGCAGCCCCGGCCCCCCCAGGATGTTCACGCTACGCTACGTTACCAGCGTGACGTTCGAACATGACGTGTGATTCGCGCGCGCATGCGCGGATGACCACCCCCCCCCCCCGCCGCGCGCCGGTCGAGGCGCGCGCGGGCGCTGGACTCTCTCTGTTCCGTCCGAATCGTCTAGAGAACGACATATGTGTACACATTCGCGCCGCCGATACAAACAATCTCGCGTATTCTGTGTTATATATCAGTGCTGTGTATTAATCCAAGACATTCAGCTCATCACTGCTCATCACCGCCAACTCAATCAGCCCAACGAGAGGAGACGAAACACGGCGGATTTGCCAGCCCATCGAAACATACCAACCAGGTCAGTGCACCCACATTGTTTCCCACAATCTTTTCTTCTCCCGTGTCATATCCTCAAATCTCATCATCTCTGCATTTCTGTAGCCAGCGGCTACAGGCCGAATATCGAATACAACTAGTAGCCGAATATTTGTTGTATCTCTTATCTTAATTTCACGCTGATAAAGGTCTTGTAATAAAAATAAAAAAACCGGCCAAGTGCGAGTCAGATTCGCGTACAAAAGATTCTGAATCACCATACAATACGGGTACGCATTTCTAAAAACAGTATGGTAAATAATGTGACTTGCAGTTACGACTTACCAAGTTTACTTGACAATAAAGCTGATTCTGAAGGCATAATTTTAGTTTTAGTGCTGTCAAGACTTAAATTTTTCCAAAGTAATTTAGCTTTCTTATCACTTATGGACTATTTTGCAAAGATGAAAATTGATTTTCGACAGCACTAAAACTAAAATTTAAGCCTTCAGAATCGACTACACTTACGATCTATTAAAAACTATGTATCTAAAGGGTCTAATTAAGTTGATATTTGATATTTTCTTAAATAATATTTTTTTTTTCTATTTGTGTGCTATAAAACCTACGTGTTAACAAAATTTCAAGTTTCTAAGTCAACTAAAAGTGCCCTATAGGTTTTGATTCCCTTGCGAATGTCAAAAATTTGTATGAAATTGATTATGTAAAGTGCAATAACTTTTTTTCAGCCGTAGACTTCTGTTAGAGGTATCAGTTTCAACTTGATGTTTCATACGGCGGTGCCGAGCAAAAGAGTCATGACAGACAGACAGACGCACAACAAAGTGATCCTATAAGATTTATCTTGAGGTACGGATAAAATAGTCATGATCTATTAATCTAAAAATAGTCATATCTATTTACGTTCATAACATAATAAATATAATATAATGATGATGATCTACTCCGACCGTCTTCGGTCATGGCGACCATTTCGGCTCCTAGTCGGTACGATGTTGTTGAGCCCGAAGATGGGTAATGTAGCCGATCTTCCTAGTAAACCCCCGAGCACTGAGCGCTGACCGCACGTGAATATACCGTCCACGGGTGGTCGGTCTTTTAACTCGTCGCGTTTGGCGTCGAGGCCAGTTTTGCGCTGTTCCTCAAAATCGCGTACTTGACTCTGTACAAGCCCGCGCCATTCAGGGCGCTGTGCTGCCAATCCTTCCCATTCAGAGGCCTCGATATTACACCTTTTCATATGTCGCTTCTGAACATCTTTGTACCTGAGGAGTTGGCCGCCCCGTTTTTCGCTTGCCCTCCTTCTGCATTCGCTTCTCTGATACTTGTGAAACATGTCCGTACCACCGAAGCTGCCGACGCATCAGGTAAGACTCAATGCCACCAACATTAGCTCTTCGAAGAACTTCGGTAATTCGCACACGATCAAACATTTAGGGTATTTCTTCATGCTTAGGGGTTTCTTAGATTATAAAAATTATTCAGGGTATTTTTAGGAGAAAGTTATTTAGGAAGAGTTTCGAGTATCGAATGTGTGAATCGGAACGTGGTGTGCTAGCAGTTCTCTATCCCTAGTAAGAAACAATATAATATTGTTTCGGTCATATTGTATAAGTCGGCTTAAACAATTAAACGGGAGACAGCAAGATTTCCTGGTTTTTCCATTATTTGTTTCTTTTTCAAAGCAATTGTTTTAGGACCATCATAGTAAAAGTATTGAGGCACTCTTTCATACACCACCATACAATATACTGCCAGTAAATAACAAGATAGATGCCGGAATGTAGCAACATCAAAGCAAGGTGATAAAATGACATCGAATTTCTAATGTAACGAAATTATAAAATTACGATACAACAATATAATCTGTCCAAAACTTACAGAGCACGGGTAACAAAGTTCGCATTTTATAAGAAATAACCCTCAATATTGAAGGCACTACAATCTATCAAGTTAATGTCGTTGACAACGTGTAGATTTTCTTGATGTATGGAGAAATTATCATTCGAAATCATTCCAATTCATATAAATTAGAGATGCAACAAATAGTGATTTCACCGAGTACCGAATATTTGACTACGTTCCTCGACCGAATGATATCTATTCGGTGCACAACCTGCTTTACTGCGATGAACGCGGGGCGACGGAGTGGTGTACTTTTTCGTTAATTTGCGAGTGGTTCGTGACACGTATTGTTTACGTTTTTGATTACGTATTGGGTTTGTTGTTTGATATTTAGTTTTATTAAGATGACTACGTACCTACGAATGGCACCAATTGGAGAATACTTTAAAAATTTTAGTCTGTCTATTTGTTGTGTAATTACAAGATTTTGCTTGGTGGTAAAGGAAAAAAAAAGTATGCCAATTCCTATTCTTAAAATGTTTGTAAGGTCTTCTTGTAGTAGCGTTTACAGTAAGAGTATATTTTCGGATATTTTAGGACATTTTACGAAGAAAAGTTTAATCTACTATCAGTAACTAAATGACGAGAACCTAGTATTCATATACCATAACTGGAAAATTATAGACTTTAACTACTTTTTATTTTCTAAAATAGATAAATTTTTTTTGCGTATTTAGATATTGGGTATTCGGTGAAATACCGAATAACCAAAAAAGACTGAATATCGAATAGTAACCGAATATTGGTTGCAACTCTAATCTTCATTTCACGCTGAAAAACGTCTTGTGATTAAAAATACAAAAAGTAATTGATTTTTACTTATTAAATAGTCACATGACACGCGCAATAGAGAATTCTACTTGATTCGTTAACCATTGGTATATATGGTGGGAGATTGGTCCGTGCCCACCCTATGATGTTGCCTGTTGGGTTACCAACCCAAAATTTTAGGGTGGGCACTTAGATAATTTCAC
This sequence comes from Ypsolopha sequella, assembly GCA_934047225.1. NCBI lineage: Eukaryota > Metazoa > Arthropoda > Insecta > Lepidoptera > Ypsolophidae > Ypsolopha > Ypsolopha sequella. The sequence goes on along the minus strand of OW204002.1, from coordinate 6,056,437 downwards.
ACGAGAGCAATTTCAAAAGGAAGCTAATTTTAAATTTTGAATTTTAAAGTCTATTTTAAATTGAATATAGGTAAACAAGAAGCTTAGTTTTAAAATTAATACGTGTAATATGAAAATAATAGTGCAAACACCATATACAAGGTGACTTTTTGATCATCGTCCAAATTCATACTGGAGGCTTGGTAAGTGATCAGCATCAGGGATCGATAAAGTTTTTTGTGAAATTCGTATAATGAAATTTTGACTTCCCATAGTAATTCACTCCCAGTTCTGAGTGAATCACTATGGGGAGTCGAAATTTCATTTTATGAATTTTATAAAAATCGTTGTTGGTTCATGATGCTGATCACTTACCAAGGCTCAAGTATGAATTTGGACGATGTTTAAAAATTCATCTTGTATAATATTAACACTTTCAGTATAAAATATAAATGTTCATGTTACATTTTCCTATTGTGATGGTTTTGCTGTCAGAAATCTCTGTTTAGAGATAAGCTCGCCAATGTGCATCTTTTTCACTGTAACTTTGTTTATATTTATATTTCTGTGTGTGTACAATAAATAATAAATAAATAAAATATGTATAAATGAACATTATAATAATGGTTTCCACTATACAAGGTGACTTTTTGATCTTCGTCCGAATTCATACTGGAGGCTTGGTAAGTGATCTGCATCATGAATTGTGAAAACAATTTCTGTGAAAGTCGTATGATGAAATTTCGATTTTCACATAGTAATTTACTCCCAGTCCTAAGTGAATCACTATGGGGAGTCGAAATTTGATTTTATGAATTTTACAAAAATCGTTGTTGGTTCAGGATGCTGATCACTTACCAAGGCTCAAGTATGAATTTGGACGATGTTCACAAATTCACCTTGTATACAGTGTAGGAGGTGCGGAATAAAAAAAAATTGTTTTGTCATGGAAATGTTGTGCTTCTCTGTTATTTAAATCTAGTTTCAGTTACCTACGTCAACGTCTCGCTAGCTACAGCTGTTGCGTTTACCTAGAACTGGTCAAGTCTAAGTTTGATATCGTCTGGCGGTATGAAAGCAACTTGTAAACGGTCTGTCATTTCAAATGCAGTATATTTTGTGAGTGTACAGCAACACATAAAAGAATCAGCCTTATCATTATCACGGGCATGAAGTCCGCCCTCTTGCAACTTCACTCACATTAACACCGATTCGGCGCAACAGAACTTGACTTTTTGACAGGACTAAACTTAATTTAAGTGTTATGTCCTTTTCTTTCTGTATCGAAAAGACAAAGACGGGACGCTCAAAACAAGGTTAGTCTTGGCAGTAGTGTTGCGCCGAATCGACACCTTTAAGGCGCTACGGAGAGCAAAACGACACTTTTAGAACTTGCATATCTATTTCACTAAAGAAGGTATAATTAAGAGTATGACATAGCCAAAACAAAAACCAGTTCCGGGCGTGGCTTATTCTATTTTACGATAGCGCGCGGGGGGAAATTCGTCCCGGTCTCTAAGCTCGCGTCACCATAGCAAAAATACGAATAGAGTGGACGAGGCAGGGTCAAAAGTAATACGTATTTTATTTTATCTAATTTATTAGTGTATTTCGATCATCGTCACACGGCATTGATCCTACTTGCTATCACGTCGGGACGTAAATTTATTATGGTCGGCTAAAAGTAGTTTTTTGAGTGTTTGATTTATCAGTTGACCCTCGGAACATTTCAGACACTCCTTTAGAGATACATAATAATATTGTGACGGTTAATTGTCACCATTACCCATTCTTTAAATATTTTTCGCCCGTTGAGCTGGTTTTACACTTGCGGGAAAATAAATTGGACCAAAAATTTCTTTACAAAAAATTTTTACTAAAGTTGTTATTACAAAAAGTGGAAACTAACAAATATTCTCAGAAGGAATGCACCACGTCACTATCTATCTCACTGTAGCCTATATCAATTATGCCTCTCTCATTCAACCACGTTTAACTGCGTTACTATCTCATTCCAACTCATTTTAAATAGCGTCACTATTTATCTCACTCTAACGCGTGTTAAATGGCATTTCTAATGAACGTCAAATATTTTTACTGCCCGCCACTCTTTCATTCTAAATTCTAATTATTTAAAAAAAAAAGCAGCTCCTTTGGTAGTAAAATAGCAATAACTTTTTTTTCAAAAGTAATACACAGAAATTGCCAGATCATTTGAATAACAATATTTGATGAGCCGTTATTTAAGACAATTTGCAAAACCAACATAGGACATTTTTTTTCAGGGTGTGGTATCGAACTAACGTAATTACAAAAAATTGCTCATAAATTGGGTTTTTATTTTTCTTCCTGATGTTACAGCATTTCAAGGTTTATTTTTGACTTTATCAATAGCATGACTACTCAGAGTTGCGCAACAAAAAATTTTTCTGAGTAAAATCAATAAATGCTAATATTTACAGCCCTGTAAAATATACATATTATAACGGTTTTATGGCCTTTTGTTTAACTTTTTCATACAAATTTTCTCCTTATAAAAATATAGAGATCAACACTTCATATAATATTTTGCATTTAAAAGAAAGCACAGACAGGAACTGTAGAACAAATAATGTAAAAAATATGAAACCATATCTTTCTATTCTAAAGGGATTAATAATTTACTGTTTGTTCAATGTGGTGATAGCTTTGTTTATTTTTTTTTTCTTTGTTACAAAGATAACAAATATTTTCATACAAGGTTTTCCTTAAGGGCTATTTCTCCGAATTTGTAACAAAATATTAAGAAATAATTATAACGGTAAAGTACAATTTTTAGCTAAGACAATTTATTGTTAAAAGTTTGCTATATGCATAAACATATTTTAATGATATTATGCTATCTTCAAAATAATTGGGTTTTCCATAATCGTGATATCAGATTATTTAAGAAATTTACGGCTGGTATCACGACGACGGATAAGCCAATTATTTTATTACTATTGTAATATAATTAAAAATATGTTAATGCATACACCAGACTTTTAACTATAAGTTTTCTTAACTAAAAGTTGTATTTTTACTTATTGAAATTGTATTTCTCATCAAGAAGTGCAAGATGACAAGATATTCAAAATAAGTTAATTGAATTTGTGAAATGGTTTCAGGTCAAAACAGTTTTCCATGAAACGGTAATTGTTTATACTTAGCAAAGTGTGTAAACTTAGTCATCTTAACATGAACGACGCCTGTATTTCTCTCTTTTTTATTTCCAGTATAGATAAAAATATACAAACTTGTTAAACTTTGTGTAAAAACGAGGCAATATTGACGATATCCTGACAGCTATTATGATGGTGTTTTATCAAATTTTGCTTTTTGGGCTCTATAGAGACGTAGTTAGATGTCACTAGAATATACTCATGAAAAAAGATATGAAGAAAATAAGCTGTAGACTTCACATTCGGTTTATACCTATTGTATGAATTTTAAGAAAAATACAGGGGTAAAAGGAACTCTTAAGGAAAACCTTGTATTAAACTATTTGTTATCTTAGTAAAAAATAATTCAAGGAAAAAAATAAACAAAGCTATCGCCACATTGAACAGTAGATAATTAATCCCTTTAGAAATTATTTGTTAAACAATTCCTTTCTTTGTTGACTTTTACATGCAAAATATTATCTCTAGTGTTCATCCCTACATTTTCATAGTGAGAAAATTTGTATGAAAAACGTAAAAAAAAAACGTAAAAACCTAAAACGTAATATAAATAAAAACGTCAAAAGTATGTTTTTACAGCTCTATAGAGGGCCGTTTATATTGGTATTTATTAATTTTACCCAGAAAAAATTGTCTAGACAAACGGACAGACAGACAAACATAGGGATAACAAATTAATCCTAAAAGAGTTTCATTGTTTTCATTTTGCGTAACAGAACCTGAACATGTACCGACAGGATTATCTACGATCTAATAATTTTGCCATGCACTGTAAATATTTCAAAATAAATTTCTATATTTTAAATGCTTGGCGATTTATCCCAAGTAAGTGTACCTATATAATTTGCAAAAAACTTCACTTATTGGACCTGAAATGGTGAGCCAATACTAGAGGGTAATTTCACTAAAAGGTCATTGACCTTTGTTACAGATCTCAGTAAGTATAAGTAAATTAATTTGGGTTTCAATAACGATCACAAAATTATTCTTTTAGAGTAACATATATTATTTTCCCGCATAAAAGTATGAATTCATTCCAAATTCATTCAGTTTTGTTGTTATGACTATGGCACGATGTAGCTAAATCACTCATACGCATAGTTTGTTGAGTTTTTAACGGCAGGAATATGATGCTCCTCGAAATATTACTTTATAAAATTAATTTCAATGTGTTTTGAAGTAGTTTTGGGAGATATTTATAGCTTGCAAAAAAGAGCGTCTTACGGGCGCCAACGCTAGGCGTAGACTGACAATATCTTGCTGCCGCTGACTGCATCAGTGGATTTACGTATTTTTGGAAAAAGGGGGTGCTTTTTTTGACCCGAATAACGTGGTATTTGGAAAATGAATAGATATCATTCACACTAATTTTATTAAAAAAAAACCAACAAAATCGTGAAAGCGATACCTGAAACAAAATCGATAAGAAGTGTGCAATAGAGGGTTACAAAAAAATTCATTGACAGTACAAATATGAATCGATTAACGTGGTTTGTGGAAAATGAATACCTTAAAGTTCAACCAAAAACATGTATTTTTTTTATGGCTATACGTAACCTAATTATTGCAACAAAATCATCCGAAAGCTGACATTTTATTTCTGTTTGTATATTCGTTCCCCTTAATCATTTTCGGTTAAAGTAAGGACGTAGAATTCATTCCTGGTATAAAATTGGTGATTTATTAAAATTTTAAAAAATATATAAATCTCTCCTTTCTCTTTTTACTTCAAGTCGCCCTAAAAATCAAGTCTTAAGATTTTCTAACGTAAAAAGAAATAAACGTATAAAGCCTCTTTAATATTTTTCAATGCAAGTGCTCGTAAAGGCTCGTAATTTATTATTATTATTTTTTTAATTTATTTACAATGGTTGGCTAACCTGCAGCCTTTCCTGTGTGCCAGTGTATCATAAATGTTATACTTTTTTTTCCACTGTTTAACGGCTCTGGATACAGTCCTTTTGAGCCAATCATAATTTAAAGTTCACAAGATTATATTTGTTTCATTTCCTCACACTATGCATTGAAAAACGTAGTATGATACACGGGCGTAAGAGCAATAAATTACTCGGTTACGTTTAAAACACTCGCTACGCTCGTGTTTTAAATCGTCCTCGTAATTTATTCCTTTTCGCCCTTGTAGCATAAACTACTATTGTACGTCGAGGGCGTTATTTTGATTTCAGAGCGAAGAGAAGGATTCTTAATTTGAATCCTGAGCGTAAAGGAATTCAATATACGCCGCCCGAGAACAAAATATCTGAGCCCCGAGTGATATACAATAGCACCGATTCGGCGCAACACAACTTGACTTATTTGACAGGACTAAACTTAATTTAAGTGTTCTGTCCTTTTCTGTCTGTATCGAAAAGACAATGACGGGACGCCCAAAATAAGGTTAGTCTTGTCAGTTGTGTTGCGCCGAATCGACACCTCAATTTTTCATCACTACCTATGAATAAAAGAAAAAGCTACGAGGACCTGCCCCCCTATTGTGTATCTTTAGTTGCCAACTGCACGAGGTGCCTATCAACAAAAACATAGCTAAAAACTGAAATTTCAAAATTGCCTTTAGTGGGTATTGAACTATTAACAATCTGTGTCGTCACTTCAAGTGCGAAAATATCCTTAGGACATCAGAATTCGATAGTATATCTATGTTTTTGATGATAGACACCCAGTCCAGAAGGCAACTAGAGATACACAATAGGCCCGCAGGTATTTTGTGGTAATAATTGTTGCACCACATTAGCTGTATCATTTACTATGTCTTCAGGAATTAATATAGGTCTTTACATATGAATGCCGATATTTTCTTACAGATTCATGAGTTCATAATTCCTGTAATTCAATAGCTATTTCAATTATTTGTTTTTTGTTTGAAAGTTGATTTCAAGGTTTTATATCTACGTATTAAATTTTGTTTTTATTTTCAGTATGCTTATAAAAAAATAATCTTCAAAAACAGTTCGTCCTAAATGCCATCCATTTCCATGATAAGATTCTTAATAATTTCTTACAGATGACACTTTTCAAAAATTAAATTGATGTTGCTGTTAGCTTAATGTTGTCTCATTCATACACATGAGAATTACATAATTTGCATTTGTTACTCCTAAAAAAATGCAAAATGTTAGTACTGAAAATTGAGTTTCCTATCTCTATAGAACACGGCAATTTAATATGTAAAGACCTACGGTGTTACTACAAAACGGTGTTTAACTTTAGACAGTGTTTAAATCTGTTGCTGTCACTCTTTTGCAATATGAAAGAAAAGGCGACAACAACAGATATAAACACTGTCTAAAGTTAAACACCGTTTTGTAGTAACACAGCTAATTTTCATTATTTAATTGTTGCGCATTGTTACTTCTTCATAAATTATGCGTTCGTCCATCTTTCAGAAGCACGAATGCGGACCAATCAGAAAAGAGAAAGCATAAACACCCATGGGAATAAAATTGACTTTGGCTCCTTTTGTTTAAATAGTTATGTGTGACTCATATTTAGAGATCGGATAATCGTTTGCATATTTACCTGAAGTTGTTGTTGTTGGCTAACATGGAATGCACTTTTCTATCGAAAAATTTCCGGTATCGAAATATTTAGTGTTCTGACAATCGAACGCATATTTACCTAATGTTCAGGTGTTGCCCAATACGAAATGCAGTTTTGTATCGGGAAAATACCTCAAGTCCGGGATCAAAGATGTTTAGTGTTTGTACGCAAAATTTGTGAATTATGATGAAAAAAATATTTGCGAAAGCCGCTTCCATACTTGAGAAAACAATAGTATTTTGTGTATCTGTAACATAATTTGGAACACGATTCGTTCGTGTCGTAATAATTTTGCACTCATGTCATAATGTCTAATTATGTTCAGTTGCAATGCTTTATCATCTACAACCATTAAAAATATCGTGTTTATTTATAATATTTTCAAGTAACAATTTCACAAAAAATGAGAAGAACACATCACGTCCATGAACCTCGGGTGCGTTGTTTCGGTAATTCTGTTTTGAAGGCCAATCAGGATAAACGGCGTGGCTTAAGAAATAAGGTCGGGACTTATTTCTCGTCTCTACTATTGATTGGCTCTCTAGTGGTTTTATAATAAATTAGGCCAATCGCAGCGCAGAATCGCGGGGTAATAATATAATATTATAACATCGGATAAACAATCTAGGTACTTATAAAGCTGCTTTTAATGTTGCAATTACCTTATTTCAGTATGGGAGTAGATACAATATTTTACAACGTTTAAAATATATAAATGTTCAGTAATCCTCAAGCTGGTAAGCCTTAAGGGTCAATTTTCCATATTTTTAATGATATTACAATAGCTATAAAACAATTGGCTTTTCCATAGCCGTGATAATAGCCGCGAATTTCTAAAATACTATATTATCACGCTTATGGAAAACCCAATTATTTTTAAGATACGATAATATTATTAAAAATACGTTTATGAATATAGTGAACTTTTGGTATACATTGCTCTTAGCTTAAAGTTTTATTTTAGCCATTATATTTATTTTTTTATTATTCAGGGTATTTTTAGGAGAAAGTTATTTAGGAAGAGTTTCGAGTATCGAATGTGTGAATCGGAACGTGGTGTGCTAGCAGTTCTCTATCCCTAGTAAGAAACAATATAATATTGTTACATATAATAAACAATATAATATTGTTTCGGTCATATTGTATAAGTCGGCTTAAACAATTAAACGGGAGACAGCAAGATTTCCTGGTTTTTCCGTTATTTGTTTTTTTTTCAACGCAGTCGTTTTAGGACCATAATAGTAAAAGTATTGAGGCACTCTTTCATACACCACCATACAATATACTGCCAGTAAATAACAAGATAGATGCCCAAATGTAACAACATCAAAGCAAGGTGTTAACCAAATAACCCTCAATATTGAAGGCACTAGATGAAATTAAACAATCTGTCAAGTTAATGTCGTTGACAACGTGTAGATTTTCTTGATGTATGGAGAAATTATCATTCGAAATCATTCCAATTAATATAAATTAGAGATGCAACAAATAGTGATTTCGCCGAGTACCGAATATTTGACCACGTTCCTCGACCGAATGATATCTAGTCGGTGCGATGAACGCGGGGCGACGGAGCGGTGTAGTTTTTCGTTAATTTGCGAGTGGTTCGTTACAAGTATTGTTTTCGTTTTTGATTACGTATTGTGTTTGTTGCTGATATAATATTATTGATATAATATTATTAAAAATACGTTTATGAATATAGTGAACTTTTGGTATACATTGCTCTTAGCTTAAAGTTTTATTTTAGCCATTATATTTATTTCTTTATATTTTGTGACTAATACGGGGAAACGAACCTTAATCATACCACAGTCAATGATTTCAAAAGTTTAGATGAGCCCTGGCACCTAAAATCTATTGCATTGTTTTTCAATGCGTGCGTTAACATAATGCCGACTTGCGCACACTTATGAGTGCGCAATCTGTCTACCTACGGTCAGCAAACTGATCATACTACTTAAGTTGTTAAAATGATTAACTTTAAGTGCACTAAAAGCGTCCAACTATCACTGTGTTCAGATGAGCACTGATTCCAAACGTGTGAGCGTCACCCATTTAAAGGTGGAAACATTTTGGTGCTGTCATAGTACGGTTAGGGCTTATCTTTACTTTTGAAATCTTTGATCACAGTATAGATATTTAAACTGTTATTATATATGATGATGCATATTCGACATTCTAGGGGTGCATAAAAGAAGCCTCCGTGATTGGTGTAAACTCAGACACAACCATAGATTACCTACTGCAATAAGAATCGCAACAAACTAAACATCTAAAAAAAAGACCAAGTGCGAGTCAGACTCGTGTACCTAGGGCTCCGTATTGTGGATGATAAATTTAATTTTTTTCGTGAATTTTTCAACCGTTTTATTGTTCCTGTAATCTTTACGTAAACAGATATTACCATGATTTTTTTCATATGTTTTGGTCCACCAATTTTGGAGATAAGGCGGGGACATACAAATTTTTGGGGTTTTTAAAGATTCCTCGAAACCAGTCCCAGTAAATATAATAAAAGTATATATTTGCATAATCAGCTTTTTAATACCTACAATTTGATACCCATATTGTATTTTTATAAAATATTTTTATTTTATTTATTTTACTTCTATTTTTATATTTCTCATTTGTGCTCAATTTTTTTTCATCGCTTTAGTTTTCCTGTAATTAACCCGTTATGATCTATAATTGTAATTTTTTTGCATATTTTTCAGTCTACCAGTTTCGAAGATAAGGGGAGGGGGAGGACATACATATTTTTGGGGTTTATTAAAAATTTCTCGAAACTAGTGCCAGTAAATATAGTAAAAGTATATATTTTTACAATCAACTTTTTAATATCTACAATTTGATACCCGTATTGTATTTTTAGGCTAATATTTTTCTGACTTTTGTTTTGGAAATGTTTTGAACAAATTCAAACTTTTAATTTTTATTTTACCCGTTTGGGAAAATATTCGGGTGTTTTCATTTTGACATTTTGTATTAATATATTTTGAAATAAAAGCTATCCACCATGGCTAATAGGTAGATTTGCCGTATTGTAGCTAAATGACAGAAAGTTCTTCTTTAATTGACAGAATCATTGTTTTCTCCATACAAAAAATATTTTTTATTTTCTCAGAAAGTAATGCGTATTTCGGAAAAACTTTATCAGTAAAAGGTGTTTGTAATAGCGCCAGCAGACGATCACAAAAAAAATAGTTCGGTTACTTAACCTTTTAATTAAATATTTTCAAGTGCCTGTAGTTTCCAAAGCGCATATTTTCGCAGTTAAGTGTAAGGAAATAAAATGTTGGCTGTGACTTCCTCTATCACCTGCAGTAAGTTTCATTTTAAGTTTCATAGTATTTGTGAAGAAAAATGAAAAAACCCACCGATTGGGAATTTTTCCCGATAAACACCGGGAATTTTCCCAAACGGAGAGTGCGACGCAAAATTTACAAAAAGTCGGTTTTAAATTGATACAAAATTAACTAAAATAGGTATGCAAATTTCCAGAACCAGGAATTTAGTTATTTTCAAAATCTATCTAAATAAATATTTTTAAAGTATTTTTGCTATCCAAATTTGTGAGAATATCGAAAAATGTGTTAATTTAGACCTTAACTCAATAATTATTTCTATCGAGTGAAAATCCTCCAATCGCGTTTCTGATAGTCCAAAATCTATAAAAACGTCCCAAAATTGTTATACTAATTTATTTAACTTGGGACTTCTTTTGAACAGCAGATAAATAGTTTCAAAATGTGTCGATTTTGACGATATACCCCCTTAACGGGACACCTAACGCTAGAACACCAACAAAGACAGATTTTCAAGGGTTCGTTAACTAGGTCTCTCCTCATATTGAAAAAAAAAATACATTTGTTTTGTTGGTTTTTATTAATTAAATCTACTTATAAGCAATGTCTACTTTTGTCTAAAAAAATATATATTTCCAACCTAGTTTTTTTGGTTAATAAACGTTCCGCAAAAGAAAGCAGTTAAGGGATCGACTTGAGTTTTTCTCATAAAATAGGTAATAGAAATATGAAGTCAATCTACTTTTAAATTCAATATTTTTTTGCCTACAAAATATTTCAGTATTAGCTAAAAACACACCAATTTGTTCCCCATCAATTAACGCAGCTGTCACAAATGCCATCCCTCGTAGCCGATACCGTAGTTGAAACTATATAGGCAGGCTAAAATCAGCATATAAATGCAACAGGAGATACTTTACACAAATCTTGTGTAACACACACTTTCTGTTTAAAATCACAGTTAAAGTACGTGGTATTGACCCCGCCCGCACTCTTAGTTTCATTCTTATTGTTTTGAACAAAAGCTACAAGATCTTTTGGAAGGTTTGTAGGATCATTTTTTTCCACAAAATTTGATATATCATGTAAATCCTTAGGCCCCGTATAAATATCATGAGAGTTAAATTCCGTTACTCCACTGTAGTCCCAGTCCGTAATAAAATTCTTCAATGTACCGTACCTTGATTTCAGATCGAGTACAATGTTTTTCCACATTGAATTACCGTTATCATTTTCCCATTTTTCTATACCATTTCTCCATGTTTTTACATTAAAGTTCAAAGTTTCCATTTCATACTTCCATTCATTCCAATCCGTGGCCGTGAGATATTCGTTCACAACACACACTTTGTGTTTAAAATCACAGTTAAAGTACTTAGTCCCGACCCTGCCCGCACTCTTAGTTTTATTCTTATTCCTTTGAACAAAAGTTACAAGATCATTTGGAAGATTTGTAGCATCATTTTTTTCCATTAAATTTGATATGTCTTGTAAATCCTTAGTAATCCTTTTATAAATATCAGATGAGTTAAATTCCGTTTGTACATTATAGTTAAAGTCACTAATAAAATTCTCCAGTGTACCGTACCTTGATTTCAGATCAAGGACAATGTTTTTCCACATTGAAGTACCAATATTTACCCATTCTTCCGTGCCATGTCCCCATGTTTCTACGTTAAAGTTCAAATTTTCCATTTTATTCTTCCATTCATGCCAATCTGTGGCCGTGTCATAGTTGTTCACAGCACACACTTTGTGTTTAAAATCACAGTTAAAGTACTTAGTCCTGACCCTGCCTCCACTGTTAATTTCATTATCATTGTTTTGAACAAAAGTTACAAGATCTTTTGGGAGGTTCGTAGCATCACTTTTTTCCACTAAATTTGATATGTCATGTAAATCCTTCGTAATCCTTGCATAAATATTAGAGGAGTTAAATTTCGTTACTCCAGTGTAGTTCCAGTCCGTTATAAAATTCTCCAATGTACCGTACCTCGATTCCAGATCGAGTACAATGTTTTTTGAAGTTTCATTATCATTTCCCCATTCATCCTTATCATTTCCCCATGTTTTTACAATAATGTTTAAATTTTCCATTTCAAGCTTCCATTCATGCCAATCTGTGGCCGTATAATAGGTGCTCACAACACACACCATTTGTTTAAAATCACAGTCAAAGTACTCAGTCCTGACCCTGTCCGCACTCATAATTTTATCCTCATTGTTTTGAACAAAAGTTACAAGTTCCTTTGGAAGGTATGAAGCATCATTGTTTTCCACAAAATTTGATATGTCATGTAAATCCTTAGTAATCTTTGAATCAGAGGAGTTAAATTCCGTTACTCCAGTGTAGTTCCAGTTCGTAATAAAATTCTCCAATGTACCGTACCTCGATTTCAGATCGAGTACAATGTTTTTCCACATTGAAGTATGGTTATCATTTACCGATGGAAATGGTCCCCATGTTTCTACATTTAAGTTAATTTTGTCCATTTCAGATTTCCATTCTAGCCAATCCGGGGGCGTGCCATAGTCGCGAATGACAATACTTTTAATTAATGTGCAAAGAACTGAAAAAGAAAAATGAAACTGTTATAAATTGAGAAAAAAATAAATAAATAAAACAATTAAAAAACACGACTGCCGTTATAAAGTGAACGAAAAAGATCAAAACAAGTTGTATTTGTAAGGGCGTATAAGATATTAGAGAAATACTTTATTTGACATACTTAGTCAACGTTATTCATCATACACGTTTTGTAATGTATTTTATCTACTCCCATACTGCAATAAAGTAATTACAACATCAAAAGCATTATTAGTACCTACAATGTATATCCGATTTTATAATATGACAATATAACACTGCGATTCCGCGCTGCGATTGGCCCAATTTATTATAACTAGAGAGCCAATCAACAACAGAGACGAGATGTAAGTCCCGACCTTATTTCTTAAGCCACACCGAGCGTGGGTGGTCTTCCGGAAAGGCGGTCGAAGGTACGAGCCTTGATGCTAACATCTTTGCCCGGGCTTCAACCCGCGGGTCCGGGGGGGGCCGCCAATATGGTAGTTGGCGGCATGTCGGAGATCGTGTCGTGACAGGCCGCCGGCGGCACGACCGGCAGCTCCACTCCCTTTTCATGACTGCCGGTGGTAACGTCACCGGCAGCACAGTCCGTCTTCAATCTCTGACATCTTCTTCCGAGCTGCTCGCGGATGACTCACGCAGCAGCTCTCGAGGGTAGGGTCGTCCGGTGGGGGATCTGTCATACGTGGGGGTGAGTACACGGAGATGTTTGTGCGGGCTGTTGTCGGCCCGGTCATAGATGACACGGGTCAAACGGCGCACGAACTCTTCAACGCTCTCAACCCCCAGATCCGTTGCGATGGTCGTGTTTCTTGTTCCAAGACGTACCACGCAGGCGCCGCAAAAGTCAGGCGGGAGCGCAGGTACGTCTTGTAAATCATCATCTTGGTACGAAGTGGTAGTCTTGATGTTAGCACGGGCCTCAGGAGCGCCCTTGCCGCCTTGGTTTGGCGGACGGCGTGATCAACCTGAGGCCCCATGCGTAGCCGGCGATCTAAACCTTTTGCCACACCCCCTTTATCCTGATTGGCCTTCAAGGCAGCATTACCGGGACGACGCACACGAGGTTCATGAACGAGAGTTCTTCTTATTTTTCGTGGAATTGTTAGTTGAAAATATCTTCGACCAAAATAAAATAAATGGACGGGCCATAGCGTACAGATTTTTGAAGTCTGTAAAGTGAGCGCCGGCTCTCACTTCATCTCTGTCTCTGTCTGTTAGAAGAGTGACACGTACGCTTATTATTACATGCCATCCAAATAACTGACGAAAAAATACCTTCTTGTGCATTTACAAAGTGCAAAAAGCAAAATAAACATAAAAATAAAAATTAGGTATTGAAGTATATATCCAATTGCTTAGACTCGTTATGAGTGAGGAAACTGTAAAGACAAGGCCCGTCCATTCATTTTATTTTGGTCGAAGGAAAATATAGTATTGTATGCAACTGAACATTATTAGACATTGGGACACGAGTGCTTGTTTACGAAACGAACGAAGTCGACTCTGTTGTTGATTGGCTCTATAGTTATAATAGCAAAATCGCAAAATTGCGGTGTTATAATGTAATATTATAAAATCGGACATACAATGTAGGTATTTATAAAACTGCTTTTGATGTTGCAATTACCTACCTTATTTCAGTATGGGCACAGAACACTTTTTAAGTACCTATGGGAGTAGTAAAATATATAATAAAACATTTGCATCCGCAAATTGCGTTTTGTTACTAACAACATTCAATGGATACGTTTTCCATTTTATGGCTCTTTGTTATTTTTTACAATCTGTATCAAACGCATGACACTCTTCTGATTATCATGAATCGTTTGAGACATCGTTCATTGAATCCATAGAGTAGTTATTATTATTATTATTTATTTTTCTTACATCTATCATTACAGGTCCTCAGCCTAATGCGACAGTGCATTTCCATAACAAAGGAAACCAAGTGTAACCTTTGTAAATTCGCTTAGCGTATATGGAAACAAATCGATTTCCCCGCAACCATGTTGAGAGTGTGCAGCGCACGCGTTAAGGTTAAACGTCAGTCGCTTAGCGCAAAGTGCATAACTTAACTTTGTATTTCTTATTTAGAAGTTTAAGTTGAAAAACTCTTTGGTATGTGAGAGTTGACGCCAATAGTTCAGTATAAGTGAGGTTTATAAAGCATAAGGTTGAAATTTAATGCACAAGTAGTCATGATCTTGTCCAAACAAAGTTAAAACAGCATTTTAAGTTGGTTTTGAGAAAATCATCACTAATTGTGTACACAATTTCAAACTCTTTCTTTATAAACCTCACTAGTACTGAACTATTGGCGTCAAATGCCACAGACCAGAAAGCTTTTAAATTTATAAACAAGAAAAACAAAGGTAAGTTATGCACTTTGTGCTAAGCTACTGACGTTTAACCTTAAGGGCCTTACTATTGCCAAATGGGTACTTTCTAAAGCCTACTCCTCATTTATGGCCAAACCAAAAATAATGAAAAAATGTATTATGAATAATCAACTCTTAGACAACATTTGCAACATTTTTCTTTTTCATACCACCAAAACTTCTACATGAATTATTTTTTTTACTGAATGGTGTTTTTTGACCTCAAATTCCCTACTGCTCCTGAGTGGCTTGGCCGATTGAATTCATCTATGCTTTGATAAATAGATAAACTTTATAGCTATAAACATAACATAAGATTATTCAATCAAGTAATCACGTCCAAGTGAAAAGTATAATTTCCTCCTATTTCGCCCTATCAAGGACGCAGCGAGCGTCGTAACAGCCACTATGCATTGCGCGCTGATATGAACGTTATTTCAATGTCGTTTTCGTTGATATTTGTAGTGACAAATATCGAGCTGCTAATTTGGCGATGGTAATCGCCTTAAAGGTGTCTTGCCTACTGAAGGTCGGTGCGGGCGCTCGGCACCATCAGCAACCGCGATCGTCTCCGCCGACCCACAAACCCGTCAGGCACGCACATAACTACACTTCTAAGCAACTCCGGATTATGTGTCTTCCCGTTAATCAATTTATACCAGGGGTCGGCAACCGGCGGCCCGCGGGCCGCATGCAGCCCGTAAACCACTTTGATGTGGCCCGCAAGGTGTGCAACCATTGCATGATAACTATAATAATTTGTGTGAGCAGACATTTTCCATTCTCATGACAGTCTCATCCATGTTCTCTGTTAAAAGATGCACATTTAGACGCAATACTGCACAAAACGCGGCCCTCGCTGAACCCCTGGTAGCATTTGTGGCCCTCCTATATCATAAGGCTATCGACCCTTTTAAACAAATAGCTTGGCAATTTCCTACGCACTCGCAGCTCGAAGTATTCCACCATACCAAATATAAATAGAGTGGGGTACACGAGTGGTTAAAATGGATATACCCCGTATTGTCTCAAGTATAAATCTAACAAATTTTTTTCTGTATTCTCTCCATCATAAGACTATATTTAATCTCATGAGAAGCCCAGACGACTGTATTGCTTTCCAGCTGACTCCTAACCAACACAAAGTGTTCAAAAAAGCCATGGGATCTGGCGCTATAGGTCGATAGGGATTAGTATTTAAAATGTTTTATTCAAATTCCTGCGTGCCAACTATGAACAGTTTTGAAGGGAAAAAATCAAAGTTGGTGTTTTTGATAAAACCAAAAAAATATATACCACGTGTAACAGAAAGGTGTAACCATATTTGAAGAGCTTATTCAGTCCATGTATCTTGAAAAAAAAAAAATTTTACTGTTTCACAGAAAAATGCAATGCCGCTCGGCCGAAATGTATGGAAGGGGAGTTTTTTTTTGAGATTTCGTGTTTGGCTCCATAGTAAAAGTTGTTCTATACCATTGACTGAATTAAGCTCTTCAAATATGGTTACACCTTTCTGTTACACGTTGTATATGTACAATATCTCGCTCAAATTTCTAGTTTTGTTAGATTTTTATTTTTACGATCATTTCTCTGTTAAATGTGCATATTTTAGGTTTTTAGACCTTTCGCTAGACGTTTTTACATTCTGTATATAGCCTATGTCACCGGGGATGACATAAGGATTCTTAATATACCACACACTTCGAAATCAATCCCAAGAATTTAGAAGTTATGGTGGAACGCACAAACATACATACATCAACCGTGAATACATAACAATCTCCTTTTTGGGCAGTCGTTTAAAAAATAAGGCATAAACGACCTAAATGTAGAGAACAAGATTTGTGTTGATTCGGTGTAATACCAATTAACTTATTTGACAGGACTAAACTTAATTTGAACGTTCTGTCTTTTTCTTTCTATATCGAAAAGACAAAGGCAGGACGCTTAAAATAAGGTTAGTCTTGTCAAATAAGTTGATTGGTATTACACCGAATCGATCGACACCAATGCCTGGTTTTTCTCTAGATATTTGTTCTATTTTTAAATAAAAATATACCATTAAAAAATCTCGGTATCTAATTATTCATCTGTCAGTCCATCCGTGGTAAGGTATGCTGGAAAATGGTTGGAATTACTAACACCGGTAAACAGAAAGAAATTTTTCTATTAGGTCGTATTCACATGAATATTTTGACATTTTGATACGTATTGATATTAAAAGTTTTAGTCTTACAAATTATAATCTTGTGGCTGACAGACCGACTGATATCGAAATTCTTACGTAACGCAATAATAAAAGTACATTTAAATTGTCCCAAAAACTAAATAAAATAACCGATGTTAAAAACTTACACAGTAAGAGTAACAAAGTTTGCATTTTAAAAAAATTATCCTCAAACGGAAGATACCAGATCATAATCAACTATCTGTCAAGTTAATGTATGTGAATGTGTAGGTTTTTTTAATGCATCGGGAAATTAACATTTTGAATATACCTAGTTCGAATTATTCCAATTTACACCAATTTCACGCTGAAAAACGTCTTGTGAATAAAAACCAAGAACTAATTGGTTAAAATGGATAAAATTGTCATACGACATACACACCATAGAGAATTCTACTGTCTACTACAAAATGGTAGATTTGAGTCGATCTCTACAAATATTAACAGAAACTATATTGAAATAACGTTCATATCAGCGCCCACTGCATTCGACGTCGTCGCTGGAAGAAAAATACTTTTCACAAGGACGCGATGGACGGCAAAAAATATTAAACATATTCCATATATTATTTTTCTAAGCGATACAGGGGTGCTTAAGGGGCTCCGCAATGCTAAACATCTGTTTTTTATTGGATTCAGTTCCTTCAATGTAGATCGTAAAAAATTAAAAAAAAATATGGCATGTTTTTTGACTCAAGACAATTATTAATTACACTTTTTAAATAAACACACTTTCAATCTTCCATTAATTACATTAATTAAAAGAAAGCATGAATTTCACGAAAAAAGCGATTCAGTTTCCATGTTTAAAACCGATTGAAACGAAATCAACACACGCAGATACTAACTAGAAAAAAAACATCTTTATTACATGAAGAAATATGGTTAATGTCCTAATAGAGCCGCGATTTCTAAATAACTGAAGTTTTGCGTGCGCGGCATCTGATTAGAGCAGGATAGAGAGCCAAAAAACAAACGCGTTAGAGCAGGACTGAATTTTAGCATTGTGCAGCCCCTTAAGTTTTGTCTTTTAACGAAAAAAAAAAAACCTTATAATAGGTACTTTTTATTGTTTTTCAAAGTATTACCCAAAGGTTCACCACGTAGTTATACACTTTTCCATTTGCTCGAACCAGCTATTTATCCCACAGAATTCCCACTCCAAAGTGGTGTTCAATATGGCTGATTTGAAAGCGTCGACTGCTTGTTCACCGGACTGGAACCTATGACCTTTTGTTTTAGAAAATGTAAAGAAATCGTTAGGGCTTAGGTCAGGACTGTATGGAGGATGGTCAAGAATTTTTACGTTTTCCTGCTTCAAATACTCAATCGTTTGACGAGCGCTGTGTGACCTTGCGTTGTCATGGTGAAGGATGATGCGTCGCTTTGGGTTAGATTTCCGAAGTTCGGCGATTACTTGTGGTATACCACTAATACTTTATATTCTCTGACTCTGTATTAACCGTTCTAAGCGGTGTTATAATAAATTTGACCAATCACTTACATCAGTCAAACAATGTAGGTCCTAAAAGAACCGCTTTTTATATTGTAATTATTACCTTATTGTATTAAGGGAGTATAGCAGTAAGTAGATAAAATATTTTATTACGTATAAAATATACAAATGTTCCGTATTCCTCAACTGGTAAGCTTATTGATGATGCATATTCGACATTCTAGGGGTGCATAATCAGCTATTAGCGGAAACTGGATACAATCAAATATTACTGCAATAAGATCTCCAAATAGAAGGAATTAGACTGCAGTTCATGGGGCCAGCTAGCCAAATTTAAGAAAATGGTATAATTTTGGGTTATTCATTTTCCTTTTTACCGCTGTCGAGGAGGTTAGTGAGGATGTCAAAAAACTATGATGGCCATTTCAAAGTGGTAGCTAATAGAAATAATGACGTCATCATTTGTTTGTATGGAACTTTTTCGTCACAATAAAAATGAGCTCGTAAAAGATTGTTTTATTATTTCGATCACATTATTTTGTACGGGAAACTGGCTAATTCTAAGAATACACACACGTTATACATTAAAATGAAATTACAGGTTACAATTTACAAATTAATTACAATTACAAATTAAACTTACAGAATATTTAATAAAAAACTTAGAACATAATATCAATAACAAAAGTAGAGTAGATATACATTTAAAAACGGCTAAATTCTAGTGTTTAATTAGTTTGCACGCTTCGATACGCCCCCAAAGGTGCCGCTGTGCAAACCGTTTAAATGCAAAGGCTTCATTAACGGAAAAGCCTTAACAAACCCAAAAAAATAGCCGCTTTTACATGAAAAATAAAATATAAGCTCGTAAAAGATTGTTTTATTATTTCGATCACATTATTTTGTACGGGAAACTGGCTAATTCTAAGAATACACACACGTTATACATTAAAATAAAATTAAAAGCTACAATTTACAAATTAATTACAATTACAAATTAAACTTACAGAATATTTAATAAAAAACTTAGAACATAATATCAATAACAAAAGTAGAGTAGATATACATTTAAAAACGGCTAAATTCTAGTGTTTAATTAGTTTACACGCTTTGATACGCCCCCAAAGGTGCCACTGTGCAAACCGTTTAAATGCAAAGGCTTCATTAACGGAAAAGCCTTAACAAACCCAAAAAGATAGCCGCTTTTACATGAAAAATAAAATATAAGCTCGTAAAAGATTGTTTTATTATTTTGATCACATTATTTTGTACGGGAAACTGGCTTATTCTAAGAAACACACAAGTTATACATTATAATTATAAGTTACAATTTACCAATTATGAATATAGAATATATATGTTTTTTTTTAATATAACATAATATCAATAACAAAAGTAGAGTAGATATACATTTTAAAACGGGTCAAGTCTAGTGTTTAAATAGTTTGCACGCTTCCCCCAAAGGTGCCGCTGTCCAAACCGTTTAAATGCAAAGGCTTCATCAACGGAAAAGCCTCAGCCAGCCCAATAATATAAATACCTATTGATACCTGATCCTATGTAATCAGTATATAACGTTTGACCAGATTACTTTTTAATTTGAGGAGTAGTATTAAAGTAATAAAAAGGAAACCTACAAAGTAAATATATTTGGCCCTGCGACCTTACAAATTGTGCCTTACGAAGTTTAACTAGAGCGAGAACCAGGTGTTGACACCGCCTTAACATTTAAAAAATAAGCTCGTAAAATATTGTTTTATTATTTCGGTCACATTATGTTGTACGGGAAACTGGTTAACTCTAAGAATACACACAAGTTATACATTATAATTATAAGTTACAATTTACAAATTAATTACAATTATAGAATATTTAATAAAAATAGAACATAATATCAATAACAAAAATAGATTTTTAAAACGGTTAAAGTATAGTGTTTAAATAGTTTGCACGCTTCGCCTAAAGGTGCCGCTGTGCATCAAACCGTTGAAATGCTTCATCAACGGAAGTGCCTCAGCAGACCCAAAAAGAGAGATGTGTTGCGCCTGATCCTATGTAATGTAATGCTGGGCAAGAGGCGCTCTAGACACCATTCAGCTTGAATTTTGTTTCTCTTGTGGGCGATGCTCCGAAGGTGTTGCTGGAGGCAGTCGTAGCCTGCGTCGATAAGGTTGCAGAAACCGCAATGGAAGATTCCAGGACGAACCTGACACAGAAAATCTAGATATAATTCTTTATACATATAGACTTCATACGCCCAGGGCCTGTAGCAAGTAGCATAGTGTTTAAACGCGCGCAACGTCACTAGTTGAATTACAAGTGCAAGGAGCGTGACGTATATCGTGTCACTCTCTTCGCACTTGTGATTCAACTAAGTGGCGTCGCGCGCGATTAAATACTGTGCTACGAGTGCAGGAGTTGCGTGGTGTTTAAAATCTAAAATCTATTGTGATCTAAAAAAACCGGCCAAGTGCGTGTCGGGCCAAGCGCAGTGTGGGGTTCCGTGGTTGCCCTACACAATGCGGACTTGTTCTACAAGTACATTTTATAAGTTTGTCGACTAATACAGATAGCACCAAACTTCTAGTCCGCTCGAAAATTGCTTTTTCGAAAAACGGCACATCCATTTTGTTCCTGTCGATGCTAATCACCCCGTATTTAGAGGGGACTAAAAGTTTGGCGCGATCTTCACTTGCTAACTTGTAAAGCCTACTGTTATACATACTACTACCATGAATTTTTTCACATATTCATAAACAACCGTTTAGCTGGCAGGGGTGGACACTTGACTCTAACAAAAACGGGTCCCTGAATCGAAAAATGGTTTTTACACACCTGCAAATGCAAAAAACGACCTATCCAATGACACTTGACACTACATCATGGGATAGACGAGAAAAAAAAACATCCCCCCTTTGCGTGTAAGGGAGGTACCCTAAAAAACACTTTTTTCAAGATTTTATTTTGCCACTTTGTCAAATTATTTATTTATTTTGCCAAATTACAGCTTTCTAGTCTGTGAGCTAAGCCGCGGACAGACATACATTCAGACAGACAGACTGACATGTGACAGTCACAGGTGTGTGAAATGCAAGTCACAGTCCGAACATCTATTCACACGTTTCACCAACAATAAATGAAATGGGTTATTTAGGGTTTTTAATCGTACTGCTACCTGCAAACTAAAATTTCTGTCTGTGATTATAAATTTCTGTGATTATCATCATCGTTATCATCATATATTACCACAAATGTATTCAACTCACGTAAATGTACATACACCCTCACACATACATACACCCTAACACCCTTTCTCCTTGAAAAAATAAAGGGTTTTTATTGTTGAAAATTTTACTAACCTACCTACTAACAGCACAAGAACCATATAGCAATAAGAGAAGAGCGGTCCCTCCCAATACAGGTTTTATTAGCTTAAAAGAAGGGTCCAAACATCGAAATTATTTCGATGGGTCCAAAGTACATAAAATTACTTGTGTATAAATAAATACATTTTGTATTGTATTGTACAGTGCGCGCCAATCTTTTAGTCGCCTCTGAATGAATACGAGTGCAAGCTTGCGCAGGTAAAGTCAAGGAAACTATAATATCAATGGTTGATTATTAAATGTTTACTATAAATGGGAAGGTGTATTTGTTTACCTACCTTTTTAATTATTTATTATTACGCATTCATATAAACACCATTTTCCTACATTGACGCCTTAAAACGCTATAACGTCCGCGAGGCATAACAAAAACAACTTAAACAAACTAAATCAACAAAACTTTAACAAACTAAATCAACAAAACTTTAACAAACTAACCCCCGGTTTCTGAAAGACCAATCAAAGTTAACAGTGGATTAAAAAAACTTTAACCGCAAATAACGGTGAAAATAAAGCATATATGAAGTCTGAATAGTGATGAATCAATAATTAACTTAGTTAATTTTTGATTTCAATGTAAAATTCCCACTTTTTCGGGCTTAATCCGCAGATAATTATTTTTTTATCTACTGTTAACATTGATTGGCCTTTCAGAAACCGGGGGTAAATCAACAAATAAAGGCAACAAAAACAATAAACTATAACAAACAGATACAACGATAAACTTAACGATTTTTTCCTCGAAGGTAATTTTCATGCAACGCGCGCGTGTATAGTGTACGGACGTAGCACTAACTAACACTAACGCATAGTGTTAACACCTGCTAAATGATGAGTGGGAGGTGTGGTGCGGCACGCAGGCGGGTGTGCTCCGCGCCCTCGCTCCTGTAACGTCCCCCTGACACCGTAAAACGGCTATTGCGTCGCCTCAGAGGCGACTAAAAGATTGGCGCGCACTGTACTTCAGAAGAAAATAAACGGTCTTACCTCCCTCACGAACTCCGAATCAAAAGTGTAAAGAACTGGTGTACACTTAAGAGCCCTGTCGTGTTTTCTAATGCGGCTGTGGCCATTGATCTCAGACACTGCCAAGGTTTGTTCACAGGCCTGGCACCGGACCACTCTGTCCCCAATCCTCGTCATCATTGCGAAACTTAGAACACTGATGCAGATTTCATCATTAATCACAGTATCATAATCCAACATGGTCTCGAAATGGGTTAGACTTGAAATGAAATCTTCCATCGGCTTCGTCCTGTAACGCGGAGGATCAAGTCCTATCTGTATCTGTTTCTTTGGGTCTTCGCAGTGAGGTTTAGTTTTGAGTTGATGGGGGTTCCCGTTGACGTGTTCTTGCATGCTCTTCATAGTCGAAGGGATTTTCTTCTTGCAGATGCGACAAAAGGCGAAACTGTGATTACTGTTGTATGTGATTTTATTCTGTTTTGTAAATGTTGCGATTTCGTTTTTGTTATCCGAAGCTGTGGCTTTATTAGAAGGTTCAGAATTATTTGATTTGGCAGCTTCTGCATTCTTAGTTTCGTCTGGTCTTTTGATATCAGTTTTGTTGTGATTTTCATCGTTCAAAGGGTATTTTTCATCAGAAAATTTAGTACCTGATTTTTTATGACCTTCGATGTGTTTCTCGATGACGTTTACAACAAAATCGACATTATTTGAACATTTAGTACAGAATGCTTTGTCACCCATCAGATCAATGTGAACACCGTTCTTTTGAAAGACGGGTATTGAATCAATGATCTTTTCTCGGTTGATTTCTTTTTCATGTATAATTTCCACTTTCTTTTCTGTTGCTTCACCATTGCCATTGGTAACAATTGCAGCTTCATTTTGCTCAGCCTCAACATTTGTGACCGCAGTCTCAGCAGCATTTCTCGCGACGTCAATCAAGGTTGTATTATCTGATTGTTTTACATTAACTGCCTTCAACTTAGGACCAATGCTGTTGTTAAAAGCTTGTTTGGCTTTGCGACACTGAGTGTACAGTTTGGTATGTTCGGTTTTTTCGCAATGGGTCACCACATCTTTGGGTGAAATAACCGTATTGCAAGTGAGGCATTGATAAGTGGACTCGTCAATCTGAAATGGTGTTGAAAATAATAATTATAACAAATGAAACAGTATGGGATGAGAATGTCTACACGTATGTTGATATTGGAAAATCTCTAGTTCCAACTGTGACATATACATATACAATGTTACTACATGAATCTCCGAGGGGCTGTCAGGTGTGTTTTCGAGGATGGATGATGAAGTGCATTTTCGGTGTAATTTATAAAGTCCCCTCGTGATAGGTGGACAGCCTTATCATTATCATCGCATATCGGGCACAAATATGGACCTATTCTGGATATTCTTGTGCTGTATAAAATAGGGTCGGCTCCACCAAACATGTTCTCGTGTTTGGATAATTTAGCATATTAAATCAGAATATTTTTAACAAATAAAATTTATGTAATTAGTTTTAGAAGTTAAATTACATTATATGTAGTAAATTTTTAGATTTGATACAAGTATAACAATTTATCAAGCAAAAAATTCTGAAAGATCACTAATCTCAGGAAAAATGTAATTTGGCGTTGAAAATAGAAAAAAATAATTCATAATAATTTTTTTGCGTAAAGAGATCAAAGTACATCATTCATATAATATTTTAAACCTTTTCCCCTTTCGTTATTTAAAATACAAATTTTTTTGCTTGATTTTAAAATAACAAAAGGAAATAAAAATTTGAAAATACCACTTTCATTTCGTTACTTAAAAAAATAAATATTTTATTTTGTAGTTAGATCAGTATACTGATTTAATGTAAAAATTTTGGATACTTTTCGTTTTATTTTCAAAAAGTTATTGATGTCATTTTACTGATTAGGTAACGTACTTTCGATATCAGTTTAAATTTTTTTGGTATCTGTAATAGTTACGGAATAATCGCCTGGTCACACTTAACGATTACAACCTGTATGTGTGTGTACAATAAAGAATAAAGAAAATAAAGAAATAAGCCCTATAGTCTACTATCTATATTATTTTTATTAAAGAAATTGACTAAGTTACACAACGTTACACAAATGGTCGTTTGAAATTGTGCATCTAACCTTATATGGATCCAGCTGTACCTACAAGGAAAGAAATTTATATAAAAAAAAAATACATTAAACTTACTTTTCGATATATGGTTTTTTCAGACCCCACTTGCACCTTGGCTTGAATAAATTTTAAATTATGTTCCCTTCCATTTTTATGGACCTCCTCATCTTCGAATTCATCACCGCAAATGATGCAAGTATTGTCAATGATACCATTCCATGCGTTTTCATTGATCAGCAAATCATCGAAGGCTATCACGGCGTTTTCGACCCTTTTTAAAAGTACGGTTTTTCCTATTCCACCTTCGGATTCATTTTTCTTGTTGAGTTTATGATTATCTTCTTTGATGTGAAGGTTTATTTTGAGCATATTCGTTAAAAGTACGTTGCAATGTTCACAGTAGTAGCCTTTGTTCACCTGGAATAAGAAGTTGACATTTCGGTGGTAAAAAAAAAACGAAAACTGCATAATTATAGTGCGCGCCAATCTTTTAGTCGCCTCTGATTGAGTTACGCGTGCAAGCTTGCGCAGGTACAGTCAAGGAAACAATAATATGAACGGTTGATTATTAAATGTTTACTATAAGTGGGAAGGTGTCCTGGTTGTACCTACATATTTAATATATATTTATTATTTTAGTGCAATCTTAACTGTTTAATTAAAACAAATTAATATAAACACCATTTTCTTACATTGTCGCCTTAAAACGCTATAACGACCGCGAGGCATAACAACAACAATAAACTTTAACAAACTTAATCAACAAAACAACTAATAAAGGCAACACAAACAGATTAAACGATTAACTTAACGAATCATAGAATTTTTTCCACGAACGTAAATACATTTCATGCAACGCGCGCGTGTGTAGTGTACGGACGTAGCACTAACACTAACGCATAGTGTTGACACCTGCCGAACGGCGAGCGGGGGGTGTGGTGCGGCATGCAGGCGGGTGTGCTCCGCGCCCTCGCTCCTGTAACGTCCCCCTGACACCGTAAAACGGCTAATGCGTCGATTCTTGGGGCTAGCTTCAGAGGCGACTAAAAGATTGGCGCGCACTGTACCTTTGAAATTAAATATATTTATACTATTTATTTATAATTATTATGTAATTATTATTAGAGTACATTTCCATCTAGAAATCAATCAGGAACAAATTTAAAAGCACCAATATTTTTGGAAAAATTCCTCGGGCCACGATTTGAACCTGCGACCTCCTGCTTACATGACAGGCGCGCTACCGACTGCGCTACCGAGGTTCGTATCTGGAACGACGAATTTTTCCTCCATATCTGTACACCAAATTTTTGTAACTACTTGATATACCAGTTTGTAATGCACATACTGAACGCTTACAAGGGCGTTGTGTGATTGTGTAGTTTTGGGTTGTCATAAAAAATAACAACAAAGGTTATTTATAGCGATAAATATATAACTTTAGGTTACTACCGGCTCTCTTCTGCGCTGCAGGACTTTCGAAAAACTAGTTCGGCCTAGGCCAAACTAGTTTGTCCTAAAATCGGGTTGGCACCTATTATTACAAGATAGTTTTAACGTGAAATAAAAACTATATACAGGGTGTTAAGATGAAGTTGTGGAAACCGGAAACTGGCGATAGAACTCGTCCATACGAACTACTTTTCGTGAAAAAAATATTGAAAAATCGAGATTAAAAAGCAGTTGTCTCATTCATTTTGATCGGGTAGCTATATAACTTTTCTACGGAACAGCCAATTTATTTTTTAAGCAATAATGGGGTAATCCCCTATTTTATCAACTATTATTGAAAGAAAAAAAAACGGAATTTATTGCCAAAAATAAAGAATTATAACAACTTAAATTGGGTGACGTTGTTTGCTTCGCTGATGATACGGTTATAACTTGCTCTGCCGATACCTGGGAAGAAGCTGCGTCCAAGGCGAATGCTAGTTTAAAAAAGGTAAAAAATTGGCTTGATCATAACCTTCTTACACTTAATTGTGATAAAACAAAATACATCTGTTTCCAAAAAACATACCATAGAGTTCCACCTGATTTTTTGAAGCTAAGGGTGTGTGACTGTGCAGTTACTTCTTGTGTACTGTGCGCATGCCCTGTACTTGAAAGAGCTACGCAAATCAAATACTTGGGCGTAATAGTGGATGAGAAACTCTCATGGGAGCCAAATATAAAACTGCTCAGTGGACGGATTAGGAAATTGATGTACTTTTTCAAAACTATTCGAAGTTTCACTAGTGAGAAATTGAAAAAGACTGTGTATTTTGCAATGTGTCAGAGTTTGCTATTATATTGCATCACGGCCTGGGGCGGGGCTACAAAGACAAATATGCTTCCTTTGGAGAGGGCACAAAGGATGGTCCTCAAGGTCATGCTCAACAAACCTTTTACGTATAGCACACACCTCTTGTATCGGGAATCTAAAGTACTAACTGTCAGACAGCTTTACATTTTGACGTCAGTGCTTTCAATAACAAAAACCTGTCCCCCAGCAACTGATCAAGGCTTTTCAACAAGGCGACCCCCAACGGCCCTAGTACCCTTTCAAAACACATCCTTTGGCCAAAGATTTGGGTTATTTCAAAAGCCTCGACTATTAAATACTATAAATAAGGCTATAAAGTTGTACCAATATCCGAATAACAAATTCAAAAACATAATAAACAGCTTTCTGATAGAAAAAGACTACGAACAAACTGAATCATTAATGATCGTCATAAAATAAGAAAATGGCTAGATATGAAATATAAGGTTTTATTTAAGATTTTTATTTTTTATTATTATTTATCACTTATCATATAGTCACGATGTGAATATTGAAATTATTGTTAATTACTTATAAATTTCTAATTTCTAAATGTTAATTTTAATTCTACTTTGTGTTATCAGATGTATAAAAATTTAAATAATGCATGTTTAGTTTTAGTTTTAGTTGTTAATATATAATGTTGCATGTAAATGTAAATTTCTCAACTTAAAATGTAATGTTATGATTAGGTTTATGATTGCCGATGTATCAAAATTTCAATTATATTTATTTTATGTGGACCTTTACCCTGAGAGGCGGGTTTTTTTCTCAGTTCAGGGTAAATTTAATACTTCATTATTGATACTGCTTTTTTATGAGGATAATAAATAATTTGTATTTGTATTTGTATTTGTAAATTCTAACAAACTAACCAAAAAGGCAAGTACCCAACAAAATGAATAACTACTTTACTGTACATGGTTAATCATATCCATTACCTAAAAAACAATTTTTGTTCGGTAAAAGGTGGCCCCTCAGCATTTGCCGTCGCAGGCGTATCCAAAATTCCTACAGCACTGATTTTCAGCGGGCCCCTTTGTTCAGATGAATAAGTTCAAGTTTGTAGTGGAAAATTTTGCAGCGGGCGCTCTAGTTAGGTTAATTCATTTTTTAAATATAATTTAAGCTAGGTTTACATGTTATCAATTATAATTGTTATGATATCAGTGTCAATTCGACTGACCCACTACATATCGATCCAAAAATTACTAAAATGTAATTTTTTCAACAAAAAAGAAAAAAAATGGGGTGTATAATAGTTCAGTTATCGATTTACGATAACAATTAAATAACAATACACTAATTAGATGTGTTAATCAAATGATTTTGACTGTAAAAAACGAGTACCTAACTTAATGATGAGTTTATTAATTACTTAACTAGCTTTCTAATTGCTTATTGATAGCATTGTTTTTGTTTATAAATAGGAACTTCTTATCAAATTGTACATAAAAAAACAAATTCTCCTTACTCTACCTACATATAAGGTAGGTTTTGATAAGCAATACTTACGTAAGTACTTGGACAACTGGGTACAAAATAAATAAACAATGGTCAGTGTACCTAATCCAACCATTTTAGGCATAATATTTATTTATGTGATATATTTGTATTTATTTATTTTATATATGAAATCTGTTGTATTTACTGCGTCACATCTATTATTTAGTCCTATATTTTTATTTTGGTAACTATATAATATTATTAAATCTAAATAAGCCAAACTTATTTTTTAAATTGTATTTCCCCTTAATTTTATTTAGTTAAAGTTGTTTTTTTTTAATTGTTTTACATTAAACCTGACCTGTAATCTGTAGTAACAAAATAGCGGGCGTTTAGAAATTGACGACGCCGTTTGTAAACGGCGGTTTTTTCTATTTGAATGCGAATATAATATACCCATATTACATAAATAAATATACTCGTACTTCATTTCTTCCATCATCCTTCTTCTTAGCAAGACTAATCGAATGGGCGGAGGTAGGCATGTATTTATATATGTAACCTATGAGTATGTATATGTAGTATATAGGATGTTTGGTCGGCCGCCCGGATTCGTGCTGGGGGCTCGGTTGGTGATCATTGAACCTTGTTCCTGGTCCCTGGCCGGGTCTCCGGTATGGGTTCGGGCGGTTGATTGGATTTCACCTTGTATAATATAAATGATTACCTATCATTTTAATCTTATATATAGGTATATACATTGCTACATAAATTAAATAAACCTTTAATTTAGTTCATGTACATTTATTATTTTATTACATACATTTTTATTAGATTAAATTTGACGTGTATACCTATTTTGTATTATGTATACCTATTTTGCAAAATAAACTTATTGAATTTGAATTTGAATTCTGGTTCGTCCACTGTTGGACATAGGCCTTTCCAAGGTTTCGCGGTCCTCTCGGAAGAAATGCCCAACTCACACACGCTGGGCAGGCGGGTTAGTGAGCGCGGTGCCGAAACTCTCGCACCAATGACGCCGCTGCCCGTCAGCAGTCTTTTATAAGGGCCGGCAATGGATAATATGTCGTCGGCAGATCGTAGAATTTTGCATATCATGATCTACCCAGACATATAATTTCTGTAAAAACTTGGGGGTCGCTTGCCCCGCAACCTTTCGCTGGGCCCCCTAAATTTATTTACATGTAAGCCTAACACGCTCCTCGTCGCGCCGAGCGTCGTCGCATCTATTTTTGACTTTTGGTGAAAGGATACTTTACGATCTACCCACGATAGATAAAACGCCATCAATCGGTGCCAGGCATGGTGGGTCACCTGGTTATGCCTGTACTGCAACGTATATTTTGCCCCCCCCCCCACCCTGGATCTGTCACTGGATATTATCCTACATTCATAGAGATTAATCTTATTATTCCTTTTATACCATGTGTATCTACATCCATCTGGATCGGTATATTTAAATTAGACATGTAACGGGGTACCCGGTTTGGATTCGGTACCCGGCAGATCCGGGACTTTTTTATGGAACCGGCGGCCGGGTAACAGGTACCCGACTAAGTTGTGTGAGCATAATTTATTTTAAATTAAAATAACTACAACTTACCTCTTATAAACGTTGATTATTCATTAATAATAAAAGTTTACAAGGGGTAAGTTATGGTGCAAAAATACAAGTTTTTCAGCTCGGTGAGGATCTAGTCGGCCCATTTTTTTTTATAAACGGTGCCGTTTGGTGTATACTGAGCTACAAGGTGGAGAAAGGTAACGGGCATCCAGGTTACGCAGTATAGAATAGTGGCCTCTATTCTCTGCGGTACCCCGCAAATCCATTACCCGTTATGTCTGCTTTAAATTAAACCACATAATCCACTGACCATACATACTGAACAACATTTGGAAAGAATTACAGAGTAAGTAAACGAAAATAGAAGTTGCAAAATGTTCACAGGTTTTCAAAATTAGTAAGTAAGGAAAAATGAAAATAATTTTTCATTTCTGCAGATGTTTCTTTGTGAAAGTTGTTCAGTAGATACGATTAGTAGATTGTTTCATTTAAAGATACCGTCCATGTTACACCTGGAACACTTGTTTTTATTATATTTACCTTCCTAATATGGTCTTCAAAGCAATTCTTTACATAATTGGTTTCATCCAAGTTCTTCTTATGTACAGAACTGTCAATGTGAGTGTTGGCATCTTTCTCCGACCGAAGCATGGCGTCACAAGCAAGGCAGAAGTAGTCGATGCAGCCATGCATCATACTGTTCCTATGGAACATTGATAACATACTGCTACTATCTAAAAAAAAAAATGGTCTTTACTTAGATGCTACTTATGTAGTGTCCCTAAACACCAGGAGAAAGGTAAAAATTAATTGTCACCCGTTCCACAACCACCCAAGTGAATAACAGTCATTCATATACCTTGTGAGAAATGTAAAATTCACTTCGACAGTTATTTTTTTCTTTTACCCAGGTATTTAGAAACGCTACCTTTATATTTTTTATTATTTATTGTGATTAAGTACATTTTTATTGTTGTTACTTTTCTGTTACCAACTAACTTATAAATTGTTACCTTTAATTGAAGCAGAGTAGTATTTAATTAATTTTCCTGCAAAAAGGTTTTAGTTTTAGTTTTAGTGCTGTCAAAACAAAATTTCCTTCATTGCAAAATGGTCTTAAAAGTATTAGAAACAGAAGCTCTAAATTGCAATGGAAAATTTCAAGTTTTGACAGCACTTGAACAATAACTAGGTAAGTACATGATTTTGTAAACGTAGGTAGTTAGGTACTTGCAACTAGGTACATAGTTTTGAGCTGAGAGTTGTTTTTTGGAGGTCATCTTGTGATTTGATTACAAATCTGAAGTATTTCAATCCATAAATCGCTATCAATATAATATAATAATTGCCAAGTAACTTCTTATTTTTAATTGAGTAAAAAACTAATAGCTAGGTACTTACCCAGAAAATATCTTTATGTCGAAGTTCGAAGTTGTCGGCTGCCCAATTGATGAACACACAATGTCACTAACAATCACAAACTGTAACTCGTCGACTGGTTGCGGCTGGTGAATGTGGTGAAGTGGTGACCGATTGGGATTCGTTAATTTATTATTTTTTGCTTCTGAGAATTGATAAGAATACGGTGGCGATCACAAACGCACGCAGAAAATTTTCCTAACTCCTCAAACCACCAATCAGATCACAGATTTCGAAACGAGCGATTCGAGTTCGTTGATGAATCATTTAGGAAGTGAAGTTAGCTCTAAAGTATGTAGGTACCTACCTACCTTAGT
This sequence comes from Ypsolopha sequella, assembly GCA_934047225.1. Lineage (NCBI taxonomy): Eukaryota > Metazoa > Arthropoda > Insecta > Lepidoptera > Ypsolophidae > Ypsolopha > Ypsolopha sequella. The sequence goes on along the minus strand of OW204002.1, from coordinate 6,024,166 downwards.
TTGTTTTGTTTTCGTGTATTTTACACGACCGCATTGTCTATGATGCAGAAACCCCTGCTGTGATTATAATTTACTGTCTTTGCCCCCGAAGCCCTGATAAAAGGAAGTGTTTGTTCATCGGTGCGCCTCGACAAATAGTCTTTAACGTATTAACACTGTGCGCACCGTATAATTATAATAAGAGGCTATGTGAATTTTATTTTTGTTACTGTCACTCCAAGTGAACAAACACGCAATGTGAGAGGAGCGGATTCAGGGCAAAAATGAAAAAGTATACTTTTGAAGTAAATAAAAAAAAAATGTAATCTAGATAAAACCCATCTGATAAGAAAAATATATTTCAGTTCTTTATATGATTCCTATTTGTTAAACGAGGAGAAAAAGTGTGTTTTAAGACACCATTTCAATAATTATTTCTATCGAGGAAAATTTTATCCAAACATGTTTTCCAAAAACGAAACTCTAGATTACACATTCAAAAATACCAGAAATAGATCATGAAATACAAAGAAAAAAAGTAAGTAGGGTACTTTATTTACGAAGGCTCTTAAGGCTCTTATAATTGCCAACGACATTGAAAAGCCACAATAAGGTTCGTTTTAATTTTAATGTTAGGTTAGCAAAAAATATATTATCAGGAATGAGTTTTATTTTTATCATGAATTTCACTAAATAAATACCAAAACTTTGTTTTAGATACGACTAAGATCCCATTTAACGAATTAATTATGCAAGTAAACGAATATAAACTTAGTCATAACAACAAATTAGTTTACTTTGTTATTTTTGAAGAATTTTAGTTTTAATAATTGTAATTAATTATTTATTAGTTTTTTTTTAAAATGTAAATATACTGATAAATATGATAATACAAATATAACGTAATCTCAAGATATATTTCGGATATATAGTCTAGGTTTTATATGTCATTATGTCATGTGCTCTTCTATCATATATTATGTCAATGTCTATTTATTTTAATTAAAACTCAACTGATGCCGGGTCCAGGTCGGACCCGAAATATATCTTGAGATTACGTTATATTTGTATTATCATATTTATCAGTATATTTACATTTAAAAAAAAACACAAAACATTAAAAGCTGTTAAAGTGTATTTAATTAAAAAAAAAAATTTATTTATGTACATTTGAGCGCGTTCGCAGCTTTATTCCCTCTCGAACGACAGAGAGATCAGTGATGGAACTTGTCGTGTAAGAGAAAGAAACACACGCACCCGAGGTCGTCGGCAGTTATAGGCGCCTTAAGATCACGTGATGAATCGTTGGTGCCTTGGTGAAAGAGCTAGATTTTTGTAACCAGTTTTTGGGCGTTCAAATCATATTTAAAGTTTTTTATTTTATATATTGTTTTTATTAATTCGAAGTCTCCGACTTCGGGTGGTACCTACCTAAGTATATTTTTCATGATAACGCAATGTTCATTTTTGTTTTTCAATTGATCGCAGAGCAGTACGGATTATTTACATAGAATATGACATAATTAGATGATTGGTATTACGAACCATTGATTACAATACAGTGGCGGCTTTGGCCCTCAAAACTGACCGAGGCACCATCGCCAATAGAAAAAAACCGTCCAAGTACGAGTCAGACTCGCATACCTAGGGTTCCGTATTGTGGATGATAAATTTAATTTTGTCATTTTTTTTGTGAATTTCTCAACCGCTTTATTTTTCCTGTAATTTTTACGTAAACACATATTACCATGATTTTTTTCATATTTTTTGGTCCATCAGTTTTGGAGATAGGGGGGGGGGGACAAGCATATTTTTGTTTTTTTTAAAGTAAATATAGTAAAAGTATATATTTTTATAATCAACTTTTTAAAACCTACAATTTGATACACATGTTGTATTTTTATAAAATGGTTTTTTATTTATTTTTCTTCTTTTTTATATTTCTCATTTGTGCTAATTTTTTTTTAATTGCTAATAGTTTTCCTGTAATTGACCAGTTACGATATATAATTGTCATTTTTTTCGATCTACCAGTTTCGGAGATAAGGAGGGCATACATATTTCTCGAAACCAGTGCCAGTAAATACAGTGAAAGTATATCGTCACCTTAAATGGAAAATTAAATAAGTAAGATTTTTCCAAAACACGTTTTATTGCATTTTCTAAACGTCCGATTTGTTCTCCATCTTTTGTCTGGGAATCGTTTTCCTACTCCCTTTATTTCCTGAGATAGCTGTTTGTGGCCAAACTGGTTAATCCGAAAAACTACTAGAATACTGATTGGGAAAACTATATTAAAATCACTAATACAAAAAGAATTAAAGAGATTGACTCTTCCTGTAGTGTTTTCATTAGGATAAAAAAAATAACTCACCTTATTGAATTTTGGCAATAAAAATATTTCGCACTGATGATAACAACCGAAAGGCAAAAATACATAACGGCTCTTATTGAAATGGTGTAAACGAATATTTAAAGCGATGTTAACCGTACCTTAAGAAAAAAACGAATAATAGTATTTTTATTTATTTTTCGCTTGTAAAGGTTTATCTAGATAGATGCAATTGAGCTTTTTTTGTGTGTTTATTTAATTTTAGTAAGCAGATTATATTTGAGCTTAAGTAATTAATAACTTTTTATTGGAATTTCGCAAAAATATTTTAATTTTATAAAACAAAGCTGCAATACTAAGTTGGTCAAGTTTTTGAGCAGGGAACCCTGAAATTACATTATTAATTTGAGCTGCTGTGGTTAAAAAAAAATTGCGTCCGAACCAAATCGATGAAGTGATATCAGCAGAGCTGCCCGACCCCAACTTGGATAAACAGCTATATGACACGATCACTAAGAGCATGAGTCCTTGTGGAGCACTGAACCCTACGTCCCCTGTACATGTGGGACAGGGCATGCACCAAAAAGTATCCTCGGGCGCTGTTAAAAGACACGCAAACCAACGAGAATGGTTGTCCGTTGTACAGGCCCAGGGTGCCCGAGGATGAGGGACGTACGGTCACAATAAAAATGAGAGATATGTACCGCACAAGACGTCGTAGTGGACAACAGTTGGGTGGTCCCGTACTCACCGCTGCTTTCGCACATTTTTATTGCTCACATCAATGTGGAGTTCTGTAACGCGATTCAGGCAATTACTTACCCGGCGATATTTACTGTGCAGCAGCAAGGCAATGCTAATATTGATCCACGAGATGAAATGTAGGTATTTACAGCTGGTCATTACGTGAGCAGCAACGAAGTGGCATGGCGGATATTGGGCTTGTCGCTTCACGAGAGGCAACTGACAGTGACACGTCTTACGGTGCACCTTCCCAACGGCGAGCGCGGTGCACCTTCCCAACGGCGAGCGCGTTGACTTCACGGAGGCTCACCTGTGCGATTGAGTAGCGACACCGCCCACTACTACACTCATCGAGTTTTTCCGTCTGTGCCAGACAGACGAGTTTGCCAGAACTTTGCTATATACGGAAGTGCCAAAATATTACGCATGGAACGCTTCACGGAAAGCGTGGAAGCGTCGTGTGCAAAGCAACCCCGTCAAAGGCTGGCATGATGTGAAGAGGTCAGATGCCCTGGGCAGAATTGATACCGTGCACTTAACAAACTTTGAGTGTTACTGCTTACGGTTGCAACTGACCCGCGTCCGAAGCCCCATCAGGTTTCAGGCCCTTAAAACAGTCGTAGGACGGGAAAAAACTACGTTCCGAGAAGCGTGTGAGGCAATGGGACTTTTGGAAAATGACGGCCACTGGGACTCTACGATGGAGGACGCCGTATTGTATAGATCAGCGGCCAAGTTAAGAGAGCTTTTTGCTATAATGTTGAGCACCTGCGGATTCTCAAAACAAGGGACAGTACAGGCCAACGACGATATATATTTTAACGAAGCGCAAAAATTTATTGGGGACAAAGTTTTCTCGATAGTGGGTAAACGGCTGCCTAATTTCGGCATGGGTACCCCACAACAAACAGGAAAATAGTCCACTGATTTGCTCAGGGAGCTCAATGACGACACCGCAGCCTTGGGGGCTCAAGTCGCTCAAACTGAGCCCCAGCTATTACAAGAACAAAGGCAAATTTTCAATAAAATTGTGAGCCGGGTGAAGAGCGGAGAAGGGGTCTTTATTTCTTAGACGCACCAGGCAAGACATTCTTGCTAAATTTGCTGCTGGCGCAGTTGCGCAAGGATAGGAATGTCGCGCTTGCTGTTCCGTCCTCTGGGATAGCCGCGACCTTGCTCAGTGGAGGTAGAACTGCCCACTCGGTCTTCAAACTTCCACTGAACCTTGCGGGTAAAAAGCGCCCACCTGCAATATAAGCAAGAGCAGTAATCGCGTTGCTCTGGTGCAGCAGTGCAAATTTATCATCTGGGACGAATGTTGATGGGTGGAGTTGTCGTCTTGCTCGCAGGTGACTTCCGGCAGACGCTGCCAGTCATCAAACGAGGCACTGCAGCAGAAGAAATCAACGCTTGTCTCAAGGCTTTGCCAATGTGGACAAAGGTAGAGAGATTGCACCTCACAACAAATATGAGAGTCCAGCTCTACAACCTCGAGATTGCCGAAGCTCGCATAGCAATGAATGTGGAAGGCCTAATCAAATTTGAAAGCCGCTTCTGGAATGTTGTAACTTCGGAAGATAACCTAATAAATGAGGTTTTTCCGATCTTATAACTGATTTGTTTGCTATTCCTATAATAATAAAATTGTATTTCTATAACTAAAAGATCTGTTCACCTAGATGTGGTACTGGTGATGTTCTCCATCCATTCGGTGCATATAACCGTATGCAACTTTCAGTTAACTTACCTTAGAAACTACGGGTTGATTGTTGTTTATTTATTGGTTCATATATTATTATTATTTTATAAAAGAGATTATATTTAAAAATATATTGCTATAACCAAAAGACTTTAGGGTGCAATTGTGTAATATCGTGTCCATTTGACAGCGTAAACGTACGAGTTTAATTTTCAAACTGAACAAATTAGCCCGTTTGACAACTAAACCCGTATGTATTTTTTAAGCTGTCAAATGAATCCGATTTTCTTACACAATTCCACTTGTTCAAGTCGATGTGGTACTGGTGATGTTTTCCATTCACATACGTGAATGTTACTGTATGCAACTTTCAGTACGCGGTGGTATATAATGCGCACCGGCTATCTTCAACTTCGTATAGCGTCGTCTCTGTCACCGGACTTAGAGCTTCGTGCGACAGAGATGACGCTACGATTCGATGTGCTTTATTTATCGCCACGTTAACAAATTAAGGGTTGATTATTATTTTTTTGTTGATTGGTTAAAATTATTATATAAAAGAGATTATGACTGATATTTTCGCAATTTCTATAGGTATAATTAATACAGTTATATTACGAAGGTTCTGCAGTTTTTATTTATTTATATAATCGTATGTCCCAAGCGGGTACTGGCCTAGTACTCCCAAAAGATTCGGTCTTTCTATTACCGTCCGAATATACGTCCATCTCTGACGCACGCATAGAGAGTGTGATAGAGATGTATATACGACTGAACGATATTCGATCGAATTTTTTCACTTCGGTGCAGCTCCTCAAGATAGCGAAATAGGTTCTAAAATATTTTTTTTTTGTCTTAATAACTTAAAAACTTCTTTAAATAAAACTATAAAAAGACTGTATGTATGTTAATTTGCTCCCTAGTGATAAGTTTCAATTTTAGAACAGCTCTTATTAAAATATTAGCTTTGAAGTTAATTCTAAAGTCATTCTAAGTACTAGAAAAGGTTCTTTGGCAAATTCAACAACCATGAAAAATGGCAAACTATAGAATGGCAAACATAAATAAGGCTACTTAAATCATACAAAAAAGTCACAATTTTTACTTTATTGAACGGCAGAATTGAGTAACAAACATGTAAAACTAAAAACTGGGCATAATTTTGGAAAAGTATTTTGGCAAAAATTAATATATGGTAAATAATGGATATGGGAAATTATTTTCCAATATTATAAAATGTACAACTTAAGAACTTTCTAAAGCCCACAACATATAAAAAATAGAATTTTAGCTTTCTTAATAACGGAGATATGAATTCTCTACCGAAAAAAAAAAACACAAAATTGCGATTATCTCGGAACTTTTTTTTGTTGGTTATTTAATTTTCCCTTTAAATGTGATGATATTTTTACAATCAGCTTTTTAATATCTACAATTTGATACCCATATTGTATTTTTAAGTCAATATTTTTTATTTTTCTCACTTTTGTTTTGAGAAAATTTTGAACAATTTCAAAATTTTCATTTTTTTTACACCGTTATATGTGGGCAAATTAATGCAATTTTTATGCCAAATTTCATGTATTTATCTTTAACGATGCTAAAGTTATAAGGCTGTGAGTTACGAACGGACGGACGGACAACGGAGTCTCACTCACCATAAGGTTCCTTTTGTACCTTTTAGGTACTACGAAACCCTAAAAATATGCCAAAAAAGTGTTATAAACGGGAAAAAATTAATGCTATACCAGTGCAAAATCTGCCAAATTTGGCATATAAAATACTAAATCGGCAACACTGGATGAAGGCAGGCAGAGCTCCTCGTCACAGCTTGTAGACCGTCCCGCGTAACGCATGTCATCTCATTCTACCCAATGCAACGAATATATCTGTTTCCCTTTTGAGGCGCCGAAACATCAGCGCCTCTAATCTATCGTACCAAGACAATTATTTAACTGGACTCATCAAACAGCGACTCTATTGTAACCTAATAAGATTCTCGTAATTTGTCTCGTTAACTTGGTAATCCTTCGTTGCTCTTATAATTTGAATAGTTTTGAGGCGCTCAGAGTTTGCACCTCACGTGGATATAAGCCGCGGAAGGACGGTCGCTTGGCGAAATAAAAAGGGTTTCTCGGTGCCTCAATGCTCGGGATTCGGGATATCTTATTCTGGAGTAGTTTTTATACTATAGTTTATTCAATAGAAAATTATTGTACTGTACACTAAGTTTGTTTATTATGATGATGTAGGTACCTAGAAGGTATGCATAGTAAGTAGTCGGGTTTTTTTAAGGTGAGGCGCTGCCTACATTGCCTCCCTTGGAAATCCGCCACTGTTACAATATACTATTCGTAAGGGCGCACCGATGAATAGACACTGCCAAAATGCAACTTGTGACACTATGGCAATTTGAGAGGGCGTCGGGAGCGCTGTGTTCGAACGACCTTCCGGCGCGGGCGGCGTAAGGTGGCGCGGCGCCGACGCGGCGGCTTGCGATCCGCGTTTTGGAGTAGTATACTAGATCTGGCAGAGAACCATTGTTTGCTTTGTTACGGTTTCGTCTCAGAACAATCAATAGTTTCGTCGTAAATACGTTGTACAAAAATACCGGTTTAAAGTGTTTTGATTGAATTTAATAAATGAATAATTAAATTACATTAATTATGTTATAAGTGAGTAACGTATTTACGGTACGGGGCTCGGGCTGGCGTCTAACAAACATTATACTTAGCAAAAAATATATTGTGAACGTAACTTTTTGCCCAACTAATAAAAAATGTGAACGCGCCTTTTTGCCCAACTAATAAATAACGTGTATATCCAAACATGATACGAACCACAAATTATAGAGGAATACTACGTATCAGATAGCCCTCTCGCCTGTAGTTAACCTCAGACACGTCTTCTGCCTCCTGATTGGCTGGGGGAAAACGATATATCACTTTTTTTATTATTCACATCTTATTGTGTAGGCCAAGACACCAACTCTAAACAGCCATATTAAAAAAAAAAGCAGGGAGGCAGACCTTTCGTTTTTCATAGGACTAAAATTGCACAAAAGTTGGAAAACCTTACGATTTTTCCTACTTTTGTGCATTTTAGTCCTTGAATGAAACAGAATTAGATACGAAATAAAACAAATCTATCTATTTTATTACCTTTTTAATTTTTTAATTTTATATTTGAGTAAAGCTTTTGCTTGCATATGCTGCAAGTTTTTGACATTTTCCAAACGAAATACATCTGCGCCTCTTAATATTTTGTTAATGAATGACATTACACCAGCTAAAATTTGTCAGTCTGACTGTTATTTCCAATGATTTTGATGTTGAGGGTTCTGTTCTGAAAATAATTGAAAATTGTTAATAAATTATAATTTATTTATTTACACACGCAACAATAATACACAAAAGATAACAAATAAACCACAAGAAATGAAAAATTATTCAAAAAAACAAAAACCTGACGGCATGAAAAATTGTGAACTTAAAATTTTCGAACTTAATAAATGAACTGAAAGGATAGAAACAAGTAAAAATCAAATATTTAATAATAATATTAATCAATAAGTATATCATCAGGGAACAGTGCAAATGGGGAGTTCGGGTGAGTGCTCTTAATTAAGAAACATGCACATGAAAAAACCTACATGATAAATATAATAATGCTATATAATATGGTATAAAGATTTTAACTATAATAAGTCAATTTAACTATACCTGAATATCGATAATCGTGTTGAAAAGTTGTAACACCTTTTTGGTTCTTCATAATTGGAGGAGTTTCAATAGAAGTCACACTCGGTTCAAATTGAGCAGGCTCAAGTGTTTATAATGGTGTGTGATCTAAAAATTATAAAAATTCTTAACATCTTCAGTTCAGCCAGCACTATAATATAAACAAGGTGGCTTAGCTCACATAAATTAATGTATATAATAATAATTCATAAGCCGCATAAGTCCGTCTTCACCCATACCATTGCAGAACAGGGAACGGAGGTAAGCTTATTTTGTACAGAGAGTGTAAGAGAGAATGAGATATACATACTCTCTCAAAAGCCTGCTGCTGTTCCCCATGCAATTCTTTATCCCTATATGTGCATATTCACCAATCGCTGTGATACTTAACACAATTACAATTTCAATACAAAATGCCTGGATTAGTTAATCCACTGTCACTGTATAACAAGATTAGCACCAACAACAATTACTCTGACCAAAATAAATGTAAGTAGGTAGGTACCTGTTGAAGTTCCCATGGTATGAATAGTTTTTTTTTTGTGGAGGTTATTCATGATTTGACGCGGCATATGAATGTTCATTGTGCCTCTTCCTGGCATAGCTATGATCAGCTGTTGGATAATAATTCTCTGTGGACATATAAAGATAACAATGAATATTAGTGTTAAAATGAGATACCTATTAATACTACACATAATAAGTAGGTAGCAAGTTTATTCTTACTAGTCATTCTTACCAGAATGAACTGGTTGGCTGGTTGATGGACTGGTTATTTCTTTAGCAGTAAATAATGCTGTGTAAGCATCGTCCAAAAGACGTGATTTCCATTTGTCTTTTGAGTCTTCTCTCAGAATTTGGGAATTTATGCAATTTAACGTCCTTTCGTGTATTATTGCATCCCGGCACACAACACTTATCATAACGCATTCCTACAATCACAATGTCACAGAGAAACAGTAAGTATTTAATGTAAATGGCACGAAAAAATATTTTTACGCCAATTTCTCGATATTCTCAACGACAACAAACAAACAAAATGGCGTCTTGATCTAGAGGAGAAGGCCGGGGTAGGAGAGGAGAGGAGGGGGAGAAATGTCATGTATCATTTTCCCAAAAAAAAAAAGTCAAAATACGTGTCCGAAATATTTTGTTCCTTGATTAGGGCCCGTGATACGAACGCATTCTTTTAGCAGAGAATATAACTTTTAGTCACTCTTATCGGGGAATCCCCACAAAACGTTTTCTTTTCCGCTAGATTATGAGATCACTTTTACATATCGCGGGTAAGTCGGTTATGTAAATAAACAGAATATACCAAATAAACCCACAACTAGTAGTACATACCATTGTGGTTTATAGATTTATAATGGCCTGAAGTTAGCTGCACAATCGCGTTTGACAGGAAATTTTCCCCCTCAAGTTTTAACGTTTGTTGAGGGTCGTGAACGTGACCTAATCGTGGCTGTTTACAATTAGTGGAAAAATAGTAGACTATTGTGACCTGATGACTCTAAATATTGCCAAGTAGAAAATAAAAACAGAGGGTAAATGTATTCTATGGTCACGCTGTAAAAAAATGCGTTCCGTTTTGTGCGTTCACTGCATCAATGCGACTTATTTATTATTACCAATCATCGATATTATTATTCTTTTTTATAGCTACCGTTGCGATTAGAAACACATAAGTACAAAAAGTTTTGTCTACATTTTAAAATATAACATCAAAAACATTTAGATAGCGTTTTGTTTATAATTCAAAATTTTTATTCGTATAGGTTTTTTTGAAAGACTGTTTACTTACTGAGTCATAAAAGTCATAAATCGTTTTCGTCCCTTATTGGTTTAAAAAGTGAACATCAGTCGCTCGGTACAAAGTGCACGACTTAAGGCGATTACCATCGCCAAATTAGCAGCTCGATATTTGTCACTACAAATATCAACGGAAACGACATTGAAATAACGTTCATACCAGCGCGCAATGCATAGTGGCTGTTACGACCCTCGCTGCGTCCTTGAAAGAGCGAAATAGGGGAAAATTATACTTTTCAGTTGGACGTGATTACTCGATTGAATAATCTTATGTTATGTTTATAGCTATAAAGTTTATCTATTTATCAAAGCATAGATGAATTCAATCGGCCAAGTCACTCAGGAGCAGTAGGGAATTTGAGGTAAAAAAACACCATTCAGTAAAAAAAAAAAATCATGTAGAAGTTTTGGTGGTATGAAAAAGAAAACTGTTGCATATGTTGTCTAAGAGTTGATTATTCATAATACATTTTTTCATTATTTTTGGTTTGGCCATAAACGAGGAGTAGGCTTTAGAAAGTACCCATTTGGCAAGAGTAAGGGCCTTAACTTCGTTTTTCTTGTTAAGAAGTCGAAAGTAAAAAAGATATTGGTCTATGCTATGGCAATTACCGCCAATAGTTCAGTATACGTTAGGTTTATGAACGCACAATTAGGCATGATCTTGTTGAAACAAACTTAAAACAGCATTTTAAGCTTGTTCGGACAAAATGGTAACTAATTGTTCATTTTATTTCAAATTGTTGATTTATAAACCTAACTAATACTAAATTTTATTGTATATATTTTTCACTTTTCACTTCTTAACAAGAAAAACAAAGTTAAGTTGTGCACCTTGTACCGAGCGACAAAAGCGGCGGGTCGAAGGCGGGACTAGCTAAGATCGCCACATGCTAGCAACAAGGTTTTGCTGATCAGGCGAGCCGTTTGCTGATAGTACTTCGAAATGTCTCCATCCATCCATCCATCAGCCTAGTTCGTCCACTGCTGGACACAAGCCTTTCCACTCCCGGCGGTCATCCTGGAAGAATTGCCCATACTCAGAACCCTCGCACCAGTGACGCCGCTGCCCGTCACCAGTCTGTTCCATATAAGGCTTGGCTATTAGGGATGGATATACCGCCATCCATCGGTCCCAGGCATGGTGGGCCTCCTGGTTTTATGCCTGTGAGCTGTCCTTTGAATAACTTCGAGGGGGTCTCCAAGTAAGATGGTGGTACCTCCACAGTCGAGCCCGGCATCAGCTCTACCACCTTTAAAAATGTCGAAATGTCAAATAAACAGTATAGCTTCTAGTGTACTTCGAATTATTAGAAGCTGTATCTTTGCTACGATCTCACATGTCCATTTCTTTACCTTTCCAGATATACCGAGCGGCGCAGGTGGCCAATGCGCATGAGTTCATCCAAAGCTTCCCTCAGGGGTATGACACAGTGGTGGGGGAGAGGGGAGTGACGCTGAGCGGCGGACAGAAACAGCGGGTTGCAATAGCCCGAGCTATATTGAAGGAACCGCCCATTCTTATATTGGATGAAGCCACCAGGTAGGAGGCTCTCTGGGGTTTTGTGCCTATACACATTGAAACGATGGGGTCGAAATTCTTATCAAATGAAGCGATTGAGACCCGGCCATCTTGGCATTATTTATTTATCTATAATACACATTGAAACGATGGGGTCGAAATTCTTATCAAATGAAGCGATTGAGACCCGGCCATCTTGGCATTATTTATTTATCTATACATATTACAAGGTGACTTTGCATGATATGGCCAAATTCATACTGGAGACTCGGTAAGTAGTCAGGACCAAGTTATATGTAGGTACCTACCATAAAAGATCAAGACTGAACATGAGCCTAGAGCATGAACAACGCCAGACTTTCGATTATTCGTTTGAAGAAATGCAATCTTGATAGCCAAGGACACATTCCTAAACAGCCATTTCTCAAGTGGCATCACTAAAAGGCAAATGAAAGTTGCAGCTTTTTGGTAAACATATTCATCATCATGAGGTTTTTTAGACCACAAAATCGAAAATACGGCTTATTAAACCTAAATCTCGAAATGGTTTTCGAATTAATACACCTTAAGGGGTTCCACAATGCTTAACATCAGTTCTGTTCCGTCAATGTAGATGGTAAGAATTTGAAAAAAATATGGCGTATTTTTTGACGCAAGGAAATTATTAATTACACTTTATAAATAAACATACTTTCAATATTCACTTAATTAATAATACTTTAAAAAAAGCATGAATTTCACAAAAAAAGCGATTCGGTTTCCATATTTCAAAACAGATTGAAACGAAACCAACACATACAGATGCGTACTAGAAAAAAACATCTTTATTACATAAAAAAATTATAGGGATAATAAAGCCGATTCTGAAGGCTTTAATTTTAGTTTTAGTGCTATCAAAACTAAATTTTCTTCGATACAAAATAGTCCTTAAGACTTAAGGTTAGAAGCAAAATTTCTTTAGAAAATTTTAAGCTTTGACAGCACTAAAACTAAAATTAAAGCCTTCAGAATTGGCTTTAATATTGAATATTAGCCAATGACAGACCCGGAAAAAGCTAGTTCATTCTATAGATAAGATAGTGGCACTGTAGGTAGTGAAGTTTTGTTTGTTATTCTTACAGTGCCCTGGATTCAGCCAGCGAGAAAGTGGTGCAGAAGGCTCTAGAAACAGCGGCTAAAGGCAGGACTGTGCTGGTGATTGCACATAGACTCTCTACTATTATAAATGCCGATGTTATCGTCGTGCTGAATAAAGGCAAGATTGTTGAGGTAAGCCAGTTTGAAAAACTACGATTACTATTGTATCCGTGGTAAAGTGCGAGCCAGACTCGCGTACCTAGGGTTCCGTATTGTGGATGATAAATTTAATTTTGTCATTTTTTTTCCTGAATTTCTCAACCGCTTTATTTTTCCTGTAATATTTACGCAAACACATATTACCATGATTTTTCATTTTTTTCACGTAATGAAATTTGTGTTTCGGAAGACACGTTAAGGGGCTCCACTATGCTAAAATTCTGTCCTGCTCTAACGCTCTTGTTTTTTAACCGTCTATCCTGCTCTAATCACATGCCGCGTACGCTAAACTACAGTTATTTTGAAATCGCGACTGTATTAAGACACAAACTATAATTTTTTTATGTAATAAAGACGGTTTTTTTTTAGTAAATGTCTGCATGTGTTGGTTTCATTTCAATCGGTTCTGAAGTATGTGAGATGAATCGCTTTTTTCGTGAAATTCATGCTTTTTTAAAAGTAATATAATAATACGAAGATTGAAAGTATGTTTATTTATGAACTGAATTTAATAATTTTCTTGAGTCAAACAACACGCGATATTTTTTTCAAATTTTTGTCGTCTAGATTAAAGGAACTGAATCCAATGCATAACTGAAGTTTAGCATTGTGGAGCCCCTTAAGCTGTTGGTTCCTTGTGCCCAAAATATAGGCTCACGTTTGGGGCGTAATAATCTTCGGTGAAAAGCGGATGTTCCAAGTGTGGACTGTGATTTGCAAAATTCATAATTCACACTTGGGAACACTTGTGTTCCTGTGAGATGATATATTTGTGTTATTTTACAATATGTTTATTTATTTTATTTTGCACAAATTCTTAAGCCCAGATAAACATTTCAGAAGTTAGCATAACTTGTCAGCACAAATAAAAATTCAAGACGGAGCGCAATCTACATTGAATTGAGGTCGGTTTTGTAAACATGTGTGCGCTTAGTGAGTGTTGCCGCGGAGTAAACACTGAAACAGATTGCGCATGTGTGAGTTTCAAAACGTGTACGAACACGAAACTGTCTCACTTTTGGCCTGCTTCACCCGTTACAAGAATCATATAATCATATCTTTATTCTTTATCTTTATTTATTCAAGGAGTAAACTACGTCTTGAATTTTCATTTGGTCTGAGCATTTGCATAAGTGTTCTGTTTCGAAGGTGGGTTTTTTACAATACGCCTGCTAAACGGCTCTTAAATAATAATTATAAAAATAATGAACAGAAAATCACTTGTACTATCCCACAAATTTATTTAATACTTTCTGACCGGTTTCGCCTTTATGGCATTATCAAAGATCTTAATGACACAATGATAATAACTTAATTAAACAATCAATGATTTATTATATGTTATGCACCAAATTGATCGCACTGGCTGATGTTAACTATTTATTGTGTAATTAAGATCTTATATTAATTCCTTTCATAATGCCATAAAGGCGAAACCGGTCAGGAAGTATTAAATCAATTTGTGGGATAGTACAAGTGATTTTCTGTTCATTATGTAACTATTAGTCTAAGAGCTAGCGACCAAATCGGTCATGTGGCTTCAGCTGTATTGAAACTCCGTTACCTACTTCCCTGAACAACCTTTTGCGATAATCTTCGTGCTGGCAGCGCGAGCGGTGGGTGCGGGTGTAGTTTGGTAGGGAAAAAAAAGAAAAAAAATGTGGGTTCAGCGACTTTATTTTTTTTTCAAACAGTTGCTCTGTACTCCCTGTGCACCCAAAAAATTTTTTTTATCGATCGGGTGGTGGGAAGTGGTTGCTAGCGTTAATTAAAAGTACCAAGCCGCCGTGAGCCGTGAGCGGGATGACGCGTTCGCCGGCTGATATCTGAGCCCAAATGAAAATTATTATTATTTTGGTACTTTTAACCCCTTTCCACCACCCGATCGATTTCAAAATTGTTTTGGGTGCACAGGGAGAACAGAGCAACTGTTTGAACAAAAAATTAAAGTCGCTGAGCCCACATTTTTTTTCATTTTTTTTCCCTCCCTACTACACCCGCACCCACCGTCCGCGGCCTGCCAGCACGAAGATTATCCGAAAAGGTTGTTCAGGGAAGTAGCTAACGGAGTTTCAATACAGCTGAAGCCACATGACCGATTTGGTCGCTAGCTCTCAGTCTATATTGCAAGTTCCACCAAGTGCCAAAAATCAACAGTGTAAACAATTATAACAGTTTTAGTTTTTTCAGTTTTATTCATTTTGTACACTAACTAAAAAAAAAAAAAATGTCCCTCATATTTCAGATGGGATCCCACGATCAGCTGAAAAAACAGAAGGGATTCTACTGGAACCTGATCAAGCAGCAGGATCAGGAGGAATCCAGCTCGCCTCGCTGGCTATGAGAGTAAAGATAAGCTTAGGAATTGCTAAATAAATTATTAGAACAATTATATTTTGTAAGTGTTGGTGTTGTAGCTACACAAGTTGTATTAGGACGAGGTTGGATAAATATATATATAATGGTTATGTGTTATCTCATAATAAAATATACAAGAAACTACAAAAGTTATATACTTAAGGTTAAACGTCAGTTGCTTAGCGCAAAGTGCATAATTTAACTTTATTATTATTATGTATTTAATTAAAATATATAACATTACAGCATAATACTAACTCGTTATACATTTCACATAATATTTATATACATTTCACAAAAGAAAATAATTATACAGTAAATTAAAACAAACAAGTAATTAAACAAAATGACGCTCACAGAACTCCTGACATTTATTACTCACACTCGTAAACCTGTCAGCAAACAAATCACATTCTGGTTCTAACGACAACAGTGCGTTGAGGGAGGATAGTGTGCGCACTATCGCTTTTTTTGTTTTTCTTGTTTGAAAGTTAAAAATTAAAAAACATTTTGGTATATGGCAGTTGACGCCAATAATCCAGTATTAGTGAGGTTTATAAAGCATGAGTTAGAAATTTAATGCGCAATAGTCACGATCTTGCTCAAACAAAGTTAAAACAGCATTTTTAGTTGGTTTTGAGAAGATCATGACTAATTGTGTATGCAATTTCAAACTCTTGCTTTTTAAACCTTACTATATATTTTTTTTATATATCTTTATTAATCCCAATTACAATGAATCTTAATCTAAACTATATAGCAACTAGCGAAAGCCAATTGGCTTATGTGTAGTGCCAAGTACAGAAATTATAGAAAGTAATAAACAATAAAAAACCGCACTATTGGCGTCAAATGCCACAGACCAAAATGCTTTTCAATTTATAATTTCTAAGCAAGAAATGCAAAGTGAAGTTATGCACTTTGGGCTAAGTGACTGACGTTTAACCTTAAATAAATATTATAAAGAAAGCAAAATTACAACTTGAATACTGTTCGTTTAGTTTAATCAGTAAGTGAAATAAATATTAGTCCGGTAGTAGTTGGTTATGGTAGACTATTTGCTAACGTCTTTTGTGATGGTGATATAATTTTCTAGACCAATAGGCATTTTCGGCAACAGTTTTATCAAGTTTTTGGTTTACGTCACAGTAAGTGCCTTTTTGATAAATTATTTATTATCTGTACACTAAAAGATAGTTTGCAAACGTATTGAAGACGTATATGACTGCAGATGATTAGTACAATTAAGAAGTATATGTTGGGATTTATATGAATGAAACTTACGGATAAAACATGATCATTGTATAACGGCTCACCTCAATAACTATTTGCGAGTCGCAACGTCGTCGCGTAAGCGTCTTCACTCGCCCAGAAGAAGGCAGTCTGAATCTGATGAAACTGGTCGGCTATCACAGTCAAAAATAGTTATTGGGATGAGCCGTTTTGCATTAATCTTGGTATTTATTATATACAGATGTTTAAAGTTTATTTTTTATCAACTGAGAATAGAAAATGACAATTTATTTACAAACTCTGACCTGGTCCTCTAAAAAGGCCATTTTGCATGAATCACATTATGATTCTGTTCTAATGCCGTCTCTTTTGCACGCGTAAAAAAACTCTGACTCTATCCTACTTTCAAATCATTTTATGATTCACCCAAGTCGGCCTTTTTAGATCCCCTGTTTCTGACTATATAACTTTTAAAATAATCTAAAACACTATTACTAAATAATCAATAATTTTTCAATGAGCGGTTTTCCAGGCTGACCTTGATCAAGCTTTCAGAGGTAAACACAGATGGCGTTACCCTGCTTTCAATTGTCAAAAAGCAAAGATTATTTTTTAATCTGTGGGCAGCAAGATAAAAATTGTCAATTCAATTGTTAAATCCAACAAAACCCTTCACAAAGACATTCCTATTTCGTTGTGATTATATTGTGTTGTTTTCTATCTATATGACTTACGTTAATAGCTTGGTATTTCATTCAACTTTCAACATGGTCAGCCCATGCGTTGTAGCTAATTGTAAAAATATAGGAACACACCGTATAACTAATTACGGAAAGAACAATGGATCTTAGTAATAATACATTTGAGGCATGGATTGACCATAAAAAAAGAAAGAATCAAAGAAGAAGTGTCAAAATCAAAAGAATCCAGTGTTGCCAGGAAGACATTTTTTGACACTTTTAGTACAGGCTGCGCCATCTATTGAGTCGTTCGGTACTACTTTTTCTTTTTTAATTTGACTTTGAAAACCCCTCATTATCAAGATACCCAAGAATGTAAGTTTTATTCAACTCTTTTTTATGATGTTTTCTACCGTCAAGTCAAGCTTTATAAATTAAGCCAAATTTGTATCATATCCTTTAACAAATACTTAATATGCAAGTCAGGAGGTTGGTTGGTTCAATCAAATATGTAGAGGGTAATAAAAAAAACTTACTATTCGGTCACTGATATAAGAAAGAGGAAGATACGAAACATTCTTATATCATCAAATGAAAAAAAAAAAACCGGCCAAGTGCGTGTCGGGCCACGCGCATTGTAGGGTTCCGTAGTTGCCCGTCGCAATATGCAACTTATATATAAATAACTTCGTTATATTTGTTATATATGTTGCAGTCAAAACTCATAACCGGTCAAAAGTAGTTTTGACTGCGAAAATCAGTCAAAACTGGTTTTGACTAAGTTTGTCTAAAGTAATTTTGATTAAAAAGTATTTCTGGGTTGTCATAAAAAAATAACCACGAAGGTTAGGTATGGCGGTCGCGGAACTGCGTTCCGCGACTTGCCACACTTAACCTTCTAACCTAACCTACCGGCTCTCTTCTGTGCTGCAGGACATCCGAAAAACTAATTTTGCCTGCGAATATCAGTCAACACTACGTCCTTAGTCAAAAGTATTTTTGACCAGTTATGACTTTTAACTGTGACATATATACTGCCGTGAATTTTTCACATATCCAAAAACAACCGTTTAGCTGCCACTTACTGTAACAAAACTGCACTTTAAAGCTTAATATTTCTCAGACGGATCTCTAAATCGAAAAATGGTTTTGACAAACCCGCAACGTTTTTGATCGACCTATTCAACGACACCTCACACCATAGGAAAGACGAGAAAAAAATTCATCCCCGCTACGTGTACCACCCTAAAAAAACGTTTTTTTTTTCATGATTTTATTTTACCAATTTGTCGGCGTGTATACCCATGCCAAGTTACAGCTTTCTAGTACTAAGAGTCTGAGCTATGCCGTGGACAGACAGATAAAATAAAATAAAAATAAAAAGACATTTATAGCACACTGTGCATTTTCGGCATTTTAGTCGGCATTTTCCGCACTTGTGCTATAAAAAATTATACGAAACTCGTGCGAGAAACTTTTTCTCGACTCGTATCGTAATATACTATTATTTATTCACACCATTATGGACAAAGTAGTACAATGTTAAACGTAAAGTTGTATGGCACTGTTAAAAAGGACGGTGACTCAGCATATGTTCCTATACCAAAGGCATTAGGAACGCCGTTATTCTGCCACCACCATTAAAAGAGAAAAAACATACTCAATTAACTTACTTTAACCTAAACATATTCAGTAACAATAATAAGATAGACAAACCTTGCTGATTGCTGACTACGGAACCCAAAACATGGACCTCTTTATGAACAAGCGCCACCGAACGAATGAGATAGAGCGACGAGCTTCGACAGTAGCCCGAGCGAGCGAAGCGAATAAATACAGTTCCATGGGCTTGTATTTGTACCTCCACACTTGGGAAGCCGGGTACCGTATCTTCTCTTGTTATATCTAGGATTAAGGCCAACCATGAAGGCGGACTTAAAGTTAGCTGTCACATGAGCTCCCCGCGCCCCTCATTTTCTTCCTCGTCCAAATATGCGTAACGGCGACGCCATCTGTAACCAACGTCACGCCCGCGTTGTGTGCTGGCGTGAACTGTACCGGTATATCGCTTAGATACCTATATATTTTTAGTTTTTATATGGCATTGTTATAGAAAAAGGTGAAATAAAGATGATGTGAACGTAGCACGGAAAGTATTTTATTTACATTAAATGCCTCTATAATCAGTATTTTAGTATTGTCATTTTGGTGCATAGCATATAATAAAGCAAGAATCCATTGGAAGTTGCGTCACATATTCACGTCACCAATACCGCAGTGCTTAAGAGGGTTCAGTAAGTTAAATTAGCAGCTCGAAATATGTCTGTACAAATATCGACAATAACAAAATAGAAATAACGTTGATGTCAGAGTGCATTGCAAAGTGGCTGTTACGACGATCGCTGTGTCGCCGGGTAGCGCAAAATAGAGAAAATAATGCTTTTCACATGTGTTAAGTTTGATATTTAAAAGTTTTAAACATCATTGTGTTAGATTTTTGTATTGCTCGTGTGTGTGTATAAGTTTTAACCTTGTCTCTTTTAAATTTAAGAAGTTTAAACTATTTATCAGTTTTTTAAAGCATTTGAAAGGTTATTAAAGGTATTTATTTTCTCGTTGTAGGTTAAAGCTTATTTTTTTCAAAGTTTTGTAATATTCATATAGAAAGTTTAAACCAATTTAAAAACGTCTGTAAACGCAGTTTTGCTTTTGAAGCCCCTTAAAGGATAAAGTGTATAATGTTCTGAGGTGTAGAACCAGTGCTTCCTTCCAGTGATGACGTACGGCGCTGAAGCGTAGTCTCTTACAAGGGCTTGATCCGCCAATTTAAGGTCGCTCAACGAGCTATGGAGCGGGCTATGCTTGGGATATCTCTAATGGATAACCCTACTTTCAAGGTTTTTAGCTTTACTAGTCTATCTTATCTCTCAAGCTTAATCGATAAAAATCGGGATCGAAGTCCAATGTTTGCGACTACAGAGCAATCGCTATACTATCGCCATACGCAAAGGTATTTGAATCCATTCTGTACCGTCGTATATTAAACCAGGTATCACCCTGGTTATGTGACGCTCAGCATGGATTTTTGCCAGGTCGGTCTACAGCAACTAATTTATTGTCCTTCGTCCAGCATGCTTCTACAGAAGTTGATAATAAAAAGCAAGTTGATGTAGCCTACTTCGACTTTCGCAAGGCCTTCGACCGTGTCGACAACGATGTGTTGCTCCGCAAAATGGCTGCTATTGGCTTTACACCACAACTGCTGCATCTTTTTGCCAGCTATCTGTCGGACAGGATGCAGTATGTTCAATATGGCGGCTGTATCTCGAAGCGTTATTACACTAGGTCAGGAATAAGTCAGGGCAGTAATTTGGGTCCGTTGGAATTTTTAATATTTATTAATGATCTCCCCAAATTAATATCTGATGACTTCATGATATTAATTTTTGCGGACGATGTTAAATTGGTTGCGTCACTAAATACCATCGATGAATGTCGACGTTTTCAGCGTGAAATTGATGCAGTGCACTCGTGGAGTGTCAAAAACTGCTTAGAGCTGAACGTCGATAAGTCGTTTGTATTTACTTTTCACCGAAAGCGTGATCCTCTCCATTTTCCTTACAAGCTCGCTGGTTCACCGCTACCGCGTGCGCTGGATTTTGTTAAGGATCTTGGTGTACTATTTACTGCTGACTTGAAGTACAGCTACTATATTGAAGAGTTGAGTAAGAAAGCGAGGAAGGCTCTTGGATGGGTATTGAGGTTATCAATGGATTTTAAAGACCCTCGCACGTTTCGTACTTTGTTTAACTCTTACGTTAGGAGTAGGCTGGAATTTAATTCGACGATCTGGACTCCATACGAGGCTAAACATGTACTTACGATCGAAAAAGTCCAAAAACTCTTCCTTCGTAATTTATACAAACGTACCTTTAAGTATTATCCCTTTTTATACCCAACGATGTTCCTATTGGGCACGTTAGGGTATAACAGCTTAGAGCTAAGAAGGGATTCCACAATGGCTATGTTTATGGTAAAAATTCTAAGAGGTTTGACTCATGTCCCATCGTTGCTGGCACTGATATATCTATGGGTGCCGGATCAGTACACGCGCGCGCGCAGTCATAGACTGTTCCAGTAGGCGCGTAGCAGTACGATTCGTACTTGGGCGGTTTTCTCAAACGTTGTTCGCGGGAAATTACCGTGTCCAACGACTTCTGACTTGTTTAGCAGCAAGGCATTGCTTAAAAACACGTATTTTTTTGCATAGAATGATAAAGTATATAATAAACTGAAGACTTTGTACATCAAAAGTGATGATTATTTTGAATTGGTTAAAATATGAGTAAAATGGAAAAAATAAAACGGAAAATTTCGAGTGTCCTACCCCCAGTAGGCAATATTTCAACTTATTTTTTTTGTTGTTCTCGTACTCTTTGGTACTGTTTTAATTGTTTTTTTAAAAGATCATATGTTCAAGATGTAAGATTTAACCTAATTACAAGACCGTTAGAGTTAAACTTAATATATAAATTAAAAGTTTTGTTATGTTTAAAATCAATCGCACGGACAGTCCGCAATACCGTCACGGCATTTTTGATCAAGTTGGAATAAAAATTACCATAAAGTAGGATCAATTTTGATAAATGGCTACATTTCAATCCATAGACAACCATCATATTTTGTTTATTGTCAGTAGTCTAGCCAAAAAACTGGTTCAAAGAGGTGGGCCGTCACGTGTCGAAAATTTTTGGTCCATTACAAACCCGCGTTTTTAAAGGTAAATATTACTGTTTGACGTAAAATGTTTGTAGTTATTTGTCACAATTTATCTATACTTAGAGAAAGTAGTAGTAGCTTGTAATATTTTCTATTGATTTAAGTGTAATTTTGATTCTATTCCCGACCGGCAGAAATACGTCACGTCCATTACGTTTCGTATTGTATTAAGGGATCGCAAAACGTGACGTAATGGAATTCTTAGGCAGTGTTTACCATGGCTAACATCCATCCATCCATCCGATCCATCCATCCATCAGCCCGTGTTCGTCCACTGCTGGACTTAGGCCTCTCCAATATTACGCCACTCTTGGCGGTCCTGCGTCATCCTCATCCAGCCGCTACCCGCAACGACCTTCAGGTTGTCGGTCAAATGGGCATGAGGTTGGCCTACGCTACGCTTTGCTGTACGTGGTCTCCATTCCAACGCCTTTCAGCCCCAACGGCCATAACAAATATAGAATTGGCTAATTGATAATGGAATTTAATTTCTTCAGTTTCGTATTTAGACCTTAAGGTTAAATCTCAGTCATTTACTTAAATGTGCACCATTTAACTTTGTTTGTCTTCCTAAGAAGTTAAAAACTAAGAAATATTTTGGTCTGTGCCAATTATAAATATATAATATATTGTCTTGTCACAAATTGTCTTGATCTATCGAAACAAACTTAAAATGCTGTTTTAAATTAATTTGGCCATGATCATGACAAAATTTTCATAAATTTCAAAGAATGGATTTATAAACCTAAGTAATATTGAAACAGATCAATTTTTTTTAGTTTTTAGCTTCTAAAGAAGACAAACAAACTTAAGTTGTGCAATTTAACCTTACCTTATTACAAGTTTCGTAACAATACTATATATTTTTATTATTCTTGTAAGTTCCTATAAGATTTGTGCTTTCTTTAACAGTAATTGTTACATACCTAGCAAGTTTAGTATTTCAATTAACGATTGAGACTTAAAAATTGATTAAAACGCGGTTTTGATGCCCTATTTTTGATACAGTGGAAATAATGCCTTATAGTTCCTTTACATTACATCACTTTCCATCACCGTGACGTGTCCCACTTTGGCTGTGCTATTTATATTAAATTTTCTATTGAATGCTTACATAATTTTTAATGTTCAGACACTATAAAAAGGACTTGCGAAACCCCTTTTAAGTATTTATATTAATATCTCATTACGTGCCGTATAAAAACTACATAAAAGATATTTTTAAGAAGTGATAGGTACCTAAAAGTGACGTAATATTATATTTTGGGCCGAACTACCTTTACGTGATTAAATTAATCATATTGTGATACTTTAATTAAGACTGATTTTCGTAACTTTTCAATTAATAAATGCTGTTAATTAATTGAAAGGCTAGTTAATATTTTATAACAACTTAATTTCGTGACGAAATGGAACTGTTCAAAGACTGAGTACAACTTTGACTTCAATTTACGGGAAAACTAGTGAATATTCAGGGCAAAAATTACTATTTGCTTTAAATTTATTTTATTAATAATCGATTAAAACACACATAACAGTAAAATTAATAATTTTTAAAATTGCGGAATCCCATTACGTCACGAACAACGTTTGAGAAAACCGCCCACTTATGATATTATTAAAATTGTTTATATTTGCACAGTTAATTAACTATATATATTTAAACATTATATTAAAAACTTAGAAAATTTAGGACGTTGCTGTAGCTATTATTTAGGTATTTGCAATTATTTAATTATAAGGGTCATTACAAACTTAGAATTGAAAGTTTAGATTGTATCTGACATAAAATATGCGTATTTTATTGTTATTCATTTATTAGAAATATTGCATTCATGGAACTTAGGTAAACTGAAAATTGTGAAATACTCTTTCAATATAGAATTAGAGGGACTTCAGTTTATTTACATCTCATGGTATTATTTACCTTGACCTATTATAGAAATATTAGAAATTTATTTAGTTTGCTTTTCGGTTTAATTAAGTTTCTTTTCATATTATGAGAAATACAAAATTAGAATTCAAAAGTTGGCGGCTACATTATCATAATAACACACCCGATCAGCATTCAAATCATTAGAAAAAATCGTACCTGTAATTTTAAGAAAACATAATTTCTATGATCATGGCATATAAAACAAAGGCGCGGGGTAAAGCGCGGGGCCGGGGCGGACGCCAGGCCACGTGCCAATCGGAGACACTCCGTGGGTCTACCGCGTAATTCTCATTTTCATCAACATCAATTTGAGATTGAAATTTGACGTGCGTGCGACGACGCCCGCCTAACATGCCATCTCTTTTGCACGCGTGGAATTTCGCATGCATTTGCTTGAAGTTGATACAAATGAGAATTACGCGGTAGAGCCCCTGGTCGGCTCGCTTTGATTTTAGCGTGTCGGCGTCGCCGCGTCGTACAAAGGGCCGCGCGGGGCGAAGTGGTGGGGTGCGGGGCGTTCCACTGACCTAGAGATGGAGTTTGTTTGCCCGCGCGAAGTTCATACAGCGAGGCGGCGTCAAGCAAGATGAATGAAAAGTGCCATATTTGTGGGAATTATGTTGCTTCAGACATTGTGACTGTAAAAAAACAGGGTTTACAAAGATTAATAAGTGCAAGCCAAGAACGACGAGATGGAAAACATGTTTTGTTTGAAGGCTTCCAAGAAAAGATATTACATCGAAAGTGCAGATTGCTTTACATCGATAGCAAAAGTGTAGCTGCATACAGAAAAAAGAACGTGTCAGAAGAATGGTACTTTCTAAAGCCTACTCCTCTTTTATGGCCAAACCAAAAATATTGAAAAAATGTATTATGGATTATCAACTCTATGACAACAAATGCAACATTTTTCTTTTTCGTACCACCAAAACTTCTACATGAAAAATCGTTTTAACTGAATGGTGTTTTTTTGGCTTGAATTCCCTACTGCTCCTAAGCAGTTTTTTTGGTTTAGTAAATTTATGCTTTGATAAATAGATAAACTTGATAGCTATAAATATAACATAGGATTATTCAATCGAACAATCACGTCCTTGTGAAAAGTATTATTTTCTCCTATTTCGCCCTCTCAAGGACGCAGCGAGCATCGTAACAGCCACCACGCATTGTGCGCTAATATGAACGTTATTTCAATGTCTTTTCCGTTGATATTCGTACAGACAAATATCGAGCTGCTAATTTGGCGATGGTAATCGCCTTAAGGGCCTTACTATCGCCAAATGGGTACTTTCTAAAGCCTACTCCTCGTTTACGGCCAAACCAAAAACAATGAAAAAAAGTAATATGAATACTCAGCTCTTAGACAACATATGCAACATTTTTCTATTTCATACCGCCAAAACTTCTACATGAAAAAATGTATTAATTAAATGGTGTTTTTGGCTTGAATTTCCTACTGCTCCTAAGTGGCTTGGCCGATTGAATTCATTTATGCTTCGATAAATAGATAAACTTGATAGCTATAAACATAACATAGGATTATTCAATCGAACAATCACGTCCAAGTGAAAAGTATAATTTTCTCCTATTTCGCCCTTTCAAGGACGCAGCGAGCGTCGTAACAGCTACTATGCATTGCGCGCTGATATTAAGGCGCTCTTATCCCAGAAGAGTGACTCTCTGTCTTTTTCTTTACGTGTAAGGAGTAAAGAAAATAACCACACTTTTGTACTTTTTCGTTGTTTTTATCGGTTTTTAAATTGTTTAAAAATAAGGGATATGTTTATTAAAACCCACTTACGTGGTCGACCTAGAAAATTTAAAGAGCAATATTACCAGATATGTTTTGTTAATAAAATAGTGGAATTATGAAAATGGCATGATTTGAAAGGTCTTATTACATACTGTGTTCGTGAATTATTTATATCGAGCAAAGTTTATCTGATCGTGTAACACATGCGTGGAAGACCTAGATAAAGGTTCTAACTATATTGCCTATTTTTTTTTGGAAGTTTTAGACGATATTTGAAAGTTCTATTTGACTTTGAAATTACTGATTTTGGGATAAGAGCGCCTTAACGTTATTTCAATGTCGTTTCCGTTGATATTCGTACTGACAAATATCGAGCTGCTAATTTGGCGACGGTAATCGCCTTAATACCTACTAGGTATATGATACCAACGGAACCCTACACTGCGCGTGGCCCGACTCGCACTTGGCCGGTTTTTTTTATATTTCTCATTTGTGTTCAACTTATTTTAAATCGCTATAGTTTTCCTGTAATTGGCCAGTTGATTGATTGATTGATTGATTGACTATAATATATATAAAGCTACTACAAAACGGTAACTGACTCACTGACTGACTGACATGGTTGTTTAGTTTGAAAGAGTCTTATGACATGATAGTGATGTATGTACGGAATGTCGGGTGTGTAATTGTGAGTGGGGAAAAACCTTGACATTTGACATTTTTTGACATTTGACATGGTTTTTTGACGTTTTAGTGAGGCAGGTCGTTGTATGGGAGTTTTGCAAGTGAGTAGGCGAGCCCGTAGGGCGTAGTGATGTACCTGGGTACTAGGGATGGGAAAAATTGTCATTTTTGACATTATTGACAGAACGAGCCCGCGAGCGCGAAGCGCGAGCGGGCAAAGTTCGTCCGTACAAGCAAGCGAGTGCGAAGCGCGAGCGGGCGCAGTCCGTAGTGATGTGCCTGGGTACTAGGGATGGGAAAAATTGCCTTTTTTTTTTAAGGGATGTACCGAAAAAAAATTTGTTTTGGCCATATCTTCGGAACGGAGGTCGGTCCATAGGGTGCCCAAAAAGTTTTTTTTTTTTTAATGTCAAAACTTTAACGGCCCGTATCTCCTAGACGGCTTGAGTTAGACCCTTGTTGATGGGTGTCTAAGAAAAGGTCTCGCCGAGATGTAGCCCCCCCCCCGGTGTCAAAACTTTAACGGCCCGTATCTCCCAAACGGCTGAAGCTAGACCCATGTTTATGGTACTCTAAGAAAAGGGCTCGACGAGATCTACCTGAAAATAAAATAAAATAAAAAAAATTAAAAAAAATTTTTCTGCCATATCTCCCGAACCGTAAGTCCTAGCGAGTTGCGGTTTTGACTTTAGTAATCTGTTTGCCAAGGGCTACCGAACCGCATATAAAAATTTGACATTTGACAGGTTTTGACATTTTTTTAACAGGTCCAAAAAAGTGCTCCGATTCGCTTGAAACTAAGTATCCAGGAGCAAGTGGGGTCGCTGATTACGAATCCACTGTCAAGTTTGACACTTTTTGACAAACGACAGGGATTTTGACACTTTTTCAAAAAAAATTGATCGGACATTTCTTCGGATCTAATGGTGAGGCCGAAGGCCGGGCACGACATCGTGGCTACCAGAGTCATATCCGATGTCATTCTAGGGAGACCGAAGGCATCGGAACCGTAGGAATCGAAATCGAAGGACCGTAGGAATCGTCCGGAATTTTCAATTTTTCAAGCAATACCTTGGAATCGACACCCCCACACAAGCTGATTGCCGCAATCCAAAGTGATGTGCTGTCATCCGTTGAGGAGTTCTATGGTGATGAAGCCAGGATCAAAGGTCACATGGGTATTCTGATAATCTCCAAGTAATACCCTTCAATCAGCAGCCTAACACAGTGATTGCCGTAATCTCGAGCTATGTGCTCCAAACCGTTGTGGGTTCTATGGTGAATATGATGATGAAGTCAGGATCGAAGTTCAGGTGGAAGAATATCGATTTTACAAGTAATACCCTACAATCAGCATCCTGGTACAGAGCGATTACCTCAATCTTGAGAGGTATGCTGTTATTTTCTGAGGAGTTCCACTGCTTATCTCTGAAGGGCTTTTTCAGATCATGACCAAATCTAAAATGGGACATACCTGGAAGCACACTCTTCCAAACAAAAAAAGAATCATTCAAATCGGTTCAGAAATGACGGAGTTATATTGAGTAACAACGCCAAAAAATAAACTTTTAACAAAAAAATAGCAACCGACTTCAATAGTAACTGCAGTCATTCACTAAAAAGTTAATAATAATTCTATAAAGACCGATGGTACCGTAGCAACACTTTTGCCGACTTCTTTCTTCCTGAAACGTTATGTTATCTAGAAGTCGGCGTTCTTATATTGGTTTCTATGTTGCTATATCCTAGGAAATACGCCGACTTCTAGATAACATAATGTTTCAGGAAGAAAGAAGTCGGCAAAAGTGTTGCTTCGGTACCATCGGTCTTTATAGAATTATTATTAACTTTTTAGTGAATGACTGCTGTTACTATTGAAGTCGGTTGCTATTTTTTTGTTAAAAGTTTATTTTATTTCACATTTTTAGTGTTGCTGGGTTAAATTGTGAGGTATAGGTAGTTCTTGCAAACGTGGTGTTAATATGAAACGAAGTTCAAGTGAGTATAAGTAGCCATGTTTGAGTAGCTTCCTGATATCAGCACCCTAACACAACATGATTACCGCAATCTCGAGTTATGTGCTGTCATCCGTTGAAGAGTTCTACGGTGATGAAGCCAAGATCGAAATTCAGGTGGGTACACTGGCAATTTTCAGCAATGCCCTGCAATGAGCACCCTAACACAAACTGGTTGCCGCAATCTAAAGTTAAGTGCTGTCATCCGTTGAGGAGTTCTATGGTGATGAAGCCAGGATCGAAGGTCAGGTGGGTATTCTGATAATCTCCAAGTAATACCCTTGAATCAGCACCCTAACGCAGTGATTGCCGCAATCTCGAGTTATGTGCTCTGATCCGTTGAAGCGTTGAAGAGTTCTATGGTGAATATGTTGATGAAGCCAGGATCGAAGGTCAGGTGGAAGAATGTCGATTTTCAAGTAATACCTTGTAATCAGCACCCAAGTACATAGCGATTGCTTCAATTTCGAGAGATATGCTGTCATTTTCTGAGGAGTTCTACTGCCTATCTCTGAAGACCTTCATCAGATCACGACCAAACCCAAAATGGGACCTACCTGGAAGTATACTCTTTCAAACAAAAAAAGAATTGTTCAAATCGGTTGGGAAATGACGGAGTTATGGAATAACAACGCCAAAAAAAAAAAAAAAAAAACGTACAGTCGAATTGAGAACCGCCTCCGTTTTGAAGTCGGTTAAAAAAATAAAAAATAAACATACATTCCAATTGAGAACCTCCTCCATTTTTGAAGTCGGTTAAAAATAGGAACCCCAACCTCGGCCCTCCCTATTTTTAACCGACTTCAAAAAGGAGGCGGTTCTCAATTCGACTGTATGTTTTTTTTTTTTTTTTTTTTTTTGGTTTTGTTACTCCATAACTCCGTCATTTCCCAACCGATTTGAACAATTCTTTTTTTGTTTGAAAGAGTATACTTCCAGGTAGGTCCCATTTTGGGTTTGGTCATGATCTGATGAAGGTCTTCAGAGATAGGCAGTGGAACTCCTCAGAAAATGACAGCATATCTCTCGAAATTGAGGCAATCGCTATGTACTTGGGTGTTGATTACAAGGTATTACTTGAAAATCGACATTCTTCCACCTGACTTTCGATCCTGGCTTCATCAACATATTCACCATAGAACTCTTCAACGTATCAGAGCACATAACTCGAGATTGCGGCAATCACTGCGTTAGGGTGCTGATTCAAGGGTATTACTTGGAGATTATCAGAATACCCACCTGACCTTCGATCCTGGCTTCATCACCATAGAACTCCTCAACGGATGACAGCACATAACTTTAGATTGCGGCAACCAGTTTGTGTTAGGGTGCTCATTGCAGGGCATTGCTGAAAATTGCCAGTGTACCCACCTGAATTTCGATCTTGGCTTCCTCACCGTAGAACTCTTCAACGGATGACAGCACATAACTCGAGATTGCGGTAATCATGTTGTGTTAGGGTGCTGATAGCAGGAAGCTACTCAAACATGGCTACTTATACTCACTTGAACTTCGTTTCATATTAACACCACGTTTGCAAGAACTACCTATACCTCACAATTTAACCCAGCAACACTAAAAAATGTGAAATAAAATAAACTTTTAACAAAAAAATAGCAACCGACTTCAATAGTAACAGCAGTCATTCACTAAAAAGTTAATAATAATTCTATAAAGACCGATGGTACCGAAGCAACACTTTTGCCGACTTCTTTCTTCCTGAAACATTATGTTATCTAGAAGTCGGCGTATTTCCTAGGATATAGCAACATAGAAACCAATATAAGAACGCCGACTTCTAGATAACATAACGTTTCAGGAAGAAAGAAGTCGGCAAAAGTGTTGCTTCGGTACCATCGGTCTTTATAGAATTATTATTAACTTTTTAGTGAATGACTGCTGTTACTATTGAAGTCGGTTGCTATTTTTTTGTTAAAAGTTTATTTGAAAACAATTAAAAATAAACATTAAAATTTAATCAGCAAAATGAAGTAAAACTTACGACAATTTGTTACCAATGTTATTTAAGTCTATAATACCAATTGTATGTAACTATAATAAATAAAGATCTTATTGATTGAAAAATAGGTAGGTACCTACATAGGTAACCTATTGCATGAGTTGCATGAGTGTAGGTAAGTAGTGTATGAAACTACACATAACTAGGTACTTATTAAACGGCTCGTTTTTCACCGACTTCAAAAAAGGAGGAGGTTCTCAATTGGATTGTATTTTTTTTTTACTCACACTCGTGTTTTAATAACCTCTTTATGTGCCAGTTTCATACAGTTCATATTCACGAGAAGTATCCACATCAAAACTATTGAGATTGTAATGAAAACATTGAAGTAAAATATGAAAACACATAAGTTATTTTGTCAAAAATTTACATAATATAATATAAGATAACAAAAGTAACACGTCCATGATCATTCCGCCAAGTTTAACCTTTTTATAAAATTCTCGTACAAAATCACTAGTGCACTTTACCAACTGGAGCCGACCGCGAGCGATCGTCGCGTCGCACTGTTTCACCCCCGCCAACATCTGTTATGCCCTTACATTATAAATTAAAAGCATTTACTTCTAAATTCACCTATATATATATATATGCATAATTTATCATAATAAAAAGTTTATGAAAAAAATGAACTTTAAAATTTTATTTGCTGATGTAAGTACTTATCTTGACTGCCCTCGCGCTCTCCGCTCGCCACGGCTACAAAGTAGTACAAAGCGAGCCGACCAGCCCACGACCGTCACGCGGCATAGCGTCCCCGCCCCCGCGCTTCACCCCGCGCGTATTTTTGTGTGCCATGATAATCGAAATCATGTTTTCTTAAAACTACATGTGCGAATTTTTCTAATCTTTTGAATGATGATCGGGTATGTTATTATGATGAAGTAGCTGTCAACTCTTGAATTCTAATTTTGTATTTCTCATAATATGAAAAGAAACTTAATTAAACCGAAAAGCAAACTAAATAAATTTCTAATATTTCTATATTAGGTCAAGATAAATAATACCATGTGATGTAAATAAACTGAAGTCCCTCTAATTCTATATTGAAAGAGTATTTCACAATTTTCAGTTTACCTAAGTTCCATGAATGCAATATTTCTAATAAATGAATAACAACAAAATACGCATATTTTATGTCAGATACAATCTAAACTTTTAGTTCTAATTTTGTAATGACACTATTAGATTCAATAATTGCAAATACCTAAATAATACCTACAGCAACGTCCTAAATTTTCTAACTTTTTAAACAAAGCTTCAAATATGCATAACCTATCTACTATCCGACAACTAAGGATTTTAATAATATCATAACTTACGTCGAAATTAAAACGTCCGGCTACGCGCCTACAGTGTCCGGGGGCTCGCACTAACCTCGTGAACAAGGCCCCTCTCAGCCGCGTGCTTCGTTTACTCAACGGTATGGCTAGAAATCAACCAGAAATGGATATTTTCTCTGCATCACTGACCCAAATCCACACATGTGTGGTGAAATACTTGGAGCAGTAACCATATTTTTATTCTAAGTGTATGTATATTTTGATTTTTAGTGTATTAAAATTTGTTTCTGTTTTCCATGTATACGCATTGGACTTGTGTCTGTAATGTATTCATGTGTATTAATAAATAAATAAATAAATAAATAAAAAATAAATAAATAAATACCTAAACTAAAGAAAGAAAAGAGACTAAAAAAGTGACTGATAAAATTATCACCTGACGATAATCATTTTCAGCATACCAACAACCACGATTATGTAATCAACTTTACATCAGTGGCGTGCTTTTTTCCGGAAAATCAATCAGGTCAAGTATGACAATAAAAAAAAAATTTGAAAAAATTCAAAAAAAAATACATACAACGTGTAACAGAAAGGTGTAACCATATTTGAAGAGCTTATTCAGTCAATGGTATAGAACAACTTTTACTATGGAACTAAACCAGTAGGTATCTCGAAAAATTTTTTTTACTCTTTCATAGAAAAATGCAATGCCGCTTGGCCGAAATGTATGGAAGGGCAGATTTTTTTTTGAGATTTCAGGGTTGGATCCATAGTAAAAGTTGTTCTATACCATTGACTGAATAAGCTCTTCAAATATGGTTACACCTTTCTGTTACACGTTGTATATACAAGGTGACTTTTTGATCATCGTCCAAATTCATACTGGTGGCTTGGTAAGTGATCAGTATCATGGATCAATAACAATTTTTGTAAAATACGTAAAATGAAATTTCGACTCCCCATAGTGATTCACTCGGAACTGGAAGTGAATTTCTATGGGAAGCCGAAATTTCATTTTACAAATTTCACAAAAATTGTTATTGATCCAAGATACTGATCACTTATCAAGCCTCCAGTATGAATTTGGACGATGATCAAAAAGTCACCTTGTATATGACGCCAGTGAACATTTTCATAAAATTATTTTTTTCAAGTTATTTTTTTTATTTTTTATTGTCGTATTTGTCCTTCTTATTGCATTTCCGGAAAAAAGTTCTGTGCACACCACTGCATTTCATACAAGGATTTGGTGGCTGTAATTTGGTAAACATTTATATAAATATGTACTTACGTCAAAATGGCCCTCACAACAATACTCTGTTGTTTTGGGAGACAGCTCTTCCCTTCTCATGACTTTGCTTGCTTTGGACAAGTGTTATGACGTCACTCTCAGGGCGGCCGCATGAGAGCTTTTATTCCCGTGCATTAAAGATATGAATTTTAAACTTCGTCAATTTATTATCGTATAACAATGAAACTTGTGTCATAGTTTAAGTTATGAAAAGTACATTCAATATAATAATAAATTGGTTGTGGAATAGTCTATTAAAAAAGGGAATATAAGGTCTTTCAATTTGAATTGAAAGTGATTTAGGAGGTGATTCAGTATCGTTAATACATCATATTCCACTGCAAAGCACTTTTTTTGCGCGAACTTTTTTTTCTCTTCTCAGTACAAAGTGGTCTGATCAGCTGACTCAGTTTGTATGGACAAGTGAAGAAAAAGTTTGCGCAAAAAAAAGTACTTTGCAGTGGAATGTGATGTGTTAACGATACTGAATCACCTCCTAAATTACTTTCAATTTAAATTGAAAGACCTTATATACAAATACAAATTATTTATTTTCCTAATAAAAAATACAACATCAATCCTATATAAGTATTAAATTTACCCTGAACTGGGAAAAAAACCCCGGCTCTCAGGGTAGATAGCTATCTTTTTTTATGCGTTTTTTTTTAGTATGTAGTTTTTTTGTAAAAGCTTCGTGAACACAACCTACCCTGTGACGGAAGTTGCTGACCAAATGCGAAACCCGTTGGGCAGAGTAAATAATAAATATGATTTGTGGAAAATTACAATAGTTTTCATCAAAACAATGTACCTATGCTAAGTTCTACCAAGTGCCGACAATCTCTAGAGCATGAATAACGGCAGACTTTCGAGGATTCGTTTGAAGAAATTCGGACTCTCCTTGTATTGAAAAAAATACATTTGATTTATTGATATTTTATCTAGGGACTCTACTTAAAAAAATACATTTGATTTATTGATATTTTATCTAGGGACTCTACTTAAAAAAATACATTTGATTTATTGATATTTTATCTAGGGACTCTACTTAAAAAAATACATTTGATTTATTGATATTTTATCTAGGGACTCTACTTAAAAAATAAACTTTTAACAAAAAAATAGCAACTGACTTCAATAGTAACAGCAGTCATTCACTAAAAAGTTAATAATAATTCTATAAAGACCGATGGTACCGAAGCAACACTTTTGCCGACTTCTTTCTTCCTGAAACGTTATGTTATCTAGAAGTCGGCGTTCTTATATTGGTTTCTATGTTGCTATATCGTAGGAAATACGCCGACTTCTAGATAACATAATGTTTCAGGAAGAAAGAAGTCGGCAAAAGTGTTGCTTCGGTACCATCGGTCTTTATAGAATTATTATTAACTTTTTAGTGAATGACTGCTGTTACTATTGAAGTCGGTTGCTATTTTTTTGTTAAAAGTTTATTTTATTTCACATTTTTTAGTGTTGCTGGGTTAAATTGTGAGGTATAGGTAGTTCTTGCAAACGTGGTGTTAATATGAAACGAAGTTCAAGTGAGTATAAGTAGCCATGTTTGAGTAGCTTTCTGCTATCAGCACCACATATCGAGTTACAGCATATCGAGTTATGTGCTGTCATCCGTTGAAGAGTTCTACGGTGATGAAGCCAAGATCGAAATTCAGGTGAGTACACTGGCAATTTTCAGCAATGCCCTGCAAGGAGCACCCTAACACAAACTGGTTGCCGCAATCTAAAGTTATGTGCTGTCATCCGTTGAGGAGTTCTATGGTAATGAAGCCAGGATCGAAGGTCAGGTGGGTATTCTGATAATCTCCAAGTAATACCCTTGAATCAGCACCCTAACGCAGTAATTGCCGCAATCTCGAGTTATGTGCTCTGATCCGTTGAGGAGTTCTATGGCGAATATGGTGATGAAGCCAGGATCGAAGGTCAGATGGAAGAATGTCGATTTTCAAGTAATACTTTATAATCAGCACCCAGGTACAAAGCGATTACATCAATTTCGAGAGGTATGCTGTCATTTTCTGAGGAGTTCTACTGCCTATCTCTGAAGACCTTCATCAGATCATGACCAAACTTAAAATGGGACCTACCTGGAAGTACACTCTTTCAAACAAAAAAAGAATTGTTCAAATCGGTTCAGAAATGACGGAGTTATGGAGTAACAACGCCAAAAAAAAAAAAAAAAAAAAAAAAACATACAGTCGAATTGAGAACCGCCTCCTTTTTGAAGTCGGTTAAAAAATACATTTGATTTATTGATATTTTATCTAGGGACATTGTATTAATATTTATACTTTTGAAAAAAAAAACAATTTTTTTCCACCCTCATTTTTTTGGTTTTCTAGCGTTCGTTTTAAGAACGCGGTTAACAAATCAACTTGATTTTTTTTTCATAAAATAGGTGACAGAACTATACTTACGTGTATATGCAATATTTTTTTCCCTTTAAAATATTTTGGTATTAGCTAAAAACACACCAATTTGTTGTTCCGCTGCGTGATCACTAGTATTACGCGTCAAAGAATAAGGGGCCAGTGAGCCAACATATAATCGCCTCTCTTAAAAGCAAATAAGGCCATTGGACTCATTGTGCTGGACAGGTAATAAAAAAAGTTGCTAGGGTATGCCATCCTCTTAACTTCAAAGATCGCTTTTATTGTGATAATGCTGGGGTTGTACCTGAGTATATCGCTACAAATCTTCGAGCTGTGACAAGATACAACCGATGTCCGCCCATTATCTCCCATCTTTGTGGACAAAAAAACAAAACGCTTGAAGTATCGGGAGATACTCGTATTATATAAAATGCTAAAATAGTTTTCTCCCAGTCAACGCAGATCTTGCTGAAAATAAATCCAAATATTTAAGATGAAAAGCTTCAAAATCAAAGACGAGAACAATTCCGGAGAAATATTTATTGCGTACGGGATCACCAAAATTTTGTACAGTAATATTTATATTAACACTGACAAATATTTACAATTTCGCCTAGTAAATGTATCATTTAATTACGATCTACATATTATTTCTTTTTTATTTACATACAAATAACAAGATTTGTTTAGTTTTAATAATTATTTTAATAATTAATAAATCTATCTTAAAAATCAAGTAAGTATACTGTTGGTTAATTCATATCTACTTTTTACTTTTATGTAAGTATTTACCATATTTTCAAGTTTATTAAATAAGATTTCTTTTGGTAAATACAGGCAAATATAAATTGCTTATAAACTTTATAATAATTATTCTATGCAGTTTTTAATTCCTCTGAGAAATATTCTTAAATACAATCCAGTTATTCTTTTTACACACGTAAACGTCAAATTCTCACTAATTTTTAGTTTATAAAATAAATTTTATTCACAACGTGCTAAATACTAAATTTTAATTAGTATTTTTGCTATTTCATTGGATTTAAGGGATATTTATATTCTTTAATTACGTCCTTTTAAATTCAATTTGAATACTTTTTAATAAAACTATTGGGAAGAGGTATAAATACGGCAGTTTTTGCTGAAATATATAAAATAATCTCCATATATATGCAGGAAGTGACGATTATCTACTACATTATTCAGCGTAACAAACCCAAGTAAGAAGATTCATTCGATAGTTTCGAAATTTATTAATATTTGCAATTCCTTCCGAAAATACACGGAGAATAAATATTTTTAAAATACTACCAGATCGTTTTGCAAAAAAAACCTTGTTAACAAACACAAAATTATGTTTTATTTACTTGAATTATTATCTACATTAGATTGTTCAAGTTAACTGAACAATAAATAAGTAAAGTCAACAATAAATGTAGACGTCACATATAGTACAGTGTTTACTGTTTAAATGTACTATATTCAGGTTAACGGAACCAGAATTTTTTCTCAGTGTAACTTAAGCAGTGTAAAGTCTATAAGACAAAAATATTACTAGTTTAAGGTTAAACGTCAGTCGCTTAGCGCAAAGTGCATAACTTAACTTTGCTTTTCTTGTTTAAAAGTTAAAAATTAAAAAACCTTTTCTTATGTAGCAATTGACGCCAATAGGTGAGGATTATAAAGCATGAGTTTGAAATTTAATGCACAATTAGTCATGATCTTGTCCAAACAAAGTTAAATGGTTTTTGAAAAGATCATGACTAATTGTGTATACAATTTCAACTCTTTCTTTATAAACCTTACTAATACTGAACTGTTGGCGTCAATTGCCACATACCAAAAGGTTTTTAATTTTTAACTTCTAAATAATAAAAACAAAGTTAAGTAATGCACTTGGCGCTTAGCGACCGACGGTTATCCATAAGTACAAATGTGTTATAAAAAATGACAAAAGCCAATATTTTGTTACAAACCTTTTGTTTGTTAAAACATAAAGTTTGTTTATGGGTCGGTTTCGCCAAGCACGCGAGAGCGTTTGGACAATTTAGCATGTTGAATCAGAATATTTTTAACTAATAAATTTATCGTAATTTATCGGTTATCGTTTAGAATGTATCGATTCTATCTGTCAAATGTATCTAATCGACGCGTACGTGCTCGAATAGCAGAAACGAACCTCGGTAGCGCAGTCAGTAGCGCGCCTGTCATGTAAGCAGGAGGTCGCACATTCAAATCCTGGCCATTTTTTCCAGGAATTTTTTCAAAATATTTGTTCTTTTAAAATTGTTTCTGATTGATTGCACGTTTTTAATGCACTCTAATAATATATTATTTTATTTAAAAACTAGTTTATTATCGCTTCTAAAAAAGAAAAAAAAAATATTTTAGTCCAATATTGTGATTTCAATCAGTTTTATTCTTAAAATTAGGCTCATTCTGAAAAATTTTACATATTTTGCGCACATTCCGGATACCCTAGATTTTTTACTTTATTATAGGCCAGTCTTCGCAAAACAACTGTGCGCCAAAGGAAGGCCCTCTCGTAATCCGTTTTGCAGCCGGATTGTGAAAATCGTATCTTTTTCTAATAAATCGAAACAGAACACTTATATTCAAAATTTACTCAATAGTTCCTCAACAAAACTTTATTAACTATGTATTGTGTATGTTGCCATCGCAAAGTTTCCATTGGTTCCTGTCAATTAGAAATCAAAAATTTTGAATTAAAAAATAACTGAAATTCTCATGTACAGAAAACAATGAAAACTTTGCGAATGCAGCTTACACAATACATAGGTCAGTAATAAGGTTTTGTTAAATAACTATTGAGTGAGTTTTGAATGTTTCGATTAATTAGAAAAAGGCGGGTTTTTCACAATCCGGCTGCGAAACCGCTTTTAAGTACTACTTAAATCCAGTAAAAATATGGTTAAGTTTAAACTTTCAACTGACTGCAAAAAATAGGCATACATAATCCTCTGATTTGCACTTGCTGATTAAGCTCCTCCCATTTTGTTTGATAAGCATCGTAAGAGTATAATTCCTTATTTTTCGTCTCTCCCCGCGCATACCTAGGGCGATACGTTACATGTGAGTGTAAAACCTTGCAGATGAAAGAAAATTGGTCATATAGGAGGTTATGTTATTACCTAATCATAATTGATATTAAATAAATGTTATTTCCGAAATTTACATAATGTATAAGGTAAAAGTGATACGCCAGAACTTTACAAATGCTATTTTTATTAATTTCAACTTTCTAACCTACGAGTAATCCAAATTGGTAACAGTAAGGCTGGGGCTTTGGTGAGGCGTGGCGACAGGTCGTAAGGGCGGCAAAAATACAAACATGGCGTCAAATTCGCTGCGAGTTTTGATAGTCGTCAACTACAAATTGTCTGTCTGAGGACTATTAGGAGAAATGGATCACCGCAAAAGTCATATGATTGCAAATTCTGGTTAATTTCCTAGTTTAAGGAAAGAATTTCAAAACTATCCTAGCATAATTTGGTAAATTTCCATCAGATTCCAAAATTGGTGCGATTGTTAGGTTGCTTGTTATTATAAATTCGGGAGCCGAGCGAAGCGAAGCGGGGCGAGTTAATTTCTAGGAACAGGGGTCGCCTTGCTCTGCTCTTACAAGTAATTGTACAAAAACCGATTTGTTTTTATGAATTTAGCAGTGAAATAAAAGAACAAAACTAAATTCATACTACGGCAAATGCAATAGTCTTAAAGCAACTATAGTATAAAAAAAAATGTATATTTGAAGGGTACAGGAAAAAAAGGGGCTTGATAGATTTTGAACGGGCCTTTAGTATGCCGTGTTCAAAACAAACTAAAAGGGGCTGGTTTCCTGTTATATGGGCATAACAAAAAAAACTAAAAAAGACTAAAAGTAGCATATTGCGACGTAAACCGGGATAAAAGGAGCGCATTTTATTCGATACTGGCTAAGAAGGGGTACATTGACAACTCACAATCTTAGAACGCGCCCATTGCACCGCCATTTTAGATTTTCTGTCATACTTCTAATATAGTTTGAAACCTTTAAATAGCTTTTTCTTGAAATAGCATAAATGTCAATTAGCCCTTTCTTTTCCTGTACCCTTCATTTACATTAGTACCTATTTGTTTTAATTTTTTGTAGCTGAGAATTGTTTTTTGGATATTATAATTAATTTCTTATTCTAAGATGCGAATTTTGTGGCAACGTGGCAACGTGCTAAAACACAATGTTTCTCACCGTTTAATTTTCTTCGTTCTCGTACAATATTTTCAACTCTTTGCACTTTCTTGCCGCCCAGATAGAATTCGCTAAAAGCGGTAAATTCGCCTCGCCTCTCAAAGACAACAGCCTAAGCTTCCATAACAGGGCTACCGTTAAATAATTAGTAAATATTAATTTAAATGATTATGAAATTAAAGGAATTCGTTTGTGAAACGAATAGACCGCACGAATTTGCACAGCAATGCAAATAGTTGGTATACGTACATGATTATTTAATCAGCCTAATTCACAACTATTCAGCTAGCCCTGTTATGATGTTAGGAGATTCTGAGCATTTATGAAGATTTCCATTTCTTATACGACTAAGCGATCATCCTAGAGCCTATTTAGGTAATCTTAAAGGCTACGCCAACTTAGCAGTGCCACCTTTTATCAGACCTCCTATGTATGGTTAGATTTATTCTATCGATTCATGTGCAAATCACAAGTAATTTGCACATGAATTTGTTTCGTTTGACATTCTGAAAAATCTGCCTTTGAATTCAACATCCAACCAAAGCGAAAAAATTTTTAGATAAGAGGAGTTTTGTTTTGTTAATGAAATTAAACATTTGTTTACTTCAAAGTCGTTAAATACCCTTAATAGCACACCGTGCGTAAAATGACCACTTTACGGTCGGCAAAGTCGGCATTCTCCGCACTTGTACTATATAAAATTATACGAAACTCGTGCGAGAAACTTTTTCTCGACTCGTGTGATTGCAGCACTCGCTTTCGGCTCGTGCCGCAAACTCACACTCGTCAGAAAACGTTTCATCGCTCTCGTATCGTAATGTACTATTCAATTGATACTAAATAGTTCCCTTGTAATAATAATTGGTTCCAAATATGAATAAGAGCTGTTTCAAGTAAATTTTTAAAGGTGCGATTTTTTGGACGCCGAGTGTATATGAATATTACGAGTACAAAACATCGAAAAAAATACATGTCATTTATTGACCCATGTCCCGTAATTGTGATGTTTTAAAACCTCTAAAGCTTTAACCTACAACGGGTAAATAAATACCATTAAAATGCTTTAAAATGGTTTAAAGAACTGATAAAATGTTTAAACTTTGGTTTTAATGGTTTTGGTATTTCATTTGTATGAACTAGGATTGCTCCGCTGGCCTCTTTATATTTAGTTCTATGTCAGCTCATGCCATATTTAAAAACCTTGTACATCTATATATCATGAACTCCAATCAGAGACGTAAGTTTCGGCTAGAATTCTTTAGTTCAATATTGTAAAATGGGTATTCTATTCAAGTTTAGTTCTACATTTGTTATTGTAATTGGTACAAGTCATATTTTACTTTGATGTCTGAATCCGAAAATAAATTTAGTAAGGATAAACCTTCAGCTTGCACCCATTTTATACGTCTTAACAAGTTATAGATTTACAAGTTAAAGACTGCCCCGCTTGCTGAAGGTTTTTTTTTTTTTTTCAATCGGTTATTTCTGGATCCAGACGTGATAGAAAAATATAGTTTCCAAATATGGAATGACTTAACGTAGAATCTTGATACTGGTAAAAGGTCTCGCCGTCAGCATTGGGCAGGGCAGTCAGCAGCAGCCCGTCTACATTGATGGCTGATTTTTCAGAATTAAAAGCACAAAAGGTTATATTTTGCACTGAATTAGTTTAACTAACAAAGAACTAATTGGCTGATGCATTTACAAGTCCATAGGAAAGCTAGATAAAGGTGGTCTCTAGATGAGCATTACATTACCAATGTCAGTATTGGCATTGCCTTTGACTCCTTTGCCACCCAAGACGCCGCAGATACACTATACAAACAAAATTGACCCTTACAGCCTAGAACTCTGAGCTTCATTTAGCGACTACCGTCATCGGCATAGCAGATGTATGAGTACACTCGCGAACAGAAGTAGGCAGGTCACGCTTGAGGTAATACCGTGGATTGCGCTGGTGTTTCTGCGAAGAATAGCCGCCATTTTGTTGCCTGGAAAAGGAAGAAAATGTCAGTTGTTTCCTTGGATAAAACAAAAAATACAAAACTCAATACCATGTAAGTTTTTTAGTTAAGTAGGTATAATAATTATAATTAGCTGGTGCGGTCGGCCGCGCGTCAGCGGATACCCACGCCAAGTCATAGCTTAGCAAAGGCACGTAAAGTGGTAGCGGAGGCGTGGCCGCTTATGTTCGGCTGATCGTACTAATTACTTTTATTGAAGTAGGTACTAATTTTATTAAAATTGTATCAGAGACTCACGGATCCCACAGTCAAACTGCACATGCAGTTTTGTGGGTCATATTTAGCTATAAGATAATCTACCTTTTGATAAATAAAAGTATTCATTCATTCATTCATTCAAAAAGGAAGATACGGTTGGCGGCTTCCTGCGATTGGACCTATAAATTCAGGCCCATGGACCTATATTTATTCGCTTCGTCTTGCTTGCGCTACTGTCGAAGCTCGTCGCTCTATCTCTTTCGTTCAAATCAAATCAAATCAGCATTTATTTGTTAATTTTTTGGTAAATACATTGGATTTTTTATTACTGATTCGATCACGTAGTAAAGAATGT
This sequence comes from Ypsolopha sequella, assembly GCA_934047225.1. Classification (NCBI taxonomy): domain Eukaryota; kingdom Metazoa; phylum Arthropoda; class Insecta; order Lepidoptera; family Ypsolophidae; genus Ypsolopha; species Ypsolopha sequella. Next base: position 5,981,794 of record OW204002.1, on the reverse strand, counting down.
ACATTTACGAACGAAAATCTCTTGTTTTCTCATTTGATTCTGTACTAAAGCGGTATTTGGTGTGGCCGAAGGCCGAGCCGCGTTTCCGAACGAAACCATTTCTTATTCTTTGAATTGCTTTTCTGTTATAGTGTTTGGCGGGGCCGAAGGCCGAGCCATGTTTTTAGACGAAATTATATTTTGATCTCTAATTATATTTTTACTTTTAATGTATTTTTATCATCAAGCAACTAGCCCCGAGAGAGAAATGTCCGTGCGCTAAGTTTTCCCCTCTACGCCGTTTTATTGTTCAAACCAACTTGCCCCAAGTTGGCTGCGAGCTACAGCTCTTTTTCTCAAATAGTTTGCAGTACATCCGCAAGCAATTTTAAAATTTTGGAGACTATGTAGGTATATTACGTACCAAATAGTACTAATTACACATGAAAAAGGAAATCTGTCAGATACACAGCGTGTATCCCGCATACCCGTTCACCAAACGTCGCGTCTTTGAAGTAGCCGACACCGAGTTTTTGCGAGTTCGGCGGCCCGTTGGTATCGGCGAAATCCAAACTTTTTGAGCATAACCAACAATACTAATGTTTGTAGATAGCTGCTATCGAAACAGATATTATACTCACTTCCTTCAGAAACGAAGACGTGTATAGAAGCGGGCTCGGTGTTGCTAGCGCTGCAGGTGTAATTCCCGGAATCCTTCAATGTGGCCCCTCGGACGGTCAGCCGGGACTGAGTCCGGGCCCCTGGCTCAGTCTCGACTGTGATGCCTCCCCTAGTCGCGTCGTAGTTGATCATCCGGTCGTTGTGGTACCAGAACACGTACTGGGGAGGTGTGGGGCTCTGAAAGATGGAGAAACCTTCGTTAGTTTCGAGATATTTTTTTCATTTCGAGAGAATAAATATATATTAAGGTTAAACTTCAGTCGTTCGGTACAAAGCGCACAACTTAACTTTGTTTTTCTTGTTAAGAAGTTATGTAAAACATATTGATCTATGGCATTTCACGGCAATAGTTGACGATAAGTAAGTTAGATTTATGAGTCAACAGCTTGAAACTTAATGCACAAGTAGCCATGATTTTGTCGAAACAAACTTAAAACAGCATTTTAAGCTTGTCTGGACAAACTCGTGGCTAATTATGCATTTTATTTCAAACTGTTGATTTATGAACCTAACTCATTTATTTATTATTTATTTATTTATTTATTTTAACCTTAAGTAATTTGCTTTTTCCAAGCTTTATTTAATTTTTCATTTAGTGTAGTTTAAAAATAAAAAGATATTTTTAGATATATTTTGGTCAACGGTGTATTCTACCCATATCTTAGACTGATGACGGTCCCACACCGTAATATATATCAACATTTTTTGTTTTATTTTTAATATTAGGTCTTTACATATGAAATTGCCGTTTTCTATAGAGAATTTGAACGAAACTCAATTTTCAGTGCTAACAATTTTGTTTTTTTAATGACAATACCGAATTATGTAGTTTCTTTTGTGTATGAATGAGACAACATTAAGCTAACAGCAAAATTAATTAAATTTTTGAAAAGTGTCAGCGGTACAAAAGTATTAGGAATCTTATCATAGAAATGGATACCATTTAGGACGAACTGTTTTTGAACATTGAATTTTTATAATCAAACTGAAAATAAAAACAAAATGTAATACCTTAAAACCAACTTTCAAACAAAAAACAAAAAATTTAAAAAGCTACACATTGAATTACTTACAGGAATTATAAATTTGTAAGAAAATTTCAGCAATTTCTCATGTAAAGATCTATCATAAATAGGTTATATAATACTAGAATTATCTAAGTAGATATACATAATTTTGCGGATATGTATCTTTGGGATAGTCGTTCAGTATGATCAGGAGAGTATGACCTGGATGACAGAATTTTCATTCCCGCGTTCCTTATGTAGTCAAAATGTAGGGACTATAAAAAAAAACCGGCCAAGTGCGAGTCGGACTCACGCACGAAGGATTCCGTACCGCCCCGAACACACACAGTACAGAATATATAATGGGATATATAATATATGATATGATGATATATAATATACACAGAAACGTAGAGACCAGTAAATTATAATTATAAGATAAGGATGCAAATAAGTAATTTTATCATAAAATTTATTGGTAGATAGAGGGGTACCTCCTGACGATAATCCTGCCGGCGCAGAACAGACAGAGAGACAAACAGACCCTCTCAGGATAGACCTAACGCTTAGCCATGAGCGTTTCCATCTTATTAAGGCGCTACGAAAAAAAAAAAACGACACTTTAAGAACTTGCATATCTACTTCGGTAAATAATATATTATTTTGATAAAATAGTAAATTATTTTTGGAATTTTTTTCTAGGGATCTGTTAAAACGGAAACGCGATTGGAGAAATTCGGCTCGATAGAAATATTTATTGAAGTTAGGTCTTTTTCACAAATTAGGACATTTTAGAATGACATATGGACTGCAATTATATTTTATTAGATGGGTTTTCACGGTATCTAGGATTTGCCCATCTATTATGTATCTTTAGTTGCCAACTGGACTAGGTGCCTATCATCAAAAACATGGCTAAAAACGGAACTTTCAAAATTACTATTAGTTGGTATTGAACAAGTGCGAACATATCGTTAGAAAATCGGAATTCGATAGTATATCTATGTTTTTGATGATAGGCACCCAGTTCAAATGGCAACTAAAGATACATAATAAGCCCTCTGGTTAAACGACATTTTAATAGCAACTTTATTACATTTTATATTAATAAACGACTTTTTGCTACTTTTCCCCGAATCCGTCCCTCTCGCACTGAGGGTTTTTTCGCATATGGAGTAACAGGGACGCTAAAACTTTTACATATCGCCTTAATAAAATAGAAAGAAATCCTGCGTATTATAGTAATAATACAGCCTTAAAAAAATGTACTATGCCTCCCATATTTTCGCTTCACTCGAGTCAGGTAGAGAAGTAATAAAACTAAACAAAATATGCCCGTATTTCAGCTGACAATATCTTCAACTAGTTTACAGGGGCGGCTCAAGTTACAAAATCGAAACCGGGTCAGTGACTTCGGAAGAACGAAATAAAGCTTCCGCCCCAAAACATGCCGCAGCGATACCGTACTAAAATTTTCATTTCTGTAAAGTAAATAAAATATAAAGGGTGATAGCTATAAAAATAGGCTGGGTAGGTCTCAAAAAATCGTTTTTACGAACCAAGCACGACGTGTTTTACGATTTAGCGATATAATCGTAAAAATTGGCCGCATGATTTATTTGGTTTACGGCTGCTTACTTACTAGTGGGGTTTACTTTTGTATTTTAGGGTTCCGTAAGGGCTTAAGACCTTATTAGTACGCAGTTCGAGATTTCGAAAGTTAGGGAAACTTTGCTTATAATCATGTTTTAGTAGACAGAGAATGGAAAGGAAGATAGTGACAGTAATACTAGTGTCGATTCAGTGTAACAATAAAGCCGATTTTGAAGGCTTTAATTTTTGTTTTAGTGCTGTCAAAACTTAAATTTTTCCAAAGTTATTTAGCTTCTGTTCCTAAAAATTAAGGGCTAGTTTGCAATGAAGAAAGTTTAGTTTTGACAGCAATAAAACTAAAATTAAAGCATTCGGAATCTTTTTTTTTTTTTTTTTTTTAATATTACATTTGTTGGTTCCTGGCTCCCAAGCTAGAATTCTCTGTCCAATGGGTAGCCAGGCTTCTTTCGTACAGTAAGTAGGTTTTGCTACATATGCTTATGGCTAGCTTAACATAAGACTAATTAACAATTAATTAACAATATATCAAACAATATAACAATATATATCACCGATCAAACAATATTAGTGCGGGTAGGTACCTAGTCAATCGGCTTTACTATTTAACTTATTTGACAGGACTAAGCTTAATGGGGATCAACAGGCAAAGCTAATTACAGATGGCGCTAGCATAGGTCCGACCAATAAATACAACGGTCCGGCTATGTCAAACTTTGTTGTTGGGTGTGTTCCGGTTTTTCTACTCGTTTTCTCCAAAAATCTCGCGTTTTTTTACTTCCTCTTATCACCTGTATTTCAATATGTAGGTATACAAAGTCTAACAGAAGAGCTTATTCAGTCAATGGTATAGAACAACTTTTACTATGAAAGAAACAACATACCTCGAAAAAATAATTTACTGTTTCATAGAAAAATACAATGCCGCTCGGCGGAAATGTATGGAAGGGCAGTTTTTTTTTTAGATTTCATGGTTGGCTCCATAGTAAAAGTTGTTCTATACCATTAATTGAATAAGCTCTTCAAATATGGTTACACCTTTCTGTTACACATTGTATATTTGTTATTGTTATTATTATACTATTCATTTTTAATACGGGGTTTTTCGGGAATAAATTAACACCTTTAATAAAGCAACCTGGTAAAACACACAAAGGCATAATTGCAAGGAATTAATTGAAAATCATAAAAAACTGCGCAAAAACCATAACAATGTACTGAAATGACAGATTTTCATGGCCGGAACAACAATGCGCCATCTACAGGGATAATATGACAGTGTGGATCCCCATTTAAGCATTCTGTCTTTTTCTTTCTGTATCAAAACGACAAAGACAGGATGCTTAAAATAACGTTAGTTCTGTCAAATAAATTAAGTCGTTTTACACCGAATCGACACCAAATTCAAATTCAAATTCAAAAATTTATTGCATTCATGTTGTACAATATAGGGTGTTACAATAAACATAAGTGATATCAAACATGACCCTGTAAAGGCATAGCAAATTAAAGCAAATTCTTAAATAATATCACATCATAATATTATCTTATCACATAACTAATTTATGTTAGATTAACTGACAATTATTATTTTAATATTAAATATTAGTAGGTACGTATAATTAAGTTTATAATGAAAATGAAACAATTTCACTAGATTTTCTAATTCTTAATTACTGAATTCTAAAAACTCTTGTAATCTATAATAACAAAGTTTTTAAGAGAAAGTCTTTTAAGTTGAACCAGGGAGGAACCCGTGCTATTTTGTCAAGAGTACTAAAAACTTGATTTACTTTTATATTTGGCTTCTCTGATGATGAGGGAGTAGAAAGCAGTAAATAAACCACATAAAGAAAGGATATCATCGAACGGGTTGAGGCTACGTCAACGAACGGAAAGATTTTATTATTTACTCGTTTGTATATTTTATTTTCTTTGATTTTCAATTTCAATGAGAGGTCTGTACAGGCAGCTTAACGTTTCATGTTACCGTATCCTAGTTATAGACCTTCTATTTTATTTGTACAAAAGCGCCTTGGTCGATTTAATTCATTTATGCTTTGATAAATAGATAAACTTGATAGCTATAAACATAACATAGGGTTATTAAATCGAACAATTACGTCCATGTGAAAAGTATTATTTTCTCATATTTCGCCCTATCAAGGACGCAGCGAGCGTTACGCGTTGTGACAGTCACTTTGCATTGCACGCTGATATGTACGTTATTTCAATGTGGTTTCCGTCGATATTCGTATTGACAAAAATCGAGGTGCTAATTTGGTGACGGTAATCGCCTTAAGTAGGTATATCAACTGTTGGTGCCACATTCTGGCCAGTTTTTTTGATACTGTTTTTTCATTAAGCGTTTGTATAACCCCTGACACAAAATCCCAAACTAAAAGTGAAAACTGCAGAGCGTCTATAAAACGTGGTTTTAATATGCTCTCTTTCCCCCCCCCCCCCCCCATCCTCCCCTCCCCAAACGTATCTTACCCATAGCCTCCTTTATAGAAGGCTGTGATCTTACCGTACCTTTTGTTTGGAAACCAGTTGGAACGTAGTTTTTCCAAAACAAGGCTTTTGAGTTTAGGGTGCCGTCCAAAACCACGACAATAGTTTTTGAAATACAACAATTTGTAATATAAAAAGCTTTGATAGCTTCCGCTACGAAGCTCAGCGTAGCTTTTATCTGGACTCCCCTTCCAAACAAACCACGTGGTTCAGGTCGCTCCAAAATCCGCTTAGGTTTTTTAAGGGTATATAACACATAAACACAGAGATAGATTAGCAGAACCGAACTGACCTTCTCAACAATACAGATAAGGTGTATGACGCTGCCGAGGTCCACATGGTGCTCGCCTGACCCCAGGATGAAGGCTTCCGGCACCACGATCTGCAGCCGGACATAATGCGACACGAGCCCAGTTCTAGTCGAGACCTGGAAACGAGAGAGATTGAGATTAAATCACTTATTTATTACATACATTTTACATAAATGGGCTTGCCCAGAAACTGGGAGAGTGACGGCAGTGAAGGCGTTAATCAGTATTCCAGGGACTTAAATCTACGGAAGTCGGTAACGGACGCATGACTGATACGCAACTGCTTGGAACCACCTCTCCGATCATGTCCGGGGATATGTCCATTCAGTCCACTGTCAGCCTATAGCAGTCCACTGTTGCTTATTGGTCTAGTTTTGACTTACTAATCAACCGGGGCACAGTATAAGGAAGAAGACAGTAGTTTAACTGGTCGGTGTCCTTGAAATCTATACCTACGGCTGCTCAGTGCCTAAACACGCGCTAGGGCTGACTGTTTACGTATTTGATAATGCTATATTAAATTGTCGCATTATTTAATTTAAACAGCCATACAATGCACATATTCTATGATTTCGTGCCATAATTTACGAAAATGCGCGGGAGCGGCTTACAGTGTCAACGAGGCAACGTGCGTACGTAACTGCGGTGCGACCGCGTCTTTCGTAAACTGAGTTGAAACGAGTTTTGAGAGGGGTTCGTTTCACTCCGTTTGTATGAAAATAGAATACTGTCTAACTTTCTTATACTATGACCGGGATCAAATGTAAGGGCACACTTTGTGTCTGGTCTATGTGCCTCGGTAAGCTCGAAGCCATTGCTCATGTCATGACCACGCTTTTACTTGCGCCCGCATATTCGAAATCACTCGACACGCAACCTCAGGGTTTGATAAAAATCATGAAACCTTTTTAGTCGCGTTACAAAACCATATAATTTAATAGTCATTCGATACAAGCGTTACAGGGTACCTTCTTTGTTAGAACGAATCTCAACTTCGCGGGTAAAAAAAAGAGAAACACTTTTTGATGTTTTAAATTCCGACCGTCCTCTGTAGTCTGATGGTACGAGAACTCGACCACTGTCCAGGGCACATTTGTGTTCGTTTTGAATGCTTTGGAAAGCATATTAAGAGGCTATGCGAATTTCATTTTTGTCACTGTCACTTCAAGCGAAAAATCGTGCAGTGCGAGGGCGGATTCAGGGCAAAAGGGAAAAAAGTTGGTTTTATATTTTTATTAAAAAAACTAAACAAGCTGGCAAAATTTCCAAAATCAAAAATCTAGATATTGTTGAAACCCATCTAATTAAATATTTTGAGTTCTGTACATGGCTGCTACTTGTTAAACGAGGAGAAAAAGTGTGTTAGAAGACCTCATTTCAACAATTATTTCTATCGAGGAAAGTTTATCCAAGCATGTTTTCCAAAATGAAATCCCTAGATTATATAGTCAAAATGCATATACCAGAACTGATTATAATTTTCCGTGTATTTCATGAAATATACAAGGGGTCTAAAAAGGCCGACTTGGGTGAATCATATTATTTGAAAGTAGGATAGAGTCAGAGTTTTTTCACGCGAGCAAAAGAGACGGAATTAGAACAGAATTATAATGTGATTCATGCAAAACAGCCTTTTTATAGGACCAGAAAAGAAACACCCGTATTTTTTTCACATATCGCCTTAAGTTGATTTGTGCCTGAAGTACAGCGATAGGTTCAACAACACAACCCATCACGCTGGGACGTAATAATCGTCGATAAAACGTGGGTGTGTACGAGTGTGAACGCGACCTGCAAAAACTCTGAAAAACCTATGATCCTTCAGGAAGTCGAATCTAAATCAACTTTTGAACTCAAATATCGTTCTGATTTAACTATACAGTCAAAGACCCCGACTAAAAAAAACTGCTCATTTCCGCGAGTGTTTTAAACTTAACCGAGTAATTTATTGCTCTTACGCCCCTCATATTACGTTTTTCAATGCATAGTGTGAGGAAATAAAACAAATATAATCTTGTGAATTTTAAATTATAATTGGCTCAAAAGGACTGTATCCAGAGCCGTTAAACAGTGGAAAAAAGTATAACATTTATGGTACACGGGAAAGATTACAGGTTAGCCAATTTCTCGTAAATAATTTAAAAAAAAAAAGCCCTAGGCCAAAATAATCGACTTTCTGTTCGGTTTTGATGCATAAAAAGTGGGCCTTTACGAGCACTTGCATTGAAATAGTAGTTTATGCTACAAGGGCGCAAAGGAATAAATGTCGAGGACGATTTAAAACACGAGCGTAGCGAGTGTTTTAAACGTAACCGAGTAATTTATTGCTCTTACGCCCGTGTATCATACTACGTTTTTCAATGCATAGTGTGAGGAAATGAAAACAAATATAATCTTGTGAACTTTAAATTATGATTGGCTCAAAAGGATTGTATCCAGAGCCGTTAAACAGTGGAAAAAAAGTATAACATCTATGGTACACAGGAAAGGCTGCAGGTTAGCCAACCATTGCAAACAAATAAAAAAAAAAAATAAAGCCCTAGGGCAAAATAATCGACTTTCTGTTCGGTTTTGATGCATAAAAAGTGGGCCTTTACGAGCACATGCATTGAAAAATTATTTATGAATAGGTCTTACCGTAAAGAGTACAGTGGTACTGGCAGAAAACCAGCGTTGGAGATTCATCTTCAACATTTGCTAAGCCAGGGCCAATTTAATTTTTACAGTGCATGCTTGATATATATCTAGGTAAGTCATTTGGTTTATTTTTGTTTTTTATTTCCCCTTTTATGTTGAATTGTGTTTTTGTGTATTATTTTGAAACTGTGTATCTATTTTTGTTGTGTGCACTGTATTTATGAATAAACTTATTTCTATTCTTTTCTAATCTATAACGCGCCGATGTTTTTTTTTTAAACAATATACTGGTTAATACAAAGAACAGTTCGCCCCCAGGGCCTAAATCACCTATCGCCCATCCCAATTTTTACAAATACTAAAGAAACCTTCATTGAATTTAATTGATCATATGATTTCTAGAATAAAACCAACCACTACATCTCAAAGATCATTGAACTTTGAAAGTGCCCTAAAAAGAAACGTAATACGTAACTTACAAACGAATATGTTTCCACAAAAAACAATATAAATGGTGCCACGTTTCTCGCTTTCTGAGGCCCACAATTGATTCCGTATTTCTTCCTACCCAAGTATTTATAGCTTCGACACCGCTGCCCTATTATGCCATTGCGCCAGAAGCGTAAAAAAACAATACGTTATACATGAGAGAGCACAAAACAATCAGTTGGTACGTGAGTAGATTGTGTAGCCTCAGTGATACGCCCTTAATGGACCTTTTCTGGGGGTTGTTCCGGACCAATCATGGGTTTTGACCACAAATATGTTTAAGAGGAGGCCTTCCTTTTTCAACAGTTTTTGAACGATTGTACTGAATCTACCACAGACGCAATCAATATGAAAGTTATATATACGTTGTAGGTAGCACTACCTAATTGGAAAACTTTCGCTCGATACATTTTATTTTTGAAAATAGTTTCTTTTTGAGAGTTTTTTTGGTTTTGTGTTTTTTATGTGTCCTATTTTACTATCAATACGAAATTTATATTTTATTTTATTTTACTTTATTTTAATTGAGATTAAGAATGTTATATGTTAAGATATTAATATCAATGTGATATTATTGTTTTTAGATTAGTATTTGTAGGTAGAACATTATTATGATATTGTTGACCTGCCATGTAACAAACTGCGTTATAATTATGGTAAATAAATAATTATTGAATTACTGAAAATCTTGTTTATTAACCAATGTAAATTCAAAAATGACTTGAATGCATTATTGTAATTTTAGTCGATTTTAATCTTGAAATTAGACTCGTTCTGAATCGTTTTGCGCGCATTTTGGCGCACGCGATTTTCAACTTTATGATAGTTAGTCTACGTATAATAATTGCAAAGCCCTGTGCGCCTAAGGAAGGCCTCGCTTCAAGTTTTCATCGTTTAGTGTCACTCTAAGCGGAAAAACGCGCATTGCGAGAATTAAGGACAGATTCATGGCGAAAGCAAATTGTAATTATTTTTAATTATGTGAAAAAAGAAAACTAAAATAACTAGCTAAGTTTCCAGTTACCAAAATGTAGATATTGTTAAAAGTCATCACTACAGGAATCTAGAAGAAGGTTACAAAATGTTTTACTAATTTATCCAACCAAGCTTCTTATTGAAAATTGTAAAACGAATCTAAATAGTGCAAATTTTTCGCACCGCCCGCGCCGCGCTGTCGCGTCGCAGACGTGATAAATAATCAAAAAACGAAATTTTATTTTTTACACAATTTTTTTAATTTTCACCCTATCGTTTAAAAGTTGACAGTAATTTATAAATTGCTTAGTTTATGCACTTATTTTGTTGCTGTTTGTGTAATAAAGTTAGAACGTACCCATAAAATTTGGTTTGATTTAGACCATGGCCATAAAGTAATATAAGCTGGGGCTACATGGCACAAATTTATGTTCTAATAACGTATTCTTAAACCATTAATCGTATTATAATTGTAGTAATTACTTACAACAGTACCACGAGCTAGGCAGCTTTTTCTTCGTTTTTTCGTTATTTATTTGAAAATCTAAAAGTCAAATTACAGTATCTGTGAATATTCTTTTTGATAACAGACAAGGTGTAACTCAAACTGTATTTTCCGAAACACAAAAATGGTTGGATGATGGTGAAGCATGGTGTTAAAGTGATACTGATTGTGATGACAGTAGGTAATAATTTAATTAATTAGTATAATTTCCTAACTTTTGATTTCTCTAAAGAGTTAACATTAATTAATTACAGAGTGTAAAAGGAAATAGACTATATGAGACAGGTAGGCAAAGAAAATTATATATGTTTTTCTTTTTTCATTAACCTGAATTCCTGCTGTCTTGTGTTTTCTTATCCCTTGGTTAAAGTAGATATAAGTAATTTGATGTATAGTATAAGTTTATGTTAAAAAGAAAAGACATGATCTTGCCAAGTTTTTGCCCGTTCTTCTTAGCAAGACTAATCGAATGGGCGGAGGTAGGCATGTATTTATATATTTAACCTATTACTATGTAGTATATAGGATGGGATTTGGTCGGCCACCTGGATTCGTGCTGGGGGCTCGATTGAACCTTGTCCCTAGTCCCTGGCCGGGTCTCTGGTATGGGTTCGGGCGGTTGATAGGATTTCACCTTGTATAATAATATTTTACCTATAATTTTAATCGTATTGCTACATAAATTAAATAAACATTGAATCTAGTCTATGTACATTTATTATTTTATTACATATATTTTTATAAGATTAAAATTTTACTTGTGAAACGTGTATTATATATATATATATACAGGGTGGAAAAAATTTAAGGGCCCTGGAGGGGAACTACCTTAAATCCTTTAGATAGCTCATTTTGCTGAAAAGAAACATTCCTTTATTTTTTAAAAGAAACAAAACTGCATTCAAAGATCTTCTAAAATTCGCTTGTCTCACCCGGGAATCGATACAACTAAAAACTAAAAAATATACCCTCGCTATTTTATTTTACGAATTGGTAGGAATATCGTTCAGGATAAAATTTGTCTAGTAAATATTTGGTCTTTGAAATAAAAAAAAGTGAAAACAAGCTTCTAATAAATAAAATTGTTCTTGATACGCCATTATTACACAATGACAGCACGGAATGAAAGCAAAACAAAACTAAATTTGAAATTCGAACGAATAGTTTTATCGATTTTAAAAATGTTGCAAGTTATCATTCGAATTTTAAATTTGTTGCACCGCGTTTCAAAAAAAAATTGTTTCCCTTTTTAAACTTTTCGTCAGTACGCCTAGTGCAAGAAGGAATTGTGCTGTGCATAGATTTATAACAATTTTCTTATCGAAGTCTTCAACAAGGTACTTAAGGTAAATAACATTTGCAAGCTTGTACTTCATACGATGTCTTTGGATGTTAGAGAGATAAGAAAATTAAAACGTGTCATTTACTTGTTACAAGTGAACAGTATTTTATTAGGTATTGTTAACAAAAAACTTGTAATAAATATTCAATTTCGTGGGTATCTCGTACAACAGATGAGTGTAAGACCAAATGTTTATTAGACACATTTTATCCTGAACAATAATCCTACCGATTCGTATAATAAAATAGCGAGGGTTTAATTTTTTCATTTTTAGTTGGTTCGATTCCCGGGTGAGACAAGCGAATTTTAGAAGATCTTTGAATGCAGTTTTGTTTCTTTTAAAAAATAAAGGAATGTTTCCTTTCAGTAAAATGAGCTAACTAAAGGATTTAAGGTAGTTCTCCTCCAGGGCCCATTCATTTTTTCCACCCTGTATATATATATATACCTACTTTGCAAAATAAACTTTTTGAATTTTGCATTTTGAATTTTGGTATAAACAGAAATACATAATAATATTCGTGATGAATGAAAAATTACTGTTTCTGTAGCCTGATAAATAAAAACCAATACAATTTACAAGGGATGATTCGTCAGGAAAGGCCCATTTCCTTCCGTAGATACTTGCGAATACGTGTTTCTTGTTTCGTTATTGTAGTGTAAAGTTATTTGGGGACTGTCTTATGTCCGTTTCGACAATGAAAATGTTATGTTTCAATATAGCACTAGAAAGGATCCCTGAAAGTTTTAGTGTGAGAAATGGACACGTTTTTTGTTGTCACTCGTCTAAATTGGCTGATTTTGTGGGGTTGAATCGAAAATATTGAAAAGAATATTCAAGTCGATGTTGTCCTTTTGTGCTTTATGCCGACTAACCTCTTTATACGAAATATTTATACCGCACATACTTGTGTTTCACCGAACTGGTTTCACAACTACATCAAATAACTCCGTACGTTTCACAACTATTTTTGCCTTGAGGTGACATCGTTCGCGAGGACCATCAATAGTGTTTCCACCAGGGCCGGATTTAGAGGACTTGAGGCCCTGGGACAACAAGTGAGTCGAGACCCATTTTTTTTTTCAAATAGGTTAAAAGTTCAAGTGTTACAATCATTTATTGCGGGATAAATCAAATTAAAAAAATGCTTAAAATGAAAAGTTGGATATATGTTTTTTTAATAATTCTTCATTTAAATCGGTTTTAATAAAATATTACTTAGAAATTTCTATTGTGGCGGCTCCTTTCTTGAGGGTTGCCCTCCTCCTAATCCGGCCCTGGTTTCCTCCTTCACATTGTGTCTAAGTGTAATTTTCCAAACAAATCCGCTTGATGGCCACTAATGCACCTCATGGTAAGATGAAGAGCGCTCGACCAGAAAGTGGAGGACTGAAAGTAGGTCAGGCATTAATCATTCGGTCCGGGGACTTCCGTAAAATCTACGGAAGTCGGTAACGGACGAACGACTGATACTACGTAACTACTTGTAACCATTACTGTCATGGTATCATGACGTATATTTCCGGTATTCTTATGACGTCATGCAGGAACATGACAAGTCAAGAAGTTTAGACTGGAGACTGGAGTGCTAAGCTAAGCTCTATGGAAAGCCGCACGCTAAAGTAAACGACATTTATGTGTCTCTATCTCTATAAATCATGAAACTTTTTTCTCTTCAAGAGAATCGCTGTCTCTGTTACTCTTGAAAGGTAAATAATTTGAAGGTCAAATTTTTTGTGATGGCCTCGTTGTAGGAAGTAAGCACTTAAATATGGTTACAAGCTTCTTAAGACGAGTCGTTGGTTTCGTGAAGACGGCACAAGGCCACGCCCGAAGTCTATCCACCAGTTGAATCGATCTGTCAGTTGGTTGTATCTCAGTTGAAGCCTCACGCCTTTTATGCATTCCAAATAAGTATTGAAATTTACGTACAATACTATTTTGTGCAAATGTAACATAATTTGAGACATTGGGACACGAGTGCTTGTTTACGTGACGAACGATGTGAACGAGTGTCCCAATGTCTAATTATGTTCAGTTGCACACAATACTTTATCTACGACCATTAAAAATATCGTCTTTATTTATGATATTTTCAACCAACAATTTCACGAAAATGAGAAGAGCACTCCTTCATGCAGAACTTCGGGTGCATCGTCCCGGTAATGCTGCCTTGAAGGCCAATCAAGATAAAGAGGGCGTGGCTTAAGAAAAAAGGTCAAGACTTATTTAATGTTTCTGTTGTTGATTGGCTCTCTAGCGGTGTTTTAATAAATTGAATCAATCGCAGCGCAGAATCGCGGTGTTATAATGTAATAATATAACATCGGATAAATAATGTAGGCACCTATAAAACTGCTTTTGATGTTGCAGCATGGGAATAGATAATAATTTACTTACTTGTAGGTAATAAGAAATACAGTTTAAGGCGATATGTAAAAGTTTTAGCGTCCCTGTTACTCCATATGCGAAAAAACCCTCAGTGCGAGAGGGACGGATTCGTGGAAAAGTAGCAAAAAGTCGGTTTTTTATTAATATAAAATGTACTAAAAATGCTATCAAAATTTCGTTTAACTAGGTCCTAGATACTGTTAAAAGCCATCTAATAAAATATAATTGCAGTCCATATGTCAATCTATATTGTCAAACCAGGAGAATTGATGTCGATAAAGACCTCATTTCAATAAATACTTCTATCGAGCCGAAATTCTTCAATTGCGTTTCTGTTTTAACAGATCCCTAGAAAAAGATTCCAAAAATAATATACTATTTTATCAAAATTATACATTATTTACCGAAGTAGATATAGAAGTTCTAAAAGTGTCGATTTTTTTCCGTAGCGCCTTAAGTTGTTTGTTTTGTTTGAATACATGAAGACATTTATAATTTAGGTATTTCATTAGCAACTTCCTTAAACAAAATGGCACCTAAAATGTCACTCCCCACTCTGAAAGTCTAGTGCTATATAAATTTCACGTATTTCGCCTGAATTTAAACGAATACCAAATTACAATTTGAACAATTACTAACATAAATTGTTCCCGGCGCCTTTGGTAAAGCGTTAGGGTCTCATTTCAATTACTTTAATGTAATTTCCTGAGACTTCGTTGTTCCCAAGACTTCTTAAGAATAGACTTTGCCATTTCAATTAAGAAAATATTGTTAAGGTAATTACGTAATTAAGTTCAATTGACTGTTAAAAATTTGCTTTTCTTCATTACCTTGGCTCGTTTTAGGAGGTGAATGCCCGATGTTACCATGTTCTTGGCTTAGCCACTGTAGCTCACATGTTATTAAGTTTAAAATAACTATAAATTGAAGGGTACAAGGCTAGAATGACGATTGTCCTATTTTCAACATTTTGAGATAATCGGGTTTAAAGTTTAAACTTCTTATACCCAACTGTAAATTCGATAGGCGATGGCTAATCACCTATGCGAGCACGTACGCGTCGATTAGATAAATTTAACAGATAGAATCGATAAATTCTAAACGATAACCGTTACTGCAATGAAATAAGAGTTACATTTTCATTTATCGAATCGATGTCGAGTCGATACCAAGTTCATGCTAGTACCCCAGTACCGTAAAGGTTAACTAGCTCTATACAGTTTAAAAGTGAAAGGTTTCTGTGTTACCGTTTTTGGACAGATTACCGAAACGTAGAAATCGGTGTAAAGTATTTTATTAATACCAAACAATTTCAAAAGCGTGGGTGATTCTGTTCTTGCCTTAGCAGCCATACTTCTGGTAAATAACTGAATAACGGGTAAATAATCGTAGCGAGTCATGGAAGAGACGCCAGAAATTTTATACTGTGTTGTTGCTGTAGTCTAAATATAGTGGGGTTGACGTTGTGAGAGGAAATGCTGCATAAAAAAACAATAGCTGCTAAAATAAAATAAAACAAAACTAAAATAAAGAAACAACTAAGATTGCTCTTTATATCCAAGCTTCAAAAATTCAAAATTCAAAATTCGTTTATTGTTTACAATTCACAGTTTTTAGGTTATAGGTTATATCGAGTGAATCAACCTGTATACGCTTGCTCTCACGTCAAAAGATAAGAAAAGTTGAACAAATGAAACCTGATATTATGACTAGACCAACTTGTGAGCACCCAATCACAAAATAGATAATACCAGAAGTACGTACGTCGTACGTACGCGTCTATGTGTGCGTGCGCCTTTTTCTGCTAGCTATGCGGAGTAAACCTTCTGTTAGTGGTTATTTTGTGACCCAATGGTCACATCATATTACCACGAAATAATAATTAAATTGAATAAACGTTGGTTGCGGGCAAATTGGTCAGTCAGTCAGCTATCAATACCTACCTCGATCCATCCATCACACACAAACTCTATCGGTGTAACTACAAAACGGTGTTTAACTTTAGACAGTGTTTAAATCTGTTGCTGTCACTCTTTTACAATATGAAAGAAAAGGTGACAACAACAGATTTAAACACTGTCTAAATTTAAACACCGTTTTGTAGTAACACGGTATTGATTTAAGTGATGTGAAATAATGTAACTAAATTAATGTATAATTTGATAATGTGATTAAAAAAAACGCAACTACTTATTTTAACTTATAGTGGACCGCCGCAGCGATAGCAACTCTAGGGTTATGAAAAGAGGCCCTCTGTAACTCGAATAAAAACTTGAAAAAATCCGAGTTCGAGTTATCACTTCGTATCGTGCCCCTGAAGTCACATACCAATTACCCATTTGACATGTTATCCACGGAAAAGTTAGAATTTGTTTCGATATTGCCGAGGTGTTGCGGGGTAATGCGGGGAGGGTACTAAGTAAGGAAATAAGGATGAGATAGTACGGAATGACATTTGCATAGTAGTGAAATTGCACTGATGTGTTGACGAACAAGATTTGCTTCCATACGAAGTCTAATGGCTAATGAAGTTAATAAACGTCAATTGCTAGAGTCTGTCTAGCGAAAGCTGAGAGTAACTTGTGGAAAAATTATGAAAAAACCGGCCAAGTGCGAGTCGGGCTCGTGCACGATGGGTTCCGTACCATTATCTATAAAAACGGCAAAAAAACATGTCTGTTGTATGGGAGCCCCCTTAAATATTTAGTTTATTCTGTTTTTTTGTATTTGTTGTTATAGCGGCAACAGAAATATATCACCTGTGAAAATTTCAACTGTCTAACTATCACGGTTCATGAGATCCAGCCTGGTGACAGACGGACAGACAGACGGACAGCGGAGTCTTAGTAATAGGGTCCCGTTGATTACCCTTTGGGTACGGAACCCTAAAAAACAATTTTTTCATACTTGTATCAGGTAAAGTTATTCTCAGCTTTCGCAGCTAACTTCACGTTCTACCGTGAGAGTAGGAACAAGTGACCCGACATCGCACCCACCTCAACCGACGCCTTAAAGCGATTACCATCGCCAAATTAGCAGCTCGATATTTGTCACTACAAATATCAACGGAAACGACATTGAAATAACGTTCATATCAGCGCGCAATACATAGTGGCTGTTACGACGCTCGCTGTGTCCTTGAGAGGGCGAAATAGGAGAAAATTATACTTTTTACTTGGACGTGATTACTTGATTGAATAATCTTATGTTATGTTTATAGCTATAAAGTTTATCTATTTATCAAAGCATAAGTGAATTCAATCGGCCAAGCCACTCAGGAGCAGTAGGGAATCTGAGGTCAAAAAACACAATTCAGTAAAAAAAAAAAATTCATGTAGAAGTTTTGGTGGTATGAAAAAGAAAAATGTTGCATATGTTGTCTAAGAGTTGATTATTTATAATACATTTTTTCATTATTTTTGGTTTGGCCATAAACGAGGAGTAGGCTTTAGAAAGTACCCATTTGGCAATAGTAAGGCCCTTAATGACGGTCAAGACAGATAGCCGCGAGCAGAAACAAAGCGCTGCTCATCCGCCATCAGACAATAAACTACATGACTGACTCAACTTGTTGTTGGACCCGCCAGAGTAGCTGGCTCCCTTAGTATCCGAGGAGGCACTCGGAGTTGTATCGCTCACTCGCTTCGCGGAATGAATATGCACGTACCTATACATAATCACGCCGAGCCCGGTTCTATTGTTATCGAACATGGCTTTCGACAACGCCTACACGGACGATACCCTCTAGGGTCAGTGGGTCTACCGCGTAATTCTCATTTTCATCAACATCAACTTGAGATTGAAATTTGTCGTCCGTGCGACGACGCCCGCCTAACATGCCTTCTCTTTTGCACGCGTTGAATTTCGCATGCATTTGTTTGAAGTTGATACAAATGAGAATTACGCGGTAGAGCCCCAGGTCTTTCTTCTATAAGACTTAAGGACCGGTTCCGCCAGATATGCTTTCACGTTTGGACAATTTAGTATATTAAATCAAAATATTTTCAAGAAATAAAATTTGTGTAATTAGTTAGGAAGTCAAGCTATATGACATATTTTTCAGATTTGACACAAGTATCACAATCATTGAGAAAAAAAAAGAACACGAAAATCACGAAAACGTCATTTGGCGTTGGAACTAGTGTGATCAGTCTACTGATCTAACTACAAAATAAAATATTTTTATAGAGTAAAGAAATGCTGTTATATATTTTTTTTCATTTTTTTTTTCCTCTCGTTAATTTGGAAGAAATACTTAAACATTCAACATCTATACTGTACAGAAAAATCACACAAAAGAAATTTTACTGTTTGTGTATTTCTTTTAAAATAACAAAAGGAAAAAAAATATTTAAATATTATATAAATAAGGCACTGTGATCAGGTTACGCTAAAAAAAAAACAATTTTCTACAAAAAAAAAATTTGTTTCTACGTTGCAACATTGTTCTGTGATTGCAACGCCAAATCGTGATTTTAGTGATCTTTTAGATTTTTTTCTTGATAATTGTGATAGTTGTTTCAAATCTGAAAAATAAATAATGTAATTTAACTTCTTAACTAATTACCCAAATTTTATTTATTAAAAATGTTCTGATTTAAAATGCTAAATTTTCGAAACGCTAGAGCATGTTTGGCAGAGCGGACCCTTAAGAAAAAGCACTTGCTCAGAAAGTGGAAAAGTCAAAAAAGGGCGTGGTATTATTCAGTGTCCGGTGACTACCACAAAATCTACGAAAACCGATAACGGAACACTCTCCAGCCCCTTTCAAGTTCCTCTATATTTCTGTCTGCACTGTAAAATACCAACAGTCAATTTAAGATTCCGCGAATACTCTCAAATATTAACCAACAACTTGCGAACCCTATTTGGAATATTTTAAGAAGCCGCGGATTCCGCAAGTTCTATCGACGCGCCTCATAAGTTCCGAGATATCTCCACACGCGTGTTTTCCAAATACCTGTTAAGCCCTTGATGTTTCTTGCTTATCCTGAGCCTTTTGGATAAGGCCTTAATTCGGTAAGCCAGTTCACAAAAAACGGCATCGGTTACTTCTCGGTGTCTGTGCGTTCGTCCTTCTAGGTAGATTGAGTTTTGGCGAAAAATAAGTAAAATATTTTAAACACACCTTTTGAAAAGGTATTTGTGATTTCCTAAAAACTAAAAGAAAAAAAGTGACAAATCACGTTACGCGAGATTAATAACCAAGCGCTTTATTGTTTTGCGCGAGAAAAAAAACTTTTTGAGTGTGGTAAAAATAATACCGAATTGTTGCTTGTGTTACTAGTACAATACACATATAATTAAAGTTGTTTTGCTAGACATTTATCTTTATGTAGGTATGTGTGTGGACAATTTTTAACGAAAGATTCTTTTATTTTTCAAGAGTTGAATCGCATAAAAATATATACATATATGTTTTATTTATAGTAGTTACTTATTTTAAAATAACTTTTTTTTTATATCTTTTTAGAGGAAGCGCTTCATATTAATTGCACGTTTGGTTAAAGCTATAATCACGAAGATTTTGAAAAATTGTTGTGATACCGTCGGTGTATCGTAGAATTGTAAAAGTATAATAAAATAGATGCGACGCGACGACGAGCGGTGCGAGAAGAAGCATGACAGGTTTACTTGTAAATAAATTTAGGGAGCCGAACTAATCCGAGCGGAACTGTCTTTGGGCGACCCCTCCTAGTTTTTACAGAAATATATAAAATGTCTAGGCTGATGTGATATGCTGAATTCTGCAATATGCCGATGACGCGGATAATTTATCAGTTTGCTTTGCACTCGTAAGTCAAATGCTACGCAAAAGATGAATTGTTTTTTGTGCTACGAAGTGCTACACGCACGTGCTACGATATATTACGCTACGCTTGCTACGATCATGTCTGTCAATTTAACGCGTGTGTTACAAAAGTTTCCGTTATCATAAAAAAACCTGTACCACGACTTTTAATAAATGTAGTTTCAGCATCATTGAACATCCGCTCCCTGATTTCACATTTGACAATTCCAAGTATATTCCAAGATGCTTTGCTATAAAATGCAGCGCCGTGATTGGCTCAATCGTAGCCTAGTATCGTTTAGCAAGAGTTTTTCAACCTGTTCACTTAAACATGGACGAATTCGTCAAACGTAACAATAGACTTGATTGTTATATTTTTTCCGTTAAATATTTTAGTTTATTTTAACCCAAAATTGAGAAGACCTGCCACATTTCACACCAAATTATATTACAGTCTTATCGTGCTTTTATCGAAACAAAGTAGGTTTCTTGGATACACCCTCAGCATTCTTAACTACCAGCACAACCTGACTACTAGACTATTGAGATCACCAAAAAGAACTTTATTGTTGGGGAATAAGATACAAGACAAGTGCCTAAAAGTCTGGGTGAGATAATAGAGTCCTCCGACATAGAATAATTTGGCTCGGAACAGACATGAATATTTTAATATCTGGTCTGCTTTACATTATAAATATGTGTACATAGAGTGCAGTCGTGGTGCAGTTGGCAATTTTGGCAGTATATATCTTGGCTAGGTTACTGTTTTATGCAGACGTTCTTATTTTTGAAAAATGGTCTATTTGTGCCCAAAGTAAGATATTATTTGGGTCAACATCACGTTTGGGACGTAATAATCGTCGTTGAAAAGCGGGTGTACTAAGTGTGGACTGGATGCTGTGAAAGTGCTGCCACTGGGAACACCTCTGTCACCCCCTCGGGGATTCAGGTCGTGAAGATATATGTATGTTTTTGTGAAAACTTTGAAACCCAGATATTCTCCCTCGATTTATTATGTCCGTCCACTTTTATAATGTACCTTACCTGAAAATTTAAACTTGGAATATTTCATATTGTAACATACCGGTTTATTTATTTTAAATATTTATAATTGTCATATTTACTTTTACGGAAACGTGATTCTTACTATAATATTTTTAAAACTCGCGTGAGCTGACATACTAAATTATTATTACGTACGGCTTGAACACTCACGTGTGATTGTTGTTAACTATATGCCAACCGTTTCACCGATACAATTTCGGCATTATCAAGGCGAGTGTCGTTCTTAGAACGACGGTGAACGCCGAGTCGTGTGATTGTTGTTGACTATATGCCAACCGTTTCACAGATACAATTTCGGCATTATCAAGGCGAGTGTCGTTCTTAGAACGACGGTGAACGCCGCGTCGTCGTCCTAAGAACGACACTCGCCTTGATAATGCCGAAATTGTATCGGTGAAACGGTTGCCATATAGTCAACAACAATCACACGTGAGTGTTCAAGCCGTATGTAATAATAATTTTGTGATTGTTACTATTTACGTATTTTGATAGACGGTTACTCATGTCTTCAAAATCTTGATACACACATAGAAATTCAGTTCAAGGATATTTATTTTAAGTTCGCTTCGAGTTCGCTTCTTTCAGAAGAAATGAAAATCATTTTGTAACGTAAATGTTTGTAACTTTTGAGTAGGCAGAATAAAAAGCATTTTTTTTTAGTTACTTACGTTGTTGGCTGTCTGGCCTTTACAACTTTACCCGGACAAAAGGAGAGAACGCTGAGAACGTTCACCTCCTGTGATCTTTAATCAACAATCGCTGAGGGCCCCCAGCTGGGGGACCTCGACTCAGGACGTTGGCGTTGATGGTGTGTGCTTTATTGGAGAGAAGCAACCATGTACATACCTGTATCGCATATTGAGTTGTCTGAGATAGAGGCGTCGTTGACACAAAGTGTTTGCTTAGGGCGCTCTTATCCCAAAAGAGTGACTCTCTGTCTTTTTCTTTACGTGTAAGGAGTAAAGAAAATAACCACACTTTTGTACTTTTTCGTTGTTTTTATCGGTTTTTAAATTGTTTAAAAATAAGGGATATGTTTATTAAAACCCACTTACGTGGTCGACCTAGAAAATTTAAAGAGCAATATTACTAGATATGTTTCGTTAATAAAAGAGTGAAATTATGGAAATGGCATGATTTGAAAGGTCTTATTACATGCTGTGTTCGTGAATTATTTCTATGGAGCAAAGTTTATCTGATCGTGTAACACATACGTGAAAGACCTAGATAAAAGTTCGAACTATACTGCGTATTTTTTTTTTGGAAGTTTAAGACTATATTTGGAAGTTATATTTGACTTTGAAATTACTGATTTTGGGATAAGAGCGCCTTAGAGCTTAGTGGTAGTAACGGCTGACCGAGGCGGAGGGCCTCTTGTCTAACGGGGATGCAATGACATTAAGTAAAAAGCATTTTGTATGATGACTGCATAACAAAGAATCAGATAAAATGGCTGTTTAATAGTTTTTCATTTGTCTCCACAGAATTTTGTTTCTTTTAAGAATCCTACAAACTCTTAAGGCGCAACTAAGTATCGATTAAGTTCTTTTAACGAGAATGAGAGTTTGATTACTCAGCTTAGGCCTACGATACAAAAACCTTTCTAAGTTTACAACTAAGGTAATTTAAATTGTAAGGGTTTTGGGGTAAATGTTTTGTTTTCTGAAACTTTGTTGAGAACCAATAAAAGGGTATTTTATTTTGGTTTAGATAACTTTGTATACGGAGAAAGAAACTTTATAATAACAGTTCTTACTACTTTCACATAAGGGTTATAATATATCAAACAAAAAGGTTAAGCTTTAAGACGAACAGTGCAAAGCCCTTCGAGTTTTCTAAAAACCCAATAATTACGCGTACAGGGATCTACAAGGATCGTGGCGCGTGGATTGGTTGTATCCAAATCGTAACTAATCATCCATCCATCAGCCTAGTTCGTCCACTGCTGGACATAAGCCTTTCCAGGACATTGCCACTCCCGGCGGTCATCCTGGAAGAATTGCCCATACTCACACACGCTGGGCAGGCGGGTTGGTGAGCGCGGTGCCGGAACCCTCGCACCAGTGACGCCACTGCTCGTCACCAGTCTGTTCCATATAAAGCCCGGCTAATAGGGATGGATATACCGCCATCCATCGGTCCCAGGCATGGTGGGCCTCCTGGTTTTTTGCCTGTGAGCTGTCCTTTTACTCTCCCCCGAATTACTTCGAGGGGGTCTCCAAGTAAGATGGTGGTACCTCCACAGTCAAGCCCGGCATCAGCTCTACTACCTGGTAACTAACGCCACTACCATACTCCTTGTTTCAGATCCTTGTAGCACTGTAATTTGCCCCGACGGAAAAGGCATTTGATAACCTCTTATGCAAAAATAATCCTACTTAAAATTTCCTACTTGCAGCAATAATGTACTTTTATCCTTACCCTCCTCTCCTGAAATATTTCATAGCACATAAACTATGATAGAAATACATTTCTTTGTTTGAACACTTGGCGATTTATCCATCGCAAGGAGATATAAATTAACATTATATCATTGCAGAATAGAAACGCAGAAAGAAAAGTAAATCTGGATGTGAGGAGTTCTGAACCGGGATCTCTCAAGCGAGAGGTCCCGGATTCGAATCCCGGTTCAGAGCTCCGCACATCCAGATTTACTTTTCTTTCTGCGTTTCTATACTGCAATGATTATAATGTTAATTTATAGCACACATATATGATAATTATATCACTACATAGTATAAAACAAAGTCGCTTCCCGCTGTCTGTCTGTCCCTATGTATGCTTCGATCTTTAAAACTACGCAACGGATTGTGATGCAGTTTTTTTTAATAGATAAAGTGATTCAAGAGGAAGGTTTATATTTATAAAACATGCCCGTGCAAAGCCGGGGCAGGTCGCTAGTTAGACTATTAAGGACAGTCATCACGCGTTAACCTCTATACAAATGCTAGCACAAAATAAGGTGTCTGTAGTATCTAGATCTATGCAAAATAAGAACCAAAAAATCTAGATATTTTTATTTTATTATATCTTAAGAACAGCCCCCTAAAAATCGAAAACTTAAGGGTTTTTAAAAAAAAAATAAGTAAAATAGCCGATTGTGCTTTTAAGGCTTTGACAAAAAAAAAACAATTGATACTAATATCCCGTCAAAAATATAACCTAGATTAATTTCAACTATGTTTGAAAACCTTCACAGTATTGCAAAAATTTTGTTTGTCTTGACAATCGTGTTTAGGGTTCCATACCGTACTTTATATTCTCTGCCTGAGGGGTGCCAAAGGTAAATTATTAAGCTTCTGCTGTTTGTCTGTCTGTCTGTCCGTCTGACTGTCTATCACAGAGGTCTACAGCTTCAGCCGTTACAGGTAACCTGTTGAAATTCTCACAGAATACACTTTACTATGGCCCTTATCACAGAGATAACAAAAATTTGCCATACAAAAATCCCTCGAAAAAGTAGCTTTTTTTAATGTTATCATGTCCTCCCTCTTTATCTCCGAAATAAGACGACCAAAAAATATGAAAATATGATGGTAATAAGTAATTACATTAATATTAAAGGAAAAATATAGCGGTTAAGATGAGTCCTTCCTTCGGCGCGGCTTTGCTATTATAACCCTGAGACTGACTTTAATAAAGTCAAAAATCGCGTGCGCCGAAATGATTCTGAATGAGTCTGATTTCAAAATTAAAATTGATTAAAATTACAATAAATTACCAAGATTTATATTTTTCTATGCATATTTTAGTAAACTATGTTTTCTTGCTGTGAGTATTTATTTAAGTCATAAAACTCAAGTCACATTAGAGAAAAATTAAGAAATCATTTCAAAAAATTTATCTATCGATTGAAAATTATTCTGGCTTTGTAAAGTCAAGATAAAGGGTATAAAAATACATATATATTTTTACTTTACATTGATCAAGTATGTAGTTGACTCAGCATATTTATGCAAAAACTCTGCAATTTAGGGAGCCTGGTCTTAAGATATGAGGGTTCCGTATTCAGCGGGAGCTGCGTATTGTTTTCCAGGCGCTATTATTCAATAAGCGTCTTGTTTTTGTCGCTTCGATTTTGGTATGGAATCTATATTGTTGTTATTTAGCATAATGTTTTTAGAGTTCCGTACCCATATTGTGTGGTGGAACACTTTGAGCGCTAGTCCCAATTATTACTGTTGTGCTCGCGACGAAATCAGTGCGACTGAATATTGCCTTCGCAAGTTTCATCGAGCGTGCTCGTAATAGCGAAATGAAATAGCATTACTTGGTCACGCCCACAACTCGGTTACTGCGCTCAAGATAAAATCCTGTGAGTCCACACAAGGTCCAAGCCCATCCAATTTCAAAAGGCGCGATCGTGCTTCATGTGCCTATCGTTTTTCAGTTGGTATTGAAAATCAATAGCTAATCAGCGGGCCTATTATGTGTCTCTATTTGCATACTGGATTGGGTGCCTATCATCAAAAACATAGATATACTATCGAATTCCGATTGTCCAAGGAATGAAATGACAACACAGTTCGTAAATAGTTCAATACCCACCAAAGGTAATTTTGAAAGTTCAGTTTTTATCTATGTTTTTGATGATAAGCACCCGGTTCAGTTGGCAACCAAAGATACAGAATAGGGGGGCTGGTTAAGAATCTCAAAAACAAGCACGGTTTTCGAATAGGCTTTTAGTAAAAAATCCCGTCAAATGCAGTCACAATTTTGACACCTGCAAGTATTTTTTCTGTACGCATTCATGGCGATCATCCATCCATCAGCCCGTATTCGTCCACTGCTGGACATAGGCCTCCCCAATATTACGCCACTCTTGGCGGTCCTCAGTCATCCTCATCCAGCCGCCACCCGCAACATCCTTCAGATCGTCAGTCCAGCGGGCACGAGGGCGGTATACGCTGCCCTTTGCATTGTGTGCTCTCCATTTCAATGCCTTACGGCCCCAACGGTTATCACGTCGGCGACAAATATGGTCAGTCCACTGCCACTTCAACTTACTGATTCGGCAGGCTATGTCGGTCGCCTTCGATCTCTGACGGATATCTTTGTTTTAGATTATATCCATCAGAAATATCCCAAGCATAGCCCGCTCCATAGCTCGATTCATGGCGATAGTAATTAAGAAAATATCAGTACTTACTGAAACGGAAAAATCTGTTATATTTTATGTTCTAGCTTTACCAGTAAGACTTCGATTTGAATGGTCGGCACAATATATGAGTTTGTTACGTAACAACGCTGTAAGAGTACAGAGAAAACGTTATTGTCAGCGTAAATAAGCCTGAGTGAATACCGAGGTTTATTTTGCTTGAATAAATTGAGCCAGAAATGTAATTTTGCCTTGAAAGCCGAGAAAATGTCTACTTTATTTATTCATTAACAATTTCGTGGCGCTCCACTCTGTAATGGGTTGGTACTTTGCCACAATGCCTCGATTAGGTCGCCTTTTAAACTTGCTGTTCTTGAGTTAGAGCCCCTTCAGAGGTCATGTTTACTAATTTGGACTTCAAAGTCTTTAAAACTAAGTCTATTTTTGAATATCGGTTGTGCGATTAGAATGAAATCGATTTGGCGTATCGATATTCAATTGGTTTGGAAGTATCAGGGTCATAGTATACAAAAGTTCTCGTTGGATTTAGAGTTAAAGAACGGCGATTATCATTGGCTATGAATTTTGGCTAACCTCACCATCTCTACCATTTCTACTACCCATCCAATGATCACTTTCACTGCTGAAAAACACAGGCTCTTAGGATTTTGATAAAATTTGAAGTATAGGGGTTTACGGGGAAAAGAATTGATCTAGCTAGTTCTTATCTCTATGATAAGTCGTTTTCTACGAATTTTCACGAACAAATCACCCAAAGCAGCTTGCCTTCGTACATCGTTGAAAATTTCGTATCGTTTTTCAAGCACGTCAGTGGCTCACTCAGTTGGTAAAGCGTCTACCAAGTAAAGATCAAGAAGTCCCTGTTTCAAACTAACTCTTTTTTTTGTTTTAAATTGTCTCCGAAGAATTGATCGTATTTAGATCGAGTGAAGCTCGGTTGTCTTTGCACTTTTTATTAACCCGTATGTTAAAACATGTATTGATCTTACTTCTGTCTAGGTTGAGCTTTGAACTATCACGATTTTTACGCTTTATGTACGTGTAAGACACGGGTCGATAGACCAGTATATACCTTTTTATATACCTCGTTGAATAGTGAATCGTGCTTACAAGAGGGTTTATATTTCCTGTATGTATTTTTACTTTTCTAAATAGAGTAAGTGACGTAATTATTAGAAAATTTATACTTGCAATTGTCGGCACTTGGTGAAACTTGAAACACATCTTGAATTAAAACACTTGTACTTGTAGTTTCACTTTATTTATGTTAACTCATTGAACATTATCATTGTTTACGTTGCTCAGAGCTAGTGCCTGGAGTCATGTGAAATATTTCAATTAAGATCTTCCTTTGAAAATGGAGTAAAAACCGAAACCAGTTGGGAGTTAACATAAATAAAGTGAAACTACAAGTACAAGTGTTTCAATTCAAGATGTAATTATAAGAATAAAATTTAGCTTTAAGTTTATAGAATTTAGTCGCTAAAAGCTCAGAACAACAACCCATTTGCTCATTTAATATTTGAATCACCCAGGCAAGTACTTGAAAAATTATTCAGTTTGATAAATTGTAGCATGTGCGCTATGTTTTGTAGCACTTCATGCACGATACACTCTGTAAGTTAATAACTCTTATTATTAGTTATTACTCTTATTATTATTAGTCATATTGACAAAAAAGTTCAATTAACTTTCGATAAAAAATCGGAAACTTGAAATGTGATAT
The DNA here is from genome assembly GCA_934047225.1 of Ypsolopha sequella. Taxonomy (NCBI): domain Eukaryota; kingdom Metazoa; phylum Arthropoda; class Insecta; order Lepidoptera; family Ypsolophidae; genus Ypsolopha; species Ypsolopha sequella. Next base: position 5,953,650 of record OW204002.1, on the reverse strand, counting down.
AATTCCAACAGATTATTTTTGACAGAACCGTATATGAAGTTTACTTTATGTTTTTGAGCGACATCCATTGCTTTTATATTATAAATAATAGACGAAGCCCGCGACTTCGTCCGCGTGGGTTTCGGAAATATACTATAGACAGCCGTTGGGAATGCATTTTCGACACAAAAGTTTACACCCGTGAATTTCGAAAAACCCTCTCTTACTGCAACTTTACACTCCCACAAATTTCATAAGTCTTTGCTTTGTCAGTCAGTCAGTCAGTTACGGAACTGGTTTCACACACAACAAAATGGAAAATCAATCATAAAACATATTTCTTACAACTAATATCGTTCGAGGTAGATAAAAATTGATTTTTTTATTTATTTATTTACTCAATTGTATAACATTACAGCTAACTAATTCGTTTTACAATAATAATTAACAAAATACTAAAACATGAATACCATTTAAAAAAAAGAAAAAAACAAACTGCTATTAGAAAGAAAACAACCGAAAGTCCAGACTATTCTAAGTGTACGCGCCGCGTTACTTAATTTGATATTTATTACTTTACATTTAATAAGTGCACACACACTCTCACACAAATCACTCATGCAACGAAAAACTATTCATTTTTACTATATTCCTATACCCATCCTTCTCTTCGCGGAATAAAGAAAAAGGACGCAAGAAGCGACAACTACGCCACCACGTGAAAAACAAGAACTAATCTTCTTCCGAAAAATATCCGAATTGCCGGCTTGCGCGAGCGCTCTAAATAAAATCAATTAAATATTCAAAATAACTATATAGACTCAAATAAAAATACCTATCCTGCGTGCATTCAAGGAATGCATTGTGTTGTGTGAAAATCTAACTTTTTAAGTGCTTTGTGGTGTGCTGACCCAACTGGACTATCGAAGCATCGAAGGATACTCGCTAAGGTACTCCCATCTCCTTTTACCAAAAACCTATTCGGCACCCACAAGTCTTTGGTCCTTCTCCCCGATCCTACATCTACTCTTTACTCACCAAACTCAACAAATTACGCAAAATTCTCGAAATACAAACCACGCGGCTCCGCCATTTTTTATACCGATATCACCTGTTATTATCTTTTTTTCGCTTAAATACATAACGCCTCCGCTTCTATTTTACGCTTAAAACGCTCCTCCACGCTTCCCTCCATAAGGAAATTAAGTAGACTAGGTATTTGTTCTTAATTTCCATAACCTAGTACACGTAAGTAGCCCGCCATCTTTTTGTTTATTTGTCACCGCTTGCACAAAATAGTGCCGCCTGCGCTGCCTGCATCGTTCAAGGCACGCGTTAAAGTACACGCAACTCTCGCCTTTATTTCGCTTACATTTAAACTCACTCATACACAACGCACTAGGAAGGTACCCCGCCTACGCTTATTTGATATTTTCTCCTTTATCTATGTATCGAATTCTTTATTGAATATCACGATTTCACGCTAGTAAATAAATAAATAATATTTGGTACAGATACCAACCGATTAATTCGCGGTTTCTCTTAAGCGCTTACTTTATTTCGCACCTACCTTCTCATTCTCATTAGCTTGAAAAAATGCCTCCCAAGAAGGATGAAACGCCGAAACTTACATCTAAATGCAAATTTTTAGAAGCTAAAAAAGAAAATTTATTTGAGCTAGTTCAAAGCATTTACGATCTAAGCCTGGACGTTTCCACACCGCAATTAAGGACTCAGTTTTTAAGCAGATGCCAGTCTTTAGAGAAAACTAGAACTGAGTTCTCCGCTATAATAGACCAGCTCAACATTGCGACCTTGGAAGTCGATGAAGACGCTAGTCCCGACTTTAAAGTCCTACACGCATTTGATGGGCTTTACTGTTCTATAAAATCAGTGCAAAGTTCACTCGAGTCAAATCTCGCAAGCAATGATTTTTTAAACAAAAAATTACCCCCGCTAGACTTGGTTTCATTCGATGGAAACCCGACTAAGTGGTTACAGTTTTACGAAAACTTTCGTAATCTCATTCACAACAACGCTAGGTTAGCTAACGCTGAGAAAGTACAATACCTAATAGGCAAATTGAGTGGTAAGGCTCTCACGGTTTGCTCTGGCTTACCACCTACTGGTGATAACTACCCCATCATTTGGAACGCACTTATCGAGAAATATGACGATAAAAGAATCCAAGCTTCTACTTATGTCGAACAAATGCTGCACTATAAACCCAATCTTAACGCTTCCGCTGGATCATTAGATCACTTCCTTGAGCAGTTCTGCGCTGCCGAGGCCGCACTCCAACAATTAAAAATCAAAGATTTGTCAGACTTAATGATAACGCATCTGGCCCTCTCAAAACTCGACCGCGAAACTGTAGCGCTCTTTGAACAAAAGAACCGCGACGTATCTATCCCTAAATTCGCAGACGTTGTTCAGTTTGTTAAGGAACAAAGTAAACTTCACTTACTACGCCCGTCATCCGTTTCGAAACCCTTTCAAAACGCTAATAAAAACTACAATTCACCCGCTCCCGCTAAAAGTTACAATTTGCCCGCTTCTAGTAAAACTAAAACTTTTCTTGTAAACTCAGACTTTCAACCAAACCATAATCAACCTCGCGTCTGTGTTTTGTGTAAAGGTGAAGTCCACCCGCTATACAAATGTTCATATTTTATTAATCTCAACGCTTATGATAAAAATCACGCTGTCAGAAATTATAATTTTTGCTCCAACTGTCTAGGTTTCCACGCTACGCAAAATTGCAAATCGCTAAATCGCTGTGGTGTATGCAGACGCAGACATCATACTCAGTTACATATTGAGAATTCAAATTTTCAACCGAGAATCGGACCCGCAACCTCTTCGCATCACGCACCGAGCCATAGGGGCTCCTGCACCGCCGCCGCCGCCGATCGCACCTTCCGCTCGCTCGACTCCCGCACAGACGCAGCAACAGGTCAACTCACGCGCACCCCCCGCGCTCTCCGCACCACAACCGCACTCGCCTGCTTTGTCACAGCCCAACCACGTTGAGCAAGCTTCACGCGTAAATACAAATGACACGGCGTTGTCAGTTGTCACTCCTAGTGCAAATAATTTTAACAACACCACGGTTTTGTTGCCTACCGCTACTGTGTACGTAAATAATAACGCTGGAAAACTAATTAAAGTTCGGATTTTCTTGGACACCGGTGCGATGAGTCATTTTATTTCACGAAAATGTTGTGAACGATTAAATTTGAAAATAAATCACGCGCCTTCTACAATTAAAGGAATAGGATGTTCACAGAGTTCTTCACTCGGTTTCACTCGTTTTACCATGCAATCTCGCTTTGATCCGCGTTGTCAATACAATGTCAATGCTCGCGTAATAGATACAATTACTGATCATTTACCAAACACGCTGATTGACACCTCTGATTTAACGCATTTACGCAACTTACAAATGGCTGATGAAAGCTTTAACTCACCCGCTGAAATTGATTGTCTCATAGGCAATGAATTTTTCCCGCTTTTATTAGGAAGTGGCAAAATTATGTCCCCTAATTCTTCTCTTGTCGCTATTGAGACAACCTTAGGCTATGTCGCCATGGGTAAAGCCAATTGCTTACAAGAAAATTATACATCTTCCGTTGATGACGCTTTCTGTGCCTTCGTGCAGCCTTCTTTAGAAACACTCACGCAGTCCTTTTGGGAACTTGAACATGTCCCGTCTAAGAAACATATAAACCGAGATGATGAAATATGCGAAGAGATATTTCAGTCTACGACAACCCGCAGTGACACTGGTGAATATACCGTGCACCTACCATTTAAACATGAGCCTACCGAGCTAGGAAATTCATACGCTATCGCAAAATGCCGCTTAATCAAACTAGAAAAGAGTTTAGACTCTAACTCTGAAATCAGAGAAGGTTACAACGAAACGCTTAAAGATTATATAAATAAAGGTTACCTCTCGAAAGTAGACAATCCTTCTACTGAAGGTTACTACATCCCGCATAGAGCTGTTTATCGCCCTGACAAGACTTCATCTAAAATAAGGATTGTTCTGAACGCTAGTTCCGCTACCACTTCCGGTAACTCTTTAAACAACCTGCTTTATACAGGGCCGAACTTACAAAATACAATATTCGAGCTTTTGGTAAACCTACGCTTGTTCTCTGTCGCTCTCTCGGCAGACATAGAAAAAATGTTCTTCCGCGTCTGTCTCACTCCTTCGCACCATAAGTATCAACGCATCCTATTTCGCTTCGATCCAACCGCAAAAATTGATACATATGAGTTTAATAGAGTCTCTTTTGGAGTATCCAGCTCCCCTTACCTTGCCATGAGAGTCGTACGGCAGCTCGCCGCTGATGAACGCGAACGCTATCCGCTCGCCTCACATGAAGCCGAAAACCACATGTACATGGATGACTATGTTAATTCTGTCGATGGCCTACACGTAGCCGAACAGACTTATAGTCAAATGGTCGACCTGTTCACGGCCGGGGGTTTTAGACTTATCAAGTGGATCTCTAATAATATGGAAATGATGAATAAAATTCCCTCTACACAGAAAAACACAGAAGCGGTTGAATTTGACGCTAACGCTAACGCTAAAATAGTAGGCATGAAATGGAAACCTATTGAAGATATTTTCTTTTTCAAAATTAAAGTAGAGAATGAAGAATGTACAAAACGCACCGTTCTCTCTGTAACCGCCCGCCTCTTCGATCCCTTGGGTCTTATAAGTCCTGTTGTCGCTTTTATGAAACTCTTATTCCAACAGTGTTGCAAACTCTGTATTGACTGGGACACACCCATACTCAATAAAACTATCCTCTCAAAGTGGCACCAATTCCACTCTGAACTTCACATTCTTCAGCAGATAAAGATTCCGCGCCACAACGGCGTAACCGCAGGCACTCATGTCACGCTCATAGGCTTCGCTGACGCAAGTGAGCAGTGTTACGGTGCTGTCGTCTATATCAGAGTAGGTTCCACTGAGAATCTTGGAGGTACAGTCGCGCTCCTCGCATCAAAGTCAAGAATAGCACCGCTCAAAAAGTTGTCTTTTCCTCGTCTTGAGCTTTGTGCAAGTCTCCTCTTATCCAACTTACTCTCTGCTCTATGTGAAATTATAGGCAAACGTATTCATATAAACAAAATATTTGCATTTTCAGACTCCACTGTCGCACTGACGTGGATACACTCACCCGCTTTTAGATTTCATACATTTGTCGCAAACCGCATTTCAGAAATAAACGCTAAAACTCCCGCAAAACATTGGTTTCACATCAGTGGACAGGAAAACCCCGCTGACGTTATAACTCGTCCAGTGACTCCTAAATCTCTCATATCTAATGATCTTTGGTTTCACTCTCCTGCGTGGACCACATCTCCTCTCGCTGAGTGGCCTATTAAACCTTTCTTGCCCAACAAACAACATCTCGAAGCCAAGACTATCGCGCTTAAAGTTGAAGTTTCACAGTCTGATGTACTAAACCCTATACAGGAATTAGCTGATCGTGTCTCCACCTGGAAGAAGTTATTACACTCCATGGTCTACGTCTTACGCTTTTCCAAACGCTTAGCCTCTCGCGGTCTGATAACCGTATCAGATTTGGATTTTGCAGAAATGTACATCATACGCTATTTACAAAATAAGCATTTCGCCCAAGATATTTCAGCGCTTCATATAAATAAACGCTGTAGTATCGCTTTACTTAAATTAAATCCGTTCCTGGACGGTGGAATTCTTAGAGTAGGAGGTCGACTCAAGAATTCAGACTTAGATTATGGGCAAAAACACCCTATATTACTCCCCGCTAAAGACCGTATAACGCAACTAATTGTTGATCATTTTCATTATACCAATCTACACACTGGTCCTGCTCTCTTGCTCTCGCTTATAAGGCAGAAATTCTGGATTCTCGCAGCCAGGAACCTTATTCGCCAGAGAGTTCACAAATGCAATATATGTTTCAAACTCAACCCGAAATCTACATACCCACTCATGGGAGATTTACCCTCACTCCGTGTCTCAGAAGCTAAGAGCTTTGTTTATTCCTCAGTCGACTATTGTGGCCCTTTCTATATTACGCACATTCGCCGCCGTGGCATTAAAAGTCATAAGGCATACATATGCCTATTTGTTTGTCTTACAACAAAGGCTCTCCACTTGGTGTTGGTCTCTGACTTAAGTTCCGATCTCTTCCTCGCCGCCTTTAAACGCTTCATTTGTCGGAGAGGCCCTGTCTCTATGATCTATAGCGACGGAGGTACCAATTTTATTGGTGCGAAACGCAAACTAGATGAAATGTACGCCCTCTTACAATCTGATGCTCATAATACATACTTAACTCAACAATTAGCCGAATTTCGCATTCAGTTTAAGCATAGCCCCCCCTTTGGGCCCCATTTTAACGGTCTCGTAGAAATTAATGTCCGTTCTGTAAAGACTCATTTATTCAAAGTTATAGGCTCACAAGTACTCACTTATGAAGAATTTTCAACCGTCTTGGTTCAGATAGAAGGTCTGTTAAATAGCCGCCCTCTATGCGTTCTCAGCTCTGATCCGTCAGATCTCTCCGCGCTCACTCCTTGTCATTTTTTAAACGTAACGCCCCTTAAATATTTACCAGCTGAGGATTACACTGACCAGTTGGATAACCGCTTAACTCGTTATCAACTATTAAATAAAATAACGCATTCTTTCTGGCGTCGTTGGAGCCAAGAATATCTGACTTCTCTCCAGCAGAGAGAGAAGTGGTTAACACCCGCTAATCCTATTAAAATAGGAACCCTCGTAGTAATTAAAGACATGCAAGCTCATCCAATGTGTTGGCCGCTGGGAATAGTCGAAGAAGTATATCCTGGTAAGGACAGTATTGTGAGAGCCGCAAAGGTAAAAACCATAAATGGGAGCTACGTGCGACCTGTCGTGCGTCTCTGTCCACTTCCTCTGCAATAGTTTATTTTATTGTACACGCATACTCTGACTTTTTACTTTGAAAGAGTCAATATTAGTTTTAGTTTTCTTTAATACTTTAATGTTTTTACGCGTTTTTTCTGGAGGAAACCTCCAGGCCGGGGGAAGTTGTACGCGCCGCGTTACTTAATTTGATATTTATTACTTTACATTTAATAAGTGCACACACACTCTCACACAAATCACTCATACAACGAAAAACTATTCATTTTTACTATATTCCTATACCCATCCTTCTCTTCGCTGAATAAAGAAAAAGGACGCAAGAAGCGACAACTACGCCACCACGTGAAAAAAAAGAACTAATCTTCTTCCGAAAAATATCCGAATTGCCGGCTTGCGCGAGCGCTCTAAATAAAATCAATTAAATATTCAAAATAACTACATAGACTCAAATAAAAATACCTATCCTGCGTGCATTCAAGGAATGCATTGTGTTGTGTGAAAATCTAACTTTTTAAGTGCTTTGTGGTGTGCTGACCCAACTGGACTATCGAAGCATCGAAGGATACTCGCTAAGGTACTCCCATCTCCTTTTACCAAAAACCTATTCGGCACCCACACTAAGTATTTCCAGAAAACATTTAAAGTTACTTCTGTGAACTCATCCAAAGTACAACTGAGCAAATCTATTTCCTCATTTACTTTATTTAGTACCCTCACAACTCTAATAAGTACACCAGATATTTTTTCAGGGATCGATAAATATTAAATTGGCTTTTTTTACATTATTAAAATTTATTTAGAATTTGGGTATATGGTAGTGAAGTATGAAATTGAAATTCTCACAACAAAAAGTTACAAATAGCTGCGACGACTAGCGTCGTGTTAGGTTTACACATACATAGATTACAACAGAATTTATGATATGCTTAGGCAGATCATGATATGCCCAATTCTATGACGTGCCAATGACAAATACACTGATAACACTTCAAAAACCAGGTATCTATGGAAACAAGCACGAAAGGCCTCATAATTAATGAATACTTTTTGACCATTTATTTTTACTTTTATAATCCATCATTCTGTCTGTCAGGATATCTGTCAAAAATTTTTCTTATACATAATTATTTACAAGACTGATGCCGAACAATAGTTCGAAATATATCTCTTTAAAAGTGTTTTTTAAATATATATAAATATAAATATGTAAATAATAATAAATATATATAAAACCTAAATATATATAAATATTATAAACTTCAAAAATCTAAATTTGTTTACACAAAAAACAAATATTTTCTTGTATAAAGTAACAAAATAAAACAAAAATTGTATATACAGCGGCAAACCTTTTAATTTATTGCTTTCTGTTGAAGCTGCACATTTTTATACTTTAACCTTTTGTAGAAGGTAACAAGAACCGCCATTCACATAGCTGCAGTCAACATTATACAACATAATATTCTATTCATCTCTATACTTCATGCATCCCACAAAATAAAGCTGGAAGTACGTCATTACCGTCTCCTTTATAAACACAATTTTGTTTTTTTTTACGTCCGCTAAGTAAGTAGTATTTTTTGTGTGACGTCCTCAACGCTCAAAGTTGAAAATATTGCTGTCTCAAAGGAACGCAAATTGTCTCGGTAAAAGGAGACAAGGATGTTATTTTTTTTCGGCTCGCTCTTGCCGCTTGACGTCCTTGTAAAAAATAATATCGCGAGTTGATGAATAATAAATTGAGATAATTTGTATATACAGTAGGGTGTCCCTTATTTTTCGAAGTATTGAGTTTTTGAACGCTTACCTTCTCTTTTTTTTTTAATTGGATCTCTTTTGACAAAGTTGCAAATTATGAAATTTGCGTTTCTTTTTTTACACATTTTTATATTTAGTATATATTTATATATTGTTATTTTATTTGTATGTTAATATGTCTTTATTTGTAGTACACGTCTGTATGATTACTTGTTTTTATTATTATAGTGTCATCTCCCACTAAGGTTTGCTGGAAGAAATCTCTTTTCAGAGATAACCTCGCCTTTGTACATGTATTTTATTGTAAATAATTCTATGTAATGTATCTGTGTAAAAAGAAGGAATTTGTATTCGTATTTTTAAGTTCAATTAACTGTATCCTTTTTTTTGTGGTGTGTCAATAAAGCTATATTGTATTGTATTGCCTTGTATTGTCATTAATCAAAAGTTGCGGTCAAAATTGAAATATTTTTTCTTAGTTTGGAGATTTACGCTCACGCTTGAAATATACACTTTCAAATTCTCTAAATTAAAAAAAAAACGAAACTTCTACTTAACCTTAAAAACTTATAACCTGTTTTTTAACAATGTAAAATCTTTTTTTAAGAACTATGAATGAATGTTAAAAAGTGCGTACTTTTGAAAACTTGTGATTTTTTTAATAAGGAGAATGCAAAACTCCTTACATCATGTTTTCACGCAAGTGGTACGGGTTAAAAGAAGCCAAATATCTTTAAACGTATTTTATATGTGTTTTAGTACCTTATAAACAAAATGAGAGGATACGTGTTTGAAAACTAAGTACTTAAATAAGGGACACCCTATTTTACAATGAGTTAAGAAAATGGTCGTGTATTTTCCTGAAAATGGCTTTCCCATGATTTATCTAATGATGTAAAAATGTCGTTCAACAAAATATTAAGGCGGGTATCTAGAAAAATCTATCCTGCTCCAACACTTTCATTTTACACTTGTCTATCCTGCTCAGTGGAAGCGGGCCGCTCAGAAATCTCGGGATTTCACTCTTGGCGGTCCTCAGTCATCCTCATCCAGCCGCCACCCGCAACGTCCTTCAGATCGTCAGTCTAGCGGGCACGAGGGCGGCCTACGCTGCGCTTTGCTGTACGTGGTCTCCATTCCAATGCCTTACGGCCCCAACGGTTATCACGTCGGCGACAAACATGGCCAGTCCACTGCCACTTCAACTTACTGATTCGGCAGGCTATGTAATAGTAATGGCATAGTAATTTTTTGGTATAATTTTCCCTACTACATTGTTTATCTTGTACATTCTAAATCTATGGGTACTACAGTACTGTACTTACTTGACATTCATACGTGCCGTTGTCTCGTTTTTGAACGAACTTTATCTGAAGTGTCCAGTCTTCCGTGCCTTCGCCGTGAAGGACCTGAAAAATTAAAGAAGTTATATACATATTCTCACGCTTCTTTCCTCAAGGGGGGGTAGATAGTACACAGTGGCGTGCACAGAGTTTTTACACAGGGTAGACATAAATACCGGTCAAGTGCGAGTCAGACTCGCGTACCTAAGGTTCCGTATCGTGGATGAAAAATGTAATTTTGTTTTCGTGAATTTCTAAACTGCTATATTATTCCTGTAATCTTTACGTAAGCACATATTACCATGATTTATTTTTTATTTTTCGATCAACCAATTTTAGAGATAAATTGAGGGACATCAATTTTTTTTTGTAGTTTTTCGAGGATTTCCCAAAATAGAGGCAAGTAAATATAGCTAAGCTGTATATGTATTTTTATGCGCATCTGTAACCGGCATCGTTCCAATTTGAATTATTATTTGAACATAACAAGCAGGAGAAACAAAACAATCAATTACTTAGTATGTTTACAACCTGTCAGCCAGTTAAATGTTTCATAACATGGATTGAATTTTCTAGTTGCTTTACCTTTTATTTGAATCCGGTACGAAGCGGCCTTTCTCGATTACTTCTTTTTTTTTTCAGCAACACACAGTTTTGAAAACGTACCATTTCTTAATTTTTGCACACACACATTCCCAGCACAACTTTCACAGTAGTTACTACCACCACCATTTTCTGCAATTTTTAGACCCAATTTTATTTTATTTATACTGCTTGTCATCAATTTTCGTAACCAACGAACGAAAAACAATAATGGATGGCGCCGGCTAAGTTGCTAAGGCGGCTTCGTAAGACTTCGGTAATTTTCGGTGAATGTCGTAAAACTATAAAGCCGCCGGCTTTTTGCAGAGTTTTCACCGCAAACAAGCAAAAGCTTTTGCATTTGTGTGCCATGTACTTACAGTAACGCACACAACAAAGATACTGTTGGAATAATGACCCACACATATAACCGGCAGCCACCATTCCGCGATGGCTGGTCCGAAATTGAATTACAATGGATCATAACATGAGCCATTCACTCTCAGATCTGAGCATTCACTTCATACTTTCGTAATCGATTTTAGCGATGTAATTCTATTTCGGAATGCTCGAGCATAGATACTTTATCTATGGCTCGAGTGAGCGAGCGGCTCGCAGCTGTGAACTGAGACTCGCAGTTCCCGCTAATGACAATAGATGGCGGTCGGTGTGGCTACACTTTTTTTTTACGATATGCGTAAAAATGCGTAAATGATGTGTATTTGTCAGGGTAGACAGTGTCTTTTTGTCTGTATGGACTGCACGCCACTGATAGTACAGATATCTGTAAAAATCCTGACTAACACACCTTTTTTGCTTATTCCACATTAATTAAGTCATATATTTAAGAGCACACCGAGCTTTTTATACACAAAAACACGTTTTTTAAACCCTTGTTTGAAGTAGTAAACAATTAAATTAAAATCTAGAGAAATATATTGGTATTATTAGAGATATATACCAGACAGTATACACGATGGAAACACGATTTGATAAAGTCGGCTCGATAAAATAAATTCGCAAAGTTATCTCTTTTTGAGTAATTTTTTGCCACTATTTCCCGACTTTTTTATGTTAATAAGTAATTTTATATTATGACTCATTTACTAAAATAAAATTCATAGATGGCTGGAGCGTTTATACACGATAGTATTTATTTAAGAAAAATATGATGAAAATAACAACCAAAAACATAACGTAAAGAAAAAGACAGAGACAAAAGCAAACGCTAAGCGCTTTTTATGGTTTTTTTTCATGATAAATATTTTATTTAACAATACGAAAGGTACAAATTGTAATATTTTTTTAATTGTGATCAGCAACCTAGTAATAGTATTTTGTGTAACTGTGAATAATGTGGACATTGAGACACGAGTGCTTGTTTACGAAACGGACTTGCACGAGTGTTCCAATGTCTAATTATGTGCAGTATCACACAATACTTTATCTACAACCATCATAACAATTTCACGAAAATGAGAAAAAGAACACTCATCATGATATTAAGAAATAGAAAATAGAAATAGAAAAAGTTTATTTGTCTAAAAAAAAACACATAAAAGTAACACGACATAATTATACACAAAAATACATTAAACAAAAAGGAGACAGCTCAGCATATGCTGTGAGCATGGTAAACATGTCTACACAGCGCTGATTTTCAGCTGATCCTGTATCATCTACAATTAATCATAAATTTCGGTAGGTGATGCACAATATACAAGCAACTATTCTACGACATAACAATAAAATAAAATAAAAAAAATATATATAAAAAAATACACACCAATTACAATTTTGCAGAAACAAAAATAAATTTAAATTAAAACCACTATTGAAAAATAATATTAGGTAGGTACTGACATTAACAAATTGAGCACAAAAAAAAACATTTGGTTTTAACGGCTTTCCTGCTTTTGTTTGTCAAAAAGATGTTTTTTTAATTTTGACTTAAACATGTGAACTGTCGTAGACTTGCGTAAAGGGGGAGGCAGATTGTTCCAGATCTTTGCGGCCGCGTACTTGAAACTTCCCCTGAAGCCAGATCTTACATGTTTCGGCAGAATCAATTGTAGTGATACTTGTCATGATACTTGAGCCCAATACCTGAGACCAATCAGAAGCGAGAAGAGTGCGTGGCTTAAGGCGCTACGAAAAAAAATCGACACTTTTAGAACTTCTATATCTACTTCGGTAAATAATGTATAATTTTGAAAAAATAGTATATTATTTTTGAAATCTTCTTCTAGAGATCTGTTAAAACAGAAACGCGAATGGAGAATTTCGGCTCGATAGAAATCTTTATTGAAATGAGGTCTTTATCGACACCAAATCTCCTGGTTTGACGATTTAGAATGACATATGGACTGCAATTATATTTTATTAGATGGGTTTCAACAATATCTAAGACCTGGTTAAACAAAATTTTGATAGCATTTTTAGTACATTTTATATTAATAAAAAACCAACTTTTTGCTACTTTTCCACGAATCCGTCCCATGCGTTTTTTCGCATATGGAGTAACAGGAACGCTAAAACTTTTACAGATCGCCTTAAGAAATTAAGACTGACCGTTATCGCTTGTGATTTGTTCTCTACCGGTGTTATACTAAATTTGGCCAATCACAGCGCAGAACTGCGGTGTTATTAATTTATAATACCACATTATAACATCGGTAAAACCAGGTAGGTACTTATAAAAGCGCTTTTGATATTGTAATTACCTTATTGAAACTTGGGAGTAGATGAAACTAGGTTTTAAAACAAATTGTGTTCGAGACAACTTATATTCCGAACATGAGTTTTACCGTTTATATAGGCAATTGTTAATATAAAAAAACCGTTTTCTCAGATCAGTCGCTTTGGGAAAGGTGTTCATTCAATATGATAACTGAACTAAGCTGGGTTCAGATCCAATTATGGGCTTTGGTAAATGAATTTACATGAGCATTTCTCATTTGACGACACATCTAAGGTTTCTTCGAACCATTTAAATTATATTTGAATATGTTAAACAGCGAAAATTTCAATGCGTAACAGCCTGTTACTAACAGGGAAACAGCACGATGTAATATGGTTTCCGAACATACATTATCTTTATCGACTTCCATAATGCAATAAGTTAATTGCAACATCAAAAGCAGTTTTATAAGTACCTATGTTGTTTATCCAATGTCATAATATTGCATTATAACACCGCGGTAATGCGCTGTTATTGGCCCAATTTATTATAACACCACTAGACAGCAAATCAACAACAGAGACGAGAAATAAGGCCCGACCTTATTATTTTTTAAGCCACCCCACCTTTACCCTGGATGGACTTCAAGGCAGCATTACCATGCGATGCACCCGAGGTTCATAAACGACTGTTCTACTTCTTCTCATTTTTCGTGAAATTGTTAGTTGAAAATATTATAAATAAAGAAAGGTGTACTTAACCATATTTGAAGAGCTTGTTCAGTCAATGGTATACAACAACTTTTACTATGAAGCCAACCCTGAAATCTCAAAAAAGAAATCTGATCTTCCATACATTTCGGCCGAGCGGCATTACATTTTTCTATGAAACTGTTATTTTTTTTCGAGATACAGGGTTTTTTACATAGTAAAAGTTGTTCTATACCATTGACTGAATAAGCTCTTCAAACCTTTCTGCTACACGTTGTATATTTAATAGTCGTAGATAAAGTATTGTCTACAACCTTAGAAATTGGGACACTTGTGCAAAACTATTACCAAACTCACTTCGTTCGTTTCATAAATGTCTTAAGGTTAAACGTCAGTTACATAGCAAAAAGTGCATAGCTATGTATTTCTTGTTTAGAAGCTAAAAATTAAACAAAAAAAATGTATGTGGCAGTTAACACCAATAATTTAGTATTAATGAGGTTTATAAAGCATTAGTTTGAAATTTAATGCACAATTAGTCACGTCACGGTCCAAACAAAGCTAAAACAGCATTTTAAGTTTTTATTCAATTCAAAATTTTTGAAATTGTTATTTACGGAAACAATAGAATCTTTGCGATAGCAAAATACACAATACATAGGTAATAAGGTTTTGTTTGATAACTTTTGAGTAAATTTTGAATTTAAGCATACTGTTTCGATTAATTAGAAAAAGGCGGGTATTTCACAATCCGGCTGCGAAACCGCTCTTAACGCAGCGGATGGCTTTAGATTTCCCCATGGACCTTAAAGAATGACTTTTTAAAATGTACTATACAAATAACCATTATTTTTCCATACTCACGCCATTGGGAATCGTTAAATTTTAATATTACTGGCGACATCCAGGGTGTACAGTAGAACAGTTTTCAATTAAAACTAGTGTTTAGGGTTTTCTCGAAAAACAGAAACCCTTCCAGTAGTTCGTTTTAGTAAGTTGAAAATGTGAAAAAGCGTGTAAGTATAATGATATTATTAAAACTCGTTTGAGCTAACATACAGTGCACGTTTGTGCACGTCCGTCATCGTCCTAGAACGACACTCGCCTTGATAATGCCGAAATTGTATCGGTGAAACGGTTGGCATATAGTCAACAACAATCAGACGTGAGTGTTATTAATAATTTAGCGTGTAAGTAGCTAAAACTGCAGATGACTTTTAACAATAGCATGCTGTGGGATTTTCTGTGAAGGGAAGCTGTTGCGCCCATGTTGAATTTAGAAAAAAAAAAACGAAAAATAATCGATGTACAGGTATGGTGGAAAAATTCGTCGTTCCAGATATAACGTCGGTAGCGCAGTCGGTAGCACGCCTGTCATGTAAGCAGGAGGTCGCAGGTTCAAATCCTGGCCCGAGGAATTCAATCAAAATATTTGTGCTTTTAAATTTGTTTCTGATTGAATGCAAGTTTGTTATGCACTCTACTAATAATTATGTTGAATATGTTTATTGTAAGCTCTATAAGCTCTGTACCGAGTATTTAACTTCAAATCGCAACGTTTGGTTTTTATGACGTCATATTTTTTGTATGTTTTTTTTTCTATCAAATGAAAGAGCTTTATGACAATGGGACGCTCGTATAGTCTATTACGAAACATCGTGTCCCAATGTCTCTCATTATGTCACAGTTGCGCAATAGTATTGAGAAATTGGAAATTGTTTACGAAACGAACGAAGTGAGTTTCATGATAATTTTGTACGAGTGTCCCAAAGTGTAATTAAGTTCAGTTGCACACAATACTTTATCTACGACCATCAAAAATATCATCTTTATTTATAATATTTTTAACTAACAATTTCACGAAAAATAAAAAGAAAATTTGTTCATGAACCTGGTGATAGGTAACACAGGTGGTAGAGCTGATGCCGGGTAGGACCGTGGAGGTACCACCATCTTACTTGGAGACCCCCTCGAAGTAATTCGGGGGAGAGTAAGAGGACAGCTCACAGACAAAAAAACAGGAGGCCCATCATGCCTGGGACCGATGGATGGCGGTATATCCATCCCTAATAGTCGGGCCTTATATGGAACAGACTGGTGACGGGCAACGCCATCACTGGTGCGAGGGTTCCGGCACCGCGCTTACCAACCCGCCTGCCCAGCGTGTGTGAGTATGGGCAAATATTCCAAGATGACCGCCGAGAGTGGCAAAGTCCAGGAAAGGCTTATGCCCGGCAGTGGACAAACTAGGCTGATGGATGGACGGATGAACTTCAGGTGTGTTGTCTTGGTAATGTGGCTTGAAAGCCAATCAGGATAAAGTGGGTGTGGCTTAGGAATGACGTCGGGACTTATTTCTCATCTTTGTTGTTGATTGAGTCTCTTGCGGTTTTATGTTAAATTGGGCCAATCGCAGCGCAGAAGCGCACTGTTTTAATGTAATGTTATAACATCGGATAAACAATCTAGGTACTTATAAAACTTACAAAACTGTTGCATTTGCCGTATTGCAGTACGGAAGTAGAAAGTACACTTTTGACTCACAATGTCACACCATTATATAAGCTCCCCGGAAGTTCATCATCAACATGATGGATTCTTAAAAATTTATTTGTAAAATTCCGCCAAATTTTACCAAATTAATTTTGAAGTATCCATGTGTTCACAATTTACAGCTTGATTATGACCTTTCTGCGGACGAAATAAGAACTGCTACTACGAGTGGCACTGTAAAGTGACAATATATCATCCATTTTAAATAATTAACAACGCCTCTTAATTGGCTAGCCATTTTACGTAGCAAAAATTAAATTGGAAAACCAGTATGGATGCCCAAACCACACTTTTTAATTGAGGCGTGTCTCTCGTCTAGTTGTGGTTTTTATTTCCTGACTCGTTTGTTTACCATTTTGTTGCCCAAATTATGTGAAATCCGTTTTAAGGCCGAGTATTAAGCTAAACTTCTGTCCTGCATCAACGCTTTTGTTTTTGAATTGTGTATCCTGCTGTAATTAACTACCACGCACGCACAATACCAGTTATTTTGAATTTGTGGCTACATTAGGACATCTAATTAAAAATCCTTCTACAAATGTTTTAAGGCGGTATGTAAAAGTTTTAGCGTCCCTATTTACTGTATATGCGAAAAAACCCTCAGTGCGAGAGGGATGGATTCGAGGAGAAAGTAGCAAAAGGTCGGTTTTTTATTAATGTAAAATGTACTAAAGTTGTCATCAAAATTTCATTTAACCAGGTACCGTAGCATTATGTGTAACCAGGCGCTACGCAACTTAGTTGAATAACAGGTCCGAGGAGCGTGACACGATGTTCTTGCGATTAAACAGTATGTCACGCTCCCCACACATGTGATTCAACTAAGCCGTAATTCAATTAGATATTGTTAAAACCCATCTAATACAATATAATTGCAGTCCATGTGTTGTTTTAAATTTTCAGACCAGGAGAATTGGTGTCGAAAAAGACCCCATTTCAATAAACATTTTTATCAAGCCAAGTTTCTAGCCCGTTCTTCTTAGCAAGACTGATCGAATGGGCGGAAGTAGGCATGTATTTATATATGTAACCTATTACTATGTAGTATATAGGATGGGATTTGGTCGGCCGCCTGGATTCGTGCTGGGGGCTCGGTTGGTGATCATTGAACCTTGTTCCTGGTCCCTGGCCGGGTCTCCGGTATGGGTTCGGGCGGTTGATTGCATTTCACCTTGTATAATTATATTTTACCTATAATTTTAATCGTATATATATTGCTACATCAATTAAATAAACATTTATTCTAAGTAATTCATGTACATTTATTATTTTATTACACATATTTTTATAAGATTAAAATTTGACTTGTGAAACGTATATTATATATACCTACTTTGCAAAATAAACTTTTTGAATTTTGAATTTTTGAATCAAGCTAAACTTCTCCAATCGAGTTTTTGTTTAATGTGTTTCCCTAGAAAAAGATTCCAAAAATAAAATACTATTTTATCAAAATATAACATTCTTTACTGGAGTAGATAATGCAAGTTTTAAAAGTGTAATTTTTTTTCCCGTAGCGCCTAAATTCATGTATGTAAAAATTTTTCGCGAATTTTGATATTTATCGCTTTAAAATGATATTTTTTTCATGTTTTTGTAATTGGGCGTAAAAATAAATATGTAAAAACACTAGACATTGTACCTTAGATAAAGGATCAAGGTATGTGTATGCAGAGTTTTAATTTCCCAAATCGACAGGATGCGATTTATTCGACATTCAAAATTGTCGAATTTCACATTTTTCCAAGGCTAGTCGCCTTATTATAGTAGTTAGTAGAGATCATTTACGCGGACTTTGGGTGCGTTACTAGAGTTTCCGTAATTTGAACCCTAAAATAGTAGCTCTATTTTGAAAACTACGCCTGAAAAAGCACGATTTATGTTCACTGAATGAGCTCTTTGAAAAATATGTGTTTCCATAATGTTTGAATGGAAAATAATTTCTCTTATATTTTGTGTAGCGCTGTGCTGAATATAATTTTTCTTTTCTTTAGTTTTTTGTATCGCACTTCCTGAAGGATCAAATTCCCACCCCCCTCCCACTCAACGCCCACTGAGGTACAGTCTCCAACAAGTCGCGGTACACCATCGTTTTTCTTTCTTACGTCCGGTTAAAGGTGCGGTAATCGTATAAAAAGGTATAGGTACCAAAGCGTATTGTCTTGAGTACAAAGGTGTTTTTATTAAGAAGTTTGATTGTTAACCGAAATTACGACTTTTTCCTATTAACTTATTCCAATAAAGCATCAATGTTTTTAGAAAATAAACTGTCACTAAATAACATCGGATAAACAACTTGTTTCATTGAAATCGTCACTTCTCACCTCCTTTAGCAACAGCGCAACGATTATTAATACATTTAATACACATACATGTTGCTTTCCCTAGGGAACTCCCTCTAACGGTAAATATACCGTCACGATGTAATTCCCTAGGAAGTGTCATTTCACCGACGACAGTTAGGGTTTGAAATTGTATATTTCGTAGCCATATCGTAGAATTGACCATTTCATGATATGGTTAGCCATATCGTTTTTCTATAAAAATTGGGAGGATCGCCTCGCTCCGCTCCGCTTCGCTCGGCTCCTTATTTTATCTTACATGTAAACTTAACACGCTCCTCCTCGTTCCGCTTCGCTTCGCTCGTCGTCGCACCTATTTTTTACTTTTGGTAAAAGATTTTTGATTTCATACTTTAAGATCTGCCCACCAGATCATGAAATGTTCAGTTCTACGATATGGCCACGACATATACACAATTAGTCATGCTCTTCTCAAAACCAACATAAAATGCTGTTTTCACTTTGTTTAGACCAAAAGGTAATGAGTAATAAAACTGTGCTTTAAATTTCAAACTCATTCTTTATGAACCTCAATCATACTGAACTATTGGTGTTAACTGCCTCATACCAAAACTTTTTTCAATTTTTAACTTATAATTAAGAAATACAAAGTTAAGTTATGCACTTTGTACTAAGCGACTGACGTTTAACCTTAATACGAATTTTACCATATTTTTTCCCGAAGTACAGCGTTCACCACTCATCACGCTGGGACGTATTAACCGTCGGTAAAACGCGGGTGTACTGAGTATGGAATGTGACTTTCATTTCACAGTTCACACTCGGAACACGTCTGACACCCCCTCGGGGAATCATGTCGTGTCGATATAATGTGATATTATTATTATTTTTCTGTTTTTTTATGTATGTGTAATGTTTTATGTGTCTGTGTAATGTTTTATGTGTCTGTAAATGTTTTATGTGCGTCTATGTACTGTTTTATGTGTCTGAAATATTTCATGTGTCCATGTTATGTTTTATGTGTCTGTAAATGTTTCATGTGTCTATGTAATGTTTTTTGTGTCTGTAAATGTTTTATGTGTCTCTGTAATGTTTTATGTGTCTGTTAATGTTTCTTTGGGAAAATTGTTCAGTAGGATCAATAAATTATGTGGTTACACTGTACATTTACAACCATAATATTAATATTTTCAATCTAGATGTGGCAAGCAAATGGTGTAATTCGTCAGTTTACAAACGGCTTTTTTCAGTTTCTAAACGCTCGCTGTTTTGTAATTTGCCGTTCGGCAGTATGTAAAACGCTCGCTGTTTTGTGATTTGCCGACGACTATGACGTCGTAATAAGAACTACCAGCCTGTCATGCAGCCGTCCATACATTCATCATCTTAAAAAGAAGAACAAAATCTGATTTACCTGGAATCTCTCATCATTAGTGTAAGTGAACTTCCCAGAGCTCAGGATGTGCCAGTCCCTCTTCCTGATCCAGGAAACTTGCTATAAATGGACAAAAATAATATATTACTCCTTCAAATTCATCGAAACCAGGAAAACCTGAAGAAATTTCCTATGCGTTGATATCATAATAATATAGGTCTTTACCTATATAGGTATACTTTGTGATAAATTACTGTTTTTAAAAGCATTCTTTAATAAATATTTTCATACAAGTTTAAAGTCAGTTTATCCTTTTATTTACAAGTAATTATGTTAAACTTAACTTAAAAGGACCATGGGCAAATTTGTATGGAGACTGGACCAAATACTCAACATTGATGAAACCTACTCCAAATGAAAGATTTTGGGGTAATATTTGATTGTTAGCCAAGTCGAGATCAAGCGCCAACAAAATGTCAAAATGTCAGGAAAAAATATTTTGTTTACAGTTTTGATACTATGATTTTGATGCTTTCTCAGTATTGAAATCGTTCTAAAACACCATTTCGCGCTCAAATTCTATGTAGCTACCATAATAAGAAATTAATAATACCCTTAAAGCTTTCATATGGCATAGGATTTATCACTGTTGAGTAATTGGTCCAAAATTATTCATGGTCCTTTACTTTTTGTTTTGTCAATACGATAGTGGTATTTAACCTCAAATCATAAGTAACTATGTCTACCTGTATCCTCTACACACAATTCTACGTCACGGTATAATATGGTTATCTTTTTTATGAAAATGTACACTCACAGTCAAATCCTTATTCAAGTATAATTATACCTGTACTCTGTGTTTTAATTCATTGATTAAATAACAATGGGTATTATTATCTAATTGAGTCACGATTGTGCGCGTGTTATTAAAAACAAAAAAAACAAAAAAACATTAGATTCCGCTAAGTAAGCGGTGTTAATAAGGTGAAGGGTTGGTGCCGGACTCGACTGCGGAGGTGCCATCCTCTTAATCGCAAACCCCCCGAAGTTATTCGGTGGAGAGTAAACAGCTCTCACCCAGGCACGATCATGCCTTGGACCGATTGATGGCGGTATATCCATCCCAAATTGCCAGCTTTTTTATAAAACAGACTAGTGACGGGTAGCGGCGGCGTCACTGGTGCGAGGGTTTGGCACCGCGCTCACGAAACCGCCTGCCCAGCGTGTGTGAGTATGAGCATTTCGTTTAGGAGGACCGCCAAGAGTGGCGAAATCTTGGAAAGGCTTATGTCCAGCAGTGGCTGAACCAGGCTAATGGATGGATGGAAATAACAAACAATATAATATTATATGGTCATGGTAACAGATAATACATATTTTAAGGGATTTGACTGATTACTCAGATCTTAGTTTACATTTACCGTAGCACTAAAACAGGGTTAACATTTTGGCTTTGGTTGTAGTAACTAGCATACTATCAGTGCTGGTTTTAGCATTGACGGCGCCCTGGCACAGAATAAATCCCTGGGCGAGAATTCTACGGCGCCCCCTATCTGTTTCCTAAATTATTCATGTGCAAAAAAGAAAAAAAAAACAAGGGAAAGATTATTTCAATCTTCAATCATGACCATTTATTTTAACATAATTAAACAAAATCTTACTTTTCTTGCCTTTCTATTAGCAAACTCTTTTATTAAGACACCGAAATCGATGTTTTCTGCTATTTCATTTTCGATTGATAGAGTTGCCAAGTTTGTCAATCTAGATTGAGATAATGTCAAAACTCACGAGGGCGCGAGTGTTGAAATTCTTCCCAAAGTGAAACTAACTTCAAGCTGGGGGCCTGGACTGACCCAACCTATTTGCAACTACGCTCGCCGCGCCATCCCGTGATCCAAACTGACGAGATGGCGGTGGCGCCCCTTGATGTCTGTCGCCCTGGGCGGTCGCCCAACCGCGCCCTACCCTAACGCCGCCACTGCATACTATTAGCTGACACATGCGTTATCTTTTGTAACTGGTTAAATTAAGCTCCTAATGTTTTTATCCCTGTTACTCTACCAGTTGCTCTAAACTAGGCACAAGAGAAACAAAAGTGAACGTACCCCTCTCTCATTTAAATGGCCGACCAAGCAGTGCAGGTACGCCGTACCACCGAGTTGGGCAGTAATGTTGCTGACAGAATTATTAGCAGCTGCCTCAGGCGCTCCTTGGACTCCCGCTCGCCAGCCTCGAGCTCTGGATGTGCCATGGTGTCCTGGTAAATAAAGGCTTGATGAAATTTCACTTGAAAAAGTTCAA
This sequence comes from Ypsolopha sequella, assembly GCA_934047225.1. Lineage (NCBI taxonomy): Eukaryota > Metazoa > Arthropoda > Insecta > Lepidoptera > Ypsolophidae > Ypsolopha > Ypsolopha sequella. Next base: position 5,931,144 of record OW204002.1, on the reverse strand, counting down.
TACACATACTGAATACATCGTCACGCACGACATGAATCCCCGAGGGAGTGACGAGGTGTTTTCCGAGTATGGACTGTGTAATGCAAGCCACAGTCAACATTCGTACACCTACGTTTCATCATCGACGATTATGACGTCCTAGCGTGATGGAGAGTAATGTAAGGTCTATTGCCTTAATGAGAGTGATTCCTACCGCCAAATAAAAGTTTCAGCCCGAAGCAATAGGCGAGTTAAATTGACATTTGATAGAATTTAATTTGTTTACTTTACAATCACATTTTTTGTGATTCATAGTGCGGCAAAAAAAAATGTGTTGTCTTCTACCATAGGAATGACAAAAGTATTGTTGCACACAGAGGTAATAAAAGAAACTCCAGCATTACATAAATACATACACACACTTATTCATTTTAATCATTTATTCATACTACATGTGTTTAATATTTGAACATAGTCACAACATGTCACATGTCATAGCTACCATCTTGTGAAAATAATAGGTCTTTGCATATGGAATTGCTGAAATTTTCTTACAAATTCATGAATTCATAGTTCCTGTAATATAATAGCTATTTCCATTATTTGTTTTTTGTTTGAAAGTTGATTTCAAGATTTTAATCTACGTATTAAATTTTGTTTTTTTTGTCAGTTGACTAACTAAAATTAAAATTTCAAAAACTATTCTTCCTAAATACCATCCATTTCTATGTTAAGATTCGCAATATTTTTATACAGCTGACACTTCTCCAAAATTAAATTAATGTTGCTGTTAGCTAAATGTTGTCTCATTCATACACAAAAGAAATAACATAATCTGGATTTGTCATTTCTAAAAAATTCCTTCAAATTCTCTATAGAAAACGGCAATTTTATATTGTAAATACCTAATATCATACAACTATGCTTTACAAATTCACGATTTATTCTGATTTTGATTTTGACGCTTGCCTCCAGACACTAGACTTTACTGTCGATGACACTGGCATTAAACCGACACAATCGGTAAACCGATCTGCAGGACATCACTAGTCACTAAGCACATTACTGTTTTAAAACTAAAATAAATTACTTATCGTAAATTTTACTGGAGAAGAAGGCTTCTATTTCAATTCCCAAAATTACTGCAATCTCTGGGAACGGAGTCTTGCTGATATTAAGGCGTATGACCACGCTAAATAAGCAACTCGATGTATTTCGGTACAAATAGCAACGGGAACGACATTGAAATAATGTTCATTTCAGCGTGGCTTGAAAAGTGGCTGTTACGACAACCACTGCGTCTCCGGCTAGCGCAAAATAGGAGAAAATAATACTTTTCACATCGACGCCATGAACGGAAAAGATATTTTGAACTTAAATTTTTAAGATCTAAAAATGTTCTATAATTTGGTGAAATAATAATTAAAATCGCTTTAAGCGTTTGGAAGGAGTAAGAGAATTCTTGTGTTAATCATGTGAAACTTTCGATGACTTTAGATTTTTTTATCAAAACTTACAATAGAAAAACAGTTTATGAAACTTAAAATTTATTTTTGACTCTATAATGCCTATCATATATTTTTATGAAAGTTTTTGGACCACCCGTGTGGGAGGAGTAGGCCTTCAAAGACAGGTCCAAATTGCAGTTGGCGTATCCATTCGCCTTAAAGGAAGAAGAGAGGACACGAGCCAGCTGTTCAGTCGACCTGCCGCGAACATTTACTACCATCTATTATTTTATCATGATAGAAGAGGAAGGAAGCTACTCACGTATGTCTCCAGTGGAGGACGTGAAGAGAGGGAGCATCAGGAAAACGGCAGCGGCAAGCGGCAGGCCCATCCCGCCGGCCACTTGCCATCTCATCTGGAACAATTACAAACTGGTATTAGTCTTCTTATACATGCTACTTATGTATGTATGTATGTAAATACTTTATTGCACAAAATAAATTTACAAAGCACAAAGGCGAACTTAATGCTAATTAGCATTCTCTGCCAGTTAACCTTTGGTGATGTGGAAAGTTTTGAGGGTAGTGCCAGATAAGTTGATTACTATAATCAATTCAACTAAGAAATCATATTTTCATAGATACTATATATATTAAATTTTATTAGAATTAAATAAATATTGTATTTACATATTTAATCTACTTATAAATACAAAAATATACATATATTATACATAACAATACATAGGTAGTTACGAGAAGGACAATGATTCAGCGGGATAGGTGAAAATATCAAGTTTTATGACTGATTTTGTAGCTGTAGATAGTGTTGATAGACTCTGGTTTTGAAGGTAGAGATAGAGGGAGACTGTCGGATATTAAGAGGAAGACTATTCCACAGCCGGTTTGCTGTGGAATAGTTATTATAATTTAGTGCACAAATACATTTTTTTTGTTGCTTTCAATATGAGCACGTTTTATCTTTTAGGTTTCGGCACGGTTCTAGAGGCATGAGCAGAAAAGTTGTGGGGATCTGCGCATACAATTTTGTACGGGCGGACCCAAAAAATCACTTCTGCGCATTTAATGTTAGTCCATTTATTTGTGTACAGATGTTTGTAGTTTTCTATGAAGTCTACTTAGCTATGGCTTTAGTAGTGCGTGCACACACACTTACAAAACGCGTAACACACACAAAACGCGCGTATCCTTACACATCACTACTAAAAACTATAGAAAAGAAGGCTTCGTAGGATAGAAAGAACAATCTGTACAAAAAAAACCTATCGACAAAAAAGATCTGAGGCAACACCCAAAAAGTTTTAGCCGATCATTTATTGTTACAGTAGAATCATTGTTGTGAGGCTATGCGAATTTTATTTTTGTCCCTGTCACTCCAAGTGAAAAATCGCGCAGTGCGAGAGGGGCGGATTCAGGGCAAAAAGGAAAAAAGTTGGTTTTATATTTTTATAAAAAAAGCTAAAATAGCTAGCAAAATTTCAAATATCAAATCTCTAAATATTGTTAAAACACACCTAATAAATTGTTTTGAGTTCTGTATATGGTTCCTATTCGTCAAACGACGAGAAAAAGTGTGTTAAAAGACCTCATTTCAACAATTATTTCTATCGTGGAAAATGTATCCAAACATGTTTTCCAATTTCAAAACCCTAGATTATATAGTCAAAATGCATATACCAGAAATTTATTAAAATATTCCGTGTATTTCATGAAATGCACAGAAAAGAAACACCCGTGTTTTTTTCGCATATCGCCTTAACAAACGTAAGTAATAATGGTGTAATAGAGATGGATATCTAACCGAACGATAAAAAACAACCGAATATTGTCACTTCGGCTTCTCCCCTGGAGTCCTTAATCGCTACTCTAAATCACAAAATCAACGGACCATCAAAAGCCATAGCAGGAACCAAAATAAGACGAGGAAAAATACTTCCTGTCGTGATGTTGGACATATCACTCCATCATGAGGTTTATTATGCTTCAGATTGCACTGACCTCATAAGGAAAACTGAAGAGACAGGGAAATATTGGGCCAGTTGATTAAGTAACAACTTCATCGAATGAAAAAGACGAAAGTTGAAAATCGTAAGGATTCAGATTTTGCGCCTTCGATCAAAATAGAGGGGTTAAGTGTTTCACGTGTGCGTTTGTATCTACTGCTTATGTATGTTTGTACGAGACCCTGTATCTCTTAAGGATATGGGTGACCCGAGATTGAGCACTGAATTGAACGTTTCATTATTGCCTGAAATAGCGGTCTGAGCCGTGGTCGTTACAACAGTCAAAATATCGCATGATCTTGAAAATCTGCGTTTTTAGGGTTCCGTACCCAAAAGGCAAATCGGCAGGGTTATTACGTATCTTGCAAACAGTAAGCAATCGGTAAGCAATCGACAAAAATTGCGCGATTATTGTATCAAAAGTCACTTTCTTATTAAAAAACAAACAAACATAAGATACAAACAATAAGCAATCGACAAAAATTGCGCAATTTATTTATTTTATTATTAAGAAAGTGACTTTTGACACAATAATTGCGCAATTTTTGTCGATTGCTTACTGTTTGCAAGCTCTGCTGTCCGTCTGTCTGTCTATGTGAATTTTTATTTGCTCTAAAAGCAAAACCACTAGAGTGAAGCCAAGGGCAAATTTTTATACACACGAAAATCTTTAGGACACTTGGGCAAGTAACAAATATCGTAAATCAGAATCATAAATCTAGATGTGAAGAACGGATTACACTAGATCTCCTTAATACTGTTTTATATCTGAATCGTAAAATAAACACAAAATTACTTAAAGATTTGTTCGCAATTTTTAAACATGAAAAGTAGAGATTGAAGAGCGCAAAAAGGAGAAGCCGTCAAAAAAATTTACCTATACATACAAAATTAACTAAGTTAGAATCACTTTTTCCTTCGTTTATTGTTACCAATCAGTTGTTCGAAGCCCATCTCAAACAAATCAGAAGTTCGATGGGCTTCTTCGATCTTTTTAAGTAAATTTTCTTTAGAAGAGAAAAGTATTTTTCTTTTCATTCAGTGGAAACGAGGCTCTTTCTCGAAGCCTGTTTTTTCAGGGATTATTTCTTCAATGCCGAAGAGTCTGTGTTACAAGTGTAAAGTCTGTATCGATTTTATACATCAAACGCTAAAAAAACACTCTAATGTCCAATGATAAAAAAACCGAAAGCAACTTTAATTTATTAAATTAATTTTATCTAGTCCCATTAAATAAAAAAGTAATTACTACATCATGTTTTTTTTCCGATGTTAAAGTATAATTATAAAATAACACCGCGATTCTGCTTTGTGATTTGCCCAATTTATTATAACACCGCTTAGATAATCAAATAGCGACTAATATGAGCGTCTTTCTCGTTGTTTTTTTTTCTTAGTTCTTTACTTTCCTCCAGATGTCACTGTCCATGACCCCATAGATAAAATATGTTCCGTAGCAATCAATGTCAAAATGATTTTTGGTTTGTTTGGAATCTGTACAAATTTTGTCTTTGATTCTGCTAAAGTATATGACGGTGCCATCTAGGAATCTTATTTAACACTAAATTTGACATAAGGAAAAACGCTCATTGCTTGGGCAAGGGCAAAGGTATCTCCGCCATGCAGCCTCAAATGCCCCGACAGAACACCTTTAACAAAGGTTAAACCGTAAATTTCTGATAATTAGGCTGAACAGCTAAGACCATTGCCTAAGTTTAGAGGAAAAAAAAGTCCCGCGCTTTCCTTTTCTTATTTTTCGTGAAATTGTTGGTTGAAAATATTATAAATAATGTCAAGCGAATATTTTTTTCGGCGATTTTTGTATTTAAAAATAAAGTTTTGGTGGTATGAAAAAGAAAAATGTTGCATATGTTGTCTTAGAGTTGATAATTCAGATACATTTTTTTTTCAATACTTTTGATTTGGCCACAAACGAAAAGTAGGCTTCAGAATGTACCCATTTGGCGATATTAAGCCCCTTAAGTCAGTTACGGAAAAACCTAGTGAACTAAGTAGCTATAGGTCGCGTCACGTAAGAAGAGCACTGGACGTCAGTGGAGGGGATCACTGCAGTAATAAAACACAGACTCATATACCTGGACGTGAAGAACGGTTTACCCTACTTTTCTACAACACCTTAATGTTTCTTATCTGTAATATTTTTTGTTTAATAAGAGTTCTACATTTTTTAGATTCAAAATATAGATAAAATAGTAGATTATGCACTAAGGGAATAATGCAATGTCTTATGTCACGGGCGGCATATTGAACCCTGAGCGTAACGAGGGACTCTAGAGTTAACTCCTGAGCGTAGCGAGGGAGTTATATAGAGTCCTGAGTAAAGCGAGGGGTTCAAGCTGCCCAACACAAAGACAGGCTTTATTCCAGAGGAGCATACTCTACTTTTCACACCTTCTGCGAGACAATAAAAAGCTCGACATTTTTAACAACATTAATAATTCAATAAAATTCACTGACAATCACAGCACCAAACACCTTCTTTTGTTTCATATTCTTTGTAAACGCTTTTTTTCTTTTTGTTGAATTCTGCTTATGGTGGCCAGTTCGATTTTCAAACAAACCTCTTTACAATCCCATATGGGCATTTGTTTTCCACGAGTTTCCACACGAATTTGACGTTCCAAATTTAAATCACTTTAATCCCTAGGGATTTTCATATAACTTTATATCCCTTGAGATATAATGCGTTACTTTACGTTGAGGTTGCATGATATGTAATTGGACATTGTCGAGCAGGTGGTGTGAAAACTTTATTTATCCCCATAACACAATACAACACAATACAAAAAACCGGCCAAATGCGTGGCCTCTCTTTTAGGGTTCTATACATAGTTATGACCAATTATTTCAAAGTAGATATTTATTGAATTTTAAGTAATGTTCTATTTCTGTCAGACATAGAAACTGCAAAATTAAGTTGGGGATGTACTTAACCCTAAAATTAAGTTGGGGATGTACTTAATCCTAAAATTACATTATAAATCGAAGTTCTTAGTATTTATAATTTAAATGCAGCATGTATGTATATGGTACATAATCTATAGAAATTTTAAATTCCTAACTACTTTGGCCTTTGAGATAGACCCCGTTACAAAAATGGTCTAAAAATGGCAACTTTGATAGCGCCCCATTTCTTTATTCTTTAAGATAAAAAAAATAAAAATATATTTATACTCTACCTAATGAGTTCTAGACAATGACACCCCTAAGCTAGGGTAAGGAAAAAAATATTCATTTTTGGCTCCATTTTCTGTATGAGGCCTCCCCTGAAAAATAATTTAATTACATTTAAATTCAATACTCGGTTTTGATTCTACATTTTACACCACGTATAAAAATTTCAGATTTATATCTCATTCCGTTTAATTGACTCGTGACATACGGACAGACAGACAGACAAACAGTGGAGTGACATTAATAGGACCCTATAATGATTTGCCCTTTGGGTACGATACTTAAAAAAATGGTATAGTAAAGATTATACAATTTTACAATATCGTAAATTAGTAAATGGGTGATGTCATGTGCCGCTGGCTTAGCACTTCGACCAAAATAAAATAAATGGACGGGCCATAGCGTACATATATTTGAAGTCTGTAAAGTGAGCGCCGGCTCTCACTTCATCTCTGTCTCTATCTGTTAGAAGAGTGACACGTACGCTTATTATTACATGCCATCCAAATAACTGACGAAAAAATACCTTCTTGTGCATTTACAAAGTGCAAAAAGCAAAATAAACATAAAAATAAAAATTAGGTATTGAAGTATATATCCAATTGCTTAGACTCGTTATGAGTGAGGAAACTGTAAAGACAAGGCCCGTCCATTCATTTTATTTTGGTCGAAGGCTTAGCATGACACGTAAACCGCAGCGCTGCTATTCTGCCATAAACATAAACACAATATCAGTCAAAGATTTGATTGCCCTTTTCCAACATGAAAAGATGACAGTGGAGGACAGCATTTTTTTATTATTTTCTTCCTGTCAACCACACGACTGATGACAGCCTCACTGATGAGGCCGAAATACAAGGTGACTTTTTGATCATCGTCCAAATTCATACTGGAGGTTTGATAAGTGATGAGTGTCTTGGATCAGTAACAATTTTTGTGAAATTCGTATAATGAAATTTCGGCTTCCCATATAAATTCAGTTCCAGTCCCGAGTGAATCACTATGGGGAGTCGAAATTTCATTTTACGAATTTCACCAAAATTTTACTGATGCATGATACTGATCACTTACCAAGCCACCAGTATAAATTTGGACGATGATCAAAAAGTCACCATGTATATCGGAAATAAAAAGTTAATTTTTTTTATTATTATCATTTAATGCTTAAAACTACGATTAAATAACTTAATAATATATATCTTCTTGCTCTACAAACAAAGAGAGGCTATTATAGATAAATTAATTAATGAATGTAAACAGTATAATACTTGAAATATCAATTGAATTGTAAACAAGTTGGAAGTCATTCACCCTTTTGATCCCAAGACCATTTGGAAAGGCTTCCCTTTGTTAATTCAGTTATCCTATTGAAAATCTATTAAAAACAATTTGCAAACAACGTTAACAAAACAATAACTGATTTAGGAGGGCTTAAAATAAATTTAAGTGTAGTACTTAAGGCTGCATGTAAAGTCAAAATGGGCTCCTCATTTTGCATCAATCAGAAATAAACTCTTTGAAGCTTCCTTTTAGTTTAAAATAGCGCGCTCTCAGCCGTGGCTGTTACGACCACAAAGAAACTCTCCGCTCAAGATAAATACGGTGTTACTACAAAACGGTGTTTAACTTTAGACAGTGTTTAAATCTGTTGTTGTCGCCTTTTGTTTCATATTGTAAAAAAGTGACAGCAACAGATTTAAACACTGTCTAAAGTTAAACATCGTTTAAACGCCCTTTTGTAGTAACACAGATAGAGTTCTTATTTAATAGCTTGGCTTCTGCAAAAAAATATTAAAATATTCTAAGATTGACCGACGCGTTAATTCGTTTACTTATCTTTAATCCAAATTTCAAGGGTGTGTAATTTTAGAAAAATACCTTCGAAAATTATGAAATTTAGACGTAACTTCGTATTTTTTTTATATCGAGCAGCTTTTGCGTTTTTTCGAAGATGAACTTATCAGAAATAAGTCTTCTATATAATTATTATTAAACCGATTGACCAAGTTACACAATGTGAAATGGTCTTTTAAAGTTGTGCATCTGAAATTATACAGACCCTTACAGATTTAGAATAGGTGAAATAATATTTTCAATGCAAGTGCTCGTAAAGGCCCACTTTTGATGCATCAAAACCGAACAGAAAGTCGATTATTTTGCCCTGGGGCTTTATTATTATTATTTTTTGAAATTTATTTACAATAGTTGGCTAACCTGAAGCCTTTCCTGTGTACCACGAATGTTATACTTTTTTTTTCAGTGTTTAACGGCTCTGGACACAGTCCTTTTGATCCAATCATAATCTAAAGTTCACAAGATTATTTTTGTTTTATTTCCTCACACTATGCATTGAAAAACGTAGTATGATACACGGGCGTAAGAGCAATAATTAACTCGGTTACATTTAAAACACGAGCGTAGCGTAGAAACGTAGTATGATCGCTACGCTCGTGTTTTAAATGGTCCTCGTAATTTATTCCTTTGCGCCCTAGTAGCATAAATTACTATATTAACGGAATTAAAGTTGACCCCTTTTAGATTACATGTTTTTATTGCGAAGTCCATCGCTTTGAATACTTTAACTATTATTAGAGAGCATTACAAACTTGAAATCAATCAGAAACAAATTTAAAAGTACAAATATTTTGAAAAAAAAAATCAATCCTGGCCCGAGGAACTTTTTCAAAAATATTTGTGCTTTTACATTTGTTTCTGATTGATTTCAAGTTTGTAATGCACTTTGAAAATAATTTGACCCCTTAGTTTTTAGGGTTCTGTACCCAAAGGGTAACCAACGGGACCCTATTTCTAAGACTCCGCTGTCCGTCTGTCTGTCCGTCTGTCACTAGGCTGTATCTCATGAACCGTGATAGTTAGACAGTTGAAATGTTCACAGATGATGTATTTCTGTTGCCGCTATAACAACAAATACTAAAAAAAATAGAATAAAATAAATATTTAAGGGGGCTCCATACAACAGACATGTTTTTTTGCCGGATAATGGCACGGAACCCTTCGTGCGCGAGTCCGACTCGCACTTCGCCAGTTTTTAATGTTCCATAATGCAATTTAAAATACGTACTCTTGACTAGAACAACTTGACAAGAACCCAGGAGGTGTCAGAAGTGTTTCCAAGTAGACTTTGAACTTCAAGTCACGCTTTGCACGGTCCACACTCGTCCACCTACCTTTTAACGACGATTATTATGTCCCAGAGAGATTTTATTTATTTTTTTATTTATTTATTTAAAAAGTGTAACATGACAGTTTAAAAACTAATGCGTTACACAATATAATATTATTAAAATAAGTAAATCTACTAACAATACTAGAAACGATATAAAAACAATAGAAATTTTATTGAACAAATTAACAAACCCTTTCAGTCATCACGCTCGCAAAACGCCAAACATTCATCAATCACAGTCATCAATCTGTCAGCAAATAAGTCACATTCCGGTACTTATATTCTCTGCCGGTACTGACGCCAACAGTGCATTGAGTGAAGTTCGCGCGCGCACAAGCGGAGACTTGCTGCGAGCAACAGTGCGCGCCGTAGGTACTGACAACAGAACATGCTTGCGAGCTCTGAGGTATCTGTCGGGCACAAACAGTTGACATATTTGACTAGTGAGTTGTGGACAGTCTGATTCACCGCGCAAAATGCGACAGGCTGTAACAAGTTGCTCATAGTCTCTTCGAACTTCCAACGAGTTAAATCCCAGCATACCAAGAAGATACTTCGTCGAATCGTCGGGTACATAAAGGGATAGAACCCATATTTCTTTTTGTACAGAAAACGGAGGAACGCTTTCTGCACTTTCTCGAGCAAAAGCGCATATGTTGATTCGTGAGGACTCCAGACAATGGCTCCGGTTTCGATCTTGCTTCTGACAAGAGCTGTGTAAAGAAGTTCTACGGCCTTGAGATTTTTAAAATCTTTGGCGTTTCGCAAAACAAAACCAAGCCTTTTGGAGCAATCAGCGGCCAGGGTCTTTATGTGCTCGTGGAATGTAAGACGCGTGTCAAAAGTGACACCAAGGTCTTTGGTCAAGATGGGTAGTTGTGAGCCTTATCGCCGTACTGGGCACAATTGGACCCATATGAAAACAAAAGTGTCCAAACGGGATTCGAACTCGTGACTTCCGGACTAGTCGTCGAGTATTACTAGCTGGACCACAGAGACGGTCAGTAAAAAATTACAACTAATATAATTTCGTTGCCCGAGAGGGCAATGGACCCAATTTATTTTACTCAACATGCTCGGCAATAGTCGGTTCTCTTTTTTGCCTTAGGGGAAAAATAAATGTACGAAAATCCATTTTCGCGTTAGGGTTTAAATAACTATATGAAAATCCATTTCATCCAGGATGAAAACTTTTTAAAATAGAGATCAACATTCGTCTACACTTTTGGTGAAAAACCGTTAAATTCTCGTATTTTAGGCATATGTTGTTAAGATATTATCAATTTTCACGTTTTTAGTTCGACATAAACATAGATCTAGATAATTTTAATAGACTCAGCCTTCAGCCATTCCAAAGACACCCATGTCTTGGCAGCGTTTGTATAGAGGTTTGCGCGTAACAACACCTCTTAAAATTAAGAATCTGGCAGAGCTACCGCTGCTTTTATCGTCATAATCATCATCATCATCATCATCATCATCATCATCATCATCAACATCATTATCATCATCATCATCATCATCATCATCATCATCATCATCATCATCATCATCATCAACATCATTATCATCATCATCATCATCATCATCATCATCAACATCATTATCATCATCATCATCATCATCATCATCATCATCATCATCATCATCATCATCATCATCATCATCATCATCATCATCATCATCATCATCATCAAACATTCTTTATTGCACAATAAATGGCGGCCGGACTTAATGCCTAGAGCATTTTCTACTAGTCAACCCACAGATGGTACAAGATATAGAAGTGGGTTGGCGTGCAGAAAAGTGAAAATAAAACTGAACAAATTAATGGAGTATCTTACTCTAAATTAATAATTCGGTAAACTTTACCTTAAAAAAATTAAAATCAAATATTAAAGATATACAAAAGTAAAAATTGATTTCTGTATATAAAACTAAACACGAACCTAAACATAAATAATTACAAATTTAAAAATGTGTAAATATATTAAAATAAATACGTAATGACTGCATAAAGAAATATGAAGTGTGAATTCGAAAGCTAAAATCAATTTGTTATCGCTAGCTAAACCTAGCAGAAACTAAGTGGCGAAGTAATAAAACAGAAAATTGAAAGAAATTATTACTTTGCCAAACTGCCGGAGAGGGCGGAGGAGGTAGAGCGGCCAGCTCGTACTAATTTTAGTGAATTGGTACTATATTTTACTTGATACTACAATTTAAACTGCAAATCAAAACGAATATCAAAACGAATTTACCGGCATAAAATTCAGTAATTCAAAATTCAAAATTTCAAAATTCAAAAAGTTTATTTTGCAAAGTAGGTATATATAATACACGTTTCACAAGTCAAATTTTAATCTTATAAAAATATATGTAATAAAATAATAAATGTACATGAACTACTTAGATTAAATGTTTATTTAATTTATGTAGCAATATATATACAATTAAAATTATAGGTAAAATATTATTATACAAGGTGAAATCCAATCAACCGCCCGAACCCATACCGGAGACCCGGCCAGGGACCAGGAACAAGGTTCAATGATCACCAACCGAGCCCCCAGCACGAATCCAGGCGGCCGACCAAATCCCATCCTATATACTACATAGTAATAGGTTACGTATATAAATACATGCCTACCTCCGCCCATTCGATTAGTCTTGCTAAGAAGAACGGGCAAGAAACTTGGCAAGATCATGTCTTTTTTTTAACATAAACTTAAACTATACATTGAATTACTTATATCTACTTTAACCAAGGGATAAGAAAATACAAGACAGCAGGAATTCAGGTTAATGAAAAAAGAAAAACATATATATCTTTGCCTACCTGTCTCATACAGTCTATTTCCTTTTACAGTCTGTAATTAATTAATGTTAACTCTTAAGAGGAATCAAAAGTTAGGAAATTATATTAATTAATTAAATTATTACCTACTATTATCAAAATCAGTATCACTATAACACCATGCTTCACCATCATCCAAATATTCATTTATTTTATAATATGCCTTTTTCAGTAGGCCCTGCTTAATATACTGTTTAAACTTATTCTCTGACAAAGTAAGGACCTCTTTTGGAAGTTTATTGTAAAATCTTATACCATGTCCTACGAAAGAGGTACTCACTTTGGCGAGTCTGATTTTTGGAAAAGCCAGTTTATACTTATTTCTGGTTTCCTTACAATGTTGCTCACCAAGCCTCGGGAGAGACTCAACATTTTTTCTAACATATCTAAGGACCTGGTAAATATATTCACAAGGAACAGTTAGTATATTGATTTCTTTGAACTTTTCTCTTAATGAATCCCGGTGCTTCATATTATAAATAGCCCGAATTGCTCTCTTCTGCAAAACAAAGACTGCGTCTGTATCCGCGGCTCTACCCCATAACAGCATGCCGTATGACATAATGCTGTGAATTAAATGTACAATTCAACGGAAATAGATTTTTTTTGTTATTGGGTCTTGATTATTAATTTATCACACAATCTTCGCTCCTTGCAGGAGCTAGAGATACATGCAAATCTCAATTACTTGCTCCTTTGCACATAACAAACGTGGTAAAAGCTGTATGCAAGATAGCGTAAGCACGATGAATAGTGTTGACAATTTGGTGTAGCACGATTTCACTTATTTGACAGGACTAAACTTAATTTAAGCGTTAAATCGTCTTCTTTCTGTATCGAGAAGACAAGGACTATACTATCGGTTCTTTTCATGGAAATAAAAAGATCCATCTACTTTTTAAATTGATGGTTATTATCAAATGAGAGTAATAAAATAACCTTCTAATGGTATTTATTCAAGAATTTTTATTCAAGTAAATTATTTTATTTTATTTACATTTAAGTAAACCTTACCTTTATTATTTTTTGGTGTATTTCCCCATATTATTTTGTATTACATAATACTATGAGAAATAGATTAAAAATCAACCCCGTAATAAGTGTATAATAAATAAATATATATATAATAAATAATAAATATATTATATTAATTATATTAATAAATATATGTTCGTATAATAAATACATATATATTATTTCATATCACATCTCATTTCATTTTATTTAATTATTTTCAAAGAAAATTATAATGTGAAATATTACATAATAAACCTTGTTTGGTATGATCAGTAGAACATGTGTTTTAATTTTCAAAGCAGGTCACAGATGCATCTTGTACTATACAGAGAGGTAATTTTAATATATTTATACAGACTTTTAGGTCATAATCTGTAAAATAGATCCGAACCGCGATCTGGACTGCTAGCTATTGTTTTAGCAATAATGATAATTTAGAGGGTTAAGAAACATTCCATTTAATTAAAAAATGAAACTCCAGCCTGTATATTGGTGTTGTGGATCCTGCAACCAATAACCTCCACGGATTTTTTATTTTTATTTATTTTATTTATTTATTTACTTTAATTAAAACGGACAAACCAATTACAATAATTAAAGATAGTAACACAAACACAAAATGGTACAATCAATTAAAATAAATAAGAATAACACATAAAGTCAGAAACAGGCCTTCTCACAAAAACACAAACACTCTGACAATATTTTCTGCCATCCATCAGCAAACAGATCACAGTCTTGATTGGCGTTTAGAAGAGGATGTTTACATGATTGATGACACGTCAACTGCTATAAACCTATCGACAAAACTCAAAGTCAATGATAGTAATTTTATAGTTTCATAATGAATATCATCACTGTACTCTTCATAATTGAATTTGACAGAATTTACAGTACGAGGGTAAGAAATACTATAATTTATAGTAGCGTCCCTATTGTGGGCGATAATTTAGCGTGTAGGAAGTAAAGCCCTGTGATTTTCACAGCCTATTTGTGGGAATTAATGCTTGTTATGTATGACCTCACTAAAATGATTGCACTTTTGAAAAATATTAAGGTGGATGCGACGAGTTTTGTTCTCAAACGTACAACTTATGATTGTTTTTCTTATTTTTGAATAAAAAGTACTAAACAAATAAGATTTATGGCACAACGCGGCCATTGTTTAATATAGATTAAGCTTTTCTAGCAAAGCTGTGTTGTTTTACGCATTAATTTGTAAATGATCCTGCAAATAAACTTACATATATACGCTTTACGCCAGGGCCACAGCTTCAGGCTTCTGGCGGCGCTTCTTGCTGCGCGTCCAGGCGGTTTTTGCGACGGGCTTTGCCCTGCCACGACACCCGTCGGTGCCTTCCACCGCATCGGATGTATAGCGCGCTCGCTTGCTTTGGCGCTCGACACTAAGTTCACCCTATGCGCTCGATCACTGTTTCAACCACCTGCCTCCCCACACACTAACGTCACTCGAAGCCGGACAAGACGCGTGAGCGGCGACCCATGGCCGGCTCTATACAACTTCATACATTTGTTCTCTCCGCCGGCGCCGTCGCAAGAAGAACCGCTTGGCGCGCCTCTCGAAGCCTGAAGCTGTGGCCGACCGGTAAAAGTTGTTGTACACGGTTATTTACATCGTAAAGCATAAATTAACACAACGCTGCTAGAAAAGCCTAATTGGCAAAACAATGATCCCGTAATGCCATTAATCACATTTATTTAATACTTTTTGGGGTTCCGTACCCAAAGGGTAACCAACGGGACCCTATTACTAAGACTCCGCTGTCCGTCTGTCTGTCTGTCTGTCACCAGGCTGTATCTCATGAACCGTGATAGTTATACAGTTGAAATTTTCACATATGATGTATTTCTGTTGCCGCTATAACAGCAGATACTAAAACACAGAATAAAATAAATATTTAAGGGGGCTCCCATACAACAAACGTGATTTTTTTGCCGTTTTTAGAGATAATGGTACGGAACCCTTCGTGCGCGAGTCCGACTCGCACTTGGCCGGTTTTTTATTCAAAGATAAGAAAAACAATCTTGGGATATGCGTTTGGGAATAAGACATGTCGCATCCACCTTAAGCCTCAGGGAACAGTAACATATGCTTTTGTTGATGGCGACGTATAGCAATTAAGAAAACAGGTAATATTAGAAACTAGAAAACTGATCATACTGGACAACTTTCACACAGCTCAATTCAAGGCTTAGCCTTAATTCAATTAAGTTTATTCATATTTACAATTGTTACACAGTAGGTGTACTGGGTGTTAAGATGAAGTTGCGGAACCCGAAAACTGGCTTTAGTACTCGTCCATAAGAACAACTTCTACTATGGAGTTGACCCGAATCGAAAAAAAAATCAGCTGTTCCATAGAAAAGTTACATATAGTTTAGTATACATATACAACGTGTAGCAGAAAGGTGTAACCATATTTGAAGAGCTTATTCAGTCAATGGTATAGAACAACATTTAATATGGAACAAAACCTGTATCTCAAAAAAAATTTTACTGTTTCATAGAAAAATGCAATGCCCCTCGGCCGAAATGTATGGAAGGGCAGATTTTTTTTTAGATTTCAGGGTTGGCTCCATAGTAAAAGTTGTTCTATACCATTGAGTGAATAAGCTCTTCAAATATGGTTACACCTTTCTGTTACACGTTGTATAGTTACATTTATAAATAATATATATTATTTATGTATTTTTATATTTAGGTAAACTTTGTTTTTGTGCACGTGTAGATTACTCTCAGGACGTGCAGGACGAACTTATCTAGAGTCGAGCGCCAGTGAACAAGACTCAATTCAATTCGTAAGCAATGATCTAAATTAATTTTAATTAAAAAGAAACTTAAGGTGGATGGTCCAAGGCAACTTTCATACAAACTTGTGGGAACCAATAACGATGACAGAAGTCTTATAATTTCGTTCTGTTATTTTTGAAACACGTTCAATTAATTTACTGTCTAATTTTGCTATTTAAAACTTTTGTACATTAGATTACAAAAGTTTTAATTAGCAAAATTTGATTGTAAAGCATTTTGTTCGTACAAAAACTAATTATTTGCGCGTGTGAAATTGATGGAAATTGTAGAAAAAAGTAACAAAACAAAATTATGATGCTTCTATCGTCGTTATTGGTTCCCACAGGTTTGTATGAAAATTGCCTTGGACCATCCATCCACCTTAAACAATATTGACAAAAATCTTGTGGTAAAAAAATATCAGTATCAAGTTTTGTAATAATACGCTCCACGCATAAAAATAAAAATAAAAAGTGGTACTTGAAATTTTCAGAGTTCTTTAGTATTTTTTTTCAATTGTGTTAAAGTTTCAAATCATGGTTTCAAGATAATCAAAAGATTTCTCATATCTTCGATAACAATATATAATATACTTATTTTTTAGTTCTGTATTTACGAGTACATCTGGTTTTCTGAAAAACTTGTATAAAGTTGAATTTCCCAACGCTAATTCGCCTTAAGCCTTTTTAGATTTAGATGGTTTGGCTAATAATAGGGTTGGTGAGGAAAATCAATAACAAATTTCGGTTTTCTTAAGGTCGTTACTTCGCCTAACGGTGTTGTTACAAATAATTAATGTTATTTTAAAAGATGGATGACGATGATGAGCTAATTTGTTGTTAATGATCTTTTTGCTAAAAAAGGTTGACCTAGTTTTGTTGGAAATTTAGTTCTTTCGACCACCTCTGTGGCCAAGTGGGAGAGCGCTCGCCTGGTAATCCAGAGGTCGTGGGTTCAATCCCCGCACATTAATCTGTGTGAGGTCTGCGTAAGTCGGTTTGTGCCCGAAGTACGGCGATAGGGCTCATTACCCATCACGTTTGGGATGTATCAATCGTCGATGAAAAGCGGGTATGCCAAGCAGTGGCGGTTGGTGGGCCTTAGAGCAGGGGGTTCACTTCCTCTCCTCTCTGTCAAAAGTTATTTTTAGTGACTTATTTATTAGTGGACTTGCATTTATTCAAGGAGAAATTAACGTTGGAGCACTTTATTGTCTATACTTTTTAAGCTGATAAAAAAATAATGAGCGTCTAATATGCAGCGAACGGTGACAAAGCTGCTAAGCAATACACTTGCTTATTGAGGTGTGATTGTTTCGGTTTGGTACGGCTCGGGTAAAGTACCTACTGTAAGTAAAGTGAATTTTATGTGGGAGTTCACCGCTCAAACGCTCCTTAACACGAACCGCCCCTGATGCCAAGTGTGAACTGTATGGACTAGGACTAGAGATTTCGTTTCAAACTGAATAATAAATCCTTAAATAAGAGCAATAATAAAATTTAATAAATTATTATATATAATAAAAGAGCAGAACCCGGTGTGTCTGTAAATTGAAGAATAGTGATAAAAATAGAAAGGGGGTGACTAAAAAATACTAAAATAACACAAATCAGTGATTTTAGAATTATTTTCTGTCTGTCTGTTTGTTTGCTCACGCACATCTCCGAAATTACTGAACGGATTTTCATATTGTTTTCTCAAGCGGACAGCATTTGATTTTGGTGTTGGAAAAAAGTTATCGTCATTTAAAGTCTAATGTTAGAAGTTAAAAGTTACATAGCAAATAATAATTTTAGGCGATGAAGGCCTAAAACGTCTCGAACGATGGTTTAAAAGAAAAAAAAAAAACAAATAAACTTTGGTTAAAATTATGTAGCGTATAAAATTTTAGTACATAAAATATCAACAGGTGGTGCTGTTCGTTATTAGAAAGCGCATAATTACAAAGAAAGAAGGAAGGGAGATCAATGTTCGATAACTTATTTTCCAACTTAAAAGCTGGGATACGTGGGATTCCCAAGGGGTTACACTGAGGCCGCATTAATTCAAATTCAAATGGCATTCATGTTGTACAATATAGGGTGTTACAATATACATAAGTGGTATCAAACATGACCCTGTAAGGGCATAGCAAATTAAAGCAAAATAATTCTTAAATTATATCACATCATAATATTATCTTATCGCATAACTAATTTATATTAGATTAACTGACAATTATTATTTTATTATTATATATTAAGTAGGTACGTATAATTTAGTTTATAATGAAAATGAAACAATTTCACTAGATTTTCTAATTCTTAATTACTTAATTTTAAAAACTCTTGTAATCTATAATAACATTTTTTCAAGAGAAAGTCTTTTAAGTTTTGTTGGAAATTATTGACATTTTTGTTTTCTTTTAAATTTTCTGCTAAATTATTATAATTTTTATACACATGGCAAAAGGACTGGAGTGGACTAGGCTATTTTTAGACTATTTTTAGGCTAGAAGAAGGTATGGCTAATTTGTAACGTGGTCTTAGGTTTTGTGGTCTTGAATATAATATATTATAGGAAATTGGTGGATATATTTTTGGACAATTATCTTCTTCCACGTGGATGAAGTTGTGGGCAACAGTTATAAAATAATCAAGACACATTAAAAAAATTCATGTGAGAAACTATAAGAATTTGTGTGCAACGTACACTGTTTTTAGGTGTTTCTATCGGAAATATCATGCAAATTTATCATAATATTCTATATATAATCAACTTTATCATATTATTCATATATCATAACGACATACACCGACTAACACCGTGATATAAGTACATACATTATATATAATTATATACAACTAATAATGCATGCAATATATATAATATTATATTAATAATAAATAAGTACTTTATTTTAATAAAACAAAAATATAATTATTAAAAATAGCACCGGGCACCCTCTGGCGAAAACTAAATATACTAAATATAAGATCCCATAGAACGGAGATATTCTAGTATGGGATTAAATTAAATGTGTATATTATTTATGTGCTAAGTTAGTTTTGACTTTTTGTTTTTTTTTTTCTTGTATTTAACACTAGGTTTTAAGTAAATGTAAAACTAACACTTTTAAGGAAATAAATTATGTCTTATGTCTTATAACTTAATTTAATTTTAATTCAATTTAAGTAAAAACTAATAAAGCTGCTACGTTACCGCAGACAAACTGCAAAGTTTTGCGAAATATATCTACCTAGAATAAGTGAATTTGCTATGTGTTAAAAAAATTATAAAAAAAAATAATCTTCAAAACATCGCCGTACTGTAACAGACAATCTTCATAAATAGATAGTTAGTAAAGAACTCTTCACAACTGATAGTTTTAGTCAACTGGGCGTGTTTAATGCAGTATGATTTAAGCGGCCTGCTCATGGCTGAACGATCAAAGAGTACCTAATCGCCTCGAGCGGGGACGTCGAGCCAAACGATTAACCCGTTCATATTATTGCTGACCCCATTAAGGTTAATTAAAGGAGAACAAACTAAATTTTTAAATAGGAGTTGCTGGCGAGGATAAAATCTGATGTTGGGAGTGAAAAGATTGCTCTCCTAAAAAAATCGCTGCCACCAAGAAATTCGAAAATAATGCAATAATCTTTAGATTTAGATTTATTTATTAGTTCCACCAACAGTTTAACATACTTGAAGCAAAAAAAAACTTTTAAAATAACATTTGGCCTCGTATACATACCAATTACAGGCGGAAACATCATTCTTGTTACCCCAACCTAAGTTTTCCAACGAATATTATTAATACTTGCTTGAGGTTTACAAAACCTCCTAAAAAGAAACCTTTGATATCTACAAAATTTACAAGCGCCCCTAACTATTTACAAAAAAAAAAAAAAAAAAAAAATTGAAACTTACATGCAGTATTAAACTTAAAACTTTAAAGACAAAAACAAATACCTAACTATAATTAAAAAATAATAGTAACTAAAACAACATCTTTTATGACCCTGTATAGATACTAATGGGCAAAACGGAGCCCTATTAATTTCAGTCTGCTGTCCGTCCATCCGTATGTTACGGGTCTTTAGCTCTTAGACCCAAAACCAAATATTGAATTAAAAATGTTATTACATTTTTTTTCAGGACGAGCCTCATACACAAGAACTGAACCGAAAAAAAAAATATTTTTCGTGCCCTAACATGTGGAATGTCATTTTTAGAGCAAGTTTGTTATGTCTATTTTAATTATTTAAGTATATCAATATATATAAGTATATGATGGTATGGAACCCTAAGGGCACGAGTCCTATTCGCACTTGACCGATTTTTTTAAAATTAATCTGTCACTTAGCCTTACCATGAAAATTATGCTGTCCCAGAAAATACCTAAAAAAATAAAGTAACCGCTTTCCCACTCTCGACCTATGTACCTATATAGCAAAGCGTAGCGTAGGCCAACCGACAACCTGAAGGACGTCGCGGGTTGGATGAGGATGATGCAGGGCCGTCAAAAGTGGCGAAATAGAGAGGCCTATGTGTACCAGTGGACGAAAACAGGCTAATGGATGATGGATGGATAAACCACTCTCCCGGACACGTCGTTTGGCATGGTTTGGTTCTGACAAGCTACGGCCGAAGTCTACCACCAGTTGAGGTGAAAGGATTTCTCAGCTAGTTTTCTCTTGGAAGCGCCAGGTGTATACTATAATCAGCTAGTAAAAACTTTAAATTTTCCAAAGCGATTTAGCAAATACAAATACAAAATTTTTTATTTGTCAAACATAGGTCACATAGTCATTGAAAGTTATTAGTACAAGTCATGTTGCACCGTCAAGGCATACAAATATTTACAAATTTTAAAAATATGCTTACAAAAGGTAATTAAAAATACGAAAGCACAAAAAATCTAATAAAAAGTAAGTAGTAATAACATAATCAAAATCAAGTGGTACCTTGGACGAAATGCATCAATGCAATGCATGCTCGTTTATTCGTCCAAGCATACATGTCACACTATAGCCTTAAAATTAGACATTAGCTTCTGTTCCTAACCCTTATCGACTTAGAGTACGGGCATCAGATCACAATAAACTACTATTTTCCACTATAAACACCCACGATTCGGTCATGACCCTCATCAAACGTCAAAAATAGAGGGGGAAATTTTTTCTGTCAAACGTGTTTGTGCAGCTAACTTCTAGTATAAACTATGATGGTTGGTTTGTTTGGTTTATTCTGCTTATTGACATGACCGCTGAGTGTGTTCATTTTGTTTAATCACATGACCACACCTTTAGTTGGTAGAAAATAAATAAATAAAATAAACAAAATTCAGTTTTGATAGCACTAAAACTAAAACCTTCAGAATCTGCTTTAATGTAGTCTTAGTCATACCAAAAATTCATTAAATACAATTTTTGAAATTTTCCGAAATTTAATTTACACACATAATATTGCTATTGTATAGCCAATGTAAAGTTCTTTCTATTCGGCAACTATATATTCAGCAGCTAATATTCAAACAACATTCAAAAACCTCGTTTGACTTAGATTTACATACAAATAAGAAAAGAAATGACTTAGTTTTAATTCAAAACGGTGTAAAACTTCCTTTGTCCGACGTCACTTCTCATTTCTGGGACCATTTGTGTACAATAAGTTAAATAAAGTGCTAGAGATAAATCCTTTGACACCACACGCTTGTGAGATAGCAAGAAAAAATAGGCTCCTTACCCAGAATTACTACAATACAGAGTCCCTTATCGTGACACTTCAATAAAACTTCAAGTTTTTTTTTGTCCCCGTAAATTACTTTACAACTTACGGGTACACGATCTATCTGTGTCCATCTTCTCATATATTTTACATACTAATATAGACGTATATAAATATATATTTTTTAATATTTATGATTTCATGTTTCTTAGTATGTATGTATATTTAATAAATGTACACTTTGTACAATTCAACATATCCCTCAAAATAATCCTCCCAATTAAGTGCAATAAATCCACACTGATATTTCAACATCAAAATTTTCACAATCATGTCAAATACATAAATAAAATAATTTACTTTCGTACCTTTATTTCTCAGAATGATTTATACATTCTACAATTATTTGTAGAATATTGTTGTATCTGCTTCCTTTTGGCTCTATATTGTGTAAAAAAATATAAAATAAATGAATTAAATAAGCTTTCTAAAATAAGGAAATCTTTATACAAGTCGGAACTAATCTTACTCCTAATGAGATTTTACATGTTTTTTTTGTTGCTAATAATAGGTCTTTAATATATGAAATTGCCAAAATTCTCTTACAGATTCATGAGTTCATAGTTCCTGTAATTCAATTGCTATTTTTTACATCTACGTATTAAATTTCGTTTTATTAACCGACTTCAAAAAAAGAGGAGGATCTCAATTCGACTGTATGTTTTTTTATCAGATTGATAACCAAAATTAAAATTTCAAAACCAATTCGTCCTAAATGCCATCCATTTCCATGATAAGATTCGTAATATTTTTTTACAGCCGACACTTCAAAAATTAATTATAATGTTGCTGTAAGCTTAACGTTTTCTCATTCATACACATATGAAATTACATAATTTGGATGTGCCATTACTAAAAAAAATGCAAAAATGTTAGTACTAAAAATTGTGTTTCCTTCAAATTTTCTATAGAAAACGGCAATTTCATATGTCAGGACCTAATAAATCAATGCTAACTTGGCCTGTAGAAAGGCGCTGGAGGCCATAACTCAGGTTTTTGCCTACCTTGGCCTCCAATGTTACGCATTTTGTAATAATGTATTAAAAGGAGGCCTTCCTTTTTCAACAGTTTTTGAACGATTATACTGAATCTACCACAGACTCTATTAATATGAAACTTATATATATGTTTTTTCTTTACGTTGTAACTTGTAAGTAGCGTTACCTAATTGGAAAACTTTCACTCGATAGGTTTTTATTTTTGAAAATAGTCCCTTTTTGAGTACTTCATTGATTTTCTGTTTAATCCATTTGATTTTTATGTTTCCTATTTTACTATCAATCCGAAAATCTTGTTTATTATTGTAATTTGGTCAATTTTAATCTTAAAATTAGACTCGCTCTGAATCGTTTCGCGCGCATTTTGGCGCACGCGATTTTCAACTTTATGAAAGGTAGTCGACGGGTTATAATTGGAAAGCCGCTGTGCGCCCAAGGAAGGCCGCGTCTTTTAAGCATTATAGGTAGACTCGTAATTGGCCTTTCATGATAAAAAGGCTTTCTCATGAAAGCCCAATTACGATGGTGTGGACACCTCGTTCGGATGGATGACTCTCGACTCCCGAATGCAGTTTTCTACTCCGAGATTTCCACTGGAAAACGCAAGCCTGGAGGTACAAGGATGTCCTGAAACGTTATTTGGCTGCGAGTGGCATCGCAGCAAACTCCCGGGAAGAGCTTGCACACATGCGAACTGAATGGCAAAAATCCGTGCATGATGGAACCGAGAAAGGAGAATGACCAAAACCAGGCTGTAGATGCGTCACCACCATTCATGTACGAACAATATTGGTCTAAATTATAAATCAATTAATTTTTTTTTGTAGCACTATAGGAATGGGGGTTTAAAAATAAAATTTAATTGGTAATGCAGTTGATTATTTTGTACTTCTATCCGACCACAAAGCAACTGACAACTTATAGGGAGGTTGAATATGAATAAAGACTCAATACTTATGTTTCGATACGAAGTATTTCTAGCATTGAATCATTCGAGCGATGCTTACTCGTTATCGAATGAAACTGTACTTTGTATCGAATTGAATCCGAGTGGCAGAGTAATCACAAATGTACTGAAAAATGACGTATGATGCTCGTACTCGTTGGCTGGCTTGCATAATTAGTTTAACCCCTTCAATTAGTTTAACGATTTTCTGTTTATAATAATCCTAGTATATTTCCTGTCTTTTGGTGACAGTTTAGTCGAGACGCAAGTTCAGCCTAACTTCCATAGAATGTTGGTCATTCTCCTTTGAGACGGTTCGACTGGAAGTCCTCAACGCTAAACGCTTACACTGAAAGACTCGCCCCAAGCCCATGTCTAACTATACGTACAACTCGTATGTATTTCGCACTGTATTTCGTGTGACAGGATATTTCTGACGAAACTCGGATTTTCCAGCCACATCCGAGCTCATGGCAGGAAACAATAAGGGTCGCCTTCGACGGATACGTCGAGGAGGACACCATCATAATAGGTAGACTAGGATTAGTGTGTAATATGTTACTCGTTAAAGAAAATAAACTATTTGTTTTATTTTTACATGGAAATTGAATCTTCATTAAGTTATTTCCATATTTGTCTGAAATGAAATGAAAATAAATTATATGAAATGAAATATGTTTATTTATGTAATGTAGGTATAACATACACTCATTACAGGTCTGTATTAATGTAATATAAGCAATTGAATAATCTATGTGTATAGGTAATAGTTTTATGTAATAAATAATAAAGTTTGGGTTTACCTAAATTTAATAAAAACAAAAATATACTTGAATAAAATAAAAATATAGGAATAAGGAATAAATAATATTATTAATATATGCAAAACATGTAATAAATATATGCCTAACTCCACCCATTCGATTAGTCTTGTAAAGAAGAAGGGCAAGAAACTTAGCAAGATCATGTCTTCTTTTTCATAATATTAGCTATAAACAAATAAATGAAAAAAGTAATCCTATACTTTAATTGAATAAAGAGATTAAAAAAATACAAGACTGGAGAAAATTATGTCACGAAGGCAAAAAGAAATATATACAACACCTTTGTCTGATAGGGATCCTTTTGCGTGTCGCTGGACCGGCCTGTTTTAATAAAACTAATCATTATGTATAATTAACGATCACTATAGGCCGTGTAGGCCGCCTTCGTGCCCGCTGGACTGACGATCTGAAGAACGTTGCGGGTGGCGGCTGGATGAGGATGACTGAGGACCGCCAAGAGTGGCGTAATATTGGGGAGGCCTATGTCCAGTGGACGAATACGGGCCTTACTTTGTGAGGAGTAACTGGTTTACAATATCAAACAGGTATATGTAAAAAAAGTCACCCTTAAAAGTAATACTTTTACCTTGATGGTCTGATGGTATACAAAATACAAACTATACATAAAAATAATTGTTTTATAAATAAAACACATAATATATAACTGCCACTGACGATGATATAGATTAGCATAAATGGCGCAGAAAACATTCCCCAAGAACAATATTTTCACGAAGCTCTGAGCTTTTAACAGGGCTGTTTCAACTTACGCGACATTTTTTCGCTGGACTTATTTTGACGACCTAATCATTCCGACCATGTATATGGAATCGAGCACGGTTTTAAGACTACCTTCGAAATAACGGTAAAGTTCTTTTTGTTTTAGACGAATTGAAACCACACATCGACTAAACTTTGAGATAATGATCGAAGTTTAGTATTTTACAGCCCAAGTGAACGTGTTTTCTGATTTATGTAATTTAGGGTAATTTGTTCTTTTTAGGGTTCCGTAGTCAACAACAAGGAACCCTTATAGTTTCGCCATGTCCGTTTGTCTGTCTGTCTGTTCGCGGCTTAGCTAAGAGACTATTAGTACTAGAAAGCTCTAATTTGGCATGGGTATACATATTTATCACGCCGATAAAGTGGTACAGTAAAATAAACGAAACCTGGTGATTGTACTCGTGATGATTGGCTTCGATCGTTTTCAATCATTTTGACCACCTTGGCTCCTTGTCAGTGCGGCACTGGTGCACCCAAAGATGGCTAATGTAGCCTTTGATTAATTAAGTGAAGATGCGGAATAACCACAACGCGGTTGGATCCACAAATACAGGTCCAGCGGGCCTATCTTTGTTTAGTAGTATTCCAGGCGGCGCGGGCGTTTGTGTGCACGTATTTGAAAACACCTTTACCTGTGCTATAGAATCCAGAAAAAACCTGCAGATATGCCTTCGTGTGCATTTATCGGGTGTACAAATCACTCAAGGACAAAAAACAAATTTCATGGCATCACCTTCCACTCGTAAGTACACCAAAACCAGAAAATTTCCTAAAATTACTTTCTGTTTGTTTTGTTTACCATTCGCCATTTGCAGAAAAGGACGGTAATATTCAACATGAATGTGTGCGACTAGTTCAGTTGCGCTTGCGGCGACAGTCTTTCGCTTGCATGCCACGTCACGTACGAGTCACCAACTTATCTGTTCCGGTAGGCCAAACTAAAATGGCTTCTATATTCACTGTGTGGCAGTCTTCGCCGCCGGAACAGATAAGTTTGTGGCTCTTGTATTCACACTAGACTTCACCGCTCGGCTCAGCTCGCTTTTTCTCGGCTTTGTAACGAACCGAGCCGACCAAGCAATATCCTGTCTTGCTTGCTCAAGTCTTATATCATCAATCTATCTCTTTCGCTGATGGTAATTGCATATACATAGTACGAAATATCTGTTCCATTTCTCGAATCAGTCGATTATACGTCCTTACGTTACGAATCTTCACTAAATTGATCAAAGAATGTAGCTAAACTCCCTAGTAAACCCCTGTGAGCACTGAGAGCACGTGAGTATACCGACTGCATAATTGTAGTGGATGACCACGGGTGATTTATTTGTACTAATAAATGAAAATTTATTTACTATAGAACCATTAAAGTAACCAAACCTCAAATGGTGAAAAATAAATTCATAAAAGGAAACTGCCAATTCCTTTGATAACCTAGAATTACATATATTTTTCAAGTCAAACAGAATTTTCTATTGGTAAAACGCTAGTCGGTTTTCTAAATTCTTACTTTCTAAAAAACAATTCTGTGCAGAGTTCAAAGTAATTTAGTCAAAGAGTAGCAACCATTGTAGTGTTTAAATGATTTTGTGTTAATATTTTGGTTGTTATGCAATAAAAGTCAGGTACTATAGCAAAATTTTTTTGCTCTTAATATAAAGTTGAGTTAAATAGTGACTGCAGAACTTGTAAACACATCCTGAACAATAATCCTACCGATTCGTATAATAAAATAGCGAGGGTTTATTTTTTGAATTTTTAGTTGGTTCAGTTCCCGGGTGAGACAAGCAAATTTTAGAAGATATTTGAATGGAGTTTTGTTACTTTTAAAAAATAAAGGATGGTTTTCTTTCAGTAAAATGAGCTAACTAAAGGATTTAAGGTAGTTCCCCTCCAGGGCCCTTACATTTTTTCCAGCCTGTATATTTATAACAATTTTGATGTGTCTGTGATGATTAATTAATTAAATAATTACTTTCCTAGATATAAAGATTAAAGTTCGAATTCAAAGTACAAAATACTATTTTTTCAATGTAAGTATGTAATTATTACATTTGATAAGAAAGGTCCCAGATTACTTAAACAATATTATACCAAAAAATTGTTAAACAAACTTCTGCCTGTCAGTTGAGTCCGTTTTAGATTGTCTTTCTGTAAAGCTAGCCCTACACTCCAACAGCTTGAATTCAACCACCCAGAAGAATGGCAAGAAACTCAGTAGGTTGAACTGATGTTACTCTGTGCCACACAGTGTCGTCGACACATCGTAGAATTGGGCATATCATGATCTGCCCGGAGAGATTATATTTCTTTAAAAATTATATAAATAAATATTGAATGTTGACTTTTTGTCATTTAAATTATTATAATTTCATCACATTTCGTTGTGACTGATGCCGGGCACGAATGGCCCGAAATATATCTCACAAAAAAGTTTATCTGACTGTTTTATATGTAACTAGCTGACCCGGCGAACTTCGTTCCGCCTAACAGTCTAATAATATCGTGTTAACTTTAGTTAAACTTAATTTAGGATTAATTAAACATTAATTAACATTAATACGACTTTTTTGCAAATACAGAAATGTTTTCTTGCTTGCCATTGCGAAAGAAGAATGGCAGGGACCCATGTAGTTTCACTACCGTTTTTAGGCTTGGCGTAGGGTATTGAATATATGCAGAAATAATAGTTCTTGGAATAACTAAGCGATTTTTAAAACTTGGGGTTTAGATGTCAGAACGCTAGATAAATAGGTTTCTTTTATATGCGTAGTTTTGTCAACAGATGGCACCACATGCTGTTTGCATTCGTAAAATTAATTAATTAATTTATTGTTATTCGATAATTTATCCGATATTTTATTACTTATTCTGCTATTCGAAGCGGATAAGAATACACCAAAAAAGAGATAACTAACATCGATCCAGCCGATCTTGAGTTATAAGTGGTTTAACTAACACGACTTTGTTTTATATATTCAAGATTATAATAGTTTAAAGATTATAAGTATTTATGTTAGAAGTATGTATTTACATGTTAACCTTATTCGCTTCTATCCTCTCGTCGTTGCACCTATTTTTGACTTTTGGTAAAAGATTTTCGATTTCATACCTTAAGATCTGCCCACGACACATAGTTAACCAACATATAGAGAGATTTCCACCCCATGATCACTTCAATGTCAAGAAGAGCATATGTACAGTGCGCGCCAATCTTTTAGTCGCCTCTGAAGCTAGCCCCAAGAATCGACGCATTAGCCGTTTTACGGTGTCAGGGGGACGTTACAGGAGCGAGGGCGCGGAGCACACCCGCCTGCATGCCGCACCACACCCCCCGCTCGCCGTTCGGCAGGTGTCAACACTATGCGTTAGTGTTAGTGCTATGTCCGTACACTACACACGCGCGCGTTGCATGAAAAGTACGTTCGTGGAAAAAATTCTATGATTCGTTAAGTTAATAGTTGAATCTGTTTCTGTTGCCTTTATTTGTTGTTTTGTTGATTTAGTTTGTTAAAGTTTATTGTTGTTGTTATGCCTCGCGGTCGTTATAGCGTTTTAAGGCGACAATGTAGGAAAATGGTGTTTATATTAATTTGTTTTAATTAAACAGTTAAGATTGCACTAAAATACTAATATATATTAAATACGTAGGTACAACAAGTACACCTTCCCACTTATAGTAAACATTTAATAATCAACCGTTGATATTCGTTTCCTTGTTTGTTTCCTTGACTGTACCTGCGCAAGCTTGCACTCGTAACACAATCAGAGGCGACTAAAAGATTGGCGCGCACTATACGACCTATGTGAAGCCTCAAAAAAGTTTCTCTGTCTTGACGACTACATTCTAGCATTATTCTCACTCGCAATATTAGTCATTATATTAGGTACCTCGTTAAATAATGACTACTCAATGGAAGGACTACATGTTATATAAGTTTTAAATCTTAAAATATTGATACACATCCGTGAAAAACCATCTTATAACCATTCAAATAGAGTTTTGCAGTTTTTCTGCGTGTAGCAGAATTGCTGTCTTAAATATTTTGGCACGTGCTGCGGAAAACTTGTTAAGGCAGATTTCCGGTGATTTAAAAAGGGATGCAAATAGTTTTTTTTATTGAAAGCCTTATAGGAAGTGTTCCTTCTATACCATATTTTTATTTGATGAGATTTAGTCACTTCCTTGAAAAATAACAAAATCTATATTGGGCAGATTAAGTTGAAAATAAATACCTATAAATTAATTTGAAATTTAAATTACCTAGTAACAAAATTGCATGAAATAATGCGTGAATCTCTGTCGTTTGAGCATACTCTGTGTTCTTGTCTCGGTATCGTGAAAAACAAAAAGAAATAAAACTAAACTCATCTCGTCCTAAACTAGGAGAGTCCAGCGATCTATTCCACAAAGGGTCGCATTTATTCTGTGTTTACGTAGAAACACAGATTTAGTGGCCATTTAAGAGCAGTCGTTGGTAATGCTCTATTTTATTGGAAGATAATGATGCGTGATCTTTGCCATATTAACCATACTAGTTAGTAAGTTATTTAATTTTCTAATGTAAGATTCCTCGAAGACTGGGATTAAATTATAGTATTCCATATTAATAATTCTAATTTGTTGATTGCTATTTTGTTTAAAATTTAACATAAGTACTAACATTATTTTATTGAATTAAACGTTTATTTTAAGGTAATCTAACTATAGGTATATAACGTCATATACTTAAGAGAACAGGTTGATAATAGTAGTTTATGCTACAAGGGCGCAAAGGAATAAATTACGAGGACGATTTAAAACACGAGCGTAGCGAGTGTTTTAAACGTAACCGAGTAATTTATTGCTTTTACGCCCGTGTATCATACTACATTTTTCAATGCATAGTGTGAGGAAATGAAAACAAATATAATCTTGTGAACTTTAAATTATAATTGGCTCAAAAGGACTGTATCCATAGCCGTTAAACGGTGTAAAAAAATTATAACGTCTATGGTACACAGGAAAGGCTGCAGGTTAGCCAACCATTGTAAATAAATTTAAAAAAAAATAATATTAAAGCCCTAGGGCAAAATAATCGACTTTCTGTTCGGTTTTGATGCATAAAAAGTGGTCCTTTACGAGCACATGCATTGAAAAGATATAAATTACTTAGTACATAAACTTTTCCTCATTAATTAATGTAAACTAAACTACTCACGATATATAGGTATATTAATTAGTTTTCGTCTCACTGGTTTCACTTTACAGTATCCTCAGGGGAAACAGGATTTCTTACCTCATGACATAAATTTCTGATTTCTTGTATTTTTCATTTCTTTGCTTAAGGTATAAGTACCTTTACAACAAACACGTTACCAAAAGAAAAATGAAAGAAAAGACATGATCTTGCTAAGTTTCTTGCCCTTCTTCTCAACATGACTAAGGGATTAACTTTTCTTTAGTGCCTGAATATTTTACTTTGCTGTAAGTTCTCCGCAGACAGGTACAACAGGCAAGATCCTAGTCTTCTTATCATCCTGGAGACGCGTGCAAAGACTCAAAGGCCTGCCAACACAAGCAACAGCCGTCCCCTCCTTAACAATTGCTATATTTCAATAGAAATCGGCACCAATAGTTTAACGAGCTTTCCAAGGCACGCAGATCAGGCACAATATGCTCCTACGGAATATGAACCCGTGACCTCCTGTTAGTACTTAAGGCGATTACCATCGCCAAATTAGCAGCTCGATATTTGTCACTACGAATATCAACGGAAACGACATTTAAATAACGTTTATATCAGCGCGCAATGCATAGTGGCTGTTACGACGCTCGCTGCGTCCTTGATAGGGCGAAATAGGAGAAAATTATACTTTTCACATGGACGTGATTGTTCGATTGAATAATCATATGTTATGTTTATAGCTATCAAGTTTATCTATTTATCAAAGCATAAATGAATTCAATCAGCCAAGCCACTTAGGAGCAGTAGGAAATTTAAGCCAAAAACACCATTCAGTTAAAAAAAATTTCATGCAGAAGTTTTGGTGGTATGAAAAAGAAAAATGTTGCATATGTTGTCTAAGAGTTGATTATTCATAATACATTTTTTCATTATTTTTGGTTTGGCCATAAACAAGGAGTAGGCTTTAGAAAGTACCCATTTGGCAATAGTAAGGCCCTTAAGGTTAAATATAATCGCTCGGTACAAAGTGCACAACTAAACTTTGTTTTTCTTGTTAAGAAGTTAAAAGTGAAAAATATATCGGTCTGTGGCAATTCACGCCAATAATTTAGTCTAAGTTAGGTTTATAAATCAACAGCTTGAAATTTAATGCACAATTAGCCATTATTTGGTCGAAATAAACTCAAAACAGCATTTTAAGCATGTTACGACAAAATCGTAACTTGTGCATTTCATTAAAAATTGTTGATTTAAAAAACAAACTTATACTAAACTATAGACGTGAATTGGCAAAGACCAACATCTTTTTCACTTTTAACTCTCTAATAAGAAAACAAAGTCAAACCATAAATTGAGACTCGGCGATTAGACACCAGAGGTGGTAAATGGCGTCGATTTGATTTCTTACACGATTTGACAGGACTCACCTTATTTTTAGCGGCCTGTCCTAGTCTTTTCGATACCGAAAGAAAAAGACAACAATTAAATTAAGTTTAGTCCTGTCAAAAAAATTAAGTCACGGTACACCGAATCGACATTATTGTTGATTATAAACAGTTAAGAGGCTATACGAATTTTATTTTTGTCACTGTCACTCCAAGCGAAAAATCGCGCAGTGCGAAAGGGGCAAAAGAATTCAGGACAAAAGGGAAAAAAGTTGGTTTTATATTTTTATAATAAAACTAAACTAGCTAGCAAAATTTCCAAAATCAAAAATCTAGATATTGTTAATACGAGTACCCATCTAATAAAATATGTTTGAGTTCTGTAAGTACATGGCTGCTACTCGTTAAACGAGGAGAAAAAGTGTGTTAGAAGACCTCATTTCAACAATTATTTCTATCGAGGTAAGTTTATACAAACATGTTTTTCAAAATCAAATCCCTAGATTTATAGTCAAAATGCATATACCAGAAACTGATTATAATTGTCCGTGTATTTTCATGAGATACACAGAAAAGAAACAACCGTATTTTTTTCACATATCGCCTTAAGAGCGATTTCGCAGTCGGATTGTGAAAAACTCACTTACATTGAATTTAAAAATTTTGAAATTCTAATTTACAGAAACCAATGGAAATTTTGCGATGGCAGCATATACAATACACAGGTAATAAGGTTTTGTTGAATAACTATTGAGTAAATTTTTAATTTAAGTGTTCTGTTTTGATTAATTGGAAAAAGGCGGATATTTCAAAATCCGGCTTCGATGAACACATACTTCTGTGAAAAATATGCTAAAATATAGTGGCCACCCGGAATAAATTTTTCTTACAAAATCACGGTATACCATGTTAGTTCTTATTTCTTCAACGTAAAGGTTATATTTAAACAAAACAAATTATATTCAATTTACCCTATATTTTTTTAGGCTTCTACCTTGAACTTTTCTGGCGAAACAAATTACGAGTGAATTTGTGAAGTGCTTATTCTGACATGAAAAACATTCAGATTATAACTTCTGATTAAATTTTAACTCAATTATTGTATTTTTTTTTGGTTGGATAACCCTTTATACTTTTTTATACTTTATACTTTATACTTTTTGGGCAAACCAGTTAAAACAATGTAACTAGAGTTTCAAGAACATATTATTTAAATTATTATTACATACGGCTTGAACACTCACGTGTGATTGTTGTTGACTATATGCCAACCGTTTCAGCCGTGCCAGCTCACCGATCGGCGGCTGCCAGTGCCCGTTTGACAACGACGGTGAACGCCGCGTCGTCGTCCTAAGAACGACACTCGCCTTGATAATGCCGAAATTGTATCGGTGAAACGATTGGCATATAGTCAACAACAATCACACGTGAGTGTTCAAGCCGTATGTAATAATAATTTAGTATGTTAGCTCACGCGAGTTTTAATAATATTAACATATTATTTTATTAGTAGTTAGGTAGGTATAGGTACCAGTGGTGGTATAACTACTACCTGTCATGATGCGAATTGCGACCATTATCAGCTGAGCACACATTTCACAAAATGGCCGCTGCGACGACGACTATTCAGACCATCGGGCCTATTGTGTATCTCTAGTTGCCTTCTGGACTGGGTGTCTATCATCAAAAACATAGATATACTATCGAATTCCGATGTCCTAAGGATATTTTCGCACTTGAAGTGACGACACAGATTGTTAATAGTTCAATACCCACTAAAGTCAATTTTGAAATTTCAGTTTTTAGCTATGTTTTTGATGATAGGCACCTCGTGCAGTTGGCAACTAAAGATACACAATAGGGGGGCATGTTAACCATCCATGGAAATTGTCCCCAAAAATATGCAATTTTGTCCAAAAAATAAGAAATAAAGATGTAAATCTTACATTGGGTGCTGATTGTGGAACCCGTTGTACTGCATGCTGATGGTCTTGGCTGTTGTGTGGTGCTTAACGCTCGAGTAGGTATCTCTCGATTAAGAGAGAATTTGAAGAAAATATTTTTTGTCATACGCCAAACCCACAGTAAAATTAGAATACCTTCGTCGGAGCATGGACTAATGTGACCCATGGTCAGAGTAAGTTTTCAAAATAAAAAGATTTTTCTTTCTAGGAAAATAAGCCACCCTAAATTATATTGTTAATCTTATAAAAATATATTAAAAAAGCACCCCGAAAAAGTTAAAACTTCGTTCTCATCAAATTTAATATCAAATTTAATTTAAATCATACGTACCTACATTGATGGATGTGGAACAGGCGAAAGAGGTGTCCATCCATCCATCCATCAGCCTAGTTCGTCAATTGCTGGACATAAGCCTTTCCAGGACTTTGCCACTCCCGGCGGTCATCCTGGAAGAATTGCCCATACTCACACACGCTGGGCAGGCGGGTTGGTGAGCGCGGTGCCGGAACCCTCGCACCATTGACACCGCTGCCTGTCACCAGTCTGTTCCATATAAGGCCCGGCTATTAGGGATGGATAATACTGCCATCCATGGGTCCCAGGTATGGTGGGCCTCTTGGTTTTTTGCCTGTGAGCTGTCCTCTTAATCTCTTCCGAATTACTTCGAGGGGGTCTCCAAGTAAGATGGTGGTATCTCCACAGTCGAGCCTGGCATCAGCTCTACCACCTTAAAAGAGGTGTGTCAGGTGGAAATCTGCAGTCTTCCTACCCCTTTGGGAGATAGGCGGAAGTATTTATGTTTATGTATGTATGTTTTTAAAGAGTAATTTTCCCTAAAATCTTGGTTTAGTTTTTTCACGATTTCTCTACTTCATTACTTCTTACTTATTTCTCAAAAATAAAAAGGATTTCATACAAAATTACTTGCTTCCAAAACTTTCGTTTTAATCCGGAATCTCATTTGGAACCAAAAAGTATCCTTTATAGCACATTTTATTTAATTTCATTTTGAAATTATCCATTTTCCATTTTTTTTTTACCTACCTTTTTTACCTACGAAATACCTTGCACTGCAACGCACAGTGACACTTTTCCTAAGCCACAATTGGCCATAAATCTTGGTCTTTAAAGCAAATAGATTGGTTGAAGCAAAGCCTAGCTGATTACGTTGGACAGTTGCATTCAAGTTGTTAATACCCACTTTGCATTTTCCGATGGGGTACCGATCTGATTTCACAGCCCAATCGGGCCAATTGCCTTCTTAAATAATTAAGCTATCTGGACCAATCAAATTGGATGAAGTTTATTATATTTTTATTAATTCAGTTCGTTCATTCATTCAGAACTGTCAAGGTATCTTTGACGAAGCCAACGGATAAAACTAGTAAGAGTATTCGTATATACAGATTGTTAATGAATTCCCTAGCTATATCAAAGAAAACTATACTATATACAACTTTAAACTCTCGCGTTTCGTACACATTATAATATGTATTATCGGGTCTACCGCGATCAATTTTTACCTTTTTCACGAAAAGGGGACACCCGACGTTTCGAGACAGTTGCATGTCTCGAGGCGCAGTTATGAGATGCAGGTGAAAGGTAAAAATTGATCGCGGTAGACCCGATAATATATACTATAAAATTACTATGTTAAAAAAAAAATTTGTTACTTTTGTCTTGTTTCATAATAAATAATACAGATATCGACCGTCAAAGCCGATCGCGGGCGCGAGGGTGGATTGCAGGGGCGGGTGCCAAGGGCGTTGTGAATGTTTTTCATTGATGGCTCAATGGCTGGGGGTCGGAGGCTCGTTGCAGGGAAGGCCCTAGGGTATTTTGTCAGCCACATATTTCACGTCGCGTAGGGTAGCCATTTATTCGAAATTTGGAAACTATTCCCAATAAAAAATAAGAAAAAAAAAAAAACTTTTTTTTTTAACTATTCTCTACTCTGTTAGTGATATTGATTCATATATTCTAAATTTAGCAAGGGGGTTAATTTTCAACCTGTATAGAACAATTATTTATAAAACAGCAGATTTAACGGTATTTTATGTGATCATCACGATCCACCTTATCAGAATGGTATCCAAGAGGTGATGGCAGGAGTCGGCACAGCACCTACTGTATGGCCTGACGTCATCAACAGTTTGACTGGTTAAACCTAAGTTCAGTTCAAAACTGGGGTTGTTACAAAAAGAGGATAGAATAGAATAGAATAGGATATAATATGCTTTAGAATAATAATAATAATATTTATTTATTTGAGTAAAAGGAACTTAAGAGTAGTACATTCAGAATAACATCTTACTGCTAATGAAAGGTTATTGCCTAAACTAAACTACGAAAGTAGCCTGTATTTTAGGCATTAAAAATTGGTCAGAATATAAATAGGTCAGATTAAAGATAAAAATTTGTATACCTAAGAATTAATTAAATGTTTGAGACAAAACCTTAAAATTAAATTAGATAAACTAATAAATAATAATAATCTACTTAAACTAATAATACTTAGCATCTTACAACATCTAATTTACCACAGAGTGTAGATTTTCCGTCTCATCGTAGGACAGACTTTCTAACCATTCTGAGACTTTATTTTTGCATTTAAAGCTGGTAAGGTCTTATAATTTGATTATTTTATTTATTTTATTGTTAAGATACGGACCTAGAAATAAGAGGAATTTTTGTGCGAAAGCGTGCGGTGCGTGTATGAGTGTAGACTTTGTCCATGCGTATTTTGTTTGTTATTTCCGGGTTGTATGGTGTGGATTTATGCTGCATTAGAGTTATTTTCAAAATCAAAAGTTGGCGAACTGTTAGGACTTTGCAAATAGAATAGAATATGCTTTTATTTATCTAAAAATTGCACAATAATAGAATAGGATTACCTTAACGCCTACAAGGGTGTATGTACCGGTGCTTTTTTTTTTTCATTTTTTTTCCTTTATGGAAAAGGCTAAGAGCTTAAGCCCATACTGCCGTACCGGTGCTGTAGGTACCAAGCTCCAAAGTCTTTACTTAAAAAAAAATATCATAAAGCTTGTTATTATCACAGAGCATAAAATTGTTCTGTGATTATAATAATAACTAATTTCAAACAGCTGCCAAAATGATTATAAAAATAGTTTTTTTTTTTCATTGTAAAAAGTGATAATTTTTGAACATTTCGACTACAAATTCAAATTGGTCTGCGTACCATATTTGTGCTGAAAGTACGGTGATATTATGGCTATAATATTATTAAAACTCGCGTGAGCTGTCATACAAAATTATTATTACATACGGCTTGAACGACACTCGCCTCGATAATGCTAAAATTGTATTGGTGAAACGGTTGGCATATAGTCAACAACAATCACACGTGAGTGTTCAAGCCGCATGTTATAATAATTTGATATTATGGCTCATCATCACCATACATCACGCCAGGAAACTAATTATCATCGGCGAAACGTGGGTGTACGAAAGTAAACTCAAGGGGAAGTGATTTGTGATTAGTCTTTTACAGTCCATACTCGAAAACACTTCTGACATCCCCTCGGGGATTAATGTCGTGACGGTGTAACGT
The DNA here is from genome assembly GCA_934047225.1 of Ypsolopha sequella. Lineage (NCBI taxonomy): Eukaryota > Metazoa > Arthropoda > Insecta > Lepidoptera > Ypsolophidae > Ypsolopha > Ypsolopha sequella. Next base: position 5,893,210 of record OW204002.1, on the reverse strand, counting down.
TTGGTAGAGCTGATGAAGGGCTCGATTGTGGAGTAATTCGAGAGAGAGCTCACAGGCAAAAATCAGGAGGCCCAGCGGCGTCACTGGTGCGAGGGTTCCGGCACCACGCTCACCAACCCGCCTGCCCAGCGTGTGTGAGTATGGGCAATTCTTCCAGGATGACCGCCGGGAGTGGCAAAGTCCTAGAAAGGCTTATGTCCAGCAGTGGACGAACTAGGCTGATGGATGGATGGATGGATGGATGGATGGATGGATGGATGGATGGATGATGTAAGGTATACGAGTAGTATTATATAAAATAATATATTTGTTTGTTTATCAAGTTTGGAAATCCTCAAATAATAATCTTCAAAAGCCTAAATTTTATTCGTGTTTCTCTATCTTCCATAAATTGCATTGCAGTCAATGGTGAATACTTATACAAGCTGTAGAACACCGCACGTGTCAACGCCAGCACGGTGTTTATCGACAATGCCCGGGCAAACCTGCAATTACGTTGTCTCCGTAACTCCCCGGGCAATTACCGCCCAATACGCTGTTCGAAAGGTATTTCGACTGATGGACGCCTGTGATAGCTTTGTGGAATACACGCTACACTGTGAATAAAATTTGGGTCTGCCAACATCGAAATTCGTGATCAGCATGTCCAAATTAGTAAAAATTGCTCATTCGGTCAAATGCCTTAAGCATTCATAAAATTCCCATTATAGAAAAATTATTTAATAAATAATATTTAAGAGCCTTCTTGAGGTTTTCATTATTTTCAGTAGTTTATAGTAATATATTATAGCTGATTCTGAAGGCTTTCATTTTAGTTAAAGTGGTGTCAAAACTTAATATTTTCCGAAGTAATTTAACTTTTGTTTTTAATTCCTAAGGACTATTTTGCAATGAAGAAAATTTAGTTTTGACATTACTAAAAGTGAAATTAAAGCCTTCAGAATCTGCTTTATTGTAAATATAAATAAAAAAGACGACGATAACAAGTTGGTCGAAATAAATTTCGAAACTCACTAATATTTTTTTATTTATATACATTAAAGAAAAGTGAACCAGTACATAAGTTAAAATAAAACAAAAAATAACTAAAATATAAGATTAGCGGTGTCCTAATCTGGACATACCCACTGATTTGAACGATTGCTGCTAGACCCAAATTACCGCCAATTACCGCCTTTCTAAATCATGGTCTATTGTTAGTTTTTTTTGGAACCTGGAAGAAATAAATATCCAAAAAGATACGAAACCTATTCTTATTCCACAAATCGCAAAACCAAAAAGTAATAACGAACGAAGAAGACTTTACAGCTGAGCAACTCAGGCACTTTAAAGTTAAATTGCACATTAATACAGCGTCCGAAGTTTAATGGAGACTTGTTTAAGGCGCTATTTCTACTGAATACATATATTTGTTAATTTACTTATGGAAGCCGGCATGCCGTCATAGCCGTTAAAATCATTCACAAATAAAACGCCTGAACCGCAGGTGACTGCACATAATTACGTATTGATAGTTACATCGTTTTGTTTCTGCTGAATCCTTTTAGGGTTTGCAGAAAAATCGTTTAAACTGCATGTTCTCTGTGTTTTTTGTACGTTATTCTTTGATATTTGAAATAAAAGCCTTCGGAAGCTTCGGCGCATGAGTTTGACTCGCACTTGATCGGTCCTATCCAATGACTTCTAATATATATTAGACACGCTGTTTGCTATCAAAATTATGCTCACGCAGCGGAACTGTTGTCTTGCTCGCTTGCATAGGGGTTGTGAATAACTCAGTACGAAATTTCAGCGCGGTACATAATTTAGACGACTTTGATCTTATCACATCGTTTCCTATCATATAGTTTAATATACGAATATAATACCACAGTACTCTGCTTTTCTTTTGCACTGATCCTATTGCGATGCTTTTGCTCAAATATACGAGTATTCTCATAAATGACAAATTATATATATTATATTTCCCGGTGTTAGTGTTGGGCCTTAAATGTATTCAACGTAGCAGCCAAACTTGCCGTTGCCGCGGCATGACTCCACTGGCTCATTTCCGATAAATGCCGGTGTTTTTCACTACCGACTTCATTAAAAACGATTCAGTTAACTTTGAACCGGGCTTCAAAAAGTTCACAACCGACATTTCAGTCATATCGTCGCAGAGGAATTATAATCCCAAAGAGGTGAAATGGTACTTGGTTTGGACGAAATAAATTTCGCCAACTTTTGTCATGTTTTAACGCGCACTGATTGGCTAAACCAACACTACGCAGTGATAGAAATAGAGAGTCCCATTTAAGTGGGCGTGAGATGCATATAGTCAAATCTATGCAAAAACACTGATTAGTAATAGTTAGCGGAATCGGATGGACCGGCATTTCTCTCTCTCTAGGTGCTCAATGTATTATCGTTGCTTCGGGTAGCTCCAGCCAGGGTAAACGAGTGATTGGAAATTATTAAAACGACCAAAGGCTCTTGGGGAAACTTGAGAGGAATTCATAATGTTAACAAAGTGCTCACCTCAAAAACGTATTTTATACGGGCTGCCAATTAGTTTCTGCAGAGTTTTGATAGTCTTTATTACGGGTAAATAAAACTTTTGCGTAAAAACACGTTACGTTTTACACTATTTCTTTATTATCTGTAAACTAGAGTAGCATTAACAATCGCCCCTTATAGCGTTCAACAACCGGGCCACAGTGTAGTGCTCTACAATCGCCTCACATAAGAGTTCAACGATCGCCCCATTAGGATTCAACAATTCAATCGCCAACAAAAAAAATCTTATCGTTGACATGCGAAACCTACATATATTATGTATGCATCACGAACATAGTTTTAGAGAACAACCTGTGTGACAGACGGAAGGACTGACAGAGTGATCTTATCAGGGTTCCGTTTTCCCTTTTAAGGAAACTGTATTGCATTAGATACATTTATTTTAATCTTGTTTATTACGATATTTGTTCTGTGATAACGATAAAGTATAAGTAGTAGAGACTAAAGACTTTCTATCGACCGATAAATTAAGTAGGGTTTAGTGTAGCCCGACAAAATTATTTATCGGCCAATGGCGAATCGTTATAATAAAATACGCCTCTTCTTTTTCAACATTTGGCAATATTTACGATCCATTTCGAGGAATAGCTTTTCAGAAGTTTTTTTTTTGACAAGGGCGCAAAATTAGCCTTTTGCACCCCCTGTAAAAATTTGTACCCACAAAATCTCAGTAACTACAGAGTCTACAAACTTAAAATTTGGCTGGAAGGTTCCTAATACGATGAGGCACCGCCGCGCCACCGTCGCGCCGCTAAGAAAGGATTTTTCCGAATCCAAATTATAAAGGTGTGATACAAGTTGTTCAAGTTTTTTAGTCCCTCAGCACGGGCAGAGCTGTGGGAAAAACGCTTGGTATATTTAATTTTTAATTAGCCATTCTTTTTTATAGCTATTTTCTTGACGTAACGCCATATTGGAAAAAAAAGGTAACTTACTATAGGAGGGCAAAGGCAAAAGGCCCCGGAATAGAAGGGCTAGTATGACTAGATTTATGAATGTGGAAGAAGCGAAAGAGGTATCGGGGATTGTAGTAGATGGAAATATGTAGTCTCCGCCTATTTCTCTGGTAGAAAAGTATGTGTTAATATTTGTATGGAAAAAAAGTAGAAAATTATATAAGCTGCACTGAGAAAGTGAAAATGAAAAGGTTCAAGTTATACGAGAGTCGAGAAATAAGACTGTTTGTCCATTATGATTACATTATTAGGTGGTAAAACTGACGGACTCGTTTGTGGAGGAACCACCATCTTATCCGCAAACCCACCCTAAGTTATTCAGGGGAGAGTAAGAAGACAGCTTTCAAACAGGTATAACGGCGGCCCACCATGATGCTTAGCACCGATTGATGGTGGTAATAATAATAATAATAAAAATTCTTTATTGCACTTATAAATATAGTACACAAGGCGAACTTAATGCTAATTAGCATTATCTTCCAGTTTACCTTTGCTGATGTGAATAAATTAGGGTAGTGCCAGAAAAGATGATAAAATGATAATTAAATAGGTACAAGCTTATAAGTAACTAAATATTAAACAGTAAATAGTTTACACAATAATAAAAACCGTTATTTACCAAGCAATATCAATATTATATATATATATATATTATAAATAAAAAAAAATCATCCTTTTATACAATAAATATACACATATATATATATATATACATATTAATATATAGATGCACATTTAAGACAAGACTCTAAACTCGTGCAAAAGAAGAAACAAAAAACCTGATTAATTACTTTGCGTTATAAGAAAGTGCTGATGAACTCTACCGGTAAACCATTCCAGAGACGTATTGCGGAAATTGTGAAAGAATTAGTGAACATGTCAGTATTATGTGTCGGAGTGCGCAGAAGTGAACGGTTCTCAGGTCGCTGAGAGCGGCTAAGAGAATCGAGAAAAACAAACCGCTCTTTTAGATAAGAAGGGGATAGGGGGTCATTGAGGATGTTCCAAAGAAGAGATAATATGTGAGCGTTACGAAGATTTCGGATGTATTCGGCGGTATATCTGTAGCAGTCGTCGTCGGTTTCTAAATGCTCGCTGTTTTGCATATTGCTATCCGGAAAATTTAAAAATACCTACTGTTGGTAAAATTACTTCGTCATTTTCAAAAAAGCCGATATGAAAGTCTTTCACCAAAAATAGGTGCGATGACGAACGGAGCCAGAAGTGTGTTAGGTTTGCAAGTAAGTACATATTAGGAGCAAAGCGGAGCGGAGCGACAAATCCATCCCCAGTTGCCGGCCTTTCTATAAATCAGACTGGTGACAGGCAGTGGCGTCACCAGTGCGGGGTTTCGACACCGCGCTCACCAATCCACCTGCCCAGCGTGTGTTAGTATGGGCATTTCTTCCAGGATGACCGCCAAGAGATGACATCTTGAAAAGGCCTACGTCCTGCAGTGGATGAACCAGGCTGACGGATGGATAACTACATACTGCAGTACTCAAAGTAACAGTACCTTCTAAAATAAAAATGTAAAATTTTTGATCCAACCTCGTTTATGTACCCATATTCCATATGATGAACAAAAACCAAGATATAGGACTAATAGCTATGGTAATTCGCATCGGACTAAAATATTCAAAGCAACCACTCATTAAACAAACAAATGTAAATTTGGGCTCCGCCTTTACACATTTACACAGGGCGCGATATTTCTTCATAAAATATTACCAGTGATGTGGCTTGGAGCTAAATTTTAAGATTACCGTAACTGGGTGGATACAACCACCAAATTTGTTATGTATTAGTGTACTGACAAATGTAAGACTAGGAGCCCTATGGAAAGAGATGATAATGATTTATTTATTTAGATTAAGTTATCTTTGAAAGTACTTTATTGTTATAAATAAAGGTAACATAATTAAAAACTAAACTTAATCTAAATATATAAATTTATTAACAAGAAACTTAAATAACATAAAAAATACTAAATTATAAATAATACTTAAAATATACACTAACTACAAAGCTTAAAATAAACCTACTATAAAAACAAAATTAACTTACAAATAAAACCCTAACTATGAAAAAGACCGCCCCTCATCGTACCCGGCACAAAGGTTCCCATTACGCTTGCTGCGTTCCCGCGTTGGATTGCAATGGAAATCCTTTGCGCCAAGTACGACATTGAGCGGTGGTCTTGCCATCTGTCTTTTATTTTTCTTCCGAGTGCCCTCAATTATTATATATAGAATTGTTCAGCATTACAGTATTAACCAAGTAACTGAGCAATTCAAAGATATATACAAAGTAAATACGATTAAAAATAAAGCAGGTATACACGAGTCAAACTTAATCTTATAAAAATATATGTAATAAAATAATAAATGTACATGAACTAAATTAAAGGTTTAAATAATTTATGTAGCAATATACATACGATTAAAATGATAGGTAAAATCCATAATTATACAAGGTGAAATCCAATCAACTACCTGAACCCATACCGGAGACCCGGCCAGGGACCAGGAACAAGGTTCACTGATCACCAGGCGAGCCTTCAGCACGTTTTCAGGAAATACTTCAGCAGAATTATTTTTCATTTTTTATTTTCTTAAGCTGTAATTTATAATGAAACTCATTAATATAATTTAAAAGAAATTTAATGTTTATTTTAAATTACAGCTATAAAAAAAATCAAGAAAGAAAATAAAATTCTATGGAGAAAAATGTTTGTTTTAAATATCAGATGGCTCTAGGCTAACATTTATCAACACACCCTAAGGTACCTTTATAACAAATTTGGTGCTTCCCTTGGTAACGTTAATTCGGCTACCTGAGTATACGGAACCCTCGATCCATCGTCTCCAACAATCGGGTCCACGAATCGTTCACCATGGACATGGACAATGTCATTGTTCACTCACATTGGATATGTCCTGTCATTGACAATGTAATTTATCTAATCGTTCACAATTGACATGTTCCGTCATTTTTTTGTAATCGTTTACCATGGACATTTCGACATGTTCCATCATTTACGATGTAATCGTTCACTGTTCATCTAGACTTGCTCTGTCATTTACGATGTAGTCGTTCAAAATGTAATCGCTTACCTTGGACATGACATTTTCCGTCATTTACGATGTAATAAATCACAATACACATGTTCCGTCATTGTTAATATAATCGTTCACTATGGACATCTGGATTTGTTCTGTCATTTACGATGTAGTCGTTCATAATGTAATCGTTTACCTTGGACATTTGGAGATGTTCCGTCATTCACGATGTCTTCGTTCACTCACATTGGATATGTCTCGTCATTGGTAATGTAATCATTCATAATGGTTATGTCCCGTCATTGACAATGTAATTGATCTAATCAATGTAATTGATGTTATTAATGCAATCGTTCACCATGGACATTTCGACATGTTCCATCATTAATGATGTAATCGTTCACTATGCACAACTGAACTTACTCTGTCATTTAAGATATAGTCGTTTAAAATGTAATCGTTCACCTTGGACATGATATGTTCCGTCATTTACGATGTAATCAATCACAATACACTGTTCCGTCATTATTAATGTAATCGTTCACTATGGACATTTGGATTTGTTTTGTCATTTATGATGTAGTCGTTCACAATGTAATCGTTCATCTTGAACATTTGGAGATTTTCCGTCATTCACGATGTCTTTGTTCACTCACATTGGATATGTCTCCTCATTGTTAATGTAATAATTCATAATGGTTATGTCCCGTCATTGACAATGTAATTGATATAATCAATGTAATTGATGTAAATAATGCAATCATTCATTATTGCATTAATTAATAATTTTAATTAATCAATCATTCATTCATTCAATAAGCATCTTCCGTCATTTTTAATGTAATCGTTCACTATGGACATCTGGATTTGTTCTGTCATTAACGATGTAGTCGTTCACAATGTAATCGTTCACCTTGGACATTTAGACATGGACAATCACGTGCAATTACATTTTTTAGATATTTGACAATAGGCTACGACCGACTGCCGACCGACAAGACTTCCATTTTTAAAAACAAAAGATATTCAAATTATTTTCTTTTTAAAAATCTAATCAATTATCCAGCTTTACCAGCCAGTATTAACTTTTTTTGGTGCCAAAGAGTTTGTAACTCATTATCATTTTAAAACTCGTAAACCTAGGTTAAAACCGTTTATTCTAGGATTATCGGGCCGTTGCGACTGGGGCTTATGAAGTTTTAGCATAGAGTAAAAACTATACAGCCAATTTATTCTTACGAACAATTTTCATTTTTAAATATAACCAAATTCTCTGAATTCTCATTATCTCTAAAACAATTGTGGCTCGGATCTAATTTACATATTAAGTGTACGTCATCCGCAATATATCTACGGGTTCCGTCAGCTTATTTGTAAACAGCATAAAATAACACAACTTTTTCTAACACTTTACTGGAATTTTACGCAAAGGAATCGTCCTAATAGTGATTTAGAAACTTAAGTTTCCTACATTGCTTAAGGTTAAATGTCAGTCGCTTAGCGGAAAGTGCATAACTTAACTTTGTATTGAAAAGTTAAAAATTTAAAAGCATTTTTGGTATGTGGCAACGCCAACAGTTTAGTATTAGCATAGACTAAATATTATACTTAGTCTATGGTATTAGTGACGTTTATAAAGCAAGGGTTTGAAATTGTATACACAATTAGCCATGATCTTCTCAGAACCAACTTAAAATGCTGTTTTAACTTTGTTTGGACAAGATCATGACTAACTGTGCATTAAATTTCAAACTCATGGTTTATAAATCTCACTTATACTGAACTATTGGCGTCAACTGCCACAAACCAAAATGTTTTTCAATTATTAACTTCTATCAAGAAATACAAAGTTAAGTTATGCACTTTGTGCTAAGCGACTGACGTTTAACCTTAACTTTAAGGTTAAACGTTCAGTTTTTTGGTACAAAATCCTAAACTTTGTTTGTCTTGTTAAGAAGTTAAAAGTAAAAATATAAATGCTATTTTAAGTTTGTGTCGACAAAAAATGGCTATTTGTGCATTAAATTCAGGTTTGCTTGTAGTCGCTTTGCTGTGTAGTTTTCGTGTGGAGTGGAAACTATGCTCCTCGCAAAATATATTTAAACATAAAGAAATTTAGACGTTAATTTACAGTCCTAAGTAGCTTTATAGGTATATAAAATATAGGTAATATTATTATAATAAAATATATAAAACCTACTTGTTAATATGACTATGACATAAAGAAATAAAGAAACTTATTGTTAATGTGTACGATTTTAATCCTTAATTAATCCTCTTGAATATAAATATGTTGTGATATTTATGTCACGTACGAAAAATAAAATGTTATCAAAGGAAAACTATCTCATCATCAAAACCAAAGTCACAATACGGCGTTTCCCTAATCTAACTTTCGGACATGTCATCCATCATCCTGCGACACGGAACGTGGAGAATAAAATTGTCCAGATTACCACAATGTCTATCAAGTGTATCACAGTGGAAAAATCAGGTCATTCAGATTTCGTTCTTAATTGGTTCTGCAGCATTTTCTTAGGTAGTAAGTATCATCATCGTATGATGTACGTTCGGTCACGGAAAAAATACTTTGTCATCACTAGAGGTCGGAATTAGGTAATGTGATTTATGTACTTGTGCTATGTTCACTTTAATATGGATATTATCAGGATTAGAATTTTGATCGGGTATTATTTTGTTATACTCATCGGCTGATTAACATTAATTAATTATCGTACCTTTATTCTCTGAATATTATTTATTAAATTAATTATCGATGGCGTCTGCTACTATACAAAAAGGAGAAAGAGTGACATTTCAATAACAAAGTTGTGATAGAGAGATTTTAATCCATAAATTATAAGTCGTTGCTTAGAATTTGTCTCAGACTGATTTAGTCTGAGGAATTTGTAACCTAAGATGAATTTATATTTAAATCAACAAAGTAAATAAGCGACCAAAAAATACAGACGAACAAAATGTGTGAAAGAAACAAAATAAATTAACTTACTCAAGTATTATGAGTATATGATTCTAGTCTTAATTGCGTTAAAATACAAAATACCTAAAACGATTGTGTGTTTGTGACCACGACAGCCTACAAAGGCATCGAAACGTCAAGCACACAACCGTTGTATATAAATAAAAATAAATATATAGATAAATTGTCACGACAGGAATCCCCGAGGGGATGTCAGAGGTGTTCCGAGTATGAACTGTGAAATGCTAATCACAGTCCACACTCGCTACACCCGCGTTTCACCGACCATTATTACGTCCCAACGAGCCCTATCGCTGTACTTCGGCCACAAATACACACTTTTTAGGGCGTGCAGGTTTCCTTACGATATTTTCCTTCACCGTTCAGCAAGTAGTAAGTAAGGACTAATACGATGCACATAAATTCCGAAAAACTCATTGCTGCATGCCCAGCCGAGGATTGAACCTGGATCTCAAGATTGAGAGGCCTGCGTGTTACACCTGAGCTACCGTTATATTTTTGCACGATCAAGAACCGAATCATATCCTACTCAATATGCATGAAAACCGCGAAAGTTTAAAGTTTATTGGTCAAATATTATTCTAGGTAGTCCTACAAGAGTTCGTTTTGTAATAAATTTCACGATTGTGGTCACTGAGACGGGATGAGCTAGGTTTTAATAGGTAAATATGTTTAAAAGCCCGTATCTTTTTGTTGCGTGATACTACAATCTTTATTTTTTTCTTTGGATAAGTTTTTGATAGTTACAAAGGGAAAGAACAAGGAATATCAGATCGCAAGAAAGGACTAAAATAAATGTGTGAATAATTCAAATTGATTTTAATTTTCGTTTGGTAAAGCGCAAAGTAACACATTAAAACAGAGTGACACATTTATTTAAGCACGAAAATAAAATATCTATTTAAGTTATTTACACATTTTATTCAAGCCCTTCCTTACAATGTGACATTCCTTGTGCTTTCCTTGTATTCTTCTAGGGGGAGCGATTCGTGTCTGCTACGAAACGCACAACTTAAGATGGTTCGTCTTATTTTTGAATTAAATAAATGTGATTTATGGCATTTCGTGAACATAGTTTAATGTCATTTAGGCTTTTCAGGCAAAATTTTCATTAAATGCATTACTTTGTAAACGAATGGGCACACAAATTAAAAATACGCTTTTTAGTGTGCGTGCCCATTCACTAAGTATATAATGCATAAGATAACAAAATTTTGCCAGAAAAGCCTAACTGACATTATATGATATTTTACATTTGTGTGCCCATTCATTTACAAAGTAATGCATTGAATGACAACATTTTGCCTGAAGAGCCAAAATGACATAAAACTATATTTGCAAAATGCCATAAACCACATTTATTTATTTAATGAAAAAATAAGAAGAACCATCTTAATTTGTGCGTTTCGTAGCAGACATGAATCCTTCCCCCTTATATGAAATATTTTTGACTCATTGCGTATTTATTTGACACGTACGCGTCCCCTGACGATATGTGTTTAGACTATGCCGTAGAAGGTCTACGCAGCGGGAAAATGATTGCGGCGTAGCGTTTGCTACGCCGTTGAAAAATCGAGACGCGACCACGTCAAAAGTATAAATTGTACTAGCAGCAAAACAGTTAATTAATATTAACTCAAAATAAAGTTTAATTTCTCGCGAAACAATAGGTAGAACCTGTGTTTACTCTAATTTCGTCCGAAGGGATTCGCATTCTGTTTTGTCCCACGGATTATTACGTTTTGTTACCTATTACAACACTATAGAGACTACAAAAAATAATTTTTGAAACGGCTCCATTTTTGACCCTTCTACATTAATTAATAAAGCTTCATAAATAAAGCTCACGAAAGTCAAAATGTTTAATGAGAATAAATACAGATTTGTTTTTGAAATACTGCTGGCTTTACGCCGTGAAGCGCTGAGTGAAACTTTCAGTAAATCGTATATTTCACAGCTTTCAGAGAGTTTGAATTTTTCAGGTTATCGCAAACGAAAACCCATTTGGCTTACTTAGTATTCCGTTCTGTCGAAACAATGTATAAATTTAGTTTAGTGTTTGAAAAGAGTCTCTATGAATGGCGTAAATTGTGATAAAATCACTGATAACTACCAATCGGCGAATGGAAAAAACAAAGTGTTGTAACAAAGTGTCATTCGAAAATGGCACCGGAGACTGAAAAGGCCAAAATTGATTCGTATTGTAGTCATGCGAAAATAGGTCAACAATGATTGGCCGAATCAAATACACAAAAAACGCTATTGGAGCCGTCACCATACAAAATTGTGTTCAACACACTTTATCGTGGAGTCATTTTTCAGCTCTTATCATACTTCTATTGTTTTTTCAATGCAAACACTCGTAAAGTGTGTTTGCGCATTATTTTTAATTATTAAAAAAGTTATAATTATACTTTTTGTGTATTTAGTTTTGTGTATTAATTTGTAGGTTGTTATTGTTACGTTATTAACATTAGAAGCTGTATAGAGATATTTGTATATACTTTATCAGTGGCAAGAAACTGTACATTTGCTACCACAAGTCACTCGCACTGGCCGTAACAGAATACCAGCGCTGTGTCGGGGTATATATATTTTTATGGATATGTATTATCTCGGCACAGCAACATGCTGAGTTGTGGCCTATTCGGTGGCGATGAATGCACGAGAATGTATATATGCTCTTATTTGTAATTTTTTTTATTTTTTATTGTCATCATGTTAGTTATATAATGTATAATTATCTGTGTTACTGTCTTGTGTTTTTCACTCTTCACCGAATAAATGTCTTTCTTTTTTTCTTTCTTAAAGACTTATTTTGTTTGCATCAAAACTGTTCGTTAAATCAATTTACCGCACTTGCTACACTCGTTTTCAAATCGTCCTCTTAAGTAATTACCTCCTTACCGCACTTGTAGCTAAACTACTATTTCGTACACTGCTCTTAATACGCTCGGCTTACTCTAGCAAGACCGTTAGGCTTCGGCTGTGGTTTGTCGTTTCCTTTTGAACGAAGCCATGCCGATGCCGCCAAGCGACTCGTTGTGTTCCGGCATTGTAGCATTGCAAATTTTGTAGTTGCGGTTATCACAAAAAAAAGTTACGCGTCATAGTTTTGCTTGATGGTAAATTGCGGTTTACCCTCTTTTCTAGACATGAAGATAATCGCGTGTCTGCTGCAAGTCCCGAGGTTTTTTTTTTCTCGTGCATTTGTCGGCCGGAGCTTTTGCCGACAGCTCGTGTTGAGGTTATTTTTATTTTAATGGCGGTTGTGCCAACAGGAGTTGTGTTTTTAATAATATAGGAAGATTATACATATTCTTTTGGATGGTGTAAAAAGGAATTTTTTTGTCGGGTTGGAGGAAGTTCTGACTATCGTCAGATCATGGGTGTTTTTGAGATTTACCAGATTTTCAAGTTTGAAGTTGTATTGCCTCGTTGGTGATTTATCCAGCTGGCAGAGAAATGATCGCCGCGTGGTGTACGCAGTAAGCAGTTCCTTTGTCTGCGTGGACGAGGATCGTTGACCTTGAAGGGGGCAGCGGACGGCGTGTCATTTCCTGTGGTGATTATTGGAGAAATTCAAGTATGTGTTGGAATTTTTTACTTTTAACCACACACAATTAAGATACCTAGGACGGTATGTTTTCAGGACACTTAGTTATGTGTCCTATTAGTAACCAAGGGTAAATTCTTCTTCCTGTTTCACCGAATAATCCAAACCGTAAATTTTATGTTCCGTAATATTTTTTTTCCCTGGTAGAACTGAATGGTGTACCAGACGATTTGGTTTAAAGAGTATGTACGACAAATATTTATTGTTTGTAGGATCTACGGCTCCCCTGAGCTAGATTTATTTTTGGAAATTAATTCCCTTGTATGTTTTTTCAAGTTTTGTTACCCTTAAAGTTTTTTAATGTAATTTCACAAGTTTCCATGTAAACTAGTTACCTGTGGTTAAGGCGGTAACTAACACATCTAGTTATCACTTAAATGTTTTATTTTTGTCTTGGCAATACTAATTCCAATGTAATATTACTACCTGATGTTAAGGTGGGTCCTGACACAACTATTATAAGGTACTTAAGGTTTTAGTAATGTCTTGGCAAGATATATGCCAAATGAAGGTCTTGGCCAAAAGCTTGTAACTAAGTATAATTTTTTTCCGTAACACCTTTGGCTTGTGAAAGTAGTCTTTTGTTTTTTTGATAAAATTAATTACACTTAATTGTAAAGTACCTCGAAGTTTTCTTCAGAACCTTTAACCTACTATTAGGTTACAATTAGGTCACTGTTTAATTTTATCTTGTCCAGTTGCACGACTGGTGGAAAGACCGGGTACCCGCCGGTCGTGTTACCTGACAGCATGACGTCATGAGAAGACGTATCGGAAGAGTGGTTGCAGGCATTTGCGCAGTATTAGTAGTTTTTCGGTAACAAACTTCCGTAGATTTTGTAAAAGTCTCCGGACAAACAGATTATTGCCTCGCCTACTAACTTTCTCACTTCCTGAGCGAGCGCTTTTTATCCCATTCCACTAATCCCACTAATATTATAAATGCGAAATGGATGGATGTTTGTTACTTCTTCACGCCGTATTTACTAAACCGATTGGGTTGAAACTTTGCACTAATGTAGTTCTAGACCTGGAATAGGACATAGTCTTCTTTTTATCCCATAAATCAGTGCTCATGGGAACCAGAAATAGTGTCGTTCAGAGACGCGGCTCAGCCTTCAGTCTCGCCAAAAATACTGTACCAGGGGATTAAATACTGTACCAGGGGATTAAATAACTTAAGTTATCAAAGACCGCCAAATATACATTAATAGTAATTTATGCTACAAGGGCGAAAAGGAATTATTCACGAGGACGATTTAAAACACGAGCATAGCGAGTGTTTTAAACGTAACCGAGTAATTTATTACTCTTACGCCCGTGTATCATACTACGTTTTTCAATGCATAGTGTGAGGAAATAAAAAAAATATAATTTTGTGAACTTTAAATTATGATTGGCTCAAAAGGACTGTATCCAGAGCCGTTAAACAGTGGAAAAAAAAAGTATAACATTTATGGTACACAGGGAAGGCTGCAGATTAGCCAACCATTGTAAATAAATTAAAAAAAATAATAACAATAAAGCCCTAGGGCAAAATAATCGACTTTATGTTCGATTTTGATGCATAAAAAGTAGGCCTTTACGGACACTTGCATTTAAAAAATATTTACAGATTCGATACGACTATACAGAAACTTAATCAACGCGGGCGAAGCCGCGGGCAAAAGCTAGTCTTAAATATCATGGAAGGCAAACACCACGTGTATATAAAAACATACATGTTTTTATACAAGGCTTATCTCTTACTAAAGCAAGTTACATTTATCCCCTTTCTTTTAAGATTACCCTCAAACAAATATACTCACAGAAAACGACAATAATAACGCCATAGCTTAATCAGTCTGATCCGGATCCAAGCCACGATCTGACTGCGACCTTTTTTTTTTTAGCGATAATGAGAATTAAAAGGGTTAAAAAGGCTTAAACAACATTTCATATTAGAAACTTATTTAGACGAAGTAAAAATGCATGAACCACCTTACTAGCATAATGTATTCCTAAATCCCACGATGTAATATTTAGATACACGCTAGGGTTGTCGGGACGAAAAGAGCTATAACGTACAGAACGGGATTAATAATATTTTTGGAGTAAGCATTACCAAAGCTTAAGGCGCTACGGAAAAAAAGCGACAATCTAGAACTTACATATCTACTTGAGTAAAGAAGGTATTATTTTCATAAAATAGTACATTGTTCACCGAGGGAAGAAAGGGGAAGATTACCAACGAGGGTGTAGTTTGAGGCCCGAGGCGAAGCCAAGGGCCTCAATACACACGAGTTGGGAATCGCACTTTCTCCCGAGTGATACATAGTGCTTTATACTACACCTGCGAGGAAATAGTATAATTTTACTTTTAATCAAGATACAATAAAAGAAACCGACTGACTCGCGTGCGATTGTCACTTTTTATTTCCTTTTATTATGTACAGGAAAAACAAGTGGCCAGTATCATTTTTTGAGTTTTATGTACGAGTTCGCAAAATAATACTGGCCACTTGGCCGCTTGCTCATTCTTTACGTTATTTAAAAAAAAAAACAGCACGTTAACAATGGATTTGCATACACTTTTTCTGCCCGCTCAAGCAGGTTAACAATGAATTTTCATACACTTTTTACGCCCGCATATTTGTATGACAGTAATGACGTATTTTCTGCATCGTTTTCAAAAAAGTAAGAAGGTACTTTCCGAGCAGGTGTAGTATAATAGTATATTATTTTTGGAATCTTTTTCTAGGGATCTATTAAACAGAAACGCGATTGGAGAAATTCGGCTCGATACAAATACTAATTGAAATGAGGTCTTTTTCGACACCAATTCTCCTAGTTTTTTGCAATTTGGAATGACATGTGGACTGCAATTATATTTTATTAGATGGGTTTTAACATTATCCAGGACCTGATTAAACGAAATTTTGATAGCAACTTTAGTACATTTAATATTAATAAAAACCAACTTTTTGCTACTTTTCCTCGAATCCGTCCCTCTCACACTGTTGGTTTTTTTTGCATATAGAGTAACAGGGACGCTAAAACTTTGACATATCAATAATTCGCCCGTTACCGATTTCCGTAGAATTTGGGGAAGATACAGCAAGGATAAATATATTTATATAGCAGTGAATTTTAGTAAAACGCTCTCATTCAAACTCACGCACACAGATGCGTGCTCTACACGCCGTCTAAGCGAAGTTCAGGGGAGTCTTCTTACAAATCTCGGCACGGTGGCGTGTAGAGCACGCGTCTGTGTGTGTGAGTTCGAATCTGAGTGTTTGTATTCAGATTCACTACTCTTTAAATATATTTACTCTGATTCATTAGCCCTACAACGCGTATGCGAGGTTGCGGTAGAAGCCAAAGTAACTAAAGAATAATTTTCTTATTTACGGATAATTAAGTTATATCGGCAATAAATTACGAAAAAATACCGGTAAAAATAACGAAAATTGTAAGCATCGTGTTATCTTCAAAAATACCACAGAGCCTTTTGTTTGTTCTACACAGTACTATAACTCGAATATAATAAAGGCGTAGACAGATATGGAAGTAGATTCAGAAATACAAAGACAGAAAATCACCTCCCTAAGCAAAATACAATCACACTGTATAATGTAACATAATATTGTATACAACTTCACATAGTTTTAAGTTTTAGAAATATTAGATTTCATCATTGTAACAACTTCGTAGCTCCGTGGCTGTATCAAGCGTATAGGAAGCATATTGTACCTAGAGATACATAGTCCGCCATTTTTATGTCAGTTTTGAAATGTCAAATGTCATCATGTCAGGGTAGCACATTTATTTTTATTAAAATCAATCAAGCAGTGAATATTAAGTTTCAAATATTTACATAAATATATATATATATATTCAAGCCTGTCTTCCAGAGGGCTAGGCAGAGACTACAGATTTCCATCTGCTACAATCCTGACGCTTCTTCCACATTCATTAATCTAGTCATACAAGCTTTTCTATTCAGGGAGCTTTTGACTTTGCCCTTCTTCAGTATGCCGCCAATTAGATCGGCGTACGTTCTTCTACGGCGCAGTGGCCCGATCGAGCCATAAATCTATCAAATACATACACAAAATAAAAATATAACTATAAAAAGAAATATTAATACAGTTTAATCACTTAAGGCGCTACGGAAAAAAAATCGACACTTTTCGAGCTTGCATATGTACTTCAGTAAAGAATGTATTATTTTGATAAAATTTTATATTATTGTTAGAAAATTTTTCTAGGGATCTGTCAAACAGAAACGCGATTTGATAAATTTGGCTCTATAAAAATATTTATTGAAACGAGGTCTTTTTCGACACCATTTTTCGTGGTTTGACACTTTAGAATGACGTATGGACTGCAATTATATTTTATTAGATGGGTTTTAACCGTATCTAAAAGCTGGTTAAACGAAATTTTGATAGCAACTTTAGTACATTTTATATTAATAAAAAACCGACTTTTTGCAATTTTTCCACGAATCCGTCCCTCTCGCACTGAGGGTTTTTTTGCATATGAGTAACAGGGTCGCTAAAACTTTAACATATCGCCTTAATTAAAGTTTTAAGCGATATACACATTCATGCTGTACCACTGTCACTGAATGCCAATGTAGCTCTAGTAAAACACCGCTATGTCTATGGTATAAAAGCTGAATCAGCGGGCGCGGCCTGAATTTTAGGATGCCCGGTAAGCCGTTTTAAAATACGGATTATCCGACTAATATTATGGGCCTTTAACGTAATCTGAAATACGGATACGTCCAGTGAATTTGAGCTATACGGATAAATGTTTCAATTGTGAATGTTTGATCTCTGGCTTTTAATTATACATAACTGAATGTGTATTTACATGGGTCTACAAAATTAAATAAAGATTTGTTATGTACGCAGTATATTTATGTGTTGTCATAATTTTATCTATTGGTATGTAGTATATAGGATGGGCTTTGGTCAGCTGCCTGAGTTCGTGCTGGGGGCTCGGTTGGGGATCATTGAACCTTGTTCCTGGTGCCTGGCCGGGTCTCTGGTATAGGTTCGGGTGGTTGATTGGATTTCACCTTGTATTATTATAGATTTTTACCTATCATGAAGAGTGGAAGAGTGGAGTCTTCTGCAACAAGTATTTTTATACTTACAAGAAGGCCTCATCAATGTTTTTGTTAAAATGTGTTTTTTACCGAAATTTTTGTATTTTGTATCATTTTAATCGTATATATGTTGGTACATAAATTAAATAAACCTTTAATTTAGTTCATTTATATTTATTATTTTATGACATATATTTTTATAAGATTAAATTTGATTTGTAGAAAATGTATTATGTATGCCTACTTTACAAAATAAACTATTTGAATTTGAATTTGTATTTGTCACTTTTTAAGAAATCTGAAACAGATTTAATAAAATATATTTATTTATGTAAAATAGGTACATTGTATACACTAATTACCGGTCAGTTGTAAAGTAAAACAAAAGAAAATAATAAACAATTTTGTCTAAACAAAATAAAAAAATATATAATTTTGGCTTACTTAGATTTAATAATATTTAACAAAATAAAAGTATAGGCATAAATAATAAATGTGAGGCAACAAAAGAGTTGATGTAAAAAATAAATATAATACAAATGTGTTAAACAAATAAACATTATGCCTAACTCAAAAACATCAAACCCATTATTCTACACACAGGCCACTCCACACTCGTGGCGAGACTCTCGCCATGAAGGGGCCAAAGCTACATGAATAAAAGAGATAGATTCTTCTGCGTTTCACCTTACTCGTATAGATTTGTCCCCTTCAGACGAGAATCTCACCGAAAATGTGGAAAACTTATCGTTACGACATGAAAATGGTGGGAAGGTGCCTGAAGTGTTTCCGAATCTGGTTTGTCATTAAAACACCCTCTTTTCAAGCAGGGATTGCGACGAGCTCCAACTTCCCTTCACTGGACCAGTTTATGTGTCAGAATGCTGAAGCTGTTCGGCTCTACTTTAAGGAGCTGTCCTGGCTGGGCTGACTGACCGGAACGACACGGAAGTGCACAATATTCACGATTACCGAGAATCAGTGCAGGACTCATCGCCCCCGCTACGAATTTAGAATTTAGAATTTAGACCCTCTTTTCACTGTAGATTTTTATGTCCCAATGAGATAGGAATTGACCCTCATCGCAGCACTTCAAGCACAAGATGTACACGCTTTTCAGGGCATGCTGGTTAACTTCACAGTGTTTATCTTCGCCGTTCAGCAATTGGTAAGTAAACGAAATTTTAAGCACATCAATTCCAAAATTGGAACCGGAATTTACGTGCTTAATATTTCGTATACTTAACGTTTGCTCAACGACGAAGATTGACGATAAGTTTTTCATATTCTCGGTGCAATTCTCGTCTGAAGGTGACATATCTATATGAATAAGACGAAACGCAGTAGAATCTATCTCCTTTATTTATGTAGCTTTGTCCCCTCCAATAAAGTCAGCCTCCAGTGGATAAAAGGATGCAGCGGATCGCTGGGCAACGATGCAGCAGACGAACTGGCAAAGAAAGGTGATTAGAGTTTGACGTTACAATTATCCGCGTTTGCCAGTATTTAATTAAATTTATTTAAATAATACAAAATCGTGCTTCTCTTTTTAATCGGCTAACACAAGGTAATAATGCCCATACAAATCTTCGCCACTGCTCGGCAAAGTTCGTATTTCCTTACACTTTCTATACAATCAATAAAGTCACGTGGTATGTCCGGCTATAGATTTTCATGCGCAATATATCTTTAGGAGTACTGTGTTGCACGTCAACTAAAATAAATATATGTCAATTTTAACGATACCTACATCTTATTACAAAAAATACTTTTGATTTTATTTATTTGTAATAAAATAAATATGTCTACATTATAAGTGTTGTGAGAATTAAAAGAACAAATACTCAATATAAACAAAAAAATATACATATATAACGATGTGTATTAAAAAAAATAGTTTTTATTTATAGAAGTACTTTACAAATAAAAGAGTGTTCTATAACGCGAATTTTATTATATTTTGTGTAAATTTTTTCTTTACGAATTAATTATATTATAATATAACAGACATCTCTGTCTGTCTATGTCATCTCTGTCTCTGTCTGATCATCTCTATCTGCGGAAACTTTAAATGACTATCTAGAGTTGAATAAAGTTTTTTACTATTGTTATTAAAATAGTCGCTAGTTTTCCAAAATAAGGAATAAATAAGTAAACATAGTTGTTATTTCAATAACACAATCCGTAATAAATATCAGTTACATGCTAACAATTAAAATACAAGTTACTGATTTCATGTTTCGATGTCAGAAAAATGTTAACGTGTTATTTTACGTGTTTATTGTTACTTCTAAAAATAAAGCTCTCTCTCTTTCTCTCTCGTAGGAATGTTCCGGGTGAGGAGGAATTGAAACATAATTTGTTCAGTCGGCATATCTATCATTTATCCCTCACACAAATATCTAAAGGCCATTCACGGAGGTACCGACAGGAACCAAATGTTTTAAACGGTACGGTTCTTATTCTTCAAGATATCGTCCTATTTATTTCGGTAGTTATTTTTCGCAAAGGGAAATTATTTCGTATAATTTATGAAAACTGACATAATATTTACCTGCTGATTATAAGAAAGCTGAGATTGCTTTGATAACAGATTTAATTAAGAAAACTTACATTTTTTGTAATCTACCTCCAGGAAATAATTTCTCTGATGTACGAGATAATATACAGGCAAATAGGCTGTACATTGTACACTTTACTTTAACCTGTTTACTTACGAATAAACAAATTCGTCATACGTAACAATAGACATCTGTTAAATTGCCGAAATTTTCGTACATATTCATGAGTTCATAATTCCTGAAATTAAATAGCTATTTCAATTGTTTGGTTTTTGTTTGAAAGTTGATTTCAAGGTTTTACATCTACAAATAATACAAATCTACAAATGAATATTTGGATGATGGTGAAGCATGATGTTACAGTCATAATGATATTTGTCATGATAGTAGGTTATAATTTAATTAATTAGTATAACTTCCTAACTTATGATTCCTCTAAAGAGTTGACATTAATTAATTACAGACTTTAAAAGGAAAAAGACTATATGAGACAGGTATTCGAAGATATATATGTTTTTATTTTTTTAATTAACCTGAATTCCTGCTGTCTTGTATTTTCTTATCCCTTGGTTAAAGAAGATACAAGTCATTTATTGTATGGTATAAGTTTTATCTTAAAAAAAAAGACATGATCTTGCTAAGTTTCTTGCCCGTTCTTCTAAGCAAGACTAATCGAATGGGCGTAGGTAGGCATGTATTTATATATGTAACCTATTAGTATGTAGTATATAGGATATGATTTGGTCGGCCGCCTGGATTCGTGCTGGGGGCTCGGTTGGTGATCATTGAACCTTGTTCCTGGTCCCTGGCCGGGTCTCCGGTGTGGGTTCGGGCGGATGATTGGATTTCACCTTGTATAATATATATTTTACCTATAATTTTAATCGTATACATATATTGCTACATAAATTAAATAAACCTTTAATCTAGTTCATGTACATTTATTATTTTATTACATATATTTTTATAAGATCAATTTTGACTTGTGAAACGTGTATTATATATACCTACTTTGCAAAATAAACTATTTGAATTTAAATTTGAATAAAATTTTGTTTTTATTTTCAGTTTGATTTTAAATATTAAATCTTAAAAAACAGTTCATCCTAAATGCCTTCCATTTCCATGATAAGATTTTTAATTACTTTTTACAGCTAAAATTTAAAAAAAAGTTAATAAATATTGGTGTTAGCTTAATATTGTTTCATTCATACACATAATTTGAAACGAAATAATTTGCATTTGTCATTCCTAAAAAAAAGGCAAAAACTTTAGTACTGAAAATTGAGTTTCCTTCAAATTCTCTATAGAAAACAGCAATTCATATAAATTTCTGTTAGTAAACAGAATGTCTTTCTAAATGTATCTTGCAACACCCAATTACTATTGTAAATTATATTAAATTCATTTCAATGATTAGAAAATGTACCGAGCGTTAAATTAGAGACTAGTTACCTACAGCTTTAAGGGAATCCTAGTGTAATGTGTAAATGTTTCTATTTCAATAAAGATACATTATTATTAATACTCAGCAGTATAATAGGTCTTTCCATATGAAATTGCCGATATTTTCTTGAAGATTCATGAGTTTATAATTCCTGTAATTCAATAGCTATTGCAATTATTTGTTTTTTGTTTGAAAGTTGATTTCAAAGTTGTGCATTTACGTATGAAATTTTGTTTTTATTTTCAGTTTGATTATAAAATTAAATATTCAAAAACAGTTCGTCCTAAATACCATCCATTAAAAAGATTCGAAATAACTTATTATAGCTGACACTTTTCAAAAATTAAATTAATGTTGCTGTTAGTTTAATGTTGTCTCATTCATACACATAAGAAGTTATATAATTTGGATTTGTCATTCGTAAAAAAAATGCAAAAATGTTAATACTGAAAATTGAGTTTCCTTCAAATTCTCTGTAGTAAACGGCGATTTAATTTTTAAAGACTTAATATAATAAATTTAGGTAGAGAGTGTCTAGCAGCGCGACACATAAACCTTTACCAGTATTGGTTTTCGTCAGCTGTGTTGGTGTAAGTAAAGAATTTGAGTGTTTGTCTACAATTAATTGTCTAATTGTGACGAAATTATTATAACAATATAATATATAATGAAAATAACCTGAGAACGAAATTATATATAGGCATTAAAACTATAAAATGTATGTAGATGCCTTAGACCAATCAGAAGCGAGAGAATAAAGAGGGCAGGGCGTGGCATAAGAAATTAAGACAGACAGTTATCGCTCGGGTTATCTGGCGTTGTTATAATAAATTTGACCAATCACAGCGGAGAATGCGTTGTTTTAATGTAATATTATAACATTGGTTAAACAATTTGATGTTGTATTTACCTTATCGCAGTATTTGAGTAGATAAATATTTTTTTTTACCTGTTATCATGATAGAGTTTAATTTTCCCTTTCTTATGAAGTTGTCACTGTCAATCCAACCGAAAACATGCTCAGTGCGAGAGGGGCGGATTCAGGGCGAAAGTGAAAAATTTAAGTTATATAATTTTTATGAAAAAACTGAAATAGCTAGCACAATTTCAAATATCAAATCTCTAGATATTGTTACAACACATGTAATAAAATATGTTTGAGTTCTGTACATGGCTGCTACTCGTTAAACGAGGAAAAGTGTGTTACAAGACTTCATTTCAACAATTATTTCTATCGAGGAAAGTTTATCCAAACATGTTTTCCAAAATCAAGTCCCTAGATTATATAGTCAAAATACATATACCAGAAACTGATTATAAATTTCCGTGTATTTCTTGAAATACACAGAAAAGAAACACGCGTATTTTTTTCGCGTATCGCCTTAATTAAACCTATTATATAACCACATGTGTTTCTATAGGTATATTACAATTAATAAGTAAATAATAAACTAGAACTTTCTGCTGATCCATCACTTATCTCAAGTGTCATTCTGATTGCCAATAATATTGATGGCCAGCCCTATCTGGCTACCTATCAGCCCATTATTGATTGGATACAAATACCAAGTAGGAGAAGTTATCCAAACACTCTCTTTCATGTTTTGCCCGATCTGTGACCTTGATCTTTGAGGACGTCTGAATTGTATTTTTTGAGGTAAGGCTTAAGGATATTTTATTGAAATAACATTTGAATTTTACGTTTGAAAGGCTTCTGTGAACACCTATTTTTACAGTAACTTCAAATTTTTAAATCTGCGGCTAAGGCGAAGGTCTCCGGAGAAATCGGTCCTGCTTTCATCTCACCATAGTTAATCTTTGCGACTTTATTGGATGCAGACAAATGCAGGTAATTGCGTATTGAACGGCCAAAATATTAAGAGCAAATAGTAAAATATGACAGTATAAAAAAAAATGTGTTAGAAAAGAGACAAATTGGGTCAACCCCACATTGAGTGACTCGGATGCTCGACCGTTAATCTGATGTATGTGGGTTCAAATACAGTAGAGGCACATTTGTGCTACTTAGTTCTGCTTTGGAAGGCCGTACTGTGGTTTTTCTGCCCGAAATATGGCGATTGGAATCACCATGATCATCGCCCAATACGCTGAGACATAACAAACGCCGCCAAAACGTGGATGTACTAGAGTATATTGTAAATTGCACTCCACATATACTCAAAAACACCTCTGACACCTCCTCGGGGATTCATGTCGTGAAGATCAAAGATTTCAAAAAGATAAGCCCTTACCGTAGTATGACAGCACCAAAATGTTTCCACCTTTAAATGAGTGACGCTCACACGTTTGGAATCAGTG
The DNA here is from genome assembly GCA_934047225.1 of Ypsolopha sequella. Lineage (NCBI taxonomy): Eukaryota > Metazoa > Arthropoda > Insecta > Lepidoptera > Ypsolophidae > Ypsolopha > Ypsolopha sequella. Next base: position 5,868,594 of record OW204002.1, on the reverse strand, counting down.
CTCATCTGAACACAGTGATAGTTGGACGCCTTAATTGCACTTAAAGTTTTGAATTTTTACGACTTTAGTAGTCTGATCAGTTTGCTGTAGGTAGACAGATTGCGCACTCATGTTGTGCGCGCGTTGGCATTATGTTAACGCACACATTCAAAAACAATGAAATAGATTTTAGGCGCCAGGGCTCATCTAAATTTTTAAAATCTTTGATGACGATGTACATTTTTTCCAATGGCGGTAATGTCAGATTTACTAAAGTTTGTTGGACAATGTGATTTCTTTCATTTGTTTACTGAAAGTAATAAAATCCTGACGCAAAAATGATAAACCTTCATTTGAAATAGTTGAATTCTTGATGTTGTATTTCTTGATGAGAGGTATAGTACGTTTCAAATACCAAGGCCCCATTGTACTTTGGCACGCGTATCTAGCCAGGTATCTTTTGTTATCACTAATCCTATTCTTAACGCCTAATGACCATCGAAAGTGCAATGGGGCCTTGGTATTTGAAACGTACTATAGAATAAACAATATCTTGGCACTTCTTCCACTAGGCTCGAATATTTAGATTTTATTCTAAATATAGAATTTAGCGACCCATTTCATCAATTAAGACGTTGTATTTTAGTTTAGAAAATGGTCATTTGACCCCTTCTATTTATAAACAGGGTGTTTAGATGAAGTTTCAGAAGCCGAAAACTGGAGAAAATAGTCAGCCATACGAAAAAATTCTTAAAAAAAATATCTAGAAATCGCAAAAAAAAAGAACTGCTGTCTCATACATTTTGGTCGGGTTGCTATGTAACTTTTCTATGGAACAGCTGATTTTTTTTGCGCGATTCGAGATTTGTCTCAATAGCATATGTTTTTCGTATGGACGAGTACTATCGCCAGTTTCCGGCTTCCGCAACTTCATCTTAACACCCTGTATTGTTTTTGTAGCTATCAGATTTTTACATGTACTTACCTAATTATTTTCTATATGTGAAACGATATTCCAGACAATAATTGTATAATATTAATTAATAGAATTCAGATATGACAATTTAATCTAATTTATAGTTTTTTTCTTTCTTTCTATGTTTATGTTTTGTTTAGTATTAAGTTGAATTTTTTGTGTGCCGAATATGGCAAAGCATTTGGGACCATATTTTATGTCAAAACAACCATTTATCTATGTTCAGACAAATAAAGATTTTCTGATTCTGATTGTTATACATAGAAAAATTAAACCAATATCTACTTTTTGTCACAGTTGTGAGGTCTCTATACACTGTTTCTTTTATAGCCACATCTAAAACCGTCTATCTTCGTCCATCGCTCCATTTAATCGTTTTTTGATGACGTATTGTACAAAAGATTGTAAGCTCGAAAACATAAAAGTCATTTTCATTCGGTTGTAAATGGGCGATAAAGCAGCCCACGGAATAAAATCGTTAAGGTACTTGGCTAATAAGGTATAAACAACTTTTCTGCACGAAATACTAAACTAAGGCATATAAGTAAATATCAACTAGTTTTGTACTTTAGTAAGTAATTTGAAGGTATATTTATGTCATCATGATAAACGGTCTAAGTAAACTGAAGTTTCAGAAATTACTACCTACTTAGAAAGGAAAGGAAAGTAAGAATTGGTTCCAATTGTAAAGTTATATCATTACGTTAATAAAATTACTTTTTCTTTTAAAAAGCTTTTTTTAGGGTTCCGTAGTACCTAAAAGGTACAAAAGGAACCTCTATGGTGAGACTCCGTTGTCCGTCCATCCGTATGTCACAGCCTCACAACTTCAGCACCGTTAAAGATAAAGACATGAAAATTTTCACACAAAAATAGCATTAATTTGCCCACATATCACAATGTACAAAAAATTTGAAATTATTCAAAATATTTCCAAAACAAACGTGAGAAAAATTTAAAATATTATCCTAAATATACAATATGGGTATTAAATTGTAGATATTTAAAAGTTAATTGTAAAAATTTATACTTTTACTATGTTTTCGGGCACTGGTTTCGAGAAATCTTTAAAAAACACAAAAATAGGCATGTCCCCCCTTATCTCCGAGACTGGTAGACCGAAAAAAATGAAAAAAAAAAAATGACAATTAAATGCCCTGCCCTTTGCACGTTTTTTGGTCTCGCTTTCATTACTCCAAAACTAATTTTTTCGTAGTTTTACTCTGTACTATATCTATGGTCCCAGGCGTGTTGGACCACTTGGTGTGCCTAAGAGCTGTCCTCTTACTCTCCCCCGAATAACTTCAAGGGGTTTACGGGAAAAGTGGTGGTTACTCCACAGTCGAGCCCAACCGACATCAGCTGTACCACCTATAGAATGTTACAATTATATTTTTTGTTCCACATTGCTTATTTAACCCTTAACTATCTACCACTGGTCTCAGAGACCGCAACGGGTTTTGTTTTTCAATTTATTCGGCCAACGTAACCCGTAGATATTTGCAAGCACTCGTCAGGTATATACGTGCGCGAATCCTCTGCAGGTGATCAAAAAAAGGTTGCGAGTCGGCATTTCCTCTGTGTAAATCTCATGGGTTTTTACTTCACATTGAACTTACAATTTAGAAGTGATTTTTATTACTCAATTAATTAACATTGTATTTTATTGTTTTTAATTAAACGATATGGATCCTAAAATACGTACATTTTTAAAAATAATATTTGTTTTAACTAGTAACTAGGTTTTTGACATTTGATAAGCGGTCTCTATGGCCACAGGTAGGTGGTTATGTGACAAAACTAGGGAGTAGGTAGTTAAGGGTTAAAGTAATAAACGCTGAAAAATAAAGTTGGTTAAAACAGTGGACGAGATGTGGAACCACTGCAGAACAGTTACAATAAAACAATGTAACAAACACTAAATAAGTTACATTGTGATTAAAATACACTTGTACTTGTCCACTTTATATTATTATTACTTTTAACCTGACCGGTTTCGCTGTAAGCATTTTCAAAGGTTTTATAGATAATAAAATTAAATAAGATGTTATTGTTGTTGTTGGATATTTGTAGGACTGTCCGTGTATAGAAACCCAAGATTTCATTAAAAAGTTTTATTCCGAAGCAAGAATTACTCAGACCACCTGTCAAAGATATTGCAAACCTACCTACCTACATACTGCAAAAAGAATCATAAATTGTACGGGAATAACAACAATAACATCTTATTTAATTTTATTATCTAAAAAACCTTTGAAAATGCTTATACAGCGAAACCGGTCAGGTTAAAAGTAATAATAAAATAAAGTGGACAAGTACAAGTGTATTTTAATCACAATGTGTCATAAGTTCCAACAAGTCGTTTAGTCAAAAGAAAATACTCATAACAACTTATATTAAAATACAACACAATATTCTTTATTGCACACCAAAACAAACGAGGTAAAGCGATTAACTTTCTTCACAAACTTTACAGCAGTAAACTTTGTAAGTTTTCCGATTCCCAACAAATACGGGATGCAATTTTCACCGCCCATTTTCAGGCAGTTTCCTTCCAAATGCAGACCATTTGAAACGGGCAAGTTTGGCTCTGACAGGTTTTTCTACTCAGAAATCTTAATTTTATTCTCAGTCTTTATTGTAGTAACTTGCATAACAGTCAAGAAATAACGGAGAAAATACGTAATATTTTATAAGTATAATAAAATACACCAAAAATACATTTGCTGCTGGGCGTAAAATTAAAGGTATCGTAATAACCATAGATTTAAAATGTACAAGATAACCAATGTAATAGAGAAAATGATACCAAAAAATTACTATGACATTACTATTAGACTAACTATTTTACTTAATATTTTGGACAATCCTGCATATAACTACTAAATACAACAAAGAAAATCAATACGTTACTGTAAAAACTTTTTTTGGGCCGATTAACACGAGAAATTGGGCAAAATGTGGTTCAAAACGTTCTAATCACAAAATCATATTTATCTGTGAAACGTGTAATTATTTGGGTTATTTCTCCTTGTCACATCACAATTATTCAGTGCACAAGATAAACCAATCACTATTTATCAATTTAGTTACGTATTATTTAAATATTATTATAAAATCTGCAATCACACCCAAGCAAGCGGGTAGCTATGAGCAGTTACTCGAAAAAACATTGACACATCTCTTCTTTGTTGTGCATCTCTTTCTCTCTTGCAAGGTGTTCATAAAGGTAAGACATCTCTTTTACACGCTATGTACGTCTTTTAAACGCAGCGAATCCTAAGTCTATGGTAACAAAAAATATTGAGAAACCTAAAAAAAAAAAAAACGTGCATATTTTATCACTTAATTACCGTAAAATCAACAGAAACTGTACCAAATTCAGTTAAAAATGTATAATTCTATCGTTGATTCTTTTGAGCCAATTTATTACCTGTAAAACCGTGTAAAAAGTGTTAATCCATGATTTACCTGTTCCAAAAAGAATCGGAAATTTTCAAACGAAGCATTAATTCTTTAATCTGTGAACGCGTTACATTTAATTATGTAAATAAATTAGCCCCGCGGTAGGGGTTCCAGGTTTTATTTGCAAATAAATTGGGAGATTATCGCTATTCGCTTACATTGTTAACGACTTGGTTCAGCCCATGTTGTTTGGTGCAAGCGAGAGAAGACAACGTATGAACGTATACCTACAGGGTGTTAATAGACTACGATCCTTAAATAAAACCACATACTATACTGATCATACTGAACAAATCCCAAGAAAAATACCCGCGCGAATCTACAGAGAAGAAGATATTCATCTGTAACTTAAGGCCCTACGCATCCAACACAATAATCGTATTAAGTAATTTTGAACTCAATGATATTGTCAGAAAGTCTACATTAGAACGTTCGCTTCGTGCGCTGTGAGCACGCATAATCAGTGAATTTGCGAGGTTTTTCTGGAATTTCTAAAAAAGTATTGAGAAATAAATAAAACTGGGTCTATAAGTGTCTTTAGTTATCTGTAAAAAAAATTCAGGAAAAGTTTTAATTCTCTCCGTTGAACACCTTTGCTATAAACACATTTATTCGCAATTTGAGGAGCTTACTTTGTGATTTTTTTCTATCGAGTGAAGTTAACTCAATTACTTTTTTAGATCAACTTGTGTTTAGAGTATATTCTCTTTTGTAACATGTATTTAACTTGTATTTTAATGAGATATTGAACTGACAATATTAATTAAACAAAATGCTCATTTTGGAAAGGCAGGGCCTTAAGGATTTTCAAGATTTTAAATTTACACGGTCATTTAACATTATTAGGAGTACGGGACTCATCGTGCTTAGTTTTTATATTTTTTTGAATTTTCGCTAGAGTTTCATTTGCCATGGTCGTGGGATAAGTGGTCGGTGCAGCGATGACGATAGGCTAGGAAGCGTAGTGATCTATCTTCCGTCTCTGTCATTAATTATTACTTGCGGCGGCGACTGGATTTTCCTCTACCGGCATTCTAGTTTTCATTTACTAGTTACTTCCTAAAATAAAAGGGCCGGAAACAATAATAATAAATGAAACATCGTTTGTATAACTGAGCTTTAAATAAATGAAATGCAGTACTGAACATAATATGGTAACAAGTTGACGAAGAAACAACTAAAAAGTGAGTTTTAACACTGACATAACTTTGACGACGCGTTAGAATTCAAGAGCAAAAGTTCGTGCGAGAATATTGCGACAAGAAAATTCCAGCTTTTCATAAAATAAAATCGAGAAAAATCAAGTTTCTATCTACATTAAGGTTTCTGGAGAAATGTGTCTGTGGATCGAATTGCAATTTATGTTTCCCATTTTTTATTGCCTTCTCTGACAACGTTTTCCTGACAAATAACGTATTTTGTGTTTTGGCTAGACTTTAAAACGATACATTTTCAATATTTGCAATTTTTTAAGGGTCCGTACCTAAAGGGCAAATTAGAGCCCTATTAATGTCAATCCGCTGTCCGTCTGTCTGTCCACCCGTATCTCACGGGTCTCTATCACTTACACGGGATGAGTTTGAGGCCTGAAATTTTTATATGTTGTGTAAAATGTCGACCGAAAAACCGAACTTTGAATTAAATTTTTACATATTGAGAATTTTATCCATATTTTAGATATTATACTAATTGTGATGTGTGTTAGCTTATAAAGAAAGTGGTCTGTGTTTTATATTTACTTATATAACTTTAAACTCTCGCGTTTTGTACACATTATAATATATATAATCGGGTCTACCGCGATCAATTTTTACCTTTTTACAAAAAAGGGGACACCCGACGTTTCGAGACAGTTGCATGTCTCGTGGTTCTATTTACTTATCTGTCATCCATTTGTCAAATCAGTCGGAAGTAAATTATTATAAATTTATCTCGATAGCAAAGGACACATTTCTAAGCAGCCATTTTTAAGTGACGTCACACGAAGGCAAATGGAAATTGCATCCTTATAGTTAAAATATTCATCATCATGAGGTTTTTTGATCAATACGGCTTATTAAACTAAAGTCTTGAAATGGTTTTGGAATAAACACCTTAACATAATTTAATCTATGCAAATTAGCAAGTTATGTTAAAATTGGCATTATACACTTGTACAGCCTTGTTTCATCGATGATTTATGACGTACCAACATGATAAAGGTGAACTTTATTGCCATACATCAGGCACAAAATATATGTCTTTTGGGGCATGTAGACTCATCAGTACTCATCACAAAATTTCCTTCACCGCGATAAGAATAAATAACACGAAAGGTATTGTGAGACACCCAGTTGAAACGAAGAAGTTCCTTTCGCTACTGAAGCGCAAATATGCCTGTAAACATACAAACACACGTGAAAGTGTCGTGACGTGACGTGTTTTACACTTTTTCGGCCTAGCTCTCGCTTGCCAAGTGTATGGAGTGTAACATCTGATAAAAAACTTAATCTCAAAAATATATACTAAACTCCGAAAAGTTTATTCCTCTTAAAAAGCTATTTACTTTGAAAATTGTGTTACTTAAAACGCCCTTATTGTACAAAGAATCATAAAAAACTTCCAAGTACTTTACCAACAAAAAAAATTACGAGTAAAAGTTAAATTCCAAAACTACATGTGGTATTTCTGGCAAGGAATGTGTTTGCGACCTTGGTCTTTACATTCGTACCTAGAAATTTCGTCCTTCACCTTCGTGAATTTTTACATTTTTGAGGCCCTATCAGGCACTACATATGAAACTTTTATAACCTTTGAAGCCCTTCGCAACACCTTGTCTGGGCTTAAGGGTAAAAAGAAAAGGATTTTGCGCTTGTTTTCTGGTGTAATAAATGTTTCGAGTTGGATACAAATGCTAATATAGGCAGAGTGGAATTATTTTTGTTTGCTCGCCGCCAGTACAAAGCAGTTTTCGGAAGAATCTAGAATATTCCTTTGAATGCGACAATATCTAAATGATGTCCTCTTTTATTTGAAAATATCTGACATCGACATAGCGTCACAGTACGACTGCAGCGTAGCATTTAATTTGGCGCAGAAAAAGTAACTTACGTCTCTTTGACAGTTCAGCTTCGTAGTACAAATAAATGTGCTACGGTGGCGTAGAGAGTGCAGCAGTTACGTCAGTTCAGCTATGTAGTACAAATTTGCTTCGGCGGCAAAGAGACTGTAGTAGTTACGACGTTTCAGCTTCGTGGTACAAATGTGCTACGGCAGCGTTGAGACTGTGGCAGTTACGTTAGTTCAGCTTCGTAGTATAAACGTGCTACGGTGGCATAGATACTAGTGGTTACGTCAGTTCAACTTCGTAGTACAAATGTGTTACGGTGGCATAAAGACTGTAGCAGTTATGATAGTTCAGCTTCGTAGCATAAATGTGCTACGGTGGCGTAGAGACTGTTGCAGTTACAATAGTTCAGCTTCGTAGTATAAATGTACCACGGGAGCGTAAATATTGTAGCGGTTACGCCAGTTCATCTTCGAAGTACGAAAATGTGCCATGGTGGCGTAGAGGATAGTTGAGCTTCGTAGAATAAATGTACTACGGCGGCGTGGCGTAGAGACTGTAGCAATTAAGACGCTTTAGCTTCGTTGTAAAAATGTGCTACGGTGGCGTTGAGACTATCAGTTACGGTATTTCAGTTTCGTAGCATAAATGTGCCTGTAGCATTTACGACGTTTCAGCTTCGTAGTTCAAATGTGCTACGGCAGCGTGGCTTGGAGACTGTAGTAGTTACGGTAGTTCAGCTTCGTAGCATAAATGTGATAAGGCGGTGGTGTAAAGACTTTATCAGTTACAACGTTTCAGCTTAGAAGTACAAATGTGCTACGGTAGCGTAGACACTGAAGCAGTTACGACAGTTCGCTTCCTAGAAAAAATGTAATACAACGTGAACGAATGCAGCGCAGCATTTTAATTTCTTACTTATTTTTTTATGTTTTAGTACTACGTTTTTTAAAATTATATGAATTATTGTTGGACATATCTAAGTACATAATGTTATATCAACAGACTGAACTGAACAACTATTTTCATATATTCTTCTACGTATGGAAGATAAATGGTTGAAACAATAGGTCACTTCAATACTAGAAATTTATAACCGAGTATTAAACAAACAAAGTATTCTTCTCAAATAAATAATAGTAAATATGATTAAAACTAAGTGAACGAAATTTAAACTACAGTTTATTTTCTCTCCATAGCGTTATATATACGATCACCGATCACTCATAAAATGGGTTGGTGATACTGATATGTACCTATATAATATATATAGGTATATATAAGTATAGTATATATAAACAATAGTATTATGATATTAGAGAGTTTAAGAATGAAGAAAAAAAAAACATTCTGGTGTGTGTTGTATATTATAACCAGGAATTGTATCCCGATAACCGCTGTCCGTGGAATAAAGAAAAGACATAAGTTTTGATTGTATCATAAGGAAAATCTGTCATTTCTAACTCAAAAAGACAACAATATTACTCCAACTGATGCAGTGGATGCTTTTATCTTGGATTTTATCACAACATTTTAAAATTTTGCCCCATTTATACATATATATTTAGCTATATAATTATACAACGTGTAACAGAAAGGTGTAACCATATTTGAAGAGCTTATTCAGTCAATGGTATAGAACAAATTTTCCTATGGAGCCAAACCCAAAATCTGAAAAAAAAATCTGCCGTTCCATACATTTCGACCGAGCGGCTTGCATTTTTCTATGAAACAGTAATTTTTTTTTGAGATACAGGTTTTGTTCCATATTAAAATTTGTTCTATACCATTGACTAAACAAGCTCTTCAAATATGGTTACACCTTTCTGTTACACGTTGTATATCAAAGAAAAATAAAAGAAATAAGCTGATAAAGGCAATATAAATTTATTCAATCTAAAAGAGAACGTAAGTTAATGCGTGTGCTCTAAAACATCGTAATAAATCTAAATAATTATATTACAGCCCGACGCTATAATTTTACATGGCTTATTAAAATATATTGTTTCTGTAGCTAGAATAATGAGATGTTTTACTCGACGTAATTAGATTCTGTTTACTTCTCACAGACACACACACATACATCCTATCCAGCGAATACAGTAAGCGGTGACATACCCACTTATTTTTACTTAAGGTTAAACGTCAGTTTTGAACACTTAATTATTACTAAGCAATTTGCGCAAATCGCCATAAAACGCATTAATTACAAACTTTTTATTCAAAAATATGGAAAACAATAATAAAATGTGCATTTTGGACCGAGATCCTCTGTTACCACCTTAATTAATAATTTCATATTTATTTCTATTGTTAGATCTGGTATTAGAAAATATACAAACTGTCCAAGTGTGTTTCGGACTCACCCACAAAGGGTTCTGTACCACCACAAAATATGTGTGCGGAAACCTAAAAAACACTATGGTAAGTAACAAAAATATAGATGTAGATGCTTAATCATCGCCAAGGCAACAGAAACAAGGAGCCAAAATCTTTGCGCCTGACAAACAGTTCGGCAGCCTCTAGTACAGAACCATTTTTATTATTTGTCATTTTACTTTAGAGTATGTATTACAATCTGACCATATTTAAAACTGGTATGAATTATTAGGGTTCCGTACCCAAAGGGCAAAGCGGAGCACTATTAATGTCACTCCGCTGTCCGTCTGTCTGTCCGTATGTCAAGGGTCTGTAGCTCTCAGACGAAATGAGATAGAATTTTGATATATTGTGTAAAATTTTGACTCAAAACCGAATATTAAATTAAAAATAAAACAAAATAATTTTCTAATAGACGAAAACGGAGCCGAATAAAAAAAATTTTTTTGCTCACCCCAAAATGTCGGGTGTTTTTGTCTAGAGCTCATTAGGTAAAGTGTATAATGTACTTTTTATTCTTTTTTATCTTCGAAAATAAAGAATTAATATTTTTTTTATTTTTGTCGAAAAATTTATTAATTTCTTATTACAGATAATACATAACAAAAAAAAATTAAATTAAAACTAAATAATATTTTAATTTAAACTAAATAAAAAATTCTATCAAGGTCGCTGCCGTCGTGCGGGAGAGTACCTAGCAGGCTGGCAGCGTTACCTCGTTGTATGGCCAGACTGATTTTCTGGCCGAGGTAAGTCCCAGCCCGAGGGTCCCCAGAGGCATCGACCAGGCGTTTTGATAGATCTCTATATAAAGAATGTGCACTCGGTCCCCACGGTCCGAGTGTCTCAACGCCGAAGGGCACAAACATGTAGTCCGTACTCAGGGCTACATATCTGTGCCGCTTCTTTTTTTCAGCTCCTTCCGCCGTGGCGCCCGCCTTGGAGCAGGTCATTGGTAAGTAGGATGAGGCTAGTGTATCAACACAAGTCGCATCCCACACCAACAACCTGCCACATTTCCACGGCATCGATCTCATTCCGTCGGGCCTCTTCCCGTCGTCCCGAGAGAGCCCGTACGGTTCTGTAGTAGCTGGGACGCTACAGCTGGCAAGGGCCCGGCGGATGATGTCGTTCAGATTAGCGTGACGCGCGAGGCGGCCGGCGCTAAATTGGCAAGACAGACCGTGGTGACCAAGTGGGTCGATGCTCTCCCCACAGCGGCAGCGATGAGGTTGGTTCGTTTCTGTACCCAGTCGCAGGCTTACGGCCAAAGTTAAAGTTGTCCTATCCAACAGAGTGCCGATGTTTGGTGAAGGCAACGCATTCAGCCAGTAACCCGACTCTGGTGTGCTAGTGGCTAAGAGACGAGCCTTATATTGGTTTTTATGTTGCTATATCGTAGCAAATACGCTGACTTCTAGGTAACATAATGTTTCAGGAAGAAAGAAGTCAGCAAAAGTGTTGCTTCGGTACCATCGGTCTTTATAGAATTATTATTAACTTTTTAGTGAATGACTGCTGTTACTATTGAAGTCAGTTACTATTTTTTTGTTAAAAGTTTATTTTATTTCACATGTTTTAGTGTTGCTGGGTTAAATTGTGAGATATGGGTAGTTTTTGCAAACGTGGTATTAATATGAAACGAAGTTCAAGTGAGTATAAGTAACCATGTATGACTAGTTTCCTGCTATCAGCACCCTAACACAACATGATTACCGCAATCTCGAGTTATGTGCTGTCATCCGTTGAAGAGTTCTACGGTGATGAAGCCAAGATCGAAGGTCAGGTGGGTACACTGGCAATTTACAGCAATGCCCTGCAATGAGCACCCTAACACAAACTGGTTGCCGCAATCCAAAGTTATGTGCTGTCATCCGTTCTATGGTGATGAAGCCAGGATCGAAGGTCAGGTAAGTATTCTGATAATCTCCAAGTAATACCCTTGAATCAGCACCCTAACGCAGTGATTGCCACAATATCGAGTTATGTGCTCTGATCCGTTGAAGAGTTCTATGGTGAATATGGTGATGAAGCCAGGATTGAAGGTCTGGTGGAAGAATGTCGATTTTCAAGTAATACCTTGTAATCAGTACCCAAGTACAAAGCGATTACTTTAATTTTGAGGGGTATGCTGTCATTTTCTGAGGAGTTCCACTGCCTATCTCTGAAGACCTTCATCAGATCCTAACTAAACCCAAAATGGAACCTACCTGGAAGTACATTTTTCCAAACCAAAAAATAATTATTCAAATCCGTTCAGAAATGACGGAGTTATGGAGTAACAACGCCAAAAAGAAAATACAGTCGAATTGAGAACCTCCGCCTTTTTTGAAGTCGGTTAAAAACGAAAAGTCATGATCTTGCTAAGTTTCTTACTCTTCTTCTTAGCAAGACTAATGGTATAGGTGGAATTAGGGGTAATATTTATTTATTTAACGTATTTGCATATATAAAGTGCTTTTTAAAATTATTTTACATTAAACCTGGCCTGTAATAAGTGTACCTATATATGATGTTCCCATTTTACATGAATAAATATATTTCAATCCATTTCATTAAGGCTTAAGCTGTAAATCACTGTGTCAGATGGACGGACAGACAGTGGGGTCTTAGTAATAGGGTCCAATTTGGCACTCTTTGGATACGGAATCCTAAAAAGGAATGCTTTGTTAGTATTTTTTAATACACAATATTACTGCGTCCCACAAAAAGCGTTGATTCAATCTAGGATGAAGTGGTTGCGCCCCGAAAGTGGGAAAAAGAAAGCAGGCTATGTGTTAATCTATTTATCCAGGGACTCGCAAAATAATGGAAGTCAGTAACGGTGAATAGGACGAATATATTGACCAAATAAATATAATGAGCACAAATTGAAGGTACAGATGGTATGCCGACCAATTTGGTGACGTAAGGAGGGTCATTTTATCAAAGAAGCACCCAGAATAAATGTCGAAGAAGCGAAAGAGGTGAGTCAGGTTCGCAGATGGAGATCTGGAGTCTCTGCCTTTACCCTTCTGGAAGACAAAATTACCTAGATATTTACTTGATACATATGTACGGATCAAATGAGAAACTAAAGAGAATTTTGTATATCTACGATTCCTCAATCGATTTGCTTTTCGTATTATTACTTTAGTAATGCCGATTCTGAAGGCTTCAATTTTAGTTTTAGTTCTGTCAATACTGAATTTTCTTTATTGCAAAATAGTTAATAAGTGGTAAGAACAGAAGCTTTGGAAAATTTCAAGTTTTGACAGCACTAAAGCTAAAGTTCAAGCCTTCAGAATCGGTTTTAATATCAAAGTAAAATGCGTAAACTAAGATATTTCATACTACATTCATAAAAGACAAGAAACTCTACATAAAACTAACCCAAAAGCTATTGTCCGATCCAAAAGGCTATTTCGGTAGAACCCACCGATGTAGAAACTTATCTAACTTGATAGGTTTGTTATATTATAATATTACCTACTTGTACTGTAAAGGAAGTTTCCGCTGACCCATTATCACTGGACTTATCACTGCAGGTCGCGGGTTCGTAAGAGCACTATTGTGCTTCGTAAAGCACGCTAAGTCATTAATAGTCACAGCTGCTTTTAAAAGGATAATATTAAATTGCGCCACAAAAATACTAATTGCACATAAAAATACAATTTTCACAGCAAATATCGTCATCAGAAATTCTTCAGCGCAGAAAAGAGCCGGTAGGTTAGGTTAAAATGTTAGGTATGGCAATAACTAACCTTCATGGTTATTTTTTTCTCGACAACCCAGATATCCTTAAATTGTGATCGCAAGACACGCCCAACAAAATTTTGTGTTCTGCTTTTTTTGATGTGCAGTTAGTATTTTTGGTAGAACATTGTAGTTATCATTTTTAGTATTTTCTGTTGTGCGTTTAAATACGACCCTTATTGAATGATAAAATAGTCGATAGTAGGTACGTTTGTTTCGTGACCCAGACGGAACCCTGCCACAAAATAGAAACTACCAGAAGGCCGACTTGCACACATGCATAGACGCGTACGTGTGATGATCTCGGCAGAATTACGTATTGGTATTCACCCGAGTATCTCCGAGATCGTCGTACGTACGCGTCTATGTGTGCGTGCGCCTGTTTTCGCTAGTTATGCTTCTGTAAGTGGTTATTTTGTAACCCTGCTTCCTGTTTAAGTTTATCGGAATTTTACAGAATAATAAAACTACTAAAAATAAATAATCATCGCAATATGGGTAAAAAATGGGCCTGTGGAATTTTCAAAGACAGAACATTCTGTGTTGGGATTTTGCAGCAATTTCCGTTACTAGGCTTTAGACCATCGTGTGGCGTAAAATGTATTACATTTGTAGTGGTTTTAGGGTTCCGTACCTTACAATTAAAAACGAAAACCTTAGAGGATCAATTTGTTGTCCGTCTGTCTGTCTATCTGTCTGTCAAGACCCTTTTGCTCGGGCCCCGTATGATGAGATATTGAAACTGATATTTCTTACAGAAATAAGCTTACAGCAGCTTTAAAAAAATCAGGCTTTTAACTCGACGCGAAAAAAGTTATTGTACTTTACATAATTAATTTCTTACAAATTTGCTCACGATGAAAACCTATATAGGGCACTTCCAGTTGATTTAGAAACTTGAAATTTCGTTTACAGGTAGGAAAAATTACACACATCACAAAATTTGAATTTGAATTAATTATTAAGACCCTCTGATACATAGAGTTTAATAGATCGTAAGTGTAAAGTTAAGTTGGTTCTCTATAACTCCAAGTGGAATTATTTAACATAATATTTTTAGGTTTCCGTACCCGTATTGTTTGTGGTACGGAACCCTTTGTGCGTGAGTCCACCTCGCACTTTAAGAAGCCAACCAAATAACCCAGTAGTGTTAGTGAGGTGGCTATGATGATAATTATTATCAGTGAATTTTGTGTTTTGTTTTTTGTATGTTTTACATACTGAGTCAACGACTTACCTGATCAATGTTTAACTCACAGATATGTTTTTTCAGATATGTTTTTCCGTTGTCAGGTACCGAATTGGGCACATTTCACTCTATAGATTTAATAATTGAAAATTACGCCTTTTTTAGTTATAAATACGTTTTATGACTAAGCAGCTTGAGTTTGATGTCTGAAATTACTGGTATAATACGAAAACGAAGAACGAAAAAAAAGTTACTTTCCTTTGTCAAGACGAATATTTCCTACAACAAGTACTTTTTTCGGAAAATCCAGAAATACCTCGAAAAATGATTATGCGTGCAGGCAAGCAAGAGCTCTAATGTAGACATTCTGAAAATAAAATTAAGTTGAAATTCACTCAATAGGATTGCTGTGCCCCATGGACCAGGCATTGTTACGCGTAAGCCTCCATAAAGACGCTCTCAATACATTGTGGAGTGTCTCTAGAATGTTATTATAATATTTTCGTCCATTAACATTATCTAGATCTGTTTAATTCACACTAAAAATTGTGAAATTTGAGAAATATCTTAACAAAAAATATCTAAAATAAATTAAACAGTTTTTTACCAAAAATGTAGGCGAATGTTCTTTAATTTTTATAAAGATAAAGATAAAGATAAAGAATCATTTATTTAAATGCCACAACACACACGAAACAAAACACATTTTAAATACAACTTTTTAACTAAAAATAAAATTGACAAATACCACACTGATACATATAAACATGGAACGTCATGTGTCGTGGCAATAAAAAGGACCCCAACTCAGCATATGCTACGGGTGTTACCAGTAACATCCCGCAACGCTGTTATTCTGCTAGGGCCTGCAGTTATATATCAAGCACAGAAACAGTACACGGCATCCGAATAAAATAGAAGTACGTATATAAATATAAATATTTATTTATGTCATATATATAATTAAAAATAAATATTCACATAGTATAAACTATTTAAAATATAAAGTATTGTGAGTGGATAAATAAAAAGGCAAAATTTTGGCTTAAAACAAATAGAAATAATTGAAAATATTATTATTGAATGATATTGTTTATCTTGCAATTGAAAGGAGTTAATTTATAAAGACGATGTGTATAAAGAAATGTATATACATAAAATCATAATATTAATCCATCCATCCATCCATCAGCCTTGTTCATCCACTGCTGGACATAAGCCTTTCCAGGACTTTGCCACTCCTGGCGGTCATCCTGGAAGAATTGCCCATACTCACACACGCTGGGCAGGCGGGTTGGTGAGCGCGGTGCCAGAACCCTCGCACCAGCGACGCCGCTGCTCGTCACCAGTCTGTTCCATATAAGGCCCGACTATTAGGGATGGATATACCGCCATCCATCAGTCCCAGGCATGGTGGGCCTCCTGGTTTATTGCCTTTGAGCTGTCCTCTTACTCTCCCCCGAATAACTTGAAGAGGGTCTCCAAGATTGTAGTACCTCCAAAGTTGAGCCCGGCATCAGCTCTACCACCTATTTATATAGCGTTGCCCGGCATAAAATATTCAACTCTGCATAGTGCCGCTACATAGGGACTACAAAACGTCGCCGCATGATAGCCTAAACTGGTTTGTCACGAAAAAGCACGCTTTTACGTGAAAAACCGTACTTCAAGCACAAATTGGACCCATAGCTTAAGAAGATGGCCTACCCTAGCAATTTTTTTTATCGCCCGTCCAGCACAATGAGTCCCATGGCAAAGACCTTATTTGCTTTTAATAGAGGCGATTATATGTTGGTTCACTAGCCTCTTTTTCTTGTACACGTAATACTAATGATCACGCAGCGAAACAACAAATTGGTGTGTTTTAAGCGAATACTGAAATATTTTGTAGACAAATTGATATTGGATTTAAAAAAATCTTGAAACAAACGTTTGAAAACTAAAAAAAAAGAGGATGGAAAGCTTTTTCTTTTGACAAAACTATAAATTTTATACATTGTTTATGAGAAGAATCTCTAGATAAAAGATCAAAAAAACAAATATATTTTTTTCAATACAAGGAAAGTCCAAATGTCTTCAAACGAATCCTCGAAAGTCTGGCGTTGTTCATGCTCTAGGCTCATGTACAGTCTTAACGTGTTTTCCGAAGGACACAGAACGAACAAAAATGTGCCCTCATGAGATTTGAACCTGGGAACTCTGGGTTAGTAGTCAACTAGTCAAACTACTAAACCATGACACGTTCGGTCTATCCTCTATCAGAAGGTGTCAGAGGTGTCAAATACTCATAAAGCTCTCTTTTCATCGACGATCACCGTACTTCAGGCTACAATAGATGCTTTTTAGGGCATTTAGGTTTCCCTAATGGTGTTTACCTTCATGTGCTAGTGATGAAAAAGAAAGACTGTACTCAATATATTGTTATATTACTAACTAAAGAAGGGCAATGTCAAAAGTACCCGGAATAGAAGAGCTTGTATGACTAGATTGATGGATGCGGAGAAGGCGAAATAGATGTGCCTGGATCGTAGCAGATGGAAGTTGGTAGTCTCTGCCTACCTTCAGGGAGACAGGCATGAGTATATATAAGCATAATGTACAGTATACAAAAGCTTCCTGCAAGATTTGAACGCAGATCTCAAAATAGTCCACCGTCTACCGCCTAGGCTAGCTTCATACCAACATACCAGATTTCCAGCATTTCAACACGTTCCATACTTATTTAAAAATGTATCAGCAGCCTTCAAAATTATGACTATGTCGAATACCATACTAAAAGTACGGTCAGAAATTGGGCAGTTGAATATTTTAGAATCGGCTGCAGGAGGGTCCGCAACGAAATAAGTTGAAACTCATAAACCTTGTGAGCACCAAGGTACCATTGTACAAACTTATACGTGCAGTTTTGATGAGATTTTTGAGCCTTATTGTAGATGTATAGAGTTGTTTTTTGTGTTGTAGAAATTTTACAGATGTTGGTGTATGTTTGAAGCAGGTGTAGACAGTAAAAAAGAGGGTTTGCAGGCACATTTTTCGTTGCGAAATTGCGCTTGACTTTTCTGCGGTGTTTGCATGGTTAAAACAAAAAACGCGTACTATTTTCAATCAAAATTGTATATTATCATGAAATAGTTTTAATTTACATTCCAAGTAGATACCTACTAAATTATTTATTTATTTTTTGGATGAGTCATTCATTACATTATAATACATAAGACATAATTTATTTCTTTAAAAGTCTTAGTTTTACATTTACTTAAAACCTAATATTAAATACAAGAAAAAACAAACAAAAAGTCAAAACTAACTTAGCACATAAATAATATACACGTTAAATTTATTATTATTGATTGCCTTTTTGGATGGGTCATTCATTACATTATTGGTTGTTTTTTTGGATGGGTCATTCATTACATTATTGATTATCTGTTTGTTCTTATATTTCACTTCAAAATTTGAGAAATGTATAAAAATTGTAAAAAAAGAAATATGACGCACAGTACAGTATATTTCGACATATAACACAAAAGAATTCAAAAATATCGATTGTAATTGTACTCGTATGACATTTGCTACATTTAAAAATGTGTGTCAAGATCGCCGTTGTTTCTCTGCCAGCCTAAAATTCAAAACAAAACAAGCTCAAGGCTTCTGTAAGTTAAAACTGTTATTAAGTAATTACACGAAAACCCAAGAAACACAAACTAATTACAAGGGAGTTTGTAACTAATATCACGTGAACGTAGAAAGCGTCTCCCGAACCTTTATCTAAACTCCGATATTGTTCCTAACTCCCTAAATTTATACTTTCTTATAAAACCGAATCGATCGTAACTCCAAAAGGAAAAGAAATTGAAATTCTCAAATTGAAAATATTTTAACACATACCGTCATCTTGACAGAGTTATTTTAACACATACCGTCATCTTGACAGAGTTATTTTAACACATACCGTCATCTTGACAGAGTTATTTTAACACATACCGTCATCTTGACAGAGTTATTTTAACACATACCGGCATCTTGACAGAGTTATTTTAACACATACCGTCATCTTGACAGAGTTATTTTAACACATACCGTCATCTTGACAGAGTTATTTTAACACATACCGGCATCTTGACAGAGTTATTTTAACACATACCGGCATCTTGACAGAGTTATTTTAACACATACCGTCATCTTGACAGAGTTATTTTAACACATACCGTCATCTTGACAGAGTTATTTTCGAGTGTCGACTGTCATTAAGGCGCTACGGAAAAAAACGACACTTTTAGAACTTGCATATCTACATAAGTAAATAATGTACTATTTTGATAAAAAAGTATATTATTCTTGGAATTTTTTTCTAGGGATCTGTTAAACAGAAATGCGATTAGAGAAATTCGGCTCAAAACAAATATTTATTCAAATAAGGTCTTTTTCGACACCAATTCTCCTGGTTTAACAATTTAAAATGACTTATGGACTGCAATTATATTTTATTAGATGGGTTTTAACGGTATTTAGGACATAATTAGAGTGCATTACAAACTAGAAAAGATCAATCAAAAACAAACCCAAAGACAAAGACCTTGTTAAACGAAATTTTGATAGCAAACTTAAGGTTTCTACCAACGCCAACGACCTTGAACTAAGTAACTTTGTAACCATTTTATACGGTAACTATTGCAGTTTTTAATAGAAAAAAAATACATAGTAATCTGCATGATACAAATAGTGATGTGGTTTTTCCTGAATTTCATTATAACATATAGAAGTGAAGCTAGAAAATTGTAAGTTTACCCTTATTTCTCGATTTTTTGTTCACTTGTAACAACATAACTACTGCAGTTTTTATCGAAACAGTATGAAAATTTATAAACTTCTAGACAAAATAATATAAAATGATTTGGTTTTCTCAGTTTTTGTAAATTAATTTTATTTTGGATAAAATAAATTAAAAACACACTATTTTCGCACTTATCAGCCGCAGCGACCGGCGTAACAGCCATGTTGCAGTGGGAGCTGATAAGGACTTTATTTTTATATGGTTTTGTTCGAAATTTCAACCACCACGAATCGAGTTGCTAATTATTCCGAAGGAGCCACCTTAAGTACATTTTATATAAATAAAAAACCGAATTTTCGCTACCTTTCCACGAATTAACAGGGACGCTAAAACTTTTACATATCGCTTTAAAACTAATACCACTCGGGAAACCCTCCCTTTACGTCCCAAAGTGATAAGACCTTATCGAAGTACTTCGGGCACAAAAATATATATGCTGTTTAGGACACGCAGGTTTACCTGTTTGTTCAAAATTAAGAATCCTAGTAAAATGACGTTCCCGTCGAAAGCAGGTTCTCAGTCGTACATAACCAGGCACTCGAATAAACTCAAAATACCACTCCATAAACTGACGAAGTCAACTAAGTCTGTTTATGTAGCAGGTCCAAAAATTTATAATTCTCTCCCTACCGACATTAAATCTATAACTGAAAAACTACAATTCGAAACAAAGCTGAAGACATGGCTCACACTAAATGCCTTTTACAACATGAAAGACTTTTATGATATTAATTTTAAGAAAGCATTGTAATATTTCCTATTTGACCTTATCTTTATCTGACATTTAATTTTCTAATATTATTAGAAATACTGTATTATTATTATATCAATTGTAATTGTATACCGCATAATTGTATTGTTTGAAATGACTTGTAAATGTTTTTGTATTTTACCAATAAATGAGTATGAGTATGAGTAACTTAGCTACGTCAGAGAATATAAAGTATTGGCTAGGTGCTGCTTATTTTTAAACCATTTTCATTGTAAGAAGAAAGGCCTTTCCACTTCTTAAAACATTTGGCCAACTGCGAGTTGGACAAAGGGTTCCGTACCACCACACAATACGGGTGCAGAACCCTAAAAACATTGTGGTTAGTTATGGTTACCCATATATTGTGTATGTTGCCATCGCAAAGTTTCCATTGATTTCTCTCTTAATTTTATAAATTCAATATTTTTAAAATTCTAATTTACAGAGTAACCAATGAAAATTTTGTGATGGCAGCATACACAATACATAGATAATAAAGTTTTGTTGAATAAATATTGAGTGATTTTTGAATTTAAAAAGCGAGTTTTTCACAATACGGTTGCGAAACCGCTCTTAACAACAACCGTACCCGTTTGTATGGTGGTATGGAACCCGACTCACACTTGGCCAATTTGTATGTATTGCCGTATTTAAGATAGATCTGCCTGAACAAATAATGTTGAAAAATGCAGTTTTTTATACAAGTTTATATTTCTTGATTATTTTTTTATTGAGGCTTAGTAAGTAACGCGTATTCTGTGAAAATTTCAACTAGCTGCCTGTTACGACTAAAGCTGTAGACCCTGTAAGAGACGGACGGACAGGCAGACACATAGCTAAGACAGTAAAATGGTTCCGTTTGGCGCCCTTTGGGTACGGAGCCCTAAAAAGAAATCATTTTGTAAACTAAATATTTTTTAAATTTTAATCAAAAACTTTATATCGTTGTTCACTATGGCAAACAAAACATCCATGCTGACTTTGAACTATATGAATCATGTTAAATAAACATAAACATAAACGAGAACCAAATATTTGATCTAACTTCCCTTGCGGTTTAACAAAATAAACCGGAAACTATTCCCGGAACAACAAACGATGGATCGGAAAATGGGTAGAGCTGCTCAATCCATCCATCAGCCCGTATTCGTCCACTGCTGGACATAGGCCTCCCCAATATTACGCCACTCTTGGCGGTTCTCAGTTATCCTCATCCAGCAGCCACCCGCAACGTCTTTCAGATCGTCAGTCCAGCGGACACGAGGGCGGCCTACGCTGCGCTTTGCTGTACGTGGTCTCCATTCCAATGCCTTACGGCCTCAACGGTTATCACGTCAGCCACAAAATCACCAGTCCACTGCCACTCCAACTTACTGATTTGACAGGCTATACCGGTCACCTTCGATCTCTGACGGATATCTTCGTTTCGGATTTTATCCATCAGAGATATCCCAAGCTGTAAATGTATCACTTAGCAACATTTTTTCAAATCAGAAACTCTGTGATTCGCCATGTTTAAAGTTCTATTGGTCGACCTAATATTTATAAGGACCTACGTAAACATTACCTAAGTGTATTTGCATTTACACAATATAGTAGCGCACGAATATTTGTAATTACATGTTTTATGTTTACTGTCTGAAATAATATTTATTATCAAGTAAAATATGATTTCAAAAGTAGATTTGAGTACAGAACATGTATAAAATATAAGGAACTAATATTACCTGACATATTTAAAAATCGGTGCATTGCGGGTCAAACACACGCGCTGGGGTTTCTTGCCACAACAATTATATAGGTGATATATTCAAAATTCAAAATTCAAAAAGTTTGTTTTGCAAAGTAGGTATATATAATACACGTTTCACAAGTCAAATTTTAATCTTATAAAAATATATGTAATAAATACTTTTGCTTTAAAAGCTTTCTTTAACCGTTTTATTATATATATATACAGATTCTTACGAATATTAAAGTAGAAATTGAATAAAAAAGAAAATTTTCGATATATATTTCGACCCACTTGGGATCGTCGTCAGTCGAATATTATTAAATATTCGACTGACGACGATCCCAAGTGGGTCGAAATATATATCGAAAATTTTCTTTTTTATTCAATTTCTACTTTAATATTCGTAAGAATCTGTATATATATATATAATAAAACGGTTATATGTAATAAAATAATAAATGTACATGAACTACTTAGATTAAATGTTTATTTAATTTTTGTATAATACATACATCGTGCATATTCTAATAATACTGATGTTAATATTTTTGCTAAGATTTTCTTGTTTTATTTACATGCCTCTCTATATTTTAAAATATCTGCAGATATTTATTAGGATTTATGAAGTAGGAGACAGGATTTATAAAGTTTCTTTTTTCAAATTGGTCAAAGAAAACACAAAGAGAAATAGGTTTAGAAAAAATAGAATTGAAGTAAAGCGTTTTGAGATATTATTCCACATACATTGGAGTTAGTTTGTATTCTGCCTGACACTTTTAGAGATTTTTTGTTGAAGAAAACAGTCCCTCAATTTTGAACCCATTCCAGATTTCAAGATAGAGTTTTATCTGTCTCAGAGAAAATTGGCTGTGACAGGCAGACAAACGGACCACACTAGTCATAAATAAGAGTTTGTTTTTCAAATAAGAAAAATGTTTTCAGAATTATTAGTTTTACGGGGCCTTTTTATATTATTTTATATTATCTATGATAATTTACTCAAAAATTACTGTGAAAATAATATATTAATATTTTTTCTAATTATCCAGTCTTAAAAAACATCTTGCCACCACTGCGATTTAGTCGTTCGAGTACTCGAATACTAATCCGGAGGTAGTGGGTTCAAATCCCGCAAGGGCACATTTATGTTCGGTCTGTGTGGTTCGGAAGGCACGTTAAAATTTGGCCAGTGTTGAGAATGAAATTTTATATCTAGATTATCTAGGCATTATAGATTTAAGTATCCTTTGCCTCTCTCCACTGTCAGATAAAAGAAAACTTTTTGGTTCCTTTTCCGGCCGCTTGGTGCGCTCTCTCGCTTTTTGCTATTATTGTGTGTTACATGTGTTCCTGCTTGATAAATAAATTTAACGAAAAACTTGTGGTATTTTCATCCATATCCCTGCAAGAATCCTAAACGTCAAGATCCAGGGCCCACGACCCCTCACGCTGGAACGTAAATCATCGATGAAATGATACACGCCGATCGTTTTCGTAAATGGCAACCACTTCGACTCCTAGTCGATACGGCGTGGCGCTGCGCTGGTGTAGAGATGATGAATATAACCATTAAGGCGCTACGTAAACGTTTTAGCTTCCATGTTACTTCATATGCGAAAAAACCCTCAGTGCGAGTGGGGCGGATTCGTGGAAAAGCTGCAAAAAGTCGTTTTTTTTTTATATATAAAATGTACTAAGCTATTTTGTCAAAGAGATTTTCAAGGAGACTTTAAAAGTACATAATATCCACATTTTGAATGCAATTTCACAATGAAATTAGTTAGGATTTCAGAATTACAGGAAAAAATAAAAGAATTTACAGGTCTTTTCGGAATTAAATTCTATCCAGAAAATTTCATCCAATCGCGTTTTCCTTCAGTGAGAATCTTAATGAAATACTCAATAAACATTTACCTAAAAATAAAATACGTAGATGACGTTATAGTGGAGTAAATGGATTCGAAAAAACCCCATTTTTTTTTTTGGTATCACCTTGAATATTTAAAATTCAATAAATAAAATTAACATTATCGAAAAAAGATATCATATCAACTTTTCCGGCAGATATTATATTTGATATTTTAAACATATTTCGATTATTTATTGGTTGATTATTAGGTTAGTTTTGTTGAAAAACAAAGACACGTGGTCACGTTGTTGTTGTTTTCCGTTAAATGTGAAGATTGTATCGTTTTTTTTGCAAAATAAACTACTTGGAACCATTTCGATAGGTGTGTGGGAGTGAAGAAATTATAGAGTTTTTATTTATTGGTTGAAAATATTCGTTAATATTTTTTTTAATGGACTCATTCAATTAAAATTTGAACGAATATTTTCAACCTATAAAATTAAAGATATATCTGTTTACCAACTAACTATTAAACAATTTCAACCATTATTAACATCTCTACGGTGATGCCCCGTAAGATGTAGCGATCTTCCCAGTAAACACCTGTGCGCAGTGCGCACTGATCGTGTAAAATATGAGTGTGAACTGTGACTTGCATTTTATAGTACACACTTAGAAACACCTCTGACACCCTATCGGGGATCGCACGTATTATTTGGTTACTAATTTGCTATATTTATGCACCTGCAACTGAAGATAATATTTTTTTCAATGCAAGTGTTCGTAAAGGCCCACTTTTTATGCATCAAAACCGAACAGAAAGTCGATTATTTTGCCCTAGGGCTTTTATTATTATTATTTTTTTTTTATTTGTTTGCAATGGTTGGCTAACCTGCAGCCTTTCCTGTATACCATAGATGTTATACTTTTTTTTTCCACTGTTTAACGGCTCTGGATACAATCCTTTTGAGCCAATTATAATTGAAAGTTCACAAGATTATATTTGTTTTCATTTCCTCACACTATGCATTGAAAAACGTAGTATGATACACGGGCGTAAAAGCAATAAATTACTCGGTTACGTTTAAAACACTCGCTACGCTCGTGTTTTAAATCGTCCTCGTAATTTATTCCTTTTCGCCCCAGTAGCATAAACTACTATTTTTTTCCACTGTTTAACGGCTCTGGATACAGTCCTTTTGAGCCAATTATAATTTAAAGTTCACAATATTATATTTGTTTTATTTCCTCACATGCATGCATTGAAAAACTCGCTACGCTCGTGTTTTGTCGTGTCTTAAATTTTCCTCGTAATTTATTCCTTTTCGCCATTGTAGCATAAACTACTATTATAAACCCTATTGCGGTCACACATTCAGTTATAGCAATACTGGCTGTATGAATC
This sequence comes from Ypsolopha sequella, assembly GCA_934047225.1. Classification (NCBI taxonomy): domain Eukaryota; kingdom Metazoa; phylum Arthropoda; class Insecta; order Lepidoptera; family Ypsolophidae; genus Ypsolopha; species Ypsolopha sequella. The sequence continues at coordinate 5,843,251 of OW204002.1, read as the reverse complement.
TATACATTCCTACGTAATCTTTATAATATGCTACATGCCCACAATAGACGGAGTCTGACCGTAATGCGCAACAAAAACATGGCTTTTAACTTTCTAGAGCTCGAATATTTTAATTGTAATACCACAATAAAAAACCTTTATATGAATCCATTATGTGCGAATAACATAAAAGCATTCCTTGGAGTCGCAACCTACTTTGTAAAATCGAAACGTGGCTTCTACGTGACCTTTCAGTACAGTCGCTTACACAAGTGCTTAATAATTCAGAATCGAATTTAGCGAGCAGAATGTACGGCCCACACGTTTCGCCTATTTCGGAACGTAATGATTTGAAATATAGTGACAGCGCGTTAGATCTGAATTCGTAAGCAATACATTTTCACGAGAATTGCTACGTTCGTGGTTAATTATAAAGTGCTCGTAGAAAATTTCTCTTCTGATCATAAATTCAAACAGAACAACATTCTCAAAGAATGATTCTGTGGATTAGAGGATTAATCCTCATTTTGGCAGAAGTATTATAAAAATTGTTATACAAATTTACCTTATTTTTTTACTAAAAGTGTTTTTTCTTTGAGCTAGCAATCCATATTACGATTACTATCATGTACTGTAAATACTTATATGTTTCACTAGTCTTTAGCCCGTGACTCCGCCCACGTTTATTAAATCTTTGCCCCGTTTTCAGCTTGGTGGCTATTTTATCAACACCCCTTAGAGACTATTATGTTTAACAGAGTTACAACGATGAAAATAAAGGAAAACGCATCCAAATTAAGGGAGCGTATCCCAATTTTGTCTTTTTTCCAATTCATTTTAACCATGAAATTGTGGTATTTTATGTCTGAAAAATATATATTAGATATATCCTTTCTGTAGATTTTTTGACGATGTTTTCGTTGCCATATCAGCCACGGCCTTGAGGTCTTGAGGTCAGTTTTACTTCAAGCAAAATGAGTGTTCAATGTCAGGAATAAAGGGCCCTTAAAACGGAACAAACATACAGACAGAAAAAATAATGAAAAATTGTAATTTCGGCCTCCGTAAAATATTACCGTTATAATCATAGACTTAGGATTCGCTGCGTTTAAAAGCGTACATAGCGTGTAAAAGAGATGTCCTACCTTTATGAACACCTTGCAAGAGAGAAAGAGATGCACAACAAAGAAGAGATTTGTCAATGTTTTTTCGAGTAACTGCTCATAGCTACCCGCTCGCTTGGGTGTGATTGCGGATTTTATAATAATATTTAAATAATACGTAACTAAATTGATAAATAGTGATTGGTTTATCTTGTGCAGTTAGTAATTGTGATGTGACAAGGAGAAATAACCAAAATAATTACACATTTCACAGGTTAATATGATTTTGTCATTAGAATGTTTTGAACCACATTTTGCCCACTTTCTCTTATTAATCGGCCCAAAAAAAAGTTTTTACAGTAACTTATTGATTTTCTTTTTTGTATTTAGTAGTTATATGCAGGATTGTCCAAAATATTAAGTAAAATGGTAAATCTAATAGTAATGTCATAGTAATTTTTTGGTATCATTTTCTCTACTACATTGTTTATCTTGTATATTCTAAATCTATGGTTATAATACTAGTATGCACTGCACTGTTTTTAACAAAATAACCAACATGATTTTATTTTAACCATCTGGGTACGGTGTCTTACTATAAAAGCCAAATAAATATTCCAAACTGAAAAAGCCTTGGAGCACTTTTCATCTTACCTATCTGAAGCACTGGTACAACGTGACCTTCTACTACATTCCCGTACAGAAGTGTTTAATAATTCCAGATCTTCAAAGTTGTGATCGTGGCTGACAGTCTGTGACCTGTGGTTGAGGATACATGGCTTACAATGATAACGTTTAAAATTTGATTTCAATTTGTTACGACTGGCTAAATAGTAAAAAAAATACTTTTTTTAATTTAGCCATGTCTGAAAATAGATATAAACCTAATTAACCTGATACAATACAAACAAATCTATAGCCGAGCGACCGGACGTACCACGTGACCCTATTGATTGTATAGAACGTCTAAGGAAATACGAACTTTGCCGAACAGTGGCGAAGATTTGTATGCGCATTATTACTTTGGGAGTACTGTAGTAGTTATATTATGGGTGTAGTTGGAAAGCTAGAAAGACGAGTAACAATATTAAATAAATAAAAGAATAATAATAATAAAAAAACAAGTCTTGACCCTATAAAATTTTTATTTTCTCTTCGTGTAGTTATATTTATTTGTATTATTATTGTTTATTTATTTTTAAAATAATATTATATGTGTATAGACACTGTATAATAATACTTTTTTTTCTCTGCGCGCTTTAGCGCGTATGAATAAAAAAATTGTTTTTATTCTTTTAAATATATAGAAAATTTAATCTTGTTTTAGAAAAAGAAAACCGCATTAGATTTTGATAACTATTTGCAGAGATCAAATAATTAGACAAAACACTGAAACCGCGCCAAAATTTGCGGGAAAACAAAAAACCCAAGGGTGTTAACCCAAGTAGCTTTTAAGGTTTTAGAAAGGTTGTGAAATGGTTCTAATACCTTTGTATAAGTCTTTGTAGTCTCAATTACTTTATTTATATTAACGTTATATTAACCTCCTGAGCAAAACCTGTAGCTCTTATCCATAACCTTTCTAACTACTTACTCAAAACCCAAATATAACCTTCACAACCTTAATTTAACGTTAATATAACCATACAAGACAACTAATAGGTTCTACATTAGTCTTGGATGTAACTCTATGACAACTTAAAACCTTTTTGATAGACATATGAATACCGCTTTTCCAGGACTTTCGGGTTTTAAAATGTTTCTGTTTAAGATTGTTAGTACGCAGAAACACTAATGGTGGGTTTAAGTTACTTATTTATAATGGCGCCATTCCCTGTCATTATACCAAGTTTCAAAATGGCTAGATATGTAGGTGTTGTATTCTTAAAAAATAGTCAGTAGCATGTTAAAGTCAGATAAAATGAAAAACATAGTGCGATTGGTACATTATCGTAAAACTTTAGGATAATAGTCCTATATGCGAGACGGGCCTTTCGTAATTACAAATTTTCAGGAAATATTAAACAAAAAAAAATTAAAAAATAAGGTGTTTGATGGTTTGTCGCTTTAGAAATAAAAGTTATACTCATATATTAAAACGTATATTTGAAATTGTATAGAACATGTTATTTAATTTTGCTTTGTTGTATTAAAAATGTTATTTTCAGTTCGTTTTTATTTTTATTTTAGTGAATAAATAGGGCTGACGTTAGGAAATTACTAGAAAGCATTCAAGTTAACCTTTTCAGAACTATAACAGCTCAAAACTGTTGATTTTTGCCAAAGTAAGAGCTAAAGGTAATTCCGCGGAGCTATTTAAAACCGAAAGGCTGTTTTCACAGCTTTCAGGTTATCGTCAGGAGTAATGCAATACTCGCCAGTCGCGACCACAACCATTAAGCAAAATCAACTGTTCAAGTGTTCATCACAAGTGATATCAAGCAGCTACAGGCTGCTCCTTGAGTGCAAATGAGTTACTCTTTATTTTTTCAATTATGTTTAGTAAATAGGTACTTGTCTAACTTATGTTTTACCTTTACTACTGAATAGATTTAAATTTAGCCTTAAGTAGTTCTTAACAGTGACAATACTACCTATCTTGAAAAATACGGACAAGTGCGAGTCGGACTCGCCCGTCGAGGGTTCCGTACAAATTTGTATATAAAAGAATACCCTGACTGACTGACTGATTGACTGACTGATCTATCAACGCCGAGACCAAACAGCTAAACCTAGGAACATGAAATTTGCACCGTAGGTTCCTTTTATTGCGTAAACATCCGCTAAGAAAGGATTTTTTGAAAATCAATTCATAATGAAATGGGGTAGAAACTTGTTTGTAAAATCGTAATCCGTGGGAGTATCAACATATACTGAAGAGTCAACATACTTCGCATTAATACTCTTTTTAATAAGTTATGAGAAACATGTAAGAGGGTTTTACAAAACTCATCCCCCGAGGGGGTAAAATAGCATGTTAAGTTTAATATCAAAAATTACATCCCTTGAGTGTATCAACCATGAAGCAATGCTTCATGGTATCAACTTAAAACTTTGCATAAATATTCCTTCTCTAAAACATAATAATGAGATACATGTAGGAAAGTTTTCAAAAATTATCCATCCCCTAATAGGGGTGAAAAGGGTTAAAAACTTTGATATGGAAAATCACAATCCCTGGAGATATATAAACTTATATATTATGTATAACTCATATACATAATATACACTTACTTACAACTTCGCATAAATCCTATTGGGAAAATAAGACACGTATAAGAGGTTTTTTTTTAAAAAGAAAACCGTACGAATAACAGGATTTAGCGGGATGTTGAAGCTTTCATTGTAAAATATGAAACGCATTACAAACTAAATCCACGCGGATGAAGACGCGGGCAACAGCTAGTTACAAATAGTTCAGACAATTTTTTTGAGATAAAATTACAAATGCATAGTTTTTAGATTTTTTCCTGTATACGTAGTATAAGACGCTACTACTTGCCTTTCATAGTTCTAGGGTCAACGGAAAGTACCCTATACATTTTGATTCCCTTGAGAGTGTCGAAATATACGATTTTAGCGGCATTAAAAGCCGTATTTTTTTTGCGTTAACATAGAAATTTATTTTTTTCGCAGCTTCAAGTAACCGTTGACTGGATTATATGGTTTTAATTTCAATTTGATAACTTCACGCGTTCTTGAGACCAAGGGTCTGGACAGATAGACGGACAGACGGGCAGACAGACGGACAACAAAGTGATCCTATAAGGGTTCTGTTTTTAGGGTGCCTTTATGGCAAAAGGAACCTTTATGGTGAGACTCCGTTGTCCATCCGTCCGTCCATCCGTCCGTCCGTCCGTCCGTCCGTATGTCACAGCCTCATAACTTTAGCACCGTTTTAGATAAATACATGAAATTTGGCATAAAAATAGCATTAATTTGCCCACATATCAGAGTGTCAAAAAATATGAAAAATTTGAAATTGGTCAAAATATTTCAAAAACAAAAGTAAAAAAAATAAAAAAATATTATCCTATCAAATTGTAGATATTAAAAAGCTGATTGTAAAAATATATACTTTTACTAAATGTACTCTCACAAGTCTCGAGAAATTTTTAAAAATCCACAAAAATATGTATGTTCCCCCCCTTATCTCCGAAACTGGTAGACCAAAAAATATGAAAACTGGCCAATTACAGGAAAATTATAGAAGTTAAAAAAAATTGAGCACAAATGAAAAATATAAAAAACTAGCTTCTGCCCGCGGCTTCACCCGCGTGGCCTACAGGAAACAAATAACTTTTTTTTCAGAAACAAACATTTTAAGTACTCTCACTCCCTCTGGGAGTCAAGGTGTAGTGCTCGGACGAAAAACTTGCATGCTCGTTTTTCGGCCTCGTGGAACTTCGCTAGGCTTTTGGCCTCGCCAGAGTGCCAAATACGGGGACTCACCGATCAAAGTTTTTCCGAAAAAGTGTCAAAATCCCTATTAGTTTTCAAAAAATGACAAATTTGAATATGGCAGCGTAATTGGCAACCCTAAATGCCCCTTGATACCGAGTTTCACGCAAATCGGAATACATTTTTAGACCTGTTCAAAAATTGTCAAAACTGGTCAAATTCAATTTTTTTTTGGTCATGTAGCTCCAACTTGACCATTCACTATAGTTGAAATCCAGATTCCTTAAAATTAGCCATTCGGGAGATATGGCCGATCAAAATTATAGCAATTTTTTTACCGTCACCTAGATCTCGCCGAGCCCTTTTTTTGGAATACCATGAACATGGTTCTAGCATCAGCCGTTTAGGAGATACGGGCCTGTAAAGTTTTGACTTTTTCGGCAGGTAGATCTCGTCAAGACCTTTTTCTAGACATCCATCAACATGGGTCTAGCTTCAGCCATTTGGGAGATGCAGGCTGTCAAAGTTTTGACAAAAAAAAAACTTTTTTTGGCACCCCATGGTCCAACCCCTAGGGATGTACCACCTTCCATTCCAAAGATATTTTGCTTGGATATATTATTACATATATTGTGGATATATAGATAGATAGAAATCTCAAAAGGAAAAAATGGAAATCTAAAAGGATCACTTCTGTGGCTGTCTGTCTGTCAGTCTGTTACAGCCGATTGTTCTGTCACACATACTTTCAAGAATTTTCATGTCCGCTATATGAAATTTCAAAAAACCATAAAAACTGCACCCATATTGATATTTACACATTTCAACATTTCAACCCCATCGCACCCCAACAGGGGATGATGGTATTTCACGTCCACTACATTGGATTTAGAAATCGTTGTTGTTTTCTTAATCAGCGACCCGATAAACCATACAAACGATACCCATGTTGATTGAATTGAAAAATTTAGCAAAAGCGAAAAATATAAAAAAGAATTATAATAAATAAAAAAACATTTTATAAAAATACATTATGGGTATCAAATTGTAAGTATTAAAAAGTTTATTGTAAAAATATATAATTTGGCTATTTGCATCTATTTCGAGAAATCCTTGAAAAATCATAAAAAAATGTATGTCCCCCCCCCCCTTTACCTCCAAAACTTGTAGACTGAAAAATATGAAAAAAATCATGGTAATATGTGTTTACGTAATTATTACAGGACAATGAAAGTGGTTGAGAAATTCACGAAAAATAATGACAAAATTAAATTTATCATCCATAATATGGAACCCTAGGTATGCGAGTCTGACTCGCACTTGACCGTTTTTTTTTCTTAAGAGGCACGGAACCCTAATAATATAAACTAACCGCTGTATTTATTATTCGTAGAAATTTTCCGCACTTTCCGTTTAAAATTTCCACTCCGCTTTTTTGAAATCACCCTGTGTTGGTTCTTTTTGCAAGACATCGTAATTTGAATTCGCGGAGACAACTGATAATTTTTGAGAATGCCTCTAAAGCTTTCAAATATTCTTGTAGGACATAAATCATGCCTTCAGCCTTTTGGTCCTGGTTTTCACCATGCAGTCCTAATTTGTTTGCCGAGACAACTTTTATACAGCCTTAAGGCTTAAGAAAGGTTTTAGAAATAACTTCTAAGTAATTTCAACATTCCATAGCTTTGTGGTTATATCAAAGTTAAAAATTTAACCTTTAGATCTCACTTAAGCATAATGCTAGCCCCTCCAGAACCTAATCACGAGCCTACAACAACTATAAGATCCTAGGACTTTAAGGTCGTGAAACACAAGTCAAAATAACGTTAATTTAAACTCTTGTCAACAGCTTAAAGGTTGTTATGATAAACAATTAGTTTTAGAACTTAATAATCATTCTCAAGTACTTAATATGCCTAGATAGAAAAGCATTAACCTTTTTGCGACCCAAATACAAACTAAAGGAAGTTTTCACAACCTAGGCCCGAATGAATTGTTACTTGGGAAGCCCTCTATTTTACTTAAGCCACAGTATTTATAAAGGTTTACCTTGAAATTCCGTGTAGAATTTGATAATATTTCGTGGAGAATAATAAAATTAGACAACCCACGGTAAAGTGCTTTGTTTCAAATTGGTTTGCTCGAAAACAGTTTCTCAGTACTTGAATTTTATTGACTTTTTATATTGAGACATAATTTGTAGACTTTACTACAATTTATGATTTCTTAAACCGACTCCAAATGATGTCAAAATATATAGGTATTATAATTTAATTTTGTTTTATTTAGTAAAATATAAAATGTAAAATTTATATTTATAGCTGTAATTATCTTTAATTATCATTAGAATGCATTACAAACTAGAAATCGATCAGAAACAAATTTAACAAAACAAAATATTTTTGAAAAAATTCTTCGGGCCAGAATTTGAGCCTGAGACCTCCTGCTTACATGACAGGCGCTACCGACTGCGATACCGAGTTTCGACGAATTTTACCACCATATCTGTACACCGAATTTTTTGTAACTACTTGGTAATTGGTATATCAGCTTTTTTTTTTGTTTACATTCAACATTTTGATCAATTTATTAATTGTTAAATTAATTATTTTTTGTTATATTTTAATTATGAATGATTCCACTAGTTTAATGTAAATAGGTACAATTTCTTCTTTCTTATCATTTTTATTTTACCCATACCTGCCATTGTATTTTTGTTTCATATGTTTTAAAAAGGGGCAAACTGAAAATCAGCGCTGCAAGTTGCTTCAACTTGTAGTATTTGCTGAGTTTGCTCCTTTTTGCCGTTTTGCATTATGTTACACTCTTTTTTTTTCCTTTTTGTGTGTTTTTTTTGGCAAATAAATTTATTTCACTTTCACTTTCACTTTCACTAATGCACATACTGAACGCTCACGAGGGCGTTATGTGATTTCACGCCTTGCTTATTCTGAAAAAAAAGCGCTGCCATCTCTACAATACCTGTTGCATCAGACAGTTAAGAAATTCACAGCTCTTACGAGTATTAATAATAAGAGTATTCAAAGCGATGGATTTCGCAATAAAAACATATAATCGTAATTATCTTTATACTATACCTTGAAAGTACCTTCTTACTTTTTTGAAAACGATGCTGAAAATACGTCATTACTTTCATACAAATATGCGGGCGGAAAAAATGTATGAGAATCCTTTGTTAACGTGCTTGAGCGGGCAGAAAAAGTATATGCAAATCTATTGTTGACGTGCGTTTTTATTTTAATATAGCATGAGCAGGGCAAGTGGCCAGTATCATTCTGCGTACTCAGACATAAAAACTTTTTGTCTTTTGGGATAATATGATTAAATTAGGTTACCTACCAAGAAGTTTATAACCAGGCTCTAGTATGTCAATTGTTACCTACTGATGTTATCAAAAGAAATCAAAACGTTAAAATCACGCGCGAATCGCTTTTTTTGTTTTATCTGAATTTTAAATTTTGTAAAATTACTAGCTAGCTTCTGTCTAATGAAAGCTAAGAGTAACTTTACCTGACACTGGTATGGAAAGTAGGTACCTATATTATAAGTGTTTTTAAATATAATTTGTCTTTAATTTTCCTCGTAGGTGTAGTATAAAGCACTATGTATCACTCGGGAGAAAGTGCGATTCCCAACTCGTGTGTATTTAGGCCCTTGGCTTCGCCTTGTGCCTTAAACTACACTCTCGTTGGTAATCGTCCCCTTTTTTCCCTGGGTGAACAATGTACTATTATTTATATTTGTTATATTATATAACTTTAAACATAAAAATCGATCTCCTATAAAAGCCATAAGAAAGGAGTCATACATCACCATGTTGATATTATAATATTATACATAATTTAGATAAAAGCAATGATATTATATAGATCTAAAGTAACCTCAGCAGCTGAGCGAGCAACACGTCCCGAGGATGCCTCATTTAGACGTGAAACACGTGTCGATAAGTTTTCTTGTTTGTTATTTAAGATTGCTTTTAATTTATGCTCGTACTGCTTGCTTGTGCATGTTGTATGCGTGAGGGTGGGCGGTACACGAGTCTGCATTAAGAACAGCACGGTGAGAGTGAAATATTACAAATTATTAATATATTCATGAATTAACGTCATTTAATTTTTGTAAGTAGATGAATATGAACATGTCAGACCTGATTAAATGCATGACTTTCAAAGGTGGAAGAGCGTTTTTACGATTTATAGGATTAAAACAAACTCTAGCCAACCCTCATTCTCATTATCGCCCAGTTAAATTTTTTCGAGCCAAGATCTTAATAATTAAATAATGGTATAGTAAAAACTTCCTAGATAAATTATGTTATATTACATTATTAAAAATCAATTATATTAATTATAATTATAATTAAAGTTAATATATAAATTATAATTAAATTAAAATTAATAAATTATATTACATTATTACATTATAATACATAATTCGTTAGAAAACTAGTGAAACAAGCTGCAATCACAATTATATAAAATACATAAAAATGTATGTAATATATCAAAAGTAAAAAAATAAATAAACATAGAATTCTTTGACCTGAATTTTTGCGCCTACCTTCAGTCAGTCAATTTAAACGGGTGAGCGAAGTGAACGAAGTTCTCCGAGTCTACTTGAACAATCCGGCGTTTGTATGTATGTTTGTCCAACGATAGCTCGAGTATCGTTGATCGGAGCGTCACAAAATTTGGTAGGCGAGTAAATGATTCAAAAATAATTTTTAAGTTTGAACATGAGCCAAATCGGTCAAGATCGAATTGCGAGTTCACAGTTCGGGGTGAACTACTAGTTATTGAACGAGTGAGCGAAGCGAATGAAGTACTCTGGGTCTATTTGGACAATCCGGCGTTTGAATGTTTTCCTGATGATTACTCGAATCTCGTTGATCAGAACGTCATGAAATTTAGACAGCAAAAATTTTATATTTGAACATGAGCCAAATCGGTCAAGGGGTCGCCAAGATATGGAGTTGACGGTCCACGAGTTTACAGTTCAAGGTAAACTACTTACAAGTTTTGACTAAAGCATAAGGGAAGACCGGCTACCGTCACACAAATCTCTACTCAAAAACGGCGCAAATACCTGCGATGAGCTTGGTTGGTGTCGGCCAATCTACGTATCGCGTAAAGCGCTACGCCACCCCCCTCTCCTGTTGAATTAATAGGCCACCACGGGGAGTGTACTAGAATAATTCGGACCATTCAACTTGTGTTTTGAAATGGCGATCTCCGTAAAATATTCGGCTTTTAAACAAAAATAATTATAAGCAATGACATTTTGACATGCTTACTTATGATATGTGACTCCATAATGTTTATTACATTTCGAGTAGTAAGTTTTGCACTTATCAAAAGCGCATCAGGCATTTTCAGCGTAAAACAACAATAGTCACTCGGGTAGAAAGTACAGCTAACCTCTAAGATGCTCCGCGAGCGACTAGAGCGTACTGAGTAAATTTGTGTTAGTTTTGCTCTGCCACTTATTGAGGCCCGGTACCGTGTCTTCCCTTATGCTTTAGTCAAAGCTTACAAAAGCGTAACAAAGGCCTTCCGTAAGAACTTGTTTTACTTGTTAAAACGCGTTTTAACTGAAAACGGGTATTAACTGTATCATACATACGTATTCAGTATAAGCCCCGAAATGGCTTTAGAATATTTATTAATTATTTTAGATTTTTATTATTTATTTTTATTTTGAACGACAATTTTATCTTTAACATTTGTTTCGACATGACAGTTTCTTGAAAAATATTATAGAATGAAAGGTCGAGGTCAAAAAAGAAGAGGAAAACCTTGATGCAACTTTACTCAAGTGAAGGGGAAAGTTGATGTTGTCATATCAAGAGGTCTAATAAAATTGTTAGCAGAAGATAGAGAAGAATGGCAGTTACTCCACCGACAAGAGAGTCTGGACAGAAAAACATAACTTTATAACTAACAAATTGCCGAAATTTTTACAGGTGAAACAATACATCGCAGTCCAGATCGTGGCTCGTATTTAGGTTTACAGTACTAAATTATTGAGATATTTTAAGGTTGATACATACACTTGGACTATGTTGTTTCAAATAATAATTTATCAATCTTAAACAAATATACACATATAATACTTGTATCCTTATACGAAAAATTCTAAATAAACAAATTCATACAGAAATTAACCTGGAGAAAAGAACATTTAAACATAATCTCAGAAGAAAAAATATACTAAAATCACATTGTCCAAGGACTGAGTATAGAAAAAGAAATTTACTATATGGGGGAGTGCAACTTTATAACAAATTACCAAATGACATAAAAGAATGTGAATTGATATCTACTTTTAAAACTAAGCTCAAAACTTACATTTGCACAAACGTGTTTTAAAGTAAAATATTACCTACCCACATGCGTACACTGTCGACAAATCATAGAATGAACTAAATGTTATTTAAGCAAAATCTCATTTTAAGTGAACTATGTTCTTATGAGAATAAAGATCTTAACCAATTTCATGAGGTTAGCAGCAGCAAGCACTATAAATCTCCATCAATATGCCAATACTATTTACCTAGAGAAGCCAGGTTAGACATAGATAACAAGGTCTTGGTGAATAACTATTGAGGAAATCTTGAATTTTAGTGTTCTGTTTCGATTATTCAGAAAAAAGGTGGGTTTTTCACAATGCGGCGGCTAAACAGCTCTAAATAAAATTCCTTTGAAACCTACACCAAAGTGAATGGGTGTCGTGCGATCTCGCCGTACCTTTCACTTCAGGTATGTACTACTATTATTTCTTTTGTGCTTCAAGTGTAAAAAACCATCAGGTGAGGCGAGCCCCTCAGCGTGCCAACTGGGGAATTGGCACGGTTTCAACACCCGTAATTTCTCCTCGGAAGGAATTCTTCAGCGGAAATTCCGTTCCGGAGAGAAAAATTTACTTGTTACTGCTTTATTGCGGATTCAAGTTATTATCGCGTTTTTTGAAAATATTTTAAAAATTCAAAAAATTATGCTTCGTAAAAAATATTAAAAATATAAGTGTATGTATTGTGTAATTTAAGCTAGGAGAACGTCGTTTAAAAACGTCATATTTTGTATGGAGAATGTCGTATTATAAGAAAAACAATCTTTGAGTCATTCATTACATTTTACCATAGACAAATACAGCCTATAGACTCCTCATAATAGGCGGCCGATTTCTGTCAACACAACTGACTGAACCAGCAGATACAATTCGCCACTCCAAAATTATATGTTTTGGTAGGTTCAACCAATATTGCTTCTAGATGACGCTAGAGTCTTCATCTTCGGGAAGGATAAGTTTGTGGCACTATACATAAGATTGAAAGAGCCAATAGGATTGCAGTATCCTGTTTCGATTGTTGACAGAATTATTTGTACGCAAGATGTTGAACAATATACGTTTTTCTGGGCTGTATTGTCTATGCATTTTACTATAATAATAATAATAATGATACTTCGTCTATTTTGTTAGTCACATAATTTCTTAATTGCTGTAACACATTTTACAATATTTATTTACAGTTGGGTAGAATTGACAACTGCACCCAATGTTTGATGAATGGGGCTGTCAAGCCTATTCACGACCGTGCTCAGAATGGTGTTGGTAGATGCGAAACCACATGCGTATATTTGTAAACACACTAAAATGCTTTATGATATATAACAGGCTTAACTATGAATTGCCGAAATTTTCTTACAGATTTATGAGTTCATAATTCCTGTAAATAAATAGCTATTTCAATTATTTGTTTTTTGTTTGAAAGTTGATTTCAAGGTTTTACATCTACGTAGGTATTAAATTTTGTTTTTATTTTCCATTCGATTTTAAAAATTAAATCTTTAAAAACATTTCGTCCTAAATGCCAGCCATTTCCATGATAAGATTCGTAATAACTTTATACATACTTCTGACACTTTTCGAAAATTAAATAAGTGTTGCTGTCAGCTTAATGTTGTCTCATGCATACACATAAGAAATGACATAATTTGGACTTCTCATTCCTAAACAAAATGCGAAAATTTTAGTACAGAAAATTGAGTTTCCTTCAAACTCTCTATATAGAAAACAGCAATTCCATATGTAAAGACCTAATATAATTGGGTCTACCGCAATCCAACTTTTTCACCTTTTTTACGTAAAGGGCACTCGACGTTTCAAGGCAGTTACATGTCTCGTGGTCTACGGGAAACTAGCAAGTATGTCGAGGCGCAGAGGATTTGCATCCAGAGCCGTAAAACCATTAAAAAAAAAGCAGTCATGAGATACAGGTGACGACACAAGTATTTTCCTTCTAACCGCAAAAACACGGACTAAAATGTTTTATAAAATTTAACCCTTAAATGCATCCTGTTGCCGAATGGCAACATATAATTTTTTTTTAATTTTTCTTGTGTGACTGCTTTTTTCTTACGTATATTTTTCTTCCTGCAAGACTAATAAAAATATATAAAATTTAGTTTTATTTGCTTTTTTTTAATGTATACAAACATAATTTTGCAGTTGTAAAAAAATGGTCCCAATCTGAAAATAAGAGGTCGCGAAAAAAATCATGAAAATTTCATGCTTTTGTTTTATTAAATAGGGTTTTTGTAAACTAGTGTCAAATGACTGATAAAAAACAGAAATGAAAAACTGAAAAAATAAACAATTTTTTAAACTAATTTGAAAAAAAAATGTCTTTTTGATTTTATACCATTTTACCCCCTTAAAAATGAAAAAAAAAATTTTTTTTTTATTTTTCCCATAATTTTGGACCACTTCTCTATCATTTATCCCACTTTCATTTAAAAAGAAAAAATCATGCATTTAAGGGTTAAAGACTAAATAAACCGTGAAAAAAGAAAACAGATTTTTCATATCGACGAGTGGTTACGACAACCACTGCGCCTCCGGCTAGCGCAAAATAGGAGAAAATAATACTTTTTACATGGAAGCCATTAACGGAAAAAAAAATTTGAACTTAAATTTTTTAGATCTAAAAATTTCCTATAATTTGGTGAAATAATAATTAAAATCGCTTTAGGTGTTTGGAAGGAGTAAAATAATTGTTGTGTTAATTATGTGAAACTTTCGATGAGTTTTTGTCAAAACTTACAATAGAAAAACAGTTTATGAACCTTAAATTTATTTTTGACTCTATAATGCTTATCATATATTTATATGAAAGTTTTTGGACAATCCGTGTGGGAGGAGTAGACCTTCAAAGACAGGTCCAAATTGCAGTTGGCGTATCCATTCGCCTTAAGGGGCCAACTACACAGAGCCGCGTTCCACGTTCCGCGTTCTGCGGTCACTGTAATCTATGCGATGGCTTGGATCTTTACACACACGCATGTTCTCCTTGACCGCCGCGGTCTGATTATTTGGAACGTAGAACTCGCTCTATGTGATCAGCCCCTTATGATTTTGTACGGGTACATTGCCCTGGTAAACGATTTAATATGAATAACCCAAAGGAACCCTTGAAGGGGCTTTTGTAACAAATCAGTTACAAGTTTGCGAGTAATCGACAAAGAGAAGTTACAGTGCCAAAGTAACGGCATGCCGAATAATAATTGCGGAACCTGATCTGAATCTTGATTATGTTTGTGCTTTGAAGAGTATTCCATCTTGTAACAAGGACGGTATGCCTTACACATACACACTCTTATATATTTCGAATATTTTTCCTTCTGAAATATTTTGTCCCTCTGAAAGATTTTCCTTTTTTGTGGTCGCCGGTCGGTTTTAATCACGTCCCAAATATATATATTTTTGATAACAGTAGGGTAGTATGTTTGTCTGGCTGTCGATTTAGTCAGAGGAATCCTTTTCTACCTAAAATATCGGTACTATGACTTCAGAATTTCTTTTTAGTGGTTGTTTTACTTCTGTGAGTGAATACAATTAACTATTTTATTAATTATATTCAGCCTTATGTCAATGTATACTAACTGATTTGTATCGGGATTCAAATAAAAGAAACTGCGTTTTACTTGATGGCTTGTACTCAACTGACTTATTCTACCTACGTACAGATATTATAATTTAGTGTACACCTACCTACATGCATACATATCACCCTCACACATAATTTACAACTAACACATATTTTAAGCTATCCCGCTAGTTGGTTTTACAGGTGGCCTAATAAACTTAATTTACCTAACTTAGCGCTTAAGCCTAATATACAAACAGTTTTCTATTTTACATTGCTACAATTATTATCTAACCAAACTGTACGTTATATCTTATAACAAAATACATATTTATTAAGTCTGTAACTTTATACAATCAATCTATTTCAAATCCAAAGCGTTGTACACGTTTCTTATTTCTTAACGGATATTTACGTTCTACGATAATGGGTGGTCTCGAACTTCCTGCATTATCTGACCCTTCTTCCTCCGTCATTATTGAGGACTTTCTTCCCGCATTTGCCTCAATCGTTATTTGCTGTGTTTGTAAGAATGCATCCGACGTCGTGCCCGACTCGCCCTGGTCTGCGTCTGTATGTACTTCAGACGGATGAGTTGTTGATGATTCATCTGAATTCTGTGGACTTCCTTCAACTGTCACACCCTGAGCGCAGTCTGTTGAGGTTGATGGATATACCAAAGAGTTTCTAACTCGCCGCTTCATTTGGTCTATATGTCGATGGTGCATAGAACCATCTTCCCCCGCAACTGTGTAATCGGAACCACCTAGTCTATCCACTACAATGCCCTTGGCCCACTTACCCCCAGGTCTGTAGTCCCTGTATGCTATAGAGTCACCTAATGTCATTTCCCTAGACACCGAGCCTTTTTTGTTTGCTATTTTACTTTGCTCTTTAAACACCCTTGTTGACCTATCGGGTTTGAGTAAATCTAAACGTACTCTCAAATCTCTTCCTAACATCATTTTTGCCGGGGACTCACCTGTGGTGCTGTGAGGGGTATTTCGGTAGTGAAGCAAAAATCTCTGAATAGCTACCCAAGTGTCCAATTTATCAACCATGGCCTTTTTAATTACATTTTTGATCAACTTTACCGCCCCTTCAACAGCTCCGTTTGATGCTGGATGATAGGGACTTGAATACATATGCTGTACCCCGTTTATTGCTAAAAAGGCATTAAATTCACGACTTGAAAAGGGAGGCCCGTTGTCAGAAACTACCTGTTTCGCGATCCCAAATCTTGCCCATGATTCCCTCAATTTCGATATTACCTGTTCTGCAGAAGTACTACTCATTAAAAATACTTCTATCCATTTAGTACGAGCATCAATCGCAACTAAATACATTTTGCCTCCAATCGGCCCTAGAAAATCTATATGAACTCGCTCTTGTGGACGTGACGGCCAGTGCCAAGGAATAGAAGGACTTGCTACTGGTGCCGGGGCTACTGCCATACACGTTTCGCATGCCTTCCCATGTTTCTCTATATCTTCATCCAGCCCCGGCCACCAAATGTAACTTCGAGCCATAGCTTTGGTCTTCACAATCCCCATGTGAGGTTCATGAAGTTCCGTTAAAATTTTATCTCTACAGGATTCTGGAATTACAACTCTATGTCCCCACATGATACATCCCAGCTCTAAATAGAGTTCCTTTCGCCTATTAAAATATGGTCGTAGTTCCCTGTCCTCCACTACCTCCGGCCATCCATCACTCATGTAGTTAACTACCCTACCTAGTAATCTATCTCTCGTTGTCATTAATCGTACTTCGTTATTGTCTATTAATAAAGCATTGGATGCAAAATGCAAATATGATTGCTCCGGTAACTCATCCTCCTTTGTCTCACCTACTGGTAACCGTGATAACACATCGGCGCAATTGCTAGACGTGCTTATGTACTGGATATCGAAATCGTACCCCAATAATATTATTGCCCATCTTTGCATTCTGCTCGATGTCATACTGGGTACCGCATTTTGTGGTCCAAAAATACTAACCAATGGTTTATGATCTGTTTTCAAATGAAACTTTCGACCAAATAGATATTGGTGAAATTTACTTGTACAAAATACTATCGCTAACGCTTCTTTGTCTATTTGTGAATAGTTTAACTCTGCGGCATTTAATTTCCGTGACACATATGCGATAGGTCGCTCTCGACCGTCCCTATCCGGCTGCGTTATTAATCCACCAATCCCGTGGGAACTTGCATCACACGTTAGGGTTAATTCCTTTTTGGCATCATAATGAGCTAGAACTTCACTACCTGATAAAAGCTCTTTTATTCTTCGAAACGCTTTCTCACACTCTCCCGTCCATCTCCAACTTGCACTCTTTTTTAACAATGCGTGTAATGGATTCAGTGTTTCACTAGCTTTACTAATAAATTTTGAATAAAAGTTTACCATTCCTAAGAATGACCTCAATTCTGTAACATTGCTTGGTCGGGGCATTTTTGTAATTGCAGTTATTTTACTAGGATCCGGCTTAATACCTTCTTTTGAGATTATATATCCTAAATAATATACCTCATCCGCAAAAAACGTACACTTGGATTTTTTTATTTTTAAACCTAGTGTTTTAAGCCTCTCTAAAACAGCCTCCAGAACTTTAAGATGGGACGCCTGATCCTTTCCCGTGATCAAAATATCATCAAGAAAAGTCTGTGCATTTGGAATGTTTTTTACTATGGAATCGCTTATTCTACTGAAAATTCCACTACTAGAAGCAAGCCCATATACTAATCTATTATATTTGAATAGACCCCTATGGGTATTGATGACAGTATACATTTTACTTTCCTCCGAAAGACATACCTGGTTATATGCTTGTGCTAAATCTATCTTTGTAAACTTAACCCCATTATTTAAATTTGCAAACAATTCCTCTACTCTTGGTAAGGGATATCTATCAACCATCAAAACTGGATTCAAGGTGACTTTGAAATCCGCACACACCCTTAAACTTCCATCCTTTTTATTTACCGGAACCAAAGGCGTAGCCCAGTCTGAGCAGTCCACAGGTTCGATGATCCCGCTTTCTAACATGGCGTCAATCTCCGCATCGACTCGCTCCTTCAACGCAAACGGTAAGGGCCGGGCACGACGGAAGACGGGCACGGCGTCGGGTCGTACCCGCAACGTCGCTGTTCCCCCCGTATACCGCCCGAGACCACCGTCAAACACTTCTTTATGCCTGTCGAGGAGTACGTGCAAATCGTTAGGTACATCAGTTTTGTCACATAAAGAATAAACATGAGAACAGCTGCTTGACTTATCATACCGTAACACTGGAATGTTTATTTCTAATTCGGCTAGCCACTGCCGACCTAACAAACTCGTTTCACCTTTATCTAGCACGTATAAATCCAATTCCTTATTTTTGTTACCATAGGACACTATTGGCGATAACATTCCTAACGGGCTTATTTTTGTGCCATCATAAAATTTAAACACAGTACTGGACGGTTTTAATTTTATGTCACTAAAATGTCTTTCATATGTGCTTTTACTGACAAAAGAACACGCAGCCCCGGTGTCCAATTCCATAATAACCTCTTTCCCATTAATTGAAATAGGCAAACTCACCGGTTTGTATCGATTTAATTCCATTTTATAGATAGCTTCGTCCTCGGAATTGCTGTTGCTATCGCCATTTTCCCCCGCCAAAAAATATGCGCCTGACTGTATTTCATCATGGGGCGGAGTTCCTAAGACCACACTTGAACGAGCTCAAAGAACAATACTAAATACCTTTCGGCCATTTTACTTCCCAACCAGCGAACTTCATCAATGTTGTACAGTCCTAATCGTACGCCAACTTTTTTATTATGAAAATAATCTTAATGCAGCACAAATCTACACCCTATATCCCGGAAAAAACTAATAAAAGACCCAAGGACATAGTCTTCGCACAAACGCGCACCCCCGCACACTCTTTCGCGCAAAAATTCTTCCGGTTCTAAGGCCTTTATCTTAACAATAAAATAAATAAAAAAATCTACTTACATATGACCTCACAAGCATTAAATGCAAAATTCGAGTCTCTGAATGGCTACAATCTTTGTCCTACGACGAGACGGAGAAGCTACTCTCAGTTATATAACTATTATGAAACTGTTCTAGTTTATAAGCTTATTTAAATATGTATTACTTTGTTATCTTTTATTATAAAATTGTTAATTTTTAAGCATAAAATTGTTATTTCAGTCCTTTTATACTCTTTTTTAACACTATGCCTAAAATACAGGCTACTTTTGTAGTTTAGTTTAGGCAAAAAATCATTTTCACTAGCCGTAAGATCCTTGGTTGCGCTGATTATCACATTTAAATCTGCCGCCATTGATAAAACGCATGCATTTAGTGTATTTATTTATTTTGATAAGGATAATTGGTTGATTGACATATCTGGCCTTTCCTGTGCCCATCTCCCTCCTGCACATACCTTACTAGCATACAAGAGCGAGACAGCGACTGTTTTTCACTCGGCGGCCGCGACACCTCGCGGTGAAAAATGGAACTTATCGAGTCGCAAATCATCAAGCAAGCGAGTGGATTGTTGTGTGGTTTAAATATTATTGTAAATCGAAGTATAGACCGAAATTGTGCGTAACCTCTCTTCAGAACTTCAGAACCCTTGTGCCCAGTGTAATTTTGGTGGATTCCCTGATTCAGTGGAAGACTACGACAAGCTGACTTGCCGGCCGGCATCCGTCCATGTGAAAGCTTACATCGATAACTCCAGGAATAAGGTATTGTGCATTCCTTTCTTTACCGAACGATTGTCTCTCGTCTTATTTTACCAAAATCGTTCAATTAGTCCTTCCCTCTGTGTCAGGATCGTGTCAATCAATCATACAGTCCATTTCACCCGTCCGCCATAGTTAGCCCGCGCCACCAATCCTTTTGTATGTACTTATCTTAATTTCTCTTTATGCAAATAAGCATTATTATTATTATTATTATATTATTTAAATTTATTTTATTATTTGATTATTTTACGTGCCATCGTCGCGCTGCTTCTTTCTTGCTTGATTTTGATAAATAAAAATGTTAAACGCCTTGTCATAAAGTAGAAAATGTATAAGTCAAATTAACCAGTTTAGTTATGGGTTATGACGTCACTTATTGCAGTTCCGGGCCAATCCCATTTTGACAGTAACACTAACCACCTGGCTGGTAGTCTGCCAACTGACTGATCGTTGCCCCTCTATTCTTTAGACTGCCACTGGCCAAGTGTCGAATAACTTACGTATCTTTTTTGTTGAATGAAACTTGCGTTTTTCTACGATGTTTTGCCCTTTATTTCACACATTTTACCTGGAAAAAAAAGACACTAGTGATTAAATGGTAAGGTTTAAAGAACTTATTTTAAATTTATTTTTCAAGCTCATTTAAATTTTGTAGCTCTGCCCGTATCAGTAGATATGTTTGCATCGAAAGAACCAGAAAAAATATTTTGTTCCTTAATTCCTTTTTTCTTTATTTTGAAATATTTAAACATAGGTAATTCATAATTGAAACATAATAAAAAGATGGGACTGTTATCACTAACAATTTATTCCGCGATACGCGACATGTTTCAATTATTATCCTGAATCATTTTCATGCAAGCTACGAAATGTTTACGAAAACATTGCTTTTACTTCTTCTTCTTGGGGGTGCCATATCCTAGCGGATGTCGGCGACCACCACACGAAACTCTTCTCTATTCTGTGCCAGTCTGCGGAGACTGGCAGCGTCTTTTATGTTAGTCCAAGTTTTTACGTTATCACTCCATGTCATCCGCCTTCTCCCCCTTCCCCGTTTTCCGTCCATTTTCCCTTCTAAAATGTTCTTCAACATGTTATACATTACATCATAAACAAATTTGTATTAGATTTGCACATTAAAATTCCTTTTTATTTGTGGTGCCGCCCTTAAACAATAAAATTGATAAAGCCAAGCTGATAAGAACATAAAGTGTCTAAATAAGGAACCGCTGTCTGCTCTACATTTTGTTGCTTTTCTACGTGTCTAAATTAAGCCGACTCTACCCACAGATTGTCTTTTTCCCGGGTCATTATCCAAGTAAGCGATGGGCGTACCGTGACAGTTTCATCTAATAGACGACCTGTCATGACATAACTAGAGTTGCACCAAAGAAAATATTTAGCCGAAAAATAATAGCTGAAAAGGAGTACAATGATTTTGGTAATTTTTTGTATTTTCCTCACAATATTTGGGAATGACTGAAGTAAAAATGAAGACAGTAAAGCCAATTCTAAAGGCTTTAATTTTAGTTTTAGTGCTGTCAAAACTAAATTTTCTTCGATACAAAATAGTCCTTAAGAGTTAGGATTAGAAGCTAAATTCCTTTGGAAATTTTTAAGCTTTGACAGCACTAAAACTAAAATTAAAGCCTTCAGAATTGGCTTTAGTAACTATATAAAGATTGTGTGTTATTATTGATGTTAATATGGATATTCCCGGGGTTTGGCTCATTATCGTATTTTGTTGACTAGAGTGGGCTGTCCAAATATCTAATATGTAAATAAATAAATAAATTTGTTAGCAAGTGAAACGTTTAAAATTTTTACACCTTTCTGCTTAAAGATTCCACATGTGGAACCCATGACAGCGTGCTATCAAACATCACTCTTAAGTTTTTGACTGTGTTTGTGAACGGAATCACTGAATTATAAAATGTGATCCTTGGCATTTTGTCATTATCAATCTTAGACAACATACGCGAACTACCTATGATTATGGCCTGTGACTTACTGGGGTTCACCAATAAGCTAAAAGCCGTGATAACGTACTTAAATCCTTATTCAATTAACAGATTGCTTCGTTAATGTCCTCTACAAGTGTATCAACATAGAGCTGCAAATCATCAGCATAGAAGTGGTACTGAGAAGATAACTGTTTGGCAATGATGTTGATAAATATTGAAAAAAGTAATGTACATAAGACGCCACCTTGCGGTACGCCTGTTGTAATGAATACCAATCCGAACAACAATCTTTAGTTTTGACGCACTGTTGGCGATCGCAAAGATATGATTCAAACCAAGTGTACGTAACGCCCCAAGCAAAAGGTCAATGGCTTCTTTTTGTATGTTGCTTCTCCATATTAAAACGGATATCATCAGTGACTTCGACAAAGTCAGTTACGGTGCTGTGACCGGGATGAAAACCTGACTGTAGCGGGTTAGCCAAATAGTTATGGGACAGATATTCACTCAGCTGAAAGTGAACAATTTTCTCAAGGACTTTGGGTAGAAAGGAAGTATTGAAATTTGGCCATAATTTTTAAATGAAGTAGGATTAGTGATTTTAGGTAGTGGGATAATAAATGCTTGTTTTAATCAAGAAGTAAATGTGTTGCTGGCCATGAAATCATTAAAGAGTTGTGTGAAAGGTGGCAGCAATATTTCAATAATAGAAATGGGCATATTCCTGAGCTATCGCTACCAACAGCTTTCGAGGAAATGGAGTGGATACACTTTTTAACATCCTTAGCCGTGACTTTACTAAAACTAAAAGATTTATGTTCGAGAGTAGACAAATTGTTAAGATAATTAAGGCAATTACTTTTGATCGACTGGTCAATGACCGTTGGAGGAGTTGTAAAGAAATTGTTGACACCATTTAAGTCTAGGTTTGCTGGTGAAGACGGTGAAGTTTTTCCTACACCAAAAGTCTTAAGAAACTGTTAAATATTGGTTCTATTACACATATCTGTAGAGGAGTGAATGTGGCATATTTGTGCATCTCTACATACTCTATTGCGTCTGTTCCTGTACTCTTTAAATAAGTTAAATTTGTAATTCGTAAAATTGTAATTATTTAAGACTTAAGTCTCAATAAAACAATGTTACTTCAATGTTGCTGGCGATGAAAAGTGGTTTATATTTTTCGGTTATATTTTTCGATTTTAATTTTGCCGTTATTTTGAAGTATAATTGTTAAAGATATAAACAATTTATTGCAAATGTTTCTTATTTTTTTTTAAACTCAAGGGATCGGCAATTTAAGGCAATTTTAACCGAAATTTTTAAATGTACCCCATCACTAAAAGCAGATATCATAGGTGCCATCTTTTCTTGCCACTAGTTTAGTCATAATTTAAAGTCCTAGTTTAAAGTTAATCGCTGAAAATATGTCATAAAACGAGATTCAGTCAAATACAGCGTTGAAAAAACGGTATTATAATGAACATCACGATATCGTTTTGTGACAACTTATAAAATATTTGTCAAAGCAGAAATCATTGAAAAATAAACGTGTTTTAAATAAAGAAGTAGATAAATAAGTTAATATTTTAAATTGAATACGACAGCAAAAACAAGACTGATAAAAAAATAAAACCCACTGAAATCCCTATCAGTCTCATATCAGCCGAAAATTAAATTAGCCGAATCACATATGACCTGAATTTGTTAACTCTACTCACGCCTATATCACCCCGTTTGTTTGGGGCCAAGGTCTGCGGAGGGTTAATGGCTGGACCCTAAGATGCCATTGAGGAACTTAGAAGTGACGTCATCTGGGTTGTGAGCTGTTATGAGCTAGGTCATGAGAGCCGTGGTCTAATTAGATGTTATAACGTAATTAATTACGATAGGAAATATTTGGACTTACTAAAAACGAAGTAACGGTGCATTACAAGATGTATTAGTACCTAGATTTGAGCTTGATTGAGTTCACTTGTACTTATGTAAAAAATAAATTCGTGTATAAGACTATGTGACAAAGACACCGTGGATACAACTATCTAGTATATCGTTAAACTGGAGCAAATTCTAGCCTGTATGTGCTCTGTGAAACTCTATGAAGCTCTAAGTTATGTCTGTGTGGTTATAACCATCATGCAAACCCTAACGTGTATGGCCACCATCTTATTTACTATGACGTAGTAAGTATGCGAAAATGTATAATAAGGTAATCTGTGAAATGGAAAAACAATTATTTAGTGCCCAGATTTCACGGTTCTTAATTGGTTACCATTAAGACAAAGGCCAAGTAGATGATACCATTTATTCAAACAGATATGCTCGTTCGTAATCCTTACGAAGCCAAACGGATAAAAACACAATTTCTCAAGAAAGAAAATCAAGATTCCTACCACATTTTACATCACATCACAAAACTCGTTCATATATCACAAATGTATGAAGATTATCACGTGAAACGTCCTCTAGCCATCAATCATGACTTGTCACGCATTTCTGACATCACTACTCCAACTAGACACAAGAAATGTTCCATTTTCACATCTAATATCTAGGTTGTAGAGGTCATTTCTGAGATTATTATCAGTTGAAGGTTTCTAGGGTAATGCAGGGCCATGACAGTAGGGTCTCGCCTCACATTGAGTGTCACCTAAAAAGATATAGGTATCTACGAGTAGTACAATCATATTTCATTTTATTTGTGTTCAGGGTGTGATCAAACTTTTGAAGGGCTTTTTTATTTACCGCTTCAAATATTTTCAGTCTATTTAGATATATTATTATTACAATGATGACATCAAATTTCAAAATCGGTTTACTTATTTTATAATGTATTGCTGTTTTTTAATCTGCAAAGAGGAAATACTGGCCACACATTGGTTTATTTATGTTATGGTGTAGTAAGATGGATTTTATTATTGGCTTGGATATAATAATTCTGGTAATTTTAGACCAATAGGAAGCCAGCTAGTGACCAGAGCTAAAAAAACAGGGTATTAATAGTCAGACTCGCCTATTTATTTAAAAAACCAAAACGATTATAGAAAACTTGTTTACCTCAATCGTGTATTGTCATCGACACCACTAGACCACGCCACTGGGGTGTAGATAACTTTTTTTTTATTTTTGGTATCCGCACCACTGCTGGCTAGTGAATCACTAGTAGTGATGTCTAACGTGTAATAAAACAATTCGTTATGTTGTAATTTTTAATAAGTAATAAGATGCTGAAATTGACCGAGTTCACAAGGGATTCGTAAAACATAATAATTGTATCCTTTACAACAAAAATAATTTATAAAAAATATTAAATAAATTGTAATAATAGAATATAATTTTTATAGGTGCCAAACACAAATCAATATCAAACAAAATAATATTAAGAAAATGCAGTTGACACTCAAATAATATCAATGAATAAACATCGTTTTCTTAGATGAAAATAAGATCTGCGTAAAGAGGTCATCTATGTCATGGCCGTGTTCTTACGAATAATAATTGATATCGATAAATTCATTAGTTTTGTATTAGATAGAACTTCATTACGGTGGAGTGGGTGGCTACCAAAAAAAAAATTGTAATCTACACTCCAGTGGTGTGGTCCAGTGGTGTCATTGACAATACATTACCTCAATTAATAAAAAATGTATATATGTATACGTAATATGTCATGGGCAAACCATAAAAATGCCCATAGCAAAAAATTATTATCGCGTAGGTGTTTCCATGTAGGTTCCAGAACATAATGATATTAATTGTCAATTAAGGAATACAACTAAATGAAAATGATTCATTCATGAAAAATATGGGCGCACATTGAAATTTTCCACTTGAACTCCTGACAATAGCAAAGCTACGAGCTGGAAAAATTCAATTTGCATTTTTAATATGGCAGTTATTCGTTTTGATATAAAACATGAGAGTAGGGGATTCGGCTTTTAGCTTTTGTATTCGCTTAATATATACTTAAAATCGTAGCGATAGGTAGAATACCTCAAAATTTTTTTTTACTCCTACAAATTTACTTTCGTTACGATCCTGGCACACCTTTCCGCATCTTCCACAAGAATTAATCTTGTCATACAAGCGCTTCTTTATTATAGGCATACTTATATTTTTGTAGCTGATCGAATCCAATTCCAGTGATAAGCGTGACAGCCCCCACGCTCCTTCATTCCTACAACGTTTCTTCATCACTGATAGGACCCCAAACAGTAAGAAAAATATGTCAAGGAAAATATTTGCAAGAATCCGTGTACTATTTTCGTCCGAATTGGGAGATGTTACGAAATACACGCACGTATTTCAAGGATGTCACAGCAAATAGGAAACCTCAGCGACGTTTGATGTTTGCATTTCATTTGTGTTCTATACAAGACGTAGGTACATCGAATGTATACAGATTGTGTGTAGTTATACGGAATACCTAATGATGTTAATTGAAAGTTCATTGAAATAAATTCGTCAGTCTTGAATTTTGTATTTATTCTAGCATCTTTGACTAGAACAACGGTATAGACTCGCTACGGCGGCGGCATAGTAACAACAACATAAGTGTTAAGAGCACACCGAGCTTTTTACACATAAAAACACGTTTTTAGAACCCTTGTTTAAAGTAGGAAACAATTAAATTAAAATGTAGGGAAATATATTGATGCCTATATATTAGGGTGTCCCTTATATTTCAAGTTTTTTTTTTTTTACGCATACCTTTTAAAAACTTTCGTAATAACCCAATATAGTCTAGAAAAAAATATTAGCTCGATTAATGAACGATAACCCGTGCCGACTTGCGATTTCAACTTGTCGATACAAGGTTGTGCGGGTGGGTAGTTGGGTACTGCACTGCGACCTGTAACTACGTGTTTATTTGTCATTACATACGTGATTATTTAGATTATTAGTTGGCTGTTGTGTATTGCATAAAGATGTCGGTTGAATTACGGAGTGATAAACAAAATATTTTCCTTATCGGGCTGCCTAGCCATCAAATAAATGGTGCAAAATTACCTTCTATTCGACAAGTTTTCTCTGTCTTGTTTTACAATATTCGCGAAGTCAAGCTGACTGTCAGTGAAAGTGCTAATCTTGTGATAAGGGAGTGCATTATATTTTGGGAAAAAGCAAGAATTCCCACAAAGGCATTTCCTAACTGCGTGAAGAAACTTGTTGATTTATATCATGTTTGGAGAGAACTGCAGAAAAATTGTAAAAAAACCCAGGATATTTTCAAAAACCGCCAAAATAATTTTGAAAGAGACCTTGATAACTTATTTGATATTGCACATGCTGATGCCTTTGAAAGAATGAAAATAGAAGAAGACAAAGAATTTTTGAAAAAACAAAGAGAGCCAGGTCGACTGGGATGCTTAGGGGGTGTAGACAAAAAGTTGGCGGACAAAGAAGAAAGAGTTAGACAACGAAGATTAGACGAAAAGGGAAGAAAACTTAGACAAAGAGAGTTATTGGCTGTTGCATCGACTTCTACTACACATAACTTGGAAGATCTACAAGATTCAGACGAAGAACAAATTCTGAATTCTGAAGTCAGCTTGCCTGAGATTTCCTGCCCTGAAGTAAGTTCGAAAAGAGGTAGAAAGAATCTGATAACACCTAAACTTGTTGCAGCTTTAGATCGATGCCAGCTTAGCATAAGAGACTCCGTTTACATTCTTCATGCGGTCTTAGAAGCGCTTGGTTTGAGCAGCGATGACTTTCCCAATAACAAATCCTCGATCCAGCGAATTCGTACACAGACGAAAAAATCCAGGGCAGAAGCAATAAAAACTCACTTTCAGAACAATGTACCTGACGTAGTTACAGTCCATTGGGATGGAAAATTATTAACAGGCTTGAATGTGCGAAGCTCAAAAGAAGATCGTTTGCCAATTATCGCTTCATTTGAAGGCGGAGAACAAATTCTTGCAGTGCCAAAACTAGATAGTTCTTCTGGTAAACATCAAGCTAAAGCCGTCTCAACTGCCCTCTTTGACTGGAACCTTAATGAAAAGGTACAAATATTGTGTTGCGACACAACAGCTTCGAATACTGGCCATTTCAATGGAGCTTGTGCTCTTTTGGAGCAGACTTTGGACAGAGAATTGTTACTTTTTGCTTGTCGTCATCATGTTTATGAGTTAGTCCTAAAAGCTATGTTCGAAACCAAAATAAAGCAAGTTACTAGTAGCCCAGATATTCCGATCTTCAAAAAGTTCATAGACAATTGGAAAAACATCGATTCAAATAACATTGAACTATGCCTTGATTTAGTAAAAGAACATGTTGCTGAGACAAACATTACAACTTTGTTAATGTTTTATAAAGAGACGATTATCGTGAATTGGTTGAACTATCCATAGTGTTTTTAGGGGGAGATTTGGAGAAGAAAATAAAAACTAAGCCGCCTGGAGCTATGCATCAGGCACGATGGATGGCGAGAGCGATTTACTCTTTAAAAGTATGTTTGCTTCAATCTCAATTTAGAATGAATGCGAAGGACAAAAAGGCCCTACAAGATGTTTGCTTATTTATAGTCACATTGTATGTAAAACCTTGGCTCGAATGCTCAGTGGCGATTAAAGCACCTAACCAAGATTTGTGCTTCTTGAAGGCGTTAAAAGACTATGAAAAAGTTAACGCAACAGTGTCTGAAGTCGCTATAAGCAAGTTTAGCAACCACCTGTGGTATTTAAGTGAAGAGACAGTAATTCTATCACTTTTTGACAATGAAGTTGGTAACCAAACTAAGATGAAAATGATTGCCAACTTAAACAGGGACAATATCTCAGATTTTCGCAAACGCTATATCCCATCGAAGGAAGAAATGTCCCAAAAGTTGTTTGGTGAGTTAAACTTATTTATTGTTTGTTTTTATGTTATTGTTTTTTGTTAATTAACCCTTCTTTTGTTTCATATAAAACGCTGGATGATTTTGTATCGGAGAAGAGCAAACAATTTTTAGCTCGACTGCACATCGATGAAAATTTTCTTCATGAAGATGTTTCTTCTTGGGATGATAATGCTGCTTTTCTGGAAGCTAAAAAAAGAATAAGTTGTGTTCACGCTACAACGTGACGAATCCGCGCGCATGCGCGGACAGCTAGTCTCCCCCCGCGCGCCGGCTCGAGGTGCGCGCGCGAGCGCCGCTCGCTCGCTCTGTTCGGCTCGAGACGCCTCCCGAGGCGCACGTCTGCGCACTCGCGCGCTTGCGCCAACCCGCGCGTTGGCTCACTCACTCTGTTTCGCCGCAACCGTCGACCGAATAATACGTGTGCACACATTCGCGACGCCACAACCAATCTCGCGTATCTACCGTATCTTGTGATCATCTCAGTGCTGTGTATTACTCCAAGACATTCTGCACATCCCTGTCCAAGATCAGCCCTGTCATCATCAGCCCGACAAGGAGTACACCACGCGGCACATTGTCAGCGCATTCGTCGGCTCGCCATAAACATTCCAACCAGGTCAGTGCACCCACATTGTTTTCCACAATTCTCCCGTGTCAAATCCCATCCGCCCTGCATTCCTGTAGCCAGCGGTTACATTTTGGTTCTTCGGCCGGATCGATTTCGAGCCGGTAGTAAAACATTTTCAATCCAAGAAAAATTTTGGTCCGTCGAGCGGAAAATTTTTGGTTTATATCACCCCCCGCCTCCCCCCCGCCGGCCCGTAACTTTGTTTGAACCAGCCCCCGTCGATTTACTACAGTCCATTTTCACCCGGTTACATATTTTGCCCCCTTTCCCGGCAAAAAATATTTTGTGGTCTCGAATACCTATTGCGGGTAGGTAATTAGAACCGCCGCCGCCTAGAACATTCCATTTATCGGTATAGAACCGGCCCATCCATTCAGCCCAATTGTTTATTACAGTCCACTATATTTCGTTCTTAAACCCCTCGACCCGACCCGACCCAATTTACCTATTTTTACCCAATTTTTGCCCGCGGAGAGGTGTACATCTGACCATTGTCAAAGATAGGTTTCTTATCTTGCGAGATATTTTTTCGGTGCGAGTATAAATTTGCTTTATTTCGTGCACTTATATACGTCACATATATACGTAAGTTACGTGTGTTGAGTACATAAGTACACACGTTATTACGGTTACGTATTATTACGTTGATTAAAGCTTGATTAGCATCATTGGATTGTCCGCTCATTTAGATCCGATTTCGGCTAAGTAAATACATTCTTTGTTTGTTTACGCTCTCAAAGCAGTAGGTAGGTATTTTGTTCTATAAATAGAATTTTTGACGACGAACCAACGCGTATTGTCGGCACATGATTTCAAGGCAAATAACATAAAAGTGAAAAGTGCATACATAGCTGTTTGTATTTTTACAAGTGTTGTTTAAATTAGTGAACAAGTTCAGCCCTTTCCGATATTTTATGTTACGGTAATCTTGTGTTACAGTAATATATTGCCGGACCGTTTATTTGTGTTATTGTCTGCTTTTTTTACCCGGGTATATATATATATAGCACAAATATAGTAAACAATTTGTTTTTTCAACTCATCTCTGCTCTTGTTGTTTGTGGTACACATATAGGGTGTTCCAAGTTGGTTCAGCTCATATACAGGTTGTTTTTTTAAAAAAAAAAAAAAATTTTTTTTTTTTTCTCTCTATCGTGTTTATTTTCCGTGTTCCGTTTGAACATGGCCTTTGTTGTTTCGGCCCGCGCAAGTTACAAGCTATCCGCACGTTGGAGTTGGTAGCGCTCAAGTTTTAATAACTCATTTTCACATATAGTCACACTCATCACACATTCAATCAGCACATACACACTCAGCTCATTTTCACTCACACATTCAATCAGCACATACACACTCAGCTCATTTTCACTCACACACTCACTCATCACATACACATTCAGCTCATTTTCACTCAATGAAACCAGCACTCAGCGCACTCAGCACATTCATCACACACACACTCATCACATACACACTCAGTTCATTTTCACTCAATGACTTCAACTCCAACAGAGAATTCTTGTTACTCCGCACAACGTGTAGTGAACGTCACTAACACACCAATTTTGTTGCCAACCGTATCACTTGAAATAGCAGACGTGCATTCACTCAATCACACTCAATTTCACTCAGCACGAGCCCTGTTAGGTTTTATCTCACGTCGCGGTACTCCAGTTCTCATTCGCTCAGACTGCGGCACAAACAATGATGCAATCACTCACAAGCTCGCGAATCAGCACATAACTTGGTTCGGCGCTCTGCACGAAATAATACTCAACTCAAGACCCCTCTGCCCGATTTCATCCGACCCTACGGACTTTGAACCTCTCACGGCCGGACATTTCATTATTGGTCGTCCGCTCACCGCTCTACCTGAGCAGTCTTTTGACGACAGATCCATATCTGCTCTTAAACGGTTTCAACTCATTCAAGCGCTCTCTCAACGCTTTTGGACTCTCTGGTCCAGATCCTACCTCCATACCCTGCAAACCCGCTCCAAATAGCTCTCCCCTTCTTCCCCTCCTCAAGTGGGTGAACTGGTCCTCATCAAAGAGGATGACCTGCCTCCGCTCCAATGGAAGTTGGGGAGAATTTTCCGCACAATGCCTGGCAAGGATGGAGTGATCCAAGTTGTGGATCTGGACACAGCCCATGGAAATCTGCGACGACCTGTGTTCAAGATAGCCAGGCTGCCGTTGGATTCAGCTCAAGAGGAGTCGCAGCCCCGGCCCCCCCAGGATGTTCACGCTACAACGTGACGAATCCGCGCGCATGCGCGGACAGCTAGTCTCCCCCCGCGCGCCGGCTCGAGGTGCGCGCGCGAGCGCCGCTCGCTCGCTCTGTTCGGCTCGAGACGCCTCCCGAGGCGCACGTCTGCGCACTCGCGCGCTGGCGCCAACCCGCGCGTTGGCTCACTCACTCTGTTTCGCCGCAACCGTCGACCGAATAATACGTGTGCACACATTCGCGACGCCACAACCAATCTCGCGTATCTACCGTATCTTGTGATCATCTCAGTGCTGTGTATTACTCCAAGACATTCTGCACATCCCTGTCCAAGATCAGCCCTGTCATCATCAGCCCGACAAGGAGTACACCACGCGGCACATTGTCAGCGCATTCGTCGGCTCGCCATAAACATTCCAACCAGGTCAGTGCACCCACATTGTTTTCCACAATTCTCCCGTGTCAAATCCCATCCGCCCTGCATTCCTGTAGCCAGCGGTTACAAGTTGTTTGAAGGTTGTAAATGACACTGCTGAAAGGGCTGTCAAATTAGCGCAAGATTTTCACGGACTGATCACGGCTGAAGAAGAGCAAAAACAATTCCTGTTGCGCTGTGTCCAGGAACATAGAAATTTGTATCCGGACTGTAAAAAACATACCCTTAAGAAAAATTACCCTGGGTAATTGTAGTTATTTTATATGTTTATATAAAGATCAGTATTTCTCTTATTTCATGTCGTCTTTTATTCACTTCGTTTATTGCATTATTATTAATTTTGTAGGACTAAACCAAATGTTAGGATGAAACATGATTTTTGATAAACTTTGTCGCTCGGTCGGCACGGGTTGCAATCATGCTAGAAAGACAAAATTTCATATTTAAGTATGGTTTTGCATTTATAAAAGATATAGAGGGTATGCATTTTAAAATTAGAAAAAAAAAAAATTTTTGTCTTTTTAGGGACACCCTACTATATATACTAGACTGTATACACAATGGAAACACGATTTGATAAAGCTGTCTCGATAGAATAATTTCGTAAAGTTACCTCTTGTAGAGTGATTTTTTCCTCTATTTCCCTACTTTATTATATAAATAAGTAATTTGATATTATGATTCATTTACGAAAATAAAGTTCATAGGCGACTGGAGCGTTTATACACGATAGTTTTTTATTTAAGAACAATATGATGAAAATAACAACGAAAAGCATTGAAAAAGTGCAAAAGTTAGGTTATTTTCTTTACTCTTTATACGTAAAGAAAAAGACAGAGGCAAAGGCAAACGCTCGGTGCACATTTAAGGTAGAACATCCAGCTCAGCTGCTATATCAATGATTTTGGTGTTTGTGACGTCTTGGGCCTGTACCATAGTGTTTAATCACGCGCAACACCACTAGTTGAATCACAAGTGTAAGGAGCGTCACGTACTATTTAATCGCAAAAACATAGTGTCACGCTCCTGGCACTTGCGATTCAAGTCGCATTCCGCGCGTTTAAACACTGTGCTACGAGCCCTATTGGCTTTGATCTCAATGATCACACATCTTAAAATATGCTTCTCTTCCCCCCCATACCGCACTCCGACCCATCTCTCATCAAGAGGTGCAAGATGATGAGATATTCAAAAAGCGCCGAATTTGTGAAATGGTTTCAGGTAATAACTGTTTTCCATGAAATGGTAACCGTTTATTTATAGAAAAGTGTATAAACTTAGTCTTCTTTATATGAACGACGTCTGTATATTCCTCTTTTTTATTTCTATTATAGATAAAAATTTTACAACTTGCTTAACTTTGCGTAAAAACGAGGTAATATTCAGGATATCCTGACAGCTACGAGTATTATGATGGTGTTTCATAAAATTTGCTATTTTTCGGCATATTTTCCGATAAATTTATCAAATTTGTCAAATGTTTTAGGGTACCTACAGACAAATTAAATCTTCAACTTGAGGGTGGAAAGCACCGTTTTTTATAAAGTGAAATCTAATTTCCCCACCCACTTCTCTTGACAACAACAGCGAAAACAGGGTGAGTTTCGGTACAAATATCTCAATAACTGGAGGACTTTGATCTAAAACAAAAAGAACCTGAACAGGAAAATTATGAAGTTTGATGTATGAAGGAAAATATATTTTTTAAAACAAACCTGGAAACTAAACGAAACTTTATTAAGTTTGCTGTATCACGGAAAAAACTAAATTGTTTTTTTTTTATTCAGTTTACATTATGTATATATTTCTATAAAAACACTTAATTATAATAATCATTTCCGAATATATTTCGACTTGTAAAGTCGGCGTCCGTGGAATTAAGTAAAATTAATATATAATGTTAAAATGTCATAAAGTGAAGTGGATGATTGACAGACGAATGAAAGACAAAAAAAAAAGGTATATATACCTATTTAAATTGAAATGTAAAGAGATGGGTAGATGATCATTTATCTTTATCTGTTAAGACCCGGACCGTAATGGGCACCAAGCGACTATAATTATGTAAAAACTAAAGTATTAATATAAAACAATTTGCTTCAAACCGAGAATATATTGTATTGATTTCGATATTAGGAACAAATTTTGTGACTTGAATACAGTATTTGATATTATTAAAAAGTTTACATTGTTTAAGAATGCGTCAGTTTCAGCGAAGACTGCAGACGCCAAGGAATGTATCAGTATTAAGTACGCACACATGTGCCTGATATACCGACGCATATTCACGTAAATAACATAAATTACACTAACGACACTTCAATATCGCGACACAGAGTACCACTAACGCCATCTAGCACGTTGTTTAATTAAGCTTAAAATAATTTAAATGCTTTGTTCTAGACAATATTTAAAGGGTGTTATTTGAATGGTTAGCATAGTATTGGTATTTTTGTAATCAAAAAAATATAAACTGTGAGCAGAAATAGCTAATTGATCAGCAACTCATGGCCAGCAAACATTTCAAAATAAATCAGCAATTTATGTCATTCTGGATGGCTGTAATTATATTTGTAATTGTTATAATTATTTTCGGTGACCAGCCTCAGCCACTACGGCTCGCACGGGTGCCTATGCTTTGTTACGGCAGGCGAGGGCTGCCCTTCCTCCGTGCCTACGGCTTTTTATATACACTCTAGGGGTAGTACCCACAAGACTGTATAGAGTATAAATCATTCAAAATGGTCGCTTAGTCCATAATGTTTAATGAACACAGGAAAAAAGTTATTTAAATGAAGAGAACAGTCAAATTCAAATTCAAATTCAAATTTATTAAAACAGTCTGGTTATAGTATCGTATAACATTACAACCACACCCAATTTAAGGCAAATTATCTTCATTTTGGGCTGAAAATTTGAGCTTTTTAGTTTCGTCTTTTGTCTTACGGCTTTTATCTTCATAAAACCCAGACGCTATCCATGCTAAAACGCAGTTTTACGAAACGTCTCCCAGACACTCCTAAAGATTTACAAAGAAAATCTAGAACAATAGCTTGCCAGAACATAAATTCCTTCAGATTCCTACCCAAATTAGTGCGAAGGGCAGAATTAACAAAATCTACGGGACATGAAGTCATCACAGCGGATTTTAGGGCCGCAGTCGGACACTCCGATGATTTTACGTAGAAGCGTCAGGCAGCCATTTTGTTTTATGTCGTGGCGCGAAATGGAGGTGGATAGCGAATTTAAAAGATTTCGGTTGCAAGACCGCAATTTTCTTTTATGTGGTGTTGCAATAGGCTTTTAACATTTTTGTGCTATGATGAGCATAAAGAGCAAACCAGGATATTATGCGAATAGCCAAACTAGTTATATAAACCTATGTTGGTTAAACTATACCCATGTCAACTAGTACCTAATTTAGAATATCAAAATTTGTCCACATTGATTGATTAGTTAGGTTTCAACACAGAGACCTGAGAAAATAAGAGAAGGTGTTGTTTTTGAAAAATATGTGCAAATAAGTTTCAGTGCTAATTAGTGGAAATATTCATATTCGTATTTGACCCAGCGAAGTATTTGTTAAAGAACGACACGATAAAATTTAAAACTCTGTAGCCGATTCTGAAGGCTTTAATTTTAGTTTTAGTGCTGTCAAAACTAGAATTATTCTAAAGTAATTTAGCTTCTGTTCCTAGCATTTAAGGACTATTTTACTATAAACAAAATTTAGTTTTGACAGCACTAAAACTAAAATTAAAGCCTTCAGAATCGGCTTTTCTATATTTTATTTTCATAATAATGCCCCGAATCCTAGGACAAACAATCCACAGGTTATAAAGAGAAAATATCCTAGAAAAAGTTTTTTTTTCGAATGTCTGTCTTAAGACACCACTTGTACTTTGAACCACCGCCCTATTTCGTCACGAAGGACCTATAAAAGCTCAGTAAAGTGCCCAAAAGGCTCGTTACGAATCGAGCTAAAGCAATACAGGGCCATTAAACATTTAGCACTTGATTTTCCTCCCAAGTTATTTATTAGCAACTAGCTACGTCTTAGGATAGTTACTTACGTAGTTTTGGGTGGTTTACGCAAAGTAAGAAAGTAAAGTATTCATATAATATACTCGCAATAAGTAAAGTGATACATGAAAGGGATTTTCAGAATGACAATTGAACAATTTTCGTTCATCGACGTCCCGTCTCATAAAAGAGGCATATCACTGTACTTTCAATAAAATAATATACTTATATTTTTACCGTATACGATTAATAAAAATAAGAATAGTTTATTTTCATGTTCATGTTATTTATAGCTTAATTAAATTTTCTAAAACAATATCTCACACTAAAAATACACATTTACTGTATTCATAGAAGTGTGCACTCTTTCGAAATAAGTTTACATTTGTGTCGATTCGGTGTAGGACATCTTGACTTATTTGACAGTACTAAACTTAATTTAAGCGTTCTGTCCCTGTGTTTTCGATAAAGAAAGAAAAAGACAGGATGCTTAAATTCAGGTGAGTCCTGTCAAATAAGTTAAGTCATGTTACGCCGAATCGACACATATGTTATTGTTTTGTTTAATATGTGTTTACATCCCTGATTACAATTACTGTTACTGACATGCTGCAAGTCGGCTGGCTGCGTAGGTGTCAGGGATTACTTTAACAAAAATGTTTCACTTTTTCTGTATTGTTATTTATGTCATTATTTAATTTTTGTATGCTTGTGTTTTTATGATCAATAAACGTATTATTATTTATTTAGTTATTTAAATATACTAACATTACTGACGGTACTCAGCCTAGGCCGAGCCAGGGGGCAATTCCGAGTCTATCTCGCTTCGACTGTTTCTCCAGAATAGCCCCCCTGATCCATGAGCGCCTTTATTAACGTGTACATAGATTAACATTATTAATTACATTTCACTGATTATTATATATCATGTTATTCTGATAAATTATCGTTTATCTTTCGTTTAAATCCCATTTGTAATTTATCCACGTTTTATAAAATTATAATTCGATTGTTTTTTTAAACTGCATTGTCCTATTTTTGTCT
Organism: Ypsolopha sequella; assembly: GCA_934047225.1. Lineage (NCBI taxonomy): Eukaryota > Metazoa > Arthropoda > Insecta > Lepidoptera > Ypsolophidae > Ypsolopha > Ypsolopha sequella. The sequence continues at coordinate 5,805,898 of OW204002.1, read as the reverse complement.
ACTTTTTGTAATAATAGATAAAAATAAGAATGTGATTTCGGTAATACATTTTTTCGTCCTTTTAAACCTATTTTATAAGGATTTTTGTATGCAGAGAATGTTACGTCATAAACATGACATTACGTTGAAAGGTCGGATCCTTGTCAGAATTTAGGATGCGTTCAATAAATATATTTTTTCGTATTAAATTTTGCGTGGTGATGACGTCACTTAAGGGCAAATGCCTGGCATCACTTATTTTCATTTAATAAAGGATATGCTCGCTTATTTAAAAACCTGTCTACTAAATAATTTGCCAAGCAACGTGTTTTGTCTTGTTGGATAGGTGTTTTCTATTGAATAAATCAGTGAAAAATGTGTTCTCAAGGTGGAAAATTTCTTAAATCAATACATAACCTCAAAGTGGGGAAGTTGTTTGAGGATAGTAAATAGGAAATATGATTATAATCAGCTGTTATGTAACAATGCAAGTTTGTTAGGTATTTTTTGAGCTATGTGCAGAAAGGGTGATTGGTGGCTTATGCTACGTTTAATTAGTAGTTTAAAAAATGTTTCAATAGTAGATGACACTATTTATTTTTATTTTTTGTATGGCTAAATGTAACATGAGCTGTATTGTAGCATAGCAAATTTTGTAAGTTGCGGTTATCACAAAGTTTTTCGCGTCGTTGTTTTGCTTGATGGTAAATTGCGGTTTACCCTCTTTTCTAGACATGAAGTTGCTCGCTTGTCTGTTGCGATTTCCGAGGTTTTTTCTCGGTCATTTGTCGGCCAGGTCTTTTGCTGATGACTGGTGTTGTGTGTATCATCATTTTTTTTATATAATGGCGGATGTGCCAACAGGAGTTGTGTCTTTAATAAAATAGGTGGGTTTCGTGTTAAATTTTGTTAATATTTCTTGTGTGGAATAGTTCTATAATATTGTTTTGTATTTCAAGAAAATATTTACATTCTTCGGATGGTTTTAAAAGGAATTTTTTCGCCGGGTTGGTGGGAGATCTGACTATTGTCAGATCATGGTACGTATTGCTTTCTTTGTATTTTGAGTCACCGGAATTTTGTTCTCATCGTTCCGTGTGGTAAAGGTTTTAATTTTGTCTATTCTCTTCTAATTCCAGGGTTTTCAAGTTTTCAAGTTTCAAGTTTTCAAGTTCAAGTTTGAAGTTCAAGTTTTCAAGTTTCAAGTTTTCAAGTTCGAGTTTTTGCTGTATTGCCTCGTTGGTGATTTTATCCAGCTGGCAGGGAAATGACCGCCGTGTGGTGTACGCAGTCAAGCAGTTCCTTTGTCTGCGAGGACGGAGATCGTTGACCTTGAGAGGGGGCAGCGGTCGGCGTGCCATTTCCTGTTGAGAATATTGGAGAATTCAAGTATGTGTTGGAATTTTTATTTTTAACCTCACACAATAAGGGTATCTAGGACGGTATGTTTTCAGGACACTTAGTTATGTGTCTTATTGTTAACCAAGTGTAAATTCTTCTTCCTGTTTCACTGAATAACCCAAACTGTAAAATTTAATGTTCCGTAATATTTTTCCTGGTAGAACTGAATGGTGTACCAGACGATTAAGTTTAAAGAGTATGATCGACAAATAGGTATTATGTAGTTGGATTCACGGCTTCCCTGAGCTAGATTTTATTTTGGAAATTATTTCCCTTGTTTGTTTACAAGTTTTGTTACTCTTAAAGTTTTTTTTAATGAATATTTCACAAGATTCCATGTAATCTAGTTACCTGTGGTTAAGGCGGTAACTAACCCATCTAGTTATTCACTTAAATGTTTTATTTATGTCTTGGCAATACTAATTCCAATAAAATATTACTACCTGATGTTAAGGCGGTACCTGACACAACTATTTAGAGGTTCTAAAGGTTTTAGTAATGTCTTGGCAGAATATATGCCAAATGAAGGTCTTGGCCATAAGTTTGTAACTAAGTAAATTTTTTCAGTAACACCTTTGACTTGTGAAATTAGACTTTTTTGATAAAATTAAATACACTTAATTGTAAAGTACCTCGAAGTTTTATTCAGAACCTTTTACCAACTATTAGGTTACAATTAGGTCACTTTTAATTTTATTTTGTTCAGTAGTACGACTGGTGGAAAGACCGGGTACCCGCCGGTCGTGCTATCTGACAGTATGTTGTTGAAATATCATCTAATTGTGCCGTCGATATGAGCTTTTTTATGAAAAACTAATTGGTCAACTCGAGTGAATAAAATATAAAAATCAGTTCAAGAAAGCAATTTTTTTAAACGGTTTTTGAATCTTATATATTGGCGAGCAAAAAAATAGGCCAATTAATGACAAGGCTCGTTTGACTCAAGGATTGGTCGTGGTCAAAATAGGCCAATTAATGACAAGGCTCGTTTGACTCAAGGATTGGTCGTGGTCAAAATAGGCCAATTAATGACAAGGCTCGTTTGACTCAAGGATTGGTCAAAATCGTAACTAACTACTATCTAGCCTTGTTTCAAAGCTGCGCCCCCTGTCACTGTAATCCACACGCCAAAAGATACTTGTACTGTAATTAAAAAAATCTCTACTTGTTATAATAGTAGTTTATGCTACAAGGGCGCAAAGGAATAAATTACGAGGACGATTTAAAACACGAGTGTAGCGAGTGTTTTAAACGTAACCGAGTAATTTATTGCTTTTACGCCCGTGTATCATAGTACGTTTTTCAATGCATAGTGTGAGGAAATAAAAACAAATATAATCTTGTGAACTTTAAATTATAATTGGCTCAAAAGGACTGTATCCAGAGCCGTTAAACAGTGGAAAAAAAAGTATAACGGCTATGGTACACAGGAAAGGCTGCAGGTTAGCCAACCATTGTAAATAAATTAAAAAAAAAATAATAATAAAGCCCTAGGGCAAAATAAACGACATTTTGTTCGGTTTTGATGCATAAAAAGTGGGCCTTTACGAGCACATGCATTGAAAAGAAAATTATATAACCCTTATTTCAGCTTTTAAGTCGTTATACAAAAAATACAAATAAAAAAAATATTTATTGAATCAAAAAACATACAGAAGCACGTATCCAATAAAAACAATAGCATGCAATATGTTGTACAAAAATATAAAGATGTGCTAATTGTATCCTAAAACAATCTAGACAAAGACAGACAGTCCCTATCACCAACACTGACCTAAATGGCCATCTCGAGAGTGACAGTTACCAAAAGCGGCTCACAGCATTTGGGATACTTTGATTTTATTATATATATCAGTTTAATTTGATAAAAACATTACTATATCATGATATATATATATATATATATTGTTTTTTGCTTATAACTTCAATCTGACACAAGTGGTCATTGTCCACCATCCAATTACTGATTCTCCATGTCATAACGAAGAGATTGATACCACTCCCATACTTGTATCATCAAGAATCCCACGGATGTACACTTGCAAGCCGACTATAATATAAGTATATATAGTCTATCTAATATAAAACACAATAAATACTTCAAGTTTGTTTTTGCCCGATACTGTATCATTTTTATCTACTCCTATACTGCAATAAGATAATAACAACAACAAAAGCAGTTTTGTAAGTACCTAGATTGTTTATCCAATGTTATAATATTACATTATATCACCGCAATTATCTGCGATTCGCATCATTTATTATAAAACCACTAGAAACCCCATCAACAGCAGATACGAAAAATATTTTCCAACCTTATTTCTTAAGCCGCGGCCCCTTTATCCTGATTGGCCTTCAAGGCAGCTTTACCGGAACGACGCACCCGAGGTTCATGAACAAATGTCTTCTTCTCATTTTTCGTGAAATTATTATAAATAAAGACGATATTTTTGATGTTCGTAGATAAAGTATTGTGTGCAACTGAACATAATTAGACATTGGGACACTCGTTCTATATTATTACGAAACTCACTTCGTTCGTTTCGTTAACAAGCACTCGTGTCCCAATATCTCAAATTATGTTACAGTTGCACGAAATATTATAGTGATTCGTTAAAAAAACGATTTATTTTTAGAGGACAGTAAATTTCTATACATCTCTCAAATATTAAGACGCAGCAATTCACAAAAATACCGAACCAAAATTGAAAAACAAGAGAGAAATGTCACAGAATTATTGTTTTACTTTGCTTGTTCAACCATATTGAGTTTTTATTGTAAAAGTTTAATAAGATGTTAAGATTAAGAAACTTTCCGTTTTATGTGACTCTCCGATTCAGAATTTATAAAGTTAAAAATAATGTTTCAGGACCTGCTTATCCCTTGCTAAAAGTTACAAAATATGAAGTCGCAAATCGCTATTTGAGCCTTGTGTTATAGGATTAATGCTCACTTTTCTTTGCCAACTCCCGCGAACAAAATTCTTTATGACCAAAGTTATTATGTCAATAAAAAAGTAGTTTGGGTCCTCGAATGTATGAGAAAATTAAATTGACTTTCGGCACGATTTTCGGTTAATTTTCTTGAAAATTTTTGAAATATTTTTAATTGCTCTATCGGCCGGTGGTGAGCTCAATACCTATAATGCTAGAATGTACTAACCGTCGGTGAAATGAGGGTGTCGAGTGTGAACTATACTCACCATAAACACCTCTGACACCCTCTCGGGGATTCATGCCATGACTTTTTTTAGCCTAGCATGGAGAGCTCATTAAGTAGAGTATACATATATTTATTATATTTTTTTTTATCTAGAAAAAAAAAGAATGGGGGCTTTCAAACTTGCCATTTTTAGACCATTTTTGTTACATCTATCTCGAAGGCCAAAGCAGTTAGAAATTTGAAATTTCTGGTTATTTTGTATGCTGTATTTAAATAACAAATACTAAAAACGCTGATTTATGTTGTTTTGGGGTTATATCCCCAAATAATCAACCAACCTAATTTTACAGTTTTTATTGAGTATAATTTTACAGCATTACCTAATTCAAATCCAAATAGTTTATTTTGCAAAATAGGTATACATAATACACTTTTTATAGCTGGGTCCGTTAGCTCATCCAGTTTAGTTTTCCGGAAGAAAGGATGCCACTTGCCACAATTGTTTATTGGACCAATATCTATCGATAAAGATCGGTAGCCTTCGGGAGCCTCTTCAATTTGGGGGGGGAAGGGGGTTCAAAGATGCACTGAGCCAAGCGTCATTTAAAAAAATTAAACTGTCTGAGTTTGTCAACTACATCAAGATGGGTGTCTTTTTCAGGTAAATTAAGGACGTAGAATTCATTTCTGGCATAAAAAATTGTGATATTTTAAGTAGTTTCTTGAAAATTTTTACATAGATTAAAATTTTATGAAATACTTTTTACTTTCAGGCGCCACCAAAAAAAAACCTCAGGTTTTTTTAAGTAACAAAAAATACGTTACGAAAGCCTATTTTATGCAGATAAATAAAAATATAAGTTTTATTGGATTTTTAAAGGAAAAAACCATAAAAAAAAATAAAACAATGTCGGTGAGCTCTTATTTTACTACTACTTATTAACTAACCTGATAAAAGTATATTTATGTATAGTGTATTTATAAAAGTATATATATGCATAAAAACTATAAACACGTAAAAAATGCTTTTCTTTGGTTCTAAAAGAGTATTAACTATTTAATTATCATTTTCATTTTTTGTAGCTTCTACCGCAGTGGTACAATTCGGTACATGTTAAATTTATTTTAACACAGTTGCATCTTTTTTGTATCCTACTTTGCATTGACACCTTGTTATTTCGAGGCAAATGCTGTCCGCAGCTGGGTTGTCAGACCAGTGGGGTATCTATTGGCTAATTTTCTGCTTCCAGCCCCAATCGGGGGGACTAGGCAGAATTTGTTGTAGCACTAAAGCCACTCATGAACTCCCTGGCAAGCTGCGCGTAAAATATGCTGACAAAGGGCCGCTTCTGTTGGTGGTAAATTTTCAATTTGCCAATCTGTTTTTGTAAAAAGATATTTACGGCAATGATTGATAGTCGTGTAGGGACAGGGACTTGATCTGAAAAAGTTCATGTAATATGACTTTTTGCTACGATGAATTTAACTTTATATTAATGTTTTAGTTAGTACTCAGTGATTGGCTAGCATACCTATCATACATGGCTATGACAAACTTATGTAGCACAATCTCTGCCTCATTTATATTGCCATCTTTAAGATCCTTAAACCCTTTAGTGGCAAAAGAGAATAAATTCTATGCTTCAAAAGCACTTTTCTTTCCCCTGCCGTTAAAAGACGATACTGTATCGCATCCACTAAGTTCGTGGAACACAGGCAAGACCTCCGCTCTTTCAGGACCTTTAAACAAAATAAATTGTCTTATGCACACTCACGCTATTAAATTGAATATTTATATATTATAACTTCTTGACTATTAAAAGAAACGCTCATACCTAGAGCTGATTCAATCTAGAGGCATGCCAAGAAATTGTGGTTTTTCCCCGTTACCACATGAACCCATAATACCTCTAATCTTAGCAATTTCAGTACACGTGCCAGAGCGATAACTACCACATCGGTGTTTGCTGTGCATTAACTTCGTATGACCCTGGTCTACTGTATCCGCCAAGTGAACCATCATTCGCGTGTCAGACGCTTCAAGTTAAATGGCTCCAATTTTGGCAGTTCACGAGCAACATTGGAAAGAACAGATTACCCTTCGCTACATAAATTTCTTTATTGATGGGCAAGTCCATCAGGTGATATTTGGACGACAGGAGTCCAAACAGCTCTTCTTTATTCGTGTCATCCTGGAGAAACTATTACTCGCAGTTTGCCAGGGAGTTCATGAGTGGGGCCAGGCTTTAGTGCTGCAACAAATTCTGCCTAGTCCACCCGATTGGGGCTGGAAGCAGAAAAATAGCCAATAGATACCCCACTGGTCTGACAACCCAGCTGCGGACAGCATTTGCCTCGAGATAACAAGGTGTCAATGCAAAGTAGGATGCAAAAAAGATGCAACTGTGCTAAAATAAATTTAACCCCCACTTCATTCTGGACTCATCTGGGTCGAGAATCCCCTCAAATACCAAAAGTCTAGCTAAATCAACGTACAGTGTGCAGCCACCGTGCTTCGAGTATCTACGTTTCATCAACCCCTTTTTCTAACCCAAACAACTGCAATATTATATTTTACACACACACCCACACACTTTACTAAGGTATCCAATAATTACATAATCATTTATCTAATTAAAAATATAACGTCGCGCGCAACTTACGAAGCTATGAAAGTGTTATTCGTTAAACGTCTTACGGAATGTCGAATCAAAAGTGGTTTTACATTGTGATTTAGTCATTAATGTGTTTCGTTTTCCCTGAGTTCTGAGTTCCAGAATACAGCTAAGTCGTATCATTTAACAAATACCTAGTACATTGGTTTTTCTTGAATACTTTATTTTACTTTGTTGAATTATGATATACATTGTTTTGAGCATAGCCGTTTTGTAACATAACGTAGTGTCCTAATCTACTAGACAATCACACAAATAAATCACGGCCAATGATTTAATTTGTAATTAATAAATCGATTTCTCCTCAAGTATGTCATAATAACGTAGGAGACGTAGAGAGGTATATATGCATTACTATAACCTCATTCTACGGATGGTACTGTGATGTGCACACCGTGTACTCGGGATCTCGTAGGGATTTTGTTTAGTTACACCACTTTGTATTTTTAGTTTATATTCTTTTATATTTTCTTTTCATTTGATGCACCCTAATTATCAAGTATATATTAAGGGAGGGGAGCTTTAAATCTGGTAGAGCACTCGCTTGTTGTATTTCTTCAAAAACTCTAGAAGGAATATTTATAGATGGAGAACCACGTCCGCACTAATCGGACACTCTAAGGAATCTTTTTTATGGAGAGCCACCTTCACATCGATGGGACTCTCTAAGGAATCTTCATGGAATCTTGCTCGTGTTTCGTCTGAAAGATCTTTTATATTCGATCTGTATTTATTTTTTGGAAAACACGAAAAAATTCCGTCAATGCGACGTATGTCGATCCATAAAGGTTATCAATTGCCAACTAAACACGAACAAATAGTCCTTTAACCTACCTATAAAACCTAGCCTTACCTAAACCTAACATATTGCCTAGCTATATGTTACAGTACCGCTTCCAGCGGTCATCTTTTAATTATTAAATAAATACATACTAAGTACTGTAAGTACATATGACTGTACATAACACATATGTATATACATCTATAAGCAGGATATTTATTTCTCTTACAGAAGATAGGACTAGTCCAGAACCTATTTGTTAAAGATTGGTACTCGTGACCAGGAACACAATTGTCTTCTTACAGCAGTACTTACTTACTTCACACCTAGAACTATTTGTTATAGATGGTAGAAGCTGCAAAAAATGAAAATGATAATTAAATAGTTAATACTCTTTTAGAACCATAGAAAAGCATTTTTACGTGTTTATAGTTTTTATGCATATATATACTTTTATAAATACACTATACATAAATATACTTTTATCAGGTTAGTTAATAAGTAGTAGTAAAATAAGAGCTCACCGACATTGTTTTATTTTTTTTTATGGTTTTTTACTTTAAAAATCCAATAAAACTTATATTTTTATTTATCTGCATAAAATAGGCTTTCGTAACGTATTTTTTGTTACTTAAAAAAACCCGAGGTTTTTTTTTGGTGGCGCCTGAAAGTAAAAAGTATTTCATAAAATTTTAATCTATGTAAAAATTTTCAAGAAACTACTTAAAATATCACAATTTTTTATGCCAGAAATGAATTCTACGTCCTTAATTTACCTGAAAAAGACACCCATCTTGATGTAGTTGACAAACTCAGACAGTTAAATTTTTTTAAATGACGCTTGGCTCAGTGCATCTTTGAACCCCCTTCCCCCCCCCAAATTGAAGAGGCTCCCGAAGGCTACCGATCTTTATCGATAGATATTGGTCCAATAAACAATTGTGGCAAGTGGCATCCTTTCTTCCGGAAAACTAAACTGATGCCTTTTTTGGGGGCTAACAGTCTAAGCTATTACACGTCAAATTTAATCTAATAAAAATATATGTAATAAACCAATAAATGTACATACATGAACTAAATTAAAGGTTTATTTAACTTATGTAGCAATATATATATATATATTTAAGATTAAAATGATAGGTAATAATTTATATTATATAAGGTGAAATCCAATCAATCGCCCGAACCCATACCGGAGACCCAGCCAGGGACCAGGAACAAGGTTCAATGATCACTAACCGAGCTCCCAGCACGAATCCAGGCGGCCGACCAAACATCCTATATACTACATACTAATAGGTTACATATGTATATAAATACATGCCTACCTCCGCCCATTCGATTAGTCTTGCTAAGAAGAAGGGCAAGAAACTTAACAAGATCATGTCTTTTTTTTCAACATAAAACTTATACTATACAGTATATGACTTAAATCTACTTTAACCAAGGGATAAGAAAAACAAAACAGCAGGAATTCAGGTTAATGAAAAAAAGAAAAACATATATATATCTTTGTCGACCTGTCTCATATAGTCTTTCTCCTTTTACAGTCTGTAATTAATTAATGTTTACACCTTAAGGAATCATAAGTCAGGAAATTATACGAGTACTACTTAATGAAATTAAAATTGAATAATTTGAAATAATTGGTCATGTACGGAACCGTAAAAGAGCGAGGTCCGACTCACATTTGGCCGGTTTTTATTTATCTAGGAAAACTAGCGAATGGTAGTAAGTCAGGAGTATTTACATAATATTGGAGGTCATTTAAAGTTTTCAGAGTATTTCAATTTACTTTTGTTTTAGAGCTACATTTATGTAATATGTATTAACGTATTATATTAATCAAAACATCAATTTATCAACACATATAATAAAAAAGTAGCACCCGGTGTGTCTGTAAATTAAAGAAAAGTAAAAAAATAGAAAAGCGGCCAGTAATAAAACACAAATCAGCGATTTTTAGAATTCTTTTGTCTGTCTGACTGTTTGTTGGCGCACATCTCCAAAACTACTGGGCGGATTTTCATGAAGTTTTCACAGGAAGACAGAACTTATTTTGAATTAGAATAAAGGCATTGTTTCATTATAATTGGGTGTCGAAAAAAGAAAATTATCGTAATTTAAAGATTTTCGGAATTTACATTTCTTCTGTACATAGCAAATAATAATTTCTGATAATAAAGGCCAACAGACGTCATAAACGATTGTTTAAAGGAAAAAAAAAAAAGAAAAATTTGGTTAGAATTATGTAGATAGATTATAAAATTTTAAAATAAAAAAAATAAAGGTGGCGTGTTCTTTATTAGAACGCGCATAAATAAATATTTAATCATTTCGTTTAAATAGTTTACCAATATGTATTAATGTTTTGGTAAATAAAAAGTTTTAATGCGAAATAAGTTGCAGCAATTGAATAACAGATTCTTTGATGAAACAGGCCAGGTACTATCATAACATCACGGAAAATTGTATAGCTAAATATATTAACTACAAATAAAAACTGTAAAAGAAAAGAGCCATGTCTCTCTGTACATTAATAATATTCCAAAAAAAAAAAATAGCGGTTTAAGATACTAAAAAAAAAAAACGGAATTATTGTCGCTATTTCATGCATCATGCAAAAACTACTGTACGGGTTTTGATGCGGTTATTACTGTACGATCCTCAGCATAAGATATGGATTACAAAGAACGAAGGATAGTTTTTATTGCGGATTCTCAAGCGCCTCTGTGGCCGCATTATCTTCTTTCACGCGGACGAAGTCGCGGGCAACAGCTAGTTAGGAATAAAAATATCTTTTTGTCTTTCCACAGTGACAAGTTTCATTATTATTCTTGCAAGGTATTCTCACTGTATATTAAATTATTGAGCACCTTTAAACACTCTATCAATGGTATCGATTCGGTGTAACACGACTTAATATATCGTCCGTGCAAAGGTCCCTGTTACTCCAGGCGGAAAGATCCGCAGTGCGAAAGGGATGGAATCGGGGAATATTGACAAAATGTCGGTTTTAAATTAATAAAAAGTTAACTAAAATAGCTATGGATATTTCCATTTCCAGTAATTAAGATATTGTTAAAACGAATCTCAATAAATATTTTTGAAGTGTGTATACTACCCCAATTTGTCAGAATATCAAAAAAAGTGTAAATTTAGACCTCATTTCAATAATTATTTCTATCCAGTGAAATTCCTCCAATTGCGTTTCTAATATTCCAAAATCTATAATGTAAGTCCCAAAATTGTTATACTAATTTATTTAACTTGGGACTTATTTTGAACAGCAGATAAATAACTTCAAATAGTATCGATATTGACGATATACCCCCTTAAATTAAATCTAATCCTGTGAAATAAGTTAAGTCGTGCTACACCGAAACGAGTAATATAAGGCTAAAAATCTAAGTCCTTTCTGTATCCTTGTTAAGTCGTTTTTTAAAGCAAAGTCTCTATGTCTGTCTATCTGTTCGTCCACGGCATAAGTCAATAACGGCTGGGCGGATTGAGCTGATGGTATTTACATACAGAATCAACCGGAGCCCGGAGAATATCCGGAAATCATTGTAGGATATCGCCTAACACGACACAATTCCAATACGTAAAATTTCTCCGGAACAAACTGTTTGTGAACAAGCTATTTCACGATGTACAATTCATATGAAATTAATGTCTCATAAGTTATTCACTACAGCGCCATCTTTTGGTGACTGGTTTGACGATTTAGATTTTTTTCTATCGTAATGAACAGAAAATCACGTGTTCGTCTTTATGGCATTTTCAAACCTTGTTTTTATCATTAAATATGTACAATCATTGACACCAACACAGTAGGGACACTATCAGTCAGGAGATATTGAAGTGTAATGTACAGCTAGGGGCAAATAACTTGAACAATAAAACGGCGTAGAGGAGGAAAGTTTCATCTTTCGGTCCGTCAAATAGAGACTATGTGCTTCCCGTACTACGTACGCGTATGCTGAGCCAGGCCCTTTCAGCCTCTGTGTCAAAGATTGTTATTATGTTAAGGATTTTATTGTATTTGTTATATTTTAAGCTCTAACTGTGTACTTTTTGTTTTTTCTTGCAGGAGGTTTTAAATATTTTTTTTATCGATCTATCTATCTAACACTACATTCTGGGCCTCAATTCTATTTGTTGTACACTGAACTACATTTCCACTGAACAAAGTAACTACCAGAAACCTACAAGTAGCTGCAAGAAAACTGGAATGGCAATTCCGAATTGAAATGGGTATTTATTTGGTAAAACCTTGATAGAATTTCTTATGCTACACTATTTACATAGGATTCAAGTGGTTTCACCATGTAGTATGTCGACACACCTTTATCTACCCAGTAAAGATTTGGGCACGTTCGTTCCAAAGAGTTTATTTTTAGGTGTATGTTTTCTCTTCATCTTACAATATCAAGTTGGTAGGTAATATTCTTTGAAGTTTAATTTACGACTACCATAAACTAAGTATACGTAGTAATACTAGCAATACTTAGTTATACTTGTATACGTAGAAATAATAGGTCTTTACATATGAAATTGCTGAAATTTTCTTACAAATTCATGAGTTCATAATTCCTGTAATTTAATAGCTGTTTCCATTATTTGTTGTGTTTGAAAGTTGAGTTCTAGGTTTCACATCTACTTATTCAATTTTGTTTTTATTGTAATTTTGATAACCAAATATAACTTTTACTATTAAGTTAAAACAGAAATCTTAAAACAAATAAAAGCCTTTTTCTGTATTCACTTTTCTTTTTTACTTTTATTGCACTATGTATTTTTCACAATTTCAGTATTCCTCTGCAGTAAAAGATTTTCTATACCATTGACTGTATATTAGGTATTTACATATGACATTTCCGTTTTCTATAGAGAATTTGAAGGAAACTCAATTTTCAGTACTAACATATTTGCATTTTTTTTTGGAACAACAAATCTATATAATATAATTTATTTTGTGTATAAATGAGACAACATTAAGCTAACATCAACATTAATTACATTTATGAAAATAGTCAGCTTTAAAAAAATATTACGAATTTTATCATGGAAATGGATGGCATTTAGGACGGACCGTTTTAGGAGATTTAATTTTTATAATTAAACTGAAAATAAAAACAAAATTTAATACGTAGATTTTTTGTACATATTTAATACGTACAAAAAACAAATCATTGATATAGCTATTGAACTACAGGATTTATGAACTCATGAATCTGTAAGAAAATTTCAGCAATTTCATATGTAAAGACCTATTATAAGCTTTTAAAATATAAGTACACCTTTTTGTTACATCATAAGAAGTAAAAACGTGATCCCTTCAGACAACCTCCTTACGTCAGAACAGAGACGGATCTAGGTATTTGTCCAAAGTTACGTAAGTAATGACGTCATCCTGGCGAGTAGTTATCGTAGACAGAGTTTGAATTTTACAACTTTTTTATACGTTAGTACTCTTTTAATGTCTCACTGCAATGGGAGTGATAAAAATTCGTGTCGCTGATTTTAGCTGGCTCTTTTGATTATCTGAGATTTCTCACATACTTGCTAGATTGCCTCTATCAAAAGCTTACATATTATTAAGGCGCTACGGAAAAAAATCGACACTTTTAGAACGTGCATATCTACTTCAGTAAATAATGTATTATTTTGATGAAATAGTATATTATTTTGGATTTTTTTTCTAGGGATCTGTTAGAACAGAAACGCGATTGGAGAAATTCGGCTCGATACAAATATTTATTGAAATGAGGTCTTTTTCGACACTAATTCTCCTGGTTTGACAATTTGGAATGACATATGGACTGAAATTATATTTTATTAAATGGATTGTAACAGTATCTAGAACCTGGTTAAACTAAATTTTGATAGCAACTTTAATATATTTTATATTAATAAAAAACCGACTTTTTGCTACTTTTCCTCGAATCCGTCCCTCTCGCACTGAGATTTTTTTTGCATATGGAGTAAAAGGGACACTAAAACTTTTACATATCGCCTTAAATAAAACATCTGTTAGCTGACATGCTAATTTATATTAATAATGGCTTAAAAACTCACGTGTATGACTATTATTGAAAATGCCGAAATCGTATCGGTGGAACGGTTGGCGTATTAAATAATAATAATTCGTGAGTGTTAAAGCCGTTATTAATAAGAATTTAGCTACCTAAAATATTTTTTGCCATAACCATATAGTGTTAGACTTCTTTTATATCCGTCCATTGTATGCGAGGGTACTCCCAAAATTTTCGAGTTTCGATGGACATATCTAATACCCATCGTATACAAAGTGACTAAAGCACAAAAATACTTACCCAGTACGGGGTGAAAACAGTTGCCCGTACTTTAAACATTTTAAATACCCTTTGATAAATTGTACGCATTGATAAAATTGCAGGCCCGAATTGTTTTGTTTTTAAATCGGCAATGGGCTTACGTTAAGCCCCAACATTGCTTGATGAAAAACGTAAATGAGACAAATAGTATATCGGTACCGACATTTTTAGTTCATTTAAAAGTTCAGTATACAACCATGTTAGGTAATAAAAATAGTAAAAGTGAAAGTGAAATCATATATTTGCCAAAAAAAAAAACACAATAAAAGAAAAAAGACTACAACATAATGCAAAATGGCAAAAACGAGCAAACTCACCAAACACTACAAGTTGAAGCAACTTGCAGCGCTGATTTTCAGTTTGCCCCTTTTTTAAAAGATATAAAACAAAAACGCAATAATTATTTAATAATTATTTATTTATTTAAAAAGTACAACATTATAATTTAAAACTAATCAGTTACACAATTCAATACATATAACTTAATTAAATCTACTAACAATCTTCGACCAAAATAAAATGAATGGACGGGCCTTGTCTTTACAGTTTCCTCACTCATAACGAGTCTAAGCAATTGGATATATACTTCAATACCTAATTTTTATTTTTATGTTTATTTTGCTTTTTGCACTTTGTAAATGCACAAGAAGGTATTTTTTCGTCAGTTATTTGGATGGCATGTAATAATAAGCGTACGTGTCACTCTTCTAACAGACAGAGACAGAGATGAAGTGAGAGCCGGCGCTCACTTTACAGACTTCAAAAATATGTACGCTATGGCCCGTCCATTTATTTTATTTTGGTCGAAGCTAACAATACGAAACAAGATCACATCGTTTTAAATAATTACAAAATAAATTGAAAAAACAATAAATAAAACAACAAATAAAATAAGTAAAAATTGTTTGTTTTAGTAAACAAATTAACGATTAGGACAATCCTTCCACTCATCACTCAAAACGCAAAACATTCACCTATCACAGTTATCAATCTGTCAGCAAATAATTCGAATTCTGGTGCTGACGCAAAGGATATTACGATTTTCTTTACGAACCAAGAGATATCCAAATTTTTCGTGTTAGCTCCGTACAAATATTTTGTTTGAACGTCCGCCATATTTGAAAGCATTTTACCTCCTCTTACCCCCCAACTGTTTGGCTCCATATGATACCAGCAACACATGTTATAAGTTTCATTCAGTCCCCAAAATTATAATGACTTTTAACGGGACACCTGACGCTGGAACATCAACAACACCAGGTTTTCAAGGGTTCATTGGAAGAAACTAGGTCTCTTCTCTATAATTCCATCTATAAACAATGTTTTAAGATTTATATAGGTACTTTTGTCAAAAAAAAAAAATGTTTTCCACTCTCTTTTTTTTGGTTTTCAATTCGTTTTACAACGCGGTTAAGAGATCAACTTGTTTTTTTTTATAAAATAGGCAATAGAAATATGAAGGGATGTTACCTAAATCCAATATTTTTTTCCCTACAAAATATTTCAGTATTAGCTAAAAACACACCAATTTGTTATTTCGCTGCGTGATCACTAGTATTACGCGTCCAAGAACAAGAGGCCAAGGAGCCAACATATAATCGCCTCTATGAAAAGCAAATAACGTCTTTGCCATTAGACTTATTGTGCTGGACGGGTAATAAAAAAGTTGCTAGGGTATGCCATCCTCTTAAGGGGAAAATATTCGTATCCTCTACGAAACGCACAAATTAAGATGGTTCTTCTTATTTTTGAATTACAGATATTAAATAAACGTGATTTATGGCATTTCGCGAACATAGTTTAGTGTCAGTTAGAC
Organism: Ypsolopha sequella; assembly: GCA_934047225.1. Taxonomy (NCBI): domain Eukaryota; kingdom Metazoa; phylum Arthropoda; class Insecta; order Lepidoptera; family Ypsolophidae; genus Ypsolopha; species Ypsolopha sequella. The sequence goes on along the minus strand of OW204002.1, from coordinate 5,789,725 downwards.
ATTTCCGGCAAAATTTTTATTTTATGCTTTACGTTGTAAATGTATGGGCGCACATAATTAAAAGTGTGTTTAAAGTTTGTGTGCCCATACATTTTAAACCTCAGGCATAAAATAACAAAATTTTGCTGGAAAAGTTCAACTGACACTAAACTATGTTCGCGAAATGCCATAAATCACATTTATTTAATATCTGCTATTCAAAAATAAGAAGAACCATCTTAAGTTGCGCGTTTCGTAGAGGATAGGACTCGTTCCCCCTTAACACACTCGCGTCCACGTTTTGCTACGACGTAGCAAGTGCTACGATCTCACAGATTTCCCACTTTCTAAACCCGTTACCCGGATAAACGAGTGTATCAACCTTTTAACCATAATTCTTATACAATTATTAATTTAAGTTGGTTTTTAAAAAGGGTCAGGTTTCTTCCCTTGCGTGCCTTTACTTATGTTCCCTAATTTGATCACATTTGTAGTCCTAAAGCTGGGGATTTCAAATTTATTACCCAAACCTTAGGGTCGAAAGAGGTCTGGATAAATTGTGAAGGACAATTTATGTAAATGTTACAGTGAATGAGTGAATGTTAGAGAGCCGGTTGACATTTACTGGTAAAATATGCAATTTCGTATAAATAATGCACTTTCGGGGCAAATCAGAAATTTTAAATATTGGTTAGTTTAAAGAAATACAAAAGTTATTCTGTCTTTTTGTGTTGGTTATGCACACAAATATTTGTTTTTCTGGCTATTATGTTAATTTTTATATGTAAATAACGTCTAGTAAAATGTACTGTTTATTTTAAATAATTTCATCTACACTCATATCGTAAAAATATATAACCTATTGCATGAGTGTAGATTAAGTAGCGTATGAAACTACACATAACTAGGATGATTGTTCCTGGGGGTCTAAAGAACACGTCAAAGAAAGATGTTTTTTTTTAATCGGTGTTGTCCCACCAATTCTCCATACTTGACACTTTTTCTAAGATTTAGTAGACTATTAAGCCTTCCGAAGTAAACACAAATTAATGTGCACCGTACACATCAAAACCCATGACCTCTAGATTAGCAGGCGAGCGTTCTACTACTCGGCCATAGAGATGGACAACCCATTAGTTAATATCAACAATTCCCATTGCTTTTGGCAGCAACAGGAACCACTCTTATATGAGAGGAATTTACATAAATTATTCATAAAATGCTTTTAAAACCTCAGGTTTAAAAGAAAATTATTTATCTTACCTCAAATTCTATGAGTGAGGACGGTTAACGAATAAATTATATTTCAACCAAAAACTTGCGAAAATAAGTGAAAGTAAAATATATCCAATCAAGGGGTACTCTTGTCATATATGTTGGAAGTATATTATCCTAAGTCTAATTTATTAAACTCAAACTCAAACTCAATTTATTCGTAAATAAAATTATTTACAGGTCAATAGTAATTTACATTATTAGCGATGAATTATCAACATTATTCACACTACATATTATATTATTATTAGGTATATATGATATGTTAAACAATAGGTAATTTATAAAAAATATTCTTAATTCATTATATAAAATGTTAGTTCGTTGTTGTACACAGAGACATTAAATACAATTCTGTACAATAAAAACATGTAAAGAGTAAAGGTATAGGTATATATGTATCAAATATTTCTCCACCGCTATATTTTTCCTGTATTCTTTACAAAACTGTGTAATAGGATGATTACTTAATTATTTTTACGTTATTAGTTTCGAAGATAAAGGAGGTAACAAATTTTCAGTCATTAGTTTTGGAGATAAAGGTGGTTATAAATTTTCAGTCATTAGTTTTGGAGATAAAGAAGGTTACACATTTTCAGTCATAAGTTTAGGAGATAAAGGAGGTTAGACATTTTCAGTCATAAGTTTACGAGATAAAGGAGGTTACCAATTTTCAGTCATTAGTTTTGGAGATAAAGGAGGTTATAAATTTTCAGTCATTAGTTTTGGAGATAAAGGAGGTTTCAAATTTTCAGTCATTAGTTTTGGAGATAAAGGAGGTTATAAATTTTTAATCATTAGTTTTGGAGGTAAAGGAGGTTACAAATTTTCAGTCATAAGTTTAGGAGATAAAGGAGGTTTCAAATTTTCAGTCATTAGTTTTGGAGATAAAGGCTATATCTTGATATATAAAGAACTAACTTAAAATATGAGATTCTCTAAGTTCTTTACACTGGAAAGCAACACGAAAGTAACCTGAAAAGATAAAAGTAAAGTTAATTTTCATTATTGCCTGTCCATTTCGTTAAGATTTTTGGAAAGCAATCACCTTCCAGATAAAAAAATTTGGCTTAAATACAATATAAAAGTATACATTTAAATATCTAGACAACGTTATAATATAAAAATTTAAGTAAAATAAGCATTTTTTTTTAATGTTTGAAAGCAGACTTATTTCCAAAATTTCTGTCTTAAGCATTTGAAGTACATTCTCTCTAAGACCCATGGAAATGGGTTACTCTGAATACAATAATAGCATATAAACATAGCTGCAAGGCAAATCCAATCTTTCTCTATCCGGAATATTGTAGGTTTATTGATATTACCGCCGTATATTTCCTATTAACGAGCAACTCAGATAAAAGATAATAGCCTCTTATATCAGTTGTTTGTCTAACGTTTCATAGACCATGTGTATATTGGAGCGTAAATATTGATAAGCAAATTGTACAATATCATTGATGATAAATAATCAATTAAAATATTAGCAACTTGTACAATATCATTGTTGAGAAAAGACGAAATAAAAATTTATGTAAACACACATGAAATACAATGTTTTGTATTATGTGCAACTGTAACATAATGTGAGATATTGGGGCACGAGTGCTTGCTTACAAAACGAACGAAATGAGTTTCGTAATAGACTTGCACGAGTGTCACAATGTCTAATTATGTTTAGTTGCACACAATCAACGATCATCAAAAACTATTTCACGAAAAATGAGAAAAAGAAAAATCGTCGTGACATGTCATGATATTTGAGCCCGTATTACAGTAATTATCTATATTCAATTCTTCAAAATGTTACTATAGAGACCATATTCAGTTAAGTAATTTTTTTTCTCAAAATAATTTGGCTAACCCGCTACAGTCAGGTTTCCGCCCAGGTCATAGAACTATAACTGCCCTTGTCAAAGTCACTGATGATATCCGCTATAGTATGGATAAGCAACATCTCACAGTTTTTACATTGCTCGACTTTAGCAATGCTTTCAACTCAATAGATATTGACCTGCTTCTGGGGGCGTTACGCACTCTTAACATTTCTCTAGCTGTTGTTTCCTGGTTTGAATCATGTCTCCGCGTTCGCCAGCAAAGCTTAAAGGTAAACGATGTTACTTCTAATTAGTGTCCGCTAACAACTGGTGTACCGCAGAGTGGCGTCTTGTCTCCATTACTTTTTTCAATATTTATAAATATTTTTTTCAATATCTATCCTTGCCAAAATTATCTTCTCGCTACCACTTTTATACTGACGATCTACACCTGTATAATAATGAAGCCATCCAACCTTTGAATAAAGATTTACAGGCACTAGCGGACTGGGCAAAACCTTTCAGTCTTTTAGTAAATTCTAGCAAGTCCCAAGCTATAGTAGCTCAAGATTTGCTAGCTAAAGTAGATGATGACCAAATTATCAAGGTAGTTTTTGGTGGAATTGTAATACCATACAGTGACACCGTTAAAAATTTAGGGGTTATGTTTGATAAAAAACTTTCTTGGGCTCCTCACATAGAATCCCTGAGTAGAAAGATGTCCACGCAATGAAGCGTCTGCAGAGCTTTTTGTCAATCAAAACCAAAATTATGTAAGCGTTATCATTTCTCCTCCCTATTTTAGATTATGCGCACTCTTGTCAGTTAGACCTCACTGAGGAACTTCTCAATAAATTCGAACATCTCCAGATATTTGTATTCGTTTAATATCCTCTCTTTGCAAATATGACCCTGCATCTGAATTCCGTTCGCAGTTAAATAACAATACCAAATAAATTAATATTTAAAAAGACTTATTTGTTTTTCATTTAGTTTGTATTATATATGTTTATATAATCCTATAAAACACTTTGTTATAATTCATTCCAGATATGTTTCGACTTCTTGTTGGCATCAGTAGAACTTAAGAATAAAAATTATATAATATACTAAAATATGACGGTAAAACTTTGCTGCACGTCGTCTTTTCCAGTGGCGAGGGTGGGATGGGGGAATTAGATAATGTTAGTGCTGTGCAGTGTGCTCCAGAATAAGTTCTATAAAAAACCCGAGAGACAAGCAATTTTTCTCCGGTGTTCGAGGCTTTTAACGCTTTGAATCCATAAGGAAACAACAATTTTTATCTATTTTCAATTTTATCCATGGTGATACGGTGTTGTCACGTTACTCTCACGTTTCTGCAATGTAACGTATTGATTTCTCATATTTGGTAGTTTCCTCTTAGGGGTTTCTTGATGATACTGTGAGGCGAGGTCAGTTGGAGACATAAATATGGTGATATTGTAAAACACTACATGTGTTTTCATTAAGATGATGAAATTTAGGTTTAATTATCCTCGAATTTCCAATCACTGTATTATTATACACATTAACGCTTGATGCACCTAACTCGGCTTAAGTTTGTGTAAAAAACATACAGAGGCAGTCTTATAGAAATAATGTTCTGTATGGAGTACACGCCACTTGACTGAGGCAGTACTTTTTAGTTTAATTAATTAAATATTTCTGCCCCTAAATAATATTAGTTATCAATACGGTGTACGTATAGGAATTTGAAAATAAACTTCTTGCTGCATAATATAAAATTGGTCTGATGTCTCTTTTTAAAAATAAACTTTGATGTCTGCCTTACAATTAGATTCTTATGGATTGAAAAGGCTGCTTTACCTAGACATATTATTTATAACAGTAGAATAAAATACAATACAACGAAATAAAACTCGAGTAGTTAAACTTTATCCGTGACTTACGTATCGAATCAAAATCTATAGGGCTGCTTTACCCCGTATTACAATTGTGATAAGAGTGAAAATTGGCTCAGTAGATATTTCTTTGGCGGCTAGTTTATCCAGAATTCCAAAGCCTGCACGTGACAGTGGTTTATTACATGACTGTTGATCAATCGAGTGCACTCGTAGCGAAAAGTCCAGCAGTCCTAACTCTATTGAACCCGAGATTGAATAGGTTTTGAAATGTCTTTTTTTCGCAAGTGAATCGTTCGGGCTTATTCAACCGTGACTTTGCATTTGTTTTGTCAAATAATCTTTGTTAATTTTTTATAAAATTTATATACATATATTTATTCGTATGCATAGATTTTATTATGCTTATTATTGTGTTTTATTATTTTGGCTGATTGCAGAAAAGAAATAAAAGAAAAAAAAATACCATTGCGTTACAAAAACGCCGAGAAAATGTTCTTCTGGATATGAGGAGCTCTGACAGTAAGAAAAAGCAGCAGGTTGAGTCGGAGATACAATCGTATAGTATTTAGGCAAATACTTCTTGCGATGTGGTATCTTTTGCCATCATGTTCAGCTTTGGGAAAGCAATGTTGCTTCCTTGATATTTACCGTTTTAGACCAGTTAATTTTGCAAAAAACTCATTTTCATCTAGGTCCGTTGCACCACATGCGATAATACGACACATTTTCTCTTTTCGCTATTATAGCGATCTTGCTGGCATGAAAAAATATTAAATGTACTATTTTTAGTAATTTGACACTGTATGTTGTGGCATTAGATGTGAATCACAGATAAAAGCATAAATAATTATGTAAATTTCCTGATGGCAGCGCGCGCATTAAGCTTACGGGGTCGTTTAAATTTTTTTTATTATTACGATCAAATTAACATATTTTATTTATCAAGAATTATATCTAATAACAAAAAATGAATGATTTAAAGTCGTACTAGTTTGAAATACTTAAGAAATTAAATAATCCTTCGTCAAAAACAAAAAAGAAATCTCCTGTCAAAATACTCTTATTGTCAAGCACTAAATATGAAAATGCCTTTATCTGCGGAATTCTTTCTTGAAGTTGATCACGGAAGTCACGAATAAGTTTTGAATTGGGTCCCTATTGTGCGAGGCGCGAACAAAGAAGCATTTGCTTCAAAATGTATTTTTTTTAATCCTCGGGCTGGGATTTGACTGTATCCAGATTGGGGATTCGTTCATTCATTTATTTAATACATTAGCAATAAATATTGCATTTGAATTTTAATTATTTGAGTATATACTTAATTACTACTAGGTATAAATTTAGTTTAATATAATTAAGAAATCTATTTACAAAAATAAAACCGTAAATTAACACACAAAAATCTTAATCAAGTTATTTTAAGTTAGATGCTATTTAATGTGCCAACTTTAATCCCAGTTCAATCACTGAATTTAAACATTTATCTTACAAGTATTCTTTATTTTTATTTTTGAACTGGATATGACTGGTTATGATCTTAAGGTCTGTAGACAAATTGTTAAATTTACTCGTAGAAACTGATTGGAATATTGTTGAATGAAATGCGATTTGCAGCATGGGCCAACATGGTTTGAAACCAATTTGTCCAAATCCTGTGTAGACAAGCCCTTACAAAAACTCATTCTTAATGAGAGTGGTCATTTATTGATGGCGTGACGTAAAGCGATGTGATTGGTCGATCCAAATTGTTATGGACCAGCTAATTTGATGAGAAACAATAGGTTGCTCTGAATAAAATATTAGGTAAGAGATTTGTAAGGATTCTCTGAGGTTTTCTGGGAACAATATCAGGCCTTTTGTTTTGTGAACGACAATTCTATTTTGTTAGCTTTGTGCCAATAGCGTTATGATTTACCTACTAAAGGTATTTATGCCCGCAGGTTTGCCCGCAAATTATTCGTTTTTTGTTTATTGAAAAAAAGCTGCCAGTAACCCTGGACTACAAAAGTCTCATTGAGGTCCGTTAATTGGTTGTTTTTGGATTTATAATATGAACAGCTTTCTTTTGCCAGCGGCTTTGCTCGCATATTTGTCTTTGTTAGTGAAAAATCTGCTGTTCCATAGACAAATAATGAAATGTGACAAAATAGTATTTTGTGCAACTGTAACATAATTTGAGACATTGGGAGACGAGTGCTTGTTTATGAAACAAACGAAGTGAGTTTCGTAATAATTTTGCCCGAGTGTCCCAATGTCTAATTATTATTAAGTTCAGTTGCACAAAATACTAGAATAGTGTTGTAATCACTAATCATTGATGTAGTATAGAGTACGTATATACTTAATTTATGGTTCTTTATAATATACTTTGTTGGTTGAGCTCTCAGTTGAGCTGGTTGATCTATATTATCTGTGGTTGAACAATGGATGTAACACAAGTCATGAAAGTCACCCAACCGATAAAACAAATCGTTAATCGTAATTTCTACGAATCAAACAAGGCGAGGGCACACTATAAACAAATGTGGCGAGGGTGCATTATAGGTATATGACACAAGATAAGCGGTTATCGAGTTCTGTCAGTTTGACTTTGTTATTTTTCAGGATTGATATCAAAATGTAACAAAATTATTTTACTGCATCGTATCGCGCTTAAATCTACTATGCGTCTCAATTAGTACTATCAGTGAATTTATCATTATTATTATTATTTTTGTTTTTTTATTTATTTAAATGGTATGACATTACAGACAATTCTATTTCGTAATACAATTGCATAAGGTTAAATAAAGTTAAATTAGTTCTACATATAGGTAAATTAGATTTTAGTAATTAAAGCACATATTTCACAGGTATTAGGACAACTCTTTCAATTAATTTCAACCATCACACTCGCAGTACTTCAAACTTTCTTTTGCTAGATTCACAATCCTATCAGCGAACAAGTCACATTCTGCTACAAACGACAGTAAATAGTGCGTGCACGCCAAAGATTTCAAAAGTAAAAGATAAGCCCTTACCGTAGTATGACAGCACCAACATTTTTCCACCTTTAAACACGTTTGGAATCAGTGATCATCTGAACACAGTGATAGTTGGACGCCTTAATGAATTTTTGAAAGAAAAGGGTCTCAATATGCCATCGTGTGCATTTTAAAAGTGCACTAACATTTCAAGAAATACGAATAAAGCCAAAAGTGTGACATTTCACATTCAAAAACAATGCAATAGATTTTAGGTCCCAGGGCACATCTAAATTTTTAGAAATATTTGGTGCACGCACGAGCGGTGACATCCTGCGGATGACTGTACGTGAACTTGGTATAGAAAGGACAAAGGGACTACAGAAATGACCGGTGATCTGGTGAAGTTATCTGCTAGTGCGATCACATTCGAAGTTGAGACGCATAGAAGATTTTAATACGTTAAAACGCAGGTGGAGCTAATAGCATTAGTAATCTGTTTTGATCGTCATGATTGGTTCTTCTAGCTCCATGGAGAGTATAAGGTAAATTGGTCATTGGATAAACGAACCTAATTCAGCTGTGAAAGTGCAGAACGGCAAGCAAAATGGTTGGAGTTCTGTTTAGGATTTATTTGTTTCTGATTATCTTTTCACTATTATTATGTTTAGGGTTTCCCAAGCGAAAGAATTCGTTATAAATCAAATAATATAAGGTAAAATTTTTCCAAAGTTCTTAAAAAAGTGTCGAGGTTGTGGTTATGTTGATATTTCATGAGCTTATGTCGTAATAAAAGTGGCTCAATAAATCGATGAATCATTTAGCAAAGCTTCGCCAAATCGCGGTATTTGCGGTAGGTTAAAGGACATTATTCACGCTGGCAATGTCGATAATGCCGCTTTTAGGTTTCACTGATCCCGTAATTGTGAAACGAGGCAATGATTTTGCTGACTGAATAATTTTATTGATTTCTGTTTTGTGTATTTTATCATACGTACGTATTTAAGGCGCTACGGAAAAGAAATCGACACTTTTATATCTATTTATACAACGTGTAACAGAAAGGTGTAACCATATTTGAAGAGCTTATTCAGTCAATGCTATAGAACAACTTTTACTATGGAGCCAACCCTAATATTTCAAAAAAAAAATCTGTCTTTCCAGACATTTCGGCCGAGCAGCATTGCAATTTTCTATGAAACAGTAACATTTTTTTTTCGAGACACAGGTTTTGTTCAATAGTACAAGTTGTTCTATACCATTGACTGAATAAGCTCTTCAAATATGGTTACACCTTTCTGTTACACGTTGCATAAATAATGTATTATTTTGATAAAATAGTACATTATTTTAGGAATCTTTTGCTAGGGATTTGTTTAATAGAAACGCGATTGTAGAAATTCGGCTCAATAGAAATATTTATTGAAATGAGGTCTTTTTCAACACCAATTCTCCTGGTTTTTACAATTTAGAATGACATATAGACTGCAATTATATTTTATTAGATGGGTTAAACAGTATCTAGGACCTGGTTAAACGAAATTCTGAGAGCATTTTTAGTAAATTTTAAATTAATAAAAAACCGACTTTTTGCTACCTTTCCATGAATCCGTTACTCTCGCACTGAGGGTTTTTTGGCATATGGAGTAACAGGGACGCTAAAACTTTTATATATCGCCTTAAGTAGGAAAGACGGCTTCTGTGGTTTATTGGTTTGAATTAGGCCACGTAGTATTATAATAGCATTTAGTGCAACTGTGACAAAATAAGGGCTTTTGGAACACAAGGCTGAGTTTCGTTAAAAGCTGTCCGAGTGTGCTAATTATGTTCAGTTGGAGAGCTTTCTTTATGTATGGCAATTGAAATATCATCTTCGTGTAACATAATTTAATTTTTTTTTTCAACCATTTCATGAATATTTTGAAAAAGGAAACGCGGGTTTCTTTTTCTTATTCTTATTTTTGATCCTATAAGCTTAGGCAAGAATTTTAACTTTTTAGCCTAATAAAGTATTGCTTAGGCTAGAAATATACATTTCTACATGAAACGTTTAAAGTTCAGTAGTATATAAGATTAAATAATATTAGTTGGCGAAACTCAAAACATAGGTATTACTAGTCTATATGAACAACTGTTTGTATGGGAGCTAAGCGAAATTCGCAACTTTTTTTCCCTTCCTCCCATACAAATTGCCCCGATCAGCTGACTGATCCAGTATGGAAAGGTGAAAACAAATTTTAAGAATTTCGCTTAGCTCCCATACAAAAACAATTGTTCATATAAACTAGTACCACCTATGTTTTGAATTTTGCCAACTAATATTATTTAACCTTATATACTCGTATGTTGGTATATACATGCCATAAACGAACAAAATTGCTTTGAATATACCCGGAATATGAACGTTTATTGGATGTATATTTTACGGTTTCCCAATATTTTGAAAGCTAAAACGTTTCCAGCAGATTGGAACTCGTTTAAACGTTGATCGATTGGATTGGCTAATGAAGAAACGGTGTTTGCTGTTTTTATACAAATTTTCGATGCCACTTTCACAGGTTTCGTTTAAAATGTTTTCAAAGTAATTTTCGGCGACAATTAATAACCTCCTCAGTGTTTAATTTTTATTTTATTTTTTTAAGGGCTTTTACCAAAAAATAAAACGCTAACCCCCATAGCAAAGCTTTGGTCAGTGCAAATGCTGCCGTTCTGCCTGTCTGTATTCGGCATAACTGAAGTGTGCTAGCTTGGTTTATTTAGGTAAAATTTTACATGTAAGAATCCATCCATCCATCCATCAGCCCGGTTAGTCCAGTGCTAGACATAGGCCTTTCTAGATTTCACTACTCTTGGCGATACTCCTGATGCATATAGCCACACATGCTGGGCAGGTGGGTTGGTGAGCGCGGTGCCGTAACCTCTCGCACTAGTGACACCGCTGCCCGTCATAATTGGGGATTGAAGATACTGCCATCAATCGGACCCTCACTCTGTCCTCTGTTAGTTAGCTGCCCTCTTACTCTCCCCGAAAAACTTCGGGGGTGTTTCCGAGTAAGATGATGGTGTTAGAGCCCGGCATCAGCTCTAGTACCTTGGTAACATTATTTTTTTTTTTTTGATATACATGTAATTACGTAAGAGCATTTATCTGGGATAAAAAAAACGTTAAATTAATCGACCACGCTTAATCATTACCGTGCTTGATGGAAATCATCAATTGGATCTAGGATGAAGGATGCTCCTCTAGAAAGAGGAAGCGCGAAAGCAGGCGAAACGCATGGGCGTAGCATTGGCGCCTCACCCTGCCCCACCGTGGCTACGCCCATGGCAAAACGTTAATAAGTCTGAAAACAAATGACTGATTGTAAAATATTGTAAATAAAACAAATTCCACTACAAAAAAATTAAAAAAAAACAGTGGAACAGTTACCAAGTATTAGTTTTATTTACAATATGTTGCAAATGTTCCCTATATCGAATGTGAAATGGATCCCACGTGACAAGCCCGACTTAGTTTGGGGTCCACTGGAAAACGTAGACATTAAATAATTTGTTTTTAATCATTTATTATAACTGTTTTCTTTTTATGTTTAGATTAAGGATTTAATTTTAAAGCATGTTTTAGTGTAAGTTTTCAAGAAATAAATAATTTGTATTTGTATTTGTATTCCATCAAGACCCAACAACGACAAGTATCAATTTATACAAATGACTGACACTACGCGCAACTAACTGCTCTTTACCACTAACTCCGTATCAGCGTTGTCAACGGTCCGGTATTCGGATCGTTGACAACGCTCACTGACAACGTTCGGATTTGACGGACCGATAAGCGCATGTTTTGAGAACTGTAAATATTAGCAGTGTTACTACAAAACGATGTTTAACTTTAGACAATGTTTAAATCTGTCGTTGTCACCATTTCTTTCATATTGTAAAAGAGTGACAGCAACAGATTTAAACACTGTCTAAAGTTAAACACCGTTTTGTAGTAACACGGTATGTATTTACATATGAAATTGCCGTTTTCTATAGAGAATTTGAAGGGAACTCAATTTTCAGTAGTAACATTTTTGCATTTTTTTTAGGAATTACAAATTCGACTTATGTAATTTCTTTTGTGTATGAATGAGACAGCATTAAGCTAACAGTAACATTAATTTAATTTTATGAAAAGTGTCAGCTGTTAAAAATTATTACCAATCTTATCATGGAAATGGATGGCATTTAGGACGAACTGTTTTTGAATATTTAATTTTTATAATCACACTTAAAATAAAAACAAAATTTAATACGTAGATGTAAAACCTTGAAATTCACTTTCAAACAAACACAAATAATTAAAATAACTATTGAATTACAGGAATTATGAACCTGTAAGAAAATTTCGGCAATTTCATAGGTAAACCTATTACATGCGTAGTTTAGGACCTGCGCTTCTCACGGCGCCATATCGGAACACGACTACGTATCGTTTGACGGCATAGTTTCATTAAAATTTCAGCACAAACAGCCCTGCTTTACTTTTGCTAATTCTACAATACGTTTCCATCTTTCACAAGTTCTCACTTTACAAATCTATTAATATTCTTAGGAAGTTTGCATTGATTGATTGACTAAAACTCAGTAAGTATTGAACTTCATTAAAAGTTTTTATGATGAATCATTCAAGTTATTCTATTTATCATACTTACTAGCTTTTGCCCGCGACATGGCCCGCGTGAAAATCCAAATTTGTGATACACTGGGCTATCCAGTTCTCAACACAACCCGCGAATTTACCCATATGTGTCCCCATACCGTAGCGATATGTGTTGGTACTCACTTTGTAGTGAGCCACTTGTGTTCTAGCTAGAGGACGCAGTGTATTCATGGCTTGTTAAATACCATTATGCCCTACCGTCACCTGTTACAGCATTAGGTAGTGAAGAATACGCAATACTCTTGTCGAATCTATCATTGAAATGAAGATTCTTTCTGCGTTTCTATAGTGCAATGATATATTGTTAATTTGTATCTCCTTGCGATAGATAAATCGCCAAGTGTTTAAATATAGAAATTTATTTCTAGCAAAGTTACGGCGGCGGCGACTCGGCAAACCCCGCCGCCATCGTCACCCCTCCGCCTGCAGGCACTGCTATAACTGATGTGATCGGGGCCGCGAAAGACGAAGAAGAGTGGACTTAAGTCAAATATGCACGAAGAAAGGCACCTGCTAATGTAGTTACGGGGACAGCTGCACCAGGCACGACCACACTTGAAGCATCGACCCGAACCAAGCACCTTCACCTTTACTATGTCAAGCAGGGTACTAGTGAACAAGCGATAGTTGACCATCTTAAACATATATGCAGCTACGAATGTACTGTCGAAACACTAAAACCGAGAGGAAAATACGCGTCATTTAAGCTGGGAGTTCCAGCAAAACTGGAAAACCTAGTTCTATCTGTACATAAATGGGCTTAGGATATCTGCATTAAGACTGTACCTGAGCCTAGAGCATGACCAACTCCAGGCTATCTAGGATTCGTTTGAAGAAATTCGGACTCTCCTTGTATTGAAAAAAATATATTTGGTTTAATGATCTTTTCTCTTGGGATCTTACGTATAAACAATGTACTAAGATTTATACTTTTGTCAAAAAAAATGTTTTGCACCCTCTTTTTTTTTTGTTTTCAAACGTTCGCTTCAAAAACACGATTAAGAAATCAACTTGGTTATTTTTTCATAAGATAGGTTATAAAAATATGAAGGTATATCACCTAAATTCAATATTTTTTTCCCTACGAAATTAGCTTTTAGCTAAAAACACACCAATTTGTTGTTTCGCTGCGTTATCACTAGTATTACGCGTCCAAGAAGAAGAGGCTAAAGAGCCAACATATTATAATCGCCGCTATGAAAAGCAAATAAAGTCTTTGCCATTAGACTTATTGTGCTGGACGGGTAATAAAAAAAGTTGCTAGGGTATGCCATCTTCTTAAACCTTGGCGGCAGAATTTTCGACTCTCAAGAGAACGTGAGTCGGAAAGCCAACACGGTTACTATGGTTACTATTTATTCACAGCTGTCACAGAATATCGAAAAATCACCGCGTGGAAAAGTAATCAAAAAGTACATTCGCTTACGAACGCTGTCAGAGTCATTCCAAATGTCACAAAGCGATAATAAAGTCGTCTCCGAAAAAGTAGCATTTCACCACAGCTTTAAGATTAGTGACATAATCAAAAATCGTCCTTATTGCTAGGCGAAAAGAGTTAAATTAAGTCCTAGCGAATAGTATACCGAGAAGCAGCCTTACGATTCGGTGGTTGGTAATGGGCATCATTAATCATTGTGAATTTGGCTAGAAATATTTCCCTCAACGTACACGCTCGTTATGAAATATGAAATTTGAATAAGTTAGGCTTTTTAACGTTCTAAGTATGTACATGTACTCAGGTACACTTATATAAATTGAAATTTCTTCATTATTTGGAAGATTTACGAGAAAAATATTAATGTACGAGCAAATATCGCTGTGGTTTGAAAGGAGATGTAGTGACTAAAATAGAAAAATAATAATTCCGTGGTTTAGGCATCGAGAAAAGATGGATTATAAAAAAAATATGAAATTAATTATGGAGTGGGAGTGGAAGATAAAGCTGGACACGTCCATTCTGGAACAACTTATTCTGAACAAATTGGTGAGATTCTGAGTACAGCAAACTCAAAACCACTTAGAATAAAACAGCTTTTTGAATGTGGAAGAAGCAAAACGGACGTGTCAAGATCGTAAAACGTCTCTGCTCAACTTATGTAATTGTATGAAAATGAAACTGCCCCACCCCAAGTTGAGACTGACCGAGTATTCAATTTGAATTTGTCTGTATTATTCAATATACATCGTGTCGAATAGTAGTTTATAATTTAAGTAAGTAGTTAGTATAATTTCCTAACTCATGATTCCTCTAAGGTGTTAATAGTAGTTTATGCTACAAGGGCGAAAAGGAATAAATTACGAGGACGATTTAAAACACGAGCGTAGCGAGTGTTTTAAACGTAACCGAGCAATTTATTGCTTTTACGCCCGTGTATCATACTACGTTTTTCAATGCATAGTGTGAGGAAATGAAAATAAATATAATCTTGTGAACTTTAAATTATAATTGGCTCAAAAGGACTGTATCCAGAGCCGTTAAACAGTGGAAAAAAAAGTATAACATCTATGGTACACAGGAAAGGCTGCAGGTTAGCCAACCATTGTAAATAAATTAAAAAAATATAATAATAATAAAGCCCTAGGGCAAAATAATCGACTTTTTGTTCGGTTTTGATGCATAAAAAGTGGGCCTTTACGAGCACATGCATTGAAAAATTAATTAATTACAGACTGTAAAAGGAAATAGACTATATGAGACGGGTAGACAAAGATATTTATGTTTTTCTTTTTTTCATTACCCTGAATTCCTGCTGCCTTGTATTTTCTTATCCCTTAGTTAAAGTAGATATAAGTAATTTATATAGTATAAGTTTTGGCATTTAACTGATATGTTAAAAACGAGACATGATCTTGCTAAGTTTCTTGCCCTTCTTCTTTGCAAGACTAATCGAATGCGCGGAGGCAGGCATGTGTTTATATGTGTAACCTATTAGTATGTAGTATATAGAATAGGATTTGGTCATCACCTGGATTCGTGCTAGGGGCTCGGTTGGTGATCATTACCTTACCTGGTTCTAGTTCCTGGTCCCTGGCCGGGTCTCTGTTATGGGTTCGGGCGATTCATTGGATTTCACCTTGCATAATTATAGATTTTAAACATTATTTTAACCGTATACATTGTGTCCCTCGTACAAGTGCACATCCGAAAAGGGGTGAAACTAGACCTTATTTTATCGACAAAAAAATGTTTTTTTTTTGATAATCTTCGTTTTATTTTACGTTTTAATTTTTTTTTGCCTACCATGGAGCATGGAGACTATGTATAAAATATGTCATAACTTGCAATGCAATGCAATAAAATTAAACTGTTATAATTCCTTAAGAAAAGAAGTTGCATACCAAATCAAAAACAAACCGTAATCAACTAACATTACCATAAAAATAATATCCTAAAAGACTATTTCTTTAATTTTTCCACCTTTTTTTTCAGTAATAGTCAATTTTTTCGAAATAATGTCCCTGTTTTACTATACTTTTATTCTTATTTACCATTGCCTATTCCATTATCTTTCTTATAAAAAAAAAAACGTTCTATCATAAATACAATATTTTCTACGAGCGGTTAACCAAAGGCACTGCGCCCGCGTCGCATATAAATATTTTTTCAAAATAAAAAAAAAATAAAAAAAATAAAAATTTCTTTGTTTTTTGTCGATATACCTATTTAGATCTAGTTTCACCCACTTTCGGATGTTCACTTGTACGAGGGACACACTGTTTTTATTGCAACATAAATTATACGTTTATTATTTTATCACATGTATTTTGCATTTCACTTTGCATAATTATAGATTTTAAACATCATTTTAACCGTATATATAGCGCTACATAAATTAAATAAACCTTTAATTAAGTTCATATACATTTATTATTTTATAACATGTATTTTGGATTTCACCTTGCATAATTATGTATTTTAAACATAATTTTAACCGTATATATAGTGCTACATAAATTAAATAAACCTTTAATTAAGTTCATATACATTTATTATTTTATTACATGTATTTTGGATTTCACCTTGCATAATTATATATTTTAAACATCATTTTAACCGTATATATATTGCTACATAAATTAAATAAACCCTTAATTAAGTTCATATACATTTATTATTTTATTACATGTATTTTTATAAGATTAAATTTGACTTTTAAAAAGTGTATTATGTATACCTACTTTACAAAATACACTATTTGAATTTGAATTTGACGTGAATCCCCGAAAGGGTGTCGGAGGTGTTTCAGTCTATTTAAGTCACGGTCCTAACTCGTGCACCTATCGAAGCATGCAAACTGAACACAAGTATGCCCCTATGGGATTTGAACCTGGGAGCTACGTATTAGTGACCACTAGACAACAAAGGCGGTATTAATCAAAGACCTTTATAAGAGATTTAATTATGTTTGATACACGGCCCTGAAAAAAGTTAATTAGTTTAGGGCTGTCTGCTAATAAATCCGATGTGACCTTAATTTAGGCCAGATACAGAAAAAAAAAACAGCTGAAAGGAATTTAAATTAGTTATGTAAGAGGCCGGTATAGAGGAAAGCCACATAAATAATTTAAATTAACTAAATAATCCTTTCAGCTTACTTAAATCATGTTATTACAGTTTAAATATAAATTCATCGTCGCGACATAAATCCCCGAGGGGGTGCCTGAGGTGCTCCCAGTATGAACTGTGAAATGCAAATCACAGTCCACACTCGGTACGTCGGTACACACGCGTTTTACCGACGATTATTACATTTTATTTTATTTTATTTACATACTGTTTGTGACATTTTTGTATTTTTCTGTGTAATATGATGTTGTGTTTTTTTTTATGGAATCTAGTTCTAAAATAAATGTTTTTATTTTTGTTTTATTACGTTCCAACGTGATTGGTGGTGAGCCCTATCATCGTTATTTGCGCACAAATACACGCTATTAAGAGCCTGCAGGTTTCCTCACGATGTTTTCCTTCACCGTTCAGCAACTGGTAAGTACCACAAATACTATGCACATGTTCCGAAAAACTCATTGGTGCATGTCCGGCCGGGGATCGAACGTAGGTCTCTAGATGAGAGGCCATGAGTGTTCTACCGCCTGAACTACCGCCGCTTTTTGGTTTTAAATGGTCGATGTTCTAACAGAAGCGTGGTGCCATGATAGTGTTCAAAAACGCACAATGGTTTGGTTAATCCCATGAGACACGTATTTCATTGAAATACTCGTATGTATTATAAATGCTCGTAACAATGTTTATATAGGTACATAGCTAGGTATCACACAATAGTGTGTCGACGTAAAGATGCCCTACTTCACGGCCATTACCACGCAGGTATCTTTAGAAACTACTTGATGTCGCAACATAGAATACATCGCTTTTTCAAATTATTGAGAATAAACAATACAATTTTTTTATCTAGTACCTGTTGATTTTTAAACTCGCAAATAAAAACAATTGAAATGCAAAACTCAAAGCCCAGTATCAAGCTAAACTTCCATTCTACACCAATTTTTTGGATTATCTATCCTGCTCTACTCAACTGGCACGCGGCTTTATTAGGATATATAATTAAAAATCCTTCAACAAATATCTTAAGGTGTAATGTCGTCCGTGCAAAGGTCCCCGTTACTCCAGGCGGAAAGACCCGCAGTGCGAGAGGGACGGAATTAACAAAATCTCGGTTTTAAATTAATACATAATTAACTAAAATAGCTATGGAAATTTCCAAAACCAGTAATTTAGGTATAGTTAAAACCCATCTAAATAAATATTTTTGAAGTCTGTATGCTATCCCGATTTGTCAGAATATCAAAAAAAGTGTAAATTTAGACCTCATTTCAATAATTATTTCTATCGAGTGAAATTCCTCCAATCGCGTTTCTGATAGACTTAAATCTAGAAAAAGGTCCCAAAATTGTTAAACTAACTTATTTAACTTGGGACTTCTTTTGAATAGCAGACAAATAACTGCAAAAAGTATCCATTTTGACGATATACCCCTTAAGTAATATCTCTAGAAAATTATCGCATATTTTGAGATTAATACATTTAAAAATACATGTTATGTTAAGATTTTTTTAGAGCAGACTTTGCGTTTTTTTCTGAAATGAAAGGAGGCTTGCAGACCTACAAATTTCTTGTGTAGGTATATCCTCTTTTATAATATTTGTTTAAATTTAAACTTTAAATATGATAATAAACAACCAATAGTATATAGCTTTGTACGGCGCCTTAAGAGTCGAATCAGAAAGTAAGAGTACGTCATTATATTGCAGTTTATTGCTGTTCTTATACAACACACTATACCAAAAAAGTCTGATAAATAACATATCCCAAGCAAAACACGTCAGAATAGCCACCCTCACATAGAACGTGTCATGTGGAAAAAGCTAAAGAACGAATACCTAGTTATATTCTACCTCGTGAAATGGGAATCGATTTTTTAATAATGTATTACCTTGTTGTGCGTGCCGACGACTGGGTGATTGATACGAGACAGAAACCTCTAATGCTTGGTACCATTCTAGGTACCTTTATCCACAAAGGGGACCAAAAAAAAATTTTTTTTTTTATGGTCACTCTTGGTTTTTGTGGCTTTTTATCGCCAAATGGGTACTTTTTATAGCCTACTTCTCGTTTATGGCCAAACCAAAAATATTGAAAAATGAATTATCAGCTCTAAGACAACATTTTTTTTTTCATACCACCATTGTTTTTTGGCTCGAATTCCCTACTATTCCCTAAGCGGCTTGGTCGATTTAATTCATTTATGCTTCGATAAACTTGATAACTATAAACATGACATAGGATTATTCAATCGAACAATCACGTCCAAGTGAAAAGTATTATTTTCTCCTATTTCGCCCTATCAAGGACGCAGCGAGCGTCGTTAACAGCCACTATGCATTACGCGCTGATATGAACGTTATTTAGATGTCGTGTCTGTCGATATTCGTACCGACAAACATCGAGCTGCTAATTTGGCGACAGTTATCGCCTTAATTTGTATACATACATACTTTTTACCGACGATTACTATTTCCCAACGTGATGGATGGTGAGCTCTACCGCCGATAAATAAATAACATTACGTCGCTTGGTCGATGTAGATACATAAATGTTTTATTTTTAATGCTGCATTATGGTCTTGTGGTCTATGGTTATCGTAGAATACAAATACAAAATACAAAAAAAAAACAAAATGATTTATTTCTTAACTTAATCTTGCAGTTTTTACAGGTGGTTGGAGTCCCCTTTTAAGTAAAAGAGATACCTGTAGTAGGAGACTCCAGAATGGGCAGATGTTTAAGTAAGAAATCGAAAATCTCTCACCAAAAAGTCAAAAAATAGGTGCGACAGCGAGCGGAGCGAGAAGGAGCGTGTTAGGTATACTAATTTTTGCAGAAATATGATATGCCTAGGCAGATCATGATATACCTTAATCTAAGATATGCCTACGACATATATACTAGTTTCGTAACTAAATGATAGACAACACATAGCTTAAGCCGCTCAAGATCGGTGAACGACCGCTGGATATGGAAACATGAAATTTGGAACATAATAATGTTGACGTGTTGACGGACACGCACACAGTTACAATGAAGTATTGCACACTGAAGCATTTTCCGAGTTTTCGTAATGTATGTCGTTTTGTAAAGGATAATAGAACTTTTACATATCTTTACATGTTCTGTTTTAATATAAGTCTCGGCAAATGGAGCGAATTCATTAAAATTTTGGTATAGGATGAGTTATTTACATTTATGTACAATATGTACATTTTGGTGGTAGCAGGTAGTAGAGCTGATGCCGGGCTCGACTGTGGAGGTATACCATCATCTTACTTGGAGACCCTCTCGAGGTAATTCGGGGGAGAGGTAAGAGGACAGCACACAGGCAAAAAACCAGGAGGCCCAATATGCCTGGGACCGATGGATGGCGGTATATGCATCCCTGATAGCCGGGTCTTATATGGAACAGACTGGTGATGGGCAGTGGCGTCACTGGTGCGAGGGTACCAGCACCACGCTCACCAACCCACCTGCCCAGCGTGTGTGAGTATGGGCAATTCTTCCAGGATGACCGCCGGCAGTGGCAAAGTCCTCGAAAGGCTTATCTCCAGCAGTGGACAAACAAGGCTGATGGATGGATGTATATTTTGCTTCAGTAGCGCCACCTAAATCAACAATTTCAGATTGGTTTCCTCTTTTACCACCTCAAGGAGTGTAACGGAGCACCAAAATATTTTTAGGGGATGAAACGGGTTGTAAACTTTTGTGTCGAAAAAGGTGTTCCCAGCGGGTACAATGTACAATACAATGTACAATTTGAATCCCAAATCCACACGGATGAAATCGCGTGCGTCTACTAGTTTCTTTATAAAAAAGGTAGGCTTTACCCAGTACAACAGATTTTTTTGCAGGTTCCCTAATTTTATTATCTCTAGAGAAATATAAAAGGCAAACTATTCTAGAAACATCGTAATCTGCTCACACAAATATGAGCACATAGAAACACAAATAATATCAAAATAAACAAAGTTACCAAAACTGATTATCATAAGAGATACGCGATGATATATTCAGGAATAATAATATACCTTAATCTACATAGAAACTCTCATCGTACCACTTTTCCACTTTATTTTCGTACGACGACACTCATAAAAGTACGAGTAAGCTGTTACCTAGAGTTACTAGTGGATTTATTTTCCCAAAAAAATATTCACAAAGACTTGGCAAGAAGGGTGCGGACGACTTTCTATGCGTTGGTTCCGTGAATTGTCGTGATTTTTTAAACATTTTCCGGGATATATTGTATATTATGTTTAAATATAAGCAAATAATCTACTGATCATGCTGAATAATGCTCTAATAGAAGTACAAAAATTGCAAATAAAAAAGAAATTTGCCCCGCCCCTCGAAAATTTCACAATAGGATTTCAAAATTAGTATACAATGTGAAATTTAATCAACCGCTTGAATTCATATTGGAGACTCAGTAAGTTATCAGGAACAAGGTTCAATGATCCTTTTTTTTCGAAATCATAAAAGAAACCATGCGAACTGGACTAGTTCAAATACAATTCATAATACAGGCAGTACGGAAGCAAAAAAAAAAATTATTTTCTTATTTTTTCTTAAACATCTCTTAAATATCTTAAATATCTTATATTAAACATGGTTCCTGATCACAAACCGAGTCTCCAATTGAATTGAATTCGGGCGGTTTATTAAAGTTCACCTTATATTATATCAGCGTTACATTTTAAAATCCGACAGTTTATAATCTCACTGGGTTATTAATTTAGGTTAGGTTCGTTTATAAGCCACCATGAAAAACCTACCGTCAAATTATAATCTCCCTAGTGAAATTACAAACATTACAGTGACCTTAGGTTAACCTAAATTTTTTATTATTATTCACAACTGGCTTTTACGCTTGTCCACTTACCGCGATTGACATTAGGCTGGTTAACTTTTCTCAAAAAAGCCCATTTGATGAATTCAACCAAATGAGCTATTTTTACTAATTTTACCTTTTGAACACGAATGTCGATGTGGGCACGCTCAAATCTTGACCGCAAGTTCAGAAT
This sequence comes from Ypsolopha sequella, assembly GCA_934047225.1. Taxonomy (NCBI): domain Eukaryota; kingdom Metazoa; phylum Arthropoda; class Insecta; order Lepidoptera; family Ypsolophidae; genus Ypsolopha; species Ypsolopha sequella. The sequence continues at coordinate 5,767,510 of OW204002.1, read as the reverse complement.
TCAAGATGGCGGCCTTTTCCTTAATATTAGGATATAATCTCTCCTAGGATTGATTGTCTCACCTAAAGTGACAGGGTTATTTTGGTTGTAAAACGTGTGAGACCGTTTAAACTGCAATTAAGCCGTTTTTTGCATGTAAAATACTGGATAAACGGGCAATTTGGGAAAAAAAATTGAGCGCATCAAAATACGTGTCCCCAACACAGGTCCAATTTATTAAAAAAGCTCAATAAGCCAAATGTTACCCAAAATGCCGCTAGAATTAAAAACTGTCGAAAAGTAAACCCGGCTACATAATAAAGCGCTCTCGCCCAGACCTATTCACTCTTCTTTTAAAGGAATCTGGGTTACAAATATCCGGATAAATAGACACCAGCAGGGAGTTCAATTGAAAAAAAAAGTGATTTATTTGCCTTTTGCCCGCGGCTCCGCTGGCATTTACTTAACTCTGCTCCTTTTTCGGCTTGGGCGTTATTTTATTAACACTCCTTGTTGGCCAGGGTTACTACGATTGTAATAAAGAAAACCATATATCCAAATATAGGCATCCACTGAAAATCAGCGTCATGGCGCAAGTCATGCTCATGCATGACACATGCTGAGTGGAGACTTATTTAGGATTTTTATTAGTCACTAGTTGTTAGTTGTGTGTAAAAATATTGAACTACCAAATAAAGCTATTCTATTCTTTTGTAAATGGGTTCAGTAGTTTTGGAGATGTATGAAACAAACAAACAGACAGAAAAGATTCTTAAAATCACTGATTTGTTTTCTATTACCTTTCTTAATCACCCCCTTTCCATTTTATTACTTTTCTTCAATATACACCGGGTTCTACGGTTTAAATATATTTATAGAAAAAAAAGTATTCTATGTAAACATGGATGTATGTGAGTAACTCGTTCAACAATGCCCTAAATTTGAGAATAAGACACTAAGGACTTTGTTAAGTGTTTCCAAATTGTTGAAGGTTGATTTAGTTCAATTTCTTTAATAAGTGCCGAATGTGTATAATTTGTAGTTATTTGTAATAATTAGGTATTAAGACATTTACTTTTGAAAAGAACATGTAGTTCTTTTTAACAAAATTCAAAATATTTTTCAGGGTTCACTTTGATTGAAGCAACCCTAAAGACAGAGTTTCTTATGATGATAATAATAGTATTTTGCGCTCACTGGGATGTGAATTGGATTTTATCATTACCGTGCTCAAAATATCACAAAGGTATCTTACCTCTACAATTTTTATGTGACTGTTTTGAAAAAATATATTCTACTTCAGGGGTGGGCAGACTTTCACTAATGGCGATCTATATCAATAAATTGAGACGACAAGCGATCGACTTGCAATAAGACAATATTTTTTTATGTTAAATCGTTTATTGTAGGTATTGCGCACATATTACTATTTAAATATACTTTTATTTACAATTAAAGAAGTACAGTTTCTTATTATACAAGTTAATAACTAATAACTACTAAAAATAAGTATGAAGCCAATCACATCAACTAAGAGTGTTTTTATCAGTTTTCGGGCCTCTCTGGACCGATTTACTTAGAGGTCGATGCATGGCACTGCGTATTTTCTGCTAATTTCTCATCATCTGCGATCGACCATAGATTCCCTTGCGATCGACCGTTCGATCGCGATCGACCGTTTGCCCACCCCTGTTCTACTTCAATATAAAAATAATAAAGCACTTACAATATCGTTTCCCATCACTAAATTCACTAATCTAATTCCCATAGCTTAATTTCTAGAAGATTTATATTTAATTTTTTTTCAGATTTAACATCCGCCATTTTAGGACATACTTTTCATGATTTTGGTATACTAACCATTATGTTTTAAAGAACTGTCCGATATGACGTTACTTGATAATTTTAGACATTATACTAATTGTGATGTGTGATAGCTTATAAAAAAAGTGGTCTGGCTCTGTCTACTCATCTGTCATCCATCTATCAGATCAGTCGGAAGCAAAGTAAGTTTATTGATAGCAAAGGACACATTTCTAAACAGCCATTTTTCAAGTGACGTCACACAAAGGCAAATGGAAGTTGCAGCTTTTTCGTAACAAGTTTTTTAAGGCCACAAATTTGAAAATACGACTTATTAAACCAAAATCTCGAAATAGTTTTCGAATAAACACACCTTAACATGATTTAATCTAAGCGAATTGCTGGATAAATTTTACTTTTATACTCTTACCACAACAATCGTTTCTTTTTTAACGGACCCCTAAGACCTCCCATCTACCTTACCTCCAGCATTTAAGCCACATCACTTAACCGAAGGGTCTACCCCTCCCCTATACCTCAACCCCTTAAGGTGGATTTAGACCAAACGAGCGAATGCTTTTATGCCAAACTATCTTTTCGTAAACAGGTTAAGATAATTCTTTGGTTGCTCGGTCAATGGAATTGTATAAATTTATATACAATGCTCTAGAGAATGCTCCTTTAATAGCGTGACAACAGTTGCCTACAAGAATTCTATGATTATATCGGTTCACACTTGCTCGTTAGTTGGGTTGGTCTCTTCAAAGTGTTCTTTTGTTCCATCTGCATTAGCATTCACTTGACGTGATTTAACATCGCATTCGTTGAGCATGAGCAAGAATTTGTGTTATATTGTTCTTATTCGTTAGTGTTCTTTTGATGTAAATGTCGAAAACATTATTGAAAAATGAAAAATATTTATTTTACATAAACAGTTTTACAATTGAAGCAGCATTCAGTGGCTCCTAGACTAGACCATGGAGAGTCTGTACCATGGAGAGTTTGTACCATGGAGAGTCTGTACCATGGGTGTCGGTAAACAGATTACAATATAGATGATATACAGTGTTCGTACAGGTGGCTAACAGAGTGACAATAAGATATAGTTAAAATAAAAGATAGGAAAAGTTGACTTATTAAAACCTAATTATAAGACTAACATTAAAACTAAAGCTAAGGTTACAATCAAAGATTATTATTATTATCTTATAAAATGACACAAAAGAACGCTCTAGCTCTATGTTCTATTAGTCTAAACGCACCTTTAGGGTGAAGAAAAGAAAAACGCCTCCCAACTTAGTGAAAACTTCCTTCAAAGCAACCTCCACCCACGAAAGAGAAGTTGGCTATAAGTTAGTTATAACAGTGCCTAATTTCTGGGTATCTTGTGCATCGAAAGGGCTGATGGAAATATTATAGGCTAAGGGTGATACGGTAGCTTGGGCGGCAGTAAGTTTACTTCCGGTTATATGTCAACTTTTAGCGGGATCTCTTGAATTTGAATGTTTTTTTTTTCATGCTGCTACTTCCCTATTTTATATTTAGTAAAAATTGTTTCCTTTTTAGGGTTCCGTACCCGACACTTAGTCTGTAAACTTATTTTTTCTTCCATCTTTATGAAAAAGTTCCATTTAATACCCGAAATTAGTTTTGAAAATCGAACTTTCCGGGTCCCGTTGCGGAATGACTATCAGGTCAGTTTGAAATATCGTATTGAAATTTCATTTATTACACAGTCAGGTTCTTTTTGACGTTTGTCTTCATTTCATGCTAAATAAGGTTCTTTTTGACGTCCTTAGTTTGTCTTTACAATCGAAATTCCCTGCGTTCCGATTCACGACATAATCGATTATATCGCGTCTGACACTCTTTTTTCGCAACATGATACTGGCCACAAATAAAAGCCGCCGGCCGAAGCCTGGAAAAAAAGTTAAAAACCGTGCCTTGCTTAGCAAAGTCATAAAATACATAAAATTTGAAAGGAAAAATTAAATATTTAAAAACATAAATCAAGTAGAAGAAAAAGTATCGTTCGCAACGAGTAAAAATGGGTTTTGTTACCCTCGGAATGTAAGTTTTTGACGTTCGCCTTCGGCTCACGTCGAAACTAGTTTCATTCCTCGGGTAAAAAAATCCGCCTTTTTATACACGTCAAGAAATATACTATTGTAAACTAAATAAATTATTCTATAATTCTTACTCTACCCGTGTAAACTAAGCATTACTGACATATCATCTAGAAACCGAATTAAGGCGATATGTTAAAGTTTTAGCGTCCCTGTTACTCCATATGCGAAAAAAACCCTCAGTGCGAGAGGGACAGATTCGACGAAAAGTAGCGAAAAGTCGGTTTTTTATTAATATAACATTTACTAAATTTGATATCAAAATTTCGTTTTAACAGGTCCTACTGTTACTGTTAACAGGATACTGTTAAAACCCATCTAATAAAATATGATTGCAGTCCATATATCATTCTAAATTGTTAAACCAGGAGAATTGGTGTCTAAAAGGGCTGAATTCATCGTTTGGTTTGAAAACCGAGTTTAATAGAACTTAGTTTAGCTAAAACCGAGTTTAAATGGTCAACTTAATCTCAGTTTAGTCAAACAGATTTCACCAGCTATATTTTGATGCCGTTCACGTAAACTCCGTTTTCGTCGCAATCACAGACTAGAACAGCGATGCGTTTTGTGTTTGCATCATGAAACAGCGACCCGCTGCGGCTTTTATGGATTGGCAAGCAGTATCTAAACGTAGCTGTCACACATGCATGTGTCATGCCCTTGTTGCTATTTCTATCTAACCTCTGTTTTCTTAAATTGTGTTCTTCTAATTTAATTTAATTACATACTTTAGTACAAGAACTAAGCGTCTTTGCTTTTGTATAACAAGATATCTTGTTATGGCGTCGAAAAGGAAAAGGGATCCGGTTTTTGTCGAGAGCGAAAAAATGGCATTAATTGACATGGTCGAAAAACATTTCGATATTGTGGAGAGTAAAAAGACTGACGCCGTTAGCGTTCGCATTAAGGCTGCGTATAAACCTGGACAAATTAGTGATTTTGCCCCCGCATCCTCGCACCTCAACTGTTTGCGCGACCGGCCGTCACCGGCCGCGAGCGCTATTTCTTAGCTCCCACGAGCGGTGTGGATCCGCGGTCATTAACCCGTGCACGTGCTAGTTTTCAATAATAAGTATAATGCATCTACGATGTATAAAATTCAACCCAGTTGACAAAACGGTTTGTTCGCATTTTTTTGCGTAATTGTGTTTGCATCTAATTTCTATATTTCAAAATTTTATTTTTCGAAAGTCATACTTGCAAAGATAATGATAACGATGATGATACAACGATACGTCGATACGACGATACGTCGATACAACGATACGTCGATACGCCGATACGTCGATACGCCGATACGTCGATACGCCGATACGTCGATACGACGATACGTCGATACGGGGATACGACGATACGATGATACGGCAATACGTCGATACGACGATACGTCGATACGTATATACGAGGAAACGATGATACGTCGATACGACGATACGTCGATACGAGGATACGACGATACGACGATACGTCGATACGAGGATACGTCGATACTACGATACATCGATACGATGATACGTCGATACGACGATACGAAGATACGTCGATACGACGATACGTCGATACGACGATACGGTACGGCAATACGTCGATACGACGATACGACGATACGTCGATACGAGGATATGACGATACGAGGATACGGCAACACGTCGATACGACGATACGTTGATACGAGGATACCTCAATACGCCGAAACGTCGATACGATGATACGTCGATACAAGGAAACGACGATACGACGATACGTCGATACGTTGATACGTCGATATGTCAATACGACGATACGTCGATACGCCGATACGTCGATACGATGGTACGTCGATATGTCGATACGACGATACGTCGATACCCCGATACGTCGATACGTTGGTACGTCGATATGTCGATACGACGATACGTCGATACGCCGATACGACGATACGTTGATACGAGGATACGACGATACGGCAATACGTCGATACGATGAAACGTCGATACGAGGAAATGACCATACGTCGATACGACGATACGAGGAAACGACCATACGACGATACAACGATACGTCGATACGAGGATACGACGATACGTCGATACGACGATACGTCGATACGTCGATCCGTTGATACGATGATACGTCGATACGACGATACGAAGATACGTCGATACGACGATACGTCGATACGACGATACGGTACGGCAATACGTCGATACGACGATACGTCGATACGAGGATACGTCGATACGTTGATACGACGATACGTCGATACGAGGAAACGATGATACGTCGATACGAGGATATGACGATACGAGGATACGGCAACACGTCGATACGACGATACGTTGATACGAGGATACCTCAATACGCCGAAACGTCGATACGATGATACGTCGATACAAGGAAACGACGATACGACGATACGTCGATACGTCGATACGTTGATACGTCGATATGTCAATACGACGATACGTCGATACGCCGATACGTCGATACGATGGTACGTCGATATGTCGATACGACGATACGTCGATACCCCGATACGTCGATACGTTGGTACGTCGATATGTCGATACGACGATACGTCGATACGCCGATACGACGATACGTTGATACGAGGATACGACGATACGGCAATACGTCGATACGATGAAACGTCGATACGAGGAAACGACCATACGACGGTACGTCGATACGAGGATACGACGATACGTCGATACGACGATACGAGGAAACGACCATACGACGATACAACGATACGTCGATACGAGGATACGACGATACGTCGATACGACGATACGAAGATACGTCGATACGTCGATCCGTTGATACGTCGATACGTCGATACGAGGAAACGACCATACGACGATACAACGATACGTCGATACGAGGATACGACGATATGTCGATACGACGATACGAAGATACGTCGATACGGAGATACGGCAATACGTCGATACGACGATACATCGATACGAGGATACGACGATACGTCGATACGACGATACGTCGATACGACGATACGAAGATACGTCGATACGACGATAAGTCGATACGACCATACGGCAATACGTCGATACGACGATACGTCGATACGTCGATACGACGTTAAGTCGATACGACGATACGTCGATACGACGATACGACCACGATCACGATCACGATCACGACCACGATCACGATCGCGATCGTGATCGCATGGCGATGGCGATGGTGATGGTGAGATAAAGTTTTGTTAGTCTCCCAGAGGGGTAGGCAGAGACTACAGATTTCCATCTGCTACGATCCAGACACAACTCTTTCGCCTCTTCCACATCCATCAACCATATTTATTGTGATATTAAATTGTAAGCTAAAAAAAATACCTCAGACAAAAAACATAGCGATATTCATTAGTCCATTGAGACAACCTTTAGTTCAACATCGTTAATAAAACATGACCTATCTACTTATTTTGTTAAGTAATGGCGTACCTTTGCATTACTTTCATCCACTGCTTTATTTTCACTCGTAAAACATTTTTTACATTGGTTGCATTTATTTCCCATGTTTCAAATTACGAGATTTATTTAAATTACGAAACCGGGACGTCGAGAGCGCAAAAACGTAGCCCTCCCGTCTCAATGGAGCGATCACAACTGACCGACGGGTGAGCGACGAAACAAAGCATGGAACAAAAAGCGCGTGCGACCGAGATATCTTGTCGCCGCCTTGTCTCAGAATAAATCGACGTAAGCGCCAATTCTTAGATGTTAAATTAAATGAAAACGAAACAGAATTATTCAAAATCCCCGTGCAATTATACGGGGTCATTTGTTTTCTTATTTTTAATACAAATTTCAAGGCAAACTGTTTTAAGAAAGGTCCTTTAACACTCGAAAAACATGAAATATAGAGGTAACTTCGTAATTTTTTTCTATCGAGCGAACTTAAAGCTTTTGCGTTTTTGCTTCTGCACGAATATCAGCCCTATAGTCTATTATCTATATTATTTTTATTAAACCGATTGACCAAGTTACACAATGTTTTATGCTCATTTGAAATTGTGCATCTGACATTATACCGACCCTTAAAACTAATGAGTGGCGTAAAATGGCCCTCGAATTTAATTCTTCCTCAAGCATCCATCCGAGGGAGTGGACAGTTTTAAAAAACTGCTGGGATAATTTAAAAAAGAAAGCGAAGCAATACCTGACTCAGAAGAACCAGCATTTTTTAGGAACAGGTATGTAGGGCTAATATTTCTTTATCGATTTATATCCAGCTTGTTTACTGTCCTGAAGTCTTAGCTCAAGCACTAACCTTGAGTTCAGAGACTCAGAGGCGGACGCACCATCATATAGAGCTGGTTGTTTTATCATTGAGATTGTTTATCAAATATGTTGTATGTTTTAATGGCTACATTTTTGACAACTTACAGGAGGAGGCCCACCAAAAAAATTTGATGATGACCCCATGATAGCACGTGTGCTTGAATTGATTCAAGCAAGAGTGTCGGGCTTTGTCAATTACTATGACTCTGATGGCACTCTTATCTTAGGTGGGTATTTATTCCTTTCATATATTTAGAACACATTAAAAATCTTAATGGTACTTATATAAATATATTGGGTATTTACGTAACCACATCTTTCTCAGATACCAATAGTTGTGGATCACAGTTGCTCTCCAATGAGCTGCAGATTGCAACTACATGTACTGAGACTGAGACAGGCAGTACATTAACAGCAAGTACTTCGTCAGAATTGCAGTCTAACGAGCTGCAGATTGCATGTTCTGGCAGAAGTACTGAGGAAAATACTACATTTAGAGTAAGTATGCAGAATTCTATTTAGGCTAGAGCTAAAACTGTTTATTTGTGCTTGTTTTATCAATTTCTATGTCTTGTAACAAATACCTAATAATAATGTAATTTTTTTCATTTAGGACTGGTCTCAGTATACACCCTCTATGCTGAGAGATTCAAGGAACCAAGTTCTGTGCCCATCACCAGAGACACTGCTTCTTGTGGACCAACAGCTGCCTACACAGGCTACAATGGATGCACCAACACTGGATACAGCAAATAATACTATCACTCCACAAAGGTTAGTAAAATGTACTGGTAGCCCACTGTCTCAGTTGAGAGGTTCCCTTTTTTTTCTTTTTAAAGGAAGCCGTTGTGAGGAAATATGGTGATTAAGCCATTTGAACAAACATAAAGAAGTCGCACTAGTGGTAATCTATACCTTTCCATGTATGCTATTATGTGTATTGCAGGAATAATCCTCATGGAGGTGCAGTTCCAGCAGCCGTGAGCCGCAGAAGGCCAGTTTTAAGGAGCGAGAGAGATGCTCAAAGTTTGGCCCATGAAAGGATAAAGGTTCTAATAAAGGCCAACATGCAGGCTGAGGAGCAGCATGATGTGCAAATGAAGATCCTGAGGCTCCAGGAACAAAAGGAAGAGGTTTCTTTGCAGAAGGAGAAGGAAATTTTGGAGCAGGAAAAGCTCAAAACCCTACAAGAGCAGGTTAAATTAGAAATTTGTCAATATACATTAATGAAATTAAAAGATTAAATTTTAGTTAAAATACTTTTATTTCAATTTCAAATAGTGTACTCATTACACATAAATAAAAATAAAAAAACTAAATATACCTAATAGAGGAAAAAACAATAAAATAAGTTAAGCTAACTTAAATATAATAAAATAATACACTTGCATACTATAAAATTATATACCAAAGCTTATACCCATACTGGAGCGCTGACTTTCTGTATCAAGGCCGAGCCAAAAAATTTTACCTCTTTACTCAGCAAGAGTAATAGAGTCAGCGATACCTTTTAAGACAAAAAAGTTTCATGAGTAATAGAGATAGAGACACATAATGGTACAATATTTTGGCACGAGTTTTCCATAGAGCTTGCAGTCTGATTATAAATTTCTTGCATTTTATGTATTAAATTCACAATTAACAGCAGAATTTAAAAATAAAAACGACAAGCTTGCTTAGTGGGGGGGGGGGGGGGGGGCATTGTAATGTCTTATTATATACTTTTTTTCTCAACAGTGTACAAACAATTTTTATATTATGCTCTTTTTTGTGTATTGTATTTTTGTTTGTTTGTATTAAATTCTTATCTGCAGCAGCCATTTGGTAGAAACCCTTTGCATCGAAAGGTGTACCAGCACATGTAGTACTTCTTATCTTGTTAATCTGAAAATATGAAAATGGAGTTCAATATAAACTAGGGATAGTTTTTTTTAATTACTACTGATATATTTTATCTATTGATAGATTTACACTTTGGTGTAAACTTACTGTGCAAAATAGTTTGTCACGAGCTCTGTACGTCTTCTAAAATTTGGATTGCTTCGTCTATCTGCATCCATGTTTCCATTATTAATATTGCCTTGAGCTAATATAGCATCCCAAGAAGCCGGATTTATTACTTGGCTATCATTAGGAGGTGTGTCTTCACCACTTCTTCGTGCAATATTTTGTAATACAGCTGTGGCAATTATTATGGGAAAAGAATTCTGAATGGAAATGCCTAAACCAACAGCCATGGCTGGGAAACGTCTTTTCCAGACACCGAACAATCTTTCTACACAATTCCTTGTTCGTATTTGAGACTCATTGTACAAATTTTCTGCAGCATTATTACACTGTTGCAATGGTGTCATCATGTAACTATTACATGCGTAGCCTGCATCTCCAACAAGAAGAGCATTTCCATATTGACCCTGTTCAAACATTGCTCTTCTGTAACAGTTGCTGAAAATATATGAGTCGTGTGTTCTCCCGGGCCACCGAGCAACCATATCTGTGAATTCCAAATTGGCATTGCAGATGGCCTGCACATTAAGTGAAAAGTAGTGTTTTCTGTTACGGAAAATTTCTGAATCCTGTCCACCTGAAATAGATATGTGCATGAGTTAAATATCTAAATGAATTTAGACACAATATAACATGAAAATAGGATAATGCTTTACCTGGTGATTTAATGAATTTCACATGAGTGCAATCTATAGCACCAATAACATAAGGAAATCGAGCCCTCTTGTAAAATTCAGTTTGTGTCCTGCGGATCTCATCGGGTGACTCAGGAAAGTATATTACATTATGATTTAGAGATGCAATAGCAGCACTAACTCTGTGTACGATTCTATGTGCAGTAGATGTGCTAAATCCACATAAATCTGCAGCAGTCATTTGATAGCACCCAGTTGCATAGAAACGTAGAGCACATAACAACTGGTTAATGGGAGACACACTGTTATTTCTGGAATAAAAAAATCCATTAGGTACCTGCTTTTATGGTTCAGTCATGCAAAAAAAAACGAAGCAAATAATTTTCAAGCCCTGGATCAATTGTTACATATAAAATGGCACTTCAGCCATATAATATATTGGCTTTGATACTGGACCCCTGATGTTTTGGTACTTACATGTTTGTAGGAAACTCGATTTTATCTTCAATAGACTCCAATACAGACAGAACTGTTGGTTTCGTGAGACGAAATCTTGTAACAAAATCTTTGTCATCAAGGGTGTCGAAGTGTTCTTCTCTCTCACGTATCCATCTCGGTCGACGAACAACAAATTCGCCATCATCATCACTGTCTTCATAAGCTAGTGCCAGCGCTCTTCTCATTATTGTTAGGGTACGTACTTATAACGAAACAAAAATAAACTGCAAAATTATAAATTAAGTGACAGCCACGGACGTAGGTGACAGCCATGACAGCTCTCTAAACGCAGTTTAAGAGCTTAACCGTCCAAAATCGGACGTTCAGAATTTAAAACTCCGTTTAGCTTAAACTGCGTTTAGTAATGACGGTGAAATGCTTTAAACTCAGTTAAGTGCGTAAACTGAGTTTAGCTTGAACTAATCGAGTTTAGTAACAGTGGTGAAATCCACCCTTAAAAGACCTTATTTCAATAAATATTTGTATCAAGGCGAATTGCTCCGATCGCGTTTCTGTTTAACAGGTCCCTAGAAAAAGATTCCAAAAATAATATAATATTTTATCAAAATAATACATTATTTACTGAATATTTAATTATTAACGCAAGTTCTAAAAGTGTTGATTCGTTTTCTGTAGCGCCTTAAACAAGGAAAGCACACGAAGTTGATAGTTGCGTTGAAAATTTTTAGAGAAGGTACTACAAAAATACATACTACGAACACAGGCATAGCAAAACTGTTATAGTCACTATCAACTTTGTCTGCTTACTGTCCTTTATAGATACAGAATCGCTGAAAATGCTGTAACTTAACCGACTAACGAAGTTCCACAGGTAACTTTAACGCTGATCACGATTAGTAATCCAAGTTAGTGACTTAGTTAAGTTATCTACCTATAGCTTGATTTCGTCGATAGTGGTTATTGAAAAGTTGTTTTGCTAAGTCAGTCGAAGGTTTGGTTGGAAGCAATGAGGTTAATTATATCATTGCTGCGAGGATTTAGCAAAGCAAAACTAGCGATTCCTATAAGGCCATAATATCTATCTGTAATTTAAGAGCTACGCTCTTGCCGGCGGTGCAACCGTCATTTTTACTCTATCTTCTTTTAATGATTTGATATCATGGCCTTGATAATGACATAATATTAACTTTCTCCTTTAGAAACAGAAATTGAAATATATTTATTTATGTAATGTGAGTTTATCAGATACACTTATTACAGGTCGGTTTTAATGTAACACAATTAAATAATATATGTCTATAGGTAATAGTTTTATAAAATAAATAATACTATGAGGAAATACACAAGGATATAATAAAGGTTAGATTAACTTTATTTATACAAAAAAATACACTTGAATAAAATAAAAAATAAAGGAATAAGGATTAAATAATACTATAAATATATGCAATACATATATTTAAATATGAAATACACAATATGTACCAGCACACAATATGGGTACAGAACCCTTAAAAACATGGTAAATATGGAGGACCAACTTAGCTTTACACTTACAATCCATTCACTCTATGTTGAATGGATTCAATCATCCATTCAACTCAACTCTGGAGGGTTTAATTAAGTTGGTTACTTACAACCTCCTAAATAATAAACTTTTTGTAATTTTCAGATTTTTTCCTTTGTGTGTGCTATAAGCCTTGCCTGAAAACAAAATTTCAAGTTTAAGGTGGATGGTCCAAATCAATCTTCATACAAACTTGTAGGAACCAATAACGACGACAGAAGTATTATTATTTAATTCTGTTACCTTTTTCCACACGTTCCATCAACTTTACACCCGCGAATAATCAGTTTTTTTACAAACTAACTTTTTTAGAATCCAATTTTGTTATTTAAAACTTTTGTAATTTAATGTATGAAAGTTTTAAATTGCAAAATGAGACTGTTAAAACATTTACTTTTTAAGAAAAACTGAATATTCGCGGGTGTAAAGTTGATGGAACGCGTGGAAAAAGGTAACAGAATTAAATAATAGTACTTCTGTCGTCGTTATTGGTTCTCACAAGCTTCTTAAGAAGTCACTTCAAAGTGCCCTATAGGTTTTGATTCCCTTGCGAGTCTTAAAAATTTGTATGAAATCGATTATGTAAAGTGCAATAACTTTTTTACGCGACAAGTTAGAAGGTTGATTTTTGTACAGCACCATGAGACTGTAAACTTCTGTTGGAAGTATCAATTTCAACTTGATATCTCATACGGGACTCGAGCAAAAGAGTCTTGAAAGACAGACAGACGGACAGACGGATAACAAAGAGATCCTACAAGGGTTCCGTTTTTTAATTTTGACCTACGGAACCCTAAAAATTGCTTATTTTTAGTTTTTCACTGATCTTACAACTAAATCAATTTTAGAGCTGAATATCTATTTGTATATTTCTTTAATTAAATGCTAAATTATTTAAATTCAAAACAACTCTGATTACAAATTCTTCTGTTAAAATTGGCAGCTGCTAGCAGATTTTGATATTTCCTTTTCAATCTATTTTTCTCTGATTAATATTCGTTATTTGAAGATTCCAAACCTTTTGGTACTTTTTGTGCATGAAAATTTTCAATGGTTGATTTCCATAACCTTTTTCAGCTTCAATAAATCGAATTCCTTATGTAATCTTGATCAATCTCCTTTTCACGTTTTTGGAGGCCTGCTTTTATTGAACATAAATTTGAGTATAATTCTTAGGATTTTAAGGATTTTAATTCTGGCACTCCCAAAAAGATTCGGTCAATCGTTTATAGTTCCGCATATATTATGGCACGGCATGTATCCGCCAACAGCATTGAGGCGACCTGTGTCGGTACAAATATATACCAACACTGCATTGAAATAACGTGCATATCATCGCACATTGCATTTGACTGCTGCGTCTCCGAATAGCACCAGATAGGAGAAAATAATACTTTCCACAAGGAAGGAAAAAAAATTAAACTTAAATTTTAGTAAGTAAGAGATTTATTGCGAAAAACATATGAAACTTTCGATTTATTTTTGTCAAAAGTAACAACAGAAAATAAAATTTTAAACTTAAAATTTATCTTTGACTTCATTAGGTTTAACAAATATTATTTTTAAAGTTTTGATGTGGGAGAAGTAGGCCTTCAAAGACAGGTCCAAATTACAGTTGGAGTATGTAATAAGCTGCCAAAATTAATAAAAGAATCAAAATCTTTGCCCAATTTCAAAAAAACGATTGAAAAGTTACTTTACTACCAATTCTAAAACAATTATTAAATAGATAAAAAAATATATAAGACTTAATGACCAAGTATTAAATATTATTATAAAATTGGTTGGCCATGTAGCTTAGTTTAGCTTCTAATCATAAAGGTACTTGTTTTAAGGCGATATGCGAAAATAATACGGTAGTTTCTTTTCTGTGTATTTCATGAAATACACGGAAAATTTTAATAAATTTCTGGTATATGCATTTTGACTATATAATCTAAGGTTTTGAAATTGGAAAACATGTTTGGATACATTTTCCTCCATAGAAATAATTAGTGAAATGAGGTCTTCAAACACACTTTTTCTTCTCGTTTGACGAATAGGAACCATATACAGAACTCAAACATATTTTATTAGGTGTGTTTCAATAATATCTAGAGATTTGATATTTGAAATTTTGCTAGCTACGAGTATGTTAGTTTTTTTAATAAAAATATAAAACCAACTTTTTTCCTTTTTGCCCTGAATCCACCCCTCTCGCACTTCGCGATTTTTCGCTTGGAGTGACAGTGACAAAAATAAAATTCGCATAGCCTCTTAATGGTTTTAGACTTTAGGATACATATCTGATGTGATAACTGTCGTGTTTGAGCACTATAATATGTCAGCTTGCACTGGACCCACTGGTCGTGTAATATATTTAACTTTAATTAGAAATTATTAAGTTCTCATTTTAAGTGAATATGTAAATGTTCTTATGAGAAATAAAGAATCTTAAACCTAAACTTAATTAATCTTAAGCTTTGGTTAGGATCTTGTTTAACTTAATTGCCGGTAATTTACGGGCTAACCTTTATTGAAGATGTTCTGTTCTGTGTTTTAGTTAAATTCGCATAATACTGTAAACAATCACAATACCGGGTGAAAATGGAAAATGAAAAAATGAAAAAGCATTTATTTACCTAAAAGAAAGGAAATGTACAAATTTTAGTCTTAATCTAAGGAATACATGAATCAAACAAGTACCACACATTTATTGAACATTGATGCCTGAGCTGGCGTAAAGCATTTGTTCTATAGGCATCAATACCCCAGACGCATGTTAGAATTATGTATTATTCTTAAATTAGTGTTCTGTGCCTATGTGTTAACATAGTGTACAACATGTGTACAACTTAAGTTACATTAGGGTAAATACAAATAAAACATAAGAAAAAAAAACAAAGAAAATAATAAAAATTACACTTATTTCGTTATTGACAATACTTGGTCTAGTTAATTAATTAATTAATTACTGATCAAATAAATAAATGGATTGAGTAAAAGTATGTTGATAATGTGAGAGTGAGAGTGTAAGAGATGTACGTGTAAGTGTTGAGTGTAGTGATTGTATGTCTGTCTGATGTATGCGTAGTGAATGTTTAGTGTGGATTCCGAGAAAGCAGACTTTAATTTAAAATGGAATTGTTTTTTTAACCTTCTAACGACCACGGTCCTAAAATAACGCAACTGTCTGATTACCGCCTAAAGGAAAATTTTCCGAGATCCCTTGACCCAGGTACTCACCTTTTATAAGTGCCAAATATTAAGGCGCTACGGAAAAAAATCGACACATTTAGAACTTGCATAATATCTACTTTAGTAAAGAAGGTATTATTTTGATAAAATATAATATTATTTTTGGAATCCATTTCTAGGGATCTGTTAAACAAAAACGCAATTGGAGACATTCGGTACGATAAAAATATTCATTGAAATGAGGTCCTTTTTGACACCACTTCTCCTGGTTAAAAACGCTAAAACATTTAAGTCCCTGTAATAGCAAATTGGGCCGAGAACACATTTTTTGAAAAAACTTCTTGGAGGAAAGTAGATATTTGAATTATTATAATGAACTCTATTTCCAGGAAAACATACAAGAGCAAATAAAAATAAACTTGTGCCAACTTTTAATACTTACTGTTTTTACATGGGTAAGCATTTCTTAAATTTGTTTGTACATTTCTTTAGGAATATTAATCGCTAATATCCGTAGAGAATGTGGTATTATATTTTAAAGATCCCAGTATTTCTTCACCTGGTAATTGAAGTATGTATTTTTGTAGACCTTCCCCTAAAAACTTATTTCTAAGTTAACCGTTATTGCTTTGAGTTTCCTGAAAGGCCAGCGTATATATCATCACAATATCCTATCGAGGGTCTCGCCAGCTGACAAAGGAATGGTCAGCGAAAGGCCAGTTTAATCAATACTTTTGGTCTTTTCAAAGCTTTTTCTTGTTAAATAAGAAAACTATCAAATTATAGGTAGTGTTACTCTTAATCCTTCGTCTAATCTTCATCTAAATAGGTCTTTGTAATTCTCGTTATTTGTATTTATGATCATACTTATTTTTATTTCAAAATATTTTTATAAAACACCGTTCAAGGGCCTTTTTTATTTTTTATATATGTTTTACTCCACATAAATACAAACACTTAAATGGTTTTAGTCGCTATATTTCGACCCCTCAGTGGGGCCGTCATCAGGCGAATAGGAAAAAATATGATATGACATATATGTAGGTATTTGAAGTAAGAAAACCGCTGACAACTATTGATATAAAAATATAAAAAAGTATACTATAAATCATGAACCAGACTTTTTGAGGGAGATTTTAGTTAGCCGCCGCTAGGTGGCGTTATCATACAGAGTGCTCCGATTCTGAATATTTTGTTATATAAAATTAAACTGTAAATTTGGATTTTTCAGTCAGTTTATTTCAAAAATGATTTGTCCTTTACTTAAAATTATGTTTCTTTTTACCGGATGCTGCATTTATTTAAGCTAGCTTTTAGGCTTTTAAAGCACAAAAAAATGCATTAGGGCAATAACAAACATTAAATCTAGAGATACATGTTGTCCTTACTTTGAGGAGCTTAAAATATTGACCTTGCCCTGTATACATATTTTAGGTGGCTTGTTTTGTCATTATGAACAGACATCTGTTTGGTTCACTTACAAGTAAGCGCCGTGAAAACATGATCCCTGCATATTCTTAAAAAAACACTACTTAGTAACAGTTTATTGGGAAGGGCACCAAAAATATTTAATAAATTGCCTGCAGATCTGAGAAGCGCCAAAAGCATTTGAACGTTTAACTTAAATTGAAAGACAAGATCTACTATAGAACTACAGAATATCTAGAAGATTGTGGAATCAAGTAATGTTCTGAATGTTTTTTGTGAGCTCGGAAACAGTACTGGATTTTATGGTAGATCAGTTCATCTGTAATCGACATTTTGATTTGATTGTTTTATTATTATACATTATGATTTATTATTTGAATGTCTATCTTTAATTGATTGTTTATTGTTGTGAAATGTGTCCTTTATTGTAATATGCTATTTTTTGTGTATCTCCTGTGTTCAAATTTCGTTTGTACCCTGTAGTTTTAAGTCTTTTTAAATATTTGTATGCCTTTACGGCGGAACATAGCGCATTACTTTTGTAAAACCATCTATTTCTTACCTATGTTGGACAAATAAATGCTTTGATTTGATTTGATTTGAAATTGTCATAAAAATCCTAAAACATTGGTATTGTAGTATGATTACTGAGAGCCCTAGTTTTAAACTAAAAAACAATGAAAGTCAATGACTTCATAAGCAAGATTTATGTATGTTTATAAATAAAAATCAAATCCAGTAATATCAAAATAACTACACTAATAACATTTCCATTTTTGGCAGAGCACAAAAACAACCAGATATTAACTCAACGAATTGGTCCACTGCTTCATAGTTGAACTGCATATTTATTTAAATAAATTCCACTTCACTTATGCCTTAAAGCAGCTTCAGCACTAAACTCCAAGGAAATCAGGAACTTGGTCTTATTGGCAGCGCGCCCATTTCCCAGGGATCTGACTATCCGACCCACAGTTGCAATATAAAAACAATATTTTATGGAAAAATGAGACCAGTTAAAAGTTGTTGAGGCGTGCACAATGCGAAGTTCTTACATTTATTAAAAACTACAATAATAACTTTTTTATCTCTGAAAATAGACACTGTGCGAATGACAAGTGTTTTTATGACTACTTTTTGATACAACGATAAACATTTTGGATATAATATTATAAATAATGTATATATTAAATACATAAGTAAGCAAAATTTAAGTCTAAAATTATTCTGTTAAAATTAGTTTAAACTAAGGCTGACATGTCAGTGGTTTAAGAACGCACTGGTAAAATTACACGTATGTTTTTATTTCCACAGAATAACCGTAAAATATCATTGTCTAACAAAACAAGTGCCTACTTATCTTGGTGAGTGGAACAGCATTTTTTTGGATCGTTTCAAGGTTCACCCCATTGAACAGGTTGTTCGTGTAGACGAGTAATTTTACGATTTATTCTATTTAAAACCACTGAAATTTCTCATTCTACAGTACTTTTATCTCACGACAAGTCAAGCTTGGTTGTAGGAGTGAGTCGCTTATCGTTGATGAAGTGTGCGTGAGCGTTATTGCGTAGATCTCGCGCTTACGCACACTTCTACAACGTATACGTGCACGGACTACTACACCCAAACCTAACCTGACGTTATGAGATAAAACTTCTGTACAATGGATCATTTGGGAGCAACCCACTACAATTCCGGGTCACATATCTCACAAGTTTAAGGTCTTTCTTGATTTATTGCGTTTATTTTATCAACAGAGTTCACCCCATTTACTCTTAGTTATTGTGAAGATAATATTTAACACATTGGGGAATATTTCAAAAGGCATGAGAATAACAAAGCTTAATAGGTTTTTTTTTTCATTTTAGATCCTAACCCTAAAAAGCAATAACAAAAGGAACAAAAAGCGTTTTACGTAAACGAGTATAACACAGAATAGGGCTTCTTCTTTTATTTTAGACCATATGAACTTAATAAAAAACCGGCCAAGTGCGAGTCGGATTCGCGCACGAAGGGTTTCCTACAATTATCTATAAAAACAGCAAAAAAAACTTGTCAGTTGTATGGGAGCCCCTTAAATATTTATTTTATTCCATTTTTTTGTATTTGTTGTTATAGCGGCAACAGAAATACATCATCTATGAAAATTTCAAATTTCACACTCTAACTATCACGGTTTATGAGATACAGCCTGGTGACAGACGGACAGACGGACAGACAGACGGACAGCGCAGTCTTAGTCATATGGTCCTGTTGGTTACCCTTTGGGTACGGAACCCTAAAAAGGAGTGGCAATTTATTGAATCTAACAATTATGTATATAGGATACTATCCCATGGTGGTTAAAAGCCTTCTGAAAGCTCAGAGGCTTCTGTAAGTGTAAGTCTAAACAACTTTACCAAATTTATACTGTTCTAAAATTGAAAGTAGGATACTTAAGTTTTAATTTCTTCATGCGTGCAAAAATAAAACGGCATTTACAACTTGGGTCACTACATCAAGTTTGTCAACTCGGCTCGTGGATTTAATGAAGGTGAATATTCCATGTCCTTGGTTTTCTAGACTAAGGATATACCTAAATTTTTAATACCGCAGTAAATTTTTTGCTATCGTGGCGGTATTCCAACAACTACTATAAACCTAAGTTTAATTAAGTGGGATATTGTAGCCGATTCTGAAGGCTTTAATTTTAGTTTAAGTGCTGTCAAAACTAAATTTTCATCATTGCAAAATAGTTCATAAATCTGAAGAAAACTTGACAGCACTAAAACTAAAGTTAAAGCCTTCAGAATCGGCTTTTTTAATTCTTTTATGTGTCAATTTTTGTGTAAAAATATTTACTATACATTCTTTTTAACTAAGAACTATTTTGTGGGAGTTATCGCCATTTTTTACAATATCGTTCAAAAAACTGAAAATCCATACATGCATAAATTACAGACACACCTGTCTCCCAAAGGGGTAGGCAGAGACTACACATTTAGATCTGCTACGATCCTGTCACACCTCTTTCGTCTCTTCCAGATCCATCAACCTAATCATAGAAGCTCTTCTATTCCTTACTTCTGACAAGCCATTGGCAACCTGACATTGCCCTTATTCAGTATGTCGCCATTTGGTCAGCATACGTCCTTCTAGGAAACAGTTACGAAAAATCCAATTTAATCACAAAACTTTTTTATTGTCACGTTAATGAAAGTCAATAGAAGTATTCTATAGGAAATGAAATCTGGACAGGAATTTTTAAACGCTCACGTCAAAGGTAACGAACGAACAAAAGGCGTTTACAGTGAATTCGTAAAAAGAACGCGAGACCTGCAATCGCGCCACCTGTCACACGATCGCACACTCGATTTAACACATTAAACCAAAACGCTTTCGCGCGTGACTGTACTCTTTTATTCCTGACTGGTCATCATTATTACTGCAGGAATTATTTACGAAAAATAATAACTAGTTATGCATAATATCACTTTAAACTCTTGCGTTTCGTTATAATAGTTATGCATAAAATATTACTTTTTGATGTCATAAAATAAACATTAGGGGAAAAATCATAGTGAATCTTAGCTGTAATATTTATTTCGTATTTCGTTTTCATTACACTCATCCAAATTTTGGTGACATAATAAAAATTGGGATACATACATAAGTATAATAAATGAGTTTTCAAATGTCGGAATACTAATGCAAAGTGAAAGTGTTTTTCTTAAAATTACTTAGGCACTTCTTGGAAAAAAGATTGTCATTTCTAAAATACACGTCTGTCATTGACGTTTTATTTAACTGAACAAATCTTAGTACATCTTGGTGCCAGGTGGTAGAGCTGATGTCGGGCTCGACTGTGGAGGTACCACCATCTTATTTGGCGACCCCCTCGAAGTAATTTAGGGGAGAGTAAGAGGACAGCTCACAGGCAAAAAACCAGGAGGCCCACCATGCCTGGGACCAATGGATAGCGGTATATATGCATCCCTAATAGCCGGGCCTTATATGGAACAGACTGGTGACGGGCAGCGGCGTCACGGTGTGAGGGTTTCAGCACTGCGCTCACCATTTCACCTGCCTAGCGTGTGTGAGTATGGGCAATTCTTCCAGGATGACCGCCGGGAGTGGCTAAGTCCTGGAAATGCTTATGTCCAGTAGTGGACAAACTAGGCTGATGGATGGATGGATGAACAAATCTTGGTACATGGTAAATTCTTAAAATATAATACAAAACACAAATCCTTACAATTTGATTTGATACAATACCTTTTTACGGTTCCGTACCCAAAGGGCAAAACGGAGCACTATTAATGTCACTCCGCTGGCCTTCTGTATGTCTGTATGTCACGGGTCTTTAGCTCTTGGACGGAATGAGATAGAGACCTGAAATTTTGATATGTCATGTAAAATTTTGGCCCAAAACCTAAAATTAAATTAAAAAAAAAAACATTTGTTTCCATAAACGAAAAAAAAAATTCTTACTCCAAAATGTCGGGTATCACTGTCTAGAACTCATTTAGTAGAGTGTAGATGTTTTTTATTTTTAATCTGTGAAAATAAAGAAATGGGAGGCTATCAAAGTTGTCATTTTTAGAAAATTTTTGGTACGGGGTCTATCTCAATGACCAAAGTAGTTAGGAATTTGTAATTTCTGCATATTATGTACCATATGTTACCATTAAACAACAAATGCTGAAAATGCCGATTTATGATGCAGTTTTAGGGTTACGTCCTCGAATACACAACCAACTTAATTTTGAAGTTTTTTTTCATGCAATTTGTAGGTAGTGATAAGTTTGTAATTCTGTTCAATTATTTAAGTACATTAACCTATTTAAATGGCACAGAACCCTCTGGGCGCGAGTCCTGCTCGCACTTGACCGGTTTTAATCAAATACCCATGACATTTTTTTTATCATTAATTTATTTACAAAATCGCATTAGCGACTGATCATACGGCTGGTTATATTAATTAAACTAAAATATCAGTTAGGACTTTAACTGTGTCGAATGGAGGCGATTACCGGTGACGATTCGACCCACACAATCGACTTAATATCGCGCGATCGTGTGGCGACACGCCATCATGAAAAATATTAAGGTTTTTTATTTTCGATTATACTTCTTGTTAAAAAAAAGGAATCCCAATAGGTTATTGAAGAAATATCATAAAAAAATCAAAGTTTGTGGATCCACCTCTGACAAATAAAAGAGTGTAGGCACAAGGCTTAAATTAATTATTATCCATTGTTACAAAAATACTTTCATAAAATAACAATAAGTTACAGGCTATGAAACTTAGTATGTTTATGACATCGACTTCATTTATCAAAAATGTAAAATTTGATCGAATTCTCATAGCTTTATTTTTAAAATAATATTTTGTATTTTTTTTTGAGGAATATACGTCATTTTAGGATATAGTATTTGTTATTTTGGTGTAACCATAATTTTTTTATGATTTTTTAGGAATTGTCCGATATGGCGTCACTTGAGATTTTTAGACATTATACTTACTGATAGTGATGTGTGATTGCTTATAAAAATATCCCAACAAACATTTTGGCGATAATTAGATCTTTTTTAAATCTTAAAGATGTAAAAAGTTGTTAGAATAGCGATATTTATGGCTTCAGGTGATAAACTTGCGATATTTAAACAACATTAGCACTCAGCGCGATATAATAGGTTTAAAGGAACGTCAAAATAAGGTTAAAGTTGTATTGTAGCGATTCCAATTGCCATAATGCAAGCAAACCATCTTGTATTATAGCTTCAACCTAAAATTATAACTGTAAGATCTATAAAGGAGATAATAGACGCCTAATTCCTCCTTAAGATTTATATTGACGCTAAAAATCACTCCTTAAACACCCAAGAGTCTACAACAGCGTCTGTTAGAATCATTAGTTCTTGAATAGCGCTCATTAAACCCCTTCTAACACTAGATGCTATAGGTTGTCATTGCAGTTCTTTTAAATGTCAAAGTTGTATCAAACTCTTTTTAAACACTACCATACATGTATGGGTTCTAAAGAAGCGCTAATCATGACCACAGTACACCCTAAGAAGCTATATCGCACTTACTCGTGGGCTTAACCTACACCGCCATTATACGTGAATAATTTAAAAATTGTAATTGAGTTATTCATTGTAATTTGGATGTTATTTGCTTACAAAGTTCCTTAGCCGATATGCTGTAACGCATAGAATCGAAGATAGAAATAAACATGAATTAATTTCATAAAAACCATGGATTACACCTATATAATACGTGTTACACTTTAGTAAATAGAGGTTATTCCATGTGCGCTTTAATTTTGAGATGAAAATGTATATTTATATTCACAGTAAACTTACCTTCGCAATGATAGTTTAATCCTTAACACGTGCACTAGTATAAATATGATATTTTGAGAGTGCTTCCATTCCACCATTGAAAATAACACTTTATCAACTTGTTTGAGTCACTCTGTTTACCTGTGTGTAAAAAGTACAGAGAAAAATACGTTTTACAACCTAAGGAGTTCCTATTCAAATAAATATTGTGTTTGCTACAACCCAGAGAGCTAAAATTGATACTAATATACCTGCAATATAACTTAAAGTCATTTTCATCGCCGTTGTGGACCTTGGATAGCACTTTCGGTCTCCACTAGCGCTGTAATAACACCGGAAGAAATAACCTAAAATGATGAGAGTTAGGTATGGCTATAGTACGACTCTTGTATCGCTGTGAGACGTATTTATCACCCCTTTAGCACTTCCATAGCCCTCTCGTACAACTTAATTCCATTTCTTACCACCTTCATATCGCCGTTGAAGGACCTAAGCCTGTAAAAAGTTATGCCTAATCCGGGGGTATATCGGGGTTAGAGCACGCTCTAACTCTAGTTTATTCGCTTATTTACATCTGAAAGACTTTAGGAGCGCTTTCATAGATCTTTTATAGCCCTCGCAGTAGCGCCTAAATGTTTGTTGGGATGTGATCTTTCTTTGTGTCTACTCATATGTCATCCATCTGTCAAATCGGTCGAAAGCAAATTATTATAAATTTATCTTAATAGCAAAAGAAATTTCTAAACAGCCATTTTTCAAGTGACGTCACACGAAGGCAATTGGAAGTTGCAGCTTTTTCGTAAAAATATTCATCATCATGAGGTTTATTAGACCACAAGATCTGAAATACAGCTTATTAAACCTAAGCCTCGAACTAGATTTCGAATTAACACACCTTAACATAATTTAATCTATGGGAATTGGGTAAAAATGTAAATTATAATTAAAAGTATATATTTTATTT
This sequence comes from Ypsolopha sequella, assembly GCA_934047225.1. Classification (NCBI taxonomy): domain Eukaryota; kingdom Metazoa; phylum Arthropoda; class Insecta; order Lepidoptera; family Ypsolophidae; genus Ypsolopha; species Ypsolopha sequella. The sequence goes on along the minus strand of OW204002.1, from coordinate 5,742,752 downwards.
ATTATTTATTAATATCTTTGTACTAGGTTTTGTATTTAGTTAAATTAGTGTGTTTTCGTTTATTATTTGGTAGTAAGTAATAAGATTGTATACATATGATTAATGTTTTCTTTCTTTTTGCTGGAAGAAATCTATCAAAGAAGAAAGCTCGCTGCTGTACACTAATTTTAATTTTATATTTGTAGTAAAATACTTTTTGTACAATAAAGAATAAAATTAATAAATCTGAAATAATTTCTTTAGAAGAAATATAAACTAATTTCAAGTCGGATTTTCGATACTTAAACTAAATGGTCATCAGTGATTGCATTTTATTTTATTTCATGTCGGTTGTAATATTTACCGAAATGTATTCCTTAGGATCTGTCTCATATCATAAATATAAGTAATTTGCGACGCTAATTCAGACTAATTTAGATCAAAACTTGTTGGTTTTTATCATAAAAATATTCTTGATTTTGATATAAATAAAAACCGGCCAAGTGCAAGTTGGACACGCGCATACCATTATCTATAAAAACGGCAAAAAAAAACATGTCTGTTGTATGGGAGCCCCCTTAAATATTTATTTTATTCTGTTTTTTAGTATTTATTGTTATAGCGGCAATAGAAATCCATCATCTGTGAAAATTTCAACTGTTTAACTATCACGGTTCATGAGATACAGCTTGGTGACAGACGGACAGACAGACGGACAGCGGAGTCTTAGTAATAGGATCCCGTTGGTTACCTTTTGGGTACGGAACCATAAAAACGGATCCCCGCTTTGTTCGACTTTACTTATTTAATAGTAGAAAGCTCAGAATAAGGAATACAAATAGAAACCTGGCTAAAATAATACGCGGAGAAAGACACCTATCCTTGATTTTCTTACGACATTCTAGTGCGTTAGAGAGAGATAGATATGTATTAGTTTTTTCTTATTTAGGTAGGTTGTCACTAGTTCGTTGCTTTGCTAGTGATGTAACAATGTCGATTTTTGACTACGATAAATAAACCAAATCGAAATGAACCGCGACCAATCTCCTAACCACACATTATATCGTATCAAAGTGTGAAAAAAAAGAGAATGCAGGAGGCACCGACTTTTCTGGTGACATCCTCTTGCTTTGGAAGGAGGCCAAGAGAATTCATAGCAAAGTGGTCTCTGTCTACCCCAGTGGGACACATGTTATATTGTGTAAATAAGGAATTAATAAAAGGATATCTTTCGTTTAGCATAATATTTTTTATTAAGTACAAATTACTACATCGTAGGCAGGTAGGTACATAAGTTAAGTCCAAAATTGTGCTTGTTTCTAGTACAAAAAATGCTGTAGCTTGTATCAGAGATACAACCGTAAACTATTTAAGTGGATACTTTTTAAGTCGCCTCTTAACTCAATCAAATAGATGTTCGTTGATGTCGCGTCTTTGTTCAATCAAGGAGGAAGGAATTAATCGCAACAATAGAAATCATAATAATCATAGACTTATAGGATTTGTAATAATAATATTATGTCAATGATGAGCGATGACAGCGCAATTACTACAGAGGTAATTTCAATTTTTTTTTATTTCTATCAAATAAACATCAACTTATCTTGAATAAAAACTAATAACAAATAATGAACGATTAAAATACCTAATAACCTGTAATAAGAAATCAAATTATGCGCAGTTCAAGTCAATAAGCATTCCCAAAATTCATTTCACGATAGAACTACCCTGTGAAAGTACTTTTATTGTCAACCACTAAGTACGAAAATGTCTTGATCTGCGGAATTTCTTCGTGAAGTCGATCACGGAAGTAACGTACAAGTTATGAACAGGCCTTTCAGAACGATTTGCGAACATAGAAGTATGCACTTTTCTACACCACAGACATCCATAGGTACTGGTTCTGTTGCCTAAAATTGAAAAATTATCGAGTTAATATACTATAGTATACTACAAGCACGTACCTACGAACAAGATTGATAATGCAATTATACATAATTATTTAAAGGTTACCAATGTGTCTGTATCTGGTAAATATAACGTTGGTAAGGCATCTGCTTTTAAAAGTCTCCATTTTAAATTTTCGTTTGGTCCAAAAGAATCCGACGTAAAGTGTTTCGAACAAGTAAATATGACTGCTTTTTTTAATTGCCCAATTTGGTCAAATTATTCGTCTAAGCCATTCACTTTTTAATTCTTCCCTTTTTGGAAATCTGTAACAAAAAAATATAGCGATATTTATTCGACATTATTTTTCTTTTTACTCGCGCTGCAATGAGGGATTTTCTTTTCTTTTTTTTTTACTCTTCCCTAGTCGCTGGATAGATGGCGCTGAACTTGGTAAGTTACTGCAAGGAACGAAACGTCACATAATTTTTTGATTATTGCACTTGGATGTAATTTTGAGATCGTAAAACGAAACGTACATAAAAAAGTAATTAATGTTATTGTCACATCACATCACAATGACATTTTGAAAATAAATAAATAATAACAACAAGGAAAAAGAAAAAAATAATTAGCAGTCTTTTTATGAGTTTTCTACGCCAGAAAGAAAATGTCCCAAGAGAAAAAGAAGAGAAGTCTGTGCCTTGTGGATTTGTATAAAAATGTGGATTGTGGATTGTGGATTTATATAAAAGTCGTAAAGCGCAATGAGTACAAGCCATGGTACATTTTAAACCTGGACGGACCATAACAAAGCATTCGCACATAATATGCTCAGCACACATGTCATCAACCAACGAGCGTATGTGACGTGACGTGACGTGACGCAATGTTTTTTTTTTCAATCGTTTTGGCTTTGGCACCTAGCAACGTAGTCAGTTCAACACCATCTACAGAGTTCTTGGAAACTATGTTTTTTTTTAATACTCAAAAAGAAAACCTCTCATTAATCTATTATCCTTTATGCACGGCTGCCGCGGGAACCAATGTTCGATAGTTTGCCACACGGACTTTAGTACATCACTATACGAAAAAACATAACCTCTCATAGTCGGCAGAAAATCTATATAAAACAGGCAAATATCCGTGTAGAATTGAACACGGGTATGATTTACAAGAACTACTATTATTGTTACTGAGTTTTAGGTATGATCCTGCAACTTATTAACATAAAAACTATCAGAACTCACCGATGAAATGATATTGCTTCATTGTTGTTTTCTTTTCTTCCTGTATGCGATTTACAGCCTTCAATCGCACAAGACATTTTATTACAAATGTTAAAAAAACAATCAACACAAACAATAATAAATCACACTTTCACGAATTTTGAGAGGAAGAGCACCAAAATATTTAATTTCTCTCGGTGAAGCTGTAAACTTTCGCAAAATGCGATAGACATTTCGATGCCACCAAATTAAGATGTGATGCACGCAACGAACGATATTACAACACAACGATACAATGATGAGACATATTTAATTTGATGGTATTATAATATTTGAAATACATCCAAATTACATCCATCTGACATTTGTTTGGTTCAATCTAGTGACACACCAGGAAAAAATATAAAGTAAGTGCGGTCCGGTGTTTCATTCACTCGTACACAGGAGTAATTTACGTTAGATGAGTACAATGGCTAATGCCCAGTTCTTATTTTAGTCAGGCTTCTATTTGTATTCCTTATTCTGAGGTAGAAAGTAATCGATTGCACACCAACTTTTTTCCGTTGAGAGGTGAATATACTTTGGTCACACGCGACTGTTCGAACGTGATATGCATGACAGAGGCTTGTTTTGTACAGTTGGGTAAAAAAGTATCAGCTTAAGGTGATATGTAAAAGTGTTTGCGTCCCTATTACTCCATATGCAAAAAAAACCTCACTGCGAGAGGGACGGATTCGTGGAAAAGTAGCAAAACGTTGATTTTTTATTAATATAAAATGTACTAAAGTTACTATCAAAATTTAGTTTAACCAGATCCTAGATACTGTTAAATAATTATTAAACTAGGAGACTTGGTGTGGAAAAAGACTTAATTTCAATAACTATTTTTATCGAGCCGAATTTCTCTAATCACGTTTCTGTTAAACAGATCCCTAGAAAAATTATCCAAAAATAATATACTATTTTATCAAAATAATACCTTGTTAGTGAAGTACATATGCAAGTTCTAAAAGTGTCGATTTTTTTCCGTAGCGCCTTAAAAGGTAGCTGTTTGCAACGGGAAACATTTCGTCAATGCAAGCACAATAATTTAACTGTGTGCAAATTCTTTGGTTACTAGATATCAAATTATTTTTAACAGGTGGTATAGCTGATGCCGGGCTCGACTGTGGAGGTACCACCATTTTTCTTGGAGACCCCCTCGAAGTAATTCGGCGGAGAGTAAGAGGACAGCTTACAGGCAAAAAACCAGGAGGCCCACCATGCCTGGGAACGATGGATGGCGGTATATCCATCTCTAATAGCCGGGCGTTATATGGATCAGACTGGTGATGGGCAGCGGCTTCACTGGTGTGAGGGTTCCGGCACCGCGCTCACCAACCCGCCTGCCCAGCGTGTGTGGGTATGGGCAATTCTTCCAGGATGACCGCCGGGAGTGGCAAAGTCCTGGAAAGGCTTATGTCCAGCAGTGGACGAACTAGGCTGATGGATGGATGGAATTATTTAAAGATATTTTAATTGCCTATTCGTATGTTTACACATTCTATTACGGGCAGTGTTACAATGCTGACTCATTTTCATAAAAATGCCGCAGAAAGCGGCTTTTGCTTGCTTAAATCGTTTTTGTTTAAGGATTGTAATTAACTGACAATCAAAAAATACAAAAGTCCGCATCAAAAAAGCTAAATTGGCATCAAAAGCAATATGTTGAAACCTAACCTAAACTAAGTGTTGCCAACTTAGTAATTTAGATGCTTATTTAGTATTTAAGGCTTCTCACAATACCAACGAACTTGAACTGAGTAACTTTTTTACTATTTTATACGGTAACTATAGCATTGTTTAATAAAAGAAAAATACATAGTAATCTACATGATACAAATAATGATGTGGTTTTTCCTGAATTTTATTTTAATATACAGAAGTGAAGCAAGAAAATTCTAAGTTTACCAGTATTTCTCAATGTTTTGTCTACTTGTAACAATATAACTGCTGAAGTTTTTATCGAAACAGTTTAAAAATTTATAAACTTCTAGACAAAATAATATAAAATGATATGGTTTTCTCAGTTCTTGAAAATTTATTAAATTTTACTTAAAATTAATTAAAAACACACTATTTTCGCACTTGTCAGCCGCAGCGCCTGACGTAACAGCCATGTTGCAGTGCGAGCTGATACCAACTTTATTTTAATATGGTTTTGTTCGAAATTTCAACCACCACGAATCGAGTTACTAATGTTTCCGACGGAGTCACCTTAACAACATTTATTTTTACCCATTTAGCTATAATGCTAAAGGGATGCAAAATCAGGCAATAGAGATACATGTATTTGCCATCATGATCAGTGCTAGTTATAACGCTTTTTAAATGCTAGCAAAGTAAAAATTATGCTAATGGTAGTGCCATTAATGCTAGCAAAGTAAAAATTATGCTAATGGTAGTGCCATTGGCAACAATGATACCGGCTACTTTTAACTTTGCCTTTCTCCGGTATATCCAAAAATATATACAGTGTGTCCCTCGTAAAAGTGCACACCCGAAAAGGGGTGAAACTAGACCTTATTTTATCGACAAAAAAATGTTTTTTTTTTTTTAGATAATCTTTGTTTTGTAAATTTACGTTTTAAAATTTTTTTTGCCCACCGTGGAGACTATGTATAAAATATGTCATAACTTTTGATCTACCGCGAGTAATGCAATGAAATAAAACTGTTATAATTCTTAAAAAATAGACGTCCCATATCAAATCAAAAACAAAACATAATCAACTACCATTACCATAAAAATAATATCCTAAAAGATTATTTCTTTAATCTTTCCGTCTTTTTTTTCAATAATAGTCAATTTTTTCAAAATAATGTCCCCGTTTTACTATACTTTTATTCCTATTTATCATTGCCTATTCCAGTATCTTTCTAACAAAAAAAAATACAAAATTCTATCATAAATACAATATTTTCTACGAGCGGTTAACCAAAGGCACTGAGCTTGCGTCCCATACAAAGGTACCCAGGTGGATAAAAACAGTATGTCATTTTCTTAAGGCGATTACCATCACCAAATTAGCAGCTCGATATTTGTCACTACGAATATCAACGGAAACGACATTGAAATAACGTTCATATCAGCGCGCAATGCATAGTGGCTGTTACGACGCTCGCTGCGTCCTTGATAGGGCGAAATAGGAGAAAATTATACTTTTCACTTGGACGTGATTACTCGATTGAATAATCTTATGTTATGTTTATAGCTATAAAGTTTATCTATTTATTAAAGCATAGATGAATTCAATCGGCCAAGCCGCTCAGGGGCAGTAGGGAATTTGAGGTCAAAGAACACCATTCAGTAAAAAAATAAATCATGTAGAAGTTTTGGTGGTGTGAAAAAAAAATATGTTGCATATGTTGTCTAAGGGTTGATTATTCATAATACATTTTTTCATTATTTTTGGTTTGGCCATAAACGAGGAGTAGGCTTTAGAAAGTACCCATTTGGCAATAGTAAGGCCCTTAAGCAAAACTTATCATAAAAAGCACTTGCCACGTACTAAATTGTCACAAAATTAAGAGAACTCTATTCATTTTAGCACTAAGAAATTGGGCACCTAGGGAATGCTTTATATGGTTTTATCAATGAATCAATAAAAACCATGTTTCGCCTACGAAAATGACATGTTTGACGTCCAGCAGCACTGCAATATAATACGATAATTGGGAAAAAATAGTAAGTCCACGCAATTTTTCCCGTGACTGTACATTTCGGTACTTACCGTTTGGAGGGATCAGTTTTTAGGCTCGTAACATCAAAGGTGAGGACAGGACCCTTAGAATCATTCGTTTGGCTGTATCCGGGAGACGCCCTCTTCATTTTTAGAACTGCTGAATCGATAACCTTTTGTCGGCTGGGATTAAATTGGAACTTGTACGGTTGTTACAGGCTAAAACGATGTTAACCTGTTTTCTTGCAGTTAGAAAATATAACAATAAATGTATGAATTCGTCTCCCTGTAGGCAGACAGGTTAAATCAATTTTAAATCATGAACAAACAAGCATATCGTCGCGAAATTAATATATCCCTAAAAGTGTGTTAGAACTGTTTCCGAGTGAACTATTGCTAAAACAGTCAACACTCGTTCACCCTCTTTTCACCGTCGATTTTTACCTCCCAACGTGTTAAGAGGCATCTTTACGCGCAAACCTCCATGCAAATGCTGTCAGCACATTGTGGGGTGTCTATGGAATGTTGTTATAATATTTTTCAATGCATGTGCTCGTAAAGGCCCACTTTTTAGGCATCAAAACCGAACAAAAAGTCGATTATTTTGCCCTAGGGCTTTATTATTATTATTTTTTTAAATTTATTTCAATGGTTGGCTAACCTGAAGACTTTCCTGTGTACCATAGATGTTATACTTTTTTTTCCACTGTTTAACGGCTCTGGATACAGTCCTTTTGAGCCAATTATAATTTAAAGTTCACAAGATTATATTTGTTTTCATTTCCTCACACTATGCATTGAAAAACGTAGTATGATACACGGGCGTAAAAGCAATAAATTACTCGGTTACGTTTAAAATACTCGCTACGCTCGTGTTTTAAATCGTCCTCGTAATTTGTTCCTTTGCGCCCTTGTAGCATAAACTACTATTAGGCTGAGCTTCGACCTTTCCTTCTGCGATATTTTTAAAGAAATTGTCAAAAGGCGCACTAGCAGGGTTGGACTGGCCATAGAGTCAGGGTGGCGATTGCCATCCGGGCCCTCGCCTGCGCGTCCCCCCCCCCGGACTACCTGCTATACTACCTACACGCAAAATAGTTCACATATATACGAGGAGAAATTTCCAAAGTTTTGAACTTCTCTCTATTTTCAATTTCGTCTAAAAATTTTGCAAAACTACCTATCTAAATCATATAATTTCAATAAACGAAGCGTGTTTTTCTAGGTATTAGAGTAAAAAACTAAAATTTTTGTGATAAATATTAATAGCAGAGGTGATGAAAATTGGCATATTTGTCTCAGCTTGTTATTTTGCGTATTAAAACCAGAAAACTGTTAGTCTCCCTGCCAAATGAAAGCCTGATAAAGAATTTAGAAAAAAAAATTGCCATCCGGGCCCCTTAGGCTCAGTCTGACGCTGGGCATCGAAATTTCCAGAGACCAAAATTGACTACTAGAGAAGGTGAAGCAGTAGTAACTTTATATCAAACCCATTCGAGTCCCACCGTCACTTTGCCAGTGATCTCGTAGCATGCGATAAGGTGATCTGATGTGACGAGCCATGATGCTTCTTAGGACATGAAGGTCATCGAAGGTCACAATGTGTTTGTACACCCAGCAAAAGGTAAGAATAAAAATTTAATTTACGGTTGCTGCTCATCAATCTGATGCCGCTGTGAAGTAGGCATCGAAACCTCTCCTTATTAAAACCTTGTGGCGCTCCTTTTAATAAAATGAAGTTATCATATTTGTGTAACTACAGTAGAGCCACTGAGTGATGGTGCCTATGACGTTTAAATGCCTACAAAGTATCGTAATTATTTATAAGCAAGTGTGAATTAAAAAATGTAATACTTCATTGTTGATAGTAATGTACTACTTGTTTCGGTTATTATTTTTCGATTTGTATGTTGCTTTATTGTGCAATAGAATTTGTATAGAAACAAAGTTTTTATTTTTAAAGTTTCTCATTTTTTATAGTTCGTGTTTGAGGTCGTCAAGTTACGCAAAAATATTTAATTAAAAACAAAACAATGACGAAGTTAAACTAAACGTAAATAAATTATAGTGAAATACTTTTTTCGATTTAGATATTTAAACATCTCTTGGGGGCCCCGGGGCACTACACCGCATAGCCCTCCGATAGCTACGCCACTGGTTTTGGCACATTTTGCTTTTGTATCATTATGTTGAATGTTGAATGACGTGTCTAATGTTGAGTAAACTCAAACTTGATTTTTATTTTTAACCGAAATTTGAAATGTACCTCATCACTAAATGCAGCTGTCACAAGTACCATCACTCAGTGGCCCTACTTTATTAATTTATTACTTTTTCTTATTTATTTTAAACTGGAAACATATGTACTTGAAAATTAATTATTACGTAGATAAACACAGATTAAATTAGCTTATGAATTAATTTTCAAGAAGTTGAAGGCAAATCCAATTTCGACATGACATTCAGGATTAATAAACAATTACCAGACAGACTGTGTAAACTTCGTCGGGAGCTGTGTATGACGAATTTTGTCACGTAGAGTTTCAAAACCTTACTATGTTTATCGATTCAACATTATATATAGAGATATAAAGTAATGTACGAGGGACGATCAAATATATAAGCCTAATTAATATTGAACTATAGTCACCAAATGCCATACATCACATTTCTTTAATACTTTTTAATCAAAAATTAAGAAAAACAATTATTAGGTTTGCATTTGGGAAAGCGTTGTATTTGTCAGATAAATCTATTTATCTTTCAGATAAATCTATTTATCTTTACAGTTATCATTTTTGTCTTCTTTTGTCACTTAGTTCTATTTTTGAGGCGAAAATCTTGTCCACTCAAATCATTTATTCTGTTTTATTTTTTTATTTTTTTCTGAAATAAGCTGGTGATATTAATTAGCTATAGCCATATGTGTTTTTATGTCATTCCGGTAAAAATCTGTTATTCATTGGACTGACCCTGGTTTTGGGGCCGAAATATATCTCCGTAATATTTATTAACATTATATCATTGCAGTATAGAAACGCAGAAAGAAAAGTAAATCTGGATGTGAGGAGCTCTGAACCGGGATTCAAACTAGGGACCTCTCGATTACCGAGCTATTGCTCTAACCACTGAGCTATATCCAGGTCTAGATCTTGGAGCAATGGTTAGAGCAATCGCTCGGTAAGCGAGAGGTCCCGGGTTCGAATCCCGGTTCAGAGCTCTTCACATCCAGATTTACTTTTCTTTCTGCGTTTCTATAGTGCAATGATATGATGTTAATTTATATCTCCTTGCAATGGATAAATCGTCAAGTGTTCAAACATAGAAATTTATTTCTGTCATAGTTCCGTTATATTTGTTTTATTGTTTTTATCGTATCTTTAAGTACCTAATTTAATGAAAAGCTTTAACATAGCAGAACATAATATATTTGTTTTTAATAAAAACTAAAAGTAGTAACTAGTTCCTTTGAAGAGAATCAATCTCCTAAAAACTCACCACTAGACACCTTTTCAAATTCTTCTTTTGGTCTCCAATTTAAAGTTTAATTACCTGCAAAATATGAAAAAAATACATGAGAAGCCCATTAGTACAAATCACTTGCATATTAGAAATTTCACTTCTTTGAGATGAACCCTACATATTATATACCCTACATATTATTAGTACAAACTATAAAAGATCAACTAAAAACAATTTTCGGGTATACAAATATTTAGAAAAAATTCCTCGAGCCATGATTTGAACCTGCCACCTCCTGCTTACATGAAATAGGTACCAACAGCGCTATTGAGGTTACCATACCTATACACCGGATTTGTGTAACTACTTGGTATACAAGCCCGTAGTGCACAAACTGAACGCTCACGAGGGCATTGTGTGATTTTTTTATTGAATTTTAGAATTCAGTATTCAACACAAAATATCGAAATTTCGGATCAGTAACTCATTCCGCCTACGAGTTAGCAATCCGTCACATGAACTGATGGATGGGAGGAGAGCAGAATAACTTTAATATGACTCCTATTTAACTTTTGTGTACGGAACCCTAAAAAGTAAAACTTTAAAGCAGGAAAAGTATCTGGACGACGATTCTGGCGGGTGCGCTAAAATTGCGAAAGCAGAAAAAATCAAACATTTCCGTAGAAAATCCCCCGTAAAATCACACGAAATCTGCCGTAGCAAATTTTTTCGCACTTGCCAGAATAAAGCCATCCTGGTAAATTTTTCCCTTTAGGTCCATCTGCCTTTATCGAAGACAAGAAACGAGAGCACAGAGTTCTCGTAAGGTCAAGAAGACATATAACCTTAACAATAGTTAAAAATAAAGATCAAAGAAAACCCTCAACCGATAAATTCAGAATAACCCGAAATTTTATCGAAAAGGTTAACGACAAAAATCCTGTTAAAAATTTATTTACTGTACTTGAGATATTATTGGCAAAGCTAGTGGTTCCGGTTGGAATCGATCCCATATTTGCGGAAAATCTTGTAATTCTGCCAGAATTCTAGCTACGAAATTAATAAAATTGTGGTTATATTTCTGCCAGATACCATTTTCTTTGTAAATTATAGTAAGGATAATTTTTTGTATGATCAAATGTATAGTTTCGTTTGACTTGGAATTGAGAGGGTTATATTTAATGTATTAAGAGCGGTTTTGCAGGTGGATTGTGAAAAACCCGCCGATTTCTAATTAATCGAAACAGAATACTTATATTCAAAATTCACTCAATAGTTATTCAACAAAACAAAACTCGATTCCAATAAGACTGCAGGAATTAATGAAGTCAGGGCCGCATACCTAAAAAAATCAAGGAGGAGATCAGTCCCGTGATTGCGAAAATGATCAACTTAATTATTGAACAAGTTAAATATCCAGATAAGTTAAAAACATCAACAATAAGGCCAATTTATAAAAATGGAGACCATAACAAAACAAGTAACAAGAGACCCATGGCAAGGAACAAAAATTTTATGGAAGCATAAACTCGCTTAAAAATTGACGCCACCATTTATGTACCCAGGTGGTCAAGGCTTATATTTATTTGTATTACGTTGCGCAGCGCGGTGCGCCGTCTATACCAGTGAGCACAACAAAATAAAATTATAACAAAATGCCGGGTTTCCCCGTGAAATGGTGCATAAACAACTCTAGCAAACACTGCAAGAGACTTGGCATCAGTTTTTATTCGTAAATATTCGAACTTTCATAAATTTAAAACCAAAGACTCTAAAAACGAAATAAACTTATAAACGATTGACACATTACCACGTATAATGCTTCGTCTTGAATACAATAACATAAAGACTACGACTAGGTCCATTCTTTTCGGTTCGACTCTATTCTATGATTGGCTGGAATCGGAATGGCGTGATAATCACTAGCCAATCATATTGCGATTATAGTAGTGAGCAAAGTACGTGTAGTATACTCAAAATCACACACAGTCTCCGTGTCGTGGGGCTATAATCCCAGAAAGGGATGTACTGAGATAGATTTCCATAAAATGTTAGTTCGTTGACCCATAGCTATATTATCGTGTATAAACAAAATAGTGGAAAAAGCAATAACCGGTCAGATCTCGGACTTTTTACGCAAGTATGACGTCATCCTGCCGGCACAACATGTTTTCCAGCGGAGAAAAAAAGTAGAAATAAATATGGCACTGAATAATAAACATTGGAGTTATATTTATAGATTTTAAAAAAGCATTTGATTCGTTAAATCACAAAATCCTAAATTCAATGAACAACATAAGAGGAAAACGAAATGAATGGTTCAAAGAATATCTTTTAATTAAACAGAAAAATGACGGTGACGTCACATATGGAGTGGCTACTGGATCGGTGACAGGAGTTTTCTGCTACATAATGCATGTGAATAGTATGATGAGAGCGGTGTAGAAATGCATAATATCCATGTTCGTCGATGACACATGCATTATGTATGCGGACGGTAACGTCACAGCGTTTATGGAAACCCTTCCAGTATTCAGAACTCCGGTACTTCTGAGCTGCGGGAGGGTTTACCAGCATTAATTCACAGAAAGTTGGTTTAAACCATTCCACTATTCAGAGTTGCGAACGATCTGGGTTCGGGTATTGTTTCAAGACTTCATAATAAAAATGCTTCCTCTACTCAGATCCCTAGATAGTATAAAAGTTTTTAGGTGCGATCTGACACGCGGGAGGGATTTCTGTACTATGCTCCCCGATCTCAGATCGCAAGCGGCACGTGCCAAGAGAGAGAGAGCGATATCATGCGCGTCGCGCTGTTGTTTGTTAGGGTTCCTGTCTGACTCGCACTTGGCCGGTTTTCTTTTTATTAAAATTAGTTCCGTTAAAAAACCAAAAATCGTCCGAAAACAATTACTTCCGCATTTTTTTTTGATTAGCTTAACTAATGTGTTAAATAGAAGAAATTATTGTGCATTTAGATGCTGTTTTGAGTGCATTGTATTTGAGACTTCGATTACTAAAGGAAATTAGTTATGTCTTGCAGTAAAGAAATTAAACGAATGACGAAATTATTCGAGAATGCACAAACTTCAAAGCAAGCGTACGAGTTTGTCTAATAATTTTGTTGTTAATAATTATGGATTCGTCTAATGTTAAAAATTTTATGAATATATTGTCATACGTTTATGCATTTTTATTATATGATATTCATCCTTTCTTTAATCTTCGCTTGATTACATATATGTCCTTACTGAGCGTATTCTGTTAAACCTATAACCCAATTTTTAGTATGAGTAGCGGTAGGAATTCATATCCATAACGCTAGTATTGCGTATGTAATGCCTCCCGCATTACAGAACTAAAAGTAGGGTAGGCTAATCTGAGTAGCGGTAGGAATTTATATCCATAACGCTAATATTGCGTTTGTAAAGCCTCCCGCATTACAGAACTAAAAGTAGGGTAGCTTTTAATTCATCAAACAGCGCGTTCAATTGCTTAAAGGCTTCCGCAACTCAGAAACCCTGTGGTTCTGAATACTGGAAGGGTTTCCATAAACGCAACGTCACAAGGATACGGGAAGCACTCCAACAAGACCAAGACAAGACCAATCAGTGCGTGGGCGTACGATAGCGGAATACTCTTAAGGGCCTTACTATTGCCAAATGGGTACTTTCTAAAGACTACTCCTCGTTTATGGCCAAACCAAAAAAAATGAAAAAATGTATTATGAATAATCAACTCTTAGACAACATATGCAACATTTTTCGTTTTCATACCACCAAAAATTCTACATGATTTTTTTTATTTACTGAATGGTGTTTTTTGACCTCAAATTCCCTACTGCTCCTGAGTGGCTTGGCCGATTGAATTCATCTATGCTTTGATAAATAGATAAACTTGATAGCTATAAACATAACATAAGATTATTCAATCGAGTAATCACGTCCAAGTGATAATTTTCTCCTATTTCGCCCTATCAAGGACGCTGCGAGCGTCGTAACAGCCGCTTTGCATTGCGCGCTGATATGAACGTTATTTCAATGTCGTTTCCGTTGATATTCGTAGTGACAAATATCGAGCTGCTAATTTGGCGAAGGTAATCGCCTTAAATACCCAAAAATCAAAAATCATGCGTATTCGTTCAAGCTATGTAAGATCAGATGTAGATTCATACATATAAGTAAAAAGTCACATTTACGACTGTTTATTTATTACACTTATGTACATTTACAAAATACATAAAACAGGACACTTAAAACAATTATATTGTACAAAGGTGGCATTTACGGCACGGCACGGCTAATAGCAATATCTACCAGGCAACCTTTGGGTGAAAGAGAAGGTGAGAAAATAACAAATAGAGGGGAGCATGTAAATGTAAAATAGACTACATGAGTACATTATGATCAATTAATAATTACTAATTGTCTTCATAAACAAAAAGATAACAACGTTGTAACGTTGTGATGTAAATAAGTGATGTACTTATTTGTATTTTTTTTGTCTATGCTGTATTTAAGTAATAATATTAGTATTTTGCTTTTAATTTAGTTATTTTCTTTTTAATAATACGAGTAGTAAGCATGCAGTGCGTGCGCGTTTTTGGGTGACAGTCTAGCTCCTAACCGTTGTAATTATCTATTGTCATATCATATCTCTGATTGTAACCTGTTGTGTACGCCAAATAAAATAAATAATAGTAGTTTATGCTATACAAGGGCGAAAAGGAATAAATTACGAGGACGATTTAAAACACGAGCGTAGCGAGTGTTTAAAACGTAATCGAGTAATTTATTGCTCATACGCCCGTGTATCATACTACGTTTTTCAATGCATAGTGTGAGGAAATAAAACAAATATAATCTTATGAACTTTAAATTATGATTAACTCAAAAGGACTGTATTCTGAGCCGTTAAACAGTGGAAAAAAAAAGTATAACATTTATGGTACACACGAAAGGCTGCAGGTTAGCCAACCATTGTAAATAAATAAAAAATAATAATAATAAAGCCCTAGGGCAAAATAATCGACTTTCTGTTCGGTTTTGATGCATAAAAAGTGGGTCTTTACGAGCACTTGCATTGAAAATAAATAAACGTGCTCGTGCGCCCGTCTGGAACAGGTGACAACTTGTAAATACCTGGGTGTCGTTTTTGACAATAGACTTAAATGGATATACCATATAAATAAGTAGTTAGAGCTAATGATGTCTTTATGTAACTTTTATCAGTTAAAACAATGGGTATCGAGATCTGTTCCACATAACTATATTACGCTTTGGTTAAGTCAATACTATCATATGCGATTGGAACTGACGGCACGTCTTTTAAAATATACATAATTAAGATAAAAACCTTGCAAACCAGATTCATAAAAGTATTAGTTGACAAAAAAACAAAAAGACAATGTAAAGTTGATAACGAATAATTATATGTAAAGTGTAATATCGCACCAACAAATAATAAGACATACTTGGAAATCACAAAAGAAGAGTATTGGTCGAATACATTCAAAACTACCAAACCAAGCAAGCGTAGTGCAAGGCGTGTGTGATGGCTCTCGTTGCCCAGAATACGAAACTTTTAAGTTAAGAACAAAAGAATATCTAGTGCCAAAATTATTTAATCGTTTGCATTTAGAAGCGAAAAACGTGGAAAAGTACAAAAATAATATTGAAAAAAACAAATCAAAATCTTTTTTCGTGTCTGCTATATAAGAAAATGTTGTAATATTGTATTTGAAATGGAACTGACTTTACGGTATGCTTCGCGTATACATAACTATTGTAGCATTACATTTAAAATTTGTAAGCTACTTGACAATCACGAGTGTAATTTTATTAATTAGGTTGATCTGGCCTAAATTTGGACTGCCACCAGGCAAGCCTGGTGACAGCCAAAAAAAAGGATAAATCAGGATAAAGATACTATTTAATGTTTTTTGAGTAAACTAAAAATAACAATACTGAAGTAAAAAAAAGAAAGGTACAAAAAACACAAGTATATCAGAAGAGTATTAGGTACGTCGGAACTTCGAAAATTAACACAAAAAAAATACCTAGTCTCTATCTTGTTTTAGGATTTTGGTAATCTATTGTAGCTTAAACGACACTATTGGTTTACGATATTATGGATTCGAAATTGAATGTTACCACCTGTTTATAGGATCCCAGAAACTAGTATTTCGCGGAAGTATTAGTAACTTCTAGTCGAGAGAAAATATAATTTTAAGGTATTAAAAGCAATCGTTATCTAGCTTTACATTAAGGAAGAAAATTATTGATTCAGGGTCTATTAAATGCCAGGCTACAGATATAAAAACCTGATAGGGGTGTCTTCGTGACGTAGATGTTGGAATTCTTCCCACGGAGTAGTCAGTCAAACCGTGACTGTCATGCGCCAACTTCAGAAATAACTTGGGAAACGGACTTTACCAGCATACATGATCCGTCCCTTCAACCTCCGCTATTACGTAGCACACTCTTCTGATGCGCAACCAAACTAGATACTATCTATATATCTATATATCTAGTAGATAGCCGTGAAAAGGAGGTGCGTGGAAAATGAAAAAAAATGGAAAACCCTTAAATAACCTGAAGGGTCGCTGTAAAGAAATAAAACAACAGTGTCAAGACATGCCTACGAAATCCAGGCAAGGAAATTAACGTATTGGAAACGGGACAAAAGGGATTTTCAGAGAATGAAACCAAAAGTACACAAAACTTACCAGGAAAAAAGGCTTCCATGGCTCTAGGGCAAATTTGCTCCGTTTTGTGAATCCAATGGGATTTCAAATTTTACATATTAATTTTCTATTGCAGATTTTGTATTATTTCAACGACGATACTCTTCGATATGAGAAAAATAACAAAAAAACATGACAAAACCTTCTAAATTTGAAAATTTGAAAATTCAGTAAAGAAATCAACGACAAAGAAAGACTAAAATAGATGAAAAAGGTTGAATACCTGTAGCGAATGCTACACTATGTAATCATTTCGTAGATGTATCATACTCAACATAAGAAGTTAAATGAGCCCATTGACTATAATTAGCTGTGCTGCAGCTTGGGGACATTTTATGTAACGATATTGTAGGTAATTTCATTACATAAAAAACTTTAAATTGAAATCGAAATTTAATTCAATTCCGACTGAAATTCCTTATCGCACGTTACACTCTGGCCATAGATAAATAAAGGAAGGATAGATTGCTCACTCCATACATTAGAACAAAGCCCGCGTAAAACTTATTATTTTCGCCGGTACCTAGTAGTTCGACTTATTATTTCTGATGTCGCTACTATACTAGATAAATTGTGACATACTTAGTGCCATCTATCGAACAGTGGATGAAACGAAATTCGATGTGTGTGTGTGTGTAGCAACTATACTTCGCCCACAAAAACAAAAATTTGCTAGAATACGACAGTACGCGACACATGGCATACGATAAATCGCTCAACCGTGCATGACAGTTGAGTCAAAGAGTAAAGTTATATACCGGTATGTATGAGTAGTGTGTGTTAAGTAAATAAAGCGTATTTTAATGCACATAATATATTTTGTTTAATTGATCAATGTCCACCATCTACCGGAATCCAGAATAACCATCTCCACGCTTAGTTAGATTGCCAGCTTACCACCGAAAGTTTAATGAAAATATTTTCTGTTGCGATGTTATAAAAATTTTGCGTTTTTATTCATAAAATAAATAAATATGATGAACCAGAACAGTAAAATGCTATATTTCATCGATTTCAGACAAATTTTATTTCCAGCGAGACAAGTAACGCCATCTAGCAACGTTATTTTTAGTATTGCGAACAGTACAAGGAGATAGCAATCTATCCTTCCTTTATTTATCTATGCTCTGGTGAATGTGAGCTAGACCGAAAAAAGTGTAATACTTTAAAATCACCCAGTTCAGGGCATTTTGTACGTCCTTCTACACGAGCAGTCTGTGGGTGAGTTATACGAAAAGACAACGCGCTACGTATCCAATAAAGCCGATTCTGAGTTCTTTAATTTTAGTTTTAGTGCTGTCAAAACTTCATTTTTTCCAAAGCAATTTAGCTTCTAGTCCTTACATTAAAGGACTATTTTGCAATGAAGAAAATTTAGTTTTGACAGCACTAAAACTAAAATTAAAGCCTTCAGAATCGGCTATAATATAACAAAGCGTTCAGGGTGATTTTTGGGCTGCCTCGCAATGAATTATACCAATACTAAAATTGAGAGAGTAAATTTATTCTTAGATTAGTTATTCCTGGTATAAAGCTTGGTTGGTCGAATCGGCCTATCTACCTCGTCTAAACATTTTGGAACATTTATAATAAATTAACATTATACCATTGCAGTATAGAAACGCAGAAAGAAAAGTAAATCTGGATGTGAGGAGCTCTGAACCGGGATACGAACCCGGGACCTCTCGCTTGCCGGACGATTGCTCTAACCTCTGAGCTATCCAGGTCTCAACACAACTCGTGAATTCACCGATGTGCTTTCCCATACTGCAATGATATTTATAGATACCCACTTTACAGTGAGCCACTTGGCGCCTAGAGGACGCTAGTGTATTCAAAGCTAGTCAAAGACCATTATGCCCTACCGTCACCTGTTACAGCATCGGGTAGCGAAGACATTTCTCTTATCGAAACTATGACAAAAATAAATTTCTATGTTTGAACACTTGGTGATTTATTCATCGCAAGGAGATATAAATTAACATTATATCATTGCAGTATAGAAACACAGAAAGAAAAGTAAATCTGGATGTGAGGAGCTCCTCCAGGTTCAGAGCTCCTCACATCCAGATTTACTTTTCTTTCTGCGTTTCTATACTGCAATGATATAATGTTAATTTATATCTCCTTGCGATGGATAAATCGCCAAGTGTTCAAACATAGAAATTTATTTTTGTCATTATAGTAACATATTTATAATGTCATCTGAAAAGCCTCTTGCTACGGAAAACTAGATGGCGCTGCTTGTATGTTACATCGCGATACCGTTTGATCTTTGTTAAAATTCAAAGCAACAAACATGGTATGTATCGGAATGGTTTGCTAGAGAATACGTTATTTTTGTGAGGATCTCTCCATTTCGAGGATCCTACTCTAGTTAGAGCCGGACTCGCTGCTATTAACGTTGCCAGATCGAATCTGTAGAAAAATGATCTACAGAAAAATGTCTCAAATCTACAGATATTTTAAATTGTTTCATTTCATTGGGTTATTTATATAATGCAGTCAGTTAACTTTTCTTTCTAGTTGATTTATGTTACTTACTGCGTTCCGTTACAAACAACGTGTGATGATTTATGATTTATTTTACTTACTGCGTTTCGTTGGAAAAAACATATCGTCACGACATGAATGACCTTGAGGGGGCGTCTGTGAAATGCAGGTTCATTACGCAAAATATAATTTGTGAAAAGGGGACCTAATTAAATCTTGTAAATAGGTGACTTCAAAATGAATTCAGATGCATGAATCAAGGTCCCCTTGTGTACAGGCCCTCTAAAAAGGCCGCTTTGGATGAATCATTATGATTCCGTTCTAATGCCGTCTCTTTTGCACGCGTGAAAAAACTCTGACTCCATCCTACTTTCAAATCATTTTATGATTCACCCAAGTCGGCCTTTTTAGATCCCCTGGTCCTCTAAAACGGCCGTTTCGGATGAATCATATTATGATTCCGTTCTAATGAATGCCGTCTCTTTTGCTCGCGTGAAAAATATCTGACTCCATCCTACTTTCAAATAATTTTATGATTCACCCAAGTCGGCCGTTTTAGATCTCCTTGCCTTCGTCATCCGAAATGAATCCCCGAGAAGGTATCAGAG
This sequence comes from Ypsolopha sequella, assembly GCA_934047225.1. Lineage (NCBI taxonomy): Eukaryota > Metazoa > Arthropoda > Insecta > Lepidoptera > Ypsolophidae > Ypsolopha > Ypsolopha sequella. The sequence goes on along the minus strand of OW204002.1, from coordinate 5,722,628 downwards.
GTGTTCCAAGTGTGAAATGTGAAATGCAAGTCACAGTCAACACTCGGTACACCCGCGTTTCACCGACGATTATTACGTCCCAACGAGATGAGTGGTAAACCCTATCGTCGTTCTTCGGGCACAAATACACGCTTTTTAGGGATGCAAGTTTCCTTACAATGTTTGCCTTCACCGTTCAGCAAGTGGTAAGTAAGAACAAATACATACACATAAATTCCGAAAAACTCATTAGTGCCTGCCAGACCGGGGATCGAACCTGGGTCTCAAGATTGAGAGGCCAGCGTTTTACCCCTGAGCTACCGCTGTTGTTTCTATGTAAAAGTTGTTGGTACCAGGTACCAGGTACCAGGGTATCGGTAACAAAAAAACGTGAGTGAAAAACGTGAGAATCACGTAGTCTACTGCTAATAATTCTGAACAGCTTTCCCAAAGAAAAAAGATTGTTCTTCTTTCCATACAAACTAAGACACATACAGTGTATCCCTCGTACAAGTGCACATCCGAAAAGGGGTGAAACTAGACCTTATTTTATCGACCAAAAAATGTTTTTTTTTTTAGAAAATCTTTGTTTTATAAATTTACGTTTTAAATTTTGTTTTGCCTACCGTGGAGACTATGTATAAAATATGTCATAACTTTTGAACTACCGCGAGTAATGCAATGAAATAAAACTGTTATAATCCTTAAAAAATAGACGTTGCATACCAAATCAAAAACAAAACATAATCTACTACCATTACCATAAAAATAATATCCTAAAAGATTATTTCTTTAATTTAATTTCTTTAATAAAAGTCCATTTTTCAAAATAATGTCCCCGTTTTACTATATTTTTATTCCTATTTATTCCATTATCTTTTTAACAAAAAAAAATACAATGTTCTATCATAAATCCAATATTTTCTACGGGCGGTTAACCGAATGCACTGCGCTCGCGTCCCATACAAAGATACCCAGGTGGAGTATTTTTTCAAGATAAAAAAAAAAAAAAAATTCTTTGTTTTTGTCGATATATTTAGATCTAGTTTCACCCACTTTCAGATGTGCACTTGTACGAGGGACACACTGTATACTGTACATTTTGAACGGGCAAGTCCATTTTTTTTTAATTTCCGTGTGTATGTTTCTTTGGAAAAATTTACATCAGGCTTATTATGTCGAAGTTGGATTGTATAATCAGCTGTTTAACAAAAATTACTAGTAGCATTATAAAACAGCCTCGTTATGTAAAACAGCTAAATTACGTTCAGCCATCGAAATAATTTTGATGCGTTCAGCTGTATTGTCAAGGCTTCGATAACAAAATAGATACTACCAGAAGGCCGACTCGACGACGGAGCTAAAACAGACGCACACATGCAGAGACGCATACGTATGGTGATCTCGGCAGAATTTCGTATTAAGAGGATAGTTTCCGCAAAACCATAAGTTATTCTTCCCGGTTTGAAGAATCTAGCAATACTAAGAATCTAGCAAAAATTATTTCTTCCGGGAATATAATACACACTTATATCGAAACAGAGTCCTCAGAAGCCATTCCAATATTGATAAATAAAATACCAAAGATGGCTCTAAAAAAATTTTTCATGTCGAGGTTTAAGATTATTAGAGCAAAAACCCATTTATATTATTTATGGATTAAATTCTGTATAAACTTTATTGAACTTTTAAGTGGGCAGATATTTCATAGCACCGTTGTTTTTTTTTTAAATAATAAAATTAGTGAAAAAAGTCATTTTGACTTTTTCCAGGATCCGTCCTCTCGCACTGCGGGTCTTTCCGCATGGAGTAACAGGGTAGTATGCAAGCGGAACCTATCCTCTTAACATTCGACCGACTTCATCTGAGATCGTCGTACGTACGCGTTTATATGTGCGTGCGCCTGTTTTCGCTAGTTATGTGGAGTAAACCTTCTGTAAGTGGTTATTTTGTGGTTCAGCAAACGCGCGTCGTGGAGCAAAAATAGGGCGAGAGACGGCACACTGACCGCGGGCCGGCGGCGAAGCTAAGCGAATATAGGTTTTGAAAAAGTTGTATTAATAAAAAAATCTTAATAAGACGAAACGTCTGTAGTTTCCATATAACATTGCGTTTTATGTACTGATTTAGTCAAAAGGTACATAAAGGGTCTTGCATTTTTACTGTATTCATGTTGCCAGTGATAAACATTATTAGGAAGAGCATCTGAAACTAAAAGAGAATAATAGTAGTTTATGCTACAAGGGCGCAAAGGAATAAATTACGAGGACGATTTAAAACACGAGGGTAGCGAGTGTTTTAAACGTAACCGAGTAATTTATTGCTCTTACGCCCGTGTATCATACTACGTTTTTCAATGCATAGTGTGAGGAAATAAAACAAATATAATTTTGTGAACTTTAAATTGTAATTGGCTCAAAAGGACTGTATCCAGAGCCGTTAAACAGTGGAAAAAATGTATGTCATTTATGGCACACAGGAAAGGCTGCAGGTAAGCCAACCATTGTAAATAAATAAATAAAAAAATAATAATAAAGCCCTAGGGCAAAATAATTGACTTTCTGTTCGGTTATGATGCATAAAAAGTGGGCCTTTACGAGCACATGCATTGAAAATTAACATTATATAATTGCAGTACAGAAACGCAGAAAGAAAAGTAAATATGGATTCTGGAAAAAGTAAAAGAGAATAGTAGTTTATGAAACTGGCACTTATATAAGATAAAGAAGTTAAAAAAGACGAGTGTGAGTTTAAAAAACGAGCACAAGTGTTTTAATACCTAATGTGTAGTTTCATATACTACCTGTTTCTGGTCCAAAAAATATAGAAAACATCAAAGCTGTTTTTGATTTTTCTGGTCAATATGGTTCGTCCTTTTCATCGCTGTTTCCAGAACGTCACGTGTAGTCAAATTATCATCACACTTGGGATGTGGTCATTAGATTAAGGCTATCTATCATTGAGGATCCATCCATCCATCAGCCCGTATTCGTCCACTGCTGGACATAGGCCTCCCCAATATTACGCCACTCTTGGCGGTCATCAGTCATCCTCATCCAGCCGCCACACGCAACGCCCTTCAGATCGTCAGTCCAGCGGGCACGAGGGCGGCCTACGCTACGCTTTGCTGTACGTGGTCTCCATTCCAATGCCTTACGGCCCCAACGCGGTTATCACGTCGGCGACAAATATGGCCAGTCTACTACCACTTCAACTTACTGATTCGGCAGGCTATGTCGGTCACCTTCGATCTCTGACGGATATCTTGGTTTCGGATTTTATCCATCAAAGATATCCCAGGCATAGCCTGCTCCGTAGCTCGTTGAGCAACCTTAAATCGGCGGATCAAGCTTTTGGTAAGAGACCACGACCTTTCGCGCGTCAGTAGCGAAATGTGCCGAATGTGCTTTTAATGTTTTAGATAAAATCAAAAAAGTAATACGAGTCACACATCAAAAATGTAATAAGCAAAAATAATGTTTGAAAACGTCCACACTCTTGCCAAAAGTGGTTTCTCCTGAAACAAGTTTTCAACTTTACGCCTGCGACGAAATCGGCACGATTGTATCGTCCTCGCAAGTTTCATGGAGCGTGCACCTTATAGCGAAATGAAACAGCATGACATTTGGCCACGCCCACAACTGAGTTGATCATCGTTAAAAGATGCAATAAAAGATTTTTCGAAATTCACGCCATAATGGGGTGAAACGAAGGGTAAACTTTTGTATCCACGCAAATGAAGTTGCAGGCGTCCTTTAGTATTTATAATTTTATTTTTGTTTTATTTCTTATTTTTGTGTACCTGCTTAGTTTAGGTCTAAAATTAAGTGAAAGTTATTATATTTTATAAAAGAAATATTTTTTATTAAAATGGCTTCCCATTAAACAGCTTCAGTATGTTCATATCCTCTGTTGCCTTTTCAACATTTTAAAGAGTCCCACTTCTCCTCCATACCTCCGCGATCGTTATGCGTATATTTTCCTGAGAGACAAGCAAGTGTTAGGTTTCCGTGCACATAGTCTGCTATCTAAATAAATACAACAGTACACGAGGTAATATCAGCAATGTATTCACATTGAGAGTTCTCTACAGAGTGTGTCACATAAGGACAAACCATAAACTAAAACAGGCAATAGATAATAATGTGATGTGCCAGTCATTACCAACACTCCTCCTAACAACACATTAGTTGATTCCGAGGCTGCTTCGCAATTTGAAGAGTCGTGGACCAGCTACTGCCTTTGTTAATAAATCTGCGTCCATGTTTTCCGTTGGACAATATTCGACTTCTAAGATGTTCTCTTGAATGCAGTCTCTTATGAAATGCACTTTCAAGTCGATGTGCTTCGACTTCGAAGTCACCATGGAATTTTTGCTTAGCTTCAGGGCAGCTTGATTATCGTTCTGGATGACTATTCTTTGGTAAATCATCCCTAAGTCTTTGTATAATCCTTTTAGGTGGATGGCCTCTTTTGCTGCTTCAGTCAAAGCAATGTATTCTGCCTCTGCTGTCGATAGAGCGATGCTTTTCTGCTTTCTGGTCATCCAGCTCACTGCTGTTCCTGCATATTTGAAACAGTAGCCAGAAAATGACTTTGTGTCTAGCTTGCATGCGCCCCAATCTGCGTCAGCCATTCCATACAAGGCATTTCCAGTTTTCTTGAAAGTTAAGCCAACACTCCTTGTTCCTTTAAGGTAACGCAGTACTCTCTTTGCGCACTTGAAGTGTTCTTCGCTATAACAGTCATTAAACTGAGACAAGTAACTAACGGCAAACATTATATCCGGCCTCGTCGCCACTGCTAAGTACATCAATGTACCAATTATGTTTTTGTAGGGGATATCTTTTCTCTTCCCAGCTTCGCTTTTCTGTAGCGTAAGGCCTGGCTCCATGGGTGTAGATGTGGATTTACAGTCTTCCATGTTGAACCTTTTGAGGGTGTCTTCAATGAACTTATCTTGGTTCAGTTTGATTCCATCCTTTGTATAAGTCACATCTATTCCAATTAGACGTTCTGGTCTTTTCAGATCCTTTAGTTCGAACTTCTTGTTTAGCAGGTCCTTAATCTCCTTAAGTTTCTGAGGACACGAGTAGGCAATCAGCAAGTCGTCGACATAGATGGCGATGATTATCTTTACTCCTCCTTTCGCCAGAATGTAAACACATGGATCATAGCTTGATGCCACAAATCCTAAAGCTTTCAGTTCTGTGTCGAGTTTCTTGTACCACTGCCTCCCTGCCTGTTTGAGTCCGTATAAAGCCCTTTTCAGTAGGCATACTTTTTCGTTGTCTATATTTTTTATATCGTTCAGCATATTTGATGTCTTGTTGTACATAGTCAGATCGTCTTTTTCGCTCTCTTCAATCAGTATTTCTGTCAAATAGTCTTCTAGGTAGTTTGGGTATTTCATTATTATGTTTTCTTCTAGTTCCCCATTTAGATAAGCCGTAGTCACATCCATTTGGTTTAGATCAAGGCCTTCTTCTACTGCTATTCCAAAAACAGATCTAATTGAGCTTAGTTTAGCCACGGGAGCGTAAGTTTCATTATAGTCTACGCCCGGTCTCTGTGTAAATCCCCGTGCAACGAGTCTGGCTTTCTTCGTAATGCTGTTGTCTGGTCTCGTTTTATTTTTCAGAACCATCTTGAAGTCTATGACTTTCATATTTTTGTCTTTTCTGACTATTTTCCATGTGCCGTTCTTGACATGTGCTCGTATTTCGGTCTTTATAGCATCACGCCAATATTCGTCACTTTCGTCTTCGTTGAACAGGTAAGATTCTTCAATGGTCTCTAAAGGGGTCTGTCTGGTAAAGCATATAATCCTTCGTCCATGTAGGTGGGTGGATGTCTCTTTGCGGCCTCCCATTCTCTTGTAAACTTGTATTCTCGGGCATGTCTACAACTGAAGTTTCGTCTGTTGAGGTAGCATTGTCACCGGAATCATTAGGATTTATAATTGTATCACCATTTTTGTTTTCAGTTAATTCGACTTCTATCAGTTGTACCTTTTTCTTCTTCTTTTTGTTCTTTTTTGTTATATTGATGTTCTTTTCTTTTTCAGAACTCTGCGGGTGTACCTGTTTTTCTCCGTCTATTAGGTTTTTATAATCCTCGTCTTTGTTTTCTTCAAAGTACATCTTTTCTATTACTTTTATATCCCTGCTAATAACCACATTGTTTTCTTCCGGTATGAATACTCTAAAAGCTTTGGCCGTCGTCGAGTATCCGACGAATAATCCCTCTTTTGTCTTTTGTGTCAGTTTTCCTCGTCTATTTTTTTTTAAGATGAAGGTTTTTCTGCCGAAAACATGGAGGTGGTTTCCGGATGGTGTGCGGTCGAGGTATCTTTTGAAGGGTATTTCTCCTTTGAGAGATTTTGACGGGCTTCTATTTATTAGGTAGTTTGCAGTACTAACTGCTTCGGCCCATAGTTTTTTGGGTGCGTTTGCTTCTATCAGCAAGCATCTGGCTTTATCCAGCAAGGATCTATTTTTTCTCTCGCTGATGCCATTTTGTTGTGGCGTGTATGTTGCCGTCAACCTTCTGTGGATTCCATGCGTCTTGAGGAAATCATCGAACTCTTTATTTCGGTATTCTGTTCCGTTGTCCGATTGAAGTGCTTTTATCTTCCTGTTGTGCAAGGTTTCCACTTCAGATTTATATTCCTTGAACTTGTCAAGTACCTCGCTCTTTTTCTTTAGGAAGTATACATGGCAGTAACGTGTATGATCGTCAATGAATGTTACGTAATATTTTGACTCTGCTAAAGTCTCGCATTCAAAAGGTCCACACACATCACTATGTATTATTTCTAGCGGTTCCTCTGCGTATGTATTTTCGTGTGATGGAAATGGTGATTGGGTAATTTTGCCTTTGATGCAGGTTTCGCAAGTTTCCATTTTACCTTGCAAGTCCAGACCGTACATTAGCTCATCTTTCGCCAACTTCACCAAGTCCTTTTCATTTATGTGGCCGAGTTTTCGATGCCATTCCATAATATCTTTGTTTTTATTTTGCACGATATTTGCAGAGTTGTTGTTGACTTTATTGTCAACGTCAAAATCTAGGAAGTAGAGTCCATTTTTTCTTTGTGCTGTCAGTGTCATGTCACCTTCTTTGTCTACGATGTAGGCCTTATCTTTCTCGAATATGACCTTCTTTCCTTTATCGGTTATTTTCCCGACTGACAGAAGGTTCGTTGACAACTCGGGAACAAACAAGCTGTCCTTGATATCGATCGATCCATAATTGTTGATGATGCGGACATTTCCTTTTCCTTCGATTTGACTTGTGTGATGATTTGATGCCAATTTTACAGTGCCTCTCTCGGGTTTCAGATTTGAGAACATCGTTTTGTCTCCACACATGTGCGACGAACAGCCGCTATCTAGACACCAACTTTTTTCTGATGTGGTCGATGCTACGCTATTCAGGCAGACGTTGAGGTTGCTGTTCTCAACCGTTTTTCTTTTGCTTTTCTTATTACTCCAACATGCTTCGGTAGTGTGGCCTGACATTCTGCACTTTTTGCAGTATTTGCGCTGTTTATTCTTAGCGTAATACGCTTCAGAGCTTTCAGGTTGATTATTTTCATTCCTGGCCTGGTATTCTTCAAGAATTTTTATTTTCAGGTCTTCAGGTTTTGGTAAACAATCTCTCGACTCTATAGCAATGCGGAAGTTTTCGAATGACGTTGGCAGACTGTAGAGTAACATGATGCTGAGTAGTTCTGCAGGTATTTGGATGTCCATGTCAGTCAGCTTGTCCACGATGTCCATGAAATTGTTAATATGATCACAAATGTCTTCATTTGTCGTCATTCGTTTCAGGATTAACCGTTTCAACAACGTGGCTTTCCTCGCTGGTCCAGAACTTTGGTAAGTACTTTTGAGTTTATCCCAAACAGATTTTGATGTGACGCAGGTCTTCACTTGTTTTAGTTCAGACGGTGACAGTAAAAGAATAATCTCAGCTCTTGCCTTCGAGTCTTCCTTTTTGTATGCCGCTTGCGCCGCAGAATCCGCTTTTGGATCCAGTACTTTTTCGCCGCTTACTAATTCCCATAATTCATTTTTTATGAGCACGGCCTCCGCCTGCAGGCACCAGGTGTCATAGTTGGTTTTGTTTAGAACCTCTATGTGTCGGTAGGTGGATCCCATCCTTTATTTTTGTAGGATAACCACGCTCTGCTACCAATTTGTTAGGTTTCCGTGCACATAGTCTGCTATCTAAATAAATACAACAGTACACGAGGTAATATCAGCAATGTATTCACATTGAGAGTTCTCTACAGAGTGTGTCACATAAGGACAAACCATAAACTAAAACAGGCAATAGATAATAATGTGATGTGCCAGTCATTACCAACAGCAAGTCAGGTCTCATACAGTCTCACTTTTAAAAACACCTTCTCATAACACCGGGGCGTATGGAAACTCTTTCACTGTTAAGTCCATCAAACTGTGGAACTCCCTTCCTCACACTATCAGGGATAGCCCCTCCATTGGTGTATTCAAAAGGAAAATAAAAGAGCACTATCTTCGACAACCTATCGTGTAGGTGTATGTATATTTATCATTTATTGTGTATTTATTTACTGAATATGTATTGTTATATTTATTTATACTATGTAGGCATGTAAATTTTATGTAGTTTGTTATTATTTTTAACTAATTAGGTATCTACTATTAATTTAATCATGTTTCTGTATAAGTATTATCGTGCACAATATGAATATCTTATTTATTTCAAATATCCTATCACCCTTGATATAATTTCTAAGATATTGAGATGATATAGAGATAAGCACGCCATTGTACATAACTTTTATTATATAATTTAGAATTAAGTTTTCTGTGTGCAATAAGAATAAATATATAAAATATATTTTATTTTGAAGAGCGTTCATATGTATGTTTTACATATGTATGTATATATCGTCACGACATGAATCCCCGAGGGTGTGTCAGAGGTGTTCCGAGTGTAAACTGTGAAATATATGCAAGTCACAGTCCACACTTGGTACACCCGCGTTTCACCGACGATTATTACGTCCCAACTTGATAAATGGTGAACTGTATCACCATCCTTTGGGTACTAATACAAGCTTTTTAGGGCATGCAGATTTCTTTACGATGTTTTCCTTCAACGTTCAGCAAGTGGTAAGTAAGACAAATACTATGCACATCAATTCTGTTAGACTCATTGGTGTATGCTCGACCGGTGATCGAACCTGGATCTCAACATTGAGAGGTTACCCCCGAGCTACTGCTACTGATTTTTTTTTCATATTATAGCGCTCATAATGTTTTCCATACTTAATTTTAATCCAATGGAAACAAATCGATTCTTTATTTGATATTTTCAAACTGAATAAAAAAAATACTCACCATCCAACAACAATTGACCTGCGGGTCTACCGCGTAATTCTCATTTTCATCAACATCAACTTGAGATTGAAATTTGACGTGCGTGCAACGACGCCCGCCTAACATGCCATCTCTTTTGCACGCGTTGAATTTCGCATGCATTTGCTTGAAGTTGATACAAATGAGAATTACGCGGTAGAGCTGCTGGTTCTCCAAAAGCAATCGGTTTTCAGTTTCTACATTTACAAGTTTGAAAGGTTCATGAAATCGATATCTTGTACGACAACTTCTCATTTCCAATAGTATCTTTTCCGTATACCTGTTGTAGTTTACAATAAGACGTTCGAGTTCTTCAAAAAGACTTGTATGAAAAAGTTTTCAGCTTTCCAATCCCTCCATGCACCCCTGTAGGATCATCTTGCAGTACTGTTGCGGGAGGCAGGGCAGCCGTTACAAATTGGTGGTATGACCAGGATTATAAGCTTTGAACACACGTGCGAAGTTTCAAGCTCTTTGAAGAGGCTTTGTCGGTAACATATAAAAGGCATGAAACTTTGTGTCGGTAACATATAAAAGGCATGAAACTTTGTGGCGCTAAGATAATTTTGCACCGATCGTTTCACCTCAACAATTATGATATCTGTGCCTCAACCTAAAAAACCAAGAAGTTTCTTATAAAATTTATTCATCCAATTCTTCCTATACTAAACGAGCAATATATGTTTAATATGTTACTGGCCAAATTAAATTTTAGGATAATCTATTAGTTTGGCCAAGGCCAAAGTGGTTTTAGGTTGTCATTTAAAAAAAAACCACGAAGGTCATGCCACTCACCTAATTCTTCTGCGCTGCAAGACTTCCAAAAAGTTGGCATATTCTATTCTAGGTCTTTTTCTAGGAAACGGCTGTAAAGATTTCAATAAAATTTGCAGTATAGAATTTTCCAGGGGCGATAAATCAATCTAGCTAGGTTTCATACTGTGAAAAGTCTTTTTTCAGCGAGATTTCACGAGAAAATCATCTACAATCGCACAATAATGAAGATAGTCAGTAGCTCAGTTGGTAGAATGTCTGCCTGGTCCTTGATTTGAACTAAGCCAAGTTCATTCTTTTGTACAGATTGATATGTACTGAAAATTATTTTATTAAGTTTTTTCTTTTGTCTGTAGGTATATCGTCTTAGGAACCGAAGCCTAGATAAATAATCTGGCCTAAAAAAAGGTTGCTGAAGAGAGCGAAAAAGAACCCGTAAAAAAGCTCTACTTTTTTTTACTTCCGCCAGACCCAGATAGGTAGGAAAAATAACATTATTCCTTTCTTTTTAGGAAAGTTAATACAATTTGTCTGTGTGCTGAATTCCTTATAACTTCTCCCCTCCTCCCTTGTGCTGTCTCTTACAAACTTTCCCCCTCGTTCAACTTTGCACGGATGGACAGTTCCAAGGAGATAGGATAGTGCTGACCAAGTGGTCTTCGCTTAATCTTTACATAATAATTTTATTCTTTTTCACTGTCACTCTAAGCGCAAAAACCGGCCAAATGCGAGTCAGACGCGCGTTTTGCGGATTATAAATTTAATTTTGTCTCTTTTTTTTCGCGAATTTCATAACTGCTTCATTTTTTTTGTAATCTTTACATAAACACATATTACCATGATTTTTTTATATTTTTTTGTCCATCAGTTTTGGAGATAAGGGGGGACATATATATTTTTTTTGGTTTTTCAAGGTTTTCGCAAAATAGGCAAACCAGCCGTCACACGAAGGCAAATAGAAGTTGAGGCTTCATCATGAGATTTTTTAGACCACAAGTTCTAAAATACGGCTTATTAAACCAACATCTCGAAATGGTTTTCAAATTAACACACCTTAACATAATTTAATCTAAGCGAATTCCATTGAAAATTTTGTGAAGGCGAAACCGGTCAAGAAATAAATAATACATTGTGGGATATTCCAAGTAATTTTCTGTTCATAATGTATTCCTTACTTAATTGTAACAGTTAAGTAATAAAAACACTTAAGCAAAGTAACGCTGCGAGGCTTACGCTGGTATAATTCAATAATTGAACAAGTAATAAGTAATTATTACAAATAATTGAACAAGTAATAAGTAATTCTGTGGCGTTTCATTTTGTGATGTTAAATTAGATACTTGAATTTATCATTCAACGACCAAAACTCATAATTGGACCTTCATTATTAGTCTCGTTTTTGATACGTAAAATATCAATGAAGCAAATTTTGTAATTCGAATGTATTTAAAATACTCGTCGTCGTATGAATCATAGAATCATTTATTCAGGAACAAAAAAAACTTACAGACAGTGAGGTCTTCGAAATACTTGCTTGCTAGTTACATATAAAGTATGCAGCGTTTTTATTTCATTAAATTAAAGTAACAAAAAATAATACAATAAAAATAAATTTCAATAAATCGTACAGTAGTGCTTAACCTAAATAAACTAAGAGTATGAAAATAGTTACTGCTATATTTAATATAATACATAGGGTCAGCAAATAAAATATCTAATTCGGGTGAGTGTTCGAACAATGAGTTGAGGAGCCGCCATTGTTACTCCATCTTTTGTTAACTCTTTATATGACACAACTTTTAAGAGCGGTTTCGCAGCCGGATTGTGAAAAACCCGCCTTTTTCTAATTAATCGAAACAAAACACTTAATTTCACCTCTGTATTGTGTATGTTGCCATCACAAAGTTTCCATTGGTTTTCGTAAATTAGAATTACAAAACTTTTTACATTCAAAATTATTATGTATTTTTCCATCGCAAAGTTTCCATTGGTTTTTGTAAATTAGAATTTCAACATTTTTTTAATTCAAAATATATAGAAAGGGATAACATTTATGGGAAAGAGTGAGATGGCGCTCTACACACCTTTGTATCACTCACACGAACTCCAAAATCGCGAAAAAAATATGTAATTCAACTCCTTGAGTTGTAACAATATGGGTTTGGATACGTGATCGCTAAATAATTAAGGAATGAAATTATGAAATCAAAATGTTCCGCGTTTCAGAAATGATAAATGTCTAAACAGCCGTTCATACTGTTTTGGGTTTGCAAAAACGTAACATCATACAACGCAACTTTAAACGCAAATTGAACATAAAAATTATTTTTCCCGAAGAATTAATTTTATATTAATTCCAGAGATTATGTCCTACATCCAATCCATCTCCTCTCTATGATTCATCTGTTTTAGGGTTCTTATTTATAATAATTATTATATTTTTAACGCGAGCAGAGCTGCGGGCACATCTAGTTATTTACTTTTATACAAAAGTATTATTATTTCGTTTTATTTTTTCTACACGTTCAAATAATATTATACTCGCAAATAATCAGTATTTTTTTTAAACAAAATGTTTTAACAGTCTAATTTTGCAATTCAAAACTTCCATTATATTCGATTACGAAAGTTTTAAACTGCAAAATTAGATTGTAAAACGGTTTTTTTTTAAATAAACTCGTTATTCGCGGGTGTAAAGTTGATGGAACGTGTGGAAAAAGGGAACAGAGTGAAATAATAATACTTCTGTCGTCGTTATTGGTTTCTAAAGTTTGTATGAAGACTGCCTTGGACCATCCACCATAAAGTAAAACAACAAATAATAAAATTTTAGTTCTGTACATATTCAGAGTGTGCCGAATTAATTCCCATGGCTTAATTTTTAAAAGTTTTTTTTTAATTTATTTTTCAGAGAATTTACGGCATTTAAAGACTCACGGTGTTACTACAAAACGGTGTTTAACTTTAGACAGCGTTTAAATCTGTTGCTGTCACTCTTTTACAATATGAAAGAAAAGGTGACAACAACAGATTTAAACACTGTCTAAAGTTAAACACCGTTTTGTGGTAACACGGAAAGTTTTTATTATGTTGGTATATAAATTAACCATTATTTTTATAACACACGAGTGGTAGAGCTGATACCGGGCTCGACTGTGGAGGTACCACCATCTTACTTGGAGACCCCCTCGAAGTAATTCGGGGGAGAGTAAGAGGACAGCTCACAGGCAAAAAACCAGGAGGCCCACCATGCCTGGGACCGATGGATGGCGGTATATCGATCCCTAATAGCCGGGCCTTATATGGAACAGACTAGTGACGGGCAGCGGCGTCACTGGTGCGAGGGTTCCGGCACCGCGCTCACCAACCCGCTTGCCCAGCGTGTGTTTGGGTGTGGTTAACTCTTCCAGGATGACCTCCGGAAGTGGCAAAGTCCTGGAAAGGCTTATGTCCAGCAGTGGACGAACTAGGCTGATGGATGGATGGATGATTATTTTTTTATGATTTTTTAATGAATTGTCCGTAATGATGTCACTTGAGAATTTTAGATATTATACTGATTGTGATGTGTGATGTGTGATTGCTTATAAAAAAAAGTCTCTGTCTGTCTACTCATCTGTCATCCAGCTGTCAAATTAGTTGGAAGCAAATTATTATAAATTTAGCCATTTCTCAAGTGACGTCACGCAAAGGCAAATGGAAGTTGCAGCTTTTTCGTAAAAATATTCATCATCACGAGGTTTTTTAGACCACAAGTTCTAAAATATGGCTTATTAAACCTAAATCTCGAAATAGCTTTCGAATTAAAACACCTTAAGGCACTCTTATCCCAGAAGAGTGACTCTCTGTCTTTTTCTTTACGTGTAAGGAGTAAAGAAAATAACCACACTTTTGTACTTTTTCGTTGTTTTCATCGGTTTTTAAATTGTTTAAAAATAAGGGATATGTTTATTAAAACCCACATACGTGGTCGACCTAGAAAATTTAAAGAGCAATATTACCAGATATGTTCACGCTACACTACGTTACCAGCGTGACGTTAGAACATGATATGTGCATGACTAATATCGCGGCGCTGCGCTGGCGCCACCTGGCGACACAATGGACTCGCGTGCTGCCAACCCGCGGTTCACTCACTCTCTTCGGCTCGACAAGCCTCCCAAGGCGCACGTCTGCGCACCGCGCGCGCTGGCGCCAACCCGCGCGTTGGCTCATTCGCTGTTTCGTCCGAACTCTCTAGAGAACGACACATGTGTACACATTCGTGCCGCTGATACAAACAATCTCGTGTATTTACCGTGTCTTGTGAACATATAAGTGCTGTGTATTAATCCAAGACATCCAGCTCATCACTGCTCATCACCGCCAACTCAATCAGCCCTACGAGAGAAGACGCCACGCAGCACATACCAGCCCATTCAAAACAGGTTAGTTCACCCACAATCTTTTCTTCTCCCGTGTCATATCCTCAAATCCCACCAGCCCTGCAGTTCTGTAGCCAGCGGCTACAAGATATGTTTCGTTAATAAAAGAGTGGAATTATGGAAATGGCATGATTTGAAATGTCTTATTACATGCTGTGTTCGTGAATTATTTCTATCGAGCAAAGTTTATCTGATCATGTAACACATGCGTGGAAGACCTAGATAAAAGTTCGAACTATATTGCGTATTTTTTTTTGGAAGTTTTAGACGATATTTGAAAGTTCCATTTGACTTTGAAATTACTGATTTTGGGATAAGAGCGCCTTAACATAGGTAATTTAATCTATAATATGCAAATTGTCAGGCGTTACCATGTCAGCGCCTTGTTTTTTGTTGGTTTCATGTTGCTGTGGTAACTGCTTTGTTGTTACTAACCATAATGTTTTTAGGTTTCAGTATTGTGTGATGGCACGGAAACTTTTGTGCACGAGTCTGTCTCGCACTTTGCTTAATTATTAAAAATATTTTGTATGTCAGTTCACGCGGGTTTTTAAAGCGAGTGTATCCGGAGAAATCGGTCCTGCGGGTCTACCGCGTAATTCTCATTTTCATCAACATCAACTTGAGATTGAAATTTGACGTGCGTGCGACGACGCCCGCCTATCATGCCATCTCTTTTGCACGCGTTGAATTTCGCATGCATTTGCTTGAAGTTGATACAAATGAGAATTACGCGGTAGAGCCCCTGCTTCAACGCTTTTATTTAACACTTGTCTATTCTACTCAGTGGAAGCAGTTCGCTCAGAAATCTCGCGATTTCATAGTGCTTTTATTTATTACTAGCTTTTGCCCACGGTTTCGACCGCGTTGATTTAGTTTTTGTATAGTACTTTTTATAGAACGTATTTTAATCTGGTTTGGACTGTTTTTGGTGCAATCATTAACTCCAGGTAAAATCTGTTTGGCGGGGCCTTTTACCTATTAGCTTTTTTAATTCATATTTAAATTACCTCTTTATATACTACATTAGAAGTTCTGCCCTCAGCTGTTAACACGACCAGGCTGCTAGGTGTGCTCACTCTCGAGCAGGCTACGTAAAACTGGCCGTGCGAAAAGCAGTCCCCTCTAAGATCAATTCCTGCTGTTTTCAGTGACTGACCCTGAGACTTATTAATCGTCATTGCGAAAAGGAAAAAATGGAACCCTAAAAGGGTTCAATCACTTGTGTGGCTGTCTGTCTGTCCGTCTGTTACAGCCAATTTGCTCTGGCACACATACTTTCAAGAATTTTCATGTTCACTATAGTAAATGTCATTCGATTGCAAAATGCAAATCGATTGCCAGGCTGGAGCTTACCTCGGGCAACGAATCAGCCTTGCCATCCAACGAGGTAACGCCGCCAGTGTCCTGGGTACCCTGCCCGTCGATAGCGATGAGTTAAATAATGTCTTTTATTTGTTGTAAATCATTCGCATTTGTATTTTGTTTGTTAGTTTAGTTTGTAATATATTTATTTTTAGGCATTTACTTAGTTTGTTTAAGTTTTAAGTATTTTATAGGTTTATCTAGTTTTAATACAAAGTAAATTTTTTGTTATTTAAGTTTGATATACTGTTATTCAAACTTAAATAAAATTATATTAACATCATAGTTTAGCCCTATCTTTGCGATTTTATTGGATGCAGGAAAAAGCAAAGAGTGAAATATGACATGTATTTTATTAAACATTTTAGTAACATAATTTCACGGTTTAAAATAAGTTTGAACAGAGTCAAAATTGGGAGAACCCCGCCTCAAATAAAGATCAATAAATAAATCACTCACGTAAATTTAAAACAGTTTTAAACAATGATTTAAGAAAATATTGAACGTGCTTTGCATCGAATCGTAGCCGGTGGGCTGATGTAGTCACACCTTTATTGTTGTCGCAATATTGAACTCGTCATACGCGTTTATTATTTGGTACTTTTGAGTATATAGATATAATAACTGAGAGCTAATATTACCGCAAATTAATATTAATTTCGGTTTTGCGGAATAATTGCTCATTGTAAATGTTTTGATGTGTTGTCACATTTCAAATTAGTATTTGCCTGTAGTTCAGTACGCGGTTAATCCTTTTGCTGTCTCAATATGTCTGAATGATGATTAATGATCAGTTTTCAGATTAAATTTTCCAGTTAATATTAATAAGCTGAACAAAATTAATATCAGTGGTTTGAGTTTGCATATTTACTGACAAGCAAATTAATTTTGTCAAACATAACCTTTGTAGGTGTTATTTATATCGAAGATTTATTTTTGTTTAGCTATCCTAGGTAAGGTATGGTATTCTCCTCGTATAAAATACGCCGATTATTTGTAATTTTGGAAACCAAATTTGTTTAAATATAATGGATCTGTTTATTTATTTTGAAGCTTTATTTTTGTTTAGCTATCTTTGGTAGCTAAATTTGATCAAATATAATTTGGGAACTATTGCCGAATAAAAACTCATGTCTAGATCTAAATTTACTGCTTAGTAATAAAACAATTTATTATATGAATTCGAAACGACAAATTTGTATAATTTATAGTATATACCACATTTTTGTCATTTTGCTCTATGAAAACTTAATTGTAATCTCGACATATTTACATTATTCGGTACGTAGCTGTGGCAGGCAAATAATAAAATTTGGCATTTTACAAACGGCGTCGCCAGTTTCTAAACATTCACTGTTTTATAATTTGCCATTTGGCAAATTGTAAAATGCCCGCTGCTTTGTGATTTTTCGAAAGCAACTTGTAAAATGTGTTCGTCATTTTCTAAAAAGCCGAAATCAAAAGTGTTTTTACAAAAGTGAAAAATAGTGCAACGACGAGTGGAGCGAGAAGGAGCTTATAAGGTTTACATGTAAATACATATTGGGAGCCGAGCGAAGCGGGGCAAAACGAGGCGACCCTCAGTAGTTCTAATAGAATCACTATATGCCAAGGCAAATTATAAAATGCCGAATTCTGCTATATGGCGTCGTCAAATTGCAAAATAGCGAGCGTTTAAAAACTTATGACGCCGCTGTTTGTAAAATGCAAAATTTTACTTTTTGCCTGCGACATCGCTATAACAGCCATAATAATAATAAGAAAATTAAGATCCATAGAAATATTCAATTATCCAATAAAATTGTCGTGTTAGGTTAAAAATTCGGAAGGAAAATGAATTGTACTGGGTACCCAGAACCAAATTTCTCACGATGTACGAAAGTCCACGCCAGTGACGGTATACAATGATAGTTCTTATTACAAGGTATCCCACTAATATTATAAATGCGAAAGTTTGGATGGATCGATGTATGGATGGATGTTTGTTACTCCTTCACGCCGTAACTACCAAACCGATTGGTCTGAAACTTGGCACAAATGTAGTTCTAGACCTGAAATAGGACATAGGCTACTTTTTATCCCATAAATCAGTTCCCATGGGATGGCAATAGGGTGACAAATTTCTTTAGAAAAGTGAAGTGTTGCTCCTTTACACAAGCTCAAGCACACAAGGTCCTTTAAATTTGCACAAGCGCAAAGCAAAAAACGGTCAAGTGCGAGTCAGATTCGCAAGTCAGACTCGCGTGCCCGATTTCGTCCGTAATTTGACAGTTTTGCGAATAGAAAATTTAATTTTGTAATTTTTGGAACCTTAACGGTGAGATTCCGTTGTCCATCCGTCGGTATGTCACAGCCTCATAACATTAGCACCGTTAAAGACAAAGACTTAGAATTTTGCAAAAAAAAAACATTAATTTGCCCACATTACATAGCGTAAAAAAATTTTTTTTTTTTTGTTGTTCAAAATATTTCCAATACAAAAGAGAAAAATAAAAAAATTATTCCTAATACCGCAATATGGGTATCAAATTATAAGTATTAAGGAGCTGATTATAAAATTATATAATTTGGCTATAATAACTTTTTCAAGAAATCGTCGAAATACCACAAAAAAAAATGTATGTCTCTTCCTTTATCTCCAAAACTGGTGAACCGAAAAATGTGGAAAAAAACCATGGCAATAAGTGCTTATGTAAAGATTACAGAAAAATATAGCGGTTGAGAAATACACGAAAAAAAAACAAATAAAATTTTCTGTTCCCAAAACTGTCGAATTACGGAACCTAGGTACGTGAGTCTGATTCGCACTTGACCGGTTTTTTGTCAAATATTACAGGAATAATTAGCGTACTTACGAGTACAATCTACTACGCGGACTCAATGCGGAACTTATTGAAAATCATTTTTGAATTAGTAAACGTGCGACAACAAAATTTATAAGCAATCGTGCTTTTTTCGTTCAGAAACGCTGATACGCCTTCGGCCCCGCCAAATACACTTTATCTGGGGATAAAATATCTAGCCATCCATCAGCCTGTGTTCGTTCACTGCTGGAAAAAGGCCTTTCTAAAATTTTGCCACTCTTGGCGCTCCTCCGTCATACTCATCCAGCCGCTACCCGCGAAGTCCGCCGGGCCAGCAGGCACGAGGTCGGTCTAGGCTACGCTTTGCTGCACGTGGTGTCCATTCTAGGCCTTTTGGCCCCAAAGGCTATCACGTCGGCGACAAATATGGGCCAACCCACTGCCACTTCAACTTACGGATTCGGCAGATTATGTCGATGACTTTCCGCAGTGCTTAAAGGCAAAAGTATTTAACTTGGAAGTTATCTCTTACCAAGGGCTTGATCCACCGACTTAAGGTCGCTTAACTGGCTATGGAGCGGGCTATGCGTGGGATATCTCTGATGAATACAATCAAATCAAATAAAAGATAAAAATAATTTCATTCGGAAACGCGGCTCGGCCTACGGCCTCAACAAAAACACAAGTAGCAAAGGACATTTCAACGAACAAAAAATAGTTTCGTTTGGAAAAGCGGCTCGGACTTCAGCTTCGCCAAATACCATCAAAGATACTTTAGAAATTAAGATGACATTTTTCAGGGTATTCGGAAAATCATTCTATAAGGACAAAAATATTTTTCGAGGTACAGTTGCTTTAAAGTTATAGAGCTGAAATTTTGCTTCTGTTGCTAGGGTTGGGTTTAAGGATTTAATATATTTAAGAAAAAAATATTTTGCTTCACAGTGTTAACACACTATAAGAAGTTTAATTTAGAGAAAAAAAATATTATTTCGTTCAGAATTTACCTAAATTTTTAATTTTGAATTTTGTAAAAATTTTACCTTGAAATCAAATAAGTGATTGAGAAAATAATTTTATACTACAAAAAACCAAACCCACGCGGGCGAAGCCGCGGGCGAAAGCTAGTTTCAAATAAAACATTAGGTGTCAGCGATATACTCTTAATTTTTGTGTTGTGTGGCAGCTACTTTAACTTTAATTTTTGGGAAAATAAATAATGAATTTTTAATGAACTAATGATAAATATGGCATAAATCAAATCTTTATAGATAAGTACAATTTACAAACTTGTGAAAATTATAATTTTTTTGCATGGCAGAGTTTATAAATATTAATCCACTCCCATACTACATAAAAAAGAATTGTAAATTACAAAAACGGTTTAACAAGTATCTACGTTATTTGTTAACATCGATGTTATAAATGTCAATATTATAATTATAACCAATCAGCGACTAATATTTCTTATTTTGCTTTAGGCAAAGATTTTATTAATTTTTTACTAAAAGTTATAATAGGTACTTCAAAATTGTGAAAAATATATATTTTTTTTTACTTCGGTCGGATTACAGGCTCAATTTACACTTTTTTTTATTGCAATTTAGTAATATTAGAGGATTTTAAAACCAATTTTTTTTTTTCACTAAATCATCACTTCCTTTACTCCTAGCGTCGCGTCGTCATTCGAAAGTAAAAAGCACAGTGCCAACCTTTTTGGAAAATATCACATAAAAAATGTATGGATTATTCCTTGATTATTCCTACCTCCATGAGTGGTCCTCTTTTGATCTCCCGTTTGTAAGAACGTTGGAAGCCCATCCGCGGCCCTTTTATGAACTTTATTCCTACATTTTTATTTATATCTCTTCTATTCGATTAAGACTCAAAGTTCTAAGTTTTATTTATTAAGTTTGTTTAGTGTTTTTTCGGTGTGTTTTATTTTATGATTTATTGAAAAACTGATGTGGAAATTAACTAAGATTGCCAATTAGAATAATTACTTGTATTGTATAGAATAAATCTTTGTAGGTAAGTGTATCCCCCAAATTAAACTTAAGGGGCTCCACTATGCTAAATATCAATTTTGCATTGGATTCAGTTCCGTCAAAGTAAATAACAAAAATAAAAAAAAAACACGGCAAAATTTTGACTCAAGACGATCATTATTTACACTTTATAAATTAATATACTTTCAATCTCCTTTTAATTATAATATTTCTAAAAAAGCTAGAATTTCACAAAAAATTGATTCACAAAAAGTGATTCAGTTTCCATATTTCAAAACCGATCGAAACGAAAACAACACACGCAAATACTAACTAGAAAAAAACATCTTCCCACTATCCCACTATCCCACTAATATTATAAATGCGAAAGTATGGATGGATGTTTGTTACTCCTTCACGCCGTAACTACCAAACCGATTGGTCTGAAACTTGGCACAAATGTAGTTCTAGACCTGGAATAGCACATAGGCTACTTTTTATCCCATAAATCAGTTCCCATGGGATGGCAATGGGGTGTCAAATTTCTTTATAAAGTGATGTTTTGCTCCTACACGCCCCGTACCTACCGATTGGGCTGAAACTTGGCACAAATGTAGTTCTAGACCTGAAATAGGACATAGGCTACTTTTTATCCCATAAATCAGTTCCCATGGGATGGCAATAGGGTGACAAATTTCTTTAGAAAAGTGAAGTGTTGCTCCTTTACACAAGCTCAAGCACACAAGGTCCTTTAAATTTGCACAAGCGCAAAGTACAAAAAAATTGTATCAAATAAAAAGAAAAACGGTCAAGTGCGAGTCAGATTCGCAAGTCAGACTCGCGTGCCCGATTTCGTCCGTAATTTGACAGTTTTGCGAATAGAAAATTTAATTTTGTAATTTTTGGAAACTTAACGGTGAGATTCCGTTGTCCATCCGTCGGTATGTCACAGCCTTATAACATTAGCACCGTTAAAGACAAAGACTTAGAATTTTGCAAAAAAAAAAAACATTAATTTGCCCACATTACATAGCGTAAAAAAATTTTTTTTTTTTTGTTGTTCAAAATATTTCCAATACAAAAGAGAAAAATAAAAAAATTATTCCTAATACCGCAATATGGGTATCAAATTATAAGTATTAAGGAGCTGATTATAAAATTATATAATTTGGCTATAATAACTTTTTCAAGAAATCGTCGAAATACCACAAAAAAAATGTATGTCTCTTCCTTTATCTCCAAAACTGGTGAACCAAAAAATGTGGAAAAAAACCATGGCAATAAGTGCTTACGTAAAGATTACAGAAAAATATAGCGGTTGAGAAATACACGAAAAAAAAACAAATAAAATTTTCTGTTCCCAAAACTGTCGAATTACGGAACCTAGGTACGTGAGTCTGATTCGCACTTGACCGGTTTTTTGTCAAATATTACAGGAATAATTAGCGTACTTACGAGTACAATCTACTACGCGGACTCAATGCGGAACTTATTGAAAATCATTTTTGAATTAGTAAACGTGCGACAACAAAATTTATAAGCAATCGTGCTTTTTTCGTTCAGAAACGCTGATACGCCTTCGGCCCCGCCAAATACACTTTATCTGGGGATAAAATATCTAGCCATCCATCAGCCTGTGTTCGTTCACTGCTGGAAAAAGGCCGTTCTAAAATTTTGCCACTCTTGGCGCTCCTCCGTCATACTCATCCAGCCGCTACCCGCGAAGTCCGCCGGGCCAGCAGGCACGAGGTCGGTCTAGGCTACGCTTTGCTGCACGTGGTGTCCATTCTAGGCCTTTTGGCCCCAAAGGCTATCACGTCGGCGACAAATATGGGCCTACCCACTGCCACTTCAACTTACGGATTCGGCAGATTATGTCGATGACTTTCCGCAGTGCTTAAAGGCAAAAGTATTTAACTTAGAAGTTATCTCTTACCAAGGGCTTGATCCACCGACTTAAGGTCGCTTAACTAGCTATGGAGCGGGCTATGCGTGGGATATCTCTGATGAATACAATCAAATCAAATAAAAGATAAAAATAATTTCATTCGGAAACGCGGCTCGGCCTACGGCCTCAACAAAAACACTTTAGCAAAGGACATTTCAACGAACAAAAAATAGTTTCGTTTGGAAAAGCGGCTCGGACTTCAGCTTCGCCAAATACCATCAAAGATACTTTAGAAATTAAGATGACATTTTTCAGGGTATTCGGAAAATCATTCTATAAGGACAAAAATATTTTTCGAGGTACAGTTGCTTTGAAGTTATAGAGCTGAAATTTTGCTTCTGTTGCTAGGGTTGGGTTTAAGGATTTAATATATTTAAGAAAAAAATATTTTGCTTCACAGTGTTAACACACTATATGAAGTTTAATTTAGAGAAAAAAAATATTATTTCGTTCAGAATTTACCTAAATTTTTAATTATGAATTTTGTAAAAATTTTACCTTGAAATCAAATAAGTGATTGAGAGAATAATTTTATACTACAAAAAACCAAACCCACGCGGGCGAAGCCGCGGGCGAAAGCTAGTTATTATATAAAGAAATTATAGTTAACTAGCAAAAATGATTTTCAATAAGTTCCGCATTGAGTCCGCGTAGTAGATTGTACTCGTAAGTACGCTAATTATTCCTGTAATATTTGACAAAAAACCGGTCAAGTGCGAATCAGACTCACGTACCTAGGTTCCGTAATTCGACAGTTTTGGGAACAGAAAATTTTATTTGTTTTTTTTTCGTGTATTTCTCAACCGCTATATTTTTCTGTAATCTTTACGTAAGCACTTATTGCCATGGTTTTTTTCCACATTTTTCGGTTCACCAGTTTTGGAGTTAAAGGAAGAGACATACATTTTTTTTGTGGTATTTCGACGATTTCTTGAAAAAGTTATTATAGCCAAATTATATAATTTTATAATCAGCTCCTTAATACTTATAATTTGATACCCATATTGCGGTATTAGGAATAATTTTTTTATTTTTCTCTTTTGTATTGGAAATATTTTGAACAACAAAAAAAAAAAAATTTTTTTACGCTATGTAATGTGGGCAAATTAATGTTTTTTTTTTTTGCAAAATTCTAAGTCTTTGTCTTTAACGGTGCTAATGTTATAAGGCTGTGACATACCGACGGATGGACAACGGAATCTCACCGTTAAGTTTCCAAAAATTACAAAATTAAATTTTCTATTCGCAAAACTGTCAAATTACGGACGAAATCGGGCACGCGAGTCTGACTTGCGAATCTGACTCGCACTTGACCGTTTTTCTTTTTATTTGATACAATTTTTTTGTACTTTGCGCTTGTGCAAATTTAAAGGACCTTGTGTGCTTGAGCTTGTGTAAAGGAGCAACACTTCACTTTTCTAAAGAAATTTGTCACCCTATTGCCATCCCATGGGAACTGATTTATGGGATAAAAAGTAGCCTATGTCCTATTTCAGGTCTAGAACTACATTTGTGCCAAGTTTCAGCCCAATCGGTAGGTACGGGGCGTGTAGGAGCAAAACATCACTTTTCTAAAGAAATTTGACACCCCATTGCCATCCCATGGGAACTGATTTATGGGATAAAAAGTAGCCTATGTGCTATTCCAGGTCTAGAACTACATTTGTGCCAAGTTTCAGACCAATCGGTTTGGTAGTTACGGCGTGAAGGAGTAACAAACATCCATCCATACTTTCGCATTTATAATATTAGTGGGATAGTGGGATTAGTGGGATAGTGGGATGTCCTAAAAAAGCCGCTATTTCAAAATAACTACAGTTTTGCGCGCGCGGCATCTAATTGGAGCAGGGTAGACAGTAAAAAAACAAAAAACTTAAAGCAAGACTGAATTTTAGCACTGTGCATGCCCCTTAAGCTGTGTTTATGTACGAAATGCAACGCTGTGATTGGCAGATTCGTTGCCTAATGTCTATAAATCGGGCTTCATTATGAGTATTAATCCTAATTCTACGTATGTACCATTTTTAATTTCCAATCTTTTATTCAGAGAGTTCCACTATCACATTTTCTCACGTGTTATATTAACCTGCTTACTAACGTAAAAAAATATAAAACGTAGAAGTTTATTGTATCTGTATACTCGTATATAAAATTCAAAGTCCTGACTGACTGACTGACTGAATGATATATCAACGCACAGCCTAAACCGCTGGTCCTAGAAACTTGAAATTTTGCATATAGATACCTTATACAGTGTAGGCATCCACTAAGAAAGGATTTTTCAAAATTCACCCCCAAAGGGGGTAAAACGGGTGTCCAAAGTTTGTATGGGGAAACAAGATTAGTTAGACTATTTTATTCGAGACTTCACAGGAGTACTCCTATCCATAAATGAGTAAACATGTGTTTCAGGTTTTTTCCAGAATTCAACCCCTAAAAGGGGGAAATAGGGTGACAAATTCTGAAAATCAACATGTGTATCGTTTGTATTGGTTATTGGGTCGCTGATTACGAAAACAACATTGATTTTAAAATCCAACGTGGTGGACGTGAAAAAAGCTTTTCCAGAATTCAACCCCTAAAGGGGGGAAATGGGGTGACAAAGTCTGAAAATCAATATGTGTATCGTTTGTATTTGTTATTGGGTCGCTGATTACGAAAACAACATTGATTTTAAAATCTAACGTGGTGGACGTGAAAAAAGCTTTTCCAGAATTCAACCCCTAAAGGGGGGAAATGGGGTGACAAAGTCTGAAAATCAATATGTGTATCGTTTGTATTGGTTATTGGGTCGCTGATTACGAAAACGACATTGATTTTAAAATCTAACGTGGTGGACGTGAAAAAAGCTTTTCCAGAATTCAACCCCTAAAGGGGGGAAATGGGGTGACAAAGTCTGAAAACCAACATGGGTATCGTTTGTATGGTTAATCGGGTCGCTGATTACGAAAACAACAACGTTTTTTAATTCCAATGTAGTGGACGTGAAATACCATCATCCCCTTTTGGGGTGCGACGGGGTTGAAATGTTGAAATGTGTAAATATCAATATGGGTGTCGTTTTTATGGCATTTTGGGACGTTTATTACGAAAATGGCATCGATTTTGAAATTTAATATGGTGGACATGAAAATTCTTGAAAGTATGTGTACCAGAGCAAATTGGCTGTAACAGACGGACATACAGACAACCACACAAGTGATCCTTTTAGGTTTCCATTTTTTTCATTTTGAGGTATCTATATATCTATATATCCACAATGTATCTATCTATCTATCTGTCTATCTATCTATATTCCAGCAAAATATTTTTGGAACGGAAGGTGGTACATACCTGAGGGTTGGACCATGGGGTGCCAAAAAAACGTTTTTTTAATGTCAAAACTTTGACAGCCTGTATCTCCCAAACGGCTGGAGTTAGACCCATGTTGATGGGTGTCTAGAAAAAGGTCTCGACGAGATCTACCTGCTGAAAGTGTCAAAACTTTACAGACCCGTATCTCCCAAACGGCTGATGCTAGACACATGTTCATGGTACTCTAAGAAAAAGGCTCGGCGACTAGACGACGGTAAAAAGAAAGTCGAAAAAAAAATTTTGCCTAAATTTTGATTGGCCATATCTCCAATTGTAAGGAGTTTGGGTTTAAACTATAGTGGTCGGTGAACTGGCGCTACATGACCAAAAAAAAATTTTAATTTGACAGGTTTTGAGAGTTTTTTGACAGATCCAAAAAAGGATTCCGATTTGCATGAAACTCGGTATCAAGGGGCATTTAGGGTCACCGATTACGCTGCCTTATTCAAATTTGACATTTTTTGACAACTGATAGGGATTTTGACACTCTTTCGGAAAAACTTTAATCGGTGAGTCCCGGTATTTGGCACAAGGCCGAAAAACGAGCATGTGAGGACGGGGAACGCGCCCGCGAGGCCGAACGCCGAGCAGGGCGCGTTCTCCGTCCTCACATGCTCGTTTTTCGGCCGAGCACTACACCTTGACTCCCAGAGGAAGTGAGAGCACTTAAAATGTTTGTTTCCGAAAAAAATCTAATTTGTTTCCTGCAGACCACGCGGGCAAAGCCGCGGGCAGAAGCTAGTAGAATGAGAAATATAAAAAAAGAAAAAAAAAAAATTTATAAAATGAAATATGGGTATCAAATTGTACGTAATTAATTGTAGGTATTAAAAATCTGATTGCAAAAATATATAGTTTGGCTATATTTAATTGCCTCCTTATCTCCAAAACTGTTGGACTGAAGAATATGAAAAAAATCATGGTAATATGTGTTTACGTAAAGATTACAGGAAAAATAAAGCGGTTGAGAAATTCACAAAAAAATTTAAAAATTTAATTTATCATCCACAATACGGAACCCTAGGTACGCGAGTCTGACTCGCACTTGGCCGGTTTTTTCCTATACATATGCTATAAGATCTATTTGTGAACGGAATTTCAAATTTCTAAGAAAGCTTGAAGTGCCTCAACATTCATTCGTGACGTCTTTATGCCTTTAACGCTAGAAATTATTATTTGCTATATAACTTCTAACAGTAAACAAGTATATTCCTAGATTCGATAAATGACGATAGGTAACTTTTTTCCGTCGAGCCCCGTCCACCTGTGAAAACTTCAAATCAGAATTCGTTCAGTAGTTTCGGAGATGTGCGCAAACAAACAAACAGACAGACAGACAGAAAAGAATTCTAAATTTGTGTTCTATTACTCTTATTTAGACACCCCCTTTCTATTTTTATTACTTTTCTCCAATGTACAGACACAGCAGGTTCTAATCTTTTATTATATGTATATATATATTGGTATTGATTGATATTGATTAATGAAAACTGTGACCTAAAATGGCGAATATACTCTGAAATAAAATATACACATATGTATCTTTTAGAAATTAAGCTATGGGAATTTTCAAATTTTTCATATTTTTTTACACCGTGATATGTATGTGGGCAAATTAATGCTATTTTTGTGCCAAATTTCTTGCCGTTATCTCTAACTGTGCTAAAATTATGAGGCTGTGACACAGTGGCGTGCACAGGACTTTTTTCCGGAAAAGCAATCAGAAGGTCAAGTACGACAATAAAAAAAATATGAAAAAATTTAAATAACACTTTGAAAAAAAAAAGTTTGTATGACGCCAGGGTAGGCACTGCCTACCCTAGAGTGAAAATTTTCATACAAACTTTTTTTTTTCAAAGTGTTATTTAAATTTTTTCATATTTTTTTTATTGTCGTACTTGACCTTCTGATTGCTTTTCCGGAAAAAAGTCCTGTGCACGCCACTGCTGTGACAGCTCTGCCGCAGCTCAGAAGTACTGGGGTTCTGAATACTGGTAGGTTTCCATAAACGCTATGACGAGCGTAAAAGCAGTCTTTGGTAATAGATTGGTCATTACGAGGGCTTCGGTGAACCCTCTCACAAAAATTAGATCATTGTATTAAGAGACAATCTCATGTTCTAATCAGTGACAATGACATTAAACAAGCGTTAGGAAAATAACGATATCGCGATGTACCGGCGTGCAGCGCCATCTAGTTTTTATTGCCATTTGGGAAGTGAAAATTTTAATTCAGTCAGTTAACCTATACTACCTTTAAAACGTGTAACAGGTCATATTTTGAAGTGCTTATTCAGTCAATATTAATAGAACAACTTTCACTTAAGAAGTAAAAGAAGCTTAAGAAATAAATAATTTTTAATTTTTTTTTCATTTTTTCACTATGGAAGCAACACATAGAATTTGGAAAAAAGAAGGAGTCCCTGGTTATTTGCCATAATATTTTTAGGGTTCCGTAGCCGTGCTGTGTCGTGGTACTTAACCCTTTGTCCGACTCGCAATTGGAAAAAACTTAAAAAAATTATTTCATCGAACTTTTTCCATTTCTCAATCCATTAGTCAGCCTAATCAGTCTAGCAGTTTTGTTTAAGTAACCGAATTTTAGATTTTTTTAACGGAATTCTGTCCATTATCAAACATGAGGACTTATTGAAGCTTCGAATCTACATGTTTGGTATTTTATGTCGGTACAGGAAACACAATCCACCCGTCCTCTACTTCACCGGAATAAATCAACGCGGGCGAAGCCACGGGCAAAAGCTAGTTGTTGGATAAATTCGTCTGTTTGTTAGTAAAAATGTTAATGCTGGAGAAGAAAAAAACAAATAACTGAAGTTTGGATGTGCGGCAGTTGATTAAAGCAGGATAGACAATTAAAAACCAGCCAAGTGCGAGTTGGACTCGCGCACGAAGGGTTCCATACCATTATCTATAATAAATTAGATCGCGCCAAACTTCTAGTACGCTCGGAAGTTGCTCTTCCCAAGAACGGCCCATATATTTTGTTCCTGCTGATGCGAATCGCCCCGTGTTTAGAGGGGACTAAAAGTTTGGCGCGATCTGTACTCGTTAACTTGTAAAGCCTGCTTAGCTGTGATAGTTTTCCTTTTAATTTCGTTATGTATACTACTGCCGTGATTTTTTTCACGTCTCCATATACAACCGTTTCGCTGGCAGGGGGGGCGGGGACACTTGACTCCAACAAAAACCCTAACGGAACCCTGGATCGAAAAATGGTCTTCACACATTCCCAACATATTTAAATTACCTATCCAACGACACCACACACTAGAGGATAGACGAGAAAAAAAAATCATCCCCACTTTACGTGTATTGGAGGTACCCCCAAAAATATATTTTTCAACATTTTACTATACCACTTTATCGGCGTGATTAATATGTATACTTATGCTAAATTACAGCTTTCTAGTATTAATAGTCTCTGAGCAAAGCTGCGGACAGACAGACAGACGGACATGGCGAAACTATAAGGTTTCCTTGTTGTTGACTACGGAACCCTAAAAAGCTTTACAGCAGGACTGAAGTTAAGCAATGTGGAGCCCCCAAAAATTTAAGTTCAACCCCTGTTGTTTCAAGGCGACAAATTCCCAGCCGCAGTAACCCCTTAGCGTTTTAACGAGGTTATAATTACACCCCAGTCGAAAGCAAATAAAAAGTTTACAACTGAATTGACCTAGTTTTGCCACCTTCACTTATTTGGGTTCGGTTTACCTTGATAGCAATGTAAACACACTTCTTTTTTATTAAAGCTGGAAATATTGTAAGAAGCTATTATTATATTTTTATCTGAACCGTACAGAATAAAATTATCAAAAGAAATTGTTTGTAAACTGAAACATGGATGAATGTTTAGCTGAAGAATGGCTCAAACAATGGGTGATACACGTAAATGGTGGGTACAAAATAAAGTTATATTCCTTATATACAGTAAACTTTAAAAAAAAATTAAATCACATTGCATTTATCATTATGATATAATCTTTATCATCCTCACATCCAGATTTACTTTTCTTCCGAAATGATATAATTATAAATGAACATTATATCATTGCAGTATAGAAACGAAGAAAGAAAAGTAAATCTAGATGTGAGGCGCTCTGAACTGTAAATCAAGCCCGGGACCTCTCGCTAACTTGCGATATCTAAATTGCCAAGCGCTTAAGAGGCTATGCGAATTTTATTTTTGTCACTGTCACTCCAAGCGAAAAATCGCGCAGTGCGAGAGGGGCGGATTCAGGGCAAAAGGGAAAAAAGTAGGTTTTATATTTTTATTAAAAAAAACTAAAATAGCTAGCAATATTTCAATTGTCAAATCTCTAGATATTGTTTAAACACACCTAATAAAATATGTTTGAGTTCTGTATATGGTTCCTATTCGTCAAACGAGGAGAATAAGTGTGTTTGAAGACCTCATTTCAAAAATTATTTCTATCGAAGAAAACTTATTCAAACATGTTTTCCAATTTCAAAACCCTAGACTATACAGTCAAAATGCATATACCAGAAATATATAAAAAATTTCCGTGTATTTCATGAAATACACAGAAAAGAAACACCCATATTTTTTTCGCATATCGCCTTAAAATGTAGTGTTTCTATTAGAAACATCTCTGATTCCTTAAAACAAACAAATTTCCTTTTAAAAATCCGCTATTTCCGAGAAAAACACATTAGTTGAAACTATTAAAGTAGTGCTCGTTTTTATATAAACTCCACTCGTTAGTTTCACATTTGTAGTTTGTACTCTAGGAAGCCACAAAAAAATGCATTGAAAGTCACGTTTTGTTTATATGAAACAGTCAACCAGGGCCCTTAGCACAGTGTTTGATCGCGCGCGATGCGACTTAGTTGAATCTCAAGTGCGAGGAGCGTGACACGGTGTTTTTGCGATTAAACATTACTCCACGCTCCTCACACTTGTGATTCAAATAGTGGCGTCGCGCGCGATTAAACACTGTGCTACGGGCCCAGAAACATTTAACCAGTAAAACGGTTAATGTGGTTGCGACCGGTTTCGTTACCAAAATAAATATTGTTTTTCTTCTTTTTGAATAAAAAGTATAATGATAAATGTGATTTGTGGCATTACGCGACACTAGTTTATTTTAAAGCATTTACAGAGTTGCTGTGCTCATTTAGAAGGTAACGCATGAAGTAACACAACCTTGCTAGAAAAGCCTTATATTATTGCCACTTTATTCCATAAATCACATTTTTCAAAACATTTTTCCAAAAATAATAATAACAAATTATAAGTTGCGCGTTTGGGAACGAGGCACGACGCAACCACCTTAAGGCTGCGCCGAGCGTCGAACGATTAGACACCTCGCTTGTTCTCTCATGGTAATTTTTTATCGTGGTCGGATTTATTAAATTTAGCAGAAAAAATCATATTTAATTTACCAGACAAAATTTTAAAAATGTTAACCGGCCTAATTGTATTTTATAACGTTTGTGATTGACTTGAATTGTGGTTGAGACAAAATTCGACATTTAAGTTATTGAAATGACTAAAACCCCAATATATTTTTTAGATTTTGGGCCTATTTTAGATGGATTTGTTTCTCACACCATAAGTTATTTTTAATATTCTCTGCGGCGGAAGTGTAGATACATTCTCTGTGATAATAAATATATATTTTAAATATTATTAGAGTGCAATACAAACTAGAAAATATCAATCAGAAACAAACCCAAAGACAAGAATATGAAAAAAAATAATATTTAGAGTATTCATAGCGATGGATTTCGCAAAATAAACATAATCTTAATATATATTTTATTTATTTATCATTGAAATATTATTCAATGAATCAATTTAACAGTGACTGTCGTTTAAGATTATTTTGCTCGGCACCCTCTTAAATTAAATTGTCAAAGTTGTCAGTTGACGCCGTTTTAAACGTTTTTTCTTGTTCCCGACGAGAATTTAGTTAAATAATTTTTACTATTTTCTTTTGGTGTTGCATATTTATAATTTATTCATGCAACAGTAGTAAATAAAAATATATAATTGAAATATTTAAACATTTTGAATTTTCGTTACCTAACTCATCCATCTCATTATTTTTGCTGTCATTTACAATATAATTTTATAATCCTCGAGGGCTTTATTCCAGGAAAAAGCTCCACACCAAAAAGTAAACTGGACAAATTTTCCTTAAGGAAGACTTTCTAACATGGCAAGGAACGCTGGCTTTTTTTCATTTCACTGCTTAACTTCAAAGAAGTCGGTCCAAAAAGTAACAACCAAAAATACAACGTCAGATCTACAGATATGTAGATTTAAGGGTACGGTCATTAAATCATAATAAACTACTATTTGTCAATATAAACACCCACAATTCGGTCACGACCTTCAACAAACGTCAAAAATCGTGGGGAAAAATTGGCTGTGAAACGTGATTGTGCAGCTAACTTCAGGCCACTATAAACCACCATGGTACGTACTATGGTGGTTGGTTTATTTGGGTTATTCCGCTTATTTACACAACCAACTTACCCACGATAGCTGAGTGTGTTTATTTTGTTTATTCTGATGACCACACCCTAAATAGACGATGTGAGCACAAAATAACCACGTACAGAATGTTCACTCCACATAACTAACGAAAACAGGCGCATGCACACATAGACGCGTACGTACGACGATCTCGGAGATAGTCGGGTGAATGCCAATACGAAATTCTGCCGAGATCATCATATACGCGTCTATGCATGTGTGCGTCTGTTTTCGCTCCGTCGTCGAGTTGACCTGTTATTATAATATTTTAGGCTGAGTCCATTATCATTATCTAGATTTGTGTTTAAGCCGAACTAAAAATCTTAAAATTTTAGTAATATCTTAACAACAAACCGCCAAGATACGTAAATTGAACGGTTTTTTCCGTTACTAAAACAAAACTGCTAGACTTATTAGGCTGACTAATGGATTGAGAAATGGAAAAAGTTTGATGACATAATTTTTTTATGTTTTTTTCCAATTGCGAGTTGGACAAAGGGTTAAGCACCACGACACAGCACGGCTACGGAACCCTAAAAATATTATGGCAAATAACCAGGGACTCCTCCTTTTTTTTTCGAGATTCTATGTGTTGCCTCCATAGTAAAAGTTGTTCTATTACTATTGACTCAATAAGCACTTTTTTGTGAATTTCTCAACCGCTTTATTATTATTTGCTATGTAACTTCTAACAGTAAAAAAGCGAATTCCTAGAATCGATAAATGACGATAACTTTTTTTAAATTGAGCCCCGTCCACCTGTGAAAACTTCAAATCAAAACTCGATCAGTAGTTTCGGAGATGTGCGCAAACAAACAAATAGACATACAGACAGAAAAGAATTCTAAATTTGTGTTCTATTACTTTTATTTTGTAACAATTATATATTTATTTAGTTAATTTTATTTAGTTAAAATGCCGTATATACTCTGAAATAAAATATATACATACCTATGTATCTTTTAGGAATGAAGCTATGGGAATTCAAATTTTTCATATTTTTTTACACCGTGATATGTATGTGGGCAAATTATTGTTATTTTTGTGCCAAATTTCATGTCTTTATCTCTAACGGTGCTAAAATTATGAGGCTGTGACAGCTCTGCCGCAGCTCAGAAGTACTGGGGTTCTGAATACTGGTAGGTTTCCATAAACGCTATGACGAGCGTGAAATGCAGTCTTTGGTAATAGATTGGTCATTACGAGGGCTTCGGTGAACCCTCTCACAAAAATTATATATATTTTCAAAGATATACATTGGATCTGTGTTCTAATCAGTGACAATGACATTAAACAAGCGTTAGGAAAATAACGATATCGCGATGTACCGGCGTGCAGCGCCATCTAGTTTTTATTGCCATTTGGGAAGTGAAAATTTTAATTCAGTCAGTTAACCTATACTACCTTTAAAACGTGTAACGGGTCATATTTTGAATTGCTTATTCAGTCAGTATTAATAGAACAACTTTTACTATGGAGGCAACACATAGAATCTCGAAAAAAAAGTAGGAGTCCCTGGTTATTTGCCATAGTATTTTTAGGGTTCCGTAGCCGTGCTGTGTCGTGGTGCTTAACCCTTTGTCCAACTCGCAATTGGAAAAAACTTGAAAAAAATATTTTATCGAACTTTTTCCATTTCTCAATCCATTAGTCAGCCTAATCAGTCTAGCAGTTTTGTTTAAGTAACCGAATTTTAGATTATTTTAACGGAATTCTGTCCATTATCAAACATGAGAACTTATGGAAGCTTCAAATCTACATGTTTGGTATTTTACGTCGGTACAGGAAACACAATCCACCCGTCCTCTACTTCACCGGAATAAATCAACGCGGGCGAAGCCGCGGGCAAAAGCTAGTTGTTGGATAAATTCGTCTGTTTGTTAGTAAAAATGTTAATGCTGGAGAAGAAAAAAACAAATAACTGAAGTTTGCGTGTGCGGCAGTTGATTAAAGCAGGGTAGACAATTAAAAACCAGCCAAGTGCGAGTTGGACTCGCGCACGAAGGGTTCCATACCATTATCTATAATAAATTTGGTCGCGCCAAACTTCTAGTACGCTCGGAAGTTGCTCTTCCCAAGAACGGCCCATACATTTTGTTCCTGCTGATGCGAATCGCCCCGTGTCTAAAAGTTTGGCGCGATCTGTACTCGTTAACTTGTAAAACCTACTTAGCTGTGATAGTTTTCCTTTTAATTTCGTTATGCCGTGATTTTTTTAACGTCTCCAAATACAACCGTTTCGCTGGCAGGGGGGGGACACTTGACTCTAACAAAAATTAACACTTAAAGCTTAATATTTCGCAAACGGAACCCTGGATCGAAAAATGGGTTTCTCACATTCTCAACATATTTAAATTACCTATCCAACGACACCACACACTAGAGGATAGACGAGAAAAAAAAAATCATCCCCACTTTACGTGTATTGGAGGTACCCCCAAAAAATATTTTTTTCAACATTTTACTACACCACTTTATCGGCGTGATTAATATGTATACCTATGCTAAATTACAGTTTTCTAGTACTAATAGTCTCTGAGCTAAGCTGCGGAAAGACAGACAGACGGACATGGTGAAACTATAAGGTTTCCTTGTTGTTGACTACGGAACCCTAAAAAGCTTTACAGCAGGACTGAAGTTAAGCAATGTGGAGCCCCCAAAATTTTAAGTTCAACCCCTGTTGTTTCAAGGCGACATATTCCCAGCCGCAGTAACCCCTTAACGTTTTAACGAGGTTATAATTACACCTCAGTCGAAAGCAAATAAAAAGTTTACAACTGAATTGACCTAGTTTTGCCACCTTCATTTATTTGGGTTCGATTTACCTTGATAGCAATGTAAACACACTTCTTTTTTATTAAAGCTGGAAATATTGTAAGAAGCTATTAATATATTTCTATCTGAACCGTACAGAATAAAATTATCAAAAGAAATTGTTTGTTACTGAAACATGGATGAATGTTTAGCTGAAGAATGGCTCAAACAATGGGTGATACACGTAAATGGTGGGTACAAACTAAAGTTATATTCCTTATATACATTAAACTTTAAAAAAAAATTAAATCACATTGCATTTATCATTATGATATAATCTTTATCATCCTCATATCCAGAATTACTTTTCTTCCAAAATGATATAATTATAAATGAACATTATATCATTGCAGTATAGAAACGAAGAAAGAAAAGTAAATCTAGATGTGAGGCGCTCTGAACTGGAAATCAAGCCCGGGACCTCTCGCTAACTTGCGATATCTAAATTGCCATGCGCTTAATTGCCATGTGTTTTTATTAGAAACATCTCTGATTCCTTTAAACAAACAAATTTCCTTTTAAAAAACCGTTATTTCCGAGAAAAACACATTGTTGTGCTCGTTTTTATTTTTACTTCACTCGTTAGTTTCGCATTTGTGGTTTTTACTCTAGGAAGCCACAAAAAAATGCATTGAACGTCACGTTTTGTACATATGACACAGTCAACCAGGGCCCGTAGCACATTGTTTAATCGCGCGCGATGCGACTTAGTGGAATCTCAAGTGCGAGGAGCGTGACACGGTGTTTTTGCGATTAAACATTACTCCACACTCCTC
Source organism: Ypsolopha sequella (assembly GCA_934047225.1). Taxonomy (NCBI): domain Eukaryota; kingdom Metazoa; phylum Arthropoda; class Insecta; order Lepidoptera; family Ypsolophidae; genus Ypsolopha; species Ypsolopha sequella. The sequence goes on along the minus strand of OW204002.1, from coordinate 5,686,467 downwards.
ACACGCTCCTCACGCTCCTCACAGTGGCGTCGCGCGCGATTAAACACTGTGATACGGGCCCAGAAACATTTAACCAGTAGAAGGTTAAGGTGTTTGCGACCGGTTTTGTTACCAAAATAATTATTGTTTTTCTTCTTTTTGAATAAAAAGTATAATGATAAATGTGATTTGTGGCATTACGGGACACTAGTTTATTTTAAAGCATTTACAGAGTTGCTGTGCTCATTTAGAAGGTAATGCATGAAGTAACACAACCTTGCCAGAAAAGCCTAATATTATTGCCACTTTATTCCATAAATCACATTTTTCAAAACATTTTTCCAAAAATAATAATAAACTACTATTTGTCAATATAAACACCCACAATTCGGTCACGACCTTCATCAAACGTCAAAAATCGTGGGGAAAAATTGGCTGTCAAACGTGATTGTGCAGCTAATTTCAGGCCACTATAGACCACCATGGTACGTACTATGGTGGTTGGTTTATTTGGTTTATTCCGCTTATTTACACAACCAACTTACCCACGATAGCTGAGTGTGTTTATTTTGTTTATTCTGATGACCACACCCTAAATAGACGATGTGAGCACAAAATAACCACGTACAGAATGTTTACTCCACATAACCATAGATAAAAAAAAGGAAGGATAGATTGCTATCTCCTTGTACTGTTCGCAATATTAAAAATAACGTTGCTAGATGGCGTTACTTGTCTCGCTGGAAATGAAATTTGGCTGAAATCGACGAAATATAGCATTTTACTGTTCTGGTTCATCATATGAATTTATTTTATGAATAAAAACACAAAATTTTCATTACATCGCATCAGAAAATAGTGAATTCTTAATCAGGTGTTTTTAACATTTTGTTCATTAAACTTTCAGTGGTAAGCTGGCAATCTAACTAAGCGTGCAGATGGTTATTCTGGATTCCGATAGATGGCGCACAACGATCAATTAAACAAAATATGTGCATTAAAATGCGCTTTATTTACCTAACACACACTACTCATACATACCGGTATATAACTTTACTCTTTGACTCAACTGTCATGTGCGGTTGAGCGATTTATCATCAGATTTATCGTATGCCATGTGTCGCGTATTGTCGTATTCTAGCAAATTTTTGTTTTTGTGGGCGCAGTATAGTTGCTATACACACACACATCGAATTTCGTTTCATCAACTGTTCAATAGATGGCACTAGGTGTGTCACAATTTATCTAGTATAGTAGCGACATCAAAAATAATAAGTCGAACTACTAGGTACTCGTACCGGCGAAAATAATACGTTTTACGCAGGCTTTGTTCTAATGTATGGAGTGAGCAATCTATCCTTCCTTTATTCATCTATGACATAACTAACGAAAACAGGCGCATGCACAAAATTAAATAGACGCGTACGTACGACGATCTCGGAGATAGTCGGGTGAATGCCAATACGAAATTCTGCCGAGATCGTCATACGTAGGTACGCGTCTATGCATGTGTGTGTCTGTTTTCGCTCCGTCGTAGAGTCGGCCTGTTATTATAATAATTTAGGCTGAGTCCATTAACATTATTTAGATCTATGTTTAAGCCGAACTAAAAATGGTGAAATTTGAGTAATAACTTAACAACAAACCCCCAAGATACGTAAATTTAACGGTTTTGTACCAAAACTGAAGCCAAATATGCTTTTATTGTTTTTGATAAAATCAAAAAATTAATACAGTTCAGATATCGAAAATTTCATCTTGAATAATAATAACCAAAAATAATGTTTGAAAACGTCCACAATCTTGCCAAAATTGGTTTCTCCTGAAACAAGTTTTCAATTTTGCGCCCGCGACGAAATCGGCAAGATTGTATTGTTCTCGCAAGTTTAGGTGCACTGTTTTCTGCAATGTCTGTTCTTAATTTAATTTCCTAGTAGATAGAATATGTGTGAGAAGATTAAAGTTGCCTGTCAGTCGAATTTATGTATAAGTTCTGTATCAGGGAATAAGGTTATCTTATGACAACAAAAAAGGTACAAGAAAGTAATTACAACATCAAAAATGATTTTGTAAGTATCTATATTGTTTGATCGATGTTATAATATTACATTATAACGCCGCAATTCTGCGCTGATATTGGCAAAACACCGCTGAAGAACGAATCACAAACGACCAATTCACGCCCTCTTTACTCTTCTCGTTTCTGGTTGGTCTTAGGCGGCTACATACAAATGGAAGTTCTGGTATCATGACGAGTATCACTACAATATCATGACGAATGTTCTTTTTCTTATTTTGCGTGAAATTGTGTTTGATGGTCGTAGACAAACAAAGTATTTTATACTACATCTGCTCGGAAAGTACCTTCTTTCTTTGTTGAAAACGATGCAGAAAATACGTCATTACTGTCATACAAATATGCGGGCGGCAAAAGTGTATGAAAATTCATTGTTAGCGTGCTTGAGCGAGCAGAAAAAGTATATGCAAATCCATTGTTAACGTGCTGTTTTTTTTTTTTAAATAACATAAAGAATGAGCAAGTGGCCAAGTGGCCAGTATTATTTTGCGAACCCGTACATAAAACTCGAAAAATGATACTGGCCACTTGCTTTTCCTTCACATAATAAAAAATAAGAAGGAAATAAAAAGTGACAATCGCACGCGAGTCAGTCGGTTTCTTTTATTGTATCTTGATTAAAAGTAAAATTATACTATTTCCTCGCAGGTGTAGTATAAAGCACTATGTATCACTCGGGAGAAAGTGCGATTCCCAACTCGTGTGTATTGAGGCCCTTGGCTTCGCCTCGGGCCTCAAACTACACCCTCGTTGGTAATCTTCCCCTTTCTTCCCTCGGTGAACAATGTACTAGTGTGCAACTGGACATAATTAGACATTGGGACACTTGTGCAAGTCTATTACGTAACTCACTTCGTTTGTTATGTAAACAAGCGCTCGTATCCTATTGTCTCACATTTATTAGAATTTAATAGCTTCGTTGAATAGTTGTTGTTTTATGCTGTGTAAGTGCTAATAATAAATTAAATTAAATATAAATTAAAAAGAAAACAATAATTTAGCAAGTCGTCGCACAAGACTTGCGATTATGTAGTGCTTTCGTTCCAAATTAAAATAAAACGCAATTCTAAGTGACGTCAATACCCACGGCGGCATATGAAACAAGTTGACGTATTGAGATAGTTGTATTTTTGAATATAAATAATAGAGCCTCCGAAAAACAAATTAAATCCCAGCGAGCAGTATCTGAGCAGTGGCAAAATTAGTTATCGAAAATATAGTAATTTAACTGTGTAACATTTACCAACAAAATAAAACTAAAATTTCTCTTGACCACCTGGTTTAAATAATGAACCTCCGAATACATTACTGAGCTTCCGAAAGAACGAACCAAAAGTCAAAATAGGTGTGACGACGAGCGAAGCGAGGAGAAGCGTGTCAGGGATAAAATAAGGAGCCGAGCGAAGCAGAGCGGTACGTAGTAACAGAATTCATGGCAAACAAAAAAAAAAAAAATTTGGAAATCTACATTAAAAATAGCTGACAGTAGTTTTCGGAATTTTCAGTATTTCATCCGGTAGTTTCAGTATATTTGTTAGAACAGAAGTTTTCGGTAGATTAGTATTTAAAGCAGTGACATTCATAAATTGAACATCCTCATTTTTAATTTAGTTTTCAGAGCTTTTATTACGATTTTAAATATTAGTATATATTTTCCGGAAATCAGATGATTTTATTGTTTCAACGTTTCTTATTAGGACTAAAACACTTTAAGACAAGACCAAATGAAATCTTTACAGGAACGTTGACTTTGATACTTTACGTCAAGCTAATACATACCTAATGTTAAACTCTCTCTCTGTAAAACACCCTCCGGCATTTAACTGACAAACTCGGCTCGCATGTGATTGATTACTTCTCCGTTTAAGTAGGCTTTTTATGTATTTAAGCCTTCAAGATTTCTTTGAGGCGCCGGCCGCGTTGATATCGCCTCTTAATGGATCCCTCGTATGAAAGGAAAAGTAATATATTACACGTGTATGTAGAAAATGTAATAATATAAAAACACAATGTCAAAGAAATTTGATTGATTTCGTCTGGGTTTTTGTGCCTGTTTACGGAGAGCCGCGTGTTTTTTTTTTCGGTTTGTGTCGAGAGTCGTCAGAATTTATGCTTTAGCGATCAAAGATGTCTGTTTTTGCAAGGAAAGCTATTTTCGACAGAAATAAAATGAGAACATTTGTGACAATATTTATGTGATCATTATTTACATGTATGTATAATAAAGCTTAGTTTATTTACTTTGTGTTACCTGAAAATATATTGTGTTTTCAACAGAAATGTTTTTATAGAGCCATAGATCTAAAAGTTTCGTGTTTGCTAGTAGTAAATGTATCGTGAAATGTAAGCTGATTGATGTTCTTAAATGTACATAGTTAAAATTACATTGTATTGCTAAAGTTAAAACACACTAATAATAATTAAATACTAATAATTTAATACTTTGTGTTCTTTGTTTTTGATAAGAAATTGATACTTGTCGTTGTTTGTTCTTGATGGAACATTTGTAACATATTGTAAATACAACAAATTGTTTGTACCTGTTCCACTTTTTATATATTCTACACTAGCGACCAGTTTCGTTATGATAACATCGTCAGGATTTTAAATATCTCTACGAATGATGAGATGGAATATTTCGTCTTTGTTTACATTTGTGATGTGATGACAAACATGATTTAAAAGGCGTTTTGTTCGTGCATTTATGGAAGCGTTCAGTAAAAAATATTTAATATTATAAAGTCAAAGTACACTGAAATTAAATTGAATAAAAATAAAAATGAATGTAAAATGAGGTAGATGTTTTTGTTCTTTGTTTTTGTTTCGTGTACTGTGTACCAATAAAGTGTCTATTAATTAATTAATTAATTGTGGAATTCGACCACGATGTCCGCGGCTTACTAATCTAGAGGTTGTGACTTCAAGTCCGGTGCGCATCCGTGGTTGTTTGAAAACAAGCTGTTAATCTCAGCTAGGGCTACTAGATGACAGGAATTTCCCTGACACGTCCGGAGTTTTAGCCCTCTGTCAGTTTCAGGGAAACAGAGGGAAAATTAGAAAATGTCAGTAATTTTAAATAGAAAGAGAAAAATGCAAACACAAAACAGCAAATTTTGTTCAGTTCTGCCAGTCTCTCACAGCTTACGGATTCAAAAATAATTTCCCATTGTTGGGTGGGAATCATTTCAAAAAAGTCATGTAATTGCTGCCTTGTAAAAGGATTTAATGTCTTAATTTCATCGAAAATTTTAACGTCATTTAAACACACCCTGTATCCATTCAAGTATCGGCATATGTTAAGCATATGCGCGAATTTTTACAATTTTAGATATTTTTGCTGCCTCCGGGTCAGGGTCAGGACATTTATTTTTGGATCTGGTAACCCTAATGTCAGCAGATTAGTCCCTTATAGTAAGTCTCAATGGCAGTTAATATCATTGGGACTGCAATTGCTTACGTGTTACTCAGAGAATTGGACCCATGGTACAAGTGTGCTATTTGTTAAATTAAATTTTAACAAAATTTCTTCCGTACAACATTTTGTCTTGTTTAAAAAAATATAAATAAATATTATATAAAAAAAAAACTTCTAAAATCCCATTGGTTTAAGTAATGTTTTTTCATATTTAATAAGAAAACTGTAAAATTACGAATAAAAAAAATGCAGTAGTTTGGTATTCTCGATTTTCAGCTTTTGCTTTTGCAAACATTTTGTAAATATTTTAAATAAAGTAATCTCCAGTTAACGCATGCGCGTTCACCGGGTATCTCCATTTTATGCCGCCATCTTGTACATACAGCGTATTATGGAATATAAGCAGTTATTTACCGCAATGTATGATATAATTTCCCTTGAAAAATGTCTGCGTAAGAGTTTTACGTGATATTAATCATACAATAATGGCCTTACTGTTTGCTGAAAACATCTGGGCCCGGAAAAGTCATTTGAAAACGTTAAAAGCGGTTCCGCAGCCAGATTGTGAAAAACCCGCCTTTTTCTAATTAAGGCGCTCTTATCCCAGAAGAGTAACTCTCTGTCTTTTTCTTTACGTGTAAGGAGTAAAGCAAATAGCCACACTTTTGTACTTTTTCGTGGCTTTTATCAGTTTTTAAATTGTTTAAAAATAAGGTATATATTTATTAAAACCCACTTACGTGGTTGACCTAGAAAATTTAAAGAGCAATATTACCAAATATATTTCGTTAATAAAAGAGTGGAATTATGGAAATGGCATGATTTGAAAGGTCTTATTACATGCTGTGTTCGTGAATTATTTCTTTCGAGCAAAGTTTATCTGATCGTGTAACACATGCGTGAAAGGCCTAGACAAAGGTTTGAACTATATTGTGTATTTTTGTTTGGAAGTTTTAGACGATATTTGAAAGTTCTATTTGACTTTGAAATTACTGATTTTGGAATAAGAGCGCCTTAATGAAACAGAACACTTAAATTCTAAATTCACTCAATAGTTATTCAACAAAACCTTATTACCTATGTATTGTGTATGCTTCCATCGCAAATTTTCCATTAGTTTCTGTAAATTAGATAATCGAAATTTTTAAACCCAAAATATTTTAAATAATAAATTTTAAATTCAGTAATCAATTTTATACAAATTTCCTTACCTTAAATACCTATAGAGCACTTTCAGTTGACTTAGAATCTTGAAATTTTGTTCACAAGTAGGTCAAATAGCACACGTGTAGAAAAAAAACTGAAAGTTAGCTTTATTTAATTATTTAAGATGTTAATTATGACAGCCTTAATTAGACCCTTTAGATACCTAGAGTTAAGCTGATCGTAAGTGTCAAGTTAAGTTGGACAAACATAACTGCAAGTGGAATATTATGTTTGTCTTTACAACGAGGCCTACTCGCACCTAACCGTATTTTTTTTACCGTATTAGAGGCCATAGTAACACGTATTTTATAGGTATATAAATTTCAACTTGCGACCTATTACGGCTGAAGCTGTAGACTCTCTGACAGACGGAAAGACGGACAGCCAGACAGTCAGGCACCGCTTGGCACCATTCGGGTACGGAACCCTAAAATGATGGCAAGATAAGGTTTATTGCAGTAAGATTTACCCTACGATGTCAGTCTAGTCGGCACACGTCCTTGTATGGCAGTGTTTCTCAATCTTTTCTACCTGCAGATAGGTAAAAAATAAAAAACATTTCAGGGACCGGTAGGAAATAATACCATTATTTGTTTATTAAGAAGTGCTTTATAACTTGAACTATTAACTGAAAATACACGAAGAATATAAAAGGGAAAATTAATTTGAAATATGTTGCTGTTTCGTTGCTAAACTATTTAATAGCCGATGGCTGTAGTTTGCTTTCGGAAAAACGAAGCGCTGCATTGACATCCATTTTGTTTCTTTGGTTTGTTTTTATAATTGTCATGGCTGAAAAGGTTTTTTCACATAAATATGTCGTGGTCGTGCGTCTTCAGTTCAACGTGGTGACTGAATAGAATATTTTTCGCGGACCGGCAGGAAATGTCTGCAGACCGGCATCGGTCCGCGGACCATGGACTGGGAAACAATGTTCTACGGCATGCTTTCATTCATCCTCTCTAATTAGCAACAACAACAACAATACAACTTTATTTGTACACCATAAAAAAAAGGAACAGAAATATGAATACTTAATTTTGAACTAACTTATTATGTAGCACAAACAGGCGGCCTTATCGCTTAAAGCGATCTCTTCCAGACAACCCTTGGGTGGATGAAACTGTTTAGAAGGATTGCTGAAATGGTGGTGTACTATTTTTTAATAATAGATATATCTTAATATTAATAGATAAACATATTAATATATAATGATCAATGCATACTAATAAATATATAAAAGATAAAAAATAATATACAGGGTGGAAAAAATGAAAAGGCCCTGGAGGGGAACTACCTTAATTCCTTTAGTTAGCTCATTTTACTGAAAGGAAACATTCTTTTATTTTTAAAAGAAACAAAACTGCATTCAAAGATCTTCTAAAATTTGCTTGTCTCACCCGGGAACTGAACCAACTAAAATTAAAAAAATAAACCCTCGCTATTTTGTTATACGAATCGGTAGGATTATTGTTCAGGATAAAATTTGTCTACTAAACTAAAGTCTTACACTCATCTGTTGTACGAGATACTCATGAAATTAAATATTTATTACAAGTTCTTTGTTAACAATACCTAGTACTGTAACAACTTGTAACAAGTAAATGACACGTTATAATTTTCTTATCTCTCTTACACCCAAACACATTGTATGAAGTACAAGCTTGCTAATGTTATTTATCTTAAGTACCTTGTTGAAGACTTCAATAAGAATATCGTTAAATAGTAATAATAAATCTATGCAGAGCACAATTACTTCTTGCACTAGGCGTACTGACGAAAAGTTTGAAAAAGAAACGTATTTTTTTTGCAACGCGGAGCAACAAATTTGAAGTTCGAACCATAACTTTCAACATTTTTAAAATCGATAAAAGTATTCGTTCGAATTTCAAATTTTGTTTTGTTTTGCTTTCATTCCGTGCTGTCATTGTGTAATAATGGCGTATCATTATTACTTTACAAGTGAACAGTACTAGGTATTGTTAATAAAGAACTTGTTATAAATATTCAATTTCATGGGTATCTCGTACAACAGATGAGTGTAAGACTTTAGTTTAGTAGACAAATTTTATCCTGAACAATAATCCTACCGATTCGTATAGTAAAATAGCGAGGGTTTATTTTTTAAATTTTTAGTTGGTTCAGTTCCCGGGTGAGACAAGCAAATTTTAGAAGATCTTTGAATGCAGTTTTGTTTCTTTTAAAAAATAAAGGAATGTTTCCTTTCAGTAAAATGAGCTAACTAAAGGAATTAAGGTAGTTCCCCTCCAGGGCCCTTTCATTTTTTCCACCCTGTATATACAAGGTGACTTTTTGATCGTCGTCCAAATTCATACTGGGAGCTTGGTAAGTCATCAGCATCATGAATCGATAACAATTTTTGTAAAATTCTTATAATGAAATTTCGACTTCCCGTAGTAATCCACTCCAAGTCCTGAGTGAATCACTATGGGGAGTCGAAATTTCATTGTGTGAATTTTACAAAAATTGTATTGGTTAATGATGCTGATCACTTACCAAGGCTCAAGTATGAATTTGGACTATTTTCACAAATTCACCTTGTATATGTAAATGTCATAAAATAAATTGTAGACTGGAAAAAAATTATAATAATGATAATGAATATTTCGGTAATCAGAGTGAAAGATAGCATTAACATTCATGTAATTTTTTTTTTTTTTTTTTCAGTAACAAAAATCACTCATCACTTGTTTAATTCGATCAGATTTATAACAACAACTTTCAAGGCTAACCAATTATCCAAAAAAGGCCTTTTTCAGAGCAACCTTTTTCAGCCGTTGAAAGAATTCCAAGGCCTTTACCAAAGATTCATTTGCGCCCCGAATTTTGTCTTTATTCTTAGATAACGACAGCCTAGTCTCTTCAACAAATAAAGTCTTCAGAAATCGATCACGAATCATTAACTTTGTACTCACTGGACCCTGATGGTATCGTTGGGGCAAAAGTGTACAGGGGTCGGAAATATGGGGTGTCACCTCAAAAATACGAGAACTTTGAAAATAATAATATATAGGGGTTCCTTTCTAGGGTTCCGTACCCAAAGAGTAAGGGTCGGGACTCTATTACTAAGACTCCACTGTACGTCTGTCTGTCCGTCTGTCACCAGTCTGTATCTCATGAACCGTGATAGTTAGACAGTTGAAATTTTCACAGATGATGTATTTCTGTTGCCGCTATAACAAAAAATACTAAAAAACAGAATAAAATAAATACTTAAGGGTGCTCTCATACAAAGAGTAAGGGTTGGGACTCTATTACTAAGACTCCACTGTACCTCTGTCTGTCCGTCTGTCTGTCCGTCCGTCTGTCTGTCTGTCTGTCTGTCCGTCTGTCACCAGGCTGTATCTCATGAACCGTGATAGTTAGACAGTTAAAATTTTCACAGATGATGTAGTTCTGTTGCTGCTACAACAAAAAATACTAAAAAACAGAATAAAATAACTATTTAAGGGTGCTTTTGCCGTTTTTATAGATAATGGTACGGAACCCTTCGTGCACAAGTCCGACTCGCATTTGGCCGGTTTTTTATTTTATTTATTTGTTGAATATTCATGTCTGTTGGAATCTAATTAAACATTTAAAAGTTCCTGCTTATTTGTTTAATTTTTATTTAAAATAAACTCGATAATGTCTTCTATAGAAAAACTCTTTTGTGATTATTTTCTTTTACTACTTACTAAAAAAAGGTACATTCACTTAATTTATTTATAAAGACAATAAAAAATGGACTTGTTCAAAACTGAAATCAACCTCTTTTCTTAAAAGAAAGAATTTCGAAATATTCTTTGCATATTCAACACAAATCATAACACATTACCTTCCAAAGCAGCCATTGTTCCTATCTCGATGATACATTGATCAGCAACCATTCTAACGGAAAAAAGGGAAATTACGATATATAACTGAAGATAAAGAATCCTGCGAACGACAATGGAAAATGGGTACAAGACCAATCTTGGGTTCAGTTAATAGTGATATAAAACTATAGAAACGTGAATAAAGTGGGGATTTTTCTGGGATCCTATCAGTAACCTATCTGATCACTTCAGCCTTTGGGGCTTTTGGTTTTCTTTCGCCACTTGATGCAAGTCAATTGAATTAAGGCTTTAGATAGATAGTTTCAAGGTTGGTTTTTATAGGAATGTGTGGTAGAAAGAATTGATTCAATTGAATAAAGAAGAACCCTTTTGTACTGACATTGTATAAGTGAAATGGATATGCACGATTGCATGGTAGTCTGCTGATTTTTCAGACAAGAATTTTATATGAGCAAAATATCGTCTACGATGTTATCATTGTAAAATTGTTATTGTCGATCCTGCATATTTGATACAGTTATTTCTTGACAATTTTCAAGTCGTTTTTGGCTCAAAGTTCAATGGAACAAAATACCGACGCAACGTCTTCAAAACAACACACAAGTAAAACCCGTTTTTCTCCGACCGGAAGACAATAACAACTTATTCCCGCAGTACTATAACAGAACCCGTAACTACTGACATGGCAGAATATCTAACCATTTTCTCCAGAAATAAAGGAAAATCCGTCCAAAATACACAGAGATTTTGACGAATTGACAGTTTCTATTATTTAGAGGGGTTTCTATGGCACGTAAGTACGGTTTGCCGATTCGACTAAAACTACAAGAGCCGACGTTCTTACTGACGTACGTATCAATTTACGAACTAAAGTTATTCTTTCTGACCTGTTACCAGCCTGTCACCTGTTTAATTTTAATTTTAATTTTTTTACCGATTTGACTAAAACTACAAGAGCCGACGTTCTTACTGACGTACGTATCAATTTACGAACTAAAAGTTATTCTTTCTAACCTGTTACCAGCCTGTCACCTGTTTAATTTTAATTTTAATTTTTTTACCGATTTGACTAAAACTACAAGAGCCGGCGTTCTTACTGACGTACGTATCAATTTACGAACTAAAGTTATTCTTTCTAATCTGTTACCAGCCTGTCACCTGTTTAATTTTTATTTTTTTATTTTTTGTTGTAAATAGTTAGGGCACTTGTAAATTTTGTAGATATCAAAGGTTTCTTTTTAGGGTGCCGAGATTGTAAATGTAGCTAAGTTGCTAATTTTGTAAACCTCAAGCATGTTTTAATAATATTCGTTAGAAAACTTATGTTTTTAGTCCAAATTATATAATTTTCGTATTATTGCTTTAAGTATGTTATAATGTTGGTGCAAGTTATAAATAAATCTAAATCTGCCATATATTAAATGTAACGAGAAACAGTTTTGAACCACTTTTGTGATAATTTAAAACAATAAAAACATTACAAGACAATTTTCACTGTGCACCATATAAAAGAAAACTTAAAGTAGAAAAACAAGATACAGGTAGATTATAATTGGCGGTCTTATCACTAAAGCGATTTCTTCCAGATAACCTTTGGGTGGAAATGAAACCAAGGAGATACATCGTAAAGGTGGTGTACAGCAAAATAAATAAAAGACAATTTAATAAGTGTTTACTTACTTACACTTAAATATGGTGAAACATAAAATAAACTAAGACATATCTATAAATATATTATAAATACAAAAATAACGTAGAGAACCAGTAAATAAATAATAATAACAATAGCAGAGGTAAATAGATTATAAAAAAGTTTACAAAGAAAGAAAATGATGCTTTACCTTTCATGATTCAGCTCGTATAATTGTTTGTAAAAGAAAACACAAGTAATGAAATATGAAAGCAAGTAAATTATCTTTATTATAAATAACTAAGATTATATGAGTATTTAACCAGGTGGTAGAGCTGATGCCGGGCTCGACTGTGGAGGTACCACCATCTTACTTGGAGACCCCCTCGGAGTAATTCGGGGGAGAGCAAGAGGACAGCTCAAACGCAAAAAACAGGAGGCCCACCATGCCTGGGACCGATGGATGGCGGTATATCCATCCCTAATCGCCGGGCCTTATATGGAACAGACTGGTGACGGGCAGCGGCTTCATTGGTGCGAGGGATTTGGCACCGCGCTCACCAACCCGCCTGCCTAGCGTGTGTGAGTATGGGCAATTCTTACAGGATGACCACCGGGAGTGGCAAAGTCCTGGAAAGGCTTATGTCCAGCAGTGGACGAACTAAATTATTACTTTACTTGTTGGTTGTTATTATCACTTCGTTGTGCTTTTCATAGACATTTTTCAAATGTTTTCTCGCATTTTGTGGTTTAGTTATAATTTTATAGAGATTAAATCGAACTCAGTTATAGATTAGATTCTTTCTTTAAGTAATTAATTGGTGCTAGTTGCTAAAACGTCAGTCACTGATTTTGTAATAAATCAATTTAAGATCTTCTTGCGGGGTGTCGGACGTTGGGTATGAGCCATTCAACTTAGTCGCAAACTTCTAAATGTTGCAATGTGAAATGGTTCATGCACCAAAGCAATTAAAAGCGCATTTTCCACTATCAAAACGCGGCGGTCAGTTGTCAGTTGCCAGTTGCCTTCTTCGTGCAAAAAATATAGTAAAGAAAAATTCCCCTTTTCGAACACAAAAACCCATTTGTTCCAGAGCTCCAAAATTTTCATATCGCAATGGGTCGTTCTTTATGAAACTGAGGATATATTACGGCGCTTTAAATCAGGCGTCTCATTTTCACAGACACTCCACATTACGCAGGCTAAGTTGATGGTAATAACCCCCACGTTATTATCAACACAGGCCCGGCGGCGCATTCCGAAACTATTGTTGAACCTGAAACGTGTTTCGACAACATTACAGACGGCGGCTGCCAGTGCCCGTTTGACAACGACGGTGAACGCCGCGTCGTCGTCCTAAGAACGACACTCGCCTTGATAATGCCGAAATTGTATCGGTGAAATGGTTGGCACATAGTCAACACCAATTACACGTGAGTGTTCAAGCCGTATGTAATAATAATTTAGTATGTCAGCTCACGCGAGTTTTAATAATATTATATTACAGACAGGTTTTAAGAAAATGTCTTAAAATAAATGTAGTAGAAACCAAAATAAAAAATATATCGTCTCGAAGTGAATCCCCGAGGGGATGTCAGAGCTATCTCTGAGTTTGAACTGTGAAATTTTGATACTGAGTTTTAATTACCATTATTACATCCGAGCGTAATGGGTGGTGAGCTCTATCATAGTATTTTAGGCACTAATATTGACTCACAGCTTATTGTGTCTTTCGAAGCATGCAGACCAAACACAAATTTGCTCTTGTGAGATATGAACCCGCAAACTCCAGATTAATTTTAGAAAGGTAGTTATTGCTGCAAAAGCACCTCTAAAAAGCCATATAAAATATTGGTTAATAGATGTACGAGTAAGTGTTATATAAATTGAAAAAACTAATAAGTAATCATAAATTGTAATAAATTGTAATCATAACAACTTTTGTTACGAATAAATTTATTTTAGAATCAAGTCAAAATTTTCAGTAATTTAAGTTATAATTGATAGTCTGAGTGATCAACAAAAAATTTTTAGTTCAACAGTTATAATTTATTTAATTTAAAATATAAGATTTTGTAGGATTGAAATAATTAATCAGCCAAAATTTTTCAGAGCAGCCTGGCGTGTCTTGAATAGCGTTTTCTGCTTACGCAACCCTGCGCACCGTTCAGAAATATATGTAAATCATTTAAGACTAGGTATAATAACGATAAGGTAGAAATATCACAAATGAGCATTTGCATTGAGGGAGAATGTAATAAAGTGTTTGAATTATTTCTTTTTTATACTATTTATATTTCAATTTATTTATTATATTTCATTTTTATAGGCTTACGCCTGTCTTTTATAATATAAATAACTATATTTCGTCGGGGGAGTGTTAATCAGTCCACCAAGGAAGTTCCACATAATCTACGGAAGTAAGTAACGTACGAATGACAGATACTACGCGAAAACTGCAAAAGTGTAATGCTTTGAAGTTTACATTTTGGTCAAATGAATGATTTTCTGTTTCTGTTTGACCAAGATATAAACTTCAAAGCGTTACATTATACATTTTATATTAACATTTATAAGAATGTCCGCTGCTATCAGATCAGATAAAAGATAGGTTTCCGATAGTAGCTATATAGCACAACTGTTTTTGATGTAAAAATTATATGAAATAAATAAAAAAAAAAAGAAAATGAAAAAAAAAACAGCTTCGAGTGTAACGAATCACGGTCACGGAAAGTAATAGAAACAAAATATTTTCAAAAAAAAAAACACGGATTTAAGCGATTTTGTACATTTTACGACATTCCCGCCAATCTCACAGTGCTTATATTGTCTGGCCACTCTAAAAACGCCGCGCAGCCAAGATCCAAATATAAATATAAAAACGTCACTACATTAAACCCCGAGGGGGTGTCAGAGGTGTTCCCAAGTGTGAACTTTGAAATGCAAGTCACAGTCCATACTTGGTACACCCGCTTTTCACTGATAAATATACGTCCCTAACGTGATGGTCGGTGAACTCTATCGTCGTACTTCGGGCACAAATTGACCAATAGCTTTAAGGGTTGTTTCTCCGGATTTGTAACAAAATGTAAAGAAAAAATTATAATGGCCAAAATATAACCTTTAGCTATGAAAACTTATCGTCAAAAGTTTGCTATATCCATAAACATATTTTTAATGATATTACGATAGCTATAAAACAATTGGCTTTTCCACAGTCGTGACCAGCCGTAAATTCTTAAAATAATTTATATTATAGAAAATCTAAATATTTTAAAGTGACCATAATATAATTAAAAATATGTTTATGCATATAGCAAACTTTCAACACTAAGTTGTCTTAGCTTAAACTTGTATTTTGGCCGTTATTAATATTTCTTAATATTTTGTGACAAATCCGAAGAAACAACCCATTCGTTGAAACAACCCATGTAGTATTTTATAAATATGCATTATTAAAAGTATTATTGCTATTATTAGTTTATTTATTTCAGATTCACATATTTACTTATTAAACAACTACAATTTATTTATTTTTCTTATCATTTTTATGTATATTATGCTTTACGCTTTCTAATTTATTTTATTTTAGGTTTGATATTATTATGTTATAGTTATTAGTTTTAATTTTAGTAGGATCCAGCAGAATACCAGCGCTGTGGCTTCGGCTGTGGCATTAAGCTGAGCTGGACTCCTTTTTCATAACCACAGAATATGGCTATTTCGTTTTTAATTTGTTTTCTTTTTTGTTTTGTTTTCTGTGGTGTCTGAAATAAAGCTCTTTTCTTTCTTTATTTCTTCTTTACTTCTGAACCACGCAGATCGTACACAAATTAATGTGCCCCATGGGGTTTGAGCCCACGACCTCTGGGTTAGTATAGGCAGAGTTAAAATATATCGAGTACTGAATCTCAAAGCGGCTCCACATTCTTTTTGCATTACTCCTATAGGTTTTGCGCAAATTTGATCAAAAATATAATATGATACAAATTGCTCCCATCTTGTTACTCGATACATAGAGTTACCGACTGTACCGACATAGAGTTACATAGAGTTACCAACGCTCCTAGTCAAATACGTCATGACAAGCAATGCTATATAGGAGAGCGATGGTAGGCAGTTGCGTAGTACCAGTCATTCCCTACTTGAAGTGGCTAAAGAGACTTATTAACGCCTGGCCTGCTTTCACTCTCCTATTGAAAAAAAAAATCATAGCGAAAAAAAAACAGCAGGTTGTGTCGGAGATACAACCGTATATTATTAAAGCGAATACTTCTTGCCACTCTCTGTACCTTTTGCCATCATGTTCAGCTTTGGGAAAGCATTGTTGTTTTCTTGAAATTTACCGTTTTGGACCAGTAACTTTGGGAAAAACTTATTTCTGTCTACGTCTGTTGCACGCACCACATACAATGATACAACACACTTTCTCATTTCGCTACTATAGGGATCTTGCTTGTTTCTAACAATATTAAATGTACCATTTTTAGTTATTCAACACCGCATGTTGTGGCATTAGATGTCAATCATATTATAGAAAATCATAGAGAATTATGTGGACTTCCTGATGACAGCGCGCGCATTAAGCTGACGGAGTCGTACATTTATTTTTATTATTGCGATCAATTCAAAATAAGTTAATTATGAATGACGATTAAAAACAAATATTGACCGATTAAAAACGTACTCATCTGTAATAAGAAATTAAGAAATCCTTCGTCAAAAATAAAAGGTTACCATACATTTTTTTTCACGAAAGAAGTCCCCTGTCTAAATACACTTATGGTCAAGTACTAAATCCGAAAATGCTTTGATCTGCGGAATTCTTTCCTGAAGTCGATCACGGAATTGACGTACAAGTTCTGAATTGGACCCCCTAACAATCTGAGAAAAAACTCGTATTGTGTTTAACAAACATGAGGTTATTTTACCCACTTTTCAAGTAATCTACATTAATCAGTCTCCACAGCTTTATAGACGTAAATTGGCAACGGAATACCCTAAGGCACTGAATAAATTAATACACGTTACAAGGGTATCAAAGTACCCATATTCATGCGAGAGACTTCGTTAGGGTATTATAATACGCTCTCATTATGGAAAAACAAGGTAACAGAGTAAATATATTTAAAGAGTAGTGAATCTTAGTACAATCACTCAGATTCGAACTCACACACACAGATGCATGCTTTGCACGCCACCGCGCGCCGCCACTCCGAGATTAAAATTCAAATAGTATTATTTTGTAAAGCAGGTACACATAATACAATTTTTACAAGTCAAATTCAATCTTGTAAAAATGTATGTAATAAAATAATAAACTAAATTATAGGTTTATTTAATTCATTTAGCAATATATATACGATTCAAATGATAGGTAAAATCTATATTTATACGAGGTGAACTCTAAGCAACCGCCCAAACCCATACCGGAGACCCGGCCAGCGATAAGGAACAAGGTTCAATGATCCTTTTTTTCTAAATTAGGTGTTAAATGAAACAAAAAAAAAATCGAATTTCACCCGACGACGGGCCATTAAACACCGGATTTGTATGGAGTTGGAGACTCTCCCAAAATTAGCTTAGACGGCGTGTAGAGCACGCATCTGTGTGCGTGAGTTTGAATCAGAGCATTTTACTAAG
The DNA here is from genome assembly GCA_934047225.1 of Ypsolopha sequella. NCBI lineage: Eukaryota > Metazoa > Arthropoda > Insecta > Lepidoptera > Ypsolophidae > Ypsolopha > Ypsolopha sequella. Next base: position 5,668,677 of record OW204002.1, on the reverse strand, counting down.
ATTCACAACTCTATAAATATATTTACTCTGGTACTACCCTCGAAGATGGTGATTCGAAGGCGGTGAGTAGGTAGTTTATGGATGAGGGTAATTAGTGTTCGACGAACATTAATGGAATCGTGTTGGTATCTCGTCCGTCTGTCACAAACTTCTAGTTTTGGTGGTGTTAGTTTGAATCTTGGAAATTACAGTAATAGGATTTCTGTACAATAAGGTAAAATTTATTCAATCGCCCAAATTTTCGTGGGCGATTCACTAGGTGACAGAGACTACATAACTGAAGTTTAAGGTGGATCGGACAGGGTAATGACAAGTCACGTGACATTGAGGATCGTATTAATATGTGGGTAAACTTCTGTTGTGTGCGTGAACTTTACACGATGAAAGCAATATGTCATCGGCAGATCGCGGAATTGTATTTCTTTCAAAACTAGAAGGGTCACCTCGCTCCACTCCGCTTCGCTCGGCTCCCTAAATTTATCAACATGTAAAACTAACACGCTCCTCCTCACTCGGACCTATTTTTGACTTTTGGGGGAATAATTTCGATTTCATACTTAACGATCTGCCCACACACGGTGTCCACCCACACAACTGAGTAGAAATTTTACTCACACAATGATAAGATTTTCGATGTCACGTGACCAGCCATTATCTTATCTGTTCCACCTAAAACTTCACATGTGTAGTCTCTATCACTTACTGAACCTCCCACAGAAATTCGGGCAGTTGAATAAATTTTACCTATACAACGTAAGATTTAAGTCATTTTGTTAACGAAAACTGGTGATAGTACTTGTCCATATAAACAAATTTTACTACAGAGCCAAACCTGAAATCGTAAAAAAAAAAGACAGCTATTCCATAGAAAAGTTAAATACCTGCTCGACCTAAATGTATGAAACAGCAGATTGTTTTTTTCACGATTTCAGGGGTTGGCTTCATAGTAAAAGTTGTTTATATAGACGAGTACTATCACCAGTTTTCGTCAAAAAAATTGTATAAAGAAAAGGAAAATCGTCACGACATATATGCTCGATGGGCTGTCAGCGCTGTTTTCGAGTGTGTACTGTAACTAGAACAGCCAACACTCGTACATCTTCTTTTTACCGGCGATTTTTACGTCTCAGTGTAAAAGGGGTAAACTTTATTGCCATACTTTGCCCATATTACATTTTTTGCGACACTTGAGCACAAATGCACGTTTTTATGAACATGCATGTTTATCTCGCAGTGTTTTCCGTCGCCCTTCAGCAAGTGGCTGAAACCGATTTTTAGATAAACTAGGTTAGAAGGTAGTGGCATGACCGCCATAAATCACCTTCGTGGTTCCTTTTTTATGATAACCCTAAACTATTTTGGCCTAGACTATCCTAGGCCAAACTAGGTTATCCTAAAATCGGGTTTGGTTGGCAACATCTCCAAATACTCGACCGGCAAGATTCGAACCCGGGTCTAAAGATTAATGTCCTTACGACTGAGCACTGATATTTTGTTCAAAACAGAAGAGGTGGTTCGTTGAAGGCTGACAATTTCTACAGTACTTATCATGAACAAAATGTATTAAAATATGGAAAGAAGGTAAAAACATCCAGTATGGAAGCTTTGTTGAAAAGGTGTGAAAATTTGTTTTCTGATTTATTTTTTCATTTGTAATGCACTGTCATAACAAAACTTTTTTGTTTAGATTAGATTGTGTCATATAATTCTTACTAGCTACCCGCCCCGGCTTAGCACGGACATGTATTATACATATAAACCTTCGTCTTAAATTACTCTATCTATTTAAAAAACCGCATCAAAATCCGTTGCGTAGTTTTAAAGATCTAAGCATACATAGGGACAGACAGCGGGAACCGACTTTGTTTTATACTATGTAGTGATTAAAATATGGCGTTTAATAATTCCCTCGTTAAATATTAAAATATCGTAGCCTCCTCTTAACAAGATAAGCCGAAGGCTAAACTACCGTAAAGTTGAACTATAAACTCAAACTACCAGCTACCAGCCTATAACTTTAGTTCGGAACTTCTTTACTAACTCGACGAATAGTTCCGAATTTGTAATTCAAATGTCAAAATAAGGTGACGCCTCGCGTTTAAAATTCCGCACAGTTCTCCTTGGCCTTCCAAACAGACGTGAGGTGCGGGAAGAATAGGAATTGTAAATACGCAACTGGAAACAAAGAAGATGCTTACTTTAATCCTGTTTTTGGGTTCAAAAAATGAGATATTCTTTTATGAAGATCCGCATCGCTTTCGCATATTTGAAATTCACCAAATAGGAAAACGTTTTTCCAGATGATTAAAAATAAGGAAAATAAAAAAAATACATTTTCAAAGCAGTTGCGGTCGGGGAAGCTGTCATCATTGTGAAAAGCTATGAAAATGACTTTTTGACAGATTAAATACAATATGTAGTTAATGCTTTGTTTACAGATGACGGTTCCGGTGACAAGCCAAGGAGGCCTTTCAAAATGACGCGAGATGAGATGAGAATGTAGCGGGATGAATGGGAATTATAAATACGCAACATGGAAACAAAGAAGGCTGTTTTTGGGTTCAAAAAGTGAGACATTATTTTCTGAAGAACCGCATCTCTTTGTCATAATTGAATAAAAGGCTTACCAGACGATTAAAAATAAGGAAAATTAAAAAAAAACAACATTTTAAAAAGCGGTTACTTTCAGGGAGCTGTTGTCATTGTGACAAGCTATAAAAATTACCTTGTGACAAACTCAATAGTTAAATACATAGACATAGCATTCGCTGTTGTTAGCCGATTAAAAAGAGAAGCACGATTTTGTATTACTTAAATCAATTTAATTAAATACTGGCAAACGCGGATAATTGTTACGTCAAACTCTAATCCATTGCTTGAATCGATTAGAAAACATTATTTTTGTTAGTCTATGGCTGCAACATAATTTTTGTCTATGGTCACTTTTTGTTCTGTTCTCCGATAAAAATGGTTGCGATTTAACCTGTATTCTTAGGAAAATAGAAAGATTCAACGGAACTCTCTAGTTTTATTGAAGAAAACTATCAGTCCTTACGCCCTATGCTTGCGGAAGATACGAGTATCACTGTCAATGTTTTTTCGAGTAAGAGGCCATAGGTTCCCGCTTGCTTGGGTGAGATTGCAGATTTTATAATAATATTTAAATAATACGTAACTAAATTGACAAATAGTGACTGGTTTATCTTGTGCAGTGAGTAATTGTGATGTGACAAGTAGAAATAATCCAAATAGTTACATATTTCACAGGTAAATATGATTTTCTCATTAGAATGTTTTGAACCACATTTTGCCCAATTTCGCGTATTAATCGGCCCAAAAAAAAGTTTTTACATGAACGTACCTATTGATTTTCTTTGTCATATTTAGTAGTTATATGCAGGATCGTCCAAAATGTTAAGTAAAATAGTAAATCTAATAGTACTGTCATAGTAATTTTTTCTCTACTACATTTGTACATTCTAAATCTATGGTTAAAAGTGACAGTGAAAAATATAATCTTATAAAATTTAAAACTCCTTAGTCATAACTTTTTCTAAACAGCACTGTTAGCCAGCCAGTTTCATTATATTTTCTACTCGATTATTCCTTGATACCAGTTTACAGTATAAAACTGAGCACTTGACACAGAAGCAAGTTTCTGTACCAGCTATCATAATATTTCATGAATATTTATACTGCAAAACGGTCTTTCAACTTGTTTGATAAACATTTTTGTTTACTCTATCATCGTTCTACCAAGTTTACAGATCCGGTCACGGCTCCTTTACTACCTATCCAATTGACTCTTATTTAATAGGAATAATGACGATTTTTGAGTAACGTATTTTTTCGTATAAAGTACTTTAAAAAAAAATAACAGTCTCTCAAAGCTGTCATATTTTTGCGGGAGCTGTCGAAGAATATAACAATATTATGTACTAAAATTAAGCAAGCTAGTTTTTGAAGATTTATTAGTATTATTTATGCTATCTTCGGGCCTAGAATAAATAAAATTGCTATTTTTTAATAAAAAATATTGTAGTATAAATTAAATAAAAAAGAAAACTTTCGATATATATTTCGACCCACTTGGGTATATATTCGACTGACGACGCGACGATCCCAAGTGGGTCGAAATATATATCGAAAGTTTTCTTTTTTATTTAATTTATCCTACAATATTCATAAGAGTCTGTATATTTATATATAATAAAGCAATTAAAAAAGCTTTTATTAATAAATATATAAATTTAAATTGAACATTATTTCAGGATATATTTCGACTCCTTCAGTAGGGTTGTCAGACGTCAAAATTATTTTTGATATAAATGTGAAATTTCTGAAACAATGATACGCCGGTTTTTGGATGAAAGATAAGACTGCATGATAATGAGCTGACAGAGGAATTCAAATTTGGAAAGTTGGACGCACAGGCAGATGTAAGAAATACGTAATTGTATTATCATTTTTAAATATATTTTATATTACACCTGCTTGGAAAGTACCTTCTTTCTTTGTTGAAAACGATGGAGAAAATACGTCATTACTGTCATACAAATATGCGGGCGGCAAAAGTGTATGAAAATTCATTGTTAACGTGCTTGAGCGGGCAGAAAAAGTATATGCAAATCCATTGTTAACGTGCTGTTTAACATAAAGAATGAGCAAGTGGCCAAGTGGCCAGTATTATTTTACGAACTCGTACATAAAACTCGAAAAATGATAGTGGCCACTTGCTTTTCCTGTACATAATAAAAAATAAGAAGGAAATAAAAAGTGACAATCGCACGCGAGTCAGTCGGTTTCTTTTATTGTATCTTGATTAAAAGTAAAATTATACTATTTCCTCGCAGGTGTCACTATGTATCACTCGGGAGAAAGTGCGATTCCCAACTCGTGTGTATTGAGGCCCTTGGCTTCGCCTCGGGACTCAAACTACACCCTCGTTGGTAATCTTCCCCTTTCTTCCCTCGGTGAACAATGTACTAATATTTAACTTTTAAGAGCTTTTGATTATTTATTATTATTAAAACAATTAAAAAAATTATAACTCGATATATTTCGGCCCTCGGTATGGGGCCGTCATCAGTCGAATGTAAATAAATTGTGACATATAATTTAGATACCATAATAAAAAAGTAAAACGTAAAGGTGACACTTGTAAACAATTTTAGTTTTAAACTATTTTCTAAAAAATAAAAATAATAAAGTAAGTTTCTGTAAAACAATTTTTTTACATTCGACTAATGACGGCCCCATACCGAGGGCCGAAATATATCGAGTTATAATTGTTTTAATAATAATATATTATCATTTTTGTATTTCATATGAATAGATTTCATATTTTCTACAGATACCTTGTACAAACTGTCTAAGCTGGCTTCAGTAAGGAAACTATAAAGTAGGTCTTTACATATGAAATTGCCGAAATTTTCTTACAGATTCATGAGTTCATACTTCCTGTAATTCAATAGCTATGTCAATTATTTGTTTTTTGATTGAAAGTTGATTTCAAGGTTTTACATCTACGTATTAAATTTCGTTTTTATTTTCGGTTTGATTATAAAAATCCCAAATGCCATCCATTTCCATGATAAGATTCGTAATATCTTTTTGACACTTTTCGAAAATTAAATTGATTATGCTGTTTTGTTGCCTCATTCATACACGTAAGAAATTACATAATTTGAATTTGTCATTCCCAAAAAAATGCAAAAACGTTACTACTGAAATTGAGTTTTCTTCAAATTCTCTATAGAAAACGGCAGTTTCATATGTAAAGACCTAATATTACCTATACAGTGACAAAACTACACAAGAACCTGCCATTTATTCAGGTTCTTGTTTCTATTTATTCTATCTATACCTATACAAGGTGTAACAGAAAGGTGTTACCATATTTAAAGAGCTTATTCAGTCAATGGTATAGAACAACTTTTACTATGGAGCCAACCCCGAAATTTCAACAAAAAAATACCCTTCCATACATTTCAGCCGAGCGGCATTGCATTTTTCTATGAAACAGTAAATATTTTTTTCGACTTACAGTGTTTGTTCCATAGTAAAAGTTGCTCTATACCATTGACTGAATAAGCTCTTCAAATATGGTTACACCTTTCTGTTACAATATACAAGGTGAATTTGTGAACATCGTCCAAATTCATACTTGAGCCCGGGTAAGTGATAAGCATCATGAACCAATAACGATTTTTGTAAAATTCATAAAATAAAATTTCGACTCCCCATAGTGATTCACTCAGGACTGGGAGTCAATTCAGAATCAGAATCAGAACATTTATTTGTACTTAAACCAGTATGGTACACAAATCAGTAGTAGTTTAATAATAATTAACGAAGAAGTAACACTAAAAAGAACAATAAAATTGACAAAATAAATAAATACATTCGACTGATGACGGCCCCATACCGAGGGCCGAAATATATCGAGTTATAATTTTTTAAATTGTTTTAATGATAGTACTAATCAAAAGCTCGTAAAAGTTAAATATAATATATTTATAAACAAAATAAATAAAATAACACAGTAAAATCTTAAAGAATTAACATGTCACTAGTGCATTATATCAAACATTCAATTAGGAAAATAGTTGTTACAAGAAGATGGTAAAATTAGGTAGGTATAAACAAGCAATGAAAAAAGAGACTTAAATATATATATTGTAAAGTAGCACGACCGGCGGGTACCCGGTCTTTTCCACCGGTCATGCCGCTTAACAAATAAAGTTAAAAAGTGACCTAATTGTAACCTAATAGTTGGGAAAAAGGTTCTGAAGAAAACTTCGAGGTACTTTACAATTAAGTGTATTTAACTTTATCAAAAATATGTATAATTTCACAAGACTGAAGAATGTAACTGACAATATTACATTGTAACAAAATTTTGGCCAAGACATTATTAAAACTTTTAGAACCTCAAATAGTTGTGACAGTTACCGCCTTAACATCAGGTAGCAATATTACATTCGGAATAAATTCTGCCAAGACATTACTAAAACTTTTAAGTAAATAATCTGGTTGGGTTAGGTTCCGCCTTAACCACAGGTAACTATATTACATTGAATCTTGTGAATCTACATAAAAAAAACTTTAAGAGAAAGAAACTTGAAGAAAAACAAGGAAAATAATTTCCACACAAAATCTAGCTCAGTGGAGCCGTGAATCCATCTAAATAATATTTGTCGAACATTCTCTTTTGACTAAATCGTCTGGTACACCATTCAGTATTACCAGGAAAATTACGGAACTATTAAATCTTACATTTTAGGTTATCCAGTGAAACAAGAAGAAGAATTTACACTTGGTTTAAAAAAGTCATAAATCTAAGTGTCCTGGAAACATCCCGTCCAAGCCACCTTTTATTATGTGAGGTTAAAAATAAAATCTACGACACATACTTGTAATTCGTTAACATTTTTCTACCAAACTGGCACGTCGTCATTGTCCAACTTAAAGGTGAATGAACTCCAACCTCGCTAACAAAGGGACAGCTTGACCGTGAAACACCACGCGGCGGTCATCTCTCAGCCAGCTGGACAAAATTCACGAAAGAAGCAAAACACCCTGGAATTAGAAGAAAAATAAAAACATATTAAAACCCTTACTACACGGAACGATGAAAACAGAATTCCAGTGACTCAAAATACAAAGAATGCAATACGTACCATGATCTGACAATAGATCAGATCTCCCACCAACCCGGCCAAAAATTCCTTTTAATCCATCTCTAATAATTCTTCTGAAATACAAAAACAATATTACGGAAACCATTCCACGCAAAATAAACACACCAATTTAAATTTGAAACCAACCTTCTTTTTAACTTTAAACAACTCCTGTTGGCAAATCCGCCATTTTACAAACAAGGAACCAAAAGGAAAGGTAAAAAAAAACGACACTACTTGTCTGCCAAAACACTGACTGAGCAATGCCTCGGAAACGGTCTTGGACTCGCACCAGACAAGCGAACGAACTTCATGTCTATCCAATCAACTTGCAACACTTACTAACCCAGCGAACAGGGGGTAAAATCGAAATTTACCGACAAGCAAACAACGATGCGAAAACTTTGAGATAACCGCAACTTATAAAATTTGCTATGCTACAATACATTACTATTATTAATTATACAGTGATGTCCATGTGAGTTTGAATTTTAAATGTCAATAAGTTAAATGAAAATATACCATTATAAATTATATAATGATGTGTATGCAAATTAAATTAATATTTTAAATGTAAATATGTTGAATAATAATGTCAATCTTTACTATGGGAAGTCGAAATTTCGTTATACGAATTTCACAAAGATTGTTATCGATTCGTGATGCTGATCACTTACCAAGACTCCAGTATGAATTTGGACGATGATCAAAAAAGTCACTTTGCATATTATTTCTATTTATTCCTAACCCAACTAACCGAAGAAGGAAAAACAATGCTGTGATTGTGCCAAAAACAAACACTAAAACAAAACTGCAAGTAGACAGTTCAGTAGACGTGCGCCTCACCTGTAAAATGTACTAAACAAAGAATTAGACATATATCCCAAAGCATCACACGAATGTAAGAAAATTATTACTTCATGGTTTGAAACAAAATCATGTGATGAGGTAGAAGATTTGCTGGAAAGATAATGGAAGATTCATTGATTGTACTACCCACACTCGCACACACACCCTTTCTCTCTTACTCACTCTCACACTCTCACACACCCTTCCTCTCTTACTCACTTTTACAAAAATTGTTATCGATTCTTCATGGTGATCACTTACCAAAGGCTCAAGTATGAATTTGGATGATGTTCACCAGTGGCGTGCAGCCCATACAGACAAAAAGACACTGTCTACCCTGACAAATACGCATCATTTACGCATTTTTACTCATATCGTAATAAATTTTCTGCTAAAATGTAGCGACACCGACCGCCATCTATTGTCATTAGCGGGAACTGCGAGTCTCAGTTCCGAGTCGCTCGCTCACTCGATGCAAAAGACATCGCGGAATGGTGTCTGTCGGTGTCTATGTGTAGGTCATATTCTAACAGTCTATGTTTGTGTGCGTTACTGTAAATACATGGCACAGAATGCAAAAGTTTGTGTTTGTTTGCGTGCGAAATGTAGGCGACGACTCTGCAAAAAGCCGACGGCTTTTTACGACGTTCACTGAAAATGCCAGCTTCGCTTCGCCTTGGCGGCTTGGCGGGGGTCATCCATTATTGTTTTTCGTTCGTTCTTTACGCAAGTTGATGAAAAGCAGTATAAAAAAATGTCTAGTGCCAGTGTTTACTGTGAAAGTTATTCAATGTGACAACATGTTGTACAATGTGTGTGTACAAAAGTTAAGAAATGGTGCATTTTTAAAACTGTTTTAAAACAGTTTTTTTTTTTTTTTTGTAAAAACAAATAATTGTGAAACGATATTTTAGGTAGCAAATCGCAAACAGTAACTTGATTATTTGGTAAGTTTTTTAGGCTTTTAAACGTTTATGTCTACCCTGTCTAAAAACTCTGTTCACAAATTCACGTTGATGTGTTTTTTTCGTTTCCACATAAATATTACAAAATATTGTAGGTAAAAAATCACTGCGTGGTCTATTGCACACTTTCGGTTTGAAATGTTACTTGATCGAGAATTTGCCGTTTAAATTTTGTTTATTTGCAGAATCGGCGAAGTTGTCAGCATCAAGTAGACTAGCACACATTGACCCTTTTAACTACGTATATATACCTTATTCTAACTCTAACAAATGTAATACCGCATCAACAAGCAGGGTTCACGCTAAGGCCACAGCTTCAGGCTTCTGGCGGCGCTTCTTGCTGCGCTTCCAGGTGGTTTTTGCGACGGGCTTTGCCCTGCCACGACACCCGTCGGTGCCTTCCACCGCATCGGATGTATAGCGCGCTCGCTCGCTTAAAGCGCTCGACACTAGGTTCGTCCTGTGCGCTCGATCCCTATTTCAACCGCCCGCCTCCTCGCACACCGCCGTCCTGAAAGCGCAAGTCACTCGAAGCGGGACAAGACTCGTGAGCGGCGACTCATGGCCGGCTCTATATAACTTCATACATTTGTTCTCTCCGCCGGCACCGTCGCAAGAAGAACCGCTTGGCGCGCCTCTCGAAGCCTGAAGCTGTGGCCGACCGGTCATAGCAGTAGCCCCAGAACGTTTGACGAACCCTCCTCAAATTTACATTTCAAACAAACCGCATTTCAATTAAATGGTTCGCGAATAATCTTGACAGAAACGAGGAGCCTTTGGAACGAACATCGATTTTAAAAGGTCCTTAGGAACCAGAAAGATTAGCATTGCTATTTAATTATAATTTGAGTTCTACAACTGTAAAAAGAAGCCAAATTACTGGGTTACACAAAAATCCAGACTGATTTAATACTGAAAATCTGGAAACGGCGATTAAATTAATCATTAAGATTTACTTTAGCTATTGTTACGAGGGGCATGCCAAAAGAAGTTAGATACTATTTACTCCTTTGATTGACACTGGCAAGTTATACATCATCTTATAGGCTGGTTGTTTGTTGGTATATCTGAAAATAGGACGCACATCATTTCTTTTTTTTTTATTTGGATGAGCATCATTTTTCCGTGAATCTGGCGGGAATTCGCTTGCAGCAATGGAGCTCAGTCGAAGTGATTGTCGCGCTATGATTTATTATGACTATAAAAAAGTTTTAAGCCTCAAGAATGTTTTGAACTTTTGGCTACTACTTTTGGTGAGTCTGGTTGCTCACGAACAACAGTATTTAATTGGTTTGCTGAATTTAAAAGAGGACGGGGATGTCTCAAAGATGAAGCGAAGACAGGTCGGCTGCCAACCGCGGTCACAGAAGAAAACGTTCGTGCAGTCGAAAAACTTATTCGCGAAAACCAACGAATTATGTATGTAGAGCTGGAGCGAGAACAGGGAACTGGATCAGCAGCAATGCAAACCATAATTCACGACCACCTTTCTCTCCGTAAATGTTGTTTGAGATGGGTGCCGCACAAACTTACCGATGAGCAGAAGACCGTCGGTTGGATTGGTGCCTATTCATGATAGATAAATTCGACGGTGGCGAGAAAAAAAATGTGTATGATATGCTGACTGGTGATGAAACATGGCTTTATAACTATGATCCCGAAACAAAGTGACATTCGACTGTATGGTGCTTTGAAGATGAGCCAACTCCAACGAAATGTCGCCGTGCACGAAGCACACAGAAACAAATGGTCGCCTCGTTTTTCAGCAAAACGGATCATATTGCTACTGTAGTGCTAGAGAATCAAAGAACGATGAACTCCGAATGGTATGTGACAGTTTGTGCTCCAACAGTAATATCAGCTTGGTGTGACAAGCGACCGAAGTCAGGAATCCGACGCCTTCTCAGGCACCACGACAATGCGGCGTCGCACACGTCTGCCAAAACACTTGACTTTTTCGACTCAAAAAATGCGTCAATCCTCCCTCACTCACCATATTCCCCTGACCTAGCACCTTGTGATTTTACCCGTTTCCAAAAATCAAAGAAAAAATAAAGGGGAAGAAGTTTGAAAGCAAAGAAGATGCACTGGCTGCCTATATTTTCGAGATTTCTGAGGTGTCTAAAGAAGAGTGGTCATTGGTATTTTCCAATTAGTTCAGACGTATAGAAAAGTGTATACGTGCTCAGGGTGAATACTTCGAAAAGATCGATACTTGTAATAAAGAATAAATTTTATAATTTTTGAGTATCTAATTTCTTTTGGCATGCCCCTCGTATGTATTTGTATCTTATTTATTGTAAATATTATGTATATAAGTAAATATGTTTATGGTTTAAATAGTTTCTTCATTATTATTTATGTGGGTATATTGTTGTTATTTATAATCATAGGGTGTAAGTATATTAACATATTTTAGTGTACATGTATGTATGTCTACTTTTTATTATGACTTATCTCTATCAATCTGGGTTTGCTGGAAGAAATCTCTTTTTAGTGATAAGCTCGCCTATGTACATGATATATCTAAGAACTTTGTAAAAATAATATGTTTCTTTTGTTTACAATAAAGAATATGAATAAGAATATCACATTCCAATCACTTTCGAAAGGATGTATCGATACGCCTTTTTGCCGATACGATACCGATAAAAATATCGGTGATTGCGATACCGGTACCAAAAGGTACGCTAAGTGAATTTAAATGAAGGTAAAATAAAAACACAAGCTCGGTTTGTAATAGGGGCTTAGTATCACCAAATGGGTACATTCTAAAGCCTACTCCTTGTTTACGGCCAAACAAAAATATTGAAAAAATTTAATATGAATTATCAACTCTAAGACAAAATATACAAATTTTTTCTTTTTTATACCACCAAAACTTCTATATGAAAAAAAAATTCAACCGAATGGTGTTTTTTGTCTTGAATTCCTTACTGCTCCTAAGCGGTTTGGTTGATTTAATTCATTTATATTTTCATAAATTGATAAATTTGATAGCTATAAACTTAACATAGGATTATTCAATGAAACAATTACGTCCATGTGAAAAGTATTATGTTTTCCTATTTCACCCTGTCAAGGACGCAGCGAGCGTCATAACAGCCACTATGCATTGTGCACTGATATAATATATGAACGTTATTTCAATATCGTTTTCGTCGACATTCGTACCGACACACATCGAGTTGCTAATTTGGCGACAATATACAAAGGTATATTCTCGTGATGATTTTTTTACTAATGGACATAATCTAACCAAATATGACAATCGTAATGTAATAAATAACCAATATCTAGTTCCAAATTAAGTCTGTCCGTCTAAATAACGTCATATTTTGGACAACATCAAACCAAAGTATCTAGCGGACTGGGACTGGTATACGTGAGGCCAAACCGGAAGAGATAATACACGCAATAAAGCGCGGGGTTTCCCCGAGCATAGTGCGTGCCGTTTATATAAATAATAATGTAGAAAAAAAATTAACACACATAAATGTATCTACTCCCATACTACAATAAGGTAATTACAACATCAAAAGTGGTTTTATAAGTACCTATATTGTTTGTCCGATGCTATAATATTAACCGAACAAACTCGTATATAGCAAAGAACGCAACACGTGAAGAAAAATTACATGTGTATATTATTTGTACTTTTACGAATCACCACAATAAATCTGATAACTTCTACCTACTAGAGGTCTATGTGCTAAAGAAACCAGCTGCTGGTTTTGCAACTTGAAGCTGCTGCCACTTTTTCTAGAGAAACGCTTTTATAAAGTGGGATTCCGATATCAAAATCGCTATTTCACGGAACACTCTAAAGAAGCCACCATAATAGTTTAGCTCTACATAGAGCAACTGAATCCAGAGTTTCGAATTGCGAAACCCTGTCTACTATTAGTAACTTAAAAGTCCAAACTCAGCGCATAGCAATTTGAAATTGCGAAGCTTCCCAGCAATGGAAATGGAGCTTAAAGCTTTGAAACACAAATACAGTACGGTAGAAGTTTAAAAACTTGAGAAGTGGGGTAGCCAGGACGTCGGAAATAGCGCGGCCCAGTTTTGAGATCGGATGCTCTAGGGTTGAGAGCTGAGGGTTACGGTGGAGAGAGCTTAAGCGATTTCAAGTTAGAGTTCCCTTAATAACGGTGTTGAAAAGGTAAGTTTAATTTGGTAGGTCGTGTATTTGTAAAATATGCAAGTTTTACATTTAGGTATATTTAGAATTTATTGATTTTTATATCACATTTTTTCATTTATTTGTAAAGTAGGTACACATAATAAACTTTTTAAGAGTCAAATTTAATCTTATAGAAATATATGTAATAACATAATAAATGTACATGAACTACAATAAAGTTTTTTTTATTATATGTAACAGTATACAGGGTGCTTGGAAATTCGACCTATTCCTTGAAAGGATTTATACTAAGAATTATTTCCAACAAATTGAGCTCTATCGAATAGGGGTTGAAAATGAATGGTCTCCGAGTTACGGAGGTATCTAAGATATTTTTCAAACTTTCAGACTGGTAACCAAAAACAAATAATTTAAAAATAACTGCTCCTCTCTCGGCAAAAATTTGTTTTTATTTTTGATTAATGATAAATGAGTGTTCATTTAAAAAAAATACATGCCCTGAATTCCAATAATCCCAGAAATAAGAGGTCTTAAGTGAGAAGAAAATCTTGTTTACTTTGTAATTATACTTTGTAGTTCAACTCAAGTATCGATACTTTTGGCCCGCACTATGATTTAGTCAACCATACCACAAAAGTATTTCGTCTGAGGACGTTACTGAATATATCTCACCTGCCTCTGCCTCACCTCTTCGGAAGGCATACATATGTTTATATGCCTGTGCTGACGACACGAGCGAAAAAATTAGTAATCCAAATAAATTTCAAATCTCAAGTATTTATCTACACTATAACTACTGAATGTTAAGATAAAGTTCCGGAAGCTGAAAACTGGCGATAGAACTCGTCCATACGAACAACTTTTATACCATGGAAAAAAATTAACTATTCCATAGAAAAGTTTCAGATTTACAGTTAAACAACAGATTTTTTTTCTCCATTTCTCAAATTGTTTTCACGGAAAGTTCAAATTCAAATTCAATTCAAAATCCTTTATTGCACACGAGAATAAAACGTATTACAAGTATCAATAATAATTAAGCAAAAGGCGAACTTATCTCTGAAAGAGATTTCTCCCAGCAAACCCTTGGTGATAGAATCGATTAAACAAAAAGTGATTATTTCATAAGTGCATATAAAGACAAAAAACTCTCCGTATGGCCGAATACTATCGCCATTCCGCAACTTCATCTTATTATAAATATATTATGTATTATAAAGAGGTATAATTTGTTTATTTGTATGTAGGAAGTAATTTCTGGCACTACATAACCGATTTAGAAAATTATTTCACTGTTATAATGGTTAAACTCTTCACTTAGTAATAGGCTATAGTTTGTTCCCTGAGGACTGGCAGTTTCCTAGGGAAATACTCGTAGCCATTAAAATCGCGCGAGTAATTTCTGGAACTACAGAACAGATTTTTTTAATTATTTTACCGTTTTAATGGCTCAACTCTTGGCTTAGTTTGTTCTCTAGGCATGGGCAGTTCCTTAATAAAGTCAACGATTACATTTGTGCAGGTGAAACCACAGGCAAAACGCTAGTAGAAAGTAAATTTGATATATTGATCAGTTTATCTTTAAATTATGGTTTTGTATATAAGGTGAAATGATATTTGTTGGCGAAACTCAAAGCATAGGTAGTACTAGTCTTTATGAATAACTGTTTGTATGGGAGCTAAGCGAAATTCGCAACTTTTTTCCTCTTCCTCCCATACATATTGCCCCGATCAACTGACTGGTCCAGTATGGAAAGGTGAAAACAAATTTTAAGAATTTGCTTATAGCTCCCATACAAACAATTATTCACATAGACTAGTACTACCTATGTTTTGAGTTTCGCCAACTAATATTATTTAACCTTATATATTATATAAGTCTTAGAAAAACACAAGAAATTAAACGATGTGTTTACAAATATGGTAGAGTCACAAACAAATATTTTTCAATGCATGTGCTCGTAAAGGCCCACTTTTTATGCATCAAAACCGAACAAAAAGTCGATTATTTTGCCCTAGGGCTTTATTATTATTTTTTTTGTTTAATTTATTTACAATGGTTGGCTAACCTGTAGACTTTCCTGTGTACCATAGATGTTATACTTTTTTTCCACTGTTTAACGGCTCTGGATACAGTCTTTTTGAGCCAATTATAATTTAAAGTTCACAAGATTATATTTGTTTTCATTTCCTCACACTATGCATTGAAAAATGTAGTATGATACACGGGCGTAAAAGCAATAAATTACTCGGTTACGTTTAAAACACTCGCTACGCTCGTGTTTTAAATCGTCCTCGTAATTTATTCCTTTGCGCCCTAGTAGCATAAACTACTATTATAGTTAACTATTTTTAGAAAATTATTCAAAAACCGCCTACGGAACGATAAAACGCTTTTGCTTCATAGTAAAGCTGCGGTTTTATAAAGTCTATTGAAAAAGAGACAAGGCATTTAGGCCAAGCGAATACACAGCTCCGGTTACGAAGCGGATCCACTGAAGCCACTGAAATGTAAGTGTTACTTTCTGTACACGTTTTCATTAAATACAAATGTATTGTAACATATATGTTATGACTCATGACTGGCCATATAGTGGAAGATTGGCACCAGACAGGCGATATGTGAAAAAAATACGGGTGTTTCTTTAATGAAATACACGGAAAATTATAATCAGTTTCCGGTATTTGCATTTTGACTACCGCTATGTAATCTAGGGATTTGATTTTGGAAAACATGTTTGGATAAACTTTCCTCGATAGAAATAATTGTTGAAATGAGGTCTTCTAACACACTTTTTCTCCTCATTTAACGAGTAGCAGCCATGTATAGAACTCAAACATATTTTATTAGGTGTGTTTGAACAATATCTAGAGATTTGGTATTTGAAATTTTGCTAGCTATTTTAGTTTTTTTAATAAAAATATAAAACCAACTTTTTTCCTTTTTGCCCTGAATCCGCCCCTCTCGCACTGCGCGATTTTTCGCTTGGAGCGACAGTGACAAAAATAAAATTCGCATAGCCTCGTAACAACTATTCGTCCTTTACCTTCTGTTTAGTTTAGTTAGGTTCGGAACGCACTTTGTTCTGTCAAAACTGACAAATCGAGCGTGGCAGATCGTTGGAAGTTCCTTAGGCGGATCAGGGGCGTTATTGTCTAACTTCAACATCGATCGCCATCACTTTCAAAATTACGCGTGATTGGCTAGAAACGATGTTTCACGTCATTTCTAACCAATCACGTTACCTTTGAAAGCAATAGCGATATATATTGAATATAATAACTGACTCGAGTTCCCTCTCTCTTGTAATTTGGATTATACTTCAATGATATAATGTTAATTTATATCTCCTTGCGATGGATTAATCGCTAAGTGTTCAAACAGACATTTATTTCTAGCATAATTATCGTCCAATTGTTAAAGTTTCAATTTGTTCTATATAAGTATTAAATATTAAATAAAATTTGGAAAAAATATTTTATATTGTTTAATTTATAGGTAAGTTTTTCTTAATTTATTTTTTAGTTCGGTATAATTTTATCTTTTATATTTCTATTAATTTATAGGTAGTCTAGTTTTTTAATGTTATTTAAGTTTTATATTGTTTAATAAATAAATTGGGAGTATTGTATAATATACAATACTTATCAATTAATAAATAAGTATTAAATTGGACCCTGTTTTGGTATTTATTTTGTTAAATTATAGACGAAAATTCAAAACTGTAATCAGAGCTCATCATTCTACATATTATATAGTTTTTCATATACTTTTTTCATTTTTTTTTCAAGAACCACCTTGGTGTGAATTTTTACGGAATCGATAGACAAAGTCTATGGTGGGTGGCTGATGGTCTATGGTTATGGTGATAATAATAAATATATCTATCTATGATCTATCATGCAGTGGGTGCCACGAGTCTAACATACCTGTACATACTTTTATTTTTACAAACAATTTGGGTTTCGCATCCAGAGGGTTGTCAGGCACAACCATTTTAGCTCCTTGTTTTTTGTCGGCTTGATGTTGCTTTGGCATCTGTTTTGTTGTTATTTACCATAATGTTTTTAGCGTTCAGCACCCGTATTGTGTTGTGCTACGGAACCGTTTCTGCGCGAGTCCGACTCGCACCTTGTCAAAATATGTTCTTTCTTACATGAAAATAGGTTATATTTTTTTTGTAATTTTTTGTAATTACTCATTTTGTTTTTTTTTTCTTTACTATAACTAAAGCAAGGTCAAATTTGCCCGAAATATATCGCACATCTATTTAATTTGATGTATTTTGTTCTTTCACACTACAGCGTTATGGATATCATTTCTAATAAACATAGCCACCCACATAATATGTAGTATCAGAAATGATACATATAAGACAAAAACTCAAGGCGATATGCGAAAAAAATACGGGTGTTTCTTTTCTGTGTATTTCATGAAATACACGGAAAATTTTAATAAATTTCTAGTATATGCATTTTGACTATGTAATCTAGGGTTTTGAAATTGAAAAACATGTTTGGATAAATTTTCCTCGATAGAAATAATTTTATTGTTGAAATGAGGTCTTCAAACACACTTTTTCTCCTCGTTTGACGAAAAGGAACCATATGCAGAACTCATACATATTTTATTAGGTGTGTTTCAATTTTAGTTTTTTTTAATAAAAATATAAAACCAACTTTTTTCCCTTTTGCCCTGAACCCGCCCCTCTCGCACTGCGCGATTTTTCGCTTGGAGTGACAGTGACAAAAATAAAATTCGCATAGCCTCTTAACCTAAATTATTATTGACGTACAAAATTTCTCATTCAATTTTATATACTGTATTTTATATAATTACACAAATGCACATTTTGGACTACGTTATATCATGGACGAAATTTCGTCCATGGTTATATCAACAATTTTATAGAAATATTTTACATTTCTTTACATTTTTATACACTTGCTCATTATCATTAAGTTGAGTAAGTATAAGTTGTAAAACAACTTTCTAACTGGAACATATTTTCCATCCCCTTAGTGAAACTTAAGCGGTACCCAACTTTATACAGCCTTAAACCTCTTAGGCCTAAAAGTCTTTGTTTTGAATTAATTTTCTTATATAAACAGATTATAGGGAGATACAATCAGATTATGTAAACTTGTTTAACGAAGCGAAGTAAACGAGGCTAAAAGAAAAATCAATTTCACTCCGAAAGTTGTAACGTTGATTAAATTAATATAAGTCGATTCCGCCTTCTGTGTAGCTAGCACACGCTGAAGATACAGCGTCTATCTAATAGGTCTTTGCATAGGAAATTGCCGAAATTTTCTTACAATTTTATGAGTTCATAATTCCTGTAATTCAATAGCTATTTCAATTATTTTATTTTTTATTTTGAAAGTTAATTTCAAGGTTTTACATCTAAGTATAATTTAAAATTATAACATAGCAGTATAGAAACGCAGAAAGAAAAGTAAATCTGGATAAAAGGAGCTCTGAACCGGGATTCGATGGATAAATCGCCAAGTGTTCAAACATAGAAATTAATTTCTGTCATAGTTTCTAAGTATTAAATTATGTTTTCATTTTCAGTTTGATTATAAAAAATAAATCTTCAAAAACAGTTCCTCCTAAATGCCATCCATTTCCATGATAAGATTCGTTACAATTTTTTACAGCTGACACTTTAAAAAAAAATTAATGTTGCTGTTAGCTTAACCCTTAACCACTGACGTACGTATGTGGTACGTCATCGTAATAGTTTTTCGTTCAATACTTAATTTTACGTAGGAATTTCGGCGCATCCTTTTTGGTAGCTTCCTAGTTGCCAGCAACGTGTGTGCGGCGGGGGAGAGTGTACGCGTAGCATGCTCCTAAGCAGGTAAATTTAACCCCTCGACGTATGAGGTACGTACGTCAGTGTTAATGTGACTTTTTTGAAAATACTTAATTATGTTTGTCAGCAGACGAAATGCATCGTAAGTGGTCAAATTTTTTTTCTGGGCCATCTACATAAAAAAATTACGAGTTCAAGTGAATAATGCCAATAACGAAGAAGTTATCGAACCTTATCTTCGTGAGCCTGACGAATCATCGGCAGATGAAAATGATTCATTCAGTCGGATCGCGATGTGTCTTCCGAGGACGAAAATTTTAAGGATGAAGTGGCTCCTGCTCGTGATTCAGAATATTTTGAAAGTGAACAGGCTCTTGCTTGTATATATATATATATATATAGTGGATAAATACCCGATAAAGCTGTAAAGCTTGCCGTAAACCGGTCAGTTTGCAGTGCTCTAAGGCAACCTGCAACAACTGCTGTTAAAAAGTGCCTTTTAGTAAGATTTATGGCGATTGTGATTATTTTCTAATTAAAGCCATCCTTAATAATTAATACAACTCAAAAAAGAAGTTCCTATTGTGACAAAATATTTTTGTTTTGATTTTGAAAAAATGTCTATGTTACTTTCATTGCCTCTAAGGTTGTTAATTAATCTATATTTTCCTATGAATATTATAACTGTGATTTTATCATCCTTATATCATTTAAATATGTGTTTATAAACTCACTGCAATAATCACCATAGGTACCCTCCATTCTTGCATCAGGAGGGTTTCAAAATTAAATACGTATCCCGTACGTACGTCAGTGGTAGTGTAACAAAATGACACGTCAGTGGTTAAGGGTTAATGTTGTCTCATTCATACACATAAGAAATTACATAATTTGGTTTCGTCATTCCTAAAACAATTGCCAAAACGCTAGTACAGAAAATATTTCTGAAACGAAACATACCACGTTTGTTAATGTGTGAGAGAGCAAGCGTGATGGAAAGACATTGTATCTTCGGCGCGTGCTAGACGCCCTGAGCACGTTTTAGAAGAAACCACAGAGAAATGATAATTTGTAATTACATTCAAATTTGAAAAGCAGACACTCGTTTCTACCTCGAGTATGATTCCTTGAACGGTTATTATATTTATATTCATGAGTGAAAATAACAATTTTTGGTTCACAGTTGCACAAAACCATGTTATTTATTACCTTTTTATGTTTTTTTTTATTTATTTGGTAGATTTTTAACACTTTCACAGCGAAGCATTTTGTAACGCGTATTCTCCTGTACGCGGGCCAATGTTGTCATTTTTGTAAATTGTTTATAAAAAGAACTAAAATAGTTATGCATTTAATTCTTTCTGTATATGTTAAAGTAACTTATCTGTTTTGATTATAAAATTTAAAACAAAATATATTTTTATCTATTTTATTAGAAAAATCAAAAGCAAAATAACAATTTTTGCAAAAAAGAAAATGGTTTCAACGGTTTCAGCGCAGCCGGCCAGGGTGCCCGCTCGGCGCAATCTTTGAAATCCCGCCCCTTTCCCCTGCCTCTCACCTTATATAAGGTGAAATTTAATGAACCGCCGGAATTCATACCGGAGACTCGGTTAGTGATCAGGAACAAGGTTTAATGACCCTTTTTTTCGAAATCATAATAGTAGTTTATGCTACTAGGGCGAAAAGGAATAAATTACGAGGACGATTTAAAACACGAGCGTAGCGAGTGTTTTAAACGTAACCGAGTAATTTATTGCTTTTACGCCCGTGTATCATACTACGTTTTTCAATGCATAGTGTGAGAAAATGAAAACATATATAATCTTGTGAACTTTAAATTATAATTGGCTCAAAAGGACTGTATCCAGAGCCGTTAAACAGTGGAAAAAAAGTATAACATCTATGGTACACAGGAAAGTGCAGCCAACCATTGTAAATAAATTAAAAAAAATTATAATAATAAAGCCCTAGGGCAAAATAATCGACTTTTTGTTCGGTTTTGATGCATAGAAAGTGGGCCTTTACGAGCACTTGCATTGAAAAAAAAATGTTTTCTTCCCATTCACACCGGACTAGTTCAAATACAAATCCTAGTATAGGCAGTATAGGAGCAAAACATTTTTTTTTTAAATTTCACCTGAATGGTAATTGAACATTGTTCCTGATTGTTCCAGTATGAATTCAGGCGGTTCATTACATTTCACCTTATATAAATGAATCGCCTATGCATAGAATATAAAGCTTATGTGTGTGTAGCCAAAAAACGTGACTGTACAATGCAATAAACGCCGATCACGGAAGTTGGGCCATGTTTTTAGAATAAATTCAAGGTATTGCGATAACGACCTGGTGCCGTGATCCGCTCACAGGAGAAAATTGAGCATAACGACCCAGTGCCAAAGTGAATAAAAAGAAATATTTTTGCTCGATCTACATATTTTGGCCCACGTCGAAAAAGGTGAAGTGAGTGATAACATTCACCACAAAATAATGTTTATGGAATAGCAGGAAATTTAGAAATTTATGAGTTTAAACAAGGAATAAAAAGCCCAAGTACAAGTATGTAGACTATATTGTTCATTATTCATTTTTGTCTAATATTAATTCTTTGAATTTCTTAACATTTTTTTTGGCATGCTTAAACAAGAGCTCTCTTACAAAAAGGTATGAAAAAAGAAAGATGGGGATCAATGTTTCTTTTAGTGAACTTAAACCTTCATAATACTGTCTAAACGTTAACACAGATTCGAGTAAGATTTTCAACGATACTTGACTCAAAAAAGTGCGATTATTTTTATTACAAAGTGGTAGAGCTGATGCCGGGCTCGACTGTGGAGGTACCACCATCTTACTTGGAGACCCGCTCGAAGTAATTCGGGAGAGAGTAAGAGGACAGCTCAAAGGCAAAAAAACAGGAGGCCCACCATGCCTGGGACCGATGGATGGCGGTATATCCTATCCATCCCTAATAGCCGGGCCTTATATGGAACAGACTGGTGACGGGCAGCGGTGTCACTGGTGTGAGGGTTCTGGCACCGCGCTCACCAACCCGCCTGCCCAGCGTGTGTGAGTATGGGCAATTCTTCCAGGATGACCGCCGGGCGTGGCAAAGTCTTATGGAAAGGCTTATGTCCAGCAATGGACGAACTAGGCTGATGGATGGATGAGATTTATTAAATTTAAAAAGTGTCTTTTACCTTTTCTTCTGTTACTGCCATTTTTACCCTGAAGGTACTTACTATTATTGTTTCAATTTATTGTTAAAAACCTAAAACATTAGCTAGGTATTAGCAAAAACCTACAATCTTGTAATAACAGCATCATTTTAAACTTTCAAAATACTTTCTTAATTTCAGTAACACCCAACATACACATTGTATAAGAATGATTTATGGCCTAGCTCTCACGCTTTTATACCACTTTAAAACTGCACTATTAACGTTGCAAAATAGACTTTGTTTCATCTAGATAGGAGTGAAGACGTTAAAATTTAAGTTTGCGGAGCTGTCTGGGTCGCCCATTTCTTCCCCGTTAGGATGTTCCGGAGTGTGATAGTGTTCACAAAGTGCCCTATCTCGGATGAGTATGAAACTCGTTGGGCTTGATGACTTGAACCCAAGCGCCGAAATTTTTAAAGGGTCGTATAAAATGGAAACAGAGTAATCTGGTACCTATTGTATTTCTGCCCGTTTTACTGAGGCATACATAACTGAGAAGTAAGAGGGTTTAGTATTACAGTGAAAATTTGAAAATTTGAAAAATAAAAATTTCTTTATTGCAAAAACATGTTACAATATACAAGACGACACTAATTCCCACATTAAGTTGCCTTGTGAAGTGGAAACTAGGCTCTACCCAGAAACATTAAGAATATTATACTTATGAGTGCTAAAAGAGCAAGTAACAATTTACATCTAAAAAAAAATATTAAAACATAGACTGATTTCTTTGTTTTTTTTTGCATTATTATAAATAGCTAAATGTAGTAAAGAATCAAATTACAGTAGTTTATTGTAATAAATTACACACCAAAATAATACTTCATTGTCATTAAAAATATACATACAAAATTATACTCGCCTAAAACAAAACACTAACCTAAAACCCTTATAAAACCTATAGGTACCTAATAAAAATAAATAATTTATTTTCTGAACACTATTTTACGAAATATCAAAATATTACCTGTTACGGATTTAAGATCTATGCTTCTGACTTCTGCTTTAGAAACTGATGACCTCAAATAAACGTACCTGTAAAAAGACAAATATAATTAAAAAAACAGCCAAATGCGAGTCAGATTCATGCACAAAGGGTTCCGTACCATCACATAATACGGAAACGGAACCCTAATAAACTTATTAATACATATAATAAAAGAGTAGAACCCGGTGTGTCTGTACATTGAAGAAAAGTAATAAAAATAGAAAAGGGGTGACTAACGAAAAGTAGAACTCAAATCAGTGTTTTTTAAATTCTTTTCTGTCTGTCTTTTTGTTCACGCACATCTCCGAATCCACTGAACGGATTTGGATGCGGTTTTTTAAATTATCATTGTAATGACCCAGTCAACATATAGGCTACAAGTTGTGTTAATAAAATTTTGCTCAATCTGAAAACGGGCTGAGATGAATAATCACGGATGGAGCCGAGGGCCGTTCTTTGGCTAAGCGTCCCTAAAACCAGATACTTATTGGCTTTCCTTTTAAAATCAGGCAACAACTATTATGTTATTAAATTAACCTACCATCTCCTGATGATTACTACATCGAAGGTACAGTACAAAAGTTTAACTTGTGTAATATAAAAACTAATTGAGCACATACCTACTATAATAAGTAATTTACATACTAATATCTAAATCTATTCATTCAGTGAGTAATTGTGCGATTTTTAGTTTATAAAGTTTTTCGTTGCATCGCTCAAGCCGGGGAAACTGAAACAAGTTTACAATTTTGCGCCCGCAACTAAATTGGCACGATTGTATTGTCCTCGCAACTTTCATGGAGCGGGCACCTTATAGCAAAATGAAACGGCATGACATTTGGCCACGCCCACAACTGAGTTGGTCGCATCTTGATATCTGTTCTTAAGATGTTAATCAATGTATATTCATCATTGACCTCTATTAACTTAAATAGTGGTCAGTGATTTTCATTCAACTTTTATTCCCGTGGAAAATAAATTTACCTTTTGTATACGCTAAGTAAAACACATTACTCGAATGAGTATGAATTATTCTAAGGGCCATGAGTTTTTGGGTCAAGTTGGTCCAACTACCACCATGCCTCGAATGTCAGACCGTATCTACTCGTCAGCAGAAGTAAGTACATCGTACCGCCCGGCATCTCGTTTAGAAGTTCCAAGGAGAGTACACGTCAAGAAAGAAGTACCCTGTCAGAGTGTTTACTGCCAAGGAGTAAATACTAAAATGCCTTAATCTGCCGGATTTCTTTCATTGCGTTCAATCTAGTTCGAAGAAAGGCGAAAGTAGGTTGATAAGTCTTATGACAGAGTAACTGATAAAAATCTATGAAGCAATTAAACTTGTCAGATCGATGAAAAATTTAATGCTTATATATTTTTTTTATTATTGTCAAAATTGCCAAAACAGAGCAAAGAAATACACAAGTGAAGTTATAAAATTGATTAACTGCAACGAATAACCTCATGCTCGTGTTTAAATTCGCACGCTCAAAACATGTAGCTTGTGAAAATAGTGACATCTCGCAGTGAGGTGGCATAAACTGTCAAAATGACGCGCGATTCATATTGCCCCACATTTTATCACCTGTTGACACATTATAGAATGTAGGAAAGGTGTATGAATTTTTTTATTAACTCGTGGCGTTGTCCAATCATAGAATGTAGTAGTAAAATGGTTCATATTGTGATTGGCTAATATCTGCCATATCATGATGTAAAATAACGTCTCACCTCAATAAATACTATAGTCAAGATAGCCGACTAGTTTCAATAGATTCAGACTGCCTTCTTCTGCGAGTTAAGGCGCTACGGAAAAAAAATCAACACTTTAAGTACTTGCATATCTAATGTCATCATTCAATGTCAGTTTAAATGTCAAATGAGTCCTAATAAGCATAAATGTCAAATTAAATGAGATAAAAATGTTATAATTTAAATTGTTAAATGGATTAATTAATTAAAATAATGAAGTAGCGGCGATCTATTAACTTCTAACTGCTGATTTAAAATGTTTTCCTGGTTTTTGTGTAAAAGCTTATTGATCTCCAATGCTTCTAAGTCGGTCATTTTTCTACCTTTTTTGCACATGTGGAGGGCTTTAAAGTTTTGTGTTATATCAAAGGTATGATTTTCACTTATGAGGTGATCGACAAAATTAGAATTTGATGTTTTTTTAAGGCGCCAGCTACTTACATGTTCTTTGATTCGGGTATCAAATGACCTGCCTGTCTGTCCTATATATTTTTGACAGTCGTGACTGTACAGAACTGTATACCTTGGCAGCCATTCTTAAAACTGTTCTTTATTGGTACGGGTTTAGACAACGACACCTATTAAATCACGAATAGAATGGAAACAAGCGAATATATATAATTCAAATTATGATTCTTACAGATCCACAATATTTCGTGCTTCGTTCACAATTTGGAATGGTAAACAGGTTAAAATACGAAATTTTTTATAAAGAACTCCGCAGTTTCATCAGTGTTGGTCCCAAGAGTACTAACGAGGAATCATGCCAAGTTAAAATAATTTAATACCGCAAAAATAATCAACTGCCACCCGAAATAAAATTTCATTACAAACTTTCCAAGGAAATTGTGTCCGTACATAGAAATCATTTCAAAAAGTACCCAAAGAAAAACCTAATTTAAAGTTTTGGCTGTTCCAAATTTACATTTGTATAATCCGAGAAGTTCTGAAAAGTATAAATACTTAAAATAAAGAAGCAGACATTTAGGCCGTTTCACAGAATTGTTACATGAAAAGGTCTGGATAATACTGTACGTACAATTAAAAAAAAAATGGAAATCCATAGTGAACGTTTGTTTAGATTCGACCGCCTCTTTGGTATTCTCATTCGAGAACTGGACTACTAATGCGGAGGTCACGGGTTGAAATCCCGTAGGGGCACATTTGTGTTCGGTACATGCTACAGAAGGCACGTTAAGGGGCACGTAGGCAACGACCTTGACCTTGAGACCTTGAATCGACTTGTGTCGGTACAAATATCGACAGAAACTACACTCAGCGTCAAAATAATCGCACCTTTTGAAAAATTTTCTTCAAACAACTTGAACAACTTCTGGGGGCTTGGTTGGTGATCATTGAACCTTGTTCGTGGTCGCTGGCCGGGTCTCCGGTATGGGTTCAGGTGGTTGATTAGATTTTACCTTGTATAATTATAGATTTTTAGATAAATATATTGCTACATAAATTATTTAAAAAATAATTTAGTTCACGTACATTTATTATTTTATTAAATATGTATATATTTATAAGAGTTATTTTGACTCGTAAAAAAAGTATTATGTATACCTACTTAACAAAATAAACTATTTGAATTTGAATTTAGAACCAATTATAAGGTAACTATTTAGTATAAATTTAAAGGGCATTTAACGGCCTTGAAATAAATAATTATTTCATTTTATTAACAAAACAAATCTCTCAAGTGCATTACGAGTATTATGAATCCAAAGTGACCTTTTTTTTTTGCGCGCCAGTGTACATGCGCAAATTTTCCCCCACTACGTTAAAATCTTGCCAACTTAGGTTGGGTACTGTACGTGGTGTTGAAAATAGTATTGCTCAAATATTTTGCTGTTTGAAGTAAATTTTTTTTATGATACGATTTTTTTGACACCTAGTTGAAATAACGTTCATATCAGCGCGCACTGCGTTATGACGTCGCTGGGTCTCCGGATAGCGCAAAATAGGGGAAAATAATAATTATCACGCGGACGCGATGGGCGGAAAAAAGATTCCATATTATTTTCCTTGTATTTTAGTGCAAGAACCATATACCATTAGTGTCTTAACGCAAGAATAATTTTCAGAAATGAGTTTTTTGCTTACACTTTAAGTAACACTATGTATTTTTTTCATAATTTTTAAAGGGTTATAATTAACTGACCATCAAAATATACAAAAATCAGCATCAAAAATAATGTGTTGAAACCTAACCTAACCTAGTTGATGCCAAATTAGTAATTTAGGTGCTTATTGAGTATTTTTAGATGGTCAACCTATTATTATCCATTTTTAAACATCTCATTAAACAGAGAAATATATCATCACTAGTAAAAGTAATTATCGGTTGACGCTGGAAGAGGCGCCTTAGCTGTTTGAGGATATTAGTGCCCAAAGTACGCCAATAGGGCTTACCAACCATCTCGCTGGTACATCGTCATGACACGAATCCCCTAGGGGGTGTCAGATGTGTTAACGAGTGTGGACTATAAAATGCAAGTTGCAGTCTACACTCGTACACCCACGTTTCACCAACGATTCGTATGTCCCAATGGAGTGGTGGGCTCTATCGCCGTACTTCGGCCACAAATTGGACCCATAATTAAACGAATGAATGAATGAATGGACACTTTATTGTACACAAAAGACATATAAAAAGAAAAACAGAGTTTTAAAAACATAACTGTTTGCAAAGGCAGACTTATCACTTGAAGCGATTTCTACCAACCAACCTGTGGGTGGTAAACAAAATTATTATCAAAAGAAATTTAAAAGGGGATGTACAAAATAATGATACAAAGGTATCGATCGATTCGGCGCAACACAACTTAACTTTTTTGACAGGACTAACCTTATTTTGAGCGTTCTGTCTTTGTGTGTTCGATACAGAAAGAAAAAGACGGAACAGTTAAATTAAGTTTAGTCCTGTCAAATACTCGTAAGTTAAAACGTGTTTAACCGAATCGGTGTAATTAGCTCGGTAAAACAAGTGAAAATCAATAAAGTGTTAATATTCCTACATGTAAATAACTTGTATATAATATAAATATACGATCTACTAAATAAAACTTACATTTGAATACCACAAACTTAAATAAATAAGAACATATCAATAATATTCGAAGCAAGCAGACCGAACACAAATGTGCCCCTACAGGATTTAAACCCGCGACCTCCAGATTAATACCCGAGTTCTCGAACTACTGCACTACAGAGGCGGTCAAACCAGCAGTTATAACTAGTAGTAGTCTATTTATATTATGTATTTCGTCCTTGCTAAGGCTTCATAAATAACCCTTCTATGCTGAAATGCAAATTTAATACAATAACAAGACAGCAAGACACCCACACTTCTGTGTTTAGACCCAAAACAGGATTTTCTTGCTATATGCTAATAAATGCATAGAGCAGCTAGGCCCGAGAGAAGAAATGCCGTACTGTTTGATTCCTTCAACAAATCAGTGTTTTTGCGTAAACTTCACTATACGCATCTCACTCCCGCTTACTGGTGATTCTCTATTTAAATAATATTCTCTATTCTCTAACTATTATTATTATTTTATGTTTCATTCATACACATAGACAAAACCTCTCACACTCACGCATACACCCTACCCTACACCTACACACACAGAGAGGAACACCACTCACATTTTTACTTCAGTTTACACTAGGTATATAATTTTACTTGTCTCACTCTATAAAACTAAGATAGGTACTGAATATTAGAAGAGTGCTGCTGTCTGAAACACCGGTTTAGAGTACTCTAGCACCTAGTTCGGGCACAGACATACTTAGTAGCAACTTGTTTAATGTAACTAGTTTTTAAGTAATCGAGTACAACAAACACTGTTATATGATATTTGACTTAAATAAACTTTATTATTATTATTTCTATCACGGCGTGATGTTGGCTTAGCCAATTAGGGTGCAACAAAGATGGCGAAATTAGTTTCGAACAAACCAAGTGTCATTTCACCTCTTTGGGGTGAGTTCCTCTGTGGCATGAGGTAACAGTTCCTTCTAAGAATTTCTGGAGACCCAAAACTTGGGCTCTAAGAGACGTAGAATTGTAAATGAAAGTTGTTTACCGTTGGATTGGAGCATCACATAGCCTTTGTAACAATTGAAGAATGTATTTACTTATTGCAAATGTTTCTTTGCTGCGTATATTCTAGACAATTTACGTAGACCCTTCTTTCTGAGTATTTTATCCGAGTAATAAATATGTAATACAAAATAGTTATTACACTCTACAAGAGTTTTTTCATGATCATACCAAAAACAAAGATAGTAACGTTAGTAACTAGAACATTTATTTATATGCCAGATTGAAATAAAACATGTAATTGTTATGGTTCCTGTATTTAGATTTAAGAGTCTTCAAAATAAGGAAAATAAGAAAGCACCACCAAATAATAAATTAAACTATATCTACCTAGATTAAGTAAGTAATTAAGTTATAATGTTTATAATCTTCAGTTAGCGGCGCCCTTGCAGGGTTCTTGTTTGTTCCTATATGTATACCTATTTAAGATCTCATGTCCAACAAGGAAGCTAATAAACGTCTATTCTATTCTATTCTATTCTATTAAGAGTGGTTTCGCAGCCGAATTGTGAAAAACCCGCCTTTTTCTTATTAATCGAAACCGAACTCTTCAAATTCACTCAAAAGTTATTGAACAAAACATTATTACCCATGTATTGTGTATGTTACCATCGTAAAGTTTCCATTGGCTTCTGTAAATTAGAATTTAAAAAATTTCAAAATAAAAAAATGTAATATTCTAATTTACAGAAACCAATGGAAACTTTGTGAATGCAGTATACACAATAAATAGGTAATAATGTTTTGTTGAATAACTATTGAGTAAATATTGCATTGAAGTGTTCTGTTTCGATTAATTTGAAAAAGGCGGGTTCTTCACAATCCGGCTACGATACCGCTCTTAAATTATTGTTTAACTTTTTACAAATAGTGACAATTGTTTAACAATTTACTTCAGGACGTACAGACTTTTGGCGCGTGGATTGGTGGTGTCCAAAACTGGAACTAACTCCAATATCGTAATGAAACTTATGTTTCACAGTGAAGCCTGTACCTGAGCCTAGAGCATGACCAACTCCAGTCTATCTAGGATTCGTTTGAAGAAATTCGGACTCTCCTTGTACTGAAAAAAATATATTTGGTTTATTAATCTTTTCTCTAGGGATGTTACGTATAAACAATGTACTAAGATTTATACTTTTGTCAAAAAAAAATGTTTTGCACCCTCTTTTTTTTTGGTTATCAAACGTTCGCTTCAAGAACGCGGTTAAGAGATCAACTTGATTTTTTTTTCATAAAATAGGTTATAGAAATATGAAGGTATATCACCTAAATTCAATATTTTTTTCCCTACAAAATGTTTCAGTATTAGCTAAAAACACACCAATTTGTTGTTTCGCTGCGTGATCACTAGTATTACGCGTTCAAGAAAAAGAGGCCAAAGAGCCAACATATAATCGCCTCTATGACAAGCAAATAAAGTCTTTGCCGTAGGACTTATTGTGCTGGACGGGTAATAAAAAAAGTTGGTAGGGTATGCCATCCTCTTAAGCCCCCTGTCAATGTCAAATAGCTCTTGAATTACAGTAATTATGAACTCATGAATCTGTAAGAAAATTTATGTTTATGTTTATTGTTATTGCACACAGAAAACTTAATTCTACATTATATAATAAAAGTTATGTACAATGGCGTGCTTATCTCAATAATGAGATTTCTTCCAGCAAACCAAGGGTGATAAGGATATTTGAAATAAATAAGATATTCATATTGTGCACGATAATATTTATACAGAAACAAGATTAAATTAATAGTAGATACCTAATTAGTTAAAAATAATAACAAACTACATAAAATTTACATGCCTACATAGTATAAATAAATATAACAATGCATATTCAGTAAATAAATACACAATAAATTATATATATACATACACCTTAACGATAGGTTGTCGAATATAGTGCTCTTGTATTTTCCTTTTGAATACACCAATGGAGGGGCTATCCCTGATAGTGTGAGGAAGGGAGTTCCACAGTTTGATGGACTTAACAGTGAAAGAGTTTCGGCAATTTCATATGTAAAGACCTACTATTTTCAGCTAATAATTTCATGAAAAACGAGAAAAGGAGTGCTCATAAAGTTTAGGTATCAGTAACGTGGTCTGAGGAGAAATAACTAGAAAGATTTCTGAACCAATACCCTTCGAAAACCCTGACACATTAACCCCCACCTCCCCGCTATACCTACACCGCCCCCGCAGATGGCGGCGGAATGGTAAAACAATAACAGACGCTCCACAAAGAAATATCTATATTTTGACGCCAAATGCTTTACGTCGGCAAAAAATATTCTTAACCCTACCGTAGTCGCGCTGTATATAGAAGCGTTTGTAGTCGCGTGGATTACATATGTAGGCCAATTTATAAGTAACAAAAAACAAGTTGTATCCTTTTTATTATTTATTATTCAGTCCTAAGAGACTATGCCAATTTTATTTTTGTCACTGTCACTCCAAGCGAAAAATCGCGCAGTCAGGGTGAAAGCGAAAAATGTTAGTTTTATAATTTTTATAAAAAAACTAAAATAGCTAGCAAAATTTCAAATATCAAATCTCTAGATATTGTTGAAACACACCTAATAAAATATGTTCGAGTTACGTATATGGTTCCTATTCGTCAAACGAGGAGAAAAAGTGTGTTTAAAGACCTCATTTCAACAATTATTTCTATCGAGGAAATTTTATCCAAACATGTTTTCCAATTTCAAATCCCTAGATTATATAGTCAAGATGCATATACCAGAAACTGATCATAATTTTCCGTGTATTTCATGAAATACACAGAAAAGAAACACCCGTATTTTTTTCGCATATCGCCTTAAGTGTTTAAATTGAAGCGTTTTCTTTAAAAAAATCGTAGCAAATAAAATATATACCTACCCTCGTTTACAAAAAAAAATAAAAACAAAAATTACCTCTAATTTTTTATAACAATCACACTGTCTGACTTCCTTATAGTTATTAGGAACTGTGTAGCTTATTATTATAGCCACACAGCTCCTGTGACTCAACCGCGGGCCAAATTTATGCCCTAAGTGCGGCAATAAGTTGTTTAAATTTTAAGTTTTACATTGTTTAGGTATGACATATCTCAAAATATTTATGCAAAAACTCTTAAAATGGAAGCCTCGGTTCAAGTTCACTTTTTTTCAGCTGCGGCGTAGCAAGTGCTACGAATATCTAAATAGATTTACAATTGTTAGTAGCTTGAAAAATTTCAATAGTTTTCTTGTTAAGACTCGCAAACTAGAACACAAACCGACGTAAATGGTTCTGAATAAATTGTTGTGTCATATAAAAGCCGATTCTGAAGGCTTTAATTTTAGTTTTAGTGCCGTCAAAACTAAATTTTCTTCGATACAAAATAGTCCCTAAGACTTGGGATTAGAAGCTAAATTTCTTTGGAAATTTTTAAGCTTTGACAGCACTAAAACCAAAATTAAAGCCTTCAGAATTGGCTTTATTGTGCTTGTATAAAAAAAAACATTATTTAAACAACTGGGAAAAAATACAAGTGGCTCCACAACTTATCAACTGTTAACGCTAATTGCACGTTACACGTTACTTAATCGAAACCGGTTCAGTAAATAACTTGTTGTTAATCGAAACCGGTTCAGTAAATAACTTTAACAATCAGACCAAATAAAATAGTTTGACCCAGTGCGAGTCGAACTTGCGCACAAAAGGTTCCGTACCACCACACAATACGGTAAGGAACCCTTAAACCATGGCACTAAACGGTCAAAATTACACAAAAAAAAAATTTACCTAAGTATAATCTTAAAAAAATACAGAATGAGCTAAAGTGTGACAAAGCTTTTTTGGCGCGAGGATCAATTATTTGTTTTTTGTTTAAAAGTTGATTTCAATGTTTTACATCTACGTATTAAATTTAGTCTTTATTTTGAGTTCGATTATAAAAAATAAATCTTCTAAAACAGTTCATCATGCCATCCATTTCGATGAAAAGATTCGAAGATAATAATTTTTACAGCTGACACTTTTCAAAAATTCAATTAATGTTGCTGTTAGCTTTATGTTGTCTCATTGATACACAAAAGAAATGACATAATTTGGATTTGTCATTCCTAAAAAGAAAGCGAAAATGAACTGAAAATTGAGTTCCCTTCAAATTCCCTATAAAAAACGTCAATTTCATATGTAAAGCCTAGTATTATAAATAATGTCACATTAAGATGATATTTAACATATTATGTTCAACTGAACATAATTAGACATTAAGACACTCGTGAAGTCTATTACAAAACGAACAAAGGCCCAAAGTCTCGCATTATGTTACAGCTGCACAAAATACAAATGAAAAGTTCCAGGCAGGCTATTATACCCAGTTAGTTATTCCGTTTGTTTTAAAATTAATATCGCTTTTACATTTTGATGTTAGATCCAGCATCTCCTCACTAAGTGAAAACGTGAATAACTGAATTCACTCCACTAATGGAGACAACTGTGAATGTAGATTGTATCCCATTTCTCTAACTACCTAAACATTCACTTTTCATCTCTACTTCCTATAACATTAGGTTGAAATTTCTATGTCTATACGTGTCATTGCCTGATAGACGATTTTGAATTCTAACTCAAAGCTCTGTAGTTGCATTTTAATGAAATATGTGAAGGAAAACAGAGAGATTTCATTAATGAAACGCACATGGTTCCTTCAACTTTGCACCTTTAACTAACATTTATTAAATTGTAGTACAAGTTAATAGTAAATAGACGATGGCAATGGATATTGTGGAAGGAGTCCTTTCATTCAAATAGATGAAGCAACGGTTGTCAAACTTTGGGTAGTAAAACTAATTTCCATAGGTCCAGTTTCAATATAATTTCTGTTGTTTTAATTTGGACGAACACCCTTCATCCTTGCTTCTTTTTCAACGTCTTGCATCATAGTAGGACATAAGACATAAGACATTTTTATTCATAACTAGCTGACCCGGTGAACTTCGTATCACTTACCTCTTAACATAAACCATATTAATTTAAACCATATGTATGTATTTCAGAGCCGGCAGCTTTATAAAGGCATCATCAGATAGTCTAAGTATCGGCTCCATAGTGGGCGGAAAGAGTGGGCAAATCACGCACACATGTCCAGCTTAATGTTCATAATTATTTTGCATGAGACATTATATTAGATTATAGACACTTATATTAACAAATAAGGTACCAGCCTATTTTTTTTGTCTGTATCGATTACGCCACATTACTAAACGTAACAGTAACCTGCCAACACTGACTGTCAGTGTCACTGTCACCGAACTGTCCAAGAAAATATAATTGATATTTCAAAACAATGTTTCAGAAGTTATAGTTAACTTTTAACATTGCATTGTCCCTTTTGTAAAAAGTGGATAGAACGGCAGAACAACAGAAGTACCTGTCCGAGTTGCACAAAAAAATTGTAAAGATGCGACGAATGTTTCACAATAACCGCTGATACCTTCAAGTTTTGTATAAAGTGCGGTCACAATTTGAGCCGAATAATACGAATTAATAGGGCTAAGGAACAAAAAAATCGAGTGAAACAACAACTGTTATTAAAACCGAAGTTCGTCTCAACAATGCCATCATCATCATCTGTGTCATCATCTGAAAGAATAACATTTTCAGAACTTAATTTAACTGCCGATGAACTAAAGGATTTGGATGAGATTTAAGAAAGTCATGAGCACAACATCGGCAATATTCTGGTTCTACCAGATTTTTCCGAGTCACGTCAAGGCAAGTCAAGACATCTTTAGCAAGCCTGGTTCGCATTTGCTGTTAGATTAATTGATATGTTGCCGATTCAGGAGTCAATCGCGGAAATTTTAGAAAATATGGTTCCTACCGTAAAAGTTGATTTATATAGTCTTTAATAAAAAATATTTGAATTATATCAAATTGAATATTATTTCAGACATATATGTATAGTAACAACAAATATACCCAACGGCACGACACCGTGGTGGTCCCAGTGTAAGTGACCGGCAAAATTGTCATTTTCCCCACATTGTTTGCATTGCCATCGGCATTAATAGCATCGCGAAGATGAATGTACTCTTTAGATCGAAGCTGCTGTTGGTTTAGGCGGATGTACGTCAATCGTTCAGTCTCAATTTTGACATACATGTCAACTGCAAACTGATGAAAAAGCCGTTGACACATCAAAATGTGATTTACTTCACCTTCACGGATTCTGTTTGAATAAAAATTCATAGCACTGACTTTTTTGTTGGTTTCAGCACCTGTAATCAATTAATCAACCATCCCAAAAACTAATGAGTCTAATGGATCAGGTGGTGGGACTAACTGTGGCAATTTTACTTTACCACCAGTACAACATACATAATCCTGCAAATTCACCGCTGTATTTTAAAGCTTTACAATGTTGACAAATGATTGACATTTCCCCAATTGTTACAGATTTTTCGGCACTATAATCTATTTCTTGATCGTAGGAGAATGCTCCTCGTGCCAGGTTCACAGGAACATTGCGTCTGCGGAATCGATCAATTTCATTTTCCCGTGCTCGCTGCTGTTGTGATTGATGTGCCCGAACTCGTTCCATTCTATGCCTATTATCCACTTGATTGTAATTCACTCTAGGATGCAAATCTGCCATACCAATACGACTGTTAGCATTATCAGTCTCTCGCTGGTCATCAGTGCGATTAGCGCGTGAGGTAGCTCGTCGCACATTCGATCGACTTCGACGACCTATGTTAGGTCGTTTTCTCCTCGGCATTGTAAGCAGTATCAGCATGACAAATCAAGTTTTGAATCTTTTTTCCGGTGTTAAAAACATAATGTGTGCGGGTAATAGATAAATTGAATGCAATTCCGTGCATTCTGAAACTTGACTGCTGTTAAAGTAAAATAACTGACACAATCCAATGTGATCTTTTAAAATAATTGTTAAAACATTTTAACGGATTTTTTTGAGGGTTTGACAATTTTATAATTGCTAAAAACTAAGAAAAAAGGAAGCAGTTTGATCACAAAAAACTGTGACGTCATAATGTAAAACCTCATCCAAATTTCATAGTACCGGACATTTGATAAAGAGTCGCTGATTTGATTTTTAGTACCCAATTTCAGATCGTATAGCGAACTTTACTGTTTCAAAGTATATTTCTGAACGCACCCAACACAACAACCAAGTGTCATTATAGTGTCATTATTTTACATGTTTTAAATCTAAATATGCGATAATCAGACTATTATGGATATATGTTGTCGATTCCAAACCCTTATTTAATCTAGATCTACATGTTTTTATTCCTAACATACCGAACCGACGCGACGGGGTGAACATCAAATGTTTGACAGGTAAGAACAGTTTGTATGGGAAAATAAAATTGTCGTTTTTAGTATTTTCCTCGCAATTTTTCCACATTTTCTTATCGCTTAAACCTTCCCTGGACTTCCCCAAATATTTCAAGACTAAAATTAGCCAAATCGGTTCAGCCGTTCTCGAGTTTTAGCGAGACTAACGAACAGCAATTCATTTTTATTTATATAGAAGATAGATTATTTAGATTACACGTCAAGAAATTGTAAAATATTTAGCATTCATTGCATACAGCTACAGAAGTAGTCTTAAAAAAAAAACACAATACCAATTATACATTAATTCTTCAAAATTAAAATTAAAAAAAATTAAAAAATGTAATAATAATTAAATTCAAAATTAAAAAATGATAATAATACGTCATACGTCAAATACAGAATAATAAATGTCAAAGAATAATCATAGATACAAATGTCAAATAATAAGAATTATTAAAAAATCTCATTAATGTTGTAATAACTCATTCACATTATAATAAGGTCAATTCGAGAAGCTAGCACTTCCGCCTGGACTTGAACGAAATGATAGTGGTTGTGGCTTGTACTTCAGCTGGTAGCTTATTGTATACCGACGGGGCCATAGTAGTGACATAGTAGTGGCCAAGCGTAAAAGCAAATAGCAATTTTTTTACAAATACCTGCTCATCTCTTTTAATTACAGTACGATTCGTTATGTAGCCGGTGAAAGAGCTGAATAAGAATAAGAATAAAAATAAGAATCATTTATTTACAGAAATACAAAGCCATATACAAGAGTGTGTTGTATTAAGGCATGCAAAAAAGTAAAAGGTATGAACTTAAATCTAAATAATTACAGTATACATCAGTCTTAATTACAATAAATGAAAGAATATTAAGAATAATAAAGAAATTATGTCATAGAAATAAAGTAATTAATAGCATAAGCAAGTCAAAATAGTGCATATTATATCAATCAAAGAACTCATTTAAATTATAAAAAGGTCGTTCCAATAGAAAAGTCTTAAGTGTCCTAGAAAATAAATTAATATTATCACAGTTCTAATATCTTTGTTCAGTGCATTAAATATCTTTGGTCCTGTATAATTTAAATTTTTGTGAAAGGCTCCATAATTAGGAGTAGGCAAAACAAGATTATTATTATTTCTTAAGAGGTGTATCTGTATGTCACCAACAAGGTTGTATTTGTGTTTACTTCTTAAAAATTTTGATTGATATCATATAAATGTATAAATTAATTACATTTAATATTTTATGTTTGATAAAAAGAGGCTTGCAGTGTTTCAGATAGTGAGCTTTTTCAATAATTCTAAGTGCTTTCTTTTGTAAAATTAATATGTCTTGAATATGATTTGAATTGCCCCAAGCTTCTATACCATACCTAATAATACTTTCAAAGTATGAGTAATACATCAGTTTGAGGGTTTCCTGACTAACAATCTTTCTCATACACTTGAGCGAAAAGCAGGCGCTGGCCAGCCTCTTTTTTAAACTTTCAACTTGATTGTGCCAATTTAACTGTTCGTCTAATTCAACACCAAGGAAGCGTATACATTTAGATTTTTGAATTGGTAGATTTAGGTTACAGTCTGCACTATTTGTGTGGTGCCTAAAAGAAAACTATATAGACACGTGGTAGCGTATCCAGGGCCGAGTTAAAAAGAGGCCGATATTTTACACTAACCATTTAAAGTTACTTTTGACCCCCATAACTTATTTGATACCCATTGAATGAAAAAAGTTTTTAAGAGTCCTTGTTATTGAATATAGAGAACTTTGCAAGTTTTTATAGTAAATCATTTGCATGTTTGAAGTGAACGTTTAAACTTTAGCTGAGAAAACTTGCCGAGTTCTACATATATAGGTACAATAACAAAGACTATGCCAAACTTTCTTTGAAAACAAGTGAATAACGTTGTACATTATCACTGAGATAACCCCCATAAACCTCGGCACACAATTTGATATCGATTCTTTTTTCGGCGAGGCCGACAATCCTGCACTGCCTTTGTTCTAAACTCGGCCCCTTTTTCACATTTATGTTTTTGATGGTATATAGGTTAACAAGTCTTCAAGGCAGGTACATATAACGACGTGCTCCATACTACATAAAGGCATCTAACGATGGCACAGAACGTCCGTCTAATACTATTTCCTGCTCTTTGTGCCATCCACTTTCCTGACTTTCCCAGC
Source organism: Ypsolopha sequella (assembly GCA_934047225.1). Classification (NCBI taxonomy): domain Eukaryota; kingdom Metazoa; phylum Arthropoda; class Insecta; order Lepidoptera; family Ypsolophidae; genus Ypsolopha; species Ypsolopha sequella. Next base: position 5,629,614 of record OW204002.1, on the reverse strand, counting down.
TTTCTCTCCTATGCTTCCCCTTTTCCAGGATAAACGTGCGTAAAAAGATCCTGGCTTGTACAATAAAAAGTTAAAATAAAAAAAAACTATGAATTTTCGACGCGTTGAATTGAATACACCGAGTAAAGGTATTATCTACAAATTGTTTCATTATCACTTTTTTTATCGGGTGGAAGTGGTTTTGTACTATTAGTACAACATTTTATTTATTTATAACACTTTTTTCACATTTACACAAATAACTGAAAAGACAAAAGAAATAATTAAACATGGTGTACAAGGGCGGCACTTATTGCTAATAGCAATATCTTCCAGGCAACCCTTGGCAATAATTTTCACTTAAATTAAAAATTCACTCAAAACCTTATCACATATACCCAATCTGGTATAGCCGTGCCCTCATAAATGTCATGAAAGAGAAAAGCAAAGCTCATGCGCATTGGAAAAAGTATGGAAACCCAATCGACTATAAAACGTTTTCACTTCTCAGAGCAAGGCAAAAAACTATTCAGGAAGAATGTTACTCCGCGTATATTAAAAGCTCCCAGGAGCTTATCCGAAAAAACCCAAAATATTTTTGGTCTTATATTAAATCAAAACGTAGCTCTAACTCGAGTTATCCCAGCGCTATGGTTGCTAATGATAGGCAGTTGACAGATGAGCAAGAGATATATGAGGCATTTAGTAATTTCTTTGAAAAAATGTTCAAAAAACCCGCAGACAGCTATCCACTTAACAATCAGAATAAAACCAATTTTATAAATTTAATTACCACCTGTAGTATAACTAGAGACTGCGTTTTTGACTTACTATCAAAACTTGATATTACAAAAGGTGCAGGTAGCGATGGTATACCCCCGTCCTTCATTGTAAAGTGCGCTAGCTCTCTAGCACTACCACTGACCATCATCTTTAACCGCTCTGTTCGTGAGGGTACTTTCCCAGACCAATGGAAAATTGCCCACATAGTCCCAGTGCACAAAAAAGACAGTAAAGCAAACATAGAACACTATCGACCTATTTCTATCCTCTGTACATTTGGGAAGGTATTTGAAAGGATTATTTATGCACATGTTTATCCAGTTGTAATGCAGGGGGTCCCTGATGAGCAGCATGGTTTTGTTAGGGGCCGTTCGACAACAACAAACCTTGCTATTTTTGTAAGCGATGTTCTTACAGGCATGAATGCACAGGGCCAGGTTGACGTGATCTACACTGATTTCGAAAAGGCTTTTGATCGTGTCGATCACGTCATCCTGTTGCGTAAATTACAAGAGTTGGGTATACATGGGGATCTGCTTCGATGGATGGAATCCTATGTAACAAACCGTAGGCAGGCTGTGGTTATAGGTGGGCATAGGTCTGATTTCATTTTTGTTTCCTCTGGTGTCCCTCAGGGATCTTTACTGGGTCCACTGCTATACGTTGCTTATTTATACGACATTAAAAAATGTTTTCGTCATTCCAAACACTTGCTGTACGCTGACGACAAAAAAATTTACTTAAGCATTAAGGACTTTACTGACTGTCAGTTCTTACAGGATGATTTGAATAGATTATCTGCGTATTATGACGAAAATCTTATTAGTGTAAATACTAGCAAATGTGTTCAGATCACTTTTAGCAGAAGCCGAAATCCTGTTGACTTCCCTTATAAATTGAATGGCACAAACTTAAGTAAGGTCAACAATATTAAGGATTTGGGTGTCATCTTGGATACAAAATTAAGTTTTTCGACACAAATTGAATCTATTGCCCACAAGGCACTAAGGAATCTTGGATTTGTTATCCGCGTCAGTAAGCCTTTTACAGACACTGCGTGCATAAAAATCCTTTACTGTGCTTATGTTCGTAGCGTGCTGGAGTACTGTAGTCCAATCTGGAACCCACAGTACGCTAAGTATGACACTGACATCGAACGTATTCAACGTAAGTTCCTTAAACATCTGAACTATCGCTCAAGGGCTGTGTGTAAAGATTATGAGGAATCCTGTAGCAGACACAGTTTGTTCCCACTGCGAGACAGACGTACCGTGTCTGATATGTCGCTGCTACATGACGTCTGCTCTGGTGCACTCGACTGCCCGGCATTAGTGACGGAGGTGTTACGACTATCAGCTCCATCTACCCGAACGCGACATACTAAGCTATTTACTACTCCCTTTTCACGCACTAAATATGCAGCAAACTGTGTCTACCGCCGGCTTCCTACAACATACAACGAGTGCTTTGCAGATATGGATCCATTCTGTTCAAGTAAATCTGCGTTCAAACGCAACATTTCCCGGCGCCTGCTGGATCAACTATGATTATTATAAACCTTATCTACGAGTATATAGGTACTATTTATTATTCACAATTTTTATTTATTTAACACGTTTAACAGTTTAAGTTATATTCTTAACCTACATCACGAATAAAACTTATTCTATGTAAACCCACCTTTATGCCCACCTGAAATAACAGACCCACACAAGTACACGTACACATACACTCATCACTCCACACATTCTCACTTAGGCCTAATTGTGGTCTAAGCATTCTCACAAACAATGTCGACGATTCGGTGTGGCATGTTTGGCGGGACTAGGCTTGGTATAGGTGTTCTGTCTTTTTCTTTCGGTATTGAAACGACAGGGACGGAGCGCTTGAATCGGGTTTGGTCCTGTCAGACATGTGACATCGATCTGACACCAATATCTAGTTTAGCAAGTCAACACAGAGTCTTGCGTCTTTTTCTTTTTCTTAATTTAGTTTTTTGCAAATTGTTTCATGTTAGTTCCTAGTATAACATTATATATATTTATTGTTAGCATAGTGAAATCCGTAATTGGCACTATTAGCTGATGTTATATTTAGTTAATATTTTATGTATTTGCTGTGGATTTTTGTTCATAAATAAAATAAAAATAAAATAAAAACATATGTATTGTGCATGCAGCCATCGCAAAGTTCCCATTGGTTTCTGCGTTTCAAAATACTTGAAATTCTAAAATTTTGACATTTTAATTTACAAAAATCAATGGAAATGTTGCGATGGCAGCATACACAATACATAGGTAATTAGGTAACTATTGACTGAATTTTGAATTTAAGTGTTCTGTTTCGATTAATTAGAAAAAAGCGGGTTTTTCACCGCTTTAAACCGCTCTTAATTAAAAACTACAAAAGATATTCATAAATAGTAAAGAAGTGTTTAGTTTTTTTAACGCTTTATTTTTTTCCTATATCCAGCTGCTTTAGATTTTATTTATTAAACTAGCGGACGCCCTGCGGTGTTACTTGCTTGGATTCCATTTGTCCCGGTCCCGTGGGAATATCCTGAAATCTTTCTTAACATAATTCTACATTATTCAAATTTTGTGTTTCTAGGTACAGCCGTTTAGTCTGTCCGTTGACAGATAGTCAGTCAGTCAGGGAGCTAAAATATGTAGCCAAATTCATACTTGAGGCTTGGTAATTGTCAGTATCACGGATCGATAACACGTTTTGCTATATCGCAAAATAAAATATTGACTTTTTTTAACTCGAGGCTGGTTAATATGGTACAGAAACTAATAATTTATTAATCAAATCTCGACTTACCGAGACTTCAGTATAAATTGGTTGCATATTTTAATGTCATCTTATAATATTTCACTGCCATGTGGTTAAATCAGCCTGTCAATTGAATGGCTAGATCAAATGGCGGCATCCAATAAACGGCTAAAAGATGCAAAGCCTATTAGTTGAATACCTTCCCTACAAACACTAACACCAACTAGTTGCTTAAAAGCTTTGGAGCGTATCTAATTGTTACCTGTGGTTGCTAAAGGCAAGGTCTATATCCTGCTCTAGAACCCTTAAGCGACAGCTCTGGCGCTAAATGGGCACATCGCATAAGAGATCTGGAGCGTATCCGATTGTGCCTGAAGGTGCAAATAGCAGCTCCTGCAGCCCTTATTTGGCACCTTGAACAGTGAACGGTTTAGTGAACGAGATTATCGTTTAACTCATTCATTTGGGTCTTGTGCGGTGCTAATTAGGGGGAATTGGACATTATATTTGTATTTTCTTTCTAGTGCGTCGTCAGTTGTTATTTTGGTATAATGAAACCATTTTGGAAAGTAAATCAGATTATGGTGAGTAACTTTTTCTTCTAGTTTAACATGTAAGTGAATAATATGTGGGAACACAATTTTACTGACAATAATAGATGTAATTTCTTTGAAGATTTTCACGCGCCTTCAATTTAATGACTATTTCGATTAAAATCTACGTAAATTTTAGGCGGTAAATATACATTTTTGTTGAAAAATCTCAAAAAGACAAGTTCTATAGGTCTCCTCATTTATGATTCACTAAAGAAAGTTGTAAAATTTGTTTGTAAGTCGTCAAATAATGTATAATTACCAAAAATATGTAAATAAACTATCAATATTATCAGATACCATATTTCAAACATGGCGACGGCAAGATGCGCTCATTGGTTCTAATTTTCACCCGTTTGCTTCCTCTTTGCAAGCTAAAGTGCTAAAAATCACAATTTTACTCTAAAACGTTTTAAATAGGGGCTATATGAGTGCAATTAATAAACAAAAGTTGCTAATTTCTGTGTTCTAGATATAAAGAGCAAAATGACGTCGGCATGGTGTATCAAGGCTTTTGAGCAGATTCTGTTGCATATATTCAAGAGCTACGGCTCACAAAAGAGTTCTTTTGAGCACCAGAAGCTCCACCAGAAGTTGATGAAGAATCTTATAGCCCCCATCTACAGAGCCTCAGCGTCATTAATTGTACTCACTTATGATTAAAGCTATTAATAACTGTTTATATATATAATCATAAAGAAAGATATGATAATTTTATTTTTATATAGCCTTATTTACTGATAAATTTAATGAAAAAGAAACGTTTTTATTTTTATCCTTAATTGGCTTCTAATTATAAATGGATCATTATGCAGAGAAACGAAAAGAAACAAATAAATACGATATATGAAATACATAATGATTTTAGTGGTATAACGCTTCTAAAAATGCCCCTTTTGCAATTTTTGGTGTCAAAACAATCACTATTTTCACATTTATACATACTATAGTGGGCCAAGAGTGGATTTTGCGTGCGTTAAGCGACAGTTGCCTTGCAGTGATTTTTGTATCTTTTTTGCCACTGTTAGATACATAAAATGTATAATTAGATCTCTTTTACCATTTCTATTGCTATATGGCACTCTTATGCCGTTGTAAGTGATAAAACGGTGGCAAATTGCACCGCTTTGAACCTCTCAGTGGCATTAATAAAGAATATGCAACCCATAGTTGATTTTAAAGGTCTGAGTGCTATTTCTCACTGCTAAGCAACGTAATACTGCTTTTTCCACCCGTGTAACACCTATATAGACCTTCAAGATATAAGATTAGTTGCAATTTTCACTAATGTGTTAGTTGGGTTCCTACCTAAACTACCTTGTCAATGAAAAAATTCGAAAATCTTACAACTAAACGATGAAAGTTCTGAAAAAGATATACTTATTTTTCCATTACAAAACGTAACTATACACGATTCTCTAATAAAAATCACCAATTATGTAATCAGAAGTTGACGCCATGTTTGTTTTGGACTGCTAGCGCTGTAGTGGCAGAAAAATGAACTAAATTTAAACGACGTGGCGGCTTTTGTTTCACCCTTTTCCAAAGGCAGCCTACACATTAAACGTTGAGGTATCTAACCAATAGCCCAGCCATTCAATTTGATGACGCCATTTAACTAACGACCTAGGCGTCCAATTAGGCGGCTTATTTAACATTGTGAAAGTATTTTTTTTTATTATTATCTACTCTATTAATATAGGAAGAATACCTGATTATAACTGCACTTAAGATTATAGTTATCTCATTAAAACTCGTAGAACTCAGCAGAAAAGAAAATGAAATGTTGAACAAAGGTGTTTTTTATTCACAGTAGCTTTAACTTGTTAACTTAGTTGGACTTTTGAAAAGATACCAGTAATATTTTTCCGTCTAGAGAGAGAAATGCAGTTGACTTTTCTATAAAAAATGCAGTAAAAATTCTAAGGATAGTTCTTGAGACATTAAATTGGTGACTTGGAAAAAGACAAAGATGAGCATTTGAACGTACGTGTTTATTTCACCTATCTCCAAAGTGAAAGTTTGTTGATTTTTTGGTTTGTTACCAACCTAAGATCTCGAAAAGTACTTGATGAATTGAATCGTCATGAAACTTTTACCATTGTGTAGAGCAAGCATGTGAAACTTGTGGCCCTCTACGCATTTGCCGGCGGCCCGAAGAAAGCGGCCCGTGAGCGTGTCCGCAGATAGAATTACCCCTTAAATTGATAATTTATTAAAAGACAAAAGATAAAAAAATTCTGGGAAAAGATTCATATATATTTTTATATAATTTTACTTTTAACTATTAAATTACTTTATTTATTTATTTATTTATTACTTATTTTGGAAAACTAGCGACTATTTTAATAACAATAGTAAAAAACTTAAATTAACTCTAGTTAGTCATTTAAAGTTTCCGCAGATAGGATTACCTGTACTACTCTATCTATATGCTGTATAGAGTAAGTCATACATAGATTAACATAAGGCAATTTTTCCTGAAACTCTGCTATTTTTCGGGAGTAAATTTATTGTAACCGCCCCGCCGCTGCTATCGGTCACGTGATTGTCAATATGAAACAGGGGCTCAGTGGTGTTTAGTTAATTATTTTCACGAGGGACATGTTGGGTCTATACTATAATCCCAAAATATCGGGCAGTTCCCTAAGGACGACCCAAATACGTATTACACGCGGGCGCTGTCTATTAAATTTATTTTTGTCAATGATGTCATGTTAGATTATTATACTACAGGTCGCGGCACGATTTCTGACCGCTCGGTGAAAGTAGGGGGGGACTAGCGCATGTGTTCATTCACGCACAAAATTATAAGTGCGATAGAGAAAAAATTACTAGCACAGTCAAGGTCAGACATCAAAAACCATGCCGCTACCTGTACTACCATGTAAGAAGCAACTCACCAAATAAACATATCAACATGAATAATGACAGATTCAATAGGACTACTCAATAACTAATTTAAGGCGAGCGAAGCTGCAGGAAAAAGTTGATTGAAATTAATGAATGTACACTTTATTGTACACGGTTAAAAAAAAAATTGAGTACAGAGTTTTGAACACACAAAACCTAACCGAATGGGCAGTAACCTAACCGACTGGGTAGTAAAAAGTCGAAGAAAAAGCTTACAAATCACAATTAAAATAAAAACTACTAATACACTATATGACTTTACTCCCTCGATAAAGTAATATTAAGCTAGTGTATTGAATTGCGTTTCTCAGTAGATTTACAAGTATAACCATAAATAACTTAGTAGGTTGCTACAGCCTTGGCTACATCTTGAATTCACGGTGACATCTGTAAGCTAACCTAAGACATCACAGTCTCTGACAATTACTCGGAGGCTTGTCTACTTTATTAGATAAGTTATGAAATAGAGTCCTAGAGGTTAGTTGGGAACATAAGGACCAAGGATTAACTGGGATCAATAGTTTCATGGCTTTATTACGATCATAGTAGTTTATGCTACACGGGCAACAAGGAATAAATTACGAGGACGATTTAAAACACGAGCGTAGCGAGCGTATCCATTATATAAAATGAAAAAATTAGTACTAATTTTGCGTTGATCCTGTTATCTAGAGTAATTTTAACTAATAATATATCTTTTTTTTTTTTTTCTTTATTGGGAAACAAACAGCTTATTTTATTATTACATATTTGATAACATCTGAAAGCCAATATTAAAACCAAAACAGTTTCCACTAACAAAATGTACATATGAAAAACACAACAAGCAATAGGTATTTAAAAAGAAAATCTCTTTTATCGTAATATATTTCTAATACTTAATTTGTAAATAAATACTTTTTCAATGCAAGTGCTCGTAAAGGGCCGCTTTTTATGCATCAAAACCGAACAGAAAGTCGATTACTTTTCCCTAGGGCTTTATTATTATTATTTTTTAAAATTTATTTACAATGGTTGGCTAACCTGTAACCTTTCCTGTGTACCACAAATTTTATACTTTTTTTCCACTGTTTAACGGCTCTGGATACAGTCCTTTGAGCCAATCATAATTTAAAGTTCACAAGATTATATTTGTTTTATTTCCTCACACTATGCATTGAAAAACGTATACACGGGCGTTAGAGCAATAAATTACTCGGTTACGTTTAAAACATTTATGTAATTACCTATAATTTTGTTTAATGTATTAATAATAAAATCAATCATATTTCAACTCTTATTATTTACAATGTCACAGGATTTTAATTATATAAATTCTTTTACAGTGTAAAAGCACATCTACTAACCAATTAAATAAATATTTTTTAAGCAATGTGTGTAGCATAAATTTTAACTTGTCTGGTAATTTATTAAACATTTGTATTTGCATTAAAAAGCAATTTTTTTGAGCCAACGCGGTCTTTAAAGTGGGAGTTACTAGTCTGTTTTGATGTCTAGTATTGAATGTGCAGACGTCGTTGAGTGTGACAAATTGTTCCAGATGATTATTGATAAAATATGCCATTTCATAAATAATATAGGCTAGGTAATGAAAGCAGCTTTAGTTTTTTAAACAACGGCTTTCATGTATCTGTTGGAGCCGCATTGCAAACAGCTCTGATAGTTAAGTTTTACATTTTCCACCCACTCAGCATAACGCATTTAGCTACATTCAGCAGCGTAATCCATTCCAGCGTTCATTTGAATGTAATTTACATTATCAGAGATGGGCCACAACATTTCATACACGAACCATCCCTTCATGTATCATTATCATGCGAATATAAATTATCGCTTACGTGATAACGATGGCGAGAGAGCAGTTTATCAAATAAACTCGTATCTTGGGTAACACTGTACTTGTTAGTTCTAACTGATCAAGACAAATTTTTCATCTAATCCCATAGTACATTAAGGAAATTACGAAATGAAATATGAAATATATTTATTTATGTAATTTAGGCATAACAGATACACTTATTACAGGTCAGTTTTAATGTTATGTAAGTAATTGAATAATCTATGTGTATAGGTAACAGTTTTATGTCATAAATATTAATATGGGGAAATATGCAAGGGAATAAGAAATGTTGGATTTACTTAAATTTAATAAAAAAATACACTTGAATAAAATAAATAGGAATAAGGAATAAATAATATTGTAAATATGTGCAATACATATAATAAATATATGCCTAACTCCGCCCATTCGGTTAGCCTTGCTAAGAAAAAGGGCAAGTAACTTAGCAAGATCGTGTATTTTTTTCATCAAAAGCAGTTTTATTCTGCGCTGTAATTGGCCAAATTTATTTCCTTCACTTCGTTTGTTTCTTAAACTAGTACTCGTGTACCAATGTCTCACATTATGACACACAGACTACAGCCATTAGACGTTGTAAGGAAGGCAAACCTTTTTCGCCAACGCGTCAGTGCAATTTCACTGATTTACAAATATAATTCAATACTATTCCATCTCTATTTCCTTACTAGAATCCTCCCCGTATTAGGATGTTGATGGGGCTACCGGTTCTGCAGTGCACCAACATAATATATGTCTGCGGAAGCACACACGGATGACTTCTATGCTATAATGCGCAAACACATCACGTCTATTATCCGTAGAACTAGTGGTGGCAACACTGACATCCTGAGGACGATAGCTGGTAAGTTTGACTGCCCAATACTTGCGCATTAGATAGCACAACTTATTGCACCTAATAGGAAATAATTTAATTTTGTAATATTTTAATTCTTATTTTGTAATTTTTTATCTGCATGACATTTTATTTTTATTTTTTATTTTTATTGAAATTTTTAATATTAATTTTAATCTTAAATTTTAATTTAAATCAATTGTAAATATGAATTTATTTTTATTTATTTATTTATTACACTTAATGTACATTTACACAAAAACATGAAAAAAAAAATTAAAATATTTTACAGTGTACAAAGGCGGGTTTTATTGCTAATAGCAATATCTTCCAGGCAACCTTTGGGTGAAAAATAAAACATAGAAAAAAATAAAGAATCTTTGTTATTCGAAATAAAAATATTTTATTTTTTATTTTATTTATTCCTCCACAACACACCGGCAGTGGCAGGAAAAAAATCTCACTTAACAATGGTTGTTAAGATGTCTAATCGGTAAGTAGTCCGTGATGTTACAGCTGCACAAAATACAATGGCGATATCATATTGGGATGCATGATCCTTTCCCAAGAAGCGCCCGAATAGTATACTTTAGATAATAGACAATACTTTCTTGAGTTGCAGAATATTACTTGATTTCTTTTGATTCTTATATTATATAATATGTTATGAGTAATTAATTAATTTTCATTACTATACATTTATATATTTGTGTAAACTGTTTATGTAGTTTATGTATTTTATTATATACTATAACTTTGCTTTAAATGTTTATTAGGATGTATACTGTATTTTAATACGGCAAATAATGTTTGTAAACAACTTTATAACCTAAAAGTGATGAAATATATGTTCAACTGCAATTTTTGCTGCACAATTAAACATATTAATGTACGTGAGTTCACTTTTATTAGTTTAAACCAAAATGTATATAAAAATGCTTTCTTACGTCATATTTCATCACTTTGTTTACAAAGTTGTTTACAAACATTATTTGCCGTATTAAAATAGAGTATAGTCTAGTTATATTTTAATGATTACGACTTTTTAATAGTGTCTACCCTCAACAATTTCCTCATTGCGAAAGATTAGTTGGTAGAAAATACTTATTAGTATTAAGCTCGCCTTTGTAGGATGATTTTATCCTGTGCAATAAAGAATTTTATTATTATTATTATTAATAATCCCGGCGTGCACCAAGACCCAACTTATTGACCTTTCACTTCAACTGAAGTAGGATTTGGTCGTTGCTTGGCAGCACCAACATGACGGAACTATGCCGCCAAGCGACTCGTTACTTTCCAGCATGACATCATAAGAAGCTGTACCGAGAGAGTGTTTACGTAGTTGCGTAGCACCAGATATTCGTCCATTACCGACTTTCGTAGATTTTGCGGAAATCCCTGGACAGGCTGAATTTGACTCATTTAGCATCCGGAATATTAAAATTTAAAACTTTAAAATTCCAATTAATTGCAACCAATGGTAAGTTTGCGATGACAATTTACACAAAACATAGGTAATAAGGTTTTGTTGAGGAACTATTGAGTCAATTTTGAATATAAGTGTTCTGTTTCGATTATTTAGAAAAAGTGGATTTTGCACAATCCAGCTGCTAAACCACTCTTAACAAATCCCCTGCTTTCACTCTTTCACTTTCGTGGTAAGAGTGCTCCATCCTAGATCTCAACTACGCTTTCCATCTGGCAGTTAGCAAGCGTAAATCCATTGTGCATTAAAAAAAAACAGCCAAGTGCGAGTCCGACTCGCGCACGAAGGGTTCCGTACCATTATCCATAAAAACAGCAAAAAAAACGTGTTTGTTGTATGGGAGCCCCCTTAAGTATTTATTTTATTCTGTTTTTTAGTATTTGTTGTTATGGCTGCAACAGTAATACATCATCTGTGAAAATTTCAACTGTCTAACTATCACGGTTCATGAGATACAGCCTGGTGACAGACGGACATACAGACGGACAGCGGAGTCTTAGTAATAGGGTCCCGTTGATTACCCTTTAGGTACGGAACCCTAAAAAAGGAAAGTTTTTATTCACTGTGCTCTAAGGATAAATAGACTAGGAGCGTACAGTCGGTAACCCTATGCATCGAGTAACAAGATGGGACTAATTTGTAGTTGTCTAGTAAAAAAAACTACATCAAAATAAATAGGGTTGGATGGGTGCAAAATGGATCATTTTGTTTTTGCTGAATGTACAAAATGCTCCAGGTTATATTACCCTAGTTATATTGATGTAGTTTTTGTTTTTTCACAACTACGAATTGGTCCCATCTTGCTAAAAACGATGCTGAATCGATTTTTTCAAATATACCGATCTTTGATAAAATCAGGGTGACTTACGTTAGTACCAACAAAGGACGCGCAAACCTAATTTTTAAGTACCTTTAGATACGCTCTTTTGAATGTAGTAGGGCCCTACTTGTTACTTAAAGACGTGATTTTTATCAGAAAAAAACATTTTATTTTGCTGACTGTACAAAATACTCCAGGTTGTGCTCAGTCAACCGTCTTTAATCTGATGTAGTTTTTTTTTTTCTACACATCTCAGAGTTATTTACATCTTGTTACTCGATACAAAGGGTTACCCACGGTGCACCCGTAGTCTATACCTTAAAATAACCACTTACAGAATGTTTACTCCGCATAACTAGCGAAAACAGGCGCACGCAAACATACGACGATCTCGGAGATACTCGGGTGAATGCCAATACGAAATTTTGCCAAGATCATCATACGTAGGCTTCTATGCATGTGTGCATCTGATTTCGCTCCGTCGTCGAGTCGGCCTTCTGGTAGTATATATTTTGTGGCTCTACTATGGACAAGATGTACAGTAAAGGGACGCTACAGTAGAATGACTTGTGGGTGCACAAGTTCAAGACAGCACAGTGCACATGTCCAGCAAGTTCACAAAGCTCTTTTTTTTAGGGTACTTTAATGTATATTAGGCAGTACGAAAAGTGACTATAAATAATGAATGTTACGAGTATTTGTATGTCTATGTATACCAACTACCATGCAACTTATCCAATCCAATCAATCAGCCAATATTCGCCAACTGCTGGACACAGGCCTTTTCAAAGGCTTGCAAAGTTTTTCTATCCTCTGCCATCCTTATTCAGCCACTACCGGCAATATATTTTAAATCATCAGTCCAGAGAGCTAGAAGGCGTCCTACACTGCGTCTGCCGGTTCATGGTCTCCACTCAAGTTGGTAATTTACCAACGTTGATTGTAAATTCTCTTAGACCATTTAACACGGGACGTGGCAAAGCGTGACTCTTGGTACTGAATTCACTCTCCACTTTCTGTGGAAGGGGACGAGGTAATCATGCACAGCACACATTCAATTATTATAATATTATTATTATTACTATTCACTCACTCACGTACTCTCACGATAAATAAAAATGTCACACTGACTCATATGAAATTTCATTCACGATTTTTTCATTGAATCAAGAGCTGTAACATAAACACAAAACGAGCACACATGGGCGGAGGTAGGCATGTATTTATATATGTAACCTATTACTGTGTAGTATATAGGATGGAATTTGGTCGGCCGCCTGGATTCGTGCTCGGGGCTCGGTTGGTGATCATTGAACCTTGTTCCTGGTCCCTGGCCGGGTCTCCGGTATGGGTTCGGGCGGTTGATTGGATTTCACCTTGTATAATAATATTTTACTATAATTTTAATCGTGTATATATTGCTACATAAATTAAATAAACATTTAATCTAAGTAGTTCATGTACATTTATTATTTTATTACATATATTTTTATAAGATTAAAATTTGACTTGTGAAACGTGTATTATTACCTACTTTGCAAAATAAACATTTTGAATTTTGAATTTTCAAGCAAACTAACAAAAAACTGTTCATGTAATTTGGCAGAGGGGAATGCGTGCACTTGCCTAGTCCCGTGTTATATGATCTAAGTAAATTCTAGCTACTTTTATTTTCCAAGTATATTGTTTTCGTATTATCAGCTGGGACTTACGTCAGCACTACAACAACCCTTTAACTGATATCAGTTAGGATTATCACACAACTTCGTGTGGAGACCGTTATCTGAAACTGGGTGTGAGGGCGACGTTAAGCGATAGGTTAGCCGTATTTCAGAGTATACGATACGCTTTATATTACTGGTTTCTTTATCGCTTTTTCTGCGGATGGCTTAAATTGCGCTTGGGACTCGTGGTGTTAGGTTAGACTGGTTTTGTTATTTGTTTTAAGTTGTGCTAATGTGCTAACAAGATGGGACCAATTTGTAGTTGTGTAGAAAAAAAAAATACATAAAAAGAAACAGGGTTGACTGGTCGAATCTCTCTGAATTGGTCACTTCTTGTTACTCGATACATAGGATTACTCACGGTGCGTCCGTTTTCTATTACTCTGTATTATTTGATATCAACATTTTAAAACTTGCTACCAAGCTTGTATTCCTAAGTCGTGAAGCTTCAAGTGTTTGTATAAAAATACCTCTTTTCTTGTCATACATTTTACGTTTAATATTAAGACTGTACCTGAGCCTACACCATGACCAACTCCAGGCTACCTAGGATTCGTTTGAAGAAATTCGGACTCTCCTTGTATTGAAAAAAATATAATTGGTTAATTAATCTTTTCTCTAGGGATCTTACGTATAAACAATGTACTAAGATTTATACTTTAGTCAAAAAAAAATGTTTTGCACCCTCTTTTTTTTTGGTTTTCAAACGTTCGCTTCAAGAACGCGGTTAAGAGCTCAACTTGATTTTTTTTCATAAAATAGGCAATAGAAATATGAAGGTATATCACCTAAATCCAATATTTTTTTCCCTACAAAATATTTCAGTATTAGCTAAAAACACACCAATTCGTTGTTTCGCTGCGTGATCACTAGTATTACGCGTCCAAGAAAAAGAGGCGAAAGAGCCAACATATAATCGCCTCTACGAAAAGCAAATAAGGTCTTTGCCATTAGACTTATTGTGCTGGACGGGTAATAAAAAAAGTTGCTAGAGTATGCCATCTTCTTAAAAGCGAAATTCCTAGCAACAAAGTTCGCTCTAGTGAAACTATTAAATTTGTACGTATTACTTCTCACAAAGAACATTTCAAAATATTTTAAATCTAATTTAAAAAGTACAGACAACAAAAAAACAATGTAACAATCCACATTTTTGATAATTTTCCGGCAGAGTCTAGAAGCGGCGTTGGATAGTCCTTCGTTTACATTAATCTAGGGTCTTACAATAATCCCGCCAAGATAACTGTCTTGGCTAAGACCGTCTTTACTCAACAACCAGGCCATAAACAATGTGATGAATTGTGAGGCTACAGTGTCTTACCAACCTAATTGTCGGACGCAAAGGCCTTTCTGGAAAAGGCTTTACTAATGACGTCATGAATACGTTTAGATCTAGATTGTCAAGACTTTAGGAGCACGTCTGACCACTATATCAGGAGTAACCTTTAACCTCTTCAGTCCTCAGAGTGTATTTCTTAAGATATTAATGCAAAATTTCTATTGGGATATGATAGAGGTGCAAATAGATGATTTTTGTGAAAAAAAAAATCCGTAGAAAACTCCGGGAAATATTACAGGTATCAAGTATGATATCTCAGGACTCAACCACTACAAAATAACTCAGATTTCAAGGATTACATCTTTATTTGACCTTGCAGTTAATTAGTTTTGAATAATAGTTACAGTACCACGTTTCTCACCACTTGATCGTAAGAACCTCTTCGTTTCGACATTTGATGGTCTCTTGTAAATTTTGTGTTCTTAGGTATACGATTCTTCAAGAAAAATAAAAAAGCTTGCATAGAAAACTTGAAAAAAAACATGCTCCCAACAAAATCTTTAGCTACAAAGCAACTAAAAAAAAAAATCTACGCGATGGCTGCTCAATCAAAATATCCTATAACATACAGAAAAAACAATAAAATTACACAATTTGCGTCTCTTTTTGGTGGCACAATCAAAATCCACTGATTTTGACTCTAACCCTTTTTAGGGTTCCGTATCTAATTGGCAAAACGGAGGCCTATTAATGTCACTGCGCTGTCCGTCTCTCTGTTTGTCTGTATGCCACGGGTTTCTAGCTCTTAGACGGAATGAGGTAGAGGCTTGAAATTTTGACATATTGTGTAAAATTTTGACCCAAAACCGAATACTAAATTTAAAATAAAATAAAAATATTTTTCACGAGGAAATACACGAAGATGGCGCAAAAAAAAATTACTTTCCCCAAAATGTCGGGTGTCATTGCCTAGAGCATATTATATTGAGTGTAAATATATTTTAGTTCTTTTTCAATGCAAGTGCTCGTAAAGGCCCACTTTTTTGCATCAAAACCGAACAGAAAGTCGATTATTTTGCCCTAGGGCTTTATTATTATTATTATTATTTTATATTTATTTACAATGGTTCGCTAACCTGCAGCCTTTCCTGTGTACCATAAATGTTATACTTTTTTTTCCACTGTTTAACGGCTCTGGATACAGTCCTTTTGAGCCATTCATAATTTAAAGATCAAAGATTATAATTATTTGTTTTATTTCCTCACACTATGCATTGAAAAAAGTAGTATGATACACGGGCGTAAGAGCAATAAATTACTCGGTTACGTTTAAAACACTCGCTACGCTCGTGTTTTAAATTGTCCTCGAAATTTATTCTTTTTCGCCCTTGTAGCATAAACTACTATTTTATCTTCGAAAATAAAGAAATGGGACTCATGTTTAGACCATTTGTGTTACGGGGTCTATCTCATAGACCAAAGTAGTTAGAAATTTGTAATTTCTGAATATTATGTTCCACATTATGCTGAATTTTAACAACAAATACCGAAAACGCTGGCTTATTATGTAGTTACGTCCCCAAATACTCAACCAACTTAGTTTTGCAGTTTTGTTTCATACAATAATGTTTGTAATTTCTGTTTAAATTATGTAAATATATTAGCCAATTAAAATAGTAAGGAACCCACAGGGAACAGGCCCCACTCACATTTATTCGTTTTTTTTATTTATTGAGCCAAGTTTAGTCAATCGTGTTTCAGGCACCGTAATTACTTAACTGGTTAACTGGTAAAATTTCTTAACCATTAAATAGAAAAGTTAGAGTCTTAGCTTTTAGCACCATAATAGTACATTGTTCACCGAGGGAAGAAAGGGGACGATTACCAACGAGGGTGTAGTTTGAGGCCCGAGGCGAAGCCAAGGGCCTCAATACACACGGGTTGGGAATCGCACTTTCTCCTGATTGATACATAGTGCTTTAAACTACACCTGTGAGGAAATAGTATAATTTTACTTTTAATCAAGATACAGAGCCGCAAACATATATGTTCCGGTGGCAAAGACTTTCATACGGTGATTAAAGAAGCCATTTTAGTTTGGCCCACCGGAACAGATAAGATTGTGGCTCTATACAATAAAAGAAACCGACTGACCCGCGTGCGATTGTCACTTTTTATTTCCTTCTTATTTTTTATTATGTACAGGAAAAGCAAGTGGCCAGTATCATTTTTCGAGTTTTATGTCCGAGTTCGCAAAATAATACTGGCCACTTGGCCACTTGCTCATTCTTTATGTTATTTAAACAAAAAAAACAGTCGTTAACAATGGATTTGCATATACTTTTTTTGCCCGCTCAAGCACGTTAACAATGGATTTTCATACACTTTTTCCGCCCGCATATTTGTATGACAGTACTGACGTATTTTGTGCATCGTTTTCAAAAAAGTAAGAAGGTACTTTCCAACCAGGTGTGGTATAAAATAGATTCCGTGCGGTCTAAACACTTACTTTGGGTCTCGTTTTACCTTAAGCGTAGTGTGTAATAGTAGAATATTATGTAGAGGGGAAAGGTAGGTATTTGTTATTTTTCCGAACGTTAATTTGAAATCCGAGCGCTAGGGAAGGGTCTTAGAACGCAAGGAAATGAAAAATAACATCACGTAATGTGTCACATGCTTTTTTTAGGGTTCCTTAGTCAACAACAAGGAACCCTTATAGTTTCGCCATGTCCGTCTATCTGTCTGTCTGTCTGTCTGTCTGTCCGTGACTTAGCTTAGAGACTATTAGTAATAGAAAGCTTAAATTAGCCATGGGTATACATATTTATTGCGCCGATAAAGTGGTACAGTAACATTTTGAAAAATATATTTTTGTTAGGGTTCCTCCCCTACACGTAAAGTGGAGATGATTTTTTTTTTTCGTCTATTCCCTAGTGTGGGGTGTCGTTGGATACGGTAGTTACGATAGGTAGATAGTTTTTAGATCCAGGGTTCCGTTTGCGACACGTTAAACTTAAAAGTGTTAATTTTTGTTATAGTCAAGTGTCCCCCCCCCCCTGCTGTCAAAACAGTTTTATTTGGAGACGTGAAAAAAATCACGGCAGTAGTATACATAACGAATTTAAAAGGAAAACTATCATAGTTAAGTAGGCTTTACAAGTTATCGAGTACAGATCGCGCCAAACTTTTTGGTCCCCTCTAAACACGGGGCGATTCGCATCAGCACGAACAAAATGTATGGGCCGTTCTTGGGAAGAGCAACTTCCGAGCAGACTAGAAGTTTGGCGCGATCTGTATTCACCCTTCGTGCGCGAGTCTAACTCACACTTGGCTGGTTTTTTTCATTTAAATAATGAACATAATTATTAAGTTAAAATTTTCGAGTAATGTGATTATAATCATATTTTGACTGTTGATGTATCTACTGTGCATGTGTTTTAGCCAGCCAGTATTTTTTCATACTCTTTGGCTTACTGTCTACACAAAATAAAAGGTTGACAAAAAATAAAATAAAAGCGGAAAATAACTGATTTTCAAACAACTTAATTTTCCGTGGGAAATAATGGAAGGCTTTGTACACGCTATTTGGGTTAATAAGTGATAAGGCAAAGCATAATTTTGCTGTCCTTCCTATATACCCTTCTGAAATATTAAAGTGAAAGGTTGAAAGTTCTGTTGATTTATTGATTTGTGACCGAAAACTGCTAAGTAAATAAATATATAAACATATCGTCACGACATCAATATCCGAGTGAGTGTCAAAGGTTTTCCTGAGTGTGAACTGTGAAACCCGTGTTTCATCGACGATTATTACGTTCCAACGTGATTGGTGGTGAGCCCTATCGTCGCACTTTGGGCACAAATACACGTTTATGGCAGTCAAGTTTCTTCACGATCGTTTCCTTATCCGTTTGGCAAAGTTAATAAAAATACTATGCACGTTAACTCCGAAAAGCTATTGGTGCATGCCTGATTGAGGATCGGACCTGGATCTCAAGGTTGAGAAGCGAGCGTTCCACCGCCTGAACTCTAACGCTACTGTATTTACTGATAAAATATTGAAATGAATATTAAGGCCCTTAATACCGCCAAATGGGTACTTTCTAAAGCCTACTCCTCTTTTATGGCCAAACCAAAAATATTGAAAAAATGTATTATGGATTATCAACTCTAGGACAACATATGCAACATTTTTCTTTTTTCGTACCACCAAAACTTCAGTATGAAAAATTATTTTAACTGAATGGTGTTTTTTGGCTTGAATTCCCTACTGCTCCTAAGCGGCTTAGGCGATTTAATTCATTTATGCTTTGATAAATAGATAAATTTAATAGCTATAAATATAACATAGAATTATTCAATCGAACAATCACGTCCATGTGAAAAGTATTATTTTCTCCTATTTTGCCCTCTCAAGGACGCAGCGAGCGTCGTAACAGCCACCACGCATTGTGCACTGATATGAACGTTATTTCAATGTCATTTCCGTGGATATTCGTACAGACAAACATCGAGCTGCTAATTTGGCGACGGTAATCGCCTTAACAAGTTTTCGAGTAGGTCTATTTTTAAAGGAAATTAATTCTGAATAATTTGGCCAAATGCGCGTCTTACACGCATGGGTTTATGATTTTGTAGTATTTACACTAGAAATGTAAATGCATTAACATTTACATGCGTTTACATGAAAATGGTTTAAAGTAGTTTAAAACTGTTTACTTCAAAAATAACAAAGAACATTGCGACCACAAAACAATAACAATGTTTTATATACAAACGGCTCACCTCAATACATGTTATGATCGGAAAAGCCGACCAGTTTCAGCAGATTTAGACTGCCTTCATCTGGGCGAGTGAAGACGTTTACGTGATGAGGTTACGCCTCACACTGCGGGCCGCAGGGCTCGGGATGACATCGATGCAGATGGTATTGTCGTTGTAGTAAAAAGACAAAAATAAATTAAATTTTGGACCGACTTATGTATATTTAACTAGCGGACGCCCCGTGGCTTTGCTCGCATGGATTCCGTTTCTCCCGATCTCGTAGGAATTTCCTAAAAGTCCTTCTTAGCGGATGTCTATATCATACAAGGAAGCGACAGTCCAAATTTCGCGTTCATAGGTCCAGCCGTTTGCTCTACATAATATTTTAGGCGTTGATAGATCAACCATTCAGGGTATATTCTTTTATAAATACAAGGTGTAACAGAAAGGTGTAACCATATTTGAAGAGCTTATTCAGTCAATGGTATAGAACAACTTTTACTATCGAGCCAACCCAGAAATCTAAAAAAAAAAATCTGTCCTTCAATACATTTCAGCCGAGCGGCATTGCATTTTTCTATGAAAAAATTTTTTTTTTTCGAGATTCAGTGTTTGTTTCATAGTAAAAGGTGTTCTATACCATTGACTGAATAAGCTCTTCAAATATGGTTACACCTTTCTGTTACACGTTGTATATAGAAAAATAACACGCATATATGAATTAAATATAAGGTATATTTAATGTGAACAATATTGCATATACCTAGTACACTCTAAATATACCAACTAACAATATGCTCCGCCACTTCAATTAGTCTTTCTACGAAGAAGGACAAGAAAAGTAATATTATGGATTTCGTTCTTTTTCATCTTTTCTACATATGAAAATTATTGTATTTTGGCTTTGAATGAAAGCAGGCTTCCCGATTAATTTATTTGAATTTCCTAGAGAGATAAATCTAGTTGCGAAAAACCGTGTAATCTCGTCTAATCGTTAAACTAATCTAAACAGGCAATTAACAGGTAACAAACTATGTTAACAAACTGAGCTGTTAATTCCGTTTATACACTTGCGGTCAAAACAATGGCACCCATTAAAGTGTTTATTTAAAATTATAAGTGGTACCCAAAAACTTATTTTGTCTTCAATTGTGTCTAGGTTTATAATATAAATGAAAATGTTTAAAAAAACAAAATAAACCATACGTACATTTTTAATGTTATCACCTAGAAGGTTGATGAGAGATTCCAAATCTTTATTTGCTATAATCTTACATATTTATTATCAAAAAAAAAATATATATTTCATATTCGGGTTTTGGTTTAATCGGTATTATATATTTAAAGAGGTAAAATAAATAAAAAAATAAAAATATCTTAAAAATAATCCTTCATGATTTATTTTTAATAAATC
Organism: Ypsolopha sequella; assembly: GCA_934047225.1. Lineage (NCBI taxonomy): Eukaryota > Metazoa > Arthropoda > Insecta > Lepidoptera > Ypsolophidae > Ypsolopha > Ypsolopha sequella. Next base: position 5,608,388 of record OW204002.1, on the reverse strand, counting down.
TTTATACCTATAAACATATCTTGACTGACTGACTTGCCTATAGATACCAAGACCATTATGGGATCGAGTGAAATCGGATCTAACGACGGATCTAGCGAGCAACGACGTGAGGCTTCCGCTAGTAAAAAACAAGCAAGAATATTCTAATTATATTTGGTTTTCATCATTTGATAAAAATGTTTCTTTAGAAGTTTAAAATATTTCGTATACAAGAGTTCACTTCATAGCGATTTTATGTCATGCAACAAAAACTCCTTCTCACAATGACTTGTTGTTTTGTAAGTGCCAATCAGACCATTGGTTTTGTTACAAACTGACACAATGTTTATTCAGGTAAAAGCTCGCAAAAACACATATTTTATTAAGATTGTTGTTTGAAAAACCTTCAGGTTACTTCACTTTATTATGTGTCAAAGGTTGAGCAAAATACGTTTGACAAAGGTCAGTTTCATAGTTATTTTTATTACTTTTGCCAAAGTAATAAAAGTATCTTTTGTCCTTTTTGATTCTTTTTATGGAGCGTTATGTCGTAACTTTGTTAAATAAAGACGTTTCTTTGAGTAAGTGTTGTTATATCGCATTTGCTTCAAAAAGCTTAAAAATCTTTTAAACATTTTTAAAATAATGTTAGGTATTATTTTCTGTTAAATGTTTAATCTCCAAAAAGAAAATGAGGTATAATATTGCAGTTTTTGTCACGGTTAAGTTTAGGTTATAAATCAAATAAAAAGGAATAATTTTCGGCGTCATCTATTTTACATCGTACTCAAAGAGCAAGTTCAGTCAATAAAGATGCATTTCATTCACGAATTTTCTAAAAGTGTAATGCACGAAAGGCATATTCACTTTATAAAATTAATTACTATTTAGTTAATTTAATTTTTAACCGATAAATTAATCAATTTTATTACTCTTGCCGTTCACAGATTGAAAGGAAAAAAAATAGACACTTTTAGAACTTGCACATCTACTTCAGTAAATAATATATTATTTTGATAAAATAGTATATTATATTTAGAATCTTTTTCTAGCGATCGGTTAAACAGAAACGCGATTGGAGAAATTCGGCTCGATACAAATATTTATTGAAATGAGGTCTTTTTCGACACCGATCCTCTTGGTTTGACATTGTGGAATGACATATGGACTGTAATTATATTTTATAAGTTGCATTTTAACAGTATCTACGACCTGGTTAAACGAAATTTTGATAGCAACTTTAGTAAATTTTATATTAATAAAAAACTGGGTTAAGAAGGACGCTAAAACTTATACATATCGCCTTAACCAATTACCCAATAAGATTTTCAGTTTACATAGTCACTATAAACAATAAAAGGAAAACGTGTATCATGTGGCAATTTCAGGTGAAATTTTGCCAAAAATTTGTGAAACAAAAACAATCACCGAGTTCTGGACTGGTAATAATTATTTATTAATGAACCTCTTCTAATTTTGGTCCCAAGTGTATAAAGTCAGAAAAATGTACATGGTTTACTCAATATCTGGGTTCAGTATTCCATAAATATTTATGTTATTAGCTTAAAACTAGCCTGTTCAAGTATTCGTAGTTACTCGTAATTTGTTTTCAAGATATGTCCGCAATTTATTGTTGTTGTTATTGTCAAATTCCCTCAATTTTCTGGAATCCCAGTATCCATAATGCCGTATTTAAGTTATCTCATGAACAGAGAAACAGACTAACAGACAGCCCACTGCAAGGGTTTTGTTTTGTGACGGAACCCATTAAAACAGACCCAGCTTAATGACGTACAGCTGACCTACTTAACGGGTTGCGGTGCCACCGGCCACGATTACCTCTTAATTGATTAGTCGACCAGTGAGCGTGGTTAAAACGGCTCTAGCACGTTACAGGTAAAGGGAAAACGGAGACGAATTTGAAGGATTAAGAAGCCATAGATAAATTGAGAACTTCGTTTAATTATATGAGCTGGGGATTAGTGTATCATAGGAAACCTTTGCTTTTGTTTGTAATTAATTTTCTATTTATCTTTTTAGGGTAATAAAACAGAATTTCGGTGCAAACTGCACATCATAACGTTATTTTCTTCTCTTCGGGCACAAATACACGGTTTTCAGGCATGCAGGAGTCCTCGTGATGTTTTACCTTACCGTTCAGTAAGTGGTATTAGTATTTGGTTACAAAAATGAATTCCGAAAAACTCATTGGTGCATGCCCGACAGGGGACCGAACTTGGGTCTCAAGATTGAAAGGCCAGCGTACTACTGTCGCCGCTGAATAACGCAAAAAAAACTTTGAAATAATAAAGTTTTCACAAGAAAATTATGTCATTTTTCATTTACACTCTTTACTGTATTCTCAAAATATGTTTAGCAGGTTCAAGAAAATTACTCTGTCCAATTCAATCCATTATTTTGGGAGATGCCTATTCAACATCGGTTTAAATGTCAGAATCTCGCTATTCTCCTCTAAAGCTCCGTTCTAAACCAGCCTCTGGCGATATGCTGGAAACAGTTTCATTTCACCATGTCTATGTCAAGATTCTTTGATCTCAGTATTGATTCTGACTGGCATTGGTGAGAAAGTTGCAATACCAAAGTTCCCTTTGTACTTTCAGCCTTTGTACTTCCACCTTTTTCGATTATTGCAGCTGATGCAAATTCACCCTTATTTCAAGAACAGCAAAGTTTGTATCCAGTCTATATGCACCGCGAATGAGAACAAAAGAGGCTAGGTTTGCTCTTGATTAAAGTTGTATAGAGGGGACGATTGGACCTTCTAAGTGGTAACGTGGCTTCCTTGTTATTTCTCTTGCTTCAGTTTTAAAAGTGTTTCATTTTAACGTCTCAATCGATTCGAGGAACGTTGTCTCTCATTCATCGAAGAAAATAAACAGTTTCATTCATTGATATAAGTATCATCAGCTTAAGGATACATTAATAATATGCAATATTACGCTAAACATCTTAGTGCGTTATTCAAACTGCAGGTTCAAGCATACTCACCTTGCTACATAAAATAAGATCGTATTATATTATTCAATAATAAGCGTTTTGTGAAGCTTATAAAGTCCCAGGGCATTAAAACTATACATTTTCATTGCCCTCTGGTAATTGCGTAGTTGGCAATATCTGTGTTTTTTTTTTATTATGTCGTTTTCGAAGAAAATAAAAGTAGTAAAGAACCTATGACAAATATTACTAGACAAATCCGATTTGTAAAATTATTAAAACTATGACAGAAATAAATTTCTATGTTTGAACACTTGGCGATTCATCCATCGCAAGGAGATATAAATTAACATTATATCATTGCATATAGAAACGCAGAAAGAAAAGTAAATCCGGATGTGAGGAGCATCCCGGTTCAGAGCACCTCACATCCAGATTTACTTTTCTTTCTGCGTTTCTATATTGCAATGATATAATGTTAAATTATTAAAACTCGCGTTAGCTGACATACTAAATGACATAGTATTTAAGCCACATTTAATTATAAATGACATATTGTTTAAGCCGCTTAAATGACATACTGTTGAAGCTGCGTGTAATAATAAATGACATACTGTTGAAGCTGCGTGTAAAAATAAATGACATACTGTTCAAGCCGCATGCAATTATAAATGACATAGTGTTCAAGCCGCATGTAATAATTAATCCGATTTATATTAAACTAAATAGGGTTTTTTAAAGTTTTGGTCTCTACAAACTACTGCTGGGCATAAAAAGTGATTGCAAGTGACTATCTCTTGACACCTTTGTTGACACAACAAAATAATAAGTTCAACAACCACATATCTCTTTACCATATAAAAGTGTGACTTCAGTAAAATAAAACGTACGGTATAAAATAAAGTGTATGTGTATTTATTTTCTGGAATCTCCATTTAAAATTGTAGGACATTCTTGTTTTTGACTTATGCTGCAAATAAAGTAGAATGAAACCAACTTCCACAGTGAAACCTAACTCTTGGGAATATAAAACGTTTATCCTATGCCAACCGCAAAATGACACAAATCGCTCGCACAATCGGTTTGATGGATAAACTGGCTCGTTTTAATATATTTGCCTTGAGCATAGAAAACAATTTTCTTATGACAACCGCACAAGGTCTAAAATCGACTGCATAATTCCGTTTGAAGAATAAATAGACCGTGTTTGTTGTTTAAACAGAGAAATATGTAAACGTCAAAACAAAACTAATTTTACAAAAAATCGTAAGCGAAGTTACCACAGCAAATATCCGAGATAACCAAAGAAAAGAATACAAAGATATTTCGCAACGTTTTTAGTAAGCTGCGTAATGAGTAGCATTATATAATTAGTGATTGCAAAACAATTCATCTGGCGGAAACATCAGGCATATCTTAAGTAAATCGAGACAAAGATAACAGCTGCTATAAATCATAATGTCTACGCATTAGCGACAATAACTACACTTGGATGATAGTGTCTTACATAAGATAGTCTCTTAATAAGATCTATTACTTTAGGAAAAGTACAGCTTGACGTGTCTTCCTACGCTGGATTTTATTCAGTTTTCGCTCAATATCAAAGATGATTGTGTAGATACGTATTTTATAACAATTTTAAATACATTTTAGTTGAATCTAGTTATTCCGAAGCTGTTGCTTAAGGAATGCAGTTTATTAATAATTTTATTGAATAAAGTGTTTTAAAAAAGTGATTAAAAATGAGTGAAGTGAATCTCGCAGCGTTGGCAGAAGCCGGTAAGATATAAAACAATGTATTTTAATACGAAAGTGGAAATACTAAAATGATCAATTCGAGAAATCACAAGAGGGCCAAACACCAGTTTGCTTTCAACAAAACTTCACTTTTTCTTGAAACAGTATCAGCATAGTGTCATAGATTAAAAAAACTTAACCTTTCGCCAACTTAGCGTGAAAGGACTACAGACACCTCAAGTATTATAAAATAGATCTGATGTTAAAAATTAACATTATATCGTTGCAGTAAAGAAACGCAGAAAGAAAAGTAAATCTGGATGTGAGGAGCTCTGAACCGGGATTGGAACCCACGACCTATCGCTTCAAGTGTTCAAACATAGAAATTTATTTCTGTCATATATCTGATGTTCCTCACACAAACTGGAGTCTTCTAGATTCAGTCAATACTTTATTATGTAGTTTTTAGCAAATAAAGTCATGCATTCTTTGTGTCTCCATAAAGAGGTGTTATCTACGACCTTCAGGTTACAACCCCGAGTGCAAACCACTGAACCTCGAAGATGGTAGTTGAGATAATTAAATGCTTTCATTCTGTTAACTTTTAATTTATGGGTCGTTAAGATTGTGCAGCCCTTAATTTCTATTAAAATTACATTAATGTGAACATTATAATCATTTTTAGAGGCAATATAACCTTAATTGTAATTTTATGAATATACATTTTTAGGTATCTCCCTTAATTTGTTGGTTGAAAGCAAGGTTTTTTGAGGATATTTGCTTGAGAATAACGATAACATTATCAATATTATTTTCTCAGAGTTTCTAATCTCAGTGTAATCAGCCAAACCGTATTTGAGTTATGTAGGTACCGTACAAATGGACATATTACTGATCATAGTATTACTATCATATTTTATCTATGACATAATATACAGCTTTCTAGAAAGTCTCTTTTGTGGCAACCCTAGCTTATAACGTCTATAAATTATACTTGAAGGACCCAATGTTCTTGATATAGGATAAAAACCGGCCAAGTGCGAGTTGGACTCACGCACGAACGGTTCCATACTTTCCGTATTATCTATAAAAACGGCAAAAAAATCACGTTCAAAAAAATATTTATTTTATTCTGTTTTTTAGTATTTGTTTATTTTTTATTTTTTTTCATTTTATTGATTGGGAAATTGTTGTTATAGCGGCAACAAAAATACATCATCTGTGAAAATTGCAACTATCTAACTATCACGGTTCATTAGATACAGCCTGGTGACAGACGGACAGATGGATAGACAGATGGACAGCGGAGTCTTAGTAATAGGGTCCCGTTGGTTACCCAGTGGGTACGGAATCCTAAAAAGGAACACTTTAGGAAATCTTAAGACATACAATAAGTCTCATTCATTACCTGAATATTATATTACATCAATTTCGTCATGAAGAAACGCTTTGTCTTCCATCTACTTTTTGGTAATTTTTAAATGGAAAAATGAAAAAAAAGACACGTTTATTTTATCGTGGCAATGCTTATTTTCTGTCTTTTAATTTTAATTTTATTTTGTTATTGAAATAACACATGGCCACAGTAATTAAAAGATCCCTTAAAATATGCAGGATTGTAAAATAAATATTTTAATTATTTTCACCGTTGCATAAAATTAACACACGGTGTTAAATGTTTGCTTAAATTTGAAATTTATTTTAAACATTATGGACAAGATAAGACAAATAACGAAATAAACTTTACATTAACTTTATCAAAGTAAAAGATACGCTTAGAAATATTTACAAAATTACTTGAACTTTTTCAGCACGCGGTTTATAATCCTACGCGAATCCCTTGCACCTTTCACTTTCAACATCTGCAATATTAATTTCTTGCAGTATCACCTTTATTTCCAACCATCTTATACATTCGCGTATATAAAATCTTCCAATCATTCCCTTCTTCTTTTTCATTTGGAAAATCTCTCATGTAAAGCCTAAACCAAAAACGATCTTCTTTTACAATGTAGTGCACTCTTTTACACGTTTTTGATGTATTTAAAACATCATGTATAGGAAGATTCAGTAATACTTCGTACAACAAATTATCTGGGAGGCCAGTTAGATTTGCTTCGCGTGGATAATAATGGTTAACGATAGCTTTTTTAATTGGGTTGACAATTTTCTCTTTAAAAATCATTGACAGAGCATCCAAGTTTGTAAAGGCTGATGGGATTTTGAAGTCTTTTGAAACAGATATATATACATTCAGTGGTAAATATAAAGAGTAAGTTTCTTTGCATAGTTCTCTTATGGTTACATTGATCAAAACGATATCACCACTCAGAAAATTTCCAATAAGTTTGACTCTCAGTTCTTTGAATCCTATTAAGAAATGGGGTGCGTCATATTGATTAACTTCTTTATCTCTCACAGAAGCGATGAAGTCTTTTATATCTAAAGCACCTTCTCCGTCATCTTTAATTAAGTTGAAATCATTTTCTTTCATCAGAACCAGAAGTAAAGCAAAAAAAAGCTCGTTCCTCAAAGATTTTGGTTTGATTAATTCTTCAATCAAAGGTCCTATTGTTCTTTGGAACGCCGGAGGCAATGGTTGTTTTATATTTACAGATATCTCCATTATAATTATCTTTTTGAAATATTAGGTACTTTCGATGAGAAATATTTGTGTTTTTGCCCTTGTAGAAGTAATTTTTAAAAGTATTGTTATGTCACTTTCAAATAAGTTGACACGAAATATTTTTCTTTTTGCGTGACGTTTGTTTACCAGTATTTGATAAATTATTGAACCTATTTGTTGTATTTTTAAAGTCCAAGAAAGGAATTATGTATCTATTCTAAGGTCTGTATTTATACTCATAGCTCGGATCCTTTTTATAGATATAATAGTGTGATGAACATACGGCGGCGTCTGAAAGTCTGAGTAACTAGCCATGTCAGAGTCCACCTTGACACTGGCAAAAAGTGGCGCTTAAAATAGCAGCCAAGACAAAAAATATATATATGTAATAGTATATTACTAAGATTGTGCTAATTAATTTAATAATCATACGCTATAGGATAGTTAAATTGTCAGAAAGTTCAATAGCAAGTACATTTGAATGTGGAAAAATCGAGCATCGCACGAAAGTTTGCATATATTAAGACGCTACGGAAAAAAAATCGACACTTTCAGAACTCGCATATCTACTTCAGTAAAGAAGGTATTATTGTAATTAAATAGAAAATTATTTTTGGAATCTTTTTTTAGGGATTTGAAACAGAAACGCGATTGGAGAAATTCGGTTCGATAAAAATACTTACAGAAATGAGCTCATTTTCAACAACTTGAAATGACATATGGACTACGATTATACTTTATTAGATGGGTTTTAACAGTATCTAAGACCTGCGGGCCTATTGTGTATCTCTAGTTGCCTTCTGGACTGGGTGTCTATCATCAAAAACATAGATATACTAACGAATTCCGATGTCCTAAGGATATTTTCGCACTTGAAGTGACGACACACATTGTTAATAGTTCAATACCCACTAAAGGCAATTTTGAAATTTCAGTTTTTAGCTATGTTTTTGATGATAGGCATCTCGTGCAGTTGCCAACTAAAGATACAGAATAGGGGGGCTGGTTAAACGAAATTTTCATAGCAACTTGAGTACATTTTATATTGATAAAAAACCGACATTTTGCTTCTTTTCCTCGAATCCGTCCCTCTCGCACTGAGGGATTTTTTGCATATAGAGTAAAAAGGACGCTGAAGCATTTACATATCGCCTTAACCAGCCACTGGTGACGTTATATGTCTATGAGACCAGGTAGTTCGAAAAAATCTAATACTTTTTCACCGTTCATCGAATTACATTGCAATTTTGAGTAGCTGCCTTATCCCATGCCCCTTACCGTTCTTTTGCCGTAAATGTAAAAAATATGTATGCCTTGAGCACGTAGTAACTACTTGCTTGAGTTGTTTGGCTGTTGAAGATGATTGATTTTAGTAGAGTATTTTATTTTTGGTAGAAGTATTACCATTTATGTTTCTTTATTTGGTTTCCAATGTCATAAGACTGACTTAGGCTGATTTCATAGTTAAATATTTAAGATTGTTGCGACATCTTTGAGTTCAAAAATGATTGTCAAAGTACCTTATAATTTGAATGCATCCAAAGATAATAGCTCGGGTTTACTAACCCGCTTCGATATTATCATGGTGCAAAAGGACTAATGAAACGTCGGGTTAGTTAACTCTTCCCTTGGGTTAGTTAATCCGAGGGTTAAGGGTTTTTTCTCGATTATGCTGCAAGTGGGCCTTATTGTCCCCCATGTTAGTAATACTTTATATTCTCTGCCCATGTTGAGGTAAAAAGTTTGGATACTCTGTGGTGACTAGAATCAGAGCTGCTTCGTAGTCCTAAAATAAGTATTATTTTCACAAATTGATCATAAAGAGTCCAATAATAGTAAGCTAGGCAAGCAAAACGTAATAAAATAAATGTAATTCCATTAAGAAAAATAGCTTACAGCATTGGTAATATTGGACGCGATCGTCTAATGGGAGAAAAATGACGTTTCCCGAAGTAACATATTAAAGAAAGAGGAAAGTTTAACGAAATAGTTATCAGTATTAAAAATACGATTCCCGTATAACAATCGAGGAAGAGCAGCCTTATAAGTATACAGTTTTAATAAATTAGTATATATATTAGTATTATAAATTAGTATTTCATTAGTAACATCCACAAACGCATAGACTAAATGGCTGAGGAACATGGAATTTGAACTATAGGTTCCCTATGTGATGTAGACATCCATAACAAGGGGATTTTAGGAAAATCTCACGGGATCGAGAGAAACAGAATCTACGCGAGCAACGCTCGGGGCGTTAGCTAATTGAATTATGCTTTGCATAATCCTCAACATTTTCATGCAAAAAAAGTTTGATAATGTTTGTAAACCGAAAAAAAGGTTTTATAACTATATGTGGCAATACATTTGAAAGTACTGGCAGCGCAGGAAAAGAAAAATAAGTAAAGGTCGTTTTTTTTTTTCAGGTAAACCCGATTCTAAGGCTCCAACTCCAATGCAAGAAATGAATGTTGCACTAAAGGAGTGCAAATTTGGTTTCTTCCATATCCGGCTTCTACTTACGTCACTAGTGGGAATTGTCTCATGTGTGCTTGTCTCGAATTCTACGGCATATTTGTTGCCAACAGCTGAGTGTGATTTGAAAATGAATTTGCTGCAAAAAGGCATTTTGAATGCCATGCCGTATGTAGGTGAGATATTTGAGTACTTAAACGACTTCTTTTTTTGCATTTTTACACGTCTTTATGATTCTGTACCTCTAGGGTTCACTCTTATAGGATCACTTTGTTGTCCGTCATGTACGTCTGTCTGTCAATACTCTTTTTTAAGGTTCCGTAGTCAACACTCGTATAGTTTTACCATGTCCGTCCGTCTGTCTGTCCGCCGCTGAGCTCAGAGACTCTAGCACTAGAAAGCTGTAATTTGGTTGGGTATGCATATTAATCACGCCTACAAAGAAGTAGTATAAAATCTTTAAAACATTATTTGAGGACATTTTGGTTCCTTTAAGAAAAAGCTTAAAGAACACTACCTCTCACACACTGAATAGATAGATATTATATATATTTATGTTTATGTAGTTTATTACACACTATGTATATTTATAATATTTTATATATTGTATTTATAGTAAGTATTGATATAATTTTTTATTTTGTTATTAAACATGTTTAAATTAAACACAATTCTTTGTATATTCTTCTTCTCTGTGTACACGTGTATGATTACTCCGTTTATGTTCCTTTTTCCTATTGTGATGGTTTTGCGGTCAGAAATCTCTGTTTAAAGATAAGCTCGCCAATGTGCATCTTTTTACTGTAATTTTGTTCATGTTTATATTTCCGTGTGTGTACAATAAAGAATAAAGAAAGACATCTTCTCTCCTACACGTAAAGTGGGGATGATTTTTTTTTCTCGTCTACTCCATAGTGTGGGATATTGTTGGGTAGGTCGTCAACCGACTACTTATTCGACTGACGACGACCACAAGTTGGTCGAAATATACATCAAAACTAATACTTTTTATTTATAAATATCATAAACTATTAAAAAGAATAAAAAGCTCAAGAAGGCTTAAGCATATTGTAATTGTATCGGTATTTGTAAACTTGCTTATAAAATATCTATTCTTCATACAATTTTAAACACAGTAGACAACGAATATGATTTATGGCGCGGGCGCAGTGATGATGGGTAGCGGGGATATTCAGTCCTCGTGAGGGTGTCGCACGCGCTGGAGCACCTCGCGAAGCCTGATGAAGGTCACTCTTAAGGCGTATGACCACGCTAAATAAGCAACTCGATGTGTATCGGTACAAATATCAACGGAAACGACATTGAAATAATGTTCATTTCAGCGTGCCTTGAAAAGTGGCTGTTACGACAACCACTGCGTCTCCGGCTAGCGCAAAATAGAAGAAAATAATACTTTTCACATGGACGCCATGAACGGAAAAAAATTTTTGAACTTGAACTTTTTAGATTTAAAAATTTCCTATAATTTGGTGAAATAATAATTAAAATCGCTTCAGGCGTTTGGAAGCAGTAATAGAGAATTCTTGTGTTAATCATGTGGAACTTTCGATGACTTTCGATTTTTTTTTTGTCAAAACTAACAATAGAAAAACAGTATATGAAACTTAAAATTTATTTTTGACTCTATAATGCCTATCATATATTTTTATAAAAGTTTTTGGACCAGCCGTGAGGGACGAGAAGGCCTTCAAAGACAGGTCCAAATTGTAGATGGCGTATCCATTCGCCTTAAGTTGACCGAAACGTCGAGTTTTTCTCGCATAAATGATAATGAGTCTTAGCTGTGTTATTTATTTCTTTTCAATGCATGTGCTCTTAAAACCCCACTTTTTATGCATCAAAACCGAACAGAAAGTCGATTATTTTGCCCTAGGGCTTTATTATTATTTTATTTTTTTATTTGTTTGCAATGGTTGGCTAACCTGCAGCCTTTCCTGTGTACCATAAATGTCATACTTTTTTTTCCACTGTTTAACGGCTCTGGATACCTAGTCCTTTTGAGCCAATTACAACTTAAAGTTCACAAAATTATATTTGTTTTATCTCCGCACACTATGCATTGAAAAACGTAGTATGATACACGGGCGTAAGAGCAATAAATTACTCGGTTACGTTTAAAACACTCGCTGCGCTCGTGTTTTAAATCGTCCTCGTAATTTATTCCTTTGCGCCCTAGTAGCATAAACTACTATTATGATGGACACTCAGGGTTTTAGTGATATAACAGTAGACAACAATTTATAATAAGAATGAATATTTGTAATAAAATCACGCCTGGATCTTTAAAGAAGCACACAACTCCTGTTACGTCAATAGGGCAGACATTTCTTCGCACATTATTTGGAATTTTATAAAGTCCAGACACTTTTCCACTTGAGTGACCATACATATTTTATTAGATTCTGTCTGCAAGCTGAAACGTAAATGCAGTAATTACAACATATTTCAAATTTGATGAGTCTAGCTATAATTTTGTTGTTTCGAAACAAACATTTGATAAGATAATTTCCAGCCTATTCTTATTTATTTGGAAGGTACAAATTTAATTGTGTCGTTATCTTAAATGACAGCGTCTTAAAAACTAATTAAACAATTATTACCAACTTTAGATTGGCAATTTATTAACTTAACTTATATATACCTATATTTAAATCGTCACGACATGAAACCTCGAGGGGGTGGCAGAGATGTTCCCGAGTGTGAACCATTAAAATGCAAGTCACAGTCCATACTCAGTATACCCGCGTTTCACCGACGATTATTACGTTCCAACGTGATGGGTGGTGAGCCCTATCGCCTTACTTCGGGCCCAAATACACGCTTTTTAGGGCATGCAGATTAAGAAGTTTTCACTTAAGGGGCTGCACTATGCGAAAATTCGGTCCCGCTCTAACGCGTTTGTTTTTTAACTTTCTATCCAGCTATAATCAGATGCCACGCACGCAAAACTTCAGTTATTTTGAAATCGTGGCTCCATTAGGACATACAGAAATAAAATAGTAAGGCTTTTTTGTAGATAATAGTGAGATCTTTTATTGTGTGAAAGATTCATTTCAAACGCATATTCCGTGTCCGAGCGAATTGAATGTACATAATGAAATTAGGTACCTACAGATACTCGTATATATTTATTTGAGTAAAGATATAAAATTTCGATTATTTATAAAGGCTTAATTCGTCAGAAAAACATGATTAAGTACATATATATTTCCCAGAATTTTCTAGTAGCCAGTTTGGCCTACAAATCGAGCTAAATATACGCAATTTTACCAAATCCACGCTTATTCAAGCCTTAAAAAAAAGGTTTCATTCTAAGGCTACAATAATATTTTCGGGGTATCATTAATTCCAAAACTAAAGCTCATTATTTCATTGTCATGGCAGCTGAGCATATATGGCTCAATAAATTATGTCAAAACATCATAATTGTAAATATAATGTATTTGTTGTTGGGTGATATTGTCTTTATCCATAAAGCCAGATTTGAGACGCGATATACCCGACCATTTGTTATTTTTCTCAAATACATATTTTTGTACGATACGAGATAACATTTTGCGAGCGTTAAAAATGAGGAGGGATTTTCTCCAGATATGTAAAAGAAAATCTGCTGCAACAAAATTTGAGAATGATTTATTTTGTTGAAATATTACAACAACAAAAAGTTTGGCCAAGCGCAAGTCGAATTCACGCACAAAAGGTTACGTATCACCACAGAATATGGGTACGGAAACCTAAAAACATAATAATAAATAACAAGGTACCAAGGCGACGAAAAACAAACCGCTAAAACGGTAGCGCCTGAAAAACAATTCGAAAATTACGGAACCCTAATTTTCATTATTTGTTGTTTTAATTTAGAGTATGTACTTCAATCTCAACAAATTTGAAACTTGTACCTATTGCCTATTAAGATAGAGCTGTAACACATAGGGTTAAAAAATTGTACTTTTTAGACCGTGATAGATACAGGCCATATTAAGGTTAAACATCAGTCGCTTAGCGCAAAGCGCATAACTTATCTTTGTATTTCTTGTTTAGAAGTTAAAAATTGAAAAACATTATTTTATGTGGCAGTTAACACCAAAAGTTCAGTTTTATTAAGCATTAGTTTAAAACGCACATTTAGTCATGATCTGGTCCAAACAATGTTTTAGAGTTAAAAAAGCATTTTAAGTTGGTTTTGAGAAGATCAAGACTAATTGTGTATACAGTTTCGAACTCTTGCTTTATAAAGCAAATTATATTTATAAATCCAGTAACACAACGACCATCAAAAATATCGTCTTTGCGTGACTTATTTATAATATTATGAATTTAGAATTTCACGAAAACTGATAAAAAGAACAGTCGTCATGATATTATTGTCATGATACTCTTCATGAAACGGTATGGAATTAGTATGTACATGCCTGAGACCAACTAGAAGCAAGAACGAGAGATATGGGCAGAGCTTAACGGGACACCTGACGCTAGAACATCAACAACACCAGGTTTTCAAGGGTTCATTGGAAGAAACTAGGTCTTTCCTCATATTGAAGAAAATATATTTGATTTATCGATCTTTTATCTAAGGATTCCACTTATAAACAATGCTTTAAGATTTAACTTTTGTAAAAAAAAAATGTTTTCCACCCTCTTTTTTGGTTTTCAAACGTTCGTTTCAAAAACGCGGTTAAGAGATCAACTTGATTTTTTTTTATAAAATAGGCAATAGAAATATGAAGGGATGTTACCTAAATCCATTTTTTTTTTCCTTACAAAATATTTTAGTATTAGCTAAAAACACACCAATTTTTTGTTTCGCTGCGTGATCACAAGTATTACGCGTCCAAGAACAAGAGGCCAAAGAGCCAACATATAATCACCTCTATGAAAAGCGAATAAGGTCTTTGCCATTAGACTTATTATGCTGGACGGGTAATAAAAAAAGTTGCTGGGGTATGCCATTCTCTTAATAATTAAGCGTGGGGTTTATTTCTCGTCGTTGGTGTTTATTGGTTCTCTAGTGGTGTAACAAAAATTGGGCAAATCACAGCGCAGAATAATAATTGCGATGTTATTATGTATAATTATTATTACATTGGATATACAAAGTGTAACAGAAAGATGTAACCATATTTGAAGAGCTTATTCAGTCAATGGTATAGAACAACTTTCACTATTGAGCTAACCTTAAAATCTCAAAAAAAAATCTGTCCTTCTATACATTTAGGTCGAGCGGCATTGCATTTTTCTACGAAACAGTTATTTTTTTTTTCGAGATACAGGGTTTGTTCTATAGTAAAAGTTGTTCTATACCATTGACTGAATAAGCCCTTCAAATATGGGTACACCTTTCTGTTACACGTTGTATATAATACATCGGATTTACAATGAAGGTACTTGTTAAACCGCTTCTGATGTTGTTATTAATTATCTTATTGTAGCATGGGAGTAGTTAAACATTAAATCCAATTAATCATTTACAAATACACAACGGTAACACAATGGGTAAACAGCTGCACCCGTATCAACTAAACTCCTTGTGTCAACCTCTCTGTTTATACCCGACCCGTACAAAAGTTGTGAGGCTGCACTTCACCAAAGTTGTCTATAGATGAACTTGTGTAGAAGAATAATGGTCTCAATTTTGAAGGATTGCCAGACTGCGCGCCATCTGCTGCAAAGAGTTCGAACTTTCCGCTGTTCGAAAATTGAAATTTCAGATGAGTAATCTTGAAACGCGAATTGTTTCATTTGTCTTCTCCAAAATTGTTTAATGTTTGCTCAACTTGGAAAAACAAAGATGTTTAAGCGATATTTGGAATTTTAAAGTAGGTAAATATAAACTTTCGAACGGTTCTGTGAACTGAAGCGTAGACTAAAAGTCGTACGTTACGAAAATCTCTGAATATTTTTAGCGTCTACAGCTCACAAATTTTATCTCGTCTCTGCTTCGGTTGAAAAATGTTGGTTCAAGAAAATAACATTTTCAAGCGAACTAAATCTCTTTGAAAATAATGGAGTCTAGTTTTTTACAAATTAGTGTGTACTAACACGTCCACAGATCTTAATCTTCATAGACATCTTTTTCGTAGATTCAACTCAGAATTTTCAAATCATGATGTAAATTTTTTTAGATATTTTTGGCATTCAAGTTAAGACGAGGCCTGACTTTCATAAAGTTGAAAATCGCGTGCGCCAAAAAAAATCCGCAAAACGATTCAGAACGAGTCTAATTTTAAGATTAAAATCAAAATCGACTAAAATTACAATATTGCATTTAAGTCATTTTTGAACTTACATTAGTTAGTAAACAAGATTTTCGTATTGCTAGTAAAATATGACACATAAAAATCAAATAGATTAAACACAAAACTAAAAAAAACACTCAAAAAGAGACCATTTTCAAAAATAAAATTTATCGTGTGAAAGTTTTCCAATTAGGTAACGCTACTTACAACGTAAATATAAAGGTTTGAAAAAACATATATAAGTTTCATATTGATAGAGTCTGTGGTAGATTCAGTACAATCGTTCAAAAACTGTTGAAAAAAGGAAGGCCTCCTCTTAATATAATAGAGATATAACATGTATCATACAAATGAGCCCGTAATTTTTCAATGTTATGAACGGAGAAATAAAAAAACACTGAAGTTTTGCTATTAAAATAATTTGGCCAAGTACGAGTCGGACCCGCGCAGAAATTGTTCCGCCCTTCCACACAATACGGGTACGGAACCCTAAAAACATTACAGTAAATAACAACAATAAAGATGTAAAAGCAACATAAGGGCGATAAAATGGTAGCTCCTGACAATTTACTCGGCATCCTCTGGGAACGGAACCCAAATTTTTTATATGTTTTGTTTTACTTTAAAATATGTACAACTATTTGACCTGAATTATTACCATCTTTACTTGGAGACCACCTCGAAGTAATTCGGGGGAGAGTAAGAGGACAGCTCACAGGCAAAAAACCAGGAGGCTCACCATGCCTGGGACCGATAGATGGCGGTATATCCATCCCTAATAGCCGGGCCTTATATTGAACAGACTGGTAACGGGCAGCGGCGTCACTGGTGCGAGGGTTCCGGCACCGCGCTCACCGACCCGCCGGCCTAGCTTGTGTGAGTATGGGCAATTCTTCCAGGATGACTGCCAGGAGTAGCAAAGTCCTAGAAAGGCTTATTTCCAGCAGTGGACGAACTAGCCTGATGGATGGATGGATGGATTACCATCTTTAAGATAGAGCTGAAATAAATAACGTAAAAAAACATAAAAAAAACGTTTTTCGACGGGTACCAGCAGCCGTAGCACAGTGTTTAATCGTGCGCGGCGCCACTCAGTTGAATCACAAATGCGAGGAGACTGACATACTGTACATAGTGTCACGCTCCTCGCACTTGTAAGTTCCCAGGGTTTCATTATTTTTATTAATTACTGTCATAGAAGCCATAGTAATACGTATTCTGTGAAAATTTCAACTGACGGCTGAAACTATAGACCCCTGTGACAGACGGACAGACAGACAGGCAGCGGAGACTTAGTAATAGGGTCCTGTTTGGCACTCTTCGGGTATGGAACCCATAAAATAGTTTTTTTGTGAATCTCTTCAAAAGTTGTTGCGTAATCAGATAAATTAAAAATATATTAAATGGACCGAAACACCTGACACCTAATAAATTATCAAAATTATCACGATGATAATATTTATCAGTAGGTGTCCTGACAATTAGGTGACCTGTTTCGGTCCAGTTAAGGCCCTACGGAAAAAAAAATCGACACTTTTAGAACTTGCATATGCACTTCAGTAAAGAAGGTATTATTTTAATAAAATAGTATACTATTTTTGGATACTTTTTCTAGGGACCTATTAAACAGAAAAGTGATTGGAGAAATTCGGCTCGATAAAAATATTTATTGAAATGAGGTCTTCTTCCATATCTCCTGGCTTAACAATTTGGAATGACAGATTATGGATTGCGATTATATTAAATTATATGGGTTTTAACAGTATTTAACAGTACGGAGGTAGCTGAAAACCAGCGCCAACCAAAGCATGTTTTGGATGGCACATAGCTGAGCTACATCCTTTTGTCGTGTTATTTTTATCTATAGATCCCTACTCAAGTAAACCTTTTTCTACTGTGTTAGCTATAAGTTCTTTTTATTCTTTTGTAAACGCGCCAATAAATTTATTTTCTTTCTTTCTTTCTTTCTTTATTTAGAACCTGGCCTTGGATTATATATCTTTGGTTTCCAACTGGACTGGGTGCCTATCATCAAAAGCAAAGATAAAACTGAACTTTCAAAATAGCCTTTAGTGTGTATTGAACTATTTACGAACTGTGTCGTCACTTCAAGTGCGAACATATCCTTAGGAAATCGGAAATCGATAATTTTCGATAATAAGCATCCAGTCCAGTTGGCAACTAAAGATACATAATAGACAGCTGGTTAAAAAAAATGTATAGTAGCTTTAGTACATTTTATAATAATAAAAATCCGTCTTTTTGCTACTTTTCCACGAATCCGTCCCTCCTGCACTAAGGGTTTTTTCGCATATGAATTAACAGGGACGCAAAAACTTTTACATATCGTTTATTGAAAAAGGCGTTACTTTGCGGAAGTCCATCATGAATTTGTGGATATATTAATAATTTGCAATATTCCGCTAAACACTCTTACCATGCTATTCAAAATGCAGACTCAAGCACCGCCCGCCCTCCCGCATAAAATATGCCCAGGCAAAGCAAGCAGTTCGTCAATAATTCATTTGCTGTTGAACGGTCGGGTGGACTACACATCCCGAGGATGCCTCGTTTAGAGGCGAAACACGTGTCGATAAGTTTTCTTGCTTGTTATTTAAGATTGCTTTATTTTAAATATTGCAAATTATTAATATATCCACAAATTCATTTTTTACATATCGCCTTAACTTATGTACGCCACAATTTGTTCTCTTTCAGGCATGCTGCTCTCTTCAATTCTGGCCGGATTCCTAACAGACACATTTGGCCGTAAACTGTTCCTCCTGGCTGGATACGGAGGGATATTCCTCTTCACCGTCATGTCGGCGTCCAGTCAGACTTATGAGGTGCTGGTCGTCGCCAAGTTCTTTGAAGGATTGTTGTAAGTATATTTTTTTATGAGCGGTCTGTATACACGACAAAGAAATAAGGAAAGAAAATATATGAATTTGTCAATAAACAACTAATTACACTAGAACTTAACATTAAACAGACAAAAAGTACGCAGCTCAGCAATATGCTGTGAGTGCGTACATCTGCCCAGCGCTGATTTTCAGCTGTCCCTGTTATCACTAAATACTACACGTAGAGCGGGTAGTTTGGTTTTTTAATTAAAACTAAATATTAAAAATTTGATGAACATCATTATTATAGAAATACAAATAACCAAAAATGTGATGAAAAAATTACAATAAAAATATTAAGATATATAAGGTATAGTAAAATAAACACATGAACACATACGGTCAGAACATATATAAGGTATAGTAAAATAAACACATGAACACATACGGTCAGAACATATATAAGGTATAGTAAAATAAACACATGAACACATACGGTCAGAACATATATAAGGTACAGTAAAATAAACACATGAACACATACGGTCAGAACATATATAAGGTATAGTAAAATAAACACATGACCACATACGGTCAGAACATATATAAGGTATAGTAAAATAAACACATGAACACATACGGTCAGAACATATATAAGGTTTAGTAAAATAAACACATGAACACATACGGTCAGAACATATCCATTGTATCTTTATACAAGGTTAAATTAAATTAGTTGGCGAAATTTGAAACATATGTAAAACATGTCCATATATGAATAACTTTTTCTATTAGGATTGTGCAAAATTCTTATAATTTGTTTTCACCTTTCCATACTGGACCAGTCAGCTGATCAGGGCAATTTGTATGGGAGGAAGTGAAAAAAAGTTACGAATTTGCCTTAGCTCCAAACAAACAGTTGTTCATATAGACTAGTGGCACCTGTGTTTTGAGTTTCACTAACTAATATTATTTAACCTTATAGAAAAGACCTTATCCATACTATTGTTTTGTTGGTTTGTCCTTCTTTCACGTAGCAACGGAGCAACGGATAGACATGATTATTTGCGTAAAGGTCTAGGCTGGAGAGTATACGTTTTATCCCGGAATACTGCAAACTTGATCAGCGTAGGCGAAGCCGCGGTCAAAAGCTAGTAAGGTTACAAATAAATACCGATATAAACTGTTCTGTATCGTTTAAATGGATTCGTTAATCGTTAATTTTTTATTAATATCGTTATGAACCATACATACATATACTCACGCCTGTCTCCCAGACGGGTAGGTAGAAACTACAGGGGATCTAAAAAGGCCGACTTGGTTGAATCATAAAATGATTTGAATGTAGGATGGAGTCAGAGATTTTTCACGCGAGCAAAAGAGATGGCATTAGAACAGATTCATAATGTGATTCATGCAAAACGGCCTTTTTCCAGCACCTGATCTGCTACGATTCGAATACACCTCTTTCGCCTCGTTAACATCCATCAATCTAGTCGTACAAAACCTTCTATTCCGGCTACTTTTGAAATTGCTTTTCTTCAGTATGTCGCCAATTTGTCAGCATACGTACTAGGCCGGCCGGGTTGAGCCTCACCTTCCACCAGCGCATCATAAATTTCTTTGGTCACTGTGCTGTCATTCATCCTTCTACATGTCCAAACATAATAAATGAATCATCAAAACGAAATAAATATATGTAACTTTTATGCCGATTTTTTTTTACGATAATGGAATAAAAAAAACAACAGAAGGTGGGTTATTCGAAAGATGGTATAAAAAACATTGTTGCATGAATTTTATTTAAATTCGTGATGTGAGGTATTTACGTATCAGTAACTAAATGCAGAATTAAATGAATAACAAATTATATTATGTATAATGTTCTTTTTATAGTTTTTTTTTATAACCGAACCTAAATTAGGAGAATAAAATAAACATTATTAAAGGTAAGCTGGTTGCTTGACAACAAGTGGTACAATTGGCTAATTAAGCAATTATCCGTACCCTTATTATAAATGCGAAATTGTGTTTATTTGTTTGTTTGTTTGTCCTTCTTTTACGCAGCAATGGAGCAACGATTTTTCGCATAGAGATATTTTTTAGGCCGGACAGTTACATAGGCTACTTTTTGTCTCGGGAAAATGCAAACGAAATCAGCGCGGGCGAAGTCATGGGCAAAAGCTGGTAACATATGAAGATAGATAATATTATCTTTACTGAGCCTTTTATTGACGGTTGGAAGGATAAAAAAAATGTTTTTTTTTAATGTTTTACAATATTTTTAGGTCTCTTCAATGAATCACAGAAGATCTTTTATTTATTTCTACACTTACAACAAAACCCTTTCGTCCAATATGTTCAACTATCTGTTCAACCAGTTGAACAGATTGGATTGATTTTGACCAGTTTTTTCAACTTATAAAATAGTTGAACTACTTGGAAAAAAAAGTGCAAAAATTTCAATTACAATATTTAATGAAATGAAAGTACATACTAACATTCTAATAAGAATTTTCTCCGTTTCATTTGTTGTTCCATCATGTTTATTGCACGCGATAATAATGCACTTTCCTCAGAGGGATAAAGATCTCTTTGGTCATCATAACCTTGGGGTTATCCTTTCGTCTATTCTCTATTTCATAATACTGGCCACTTAATGGAAATGCATAATGAGTTCATTTTGACAGCTAGATTGACTCTTGTTTTTCATTGTCTGATAATTTATAAATTTTATTAAAATTGATTATTAATTTAAATTTATTAATTATAAAATTCAACTATTTTATAAGTTGAAAAAACTGGTCAAAATCAATCCAATTTGTTCAACTGGTTGAACAGATAGTTGAACATATTGGACAAAAGGCAACAAAACGTGTTGAAGATGTGATCTCAGAATCATGCAAAGACTTTTCACGTTTGCCTTCTCTCAGTAAAAAGAAAACTTTTCTAAAAGAAATGCCTCCAAGCGTGATTTCAAGTTCCACTTTACAAGTTTTTTTTTTTTTTTTCATAAAAATAGAATAAAAGTCTCACCAGATTCTTCTGGTTAAAAGCGTGAAGGTTATTCTTACCCATTGTTTTTCTACGTTTGACGTCTTGATTCTAGCAATTTTATTAGTAACTGTTTTTTTAGTTTTTAGTTTCTTCTGATCTTGAATTAGAATTTATAATTTAGTATTATTTAGGTTATTTAAGTTTCTTGTTAATAAAATATAAAGTTAATTTATATTAGAAAAGTTTTTATGTTAATCAGAGATTAGCAGATATTTGACGGTTAAAAACATAGAAGTTGATTGTTGATATTGTCAACATTTGTTAAAACTTAGTACAATACACAAATCGACAAATTTTTGCTTTTTAAAATAATTCAACCTATTTGAGTGGTTGATTTTTAAAAGTTATATCGCTTTATTAAATTTTATCACAAAATACGAGTAACTACCTATTTCGTCCAAAAGCTTCTCTTTCACTACTCAAAAGCTCTCCGCATCCGCCAAAACTGTTTTAACAATTAATTACCCACAGAGAACCATTTGAATTCTCTTCACTACCTAAATTCAAGCCCTCGTTTAGCTCTTTGTAGAACACGTTGCGATCTACTAAATGAGATAGCTAGTTTAATTTATGGCCTATGCTTCTTGTATAAACACTAGATTTGGTGTGTAGTAGAGACCTATTTAATCCGAACGCTGTCGCAACCTGTTAAGGCGATATGTAAAAGTTTTAGCGTCTCTGTTATATGCGAAAAAACCCTGAGTGCGAGAGGGACGGATTCGTGGAAAGTAGCAAAAAATCGGTTTTTTAATATAAAATGTAATAAAATTGCTATCAAAATTTCGTTTAACCAGTTCCTAGATATTGTTAAAACCCATCATATAAAATATAATTGCAGTCCATACGTCATACTGAATTGTCAAACCAGAAGAATTGGTGTCGAAAAATACCTCATTTCAATAAATATTTTTATCAAGCCAAATTTCTCCAATCGCATTTCTGTTGTAACAGTGTGTAAGAATATTTTTTTTTACAATAGTTTGATTTTTTTATAAAAATATAAAATAAGCATATATAATAAAAAAAAAATCTCGTCAGTGAAAAAGACAAATTCCAAAAATACTTGCGTTTTCAAAACGCGTTTTCGCAATTTTTGACCATGTTCCAGGTCCGAAAGTT
This sequence comes from Ypsolopha sequella, assembly GCA_934047225.1. Classification (NCBI taxonomy): domain Eukaryota; kingdom Metazoa; phylum Arthropoda; class Insecta; order Lepidoptera; family Ypsolophidae; genus Ypsolopha; species Ypsolopha sequella. The sequence continues at coordinate 5,585,340 of OW204002.1, read as the reverse complement.
TGGGTTTTACCATTGAAAAGTTGCTTTTTAGTCCAGATCGTGCAATTTTTTTCAATGCCATTATTGAGTTGAATTTCTCTTTTATTTATCCTAATGTTTAGGGAACACTTATATTCGTAAAAATAAACCTGTATACAGGTTGAAAATGAACTCCTTAGATATATTGAAATCTTTGAATCAGAATCACTTATGGAACACAAAATCGTTAAAAAACGCGTATTTTTATTGGAAATATTTCCCAAATTTCGAATAAATGGCTAATATACGCGACACGATATGTGACTGACAATAGACCTTACAGCCATTCTTACAACGAGCCTCCGACCCCCAGCTATAAATGAAAAACTTCCCCCCCCAAAAGCCCGTCCCCGCAAACCACTATCCCGCCCGCGATCTATTTTGACAGTCGATAATATCTATTTTTTTTTAATTATGAACCAAGAAAAAAGTAACAAAACATATGTTTTCTATTTCGAACATAGATTAATTTCCTTTGATATAGCTAGAGGGTATAAGTACAGTGTTTTATTGTTATTGTATTCTGTTAAGTAGAATTTTAATTAACTTTTTACACAATACCTTACTGCCTCTTCATTCGTCTTTGAAAAGTATAATTATTTATTTAAATAACAAAAGTGACCTCAAATTGGTTTTCCTTAAAATGGAAAGCTGTTATTGTTATTATTATTGATAGGAAATTGTTTTTATTTCCAGGAAAACATAATGGGTATTTAAAGTCGAATCACAGAGCTCTTAATTAATTTGTTTAGTTTTGTCATCTAATTATATAACAATATTCTATTGCTTAAATATTTGTGCTTTTGACGCATAAATATATCTAACGGCTATTCACGATATACAGAATGTTGATTTAGTCAGCAACTTCCGACACAGGGTAGGCTATGTCCACGAAGCTTCTTCCAAAAATGCCATACAAAAAAAATACTACATAAAAAAGAATATATCCCCTTTTATAGTTTTACTAAAAATTCTTTTGATAAATGGTCACTGTGGTACGAAGTGCTAGTCTATACATACTTGGGTGTCATACCCCACCCCGCCGCCACTCCGCCAGTGCAAAATCAATTTTATCATGTGTGTCGTACACTGGGTGTATTAAGCCGCCCCCAAATATATTGTAAACAATTTTTTACCGTAAAGCATTTTTTATTTTTTTTTCTTCATCAGATCCTAATGGAACTGTGGTGGAAGTTACTGACTTAATCAACACCCTATACACTCGTATTAGTCGGACTTTGCCTGACAAGTTCCACTGTAATGGTACAGTTTTTTCAGAGGCAAAAAAGATTACTATATTACAATAGTTAAGGTGGATGGTCCAATCCAAGGCAATTTCATACAAACTTGTGGGAATCAATAACGGCGACAGCAGTATTATAATTAACTTTTGTTACTTTTTTCGAGGAAAACCTATCCAAATAGTTTTCTTGAAACAAAACCCTAGATTTTACATATTAATTAATTAATTTATTTATTTTTTCATTTTCAGTTAGAAGTAAAATATTTTAACCATGTTAGGGTTTGTCTTTTGTTTAGTCAAAGGGATATTATAAATTGCATAGTTTGCGGGTTAGACAAAATGCATTAAAATATCAGAAATTTATTACAGTTTTCTGTGTATTTAATGAAATATACAAAACAGAAGCTATACACTCCACGTTTCAAAAAACGTTCCAAATTTAGTAACTTTCAAAACTAGACTGAATGTTTTTTTTATGGGGTGGTCCATTTTTAGGGGTCCGAACCAGTAGGGTGCCAAAGGGAAGCCTATTATTAAGCTTTCGCTGTCTGTCTGTCCGTCCGTCAGTATGTCTGTCGTAGAGATATTATAAGGGTGCCGAATTGTGTACCAGGCGCTTCCGTTTTAGTAGCTTGTTTGTGTCGCTTTTGTGTTACTATGACACTGATATTGTTGTTATTTACCATATTCATGGGATTTGCACCCATATTATGTGATGTTACGGAACTCTCTATGTGCGAGTCCGGCTTGCAATTAGCCAAATTGTTTGAGAAGTAAATTTGACCAGTTGATTATGTTATTTCCTTTTAATTTACCAGTCTATTTACACCTCCATCTACAATTGTACACCAAGTAAACCAGCACAAATTCAGTGCGGTTTGTTTATACAACAAATAATTAGAGGCAACAGGAAGCTTGTGTGCAGAGAGGTGTTCTAAGTTACGTGATATTTGGTGGAGTGGATATCGATTTGCTTGTGTCTAAAGTTAGGGTTGCCCGCTTTACGTTTCACAGATGAGGATAGATGCGAAATACAAAGATAGATATACAAAACCGTATACTCGTTTTAGAGCTATCAGCGTGTTTGGATATCGGTTGAAAGCGGGGGAGCTAATAGTTTTAAGGTGATATAACGTGCTAGCAAAGGTCCCCGTTACTCCAGGCAGAAAGACCCGCAGTGCGAAAGGGGCGGAATCGGGAAAAATTGACAAAAAGTCGGTTTTAAATTAATGCAAAATTAACTAAAATAGCTACAAAAAATTCCATAACCAGTTATTTAGGTGTAGTTAAAACCCATCTAAATAAATATTTTTCAAGTCTGTATGCTATCCTAATTTGTCAGAATAACAAAAAAAGTGTAAATTTAGACCTGATTTCAATAATTATTTCTATCGAATGAAATTCCTTCTATCGCGTTTCTGATAGAACAAAATCTAGTAAAAGGTTCCAAAAGTGTTATACTAATTTATTTTACTTGGAACTTCATTAAAATAGCAGATAAATAACTTCAAAAAGTGTCAATTTTCACGGTATAGCCCCTTAACTTTGTAAATATACAACGTGAAATTTAAGTCATTTTGTTGACGAAAACTGGTGATTGTACTTGTCCATATAAACAACTGTTACTATGGAACCAACCCTGAAATCGTAAAAAAATCAGCTGTTCCATAGAAAAGTTAAATACCTACTCGACCCAAATGTATGAAACAGCTGACTTTTATTTCACGATTTCAGGGTTGGCTTCATTGTAAAGTTGTTCATATGGACGAGTACTATCACCAGTTTTCGTTAACAAAATGACTTAAATTTCACGTTTTATAAAGACGACCATTGAATATGCTTCTACTCTTTGTAGATTCGGTCTCAATGTGATCCTGTATTTTTTATTTTTATTTTTACATTTATCGCACGCAAGATATGCGTGAACTAAATAGTAAAATTTCAAAATATTATGTATTTATAATAGAATAACACTTGAAAATGCTTATAAATACGTGAAACCGGTTGGGTGTAACAACATATAATAGGTCTTTACATATGAAATTGCCAATTTTTTCTTAAAGATTCATGTATTCATAATTCCTGTAATTCAATAGCTATTTCAATGATTTGTTTTTGTTTGAAAGTTGATTTCTAGGTTTTACATCTACGTATTAAATTTTATTTTATTGTCAGTTTGATAACCAAAATAAAAATTTCAAAAATACGAGTAGTTCGTCCTAAATGCCGTCCATTTCCATGATAAGATTCGTAATAATTTCTTACAGCTGAAACTTTTAGAAAATTAAATAAATGTTGCTGTTAGCTTAATGGTGTCTCATTCATACAGAAAAGAAATGACATAATTTGGATGTGTCATTCCTAAAAAAAATGCAAAAATGTTAGTAATGAAAATTTAGTTTTCTTTAAATTCTCTATAGTAAACGGAACTTTCATATGTAAAGGCCTAATATAAATATGTTGTGAACAAGTGTTTTATTACAACAAAGATCTATAATAATAGTTCCACAAAGAGCCGACAATAACAACCATCAACAAAACTTTATTCCCTTTCGCCCTGAATCCGTCCCTCTCGCACTGCGTGTTTTTTCGCTTGGAGTGACAGTGACAAAAATAAGAGGCCGAAGGTTTAAGGTAAGGATAAAGGAACGTAATAGAAGTTAGGAAAAATATGACGTCAAATCCACCTTCGTAGTTCACCTCAATATTTATTTAAATAATACAATCCTGATAATGGTGTCAAGTATGTCCAAAAATACCGGAAAGGACGAAAAATATGACGTCAAATCCACCTTCGCAGTTCATCTCAAAATTTATTTCAATAATACAATCCTGATAACGGTGTCAAGTAAGTTTGGAATCTGGACATATTAACATTATTTAATATTTATATTAAAAATAACAGCTATAAACATCTTCACACTAAATACTTTATTATTGAATTAAGATAATTAATTGTGTTGAATCAAGTCCACTTTATTCATTAAACTAAAAAGCTATCTAAATATCACATCATTTTTAAATTACTGAAACCAAATTGTAAAATTTTATCAGAAAAAGATGTGCAGTTTTTGATAACTATAATAAATTTTGATTTTCAGCAATATTTTCGGAAAAACTAAATATTTTAAGAAAGTGCTGTCTAGTTTGAAAAGTCCTTTTTTACCAGTGAATAAACATAATATGTATTTATAATCAAATAGAAAATGATAAAATTTTATTGTAGAATTAAATGAGACTTGAGGATAATCCATGATTTATACAAAAACGGCTCACCTCAGTACGTGTTATGATCGGGAAAGCCGACCAGTTTCAGCAGATTTAGACTGTCTTTATCTGGGCGAGTGAAGACGCTTACCTCTAAATTTCTCTGTGTGATATTTGACGACGTTGACAAAAATGTGGTCAAATATAATTTACTTTATTTTATCAAATTTTTGATAGCATCAGCATCAGCATCAGCTATACTGTTATATCTCTCTTTATCCAATTCTTAATACCCATAGAAGAAAACAGCCTACAGACTCTTCATAACAGGCGACCGATTTCTGTTAACACATCTGACTGAACCAGCAGATACAATTCGCCACTCTAAAATTATATGTTTCGGTAGGCCAAACCAAAATGGCTTCTAAATTCATTACGCTAGAGTCTTCGTCTTCGAAAAAGATAAGTTTGTGGCGCTATACGTAAGATTGGAAGAGCCAATAGAATTGCAGTATCCCGTTTCGATTGTTGACAGAATTATTTGTACGCAAGATGTAGAACAATAGACGTCTTTCTGGGCTGCATTGTCTCTGTTAAAACCTAACCCTTAACTCCTATTAACAATTTTATAGGTTAAGGCCCAGTATCAAGCTAAAATTCCATCCTCCACCAACGCTTTTGTTTTTGATTTGTCTATCCTGCTCTAATATACTGCTGCGCATGCAAAACTACGGTTATTTTGAATTAGCGGCTACATTAGGACTTGTAATTTAAGAAAGTTATCGCAATTATGTTTTTTGCCCGTCAGAACACTAACACTATGCTAGGAAATAACATTTATTTTTTGGATTTTTTTTGTACTAAATTAATACCTCTAAAGTTGTCTGCGAAAACTGCATTTTATTTTATACTGCGTCTTAAATATTTGGTAGGAAATAGAATAAAGAAAATAGCAGGCCAGACAGGAATCATTCTTCGCCAAACGCGGTATGTTCCTACCTAACGACAGATGCTTGACAACGCGAGGAGGATAGATGCATAGAGTACCTTATTTGAATAGATGTATTTATGGCACCTCGTACGGGTACAGGCATAGACTAAGTATCATACTTAGTCTATGGTACACGTGCAAACCTCGGACGAAGCATCACATGGACTTGACACGCGAATAACAATACCAAGAGCAAGCAGGATAGACAAATACTTGGACAGCTAAGAGTGAAGGAGATGAAGACAAAATTTTCTGTCCTTATCTGCGTGTCACCTTTTATTGTTGGGCAAACTAGCAGTTTTGCCCAACATACCAACAACAAACTGCTTCATGTGATTCGATTTTATTTGATAATTTTGTGATCCGTTGTTGAAAAGTGTTTGGAACGCAAATTATTTCGTGATAACTACGCAAAGAACACTGAGGATATGGTACATTGTTGTGTTTTGGGATGTAAAAGCCGTAGTGAGCTGAAATATGAAGATATATTATCACATTTCACTCGTAAGTGCTATATTTTGACAAATATTTTAATCAAATAAACTCACAGTAGGATACAATGCATGCTTTTCTTTGTTTTAGGGCGTTGAAATATTAATTTTGAATCTAAAGTTCGTATTTCAAATATATATTTTTAGGCTATATTATGCTACTATGTTCAGTAGGTGCGTGAAGTCTCATAGAAGTCGGCCATGTTTCATCACGTTTCATGGTGTATAAAATTCGGTCGTGTTATACGTATTTTAGGGATACCATTTCCAAAATTGGGGAAATTAATCTCTGTTTCGGTAAATTTATTAAAAATTTATTTCATTTCATTATTTTATTTTTAGGTTTCCAAAAGATTCGGCAGTGAAAAGAAAATGGATTCTGTCAACCGGGCGACAAAATTGGGAACCACATAAATACACCAAGCTGTGCTCAAAACATTTTGAAAAAGCGTGTTTTCGGAAAACACAGAAAAATATGACTTACCTCTATGAATTCTCAGTTCCTACGTTACATATACATGTAAGTATATTCGTCTATTGTGTCTAGTAATATACACTGTTTAAAGGATAAAGGTGCACGTTAGATGATGTTGCGGAAACCGTAAACTGGCGATAGTAACCATATATAGGAAAACTATTACTATGAGGCCAATCCAAAAATCGTGACAAAAGAATGCAATACCTACTCGACCAAAATGTATAAATCAGATGTTTTTTCCCACGATTGTATAGTAAAAGTTGTTTGTATAGATAGTCCCAACGTCGCCAGGTTCCGGCTTCTGCAACATCATTTTAACATTCGGTATATATACACAGAAATAATTATTTGAGCATGACCAGACCGTAAACAATCTGTCTTAACAATACTGAAGAGGTGAAGAGATTCTTTTCTACTTCTCATTTGGTAATAAATAAAAAATGCACCGGAGTCAATAACATCTGATCTGTTTTTGTTTAATATGTTGTTAATTTTGCTTTAGGTCCAAGATCCATTGGTAAAGTCTTCTTCACCTAATTTCGATGATAAGGATCCCGAAATAAGTTCTGTAAGTATTTGTTTCACACACAACTATCTATTGTTTCTTATCAGTTGTGATGTTATAAAGATGCGATGTCTCGAAATTTTTGTGCACCTTTTCTTACTTTCGTTTCACTTGACTGTTTCAGTTTAAACATAAATTACATACATTGGACATTAAACATACATTGGAAAAGCCCTCTACATCCACAAAAGTTAACACTGTACATTGGGAAACTTATGATGCTGTAAGTATATATTTTATAATAATATTAATGTTGTTTTTCCACTTTAACCTAATTTTGTCCCTAACTATCTTGAGTTTTTGTAAACAAAACTTTACGTTTGTATTTAATTATGAATTGTTTATTTCAGGCTCAAGACTTACCACCTATTGAAAAAGTTATCAGTAATGAATTAGAATTAACACCACGGAAGAAAAAACTCGTCTCAAAATTGAAACAAAAAACCATTGTAGCTGAGGCCCGAAAGAAGAAGTTAGCAACTCTACGATCAAAAGTCCGGCGCCTTGAGAAAAAGAATGCCGAGTTGTCTGCTATAATCGAAAAATTGCAGTCCAAAAATTTAATTAACCAAGAAACTGCAGATTTACTTTCATCAATCAAACCTCAGGACCAGGACTTTTTAAAATCAAACAAAAGTAAATTTTTGCCGGAAGTTCGTAAATTTGCTTTAAATCTACACTTTATTAGCCCGCGTGCTTACAATTTAGTACGGAACGAGTATAAAACATGCCTTCCGCATGCTCGGACACTTGCTCGTTGGTACCAGACAATTGAAGGCGAACCCGGTTTTTCGACTGAAGCATTAGAGACTCTTAAACTTTTAGTCAAAAATTCACCTTCTCGAAAATTGATATGTGGGTTAAGTTTCGATGAAATGGCTATCCGGCAAACCATTGAGTGGGATGGCAAAAACTATATTGGTTTTGTAAATTGTGGCTATAAACTTGACAGTGATCTTTTGCCCGTTGCCAAAGAAGCTCTAGTGTTTATGGTCACTTGTTTAAATGGCAGTTGGAAAATTCCGGTGGGCTATTTTCTTGTAAATGGTGTAACTGCGGAACAAAAAGCAACTTTGGTAAAGTCATGCATAGACCTAATTTGCGAATGCGACATCGATGTAGTTGCTGTAACATTTGACGGATGCCCGGCAAACTTCTCGATGGCAAAACTATTGGGTTGTTGTTTAGACGGTAAAGACATAAATCCCGTATTTTCACACAAAGGAAAAGAAATAGTTATATTTCCTGATCCTTCTCATATGCTAAAATTAATACGGAATACATTGGGAGAAAAACGATTTTTAACGGACTGTGATGGGCGAATTGTGTCCTGGAACTTTATAGTTATGCTAAACGACCTCCAAGAAAACGAGGGTTTACATTTGGCTAATAAAATGAGAGGCGCTCATGTGGATTTTAAAAAACAAATCATGAAAGTAAAGTTGGCATCTCAATTGTTGAGCGAATCTATCGCAGATTCAATAGAATATTGCAAAATAAAACTCCGACTTGAAGAATTTCAAAACTCTGAGGCGACAGTTGATTTTATAAGAAAATTTAATTCGCTGTTTGATGTATTAAATTCACGAAATTTAAATTCTTATGAATATAAAAAACCGCTTAAGCCCCAAAATTATGACAGCGTAAAGGTATTTTTAGATGATATGCTTAATTATATAAAAAGCTTGAAAATAGGAACCACTCCCATTTTGAACACAAACAGAAAAACGGGATTTTTGGGTATGTATATATGTATTAAAAGTTTAATATGTTTATATGACTCGCAGGTCAAATCCAAAAAAATGGATTTTTTGTCTTCCTACAAATTAAGTCAAGACCATCTTGAAATATTTTTTAGCTCTATTAGGGCAAAGGGTGGTTTCAATAACAACCCAACTGCTTCTCAGTTTAAAGCCGCATTTAAGAGATTGCTAATTCACGGTGAACTGAAACATCTTACCAGGGGAAATTGTATACCGTTAAGTGACATACATATTTTAACATATTGTAAGCCGGAAATCGTAATAAACAATACAACTAACCGTGGCAGATTAATTGAAGACGGGGCGCTTCAGCAACGCTTAGAATCCGAAATTGTATTATCTAAGGATCACGATTACGTAGCGGACCCAACGAGACTTACGGAATATGCCCGTCAAGTTGTAACTTATATAGCAGGTTTTGTTGTAAAATCTCTGAAAACGCAAATTAAATGTGAGCAATGTTTATCTTCTCTGATTTCTTCAGAAAAATTAGAGGACTCCCTCATATTTCAAAAAGATAAAGGAGGTTTGTGTTATCCATCGAAACCCGTAATAAAATTGTGTGAAATAGCAGAGGAAGTATATAGAAAAAATAAATCTGTAATGAAGAAAGACACCATGCATTACTTACTACAGGAATGTTTAAAAAAATGCATCGGCCTCAAACTATTTTCTGAAATAGTACACGATTATCGTGATGGATCAATATTTGAAAGCCATTATTCTTTATTGATTAAAGCAATTTGCAAAAAATATCTTAACACAAGAATTCATTACGCCACAAAAAATTTCATTAAAAAAGGGGACAACGTGAGAAATCTATACACTAAGCTTATTTTATTTAAAGGACAATAAATTATTTTGCAATGAAACTTGTTTTATTTAATGTTAACATGAGTTTTCCCTGGGTGATGTCAGTTTTATAAAAGTCTGCCTAACAATAAAATAAAAGTAATAAATAATCATAGTTACTCGTTAAAATACATTTTAACTACGAATTCAAATTACAGTAGTTATAGAACTTAAATAAAACGGGGTAAAAAATTCGTTAAGCCTGGTCACTCTGTTTTTAGATGTACTTTGTTTCTGTCCCTTACGGGTGCACGCTAATAGCAAGTCCATGTGATGCTTCGTCCGAGGTGCAAACACTTCTAAACACTGCTAAACGCCCATCTTCCCAAACTCAATTCATTTGCAAACAACCAGGTGTGAATTAAAGCATCGATTTTATCATTCTTAAAATTCATGGCACCTGCAAAAAAAAATTGTTTTTAATGTACTCGATTTTAACAGCACCCCAAGAATAATAAATGGTTAGCAAAACGTCAAATTATAAAATTTCCTCACTAGAAAAAATCAAGAAGTTATTATAAATACTTTCACCAAGTTTCTATTTGGTCTAAATATGGTGCTTTGTAAAGTTTACCTCATTATTTTATTTTCAACATATTATTTTACTCAGAAATGTCACCAATTAGTTCCTACAAAGATAATGTATTTGAGGAAAGTGTAGAAGTAAATTAAATTAACCTTTAATATGTGTCTATGTGTAATTTACTTCTGTCTCTTTTCCATGAAATAAATAAACAAATAAATTAATAAAGCCAAAAATTAGGTTGATAATGGGGTCGATTTGGTGTTACACTATTTAACTTATTTGACAGTACTTATCTTAATTTAAGCTTTGTCTTTTTCTTTCTGTATTGAGAAGACAAAGACGGGACGATTAAAATAAACTTAGTCCTGTCTTATTGTGTAGTCCTGTGTTACACCGAATCGACACTCATATCATGCAAATATAAACAAAAGCCCAGCGTAGCGATTAAAAAAAAAAACTCTTTTAAATTTCAAGAGATATTAATAAAAACTAAATTTTTCGTGATAACGGGTTTGTCAGCTATCGTAACAGCAATGGTTCAGAGCGCACTATTTTGAACAAAAAAAGGCAAAGTAGAGGTCAATTCTTGTATATAAGGTCTTTCAATTTAAATTGAAAGTAATTTTGGAGGGGATTCAGTATCGTTAATACATCACATTCCACTGCAAAGTACTTTTTCTTGCGCAAACTTTTTCTTCAGTTGTCCAAACAAACAGAGTCAGCTGATCGGACCACTTTGTACTGAAAAGTGAAAAAAAAGTTCGCTCAAAAAAAAATGCTTTGCAGTGGAATGTGATGTATTAACGATACTTAATCACCTCCTAAATTACTTTCAATTTAAATTGAAAGACCTTATATATATTATATTGTAAATAAAACTAATAATAATTCTTGGTAACTGTTCCACAGTTTTTTTTTATTAGACTATCGACCAGTTTCGTTAAAATGTAATCACATCACAAATCTAAACAAAGACGAAATATTCCACCTTATAATTCGTACCTATATCATAAAAGCCTGAAGATGTTATTTTAACGAAACCGGTCGCTAGACTAATAAACAAACAGTGGAACAGTTACCAAGAATTAGTTTTATTTACAATATGTTGCAAATGTTTCATCAAGAACCAACAACGATAAGTATCAATTTCGAGTTCAATTCTGATTGATTCAAAATGAGGTTGCTCGCTGTCTTAAATATTTCCGTATGTAGATTTTGCGGAAGTCCCTGGGTAGATTTATGCTCCTTTTAATCTACTCTCACACTTTCTGGGCGAATGTGTTTCATCTTAGGTTTCATCGACCCCTTCCATCAGGCGCGGAAGTGTCTAAGCGTAAGCCTATTGTGTGTAAAAAAACTAAATAAAAAAACTACCAAATATGAGCTTAAGTCATGCTCAGGCAACGTGGGAGAATCAATAAAAATTACAAGACTGTATAAGAGTTGATAACATTGCCCTGAAACATAAAATTTGTAAAATGTATGAATAAATAAATTAATCTACACAAATACGCAATTTTAAAGAATGAAATTAATTTTTAGTTACGAAAATAAATATAATTGTAGTGTTGTACATAAATATGCCACATTTACAAATAATGAATACAAGAAGAGAACTTATAACCTAAAGTATAAAAATAAATAAATAATAAAATAATTTAACAGGCGTTACGACTTTGCAGACAGAATACAACAGCTTCAGAATGCAATTAGACTAAACAAGGATCAGCAATACGCTAGATCTGGATCTCTATCGAGTGCATAGTTTACCTTCATTATCGTATAACATGTGATTGAAATTGATTCCGGATTGTTTGGAGTCAGTGGGCTATGTTATATGAGCGATCAAAGACATTGCTAGCAAGCCAGTAGCTAAGTAGAATAATAATATGGAGGCCAATGTTGACATGTCTATATTTACATGGTGAATAGATGCACTTGCACTCGTTTCACAGTTAAAAACTAATTTAACCCGACCGGTTTCGGTTTTAATCCATCATCAAGGGTTTAGATAAGCTACTTTGGAAGTTATTCCGCTCAATTACTGACTAGTAGCTAAACCCTTGATGATGGTGATAAACCGAAACCGGTCGGGTTAAATTAGTTTTTAACTGTGAAACGAGTGCAAGTGCATCTATTCATCATGTTTTTATCCAAGTTCCACCAAGTGCCGACAATCGCGAGTATTAATCACGTGTCTATATTTGTTGATTTTTATTAGTAAGACATACGAGAATTAGTGAGACATACGAGAATATAATTATTATATTTGGTTTACATTAAAAATTAAATATTTTTCTCTACAAAATAATATAAAATGGTTTTAATTTCCCATTACGAACGCGAGTCTGACTCGCCAAAAATAATAATATTTATCATATTTTGATGATATTTACCAACAAAAACAACAAGCCCGTTTAAGTTGATTTTTGACATTTGACATCTTTGACAATCTGCACTTTTGACTATGTGCGCTTTTGAAATTCTTTTCTTTTGACAATTTGCGAACCTTTGCCATTTTGCGCTTTTGAACTTATGCTCCTAAACGATTTCTGATATCCTACTAATATTATAAATGCGAAAGTTTGGATGGGTGGATGTTTGTTACTTCTTCACGCCGTAAGTACAAAATCGATTGAGCTGAAACTTTGCACAAATGTAGTTCTAGACCTGGAATAGGACATAGATTACTTTTTATCCCATAAATCAGTTCCCATGGGAACAAGAAATATTGTCGTTCAGAGACGCGACTCGGCCTTCAGCCTCGCCAAACATACTGTACCAGGCGGTTAAATAAGTTATCAAAGACCTCTAAAGATACATTTAAAATATTTACTGATTCGATACGACTATACAAAAAACTTTATGAACGTGGGCGAAGCCGCAGGCAAAAGATAGTCTGGAATGATCCTAACACACCTCTTTTGCCTCTTCCATCAATCTAGTCACTCAAGCTCTTCTATTCCTGATGCTTTTGACTTTGCCCTTCTCATATGTCTTTAATTTTGTCGGCCTAAGGGATCGACCTTTCGCGTCATAATATATTTCTTTCATCCTTATTTTTATTAATTTCCTCTTTAAATATGCCTCAATAATCAAAGCTTTTTTTTTTCTTTATTCTAATCACTACATCTTTCGGGCTGCAACGACCCCTATAGATATCCAATTAATCAATAAATACATCACCAATGAATCAATATCAATACATCATATAATACATATTTAGAGAAGTCCTGACTCACTCACTCACTCACTGACTAATCAAAGCCCAGCGAAATTAAGGTTAAACGTCAGTAGCTTAGCGCAAAGTGCATAAATTAACTTTGTTTTTCTTGTTTAAAAATTTAAAATTAATAAATTTTGGTCTGTGGCATTTGACGCCAATTGTTCAGTATTAGTAAGGTTTATAAAATAAGAGTTTGAAATTGTATACACAATTAATCATGATCTTCTCAAAAGTAACTTAAAATGCTGTTTTAACTTTGTTTGGACAAGATCATGACTAATTGTGCATTCAATTTCAAATTCATGTTTTATAAACGTTACTAATACTGAACTATTGGCGTCAACTGCCACATAGAAAAGTGTTTTTCAATTTTTAACTTCTAAACAAGAAACACAAAGTTAAGCTATGCACTTTGCACTAAGCAATTGACGCTTAACCGTAACCTAGAAAGCTAAAATTTTGCACAGAGGTTACTTTTATAATGTAGACATGGAAAAAGACCGGATTTTTCGAAATTCCCACAGGATCGGGAGAAACGGGATCCACGTGAGCAACGCCGCGGGGCGTCCGCTAGTATTATAATAAAACTGTAAAGAGACCGTGTCTGTGCATGTTTTTTACTTTCCTTTATTGTAATGGAAGTGTAGATAGTTATCAATTTATATATCAAAACACCAATTAACTAATCAACACATTATAATACTGTATGCTGAGCGTGTTTGCACAAGTAATTTTTGTGGAAATTAATACAGGTGTTTATTTTGTCGATTTAAATAAGAAAACACATTTTTAAATTTTTTGTCTGACTTTATCAAGATTCTGTTGATGGTATGGTAAGCTTAAAACAAGACGTTTAAACCCATATCAGTAGGCCTTGGGTTTCAAAATGTCTGTCCGCTCTGGCTGTACACATATTCTTGGAATATCTCTTATCTGATGAATAATTAACCGAGCATTATTTGTATACATTTATTTAATAATCGAATTTCCAATGATTTTATCAATATTCAAGTAAAAAGTTTCGTTTTCTATTTCAGCTTCGCCGTGGCCTTCAGTCCAACAGTGACCTTGACCTCAGAATTCTGTCCCAACGAATGGAGAGATAGAGTTATGCTGACACAATCATCATTCGCATCAGTAGCGCAAGTCGTCATAGCAGCAATGTCATGGCAAATTCTAATACGAGACTGGAAGTCTTCACTTTTCGGAGGCTTTCTGGGTAAGTGACCTTGACCTTGAACCTTGAACAAACAAATGTTAACTTTATACTTTGTCTGCTGTTTTCTTTTGCACATAAGAGTGCGGGCCAGTTTTCGACAGTAGCCGAACGTGTAAAACCCAAACAATCGATCATGAACTTTATGTTCAAGGTAAAATGGCAGAGTATTGCTTGCTATACATATACAGAGTGCTTGGTAATTCGATCTATTCCTTGAAAGGGGTTAAACTAGATATAATTTCCTATTAATTAAGTCCTATCAACTATAGGTGTCGTAAAATGAATGACCTCCGAGTTACGAAGGTTTTTATATTATTTTTCAAACTTTCAGACTAAACAAAAAAATAATAATTTAAAAATAACTATTCCTCTCTCAGCACTTATTTATTATATTTCTGCTCAATGATAGATAAGTGATCATTTATAAACAAAATACGTGCCCTGACTTCCCATAATCTCAGAATTAAAAGGTCTTAAGTGGAAAGAAAACCTTTTTTTTGTAATGTTTGAAATATTGACGTGTTTTACTTGAAAAAAAATATATAATTTTCGACCCCTAGTTGATAGGCATTATTTGTGGGAAATAAATGATCCCTAGTCTAGTATAACCCCTTTAAAGGAATAGGTCGAATTACCAAGCATCCTGTATATATAGATCATAGATCTGTCCGTTCGTACACTGTCAGACACGTACTTACATGACATGTACAGTGCTACAAGGATCTGATAGCGCTTGCATGACAGTGACATGGGGGTGCAGCTGTGAAACAAGGAGTATGGTTGCGGAGTTAGTTACGATTTTGGACACAACCAATACACGCGCCATAAGATGCTTGTAGCAATTGTACAGATCGTTCACAATGGGGATGCCAAATTAGTTCCGCATAGAGGACACTGTGTGTTTGTGTCTGTTAGCTTGTCAGTTCACATACAAATAATTGAGTCATTTCCTATTTTCATTGAAAAGTTTATGCAATTGTTGTTTGTGTGGCTTTTGAAAGTAAAATAAACGGAACTTTATAGTTTCCTAGTCATGTAAAGTTGAGAAAAATGTGGGAAAAGACATTAAGGATACTGAACTGTAAATAATCTAGTTGTTCTAGGTTATGTGCCGATCACTGAAAGAAACTGGTTTCGAAACAACTTCAAAGAACACATATCCCCCTTCAAACATTGTGTCTCGTAAATATCATGCTCATATCTTAAGCATTATTTGCATTATTCACCAAATCAGTACCAAAATTAACGTCTATCAGCACAGTAACAAGACACAAACACTCAGCGCCCTCTACCGTAAAAGCTTTTGGTTTTCTTAACTTATAAGCTAATCAAGAAGTTTCTTAAGATTGGACATAGAACAGCTGTCAAAGGTAAATAGACTGTCACCGAACTGGATGTGTCATGTACTTTACTTTGCCATTGGTAAATCTAAGCTTCCTGCGCTACTAAAATTGGTCTACAGCGCAGGTACGTCGGGCGGACTTATATTTTGGATAAAAGTTTTTGCAGAACTCATTTCACGAACAGCTGCAGCTGTTGACCTTGATATTGGCAGTAAGTTTATGCAAGAGAAGGCAGTAAATTAATGAGTTTTTGCAGGACATAAAATTTGATTGCTGAACCCTTGATTAATTTTAGTTTTGGACGAATAAACCAGATTTTACTCCTTTGGTAGGTTATGGGCGGTGGATGGCTCTTTAAAAAAAAAGTTTAAAGCAATAAGAATAGATAGGTACCCCACTTTTGAAATTTCATCTGTGTGTCTTTTGATAATATAGACGATTGTGGGCTGTGTTTGATAAGAAGCAATGTAGTTAAGGCGATATGTAAATGTTTTAGCGTCCCTGTTACTCTATATGCGAAAAAACCCTCCTCAGTGCGAGTGGGACGGATTCGAGGAAAAGTAGCAAAAAGCCGGTTTTTTATTAAAATGTACTCAAGTTGCTTTTAAAATTTCGTTTAACCAAGTCCTAGATAATGTTAAAACCCATCTAATAAAGTATAATTGTAGTCCATATGTCATTCCAAAATGTCAAACTAGGAGAAATGGTATTGAAAAGGACCTAATTTCAATAAATATTTTAATCGAGCTGTCTTTCTCCAATCGCGTTTCTGTTTAACAGATCCCTAGGAAAATATTCCAAAAATAATATACTTGAAATAAATAAATATATATATATATATATATATTGCTACATAGAGCACTTATTTTATTTTATTTTTTGTTTGATTAAAACATTGTATAAAAAATATTTTTGAAATATATTTCGGCCCACTTTGGGGCCGGCGTCAGTCGAATTAAAAACAGTAAATGACATAAAATATATACAACCTTATAACTAATGATTTTGTTTTTCATGATGAATGTCATTCATTTAAAATTATTAGTTATAAGGTTGTATATATTTTATGTGATTTACTGTTTTTAATTCGACTGACGCCGGCCCCAAAGTGGGCCGAAATATATTTCGAAAATAATTGTTATACAATGTTTTCATTAAACAAAAAATTAAAAAAATTATATACTAATTTATCAAAATACCTTCTTTACTGGAGTAGATATGAAAGTTCCAAGAGTGTCGATTTTTTTCCGTAGCGCCTTAATTAATTACATAGATAACTTCTAGGGCTCTTTGTGTATGTTCATTTGGTATTTGTTGCAAGAAAACATTTTCACTTTTATTTTATATTATTTGTAACTTATTTTTTTGTTACCTTCCTACCCTTATTATAAATTTTAAAGTATGTTTGTTGATTTGTTATTTGTTGGTTTGTCCTTCTTTCACGCAGCAACGTAGCAACGGATCGACGTTATTTTTTGCATAGAGATAATTTATAAGCCGGAGAGTGACATAGGCTACATTTTATCCCGGGACAATGCAAACGAATTATTGGTATTAAATAAAAGCATCTTGTATGAAAGT
This sequence comes from Ypsolopha sequella, assembly GCA_934047225.1. Taxonomy (NCBI): domain Eukaryota; kingdom Metazoa; phylum Arthropoda; class Insecta; order Lepidoptera; family Ypsolophidae; genus Ypsolopha; species Ypsolopha sequella. The sequence continues at coordinate 5,567,837 of OW204002.1, read as the reverse complement.
TATTTAAAAAAAACAGCTATTACTATGTCCACTTACATTACTCATCTTTTTCGCACGAACATTTTTAACATTTTGCAAGTTGCGTTGCGACAGCTTCCCGGATTTTTTTTATTCCATGAAGACAAGGAAATCAAAAAGTAACGTGATCATTATTTCATCGAAATGATTAAGGTTAGGGCAGACTTACCATCCATAAAGCCTGTGATTCATCACAAAATTAATATTTCTCTTCAATACATCAATGTCTGTATATAGGGGCGGAAAATCTCAGAAGAGTCACTAAGGGACCGGTATAGTAGAATACCTATTTTATTAAAGCGTCGTCCTACGGAACCTCCGACAGCTGACAAAGTGTTTTACTTGACATTACATCATCAAATAGGGGCGTGTGCGAAATCACGAAATTTGTCATACAGTAGAGCCACTGAGTGATGGCGCCTATGACGTTTAAATGCCCACAAAGTATCGTAATTATTTATAAGCAAGTGTGGATTAAAAAATTTAATACTTCATTGTTGATAGTGATGTACTACTTGTTTCGGTTATTATTTTTCGATTTGAATGTTGCTTTATTGTGCAATAGAATTCGTATAGAAACAAAGATTTTTTTTTTAAAAAGTTTCTCGTTTTTTATAGGTCGTGTTTGAGGTCGCCAAGTTACGCAATAATATTTAATTAAAAACAAAACAATGACGAAGTTCAACTAAACGAAAATAAATGATAGTAAAATACTTTTTTTGATTTAGATATTTAAACATCTCTTGGGGGCCCCGGGGCACTACACCGCATAGCCCTCCGATAGCTACGCCACTGGTTTTGGCACATTTTCCTTTTGTATCATTATGTTGAATGTTGAATGACGTGTCTAATGTTGAGTAAACTCACACTTGATTTTTATTTTTAGCCGAAGTTTGAAATGTACCTCATCACTAAATGCAGCTGTCATAAGTGCCATCACTCAGTGGCCCTACCTTAGTAATAAAATGCCCGGAGCTTAAGGATTTGGCTCTGAAGAGAGAAGGATGGAAGATGCTAAACTGACAAGAGCTAGGTTCTTAAGGCTTGGCCCAAGGCGGTTAGAAATTAAGATTTCTCTTGCACTTCTTCGCAAATAAATGTTAGTGCCACGAATCGGTGCTAGAGGCGCTTGCGTGCAAAATGTAGCATAGCTATTGGAAAAGATAAATTGAAACAGAAAAGTAGGTAATATAGTCACTAATGTATTGAACATTTGTGGACATCAAATATTTATTTATTAAATGTTTAAAGGATTTATTAAGAACAAAACGGTAGTTAAAAAATACATTTCCAGAATATAAGCTAAATTTGAAACTTTTGACCATTTCATTTGTTTACATAATAATACATCCATTTTTTGTATTTCTCTAATTAACTGCTACATTATTACCAACTATATTTTTTCGCTTATAATTCGCTTAGATTAAATTATGTTAAGGTGTGTTAATTCGAAAAACATTTCGAGATTTAAGTTTAATAAGCCGTATTTTAAAACTTGCGGTCCAAAAAGCCTCATATAGATGAATATTTTTACGAAAAAGCTGGAACTTCCATATGCCTCTGTGTGACGTCACTTAAGAAGTGGCTGTTTAGAAATGTGTCCTTTGCTATCAAGATAAATTTATAATAATTTACTTCCGACTGATTTGACAGATGGATGACATATGAGTAGACAGACAGAGACAGACCTTTTTGTTATATGCAATCACCTAATATAATATAATGTCTAAAATTCTCATCTGACGTCTTTTCGGACAATACTTTAAGAAATCATAAAAAATTTATGGTTCATTTATTTACCAAAATAATGAAATCTTTGTCATGAAATGGCGTGTATTCTCCGAAAAAATAAAAAAAATAGTTTTTTTAGAAATTAAGCTATGGGAATAGATGATGTGGTTGGAAATCTTGAGAAGTTAGTTCTTTTGAATACTTGGTTTATTGATAATTTAACCGGATGAATAACTTATAGTACTCCTTCGGTACATGACGTTGTGAATACTGTCAGTTGAAGGCACGACCGACATCACATAAATAAACCGGCCAAGTACGATTCGGACTCGCGCACAAAGGGTTCTGTACAATTATCTATATAAATGGCAAAAAAAACATGTCTGTAGTATGGGAGCCCCCTTAAATATTAATTTTATTCTGTTTTTTAGTATTTGTTGTAAAAGCGACAACAGGAATACATCGTCTGTGAAAATTTCAACTGTCTAACTATCACGGTTCGGAGTCTTAGTAATAGGGTCCCGTTTGTTACTCTTTTGGTGCGGAACCCTAAAATGGTTTAAATCACATTGCTAAACAGCAAGGGTTTATGAAGGACGTTTTTCATTCTTTAATATTTGTTAGTAAATAAACTGAGAAAATATTGTAAATAATCTTATTTTTCTGAAATAAATAAGCTATACTACAATAAAACTATGTAAATACTTATCTACTTAAGGTGGCGTTCTCCCAATTTGTCTCTTTTCAAACTTTCTTTAAGGATGTGTGCGGGGCCAAATGTTATGCTGTTTCATTTCGCTATAAGGTGCACGCTCCGTGAAACTTGCGAGGATAATACAATCGTGCCGATTTCATCGTCGCCGACGCAAAATTCAAAACTTGTTTCAGGAGAAACCACATTTTGGCAAGACTGTGGACGTTTTACCCAACATTATTTTTGATTTTTATTAATCTAGATAACATTTTCGATGTTTGAGCAGTATTATGTTTTTAATTTTATATAAAACAGTAAAAGCACATTTGGCTAAACTTTTATTAAAAAATCGTAAAATTGAAGTATTTTTGGGGTTTTTTGTTGATATATTACTCAAATTTCACGATTTTTAACTCCACAAAAACATAGATCTAGATAATTTTAATAGACTCGGCCTAAAATATTAAAACAACATTCTACACCCCACAATGTGGTGATAGCGTATATATAAATAAAAACATTTTGAAATGCGAAATTTCTGAGCGGCCCGCTTCCACTGAGCAGGATAGTTAAGGCGATTACCGTCGCCAAATTAGCAGCTCGATGTTTGTCTGTATGAATATCGACGGAAACGACATTGAAATAACGTTCAAATCAGTGCACAGTGCGTGGTGGCTGTTACGACGCTCGCTGCGTCCTTGAAAGGGCAAAATAGGAGAAAACAATACTTTTCACATGGGCGTCATTGTTTTATTGAATAATTCTATGTTATGTTTATAGCTATCAAGTTTATTTATTTATCAAAGCATAAATGAATTAAATCACCTAAGCCGCTTAGGAGCAGTAGAAAATTCTAGCCAAAAAACACCATTCAGTTGAAACAATTTTTCATATAGAAGTTTTGGTGGTACGAAAAAGAAAAATGTTGCATAAGTTGTCCTAGAGTTGATAATCCATAATCAATTTTTTCAATATTTTTGGTTTGGCCATAAAAGAGGAGTATGCTTTAGAATGTACCCATTTGGCGATATTAAGGGCCTTATAAACGTTGGAGCAGAATCGATTTCTCCAGACCTTCAAATAAAAATATGAATGTAAAATAAATAACGTCTCCCTAATGAATTAGTAAGTACGAGTAAATAATAGCATTCATCTTAATTATCTACTTAATTAATTAATAACTTTTAAGATCTGTTAAATAGTTGAGCTTTTAATTAAAATAAATCAGCAAATAGCTAACCTTTGAAAACTTGAAGCAGCAATGTGGTGGTTGTTGTTTATCTGAAAATGTAATAAATTACGAATTATTATCGACAGCGATAAATAAATGGGATCTATTAAATTACTTAATGTTCAAGTCTTTTGTAACACAAGTAGCCACCTCTCTTTTTTGCCAATATTTACGATTCGAAAACAGTTTCGAGGAATAAATCTCCTTAATTATTTCTAGTAGACAGTTATTTAAATAAGCAAGTGATGTCTTCTTTTTAACCTTCAGTAACCTTCAGCTCAGCTATAGATTTGTATGCGCATTATTACTTTCGGAGCATTGTACAGCCCAGCTACAGAACATGGTGAATCACGTATACATACTTATTTTCGTATTTATTAAGTATTTATACGTATTTTTGTATATTCATGAATATCCTAGCAGTGGACGGACGAACAGAATCGCTTGCGAGTCAAGACGGTGGAAGCTATTCTTGGATGTAAAGTTATTTATAAAATGAGTTGTGAAGAGTTTTATAAATGCTTTAACGGCAATAGACTTGCGCAATTGGCTCAATTTAAAATCGTCTGATAAATATAAAAAAGATATATTTGTATCCCACACTTAATAATTGTTAATCAAAAGTTTTCTGACTGCTACTTATGACCGTCCTCTAGAGGTGGTCTGAAGGTTCTTTTCGTGACTCGTATATATGTATACTATGCATATATCCATCCATCCATCAGCCTAGTTCGTCCACTGCTGGGCAAGCCTTTCCAGGACTTTGCTACTCCCGGCCGTCATCCTGGAAGAATTGCCCATACTCACACACGCTGGGCAGGCGGGTTGGTGAGCGCGGTGCAGGAACCCTCGAACCAGTAACACCGCTGCCCGTCACCAGTCTGTTCCATATAATGCCCGGCTATTAGGGATGGATATACCGCCATCCATCGGTCCCAGTCATGGTGGGCCTCCTGGATTTTTGCCTGTGAGATGTCCTCTTACTCTCCCCCGAATTACTGCGAGGGGTCTACAAGTAAGATGGTGGTACCTCCACAGTTGAGCCCGGCATCAGCTCTACCACCTGTATATGTATATTTTAATACCCAGTTGACGGTACCAAGGCTGTTCATAACGAGATTCAGCCATGGTTTAGAACAAGAAATACAAATATCAGAAAATTTGTTCCTACCGGACTGAAACACTATTTTGAGTGTTACTTTCCAGTGATAAAGTCTATTCTAGTCACAGATCTAACAACAGGCAATCCTCGTTAACATTGTCTTGTTAATGATTAAAGTCATAAAATTTCCAAATACATTGATATCATTAAATAGGAACGGAAGTACTAACTTATGGGCATTTACGACAAAAACTAAGACTTTTCTCTCGTACTAAGGCAAGGTATGTTGCTCTGAGCGAGACAACTAATTGCCACGCCCCTTCCAGCGTAGAGTTCATCTGTCGGATCGTGGTACCCTTCAGTCTGTCCAAGGACTTTCGTAAAATCTACGGAAGTCAATGATGGACGATCGACTGTTTCCACGCAACTACATAATAGCAGTCTCCCAAATCTCACCAATTTTTTCGCCGTCCATCACCAATAAAAATATCTGAAATCTTATATCATACAATGAACGAAAAAACTACGATATCTGCTTGACACCCCAGTCTCGTCCCTGTGTATCTAGTTACCTACCTTTACGTACCCTTGTCATCTATTATAGATCTAAAGGGTCGTGACAAGATCCAGAATTGATTGATTTGTCTTTCAAGTAAGTATGCTATAACGACAAGAAAATGTCGTCGAGGTTGCTTCGAGCTACATTTTGATTAATTTTCGCTTTGGTGAATTCAGTGATGCTTATTTTTCATTAATTATTCGGTGATGGTGATCCATTCGAGCAACGCCGCAGGGTGTATCCTAGTAGTGCACTAATTATTATTGTGAAACTAGTACCAGTGTTTGTTATAGCAAAAAAGTGATTAGTTTGTGAGTCGCACACTGTTTTTCGTGCTCTTACTGCACATCTCCAGGCCCTTTTGTACAGACGCGCACACAATGCCTCAGCTATTTTGAAAAATCATCTCCTAAAGGGCTAAAATGGGGTATGAAAGTTTGTCTAGAAAATTTGTGATTAAAACCATGAAAATTAGTATTAAGCCTTCTTAATAAATATGTAGAAAGATGTGCTTCAGGGTTTTTGGAAAATTATCCCTTATATAGAGAGAAAGAGGATGAAAATTTGCAAGGAAAATTTGTTACCATTAAAATTGGTACTTAGACTTTTGGTAAGAAATTAATATTGATTTGTTCTGGCATTTGTGTAAAATAATCCCCTGAGTGGGTAAAATAGGGGATTTTATTTTATTTATTTATCAAAAATATTACATAGCATTACAAACTAATCAAATTCACTGTACAATTAAAAAGTAAATAACCATTAATAATAATAATCTACATAAAATATTTACAGAAACATCAAACCATACAGTATAATTATAATAATAATAATAACAAAATTAGCCAAGATAAAAAAAAAATTTGGTCTAAGGCTTAGAATCTAAGGACATCTAAGGATGAAATTTTGTATTGAAATTTCGTCAGTTTAAATTGGTACAAAGACTTTTTTTAGAAATAAAAAATGATCTGTTTCAGCCTTTTTGTAAAATAACCAAAAAAGTAACATGACTGCCCAAAAAAAGAGTGTTATGTTTTTAGAGTTCATGTATGTATGTTTGTGCGTTTCTTTATTCCACCATAACTTCTTAATGCCCGAACCGCTTTCGAAAATCCTATGTGATCCCGGGTGGCTTGGTTATATACAGGCTGTAAAAAAACAAACAAATAGCAATAAAATGGAAAAAATATCAACCTGAACCAAAATTTCGATAAAAGAGGTCTCAAACGATTCATGATAATCCGAAAGGTGTCATGCACTAATACAATAGGTTGTAAAAAACCTTAAAATGTAAAAAACCATAAAAGACGTGCGAGTGGGTCGGATTCGTGGAAAAGTAGCAAAAACTCGGATTTTTCTTAATATAAAATGTACTAACTAAGCTATTTTGTTAAAAATATTTTCACGGAGACTTTACAAATACATAATATCCACATTTTGAATGGAATTTTACTATGAAATTAGTTAGGATTTCAGAGTTGCAGGAAAAAATAAAACAATTTGGAGGTCTTTTCGGAATTAAATCCTATCGAGAAAATTTCATCCAATCGCGTTTGCCTTCCGTGAGAATTTTAATCAAATACTCAATAAACATAAACCCAAAAATGAAATACAAAGATGACGTTATAGTGGAGTAAATGGATTCGAAAAAGCCTAATTTTTTTGGTATCACTTTAAAAACGCCAAAACAAATCATAAATAATTTCTTACCAAAAGGCTTAGTGCCAATTTTTATGGTAACAAATTTTCCAATAACAAATATAAAACGTGGTACAGAAATTCGAAAAAATATTGTTTTGCCTAACAGGATGTAAAGTTCTATGAGAAGTTCTATTCGTTATTTTACTTCTATTCATACGCAGTGTTTGTGCGATATGTAAATAAACCATCTCAGACGAAACTGGTTGGGAAGTAGTGAAATAATAGGTTGTGATTTATTCATCCACTTCTATGGGAAAATCTCATTCGAATTTATATGCGAAACCCACGCGGTCAAAGTCGTGGGCAAAAGTTAGTACATTAAAAAACGCTATAAAATACATTATACTGGTATGTTTATAACGTTGTAAACGTCTGGCTCTGAGCCAGAAGTTACATATGTGACGCAGTTTATGACCGTTTCAGTCTTATGCCAACGTTTTTTTTTATCAAATATCGTTTTAATGGTTTTCATCCATCCATCCATCAGCCTAGTTCGTCCACTGCTAGACAGAAGCCTTTCCAGGACTTTACCACTCCCGGCGGTCATCCTGGAAGAATTGCCCATACTCACACATGCTGGGTAGGCGGGTTGGTGAGCGCGGTGCCGGAACCCTCGCATCAGTGACGCCGCTGCCCGTCACTAGTCTGTTCCATATAAGGCCCGGCTATAAGGGATGGATATATCACCATCCATCGGTCCCAGGTATGGTGGGCCTCCTGGTGTTTTGCCTGTGAGCTGTCCTCTTACTCTCCCCCGAATTACTTCGAGGGGGTCTCCAAGTAAGATGGTGGTACCTCCACAGTCGAGCCCGGCTAAGCAAATGATTTTTAAATTTATTTATTTATTACTAGTGTATCTCATTTTATGCAAAAAAATATAATGTGATAATTTTTTCTCTATCAAAAGTAAGAAATTATTGTATGTCTAGTCACCTGCAGTCATGGCGCTCTATTTATAAAATATATATATAATATATAAATATATATATAAGTATAGCCTAACATGCTGACGTCCGTACATTCAGAATATACAGATTGTCTTTTAAATGTAACCCCAATAATGTTATAGATTGTAGAAGAATAAAAACTGGTTTCTTAATAACCATATTAATTTAAAAAAAAAGTTAAAGATTTCCGTAAAATCGCAAGAAATCATGGTCACCTGAAGAGAAAGACAATTAGATCGCGCAAAAATATTTTTTCACCTCACTAGCTTGAAAAGCGCGCCCATGCTGCTAAAAATCAGTGAGCAAAAGTCAATTTTGCTCTTACTCAGTGAACAAAAGTGTTTTGAATTAAGAACCTGTGAATTGGCATTTCATATTTCATTGGCTCACGAAACTTTCAGCAACTCCATAATTAACTGCTTAAGGGAAAAAGGGATAGAAAACATCAGTGTGGTGGCTATCTTTTTCACTCTATAAGGATTCCATTTGAATTGGGAGGCTATACACAGCAGCTTATCGGATATTATAGACAAGGTAAACTTCTCGTAATCCTGTGTATAGCCTCGAGGCTATTCACAACCCTGCAGCTTGTCGGATACCATAGACAAGGTAAACTCTCGTTATTCTGTGTATACCCTCCCAGTGTATATGGAATCTATACCATAGACTATATGGGCTCCGTATAAACCAATGAACTTCTACCGGAAATGGATGGAGTAAAACGCCCGCTGATTTGTGTTTTCGATTGGTTTATCAGAGATTTTCCGATTTTTGACGGCTTTTGGGATTCAATTAACATTCTTTACATTTTTTTTCGTGTGCGATATTTGTATATGGTGTATTATTAAAAAAAATAAACCATTGCATAAGCTTGTCTAACGAAAACGCATTAGCGTTAAGTTGACTCGATAAAAAGTCAAACGAAATTACCTCTAAAATCTTTTGTTTTTTTCGTTTTGAAGCGCGTTACTCACACCATACAACCTTGAATAATGAAAATAATTATTTCAGAATATTTAAATTATATCAACTAGACACTGAGTACTTAATAAAAACTTATTTTTTCATGAGGGTGGGTTTCTCAGGACGCGTTATTTTACAACGTGTAACAGAAAGGTGTAACCACATTTTTAGAGCTTTTTCAGTCAATGATATAGATCAACTTTTACTATCGAGCCAACCCTGAAATATCAAATAAACAAAATCTATCTTTCCATACATTTCGGCCGAGTGGCATTGCATTTTCCTATGAAACAGTTAATATTTTTTTCGAAATACAAGGGTAAAAGTTGTTCTAAATCATTGATTGAACAATCTCTTCAAATATTTACACATTTCTGTTACACGTTGTATAAACGTCATAGAGTTCAATTCTGTTTGATGCAAATTGAGGTGCTCAGTCTGACATTATATGCACCCATAAGACACCGAGCAACGCTATTTTGAAATAACTATTTCATCACACATATTATTATTCGAACTGGAGCCAAAGTCAATTTTATTCCCATGCGAGTTTGCGCTTTCTCTCTTCTGTTCTGATTGGTCTGCGTTCGTGCTTCTGATAATTAGCGTCCGAACGCATAATTTATGAAGAAGTACTGGCCGGTTAAGCATCGACGGAAATAAGCGCTGAAAAAAAAAGTGAATTCTTCTCTCTGTCTTTTCTTTTTTTTTCAAGAAGTTTTCAAGCTGGTCTTCGATAAGCTATTGCAAATACCAATTAAAAATGAATTCTAGTAGTGATAATTATATACTAACTGTTGAAAACATAGTAAATGATGCAGCTAATGTGGTGCAACAAATTATTACCACAAAATACCAGATAGCTGTAGCTTTTTCGTTTTATCATAGGTAGTGATGAAAAATAATGGCTATCAGTCGGGGCCAAGATATTTTATTCTCAGAAAGCGTATATTTATTATACTTTAGAATCCTTCGCTTCGCTCTGAATTCAAAATAATGCCCTTGACGTACATAATGGGGCCCCTTGGGTAATAGAGAGGACACTAGCAACGGAGGCGTGGCCACATATGTTCGGCTGGTCGTACTAATTACTTTTATTTAAGGCGATAAATAAAAAACTAGGGCTGCTTCTTTTTTGTGTATTTCATGGAATACACGGAAATTTTAATAAATTTCTGGTATATGTATTTTGACTATATAATCTAGAGTTTTTAAATTGGAAAACAGTCATGTTTGGATAAATTTTCCTCGATAGAAATAATTTTTGAAATGAGGTCTTCAAACACACTTTTTCTCCTCGTTTGACGAATAGAAACCATATACAGAACTCAAAACATATTTTATTAGATGTGTCTCAAGAATATCTAGTGATTTGATATTTTGCTAGCTAGGTACCTATTTTAGTTTTTTTATATAAATTATAAAACTAACATTTTTCGCTTTCGCCTTGAATCCGCCCCTCGTTTTCGCTTGGAGTGACATTGACAAAAATGAAATTTGCAAAGCCTCTTAAGAAGGTACTAATTTAATTAAAATTGTATCAGAGACTCACGGATCCCACAGTCAAAGTTATATGCAATTTTTTGGGTCATGTTTAGTTTTAAGATAATATACCTTTTTGATAAATAAAAGTATTCAATCATTCATTAATTCATTCATTCAACACCAATTGTCAGTGTACACTACAGAACTATGGTGTACACACTAGCCGGCCACTAGTGAAACGTAAAAGGAATTTTATTGGTACCAAGGCCTTAGTTATGTTTTGGATGTCTTTTCGCAGTACCGAAATGTAAAGCTTAAATAACGTTATGGTAAATGTATTACGTATAAAGACGACAAAAATGTAGTACTGGTTTAACGATCTGTGAAACCATAAACAATTCACTGGCATTGGAGGGTGAAAATTAAATTATGAACACCTCAACATTTCCTTTTACTTACCCTGTTTGCTTCCGAATATTTTATTTAAGTTTATTTCTTACATCTTTTTTAGGGTTCCATACCTGAAGGGTACCAACCGGGACCCTAGGTTTGTCCATCTGTCTGTCACAGTGGCCTACAGCTTCAGTTGTTATAGTTGTCAGCATAGACTTTGTCTGTGGTAGCCAATTGTTTTTTTTTTTTACAGAATACTTGTTACTAGAACCTCCATCTAACAAGAAAAAATAATTTTAATAAAATCTGCGACCCGATGGGATCCTCATAGAAAAAGCCTGCTTTTTTCAACGTTATTAATCGTTATTTGTTCCATACCGAAAAGGCATAACGGAGCTCTTTTACGTCTGTACGTCTGCCTGTCCGTCCGTATGTCACGGTTCTCTAGTTCGTGTTGGCCACAATTTTGTATGGCGACGGCTCCAATAAATAACAGTCACTGTGTCTTTGAGTCGTCCAATCACGGCAGGCCTAGTATCGCATGAAAACACTACGAACCAATCATGAGCCTTTTGACATTTTTAGTCTCTGATGCTATTTTCAAATAACACTTTGTTAAAAATATGTCTTTGATTTTTTTTTTATTCTTCGACGTCAAAGCTCTTTTTGCACGTCGATTAGTCGTGGTCAAAATCTGAACTAACACCGTTTTTTTTAAACGTAACCCTTATTTTACAGCTGCACTCCCTGTCAATCGCCAAAAGTAAAGAGCCTTGTCGAGTAACGGCCATGGAAGTAGTATGTACTACTACGTACAAACTACTTCCATGGTAACGGCGTAAACGTTACCACAGAAATTGTTTTGTGAAGTTAATAAACTTTTTTTTTTCAGTATTCAACACATGGAACATCTACCTATTTATCACTTCACTATGGTCCTTGGCGGCGTTAATTCTGTATGCTTTATTACCGGAAAGCCCCAAATATTTGCTCTCTCAGAAGAAGTACGACGCAGCGAGAGCCGTCTTAGTTCAGGTTTACACAGAAAACACAAGGAAACCAGCCGATACTTATCCCGTAAGTAAACTGTTTAATAATAATTTATGGTGGGGAAATGTGAACACTGCAAACAAAGCAAAGCAACAGATGTAGCGACCTTCACACTCTTGCCAAATGTCTAGAGGCGAACGCAGGCAAGCAAAGTGTCAACAATATTTAGCAAAAGTGCTAGAGAGAATATGCTCGGCATTCAATTAAGACTGTACCTGAGCCTAGAACATGACCAACTCCAGGCTATCTAGGATTAGTTTAAAGAAATTCGGAATCTCCTTGTATTGAAAAAAATATATTTGGTTTATTAATCTTTTCTCTAGGGATCTTACGTATAAACAATGTACTAAGATTTATACTTTTCTCAAAAAAAAATGTTTTGCACCCTCTTTTTTTTTGGATTTTAAGCGTTCGCTTCAAGAACGTGGTTGAGAGATCAACTTGATTTTTTTTAATAAAATAGGTAATAAAAATATGAAGGTATATCATCTAAATTCAATATTTTTTTCCCTACAAAATATTTCAGTATTAGCTAAAAACACAACAATTTGTTGTTTCGCTGCGTGATCACTAGTATTACGCGTCCAAGAACAAAAGGCCAAAGAAAATAAAGCAAATAAAGTATTTGCCATTCGACTTACCTACTGTGCTGGACGGGTAATAAAAAAAGTTGCTAGGGTATGCCATCCTCTTAAGATGAACTTAAGTTACAATGGCAGTTCATTTTGACTATCTAGAATATGCCACACAAATGTTTGTCATATACTCCTAAACTCCCTTTGATTTGGGCCAAAATACCGACACTTTGAGCACCAGCAAAGCTTTACGTTACGTAGCAAGCGCCCGCTCCATACGCTCGCTTTTGTGAAGTTGCATTTGAAGGCAGAGATGGTTATTCTATGTGTGAGACATGGTTTCTATGCTATTTACTACTTGCTGGGGTCGGCTATGCACGGAATAATAGTATTGTATCCTGTTACTGGACATCATTCTTACAATGCATATCAAATATATATCTACAAAAACACAGTCTTATTAAATGATCAAATTGGCGAAGTTTAAACTAGTATAAATGTTCAAACCTAAGATGTTTGAAATAAACAAACTTAAACCGGTAAAAGTAAACAACTTTGTTTCAAAGATTGCGTTGAATTTTGTATTTTAAAGGGTTTTCTGCAAACTTTCTACGGTCTATACCTACGAGTTGACGAACGGTGACGCAAATTTATGTACGTGTGACTTTTACAAGGTGATTTTACGTTTATTTAGAGGATTATTTGTTTTTCAATAACACACAAAATTGCATAGCATTTATCTTCGCTCAAATATTCAAACTTTTATTATCAATAGAATAAAAATAGACTTAAGAGTTGCTTGATCAAAAATATTGAACATTGCCTGGAGGAGCATTTATAATATATTCGTTTTTCTTTGGGCGTATTGTTACAAAAACTTCCATCTATTAGCGCAGAGTGCGAAGCACAAGTCACGTAAAATTGTTCGTACTTCAGTTATATAACAAGGAAATAAAACAAATGCCATCTTCCTAGAGTCCAATTTTTTAGCAATTTGATTTACTGCAGGTAATCTTAATTAAACAGTAAATGTTTTTTTATTGCAATTTAACTCCTTAGGTGATATTTTAATACGATTTGCTTTTATTAATTAATAACTAATAAACTGATAAATAGACTCTAAGTTAACCACAAACCCCCATACTTCGGTATTTTTGTCATACCAAACACCGAGCATGGAGCTGAAATACCAAACGATTCGGTAAAAAGCACCTGGCAAACCTATCTACATTTTTATGTTAGATAATTTTTGTTCTGAAAACAGGCGAGTTTGATGAAAGACGTTCAGGAAATATCGTCACATAATCGTTATCGATACATTTCGATAAAAGATATTAAAATATCGAATACACAAATTCGAAATAAAATATTTGTATTGATTGAGCACATGTTTTTCTCATAATGACCGTGCATTATTAATCAACAAAATACAATCTTTGTTTACAGTGCGCATACTTATGGAAGAAAAAATCTCAGCAAGTCATAGAAGAAATAGGAGAGAACCCATTAAAAACCGGTTTGATGCACCAGCTTGCGATGGGACTTGCTAATGCGAAACCGGTATTCCAAAAACCTCTAGTGTTGTACTTGGTGCAGATCTGCAGTATGATGTTTCTGACCATGTTAATGTAAGTTAAAAAAAAATCAAACTATCTTAGAATTGTTACAGTATTGTGGTTAAATATGAAAGCTGCTATTGCTAGTTAGCTATCAATTGTCCAATATCGTTATGTACCCCCTTCCCCGTTCCATACGGTTACATGCTCCGAAAATTCACTGAGACGCCATCTTGAATTTTAGTTCAGTGCAATTATGACAGTTCAAGGAAAGGGGATGGCGCTGTGCTAGTAAAGGAGAAACGATACGGTTCATTTCGCTTACTTGCACAGTCCCATCCCTTTGAAGTTGCTAGAAATTCCAAGTGGACTGAATCTGGTGTCTTTCTTACTCATTATTAAAAACTTATACAACAAAAAGGGATGCGAACAGTTCATTATCACTGAGATCGCTCTAAATGCAAGTTGGTGGGAATTCATTTGTTAAGGCGAATGACCACGCTAAATAAGCAACTCGATGTGTGTCGGTACAAATATCAACGGAAACGACATTGAAATAATGTTCATTTCAGCTTGCCTTGAAAAGTGGCTGTTACGACAACCACTGCGTCTCCGGCTAGCGCAAAATAGGAGAAAATAATACTTTTCACATGGACGCCATGAACAGAAAAAAAAATTTGAACTTAAATTTTTTAGATCTAAAAATCGCTTTAGGCGTTTGGAAGGAGTAAGAGAATTATTGTGTTAATCATGTCAAACTTTAGATGACTTTCGATTTTTTTTTGTCAAAACTTACAATAGAAAAATAGTTTATAAAACTTAAAACTTAATTTTGACTCTATAATGCCTATCATATATTTTTATTGAAGTTTTTGGACCACCCGTGTGGGAGGAGTAGGCCTTCAAAGACAGGTCCAAATTGCAGTTGGCGTATCCATTCACCTTAATATTCATTTTGGAATACAATATAACTATATTGGCAGCAACTTTAAAGAAAATGGCTCATGAAATTGAAATAGGTCAATACTTTTATAGTGATTTATTTAAAAACAGCTCACCTCAATACGTGTTATGATCGGGAAAGCCGACCAGTTTCAGCAGATTTAGACTGAAATTTTTACTCGCCCAGATGAAGACAGTCTAAATCTGCTGAAACTGGTCGGCTTTCCCGATCATAACACGTATTGAGGTGAGCCGTTTTTATATTAATCATGAATTATCCTCAAGTCTCATTTAATTCTATACTTTTATAGTACTTTTTTGAGGTATTTTGTTATATTGGACGCAAATAAAATATTATACCATATATGTAATTAAATCTCTTCTGCCAAATTTGCAAATTTCGGCACAAATTTTGATTTTGTTACTTCGATTTTGAATATTTGGGAATGAAACTGTAAATACCAATTATGGTCCCAATATTAAGCACTTACATTTTTTTCTATAAGAATATTTTCTTTTTTTATTAGGCATCTTAGCCAAATATCGAAACTGACAAAAATATCGATAGTTTAGGTCTGCTCTAGGTTTGTGACAGAGAAAAGCATTAAGAACAAACTTCCTTCGAGGACAGGGCGCGCATTAGCTTACGAGGCCTTTTAAATTTTCTTATTATTCCGATCAAATAAGTATTAAGTTAACTTTTCTTGAATAATAACAAATAATAAATAGTTAATAAACATAATAATAATAGAATATAACCTACTGTCCTACTTTAATTTTATAATAATGTAATACTATTGAAATAATGTAATAATAATGTTAGACATGTAATGATAAATTATGAAAAGTACATTTTGTAAAGTACTTAACACGAAAATGCCTTGATCTGTGAGACTTCTTTAGTGAATTTGTCCCAGAAGTGACGTCTAAGATCTGATCAGGACGCAAACATAGAAGTAAGCACTTCAAAATACTTTATAAAAAAAAAACCTTTAATCCCACATGGACTGAATAAGGTAACACAAATACCCAACAGAGTGTACTAACATACAGTACCACCAACAAATCTGTTCAATAAAAAAAATTCAATTAAGTGGTGAATTCGCGAACACTTTTCTTAGAGAAACAATAGTTCAAGTGTTCAAAATGCATCACACAGCATAAGAATATTTTAACGCTTGCGGTGAAAAACATAATATTAATGGACTTTAACGGGTTCTTACCACTTTTTATTTCTTTAGTACCGAATGAAATTTCGCCAAAATATCGGCAATTCATAAAAATAAATAAGAATATAATACAATAGATTTGCATTGATAAGGGTACAAACCGTATTGTAAGAACTAGGTGAAATATATTAAATTATGTTTTGTTATAATATAACCACGATTAGAGCGCTTGTCTGCTAACCCAGAGCACAAAATAACCACTTACAGAAGGTTCACTCCTCATAACTAGCGAAAACAGCCGCATGCACACATAGACGCGTACCTTCGACGATCTCGGATGAAGTCGGTCGAATGCTTATACGAAATTCTGCCGAGACATCATAGACGTACGCGTCTATGAATGATTATCTGTTTTCGCTCCGTCTTCGAGTCGGCCTTCTGGTAGCCCAGAGGGTCACAATATTTTTTCGTTTAGACTGCCTGCTTCGGAAGCCACGTTAAGGGGCTCCACAATGCTAAACATCAGTTTTACATTGGATTTAGTTCGGTCAGTGTAGACTCCAGTCAATTATTAATTACACTTTATAAATAATACACTTTAAACACATATTGAGGTGAGCCGTTTATATAAATCATGAATTATCCTCCAGTCTCATTTAATTCTATAATTATAATACTTTTCAAAAAACATGAATTTTACGGAAAAAACGATTCAGTTTCCATAATTTAAAACTGATTGAAACTGATTGATTGGTATAAAACCAACATACGCAGATACTTACTAAAAAATACCACTTTAATACATAAATAAATTATAACTTATGTCCTAATGTAGCCGTGATTTCAAAATAACTGACGTTTTGTGTGCGCGAGATCTGATTAGAGCAGGATAGACAGTTAAAAAATAAAAGCGTTAGAGCAGGACAAAATTTTAGCATTGTACAGCCCTTTAAGCTGTTAGTCCATTTGTGTACGGCTATAGTGCTCACCACCTATCACTTTTGAGACGTAATACGCGTTGATGAAAAGCGGGTGTACCAAGTGTGGACTGTGACTTTCATTTAAAGTTCACACTTTGGAACACCTCAGACACACCCTAGGGGGTTCATGTTGTGACGACATGTATGTTGTGTCAATGAATGAATGAATGAATGAATACTTACTTTATTGTACACGGTCAAATAAAAAATTGAGTACAGAGTTTTGAACACACAATATTGTACAAGGGCGGACATATCACTTAAAGCGATTTCTTCCAGCCAACCTTTGGGTGGTAAAGAAAGTATTATTTTACGTAATGTGGAGGGGGATACCAAATTTACAAAATAAATAAATAAAAGAAGAATCAAAACCAATAAAGTGAATATAAATAATGCCTAATATATAATATACTCCTATCCAACTAAACTTACACAATATATTTTCAATCAATCATCTTGTGGTTTCTCTGTGAGACATACATTGAGCCATGGTTCCAATTTTGTCCACTTGCAAAGATAAGGTGGTCAAACTGTAGCTTTTGCCTAAGCAGTGCTGAGTGCACCTCAAAGTTTCCATTCCACAGGGATTCAAATTAAACCACTAAAGTGTGGTTGTACGCGAAACGAACTCTCCCAGCACTTTAGGATCCTAAGGCTTTGCAAATACCGTCTTTTTTATTGGGAATAAGAGTGAAGGCGAAACCTCTCATTTTGGAGCTCAAAAAGATTTCGCCGGTGAACTTTTGACATGAAGAAGAGTTCATCAGATAAAAAGAATACTATCTGAATCAAAAAGAAGTGAAATGTGACTTACAAAGTCCTTGAATTTAGACAAACAACAATGTAATCTTCACTCTAACTGATTTACACCCATTAGCGGTGACATATCGAAGATACAACAAATTGATGACCTTCTTTCTTTTCATTGTAAATTACCTGTTTTGAAAAGGTTCTTTATATGAAAATATACTCATAATCGTAAAATCCTGATTGTGAACTCAAAAAACAATTGTTTTTTACAATTATCTCTTATACAGAAAAATAAATTAAATAAAAAAACGGTTTTCTTGACAAAATAATGCTTTTAAATAACTTTTTCTGCTATAAAAGTACACTTACACTAAGTTGGAAGGCAAAGGGAACTTATTCTATACCATCATGACTGAGGTTTTAATATCTTATACCAAAGAGATTTTATATGAAATTGCCTACACCTGAAATTGCCTGAATTTCCCAAGACTGACCATAAAAAACCTTTAAACTATCTTGACCTGGCCGGGAATCAAACTTAAGGCCTTCGTTAGGCTAAATTTTAAACTACTCTACTGTTCAGACGTCAATTAAAAGGCAAAGTCCTAAAGGAATTTTGAACTGGATATGAAATTGTATTGCCAACTTAGCGCTTTCGGCGCTAGATCTAGTTGGAATGTTTACTTTCGCACCCAAACATATTTTTAGCGCCTAGCGCCTAATTTATCAATAGTTTCAATGTTTATTGCTTGCAGTGACCATTATTATTTTTATAGACACTTCGACTGAGTAGAACTTTCATATTAAAAAAAACTGAAACCTTCGCCTAAATCAAGCACTTTTTTCGCATAATGTACAGCATTTTGCCAAGAGGGAGTTGGCAACATTGAAGACAGAAATCGAACTTCTATCCCAAGGAACGTTATTGACTCCTGAGTCCTGACCTGTCCAACTTCCAGATAAGTAAAAGTAAGACCTAGAGTCCAGTTAAACAAACTGTTAGACAGAATCTAACTTGGGCACCTTTAAGTTGGTTGAACAAGTTCAGGCTAAGTTACAGACGGTCAGGCGTTCGCCAACTTAATGTTACAGTTTGTTCGTAATAACTTGAGAATCTTGAGCCGTAATGAATTATACGAAGTATTATAAGTTGTCAGTAACTTTCAGTAACTTGGGGTTATTACAATATTGTCGAAGTAATATTCATGATTAAGCAAGGTTTAAGCTTTTTTTTTCGTATAAAGTTTGTTATTCCTAAATACTGAATATCGCTGTTTCAAAAATTTGTTCAAATAGTTAAATCATAACCATTCATCAGCCTTTGTTCGTCCACTGCTGGACATGATTTCGCCACTTTTGGCACCTCACCCAGCTGCCACCCACAAGCGGTCGCGCGCCTATTATGTAAGAAGGAGGTCGCAGGTTCAGATCGTGACCCGAGCAATTTTTTCAAAATATTTGTGCTTTTAAATTTGTCTCTGATTGATATCAAGTTTGTAATGCACGCTTATAATAATTAATTATTATAATATTATTAAAACTCGCGTGAGCTGACATACTAAATTATTATTACTACAGACGGCTTGAACACTCATGCGTGGTTGTTGTTGACTATATGCCAACCGTTTCACCTATACCATTTCGGCATTATCAAGTCGTTCTTAAGGCGATTACCATCGCCAAATTAGCAGCTCGATATTTGTCACTACACATATCAACGGAAACGACATTGAAATAACGTTCATATCAGCGCGCAATGCATAGTGGCTGTTACGACGCTCGCTGCGTCCTTACGAAGAAAGAAAGAAAAAAAAGTAATTTATTTTTCAAGCAAGTGCTCGTAAAGGCCCACTTTTTATGCATCAAAACCGAACAGAAAGTCGATTATTTTGCCCTAGGGCTTTATTTTTTTTTTTTTTATGTATTCACAATAGTTGGCTTACCTGCAGCCTTTCCTGTGAACCATAAATGTTATACTTTTTTTTCCACTGTTTAACGGCTCTGGATACAGTCCTTTTGAGCCAATTATAATTTAAAGTATAATTTAAGGTTTTATTTCCTCACACTATGCATTGAAAAACGTAGTATGATACACGGGCGTAAGAGCAATAAATTACTCGTTTACGTTTAAAACACTCGCTACGCTCTTGTTTTAAATCGTCCTCATAATTTATTCCTTTGCGCCCTTGTAGCATAAACTACTATTAAAATACCACAGACACGACAAAAAACATACATACATACAAAATAACAAACAATACAAATTAACAAACAGTTCGAGTAAATATAACATTAGGAAAACAGTGGTAAATAAAAAAGGATTACAGCTCAGCTTAATGCTGCAGTAGGGGCTACAGCGCTGGTATTCTGCTGAACCCTGACCTAAAATTAATATTAAAACTTAACCTTTACCTATGCTAGGTGGCTTATATTTAAATACACATAAAGACAAGAAGAATGTTCAGGATAAACAATATAATTTATATAAAATTTATAATTATATTTATATAAAACATAAATTATATACATATATACCAAAATAAAAATATATAAAATAACAAAAATTTTCATTACAAGGCTTATTCCATTTTTGTAGGTCTAAAAGGTACTTTTTCAATTTAATACGGAATGTTGCCTTTGTTTTACACTCTCTGATGGGTGGGGGGGGGGGGGGGTATTATCATACTCCTACGAGTACCCGCAGTATGGCACTCAATATGAAATTTAAAGATCTCAAATCAATAGATTTTGGTAATAAAAATATTTTAAAATTCACAACTTACAATTCCAGTTATAAGTTGAAAAAACAAATTCGCAAAAAAAAGCTGTAGTTTAATGCGTTACAAAAAGTAATACTTGACATTTCCAAGGCTGAAATGTAAAGATCAAAGAAAAGTTTTTCTTCTAAGCAGGTTCCTTTTCTCAGTGCTTGTTATTTATGATCAATAATTCAATATCACATCCTTATCAATAGAGCATTTCGTCCGTACAAATGTCGGAAGTTCTTTTTCATGCGAGCGAAATTGAAACATCCTGCACAATCAAGACATCCGTAGCAACAAGGCCAACTATAATGAAGTTTATTAACTGAAAATGGTAGTTCTTGCAAAGATATATTTTTCCTTACTTAGAAATATTATAAGACGTAAAAAGTCATGGAAGAGAACTAGCGGATATTTACGATAAAATCGGCCAAGTGCGAGTCACACTCGCGCACGAAGCGTTCCGTACCATTATCTACAAAAACGGCAAAAAAAGTTTTTTCAATGCATGTGCTCGTAAAGGCCCACTTTTTATGCATCAAAACCGAACAGAAAGTCGATTATTTTTCCCTAGGGCTTTATTATTATTTTTTTTTTTATTTTTTTTCAATGGTTGGCTAACCTGCAGCCTTTCTTGTGTACCATAAATGTCATACTTTTTTTTTTCACTGTTTAACGGCTCTGGATACAGTCCTTTTGAGCCAATTACAATTTAAAGTTCACAAAATTATATTTGTTTTATTTCCTCACACTATGCATTGAAAAACGTAGTATGATACACGGGCGTAAGAGCAATAAATTACTCGGTTACGTTTAAAACACTCGCTAAGCTCGTGTTTTAAATCGTCCTCGTAATTTATTCCTTTGCGCCCTTGTAGCATAAACTACTATTTAGTATTCGTTGTTATAGCGGCAACAGAAATACATCATCTGTGAAAATTTCAACTGTCTAACTATCAACCTATTTTCAATAATTGTACACGTGCGTTCACTCGTATATTACGAGGTGGCCAGCGGTGTTTGAGCTGGCCTGTGGTGGAGATAGAAGGATCCGGGACTCGTTCATACAAAAAAATAATCCTGAATATAATAATATAATAATAATAATAATACCAACCAGTCTCGAAACCAACCTGAGACGGTTGGGATTCCGCGGCAGTTCGCTTCCAGCGCGGATGCAGAAGGCGGTTCTGCTCGATACTGCTCGCAGCGTTCGCCGGTTTCTTTCCCTGGGGCTCTGAACCTCGGTCGACTGTGCTTCTGCCGAGGGATGTACCGTCTCTCTCTCTTTAAATTCTTTTAGCCAAAAGGGAGAGACGAGATCAAAAATTTTCGAAATAATAATAATAATAATAATAAACACTTTATTGCACACAAAAACACAGATAAATACTGATTTCAGAGAAATACAGGGCAAAGGCGGACTTATTTTAGAAAGAAATTTCTTCCAGTCAACCATAAATGACAGAGATGAAGAAACATTTTACATTGGCTTATTGAAATTTAAAATGAGTGCTTAATGAGTGATATAAATATATATGTAACTATAATAAATATGATAGTCTACATACACTACTAACCTAAAAGTATACCTAACGACCTAACGGTCTAAAAACTAAACAAAGAGTGGGTATTAAAATAAATAGTTAGCTACTGAAATTATAATTTATATAATATCAATAAATCTACTGATATTAATCACTGGTTCTTGATTGGTTTACTGCAAATAATTTAGTTCAAATTTAGTTTAGTTTTTAAGATTATGAGATACAGCCTGGTGACAGAGGGACAGTGGAGTCTTAGTAATAGGGTCCCGTTTTTTACCCTTTGGATACGAAACCCTAAAAACTAACTATATTAAGAACATGTCATTTATTTTCTTCGATGAAAAGTGGATAAGCAAGTGTTCTCTCTTAGCGTGACGAACATAAGTCATAAATATGAATGGAAGGTCAAAAATCGTGGTAATGCCTGTTAAGAGGATAGTTTCCGCAAAACCATAAGTTATTCTTCCTGGTTTGAAGAATCTTGAAGTACTACGTAAAAAAGAAAAAAAATATATTACTTCCGGAAATATAATACACACTTATATCGAAACAAAGTCCTCAGAAGCCGTTCCAATATTGATGAATAAAACACCAAAGATGGCTCTAAAAAAAGTTTTCATGTCGAGGTTTAAGATTATTAGAGCAAAAACCCGTTTATATTATTTATGGATTAAATTCTGTACAAACGTTATTGAACTTTTAACAGGGCAGATATTTCATAGCACCATTAGTTTTTTTTATATAATAAAATTTGTGAAAAAAGTTGTCATTTTGACTTTTTTCTTAGATATTCGAAGTGGATTCTTCTTTGTTCGCATCTCGTGTTGTTCAGAAATTATACGTCACTTCCGAAACGAATTTAAACGCAGGATAATTTGATTTCTGATAACAGATTATAACGTTTTGTAACCGTTTATTATTTGTTAATAATTATTTTCATGAAAATTTTATGCTTATTTGATCGGAATAATAAGAATGTTGAAATTACCTCGTTATCGAATGCGCCGCCATTGACACGAGATTATATTCACTTTGACAATTGATTCCTTCCCCTGTGTTTAGATTAGTGGGATTTGAAATTGTGGTTCCTCTCGTACACCGCTAGGGGTGCTGTAGAATTTCTCATATAAAGATATCTAGGCCTAAACTTATGGAAAGTCTACTGGGAGTTTTTGGGACTCTTAAGTTTCTAGTACGTTACGGATCAACGCGACGCCAGTATAAGGTGAAATTTAATCAACCGCCAGAATTCATACTGGAGACTCGGTTAGTGATCAGGAACAAGTTTAATTAACACTAAGGCGAAATTAAAAAAAAAAATGTTTGCTCCCATAGTGCCTAGGTATACTAGGAATTGTATTAGAACTAGTATAGTTCGTACGGGAAAAAAAAATGTTTTTTTTTTATTTTGTAAAAAAGATCATTGAACTTTGTTTACTAACCGGTTCGGATCACTAACCGTGTCTCCAGTATGATGTTTATACATATATATATTATAGATGTATTTATTAATATATTCTTGTATATTTATTTATCATTAAAATTAAGTTTAATTTGGTAGGTTATTTGTATGTACACTTTATTGATTTTCATTTAATTTACTCTATCTATTACGTCTATCCCCCTATTTTTACTTTTCTAGTGACAATTTCTTCACCACCCAAAGGTTGGCTGGAAGAAATCACTTTAAGTGATAAGTCCGCCTTTGCACAAAATTATGTTTTCAATACTCTGTTGTCTTTTAATGTCTTTTGTGTACAATAAAGTGTCAATTCATTCATTCATTCAATTCGGGCAGTTGATTAAATTTCACTCTATATACCCATGGCAGTTTTTATTTTGGCGTCATGGTCATTAAACTTGGTAAAAAATAGGTAGCTTGTATTCTAGACGAAAAAACTAGTGACAAGAATCAAAATCAATAAATAACCCTTTAAAAAAATCCTATACCTTCATGCTACATGTTACAAAGTTAATTATTTCCAAGCATGTTCTCATATTATACATTATGTATTCGAATTCCATAGAACACCTTAACTTCTTAGAAGCCATACCATCACTTGGATGTTTCAATAAAGGAAAAATCAATGCTCATGAGACTTATCAATCAATTTCGAATTCTAGGTACAACGTCATAAGGCTCTGGTTCCCGCAACTTTCGACGATTATCGAACACTCTAGCATGGGAAGTAGCAATGTCACTCAGGACTTGTGTGAAATGTTGGACGCATACACGTATGGACTGAAAATAACGAAGTTCAATTTACACGGGGAGCCCGAAGTTTGCGTTCCGGTAAGTAAAAAACATGAGCCATTTTGCACCTAGCCTTGAAGAGCTTTTATATTGCGTATACAAGGTGTTTGGGACATCGATGTTATTATTTTGAGGGATGATCAAAGAAGTGATTTTGAACATTTCTGACTGAATTTACTATTATGCAAAGTTTTGTAGTTTTCGAGATACAGACATTTTACAGTTTTGTCTACTTAAACTTAGGTAACTGCATTTAAGGCGCTATATGTTGCAGAAGTGCTGCCACTTTAGAAAAAAAAACATTGATTTTATTTTAATTTATTTCTTAATACACTTTAAATAAACAAAAAAACAATATAAATGTATTTAAAAAGAAGTGAAAATATAAATAAAGCTAAATACTGTACGTTGAAACAGATATTGTAGTGGTTATTTTCTTTTTTAAGGCGATTTATGCTGCGAAAGTGCTACCACTTTAGAAAAAATCATAATTTACTAACTAGAATAATTATTGAAAATCTGATCAAGTAAATGTGTAGTAGATATAGCAATGAACTATTTTTAAATAGTATTGTTTTCATAGACAACGTCTCTGATGAGCTAAAATTTTAACTTATGCCAAAAGCGGCCGTTTTTAGCAAAAGTTAAAATTTTAGCTCATCAAAGACGTTGTCTGTGAAAAACACTCTATTTAAAAATAGTTCATTGCTATATCTACGCATTTATTTGAGCAGATTTTCAATAATTATTCTAGTAAGTAAATTATGTTTTTTTTCTAAAGTGGTAGCACTTTCGTAGCATAAATCGCCTTAAAAAAGAATAAAGCACAACAATATATGTTTCTACGTACAGTATTTAGCTTTATGTTTATTTTCACTTCTTTTTGAGCACATTTATATTGTTTTTTTGTTTAATTGAAGTGTATTAAGATATAAATTAAAATAATATCATATTTTAGCCATAAATAGTGTTTTATTCAAATTTTAAGTAGATTAAACTGAAAAATGTCTATAATTTGAAAACTACTAAACTTTGCAGTATATTTCAGTATATACATTCCGTCAGAAATGTTCAAAATCACTTTCTTTTTCATCACTGAAAACATTGATATCCCAAACATTCTGTATATAACGAAGGTTTCATCACTGTTGTTAATTTGAAAGGCCAACGTGATTCTGACTGTAACTGTTAACGTGATCCTAACAGAAATTTTTATTTCATGGTCAATTGTATTTTTGGTACTTAAGGTGGATGGTCCAAGGTAGTTTTTATAAAAAAATCTTGTGAGAACCAATAACGACGACCGCCAGAAGTATTATTATTTAATTTTGTTACCTTTTTCCACACGTGCCATCAACTTTACACCCGCGAATATTCAGTTTTTCTTAAAAAACAAAATGTTCTAACAGTCTGATTTTGCAATTTAAAACTTTCATACATTGGATTACAAAAGTTTTAAATAACAAAACTAGATTCTAAAATAGTTAATTTGTAAAAAAACTGATTATTCGCGGGTGTAAAGTTGATGGAACGTGTGGAAAAAGGTAACAGAATTAAATAATAATACTTCTGTCGTCGTTATTGGTTCTCACAAGTTTGTATGAAGATTGCCTTGGACCATCCACCTTAATTTATTCCTGTAATCTGAGTTTCTTGGAAAGGCCAAAGGCCGAGTCACGTTTTAGATCAAACTTATTTAATATATAACCTTTTAGGCCTGGTCCATGGTTTACAACAATCCTATTGAGTAATTTTGAAGTTAATTATATTGTTAGAAAGTCTACAATAGAACGCTCACTTCGTTCACTACCGGCACGCATAATCAGTGAATTTTCAAGGTTTTTCTGAGTATTCAATATTTTGTAATACTTTTAGGCTCAATACGGTATTCTATTTGAATAACAATTAATATTTCACTTGAGCACACAAATATGAAACCTTTTATTTGTACACTGATTTTCATACACACCCCATACACATTCATTCACCCTCTCACTCCTCCTCCCGCATACACACTCACACATCATATAAGTTTAGGCAACATTTTTCTTAATTTTTCTAAATCTACTTTTTGTCTTGGTTTATTGGTTTTGTATTTTATTTTTCTTATTATTAAGTTTAAAATATAGAAAGATATATTATATATATCTGTTACCTATGGAAGAGCGGAGTCTCCTATTACAGGTAAATCACTGTCTAAGATATTGTGTACAAGTTTCGAAATAAATAATTTTGTAATTTTGTATTTTTTTGTATTTATATTCTGGAAAAGTATTTTTTGTCTGACCAACGGATAATTAACGGTGTTTTCGTGTTGAAGCAGAAATTTCAGTTATAAAACTTAAGCCGCTAAGCCGAAAAATGATTTTATAAACTAAAAAAGCGTAATTTTCAAAAATATAATCTGTCGCATGAAATTTGTCCACTAACTGTCTTGACAACGGAAAGATAATAGTTCGAAAAAACATGTCAGCGAGTTTCACATTGATAGGATCAGTAGTTGGCTCAGCAGCATATTTAAGACCGGTTTCGCAGCCGGATTGTGAAAAACCCACCTTTTTCTAATTTATCGAAACAGAACACGTAAATTTAAAATTCACACAAAGTCAAATTTAGTATAATAAAAACATCTATTTGCAATTACAAAATAAACTATTTGAATTTGAAGTTTTCAGTGTTTTTCTGTTATTGTTAAAATATTTCAAAAATAATTGACAACATTTACGAGTACCATTCATCTCTAGAATTAATTTTACCTTTTTTCTATGCACAGTTACAGTATTTTTCTGTATAATAATGGTTTGTCATTTGTATAAACAAGATTGCTACCGTTCCAAGCATTGTTTGTATTTTGTAGGGAAAACCAACAGCTAATACATGATATTACCCCAACTCAGTGACTTGTACAAATCACCAGTAAAATCAAACAAATTACCATTCGCCTTACTGGATTGCTATGAGTTTCTATTTATATAGTTACGCTTAAGGGGGCTTTATGCCAATTTAGTCTTATTTCAAAATTATTTTAAACCATGAAGTTGTGATATTTTCTGTCTGAAAAAAAGACACATTTTTAGATCGATCGTTTCTGCAGATTTTTGCGGTTCAAAACGCAATACGATTTTTCAGGTTTTTTTCGTTTTATGTAAAATTTACGTTATCAAATTGTATGAAATTTACAGGACATTAAAGAAAAGGTGATAAAGAGAGTGCTTTTGTGGATACTTTTTTGAACATTTCATACGTTTTATTAGAGAAAAACGTGTTTTTTGAGAGCGCGCAATGTTGCGTTTGTTGTAAGTCGTAACAGCCACGGCCTAGAGCGCGCTATTTTAAACGATAATGAAAGGTCATAGAGTTCAGTTCTACTAGATACAAAATGAGGTGCTCCATGTCAGTGATAAGAGACCCTTAAAAAAAAGTCGAAAATATAAGAAATGCCTTTAAGTTTATTGGTCTTAGGTCCAAGGTCGTTTCTACAGGTCATACAAATAGGTTGTAGCTTACCATTTTTTCTGATTTATTGCGTTACGCCTTTTCTAGACATAAATCTTTAAGACGTATCTATGACCAAGTTGTAGAACGCTCGCCTACTAACCCAGAGGTACTAGATTCAATCCAAAATTGACTTTTGCTCACTGGTTTAAAGCAACAAAGGCGCGCTTTACAAGCTAGTGAGGTGAAAATTTTTTTTTTTGTTATGGGCTTTGTTCATTTTAACCAAACAAGGATTTTGATATTCCCCATATATGTTTCTTTAGTTAAATTATTTAGAATAATACCACTACGTATATCCGCCGAAGAAAAGAAAAATATATGAGATCAAAAAGATCGGAATTATGACATTATGTTTAAAATACATTATTATCCATCCATCCATCCATCAGCCTAGTTCGTCCACTGCTGGACATAGGCCTTTCCAAGATTTCGCCACTGTTGGCGGTCCTCCTGGAAGTAATGCCCATACTGACACACGCTGGGCAGGCGGGTTGGTGAGCGCGGTGCCGAAACACTCGCAACAGTGACGCCGCTACCCGTCACCTTTCCTGTGTTATTAAAAGGTCGGCAATTAGGGATGGATATACCGCCATCACTTGGTCCCAGGCATATCCCTGGTTGTGCCTGAGAGCTGTCCTCTTACTCTCCCCTGAATAACTTCGGTGGTACCTCCAGAATCGAGCTCGGCATCAGCTCTACACATTATTTTAATTATGAAAAATATAAAAATATTGTGATAACTACAGGCGGCTGATTTTGTCTTTTATCAAGGGACACAACATAATAGAAAACCGTGATTTAATAATTTCAGCACGAAATAGCAAAACATAATGGCACGCGCCGCTCAGGTCCGGCCTTTGAAATCCACCGTGCGCCGCCCGTTGATCACTCAAATTGTTGGCACGCTCGTCCGGTAGGGGCGTTCTGTCGTCTTGTGGGCAGGCTTAAGTGGCTTCCTATTCGTCTTCGCAGGAACGTACACATTCTTTACCTGTTATATAATGTTCTCCATAATCCTGTTTACCCTATTTATTTAAAAAAAAGATTTTTCCTACGCACTGATCGCAGCAACAGAGCGCTTCGGTTTTGTCATCATATCGATCTGGCGATGCCTGCGCACACCACTGATCGTTTTTCTAAATCATTTACGGTCAATGCAGTTCGGCTTTGGAATGAACTTCCGCAAACCCACAGAAATCTTCCTTCTGTGTCCTCCTTTAGATTTAACCTGAAAAATTATTACCTTTCATCTCTCTGACTAAACTGACTATGCTACTTTATTTGTATTTATGTATTTATGTATTTGTGTATGTATTAGTATGTAGTGTATTATATTAAAATATTAGGCTTGAAGAAGATTATTTTTCTTTGTGCACAAATATAATACTTGTAATTTTTTTTTTCTTTCTCCACACCATCGGTTGACTGGAAGAAATTTCTTTAAGAAATAAGTCCGCCCTTGCCTTTTATTTTTCTGTATTCTGTGTTTTATTTTAATTTTTCTGTGCAATAAAGTGTTTATTCATTCATTCATTCATTCATTGTGTTGATAACAATTGTTTATATTATATGCTTACTTAAAGATGCCCCTGTATTTATTTTATTGTTATCCATACTGTTTCCTTTGGTTAGTAAATTTTGTTGCCTTTATTACGTAAAAGTATTTAGTTACGTCTTCAAAATTATCCACCTGCGAGTCGTATATATGTTTCTATCAACCTTGTTACATAATAAGGGTGATTAAAATTAGTGCACGATAATTCACTTCCACTATATTCCGGACACGTTGCTACAGTAGCCATCAACCTAATCAACTGATTTGTCTCTTAAGACTCAGCAGTAACGTCGATTATCGACGAGCACAGTTTTCTAATTGTCGTGGCTACATACGTATAGGGTACTGTTCGCAACTTATCTTCAGGGGTGCGTTCATTAAAGAACCCTAGACTGGGTATAGGAACACTGGATTTGTAACGGAACGGGTTTTGTCGTGTAGCGACACTCCAAACTTCAGGTGTCATTTTTGCATTATATTTAGTATAAATATAACGTTGAGAGGACCCCTTCTGTATGAAATTTTACCAAAATATATTATGTCAAGTGACGTTTGGAGCCTATGCAAACCTTATGAATCCTGCTCAGAGTTGATGTTGAAGAAGTTGACACCAGTGTAGCGACAGTCATTTTTTAACGGTCTATGTTGAGACGCAAGTTGATTTTTGAACGGGTTAGCGTTGCTACCTGGGTAAGTAATTCAACTCGGTGTCAGATTATGAACGACTATCGGGATGTTACAAGATGTTTTTGCGGAGGTTCTTGCGTGCTACGTGTCTTGGGAGTCTTGAGACACTAGAATAGTCCATTTCCAGTGTTCTGAACTGTAAGAACACTTATCTATTTGATATAGTAATTTCGTTGTCCGCTTGCCTGATGTCACAAACTTCTAATTTGTAGATCTTTAGTATAATGAATGAATTGACACTTTATTGTACACAAAAGACATATAAAAGAAAACAGAGTATTGAGAACATAATTTTGTACAAAGGCGGAAATTTAAAGCGATTTCTTCCAGCCAACCTTTGGGTGGTGAAGAAATAGTCACTAGAAAAGTAAAAATAGGGGGATAGACGTAATAGATAGAGTAAATTAAATGAAAATCAATAAAGTGTAAATACAAACAACCTACCAAATTAAACTTAATTTTAATAGATATAATAGACCTAAATAAACAAAAACAATATATATATATATACATATTTCATTTGTTTCTATATTTATACATTTACCAAGTTATACAAAGATCGCCACACTACAAAACAGTTTGTTGGCGAAGCACTTATTTAATTCCGTGTATTACTTATGTCTAATTAATGTATCTACTTTATACATATAATACAGCAAAATCGTAAGTTAACAATCTACGAGTACATTTATCTAACTGTTTATGCCTTGCTTACTATTAGTTTTAACAATATGCTTTTAAGTTTTGGCTTTATGGTGCTTATTAACCGACTTCAAAAAGGAGGCGGTTCTCAATTCGACTGTATTTTTTTTTTTTTTTAGTTTGTTTTCATCCAGCAAGAGAGAGTAGCTGGTAACATATAACTTCTACTGATTACCTAGTTTGTTTCATTAAAGTTCTATTGGAAAAGTTTGAAATATTTTATTTTATTTGCTATTCATAATGTAACACAGTTAGTATATACCGTTTAAAAGCCAAACTTATTCCAATTGCAGTTATGATCGACTAACTTAACTTGATACTTATGATCTATTCAGCTCTATTTATCTAATGCATCTACAGTAGAGCCACTGAGTGATGGCGCCTATGACGTTTAAATGCCTACAAAGTATCGTAATTATTTACAAGAAAGTGTGGATTAAAAAATGTAATACTTCATTGTTGATAGTGATGTACTACTTGTTTCGGTTATTATTTTTCGATTTGAATGTTGCTTTGTTGTGCAATAGAATTCTACGCCATTGGTTTTGGCACATTTTCCTTTTGTATCATTGTGTTGAATGTTGAATGACGTGTCTAATGTTGAGTAAACTCACACTTGATTTTTATTTTTAATCGAAATTTGAAATGTACCTCATCACTAAATGCAGCTGTCATAAGTGCCATCACTCAGTGACCCTACCTTAATTAAGTTGGTCCATAATAACTTATTGAAAAATGTAATATTAGTAATTTAAAATTTTTTTCCCATATGAACGAAATAACAAGTTTCTAAGTCTACTGGAAGTGCTCATAGGGAGAAAATTTATATTATTTTGATAATGTAAACAACAATAACTTTTTTGAAGCCTGATTTTCTTACAGCATCATGGAGCTGTAGATTTATGTAAGAGGGATCAGTTTCAACTTAATATCTCACATGGAGAATGAGCAAAAGAGACTTTACAGACAGACGGACAAATAATTACGTATAATACACGTTTCACAAGTCAAATTTTAATCTTATAAAAATATATGTAATAAAATAATAAATGTACATGAACTACTTAGATTAAATGTTTATTTAATTTATGTAGCAATATATATACGATTAAAATTATAGGTAAAATATTATTATACAAGGTGAAATCCAATCAACCGCCCGAACCCATACCGGAGACCCGGCCAGGGACCAGGAACAAGGTTCAATGATCACCAACCGACGGGTCACGGGCAACATAAGTGTTTAAATAACCTTAGGTTCTCATATATCGTATAAAGTTTTTCACGCTCATTTTAACTTCTTGTTTCACCGCGTGTGAGACTCATGCATATTTTAGCTGTTGTTATTTTCTTGGTTTAACCGCGAAAGAGTTTAAATTTGCAAACTACTAAGAGCTTGAGATTTTATACCAACAATCTTGCAAATTTTATTATCTTGTTTTATAATAAATACAGAGTGATTTAAGAAAAGGAATAATTAAGTATAAAGAGAATTTATTACTAAATGATTATTACATACGGCTTGAGCACTCACGTGTGATTGTTGTTGACTATATGCCAATACCGGTTAATCGCAAGTAAGTGTTCAAGCCTTGCAGCTCACGCGAGTTTTAATAATATTAGAGTTTATTACCTAAAAATTCAATAATAAATATACAAAAAAAGCTGTGAATAAATAACAAATCTTTAGATATTGTTGAAACACACCTAATAAAATATGTATGAGTTCTGCATATGGTTCCTATTCGTCAAACGAGGAGATTTGAAATTTTGCTAGCTTTTTTAATTTTCTTTAATAAAAATATAAAACCAACTTTTTTCCCTTGTGCCCGGAATCCACCCCTCTCGCACTGCGTGATTTTTCGCTTGGAGTGACAGTGACAAAAATAAAAGTCTTTATTTTTACGGGGCTAATGTTATGAGGCTGTGACAAACGGACGGACGGACGGACAGCGGAGTAGCACCATAAATGTTCATGTTGTATCTTTTAGCTACTACGGAACCAAAAAAGGAGCCTGAATTGCTCTTTATTGCCGCGGAACAAGAGTAGATTTTTATTTAAGTTTCTTGTACAGTGGATCTTTTGTACGGAGTACTGTGCTAGAGACAAACTTATATTTGCAGTAATATCCATACTAATATACAAATTGAAATTTAATCAAACGCCTGATTTTATACTGGTGACTCGCTTAGTAATCAGGAACATGGTTCTATGATCCCTTTTTTAGAAATCATAAAAATAAATTTTTGCTTCCATTCACACTGGACTAGTTACTAGCTCAAATACAAATACTAGTATAGGCAGTATAGGAGCAAAAAAATCGTGAATTTTTCCTAACGGGCCATGACGGTTCCTGATCACTAACCGAGTCTCCAGTATGAATTCAGGCGGTTGATTAAATTTCACCTTATATGGGTGGTAAACTGGTAACACCTTGTAAAATTCCGAAATTTAAATAATTGTATGGTACCCGAAGCGTGACATCCACATACACCTGAATGTTTTTTTTTTCTTACAGAGAATCAGTGGCACAGAAACTTACATCAACAGCATAGTGATGGGTTGTGTGTGCATCGCCCCCTACCTCATAAGTGGGGTCCTTGTCAACAAGGCAGGGAAGAAAGGCCTCTTCCTTGCCTCCGGAGTCATCACCATTGGCGTGTCTTTGGCTTTGAGGTGGTCAAGCACGAAGACAGCTATTGTGGCTTTCTTCTCTATATCCATGGCTTTGACGCAGACTATGATAAGCTTGTTGCAAGCCGTTTGTGTGGAGTTTTTTCCTACAACTACAAGGTAAGTACCCCGCGAAGAATCATATGAAAATGAAAAATGAAAAAAGTTTTATTTATCTTAAAATGTTCGTAGGTACATTCAAAATATTAACACTGTCTATAAATAAAAACACAGACTTATATAATTTAGTATTAACTTAAAAGTAGCAGGCATTATTATAAGTGTATATTATATTGTATAGCAAAGGTATTGACATTTAATTATTTCCAATGGTCCTCAAACTAGGCAAGCCTGGAACGCGAGGGCCGGTTAAGTATTTTACAGATTTTATTTCGCTCAGTTGCTATCCAAAATACTTTTTTTTTTTTTTAGATTTTTAGACCAGTATAAACAAACAACTTAAAACTATAATAAAAATAACTTTATAATATTTGCATTAAATAAGTAAATAAATAAATAAATATAATGTTGATAAATAGTAAATTAAACAAATATGATATAAAGGTTCAAACAGCCGAAATTAATTTTACTTGTTTTTCTATTGGCAGAAGCAACGTTTCAAT
Source organism: Ypsolopha sequella (assembly GCA_934047225.1). Lineage (NCBI taxonomy): Eukaryota > Metazoa > Arthropoda > Insecta > Lepidoptera > Ypsolophidae > Ypsolopha > Ypsolopha sequella. The sequence goes on along the minus strand of OW204002.1, from coordinate 5,533,689 downwards.
TTCATCATAGGTTATATACACGTGCTGTCACGACATGAATACCCAAGGGGGTTTCAGAGGTGTTTTCAAGTGTAAACTGTGAAATCCAAGTCACAGTTCACACTGGTTCACACAGTTTTATAAGAGCTTTTTCGTTAAAATATTCATCATCATGAGGTTTTGTAGACCTAAAGTTCAAAAATACGGCTTATTAAACCTAAATCTCGAAATTGGTTTCGAATTAACACACCTTAACATAATTTAATCTAAGTGAATTCCGACACGATTGTAAAACTAAACAAAAAAATAAAATATTTAGTATTTTTCTTATTACTCAGAATCCCCAAAGAGTTAATAAAACCATATAATCTACTGATCATAATGAACAATTCCTCGAAAGAGAAATAGCTGCAAAAATTAAAAAATATTTTTAAAGTTTCTTACTGTGAATGGGCAGGTCCAATTTTACATGGGCAGATCGAATTTTGTACGGGCAGGTCCAATTTTATATGGGTAGATCCAATTTTATATGGGTAGATCCAATTTTATATGGGTAGATCCAATTTTGTATGGGCAGGTCCAATTTTATATGGGTAGATCCAATTTTGTATGGGCAGGTCCAATTTTATATGGGTAGATCCAATTTTGTATGGGCAGGTCCAATTTTTTTATGATCAGATCCAATTTTTGTTATTTTTTTTATTTTGAGAACTTGTTGTTTAGAGAATGTTCAGTATCATCAATAGGTTTTGACGTTCATTTAAGAAGTACCTTTATCTGTCCATTTACATCCAATATAAGATGACATTTCTTTATACAGCCAAATTCATACCGGGGCCTTGGTAAGTGATCAGAATCACGGATCAATAATACTTTTCTCGCAAAAGAACATGTTGACCTCCCATAGTAATCTGGGCTTGCGTTTGTAGGGCATACGAAAAACATAATTTACGGATTTCACAAAAAGGGTCATCGAACCTTGATACGAGCACTTACCGAGTCTTCAGTATGAATTAGGCTACGTGTATAAATGTTACCTTGTATGCTATAGTAATAAGTTAGAGTTGATTTTTCGTGCGGCTATATAATTCGAATTTCTGCATAACATCAAAAGCAGTTTTACAGATACCGACATAATTTTTCCGATGTTATCCGTCCATCAGCCCGTATTTGTCCACTGCTGGACATAGGTCTCCCCAATATTACGCCACTCTTGGCGGTCCTCAGTCACCCTTATCCAGCCGCCACCCGCAACGTCCTTCAGATCGTCAGTCCAGCGGGCACGAGGGTGGCCTACGCTGCGCTTTGCTGTACGTGGTGTCCATTCCAATGCCTTACGCCTCCAACGGTTATCACGTCGGCGACAGATATGACCAGTCCACTACCACTTCAACTTACTGATTCGGCAGGCTATGTCGGTCACCTTCGATCTCTGACGGATCTTCGATCTCTGATCTTTATATAAGGTTTCCATTTTTACTTTGAAGGTACGGAACCTTTCTTTAAAACCTGTCAAATGTGAAGTAGCCATTTGCAATTAATTGGTTATTTTAATAGCAAATGGCAACACTGAGTATATGTTAACTTCAAGGCTATGCAATGCCACGAAATTCAAATATTCCGTGAAATGCAACAATTTCAAAAAATAATCTAGATACATAGGAGGATAAACAAACATGGTAAATAATCAAAACAAACATAAATACACCATGTTCATAAGTCAAACAAACGATTTTACACTTGGGTCGGAATATGAGAAGTTGGCTCGACCCATTTAAAAATCACTCCTGGGGTACGAAACAAACGATGTTTTCAATGAAACAAACGGTAAACAAACGATCTACATAACTCAAATTGTAATATTGTAAAGTGTGTCGGGCCAGGTTCACGCGAAGTTGGCCCGACCCAACCCATTTAAAAATCACTCTTGGGGTATGAAACAAACGATGTTTTCAATGAAACAAACGTAAACAAACGGTAAACAAACGATTTACATAACTCAAATTGTAATACTGTAAAGTGGGTCGGGCCAGGTTCACGGGAAGTTGGCGCGACCCGTTTTCAAAATTATTTTTTTTACTCTTTCGCTAACAAACAAACGCATTTTTTGTGCAAACAAAAAACAAACAAACCGTATATAACTAAAACCAAACCTTTCATACTTTGGGTCGGGTTGTGAAGAAACTAGCCGCACCCAAATATAGTTTTTAAAAATCACCCCTGGGAAACCAAACAAACGATGTTTTCAATGAAACAAACGTAAACAAACGATGTAGAACCTGAATCTATCATCAAACAAACCTTTCATACATTGGGTCGGGTTGTGAAGAAACTAGCTGCACCCAAATATTTTTTTAAAATCACACTTGGAGTTCCAAACAAACGATGTTTTCAATGAAACAAACGTAAACAAACGATCTACATACCTCAAATTGTATTATTTTGAGTGGGTCGGGCCAGATTCACGTGCACCACACGTTTTACGAGTACAAATAACAGAGCTTTATCAAAAGTTAAATGTGACAATTACAATATACATGATAATACTTTGAACAGTGCAGATGAATAATCTAAAGCTACTATGTAGAAATATATATATATTTGTCGGGGAAGGTGTTATTTGGTTGTCGTTTGCCATAGTTAGGTATCGTGTGTGGGTGGTCTACGGGTAATGTCGGATCAATCAAACGTGGAGATAGAAGAAAGTAACGATGCTATAATTTTTCTTTACAAAAATTGTATCACTGGGTAAATTACGAATCAACTATAACACTAGAACGGAACACGAGACAGTTTCTAGGTTAGCTTGCACTTCGACCGCGAGTCCGTGAGAGAATGTCACGCTGCGTGGTCGACCGGTGGCTCGTAACTTAGACTCCGTCGAGCGCCGCGTGGTGGCGCTGGTGTTCCGATGAACTGAAGTCAATTGACTTCCTCTTTTTGCCGACATATTTATAAATATATATATATAAATAAAAGTATTTATAGAGTAAAACTAAAACTAACGCTAACAGAATATTAAATTATGACTTTAAACAATTAAGAATTGTTTCTTTTCTTTTATTATATGTATTGATATTGATTGATGATGATTGATATTGATTAATGAAAATTAAATAAAATAAAATATAGACATATGTATCTTTTAGGAATTAAGCTATAGGAATTTTCAAATTTTTCATATTTTTTTTACACCGTGATATGTATGTGGGCAAATTAATGCTATTTTTGTGCCAAATTTCATGTCTTTATCTCTAACTGTGCTAAAATTATGAGGCTGTGACAGCTCTGCCGCAGCTCAGAAGTACTGGGGCTCTGAATACTGGTAGGTTTCCATAAACGCTATGACGAGCGTAAAAGCAGTCTTTGTTGGTCATTAAGAGGGCTTTGGTGAACCCTCTCACAAAAATTAGATCATTGTATTAAGAGACAATCTCATGTTCTAATCAGTGACAATGACATTAAACAAGCGTTAGGAAAATAACGATATCGCGATGTACCGGCGTGCAGCGCCATCTAGTTTTTATTGCCATCTGGGAAGTGAAAATTTTAATTCGGTCAGTTAACCTATACTTCCTTTAAAACGTGGTACGGGTCATATTTTGAAGTGCTTATTCAGTCAATAGTAATAGAACAACTTTTACTATGGAGGCAACACATAGAATCTCGAAAAAAAAAAAGTAGGAGTCCCTGGTTATTTGCCATAATATTTTTAGGGTTCCGTAGCCGTGTTGTTTCGTGGTGCTTAACCCTATGTCCGACTCGCAATTGGAAAAATCATAAAAAAATTATGTCATCGAACTTTTTCCATTTCTCAATCCATTAGTTAGCCTAATCAGTCTAGCAGTTTTGTTTTAGTATTGGAATTTCAGATTTTTTTTACGGAATTCAGTCCATTTTCAAACATGAGGACTTATGAAAGCTTCGAATTAACATGTTTGGTATTTTATGTCGGTACAGGAAACACATTCCACCCGTCCCCTACTTCACCGGAATAAATCAACGCGGGCGAAGCCGCGGGCAAAAGCTAGTAACTTAATAAAGTAAATTCAGGCTTTAATTTTAGTTTCAGTGCTGTCAAAGTGAAAAATTTCCAAATAAATTTAGCTAACTCTTAAGGACTATTTCGTATCGAAGAAAATTTAGTGTTGACAGCATTAAAACTAAAATTAAAGCCTTCAGAATCGGCTTTATTGGTATCGATTCGAATGTGCACAAATACGACTTAACTTAACTAAAATCAAGTTAAGATGTATCAAATTACTTTTGCTATTCGGAAAAACACAACCTTACCTATTTTGACAGGAGCAAACTGATTTTAGTTAGTTCCTGTCAAAATAGGTTAGGTGGTGTTTTTAATTTAATTTAATTCAAGCAAACTAATTTTAGTTAGTTCCTGTGAAAATAGGTTAGGTTGTGTTTTTAATTTAATTTAATTCAAGCAAACTAATTTTAGTTACGTAAATTTACGTACTTATAAAACCACATTTGATTTTGTAATTACCTTATGTATAGGATTAGATACATTTTTAACTGCTTGACAGGCTCTTTGTTTTCTTTAATGATAATACGAGTCATCGATAAATTTCGTCGAATAAGACTCTAAAACACAATTATTTCCATCCCTTTTAAGTAACAATGGAACGATTTGAGCTGTACTTATTACAAAAGAAGACTACTCGGCCTCGTTAGAGCGATTCTACTATTTTAAGAAAATATTATTCAAACTGAAAGCTTCGAGGAGCTGACCTATTTTACCAAACTTTTTTTGTCCACTGCCTGAAAGGGTATTTCAAGTTTTCAACCTAGAGATAGGTTACTAGGCACTTCTTGGAAGAAGATTGAAGATTTTTTTTCTGACTCTAGTTAGTTTTAAAGATATTTTTTTTTTTTATATCAGTAGGAAACTCGGGTGAGTGAAAACTACTGTTACTGCTGGCTGGTTATCTAGTTCTAGTGGTGTTGTAAATTGCGCCAATCACAACGCAGAATCGCGGAATTATCTATCTAAAAACTTTTTTCACAAGTATGTTTGATGTTATTAATTTCATTTGTAAACGTTTGTGCAAATTTATTACATAATACTTTTGTATTGTGTTCCTTGTTTCCTAGATATTTACTAATTACACTATCTAAACCACTTTTTGTTTTGCCTAGCCAAGTATTCAAATTTTCCCATAATTTTTTAATGCCTGTCTTACAATCCTTAATTACTTGTTTTCTGTAGTTATTCTTTGAAGTATTTATGATTTTTGATGTTTTGTTTCTCCATTTAGTATATTCTATTCTATAAGTCATATTTTTTGGTTCTTGTTTCCATCTTCGAAATAAGTCATCTTTCTTACAAAGCATGTAATAAAGTTGTGTAGACATCCATTCGTCATTTATTATATTATTTTTATTTATAGGTACCTCCCTATAGCTCTCATCATAAATATTTCTAAAAATATCACAGATAGATTCGTACAATTTCAAAGGACATTCTATACTCAACAGAGCATTCCAATCACCATCAAGTAGTTTACTCACAACAAGTTTATTATTGAGTACTTTCCTTATAGTTTCACCGCCATCCTGCACTGCAGTCCCGCTAAACATCACACCAGAGGGCCTATTATGTATCACTAGTTGCTTTCTGTACTGGGTGCCTATCATCAAAAACATAGATATACTATCGAATTCCGATTTCCTAAGGATATGTTTGCACTTGAAGGGACGACACAGATTGTTAATAGTTCAATACCCAATAAAGGCAATTTTGAAATTACAGTTTTTATCTATGTTTTTGATGATACGCACCCAGTTCAGTTGGCAACCAAAGATACAGAATAGGGGGGCTGTTAGGTAATGGTCAGATATCTTACACGTCAGTAGATGCAAACGCACACTATCACACCTCTTATATAAAAAAAAAACAAATCGATCCCATAACCGCGTTCTTCTGAAGAAGGTTTAAAACTAATAAACATATATTATGTTTTTCGATTTAAGGGGAGTCCTTATTTCGCCCAAAGAACCTTTGAAAGTCTGGCATTGTTGATGTTCTAGCGCACACTAATTTCCTTATGTAATAAAGTTGGATTTCCCTAGTGTATCGGTTTCGTTTCAATCGGTTTTAAAATATGGAAACTGAATCGATTTTTTTTCGTGTTTTCATGCTTTTTTAAAACTAATACAATTAAATGGAGATTTGAAGTATTAAAATTCATAAAGTGTAATAAATAATTGTCTTATCACAATTGTCTAATCACACCATTTTTTTTTTTTCGAATTTTTACCATCTACATTGACGGAACTGAATCCAATGCGAAAATTATGTTTAGCATTTTGGAGCTGGACTTAAGGGTCGGTATGATGTTAGATACATAATTTCAAATGAGCATAAAACATCGGTTTAATAAAAATAATATAGATAACAGACTATAGGATTGATATTTATGGAGAAGCAAAAATGCAAAAGCTTTAAGGTCGCTCGGTAGAAAAAAATTACGAAATTACCTCTATATTTCATGTTTTTCAAGTGTTAAAGGATCTTTCTTATAACAGTTTACCTTAAAATTTGTATTAAAAATAAGATAAAAAATGACCCCGTGTAATTGCACGGGGATTTTAAATAATTCTGTTTCGTTTTTATTCAATTTAAGGCGATTACCATCGCCAAATTAGCAGCTCGATATTTGTCAGTACGAATATCAACGGAAACGACATTGAAATAACGTTCATATCAGCGCGCAATGCATAGTGGCTGTTACGACGCTCACTGCGTCCTTGAAAGGGCGAAATAGGAGAAAATTATACTTTTCACTTGGACGTGATTATTCGATTGAATAATCCTATGTTATGTTTATAGCTATCAAGTTTATCTATTTATCAAAGCATAAATGAATTCAATCGGCCAAGCCACTTAGGAGCAGTAGGAAATTCAAGCCAAAAAACACCATTTAGTTAATACATTTTTTCATGTAGAAGTTTTGGTGGTATGAAATAGAAAAATGTTGCATATGTTGTTTAAGAGCTGATTATTCATAATACATTTTTTCATTATTTTTGGTTTAGCCGTAAACGAGGAGTAGGCTTTAGAAAGTACCCATTTGGTGATAGTAAGGCCCTTAACATGTAAGAATTGGCACTTTCGTCGATTTATTCTGAGACAAGGCGGCGACAAGATATCTTGGTCGCACGCACTTTTTGTTCCATGCTTTGTTTCGTCACTCCACTCACCCATCAACAACGGTCACTGTCAGTTGCATAGATAATAGTCAGTTGTGATCGCTCCGTTGATTCGGGAGGACTACGTTTTTGCGCTCTCGACATCCCGGCTTCGTAATTTCAATTAATCTCGTAATTTGAAACATGGGAAATAAAAGCAACCAACGTAAAAAATGGAAAAAAAAGGTTTTACGAGTAAAAAGAAAGCAGTGGATGAAAGTAATGCATAGGTACGCCCTTACTTAACAAAATAAGTAGATAGTTATAAAAATAAAATAAATAATACATAAACGTTTATTTCACATGAACATTCATACATATTTGTGTATAATTCTACCAAACTACATAATAGTTTGTAGGCAGAAAAAGCTCCCTTTTACTTTACACTATTTATGTGAACATTTATTCGCTTGTTTAATTTTCAAGTTTTAGATTTTAATTAGAACAAAAAACAAACAAATAATCAGCTATTTCTCTACTTCTATGAAACAATTTTGACTTTAACTTGATTTAAGAGATGTTTTTTTTTATTTCGTTTTAAATACAGATTTACTACTTAAGCTTCTTATTTCATATGGTATACTATTGTGGATTTTGGGTACAAGATATTTTCTGTGCCGCTGGCCGTAGTAATTTGTGACTCGAGGTACAGTAATTATATTTTTTTCTCTTTTTCTATGTAACAGTGGGTTATTAACAGGAAACTTAAAATCCTCACATCCATAACTATCCAAAGCGATTAGCATCGATACCATCATATGGTCATATGTTTTATGAACGATGTTGAACTAAAGTTGTCTCGATTAGATGGACTAATGAATATCGCAAAGTTTTTCGTCTGAGGTATTTTTTTAGCTTACAAATTAATATCGCAATAAATATGGTTGATGGATGTGGAAGAGGCGGAAGAGTTGTGTCTGGATCGTAGCAGATGGATAGTCTCTGCCTACCCCTCTGGGAGCCTAACAAAACCTTATCTCACCATCACCATCACCATCGCCGTCGCCATCGCCATCGCCATCGCCATCGCCACCGCCACCGTCACCGTCACCGTCGCCGTCACCTTCACCGTCACCGTCATTCAATAAGTGAATACTCAGTAAGTGCCCAGTATCTAGGTTTGATGACACTTTTTGTGAAATTCATTAATGACTTTTTTCATGTTTCGTGCAAACACAAGCCCAGCCCCGAGTCAATTATTATGGGAGCTCAACATTTAATTTTGTGAAATTAGCAAAATATGTTATTTATCTATATCATTATATCTGGGGGTCCCCCGCCGAGTCTCGCAAAAAAACGCGGAACGGCCGTACCATCCTTTTCTCGAAGCAACTCACGGCACTTTCAACCCCCCTGCATCTTCGTTGTGGGTAAAGCTAAAAGTCTGAAATTTCAGTAACCAAGAGTACTTACTGATCTTACCTCTGACCCCAAATTACAACTTTGTACCTATATTTGATTACGAAATATCTCAAGTCAAAGTTCCCTTATTTTGTCACTGACTGACTGACACATCATCAAAAGTCTTAAGGTGTTCTAGCAGGCCTACAAACTTGAAATTTTGTATGCGGCAAGTGTTAAGTGTACATTGCAACAAAAAAATATAAAAATGTTATTTGCGGTTGGTAATTTAATATTTCCATACAAAGTCTATACAAAATGTAAGTTTCCAGCTGCATCTATAAATTTGTATGACACTAGATGACGTTGGTGGTATGCTGCTTTGCATTAAAGACATCTACCACGAAAAATTCTACCTCGTGACGCTAGATGGTAAAAAGTGTAAAAAAAATGTATACCTGTATTTCCGAAATTAGAGCAAGTGGTAAAAATAAAAAATAAAACCGGTAAAGTGCGAATCGGACTCGCGCTTAAAGGGCGATAAAACGGTAGCGCCTGATAAAAAATTCGGTACCTTTTTTAGGAAGGAACCATCATTTTTATTATTTGTTATTTTACTTTAAAGTAGTCTGCCTAAATTTTCAACTTGTAGGTACTTATATGTATAACCGTTGTAACGATAGAGCATTTGTTATAATAATCTGTGTTTTGGGTAAGGAACCCTAAAACACATTTAGTCTATTTAAGAAGAGAAATATCAACTTTTCGTAAATAAGTCGCTATTAAACCGGACAAGTGCAAGTCGGACTCGCTCATGAAGGGTTCCGTACTACCATCACACAATATGGGTACGAAACCCCAAACCATTATGGTAAATACCAACAATAAAGATGACATAGCAACATAAAGGCGACAAAAAACAAGGCGCTAAAATGGTAGCGCCTGACAAACAAATCAGCACCTTTTGAATAAGGAACTCTAACATTTATCTGCCCCAAATTGTTGTATGATAAAGATAGAGCTAAAATAAATAACGTCAAATAATTGGACCCCCCTTGGATTTCCATTTCATATTATTATTTGCAGTGGTAGAGGACAAAGTAACATATATTATGTGCAAATATTTACGCGTTGTATTCACCTATAACGGCTGAAGCTTTAGACCCCTGTGATAGATGGATAGACAGCGGAGGCTTAGTAATAGGGTCACGGAACCTTAGGATACGGAACCCTAAAAAACAAGGTAAAAGGTTATTTATCCAGTAAAGCTTACAGGAAAAATATAGCGGCTAATGTTGTATTATCTGTATATGCATCCTCTATGATGTAGGTATAATGAAATGTCTTTGTACTCGTGTGTCATTGCATAAAGACCTGAGGGCCTATTATGTATCTCAAGTTGCCATCTGGACTGGGTGTCTATCATAAAAAAACATACATATACTATCGAATTCCGATTGTTTTAGGATATATTCGCACTTGAAGTGACGACACGGTTTGTAAGTAGTTCAGTACACATTCATGGCAATTTAGAAATTTCAGTTTTTAGCTATGTTTTTGATGATAGGCACCTAGTCTAGTTGGCAACTAAAGATACAGAATAGAGGGGCAGGTTTAAACATAATAATGTACTCTGTGGTTTATGACTGACAAGCTTGCCTTTCACTTCATGGTCAAATGAAATATTAACCTGCCTGTTGCATCTAATTGTGGATAATAATAATAATAACTTACCGTAAAAATGAATATTGCAATGTAGCCTGAAATATTGTCCACACCTAGTTGTCCCTATACCTGGAGATGGTTCATGTTGGTTCCATTCTTTGTCATTCTCTGTGTATGAGAACATTGAGTCGTCGTATGACATTAGGTTTGCGGTAGTCGAGTATGTGGTAGCACATTGGGATGAAATGCCACTTTATACGTGTGACGAGCGTGGAGACACATTAAGGCGCTTGAGACCTTCAAGTACGGCCAGATGGGTACTTTCTAAAGCCTACTCCTCGTTTACGGCTAGACCAAATGGCTTGAAAAAAATATATATGAAGCAATAACTCTTTAAAAATAATTGCAACAAATTTTGGTTTCGTACGATTAAAACTTCTGTATTAAAAAAAAAAACAACTGTATGATGTTTTTTTGGCTTGAATTCCCTACTCCTCCTAATCTTCTATGACGTTTGGAAATATTTACACGCCATAAAATTAAGAATCTGTTTAACTTTAAATGCAACATATCTCAAGTAAATCCAGTAACTTTTTCTGTTAAAAATATCGAAATATGTAAGATTTCAAGGTCAAAGGCTAAGAGGTGCTCTGCGCGGGCGCAGGCATCAGTCATGCAGTGGCGTTCAGACGGGGAGGCTGCGTCACTCGTTGCCACGTACCGCATCCTGGCGTCTGATGACATGTTTGCGAAAATATTTATAAGGATTTTTATTTGTGTGCGTTCAGAGAGTACTTTCGGCAATGGACTTAGTTATTTAGAGGATAAATTGTGCTGTGAAGTTCGCGCGTGGACGCTATAATAAACTAGAAGTTTGACGAGTTAGCAAAGAACTTTTTTTAGAAAAATTATAAATATATAATTGAAATGAAAATACGTGCAGTAAAGTAAGTAGGTACCTAATATAATCTACCTACACAATCATTATCCATAGTTGAATAGATATGAATAATTACTGGTAACAATTATAGTAGCTCATGGGTAGAACGCAGGCCTCTCAATTTTGAGATCCAGGTTCAAGCCCCGGTTGGGCATGCACCAAGGAGTTTTTCGGAATATTTGTGCATAGTATTTACTAATACTTACTACTTGCTGAATGTTTTGTGCCCAAACTCACCACCAACCACGTTGGGACATACTTATCGTCGGTGAAACGCGGGTGTACCGAGTGCGGACACACTCGGAACACCTCCAAAACCTCCCCGGGGATTCCTATCGTGACGATATAAAATTATTATTATAAACTATAAGCAACAATTCACGCATAAAACGTTGCTCAAAATTTTGTTCTTACTTTTATCCAGCTAAATAAACTACCCAAGTATCAAGGTTCGGACTAGGTTTAGCTCCGCTTCCGACCTGTTTTTTTTTGGACCGAAGCACTATTTGAAATACTTGTTTTAGTTAATTTCAGAAAAATATGTCCCAGGCAGGCATATCAAAGCCGTGGTATATATACCTGTAATATTATGTAGAGATAGTTGAATAACTAGAATTGTAGGTATAATACATATAATTGATATATTATTTCAGGGGCATCTAAAAAGAGACTACCAGAAACAGAAGGCAAAGAAAATAATCCGACAAAATCTGCAAAAAAGACTAAGTACTGAAAAGTTTATTTGGGTAGACCTGACAATATATTAATTCAAAATAATCTGTGCATGTAACCTGTAATGTCATTCCATCCATCCATCAGCCTCGTTCGTCCGCTGCTGGACATAAGCCTTTCCAGGACTTTGTCATTCCCGGTGGTCATCCTGGAAGAATTGCCCATACTCACACATGCTGGACAGGCGGGTTGGTGAGCGCGGTGCCGGAACCCTCCCACCAGTGACGCCGCTGCCCGTTACCAGTCTGTTCCATATAAGGCCTGGCTATAAGGGATGGATATACCGCCATCCATCGGTCCCAGGCATGGTGGGTCTCCTGGTTTTTTGCCTGTGAGCTGTCCTCTTACTCTCCCATGAATTACTTCGAGGGGGTCTCCAAGTAAAATGGTAGTACCTCCACAGTCGAGCCCGGCATCAGCTCTACCACCTATCAAATATCATTGTCATTGAAATTATGTAATGTCATTGAAATTTAGTAAATATTTAGGGTGCCAACAAACGAACATCACTTTTAAAACGGTAGCCGTAGACAACGGTAGGTAACTGCATATGTCGAACTACTCGTATGTTGGCGATAGCCATCGACTACCATCGAACACGCTAATAGTGAGCGTCAGCTATTGGTTGCATTCGACGCGCTGACGCTGCCAAACAGCGCCGACTGCACTCTATTGATGGTATTGTCAGCGTTGTATGGTCGACTGCAACCGACGGCTGACGCTAACGTCATTCGGTAGCAATTTATAGTATAGAATAGTAGACTGTCAGAATACAGTCGGGAACACTATCTCATCGAGTAACAAGATGTGACCAACTCGTAGTGATGTAGAAAAAAAAAACTACATCAAAATAAACCGGGTTGGCTAGGCGCAACCTAGAGCATTTTGTACAGTCAGCAAAAACAACGCAAATTTTCTGATAAAATAATCACGTCAATAAGTACTATGTTCGATATAGCGTATCACAAGGTGCTTAAAAATAAGGTTTGCATGTCCTATGTTGGTACTAATATCAGCCTGATTTTATCGAATATCTTTTTATATGAAACAAGCTTTCTTTAGCACCTTTTATACGCTCTGTCGATGATATAGTACTTGATGATGTGATTTTTTTAATTAATAAAATGCTGCTTTTGCTGACTCTACAAAATTTTCCAGGTTGCGTCGAGCCAACCCTGTTTATTTTGATGTAGTTTTTTTTCTACACCACTACGAATTGGTCACATCTTGTTACTTGATGACATAGGGTTACCAACTGTCACCCGACAGCCTAGTACGTTAAAAATTATATTACGTAATAAAACATATTCAGCGTTATTTGTTATGTTTCTCAGAGAAAAGCATCGTCAGGACCACCACAATCTCTAAGCTCATTCATTGCTTCAGAAATGGAAGGTAAAGACAATGATCCAACAATAAACGTGGTAATATCCTTGAAATTAGGTAAATATATAGGAATTAATATTATATTTTAATATTTGTTTGTGAAACTTGAGTATTTTTCTTTAATGGGTTTGCATTATTTTATATACTTAGGTAAATTCAAACTTATTTATTATGTTTTTCAGAGAAAAATATCGTTTGGACCACCACCATCTCCAGGCTCATTCATTGTATTAGAAATGAACGGCAAAGACAATGATCCGACAGCCTCTGAACAAAAGACGATTGAAGACTCGATTCTGGTAAACTGCTGCCGTTAATTCGAGAGAATGATGACAGATGGAGTGTAGCGATATCTCGAAAAAATATTACAAGTCAACAAGAGCTTCTTCACGACAAAAATAAATAAAGGCACGTTAAAAAAATATCAACGGTACAACAAATGGGACGAAATAAATCCAAATCATGATTATTTTAAATTTTTTTATAAATAAAAACCCTGGAATAGAATATATATACGATCTTATTATTTGGTAAGGTATATCAGTTTAATAATACGACAACACTGCCTTACACCGCAGATATTATAAACCTTTTTCTGAAATGTCGATTCAAAAAGTCGAGGATTCATACTGCAGGCATTGTGATTGCTGATTTGATAGAAATAACTTGACAGTATCGCTAATAGACAACTTTTCGCCAAAAATAATATTTTTTGCGCTTTTTTTTTACTTTTACGTAGAGATTGAGTCAGCTGATTCATTAAGTTTTGTATTAGGAAGTGGAAAATATAAACGACAAAAATACTTTTTATTAACAAATGGGACCTTTTAACGATATAAAATCTACCCTAAAATCATCATGATAAATATAAAATATTGAAATGCAAAACAGTAAAAAAAAAAGGTTTTATTCCCTGACATTTGCAAACGTCACCATTCTCTCGAATGAACGGCCGGAGTTTAGATTCATTGTAATTTACAGCAAATGTATTACAAAATATAAAACAAGAAAATGAAAACCACAGTACAGAACAAGAAAATGAAAAACAAAGTGCACAACAAAAAAAGGAACAAAAGGAAAAAAGAAAATTAAAAAAAACGAAAACACACAGAAAATTTATAACAATATATAGAACAAGAAAATGAAGACCGCAGTACAGAACAATGAAATAAACAAAGTACAGAACAAGAAAATGAAGAACAAAGAACAAAAAATTAAACTTATCTAAAGTGAAGAACAAAATAAAAAGCAGAAGACTCATGATCAAGAAAATATATACATATATATTACAAGTGTTAGCGAGGTGAAACTGTGGTACAGATAACGTAACATAATTAAAATTTACAGATTAAAAAATATATGTTTTGTTTATTTTACGTGCGAATACAATCTTCATAAAAATAAAAAGTAAAAGTTGCATCAACATCATTGAAACCGTTTCTGAGTACCCAAATATATTACATACTATCGGTTTCATTATGAGACCCGCAAATAACCGATACATACCACTCAAGTCTCTAAAAGCACTGAAATCAACAAAAATTGTAACAAAATAATATTTTATCAATATATTTTTTTGTTTCGTCATTATCGTTCAAAAATCATTCAAATATAAAAACAGAAACTTTTTATGAAAAATTGTTTGACTGCAACCGACGACGGCTGACGCTACCATCATTAGACGGTTACCGCCGACAAGGTTCGACGTCTAAAGTTACCTCAAGCCTCTGGCCTACCATGAGTTTGGCACTCGATACACGTTAGCGACAGCGTAAAACATTTGTATGAGTTTAGCGGTTCTAGCGGTATACGAGAGGAACCAGAATTTCCAATACATTATATTTTACGCAGTCGCCAATGTATATCGAGTGCCAAACTCATGGTGGGCCTACTGTTGACGGTTACCAACTGCAAAGTGGCGCTCGTCTGTTACCGCTCAAGCCCAAGATTTATAAAGGTCTGACCCCAATATCAACTTGGTCACTTTCGGGTATCCTCACATAACCGATTTTGATGACATATTACATTAGAGCAGGTACTGTGTGTAAATGTTGTATATGTTTTATATATTTTCGCGATTTCAGTACTATCACCACTAGTTCGCAATTACTATTACCACTAGTTTGTTTTCAAAACTACCAAAATATCACCGTGTAGTAATAGGTACAGAATGGTCACATCTTTCTGTTACAGCACCACAGCCTATTGAGCTTGAAAAGTTATAGTTATAGGTTTACGCATAAAACAATGCTACATAATAGTAGTTTATGCTACTAGGGCGCAAAGGAATAAATTACGAGGACGATTTAAAACACGAGCGTAGCGAGTGTTTTAAACGTAACCGAGTAATTTATTGCTTTTACGCCCGTGTATCATACTACGTTTTTCAATGCATAGTGTGAGGAAATAAAACAAATATAATTTTGTGAACTTTAAATTGTAATTGGCTCAAAAGGACTGTATCCAGAGCCGTTAAACAGTGGAAAAAAAAAGTATAACATCTATGGTACACAGGAAAGGCTGCAGGTTAGCCAACCATTGTAAATAAATTAAAAAAAATAATAATAATAAAGCCCTAGGGCAAAATAATCGACTTTTTGTTCGGTTTTGATGCATAAAAAGTGGGCCTTTACGAGCACATGCATTGAAAATATATTTCTACCTCGCTACGAGGTGTGAATCATTTCGACGCTAGCGATCTTTGTAGAGGGGCGCGGGGCGTCTGCGCAGAGGCATGCGGGGAGCAGCGCCTGTAACTCCCCGGAGGTGAGGCCGATTGCTCAAGGCCGTTGGCGTGGGTAATCACCTTAACGCTGACCTGCACTCAACAGCAATGGTGAAAACTACCACCTACGGTTCCGTGTCCGAACTTATGGCAGCCACTTCTTTGTATCCATTTACTTTCGAGGTTTACAAAAATGGCCGTTTGAGAGGATCATTTAGTGGCGATCCTGGGACGCCAGTGAAACGTTTACAATAAAAACGTAAAATAATAAACGTGGTCATTATGAAGTGCTCCTTTCCGATACTAGTTTCTCTGGAGTATGTCTAAATGATCAGTTAAAGGGAGTGGGCTTTAAGAAAATCCGTAGCTGACGTGCAAGAAATATTACCCGAGAAGAAAAAAAGGAGGACTACCTACAAAAAGAAATGAGATCCCATCAAAAACATAAAATGTACAAAAATGTCAAGTCTCGCAATGCAATCTTTTCACCGTAAAAAGTTGTGAGATCTTATGTAAAGCCAAGTCTGTTATTTTAGTTTGTATGGAAGCACCTTTTCATTTTAGTTAGTATGGGAGCACCCATTGAACAAATGTATCATTAATTGTTTCCTAATTAGTTACCTACCAACGTTAAGTGACTGTATTAATATTAGTCATCTTTATTTCTCTAATAAAATATAGTGACTTGGCAATCGCAGAGCACAAATAAAGCGCTGATGCGTAGAAATATCTTCTTAAATCGCTAACAAATTGGTATTAGGTAGATATGTTTTATATGTTGTTGTGCGATTGCGAAGTCACTATATTTTATTATAGAAATAAAGATGACTAATATTAATACAGTCACTTAATGTTGGTAGGTAACTAATTAGGAAACAATTAATGATACATTTGTTCAATAGGTGCTCCCATACTAACTAAAATGAAAAGGTGCTTCCATACAAACTAAAATAACAGACTTGGCTTTACATAAGATCTCACAACTTTTTACGGTGAAAAGATTGCATTGCGAGACTTGACATTTTTGTACATTTTATGTTTTTGATGGGATATTATTTACTGATCACTTAACAAGGCTCAAAATGTCAAAATATGTCAAAAATGATATTATGTACAGTCAACAAAAAAGATAGGTCACAAGGCCCAGTGCAAACACTTTGGTCTTAAGACTCACAGGTGACTGATATTTGAGATGAGGAATACTTGGTCAAATCATACAAACATAACATAACATAAATACGCTTCATTGTGCATCAAAATAAAAACAACAAAAAGAACAATACAAAGTTGATTGGAGAAAAGTAATAAAAATAGAAATAGGGTGACTAAATAAGAGTAATAGAACACAAATTTAGAATTCTTTTCTGTCTGTCTGTTTGTTTGTTCGCGCACAACTCCGAAACTACTGAACGAATTTTGATTTGAAGTTTTCACAGGTGGACGCGGCTCAATTTGGAGCAGATTGCTTTATTTCATTAAAATCGGACGACGGAAAAAAGTTATCGTCATTTATCGATTCCAGGAATTTACTTTTTTACTGTTAGAAGTTACATAGCAAATAATAATTTCTAGCGTTAAGGCGCTACGGAAAAAAATCGACACTTTAAGAACTTGCATATCTATGTTGGTAAATAATATAATTATTTTGATAAAATAGTTAGTATATTATTTTTGGAATCTTTTTCTAGGGATCTGTTAAAACAGAAACGCGATTGAAGAAATTCGGCTCGATAGAAATATTTGTTGAAATTAGATCTTTTTCCAATTTGGAATGACAATAGATTGCGATTATAATTTATTAGATGGGTTTTAACAGTATCAAGGACCAGCCCCCCTATTGTGTATCTTTAGTTGCCAACTGCACGAGGTACCTATCATCAAAAACATAGCTAAAAACTGAAATTTCAAAATTGCCTTTAGTGGGTATTGAACTATTAACAATCTGTGTCGTCACTTCAAGAGCGAAAATATCCTTAGGACATCGGAATTCGATAGTATATCTATGTTTTTGATGATAGACACCCAGTCCAGAAGGCAACTAGAGATACACAATAGGCCCGCTGGTTAAACGAAATTTTGATAGCAACTTTAGTACATTTTATAATAATAAAAAATCAACGTTTTGCTACATTTCCACAAATCCGTCTCTCTCGCAGTGAGGGTTTTTTCGCATATGGAGTAACAGGGTCGCAAAAACTTTTACATTTCGCCTTAAAGGCATAAAGACGTCACGAATGAGTGTTAAAAGAAAACAAGAAAGCTTTGGTTAGAAGTATGTAACGTATCAAATTTTAGTACACAAACATTAGTCCTTTACTGGTAGGTTTCCAAAAACGCTATGACGAGCGTAAAAGCAGTCTTTGGTAATAGATTGGTCATTACGAGGGCTTCAGTGAACCCTCTCACAAATATTAGGTTTTTACGCTAAACGACAGCGGAATCTGTGTTCTAATCAGTGACAATGACATTAAACAAGCGTTAGGAAAATAACGATATCGCGATGTACCGGCGTGCAGCGCCATCTAGTTTTTTTGGCCATCTGGGAAGTGAACATTTTAATTCGGTCAGGTAACCTATACTACCTTTAAAACGTGTAACGGGTCATATTTTGAAGTGCTTATTCAGGCAATAGTAATAGAACAACTTTTACTATGGAGGCAACACATAGAATCTCGAAAAAAAAGTAGGAGTCCCTGGTTATTTGCCATAATATTTTTAGGGTTCCGTAGCCGTGTTGTGTTGTGGTGGTTAACCGTCTGTCCGACTCGCAATTGGAAAAACATTAAAAAATTATGTCATCGAACTTTTTCCATTTCTCAATCCATTAGTCAGCCTAATTAGTCTAGCAGTTTTGTTTTACCTCCAAGATCTGAATTATTATGGTTAGTTCTGGAATTGAACAGTAGATGGCGCTGCAAGTAAATTACATCGCGCAATTATTTGATTCGAGCATAAAATTTGTGTAATGGAACTCGACTGCTTCATGACGAAAATTTTTTGAAATTTCACTGGAGATTCTTACTGGATGACGGATGTGGCTCAGGTGAAACTGTTTTTATACCGCGTATACCACTCATCCCCAATAACTTCCCGCTCGAATTCAAGCGCAGTTTCCAGTGACCGTTTGCTTTGCGATGACTATAAACAAGTCCCAGGTAAGGGTCTCGACTTACGGTCTGATTGTTTTTCTCACGGCCAACTGTACGTGGCTTGCTCGCGGGTCAGTAATGCAAACAATCTTTTCATGTTAACCCAAAATGGAAAAACGGTAAATGTTGTGTAAAAAGAAATACTTTAATGTGGCTGATTAAAATTGAAACTAGAGGCATAATTCGCCCAAAGTTACGCAGTAACCCATTTTCATAGCAAAGCTTGAAATAGAAGGGAAGGTTATCATTTGTGAACATTAGAAAACTACCACAACTGTCCCTACTATCAAATTACAATATTTAAAATTCTAAGGTGCAAGATAACACCAAATTCCACGCGGACGAAGTCGCGGGTAACAGTTATAATAATTAAATATTTTTAGGGTTCCGTACCCAAAGGGTAACCAACGGGACCAAATTACTAAGACTCCGCTGTCCATCTGTCTGGCCGTTTGTCTATCCGTCTGTCCGTCTGTCACCAGGCTGTATCTCATTTTAGTTACTGCATATGCAGAGTCAAATAAAACATCCTTGTAGTCTATACAAAGCTGTGCAATGGCACTTGTCTTGACTCTTTGTAAAAATACAAGAAAAGTGAGCAAACTTAAACTCAAGCAAGTCTTTTGTACTTTTGCAGCAAACTTTCCAACTCTGTTGTACGCAGTCTCCAAAAGGTCACGGTAGACTATAGTAGTTCTTATTGCGTCTGCATAGAGGTTATTATTGCGTCTGCGTGATGGTTATTATTGTAAAAAGGGATAAGGTATCCACAAAATAACTACTTACAGAAGGCCTACACCGGGTGAACTTGATTTTAAGGCGATTACCGTCGCCAAATTAGCAGCTCGATGTTTGTCTGTATGAATATCGACGGAAACGACATTGAAATAACGTTCAAATCAGTGCACAATGCGTGGTGGCTGTTACGACGCTCGCTGCGTCCTTGAAAGGGCAAAATAGGAGAAAATAATACTTTTCACATGGGCGTCATTGTTAGATTGAATTCTATGTTATATTTATAGCTATCAAGTTTATCAATTTATCAAAGCATAAATGAATTAAATTACCTAAGCCGCTTAGGAGCAGTAGGAAATTCAAGCCAAAAAAACACCATTCAGTTGAAACAATTTTTCATATAGAAGTTTTGGTGGTACGAAAAAGAAAAATGTTGCATTATGTTGTCCTAGAGTTGATAATCCATAATACATTTTTTCAATATTTTTGGTTTGGCCATAAAAGAGGAGTAGGCTTTAGAAAGTACCCATTTGGCGATATTAAGGGCCTTAATTACCTACGCTCGACCGTGACGCTTGGGCTGTTGTCATGCATGTAGGTACAGTGGAGACCGCATCAAGGAAGACACATTGGACTTTGTACCTATCTTATATTCTTCTCTGTAGGGGCTAATGTCGTACTGCAAGTGAATAGCTTGATGTGGTCTCCACTGTACTAATAATAAAGTTGCAAAAATATCGTACCCTGTACACTATTATTTTTTTCAAATATTTACCGTAATGTGTTTGTAGTGTTTTACTGAAGCCAAAACTACCATTTCTAGTATGTTTGTCTGTCTGTATGTATGTTCCGTTTTAACTTGAGAACCAGTCGACGGATTTTGATGCGTTTTTTTATTATCGTTTTAGAGACCTTCGTCGACATAACGGTGTTAAATAAAATTAAGCATAATCCGTAAACGGTGTAGAGACTAAATTAACGCGGACGGAAGGCCAGTTTACGATGAATCTGTGAAAATTTCAAGTCGGGAGTTATTTATACAACAGCAAAGCAAACACAATTTAATTAGTTACCTACAATATAAAGGAAATCATTTTCATTCTTACCTTTCTGCAATATTGGGTAATAAAAAAAAATCCTTTCGCTTTATTGTTGTATTCAAACAACCATATATGCAACGATTTTGATATGCTTTACTGATTTTTATACCATCAAATACGTCACTCCAAACAATAATCACAGGTAATGCCAAGCGCGATAAATATGTCGCGTGCACTCGTGACTGGCATTCACCCGACTATGTCCGAGATCGTCGTAAGTACGCGTCTATGTGTGCGTGCGCCTGATTTCGCTAGATATATGGAGTGAACCTTCTGTTAGTAGTTATTTTGGGACGTATCACGTGACTGTACGTTCATCGTGCACAAACATGGCTTCAAAAGTTGCACAACATGATTGTGTCCTAAAAAACCATAGTTTCAGATTTAAAACCTTTGTAATTTGGGTAACCTCGATTTCATTGTTGAAATTGAAGAAGACGTTACTTTGCGTCCATTATCAAGCCATGGATATATTGATAATTAGCTTTTCACCCGCGTTTATTCAATGTTTGCCCGTTTTCAGCATGACGTTTATTTTATCAATATCCCTTATAGTACATGCATTGACCGGGGTCAGTACGATGTTAAAAAAAAAAAACGTAACCAAATCCGTTGAGTGGTTCTCTGAATTAAAACGAAACATATCTCAGGCAAAATAAAATATCAAGATGGAGCGCACTCTTTGTTACCGCTGAAGCAGGCCAAAAGTAAGACAGTTTCGTGTTCGTACACGTCTTGAAACTCACACATGCGCAATCTATTTCAGTTTTCAGTACGCGGCAACACTCACTAAGCGCACATATGTTTACAAAACCGACGTCACGTTAATGTTGATAGCGGTTTGTCTTGAATTTTTATTTGGTCTAAGAAACATACAATACAGACAGACAGAAAAACAGAAAATTGTAATTTGGCTTTAGTACAATACTAATAAACCAATGCATTTAAAATTTTGCATAAATATTCAATGTACAAACACGACTTTTTTCTAATTGATTATTAGTATATTTACAATATTCCGCTAATGAATAGGCTAGGTAATAGGTATATCGCCAAACTTTGGGAATAATTAAAGATTAATTGTACAATAACAATGTAGAAATATATAAAAAAACAGATTTAGCTCACTTTTTAACTGTGCAAAGGAATTTGCCTCCTTGCCTTGCCTCCAAGTTGCTGCGCCTCTTCGCACATGTAAATAAAAATAAATAATAAAATTTATAAAAAAACACGCCTGCCATAATTTCAAAATGCACTTAAAAGTAAAAAAATAAGATATTTTAGTAACGACACCACACGAGCACTGGTTTCTTCCTGAGACATTAGTAAAATTCTTATACGCAGAAACTTATTTTTTCATCATTACGGCAAGATACAGAAATAAAGAGATTTAATTGCATTTTGAAAGTAGTTATGGTGGAATTAAGAAAAATACCCACATGAATCCTGAACACATAACACTCCTTTTTTGAAGCAGTCGTGTAAAAAGTTCCGTTTTTAGAATATATATTATGATGTCAACCCACCCTAATTTTAAATACATTACATACATTTTGGTCGTTATTTCAATTTTCCACAAAATAGCTGACATTTTTTCGTAATTTAAGGGTTAGTTTCTTAGTAAAAAACCTTCAATCAGCAGTTTTTGTTTCTAAAACCAATTAGATTTCACAGTGGGGAACGTTTGAAGGTTGTCTATAAATGAAACCTATTGTCTATGCCTAGTCTTTTAGATATCACTTAAACTTTCAAAACAATAGGCCGAGGCCTTTCACTCTTGTTTGAAAGGTAAAGGCCGTTTGGTCGAGGGCTTACTTAAATTCTTTATAACCTAACTTCGCCTTTATAGAACTACTTTGCCTCAGAGCACAAGAAAATGGGTTTGTTCATTTATCGACTTTAAGGGGTAAACGATTCGTATCCTCTACGAAGCACAGCTTAAGATGGTTCTTCTTATTTTTGAATTACAGATGTTAAAGAAATGTGATTTATGGCATTTCGCGAACATAGTTTTATGTCAGTTGGGCTTTTCCGGCAAAATGTTGTTATTTTATGCATTACGTTGTAAATGTTTGGGTACTATATGCCGTCACTTGAGAATTTTAGACATTATACTGATTGTGATGTGTGATTGCTTAAAAAGAAGTGGTCTGTGTCTGTCTGTCAAATTATCTGTCATCCATCTGTCAAATCAGTTGGAAGCGAATTATTATAAATTTATCTTGATAGCAAAAGACACATTCCTAAACAGCTATTTCTCAAGTGACGTCACACGAAGGCAAATGGAAGTTGCAGCTTTTTCGTAAAAATATTCATCATCATGAGGTTTTTTAGACCTCAAGTTCAATACGGCTTATTAAACCGAATCTCGAGATAGTTTTCGAATTAACACACCTGTTGTAAACGTGATCACGTGGTCACGTCAATGACTCATGATCATACGTCGACCGAACGTGACACTGCGCAAATTACTATTGGAAATTCTTGGAAATTCAATTATTTCTTCTCAATTTATTTATGAAAGTCATGATTTGGAATTGCTTTTGGTATGATTGGAGCTACATCTCATGAAATATGAATCGAGGCGGCGAATAAAATGAGGGCCTGGCACTTTAAGAGCTGATTCCTCATATTTCTAGCAAAATTTTAACAAAATAATATTGTGACAATACTATACAATATGGACCGTATGCGATTGTAGGTATTAAAAAGCTGATTGCAAAAATATATAAATACATCTGTTTCGAGACATTCTTGCAAAACCATAAAAAAAATGTATGTCCCCCTCCCTTATCTCCAAAACTGGTGGACCGACAAATATGAAAAAAAAAACATGGTAATTTGGGTTTACGTAAAAATTACAGGAAAAATAAAGCGGTTGAGAAAGTTTTTTAAGAGCACGTGATTTTTCGGTTTTCGTAACAGCCAGCGGCTCAGAGCGCGCTATTTTAAACTATAATAAAAAAACAATAGAGTTCAGTTCTACTTGATACAAAATGAGGTGCTCAATGTCACGGATAACGGACCCTTGAAGTCAGTCTCTGTGCGCCGAAGGAAGGCCTCCTCGTAAGGTTTCGACATTAGGTAGGCTGACTTGCGGGTGATTACACTTGAAAGATTTGTCTTAGTGAATTGTCATAGCTTATAAATAAGTATATTGGCAAAATAAGATTAACAACAGAGGAACATGATAATGTAATATTTTTATCAGTTTTAAAGCGTTTTCTTTTCCTTCTTTTTATTTTATTTATTTTAATTAACTGACATTAATAATCCTTAACATCACAATAGTAAAATTTACGGATATATATATATATATTTCTGTAAATTTTACCATTTACTTTTTATCAAAAAGTCACCTTGTATATACAGGGTGGAAAAAATTTAAGGGCCCTGGAAGGGAACTACCTTAAATCCTTTAGTTAGCTCATTTTACTAAAAGGAAACATTCCTTTATTTTTTAAAAGAAACAAAACTGCATTTAAAGATCTTCTGAAATTCACTTGTCTCACCCGGGAATCGAACCAACCATAAATAAAAAAATTAACCCTTGCTATTTAATTATACGAATCGGTAGGATTATTGTTCAGGATAAAATGTGTCTAATAAACATACAGTACTAGGTATTGTTAATAAAGAACTTGTAATAAATATTTAATTTCATGGGTATCTCGTACAACAGATGAGTGTAAGACGAAATGTTTATTAGACAAATTTTATCCTGAACAATAATCCTACCGATTCTTATAATAAAATAGCGAGGGTTTATTTTTTTAATTTTTGGTTGGTTCGATTCTCGGGTGAGACAAGTGAGTTTTAGAAAATCTTTGAATGCAGATTTGTCTCTTTTAAAAAATCAAGGAATGTTTTCTTTCAGTGAAATGAGCTAACTAAAGGATTTAAGGTAGTTCCCCTCCAGGGCCATTGAATTTTTTCCATCTACATATATATATAAGGTGACTTTTTGATCATCGTCCAAATTCATACTGGATCCTTGGTAAGTTATCAGCATCATGAATCGCTAACAATTTCTGTGAAATTCGTATCACGAAATTTCAACTTCCCATAGTAATTCACTCCCAGTTCTGAGTGAATCACTATGGGAAGTCGAAATTTAATTTTATGAATTTTACAAAAATCGTTATTGGCTCATGATGCTGATCACTTACCAAGGCTCAAGTATGAATTTCGACGATGTTCACAAATTCATCGTGTATACAGCCAGTGTGCTAGGATACAAAATGTTTAAAATAATACTTATATAACTGTACATTTAAAACGAAAAAATGTGAGAAAAAGTAAACAGGTACAACCACAAATTTCATGCTTCGACACAGCATTCGGCAGATGAGACGCTTACCTTACCACAAAATAAACATGTGTGCACATTACGTACGCAAAAGTCAATAAGTTAATTATTTTAGAATATCCGATAACGTTGCGATCGTAACGCACATACGCATATACGCTATGCGAGCACGTACGCATCGATTAGATAAATTTGACAAATAGAATCGATAAATTCTAAACGATAATCCTTATTGCAATGAAATAAGAGTTAAATTTTTATATATTCGTATCTAATAGATGTCGATTCGATAGCAAGTTCATGCTAGTACCCCAGGTTTGTTACCTTTAATTTTAGTAATTTCAAGATTACAACTTTGTTTCAGGACGCTAGCAATTTCAATCCTCATGATGGTGGGTCGTATTGGCACCCTGATTGGGAATATATCTTTTCCAATTCTTCTGGACCTGGGATGCGTCATTCCATTCTACTCTTTCGCTGCTGTCATGGCGTGTAAGTTTAACCAACTTTCTTTTTACTCCTATGATACTTATTTATTTTTTATTTTCAATCTATGATTTATATAAAAACGGCTCACCTCAATACGTGTTATGATTGGGAAAGCCGACCACTGCTTTCTGCTGAAACTGGTCGGCTTTCCCGATCATAACACGTATTGAGGTGAGCCATTTTTATATAAATCATGAATTATCCTAAAGTCTCATTTAATTCTATAATTTTTAATTTGAATAACTTAAGAAATTTAAATTTTTATTATTTTTTGTTAACTTTAAATTTAATGTAATTTGAATGTTGTATGTTTTTTTTGTGAAACATAAATTATACAAAAAGGTTAGTCGGAAACCTTTTAAGGTTTGCATGTATTTACGTCTGTTAGATACAGCTTAAACAAATAACGTTAAAAAATGCAACTTATTCGAGGTTTTTTGTATGTTTTTTTTTATTTATATAATGGCCGTGTTCTGTGACAATTTCAACTGGCTACCTAATAATATAGGTACCTATTAACTATGTTAAACTGTCACTATCTCGATAAAAAAATAGATAAAATTAAATAAGTAAAATTTTGTTGTGAGCGCTTGCAGCGACACATAAACCTCTTAATGGTTTCCGTTAGCTGTATAAGTTTTATAATATTGTATATTTTTCTTGTATTATTCAATAAACGCAAAAAAAAACCACTGAACCTGTAAACCCCTGTGACAGACGGACAGAAAGACAGCGGAGGTTTAGTAATAGGGTTCCGTTTGACACCCTTCGGGTACGGAACCCTAAAAATAGCAAGCTATTACCTATTCGCTGAACTGTAAGCGCTTGCTTTCATCAATTGGACCACAAGTTCTGTTTCTGTTTATACTAGGAAAACCGCAATATGCTTCTATTTACTTGTTTCTACAAAGCTTGTTTGTGTTTTGACTAATTAAGGTAACTATTTGAAACTACGCGTAGGTAATGTTAATTTACAGCAAATTGAATGTTACGAGTAAAATTAATATTTCCTAGAAGTATATTTATTATAATGTTAGTGAACTAGCGACCCATCCCGGCTTTGCACGGGCATGTTTTATACACATAAACCTTTCTCTTGAATCACTCTATCTATTAAAAAGAACCGCATCATAATCCGTTGCGTAGTTTTAAAGATCTAAGCATATCGGTACATAGGGACAGACAGACAGCGGGAAGCGACTTTGTTTTATACTTTGTAGTGATATGTACATACTGAAAGACATAATGGTTTGGTTCGTATATTTTCATACTACAGTGGATTAGGATCAAGGCTGACTCACTTTGGTACCAACAATTTTAGGACGCGCAAACCTTATTTTGTAAGCACCTTTTGATTTGCTCTATCGAACATAGTCGGATCCTTCTTGATTTATAGGAGAGTTCCTTCTTGTTACTTATAGACGTGAGTTTTTTATCAGAAAAATTGCGTGATGTTTTTGCTGACTCTACAAAACTCACCAGGTTGCGCGCAGCCAACCCTGTCTATTTTGATGTCATTATCATTTCTACCCCACAACGAATTGTCAGTATTTTAATTGAATTATAATTTCTGCATGTTAAAATTAAGTAAACCCTTGTTTAAAATGTAAAATCTGTTATTTCCTAATTTAAATACGATTTTTATAATGAACCCTTAGCCTGAGAGTCGCTTTGTCTCAGTTCCGGATAAATTTCACTCAAATGTATTGGCACAGTATATTTGTAATTGTTTATTTGATAATGAACCCCCTAGCTATATCAATGGAAACTATTCTATGTTCAAAATAAAATTATATTTTTTGTCACTTTTGTCTGGTTTCATATTAAAAAATAAAGATATCAACCGTCAAAGTAGATAGCGGGCGGGAAGGTGGATAGCGGGGGCGGGCGGGGCGCCCTTGCGCGGCGTCGGGAATTATTTTCACTGATCGGAAGTTGGTAGGTTAGAGGCTCGTTGCAGGGAAGGTCCTACGGTCCATTGTCAGTCACATTTTGCGTCGCGTAGGTCAGCCATTTATTCAAAATTTGGAAAGTATTCCTAATAAAAAATACGAGAAAAAATAATCGTTCTATAAGTGATTCTGATTCATAGATTTCAATATAGCTAGGGGGTTCATTTTCAACTTTTCAACCGACTGATCACGGCCCAATACCGAGGGCCGAAATATATCGAATAATAATTATTTTACTTGTTTTAATACTAATTAATATACAAAAGAAACAAATAAAGCTTATAAAATCAAAATATAATATATTTATTAACATATTAAAATTCAAGTATATACAAAATTTTACAAAGGCTGACTTTTAACGTAATCATATACAAGTTTAAATATAATAATAAGTTGTAATAAATCAATTATTAATTCAATACAGTTACCAAAAAACACACCACTTATTTTAGTCACAATAGACGTTTTATCCCTCTATACCAATATTCCGCACACCGATGGCCTTGCAGCACTCCGTTCCCAACTAAATACCCGATCCCTACCACACCATCCATCAACCGACTTCATCACCACCCTCGCAGACATCATATTAAATAACAACTACTTTAATTTTGAAAATACATACTATCACCAAATAAAAGGGACGGCCATGGGTACTCGGATGGCACCAAGTTACGCAAACATATTCATGGGTACAATTGAAACCAGTTTTCTATCTACAGAACCGTTGAAACCTCTTGTGTGGAAAAGATTCATTGACGACATCTTTATGATCTGGCCACACAGTAGCGACTCCCTCTGTAAATTCCTTGACAGACTGAACAATCATTCATCACTAAGATTCACCCACAACATATCCTTACATAAAATAACTTTCCTTGACGTCGACATCACCATTAATCACAACAACCAAATAAACACTGCCGTACATTTCAAGCCAACAAACAAATTAGAAAATCTTGATTACTATAGTTGTCATCCATCACACATAAAAAAATCCATTCCATACTCACTTTCACTCCGCGGCCATCGTATCTGCAATACCCAAGCCTCACTTAACCACTACCATAACAAAATACACAAAGGTCTCCGCAATAGAAACTACCCCGAAGCATTCCTACAAAAACATATACATGACAGACCAAGATTTCATAACCCACAGAACAGACACAAGAAGTCATCAGATCACCCAAGATGAATCACCACATATTTCCACGGTAGCCATAAACTTACACAACTCATCAAAGACTTCATACCTATACTCCGACAACACGATGACACAAAAAACCTACTCCCCTTAAATCCACAAATTTGCTACAAACAAAACCCAAACTTAAAGTCATCACTCACAAAAACAAGACCCACACAATCACTCCACCAATCAATAACTTCACCTGGAACAACCCCATGTCAACAACCTCGCTGCAAAACCTTGCCCCCTGATCAAACCAGACACACAAATTAACACACATCACACATCGAATACATACAAAGCACAACCTAACTCCTCATGCAAAACAGCGAACTGTATATACCTGCTAGAATGTCGACTCTGCCCCGCATTCTATGTAGGTGAAACAAGAAACGCTCTCCACATCCGCATGAACAATCACCGACACACAACAGACTCAGTACAAAATAACACTCTACCTATCCCGACACACGCCCGATCTCATAATCAAACCTTCAATAACTGCTTCACCGTTCGCGTCATTAAATCATTTCACCCTCCACTAACTGACATTGACCTTAGAACCTGGGAGTCGTCCTACATCTGGTAACTTGGTGCCCACTACAACCATGGACTGAACAGAAAACACTAACTGACAGACAAACTAAACCACCCTCTCATCACTTCCATCACGCTCTTCCACACATACCCTGAATACCCCACCAACTACAATACAAGTAGGTTAGGTTAATTAAGAAAATTATTGTTTTTTTTTTTTTTTTTTTTTTTTTCTTTTTATTACTATGGTAAATTTGTCTTTTTTAATACTTGACTGATGACGGCCTACTAAAGGCCGAAATATATTTCAAGTAGAAAATTTTATTTTATTTATTGATTATATTTAAACTTGTATATATATGTGTTATTACAAATAAAAAGCTAATAGAGGCATATATTTATTAAAGTTTTAACGTAATCCAAATACCTATTGGGGTGTATTTATAAACAACAAGCCAAAATTTATTCAGACTGCAACTGATCTCCGCATCTCTAACTTCAGCACTACCCCACCCATGAACCAATATCCTAACAGGACTGAGTACTTGTTTCAAAAAACGTGAAGAACGAGAAGTCATACTAGATTATTTCATCTCTGTCTAAGTAGGGTAACCATATTTAAAAATTATTGATTGAGACCACGTGTAGTAAAAACCGTATTCAAAACATTTATTTTATTGGTTTAAAGTCTTCTGCTTTAAAATGGCGGCTGCAGACTACTGGATTTTTGCACTTTTCTTCGTTTCCTAAAACTTCTAACCATTTTCTTCGGATATTTTCAGTTTTTGGAAGACTGTAATGTAAAACCCAATATCATGGTTACTCTAGCGGTATCAATGTAAACATGTATCATTTCTCCGAGAAAACGTTGTAATTATGCCTTACCTATGAAACGATATCCCACAATTCCCAAAAATTTGGCTTCTGCAGCCCTTCACGCTGCATGCTTTAACCATTTTTGCAAAAAATTATTAATTTTACAATTTAGTTTTCAAATGTCACGGCCGTGGCGCCATTTTTAGATAAAAGGGTTACCAGTTTGCAAGCATAAGAATAATCCCAACTTTATTATGGAATGATTGATCTTACATTTACGGATAAAACTAAATGTAAAAACATAAATAAACCTAACAAAAAAATAGTGACGGACTTCAAATGTAACTGCAGCCATTCGCTAAAAAGCTTAAAATAATTATAAAATGACCGATGGTACCGAAATAACACTCTTTCCGCCTTCTTTCTTCCTGAAAAATATGTTCTCTGGAAGTCGGCGCTCTTATATTGGTTTCTGTGTTGCTATAACCAAGGGAACGCGGTGACTTTTAAAGAACATATTTTTGAGGAACAAAGAAGTCGGAAAAAGTGTTATTTCAGTACCATCGGTCATTTTATAATCATTTTTAACTTTTTTGCGAATGGCTGCAGTTACATTTAAAGTCGGTTACTATTTTTTGTTAAAAGTTTATTATTTTACATTTTTTAGTGTTGACGGGTCAAATTGTGTAATGTGGATAGTTCTTGTAAACGCGCTGTTGATATAGAACGAAGGACAAGTAATAATTGGTTATATTTAATAAATACCCTGTAATCAGCACCCTAATACAAACTGATTGCCGTAATCTCAAGTTATGTGCTGTCACCCGTTGAGGAGTTCTATGGTAATGAGGCCAAGATCAAAGTTCAGGTGGAGAAATTACAATTTACAAGTAGTACTCGGCAATCACTATCCTAATACAAAGCGATTGCCTTAATCTTGAGTGGTATGCTGTCTTTCGTTAAGGAGTTTTATGGTGGTGAAGCCAGGATGGAAGGTCAGGTGGGTACTCTGATAATTTCCAAGAAATGCCCGACAATCAGCACCCTACCAAAGTGATTGCCGCAACCTCGAGTTAAGTGCTCTCATTCGTTAAAGAGTTCTATGGTAATGACTTAATAAGACCAGGATCGAAGGTCAGGTGGAAGATTGACAATTTCCAAGTAATACTCTGCGATCAACATCGTAGTACAAAGCGATTTCCTTAATATCAAGTGGTACGCTGTTACTTTCTGAGGCGTTCCACTGCCTATCTCTGAAAACTTTCATCAGATCATGGTCAATCTTAAAATGGGACCTACCTCGAAGAAAATTTTTCCAAACAAAAAAAGAATCATTCAATTCAGTTCAGAATTGACGGAGATAAGGAATAACATACCCAAAAAAAATACAGTCGAATTGAGATCCTCCTCTTTTTTTCAAGTCGGTTAAAAAAAAAGTATTTACTAAAAGCTAAATACTATAAAGTCGTTGAAAAACTAAATCGTGAAAAACTCAAGCCTACCATCGCAATTTGTTTTTTTTGTGATGGCAACTGTGCGAGTAGGACACAGGCATCGACTGTGTGTTGTCCCGCTCGGCACGTTTTCTCTAGTTGGTTATGTCATAATAAAATAACTTTTAACTGTATGAAATAGAGTCTATTTTTCTACGCGTAACATCCTTCAGTGCTCAATCCAGTTTACGTATACATCCATGACCCCACCTCTTTTTGTGTGACCATCATTAAATTTCTGGAGATCTTACGGAAAAAGTGGTAGTAAATTTGAAGTCAATCAATGAAATGAAATTTAATAATTATGATGAATTCAGATAAATATTAAGCTTATTTTTAATAATTTATTACATTATTGGAGTTAGGTTAAAACATGCTCTTGCCACATTTGAAGTAGGAAGTCGTTAATCCAACCCTTTAACGTCATGTCCTGAATAATATTTAAAGACGAAGGGTATCATTAAACTGTTCTATATCCGTCATGAAACTAGGGCAAGTTTACCAAATAGTTTTGTCACTTTTACGACTTATTTTATACCTCCATTTTAGATTAAGATAGGTGGAGCCATTTTCGTGGCGACATAAAATCATGGCTGTATAAAAGTCAATTTGTAAGAATATTAAACTGAAGTTTGTGGAGGAAATTCTTTGCCCTCAAGACCCTTGTTCCGGTTTCTCGCGCCTGCTTCTGCCATAAAAATATATACTTATTAAAATATATATTTCGGAGTCATCCGTAACGCCCTACACCGTGATTTGTGGGTACCAGATATTATGGAGAGCACTTTAGTTTCGGGTATAAGAAGAATAACTCTTCCTTATATTTGACAACTGGATGAAAAATATCCCACCTTTTACTTAGGAAGTTAAGGCATGCAAATACAATTCCGAGATTTTTGGCAAATTGGAGAGCTAATTAAGTATTAACTAAAGTGATACGAGGGACAAAAGTAGTTGTATTTCTTGCTGCGAATGCGGCCAGTGCCATATAATATAGTCCACTTTTCCAAACATACTTAATTTTCAGTTGCGTATGGAAAAGATACTTTTTGACTGCCTTATTTATCGACTGATTTTTTAATAGGAGTGTAACAGAAAGATTTTGAAGCAAAAGATTTTGGTTTTGTTTTTGAAGTAGCAACATTTCTTTTTTAATGCTTGTATTAAGAATCAATAAAATATTTCGTATTCTATCTCAGGAAAATTCAAATGTCAATTTTTTTTTATTTTTCTTTGTTCATGGTATAAAATACATTGTGTACATAGGTACACAAGTAACACATGACTAAAACCTTGTAGGGTTTATCCGTCTTGAATTGAGACGTTAGCTCGATACAATGTCAGGTGAGGTTTAAAATTAGGTTAAAATTAAGTAAAAAATTAGGTATAAAATCAGTAGTAAAATAAGGTATAAAATCAAGTAATCATCGTTGTCCTATGGTCTTTGTGTCCTGCATTGTTTATTCTATAAAGCTATAATTCTAGGTCTAGGTGTGATAGCCATGTTTTCCCGTCAGGTGTTAGTTGTTACCCGCTCCAGCCCACCAGAAAACTTTCTGATGGGGCACTGCTCTATGACATGATGTGACGGATAGTCTGTATAATAAAACAACTTATTTTTTTTCAGTGGTCACCATCCTGGCATTTTTTTTGCCGGTGAAGAAGTGAGCAATCAAGTTTTTTTTTTAATATCAGAAACAATGATTGTTCGCGTTGTGAAAGTGATAGACATACTATGTAAAAACACAGACCACGTCCGTGTGTTAAAAAGTGCGTGTTTGTGTAGTGTGGTGAATACAGACAAGATGGCTATTGCTGTCACTAGGTTTTTTCGTAAAAATTAGTTTTTACATGTAAGTAAGTAGATAGATATAAGAAAAACAGTCTCTAAATGAAAAAACAACTTCTCTTTTTATGTGGGGCTGTGTTTTATATCATATTTATTGGTTCTTATAAACTTTTTAAAAGAATAATAAAAAATATGAAAATATAAATCTTTTCCATGAGATATCTGCTTTTTCTGAAACTCAGTATTTTGTGGTTTAAGAGCTACTTAATTTTTGTTGCGACTAAAGTACAGCCTTTAAATGTATAAATATTAAAATTATATACTTAAATATAACATTAGGTAGATCATCAGACTGAGCAAAAAATTTGTTAGTCAAATAAAATAATAAAGTAAAAATTTTATTAAATTTCTAAGAATATAATGTATTTTTTTGTCTCAGTGAATTTTACCAATAAAAGTGTTTTTAAAACATTTCAAAATTAGTTTTTATGCATAATGGTCAAGCGTGAGTCAAATCGCGCGCTGAAGACGGCGCGGAAGGTACAGTCCGATATAAAACTACATAATAAGAACCGGTCAAGTGCGAGTAGGGCTTGCGCCCTGGGGGTTCTGTACCATTTAAATATGTTAATAGACAATAATTTGGCCGAAAGTTTGTCATTACTTGTAAAATGTATCAAACAAAACTGCAAAATTAAGTTGGTAACTGTACCAACTTAATTTTGCAGTTTTGTTTTATAAATTGTGTATCTCGGGTACGTAATCCTAAATCTACATTATATTTTTTTTTGTATAAGCCCTCCCTGAAACATAATTAATTATTACTATACAACGTGTAACAGAAAGGTGTAACCATATTTGAAGAGCTTATTCAGTCAATGTTATAGAACAACTTTTACTATGGAACAAACCATGTATCTCGAAAAAAAAAATTAACTGTTTCATAGAAAAATGCAATGCCGCTCGGCTGAAATGTATGGAAGGGCAGATTTTTTTTTTGAGATTTCGGGGTTGGCTTCATAGTAAAAGTTGTTCTATACCATTGACTGAATAAGCTCTTCAAATATGGTTACACCTTTCTGTTACACCTTGTATATTACATAAATTACTAAATATTACATAATTTTTACTAAATATTCGGGTTTTGAATCAAAATTTTTGCATATCAAATTTCAGGTCTCTTATCTTATTCCGTCTACGAGCTAGAGACCCATGACCCACGGATGGACAGACGTACAGACAGCAGGGGCTCCGTTTTGCCCTTTCAACAAACTAAACTAAATAAAAATATACAAGATGAATTTATAATCATCGTCCAAATTCATACTGGTGGCTTGGTAAGTGATCAGTATCATGCATCAATAACAATTTTGGTGAAATTCGTAAAATGAAATTTCGACTCCCCATAGTGATTCACTTGGGACTGGAGCTGAATTTCTATGGGAAGCCGAAATTTCATTTTACGAATTTCACAAAAATTGTTACAGATCCAAGATACTGATCACTTATCAAGCCTCCAGTATGAATTTGGACGATGATCAAAAAGTCACCTTGTATTTACAGTAAGTATTTAGAAGACTTCATTTACCAATTAACCCACACATGCTTGCTGGCAGATATTTACTAGAGACACAAGAATATAATAAAGAAGTTTTGTTTTTTAGGGTTCCGTATTCAAAAACAAGGAACCATTATAGTTTCGCCATGTCCGTTTGTCTGTCTGTCTGTTCGCGGCTTAGCTTAGAGACTATTAGTACTAGAAAGTTGTAATTTAGCATGGGTATACATATTTATCACGCCGATAAAGTGGTACAGTAAAGTAAAGTGGGGATGTTTTTTATTTTTGTCCAATTCCCTAATGTGGGGTGTCGTTGGATAGGTTATTTAAAAATATGGGAGGTGTGAGGAGATCAATTTTCGATCCAGGGCTCCGTTTGCGAAATATTAAGCTTAAAAGTGTTAATTTTTGTTAGAGTCAAGTGACCCCCCCCCCCCCCTGCCAGCGAGACGGTTGTATTTGGAGACGTGAAAAAAAAACATGGCAGTAATATATATAACGAAATTAAAAGGAAAACTATCACAGCTAAGTAGGCTTTACAAGTTAACGAGTACAGATCGCGCCAAACTTTTAGTACCCTCTAAACACGGGGCGATTCGCATCAGCAGGAACAAAATGTATGGGCCGTTCTTGGGAAGAGCAACTTTCGAGCGTACTAGAAGTTTGGCGCGATCTTCATTAGTCGATAAACTTATAAAATGTACTTGGAGAAGAAATCCGCATATTGTGCAGGGCAACTACGGAACCCTACACTGCGCGTGGCCCGACACGCACTTGGCCGGTTTTTTTTGCTGTCATGGGACCGGTTAAAGTACCCAAATATGCTTCTTTTATTAATAGTAGCAACTAATGACAGAGGAACAACCTCATACCGAGGCCTAAATAATAATCACGAGTACTTACAAAAATAATTGAGTTGTACAATAATCCTTGAAACAAGATTTTTTTATAGTTTTTAATTTATTTGAACACCAAATGTAGTAGCGGTAACTTAGTAGGACGCTGGGACAGTAAATCTTGAGTTCGATTCCTGCCGGTCAACATTGCTCTTATGAGTTTTTTGAAATGTATGTAGTATTTTTTCAATGCAGTTGCTCGTAAAGTTTTCTTTTTTGTGTAAAAAAATTATGCGGAAACCGACTCTTTATTTCACGCGTGAAATAAAACAGTACTGAAATCGTTTATTTCACGCGTGAAATAAAGTATTTTTTTCAAGTTTTTGACTCTGTGGCGCATGGTGCAAGTCATAAAATTTAAAAAATTACAAAGATGCAAGGAGGTTTTGCTGTCCAAAAAAAAACAATTATTTATAAGTATGCGCGCTCTAGCAATAATTGAATGATGATAAACACCATAACACATAAGATTCTTGATTATCTCATTTAAAAATACGTGTTTTGTTTCCGCAAACAAAAATATTTTTCACATTATTGGCTGTATGTATACTGTACCTTTGCCTCAAGAAAGAAAAAACTGTATGAAACGCGCACTCTGCAAAGAAAGCACGCCATTTTGTTGTAAATAGGCTTTGGTGAAATAAAATTACTTTCTTTATTATACTTATTTTTTGTTGTATTTCCTCGCAAAATGCATTGAAAAATGTTGTAAGATACTTGAGCGTCAAGGGTTTTTATCCGAACGCGTGCCAATGAAAACACTCGCTGCGCTCGTGGTTTCAATTTGGCACTTATTCGTATAAAACCTTACTTTCCGCACGTGTATCTTAAACAACTATTATGTTTGCTTACAGAGACTCGCTCTCTGCTTGCTTACCACTTACTGACTGTGAAGGAAACTGTCCACTGCTGGACATAAGCCTCCCCCATATTACGCCACTCTTGGCGGTCCTCGGTCATCCTCATCCAGCCGCCACCCGCAACGTCCTTCAGATCGTCAGTCCAGCGGGCACGAGGGTGGCCTACGTTGCGCTTTGGTGTACGTGGTCTCCATTCCAATGCCTTTGAGATGCACTCTTATAATAATTCGAGTCCTCAAAGCGATGGATTTCGCAATAAAAACATATAACCTAATTAATTTTAATTGTTCTTTTAATTTAACATTCTTATTAATTTGAAATATAAAGTTGTGACAATGTAACGATCAAAACTTT
The DNA here is from genome assembly GCA_934047225.1 of Ypsolopha sequella. NCBI lineage: Eukaryota > Metazoa > Arthropoda > Insecta > Lepidoptera > Ypsolophidae > Ypsolopha > Ypsolopha sequella. Next base: position 5,496,483 of record OW204002.1, on the reverse strand, counting down.
CGGAAACTTTACCTAGACATTATGTACTAAAAGTTTCAGCTGTAATGTTATTATAACCTTGTGTTTCAAAGTTATATAAAGTTTAAGATCAGGGCTGGGTAAGTTATGGTTATGTTATGAGTAAGTTATGATATTTACTTTGTGAGCGGCCAATAGATCTTTGCAGCAACGTTGTCCACGCTTTGCTAGGATTGCTAGGGTTGCTAGGATTGCTTTGTTATTTGTGATGTTTAGCAATATTGCTGCAATTTCTGCTTGTTTAGTCGGTTGCGATAAGGCTCACCCCCTATCACGTTGGGACGTTAAAATCGTCGGTGAAAAGTACACACATATACTCGTACTTTCACCCTGTACTGTAAACTGTTCCAGTCCGGGGATATAATTATGTCGTGACAATGTTTGTTTATTAATAATAATGTATGTGTTTAATTTATTTAAGGCTGTGCCTGCTACAGCAGACCTACTCTATTTAAATTTATTATTATTGACACACTTACATTCTCATCTACCCTTCCTTACACAATTTTTACACACTCATCTTAGTAGTTACTTCAAACTGATCCCAAGGCGTTGGTGTCGTAATGCTAAGATATCACATTCACATTCACACGCACACCCTCACACACCCTCACACCCTTTCACACCCTAAGTTGAAGTAATTAATGCGCTAACACAATAACAATTTTCTCCGTATTCTAAGGGAGAAACTGGCTTTTGGAACACAGTTTAATTATACTACCTTAGGAGCAAGTTGCTCAAACATTAATTTCTTGAAGGGCAAAAAAAATAAATTTTCATGTTATTTTTATGTTTATGTTAAAATAATACAAAATCAAATTCATGGTGCGCAAAAGCTCAGCCGGGCCGTCTAGTAGACGTACGCCGATGACGTAGATATTGGCGACATACTGAAGAAGGCCGGAGTCAAAACAGAAGAAGAAGTCCGGAATAGAAGAGCTTGTATAACTAGATTGATGGATATTGAAGAGGCGCAAGATGCGTGTCAGGATCGTAGCAGATAGAAATTTGTAATCTCTGCCTACCCCTCTGGAAGACTGGCTCGGGTATACTATGTATGTATATACTATGTAAAATCAAAACAAACGTAAATAAACCATCATTTTGATTCCCTAAACAATCCAACTCAAAGTTCACAAAACACCGTTGGCACAATTACAGCCCAACTGTAGTCCACAGAGAACTCTGAGTGTCGTCATAGTGTCGTCAGCACTGCAATGGCTACTAGTGATGGGACATAGGACATTCGGAAACTTCGGACTAAATAAATACAAGACTGCTATTATAGAATTAAATGAAACTTGAGGATAATTCATGATTTATATAAAAACGGCTCACCTCAATACGTGTTATGATCGGGAAAACCGACCAGTTTCAGCAGATTTAGACTGCCTTCATCTGGGCGAGTGAAGACGTTTACGCGACGACGTTACGCCTCACACTGTTATAGAATTAAATGAAACTTGAGGATAATTGATGATTTATATAAAAACGGCTCACCTCAATACGTGTTATGATCGGGAAAACCGACCAGTTTCAGCAGATTTAGACTGCCTTCATCTGGGCGAGTGAAGACGTTTACGCGACGACGTTACGCCTCACACTGTGAGTTCTGCTGAAACTGGTCGGCTTTCCCGATCATAACACGTATTGAGGTGAGCCGTTTTTATATTAATCAAGACTGTTGTTAGCAATTATTGGGAAATATATGTAGGTACAGTGCGACAAGTTTCTTTTGGTGCGTGGATAACATTGATAAATTTGTGTAATTAGGTAGAGGCGTTAGTTCCAATCTTAGTTATGACCAATCCACGTGCTAAAAGAAATTTTTGCCTCTTTTGTTTTATTGATTCTTCAAAATATTTTTTTTTGTTTTAACCGTCTAACGTGATGTATTTTTATGTATTCAAAAAATGCAGTTGAAATTGGGGCACAAATAGAGTTTGGCTGAAGGATAGCAGATAGAAGATAAAGCAGAATACCGTGATAAAAAAAAGCAGCAGGTTGTGTCGGAGATACAACCGTTTATTATTTAAGTGAATACTTCTTGCCATGTGGTACCTTTGCCATCATGTTCAGCTTTGGGAAAGCATTGTTGTTTTCTTGATATTTACTGTTTCGGACCAGTAACTTTTGCAAAAAACTTATTTTCATCTACGACCGTTGCACCATATACGATGATACAACAGACTTTCTCATTTCGCCACTATAGGGATCTTGCTTGCTTGAAATAATATTAAATGTTTTATTTTTAATAATTATTATTTGACACTGTATGTTGTAGCATTAAATGTCAATCACAGAGAATAATGTAAATTTCCTAATAGAACCACGCGCATTATGATTACGGAGTCGTTTAAATTATTTTATTATTGCTATCAAACAAACATTAATTTATCATCAATGATAACTTATAACACATAATGAACCATTAAAAACGTACTAATCTGTAATAAGAAATTAATTTATCCTTCGTCAACTTAGAATAATTCGTCAAAAATAAAAGGTTATCCTAAACTTTTTTTCACAAAAGAAGTCCCTGTCTAAATATTCTTATTGACAAGCACTCAATACGAAAACGTTTACTTTCGCATTAGTAATATTATGAAGTTTGTTATTAAATGATTTAGAATTCTTCCAATTTACATTTGTGTACAACTACATAAGAACATATTTGAAACTGACAGTGGGCATAGATAAATAATACTCTATGACAGTGAGATAGCTATATAAGCTGTTGCTGTCAGTTTGACGTTCTGCATACCCAGTGCTGGCACACCTCGGCAAAGGAATTGGTTTATGTAGCAATTCAAAGAGGCAGTATCACAGACTACCTTATTATGGCAATATGTTAGTGTCCGGGGTAGAAGCATACCTACTAAATTATTTTATCCTGGGTACTCTTCCACAAGACGACAGCGATGTTGTCTGATTTTTTTATCTCCTTTGATTAGATAATTTATTTCTTTTTTATGGTGGTTTATATAAGGTTTATTTATTTTAGTTTAATCGTATTTTGAAGTAGTTTATGTAAAGATTATTTAATCAAAATTTTCGTGTACTTCTAGTTGATTTGTTTATTTACAGCTTCGCAGCTAAAACTAACTATAATGTTCCTTTCTGAATGTTCTCCGTCGCCCATCACTAAATCCAACTAAATTCGATTTCCGCAAACTGCGGACGGGACAAAGTTGCATCAGAAATTTCATCACCACGAGCTCCTGACTAAATTAAACGGAGAGTACCGAATGGACATGGTTCTTTAGTACATGCTGATGTTTATTATTATGCAATTAATATTTCATAGTCGGTAACTCGTACGTACAAGATTTTCATCACAATATGTCAATATTCGAGCGGTGAACGAAAAAAAAACACTAAGTCCCTGTGTTCGAGTAGGTACCTAATTAATCTATCAAATTCTCATTTTTGCTAAAACAATAAGCAAGCTAAATCGTGGCTCAAATTATTTGATGGGTTACTGTAGCAAATAAAAGGACTTCTGGTCGAGAAATCGGTATTTATTCACTTTTAAAGATGTCGATGATGTCTGTACTTTTCTGTCCTCAGTCCGTCAGTGTCCGTCATACGTTGTTGTCCTTTCGTCAAAAGAAGGCTAGTCTACGCCAGACTCCTTGTCCGTCTGTGGGTCTGTCTGTCTGTCCATAACAGGTTACCGATATCAAGAAAAAAAAAAAACGCTACCATTTGATGTGACAATGTAATGTGATGTCATACATGACCCAAAGAGGTTTAAGAGCGGTTTAGCAGCCGGATTGTGAAAAACCCGCCATTTTCTAATAAATCGAAACGGAGCATTTATATTCAAAATTTACTCAATAGTTCCTCAACAAAACCTTATTACCTATATTTTGTGTAAACGGTCATTGCAAAGTTTCCAACGGTTTCTGTAAATTGGAATTTTTAAATTCTAATTTACAGAAATCAATGGAAACTTTTCAGTGTCAGGATATACAATACATGGGTTATAAATATAAGGTTTTGTTGAAAAACTAATAGGTGGTAGAGCTTATGCCAGACTCGACTGTGGAGGTACCACTTACTTGGAGACCTCCTCGAAGTAATTCGAGGGAGAGTAAGAGGACAGCTCACAGGCAAAAATCCAGGATCCCCACTATGCCTGGGACCGATGGATGGCGGTATATCCATTTCTGATCGGACCTTATATGAAACAGACTGGTGATGGACAGCGGCGTCACTGATGCGAGGGTTTCGGCACCGCGCTCACCAACCCGCCTGCCCAAGCAATTCTTCCAGGATGACCGCCGGGAGTGCTGAAGTCCTGAAAAGGCTTATGTCTAGCAGTGGATGAACTAGGCTCATGGATAATGGATATTGAGGAACTATTGAGTAAATTTTGAATATAGGTCGATTGATTAAAAAAGGCGGATTTTTCACAATCCGGCTGCTAAACGGGTCTCAATTAAACTCAATGATATTATAAAAAGTGACGTTAACTTAAAGGCTAGGTAAGTGCTCACGATTTGATGACCCTATCTATAAGTATATATTTATATAAGAAAGTCCTGACAAAACACTTCATTCTTATTAAAAAGCCCGAACATTTTTCCAAGCACAGGACGTTTGATTTCATACCAAAGAAGTGAAGAAAGATTACTAAGTGATTTGCTTACACAACTTTTTAGTACTAAAGTTTTTTTTTTTTTTTTAATATACCTATGTGATAAATGTAAATCCATAAAGTCCTTAAAATCCTGACATGTCAGGCCAAATCCTGACGAAATGTGATAAAAATGTAAAGTCGCTGCTGAAAAAGACGATTAATTTGAGATGAATGTTTGTAATTTATGACGTTATCAATATAAATGTACATTGCGCACACTAATTTACTATCTTACCTGATTTTTCCATGAAGATAGAAGTTGAAAATAAAAATAACAGCCACGATCTGGATTGGGATCTGTTGTTTTAATATTTTTCAAGCAATAATGAGAATGAAAAGGGTCTACACCAAACCCACTAGAATTCATCAAATGCATACACTTATGAAATGTCAGTAAATATAGTAAAGATATCTATTTTTACAAATAGCTCTTTAATATCTACAATTTGATATCGATATTATATTTTTAGGATATTTTTATTTTTTCTGTCTTTTGTTTTGGACACGTTCTGAATAATTTCAAATTTTTTTTATACCGTGTTACGTGGGAAAATTAATGCTATTTTTGTGACAAATTTCAGCGGCCCTACCACGTAATTCTAATTTGTATCAGCTTCAAGCAAATGCATGCGAAATTCAACGCGTGCAAAAGAGATGTCATGTTAGTCGGGCGTCGTCGCACGCACGTCAAATTTCAATCTCAAGTTGATGTTGATGAAAATCAGAATTACATGGTAGACCCGCAGGTCTTTATCTTTAACGGTGCTAAAGTTATGAAGCTGTGACATACGGACGGACGGACGGACGGACAACTTAGTTCACCATAAAGATGCTTTTTGTACCTTTTAGGTACTATGGAACCGTAACAAAGATAGAGACGAGTCACCATAATGCTTTTCGTGTTTTAGTTTTAAATGTTTAGTTCACAATGTTTCATTATTATTCCGAGCGAATATTGCCAATAAACCTACACGAGTTGGTCTTGGCACTGCGCTGGTGTCGGTATTGTACGTGCACCAGGTTACTACAAACCGTAGACTTAGGATCACTTAGGATCACGGAACACTTTTACCAGGAGAAGAAAAAAAAGCGACAATATTCTTTGGATATCCTAAGTTTATGCTACAAACGTGACAAGCCTGTAAAGCGTACATCAAACGCTTTTTATTTTGTTTTCTTTTTATGGCCTGGTTACAAAGACCTTTAGGCCATTGTCAAACGCTTCATTTGACACTAGGGTTGCCAGGTGCACCTGTTCAGTTTTTTACCGAACTGTTCACTTCTATGTCACAGATTATTATAATATGTTAGGTTTTCGGAATCACAGAAATACCAAAGCATGTGAGTTTTGGTATTTTTTTAAGTCAGTTTGTCAGTTAGTTATTTATTTATTTATAAAAACAAATACCATTTAAGAGTGGTATCGCAGCCTGCCTTTTTGTAATTAATTGAAACAGAACACTTAAATTCAAAATTCACTCAATAGTTATTCAGCAAAACCATAATACGTATGTATTGTCTTTCCATTGGTTGCTGTAATTAAGAAATTCAAATTTTTTTTAATTCTAATTTGCGGAAACCAATGGAAACTTTGCGTTGGCAACATACACAAAACATAGATAATAAGGTTTAATTGAATAACTATTGAGTAAATTTTGAATTTAAGTGTTCTTTTTTTTTCTCTCGCATAAATAAAAGTGAGTTTTAGGTGTTGTTTTCTATTTCGTTATGATGGATACACACCCTAATTTTAATTAAGTGTTCTGTTTCGATTAATTAGAAAAAGGCGGGTATTTCACAATCCGGCTGCAATGCCGCTCTTAATGAGAAAATTAGAATTGGCCGAAAGCTGTTCATAAGCAATAATATACATTTATAAATTTTAATATTTATTGAAGGAAGATTGAAGTTATTTGCTTTATTTATTTCCCTGAGCTATAATATGTATACGTGACTTGTGCTTCGCACTCTGCGCTAAGAGGTTTACTTGTGTAATTGTGACAAAAAATGAGATTGTATGCGCCATTGCAAGTTCATTATTTTTGTCAATTTAATCTGGCAACCCTGTTTGCATTTAAAAACACCCCAGATGCAGTTTGAAAATGGGGCGTCATCGCAGATTTTCCGTACTTTTCACGGAGTCTTGTTATAATTCACCTTCCTAATGCTGACCGTTCTAATGTTGAACCGATGAACCCCCGAACACGGGCTATAAGGGTTTCCATTTTAACGGTTCTCTGAAAAAAGCCAAAGTCTGGCAACTCAGAAAACCACCCCTAACGCCGAACTTTGCACATCATAACTTTAGACAAACGGCTTACGGATGCTTTGTTGGACATTAAGTTACTTTGCTTCCTGCATTGTGTTGCTGAGGAACTTTCTTATTGTGTTCAAGTTGTTCGTGCTTATAAATGTGTCCAGCTGACGCCGTTACTGTGTTCACTGGTTCTTGTTCTTGACTAAGTCAAAGAATATAAACTATTATACATGCCAGCTATGGATAAATTACACCAAAAAAGCATTATGGTATCCTTAGAGTACAATACAACAACGCATTTCGTATATTATTGAGACAGCCGCGGTACTGCAGTGCGAAAGCCATGTTTGCAGACGCCAGGGTTCCTGACTTTTTCGCGATACTGAGGAATCGAGCGGCGGCATTCTGGTACCGGATGCAAACATCGAGCAATGAGTTGCTCAGAGCAGCCAGCGAGAACATCTGGGGAAATAGGTTCTATAAGCACTGGCTGCACATTCAGATGTCTGAGGACCAGAAATAGATTCTGGTTCTCACATGGACAAAAAATACACTAATAAATAATTCAACCATGGTATATTTTTTTATTAGTATGTAAGATAATTTAATTTTAATTTTAATTTTATTTGTGATTTTAATTTGATTAGATTAGAAATAAAGACATTTTATTTTTTATTTATTTATTTATTACTCCGTAAAGAGGCGACACTCACCTCCCCCCGCGAGTTTATCGTCGCCCTCAAATCAGGTGCACGATCCCTAAATTTGTGTACTTTTAATATTTTTAGAGTTTACGAATTTCTGTACGGTTATCAATTATCATATCATTTATTTTTTCCCACGATTTCTCTAATGGAGAAAAGTGATTTAGGAAACGTATATTCTCCCTTGGATACGTGCATGTTGGATCCGATGTCTTCTGGAATTTTTTAAAAGGAAATTTTGTAGTGGCATTGCATCTTTTTGTTAGTACAGAGTATTGAAATATAACATTTAATACATGACAATCATCTATGAGCATAACTATCTTAGAGCTTAACAACCAGAGGGGCAGACAGAAACAACAAATCTTCATCTGCGATCCTTTTCACACATCTCTGGCTTCTTTCACCTTTATTTGTCTAAAATAGATTAAACTGAGTTTGAAATATGGGTTGACGAAATACCATAAAAATACTTCAGCATAATTGTTATGGCAAAATTAAATTAAATCTGATTAAAACTAATAAAAAAATAATTAATACAATATTATTAATTAAAACTAAATTAATTATAAATTTAGTTCAGGCATATTTTGTTGAACAAAATTGCTGTAATTTTCATGGTATTTCTTTAATGTAAAAAGACAAGGATTGTTAAACAAGAAACTTGACTAAACACAAATTAAATTCAAAAACTTAACTAAAGATGAGGTTAAATAAAAACCTTAAGTACTATTTATTTAAGAAACTATTATGCTATTTGGATAGAATTGATCCTCATTTAACCCTTTCGATCAGTGTCATAAAAAAAGGTTTATTTTATTTACATTTTACCGGTTCTAGTTTCGATTCAGTAGGCAACTTAAAAAAAATATATAATTGCAAACCTTGTTATTTAGATTATGTTCATTTTGCAAAATCCATCGCTATTCATAGCATAAATAATATCTAGTTATTTATTTAAAAATAAAATTATGTCTCTATTAAACGAAATTGGCTTTTCTCAACATTTAAAGTACTTTCTCTCCGAAGCCATTGTTAAGTAATTTGTAAATGTTTAGTTACTAATAATGATATTTACAAACAGAAGTACTTTAACATCTTCATTTTGAATGTAATTCCATAGAACAGGTTGGGGAAACACTAATTAAGGGGGAACGATTCATATTCTCGACGAAACGCACGACTTAAGATGGTCCTTCTTATTTTTGAATTTAAGATATTAAATAAATGTGATTTATGGCATTTCGCAAACATAGTTTAATGTCAGTTGGGGTTTTTGAATAGTGAAAAAAGGCTTACTCCGCACTCATTGCAGTTTGGCGTGTTTGATGTAACACAATTTATTTAGTGGGGATGTAGCCTGAGTAAGAATTAAAAATTTCTGTTTCTTTTATTATTATCGAACCAGGGGAAGCGAAGTGGGTTGCATTGGATAATCTCATACCAATTTTTAATTTTAGAAGATAAAAGAGTCAATTTATTTTACCACAACTAAGATTTGATATTATTTATTTTGGTAGATCATGCAAGGTACAAAGAGCTAGAGGCATACAAAGTAAATCTGCACTTCAATTAGCAGAATACATAATACGTTATCATTTCTTAAGGCTCACTCAACTAGATCAAAGCTTAAGGACTTAGTGAAGGAAACTGATACTCCAGGCAACAAGTCAATATCTAGTAGATATGTGCGCCGATTCGCTACGTTACTGCCACTGCACCTGCGGAAGTGACTTCAACGCTTGTCAATGTTAAACGTGATTTTGCGACGCAAGTTTATGTACTTCTTTCTTTTGTAAAATGTTTTTAAGAAGGAAAGATATATATATTTTCTTTTTATATTTCCATGGTTCCTAAAGCCATTTTGTGAATTTCTAAATGTTACGACCTCATTCAGTGTTTTTAATCAGCTTGGTTCAAAGGGAAAATTAAATTAATTACAAATTAGGAATAATATTTAATTTGCCTTGTCAGAATATTATATTCTTAAAAAAAAACTTACGTTTACGATTTCAAGGATCATATTTTTGACATCAATTTCACATTAAGAAAAAAGCGTAACAAAATATCATCGAATCTATATATTTTAATTTACGTACGTAACACGCAGCGACAGTTATATGACAAACTGTGTTTACAATTCAAAAATTTTCATCGCCATTTCAGTGGGTTTATTCTAAAACACATAAATCATAAATATTTATTGCTGAATATGAGTATTTACAATGGTGTTAAAAATAAAAGGCACATACATATTCGACCTTGTCGGTATTGCAAATAATTAGAACATGCATGACATTATTACCTATTTAAAATTAAATCTAATATCAGTTACAATGTAATGCAAAATAAAATAGTACATAAATAAATAATTTAACAATACAATTAATTGAATAAAATATCCTTATTTGACAACAGAGTAGTAGCATTTTTAAATCAAAAACATTTTGATTTTGATCCATATTTATTTACAAAGTCAGTGACTTATGTCGCTGGTCCGCAAATGACGTTATTAAAATTGTCATTCCATATGCATATTGACGCAAAATAATACCTTGTACAATACATAATAATAATAATAATGAAAACACGAATACAAACTTTCATCGCCCTTTCAAATGGATTCTAAAACACTTCATATTTATTTACAAGGTCAGCGACTTATGTCGCTGGTCTGCGAAAGACTTTATTCCAAATGTCAATGCATATATACATATTGGCGCAAGATAATACCAAGTAGCAGCAGTAACTCAGCCAGCAGGACTTGAGCATTTTCTGTATTAGCCCTCGGTCGGTCGCGCTTATTTTTGTTACATCGTCGGTCCCGTGGGGTCTTTGAAAGCTTTTATTTTATTGTAGGTATCTACTTGCTGTAATAAATAGTATTTCTATTTTTTTACCAAATTGTATTCAAAGTTCGTTATAGAATAAACACATACATGGATAATCTTATTAGCATCTCGTAGATTTGGTATTCGTCTCATTAAAAAATAAAACAGTTTTTTGGCTCATTACAGGTAACTAACCAAACAATGTTTATTTAAATTATTATAATAGCAGTGCAATGTGTCAGAGATGCAACCGTAAATTATTTAAGTGGATGCTTCTTATGCCGACTCTTTACTCAATTACAGAGGTAATTGTTCACTGGTGGCCATAGATATCATTATAATAATTTCAGTGATGGCAATACATTCGCTTATGAGGTTATTTTAACATTATTGTTTCCACCTTCGAAAAAAAAAGTTACACAATTGGTCGCATGGGGTCTTTGTAAGCCCGCACGTGAAACAGACATGTGCTTTGTGCCTTACTCAATATCATCAATAAATAATATCAACGGTTGATTATTAAATGTTTACTATAAGTGGGAAGGTGTACTTGTTGTACCTACCTACTTAATTATTTATTTATTATTTTAGTGCGATCTTAACTATATTAATAAAACGCATTAATATAAACACCATTTTCCTACATTGTCGCCTTAAAACAGTATAACGTCCGTGAGGCATAACAACAACTATAAACTTTAACAAACTAAATCAACAAAACAACAAATAAAGGCCACAAAAACAATAACAAACAGATTCAACGATAAACTTAACAAATCATGAATTTTTTTTCTCGAATGTACTTTTCATGGAACGCGCGCATGTGTAGTGTACGGACGTAGCACTAACACTAACGCATAGTGTTGACACCTGCTAAATGGCAAGCGGGGGGTGTGGTGCGGCACGCAGGCGGGTGTGCTCTCGCTCCTGTAACGTCCCCCTGACACCGTAAAACGGCTATTGCGTCGCCTCGTGCGGCTATCTTCAGAGGCGACTAAAAGATTGGCGCGCACTGTAAGTAGCTAAATATATTTTAATAAGAAACAGACTTGTTAGTTAAATTTAAAAAGAAATTTAGCAGTTTTAAATAATCCTGGTCTTTTAAAGACCCCATGTGACCGACCACAGGTTAAGGGTGGGTGAATAAAAATAAAAACAAATTTAATTTATACATACATCGGCGCACAGTTCTATAGTGTATAGTAGATATGGGTGTATGTAGCAGCTGGCTCCGCATTATTCAGGGCATGCAGGCTGCAGAGCAATGGGCTTACAAGCTTAGAAACAACCACGTTCAACGTGACACTTGACGACTTGACATAGGGTTCGTTTTTGAATAGTGAAGCCTCCCCGTTATGGTGGTAGTTTGAGCTTAAGCATTGATGCTGGTATCCATATCCATTAGATATTAGTTTGGGGACCTTGTGCATATGTGTTATCGGGGAAAACTTTATGAAGCCACTTTTCACCCTAATTACTACCTTAATTATACTAAAAATGGGTGGAATAGTTTTTTTCGATAAGGCGTTAACTTTGTTATTGAAAAGCTGAATACTAAACAGTTATCTGCCTGCATTTGAAATAAAAATAAAGAAAATGATTTTATTATCAAATAAAAATGTTTACAAGATAAGAAGACATAAATTTAATTTGATTAATGGACGTAGCTCAGCTATGTGCGATAAAAAAAAATGGTTAGTTATAAAACCTTCAACAAATAAATAAAAAATGTGGTTGTTCACATTATGAATATTACTGCTATAAAATTTTAATACTAAGTTACCGACAACTTCTGTCGCAATAAATATTCGAAAGCTACCGAATGAATTATACAAAATTGCAAAAACTTAATAAATCAAAAGCTAACGTATGTAACTATTCCACTAGTTTAAAATACGATTTAGCGAAAACTTTGATTATTGTCAGCTATTTTTATCGTAAACCTCTAAATAAAAATTCTAAATCGAACTTATACCACAGATTATAATAGTAGTTACTACGTAACTTATACATTTCATACAACTTGGTGCTTGTTAAACTATGACATCATACGTACGTCTGTAACCCCCCAAACCTGATTTTGGGACAAACTAATTTGGTTTAGGCCAAAGTGGTTCTGGGTTGTCATAAAAAATAACCACGAAGGTTATGTATTGCGATCGCCTAACCTTCTAACATGACCTGCCGGCTTCTGCGCTACAGGATTTCCGAAAATCTAGGTAAGTCAAAGCGGTTCTAGGTTGTCAAAAAAATAACCGCGAGAGTCACCATCACCAAGGTGTAAGTAGTGTAAGTGAGAGTTGTGAGAGTGAAAGTGAAAGTGGTGAAAGTAAAGGTGAAACAGCAAGTGGTAAAAGTGAAAGTGCTCCACTAATTACTGCCCTGAAAAATTTCTGGGTCGTCATAAAAAAATTACTACGAAGTTTATGTATGGCGGACGCTCCTAACTTAACCTACCTAGCGGTGATAGATGTTTTCATTAAAAGTGCGAGTTAAAAAAGTGATTCAATAACCAATAAAGGAAATTAGGCTGGTTCCTACAGTGAGTTAAAAATATTGTATTTCAGCAAGACATGTTTAGTCAGTAAGTCAATATTTCTGTCTCCAAGTTTAGAAATACCTACGTATTTCATGCGAAAGATCTATTTATTTTTCGTAAGTTTATATATCGCACAACTTCTTGTCTGTTTGTTAAATATGATTATTTCTCTCAGTTTATTTTGTATTTATTTTCGGTAACTTTTTTAACGCAGATTGTTTAGTATTATAGTTAGCCACAGTTCATTGGCACTTTAGTTTTTTTTTCGAACCATTTAGTATTAGCCAAAAAACGTTATTTTTTTGATAGCGTTTTTTTTTAGGCTATACTGACTATACCGCATATGCGATAATTTGCGAGGGCCGAAGGCAGGTGATTTTTTAGATGCTCTTTGTACATAAACGTATCAAGCTTTTAAGTATACAACTTTTGCCCAGATACAGACCATTTTTTATATGTCTCCTAAAGAATTATAGTTAATAGAATTGTCATCACACGGAATTAATCACGCGATAAACCAATTCGTATATGAAACATATGGTTTGTGTATAATGTTGCCAGAATAGCCCCGCTGACGGAACAACTTTTACTATGCAGACTACGGGCGTACCGTGGGTAACCACGTATCGAGTAACATGATGTGAAATAATGTATAAAAAAATACATTATTATTAACAGCTTGGTGCACCCTGAAGCATTTTGAACAGTGAGCAATTTTTTTTTTATTTCTGGTGAAGAAGTGATGTCTATAAGTAACAAGTAGGATCCTACTAAGTTCGATAGAGCATAATATCAAAAGGTGCTTACAATAAAATGAACTTTTAACAAAAAAATAGTAACCGATTTCAATAGTAACAGCAGTCATTCACTAAAAAGTTAATAATAATTATAAAAAGACCGATAGTACCGAAGCAACACTTTTGCCGACTTCTTTCTTTCTGAAACGTTATGTTATCTAGAAGTCGGCGTTCTTATATTGGTTTTTACGAGTATGTTGCTATATCGTAGGAAATAAGTGTTTTAAGAATTAAAGTAACTAATTACATAAAGATTATAATATTTACATATATTTAGGTTTTATATATATTTACTATTATTTACACATTTATATTTATATATATTTAAAAAACACATTTAGAGAGATATATTTAATATAATAATAGTTCGAAATATATCTCTCTAAATGTGTTTTTTAAATATATATAAATATAAATGTGTAAATAATAATAAATATATATAAAACCTAAATATATATAAATATTATAGTCTTAATACCGACAAATAAGTCTTTAGTCTTTAATTTTAATTACATAAAGTTTATTTAATAAAATATTTAAATTAAAATTTTCCAAACGTCAAAGCATGTTTGGCGGAACCGGTCCTGAATAGTTTTAGAAAGTATTTTGACTAATGTGGGGCCTAAAATATATTTTGCTTATATTTCATTCAATATGTTTTATAAGTATATTTATTTAAAACTCTATTAAAAGACAAGTCTGCCTACCCCTCTGGGAGACCGACGTGAGTTTATGTATGAATGTATGTTTAAGAGGCTATGCGAATTTTATTTTTGTCACTGTCACTCCAAGCGAAAAATCGCGTAGTGCGTGGCGTGCGGATTCAGGGCAAAAGGGAAAAAAGTTGGTTTTATATTATTATTAAAAAAATTAAAATAGCTAGCCAAATTTCAAATATCAAGTCTCTAGATATTGTTGAAACACACCTAATAAAATATGTTTGATTTCTGTATATGGTTCCTATTCGTCAAAGGAGGAAAAAAGTGTGTTTGAAGACCTCATTTCAACAATTATTTCTAACGAGGAAAATTTATCCAAACTTGTTTTCCAATTTCAAAACCCTAGATTATATAGTCAAAATGCATATACCAGAAATGTATTAAAATTTTCCGTGTATTTCATGAAATACACAGAAAGAAACACCCGTATTTTTTTCGCATATCGCCTTAAAAGACAATACAGTCAATTTCACCATTTTCAATATCATATTTATGTACAGAAAGTATTTTACAATTTTGATATTAATATTGTCCAAGTAATTGACAACTAAAACTATAAATTTTGTAAAGTGAAAAGTTTTAAAAGCTTTCACGGCTTTTAGTTTAGAAAACTCTTAACGAACACAATTGACAGATTTATTACGGCACAACTAAACTAAAATTATAATTTATGCATTTGAAGCCACAAAATAAATTGAAGTAAACTCATTTATTTTAAGTTTAAACTAAATTAAATGTTTAAATGAAGTCACAATATAAAACGAAAGTTCATTATGTTGAAAATGCTCTAAAAGCTATTAAGAGCGGTTTCCCTCGATATTAGTCTTATTGTGCTGGACGGGTAATATAAAAAGTTGCTAGGGTATGCCATCCTCTATTAAAACATCAAAATGGGCAACGTAGAACCGTGTACTCTCGAGCACAAAACTTCATAACTATCTAACTATTATACAGTCAGTAACAAGCATAAAACTTGTTCGAAGTTGCGGTGCGCCACCAAACTAGACTCACAGTGTACTGGGTGTTAAGATGAAGTTGCGAAGCCGGAAACTGGCGATAGTACTCGTCCATACGAACAAATTTTACTACGGAGGAAACCCTCCAATCGCGAAAAAAAATCACCTATTCCATAGAAAAGTTACCTGGTTACCCGACTAAAATGTATGAAAAGGCAGATTTCTTCTTCTCGATTTCTCGATTTTTTTTCACAGAAAGTTGTTCATGTGGTCGAGTACTATCAACAGTTTTTGGCTTCCGCAAGTTCATCTTAACACCCCGAATACATAATGTGCTAGACTCGTGTAGTACAGTCATGAGCATAGTTGGAAATAGAAGTGGACTAAAATGCTTTTACCGGAAGTCCACTCTTTATGCTGTCTTGAAAATATGAACATGAAAATAAGTCTGACCTGTGCCTTAAAGGTTTAAAACTGGCCAAATGCGAGTTGGACTCGCGCACGAAGGGTTCCGTGTCACTACAAAATATGAATACAGAACCCTAAAAACAGTTTTGGTAAATAACCACAATATAAGGTGAAATTTAATCAACCGCTTGAATTTATACTGGAGGCTTGGTTAGTGATCAGGAACAATGTTTAATGACCCCTCACAAGAAATTCCAAATTTTTTTTTTTGCTTTCTTACTAGGAACTGTATTTGAACAAGTCCATCTGAGTATGTAATACCCAACCTTAATTGTAGTTTTCTCTGTCACCAGCTATAAGAACCACCTTGTGACCGAACACAAAAAAATGTGCCCCTACGGGATTTGAACCCGCGACCTCTGGATTAGTGGTCGAGTACAAGGCCACACCACTAGGCCACACCGGTGGTCAAGTACTTGCAATAAGTATTACCAATTTTGTTTATAGGTATACATTTAGATTTTGTATTTTATACATATGAAATTGCCGTTTTCTATAGAGAATTTGAAGGAAACTCAATTTTCAGTAGAAACATTTTTGCATTTTTTATTAGGAATGGCAATTCCAAATTATGTTATTTCTTATGTGTATGAATTCGATCACATTAATCTAACAACAACATTAATTTAATTTTTGAAAAGTGTCAGTTATAAAAAATTGTTACGAATCTTATCATGGAAATGGATGGCAATTAGGACGAACTGTTTTTGAAGATTTAATTTTTGTTATCAAACTGAAAATAAAAACGATATTTAATACGTAGAGGTAAAACCCTAAATTCCACTTTCAAACAAAAGACAAATAATGGAAATAGCTATTGAATAACAGAATATCTGTAAGAAAATTTCGGCAATTTCATAAAGACCTATTATGTCACAGACAAACAGTGAAATTCTGCCCTTTACAAACAGCGTCATCGGTATCTAAACGCTCGCTATCTTCATAGTAGAATTTGGCATTTTATAATTTGCCTCGGCATGTTGTAATTCTGATAGAAGTATTGAGGGTCGCCACTCCTCCTCACGCTCCTCCTCACGCTCCTCCTCACGCTCCTCCTCACGCTCCTTCTCACGCTCCTCCTCACGCTCCTCCTCACGCTCCTCCTCACGCTCCTCCTCACGCTCCTCCTCACGCTCCTCCTCACGCTCCTCCTCACGCTCCTTCTCACGCTCCTCCTCACGCTCCTCCTCACGCTCCTCCTCACGCTCCTCCTCACGCTCCTCCTCACGCTCCTCCTCACGCTCCTCCTCACGCTCCTCCTCACGCTCCACCTCACGCTCCTCCTCACGCTCCTCCTCACGCTCCTCCTCACGCTCCTTCTCACGCTCCTCCTCACGCTCCTCCTCACGCTCCTCCTCACGCTCCTCCTCACGCTCCACCTCACGCTCCTCCTCACGCTCCTCCTCACGCTCCTCCTCACGCTCCTTCTCACGCTCCTCCTCACGCTCCTCCTCACGCTCCACCTCACGCTCCTCCTCACGCTCCTCCTCACGCTCCTTCTCACGCTCCTCCTCACGCTCCTCCTCACGCTCCTCCTCACGCTCCACCTCACGCTCCTCCTCACGCTCCTCCTCACGCTCCTTCTCACGCTCCTCCTCACGCTCCTCCTCACGCTCCTCCTCACGCTCCTCCTCACGCTCCACCTCACGCTCCTCCTCACGCTCCTCCTCACGCTCCTTCTCACGCTCCTCCTCACGCTCCTCCTCACGCTCCTCCTCACGCTCCTTCTCACGCTCCTCCTCACGCTCCTCCTCACGGTCCTCCTCACGCTCCTCCTCACGCTCCTCCTCACGCTCCTCCTCACGCTCCTCCTCACGCTCCACCTCACGCTCCTCCTCACGCTCCTCCTCACGCTCCTCCTCACGCTCCTCCTCACGCTCCTCCTCACGCTCCACCTCACGCTCCTCCTCACGCTCCTCCTCACGCTCCTTCTCACGCTCCTCCTCACGCTCCTCCTCACGCTCCTCCTCACGCTCCTCCTCACGCTCCTCCTCACGCTCCACCTCACGCTCCTCCTCACGCTCCTCCTCACGCTCCTTCTCACGCTCCTCCTCACGCTCCTCCTCACGCTCCTCCTCACGCTCCTCCTCACGCTCCTCCTCACGCTCCTCCTCACGCTTCTCCTCGAACCGCTCTTAATCAGACCTATTTTCACTTTTTGGTAAAAGACTTTCGATTTCGGCTTATTAGAATATGACGAAGTCATTTTACAAACTA
The DNA here is from genome assembly GCA_934047225.1 of Ypsolopha sequella. Classification (NCBI taxonomy): domain Eukaryota; kingdom Metazoa; phylum Arthropoda; class Insecta; order Lepidoptera; family Ypsolophidae; genus Ypsolopha; species Ypsolopha sequella. The sequence goes on along the minus strand of OW204002.1, from coordinate 5,478,332 downwards.
CTGGCATTTTTTAATTTGTCGAATGTCAAATTGCAAAACAGCGAACGTTTAGAAACTGACGACGGCGTTTGTAAACGGCGGAATTTTACTTTACACACATATTTTACACACATATATCACAATAAGATATATCCCTAATAAAACTAAATAAATAAATAAATAAATAAATACGCGATAAATATAAACAGAGCCGAAATGAGGGACGTTTACCCAAACCCTTAGGCCGTTTATTTAGGACAATAAAAAAACTACACTTTTTGTCGGCCAAAATTATACATGGTTTCTCGTGCTACCCTTTTTAGGGAGAATTCTTGCATTACTTGCCCCAGGCTTTCTGATGTTTTCAGGATTTTTCTTTATCTACTTTAAGGGTCAGAGCCCCTAAATCGGGCAAAAACAGGGTTCTGCATTCCGACTTTGGATGATTGTAAATATTAAAATTTGTAAACAAAGTAAGTATCCCTTTTTACTCTTTAAAAAAAATTGTATATGCATAATTGTTAAAAAAAAAAGTGGCTGTACCTCAGGGGTAGAACGCTAGCCTTTCAGTCTTGAGATCCAGGTTCGATCCCCGGTCAGGCATTCACCAATGAGTTTTTGGAATTTACATGCATAGTATTTGTTCTTACTTACCACTTGCTGAGCGGTGAAGAAAAACATCGTAAGGAAACCTGCATGCCGTAAAAAGCGTGTATTTGTGCCCGAAGTACGGCGATAGAGTTCACCACTCATCACGTTGGTAAATAATAATCGTCGGTGAAACGGCTTGCATTTCTTTCACAGTTCACACTCTGAACACCTCTGACACCCCCTGAGGGTTTCATGTCGTGACGATATATTTTTTATTAATATTATTATACTGGTAAATTATTATGAGAAAACTTGGTAGGAGGATTTCAAATATTAACACCAGCCTTTGTTATATTGAAGCTGCTTTTCGTTTAATGTAGTTTACCTGGAACAAAAAAGAAATCGTTATTATAATTTTTAAAAAAACTTACATTTTACTAGACAAACTAAGGTTACCAACACAGTCTGTTACTGATTGTACAACAAATATACTTGAGTAACAAGTATGCATACGACATAACGCAACCCAATACATAGAAGCCCGTCTGTACCAACACGAACGCACGCACACTACCACTCACAGGCCGATATAAAATCGCCTGCGCATCTGATACCAAACAAGGACGCAGACGACAGACACGTTTTAATCGACTAAATAACTAAAAAGATTTCAGACTCACAGCCGGCTGAAAACAGCGACAAATCGACCCCCACCTCCTACCTACACCGTCCCCTTAGAAGGCGACGAAAAGTTAATCATAATCAATCAGCTGATTCACAGTCGGCTACGACTATCCCTATGACACCTAGCGCGCTACGTCGTAGCCAATCACCGCTACGACGTAGCGTAAATCGCTATGCTATCCCCACTTTGACGCCAAACGCTTTAGGTAGGCGAAAACTATTCTTAATACGTAACGACACACGGTACAAGTACGTGCCTGGTCATTTTTCACCTATTCACGTGTCACAGCCACCATTAGTTCGTCCACACCCCCCTCGGGGCACACGAATAAACAAAAACAATATACTCAAAAACTCTTAAATAGACTCTTTCCGACTCTAAAAATAGACTTTTAAAGGACCTGTAACGAAAAAATAAATGATAAACTTTTACAGAGGTTGGGTATTCTCTGTCCTCCTGTTCAAGACAAAGCTGAAAAGGCCAGAAGTCCGACAGCAAAAAAAATCAACTCAAAAAAAAAAAAACATGAGATTCATTGCCAGCTGGCGACGAGTAAGATAGCTCCGCAGTCTACTCTAAGTCAAGTCGCTACATCTGTACGATAGCCCCGCTGTCTTCAGGTGTTAGCCAGCTAGGAGGAACAACAGGGTAGGATAGGTACCCAGTCCGCCTTAGGTTCCCTAATAGGCTACCTACTTATCATACTTATATGCTACTTAAGAGGGTAACATTTCAAATAAATTCACCAATTTGAAGTAATCGTGGGTTTCATTCCTGGCCACCCTACACTTGGTATTAAATCCAATCATAATACCACAGAAAATATAATCATATTAAATATTAATAATACTTATAGTATTATACTCATTAAATACTTGACTTTTGTAATTTGAAAATTTTGACATATATAATTTTTGACATCTGTCACTGTTGACGCCTGCCACTTTTGACATCTGTAATTTTTGACTGCTGTCACTTTCAGTCACATCTGTCACTTTTGAAACAAAAAGTCGATCATAAAAGCGATAACAATGCGGGTGAAGCCGCGAGCAAAAGTTAGGCAAACAATAAATTAAACGGAGTCTTAAAATATCTTTTGTCATAGCATGTTAGCCTCAAGTTTAAGTAGTTTTCAGGGGCGAAGCAAAACGGAAACTTTGTTAATTATGTTTTAAGTGATGAACAAGAGACAGGTTAAACAAAACTCACTTTTCAATGGCACAGTTTGTCATGAATCAACTGAAACTTGGTAATGGGTTTTTAATAAATATTTCACTTTAATTATAATCTTCTTTTTCAGGCAGAAACGCGTGAGTTTAGTCAGAACTTAATGTTTATTTCCAATGTTTACATGAATTATTTTTTGAAAGAAATTACTTATTTGTTTATTGCGAGTCCGGCGATAATGTACAATGTGTCCCTTCTAAGAGTGCACATCCGAAAGGTTGTGGAACTAGAGCCTATTTTATCGACAAAAAATGGAAATTTTATTTTAGAAAAAATCTTTGCTTTGTAAATTTACGTTTTCAACTTATGGGGACTATCTGTGAAAGTTATAAGTTCTGTTATTGATTTAATAGCTCCTTATTTGGCATTAATTTTTAATAAATGTGTAGATGATGGTATCTTTCCTGACTTAATGAAGTTTAGTAAATTGATCCCCCTTTTTAAATCAGGCGACAACGGTGACCCATCAAACTATAGACCTGTGTCAGTTTTACCGGTTTTGAGTAAGGTTTTTGAAAAAATAGTTTTTAATCAATTGTTATTTCATTTTAATTTAAATAAGTTGCTTCACTGTGAACAATACGGATTCACTAGAGGGAGGTCAACCACAGATGCAGGAGTTGCTTTAGTTAAGCACATTTTTGATGCTTGGGAAGAAAAGCAGGATGCATTTGGTGTATTTTGTGACCTCTCGAAAGCCTTCGATTGCGTTAATCATGAAACACTCTTATGTAAATTAGATCACTACGGAGTGAGGGGCAAATCTTTGGCGTTAATGAAGTCGTATCTTAGTGATCGTATTCAAAAGGTAGACATTAATGGGGTAAAATCATGTGGAGCATTAGTTAAAATGGGTGTCCCGCAGGGTTCCATATTGGGGCCCTTGCTGTTTTTAATTTACATAAATGACCTTCCCTATTTAATTAAAGACTTAACTAAGATAGTACTATTCGCAGACGACACGTCACTTATTTTTAAAGTTAATAGACGTAAAGATATCCTTGACGGCGCGAATACAACTTTATCACTGGTGCTTGATTGGTTTACTGTAAATAATTTAGTTTTAAACGCAAAAAAGACAAAATGTATAAAATTCACGTTACCAAATGTTATTCAAGTGGATTGTAATTTGCTTTTGCAGGGGTCCAAGCTGGAGTTAGTTAACGAAACTAAGTTTTTGGGCATTACGGTAGACTCTCGTCTTCAGTGGGGTCCCCACATAGAAGCCCTATGTGGTAGACTTAGTTCGGCCGCATACGCTGTTAGACGCATAAGACAAATTACTGATGTAGATACTGCTAGACTAGTCTATTTTAGTTACTTTCACAGCATTATGTCATACGGCATGCTGTTATGGGGTAGAGCCGCGGATACAGACGCAGTCTTTGTTTTGCAGAAGAGAGCAATTCGGGCTATTTATAATATGAAGCACCGGGATTCATTAAGAGAAAAGTTCAAAGAAATTAATATATTAACTGTTTCTTGTGAATATATTTACCAGGTCCTTAGATATGTTAGAAAAAATGTTGAGTCTCTTCCAAGGCTTGGTGAGCAACATTGTAAGGAAACCAGAAATAAGTATAAACTGGCTTTTCCAAAAATCAGACTCGCCAAAGTGAGTACCTCTTTCGTAGGACATGGTATAAGATTTTACAATAAACTTCCAAAAGAGGTCCTTACTTTGTCAGAGAATAAGTTTAAACAGTATATTAAGCAGGGCCTACTGAAAAAGGCATATTATAAAATAAATGAATATTTGGATGATGGTGAAGCATGGTGATACTGATTTTGATGATAGTAGGTAATAATTTAATTAATTAATATAATTTCCTAACTTTTGATTCCTCTTAAGAGTTAACATTAATTAATTACAGACTGTAAAAGGAAATAGACTATATGAGACAGGTAGGCAAAGATATATATGTTTTTCTTTTTTCATTAACCTGAATTCCTGCTGTCTTGTATTTTCTTATCCCTTGGTTAAAGTAGATATAAGTAATTCAATGTATAGTTTAAGTTTATGTTAAAAAAAAAAAAGACATGATCTTGCCAAGTTTCTTGCCCGTTCTTCTTAGCAAGACTAATCGAATGGGCGGAGGTAGGCATGTATTTATATATGTAACCTATTACTATGTAGTATATAGGATGCGATTTGGTCGGCCGCCTGGATTCGTGCTGGGGGCTCGGTTGGTGATCATTGAACCTTGTTCCTGGTCCCAGGCCGGGTCTCCGGTATGGGTTCGGGCGGTTGATTGGATTTCACCTTGTATAATAATATATTACCTATAATTTTAATTGTATATATATTGCTACATAAATTAAATAAACATTTAATCTAAGTAGTTCATGTACATTTATTATTTTATTACATATATTTTTATAAGATTAAAATTTGACTTGTGAAACGTGTATTATATATACCTACTTTGCAAAATAAACTTTTTGAATTTTTTTTTTTTTTTTTTTTTTGAAATTTTTGTTGCCTACCAAGGACACTATGTATAAAATATGTCATAACTTTTGATCTACGGCAAGTAACGCAATGAAATTAAATTGACATGATCTTTAAGAATATACGTTGCATACCAAATCAAAAACAAACCATAATCAACTACCCTTACTCTAAAAATAATATCCTAAAAGATTATTATTTCTTTAATTTTTCCGTCTTTTTTTTTCAGTTGAAGTAATTTTTTTTCAAATAATGTCCCCGTTTCACTATACTTTTATTCCTATTTATCATTCCCTATTCAATTACTTTCCAACAAAAAAAAAAATGCCACGTTCTATCATAAATACAATAATTTCTACGCACTGAGCTCGCGTTCCATACAAAGATGCTCAGGCGGAGCATTTTTTCAACAGTAGTAGCTAAGCAGAGACCTTTTTATTTTGTAATTATTCATCTATAACTTGAAAACAAGTAGACCCTATAGGAAAAACTGGGCAAAGAGCTACTGTTTATTCAAATTCAAATAGTTTATTTCGCAAAGTAGGTATATAGGTATAATACACTTTTTACACGTCAAATATAATCTAATAAAAAGACATGTAATAAAATAATAAATGTACATGGACTAGATGAAAGGTTTATTAAATTTATGTAGCAATATATATACTATTAAAATTATAGGTAAAATATATATTACACAAGGTGAAATCCAATCAACCGCCCAAACCCGTACCGGAGACCCGGCCAGGGACCAAGAACAAGGTTCAATGATCACCAACCGAGCCCCCAGAACGAATCCAGGCGGCCGATCAAATCGCCATTCGATTATTCGATTCGATTAAATAAATAAATATAAACAATGCAGTCATATTATACAAAACTACACAGTAAATGAAAGATTTGAGATCGAATTAAAGATACAATAGTAAAATGACTTCGTAATAATAGTATTTTCATATAATTGACACTCCCCGTCCCCCTCCCGAAAGATTTTTTTTTTATATTTCTCTTACTCTCTTATTTCTCTTACTAATATTGTTTTTGGCCATGAGTAATTAATATGGAAAATTTTTAAAAATATTTATCAGGGATTCTTTTGAATTTAAATTCTTCAGTTAGTTTACTGGTACCTTCCAAATTTTCACCCCGTGTATATAAAGGTTTAAAGATACTTTATTCTTTTTAAAGACAATATGTCACTTACATAAGAAGAAATCTTAATTATTTGCAATTGAAGTGTCGTCCATCCACACAGACCATAAATGAAAATATCATGAGGTAGGTACTCATTGATATCTAGTAATATTATTCTAATACACAGGGATAGGTTTCTTTAATAAAGTCCACAGTTCACTATTGAATCTTAATTAAAACCACCTCTCTAACATAAGTTAATATATAAGTTATTTAAAATATGTTGTGCTAATTTACGCTGAAAATTATTAAAAAGTTCAATTCAACCTTCTCCATACAAAGATACTTAAATTGACTTAAATATAAGCAAATACAATCTTCTTGTGTGCCAAGCATTCTGCACGAAACTGTCGTTTTACTTTATGCATGCAATAAGTTTAAAAACGAATGTCATAGCAATTTCCATGTCTACCGTTTCTTGAAAATGACATTTACATATTTCCATTTTGTAAGAATATAATCTAATAAAAGAAAATATAAGGTTTATAGTAGTTTATGCTACAAGTGCGAAAAGGAATAAATTACGAGGACGATTTAAAACACGAGCGTAGCGGTAATTTATTGCTCTTACGCCCGCGTATTATACTATGTTTTTCAATGCAAAGTGTGAGGAAATAAAACAAATATAATCTTGTGAACTTTAAATTATGATTGGCTCAATAGGACTGTATCCAGAGCCGTTAAACAGTGGAAAAAAATATAATTTATGGTATACAGGAAAGGTTTCAGGTTAGCCAAATTCTCGTAAATAAATTTAAAAAAAAAAGAAAATAAAGCCCTAGGGCAAAATAATCGACTCTCTGTTCGCTTTTGATGCATAAAAAGTAGGCCTTTACGAGCACTTGGATTGAAAAACACATTTTTACATAGGCGTCAATTATTGCTTCTACCAATATCTCCCAGGCAACCAGGTAGAATGATGCCTCTACAGACTTAACGTTAATTAATTCAAAGTACGTATTCAGAAACACGTATGACATCCCCTCGGGGATTTATGTCAAGACGATGTATTTTATTTTTATGTTATTCTTGTATTCTAAATAAGACCAAACAGTTGGCCCGACGAGTAACCCTATATTTTAGCTGAGTCTTATCTTCCGTGTCAGTATTCAAGGACAAAAACAGGATTTATTTCAGCTTTCTAATCTCTTGAGAAATACTTGTTGTTATTTATGAAGGTCTATTGTTCAAGTATAACACTGATTTAAAAACAAGACTCACTCGTATACTATATTTTCAAAGAAAAAATACCTATTAATAAATTGCTTACTACGCAGTTAAGGCGATATGCGAAAAAATACGGGTGTTTCTTTTCTGTGTATTTCATGAAATACACGGAAAATTGTAATCAGTTTCTGGTATATGTATTTTGATTATATAATCTAGTGTTTTGAAATTGGAAAACAGGTTTGGATAAATTTTCCTCCATAGAAATAATTGTTGAAATGAGGTCTTCAAAACACACTTTTTCTCCTGGTTTGACGAATAGGATCCATATACAGAACTCAAACATATTTTATTAGGTGTGTTTCAACAATATCTAGAGATTTGATATTTGAAATTTGCTAGCTATTTTAGTTTTTTAATTAAGATATAAAACCAACTTTTTATCCTTTTGCCCTGAATTCGCCCCTCTCACACTGCGTGATTTTTCGCTTGGAGTGACAGTGACAAAAATAATTTAGATAAGATATTCCTTAAATTCTCGATCTTTTAATTTAGATGTTTGTGAAAACAAAAACTCTGTATGATTGTACGAACAAACCTAAAAGCGTAAAAAACTAAATCAGCTTTCCATATTGTGTTTTTTGAGGCAAGTTTTGCATTTTATGTAAATAAGACAGACGACTTTTTTACGGTGTTAAATTGTTCTACAAAACGAGTAATATCACCAGTTTTTGTAACCAAAATCACTCAATATCTACTGTGTACTTTTCAAATTAAAAATAGGTAAAGTTAGCAAAAAAAGCAAAAACGTGCAATTTTCCCCCATATTACCTAACAGTATCTAAACCATTGAACATAACAAATCTGCTTTGTGACCTAAATTACTGGGATACGACATGGCAAACCGCATTTTTGTTTGTACTGACCGAATTTGGCTGAACTCTTTTGTATTTAATAAGAACCTTGATCAGCGGTCTAACCAAACTGGTCACTATATAAGACAAGTTACCTAACATGATTTGACAGGGTAAGCAGGAAATATTTTAGGAGAGAAGGCAAAAGGCCTTTATTAAGGATATAAGAAAAACATGACCTTAAAGGATATAAGGTACAGTAAAGCCAAAATACGCTGGGGAAAGAAAATATTTTAAACAAAGTCTTAGTACTCTGATATTTGAGATTTATTTAAAAAGCGTGCTTTTTCGTGAAAACCGAATTATAGCGTTCTACAATTAAATAAAAATCTTACAATTTCATAAAAAAGTGAGATTAAAACAATTACGAAAGTCAAGAAGCAAGATACAAGCTAAGTGAAGCGAGGCGACCATCCTTGTTTTAACAAAATATAATTTCATAAGATCATGTAATGGGACTGTGCTTACGCCATAATTCGGTTTGTCACAAAAAAGCACCATTTTTCAATTGATAAAAGCAGTTTATTCCATCATACGACGACTTATAGAACTGTAAAGTCCAGTAAATGAAATCTTTGAGGTCGAATTAGAGATACACTAGTAAAATTAGTACTTCGAAATAATAGTATTGTTCGCGCCACTTCTTGTGGCTCTCATAATGCGGGGTAGTTGTGAATTAATATTTTCAACTGTCATTTTCGCTGCATCTCCACCCGCTTAGTTTTGGACGCAAATCAATCAGTCGTCAATCAGAAGCCTTTCACGCCGGAGGTCTACGCTGATTGTCATTCGACTAGGTCCTACCTCGACCCTACCGCCCGCCATTTTGAGATCGCACCCGCTGTGCGCCTCATTTTCATCTATTACTATTACGAAGAAGACTAGCCGAGAAGAGCGCAACCAGGCACGAAGAGGAAGAAGAAAACCATCTTGGAGAACACCAGAGACTTGGTGGCTCAGGCGAAGCGTGGTTTGTGGTGCATGCAGCTCCTTCCCAAGGTCAGATCTTTCATCTTCGTAATTTATTTCTCTTCTCTTTCCGCTATTTTTTAAAACCTATGGTGATACAAAGCACTGCCGTCATATCGCGTGCTCATTTTTTTTGGCCATTCGAGCCGGATCTAGATCCATTTTAGGCCCTTTGATCTGCGATCTATAACCATTTTTTGGTATTTCCAACCGCTATCTTCATGTTCTTTGTCTAAAGAACACGTGAATTCCGCTCTAATTTTCACTCTGCCCGCAGTATTACCCCGCATTCCCGCTCTTATTTGCATTATCTATGCATTAAAACCCCGCATTCGTCAAAATATTAGTGATTCCATTTCCTATATACTGGAAATTATAAATTATCTACAGTGAAATACGCCATTCTGTTAATTTATCCGCTGCGATTATACCATTTGATCATTTCACAGAAAATATTATCTGCCTACCTGCTAATTCTTAATATTATCGAGAGGTACTCGTACACAGGTTCGTCCGCCGCCCGTGTTATCTCTAACTCATTAGCATTATTCTATGTTGTAGTCAGTATAAAACTTTCAATAGTTCTGGTACTTGCCTAACTTTGTACTATATAACATGCCAAATTCCGCAGAAGCTGCAAAATTAAAGATGTCGTATAGTTTAAAGAAGCTTAAAAATAAAAGGCAAGAATTGTTTAATCGCCTTCAGAGAGTTTATGACTTTTCTAAAACCGCTTTAGAGGATGTTTCTTCGGCAGAATTGTTTATGGCCAATGTCGAAACTTTGGATACTGTACGCTCAGAAATTCATGTAATCATAGATGAAATTAATGACACAGAGGTATTGATAAATCCTAATTTTGAACCAAATTATCAAAGTTGGTCAGCTTTTGAGGATCTTTACTCCCATTGCAAATACATCAACCGGAAGTTATCACATTCTTCGAAATCGGCTGACTCTAAAGTTAAAGCTCCACGTGACATGGAATGTCCCAAAAAACCTACTATCAAGCTTCCAAAACTGGAACTCGTTGGTTTTTCTGGTGAAGCTACTATGTGGCCAACATTCTATGAAACATTTAAAACCACGATTCACGATAATCCGGACTTGACCGACAACGAACGAGTACAATACCTGATGGGTAAACTTTCTGGCCGGGCACTTTCGATTTGTTCTGGAATCACACCGAACGCAACTAACTACGACATAATCTGGAAAACACTCGTTTCTACTTTTCAAGACTCGCGTAGTTTAGCCACTACTTATTTGGATCAAATGTTTGAATTTCGCCCTTTAACTACCGCTAGTTCAAAAAACTTGGACTTGTTTTTAGACAAGTTCTGTTCCGCTGTTTCGTGTTTAAAATCGCTGAATATTAAAGATCTTTCGGATTTTATCCTTATGTATTTGGCCCTTAAAAAACTTGATGTTGAAACCGCTCGTTCATTTGAAATGTTTAAACGTGGTTCCGATTTACCCCATTATGATGAATTAATATCATTTTTACGGGAACAAACTAAGATACTGAACCGCACTGCACCCGCAATTACCGCTCCCGCTCCGAACCGCTCCGTTAATAATAATAACAACAAAACCGGGTACAGTACCAAGTCAACCCATGCTTTTGTCTCCGCTTCGACCAATAATAATTGTTGTCCGCTATGTAAACAATTAAAACACTATAATTTATATAAGTGTCCCGAATTTGTGAAACTAGATATCGAGAAAAGATTTCAGTTCATCAAATCTAATAACGGTTGCACCAATTGTTTAAGTATTACGCATAACAATTCCGCTTGTAAATCGTCTTATAATTGCCGCCATTGTAATTGTAAACACCATTCGATGTTGTGCCGCAAACAAAATGTGATGAATACTCACACCGCGCTTGGTCAAAATATTACCGTGTCTCCACGCACACATACGCAATCTTCGAGGTTGGTGGATCCTGCCGTATCGGCGACTAACACAGAACATATGACTAATGATTCTCAATCCGTACCAACTGCGAGTAATAATATTTCTTTATGTAACTTACAGCCTAACTCGCAGCGTAATGAAACATGCCTTTTAGGTACAATTCAAGTGATCGTGAAAGATTCTAACGGTATGTCTGTCCGTCTACGTGCGCTCTGCGACCCTGCGTCACAATCCAGTTTTTCGACGGTTTCCTGTTGTGAGAAGCTTAACTTAAAATATGAGAAAATTCCCCGCGCTTTTGTTAAGGGCATCGGCTCTTCATCAAACCCAATTAAGGGTGCGACAAACCTTAAATTGTTTTCACGATTTGATGATTCGGTTTCAATTTCGCTTGACACTTATGTAATCGACCGTATTACCGACAACTTACCATCGGTGCAGGTGGATTTGTCTACGCTTTCGTATTTAAAAGATATCACACTTGCTGATGAAACATTTTACTTACCGGGCGAGATTGATATTCTTATCGGTGCATCTTTATTCGCGGATATCTTGTTATCAGGCCGCGTCTCTGGTCCCCCGGGTACGCCGACGGGATTTCAGACCATCTTCGGTTTTACGCTAATTGGTAATACGCCTGTTTACCAAAATACCGCATGTTCAATTTCGTTATGCTCTTATATGGAGATTGAACCGCCAATAGATTTTATTTTACAAAAATTTTGGCAATTAGAAGAGGTGCATTGTGAACCTGCTTCTAGTCCCGCAAATGATGAATGTGAAAAATTATTTATTAACAATGTGTCACGTGACCCCGCTGGTCGCTATCCGGTTTCTTTACCGTTCGCACGGAATCCTAACATACTAGGAAACTCGTACCATCACGCAAAAAAGTGTTTTATGTCTCTTGAGCGTAGGTTTGTTTCTAACGCAGATTTACGTTCCGAGTATAACAATATAATAAATGAATACCTAACTAAAGGTTACATATCCCCGCTTCATAATGATGACCAATTATCTCTTGGTTATTATATTCCGCATCATCCCGTAGTGCGTGTTGATAAATCAACGACAAAGGTGCGTATTTGTATGAATGCCAGTACTAAGACTGACTCCGCTGATGGTACTCGTGTCTCATTAAATGACACGCTGCACACAGGTGCTAATTTGCAAAACGATTTGTTTTTAATTTTACTTGACTTCCGCTTGTATGAAATCGCTTTTACCTCGGATATCAAACAAATGTTCTTACAAGTTTTGGTTAACGCCGATGATCGCAAATTTCAAAAGTTTTTATACCGCTTTGACACGTGTTCACCGCTTATCGCTTATCAGTTCAATCGCGTCTGCTTTGGACTACGTAGTAGCCCTTTCCTTGCGATGAGAGTAGTCAGGAAACTCTGTGAGGATGGGAGTTCAGCGTACCCGCTCGCCGCTACTGTAGCCGCACGAAACTGTTACATGGACGACATCTGCTATAGCACGCCCACCGTGCAGGGCTCCTTACAGCTCAGAGATGAGCTGGTAGGATTGCTTAAGGCCGGTGGCTTTGAGCTCGTCAAGTGGTCTAGTAACTGTCAACAGTTACTTGATACACTGCCTGATACTCACCGCTTAAATTCTAGTAAGAATTTTGAAGAACAAACTCAAACTCTTAAAGTTCTTGGCTTACAGTGGTCGCCTGATTCTGACGAGTTCTCTTTTACTGTATCGCTAGATAGTCGCCCATGTACTAAACGCAATGTTTTGTCCGTGATAGCACGTCAGTACGACGTCCTCGGCTTTACCGCTCCTGTGATCTTGTACGCAAAATTACTCTTGCAGAAAATCTGTATTTTAAAATTAGACTGGGATGAAACACTACCCTCTGATATTGCGCAGATTTGGCAAAACTATTTGAAGGAGCTACCTGTTTTGCGGGATTTACGTATTAAACGCCACTTAGACGTGTTCCAAAATTCGAAAATTTCGATAATATCATTTGCAGACGCAAGTGAACGTGGATACGGATGTGTCGTATATATTAGAGTACAAGATGACTCAGACACTTGCACTAGCATTCGGCTGGTATGCGCAAAGTCAAAAGTCTGTCCGCTCAAGACCGTCAGTGTCGCCCGCCTTGAGCTTTGTGCCTCGTTACTCATGTCGAAATTAACTCGTCGTGTAGTTGACGCTTATAAAATACGTCACAATATTGAACGTATTTACTGTTTTACCGATTCTATGGTAACTTTACACTGGATACATTCCTCACCGCACAGGTTTAAAACCTTTGTCGCGACGCGTATAACAAAAATAATATCCGCTATTCCCGCTGAATGTTTTTACCATACAGCTGGTTCTCAAAACCCGAGCGACTGTCTTTCCCGTGGTCTCACTCCCACGCAGTTGATGAGTCACCCGCTCTGGTTCACTGGACCTGCTTGGCTTTATCTGGACGCTAAAGAGTGGCCAATCAAAACAATAGAATCAGCTTCTATTGAAGAAAACTTGCCGGAATCAAAAACAATTTCTCTTCCCGCTTTTAGTAATGAAGAACCGCATCCACTTCTTTCTCTTTCGGAAAGAATTTCGTCATGGCTTGTGCTTTTACACACAATCATTTACATATACCGATTTTTACGTATTTTACCGCGCTCTAATATTTTTACCGCTACCGATATGGATTTCGCTGAAGTTGCATTGATTAAAGCTCTTCAAGCATTTTATTTTCTTGATGAAATAAAAAGATTAAAGTCAAATAAACTTTGTTCTCCCGCTTTAAATCGACTATCGCCATTTTTAGATAAAAATGGATTGTTACGCGTTGGTGGTCGACTTCGCAACACAGACATGACGTTCGATCAACAACACCCTGTGTTGTTACCTCGTAAAAATCATATTGTCGAATTGATTATCATTCATTATCATCGCAAAAATTGTCACACTGGACCAGTGGCTTTAATGTCAATAATCCGCCAAAAATTTTGTATACTTTCCTGTCGAAATATTGTTCGTCGCGTAATACATAGCTGCAATTATTGTTTTAAGGCGAAGCCGAGACAAACCTTCCCTTTCATGGCAGATTTACCATCATGCCGCGTTAATGAGGCTAAAGCTTTTGTCCACTGCGCTGTGGATTATTGTGGTCCTATCAGTATCACTCCGTATCGAAAACGTGGAGTCCGTCCCGTCAAATGTTACCTCTGCATATTTGTATGCCTGGTGACTCGTGCAGTTCACGTTGAATTGGCAACTGATCTTAGCACGAACACTTTTCTTTCCGCGTTCAAACGTTTTTTATCTAGACGTGGAGCAGTGTCTTTCGTATATTCAGATAATGCTACGAACTTTGTAGGCGCTAGAAATGCCCTCTCAGAAATTTACAATTTGACAAACTCCGAAGAATTTAAAACGTCTTTCGCGAATGAACTTGCCGATCATAGAATACAATGGAAATTTAATATTCCACGTAGCCCACATTTTGGGGGACATTATGAGATATATGTCAAAGGATTTAAGACGCATTTGCATAGAGTAGTAGGTACTCAACTGTTGACCTACGAAGAATTATTAACTGTAGTTACGCAAATAGAATGTGTCATAAATTCTCGTCCGCTTACGCTGCTGAGTGAAGATCCATCTGAACTTAGCGCGTTAACTCCTGCACATTTTCTGATGTCAACTCCTTTAAAAGAATTACCCGCTTGTAAGGTGGCTGATGAGCCAGTTAATTTATTACGTCGCTACGCGTTGCTTGATCAAATGGTAGAATCGTTCGCAAGGCGATGGAAGAATGATTATCTCCATCTTCTCCAGTCTAGAGGAAAATGGAATACACCTTCCAACCCAATCAAAATTGGATCTGTTGTCGTTGTAGTTACCGATAACACTCCACCGCTTCAATGGCCGCTCGGTGTTATTGTAGCTGTATACCCTGGCAAAGATAATGTCATTAGGGTAGCTTCTGTCAAAACGACGACAGGTGTTTACAAACGACCTGTCGTGCGTCTTTGCCCTCTCCCATCTCAATAACTCCTTTCTTTGCCCCCGCTTCAAAATTTCGTTATTCTCTGTCTTATTTTTACTTTTCTATTCTTATTTTAAAACCAATGGTTTTAACGCCGGGGGCAAATGTTCGCGCCACTTCTTGTGGCTCTCATAATGCGGGGTAGTTGTGAATTAATATTTTCAACTGTCATTTTCGCTGCATCTCCACCCGCTTAGTTTTGGACGCAAATCAATCAGTCGTCAATCAGAAGCCTTTCACGCCGGAGGTCTACGCTGATTGTCATTCGACTAGGTCCTACCTCGACCCTACCGCCCGCCATTTTGAGATCGCACCCGCTGTGCGCCTCATTTTCATCTATTACTATTACGAAGAAGACTAGCCGAGAAGAGCGCAACCAGGCACGAAGAGGAAGAAGAAAACCATCTTGGAGAACACCAGAGACTTGGTGGCTCAGGCGAAGCGTGGTTTGTGGTGCATGCAGCTCCTTCCCAAGGTCAGATCTTTCATCTTCGTAATTTATTTCTCTTCTCTTTCCGCTATTTTTTAAAACCTATGGTGATACAAAGCACTGCCGTCATATCGCGTGCTCAAGTATATTCATATTATTTACACTCCCCCTCCTCCCAGAGTATTATGTTTTTTATGTTTAACTTAATTTTATTTAAGTATGTATACGTATTTATTTATTTATGTAGTTTTTTAAGTAAGTTTATATTAGGAGATATAAATACAATTATTATGCTGATTAATATAACGTTTTGTTTAAAATTAGCATTCTGCTTATTTTGTTAGCATTAGTACCGCTAATCCTTTAAAAAAAAATAAGTTTAATTTCGTTAAAATCTTTTTCATTCTACCCAAAAGTTTCCTGGGAGATATTGATATTAGCAATAAGTGCCGCCTTTGTTCACAATATCTGTCTTTCATGTGAACATGTGTTTTTAATTATGTATGTAAATCTACAAGAATTGTAATAAATAAAATAAACAAAATAATTAGACTACTGATTTACTAATATTGTTCTCAGCCAAGGTATTATTAATCTGGTTCTTTTTTATGAAATATTTATTAAAAATTTTTTGAATTTAAATTTTTCTGTTAGTTTACTGACATATTTTAAATTTTCCCCCAGTGTACATTTAATTCAACCTTCTCCATACAAACATTCTTGGATTGACTGGACTATTATTTATACGCCTTACAAAGCAGAGTTATACTGTTTATTAATATTGTTATAACAAATTTTAACTTGATTTAACAAATTAACGAACTTTCAGCTTTGAACATACCTATACCAAGGTAATGTCAATGACGTTAAGGCCCTACGGAAAAAAAATCGATACTTTTAGAACTTGATTATCTACTTCAGTAAAGAAGGTATTTATTTTGATAAAATAGAATATTATTTTGGAATATTTTTCTAGATATCTGTTAAACAGAAACGCGATTGCAGAAATTCGGCTCGATAAAAGTATTTATTAAAATGAGATCCTTTTCGACACGACTTCTCCTGGCTTGACAATTTGGAATGACATAATGGACTACGTTATTTTTTATTAGATTGGTTTTAACAGAACCAAGGACCTGTTCAAAAAAATTTTGAATAGGAACTTGAGTACATTTTATATTAATAAATAAAAACCGGCCAAGTGCGAGTCAAACTCGCGCACGAAGGGTTCCGTACCATTATTTATAAAAACGGCAAAAAAATCACGTTTGTTGTATGGAAGACCCCTTAAATATTTATTTTATTTGGTTTTTAGTATTTGCTATTATAGCGGCAACAGAAATACATCATCTTTGAAAATTTCAACTGTTACTATCACGGTTCATGAGATACAGCCTGGTGACAGACGGACAGAAGGACAGACAGACGGACAGCAGAGTCTTAGTAATAGGGTCCCGTTGGTTACTTTTCGGGTACGGAAACCTAAAAAGCGACATTTTGCTACTTTTCCTCGAATCCGTCCCTCTCGCACTGACGGTTTTTCACATATACAGGGTGGAAAAAATTTAAGGGCCCTGGAGGGGAACTACCTTAAATCTCATGTAAGCTCATTTTACTGAAAGGAAACATTCCTTTATTTTTTAACAGAAACAAACTGCATTCAAAGATATTCTGAAATTCACTTGTCTCACACGGGAATCGAACCAACTCAAAATAAAAAAAATATACCCTCGCTATTCTATTATACGAATCGGTAGGATGATTGTTCAGAATAAAATTTGTCTAATAAACATTGGATCTTACACTCATTTGTTGTACGAGATACCCATGAAATTAAATATTTATTACAAGCTCTTTATTAACAATACTAAGTACTGTTCACTTGTAACAAGTAAATGATACGTTATAATTTTCTTATCTTTCTTACATCCAAAGTATGAAGTACAAGCTTGCTAATGTTATTTATCTTAAGTACCTTGTTGAATACTTCAATAAGGAAATCGTTAAATGGTAATAATAAATCTATGCACAACATAATTTCTTCTTGCACTAGGTGTACTGACGAAAAGTTTAAAAAGGGAACGTATTTTTTTTTGCAACGCGGAGCAAGAAATTTGAAGTTCGAACGATAACTTTCAATATTTTTAAAATCGATAAACGTATTCGTTCGAATTTCAAATTTCGTTTTGTTTTGCTTTCATTCCGTGTTGTCATTGTGTAATAATGGCGTATAATTATTACTTTACAGTGAACAGAACTAGGTATTGTTATTAAAGAACTTGTAATAAATATTCAATTTCATGGGTATCTCGAACAACAGATGAGTGTAAGACTAAATGTTTATTAGACAAATTTTATCCTGAACAATAATCCTACCAATTCGTATAATAAAATAGTTAGGGTTTATTTTTTAATTTTTAGTTGGTTCAGTTCCTGGTTGAGACAAGCAAATTTTAGAAGATCTTTGAATGCAGTTTTGTTTCTTTTAAAAAATAAAGAAATGTTTCCTTTCAATAAAATGAGCTAACTAAAGGATTTAAGGTAGTTTCCCTCCAGGGCCCTTAAATTTTTTCCACCCTATAGAGTAACAGGGACGCTAAAACATTTACATATCGCCTTAACTACGGTTAACCAGAACAATGTGACTCATTAGTTCACGATATCACCCAGTGAATAGCTCAGTCTTACCCAACATAATTTCCCGAGAAAGGTTCGTAACGATGTTGATTTGTCTTCTCCAATTTGTATGGATTTTTCCATATTCTCGTTTAATTTTCAGTTGGATAAGTATATTTATCTACTCTCATAAGACAATAAAGTAATTACAACATCAAAAGAAGTTTTATAATTTAACATTATAAAATTGCAGTATAGAAACGCAGAAAGAAAAGTAAATCTGGATGTGAGGAGCTCTGAACCGGAATTCGAACCCGGGTTCGAATCCCGGTTCAGAGCTCCTCACATCTAGATTTACTTTTCTTTCTGCGTTTTTATACTGCAATGATATAATGTTAATTTATATCTCCTTGCGATGAATAAATCGCCAAGTGTTCGAACATAGAACTCTATTTCTGTCAAAGTCTTATAATTACCTACATTGTTTATCCGATGTTATAATATTACTTTATAACACTGCGATTCTACGCTGCGATTGACTGAATCTATTATTACACCGCTAGAGAGCCAATCAACAAATTATATCTTAAGCCACGCTCTTTTAGTCGTGATTGGCCTTCAAGACAGCGTTACTAGGACGACGAACCCGTGGTTCATGAACGAGTGTTCTTCTCATTTTTCGTGAAATTGTTAATTGAGAATATTATAAATAAAGATGATATTTTTGATGGTTGTAGATAAAGTATTGTGTGCAACTGAACTTAATTACACATTGGGATACTCGTGCAAAACCATCCGAAACTAATTTCGTTTGCTTCGTAAGCAAGCACTCGTGTTCCAATGTCTCCAATTATGTTACAGTTGCACAAAACACTATTATGGGAGTACTTAATTTTCTTGCTTTACTTTTGACTTTTTTAGCATACACAACAGTAGTTCTACCGACACGTGTCATAATAATAATAATAAAATTCTTTATTGCACCGAAATTAAAGAAATTAAATAGAATTATCGTACAAAGGCGAGCTTAATACTAATTAGTATTTTCTACCAACTAACCCTTGGCAATGAGGATATTGTTAGGGTAGTGCCATACTATTTAAAAGGGATAATCATGAAAGGAGTACTTAAATAATAAATAACTAGACTACATCCTAATAAACATTTAAAACAAAGTTATAGTACATAATAAAATACATAAACAGTTTACATAAATATATAAATGTATAGTGAACATTTATGTATTTGTTTACACAAATAAATAAATGTATAAATGTATAGTGTCATAGTGTATTTAATAGATAAGTTTTGAGTAAAATTGGGATAGAAGACAATATTTTTCGAGTGCAAAATAAGAAGTTGTCTACTAACATAAATACTTACTTCCAAACCTAGGCGTAGAAAAAAAACAGGGCCAATAAAGGACAAATTGAATCCCAATATAATACACTCTCTCCACTGAACCAAGAACAAAATCACTGTCTATTTTGTCAAATTGAAAGACTTTTATTTAGGCAGTTCGCTTGAGAATGAAATAAGACAAGCAAAGAAATTCGATCAGGCGAAAACAAAATATCCTTCGTCAAAACTTTGTCGGAAAGAAAACGTTTGCAAGGAAATAGGATGATGCTTTGTTACTTGTCTTAACCCTTTGAAACGTAAGCATTCTTTAACGCATACATATCTTAACCTGTAGAATTATGGACGATTTTTTTCCGCCAATTTTTTCCTGACAACATTGTTTTTGGGTACATCTCCTAAAGTAGTTGTCAAAATCCAATGTGGTTCTTTTTTTTAAAACTAGATTAAATTTTCTACAAACTAAAAAAAAAGAGAAAGATTTTTATGTACTGGAGAAAGTATGTAGAAAAAAAAATCAGGTTATATATATAAATATATATCTATATGCCTATTCAAATAATATTATAAAAAAATATTAAGAAAAATATTTTATTTTTAAACATAGGTTAAAAAAAATAAAACTAAAATAAAGGGGAGCGAAAATTAAGATCAAAAACAACTAACTACAATTTTTTTTAATATTGTTGTATTTTTTTTGTCTTTCTGGCTTTCCAACGACACCCGTATTGTATATAATATAATATAAATACTACTCATACTGAACGTTTGGCATGACCTTGATTGACCTGTGCCGATCGGCACAGTTATAAGCTTACGGAATGACGTACTCAGAAACTTAAATTACATGATCTACTGATCATACTAAATTTATAAAATACCTATTTGAAATAAAGCTAAATAAAAAAATTACTTGCCCATATAAATTTTAAATACCTAACATACAATCACGCCTGTCTCCCAGAGGGGTAGGCAGAGACTAAAGATTTCCATTTGCTACGATCCTGACATACCCTTTCGCTTTTGCCACATCCATCAATCTAGTCATAAAAGCTTTTCTATTCAGAGTACTTTTATCTTTGCCCTTCTTCAGTGTGTCACTAATTTGGTCAGTATCTCTCTAGGGTGGCCTAGTAGTTTTTGCCTTCCACTTGTGCACGATAAATTTCTTTTTTCACTCTACCTTCATCCATTCTTTTTAAAAAAATTGTATTTTGTGCATCTGTAACATCATTTGGACAATGGGACACGACTTCTTGTTAACGAAACGAGCGAAGTGAGTTTCGTAATAATTTTGCTCGAGTGTCCCAAATTCTAATTATGTTCAATTGCACACAATACTTTATCTACGAACATTAAAAATATCGTCTTTATCATCATATATATAAAAAGAGTAGTCCTGACTGACTCACTCACTCATTCACTGAATCATCAACGCACAGCCCAAACCCTTGGACATAGAAAGCTGAAATTTTGAACAGAGCTTTCCTTTGTAATTTAGACAAGGAATAAGGAAGGATTTTTCGAAATTCTACATCTAAAAGGGTGAAACGGGGGTCCAAAATTTGTATGGGGAAACAAGATTAGTAAGACTATTTTATTGGAGACTTCACAGGAGTACTCCTATCCATAAATGAGTAAACATGTGTTTCAGGCTTTTCCAGAATTCAACCCCTAAAAGGGAGAAATGGGGTGACAAAGTCTGAAAAGCAACATGGGTATCGTTTGTATGGTTTATCGGGTCGCTGATTACTAAAACAACAACGATTTCTAAATCCAACGTAATGAACGTGAAATTCCATCATCCCCTGTTGGGGTGCGATGGGGTTGAAATGTGTAAATATCAATATAGGTGTCTTTTTATGGTTTTTTGAGATGTAATTTAATATATAGTGGACATGAAAATTCTTGAAAGTATGTGTGCCAGAGCAAATCGGCAGTAACAGACGGACAGACAGACAGCCAGACAAGTGATCAAATTAGGGTTAAATTTTTTCCTTTTGAGGTATCTATCTATCTATATATCCACAATCTATCTAGCAGCTGGCACCTGGGAACAAACACCCGTGGCCTATTTGGAAAACACTTAACCGCCTGCGCACCCAGGTTGGCCGCTGCAGAGACAACCTTTTCAAATGGGCTTCTCAAATAACGGGAGCTGCGATTGCGGAGCCACCTTTCTTTTTGAGACCAACGACACAGCCATAAAAGTGGCCTCTTTCTGGTCCGGAAAGGTTTAAAATAATAATAATTTGATGCCATCGACACGCTTAGAAGAAGAAGAAGATCTATCTATCTATATATCCACAATCTATCTATCTATCTATCTGTCTATATATCCACAATATATCTATCTATCTGTCTATCTATCTATCTATCTATCTATCTATAGGTATCTATCTATATCCCAGCAAAATATCTTTGGAACGGAAGGTGGTACATCCTTAGAGGTTGGACCACAGGGTCAAAAAAAGTTTTTTTTTTTTAATGTCAAAAACTTTGCCGGCCTGTATCTCCCAAACAGCTGGAGTTAGATCCATGTTGATGGGTGTTTAGGAAAAGGTCTTGACGAGATCTACCTACCGAAAGTGTCAATCCCGAACGGCTAATCTTAGGGAGTTCGGGTTTCAACTATAGTGATCGGTCAAGCTAGGGCTACATCACCGAATGTTTTTTTTTACAGGTTTTGACAGTTTTTTGACAGGTCCAAAAAAGGATTCCGATTTGCATGAAACTCAGTATCAAGGGGCATTCTAGGTCGCCGATTACGCTGCCGTATTCAAATTTGACATTTTTTGACAACTGATAGGGATTTTGACACTTTTTCGGAAAAACTTTGATCGGTGAGTCCCCGTGTTTGGGACTCTGGTGAGGCCGAAAAACGAGCATGCGAGTTTTTCGGCCCAGCACTACACCTTGACTCCCAGAGGGAGTGAGAGCACTTATAATGTTTGTTTCTGAAGAAAACGGGGAGCGGGCGGAGCCGCGGGCAGAAGCTTGTTTACAATATTTTCAACTAACAATTTCACGAAAAATGAGAAGAAGACAAGTGCTTCGTTCTGGTAATGCCTTGAAGGCCAATCAGGGTAAAGGGAGCGTGTATTTCTCATCTCTGTTGCTGATTGGGTCTCTAGTGGTTTTATAATAAATTGGGCCAACCACAGCGCGAATCGCGGTCTAATAAAGAAATATTATAACATCGGAAAAACAATCTAGGTACTTATAAAACTGCTTTCGATGTTTCGATGCAGTATGGGAGTAAATAAAAGTATTTGCAAAACTAAAGTGGTATAATTTGAATACGTCATCCTGTTGTATTGTTCATGTACCTAGGCTACGGGGCGTAGCGGGTCTATAAAGTAGAAAACCATCTAATCGTAGCACGTTGCTACGCCCACCCGTAGCAATAAAGGTAGCGAACGTATTATGAAGGAAGAAATGCCCATAAAGTAAATTTATTTTAAAATCCACTTTTCATAGAGTCTGTCTGGAAACAATGTCTTCTCATCTACGTCAACTTCATATGAGAACAACTGGCTAGTCCAAAGACATTATACAGAATGTCTTGACTACGACACGAAAATGCACTTGTTTGTCTCTCTTTTGGTTTATTTATAAACATATACTGGCAACTTGCAAAACAAAAACACACAAGTGGCAAGTTCTTCTCTCACTCGGTTCGTTTTTCGCTTGAATATGCTATCATAACAATTACAGTCTTATTTCTAAGACAATAAAATCTAATTTAATTGAACAAACATGGGACAGTGCACAGTCTTGTTCTCTGTGTAATGTCTTTGGGCTAGTCTGACCACGGTACAATGTTTAGCTCTCTAAAATATACTTTAACATTTGGCCAACCAAGCGCAAACTGGGACGCAGCCCGAATCTTAGCGAAGATAGCCGATAATGTCCGATCATCGGTGCTCACATCTTCGTGTATCGTGTCATAGTGCGAAGATTGCTGTCAGTAAATACCTCAGAATAAATACCTACAAAGATGTCAGCATTCAAATAGGGCGCAGGTGATAAAAATACAAATACAAAAATATTTATTTCATTAAAACCATCATAGGTATTTACATGTCGTTGGAGCCTCCATTTAAGTAAAATAATACCTGTAGTAGGAGACTCAACTCTTACATAGTGGACAAACTGATGATTAGCTTATTTAACATAAATATATGAACGTGTTTTTTTTTTATTATATACATTAATTAATAGAAGCAAGATATATTATATATTATATACCTATGATTGTTTTAATGAAATAAATATTTTTGTATTTGTAATTTGATATATATATTTATCAATATTTATAAAGAAAAGCTGAATGGTAACATTATATTTGATTATAATATATGTAAGTGTGACTTATATACTATAAGAGAAGATAACCTTATAAGGTGAAATTTAATCAACAGCCAAAATTCGTACTGGAGACTCGGTTAGTGATCAGGAACAAGGTTTAATGAACCTTCAGGTGAAATTCTAAAATGATTATTTTTTTGCTTCCGCTCTGCCTATACTAGGAATTTTACTTGAACTAGTCCAGTTAGTAATGGGAACAAACATTTTTTTCTATGATTTGCCAAAAGGATCAATAAAACTTATTCCTGATCAATAACCGCGTCTCCAGCAGGAATTTTGGCAGTTGATTAAATTTCGACTTTTATTGCCAGATCTTAAAAGTTAAAGAGATAAAATTGATTCAAAATTATTAAAACTTCTTATATTTTATTTAGGTAACCATAAAGCACCATTAAAATAATTCTGAATTGTAAAGAAAGTGACAAAGCATTATTCGTCACAAACAAAGAAATACTGACACAAGTAATACTGAAGCTTCAGTAGAACATTTCAGGTGCGGTTCTAAAGAGGCTGAACGTCATTGGTTCTCCAAAATTGCTTTTCCAATAGGCCCACAGAATTTTATTGCATCGATTCAGATGCTAAGGAATGTCTATCTGTACGTCGGTCTATGGCTGGGAAGATGTTATAAAAATAATGCTTGTAGAATATAACCGTAAATTCATAAGAAGAAACCATGCGCACAGAGGCGGAACACCAACCTTAACTAAAAACATTTTCTGTGTAATTAAATACGACATAATTATTGAGTTCGTGCCCTTTTAAGGGGCTTAGTATCGCCAAATAAGTACTTTCAAAAATATTGAAAAGAAAAATCTTATTATGTATTATCAACTCCTAGACAACATATGCAACATTTTAGGGTTCCGTAGTCAAGGAAGGAACCTTATAGTTTCACCATGTCCGTCTGTCTGTCTGTCTGTCTGTCTGTCCGCGACTTATCTTAGAGACTATTAGTCTAGAAAGCTGTAATTTGGCATGGGTATACATAATTATCACGCCAAAAAAGTTATGGTACCTCCCCTACACGTAAAGTGGGGATGATTTTTTTTCTCATCTCTCCCCTAGTGTGGGGTGTCGTTGGATAGGTAATTTAAAAATATTGGGGGTGTGAGAAGACCATTTTTCGATCCAGGGTTCTGTTTGCAAAATATTAAGCTTAAAAGTGTTAATTTTTATTAGAATTAAGTGTTCCCCCCCCTGCCAGCGAAGCGGTTGTATTTGGAGACGTGAAAAAAATCACGGCAGTAGTATACATAACGAAATTAAAAGGAAAACTATCATAGCTAAGTAGGCTTTACAAAATAACGAGTACAGATCGCGCCAAACTTTTAGTCCCCTCTAAACACGGGGCGATTCGAATCAGCAGGAACAAAATGTATGAGCCGTTCTTGGGAAGAGCTACTTCCAAGCGTACTAGAAGTTTGGCGTGATCTGTATTATTATTGGCACCGCAAAAATTACGCGCGCACCTCTACCGGGGATAAATGAAAACTGCCTACGTAAGACTAACGTTTGAGGTTATTTTGCCTATTAAGTTTAGCAACAAAACAAATCGCGAAAAATGAACCAAATTGATCACAACTACGCAACAAATGAGCCCCCACAAAAGAAAAAGAAGCGCAATACAAATTTCTGTTGTGTTCCTCAATGTGCTACTTATGGAAAGCCTGGAATCAGTCTCCATTTATTTCCTAAAAACCCGTCCATGAAGACTAAATGGGAGATTGCTTTAAGGATGGGTAAGCCGGTTTCATCAGCGATGAAAGTATGTTCTCGTCATTTCTTGGTTTCAGATTACTTCAGAAACAGTAAGTTTTATTAAGTAGGTACCTATGTTCTGTTTCTTTACAGCTTCATAAAATTGGGTGCTTAATCTATAAACATTTTTCTTACAGATCCTGAAAGAAATAAATTATTAATATTCCTAAAAGAACCCATGAGAGGAAAGAAACATCACCTAGAAGACAACAGAGGTTAGATAGGGCTAAAAGAGCTGAGAAACATGAATTAAACCAAATACACAAATCGGAAAATGTTATAAATGCCGAAACAGAATCGCTAACAGCTGAACCTGCTCTACCAAGCTACCAACTCCAAGCCATCACCATATGACTGTGTCTGTACAGGCAAATTTAGTGGACTCCAGAGAGACTCATCCTCAAGGTCGTAGTTTTGCAGACATTCTTAGTGAACAGGGTTCATTGGAAAAATGTACCCAAGTGAATTTACTACACCTACCTCGATTCCCAAAATATTGAATCTGTCTGACCTGTTGATCAGCAATGAATATTTGTTTGCCTTTACAGGCATTCATTCAATTAACCTTTTAGAAGGATTGGTGAGTTGTGTTGCCGAAATAGCTTTGGAAGCCACAACAAACAAAATAAAATTATCCGTCAAAGACAGAGTCATTCTGACCATGGTAAAAATAAAACAAAACATGTAATTTACAGCTATTGGCATACTATTTGGTATAAATAGACAGACATGCTCAAATTATTTTAAAAACATGTGCCCTATGCTAGCCAGAGTGCTTAAGGTTGTAATTCCATGGCCAGACCGGGAAATGATCAGATGTAATTTGCCAAAGTCATTTAGTAACTACAAAAACACAAGAGTAATATTGGATTGTGCTGAAACCACCATTGAAAAGTGTAAATGCTTAAAATGCAGAATATTGACATTATTCGCAATATAAAAAAAATCAAACCACAAAGTTTAATGTAGCGATAACTCCATCTGGTCTAATCACTGATATTAGCTCACCATATGGCGGTCGTGCATCTGACAAACACATTGTTAATGAGTCAGGGATCTTGGACAAATGTGAATACCATGATGGTGTTATGGTGGACAAAGGATATAGAATTGACGCAGAGTGTCAGCAGGTTGGTTTGATTCAAGGTTTTACTGCCTAATGCACACACTTCATTAAAAGGTAACAGCTGCTTACATATCCTGTTGTGTTGCTAATTTTGTCAATTTTGAAACTCAGCATGGTACTTAACGAGTTCCTCACTGTGTGTTTTGTGCATTCTGCAGTTTCTTGATTAATATTATTATTTTTAAATATCTAATTTTGATCATTATTCCAGCGCCATCTTCAGCTCATAAGGCCACATTTCTTAAGCAAAAAGAAGCAATTAACCAAAGAAGAAGCCCTCCAAACTGCAGAGATTGCTAGAGCTTGAGTGCATGTGGAAAGGGTTATACAGAGATTGCGGCAGTACAAATTTGTGTGTGGTCCAGTCCCATGGCCTCTCACTCCATACTTTGAAGATATTTTGAACATTGTTGCTGACCTCACAAATCTTGGTCCACCAGTCATTCATATTGACAAATTTCTGTAGTAATTATGGTATTATTAGGAAATTATTAAAATAAAAGAATACATACAAAATACATTACAAATTTGTTTTATTGATCATTTATTTCTTATTAAAAGTCAGATCACTATATGCAGCTAACATTCTTGTGAGAAATTTATCGAAATAAATTATTAAAAGTGCTGGGCAAATTTGTAGGATGTGATCTTCATCAAACAAAACCTTCTTGAACACGAAATCATTGCCTACTTCGGAAAATATAAGGTAATCACATTCCTTCATGCCAGACAGCAACATTCCAAGTTGCATTTGAGTATAATGCTGAGTCTTCTTTTTGATATTTCCTTGTCTATCCAACGTAGGGATTGCATCCATTTCAACAAGTTCCATTGCTGTCAAATGAGTCCCTTGTTTTAATGTTTTTATTTCAATATTTCTAAGTAAGTCACCATTACTGTCCACTACAATACCATCTAGGCTTGCAGAAAGCCAGGGTAATTCAGTACGAACCAATAGACCTGACTCCAAGATGCTGCAATTCAACATTTCTTCATATTTTGCTCGGGCTAGAGGTTCCCAACGAATACCTCTGAATGTATCTTCATTTCCAATAAAATTACTATGGAATACCTCTCGATACCTTTTATCCCAATCAGCATTAGCATTGAGAAGGTATGTATATTGTGCTCTAGCTTTGGAAGCTGTTTGTCTCAGTTTCCTAGCATGATGCCAATCATTGGTACCTTGTTTAGCATGGAACATTCTGACACTTTCTTCTAAGGAAACAACAACATGCGTATTATAAAAGTCAATCAGAGCTGGTTCACACTTTTGTAGTTTTTCCTCAGTCATCACTTTTAACACACCAAGCACGTGCCACGAACGAAAAGTCAGTAGTCCCTCCAGAAGTGAGGTATTTTCTACATTTCCGTTTGCATTTGGATCTTTTTCACAATCTATTGTTCCTTGACCTCTGCGCAAACAACTTGTAAACAAATTATATTCACTGTTTGGTGCACACTGTCTTAGCTTATCTCTCCAGTGATTTTCCATTTCCGTTGTTATCTGTGGCATTGTGTTGACATAAACATCTCTCTGTCTTTTAACATGACAAAGTTCTGATAGTGGTTTTGCATCATATTCTTGAAGAGTTGCAGTTTTCAGAGAACCCCATTGTTGTTCAATATCTGTACAACTCAAATCATCTAGTTCTGACTCTTCAACTCTGAAAAAACATCAAATTGTAATGCTACATTATAAAACTTTACAAAACTCATTAGTGTACCTACATAACAACTGTTATATAAAGTGACAGTAAGTAGGTAGAGTTCCCAATTGTATAGTGAAAGTTATGTGATGGTTTTGTATATGT
Organism: Ypsolopha sequella; assembly: GCA_934047225.1. Classification (NCBI taxonomy): domain Eukaryota; kingdom Metazoa; phylum Arthropoda; class Insecta; order Lepidoptera; family Ypsolophidae; genus Ypsolopha; species Ypsolopha sequella. Next base: position 5,449,748 of record OW204002.1, on the reverse strand, counting down.
ATGGGCAAATAGTAAATAACTTGCACAGAAGTACGCACCTAGAAAGATAAAGCATCACAGCCAATATGTGCTTGCACTTCTCGGAAGTTCCAGCAGGACAATCGCATTCCTTAGTCAGTTCTTGTTCGTTATCACGAATCAACCTCTCGCCATAGTCCTTGGAAATATCAATCCACAATTTAACAACAGCAGGATGCTTTGTATTTATGCCTGAAGTCCTAAGAACAAGCGCTTGTACGTGAACGAGGTCATTTTCTTTACTCTTCTTCCCCACAGACACCACCATTCCACTTTGAAGAAGTTCTTCACCTGAACGCATTGGTCTACTATAGCCTGAGGATGCCCTCATTGCATCTATTACAGATAACATAGCAATATTTATCACATAAATTAACTTTAGCAAAGTTTTCGTTACCAGCTGTCAAAACGTGTCTTCTTTAGACAGTTTCAGAAACCTGCCGCTAGGGGCGCGAGAGTGAATCTTTGCGGAGTCAATAGATAACGGTACGGAACCCTTCGTGCGCGAGTCCAACTCGCACTTGGCCAGTTTTTCTTTTTCAAACCACCAAAACTTATTTATGAAAAAAAAATTTAACCGAATGGTGTTTTTGGCTTAAATTTTTTACTGCTCCTAAGAGGCTTGATCGATTCAATTTAATTATGCTTTGATAAAAAGATAGACTTTATAGCTATGAACATTTCATAGTATTATTCATTGGAACAGTCATGTCCGTGTGAAAAGTATTATTTTCTCCTATTTCACCCTATCAAGGACGCAGCGAGCGTCGTAACAACCAATATGTATTGTGCGCTGATATGAACGTTATTTCAATGTCGTTTCCGTCGATATTCGTACCGACACACATCGAGCTTCTAATTTGGCGATGGTATTCGCCTTAAGTGAGCCTTCCCTCTCTGCTGCCACTAAAATAATGAAAGGACATCGTAACTTCTAACTACCAATATGTCTGATCTCATGATACATCAAAACAATACGATAAACTTTTGTGCTTTAGAAATTACGCGATTTTTTTTACTTCACTTTTACTTACCCATGAAAAAAGTGTTTTAGGTAATTTAACCCTTCATAAAGCAGAAAAAATTAGATTATGCATGTAATCATGGAATTTAATTTTTTTTATATATGACTAGCTTCTGCCTGCGGTTTCATCCGCGTGGCCTACAAGAAACAAATGATGTATATACAAGGTGACTTTTTAATCATCGTCCAAATTCATACTGGTGGCTTGGTAAGTGATCAGTATCATGGATCAATAACAATTTTTGTAAAATTCGTAAAATGAAATTTCGACTCTCCATAGTGATTGACTCGGAACTGGAAGTGAATTTCTATGGGAAGCCGAAATTTAGTTTTACAAATTTTACAAAAATTGTTATTGATGCAAGATACTGATCACTTATCAAGCCTCCAGTATGAATTTGGACGATGATCAAAAAGTCACCTTGTATATATATTTTTTCGGAAACAAGCATTATAAGCGCTCTCACTCCTTCTCAATTGAATATACAAACGAAAAATATCCCAAACAAAGCTAGCGGCCGTATTCTTCGTCCTCGATAGCTCGTTTTTCGGACTTGCTAGATACTCCCGGCTTCCGCGATGCTGCGAAGAACTTTGTAAACTAAAGTCCCACAATTACTCACCAAACGAATAGATTCAGAATTTAGTACCTATGTAAAGTATTAAAGTAGGTATGTGCTTTGCCCGCGACCACATCAGCGTTTATTCAAGTCTGTCCTGTTTTCATATTGGGCGTTATTTTATTAACACCCCTTATAGCCTATTTGTTGAACAGGGTCACTACGATGATAATAAAACCGCATCCAAATCCATTCAGTGGTTTCGGAACAAACAGACAGACAGAAGATAATTCTAAAAATTGCTGATTTGTGTTCTATTGCTCTTCTTTAGTCAGCCCTTACGCCAGGGCCACAGCTTCAGGCTTCTGGCGGTGCTTCTTGCTGCGCTTCCAGGCGGTTTTTGCGACGGGCTTTACCCTGCCACGACACCCGTAGGTGCCTTCCACCGCATCGGATGTATAGTGCGCTCGCTCGCTCTAAGCGCTCGACACTTGGTTCGTCCTGTGCGCTCGATCACTGTTTCAACCGCCCGCCTCCCCGCACACCGCCGTCGCGAGAGGGCAAGTCACTCGAAGCCGGACAAGACGCGCGAGCGGTGACCGATGGCCGGCACTATACAACTTCATACATTTGTTCTCTCCGTCGGCGCCGTCGCAAGAAGAACCGCTTGGCGCGCCTCTCGAAGCTTGAAGCTGTGGCTGACCGGTTAGTCTATTTTGATTACTTTCCTTCAATTAACAGTCACCGGATTTTATTCTTTTATTATATGTATTGATTAAATTTGTTTTTATTTAATTTTTCTTTTTATTTAATTTTTTATATTTTTTTCTTTTTCTATTAACTTTGAACTTGAAATTAATATTTTTATTATGTTTTTTTACTGTGTTATAAAAATGTTGGTAAATATTTCCTGCCTCATAAATGAAGAAGGACCTTGTGTTGTTTTTAGGTTTCATATTAATTAACTCCAGAAAAGGAATAAAATATTTAATAAATATACAAAATAAGTCAAACATTTTATTGAACCTAAACTGGATAAAGTACTACTGAACTACTGAACTTTATAAATCATTTGAATACTGAAGACTTAAAAGCGGTCAAATAACGAGTTTTCATATTAGCTCTTTACATATGAAATTGCCGTAGAGAATTTGAAGGAAACTCCATTTTCAGTACTAACATTTTTGCATTTTTTTTAGAAACGAGAAATCCAAATTTTATAATTTCTTTTGTGCATGAATGAGATAACATTTAGCTAACAGCAACATTAATTTAATTTTTGAAAATTATCAGCTTTCAAAATTTATTACGAATCTTAAATCATGGAAATGGATGGCAATTAGGACGAACTGTTATTGAAAATTTAATTTTGGTTATCAAACTGACAATAAAAACAAAATTTAATACCTACATGAAAACCATGCAATCAACTTTCAAACAAAAAACAAATAATGGAAATAGCTATTGAATTACAGAAATTATGAATTCATAAATCTGTAAAAGAAATTCGGCGATTTCATATGTAAAGCCCATTATTTTATCAAAACAGATTATCCACCTCAAATTATGGTAAGTGTGTTGAAATTTATAGATTACCACGATTTTTCACGTTAAGACTTGACTCTTATATCAAATAGCAAAGAGCAGATTTAAAAAAAATGCTGTGTTTTTCAGTCGCGGTAAAATAGGATACGAAAGAAGCGAATAAATCAAAGAAATATATCGCCACATTTGTAAGAGTATTGGACTCAGTGGGAAGAAGATAGAAATTTCCTCACGACCTACATACTTTAGTAATATCGTAAAAAGGCTCAACCTCAAAGAAACTTTTTCAATGGGCAGTACCAAAAAAAAAACGTACAAAAAATATTGTTTATAGCACACTGTGTGTATAATGACCGCTTTACGCACGCTGCGCGTGCGTAGTCGGCATTTTCCGCACTTGTGCTATAAAAAATTATACGAAACTCGTGCGAGAAACTTTTTCTCGACTCGTGTGATTGCAGCACTCGCCTTCGGCTCGTGCCGCAAACTCACACTCGTCAGAAAACGTTTCATCGCTCTCGTATCGTAATATACTATTTTGAAATTCAAGACTTTTGTTTAAAAAAATTGGTATTATAATGTATAAAATTCTCAAGTGACGTCATATCCGACAATTCTTTAAAAAAATCATTAAAAAATAATAGTTAATTTATATACTAAATAAATCTATTTTCTAAAATGGCGTACATTCTAAGCTGAAAAAAAAAAACTTTTTTGAAATTAAGTTATGGGAATTCTGTTGATAAGAATGTTCTTTCATCTGTCTATAGCAAAAATTAAATAGTGATGTTTTACTCGATTACCTAGTAGCTTTCCTAGTTTAATCGACTATTACTAAACGCACAATAGAAAATACTAAAAATGCTAATACAGTGTTCTCACAAAAGATACTAACTGCACATCAAAATATACTGACTTGCACACTAAAATACTGACTTGCACACTAAAATACTGACTTGCACACTAAAATACTGACTTGCACACTTAAATAATAACTGTGCTCTATTTTCTACTTAGTTTAATTTTACTTTAGGAGAGATGTTAGTTTTATAGGTAAATTTCTAAGGTTTAATTTTAGTTTTATTTCATGTTATTTAAGTTTTTATGTTTCTGTTAATACTTAATCTTTATAACGGTTAGAATGGTTATAATGTTTACAATTTTCACTGTGCTCTTATAAGATTTCTGGGTTGTCATAAAAAAATAACCATGAAGGTTAGGTATGGCTCGCCATATCCCATGACTATGGGTACCATAAAGTTTATGTATCCACGTTTGTTTTTAAATATCCCAAGCCCATGTTTTTCTTGGTCAGAGGTGTCAATAGGAATGTGGTTTTTTGTGTTGTATAGTTACAAGTAAGAGTGTTTATTCAGAGTCCACGGCTACAGGTTGATTCGCCCTTGTTTCCTTTATCTATGTGAATATCTACAGTTAAGTGCCATTATATTATTTAAATTTAATATAAATAAAACTGATACATGGCTGACTTGTAAGACCGCCGGGTGAACCATATGAAAAATTTCCCAATTTATATTTTAATTTATTTTCTGTAAGTTCAAAAATTATGTAAAAGCTTATCACATAATTAAGCTTCAAGTAAGGCTTCAAGCTTAATTAAGGTTTTCTTTTATTTTAAGTAATTGGTTTAATTTATAGTTTATTATTTCATGATTTAGTAGTAATTTATAAAAACATTATTTTTATTTAAGTTTTATTTCTGTTTGTTAACATTGTAACATTATGCGAGGGCTGCGTGCTCCTATAATTTGTATAACTCTGCAGGACTAATGTATAGTCAATAAGTAGATGTTTGTAATTGGAGTATGCAGTTTGTTAACATTGTAACATTATGCGAGTGCTGTGTGCTCCTATAATTTATATAACTCTGCAGGACTAATGTATAGTCAATAAGTAGATGTTTGTAATTGGAGTATGCAGTTTGTTAACATTGTAACATTATGCGAGTGCTGCGTGCTCCTATAATTTGTATAACTCTGCAGGACTAATGTATAGTCAATAAGTAGATGTTTGTAATTGGAGTATGCAGTTTGTTAACATTGTAACATTATGCAAGTGCTGCGTGCTCCTATAATTTGTATAACTCTGCAGGACTAATGTATAGTCAATAAGTAGATGTTTGTAATTGGAGTATGCAGTTTGTTAACATTGTAACATTATGCGAGTGCTGCGTGCTCCTATAATTTGTATAACTCTGCAGGACTAATGTATAGTCAATAAGTAAATGTTTGTAATCGGAGTATGCAGTTATAATAAATAAATAAAATAAATATATTTCTATATATAATTTCTTTTGCCTTTTTCCCGTGACTCTATCCTCACCGTAGAACCAAGTGCCCTTTCTTTTTGCTCAGCTCTTACAAAGTGCAGCGCAGTGGTATTCTCGATTTATAGGACAATATACAAACAAAGAGACGGTGAATTTTCTTTTAACGACATATATATCCATCCGTCCATCCATGGAACCCTCGCACCAGTGACGCCGCTGCCCGTCACTAGTCTGTTCCATATAAAGCCCGGCTATTAGGGATGGATATAACGCCATCCATCGGTCCCAGGCATGGTGGGCCTCCTGGTTTTTTGCCTGTGAGCTGTCCTCTTACTCTCCCCCGAATTACTTCGAGGGGGTCTCCAAGTAAGATGGTGGTACCTCCACAGTCGAGCCCGGCATCAGCTCTACCACCTGCTACATATTTCAAACTATTCTATGTCAAAGAAACAGTCAGCAATATCTATACAAAAAAATGAGTTCACCTTTTGGCATTAGTAAGGATTTTATTAACATTGACATGGGTTTTACGTGCTTTTCTTTTATGAAATGGGTATTTTCGCATCGTACTGACAGTAAAATATATTCCAACTCGTAGTTCTGGTACAAAATCTACCAAGAAAAAAACTTCAAGATTCCTATTACAATCGCAACCAGCTAGCTGTCAAAAATTTCAACGTTGTTACAGTGAAATAACATTGAAAACCTAAATTGGATGAATGAATGCTTGCCCCGGAGAGTGAAATAATATAATATATATTATCATTAAATGAACGAATTATTTTAATAGTTGACGGTGAATGAGTACGAAGAAGTTTTATTTAATATTGAATTATTTTAACTTCGATCAAATAATACTACATATGTAGGTATATTATATATAATATATTTCAAATCAACATATTTTTTATTATTACCTAATGTAATGTTTATGTGATTATGTAATAAATATATTATATATATAAGGTCTTTCAATATAAATGGAAAGTAATTTAGGAGCTGATTCAGTATCGTTAATACATCACATTCCACTGCAAAGCACTATTTTTTGAGCGAACTTTTTTTTCACTTCTCAGTACAAAGTGGTCCGATCAGCTGACTCAGTTTGTATGGACAAGTGAAGAAAATGTTCGCCCAAAAAAAAGTACTTTGCAGTGGAATGTCATGTTTTAACGATACTGAATCACCTCCTTAATTTTTTCCATTTAAATTGAAAAATCTTATATATATTATATATATGTATATAAAGGTATATATAAAAACCACAAAATGAAAAAAAAACAAATAATACGATTTGCAGTAGGTATAAATTAATGACACATAAAGAATATAAGAAATGAAAAAGTGACAGCTGTTACATAATCGATAAATATATATTATATACATAGTATACATAAATAATATACAGTACTTATTGATTGAAGTAACAAAAATTCGTTAGTTTTTTTTAATTTGTTAAATGTTAATGCCAAAGCCCTCAGACCAAATAAAGTCTGAGCAACAGCCCATTGACTTGGTTTACCCAATTAAAAACAATTATTTACCAAACTTTTTCACTTAAATCCCATTCCTTTATCATTGACTTGACTTCTCCCTATACCTTAATTTAAGGGTTCCGCATGATAAATGGTTCGTTTTTTCGATGTTTTATTTATGGGCCGCTATTTTTCTTTTTCAAAGTGACAGCATTCTACTTGTGATGAATTATTATGGACCCTCCGCTTTCTAAGCGGGGATCCAAATTGCATTTTCAACACATTTCCAAGTAGCAATAAGCAGAAACGTGTAGGTTCACAGGAAAAAATATACTCATACTTATCAGTGTTTAAGTACGTATACCTAACACGCTCCTTCTCGCTCCGCTCGTTGTCGCACCTATTTTTGATTTTTTGGTGAAATATTTTCGATTCGAAATGTTATTATTTATCGGCGATAGAGCTCACCATCTATCACGTTGGGAAATAGTAATCGTCGGTAAAAAGTATGTATGTGTACAAATTAAGGCGATTACTGTCGCCAAATTAGCAGCCCGATATTTGTCAGTACGAATATCGAAGGAAACGACATTGAAATATCGTTAACATCAGCGCGCAATGCATAGTGGCTGTTACGACGCTTGCTGCGTCCTTGATAGGGACAAATAGTAATACTAATATAGTATATTAGTATAAATAATAATACTTTTATTATACTTTTAATAAATAATAATACTTTTCACATAGACGTGATTGTTCGATTGAATAATCCTATGTTATGTTTATAGCTATCAAGTTTATCTATTACTCAAGGCCTAAATGAATTAAATCAACCAAGCCACTAAGGAGCAGTAGGGAATTTAAGAAAAAAAAAACATCATTCGGTAGAAATTTGTTTTCAAATAGAAGTTTTGGTGGTATGCAAAAGAAAAATGTTGCATAAGTTGTCTAATACTTCATTATACATTTTTTCAATATTTTTGTTTTGGCCATAAACGAGGAGTGGGCTTTAAAATGTACCCATTTGGCGATACTAAGGTCCTTAAGGGGCTGCACAATGCTTAAATTCAGTCCTGCTCTAACGCTTTTGTTTTTTAACTGTCTATTTTGCTCTAATCAGATGCCTCGCACGCAAAACTTCAGTTATTTTGGAATTGCGACTACATTAGGATATTAACTATAGTTTTTTAATGTAATAAAGATGGTTTTTTTCTACTTAGTATCTGTCTGTGTTTGGTTCGTTTCAACCGGTTTTGAAAAATGGAAACTGAATCCCTTTTTTCGTGAAGTTCATGCTTTATTTAAAGTATAAAGTGTAATTAATAATTGTCTTGAGTCAAAAAACACGCCAATTACCATCTACATTGACGGAACTGAATCGAATGAAAAACTGATGTTAAGCATTGTGGAGCCCTTTAAATACAAAAAAACTGGCCAAGTGCAAGTCGAAACCGCACACGAAGAGTTCCGTACCATTATCTAGAAAAACAGTAAAGAAACATGTGTAATGTATGGGCGCCCCCTTAAATATTTATTTTATTCTGTTTTTTAGTATTTTTTGTTAAAGCGGCAACATAAATACATCATCTGTGAAAATTTAAACTGTCTAACTATCACGGTTTATGCGATACAGTCTGGTGACAGACGGACAGACGGACAGACAGACGGATAGCGGAGTCTAAGTAATAGGGTCCCGTTGGTAACCCTTTGGGTACGGAATTCTAAAAAATAAAACACTGCCTTAGACTTCATTATTTCAGGCTTAACCTTTCAGCACTGATGTAGGTCATATTTACTTTATTACATAAAAAGACTAGTACGTAAAATCTGAGCGTTGTAATTATTCTAACTGCTTGTTAACGAACTTGTTACGTAAAATATTTTAATACATTTAATAGGTGAATGTAAAACCTTGAAATCAACTTTATAACAAAACACACATAACTGAAATAGCTAATGCATTACAGGAATTATGAACACATGAATCTGTAAGAAAATTTCAGCAATTTCATACGTAGACCTATTATCTGCTTGTCTGATAAAATTAGTAAAACTACCCTTACAGCTATTGCTACAGAAAAACAAAAGATATACATAATATAAATATAATATCACCTGATCCTCAAATATAAGAATGTTGCCAACTGATGAAGCCATCAATATAGGATAAGTACCCTCGAGGGCTCTTATACGCGGTAAATACATTAAGAGGGGTGAGTAGGATGTCAGTGATACAAGAAATCAGGTCTTCTCGTTGTATATAGGTCTTTACATATAAAATTGCCGAAATTTTCTTACAGATTCATAAGTTCATAATTCCTGTAACTCAAAAGCTATTTCAATTATTGGTTTTTTGTTTGAAAGTTGATTTCAAGGTTTTACATCTACGTATTAAATTTCGTTTTTCAGTTTGATTATAAAAAAATAATCTTCAAAAAGAGTTCGTCCTAAATGCCATCCATTTCCATGATAAGATTCGTAATAATTTTTTACAGCTGACACTTTCCAAAAATTAAATTAATGTTGTTTTTGGCTTAATGTTGTCTCATTAATACACATGAGAAATTACATAATTTGGATTTGTCATTCCAAAAATAATGCAAAAATATTAGAACTAAAAATTGAGTTTCCTTCAACTTCTCTATAGAAAACGGCAATTTCATATGTAAAGACTTATATTACAAACAAAGTTTCAGATGACTATGAAAGATTATTAGGGTTCCGTATCCGATGATTGCCAAACAGGACCTACTTTGTACTAAGCCTCAGCTGTCTGTACGTCCGTCCGTCTGTCTGTCTTTCTGTCACAGGAGGTCTTCAGCTATTAGGTATAGGTTGCTAGTTGACAATTTTCACAGAATACCTGTAACCATGGAGGACAAATAATAATAAAAAAAATTAAACCCAACCAAATACAAAAATCTCGAAAGCATTTTTTAACGTTATTTGTTTCAGCTCTATCTTAAAGACGGTAATATATGAAAGTGTAAAATTTGGTCTGAATATTGTAATTACTCTAAATTAAAAGACAAAATAATAAGAATTTGGGTTCCGTACTCAGAGGAGCCAAATTGTTTGTTATGCGCTACCATTTCAGGGCCTTGTTTTTGTCAACCATCATCATAATAGCTGTAAGGGTGTCGTAAATATTACGTCGTTTTTACGCATAGTTTAGCAAGTTGTATAATAATTATCTATGCCGGAAATAAAAAAAGAGAGAAATACAGAATTTGTTCATGTAAAGAAAACTAAGTTTGTACACTTTTCTACAAACAACCAGTAACCGTTTCATTAGAAACAGTTTTTATCTGAAACCATTTCACAAATTCGGCGCTTTTTGAATATCTCGCCACCTTGCACCTCTTGATTTTTAAATTGGTTAGAATGCGGTGTGGGGGGAAGAGGAATATATATAAGGATATATGGTTTTGAACTCAATGGAACTTTTCACACATCTTTATATGTTTACCGCACTCCGATCCATCTCTCATCAGGAGGTGCAAGATAGCGAGATATTCAAAAAGCGCCGATATTGTGAAATGGTTTCAGGTAAAAACTATTTTCCATGAAATGGTAACTGTTCATATAAAAGTGTATACACTAAGTCTTCTTTACATGAACGACATCTGTATATCTCCCTCCGCTTTTATGTCCAGTATAGATAAAAATTATAAAACTTACTAGACTTACGATACCCAAACAGCTACCTTATATGATGGTGTTTCATGAAATTGTGCTTTGTGTGCTGTATAGAGACATGGTACATGCTGTATAGAGTATGTATCTTAAGAAAAATCCAGACGTAAAGTGGCCTCATAAAGTTCATAAACTCTTGTTTTGCGTAAAGTAAATAGGGTTGTACAGAACCCTTTATAAGTAAGCCCGACTACTTAATAGTAGTTTATGCTACAAGGGCGAAAAGGAATAAATCACGAGGAAGATTTAAAACACGAGCGTAGCGAGTGTTTTAAACGTAACCGAGTAATTTATTGCTCTTACGCCCGTGTATCATACTACGTTTTTCAATGCATAGTTTGAGGAAATAAAACAAATATAATCTTGTGAACTTTAAATTATGATTGGCTCAAAGGGACTGTATCCAGAGCCGTTAAACAGTGGAAAATAAAAGTATAACATTTATGATGGTACACAGGAAAGGCTGCAGGTTAGCCAATCATTGTAAATAAATTAAAACAAATAATAATAATAAAGCCCTGGGGCAAAATAATCGACTTTCTGTTCGGTTTTGATGCATAAAAAGTGGGCCTTTACGAGCACTTGCATTGAAAACCATATTATTTTAGCTGCAAATTACCTGCCTCTCATTGGATTATAAAATTACCAGAATTATGTCTAGGCCAATGATCAAAGCTACCTCACTTCGCCATGACACGAATAAACCAATGAGTGGCCAGTATTTCCTCTTCGTACTTCACAAAAAGAGAGTATAGTTACCCTACTTTCATATTTCTAGCAATACATCTTTGTAGGGTGTCAATGATGCAAGAAATGAGATCTTCATCGCCACAGAGTTGACTGGCGTTTAATAAAAGAAGTGAATATGGAAATTGTTTGTAAGGATATTGAATATTCAACTCGGTTTCCGTTGCCAAGGAGACAATAAACTTTTTTGATTGTGATATCGATTTGGAATGGCTTAACCACAGAGATTGACTTTAAAATAGTGACCTGGTTTGATAAGAAAAAAGTAATTTTTATTGGTTTGTATAATTAATTATTAATTTCTCAATCCAATCAAAAAAAAATACTTTTATTTACTCCCATACTGCGGTAAGGTAATTTCAAGATCAAAAGCGGTTTTATAAGTACCAACATCGTTTGACCGATGTTCTAATATTACATTATATTATAACACCGCAATTCTGCGCTATGATTGGCCACATTTATTATAACAACGCTAAAGAATGAATCAGAAGCGATTACAGTCTGTCTTGATTTCTTATGCCACGCCCTGTTTTCGTTCTCGCTTTTTATTGGTCTCAGGCATTACGTGCTAATACCATAGTCTCAGATATCATGACAAGTATCACGACAATACCATGACAAGTGTTTATTTCTCATTGTTTGTAAAATTGTTAGTTAAAATATTATAAATAATGTCACGCGAAGACGATATTTTTCATGGTCGTAGATAAAGTATTGTGTGCGACTATACATAAATAATTAGACATTGGGACACTCTTGCAAGTCTATTACGAAACTCACTTCGTTCGTTTCTCGTGTCCCTATGTCTCTCTCACATTATGTCGTAGTTGCACAAAATACTATTAAATGATTAAACGAGGTGCAGTTCCTTACTTTTAATTTATTATTATTACTTTAAAAAGTTGGAAATTGCTTTATAATTCACCATTTACCTGGTTCAAAGGCGAACAATTTTTCGGCTATTTCTTATAATTCGTAGAGTTCTAAGCAATGTTTTTAAATGATTAAAATTTTACAACCTTTTAAATTTTAGACATTAAAATAACACAATATCCGTATAATAATTATATTAAATATTATATGTTATAATAAAATATTTATAAACTATTCGACTTTTCTTAATACGTAGGGCGTTGAATAAAAAGTGAGAATGAGTATGTTGTCGGTAACTTTTCTCAAATGTTATTTTATTATTCGATATAGTCGTCTTTTTTTCTAAGCTTAAAATTCCTTTCTTAAAAATCAAGTATTTCGAAGCCAGCATCTCAAATGGCAGCCATAGCAATGGCGGACCTGTGAGAACAAAACAATTATTGCTCGTTTGTCTCGTGATTTCTCGCAAATTTCGTTATGCAATTTTTTTTATTTGTTCTTTATACGAAGATTCCGTTACAGTAGCTCCATGGTTGAGATATTCTTTCATGATCATTCACTGTTCCAGAAAAGAAAGCCAATTCTTTACTTGTTTTAGTTGCACCGAGTTTGTACCTCATTATCACTTTATAATGAACGACCCTCGTAATATACATACATATATGCCTATACAAATACTTATATATTTTTAAATATATTATTTATCACAGACACTGCACGCACTACACTACTTTAAATACCTCTGTACTTTAATAAATTTAAAATGTACACTGTTTTGTAATTATTATTATTCCCTTTCTCACTTTTATTCTTTGTGTTGAATTTTACACGTCCTTCTGCGCCTTTATTTGATTTTTTTCTAGATTATGTCCTCTGTCTGGGGTATGCTGAAAATCAGCGCTGCTCGATTTCTGTGAGATCGGCAGCTTTGCTGAGCATGCTACCATTTGCCAGAAATGTTTAAAACTTGTTTTTTCTTCTATTTTAACCTTTGTATAATTTTAATGTGTTTAGTTTTAAGTATTTTTTTGGCAATAAACCTTTTTTACTTTTACTTTACTTTACTTTACTTTACTTTAATAATGATAGATAGCAAAATTCATAAAAACAAACATACAAAAATCAATGAAAATAGCATTTATATTCCGATCTCTCTTGATAATGACGGATAATTGAGACATGAGTTCTTGTTCCTGAAACGAATTAAAGCTGAGTTAAAGAATAGGCTGCACAAGTTTCCCAAAGACTTGAAATCAATCAAATCTGAAAATGTAATTTCATTAAATTCGTTTGATACAGAAAAATCGAAAAAACAGCTCTAATAATATTTATTACTATTAAAATTACAAAATTCGCGAGGGATTCTAAGGAATACACACTTGTATTTTTTGTTTCCTTTGTACACACCTACCCTACTTCGAAAATCAATTATTGTATAAGTATATATAACTTTAAAATATAAAAAAACTCCAATAATTTAATATAAAGCAATAATCTACCAAACTGTTAATGAGAACATGATTTAATAATCTCCAAATATTTTATATTTTTATATAGATTATATTTAGGTTAGAGAAAGTTTATGACAACAAAACAAAATCAAATTAGTGCTTCACAAAATCACGCACGAATAAAAACAAAACTATTAGGGCAGAACCCAATTTATTTGTAAAGTTTTCAATTAAATAAAGGCTTGCCTTGAATTTTAAAAAGGGTCAGTAAGTACGTAATCTCTCTTTTCAATCTTCCCTCTTGCCAACGTTAACTTTCTTAATGACGTTCTATTTTCAAATGAATGAATCTTCATATTCCAAAATTTCAACTTGTTTGCAAAAGTTTGCTCAGTGTAGTCGTTATTTTATTTGGAAGTATACATAGATTTTTTACTTTTTAATTTTTTGACCTAGACTCTAAGGGCCTGTTTCATTACTTGCTTTTAAGCGATATCCGGAACATAAGTCTACAAAATGTAACATATTTTGTATCTATGTGTTATGTGACACATATATCATAAGGCCTCTATTTGACCAAAGGAAGAGTCATATTTTGATGCCGTACAAAAAGGTTTATCGTCTAATTTGAAGGTCAATGCATCAAATGTAATGAAATATTAAATAAGTTTATCTATCGCCACACTTGTACTTCCTATCCATCTCTTTGTTTCTTACGACCTAGGTACCGTTGAAAAGTACAAAAGAACTTGGGTCGTAGGTAAATTTTTTGGATATTAATTACCTGCAAGTAAATGAATAAACGGGTAAAGTCCCAAACACAAGGCTAGTTAATGAATAAAGATGAAAATTGAAATGGCTGCTGATCAAACGATTAATCATCATTCATCTGACCTAGTTAGGGAGGCTGTGACATGCAAAAATTATGGACACCCCAATTGATTCTGTTTTTGTGGGGTCTTCGGAAAATTGGGGACGTCTGCTTAACGTTGGCTTAAATTTAATTACCTCTCACGCTTTGGTGAAAACATTAATTTTATACGAGTAGCATAACATAATATACAACGTGTAACAGAAAGGTGTAACCATATTTGAAGAGCTTATTCAGTCAATGGTATAGAACAACTTTTACTATGGAGCCAACTCTGAAATATCGAAAAAAAATCTGCCCTTTCATACATTTCGGCCGAGCGGCATTGCATTTTTTTATGAAACAGTAATTTTTTTTTTCGGGATTAATGGTTTGTTCCATAGTAAAAGTTGTTCTATACCATTGACTGAATAAGGTCTTTAAATATGGTTACACCTTTCTGTTACACATTTTATAGTCTTTTGTTAGTTATTATAGGTATATATATGAATATAAAAACACTGAAAAAGCATTTTCCAAATATATTTCGACTTTATTTATGTCGGCATTAGTGGATTTGTTATAAAATATTATTACATGAATTTGACATTTAAATATGATGATGAAATGATGTAGACGATTGACAGACAGACAAATAATAACTTATTATATTGGGAGTCGAGTATACATGATTTATCGTTGTTTATTCAGACCTGAGGGCCTACTCCGAAGTGACAAAATTCGATCGAATATCGTTCGGTCGTATATCTATCTCTATCACATTATCCATGCGTGCGTCAGAGATGGACGTATGCTCGAACGATAAACGATCGACCGAATCTTTTTGGGAGTGCCGGGCCTGGGCCCTATTGAGCACCAAGCGACCAAATATAGGACCCCTCTATGGGATCCGACCTTATTATTTAAATGTCAAATATCTCTTCACGTAATAATATTTTTGTAACTATTCCACTGATGGCGACTTAAATAAAGTCGAAATATATTTGGAAAAATTTGTTGAAGTATTTTTTTATTTGCATATAGTATAAATATATATAATAAGATCTAATAATTAATCTATAGGACATAGATGACAATATTTTATCAGCTAAAAATTAAAATTTTTGTAAACCAAAATGCCATAGGTAGATAAAATTAAAAATTTGGATCAGCAGTGGTTGCTCGGACTCTCAACCTTAGATCAAATCCTGCCAGTCAATCATGTACTGATGAGTTTTTCGTAATTTATTTTGTCACTTCCTCACGCTGAAGGAAAATGCTGTGAGGTTAACCTGGAAGGAATTAACGAAAATTCAAAAAAATCAAGCAAGAAGTCGTCAATCTCTCATGCTGTTCTCTGTCGCAATTTTGCGACTGGTGAAGGTAGAAATTTCGCTCACTTGTTGCGTACAGTTGTCAAAAATGTAAAAATTTAAATTTTCTTGTAAATGTTGAATTGTGTTGAATTTTTAGTGGGTATTATTGTAATAGGAAATAAACTTTGTATGTATCTATCTAGATTAATAAATTTTGAATTCACTCCTTCATTTTTGCCAAATGACATGAAATTTGACCAAATTTCAAGAATTTTGATCCACGGGCAATATTTGTATAGATTTTGATATTTAGTCAGTGTGAGTCTTTTTGAAGTATGAAAACATGCTTTGAAGTTTTGAAGGGCGGTAACTTTTTATTGTTTTTAATTTTATACAGTAATGTGATGATTTAGTATTCAATATAATGATCTTGTATTACTCATAAAACCTCATTAATTCAATATTAATTTCAACTTAATACCAACAGCCGTTTCTGAAAAACAGGGCGAAATAATTAAT
Organism: Ypsolopha sequella; assembly: GCA_934047225.1. NCBI lineage: Eukaryota > Metazoa > Arthropoda > Insecta > Lepidoptera > Ypsolophidae > Ypsolopha > Ypsolopha sequella. The sequence continues at coordinate 5,433,381 of OW204002.1, read as the reverse complement.
CATATAATAGTTCCGTTTATACCGTTATGAGGTAGGAACCCTAAAAGCATGGTAAGTATTTACAGAAAAAGGTATAAAACAGAAACCGCATCGTGCCCGTCATCTTTGCTCCTATCCTCCAATCAATTATACTTGCTCGCTCCATTTGAATAAAACAAACGAACTGAATCGAATTTCGTGGAATATCCCCATTTCGACTGAAGTGATGGCTGCCATATTGCGTCGCTAAGTCAAAGAGCAATAAGAATATCAGACATGACTATTAAACATTTACTCGTTAATATAATACAATAAATTGTATTTAACAATTTATGTTTAAACAGATGTATTGTGTGACATAGCTAAGAGTGCTTGTAGCCAGCGAAATATTATGTTATTTAATTATAAATGTATTAAAAATTGATTTTCTGTCTCTTTTTTTCTTGATTCATTCATTACTGCACATTTATTTCAAGTAAGTTCAACGACTGCAATCTAATATAAGAAGCATTTGTTTCTACTTAACCAAATATAAGTACATTAAACCATTTTTCCTTTATCCATACGCACTCTTAGCTTTGACGCGCTTAATATCTTTCTTCTTTTTGGCTACTTGATTGGTAGAATTGGATCGAAGTAAATAATGTTAAGACACCAGTATTCTTGGGTTCAAATTTGGTATACAAATTTGAGCCCAAAAATACCGGTATCAAAATAGTCCAACAAAACCACTTAAAGGCAGAATATTTGTTGATTAAAAAACAGGTGTAATAGAAAACTTTGATAAAAGTGTCGTGTAATATTGTATTCTCATGAATGTTGTCATCAACAGTTGGCAAATATAATATCTGCACCCAATATAATCTTTGCCCAACATTTTAATTACGATCTCGCACAGGGATGGAACACCCGCTATATTGCATTTGATTCGATTTTCGACGGGACATTGTATCCTAACAAAATCCCGCCAGTTTTGTCCCAGAATATGTTTTCATTTCGTATTTATTTGGTATATATTTACTTATGGCTTTGGGCCGGAACGACGTTGCCAGGGTATAATCAAAAATACCAGATTTAATTATATTACGTCGGTATTGGGTTACTACGGGCGTAAATAGAATTTCGTATCCTTGTTTTCGTGGAACTGAATTTTGGCCTTAATTTGGATTCATGTTTATGAACTTCTAATTAAATTAAATAAAACGAATGTTGAATTAAAAGTAAACGTTTGAAAATATATATTAATTAATATTTCACCGTTCACCAAAGCAAAGAGATTTTAATGAAATATACGAGACATTATACTCTTTGACGATTCACAATCAAAGACACTGAAGGCTAAATCATAAACACATACGCATAAAGCGATCAAGTAACAAACAGCAGGTGTCTCTCTTGACTCCTTTTTTGTTACATATTCTATCTCATGGTTCGTTGGGCTGTGGTTGGTACGTGTACAATAAGCGCGTTTTGTGTGTATTGCGCGTTTTCTAGCGCTCCCGCCCCGAGGCACAATCAAGAATGTTTTACATCTGGGCAATGTCCTTGAAAAAACGTTCGGTAGACGCACATATTAGGGCTGCCCACATTAATGCGCGGGAGTCGGGTGGCCTCTCACACTCTCCGGCGGCGGTGGTGCAACTGCCACCCCTACTACCGAGGTATGCCGAGATTTGGAAGTGCGTGTTTTAGCCATTTTATATGAAGACATAATACTGTTACTTTCCTCTAATGTGCCCGAGGTTACGCACACTAGAAAAAGTGCGTGTGTACGCAGTACTACAATCATAGCCGAATGGACTTCGTGAGATAGAATGTCTGTACTATAGACTCGTTTTGAGCTTACTCGTTCTTGTCTTGAAGGAAGTTGAATAGTCTAAATTGTCGGCACTTGATGGGGGTGATCAAAGTTGCCATACACTTGTACTTTTCCAAAAAAATAATTTTTCATTTGTATACTTTGGTGGATATCGCTGGATAAACTGGATAAGGCGCTAGCTAGGGTTCAATTCCAGTCTGAGACATTGTAAGAGAATTTGTTCCTCATTGTTTTTTCTATATTTTGTAATGTCCATTCATCCATCAGCCTAGTTCGTCCGCTGCTGGACATAAGCCTTTCCGGGACTTCGACACTCCCGGTGGTTATCCTGGAAGAATTGCCCAAACTCACACACGCTGGGTAGGCGGGTTGGTGAGCGCAGTGCCGGAACCCTCGCACCAGTGACGCCGCTGCCCGTCACCAGTCTGTTCCATATAAGGCCCGGCTATTAAGGATGGATATACCGCCATCCATCGGTCCCAGGCATGGTGGGCCTCCTGGTTTTTTGCCTGTGAGCTGTCCTCTTACTCTCCCCCGAATTACTTCGAGGGGGTCTCCAAGTAAGATGGTGGTACCTCCACAGTCGAGCTCGGCATCAGCTCTACCATCTGTGAGATTTTGTAATGTTATCTAATAATATTAATATATAGAGTTTCCCAAGCGATGACTTTCGCTATAAGTCATAATTGATTTAAAATTTTACAAATACTTAAATACTTAAGTGACTTTTTTTATTTTATTTGTTGTTCTGTAACTTTTCAGTCGATAATTGATTTATTGATTGGTCTTTTGTCATGCCTGTTCTCTTACAAACATAATAAATAATCTAGGTTTTCACGATCCGTGACTTTAATTATTCTTTTATTCTACTTTAATATAATTATATTATAATTGCTTAATTATATAATATATAAACAACAAAAATACAAATATTTAAAACAATATATTTCGACTCCTTTTATGGACTCGTCATCAGTTGAACTGTTTTTTTTTTGTTTCTCTATACATATTATATAAACGATAAATAAAAAGCCATCTAAAGGTAATAAGGAAAAATATATGTATTTAAAATCCTTAACTAACTCTAGTAGAATTAAAAGTCATATCCTTACTCATCAAAAGTGAAGGAGCAAGCTTTCACAAAAACGAGAGAGTAGATAGGGCTATTGCTGCGAATTGCCAAACTCTGCCAGCGTTCGGTTTGGTGTGGATATTTTGGTAAATAAATCCACATTCCAATGTAATTATCTGAACTGCAGCAATATTTTTCCATCCGGCATAATTGGATAACAATGCTCTATGCAGAGCTTGTATAGAGGTCGAAGAAACGCCGACCCACGTGACAGTAGATTGCGTAGGAGTCAGCACACAACGGGCTAAGATCCTCGGTGAACCGAGGACGCTCCGCCAGTCCTGTGGCGATCTGGGTCGCCTCTTGGGATTTTGGCGTGAGCTGGGCTGGCTAGAATAGACACTTTTCCACGCACAAATGTCCAAAAAAGAGACTAGTTGCGGAAACCGAGCCCACCAAGAAGAAGAAGAAGATAATTGGATAACAATCACGATCATTTTCCGACTTCAAAATACTCAGAAATAATAATAAAGCAAAAGATTTTTTTTTTTTCGAAAAACGAACAGTCTTATTTATTTATACATAACACAAAATATTCGTATAATGTAGACCTACAGTTTCCTTATTGTTATAAAACATTCTAAATGTATTAAATGAAACTGTTTTGTCCATGTAATGGACTTTAGATTTACAAAAAAGCTTTTTAACGTAACGTCTACATGCTCAGAGATACACTGCAATTTAAAACTAATTAAATACTCACTAAATATATCCACGTTAACAAATTTATCGTTATACAACCTGCAAGCCCGTCTTATGAAACTATTATTTTCATGTTATGTGCGACTACGCGAAATATTAAAAAGTGGTTCGGCTATTAAACGTAGTTATTATATTATCATGGCCTATCTATTTAGTATATCACCAAGATCGAAGATATCACAATGTTAGGGAATAATTTCTGCTCCAGTAAGTTCCAATACAACGTCGGCTCGGATTTTATCTTTATTACTTCATTAAATATTTGGGCCAATGAACAGTTATATCTGTATTAGAACTGTGCGCCGAAGCAAGATGACGCCGGCGATACGGCGTCGGATCTAATTGCCGGCTTAACAATTTTTTTTCGCATGGTGTATACGATTTATGTCAACTGAGAAGGCCGTTGTGAATATAGTCGATCGACGTTGCGTTTTTGAAAAATGTATTTTACCTTGTTAAACATGTACCAAGTTTTGTTGTTTTTCTACAACTTATTACATAAGGCCTGTAAAAATTAAATTTGCAGCTTGATAATAGTATTATTGTAAAAAAAAAGGTTTATCAACTTCACTAGGGCTCTTAATTTTGCACTTCCCTCGCTATCTGCGATAAAATTTATTTATTCGAATTCAATGACTTAGCACGGTATAGTTTAACTTTGGATAACAATTGAACAATAGAAGCACGTTCGTTGACCAATAGAGGCGCGTACGTACCGGTAAGTCACGACTCACGCTCACGGCTATCTATAACCTGTGAACAACAAATATCGAGACTTCTAATTCGTTCTAATTCTAACTTAAAAGTAACTGAGAGAATTGTCAGATAAAAATAAATAATAAAAAACACGACTGTCATTACTTCAAAATGAACTTAGTAACGATACCCATTTCAGTCAGACACAGCTTTACATTGGATACGTGTGTTTTGTATATCCCCCGACTGCAGTGGTTGTCGTTACTTAGCTTATTTTGAAATTATGGCAGTTGTGTTTTTTTATAATATTTTTTGATATATTTTTTTTATTACATACTTTTATACCCAGTATGTTTTACATTTGGATAGTCTATAGATTCTAACGACACCTCATTTATCCAAATTGGTTAAAGCATTCAGAAGGTATGATTGAATAAATAATAATCCATACATGAACGGGGCAGTCGTGTAAAAAGGTCTTAATTATTACCCAAAATTTTTTTTAACTACTTCCCACACATAATTGTGTAAAAGATAGTAAAAGGATATTACAATTAAAATATTAAACACTTGTACTCATTAAAATGTATCAAAACCTTTTACTCCATTTACATTTTTTGTGTAAACAGATGTTTTGATTTAATGACTCTATTATAACACAATAGTTAAGACGACCGTGACTCTGGAAAATATTTAACGCCAGCGATGAAGTGTATCGGCGCAGATGTCTTATCTATATTTTGGAGCCAATTAGAACTTGGAGCAAGGAATACGAAAATGTGATTTCTATTGAGATATATTTACTTTCATATTATTATGTCTTTCTCTCAATGGATATTAATATATTTTTCCTCTAGGGGTTTTGTACCCAACAATTCAGTTACTTGACAGACCGTCTGTCCATCTATAAGTATGTCACAACCCCATGACTTTGATCGGTTGTAAATTGATAAAAATTTGTAACTGAAAAAATGAATTAAAACTATCATTTGAATCCATACATCCTATAATTAAATACATATTTATCAAAAAGAACCAATTATAAAAGTATAACTCAAAATATAGCCAAAGAAAATGTTCCGATTCTGATCCTTACATCCCGCGCCAAAAATGGCGACAAAAAAGGAAAAGTCTTATCAAACTCAACGAAGTACCTTTTTTCCTTTTACAAAGGACCCAGTAGGACGCTGTTGAATAAAAGTTTTTTCTTCTTTCGTTCTTACGAAAACTTGTAACAATTGAAACAAAGGTAAATTATACAGGTAAGAAGGGAACATGAAAAATGGTATGACGTGTCCACTTTATATAAAGTTGTTATTTGTATTGTTAACACGGGTTTAGAACACCTGCAGGTTTTTCCTTCGAAATAGTTTTTTGTAAAGTTATATTTATAAGACTATCGAACACCCCACGGCGTTGCTAATGTGGATATCTGGGCGGAGGTAGGCATATATGGGTGGAGGTAGGCATGTATTTATATATGTAACCTATTAGTATGTAGTATATAGGACGTGATTTGGTCGGCCGCCTAGATTCGTGCTGGGGGCTCGGTTGGTGATCATTGAACCTTGTTCCTGTGGGTCTACCACGTAATTCTCATTTTCATCAACATCAACTTGAGATTGAAATTAGACGTGCGTGCGACGACACCCGCCTAGCATGCCATCTCTTTCGCACGCGTTGAATTTCGCATGCATTTGCTTGAAGTTGATACAAATGAGAATTAAGCGGTAGAGCCCCTGGTCCCTGGTCGGTTCTCCGGTATGGGTTCGGGCGGTTGATTAGATTTCACCTTGTATAATATATATTTTACCTATCATTTTAATCATTTTAAAGGTGTATTTTTTTATCTAGTCCATGTACATTTATTATTTTATTACATATCTTTTCATTAGATAAAATTTGGCGTGTAAGAATATATACCTACTTTGCAATATAAAATTTTTGAATTTGAGTATGAATTTCTTTTCACGTGGGAATTTTTTAAAATCCCTGATTATTTATCGAATGTTTACGTTATATGTACTAGTAACCTGCAGTTTTTTCATGTTCCTAGGTCCCCAGCCGTTTGCTCTGGGCTAGTCTGAGTAGTCAGTTAGGGTATTCTTTTATACAGGACGATAATGAACCCCCTAGGTATATCATAAGAAACTATTCTATGTTGGAAATAAAAAATGCATGTTTTGTTACTTTTGTCTTCTTTCATTTCAAAAAAAAGATAGATAGATAGATAAAACATTTATTCACTATTACAATACGTACACAATTCACATTCAACACAATTAAACATTTACATTAACAATAAAAGACACGGAACAAGTCTTAACAATAATTAAAACGAGACAGATACATAATTATGGACATATTACAATAGTAAAAGGACTCCGACTCAGTATTTGCTGCAAAGATTCACAATGCAGCACTGATCATTCTGCCGGAACCGTAGAAGAGCGACGTGCTGAACTTTTAATTTTGTGTAACTTAATTAAGAAATAAATAATATAATATATGGTTATACATATGGTTATTTAAGTGAGTGTAATACTTATGAGTGAATATTATATTTAATATATATAATAAAGATATCAACCGTCAAAGCCGATCGCGGGCGGGAGGGTGGCATGTGCGGGCGGGAGCCAAGGTCGTCGGGAAGGATGGCAACAGATATTGGAACCATTGATTGTTGTAATAACGTCGAACGATGACTGGGTCGCACGAACCATCACGTCGTACCAACTAGAATCTACGGTACTCGAATATAATAGTGAAACGAAAACTACTGAAGCCAACGAAATTCCACCGAACCACTCCGCTGACCGAACCACTCCGACCGAATGAGTGAAGGAGAGCGAGGTGATTTGCGAGGAGAGCGAACGATGTTACGTTGCACGTTGCACGGAAACTACGTGGCTTGCACCGAAATTATAGGAAATTTTAGGCCTTCAACTTTATTGCTTTTATAATAGGGTTGTTATTATCTTCAAATATTCGATGGATTCGATTGATAGTTCTTGGTGGAGCCATCATCATCTTTAATAAATAATACACAAATTCTTGCACTTTTGTTCTATAAATTTTTGTGGAATAAAAGTACTAGAATTTGTGTATAATTTAAATTTATAGTTATTATCTCTGATTGTCTTATGCACATTAAATAGTTACATAAATTGCTTTACAAAAACAAATAATGTTTCTTTAAAAAAAGTAAAAAATAGAAAGGGTCAAAAAGTACGAAGGAAGGTTTTTTTTTTTAAATTAAATTATTTAATTTGTTGATATTATGTTTATCATTTTTGTGTAATACCAAATATGTTTTTTTTTTTTTTCAATTCAAGACGAGTCCGAATATCTTCAAACAAATCCTCGAAAGTCTGGCGTTGTTCGCACGAGCATTCTAGGCTCATGTACAGCCTTAACGCACCATAATTTTCTCTCGGCACACTTACATGTCCAAATTTAGCATATGAAATCACAGTATTTCCACCATAATTTTCCGTGATCTTTCATTTATTTTTCTCTTTGCTTGTGATAACAAGTGTCAAATCTGAGAGATAGACGATGTAGGTAGATACTTAAACTTCTTAACTAAGTACACAAATTTAATTTTTACCAAAGTTCTGATTTGAGATGCAAAATTTTCCAAATGCGATAGCACGTTTAGTGAGTCCGTAACATCGCGCTCACAGTGTCCTTTTAAAGTGTCAGGTTATCTTTTCATCGTCCTACCTTTTTTGGTCGGGCGCTCTCGAAAAAGGGACTGAATTTGAAAATGGCGACTGACCCGGAAACTTTGCACACCATTACATACCCGGGTACGTTTGTATATAATAGCTGAAGCCCTTATCTTGGCAGAGAGTAAATTACTCAAGTTTAATCATAAAATTTACATTATGGGAAGAAATTTGACTTTAAGTTTGTGCTCGCTCAAGTCTATTTGGCTTCATTCCTTATAGACTAAGAGTTCGTGATGTAGAGATCACGAGAGATTGATCAGAGATTGTTTACTATTGACTCTATTGAGAGAAATTATAGATATGGAATAAGAGATCTTTCAGACCTGATTTCCGTTGCATAATTTAATTATAATGAGTATAACTTACATAGATGCAAATATTTATTATAATTATTAAATTTTCTATTCTTTAGAATTTTTATTTAATGAAAATATTATTCAAAAATCAAGCTGTTTATAGATTAAAATTAAGTAAAATCGGTTATTTCTTTGAAACCAATAATATAATTTGCATGGTTCTTGGTCATGGTTCTTCACTAAAATACAAGGCAAATATTATTTGGAAAATTTGTTTTTGGAAATTCTTTTCCGTCCGTCGCGTCCATGTGAAAAGTATTATTTTCTCCTATTTTTCGCTTTCCGGAGCCTCAGCAACGACGCGACGTCGTAATGGAGTGGTATAGTTTCCGTCGATATTTGTACACATACAGGTCGACTCAAGGTCGTTGGTGGCTACCTGCCCCTTAATAAAGCAATTGCAATCTCAATCTCAATCTCAATTTATTGATAAATAAAAGTATTTACACGTCAATAGTAATTTACATTAATAGTCACACTGCATCTTATATTATGTTATGATTATATAATGTTAAAGGTTAGGTTTACAGTACAAATATTTTACTTAACATTAAAACATTCTACTTAATATTAAAATATTTTAATAAATAACATTCATTAGGCAATTATAGTATTTTACATTATTTTCTTATTATCTTAGTTCTTAATTTTTGGTTTATTTTGTGTTTGTTGAAGTGTAATTCCTTAATACCATAGAACGCTTTTTTAAGTAGCCATGCTCGTAGTTTAGTAAGGAATGTTGTGTTTTCTTTACAAGATTTGATTTCATTAGGAATTGCATTGTATATTTTAGATCCTGCTATAGACGGACTTGGTCGATTTAGATAAATTATGTTTTGGTATATGGAGTTTATTAGAATGGCGGGTTAGGTAGGATTGGAAAGTTGCCTTTGCTGGAAATGTATCTGATAATAATTACGTAAGAGCAGTGAAAAATGTTACTCGTACAAATTACAAACCCGTATCTAGGGTTCCGTAACCGAAGGGTGCCTTACGGAATAATATACATCAGAAATAAAACATATTTTATAACATGAATTTTAGCCACTGACATGTATTAATTGGTACAAGTACGCTAGACGTATTGTGCCATACAAAATGACAATTACTTTTTGTGCCGATTCAAAGCGCCCCCACCGAGCGTATCGGGAACTAAAATTGACACTCGTTATAAATGATAACGTCATTGTCACATCTTTATCATTAGCTCCGAGTACGCTCACGTCACTGACCACAGCGGTCAGCACCAAAATGGCGATAATCAAATTGCTTCATCATGAGGTCGTCCAGTATTCAGTCCAGCGTACTTGTATTAATACATGTCAGTAATAAAATATAATATTCAGGTATGGTTTTAAAGTCTGTTCTGCGAGAGTTGATAAAAACAAACGAAAAGCAGGGTTTCTAAACTCATTACAAATTGCGGCCGAATTCGAAGCGCATTTCATCGCGCGCCCGGCCTCGCGCGTGATACAGCCGCGGACCTCGTAACTCGTACCACAAAACTCTATGCGTGCGGCGATAAGCGACGCCCGTCACATAGATTGTGACACTTAAGTGACAGTCGCTAGTGCGAGGCGTTTTCGTAATACTTATCAACTCTCGCCAAACAGATTTTAAATGTTGGATTTTATACATTTTGTTAGCTATTCTAGTTTCTTTGTAATTACTACTTTCTTCTCATCAAGAACCAAAAATCAAATCTTATTTATTAATTCCAAAAGAGCTGTTATATAAGGTAAAGTAATTTAGGAGGTGATTCAGTATCGTTAATACATCACATTCCACTGCAAAGTACTTTTTTTTGCGCGAACTTTTTCTTCACTTGTCCATACAAACTGAGCCAGCTGATCGGACCACTTTGTACTGAGAAGTGAAAAAAAATTTCGCGCATAAAAAAGTGCTTTGCAGTGGAATGTGATGTATTAACAATACTGAATCACCTCCTAAATTACTTTAAATTTAAAGTGAAAGACCTTATATATAAGTAGCTGTTTGTACAAGATAACATTACCCACGTTCTTATATCCGTATTTATTTTTATACGTTTATAAAAAATATATGTATATAGCAAAAAAAACTTTTTAACGGATTTCTAATATTTAAAGTTTTCCAAGCACTAGATTTCGCAAAAAAGCATGGTTATTAACTTATTATCATATTAAAAATATGAGATCATGTTTTAATAGTAGTTTATGCTACAAGGGCGCAAAGGAATAAATTACGAGGACGATTTAAAACACGAGCGTAGCGAGTGTTTTAAACGTAACCGAGTAATTTATTGCTCTTACGCCCGTGTATCATACTACGTTTTTCAATGCATATAGTGTGAGGAAATGAAAACAAATACAATCTTGTGAACTTTAAATTATGATTGGCTCAAAAGGATTGTATCCAGAGCCGTTAAACAGTGGAAAAAAAGTATAACATATATGGCACACAGGAAAGGCTGCAGGTTAGCCAACCATTGCAAACAAATAAAAAAAAATAATAATAATAAAGCCCTAGGGCAAAATAATCGACTTTTTGTTCGGTTTTGATGCATAAAAAGTGGGCCTTTACGAGCACATGCATTGAAAAATATTAAACTGAAGTCTCAAAAAAACTCTTGAAAAAAAATTTCAAATATATAAATATATCGTCACGACATAAACCAGGGCGTCAGAGGTGTTCCGAGTGTAAAATGTAAGTCACAGTCCAGACTCTGTACATGTTTCACCGACGATTGTTACGTCCCAACTTGATGGGTGGTCAGCCCTATAGCCGTACTTCGGGCAAAATACAATGCTTCTTTCCTTATTATGTTTTTCTTCACGGTTCAGCAAGTGGTAAGTAAGAACAAATCCTATGCACATAAGTTCCGAAAAACCCATTACTGCATGCCCAACCGGGGATCGAACCTGGATCTCAAAATTGAGAGGCCAGCATTCTACCCCTGAGCTACCGCTAAACTTATGCTGCATACCGAAATTAACTTATTGTTCATATAATAAATCACATCCCTTGACAAAACAGGATCATAAATAAAATACTTTGTAGTAATCAAGTTCCAAAAGAGACATGAAAACAAAGGCGCCGGCTCTTTGTCCGTCCTGACTCCGAGTCCAATTTTCATTTTGATTATACCGCAAAATACTCATATAACAGTTTGAAGTTTTAATGGTATTCGGAAACATTTTTTGTTACTTTTTCCGGACAAAGCCCTTGGGGAAGTGGCCATGTTGGCGAAGCAAGTACCCAAGAGGTATTTAGTATAGGTACTTTGTATTTTTTTTTGTGCGCAAATTATCCTTTTATAATTTTAATAACTTCAGAACTACAGGGATTTAGCAGTAAGTATTTTTAGAAGAAAAATCCAACAAAAGCATGCAGAAGAATATTTTTCCCGTTTCACATATGATACTCGTATGTAAGTAATTTATGTTTATTTTTTGTGTATTTTTTGTGTTTAAATTTATTTATTTATTTACATAAAATGTATACAGCATTACAGGAGACCATTGCACTGTATAAATTAGGTAGGTAAGTATACATATATATAAATATACAAGGTGACTTTTTGATCATCGTCCAAATTCATACTGGTGGCTTGGTAAGTGATCAGTATCATGCATCAATAACAATTTTGGTGAAATTAGTAAAATGAAATTTTGACTCCCCATAGTGATTCACTCGGGGCTGGAACTGAATTTATATGGGAAGCTGAAATTTCATTATACAAATTTCACAAAAATTGTTACTGATCCAAGATACTGATCACTTATCAAGCCTCCAGTATGAATTTGGACGATGATCAAAAAGTCACCTTGTATATATTTTTTCATTACTTAGGATCTAGTATATATCTAAGAAAACAAACATTTTAACATAAATCTACATATAAACAAAACTTAAATTAACCGTTCACACTTTTGCTTTCGCAAAAATTTAAACACTCACGGAAAATACGGAATAACTCATCCGCAAATTTATCTATATAGAGCTTTAATAACTTCAAAGCTAGCTATGGAGTTGATAAAGTAAGGAAACTGATACAAAAATCTATTATCTAATAGGTATTCTATATTAGACAATATACACATTGGCTGTTTTTAATGCTATATGTATTTCCATGTACGAATGCAGAAGGAGATATCGTATGAGAGTGTTCCAAAGGTCTATTTATTCGGTCGGGTTGTAACCTTGTAAGTAAGGAAAAGGAAAAGGGTGTATGTTTTTGAAAAATCTAATCAAGTATATCATTAAAAAATGGCCTTTCCAAACACGCAACAAAAACGGAATTTCAATGAACATGATAAAACATGTTAATGCTCCGAAAAAATGCCTCAAACGAAATTGAAACACAGGATTGTTTCAGTGTCATCGGTCACCTTGTCAAAAAAAATTAAACTCTATTGCTATTGCCGTAAAGACTTTTTATAGCCCTACAAAACAACGTTATTAAAATTTTAAAACGTTTGCCCTTTTTCATTTGACATTTTAGAAAGGTATTTTATTCGACAAAGTTCTTAGGGTTTCATACAAATTGAAACCCCTTAAAGCCTGATTGAACTGGTTGTTTAGGTGGACAACTTTGCGAGTTTGCATAATAATAAACAAGGAAATTTGAATAATTGTCACTTTTTGAAATATTTTAATAATAAAGTAGTCAAGTGAAGTAAGTTTATCTACTCCAATACTACAAAAAGGCAATTGCATGCAACATCTAAAGCAGCTTTATAAGTACCTAAATTGTTTATCTGATATTATAACCCTTAATAAAACATTGGGAGCTATGTTTCCCACCTCGTAAATCGATGTTTTTCTTCATATGGTAACACCAAATGAATCCAGGATAATTCTGAACGCAGACATAGGAAAAAATATAATATTATTATAGGCAACACTCATCCGAAAAATTACAATTCTCGTCGTCATTCAATGTCAAATGTCGTTGAGGAGATTTTTTGTACAAAAGCCGGTGTTTACCATTTATTTTGTGTGTTCTGCTGGGAAAAAAATCAGGTACGTAAATGTGAGTCGGAAATATGGAAAGTAGACTATATTTTGGTTGCTTTGACCAGAAAGTATCCACAGGATCATTTGTATCTAGCTAGATAGCTTCGCCTAAAGTTGGGTCTTTTAAGTGGAAAGATACCATCCCAATGTCCGTTTTTACTTTTTTTCTGTCATTTTATCTATATATAAATACAAGTGTTTGTCGAATAGGGAAAAATTGCCAAAATCCATAGTAAGGTTGTTATTTTGTACCATGTATTTTAGTGTTTTATCTGAAATCTGAATTTTCTTGTTTTAGAAAAATTAGAGGTTGTTTCAAAAACTTTCAGCTAAAAGAGACAAGCTAAAAATAAGTTTATACTGTAGAGACAAAAAAAAACACTAGATACAAAAAAAAAAATATTTACTCTTGTCACAAGTAAAGCCAGGGTAAATAGGTATAGTAAAAAAAATATGTCGTTGTAATACAAGACAATGGGAGCTATAGTTCCCACTTACATGATTTTGATGAGCGCAAGAAGAGATATCGGGAGCTACATTTCCCACCAAAAATAGGTGACTTCCCCCATATTTACCCCCCTTTTTTAATGGATATTTGAAATCTACGACCCAAAATTACTCTAAAACTGATCTTAGTTTGGCATTTACTCTTCCACACGCTCGCATTTGATTAAGGGATAATATTACATCATGAGACCGCAATACTGCGCTACCATTGGCCCAATTTATTATAAAATCGCTAGAGACCCAATCAACAACAGAGACAAGAAATAATTCCCGACCTTATTTCTTAAGCCACGCCCCCTGGAACGACGCACCCGAGATTCATGTCTTTTTCTCATTTTTAATGTAATTGTTAGTTGAAAATATTATACAAGGTGAATTTTTGATCATCGTCCAAATTCATACTGGTGGCTTGGTAAGTGCTCAGTATCATGGATCAATAACAATTTTGGTGAAATTCGTAAAATTAAATTTCGACTCCCCATAGTAATTCACTCGGGAGTCGAACTGAATTTCTATGAGAAGCCGAAATTTCAATTTACGAATTTCACAAAAGTTGTTACTGATCCAAGATACTGATCACTTATTAAGTCTCCAGTATGAATTTGGACGATGATCAAAATCGATACTTTTGAAGGTCGTAGATAAATTATTGTGTACAACTGAACATAGTTCCCATGGCTTAATTTTCAAAAGATTTTTTTTTAATTTTTTTTATTGCAGAGAATTTACGTAATGTTAGGTTAATAGTTTTCATTATTTTGGTATACCTATATAAATTAACGATGATTTTTTCATGATATTTTACAGAATTGTCCGATATGACGTCTCTGGAGAATTTTAGACATTACACTGATTGTGATGTAAGAAAATGGTCTATCTCTGTCTGTCTACTCATCTGTCATCCAGCTGTCAAATTAGTCGGAAGCAAATTATTATAAATTTATCTTGATAGCAAAGGACACATTTCTAAACAGCCATTTCTCAAGTGACGTCACACGAAGGCAAATGGAAGTTTCATCTTTTTCGTAAACATACCCATCATCTTGAGGTTTTTTAGATCACAAGTTCTAAAATATGCTTTAATAAACCTAAATCTCGAAATGGTTTTCGAACTAACACACCTTAACATAATTTAATCTAAGCAAATTAGACACTGGAACACTCGTGCAAAATTATGACAAAACTTACTTCGTTCGTTTCGTAAATAGGCACTCGTGTCACGTGTCCCAATGTCTTAAATTATGTGACAGTTGCACAAGATACTATTGTGAAACTGGTGCATAACAAGGAGGGCGTCGAGCAAAATAATCTAAAACGACAGTCACTGTTAAATTTATTTACTGAATAATATTTCAATGATAAATAAATAAAATATATATTTATTATCACAGAGAATGTATCTACACTTCCGCCGCAGCGAATATTAAAAATTATTTATGGTGTAAGAAACAAATATATCTAAAGTAGGCCCAAAATATAAAAAAGGTATTAGGGTTTTAGTCATTTCAATAACTTAACTGTCGAATTTTGTCTCAACCACAATTCAAGACAATCACAAACGTTATAAAATACAATTGGGCCGTTTCACATTTTTAAAATTTTGTCTGGTAAATTAAATATGATTTTTTTCTGTTAAATTCAATAATTACGTCCACGATAAAAAACGACCACGAGAGAACAAGCGAGGTGTCTAATCGTTCTACGCTCGGCGCAGCCTTAAGCACGAGTGTGAGTTTTAAAACCAAGCCATATAGGCGAGTCACACGAGTGTTTTAATATCTAATTATGTGCAGTTTCATACACTACTTTATCTTAACTCTTGTAAGATATTTTTCGAATAAGTAAAATCTTGGTAACATTCGCTGAAATCTTTTTTGATTTTGCTCGTAAATTTTGTCCGTCATTTTTATTGCTGTTTCCAGAATGTCAGGTGGAGTAAAAGCACAAAATAGATACCTACTACCAGAAGGCTGAGTTGACGACGGAGCGAAAACAGACGCACACATGCATAGACGCGCACGTATGATGATCTCGGCAGAATTTCGTATTCGATATTCGTATTCACGCGAATATCTCCGAGATCGTCGTACGTACGCGTCTGTGTGCGAGCGCCTGTTTTCGCTAGTTATGCGGAGTAAACTGTGTAAGTGGTTATTTTGTGGTAAACGTATCACTGCCGAGAATAAAACTTTTGAACGACAAAAAACAGATGATGCAAAGAATTAATTAATAACCTAAATTATGGCTTGGTCACGAGTTCAATTATCGTCGATCCATTCCCTATTTTGGAGCTAGGGCGCACCGCCATAGACAATGTACTGCCGCAAAAATATAAGTATCATTGAAACCTCCTTGGTCGGACCACAGCAGTATCAGCATAAGAAAACAATGTTTTAGTTATTTTTTAATATTATTATTATTAAAAAGAGGGACGTAAATAAAATATATCGTTAATAATTCATGATATTAAAAATCATAATTAGGATTTTACAATATGTCTGTAGATAAACCTCATTTGAAGCATGTTTACGATTACGGAACCCGTGTATCCTCCGAGGTATCTACACTCGACACTGCTTATTTTTTACTGTCAATAACAGTGACATAACTGTGTAGCAAAGAATTTATCGTAGTTTTTATACGTGCAGAATAATTAAATAATTTTATGAAGTATGTGTTTTATGTATTAAACCATAAATAAATCTGAAATAAATGACAAAATATTTCTTTTGAAAAAAACATTTACATAAACATATTTTTTAAGCGAAGCCTAAAAGATCTTCAGAAATACTAAACATTTATTTCACCCCCAAATTAGAACGCAAGGCTCGTTTCAAAATGAAAACCGAGTCAAACTCAGTACTGTCACCAACACAATACGAAGACAGGATACGGAAACACAGCGCTTGTAATCATGACAAGCCGTGGCAAGGCCACGATCGGAATATTAAACAAAGCTTGTCAGCTGGCAACTACGAGAAACTGCATAAATTTAATCTAACCGCGACATATACGATAACTTCATAAGCTTAACCTACTAGTTGTTTTATTATTATTGTTTTATTTTTATTATTTATTTCTTAATTCTTGCAATATAGTCTTTTGAATCAAAGTTCGACAAGCTGCGATCGAGATACGGAAAATTCTAAAACAATCGTGCATACGCGTTATTAAAATAAAATAAAAAATGTCTTTGATTTTGCCTTCAGTGACGTCATCACCATACATTTAGTAGGAACATATATTATTTATTTAACGCATCCTTAATTCTGACAAGTATAATAGTATTATGATGACGTCACTTTCTGTAAATACCAAAATACCTATAAAATCGGTTTTAAAGCAAGATAAATAATATATTTTTTAAATTGCATTCCTAAATGTATCTAAGTATTTGATCCTAAAAGCATATAAAATAGCACATACAATTTAAAAAAACGACCGAATTACGTTCGATTCCTTTGTTTTTTTATTCTTTTGTTGAATGGAATGCAAATGCTGAAGCTAAAAACAAACACCGCGTTCCGAAATAGAATCATATCGCTAATAACGATTACAAAAGTATGAAATGAATGGCTTATGATCCATTTTAATTCTATTTCGGACCGCAGGGAAAGTGGGATGACTTTTTTTACTGTTAGTGGAGGTTGGTTTCTTTAAATATTGTGAAATAAACTACATAAACACATCAATTCGCATTTTTTGAATCCGAAACTGTCGTTTTAAAATCGCGAATATTCGCATTATTTTGTTGCCAAAAAGTTCAAAACTCATTCGAATATGTAATGTAACGCTGCCAGTCTTTTGGGCAACCCACTCGATGGCAACGGATTGGACAATATTTTTTATTTTATGCAAGTAATGCTAAATGGGCTTTTTTTGTATCTTGGCGACGGCTGCTATTCTAAGCGCCACTTTTTGCCAGTGTCAAGTTAGATTCTGAAATGGCTAGTTATTCACTTGAGTATTTATTATAGATGTTATTGTTAGGTTATTTAAATTTATGATTAGTGTAGTTATAAATTAGTTATATTGCTATTTAAGTTTCAAGAGTTATTTAATTAAAGACCAACCCTTTCGAATATTATGTTTTTTGTTAATCTTTGGGATAAGGACGATGAATTCCCAAGCTATTATGATCTAAAAATGAAAAGTTTATGTTTGTTTGTCAATAAAATAAAATGTTTGTTTGTCAATCCAATATCATACACTGACTTATGAGAAGTGGTTATATCTATTTAGGGCGTTGATTTTTATGCCAAATAATAAGCACATGTTATTCTTTGACGACATATGACTTTATCTACGTATCATCAGCATCCGTAGAATTCAGCATTTCATGATTTGCCTAGGCAGATCGTATTCTGTTAAAAATTGTGGCTCCCTTAATTTATTTACATGTAAACCTTACACGCTCTGCGCTCCGCTTCGGTCCACTCGTCGTTGCGCCTATTGTTGACTTTTTGATGAACGATTTTCGATTTCATACATTACAATCTACCTAGGCAAGTCGTGATATGCCGAGTATACAACTTGTACGTTAACAAATCACTAGACTGGTTTTATCAGGAACTCTAGGAATACAAAATACAAGACAAGGTACTGCAACTAGTCTCCTCTAATCACAATAAGCCAGCGAGATCGTGGATAGAATACTAAACTAAGTTGTCTATTATATGTCCTTCTAGTTAGTTTGTGAATAAATTAAGACCTGGTTTTCCAGCCGAACTATATGTAGTTTTTCAATGCATGTGCTCGTAAAGGCCCACTTTTTATGCATCAAAAACGAACAGAAAGTCGATTATTTTGCCCTAGGGCTTTATTATTATAATTTTTTTAATTTGTTTGCAATGGTTGGCTAACCTGCAGCCTTTCCTGTGCACCATAGATGTCATACTTTTTTTTCCACTGTTTAACGGCTCTGGATACAATCGTTTTGAGCCAATCATAATTGAAAGTTCACAAGATTATATTTGTTTTCATTTCCTCACACTATGCATTGAAAAACGTAGTATGATACACGGGCGTAAAAGCAATAAATTACTCGGTTACGTTTAAAACACTCGCTACGCTCGTGTTTAAAATCGTCCTCGTAATTTATTCCTTTTCGCCCTAGTAGCATAAACTACTATTAATGACAGTATACCTATACATACCTAGAAAATTCTAGTGATTGTTGGCACTTGTTGGAATTTATAAAACATTGTTTAAAAATACACTTTTACTTATCCACATATACAATAAACTTTAATATGCCCGACTGGTTTCGCTGTTAAGCGAAAGGGCCTTTTACAAATCCTAACTAACAAACAAAATAATTTTATACTTTAACCATGTCTAAAAATGAGGTGCAATAAATAAAAACAACATTAGGACTTGTAAAAGGCCCTAGAAAATGCTTTACAGCGAAACCGGTGGGGCATAATAAAGTTTATTGTATATGTGGATAAGTACAAGTGTTTTTTTTAAACAATATATACCTATACTTTCGAAAGACACAAGGCTTAATGTGAAGTTGTTTATATTATGTAGCGAAGTGATTATATTGTCTTTGATTTACGTAATAGGTCATTAGCTATGAAATTGCTGAAATTATCTTACAGATTCATGAGTTCATAATTTCTGTAATTAAATGTCTATTTTCATTGTTTGTTTTTTGTTTGAAAGTCGATTTCAAGGTTTTACCCCTGCGTATTATAACTAAAATTTAATATTAAACGCAATTCGTCCTAAATGCCATCCGTTTCCATGATAAAATTCGTAGTATTTTTTTACAGCAGACACTTTACAAAAATTAAGTAAATGTTTCTGTTAGCTTAATGTTGTCTCATTTATACACAAAATAAATTATAAAATTTAGATTTGTCACTCCTAAAAAAATGCAAAATAATAAGTTCTGAAAATTGAGTTTCCTTCCAATTCTCTATAGAAAACGGCACTTTCATATGTAAAGAAATATTATTAGGTCGTATAGTTTTTGTCTAAAGGTATACCTGGCAGAGCCATCCTAAAAAGGCAGGTTTATTCGTGCTAGGCAGGTTTGAAAGTTTTATTTTTCTATTCCCGAAAATATATATCTAATACGATAACTCAAGAACACCGCGTTATAACTAAAGTTTTGAGTCAAAAGGTAAAAAAATATATTTTGAAACGAAATTACTATATAATTTAAGGAATTTCTATTAATATCAAGTTTAAAATATTAAGATTATATATATAATTATGACCATTGTGTCAAGCACGCACCGTAGATACAATGTCTTTCCATCATATCTGCTCTTTCGCACAATGACAAAAGCGGTATGCTTAAGGGGCTGCACTATGCTAAAATTCAGTCCTGCTCTAACGCGTTTATTTTTTAACTCTCTATCCTGCTCTAATCAGATACCGCGCACGCAAAACTTAAGTTATTTTGAAATCATGGCTCCATTAGGACATTAACCATAATTTCTTTATGTAATAAAGATGGTTTTTTCTAGTTAGTATCTGCGTGTGTTAGTTTCGTTTCAATTGGTTTTGAAACATGAAAACTTAATCGTTTTTTTTTCGTGAATTTAATGCTTTTTTGAAAGTTGTATAATTTATAGAACATTGAAAGTATGTTTATTTATAAAGTGTAATTAATCTATAAGTGCATTGAGTCACAAAACACGCCATTTTATATGTTTTTTCAAACCTTTATCTTTACGCTGTAAGTAGCGCTACCTAATTGGAAAACTTTCGCTCGATAGATTTTATTTTTGAAAATAGTGTCTTTTTGAGGGTACACGAAAATCTTGTTTATTAACCAATGTAAGATGAAAAATTACTTAAATCCAATATTGTAATTTTATTTGCTTTTAATCTTAAAATTAGACTCGTTCTGAATCATTTCGCGCGAATTTTGCCGCACGAGATTTTCAACTTTATGAAAGTTAGTCTACGGGTTATAATTGCAAAGCCACTGTACGCCTAAAGAAGGCATCGTCCAAGTCGTATAATAGTCGTAGACTTAGCCAACCTAGCAAGATACTTAAAAAGATAAGTTCAACCTAACAAAATAAAATATGTTATCTGAAATTACTTAGGTAAAACTTTACTTCAGTACCTAATGCAAAGTCATAGTGAGGTTAAATTTTAACTGAAATAAAATGGAATTTTAACATGGACAGTTTTATCTAAGCCTGTTAACTTTTTAACTAATAAAAAGAGACTAACACAAAAAAATCAAGGGTGAGGGTCCACCATAGCGACGGCGCACCCCAGCGCCTAATGAAGGTCCCTCTTAAGGGGCAGATAGCCACCAACGACCTTGAGTTGACCTGTGTTGCTATAAATATCGACAGAAACTGTATTGAAATAACGTTCATATCAGCGCGCACTCCATTACGACGTCGCTGGATCTCCGGATAGCGCAAAATAGGAGAAAATAATACTTTTCACAAGATTCGACTGACGACGGCCCCAAGTGGGTCGAAACATATATCGAAAGTTTTATTTTTTATTTAATTTCAACCATAATATTCATAAAAATCTGTATATACATATATATAATAAAACAGTAAAAAAAGCTTTTATTAAGTAAAAATATTTATTATCACTTTTCACAAGGACGAGATGAACGGAAAAAAAATTCTATTAATCGTTTTTCCAAACAAAAAGTTCCTTATATTTAAGTACAAAAACCATACAAATACCATTAGTGGTTTCAAAGAATTAATAAATTTTAGTTAATTTTAGTCTAAAAACAGGTTGACTTTTAACTATATTTTTATGCTGTTTCTAAGTATTATATGATCTAAATGTTAATGATACACGAGAATAATTTCCTAAAATGGAATTGTGTTTTATAGATTTACTAACAATTTACAATTTTTTCATAATATTAAGTCATTTTGTTTAAGAGAAATAACTTAATCAATAGAGTAATTTTCGGATGACGCTGGAAGAGGTGCCTTAAGTTGACCAAAACGTCGAGTTTTTCTCGTAAAACTCAAATTGAATCATAGCTATAACCTATTTTGTCAAAAAGATACACGGTTTTAAGATAACTAGGTTTTCCTCACAGTGTTTTCTGTCACCATTCTGCAAATATCTCCTACTCTTTGCTATTTAGACCAATGACATTCTTAAGGGGCTGCACAATGCTTAAATTCAGTCTAAAAGTAATATAACTAAAAGAAGATTGAAAATATATTTATTTATAAAGTTTTAATTAAAAATTGTGTTGAGTCAAAAAACACGCTATATATTTTTTTAATTTTTGTCATCTACATTGACGGAACTGAATCCAATGCAAAGCTGATGTTTAGCATTGTGGAACCCCTTAACCCCTATTATTTTCTATTTAGACCTATGACATTCTTTTAAGAACAGAAGTTACGAGACGCAAAATAACTTTGCTGACGAGCGGAACACGCAAATTTTTACCTTACTGCAGCAAGAAAAGTGGTAGGTACAAGACACTGGCATATATTAATACAAGTACGCTAGACATGTTGTACTATACAAAAAGAGTTTTTTGTGCCAATTCAAAGAACCAGTGTACCGGGAATTAAAATTGACACTTTTAATAATATACAACGTCATTGTGTTATATTTATCATTAGTTCCGAGTACGCTCACGTGACTCACCCTCAGAATAAGGAATACAAATAGAAGCCTGGCTAAAATAATACGCGGAGAAAGACACCTATCCTTGATTTTCTTACGACATTCTAGTGCGTTAGAGAGAGATGGATATGTATTAGTTTTTTCTTAATTAGGTGGGTTGTCACTAGTTCGTTGCTTTGCTAGTGATGTAACAATGTCGATTTTTGACTACGATAAATAAACCAAATCTAAATGAACCACGACCAATCTGCTTACCACACATTATATCGTATCAAAGTGTGAAAAAAAAGAGAATGCAGGAGGCACCGGCCTTTCTGGTGACATCCTCTTGCTTTGGAAGGAGGCCAAGAGAATTAATAGCAAAGTTGTCTCTGTCTACCCCAGTGGGACACATGTTATATTAGGTAAATAAGGAATTAATGAAAGAATATCTTTCGTTTAGCATAATATTTTTTATTAAGTACAAATTACTATATCGTAGGCAGGTAGGTACATAAGTTAAGTCCAAAATTGTGCTTGTTTCTAGTACAAAAAATGCTGTAGCTTGTTTCAGAGATACAACCGTAAACTATTTAAGTGGATACTTTTTAAGTCGCCTCTTAACTCAATCAAATAGATGTTTGTTGATGTCGCGTCTTTGTTTAATCAAGGAGGAAGGAATTAATCGCAACAATAGAAATCATAATAATCATAGACTTATAGGATTCGTAATAAAAATATTATGTCAATGATGAGCGATGAAAGCGCAATTACTACAGAGATAATTTAATTTTTTTTATTATTTCTTTCAAATAAACATCAACTTATCTTGAATAATAACTAATAACAAATAATGAACGATTAAAATATCTAATAACCTGTAATAAGAAATCAAATTATGCGCAGTTCAAGTCAATAAGCATTCCCAAAATTCATTTCACGATAGAACTACCCTGTCAAAGTACTTTTATTGTCAACCACTAAGTACGAAAATGTCTTGATCTGCGGAATTTCTTCGTGAAGTCGACCACGGAAGTAACGTACAAGTTCTGAACAGGCCTTTCAGAAAGATTTGCGAACATAGAAGTTTGCACTTTTCTACACCATAGACATCCATAGGTAATGGTTCTGTTGCCTAAAATTGAAAAATTATCGAGTTAATATATTAATACAAGCACGTACCTACAAACAAGATTGATAATGCAATTATACATAATTATTTAAAGGTTACCAATGTATCTGGTAAATATAACGTCGGTAAAGCATCTGCTTTTAACCGTCTCCATTTTAAATTTTCGTTTGGTCTAAAAGAATCCGGCGTAAAGTGTTTCGAACAAATATGACTGCTTTTTTTAATTGCCCAATTTGGTCTAATTATTCGTCTAAGCCATTCACTTTTTAATTCTTCCCTTTTTGTAAATCTGTAACAAAAAAATATAGCGATATTTATTCGGCATTATTTTTCTTTTAACTCGCGCTGCAATTAATCTGCGGTATTATCCTTTAGGCACGGCTGCCGCGGGAACCACTGTTCGATAGTTTGCCACACAGACTTTAGTACATCACTATGCGAAAAAACATAACCTCTAATAGTCGGCAGAAAATCCATATAAAACAGGCAAATATCGGTGTAGAATTGAACACGAGTATGATTTACAAGAACTACTATTATTGTTACTGAGTTTTAGGTATGATCCTGCAACTTATTAATATAAAAACTATCAGAACTCACCGATGAAATGATATTGCTTCATTGTTGTTTTCTTTTCTTCCTGTATGCGATTTACAGCCTTCAATCGCACAAGACATTTTATTACAATGTTAAAAAAACAATCAACACAAACAATAATAAATCACACTTTTACGAATTTTGAGAGGAAGAGCATGTTACGTCGAGGACTATGTCCCTACCGACTCCAACAGCCATCACACCACCAAACAGATTGTGCAACCGTTCGAGTTGCTGACGCATCATCGACCGACATATTAAAAGGGTATTTCACCATCCAAGACGCCGCCTTCATGCTAACATCGCGACAGCGGGAGGTCATACTCTGATCATCGGGATCACTAAGATATAAGTTTAATGTAAGATAGATATCATAAGAATTGTAATCACACATCGATTACATATTTAAGTAAATTCTCTTCCGACTTTCTTTTTAAAAACCCTCGCCGACGGTCAACTCCCGTAATTGGCGCAGTCAGGCTGTAGGGTAGTCGCGGTTAGTGTTAGTCACACATCGACTACACTAATTATCGTCTTCACGTCGCTTCTACCACTCTACGAACCTACGGTGGCCGTCCAAAGGAGCAGAGAGATCCCTCCAGACATTGACGGATCGAAGATCTCACCAGAAAGCCAGAAGGGAAGATTAAGAATGATCAGCTCATCGTGAGTACCTAGATAATAAGCATTTCTTATTGGTTGTCTATTTCCTACACCACCCTTTCCATCTTAGTAAATACTTTTTTTTTAATTAAAACTCTCATAGATTTGAAAAAAAAGTGTTCGAATTAAATTAGTTTTTTGACTGAAGTGAAATAAAAAGCAACAAAATTTTTTTCCCACGCCCAAGTAGGGGTATTTTGCCCAATAGTCGTTCCGCGATTCGACAATCTCTTAGGGACGAAAATCGTCACCTAGATTTATTATCAGCACTTGAAGATATAGAAGAAGAAAGTTCAAACATGACGAACGATGGTAATATTCCTTCGGATGAAAATCCTGTAGCAGCATCTACCCAGTCAAACATGATAGATAGCATATATAAGGCATTACGATTGGTACCTGAATTTGATGGAAACTCTAATGTTCTTATAAGATTTCTAAAAATTTGTGATCAATTGGTCCTGACTTATGCTAAACCAGCCCCCGGGAACGAGCTATCAAATTACTCGCTTCTTAACGGAATTTTAAACAAAATCACGGGACCCGCCGCACGCACTTTAGCTACGAACGGCACCCCCAGTGACTGGAATAGCATTAGAGCAGCGCTGATTAACACGTTCTCTGACCACAGAGATGAATCCGCTCTTTACACCGATTTGTCCCTGCTATCGCAAGGCAGAGATACTCTGCACATATTTTATGAACGTGTGCAAAATCTGTTAAGCACAATAATGACGTACGTATCGTTACATGACTCTGTCGAAACGACAGTCGAGGCTAAAAGAACTTTATATAGAAAGTTAGCCTTACAAACCTTTCTAAAGGGCTTACATGAACCACTTGGCTCAAGAATTCGATGCATGAGACCAGAGACGCTTGAAAAAGCTCTGGAATATTCCCAAGAAGAACTTAACATACTTTATTTACAGAACAAAAATATTCAATCTGTTTCAATGACAGCTAATTCGAATAAATTTAATTTTAGCCACCAACTGATCCCTCAAATGCATCAAACTAAAGTTAATCCCCAGCAGCAAACTTTACCCCCACAACCCCCGACTTATCGACCAGCCTACCAAGGTGTGTCAAAGACTCAGCAAATGTTTAAGGCCCTACCACGTTCAAACATGAGCACAGGTTTTAAAATAACACCACGTGCATTTCAATCCCAACAGCCCCAAAGACAATTCAACAGTAACCAGGTAAGACCCATGAGTGGAGTTAGCCACCCCCGTGCACGCACTCTTCCACCAACACCACAAAACCCACCCCCTACACGAGAAATGAACGTTAACGAAGTGATGTATAACAGTTGTGATTATCCTGACATTGACTACAACCAACCCTTGGAACAACCCTCCACTATGACCTATTATTATGACGACGGGTCGACCGACGAACAAAGTTATAACATAGAAGAAATACCGCACGAGCAATCAGAATCGGATTTTTCCAAGATTCAGACTTCAACTGCCCCCGAATAGAATTAAATATTCAAAATAAAAAGCAGCTTCCTTACATTCAGATACAAAACCCACCCTTAAAACTACTTATTGACACAGGTGCAAATAAATCATTTCTTAGTCCGGAAGCCACAGAAAAATTCTACCCTGATACACCCTTAAACTATGACCCTTTTCTTGTCTCCAACATTCATGCGACTACAAGAAATGACTATTCAATGTTAATTCCTTGTTTTTACGAATTTAACGAAACAAGACCGATAAAATTATTCATATACAAATTTCACGATTATTTCGACGGACTTATTGGTATCGACTTATTAGAGCAGTGGCAAGCTAAAATCGACTTAGGATCAAAACAGCTTTTGACACAGTTTGCAACGAACCCAATTCATATGTATGAATCACGACAGAGTATCAACTTACTTGAGACTATTGTTCCCGCACAGTCCACTAAACTAATTAGAGTGCCGATTAATATTCCCAAAGGTGAAATCTCCATAGACCATCAAACGATTTCCAGTTGTATTATAAACGAATGTCTGTCTACAGCTAGTAATAGCCGAGCTTACGTGGAAGTATTGAACCCTACCTGTAACGACATTATATTTTCATTGACTGAACCGATAAACGCACATATTTTTAGCGAACAGACTATTACAAGTACAGACTGTATGACTGACCGAATGAACAAAGTTTTATCGAAATTGCGTACGAAGCATTTAAATGAAGAGGAGAGAATTAATTTGGTTAATCTTTGTAAACAATACTCTGATGTATTTTACGTAGAGGACGAATGTTTAACATTCAGCAACCAAGTTAAACACCGTATCCGAACAACTGACGAAATTCCAGTTCACAGTAAGACTTATAGATATCCGTACGTGCATAGAAAGGAGGTACAGTCACAAATAAAAAAAATGTTAGATCAAGGTATAATTAGACCCTCCACTTCAGCATGGAGTGCTCCAATTTGGATAGTACCAAAAAAAGCAGACGCATCGGGTAAAGTTAAATGGAGACTAGTTGTTGACTTTAGAAAACTCAATGAGAAGACTATAGATGATAAATATCCCATCCCTAACATCAACGACATCCTAGACAAGCTAGGAAACTGCCAATACTTCACTTCCTTGGACCTAGCTAGCGGATTTTACCAAATCGAGACCGACCCACGTGACATTCACAAAACAGCATTTAACGTTGATTGTGCGCCCGGGCACTTTGAATTTATGCGCATGCCAATGGGACTTAAAAATTCTCCATCTACGTTTCAGCGCGTAATGGACAATGTCCTCAGAGGTCTGCAAAATGAAATTTGCGTAGTCTATCTTGATGACATTTTGGTATTCTCGACCTCATTACAAGAGCATATAGTCAATTTAGGCAGAGTACTAGACCGTCTAAGGGAATCTAACTTTAAAATACAGATGGATAAGTCTGAATTTCTTAAGAGAGAAACACCATTCTTAGGTCACATCATAACACCAGACGGAGTAAAACCAAATCCCGATAAGATTGAGGCTATTAAAAAATATCCTATCCCAAAAACATCTAAACAAATCAAAGGATTTTTAGGTCTTTTAGGTTATTACAGACGATTCATACCAGATTTTGCTAAATTAACAAAACCCTTGACTGCTTGTTTAAAAAAGAATATGAAAATTAAACTGACTTCTGATTACATTAAATGCTTTGAACATTGTAAGACTCTACTGACTAACGACCCTATTTTACAGTACCCAGATTTTTCAAAGGACTTTATTTTGACAACAGACGCATCGAATTTTGCAATTTCAGGTATACTGTCACAAGGAATAATAGGCTCTGACAGGCCTATAGCCTATGCGTCAAGGACCCTAAATGAAAGCGAAATAAAATATTCAACCACTGAGAAAGAGCTATTGGCAATAGTATGGGCAACTAAATACTTTAGACCATACCTTTTTGGCCGTAAATTCCAAATTGTAACTGACCATCAGCCTTTAAAATTCCCATTAGACACTATGACAGAGACCAACTGCCGAGTTTCTAGATGGAAAATGAAACTAGCAGATTATAATTATAAAATGGTATTCAAAAGTGGTAAAAATAACACAAACGCCGACGCCCTTTCCAGAATTCAAATAAATAATGAAGAAATGGCTTCTGTGGTAGTTAACATTTCTTCCTCATCATCCGAAAGAACGTTGACAGCACCTGACGAGAGAGCATTTATTAGTGCCTCATCTACTGACACAGCACCAGACAACGAACCTTTGAGAAGCCCATCGTCCACCCTAACAGCACACTCAGAGTTATTTATTTTAAATGAAACACCATTGCACGAACCATTACCAGCGGAAACTGTGCATACAAGTTTGGAAAACCCCATAGTTAACATACCAATTTCCGAAGATCCCTTGAACAAATTTAAAAAACAGTTAGTATTAAAAATCGTAAATCGTCCACCCAGAGAGAAATCTATAATAATCAAGCCTTTTGACACGTTCCGAAAAGTCACTATAGAAATATCACAAGATTCATTCGAACATGATTTAATTAACGCCATAAAAAAACATGTTGACCCTAAAACCCGAACTGCTATATTAGTGCAGCCCTTAGAGAAAATGTACAGCATCGTACCAGTTATACAAAAAACTTTTCAAAGCTCTTCAATGAACTTGATTCTTGTGAAACATGAACTTGAAAATATCTCAGATTACTTAATTCAGCAAGACATCATAAGAAAATATCATGAGGGAAAAACAAACCACCGCGGTATTAATGAAACATATTTATCTCTATACCATCGGTATTTCTGGCCAAAAATGAAAGAATGTGTAACTAAATTTATAAGTAACTGTAACGTTTGCAGTTGTGCGAAATACGACCGTAATCCAATACGCCCTGAGTTTCAAATTGTCCCTCCACCCACAAAACCGTTTGAACTAATACACGCAGACGTGCTTACAATCGAAAACGAAAAATACCTAACTATCATTGACGCATTTTCGAAATTTGCACAAGCTTATCGAATGTCCGATTGTACAGCCCCTAATATAATAAAATCAATTTTGACGTTTTGTTCTCATTATTGTTTTCCGTTAAATCTTACAACCGACAGGGGTACGGAATTTACAAATCAAATTGTATCAGAATTCCTGAAATTACATAAAATAAACCATCATTTCATTGCAGCTCACTCCCCTAACGAGAACGGTATGATAGAACGTTTCCATAGCACTTTATTAGAACATATCAGACTTTTAAAAATAGTACATAAAAATGAATCAGCTGAAAATTTAGTACCTTATGCTCTCATAGCATACAATAGTTCAGTACATAGTATGACAAAATGTAGGCCATTTGACTTAATTACAGGACATTTTGACCCACGCGATCCAACAGACTTAAATTTGACTGAGAGAATATTACAACAGTACTTACACGATCATCGGAATAGAATGGAAACAGTATATGAAATTATTCATAACTCATCAAAAGCTGACCGCGAAGCATTGATGACGCGACGGAACAGTGATAGAGAACCTGAAATAAATTACGACCCAGGCCGAGAAGTATATATAAAAAACCCGTTAGCAGACAGACAAAAACTCGCACCCCGGTTTACTCGCGACACGGTAACCTCCAACTTACCGATTCACATATATACGTCTCGAAAACGCGGCAAAATTGCTAAAAACAGACTGAAACGACCTTTAAAAAATAAGGACAATGACTTGTTACAGGTACCTTCTAATCCTGATGACCCTGGCCCAAGCACAAGACATCCGACTTGACAGCCTTGACGACGGACCTGGCATACTTCCTTTTAAATTAGGCCCTACGAAAATAATATCCCACTACCATACATTCCTACAAGACATTGACATTACGATAATACAAAGACATGTTGACACTGCAAAAACTGAATTAACTAACGTTGCAAATGACATAAGTAACAAGAGCTTTTCACTGTTTAAGTATCAAATAGTTCACCTTTTTAGCAAACTAGAAAAAATTTCAGCACAGTTGGACACTTTCAGATCAAAAAGAGCGAAACGTGGTTTATTTAACCCCCTGGGAAGCTTTGTAAAAAGTATCACGGGAAACCTAGACTACAACGATGCTTTGCGATATGAAAGTCTATTAAAAACTTTGCAAGAAAATGACCAAAAGCTTTCGAATAATTTTAATCACCATATTACTTTATTTAAAGAAATAACCGACCATCAAACTCAAGTACTAAATAATCTTACCTACAACCAGTTGAAATTACAAAGGGCCGTATCAAGTTTTATAAACATGACGATTAAAGATAACAACCAAGTAGGTATCTTTGCGCAAGTCTCGCAACTTTTTGCTATAATTAGCGAAAATGTGCAAGAACTATTTTTAGAAGTAATGAGATTAGAAAATATATTAGCTTTTAGTCGCATAGGCACTTTGCACCATTCTATTTTATCAGTTAGGGATATCACTAGCATAGTTAAAAAGTTAAATGCACTTTACTCGCACGATCAAGTTTTATCGTTAGACACTAGGTATTATTATGATCTTATTAGTTTAGGCTCATATTTTGTAGGAGATAAAATAGTAATCATCCTTAAAATTCCCATTACATCCCCGAACTCATACACTCTTTATAAGCTCTGCCCAGTACCTAATAAAAATCATAATGTCATCCT
This sequence comes from Ypsolopha sequella, assembly GCA_934047225.1. Classification (NCBI taxonomy): domain Eukaryota; kingdom Metazoa; phylum Arthropoda; class Insecta; order Lepidoptera; family Ypsolophidae; genus Ypsolopha; species Ypsolopha sequella. Next base: position 5,402,362 of record OW204002.1, on the reverse strand, counting down.
TCCTCCGTTTCCTTTTATGGCAACCAATTCCCAGGAATTTGCTTACATAGAGGCTGAATGCCCGAAGATCGACGCATGGTACATCTGCAAGCAACAGCTCAACCACCAGATCCGAAATCAGCGCGACTGTATTCATCGACTAATATTTCTACAAGACCTTGATGAAACATGCAACCCTACGTCTATTTCTTTATCTAAAGAAGCCTTGATGGAGCTAGATGACCAACACTACATTCTGTCATTCCCGAAACCATTGAAAGTGCAGCTAAGTTGCAGACAAGAATACCACCACATCCTGGAAGGAAGTTACATTGCAACAATTCCTCGAAACTGCAGTATAAAGACGCCGAGTTTCACCATAATCAATTTCAATGACCAAATTCGCGGACAAGCTGTTGAAATCACGACATTGCCACGGTCAAACATGCTGATTAAATCATCTTCTGAGAATAAAGCACCTGAGTACAAGTTCATGACAATTGACTTGAATAAGTTGCACAATATTCAACAACAAGTTACAATGGAAATACCTACGAACCTGCAATCTTTCGACACAAGGACTACCTACCGTACAATCATTCCACTGTATGCAGTGATATTGCTGATTATAACTTTCATCACTATATTCTACATACGAAAACGAAACCATAAGATTAAAACTGAGCGGAATCCTGGACTGAAACTTACGGATGCTAAAGAAGCTAGCACATCATCTCAAACTCCGGCAACTATCGAAGATAAGAAAGCCGCAATATTTGCATTAGACATAGGCAAATAGTTGCTCGTTCTAGAGGGGAGGTGTTACGTCGAGGACTATGTCCCTACCGACTCCAACAGCCATCACACCACCAAACAGATTGTGCAACCGTTCGAGTTGCTGACGCATCATCGACCGACATATTAAAAGGGTATTTCACCATCCAAGACGCCGCCTTCATGCTAACATCGCGACAGCGGGAGGTCATACTCTGATCATCGGGATCACTAAGATATAAGTTTAATGTAAGATAGATATCATAAGAATTGTAATCACACATCGATTACATATTTAAGTAAATTCTCTTCCGACTTTCTTTTTAAAAACCCTCGCCGACGGTCAACTCCCGTAATTAGCACCAAAATATTTAATTTCTCTCGGTGAAGCCGTAAACTTTCGCAAAATGCATTAGACATTTCGATTCCACCAAATTAAGATGTGATGCACGCAACGAACGATATTACAACACAACGATAAAATGATGAGACATATTTAATTTGATGGTATTATAATTTTTAAAATACATCCAAATTACATCCGTCTGACATTTGTTTGGTTCAATCTAGTGACACACCAGGAAAAAATATAAAGTAAGTGCGGTCCGTCGTTTCATTCACTCGTACACAGGAGTAATTTACGTTAGATGAGTACAATGGCGAATGCCCAGTTCTTATTTTAGCCAGGCTTCTATTTGTATTCCTTATTCTGAGGACTCACCACAGCGGTCAGCGCCAAAATGGCGATAGTCAAATTGCTTCATTATCAGGTCGTCAATAGCCAGTTCATTGTAGTTGTATTATTAGAAGTCTGTAAGAAAGAAAACAAAAGAAAAACAACAAACTTTTTTCTTTTTTCGTGCAATCGTCTTGCTGGCCAGTGCAATTGTTTCAAAAATGAGGCTGGCCCACTGACATGAAATAAAGTATTAATGCATTTCAGTGGGCTCGGGGCTAGCTGTATAGAAAACTTTATGAAGGTGCGAATTTTTAATTCTTTTCCACGCTAGCGGATATAATGCATTTCTGCACGCATATTTTGAATGATAAATGTTTATTTGGGACAGTTGTTCAGTGTGATAAGTAGATTTAGTGGTTTAATTCAAATAAACCTGTCAATTTAACCTGTTGTAATATATATTATAGTATACGAGTATAAAAGTAATATCATTATCAACTCTGTTTACATAATGATAAAAAATAATAACATAAAGCGACTGGGTGTGGTTCCCTAGGCGCCAATTATTAGGGTGTTAATTCTATACGGTGGGGTTTTAATTTGTAAATTGGCTCTGCCCGTGGCTGAAATAGATGGAACTATTTATTCTTTTATAAAACAACTAGCAGACGCCCAGCTACGTTGCTCGCGTCGATCTAGTTTTTCCACAACCCAAAGGAATTTCCTAAAATACTTTATTAACGGATGTCTATGTACTGTAACATATAGCTAGGCAATATGTTAGGTTTAGGTAAGGTTAGGTCTTATAGGTAGGTTAAATACTATTTGTTCGTGTTTAGTTGACAATCGATAACCCTATTATTTTCGTGTTTTCCACAAATAAATACAGATCCAGTATAAAAGATCTTTCAAACAAAACACGAGCAAGATTCCATATAGAGTCCCATCGATGTGAAGGTGACTCTCCATAAAGATTCCTTCTAGAGTCCTGCTGAGGAGAAGTTAACTCTCCATAGGATTCCTCCTGGATTCCTCGAGAAGTAAAATACCTCCGGCACGATAAGCGAGTGCCCTACGAAGTTCAGAGTTCCCCTAATGTGTGCATGTGTTAATTAGTGGAAAATATATAAAAAGAAATAAATAAAACAAAAACTCAAAGTGAAATAACTCGAGATTATTTCAAGAAGAATCCCTGCTAGATCCAGCGAGGAGTGACTGCATGTAACAGTACATCATATAAAAAAACTCAAGTCCAAATTTCAGGTTCCTAGGTCCAGACATTTGGTCTGGGCGTTGAGTCAGTTAGTCAGTCAGGGTATTCTTTTCTGACTCATTCACTCAATGAGATTTCAGAAATTAATGTAAATGTTATTAATTTTGTTACTTCCCTAATTACCACTCGCCTAACTGTTCACGAGAAAACACTTAAATTTAAACTCTAAAACCCGTGCATTAGTGCCCAAAGTAATTTAACAGCCTCGATTACTCACTGTCACATGTGGATGGCAAAATAAATTTCCAAACATTTAGTATGGAATAAAGTTTGAACTGTTATTATGCAAGAAGTAACAAGTTGCGCCGCGGTCGACCAGGTGTTTTTGAATCACTAAAGTTCGGCTGTCTCTACAAAGTGGATTGGTTCAAATTGTGAAATAGGGCCGCCCGGACCACCACTCCTTGGATACATTTTTGGCAGGCAAATTGTATAATTTCTCAGTTTACAAACGGCGTCGAGAGTTTCTTAACGCTCGCTGTTTTGTAATTTGCTGTTTGGCAAATTGTAAAATGCTTCATCATTTTCTAAAAATTTGAAATCGAAAGTCTTTCGCCAAAAGGTCAAAAATAGGTGCGACGATAAGCGGAGCGAGGAGGAGCGTGTTAGGTTTACATAATGTGGAAGTAAATACATATTGGGAGCCGAGCGAAGCGGAGTGGAGCTAGGCACAACCCTCAATAATTCCAACAGAATTACGATATGCCTAGGCAAATTTTCAAATGACAAATTCTACGATATAACGACGACGACGCAAATTACAAAACAGCGCGCGTTTAGAAACTGACGTCGCCGTATGTAAACTGATGAATTTAACTATTTGCTTGTTACACATATATCCGCAACAAAATTATTTTAAATATTTTAATCAATATTAATTTGGGACTGAAGACATAAATTTCAAAGTTTGGGGAAGTGAGTAGGATACCGAAAAACAAATGTAAATGATGCACCTAATTGAAAAAAACAAATGTATATGATGCACCTAATTGAAAAAAACAAATGTATATGATGCACCTAATTGAAAAAAACAAATGTAAATGATGCACCTAATTGAAAAAAACAAATGTAAATGATGCACCTAATTGAAAAAAACAAATGTAAATGATGCACCTAATTGAAAAAAAAAACATCGATCGTAAGAATCTGCTGGGTTCCTTCAATGTACAGATTTCTGCAGTTCAAATTACCTTTAGATATAATTTTATATTTTTACTATACAAGGTGAATTTGTGAACATAATCCAAATTCATACTTGAGCCTTGGTAACCAATAACGATTTTTGATTGAGCGTGAATTACTATGGGAAGTCAATATTTTATTATACGAATTTCAAAAAAAAATTTACCGATTCATGATACTAATCACTTACCAAGCCTCCAGTATGAATTGGGACGATAATGAAAAAATCACCTGGTATAGATTGCGTCATAAATTTGGTAACTGACTCACAAGCAACCATATCTATTTAAATATTCTGCTACAAAACATTAAGGCGATTTGCAAAAAAATACGGGTGTTTCTTTTGTGTGTATTTCATGAAAATTATAATCAGTTTCTTGTATATGCATTTTGACTTTATGGTCTAGGGTTTTGAAATGGGAAAACATTTCCTAGATAGAAATAATTGTTGAAATGAGGTCTTCAAACACACTTTTTCTCCTCGTTTGACGAATAGGAACCATAATACAGAACTCAAACATATTTTATTAGGAGTGTTTTAACAATATCTAGAGATTTAATATTTGAAATTTTGCTAGCTATTTTAGTTTTTTTTCGGCAAAATTCATAATTCAAAATTCAAAAAGTTTCAAAAAATTCAAAAAGTTTCAAAAAAATTCAAAAAGTTTATTTTGCAAAGTAGGTATATATAATACACGTTTAACAAGTCAAATTTTAATCTTAAAAAAATATATGTAATAAAATAATAAATGTTTTTTTAATAAAAAACTTTTTTCTCTTTTGTCCTGAATCCGCCTCTCTCGCACTGCGTGATTTTTCGCTTGGAGTGATAGTGACAAAATGAAATTTGCATAGCCTCCTGTGTCAGTATAAATCATTCAGGACCAGATAGATATTAGAGCTACAAGAAGGGTTCCCATTTTTCAACAAAACCTTAAAAACCAGCCAACACAACCCATCAAAATGTCATCAACCGCTACTACTTGTAAATACGTAAATAAAAAGCCAAACTTCACCTTGAACGACTGGAATTAGTTGTTTCACCAGTTACCTTTGCGTGACTCACGTCATTCACTCACGCAATTATTTTCAGAAGGTACGTTTAAATCACTCCAGCTGAAGGTTACTTCTGTTACATGAATTTCGGATTGAGTTAGGACCAGCCTCTATATAGGTCATTATTGTACGTCGAAAAAAACTCGCAAAACGAAAACGTTTCGCCCCAATTCAAAACTCGAACACCGTCTTTTACGCAAAGATATCAAAAGTTTAGATGAGCCCTGGCAACTGAAATCTATTGCATTGTTTTTGAATGTGTGCGTTAAGGCGAATGGATATGCCAACTGCAATTTGGACCTGTCTTTGAAGGCCAACTCCTCCCACACGGGCTGTCCAAAAACTTTCATAAAAATATACGATAGGGTCAAAAATAATTTTTGAGTTTCATAAACTATTTTGCTATTGTAAGTTTTGACAAAAAAAAATCGAAAGTCATAATCATTATTTCACCAAATTATAGGAAATTTTTAGATCTAAAAAATTTAAGTTCAAAATTTTTTTTTCGTTAATGGCGTCCATGTGAAAAGTATTATTTTCTCCTATTTTGCGCTAGCCGGAGACGCAGTGGTTGTCGTAACAGCCACTTTTCAAGGCACGCTGAAATGAACATTATTTCAATGACGTTTCCGTTGATATTTGTACCGACACACATCGAGTTGCTTATTTAGCGTGGTCATACGCCTTAACATAATGCCGACGCACGCACACTTATGAGTGCGTAATCTGTCTACCTACGGTCGGCAAACTGATCAGACTACTAAAGTTGTTAAAATGATTAAATTTAAGTGCACTAAATGCGTCCAACTATCACTGTGTTCAGATGAGCACTGATTCCAAACGTGTGAGCGTCACCCATTTAAAGGTGGAAACATTTTGGTGCTGTCATAGTACGGTAAGGGCTTAGCTTTACTTTTGAAATCTTTGCTTTTACGTCCCAACGTGGGAGGGAAGAGCGTTATTTCTGTAATTTGGGCATAAATTACAGAAAATCAAAGCATCCAGGTATTCCTTCAATATTCAGCAAGTAGTAAGTATATGCACGCACAATATTGCATATGCTGTCGCCATTTTATAGGAGCGGCAAATTGTTTTAATAATATAATAATAATATAATTTTATTTCAGACCAAGTCCATTTTTTGTAAGTAACAGAATTGCTTGGAAACTATATTAGTACACATATTTATACTTGAAAACTTTATTTAACCTTTAACTGACGTGGTATACGTCTCACAGACGTGATTACTATTGTTATTACAATATCTTTTTAAATACACGACGCGTGGCGCTACCCCTCCCTCTACCTTCCCCTCTTACCATCTTCTTACCGCCAGTCACGGCCTCGAGTGCGTCGAGTGAACACGTTATCACGCAGAAGCAATCGCCGTCTGACAGACGTTAGCACGGTGTTTATGTACAAATCTTTGCACGTCTCTTGGTCGTGACCTCTGTGTTTACGTTGATATGCTCATAGTGTCTAATTGACGTGACCAGGTCCAGGAACGCGGAAAACATGTGCGGTTTGACCCAGTCGCCTAAAAAGAAGGACAAAGTACTGTTGCTATCATTGCAAAAAGCCAATGTGCCTTACTTGCTGCCTTCAAGTATGCAATGACTGTAAGCTACGACAGTAAAAAAATACCAAATTTGTGCCTTGTCATTATTTTTATTATTAGAGTAAGGATTTTAGTTTTTGTTGTTTTTCAATTATAATTTATAGAAGTAACGATTGTTTGAGTTAATTTTTCGATTTATACAAAAGTTTTTTTTTTATAAAGGCTGAACTAAGTTCCTAAATTCAACTAAGTTAATTTTGTGACTTCATAAATAAATGTTAATAATTATTAAAATAAAGATGGCAGTTTTATTTTTGTTTGTAATTCAATTACCAAAATATATAATCATCTATTTGTGAAACTCATACAGTTGGTATTGTTTGGTAAAATTAATTTAATTTACATTAATATTTTTACGTCTGTGAGACGGTACCTCAGCGTTACAGTTACATTTAGACCACGTCGTCAGCCAAAGGTTAATATTAAACATTGCAGCTCTGGACCTCATATGTAAGAAGTTCCAGTGCCGCACAACCGGACAATCCATCCGATCCAGTATGGTGTTGAGAAGGCTGCTGGAACTGTCTCTCACGCGCCGCATCAGGGAGGCCACTCTCTTGCGTAATATTGACTCCCAGCTGTCAATACAAGCCTCGGTAAATATGCCTGATGCGCTGCAAAAGCGAGGCAGCCCCATCAACATCCTCAAACCATTATTATATTGGACGCATGGTTATGCATGAAACCGAAAATCTTTCTCAAAAAAGTCAAAAATAGGTGTGACGCTGAGTGGAGCGCAGGGAGTATTGGGTTTAAATGTAAATAATGCCGTCCGATTCCGCCAACTAATTGGTGATTATGCATAGACTTGACTACAGGGGATTCTCTATTTCTATCAACGTGATCGTGTTAAAGCGTGACAAAAGTTGGCGAAATTTATTTTGAATTAACCAAGCGTGATGTCGCCTCTTTGGAGTTAGTTCCTCTGTGATTACGACCGATTATTTTCATGTATCAAAGCCAACAAATACGAAAAGTATCTGATAACTGTTGGGCAGATGCCTCTAAGGGTCCGGAAGAGTTCGCGTGAGAAAGAAGAGCGGTTCGCCACCTTTTCCGGTTCATTGTGAGTCCGGACTTTTGCTTTTCCGCTGCTTTTGCAATGTCATCGGCTTCAATGTGAATAAATAACATAAATTTATGTTTTGATCAAATGTTATTTTGAATGAAAAATTATAGGAACAAGTAGGGTAAATGTAAATTGTTTTCATGAATCTATTACTTACTAAAACTTATTAAACTTAACGCTAGGATAGAACTTGTAAAAAAAAACTTTTTCGAATTTAATTCATAAAATTTATAAAAAGATTGTGAATTTCTAGTTTAGTTCAGCGAAGTGGTCAATAAAGTAAAATATTTAATATTTATACATTACTATTTATAAATATTAACTTCACAAGAATCAACAATATTGTCCTTGAAAGATTGTATCTTAGCCTTTCGACAAGGCGTGAAAATAATATGTTTTTACATAACACTTTGAATTTACATGCGACAATTATTTATTCATGTAAAAATGTAGAAATATGGTCTTGAAAAAATGAAGAGTGAAAAATATTTTTTTTTCCGTAATTTTGGTGACCTGACCTTTTAAATTGCGATAAAATTGCAGAATAATTAATACGTATTCAACGTTAAATCATAAAAATAATAAAATATTTAAGCTTTCAAAATCCTAATATAAATGGCGCCAGCTTTTTGCTTGGCATCATCGACGGCAATACATTGACGTATATATTCGTACGTGTTTTATGCTTAATACGGAACCCGTGACACGAGAGTTTGACTCACACTTGACCGACTTTTTATTGTGCTTTACTTTTTTCTTGAAAAATTAATTATGAGGTTTTAATGAGCCTAAAAGTGCTTCCTATGACCTGAACAGAATTTCTATATCTACATGATGTATTCTTTTTGTTGATGTACCTATTAGACTCATCGCATACATACATACATATATGCATATACTCACGCCTGTCTCCTAGAGGGATAGGCAGAGACTACAGAGTTCTCTACCACATCCATCAATCTAGACATACAAGCTCTTCTATTCCAAGTACTTTTGACATGGCCATTGCAAGAGATATTTTATAAACATCTCGATTCCGTTTCTCCCTAATTTTGATAAAATACGACTTTTACGCCAGGGCCACAGCTTCAGGCTTCTGGCGGCACTTTTTGCTGCGCTTCCAGGCGGTTTTTGCGACGGGCTTTGACCTGCCACGACACCCGTCGGCGCCTTCCACCGCATCGGATGTATAGCGCGCTCGCTTGCTCAAAGCGCTTGACACTAGGTTCGTCCTGTACGCTCGATCACTGTTTCAACCACCCGCCTCCCCGCACACCACCGTCCCAAGAGCGCAAGTCACTTGAAGCCGGACAAGACGCGCAAGCGACGACCCATGGCTGGCTCTATACAACTTCATACATTTGTTCTCTCCGCCGGCGCCGTCGCAAGAAGAACCGCTTGGCGCGCCTGTCGATGCTGTGGTCGATCGGGTACGCTCACATGTGATTATTTTTGACTATATACCAACTTACAATTACGAAATTTTCAAGGCAAGTGTCGTTATTAGGACGATGACGCGGCGTTCAGCATCGTTGTCAAACGGGCCAAGAGTGATCATGGTGAAACAGTTAGCATAAAGTCAGCAATCATCACACGTGATTTTTAAATTCATATTTAATAATAATAATTTATTGTTAATAGATATTATACTTCCTTTCCTTCTAACGTGTTGACGAAAATAAAAGTACTTTATATGAGTACATTACCGGGCGTAAATGGACCTTTAAATTAAACCAGATCACCTGATTAAACCAGATCATGCAAAACAACTTTTAAGAGGATGGCATACCCTAGTAACTTTTTTTGGTTACCCGTCCAGCACAATAAGTCTCATGGCAAACACCTTATTTGCTTTTCATAGAGGCGAGTATATGTTGGCTCTTTGGCCTATTTTTCTTGGACGCGTAATATTAGTGATCACGCAGCGAAACAACAAATTGGTGTGTTTTTAGCTAATACTGAAATATTTTGTAGGAAAAAATATATTGGATTTAAGTAGAATCCCTTCATATTTCTATTTCCTATTTTTTATATAAAAATCAAGTGGATCTCTTTACCGCGTATTTGAAACGAACGTTTGAAAACCAAAAAAAAGAGGGTGGAAAAAATGATTTTTTTGACAAAAGTATAAATCTTAATACATTGTTTATAGGTGGAATCCCCGGGTAAAAGATCGATAAATCAAATATATTTTCTTCAATACTTATGAGAAGAGACCTAGTTTCTTCCAATGAACCCTTGAAAACCTGGTGTTGTTGATGTTCTAGCGTTAGGTGTTCCGTTAACAAACAACTTTTAGCGAACTAAGTCAGGGGCATGAGCTCGTAAAAATTAAATCTACTTAGGGTTGTAGCATCATTTGAAGTCCTTCACCATTTTACCTCGGTTTTTAACCATTTTGGGTCCATGTTTTACAAAAAGATGTAGGTATGTGTATGATACATAAAAAAACATTACATATCCTCACCATATGAATCCTCGAGGGGTTGTTAGATGTGTACCCAAGTGTGAAATACAAGTCACAGTCCATACACCCACTTTTCAACGAGGATTATTACGCCCGAAATGTGATGGGTGGTGAGCCATTGCACGGGCGAGCTCTTTACCAATCAGCCACAGCAAATTTACCATTTGTACGACAAAAAGGTGTATGTATTATGTGATACATAAGCCATCATCAATGTAAAACAATGTGGATGAGGATGGTCGATGATTGAGCGCTATAGTGCGCTATGGGAAAGGCCTATATCTAGGGTTACCAGATGACAGGAATTTTCCTGACATGTCCGGAATTTTAGATGTCTGTCAGGGAAACAAGGAAAATTGGAAATTGCCAGGAATTTTAAGAAAAGAGAAAAATATAAGAAATTAAGTTATAATCAAAACATTAAATGTAAAAAGTAACAACCAGTGTGATTAATTAATTATTCATCTGATCCTCGTACTTTTTATTGCTAGATATAGCTTTCACCCAAGTAGCACACAAGCAGTATAAGAAGGCACTGTACCGCTTCTTTGTTGTATAACAGCGGTTGAAGAGAGTTTGTATATTCCTTAGACTATATATAAGAGATTGTAATATCTCTTTAAGAGAAGGGTGGTATTGAAGAAGTAGAGTAGCGACGATTACGGCTTTGGAGAAACAGAGGTGTGTTATTAAGTTCTTGTACAGGCTTTAGATACAATGCAGAGTTATAAATATACTAAATAGCACTATGAGATCTAAAATAGCAATTAGTAAGGTAAAAGCGCTTCAAAAGAGTTACAATATAACACTGAAGCAGTTACATGGTAGTTGTATCTAGTCTATAGCGTTAGAATCGATCTGTAAAGATCTTTTGTAGCACCTTTACCGTATTAGAGTATTGTAGCTCAACATTAGCACCTAAAACCGTTTGATTGAGAAATATAACTCAAATATATGACTACAAACAGGATTAGGATTAGGACGTTGACGATGACGTTGACGATGACGATGACGATGACGATGACGTTGACGATGACTATGACGATGACGATGACGATGAAGATGACGTGATGATGACGATGACAATGACAGTAACGATGACGATGACGTTGACGATGACGTTGACAATGACGTTGACGATGACGTTGACGATGACGTTGACGATGACGTTGAAGATGACGATGACGATGACGTTGATGATGACATTGACGATGACGGTGACGATGACGGTGACGATGACCATGACGATGACGCTGACGATGACGTTGACGATTACGTTGACAATTACGTTGAAGATGACGATGACGATGACGTTGATGATGACGTTGACGGTGACGATGACGGTGACGATGACGGTGACGATGATGGTGACGATGACGATGACGATGACGTTGAAGATGACGATGACAATGACGATGACTCTGACGATAACGATGACAATGACGATGACGGTGACGGTGACGATGACGATGACGATGATGTTGACGATGACGATGACGGTGACGGTGAGAGTGACGGTGAGGGTGATCTTCATCTTCACCGTCATCGTCACCGTCATCGTCAACGTCATCGTCAACATCATCGTCATCGTCATCTTCAACGTCATCGTCATCGTCATCGTCATCGTCACCGTCATCGTCAACGTCATCATCAACGTCATCGTCATTGTCATCTTCAACGTCATCGTCAACGTCATCGTCAACGTCATCGTCAACGTCATCGTCAACGTCATTGTCAACGTTATCGTCATCGTCATCGTCATTGTCACGTCATCTTCATCGTCATCATCATCGTCATCGTCACCGTCATCATCAACGTCATCGTCATCGTCATCGTCACCGTCATCGTCACTGTCATCGTCAACGTCATCATCAACGTCATCGTCATCGTCATCTTCAACGTCATCGTCAACGTCATCGTCAACGTCATCGTCAACGTCATCGTCACCGTCATCGTCAACGTCATCGTTACCGTCATCGTCACCGTCATCGTCAACGTCATCATCAACGTCATCGTCATCGTCATCTTCAACGTCATCGTCATCGTCACCGTCATCGTCACCGTCATCGTCAACGTCATCATCAACGTCATCGTCATCGTCATCTTTAACGTCATCGTCAACGTCATCGTCAACGTCATTGTCAACGTCATCGTCAACGTCATCGTCAGCGTCATCGTCATGGTCATCGTCATCGTCATCGTCATCGTCATCGTCATCTTCAACGTCATCGTCATCGTCATCGTCACCGTCATCGTCACCGTCATCGTCACCGTCAACGTCATCATCAACGTCATCGTCATCGTCATCTTCAACGTCATTGTCAACGTCATCGTCAACGTCATCGTCAACGTCATTGTCAACGTCATCGTCAGCGTCATCGTCATGGTCATCGTCGTCATCATCATCATCATCATCATCAACGTTGTACAACGTTATATCTTGAACTCCATAGTAACTGTTTAAGGGCTAAAAAGAAGAATTCAAGCGCTTCTGTACCCCAAAAAGAGCAAAAATACTCCATAGTACGGTGATTGTTGATCCCAAAGCGTTGTAATAGTGGTCACTAGCGCCTTTCTACTTCTTAAACCGTTTAAATGGATATAGTAAACGTCTAAGCCAGTTGTAGCAAGCCGCCATTACAGTTTTTGATAAAGAGATTAATCATGTCGAAAAATCGATCACTTTTCTTACCTCAGGCCATAATTTAAAAAATAAACATACCCATTTTACATGTAATGCTGTAATAAAATCACAAAAAGTCCTAATGCCTCATTCCAGAAGAAATTACAAGTTAACCTAAAAAAATTATTGCACTTGAATAATATAAATGACTAAAAATTCCACGAGTTTCACAAGCGCATGAAATATTTAGCTAAATGAATGCATATTTTGTCAGTAACCTGATGCTCGCACTAGTTTTTTACGTATATGAGTGAAAATTCATTCCAATTATTTACCTATATCTATTCGTCCATTATTGAAATTTATCCGATCACTTTTTAATCATCTAAGAACATATATTCCTTTCACTCATGCTATTGAAAATGTAATAAAAAAACACTTGAGATTTATTTCAGTGTAACAGTCACGTCGCAATCATGTTTAAATTCTATTAAGGTGGTACAAGAAGTTATTGTATTTCTTTTACCTCTTACAATCGCTTTTCACGCACCTTTGTATATGTGCATATTCTATTAAGGTGGTACAAGAACTTATTGTATTTCTTTTACCTCCTACAATCGCTTTTCACGCACCTTTGTATATGTACATATTCTATTAAGGTGCTACAAGAACTTATTATATATGTTTTACCTCCTACAATCACTTTTCACGCGCATTTGTATGTGTGCAAATTCTATAAAGGTGGTAGAAGACCTTATTATATATCTTTTAGGTCCTACAATCACTTTTCACGCGCCTTTGTGTCGTTAAGTTAAGTGGGCCCTTTTTGGTGTTATAGAAGTGATTGAGAAGTTCTCTATCGCTACTGTAGCGCTTGCTTATGATGGTTAAGCCGTTATAAATCTCTCTTAAGCGGCATTTGTAACGCTCATTATACCGCTTAGGTGCTACTTGGGCAGGAACTGCTGGTCTTTCATAACAATTTTATGAAACTCTTCACATGATGTGTTCTTAAGGTTGAACTGTGTCAACAGTAGAGCCTTAACAGAAGCTATGGACAGTCTATTTCTCTCCTTTGTCAACAAACGTTGAGTACACATATGGGTTAAAATAGGTACTTTTTTACCAAAATGTCAGGAAATTTATTGCTGAGTCAGGGATTTTTTCAGGAAAACTTATTTTCGGATCTGGTAACCCTACCTCTATCCAGCAATGGACTAATCTAAAGTAGGTTGATGACGATTTTGATGTATGTCCAACAAAGCAGCCTATCGTCCAGCACAACAATATTGTCGAAGCGTTTTAAACGATCCTTTAAACTCGGGTCTAAATAATGTAAGCTGTCAGTCGAAACGCGTTTTCAGCAAGAATAATTCACTCTGACAGGCGTTTGGGCATTCCTTGCCTATCCGCTGAAGAAATGTTACAGATACTTCTCTGTTGGGGGAATTTAGAATTGATTTTGTTGAATTATCCAAGTTTTCGGGAATATTGCAGTACCGTGGCTGTTAAGATAAATGTCTCATAAAGAATTTACTTTCAAGCAAGTGTTGATGTGAAGAAATTTTGCTTTTTAGGTTTTGTCTAGGTATATTACATTTTATAATTATGTCGTGGGCAGATCGTTGAATTGGGCATATCATGAAGTATGAAAGTCTTTTAACAAAATGTCAAAACTAGTTGCGACTGTAGTTGTTGTTGTAGTTGTTTTTTGTAGGTGGTAGAGCTGATGCCGGCCTCGACTGTGGAGGTACCACCATCTTACTTGGAGACCCCCTCGAAGTAATTCGGGGGAGAGTAAGAGGACAGCTCATAGGCAAAAAACCAAGAGGCCCACCATGCCTGGAACCGATGGATGGCGGTATATCGATCCTGGCCTTATATGGAACATACTGGTGACGGGCGGCGGCGTCACTCGAGGGTTCCGGCACCGCGCTCACCAACCCGCCTGCCCAGCGTGTGTGAGTATTTGGCAATTCTTCCAGGATGACCGCCGCCGGGAGTGGCAAAGTCCTGGAAAAGCTTATGTCCAGCAGTGGACGAACTAGGCTGATGGATGATATACCTAGAGAGAAATACCTATTTATACCACGAAAGTAATTATCTATGTATAAAACAGCGTTTCATATTATATTACTCAACTTGTAATTATTTGAGGTAAATAAATACACAAATGGACTTTTCATAAAAAAGAGTTTTAAGAATTCTAAAAGCTCACTAAAATCCACTGTGTAAATATTTTAGCGCATAAAAATTCTAACCATTTTTCCCTTTGTGAAAAATTAAAAGTAATTAAAACTTCGGCCAAGTTTTTTAATAATTGCTTGTTTCAAATATTTGAACGGAATATTCTAGATTTTAAACCAGTAATTAAATTTATTTTTACCTGTCTTTTTTGGACGATGAAAACAAAAATAAACTATCTAAAGTCATTATCGCCAAGAAGTTAAATATGTCTCTGTGGAAATGTTAGACAAGATTAAAATGGCAACTTTCATACTTAGTTTAAAAAAACCGGCCAAGTGCATGTCGGTCCACGCGCAGTGTAGGGTTCCGTAGTTGCCCTGCACAATATGCGGACTTCAGTATCATTTCCGTCGATATTTGTACCGACACACATCGAGTTATTAATTTAGGTCATAGAAGCGCCTTAAGTTTACGTTCATGGCCTTTGACACACACATGCGTCCATTCACGATGACGTAGCAAATTTACCAGGTGTAAATAGACAAGGTATCTTAAAATGAAAACACATAATTCGCTTAGATTAAATTATGTTAACATTTCGAGATTTTGGTTTAATATCCGTTTTGTTTAATTTGTGGTCTAAAAAACCTCATGTTGATAAATATTTTTACGAACAAGCTGCGACTTTCATTTGCCTTCGTGTGACGTCACTTGAGAAATGGCTGTTCAGAAATATGTCCTCTATCAATATAAATTTATAATAATTTGCTTCCGACTGATTTGACAGATAGATAATACTATTAGTTGTTTCCGATCTACTCATCTATTATCATAATAGATGAGTAGATCGGAATCAACTAGATTTATTTTAAATAAAATAGATTATAAAAATATGAAGGGATTCTATTTAAATTCTATATTTTTTCCCTACAAAATATTTCAATATTAGCTAAAAACACACCAATTTGTTGTTTCGCTGCGTGATTATTAGTATTACGCGTCCAACAAACAGAGGCCAATGAGCCAACATATAATCGCCTCTCTCAACAGCAAATAAAGTCTTTGCCATTGAACTTATTTTGCTGTACGTGAACGGGTAATAAAAAAGTTACGAGGGCAGGCCATCCTCTTAATTAAAATATACCTGTCCATTTACACGATATAATTCAAAATAGCGAGAAATTTAGGAGATGGAGAAAGCGTTAAGAAATCATAAGAAACTAGAATTCTCTCGTTTACACGAATAGTCACCGCGGGACAACAAACGGTGGGCGACGTGATAGAAAAACACTTCGTCAGAGCTGTTTAAATGAAATATATGAGTTCTGTGAACTTTGGCATTTTGTCTGACTTTAAGACGTGAATTTTTTCATTTGCATTTTCATTTGAATTCAAATTTAGAATTCCTGAGAGAAAATTAAAGGTTCAATTGTCGGTAACGCTTCATTTACATATCATAACGGCATGTATCCCAAAAGAAGTTTAAGAAGTGAAATAAATTTAAAATGAACTTTATTTTCAGAAGTAAGAATCGTGGTTTTAAATATTTTTATGGAAAATTAAATAAATATTTTAGTTGAATTGGATTTGCCCACCCACATCGACAAAAAAGTTACTGCCCATGAAAACCGGCCAGCTACCAGTAGCGACACAAAAGAATCTCTGACAGTTACTGTGAAAAAGAAAAAAAGATAAATAAAGTGTAGGGAGTATCTATGTTTCAATATCACCCCGCATTGTCAGAACTTATGCATTTTAGAGTTACTTTTGTACTGCAAGATCGACACAGCTGTAAGCCGCAGGCTGCAAAGCTATCGGTTCATCTGTGTTTTATCTCATAAACTGACGACTAATAAATACATTTTTAACGAGCTTTCCTCGACAGAAATTTAAAAGGTTTAAATTGCGGAAAGCTATGCAGAGATTTTGTCTAGTTTTTAAAGTCGAGCTTTGTCGCACCATTTTTTTTTCGTAACTGTTCTAGTTACGAAAAAAAATGGCGCGACAAAGCTCGACCGGGTCGTTGTAGAAGTATATTAAACTTAAGTACCATTTAAGGTGATATACCGTGCTAGCAAAGGTCCCCGTTACTCCAGGCAGAAAGACCTGCAGTGCGAAAGGGACGGAATCGGGGAAAATTGACAAAAAGTCGGTTTTAAATTAATGCAAAATTAACTAAAATAGCTACAAAAAATTCAATAACCAGTAATTTAGGTGTAGTTAAAACCCATCTAAATAAATATTTTTCAAGTCTGTTTGCTATCCTAGTTTGTCAGAATATCAAAAAAAGTGTAAATTTAGACCTGATTTCAATAATTATGTCTATCGAATGAAATTTCTCCTATCGCGTTTCTGATAGACCAAAATCTAGTAAAAGGTTCCAAAATTGTTATACTAATTTATTTTATTTGGAACTTCATTAAAAGAGCAGATAAATAACTTCAAAAAGTGTCAATTTCCACGGTATAGCCCCTTAATTGAAAAGTAAATAACGATGCCTCAATATAAAATAATCTTTGTAGTATTTTTATAAATATGCATTTTTTTTTAAGTGATTACACTTTTATTAGTTTATTTATTTCAGATTTACGTATTAACTTATTAATTGACTACAATTTATTTATTTTTCTTATAATTTTTATGTATTTTACCCTTTACGCTTTTTACTTTAAGTTTGATATTGTTATATTCAGATGATGTTTAGATTATTATGTTATAGCTGTTATTAGTTTTAATTTTAGTAGGATCCAGCAGAATACCAGCGCTGTGGCTTCGGCTGTGGCATTAAACTGAGCTGGACTCCTTTTTCATAACCACAGAATATGGCTATTTCGTTTGTAATTTGTTTTCTTTTTTTGTTTTGTTTTCAGTGGTGTTTGAAATAAAGTTCTTTTCTTTCTTTCTATATGCCATCGAAGTTGGCAACATTCAGGAGAAGGATAAAGTCAAAAGCACCCGAATTACGAGTACAAGAGACCAGATTTGGTAGACGTAGATAAGGAAAAATAGACCGTGTGTTAGGTTCATAGCAAATGGAAATCTGTGATCTTTGCCTTCTCCTCTTGGAGAAGGCAAAGATCATAGCGTGTGTATTAAATGTATGCATACAAGAATCTCTCTCAATCTTTCTTTGAAAGAAAATCGTATCTTTGGCTGAAATCTTTCTTATTCACTGCAGTTCCACAAAACGTCGCTCAAATAACTCTCTGAATTCACTGAAGCCGTTCAGCTAGACAGATCATTATCTTTAACCTTCACTTCACCTTTCAGTTTAATCTTGTTCACAAAACTTCAGACCGAAGAGTAGGAAAAAATGTAATAAAGATTTTTCTTTAAATTTAAGATACTCTGTGGCGACGATTCTGACACACGCAAAAGTAAATAATATACATTTAAAAATGCCTTAACGCGTTACAGTATGCAAAAATGCTGCCACTTGAAAAAAAAAATGTTTTTAACTTGCTAGAATAATTCAATGTGTGCCCGGAATAAGGGCCTATTGAATACAAAAAAATCAAAACGCTGTTTTTAACGGAAAAAGGATCTATATCGCATTATGATCGGAAGATGACAGAAAAAACAAGTTTTTTTTTCATGTAGACCCTGTTTCTGGGCACACATTCAATGAAAAAAAATCTGGTCAAATAAATATCTAGAAATAGCAATGAACTATTTTTATATAGAATATTTTTCATAGACAACGTCTTTGATGAGCTAAAATTTTAACTTTTGCTAAAAACGGCCGCTTTTGGCACAAGTTAAAATTCTAGCTATAAAAAGACATTGTTTCTGAAAACTTTTCTATGTAAAAATAGTTCATTCTTATTTCCAGACATTAACTTGAACAGATTTTCAATAATTATTCTAGCAAGTGAAAATAGTACATTACGATACGAGAGCGATGAAACGTTTTCTGAGGAGTGTGAGTTTGCGGCACGAGCCGAAGGCGAGTGCTGCAATTACACGAGTCGAGAAAAAGTTTCTCGCACGAGTTTCGTATAATTTTTTATAGCACAAGTGCGGAAAATGCCGACTTTACGCACGCGCAGCAAACTCACACTCGTCAGAAAACGTTTCATCGCTCTCGTATCGTAATGTACTATTTTTTCTAAAGTTACAGCATTTTCGCATGTTGTAACGCCTTAAGTCTGTCTCTGCTTGTATTTGAACGCATATCGTCACGACATTTGTCCCCAGGGTCACGAGGGCAGTCAAACCTCGTAACACCCTTTTTTCACAGACTATTTTGATGACCCAACTTGATAGGGCATGATAATTAAACAATGATGACACAAAAAACTAACGATAATGTCTTGTGAAAATGTAAAATTTGACATTTTTAAAATATCGAATGCGTAGCATCAAATAATTTTCAACTAATCATGCATTTTAAATTACTAATCAAATAGTAAAAGATTAAAAAAGATATATATTTAATCAGTTATCGAATTGAATGAAACTTGAGGATAACTGGTCGTCTATCCCGATCAAAAATAGTTATTGAGGTGAGCCGTTTTGCATTAAATCATATAATCAAATAATCCTTTGTTAAAAAATTTCGTTCCATAAGTGACACCAGTTCTGAACAGGCCCCCTATACGAGATGCAAGCAAAGAAGTATCCACTACAAAATAAAATCAAGTAAACTAAGTCATATCAGTTCCAAGCACAACACAAGTTTGTGGTGAAACACACTTTGGCGGAAAGCCAGCAGTGTTGCCCAAACCCCAACAAAATATATACCTGAGATCTTCCTAGATTGCAATAAAGTCTATTTTAAAATATCAGGCAGTATCTGTATGTCGTTCAAGAAAATGATTCCCATTAATAAAAAGCCTCTAAGAGTATTTTCTTTATAAAGTAACGTAGTTTTCTGAGAAAATATTTGTGATCTAGGGGCATGACAGTGCCCTCGCCTCTTCTTTTTTTGAATCTAGGTTGTCTTGAACCGGCAGAATTTGAAACCATCCCGTATTGAAATACATCAACAATAGTTGCTCAGTAGACAAAATACTGAAATGACGTGAAGCGAGTCATTCAAAGCTCTACTAAAAAGCATTTTTAGGGTTAGTTTTTGCATCCTCACATTTCAACCGATTTTGTTACTATTCCACTCCACAAAGTACGGGACCATTTACGAGGGAGACACACTCACGCTTGCCTAGTTTTGTGTATTTTGGTAATAAAAACAAAGATAAAGGCTCTTTGATACTAATGTAAATAAAGAACTAAGTTAAATGTAGGTCAAACCACTTGACTCACGGCAAAGTGACTTCTAAACTAAATTTTACTTATACTCGTATAAGATGAAATATTAAGTACCTAGGAGAAATTCAGAATAGTTTAGGAGCTTTTGTAGTTTTCTTTTTGTAATAAATATTTTATTTGATGTATGTATACATTTGTGGTTTAGGGAAAACATTTTATATGATTTAATTTTATTGTTTTATATGTATAGGTAAGTTCTTTAGGGTGATTAGTTATTAGATAGTTCTTATTTTAGTTAGAGTAATTCTTATTGAATTCTTTTTAAGTTTTCTGTTTCTCCTTCGCTACCGTTTATTTTATGAACGTGTTATTTTGGAAATTGCCAGATGAAATCATAAATATTTCCCAGTTCCACAACATTTAAAATTGCGCTATCTAAAAAAAAATTACAAACTTTTAAAAGAAACAAACTTATTACAAATAATCATCAGAATAGCGACCACTGCACTGAGGCTGGGTTCACAGAATGCTAGCGACATTTCCCTGTTGGACGGCTAGACTTTATCTGGCCGAAGTTAGCGCCATCTGGTCACCCGTCGCTTCGACTAAGCGCTCCGAAAGTTCCTTAAAAAGTTGTCACGCTTCCATCCCTGTTTATTATAAGTTTATCAAGAAAACTTTCAAGAAATTGCTGCTTTAGAACAAGCAAGAATTAAAGGCTTTTATGTACGAATATTAAAAAATTACATCTCGTCTAACAATCCAGCGGACGGAGGTTTACTTCCCGTAGAAGCAAATTTGTACTTGGACCACGTGCGATGAACTGCGTTCCTAAACGTAAAACTCATGATTTATTTTCTTATTTTTGAACAAAAAGTAATAAATAATTATGATTTATGGGTTTAAGCGACCTTAGTTTAATGTTAGTCAGGCTATTCTAGCAAACACACATACATACATATACCCACGCCTGTCTCCCAAAGGGGTAGGCAGAGACTACAGGTTTTAATCTGATACGATCCTGACAGACCTTGTTCACCTCTTCCAAATCCATTAATCTAGTCATACAAACTCATATAATCCGGCTACTTTTGACATTGTCCATCTTCAATATCTCGCCAATTTGGTCAGCATACGTCCTTCTAGGGTGGCCTGGTCAAGCTCTTACTTCGACTTGCGCACCGTAAATTTCTTTCGTCACTTTGCTTTCATTCATTCTCTCTACGTATCCAAACAACCAACTGCTACGATTTTGACTGATCTCTTTCGACTCTTCCACATCCACCAATCCAGTCATACAAGCTCTTCTATTCCAGGTACTTTTGACATTATCCTTCTTCAATATGTCGCCAATTTGGTCAGAATACGTCCTTCTAGGGTGGTCTGGTCGAGCCCTACCTTCGACTTGCGTACCATAAGTTTCTTACGTCACTCTACTACAAATCACCGAAGCATTCCGTTTTATATTTTAGTCACTACATCTTCTTTTAAGCCGAAACGATGTCGTATTTCGATATTTTTTACTCTATCATTCAATCAATCAATCAATATATTTATTGCATTAAATTACACGTCAGTTTTAGATGTTGTATGTACATAAT
Source organism: Ypsolopha sequella (assembly GCA_934047225.1). Lineage (NCBI taxonomy): Eukaryota > Metazoa > Arthropoda > Insecta > Lepidoptera > Ypsolophidae > Ypsolopha > Ypsolopha sequella. Next base: position 5,380,646 of record OW204002.1, on the reverse strand, counting down.
TATGGCTCAATGTAATTTTACCCATTGGGTGTAACAATATTCTTAATTTTAGTATTAAAATATAACTTTAAGTATAATAATAATTAAAAAAGGTATGTACAAATAATCTAATCTTTGCTATTTCCATGCATACAACTTATTCTAATAGGTATATCGCACATTTAAATTTGTATAGTTAATTAATTTTATTTACTCATAACAATATTTTAACAATTTTACCTTTTTATACATTGTTATGGTATAGTTTCAAGAAATTCTTTGTAACTGTATGGACAAACCGTGACCAAGTACTGGTTTAAGTTAATGAAAAACTTATTCAATGTTAGACCACACTTACTCCGTAAGGAACGCATTTCTACGTTTTAAATGATGCTACACAATAACTATAAACACGGTTTAAAGTTATTGTGTGTGCAAAATCATTTATAAATTAATACATAAAATAACACAACTTGTTAAAACAGCCTAATTGACATTAAACCATTGTCGTTAAAGACCATAAATCATATTTATTTACTACTTTTTGTTCAAAAATAAGAAAAACAATCATAAGTTTTGCGTTTAGGAACGCGTTTCATTGCACCCAACGTGCATAACTTAACCTTGTTTTTTTTTGCTTTTAAATTTGAAATTTAAAAACATTTTGGTATATATTATTTAACGCCAATAGTTCAGCATTAGTGAGGTTTATAAGCAACAGTTTAAAATTGTGTACACAATTGGTCAAGAATTTCTCAAAACAACTTAAAATGCTGTGATCATGACTAATTGTGCATTAAATTTCAAATTCATGTTTTATTAACCTCAATAATCCTGAACTATTGGCGTCAACTGCCACATACCAAAATGTTTTTCAATTTTTAAGTTCTAAACAAGAAATTAAAAGTCAAGCTATTTCACTTTGTGCTAAGCGACTGACGTCTAACCTTAATTGCTATATATTACGCAATATGGACCTTGAAATACGAACATGTATGAAAATTATATTTGTTTTAACTAGTTACTAATATTTTTGATCTTAGTTGACAGTTGGAACTTATTTTGACAAAAATAAAGTTAATATTACAGAACCCTTGTTAAGATGAATACATACTTCAACTGCAATTTAGACCTGTCTTTGAAGGCCTAACTCATACTGAAAGCTTTTCAATTTTTAACTTCTAAACAAGAAATACAAAATTAAGTTATGCACTTTGCGCTAAGCGACTGACGTTTAACAATAAGAACAATGTAATGAATCGAGTAACAGAAAACACGAAATCAAAATTACCTCTAAATTATTAGATCAATGTAAGGTAACGACTCATCACCTTTTTTTTGATCACCTGCAGAGGATTGGCGCACGTATACACCAGGGCTTGTAGCTAGGGTTGCCAACATTTTTTAGAAGAAATAAAGTATATCTGATTTCGGGGAAGGTAAATAAAAAGTACAGTTCTTTAGCAAAAAGTATTCTTTATTCAAGGGAGTTCAAAGATTATTTGAAAAAAATGTCACGGTAGCTGCGGGCGGTACGAACTAGGAAGGCCAGACTACATGCTTACATCCTCAAATCTTTTTGTGAAACTGTATTTTTTGTGCTATTTGCATAAACACAAACGCACAACATAAAAATAGCATCCACAATGAAGGAAGTCATACATTTTCCCTTGGATTTTTTAACGGCTCTGTTTTTGTTTTCAGTTTATGTCTAATTTTATGCAAAGATTGAAATATAGTATTTTCACGTACTTTATTGGTATTCAAAAGTATAAAGTACAGGGACCCAAAATAACGTACGGTTGGCAACCCTACCTGTAGCACAGTGTTTAATTCCGCGCGACGCCACTTAGTTTAATCACAAGTGCGAGGAGCATGACACGATGTTTTTTGCGATTAAACAGTATGTCACGCTCCTCGTACCTGTGATTCAACTAAGTTTCTGTAATCTTAGCTTTATTTTTGTCCAAATAAGTTCCAACTGTCAACTAAGATCAAAAATCTTAGTAACTGATTAAAACAAATATAAATTTCATACATGTTCGTATTTCAAGATCCATATTGCGTGGCTAGGCCCTGTAGCATAGTGTTTAATCACGCGCGACGCCACTAGTTGAATAACAAGTGCAAGGAGGGTGTCGTAATGTTTAATCGCAAAAACATCGTGCCACACTCCTCGCAATTGTGACTTAAATAAGTCGCATCGCGCGTGATTAAACACTGTGCTACGAGTGCTTGCAAATTGTTGCAATGGATCGACGAAAATGTACATAAACGCACAGATATCTACGGCTTGCGGTCTCTGAGACCGGTGGTAGGCGGTTAAGGGTTAAAAAAATAACAATAATTCCTCTTCCTGACACAGTGTTGACACAAACCCATATCGCGTGTATAATGCGTACTTGGCAAATTTTTACGAGGAATCTATAAAAAATAACTAATTTTCTATTTCCCACGAAAAGGTACCGCAATTTCTATAAAAATTAACATAATTGACCTATAAGTGGAGACGTGGAAATGTTCGTGTCATGGAAACGACTATTTAACTATCAAGTGAAATTGTTTTTCAACAACCATAATAAAGAAATAAGTCGTTTTGTTTAAGGGGCATGCATCCGCTAACTTCCTTGAGTCAACCTGTGTTCGTACAAATATCGACAAAAACTATATTGAAATAACGTTTATATCACCGCACATTGCACTGGACGATCGCTGCGTCTCCGGATAACGCAAAATAGTAGAAAATTACTTCTACACGTAACAAAGAGAAAAAAAAATCTTAATCTAAAAATTTTCTATAATTTGGTGAAAGATTCATTAAAATCGCTTCACGAAGGAGTTGAATTCTTGCGAAAATCATAGGAGACTTTTGATAACTTAAGATTTTTTTTTTGGTCAAAATAACAACAGAAAATCATTTATTTTTAACTTCATCGTTCTTATCATATATTATTTTTAAAGTTTTTGGACCACCCGTGTTGGAGGAGTAGGTCTTCAAAGATAGGTCCAAATTGCAGTTGGAGTATGTGTATCTACCTTTATAATTAAATGGTCAAATTGGCGACATATTGAAGAAGGGCAAAGTCAAAAACCTGAAGTAGAAGAGCTTTTATGACTAGATTAATGGATGTAGAAGAACCGAAATAGTGTCAGAATCGTAGCTGATGGAAATCTTTAGCCTTTGCCTCCCCCTTTGGAAGACATGGATATGTATGTAAGTTTAATAATTCGTACAAAACTCTTCAATTTAGATGTAATCTCCTTTAAAAAATGCGTCATTTTGGTACCCTATTATATACCTACCCTTTTTACAATTACAATTCTTCCTTACTCGCTCGAATGTAAAAAGATCAATCACCTTTGTTCCTTTTATACCCGTTTCGGCTCCCAAAGCGATGACATGAGATAATTCACGGTGAAAATTGGCAACTGTACACATACTCAATCGTATTTTTTTTGCCTTATTTTACTGCTTTAAATGAACAAAAGAGAAGACGTGATTAGATGAATACCTATGATCAGAGGGCATTAAGGATGAACTGACATTTGCATGGCCAAATTCTATTGCCCGCAATAAATTTTTAGAAGATGTCGTCTGGCAATGTCATCAAATATAGTATTTTGTGCTACTGTCCCAATGTCTAAGTATGTTCAGTTGCACACAATACTTTATCTACGACCATCAAAAATATCGTCTTCTTACAATTATCATAATATTTTTAACTAACAATTTCACGAAAAATTTGAAAAAGAAGATTTTTCTTTATTCTGTACTGTTCAATCCTTCAACTCCATCACATCTTAAAGATTGCTTTAAATTTCTACACTCTACCCATAACCGTACTCTACGTTCCTCTGAAAATTTGCGTTTAGTTCCATCACACATTATAAATTTTTATGGTAAAACTTTTGCTTTTAAAGCTGTCATAATGTGGAATAACTTCCCTATCGCTATTAAGCGTGCTCCTTTGTTGCCTGTCTTCAAAATATTACTTAAGGATAGTTTTCTTTCTTCGAAAATGTTTGTTAAATCCCTACTTCTGCTACTAATATTTATTTACTATTGGTTTACGTATTATATTATTTATTTTTGTTGTGTATATTTATCGTATTCTATGTATTTGTGTGTACAATGTTATACTTGTTTTAGGTATTTTCTATTCATTTAATTATCATTATTTATTTTTGCACCACCTTCGTGTAATTATTTTCAACAATTAATTTCCACCCAAAGGTTGTCTGGAAAGTATCGCTATGAGTGAAAAAGCCGTCAACTATTACCTTCTTTCATAAGTTTGTTCTTTCAATAACTCGGCTTCTAGACTCATTTAGACGGTGTTTCTGTTTACATGTTTTTTTTTTACAAATTTTAAGGCTGTATAATTTAAGTAACGCCCTTTAACACTTAAAAAACATGAAACTTAGAGGTAACTTCGTAATTTTTTTCAATCGATCGAACTTAAAGCTTTTTTGTTTTATTCCACAATGTTTAGATCAGCCCTATAGTCTACTATCTATAATATTTTAATAAACTGGGTGACAAAGTTACACACATTTGAAATGGTCATTTGAATTTGTGCATCTGTCCTTATACGGACCCTTAACGGCGGCGTATCGCATGACGTACATAAACTAACGACAACACTTGCTAGCATCACGTTTTTCTACGACTAGAACATTAAGTGACCCAATATCGCACCCGCCCTTTCTCTACCTGTGTAAGTAGTATGATCAACCGCTGACTACGAAACTACTTAGTTACAGTGGACCACCGATACCAACTCCAAGGTTATAAAAGGAGGTCCTCTGTTACTCAAACTCGAATAAATCTGAGTTCGAGTGATCACTTCCCCACTTAAGAACCCGGTGCAGGACTATGCCAACTCCGATGCGAAGCGAAACGTATCGCGACAATAAAGCGCATATTTGGCTGGCTGATCTAAACAAGCGCCTCACGCTTTGCCCCAAGCCGCCATTCAAACTGTGCCAAGCAAGTCTCGCCCTTTGCGTTGGAATTAATTATTATTTCCGAATAATTGTGCCTCGATTACTTGCTATTTTTTATTCTGTTTTAATTAATTAGAATATTGATGATACTTCCAAGTGGTGTATTTACTTTGCTTGTTAAATGTTCATAAGTCACTTAACGAAGCTTTGTAAAAGTACTCGATTTTAGGGCGAAAACCCATTATTTTAAATATTTTTCTGGTCTTTAACGCGATGTTTGTGAAAAGTCAGAGACATACACCACTTCATATTGACCGTCTTAATTAAGGTCTTTCGCGAGTTATTATGGTTTTTTGAAACGTATGAAGTACGATTCGAAACGGGTCCTTAAATAAAAGCGTATTGCACCGCTGAAGTTAATAACCGTCAACTAACGCCATTACTTGCTAACATCACGTTCTACCGCTACAGGAACAAGTGACCCGACATTGCACCCACCTCATCCGTGCTTTGTCTAACTGTGTAAGCAGCAATGACGCCTTAATCAAGGGGCAAGACAGGATAGCTCCGAGCAGTACAAAGCGTTGCTCATCTGCCATCAGACAATAAACTACATGACTGACTCAATTTGTTGTTGGATCCCCCAGAGTAGCTGGCTCCCTTAGTATCCGAGGAGGTACTCGGAGTTGTATAAAAGCAGTTTGCTCAATAGAGCATATGGCTTCAGTTGATGGAGGCAGCATATATAGGTTACTAGCTAAACCCGATTTTTGGACAAACCAGTTTGGCCTAAGCCATTGTGTTCCTGTTTCTCTGAAATCACTGCCAAAAATGTTATAAGTAGTAATTTTCTAAGCTAATTCTCAGACTGTACGTCACAAAAATCAACGCGACGTAAAGAGAAATCTACGAAAAGAGACGCGCGATACAGAAACGCGACGTAACGAGAACGCGGCATGCCGGTAATGATTCATTAATTTGGTCTTTATCAATAAGAATAATACTTATCTGAATAAGGGATTTTCAGAGACGTTTCAGATTTTAGTCTGTCACTTTAACAGTCAACACTCGTACACCTTCTTTTCAGCTATATTTTACGTCTCCAGCGTGATTGGGTGTGAGCATTATTGACGCAGCTCGGGCACAAATATTATTGACGTAGCTCGGGCACAAATACTCGTTTTATATGGCATGCAGGTTTACATCATAGTGTTATCGTTCACCGTTCAAGTATACAAGGTGAATTTTTGATCATCGTCCAAATTCATACTGGAGGCTTGGTAAGTGATCAATACCTTGGATCAGTAACAATTTTTGTGAAATTCGTATAATGAAATTTCAACTTTCCATAGTAATTCACTCTCAGTCCTGAGTGAATCACTATGGGGAGTCGAAATTGAATTTTACAAATTTCACCAAAATTGTTATTAATCCATGATACTGATCACTTACCAAGCCACCAGTATGAATTTGGACGATGATCAAAAAGTCACCTTGTATAAATTCTTAAAAGCTCATCGATTCTTGCAAACTCGTTGGCTAAGATTTGAACCCCAGTTCCCACCAATAAGCTGTCACTGCTACACTTTCAACTCACCGTTTCATAATTTCCATGATCATTGTTTAATAGGTACAAGAAATGACCTCCAAAACATCAATTGGCCCTAATTTTAATGCTGTATTTAAAATTAAATGCTCCTGAAACCAAACAATTAAAGCCGTAATTACACCATTACAATTTCAAGGGATGTTGAACCAAATAAATGAGGCAATACTCATTTAACTCCACAAAATAGCGCCGAAGAAATGAATATTTAAAAAAGAACGCAGCAATAACTCGGAAAGGTATAAATGAATCTTTCTGGCCTTAAATTAACATCCTAAGATTAATATCACGTCAAATAAATTTCGAGGCCCGAAAATTAGGAGTGAATGACTATGAAAAAATTAAGGCCATAATATTCAGCAACTAATCAGAATGTAGACATTAGGATAATTTACCATTTTTTCGCACCATCAACCGATCCAATCTGGAAACTCGACCTTGCTGTCACAAACACACATAACTTGCTATATTTCACTTTGAACCAATGTCCCACTGCAATAAAATTCACAAATTTATTCACTATCACCGGTCAAATTAGGTCCGAAATACGGTATTCCAGTGAAATCGGACGCTACGTGATCTGTTCACGCTCGTAGCCGCTACACTGCCGCTACGAAGCTCCGAATCCACCCGAAGCTTACCGATGCTACCCGAGTGGGCGCTCAAGGGAGCCGGGTGAATTTTGCTCAGTCTTTCATATTTTATGTCCGCGGAACGAGCTGGAATTACAGAGTTTGTTCAGATCTTCTATTCTGCTTCTACTCGTTTTTGTTAAGCCTAAATATTACATCTTTATGCCTCAACATTACGTTTCTACTGAATGATTTAGTGATTCGAGATTTTGAGGAAGTTTTTTGATCGTTCCGTGAATTATGCTCATCATTCGGAAACATTTTTTACGGCACGAACACGTTTATTATCCCAATTACTTCTGATTTTCTTTTACCTTTCCATAGCAATTATATAATCTAAAAGACAAAATAAATTCAGGTGAATTAAGAGGTAGAGCAATAAAAATTCCAAAATATATATTTTCCTAGAACTTGCAGAAAATGTAGATTTTTCAAGAGCTATTTGAATCAAATATTTGAATAAAAATACATTTCAATGAAATACCTAGACTCCAACGTTATTTCACTTGAATGAGTAATAGCAGAGGCATAGCAAACTAGACCTCTTCAATAACTCATTGCATTTTTTCGCATAATCTCAACCGAAAAAGATAATCATTTTTTGCACGATTACCTTCAAACGAACCAAAATACGTGCCCATGAGGTTTTTACAGCGTGCCAGTGGATTCTACGCTACAACCACCTTATTTCTGCCTCTAACAACCTAAAACGAACTTTACTGCTTCTACTATATGGTTTTAAATTGAAATTTTAATAATTTGGTCCCGTATTCACAGTTGGATATTTTTTCGCGTGCGCAAGAACCCTTCCGAATTTTTCATTGTTTGCTTTACCCGGCTGAAATTGTGACTCGTGACCGAAAGTACAGTCACCTGCGATTCAAGCTCCCTTTTTAAACGACTTTTAAGGTTATGACGCGGTAATAAGAACTGCCAGTAGGTAGCCTCTCATACTAGCATCCGTACACGGCAATAATAATTTCGTGATATGGGGTTTGGGGAGTAGATAAATTAACATTCACCGGTACTCTTATGTGGAATAAAGGGCGGATAAAGTACCTTTTATTGTTGTCCTTACATTACATATGGTACTACTGTATTGTCTATGGTTTGTTCGGACGATTAAGTATGCGAATGGTATTTGACATAATCTGAAGACAACTAGGCTAGCTTATTTTGGGCAATATCTTCGGTTAATTGGTTAATGCAGTGGTTGGGAATGTTTAAGTGTTTGTTTGTTTTTTGTGATGAGAAATTTTCCTCCATTATTACCCTATTTTTTACAAATAGAAACCGGCTAACCACCTTGACGCTTTGAGACGCTTTTTCCCTGTTATTTTCGTTTAAGAACATAACTTGTTAACGCAAGTGAGAAGTAAGTTTTATAGGGCTTTTATATTGCCTGTCTTAATTCTTAGAATACTGCGGAAATAAGAGAAATAAAATGTTAAACAGTACACGGTGATATTGCGTAACAAAAAAGCTGGGCGTGTGGAAGAAAATCTATACTAATATTATATTTACCAGATAAACAGTAAAAGTTTTAAAATATATTTATTTTGTGGTAAATAAACATCGTTTACTAATAAATATTCTTAACGTCGTGAATGACTAAGGGGCGTTCTCGATTTTGTTCTTTTCGAATTTATCTTAAGCCGTGAAATTGTGAAAATTAAATTTTCAAATCAAAATATATATCTCGATTTTTGTTATTAATATTTCGGCCGTTTGATACACGATTACTTGCATTTCCCTGCATCCAATTAAAATCGCAAAGAAAGGCCTAAACTGTGACCTAAATACAGGGTGCTAGTATAACCCTTTTCAAGGAATAGGTTAAATTACCAAGCATTCTGTATAATTTAATTTTGATATCATTACCTGTCTATTTCAATGCTCGCGATTCACATAAAACACTGAACAAATTTGAATGGAATTTTCATTGTTGTATAGTTAGGCATCCCAGAAGTAGCTTAACCCTTAAATTGTTACACTACGATTACTAGAACTAAAGTTTCAGCTTGAACTAGATTCTCAAAGAAACCTCGCCTGGTCGTGGGTCAGGTTATGGTGGTTTAATTACTTTAACCAGCAAAATGGATTTGGGCCTGCTCTCTATTGTTTAACCATTGATTTAGGGTTTATGAGAACTCGACAGATTAGGCATAAATCGGTGTTCAGTGTGAGCCAAGTTGCAGGCAAAAGCTAGTTACAGATATCGTTGGCACGTCGTAGTATTGGGATTATCATGATCTGCCTAGGCATATCATATTTCTGTTAAAAATAGGGGTTTGGCTTTGCTCCGCTCCACTTGGTTCTCCAAAATCATGTAAGTTCCGCTTGTCATTGCACCTATTTTTGACTTTTGGTGAAAGATGTAGATTTCATTTTACGATCTGCCCAATTCTGCTACCTGTCCTCGACATAAAGAAATAATTTATGACTTTGGATTATTTTGAAAAGAAACAATTTTTGGGCAAAAGCTCAACTGGTACGCTGCGCCATAGAAGGACGTCCCGAGATAATGCAGCACAGACTATGAGTGTATGTGCTGCATCTGCATTTATATTTTCGCCGCCTTAGAAGGACGTCATCCATCAATCCTCATCCATCAGCCTAGTTCGTCCACTGCTGGACATAAGCCTTTCCAGGAGTTTGCCACTCCCGGTGGTCATCCTGGAAGAATTGCCCATACTCACACACGCTGAGCAGGCGGGATAGTCAGCGCGGTGCCGGAACCCTCACACGAGTGACGCCGCTGCCCATCACCAGTCTGTTTCATATAAGGCCCGGCTATTAGGGATGGATATACCGCCATCCATCGGTCCCAGGCATGGTGGGCCTCCTGGTTTTTTGCCTGTGAGCTGTCCTCTTACTCTCCCCCGAATTACTTCGAGGGGGTCTCCAAGTAAGATGGCGGTACCACAGTCGAGCCCGGCATCAGCTCTACCACCGTAACAAGGACGTATTTATGTCGACTAAATTAAGGGCTAAGTCAAAAGCGCCCGGAATAGAAGAGCATCTATGATGGATGTTGAAGAAGCGAAAGACGTCTGAACAGATGGAAATTCGTAGTTTCTGCCTACTCTTCTATATTTATGTATATATGTGTTCAAATAAAATTAAATGGCTATTGCGTATGTATGCACAACAATAAGCAGATGTAATGGCTTCTAAGAAAAAGATATATAAATCCCTTTTTGAAACCCGACATTTATTTTTACAGTAAATAGGATTCAAGATCCTCCCCTATCATAGCGTAATGATACGGCTAAAGAGATATACGGTTATAGTAAGACCATCAAACGTTATGTGAAAAACAAAACATCCTGTATAAAGGTACACTGTTGCATAAACTTGTGATTATTTCAAGGAATTCACGCCTTTATAGCCTTGTGTTAATGTAGGTTTTCATAACACAGAATCTTGTTTGTCGCAGGTAAATGCGTGGTTTACCTGACAATGTATAAACAAGCTTATGTACACAAGGAATTGGATAGATGATTGTATTGTCAAACCGAATTGTAGTTATAAATCAATTTTCTATAGAAAGGCTTATATGTGATATTGAACCCATGCACATTTATTATGATTGATTGTTATAAATTCACATCATTACAGTATCCATTGCCAGATTGAATATTGCCAACGTAATGAAGTCAAATTAATTAACATAGCTTAACGTAACAAAGACAATTGTTAAAACATAAGAATGCGGATTGATCCTAAGACAAATTTTTTATAAACTTAAGGCGATATGTAAAAAATAAGAGGTGCTTATTTTGTGTATTTCATGAAATACACGGAAAATTTTAATACATTTCTGGTATATGCATTTTGACTATATAATCTAGGGTTTTGAAATTGGAAAACATGTTTGGATAAATTTCCCTCGATAGAAATAATTGTTGAAATGTGGTCTTCAAACACACTTTTTCTCCTCGTTTGACGAATAGGAACCATATACAGAACTCAAACATATTTTATTAGATGTGTTTTGACAATATCTAGAGATTATTTCCTTGAAATTTTGCTAGCTATTTTAGTTTTTTTATAAAAATTACAAAACTATAATTTTTCGCTTTCGCCCTGAATCCGCTTCTTTCGCACTGAGCGTGTTTTCGCTCGGAGTGATAGTGACAACAATAAAATTCGCATAGCCTATTAACAGGAAAAGACCGACATACTGTATAGACCAAAACATGATTTTATGAATGTATATTTTTTAATTTACATTTAAATGTTGTCTGAAAAACGCGTTGCCCAGTCAAAGAACGTCTTGGTAAAAAGTAACCCTATTTTAACACGCGACTGGTAACGTTATAAGTCTGTGAGACCGGGTAGTTCGAAATAATCTAATATTTTTTTTCCCGTTCATCGCATTACATTGCGATTTTGAGTAGCTGCCTTATTCCACGCCCGTAACCGTTCTCTTGCCATAAATGTAAAAAATAATGCCTTAAGCACGTAGTTACTTGCTCGAGTTTTTTGGCTGTTGAAGATGAGTGATTTTAGTAGTATATGTTTTTTTTTGGTAGAAGTATTACTATTTATGTTTCTTTATTTTATATTCTCAATGTCATAAGACTGACTTAGGCTGATTTCATCGTTAAATATTTAAGATTGTTGCGACATCTTTTAGTTCGAAAAATATTGTTAAAAAACCTTATAATTTGAATGCATCCAAAGATATTGTCCAATGTTAATAAAAGAGATTTGATTTATGAAATACCTATGTTTTATTGCCAAGAAATATCTTATTTTATAATATTTTCAATGAAAAGTAGCAAGAACAATAAATTATAGAAAAACTCGTAGTCAAAAACCCCGGTGCTTGAGACCGGAGCCGGGTCACCAACAATGTAAGTCAAATACACGTCACCAGTGGCGGGTTAAAAATATAATTGATCTGGTAAATACGTTTACCGGGCTCGACTGTGGAGGTACCACCATTAAACTTGGAGAACCCTTCGAAGTAATTTGGGGGAGAGTAAGAGGACAGCTCACAGGCAAAAAACCAGGAGGCTTACCATGCCTGGGACCGATGGATGGCGGTAGCCATACCAAATAGCCGGGCCTTATATGGAACAGTCTGGTGACGAGCAGTGGCGTCACTGGTGGGAGGGTTCCGGCACTGCGCTCACCAACCCGCCTGCCCAGCGTGTGTGAGTATGGGCAATTTTGTCCAGGATGACCGCCGGGAGTGGCAAAGTCCTGGAAAGGCTTATGTCCAGCAGTGGACGAACTAGGCTGATGGACGGATGAATGGATAGTAAATACGTTTGTGGTTTAAATTAACTACTTACTTTTTAGTGAGCTTAAGTATGCTATCGAGGTCCATCTTTGAAATAAAGAGAATGTATCACGTATCTTTCTTTTTATCTAAACAAATATGTCGATTCGGTGCAGCACGATTTATCTTTTTTGACAGGGCTTAGCTTAATTTAAGCGTTCTGTCTTTTTCTTTCTATGTCGAAAAGATAAGAAGAGAATGCTTAAATTAAGTTGAGTCCTGTCAAATAAGTTAAACTGTGCTTTACCGAATCGACACCAATATCGACTTTTAATTGCTTGGCATGAAGTATATTTCTGAAAATGAGGCACTGGCCTTATTCGTCTGTATACGTCTTAGTAAAATTAAATATACTACTAAGAACATGTCAATAAGTGATACAAAGTAAATTTAATTTTGACCTCGTGAATGCGATGGGCCTAACTTATGTGATTGGATTTTTCTCAAGATTCATTCAAAAGGTAAAAACTGATTGTGAAGAAAACAGCTTATTTTCGTCATACTTTTTTTTTCATAAGTATTATCTAGTGACATCTAACTACGTCCCTATACAGCCTAAAAAGCAAAATTTGATGAAACACCATCAGGATATCGTGAATATTACCTCATTTTTACGCAATGTTTAGCAAGTTATATATATTTTTATCTGTACTGGAAATAAAAGAAAGAGAGAAATTCATGCAAAGAAGTCGTTCCTGTTAAGAAGACTAAGTTTATACACATTTCTGTAAATAAACAGTTACCGTTTCATGAAAAACAGTTTTACCTGAAACCATTTCACAAATTCGGCGCTTTTTGAATATCTCGACATCTTGCATCTTTTGATGAGAGATGGGTCGGAGTGCGGTGTGGGGGGAAGGGAAACATATATAAAGATGTGTACAGAGTTTCATTGAGATCAAAGCTATCAGGTCATCACAAACACCTGAAGCATTCATCTGGCAACTGAGTGAGATGGCCCACCTTAAGATACGACTGTATATTAAATAAAAATACAATAATATGGTACACGAATTTACTTTTAGTAACTAGATCGATACCGCCTTTTTAACGAAAATAATATAGTAATGGGATACGGAACACTCCTTGTGCGAAAAATTTTGCTTTTGATCGGATTTTTCTCACTAATGCCATTCTCAGAATGAAATCTCAACATTTTCCGATACCGCAATATTTTTTTTCTCTCAAATAAAAAGGCAGAATCACGCAACCATCCGACGGCTTGAGCAAAATAAAGGAAGGAAAATGGTTAATTAAAATCGTGTTATTTTTCAATTATGGGGAACATGTTTTACAAAAAGTCTACGTAGGTAACAGATCTATTATTCTTACCAAAATTTTAACTATTTAATGCATTAAGGGGCTGCACTATGCTAAAATTCGGTCCCGCTCGAACGCGTTTGTTTTTTAACTCTCTATCCAGCTCTAATCAGATGCCACACACGCAAAATTTCAGTTATTTTCAAATCGTGGCTCCATTAGGACATAGAGAAATAAAGTAGTAAGGCTTTTTTGTAGATAATAATGAGATCTTTTATTGTGTGTAAGATTCATTTCAAACGCATATTCCGTGTTCAAGCGAATTTAATGTACAGAATGAAATTAGGTACCTACAGATATATATTTATTTGAGTAAAGATATAAAATTTCGATAATCTATAAAGGCTTAATTCGTCAGAAAAACATGATTAAGTACATATATATTTCCCAGAATTTTCTAGTAGCCAGTTTGGTCCACAAATCGAGCTAAATATACGCAATTTTAGCAAATCCTCGCTTATTCAAGCCTTAAGATAGTAAAATTGTCTCTGTAGGGACTAATATAGTTTCATTTGACGACAAAATAATCCTCTAATCTCTTTGTTTTGTATGCAAATGAGAAGAATGTTGAGACCAAGCTGCATGCTTTGTTAAGATTTTGTGTGAAGCTGCACTATTTATTTGTTTTAGTTTTTTTTTTCAAGTGTTGGAATTTTCAAATTTTTTTACGTGGTTATGGTTGTGATGACCGGCTTTTGGTGAAACTTATTAATATTTTAATTTAAGAAAACATTTAGTTTATACTATCAATATTTAAATATATTCTTATGAAAAACACTTATATATAAATAATATGTAAATATGAACAATATAAACGAAATGAAAAACAAATAATATTATTTTCATATTCATTTGTTTGAAGAAAACATTTGTTATTTTTCAAAACTCTTAGGTGTATCTAGAAACAAAAACATCATTTATTGCACTATCAAATTTCTACTGGTGACTTAGTAAACTTACTTCCTTTATTTCATTTATTTCCTGTGTACCCTCAACAGAGTTAAATAGCCTCCAGAACCAGTTAGGACAATCTGCGTCTTCCATCGTCAGACCCACGATTTTCACCTCCTTTGAACGACGCAAAGTATTTCTCAGCAAAAGATCTGCTTTGGGGGATTTGTGTCGGATCGTTTCAACTTGTGACCAAGCCCTCCGTTTTCTCAAGCGGATTTTTTCGTTACAAGCTTCTGCTTTGTGAGCCTCTGGAGTCCTGCATTTGAAATGGGGCTAGAAAATTCCCAGTTTTCGTGGTAGGCAGCCGTAGGTGAATAATTAAAACCTGCAGTATAAGTCTGAAAAACTGTCTTGCATCTGTGGATCTAGACTATTTTTGAACCCTTACATTTGTCGCAGGCAAATAGTATAATTCCGCAGTTCTACATATTCACTATTTTGCTATTTGACGAGTCTTCGTCATATAGTAAAATTTGGCATTGTCTAATTTGCTTCGGCATATAGTTATTCTGTTAGAAGTATTGAGGGCCGCCACGCTCTGCTCCATTTCGCTTGACTCCCAAATATTCCCAATTTGTAAACTTAAAGCGAATGGATACTTGAACTGCAATTTGGACCTGTCTTTGAAGGCCTACTCCTCCCACACGGGTGGTCCAAAAACTTTCATAAAAATATATGATAGGCATTATAGAGTCAAAAATAAATTTTAAGTTTCATAAACTGTTTTTCCATTGTAAGTTTTGACAAAAAAATCGAAAGTCATCGAAAGTTTCACATGATTAACAGAAGAATTCTCTTAAAACACGTAAAGCGATTTTAATTATTATTTCACCAAATATTAGGAAATTTTTAGATCTAAAATTAAGTTAAAATTTTTTTCCGTTCATTGCGTCCATGTGAAAAATTTTATTTTCTCCTATTTTGTGCTAGCCGGAGACGCAGTGGTTGTCATAACAGCCACTTTTCAAGGCACGCTGAAATGAACATTATTTCAATGTCGTTTCCGTTGATATTTGTACCGACACACATCGAGTTGCTTATTTAGTGTGGTCATACGCCTTAACAGGCTCTTCCTCACTCCACTCGTCGTCACACCTATGTTTTACTTTTTGGTGAAAGACTATCTTTTTCGGATTTTTGGAAGTCATTTTACAAGCGGCATGCATTTTTCAATTTGCCAAACAGCAAATTTCAAAACAGCGAGCGTTTAGAAACTTATAACGCCGTTTGTAAAATGCTGAATTTTACTATTTTCCTGCGACAAATGCACTTCGTTGTACGATAGATAAGATAAATAACATATCACTTTCATATTACAGTTGCAGCAGTTGTATTCAATATACGCAGTAAGTACACGCACTATTTCATGTGCAGCTTCTTTGACGAGGGTATTGCTTTTGGATATTACTTAGGTCTTCTCGGTTTCCTGGGAGTATCCA
This sequence comes from Ypsolopha sequella, assembly GCA_934047225.1. Classification (NCBI taxonomy): domain Eukaryota; kingdom Metazoa; phylum Arthropoda; class Insecta; order Lepidoptera; family Ypsolophidae; genus Ypsolopha; species Ypsolopha sequella. The sequence goes on along the minus strand of OW204002.1, from coordinate 5,364,476 downwards.
ATGATCATCTGCTTGATTGACCTCAGGCGATTGCAGAAAATTCTCTAAAATGAGCAAAAAAGCAAAACGAAATTTAAGGCGATATGTAAAAGTTTTAGCGTCCTTGTTACTCCATATGCGAAAAAACCATCAGTGCGACAGGCACGGATTCGTGGAAAATTCGGTTTTTTATTGATATAAAATGAACTAAATTTGCTATCAAAATTTCGTTTAACCACGTTTTAGATACCGTTAAAACCCATTCAATAAAGTATAATTGCAGTCCATATGTCATTCTAAATTGTCAAACCAGGAGAATTGGTGCTGAAAAAGACCTCACTTCAATAAATATTTCTATCGAGCCGAATTTCTCCAATCGCGTTTCTATTTAAACACATCCCTAGAAAAAGAATCCAACAATAATATATATTTTTTTCAAAATATTACATTATTTACTGAAGTAGATATGCACGTTCTTAAAGTGACGATTTTTTTTTCGTAGCGGCTTAAGTACTTACTATTATTTTATTTAATGAAACCTTATCGCAATAATGTCTCAATGCCAAATCAGAACATTCTTTAGCAGATATGAAGTCATAGAAGAAAAAAATGGCTATCTTCTATGTGTGAAGTATTCCACTTTAAAACTTGAACGCAGTAACTTTACTGTCTATTGTTGACTTTTCCTCCGTATTGTCGACGACGTGGAGATGGCAATTGTCATTGAAATGCTCACATTGTTATATGGTAATTGAGATGTTGGGAGAATATCTTGGGATATTATTTATATTGCACCAGCTTTTCTCCCGTAAACAATTCACAGTAGATTTTAATTAAATTAGTAAGGAAACGGGAAAGAGTATTTTTGCAACTGCAACATAATTTGAGACATCGAGACACGAGTGCTTTTTTACGAAGCGAACGAAGAAATAATTGATTTTGATTTTCTGTCACTCGTTTTGTGAGTATATATTAACAATTTTATATTTCAATGCAAGTGCTCGTAAAGGCCCACTTTTTATGCATCAAAACCGAACCGAAAGTCGATTATTTTGCCCTAGGGCTTTATTTTTTTTTTTCATTTATTTACAATGGTTGGCTAACCTGCAGCCTTTCCTATGTACCATAAATGTTATCCTTTTTTTTTTCACTGTTTAACGGCTCTGGATACAGTCCTTTTGAGTCAATTATAATTTAAAGTTCACAAGATTATATTTGTTTTATTTCCTCACACTATCCATTGAAAAACGTAGTATGGTACACGGGCGTAAGAGCAATAAATTACTCGGTTACGTATAAAACACTCGCTACGCTCGTGTTTTAAATCGTCCTCGCAATTTATTCCTTTGCGCCCTTGTAGCATAAACTACTATTATGTATTTAATTTAAATATAATAGGATCAATTAAATGCATAACAATAATAATATTTGCCTAAGAGATAAAGGCGACATTCAATAAGTTTTTATAATTATCAGAAGAAACCTATTTCCATGTCTAGAAAAACCACTGACATAAAGTGTACCTACTCGTATATTATTTATTATTGTTTTTAAATAAGGAGCATTTTTAAGATTTCTCTTGAAAATGCTAACTGATTAAGCTACTTGTTTGTTCGTATGTATGTATTCAGTAGTATATTTTTATTAAAAATGTATCCATGTTCTTTCCAGAGTTGACTGGAAGAAATTTCTTTGAGGGATAAGTCCGCACTTGCCTTTTGTCTATATAGTGTATATTCATTCAATTATTGGAGATTGCAGGCGATCAAATAACATAATGTACAACATTTACATGACAGATTTCAAGGCAAGGAACAACGGAATTTTAATAATAACAAGGCAACTAAAATGCAGCAATGTAAAACGGGGTTATATTTTATTCCACCGCCTAAGTTGTTTCACTTGTTCTTGAGATTTACGTTTATTGTACTGCTTATGCAGTCTCAACGTGCGGATAAGTTATTGTTGGGCTCGTATTTTTGTTTTAGGACTTAATATTCTAGGACTAAGCAGTGGGTAATTTTGTGCAGGATTAGGAATTGGTATATATTCCCACATGACTTTCCGTTTAGTTTTTTGAGCATAATTAAGCCAGATGTCATTCAGTCTTTTGGGGGAGTTAATATTTATATAAAATATTGTTCTTAGGGAGGAAACTATGGCGTCATCGTCGAACAACCTATCATTAGGATGGCCGCCAAAGCTTTGTGTAGTTCCTGAAGTCTATGACCTTACTACAAAATAATATTTTAAATTTACAAGGTCACTATAAACATTATTAGGAGTACGGGACTCACCGTGTTTGTTTTTATATTTTCCCGAATTTTCGGCAGAGTTTCATCTGCCATGGTCGCGGGATGACTGGCACAGAACATTTTTTATGACTGGTCGGTGCCGTGATGACGACAGGCTACGTCGCTGCATCGACCAGTCATCTCGTAACCATGGTAGATGAAACTCGGCTGAAAATTCGGGAAAAAAATTAAAACCAAACACGGTGAGTCCCGTACTCCTAATAATACTTACTACAAAATATATGAAAACTGAGGAAATAATATATTTAAATTGTTACTTTAGTTTATATTTCTTTCATTTCTCCTAATTCCTTCCAATCAAAATAGCTATCAAATCGTTTAATATTCATTTGGTGTGGTTATTAAAATAAATAGATTCACCACGCTCAGTTTTCGTTGGTAAGTCGGTTACGTAAACAAACCGAATAAATCCATACGGACTTCGTGAGCAACCATTGAAGTGTCAATCACGACCAACCACCATAGTCCATACCATACCATGGTACAACTGCACAATCACGTTTGACAGACAATTTTTCGCAACGATTTTTTACGTTAATTGAGGGTCGTTACCGAATTGAGGGTGTTTTTCGTGGGAAATAAGTAGTGGTGTATTGTATAGACCGCAGTCCAGATCGTGGCCTGGATCATTAGAGTATTAAGTTTTTTTGATACTCTTAGCTTAGATTGTTGTTAGAGATTAAGGCTACAACAATCATTTCATCTAAACAACAACTTTTTAGAAAGAGGAAGAAGAGCTAGAATTGGTTGGCCACGTAAAAGTCGCGGGAGGTATAAAAAGGTAACGGAGTGTACAAATTATGATAAAAATATACTTACTAATCAAGTGTTATAACTTACATTATATACATTACATAAATTACATTAATTACAGACTGTAAAAGGAAAAAGACTATATGAGACAGGTAGACAAAGATATATATGTTTTTCTTCTTTTCATTAACCTGAATTCCTGCTGTCTTGTTTTTCTTATCCCTTGGTTAAAGTAGATTTAAGTCATATATTGTATAGTATAAGTTTTACGTTGAAAAAAAGACATGATCTTGCTAAGTTTCTTGCCCTTCTTCTTAGCAAGACTAATCGAATGGGCGGAGGTAGGCATATATTTATATATGTAGTATATAGGATGTTTGGCTGGCCGCCTGGATTCGTGCTGGTTGCTCGGTTGGTGATCATTGAACCTTGTTCCTGGCCGGGCCTCCGGTATGGGTTCGGGCGGTTGATTAGATTTCACCTTGTATAGTATAAATTATTATCTTTCATTTTAATCTTATATATACATATACTGCTACATAAATTAAATAAACCTTTAATTTAGTTCATGTACATTTATTATTTTATTACATTTATTTTTATTACATTAAATTTGACGTGTAAAAAGTGTATTATGTACACCTATTTTGCAAAATAAACTATTTGAATTTGAATTTGAACACATATCTAAAATATAATGGACAAAAATCACTTGTACTATCCCACAGATTTATTTAATACTTGATAACTGGTTTCGCCTTTATGGCATTATCAAAGGAATTCATCTCATTCATATATCTAAAAACAGAAAAACTTAAAAATAAAAAATAAAATCAAATCGGACTATAATAAGAAAAATCCTAAATCTAATAACCCTGAAAGTAAAACTTACCCATAAACAAAAATATTCAATTGAAAGACTGTGCCTATAAATTACGCTATACAAGGTATAACAAAACGTGTGGTCAAATTTGAAGAGCTGATTCAGTCAATGGTATAGAACAACTTTTACAATGGAACAAACCCTGAAATCTTGAAAAAGAATCTGACCTTCTCTACATTTCAGCCGAGCGGCATTGCATTTTTCTATGAAACAGTTAAAAGAGGCTATGCGAATTTTATTTTTGTCACTGTAGCTCCAAGCGAAAAATCGCGCAGTGCGAGAGGGGCGGATTCAGGGCGAAAGCTACAAAAGTAAGTTTTATTTCTATCAAGGAAAATTTATCCAAACATGTTTTTCAATTTCAAATCCTTAAATTATATAGTCAAGATGCATATACTAGAAACTGATTATAATTTTCTGTGTATTTCATGAAATACACGGAAAAGAAACACCCGTATTTTTTTCGCATATCGCCTTAATATTTTTTTTGTGATTTCAGTGTTGGCTCCATAGTAAAAGTTTTTCTTTACCATTGATTGAATAAGCTTTTTAAATATAACCATCCCTTTCTGTTACACGTTGTATATAATATTTTTTCTAAATCACCGCTGGTATAATCGGTAGGTCCCAAAAGGCTGAAAGCATTCCCTCGCTGGATGGCTAAGCTAATACGCAGGCAGACCCTTTAGTTCCCCGAAAAGTCGACCAGCCGCGAAGTTATTTCCATGAAAATGAAAAATTTACTTAAAAACTGGTCAAGTGGATTTGGACTTGCGCACTAACGTTCCGTATCACCACACAATGCGGGTACGGAACCCTTAAAATATTAAACATACCAACTTTATTATTTTTACCAACTTAACTTGACACTCACGGGAATTATTATTAACGGCTTTAACACTCGCATGTGATTGTTGTTGACTATATGCCAAACGTTTCACCGATACAATTTTGGCATTATCAGGGCGTCAATTCATCGTTTTCAAACGGGTACTGGCAACTGCCGAACAGTGAGCTGCATGGACTGCTTGTGCGCTGAGCGTGGGCTGCGTTATCGATGGAGGTGGTATAACATTGCAATTTTGGTTTGTTACATTTTGGTTTTTATTTTCTCACATTGGAATTTCTGTCGGCTGATTCTTGCATTGAAAGTTGATCACCACAGTCATGTTTACCTTGTCGGACAATTTTGACCCTTCGAGCATTGCCATAAGGGTTCGAATTTAGACTATCGTTAGCTTGATCGAGTTGTCATGCATACTGGTTTTGTGTTTGTTAGTTTTTTTTTTGGGACAAGTAGATGTATCCCATGTGACTTGAACAGGCTGATCGCTGTTCTAAAGTTGTGTATCTTTTTTGATTTTATTTTTGGTATAGGCGATTTGTTACTTCGGATGGATTGTATCTCAAAATGTATATGAGGGATGGACCGTTTATTATTTCTAATTCGGAAATAATAGGGTCTTTGTTTATTTGTTTCGTGATTGATTTGGACATTGGCGTTCCGTGCCGAGAGGCGATTATTCTTTTTTGCTGTTGCCAGCCATGATGACAGGGACCCGGTAGGGATGCTCTTCAGAAAAGTATGCGAAATATTCCTTTCTTACTGAATTCACCGTGGCTGCCGTCAACCGTTACTTTATGGCAAGATTCTTTAGTTCTGTGTCCACCACCCGTTAATTCGACGCCGTTAATTCTTCATTACTGATTTAAAGTAAAATTTTATCTTTTTATATAGTTGTGCAACAAAGTGTAGGAAGTTTTATAATTATTTCAATGTAGATTAATTTGTTTTTTATTTGCAAAGTAACGTACGCAAATGAACTAACACAAGAGATAAAAAAAAAAAAATTTTAATATCTTTTTCGGATTTATTTTTTTAAATGTTTGGTTTACGTAATTGAGCTGTATTAAAAAGGAGTTTTCGGTTATTCTTAATTTTCTAATTATTTTATTTTGGTCCCCTAAAATGAAATTGTAGATTTATCTTTTAAAATGTTTGATTAACATAATTAAGCTGTATTAGAACAAAGTTTACGGTTTTCCTTAATTTGGTAATAATTATTTTTATTCATCCGTACTGAAATGCTAAAATTCAATTCTTATTGGTTTTGTTTTATTTAAATAAAGTATATTTGTAGGAACTGATTCGTTTGATTTCCTACCTTCAGTTTAATGTTCCTTTTATTAGATTTGTCGTTGAGAAGGGAGGATTTTTTTTTGTTTATAGGTGGTGCGGTTAGTGGAACTAACTGGGTACCCATCAATACTAGCAAGCTTATAATGGGATGGTGGATTAGCTAAGAACGACATTCGCCTTGATAATGCCGAATTTGCATCAAAAACGGTTGGCTTTACAGTTAAATATTTGTAATTTTCAGTTTTTTTCATATGTGTGTGCTATAAGACCTACCTGCAAAAGAATTTCAAGTTTCTAAGTCAACTGGAAGTGCTCTATAAGTTTTGATTCCCTTGTGAGAATATACAAACTGACAATATCCCAAACAAAGTTCGGCCTCGCGGGTGCGTTCTCCGTCCTCGCATGCTTGTCTTTCGGCCTCGCTAGATACTCCCGGCTTCCGCGATGCTGCGAAGAACTTTGTAAACTAAAGTCGCACATTTACTCACTGAACGAATATATTCAGATGTTAGTGTGTAAAGTGTTAGCAACACAAGACGACGGAACGCCCCTGCTGGACGAGCGTGGCAACAGTTTGAGTCATCGACAACTGCGCGCGCACGGTGGATAAAAGGCTGTAACTGAGCGGCGCGCGCCATTTTATTTTGTAATTTTGTGCTGAAATTATTAAATCACAGTTGTCTTTTATTTTGTGCAAAAATCTTCACACCATGAGCCGCCTGAAGTTATCAAAAGTATTATAGGCTGTGTGCGCGACGAAGCGCCAACTAGCGGTGGCAACTAAGACGGACTTTTGACAAAGCTGCAATGTCTGTAGGTAACGTAAGTAAACAAACAAATAACTTTAATATTATTTAACGTTATCTTTTTTTAAAACGTGATATTTATTAATTTTCGGTGGTTATTAATAAATCAGTGAATTTGTTAATCAGTTAAAAATGAGCCTTTTAATGTATTAAAACAGGTTTTCAAGGTGTCACACGACATCGCTTTTCAGCCTCAGACTTAAATAAAAGCTAAAAAATTGGTTCTTGCTCAACATGTCCAGGATGTGGAAGAAGTACGAGTCGAAAGTATGAACCACACCATTAAAGCAAATGTGATTCGCCAGGGTACGGTGACTTCGACTCCATACAAAACATCTTTGAATGTAAGCAGATTTTTTTGTAAACTTGAAACGCGCATAATGTTTGGTAATTGATAAAGTTTCTTAATACGATTTAATTTACTAACAGATTGATTCCACCGCTTTGTAACCAACGCCAAATATGATTCTATGATTAATACTTGCGATTGTCGGGACTTGGTGAAACTTGGATAAAAACATGATGAATAGATGCACTTGCACTCGTTTCACAGTTAAAAACTGATTTAACCCGACCAGTTTCAGTTTTACACCATCATCAAGAGTTTAGATGAGCTACTTTGAAAGTACTGTGAAAGTTATTCCGTGGAAGTTATTAATTGTACGGAATTACTTCCAAAGTAGCTTATTTAAACCCTTAATGATGGTGTAAAACCGAAATCGGTCAGGTTAAATTAGTTTTTAGATGCGATTGTGTTTACAATAAAAGTGGAAGATGTAAATATATTGCGGCACTGTTGTACTACGTCAACCATGAAGAAAGTTTCACAAAATCGAGTCAAGAACAACAATGGGGTAGACAGAGTGCCCGACAATTTGCAAAAGAAAAGTACGCCAAAGGAAAATACGAGTACTTTGAAGAAATGTACCCCAAAGCAAAGAAAAGGTATGAGTCTGTACCTTTCGATCTTGCGGAGTTGGAGGGAGAGTCAGCTTTAAAGTGTATTATAGAAGCTGCTACTTTAAGCTGCAATACTGAAGATAGTGAAGCATCCGTGACCGACATTGTTCAAAGTTTAGTTTGCAAAATATAAATGTAAGAAATAATAATAATAAGTAGGAAGCAAACAATATTTTTACTGAAGAGTCAATTATTCTGAATGTTATTTAATGAAATGTTTATTTTAGTAATTAGATTACTTAATTAGGCCTTTGGAATTTATGTAATGATTTTAAATAAGAATAAACTAACTTACATAAAAATTTACATTGATTAATTTTTCAAAGTACCTGCATACATTATTTATCAACCCTGAATCAAACAATAAAAATCATGCACTGCTTTCTTTCTTTGCAAATATGGGGGCTGCAGGTTTACTAATACACAGCAAATATGTGAAATATCATCAATAAGCCGAACAAGTTTTCAGGAATTTTATTTAATATTTGATAAACTTTCAAGCATTATAAGATATAAGATAAGATAAAATTCTATTTTATTCTTCAAAAAAGGTGGCATGATTATTGTTATTTCTTTTCCACTTTCATCATCAATTATTTGTACACAAATTTTACAGACAGTGACAATTTACCGTCCGTCCACCGATAGTTAGCTTTTTCGCCGCGTTGAGCGCTCGGATCGTTTTAGTGTCTCCCATCACCCACTTCGCACACAGCGTATAGTAGGTATGTGCCTTGCCTGCGACCCGCATTTATTCAACTCTGCCCTGTTTTAGCTTGGGTGTTATTTTAGTGACAATATGTTAAACAGCGTCACTACGATAGAAATAAAAAAACGCACCCAAATCTGTTCAGTGGTATTGGAGATGTGCGTGAACAAATAGACAAACAGACAAACTGAAAATAATTTAAAAAATTGCTGATTTGTTTTCTATTACTCTTCTTTAGACACACCCTTCCTTACTTTTGGAGAAAAGATGAAAATGTTTAAACTTTAACCGCCAAGTTATGTCATAATTTATATTTATTTTTCCTAGCAACAAATTGAGATAAATATACGCAATCTGCGTTTGTTCCCCCCGTAAGAAATGAAGAAAGTACCTACAGAATTACGTAGAAAGTGTTTCAAAAATGACATTGATATTTCTGAAAACGTTTATAATTTTTCAATGCAAGTGCTCGTAAAGGCCCACTTTTTATGCATGGAAATCGAACAGAAAGTCGATTATTTTGCTCTTGGGCTTTATTATTCGTTGTGTTTTTATGTTTTTACAATGGTTGGCTAACCTGTAGCCTTTCCTGTGTACTAAAAATGTTATACTTTTTTTTCCACTGTTTAACGGCTTTAGATACAGCCCTTTTGAACCAATCATAATTTAAATTTCACAAGATTATATTTGTTTTATTTCCTCACACTATGCATTGAACAACGTAGTATGATACACGGGCGTAAGAGCAATAAATTCGCCCTTGTAGCATAAACTACTATTAGAGCAGCGTTTGTGAATGATTAACACGACCAGCCCTCATTCAAAAGTTTTCAGCACCTCATAATTCCTGCGCTCGTATAGGCGAGTACTATCACCAGTTTTCGGCTTGCGCATTTTCATCTTAACACCCTGTATATACAGTATATATACTTAATATACTAAATAGTATTAAGCTCATGTACAGACATTTAACTTGTGCAATAAAAATTAAAAAAAATATTATTGTATAATATAATATATAGAGTTCAATATATCGTAAATATCAAGTTAAGTTGGTCCTCCATAAATGAAAGCAAAATATTTACCATAATTATTTTAGGGTTCCATACCCGTATTGTGTGGTGGTACGGAACCCTTTGTGCGCGAGTCGGACTCGCAGTTTGCTGTTTTTTTATAAGCCCCTTCTTTTCCTATATAAATATATATCCTAAACCCTCTTGTATAAAATATAAAACTAAAAAACGACTCAACTGGTCCATACAATTACTTAACCTGCTTAGTAAAAAACAAAAAATATAACGATAGAAAGTGAAATTGAAAGTGAAAATATTTATTTGCCACAAAAAAGAAACACATGCACAGGGATTTTTTTTATTATAAAGTGGCAAAAAGGGCCAAACTCAGCAAATGCTGCTAGTTGCAAGAAGTCTCATTAACCAACCAACAAATTTATCCGTTACAAGTAACTAGATAAAACACTATTGTAACAGCTATTGTATGCAAACTATACTCATAACTGTATCCCTTTTCCATGTAACAAAATATAGAACAATCTCGCGGTAACGTCGAAGATCTTTTCCTTTCCTGACCTATAAAAAGTAAGTGTATATTGAAATCGTCGAACGTAAATATGGAAATAGAACAAACCTTTACTAACGGTTAGCTATTGAGAAAAAAAAGAAACATAAAAAATTGCCTGTAAGGCCACGGAAACAAAAGCGATAGTTTTTCTGCGTCCGTCGAATATGATTATATTGTATTCACTGCGTAGCTAAGCGAATGGGTCGAGAATCAGTTTCATGAATAGAGGTTTCGTTTTAATTAGATATGGTTTTATTTGTAAAATCTATAAACTAAGATAAGAAGCACGAAAACTTCGGATTTACAGGCTTAAAACCCGGACATATCTATTCGATTTTACCTTTTAAATATAAACTAATATTATGTAGTATGTACTCGTATGTCTACTTTTTATTATGACTTCTCTTTTTCAATCCGGGTTTACTGGAAGAAATCTCTTTTTAGATGTACATATATATCTAAGAATTTTGTAAATATAATATGTTTCTTTTGTGTACAGTAAAGAATATGAATATGAAGGGCTATAAAATGTTGTTATTTATTTATTTATAAAGCAAAGTCCTTGAACTTTGTTAAAAAATTAAACAAAGTCTTTTTATCTCAGTCTTCAAGAAATAAACACAAATCTTTTAACTAAAACGAAAACTAAACATGCTTTTATTCGCACCTACGGATAAGCGCGCGAAAATTTGAAAACTGGACAATATGCAAAACCCCGCCGCCTGCTTCCCAGATGCCCTCCAAACTAGGACAAATCTGGGGAAATCCGGATGGTTGGCAACTCTAGTTCCATACCAAACTTAAGAGGTACGCTCTTGTCAGTGGAATAACTGCCATTGTTCTCTCCTCACCGCATAAATTTGGGTATGAGGAGCTCTGAATCGGGATCACATAGCTTCTACGAGAAGAAATTCTATCTATCGATCTATATATCTATCTATCTATCGATAATCTATCGATTCATGCGCATGGTTACGATAAGAGACTAAAAGTGCTACGTAGATAGGTATGAAAAAAATATCTTAAAAAATTCCATTTCTTAAGTTTGGTCTATACATACTTTTATTATTTTATTTATTTATTTATTAATACACATGAATACATTACAGACACATGTCCAATACTTGTATTTTTAACAATCTAGGTGTGTATAAATAATATATATGTTTTTAGATAAGACAGGAATCTCGGTATACATAGAAACCCTGACAGGTTTTTGATACACGTTTATGCTATCAAAATGTTTTTTGTTTTAAAATCTAGTGCATTACTTTAGAGACCTAAGTGAGCTCTTCTGCACTCGTAGCATAGTCTTTAATCGCGCGCGATGCCACTTAGTTGAATCACAAGTGCGAGGAGCGTGACACGATGTTTTTGCGATTAAACAGTATGTCACGCTCCTCGCACCTGTGATTCAACTAAGCTGCGACGCGTGTGATTAAATACTATGTTACCGAGCCTGGACAAGTAAGTGAAAAGTCCGAACCCGCAGGGTGAGGACTTTTGTATGCGAGTCCAGCAGGGCAACTTAATGTTTAAAGCATGTATAGTGGTTTTCTCAAAAACAAAATGAAACATTTTCAAAAATATGGCCAATCAGAGTTTTGCTAAAAATCTGTCAAAAAATCTGTCAGTTGCCAAAAAGTGTCAAATTTGAATACGGATTTGTAATAAGCCAACTCAAATGCCCCTCGATACAGAGTTTCATGTAAATCGGACTTCGTTTTAGTACTTGTCAAGAAACGGTCAAATTAAACCTGTCAAATTATAAAATAATTTTGAATTGGTCATGTAGCCCCAGTTAAAAACATTTATTACAGTTTAAACTTGAAGTTTCCAGCAACAGCCATTCAGGAGACAGTGGTACCGATTCGGTGAATCACATCTTAACTTATTTGACAGGACTAAACTTAATTTAAGCGTTCTGTCCTTGTCTTTTCGATTAAGAAAGAAAAAAACAGGACGCTTAAAATAAGATTAGTTCTGTCAAATAAGTTAAGACGTGTTATGCCGAATCGATACCATCACTGTCGATCAAAATTTTGTCCAAAAATATAATATTTTTGACATTTTTTTTAATGGTTAGATCTCATCAATCCCTTTTCTTAGAGAACCAAGAACACTGGTCTAGTTTCAGCCGCTTAGAAGATATGGGTCGTTGAAGTTTTGACATTTTGACAGTTTTGACATTTCCGGCGGGTAGATCCCGGCGAGACCTTTTCTTAAAGTACCATAGACATGGGTCTAGCTAGCTTCAATCATATAGGAGATATGTCCCGTTAAAATATTGACATGAAAAATAAAAATAAAGACCCTATGGTCCAACCATTAAGGGTCTACCACCTTCCGTGCTGTAAAAATGTTTGAAAAAAAATATTTTGGCCGTTTTTTTGGGCACATCCCTAGTGTCGGAGACATTCCTACTGTCAGGAAAAACCACAATGTCAGGCACATCTCTAGTTTTGGGTACATCCCTAGGGCCAAGCACATCACTACGAATGGCACATCTCTAATGTCAGGCACATCACTATGTCAAAGTGAAATAATGACAAAGCCCATCTCTAGTGTCAGGGACATCACTATTTCAAAGTCAAAGAATGTTAAAGCACATTCCTAACGTCAGGCACATCACTACAAACTCGAGGACATCACTATTTTGAAGTTAAAAAATGTCAAAGCCCATCCCTAGCGTCAGGACATCCCTATGTTTCTGTCGGTTAGAGTATAGAGTATGTGGTTTTATTTAAAGATTTTATTTATTACAGCAGCAGTTTTTTTATACCAAGTACATTGAAAAAACTCATCGTAATTATTTAGTTTCTATTCGACCGTCTATCTTTACGCGGCAAAACCTGAAAACAGCCAAACAGATGTAATTGACAGTTGACTTTTGAAAGTGCATGACCTAGAAATATTGTATTATAATAGGAATATCAAAAATAAAAGTTTTAATGTGGGTGATCTTAACACTTATCAAAGTAGCCCACACAAAGCATAGGTACAAAAATAATATTTATTTATTAGTTAAATAATATTTATATATTATTCTGTATGTTAGGTAACAGACATACAATTAATCGTTACAAAAAAAAAATACAAACCAGAAAAGATCAATAAGATTACAAGTTACAACAAACAAACTACAAGTAAGACAAAAACAAATACGCCGTTTTGCTACGGCGATGCAGGTACTATTTCTACATGAGACCATGCATTTAAACACTATGTCTCACGTACACGTTTTGCTACGGCGTAGCAGGTACTATTTCTACATGAGACCATGCATTTAAACACTATGTCTCACGTCCACGTTTTGCTATGGCGTAGCAGGTACTATTTCTACATGATACCATGCATTTAAACACTATGTCTCACGTCCACGTTTTGCTACGGCGATGCAGGTACTATTTCTACATGAGACCATGCATTTAAACACTATGTCTCACGTCCACGTTTTGCTACGGCGTAGCAGGTACTATTTCTACATGAGACCATGCATTTAAACACTATGTCTCACGTCCACGTTTTGCTACGGCGATGCAGGTACTATTTCTACATGAGACCATGCATTTAAACACTATGTCTCACGTCCACGTTTTGCTACGGCGTAGCAGGTACTATTTCTACATGAGACCATGCATTTAAACACTGTGTCTCACGTCCACGTTTTGCTACGGCGATGCAGGTACTATTTCTACATGAGACCATGCATTTAAACACTATGTCTCACGTCCACGTTTTGCTACGGCGTAGCAGATACTATTTCTACATGAGACCATGCATTTAAACACTATGTCTCACGTCCACGTTTTGCTACGGCGTAGCAGGTACTTTCTACATGAGACCATGCATTTAAGCACTATTGTATGTCTCACGTCCACGTTTTGCTACGGCGTAGCAGATACTATTACTACATGAGACCACGCATTTAAACACCATTTATAAGACCATGCATTTATACACTATGACTCACGTCCACGTTTTATGCTACGAAAAGTGCTGCGACTTTAAAGTTTTACTGCTTTGTAGACCTGCTTCGCCGAAGTAAAGAATATAAATAAGAACGTAAATATGCGTCCAGGGCAACGCAAAATAAGACACGTGGCAGGTACAAAAATTTTACCTTGGTGTTTTCTTTAATGACAGTGTAATTACACTTCAATTGCCATTTCATAAAAAAAAACATAGAGAAGATGTAAAAAAATAACGGTGCCATCTTTGATAACCATATTTTTTTTGTTATTACTACGGACTAACAGACAAATACACTTACAAAGGACATAATTTAAGACAAAATTAATTTCTTTAAACTGTTAGTTTTACTTGTATTTAAAACCCAGTGTTAATAATATTATACAAGACAAAAATAAACAAAACTGAAACTAACTTAGCACATAAATAATGTACATATTAAATTTGGTTCCATGCTAGAATTTCTCCGTTCCATGGAATCCCATATTTGGTTTTCGCCAGAGGGCACTCAGTGCTATTTAAAATAATAATAATTTTTGTATTATTCATTTACTTCTGAACAAAGGATTCCGTATATTGAGGGCACTCTTGTTTAACGTTCAGAAAAGTGCATGTAAAATTTTCAGCAACGATCTGAATTCCAAATGAAAAAACTTTACAGTCCTAAAAAGGACAGAAACAGTTGTGAAATGTGGGATCTAACTTTCCTTTGTTTCTCGTTTCTTTTTACGAAATATTTCTGTACCCAATATGTACAAATACAGTTCACATATAGTCTTTTTTCCGCTGCTCCGCTCACGCTAAAGGGGTGTCTCTGTCTTCTTGCAACTATTCTCCGAATTCTCACACTGTTATCTGGGGGCACGATAGTGCCCCCGTCCAAGACGAGCCAAAGGAAGCGGGGCACTACGTACCTTTTCTCGAAGCGTTTCGTCATATTTTCGAACCCTCATAGCTTCGGTCTAGATAATACTAGAGATACCAAATTCTCAAGATAACATGTAGAAAGCAGTTTTATTAAACACGATAAGTTTCATTTGCCTAGCTTTTATACTTTAAATGTTATTAATACTTAAAATACGTCGATTTTGTCACTCACTCACTCACTCACTCACTGATGATCATCAAAAATCTAGGGTACTTCCTGAAGTCCTAGAAAGCTGAAATTTGGTATGCATATTTATTACTCAAAAGCTTATCAGTTAAACTTGAAACCGAAAACGTATCAGTGGTTTTCAAGATATTAATGAATAGATAAACTGCCAGACTTTTTATTTTATATAGATATGGTATGCATGTCTCGCGCGTAACGCATATTCACTGCACAAATTCAAAAGTGTAGTGTGGCCACCACGGATGCATGCCACATTCAAGCAAAATAAAATACTGTGTTACCACCAAAAAATAACTCTTAGTACTTATAAAATAAAAGCGTCGAGACCGGTAGGAACATTGTAAAGACTTTGCCGTTCTATTTGGAGCCCTTTTCTACGTAGGGAAAATTAAAATATTCGAGTGAAACGCTTGGCTGGGTTTGTAGAAAAAAACGATGGAGCACTTTGGATTTGGTTGGAAGGTGAATGGTTGACCAGCCGTGCGTGAGGTGCCACGTTCAATTGAATTTGGTTTCTTAAAAGTTTTATGTACAAACGTAACATTTTTGCTGTCTTTTTCTAGGCCTTGAAAATTTTAATGAGACTTCCTTATGGTTAAACTTCAGTTGCTTAACGCAAAGTGTTTAACTTATTATTATTAGTATTTATTATTTAGTATTTAATTATTATTAGTAAAAGCTTTTAATGTTTTTTGTTTTAGTATAAATAGGTACTGATAGATATGATAATTTAAATATAAATACTGTTATCCAAGATATATTTCGGGTCCGACCTGCAGTATCTTAATAAAAAATTAGTAGACATTGACAAATATAATATAAAAGTACATGACATGACAGGTCAATATTATACTATATTTTATATGTCAATGTCTATTTATTAAGATATTCAACTGATTCCGGGTCCAGGTCGGACCCGAAATATATCTTGAGATAACAGTATTGATATTGAAATTATCATATCTATCAGTACCTATTTATATCAAAACAAAAAACTTTATTATCAGTACTTATTATTAAAGTTCAGTTTTAGTGAGGTTTATAAAGCAAGAGTTTGAAATTGTATACGTGATTAGTCATGATCTTTTCAAAACCAACATAAAATGCTGTTTTACTTTTTTTGTAGAAAAAGTCATGATTTTATGCACTAAACGTCAAACTCATTCTGTCGACAGAACGTCACTATATTCCCAGATTGGTGAGAGAAGCAGTTGAAATGGCTTCCAACTGTCGAGTACTTGGAATCCAGTGATTGAGTTGTGCAAGAGCAAGGCTCGTAAAACATCGTGTGATTTTTAAACGGACACCATCAGTGTAGTTTGTAAGCCGGAAGATAAAAAAAAACAGTCGTCGCCGCAAGTAACAATAATCGACAGAGACGCTGCACCGACCAGTCATCCCGCGACCGTGGTAGATGAAACTCTGCCGAAAATTCGGGAAAATATAATAAACCAAACACGGTGAGTCCCGTACTCCTAATAATGTATATAGTGACCGTATAAATTTAAAATCGCATAACTAATATAATGTTGTCACTGACGACTCTGACGACTCCGACATATATTACACGAGAAACCCAGACCAAGGTATGGCGACGGTGGCGCCATCTAGAAGCCGGAGGAATCAACACAATACACATACCTATCGCGGCTGCTGTAGTTAGGGAGCTGGCGAGCAAAATTTCGATATGATCAGCGCACTAGGCAAGCGTTATTAATAGTGATATTTATGCCCTAAGAAACATTAAGGACCTTGTTTGTCACCATGGTGGCGATGCGTTGTAAAGTTACAGCGTTTGAAAAATGTAAAAAAAAAAAGGTGTGCTATAATATGCGCACAGGTCTGCCTCTGGGGCTGAAGATCACAGTAACCTTGGAAACACAAAGAATTGAAAAAGCGGACATCCATCCCAATAACTTTTGTAGTAATCAATTTTTTAATTTATTTTTATGATTTAAAAAACTGTATATGAAGTGTGCACTTGGCAGATTTGGAATGTTCGATCAATAACAATGAGAAGAACCACGGAAAAATAGTCTGCCTACATGTTACCTCTGTGTTGTATTTTGACAGTGTTTCAAAAATGTAAAAAAAAAAGTGTGCTATATTATGCGGACACGTCTGCTTGTTCGACTGATGTTTGAATTCCTTATGAACACCAAGAAAATCGATGAGGCAGACTCTCAAGCCTCAGATATTCCAAAGGCAGACTATTTGATTTTTTTTTTCAACTCGACGCTCGCGTTGCACGACCAAACCAAGCAGGTGTAGAAATATCCCCATAGTTCCTTTCGTGGTGTCTCTCTTTTATTTGGGAAAAAAGTTAAAGACTGTTCTTATCCTGATCCTAATCCTATTCAGATTACATTCAAGCATGCAATTTAAAAAATTTACTTTCTAATAAAAGTTCCAAGGGCATTTCGTTTCTGATTGGCATTCAGAAAAAATATGATGTACAGCTAAAAATCAGTGAGCAAAGTGTCTGCCACATTTTTTTTCGAATCCACGGAGTCATAGTGAATCGAATGGGCGTACTAAAAACCGCGTGCAAATATTTTAATAGAGATTTTTTTTTTTACATTTTCACAACTTCGTCCCATGATAATGCAGAGTCCTGAATGTCTGCCTCTTCGATTTTATTCGTTTCCAAGATGGTTGTGACCATGAACTCCAGAAGCATACATGCACGAATGATTCAATACCCCGATTATTTTAAGCAACTTCAATCCGCTGTAACGCGAAAATGCAGCGACATAGGACCTTAACTGATTGGACCAAATCAATTCGTAATGATTTAAACTGCAATCCACCTCGACGTAAAATATGTGGAAATCATATAGCGAAATGCTCGCCAGCTCCCTAACTATGGGTGGTACCACTGTCTAATAATAATAATATTTTTTTAAATAAATTATAATGAATGAATGAATTAATGAATAATCGAATGAATGAATTAATGAATTTGAATGAAAATTTAATTTAGATAAATTGTAAATAAACCTTTTTTAATTTTTTCTTTTTTGTAAATAACTTGTATGTCATATTTAATTTATTGTCAGATTCTCAATTGATGCTGGATAGTAGGGCCCGAAATATATCTTGAGTGAAATTATTATTTTTACCTTTTTATTATTAGTTTTTAATAAACCAAAACTACATTAAAAATCTTATAAAAAAGAGACAAATATATATTTATCAAAAAATAACTAATATAATGTATTTAATCAATATGTTTTACTTATGCTGTATAGAAGAAAAACAATGTGATTATTGAATCTCTTTACACTTTTTATTGACACTATTTAAGCTATCAAATATTATCCGGTATGTTTAAGGATGTCGAACGGTTACACAGAAACGCATCGGTCGTTAAGGTAATTTAATAGTAGGCTAGCACTGTTGGAATTTACCGATAAAGTCGATAGACACCACTTGTACATTGGTGTGTTTCATGATAGAAAATTGCTATTCTACTTCGGATATCCACCAAAGTAAGTATCAGTGGACAATAAATCGATGGACACTGACGTTTTAGACAATAGCCCCGTAGGACGGCGATTCAGGCTAGTGTGAAAAAATTTGCTACGGCAGATTTAGAGTTATTTTACAAGGGATTTTCTACGGAAATTATTGATTCTTCTGCTTTCGCAGTTTTGGGGCACGCGCCACAATCGCCGTCCATGAAGTGCGAAAATAAGTCCTACTTACTAAATTACTTAATTACTAAATTATAAAAGAATAAAAAGAACTAATTATACATAAACGGGACTCCTAATTTTAGCCGTGTTGTATTATTGTCAAATTCAGGTTCATACAGACATACAATCGTACCTGAAGATATGTGCAAATGTTACGCTGAGATCAAACCTGTCAAGACCTCACATACACCTAAGGCTTTTTTCAGATAGCAATTAAGTACTAACTTTTTCTTTGGCATATACGCGAGTTGGTTTACCTTTACCTTTCTGAAACTGCTAGCCTGGTCTTTTTTTTACACTTCTGAAAGGGTATGTTATGCTACGGATGCACGGATGAACAGTCATCGAGACTTCGTTCTAGGTTTTTCCCGTTTTTACAGAAATAAAAATTCTCGTCGTTTCACGTTTGTGCATAAAAAAAAGATTCAGAAATCATTTTATTCAGTACATTGCTCTATTGAAGGCAGTTCTTTTTGCAGTAGGTTCACCGGTATTCAGGCGGTGTTTCTATTCGAGAATATCATTGAATACGGCACTAGGCAAAATTTTTATATTTATTTTTAGGGTTCAGTGTTTCGAACATTACATTTATCATTTTATGATTAGTTATTATGATCGATTTAAGAAGTAGATTTGTTGATATCGACAACAATTGATTTATTTAAAATAGACTTCCGGCGTGCCTCCTGCCACTTTACTGATATTAAATCATTGTATTTGTAAATAATGTATTGATGTTTTATTGTTTATATATAAACGGGATATTTTCAGTATTTAAAAGTATATTTTTCAATAATAATATTTCTTTACATATGAAATTGCCGAAATTTTCTAACATAGTCATGAGTTTATAATTCTTGTTATTCAATAGCTATTTCAATTATTTTTTGTTTTTTGTTTCAAAGTTAATTTCAAGGTTTAACATCTACGTATTAAAATTTGTTTTTATATTCATTTTGATTATAAAAATTAAATGTACAAAAACAGTTCGTCCTAAATGCCATCAATTTCCATGATAAGATTCGTAATAGTTTTAACAGTTGACAATATTCAATAATTTTATTAACAAGAAACATAAATAACACTAAATTATAAATATTACTTAAAATATACACTAACTACAAAGAATATAAAATTAAAAATAGACTAAATTAAATAAAAAATATGATTTAAATCTCTGCCGCAGGGGAGGGTCCCCAGCAGGCTGGTGGCGTTACCTCGTTGGATTGCGAGGCTAATCCGCTGTCCAAAGTAGGCCCCAGCCCGCCGATCACCACAAGCGTCGACCAGGCGCGAGAAAATTTCTTGGAAAAGTCGTCGCGCTTCTGGTACCCATGACCCAAGAGTTTCTACCCCAAAAGGCACAAATATGTACCACAAACATTCAGTAATTAAATTGATGTTGCTGTTAGCTTATTGTTGTCTCATTTATACACAAAATTTGTCATTTGTCAGAAATGTCAGTACTGAAAATAGGGTTTCCTTCAAATTCTCTATAGAAAACGGCAATTTCATATGTAAAGACCTGATATATTATTCGTATTCTACAAAATATGATGTGAGCAATTGAGCATAGTACTAAGTACGTGTATAAAAGCTTTCTATACATGCTCAAAACTAGCTGGGTAGATGAAAAATTACACTGAAACACGAAAAATATAAAAAAAATCTATAATGAATTGTTGAATTGTTGAATTCTAAAACGTCCAATAATGATCGCGCGATATTTGCTCTTATTGTCAAATAATAATAAATATTAAAAAACATGGCTGCCATAATTTCAAAATGAACTTAGTAACGACCCCAGTGCAGTCAGCGGACAGCTCTATATTGGATACGTGTTGTTTTGTAGTACATTTTGAAATTATGGCAGTCGTGTTTTTGATATTTTTTTATATTTATTTTTATTCAATACTTTTATACCCAGTGCCAATCCGGATGGTACAGAGATTCTAATAACTAATTTGATTCATCCAAATTTGTTAAAGCGTTCAGAAGATTTGATGGAATAAAGAAAAATAAATAAACCAAACAATACACTCCTTTTTCTGGCAGCAGTCGTGTAATAGAAAAAATGCCATCACGACATGATTCCCCGAGGGTGTATCAAAGGTCACTGCTTACACTCGTACACCCACGTTTTACCGCCAATTATTATGTCCCAGCGTCATTTATTTTTATTTTTTTATTTATTATTTACATTTACACTATACAATCTTTACAGGCTAACCTAATGCGATTGGTAACAAATTATATTTAAAGCAGTTTTTGTGAACTCCGTCAAAGAACAACTAAACAAATCGGTACCAGTAAGGTTATAAGTAATGGGTGGGTGAACCTTATTGTGCCCCTCCGGGATTTGAACCCGCGATCCTTCCGGATTATTGGAGTACTTGAACTACTGAACCACAGAGGTGGTCTATCAACTAAAGTTAGACAGATAGATAGATAAATATTATCTTTATTTACGCAGCAAAATAATTCAAAAACATTTATGTACAGATAAAATTTCAAGTGCTGGTTAAAAGGCCCTGACTCAGCATGTATTGCAGCCAGTAGACTACAATGCTTTTATTATGCCAGATCCATTGGTTTGTCGCGCATATATACTTAAATAGATACAACTAGTTACATTTCAATACATAGATACTACTGTTATTTATATAAACATTAGTAATGTACTAGCAAAGTACTAGTTAAGTAGCAGAATACCAGCGCTGTGGCTTCGGCTGTGGCATTATGCTGAGCTGGACTCCTTTTTCATAACCACAGAATATGGCTATTTCGTTTTTAATTTGTTTTATTTTTTGTTTTGTTTTCTGTGGTGTTTGAAATAAAGCTCTTTTCTTTCTAGTTAATCACGAAAATCACGGACAACTTTATCACCCCGAAAGAATCTCTCCCTGCAGGAAATAAGCTGCCGTGGCCAACCTGGAATTCTGTCAACAAACTTCGAGCGCAGGTTGGGCGCTGTAAAGAGACCATCAGCAGATGGGGTATTGTTCAGAATAAAATGTATATTTCGGAACGTATCCATCAATGGTCTATATATTTTGTCTATGGACTTGGAGCTGTCAAAATACGAGGGACGTGGACATTTTTTGGTATAGATCGTGGCCGATTTCATAAAATGTATTATTAAGGGCTTAATAGAGGGGAAATCGGTGCGGACACCGTAAAGAACATAAGTGGCTCAAGGGCTGATGATATTTTGGCGTGAAGGCCACTTTCGAGTGAATTTCCTGTGTGTGTGTGACATAACCTGTGTCCACGCGGCTTCCGACAAGTGGACTTGTTAATTATTATTTCTTCTGGGTTCGGATGCATCCCGGGGTAGGTGGATTGTGTTTAGATTCATCGTGGAAGGTGATCAACGCGTCACGGCACCGGCACGCCTTGGAGTCCACGTGCGCAGTGGTCTTCGTGCGAGGATCAGTGGATGAGGTCATCATGCAATAGTCTGGTAGGACATTTTATATTATATATTGTAGAATATAAGATACTTGTAGACTATAAATTGGGACAGCTTATGGGCCCCTGTTCCATCTGCAAGTATCGCCCTTTAGCATACAATTAGTGGTGTCTGAGCGTGGTTATGGAATCCTCGCACCAGTGACGCCGATGTCCGTCACTAGTCAGTATTACCACTTTTTATAAGCTACAATTTCTGGTAGCAACGAGCGCCTTTTATCAATCAAGCTTTGGTAGCAGAGCGTGGTTAATCCACCTAATAAACCTTTGGATTATATACATATAAACAGCGGAACTGGGCGGCCCCAGGGTCATTGAACTGTTAACATAGCTAGGCTTTTACATGGTTGTATTATTGATATGTTATTGATGTAGCAATTACAAATTGGATTTGTTTAGTGCTTTGAGTAGTTAATTGATTACCGGAGGGTACCACATTGATGTGGTTCAGTAATATCAGTATAATTTGATAGTTTAGTACATATCAGGTGTTCTTGTACTACAATAACATAATCATATAACGGTTTATATTATAGATTGGAAATCAACTTGTTAGCTAATATACTGTTATCTTGGCTTGAATGTATGTACTTACAAGGATGTATACAAGTGCATAGTGGAATGTGCATTCGGGTTTGTGTGTATTGTATACACCAAATATAATTTAAATTTGGTACTTAATGTTGTAATAGGTAGGAACCTATTTGTTTGTTTTGTATTACTGATACAGTACCTACATTGTTGTAATTGGGAATTACATTTGATAATTAAATTCTGGAATTGGGTGGGAACCTATTTGTTTGTTTGTATTACCGGGACAGTACATACATTGTGATTGGGAATTAAATTTACTAATTCAATTCTAGTTATAGATAGGGTATCTATTGAGCACTGCTTCTGTATTTTGTGCCTTGTCAGGGTGTTTGCTAAATAGTTTTTATTTATACATTTCCCGGTTTGTTGCGGCATGATGTCCAAGTCTCACAAGGCTGCGTTTGCGAAGGAGCTCCGTTGGTTTACAACCGTCCAGGGATTGCTTTCTCGTTCGGATCGCAACAATGCAATCCTGGAGAGAGCCGAGCGGATGCATCAGCGGCTGGCTGACGCAGAGGCGGCTGTGGCAGCACTGCAGGAAAGTGACGGGCCTATGGATAGGTATGTTACTGATTTAGCCCAGATAAAAGGGATTTATGATGATATAACAGAGGCGGCCTCCATGATCAAAAGGCGACAATCGGGCAGCCCGGTTGTTAGCACACCTAGACCAATAGATGGCGCCACTGGTAAGACGCTGGTTATAACGTCGAATAATGTTGCTGATATAAAGAGGCAAAATTCAGGAGGTCCTGTAGTTGTCACGCCTCAACCGGTAGATGGCGTGTCTGGTAGTTTGGTTAGTTTAGAACTAAATAAATTCAATGGGAAAAATCAAGAATGGGTTTCATATACGAATATGTTTACGTCATTAGTAAATTCTAGGGTAGATTTATCAAAGGGGCAAAAGATGGCATATTTGATGTCAACATTGGAGGGCGAAGCAAGGTCGCTCATCCAGCACCTCAGGGTAGAGGATGATCATTATGATATAGCGTGGGGCTTATTAAATGATAGGTATCAGAACATGCGCTTACTGGCGGATGCGCATGCGTCTCAATTGTTGACGTTACCTAGGGTAACTGACCGGGCCCAACTAAGGTTGCAGTTGCTGACCCCGGTCACTGTGGCGTGTAATGCCCTTAGAACTTTAGGTTTACCGGTGGACGAGTGGTCGTTTTTACTCGTTCACATTATTTTAGGTAGGTTGCCTAATGATGTGAGGTCACGTTTTGAGCGGGTGTCCGCAGGAAAAGATGGCAGCACTGTGCCAAAATTTACGGACTTATTAACGTTTCTTGAATATGAAGCTAGGGTAGCAGAAACATCACAACCGGACTTGGCGCCATCTGGGGCGCAATCATTTTCGTCTGCTGGCTCATCGGAATGTGGGGAGCCCAGACAACTGCAGCAGTCGCGGGGACGCGATATTGCGCGTTTGGCGGGGGTCGCCGTGGTCGAGAGGTCATCGACCTGTTTACAGTGTGGCCATACGGGGCATGACCTGCTGAGATGTCAGCAGTGGCGAAACCTGCACGTCACCGAGCGGCGACGCATAGTGAAGCGTAAGGGCCTGTGTTTCGGTTGCTTGGGCAATCATTTTGAACGTAATTGTCCCGAGCCACGACGTTGCAGTGTTTGTGAGGGGCCTCACCATTTATTGTTGTGTGCCAACAGATCTGAAGCGGCTTCACCGGTCCCGCAGCGACGGAGCCCTACGGGCGGGGGTGCTTCAGGGAGAACTCCCCCCCCTTGGACAACGGGGGTGCGTCAGGGAGAACTTCCCCCCCCTCGGTCCAGGGAAGGCATGCTGTCGGGCAGAGCTCCCCTCCGTCGGAACGGAGGACTGCGGCGCGAGGCGCGCCCCCTCACCGGGAGGTGAGTTATGTATTTGCGCGTGTACCCGTAGGGGGCTTGCCTACGGGCTATCACACATATGGCCATGTAGTGGATTGGGCCCCTACGGGCGGGGGCCAATTGGAGTTGGCAAGGGCTAGGCCCCCCCTCCCCGCGCCGGTTTTGGTGCCAGCTGGCATGGAGCACCGTGTTAAGACGGAGTCACGGGGTTACTCACCGCCGTACCGCGAGTACCCGCGGTTAGAGTACCACCCGCCGTACTCAGGGAGAGTTGGAGGCTACGCTCCCCCCATGGTGGGGATGTGCACGCACCAGCCGTATTATTGCCAGTGGACTGGTCCTGCACTCCACAGGTGGGGTAGCCTGTAACCAGCTTGTTCAAGCCATGAGTACGGAACCGCGGACAGTTCTGTTGCCTACCGCGATGGCTCGCGTCTAGGGCCCCAGGGGGGATTGAGTTAGGGTAAGGGCCCTCCTCGACTTGGAAAGTCAAGTGGCGCACCGATTAGTTATGAACCTGGAGGTTTCGTCGGTGCCGCTCCTAGGTATTGGTGGACTGGAGTTGAATCAGCGGCTGCAGCCATGGTTATAGACAATATTGTCGGCTGGCAACCTTCTTTGGACCTTCCTCCGTCCATAATCTCATGCACGTCAGGTCTGCATCTGGCAGACCCACGTTTTGTCATCCGGCCCAGTCGATGTTCTCCTGGGCTCGGATTTGTTAGGATGGATCCTATTTGGTTTTTTGGTGGAGGTATCCACAATTTTGGATATTCGATATTTGATTCGATACTTGGATTATTATGTTCGAACTTAGGAAATGGCTTTCAAATGAACATAGTTTGTTTGCAGATTTGGAGGATCACAATATGATGGTGGTATTATGTTGAAATACCAACCAGTCAATGAAATTTATATATTTTGTCCCCAGCCATGAGTGCAGAGGAGCGTTGGAGCGCATTGGTACACGGTTCGTGTACTTCAGGCGGACCTCATCAAGTTTAGACTTCGAGTACTGCGCGAGGATCACGCCAGGCTGAAGTGAGCGGTTGCTCGTTTGAATCCTTTCACGGATTATGAAGGACTTCTGCGTTTTGGAGGCTGATTTTGGAGAGCTGACCTGCCATACGGAAGTCTTCATCCTTCAAGGGGTAACTTGGCGGTACAGTCCCCCAAATTGCCCTCACTGGGGAGGGAATTTTTTGAAACTGCCGTCAAGTCGGCGAAGACCCACCTCCGCTGCGTTATTGGGGAAACTGTCCTAACTTTTGAGGAGCTTGCCACTGTTTATTGTAAAGTGGAAGCGGTCCTCAACTCTCGTCCTCTCTGTGGTCAGACAAGACTGAGTATCCTAGGGAAGGAAATTTAATTCTTTTGAAGGATGTGAACTTGCTATCCTTGTTTTGGCGCCGGGGCCGTATATTAAAGTTGTTTTGGCGGAGACGGAACTCCACGCGTCGCAGAGGTGTTGGTCGAAGGTTCGATTTTGTGACGAGCCATGACAACTCTCTCCCGTCTCCCGGTTGTATGAGCTAGTGGTCTGAATGCTCAGCCCAGAGCGGGGGACTGTTCAGAATAAAATGTATATTTCGGAACGTATCCATCAATGGTCTATATATTTTGTCTATGGACTTGGAGCTGTCAAAATACGAGGGACGTGGACATTTTTTGGTATAGATCGTGGCCGATTTCATAAAATGTATTATTAAGGGCTTAATAGAGGGGAAATCGGTGCGGACACCGTAAAGAACATAAGTGGATCAAGGGCTGATGATATTTTGGCGTGAAGGCCACTTTTGAGTGAATTTCCTGTGTGTGTGTGACATAACCTGTGTCCACGCGGCTTCCGACAAGTGGACTTGTTAATTATTATTTCTTCTGGGTTCGGATGCATCCCGGGGTAGGTGGATTGTGTTTAGATTCATCGTGGAAGGTGATCAACGCGTCACGGCACCGGCACGCCTTGGAGTCCACGTGCGCAGTGGTCTTCGTGCGAGGATCAGTGGATGAGGTCATCATGCAATAGTCTGGTAGGACATTTTATATTATATATTGTAGAATATAAGATACTTGTAGACTATAAATTTGGACAGCTTATGGGCCCCTGTTCCATCTGCAAGTATCGCCCTTTAGCATACAATTAGTGGTGTCTGAGCGTGGTTATGGAATCCTCGCACCAGTGACGCCGATGTCCGTCACTAGTCAGTATTACCACTTTTTATAAGCTACAATTTCTGGTAGCAACGAGCGCCTTTTATCAAGCGCATCCCACACCCAGTGCGAGTGCGGTTCTCTTTCGCAGAACATGCCTCATTTCCTCTCTTGCCCAGCGTGCCCAAACACCTGTGCGTGTGATGACCTATGAAAGGCCAAATGCTGTAGATGTGGCTGCGTACTGTTCCAGGATTTTGTAAAGGAATCATTGACACTAAAAGAAAAAGACGCCTTTATAATATTATTAAGAGCCCACTGTCCCCTTCTTATTTACGTGATCGCTTTCAATACCTGTATTCTCAAGATAAGCCCCAACGTCCTTCTAACATGTTCTTGTTAAAAACTCCTGTACATAACACTGGGGCTTACAGCAATTCGTATAATGTTACAGCAATTGGACTGTGGAACTCATTACCGCACAGTATTCTTAACTGTCTTCCAAGAGCCTTTTCAATAAAAAGCTAAAAGAGTACTACCTCTCACTGTCATAGTAAATAGGTAAGTTTAAGTATACTTTATATGTATTATTGGTAAGTAATTATATTATAATTATGTATGTATATTTTGTTAAGGTATCGTAATATATATATACTCATATATATATATATATATATATATATATATATACGTATGTACTCCTGTATATATATATACCTGTAGCTGTACTCATACGTGTACTACAAAAGATATATCTTAAATAATAATATATAAGGTATCGTAATATATATATATATATATATATATATATATATATATATATATATATTATATACATATATATATTATACACGTATGATTACTTATTTTAATACAATTTTTCCGCTTAGGTTTGCTGCAAGAAATCTCTTTTTAGAGATAAGCTCGCCTATGTACGTATCTTTTAATTTATTATAGAATAGAAATAGAAATAGAAATCGTTTATTACAGTAACTTAATCATATATAATATTACAGTGGTCGGGGTCACCTTTTATGTAAAGGTGTACCTGTGATAAAACAAAAAAAAAAAAAAAGTGTTTTAAAAACAAATTCAGATAAAACTAAATAAGACTAGCCTTACGTCATTTCTAGTACATTCTAAATAATATTTTCCTAGTAAACTAAAGTAAGGCGTGCGGCTGTATGTTTTAACTGCTTTTCTGTGTACATTAAAGAATAAAGAAGAAGACGAAAATACCCAATACAAAATAATATCACTTAGTAACGAACACCACAATCCACAATTCAAGTCGTGCTTGACCTATTTTATTGTTCTCTGTGAAACGTTACGACTAGCCATTCGTAGGCCACGAGATTTTGTGCAAACTCTACCTTAGAGCTCCATTGTTTGGTTTTGTAAAAAAATTACCAAGGTACAACCTGCTCGTGCTCGGCAATAACTGCATCGTTCTTTTAATCGTTTTGACGCAAAAAAAATGCCTGTTACGGTTTTTGCGTTTAGAAAACCTTGGTTCGAGGGTTGATGGAGGGATGAAGTATTTTCTGAAATGAGTTTGATCATGATTGGCGGCAACAAATACAAACTTCGCAAATTGTAACCAAACTTCTATCTCTATTGTACGATTATACCTTGAATTATTTATTTGCTTTGGTTTCTTAGACGAAGGATTTCGTCAAGTCCTATTTAAAGTTTACAAGATCATTTGGGGGTGATGGACTCTCTGCCGCCAACTCCCCTCTCTTCTTAAGCTTTTCGTGAGTTGTGAGACATTGTTGTAGCTGCATTTCATGAAATAAATCAGAGGACGTGATTGCGTTAAAAAACTAAACCTCTCAAGTACCATTTACATGATCTTCTTTTTTTTTTCAAAAAGAATATGCTTGCTGCCCAAAGTCCTTTTAAAGGATTTCGAATTAAGGCCTGATCTACGGTACCCAAAAATCCTATAAAGTGATTTTGAACTTAATTATATTGTCGGAAAGTCTCAATTAGAACGCTCACTTCGTGCCCTGTCGGCACGCATATTCAGTAAATTTTACATTTTTTTCTGTTTTTATATAATATATTATATTCCACATAAATACAAACACTTTGTTTTTAATGGGTTTTAGTCGCTATATTTCGACCCCTCAGTAGGGTCGTCATCAGGCGAATATGAAAAAATATTATATGACATATATGTATAGGTATTTGAAGTAAGGAAACCGCTGACATCTATTGATATAAAAATATATTCACCTGAAGGAAACCGCTGACATCAGGTGAATATATTTTTATATCAATAGATGTCAGCGGTTTCCTTCACTGAGGGGTCAAAATATAGCGACTAAAACCGTTAAAGTGTTTGTATTTATGTGGAATATAATATATTATATATAAAAAATAAAAAAGGCCCTTGATAAATTTTTTATGGATATTCTGAAAGAGTATTTGATGTATTTTTTGTCTTGACAACGGAAAACTGACCGTGTTTTCGTGATATAGTAGAAATTTCCGACAAAAAACTTAAGCTGCTTAGATATAAAACGCATTTAACATAAAAAGGCATTTTATTCAAAAATAAAATCTGCCGAGTGAAATGTGTCCAATTAGGTAATAGGCGTGAGAAAGGAAAGATAACGGTCTTAAAAAACATTTCTGTGAGTTTTACATTGATAGGGTCAGTAGTTGACTCAGCAAACCATTGGACTACCAAAGGCAAGGCCTTACGCATATTTGGTAATTTTAAAGGTAAACTTACAGAACACGCCTGGATCGGATTTGGAAAACAACAAAATAGTATGTCTAAAAAATTGCTCTTGGCAAGTATACCATTAGAAGTTGAGGTCCTTTTAAAAGAGCTTTGGCCGTTATCAGGATAGCATTGCGGTAATAACTCTAGGATCATAACAGTTGCTCGTAAAGTAACGAGACGCATCAATTTGAAAATAATCATCAACAAGACATCCCTGGGAGTGTCAGAAGCGTTTCCGAGTGTGGAGGTTCACTAGAACAGTCAACCCTCGAAACACCCTCTTTTTAGCGATGATTTTAGGTCCCAATCGCCTTGTCGCCGTACTTTGGGCACAAATACACGCTTTTTAGGACATGCAGATTTAATTCACAGTGTTTACTTTCACAAGTCAGCAAGGCCAAAATAGTATTTTTGGAAATAGTATTTTTGGCCTGGTCGTGCCAAGTAATGGCAAGTAGCACAATAATTTTACACGATTAAGACCCCTATCTTAAGTGCACTAGGTATAATAATAATTATAAACATACTTTCGTGTTTGGCCAATTTAGTAGCATATTAAATCAAAGTATTTTTAATAAATAAAATTCGTGTAATTGAACTATACTGTTTTTCAGATTTGACACAAGTACCACGATCATTGAGAAGAAATCGAAAATATCACTAAAATCACGAAAAACGTCATTTGAAGTTGGAATAAGTATGATCTGACTACTGATTTGACTACTAAATAAAATTATTTTTTCTATAGTAAAGAAATTAAATTATCTTATCCATTTATTCTTTTCCCGTAGTTATTTGAAAATATATACTCAAACATTCAAAATTTTTCCCGTACAGAGAAATCACACAAAAAGAATTTGAATGTTTGCGTATTTCTTTTATAAAAATATTGTATGAATAAGGTACTTTCATTTCGTTACGCTGAAAATTGTTATCTCATTTTAAAACAAAAAAAAATAACTCTTTTTGTAACGTTGTTTTAGTGATCTTTCAGAGTTTTATTTCTCGATGATTGTGATACTTGTGATATGCGATTGTTACACATACTTAATATAGTTTTAACATTTTAACTGTTTTTACACAATACACAAATTTTATTGGGTGGGTCTCATTATTTCCACTGGGTATAATCATTGACGGTTATTCTGATACTACATGTATCACTATTTCCATTGCGTTTTTAAAATCGCGAAGCCGACTTCACGGTCGCTTATCAGACGCCGCAATTTCCTCTACCAATAGATAGGTACTGGCCACTGAGAATGTTTTTGATGTATTAATTGTCAATAAGTCGACAGTAATTGTTAGAGAAATCGGGTATCACTATTTCCATTCGATGTTTTTCACGTCAATGGCTATTGTGAGACGGACTTGCATAAATCTGGCAGTATCAGAATTTCCATTCCAATGGAAAATTTAAATAATGTTATTAAAAATATCACGATTTAATATGCTAAATTGTCCAAACACGAGAGCAAGTTTGGTGACGCTGACCCTTGAGACATCAACCCATTCTAAGACCGGGCACGGCGGCGTTGATTAGTCAATATTGAATTAACCTCAGACTAAATTAGCTCAGACTAAGCTGTTACCTTTTGTCTGGAGCACTTGCGCAACCTGTCAAGAGCAGCTGTCGATAAACTAGCTTAAATCTAACATGAGAATTACGAGGTTAAAGGCGAAAACTTTATAAGCTATAGTTTCATTACCCTAAGTTCCTGCTGTCTTGTATTTTCTAATACCCTAGCTAAAGTTGATTTATGTAATTTTTATGGTATAAGTTTTAGTATGTAAATAAAACAATACTTTAGTATGTAACTGATATTTAAAAAAGACATGATCTTGCTAAGTTTCTTGCCCTTCTTCTTGGCAAGACTAATTGAATGGACGGAGGAAGGCATGTATTTATATATGTAACCTATTAGTATGTAGTATATGTGGTGAAATTTGGTCGGCTGCCTGGATTTGTGTTGGGGGCTCGATTGGTGATCATTAAACCTTGTTCCTGGTCCCTGGCCGGGTCTACGGTATGGGTTCGGGTGATTGATTAGATTTTACCTTGTATAATTATACATTTAAACCGTATATATATATATATATATATATATATATATATATATATATTGCTTCATAAATTAGATAAACCTTTAATTTAGTTCATTTACATTTATTATTTTATTACATATGTATATTTTTATAAGATTAAATTTGACTAGTAAAAAGTGTATTTTGTCATGTCATTTTTTTGTAAGAACGTGTCTTTTTTTAACATAACCTGAGTGATTGAAAATCGCAAAAAAAAAAGTTGGAGAAGTTTGAAAGTTATTAACAAATACACTGACAAACGAAAGTTTCTACTTTGTTTTATATACTAAGTACATTTTATTCCTAGCCACCAAATTTCAAGCAAGGCTTCTATTGTATGTTAGAGTACTATTAAATCACGCAAGCTGGTAGTTTGCCGTTTTCACAGCTCGTAAACTTATTTCGGCATTGAGCTGAGAAACATTCCAAAATGGCTGCCAAATTGCGTGCTATACAGCATGAGGCACTGACCTCTAGTAATACAAATACGCTGGTCTGGGTATTAACGATGTTATAATGAAGCAATTTGATTGTCACCATTTTGGTGCTGATAGCAGCAGTGGGCGACGTGAGCATACTCGAAGATAATGTTAGAATTGACGTTATCTATGGTAAAAAAGAGTCAATGTTAATTCCTGGTGTACGTTTTGAATGGGCACGAAAATTTCGTGTGGCATAGCCAGTGCAGCTTACTTTTATTACTAGAGATCTGTGGTGTGAGTCTATAACAAGATGCTGATATTATGTAGTTGCGTTTTGATGCTTAATTTATTGTTTGTTAGTTTGTTTATTACTATTGTTACCTACGGTTAATCTGCGTAGTATAAATTGTTGTTAGTAAACTTTTCGGCTTAAAAGTAGTCTAGATATTGTGAACTTTATACGCAAGCACTATTATCTTTTAAACAAAATAATTTTCTTGCAGTACGGCGATAAGGCTAACCACCGTTGTGACGTAATAATCGTTGGTGAAACGCGGGTGTACCGAGTGTGGACTGTCACAGTTCACATTTGGAACACCTCTGACATCCCCTCGTGGATTCATGTCGTGATGAAACAAGATTATTAATTTGCTTGCAAATCAATGGTCACAAACACCTAAACTTACATACAATTTGTAAATAATTGTAATTGTAAATATAATTGTATAAATAATTGTAAATATATACATGGCAACAACCTGTTTCACTGATCATAAGGAACAAATTTCACGAAAAAAAAAATGCGAAAAATGTCGATATAATAATCAATCAATACATATATTAAAAGAGTGGAACCTTGTGTCTGTACGTTGAAGAAAAGTGATGAAAATAGAAAGAGGGTGACTAAAGAAGAGTAATAGACTACAAGTCAGAGATTTTTAGAATTCTTTTCTGTCTGTCTGTTTGTTCAAGCACATCTCCGAAACCACTGAACGGATTTGGATGCGGATTTTTTTATTATCATCGTAGTAACGCTGTTCAATATGTAGGCTAAAAGGGGTGTTAGTAAAATAACGCCCAAACTGAAAACGGGGCAGATATGAATAATCGCGGTTGGAGCCGGGTGCAAAAGGCTATATAATATATGTAACATTCATCTGTCCTGTTCGTCCGTCCGTTCTTAGGCTTATTGTCCGTGATGATGGGACTGGAAGGTGAGTACGGTAACTCCTCAACGGACAACAGCAGACCTCTCGAATTTGGGCTTATTTGGTCGGTCTTGATTAGTGTGTTTGTAAAATATCGTGACTAGAATCTGATGATGGGAGTGCAAGGTGGATAAGGGTCTTAGCAGACCCTTGGGGTTTGGGCTTATTTTATTGGTTTTGATTAGGTAAAACATGGGGACCAGGGCCAGGGACTGGAAGGTAGTTACGGGACCACATTAACAAACTATTTTGGCCTTATATGATTGGTCTTCATTATTACCTTGGTAAAACACGGTGTGGGGCTTTAGTTTATAAAGATCTTTGCAGCATCGCGAAAACCGAGATTATCTATATTTATTATTATGATTTATATTTATATTCCTCTTTGCTACAATTTCATGTAGGTTATACGTAATTATTAGCTTATTCCTTGCCTAAATTGTATCGTATAGTTTAGTTTTAAGCAGTTTATGTTTAATTAAATAGTAGATATAGTATAAGTGAGCAGAGGTGGTTAAAAAGGTTGGTGGTGGATTAAAAAAAAAAAATCATATTATAAACTAAATGAAAATTTGGATGATGGTGAAGCATGGTGTTACAGTGATAATTATAGTAAGTTATAATTTATTTAAATAGTATAATTTCTTAACTTATGATTCCTCTAAGGTGTAAACATTAATTGATTACAGACTGTAAAAGGAAAAGGACTATATGAGACAGGTAGACAAAGATATATATGTTTTTCTTTTTTTCATTAACCTGAATTCCTGCTGTCTTGTATTTTCTTATCCCTTGGTTAAAGTAGATATAAGTCATATATTGTATAGTATAAGTTTTATGTTGAAAAAAAAAGACATGATCTTGCTAAGTTTCTTGCCCTTCTTCTTAGCAAGACTAATCGAATGGGCGGAGGCAGGCATGTATTTATATATGTAACCTATTAGTATGTAGTATATAGGATGGGATTTGGTCGGCCGCCTGGATTCGTGCTGGGGGCTCGGTTGGTGATCATTGAACCTTGTTCCTGGTCCCTGGCCGGGTCTCCGGTATGGGTTCGGGCGGCTGATTGGATTGTACCTTGTATAATATATATTTTATTTATCAATAATTTAATCGTAAATATATGGCTACATAAATTAAATAAACGTTTAATTTAGTTCATGTACATTTATTATTTTATTACATATATTTTCTTTATTAGATTAAATTTGACGTGTAAAAAGTGTATATATCTATACCTGCTTTGCAAAATAAACTATTTGAATTTGAATTTGAATTTTGAATTTGAATAACAGAAGTCGTGACGGCACCACGAGAGCCAACATGGCTTTTTTTCGCCACCGACGACCCTCTCGTGAGATAAAAGATGTTTGTTTAGTAGTTGCATGCAAGTTTTGCCTGTTATTTGATTTGCACTCTGTTATTTATCTGTTAATATAATTGGATGTCTTAAAGTGTTATATCTGTAGGTAAATCTAATAAGTAAATAAATCTATACATTCGGCCTCACGGGCATATTCTCCGTCCTCGCATGCTCGGTCTTCGGCCTCGGTAGCTTTGTTTGGGATATTTTCACTTTGTATATTCAATTGAGAGATAGTTAGAGCGCTTATAATGTATGTTTCTGAAAAAAATACGTCATTTGTTTCCTTTAGGCCACGCGGGCGAAGCCACGAGCAGAAGCTAGTTTAGAATAAAATATGGTTATTTTCGAAATTTATTTTAATATATGGTTTCTTTGGAAAAGGAAGTTGGGAATAAGATCTGATTTTTTATTTATTTTATCAAAGACAATGACAAAGAAATTTATTTGTAAAAACATGAGTAAAATATAAAAGATGGTGAAAGAAGAGCTTAGATCTATTACGTTTTAGCCTAAAAGGCATACAAATATTAAAGAGGTGACAATGTGCTTCCGGTAAATGTCAGTCGGACTCCTACAATTTGAATATTTAAATTCTAAATGGGATTTATTAAATATTAATAAACTCACATTTCACTGTAATGATACAAAAAAAAACTGGTTAAAACTATCCTATTAATAAAATAAATCTATGAATTAAACAAAATTAAACAAATCTAAATTAATATTAACTAAAATGACAAAAATTAAAGATAAAAAACCCGGTCCAGCGGGCCTATTGTGTATCTCTAGTTGCCTTCTGGACTGGGTGTCTATCATCAAAAACATAGATATACTATCGAATTTCGATGTCCTAAGGATATTTTCGCACTTGAAGTGACGACACAGATTGTTAATAGTTCAATACCCACTAAAGGCAATTTTGAAATTTCAGTTTTTAGCTATGTTTTTGATGATAGGCACCTCGTGCAGTTGACAACTAAAGATACAGAATAGGGGGGCAGGTCGCTGTCCCCCGGTAGGGTGCCCAGAATGCTGGCAACGTTTTCTCTTTGGATGGCCAGACTGATCCTCTGGCCAAGGTAAGCGCCAGCCCTCCGGTCACCCGAGACATCGACCAGGCGCGACGAAAGTTCTTTAAACAGTCGCCGCGCCTCCGGACCCCACGGACCCAGCGTCTCCACCCCAAACGGCACAAACATATAGCACCTGTCCAGTGCAGAATACTTGCGCCGTTTTAAATTATTTTTAATTCTAAATTATATAATAAATTATAATTCTAATAATAAATTATAATTCTACATTACATGATATTATGTCATATTATGTTCTAAAAATATCAAAATAAGTCATGTTTAGTAGGTATACAAGTTATAAGATACTGTCAGCTTGTACTTTCAGTTACATCAGTTCAGTTTCAGTTATCATTACAGATATTAATTAATAATTATTAAAGAAATTTGTTAACAAAACATACAATAAGGGTAAAGTGTAACAAATGTTATTAAAAACTGCAAAAATTTCTTCCTGAAATGTTTTTTTACCGTGACGTAATATTGCAAGTGGCAACAACATTGTTACTTTTTGTGCCCCTCTGAGAATCGAACCCATGCATTTAGAGTGAGCTCTAACAACTGAACCGCGTCCCAAGAGCAACATATCTAAAGTGCTTTCTACATTTTGAATATTTACATGTCATGAGAGTTACTCGGTATATGTACTCATTGGTGCATACTCAAAGCGGGTCTGTTGTCTAGTGGTTCAAGTACTCGACAAAAGAAGGTCGTGGGTTCCAATCTCGTAGCGGCATATTTGTGTTGGGTCAACGTGCTTCGAGTGGCACGTTAAGAGGATGGCCTACCCTAACAACTTTTTTTTATTACCTATCCAGCACAATAAGTCCAATGGCAAAGACTGTTTGATTTTAATAGAGACGATTATATGTTGGATCATCGGCCTCTTTTTCTTGGACGTGTAAAACTAATAATCACGCAGCGAAACAATCAATTAGTGTGTTTTTAGCTAATGCTGAAATATTTTGTAGGGAAAAAATATTGGATTTGAGTAGAATCCCTTCATATTTCTACTAACGATTTATAAAAAATAAACTTGTTGATCTCTTAACCGCGTTTTTGAAACGAACGTTTGAAAAGCAAAAAATAGAAGGTGGAACACATTTTTTTTTTAATAACAATATAATTTAATGTTTATTAGTAGAATCCCTAGATAAAAGATCAATAAATCATATATATTTTTTCAATACTAGGATAGTCCGAATTTCTTCAAACGAATCCTCGAAAGTCTGGCGTTGTTCATGCTCTATATAGGCTCATGTACAGTCTTAAGGAACAGGTAGTCGCTAATGACCGTGAATCGGCCTCTGTCGGTACAAATATTGACAGAAACAATATTGAAATGACGTCGCTGGGTCTCCGGATAGCGCAAAATAGGGGAAAATAATACTTTTATGTAAAAATATGTATATAAGGTTAAATCGTATTAGTTGGCTAAACTCAAAACAATGGTAGTACTTGTCTATATGAACAACTATTTGTATGGGAGCTAAGCGAAATTCGTTACTTTATTTCACTTCCTCCCATACAAATTGCCCCGATCAGCTGACCAGCCCAGTTATTTAGTAATCTTATCTCCTTTGCTGTCTTTACATAACAAATATTAAAAGATTCATTTAAAATTAGTGCACCGCTTATACATCAATTCCTTTCTAAAACAGTTCCTTCCATCCAAAGGTAGTCTGGAAAAGATTGCTATAAGCGATAAGGCCGCTTGATTGCATCTTCTTGTTTATTATATTTTTTTTATGTTTCCTTTTCTGTGATGAGCAAATTAAGTTGCATTGCATGATTGTAAAAATAGATAGTTTTATATGTAGATTACTTACCAATTTTATATTTCCAGAACCCTAATTTAACGTATATTATAAAGATTTAATGGAGCACTTTGATTTATTGTCGTAGCAAGGCCCTAAACATTGCCCTAATGAATCCCATAATAATAAATCTGGGTAATAATTCAGCTCATAACGTTCTGAAACTTTTAATGGATTACTTCAATGTAGTTGAGGTCAGAGTTTATATGCTTCTGTATATTAAAAAAACAGTACCTGTGTCTGCCTGTCTGTCAAGCGCTGAAATGGGCTGGTACGGACTCCTCATTAGGTATATCATCGAGTGTCCTTGGATATTCATGGTCAGGAGACACTGCCGATCAAGCTTGGTGAGGATTTGCTGAAGCAAGTTGAAATATTCTGCTATCTGGGGAGCACTATAACATCTAAGTGTGACCTTGATGCCAAGATCAATAGCAGGATTGCTGCTCCTGCCGCAGCATTCGGGAAGCTGCGTCCCAAGGTCTTCTGCTCGCACGATTTGAGACTGGCCACCAAGATCTCTGTATATATTGCAATGGTGCTGCCAAAGCTTTTTGTTCCTCTTAAATGTTGTGTGTGTACCCCACCACCATCATCACGTACGCTGGACCGTTTCCACCTTAAATTTCTTCGTAGCATCATGAAGATCAGATTGTCTGATTGTGTGCGAAATGCCGAAGAATGTCAGCAGCTTCGGTGGTGTGGACATCCCATGGATGTCAGAGGAGTAAGTGACAAAGTGCATCCTTTATTCTAAACTGAAGGAGGGCAAGCAAAAACAGGGCACTCAACTCCTCAGGTACAAAGATGTTCAGAAGCGACATATGAAAAGGTGTTATATCGAGACCTCTGAATGGAGAGGATTGACCTTGAATGGTGCAGGCTTGTGCAGAGGCAATTACGTGATTTTAAGGAACAGCGCTCGACGCCAAACGCGACGAGTTAAAAACTCGACCATACGCAGCCATTCAGTTTTATTGTGTGGACATCATGCTCACGGGAACTCAGTGCACGACGCTCATCAGAGTCGTACTGACTAAGAGTCGAAGTGGTTGCCATGACCGAAAACGGTCGGAGTGGATCTTTCACAGTTCTAACAATCGCTATAAGAGAAGTCTCATGACGAAATCATGCCACTAAGCAACTCGGCATGTCCGATGTCGTCATGAAACTTGGAAGAGTGATTACAGGCAGTTGTTTGGTATCAGTCATTCATTGGTTACCAACTTCCATAGATTTTCTATAAGTCCTGGGCCAGACTGAGCCTTACCTTCTTTCACATTCCCTCTTGCTACAGGCGGTGGCCCTTCATCCTAGTTTTCATGACGCGCAGAAGTGGCCAAGTGCAAATTCAATTATCATGTTTTATAACGAAATCCAAAACGCCCTCATGAGCATGCAATACGTGCATCTAGTGTATCAAGTAGTTATAAAAATTAGGTGGACAGCTATGATGGAGAAATTCAAGGTTCTTAGCGTAATCGCAGGTTCGAATCCTGGGCCAAGGTTTTTTTTATAATATTTGTTTATTAAAATTTGTTTCTTATTGATCTTTTCTAGTTTGTATTGCATTCTAATAATAAGCAAGCTCAATGTCTATATTAAAATAGGGCTCCGATTATATATATAGGTACGGAAACCTAAAAAGCCCATAATGGTGCACGCTTTGGTACAATTACAAAAAGATATGCTGTACCACGCCATGCTGGTGTACCTTACTATACCCTGATTGTCTTGAATTGACCCACGAGCTGTCAAAAAAAAAGTCTAGAATCGATGTGTATTAAGTTTTGGTGAGAGGCATGTTTTTTTTTTTTCTTTATTTTGTGAAACATACACGGTCACAAGACAATTACATATAAAAATTAACACAAATAGACTTACAAGGTTCAATTAATACAAAAAAATACAAAAAAATTCCAGAGCAACTTCACAAGATAAACTCGAAAACTGACTAACACAAGCAATATATTTTTAACCTCACTTTTAAAAACGTTGTAAGAAGAACTAAATAAATGAACACTGTGCAGTTCTTTGTTGTATAAATCTAAGGCACGTACTAAGGTATGTACTAGGTCGGTAATTTTCATCCTAAGCGGTTGACAGCTCGTTGGTCAATCCTAAACGATTAGGGTATACGTGTCTATTTTTGTTCAGGTCAAACAGGACAAATTTAAGACTACATACACTAACAATCTACATACAACAAAGGGAGATATACGGAAGCAACGTATTTTGGCATCTGGGACTAGGCCGTTTAAAAGAAAAAAAAAAGGTTAAGTACGAGTAGGACTCGGGTACTGAGGGTTTTGTATATAGTGTTTAACTTATCTTGACACTTACGATCTATTCAACTCTATGTATATTAAGGGTGTACTTATATTAGTTAATAATGACTTTTTAAATAACTAAATATAGGGAGTTTTCAGACATTTCCCTGTTTTCGTTCTCTAAGACCTACTTCTAGACAAAATTTCAAGTTTCTAAGTCGACTAACTGAAAGTGCCCTAGAAGTTTTCATAGTGGGAAAATGTATGAAATGGATGATGTAAAGGGCAATTACTTTTTTCTGCTTTGAGTTAGAAACCTATATTTTATATTTTACAAGCACAATAATATTTTACAGCACCGTTTACCCGTAGATTTCTGTACGAGGTATCAGACATCAGTTTCAGCTAAATTGATATCTCACATGGGGTTCAAGCAAAAGGGT
This sequence comes from Ypsolopha sequella, assembly GCA_934047225.1. Classification (NCBI taxonomy): domain Eukaryota; kingdom Metazoa; phylum Arthropoda; class Insecta; order Lepidoptera; family Ypsolophidae; genus Ypsolopha; species Ypsolopha sequella. Next base: position 5,324,075 of record OW204002.1, on the reverse strand, counting down.
CTAGCTAGGCAGATGGATAGACAGACATGTGGACAAGAAAGTGAATTTTGAGTTACGGAAACATTAAAAATTAAAAATAAACAGACGAAGGTAGGTGAAGCCGCAGGCAAAAGGCAAGTGCTTATATTTATAATTGGAGGTATTAACTGATTAATAGGCAATACCCTACCAATTGATCGGTATTCAATCAGGATTATATTCAGCGTATGGGTTAATTTCAATCTTCATCTTAATTATTTATAGGTAACAGTAAATTATATAATAATATAATATTAAATTATTAAATAATATAATATAATATTTAATATTATATAATATTAAACGAACAGGACCACGTTAACACGGTGGAAGAACTGAAACAAAAAGTTAAAGCCCTAGCTGGTAGAATACAAAGATATGACAGAATAAGCAAAGTGAAATCACAAAATCGGGAGTTTCAAAATAACCAACACAGATTCTACTCGGATCTCTCTGGAACATTAAAGACTCCAACTATCATTCCTAACAAAAATGTAATTGAAGAATTCTGGAAAAATATACTATCTCAGCCGGAATCATATAATAAGCAAGCAAAGTGGATTAAACAAATCGAGCAATTGAACGACCATATACAAGAACAAAACTTTGAAGACATAAACGTGGATCAAATTAAATTTGCTATTAGAAAACTAAAAAATTGGAAATCACCAGGAAATGATAAAATACAAAATTATTATCTTAAATATTTTATCAGCACACACAAATTTCTAGCTAAATTATACAGCAGAATCCTTAATGGCTCCGAACCTATGGAAGAATGGTTTACAACTGGACGAGTTATGCTCATTCCAAAAGACGAAAACACCGAAGACCCAAAAAACTGGCGTCCGATCGCATGCTTACCAAGCATGTACAAATTGTTAACGTCAGTCATTAACAATGAAATCTACAAGCATTGTACTGATAACAATATTATGGCACCAGAACAAAGAGGATGTTGACGAAATGCTAGAGGCTGTAAAGATCACCTTATGGTAAATAAAGCTATACTGGAAGATGCTCATAACTCTCAAAAGAATCTCAGCATGGCTTGGATAGATTACCAGAAAGCTTTTGACAGCGTATCGCATGAATGGCTACTGAAAGTGTTAGATATCTACAAATGCTCACGAACTGTCAAACAGTTTTTAAAAAAAACCATGCCTACATGGCGAGTAATTATTAGAGATGAAACGGATAGTGATTTGGCCGGATACCGGATACCGGATATCCGGCAGGCACTGGGCCGGATAGCCGGATATCCGGCGGCCGGATATCCGGCTCAAGATATGCGTTTCGCACTAATTGAGCAAGTCTAAATATTACGCACCAAGGTGCGTGCGGGTGCAAGTGGGCGAGATTATTCGTGCATTTTTTATATGAAGATCTTTCCTAAATGATCGTATCACAATCGTTTGCAAACGCGAAACAATTTCCGATCCTAACGAAATTTGTAAATATGTATCTTTTGTCTCCTTGGAGTGGTGTATACTGTATATAAATGGAGAGGTATCTTTAAATGAAACCGCGTAATATACTGTTCATACTGAACAAATTTTCCAAAGTAACATATTGGAAAAACAAAATTGAACCTGCCCGCCCAATGCCCTTTCAAAATTTACAGTAGGTTTTCAAAATGAATAAGGAAACATGAAAATATTTTTTCATTTCCACAAGTATGTTTCTTTGGAAAAGTTGTTTAGTATGATTTCAGTATGACCATGGGTTTTTATTAAAAGATACCTGTTGAGGTACATTCCGTATATTGTGAGAGCAAAAGAAGCTGGTGTAATGTATGAAGAAAAGCATAAACGTTTATTCCCAACAATTGATGTAAAGCTTGTCTTTATCTACCAAAGCTCAATTCTTATTCACTTTATGTATTAGAATTTAGATTATTCAATCGTTGATACAACTATTTTGTGATTTAAACGACTTTTTGTATGTTGAGTTAAGTATCCGGTATCCGGCCGGATACTAACTACTATCCGGCCGGATACCGGATACCAAAAATATGGCCGGATAGGCCGGATACCGGATAGTAACCGGATATCCGTTTCATCTCTAGTAATTATGACAGCACGTAGCACGAAGGAATCTGTTACTACTGAGCCGATCTACGTTCGACGTGGTATCTTCCAAGGAGATTCACTCTCGCCACTTCTGTTTTGCCTCGCAATTAACCCATTATCTCAACTTCTTGCTAAATATGAAAATAAGGGCTACAAACTAAAGGACAGTTTATATGTTAACCACTTACTTTATATGGATGATCTTAAAATCTACGCAAATAACAAAAATAACTTAAGAGTACTACTCGACAGTACAGAAATATTCACTGATGACATAGGGATGAACTTTGGCCTGAAAAAATGCAACACACTACATCTTATATCAGGACAGATGCAAGATCATGATGGAGAAGGACACGTACTTCTTAGTGGAGAAACTTTTAAACACCTAACAACAAACCAAAAATATAAGTACTTGGGAATTCATGAATCTGGAAAAATTGAACACAACGAAATTAGACAACGAGCTGAAAAAGAATACTTTCGCAGATTAAAATTATTGGTTAAAACACATCTCACGGCGAGAAACCTTATTTGTGCTATTAATGCATATGCTATCCCGGTTGTTCTTTACTCATTTGGAATAATTAACTATAAAGAAACAGATCTGAAAAAAATTGATACGAAAACTAGAAAAATATTTGCTATAAACAAAATACACCAACAGAAAGCAGACGTAGACAGACTGTATATCCCAGTAGAAGAAGGAGGAAGAGGATTAATTAATATAGAAAGATTATACAAAACGCAAATGATTAAATTTAAACAATACTTACAATTTAACAAAGAAAATGACCACCTCGTGAAAATTATAATACAACATGATAAAAATAGAGCAAAATATTCAATATATAAAGAAGCAGATGAAAACTTGTCTTAAATAGGGCTCATAGCAACAAATACATACACAGATAAAGAAATAAAAAATGCAGTTATTAAGAAACATGTAGAGTCTTGGAAAGCTAAACCACTACATGGTCAGATAGCTTTAAAGGTTCTAGAAAAATCTAGTATTGACAGAGCGTTTTCTTTTAAGTGGCTTAAAACCCAACAAATCTCACCTTCTTTTGAGTCATCTATTTTTGCAATCCAAGACCAAGCTGTAATTACCAAACAAAATGAAAGGGATATACAGAAAAAACCGGTAGATGGTAAATGCCGACTTTGTTTGTCGAAAGACGAGACCATAAATCACGTTATTTCGGGATGTGAAAAACTAGCCGGCACTTATTACACAAAAAGACACAACAATATTGTTCAATACATACACTGGGCACTAAGTAAGAAATACAAATTTGAAGCTCCACAATTATGGTGGCAACACCACCTGACACAACCTCAAGTTATTGAAAATGAGACGGCAAAAATTATGTGGGAAATACCCATCCAAACCGACGTTACAGTAGTCCACAACAGACCGGATATTGTATTAATAGACAAAATTCAAAACAAAACATATTTAATAGATATAACGGTACCTTCAGATTACAATATTGAAACTAAAGAAATAGAAAAATTAAGTAAATATCATCTACTTAAAACTGAAATAACAAGATTATGGAAAACTTCGACCACAGTCATACCAATAGTGATAGGGGCAACAGGCATAGTGGCAAAAAGTCTACATAGATACAGTGACATGCTAAATGCTAAACTAAACCTACACATTATACAAAAACAAGCTGCCATTCACACAACCACAATAGTTTCAAAATTTTTAGGAAACTCTGTTTTTACCAACGGCGACGCTGGGCTTCCTTTTCCCTAAGGGTCTTGGGGCGGGAAGTTCGCAAAGAGAAAACCGATTACTAAATCGAGTAAAAGCTGCACAAATATAATATTAATATTAAATAAGGTTTAAATAAGTTTTCACCCTTCTTGCTCCTCTCGTATACATACACAGCATTAACTCTCTCACTCTTTGACACAAACTCACAGCAATGAAAAATTACTACACCTACACTACATCCCTCTTACACAGGTTTATACACCCTTACACTCACCCTGACACATATGTTAACTCTCAACTGAATTTTTAATAAAATCTAATTTTTTTTAATCTAATGAATTGAATAAATTTTTAATCTAACTATGTTTAATATTTGTCCTTTTCTATACTAATTATTATGTTTTTTTATTTTTTATTAATCAAATTTTCTGTATACACCTTCGATTTCTTGTTTGTATGCTTTTTACAATTTAAGTTAGTATAAGAAGAATCCTTTATTGGCCTCTGTTCGGGTAATCTTTTCTGTTATTATTGTTTTGTAATGTGCTGTGGATTTCTGTGCGAATAATAAAATAAAATACAGGTAACAATAATATTTTATTTTTAAACCTGAAAATTTTAACCGTTTCTTCACAATCTTGGAAGAAAAGTTCACAATACATCCACAACGTTTCAAAATTGTAAGAGAAAATCCAGATACTTTTCCAACAAAAGCAACATGGCCATTCTAACAAACTCCATATACCGAAACATAAATTGTCTAAATCTACCAAGTCCGTCTAAATTGCAGGATCTGGAATAAACAATGCGTTTCCTGATGAAATCAAGTCTTGTAAAGAAAACACAACATTCCTAACTAAACTAATGCCTCAGACACATTCTCGACGAGTGGCGAGGGAAATTGTGAGGGACGTCGTGTGGCTGCGTTATTCACGCTGTCAATCGCAACAAGCCAAAGCTGCGAAGGTGAACATAGGTGACTGTGCTTTGTTACGCAAGGGCGAAGTGGCTGCACTTTGCGCAACGCCGAAGCAATTGCAAAATGAAAAATGTTTTTTTTTTGCTTACCCTCTGAGTGCTTACCAAAATTTTATTAAACAGGAGCAGCTAATTGCAGCTTATATAATTAATATGGTGTACAAAAATAATTACAGCCATCCAGAATGACATTACTTGCCGATTGATTTTGAAATGTTTGCTGGCCATGAGTTGCTGATCAATCAAGTAGCTATTTCTGCTCACATATTATATTTTTCTGCTCACAAAAATACCAATACTATGCTAACCATTTAAATAAAACTCGTTGTTTTCTGCATGTATGCCACCGCTTGAATTGCGTGCGGCGCATGGATACGTGAAGATTGAGGCGAGTGGAGCAGTGCGTGGCTGGGTAGGGGAACATCGCGGCAGTGTCGTCATCGTGAAATTTCAAGTTGCCGTATCTAAAGTTTCAAATTGCCGTATTTATGGAAAAAAAAGCGAAAATTGCCGTATTATTATATTTATTTAAGAAGTGTTTATTATATTAATAAATTAAATTCATAATACGGTACAGTACGTATATTACGGCAATCACCGTATGAATAACAACGCAAGCAGCAGCGGGAAAGGCAACGTGTGGCTGGGGCTTAAGAGCCTGCTCCGAATCGTACTTCATACATATCTAAAAACCATAATAACTCGCGAAAGTAGAACAATTCAATCAAATAAATTTTAGGCTTTCATTTATACGGTCAATATGAAGTGGTGTATGTGCCTGATTTTTTCACAAACATCGCGTTAAAGACCAAAAAAATATTTAAAATAATGAGTTTTCGCCATAAAATCGAGTACTTTTACAAGGCTTCGTTAAGTGACTTATAAACATTTAACAAGCAAAGTAAGCACATACACCACTTGAAAGTATCATCAATAGTCTAATTAATTAAAACAGAATAAAAAATAACAAGTAATCGAGTTACAATTAAGGTATTCGGAAATAATTTTCTGAAGTTACTATACATTAGTGCCAAGATTTTTTTTTAATGAACCTGTACTTCATCTTGTAAGGTAACAAGTGGTATTTATTTTGTTCAGAAATTTGAATTTTTACCGTCTTAAAAAGCCATAACCCCGAACCCTGTTTTGCCCAATCTCGGAACTCCGACTCTTAAGAGCATGGCTACTTGAAAAAGTGTTCTTTAGGAATATTACATTCAATATAAAATATAAACAATAATTGTACATCGCATATGTTTAAATCAAGGATAACCATAAAATATATACATTTAATATAAAAAAATATAAGTTTTTTCATAAAAGTAAATTGTGTCCTGTAAATAACTTTATTTATTAATAAATTATGTTTATTACCTATCCCACTTGTGCTCTCCCCATACCACGCATGATTCCAGCAAGTGCGATGGAAATACACTGTATCTACGGTGCGTGCTAGGCCCTCTGGTTTGTAGTCGACCCGATCATTGAACTTGCAGTGACTCTTTCCTAAGCCAGAGAGATGAAATATTTATTGCTTTGTCGCGATTGCTTGAAACCCATCAAAGGATGCCATCCCGGTCTCTAGTTTTGTATGATAGTGTAAACTAGCCATCGATAAACAGCGACCTTGAAACTTCGTAAAGCGTTATTGCTTATCCATCTCCTAGTCGTATTGACACATTTGTATACTAAATAGCGTTCAATAATCATCCCTATAGCTCCGCAATAAGAATTGAGCTATTGGCCTTAGAATCTTGGTTGGTAACCGTTTTCAATGTTAAGCGATAAATCGATCGTAAGCTTTTAGTAGATTGTTGGCCATGTTGCCAGTTGATGGATGAGGATGTCCTCTTAATACTGTCCTCGGGCTGCTAAGTAATTAATTTAGTTTTGGCTAGCCTAATGTGTTGGGTTCCGTTGAAAATGGACACCTTTATTAATAAAATAACAATTAAAATCACTCTGATTAACAAATGTAGACTGTTTTGGAAAAATAACCAATGTCCAATTTTATCGAATTTGTTTTTTTTTTTTGCTCGATGGATTCTCTATTGTGCATACAATAATCTGGTAATATTAGAATCAGCAAAAACAACCAAAGTACATTCAAAATGTAGCTACAAAAACAGAGTGCTTCCGGAAAAACCACCAACGTCAGTAACGTTTCTATAAAGAATAGCCAATAAATAAACAATATTTTTTTACTTTTTATGTACAAAATTAAGTATTTTCATATATACATGTTTAATAAAAAAACATAAATAAGGATTTTTCCATGTAACTAATTTTATAAGGTTTTATTTACCTATGCCCAACGGTTGGTAGATGTGGGCTGATTGATTTTGATATTTACTTCCTGTAAAATGTCAGAAAAGTGACATTGGTTGTTTTTCCAGAACACTCTTCAATTGATTTACAAGACTTCCAGTACGATCGTGCCTCCTTTACTGGGCCAAGGACTTTGAGTATGTTCACCTCCTTGCTACTTTAAATATGCCCCTGAAGTCAATCTTAATCCAACTATTTCCATCTAGACCCCTTACAAGAGCGTTCATGACAGACTTTTAATTCCGTCGCATTTTTTTTTATGCCTTGTTTCTTTTAGAAAGTTTTTCAAAATGGCCAATAAATTAGCGATTTTATTAAGTCTACCTGTAAATTTGTAACAGTTATATCCACAGTTTGCAGTACACGTTAAGGCGCCTCTTGCCGGTGTCATCCGAATATGATGCTATTGATATAGTTATTTCTCAAACTACAAAGAACAACTTAATTATAGGAAATTATTCTCGCGTATAAGAAACAGCATGAAAATATTGTTTAAAGTCGAGCTGTTTTTAAACTTAAATTAAGTTGTTGTTTCTTTGAGACCACTAATGGTATAATTGCATTTAAACCCAAGCAAAATATTGCTTATAAAAGTTTTGTTTATTTTTCATCTAACGCGTCCTTGTGTGACGTATTACTTTCTTCTATTTTGCACTATCCGGAGACTCAGCGATGTCGTAATGCAATGCGCGCTGATATAAACGTTATTTCAATATAGTTTCTGTCGATATTTGTTCCGACACAGGTCGACTCAAGGTCGTTGGCAGCTACCTGCCCCTTAATGTGTTGAGAGGTACCGCGGGCAGCGAAGTATGGGTAAATTCTTAATGGGGCAACAAAAGGCCGTTATTTCGCGACCCGCCGAACTTCACCCCAGTATTTCATTAGCCCGATTAAATCACTGCTTAGTGGCTCGTTAACTCACTTTTAAGAGTATGGCTTACCCTAGGAACTTTTCTTATTACACGTCCAGCACAATAAGTCCAGTGGCAAATACTTTATTTACTTTTGATAGAGGCGATTATATGTTGGCTCAATGGTCTCTTTTTCTTGGACGGGTAATTGGAGTGTTTTTAGCTTAGCTAATATCTACTGAAATATTTTGTAGGCAAAAAAATATTGAATTTCAATAGATTTCCTCAAATTGCTTTTACCTTTTCTATGAAAAAATAATCAAGTCGACCCCTTAATCGCGTTTGTCTACGGAACGGTTAAAAAAAATGGATTGGAAATATATTTTTTTAGACAAAAGTATATATTTTATTACTTTGCTTATAAGTACGTTCCCTTTATAAAAGACCAACAAAAAAATGTAAGTTTTTCAATATAAAGGAGAGACCTCATTTCTTCCAAAGAACCCTCGAAAGGTTGTTGATGCTCTAGGCTCAGGTAGAGGCTTAACAAGAGATTAAGTTTCTAGTAGTTACGACACTGCTCAGTATTCCAAGTTTTCTTTTATTGCTTCTTGTTGCTAATTAACTATTGTTAGAGTGTGAGCAATAAATACTACCATTCATCAACCTGGTTCGACCACTGCTGGATATACAACGTGTAACAGAAAGGTGTAACTATATTTGAAGAGCTTATTCAGTCAATGGTATAGAACAACTTTTCATATGGAGCCAACCCTGAAATCTCAAAAAAAAATATCTGACCTTCCATACATTTCGGCCGAGCAGCATTGCATTTTTTTTTCGAGATACAGGGTTTGTTCCATAGTAAAAGTTGTTCTATATCATTGACTGAACAAGCTCTTCAAATATGGTTACACCTTTCTGTTACACGTTGTAGACCTTTCAAAGATTTCGCCACTCTTTGCGTTCCTCCTGAAAGAAATGTCCATACCTATTCACACACGCCGGGAAGGTGGATTGGTGAGTGCGGTGCCGAAACCCTCGCACCAGTGACGCCGCTGCCCGTCACCAGTTGGTCACCAGTCTGTTGTATACAGGGTGTTAAAATGAAGTTGCGGAAGCTGAAAAAAAAATCTGAGAAACCGAGAAAAAAATCTGTTGTTTCATAAATTTTGGTTGGTTAGCTATATAACTTTTCCAAATGAATGAAAATCCAGATTTTGTTAAAACCCATCTAATTAAAAATATTTGAGTTCGTACAAGATTCCTATTCCTCAAACGAGGAAAAAAAGTGTGTCTGAAGACCTTTCTTCAATAATTGTTTCTATCGAAGAAAATGTATCAAAACATGTTTTCCCAAAAACAAAACCCTAGAAATATTTAGTGAAAATTCATATTCCAGAAATTGATTACAATACTATAATACAATACATAGAAAAAAGCACCCCTGTTTTATTTACATAGCCTCTTAATACACCCTGTATGTTTTTTGCACAAATTAATCCCTTGGCTTAGCTATTAAATCTTACATCACTGCTAGTCTACCATTTACCAGTTATCCATTACAGCTTAATGTATTAATTACACATATGCATGACTCAAAATTAGAGCGCGCCCCCTTTATGACATGGTGTTAAGTAATTATTCATGAAACAATGTTACATGTCCAATAGTTCTATTAAGGGTAAGTACTACGTTTAAAACGAAAATCAGAGAACCTTGGTAGCTCAGTTAGAAGAGCATTTGCCGTGTAAGCATTTACAAGAAAATTTTTACAAAGTATTTTGTCTTTTTACTTAAAATTGTATTTGAAATGATTCCATTCAAAATTGATAGTAAAAGGCGTTACTTTGCGGAAGTTCATCATCAACTTATTGATATATTGATAACTAGTCTGTCGCCCACGTCTCTGCCCGCGTTTTTGCTATCTCTCCCGTTTTTGGTTTGGGCGTTATTACCAACATCCCTTAGAACCTAAACGTTAACCGGCGGGTCTACCGCGTAATTCTCGTTTTCATCAACATCAACTTGAGATTTAAATTAGACGTGCGTGCGACGACGCCCGCCTAACATGCCATCTCTTTTGCACGCGTTGAATTTCGCATGCATTTGCTTGAAGTTAATACAAATGATAATTACGCGGTAGAGCCCCGGGTGACAACGATAAAAAAAAAACACATCCAATTCCGTTGAGTGGTTCTCGAGTTAAAACGGAACAAATAAATTCAAAAAAATTCAAATAAAATTTTCATTTTATCTTTGGTACAAATATTAATAACACATTAAATTTATTGAAAAAGGCGTTACTTGGAAGTCCATCATGAATTTGTGGATATATTAATAATTTGCAATATTCGGCTAAACACTCTTACCATGCTATTCAAAATACAGACTCAAGCACCGCCCGCCCTCCCGCATAAGACATGCACAAGCAAAGCAAGCAGTACGAGCACAAAATAAAGCAATCTTAAATAACAAGCAAGAAAACTTATCGACACGTGTTTCGCCTCTAAACGAGGCACCCTCGGGATGAGTTGTCCGCCCATTTTGAATAGCATGGTAAGAATGTTTAGCGGAATATTGCAAATTATTAATATATCCACAAATTCATTAATAACACATACAATTTGAAAATTTTAAAAATATTCAAAGTAAATACACGACTTCCGTACTAATTTATTATTTAGGGTTGTTTATATGTCGCAGTAAGATGGTTATAGCCGTTATATCATTATATCCCTAGGGATCCCAAAGCAACCTTAAATAACAAGCAAGAGAACTTATCGACACGTGTTTCGCTTTAAACGAAGAATCCTTGGGATGAGCTGCTCGTTCGGCAGCTCCACAGCAACTGATTGAATTCTTACCAGGCAAATTTGGGGGTTTTGCCATAGATTTATTTGTAAATACAAAAAATGTCGAGAGATATGGCGTGACACCCCGTTAGAACGAAGTTCCTTCCAATGTTTCAATATTGACGAGCAAATAAGCCGCCGCGCCCACCACTCGCATCTCTCACCCACTCCGTACTATGAAACGTGGTAAAAAGCGTTAGCGATAAAGAATTGTATGGAAAGCGATATTAAAAAGGTAACGGTCGAATCGTTACACTTTTTTCCGCCTATCTTCGTTCCAGCAAGCACGTCCAAAATAAGAACATAAAATCGGTGTCTGACGTAATGTCACCCTCTACTCAAGGAAAATTTATATTCTGAATAAGTTATTTACCTGAGGACTGAAATACGAAATAATGTTGTGAAATCAAAGCGCAATAGAAGAAGCCTTGTAACATAATTTGTTGTGAAAAATTTCTTTATTGAGCAAGCTTCATCTGTTACATAATAATAATAGGTCTTTACATATGAAATTGCCGTTTTCTATAGATAATTTGACGGAAACTCAGTTTTCAGTGCTAACATTTTTGCATTTTTTTTAGGAATGACAAACTCAAATTATTTAATTTCATAATAAATATACAAATTAGACAACATTAAGTTAACAGCAACATTAGTTTAATTTTTGAAAAGTGTCAGCTATAAAAAATTGTTACGAATCTTATCATGGAATTGGATGGCATTTAGGAGGAAATGTTTTTGAAGATTTCGTTTTGGTTAATATACTGACAATAAAAACAAAATTTAATACGTAGATGTAAGACCTTAAAATCAACTTTCAAATAAAAAAAATATTGGAAATAGCTATTGAATTACAGAAATTATGAACTTATGAATCTGTAGGAAAATTTCGGCAATTTCATATGTAAAAACCAATTATTACGAATATTTCCTCATTCGTCTCTACAAAGTAAACATCAAACAAGAAAGTAACCTAAATAATAAGTACGATAAAATAAGTTACCCTAACTCTACCATTACCGTTTATTAAATAAAATAAATCTAAATAAATGTATGTATATAAAAAAAAAATTATGTGAAAAAAGGTTTCTTGCGTTCAGTTTTATTAATAATATTATTTCAAGAAACACCTGACAAAATACAAGGGCTCATAGCAAATAAATACCCAATGTAAATATATTGGTTTTGTTTAGGTTAAGACGTTTTTATTTTAGTATTTTTATTTAAATTTTTATGTTATTTAAGTTAATTTTATTGTCTAAAATTAAAAACACTATTAGGTAGGACAATAAAATAACCATGAAAAAAAATACCTTACAAAATAGAAAACACAACCTTTAGGTCCGAGAACTCCGAGTTTACCTCCTTATTACTTAATATATTAAAAATTCTAGCGGTTCCAACCATTTTGTATGTAACATGTTTCAGTGACAGAATTACTGGTTCTCTAAATAAAATGAACTTGTCAAGTAATCAGTCCAACCCTCGCTAACTTACTTTTCAGCTAGATCAAAGATTCCAAAAGTTTAGATGAGCCTTGGCAACTAAAATCTATTGCATTGTTTTTGAATGGGTGCGTTAACATAATGCCGACGCGCGCACACTTATGAGTGCGCAATCTGTCTACCTACGGTCAGCAAACTGATCAGACTACTAAAGTTGTTAAAATGATTAACTTTAAGTGCACTTAAGACGCCCAACTATCACTGTGTTCAGATGAGCACTGATTCCAAATGTGTGAGCGTCACCCATTTAAAGGTGGAAACATTTTGTTGCTGCCATAGTACGGTAAGGGCTTATCTTTACTTTTGAAATCTTTGATCTATATCTTATACTTTCTGTCGCAACATTACAAGAAATGAGTCTTTTGCTGTTATTCTGGCAAACATAACGACTAAAACTTGCAAATAAAAAATGAGAGTTAGCTTAGTTTTCTCGAGAGACGCTGTCCGGACACTTTTTTGTCCCTTGAGTAGGCGGCTTTCATGTTGTCTGAAATATGAAATAAGGCCTCTGCTAGACCGCAAGTAGTACCTAAAACTCAGTCAAATAAAGAAATATCCACTTGATTTGTACCTCTGATCAAAATATACCCAAAAATATATTAGAACAGGGACAGGCTGAATAAAAGCGCTGTGCAGATGATATTTTTGTCATTTTCAGAAAAAAGCAGTTTGATTCCGTTTTTGTCATTAAATTATCTAACAATTATAATCTGTCTATAAGACAAATAAAGATAATATTTATATATGAATATAAATTGAATGTATTATGTATTGAATGGTGACTACGATATATTTTAACAGCGAATAATCTGATTTCAATTTACAAGCTACGTGAAACAACGTTGTTGACCCTCATAAAATTCACACGGCAGTACCCTCTTAGACTTTACTCACATTCGCAATGGTGGCATCCATTACAATATTTATACATTACTTTATCTACTCCTATACTACATAAGGTAATTATGACATCAAAAGCGGTTTTATAAGTACCTACATTGTTTGTCCGATATTATAATAGAACACTATAACACCGCAATTTAGCTCTGTGATTGGCCCAATTTATTAGATACTACATCGTAAGAAAACCAATCAGCACCAATGACGAGAAATAAGTATTCTCTCGTCCTTGCTTCTGATTGGTTCTCTGCGGTTTCAGAACATTATGAACGAGTGTTTTTTTTCTCATTTGTCGTGAAATTTTTGATGGTAAAGTATTGTGTCTAACTAGACATAATTGGGACACTCGTGCAGACTGTAAGAAGCACGCGTCAATGTCTCTCATTTTCACATTTGCACAAAATACTTTGTTACAAAACGCCGCCGTATAGGTAACTCCTTATTCTACACTTTTCTTTTCCAACTTCATGTCTCAATATGTTTTTAGAAATCGTACCCATAGACGGACGGAGGACTTGGCAAGATTTCAGTTCATGGAACATCTGTAGCTCCTTGATTTCATATCTTCCTAGTACTCGAAACAATCGTATTACGTGCGTTCTGCCGGGACAGCGAAAATCTGAGCTCTCACAAAGGAAACGGGATTTCCTCTGATATTTCATTCTTATAACATTTTCTTTGATTTTCTCTCAACTCGTGGCTTCGTGAAGTAGCTGTGTAGAATTGAAACAGCTGAGTTCATATAAAGTAGCCATCTTGGATCACAAAAGAGATACAAGGAACGGTTATTAAGTTTTTAAATGAGTTTAAACATAGCAAAATGTGTTGGTACAGTCGACGCTACGTGATAGTATACCATGTAATACACTTAGCCATCATATTGTCCAAGGACAAGTAAGAATTTTTTCCGCCTCTGCCGGGGTGTTGCGGGGTAATGCGGGGAGGGTACTAAGCAAGCAAATAGGGATGGGATAGTATAGGTTGACATGGTAGTACAATTTCACTGATTTGTTGGCGTAAAAAATTTGCCCTCCACGATGTCAAATGGCTTCGTGGTAGTTATGTTAATCCTTGCCGTGGGAAAAAACACAAAAAGAGCATATTTTACTAAACTATTTTAGCCAGATTATTCCACGCATTCGCTCCAGGCGTACTGAAATACTTACCGCTAATATTTCCAATAAATCTATCGAGAACAGGGTATAATCTAAGAGTTAAATCGAGTAGAAGAGCTCTATGGATAGAGGTTGGAGGCATGTGAGTTGGCGCATCGAAGAGTGAAACGACGAAAGGTTAAGGGGCTTGGTATCGCCAAAGGGTACTTTCTAAAGCCTACTGCTCGTTTATAACCGAAACAAAAATATTAAAATATATATATATAAATTATCAATTCTAACAAAACGTATGCAACATACTTCTTTTATATACCACAAAAACTTCTATATGAAAAAAAATTCATGAATTGCATTCACAGTCCATACTCGAAAACACCCGTGACACCCTCTCGGAGATTGCTGTCGTGATAATAAAAAAGATTTTTATTTTTTATCATGCCTACCTCACGTATATTAAACTAGCTTCTGCCCGCGGCTTCGCCCGCGTGGCCTACAGGAAACAAATTACATTTTTTTCAGAAACAAACATTATAAGTGCTCTCACTCCCTCTGGGAGTCAAGGTGTAGTGCTCGACCGAAAAACTTGCATGCTCAGACTACGAACGCGCCCTGCTCGGCCTTCGGCCTCGCGGGCGCGTTCTCCGTCCTCACATGCTCGTTTTTCGGCCTCACCAGAATGCCAAACACGGGGACTCACCGATCAAAGTTTTTTCGAAAGAGTGTCAAAATCCCTATCAGTTGTCAAAAAATTTCAAATTTGAATACAGCAGCGTAATTGGCGACCCCGAATGCCCCTTGAGTTTTATGCAAATCGGAATACTTTTTTTGGACCTGTCAAAAAACTGTCAAAACTGTTTAATTTGTTTTTGGTCATGTAGCCCCAGCTTGACCGATCACAATAGTTGAAACCCGAATTTCCTACGATTAGCCGTTCGGGAGATATGGCCGATCAAATGTTTGGCAATTTTTTTTTCGACTTTTTTTTTAACGTCGTCTAGATCTTGCCGAGCCCTTTTCTTAGAGTACCATGAACATGGGTATATAGCATTAGCTGTTTGGGAGATACGGGCCTGTAAAGTTTTGACACTTTCGGCGGGTAGATCTCGTCGAAACCTTTTCCTAGAGACCCATCAACATGGGTCTAAGTCACAAATTATAGAGGGATAGTCTAAGTCTAGCCGTTTGGGAGAAACAGGCCGTCAAAGTTTTCACATAAAAAAAGAACTTTTTTTGGTACCCCGTGGTCCAACCCCTTCAACCTTCCATTCCAAAAATATTTTGCTGGGATATTGAAAGATATAAATAGATAGATAGATAGATAGATAGATAGATAGATGGACAGATAGATAGATAGATATATTGTGGATATATAGATAGATAGATACCTCAAAAGGAAAAAATGGAACCCTAATAGAATCACTTGTGTGGCTGTCTGTCTGTTCGTCTGTTACAGCCGATTTGCTCTGGCACACATACTTTCAAGAATTTTCATGTCCACTATATTAAATTTCAAAATCGATGCCATTTTCATAATTAACGTCCCAAAAAACCATAAAAACGACACCCATATTGATATTTACACATTTCAACATATTAACCCCATCGCACCCCAACAGGGGATGATGGTATTTCACGTCCACTACGTTGGATTTAGAAATCGTTGTTGTTTTCGTAATCAGCAA
Organism: Ypsolopha sequella; assembly: GCA_934047225.1. Classification (NCBI taxonomy): domain Eukaryota; kingdom Metazoa; phylum Arthropoda; class Insecta; order Lepidoptera; family Ypsolophidae; genus Ypsolopha; species Ypsolopha sequella. Next base: position 5,308,039 of record OW204002.1, on the reverse strand, counting down.
CCCGATAAACCATACAAACGATACCCATGTTGGTTTTCAGACTTTGTCACCCCATTTCCCTTTTTTAGGGGTTGAATTCAGGAAATGCCTTTTTTACGTCCACTACGTTGGATTTTAAAATCGTTGTTGTTTTCGTAATCAGCGACCCTATAAACCATACAAACGATACCCATGTTGATTTTCAGAATTTGTCACCCCATTTCCCCCTTTTAGGGGTGGAATTCTGAAAAACCTGAAACACATGTTTACTCATTTATAGATAGGAGTACTCTTGTGAAGTCTCGAATAAAATAGTCTAACTAATCTTGTTTCCCCATACAAACTTTGGACCCCCTTTTCACCCCCTTAGGGCGTGAATTTTGAAAAATCCTTTCTTAGTGGATGCCTACACTATATATGGTATTTATATGCAAAATTTCAAGTCTCTAGGACCAGCGGTTTAGGCTGTGCGTTGATATATCAGTCAGTCAGTCAGTCAGTCAGTCAGTCAGTCAGTCAGGACTTTGAATTTTATATATACAGATGATATATCAGTCAGTCAGTCAGTCAGTCAGTCAGTCAGTCAGTCAGGACTTTGAATTTTATATATACAGATTGGCTTTAAAACTACACAATCATTCTGCCCTGAGCCGTTCTCCTCCTCCAGCAGCTGAACAATGGTGCAGAAGCTGGAGGCGAAGCTCTACACACGCACGATTGTATTAGACGGGGCTATAACGGATAATTTTTTTTAAATTTTTGCGCTATCTTAAGCTGCACCCAAGTGTTTTTGTCCAACGTGCCAATTTAGTTGCCTTCGTCTTCGTCTATAACTACAGTGGAGCTGGTAATTACTCTGCGCTATTAGTGGGCAATCACTGAAGTATACTAGTATTTACAATGGTATTTATGGATAGAAGTGTCGGAGCATCGCTGGTTCTTTTGTATAAATAAAAACTCCGAGATGAGATTTTTAAAGTGGACTGGATCTGAAAGGCACCGAAATTTGCAGAATCTACAATTTTAGTGAAGGTACACAATAATTTTATCATAATTATAAAATTTGGAGCAACAGATAGCTTGCTCAGACGACATATGTGCCTTAGTGAAGAAAGTGAAGAAAAAATATCGTAGTACAAACTTTTGTTTAAAAAAAATAATAATTTAGAAATCAAATATTGCTAACAGCAAAAAGTTTGTATGTACTTTTGTACATAATCAGTACCTTAGTAATTTTACGGGTATTATGAAAACACAACCACGGGGTCTCACTACCGCAATGCACCCCGTAGACGGCACTCGAGTCAATCGAGTGTCACGCATGCGCTACACCTATAAGCTCTCGCTGATACTACGTTAGGTACTTAGAATAAAGAAATCTGAGGTAAGGTACCTACGCGTTTTGACTTTTCATGTTTTAGCTTTAGATAGTCAAAGTCATGGATAGTCATGGATAGAGGCAATTACAACGTTGTGATCTCCGTAGAGTTTCTTCCGATACATACTTATGTGTACCTACATACATGATCTTAAGGCAATGTGTAAAAGTTTTAGCGTCCCTGTTACTCCATATGCAAAAAAACCCTCAGTACGAGAGGGACGGATTGGAAAAGTAGTGGAAACGTAGCAAAAAGTCTGTTTCTTATTGATATAAAATGTACTAAAGTTGCTATCAAAATTTCGTTCAACCAGGTCCTAGATATCGTTAAAACCCATCTAATAAAATATAATTGCAGTCCATATGTCATTCTAAATTGTCGAACCAGGAGAATTGGTGCCGAAAAAGACCTCACTTCAATAAATATTTCTATCGAGCCGAATTTCTACAATCGCGTTTCTGTTTTAACAGATCCCTAGAAAAGGAATCCAAAAATAATATATATTTTTTCAAAATAATACATTATCATTACTGAAGTAGATATGCACGTTCTTAAAGTGTCGATTTTTTTTTCGTAGCGCCTTAAGGTTAAACGTCAGCCGCTTAGTGCTTCTTTATTTATTATTTATTTACTTGTAAATCTAACATGCTCCTCCTCGCTCCGCTCTATTTTTGACTTTTGGTGAAAGATTTTCGATTATATATATTACAATTTACCCAATTTTACGATCTGACCGTAACATATTTTATATATTTAGTATAAACGGTTCAAAGCAGTTCTTCGTCCCAATAGTTAAGCCCTTTTTTTGTTGTTGTGTAAGAATAATAATTATTATTATTTAAGTTAGTATAGGCGGTAACAGAATAACAGCGTCCACTTTGCTCTTGGCTGTAGGGACAAAAGCTGAGTCACCAACCTTTTCAACGGATTCATGCAAAGTTTCTTATAACTTCGTTTTAAATAACAACTTGTTTGTACTACTATTATGTGTGATCTGTTGAATAAAAATCTTTATTTATTTTATATATAAAATTTAAAACATTCTGTTTACGAAAACATCTGCCTCGATCGTTATGTGTCTTGGCCCATGAAATCAAAATCTTCTAAGTATGCCAGTTTGACCACGCTCTGTGATTGGTAAATTTATTCACATAATGGGTTTTGCTCACAAGCTCTTTGATGAGTTCGAAAATACATACCCGCCGTATAATTATGTTGGCAAAATTTGCATATTCTAATATGGAAGCGTTGGTTTCAATGCAATGTGGTTTCATGGTTCTAATTCTAGCCAATCCTAATAATAACGCACAATTTTAATCTATTTTTATGTTTTTTATCTACGTTGTCACTACAATCCCTACGCTTATTAAACATTAAACAAAATTTCGCTTTTTAAGTTAGTATTCCAAAACTATGTAATAATATATTAATAATTATATTATAACGTATATAACAGTTTTTGTTAAAATATATACATAGTAGTAGTTTATGCTACAAGGGCGAAAAGGAATAAATTACAAGGATGATTTAAAACACGAGCGTAGCGTAATTTATTGCTCTTACGCCCGTGTATCATACTATGTATTTCAATGCATAGTGTGAGGAAATAAAACAAATATAATTAAAGAAAACAATTCAATTATTAAAATTTAAAGTTACATTGTTACAATTTTGCAAGTTAATGATTGGCTCAAAAGGACTGTATCCAGAGCCGTTAAACAGAGGAAAAAAAGTATAACATTTATGGTACACAGGAAAGGTTGCAGTTTAGCCAACTTCCCGTAAATAAAAAATAAGGCAAAAAAGGCCTTAAGGCAAAATAATCAACTTTCTGTTCGGTTTTGATGCATAAAAAGTGGGCCTTTACGAGCACTTGCATTGAAAATAAATAAGAGCAAGATATATTTCGAACTCTCTTGGGCTAGGCATCAGTTGCATTGATTGAAAGTACCAAAAATAATGACAATTCATATTATAAAAGACAAAAATGAAAAAAAGCTTTTTCTGGTTAAATGTATTATCTCTGATAATAATTATATCACCGTTTGTTAGCGCCCTGAATGGTTGAACCCACATACATCGATTGAACCTTATTAATCGTCGTTTTTTGAAGCGTTGATTTGTTGATATTCCATGCCAAGTAAATTAATACGTGCCAAATTTTAGCTCCATCAGCCCAGCTACTCTTGAGTTATGCAAAATAATTGGGACACGCTGTCTCAGTTTCCATATTTGCGCAAAACCATAAAAAACAACTTGATGGTTGCTCATTATAAGTGCAAACGAAATTTCAACGCCCGAGAGGAATCCAAAAATAGAAAAAATTAATTTAAACAGATTTTTCCAGCAATGGCAGTCATTTGAATTCTGGATTTCAAGTTAATTGGTCAGCAATTTTGCCGACGCCGACTCGGTTTTTACTTCATTAATAGGTTTTCTTACTTCCATCTCTAACGAACCCGAAAATTGCTGTTGATGGCAGTATTCTAAAGATTTTTTCAATTTGACGTAACGGGATGATTCGATGGTTTTGGCATATAGAGAAGAATAAAGACAAAAACAAATAATGAGGAAAGTGAAATGTGTGACCAGAAGGCCTATTATGTTTCTTTAGTTTCCATCTGGACTGGGTGTTTATCATCAAAAACATAGTTAAACTATTGAATTCCGATTGTCTAAGGATATATTCGCACTTTAAGTGACGACACAGTTCGTAAATAGTTCAATATCCACTAATGGCAATTTTGAAAGTTCCGTTTTTAGCTATGTTTTTGATGATAGGCACCTAGTCCAGTTGGCAATTAAAGATACAGAATAGAGGGGCTGATCGACCCTTAGAAGCCGTGTGCTGACTAAATTGAAGAGCACCCGAAAAAGTCCTGAACAGCCTAGCGTCAACGACGAAGTCTCTAAAATTTATTAAAAAAGGCGTTACTTTGCGGAATATTGCAAATTATTAATATATCACCAAATCGACGAAGTCTCTACCTCAGACAACTAGACATCTAGCAAAGGCAGATCCATCCATCCATCCATCAGCCTAGTTCGTCCACTGCTGGACATAAGCCTTTCCAGGACTTCGCCACTCCCGGTGGTCATCCTGAAAGAATTCCCCATACTCACACACGCCATCCATCGGTCCATCCATCCAACGAAGGAAAAAAAAAAAGTCAGATTTCGGGTGATTTTAGAAGTGATTTTCTACGGGTAGGTATTGTTTTTTTTATCGAAAGCCTAAAGTGAGCATTCCTTATATTTTTCATTTGATGAGACTTAACTTACTCTAATACACCTCATGGCATTTATTAGACTGCAATCAAATCTCGTACGAATTGCGCGTGGAAAATAATGTCAGAATAGCCATCCTAGATTATGGCGTGATAAATACCATGCCATAATAAATTCGGGTATTGTATACTAAATAAAGTCGAGTGAAATAAAAACTACACAATTTATTTTTTTTATTTTTTATTTTAGACTATTTACTACTAGATCATTATTAGAAAATCTGTTTTAGAATCACACGAAAGTTGCCGTTGGAATTTTTCCGTACGCACCAGAATCGGCAACCACGTCACTTCTCTCCAATAGAGCACACACCATCAACGTCCTGAGCCGAGGTCGTCCAGCTGGGGGCCATCAGGTGCGTATTGATTAAAAAATTTATTGGAGGTGAACGTTTTCGGTGTCCCCTCTCTTTTTACAAGACTGCCCTCAAAAAAAGAAGTGTATTGTTTCCAGCGTTCATGTATGTATTTTTCTTTATTCCATCATATCTTCTGAACGCTTTGATCAATTTCGATGAATGAGGTGTCATTATAATCTTTATACCATCCGGATTGGTACTAGGAGTAAAAAAAACGGATTGGTACTAGGTATAAAATAGGTATTAAATTAATAATAAAAGACATTAAATGACATAAAACATATACAACCTTATGACTAATGAGTTTTAATGAATGACATTTGAGTATGAATACAAATATATATAGCTGTGCAATTCCTCCATGTCATTCCTCTGTATGACGGTGTAAATATTGTGATGGTGCGAATGTTGTCGCTTTTGCGAATATACTTGAAATAAATATATATATATATTGCTACATAGAGCATTTATTTTATTTTTATTTTTGTTTAATTAAAACATTGTATAAACCTTATTTTCGAAATATATTTCGGCCCATAAGTTTTATACAATGTTTTAATTAAACAAAAATAAAAATAAAATAAATGCTCTATGTAGCAATATATATATATATATATTTCTTTCAATTAATAATAAAAAATATTGAACAAAGCGACTGCTATAATTTCAAAATGAACGTACATAGTGACGACACCGATTGCAGTCGGGGGACAAACAAAACAACAAGTATCCAATGTAGAGCTGTCCTAGATGCACTGTGTGTTGTTACTAAGTTTATATTCAAATTATGGCAGTCGTATTTTTGAATATTTTTATTATTTATTTTTATGTCTGGTATTGTTGTAAGGCCAACAGCAAAGATAGTCATAGTATATCAAGAAAAAAAAAACGGAACAGAAGCTTGTATGAATTGAAGATTGTGAAAGATTTATATAAGATATTGTATATTGTATTTTTATTTTATAATATACATAATCGGGTCTATCAAGATAATTTTTTACCTTTTTACGAAAAAGGGACACCCGACGTTTCGAGACAGTTGCATGTCTCGTGGTCTACGGGAGAAAGGAAAAAATTGATCGCGGTAGACCCGATTATTATATATTATAATGTGTACGAAACGCGAGAGTTTAAAGTTGTATTTTTATTTACTGGTAATACTATGATTTTCTATTTCAATGACTATTTTTTATTTCTTTGTTTATTGATAATTCTATGATTTTTTATCTCAATAATTTTTGTTTTTTTTTGCCCTTTATGTTTCAAGTTGTTATCAAAAAACCTAAACAATGTTTACAATGTTAGTATTGTTAAACTCCGGCCGTTCATTCGAGAGAATGGTGACGTTTGCAAATGTCAGGGGATAAAACCTTTTTTTTAATGTTTTGCATTTCAATATTTTATATTTATCATGATGATTTTAGGGTAGATTGTATATCGTTAAAAGGTCCCATTTGTTAATAAAAAGTATTTTTGTCGTATATATTTTCCACTTCCTAGTACAAAACTTAATGAATCAGCTGACTCAATTTCTACGTAAAAGTAAAAAAAAGCGCAAAAAATATTATTTTTGGCGAAAAGTTGTCTATTAGCAATACTGTCAAGTAATTTCTGACAAATCAGCAATCATAATGCCTGCAGTATGAATCCTCGACTTTTTGAATCGACATTTCAGAAAAAGGTTTATAATATCTGCGGTGTAAGGCAGTGTTGTCGTATTATTAAACTGATATACCTTACCAAATAATAAGATAGTATATATATTCTATTCCAGGGTTTTTATTTATAAAAAAAGTTTAAATAATCATGATTTGGATTTATTTCGTCCCATTTGTTGTACCGTTGATATTTTTTTAACGTGCCTTTATTTATTTTTGTCGTGAAGAAGCTCTTGTTGACTTGTAGTATTTTTTCGAGATATCGCCACACTCCATCTGTCATCATTCTCTCGAATTAACGGCAGCAGTTTAGTTATATATAAGTCGAACTTTCTCATTGTAAACCTAACTGTATTTTGTTTTTGTGCAATTTTTATAAAGTCATTGTTTAACATTTTATATACCAATATATGTTTAATATTAGTACTAGGCATCCGCTGAAAATCAGCACCATGGCCCTGTCACGGCATTAAGCTGAGCGGAGACCTTTTTGGTACATTCTGTGCTAATTTTAAGTTTTAACTATAATTTTATGTAAAGTGTTCTTATTATGTATCAAATAATCATGATTCTATTCTAAAGAAGTAAAAGAGCTGCACCTTGTATCAGGATCTATGTATCTGTGATTTTTGTGTGCTAGGCAGGCGTGAATATAATATTACGAATATTTTTCTTGATTTTCTTTATTGTCCTAGTCTAACTGCACTTGCATGCCAAACATAAAATTGGCCCAGCCGTTCTTGTGCCAAGGACTGAATGAAATATGGATACCAAAGCTTTGCTATTATGGCGTCCATTTGCGTAGAAGCCTTAAGAACCTAATAACTGCTGGTGACCTTGGTGCGTGCGTCTCACTTTTTCACACGACTCGTCTCATAATGATATCTCTGTCGTTTGAGAGCGAGTCAAGCTGCTTTTTTCAAGTTTCTTCAGGAATTAATAATCAAGGAAATCATTTGTTGTTAAATTTGAATCAATTTGAATTTGATTGAAATTTGAATTATTTTTGATATAAATAAACTTGAATTCAATTTGACTAAGTTTTAATTTGTTTCTTAGCATTAAATCGATATTCAGTCTGAAATTGTCTTAATTTCAAGTTCATAACGTTTTGTTTCATTCCATTATTTCTGTCCACTTGGTTTTCAAAAAACATTTGAATTTATTTATTAAGTTCATTAAATCAATTTTAAACGTTGTAAAAACGTTATTTAAAATGGCAATCATATTAAAAACTCATCCCTCCAATTCCAAAATTAAAAAAAAAAACTTCTAAATCGTGAGTTTTCTGAGCGGCCCACTTCCACTGAGCAGAATAGTCAAGTGTGAAATAAAAGTGTTGAAACAGGACAGATTTCTTGGAATACCCTCACCTTAACAAATGCTACGACTCCATACTCTTAGAGTCTTAGTTATCCACTTAATTCATTAAAAAAAATTATCTGTCTCGAAGCAAAATTTATCCTATCAAGAAACATTGAAATATAACCATGTTTTTTTTACCTTTTTTTACTGTTCCGTTTGTGATGAAAAATCGGCGTCTGAAAGTCTGAATAACTAGCCATGTCAGAATCTAACTTGACATTGGCAAAAAGTGGAGCATAAAATAGCAGCCGTCGCCAAGATACAAAAAAAAGAACAAAATGTCATTTTTTTTCTAGTATTTCTTTATAAGGCGATATGTAAAAGTTTTAGCGTCCCTTTTACTCCCTATGCGAAAAAATCCTCAGTGCGAGAGAGACTGATTCGAGGAAAAGTAGCAAAATGTGGGTTTTTTATTAATATAAAATATACTAAAGTTGCTATCAAAATTTCGTTTAACCAGCGGGCCTATTGTGTATCTCTAGTTGCCTTCTGGACTGGGTGTCTATCATCAAAAACATAGATATACTATCGAATTCCGATGTCCTAAGGATATTTTCGCACTTGAAGTGACGACACAGATTGTTAATAGTTCAATACACACTAAAGGCAATTTTGAAATTTCAGTTTTTAGCTATGTTTTTGATGATAGGCACCTCGTGCAGTTGGCAACTAAAGATACACAATAGGGGGGCAGGTCCTAGATACTGTTACAATCCATCTAATAAAATATAATTGCAGTCAATATGTCATTCCAAATTGTCAAACCAGGAGAATTGGGTGTCGAAAAAGACCTCATTTCAATAAATATTTGTGTCGAGCCGAATTTCTCCAATCGCGTTTCTGTTCTAACATAGCCCTAGAAAAAGAATTCAAAAATAATATACTATTTTATCAAAATATAACATTATTTACTGAAGTAGATATGCATGCTTTAAAGTGTCGATTTTTTTCCGTAGTGCCTTAATATCTCCTCAATAAGGTTTTGAACTAAATATGAGCAACAAGTGTTCAAAGTTTGTTTGTTCTTCATTGCGAAAAGCAGTGCGATAAAATATGTTCAAAGTACTTCTACCTTTGCAAAAGTAGGGCTAAACATTTAGGTTGCCATACTGGAATCCTGAAAAGTTTTCAAGCTCATTAGGTCCGTACTCTAAAAGACTCTCCGAAGACAAGCCTGAAATAATATTCCAACTATTTATGATGTTTTATTCTCCACAATAAAGACAGACTTTCGGCGTCTTCGAACGGGCGAAGTGCTCCCAAAAGCATATTATCATAATCATAGGGTTTCTTCAGGAAAATTATTTCCAACGTTGGGAACTCATAAAAACGTAAACTTCACTTGGAATAAGAAATTTTCTCTCTGGAGAGGACTTAGGTAAGAAATTAAAGTTAATTGTTTCTTGGAGATATCATTAGGAGTACGTTCCGAAGCACAATAATTGTGTTTGTTTTATTATGAAATGGAAGAAGAGTAATTTTTTAATGAGCTCTGCTCGGTCGCTTTTTTAACTTCAACATGTAAAATAATTTATGTCTACTTTTAGATTAAAAAGATAATTTTTAGTCTACAATTTCAATAACAATATTTTCGTGCCTTTAAACAGATTTTTTGTATTTACAGGAAGTGACGTCATCATATTAAGTAGAATATGCTCGAATCCTTTTCAGACATTAAGATGAGGTCAAGAAAAGAAATATGCCTAGGGAAATGTGTGGTGATGACGTCACTGAAGGTCAAATGAAAGACATCCTAAAATATATGCAATAGACACGCTTATTTTAAAATCTGTCTACTAAAAATGTTAAGGAAAGTTATTCCTCGAACAGGTTTATGAATCGTAAATATTGTAGAGAATAAGAAGTGGCCAAATACATAATACATAATAATTATTATAAATCTAAAATTTTTTTTTGTATGTTTATATGTCTGAAAACTATCGACTGATAAAGATGAAAATTTTGCAACGGTATAGATCGTGATTGTAAATCAGGCCAACACAGGCTAATTTTTATCCCGAGGAATTGATCAGTTCCTTAGACATTAAAGCCTTAGTCCACAATGGGCTATAATGGCCCACGAAATCATCATGAAGGAGAGAAAGCTATATGAGTGAAGCGTAATGCAATAGAGTCCGCCTCCTTCAGTCATATAACTTGGTCGTATGACAATTTTGTGGGCCATCAGGGCCTACCGTGTACTAGGGCCTACTGGAAAACCGAAATAATGTCAAAGCCGCAAGAAACAGCAAGTGTGACTTAACATTTATAAAAAAATTGTAAAATCAATAATTTGACCACATACAATCAGTCAAAATATCGGAACGACTTTAGGATGTCAAAGGTATTCCAAAAGTAAACCATACAGTCTTACAGTCACTCATTTTTCTCCAACAAATACGTATATCTTAGGAGAATCCTCTTACCTATAAATAGACTTTATAGCAGAGTAAATATATTTACAGGGTAGTAAATCTTCGTAAAACGCTCTGATTCAAACTCACGCACACAGATGCGTGCTCTACACGCCGTCTAAGCGAAGTTCGGGGGAGTATTCATACAAATCTCGGCACAGCAGCGTAAAAAGCACGAGTTTGTGTGTGTGGGTTCAAATCTGAGCGTTTGTACTAAGATTCACTACTCTTTAAATAATAGGTCTTTCAATAGCCTAAACTAAATATAAATCAAACATATTACTTTATACAAATTATATACAATTATTAAACTTAGTTTAGTGGCTCACATTATAATAGCAGCATATTCATAACCTTACCCTAATATACGTTAAATTAACATTCAATCTCGAGAGCAATCCGGCAAGCAAGAGGTCCCGGGTTCGATTCCCGGTTCAGAGCTCCTCACATCCAGATTTACTTTTCTTTCTGCGTTTCTACACTGCAATGATATAATGTTAATTTATATCTCCTTGCGATGGATAAATCGCCAAGTGTTCAAACATAGAAATTTATTTCTGTCATAGTTTCCTAATACACCACACACCACATTATCTCTTACACTCCATTCACTACTCACTTTTACACTATACACACGACACATTCACAAACACTAATAAAGGCATACAACTACAAAAATATATTAAAATAAAATACTGAACACAATTGTAAACAGAATAAGGTTTTTGTTATTTTATTTTTTTGTATAAGTTTTGTATCTAATTTAAAAAAATTCTCGAATTTATATTTTTACTAATTTACTTTATAAATTATGTAATTAGCTTTAAAAAGCGGAGTCACTTAATTCAGGTAAATATTTACTTAACTGGTGACTCCAATCACTGTAAAGTTTTAGTGTGATTTAGATGCCCAATAAACGATTTTGTATTTGTATATGAAATTGCCGTTTTCTATAGAGAATTTGAAAAAAACTCAATTTTCAGTACTAACACTTTTGCATTTTTTTAAGAAATGACAAATCCAAACTATGTTATTTCTTTTATGTATAAATGAGACATCATTAAGCTAACAGCAACAATAATTTAACTTTTGAAAAGTATCAGCTGTAAAAAATTATTACGAATCTTATCATGGAAATGTATGGCATTTAGGGCGAACTGTTTTTAAAAATAAATAAATAAACCTTTAATCTAGTTCATGTTCATTTATTATTTTATTACATATTTTTTTATTAGATTAAATTTGATTTGTAAAAAGTGTATTATATAAGGTCTTTCAATTTAAATGGAAAGTAATTTAGGAGGTGATTCAGTATCGTTAATAGATCACATTCCATTGCAAAGTATTTTATTTTGCGCGAACTTTTTCTTCGCTTGTCCATAAAAACTGAGTCAGTTGATCGGACCACTTTGTACCGAGAAGTGAAAAAAAAGTTCGCGCAAAAAAAAGTGCTTTGCAGTGAAATTCGATGTAATAACGATACTGAATCACCTCCTTAATTAATTTCCATTTAAATTGAAAGACCTTATATATACCTACTTTGCAAAATAAACTATTTGAATTTGAATATTTGAATTTTAAAGATTTAATTTTGGTTGTCAAACTGACCATAAAAACAAAATTTAATACGTAGATGTAAAACCTTGAAATCAACTTTCAAACAAAACAAATAATGGAAATAGCCTAAATAAAGACCTATTATATTTACTCTGGTTATAGGTTAATCCTCGTAGCTATAAGATCTGGAACGCAGCCTAGAAGAGGAGCCGTTGTGTAAAACTAATTAGTAGTTTCCATAGTGCGAGTGTCTGCTTGGATAAAGTCCAATCCAAGCTTGTTACGGTACTGAAGATGGACCTAGTCATTTGATAGTGCGGGAGCTTTTACGTTTACAGTAGAGCCTCTGAGTGATGGCGCCTATGACGTTTAAATGCCTACAAAGTATCGTAATTATTTTTATAGCACACCGTGCGTAAAATGACCGCTGCGCGTGCGTAAAGTCGGCATTTTCCGCACTTGTGCTATAAAAAAATTATACGAAACTCGTGCGAGAAACTTTTTCTCGACTCGTGTGATTGCAGCACTCGCCTTCGGCTCGTGGCGCAAACTCACACTCGTCAGAAAACGTTTCATCGCTCTCGTATCGTAATGTACTAATAAGCAAGTGTGAATCAAAAAATGCTATACTTCATTGTTGATAGTGATGTACTACTTGTTTCGGTTATTATTTTTCGATTTGAATGTTGCTTTATTGTGCAATAGAATTCGTATAGAAACAAAGAGATTTTTTTTAAAGTTTCTCATTTTTATAGGTCGTGTTTGAGGTCGCCAAGTTACGCAATAATATTTAATTAAAAACAAAACAATGACGAAGCTAAACTAAACGAAAATAAATGATAGTAAAATACTTTTTTCGATTTAGATATTAAAACATATCTTGGGGGCCCCGGGGCACTACACCGCATAGCCCTCCGATAGCTACGCCACTGGTTTTGGCACATTTTCCTTTTGTATCATTATGTTGAATGACGTGTCTAATGTTGAGTAAACTCACCCTTGATTTTTATTTTTAACCGAAATTTGAAATGTACCTCATCACTAAATGCAGCTGTCATAAGTGCCATCACTCAGTGGCCCTACTCTAAGAGGCTCGCTTGTACGAGGGACACACTGTATAATAATAATAATAACACCAGGATGTTGTGATAGCATCCGTTCAAAGTTTGGAAGGACCAGTTCTTACAAGAGTGAGATGAGAGCGCCAACTGCCAATAAACTGCCTTGCAGTATGGCGGTGCATTTGAAATTGCTATTTCTGTAATGTTTTTTATCCTGAATAAATTTGAAAATTTGAATTCTGAAGCAAAACTGCCTTTAGAGACGTTTTTCAATTGCTTTAAACTGTCTATATGAATATTACAAAACTTCGAAAAATATATACATATGAGATATTTGTACCCACGTACCGTAATTGTGATGTTTTAAAATCTTTAAAGCTCTAACCTACAACAAGTAAATAAATACCTTTCAAAAGCTTTAAAATGGTTTAAAGAACTGATAAAATGTTTAAACTTTTTAAATTCAAAAGAGTTAAGGTTAAAACTTGAACACAGACACGAGCAATACAAAAATCTAACATAATGACGTTTAGAACTTTTAAATATCAAATGTAACATATATGAAAAGTATTATTTTTTCTATTTTGCCCTACCCAGCGATGCAGCGACTATCGTAACAGCCACTTTGCAGTGCACTCTGATATGAACGTTATGTCTATTTTGTTTCTGTTGATATTTGTACCGACAAATTTCGGGCTGCTAATTTAGCTTACTGAAACCCCTTAAGTTTACGTCATGCTGTGAAAATAGACTATCAGAAAATATATAATGTAATTGACATTTATATTAAAAGCGGTTTCGTAACCAGATTGTGAAAAACCCGCCTTTTTCTCTTTAATCGAAACAGAACAATTAAATTCAAAATTTACTCAATAGTTATTCAAAAAAACCTTATTACCTATGTATTGTGTATGGTGCCATGGCAAAGTTTCTATTGGTTTCTGTAAATTAGAATTTAATTTTTTTTATTATATCATTGAAATTGGATTTTTTTTTAATTATACATTTTTGTGATTATTTATTTTTGAAATTGCAATTAACAGAAGAAACTAATGGAAACTTTGCGAATTCTGTTAATTGCAATTTCAAAAATAAATAATCACAAAAATGTATAATTAAAAAAAAATCCAATTTCAATGATATAATAAAAAAAATTAAATTCTAATTTACAGAAACCAATAGAAACTTTGCCATGGCACCATACACAATACATAGGTAATAAGGTTTTTTTGAATAACTATTGAGTAAATTTTGAATTTAATTGTTCTGTTTCGATTAAAGAGAAAAAGGCGGGTTTTTCACAATCTGGTTACGAAACCGCTTTTAATATAAATGTCAATTACATTATATATTTTCTGATAGTCTATTTTCACAGCATGACGTAAACTTAAGGGGTTTCAGTAAGCTAAATTAGCAGCCCGAAATTTGTCGGTACAAATATCAACAGAAACAAAATAGACATAACGTTCATATCAGAGTGCACTGCAAAGTGGCTGTTACGATAGTCGCTGCATCGCTGGGTAGGGCAAAATAGAAAAAATAATACTTTTCATATATGTTACATTTGATATTTAAAAGTTCTAAACGTCATTATGTTAGATTTTTGTATTGCTCGTGTCTGTGTTCAAGTTTTAACCTTAACTCTTTTGAATTTAAAAAGTTTAAACATTTTATCAGTTCTTTAAACCATTTTAAAGCTTTTGAAAGGTATTTATTTACTTGTTGTAGGTTAGAGCTTTAAAGATTTTAAAACATCACAATTACGGTACGTGGGTACAAATATCTCATATGTATATATTTTTCGAAGTTTTGTAATATTCATATAGACAGTTTAAAGCAATTGAAAAACGTCTCTAAAGGCAGTTTTGCTTCAGAATTCAAATTTTCAAATTTATTCAGGATAAAAAACATTACAGAAATAGCAATTTCAAATGCACCGCCATACTGCAAGGCAGTTTATTGGCAGTTGGCGCTCTCATCTCACTCTTGTAAGAACTGGTCCTTCCAAACTTTGAACGGATGCTATCACAACATCCTGGTGTTATTATTATTATTATACAGTGTGTCCCTCGTACAAGCGAGCCTCTTAGAGTAGGGCCACTGAGTGATGGCACTTATGACAGCTGCATTTAGTGATGAGGTACATTTCAAATTTCGGTTAAAAATAAAAATCAAGGGTGAGTTTACTCAACATTAGACACGTCATTCAACATAATGATACAAAAGGAAAATGTGCCAAAACCAGTGGCGTAGCTATCGGAGGGCTATGCGGTGTAGTGCCCCGGGGCCCCCAAGATATGTTTTAATATCTAAATCGAAAAAAGTATTTTACTATCATTTATTTTCGTTTAGTTTAGCTTCGTCATTGTTTTGTTTTTAATTAAATATTATTGCGTAACTTGGCGACCTCAAACACGACCTATAAAAATGAGAAACTTTAAAAAAAATCTCTTTGTTTCTATACGAATTCTATTGCACAATAAAGCAACATTCAAATCGAAAAATAATAACCGAAACAAGTAGTACATCACTATCAACAATGAAGTATAGCATTTTTTGATTCACACTTGCTTATTAGTACATTACGATACGAGAGCGATGAAACGTTTTCTGACGAGTGTGAGTTTGCGCCACGAGCCGAAGGCGAGTGCTGCAATCACACGAGTCGAGAAAAAGTTTCTCGCACGAGTTTCGTATAATTTTTTTATAGCACAAGTGCGGAAAATGCCGACTTTACGCACGCGCAGCGGTCATTTTACGCACGGTGTGCTATAAAAATAATTACGATACTTTGTAGGCATTTAAACGTCATAGGCGCCATCACTCAGAGGCTCTACTGTAAACGTAAAAGCTCCCGCACTATCAAATGACTAGGTCCATCTTCAGTACCGTAACAAGCTTGGATTGGACTTTATCCAAGCAGACACTCGCACTATGGAAACTACTAATTAGTTTTACACAACGGCTCCTCTTCTAGGCTGCGTTCCAGATCTTATAGCTACGAGGATTAACCTATAACCAGAGTAAATATAATAGGTCTTTATTTAGGCTATTTCCATTATTTGTTTTGTTTGAAAGTTGATTTCAAGGTTTTACATCTACGTATTAAATTTTGTTTTTATGGTCAGTTTGACAACCAAAATTAAATCTTTAAAATTCAAATATTCAAATTCAAATAGTTTATTTTGCAAAGTAGGTATATATAAGGTCTTTCAATTTAAATGGAAATTAATTAAGGAGGTGATTCAGTATCGTTATTACATCGAATTTCACTGCAAAGCACTTTTTTTTGCGCGAACTTTTTTTTCACTTCTCGGTACAAAGTGGTCCGATCAACTGACTCAGTTTTTATGGACAAGCGAAGAAAAAGTTCGCGCAAAATAAAATACTTTGCAATGGAATGTGATCTATTAACGATACTGAATCACCTCCTAAATTACTTTCCATTTAAATTGAAAGACCTTATATAATACACTTTTTACAAATCAAATTTAATCTAATAAAAAAATATGTAATAAAATAATAAATGAACATGAACTAGATTAAAGGTTTATTTATTTATTTTTAAAAACAGTTCGCCCTAAATGCCATACATTTCCATGATAAGATTCGTAATAATTTTTTACAGCTGATACTTTTCAAAAGTTAAATTATTGTTGCTGTTAGCTTAATGATGTCTCATTTATACATAAAAGAAATAACATAGTTTGGATTTGTCATTTCTTAAAAAAATGCAAAAGTGTTAGTACTGAAAATTGAGTTTTTTTCAAATTCTCTATAGAAAACGGCAATTTTATATATATTTATAATATAAATAATATTATAAATATATGCAATACATATAATAAATATATGCCTAACTCCGTCCAATCGATTAGTCTTTTGGAATTAGTGTACATTCTATACAGATGCACCTCTTTTGTAATTTAAAGATTCTTTCAATGTCAGAGCGACATAGTATTTTTCATCTTATCTATTAGTCACCAGTGGATCTTAAGGCGATACGTAAAAGTTTGAGCATCCTTGTTACTCCATATGCGAAAAAATCCTCAGTGCGAGTGGAATGGATTCGTGGGAAAGTAGCAAAAAGTCGGTTTTTTATTCATATTAAACGTACTAAGCTATTTTATCAAAAAGATTTTCAAGGAGACTTTACAAATACATAATACTATCCACATTTTGAATGCAATTTAACAATAAAATTAGTTAGGATTTCAGAATAACAGGAAAAAATAAAACAATTTAGAGGTCTTTTCGGAATTAAATTATATCGAGAAAATTTCATCCAATCGCTTTTTCCTTTAGTGAGAATATTAATCAAATACTCAATTAACATTTAACTAAAAATTAAATACGTAGATGACGTTATATTGGTGTAAACGGATTCAAAAAAACTCCATTTTTATTTTTGTATCGCCTTAAGGTCAATGTGTTTACACTGGGCCTGGTTACCTATTTCTTTTGTACCAGTATATCTACAAAATGGTGATATATTTATGCTTAAAAAAAAATAGCATGACATTTTCAAAACCGTTATGCAGCGACTGTAGGAACCCAAAACAAAATTAAACATACTTCGATGCATTAAAAACTTTTTCAAACTTACCTCTACACTAGTCAACATTTACTTTCAAAACAGTGTATCTCTTTATTGAAAATTGTAATTGACGTGAAAAATATTTTATAAAATTCATAATTTTAAACCACGTCGATCGTCGGTTTAACTTTTATTGAATCGTAAATACTAAATCTTTTACGGGTGAAAAACGTGTTTTTTGAGAGCGCGTGATGTTTCCGGCTTTTGTAAGCGCCACTACTCCAAGCGCGCTATTTTAAACAACAATGAAACCTCATAGAGTACAATTCTATTTGATTCAAAATGAGGTGCTCAATGTCTGCTATAACAGGGCGTTAAATTCAAAATTTACTTAATAGTCATTCAACAAAACTATTGAGTGAATTTTGAATTTAGGTGTTCTATTTCGATTAATTAGAATAAGACGGATTTTTCACAATCCGGTTTGCGAAACCTGCATAGCAGAGATGGTGGCACTGCACTGATCTATTTTCAGAAAAGCCTGTCTTAGTTGCTAAGACGTTTCAATACTGTTCGTATTTAGTATATACCTAGAACACAATCGTCTTACTTGATAGACCCGGAGCTTAGAATGCGTTGTTAAATTAAACTTATGAATCCTGTTACAACGGTAAATGCCTATTTGCTATAGCCTGAGAGCTGGTGGATTTTATTTTGGCATAACTATATATTATTTAGAGAACGATCAAATAGTAATTCTGTTTAATAATCTCATTTAATTTGATCCAATATTTTAAATTAAAAACCCTTATATTAAAATCTACTTTTGTAACAAAAGCATGGTTTTTTGTTAAAGAAGAAACAATAAAAATGACATTATTTGTACAGTAATGTGCTGTTTAGAAACTATGTGGTTTTGATCGAGTTATAAGCTAAAAAATTAAAATATCTACTCGATTAGCTTCGAAAATAAATTTCGTCGAATATAAGATGACATTAATATGTGTAGACAAACTCATACCGGAAGCTTAGTAAGGGATCAGTATCACGGATCAATAACACTTTTTCTAATTTTGCAAGATAAAATGTTGACCTCCCCTAGTAATTGACTCAGGGCCAGGCTGAAAAATAAAAATTAATTTCACAAAAACGGTCATCAATCCTTGATACTGAGCACTAATTGAAATAAATTTCACCTTGTTTATATATCTGAATCTACGTTATTTTATTTAACTTACTAAATTTACATGAATTGTGTTAAAAATTAATATCTAATGACCACTTATTTTGTTATTTTGCTTTAAGAGCGGTTTCACAGCCGGATTGTGAAAAACCCTCCTTTTCCTCTTTAATCGAAACAAAACACTTAAATTCAAAATTTACTCAATAGTTTTTCAACAAAACCTTATGACCTAGGTATTGTGTTTGTTGCAATGGCAACAAACACAATACCTAGGTCATAAGGTTTTGTTGAAAAACTATTGAGTAAATTTTGAATTTAAGTGTTTTGTTTCGATTAAAGAGGAAAAGGAGGGTTTTTCACAATCCGGCTGTGAAACCGCTCTTAAAGCAAAATAACAAAATAAGTGGTCATTAGATATTAATTTTTAACACAATTCATGTAAATTTAGTAAGTTAAATAAAATAACGTAGATTCAGATATATAAACAAGGTGAAATTTATTTCAATTAGTGCTCAGTATCAAGGATTGATGACCGTTTTTGTGAAATTAATTTTTATTTTTCAGCCTGGCCCTGAGTCAATTACTAGGGGAGGTCAACATTTTATCTTGCA
This sequence comes from Ypsolopha sequella, assembly GCA_934047225.1. NCBI lineage: Eukaryota > Metazoa > Arthropoda > Insecta > Lepidoptera > Ypsolophidae > Ypsolopha > Ypsolopha sequella. The sequence continues at coordinate 5,288,649 of OW204002.1, read as the reverse complement.
AAATTAGAAAAAGTGTTATTGATCCGTGATACTGATCCCTTACTAAGCTTCCGGTATGAGTTTGTCTACACATATTAATGTCATCTTATATTCGACGAAATTTATTTTCGAAGCTAATCGAGTAGATATTTTAATTTTTTAGCTTATAACTCGATCAAAACCACATAGTTTCTAAACAGCACATTACTGTACAAATAATGTCATTTTTATTGTTTCTTCTTTAACAAAAAACCATGCTTTTGTTACAAAAGTAGATTTTAATATAAGGGTTTTTAATTTAAAATATTGGATCAAATTAAATGAGATTATTAAACAGAATTACTATTTGATCGTTCTCTAAATAATATATAGTTATGCCAAAATAAAATCCACCAGCTCTCAGGCTATAGCAAATAGGCATTTACCGTTGTAACAGGATTCATAAGTTTAATTTAACAACGCATTCTAAGCTCCGGGTCTATCAAGTAAGACGATTGTGTTCTAGGTATATACTAAATACGAACAGTATTGAAACGTCTTAGCAACTAAGACAGGCTTTTCTGAAAATAGATCAGTGCAGTGCCACCATCTCTGCTATGCAGGTTTCGCAAACCGGATTGTGAAAAATCCGTCTTATTCTAATTAATCGAAATAGAACACCTAAATTCAAAATTCACTCAATAGTTTTGTTGAATGACTATTAAGTAAATTTTGAATTTAACGCCCTGTTATAGCAGACATTGAGCACCTCATTTTGAATCAAATAGAATTGTACTCTATGAGGTTTCATTGTTGTTTAAAATAGCGCGCTTGGAGTAGTGGCGCTTACAAAAGCCGGAAACATCACGCGCTCTCAAAAAACACGTTTTTCACCCGTAAAAGATTTAGTATTTACGATTCAATAAAAGTTAAACCGACGATCGACGTGGTTTAAAATTATGAATTTTATAAAATATTTTTCACGTCAATTACAATTTTCAATAAAGAGATACACTGTTTTGAAAGTAAATGTTGACTAGTGTAGAGGTAAGTTTGAAAAAGTTTTTAATGCATCGAAGTATGTTTAATTTTGTTTTGGGTTCCTACAGTCGCTGCATAACGGTTTTGAAAATGTCATGCTATTTTTTTTTAAGCATAAATATATCACCATTTTGTAGATATACTGGTACAAAAGAAATAGGTAACCAGGCCCAGTGTAAACACATTGACCTTAAGGCGATACAAAAATAAAAATGGAGTTTTTTTGAATCCGTTTACACCAATATAACGTCATCTACGTATTTAATTTTTAGTTAAATGTTAATTGAGTATTTGATTAATATTCTCACTAAAGGAAAAAGCGATTGGATGAAATTTTCTCGATATAATTTAATTCCGAAAAGACCTCTAAATTGTTTTATTTTTTCCTGTTATTCTGAAATCCTAACTAATTTTATTGTTAAATTGCATTCAAAATGTGGATAGTATTATGTATTTGTAAAGTCTCCTTGAAAATCTTTTTGATAAAATAGCTTAGTACGTTTAATATGAATAAAAAACCGACTTTTTGCTACTTTCCCACGAATCCATTCCACTCGCACTGAGGATTTTTTCGCATATGGAGTAACAAGGATGCTCAAACTTTTACGTATCGCCTTAAGATCCACTGGTGACTAATAGATAAGATGAAAAATACTATGTCGCTCTGACATTGAAAGAATCTTTAAATTACAAAAGAGGTGCATCTGTATAGAATGTACACTAATTCCAAAAGACTAATCGATTGGACGGAGTTAGGCATATATTTATTATATGTATTGCATATATTTATAATATTATTTATTCCTTATTCCTATATTTTATTTTATTCAAGTGTATTTTTTTATTAAATTTAAGTAAACCCAACCTTTATTATTTCCCTGCGTATTTCCCCATAAAACTATTACCTATACGCATAGATTATTTATTTACTTATATTACATAAAAACTGAGCTGTAATAAGTATATCTGCTATATGATTTATACTTGCGATTGTCGGCACTCGATGAAACATAACAAGTGGTAGCGGAGGCGTGGCCGCTTATGTTCGGCTGATCGTACTAATTACTTTTATTTAAGTAGGTACTAATTTTATTAAAATTGTATAGAGACTCACGGATCCCACAGTCAAACTGTACATGCAGTTTTGTGGGTCATATTTAGCTATAAGATAATCTACCTTTTGATAAATAAAAGTATTCATTCATTCATTCATTCATAGAAAGCATCTTGATTTTGAACATAAACACTTGTACTAGGGTAAGTGTGCAACAAATATAATTATGTTATGAAACAACTAGTACAAGTGTTTATGTTCAAAATCAAGATGATAACTGTTATACCAACATTACATAAATTAATATATTTCATATCATTTTGTCTTAGTATAGGTTTGTATAATATGTTACGTGTAAAATAAAGAATAAAATTGAAATTTAAATCAAATTCAAATTTATTTATTAACAGGACAAAAACAAAGATTGGCGTTCTCTAGTCCCCACAGTAGGATTCCCTGGGTGGTGGTGACTAGCTTCCTTTACTTGTCTCTTACATACATAAAGATATACCTATATCATTGTGCCTGCGCTATTTTTCACGATTATACATATCTATAGAATCTAAAAACTTGTTAAATTATATCTAAGGTGCCCTTAGCAATAACCGTAAAGTATACTAATTCAACGTTCAACTATACTGAGTTCTCGTACCGACATTAGCTTCTTCATATCATTACATTACCAAGTTAAGGATCTAAAGAGTCTACAAAACTTATTATTCGTGTACGAACTCGGAGCAATATCACATTTTATTTCGTGGAATAATGGACTTTTTGATAAGGTGAACGCACCCTGAAATGTTATTAGTACAGTTATAGGACGAAGTATTCTAAATGTGTATTACCCTTTTTGAAACGAGTTTATACGATTGTGAATCTCTCAGTCAGCTCTTTGAGCGCCAGCGTGGGAGGAGGTTGTACTGTCGAGGACAGATCCTCTGATCAACTTCACCCAACACGTACAAATTCAACACTCAACACACACTCTTATGGCAATGCGAATTTTATTATTGTCACTGTCACTCCAAACGAAAAATCGCACAGTGCGAGAGGGGCGGATTCACGGCAAAAGGGAAAAAAGTTGGTTTTATATTTTTATTAAAAAAACCAAAATAGCTAGCTAAACTTCCAATATCAAATCTATAGATATTGTTGAAACACACAGTTCTGTATTTATGGTTCCTATTCGTCAAACGAGGAGAAAGAGTGTTTGAAGACCTCATTTCAACAATTATTCCTATCGAGGAAAATTTATCCAAACATGTTTTCCAATTTCAAAACCCTAGATTATATAGTCAAAATGCATATACCAGAAATGTATTAAAATTTTCCGTGTATTTCATGAAATACACAGAAAAGGAACACCCGTATTTTTTTCGCATATCGCTTTAAAATTATTTCTTAAATTTATTTTGTAAAACCATAACCATAGTTATGAAGGAGCGGGGCAATCTGGCACAGGTATTTTAATACTTAAAAGGATGTCCCAATACCTAATGTATTATGATAAGTTTTATGCAAATAAACAATTTCTGTATCTAATTTCATTATTTTTTTTCATGTTTTTCGGTCCTCTTGTTTCAGACATTATGGGGCGGGACATGATAACGTTAAATTATCTATCTTTTCAAGATTTTTTGTATGTGGACCATCCTTGGGTATATATATTTTTTTTGATAGGTGTCGTTGTGATACGTATTGTGTAATAATTTCAATTGACAACCTATAACAGCTGTAGCTGTAGACCCCTGTGACAGACGGACGGATGGACGGACAAACAGACAGACAGAGAGCGGAAGCTAAGTAAAGTCCCGTTTGGTACCCTTTGGATACGGAACCCTAAAAACAACCTAAATTATAAATATAATTCAGTATATATCTATCTATTCCAATTTGTATACTATTTTGATATCATGGCACTACTGTCAACAACTGCCCAGGTACCAAAATTTAGCTGGTAGAAAATACAAAATAGTATTCAGGTAGCTTGTGCAGTAAAGGATTGTAATATTATTAATATTAATTTCTAAGGAGGATAAATAAAAATAACTGCTCTCATAAAATAGAATTAAATATATATCAATTATTAATTTACTCCTACATTGTATTTTGAAATGAAGATCTAAACTCGTCGCAATATCTTGCTGCACGCGGGACAGTAAAAAGTGCGAGTACAGTGAAGCATATTGCGCACTCACTCTCACTTATGGGTTTTATGGCAACGCGTAGTGAAGCACAATGCGCGTATCGATATGTTATCGATAATTTTTTACAAAATTAAAATCAAACGATAAGTCTTATATTTTTGTATGTGCATTTATCATAAATAAATAATTCAATTTTATTATATAGAATTTTATTGTATTATTTTAAAAATAAAACCAATATTGATAAACGAATACAAATAATAATGATTGATTAATGATTGCTAATTATTAAATAACAGTAATATTCATCGTTATCGTAATTACAATCATTAACAAATAAATAATAAAAATGACCATGATCGTCTAGTAATTGTTTTGAAGCGCATACATTACTCACTATTTAAATTCTATCGAAAGTTGCTTGACGCAAGAACAACACTACGCAAAATACATTTAATGACCCCGCGTGCAGCAAGATCTTGCGACCAGTATATGTATATTAGAATTCAACAAAAATCAATATCAGGCAGATTGAGAACCAAATAAACTTTTAGGCTCAATCAGGGTTATATTTATTACTTTGACCTCTTGTTGATTGTAATTCCCACGCGGCGAAGATATAGGAAAGTTGCAAAAGTTGTTAACCTTTGTATACCCCGACCAAATGTTTGTCCGGTATAAGCTGAACTGTCAAAGCTTGGTCAAAAGACTATTGAAACTCACAGTCTATAATACCTCACATTGCTTCTCATGATCCTCTCTTATGTCAATAATACTGCAAGGATCACTCTGAAATTTATATATAATATATGTATGGTAAATTTATATATAATATAATTTGACTGATGACGGCCCCATACCGAGGGCCGAAATAAATCGAATAATATCTTTTTTTATTGTTTTAATACTAATAAATAAACAAAAGAAAAATGTATGTATAATATAGGTATTTATGGTAAATTTGAGGACTAATGCTGCGCCCAAAATGTGGCCAAAATTTAAAACCATTAAATTGCTTCGATAAAAAGAAATCAAAGTTACCTTCAACGAGTAAGCTCATAAAATTTTGTATAATAACTGTCAATAACTGGTTTCAATACAAAGCACGTCTATATTGTCATACATTTAAAAAATAACCATTACTTTCACCGTAAAGAAATATTTTTGAGTGAAACATGCGTATTTTGAAAGCCCGTGATTCTTCGATTATTGTAACTACGACTCAAACCTACAGATTCAATTTAAAATGATAATAAATACGTGAATTTGTGCTATTCATAACCTTACTTTCAAAGAGATTAATCCTTTATGGAAAAAGGCAAAGGTGTGTTTTGCATGCAGCCTTATTTATCTTCGTAATATTCCCGGATTTCTGTTTAAATAATCATTTTATGTCGATTATTTAAATTATTTTAATGAAAAAATAAAATTATTTCCCATTTAATCATTTTAAAACCACCTTCACGCACGGTAGAAATATCAGAAATAAGTTTCTTTGAACATTAAAATTTGTGAAACATAGGTACTGATAACACTTTTGTTTGTTGGTTTTCTGCTATAGATAGGGTTGGCATCTATAAAATATATAAATTTATCTGATATGATTGGTCTAAGCCACACCGATAATGAAGATTTCGAATTCGTATCATCTATGCCATGGATGCCTGAAGACATGTGGTAAAAAAAGTCGCTATAAAAATCACATGGGTGCCTTGTGTGGCTGGTCGCCCTTTATGGTGAAATTAAAGAAGATTCACTCATATACATGAAAGATGTATCTAGGTGGTCTGATTTATCCTTCTGAAGATGTTTATGGGATAGGTATTCAGTCTGAACGGCTGTTCTGGAAAGAGATGCAAGGTAGGAAAATGTTTCAAAAATTTGTAAACAAATACCTTGTGTCCTGTTTGAACTTCTTGAATGTACTTGACACTCATACGTTTATTCACCAGCGTTATCCAACTATAAATACTTATTAATAAAACAAATAATCGAAACTCATTTCAATATTAGATTAAAATCTAGAGCAAAATTGCAAAATTCTTCTTAGGAAAGCTCAAGACATTTTTACAATAAATTTCTTCTTTGGAGGAAAATAAAAACCCAATACGTTTTGTAACTCGTTTTATTTTTATTCCCTCTGATAATTAAATATTCACTTTATACATCTATGTCAGGTCAGGCGACAAGGTTAAACGACAGTCGCTCGGTACAAAGTGCACAACTTAACTTTGTTTTTCCTGTCTATAAGTTAAAAGTGAAAAAGATATTGGTCTATGGCAATTCACGCCAATATTTCAGTATAAGTTAGGTTTAGAAATCAACAGTTTAAAATAAAATGCACAATTTGTCACGATTGTGTCCAAACAAGCTTAAAATGCTGTTTTAGGTTTGTTTCGACAAAATCGATTTATAAACCTAACTTATACTGAACTATTGGCGTGAAATGCCATAGACCAATATTTTTTTCACTTTTAACTTAGTAACGCAATTTCTACCGAGCGATTGATGTTTAACCTTAAGACTGCAATATGTATCGATATTAAAGTTGAGTCAATGGATGGCGCAGCACAGCACCAGCTCACATACATGCACATTACACGCACACTAACGAATTTTGTTTTTGATCTCAACTTAGTTACTCAATTACCTATTTACTGGGTATCCTAAATCTATGGTTACGTCACTCGGGGAGGCTCCTTTCTTTACCTCAAATCTGCATTCTTGATGTAATTGGTTAGTAAAATGTGCACGGATGTTTTTTAACGAATTTTGAGAATAGATAGATTGATAGAGAAAACTTAATAGGTATATCGCTATAAAACAATACATACAACTAAAAAATTACAATCTAAAAACAATACAACTAACTAGGCTAATCGAACGGGCGGAGGTAGGCATGTATTTATATATGTAACCTATTAGTATGTAGTATATAGGATGGGATTTGGTCAGCCGCCTGGATTCGTGCTGGGGGCTCCGTTGGTGATCATTGAACCTTGTTCCTGGTCCCTGGCCGGGTCTCCGGTGTAGGTTCGGGCGGTTGATTGGATTTCACCTTATATAATATTTATTTTACCTATAATTTTAATCGTATATATATTGCTACATATATTAAATAAATGTTTAATCTAGTTCATGTACATTTATTATTTTATTACATATATTTTTTTTGTAAGATTAAATTTTGACTTGTGAAACGTGTATTTTATATACCTACTTTGCAAAATAAACTATTTGAATTTGAATTGAATTTGAACAATTTTGACACTGTCCTATAACAAAAATACAGGTGAATTAATAAAATAAAAGTAAACCGATGACGTCAGACTATAAGGATAAGAAATAGACATTTAAGTTTTAAATACGCTAAATAAATAACCTTGTTTAAAATCTAAGCGTAAAGTTTTGAATTTGTTACATTGTTTTTGTTTTAGTGTTGGTTCTGAAGTGCTAGAAATTAATGAGTGTGAAACATATATAATTAAAAGGTATTATGAACTGTAAAATGCTTTTGATGTTAATTAAGCGAAACTTTAATTTAAACCTATATTTTAACCATGTATAGCACACGTCGTCTTTTTTCAAATTAAGGGTAGAATTATATGCCGAATTTCAAAATTTGGACATAGATAAAATTGGTTTAATAGTCAAGTCTCGTCATGAGAGTTGTACGAAATAAGATTATATCATTGTCATGTATCACGACATGAATCCCTGAGGGCTTGTCAGGGGTCATTCCGAGTGTGGCTGTGAAATGCAAGTCCCAAGTACGAACCTATCAATTAGCCTTTTGAGTGTCTGGTACCATTTTCTAACGTCAATTTGGTTTTCAACGCATTTTTTATGTTATGTTCGTTCGCTGTCAAAATAGGGTTTTGTCCGAACATAAAAATAATTTGGCAAAAAGCGAGTTGGACTCGCACAAAAAGGGTTCTGTACCACAACACAATACAGACACGGAACTCTAAAAACATTATAGTAAATAACAATGCCATGGCGACAAAAAACAAGCAGCTAAAATAGTTGTGCCAGACAAATAATTCGGTACCCTCTAAGTGCGGAACCCTAATTTTTTAATTTATTGTTTCTCTTTAGGGTAGGTGGTAGAGCTGATGCCGGGCTCGACTGTGGAGGTACCATCATCTTACTTGGAGACCCCCTCGCAGTAATTCGGGGGAGAGTAAAAGGACAGCTCACAGGCAAAAAACCAGGAGGCCACCATGCCTGGGACCGATGAGTGGCGGTATATTCATCCTTAATAGCCGGGCCTTATATGGAACAGACTGGTGAGAAGCAGCGGCGTCACTGGTGCGAGGGTTCTGGCACCGCGCTAACCAACCCGCCTGCCCAGCGTATGTGAGTATGGGAATTTTTCCAGGATCACCGCCGGGAGTGGCAAAGTCCTGGAAAGGCTTATGTCCAGCAGTGGACGAACTAGGCTGATGGATGGATGGATGGATGATGATGAGGGTACGTATTATAATTGGACCAAATTTGAAACTTGTATATTTACAACGTGTAACAGAAAGGTGTAACCATATTTGAAGAGCTTATTCTGTCAATGGTATAGAACAACTTTTACTGTGGAGCCAAGCCTAAAATCTCGAAAAAAATGCCCTTTTGGCCGAGCGGCATTGCATTTATCTATGAAACGGAAAAAAAATTTTTGTTGTAAAAGTTGTTCTATACCATTGACTAAATAAGCTCTTCAAATATGGTTACACCTGTCTGTAACACGTTGTATATGTGTATTACTGCCTTTAACATACAGTTAAAACAGATAACATTTTAAAAAATGCAATTGTTTGAGGTTTATTGTATGAGACCCTCCTAGGGTGTCCCTAATGCCACAGTTACAAGTATTTTGTGAAAATTTCAACTGGTTACCTTTTAAGGCTGAAGCAGTAGACACTATGGTTTGCTCATTTCGCACTATCAGTGTTTAATTTTGGCACTACGTACAAATTAACACTAGAGTGGACGCGTGGGCTACAGGTGTAGATCAGGGTATATTATTCGTACCTCTTTCTCAAACGCGCTCTCACTACTGCGCTGTTTTTCCGTGTATTCCTCGACTATGGACCCCAGCGTCGCTCAGCAGCGTGTCGCTACCCTCAGCACACGGACTTCAGAACAGAACGACTAATAAAGTGGATGGGCTGCGTATGTAGCCCGCGCGACCTTTCAGGGAATGTGATAAATCCCTATTATTTATGCAAAGATTGTACTAATATTTTAAGGGTACTTTATTTCAGTGTAATTTTTGCATTTTAAATACTGTTTTATAACAAATATACTTATTATTAATATCTTTTTAGGAAATCATGGCGGCGTCTGCGTCTCATGTTGATTTTTCCAAAATTTCTGTTGTTTCGTTAAAAACTACCTAAAAAATTTATGATTTTTATTTTTTTATTATTAAACGATAAAAATAAAGATGCTTATTCATAAAATTTAAATCTTTTTCATTCTTCTTAAATATGACCCACAATATTTGCATTCAAAATGGGCTACATATGTACCCCGCGCGACCGTTATAGGAGTCAATTAGGGCGCGCCTACTGTAGTGTTAAGGACTCAAGTTTGGACTTGAAAAAGTAATCTATATGAAATAAACAACACGGAGCACAAATAGAAATATCCAAAAAATGGACATACCCGACTCCGTGAATCACCTTATCAGTCACATAGAGTTTTCATTTTACCACGGACCGCTAAAACACCACCAAAAGCTAAACCATTATCAACCTCAAAGAACGATCCCTTTCCAATGAATATTTAAATAACTGTTTGATAACTGTTATTGTGTAGGGCACTTCCCCAATTACGACTTTACGATGCCATCCTAAACGCCCTTATTGCAATGTATTACCTACGAAAATTCATTAAACAACGGGGTTACTTCGATAGTTTCAGTCTAACGAAGTAATGCATAAAATAAACTTAGGGTAGTGTGAAACTGACATTAGTTACTTTGTGTTTCGTGCATTGTTTTGGTAACAAGGCTTTTATCGGTAGTGATGGACACAATTGATTTTGTATTGTTATTTAATCAATCTTTAAGAGGATGGCATATCCTAGCAACTTTTTTTATTACCTGTCCAGCACAATAAGTCTAATGGCAAAGACCTTATTTGCTTTTCATAGAGGTGTATAGAGCAGATAGCGTCAGCATCGACACTTTGTATTATTGTTTCTGTGTATTTCTTTTTTTTTTTTGTATTCTTTTTAAATTTTAGTATTTTAGCAATTTATTTATAAATATGGATTAATTTATCTGAAATAAATGAATATTATTATTATTATTATTATTTCGAGAATTTTTGATCTCGTCTCTCCCTCTTGGCCAAAAGAATTTAAAGAGAGAGAGACGGTACATCCCTCGGCAGAAGCACAGTCGACCAAGGTTCAGAGCCCCAGGGAAAGAAACCGGCGAACGATGCGAGCAGTATCGAGCAGAACCGCCTTCTGCATCCGCGCTGGAAGCGAACTGCCACGGAATCCCAACCGTCTCAGGTTATTATTATTATGTAGGTACACTTTTCAGTCACGGGCCCATAGGGACCCGGTCATTTGAAAGGCATTCATGGGGCCGAAGCCAACATTGAAGAGGCCTTTGGTACCATTTAATCTAGATGTGAGATGGCTGCATCCATGGAGGCCTCTCCCTCAATGTATCATTGTGATACACTAACGGACAGTCCCCCACAGTTGCCAAACTATTGCCAGGAAGGAAGCGACTTGGAGTGGGCTATGAGGATGGGATGCTAAATGGGCCGGATAACAGGGCTATGGAGTGAGATAACGGACATCTGCCTCGAAAATCTCTCACAAATTTAAATATGGCAGATGGTGACTTGCTGCTTAATAACTATCCACCAGGATAGCCGTTGTGGGCCCCCTATCTAGCCACCATGGGGCGGCCCGGGGGCAACACTATGTAAGCAGCTAAGGTTGTCGAGAGGTGAGTCTGCGGGGCGCAAGATCCTTCTAACAGTCAAGTGCCCCCGGCGTTATGACATTTTACACTTCCAACCTGGAGCATAGGTTCCGCTCTTGCATCTCCACTCTGGCCGGCTGGTTAAGGCCAGCGCAGAGGTAGGGGGTGTGTTTCTGTGTGTATGTGTGTGTGTAAGCGCATGTGTGATAGTGTCCCCTGGAGGTAGGGTCCGTGGTGTCGCCACTCACCATCGGCTCGCCACAAGCCGCCCTGCGGTGACTGATTGCACTGGACGTACTGGACATACCAGAGGGCGATGGGGTCGTCACATCCCTATTATTATTATTATTATTATTATTATATATATTGGCTCTTTGGCCTCTTGTTCTTGGACGCGTAATACTAGTAATCACGCAGCGAAACAACCAATCAGTGTGTTTTTAGCTAATACTGAAATGTTTTATAGGAAAAAAAAAATTGGTTTTAGGTAACATCCCTTCATATTTCTATTGCCTATTTTATAAAAAAAAACAAGTTGATCTCTTAACCGCGTCTTTGAAACGAACGTTTGAAAACTAAAAAAAATAGGGTGGAAATATATTTTTTTTTGACAAAAGTATAAATCTTAAAACATTGTTTATAAGTGGAATCCCTAGATAAAAGATCGATAAATCAAATATATTTTCTTCAATATGAGGAGAGACCTAGTTTCTTCCAATGAACCTTTGAAAAACTGGTCTTATTGATGTTCTAGCGTCAGGTGTCCCGTTAACGGAATAACGTGCGTAGGTTGGATTGTGAAATTTATCGGTTGGAACAGACCCATTGTAAACTCTGTTAGGTACAATAAATCAATTCACGTGACTGTAGCGTTGACTGCTACGGATTTCGTAGCACTAATACAAATACTGCTATTTTCGGCGTAGTCTGATTTTAATTTTAGTCTATGGATTCTGACATAAAAGTATACGGTTTTTATTCTACCTAGAATTCGTGGTTTTATTATAGAAAAGTATCAAGTTTTTTTAAAAGGCTATGGAAATAAAATAGGGATTTCTCTTTCAGTGTATTTCATGAAATACATTAAATATTGCTTTTATCAGCTTGTTTCTTTTATTTTTGATATACATATTTACCAGGTAATTGTATCATGAAATACATGAATTTCATTCATCCATTCATTCATTCAACATTGTAATCAATTTCTGGTATATGCATTTAGACTTATATTAATCTAGGGTTTCATTTTTGGATTAACATGTTTGAATACATTTTCCTCGATAGGAATAATTATCGAAATGAGGTATTGAAGCACTTTTTCTCTTCGCTTGAAGAATAGGAAATTACAGTACAGAACTCAAACATGTTTTATACATAATTTTGGATTTTCGAAGCTAGCTTAGTTTTTTTATACAAATAAAAAACATACTTTTTTGTCTTTTGCCCGGCGTCATCCCCTTGCGCGTTTTTTCGCTTGGAGTGAAAGTAAAAACAAAGAATGTTGATTTTCTCAAAAATGCCGGATTGCGACCCCCAAGTGATAGGGGTCAAATCACTCCAAATTAATCATAGTTTTTTCCCTCGAGAGGAATAAGAACAATTTTAAGTCATCCTGTATACCCTGCCCACCAAAATGCTATGCTGTGCATCGACAGAGATAAAAGCTTCTTCGATGCAAAAAGTTTAGCACTGCGATCACCAACACTCAACAAATTGTCAATATACAATGAAACAAGTTAATCTTAATAATCTAAAATTGTCAATATATTGAAGGAGTACAATTAAACAAGTTAATCTTGATATGTTTTAATTATAACAAAAAAGAACATAATTTCCAGTCACCCGGTCTACACTATACTTTTAGTTACTATTTATATTCAGGGCTGTGTGCAGCGTCCTGAAATGTTTGGGAGAGATGCGATGCTTAAATGCACAGTCATGCCTCAAGATGGCTAAACTAACTTCTTGCAAGGGCTAGGGCTTTAAACTATAAACTTACGGTATAACCTCTACTAGATACTTGTCAAAGATGTGGCTTAAGTTTGATCCCCGACTTGTCAATGAGTTTTGTTTATTCTACCTGGGAGACAGGGTTTGTGGCAAGGCAAACATTGTTGGATGCTCGAAGAATGTTTTACTTAGAAGCTTAGACAACACAAAAGGGAAGACACGGTATCCGGCTCCCCACGCGTGTACCTACAAATACAGGCCCCTGGACCTGTATTTATTCGTTTCGTCTCGCTCGCGCTACTGTCGAAATTCGTGGCTCTATTTCTTTCGTTTGGTGGCGCTCGTCAAAAAATAGGTCCATTTTACAGTTGACGATTTAAGAACGTACCGTATTATCTTTTTTTGTGTTTATATCAATACTTAAAAGCCGATATGAAAAATTGTATTTTAAGATTTTCCTTTACTTGTTCACAGGCGTTGAGGTAAGAGCAAAGACAGTGGGGAATGCGTAGAAGTCATTTACACCGCGTTCCGAATGACGACATAATCGATTTTATCGCGTCAACGGCCATTCCGACTCAGTGTTAGCGCAATAACGATAGCCCTACAATGCAATGGCCGCTATGACGTCATCGATGACATCATGAACGACGCCATGTTTTGCTATCATCGTCCATGCTTTAGAGCGTTTGCACTGTGGGTGATCTATGAAAAGTGACAGCTGGCTGACGGCAATTTTAAAAATAATTTTTTCGGAGCATAAAAGTTTATTATTTAACCATGATTCAATGATTGAAGTTAGGGAAAATCACTTTTTGAACCTATTAAAGTAGTATACCCTTTGTATTCACGTAACGTAAAACAAATTCCTACAAATTCTGTCGCTTTCAACTGTCAACGTCCATGTCACGTTCAAATAAGTTTGAGCAGTGATGGACGTCAATTGTCCATTCGGAATGACTTGATGTGCATGAGAAGTTTGATGGTAGTGTTGGCACTATTAGCATCATGCGGAACGCGGTGTTATTAGGACTGTTTGGAGGACAGAAGGGGTGCGCGACGGGAGGACAGGCGCCGCGCAGCTTTGATTGGTTTATTTATGTTATTGCATGTCTCCAGAACGTTGGGTACAGAGTAGAGCGTGTTGTGACCTGCAATCTAGTTACCAAGATGCCGAAAAGAAACTTTTTGACTAGACAGAAAAATGGTATAACGAAGTGCACTGTTTCATGAAAACGGAGACTGTGGAAATAGTTGAACGTTTTAGGGGTTATAAAAAAAAAAAAAGCTACCGGTGAATTGCAAAAAAACTAGAATCACGCTATTGAAGGATTTAAATTTATTCAAAACAGAACAGAACAAAGTATTATTTCTACATTGATTCAAAACTGAAATGTCATCCTGGCCTCTTACTGAGTCTACAGTTTGAATTTGGCTACATAAATAAGTCACCCTATATAGGTAAAGTTTTAGTATGTCGTTTGTTAAGCAATTAAACTATTATTACCCTTTTTCATCCGTGTACCTTTTACTCATGTTGATCAATTGAGTCTATCTCATATTTTACATATACATTATGTATCAGAATTATGCCTTAACTATAAACAAACAACTTGCCAAGTCATTTTATATAATAAAATATCAGTAGGTACCTAATGTAGGTATGTTTATTCATAAAATCCGGCTAAGCAATTACCTACGTGCGTGATGTACGTATGCGCCATCCCCCACTACTTTTGCTCGTACCTCAAAAACCATGCCGATGCCACTTATAAATGAACGAATTCGTCTTACATGTAGCATTGCGACATGCACTTTCGTGCGTCATTAAAGTTACGCTTAGTCAGTAAGTTAGAATTAAGGTATTTTTGTACTAATTAAATATATTCATTCATTATACGACCATCAACCAAACAACATGTTTCCTTTAACTTGTTCCTGACATCAGTACACCTACACGTATCCCCACATGGCGACCCTCAGCCACAAGAACCCAAGGACTTCGTTATAAACAGGAAGATCGAAACGAACATGAAATTGAAGAAGCCACTTTGACGAAGCCACTTTAAAGAAGAAGACACATAGCCACTATCACCGTAGCATGGCTGACAATCAAGTAAACATTTTTTTTTCTTTCAAAGGGATGTGTAACCATATACTTTCGGGGGAGATGTAGCATTGCGACATGCACTTTCGTGCGTCATTAAAGTTACGCTTAGTCAGTAAGTTAGAATTAAGGTATTTTTGTACTAATTAAATATATTCATTCATTATACGACCATCAACCAAACAACATGTTTCCTTTAACTTGTTCCTGACATCAGTACACCTACACGTATCCCCACATGGCGACCCTCAGCCACAAGAACCCAAGGACTTCGTTATAAACAGGAAGATCGAAACGAACATGAAATTGAAGAAGCCACTTTGACGAAGCCACTTTAAAGAAGAAGACACATAGCCACTATCACCGTAGCATGGCTGACAATCAAGTAAACATTTTTTTTTCTTTCAAAGGGATGTGTAACCATATACTTTCGGGGGAGATGTAGCATTGCGACATGCACTTTCGTGCGTCATTAAAGTTACGCTTAGTCAGTAAGTTAGAATTAAGGTATTTTTGTACTAATTAAATATATTCATTCATTATACGACCATCAACCAAACAACATGTTTCCTTTAACTTGTTCCTGACATCAGTACACCTACACGTATCCCCACATACATAACAAAAGGCTTCTATTGTTATATTTCTTTTTTAGTAAGTTAAGTGACAGTTACATCTTTTCCCGTGTCTTTTATTTGATAAATTGATTTCTCCGGTAAAACTTAATTTATTTCAAAATATCTTAAGAGGATGGCCTACCCTAGCAAATTTTTTATTACCCGTCCAGCACAATAATTCCAATGGCAAAGACCATATTTGCTTGCGATAGAGGCGATTATATGTTGGCTCAATTGCCTCTTTTTCTTAGACGCGTAATGATCACGCAGCGAAACAACAAATCGGTGTGTTTTAAGCAAATACTGAAATACTTTTTAGGGAAAAAGATTCGATTGAAGTAGAATCCGTTCATATTTATTTTACCTATTTTATGAAAAAAAAATCAAGTTAATCTCTTAACCGCGTTTTTGAAATGAACGTTTGAAAACCAAAAAAAAAGGAGCGTGTAAAACATTTCTTTTTTGACAAAAGTATATATCCTAATACTTTGTTTATACATTGAATCCCTAGATAAAAGATCAATAAATATTTTTTTTTTTCAATACAATCTTTTCTTCAAATGAATCCTCGATATTCTCGTTTTAGTTGCTCTAGGCTCAGGTACAGTCTTAACCTCGTAACATTTATCGAGTTTTTAACAGTTAGTGTAAAGGTGTCTGGAGAAGTGGAAAAACGTGCAGTGCAAGATCCCTCAGGATCCCTCAGATCCCTCAGGATCAGTGCAAGATCCCCGACGCAGGGCGAAACAAGTTTTTATTTATATAAAAAATAACGTAAATAACTAGCAAAAATGTAGATATTGTTAAAACACATCTAATAAAATATGTTTTGAGTTCTGTACGTGATTCTTATCTGTCAATCTCTGAGATAGAGTGTGTTTGAAGCATTGATATAACATAGACTTGTTTTGTCTAACGTTTGAAGACCTCATTACAATCATTATTTCTATCTAAAAGTTTTTCAACCGCGTTTCTGTATTTATATAAAAACGGCTCACCTCATACGTGTTATGATCGGGAAAGCCGACCAGTTTCAGCAGATTTAGACTGCCTTCATCTGGGCTAGTGAAGACGTTAGTGTGAGGCGTAACGTCGTCGCGTAAACGTCTACACTCGCCCAGATGAAGGCAGTCTAAATCTGCTGAAACTGGTCAGCTTTCCAGATCATAACACGTATTGAGGTGAACCGTTTTTATATAAAACACGAATTATCCTCAAATTTCATTTAATTCCGTGTTTCAGTACTACAGAAATCTTTAAAATGGTTTCAAAAGTGTTGTACTAATAAATCAAACTAACTAGTAACTCCTTATTGAATAATTTAAATAAAAACGACTGCAAAATGTACCATTTCTTCGCATCGTCATCGCCTTTAAATATAAATGTAAGCGACCAGGTAATCAAAGGTTCAACAAAAGCTATACATAGATACTTAAGCTACAGAACCAAAGCGCCCTGATTACCAATCAATAGCATTACGTGATTAAATCCCTTGTGATCCCTTTGTCTCAGTTCGCCTTGTTTTAGTTGTGATGGAGGAATTATGGAAGGGCCCGAAGCTAGATGCTCTGCTGACAAATCAATTACAATGTGGGTGGATAAATAATTATCTTTTATCTATTTTATTTATTTGTTTATTTACAACTTACATCTACCATTACAGGATAACCTAATGCGATAGAATACAATCTTTCAACATGAACTTATTCATTAATTATACATTTATACACTATTATAATTATATCACACAATGTACATAGCTGTCTTTGTGAAATCACTCAGAGCACAACAAAGGATCGATCAATTCTGCGATGAGATTGAATGTGTGAAGCGCGCGCGACAGTGGTGCCTCGGACAGCAGGTTGGTCCGCGAGCGCGGCAACCGCCGCAGCGACGGCCGCCGGCAGCGCATCAATAACCTACTAAAATTTATATGTAAAATAAATTATTAAATAAATTTTGATTATAATAAGGTGAAATATATTTAAGCTAAAGTTAAGAGAAAAGCGTCAACTTTTTATGTTGTACAACAAGATTTTTCGTCTCATTTGTATGCTAACGCATAAAATCGAATAAAATTAAAATAACTTTATCTACCGCTGAACTCTAAAGCTTAAATTAGCTTATTTTTAAAGTATTTTTAAAGTTTATTACTTTAAAAATAAGCAAAATTAAACTTTTGGGTTATTATTATTACAAAAATTATAAACATTGGCCTAAATATAATATAAAGGATAATATATAATTAATAATAAAATAATATCATTATGAAAAAATACTATTTTTGTGTTTAAATTCCATTAATATTTCTTAGTTAAGTATACAGTTTATTTTAAAAATTACATTTTTATTGTAATTGTTTTTTTTAATTTTAAATTTTTATTTAAAGATTAATTTAATCTTATTAATATCTTCAAAATAACACGCTTTATTTATAAGCTATTTAAATTCATTTATAAATATAAATAATAAAAAAACTAAAACACCCAACCTACACTTCCTATCCGTCTTAAAATTACGGTTAATCAATATGTTCAAAGTAACGTCCCATTTGCACATGGATTTTCTTTATTAACAACTTTTTTGTCTCGTTGTGATATTTAATTATCATACCGTACTATTATATGATATGAATTTGACATTATGATATGACATTATGACAATATGACATTCAAACCATTACAATGCTAACCCCCTCTCTACCCTGCTCCCGCGCATGTCCCCGCGGTATAGTGCCGTATAGTGCCAGTGCAGGTAAAATCAGAAAGACTTAAGACTAAAACTAACTTCACCCTGAGAAACTTTATTTTACCGTCTCACATCTTGTTTTTTTTCATTACACCTAATTTAAATATTCTTTTTTCTAAATAAATTCAAATTTAATTGTTTGCGTGTGTATTAATACCTTTTTACCTACACACGTGACACTAGTTCATAAATATTTGAAAAATGCAGTAGTTTGATATAGGGTTCATTGATGATGATGATGATGATGATGATGATGATGATTATGATGAGGAACATTATAATGTACTCAGTCTGTCATGGGTTGCTGACCCGCATGGGCAACGGTGCAAGCTCGAGTCCGTTCAAAGAATTTGTCCCTGATTTTTCTATCTTGTTTTATTCTTAAAATATTTGGAGTTTTCAAAGCGATGAATTTCGCAAAAAACCATAGCTCTATATTTTAGGCATTTATTACCAAAAAATTTAATACAACGAAATAAAGGATCATGTTTACATAATTCCAAGAATGTGTAATATCAGAGCAGAAAGAGCAATTTAACATTAGATCTCTACATAATAATGTGCAAAAACAAGCTTATTTCTCAAAATTAAACTGGAGGGTTGTGGAAAAAATCTTTAATTTGTGCTTTTTAATGCTTTTTTTTTGGTGACTTCAAATAAAATAAAATTTCAACTACCCCAGCAATTTAAAAAAATCAATTGTTTTTCTTGGAGTTCTACATCTTTACCTGTAGCTATGTGTAGAAAGAATTTCATATAAAGTGGCCCAGCAGTTCTTTAGTTATGCCGCAAACAGACAAACAAACAGGCATCAAAGCTTGGTATAAAAGTTTCCGCTTTATAACGTAACTATTAAAATTAGCTTATGTTTAAAAAAAGTAAATACCAATTTAAAAAAAAAAAGGTACATAAATCATAAAATCTTTATGCAGAATATGAATATAATTGGTGTTAATAATTTGAAGGCACATACATTACATATTCAACCTTTCGGTTTCGCAAAATTTACTAACTTATATACGTAAAATACACCAATACGGAGTGTAATCGTTAAGTGTGACCAGGCGATTATTCCGTAACTATTAAAGATATTAAAAAAATCTAAACTGATATCAAAAGTACGTTACCTAATCAGTAAAATGACATCAATAACTTTTTGAAAATCAAACGAGAAGTATCCAAAGTTTTGACATTAAACATTCCCATACATTTAGTATGAGATTAGTAGAAAGGTTTTAGTTTCCTTATTTTAAGTGGTCTAGTACTCATTTTACCTTAATCTCATTTTATGATTACGTATGATATGATAATAATGATTTTCAAGTGGATACACATGTAGATTATTTATGATACCACTTCAAATTAGTAATAAACCTTGTTTTAATATCGCATTAATTTGAACTGGCTAAAAAACAACACACTACAAAAAAAAAGATACTCTTTGGTGTTTGTTCTAAATTCAAAACCTTTATCGCGGGTTGGCATTTCCGCCAATTGTTAATAATCGTGATTGTTTCATTTATTGATTAAAAACTGGCATATTCCAATATTATACTTATCTCATGCTAAATGTATGGTAATGTTTAATGTCAAAATTTTGGATACTTCTCGTTTGATTTTCAAAAAGATATTTATGTAATTTTAAATTAGGTAACGTACTTTCGATATCAGTTAAACATTTTTTGATATCTGTAATAGTTACGGAATAATCGCCTGGTCACACTTAATGATTACACCCTGTATAGTATATGTTTCAATCAGAAAATCCGTACACCTATTATAAATGCGAAAGTGTATTTGTTGGTTTTTTTAATTTGTTTGTTGGTTTGTTGGTTTATTGGTTTGCTAGTTTGTCCTTCTTTCACGCAGCAACGGAGCAACGGATCGACGTGACTTTTTGCAAAGAGATAGTTTATGGGCCGGAGAGTGAAATAAGCTACTTTTCATCCCGGGAAATTGCAAACGAAATCAGCATGGGCGAAGCCGCTGGTAAAAGCTAAAAATCAGTAGAAAGTAGTTTTAAAATATAAATGTGGTGCATCCACCGAAAATCAGCGTCGTGGCTACAAATGCGACATTATGCTGAGTGGAGACCCTTTTGGTATCATTGATTTTTTTAGAAAACTTGAAATATTTATAAGATGTGATGCAAGTACTACTAGTTGAAAAATTTAAGTTGTGATACCAAAAATCATTTTTATTTCTTTCTTTCTAAATCAGAAAGAAAGAAAAGACATTTATTTTGATGCCACCTCGTTATAAATACACTTATTTACTCTAGGTTATTAATATATTTTAAATTATTAAGATGTAGCAAACAAAAAGGTCCGTGACTTAGCAAAATGCCACAGCAGAACCGTGACGCTGATCTTTCGTCAGAGGCCACGAGTTGCGAAAATGCGACGTAACTAACGGTATTTTATTAATTCGTTTTAACGTAGTGATGCAGAACAAAATATTTAAAAAACAAAAAGCTAAATGGTAGCTGCTGACAGTGGTGAAAAATTCCACTACGGAACTCTACACTGCGCGTGGCCCGACATGCACTTGGCTAGTTTTTTATTTTAATGTTGCCATTATAGTCAATGATGCTGCCTTTCAAGAAAATAATAAAAAGATCTGGATTCTCCTCATGGTAAGGAAGTAATAAACGTTACTTTCATGACGTTACACACGCGTCAATATTCTGGACACTATTAAAAAAATTAACTTCAGTTTAACTTGAAAATACGGGACAGTAGTTCCATTACGCAGGTGATGGCTTCGACCAAAATAAAATAAATGGACGGGCCATAGCGTACAGATTTTTGAAGGCTGTAAAGTGAGCGCCGGCTCTCACTTCATCTCTGTCTCTGTCTGTTAGAAGAGTGACACGTACGCTTATTATTACATGCCATCCAAATAACTGACGAAAAAATACCTTCTTGTGCATTTACAAAGTGCAAAAAGCAAAATAAACATAAAAATAAAAATTAGGTATTGAAGTATATATCCAATTGCTTAGACTCGTTATGAGTGAGGAAACTGTAAAGACAAGGCCCGTCCATTCATTTTATTTTGGTCGAAGGGTGATGGCAGTTTTTCATACAAGGGTGGTTGGACAAATAGTGTATAAATGGGAATGAAAGAAGCAGCAATGAAAAAAAGAAAACCAAACCAAATCCGGAAGAAATTTCTTGAATTTAATAAAAAACACAAGCATACCTTCAGTAAAATGTCCAATAAATCTCATGTATTAAATAACGTTGATGCTGTAAGAAAAACAAAATGGGAACATGCAAAAAATACACCCTCAACTTTTACCCTCGACAATGTCTTGTGCAGCCGTGAATCATGATGCGTCGAAGTCCGAAGTTTGCTAATGGTCGGGTAATATTATCGCTTAGTGGCTAATAGGACTTGGCTGGGAGTTAGCACACCAACGTGTCTGACGAACGATCCAAGATGGTTGGGAGAGTGGACACTTTGTGAATTTACGAGTACGTTCTAATATTTGTAGAGCATTTATAAGATGGGTTTTGTGGTAATAGCAGAAGCAAATATGTGTGACAATACAACATTTTGGGAGTCATAATCTAATCGCGTTATTAAATAATGGGACATTATTAATCGGGTGAAAAAAAATATAATTAGTGATTTAAAGTGTCCGGAATAAGTGCGTGCGACAAAAAATACTGAGTGGGCGAATTTAAAGTATGAAATCGAAAATATTTCATCAAAAGGCAAAAAATAGGTGCGACGACGAGCGAAGCGAGAAGGAGCCTGTTAGGTTTACATGTAAGATAAAATAAGAAGCCGAGCGAGGCGACGTCCCTAGTTTTATTACTTAAAATTAAATTGTCACTAAAATAGAAAATTGTTTGCCTGAGAATTATTCAACTCAACTCAAATTTGTATTTTCAAGTCGACGTTTTAACATTTTATTTAGTTTTTCAGTACGCTGTATTATTCAGTATGTTTGACACCTTTAATTTATATTTATATTAGCTTGTTTAAATACTTTTAAATAATAAATAATTATTTTACTCATGACATGGCATAGAACCTATAAGATCGCGTCTGGAAGTATAACACTTACTTTTATATATTCCGGAGTTTTTGGCGCAATTTTATCCGGCTTGTTCGTGGGCCAAATGCGAGTCGGACTCGCACACAAAGGGTTCCGTATCACCACACAATACGGGTACGGAACCCTAAAAACATGTTGGTAAATAGCAATAACATAGATTGCCAGAGCAACATCAAGGCGACCAAAAACAAGGAGTTAAAATGGTGGCGCCTGGCGAACAATTCGGCACCCTCTGAATACAGAACATTTTTGTTTGTTGTACTCTATAAATATGTACAGTTTAACAAATTTACCTGTGAAACGTGTATATATTACAATATTTAAGATAGAGCTGAAAGAAATAACGTCAAAAAATGCAACATTTTCGAAAATTTTTAAATTTTTTACTTGCCTTTAGAGGCCATAGTAACACGCAACCTGAGAAAACTTCATAACAGCTATAAAAATCTTTATTTCTCTTAATACTTAGCCTAATATGACAGGTTCGTAGGGCATCTCCATTTAAGCTATACTAGCAGCTATACTAGCTGTAAACCTCTGTGATATTAAAACAACTGTGGGTACGGATCGATAAAAAACAAACATGGAGAATTTCGTATTCCTAATGCCTGTCAATGAACGTCCTACGCTAGGTATATGGAAAAAACTTTTTTTGGGGTTGGATGGTCTACTTATAGTAATTATTGAACAAGTGAGCGAAACAAACGAAGTTCTCTGAGTCCACTTGAACAATCAGGCGTTTGTATGTATTTGTATGAATGTTTGTCCGACGATAACTCGAGTATCGTTGATCGGAATATGATTAATACTTGCGATGGTCGGCACTTGGTGAAACATCATCATAATCTTGATAAAAACACTTGTACTGTTTCACAATATCACTTTATACTACTCCAACCGGTTTCGCCTTACGGCATTATCAAGGAACACTAGCTGTTAAGGCGATTAGTGTCGCCAAATTAGCAGGTCGATGTTTGTCGCTACAAATATCGACGGAAACGACATTGAAATAACGTTCATATCAGCGCGCAATACACAGTAGCTGTTACGACGCTCGCTGCGTCCTTGATAGGGCGAAATAGGAGAAAATAATACTTTTCATATGAACGTGATTGTTCAACTGGATAATCCTATGTTATGTTTATAGCTATCAAGTTTATCTATTACTCAAAGCATAAATGAATTAAATTGACTTAACCAGATAGGAGCAGTAAGAAATTTAAGGCAACAAACAACAGTCGGTTGAAATTTTTTTTTATATAGAAATTTTGGTGGTATGAAAACGAAATATGTTGCATAGGTTTTGTTAGAGTTGATAATTCATATACATTTTTTTTCAATATTTTAGGTTTGGCCATAAACAAGGAGTAGGCTTTAGAAAGTACCCTTTGGCGATATCAAGGCGATATTAAATATAATAAACAACAAACAAAATTGATCGGAACGTCATGAAATTTGGTAGGCGAGTAAATGAGACAAAAAGAATTTTTAAGTTCGAATATGAGCCAAATCGGTCCAAATCGAATCGTGAGATCATAGTTCGGGGCGAATTATTATTTTATCCTTTTTCATGCCGAATTTCAGCTCAACTGGTGAAGCGGTACTAGTGTTGCGCTGCAGATTTATGGATGTTGAGGGCAGATCGTAAACAATTAAATCTAAAATATTTCACCAAAATGTCGGTGCAACGATGAGCGGCGTCTGGAGCGTGGTTTTACATGTAAATAAATTTGGGGAGCCGAGTAAAGCGGAGCGGAACGAGATGACTCCATTAGTATTACATAAAAACGATATGTCTAAGCCGTGTCTAAGGCAATATTGATGTGCCCAATTCTACGATATGCTAACGACATTATTTAAAAGCAAAACAGACGCAAAGTTTGCGGGTTTTATTTTATTTAAGTTATTATTAGTTAATAGTTTAATAGTTTCGAGTTTTATTCTGATAAATACTTAATTTTGAAATGCAGGCACAACATATAACGACACTTATCATATCAGTTACTATATCACACTTTTTGACAGTTAAAAACGGGCAAATATGACATAATATAACATTAAATGAAGTTTTTGGCTTATTTAAAAAAAATTAAAACGTTCTAGAACTGAATTGACTATTAATGTATACAATATTGTACGGTACACATGACAGCTGCCTACATAATTAATACTTTAAGGTTTCTCCCAGTGCCAACGACCTTGAACTGAGTAACTTTATAACTATTTTACACGGTAACTATAGCATTTTTTAAAAATCTACATGATACAAATAGTGGTGATGTTGTTTTTTTCTGAATTTTATTTTAAAATACTTCTTGGAGCAAGAAAATTCTAAGTTCACCCTTATTTCTCGATTTTTGTCCACTTGTAACAATATAGCTGCTACAGTTTTTATTGAGACAGTATAAAAATTTATAAACTTCTAGACAAAATAATATAAAATGATATGGTTTTCTCAGTTCTTCGAAATTCATATTATTTAAGAAAAAATAAATCAAAAACGCACTATTTTCGCACTTACCCGCCGCAGCGACCAGCGTAGCAGCAATGTTGCAGTGCGAGCTGATAAGAACTTTATTTTGACGGAACACCTGACGCTAGAACATCAACAACACCAGGTTTTCAAGGGTTCATAGGCAGAAACTAGGTCTCTCCTCATATTGAAGAAAATATATTTAATTAATCGATCTTTTATCTAGGGGTTCCACCTATAAAAAACCTATTAAGATTTATACTTTTGTCAAAAAAAATATGTTTTCCACCTTCTTTTTTTTTGTTTTCAAACGTTCGTTCCAAAAACGCGGTTAAGAGATCAACTTGATTTTGTTTTATAAAATAGGCAATAGAAATATAAAGGGATTTTACTTAAATCCAATATTTTTTTCCCTACAATATCTTTCAGTATTAGCTAAAAACATAACAATTTGTTGTTTCGCTGCGTGATCACTAGTATTATGTGTCCAAGAAAAAGAGGCCAAAGAGCCAACATATAATCGCCTCTTTGAAAAGCAAATTAGGTCTTTGCCATTAAACTTATTGTGCTGGACGGGTAATAAAAAAGTTGCTAGGATATGGCATCCTCTTAAGAAGGTTTTGTTCGAAATTTCAACAACCACGAATCGAGTTGCTAATTTTTCCGACGCCGAAAACTGGCGATATTTAGTACTCGGTCGGATAGCTATGGAACATACATGTTCGTAAGGACGAGTACTACCACCAGTTTCCGGCTTCCACAACTTCATCTTAACAGCCTGTATAAATACATGCTAATGTCTTATCAGATTAAATGAATTCAACCGTTAAATTTTGGTAACAACGAAAAAGGAGCAATTATTTTCCGAGCTTTTCCGGGGTCGTGCAGCCTAACCCCTCAGCCACAGCTTCAGGCTTCGAGAGGCGCGCTAAGCGGTTCTTCTTGCGACGGCGCCGGCGGAGAGAACAAATGTATGAAGTTGTATAGACCTGGCCATGAGTCGCCGTTTGCGCGTCTTGTCCGGCTTCGAGTGACTTGCGCTCTCGCGACGGCGGTATGCGGGGAGGTGGGCGGTTAAACCAGTGATCAAGCGCACAGGACGAGCGCTTTGAGCAAACGAGCGCGCTATACATGAAAGCGCCGACGGGTGACGTGACAGGGCAAAGCCTGTCGCAAAAACCGCCTGGAATCGCAGCAAGAAGCGCCGCCAGAAGCCTGAAGCTGTGGCCCTGGCGTGAACGCTTGGTCCCATTGATTGTTATCGGAACGAAACATTATTCTATCTCGTTCAGTTATCAAATGGCACAACGAGACCAAAACTCACTTGGCTTGCTCCTATTCTTACATGCTCTGTTGCGTTTAATCTTAGAGTCTATCTCCCAATGGCTCTCACAAAATAATATTAGCCTTACTCAAATGTCAAAATGCATTTACCTTTAGTTCAAAAAGCTTTGAGAGTTGAAAGCAAGCTTAAAACAGATCAACTGCTGGAACTGACAGTTAAATTAAACAATATTTATGAAAGTTTAATCAAAATAAAATTACTAATTCGCATGTTGTAGATAACTTATTTAGATGATTTTATTATTTTGAAGACTTTGAAGTTAATTACAGTTATTCTATTTAACGAAGTTCGTTTGGCTATGCAGTAGTGCGCGTTGCAAACGCCCTTTTTTCTAGTGTGCATAACATGAACTAGGGAGTGCTACAAAACGCGTCACATACACAAAATGTGCTTATCTGTGCATGTCACTACTACAACCATACCTAAACCTACTTCATGAAATAGAATATCTGTAGCTAAAGGTTAAACATAAGTCGCTCGGTGCAAAGTGCACAACTTAACTTTGTATATCTTGTTAAGAAGTAAAAAGTGAAAAAGATATTGGTCTATGGCAATTCACGCCAAAAGTTTAGTATAAGTTAGATTTATGAATGAACAGCTCGCTACAGCTAACAACCCCAGTTAACATCTTTGATTTTTACGAGAAAAGCTCGACGTTTCGGTCAACTTAAGGGTGGTCGTCATGACGTGACAAACTCAGTTGTGGACGTGCCAAATGTCATGCTGTTTCATTTCGTTATAAGGTGCACGCTCCATGATAGTTGCGAGGACAATACAATCGTGCCAGTTTCGTCGCCGGCATATTTTAAAACTTGTGTCAGGAGAAACTATATATTGGCAAGACGGTGAACGTTTTCAAACATTATTTTTGATTATTATTAATCTAGATAACATTTCCAATGTTTAACTCGAATTCATTTTTTGATTTTATCTAAAACAATAAAAGCTCATTTGGCTATACTTTTGGTAAAACACCATTAAATTTACGTATTTTAAGGGTTTTTTGTACGTATTACTAAAATTTCAGGGTTTTTAGGTCGACTAAAACATAGATCTGGATAATGTTAATGGACTTAGCCTACAATATTGTGTTAACAGCGTTTGTATGAAGATTTGCGCGTAACGAGGCCTCATGTGAGTGAGCTTAAGGGCCTTACTATTGCCAAATGGGTACTTTCTAAAGCCTACCCCTTGTTTACGGCCAAACCAAAAATAATGAAAAAATGTATTATGAATAATCAGCTCTTAGACAACATATGCGACATTTTTCTTTTTCATACCACCAAAACTTCTACATGAAAAAATTTATTAACTAAATGGTATTTTTTGGCTTGAATTTCCTACTGCTCCTAAGTGGCTTGGCCGATTGAATTCATTTATGCTTTAATAAATAGATAAATTTGATACCTATAAACATAACATAGGATTATTCAATCGAACAATCACGTCCACGTGAAAAGTATAATTTTCTCCTATTTCGCCCTATCAAGGTCGCAGCGAGCGTCGTAACAGCCACTATGCATTGCGCGCTGATATGAACGTTATTTCAATGTCGCTTCCGTTGATATTCTTTCTGACAAATATCGAGCTGCTAATTTGACGACGGTAATCGCCTTAAGGTGTCTACCAACGCCAATGACCTTGAACTAAGTAATTTTGTAACCATTTTATACGCTAAATATAGCATTTTTCAACAGAAGAAAAATACATAGTAATCTCCATGATACAAATAGTGATGTGGTTTTTTCTGAATGTCATTATAACATACAGAAGTGAAGCAAGAAAATTCTAAGTTTACCCTTATTCCTCGATTTTTGTTCACTTGTAACAACATAACTGCTGCAGTTTTTACCGAAACAGTATTAAAATTTATAAAATAATATAAAATGATTTCGTTTTCTCAGTTCTTGGAAATTGATTTTATTTCAAAATTCAAAAAAATTCAATTAGGATAAAATAAATTAAAAACACACTATTTTCGCACTTGTCAGCCGCAGCGACTGACGTGACAGCCATTTTGCAGTGCGAGCTGATAAGGACTTTATTTTAATATGGTTTTGTTCGAAATTTCAACCACCACGAATCGAGTTGCTAATTATTGTGACGAAGCCACCTTAAGAGAATGCTTAATATCTACAATATCGATTTCATTATGATACACACACACCCAAATTTTACTAACATACCTATGTGTTATCCATGGTTTCGCATTCACTTATCAACTTTTCCTATATACAATACTAGTATTTCTCTTATAAAGGATCAAATAACCTTCAATCACGTTTACTCCTGGAACACTGAGATAACGAACTAATACTGACATATTTGACCTGGGTAATTCGCGAAACCGGGTAATAACACCCGAACGATCCGTCAAGCTCGCAAAAGGATAAACTGAACAGGTCTAGAATTATTGGAAATCAATCCTACACACAGGATCAAATTCTAATGGTTTACAGTAATAGCTCAGGGGTAGAACGCTGGCCTATCAATCTTGAGATCCAGGTTCGATTCCCGGTCGGACATGCATCAAAGAGTTTTTCGGAAATTACATTTGTGTATAGTATTTCTTACTTACTACTTGCTGAACGGTGATGGAAAACATCGTGAAGAAACCTGTATGCCTTAAAAAGCGTGTCTCTAACGGCGATAGACGGCATCCCATCACGTTGGGACGTACAAATCGTCGGTGAAACGCGGGTGTACCGAGTGTGGACTGTGATTTGCATTTCACAATTCACACTCGGAGCACCTCTGACACCCCCTCGGGGATTCATTTTGTGACAATACGGGTAATATTTTTGTAATATAACGTATTAATATTTTAATATTTTAATTTAAGTATTGCAATGAAATATTAGTCTTAAAACGTGTCTAATTTATATAATTATCACTTTAAAAGCTTTTTTTAAACGTATATATATATACAGATTTAATTTTCATTTTATTAACTTATCAAATCAATCCTAAAAATATTCCTCCGATTAATGAAAATTCGTTTTTTTTTATATTATATAGCTTAGATTTTGTGCTGCGGTTTTTATTGTAAACCTTTATATCAAAAACTTAAACATATTTCTTATTATATTGAATATAGCAATCACAAAAAATTGTTCTGTATTTACCTAAAAATGTTAAATAAGAATATTTTTAAAAGGTTTCTATGGTGATGCGTTTGCTTTGTCCATATTCATAAAAAATAATATTCTTGTATTATATTAGTACGAAGGATATGGTTCTATTCAACTTTGCACTTTATTCTGCTGCTATGAAACTAGACACGTTTCAAATACACATCTATAGGTAACTTAAGGTGACTCTTCCCAGCTTAAACGGTATGTTTATAAATTATGAAAAAATTAACTTGAAACAAAAAAAAATAGTAACCGACAGCATTCATTCCTAAAAAGTTAAAAATAATTCTATAATGACCAGTGGTACCGAAACAACACTGTTGCCGACTTCTTTCTTCCTGAAACATTATAAGTCGGCGCCCTTATATTGGTTTTTATGTTGCTCTTTCGTAGATAATACGCCGACTTCTAGAAAACATTATGTTTCTGGAAGAAATAAGTCAGCAAAAGTTTTGTTTCGGTACAGTTGAATTGAAAACCTCCATCTTTTTTGATGTCGATAAAAAAATACATTGTCAGTTAAGCCATAAAAAACAACTTCATTTTAGGAAATTATTCTCGCGTATAAGAAACAGCATGAAAATATTGTCAAAATTCGAGCTGTTTTAAGGCTAAAATAAAAAAAATTGGTTATTTCTTTGAAACTACTAATGGTATATTTGTATGGCTGTGGCATAAAATACAAAGAAAATATTGTTTTTGTCCGTCCATCGCGTCCATGTGAAAAGTATTATTTTCTCCTATTTTGCGCTATCCGGAGACTCAGCGACATCGTAATACAGTGCGAGCTGATATTGACGTTATTTTAACATAGTTTCTGTCGATATTTGAATCAACACAGGTCGACTCAAGGTCGTTGGTGACTAAAGTGGTACTCCCCGGCAGGCCGTGCAGAAGGGAATAGACTAGGGATGGTCGGGATTCGTCGGAATTGTCCCGACATTTCATATGATGTCCAGAGTCCCGACGAAACACAAATTGTCCCGACAAATAACAAATAACAACGTTCGGCGGGCAAAAAATTATTTTGTTGTAATTATTTTAATTTAAATAATGGAAAATAACGTTTTGAATCGTAATATTTATTTGTCCCGACCATGATCCCAAAATCCCGACTTTTTGAAATTTTGCCCAGATATTTTGGTTTTCCCATTTGGCAACCCTAGGGTAGACACTTCTTAAGTGTTACATATACCTATAGATATGCTCTTGAATAGTGCCAAGTTTCATTCCAGCAGAATAGGGTGCAAGGTTGGATCTAGTACCTCCGTACCATATAAACCAACAATCACACTTTTGCATTTATCGATGCAATGCATGTTATTGGAAATCGTATAACACAATTTTTATTATCCGCATGTTTTGCTAATAAAAATTTTTCGTTACAATAAAAACGCAGCATTATAACGCAAAAAACTTTGTAGAACAAACTTTCCAATAAAAATACTGAAACGCGCCATTTCCCTTTTTTTAACAGCCGCCATTAAAAAAACGCTCACAACTCGCTAAAGGAAACTCCCAAAAGTGACTTCTAAAAGTTCATGCAAAGTAAAAAGTCGGCCCAATACGTCAGACAAGTTAAAATACAATGTTTCAACGCGATATCATTTACATAAGGTGGGGCGCTGAAAGCAACGCGAAACATTCCCACAATTAGAAGAACCTTTTACCAAAGGATATTTGCCTTTATTTCTGGCACATAAAAGCTTTTGCTGCAGTATTGTTATCGTGGGCCGTATAGAAAAGACTTTTCGTGATCGGTTTCCCAAGTATGTATTCGCCTGAAATTTCAAATCAGTATCCGTATTTTGTGTGGTGTGGTTCTCAAGTTTACTTACTAAATATTCTATTGATCGTTCTGATCACCTTTCTTTTCTAGTTGTAAATACGTTCAGGACAGCGATTCCGGCAAGTGCTAAAAAATTTGCTACGGAGTTAGTTAAGCATGTTTTTTTCTCTATCGGACTGCAAAGAAAAAAAATACTCAAAAGTGGTTTAGCCGTTTAAATCGAAAAAAATAGAATGTATAGTTATAAGGCACGAAAATAAAATATTACTTATTTTGTCCAAAATGTGTGGGTTGTAACATTATAAACGTCAAATCAATGGTGAAAAGCACAGGTTAACTTTTAAGATAAAGATTTTAGAGGTGTGTTGGCTATCGCACTAAAACCTTCATTAGACGCTTAAACCACTGTTCACTTTAATTCTGAAATAATTATACGTTATTTTTCATTAAAAATTTTTTTTGGCCAAAATGAGTAAGGATTGCCACCTTGTTACTTTTGTTACCAAAAAAATTATTGGGTTTTTTCGAATCCATTTACTCCACTATAACGTCATCTACGTATTTCATTTTTGGATAAATGTTTCTTGAGTATTTGATTAAGATTCTCACTGAAGGAAAACGCGATTGGATGAAATTTTCTCGATAGAATTTAATTCCAAAAAGAATAAATTTTTTTATTGTGAAATTGTATTAAAAATGTAGGTATTATGTATTTGTAAAGTCTCCTTGAAAATCTTTTTGACAAAACAGCTTAGTACATTTTATATTGATAAAAAACCGACATTTTGCCACTTTTCCACTTGCACTGAAGGTTTTTTCGCATACGAAGTAACAGGGACGTCAAAACTTTTACGTATCGCCTTAAGTTGAGAAACTCTGATCTAAAGTATATCTACCCCTAGGTGCCCTACATCCGGTAACCCCTGATCGCGGTGACGAATTGAAGCAGAAATAGTTTTCTTCCCTCGTTTTATTGGTACCAGTCCCTTTACTGTCAGACTTGAGGATTGTTAGTATGCTTACCCGAGCCGTAATAAAAATATATTGGAGAAATTGTGTTTTTTCTGTATGTTTGATAGATTTCTCTCTCAACAGTACATTTATTTCGTTTGATTGAGTTCTGATAACCTCTGAGTTGGTGCAAGAATAAAAAGATTGTTGAAATTTATGGTTGAACTTTCTTTTCGTGTTTCGCCAACGACCTTGAGTCAATCTCTGTTTTTTATAAGCAACTACACATCACAATCAGTATAATGTCTAAAATTCTCAAGTGACGTCAAATCGGAAAATTCTTTAAGAAATCATAAAAAAATAATGGTAAATTTATATAATGAAAACTGTGTCCTAAAATGACGTAAATTCTTAGAAAAAAAATTGAAAAAATCTTTTGGAAATTAAGCTATGGGAATTAATTGATGGACGCTGTATCTGTCGCAGGCAAAAAGTAAAATTCCGCCGTTTACAAACGCTGTCATCAGTTTCTTAGCGCTCGCTATTTTGCTAGTTAACGAATCTTCGTTAAGGCCCTTAATACCGCCAAATGGGTACTTTCTAAAGCCTACTCCTCTTTTATGGCCAATCCAAAAATATTGAAGAAATTGATTATGGATTATCAACTCTAGGACAACATATGCAACATTCTTCTTTTTCGTACCACCAAAACTTCTATATGAAAAATAGTTTCAACTGAATGGTGTCTTTTGGCTTGAATTTCCTACTGCTCCTAAGCGGCTTAGGTGATTTAATTCATTTATGTTTTGATAAATAGATAAACTTGTAGCTATAAATATAACATAGAATTATTCAATCGAACAATGACCCCCATGTGAAAAGTATTATTTTCTCCAATTTTGCCCTTTCAAGGACGCAGCAAGCGTCGTTACAGCCACCACGCATTGTCCACTGATATGAACGCTATTTCAATGTCGTTTCCGTCGATATTCATACAGACAAACATCGAGCTGCTAATTTGGCGACGGTAATCGCCTTAAATAGCAGAATTCGGCAATTTCTAATTTGCCTCGGGATATAGGTATTCTGTTAGAAGTATTGAGGGTTGCCTCGCTCCGTTTTGCTCGGCTCCCACTATGTACTGACCTGTAAACCTAACACGATCCTCCTCGCTCCGCTCATCGTCGCACCTACTTATCGCTTTTTACAAACGGCGGGGATTTTTCAATTTGCCGAACGGCAAACTGCAAAACAGCGAGCGTTTAAATGCTGACTACGTCGTTTGTAAACGGCGGAATTTTACCAGTTGCCTGCCACATATCAATAACATCAACTATGCCGATGTCATATTATGCCGAACGTGAGATTATTTGATTAAAACAGGGATCACGGTCTCAGATATAATACAAAAAAAGCGAGTTAATAACTTCAGAACCAGGATGTGTCAATTTTCCACTTTTTTTGAATTTCATATTTAGATAGTGAAATTATTTTGAAGGGGTCTATAAAAAGCTAAAATAAAAAATAATGGACGTCATCCTCTGCTCGCTCATTTGATTCAAAGTTTTCCCAAATGTAGGGGAGATTAAAAAAAATCGTTTTAAACATTTTTTGCATTTTTTTTTTGTTTCAAAATAGGTCAGTTGTGTTTTGAGGACGTACTAAAAAAAACTCGTAAAAATGCCTCAAATGGGAAATTCTGTGAATTTACAGTTTTTTTTTTTTTTCTGAGACGTGTTAAGAAACGAATAATTTTATTATATTTTTATGACAAACATGCATAATGCTATAACAAAAAAAGAAATACAAAAAATATTAGAGAAAAAAAAATGTTTTTCTTCTTCCTTACATTTTGTAAAATTTTGAATCAAATGAGCGAGCAGAGGATGTCGTTCAATATTTTTTACTTGATTTTTTTATTAATCCTTTCAAAATAATTTCCCTATTACAATATGAATTTCAAAAAACTGGAAAATCGACACACCCTATTTAACACGTTGATGGGGGCTGCCGCGGTTGTGAAAATGTTAATGTATGAAACAGCTGATTTTGTTTTTGCCATTTCAGGGTTAGCCCTGTAGCAAAAGTTGTTCATACGCCATTTTAAGGAAAAAGGTTATCATCTTAAGGGCCTTACTATTGCCAAATGGGTACTTTCTTAAGCCTACTCCTCGTTTATGGCCAAACCAAAAATAATGAAAAAATGTATTATGAATAATCAACTCTTAGACAACATATGCAACATTTTTCTTTTTCATACCACCAAAACTTCCACATGAATTTTTTTTTTACTGAATGGTGTTTTTTGACCTCAAATTCCCTACTGCTCCTGAGTGGCTTGGCCGATTGAATTCATCTATGCTTTAATAAATAGATAAACTTTATAGCTATAAACGTAACATAAGATTATTCAATCGAGTAATCACGTCCAAGTGAAAAGTATAATTTTCTCCTATTTCGCCCTTTCAAGGACGCAGCATTGCATTGCGCGCTGATATGATCGTTATTTCAATAGAATAGAATAGAATAGAATAGAATAATTATTTATTAAAGCATCACAGGCTCAACTTTGTTAGTAAAACTTAAAAAATAAAATAAAATAAAAATTGTTAGATTACAATAAAAAAATACAAAAAAGACAAATTTAGGGAAAGTGGTGTGTTTGTTATTTCCTCACCACTCCCCCTGATGTTTCGCAGCAATGACTCAAGTATGTACAATCCAGTCTGCTTGCGATCATATTCAGAATGCTTTTGGTGCTACCCCGCACCCTGCGCACCAGCGAAGCGCATCTTTTGCGCATCGTTGCATAAAAACAATCTACTCGCATCTCCGCGAACATCCCTGATGCGCTGCAGAAGCGTGGTAGCCCAAACAGCACCCTGAAGGCATTATTATATTGTACGCGGATGACTTTATAAGACTTTTGAGTATAGTTAGCCCACAGGCTGCACGTGTAAAAAGTTGTACAAAATGCTCTGAAGAGAGTTATTTTAACATTATGTGAGCAACGTGCAAACCTGCGCGCCAACATATTCGCTCTCACCGACAACGCCCTCCGTCCTCTCTCGATGTCCGCATCGTCCTTGAGGTCGGGAGTGAGTATATGGCCCAGATATGTAAACTTGTAAACCCTATTTAGAACGCAGTTATTTAGAATAACTGGAGGACAATTCTTGATTTGATG
Organism: Ypsolopha sequella; assembly: GCA_934047225.1. Classification (NCBI taxonomy): domain Eukaryota; kingdom Metazoa; phylum Arthropoda; class Insecta; order Lepidoptera; family Ypsolophidae; genus Ypsolopha; species Ypsolopha sequella. The sequence goes on along the minus strand of OW204002.1, from coordinate 5,253,136 downwards.
TTTGCTCCCGGCCTCAAAGACCATGACTTGGCTCTTTTTTACATTGTAGACCAATCCATGAGTCCCAGCATACGCCTCACAAATGGCCACAAGCTTCCTCAAGCCGCAAACAGACGCACTCAGCAGGACCATGTCATCTGCGTAGCTAATATTGTTGACGCTGACGCCGTCGATGTGACAGCCGATCCTGGTCCTGCTGAGATCGTCTATCAGCTCGTTTACATACAGGTTTTTTTTTTTTTTTTTTTTTTTAATTTATTTATCTAATTATCATGTTTTGTACATATTATTGTCTTATAAAAAAGAAAATCACGTAAACCCTTAGTGGGTTTAAATGTGATTTCTGAGCCACTTCTTAGTGGTACAGTACATAACCAAAAAAAAATACAAGTAAATAATAAAAAAAAGACATTAAACTGACATAATTAATTAGTTCAAGACAATAGATGTCTCTTCATGATTTTTCTTACTTTGTAAGGTTTGTCATCTATGTCTTGCAACACTTTACCTGGTATACTATTTAACATTTCAGGTAGCATGTAGTTCCAAGTGCGCTTTCCATAAATATTGTTGCATTTGGGCAGAACATAAGGAGGTAGATAAGAAAGGTTACGAAAATGTTGCGGCCGCGTTCTCTTTTGAAGACAGTTGACATTATTATATTCTTCACACACAACAGCTAGTTTAATCTTATTGAATACATCAATTACTCTGCAATATTTAAATAATCCTTTCTCATCTTCTCTGAAACGGTTTCTTATGTTGATAGGTACAATGTTTTTTAAGATACTTCGTTGAAGCTTATAAATTTTTTCAATATAGGTTTTATAAGTACGGCCGTAACTACTTAGTCCATAACTAATAATAGAATCCGCCATAGACATATACAGTAATCTCACTGTAGAAAAGGGTAATTTATATTTCAATATTACTAATTTAGCTAGAATAGCTCGTAGTTTTTTACTTATACGTTCTATATGCGGTCCCCATGTAAAATTTTTGTCAATGATTAGTCCTAAGTATGTATGTTTGTCGACTGATTCAAGTGACTCACATTTACAATCAGATTTATTGTTATTCATATGCATACATAGGTGATCGTGGGCGACGATGCGTGGTATAAAGGGTGATTTTAAGTATGGCGAATGAATGTACAACAATTTGGTTTTTTGTGCATTTATAACCAGTCCAACATCGTGTGCCCATTTACATAGCTGATCATAGTTGTATTGCAGAGTATTTTGCGCGACGTTGATATCTTTGTGCGCTGTCAAAATACATGTGTCGTCAGCAAACTGGTACACAGACCCATCCCGGAATATGTTGCACATATCGTTTACATAAAGTAGGTATTCTGTCGGGCCCAAAATTGAACCTTGAGCGGTGCCTTCTTCGGTTAATAAAGTGTCACTGAGTTTGCCAGCTATACTGACAGCTGTGTACCTGTTTTTATGATAATCTTTAAACCATTCTAGGAATGGACCCTGTATACCATTTTGCTGCAACTTTGTATAGAGTGTTTCATAATTTAAAGTATCAAAGGCCTTGCTAAAATCTATGAAAACTGCAAGTACATGCATTTTAGAGTCCATGTGCCTGTTAACTTCATTAGAAAATTTTGCTAGTAGCTGGGTGGTATTTTTATTTTTCTGAAAGCCGTACTGGTTACCGTTAATTATATTATTCTTAATAAGGTAATTTTGTATTTCAAAACCCAGGTACTTTTCAATAATTTTATCAATGCATGATAAGATCGTTATCGGTCTATAGTTGTTAATATCAGTAAAGCTACCCTTTTTATGAATAGGTCGAATCATTCCTACTTTTATTTTATCTGGATAAATTTTATTTAAGATACACGCATTTATAAGATGTGTAATAACAGGTGTAATTTCAGTATTTATACATTTTATGTCCTTGGCTCTTATACCATCATGGCCAGGACTTTTCTTATCATTTATATGTTTTATTACATGGTATATAACATCATCATTAGCTTTTTTTAATCGCATAGATAGGTCCGGCCTTTTTACATAGGATTGTGAATCGAGAAGGGGTACATTACATGAAGAACGTAGTTTTTTTACATTGTTTTTGAATTCCGTGGCAAATAAATTAGTGGTTTTATCAATATTATTCTTGAAATGTTTAGTTATTACCTCATCAATAGACTTCATTATTTTACCGCAAAGACGATTCACAATTTCCCACATTTTTTTAGGATTTTTAAAATTTTTACATATTTCTTTTTTAGTATAGTTATTTTTTACATTATTTATATGTTTATTGGTTTTATTTCTGTATGAATTATACAATACTCTATTTTCTAATTTACTTTCGTCCTTTTTCCAGATCTCATAAAGCTCATCTCTCTTCTTACACATACGAATTATTGTTTTACTTACCCATTTACAAGATTTTCTCTTACTAAGGTTAATTTTTGTAGTTATTTTACATCTATCGTAAACATCAGAAAATTTTTCTAAGATAAAGTTAATAATATCATTTGGGTCGTCGAGGCTTAATGCCTCCGACCAATCTAATTTACGAAGTTCAAGTTCAACTTTATCGTTGTCTATCTTAGTTATAGTTTTATACATATTATGTTGTTGTTTACTCGAGTCGTCCAGCAATGCGAGACCGGTTATGTAGTGGTCGGCCAATGCATTGTTTACCACGACGGTGTGCACGGTTTGCTCAATCGCGTGTGACTCAGAGTTACGAATAAAAATATGATCTATACAGGATCTAGTTATCATATCGCGTCTTTTTTCTACCCGTGTATATTGGTCATATACAAACAGCTATTCTTGACACAGTTTTCGCATCGTATATATTGGATAAAAAAGAAGAAGCCTATTGTTTTTGAATTTCTTTTTTGGTGTTTTTGATTTTAATTTTTTTTTAATAAATTCAACTTTCTCCTAAGGCTACGTTCTGGTTATACTACTGTTATGTTATACATATGGTTATGCAGGATGTTAAGGCGATTACCATCGCCAAATTAGCAGCTCGATATTTGTCACTACAAATATCAACGGAAACTATTTGTCTTGTTGTTGTCTCTTAAGCATGCTGTCACGTATTATACGAAACGGAAATCATCAATTTTCGCCTGTTTTCTCGACCTATCAAAGGCTTTTGACCTGGTTTTCTACGACGTCCTGTGGAAAAAGCTTGAAAAAGCACACCTCCCACTGGAACTAATTAATATTTTCAAGTTCTGGTATGAAAACCAGGTCAATAATGTACGATGGGAAGGGGTCTTGTCTCGACCGTACGGGTTGAAGAGCGTAGGTGAGCTCAACCCCCCCTGCCTCACCCCGCACTCCAACCCGTACGGTCGAGACAAGACCCCTTCCCATCGTACATTATTGACCTGGTTTCCATACCAGAACTTGAAAATATTAATTAGTTCCAGTGGGAGGTGTGCTTTTTCAAGCTTTTTCCACAGGACGTCGTAGAAAACCAGGTCAAAAGCCTTTGATAGGTCGAGAAAACAGGCGAAAATTGATGATTTCCGTTTCGTATAATACGTGACAGCATGCTTAAGAGACAACAACAAGACAAATAGTTTCCGTTGATATTTGTAGTGACAAATATCGAGCTGCTAATTTGGCGATGGTAATCGCCTTAACATCCTGCATAACCATATGTATAACATAACAGTAGTATAACCAGAACGTAGCCTTAGGAGAAAGTTGAATTTATTAAAAAAAAATTAAAATCAAAAACACCAAAAAAGAAATTCAAAAACAATAGGCTTCTTCTTTTTTATCCAATATATACGATGCGAAAACTGTGTCAAGAATAGCTGTTTCTAATTGATAGACTTTAAAATAAGCGAACATATACATTATTAAATGAAAAAACGATTTGTCTTTCGTTTGACCTTCAGTTGCATCATATCTATTTTTCTTGTAATGTTTTTTAAACTTTGACAACAATCCGACCATTCCACTTACAGACCACCAAGCATCGTCTTTTCTTGGTCGAATTGATTAGTAGTAATCAACTTATCTGGCACTACCCTTAAAACTTTCCACATCACCAAAGGTTAACTGGCAGAGAATGCTAATTAGCATTAAGTTCACCTTAGTGCATTGTAAATTATTTGTGCGATAAAGTATTTACAAACATACATACATGGTCTGTGAGTCCACCTAATGATGACGTCACCTTAAAATACTTAGAAAATGGGTTCGAAAGCACGAAAATAGGTATAAGTATATCAAAGAACATTTATTTTCTAAATTTGTACCAAAAAACAGACAAAAATAACACATTGAAAAAGTTTTAAAACAACCGAATTGTGCAAAAGTATACTTCTATTTTTAGGGTTCCGTACCCAAAGGGTAACCAACGGGACCCTATTAATAAGATTCCGCTGTCTGTCTGTCTGTCCGTCTGTCACCAGGGTGTATCTCTTGAACTGTGATAGTTAAGCAGTTGAAATTCTGTTTTGTTCTGTTGCCGCTATAACAACAAATACTACAATACAGAATAAAATAAATATTTAAGGGGGCTCCCATACAACAAACGTGACTTTTTTGCTGTTTTTATAGAGGTAATGGTACGGAACCCTTCGTGCGCGAGGCCGACTCGCACTTGGCTGGGTTTTCCACAATACACAAAGATTGACATTGTTCCTAATAAAGACTTGATAAAGAAGTTAATTTTTTTATTTGAATACCTTCCAAATATACAAAACTGGTACCCAAAACCAAGTATTTTCTCAGATTAAGAAAACACCTATTAAAGTAAATATAGAGCACCATTACCACCAAAAATTCTCCCGTAACATTCGTGAACCGTAAAGGAAACTGCAATAAGTATTAAACTTTATTTGTTTTCCGACCGGTATACAGCCTCTATTGCACCACGCGCCACGTTGGTTAGATTGAAGGTTGGACGATTTACACTTTTATTACAATGGGGTAAGGACTTCAATTGATGGGTAATGGGATGTGAAGGTTGTTGGAAAAGTGCATTCCTTTCACAAACAAGTCGATTTCGCCACCTTCTCCTTTCTACTAAAGGTGCTTTCTTTGTAGGGTTATTCTACTATATATTTCTGTTTAACACGGTTTTGAAAATTCACATACTTTCAAACATATTGATTTCTCTGCAAAAACACATATATACAAGGTGACTTTTTGATCATCGTCCAAATTCATACTAGAGGCTTGATAAGTGATCAGTATCTTGGATCAGTATCAATTTTTGTGAAATTCGTATAATGAAATTTCGGCTTCCCATATAAATTCAGTTCCAGTCCCGAGTGAATCACTATGGGGAGTCGAAATTTCATTTTACGAATTTCACAAACATTGTTATCGATTAATGATGCTGATCACTTACCAAGCCTCCATGAATTTGGACGATGATCAAAAAGTCACCTTGTATATTTCGATATACATATATACAACATGTAAGTAAAGGTGTAAGTAACCATATTTGAAGAGCTTATTCAGTCAATGATGTAGAACAACTGTTACTATGGAACAAAACTTGTATTTCGAAAAAAAAAATTTACTGTTTCATAGAAAAATGTAAAATGCAATGCCGCTTGGCCGAAATGTATGGAAAGGCAGATTTTTTTTTGAGATTTCAGGGTTTACTCTATAGTAAAAGCTGTTCTATACCATTGACTGAATAAGCTCCTCAAATATGGTTACACCTTTCTGTTACACGTTGTATACAAGGTGGAATTTAATCAACTGCCTGAATTCATACTGGAGACTCGGCCAGTGATCAGGAACGAGGTTCAATTACCACTTTCTTGGAAATCGTTTAAAAAAATGTTTGCTTCCAGTCACACTGGACTAGTTCAATTACAAACCTAGTATAGGTAATATAGGAGGTTTTTTTTTTTTTTATTTCTCCTTACTGGTTGTTAAACTTTGATCCTGATCACTAACGGAGTGTCCAGTATGAATTCAGGCGGTTGATTAAATCTCACCTCATATACATATTATATTTATTTATTTTATTTATTTATTTATTTATGTACAGAAATCAATAGCGATATATAATAAGGATAAAACAAAATAAAATATAACTTAATATTAAGGCCAATTACAGATTTCAATTTTGGTTAATTTTTACATAAAATAATAGTTCTTAAACAACAAATTACTTAAATTATAAAACAAATACAAAAAACAAATAAAAACTTATGATAACCTAACAGTTTACAAGGGAAGGGACTAAATTCGCTCAGTTGTCAATCTGGGGGTATTTCGAAAAAAGAGAGAGAAATTTTGTTTGATTACCCTCACACATAATAAAAACAAAACAAATATATATATATATATATATATATATATATATATATATATCTGTTCTTACACCGTCTTGAAATTTCATATGCAAACTTGCAAATATTGATTTCTCTGCAAAAACCTTTTTTTATATTAAATACTAAAAGTAGCCTTTCACCCGCGGCTCCACCCGTGTTTATTGATTTTTTGCCCCTTTTTCGGCTTGACAGTTATTTTCCCGGTCAATATATAATGACAAAAGTCACTACGATGATAATAAAGAAAACTGCATCCAAATACGTTGTGTGGTTCTCGAGTTAATACAGAGCATCTATACAGACAGACCGACTGACAGTCAAAAATTCTAAACAACTAAATTCTAACAACCCATTTCATTCAAAATATACTTATTATTAGTGAAGATGTATTTCTTGTCTAGGAAAGATTTATAATAAAATTTATAGTTCCGATCTTAGTGTAACCTCGACATCGTTACCAAATAAACTATTACTGCGTAAAGAAGCGACACTCACCTCCGGGGGTTTATCATCGCCCGCAAATCAGGTGCACGATCGTGTGCATGCAGTTCTCAGTAAAGCTTAGTAATCCTAGTATCGCTTGTTCGCTGCGCGTGTGTGCACAAGCGTGTATGTACAAGCTAATTACGCGCGTAGAGTTGTAGGTAATTAAATTGGCGGGAATGTACGGGGTGTCGGGGGTGTGTCGTTACCTTCAATATATTGTTGATCGAAGGTCGTTAAGTAAATAATTTCTGTTTGATAGATGCTCGACTAAGGAACTCATTACAGACAATGTTCTCTGTATGTAGTTGTTCAATATAACCTAAAGTATTTTTGTAAGGCAAATTCGAAGTTCTTTATCGTATAGACACTGTACCATGAAATTTGTTAAAAATCGTAAGCGATAGAGTAGTGTATGCAGAGCGATACGGATCGTTGTCTTTTGACATTAACATAATACCGGAGTATGGATTTTTAAACTGTGATCATACGGACGCTTTTCCGCCTGCCTTTGAAACTCGTTTTAGTGAAATAGGTATTTATTTATTTATTTAACCAAAACCTACAGCACAATTTACAACAATAATACAGAAAAACATTAACTAAACATAGGCCAATAACGGGTTTACATTATATAATCTTTACTTTAATATACTAAAATAACGAAGACGAAAAAGAAAAAATAATAACAATAAATCGAACTGGATAATAAAAACTAAAAACTACAAAAGAAAGCGTGATGTAAAAAAATAAGAAAATTAATATAGTCACTAAGGAAAACAAGCCGTGTTACTACAAAACGGTGTTTAACTTTAGACAGTGTTTAAATCTGTTGTTGTCGCCTTTTCTTTCATATTGTTAAAGAGTTATTTTACATTTTATCGAACAAAACATTGCGTTGCATGATTGATTTGTTTGAACAACTGGACCACCGAGGTGGTGGATAAATTTATACAAACAAACGAATATAAACCAAATGATGCTGATGATCCACACCGACCGTTTTCGGTCATGGCGTCCACTTCGACTCTTAGTACGAGTACGGGGCGCTGTTGCGAGGTGCGCCCGAAGATGACTGCTGCGAGGCGGTGTACCATGTCTTCATAATGGAAGTGAATGGCCGCGGGTGGTCATTTGACTTCGAGGTCAATTTTGCGCTGCTCCTCAAAATCTCGTACTTGCCTTTGCATAAGCCCGGCCATTCAGGGCGCTGTACTCAAAATTCAAAAAGTTTATTTTGCAAAGTAGGTATATATTATAATACACGTTTCACAAGTCAAATTTTAATCTTATAAAAATATATGTAATAAAATAATAAATGTACATGAACTACTTAGATTAAATGTTTATTTAATTTATGTAGCAATATATATACGATTAAAATTATAGGTAAAATATTATTATACAAGGTGAAATCCAATCAACCGCCCGAACCCATACCGGAGACCCGGCCAGGGACCAGGAACAAGGTTCAATGATCACCAACTCTTACTGCCAATCTTTTCACAAACAAATACCGTATCCTCAAGTGGAGTGACCCCGAAAACCTCCAACTGCGTCAGTGATTGCACGTGTACAGCGTTGAAATGAGCCTCGGGTTCGCTGTAGAAGGAACAACCAATCTTGAGGGACCTCATGCGAAGCTCTTTGTGTGTTTGTCGTAAATGCAACAAGCCTGATAGAAAATGGAGGCAGTCGGGATTGCTGGGTCAAAGACGCGTGATGGCTTAATAGAAGTTTTCTTTAGCGAAGCTTGAACTGGGTGAAGTTCAATAAGTCATTACTGGAGGCCTTGGGCTATGCAAAAATAATCCTGGATATATTGCTATATAGTTACTGAAATTGAATAATTGAATGAATGAATGAATGATGATTTATTATCACTGGCAAAGTACAAAGGTAATATTAACTACATAACACAATATTTACATTTTTACAAAAAATAAACAATAGAACTAAGAATAAAACATAAAACTTGAAACATTTGTGTAACATGACTTGTTAAAAAAATAAGTAAAAATTTCTCAGTTTATGTATTTGTGCCTCAGATTTTTAACAAAAGACAAAACTAAAAGCTGTAGTAGTTTATGAAAATATTGAAATTGATTGAGATATGATTTTGTTGCGTGTGTGAGGATGGGCATTTCTTCCAGAAGGACCGCCAAGAGTAATGAAGTCTTAGAAAGGCCTATGTCTAGCAGTGAACGAACTGGGTTGATGGATAAATGGTTTTGTTTATTATATTTTTAAATAAATGTCGTTTAAGAACAATCTTGGTAAAAAAGTTTAAAGATTTTGTAACCAGCAATCATGGAGATTTTAAACTAGTTGAACAATTTCATGGTATTTATTTATTTACTTACTTTTTAACAGTAATTGACACCTACCAAGATCGTAATTGAAAGACGAAGCTGGCAAATCTACATAGTCTTTTTACTGAATTCTCAGATTCATATTTTGGTGGGATTAAATGCTTTTTGTAAAATTACTACATTTTAATCCCACAGTCAGTGCAAAAAGTAGCGATTTTTGGACATTATTATCGTGGGAAATACCTTAGGTCAAAAAAATACGGTTTCTGTGTATGTGAGACCATAATATACATAGAAATTTCCAGTTATGTGGCCAACAATAGCACCAATTTGGGTTAACGTTATATTATTATATTATCCGTACAAAGGTCCCCGTTACTCCAGGTAGAAAGAACCGCAGTGCGAGAGGAACGGAATCGGGGAAAATTTTAAAAAGTCGGTTTTAAATTAATATATAATTAACTTAAATAACTATGAAAATTTCCATGATCAGTAATTTAGATAATTTAGGTATTGTTAAAACCCATCTAAATAAATATTTTTGAATTCTGCATGCTATCCCAATTTGTCAGAATATCAAAAAAAGTATAAATTTAGACTTCATTTCAATTATTGTTTCTATCGAGTAAAATTCCTTCAATCACGTATCTGATAGTCCAAAAACTAGAAAAATGTCCCAAAATTAACTAATTTGTTTAACTTGGGACTTTTTTAAACACAAAATAAATAACTTTAAAAAGTGTAAATTTTGACGATATATCCCCTCAACGCGTAGCCCTTTTTTTCACACTTTGTTTTAACACTGCCGTGCATCTAAACATTAAATTTTCACAGAACTTACGCTAAAATACACAAACAATTGTTACTTAAACACGAGACGTGAAGAGTAAACAAAACAAGTTTGAAAACGTTCGCTATACTCCGAAGGAAAATCTACATACAAATTAGAACGGCTGCAATTGAATTGCATTAATAGGGTTCAGTGGTATCTTAACTTCGGTCTAGACTGATTCATCGTTAATTCTGTTTGTCGTCTGGTTTACGAATCCACAAAATTAAAGGTTTATTGGCCGTCCAGTGCAGCACTCAAATACCGGATGAAAGTAATTTGGGTTTTATGGCGGCTGTCTTTGTTTTATGTTGGCTGCATTGATTGAGATACTGAAAATACAAAGTTTTCATGAGGGTTTAATATAATTAAAAAGAAATTACCTCGTTTTAAGGATAGGATAAGGAATATCAAAGGTTTTGTAAGTATACAAGGTTAAATTAAATTAGTTGGCGAAATTTGAAACATATTGTAGAACATGTCCATACGAACAACTTTTATACTAGGATTGTGCAAAATTCTTGAAATTTGCTTTCACCTTTCTATACTGGACCAGTCAGCTGGTTTGGGCAATTTGTATGGGGGGAAGTAAAAAAAAAGTGAATTTCGCTTAGCTTCGATACAAACAGTTGTTCATATAACCTGTACCAGTACTACCTATGTTTTGAGTTTCACCAACTATTATTATTCAACCTTATATAATAGGAAAATAAGAACTCTACACCACATTAGTTTAATTAAGGAAAGTTCTTTAAGATCTTGTTCTGTAAAATGTGTTAAAAATAGCCATTTATAATTATATTTACAAGAAATAATTTAATAACAATTTATAAGTTACTTAAAACTAATACAAGGTGACTTTATCTATTTGAATGACTTTTGACCAACAACCTTTGAAAAATTGCGAAAATTAAATTTTAGCCTCCTAATGAAATTCTCGTAATTAAATATCGTCACAACATCCCCGGATGTCACGGATCCCCGAGGCATGTCAGTGTCAGTCCAAACTTGGTACAACCACTTTTCACTGACGATTATTACGTCCCAGACGTGATGTTACACTAAATGGCTTTTTTCGCCTTATAACAAATTTCCTAGAACAAAACTTGGTCAGATGATCAGTAGAATATATGGTTTTGAGCAAAAAATGACTGGACCTAATGTAGTTTACCTAGAAACTGTACAGTACTATGCGCATACAAATCTTCGCCACTGTTCGGCAAAGTTCGTATTTCCTTACACTTTCTATACGATCAATAAGGTCACGTAGTGCGTTTGGTCGCTCGGCTATATAGGAAGATTTCTATGCTATTATCTTTGGGAGTACTGTAAATAGAGTAAAATGGAAACGTGAAAACTGCGACTAGAGAATTTGCAATTCAAAAGCATTTTTGTAACGATTTTGTTGGAAAAAAGTCTTAGAAGCACATGTCGCACACAGGGTTACCAGCTGTTCGGTTTTTACCAAACTGTTCGGTATTTTAGCCCTGTGTTCAATAAGACAAAAACACTGAAGTATGAGTAGTTTGGTATTTTTGATGTATCATTGAGTAAACCAACAAATCCCATCGCCAGATAATTTGACTATTAGTTTCAAAGAAAGGTGTATTTTTTTTGTTTTCCCAATTTCAAAGATTTAAATTTGAATTACAATACGTACAATTTTCGTGCATTCACTCACAAATATCAATGGTGAGAAGGTTTCGGGACGCGTTCAACAACCCACCTGCATTTTTTCCAGGAGGACCGCCAAGAGAGCTAAAAAATGCCAACCTTGTCCAGCAGTGGACATAACAGGCTGGTGGATGGATGACCTAAAATTTTATTGCTTTGCGTTTGTCGCTTAAGATACTTTGCGAATTTAATTTTTGTCACTATCACTCCAAGCGAAAAATCGCGCAGTGCGAGAGGGGCGGATTTAGGGCAAAAGAGAAAAAAGTTGGTTTTATATTTTTATAATAAAACAAGCTAGCAAATTTTCCAAAATCAAATATCTAGATACTGTTGAAACCCATCTAATAAAATATGTTTGAGTTCTGTACATGGCTGCTACTCGTTAAACGAGGAGAAAAAGTGTGTTAGAAGACCTCATTTCAACAATTATTTCTATCGAGGAAAGTTTACGCAAACATGTTTTCCAATATGAAATCCCTAGATTATATTATAGTCAAAATGCATATATCAGAAAATAATTATAATTTTCCGTGTTTTTCAAGAAATATACAGAAAAGAAACACCAATTTTTTCCCTTTTGCCCTGAATCCGCCCCTCTTGAACTGCGCGATTTTTTGCCTGGAGTGACAGTGACAAAAATAAAATTCGCATAGCCTCTTAAGTGGGATGGAAGGTTATTTGTGTTGAGAATGGCAATAAGATAGGAGGTTAATTGTGTAACTGTTTAGTATTATCTGACAATTTGATCTGGCAACCCTGATCCCATACGATCTGTACGAGTTCCGTACATAGAACTCCGACCTAAATGAATATAATACTAACAATATGTTTTCGGATTTTCCCAGTTTCAGTAAATTCTTACACATTCGTGCCAAAAAATAATATCAAGTCAATCGATTCATTATCATGCCGCAGACAGCCAGACAATCTCTGTCAACCCCTCTACGAGACAAGCGTGAGTGAGCATATAGTAAATAGACAATACAAGAATAGATAACGATAATGATAATAAAATAGATTAAAGCAGTAGTAGCTCAGGGGTAAAACACTGGCAAACATTGGTAAACATTGTATTGTTCTTACTTACTTAGCACACATCGTAACGAAACCTGCATGCCCTAAAAAGCGTGTATTTGTGCCAAAAGAACGGCGATAGTGTTCACGTTGTAACATGATCTTGCTAAGTTTTTTACCCTTCTTCTTAGCAAGACTAATCGAATGGGCGGAGTTAGGCATATATTTATTATATGTATTGCATATATTTATCATATAATTTTTTCCTTATTCCCATATTTTTATTTTATTCAAGTGTATTTTTTTTATTAAATTTATGTAAACCCAACCTTCAAAATTTCCCTGTGTATTTCCCCATATCATTATTTATTACATAAAACTGTTACCTATACACATAGATTATTTAATTACTTATATTACATCTGTTATACCTACGTTACATAAATAAGTATATTTCATTTCATTTCATTTTATTTCAAGTAATAATCATCGATAAAACGCGGCTGTACCGAGTGTGGATTCTGACTTGCATTTCAAAGTTCACTTTCAGAACACCTCTGACACCCCCTCGGGGTCCATGTCGTGACGACATATATACAACGTGTAACAGAAAGGTGTAACCATAATATATTTGAAGAGCTTATTCAGTCAATGGTATAGAACAACTTTTACTATGGAGCCAAACCTGAAAACTCAAAAAACAAATCTGCCCTTCCATACAATTCGGCCGAGCGGCATTGCATTTTTCTATGAAACAGTAAACTTTTTTTTCGAGATTAGGTTTTGTTCTATAATGTTAAATAATATTAGTTGGCGAAACTCAAAACATAGATAGTACTAGTCTATATGAACAACTGTTTGTATGGGAGCTAAACGAAATTCTTAAAATTTGTTTTCACCTTTCCATACTGGACCAGTTAGCTGATCGGGGCAATTTGTATGGGAGGAAGAGAAAAAAAGTTGCGAATTTCGCTTAGCTCCCATACAAACAGTTGTTCATATAGACTAGTACTACCTATGTTTTGAGTTTCGCCAACTAATATTATTTAACATTATTTCGTAAAAGTTGTTCTATACCATTGACTGAATAAGCTCTTCAAATATTGATTTATTTATTTTTATTTATTTATTTATTTAATTTAACAATTAACACTATTATTTCATGTTGAAAAACCTAATGCAACAGTGCAGGCATAAAAGACAGATACAATAAAAAATACGAGAGATCTAAAAAACACAAAAAATATAACGTAATAATTTAAGAAAACATGAAATTTTAAAATGTACACAATTTATAAATAGCACAAACAATATAATGTTGCTCTTGTGAACTCGCTCAACGAACACGAAAAGATATCAATGTTATTTCCAACCTCATTAAGAATTTGGGCAGCGCGTTGAAGTGGTGTCTCCCCATGGAGGTTTGTCCTTGTTTTTGGCAGTCGGAACAGCCTTCCGCGACTTTGGCGAAAGTAGCTATTAGGCACTACTAGCTTCATATTTTCCAAGATAGTGGGGTTACTTATCCTACCAGCGACCACTTTAAATAAATAAGCGGTCAGAGCCTTCGACCAAAATAAAATAAATGAACGGGCCATAGCGTACATATATTTGAAGTCTGTAAAGTGAGCGCCGGCTCTCACTTCATCTCTGTCTCTGTCTGTTAGAAGAGTGACACGTACGCTTATTATTACATGCCATCCAAATAACTGACGAAAAAATACCTTCTTGTGCATTTACAAAGTGCAAAAAGCAAAATAAACATAAAAATAAAAATTAGGTATTGAAGTATATATCCAATTGCTTAGACTCGTTATGAGTGAGGAAACTGTAAAAACAAGGCCCGTCCATTCATTTTATTTTGGTCGAAGGTCAGAGCATATTCTCTCCTTACTTCCAACTTGTGGTATCCCACCATACCCAAAACAAATAGGGTAGGATACATCAAGGGATATGGTTACACCTTTCTGTTACACGTTGTATAAATAACGATAACCAAGTTCCTAATTCACGTCTATCAATGGTCCTTGAGCCACGTCCACCCCATATATCCGGGGTTCGTTTCAAAATGCTCCTACGATCCCTCGATTTAACTGCACTGCTTTAAATTGAGCTCACGTACAGTTGAGCTCAGAATAATGTGGAGTCGTACAATAAAATACTTGACTTGAGTAAAGGTGTTTGAAATGCGGCTTTTACTTCTCTAGTCTATTTTTTTTGTTACAGGAATTTGATTAACCTACTGTAAAAAATACGCTTCTAGGTAAAAGCCTTTCAATTTAAATGGAAAGTAATTTAGGAGGTGATTCAGTAGCGTTAATACATCACGTTCCACTGCAAAGCACTTTTTTTTTGCGCGAAATTTTATATATTTACAAACGTTAATTCTTATTTCAAACAAAACCTACATTAGAAAATATACATTATGTACAATATATAAATAAGCCTATAAAATATTAAAAACATAAATAAATTTATAAAGTAGTTATGTAACGTAGTTACGTAGTAAAAAAAAATTACATACTATGAAACGAGCTCGGTAGAGGCTAGTTATGCTTATATTACTTTTAATTAACAAAAAAAAAATATTCAATTCATTTTATAATATCACTGACAATAGATGCATGACTGAGATAAGAGTAGCAATATTCTAAAAGTGGAAGTTTTTTGTTAACCTTTTAACTATGACAGCCCCGATTTGAAAACTTGTACATTGTTCTTAAGGCGCTACGTAAAAGTTATAGCGTCCCTGTTACTCCATATGCGAAAAAACCCTCAGTGCGAGTGGGACGGATTCGTGGAAAAGGAGCAAAAAGTTGGTTTTTTATTGATATAAAATGTACTAAGCAATTTTGTCAAAAAGAATTTCAAGGAGACTTTACAAATACATAATATCCATATTTTGAATGCAATTTCACAATGAAATTAGTTAGGATTTCAGAATTACAGGAAAAAATTAAACAATTTAGAGGTCTTTTCGGAATTAAATTCTATTGAGAAAATTTCATCCAATCACATTTTCCTTCAGTGAGAATCTTAATCAAATACTCGATAACATCTCGATAAACATTTACTCAAAAATAAAATATGTAGATGACGTTATAGTAGAGTAAATGGATTCGAAAAAACCCCTTTATTTTTTGGTATCGCCTTGAATTGTTACTTTTTTATTGCCACGTTGGTGGTTAATGTACGATTATGTTTCGTTAGGAAGATTGTATGCGGTTTCATAAAAAAAATTCGTCTCTAATAGAAGTATGAGATGAATTTTATCTACTCCCTATAAAGTAGTACTCAACTTCAAAAGCGGTTATATAAGTACCTACACTGTTTGAACGATGTTATGATTACATTAAAACACCGCAATTCTGCGCTGAGGTTGTACAAATTTATTATAACGCCGCTAGAGAACCAACCACAAGCGACAACGAGTTTGGGAAAATATTCGGGTATTTTCATTTGGACATTTTGTTTTAATATATCTTGTAATAAAAGCCATGGTAAATATCCACCATGGTAAATAAGTAGATTTGCCGTATTGTAGCTAAATGACAGAAAGTTCTTCTTGTCGATTCGGCGCAACACGACTTAACTTATTTGACAGGACTAAACTTAATTTGAGCGTTCTGCCTTTTTCTTACTGTATCTGTATCTAGATAATCTACTTATAAACAATGATCAAAAAAAAAGTTCTCCACCTACTTGCGTTCTCAAACGTTTGTTTCAAGAACGCGGTTAAGAGATCCACCTCATTTTTTTTTTTCATAATATAGGTAATAGAAATTTGAAGAGATTCTACTTAAATCCAATATTTTTTTCCTAACAAATATATTCAGTTCAGAAAAGACAAAGACAGAACGCTCAAAATAAGGTTAGTCCTGTCAAATAAGTTAAGTTGTGTTGAGCCGAATCGACACCATTAACGTATCGGCACCGTTGTCCGACTAGGCTCCTGTATGCGACCGCCCAGTATTTTTGAAATTTGTAACAATATCCCGCGTCAAATAAGTGAACAATTGCTCGTCTCTTATAGGCCAATTCTTAAATTACCGATGAATCATGATTGGTTCTAATTTCCGCTACGTTTAATTTTGTTATTAATTTTATTGTCACTGAGCATCGGTTTAGTTCGAAGTCGAGCTTTGCGAGACGTAAAAAGTTTGTGGAGGTTGTTTTTAATTTTTTGTTCGATTCTGCATATTTTGGTAAAACTGACATATTTTTTTATGTAATTTAGGGTTCCGTTCATATATAAATGCAAGATTTTTCAGGATTGATAAAATATTAATAGTCTTATCATCTTTTCTATTTCGGTCGGAATCAGGAGATCCAGTAAAACGATTGTTTCCAGATACCGTACAGTGGACGGTATCAGGTGTTTTATAGACTTTCAGACTTTTGTTAATTTTCATTATAAATTGTGGATAAAAACTATAATTTGAATATACACATATTTTTGTGACAAATACATTTGCTTAATATCCTGATTCCGTCCTAAGTTTAGACTTTTAGATTGAGTCATAATTTACTTAAAACATTCCGTTCTTTCTCAAATTTATTGGGATATTAAATGTACGTTAATGGTTTTAAAAAGTTATTTTATATTAAAAATTGACATCTGAGATATTATTATAAAATTTTTAATGACTATATATGTCTTTAAATTTCTATAAAGCTCACTCTTTTTTTTATCACATTGGATAAATAATTAAAACACATAATTATTGTAATTGGACGGTAATGAGTGGTGATAAATTCAGTTTTGCTTGTTACCGACCACAATAAATATACCATAAACCGGAGTCTGGTCATCCGTTTGTGTATCAAGACAAAATTTTAAAGTACTTGCAAAAAATGTACGGTGCTCGAAAAGAGTGTGTTTGTATAGAAAAATACAAATAATGAGCAACAAAGTAACACCTGTCATGAATTTATTTTAGTATGGCCTCAGGAACAAGTGTCACAAAAAAAAATTAAACTGGAATTGAAATAAAACAACACATTACACAACAAGAACCAAACTGCTATGAAAATAGCAGTTTATAAAAACAATTGTGGAATCTTTTCAGTTTCAGTTTAAAGGAAAATCGAAAAACCTCACCAAACGAAAGAAAAGAATGTCAAGTTAAATATGGAATTAATTATTCAGTAATTTTAAAGCTCGACCACAATTACAAAGTTGGCAGAATAGTTCCTAAAAATGAAACAATTTATTCCATGTATTCTGTAACATTATAGAAACAAGATAGATAAACCTAAACCTAAGAAAAAAATTGCCGCAGAAATTGAAAAAAAAAATTGTAAAGCAAGTTAAACTTATTGAAAATGAAGACGATGTTTTCAAACTTCTTATTAGCAAGGACTGTAATTATTTTAATTTCAAAATTTTATAAATAAAGTACAAGCTCTTAACCTTTTCTTTATCTTTGAATTCTTAGAAGTTACGAATTTCATTCATTAATTACTCAAAAAGAAAAAAAATCACCATTCTATCTAATCACAGTTTAAAAATAAAGAAAAAATCGAAAAAATAAGTAAAATAACATAAAAACTTGATTGAATAGTTATAGACGAAAAGAAAAATATCATACGACATATATAGGCGTTTGAAGTTAGAAAACTGCTGGCATCTATTGACATAAAAATATAAAAAAGTATATTTTAAATCATGGTTTTTAAAATCCTGATGAAGACCCCACTGAGGGGTCAAATATAGCACCTATAACTATTTAATGAAGTGTTTATATATATGTAAAATACAACATACAAATAATAAAAAAGCCGTTAAACGGTATTATACAAACAATATTTTACTAACATATTGAAATAAGATAAAATACATTTGGCCAAACATATGAAGTTTATATTGATAGCGACGAACATGAAAAAATGTAAAATATATACTTTAATAAAAGTTAATTAAAGCCTAAATTAACAAAAATGATTAACTGAAAAAAACCATCTATACATTTTGATATCTCCAGTAACTTTTGACCACATTTTTATGAGATAATGGCATTTTTGGCAATTTTTTGAATGGTGGTCGGAAACGGGTTACTTGCTGGACGGTATCAGGAAAACTTCAACTAAGCGGTCGGTAACTGGAGCTTTTAAGAAGGACAGTCAAACATATTAATAATAATTTTTTTTGTATGCTCTGACAACATAAATATTGATAATTATACTTTATAATGAAAGTCTCAACAATAAGGTTTAAAGTAAGCTATATATATAGTTTATAAATCAGTTTACGTTTATGTTTGGACGGTTTATTTGAAAAAAGGGCGTGAGTGGTCGGACTTGGGCGCATTTACGTTATATTTGTCCATACAAAAAATTTTTTTTTTCTTTCTCGGAATGTAATTTCAGGAAAACTTTATCAGTAAAAGGTGTTTGTAATAGCGTCAGCAGTCTATCACAAAAAAAAGGTTCGTTCACTTTTAGTTAAATATTTTCAAGTGCCTGTAGTTTCCAAAGCGCATATTTTCGCAGTTAAGTGTAAGGAAATAAAATGTTGGCTTTGACTTCTTCTATCACCTGCAGTAAGTTTCATTTTAAGTTTCATAGTATTTGTGAAGAAAAATGAAAAAACCCACCGATTGGGAATTTTCCCCAATAAACACCGGGAATTAGCCCGGGAATTTTCCCGTGCCCATCTCTAGTTGTTTTTACTATGGTATTGTGCAATTGAAAATAATTAGACATTGAGACACTCTTCATTCGTTTGATAAACAAGCACTCCTGTCACAATGTCTCACATTATGTTAGAGTTGCACAAAATTCTTTATCTACTCCCACACTGCAATAAGATAATTACAACATCAAAAGCAGTTTTATAAGTACCTACATTGTTTGTCCGATGTTATAATATTACATTATAACACCGCCATTCTGCGCTGTGATTGGCCCAATTTATTATAAAACCGCTCAGATAATAATCAATCAGTACCCTTACCCTGCTTTGATGTATTCCGAGTCAAATGCCTCGTCTGCTAGTAGCTGATTAAAGCTGCTAGAAGTTGCGAGAAATTACAGAAATCCGAAATATTTGTATATTTTATGAATCTGCATAAAATTACTCGCATGTGGTGAATCACTTGCCGCGGCCCGAATTCCCGCTAGCTTCATAACTCGCGTCGAAGTTTGTATTCTAGGAGCGACCAAGTCAAGGGAGTGGAAGGATGCGTCGCTGCGATTTTCAGCGGTGACTTCGTGCGAGTACCTAATTACGTTAACGCGTACCAACAAAATGCAAAAAATGCACAAAATTTGTGTGCAATGATCACTCTCAAATATACGGTCAACAGTGTAATAAAAGTGATTCGGATAGTTCCTTAATATATTTATACATTTTAGCTTTGATCTCGGTATAAGGACAATTTGATAATTATTTTAATTTAGCTTGTTTTTTTTTATTACGTATTAATTCACGTTGTTCCTTTTAAATATTACAGAATTAATAAAGCACTTTAATAATAAAATAGTTTTATTTACTTATAATATTAATATTATAATATTACTTATATATTAAAAACTATTCCTAAATTTTGGGGTCACCTGTGACCCCATGTGAGTAGTTATGTAACGTTCTTCGTACGAGTAATTAAGGGTTAATGCTATAAGTTTTATATTGTGATATAAAAATCTAAGTTTTCAAAACTACATACAAAGCTCAATGACTCCAAGACACATTTGACACAACATTTTATAATAAAAATCAGGTTATTTTGAATTAATAACACCAAAATCAAAAGAACTACACAAATAACACTAACAGATTGCCTACATATTGCACAAAAACTAATAAATACAATATTTTTAAGATAATTCTGCAAATAACCTCCAACTAAATTAATATTTGGTGGCAACATGCTGGACTTATATGGTTTCTTTTTTCTTCCTATGCAATAAAAAGGGATGAAAACATAATATATATCTATATATATATAGATATATATAAGTTGGAACAGGAAAAGAATCTCGCGCGTTTATTTTCAATTTTTTCGTGAAATTTTTAGTGAAAGATATTATTAATACAGATGATATTTTTGATGGTCGTAGAAAAATATTGCGTGCAACTTAACATAATTAGACATTGGGACACCCGTGCAAAGTTATTACGAAATGCACGAACAATGTCTCTAATTATGTCACAGTTGCACAAAATACTATTATGCACCTACTCCCAAAGATTTCATAAAACTTTAGATGAGCCCTGGCACCTGGCATCTATTGCATTGTTTTTGAATGTGTTTTGAATGTGAAATGTCACACTTTTGACTTTATTCGTATTTATTGAAATGTTAGTGCACTTTAAAAATGCACAGGACGCTATATTGAGACCCCTTTTCTTGTGAACATTCATTAAGGCGTGCAACTATCACTGTGTTCAGATGAGCACTGATTCCAAACGTGTGAGCGTCACCCATTTAGGTGAAAACATTTTGGTGCTGTCATACTACGGTAAGGGCCTATCTTTACTTTTTGAAATCTTTGCTTACTCCTAGAAAGCTTTTCTAAAATAACCAGATCAATGTAGTGATCTATTCTTAAATCTCTAGTGAGGTTTTCCTATTCGTCAATCCAATGTAACTATCTAGTTGGATTCTATCTACAAATCTAGATCATTTCTTTTTCCATTTCGTTAATAGAATTTCAAAGGAGCAGGATACCTGACATATACATACATACTCACTCATGCCTCTCCTGCAGAGGGGTAGGCAGAGACTACAGATTACCATATGCTACGATCCTGACACAGCTCTTTTGCTTCTTCCGCATCCATCAATCTTGTCTTACAAGCTCTTCTATTCCGGATTAATATTTTGACTATAGCAATTTGGTCGGCATACGGCCTTCTCGGCAGCCTGCCCCCTATTCTGCATCTTTGGTTGCCAACTGGACCGGGTGCCTATCATCAAAAAAATAGATAAAAACTGAACTTTCAAAATTGCCTTAGATTGAACTATTTACGAACTCTGTCGTCACTTCAAGTGCGAACATATCCTTAGACAATCAGAATTCTTACTATGTTTTTGATGATAAACACCTAGTCTAGTTGGCAACTAGAGATACATAATAGGCCCGCTGGTCGAGTTTTATCGAGCTATATCGATATAATACGTGTTAGGATCAAGCTGTGTTAATGTTTTTTACATAAAACAACTGTCAGCTAATCCCCAGTCCCCACGCAGTGTCTGTCTTCGAAACTTAGGGACAAAACAGATGGTTTACCATACTTAAACCCAGGACAAAAAAGAAAAAAAAAAGAAAATTGAATAAATTGTCAACAAAACATATATCACAAAAAAAAACCCGACAGACAAAGCATTTCACATGTAGAGAAAAACGGTACTCCTTATTTCATGAAACAAACTGATCGTATATAAAAGAGCCAAGTTTATGGCTGCCACAAGCCAATGCCCTTTGAACGGGTAGTCTGAAAAATGTTTTCAGCTAAAATAAGCATTTTTCGTCAACGAACGTTCTTGACCAAGATGAATATTATAATATACTGCTCACATTATATAACGTATAACAGAAAAGTGTAACCATATCTGAAGAGCTTATTCAGTCAATGATATAGAACAAATTTTACTATGGAACAAAACCTGTATCTCGAAAAAAAAAATAACTGTTTCATAGAAAAAAGCAATGCCGCGCGGCTGAAATGTATGGAAGGGCAGATTTTTTTTTGAGATTTCAGGGTTGGCTCCATCTTTAGTAAAAGTTGTTCTATTCCATTGACTGAATACGCTCTTCAAATATGGTTACACCCACAGAACATATAAGGAATAGAAATGTCATGAAAGCCGTGACTGCGACGCACCGCTGTGATCAATACGTCAAGACATAACTCGCGGGCCTCTCATTTCTCAACCGAACGCGTTAGAACAAACAAAATGTAAAAATGGTGTATTGCAGCGTTGCAAATTGTTCTTACTCTTCGAATAATCCAAAGGAATTTCATTTCACTCGTAAGTATTTTAAACATGTATTTATTGAGATATTTACAGAATAAACCTTGCGGTTAATAAATTTTCAATCTTACCATGAAATATTTATCGTTGTAGCGAGTAGCGTTGAAATTAGACAATATTTTGTCCATTACAGGTTATAAAGAGTGTCACACATTGAGTTAGAATATTAACGCCGCAATGTATATTTTTTCAAACATTATCAACACGGACTTATCATTACGGCCGCAGATCAGCGGCATAAGTTAGGGATGGCCACATTCACGCGGACTACCTAAGAATACGGTGTTATTTTGGCTGCATGAAGACGGGTGCATCTATGTGTGCGCAGCGTATGTTTACTAACTAATACTTACGTTATTCCAAAAAATGGCGAGAGCTGTGCTCGTATAAAATTTGTGACACGCCATCCCCGTGGTGACACCTTTCTGTTACACGTTGTATAAGAGCAAGTTTGAAGTTCCAATTTACAAAAACCAATGACAACTTTGCGATGGCAGGATACACAATACAAGGTAATAAGATTTTATTGAATAACTATTGAGTGTTCTGTTTCGATTAATTAGAAAATGGCGGGTTTTTCACAATCCGGCTGTGATATTGCTCTTAACAACTTAGCCGGAATATTGAAATTCCAGTCCGTTTGCTGATTGGAGATGGTGCAGTATTTAGTTACAGACGTTCGAAATCGACAATCTGATGTGCATGTGTGTATGGACAAATAATTCTCTAGAAGTGGTTCTGTGGGAATAACAAGTACTGTAAATTGAAAATATTGTCCGCCATTGTGTAAGCTTTTTTTTGATTTCCAACATAGCTTCCATGATTCAACGAGTTATATTTTCATTTAATTTTTTTTTCTTAAATCAGATTAATTATATGTATAAAGGTTTATGTATTTTTGTTTCCCTGACTGAGTCTTAGGTTAATGAAATATATTTCAGAATGTCAAATTTACACCTTTTAATATATTTCTGTACATACACATAGATATATATCATATATATATTATTTGCACCTTCCTTATTCTTACCACAAGAGTTCTTTACAGGTATTCTATCTCACGACGACGGTTTGGCTTGGTTGTAGTAGTGACGTGTACAGATACGCATGTTTTGTGTGTGTTGCGCGTTTTGTAGCGCTCCCGAGAATACGCACACTGTAAAAAATGCGTGTGCACACACTACTACAACCATAGCCAAACGGTCATCGAGAGGTAGACAGTATACCTATCTGCTATCTGTACTAACATTTGTGACACAAACATAACAATCGTTCTTATACTAGGGCAAGAGAATATAACGGGTAATTGCACCCGTTTAACTTTACTGGTAGTCATATTCTTAAGACTGTACATGAGCCTAGAGCATGAACAACGTCAGACATTCGAGAATTCGTTTGAAGGAATTCTGTCTCTCCTTGTGTTGGAAAAAATATATTTGATTTATTGATCTTTTATCTAGAGAATCTACTTATAAACAATGATCTATACTCTAGTAAAAAAAAAAGTTTTCCACCTTCTGTTTTTTGGTTTTCAAACGTTTGTTTCAAAGACGCGGTTAAGAGATCAACTTGATTTTTTTTATAAAATAGGCAATAGAAATATTTCCTACAAAATATTTCAGTATTAGCTAAAAACACACTAATTTGTTGTTTCGCTGCGTGGTCATTAGTTTGCGTCCAAGAAAAAGAGGCCAGTGAGCCAACATATAATCGCCTTTATCAAAAGCAAATAAAGTATTTGCCATTGGACCTATTGTGCTGGACAGGTAATAAAAAAAGTTGCTAGGGTAGGCTTTCCTCTTAATTGAGACGTATAGTAGATTTTAGCGCGATAAGACCCAGCTCAAGCCCCAGCTGTATGATGCACACTTTACGCCTAAATTTCCGTTGCCCGCGTATTATTGAAGCATATATAAAAAGCATACAATACCTCCTATACCGTAACTCCGTTACCTCTATTTTGTACCCACAAAGCCAACTGAAACAAATGTTTAGACGGCAGCGTTAAATGGGTGCTAACATAAGATTTATATGTCCATCGGGTGACGCCGTGACAGCGGTTTGTCCAACGAGATATATGTCCTATTTGTGCTACTGTATATCCTCTATACAGTATTTGTTTTTCAGTTTGATAGAATTTGTGGAGGGTTCTTTTTTGTC
Organism: Ypsolopha sequella; assembly: GCA_934047225.1. Classification (NCBI taxonomy): domain Eukaryota; kingdom Metazoa; phylum Arthropoda; class Insecta; order Lepidoptera; family Ypsolophidae; genus Ypsolopha; species Ypsolopha sequella. Next base: position 5,228,383 of record OW204002.1, on the reverse strand, counting down.
CTCTAGTACTAGAAAAGCTGGTCTGCTTTTAAGTTGTTCGGTGAATAGTTTTAAATGATGGGATTTCGGGCAAAGTACCCGTAGTAGCTATATAAATTATAGTGTAGTATTTGTAAAACTAAACACTAGATGGCGTTACTGATAGATTACATCATGATATAGATGTTTTCCTGTAATTTTCATATATCATTTCGATGCTAATACACGTACTGCTCAATTTGGAAAGTTATTTTACTGTACCATCTTTGAAAGGTTTTGGGATCGTTCACAAAAAACTGTATACATATTATAACATTGTAAATAAAGTTTTCTTTTCAGAATTGTGCTCACAATTATAACTTTTCAAATTGTAACTTAAGAAGCCCTTTTGTGAGTTTACACTTAATTAAGTTTTCGGAAAATCCTTTGAAAGAAAGGAAACCCGAAAACGTCTAGTTAAAATTATAATAAAGTAAAAATAAATTTTTGTTCAGAGAGGAGAGTCTATTTAACCGACGTATACCGTTTAAATTGACGACATAAAAGTGCAAGTTAAGGCGCTACGGAAATAAAATCGACACTTTAAGGACTTGCTTATCTACTTCAGTAAATAATGTATTATTTTGATAAAACAGTATATTATTTTTGGATTCTTTTTCTAGGGATCTGTTAAAACAGAAACGCGATTGGAGAAATTCGGCTCGATAGATATATTTATTGAAATGAGGTCCTTTTCGATACCAATTCTCCTGGTTTGACAATTTAGAATGACATATGGACTGCAACTATATTTTATTAGATGGGTTTTAACGGTATCTAGGACCTGGTGAAACGAAATTTTTAAAGTAACTTTAGTACATTTTATATTAACAAAAAACCGACTTTTTGCTACTTTTCCACGAATCCGTCCCTTTCGCACTGAGGATTTTTTTCGCATATAGAGTAATAGGGACGCTAAAACTTTTACATATCGCCTTAAACGAACCAGGAATAGAAGAGCTTGAACGACTATATTGATGTACGTGGAAGAAGCAAAAGAGGTGTGTCAGGAACGTAGCATAAGGAAATATACAGGGTGTCCCACGGCCATGCTACATGGAGGGAAAGTATCTTAAATATTGTAGATGGAACATTTTACTGAAAGAAGACATTATTTTAATTTTAAAAACAATTTAAACTGCATTCATCGATTTTTTAAATAGTTACATGGTTGAACCGGGAATCGAACCCGTTACATGAGAAAAATAATTACCCTGTAGCTTTATCATACCGATCAAAAGGTTTCATCATAAGGGTTATTTTTTGCTAAATAACATAGTGCCAGAAATAAAAGGAAGACCATGAATTTTAACATTTTTAATACAAAATTAATCAATTTTTCTCGTGTAGCGGGTTCTTTTCCCGGTTCAACCATGTAACTATATAAAATTCTATGAATGCAGTTTAATTTTTTTTCTGATTAAAATAATGTCTTCTATTAGTAAAATGTTCCATCTACAATATTTAAGGTACTCTCCCTCTATGTGGCGTATCCGTGGGACGCTATGTATAGTCTCTGCCTACCCTCTTTGGTCTGACGTTGTACACTGTAAGTGAATTTTTGAACTAATTAAATATTCAATAAAGAATATGACATTTTGTACAAAAATGCTAATAATTATTTTTTATTATTGACCTATTTTTTTTTTATATTTATATTAAATTATAGTAGCAATAGGTAAGCATCTCACAACCATAGCTGGGTGGTGATCGCGGTCGGTCCGCACACACAACACGCTTCCGCCTATTGTACCTATATTATCATTATTTAGGTCTGATGTACGAGTATAATATATTATTATGTATGAATAAATATAATTTTAGCTATATTAGCCTTTTATTTGCATAGTTTTAAACAATAAATTAAAAATTTTAAAAATAAACTTTTTTTATAAATTTACTCAATACTAAGTAAAAATTTATAAATAAAGCACTTCATAAAGCAAAAACAACTCCTTTTTAATTTAAAATCATTTGAATTTTAACAAAATCTTAGTGTTCAGAACGCAGACGTCTTTCTTCGGTGCGAGCTCTAGCAAAATAGGCGGCAGCGCTGGCGTTGCTGTCTTATATACTTGTAGCCGCCCCCACACTGACGTGGCTGGTGTTGCAGTCCATGATTTTTCTTCTAACACTTTATATTTTCGATATATTTCGGCCTCATCAGTGAGGCCGTCATCAGTCATGACTCGACTGATGACAGCCTCACTGATGAGGCCGAAATATATCGAAAATATAAAGTTTATTTTTTTATTATAATGTAATGCTTAAAACTACGCAAATATTATTATATAACAATACAGATTAGAAATAAGACAGTATGACCTGTAATTGAAAATTATTAAAAATAATTTATATATTTATGTCTACCCCTTTAAGATACAGGGCCTGTAGCGTGACGTACTGTTTAATCGCAAAAACATCGTGTCGTGCTCCTCACACTTGTGATTCAACTAAGTCGCATTGCGCGCGATTAAACACTGTACTACGGCTGCAGGTTTAAGTATAAATATGTATGTAATGAATTCGAGGAAAGGTACGTAGTGCCCCACTTATTTTGGCTCGTCTTGGCGGAGGGTGTTGGAGAGAATAATTTAAACACCTTGTGTGTGCATCCTCTTTACTATTTAGTATTTAATATAAACATATTGTTTTTGGTAAGGCTCGCCGCCATTACTTGCTTGCTTGTCATGTCTTGTCATAATACACGCTAAAACATAAAACTACTTTAATATAAACCACAACAGAGGGCACTATCGTGCCCCCAAATAAAAAATAAGACCTGTAATTGAAAATTATAAAAAAATAATGTCTATGTTTATGTCTACCCCTACGGGAGACAGGTGTAAATATATGTATGTATTTGACGAAATACTGATTAGAAATAAGGCAGTATAACCTGTAATTGAAAATTATTAATAAATAATGTCTACACTACTTTATGGGCAGCCAAAATTTGACTGCAAAGGCACGATTGGCGGTTCATAACGGAGTGTTGGTTCCTACACTTATCTATGGTAGTGAATGTTGGGTATGGCAAGATAAACATCAAAGTAGAGTGAATGCAGTGGAAATGCATTCCGTACGTAATATGTGTGGTTAAACACAGAGTGAAAAATATTGACATACGAGATCGTTGCGGCCTGAAAGAAGATGTAGCTGACGTAGTGACTAGAATAAAAGGAATGCTTTGGTGGTTTGGACATGTAGAGAGGATGAATGAAAGTAGAGAAACGAAAGAAATTTATGGTGCGCAAGTGGAAGGTACAGCTCGACCAGGCCGCCCTAGAAGGACGCATGCTGACCAAATTGGCGACATACTGAAGAAGGGCCATGTCAAAAGTAACTGGATAAGAAGAGCTTGTATGACTAGATTGATGGATGTGGAAGAGGCGAAAGTAGTGTGTCTGGATCGTAGCAGATAGAAAACTGTAGTGTCTGCCTACCCCTCTTGGAGACAGGCGTAAGTATATGTATGTTGTTAACGAAACAACTGAATAAACGCTGAGAACTAGAACAGTCAAAAACCGACAAACTTTCCCGACATATGCAAGCTTTCAGCAAACTTTCTGTAAAACTCGAACTTCACGCGTAAAATCAGTTGGTATAAAACTATCAGGAATATTCGAACTTTATGTTTCACGGTAAAGTTGATACATTTGAGGTCTGGCTGTGTAGCACTATATTTAGTCGCGCGCGGCTTAGTTAAATCACAGGTGCGAGGTGCGTGACATATTGTTTGATTGCAAAAACATCGTGTCACGCTCCTGGCACCTTTGATCTAACTTATCTATGTCGTGCGATTAAATATTACGCTACGGGGCCAGATCGCCGATCGTTGGCACCAAATTCAAAGTCTGTTGTTTCATACATTTTGGTCGGGTAACTATGTAACTTTTCTATGGAATGGTGACTTTTTTCGCGGTTAATGTCTTGGCTCCATAGCAAAAGTTATTCGTATGGACGAGTACTATCGCCACCCAACTAATAACAACTAGTTGCTTAAAAGCTTAGAAGCGTATCTAATAGTAAACTGTGGTTGCTAAAGGCAAAGTCTATATCCAGAACCCTAAAGCAACAACTCTGGCGCTAAAAAGGGACATTGCATAACAGATCTTGAGCGTAGCCGATTGTGCTTAAAGGTGTAATTAGCAGCTCCTTTGAAGCTCTTTTTTGACACCTTGACCAGTGAATGATTTAGTGAACGAAATTATCGTTTAATTAGGGTTTTGGTCTTGTGCGGTGCTAACTATTAGGTGGTAAAGCTGATCCCGGGTTCAACTGTGGAGGTACCACCATCTTACTCGGTGACCCCCTCGAAGCTATTCGGGGGAGAGTAAGAGGACAGCTCACAGGCCAAAAACCAGGAGGCCCACCATGCCTGGGACTGATGGATGGCGGTATATCCATCCCTCCATCCAGTGTAAGGACCTTATATGGAACAGACTGGTGACGGGCAGCGGCGTCACTGGTGCGAGGGGTCCGGCACCGCGCTCGCCAACCCGCCTGCACAGCGTGTGTGAGTATGGGTAATTCTTCCAGGATGGCCGCCGGGAGTGGCAAAAAAATAAGCCTGGAAAGGCTCATGTCCAGCAGTGGACGAACTAGGCTGATGGATGGATGGAATATATGACTGCCACTGATGATGATATAGAATAAGCATAAATGGCGCAGAAAACATTGCGCAAGAACAATATTTTCTCGAATCTCTGAGCTTTTAACAGGGCTGTTTCAACTTACGCGACATTTTTTCGCTTGACTTATTTTGACGACCTAATCATTCCGACCATGTATCTGGAATCCAGCACGGTTTTTAAGACTACCTTCGAAATAACGATAAAGTTCTCTTTGTTTTAGACGAATTGAAACCACACATCGACTAAACTTTGAGATAACGATCGAAGTTTAGTATTTTACAGCCCAAGTTAACGAGTTTTCTGATTTATGCAATTCAAGGTTATTTTTGCAGGTAAATTGTGCTTTTTTGAGAACTAATGTTTAAACTATGACAGAAATAAATTTTGGTGTGTGTGAGTATGGGTAATTCTTCCAGGATGACCGCCGGGAGTGGCAAAGTCTTGGAAAGGCTTATGTCCAGCAGTGGACGAACTAGGCTGATGGATGGTGCTAACTGGGGTCTTGGGCATTTGGCTCTTGTGCGGTGCTAATTTGAGGCATTGGATATTTTATGAGTATTTTCTTTCTAGTACGTCTGTTGCGGATAGAACGACTTCACACCTTGATTTTTATTGTCAGCTACAGTAACCTGCAAATAGATACCTTGAGTTGAGTCTTACGATTCCTCGGTTCTGTTTAGCCAGCCACCCAGACTATTGTCTGTACTTAGTTTCTGTGGCCTACAACGTCGTCAGTTGTTTTTATGGTATAATGTTTCCGGCTTCCGCAATTTCATCTTAACTACCAGTATAGGATCGTAGCAGATGGAAATTTGTAGTCTCTGTCTACCCCACTGGGAGACAGGCGTGAGTATACGTAGTGTATATAGTGATATTGTCTTAATAGCTAGTACAAAAGGTCACATTATTTTCCCTAGGAAATAAAGTTGTATGAAAATCCACCATATTTCGCTGCAATTACTTTTGTAAATTTTTAGCAGTTGCCTAAAAATTTGCAAAAAGCTTCATTAGTTTTCTTAAGAGTATTAAATATAACATGAACGTTAATAAAGCAACAGAACATCAACTGTAATTAAAATTCTTTGGTGTAGTTGAAAGAAGACTAGATTATTAAATTTGCATGAAGTGATTTGCATCTTTCCGCTCGAAATAAAAATCTACTATTTTATCATAGCTTATGTAATTTCGTCTTCTATTTTTTCATCGGAACCATGAGAGAAAAAACCTTTGTCTGTATACTGTTCCTGTGTTTTTTACGCGTCTGTTTGCTGCATCTTTTTGTCAACATTTTTTTTTCTATTTCGCTCAGTTCCAAAAATATGTAACAATGACGGTCTATTTATAGGGCAGTTGGAAAATTGGTCCATGAACGATCGGACCCCGTACCACGAAACGCAGTAATTTCTCAAGGGCAATTTAGTATCGCATAGCAAGATTGGCGAGCGATACATATCCTTTTCGTTTGACGCGTTCAGTTTTTCCACTTGCAGACTTTAAAATGTAGATTTTAATTAAAACCGACGACGGCAAGCATACTTTGTCAACTACGGGCAGTAGATGACAAGTGACAATCTTTAATCTAACAAAGAGGTGTAGATTGAAATGAGTCTGCTTCAGTCTCAAACATATGCAATCTTTCTCGAAAAATCTCAATCCTTGAGCGCTACTTTCGGAATTTGCATACACGTTTGGGCATATTTCCATCCCAAAAACGCTCGACTGCTTAGCCAATATTAAAGACCGATGTTTTATGAATGACGTCAGCAAAGTTAATCACATTGTTTATTAATCATACTGAAACTCTGTCATAGAAAAATTTAAGAAATTAAATTCGCCAAATAAAATTTGAATACCTCGTCATTACCTATTAAGTTTTGCACTTTGTACCAAGCGACTTATGTTTAACCTGAATTAGAATTGCAAGGTTCCAAAGAAACGCTAGAATATCAATCTATATCCACAGGTTAGAGTAGGTTTCAAACTACAATAAATTAATTTTTATATTATATCATACGAAATCAACTTTTGAGCGAGTCTCATTTTGGTTGTTAAAACACGAATGTATTTTGGGTTTATGATATTCCATTGATATGGATGAAAATGTAGTAAAAGTTTGATCTTGATGCTTGCGATACGATAGAAAACGTTTTTTTTTTAATAAAAGCAATAAATCTTAGAATTAATTTAAAAACTCGATAGAACATAAAAAATGCTTCTAAGATATCCATTACACGTGATTTGTTCATATTGATGGTGCTGTAAAACTGTCTCCCAAATGTTTCAAGGCCATGTTTTTGTTTTCTAATATCGTTTATCTCCCAGACAAATATAGTTAACTTTAAACTTCAACACAAGTTTAAATTTTGATATTGGATAGTTTTGTTAAAATGTTAATTTGCTAAAATTTGCAATTTTTTATAGTGACTATTAGCTATCCAACAAATTCCACTCATTGATTTTACTAGATTCATTCTAGGATGAAAATATTTAATTTAATTTGAGTCACAGAACTCACCTGCTCAGTTATCATACTTTTTCAATATTTTGACCTCAGTTTTAAAAAATATTTTTATTATAGATTCTTATTTGTGTGCTACAATATTTTCCAAGCAAACAAACAGTGCTCCATTGTGAACACTTTAGATTTAATAACCTTTCCATTCGTAAAAACTTTAGAACTACTAAACTTTTACAACAGTTCTTTTTATTTAAAATCTGACGCCAAAGTAACGATGTAAAGGCGTTAAGCCGTCAAGTAGAAAACCAAAAGTTCATACTGGCAGTCAGATATATCCATTCACTCGTATCACTTGAAATAGTACCTTAATCCTTCTGCTTAAAAGCTAAAATATATGTAAAAAGTGGTTGGTTTATGTATGTGCATTGCAAAGTTGCATGTCAGCAGCTGACAAATGGAAAAGAAAAATGGCGGCAATAAGTTTCTGTCATAAGGATACCAGAAAAGTACTAGAGTTACATAGTCATGCAAAACAGTGGTACAATTTGCGTAAGCAATAATATAGTTCGAGATGGCGTCGTTGCAGTGAGTGGCGCATTTTTGAACCATAGACGAAGTAGGGGAGGGGAGAAGTGCACAGCTTCGCAGTTGTCAGCTGAACCCATGATTCAAAAATTCAAACCCATATTCTTAAGCTTACCAAAGTTTAATACATACATACAAACTCTGATTCCGAACATATCCACGAAACTGCTTGAAATGTTACAAAATAACAAAACCATCCTCTAGTATTATGTAACTGTTTTGTGATGTTTGTTTTCTATAAGAATGAGGTATCTTAATTTATTTTATTCACCTGTCCTTCGTGCGAGAAAGAAGTTGTCAGTAGGCCATAAATCAATGGATACTTGCCCTTGCGTTTTTCATGTTAGTACCTTACAGTATATATGTATATGGTGTAAGATTAGTACTTCCGTTTCTATTCAATAATATCAATGTATTTAGAAATTGTATGGCTTAAGTTATTAGGCAGTATTAAAGACACACGCCTGCTGTTCGATCTGTGTCTAGATTAAACATATTTAATTACTGTAAAGTGTCATTCAAAATGGTGTGTTTTAGTCCCGTTGGAACGAGTTTTCTGATCTATTCATTCCTTGTCCTAAAGTATTTTATTAAAAAAGATCAACAGGGACTAGCAGATATAACGTGTTAAAAAAACTTATGTAGGTATTAATAAATATAATGTTATGTGGAATAATGACAGAGGAACTAGTTTTGAATGGCAGAATCTCCTTACGTACAGTCTACCAATTTTCTTGTTTTTCGTTTCTAATAATGTACTTCGAAAGTAATAAAAGTGTTGAACCATGTATCTCTAGTCACTTCCCCTCTATGTCTTCTAGTAAGAATCTTGTGAAGTCTTGTGGCATCTTATTGTGTGGAATGACCTAGATATAGCAGTATATAGTTCCTGTTGATCATCTTTGTTTATTTCTTTGTTTTTTCCTTTAGCATGCTCCAATAGGAATATTGAGTTTTATCTTGTTTTTAGGGACCGCCTTATAGTTGAGGTTATTGTCCGTTTTTCTAGTGGATCTGCTCGTTCTACAGTGCGACAAGGTTATTTTAGTGCGTAGATTAGTCGTGAACAAAATGGGAACTAACGTCGCTTGATAATAAAACGTAACCCTTGTTTCACAGCTACGCCTGTGTCAATATCATCCAGGCGCCAAGAGAGCCTTGTCTAGTTGGCATTGTGTTTTACATTATTCTTAGGGCGTTTCCCAACGAGCGACGACACGACACGACATGAGAGCCCATATGAGAGCACATACACTCTTATAGTAGAAAAGGTGCAAAAAGCTTTCCTACGTTACCTATATAAAAGAAAGTTCGGTTACTACCCTTTTATGTATCCCAACCCTTTTCTCCTAGGTACTCTCAATTTGAACTCACTGGACGTCAGGCGCAATACGGACTTATTGGTTCAGGTGTGCCGTATTTTGCGGGGTGACTCTGACTGCCCCAAACTTGTGAACGCTGTAACCTCGCTTTTTGCACCCAAAAATTACAGTCGCGCGCGTAGTCACAAGCTGCTACACGTACCCACCGCTAGAACCATGGCGCGACGTCGTCGTTCTCCGCTTCCACGCGCTCTGGAGGGCCTAAATACACTGCTGTCAGCAAATCCAACGTGTGATCTGTTTGCTGATAGTTTGATGAACGTGTTTCGTGAATGTCTGTATGGTTATGTGAGAAAGATGCAGAAAAGAGTAGTATTGTGTAATTATTTGTTATTTGTATTTGTAAATAAATGTTATTTGTAAATCATTTTAGTAGGTATAGCGTATTAGTTTTAAGTTTCTGTAAAGCTGTACTGTAAATGTATTAAATAAATAAAATAAATAAATAAAATAAACGACAATATTCGGTGACGACTCCGACCGCAACACATATCTATGAACCGTTTACTCACGCAAAGACACCACACAGCACAACATACGTTTTATGTCGTTCGATGCTGCTATGTTTGCGCGGCTAACACACTACCAACTTTTAAAATTAAATGTCGCAAATGGCTGTTTTCCGAACAGTTCCAGACTACTGGCGGGGTTATTGTATAGCAGGATCCGATTACGTATTGTTTTTTATTCCATCTGTTTTTTAAATGTCATTTTAGTGTAGTTTCTGAGTAATATTAATATATATATACAGGGTGTAATCGTTAATCGTAATCGATTATTCCATAACTATTACAGATATCAAAAAAAATTAAACTGATATCGAAAGTACGTTACCTAATCAGTAAAATGACATCAATAACTTTTTGAAAATCAAATGAGAAGTATCCAAAATTTTGACATTAAACATTCCCATACATTGTATCGCACAACAAGGACGTCACTTCGAACATCTGCTTTGAATACAAAAATTTGTACTTACTAAGAAATAAATATTATTCAATTAAAATATAGTTTTATTACTTGGTAAGGTTAATAAACAGTTTCCTTTAATATCAGTACTAAGCTAAAATAACCTTTAAAAATAATTTCCTTATAAAACCTTTCTACTAGTCTCATACTAAATGTATGGGAATGTTTAATGTCAAAACTTTGGATACTACTCGTTTGATTTTCAAAAAGTTATTGATGTCATTTTACTGATTAGGTAACGTACTTTCGATATCAGTTTAAAATTTTTTGATATCTGTAATAGTTACGGAATAATTGCCTGGTCACACTTAACGATTACAGCCTGTATATATATATATATTTATTTTGTGTTCTCTTTTGAAATATAGGCTAAGGCGGAAGTGCGAGTCGGACTCGCGCTTAAAAGGTTCTGTACCACCACACAATACGGGTATTAAATGAACGACCAACTTCAACTTGACACTTACGATCTATTCAACTCTATGTACTACCTATCTAAAGGGTCTAATTGAGTTGATTATTTATAACTTCCTAAATAGTTAAATATTGGTATTTATCAGATTTTTCCCTATAAGTGTTGCAATGTATATATATTTGTGGCCGAAATTTCAAGTTTCTAAGTGTGCTGGGAGTACCCTGTAGGTTTTTGTGGTGAGAAAAATTTGTAAGAAATTGATTACGTAAAGGGAAATTACTTTTTTTTTGCGTAGAGTTAGAAGCCTAATTTTTACGGCATCATTGGGTTTTAAACTTCTGTACGTGGTATCAGTTTCAATTTGGTATCTCACATGGGGCCCGAGCAAAAGGGTTTTGACAGAAGACAGACGGAAAACAAAGTAAACCTATAAGGGTTCCGTTTTTTCATTTTGAGGCACGAAATCCTAAATTTCTTTTATTTTCGCAGGTATGTTTCTTTGGGAAAATTGTTTCTTATGATCAGTAGATCATGTGGTTCCATTAAATATACCTGTACATTTACACTCTCGAAAATTCCATACAAAATACTGTCCGGTATTTGCTTCGGTTCTCAGAACATACCCTCAATGTTTACATACTAATATACGCATAAAATTAAATGAAATGAATTATATTTATGAAATGATAATAAATACTTTTGCTTTAAAAGCTTTTTTTAACCGTTTTATTATATATATATATATACAGATTCTTACGAATATTAAAGTAGAAATTGAATAAAAAAGAAAATTTTCGATATATATTTCGACCCACTTGGGATCGTCGTCAGTCGAATATTCGACTGACGACGATCCCAAGTGGGTCGAAATATATATCGAAAATTTTCTTTTTTATTCATTTATGAAATGAAATACAGATACACTAATGTCGGCATTTAATATAAAATAAAAAACTATATAAACTATACCTAACAGTTTTATGTGATTTAACCAAAAAGCCTTCGGAACTCCCCAATGCACTATAGAAATAAATAAATATAGGTAAATTTAATACACTGAAAAGAAATAAACAAAAAATTATATAATAAATATAGTTATACTATATTAATGGACTTTTTATAACGAAAACAACATGCAAATATTTCGCTTTTTACGTGTTTCTTCCGGCATTTTAATTGGCTTTATAAGTAAATATATAACGAAGAAAAGAATTTAACAAAGCCAGTTTGAAAAAAAAAACACGTTTTTACGTGTTCTTCGGAACTTTGTTGTTGTAGATATTGTACTCTCATTTTTTGTTCTAAATAAGGTTCTTTTGTGTAAAATTTCGGGCCTGATTTTACGGATGATTACCTACTTCTCTTGTTTTATATTTACGTTTACGTTTATGCGGTAAGTTTCTGAGTTAGCTTCGTTATATTGCAACTTGTCTGGAAGATCTTAACAACTTTTGATGGTGATAAGCCTTGAGAGAGGCTCGTTTTCTTCAAAAAATTCTTCAAATCAAAAGCTTTCTTACTCTATTCCGCTTTTTGTTACTTATATGCTAACCGCTAAGAAAAAAACATGGTTAAAATATGACTGTTGGAGACTTTGGATTATGTAGCTAAATTCATACTGGAGACTCGGTGAATTTGGCTCTATCATGCACCTTATGTTTAAATTCACTTAGCCACTGCGTAGAAAGCGTCGATAAAGATTAAAGCGCGTTCGCGCGTAAAGTCTGGAAAAGTACAGCAACTCTCCCGGTACTGCTTATCATGACGTCATGCCGGAAGACAACGAGTCGCTTGGTTTGTTCATGAGGGTGCCAAATCACGGCAGAAGCCTACCACCAATTGACCCTTAGAGGTTCTGAGTAATCTGGATGTGTGATATGAATTATTTATCAATCCACACTATATTGCAATAAAAAAAAAATCATAATTTTAATTTTAATTTTTTATTTATTAATTTATTTTACAACTATGTGGGAATTATGTACCTGTTTCCACTAAAATAGTGGTTTTTCATGGTTAACTATAAAATAAAAACAATAAAATAATTATTACTCGCTATAGTTTCACCCTCCGTATGGGGCCGTCATGATTCGACTGATAACGGCCCCATATACCAAGCGTCGAAATATATCGAGTCAAATTCAAATTCAAATTCAAATTCAAATTCAATAATAGTTTTGTTAGAGTAATAGTTTTGTTATGGTTTTAATACTAATAAATAGACAAAAGAAAGAAAAAAAGCTTATAAAAGCAAAATATAATATATTTATTAGGATATAACCCCTAACCTGATACGCCGCGCGCAGCCTTGCCGCTCGGGCGGGCGATCCTTATAAGGATCAGTACCGAACGTCGACATGAAAAACGCGATCCTTATAAGGATCGCAAACGGTTCAGGGGATAACATAAAAATAATTTCATACATTTATATTTTAATCTTATAGGTAACCACTAATATAATCATAAAGAATTTTTATGCTAGTTGCATTAAACGTATTTTTTTTTTTCAAAATTATCGTAAGACCTTTGCAAAACAACAACAAACGCCGCTACTTTGACAAAAAATGGCGTTGCTTTGTTCTTGACCTGCCCCCCTTTTCTGTATCTTAGGTTGCCAACTGGACAGGGTGCCTATCGTCAAAAACATAGATAAAAACTAAACTTTCAAAATTGCTTTTAGTGGGTATTGAACTATTTACGAACTGTGTCGTCACTTCAAGTGCTAACATACCCTTAGACAATCGGAATTCGATAGTATATCTATGTTTTTGATGATAGACACCCAGTCCAGAAGGCAACTAGAGACACATAATAGCCCGCTGGTCCTCTAAAAAGGCCGCTTTGGATGAATTATGTTATGATTCCGTTCTAATGCCGTCTCTTTTGCACGCGTGAAAAAACTCTGACACCGTCCTATTTTCAAATTATTTTATGATTCACCCAAGTCGGCCTTTTTAGATCCCCTGATAGCTCCTAGAGACGCGTTCTGTTTCACGCAAATTTTGCTTTATCATAGATTAATATTCTAAGTCTTGGATTATGATATAATGTGGGAACACTGTGCCTGTTGTCCCTAAAAAGTCGATGGATTTGTATATGGGAAATAATTTCCTGCCGCGCTATTATGTGTTAAAGTGAAATGATTTTTTCTTTTTATGCATCCCTGATTACCATCAAACTCGATTAAGCTGAATCAGTCGAGTTATTTTTAGGGTTGCGTCAACAATTGCTTGTAACGAAACGTCGTCTGTCTCCATCATGAAACCATTTCTGACGATTCTTCATCACAGGAATTCCAACTTGAAATTTACATGAGTTAAAAAAATTGAGCGTTTTTCTTCAATTTTGAAAGAGTTTTCATCTGTAACACTTAATTTTTTAGAATAACAGACCAAAAAAGTTACTTTTATTTTACGATAGTTTAAAAATATTAAAGGGTGTAGTTGTCTCGTTCATCTATTCAAAAGAAATGTTTTTGCTTACAGTGCCAGGCTCTTTCGCGCGTGGATTGGTTGTGTCCAAAATCGGAACAAATGCCGCCACCCATAGACAATACAGCCCAGAAAGACGTCTATTGTTCAACATATTGCTCACAAATAATTCTGTCAACAATCGAAACGGGATACTGCAATCCTATTGGCTCTTCCAATCTTAAGTACAGCGCCACAAACTTATCGTTCCAGAAGACGAAGACTCTAACAATATCTCTAATAAAGAAGCCACTTTGGTTTGGCCTACCGAAACATATGATTTTGGAGTGGCGAATTGTATCTGCTGGTTCAGTCAGATGTGTTGACAGAAATCGGTTGCCTGTTATGAGGAGTCTGTAGACTGTATGCCGCCACCATACCCCTTTTTTCACCTCTGTCACTGTCATCCATCCGCCAAAATAACCTTGTTGCACTGTATTTTCTTAGAACGTGGGCATTTTGACAATCGTTTTCACTTTTCTTTCGACGATTTTGATGTACGTCTTTTGACTTCCAAAAGTATTTATTTATTTTCAATGCAAGTGCTCGTAAAAACCCACTTTTTATGCATCAAAACCGAACAGAAAGTCGATTATTTTGCCCTAGGGCTTTATAATATATATATTTTTTATTTATTTACAATGGTTGGCTAACCTGCAGCCTTTCCTGTGTACCGTAAATGTTATAATTTTTTTTACACTGTTTAACGGCTCTGGATACAGTCCTTTTGAGCAAATTATAATTTAAAGTTCACAATATTATATTTGTTTTATTTTCTCACACTATGCATTGAAAAACGTAGTATGATACACGTGCGTAAGAGCAATCAATTACTCGGTTACGTTTAAAACACTCGCTACGCTCGTGTTTTAAATCGTCCTCGTATTTTATACCTTTTCGCTCTAGTACTCGTAGCATAAACTACTATTATCACCAACAATATAACACTATCCTTACAGCTAGGCCAATGCGATAGTGAACATTCATCAAACTTATTACATATATACAAGGTGAATTTGTGAACATTGTCCAAATTCATACTGGAGGCTTGGTAAGTGATCAGCATTCTGAATCAATATCGATTTTTGTAAAATTCATAAACTGAAATTTCGACTCCCCATAGTGATTCACTCAGGACTGGGACTGAATTACTATGGGAAGTAGAAATTTCATTATACGAATTTCACAAAAGTTGTTATCGATTCACGATGCTGATCACTTACCAAGTCTCCAGTACGAATTTGGACGATGACCAAAAAGTCACCTTGTATATACTTACAAATAATTATATTACAAAAACACATTAAAAGTAAGAAGAGCGCACTAAAGAAAAGTGTACTTACACATTCTTCGGATAAAAAAGAACCTCTTCAGAAAAACTTTTCTTTCGAAAGATGAGAGCAAAACACTCTTATCGCAAATTTGGCCGTGGTAAGTTACCTAACCCCACTAGCGCCTCAGACAGGAAAAATTGCAAAACCAACTCCTCATTGCAATGTAATAATCAGGAAACAAAAATGTAAACATGCCGCTACGCGCCATTCGACCTACAAACGTTCCATTCGCTTCGTCATCAGTTTCGTATCGCTATCGGATAGCGATCGCAGCGTTATTAAATCCTATCATTAGTCATGGATGCTTTTGCAGGATTATCCATCGGATTGTGCTTCTGGGGTGCTCGCTCAGCGGTTCCGTCGGGGTGACCACGATTCTTTGGTTTGTTCGGACTATGCGACTTTGCAATGATTGGTTTGGATTTCCAGTTTCGTGTTCTGGAATAGATAGGACTTTTGATGATAATGTTTTCAGTTTTTATTTCTTAGAGCAGAAATAACACTAGTAAAAAATATTTATTTTAAATAGTTCATGACAAAAGGTATGACTAAAGACTAAAAGCCAAGCCAAGCCAAAACACATTCTGAGGTAATAATATACCTTAAAAGAACTGTTTTAAGAAATATATAATTTAATAACCAAAAACTCTACTCGCTTATGTACCAGCACCAAACGTTTTGTATTTAGTCTTAGGTAGCTTTTTATACATTTTTAAAATCACATTGTGCCTACGCTTGGCCATACAACAGGCATGATGACTAAAAAATTATAATTAGTCCGTCAGTTAGATTATAAAAAAATATTGGACACGTATATTTTATTTTGTTAATTAAACAAAAAATGATGAAGATATAGCCCGCTAAAGTTTCGCGTGACGTTGTCGCGCCTGAGTACACTTTTTACCTAGGCGTGACGTCACCAGCCCCCACTCCCAAACTTTGACGCACTGTCTCTGTCATTTTTTGTTTGATTGACAAAAGAAAACATACGTGTCCAATATTTTCTGAAAAACTAAATGACTGACTAAATAGAATAGTATTTCGTTTACCCTTTCATCTCCCCTATTGCACCTAATGGAAAGCGTCGATGAAGTCTGGGATGAGGCGCGCTTGCCAAGAAGGTGCCTAAAAGAACGAACGAACGAACACGACGAGTCGCTGGGCGATATTAGTTTTATCAAGAAAGTGGTGTCAAGCCACGGCCTAAGCCTTTCAGTTAAAGTGTAAAGTGTTCTGTAAGACACTTTCCCGTTTTAAATTTAATTAATTTAATTGTTAAATGAAAACTAACCTCCAATAAGTGTGTAATGTACCTACAAAATAGAGTATTATTTCTCATTAATTAATTCTCATTATCTTGGATATAATGTAATAGTACTTTTCCCCACAAATACGGTTGCTAAATCCGCATCCAACACGAAAGTACATACTCAGAGCATAGACAGTTACAGAATTGCAACATTTATTAGAACTTCTCTTGAAAATTGGCTTCATAAAGTGATTTGTTACGTTCCAACTTTGATTGGAATTGATCGCAGAAAATTGTTTGATGGGTCCATTACCTTTTTCTGATAAACTGTTTGAAATTATATTTTATTTTCTGATATGATTGGATTTGGAAAATGAAAGAACCGTTTGAAATAAATTAAGCCCGATTTATATTTAACGAAAAAATCCATTTTATTTAATATCACTAGAGTTTCATCGTAACTAGCTTTATCTATTGGATTGAATTGAAAAATTTAGTTGAATAAACGTGAAATTCATGAAGGTCGACCACTTACTAATATTATTATTATTTATGCTTATTTTTTGGTTATTGAATATAATATAGGTATATAAATAAAAAGTATACATTCTTACATACACCCAAAAGATGCCAAACGCAAACGGGACCATATGACTAAGCCTCTGCTGTCTAATGTCTGTCTGTCCGTCAGTCTTTCCGCCTATCACAGGGGTCTACAGCTTCAGCCGTTATAGGTAGCCAGTTAAAATTTTTACAGAATACCTATTACTATGGCCCCTAACCCGGAAATAACAAATTTCAAAAACTTTACGCCTCAGTGTGGTCCCCATACAAAAAACCTCGGTAAAAAATAGCATTTTGTCAATGTTCTCATGCCCCCCCCCCCCTTACATCCGAAAAACGAGGACCAAAAAATATGAAAAATATCATGGTAATAGGTGATTACGTAAAGATTACAGAAAAAATAAAGTGATCAAGATATTAGGGCTCCCTAATCAGCGGGAGCCGCGAATCCATAACATTTCAAACTATTAACCTTAGCCTGTACGGTTACCCAAAATTATATGTACCCTTTCCCAAAATTTTGATTTTTTCATACATAAATACATTTTTAATCGCTCGTTTAAATACCAGGGACGTCACCTCGCTCCGCTCCGCTTCACTCGGCTCCTTATTTTATCTTACATCTAAACATTTTTTGACTTTTGGTGAAAATTTTCGATTTCATACTTCAAATTCGCTTACTCAGTATTTTTAGTCGCACGCTTTGGTATTTATTCCGGACACTTGAAGTCGCTAGTTATATTTTTGTTCGCCTGATTAATAATTTCCCATTTAAAAGTAATCATGCAAACCAGTAAACCTGACGCATGGTCACCCTACCATTTGATCCGATTTGTAATGGACTGTAGTAAAGGGTTCCAGCAGAGATAACAAGCGCTGTTTGTCGATTCTCATTTCTAAAACTGAGGTGTATTGTAATATAACTAGGTGACAGGTTTAGGTGACACAGTTAGTTCGAAGAACTGTTTGGCTCGTTATTTATTTGGTAATTGAAAATCTTTATGAGTCGATATACGTCGTGTTGATTGAAATTTGAAGTCCATGAAGGATCAGTCAAACAAAACACGAGCTCATACTTCCTCAGATGCTTGAGCTGATACTTCTTCAGATCCTGGATTGCGGTTTTGGAACCGGTCCAAGGATCATCAGATTCCCCCTTAAGAGGGGAGTATAAAGATAATAGGCAATTCTAAATTAAAATTATTATTACATACGGTTTGAACACTCACGTGTGATTGTTGTTGACTATATGCCAACCGTTTCACCGATACAATTTCGGCATTATCAAGGCGAGTGTCGTTCTTAGGACGACGACGCGGCGTTCACCGTCGTTGTCAAATTTGAATTTCAAAGTACTAAATTAAGTTCAAAAATAAAAAAACATCTATTAGTGGGTAAGGCATTATATTTATAACCCAAAAGCCTTAAATGGTCCAAAAGATAAAATAAAAAATCGCCTCGATTTTAAAAAAATCACGAATTTACCTCTAAGTTTCCTGGAACTTCTATTTCATGGTTCAAATTACAAAGCTAAAAATTAGATAAATACCTATAATATCACGTTTAAATAAACAATAACTCACTGGCGACTTTATAAACATAACTATATTGAAACTATGACAGAAATAAATTTCTATGTTTGAACACTTAAGTTGGCGATTTATCCATCGCAAGGAGATACATAATTAATTAATTTATAACTACATTGAGTTATGTTATAAAATAAAAACACACTTTTTCATGATTGCGGATTTCTCAGCTGTCGTAACAGCCACGGTTCGGGGCACGCTATTTTGAACCAAAAATGAACGTAATAGAGTTAAAATCTGATTGATTCAAAATAAGGTGCTCAATCAGTCTTTATGCGCAATTTTAAAATGTTATAGATAAGGAGTGTAAGCTCTTGGAAATTGTTTAGATTTACCGAATCCCTCAGCGGTCGGCAAGTATTTTGTTCGTACAAACGAAATACAAAAACAGCTACCTCAGTGTTTCATCAAAAATACTAACTGCACATCAAAAAAATACTGACTTGCATACTGAAATACTGACTTGCACACTAAAATACTGACTTGACCAATAAAATACTGACTGCGCTCATAGGATATCCAGGTTGTCATAAAAAAACAATTACGAACTCCGCAACTCACCAAACCTAACCTTCTAACCTAACCTACCGGCTCTGTGCTGAAGGATTTTTGATGTCAAATTTTGTGTACAAAATACTATTTCTGATGTGCAAATAAAAATATCACGTATAATACATAAATTATTCAAAATAATATTAAATAAAATGTAGTCAACTGAAAATCATACAACTACTCCATTAAAATGCAATGAATCAAGACAAAGTTAAAATCGGTTCGTCAAAGAGAATGTATGTGATAAATGTAAAATTGCGTTGTTTTATTGTGTGAAATTAATAAGCTCGCATGACGGGACATTAATACAATTTAACTGTGCATTTATATTAAAAACCCTTTTTGTAAATGCGTAATTTAACATATTACATATTTATGTCGTAGCGATATCGTAGAATTTACCATTTCATGTACTGGTTGGCCATATCGTATTTCTGTTAAAATTGGAAGGGTCGCCTCGCTCATCTCCGCTTCGCTCGGCTCTCCAAATAAAAATTCGCTCGTCGGCGCACCTATTTTTATTTTTGGTGAAAGATTTTTGTTTTCATACTTTACGACCTGCCCAACCCACAGAACTATTAATAAGGAATAGAAATGCCATGAAAGCCGTGACTGCGACGCATCGATTTGATCAATACGTCAAGACATAACCCGCGGGCCTCTCATTTCTCAACCGAACGCGTTAGAACAAACATATTGTAAAAATTGTGTATTACAGTGTGGCAAATTGTTCTAATGGGATTTCATTTCACTCGTAAGTAATTTAAACATGTATATTTACAGAATAAACCTTGCGGTAAATAAAATTTCAACCTTACCATGAAATATTTATCTTTGTCGCGAATAGCGTTGAAATTAGACAGTATTTTTCCATTGCAGGTTATAAGAAGTGTCACACATTGATTTAGAATATTAAAGGCGCAATGTATATTTTCAAAAATTATCAACACGGACCTAACTGTGTCATAGTACGGCCGCTGGTTATGGCTTTTTACACATGTATGCTTGGCACAGAGCCATGACGTGTTTGGTATTTTACATGTAAGCTTTAAAGAAATACGGTGTTATTTTGGCTGTATGAACGAAGCCCTCGGACCCACGAGACTGTGTTTAGGCACGATCAGTAAGTGACTACGTTTTATGAACTCGCGTCGCCCAAACCAGTTTCCTGTAAAGATACGATGGGATTTGCTCCTTGCGCAGTGTGAACATAAAACAAGGAACCTTTAACGTTCGAGCTGATTTCTTACATAATATTAAGGTGGCTCAGTCGGAGTAATTAGCAACTTGATTCGTGGTGGTTGACATTTCGAACAAAACCATATTAAAATAAAGTCCTTATCAGCTCGCACTGCAACATGGTTGTTACGTCAGTCACTGCGGCTGACAAGTGCGAAAATAGTGTGTTTTTAATTTATTTTATCTAAAATAAAATTAATTTCCAAGAACTGAGAAAACCAAATCATTTTATATTATTTTGTCTAGAAGTTTATAAATTTTCATACTGTTTCGATAAAAACTGCAGCAGTTATGTTGTTACAAGTGAACAAAAAATCGAGAAATAAGAGTAAACTTGGAATTTTCTTGCTTCACTTCTGTATATTATAATGAAATTCAAGAAAAACCACATCACTATTTGTATCATGCAGATTACTATATATTTTTCTTCTGTTGAAAAACGCTATAGTTACCGTATGAAATGGTTACAAAGTTACTTAGTTAAAGGTCGTTGGCGTTGGTAGAAGCCTTAAGTAGGCTGAATATTTATATTAGTAATGTGATTTTAGAAATCGAAAAACAATATTTCATACATGCATTCTGCACCCGTTGTATCTGCCTTTCGGTCTTCGTTACTTGCAACGACGAAGCGGCGGCGTAGCAGCGCTACGACTTCATAACTTTCCTGTTCGTAGACCCACAACGACGTAGCGTATTTCCACTACGTCAAAGTTCAGAAAAACAAATTTAATTTGACAGATATCCTGTCCATCGGCACCCTCTGTGGTCTAATAATTCGACTGTCTCCATAACCTAATCCGGAGATCACAGGTTCAAATCCCTTAGGGGTGCATTGGTGTTCGGTTCAGTCTACTTGCTTCGGAAGGTTAAGCTGTGGGTTTATATTTTGCCCAAGATACGGCGATAGGGCTCACCGCCCGTCACTTTGTGACGTCATAATCGTCGGGAACACTTCTGACACCCCCTCGGGGACTTATTTCGTGACGATGTAAGTATACTTCTTTTACCTTTAGCTATTAATGAACGTACAATCAAACAGTCAGGCGACTTAAGAGGCTATGCGAATTTTATTTTTGTCACTGTCACTCCAAGCGAAAAATCGCGCTGTGTGAGAGGGGCGGATTCAGGGCGAAAGCGAAAAATGTTAGTTATATAATTTTTATAAAAAAACTAAAATAGCTAGCAAAATCTCTAGATATTGTTGAAACACACCTAATAAAATATGTTTGAGTTCTGTATATGGTTCTTATTCGTCAAACGAAGAGAAAAAGTTTGTTTGAAGACCTCATTTCAACAATTATTTCTATCGAGGAAAATTTATCCAAACATGTTTTCCAATTACAAATCCCTAGATTATATAGTCAAGATACATATACCAGAAACTGATCATAATTTTCCGTGTATCTCATGAAATACACAGAAAAGAAACACCCGTATTTTTTTCGCATATCGCCCTAACACCAAGACTTTACGGATACATACTCGTAGATGTGTTTTTTTTAATGATAGATATGAAAATAACAAATTACTTTTGTCGACCCAAATACCAAACTTGAAAAGATGGCTTATTAAAAATATTTGTTTCATTTTCCAAAACACTGGTTTACAAACATACAATAACATAATTGATTATCTTCATTTAGGATCCAAAGAGCGTCTCTAACTATTTATTGCCTGAAGTAGATTTTTAAACCTGAATTTCAGGAATAATTTTAAAAAATTCTGAAGGTTCAAAAAATATATAATTAAATTAAAAAGTAACTAAAATTTAAAACTAAATAATCCTTTAAAATATTAAAAATTTTAAACAAACTAAACTGCTAAAAATAAATATATTACAAACTAAACTATATAAAAATGTATTTACACTACATTGAAGACTATAATCGCGTTTAAACTTTGTACGAGTACTGGCATCTGAGCTAAACACTAAACCACAAAATCTTTATTACAGAAGTAAATAAGTACAGTCGCCTCCAGTTTCAACTTCCTTTTATTA
The DNA here is from genome assembly GCA_934047225.1 of Ypsolopha sequella. Classification (NCBI taxonomy): domain Eukaryota; kingdom Metazoa; phylum Arthropoda; class Insecta; order Lepidoptera; family Ypsolophidae; genus Ypsolopha; species Ypsolopha sequella. The sequence continues at coordinate 5,205,923 of OW204002.1, read as the reverse complement.
ACAATTTTAACAGCTATGACGACGCAATAAGAGCTGCCAATGGGTACCCTGTCATTCTGGCGTCCGTACATACCTCCTTTGAAATCGGTTAAAAATATTTTACTCATAAATCTAACAGCGTACATACCTAAGTGGCACCGTTCGCTAAATCTTTTTAGCATTGATTAATGATGTACGGAGAGAGGATGAAATTGTCTAAAGTTGGAAAGTTAAATGGAACATGGCATTTAACGAAATAATCCTTCAAATGGATTGAGCAAAAACGCTAAAAGGATATTAGATTTTTTATCATAATTATAAAGAACTAGCTTTTGCCCGCGGCTTCGCCCGCGTGGATTTAGTTTTTTGTAGTTTAAAATTATTTCTTGATCTCTTGTTTGATTCTCAGGCTTTGACGAGGCCGAAGGCTGAGCTACGTTTCCTCACGAAATAATTTCTCGATCACTGATTTGATTCCGAGGTAAAATTTGGAAATTCATAATTGAAAATTTAGGTAAATTCTGAACGAAATTATAATTTTTTTCTCTGAATTAAACTTCGGTTAGTGTGTTAACACTTTGAAACACAATATTTTTTTTTAAATATATTAAATCCTTAAACCCAACCCTAGTAACAGAAGCAAAATTTCAGCTCTATAACTTCAAAGCAACTGTATTTCGAAAAATATTCTTGTCCTTATGGAATGATTTTCCGAATACCCTGAAAAATGTCATCATAATTTGTAAAGTATCTTTGGTGGTCTTTGGCGAGGACGAAGTCCGAGCCGCTTTTAAAAACGAAACTATTTTTTTGTTCTTTGAAATGTCCTTTGCTAAAGTGGTTTTGTTCAGGCCGTAGGCCGAGCCGCGTTTCCGAACGAAATTATTTTTTACTTTTATTTGATTCGATTTTATTCATTAGAGATATCCCACGCAAAGCTCGCTCCATAGCTCCTTAAGCGACCTTAAGTCGGTGGATCAAGCCCTTGGTAAGAGATAACTTATCGGTTAAATACTTTTGCCTTTAAGCACTGCGGAAAGTCATCGACATAATCTGCCGAATCAGTAAGTTGAAGTGGCAGTGGGTAGGCCCATATTTGTCGCCGACGTGATTGCCGTTGGAGCCAAAAGGCCTAGAATGGACACCACGTGCAGCAAAGCGTAGCCTAGACCGACCTCGTGCCTGCTGGCCCGGCGGACTTCGCGGGTAGCGGCTGGATGAGCATGACGGAGGAGCGCCAAGAGTGGCAAAATTTTAGAAAGGCCTATTTCCAGCAGTAAACGAACACAGGCTGATGGATGGCTAGATATTTTATCCCCAGATAAACTGTCTTTGGCGAGGTCGAAGGCGTATCAGCGTTTCTGAACGGAAAAAGCACGATTGCTTATAAAATTTGTTGTCGCACGTTTACTAATTCAAAAATGATTTTCAATAAGTTCCGCATTGAGTCCGCGTAGTAGATTGTAGCCGTAAGTACGCTAATTATTCCTGTTATATTTGACGAAAAACCGGTCAAGTGCGAATCAGACTCGCGTACCTAGGTTTCGTAATTCGACAGTTTTGGGAACAGAAAATTTTATTTGGTCTTTTTTTTCGTGAATTTCTCAATTTTTTTTTCTGTAATCTTTACGTAAGCACTTATTACCGTGTTTTTTTTTTTTTACATTTTTCGGTTCACCAGTTTTGGAGATAAGGGAAGGGACATACATTTTTTGTGGTTTTCTGAGGATTTATCGAAATAGATGCAAGTAAATTATCAAAACTATATATTTTTACAATCGACTTTTTAATACCTATATTGTATTAAAAAAATATGTATAAATTTATTTAACTTTATTTTTATTTTTCATTTGTATAAAAAAAAAACGCTATAATTATCCTGTAATTGGCCAGTTATGACCTATAATCGGGGTGGGTACATACATTTTTTTTGTGGTATTTCGACGATTTCTTGAAAAAGGTGCAAGTTAATATAGCCAAATTATATAATTTTATAATCAGCTCCTTAATACTTATAATTTGATACCCATATTGTGGTTTTAGGAATATTTATTTTTTTCCTCTTTTGTGCAAAATTCTAAGTCTTTGTCATTAACAGTGCTAAAGTTATGAGGCTGTGACATACGGATGGATGGACAACGGAATCTCACCGTTAAAGTTCCAAAAATGTCAAAATTACATTTTCTATTCGCAAAACTGTCGAATTACGGACGACTTGCGAGTCTGACTCGCACTTGACCGTTTTTCTTTTTATTTGGTACCATTTTTTTGTACTTTGCGCTTGTGCAAATTTAAAGGAGCTTGTGCTTGAGCTTGTATAAAACACTTCACTTTTCTAAAGAAATTTGTCACCCCATTGCCATCCCATGGGAACTGATATATGGGATAAAAAGTAGCCTATGTCCTATTTCAGGTCTAGAACTACATTTGTACCAAGTTTCAGCCCAATCGGTAGGTACGGGGCGTGAAGGAGCAAAACATCACTTTTCTAAAGAAATTTGACACCCCATTGCCATCCCATGGGAACTGATTTATGGGATAAAAAGTAGCCTATGTGCTATTCCAGGTCCAGAACTATATTTGTGCAAATTTTCAGACCAATCGGTTCAGTAGCTACGGCGTGAAGGAGTAACAAACATCCATCCAAACTTTCGCATTTATAATATTAGTGGGATTTATAAGAAGCTATGAAAGCGTAGGCATGAAGTTTATTGGAAAAGTATTCTAAAAATGCAAATATATAATCATGTATATCATTTCAATGCAAGTGCTCGTAAAGGCCCACGTTTTATGCATCAAAACAGAACAAAAAGTCGATTATTTTGCCCTAGGGCTTTATATTTTTATTTTTTTATTTATTTACAATGGTTGGCTAACCTGCAGCTTTCCTTGTGTACCATAAATGTTATACTTTTTTTTCCATCTGGATAGTCCTTTTGAGCCAATCATAATTTAAAGTTCACGTGATTATAATATTTGTTTTATTTCCTCACACTATGCATTGAAAAACGTAGTATGATACACGGGCGTAAATGCAATAAATTACTCGGTTACGTTTAAATTCGTAATTTATTCCTTTTCGTCCTTGTAGCATAAACTACTATTAAAGTGATACCAAAAAAAATTGTTTTTTTTCGAATTCATTTACTCCACTATAACGTCATCTACGTATTTTATTTTGAGTAATGTGTATTGCGCATTTGATTAAGATTCTCACTGAAGAAAAACGCGATGGGATGAAATTTTTTCGACAGAATTTAATTCCGAAAAGACCTCTAAATTGTTTTATTTTTCCTGTAATTCTGAAATCCTAACTAATTTCGTTGTGAAATTGCATTCAAAACGTGGATATTATGTATTTGTAAAGTATCTTTGAAAATGTTTTTGACAAAATAGCTTAGTACATTTTATATTAATAAAAAACCGACTTTTTGCTACTTTTCCGCAAATCCGTCCCACTCGTACTGAGGGTTTTTTCGCATATAGAGTAACAGGGACGCTAAAACTTTTACATATCGCCTTAAGTGGCTTGGAAAAAGATTACAGGTCTCCATCTGCTACGATTCTGACACCATCCATACAAACGCTATCACAAAATTGTGAGGTGTCTATGGAATGTCATTATAACAATTTAGGCCGAGTCCATTGAAATTATCTAGATCTATGTTTAAGTGGAACTAAAAATTGAGAAATTTAAATAATGTCTTTACAACAGACCCCTAAAATACGTAAATTAAACGGATTTACCAAAAAAGTAACCGAGTGTGCTTTTATTGTTTTAGATAAAATCAAAAAATTAATACGAGTAAAACATTAAAAACGTTATCTAGATTAGTATAACCAAAAACATGTTTTGAAAACGTCCACATTCTTGCCAAAATCATGTTTCTCCTGAAACGAGTTTTCAATTTTGCGCCCGCGGTGGAATCTACGCGATTGTATTGTCTTCGCAAATTTCATGGAGCGTGTATGTTATAGCGAAATGAAACAGCATGACATTTGGCCACGCCCACAACTGAGTTGGTCGCGTCATGGTGTTATAATAGTATATTACGATACGAGAGCGATGAAACGTTTTTACGACTTTACGCACGCGCAGCGTCGGCATTTTCCGCACTTGTGCTATAAAAAATTATACGAAACTCGTGTGAGAAACTTTTTCTCGACTCGTGTGATTGCAGCACTCGCCTTCGGCTCGTGCCGCAAACTCACACTCGCCAGAAAACGTTTCATCGCTCTCGTATCGTAATATACTATTGAATTTTTTTCCATTTAAGATATTAAACAGCAGTTATAAGGTAACTCAAACCTAAGAAAGCATTCATCCATTAGTTTTAGTTTAGATTTTTGCAAGTGTATTTATTCGAACCGAAAGCCAATATTTATTATTCAGCTATAAGTTTTTAATTCAAGATAAAGAAGCTAACCAAATTATTCACTGTCAAAAAGTCTTTTCGAATAAACAACGTCTGAAAAGTTTCCGAAGAAAAAGCAAAGTGACAGCAAAGTTTTTTTTTACTCAAGGCTGAAACCCAAAGCAATTCGCCGTGGATTTTCGTTAAAATAAATTATGTTGTTGATTCCATGTGATATGTTATATTCGTAAGGAGATTAATGGTTGAATTTATCTAAGATAATAATATGAAATTCATAAGTGTCTTTATATTAAATGTGTCGCGTTTTATTTTAAAATCGACTTGCGCATTGGAAACATGGATAAGGGGAACGAAAATACAAACAGAAATAAAATGTCAGCTTTCGGATGATTTTGTTGCAATAATTAGGTTACGTATAGCCATAAAAAAAATACATGTTTTTGGTTGAACTTTAAGGTATTCATTTTCCACAAACCACGTTAATCGATTCATATTTGTACTGTCAATGAATTTTTTTGTAACCCTCTATTGCACACTTCTTATCGATTTTGTTTCAGGTATCGCTTTCGCGATTTTGTTGGGTTTTTTTTAATAAAATTAGTGTGAATGATATCTATTCATTTTCCAAATACCACGTTATTCGGGTCAAAAAAAGCACCCCCTTTTTCCAAAAATACGTAAATCCACTGATGCAGTCAGCGGCAGCAAGATATTGTCAGTCTACGCCCAGCGTTGGCGCCCGTAAGACGTGGAACCTGTGCCCTTTTTTGCAAGCTATAAATATCTCCCAAAACTACTTCAAAACACATTGAAATTAATTTTATAAAGTAATATTTCGAGGAGCATCATATTCCTGCCGTTAAAAACTCAACAAAATATGCGTATGAGTGATTTAGCTACATCGTGCCATAGTCATAAGAACAAAACTGAATGAATTTACAATGAATTCATACTTTTATGCGGGAAAATAATATACGTTACTCTAAAAGAATAATTTTGTGATCGTTATTGAAACCCAAATTAATTTACTTATACTTACTGAGATCTGTAACAAAGGTCAATGACTTTTTCGTGAAATTACCCTCTAGTATTGGCTCACCATTTCAGGTCCAATAGTGAAGTTTTTTGCAAATTATATAGGTACACTTACTTGGGATAAATCGCCAAGCATTTAAAATATAGAAATTTATTTTGAAATATTTACAGTGCATGGCAAAATTATTAGATCGTAGATAATCCTGTCGGTACATGTTCAGGTTCTGTTACGCAAAATGAAAACAATGAAACTCTTTTAGGATTAATTTGTTATCCCTATGTTTGTCTGTCTGTCCGTTTGTCTAAACAATTTTTTCTGGGTAAAATTAATAAATACCAATATAAACGGCCCTCTATAGAGCTGTAAAAACATACTTTTGACGTTTTTATTTATATTACGTTTTAGGTTTTTACATTTTTTTTTTACGTTTTTCATACAAATTTTCTCACTATGAAAATGTAGGGATGAACACTTGAGATAATATTTTGCATTTAAAAGTCAACACAGAAAGGAATTGTTGAACAAATAATGTAAAAAATATGAAAACCATGTTGTTCTATTCTAAAGGGATTAATTATCTACTGTTCAATGTGGCGATAGCTTTGTTTATTTTTTTCCTTGAATTATTTTTTACTAAGATAACAAATAGTTTAATACAAGGTTTTCCTTAAGAGGTCCCTTTACCCCTGTATTTTTCTTAAAATTCATACAATAGGTATAAACCGAATGTGAAGTCTACAGCTTATTTTCTTCATATCTTTTTTCATGAGTATATTCTAGTGACATCTAACTACGTCTCTATAAAGCCCAAAAAGCAAAATTTGATAAAACACCATCATAATAGCTGTCAGGATATCGTCAATATTGCCTCGTTTTTACACAAAGTTTAACAAGTTTGTATATTTTTATTTATACTGGAAATAAAAAAGAGAGAAATACAGGCGTCGTTCATGTTAAGATGACTAAGTTTACACACTTTGCTAAGTATAAACAATTACCGTTTCATGGAAAACTGTTTTGACCTGAAACCATTTCACAAATTCAATTAACTTATTTTGAATATCTTGTCATCTTGCACTTCTTGATGAGAAATACAATTTCAATAAGTAAAAATACAACTTTTAGTTAAGAAAACTTATAGTTAAAAGTCTGCTGTATGCATTAACATATTTTTAATTATATTACAATAGTAATAAAATAATTAGCTTATCCGTCGTCGTGATACCAGCCGTAAATTTTTTAAATAATCTGATATCACGCTTATGGAAAACCTAATTATTTTGAAGATACCATAAATTATCATTAAAATATGTTTATGCATATAGCAAACTTTTAACAATAAATTGTCTTAGCTAAAAGTTGTACTTTACCGTTATAATTATTCCTTAATATTTTGTTACAAATTCGGAGAAATAGCCCTTAAGGAAAACCTTGTATGAAAATATTTGTTATCTTTGTAACAAAGAAAAAAATAAATAAACAAAGCTATCGCCACATTGAACAAACAGTAAATTATTAATTCCTTTAGAATAGAAAGATATGGTTTTATATTTTTTACATTATTTGTTCTACAGTTCCTTTCTGTGCTTTCTTTCAAATGCAAAATATTATGTGAAGTGTTGATCTCTATATTTTCATGAGGAGAAAATTTGTATGAAAAAGTTAAACAAAAGGCCATAAAAACGTTATAATATGTATATTTTACAGGGCTGTAAATATTAGCATTTATTGATTTTACCCAGAAAAATTGCCTAGACAAACGAACAAACAGACAAACATAGGGACAACAAATTAATCCTAAAAGAGTTTTGTTTTTACATTTTGCGTAAAGGGACCTGAACATTTCAAACTATGATACAAATAAATTTCTATATTTTGAACACTTGGCGATTTATCCCAAGGGTAAACAGGTGTCCCAAAAGTCAACGCTTTCCCTTGGAAGGCTGGTAGGCCAGCTCATGACTGACCAGAATATCAAATTATGGCCTCAGCAAAAAGTAGATAGTCTTCGAGTTGATGGTACTTTTATAAATTCGAATAGATTTTTGAGAGTCAAAGCTAACCAGTTCTAAATTCTAAGAATAAAATTTTTGTTGCGAAACTCTGAGTAGTCATGCTATTGATAAAGTCAAAAATAAACCTTGAAATGCTGTTACATCAGGAAGAAAAATAAAAACCCAATTTATGAGCAATTTTTTGTAATTAGGTTAGTTCGATACCACACCATGAAAAAAAATGTCCTATGTTAGTTTTGCAAATTGTCTTAAATAACGGCTCATCAAATATTGTTTTTCAAATGATCTGGCAATTTCTGTGTATTTGAAAAAAAAGTTATTGCTATTTTACTACCAAAGGAGCTGCGTATTTTTTTAAATAATTAGAATTTAGAATGAAAGAGTGGCGGGCAGTAAAACTATTTGACGTGCATTAGAAATGCCATTTACCACGCGTTAGAGTGAGATAAATAGTGACGCTATTTAAAATGAGTTGGAATGAGATAGTTACGCAGTTGAACGTAGTTAAATGAGAGAGGCATAATTGAGATAGGCTACAGTGAGATAGATAGTGACGTGGTGCGATCTTTCTGAGAGTATTTGTTAGTTTCCTTTTTTTGTTATAACAACTTAGTAACAATTTTTTGTAAAGAAATAATTGGTCCAATTTATTTTCCCGCAAGTGTAAAACCAGCTCAACGGGCGACAAATATTTAAAGAATGGGTAATGGTGACAAGTAACCGTCACAATATTATTATGTATCTCTAAAGGAGTGTCTGAAATGTTCCGAGGGTCAACTGATAAATCAAACACTCAAAAAACCACTTTTAGCCGATCATAATAAATTTACGTCCCGACGTGATAGCAAGTAGGATCAATGCCGTGTGACGATAAAATAAATTAGATAAAATAAAATACGTATTACTTTTGACCCTGCCTCGTCCACTCTATTCGTATTTTTGCTATGGTGACGCGAGCTTAGAGACCGGGACGAATTTCCCCCCGCGCGCTATCGTAAAATAGAATAAGCCACGCCCGGAACTGGTTTTTGTTTTGGCTATGTCATACTCATTTGAAGAAATTTTGAAATGAAATTTTACCATGCGATGGTGTCTCAGACGGTAGACCGCTGGCTCTCAATCTTGAGATCCAGATTCGATCCTCGGTCGGGCATGAACCAATGAGTTTTCCAGAATTTATGTTCACAGTATTAGTTTACCTAACACTTACCATTTTTAGAACGGTGAAGTAAAACAGCGTGAGGAACCTGCGTTCCAAAAAGCGTGTATTCGAGCCCGAAGTACGGCGATAGAGCTCACCAGCCATCACGTTGGGATGTAATAATCGTCGGTGAAACGCGGATGTAAAGCCTGTGATTTCCATTTCACAGTTCACACTTGGGAACACCACTAACACCCCCTTGGACATTAATGTCGTGACTCATCAAGCCGTCACAATCAGTTTTCTCTTTGGCAGCTGAGATTCGTACCATAATCCTGCGGCTTTGATCAAAGGAATAATCACAAACCGCAAGTCGCTGCCACAAGCCACGTCTACCTTTACCATAATTTATTTACACAGTAAATAAATCAAACTCAAACCGAAATCTTCAGTCTTTGGTGCGGTACCCTTGACTATATCTTTTCTGATTGGAGCTATGAAAGGGCTTCTCTAAGCGACGCAATCTTAGACACCGTCACTGACTATCCCATCCCATTACACTAATATTATAAATGCGAAAGTTTGGATGGATATATGGATGGATGTATGTTGGTCACTCCTTCACGCCTTAACCACTGAACCGATTAATCTGAAATTGTACACCAATTTAGATCTAGACCTGGAATAGGACTTAGGCTACTTTTTATTTCATAAATCAGTTCCCATGGGATGGCAATGGGTTGTCAAGTTCCTATAGAAAAGTGATGTACTGTTACTCCTTTACACCATACCTACTGAACTGATTGGGTTAAAACTTTGCACAAATGTAGTTCTAGACCTAGAATGAGTATAGGCTACTTTTAATTCCATAAATCACTTCCCATGGGTACAAGAAATAGTGTCATTCAGAGACGCGGCTCGGCCTTCAGCCTGGCTGAGCCAAACATACTATACTAGGGGATTAAATCAGTTATCAAAGAGCGCCAAAGAGTATTAATGCAGAAAACAAAAAATAGTGTCGATCAGAAAAGCGGCTCCGCCTTTGGTCTCTCCAAACTCGGAAACGTGTCTTAGTCTTCGGCCTCGCCAAAGAGACTTTACATTGGGATCAAATTAGAGATGATTACAACCAAAAACACTCTAAACCAGAGTCAGGTCAACGACGTACAAAATACAAAAACTTAATAAATTTATTATTTTTCAATGCAAGTTTTATGCATCAAAACCGATAATTTTGCCCTAGGGCTTAATTATTATATTTTTTTTAATTTATTTACGAAAAGTTGGCTAACCTCCAACTTTTCTTGTGTACCATAAATGTTGTACTTTTTTTCCACGGTTTAACAGCTGTGGATACAGTCCTTTTGAGCCAATCATAACTTGCAAAATTGTAACAATGTAACTTTCAACTTTAATAATTAAATTGTTTTCTTTGATTATTTTTGTTTTATTTCCTCACACTATGCATTAAAAAACGTAGTATGATACACGGGCGTAAGAGCAATAAATTACTCGGTTACGTTTAAAACACTCGCTACGCTCGTGTTTTAAATCGTCCTCATAATTTATTCCTTTGCGCCCGTGTAGCATAAACTACTATTAACATATATTTTTTATAAGATAAAATTTCACTCGTAAGAAGTGTATTATGTTAACCTACTTTACAAATTTGAATTTGCTTGTCACCATCCTCACGAAACTATGCTGCCAAGAGACCCTTTGTGCTCCGAACTTACGTAGAGAAGCCTAACCGAGAGTGTGGTTACAGGCAGTTGGGTAATATGAGTAATTCATCTGCTACCGACTTCCGTAGGTTTAGCGGAAATCCCTTGATATACTTAGGCTACGTTTCAAAACGTGTGATCTTCGTGCGAAATTTCACTCGTTTTTAAGAAAGAGACAAAGCTATATACCAGAAAGAGAAAGAAAGATCTGGTTTTGAAACGCTTGCGAGTGATTCTCTGTGAGAAAAGCGTTTTGAAACGGTCTGGAGTGACACACGTCAAGTAAATACATAACCTCAAATCAAAATAAATAAATTAAGTAAAGTAGCTAAATACCTATTGCTTTTAATATGGATGGCATTGCAACCTTTGCATTTGCAAGCCATAATCCTGTCGAAGCAGTTTCGAAACATTTTCCCGTATTCGTACGGAAATGTTGAATTCTATTTTCAAAAATTGTCCGAATCCCGCGAAAAATCCGAAATGACAACTGTCAGGCGAATTTTAACGGTACCCAAACAGAGTTAGAAATCGCACTTGTCAGTGCGATATTCACATTCCCCGAAAGCGTTTCTAAACACTTAGCGCAACTGTCAGGTAACAGTTCGTTTACCCTCGGTTTCACTCGGGTCGATTTTTGAACGATGCAGGGTAAAATTCGCATCGCTCCGAGTGATAATCACACGTTACGAAACGTACCCTTACTGATAAACGCCTCGCCTGCTATCAGTCTTTGCCCTTCATCCTAGTTATCATCAACGCTTTCCATCAGGCGCAACAGTGTTCAAGTGTAAGCCCAGCCGTACCTCTGTTATAAATGCGAAATAGTGTGTTTGTTGGTTTGTTTGTTTGTCGCAGCACTATCACAATAATTTTGATCACTTTTATAGGTAAATATTTATATACCTTGAAAGCTAATAGAGCCACAATTACAATAATAAATATTAATAAATAAATGACAAATAAAATATTTATTTATTACATATTTTATATAGCGAAACTATATATGTTTACAATTATATGTTTAATTTATTATTTCTTATTTCTTTTTTATTTTAAATAAAAAAATAACAAATATAAACATCAAACAATGTTAACATGTGAATAAAATTTTGTGTTTTATTCATGCATCATTTATAAACCTCTTGAGAATAATTTTTTGCTTGTGTCAATTGTGTCAAATAATAATAAAGATACTTTATTTGCTTTCTTCTTAAAACTCACATGTAAATTAACAAGACTAAAACTAAAAATTAAAACTAGAAAGCAAAAAAGTCTATGCTCGGCTCATAGCTGTCAGAAGACAACTGCCGATTTTCAGCATAGCCTTGTATTTTTACATTCAATAGGTTACAATATTGAATACACTAAAATAAATATAAATGAAACAAATTATTGCAAATACTAAAAATAATACTTAGGCATCACACCACAAAACTACTTCTTTAGAGAAACCCTGAGCTCCCGGGAATTCCCCGACAATAACCATTTGTAACATTTTACGCGGAATGTACTTAGTGACTTGACACCACGGATGGGTGGCCTGGTGGCAAATCATTCCAACATTTTGAAGCTACTACAAATTTTGAAACAGGCTCTGGTGCTGACAAAGGGTGAGGAACCCTCCCATTTTTTTAATTACTTTGCCCGTTGTTTTGAATATTTCGTAAGTTTTTGTGGTAATTTGTTTTTAAATATAATTTTTATTAATAATAATTTTGTAATCAATTTTAACATAACGCATGTGTTTGTAAAGATAGGTAAAGAAAAGGAATTAAAACAGTAGCAAAAAAAGTTTTGTTTGTTAGCTTGAAATACTTACTTAAAGATAATATCTGAAAATGAAATAAAATCTTGTAAAATAAACATTCAAAAGGCAAAATGTTTTCTCCCTTTATTTAAACAAACACCACGCAGCAGAAAGCCAAAACTTAAAACGCAAATTCTAAAAAAACACAGAGAAAAGTCAGCAAACATTTTGGTAACTTACTAGTAATACAGTTTTTTTACCTTTCTAAAAATCTAACTCTCTTGACAGAGTATTTAAAGATATTAAAACACTTCTTTAAATTATTTTATATTTTATTTTATAGTCTAAGACATTGGGACACGAGTGCTTGTTTACGAAACGAACGAAGTGAAGTGTCCCAATGTCTAATTATGTTCAGTTGCACACAATACTTTATCTACGACCATCAAAAATATCGTCTTTATTTATAATATTTTCAACTAACAATTTCACAAAAAATGAGAAGATATTCGTTCATGAACCTCGGGTGCGTCGTTCCGGTACAGCTACCTTGAAGGCCAATCACGATAAAAGGGGCGTGGCTTTAGAATAAGGTTCGGAATTCTTTCTCGTCTCTGTTGTTGATGGGGTCTATAGTGGTTTTATAATAAATTGGGCCAATCGCAGAGCAGAATCGCGGTGTTATAGTGTAATATTATAACATCGGTCAAACAATCTAGGTACTTATAAAACTGCTTTTGATGTTGCAATTGCCTTGTAGTATGGGATTAGATAAAATCACTTCGGTTATATGTTTACTTGTTTTGAAACATTCTTTATCATTTTGCAACTAATAAAATCTTCTTTGGTTATTTTATAAGATCACTTTTTTGCTCGCTTTTGTCCGAAGTCTTTCATCGGGAACTGCGAAAGGTAAAAAACCTAATTTATAAACTACGTGAAAAACTTGGTTAGACTATTTTTGTCATAAATCTACTCTTTTGATGTTTCTCTAATCGTATTATTTGATTTAACGGAAAAGGGACCTGTTTTTATGAATAACTTCATTTAAAAATCTTCCTGAAATCGCAAAAATAACAGAGAATTTTTTTATAAGTATAGCAATCTAACGTACAACACCTACTAGACCAAAATACAAAAGGCGTATCCCATCAAAAACATAAAATGTACAAAAATGGCAAGTCTCGCAACGCAATCCTTCCACCGTAAAAAGCTGTGAGATCTTATGTAAAGCCAAGTCTGCTATTTTAGTTTTTATGGAAGCATCTTTTCATTTAAGTTAGTATGGGAGCACCTATTTAACAAATTTATCATTAATTGTTTCCTATTTAGTTACCTACCAACATTAAGTGACTGTATTAATATAAGTCATCTTTATTTCCTAATAAAATATAGTGACTTCGCAATCGCACAGCAACATATACAACATATCAGCTACCTAATACCAATTTATTAGCGATTTGAGAAGATATTTCTACGCATCAGTGCTTTATTTGTGCTCTGCGATTGCAAAGTCACCATATTTTATTAGGAAATAAAGATGACTAATATTAATACAGTCACTTAATGTTGGTGGGTAACTAAATAGGAAACAATTAATGATAAATTTGTTAAAAAGGTGCTCCCATACTAACTTAAATGAAAAGATGCTTCCATAAAAACTAAAATAGCAGACTTGGCTTTACATAAGATGTCACAGCTTTTTACGGTGGAAGGATTGCGTTGCGAGACTTGCCATTTTTGTACATTTTATGTTTTTGATGGGATCTCATTTCTTTTTGTAGGTAGTCCTCCTTTTTTTCTTCTCGGGTAATATTTCTTGCACGTCAGCTGCGGATTTTCTTAAAACCCACTCCCTTTAACTGATCATTAGGACATACTCCTGAGAAACTAGTATCGAGAAGGAGCATTTCATAATGACCACCTAAGAAACTACCAGAGAATCGTAAACGTTTCACTGGCATCCCAGGATCGCCACCGAATGATCCTCTCAAACGGCCATTTTCGTAAACCTCGAACGTAAATGGATACAAAGCGGTGGCTGCCATAAGTTCGGATACGGAACCGTAGGTGGTAGTTTTCATCATTGCTGTTGAGTACATGTGTGTCCACGCTCGTCACACGTATAAAGTTGCATTTCATCCCAATGCGCTACCACATACTCGACTACCGCACACCTAATGTCATATGACGACTCAATGTTCCCATACATAGAGAATGACAAAGAATGGAACAAACATGAACCATCTCCAGGTATAGGGGCAACTAGGTGTGGACAAGGATTTTCATTTATGTACAATATTTCAGGTTCCATTGCAATATTATTTTTTAATGTAATTTATTATTACTATTATTCACAATTAGATGCAACAGGCAGGTTAAAATTTCTTTTGACCATGAAGTGAAAGGCGGGCCTGTCAGTCTAAACCACAGAGTACATTATTATGTCTAAAACTCTCAGAATAATGAGCTAAACCTGGTCTTTTTTGAATGCCACACGAGTACATAGACATTTCAATATACCTACATCATAGAGGATGCATATACAAATAAAACAACATTAGCCGCTTTATTTTTCCTTTAATATATTTAAAGCTGTACTTGATAAATAACCTTTTACCTTGATTTTTAGGGTTCCGTATCATTAGGTTCCGTGACCCTATTACTAATCCTCCGCTGTCTATCCATCTATCACATGGGTCTACAGCTTTAGCCGTTATAGGTAGCGCGTAAATATTTTCACATAATATGTTACATTGTCCTCTATCACGGCAAATAATAATATGGCCCCTATCACAGCATAAAAAGTTCAATAAATGGAAATCCAAGGGGGGTCCAATTATTCGATGTTATTTGTTTCAGCTCTATCTTTATAAAACAACAATTTTGGGCATATAAATATTAGAGTTCCGTATTCAAAAAGTGCTGATTTGTTTGTCAGGTGCTACCATTTTAGCGCCTTGTTTTTTGTCGCCTTGATGTTGCTATGTCATCTTTATTGTTGGTATTTACCATAATGATTTGGGGTTTCGTACCCATATTGTGTGATGGTAGTACGGAACCCTTCGTGAGCGAGTCTGACTTGTACTTAGCCGGTTTAATAGCGACTTAATTACGAAATGTTGATATTTATCTTCTTAAATAGACTAAATGTGTTTTAGGGTTCCTTACCCAAAGCACAAATTATTAGAGCCTATCGTTAGAACGGTTATACATACAAGTTGAAAATTTAGGCAGACTATTTTAAAGTAAAATAAGAAATAATAAAAATTAGGGTTCCTTCCTAAAAAGGTACCGAATTGGCACGGAACCCTTTATGCGCGAGTCGGATTCGCAAACTACCGTTTTTTTAGTGACTTAATTACGAAATGTTGATATTTTCTTCTTAAATAGACTAATATTGTGAATGTGTGGAACATTATAAACCACCCTTTTTAGGGAGCCTTACCCAAGGAACAGATTATTATAACAAAGGCTCTATCTTTAGAACGGTAATACAACATACAAGTAAAAGTTTAAACTTTGGGCAGTCTGTAGTAAATACTTTAAAGTAAAATAATGAAAATTTGGGTTCCGTAATAAAAAGGTACCGAATTGTTTGTCAGGCGCTACCGTTTTATCGCTTTGTATTTTGTCGCCTTAATGTTGCTATGGCATCTTTATTGTTGTTATTTACTTTTAGGGTTCCGTACCCGTATTGTGTAGGGGTACGGAACTCTTTATGCACGAGTCAGATTCGCACTTTACCGGTTTTATTTTTTAGTTTTCGCACTTTAACTTTAACGTAGAATTTTTCATTTAAGGCGTCTTTAATGCAAAGCAGCATACCACCAACGTCATCTAGTGTCATACAAATTTATAGATGCAGCTGGAAACATACATTTTGTATAGACTTTGTATGGAAATATTAAATTACCAACCGCAAATAACATTTTTATATTTTTTTGTTGCAATGTACACTTAACACTAACCGCATGCAAAATTTCAAGTTTGTAGGCTTGCTAGAACACCTTTAGACTTTTGATAATGTGTCAGTCAGTCAGTGACAAAATAAGGGAACTTTGACTTGAGATATTTTGTAATCGAATATAGGTACAAAGTTTTAATTTGGGGTCAGATATAGGATCAGTAAGTACTTTTGGTTCCTGAAATTTCAGACTTCTAGCTTCACCCACAACGAAGATACAGGGGGGTTGAAAGTGCCGTGAGTTGCTTCGAGAAAAGGATGGTACGGCCGTTCCGCGTTTTTTCTGCGAGACTTTGCGGGGGCACTGCCGTGCCCCCAGATTCTATACTTTTCGTTTATTTTGTTGAACTAAATTTAATATACTCGTATATTTAAATTTCAAAAAATACAATGTAACTTAAAACTAAACAAATAAGAAATTACAATTAAAATTAAATTAAACCTATCTAAAGCGAAAATAAATAATTATACAATTTTTAATTAAAAAGGTAATTGCGATTGTCGGCACTTGGTTAAACTAGAAAAACATCTTAAATGCACTTGTTGTATACTTAAACTTAATATTTATTTTATAATTTCTTTCCCAACGTTTTAAACATCAAATAATGTATACTTATTCCCTTAGCAACCTATTCCTTGTTTACATCTACAATCCCATGGAAACTGAGTAATATCCGAAAGCGGTTGAGAAAGAAATTGTAAATAAAAAGTAAAAAGTGATAAGTGCATTTAATTCAAGTTCTTTTTTATTCCCTCTTTAGGTACAAGTTTTTTCAGTACTATCTCCAACCCACTAACATTTTCAGATATGTAATACCAATTTTTCATATACTAAAGCCCAAGGATTATCATATTTGAGCGCCAAAAATCTGAACCAGATTCTACTCTCATATTTGTAGAATAAAAAAAATTTGATCGTTTCCATGGTCTTCGTGTACTCGGGAGCTCATTCTGTTATTACGGACGATCTGTTAGCTCTTTAGTGTTCATAAACTGGGCATAACTTTGTGAACATCCAGGTACGCGTGTTGTGGCCTCTACGCCGTGATTTGAATACTCTATGGAGGGAGTATTATGTAAGCACTAGCTTCTGCCCGCGGCTTTGCCCGCGTGGTCTACAGGAAACAAATTGCATTTTTTTCAGAAACAAATATTATAAGTGCTCTCACTCCCTCTGGGAGTCAAGGTGGAGTGCTCGGCCGAAAAACTCGCACGCTCGTTTTTCGGCCTCGCTAGAAACACACTACACGGCCTTCGGCCTCGTGGAACCCTAACATGGGATGATGGTATTTCACGTCCACTACGTTGGATTTAGAAATCGTTGTTGTTTTTGTAATAATTTTGTAATTTGTAATCGACCCGATAAACCATAAAAACGATACCCATGTTGGTTTTCAGACTTTTAGGGGTTGAATTCTGGAAAAGCCTTTTTCACGTCCACCACGTTGGATTTTAAAATATTTGTTTTTTCGTAATCAGCGACCCGATAAACCATACAAACGATACCCATGTTGATTTTCAGACTTTGTCACCCCATTTCCCCCTTTTAGGGGTTGAATTTTGGAAAAACCTGAAACGTATGTTTACTTTACTCCTGTGAAGTCTCGAATAAAATAGTCTTACTAATCTTGTTTCCCTATACAAACTTTGGACCCTCGTTTCACCCCCTATGGGGGTGATTTTTGTAAAACACTTTCAAGACTAATCGAATGGGCGGAGGTAGGCATGTATTTTATATATGTAACCTATTACTATGTAGTATATATGATGGGATTTGGTCGGCTGCCTGAATTCGTGCTGGGGGCTCGGTTGGTGATCATTGAACCTGTTCCTGGTCCCTGGCCGGGTCTCCGGTATGGGTTCGGACGGTTGATTGGATTTCACCTTGTATAATAATATTTTACCTATAATTTTAATCGTATATATATTGCTACATAAATTAAAAAAAACATTTAATCTAAGTAGTTTATGTACATTTATTATTTTATTACATATATTTTTATAAGATTAAAATTTGACTTGTGAAACGTGTATTATATATACCTACTTTGCAAAATAAACTTTATGAATTTTGAATTTTGAATTTAGTGGATGCCAACATTATATACGGTATCTATCTATATGCAAAATTTCAAGTATCTAGAACCAGCGGTTTAGCCTGTGCGTTGATATATCTGTCAGTCAGTCAGTCAGGACTTTGAATTTTATATATACAGATAGATATCAGAGTATTATTCTAGTGCATGTAAAGTGCTACAAGGACGCGCGGATTTGTTGTGTCCAAAATCGGAACTAACGCCGCTACCATACTCCTTGTTTCACAGATGCGCCCCCCTGTCACCGTCATCTACGCTCCTTCAGATCGTCGTAGCACTGCAGGTCTCTGAAAATTTCTGGCGGCCATTTTTTTTACGAATACTCTATCATGCTGTATTGGTTACTAGTCAGCTCAAGATAATAATGGATAAATTTAAAAAAAATAGAGCATCAATCAATAGTGCGTGTTGCATGTGCTAGTTATAAAAGATTGCTAGGTTGAAAAAAAAAACATTAAAAATGACAATTTTTAATTTAACATTTATTTTTTAATTTTAATTTAATTACTTACATTTAACATACACAACTCCTTAAAATACATATCTCACTCTGTGAGAAACGTCCAGTTTCACACACAAGTGTTAGTTTGGCTCGCTGTGCTTGACGAATAGTGGAAGCACAGTTGAACGCTTGACTAAATTACTTGTTTAATTCACATCACCCACAAAACTCAAGCACCAAACCTACACATTACAAGCATAACACAATCCTGTATACAGGGCTCTCATACTTCCTGGCTTTGTTTGTGGAAATACTACCGTTCTCCCCCATATCATTTCAGGTCAATCCGTCAAAATGATGACCCGGAGCCAACTGAGCAGGGCTCTAAATCAAGAATTGGAGCTGAAGTTGGCGACCACCCTTGAGGACCTCAAGACTGCCAGAGAGCTCAATGCTCAGCTTCTCCAAGAGCGGAAAGAGAGTGAACAAGAGATAGAAAATATGAACACTCAAAACACTCTTTTAAAACGTGAGATGATTGTCATTGACAGGGAGCGTGCAACATTCCATACTCAACGAGATTCATTGCACAAGGAAATCACTTCTTACAATGAGTGCATCCGAACACATGAAGCATCACTACAAAAGATATGTGACCTTGAACAGCAGCTTGCAAAGGCCCATAATGAACTGCAACAAGTCACCATGGAACGAGAAAACCATGAAGCAGAGCAAGCCCTACAAAAATCAATGGTACTATATGATGAATTAGTTAGCTGCGCTGAATCTCGTTCAACATTTCATACTATCGACTCAACTGATTTGAATGTAACACACCAATCGAGCGAAATCACCGAATTGAGATTGGAGCTAGAGACCATGCGACAAAAATATCATACTGCAAGGGACGAGCTTATTGAGCAGGATGTAACGTTTGGAGAAATGTTGAAAATTGCTGAATCCATGGGTGAAATTATAGACAGCAATGATGAAAAACTACAGTTACTTGTAAAAGCGACACAGCCTTCAGAGGAACCTAGCTGCATACACAGTAGCTGCCTGCTATGTGGATCATCTGCAACACCAGCTTCGCCAGATACTCCGCCTATACTGACCCCTCAGGATCTACATACGTCCGTGGGCCTCTCACCATCTCAGAGTCCACTTGGCATGACTATGACACCCCCCGCACAGGAGCACGTCTCTGTCACTGGTCTGAGAGTATCCCCAGGCTCTCCTGGAGTGTCAGTGCCTCCGTCCGAGTCCGTAAGTGAGGACTGTCAGCTTTACCAGGGTCCCAAAACACCAGTCTCCACACCTGAACCTAAGAGCAAGGTTACCCGTCGAAAGCAACGTCGCCGTTCTGCTCGCCTTCGTCGTGGCTCCGGTCATGGCGCAGAACCATCATCCACTCCTGCAGTGGAAACCGCGTCAGACCCTGCACCTACGTCTGACGCGCTGCCCACGCCGAGCTCTTCCCCTCAGCCTTCTGAGCCCTTGTCGGTTGCTGCGTCAGCGGCTGAATCCTCGGCGTCGCAAGGACATAATACTGTTGTGTTTACAGACTCTATTGGAAAAAACTTAGGGCCCTTATTAGGAAATAAACTTATGCAGAAAGTCACCAATATTTGTATGCCAGGTGCATCTTTCATACAAATTGTAGAGCGTTTGCTCAAAATGGAATATCAATTAAATACTACAATTGTTCTGCTAATAGGAAATAGTACAGGTATCACACAAAGTGACCTTATAAAATATCTCGAGCTAATGTTACAACTTAGTGTTAAAAAAATCATCATTTGTGAATTCCCTTATTCAGAATTACTTACAGGGTCACAAAAAACTACTTTATATAATTTGAATATGTGCATGCACAACTTCTCAGCTGGTCACAGTGACAAGGTGCACTACTTAGATACGAATACCTACATTCGTGATTTTTTTTTGACAGAAGGTACTTTGTACCTTGCAAATTATTATAAAAAACAATTAGCTACTAAGTTAGCATGCATTTTAGAAGGTAGTGAATCTGTTACAAAGAGTGTAACAGGAAATTTTCCAATACCAGTTATAATTGATGGTATTTGTAATGTTAATTATTTACATAATTTTGTCCCTATTGACACGGTTAGTACAAGTACTAACAAAATTGTAAAAAATTCTTTTTAGAATTGAAGACAATGGGAAAGCCGCCTGTATTAAAGCTGGTTCATCAAAACATACAAGGCGGCTTTCTCAGCAAAATACTTTCAATCGAGTTGTTCTTAGAGGAATCAAAAACAGATATTTTGTGTGTAACCGAACATCATCTACATGAACATAATATGCATTTTAATGTTAATAATTTTAGTGTTCTTAGTTGCTACAATAGATTAAAAATACAAAAAGGTGGCTCCATGATTCTTGTAAAAAATAGTATAAAAGCAAAGGAAAGAAAAGACATTGTAAAACTTTCTGTAGAACATCAACTAGAATTAGCTTGCATAGAAATGAGTACATATATTATTCTCTGTGTTTACCGACCCTCAGGACAAGATTACAACATTTTTGAAAAAGCAATGGAAGAGGTTTTAAAATTATTATTTGATACAAAGAAAAAAGTTATTATATGTGGAGATTTTAACGTAGATTTACTAGAAAAATCGATTATGCGCTCAAAATTATTACATTTATTCAAATCATTTAATTTGTCTAATGTGTTCTTAGAACCTACTCGAATTACTCGGGATACTGCGTCATGCCTCGACAATATATTCTGTGATTGTGAGTATTCAGACAATAAAGTAATCAACCGCTTGCAGTCCGATCACAGTGGCCAAACTATAACCATTAAACAAAGCGTAAAACAACTGCCCAAAGAAGTCTTTTGCAGACCTATTACAACTCTCAAAGTAGATTGTTTCAAAGCAAATCTAGAAGTTAAATTAGCACATTTTAATCTTCTCCAAGACGATCCAAACGCTCTCTTTACAGACCTTTTCAACATAGTCTCTAAAGAGTTCGAAAATACGTTTAAGATGCAAAAACTTTCTAACAAAAGTAAAATCACCTTCAGTGACTGGGCGACACCAGGTATTTATAAAAGCAGAAATCATTTATACGAATTATACGACATAAAGTCCTACAATAATAATGTTAAATTTACTGAATTCGTGAAAAATTACTCACGCATCTTTAAATTGGTGTGTTTAAAAGCAAAAAGTATCTACTTGAATAAAAAACTTAAAAGGTCCGATAACAAAGTAAAAACAGTATGGAACATCATAAATACTGAAACTGGGAAAAGTAAGAAACGAGATAACGAACTTAAGTTAAGTATTAACAATGAAGTCGTTACAGGAGATAAAGAAGTTGCGAATGCCTTTGAACAATTCTTTACTGAAATTCCTTCCTTAACAACTAAAGATTTAAATTCAAGCCCTAGGCTTGCGCAGGATCTTTTAATAGATCACGTACCTCAGTGTCTTTCTGTATTTGCTTTTAAACATATTAATTCATTAACTGTAATTAAAGCATTTAAATCGCTTAACTTGAAAAAAACCGAGGACTTATGGGGCCTATCTGTGAAAGTTATAAGTTCTGTTATTGATTTAATAGCTCCTTATTTGGCATTAATTTTTAATAAATGTGTAGATGATGGTATCTTTCCTGACTTAATGAAGTTTAGTAAATTGATCCCCCTTTTTAAATCAGGCGACCACGGGGACCCTTCAAACTATAGACCTGTGTCAGTTTTACCGGTATTGAGTAAGGTTTTTGAAAAAATAGTTTTTAATCAATTGTTATTTCATTTTAATTTAAATAAGTTACTTCACTGTGAACAATATGGATTCACTAGAGGGATGTCAACCACAGATGCAGGAGTTGCTTTAGTTAAGCACATTTTTGATGCTTGGGAAGAAAAGCAAGATGCATTTGGTGTATTTTGTGACCTCTCGAAAGCCTTTGATTGCGTTAATCATGAAACACTCTTATGTAAATTGGATCACTACGGAGTGAGGGGCAAATCTTTGGCGTTATTGAAGTCATATCTTAGTGATCGTATTCAAAAGGTAGACATTAACGGGGTAAAATCAAGTGGAGCATTAGTTAAAATGGGTGTCCCGCAGGGTTCCATATTAGGGCCCTTGCTGTTTTTAATTTACATAAATGACCTTCCATATTTAGTTAAAGACTTAACGAAGATAGTATTATTCGCAGACGACACGTCACTTATTTTTAAAGTTAATAGACGTAAAGATATCCTGGACGGCGCGAATACAACTTTATCACTGGTGCTTGATTGGTTTACTGTAAATAATTTAGTTTTAAACGCAAAAAAGACAAAGTGTATAAAATTTACGTTACCAAATGTAATTCAAGTGGATGGTAATTTGCTTTTGCAGGGGTCCAAGCTGGAGTTAGTTAACGAAACAAAGTTTTTAGGCATTACGGTAGACTCTCGTCTTCAGTGGGGTCCCCACATAGAAGCCCTATGTGGTAGACTTAGTTCGGCCGCATACGCTGTTAGACGCATAAGACAAATTACTGATGTAGATACTGCTAGACTAGTCTATTTTAGTTACTTTCACAGCATTATGTCATACGGCATGCTGTTATGGGGTAGAGCCGCGGATACAGACGCAGTCTTTGTTTTGCAGAAGAGAGCAATTCGGGCTATTTATAATATGAAGCACCGGGATTCATTAAGACAAAAGTTCAAAGAAATTAATATATTAACGGTTCCTTGTGAATATATTTACCAAGTCCTTAGATATGTCAGAAAAAATGTTGAGTCTTTCCCAAGGCTTGGTAAGCAACATTGTAAGGAGACCAGAAATAAGCATAAACTGGCTTTTCCAAAAATCAGACTCGCTAAGGTGAGTACCTCTTTTGTAGGACATGGTATAAGATTTTACAATAAACTTCCAAAGGAGGTCCTTACTTTGTCAGAGAATAAGTTTAAACTGTATATTAAGCAGGGCCTATTGAAAAAGGCATATTATAAAATAAATGAATATTTGGATGATGGTGAAGCATGGTGTTACAGTGATAATGATACTCGTAGTAAGTTATAATTTAATTAAATAGTATAATTTCTTAACTTATGATTCCTCTAAGGTGTAAACATTAATTGATTATAGACTGTAAAAGGAAAAGGACTATATGAGACAGGTAGACAAAGATATATATGTTTTTCTTTTTTTCATTAACCTGAATTCCTACTGTCTTGTATTTTCTTATCCCTTGGTTAAAGTAGATATAAGTCATATATTGTATAGTATAAGTTTTATGTTGAAAAAAAGACATGATCTTGCTAAGTTTCTTGCCCTTCTTCTTAGCAAGACTAATCGAATGGGCGGAGGTAGGCATGTATTTATATATGTAACCTATTAGTATGTAGTATATAGGATGGGATTTGGTCGGCCGCCTGGATTCGTGCTGGGGGCTCGGTTGGTGATCACTGAACCTTGTTCCTGGTCCCTGGCCGGGTCTCCGGTATGGGTTCGGGCGGCTGATTGGATTTTACCTTGTATAATATATATTTTACCTATCATTTTAATCGTAAATATATTGCTACATAAATTAAATAAACCTTTAATTTAGTTCATGTACATTTATTATTCTATTACATATATTTTCTTTATTAGATTAAATTTGACGTGTAAAAAGTGTATATATCTATACCTGCTTTGCAAAATAAACTATTTGAATTTGAATTTGAATTCAATTTTGATAGCCCCCAATTTCTTCATTTTTGAAGATAAAAAAAATAAAATACATTTATATTTTACTCAATGAGTTCTAGACAATGACACCCAAATACAAGAGCAAAAAAAAAATTTTATCGGCGCCATTTTCATTCACGAACCCCCTGAAAAATTATTTAATCACACTTTTATTCAATATTCGGTTTCGGGTCAATTTTGCACTACATATAAAAATTTCAAGTCTTTATCTCATTCCGTATTATACGGATGGACAGACAGACAGACAGACGGACAGCGAAGTGAAATTAACAAGACTCTGTTTTTACCCGACTACGGTGAAGCAAAAAGTAGGGTTATGATTTTGACCGGTATGTATGTATGTATGAATGTTCATCTACTCCCTCTTTACTTCTAAACTACTTATCATAATTTGACAAATGAGGTATCGTTGGAAGCTTCATGATCGTCCACTAGTTATAGAATACGTGATGTTATAATAAATTGAATATAGCACCCTCTAGAGGGCATAAAGTCATGAACTAAAAAAAAAGTGTTAATTATGCCATATTGGGTATCAAATGAAAGGGCTTAATTTGCACATTTAAAAAATATATATATTTTAGCTGTTGCTTGCTACTTTGCTTGCCTGCAACCAATAATTGGGAATAATTTCTATAAATAAAATCTAGCTTCACTCCAATCCTTCCCAAAATATATATATAACAAATACGTATGTATATGTAAAGTGGCTCTGCATATACTTTATCACGAAATTATATCCCCAAAATAACTTATATAATAATTTTTATTTTTTTTTATTTTACGGCTACGACCACGGCTATCCTCTGAACATCACTATGAATATTTTTTAAATACATTAAAATGTATTACGTGTAAGTTGTTTATTTAATAGACGATAAGTTTTGAATAGTTTGTACATAACAATTGGAGATGAGTATATTTTCTTGTTTCATACTTTTTAGAGCGTGATTTTGCAGTAGTCGGCTTTCAGTTTTTGAACTCATTTTTTATGCCCTTTGTTTACGGAACTCAAAAAGTGAAATTTCACGTTATGTTATAGCAGATGACTAGTTGCAAAAAGGTTCAGTGAAAGCCAGTTAGAGCTTTGTACGAAGGGAGCTAAGCTCTGATGGGGTGGTCTCAGTGAATAAATGATAAACGAGGAACAAAGCCATGGTGAAAGGGATAACAGTCTCGTTTGCAAAGGAAATAACAAAACGTTACCTTATTCTGTAGACGATGAAACAATGGAAGTAGAAAACTCACCGCGAAATACTTAATGCTGGAAATATTATTGGTAAGGGGATCGAAGAAACTACATATATTTTATCTCACGTAGTCCGTTTGCGTTTGACTATTGTAGTAGTCATCCATCCATCAGCCTAGTTCGTCCACTGCTGGACATAAGCCTTTCCAGGACTTTGCCTTGTAGTAGTAGTGACATGTAAATAAGCGCGCACTATTACGCACACCAGAAAAAAGTGCGTGTGCGCACTACCATAACCATAGCCAAAGATAGAATATCCTATTTCACCAGACTTGGGGAGTTGGAATTTTTTTAATTAGGTAATATCAAATAATCTATCACTAACCCATTATTCAAAGTCAAAGTCAAAGTCAAAGCGTTTATTAAGTATATAGGAGCAGTTAAAGCACACTTATACACGTCAAAGTTACAATATTGAAATAAATCTTACGCACTAAAACACAAAAAAATTAAAAAATTAATTTTGAAAAATAACATTCAATAGAAATGTCATAACAATAAAATAAAATTAACCATAAATTAGAAAAACAAAAATTGTTAAAATAGATAAAAATTTAATTCTTACAATTTTTGTTCAATTCTAGCCAACCATAAGTGGATCTTTGTCATCTAAATAGGCATCTACACTATAGTAGGACTTTTTCGTCAAGAGTAATTTATACTGTTTTTAAAATGTTTCTCATTTTTTTCTTGAATGAGTTTCGGAACTTTATTATACATTTTAATGCTATTTACAACAACAATTGTATTATTACCACATATATCAGAAGATTTGCGTTCTTACTCTAATTGTTCCTGTTCAGATGTCTCCACGTTTCCTCCCACTTATTTCACCAACATAAACACAACAACTATTATTACGGCACACATCTCATATTTCTCACGCACACTAATAGTACACATGCAAAAAAGGGCGAAGCAGCAACCCCGGACAGCACTCATCTGTATTGACATTTTAGGTCTCGCATGAGGACTATGTTTGGCCTCATGCGTTCGCAAGCGCCACGCCCTTTTACCATATCTCCCGATATTTGTGATTATTACTAAAGCATTAGGGGCCTGAAAAGCAAGTTTCTGTATCCGTCAAATACTCGTAGAACTGCGTAAGATAAATAATACGAATGTGCACGAATAAACGCAGAATAATTATAATATGCTATGAACTTGCAAGCATCAATTAGGATTGGTCTGTCAATAATAAGGCAAACTATCAGCTTGTTTATTCTATCCATACTTTGAGAAAATTGCATTTCGTTCCGTTCGTACGCCCCAAGCAGCGCTAATCTAAGACTATTACGAGCTAGAGTTCGGGATAAATAAATGTATACCAATTTACGCCACAACACTGACACTTTATTAAGATAGTCATAAATACAGTAATCAAAAACAGAAGGTAATCGCTTGACTTCAATGTGCCCTCACTAGTAGGTACTTCACTGTTTTGCATTCAAAATTGTACTGATCTCTCCGGCACTCACAACGTCTATTTATATGCCACGCTAATACCTACTTACATAATTCAAGAACATTCTAGTAATGTCGGCAATGATCCGGAATTACTGAACTGAAAGATATACGTGCTCATTGAGATTAGTGTCAGGAATGCTCCAACACGACACTAACCATCTAGAAAATTGTGGAATGTTCTCGTAACCCCTTGGCCATAGCTTCAGGCTTCGAGAGGCGCGCCAAGCGGTTCTTCTTGCGACGGCGCTGGCGAAGAGAACAAATGTATGAAGTTGTATAGAGCCTATGACAGAAATAAATTTCTATGTTTGAACACTTGGCGATTTATCCATCGCAAGGAGATATGTGTATTCGATAAAAGAAATGTGTATTCTTCACTACCCAATACTGTAACAGGTGACGGTAGGGCATAATGGTCTTTGACTAGCTTTGAATACACAAGCGTCCTCTAGGCGCCAAGTGGCTCACTATAAAGTGGGTATCTATAAATATCATTGCAGTATTGGAAAGCACATCGGTAAATTCACGAGTTGTGTTGAGACCTGGATAGCTCAGAGGTTAGAGCAATCGCCCGGCAAGCGAGAGGTCCCGGGTTCGATTCCCGGTTCAGAGCTCCTCACATCCAGATTTACTTTTCTTTCTGCGTTTCTATACTGCAATGATATAATGTTAATTGTATAGAGCCGGCCACGGGTCGCATCTCGCGCGTCTTGTCCGGCTTCGAGTGACTTGCTCTCTCGCGACGGTGTGCGGGGAGGCGGGGAGCCGCGCCAGTGATCGAGCGCACAGGACGAACCTAGTGTCGAGCGCTTTGAGCGAGCGAGTACGCTATACATCCGATGCGGTGGAAGGCGCTGACGGGTGTTGTGGCAGGGCAAAGCCCGTCACAAAAACCACCTGGAAGCGCAGTAAGAAGCGCCGCCAGAAGCCTGAAGCTGTGGCCCCGGCGTAAGTCCGTCGAGTAAATTTTGGAATTCTCTGGAACAGATCGGCTAGTTTCTGCTTGTAGCGTAAAGTTTCTGTCCTCACGACCTACATAACACTATTTAAAATTATGCATTTGTCTATCAAATAGCTATTACGTACAATTTTAAACATACAATCACGTGAGCAGTGCCGTTTATGCCATCTATTTTTCATCCAACCATAAACTATGCTAACATACTCGCATTAATGCGCCTTCCTACCTCGATGTCACCTCTACGTGCGACGTACAGTGGGAACACTGGAAAGTCGAGATTTTTATGAATAATTTATGCAACACCCCGTTTTTATCGTACCCCAGTGTTCTCCTAATATAGAAGCCGAGATGTTTACCTATACTTTTGGGGAAAATTTAAAAGCAGCGAATTTTTCTTTTGGGGCAAAGCCGGAGATAACTTTTCGAGTGTACTTTGTCCTCGTCGCGAGAGAATATTATGTTTGTTGTTGTTGGAGCAACACTTTTATTGATGATTTTGTAAATTGTGCTCGCAGATTGCTCGGTTATGGTAAGACTAGGTTTTGAGCAGAATGAAACGAAAACTTTCTTTATTAATGGTATGAGGTGTAAAGATTTCAAAAGTAAAGATAAGCCCTTACCGTACTATGACAGCACCAAAATGTTTCCACGTTTAAATGGGTGACGCTCACACGTTTGGAATCAGTGCTCATCTGAACACAGTGACAGTTGGACGCCTTAAGTGCACTTAAAATTAATCATTTTAACAACTTTAGTAGTCTGATCAGTTTGCTTTTTTTTTTTAAGAATTTTTTTTATCAGAAAACTTAAGACTACTACAATGTATATTCTGCCAAACTGCATAACAGTTTGTTGGCAGATGAAAAAAATGGTGCATATTTTGAGACTAACATTTTGCTGACCGTAGGTATAGACAGATTGCGCTATCATAAATGTGCGCGCGTCGGCATTATGTTAACGCACGCATTCACAAACAATGCAATAGATTTAAAGTGCCAGGGCTCATCTAAACTTTTGAAATATTTGATGAGGTGGTGTTTTTTTGTTTTAAAAGACGCAAAAAGAATGAAAAGACGTTTATTTTGATGCTGCACCAATACAAAAAACGAATACACTCAATAATTAAACAGTTTTTAGACTCATTACAGTAAGTACATTTGATATAGTTTATAATTATATATCACTTGAGATAGTTTATACTCGTAAGATGCAGCAAAAAAAAAAGATCTCGGACTCAGCAATATGCCCAAGCAAAACTTTTACGCTGATCTTCCGTCAGAGGCTACGAGTTGCAACACATGCGATGCTAATGTGACTAAATCTAATGATTTATTATGAAATATTGTTTCTGTGTGACACATGAAAGTTTACTGGTTATTCTTATTAGTATAATTTTATACAATAAATTCAATTAATAAAATAAAATAAGAAAAGGTGGAAGAAAAATAACAAAAGCGCTCCAACCTTCGGAAAAGAAATCTACAAGTAGTAAATTGCTTATTCCAAAACTTTAACCAGCAATCACCAAAAACACAGTCTTTACAATTTTTTTGAGCCTTATTAGCATGATAAAGTTTGAAAACCTAATAAGTTTGTAGTTAGAAACCTTAGAACCTTTTCAGCTCAATTCGTACAAAAATATGCGATAAACAAAAAATTCGTTTGTGATTCAGTTGATACATAAAAACAGATTTCTTTGTTTTGTTCATCTATCTTTAAACAAAATAACGCTTTCTGGTAAAATAGGCAATACCCGCAGTTGGTCTATCTCTCTATCTCTCCTCTTTCATTTATCTTTGTCGTCTATCTCCCTCCATCCATCTCGCTGCACCGGGGCTAACTTCACTCTGTAGCATTTATGTAACCGTATAGGGAAAAGCGTTAAAAAAAATCTTATTTTATTATTTTTCAGAGAATATACGCCATTTTAGGACATTTTCATTATTTTGGTATATAAATTAACCATTATTTTTTATGATTTTATTTAAAGAATTGTCCGATGACCTTGTCACTTGAGAATTTTAGACATTATACTGATTGTGATGTGTGATTGCTTATAAAAAAGTGGTCTATCTATGTCTGTCTACTCATCTGTCATCTAGCTGTCAAATTAGTCTGAAGCAGATTATTTTAAATTTATCTTGATAGCAAAGGAAACATTTCTAAACAGCCACTACTCAAGTGACGTCACAAGAGAGCAAATGGAAGTTGCAGCCTTTTCGTAAAAATATTTATCATCATAAGGGTTTTTTTATCTATGCCAATTGGGCAAAGATGCTTATAAGATCCCATACTGCAATAAGGCAATTGCAACATCAAAATCAGGTTTATAAGTACCTAGATAGTTCATCCGATGTTATATTATTATATTATAACACCGCGATTCTGCGCTGCGATTGGCCAAATTTATTATAAAACCGCTAGAGACCCAATCAAAAACAGAGACGAGAAATAATTCCCGACCATATTTCTTAAGCCGTTTATCCTGATTGGCCTTCAAGGCAGCTTTGCCGGAACTACGCACCCGAGGATCATGAAGGAATGTCTTCTTATTTTTCGTGAAATTGTTAATTGAAAATATTATGAGGTAAATAAAGACGATATATTTGATGGTCGTAGATAAAGTATTGTGTGCAACTGAACTTAATTAGATATTGGGACTTGGGACACTCGTGTAAAAATATTACGAAACTCACTTCATTCGTTTCGTAAACAAGCACTCGTGTCCCAATGTATCAAATTATGTTACAGTTGCTCAAAATACTATCTTCACACATAAAACAATACATATTACGAGTACAGTTTGACAGCATTGAAAACACCTTTGGATAGGCAAAAAAGAAATATTTTTGCCTTCAGTTTAGTACGAAGGCTAGATTGACAGGGATTAGCGCGACTTATAAACATTCCTTTAACCATAGATTTAGAATGTACAAGATAAACAATGTAGTAGAGAAAATTATACAAAAAAATTACTTTGACGTTACTATTACATTTACTATTTTACTTAATATTTTTGACAATTCTGCATATAACTACTAAATACAAGAAAGAAAATCAATACGTTACTGTAAAAACTTTTTTTTGGGCCAATCAATACGAGAAATTGGACAAAATGTGGTTCAAAACAATCTAATGACAAAATCATATTTACCTCAATCTGTAATTATTTGGGTTTTTTCTCCTTGTCACATCACAATTACTCACTGCACAAGATAAACCAATCACTATTTATCAATTTAGTTACGTATTATTTAAATATTATTATAAAATCCGCAATCAGATCCAAGCAAGCGGGTAGCTATGGGCACTTACTCGAAAAAACATTGCCAGAGCTCTTCTTTGTTGTGTATCTCTTTCTCTCTTGCAAGGTATTCATAAAGGTAGGACATCTCTTTTACATGCTATTTACGTATTTTAAGCGCAGTGAATCCTAAGTCTATGCCTTTAACACGGCTCGGATGTTGTGGAATGTCAACGGAATTCCAATTAATTGTCAACTGGAAAATACGACTGAGTGAGCTCAATCAGCTCCTAAAGTCTATTTCTAGGGCAGCTGGAAAATCGGTCAATGACCTTTGCACATTTTGTACTCTAGTACAAACCCCGTACCACGAAACGCAGGAATTATATGGCGAGATTCACCTATCGTTTTCTTTTGATGCGTACAGTTTATCCACCTGTTCTAGAATCAGACTTTGCACAACCGTTATGGAATTAACCTTTTTTGTTTTTGAACGGCCTTCTCTCCTTTTTTTTACATTGTTTTGAAATGAATCCCCGAAGGGGGTGTCAGAGGTAATTCTGTGAAATACCATACTCGTACACCCGCGTTTTGCTGACGATTATAACAACCCAGCGTGCATTGAATACTCGCGGTAGCTGTGAAAAGAAACCCAGCCTACCTATCTATCTATACTGCTAACTACCTATCTTTAGCTATCCCTAACTAGCTATCTACCTAACTCAAGCTGACTGTCTACCTATCTCTATACCTAGCTAGCTCTAACTATATGCCTAGCTGTCTATACCTACCTAGCTGTTTAATTACCTATAAACCTACGCTCAGACTAACCTATCTTACTACTTATCATACTGAACTTCTCTATCTATAGTTATGAATTTATGACCTATCTAAGTATTAATTAACAAACCGCTGGCTATAAAAAGTTGCACTAATGAGGCATGAAACGTGTTAGTCTTGTCTTTGGCCATGATCGTCGTCTAGTGGTATGAGCACCTACGTTGTGTACCGCACCTACGTAACCCTGATTCTTTTAGTAAGATCGAGTATAAAAATAAGCCTCCTATAACATAATCAAAATGTAAGTGATAAATAATAAAAATAATTGACCTACAGAGTTAAATACTAGTTCATCTATAAGAAGATATATTAGCTATCATAACTTTTAAATGGAAATGGGCTAACCAAAAAGAGCTAGTTGTAAACAGTTAAGAGTAAAGTAAGACACTTAAATTGTCTATGTAAATAAACTTTGTATGCAGATTATTTGTGCAACATTCTAGCTAAACATGACATGTCGTTGTAATCTCGAAGACCCAAGATCTATAGTATTTGTATACTAGACTCCATTTACATTGAAGAGTAATAACAAGACTATAATGATAAAATCCTATGAAGAGTTTCAATAAAAATATGCATTAATATTGTCCATAGTAATTTTGTATGAGTTTGTTTAGTTATCGTTTTATTTATTTAATTGTGACGTAAAATTCTCTGTTATTATTTAATATGAAAGAAATGTAATTGTATAAAGCAAGTCAAACTATTTATCTTAGTCAATCCAAAATCATTTTATCTGGAAAGACTGAGTAGATCTAGACAATTCACAATTTGGTGTAGAGGTTTGGAATTGGACTCTGCAAAGTTTTACAGCAATTTGTTTTTTTTTTTTTATAACCACAACCAGTAAAACGGGAATGGATAAGGTCGAGTATCTTCATGTATCACATTTTATAAATATTTAAATGAGGATCCACTCTGATCATTTTCGATAGAGTCAATCACTTCGACTTTTAGTCATTAAAATACTGAAGGAATAGAAGATGACTTATTTAGACGATCTTCCCAATAAATTCAACATATTTTATTAAGTAATAAATTCATATAAGATCCACTCTGATCAATTTCGATAGAGTCAATCACTTCGACTTTTAGTCATTAAAATACTGAAGGAATAGAAGATGACTTATTTAGACGATCTTCCCAATAAATTCAACATATTTTATTAAGTAATAAATTCATATAAGATCCACTCTGATCAATTTCGATAGAGTCAATCACTTCGACTTTTAGTCATTAAAATACTGAAGGAATAGAAGATGACATAATTAGCCGATCTTCCCAATAAATTCATCTTATTTTATTAAGTACATAATAATTTCATTTGAGATCCACTCTGATCATTTTCGATAGAGTCAATCACTTCGACTTTTAGTCAATAAAATGTTGTAAGAATGGAAAACGACTTATTTAGCCGATCTTTCCAATAAATTCTCCTATGGTATGGAGTAGGATAGAATTTTTATTTCATGTAATCAAATATGTAACAAGAAGCTTCGATATGAAGTCTTAAGTTATGTCATGAAGGTACTTTCCCCTGGATATGGAATACTCCCAAGACTTTTTTTTATTTGTTTTATTTTTATTTCTTAGTTAGCTTATTTTGAAACTGAGATTTTAACAAAATAATATTTACTTTACAATTTGAACATCATATTTATTAGATGAACAATAACAATACTTGCACCACTCTTTTTAGGGTGACAAACATTTAAGTTCATTAAATATTACACTATTTGTTTAGTTATTTAGGTTTCAATTTCATTGTCAACCTGTTATTACTACATTTCTGTTTAGTTTTAAGTAATTCGCCGTGTATTTATATTGTACGACATTACGAGTATAATAAACGTTCATGTGGCTTGTCTTTTGATCAAACACCAGTTAGAACCTTCAGAAGAAATCTTTAAAAGGTTTGTATTGTTAGGTTTTTATTGTTTTATTTTTATTTGTTTTATTTTTATTTTAAACGAGCCTACTACGAGTGTTTTCTTTTAATTGTTTTATTTTTATTTTTTTAAATGAGCCTACTACGAGTGATGGTTTTAATTGTTTTATTTTTATTTTTAAATGAGCCTACTACGAGTGTTTCTTTTAATTGTTTTATTTTTATTTTGAATAAGCCTACTACGAGTGTTTCTTTTAATTGTTTTATTTTTATTTTGAATAAGCCTACTACGAGTGATGGTTCCCTAACTACACACCAACAGGGAAGAACCAACAAGAAACCCTGAAGTGCTCCTACTATACGAGATCTTACACCGATACGTAACTCAGCTAAAACTGCTAGAAAGAAGATCAGTCACTTTTAACTGAATGAGAAGACATCTCTTTTTAGAACCGTAACCACGTGATCGTATTGGATAAGTCATAAGCCTATTTTTAGCCTGACTAAAGACGTAAATTGAAGTGGTCTTGATTCATTTTTCAAAACAAACTTCGTACATGTATTCAGCTAGATTTACATGATTTTGGATCCAGAATAACTCCAATAGCGAAAGATTTATACCGCTGCCAATTTTACTATTTCTTCAAATTAGCTGACAGGAAGATAAATTTATTTACACCTGACGAAGTGTAGGACATTTACCCCGTTTAGTGTATAAATGTCTACGATGGTATTGCATTGCTGAACCATAGGGCTGGGAACGGCCCTGGCGCAAATAAACTCAGCATTCCATAAGGTACCTCAACTTTTCAGGCACAATACGAATTTGTCATTTAAAGAATTGTTCCTTCTCCAAAATTTTATGGAAAACCAAATTACTATTTCATATTATTTATAGAAATGTAATCCTTTGCTTTTATGCTAGTTACATTCCCAAAAGAGATGTCTATCTTTAGAGCCGCGAGCTAAATAGGATACTAATTTATAGATTCCGTAGCTACGAATGAGTTTTCCCTACAGTATTACTGTCTCAACGGGAAAGCTGTCTTTATTACAAAATTGGTAAGTATTTATGAAAATCTATAGTTTCTATGTAGTTCCAAACGAAGCAAGTTCAACATGAACGGTCGTTAAAAGAAATTTCTATTTAAAATGGTCATTTAAATCTGAAGAATATAACTGTACAAGATATGTGATTCTTTAACACCTGGAACGTGTTCAAAGGGTTACTTTGTTAATACACAATTCCAAAGCTATTTTCAACAAGGCTTGGGTTGCGTTCGGAAATTCACACCCTACGTTTCATAGCCCCGTTGGTCCCAACACATCACATAAGACAATTTCCTATTAATACATATTTTATCCTACACTTTGTTTAAATTTAACTGGGTAGAAAACGAGAGAAATCAAAGTAAATTAACACGCACACACACACACATTAAGTAAAGTAAATGATGAAAACAAAAGACAATTATCAAAGAAAGAGGAAAAGAATCCATTGTAAGTTATCTACTCACACAAAAATATAACTAAATAAGAAATAACACAGCTAAAAATGTTCAGCAACCTGTTCAAAAACACGACGTATTGGACGTAAATATTCGGGTGAAATTTGAAGTACATTATTTACATACACACACACATAAATGTTAAAATATGGCAAGAAATAATGAAGATATCTGCTTCACGAATCCAAGACGTATTAGATGTAAATAATCGGGTGAAATTGCAGTAGCTTATTTACATACACACACATATTAAGTAAAGTAAGAGATGGAAACAAAAGAACCGGAAGAATCCTTTGTAGTTTGCCTACTCACACAAAAATATAACAAAGTAAGAAATAATTCAGTATTCAAAAACACGACGTATAGACGTAAATATTCGGGTGAAAATTGAAGTAACTAATTTACATACACACACACACACACATAAATGTTAAAATATGGTAAGAAATAATGAAGATATCTGCTTCACGAATCCAAAACGTATTAGTTGTAGATAATCGGGTGAAATTACAGTAAATTACTTCACATGCACACATGAAAGAGAATAAAATTTAACACGGTGCACCTATTAGACGTAGAAAATTTAGTAACGCCACTGCAAATTATTTCCATACACAATAAAAAAATATAGAATTAAAAGAAAGTGATAAAATAAACAACTCACCCGGAACACAGCTCTTCTTGCACGGATGGCCTGATTCTCCTAGCTATCGCCGCCCGAGACTGTTTCTTAACGGCTGCCGAAGGTTAACTGACCTCTTTGTGATGACTGTTCCATCCCGGCTGTAGAAGGTTCCTTCCTCTTCGTGATGATCCTTCCATCTCGGTGGTCGAAGGTTGACTCCTCTCTTTGTGAAGATTGTTCCAGCCCGGCTGTCGAAGATCTTCTGCTTTTCGTGATGATCCTTCCATCTCGGTGGTCGAAGGTTAACTGATCTCCTATCTCCCGCTGCACCCCCTTTTATAATCTCTGTTCCGACCGGATGGAAGATTATTTTTAGGGTCCGAATTTGTAAAATGAAAACCTTTTAAAAGTCCTCCCAACTAGAATCCTTTAGGTGTTACCTTACCGTTTGTATCCTTGTAGTTAAAATCACGAAGATAGAGTAAAACATAACCGATAAGTAATTATTACTTAACTAATATGTTGCCCTGCTCCTCGGAGCCACGATGTAATCTCCTACAAATCCACTTTTCTGCCTTTTTCCTACCAACTTTGTTCGTGCTTACAACCCTAATTTCCCTTTATCTAATTTCACTCGCCTACCTCATTTCACGATGCTCCAACCAACTCTGGCTCTTGTTATACCAACTCTCCTTCACATACACATACTTACATATATGCACTCACTCTATCACTTGAATAGACATGAACTCGCTTCAATTGCCCGTTTTATAAAACATTCATATTTAACAATGATTTATGGGAAGAAAACATCTTGATAATAATGATAAAATGTTGAAACCTAGGAATTAAACATAAAAATAACAATAAAATATTCATCAGAAATGAATGAACAATCCAACAGATTCCTCTTTAAAATTAACATTTACAGAACCCTCCTTTTATAAAGGTAAACTCGTCAAGCTACATCAGCCTATTAAATTCTTCATACGTTTCCTTATTGGAATGACGCTACATGTGGTCACGTGATACAGCCTTTCTAGACTTCATGGCGCCTAATTCGAACGTTTGTCTAGACTTTGTGTCGCCATCAATTGGGACACCTATTTTTCAGAAACAAAATGAAAACCCTTAAAACGCTTTCCAGGTAAATTTGTTTAAATGTAATCTAACTATTTTATTTTATTTTTCAATGTTACTAATCATTGATAAAATTCTCAAACAAATACGAATCTAAAGTAAACCAGAATTGTAAATCGTGTACAAACGTTATTACTATTTAGTAGTTTGTCCTACACATCTTGAACTTTTGGTTGAATATTCTAATAAACACAAACTCGCTTCGCTTGTTCGTTCCATTAAACAATAGTATTTAACGACGAATGGTGATAACAAAAGTCGCGATAGTATGAATGAGTTACAATATTGTTTCAAACAATTCATTCAGATTTCCCCTTGAGATCAGTATTTGCAGAACCCTCCTTTTATAAAGATAAAACTGTCAAGCTACCTCAGCCTAATAAATTAAACATCTGTCTCGCCTCCCCCCCCCCCATTTAGTTTAAAAATGAAATAAATCAAATCCTTTGCAATACTGCAGCTCCAAATCACTATAATAATTCTTTTTTACCGGACCAGAGGCAATGAAAACCTCATTCGATCTGGTACAGCTGAAAGTCCGTGCAGGACCATTAATCGCGCTCACTTCGGATTTAGAATTTAGAATCCCAGCGTTATGGGTGGTAAACTCATTGTACGTACAATCACTGCCAAAACCCGCGACGAAGTCTTTTTCAGTACAGTCAGTGAATAAATTTGATGTAAAGGTGAACGCGCAGCTATTTTACATAATCACGTCATAAAGTGTTTCTTGATTATATCTTCGTATAAAAATGTGAGACTGTATGTCTTGTCGCGGAGGGCGTAAATTATGATTTCCATTGCCGGTGTGGTGGAATGTGAAAATGTAGTTTTTTGGGGTTCCGTATTTGAAATGTTTAGCCAAACTTCGTATATTTGCAGAATCGTGATTCTTATTATTAAAAGCAATATTAAGTAGACTGGAATTAATATTTCTCGTTTGAAAGGAGTAACACATACCTACTTACACATTGTAATGTTTACAATATGAAAAATGTGATAATCTGTTTAGAAGCTATGCGAATTTTATTTTTGTCACTGTCACTCCAAGCGAAAAATCGCGCAGTGCGAGAGGGGCGGATTCAAGGCAAAATGGAAAAAAGTTGGTTTTATATTTTTATAAAAAAAACTAAAATAGCAAGCAAAATTTCAAATATTAAATCTCTAGATATTGTTAAAACACACCTAATAAAATATGTTTGAGTTCTGCATATGGTTCCTATTCGTCAAACGAGGAAAAAAGTGTGTTTGAAGACCTCATTTCATCAATTATTTCTATCGAGGAAAATTGATCCAAACATGTTTTCCAATTTCAAAACCGCAGATTATATCGTCAAAATCTTTTGAAGTTATCTATCTGCTGTTCAAAAGAATTCCCAAGTTAAATATATTAGTTTAACAATTTTGTGACCTTTTTCTAGTTTTTGGACTATCAGAAACGCGATTGGAGGAATTTTACTAGTTTTTGGACTATCAGAAACGCGATTGGAGGAATTTTACTAGTTTTTGGACTATCAGAAACGCGATTGGAGGAATTTTACTCAATAGAAACAATAATTGAAATGAGGTCTAAATTTATACTTTTTTTGATATTCTGACAAATTGGTGTAGCATACAGACTTCAAAAATATTTACTTATATGGGTTTTAGCAATACCTAAATTACTGGTTATAGAAATTTTCATTGCTATTTTAGTTAATTTTGTATTAATTTAAAACCGACTTTTTGTCAATTGTCCCCGATTCTGTCCCTCTGAGCGTTAACTGTGAAATGCAAGTCGGCGAAAAGGCGACTAAAGGATTATATAAAGGTACGCGAAAAATCTATGTCTGAATCTTGAAGGATATATTAGGTCTTTACATATGAAATTGCTGTTTTCTATAGAGAATCTGTAGGAAACTCAATTTTCAGTACTAACGTTTTTGCATTTTTTTTTTAAATTGACAAACCCATATTATGTCATTTTTATTTGCATGAATGAGACAACATTAAGCTAACAGCAACATAAATTAAATTTTTAAAAAGAGGCAGCTGTAAGAAATTGTTACGAATCTTATCATGGAAATGGATGGCATTTAGGACGAACTGTTTTTGAAGATTTAATTTTTGTAATCAACGTGAAAATAAAAACAAAATTTAATACCTAGATGTAAAACCTTGAAATCAACTTTCAAACAAAAAACAAATAATTGAAAAAGCTATCGAATTACAGGAATTATGAACGCATGAATATAATTGAAAATTTTAGCAATTTCATAGGTGAGGACCTATTATAAGGTCATTGGACCTTGGCCCCGTCTACTAGGCACCCATTTTCTGGTGGCAGACATTGGCCGTGGCTTATCACTTCCCTTTTGGCAAAACCATGCCGCCAAGCGACTCGTCGTGTTCCGGCATGACGTCATAAGAAGCTGTACCGGGGGAGTGATTACAGGAAGTTGCGTATAGTTTCAGTCATCCGTTAGCGATTTCCGTAGATTTTTTAATTTATTTATTTTATTTGGCGTACACAACAGGCTACAATCAGAGATGTGACAATAGATTTGCAGGTCACGGTAATAAATAATGCACATCGGCTATCTTCGGCTTTGTAGAGCGTCGTCTCTGTCATCGGACTGTTAGTGCTTCGTGCGACAGAGATGACACCTGTACAAAGGTAAGGAGCTAGACTGTCACCCAAAAACGCGCACGCGCAGCATGCTAACTACAGGATGTGTATTTGGGACATCGTTGCAAACATCTTCACTTCAGGTATGACTAGGGTTGCCAACTCTCGGAGGAACCAACCAATTTGAACAAATCGGTGGGCAATAGAATGAAGGTCGGTAATATTTGTTATTTTTAATTTGCTTTGTTTTGTATAAGCATCATTCATATTTGATATGAAAAATCAAAATTTATTTCGTC
Organism: Ypsolopha sequella; assembly: GCA_934047225.1. NCBI lineage: Eukaryota > Metazoa > Arthropoda > Insecta > Lepidoptera > Ypsolophidae > Ypsolopha > Ypsolopha sequella. The sequence goes on along the minus strand of OW204002.1, from coordinate 5,165,839 downwards.
ATTAAATTACTTATTAAGCGATTTATCTATTTTGTTAATGACAATTATTTAACATTACAAGGTGATAGAGCTGATGCCGGGCTCGACTGTGGAGGTACCACCATCTTACTTGGGAGAACCCCTCGGAGTAAGAGGACAACTCACAGACAAAAAACCAAAAGGCCCACCATGCCTGGGACCGATGGATGGCGGTATATCCATCCCTAATAGCCGGGCCTTATATAGAACAGACTGATGACGGGCAGCGGCGTCACTGGTGCGAGGGTTCCGGCACCGCAATCACCAACCTGCCTGCCCAGCGTATGTGAGTATGGGCAATTCTTCCAGGATGACCGCCGGGAGTGGCAAAGTCCTGGAAAGGCTTATGTCCAGCAGTGGACGAACTAGGCTGTTGGATGGATGGATTTAATTTTAGAAAATCTGGAGAATTTATTGCATCCCGGGAGCTTGGGAGGTTGAACAATATTCCCAGAGTCTCCCGGGCACGGGAGGGTTGGGAACCCTAGATATGACAAAGGAAGCAATTTCGGACATTTCTGACTGAACTTACTATTACGCGAAGTTTAGCAGACTTCGAGATACAGATATTAATTAGTGGATTTTTGTGTAGATTTTTGCGGAATTCTGCTGTCACTCTCCCAGTTTCCGAGCGAGCGCGTTTTATCCTAGATATTATCGACGCTTTCCGTCAGGTGTGGTAATGGCCAAGCAAAAGTCCGTTGTAAGCAAAAAAATAATAAGTATTATTATAAAGTCTATTATTTAGGACGTAAAATAAAAAATTGTTTCAAAAAGTATACATTTAGTTTGGTTTGATTCTCACGGAACCCGTCCATATATTTTTTTATTTCCTTCTAAAGCTATAAATTTTTGAGTAGGTTTTCTCGCTCATAAATTACCTTTTTTATGGTTTACTAGCTTTTGCGTGCAGCTTCGATCAATGCGTCTTTTAAAACTAATTTGGACAGTTTTGCTTGGTGGTTATTTCATCATCACCTATTGGTTGGCCAAGGTCACGAGTAGTAAAACGAAATTTCAAAAAATTGTAGAGTAGTACAAATATTTCTTTTTTAAATTTCACAAAATTTTTCAACTTACAGACACTTTAGATAGCGATGGATTTCGCAAAATAATCATAATCTTAGTTAATGAGAACTGTGAATTTCTTAACTGTCTGAAGCAACAATATTGTAGCGACGACAGCGCCATCTGTTTCTTCACAAGGCGTGAAATCACATAACGCCCTCGTGAGCGCTCTATATGTGCAGTATAAGCTAGTATATCAGGCAGATGCAAAAATAACTGTGGACAAGTATGATGGAAAAATTCACCGGTCTGGGTAGGAACCTCAGTGGCGCAATTGGTAGCGCGCTTGTCTTGATAACAAAAGGTCGCTGGTTCGAATCCTGGCCCGGGAAATTTTTACAAAATTCTTGTCTTTAGGTTTGTTTCTGATTGATCTTTTCTATTTTGTAATGCACTCTAATAATATTTAACAAATACAATGTTCACTTATAATGAGAACCTTATCTAATTATGTTTATATGGCTAATCCAATGATACCTCAATTCTATTTAAATACTTAATTGTGTTAGTAAACAGGTTGCGTTCAAACTAATATGCAAAATATGAGATAGTGTTGTGTGACTCAATTGATTAATATGAGTGATAGGTACACGAATGAAAAAGGTGAAATAATCCACCAGTAGCTTCTTTGTATTACCTATTTTAAACGATCAACTATTTCCACATTCTCCGTTTTTATGAAACAGTGTACGTCATATACCATTTTCCTTGCCTGTCTTGTCAAAACTTTATTTTTTGGCATCTTGGTAACTTAATTGCAGCTCAAAAGAGAATTTAATAACATAATACCTTTTACTCAAAATGTTTGATTGTACTCAAGCGCCCGGAGACATGCGGTGACAACGCGGCAAACAGAGAGCGACTAACAAATCACAACCGCGGTGAGCCGCGCGGTGCCTGCCTTCCCGCCGCGCCCTACTTCTGTCCTCCAAACAGTCCCTATAAATGACTTCTGGGCATTCTCCCGCCAACTTTGCTCGTGACTCTTAAACCATGCCGGTGCCTGTACCTAAGTCGAGTGTACGAAGTATTTCTGTACTTTTACCACTTGCTTAACAGTAACCTGAAAAGCTTGTATTTGTACCCAAAGTGCGATGATAAGGCTCAGTCCCTGTCGCATAAAAAACGTCAGAGAAAGGGGGGTGTACGAATGATTAACTGTTTTAAAGACAGTCCATACTTTGAAACACCTTTGGAAACTATGTATTTACGTTTGTATATACTATAGTACATGTACGTCGTGACGTATTTGTAAAAAAATACTAAACATTACAAGTAAACTTATCTACCGTTTCACCAACTCCGGGACCTCCGAAAATGTTGTAGATACAACGCACAAATGATAAAATCCCTAAATACAGCAGTGCCAAAAATGTCTTACTGTCTGTGACATTTCCTAAATAATTTCTGAAAACTAATTTGCTTTATTTCCGAGAAACTTTTACGCAAAGAGTAAAGTAATACAACCGGAGAAGAGAGCCTTCTCTCGGTTCATTCATTTGTGCTATTAGGTACAACAGCAGCGAACTAACCATTGGTCCCTCACCTAAATCTTTATTATGTATGCATACCAAGAGTTAACATGGGAAGAATTTTTAATTCTAGCCAAGACTCATCAAGACTGTCTTTGTCTCTGAGCACCCTAGTGTGTCTAACAATTCGTCTAATCGTCTCTACGGTATCGCCAAACTTGGGGTACGTATAATTAGAGAAGAAAACGATATCGTAATGTAGGATACAAGTGCTGCCATCTATTGATTGGTCAGACAACCTCGTTTTCAAATTTTTGTCCTCGCGATACTTTAATCATTTGACTGGACCTGGACCGCCCCGACAAAAAATCCTGGGTACGTGCTTGCGTATACAATGGATGATACTGTGCTCTTCTGACCTAATTTTCCATAATATTCTACGCACTCGTCTAATGTCTTCCTCTCCACAATACTCTTGAAGGCAATTCTGTAAAAGATTCCGTGTCATATTTGGTTGGGCTTCTCAAATAACTTCTGCTCTTCAACCCCAAGACTCCTGTGAGTTTCTCCACTAACTAGCTTGTCATGTTACTAAAGTTACTAAAGCTGGCACAAAGTTACTTGAAGTAACTATAACTAATGTCCTCGAGTAACTCAACCCATAGCCACCCTAGCCGCAACTTGCATTGAAACGTATTCGCACAGAGTAACAGAGAAATAAGTAGAGCTAAAATAAACTTTATTTAAAAGAATATAAAGTTGATAATGTAAAACGTGCATCCCTTTTGTTATAAGTGCTGTATTGTTCGTGTTACTGGAAGTGGTTTGTTGCATTCAGATAATACTGAGATTTACTTTTTATTACTAGGACATGGAATAATCGATGTTTATCTTTGAAACGATCTTGCACAAAAACTTTTTACATTAGGAATATTCGGATATCTTCAGCAGACTTCGTTTTCTTTCGTGCACAGAAACTTTAGTTCATAGAAAAGAGTTTGTTTGTATGTATGCATGCAAATATTTTATTGCACAAAATAATTTACAATGCACGAAGGCGAACTTAATGCTAATTAGCATTTTTTGCCAGTTAACCTTTGATGATGTGGAAAGTTTTTAAGGGTAGTGCCGGATAAGTTGATTACTATAATCAATTCGAACAAGAAATCATATTGTCATAGATACTTTAAATATTAAATATAATTAGAGTTAAGTAATTATTGTATATACATATATAATCTACTCACAAATACAATAATATACATATAAAGATATCTACATATATTATACATAACAATACATAGGTAATTACGAGGAGAACAATGACTCAGGGAGATATGTGAAAATTACAAGTTTCATGACTGATTCTGAAGCTGTAGATAGTGTTGATAGACTCTGGTTTTGAATGTAGAGATAGAGGGAGACTGACGGATATTAAGGCGATTACCGTCGCCAAATTAGCAGCTCGATGTTTGTCTGTATGAATATCGACGGAAACGACATTGAAATAACGTTCAAATCAGTGCACAATGCGTGGTGGCTGTTACGACGCTCGCTGCGTCCTTGAAAGGGCAAAATAGGAGAAAATAATACTTTTCACATGGGCGACATTGTTTGATTGAATAATGCTATGTTATATTTATAGCTATCAAGTTAATCTATTTATCAAAGCATAAATGAATTAAATCACCTAAGCCGCTTAGGAGCAGTAGGAAATTCAAGCCAAAAAACACCATTCAGTTGAAACAATTTTTCATATAGAAGTTTTGGTGGTACGAAAAAGAAAAATGTTGCATATGTTGTCCTAGAGTTGATAATCCATAATACCTTTTTTCAATATTTTTGGTTTGGCCATAAAAGAGGAGTAGGCTTTAGAAAGTACCCATTTGGCGGTATTAAGGGCCTTAAGAGGAAAGCTATTCCACAGGCGGATTGCTGACAATAAAAGAATGGTGCTGTGTTCGGGAAATCATCGCAAGGATAAGTCGGTGCAAAAATATTCATAAATATACAACGTGTAACAGAAAGGTGTAACCATATTTGAAAAGCTTATTCAGTCAACGGTATAGAACAACTTTTACTATGGAGACAAATGTGAAATCTCAAAAAAAAAATCTGCCCTTCCATTCATTTCGGCCGAGGAAACAGTATTTTTTTTTTCGAGATACGGGGTTTTTTCCATAGTAAAAGTTGTTCTATACCATTGACTGAATAAGCTTTTCAAATATGGTTACACCTTTCTGTTACACGTTGTATAGAGCTCTGAACACCCCCTAAAGATGCGTTTGTGGTTTAGTGGTACGAAAGTCACGACCACTAACCCAGAGGTCGCGGGTTTAAGTTCCGTGGGTAGGGGCACATTTTTTTATGGTATGCGTGCTTCGGAAAGCACGTTAAGGGGCAGATAGTCGCCAACTACCTTGAGTCGAACTATGTCGATACAAATATCGACAGAAACTATACTGAAATAACTTTCATATAAGCGCGCACTGCATTACGACGTCGCTGGGTCTCCGGATGCCGCAAAATATATAAATAATATTGTATTTGTATTATAGTACAAGAACCATTCGTGGTTCCAAAGAAATAACAAATTTTACTTAATTTTGGTCTAAAAACAATTTGACTTTTAACAATATTTTCATGCTGTTTCTTATACGTGAGAATAATTTCCTTAAATTTAATTGTTTATTATAATAGTAATAATGATTATTTATCTTTTTATTTCCTTTTTATACACTTCTCATCAAAAAAAACGAAACACTTTTCAAGTTTATGTTTTTATTAGATTATTAAAAAAATATTGTATAATACGAAAAAATTAAAATGTTATAATTAGATGTAACAGGTAGGTAAGTAGGTAGTACAAGGTGTTGAATTCTTTATGTTAATGTTCCAAATTCAAATTTTCTAATAATCTATTAAAAACAAAAATTTGAAGAGTGTTTCGATTTTTTTGATGAGAAGTGTAGTTTTTAATTATCAATATTTTATTTTTTATAATTTTTGAACATACCGTTTAAGAGAAATAACTTTATCAATAGGGTCATTTTCAGATGGCATTTTTCATATTTGTGCCTGAAGTACGGCGATAGAGCTCAACATTACGCTGGGACGTAAAAAATTGTTAGTGAATCGTGGTCACAGAATAATATACCGTGGTGTACGATATTGTGGACTGTGTATTTCACAGTCCATACTCGGAAATACCACTGACACCCACATGGTAATTCTAGTCGTGACGAATGACGATATACTTCTATATAAGGTACCTAGCTGACGCAGTATCTCTTTTTGTTATAACATCTGCATTGTCCATGTTGCAGTGAAAGTAAAATAGCGCCTGCCGTGCGACGTGGAATATACGACCTACTTTAGTACCTTTTTCCTTAGACAGGTTTGTCACGGCAAGCCTGCATGACATTGCAGATCACTTGTGTATGTACTCGTACCTAGATATTGTGTGTACAGTATGTTGTATCAGTCAACTAACTTAGATATAGGATTATATGTTTTTATTGCGAAATCCATCGCTTTGAATACTCAAATTATTATTAGAGTGCAAGCGATGGATTTCGCAATAAAACATATAATCTTAGTTAATGAGAATAAGAACACTGATTTAAACATGAAATATGAGACGAAATAAGCTTCCTATGGAAATTTAAAATTGCTTATATGTCGTCTTAAAATAAGTGTCCTTTCAAAATATGTATTTGGGAACCTAGATATTCTGTAATGCAATCGGAATAAATACACACTACCTTAAGAATATCTATGATTTGCAAATGGTTTAGGTACTTCGTTTGTATGAACTAGGATTGCTCCTGAGGTCTCTTAACTGCCTCCGATTTTTAGACATGCAGTGCGATCTCACCTTGTATAAAGGTCCGGCCAAACCTGCGCGTCAGTAACGCGGAAGCGGGACGCGACTCGGGAGCGTCTGTGACGCGAGATTTTAACGTGCACACCTGCGCGACTCCGGCGCGAACCGCGAACTTCATTTGCTAATGAACAGTCACCGAGGCTGCGCATCTTTATCTGGTTTTTCACTGCAAACGTCGGAGAATCCAACAAACATACAGACTATAATTACAATGAAGTCTATTATCTCCTCACACATACGAAAAGTATAAGTACCTACTGATGTTTTAATTGCCTCTCATTATAAAACAGATAAATATTATTTACTTACCATCCATTTGAAATTCGGGGCCAATCGAATCCCATATTTTATCCTTTTTTCTTATATTCTTGTAATCTTTGTTTTTTAAATCATATAAAATTGCATAGCCTCTCACTGTTTCTATAAAAAGTTCTGTATTGTCTTCTGTTGTAGCCATCGTGTAAACAATAATTAAGAAAATTAGCTTTCTGGCACGTAGTTACATACGTCTGACCACTAGACGCGAGTTAATGATAGCGACCACCCACACCATTACCAGGACGACAAGATAGTGTACTTAAGATAATGGACGTTAGTAATATATGATACTTTAAAGATACATTTAGATGCATTCTATTACCAAATGCACTTCCCCCAAAATCTTAATTGTTTAAATGCATTTTCATAAAAATAGCTTTCCCCCAGAAAGCTCGATGGCAACCGACGCCATCTCTAGTATAAAAGCTCTTGAAGTGTATAGAGTCAGCGCAGTATAATCCTATAGTCCATAAGAAGAACTTATGTAATATTAAATAAAGTCTTCTCTTTTTTTAAAAAGTACATCAGTGTCTTGCTAAAGTTAACTGGCGCCCAACGTGGGGCGTCATCGCGAAAAATCTGCAGTCCAGTCGACCCAACATCGTTGAAGATTTCTTCGTTGATCTTTCAAGATCGAAGGTGACGCCCATCAATCAAGAACCCCAGCAACGGCCTGATGTATACCGCAACGCTCATACTGTAAGTGTTCGCTTTTATACTGTCTGTGTTTCCCATATAGGAATACACCGTTCCATCCTTATCCTTAAACCCCATTATATCCAGATAATCGGGATTTGATATTCTTAGTTGATTTATTAAATTTAATATAATTTAAATTTTAAAAATGGCCCACGATAATGTCTATGTAGATATAGGCCAGAGCTTACATGCGATACCTACTTTTGATGGAGATTCCGATAGTTTATACGGATTTCTAAATGCATCAAAACAGTTCATTGAAACGCATGGTAACAATCCGCGAATAATTGAGCAGGTATTGTCTAGGTTAAGAGGCAAAGCTGCCCATGCAGTTTGCATGGTAACCCATAATTATAATTGGCCAGTGATAAAAACTGCGCTTATAGATCGATGCGGTGGTGGAAAAACCATCGATTTGTATAAACATGAAATTTTAAATACAAATGTAGGGAATGGAAGTTTCGGAGATATGATTTTTCGATTAGACTCAAAATTATTCGCGATGGAATCAATGTTAATCGACCTACACGGTATCGAACAAGCAAGATTCGCGTTACAAATTTACAAACAAGATGCGAAAACCGCATTATTACGCCAACTCCCGTTTCAAATCCAAACACAATGTATATCATTGGATTACTCGTCGCTATGCAATCATGTACGACAATTATGCTCGCACGAAATGTTGCAAAACAAAAGAAATCATCACGATAGTCCTAAACCAAACAAACCAAACAACGTGATTAATAATAATCACCCTAACAACTATCGCGCTCCGCAAAATAATTTAATGCGTAATGGGCACCATCACCCAGCACAAAATCATTATAATAATAATAATTATTATCAAAATCCGCAACGTCACACATATCCGCCGCGACCGCAGTCGCTAATGCGCCAACAACAACAACAACAACAACAACAACCGCGTAATAATAACTATCAACGCAATTATCAAAATAACCAAGATGTTAGTATGCGGACAGCACCAAACCCAAATAGAAGTCATCGCGGTCCCGCGGTAGATTTAGGCAGAGGAATGGTAGCGCAAGAGTTGTTCAACCAGGAACACGAGGAGATAGAACACGAAAATTTGAACGAAAATTTTCACGAGGAAAACCCTCCATTAGAAGAAACGTAATACAATTAAATAATGTTACATTTTCCGACCTACCATACGTAGTAGAGTCGTCATATGGTTTAAAAATATTAATCGATACGGGTTCCGGAAAATCGTTTATGACTAACGATACATATAAAAAATTATTTAGGGATCAAGAATATATACCTGAAACATTTACGGTTAAAACAGCCCATAATGCTTCAACCCATAAGGGATTAGTTAGAACACCCTTTTGGCAAAAATTATTTGGCCCAAATGACGGTAAAATGACGTTCTACATATTCGATTTCAGTAAAAAATACGATGTACTCATAGGTACAGACTTATTAAAACTTATGAAGGCAGACATAATGATGCACGAAAATAAATTAAAAACACCTCATAAAACTATTCATCTAAACTATACGGAAAAACAAGAACCCTTGGATGAATTATTAAATGAATATAAAGATATATTTTCTAACGACGTATCAAGCAGTCACACACCAAACATACAACATGAAATCAAACTATTAAAAAACGAACCGATTTACCAAAGGTCTTACCGCCTACCTCAAACACAAAAAGAAGAGATAAAAAGGCAGGTAGACGAAATGTTAGATAACGGAATCATTAGACACAGCGACTCCCCGTGGTCGAGCCCCGTCCATGTTGTCCCAAAAAAAATAGATAAAGACGGCATTCAGAAATGGAGAATGGTCATTGACTATCGAAAGTTGAATGAACAGACTCGCAGCGATAAATTTCCTTTACCTAATATAGAGGACATTTTTTCACAATTACATGGTAATAAGTACTTTACAACGCTTGATTTAACTAGCGGGTACCATCAAGTCTTAATGCACCCGAATAGTATTGAGTGCACAGCCTTCACTACATTAGACGGACATTATGAATTTTTGCGTCTCCCGTTCGGATTAAAGAACGCACCGAGTACATTTCAACGTCTGATGAATAATGTCCTTAGGGAGCACTTAGGTAAGATATGTCTGGTTTATTTGGATGACATTATTCTGTACTCTAAAACAAAAGAAGAGCATTTAAAACATATAAAAACTATTTTTGAAACGTTAAAATCAGCAAATCTAAAGGTTTCTTTATGCAAAAGTGACTTTTTTCAGGAAGAAGTCGAGTTTTTAGGACACGTATTGAATCAAGAAGGCCTTAAACCTGACCCAAAAAAGATTAGAGCTATTAAAGGTTTTCCCTTGCCAAAAACTCTTAAAGAAATAAAAGCCTTTCTAGGTATGATAGGTTATTACCGCAAGTTTATTAAGGACCTTAGTAAGATAACAAAACCTATGACCGAATGTACAAAGAAAAACGCAATTATTAAACACACACCTGAATTTATTCAAGCTTTCGAAAAATGTAAGGAATTACTTATGAACGCACCCGTACTACGATACCCCGATTTCGAAAAAACTTTTACTGTAACAACAGACGCGAGTAATAAAGCTCTCGGCGCTGTGTTGAGTCAAGAAGACCACCCAGTAGCTTACATTTCACGTACTCTTTCAGAGACTGAGCAAAAATATAATACTACCGAAAAGGAACTGCTAGGTGTCCTATGGGCACTACAGCAATTTCGACCTTATATATATGGTCGAAGGTTTATAGTAGAAACCGACCATCAACCACTGGTATGGTTAAGTAAACTCAAAGAACCAAACGCAAAATTAAGCCGTTGGCGATTAAAATTAATGGAATACGACTTTCTCTTTAGACATAGAAAGGGATGCCAAAATTACGTAGCCGATGCCTTGTCTCGCATCGAACTCAACTTCCACGAACTCGTCGAGTTACACAACAATGGTAGCGAGATAGTAGAAGCAGGTAGTGACTCGGACGACGAAACCGTGCATAGTAACGCGGATGACAATGAAGGGGGTATCCCAATAAAAAACGAGCACCCAAGCTCACGAATGAATAGGATTTTTATTAAGTTAGGAATAGAGTCTTCGCACAAAAAGAAAGACAAAGATCACCATGTCGTTTTGAGCGATACCGACATTGGTGAGGAATTTTTAGAGTTCGTACGTTTATATTTAGATAAAGATAAATACGCTATTATATGCCCCGATGAAGACCTTTTCCTGGTTATATCGGAAATATATCGTAAGAAATTAGATAAGAAATCTCTAAATTTAATTAGATATACTAAATTACTCGAAGAGCCCGAAACTGCCGAACAACAATTGCAAATAATTAACGACGCGCATAACGAAAATAATAGACACAAAGGCATTACAGTAATGATCGAAGAGATCAAAAGGAAATACCATTGGGAACAAATGAAAAAGATGGTCCGTAGGTTCGTAGAGAATTGCGAAATATGCAATCGCGCAAAATATGAGCGACACCCTACGATCGCCCCGTTTGAAAGGACCGAGACTCCAACCACACCCATGGCAGAGTGGATGATAGATATATTCTTTTTTAAAAATCGTAAATACTTAACGATTATTGATAAGTTTTCTAAGTATGCACTATGTAGAGAATTAAAAACTAGTAATGCGATAGATATAAGCAACATATTGATAGAAATATTTAGTATATTAGGTACACCGAAACTTATTATTGCGGACGGAGAAAAAGGAATTTCGTCCTTAACGACTCAAGAACTACTTAAACAATATAAAGTTAAATGTCACATTACGACACCAAAACACTCTACTTCAAAGGCTGATATAGAACGATTTCACTCGACTCTAATCGAGATATTAAGGATTCAAAACGAAAGCAATCCAGACTTACAGCCGGAACAAATAATCTCACTTGCGGTGTTAGCATATAATAACACTATTCACAGCACAACTAAATATACACCTTACGAGGTTCACTTTGGAACAAAAATACCATTTGAATATGAACCATCAGAACATATTATCACTTCGGAATACGTAAATAAACATAGAGACTTAATGACAAAAGTATATAACGAAATCTATCAAAATATTGATGACATAAAAAACCAAATTCAAAAACGAAATACAAAGACCAACATAAAAATGCCTGACGTAGGTCAAATGATATTTATTCGCAATACAAAACGCGGAAAAAATAAAAATAAATTTATTGGCCCATTTAAAGTTATCGGCTTAGGCCCACATAAAACTATTATATATCAGCGAGGAAACGCGAAACTAAAAATACATATTAACGAGATAAAAATTGCAGGTGCGGAATCGGAATCGCAACCGCAACCGTCAACTTCGAACAACTAAAACCGAACCAACACTTCGCAATCACGAACCTGGGAAGCGCTAAAGTAAGATCAGGAGAATGGAAAATTATCCACAAACTAAATATAGAACAAATAACATTACAACAAAACCAAGCCAAGGAAAACTTTAAAAACCTTAACGAAAAATCTAAAGACAACGCAACAACACAAGCTATAATAAACAGAATAACTTATCTATTGGAACAAAATGATGAGATAATTGATCATGTTAACTTAAATACCCGCTTTAAACGAGGACTAATTAATGGTTTAGGGACCATAATAAAGGCCATCACAGGCAACCCCGATAACGAAGATTTAGATCGATTAACAACGGAAATTGAACACAATCGACATGCACTTAAGGAACAAATTTCCCTAACCTCTCATATCTTAGATGACTTCCATAATCAATTGATAAATTTAACAAAGAATCAAGAAGAGCTGTTTAAAGATATACAAAAAGTAATGGATACAACTGGTACTTATTTCTTGTATGCTAATTTAGCTTATCATGTGGAAACGTTAAATAATTTACTAGAAAGATTATCTACAGCAATAACTTTTGCTCAACATGGAATGTATCACTACTCTATTATAAAACATAATGTTTTGATAGACTCTATAAAATATGTACCCAAAAGTCAATTGATCACTGACAATCTTTTAATGCTAAGTTCTTATTTAAAAGTTATATTACATAAGTTAGATAACGAATATTATTTTATAATCTCACTGCCTTTAGTAGAAGAAATCAAGTACGAATATTTGGATATTACCCCAATAATCCAACCGTTCCAAGATACCCTATGTACCTATCCAGTATCCCAACATAGACAGTTTCTGCGACACGATAAGGTATATGAAGCGACCGACTGCATGAAGATCGACGACTACATATGCACCAAACAAGCAACCAAACTGTCACCTTGTGAAGAAAATATTATAAAATTTGAAGAACAAACTTGTAACCTGACAACTATACACTGTCCCGCAGAACAATGGGCAAAGATAAGCAACAATATCTACTTAGCCTACACTTCTGAAACTGAAAAAATAGAAGTACAATGCAAGACAGGATTAAGACAAACCACAATCAAAGGGTCTGTGTTAATTCGCAACGAAAATTGTCGCATCAAATTCAAAGAACACGTTATCGAAGCAATCGAGACACCTGAAGAAATACTACGAGTACCTGAGCTACATATGCAGCGAATGGAGCAAATCAAGCCTATTTACTTCAATAAAGACGAGGAACATATGAAGCAACAAATTCAACGACTACGAGACTTACAAGAAGTCAAGAACGATCCAAGTTTCATACTTACCACAAATATGATTATATGGATCCTCATTATAATAATCATCACTGCAATTCTATGGAGAAAATGTTATGCAAAACTACAAGTCATACGACAAGGAAAGCAACAGTATTCACCTGCCCCTGACGTCGAGATGGCTGAACGAAGACCGATGACAACATCTTCAACATCCCATCAACCAGAAGGGATATTTCCAGTTCTAGGAGGGAGGAGTTAATGATAGCGACCACCCACACCATTACCAGGACGACAAGATAGTGTACTTAAGATAATGGACGTTAGTAATATATGATACTTTAAAGATACATTTAGATGCATTCTATTACCAAATGCACTTCCCCCAAAATCTTAATTGTTTAAATGCATTTTCATAAAAATAGCTTTCCCCCAGAAAGCTCGATGGCAACCGACGCCATCTCTAGTATAAAAGCTCTTGAAGTGTATAGAGTCAGCGCAGTATAATCCTATAGTCCATAAGAAGAACTTATGTAATATTAAATAAAGTCTTCTCTTTTTTTAAAAAGTACATCAGTGTCTTGCTAAAGTTAACTCGCGTGCATCCCGCTCTGCCGACGCGGCCGTCCCGCGATGTGGTCGCGTAGGTGTGCAAAGCGCCATAGATGTAGTATGGGCAGCGTCCGCCGCGCGGCAGACGCTCCCGCTTCGCAGTCGCTTTGTTCGCGCAGGTTTGGCCGGACCTTAAGAGGTCACCGTATTGTATTATGAGTAAATATTTTTTGCAGTCATTTGTAGCTCAAGTTCCCTACCTAATTTTAACCACAAATACATCTTTATCAGAACTGCCATTAGGTAGGTTGACTTTTGATCTCACAATGGAAGATCGCAAGTCAACTGTTAGTCTTAGATCTGACGACCAAAACGGCCAGGTAATTTTATCATCGATAAAACTCAGGATTCAACTTACCTGTGGGACCCTTTTATGAAAACCATCAATCTGGCAAGCTGCACCTGGTGGATTCAGGAGTTAAGGGGTGGGGAAAAAAAATTTGGTACATGTATCATCATTCGTTTTTGTTGCAAACTGTTTGGCTATGGTCCCAATACAACCAAAAAAAAATCGAGTCAATTGGTTGGTGGAAAGATGATGCCAAACTTAATTATAACTAGGAAAAAAAATATTTCAGGTAATAGTATCATTGCTGGCTTTTTGTTCTGACAAGAGTTTATTCATTACAGAAGCTGGAAAAAAAAGCCAGGCAAAAATGGTGACGGAATGATAACGAAAACAAATTAATTAATCAGTCTCTCAGAAAGTGAGAGAGAGAAAGCAGGAAAAAAAATCGACACTTTTTAGAGCTACTTCAGTAAAGAAGCTAATATTTTTTGGAATTATTTTTGGAATCTTTTTCTATTAATTATTTTCGATTGCAGAAATTTCACTCGATAAAAATATTTATTCAAATGAAGCCTTTTTCGACACCATTTCTCCTGGTTTGACAATTTGCAACTAAATTATGGACTGCGATTATATTTTATAAGATGGATTTTATCAGCATCTAGGACCTTGTTAAAGGAAATTTTGATAGCAACTTGAGTACATTTTATATTAATTAAAAACCGACTTTTTGCTACTTATCCCTGAATCCATCTCTCTCGCACTGAAGGTTTTTTCACATATGGAGTAACAGAGACTCTAACACATTTACATACGGCCTAATCTGCCTATCCAGGGACTAACGCAAAGTCTACGGAAGTCGAAACGGAAGAATTACTGATGCTACGCAACTGCTCATAACCACTCCCGCGGTATAGATTTTACCATTGTTACGATTTATATCCTTGGCTTCGTTTCCACCCAAAGGTTGTCTGGAAGGAATCGCTTTTAGCGATAAGACCGCCAAATGTAATCTATCTTTGTCTTGTTTTTCTACTTTAAGTTTTCTTTTATATGGTGCACAATAAAGAGTATTTGTCTTGTCATGTCTTATAGACGTCCAATCCGACCGTTTTCGGTCATGGCGATCACTTCGACCCCTAGACGGTACGGTGCTGGTGCGCCCGAAGATGACTAATGTAGCCGATTTTACTAGTAGGTTTACTATTTCACTTGAACACTGAGCAGCCCCGGATCTACGTATTTTTACAGGGGGTGCAAAAACCTAATTTTGCGCCCTTGTTAAAAAAATAAATATGTGAGCAATCTACACCAAACAATCAAGTTAAAAATAAATTATGAAAATATTATTTTCCTGCACTTTTTTCCGCAAAATAATCCATTATATCGTCATAGTTCAAATTATTATTTAAAAAATCAACACGTTGGATCTGATGATCAGTGCCTAGAAGCGCAAGGTTTTAAGGCGATTACCATCGCCAAATTAGCAGCTCGATATTTGTCACTACAAATATCAACGGAAACGACATTGAAATAACGTTCATATCAGCGCGCAATGCATAGTGGCTGTTACGACGCTCGCTGCGTCCTTGAGAGGGCGAAATAGGAGAAAATTATACTTTTCACTTGGACCTGATTACTCGATTGAATAAACTTATGTTATGTTTATAGCTATAAAGTTCATCTATTTATCAAAGCATAGATGAATTCAATCGGCCAAGCCACTCAGGAGCAGTAGGGAATTTGAGGTCAAAAAACACCACTCAGTAAAAAAAAAATTCATGTAGAAGTTTTGGTGGTATAAAAAAGAAAAATGTTGCATATGTTGTCTAAGAGTTGATTATTCATAATACATTTTTTCATTATTTTTGGTTTGGCCATAAACGAGGAGTAGGCTTTAGAAAGTACCCATTTGGCAAATAGTAAGGCCCTTAAGGAGCGCGTACGGAGGTTTTTAAACAAAAAAAAAGTACTTAAATATTGCGTGAA
This sequence comes from Ypsolopha sequella, assembly GCA_934047225.1. NCBI lineage: Eukaryota > Metazoa > Arthropoda > Insecta > Lepidoptera > Ypsolophidae > Ypsolopha > Ypsolopha sequella. Next base: position 5,149,862 of record OW204002.1, on the reverse strand, counting down.
AAAATCTTTTTTATCTGGTTGCCTACTCATGACCTGGCCTACCTACTTATTTAGCAAAATAAATTCAAATTGATATTAGAGGGGCGCTTATAGGGTACTGTCGATCAGCAGTAAGGTCACGATTTTGCCGCCCCCAGGCCTTGCCGCCAGGTGCAAGTGCACCCTCTCGCCCCCCCCTAAATCCGGGCCTGACACTGAGCGCCCGTGAACATACCGTCTACAGTAAATGGCAGCGGGTAGTCGTGCTTTTAAACCGTCGCTTTTGGCGTCGAGGTCAGTATTGCGCTGCTCCTCAATATCCTCTGCAAGCGCGCGCCATTGAGGGCGTTATGCTGCCAATACTTCAAATTTAGAGAACTCAATATTACTCCTTTTCATGTTTCACTTCTAAACATCTTTAAACCTGAGGACATTTCCTTGAGTTACATAATACCTACATACGTGTAATATAAACATAAATCTCTCAAAAAACTCATTGCTGCATGAGTCGACGGCAGGAAAGTCTCACTCAAATGCGATTTTCACGGCAGGGGGTAGTTCAATATACAAACGCACACATTCACTCTCATGAATGTCAATAGTATACACACATAGAGTATCTCTATTGTTGTAGCTCTAGCATTGTCCGTGGTAGCGGGAGAGCATTTGTTTCAAGACCTACTTTACTTCGCCAATGAGACCAGAGTGTTGTGAAAAGTTCTGGTAAATGAGGCTTCTGCATTAACTTGGATTTAGTGTACAGTCTCCAACATGTCACAGTTATCGTAAATAAAATTGGCTCAAAGGACCTTCGTCTTCGATTTTGGAGATAATGAAAACTTTTTGAACAATTACTCCGGGAATAAAAACTGCTCATTATGAAAAAAAAAACTTCCTGCAACACGGTAACATTCGATAGTGTTGCAAGTAAGGACCAAAGCTTGTTAAAGATAATAATTTTTCTAGAAAAGACAATTCATTGGAAACTTTCTATTTTTAAATTATTGCAGACAATGTTACGTCAAGAAAGATTTTCGTACCTAAAATGAGAAAAAGGAGCGCTTATGGTATGTCTCGTGGTAAAACTCTCTGTCTGTCTGGCTCAGGCACATTTATCCGTGATGGATATAGCAATTGTATTGAAAGGACCATGAGTGATCTTGAACCAAGCCTTCAACGGTGATGAAACCCGTGTCATATGAAAGCTCTTGGGGTGTGCTTTATTTCATTCAAGGGCAGCTAAGTTCAAATCCAGCACGAAAATGGTTTAGTCCATTTAAGAAAAACATTCGTATGAAATGAAATTTCGTCCTAACGATCCCATACCATCTTTCACAATTTTAGTGCTGATTTAAATTTAGCTGCCATAGAATACAATACAAAACGAAATTAATTATTTCTTTCCAGGTTACAAAAGAAATATTACAGCTAGTTGGAGTCTCCTTTTAAGTAAAAGAATACCTGTAATGGGAGACTCCGCTCTTCCATAGAGGACAACAATTATTTTTACTATGAGAAGCTTAAAAAATAAATAATTGACTTAAAAAATAAACAAAAATAATGGTACTGTGTGTGGTGTATGTAAATTAAACTGATTTTCCTTAGCCCTACGACCAAAGTCTTAAGATTAGTATACAAGAAACTGGAATGAAATAAAGTACACCCCGAAACTTGGAGCCGGAGCAAATGACAAAGGTTTCATCGCTATCGGACAGAAAAAACTTTTCAACTTTTATATCTATAGAATTTAATAAAATTGTCTAAGATTTCGTGACAGAAACATGAAAATAGCTCCAGGCGTTTGAATACTGGAAGAGAATTCTTGCGTAAATCATAGAAAATTTTAACTTTCGATTTTTATCATGTCAACAGAAAAAAAATATTGAAGATAAAATCATATTTGACTTTATGTTATGCTTATATAGGTAATTATATAGGTTTTTTTGTAGTCGGACCACCCGTATAGCATTACCCATACAACCATTTTGGTCGCAACGTCGTAACTGCTACATTTCTGTGTTACAACCCAAGTAACAAATTTCGCCGCTCTGACCGCTTAGTTTCGTCGTTACGTCAACAAGTGGGGAAGTTCCGAAACATACATTTGGTTGTGGTATAGACAACATGTTGTAAAGTTGTAGAAGCTTGGTTACCAGGTTGTTACGAAATTTTGGTGAATATGTTGTAAAGTTGTAGAAACTTTTTACCAGATTGTTACAAACTTATGTTCGCATGATTGAATGACAACGAGAAACGAAAAATCGAATTGTGTGCCAATGTTTTATTTACTAACTGTCATGTTAACTTTACCGCAGCCATTTATTATTTTCATTGTTATATACCTATGCCTGTTTTTAAGTTATTTATGCGTTTGACAAAGTGCGCAAGCTAGTTCATCGCCTAATTTGGAAAGAGAATCCCAAAAAACAGGAGCTCCCGTGAAATAATGAGAGGTAAGTCAAATCTTTAGTTATTTTTTATTATTTTGCATAAATAAAAACATGCAATACATATGTATGTTGCTTGCAAATCGTTCAGTGTGATGTGTTTGGATCTAATCTCATTATATTATAAAGTATATAGCTGTAAATTTGGTTTATTTTGATTTCATAAGGGAGTTGCATGCCTTAGTAACATAGTGCACACCAAAGTGTATTTCAGTAACAAATTCTACTATGGCTGCCGTGCTAATCCGATGTCAGTGGCTCCAAACATTTTATTTGGCCCAATATTTACATCTGTGGTTAATTGTATTACTGTATGTTGATAGTAAGTAGATTACACTACTTGATTGATTACATCAAGAAGACCATTAACTTTTATCTTCTTTGTTGTTTGTACTCGTATTTTTGAAAAAAAAAAGCTCTTGTTTCATTATAATATATTCATTAATAGTATGGGCCATTTAAGAATTGCAATATACGTACGTTGAATACAATTTATCGTTTATAAGTTGGAAGTGCTCCGGCTGCCGAATCCAGCACTTGGGTCGGGTACCGGAGCCGGCATTTGGGACAGCTGCCGGAGGTCACGTAATAGTGTGCTTTTATAATTTTGAACGGTAACGGCACGTTTTTTTTACACGGTAATTTTATATTCGAATATTTGAACCAGTTCATTATTGGAATATTCGAATGCAAGCCCTAACTGTCAGGTTGCTCCACGTGCAAGTGAGGTTGTCATTTGGGGCTTTTGATTTTTGGAGCTCAAGTAATTAAAATATTTTCTTGATATGTTTCAGATCCACATCAGCCACGAAGTTCAGCCAAAACCACACACAGGAGAAGTTCCCCACAATTAGAGGCCACAAAACCTTTCGTAATTTTTTTCAAGTGTTCGAGATATGATTCACAAAATTGATTGTTTCGCAAACAAAACGTGCTCACTTGAAAAACTTGATATTAGTATAATTATTTCAAAAGTGTTTTAGAAACGTAAAAGAAAATTAGTTTCCCATAATTAGGGGTCACAAACGGGATTGATTTTACGGTGATTTAACAGTGACAAGTTTCGGTAAATTGTATTTTGTTTCAAAATAAAACTGTATTTAAAAAGAATTTGTCCTTTATTTTCCACTTTTTTTAAATCAGTCTAAATAGGTAGTAATAGATTTTGTTGCTAGTGCGAGATGGTCGATATTTCAAGCCGAGGCAAAAAACAGGACAAGAAATATCTACATTCGCACGTGTATCAAACGACTTTTTTTTAATACATCTGCAAAAATTACAAACCTAATAGTAATAAATTCTACGATATATTTAATTTATACTCTACAACAATTATAAGACGGTTTAGACTTGGACGTTGTTTCAGTTTGTTCTTTCAGTCATAACCAGTTTGAAATTAATCCGGTTACTTCCAGAAATACCAACAAAACGATATGCAAAACCAGTCCACAGAGTGCTTACTTAAACGATGCTAATGTTATCCTCTAGATGGTGCTAGTGATTGAAAAATAAAACACTGCGCATGTGATACAGGCACATAATCTAGCATATTTTGAGCAGGTGTACTAAAAATTAACTTTTAACAAAAAAATAGTAACAGACTTCAATAGTAACAGCAGTCATTCACTAAAAAGTTAATAATAATTCTATAAAGACCGGTGGTACCGAAGCAACACTTTTGCCGACTTCTTTCTTCCTGAAACGTTAATTTATCTAGAAGTCGGCGTTCTTATATTGGTTTTTATGTTGCTATATCGTAGGAAATACGCCAACTTCTAGATAACATAATGTTTCAGGAAGAAATTTTTATTATATTATCATTGTTTACGCTGCTCAGAGCTAGTGCCTGGAGTCATGTAAAATATTTTAATTAAGATCTTCCCTTGAAAATGGAATAAAATCCGAAACCGGTCGGGAGTTAACACAAATAAAGTGAAACTACTAGTACAAGTGTTTTAATTCAAGATGTGTTTCAAGTTTCACCAAGTGCCGACAATCGCAAGTATAAATTTTTTTATCTATGAAAGAAGTCGGCAAAAGTGTTGCTTCGGTACCATCGGTCTTTATAGAATTATTATTAACTTTTTAGTGAATGACTGCTGTTACTATTAAAGTCGGTTACGATTTTTTGTTAAAAGTTTATTTTATTTCACATTTTTTAGTGTTGCTGGGTTAAATTGTGAGGTATGGGTCGTTCTTGCAAACATGGTGTTAATATGAAACGAAGTTCAAGTGAGTATAAGTAGCCATATTTGAGTAGCTTCCTGCTATCAGCACCCTAACACAACATGATAACCACAATCTCGAGTTATGTGCTGTCATCCGTTGAAGAGTTCTACGGTGATGAAGCCAAGATCGAAGGTCAGGTGGGTACACTGGCAATTTTCAGCAATGCCCTGCAATGAGCACCCTAACACAAACTGGTTGCCGCAATCCAAAGTTATGTGCTATCATCCGTTGAGGAGTTCTATGGTGATGAAGCCAGGATCGAAGGTCAGATGGGTATTCTGATAATCTCCAAGTAATTTGAATCAGCACCCTAACGCAGTGATTGCCGCAATCTCGAGTTATGTGCTCTGATCCGTTGAAGAGTCCTATGGTGAATATGGTGAAGAAGCCAGGATCGAAGGTCAGGTGGAAGAATGTCGATTTTCAAGTAATAGCTTGTAATCAACACCCAGGTATAAAGCAATTACCTCAGTTTTGAGAGGTATGCTGTCATTTTCTGAGGAGTTTTACTGCCTATCTCTAAAGACCTTCATCAGATCATGACCAAATTCAAAATGGGACCTACCTAAAAATACACTCTTCCAGACAAAAAAAGAATTATTCAAATCGGTTCAAAAATGACGGAGTTATAGAGTAACAAAGCCCAAAAAAAAATACAGTCGAATTGAGAACCTCCTGCTTTTTTGATGTCGGTTAAAGATACTCCTACTTACACAAATTAAAAGGCGTTTTTAATTTTTTTCCAACTTTGATTTATTTTTGATACATAAAGTGATAATCATGTGTTAGGAAGGAAAAATTCATTTTGAAACTACTGTTGTGTTTATAATATAGGTAAATCGGTAATAAGTCGTTGAATCCTCACAAAGTTTCCTCATGGTAAATCGAAACGTAATTCAATCAAAGATTTTAAATGAGTTCAGAACAAAAGGTTGGCAAGAACTTACTTTTTTGTGAAAGAAATCGAATATTCTTTGATCACCTAACGGTTACGACTCAGTTTCGATAACAAAACATAGTTTCCACATTTTTAAAGAACTATTTAAACACAGCTTAGTAGTATTAACAGGAACAATGTAGTTATACTGTGAGCACTTTCGAATAATGTAGTAGCAATGTAGAAGCATAATGTGAACTAGTTTACACATTTTTAAAGAACTATTAAACACCGTTTAGTAATATTAACAGTAACCATGTTGTTATACTGTGAACACTTTCGGATAGTTTTGTTTGTGTTATTACGATGTAGTAGCAATGTAGAAGCATAATGTGAACTAGTTTACACATTTTTAAAGAACTATTAAACACCGTTTAGTAATATTAACAGTAACCATGTTGTTATACTGTAAACACTTTCGGATAGTTTTGTTCTTGTTATTACGATGTAGTAGCAATGTAGAAGCATAGTGTGAACTAGTTTACACATTTTTAAGGAACTATTAAACATTGTTTAGTAATACTAACAGTAACCATGTTGTTATACTGTACACACTTTCGGATAGTTTTGTTCTTGTTATTACGTGTAGTATCAATGTAGAAGCATAGTGTGAACTAGTTTACACATATTTAAAGAACTATTAAACACCGTTCAGTAACATTAACAGTCAACATGTAGTTATACTGTAAACACTTTCGGATAGTTTTGTTCTTGTTAATACGATGTAGAAACAATGTGATAATATTTACGGAACATCGCATCCAAAATTTGTCTCACACAATTTTAGATGCATAGTCAAGACTATACTTCTACATTTTGCGGCTAAAACTTCACACAGCCGCAAAGAGTATTAACTATTGCGACTCTACGACCATATTCCAAGTGCAGATTTCTATGTTACCGAAATTTCAGCCGCCGCGGCCGAGTTTGGTTGTATGGGTAGCCTTTAAGGCGCTACTTAAGTAAAGAAGGCATTATTTTGATTAATTAGTATACCTATTATTTTTGGAATATTTTTTTAGGTATTTATTAAACAGAAACGTGATTTGAGAAATTCGGCTCAATCAAAATATTTATTGACATTAGGTCTTTTCCGAGACTATTTCTCCTACTTTGACAATTTGGAATAACAGATGGGCTGCAATTATATTTAATTAGATGGATTTTATAAGTATCAAGGACCTGAGGGTCTATTATGTATCTTTAGTTGCCATTTGCACTGGGTGATTATCATCAAAAACAAAGATATAATATAGGACATTGTATGCAAAGGATCTATTCACACTTGAAGTGACGACACAGTTCGTAAATAGTTCAATACACACTAAAGGTAATTTAGAATGTTCAGTTTTTATCTATGTTTTTGATGATAGGCACCCAGTCTAGTTGGCAACTAAAGATACATAATAGGGAGGCTGGTTAAACGAAATTTTGACAGCAACTCGAGTACATTTTACATGAATAAACAATCGAACTTTTGCTACTTTTCCTCGAATCCGTTCCTCTCGCACTGAGGGTTTTTTCGCATATGGAGTAACAGGGACGCTAAAACATTTACATGTCGCCTTAAATAGTAGGTCTAATATTACACATGATGAATAGATTCACTTGCACTTGCTTCACAGTTAAAAACTAATTTAACTCGACCGGTTTCGGTTTTACACCATCATCAAGGGTTTAAATAAGCTACTTTGGAAGTTATTCCGTGCAATAAATGATGTAGTAAACAAACTAATATTACAGTTTGAGTATCTATGGTAAAATTGCGTATATTTAGCTCTATTTGTAGGCCAAACTGGCTACTAGAAAATTCTGGGAAATATATATGTACTTAATCATGTTTTTCTGACGAATTGAGCCTTTATAGATTATCGAAATTTTATATCTTTACTCAAATAAATATATATCTGTAGGTACCTAATTTCATTCTGTACATTCAATTCGCTCGGACACGGAATATGCGTTTGAAATGAATCTTTGACACAATAAAAGATCTCATTATTATCTACAAAAAAGCCTTACTACTTTATTTTTGTATGTCCTAATGGAGCCACGATTTCAAAATAACTGAAGTTTTGCGTGCGCGGCATCTGATAAGAGCAGGATAGAGAGTTAAAAAACAAACGCGTTAGAGCGGGACCGAATTTTAGCATAGTGCAGCCCCTTAATCGACACCAACGTTCGTTCCAGAGAACATTTTTCAGCAGCTCTTGCAGGTATGCATGTGTGTTACATAGAAATTGTTTAACCCAAGTTCCTGGTATTTCTTGCATCTTGTTCCTGACGCAAACAATCAAGATAAATTCCTTCTTTATTTTTACCTCTGCAGTCGTTTACAAGTTTTGCTACGGAATCTATTCAATAAACTCTTAAAAATATGTTGTAATATTGTAGAACTCAAGTGAAATGTAAACACTGCTCAGATAATCTACAGCTAACGAGCGGCGTCATTAACTGATCTCCGATATTGAAGCACTAACGACCTCTCCCTCCTCTGATATTAGTGTACATTGAATTGTAAGCGACTTTACTTGTACACATATTGTTCAAGAAGTTTTAGCCAATAACGTAACGCTTTCTGTGAGCTAAGACCAAGGTCTACCAATGAGAAACTACATTATAAGTAGCCAGTTTAAATTGTAGTTTTGGTTTATTAGAAGTTAATAATAAAAAGGTAAAAATGAGAATTTTACTCAAGATATATTTCGGGCCCCACTGGGGCCAATATTTAATTTATTGTCAAATTCTCAACTGATGCCGGGCCCAGTGAGGCCCGAAATATATCTTGAGTAAAATTCTTATTTTTACCTTTTTATTATTAACTTTTAATAAAGTAAAACTACATTAAAAATCTTATAAAACAGAGACAAATATATATTTATCAAACAGTTTAAATTGTTAAACAGTATGTTAATTGTACTTCTAACAATGTAAGAACTTATTATGTTAGTAGTGTACTTCTAACACGGCAAATAATAAAAAAAATCTCGGAGGGCCCAAACAAAAATCATCGAAAAAGTTGCATTTTTTTACAGGCTGGTGTATCAAGTAAAGTTACAAAGATTCGGTGTAAAAGTATGGTGGAAAAATGCACAATTAGTCATGATCTTGTCCAAATAATGTTAATACAGCATTTTAATTTAGTTTTGAGAAGATCAACTGTGTATACGACTTCAAATTCTTGCTTTATAAAACTCACTAATACTGAACTATTGGCATCAATTGCGACATACTAAAATGCTTTTCAATTTTTTATGTCTTAATTAGAAAAACAAAGTTAAGTTATGCACTTTGCGCTAAGCGACTGACGTTTAACAATCGCGTCCATTTTTTGCTACGACGTAGCAAAACAACTGCAACGATCTCGTTGTGGACTTTGTAGTCTAAATGCATATTTGCGTCAGGGGACGCCTAGCTACGCTAAAGCCTGTAAAATAAGTTCAGCTACTCACGATTTCGCCAGATTTCACTCAACTAGTTTCTCTGAAATCGTACGATTTCTTTCGGAGGCAAATAGGTTCCCCGTTTTGTACAGTTTAATTATAAGTGAGCATAGGGAAATCCAACTTCAATTATTTTACAGTCGTACAACATAACAATAATTTTCTTAATTTAATCCGTAAAATGGGTTTAAGACTGTACCTGAGCCTAGAGTATGACCAACTCCAGTTTATCTAGGATTCGTTTGAAGAAATTCGGACTCTCCTTGTATTGAAAAAAATAAATTTGGTTTATTAATCTTTTCTCTAGGGATCTTACGTATAAACAATGTACTAAGATTTATACTTTTGTCAAAAAAAAATGTTTTGCACCCTCTTTTTTTTTTGGTTTTCAAACGTTCGCTTGAAGAACGCGGTTAAGAGATCAACTTGATTTTTTTTTCATAAAATAGTTAATAGAAATATAAAGGCAAATCATCTAAATTCAATATTTGTTTCCCTACAAAACATTTCAGTATTAGCTAAAAACACACCAATTTGTTGTTTCGCTGTGTGCAGTGGCGTGCATAGAACTTTTTTCCGGAAAAGCAATCAGAAAGTCAAGTAGTACAATAAAAAAAAATATGAAAAAATTTAAATAACACTTTCAAAAAAAAAGTTTGTATGAAAATGTTCACTCTAGGAAAGGCAGTGCCTACCCTGGCGTCATACAAACATTTTTTTTTCAAAGTGTTATTAAAATTTTTTCATATTTTTTTTATTGTTGTACTTGACCTTCTGATTGCTTTTCCGGAAAAAAGTTCTGTGCACGCCACTGGCTGTGTGATCACTAGTATTACACGTCTAAGAAAAAGAGGCCAAAGAGCCAACATATAATCGCCGCTATGAAAAGCAAATAAAGTCTTTGCATTAGACTTATTGTGCTGGACGGGTAATAAAAAAAGTTGCTAGGGTATGCCATCCTCTTAAGATAATATTAATTAAGTTATGATTCAAACTCGAAAGATAAATCCTCTGTTTTATTTGCAATTTTGAAAATTAAAGAATAAGCAAGATTCCTCGGACAGTGATTAAGTTTAGCAATTCAGCGTGGGAATGTCGCGAGCATACTGGGCACCTTGCCGCGGAGCAGCGATTTGGATATAGCTTTTTATTTGTTATTTATGTTTCCTGATTTTTTTTACATTAAAAAAAGATAACAAGGAAAATAAAGTAATAAAAACATTAAGAAAACTTTATTCTAACTTGTTAAAAATTTATTTATTTTGCTCATATTTATTTCGGAAGGGGAATATGCTGAGCAAAAATGCTACTGGACATGGAAATGCTGGAAATTGCATTACCCAAAATATCCAACTCAAATTCACTGAAATATTTTCCATGCCGAACTAGAATATTTTCAGCACAACAACCGAGTGACATAATTTGTGTCTAAAAATCCTGGAAGTGACGTCACAAAGCGAGCCAATTTCATCGCGAAAATTCGTTTCGTAATCATATAACCTACAATGTAGTTGGGCCCGGCGTAAAAGTGGGAAGATAAAAATTTATTTCTATTGCTAGATCAAATAAAATTTTATTCCTACCGCCCTGAGTGGCTGCGAGATTAATACATCATATAGACGGGTTCCGTACCATAAAATTATGAATTGAAATTCATAACTTCCCGCACAAAGTAACCTAAACTTAGCCAGTTTATGCAGTTTATTGGTTTGAAAAATGGTGCAACTTTTCCACGATATATTTATTCACCAAACATTTTGATTATTCATTTATCTATTTTGTCTTGTTTTCTCTGTTAGTACTTACCATACTACTTAGTACCATAGACAAAGAGAGGTGTCAAAAGTATGAGATGGCATTATTATGTACCGTATTAAGTATTTTTAAGTTATTTGTTACATAAATAAATATTAGATGTTTGTGTAATAAAAGTACAAGAATTTAATGTATAATTTATTAAAGATGATGTAGAACCATCAATCGAAGCTGTCGAGTATTTAAAATCTCCTGTTTTGTAGAAACCTCCTAAAAAGAAACGAACCCGATTTTTTTTTTGTTTTCGAAGAATTTACGTGTTTTCTTTATTGAAACAAAATAATACTTAAATAACATTAAAATACTTTTCAATGCATGTGCTCGTAAAGGCCCACTTTTTATGCATCAAAACCGAACAAAAAGTCGATTATTTTGCCCTAGGGCTTTATTATTATTATTATTTTTTTATTTATTTACAATGGTTGGCTAACCTGCAGCCTTTCCTGTGTACCATAGATGTTTTACTTTTTTTTCCACTGTTTAACGGCTCTGGATACAGTCCTTTTGAGCCAATTATAATTTAAAGTTCACAAGATTATATTTATTTTCATTTCCTCACACTATGCATTGAAAAACGTAGTATGATACACGGGCGTAAAAGCAATAAATTACTCGGTTACGTTTAAAACACTCGCTACGCTCGTGTTTTAAATCGTCCTCGTAATTTATTCCTTTTCGCCCTAGTAGCATAAACTACTATAAAACCTACCTACAAAACAAAACTTACCTAAACAAAACCCTTATAAAATCTATAGGTACCTAATCTAGATCGCCACCGTCATGTAAAAGGGTACCTAGAAGGCTGTATTACAGTATGTATATATATGTTTATAGGTAACAATCATCTGTATCGTATATATAAGTACTTATACTATATTCTATACAATATACATGTTTTTTAGTTTATATTATTGTATTTAACACAAGTACCTAACACAAAATTTTCATTTTGTTTTAAATTAAATAAGTTTTATGTAGCCGCGTTTTACAGACGACTATTTATTCCCAACGGGATGGGTGCTGAGACCTATCACCTTTTTTCGGGCACTAATATACGCTTTTAAGGGCATGAGGTTTCCTGGTGATGTTTTTCTTCACCGTTCAGCAACTGTTAAGTATTAGGTAATATAAATACTATGCACATAAATTCCGAAAAACTCATTGGTGCATGCCCGACCGGGGATCCAACCTGGATCTAAAGATTGAGAGGCCAGCGTTTTTTGATACAATTATCTACAACTTGTATTATTATTATTATAACCTTTGTACCTAAAGCCTCCATTGTATATGGTACCAACATCAAATAGATGTATCAGCAACAAGTTCTCAAAAAAGCAAACATCATAACTTTAACCGAACGTATACTGGAAAAACGGTACCCTCCCCTTTTTTTTTACAAACAGCCTCAATATTCAGTTAAAACCCAGCAGCGCCCAACACTGTAACGATAAAACAGAGTCGTTCCACCAAAACAAGAAAAGAATAGAACAATGCAATAAAATGCACTCTTTCTACTTGTTCCAAACACCACAGTGAAAAACTGTATAATTGTAGCCGTACATAACGTAGTTGGGGATAAAAACGACCACCTGCAGCAGTGAGGTGGGAAATAAATGGGGAGCTCCAATGACAATGGCATTAGAGCTACTTGAGCTAAATATTATTAGGAGTAAGAGACTCACCGTGTTTAGTTTTTACATTTTCCGGAACTTAATCACTAATGCGAGGAAATAAAAAACAACTTACAAAAAGTACTTTATGACAAAGATTTTACTTTCTTTTCAGTCCTCCACTTAATAAAATCGTCATAGGTTCTCAAATATCTATCTTTTGAAATCGGAGGCAACAGGTTTTCTACGACTGCCTTTGCCTGTAGTTTATCGATTTAGGCGTCAAATCAAAATCATTTTTATGTCTTGAGTTCATAATTTTTTCGTTGAAAATATATTTCCAACAACGTTTTCAACAAGATTTGTGTGGCGCCAATTTTCTTTTTTTTTTCATATGGTTTTCTTGCTTGCTTGCTTGCGATCGTTTTAAAAGGAAAACCAATTTATCATGTCACTTTTACAGATCTTGTACCAAGAAACAAAAAAAGCCTCAGCCTCACCTGATTTTCAAAATGCTTACCTCCCTAGGGTTGTAAATCGCATGAAAAAAAACATAATCTAAACTCGGTGAGTCCCATCCTCCTAATAATGTTTATAGTGACGTTGTATGAAATCTTACTTGAGATTACAAATAATTGTTCTTTTTATTAATTTTTTACACATCTACACACAAGGAACAAAAACGAATGTATTATGTTTTTTTTTTATTAGTAATGAATTTTTTTTTTACAATATCTTTTTATTTACTGCTTATTACTTTATTTATTTAAAGGTTGCTTGATACGACACACAAAATCATAGTAGAAATGAATAAAGACGTAATTACGTTACCAAATGAAGTAAAAATTTATTTTAAATTTTATATCATTCATCCATCATCCATCCATCAGCCTAGTTCGTCCACTACTGGACATAAGCCTTTCCAGGACTTTGCCACTCCCGGCGGTCATCCTGGAAAAATTGCCCATACTCACACACGCTGGGCAGGCGGGTTGGTGAGCGTAGTGCCGGAACCCTCGCACCTGTGACGCTGCTGCCCGTCACAAGTCTGTTCTATATAAGGCCCGGCTATTAGGGATGGATATACTGTCATCCATCGGTCCCAGACATGGTGGGCCTCCTGGTTTTTTGCCTGTGCCAACGGCAATTTGATATGTAAAGACCTAATATACGGACGGCCCCCTAGGCTGCAACAACACTTTCGATCAAGAGCATTAGTGGCCAACCATATACAGCGTGTGGCAGTACCACACAATGATGAAGACTTATTTTAACTAGGCTGAGTGAAAGGTTTGCTGGCTGCAGAGCCAACTGCACGAAATAGGCCAGTAAAGTGGTCCAAGGCTAGCGTTTGACATAAAAAAGCTGGCGTGGCTGGACTTAATACTTTTTTCAATGCATGTGCTCGTAAAGGCCCACTTTTTATGTATCAAAACCGAACAAAAAGTCGATTATTTTGCCCTAGGGCTTTATTATTATTATTTTTTTAATTCATTTACAATGGTTGGCTAACCTGAAGACTTTCCTGTGTACCATAGATGTTATACTTTTTTTCCACTGTTTAACGGCTCTGGATACAGTCCTTTTGAGCCAATTATAATTTAAAGTTCACAAGATTATATTTGTTTTCATTTCCTCACACTATGCATTGAAAAACGTAGTATGATACACGGGCGTAAAAGCAATAAATTACTCGGTTACGTTTAAAACACTCGCTACGCTCGTGTTTTAAACCGTCCTCGTAATTTATTCCTTTGCGCCCTAGTAGCATAAACTACTATTTTACTTATCTTTGAAAGCTGCCAGCGGTCACAACTCGGTTTTTTTAGAATATAAGTAATATTGAAGAAAATTCCGCTAATCCACCATTAGATGTTATTAAATTTGTAATTCAGACAAAATATATTTAACCGAAGAAATTAAAAGTAGTTATTACAGAGGAATTTTCACTGAATTTCCTGAAAATGTTCATGTACCCAGATAAAATATAATTGAAAAGCCTTTTTATTCCGCTAGACTTGTAACATGGTTTCCAAAATCAGATAGACACATTTCAGTTAGGTATTTATAGATGAAAAAATAATGAATAGAGTATTATTGCGTATTATTTATAAATTATTATTATACATACGGCTTGAACACTCACGTGTGATTGTTCTGGGGGTAATACTGTGGAATTACCACCATCTTACTTAGGACAGCTCCTCTTACTCTCCCCCGAATTACTTCGAGGGAGTCTCCAAGTAAGATGGTGGTACCTCCACAGTCGAGCCTGGCATAAGCTCTACCACCTGCTATGTTATGTTATGTTATGTTTTATTGTAAGTATACAATTTAAATTCAAAACCATTGCCACATCGAAGGGGCTTCTTATTCAAGTTCTATCCTCAACATAATGGTGACCCAGACGTCACCTCAATTGGAGAGTGAGAGCAGGGGAGTCGATTATTACGACTTCCGCAAAATGCAGACGAATGACTGATATGAAATATGAAACTGTCTGTAAACTACTCTCCCAAAAGGCTTCAAGAAGAAGAGAAGAAGAAGATGACTAGTCACTCGGCTGTATGGTTCTGTCATGATGGTGGTGACAAGCCAACTGTTTGTACGATTACAACTCTACGTAAGCGCAATAAGATGGTAAACCGTTACGCGTTGCAGACTATGCCTTCCTACTACCATCATTTCCTACTAGTTCCTAGACAGGTAATTAACAATAACCATCACAAAATCGAAAGGTTGACGAGGCACTTACAAAAAAAAACTCTTTATTAAGGGGGGCTTATTCCAATTTTGTCTCTTTTCTGATTCATTTTAAATCTATATTATAAATATCTTTATCGTAGATACATCTTTTTTGCAGATTCTTTGCGGTTCAAAATGCGATACGTCATTTGCTGCATCAAAAAATAATCCGAAACTTAGTCGATTTTTCATGTTTTTTTTCGTTTTACATAAAATTTACATTACCAAATCGTAGGAAAATTACAGGAAATTAGAGAAAATGTAAATTAGTAACTAAGTACGGTAGCGGATAGTTTTCTGAAAATTTCACTGTAGAAACGTTTTTTTAGCGAAAAACCTGTTTTTAAGAGCGCCCGATGTTTCGCGGTTGTCGTAACAGCCACGTCTCAGAGCGCGCTATTTTAAACTATAATAAAAGATCATAGAGTTCAGTTCTACTTGATGTAAAATGACGTGCTCAATGTCAGGAATAACGGGCCCTTAAGCATTATAGACCAAAATCTGCAGCAAAATAATTCAAAAGATATTCACGATTCCAGGTGCCGTTTTTACCAGGTTACATCCAATTACGTCGTTAAAGTAGGACTTAGCAACAAAGCTCTCGCTGCACTCACATCGTCACCCTTTTGCCTCACTGCGTAACTATTTAAAACTTTTCCAAGTATGCCTCGTAAACTGTGAGCGAGGTTCCGTCGGTGGTTTTATTTTAAAGCATAGTTGTGTTTTCTTGCTACCTTATTTAATAACTTACTTACTTAAATAGTTCTTTACTTAACGAAATAGTTCGTTACGTCGACGTGTTCATTTAAAAACTGCTAGTACTGATGGGTGAAGAAATACGGAGCGTAAATATAAAACCCCGACATGAATCCCCGAGGGGGTGTCAAAGGTGTTCCCGAGGTTGAACTGTGAAATAAACAGGTTACAAAAAAGAAAACATATGGACTCCTGGTCTTCCAAAAATTATGATTCTGTTCTAATGCCGTCTCTTTTGCACGCTTGAAAAAACTCTGACTCTACCCTACTTTCAAACCATTTTATGATTCACCCAAGTCAGCCTTTTTAAGGTTCCGTACCCAAAGGGTAACCAACAGGACTCTATTACTAAGACTCCGCTGTCCGTCTGTCTGTCCGTCTGTCACCAGGCTGTATCTCATGAACCGTGATAGTTAGACAGTTGAAATGTTCATAGATGATGTATTTTTGTTGCCGCTATAATAACAAATACTAAAAAACAGAATAAAATAAATATTTAAGGGGGCTCCCATACAACAAACATGTTTTTTTGCCGTTTTTATAGATAATGGTACGGAACCCGTACGGATCATACAAAACAATTTTTTCAACAAAACTTGGTGCGTAAATAATATCATTTTTGTCGCTCTTAAAAATATTAAATGTAATATTATTAAAACGGTTGGCATATAGTCAACAACAATCACACGTCAGTGTTCAAGCCGTATGTAATAATAATTTAATATTAAATGTCTTGAAAAATATTTAAAAAAAAATTGTGCGTGTAAGTTTCATTAGGAAACTTGTCTAGTTTAAACTAATCTTTGACTCATATACTTTGTTCGTTTCTTAAACAAGTAATCGTGTCTCAATGGATCTTGTTATATCACAGTCACACAAGCATTTGAAGAGCAGATATGTGGCTTTCAGAGAGGGCTATATGGTTGCGCCGTTCGATGTTGAAACTCTCGGGCCATGAGGCCCAGACGCGCGGCGACATTTTAAGGGCCTTAGTATCGCCAAATGGGTACTTTCTACAGCTTACTCCTCGCTTATGGCCAAACCAAAAATATTGAAAAAATGTGTTATGAATTATCAACTTTAAGACAACATATCCAACATTTTTCTTTTTTATACCAACAAAACTTCTATACGAAAAGAAATTTCTACCGAATGATGTTTTTTGGGCTTAAATTCCCTACTGCTCCAAAGCGACTAAGTCGATTTAATTCATTTATGCTTTGAGTATTAGATAAACTTGATAGCTATAAACATAGCATAGGATTATTCAATCAAACAATCACGTCCATATGAAAAGTATTATTTTCTACTACCTATTTCGCCTTCTCAAGGACGCAGCGAGCGTCGTAACAGCCACTACGCATTGCGCGCTGATATGAACGTTATTTCAATGTCGTTCCTATCGATATTCGTACCGACAAACATCAAGCTGCTAATTTGGCGACGGTAATCACCTTAAAATTATCAGCGCGCCTGCATGGTCGTTGCCTCTGGTGACCCCAATGAGCTTATCTCGGTCAGAGGATCAGTTTAGCGATCCAATGAGGTAACGCTGCCAGCGTCTTGGGTACTCTCCCCAACGGCGACAACCCACAAGCGGTTTTGCACCCGCCTTTTTCTATTTAATCTAAACAGTACATTTAAATTGCGATTGCAACATACACAATACATAGGTACTAAAGTTTTGTTGAATAACTATTGAGTGAATTTTTTATTTTTAAGTGTTCCGTTTCGATTAATTATAAAAAGGCGGGCTTTACACAATCCGGCTGCGAAACCGCTCTGAAAAAACAATTTTCATTTAATATAGTTGAAATGAATATTAACACAAGAAAAATCACAATTAAATCATTTTCGAAATATATTTCGGTCGATTTTTGGGCCGGCATCAGTCGAATGAGTAAAAAATTTGAATAGTGAATGACATGAAGTAAAAATATATACAACGTGTAACAGAAAGGTGTAACCATATTTGAAGAGCTTATTCAGTCAATGGTATAGAAAAACTTTTACTAGAGAACAAACCCTGTATCTCGAAAAAATAAATTATCTCTTTCATAGAAAAATGCAATGCCGCTCGGCTGAAATGTATGGAAGGGAGGATTTTTTTTTTGAGATTTTAAGGGTTGGCTCCAAAGTAAAAGTTGTTCTATACCATAGACTGAATAAGCTCTTCAAATATGGTTACACTTTTCTGTTACACCTTGTATAACCTTACGTGTAATCGCGTCACCTACCTTTGAACAATAATAAAAGAAATTAAAAAATATCACAAAAGCTTTTGTTTTTATAGATAAGCTTTCTATGCACCCTGGTCCTTATATATACATATATGTACTTTTGACTGTCCTGTTTGTCCACTTTTTGTAAAATTTTAGGATGCACATATTTATTGGCAGGTAATTTAAATTTAGAATAATTTTATATTAAAATTTAAATTTAATATAATATTTTTGTACCAATTTCAAGGGTGTTGCAGGATTATGATATTTAGTTTTCCTTCACCGTACTTCAAATGGCATAATAAGTAAAAATAATTAATACATAAATTCTAAAAAACACATCGGTACATGCTCCAATAGGAATTATTGACGCCAAGACCCCGCTCTTGCCCGACCCACAGCAAATTCCTCATAAAGTAACTCTAATCTTTTCAACTTTAAAGTTATTTCACACTCTTTTCAGCTTATAAATTAAATGAAACTTTAGTTCTAGTTCTAAAGATTGTTACTTATTTGTTAAGTCCAGCGTAACCGGCTAGACAGGATCGGTTAATCCTCCTTGTTTTACTGAACCCTAAAAAGCCGCTACACGGTTTTTATTGTGAAACTTTTTCTTTACCCTTCCACTGTAAATAAGATGAATGTTGTACTCCGAACTCCGTGGCACTGCTTTTTCAGCTTCAAAATGTTACATTAATTAAATTCCGAGCCAAATAGATACTATCGTACCCGCTTTTCAGCGAAGATCTCAAAAGTTGAAAAAGTCAGTATATGCTTTGATAGTTAAATTTCTGGGTATACCTTTGGAGCAGGCTAACTGATACGAGATAACATGGCCTTGTTTACATTTTATCATATTTTGACTGTCAATATGGTTGGCAATATGTATCAAACATACATACGTACATACATACACTCACATCTCCCGGAGAGGTAGGTGGAGACTAGATATTTCCGTCTGCTACGATCCAGATACACCTCTTTCGCCTCTTCCACATCCATCAACTCTCCATCTGTCCATCTGTCACCAGGCTGTATCTCTTGAACCGCGATAGTTAGACAGTTGAAATTTTTACAGAAGACGTATTTCTGTTGCCGCTATAACATTTAATACTAAAAAACAGAATAAAATAAATATTTAAGGGGGCTCCCATACAACAGACATGTTTTTTTTTGCCGTTCTTATAGATAATGGTACGGAAAGTTATCAATATTTATTTAGACTACCTGTACATCTAATTTTCTATATGCTTGCATAAGACTGGAATGACGGTGTACGTAAAAACCCTTACAGGTTTCTGATACACCTTTTTATTGTAAAATATGTATTTCTTTTTAGTTATTAATGTTTTTTGTTTTTTTAAAAACGTAAATATGCTGATAAATATGATAATACAAATATAACGTAATCTCAAGATATATTTCGGGTCCGACCTGGACCCGGCATCAGTTGAGTTTTAGTTATCAAATAAATAAAATAACCCTTCGTGCGGGAGTCCGATTCGCACTTGGACGGTTTTTAAACATCTTATTTAAGAGAAATATCGTTATCAGTAATTTTCGGATGATGCTGGAACAGGTGCCTTAATACGTCAAAGCACTACAATTTAAGGCGTATGACCACGCTAAATAAGCAACTCGATGTGTGTTGGTACAAATATCAACGGAAACGACATTGAAATAATATTCATTTCAGCGTGCCTTGAAAAGTGGCTGTTACGACAACCACTGCGTCTCCGGCTAGCCCAAAACAAAAGAAAATAATACTTTTCACATGGACGCCAAGAACGAAAAAAAAATGTTGATCTTAAATTTTTTAGATCTAAAAATTTCCTATAATTTGGTGAAATAATGAATAAAATCGCTTTAGGCGTTTGGAAGAAGTAAAAGAATTCTTGTGTTAATCATGCGAAACTTTCGATGACTTTCGATTTTTTTTGTCAAAACTAACAATAGAAAAACAGTTTATGAAATTTAAAATTTATTTTTGACTCTAACTATAATGCCTATCATATATTTTTATGAAAGTTTTTGGACCACCTGTGTGGGAAGAGTAGGCCGTCAAAAACAGGTCCAAATTGCAGTTGGCGTATCCATTCGCCTTAATACGCCAATTCGCCTTTGACGTATGTCAAAGCACTACAATTTAAAATGAACTAAGAACTCGAAGAGCAGACGTGTGCAAAAGCCTTGGATATAATGGTAGCGACGATTTAAAGAAGTATGTCTGCTACGTACCGAATAAAAATGCGCGGACCTATTTTCTACTTCCACCTATATTATCATAAAGAGCTAAAATAAAAGTGGGTCAGGGAATCTTTCGCTGAAGGTACATTCATTTTAGATCGCATGAAAGGAGTCTTCCCGAATGGCGTAAACTGAGATACAAACACTGATTACTGCAAATATTTTTGTCACACCCGAGGCAGTAAGACAAAGACTTAATTTACTGACCAATATTATATATGTCACGCCCGGGTCAGTAAGACAAAAACTTAACTTACTGACAGATCTGTCTGTCACAACCAGGGCAGTAAAACAAAGACTCAACTTACTGACAAATAGTACTGCGGTAGGGCTAAGCCCATTGTGAATGGTCGGACAGACAGATAAACTGACAAACAGAGAGCGGAGGCTTGGTAACATTAGTAATGGAGCTTCCTCTTTCTCTAGCCCTCTTCCCAGTTCAGCTGGGGTCGGGCCTCCTCGTATGTCAGCGCCAGGATATTCTATCCCGGGTTGTAATTGTGGACAGGTTCTGGTCTTTAATTTCCCTCTCGATATTGGACCACCAGGTTGATGGTGGTCGTCCTCTCCATTAACCATGGTGGTCTCCTCCTCGTCCTCAACATTAGTAATAGAGCCCAAAAAAAAATATTAATAGGACGACTTTTATCTTGAATTACGATAGATATTGATCCATTGTGGTTTAAATTTAAAACATTAGTATTTCATTCACGTCCAATGAACTGTCTGGCAACATTTAGCAATTAGTGAAAATGTTGA
Organism: Ypsolopha sequella; assembly: GCA_934047225.1. Classification (NCBI taxonomy): domain Eukaryota; kingdom Metazoa; phylum Arthropoda; class Insecta; order Lepidoptera; family Ypsolophidae; genus Ypsolopha; species Ypsolopha sequella. The sequence goes on along the minus strand of OW204002.1, from coordinate 5,128,673 downwards.
ATCTACTAAAACATTTATTTACTTTTACAAAGTTAGTAAATGTTTTTGGTAACAAAAGAGACCTCTTCAAAAGCTTTGCATTCTTCGCTTTAAAGAAGCCACATTAGATGCTTTAATGGAACAAGAGTAAATTATAAGTATTTTGTTTTAACGAGCATGTACTTATTTAAGAAAACCGCACATTTAGCAGTACATTCAACTATTTAAGGGGCTCCACAATGCTAAACATCAGTTTTGTATTGGATTCAGTTCCGTCAATGTAGATTGTAAAAATTAAAAAAAATATGGCGTGTTTTTTTACTCAAGACAATTATTAATTACACTTTATAAATAAACATACTTTCAATCTTCTATTAATTACATAACTTTTAAAAAAGCATGAATTTCACGAAAAAAGCGATTCAGTTTCCATGTTTCAAAACCGATTGAAACGAAACCAACACACGAGTAACTAACTAGAAAAAAACATATTTATTACATAAAGAAATTATGGTTAAAGTCCTAACGGAGCCGCGATTTCAAAATAACTGAAGTTTTGCGTGCGCAACATCTGATTAGAGCAGGATAGAGAGTTAAAAAACAAACGCGTTAGAGCAGGACTGAATTTTAGCATTGTGCAGCCCCTTTTGTAAATAAAATATTCATATTCATATTTATATTCTTTATTGTACACAAAAAAAACATATTATTTGCACATTGTACTTAGAGTTTCATGTACATAGGCGAGCTTATCTCTAGAAGTCATAATAAAAAGTAGACATACATACGTGAACACTAAAATATGTTTTCAATGCATGTGCTCGTAAAGGCCCACTTTTTATGCAGCAAAACCGAACAGAAAGTCGATTATTTTGCCCTAGGGCTTTATTTTTTTTTTTTTTCATTTGTTTGCAATGGTTGGCTAACCTGCAGCCTTTCCTATGTACCATAGATGTTATACTTTTTTTTCCACTGTTTAACGGCTCTGGATACAATCCTTTTGAGCCAATCATAACTTAAAGTTCACAAGGTTATATTTGTTTTCAGTTCCTCACACTATGCATTGAAAAACGTAGTATGATACACGGGCGTAAAAGCAATAAATTACTCGGTTACGTTTAAAACACTCGCTACGCTCGTGTTTTAAATCGTCCTCGTAATTTATTCCTTTGCGCCCTTGTAGCATAAACTACTATAATATACTTACACCCTATGATTATAAATAACAACAATATACCTACATAAATAATTATTATGTAACTATTTAAACAATAAACATATTTACTTATATACATAACATTTACAATAAATAAGATAAAAAATACATAAAAATAGTTAAAATAAATATTGTGCTATCTACAGATACTCATGAAATTGAAAGGTAGTCATTCACTCTGTTTTTAAAAATACCGAGTGTAGGACAGTCTCTGAAACAGCATTTTAAGTTGGTTTTGACTAGCGGGTCTACCACGTAATTCTGATTTTCATCAACATCAACTTGAGATTGAAATTTGACGTGCGTGCGACGACGCCCGCCTAACATGCCATCTCTTTTGCACGCGTTGAATTTCGCATGCATTTGCTTGTAGTTGATACAAATCAGAATTACGTGGTAGGGCCTCAGAGCATGACTAAATATGCAATAAATTACAAACTCATGCTTTATAAACCTCACTCATATTAAACTATTGGTGTTAACTGCCACATACCAAATTTTTTTTCAATATTTAATTTCTAAGATTATTATTACATACGGCTTGAACACTCACGTGTGATTGTTGTTGACTATATGCCAACCGTTTCACCGATACAATTTCGGCATTATCAAGGCGAGTGTCGTTCTTAGGACGACGACGCGGCGTTCACCGTCGTTGTCAAACGGGCACTGGCAGCCGCCGATCGGCGAGCTGCACGCATTGCTCGTGCGCTGAGCGTTGGCTGCGTCGTCGATAGGGGTGGGATGGTGGATGCACTTGATTCCTTTGATTGTTCCAATTGTTTGCTATTAGGGGCGGTTATTAAACAAAACGATGTTGTGAGTTCGTTTTGTTTAATAACCGCCCTTAATAACAAACAATTGGAACAATCAAAGGAATCAAGTGCATCCACCATCCCACCCCTATCGACGACGCAGCCAACGCTCAGCGCACGAGCAATGCGTGCAGCTCGCCGATCGGCGGCTGCCAGTGCCCGTTTGACAACGACGGTGAACGCCGCGTCGTCGTCCTAAGAACGACACTCGCCTTGATAATGCCGAAATTGTATCGGTGAAACGGTTGGCATATAGTCAACAACAATCACACGTGAGTGTTCAAGCCGTATGTAATAATAATTTAGTATGTCAGCTCACGCGAGTTTTAATAATATTATTCTAAGATTATGTTTATTTTGCGAAATCCATCGCTATGAATACTCTAAATATTCTGTATGTGCAGTACAAGCTAGTATATAAAGCAGATGCAAAAATAACAGTGGACAAGTATGATGGAAGAATTCGCCGGTCTAGGTAGGAACCTCGGTGGCGCAATTGGTAGCGCGCTTGTCTTGATAACAAGAGGTCGCAGGTTCGAATCCTGGCCCGGGGAAATTTTTCAAATTCTTATCTTTGGATTTGTTTCTGATTGATATTTTCTAGTTTGTAATGCACTCTAATACTATTTAACTTCTAGACAAAAAAAACAAAAAGTTAAGTTATGCACTTTTTGCTAAGGGCAGTTGACGTTTTAACCTTAAATTTTAAAATTCTAATTTACAATGACCGATTGAAACTTTGCAATGACAGTTTATATAATAACTTTAAAATTCTAATTATATCAAAAAATATTATAAGAAGCCGACTCCACACCTACAAACTTTCTCAGTTTTTCCAACTTTAGGTATATATCGATCCGACTATCCTAACCCTGCTTATAAAGCAAATACAACTGGGTTAGAAAAAACACACGAAAAGGCACAGCCTGCACTTTTGTTCCATTGAACAACACCGTACACTGGTTATGGCGATTTTAATACACAATATGCTACAACTAATTGTTGATCAAAACACTCAAAATGCAATATCTCTTTCAAAAAAACACAAATCAACACCATTGTAACATCGCGAATATCTCTTTCAAAAAAACACAAATCAACACCAATATCTCTTTCAAAAAAACACAAATCAACACCATGTAACATCGAGTATATCTCTTTCAAAAAAACACGAATCAACACCATTGTAACATCGAGAATATCTCTTTCAAAAAAACACAAATCAACACCATTGTAACATCGCGCATTTTTTCCAATCCATCTTGAAAACTATCCTTACAATGTTGGCTCCTCACTGTGTAGATTATCCCTTGATTTATTGTAGTTGAGAAGATTATGGGAACCTGGTTTAGATTTCACATTGAGATAATTGCAGTCTACTGGATGATGCAATGTGTTATACAAATAATACGTACATAACAAAGACTTTTCTGTTAGTTTCCAATCCACCTTATAGCGTGTATAGAGATTGTGTGCGCACAGTGTGAACGCGCCAAGTTCGCGACGAGATTTCCACAGCAGATTGTTCAGCAAGAGTACATTCACATAGGATTCTACTACGTTGGTACTAACTTCCTATAATTTATATTTTCTCAGCTTTTCAGTATATTTCTACCATTTTAGGAAATATCGGTTTGAGAGGTTTACAAGTCAGGAACGTAAAAGGGGTTTGAAGATTTTTGGCCACCAATTTTTTTTTCTGGTGTATAATGTTAATAGGGATGCCAAACTCCATACAACCATCTTAAAACCCCTTTAAATTGTACATTTAGGGGGATACAAAGACATCTGAAATTCGCGCATTGAAAAACTCTCACAAGTTAATATTCCAACATAAATTGAGTATAAAACAAACGAAAAGTTAACCGTAGAGTTAACCAGAGTATAAGGCAGTATTTTTTTAGGGTTCCGTACCCAAAAGGTAACCAATGGGACCCTATTACTAAGACTCCACTGTCCGTCTGTCTGTCCATCTGTCTGTCCGTTTGTTTGTCCGTCTGTTTGTCCATCCCTCTGTCCGTCTGTCTGTCTGTCCATCTGTCTGTCAGTCTGTCACCAGGCTGTATCTCATAAACAGTGATAGTTAGACAGTTGAATTTTTCACAGATTTTTCACACATTTCTGTTGCCGCTATAACAACAAATACTAAAAAACAGAATAAAATAAATATTTAAGGGGGCTCCCATACAACAGATATGTTTTTTTTTGCCGTTTTTATAGATAATGGTACGGAACCCTTCGTGTGCGAATCCAACTCGCACTTGGCCAGTTTTCTATTTTTTTTCGTTGTGTATCATTATAGACGTCCGTCTCGTATGAAAACTTCTCACACCCCGCCGCCACCGCCACCGGGCCAAATAACCCTAAAAGATTGTCTGCAAAAAGAGCTTTATAGGGAGTAACCTCACAGCTAAGGACTTGTTCTTACCTCAACAACATAAACAGCTAGCTCTACGAGTAATAAGTTGCAGTAAGAAAGGATTTCTACCGTTGAGCCTTCACACTTCGCACAAAGCTGACAATACAAGGTGGTAGCGCCTTAATACCAGTAATACTTTTAAGCTGTCTTTCTAATTTCTAACTCACATTAAATTGACATATACATTTATGTAGTGTATCATATTTAAATACCTATAATATATACAAGGTGTAACAGAAAGGTGTAACCATATTTGAAGAGCTTATTCAGTCAATGGTATAGAACAACTTTTACTATGGAACAAAACCTGTATATTATTGTATAAATATTTTACTGTTTCATAGAAAAATGCAATGCCGATCGGCGGAAATGTATGGAAGGGCAGATTTCAGGGTTGGCTTCATAGTAAATGTTGTTCTATATCATTGACTCAACAGCCTCTTCAAATATGGTTACACTTTTCTGTTACACGTTGTATATATATATATATATATATATATATATTATTTTAAAACCTACTCTTTGTTTAGTTTTTAGACCGTTAGGTCGTTAGGTATACTTTTACTTTTAGGTTAGTAGTGTATGTTGACTATAATATTTATTATAGTTACATACATATTTATATCACTCATTATATTTCAATAAGCCAATGTATAATGTTTCTTCATCTCTGTCATTTATGGTTGACTGGAAGAAATTTCTTTCAGAAATAAGTCCGCCTTTGCCCTGTATTTCTCTTAAATCTGTATTTATCTGTGTTTTTGTGTGCAACAAAGTGTTTATTGTTATTCTATATCATTATGGTTTATAATTGCAGAAAAGGAGTACATCTGGATGGAAAGATCTTTGAATTCGAACCCGAGAAGTCATCGCTTAACATGGGATTACTGTACCACTAAGCTATTCACACAATTGGCGAAATTACATACTAAATTGCTTTCCCGAAAGAGAGATGTAAAGCCGTATAACAGGTGGATTGTAAAATGCCCGCCTTTTTGTTACTAATCAAAACTGAAAACTTAAATTCAAAATTTTCTAAATTATTATCCTTCAAAATCTGAATACCTTTGTATTGTGTACACTTGCATTGCAAAGTTTCCATTGGTATCTGTAGATTAGAATTGTTAAGTTTTAAATATTAATTTAAATATTTGAATTTAAGTGTTCAGTTTTGATTAGCTATAAAAAGGCAGCTTTTTTGTCATTGATTGTCGTTTCGTTTAAATCTGTCAATCTAAATTATCAAAAAACAAACTTACTCTTAACAGAATGATCGCCTTAAGTTTCAGAGACGATAAATATATCAATTTCAATTAAAACTTAAATGCAGACTGAGATAGCTGAATTCGTGGTATTTTGTGACTGAACTGCACAAAGTTGGGTTATCTCCATAAACCGATTACCGACGTCAAATACAACTTATAAAATTTGCTGCCAGTGACACAATTAAAGTAAATTTGCACAAACTTGCTTTTAGGCATCCTAAAGTAACAGCTAAGTATATTAAACTTTGCTCTTCAAGAGGTTATGTAAATTAAATTTTTGCCAGTGTCACTTTAAGGTTAAAGATCAGTCGCTTAGCGCAAAGTGCATAACTTAACTTAGTTTTTCTTGTTTATAAGTTAAAAATTGAAAACCTTTTGGTATGTGGTAGTTGGCGTCAATAGTTCAGTATTAGTTTATAAAGCATGAGTTTTAAATTTAATACACAATTAGTCATGATCTTTTCCAAACAACGTTAAAACAGCATTTTAAGTAAGTTTTAAAAAGGTCATGACTAATTGTGTAAACAATTTCAAACTCTTGCTTTATAAACCTCACTAATACCAGAGAATATAAAGTATGAACAATTGGCGTCAAGTGCCACGTACCAAAAGGTTTTTCAATTTTTTACTTCTAAACAAGAAAAACAAATTTACGTAGTAGAATTTGTATCTGCTATTCTGCTATCAGTGTAAGGCGGGCGTCTTGTGACAATCAAACTGAACGCAGCCCAGGGAATTTGCGCGCGATAAAGGATGTAAATTTACGTAGTAGAGTTTGTATCTGCTATTCTGCTATCAGTGTAAGGCGGGCGTCTTGTGACAATCAAACTGAACGCAGCCCAGGGAATTTGCGCGCGATAAAGGATCTAAATTTACGTAGTAGAGTTTGTATCTGCTATTCTGCTATCAGTGTAAGGCGGGCGTCTTGTGACAATCAAACTGAACGCAGCCCAGGGAATTTGCGCGCGATAAAGGATGTAAATTTACGTAGTAGAGTTTGTATCTGCTATTCTGCTATCAGTGTAAGGCGGGCGTCTTGTGACAATCAAACTGAACGCAGCCCAGGGAATTTGCGCGCGATAAACGATGTAAATTTACGTAGTAGAGTTTGTATCTGCTATTCTGCTATCAGTGTAAGGCGGGCGTCTTGTGACAATCAAACTGAACGCAGCCCAGGGAATTTGCGCGCGATAAAGGATGTAAATTTACGTAGTAGAGTTTGTATCTGCTATTCTGCTATCAGTGTAAGGCGGGCGTCTTGTGACAATCAAACTGAACGCAGCCCAGGGAATTTGCGCGCGATAAAGGATGTAAATTTACGTAGTAGAGTTTGTATCTGCTATTCTGCTATCAGTGTAAGGCGGGCGTCTTGTGACAATCAAACTGAACGCAGCCCAGGGAATTTGCGCGCGATAAACGATGTAAATTTACGTAGTAGAGTTTGTATCTGCTATTCTGCTATCAGTGTAAGGCGGGCGTCTTGTGACAATCAAACTGAACGCAGCCCAGGGAATTTGCGCGCGATAAAGGATGTAAATTTACGTAGTAGAGTTTGTATCTGCTATTCTGCTATCAGTGTAAGGCGGGCGTCTTGTGACAATCAAACTGAACGCAGCCCAGGGAATTTGCGCGCGATAAACGATGTAAATTTACGTAGTAGAGTTTGTATCTGCTATTCTGCTATCAGTGTAAGGCGGGCGTCTTGTGACAATCAAACTGAACGCAGCCGAGGGAATTTGCGCGCGATAAAGGATGTAAATTTACGTAGTAGAGTTTGTATCTGCTATTCTGCTATCAGTGTAAGGCGGGCGTCTTGTGACAATCAAACTGAACGCAGCCCAGGGAATTTGCGCGCGATAAACGATGTAAATTTACGTAGTAGAGTTTGTATCTGCTATTCTGCTATCAGTGTAAGGCGGGCGTCTTGTGACAATCAAACTGAACGCAGCCCAGGGAATTTGCGCGCGATAAAGGATGTAAATTTACGTAGTAGAGTTTGTATCTGCTATTCTGCTATCAGTGTAAGGCGGGCGTCTTGTGACAATCAAACTGAACGCAGCCCAGGGAATTTGCGCGCGATAAACGATGTAAATTTACGTAGTAGAGTTTGTATCTGCTATTCTGCTATCAGTGTAAGGCGGGCGTCTTGTGACAATCAAACTGAACGCAGCCGAGGGAATTTGCGCGCGATAAAGGATGTAAATTTACGTAGTAGAGTTTGTATCTGCTATTCTGCTATCAGTGTAAGGCGGGCGTCTTGTGACAATCAAACTGAACGCAGCCCAGGGAATTTGCGCGCGATAAAGGATGTAAATTTACGTAGTAGAGTTTGTATCTGCTATTCTGCTATCAGTGTAAGGCGGGCGTCTTGTGACAATCAAACTGAACGCAGCCCAGGGAATTTGCGCGCGATAAAGGATGTAAATTTACGTAGTAGAGTTTGTATCTGCTATTCTGCTATCAGTGTAAGGCGGGCGTCTTGTGACAATCAAACTGAACGCAGCCCAGGGAATTTGCGCGCGATAAACGATGTAAATTTACGTAGTAGAGTTTGTATCTGCTATTCTGCTATCAGTGTAAGGCGGGCGTCTTGTGACAATCAAACTGAACGCAGCCCAGGGAATTTGCGCGCGATAAACGATGTAAATTTACGTAGTAGAGTTTGTATCTGCTATTCTGCTATCAGTGTAAGGCGGGCGTCTTGTGACAATCAAACTGAACGCAGCCCAGGGAATTTGCGCGCGATAAAGGATCTAAATTTACGTAGTAGAGTTTGTATCTGCTATTCTGCTATCAGTGTAAGGCGGGCGTCTTGTGACAATCAAACTGAACGCAGCCCAGGGCATTTGCGCGCGATAAAGGATGTAAATTTACGTAGTAGAGTTTGTATCTGCTATTCTGCTATCAGTGTAAGGCGGGCGTCTTGTGACAATCAAACTGAACGCAGCCCAGGGAATTTGCGCGCGATAAAGGATGTAAATTTCAGAAAATTCCGGACATAATAGGTATAATTTTAAAAGTTTAATTCGCTTAAATTAAATTATGTTAGGGTGTGTTAATTCAAAAACCATTTCGACATTTAGGTTTAATAAGCCGTATTTTAGAACCTCATGATGATGAATATTTTTACAAAAAAGCTGCAACTTCCATTCTTTACAACGAAAAGATAAAGGTCTGATAAAACATGTCTGTGTGTTTAACATTTATCAGGTAAATAGTTGACGCAGCATAGTTAAGCAAAAACCTTTGAAATACAAAAGGCAAAGTCCTAAGGCGCCTTTTCCTAGCGTCATCCAAAAATGAATATATCGATAAAGTTATGTTTCTTGAATATATCACGAGTATACGTAGGGCGGCTGACATGTAATCTCCTTGGTCAGGAATATATACAAAAATAATGCTGGCTGGTATGGATTTTTATTCGTTTGTTATTCTTTTTTCAAAATGTATTACATTCATTTGTTTATTGCATCACGTTTATTTGTCTCCTACAATTGTTTCGAACATGTCGGTAGAAAAAGTGAAAATGGATAAAATCGATCAGCGTGCGGTGATTAAGTTTTTGAATAAAGAAGGGAATACGCCTTCGGAGATCAGACATCGTATGTTACGTGTCTTTGGCAGTTCGTGTTCTTCCGAATTTGTTATAAAGTTTTGGTCAAGGCAGTTTAAATTAGGTCGTGAGAGCCTCGAAGATGATCCTCGTAGCGGAAGACCAGTTTCGGCCGTCACCGATGAAAATGTAGCCAGGGTGAAAAAAATTATATTAGAGGACCGACGAGTGAAGCAGTGGGAGATAGCTAGAGATGTGGGCGTCAGTAAAGAGCGAGTCAATGAAATAATTCATGAGCATTTGAACATGTCCAAGGTTAGTGCACGTTGGGTCCCTAGAATGTTGACTGCATTTGACATGGAGAGGCGTGTCAAATGTTGCGAAGAGTTTTTGGACATGAGTCGAGGGAAAGAGGAAGAAATAATTTCTAGAATTGTAACATGTGATGAGACTTGGATTCGACAATGGGACCCAGAAAGTAAGCAAAAGTCGTTACAGTGGAAATTTAACGATGAGAAGCCGCCTCGGAAATTCAAGGTCTGTCCATCGGCCGGTAAACTTATGGCTACAATCTTTTGGGACACAGAAGGGATTTTGCTCATAGATTATTTACCGAAGAAAACTACAATGAATGCTGATTATTACTCAAACTTATTATACCAACTAAGAGAGACAATAAAAGAAAAATGGCGAGGTAAACTAAGCAAAGGAATTCTGATTTTGCACGATAACGCACCAGTGCATACCGCACGCACAACAAAGCTAGCAATTAAAGACAATGCCTTCGAAACCATTGATCACCCCCCTTATAGTCCAGATCTAGCCCCCTGTGACTATTTTCTGTTTAGACTTCTCAAGAAAGACCTCAGGGGACGAAGGTTTATGACCGATGACGAAATGAAGGCAGCGGTTTCTGACTATTTTGACGACAAACCGTTTTTTTTTTTTTTTAATGGCTTAAATTCAATATTTGAAAAATTTAATAAGTGCATTTTATTAGCAGGGGACTATGTAGAAAAATAAAAATAAACTATCCAGTTACGTCATTTCTTTCATAGTTAGGTAGATTACTTTTCAGCCTCCTATAGCAGGTGGTAGAGCTGATGCCGGGCTCGACTGTTGAGGTACCACCATCTTAAATCGGGCTAGAGTAAGAGGATAGCTCACAGGCAAAAAATCAGGAGACCCTCCATGCCTGGGTCCGATAGATGGCGGTATACCCATCCCTAATAGCCAGGCCTTATATGGAACAGACTGGTAACGGGCAGTGGCATCACTGGTGCGAGAGTTCCGGCACCGCGCTCACCAACCCGCCTGCCAAGCGTGTGTGAGTACGGACAATTCTTCCAGGATGACCGCCGGGGGTGGCAAAGTCCCGGAAAGGCTTATGTCCAAGTGGATGAACTAGGCTGATGGATGGATGGATGGTATATCAAGATATACCGACTGGGCTACTGAGGTTCGTATCTGGAACGACGAATTTTTCCACCACACATGTACCTCAAACTTATTTGTAACTACTCAATATACCAGCTTGTAATACACATACTGAACGCTCACGAGGGCGTTATGTGATTTCACGCCTTGTTCATTCTGAACAGAAGGCGCTGTAGTCGCTACAATACCTGTTGCATCAGACAGTTAAGAAATTCACGGTTCTTATTAACTCAGATTATACGTTTATTTTGCGAAATCCATCGCTTTGAATACTCTAATTATTATTAGAGTTCATTACAAACTTGCAATCAATCAGAAACAAACTTATTATCTAACTAAAAACTGGATACTTTCTACTGCGGGAATCCCACTGTGGCCGCATTATCTTCTTCCACGCGGACGAAGGTGCGGGCATCAGCTAGTGTTTAATAATTATGAAAAAATATATACAAGGTGAATTTGTGAACATCGTTTAAATTCATACTTGAGCCCCCTAAGTGATCAGGGTCATAAACCAACAACGATTTTCGTAAATTTCATAAAATAAATTTTCGACTCCCCATAGTGATTCACTCAGGACTGGGGTTGAATTACTATGGGAATTCGCAAATTTGTTATACGAATTTCACGAAAATTGTTATCGATTCATGATGCTGATCACTTACCAAGCCTCCAGTATGAATTTGGACGGTGATCAAAAAGTCACCTTGTACATTGTTTGATAAACTATATATGACAACTCCATTTAAGGATATTATTCTCGCGTACGAGAAACAGCATGAAAATATTCGAGTCAAAGTCGAGTTGCTTCTAGAATAAAATTAAATAAAATTGGTTATTTCTTTGAAATCGTTCTTGCATTAAAATACAAGGAAAATATTGCTAAGAAAAATTATTTATAAAATTTTTATCTGTCCATCGCGTTTATGAGAAAAGTATTATTTTCTCCTGTTTTGCGCTATCTGGAGACACAGCGACGTCGTAATGCAATGCACGCTGATATGATAGTTATTTCAATATAGTTTCCGTCGATATTTATACCGACAGAGGTATAAAGGCCCTTTCATAGTAGTTTATGCTACAAGGACGAAAAGAAATAAATAACGAGGACGATTTAAAACACGAGCGTAGCGAGTGTTTAAAACGTAACTGAGTAATTTATTGCTCTTACGCCCGTGTATCATACTACGTTTTTCAATGCAAAGTGTGAGGAAATAAAACAAATATAATAAAAGAAAACAATTTAATTATTAATGTTGAAAGTTAAATTGTTGTGAACTTTAAATTAAGATTGGCTCAAAAGGACTGTATCCAGACCCGTTAAACAGTGGAAAAAGAAAGTATAAACTTTATGGTACACAGGAAAGGTTGCAGGTTAGCCAACTTCTCGTAAATAAATAAAAAAAAATAATGAAGCCCGAGGACAAAATAATCTACTTTCTGTTCGGTTGTGATGCATAAAAAGTGGGCCTTTTAAAGTATACTTAAAAGCTGGACCAGAAAAGATCATAAAAAAACTAGTTAATTTAAACCAAAGAAGGCTAAATATCGGGAAAATTATATTATCGAAGAACCTTAAGAACGCGAAGTTCTGAATTTGCATAAAGTTGCATGGCTTGAAGGAAGTTTTCTTCTTAAATAGAATTTATACCAAACACTGCATGCTTCCATAGTGGGCAAATGCAAATTGGCACTTAATTTTATTCTGAAATTTAATTAAAGTAAATAAAGTAGTGTTTTTAATTCGAACTCTACTTAACTGAATTAAATATTGACTTGAGTTTTGGAATTATACACAACTGTTAACACTAAACAAAGGACATTGAATTTTTATATCAAAGTTTAATGAATATTTTTGTAAGAAATCAAGGCGCCTCTAAGCAGCGTTATGCGAAAGTTACTTCAATTGATAAAATTATTTCTCCTAAACGGTATGTTTAAAAATTATGAAAAAAATAAATATAGGCGATTAGCATCGCCAAATTAGCAGCTCGATGTTTGTCGGTACGAATATCGACGGAAACGACATTGAAATAACGTTCATATCAGCGCGCAATGCATAGTGGCTGTTACGACCGCTCACTGCGTACTTGATAGGGCCAAATAGGAGAAAATAATACTTTTCACATGGACGTTATTATTCCATTGAATAAACTTATGTTTTATTTATAGCTACCAAATTTATTTATTTATTGAAGCATAAATGAATTAAATCGACTAAACCGCTACGGAGCAGTAGGGAATTCAAGCCAAAAAACACGATTCGGTTGAAAATAAAATTATTTAGAAGTTTTTGTGGTATGAAAAAGAAAAATGTTGCATATGTTGTCTTAGAGTTGATAATTCAAAATACATTTTGTCAATATTTTTAGTTTGGCCATAAACAAGGAGTGGGTTTTAGTGGGTATAACTTAATTGTAAGAAATTCTTCTCCCGTATAAAAACAGCCCCGTATAAAAAATTATTATTATTATTATGTCACCGGAAAATAATAAGAATCGTAAGTTGATCAATTCACTAGGTTAGGTTAGGTTTGTTTATAAATTACCGTAAAAAAAACCTGCCGTGTAATTAGAAACTACCTAGTGAACTTACGATTCTTGTTATTTTCCGGTGACATATATATATATATATATATATCGTTACGACATGAATCCCCGAGTGGGTGTCAGAAGTGTTCCGAGTGTGAAGTGCGAAATGTAAGTCACAATTCATACTCGGTACACCCGGGTTCCATCGCCGAGTATTACTTCCCAACGTGATAGGTGGTGAGCCCTACGTACTTCGGGCACAAATAAACGCTTTTTAAGGCATGCACGTTTCCTTACGATGGTTTTCTTCACCGTTCAGCAAGTGGTAAATATTAAGAATCAACTACTATGCATGCACATAGATTTTGAAACACTCATTGGTGCATGCCCGACTGGAGATCGGACCTGGATCTCAAAATTGAGAGGCCAGCATTATACCACTGAACTACCGCCGCCATAAAATACAAGGAAAGTACCTTATACTAGGGACATATTTCTTTGAAAAATTATTGATACAATTTTTTTTCCGTCTATCGCGTCGTCGTGAAAAGTATTATTTTCTCATCTATTTCGCTAGACCAGAGACCAGAGATGCCACTGGGTACATGAAATTCACGGAAAAATTACGACTTTCATACATTTTTATGATTGACCAAACGTAATTTTTCCGTGAAATTCATGCACGAAGTGGCATCTCTGCCGGAGACGCAGCGATATGCAGGCATTGAAGGTAACGTAAAAGCAGACGAATTAGCTACAGAACGTACAGAGGACAGGTTTGTTGGATCCGAATTAAGGCTTCCTATTCCTGCAAACGTCACTACCATAAGCCACCTGGCTTTAGAAGAATCAGTAGATGTATGGAGGAACATCGAGGGTTGCAGACAGTCGAAGATGTTTCTATCAACTATCGTCTACAAAAAAGAAAGGTGTATTTTTAGCCCAAGCAGAGTCAACCTGTTTTTTTTTTAAAGAACATAAAGAATGAGCAAGTGGCCAAGTGGCCAGTATTATTTTGCGAACTCGTACATAAAACTCGAAAAATGATACTGGCCACTTGCTTTTCCTGTACATAATAAAAAATAAGAAGGAAATAAAAAGTGACAATCGCACGCGAGTCAGTCGGTTTCTTTTATTGTATCTTGATTAAAAGTGAAATTATACTATTTCCTCGCAGGTGTAGTATAAAGCACTATGTATCACTCGGGAGAAAGTGCGATTCCCAACCCGTGTGTATTGAGGCCCTTGGCTTCGCCTCGGGCCTCAAACTACACCCTCGTTGGTGATCTTCCCCTTTCTTCCCTCGGTGAACAATGTACTATTATGTGCCTCTATCTCTGTTACTCATAAAAAAATCTCTGGATTGTATCACTGTCTCTATAACTATTGAGAGGTAAATGAGATGTCAAGTAAAATAAAAAACATTTTGAAAAAATTATATGTATGAAAATATCTCCTTTAAGAGGGCATGAAAGCATGCCCTCGCGCAATATTTTTTTAATTCAAGGTCGTGTTTTAACTTTTTTACTAATCATAGTTGAATTCTCATTGCTTTTTCAGCAAAAATTGTTTTATATCACAAACAAACACAGAATCATGGAAACAATTAACATAAAGAGTATGGCCTACCCTATATTTTTTATATACTATTGTAGAACATTTATTTGAAACAAAATAATACCTACATAACATTAATTCTTATTCTAGTAAAACTGGGTTCCCAGCTAAACCTTTTCGAAAGCTACCTTACATGACGTTCACAGATGGTAAAATTACCAACCACATAAGAGATAAGCTCGAAATTGCGTACGGAGTACCACAGGGCAGTAGTAAAAGGGCCAACCCTTTTTTTGGTATTTATTAACGACCTCTGCAACATAAACATTAATCTGGGTAAAACAGTATCCTTTGCAGATGACACCGCCATAACTTGCTGAGCAGCACCGCATAAGTGCTGCTCAGCAAGGCTTTAATTCAGTTTATGAATGGTTTCTCTCACATTCCCTAACCCTCAACACTTCCAAAACTAGATTCATAATTTTCTCCATCACCTCAGCTACACAACCCAGTTTTCCCGTAACTATCTTTGCAAATTCTTGTGATCACGTTCTAAATTGTTCCTGTCCGACTATTTTACCCACTGACTCTATCAAATATCTTGGCATAATAATAGATCAAAACCTAAGTTTCAAGCCCTATATTTAACATCTTTCCGGAAAAATACGCAAGCTCATTTATATATTTAAAACATTTAGACATGTTGCAAATCCCTCCGTCACTCACACTATATATTATTCATTATGCCAGTCCATCTTATCCTACTACATTACCTCCTGGGGTGGAGCACCCAAAACAATATTAAAGACCCTAGAGATTTCCCAACGTTGCATCCTTTCGTCCTACCCTTTATCCCACTACCATCATAGAAGCTGTAAAAAGTTTCAGACTTTTAGGGATAGAAATTGATACCTATGTTAACTGGAAAGTCCATATCGGAAAAATAAACAAAAAAATGAACCAACTTAAATACGCACTACGCGAAATTAAAAAGTCAACTGACTCAGCAACTGCGATAACGGCATACTACGGATACGCCTACGCTTGGTTGAAGTATAGTATAATACTGTGGGGAAATAGTACTGAATTTGAACAGTTATTTATATCCCAGAAAAGTTGTAAACCATTTTTCAAAAAATTCAAAATATTAACTCTGCCGTCACTATACATACTTGAATTGTGTATATTTGCACGTAAGCAGACACATCTTTTTATAAAAAAATCCGATACTAAAAGCCGCTCCTACAGATATAAGGATCACTTGGTGCTCCCAACTTCACGACTTAAGGCCCTCAGTGATAACACCCAACAGATGACAATTAAAGTGTATAATAAACTACCTAATAACATTAAAAATATAATTAGTGATATATAAACAAAATCAAAATGTTATTGATTAAAAAATGCTATTACTCTGTTGTCGATTATTTAAATGATAAGGATATTTTATTCAATTAATTGTATTGTTAAATTATTTAATTACGTACTATTTTATTTTTAATTGCATGATTTAATTGTAAATAGATAATAATGTCATGCATGTTATAATTATTTGCAATACCGACAAGGTCGAATATGTATGTGCCTTTTATTTTTAACACCATTGTAAATACTCATATTCAGCAATAAAGATTTATGATTTATGATTTACCGATTTATATAGACGCGTTCAAGTTTTAAACGTAAGACAGCTATTTATTCTTAACATAATCTTGTATCAAACCACAAAACACCTTATGTAGAAATAAAGAAACGCCGGGTCTATCGCATTTGTACTATCCCTCTTCCCAAAACAGAGTTTGCCGAAAGATTCCTTTTTTATCTCGGTCCATTTTTATTCATTATTTTTATTAATTTTCACTTAGCCATCCACGGATTACCCCATTTCAAATGCAAAAAAGTATACTTTCTTTTCTTCTGTGCAAATCCTACGATGACACTGAAGATTTCATAACTTCACGAAAATAGACACTCACCCTAATTTAAATAAACTTCTATAAAACATCTCATCTCATGCTTTTACAATTTCACACTATCTTTCACACACACACTATCACTCATACTCATCTCACGCACATTCGCAATACACACACACTCCCTCCCTAGTAGTAAATATAAACTGATCCCAAGACCACAGTCGTAGGGCTAGGGATACGCTTATCACTAACACATCTTCACACAATAACACACCCTTACAAACACCCCCTTCCACCCTGACACTCACTCCTTTCGTTTTTGTTTAAATTTATTTCAATTTTTAAGTTACTTCAACTTTATAATCTAACTGCTCCCAACCCAAGGAGAAGGGCGCTGTTACTCCTTACTTACAGGCCTAAAAACCTAGCTAGGAAACAGCAACACCTTTGTTATGGTACCACATTGTTCTAGACTAAGCATAAACATGTACATATCCTTCATCTTGTACCCACTTATGATAAATAAATGAATTTGAATTTGAATTAAAAACCTGCCTATGAAATAAAACACTAACCTAAATCCCTTAACCTAAACCTATACCTAAAAAAAATACACTAAACAAAATGAAAAATCCTTGAATGGCCAGTCTGATTCTCTGGCCAAGATACGCGCCAGCCTTCGGGTCCCTACAACATACACTGACGGATATTCATTGACAACTAAAATAAAACATATAAGCAGATTGTGACTGCCGACAGAAGTGATAACTTTTCACTGCGGACCAGGCGCAACACGACATAGCATGGTAACGTGAACCCATAAGATTTTTCCCTTCCGAAAATTGCCCAACGTGCCTTGAAAAGTTTTCACTAACAAAACTTCCTGACTAGCAAATTTTCGTTGACCACTTTTATTCGCAAGATTTCTAAAAAAAAAACATCTCATGAAAATATTCTTTCCGAAACACAATGTAAATTCCAAACGAAAAACCGACTCTAAAATACAAGCTGGAGCTCCGAACGTAGCTGGGCCAGAACCAATTTGGTGAACAAACAAGTCCTATAATTTTGCCTACGGGCTACATCGTAGTTTCCACGATACTACAACGATGCGTCGCACAGTATTGCCTCGTATAGATGAAAACGCGGACTTAATTATTTTTGAAGGAAATTTGTATTCTAAAAATGGAGTATTTATTGAATAACATATAATACGTAAAATCGTAGTCATAAAGTTAACAGTAATTTTTTTATTTATTTTAATATTTCAATTTGCAGGCTTGAAAATATTTATAATTCACTTAAGTGTTCTTTACAATTATTATTGAAAATTATTGTGAAGTGTACGTCACACAAGGTGTACAGGTTTTGCTTACTAGTAATTTTCCCGGATTTCTCATCTACTTATACGTATAATTAGAATGTAAAATGACTCGGCCCAGTAGTTTTTTTTTTATATGTTATGAATTACTCACACCAATAGCTTTTTGGTGCGGTTTAGATTTACACCAAAACTTTGTGTATAAGGTTATATTTTGACATTACTCTTAAATTAAAACAAACACAATAATAGCATATCATACTTAGTATTTTATTCAGCAGAGTGATCATTATCAGTTGTTAGGATATTTAACGTCTCAATTACTTCCTTGGGCAGTTCCTTGTTGTTAATCTTGGGTATTTTTCTAATACTTGAGATGAAGGGGTCTGAAGTGACTAATAACCTATTGAACACGTCATGCATAGTTACTTCACGTGAGCATTTTCTGGAAAAAAACTCCCTATATTGTTTAATATCCTTGTTCCGGGCTTCTTGGGCTTCCTCGGATAATTGACCTATCGGAACAAGGAATTGAGATATAACAGCGGACGAATGCATCAATATTTTGTGAACACTCGTCGGCATGTAATACCATGGGTAATTTTTTATAAAAACCACAGCTGTTTTCAAACAGTAGTTTTCAAACATATCTGTTTTGATTTGTCGTCCACTAGACAAAGCAACCAAGATTGTATGAAAGCGATTTATTAAATTTTTGTTTATACCTGTGATTGAAGCTGAAAGGTCGCTGTTTTGAAAAAATCTTCTCGCTGTGTTGCCATCGTTAGAGTTGCCGAATCCGGGTTTTGGGCGATCTACTATCAAACCCATATTTTTTTTGAACTCATCTTGAACGTGCTTCTTTCTTTCTGCTATTTTCTGTTTGTCAGTAGGCTTGGTCACGCGCCATTTCATCACAGTAAGCTTATAACTTACATGAAGCAGACATTCGAACATACGGATCCACGCATGTAATATAGATAATCCGAACCGAAGATTTTCTCTACAGATTGTTGCATTGCGCATTTTACTCATCGAGTTGAATTCACTGGAAGTCATTTTGCATATATAACACCTTTGCGTAGAAGTCGTTCCTGTTGCTGCATTGCACAATTTGCCATCAGTCATTGTAAAGTACAATTCGTGTAAAACAAATATTAATGATCCTTTTTCTTCGACTACCGAAGGCAATAAATTTGATATTTGATTTTCAAATCTGTCCATTTCTTTCCGAGTAATTTCAACAGTTTCGTGCTCATATTGGATACGAACTGGACGACAAAATCTAGGCGATGATGGTCTTTCATTTACCCAAAGAACCATTTCTTTTCCATCCTTTTGGCCTGATAGCTTTAGTGGCACTGCACACGTGACAAGCATGCTCGCATCCGAAGTATCAGAGTCCTGGAACTTTTGTTTATATTCTGAGAATCCAGAAGTTCCATCTATGCCCCATTTCCACTCTAGTTTCAAATTGGATATACCTAACATAAAACAAGATTTTTGTTTTAAATATTCTGCTATTCGCATAAGAGAATGATCCGCTAAACCTTGTAGCGATACAAGAGCATGTTTTTCTGACACTTCACGACAATCTTGTTTGGGATAGCACAATTTTTTGGCTTCTAAAATTTGTTTATAAGGTGGAAACTTAATTTTATTTGTCTCTCTGATGACATTGTATTGGTAGACAGAAAGATCAGCGTCTAAAAACACACAAAGTGCTTGATTTCCTGTAAGACGGCAATGATCAATATTTTGTGAATCAAGTGACAACAAACAAGTGTCGGGACGTATAGCACGAATAACGTTCTCCACCTGGGTGTGAAGTTACGTGCCGACAAGATAGCAACTACACATAAACATGTCATAGTTTAAATATATTCTGCTTCGCTGTACCAATCTAGACATTATGCCAACATGTCGGGGGATCCCGAAGGATCCCCCCCAAGGCCTCCCTGCGCCCCACTAGCCTTGGACCATACCACGCCAATAGATACTTGAATACATATAATATATAATTATATGATAAACTATACATTACAGGTTACAGAGGTTGGCATGATATCCAAAGTGAATACAAGAACACATACCTCGAAGGTTATACCGCGTTTCCGCAGTCTTGTACCTTCCTTCACTCCCTTGTATCCACCAGGGACGCACGTGGAGACTCGATGCAGGCTCCTTGCTGTCATCTCCCCTGCATAGCTAGCATGGCAGAAACCCAACCTAAGAAAAGCTCCGTAAAACACGTTATTATTCCCTCCTTTTTACCCGTCAACCAAGATGGCCGCTTTGTTCTCTCTCTACTCGATTCTCACTCGATTCTTTCACTTACCGATCATTCCGAGTCGTTTAATCGCGTTCTTCGCGACACTCCCGACGGCGGACTTCAAAGCAAAGCAATTAGATGGTGCGTCCACTCAGCAATCTTCTCTCTTGCTCGAATGGCCGCCTTCCGCCTAGTCCTCACTTCTTCAGCCTCACCTGCCACTTCAACTTGAGGTGTCTCTACTACACTCTCTTGATCTGTGGCCTCTGCGTCTCTAACAGACTGCTGGCAGGTCTGCCTGACTGAGTCATCGACCTCCTCGTCGACAGGACAGTTACTCACCTCATCCATACTCGCCTCTCGCGCCTCTGGAGTCACGCCCGAGATGTGTGTATCCATCAAGTCTCTACTTAGTCTTTTCATGGTAGAATCCATTGATATCTCTTCTAGACTTGATGGTGCATTTTCTCTCGGTTTCTCTAGCTCGTCTGGCTTACTAGTTGTGATGAGGTCCGCTTCTAAAGGATACAAGTGTCCTATAGATCGAATAAACTCGCTGTTCCCAACCTTCACTCTTGCTATTCTACATTCCCCATCTGATCCCTGAATCAGTGCCGTGATTCTTCCTATCCTCCAATTTTCCCGGTTTTTCGATTCACCTTTGATTTGCACCACGTCACCCACCATAGCGGGCTTGTGCGCTAGAATCCTCGACTGTTGATAGGAATTCTTGTATCGTTCCCTCAGGCTTGGTAGGTATTGACCAACAAACATGTCTTTAAATTCTCGAATGATAGTTTGGCCTCTCCTCCATCCTTCAATGAGATTTTGTTTGGTCAGTGTGCCTTCGAGAATATCAGCACTGTCCACTTCTTCGGTAGTGAGACATTTACCCAGCGTCAGAAAGTCAGCCGGCTTCAGCACATACTCCATGTCAGAGCCAACACTAGTCAATGGTCTAGTATTGAGCACCGCATCCACTTCTTTAATGATGGTGATCATCTGACTCTCTTTCAACAGATGTTTCTCCAGTGTCCGCTTTAAACAGTGTTTGACCAGTCCGACAAGCCTTTCATAAAATCCTCCATGCCATGGAGCTAGCTGAGGTATGAACTTCCATTTGATGTCGTTCTGGGTACAGTATTTTTGCAATAATACATCTGCTGTCAGTTTGAACTGAAGCGCGTTGTCTGAAGTGATGAGTTTCGGTACAGATCGAGTCGAAATGAATCTCCGCAAGGCTAAAAGACATTCTTCAGCTGTCAAATCTGTCACGACTTCCATGTGAATTGCTCTCACGGCAAGGCACGTGTATAAACAAATCCACCTCTTCTCCTTTCCAGTATTGGAGCGTACAAATACAGGCCCGAAATAATCTACACCTGTATAAGTAAACGGTGCGCTGTAATTGACTCGCTCAGGTGGCAATGCTGGTGTAGGTGGGAGCTTATATGGACCACCTCCATGTTTAACACATTGTAGGCACTTCTTCAAAACCCTTTGAACTTGTGCTCTACCATGAGGAATCCAATAATTTTGTCGAATCAGGCTCAGAGTGTGTGCAACTCCCACATGATAATTCTTTTCATGGATCTCTTTGATGATTCGTTCTGTAAAGTCACTATCCTTTGGGATTATCACAGGATGTTCCATATCGTACGACCAGTTTGTGTTCGTCATACGGCCTCGGCATCTCAGAATGCCATCTACGTCTAAAAAAAGTCCTAAGTTCCTTGTTAAGTGGGTTTCTTTCCCTGTGACTTCATCTGGAAAATATTTAGACTGTAGGTGTTTGATCTCTCTATGCCTTGGTAGCTCCATCGTGACATCCTGTATTGGTCCACAAGCAAGGTTGTCTCCAGCCGGTTCTTCTAACGATGTCCTCTCAATTTCTGGAAGATCAGGTTCCATAGTCTCTGTGGTCACACAAAAAACTTCCTGCTGATTCTTCAAGTACATGTTATTTGGCCAGAATTTTTTGCCTCTCAACAAAAATTCCGGACCGTGAAACCAAAGTTCCTGCTTTTGTTGCCAAAGTTCTGGTCTTGTTGCTACATCTGCTGGATTTTGGTCACTACTGATGTAGCACATCTCTAGTTTTCCATTGAGCTTGATCTCGTTGACTCTTCTGGCGACAAATGGTGGCAACAACTTATTTGACTTCATCCAATTCAGGACAATAAGGCTATCGGTCCAAAGGTACTGTTTTAGTACTTTCAATTCCAGAGTTTTCTTTACGTATGTCAACAATCGACTTCCTATCACATACCCAAGCAACTCAAGTCTCGGTATTTTCAGATCATCCTTTTCTTCTAATGGCGTGACACGTGACTTAGATATAATAAATACCGTTTTCACTTGGTGACCGTCATCAACTCTTAGGTAAGTCACTGCAGAGTAGGCGTTTTTGGAAGCATCAGTGAAACAATGCAGTTCAAAGTTCATGTGATTAGATGAACTCATCTCATCGCAAACGTAACGTGGAATCTTGATGTTTTTGGCTGCTATCAAGTTTTCAGATACAGTTTCCCATGCTTGTATTAAGTCGTCAGACAAAGGTGTGTCCCATTTGTACTTTCTGTTCCACAACTCTTGTAGCAGCAACTTTGCAGGCAAGATCAATGGTGACGCAAATCCGCATGGATCAGAGAGAGATGCCAAAGTTCTCAAAACCTCTCTCTTATTGTTGACCTTATTCATACTTTCCTCACAGAAGATATTTTCGCTTAGTCTCAACTGCAGAGTATCTTCGTCTAGGTTCCATGCCAGACCAAGAACTTTTACTTCGCCTGTTGGTTTAGCTCTATGTTCTTCAGGAACCATTCTTATGAAGATTTTGTCATTGGAAGTCCATTCCCTTATATTCATTGACAGTTCTTGAAATACTGCTCTAGTTTCTTCATAAAGTCTCTTTGCTTCACTGCACGATCTTGCGCCAGTTACAAGATTATCTACGTAACATTTGTCAGCGATTTCTTTAAGAAGGCGGTCATTTGTTCTCGACAAATGATACCGTATTGTGGCAGTTAATAAGAAGGGGCTCGAAATGATACCAAAGGGAACTCTGCAGAATCTTAAGTGTAAGACGTTCTCTTCAGTGAAATCTTGAGTAGTATCCTTGACCCACAAGAACCTAGTAACATCTCTATCTTCTTCCTGGAGACCCACTTGTAGGAATGCCTTTTCAACATCAGCTAGGATCCCGACCTTGTTAGTCCGAAATTTTATCAAAAGAGCTGTTAGGTCTTCAAGCATAGATGGGCCTCTATACATGCATCCATTTAAATTCCGCTGATCCTTTATCTTCGCTGAGGCATCGTACACAATTCTGCCTCTCTTTCCTTCCTGTTTGACAATATGATGGGGTAAGTAATGAATTGGAGGAGTCTGTTGGTAGACTTTCTCTGGTTGCGGATCAATAACTTCTATAACACCCGCCTTCAATTGTTCCTTCAGAATATCATCATATTCATTCAACATTGTAAGATCCAGCCGTCGGAAGAGGCTCTTCAATCTCCCATAGGCAAGTCCAAAGTTGGTTGGAATATCAGGTGGGTACTGAGTCCAAGGCCATTTCACCTGATATCTCCCGTCCTGGTACTTCACAGTCTCGTTGAAATGTTTAACTGCTTCCTCTTCACGTGTCGACTTTGGAGAATCTGAGATGCCAATGCTCTCTAAAGACCACAGGAACTTGACATCCATTTCCCGCAACGGAAGATCTGGTTCAGTCAGATATGGACATCCAGGATTGCACTGACAGTATGTAATTACACTGAGGATATTGTCTCCGCTGCCTGTACTGAGAATACCAGACAAAATCCAACCAAAATCTGTGTCGATTAGGAATAAGTTGTCACCAATTTTTAATTTTTCTTCTCGGAAAAAAGAAAAATAATAATCATTTCCTATAAGAAGGTCAATTCTTTGACCAGCACTGTTATCATCAGCCATCATGTCAAGTGGAATTTCATGAGTGGCTTTTGTCACTGGAATTCTATCAGTGATATGTGGAACAACATTCACCTGGATTGACCTTCTCACGCCTCTCTTGGTTTCAATCATAATAGTTGTTGATGGACTATATGCTTCCTTAGGTTTGTCTGATCCAAAAGTGTAAATTATCAGTAGATCTTCTCGGTCAGCAATCAACTGGAGGTCTTTAGCTAGCCGTGATGTCAAGTAGCTTCTTTGTGCTCCGCTGTCCAGAAGAAGTCTGCAAGTTCTCGCCTTATCTTCGTTGATCGCCTTCACTGTGGCGGTCTGTAAAATAGATCTATTTTGAGTTGTTGTTTTCTTTGTGCAGGTATAAGTATTGACTTCCATAATGAGATCTTTTTTACCAGACGGTTTCTTTGGGCACAAAGCTTTATTATGCCAATAATTGCATGCAGGACATCGCTGTTGTTTAACTCTGCAGTCCTTACTGAAATGACCAGTTTTGAAACATTGGAAGCATCGGCCTTGCTGTTTCAATTTGGCCATTTTCTGCTGCCGGGACTTCACAGTGTTGCAGTCACTGCTATAGTGTTCATCATTGCAGAAAATGCAGGTTATCCTTGACTTCTTTGGTTGAGAAGTAGCAGGGTACTCTAACATCTTCCGCTTAATGTTGGCAGTATGTGGTTTAGGTTGCCTTTCTCTTGGTACAGGTCGCCTCTTCCCATGTGCAGACTGCTGCGCCTTAGATGTCGATGGTCTCTCATCATCTGGAGCGAATCGTCTTGCTTCGGGCACAAACGGCTTCCTGTAGGGTTTCTTCTTTGAAGACAGAACATGTAGAGCTTCAGTCGATGTCCCTGGTTCCAGATTAGTTCCTCTTGTTGTCTTTGCCTTCTCCATTGCTGTGACAATATTTTGCAAACAGGATCTGATAGTTTTGATGCTATTGTCTTTGTCTTGGGTCGCCCGGTGTAGTTCATAAACTACCTCCTCAGGAAATTTGCTTAGCAGTATTACCCGCAGATGGTTGCTCTCGGTGTTTTCGCCGAGCGACTGAAGGATTCGTAAATGGCGCTCCAGGCTATTACACACACGACGGCAATCCTCTGCTGAGTAGTTTGCCTTAGCCAGCTTGTTCAACTCTTCATAATGAGCGTCGATCAGTATATCCTTGTCCCCGAACTGTTTTTTCAGGGTGTCAATAGCAATGGAATAGTTGGTATTGGTTGTTCCGAGTCCTTCCACAGCTTCTAGAGCACGACCTCCCAGGGCTCCAAGCAGGTATGACAACTTGTCAGCATCACTCATTTGAGATCTGTGGATACTAGACTCAAACCGGTCCCAAAAATCATGAAATCTCAAGATATCTCCGTTATACTGAGGAAGATTTAACTTCGGAAGCTTGGTTGTAGAAGATGGGTGAGATGAATTTTCTGTAACAGCATTTGGAGTATTCTTCATCTTATGTTGCTCTAATATGGTGTCCAAAGTAGCAAGCACCTCTTCAGCCTTCATCTGTTCCTCAGTAAATTCTGTAATCTTCTGCACTGATTTGAGATTTCCCTGCTCCATGCAATGTCTCACTTCATTGCTAAAAGTTTCATTAGCTTGGTAAAGCCGGGTCCGATTAAACAGCAAGTCCCCATCAGACACTGTGGGCTGTTCTAACAACTCCGTTCCTGACTGAGCGCACCTCTGAAGTCTTCCTTGCAGCACAACCAGACGAGCTATGAAAGCGTCCTCCATCTTGGTACCAACTAAAATTTACATATTCCATGTTTTAATGTATGTTTCCTCTCTATTCTTAACGTTATTTCGCTATGTTCTATCAATGATAATGTATCAGAATAACTTAAAACATAATAAACAGGAACATTTGATGACATTTTAAACATAAACACAGTTTAATTTGTCCATATGGTTTGAGAATGTTAGCGTCACAGTAACTGAAAATGGTGAAATTATTTACCTCAAAGGTTTTGGCAACTCGAATAGATTCTGCAATCCCAACTCACTGGCGACTACAAGAGACTTCAAGATGCAATCTTTCGGCAAAGATTCGGTTGATGGGAAAACACAATGCTGATACGATTGTTTTAGCTCAAAAAACTGAAAATTTTATTAGCTAACCAACTGCAACGGCAAGCAAGCGTTTTCTGAATCTTGAAATACGGTAAGTATTCATAGTCAATTTCCTTCTCATGATTTTCAGAACCACCTTCAAACTTACAAAAGTTTTACAAGTCCAACTGTCCAACCCACAGAGCAATTTAGAGCATACCAAACCAAAGATTGTTTTCACTGTACAAAAATAAATAATTTGACACACACAAGTTTTCTAGTACTCCGTGCACCACAATTTCATTGCATAAAATAAATAGCACATGAAAGATATGCTCTCATTAACACAACACATACATTATTTCGATTTCCGCACGTATGAACTAAATAAAGAATACGAATCGCAGTTTTATTTTCTTAAAATGAAATAAAATTGCTCATTGAAAACAACTTATGACAAATTTCAATGTTGCCATTAATGAAAAATGCAGACTCGCGTAGACGACTAAAATCGCTCTAAGCTAAAATCAATGCAAACATTTTAATGCAGATCGCTACTTTCAGCTCGCTAGTGGTACCCACCTTTCAAGGATTTGTAAATTTATTTTTATTGGTAGATATGCGTACCCGCATTGAAAAATGCACACGCATCCATGCTTACCTGCATTGAAAAATGCACAAGCATCTATGTGTACCTGCATTGAAAAATGCACACACATCAGTCTCATTTGATGAGAAATGCGTACCTGCATTGAAAAATGCACACGCATCCATGCTTACCTGCATTGAAAAATGCACAAGCATCCATGCTTACCTGCATTGAAAAATGCACAAGCATCTATGTGTACCTGCATTGAAAAATGCACACACATCTGTCTCAAATGATGAGAAATATGCGTACCTGCATTGAAAAATGCACACGCATCCATGCTTACCTGCATTGAAAAATGCACAAGCATCCATGTGTACCTGCATTGAAAAATGCACACACATCTGTCTCAAATGATGAGAAATATGCGTACCTGCATTGAAAAATGCACACGCATCCATGCTTACCTGCATTGAAAAATGCACAAGCATCTATGCTTACCTGCATTGAAAAATGCACAAGCATCCATGCTTACCTGCATTGAAAAATGCACAAGCATCCATGCTTACCTGCATTGAAAAATGCACAAGCATCTATGTGTACCTGCACTGAAAAATGCACACACATCTGTCTCAATTGATGAGAAATATGCGTACCTGCATTGAAAAATGCACACGCATCCATGCTTACCTGCATTGAAAAATGCACAAGCATCCATGCTTACCTGCATTGAAAAATGCACAAGCATCTATGTGTACCTGCATTGAAAAATGCACACACATCTGTCTCAATTGATGAGAAATATGCGTACCTGCATTGAAAAATGCACACGCATCCATGCTTACCTGCATTGAAAAATGCACAAGCATCTATGTGTACCTGCATTGAAAAATGCACACACATCTGTCTCAATTGATGAGAAATATGCGTACCTGCATTGAAAAATGCACACGCATCCATGCTTACCTGCATTGAAAAATGCACAAGCATCCATGCTTACCTGCATTGAAAAATGCACAAGCATCTATGTGTACCTGCATTGAAAAATGCACACACATCTGTCTCAATTGATGAGAAATATGCGTACCTGCATTGAAAAATGCACACGCATCCATGCTTACCTGCATTGAAAAATGCACAAGCATATATGCTTACCTGCATTGAAAAATGCACAAGCATCCATGCTTACCTGCATTGAAAAATGCACAAGCATCCATGCTTACCTGCATTGAAAAATGCACAAGCATCTATGTGTACCTGCATTGAAAAATGCACACACATCAGTCTCATTTGATGAGAAATGCGTACCTGCATTGAAAAATGCACACGCATCCATGCTTATCTGCATTGAAAAATGCACAAGCATCCATGTGTACCTGCATTGAAAAATGCACACACATCTGTCTCAATTGATGAGAAATATGCGTACCTGCATTGAAAAATGCACACGCATCCATGCTTACCTGCATTGAAAAATGCACAAGCATATATGTGTACCTGCATTGAAAAATGCACACACATCTGTCTCATTTGATGAGAAATGCGTACCTGCATTGAAAAATGCACACGCATCCTTCTTCAGCCTTCATCTCATATCCCAGCTCATCTCCACCATTTTGTCGGGACGTATAGCACGAATAACGTTCTCCACCTGGGTGTGAAGTTACGTGCCGACAAGATAGCAACTACACATAAACATGTCATAGTTTAAATATATTCTGCTTCGCTGTACCAATCTAGACATTATGCCAACATGTCGGGGGATCCCGAAGGATCCCCCCCAAGGCCTCCCTGCGCCCCACTAGCCTTGGACCATACCACGCCAATAGATACTTGAATACATATAATATATAATTATATGATAAACTATACATTACAGGTTACAGAGGTTGGCATGATATCCAAAGTGAATACAAGAACACATACCTCGAAGGTTATACCGCGTTTCCGCAGTCTTGTACCTTCCTTCACTCCCTTGTATCCACCAGGGACGCACGTGGAGACTCGATGCAGGCTCCTTGCTGTCATCTCCCCTGCATAGCTAGCATGGCAGAAACCCAACCTAAGAAAAGCTCCGTAAAACACGTTATTATTCCCTCCTTTTTACCCGTCAACCAAGATGGCCGCTTTGTTCTCTCTCTACTCGATTCTCACTCGATTCTTTCACTTACCGATCATTCCGAGTCGTTTAATCGCGTTCTTCGCGACAACAAGATTGTAACTGTTGTGATGTTGCACTCATAGCCAAAGTAATTACTTTCGCAATATCAGGACGTCCTTCTTTACGGAAGCTTCTACATGCAGCAAACGCCAACTCACTACCACTAGTGCCAAGATCCCGGAGATGCTCAGTTTTCCTTCGCTTCGTACGATCAGAAACTGAGTCGAAAGATGTTGTTGGACGACCTTTGGGTGCACCTATAGGTTGGGTATAGGTATAGGACTGAAATGATTCCTTTCCATTAAACCACTCTTCATTTTTGCTGTATAATACGCTTTTTGTTCGGCTAACATTTAAATATTTGTTCTTCAGCTTGACTAAAAAAAAGTGAACGGTTTTTTTTACTGTTGCTATTTGTTCTCCCGTAGCGTTTGTCTTCAAAATAAGGAATTCTAACAAATGACACGATTTTGCATCCCAATTTTTTCGTGGGTCTTCAAATACAATATCTGCCAGCTCACGTCTTGTAAATTGAACGAAATTTCCTGCAAGAAACAATAAAATTTAACGTATAAATAGGCAAGTTTTGGCAAGATGTTTTTTATTACGCAAAAAGCACACATCTTGAGTAATTTATGTCATTAATTTCAAAGAGGTCATATGGGGTCATGTTCGACAAAATCACTCGTAAAATAAATAATGTCGTAATTTTTTCAACTTTTTTGGTTTTAATAATTTTTTTTTATTACTTGGGATACCATCTTTCAATACAAAATTAAAATGTAATAAGACCACACCTTCGTTAAGCAAATCCATATTTTTGTAATAACAAAACAGTTCAACTTGCAACACAATATTTAAAACCTTAAATAACGTTATTCACGCGTGAACAGAGAAAACTGACAAGTAAACAATGTTTGACATCAACTATCTCAAATAATTTGTTAGAAAACTACCCTCAATATAATGTTATTAAAATAGTTTAACTACTCAAGATCACATATTTGAAAATTTTCAAGACTTACCTTACAATTGAATAAATTTACTTTCGTCCGGCCTAGGCAACACTGTGCGTCGGTTCGTAGCATAAAAGAATGTGGTCTGATATCAGTACATAGTTCTGTAGAAATAACGAGAAAACGCGTAAACGCGAATGAAAAGACCTTGGGAATAGAAATGGTGACCGGAATTATCCACCTCTTACTTACACACTATCTCTGTCTATATTCGCCTTAGGCCCACTTGCGCCAAGCTACTTAAGGGCCTTACTATCGCCAAATGGGTACTTTCTAAAGCCTACTCCTCGTTTACGACCAAACCAAAAATAATGAAAAAACGTATTTTGAATAATCAGCTCTTAGACAACGTATGCAACATTTTTCTATTTCATACCACCAAAACTTCTACATGAAAAAATGTATTAACTAAATGGTGTTTATTGGCTTGAATTTCCTACTGCTCCTAAGTGGCTTGGCCGATTGAATTCATTTATGCTTTGATAAATAGATAAACGTGATAGCTATAAACATAACATAGGATTATTCAATCGAACAATCACGTCCATGTGAAAAGTATTATTTTCTCCTATTTGGCCCTATCAAGGACGCAGCGAGCGTCGTAACAGCCACTATGCATTGCGCGCTGATATGAACGTTATTTCAATGTCGTTTCCGTTGATATTCGTACTGAAAAATATCGAGCTGCTAATTTGGCGATGGTAATCGCCTTAACCCAGGTTAACTAACTTTTAATGCTTTGTCTTTGTAATATTAAGCGATAGAAATAAGGACATAGCATAAAAAAGTTAGTTAACTTTGGTTATGTTGCTTGGCATACAGCCTACAGACTCCTCATAACAGGCGACATCTGATTGAACCAGCAGATACAATTTGCCACTCCAAAATTATATGTTTCGGTAGGTCAAACCAAAATGGCTTCTATATTCATTATGTTAGAGTCTTTGTCTTCGGGAAAGATAAGTTTGTGGCGTTATACGTAAGATTGGAAGAGCCAATAGGATTGCAGTATCCCGTTTCGATTGTTGACAGAATTATTTGTACGTAAGATGTTGAAGAATAGACGTTCTGGGCTCTATTGTCTATGATATGCGCACATGAATACAAAAGTTTATGTGTATATTGTCGGTCGCTCAAATCCCATACATTTTATTAAATTGTCGAAATTTTCTTACAGATTCATGAGTTCATAATTCCTGTTATTCAATAGCTATTTCAGTTATTTGTTTTTTGTTTTAAGTTTATTTCAAGGTTTTACATCTACGTATTAAATTTTGTTTTTATTTTCGGTTTGACTATAAAAATTAAATTTTCAAAAACAGTTCGTACTAAATGCCATTTATTTCCATGATAAGATTCGTAATATTTTTTTACAGCTGATACTTTTCAAAAATTAAATTAATGTTGCTGTTAGTCTAATGTTGTCTCATTCATACACGAAAGAAATTACATAATTTAGATTTGTCATTCCTAAAAAAAATTAAAAATGTTAGTACTGAAAATTGAGTTTCCTTCAAATTCTCTATAGAAAACAGCAATTTCATATATAAAGAAGTAATGTACTAAATATGTCAGGTGTGTGTTTGGGCTACGCTGATAGTACAGCCAAAGCGGGCGGACATTTTGAATCCCAAAGTCTTTTAACTCAGGTAATTTGACGTTTAAAGTTTTGTAATTATTCATGAGAAAGTGTCATTAAAACAATTTAATTTGTTGTTGTTACTGGCGACTAAAAGTGAGGTAATAATCGTTTCGGTTATTATTTTTCGATTTTCATGTTTCCTCGTTAATATAATTGTTATGGGTATAAAGACTTTATAGGAAGAGTTTCTCATTTTGGCTTGTTTTTTGTTGCTATGACATCTATACTGTTGTTATTTACCATGTTTTAGGGTTCAATACCCGTATTGTATAGTGGTACGGAACCCTTCGTGCGCGAAGCTGACCCACACTTCGTCAAATTATATAAAAAAACTCAGGAGACGTTTAGTTATAGTAGCTATTTTTTATGGTTAAATTATATCTACTTATAGCTAAGAAATTGTGAACCAGTAACTTTCTATATTTAATGGCTGCTTTGTTAGCAGGTTTGGCATATTTGCCTTTGATATTATTTTGTCGCGTATTGTATGACGTGTCTAATAAATTGATATTTTAGTAACTCAGCTCATAGTTATCGCTATCGCTATCGCATTAGGTTGCATTCCTGTAATAGTAGGTGTAAGTTGGGAAATAAATAAATATTGTTTTTCTTTTTACCGAAATTTTAAATGTAGCCTATCACTAAATTATCTCGTTATTGTAGATAAAATCCAATAATCCCATACTGCAATAAGGTAATTATAACATCAAAAGCGGTTTTATGAGTACCTACATTGTTTGACCGATGTTATAACACCATATTGCATTATAACACCGTGATTCTGCGCGTTATTGGCCAATTTATTATAACACCACGAGAGAGCCAATAAACAATAGAGACGAAAAATTGGTCCCAACCTTATTTCTTACGCCATGCTCCCTTTATCCCGATTGGCCTTCAAGGCAGCATTACCGGACGACGCACCCGAGGTTCGAGGTTTTTTTTTGCACCAATTTAAGTGGGCAAATTAATGCTATTTTTGTGCCAAATTTCATGTCTACTAACATACGGACGGATGGACGGACGGACGGACGGACGGACGGACGGACAACTGAGTCTCACCATAAAGGTTCCTTTTGTACATCTTGAATTAAAACACTTGTACTGTAGTTTCACTTTATTTTTGTTAACTCCCAACCGGTTTCGGATTTTACTCCATTTTCAAGGGAAGATCTTAATTAAAAATATTTCACATGATTCCAGGCACTAGCTCTGAGCAACGTAAACAAATTATCATTGTTTACGTTGCTCAGAGCTAGTGCCTGGAGTCATGTGAAATATTTTTAATTAAGATCTTCCCTTGAAAATGGAGTAAAATCCGAAACCGGTTGGGAGTTAACAAAAATAAAGTGAAACTACAGTACAAGTGTTTTAATTCAAGATGTGTTTCAAGTTTCACCAAGTGCCGACAATCGCAAGTATAAATTTCCTTTTGTACCTTTTAGGTACTACGGAACCCTAAACAGTACAGATATTTTTTTCATTTTGCACATTCAACTCAATTACAACTTTGATTTTTAATAATCATGTCTGTTTTTGTGAAAAATGACAGAGCTACTTAAAGTGTTGACGTCTCGGCTTATTTATGAGGATTAACTGAAGGCAAACGGTAAAATTGTCGTAAAACTTCGTTTACGAGTTTTTGAGTGATGCCATAAACAAAGGAAAGGCAGTAAATTTACGAAGTCTTTTTTTTATGATTATTTTCGACTTTTAATAAGCACAGGGTTTTAGTCTAGAATTGTCTCAACGAGCCAGTGATGATGTTTTTACGAACTTTTTTTTTAGGTGTCTGTTAATTAATTTATGTAGAAAAACTATATAAAATATATCGTCACGACATGAATCCCCGAGGGGGTTTCGGAGGTGTTCCGATTGCGAACTGTGAAATGCAAGTTACAGTCCACACTCGGTACACCCGCGTTTCACCAACGATTATTACGTCCCAACGTGATGGATAGTGAAGCCTATCGCCGTTCTTCAGGCACAAATAAACTTTTTTTAGGGCATGCAGGTTTCTTCACGATGTTTTCCTTCAGCGTTCAGTAAGTGGTTAGTATTAGGTATGAAATACTATGCATGCACATAAATTTCGAAAATCTCATTGGTGCATGCCCGACCGGGGATCGAACCTGGGTCTCAAGATTTAGAGGCCAGCGTTCTACCCCTGAGCTACCGCCGCCATAAAATACAAGGAAAGTACCCTAAGGGTGTATTGCTTTGAAAAATTATTGATAGAATTTTTGCTATCTGCTGGTGGCTGCTACCACCTGAGTTACCGCCGCTAAAAACAATATTAACCCGTTAAATTCTCATTATCGCTCAAACAATACACGGTACCCCAGTCGTAGCTCGGATCCAATATTACAGATGAAAAACCCTACCAAGTGCGAGACCGACTCGCGCACTAGGGTTCCATTCAACCACACAATTCGGGTATGGAACCCTTAAAATAATATATTATAGTAAATTATTTCACATGCATTAAAATTGGACCAACTTAACTTGGCAGTTACGATCCATTATACTATTTGTATCTAAAGGGTCTAACTAAGTTGGTAATGGATAACTTCCTAAATAATTAACTATTTGTGATTATCAGTTTTTTTATATGTGTGCTATAATACCTACCTGTAAAGGAAATCTTAAGTTTCTAAATTAACTGGAAGTGCCATATAGATGTTGATTCCCTTGCGAGTGTCAAAAATTTGTATAACATTTATTATGTAAAGTGCAAAAACTTTTTTTCGCGTCGAGTTAAAAGCCTGATTTTTTTTAGAGTACCATGGGGCTATAGACTTCTATAAGAGGTATCAATGTTAACTTGATATTTCACACGGGGGCCAAAGTGAACCTATAAGGGTTCCGTTTTTTTCATTTTGAGGTACAGAACCCTGAAAGGCTTTAAATATAAAGTTGACCTAAATTTTTTGTCAAACTTTTACTTTTGAATATTTTTATATTCATACATAGAGTCTTGGCTGTTTCCCACAAGTGTAAACAAAACAGGGACCACAGTTTCCATCTGCTACGATCATATCACACCTCTTTCGCCTATTCCACATCCATCAATCCAGTTAGACAGGCCAAGCTTCTTTCATCAATATTTTTACATTAATCCTCTATATATTTACAAATAAGGTGATATGTTGTCCGTGCAAAGGTCCCCGTTACTCCAGAAGGAAAGACCCGCAGTGCGAGAGGGACGGCATCGAGGAAAATTAACAAAAAGTTGGTTTTAAATTAATACAACATTAACTAAAATAGCTATGAAAATTTCCATAACCAGTAATTTAAGTATTGTACCCATCTAAATAAATATTTTTACGAAAAAGCTGCAACTTCCATTGCCTTCGTGTGAAGTCACTTGAGAAATAGTTGTTTATAAATGTGTCCTTTGCTATCAAGATAAATGTATAAAAATTTGCTGCCGACAAATGAATAGACAGACAGAGACAGACCAATTTTTTTTATAAACAGTCACACATAACAATCAATATAATATCTAAAATTATCAAGTGACGTCGTAACCGACAATTCTTTAAAAAATCATACATAAATAATGATTAATTTATAATAAAAACTATGCCCTAAAATGGCCTATATTCTATGAAATAAAATCTTTTTGAAATTAAGCTATGGGAATTATTTCTTTTGAATGAAATTCCTCCAATCGCGTTTCTGATAGTCCAAAATCTAGAAAAAGGTCCCAAAATGTACTTAACTTGGGACCTCTCTTGAACAGCTGATAAATAACTTCAAAAAGTGTCAATTTTAAGCATAGATTATAAAGAAAATATAGTTACGGACTTCCGGTACTATTTACTACAATTTCCAACGGCAATTATTCTTTAAAATTTTACGAGTACATTTCATGTCGTCTACACGTAAAACTGTAGTTTTATGTCTCCACTGAAATGAAAAATAAAACAATGCAATAAAAAGTACAATAAAACTGTTGAATGAAGCGCTTTTAATTCAAGGTAATAAGACGTATATTCCTATGAGCGAATTGTGGTTGTTTTTGTACTACGAGTTCAAACCGTCCACCAGTTCGATGATATCAATCCTACGAGCAAATACGAGTGCATCTATGTTGAGTGTGTACTGAAAAGGTTTAACCTGTTACCACATACCAAAATTCAAAAACATTTTGGTATGTCACAATTAATACCAACAGGTTAACTAACCAAAACAGGAGGCAATTTCGCTGCCACAGTGTAACATATTCTGCTCGGATATCCCTTTCCAGCATTCCTCAGCACCTCCTTCATTTCATCTTGCCACTCCCGAATGTTATTCTTCAATTTGTTTTCCACTATTTACTTGCTTTGCAGCACCAGGACTCACGAAAAGATCACCTCGCTCCGCCATCTTACAACGTCTTTCGCCTAACTGGCAAACTTTCGGTCGTGATATTGTCATTATAAAAAATCAGAGAATAGTGTTTATTAAGAGGATGGCATACCCTAGCAACTTTTTTAATTACCCGTCCAGCACAATAAGTCTAATGGCAATGACCTTATTCGCTTTTCATAGAGGCGATTTATCATTTTATCATTTGAATCATATACATAATACATATATTATGTATTAATACATATATTATGTATTAATACTGCTCGCAAAGCGAGGTCATAAAGGCAACTTTGTATATATTAAGCTATTGTATTATTTAACTTCAAGATTCTGTTTTTTTTTTGGTTTGTTAGTTAGGATGTCAGTTTGTTATAAATATGGTTAGCTTATATTTCGCATTAGGTCATACCTGTAAAGATAGATTTAAGTTTTGTTTTAAAAAAATAAATAAATAAAAAAATATATACAAGGTGACTTTTTTATCATCGTCCAAATTCATACTGGAGGCTTGATAAGTGATCAGTATCTTAGATCAGTAACAATTTTTGTAAACTTCGTAAAATGAAATCGTCCAAATTCATACTGGAGGCTTGATAAGTGATCAGTATCTTAGATCAGTAACAATTTTTGTAAACTTCGTAAAATGAAATTTCGGCTTCCCATAGAAATTCAGTTCGAGTTCCGATTCACCAAAATTGTTATTAATCCATGAAACTGATCACTTACCAAGCCAACAGTATGATTTTGGACGATGATCAAAAAGTCAGCTTGTATATTTCTACTTAAATCAAATAAACCTTTAATTTAGTATTTTATTTTATTACATATATTTTTATAAGATCAAATTTGACTCGTGTATTGGTATTATGTGTACCTACTTTACAAAATAAACTATTTGAATTTAAACTAGTTTCCTGGTTTTACTATACTGCTACCCTCGAGAATGCACAACGAAAGCTTAGTAAAGTTTGAATTAGGGATTGCAGAATACGGATTTTTCTCAGATCCGGATTTTAACGTTACCATCACAAACAAATCCGAATTATCCGGATTTTTCGAATTTTGGTAATTAATTTGATATTAAATATTTTTACTAAATAAAAGCTTTTTTTATTGTTTTATTATATACAAGGTGAATTTGTGAACATCGTCCAAATTCATACTTGAGCCTTGGTAAGTGATCAGCATCATGAACCAATAACGATTTTTGTAAAATTCATAAAATGAAATTTCGACTTCCCATAGTGATTCACTCAGGACCGGGAGTGAATTACTATGGGAAGTCGAAATTTCATTATACGAATTACACAGAAATTGTTATCGATTCATGATGCTGATCAATTACCAAGCCTCTAGTATGAATTTGGACGATGACCAAAAAGTGACCTTGTATATATATATATATATATACAAGGTGACTTTTTGATCATCATCCAAATTCATACTGGAGGCTTAATAAGTGATCAGTATCTTGGATCAGTAACAATTTTTGTGAAATTCGTAAATTGAAATTTCGGCTTCCCATGGAAATTCATTTCCACTCCCAAGTGAATCACTATGGGGAGTCGAAATTGCATGTTACGAATTTCAACAAAATTGTTATTGGTCCATGATACTGATCACTTACCAAGCCACCAGTATGAATTTGGACGATGATCATAAATTCACCTTGTATATACACAGATTTTTATGAATATTATGGTAGAAATTAAATAAAAAAGAAAACTTTCGATATATATTTCGACCCACTTGGGGTCGTCGTCAGTCGAATATGTTTTTTTTTTTTGAGTCTTTTAACATTTTCAAGTAATTTTAAATTATACACGTAGTTTTATGCTAAATTATGTAGTGGCGTGGGCGGAGGGACGCGGGTGTGGCAGATGGCTAGCTACCATGGTATAATAATAATTATGTTATGTGGCTAGCGGCGCGCCAGCCGAAACGCGTGCGAACAGACGGGCAACGGAGTTGCGCGAAAAATGAGCCCGAAATTAAAATATTGTGTATAATTGTGCGTCAGGCTCGTCAGAGTACCACTAACCTACATCCAAACGACGACGTTTAATGAAACGTTGTGGTTAAAAATCAACTATTTTCAATTATTATTGAACTTCTAAAAAACCGGATTTTGTTGTCAAAATTCGGATTTTATTAAAGACCCAAACATCCGGATTTTTTTAGTTTTTTTCGAATTTCGAACTATCCGGATTGCATTCACTAGCTTCAATGCAACCTTGCAGAATTATTGATATATCTACTCGATAGATCAGTCGTATCGACATACGAGTTACGTGCAGTTT
Source organism: Ypsolopha sequella (assembly GCA_934047225.1). NCBI lineage: Eukaryota > Metazoa > Arthropoda > Insecta > Lepidoptera > Ypsolophidae > Ypsolopha > Ypsolopha sequella. The sequence goes on along the minus strand of OW204002.1, from coordinate 5,090,322 downwards.
CCACTTATCTACAGAGTACTTGGAGTGCTGTGAATCTTAAATCAGTTAGTCTTCAGTTTACGTCTTAGCACACACTAAAAGCATGTAATAGCTAATGTGATACATAGTTTAAGGCGCTACGTAAAAGTTTTAGCGTCCCTGTTACTCCATATGCAAAAAAAACCCTCAGTGCGAGTGGGACGGATTCGTGGAAAAGTAGCAAAAAGACGGTTTTTTATCAATATAAAATGTACTAAGCTATTTTGTCAAAAAGATTTTCAGAGAGACTTTACAAATACATAATATCCACATTTTGAATGCAATTTCACAATGATATTAGTTAGGATTTCAGAATAAGAGGAAAAAATAAAACAATTTAGAGGTCTTTTCGGAATTAAATTCTACCGAGAAAATTTCATCCAATCGCGTTTTCCTTCAGTGAGAATCTCAATCAAATACTAGATAAACATTTACCAAAAATAAAATACGTAGATGACGTTATAGTGGAGTAAATAGATTCGAAAAAACCCAATTTTTTTTTTGGTATCGCCGTAAAGCCTCGCAGATTCTGCGCAATCTCGAGGCACTGTTCATGTGAAAAATAAAAACAAAGTGCAATTTTAAAGTCATTTTGCGTAATAAGTGTTGATTATATAAAAATCATTTTGAAATTACTATTTTTAGGGTTACTATAGCTTCTACCACGGCAAATAATAATAATTAAAATAAATTAAAACACCCCCATAACACCCTCAAAGTCCCCATATGTATATCTTATGTATCTTTTAAAATCCATATTTAGCTGACTTTTACAAAAATATTATTAAATAAACTAAAAGTGAGGCTAAGAAAACTTTTGATAAATAAGCTTTTATAATGTTTTTGGTTTAATAATGGGTGTTTTTTTTTAGAAGTTTGGTTTTAAATTTAAATAAAACACGCAAAAACAATGTTAAGGCCATGATGTTGGCTTTCTTCAAAATACATTGTTATGTGTTAATGCTTAAATCATATTTAAATATGATTTCGGGCATTTGGGCGCCACGGTTGGTTCGAATGAAGCTCAATCTGGAAGTCCGATTTTCGACTCCATACATCGGCAATATTGCGGCGGATATTGGCTTCAAGGTGGTCCAACGTTTATGGTTTATCAGCGTAGACTTGTGACTTCACATATCCCTAAAGAAAATAATCCATAGCCCATAGGCGTGAGATCACACGATCGTGGAGGCCAGTTGCTCGGATGAACGATTATGTCGGCCGTAAAATGGACGTAGCGCACGGTAAGTTTGACGAGCTGAACGATGATTTTCATAACAGCACAATTTGCAAGCGTTGTTCTGAAGTCTATTCAAGGTAAAATGGCAAAACTTGGTGACCACAAATCAACTGTCAACCAAAGATTTCAAAAGTTTAGATGAGCCCTGGCACCTAAAATCTATTTCATTGTTTTTGAATGCGTGCGTTAACATAATGCCGACGCGCGCAAACTTTTTTTTTTTTTTTTTTTTCATAGTTATATTTACTTATATTTTTAAGAATTTAAAGCCATCCGAATAAAACCACATGGTTTATGCGCGTTATGGCGAGATCGCAAACTTTATGCTAAACTAACTGAACTAATTCTAACTTATATTATGTTATATAACATCACGCAGCCAAAGGCTGCTGATGTTGAAGGAAATAAAGCTTTATGACACTTTTTCGCTTTTTATTATTATTTAAGTTTTTTAGTCTATCTAATGTATGGGTAGGTATTTCATTTAGTATTAAAGGAAGCATGTACTCCCATGTTCTCATACTATATATATTATTACCATATATATTATTATAGGTAGTTTATAAGTAGGTAGGTATTCTTCACAAATAATAGCCATTTTTATTTTATTTACAATTATGAGTGCGCAATCTGTCGACCTACGGTCAGCAAACTGATCAGACTACTAAAGTTGTTAAAATGATTAACTTTAAGTGCACTTAAGGTGATTACCCACGCCAACGGCCTTGAGCAATCGGCCTCACCTCCGGGGAGTTACAGGCGCTGCTCCCCGCATGCCTCTGCGCAGACGCCCCGCGCCCCTCTACAAAGATCGCTAGCGTCGAAATGATTCACACCTTGTAGCGAGGTAGAAATAAATTAATGTAGCATTGTTTTATGCGTAAACCTATAACTATAACTTTTGAAGCTCAATAGGCTGTGGTGCTGTAACAGAGAGATGTGACCATTCTGTTCCTACTACTACACGGTGATATTTTGGTAGTTTTGAAAACAAACTAGTGATTATAGTAATCGCGAACTAGTGGTGATAGTACTGAAATCGCGAAAATATATAAAACATATACAACAAAATCGGTTATGTGAGGATACCCGAAAGTGACCAAGTTGATATTGGGGTCAGACCTTTATAAATCTTGGGCTTGAGCGGTAACAGACGAGCGTCACTTTGCAGTTGGTAACCGTCAACAGTAGGCCCACCATGAGTTTGGCACTCGATATACGTTAGCGACTGCGTAAAATATAATGTATTGGAAATTCTGGTTCCTCTCGTATACCGCTAGAACCGCTAAACTCATACAAATGTTTTACGCTGTCGCTAACGTGCATCGAGTGCCAAACTCATGGTAGGCCAGAGGCACAGTATTATACTGTGCCAGAGGATTGAGGTAACTAATGTCGGAGGTAACCGTCTAATGATGGTAGCGTCAGCCGTCGTCGGTTGCAGTCAAACAATTTTTCATAAAAAGTGTCTGTTTTTATATTTGAATGATTTTTGAACGATAATGACGAAAAAAAATATATATTGATAAAATATAATTTTGTTACAATTTTTGTTAATTTCGGTGCTTTTAGAGACTTGAGTGGTATGTATCGGTTATTTGCGGGTCTCATAATAAAACCGATAGTATGTAATATATTTGGGTACTCAGAAACGGTTACAATGATGTTGATGCAACTTTTAGATTTTATTTTTATGAAGATTGTATTCGCACGTAAAATAAACAAAACACATATTTTTTTAATCTGTAAATTTTAATTATGTTACGTAATCTGTACCACAGTTTCACCTCGCTAACACTTGTAAGCTCTGATCTGCAGGTAAATCCTCAATTTGGTAAATATATGTATATATTTTCTTAATCATGAGTCTTCTGCTTTTTATTTGTTCTTCACTTGAGATAAGTTGAATTTTTTGTTGTGCTCTTTGTTCTTCATTTTCTTGTTCTGTACTTCGTTTATTTCATTGTTCTGTACTGCGGTCTTCATTTTCTTGTTCTATTATATTGTTATACATTTTCTGTGTGTTTTCGTTTTTGTAATTTTTTTTTTCCTTTTGTTAATTTTTTTGTTGTGCACTTTGTTTTTCATTTTATTGTTCTGTACTGTGGTTTTCATTTTCTTGTTTTATATTTTGTAATACATTTGCTGTAAATTAAAATGAATCTACCAGAATCGAGTCTTTAATCGTCTTTTGTTCAGAGGCTGTCGGATCATTGTCTTTGCCGTTCATTTGTAATGCAATGAATGAGCCTGGAGATGGTGGTGGTCCAAAAGATATTTTTCTCTGAAAAACATAATAAATAAGTTTGAATTTACCTAAGTACATAGTACAATTTTTAACCCACTATAAATTATAAAATAATGCAAACCCATTAAAGAAAAATACTCAAGTTTCACAAACAAATATAAAACATAATATTAATTCCTAAATATTTACCTAAATTCAAGGATACCACGTTATAAAAAAAGATTGGTAAATTCTCAAACCTACCGGAATCGACTCTTCGATAGTCTTTTGTGCAGACATTGTTGGATCATTGTCTTTGCCTTCCATTTCTGAAGCAATGAATGAGCTTAGAGATTGTGGTGATCCAGACGATGCTTTTCTCTAAGAAACATAACAAATAACGCTGAATATGTTTTAATACGGAATATAATTGAGCACGCGATATGACGGCAGTGCTTTGTATCACCATAGGTTTTAAAAATAGCGGGAAGTGAAGAGAAATAATTACGAAGATGAAAGATCTGACCTTGGGAAGGAGCTGCATGCACCACAAACCACGCTTCGCCTGAGCCACCAAGTCTCTGGTGTTCTCCAAGATGGTTTTCTTCTTCCTCTTCGTGCCTGGTTGCGCTCTTCTCGGCTAATCTTCTTCGTAATAGTAATAGATGAAAATGAGGCGCACAGCGGGTGCGATCTCAAAATGGCGGGCGGTAGGGTCGAGGTAGGACCTAGTCGAATGACAATCAGCGTATACCTCCGGCGTGAAAGGCTTCTGATTGACGACTGATTGATTTGCGTCCAAAACTAAGCGGGTGGAGATGCAGCGAAAATGACAGTTGAAAATATTAATTCACAACTACCCCGCAGTATGAGAGCCACAAGAAGTGGCGCGAACATTTGCCCCCGGCGTTAAAACCATTGGTTTTAAAATAAGAATAGAAAAGTAAAAATAAGACAGAGAATAACGAAATTTTGAAGCGGGGGCAAAGAAAGGAGTTATTGAGATGGGAGAGGGCAAAGACGCACGACAGGTCGTTTGTAAACACCTGTCGTCGTTTTGACAGAAGCTACCCTAATGACATTATCTTTGCCAGGGTATACAGCTACAATAACACCGAGCGGCCATTAAAGCGGTGGAGTGTTATCGGTAACTACAACGACAACAGATCCAATTTTGATTGGGTTGGAAGGTGTATTCCATTTTCCTCTAGACTGGAGAAGATGGAGATAATCATTCTTCCATCGCCTTGCGAACGATTCTACCATTTGATCAAGCAACGCGTAGCGACGTAATAAATTAACTGGCTCATCAGCCACCTTACAAGCGGGTAATTCTTTTAAAGGAGTTGACATCAGAAAATGTGCAGGAGTTAACGCGCTAAGTTCAGATGGATCTTCACTCAGCAGCGTAAGCGGACGAGAATTTATGACACATTCTATTTGCGTAACTACAGTTAATAATTCTTCGTAGGTCAACAGTTGAGTACCTACTACTCTATGCAAATGCGTCTTAAATCCTTTGACATATATCTCATAATGTCCCCCAAAATGTGGGCTACGTGGAATATTAAATTTCCATTGTATTCTATGATCGGCAAGTTCATTCGCGAAAGACGTTTTAAATTCTTCGGAGTTTGTCAAATTGTAAATTTCTGAGAGGGCATTTCTAGCGCCTACAAAGTTCGTAGCATTATCTGAATATACGAAAGACACTGCTCCACGTCTAGATAAAAAACGTTTAACGCGGAAAGAAAAGTGTTCGTGCTAAGATCAGTTGCCAATTCAACGTGAACTGCACGAGTCACCAGGCATACAAATATGCAGAGGTAACATTTGACGGGACGGACTCCACGTTTTCGATACGGAGTGATACTGATAGGACCACAATAATCCACAGCGCAGTGGACAAAAGCTTTAGCCTCATTAACGCGGCATGATGGTAAATCTGCCATGAAAGGGAAGGTTTGTCTCGGCTTCGCCTTAAAACAATAATTGCAGCTATGTATTACGCGACGAACAATATTTCGACAGGAAAGTATCCAAAATTTTTGGCGGATTATTGACATTAAAGCCACTGGTCCAATGTGACAATTTTTGCGATGATAATGAATGATAATCAATTCGACAATATGATTTTTACGAGGTAACAACACAGGGTGTTGTTGATCGAACGTCATGTCTGTGTTGCGAAGTCGACCACCAACGCGTAACAATCCATTTTTATCTAAAAATGGCGATAGTCGATTTAAAGCGGGAGAACAAAGTTTATTTGACTTTAATCTTTTTATTTCATCAAGAAAATAAAATGCTTGAAGAGCTTTAATCAATGCAACTTCAGCGAAATCCATATCGATAGCGGTAAAAATATTAGAGCGCGGTAAAATACGTAAAAATCGGTATATGTAAATGATTGTGTGTAAAAGCACAAGCCATGACGAAATTCTTTCCGAAAGAGAAAGAAGAGGATGCGGTTCTTCATTACTAAAAGCGGGAAGAGAAATTGTTTTTGATTCCGGCAAGTTTTCTTCAATAGAAGCTGATTCTATTGTTTTGATTGGCCACTCTTTAGCGTCCAGATAAAGCCAAGCAGGTCCAGTGAACCAGAGCGGGTGACTCATCAACTGCGTGGGAGTGAGACCACGGGAAAGACAGTCGCTCGGGTTTTGAGAACCAGCTGTATGGTAAAAACATTCAGCGGGAATAGCGGATATTATTTTTGTTATACGCGTCGCGACAAAGGTTTTAAACCTGTGCGGTGAGGAATGTATCCAGTGTAAAGTTACCATAGAATCGGTAAAACAGTAAATACGTTCAATATTGTGACGTATTTTATAAGCGTCAACTACACGACGAGTTAATTTCGACATGAGTAACGAGGCACAAAGCTCAAGGCGGGCGACACTGACGGTCTTGAGCGGACAGACTTTTGACTTTGCGCATACCAGCCGAATGCTAGTGCAAGTGTCTGAGTCATCTTGTACTCTAATATATACGACACATCCGTATCCACGTTCACTTGCGTCTGCAAATGATATTATCGAAATTTTCGAATTTTGGAACACGTCTAAGTGGCGTTTAATACGTAAATCCCGCAAAACAGGTAGCTCCTTCAAATAGTTTTGCCAAATCTGCGCAATATCAGAGGGTAGTGTTTCATCCCAGTCTAATTTTAAAATACAGATTTTCTGCAAGAGTAATTTTGCGTACAAGATCACAGGAGCGGTAAAGCCGAGGACGTCGTACTGACGTGCTATCACGGACAAAACATTGCGTTTAGTACATGGGCGACTATCTAGCGATACAGTAAAAGAGAACTCGTCAGAATCAGGCGACCACTGTAAGCCAAGAACTTTAAGAGTTTGAGTTTGTTCTTCAAAATTCTTACTAGAATTTAAGCGGTGAGTATCAGGCAGTGTATCAAGTAACTGTTGACAGTTACTAGACCACTTGACGAGCTCAAAGCCACCGGCCTTAAGCAATCCTACCAGCTCATCTCTGAGCTGTAAGGAGCCCTGCACGGTGGGCGTGCTATAGCAGATGTCGTCCATGTAACAGTTTCGTGCGGCTGCAGTAGCGGCGAGCGGGTACGCTGAACTCCCATCCTCACAGAGTTTCCTGACTACTCTCATCGCAAGGAAAGGGCTACTACGTAGTCCAAAGCAGACGCGATTGAACTGATAAGCGATAAGCGGTGAACACGTGTCAAAGCGGTATAAAAACTTTTGAAATTTGCGATCATCGGCGTTAACCAAAACTTGTAAGAACATTTGTTTGATATCCGAGGTAAAAGCGATTTCATACAAGCGGAAGTCAAGTAAAATTAAAAACAAATCGTTTTGCAAATTAGCACCTGTGTGCAGCGTGTCATTTAATGAGACACGAGTACCATCAGCGGAGTCAGTCTTAGTACTGGCATTCATACAAATACGCACCTTTGTCGTTGATTTATCAACACGCACTACGGGATGATGCGGAATATAATAACCAAGAGATAATTGGTCATCATTATGAAGCGGGGATATGTAACCTTTAGTTAGGTATTCATTTATTATATTGTTATACTCGGAACGTAAATCTGCGTTAGAAACAAACCTACGCTCAAGAGACATAAAACACTTTTTTGCGTGATGGTACGAGTTTCCTAGTATGTTAGGATTCCGTGCGAACGGTAAAGAAACCGAATAGCGACCAGCGGGGTCACGTGACACATTGTTAATAAATAATTTTTCACATTCATCATTTGCGGGACTAGAAGCAGGTTCACAATGCACCTCTTCTAATTGCCAAAATTTTTGTAAAATAAAATCTATTGGCGGTTCAATCTCCATATAAGAGCATAACGAAATTGAACATGCGGTATTTTGGTAAACAGGCGTATTACCAATTAGCGTAAAACCGAAGATGGTCTGAAATCCCGTCGGCGTACCCGGGGGACCAGAGACGCGGCCTGATAACAAGATATCCGCGAATAAAGATGCACCGATAAGAATATCAATCTCGCCCGGTAAGTAAAAGGTTTCATCAGCAAGTGTGATATATTTTAAATACGAAAGCGTAGACAAATCCACCTGCACCGATGGTAAGTTGTCGGTAATACGGTCGATTACATAAGTGTCAAGCGAAATTGAAACCGAATCATCAAATCGTGAAAACAATTTAAGGTTTGTCGCACCCTTAATTGGGTTTGATGAAGAGCCGATGCCCTTAACAAAAGCGCGGGGAATTTTCTCATATTTTAAGTTAAGCTTCTCACAACAGGAAACCGTCGAAAAACTGGATTGTGACGCAGGGTCGCAGAGCGCACGTAGACGGACTGACATACCGTTAGAATCTTTCACGATCACTTGAATTGTACCTAAAAGGCATGTTTCATTACGCTGCGAGTTAGGCTGTAAGTTACATAAAGAAATATTATTACTCGCAGTTGGTACGGATTGAGAATCATTAGTCATATGTTCTGTGTTAGTCGCCGATACGGCAGGATCCACCAACCTCGAAGATTGCGTATGTGTGCGTGGAGACACGGTAATATTTTGACCAAGCGCGGTGTGAGTATTCATCACATTTTGTTTGCGGCACAACATCGAATGGTGTTTACAATTACAATGGCGGCAATTATAAGACGATTTACAAGCGGAATTGTTATGCGTAATACTTAAACAATTGGTGCAACCGTTATTAGATTTGATGAACTGAAATCTTTTCTCGATATCTAGTTTCACAAATTCGGGACACTTATATAAATTATAGTGTTTTAATTGTTTACATAGCGGACAACAATTATTATTGGTCGAAGCGGAGACAAAAGCATGGGTTGACTTGGTACTGTACCCGGTTTTGTTGTTATTATTATTAACGGAGCGGTTCGGAGCGGGAGCGGTAATTGCGGGTGCAGTGCGGTTCAGTATCTTAGTTTGTTCCCGTAAAAATGATATTAATTCACCATAATGGGGTAAATCGGAACCACGTTTAAACATTTCAAATGAACGAGCGGTTTCAACATCAAGTTTTTTAAGGGCCAAATACATAAGGATAAAATCCGAAAGATCTTTAATATTCAGCGATTTTAAACACGAAACAGCGGAACAGAACTTGTCTAAAAACAAGTCCAAGTTTTTTGAACTAGCGGTAGTTAAAGGGCGAAATTCAAACATTTGATCCAAATAAGTAGTGGCTAAACTACGCGAGTCTTGAAAAGTAGAAACGAGTGTTTTCCAGATTATGTCGTAGTTAGTTGCGTTCGGTGTGATTCCAGAACAAATCGAAAGTGCCCGGCCAGAAAGTTTACCCATCAGGTATTGTACTCGTTCGTTGTCGGTCAAGTCCGGATTATCGTGAATCGTGGTTTTAAATGTTTCATAGAATGTTGGCCACATAGTAGCTTCACCAGAAAAACCAACGAGTTCCAGTTTTGGAAGCTTGATAGTAGGTTTTTTGGGACATTCCATGTCAAGTGGAGCTTTAACTTTAGAGTCAGCCGATTTCGAAGAATGTGATAACTTCCGGTTGATGTATTTGCAATGGGAGTAAAGATCCTCAAAAGCTGACCAACTTTGATAATTTGGTTCAAAATTAGGATTTATCAATACCTCTGTGTCATTAATTTCATCTATGATTACATGAATTTCTGAGCGTACAGTATCCAAAGTTTCGACATTGGCCATAAACAATTCTGCCGAAGAAACATCCTCTAAAGCGGTTTTAGAAAAGTCATAAACTCTCTGAAGGCGATTAAACAATTCTTGCCTTTTATTTTTAAGCTTCTTTAAACTATACGACATCTTTAATTTTGCAGCTTCTGCGGAATTTGGCATGTTATATAGTACAAAGTTAGGCAAGTACCAGAACTATTGAAAGTTTTATACTGACTACAACATAGAATAATGCTAATGAGTTAGAGATAACACGGGCGGCGGACGAACCTGTGTACGAGTACCTCTCGATAATATTAAGAATTAGCAGGTAGGCAGATAATATTTTCTGTGAAATGATCAAATGGTATAATCGCAGCGGATAAATTAACAGAATGGCGTATTTCACTGTAGATAATTTATAATTTCCAGTATATAGGAAATGGAATCACTAATATTTTGACGAATGCGGGGTTTTAATGCATAGATAATGCAAATAAGAGCGGGAATGCGGGGTAATACTGCGGGCAGAGTGAAAATTAGAGCGGAATTCACGTGTTCTTTAGACAAAGAACATGAAGATAGCGGTTGGAAATACCAAAAAATGGTTATAGATCGCAGATCAAAGGGCCTAAAATGGATCTAGATCCGGCTCGAATGGCCAAAAAATGAGCACGCGATATGACGGCAGTGCTTTGTATCACCATAGGTTTTAAAAATAGCGGGAAGTGAAGAGAAATAATTACGAAGATGAAAGATCTGACCTTGGGAAGGAGCTGCATGCACCACAAACCACGCTTCGCCTGAGCCACCAAGTCTCTGGTGTTCTCCAAGATGGTTTTCTTCTTCCTCTTCGTGCCTGGTTGCGCTCTTCTCGGCTAATCTTCTTCGTAATAGTAATAGATGAAAATGAGGCGCACAGCGGGTGCGATCTCAAAATGGCGGGCGGTAGGGTCGAGGTAGGACCTAGTCGAATGACAATCAGCGTATACCTCCGGCGTGAAAGGCTTCTGATTGACGACTGATTGATTTGCGTCCAAAACTAAGCGGGTGGAGATGCAGCGAAAATGACAGTTGAAAATATTAATTCACAACTACCCCGCAGTATGAGAGCCACAAGAAGTGGCGCGAACAATAATTTTTAACGTACTAGGCTGTCGGGTGACAGTTGGTAACCCTATGTCATTAAATAACAAGATGTGACCAATTCGTAGTGGTGTAGAAAAAAAAACTACATCAAAATAAACAGGGTTGGCTCGACGCAACCTGAAAAATTTTGTAAAGTCAGCAAAAGCAGCACAATTTTATTGATTAAAAAAAATCACATCATCAAGTATATATCATCGATAGAGCGTATAAAAGGTGCTAAAGAAAGCTTTTTTTCATATAAAAAGATATTCGATAAAATCAGGCTGATATTAGTACCAACATAGGACATGCAAACCTTATTTTTAAGCACCTTGTGATACGCTATACCGAACATAGTACTTGCTACTTATTGACGTAATTTTTGTCAGAAAATTTGCGTTGTTTTTGCTGACTGTATAAAACGCTCTAGGTTGCGCCTAGCCAACCCGGTTTATTTTGATGTAGTTTTTTTTCTACATCACTACAAGTTGGTCACATCTTGTTACTCGATGACATAGTGTTCCCGACTGTATTCTGACAGTCTACTATTCTATACCATAAATTGCCACCGAATGACGTTAGCGTCAGCCGTCGGTTGCAGTCGACCATACAACGCTGACAATACCATCAATCGAGTACAGTCGGCGCTGTTTGGCAGCGTCAGCGCGTCGAATGCAACCAATAGCTGACGCTCACTACCATTGTTCGATGGTAGTCGATGGCTATCGCCAACATGGTTCGACATGTGCATGTGTACGGCTACCGTTTTGAAAGTGATGTTCGTTTGTTGGCACTCTAAATATTTACAAAATTTCAATGACATTACATAATTTCAATGCCAATGATATTTGATAGGTGGTAGAGCTGATGCCGGGCTCGACTGTGGAGGTACCACCATCTTATTTGGAGACCCCCTCGAAGTAATTCTGAGGAGAGTAAGAGGACAGCTCACAGGCAAAAAACCAGGAGACCCACTATGCCTAGGACCGATGCATGGCGGTATATCCATCCCTTATAGCCGGGCCTTATATGGAACAGACTGGTAACGGGCAGCGGCGTCACTGGTGCGAGGGTTCCGGCACCGCGCTCATCAACCCCCTGCCCAGCGTGTGTGAGTATGGACAATTCTTCCAGGATGACCACCGGGAATGACAAAGTCCTGAAACGGCTTATGTCCAGCAGTGGACGAACGAGGCTGATGGATGGATGGAATGACATTACAGGTTACATGCACAGATTATTTTGAATTAATATATTGTCAGGTCTTGGTCTTTTTTGCAGATTTTGTCGGATTATTTTCTTTGCCTTCTGTTTCTGGTGGTCTCTTTTTAGATGCCCCTGAAATAATATATCAACTATATGTATTATACCTACAATTCTAGTTATCCAACTATCTCTACATAATATTACAGGTATAAATACCACGGTTTTGATATGCCTGCCTGGGACATATTTTTTTGAAATGAACTAAAACAAGTATTTCAAATAGTGCTCCGGTCCAAAAAAACAGGTCGGAAGCGGAGCTAAACCATATACATAGTCCGAGCCTTGATACTTGGGTAGTTTATTTAGCTGGATAGAAGTAAAAACAAAATTTTGAGCAACGTTTTTTGCGTGAATTGTTGCTTATAGCTGTTTATAATAATAATTATACCTATACATTGTCACGATAGGAATCCCCGAGGGGGCTTTGGAGGTGTTTCGAGTGTCTCCGCACTCGGTACACCCGCGTTTCACCGACGATAAGTATGTCCCAACGTGGTTGGTGGTGACTTCGGGCACAAAACATTCAGCAAGTAGTAAGTATTAGTAAATACTATGCACAAAAATTCCGAAAAACTCCTTGGTGCATGCCCAACCGAGGCTTGAACCTGGATCTCAAAATTGAGAGGCCTGCGTTCTACCCATGAGCTACTATATTATAATTTTTCTAAAAAAAGTTCCTTGCTAACTCGTCAAACTTCTAGTTTATTATAGCGTCCACGCGCGAACTTCACAGCACAATTTATCCTCTAAATAACTAAGTCCATTGCCGAAAGTACTCTCTGAACGCACACAAATAAAAATCCTTATAAATATTTTCGCAAACATGTCATCAGACGCCAGGGTGCGGTACGTGGCAACGAGTGACACAGCCTCCCCGTCTGAACGCCACTGCATGACTGATGCCTGCGCCCGCGCAGAGCACCTCTTAGCCTTTGACCTTGAAATCTTACATATTTCGATATTTTTAATAGAAAAAGTTACTGGATATACTTGAGATATGTTGCATTTAAAGTTCAACAGATTCTTAATTTTTTGGCGTGTAAATATTTCCAAACGTCATAGCAGATTAGGAGTAGTAGGGAATTTAAGCCAAAAAAATATCATACAGTTGTTATTTTTTTTAATATAGAAGTTTTGATCGTACGAACCCAAAATTTGTTGCAAATATTTTTAAAGAGTTATTATTTCATATATATTTTTTTCAAGCCATTTGGTCTAGCCGTAAACGAGGAGTAGGCTTTAGAAAGTACCCATCTGGCTGTATTTGAAGGATCAAGCGCCTTAAGGCGTCCAACTATCACTGTGTTCAGATGATCACTGATTCCAAACGTATGAGCGTCACCCATTTAAAGGTGGAAACATTTTGGTGCTGTCGTAGTACGCTAAGGGCTTATCTTTACTTTTGAAATCTTTGCGTAGCGCACGGTAAGTTTGGCGAGCTGAACGATGATTTTCATAAAAAATTTGCACAATTTTCAAGCGTTGTTCTGAAGTAAGTCTATTCAAGGTAAAATGGCAAAACTTGCTAACCACAAAGCAACTGTCAACAGTCAAATTGACAGTCACTAGAAAAAGTATTGACAATTCAAAAACCAAACCTCTAAAAAACAACCTGTATATGTAATAAAAATACAAAATTACATTTTGCTATATACCCAAATGAAAAAGTTCTATGACACTATCAGAATGTCTATGAAATAGTCATTTATAGTACCAGATATAGATATTTGTATACAACCCACGATCTCAAATCAAACGGGTAAAATTTGTTAAGAAGATGGCATACCCTAGCAACTTTTTTTATTACCCGTCCAGCACAATAAGTCCTACGGCAAAGACTTTATTTGCTTGTCATAGAGGCGATTATATGTTGGCTCTTTGGCCTCTTTTTCTTGAACGCGTAATACTAGTGATCACGCAGCGAAACAACAAATTGGTGTGTTTTTAGCTAATACTGAAAAATTTTGTAGGGAAAAAAATATTGAATTTAGGTGATATACCTTCATATTTCTATTACCTATTTTATGAAAAAAAAATCAAGTTGATCTGTTAACCGCGTTCTTGAAGTGAACGTTTGATAACCAAAAAAAGAGAGGGTGCAAAACATTTTTTTTTGACAAAAGTATAAATCTTAGTACATTGTTTATACGTAACATCCCTAGAGAAAAGATTAATAAACCAAACATATTTTTTTTCAATACAAGGAGAGTCCGAATTTCTTCAAACGAATCCTAGATAGACTGGAGTTGGTCATGCTCTAGGCTCAGGTACAGGCTTAAATTATGAATACGTAAAAGGCCGCCCTTGTGCCAGCTGGACTGACGATCTGAAGGACGTTGCGGGTGGCGGATGGATGTGGATAACTGAGGATCGCCAAGAGTGGCGTAATATTGGGGAGGCCTATGTCCAGCAGTGGATGGATACGGACTGATGGATGGATTATTTTCTCCTATTTTGCGCTATACAGAAACGCAACGATCGTCGTAACATCCACTTTGCCATGCGCGCTGATCGAGTATGAGCGTTATTTCAAAGTCGTTTCCATCGACATTTGAACCGAAACACATCAAGTTGCTAATTTAGTTTAAGGAAGCACCTTAATTAAATGATGTCACACTTTAAGTGTTAGATGATGGACTACAAGAAGAAACACTATCAATTTGTAAAGTATACACTAAGCAACTTTTATGTGTTAACTTTTCTTAAAAAGATAGACGACTTCCATTTCAGAAAATAAATAGGACGATTCGAAGAGAAAACGAGAATGTCTCTGAAATACCTTCGGAAGCCAGTTGAAATAAGCAGTTTCAGTAAAAATGTCTCAAAAGGCATTACTCAGATGGATTGGACACATATTTAGTGAAGGCTACCATTTGTAGGCTTAGAATAGTGGCCAAGAAAGAATTTGGCTCATCAGACACTTGGGTAAATATAAAGTATGCAATGTATCCCGGTTCAGAGCTCCTCACGTCCATATTTACTTTTCTTTCTGCATTTCTTACTGCAATGATATAATCTTAATGTACACAATGTAACTATCTATACACTATATATGAAATACAATGTCTAACTACAATGTGAAGATTTCGTTATATGATACGTCTGATAATCCGCTAAACAGGCTATAATTTCCTCAATCCATCCATCAGCCTGCCTTGTTCCACTGTTGGACATAGGCCTTTCCAAGATTTTGCCACTCTTTGTGTTCCTTCTGGAAGAACTGCCCATACTCACACACGCTAGGCAGGTGGGTTGGTGCCGGAAACCTCGCATTAGTGACGCCGCTGCCTGACTGGCAACTGGGAATGGATATACCGCCATCAATCGGTCCCAAGCATGGTGGGCCACCTAGTTGTGCCTGTTTGAGAACTGTACTCTAACTCTCCCCCGAATAACTTTGAGGGGGTTTTTGAATAAGATGGTGGTACTTCCACAGTCGAGCCCGGCATCAGCTCTACCTATGGCTAATTAAAGATGAAAACTATGATCGTACACTCAAAAAACGCCTCGGTGAAAGTTAACTACGTATTAAGATTTATGTTTAATTTATTTCATGAATTTATTTCAACTACTCGTTTTCATCTTTACAAAATCGTTTTTGTTTAAAATCGTTCTATGGCCACTAATTGTGTCAAATTAGCATCTTGCACATATTCTAACGACGAGCGATATTTTTTACGTTCCCTGAACTATGCATACGTTGTACAACATTTCTTTGCCCTGTCGCTCAATTGGTTTACTCATCGTGAAATCGTAAAATAGTATATATATTTATAAATATCTATATCTATTCATACAATTGTAAACATTTTAAAATCATGGCACTACCCCAACAACTTCCCCATTGCCAAAGGTAAGCTGTTAGAGAATACTAAATAGTTATAAGCTCGCCTGTGTACAAACATTTAGTTACAAATTGCCAACAACACAATGCTTACGGTATTTTACCACGTAAATAGCTGGTTATCTAATAAAAACGCAAATAAACAATTCTGATTTCTCAACTTTACACCGTTTGAAAGTTACACGAACAAATGGTGTAACTAAACAGGCAACAGTTGCGAATAGCAGCTACTCTGATAAAAACATAACTCATGGTTACTTTGTTTATATAGTTAGTATGGAAGACTGTTTCTAAATAGTTACAGGTATAGCGACTTTCCAGTCATCATCATGAAAGAATGTAGTAAAACTTTGTGTCTATAATGATATTAAAACATACTTCATGTGAAATTGTACTTCTTAACAACAATATGATGTTCTACATAATTTGAGGCGATAAAGACAGGCCTTTATTTTCCAGACACAATTGATAATGAATTTAGCCTGGAAAAAAAATAAATAAAAATAAAAAGATTTTTATTCAACAGAACACAACACAAAACACATAATACTTGAAGACTATTTAGGATTAGACAGGTTCTGTTGAAAAGGTCGGTGACTCAGCTTTTGTCCCTTAAGCCAGAAGCAAAGGGACGCTGTTATTCTGTCACTGCCTGTTCATCCATAAGGATACTTAAAACAATAAACAAAAGTTAACACAACTATGATTAAAACACATAAAAACAATAGCCATTTTTAGGAACTTGGAACTTCTATTGTTTTGCAGCTAAATTAACGTACCATTTAATTATATTAAGAGTATTATATGTATAATTATCTATATACTTATATATGTATAATATATAAACTTAAATGCATTATTAATAGATTTAAAATATATATTAATATATTATGTTATTTACAATGTACATACTGACACCATTTTCCTTATCTTTTTATTTGCAATTTTATTTGTAAGTTTACTAACATTGTTTTTTGAGTGTAGGAAAAGATTTCTGCAACCTTATGGGTTTTTCTGGCTCTCATCGCCTCATTTAAGAGAACACAAAAGCTTTAATTATGTTCTGATCGATCTTATCTTTCTAATATTTTAAATTTACTACTGCAACGACTTCGCTTATGCATAAAACATGGTAAAGTTACATGATCACTTTAAAATTTACTTAAGGGCAATTTTAGATTTTAGATTTTATATTTTCTTTATTAGGATTTCTAGTAGTTAGTAACCCTTAAATACAAACACAATTCATATAGACATTAACATAGACATAGACATATTTTTATTGGTAATATTCATTACTATATGTATATTCATTACATTAAAATATGTATACCGCAAAGGTATGAAATAATGAAACTTTTACAACGATAATAAGCCACCGACCACGCAAATCGCGTTCTGCGGTCCAAACAACAGAACGCGCGTTCTCGCGGTCTGTGTGTAATAGCCTGAAATAAATGGATTTATTATAATTATTGAAGCAAAAACAAATGCTTAACTTCTAACTTATTAAAGAAATCACAGCATGCAAATGATTAAATTATCTCGCCTTATAAACTAAATATTAACAAAATTCATATTAATTTACATTACAAATAATAATAATTTTACAATTTTGTTTAATTTTAAGTTTATAATTATTTTATAATATTTTATAATTATTTCTTTAGGATTATTTTATAATAATTATTATCTTTCATTAAGGAATATTTATGTACCTGTTAATGAAATAAAGTACAGAGTTTATCTAAATTATTTAAATTAGTTAGAGAATTAAAAAAAAAGTTATTTTAGTTTTATCAAAGCTTCTTTACAAGCAAGTTTAAATCTACTTGAATTCTTGAATAGGTCTATAAACCAGCATAACTTAGTTACAACCTAGAAAATAAAATTCGAGGACCTCAGGTTTATAACGGCTTCCAAATTAATCGATTGTATCAAAGTTCAAATCAAAAACAGTAAAATGGCTTACCACAAAATGAGTGGTAAAGTTATTGAATCTTTTCTTGGTTCGCTTTATCCAAACTTGACAAATGACAGGTCATTGACGATTTCTCTAGAGCAAAGCCGGACGAGGTAGTGCAAGGCGGAAGAAAAATAGAGAGTTAAATCACTCTATCTTCTCTACACTCCGCTTTGGGGCTCAAGTTTTAATTGAAATCTCTATTCGAAGCGATCGTGACATTTTATAGAGCATTATATTCAACGTTATCGCTTCCTAACGTCTTTTAAACTGTTTCCAGTTATGCTCCTCGAATTGCAAGTTCTTGGAACTCTGACTCTATCCTTTATGACTTAGTTTTCATTTTCAAATGGCACCTGTTTCCATCTATTTACACCTGTGGTGTGGCGTTAGAAAAAGCTTTTAAATTGACTGCTGCATATATAGCCGTTAAAATTGCAGCCTTTTTGCAGGTCATGCGCCGTTGAATCAAAAGCTTTCAATTTTTCGTTGTCTTTAGGAATGTAGAGCAGTATAATCCGAAAAATACATGGTACCTATTTGTTATTTGGTCCGCAGTGATAAACTTACCTATTCAGCTGGGCATTTCTCCTGCTAGGATTACACAGAAATATTCCAATTGAGCAAAAAACAATTTTGGCCGTCTCTGTAGACCAGTGGTTCAAACGTCTCGATCCGGAAACTATGGGTTCAAAGCATGTAGAGGCACATTTGTGCATGCTGACAGGCACGTCGAGTTATGAGTCCATATTTGTGCCTAAATAATATAGGGCTCACCACCCATCACGCTGGTACCTAATAATAGTTGTCAAAATGTGGGTGGGAAACACTTCTGATACTCCGTCGAGGATTCATGATACGACTTTATGTTTTCATTATTATGACCAAGAATATTGCTGACAATTTTCTCTACTATAATGGCACTTTAAAACTAGAAAACAATAAATGTTTCCAGTCAGCACCATGTGTGACTTTCCCATCTCCATTTAAGGGGCTTAATATCGCCAAATGGGTATATTCTGAAGCCTACTCCTCGTTTATGGCCAAACCAAAACTATTGAAAATTATGTTATCTAAATAATCAAATCTAAGACAACAAATGCAACATATTTCTTTTTCATACCACCAAAACTTCTATATGAAAAAATATTTCAACCGAATGGTGTTTTTTGACTTGAATTCCCTACTGCCCCTAAGCGGCTTGGTCGATTTTATTATTTTCGCTTTGAGTAATAGATTAACTTGATAACATAAAATTATTCAATCGAACAATCACGTCCGGGTGAAAAGTATTATTTTCTTCTATTTCGCTTTATCAAGGACGCTGCGAGCGTCGTAACAGCCACAATGTATTGCGCGCTGATATGAACGTTATTTCAATGTCGTTTCCGTCGATATTCATACCGACAAATATCGAGCTGCTAATTTGGCGACAATAATCGCCTTAAGGGGCTTCTATCCCTTAACTACCTGGTATCAACCTGTATCAAATATACGCAATAGGGCAAAAAAGGAGAAAATACTATTTTTCACTAAACGCGACGCGATGGACGGAAAAAATCCATCAATTATTTTTCTAAGCAATATTTTCCTTGAATTTTAGTGCAAGAACCATACAAATAATATTGGTGGTTTCAAATAAATAACCAATTTAAGTCTAAAAACAGCTTGAATTTGAATAATATTTCATGCTGTTTTCTATACGCGAGAATAATGTCTTACAATAAAGTTGTTCTGTATAACATATATTGTATTTTTACATCATTATATATATAAAAGATGAAAACTGAATGTTAAGTAAACATGAATGTGAGTGTGAGGCGTAACGTCGTCGCGTAAACGTCTTCACTCGCCCAGATGAAGGCAGTCTAAATCTGCTGAAACTAGTCGGCTTTCCCGAGCATAAAACGTATTGAGGTGAACCGTTTTTATATAAATCATGAATATCCTCAAGTTTCATTTAATTCTATAAGTTAGTGAAGTCAACACTTTACTTTTTTTTTTGTCAGTATTATCTAACGACATCTAACTTCGTCTCTATACAGCCCAAAAAGCAAAATTTGATGAAACACCATCATAATAGCTGTCTGGATATCGTAAATATTGCCTCGTTTTTACGCAAAAGTTTAGCAATTTGTGTAATTTTTATCTATACTGGAAATAAAAGAGAGACAAATGCAGACACCATTCATGTAAAGAAGACTAAGTTTATACACTCTTCTATAAATAAACATTACCGTTTCATGGAAAGCAGTTTTTACCTGAAACCATGTCACAAATTCGGCGCTTTTTGAATATCTCGCCATATTTTTGAATACTTTTTGAATACCTCTTAATGAGAGATGGATCGGAGTGCGGTGTTGGGAGGAAAGGAAACATATATAAAGATGTGTGCAAAGTTTAATTGAGATCAAAGCCATCAGGACTGCACAAACACCTAAGGCATTTATATGGCGACTGAGCCCATCTCAAAAGTACTTTCCTTATTCGACATCGTATGCCGTTCGGTGTCATATTTACATTCTATTAGGCTTATTCGTAGCTTGTAGCTCTACGAAACGCTACGAAATTCTACACCACTCTATTTTCGCCCAGTCTCGTTTGTGAGCGCTCACGTATCTGAACTGCACAATGATATAGAAAGTTTTGAATATCCTGTTTCCTTTCTTACATCGACATATATGTTTATTTCATGAAATACAAGGAAAGTTTTTACAAATATACTAAATACCTAAGACTAAAAAACGAAAATTATATACTAATTAAAAATATTTGAAATTAAATGAAAAATTTGATTTAGATCGTTGCCGCTGGGGAAAGTACCCAAGAGACTGGCAGCGTTACCTCGTTGAATCGATAGACTAATCCCTGGCCGAGGTAAGCTCCAGCTCTTGGATCACCAGAGGCGTCGACCAGACGCGAAGACAGTCCTTAAAACAGTTGTCGCGCACTTGGGCCCCATGGTCCCAGAGTTTCAACTCCGAACGGCGCAAATATGTAGCCCTCACCAAGGGCGACATACCCGCGCCGCTTACATCACTATATTTTATTTAGACCGATAGCTCAGGGGTAGAACGCTGGCCTCAAAATCTTGAGATCCAGGTTCAATCCCCGGTGTGGCATGTACCAATGAGTTTTTCAGAATTTTTGAGTATTTGTTCTTATCGAAACTATGACAGAAATAAATGTCTATGTTTGAACACTTGGCGATTTATCCATCGCAAGGAGATATAAATTAACAGTACATCATTGCAGTATAGAAACGCAGAAAGAAAAGTAAATCTGGATGTGAGTAGCTCTGAACCTGGAATCCAACCCGGGACCTCTCGCTTGCCGGGCGATTGCTCTAACCTCTGAGCTATCCAGGTCTCAACACAACTCGTGAATTTACCGATGTGCTTTCCCATACTGCAATGTTATTTATAGATACCCACTTTACAGTGAGCCACTTGGCGCCTAGAGGACGCTAGTGTATTCAAAGTTAGTCAAAGACCATTATGCCATTATTTGTTCTTACTTTTGCTGAACGGTGAAAGAAAACATCGTAGGGGGACGAAAAAAAAAAGCGTGTTTTTGTGCCCGAAGTATGGCGGTAGGCCTAAGGGCTTACCACCCATCACTTTGGGACGTAATAATCGTCGGTGAAAGGCGGGTGTACCGAGTATCTACTGAGACCTGCATTTCACAGTTCACAGTCGGAACACCTCCGGCACCCCCTCGGAGATTCATGTCGTGACGATATATTTTTATTAATATCTATTTAAATTTTTTTTATTTTTTTAAAAATGGTTTTGGTATTTCGTTGTATTGAACTAGGATTGCTCTGGCGGCCTGGAGTGGCGAAAAGTGGCGAAAATTGCTAAGTATATTATTTTAATGGTATTTAAATACTTTATATATTTAAAAAAAATGTAGCATTTTGTATTCAATCATTATTTATTATCATTTACACTACCCTCGCATAATTTCATTAATATATCTTTCTTTCACCCTAAGGTTGCCTGGAAGATATTGCTACTAGAAATAAGTGCCGCTTTGCACACAATGTTTTTATTATAACTAAGCAGATTTTTTTTTAGTTTAGATACTAATTTTTATGTAAATGTGCAAGAGTGTGATAAATAAAATAAAAATGGAATACTACTAAATCAGTGTATTTACTGATATAGTAGTATTTTTGTATTATGGGCACTATTTTATAACAAAGATTTCAAAAGTAAAGATAAGTCCTTACCGTAGTATGACAGGACCAAAATATTTCCACCTTTAAATGGGTGACGCTCACACGTTTGGAATCAGTGCTCATCTGAACACAGTGATAGTTGGACGCCGTAAGTGCACTTAAAATTTTGAATATTTACGAATTCAGTAGTCTGATCAGTTTGCTGACCGTAGGTAGACAGATTGCGCACTCATATTGTGCGCGCGTCGGCATTATGTTAACGCACACATTCAAAAACAATGCAATAGATTTTAGGTGCCAGGGCTCATCTAAGCTTTTGAAATGTTTGTTTTATAAAGGACGAACATCAATCTACGAACACACCAATTACAAAGTAATTGATAAATAATGATACTAGTACACTACCGTTTTCTTGAATGTCAAATAAAGGCCAGTTTAATTACTTTATGTAACACATGTTGCCCGGCTCGATTGTAAAACTTGAATTTGGAGTTTACAACTGCACTTGCAATATCAATAAAATTGTAAGCTTTCCAAGCGCATGTGCGTTATCTTTAATGCCGCCTCTACACATAGGCCAACGCGTTGGCAAGCGCGCTGGCCCAACCACTGGCCCAATGTGTAGAACGGGCGTTGGCGCATTGGCGGTAGGTATTCGAACGTTGGCTGGCGCGCTTGCGAGCTTGCCGCGCGGTGTCGGCAACATCAAAGGACACTTGTCGCAAGCTTGGTGCACCATCCACACATAGGCCACGCGATCAGTTTGCCCGGAGCAACGATCAAGAGTGCACGTTTTCTTCTTGCGGCGAATTAACACCTAACTTGACGAAATGGCGAACATGAGTAACGAGAAAACATTTAAATTTATTGAGCTCTATCAGAGTGAAAACTGCCTGTGGAATAAGCTGTGAATAAATATACAGCTGCAGCTGTTAGCGACTCAATATCTATTTTGAATCCGTCCGCACATTGGCCCAAACCAAACCATACTGAACGATGACGAACGACCTTCCAATGTGTGGATTACTCACAAGCGCGTTGGCAAGTGCACCGCCAGCGTGTTGGCGAATGCGCTGGCCTATGTGTAGAGGCGGCATAAGGAACAGGTAGTCGCCAACGGCCTTGAGTCAACCTGTGTCGGTAAAAATATCGAAATATCGTACATATCAGCGCACACTGCATAACGACGTCGCAGGGTCTCCGGATAGCGCAAAATAGGGGAAAATAATACTTTTCACATAGACGCGGAGGATGAAAAAAATCCGTAGATGATTCTTCTAAGCAATATTTTCCTTGTATTTTAGTGCCATACAAATATTATTAGTGGTTTCAAAGAAATAAACAACTTTACTTAATTTTAGTCTAAAAATAGACTTTGAACAATATTTTCATGCTGTTTCTTATATGTTAGAATAATTTCCTAAAATAATGTTGTT
Source organism: Ypsolopha sequella (assembly GCA_934047225.1). NCBI lineage: Eukaryota > Metazoa > Arthropoda > Insecta > Lepidoptera > Ypsolophidae > Ypsolopha > Ypsolopha sequella. Next base: position 5,066,886 of record OW204002.1, on the reverse strand, counting down.
CTTTATAGTTTAACTATTAACACTTTTTTTTTCATAATTTTTAAACATACCGTTTAAAAGAAATAACTTTATAAACAGTCATTGATGACGTTGGGAAGAGGCGCCTTAAGGCGATATGCTAAAAAAATACGGGTGTTTCTTTTCTGTGTATTTCATGAAATACAAGTAAAATTTAAATACATTTCTGGTATACGAGTATGCATTTTGACTATATAATCTAGGGTTTTGAAATTGGAAAACATGTTTGGATGAATTTTCCTCGATAGAAATAATTGTTGAAATGAGGTCTTCAAATAATTTTTTTCTCCTCGTTTGACGAATAGGAACCATATACAGAACTCACACATATTTTATTAGGTGTGTTTCAACAATATATAGAGATGTTATATTTGAAATTTTGCTAGCTATTTTAGTTTTTTTAATAAAAATATAAAACCAACTTCTTTCCCTTTTGCCCTGAATCCACCCCTCTCGCACTGACAGTAACAGTGACAAAAATTAAATTCGCATAGCCTCTTAAAAACGTTGTAAAAACGACCATAATCTAAGGTCATCTGAAAATCTTCATTTAGCATTTCCAGTTCATACTACTTGTTTTATGGTAACTCGTTTACGGTAGAAGCTATACGTCTATGGAATGCCCTTCCTCCGCAATAAGATAAGCTCCATCCTTAGTTTTCAAAACTATGGTTAAACAACATTATCTTTTACTTTGATCAAATTATTATAATTATTCTTCTTATTATTTTTTTTTTGTACATTGTCAATCTTTCTCATGTGACTAAGTTAGAACTTATAAGTATACAAGGTGAATTTGTAAACATCGTCCAAATTCATACTTGAGCCTTAGTAAGTGAACAATAACATTATCCTGAAACATTATGTTATCTAGAAGTCGGCGTATTTCTTACGATATAGCAACATAAAAACGCCGACTTCTAGATAACATAACGTTTCAGGAAGAAAAAAGTCGGCAAAAGTGTTGCTTCGGTACAATCGGTCTTTATAGAATTATTATTAACTTTTTAGTGAATGACTGCTGTTACTATTGAAGTCGGTTACTATTTTTTTGTTAAAAGTTTATTTTTCGGTACAAATATCGACAGAATTTATAACTATTGAAATAAGGTTCATATCAGCGCGCATAGCATTACAACGTCGCTGGGTCTCCGGATAGCGCAAAATAGGAGAAAATAATACTTTTATCATGGAATATTACAAAATTCTATAAATAATTGTTTTAATATTAATAATTTCTTCTTTATATGAGAGCATGAAAATGTTTCAATAAGCAAGAATGAGTTTTGAAAATTTCAAAACCATGGGCATTCTAGGAAAACCTTTAGCATAAATTCGAGAGGTGCCACTTCACAATTCCTAAATAAAACATAAAATTAAATGCCAATTTTCAGTTCGCCCAAATTTGTATACCTGTTTTTCTCTGACAAAAGGCTGTAATCTCGTAATTCCGAATCGTGGAAACGAACAATGGTCTCTCATTAATATCACCGTAAAACGTATATAAAATATAAAAGTCGATATAAACCGAAGTTCAATATTTTTGAGACCGCCTCTATGGTCCATTGGTTCGAGAACTCGGGTACTAATCTAAAGGTCGCGGGTTCAAATCCCGTAAGGGCATATTTGTGTTCGGTCTGCGTACTTCGGAAGGCACGTTAAGGCGATATGTAAAAAAATACGGGTGTTTCTTTTTTGTGTATTTCATGAAATACACGGAAAATTATTATCAGTTTCTGGAATATGCATTATGACTATCTAATCTAGGGTTTTGTTTTTGTAAAACATGTTTGGATAAACTTTCCTCGATAGAAATAATTGTTGAAATGAGGTCTTCTTACACACTTTTTCTCCTCGTTTAACGAGTAGAGCCATGTACATGGACCTGTCAAACAAATTTTATTAGATGGTTTTCAACAATATCTAGATTTACCATTTTGGAAATTTTGCTATTTTTATTAAAAAAACTTAAATAGCTAGCAAATTTTCAAATACGAAATCTCTAGATATTGTTAAAACACGCCTAATAAAATATGTTTGAGTTCTGTATATGGTTCCTATTCGTCAAACCAGGAGAAAAAGTGTATTTGAAGACCTCATTTCAACAATTATTTCTCTCAAGAAAAATTTATCTAAACATGTTTTTCAATTTCAAAACCCTAGATTATATAGTCAAAGTGCATATACCAGAAACTGATTTTAATTTTCCGTGTATTTCATGAAATACAGAGAAAAGACACACCCGTATTTTTTTCGCATATCGCCTTAAAACCATGTAAAAACAAGAAAAAAGAGCAGTTAAAAAACCAAAACGGTACATACCAAAGCGGTTGTATAGAATTCATGTTAAAACGATGTAAAAACTAGAAAAAAAGGCTGTTAAAAACCAAAAAGGTACATTCCAAAGCGGTTGTATAGGAACTGATTGAGCTCACTCAATCGTATCCTCCAGTTGACAATTAATTGGAATTCCGTCGACAGTCGACAACCTCGGAGCCATGTTAAGGGAATGTTTATTAGTCGTTCACCCTAATCCCATTCAATCTAGCCTAAGTCTAAGTACGTACTAAATTGAACGCGACAATATTTTTTTCTCTGCCTATCCAAAGGTTTTTTGAATGCTTTTGAACAAGCATACCTTCATTGAAACAAATGAGAATCAATGTTGGATTTTAAAATTTCAAGAGATCAATAGAAATGGAAACTGTAGTAACCACCCTTCATTTCTACCTGTAAGTGTTTGTAGCTTCAAAATGTGAATTAAATTAGAAGTATAATAATTTTATCGGTGAAACGGTTGGCATAATTATAGTCAACAACAATCACACGTGAGTGTTAAAGCCGCATGTATAATATTTTAGTATGTCAGCTCACGCGAGTTTTAATAATATTATAATTATTTGTCAAAATAAAACAAAACATTAAAATGTATTGTTTTCTTTTGTGTCTGGAGGCTTTGATTGTTCCCAAACGGGTTTTTATTTAAAAAAAAGTTCTTTTCAAGTAACTTATATTATGTGAACAAAATTTTCTGCAAGAAATAGTTTGTAAAACGCAACCCGAATAGAGAGGTCCCCATTTCGGGTTAACTGATCGCTTATCGATGAAATGAAGTGGGTTTATTAAGTTGTTTTGTCCTCCGCTCCGATAACGTTCAAATGTGTACTTCTTTGCTTTTTATATATAGACTGATTCTAATCCTCTAATGTTATTTATATGTAATATAAGTCGAACTTTCTCATTGTAAACCTAATTGTATTTTGTTTTTGCGTCATATTTATAAAGTAATTGTTTTACATTTTATATACTAATTTATGGTCAATATAAGTACTAGGCAACAACAACAACAACAACAATACAACTTTATTTGTACACCATATAAAAAGGAACAGAAATATAAATACTTAATTTTAACTAACGTATTATGTAGCACAAACAGGCGGCCTTATCGCTTAAAGCGATCTCTTCCAGACAACCTAGGCATCCGCTGAAAACCAGCGCCATGGCCCTGTCATGGCATTAATTAATTCAATAATCTTTGTTTATAGGTTATAGTTTTATGTTATAAATAATAATATGCGGAAATCTGCAGGGAAATAATAAAGGTTGAGTTTACTTAAATTTAATAAAAAAATACTCTTGAATTAAATAAAAATACAAGAATAAAAAATAAATAATATTATAAATATATGCAATACATATAATAAATATATGCCTAACTCCGCCCCCTCCGTCTTGCTAAGAAGAAGGGAAAGAAACTTAGCAAGATCATGTGTTTTTTTCATAATATTAGTTACAACTATAAACGTAAAAATATATAATGCCTTTGTCTACCTGTCCCATATAGTCCATCTGATTTTACAGTTATTTGTTTTAAAGTTTTATCTATTAACTAATGAACGTTAATTCCAGAGGAATCATAAGCATAACATAAGTTAGTAAATTATACTATTATTATAACAAAGATCGATATCATAAGCCTATGCTTTAAGTAAAGTGTTCTTATTATGTACCAAATAAACATGATTCTATTCTATTCTATTCTGTTCTATTCTATTCTAACAAAACGGTTTATCACATACCAGGTACGATGGTAAGAATCTGCACGTCTGAGCTATACAGTAAAGGAGGTGCGCGTGAAGTTATGTGCAGGTCACACAGGAGAGACGTAAGATAAGGACGAGGCGAAGATTGGGCGTTTTGTCCCTTCGTCCCGTCTTCTCCGGCTTTGCGTCGCGATGCTGTAAAAAATTTTGTCTGAAAGTACTTTTAGCACGTCCTCGCCTTAAGATCAAGACAAACAGACGAGACATAAGACGGGGAAGGGGCAAAGATGCGCCGCACCCCTTTGATGTACTTTCATACAAAGCGTCACGACGCAAAGCATACTGAGAAGACGGGGCGGAGACAAGACGCAGGTGCGACACTTCGTCATCTGCGCCCATAGAAGACTATGTCTGCGTCCTTTGCAAAACATACAGAAGAGACGCGTCACGGACGCAACGTGGAAGCATCGGGGGTGTCACCGCGCCTCTCTCTATAGTCCCGTCCACGCCCTGCCCGCGCCCCGTCTCTTCAGTGTAATTTAAAAAGTCACGTCCGCGCTTCTTCCGTGCCCCGTCTTCGCCTCGTCTTGGCCTTACGTCTTATCTGTCTGTCTTGCACTGTAGCTTGCGCAGTAACACTCCGTAACGCAGTAACTAAAATCCTTATCGAATCGTTTAAAATTGCGACACCATCTGTGCCTAATCTGTACTACTCCCCCGAACTGTAGATTTGTAGAAGAACGCAAGCGAAACTTGTTTCCTCTATATAAGTCAACATTGCAATAACTGCCGTTCCCTTTGTTTGTCCAGTCGGCTTCAGGTCTAGTAAGGAGGTAAAGCAGTGCTATACATACTTATCCGGTATTTTGTAAACAAACAAAGGCTCCGCTTTCAGCAAAATTCAGCGACCATTAAAGATTCCCTCGGCTCCTTCCTGGCAGTTGTTGTTGGGGCCATGGAATAGACTTATTTAAAAGCTTATTGCGTATTTTCTGACACGCAGTAACAGTGACATTTTTCAAGGCATTTCTGCTCTGGTCGCCGCATGTAAAGGTGTGTGCAGAAGCAGCGATCAAAATATGAGGATGGTAAAGCTAATTCTGTATAGTAGAAAATAAAAGATACGGTTGATCTTTACTGGCGGCGTTGCTTACTACAGATAGGAAAGATTATGCGCGACTGTCTGGCGGGGTGATAGTGGCGGAGACGAGGTACTCTAGGTGTTAATCGCAGCCTCAATTAAACCTCATTTTTAGTTAAAGGAAAAAATCTTGGAAACTCATATCGAGTCAATTATAATAATTATCTTTTCCCATTAAAAACTTTATTGAAACACTAATAAAATTATATTTCTAAATGCAAATAGCCTCCATAACGCTCCACGCCGCTACATCGCGTTACTAATGCTCAGTTCATGGCCACAACTTTAAATTCAACACGCCTGAGTGCTTCAAGACCGTTTAAACCGGCTATTGTTTCAGAGAATATTAAAGTAAATCCATATTTTTATCCTTACGGACGGGTATTTTATTACATAACGTTAGTCTGTGCCCCAAAAGGATGAAAAATATCTTGCAATTTTCTAGCCCTCCCGCTTTAACCTGAGATTTAAGAAAATTGGTAGTCTCTGGTTTTAAATTTTAGCTTTCTTTAAAGTATTTTTAAATTTTCAATTTTGCTCTTTTCGTCCAAAATAGTACGGTATGCAGCCTTGTTAGAGTACGTTTCATCAAAATGTTCCTTTGCTGCAATGTTGGTAGCTATGCAGTCCTTAACCATCCATTCTATCCAATAATCCAATCGCTGTGGCGTCTTGTCGTTGACAGACAGGAGAGCCAACATTACGGCAGAGAAACTATTCGACGAAACGCATTATAGTACGGGGCTTTTGAACTGGCCTGCGATACATATCGCCGCTACTTACGTATCAGTCGAAAATACTTGGGTGTTAGAAATTTCAAAAAAAGAGCATAGTCTCAACTAGTCAAAAAGCTAGACCGGGGTTGTGCCCTAACTGCCGATAAGTCCAGTCGATCGAGTGTTACCGTAAACAAGCTCCCTGAACGCCCCCCTACAAAGTTACGGACAACTTTTCCGGTGTGCGACAATAATTTTCCTAACTTGACCGGACTATAAATCTGCAAAAGTTAATGTTTGAATCAACGACATCAACCAATATATCGCTGATTTGAATCGACTATTTAAAATGGCGGTGAATATTCCAAAGTAACATGAAGATTGTAGAATTTATTTCAATCTATCCAATCCAATTCTCCGGAATGTTTCGAAAATGATTATTAATGAAAAAAAAAATGAAAAATATTTTTATTTCACATAAACAGTTTTACAATTGAAGCAGCATTCAGTGGCTCCTAGACTAGACCATGGAGAGTCTGTACCATAGGTTAATTCTCTCCTGTATCGTCACAATAACAAACAAACTTGCAATTTCAATCTATTTTCACCAACTACACAACTACTACGCGATAAAATACGCGCAATCAATTCTTTCAATATTCGGCAGATTCCAAAAGTTCCAATTCTAGTGCCGCAGGAAATCCGCCACAAAAGAGATTTGCATGTTATATCAGAACATAGCGGGTAACATACTGAATACTGCAGTGGCGAAGTGTCCATAGAAGCCGATTCAAACTTACTTACCTTTCAGAAATACCTCAAACCACAGCCAACCAATCCTGAATCCACCATTCATTATTTTAATGTACAACTATTTTTATGCGCTTCTAACTTCCAAGTATTACAAAAAAAAAACGCCTGCACACAACCGAATAGCAAATGTTCCGTACACATACCTAAACTCATCAATGCGTGCGGCGCTATGTTTGCACAAAATTGGGAATGGGCCGGTTTATTATAGCCGTACTTGTGTATGTTGTCACTCCGTGCTCACTCCTGCAAGTCCTACAGAGAACCAAATGTTGCTACATCACAATTCGCTCGCATATTGTGTAAAAGCAGAGGCAAGTACCAAAGTTTGGCTTCAAGGTTAGGCTGCAAATCTTCGAGATACCTTTCCTTGTCTCTCTCTCTAATAAAAACGTTTTCTACTTTTTTTTTTCTCTTTCTGATGCGTAGACAAGAACAGAGGATATGACTTCTAAATTAAAAATAAGAATGCGATGAGAAAAAGAAAATACATTGAAAGTTAGTCATTTTTAATTAGAAGTGTAGTTCTGTTTGTTTTTTCAGAAGTTTCGAAGTATTCGTCGCCATTTGCGTGAATTGATTAGTTGTTTCGTGATTTAGCGAGGTAATTGATATTTTTCAGCGGTTTTTGTTTATTTTACTGTGTTTATCTCATATATTTGTTCATTGTAGTGAGTTTTGTTTTCCATAATGACTTTAATGCATACTGAGTGCTATTTGACTGATTATTTGCTTAAAAGAGATACCTACTTAATTTTTCAAACTTAGTTTTGAAAACAAAAAGCTATGACAGTCATTTAGGCCGTGGTCTTTCAAATATGACTATTAATTGCAAGAGGCGAGATGTTTTTTTTTTAACATACTCATACTTTTTTGTACGATAGATAAACGTGAATGACAGGCGGTTTCAAACTGAACAAAATGTTTTGCGTTCTATGTTTATCATTCTCTGATTCGAACACATTTTGTATGGTGAATGTGGGGCCTTATCTCCTGAAGAAACATTAAGAATTGGCGCTTGAATCACGCGGTGAGTGTTTTTATTTTGGATCGGCTTACCACCGGCATAATCCCACCCATCGCCACTGGTATACTATTCATAATAAACAAGTTTTCAAAGAAACATAAATTATATTCGTAAACATTCCCTTAAATGTTTTTCAATGCAAGTGCTCGGAAAGGCCCACTTTTTATGCATCAAAACCGAACAGAAAGTCGATTATTTTCCCCTAGAGCTTTATTATTTTTTTTTTATTTATATACAATGGTTGGCTATCCTGCAGCCTTTCCTGTGTACCATAAATGTTATACTTTTTTTTTCCAATTTTTAACGGCTCTGGATACAGTCCTTTAAGCCAATTATAATTTAAAGTTCACAAGATTATATTTGTTTTATTTCCTCACACTATGCATTGAAAAACGTAGTATGATACACGGGCGTAAAAGCAATAAATTACTCGGTTACGTTTAAAACTCCTAATTTATTCCTTTGCGCCCTTGTAGCATAAACTACTATAATACCTTTTTTTATGAATTTTGTAGAAGTAGCCACTTTAATCTGTGCTGTATAGAAGAAATATTTGTGCGAGGATTTTTCATTTTTTGGTCTTTTTACAGCCGTTATAGAAATTCTAGAAATAAAAGCCAAGATAGACAATATCTAAAGAATCAACATCAGATATGAAGACAAGACCGGAAGCAAACGGAACATTCCTCATCTTCCTGAAATCACTCAATTTCCAAGCAATATCGTATTGACAGAACCCGGCTGCATCGCTTTGCATTCTCATGTCATAACTGAGCTATGTCTTCATGAATTTATTTGTACTCGAAGTGACGTCACACGCATTTATTGAGAGAATTCTGAAATTGAGCTGCATGGACGAACTCTGATAGATATAATACAGTACGGTTCGGCACGACTAACATGCGCTTTAGCTTCTTTCGATACTACTTGGTCTATCACACGTTAACAAACAAACGCGGTATACATAACCGCACAAGTAGGATAGATGGACGCTGTATGTATGACACATGCTAGGCATACAGGCTGATACAGGAAACCGGCGTGGTGTTGGTCACAGACAGATGGCATCGCAATAGTGCATTTTCGGAGCTTCGACGAGGTAAGTCCTTGAAAGTCTGGCGTTGTTTATGTTCTAGGGTCAGGTCCATCCTTAAGGTTAAACGGCAGTCACTTAACGCAATGTGCATAACTATTTTTTTTTTAAATGCTGTTTTAACTTAGTTTGGAGAAGATCATGACTAGAGATGAAACGGATATCCGGTTACTATCCGGTATCCGGCTGGATAGTAGCCAGTATCCGGCCGGATACCGGATACTTAATTCAGCATACAAAAAGTCGTTTAAATCACAATAAATTGATTGTATCAATGATTCAATAATTTAAATTCTAATACATAAAGTGAATAAGAGTTGAGCTATGGTAGATAAAGATAAGCTGTAAAGAAATTGTTGGGAATAAACGTTTGTGCTTTTCTTCATACATTACACCAGCTTCTTTTGCTCTCACAATATACCGGATGTAACTTAAGTATGTAACTTAGGTATCTTTTAATAAAAACACATGTTCTAAGAGTCATACTGAACAACTTTTCCAAAGAAACACACTTGTGGAAATGAAAAAATATTTTCTTACTCATTTTAAAAACCTACTGTAAATTTTGAAAGGGCATTGGGTAGGTAGCTTCAATTTATTTTTTCAATATGTTACTTTGGGAAATTTGTTCAGTATGAACAGTAGATTACGCGGTTTCATTTAAATATACCTGTCCATTTATATACAGTATACACCGCTGCAAGGGGACAAAAGATACATATTTACGAGTTTTGTTAGAATTGGAAATTGTTTCGCGTTTGCAGAACAGCATTTGTATGATTGTGATTGTAAGGGTAGGGACTAATATTGGACTAGCTCTCCCTTACAGAAGGTACTCGTGATCCGAACGCGACGACCGACCGATACCACGAGTCCAGTGTGCCTTGGCCGGATAATAGTGGAATGAATTGTTAATTGTTATGTTAATAATGTTTAATTAATTAAATATAAATGTTACACTGTTATTGCAAGAGAAAAAAGGAATATAAAATGTTATGTTATAAGGAATGTTAATGTTATTATTATTATTAAAAATTCTTTATTGCACAAATAAAAACATGTACATAGGCGAGCTTAATGCTAATTAGCATTTTCTTCCAGCTAACCTTTGGCGATGTAGAACTTGTCAAGGGTAGTGCTTCGGTGAGGAAACAGTATTATGACTAGGCATATTATTATGATACAATTAATTTTAACTAAAATAATTATATATATAGGTAAAATACATAAATAGGTAACTTATAATTTATAATCAAATACATATACTACCTCTATATAATACATACACTGATACATATAAATATATAAACACAAATAGTATTTACGAGAGGTTAAACAAAGATTATAACCTAAAACACGTATTTAGAGTAGACCCATTTCTTTATTTTGTAGATCAAGGTAATGTTGATATACCTTGTTTTTAAAAGTAGTCACTGATGTAGCCTTTGGAATGATGATTCCAAAGGCGAATTGCTGACACAGTAAAGGAATTCGAATACATTTGAGTAGAATGTTCTGGAGTACGGAGAAGCAGAGCTTTACTTGGACGTAGAAGACGTCCAAGGGAACCAAAGGGGATAAAACGTTCTTTGAGATAGGGAGGAGAACATGAGTTGTGCAAAATACTATAAAGAAAAGCAAGGATGTGGGCATTTCTACGAAACTTAATATTAAGCCAACCCAATTCAGAGCGAGATTGTGAGATATGATCGTACTTTCGAAGACCAAAGATATAGCGAATACAAAGATTAAGAAGACGGTCCAGTTTGTTTAATAATTCTACAATTAAATCGGGAAAGCAGACATCAGCATAGTCTAGAATGGGAAGCAACAGAGAATTAACCAACGTAACCTTAGCGGAGTATGGTAAGAACTTTTGCAGACGCTTTAAAGAATGCATAGATGCAAATATCTTTTTACTTACTTCAGCAACATGGCGATCCCAGCTCATATTGTTCTGAATGTGAAGCCCCAAGTTTTTTACCTCAGTGCAGTAAGTTAGTGAGATTCCATGAAACTTTACTTGAGGCAGAGTGCTGATGTCAAGCTTATCCACTAGCGCTCTGCTGCCCAAGATCATGACCTGCGTTTTTGCTGGATTTACAAGAAGCCCGAATTGTTCTGACCATAGACAAATGGAATCAAGATCTGATGACATCTTTTGTATGGTCACAGGTAACAGATCTTGTTTACATGATAGATATAATTGTAGATCATCTGCGTAAAGATGGAAAGAGCTAAAGTTAATAACGGTAGTAAGGGTGTTGATAAATATAGAGAACAGGAGAGGGGACAGTACGCCACCTTGTGGAACTCCAGCTGTTATGTCACACCAATCAGAAAAAGTGTCGTTAAGACGTATACGTTGTTTGCGCCCAATGAGGTATGAATAGAACCAAGTTATGGTAGAATCAGATAAGTTTAGAGACCGGAGGATAGTGATGAGTATGTCATAATCAACACAGTTAAAAGCATTGCTAAAATCGAGGAGGGTCAAGAGAGTGAGTTGTTGTTCATCCATAGCTTTACGAAAATCGTCAGTAATTTTAATGAGAGCAGAGCAAGTGCTGTGGCCAGGACGAAATCCTGATTGAAGTGGGTTAAGGAGATGGTTAGCATGAAGAAAGTTAAGGAGCTGACGATTTACTACACGTTCAAGCACCTTGGACAGGAAAGGAAGAATCGATATGGGGCGGTAGTGCTTGAATTCAGATGGATCAATAATTTTTGGCACAGGGACCATATATGCCATTTTCCAAAGAGAAGGGAATGTATTTGAAGAAAGAGAAAAATTGATAACATGGCTAAGAGAAGGAAGAATAATTTTGAGAATGGGTAAGAGAAGATCACGGCCCAATGTATCATGACCAATGGCTTTACTGGGGATGGAGAGAATGATCTTTTCGATTGTAAAGTCAGAAACAGGTTCAAATGAGAATTTTTGGGACGTGACAGGAGGGGCTGCAAGAAGGCGCTGGATTATTAAATGTTTTAAAGAATGGTCAATAATATGAGGCGGTGAAGAAAAATGGTGGTTAAGACCATTTAAGTCAAGTGAAGGGTTTAGTTCCTGGTGACATTTACCAATGTTGATGAGAGGCACTAAACCAACTGACATTTCTACAATTCTTTAGGCTTAACAATGTGTCGCTCGCAGTCATATCGTCATCCGGAAGGCACTAACTTGTCCTCAATACTTGTGGGCGCTGTTTTAGCAACCTTGACTTAAGTAAACTATGTCAATAGGAAATAATTATTAAGAAATGTTAATAAATAATAGATAATCTAAATGTGTGGACAAAGTCCGTACAGTGATTGTGATTTAGAAAATGCACAAATAATCTCGCCCAGTTGCACCCGCACGCACCTTGGTGCGTAATGTTTAGACTTGCTCAATTAGTGCGAAACGCATATCTTGAGCCGGATATTCGGCCGCCGGATATCCGGCTATCCGGCCTAGTGCCTCGCCGGATATCCGGTATCCGGTATTCGGCCAAATCACTATCCGTTTCATCTCTAAATTCATGACTAATTCTGCATTAAATTTCAAACTCATGCTTTATAATCCTCAGTAATACTGAACTTTTAAACCAAAAACTTTTAAACTTTTATACCAAAAGGTTTTTCAATTTTTAACTGGCTGAACAAGAAAAGCAAATTTAAGCTATGCGCTTTGCGCTAAGCTACTGACTGACCTTAAAGCTCATAATTCAATGCTTTACTTTGAGGTGGTCTGGTGCCGATGGTCGTTGTGCGATGACCTATACGCACATCGGAAGCGCTGCAAAACGCGCAACGCACACAAAACGCGCAAACACACAAAACGCGCAACATACACAAATCGCGCAACGCACACCAAACCTGTTTATCTGTACACGTTACTACTACAACTGTAGCCAAACTGACTTCCTACGATAGAATATCTGTACCAGGATTACTAAGCTTTGATGGAACCCTGAAAAACCAGTAAAGTCGAAGTTGCCTTCATCGAAAAAGCAAAAAATACCTCCGCTTTGCTACTTTACGACTTTGTTCCCGAAAGTGGCTCATATGCGGATGTAAAAAACCTAAAAGAGACAGCAGGAAAGCTACTGAAGTAAAATAAAGTTCTTTAAAGCCGTGTCTTAGGAGCTCTGTAGTGGATTGCCTTACGACGACGCGGCGCTCAAACGAGTCTACACCGTACGGGGTGGGTATTAAATTATAGAATGAAATTTTATGGAGAGGACTGGAGTTACTCGTGTATCTGGATGTTGTTTTCCACATGGAATAACTAAATCGATCAAAATGGAAACAATGGAAAAATATAAAGGACTAAAAATAGATATGAAAAAGGTATATAAAAGAAATTACCGATTTTTAACAAAAATAGATGAACTATACGTAGATATGAAGAGCCATCATGCCTTCTAAAATTAGAATAGGATAGAATAGAAAATTCGATTATTTATTCGATACAGTGCACAACACAATACAACTATAATGTTAAATAATATTAGTTGGCGAAACTCAAAACATATGTAGTACTAGTCTATATAAACAACTGTTTGTTTGGGAGCTAAGCGAAATTCAAAACTTTTTTCTCTTCCTCCCATACAAATTGCCCCGATCAGCTGACTGGTCCAGTATGGAAAGGTGAAAACAAATTTTAACAATTTCACTTAGCTCCCATACAAACAATTGTTCATATAAACTAGTACTACCTATGTTTTGAGTTTCGCCAACTAATATTATTTAACCCTATATATTACAAACACATTGTTTCAAATTATTTAAGCAAAAACACAAATAATAAAATAGAAAAAAGAAACAAACAAAAAGAAATTTTCAATGCAAGTGAAAGAAAGAAAGAAAGAATCATCAAAACCGAACAGAAAGTCGATTATTTTGCCCTAGGGCTTTATTATTATTATTATTTTTATTTATTTAAAATGGTTGGCTAACCTGCAACCTTTCCTGTGTACCATAAATTTTATACTTTTTTTTCCACTATTTAACGGCTCTGGATACAGTCCTTTTGAGCGAATCACAATTTAAAGTTCACAAGATTATATTTGTTTTATTTCCTTACACTATGCATTGAAAAACGTTCTATGATACATGGGCGTAAGAGCAATAAATTACTTGGTTACGTTTCCATTTTTATGCTCGCATGATAATTTTGTTAACCTACCCCCTGATGTGTTTTTGTTTACATTTAATCTGTTATTTCCTATTTTAAGTAATAGTAATATGTTATACGTAAAACTTATTAGCCCTCTTTATTCTCAAACCTATAAAGTAACGTGCAACGTTTTAATCACTTTTGTCCCTTTTGGGCCTTATCATTGTAACAAATATACAATACAGCAAATTGTTTATATTAAGTAGAAGGTATGATTTCATCTTAGAAAATATTTTCATTCTATGTAAAACTATTTTAATGTAATTGCCATAAGTTTTGACAGGTGCATGTAAAAGCCTTAAAAAGCAAAGTAAGATTATGTTTATGTGCTTACTGACTATGTTGTAAGTTTTCATACCATTGTATTTATCCTGTTAAATAAAGAACCTTGAAAAACAAAACAAAACAAACTCGGTTACGTTTAAAACTTGTAGCATAAACTACTATAATATCACTAACCCAAGTACAAATTACAATATAAAGATCAAGCACTGTAAAAAATGAGTTGGTCCTGGCTCAGCAAATTTTGTAGATAAACGGATACATACACACGTCAGACCGTATACAGAATCCGATGATTTTCAATTATTTAATACACTATGTAGTCGGGGAAACTACTTCATAGCTACTTTCCACTCTTATTTTCTTTGCAATAAGGGTGAAAAGTATATCTCCCTACGCAATTTTTCCTCGAAATTACATATTTTTAAAGTATCATCCCCAAAAGGAAACCTGTCTTTCAGTAGTATATACATATAAAACAAATCTTTTGTTGGGTTTTAATTAACTTTTCCCTGTTACTGCCAGCCTAAAATGCCAAAAATATAACACCATATCACTGCCAAACATTTCTCTGTAACATTACTTTAAAACACGGCGTAAAGTCCCTTCCACACTCACATAAAATTAACAGGCACGCTGATTAAAGTACCTACACGCCTGTCTGTAGGTTTCATTAGGTCGGAGAGCGTCTGTCTCAAGAATAATGTTACCGTTAATGCACGGTGCGTCGTTAATGTTGACATTTCCTTTATGATATTTTCTCAGATATCTCTTCATTCCACGATATCTGAACCCCAGATCAAGGGACTTTTATCCTTCATCCCTCGTTATAAGTGCTTTGACATCTGTCGATACAAAATTGAGTGAAAAGTTACTGCGAGCTACATGAAAGCCGCTTATCAGCCGGATTGTAAAATCCCCGCCTTTTTGTAATTAAACGAAATTGAAAACATCAATTTTAAATTTTCTCAATAGTTCTTT
This sequence comes from Ypsolopha sequella, assembly GCA_934047225.1. Classification (NCBI taxonomy): domain Eukaryota; kingdom Metazoa; phylum Arthropoda; class Insecta; order Lepidoptera; family Ypsolophidae; genus Ypsolopha; species Ypsolopha sequella. The sequence continues at coordinate 5,051,608 of OW204002.1, read as the reverse complement.
TACAAAACCTTATTAAATTTTAAAATTTAAAACTTCAAAATTCTAATTTACAGAAACCAATAGAAACTTTGCGATTATAGTTAACACAATAAGGTAAGGTAGGTAATAAGGTTTTGTTGAGGCACTATTAATAGTAGTTTATGCTACAAGGGCCAAAAGGAATAAATTACGAGGACGATTTAAAACACGAGCGTAGCGAGAAAATATTCGTCATCACACCGGTTTGATTTATTTTGTGACTACTGTGAGTTGAATTCATGATTAAAAAATGTGATGGATATACTTAAGTACAATTTTTCTTTAGGCTTTTTTAATTAACAATTTATTTTCCGGATCTACTAGTAAATATCAAAATTTACCAAGCCCCAAACATTGACCGTAGCACACAAGAGAACGGCTCGTATGCAAGGCGTTTATATTCATTTATATTCAAATGAAGCTTGCAATCTTGAGAGAGCGTCTGTAGTGATGTTTGTTCTGCTTTGTTAGAAAATACGGAATTAGTAAATACATATTTGTATAGACAATTAGACAGCCCTGGGTTTGTGTACAACAACTCCAACAATTTCAATTCTTGTATCAGAATTATGCGACTTTTTGACAACTGACATACCGTCAATAATTTTTAAGTCTGCTCATCCACTACGACCAACTAAACTGACCAACGTTGTGCAGAATGGAACTGTATGAAGGGATCTGTTCCAATCAAACCAACTGGTTGATACCATGTTACATAGTATACCTACAATATATGTATTAAATAAATAAAAATAAATAAACAAAATATATATTTTTTTTTTATTTCAGAGACAAGCTCCATATTGTGTTAGTAACAGATTAGATACTTATTTACTTATTTATAATTATTTATGTTAGTAAAGCCGATTCTGAAGGCTTTAATTTTAGTTTTAGTGCTATCAAAACTTAATTTTCTTCGATACAAAATAGTCTTTAAGAGTTAGGATTAGAAGCTAAATTTCTTTGAAAAATTTTAAGCTTTGACAGCACTAAAACTAAAATTAAAGCCTACAGAATTGGCTTTATTAACAGGTAATTTAAAACAAACAAATATTAAAAGAGAAGACAATAAAGAGACGCTAATCTTCCTCTCACCTTGTTCAAATCTAAATGAAGAAAATGGTTATTAAAACAACAATTTTATAGTATTAAAGAATTTCTTGACACAAACATTTTTAACGCTAGGTAAATAGATGTGTATAAGTTGACATATTTATTAAATTCAAGTTTAATTTTTAATGGATGCTATTTAATATAATTCATGAATGGTTGTTTGACTATTATGTTCTTGTTTTGTGAATGTTTCTTTTACTGATGTCCAATATTTCTTTTGTACCAAAATTTGCATGCTACATTAAAACTATCTAATAAGGAGCTCTTTTGCATGATGTACATACTATACAACTTGTACTGTCTACCCTTGTTAAAGCAAATAAAGATATTCTTATTTTTATTCTTAAGGAAAGGGCTTCAGAAACCCTGCCCTTCTCGTCTCTTTTAGAAGATGGACACTAGTCCAGTGCTTCATAAAAGCACAGTCCGCATCCAGTCTGGCTGCTATCACCGTAGAAGACTATTGGAGCTACTCCACACTCGATGCATCAGGGACGCAGTTCGCAGCCTAACGATAGTAGAGAAGCTATCGACTCCAGCCTCTGCCAGCATCCCTGATGCACTGCAGTACCATCGCAGCCCCAACAGCGTTCTAAAAGCATTATTGTATTGAGTGCACAGAGCCACATATGCCTGTTTCGTATAAAAGCAATTTGTATTTCTTTTCCTAAACGAAACCTTAAATCTATCTATCTCAGAAACATAAGCCAGACTTCACATGCTACACTATTCATATCCAAACTACCATGTTAACTATAACTAGTCTCATGCTATTTGTTTCCGTATTCAAGCGGTTTTAATGCTTATTGCAATGGTAGTAGAGTCCTCACTAGATGAACTTCCGTGGCACAAAGACTGAAACTTGGCCCATGGGAATACAAACTCAATTTATAGTTCGCCACCGAGTAAAGCACGGTGCACACACTTAGTTCAATAAATTACGGCGTGGATACCAGTCTGATCGAGAAATCTTGGTACTATCTGATCATACTAAATTATTTCAAAAGAACGATTTTGCACTCACGTATCAACTCTTTCACCGATACAAAGTTAACACTAAGGTAAGTACACATTAGGCGTTTCGAAGCGCGCGTTTAGAAAACGCACGTTTTAGGAACCAAGAGGTCTCCCAACGCGCGTTTCTACTCGAGCGCGCTTCTAACGCGCATTGTCAGTTTTTGGTTAGAACGCCCGTTGCGCGGGCGTCAGCCACGTGTTTTCATATACATGGGCCGCCATTTGGTTGTAGCTGAGCCTAGAGCATGACCAACTCCAGGCTATCTAGGATTCGTTTGAAGAAATTCGGACTCTCCTTGTATTGAAAAAAATATATTTGGTTTATTAATATTTTCTCTAGGAATCTTACATATAAACAATGTACTAAGATTTATACTTTTGTCAAAAAAAAATGTTTTGCACCCTCTTTTTTTTTGGTTTTCAAACGTTCGCTTCAAGAATGCAGTTAAGAGATCAACTTGATTTTTTTTCATAAAATAGGTAATAAAAATATGAAGGTATATCACCTAAATTCAATATTATTTTCCCTACAAAATATTTCAGTATTAGCTAAAAACACACCAATTTGTTGTTTTGCTGCGTGATGCGTATTGCTGCGTATTACGCGTCCAAGAAAAAGAGGTTAAAGAGCCAACATATAATCGCCTCTACGAAAAGCAAATAAAGTCTTTGCCATTAGACTTATTGTGCTGGAGCGGTAATAAAAAAAGTTGCTAGGGTATGCCACCCTCTTAACGAAAATGGATATTGAGCATTTTGATACGGATTTCTTTATAGATGAAATCCAAAAGCGACCAGCTATTTGGGATATGGAAAGTCCTGATTATAAAAATAAAGTAATAAAAAAACGTAATTGGGAGGAGCTGGTTGAAGTCTGTCGTCGTCTTTTATAGCGACGGTAGAGGAGCCACACACAAGCAATCACTTCGACGTCCATTTCCTAGGGATGAAACGATTCGAGTAAATACAAGTAACTAATCGATACTTTTCTTTCGATACCAAATACTTTTGGCATCGATACTTTAGAACTGAGTAACAAGTAGTATCGTGACGTAAGTACTTGTATCGGTACTCGGTCGGTCATTCACTGAAGTGTGTCAAAAAACTCTTGTGAACAAGATTATTTTACTCTATGGTAAGGTGTTAGTTTAAATTTTGGTTTCGCAAACGCATATTTTTTTTTACTGCTCTGTTAATCTGTCAGTGATTTTCGTCATTCATTCGTTAATTCAGTCAGTCATTCATCGCTCGGCGTGTATCGTTTGTTTGTTAGTTAAAACTGTGACTGAATTTGTTATAGCAATAGGTACCTAATCAAATCTTTGTATTTACTGCTGTTCTTATTTGCCTCCAATACTTCCTACGAAGAAACTGTCCGATACAAGTAGGTATCGATACTTTTCATTCGATACCGAGTATGTATCGATACCTCAAAACCGATACGGTATCAAGTAAAAGTATCGATACCTAGATGGTATCGTTTCATCCCTACCATTTCCGAAGTGTGCCAGAAATGTCTGAAGTATACTCGCCCTGCTAACGCTCGGCGAACGCCGTGCTGAGCGCGGTGTATGTACGCTATCAACGGCAACGTGCGTCGAACGCAACGCCAAGCGCCCAATGTGTAACACGCTCTAGCGGCGGTAGCTCACGGGTAGAACGCTGGCCTCTCAATCTTGAGATCCAGGTTCGATCCTCGTCGGGCATGCACCAATAAGTTTTTCGGAATTTATGTGCATAGTATTTGTTCTTATCTTACCACTTGCTGAACGGTGAAGGAAAACATCATAAGGAAACCCGCATGCCCTATAAATATGGTATATTTATGCCCAAAGTACGGCGATACGGCTCAGCACCTATCACGTTGGGACGTAATAATCGTTGGTGAAACGCAGGTGTACCGAATATACACTGTGACTTGGAATCCACAGTTCACACTTGGAACACCTCTGACACACCTGCAGGGATTCATGTCGTCACGATATATTTATGTATATTTACAATTTTAACACTCGCGTTGAAAATGCTGAAATTGTATGACTATTGGTCACTTTTATTGATACAAAACTCACACTGGAGTTTTGCATAGTCGATAGAGCTTATCTCTCTGATTTTGACAGTTAATTCAAGATGGCAGCCAATTAATCCTATAGTTTTTTAGGGTTCCGTAGTCAATAGCAAGGAACCCTTATAGTTTCACCATGTCCGTCTCTCTGTCTGTCTGTCTGTCCGCGGCTTAGCTTAGAGACTATAAGTACTAGAAAGCCGTAATTTGGCATGGGTATACATATTTATTACGCCAATAAAGTGGAACAGTAAAATTTTGACAAAGATTTTTTTTTAGTGTACCTACCCTACACGTAAAGTGGGGATGATTTTTTTTTCTCGTTTATCCCCTAGTGTGGGGTGTCGATGGATAGGTAATTTAAAAATATTGGGGGAGTGGCACAACCATTTTTCGATCCAGGTTTCCGTTTGCGAATTATTAAGCTTAAAAGTAGGGCATCCAGTACACGACTTGACGCCGCGCGCGCCTGTATCCTGAAGAGTCCAGAAGATGATGAGTATTGATCTCCAAGGAGGCTTGCACAAGTTGCAATAAAAAGTGAGTTAAATCCGTTTTTTTTTAATATATAAGCTTAAAAGTCTTAATTTTTCTTAGATTCAAGTGTCTTCCCCCTGCCAGCGAAACGATGGTATATGGAGACGTGAAAAAAATCACGGCAGTAGTATACATAACGAAATTAAAAGGTAAACTATCACAGCCAAGTAGGCTTTACAAGTAAACGAGTACAGATCGATCCAAACTTTTAGTCCCTTCTAAATTATCACGGGGCGATTCGCATCAGCAGGAACAAAATGTTCTTGGGAAGAGCAACTTCACAACATAATGAGAAAATTTTAGGAACATTTTAACTACTTAAAAACTAAATGATACCAAAAGGGTCTCCGCTCAGCATAATGTCGCAGCTGTAGCATGCTGATTTTCAGCGGATGCCCAGTACATTCTGTATAGATAGACGGTGTTGATACGACCCGGCCGAGCCACGTCTATTGTTTAGTTTTAGATATAACGAGTCATCATCAGTGAAATATAGTATATTTATTTATTTATTTAATGTAGGTATATCAGATACACTTGTTTCAGGTCGGTTTTAATGTAATATAATTAAATAATCTTTGTCTGTGATGATTGAAACATCCAGCGATAATCAGCGATGCACCTCAGCCACACTGTGGGCTTATGGGCTACACACCATCACAGCCCCACCCCACGCAGTTGTCATGATAGCCACGTGATGACGTGACGTGACATAAAGTCATCGTAGAATAATGTTTATTTAGATAAATTCAACAAGTTAATATAGGCTGTGGCTATCGATTATTACGATAGTAAGCACTATTCAAAAATAGGTAAAGGAAAACACCGTATAGGTACAGATCGAGTACCAAATTAAAAGTTGAACTTGTTGCTTCATAATTTCGATATCGCGATGTAAATACGTGCAGCGCCATCTAGTGTACATTCCGCGAAACTTCACACGAAATGCAGACGAGACACTTTGTACCCAAGCAATAAAATAGATATGGTTTTGGGATTTCCGGTTCATTTCATGTATCAGCGACTTGCCCGTTTTTAAACAATCATGCTTTTGTTGGGATTTCAGTATTTAAATATTTAAGTTTATAACTTGGAGTAACAGCAGTTGAAAATCACAAATTTTGCAAAGGAGAAACATATTTTCTTTGAACTAATTGTCATTATTAACTTCAATAACGTAGTATAACCGTCACTTAACCCATAATATTTTCCACTTCGAGTAACTTTTTTTTTTGAAAGTTGGTAAACATTTTATAGGTTTGTGTAGACAATTTTCAGAGTATAAAAATACTGGCTGATTAGAACACATGGAAAACTGACAGTCCAATTATGCAATTTTATACATTATTGCAACATTATACAGGCAATATACGCTATATATTCAATATGAAAGTTTACCTCGCGTTACTTTAGGGGTCATCCATTAATCACGTAAGGCTCGAAAGGGGGGATAGGGTTCAGAAAAAATCACCAAATATCACTAGGGGGAAGGGGGGTGTAGTGACATATCACATGTATTAATTTTTTCTTTGAACGCGCAATTTTTAAACCGAAAAACAGTGCGTGACCTTGACTCGCCGTTGAGGAAAATACACGTGATTTTGGGTAGGGGGAGGGGGTAAAAAAATGCAAAAAAAACATGGACGGCCCCTTACGTTATCTTTGACCCCTTTTACTATTTCATTGTGTTTCTTACCTATGAATACCGGAACGAACCTGGTGTATACAATATGTCGCATGTAAAATCAGACATTTAATTAGGTAATAATTTAATTAATTAATATAATTTCCTAACTTTTGATTCCTCTTAAGAGTTAACATTAATTAATTACAGACTGTAAAAGGAAATAGACTATATGAGACAGGTAGGCAAAGATATATATGTTTTTCTTTTTTCATTAACCTGAATTCCTGCTGTCTTGTATTTGTTATCCCTTGGTTAAAGTAGATATAAGTAATTTGATGTATAGTATAAGTTTATGTTAAAAAAAAAGACATGATCTTGCCAAGTTTCTTGACCGTTCTTCTTAGCAAGACTAATCGAATGGGCGGAGGTAGGCATGTATTTATATATGTAACCTATTACTATGTAGTATATAGGATGGGATTTGGTCGGCCGCCTGGATTCGTGCTGGGGGCTCGGTTGGTGATCATTGAACCTTGTTCCTGGTCCCTGGCCGGGTCTCCGGTATGGGTTCGGGTGGTTGATTGGATTTCACCTTGTATAATATTATTTTACCTACAATTTTAATCGTATATATATTGCTACATAAATTAAATAAACATTTAATCTAAGTAGTTCATGTACATTTATTATTTTATTACATATATTTTTATAAGATTAAAATTTGACTTGTGAAACGTGTATTATATATACCTACTCTGCAAAATAACCTTTTTATTTTGGATTTTGAATTTTGAATTTCATCCGAATATTTTCTAAGATATTCGTTTCGCGCTTATCGGATAGGTTTACTTTTGCTTGCTTATAGCTTTTGAATCGTATGGTGTGGCTGCGTGCAGATTCTGTTCGAATTAAATAACTATTATTTATTTATACAGTGAAACCTGGCTAATTGGGACCTCTAGGAGCCAAGGATTTTGTGACATTTAAAGAGGTTTTTACCCAGTGTTCCAATTACACAGTTTTGAATTATGTTGTCTCATTTACAGAGGCATTTATAGAGGTTGCAATGTACTGTTATTCCAATAATAAAGGTTTCTCACTTATCTAGGTCCCACCAAACCAGTTTTCACTGTATTTTTTTTATGTAATTTCATTCGATTTATGCGTAACAAACAGTGTGAAAATATGTGTGTACTTGTAATAATTAATAACATAACTATCGCCATGACAAATTTCCCTAAGAGGGTGATGGAGGTATTATAAAGTGTGGACTGACAATATAGAACAGTGAAAATTTGTAACACCCACTTTTCACCGACGATTATTACGTCTCACGTGATAAGGAGTGGCCCTAATCGCCGTACTTCCGGCACAAATACACGCTTTTAAGATCGTTCAGCAAGCATAATTATTTTATATTATAAATAGTAAATAATAGTAAATAATCTTTGCTACGACGGCGTACTAAGCTACGATTATTATTATATATATTAATTAATAAATGGTTTATACTAACAAAAACTATGTATGTATCTCTATTTTAGTTTATTATTACGTATTTATATATAAATTATGACGAAATTAAATTCTATGTTTAAATACTTGGCGATTTATCCATCGCAAGGATATATAAATTGTATGATGATATATTGTTAATTTATGTATAAATTATATATTATATTGATTTTATTAGAGCAAAGCGATTCCTTTTTTTCTAAATTTTCAAGGTCCCTGAAATATATCTAAGTATAGGGGGAAACAAAGTCAACAAAAAAAAAACTAAGCTATGAGGTACACCATTGACGCTGTAACATTAACCAACATTTTTAATTGCTACAAACTCGTAGATCATCTAGGAACAACTCTAAATTCGGCATATGATAGGTAGGAATAAAATTATGTAAATTTTCAGCTAAAACGCCCCTCAGCAGCCTCCGTACTCCATACGCCTTCGTTGTGGAACATCCCAAATATAATTTTCCAATTAAAATTCCCAATTCCGTCGTGATGCTTAATAAAGATGAAAATTTCCGAGATGTTATTCAAAGTAGTTTGGAGATGTACAAAATTGACTATGCGTAAACTAAGAATAAAGAAGTAAGAAAGTCATGTCTGTCTGTATTGTACATTTTAGAGAAATTTTAAATGATATGGGTATTGACTGGAGCGAAAACTAAAATTTTTACAATTTTGGTCTTCTTCTCTGTAGGTATATGTATGTTAAGTTTTAATCGAGAACCACTCAATGGATATAGATGCGGTTTTCTTTATTATCATCGCAGTGACCCTGCACTCGTAGCACAGTGTTTAATCGCGCGTAACGCCACTTAGTTGAATCACAAGTGCGAGGAGCGTGACACGATGTTTTTGCGATTAAACAGTACGTCACGCTCCTTGCACTTGTGATTCAACTAGTGGCGTCGCGCGCGATTAAACACTATGCTACCAGTGCAGGCCTCGTAGCACAGTGTTTATCGCGCGCGATGCCACTTAGTTGAATCACAGGTGCGAGGAGCGTGACATACTGTTTAATCGCAAAAAACATCGTGTCACTCTCCTTGCACTTGTGATTCAACTAGTGGCATAAGCTAATAAAATACTATGCACATAGATTCCAAAAAACTCATTGGTGTATGCCCGACCGGGAATCGAACCTAGGTCTCAAAATTGAGAGGCGCTCTATAGCTTGAACTACCACCACTTTTTATAAATATACAAGATGTTTGGGACATCGATGTAAATACTTTGAGGGTCATCCGTAAAGCAAGTGATTTTGAACATTTCTGACTGAATTTATACAAGTTTTTCAGTTTTGTCTTCTTAAAATTAGGTAACTGTATTTAAAATATAATAAAACACTTTTTATGGGTAAAAATATTTTTTTCCGTTTTTACTCAAATTTAATTAAAAAATCTGTTTCTTCGTACCGTATTTAGTTTTATGTTTTATTTCCACTTCTTTTTGAACACATTTAACTAGTTTTTTTATTCAATAGAAAAATATTAAGAAATAATATAAAATAAAAATGAGATTTTTAGCTATAAATAGTGTTTTATTGTAATTTTAAGTGGACAAAACTGAAAAATGTCTATATCTCGGAAACAACAAAACTTTGCACATTAGTAAATTCAGTCAAAATGTTCAAAATCACTTCCTTTATCATCCCTGAAAATATTTACATCGATGTCCCAAACAACCTGTATATAGATTTTATTTAAATCAGCATTCGTGAGAAAGGCTGAACTAAAGTCTGAAACATTTCTAAATTCTACCTCCAGCATCGGCGTTCAGCGCGGGAGATGCGCTCTGATTAAAAGTCTTTCCATTACGTACATGACGTACAGACGATGCTCCTGCACACACGGGCGGTTAACTTGAGCGTTTTTATTTTAGGGCCGTATTGCTTTTCAAGGCATACTGCCAGACTTTTTACACGTACAGCCTGTGGGTGGGCTGTACTCGCAAATCGCTCAGTGCTCTGCGAGTCCAATATAATAATGATTTGAGGATATTAAGGCACTCTTATCCCAAAATCAGTAATTTCAAAGTCAAACAGAACTTTCAAATATCGTCTAAAACTTCCAAAAAAAATTCTCAAAATAGTTCGAACCTTTATCTAGGTCTTCCACGCATGTGTTACACGATCAGATAAACTTTGCTCGATAGAAATAATTCACGAACACAGCATGTAATAAGACCTTTCAAATCATGTCATTTCCATATTTCCACTTTTTTATTAACGAAACCTATCTGGTAATATTTCTGTTTAAATTTTCTAGGTCGGCCACGTAAGTGGGTTTTAATAAACATATCCCTTACTTTTAAACAATTTAAAAACCAATAAAAACAACGAAAAAGTACAAAAGTGTGGTTATTTTCTTTACTCCTTACACGTAAAGAAAAAGATAGAGAGTCACTCTTCTGGGATAAGAGCGCCTTAATGGGGCTGCCTCGCTTTTGCAGCGCATCAGGCATGTTTACCGAGGCTCGTATTGACAGCTGGGAGTCAATATTACGCAAGAGAGTGGCCTCACTGATGCGGCGCGTGAGAGACAGTCCCAGCAGCCTTCTCAACACCATACTGGATCGGATGGATTGTCCGGTTGTGGGGCACTGGAACTTCTTACATATGGGGTCCAGAGCTGCAATGTTTAACATTAAGTAAGGTTTTCAAGTGTAAATATGTGTACTAATATAGTTTTTCAGCAATTCTGTTACTAACAAAATATGGACTTGGTCTGAAATAAAATTATATTATTATTATTGCAGGCGGATTGTAAAAATGCTGCCTTTCTGTAATTAATCAAAACGATGTAAAATTTCCTCCATTTTAGAAAATCGCCACAGCTCATTCGCCGTTATCGCGTTAGAAACTGAAACAAATGCAAAAAAAAACAAATGAAGTTGACATGATGACTTTACGAATAAAGCGGCTTTAAAATGAGGCCGGTTTCAAAAAAAAATGTGAAAAAATTTAGATTATAGGTCATAACTGGTCATTTACAGGAAACTATAGCGAATAAAAAAATATTGAACACAAATGAGAAATACACAAAAAGTTAAATAAATAAAAAATATATTCTAAAAATACAAATATCAAATTGTATTTTATTAAAGAGTTGATTCTAAAAATATATAGTTCGGCTATATTTACTTGCATCTATTTCGAGAAATACTCGAAAAACCACACAAAAAATTATGTCCCTTCCCATATCTCCAAAAATGGTGGACCGAAAAATAAGAAAAAAAATCACGGTTGAGAAATTCACGAAAACAAAATGACAAAATTTAATTTTTCATCCACGATTTTTCACCCTAGGTACGCGAGTCTGACTCGCTTTTGACCGGTTTTTTTTTCATCATATTTTCCGTCCTCTTGTTTCGGAGATGACCACTTTAAAAACTGCTACTTTTTAGGGTTTTTTGTATGATAACTCCCTTTGGGTATACATTTTTTCAAATTGTAAAACGTATTCTGGGAAATTTCAACTGGTTACCTACTGCTACCTAGCTATAACGGCTGAAGCTGCAGACCTCTGTGACAGACAGACGGATAGACGGACAGAGAGCGGAGGCTTAGTATTAGAGCCCGGTTTGGTACCCCTCGGTTACGGAACCAAAAAAAGCAACTTCTACTAATATTAAGTATATTTTCGTAGCGTTGCACCTGCTAGTTTGTTTATATAATTTAAGATCCTCCCCTCCGCAACGTTTGTCTAAACAGACGTGAAACGCAGAGAACAAGCTTTGTTAGCATGTGCTATTATTTACTGTTGCAACGGACCCCTAAATGTTGCAATGTTTAGACGGAACCCGACCCCAAGTGGCAGCTGTTGAACCTTGATATGAGTGTGTTATGGTTTGTGGGGTTTTAGGTAATGAGGATGCATATAGGTTCTTATCTAAGACGATCCAATTACGATTTGCATTTTTAAGTAATGCTCTGAAAGTAAGTCGTATGCTACGCGAAATAAGGGTTGTAAAATTGATTTACAGCCCTTGAGAGGTAAGTAAATTGAAATGAAAATCTAACGAGGCTCCTTTATTCAATAATTGGTTAAGTCACTCGTCTAGCTAAATGACAATGGAAATAGTTATTTTTCTACTACCTTTATGAAAAAGTTCCATTTAGTTAATACTCGAAAATAGTTTTGAAAATCGAACTTTCCGGGCCCCGTTGTGGAATGACACAACAATGACACACAATGAGTTGGTCAGTTTGAAATATCGTATTGAAATTTAATTTATTGCAAAATTAGGTTCTTTTTGACGTTTGTCTTTATTTCATGCTAAATTTGGTTCTTTTTGACGTCCTTATTTTGTCTTTACAATCGAAATTCCTTACGTTCCGATTCACGACAAAATCGATTATATCGCGTCGACACTCTTTTTTTCGCAAAATGATACTGGCCACAAATAAAAGCGGCCGGCCGAAACCCTTGCTGAGGCTTTTGATTCCCGAGCAAGCGAAGGATTCTATAATTGAATCACGAGCGTAGCGAGTATAATAGAAACCAGGTTTCAGTAAGTTAGAACTTCGAACATTTCGAATTAAAATAATTTTGAAATTCGAATATACAGAAACCAATGGAAACTTTGCGATGGCAACATACACAATACATAGGTACGAAGGTTTTGTTGAATAACTTTTGAGTGAATTTTGATTGTTCTGTTTCGATTAATTAAAAAAAGGCGGGTTTTTCACAATCCGGCTACGAAACCAATCTTAAAATTGGTACATGCTTTAAGGCTTAAAATATTAGGTTTTAATGAAACCAGATTTTTTTCTCGGAGTTTTTTTTTCTCTGGAAACCGTCTGTTATACAATTGCTGCAACCAAATTCGCATGAAAACTTTTTATTTAGCAAAATTGAGACGCTATTTAAAATAAATAATTAAATATTTATTTATGTGCCTTCTAATAATGAACAGCGCCACCTGTTCATTTTTTATGTACTAAAATTGTATACGCTTCATAATTCTAACCAAAGTGTTCTTGTTTTTTCTTTTATATACAATCGTTCTTGACGTCTATAAACCTTCATCGCCAGGAATTATTAATTGCTATGTAACTTTTAACTTCTAACAATAGAAAAGTAAATTCCAAAAATCTTTAAATGAGGTAAATTTTTTTCCGACATTAGATTTTAACAAAACAAAGCCTTTATTTCAATCCAAATTAACTTCTGTCCACCTGTGAAAATTACATAAAAATCAGTTCAGTGGTTTCAGAGATGTGCGCGAACAAACAAACAGACAGACATGATAGAATTCTAAAAATCGCTGATTTGTGTTCTATTACTGTCCTTTAGCTTTAGTCACCCCTTTCTATTTTTTTTTTATTTTCTTTAATGTACAGGACTCACTCAAACTGAGAACGAAATTGTGAGATATGGTTATATTTGCGTAATCCAAATATGAACCTAATAGAAAAGTTTTGAAGACGCTCGAGTTTATTAAGTTATTCCTCGGTGAGGTCTAGGTAACAACAGTCAGCATAATCTAGAATAGGGAGCAGAGAGAATTTGCATTCATTTTATTTTAATGAGACGTCAAGAATTCTTTTAAAAGAACACAATATCAATCGGGTATACATGCTCCGCCCCTCGCAGCCTGCCGCCCCAGGGCATGGCCCTTTTAGCCCTAGGGTAAATACGCCACTGGGTGCATGAAGAGAGCCTCCCCGAGTGGAACGAACTGTGATGGAACCATTGATTACTACAAATACGCTTCGTGCACCCTGTTATACAAAGACCTAAATGACTAATCCATTCACTCGTGATAAGCTGCGTGGTAGAGCTGATGCCGGGCTCGACTGTGGAGGTACCACCATCTTACTTGGAGACCCCCTCGAAGTAATTCGGGGGAGAGTAAGAGGACAGCTCACAGGCAAAAAACTAGGAGGCCCACCATACCTGGGACCGATGGATGGCAATATATCCATCCCTAATAGCCGGGCCTTACATGGTAAAACTGGTGACGGGGAGCGGCGTCACTCACCAACCCCAGCGTGTGTGAGTACGGGCAATTCTTCCAGGATGACCGCCGGGAGTGGCAAAGTCCTGGAAAGGCTTATGTCCAACAGTGGACGAACTAGGCTGATGGATGGATGGAGGCTTCGTCCGTCGCTTGTTACCACTCTGAATAGTACGGCATACCCTAGCAAAAAATTTGACTACCCGTCCTACACAAAAAGGGAAATGACAAATACTTTATTACCTTTTAATATTAGCGATAATTGGTCGACTCATTGGCCTATTTGTCTTCGACGGGTAATACGTAAAACCACGCCGCGAAACAACAGAATGGAGGGTGTTTAATGCAAAGATTTCAAAAGTTTAGATGAGCCCTGGTACCTAAAATCTATTGCATTGTTTTTGGATGCGTGCGTTAACATAATGCCGACGCGCGCACACTTATGAGTGCGCAAACTGTCTACCCACGGTCAGCAAACTGATCAGACTACTAAAGTTGTTAAAATGATTCACTTTAAGTGCACTTAAGGTGTCCAACTATTACGGTGTTCAAATGAGCACTGATTCCAAATGTGTGAGCGTCACCCATTTAAAGGTGGACACATTTTGGTCCTGTCATAGTACGATAAGGGCTTATTTGGTTTTATGTACCTATATCTCTAGTTTGATTTTTCTTTTTTTATGCTTGAAAACAAAGATTAATAACCGCTGCGCAAGCCCTTTCTAAAACATCCACAATTTGTTTTATTTATGCTACGAAAATATTGTTAAGCTTCTAAGTCCTTCAACAAACTACACAGCTGGTCGCAAGTAGAGCTTGTGTAACGAAAGAATTCCTCTATCAAATTTCTTACTGTAAAGAGATAAAGGCGAAAGTGCTTTAAATCGGAGGTATTGTCGAGTACTAAATATATTTCAGTCGGGTTTTGTGTACCCTAGAGTAGAGATGCCGCGAATAGTTGTTATAGCGAATAGTCGAATACCGATTAATCGCCTTTCCCTATGGCGAATAGTCGAATAACTCGCCATTATTATTCGACATAAAAAAGGAATATAGAAAATAATTTATTCGTTATCAAATTATAATACGCTTGTATATAGTCTTAAACTTACTAATCATTTATTTATTACTGTAATCAATTTTTTTTCTAAGGTTATGTATGAGAAAGGCAAACAATAAAGTTAAAGAAATCAGTCTCATATTATACTGATTTTACATTTTTAAATGCTGAAAATCCTTTTTTTTCCGAGGCAGTTTTGATTTATGAAGAAAATCGCAACCGACTTGATCCCAATCGTGCAGAAAAACTAGTTTTTTTTGCAACACAATCTGCCTCTTTTTGTCTTTAAAAATTAATTAAAAAGCCTAACTTCAACATGACATGACAAATTTTTGGCAAACTTTTTATATTAATGATAGTAATATAATTAATACTAAGTGTGTTTTGTTTATTAAAAAAATTTCAAATTGATTATTTTTTAAGTCTATAGTGTTTTTGTTCACTAAAAGTTTATTTTAGACAACTATTCGCCTAATGTCGAATAATACTAGCTATTATTCGGTATTCGTCGAATAACAAAAAAATATCGAGTAATGCCAAATATCGAATAATAGCGAGTATTCGCGGCATCTCTACCCTAGAGATACAACCAATATTCGACAACTATTCGGTATTCGGCCTATTCATCCATTTTTTCAATATTCGGTATTTGGCCGAATAGTAGAAGGTATTCGGCCAAATATCGAATACCTAATAGTGAAAATAATAACACATTTTTATCAGAAAGTATATATTTGGTTAGATGGCAGAAAAACTTGTTTTTTATTCACTACAATCTGCTATATAAATAAATGAAAATAAAAACATATTTTAATCAGAAATTTTTACTAATTATTGAAACCATTTTCAATTGTTCGTTGTAAAAAACTTATATTTTAACAAAATCAAACACAAATTGCGATCACAAAAGAAAAAAACACAAACACAGCGTGCCCGTGAAACGCACGATGTGCTCGAAAATGGGCTTTCTTCCGCCGCCCCGTCGTCGCCTCCGCGTGGCCCTGCACCGGGATAGGTCACAACCTGTACAAGTGTATGCGCGTAATGCAATAAAGGCCTAAAGCGCCACCGAATATTCGGTATTCGGCCAAATCACTATTCGTTGCATCTCTACTGTACCCAACAGTTGCCATCAATATAATTGTGAGGTCTGTTTGTTTGTACAAGTTATTTGTACACAGGATCGAAACTATTGATACACAAAATGTTTGTTTTTGTTTGCGGATATACTGGATTGAAGTTAATCTTTGATTTGTGTAGAACAATGGCGATAAATTTTAAAAACTATTATCAGATCAAATAGATAAGATAAAAAAATGTTTATGCAACGTGATAGTCTAAGAGCTAGCGACCAAATCGGTCATGTGGCTTCAGCTGTATTGAAACTCCGTTAGCTACTTCCCTGAACAACCTTTTCCGATAATCTTCGTGCTGGCAGGCCGCGGGCGGTGGGTGCGGGTGTAGTGGGGTGGGGAAAAGAAAGAAAAAAAAAATGTGGGCTCAGCGACTTTAATTCCAGCACGAAGATTATCGGAAAAGATTGTTCAGGGAAGTAGCTAACGGAGTTTCAATACAGCTGAAGCCACATGACCGATTTGGTCGCTAGCTCTCAGTCTATGAAATTTAAGTCATTTTGTTAACGAAAACTGGTGATATTACTTGTCCACATAAACAACTTTTACTATGGAGCCAACCCTGAAATCGTAAAAAAATATCAGCTGTTCCATAGAAAAGTTAAATACCTACTCGACCCAAATGTATGAAACAGCAGATTTTTTTTTTCACGATTTCAGGGTTGTCTTCATAGTAAAAGTTGTTCATATGGACGAGTACTATCACCAGTTTTCGTTAGCAAAATGACTTAAATTTCACGTTGTATACTAAAAATACAGATCAAAAGTAGTTAAAGAGGAATTATCATTACCTTTACCTATTTACTTATATGTACAATAATATATTACAATAACTTGAACGAGTGGGCGTAGCGAGCGGTCCGTAACTTTCACCATACAAAAAAAACCGGCCAAGTGCAAGTCAGAATCGCGTACCTAGGGTTCCGTATTGTTGATCAGAAATTTTATTATTGTTATTTTTTTCGTGAATGTCTCAACCGCTTTATTTTTCCTGTAATCTTTACGTAAACACATATCACCATGATTTTTTTCATATTTTTTGGTCCACCAGTTTTGGAGATAAGGGGTTTTTTTAAAGATTTCTCGAAACTAGTACCAGTAAGTATAGTAAAAGTATATATTTTTACAATAAACTTTTAATACCTACAATTTGATACCCATATTGTATTTTTATAAAACATTTTTTTAATTTATTTTATACATATTTCTCATTAGCGCTGAATTTTTTTTTTCACTATAGTTTTCCTGTAATTGGCCAGTTATGATCTTTTATCCGGAAAAGCAATCAGAAGGTCAAGTTTGACAATAAAAAAAATATGAAAAAATTTAAATAACACTTTGAAAAAAAAAGTTGATGTGAAAATGTTCACTCTAGGGTAGACAGTGTCTACCCTGGCGTCATACAAACTTTTTTTTTCAAAGTATTATTTAAATTTTTTCATATTTTTTTTATTGTCAAACTTGACCTTCTGATTGCTTTTCCGAAAAAAAGTTCTATGCACGCCACTGGTTCCCAGTCACAAAATAGATACTACCAGAAGGCCGACTCGACGACGGAGCGAAAACACACGCACACATGCATAGACGCGTACGTGTGATGATCTCGGCCAGAGCTGTCACATGGACCAAATATAAGCCCTAAGTTGGTCCGTTCAAATAGGACTCGGACCTGGTCCGATGGACTTTTATGGTGAGCCCTAAACTCCAGCGGACCGAACGGACTAGCCCTATTTCGGTAAAAAGCCGGTCCGGTCCGAGTTGGTCCGAAACAGTCCGTTAGATTACTTCAATAGAGTTATGCAATAAATGCTGTGGTACAATTTGAGTCGAAAAAATTTCGTGTATTTTATTGAATAATATTGAAATACCTGAAAACTTCGATTAAGAGGATGGCATACCCTAGCAACTTTTTTTTAATTTCCGTCCAGCACAATAAGTCTAATGGCAAAGATCTTATTTGCTTTTCATAGAAGCGATTATATGTTGGAAAAAAAATTGTTTTGGCCATATCTTCGGAACATGGGTGGTACATCCCTAGGGGTCGGACCATAGGGTGCCAAAAAAGTTTTTTTTTTTTTTTAAATGTCAAAAATTTAACCGCCCGTATCTCCTAGACGGCTTGAGTTAGACCCATGTTGATGGGTGTCTAAGAAAAGGTCTCGCCGAGATCTAGCCCCCCCCAGTGTCAAAACTTTAACGGCCCGTATCTCCCAAACGGCTGAAGCTAGACCCATGTTCATGGTACTCTAAGAAAAGGGCTCGACGAGCTCTAACTGAAAATGAAAAAAAAAGTCGAAAAAAAAAATTTTTTTTTGCCAAAACTTTGATCGGCTATATCTCCCGAACCGTAAGTCCTAGCGAGTTGCGGTTTCAACTTTAGTGATCGGTTTGCCGAGGGCTTCCTGACCGCATAAAAAAATTTGACATTTGACAGGTTTTGACATTTTTTTGACAGGTCCAAAAAAGTGCTCCGATGCGCTTGAAACTCGGTATCAAGGGGCAAGTGGGGGTGATTACGAATTCATTGTTAAATTTGACACTTTTACAACCGACAATGATTTTGACACTTTTTTGAAAAAAATTTGATCGGACTCGGCCTCGCTGGCGCGTTCTCCGTCCTCACATGCTCGTTTTTCGGCTTCGCTAGAAAGACACTTGAAGGCTCGGGCTTCGGCCTCGCCATTAGATCGGAAGAAATGTCCGATCAAATTTTTTTCAAAAAAGTGTCAAAATCCTTGTCGGTTGTCGAAAAGTGTCAAATTTAACAATTAATTCGTAATCACCGACCCCACTTGCCCCTTGATACCGAGTTTCAAGCGAATCGGAGCACTTTTTTGGACCTGTCAAAAAAATGTCAAAACCTGTCAAATGTCAAATTTTTTTATTTGGTCGGGAAGCCCTTGGCAAACCGATCACTAAAGTCGAAACCGCAACTCGCTAGGACTTACGGTTCGGGAGATATAGCCGATCAAAGTATTGGCAAATTTTTTTTTTCGACTTTTTTTTTCATTTTCAATTAGAGCTCGTCGAGCCCTTTTTTTAGAGTACATGAACATGGGTCTAGCTCCAGCCGTTTGGGAGATACGGGCCGTTAAAGTTTTGACACTGGAGGGGGGGGCTAGATCTCGGCGAGACCTTTTCTTAGACACCCATCAACATGGGTCTAACTCAAGCCGTCTAGGAGATACGGGCGGTTAAAGTTTTGACATTTAAAAAATAAATACCTTTTTGGCACCCTATGGTCCGACCCCTAGGGATGTACCACCTTCCGTTCCGAAGATATGGCCAAAACAATTTTTTTTCGGTACATCTCTTAAAAAAAAAAGCAATTTTTCCCATCCCTAGTGATCGAGAACATCCCTAGGAATTGCGCACGCTTGCGCTTCGCGCTCGCGTACTTGTCCTGGCGAACTTCGCCCGCTCGCGCTTCGCGCTCGCGGGCTCGTTCTGTCAATAACGTCAAAAATGTCAATTTTTCCCATCCCTAGTACCCAGGTACATCACTACGAACTTCGCTCGCTCGCTCGTTCGCGCTCGTTCGTAGGCTCGCCCTTCGGGCTCGCCTACTCACTCGAAAAAAATTTCAAAACTCCCATACAACGACACGTCTCACTAAAATGTCAAAAAACCATGTCAAGGTTTTTCCCCACTCAGTATTAGACACCTGACATTGTTTTCATACATTACTACTCATTACATCATTACTACTGTCAAAAGACTCCTTCAAACTAAACAACCATGTCAGTCAGTCAGTGAGTTACCGTTTTGTAGCTTTATATATAGTCAAAATCAAAATTAAGTATGGACAATATGAAGAAAATATGAATGAATACATACCTGCAAAACATAATATATTTCGATTTTTAGTCGTCAACTCGTCATCACATCCGTCGAATAACATTATTTTGTCATGCTATACTTGCATAAAACCATCCATAATCATTTCGTTACACACAACGGACCAGCAACGGACCAACGGACTGAACGGACTAACCCGAAGCCCGAAAAAGTCCGATCGGTCCGTGGTCCGCGGACTCGCTCACGGTTGAAAAAGTCCTATTTGATGATTTAGGACTTTTTATACGTTTTCGGTCTTTTACGGACTTTTTATTTGGTCCATATGACAGCTCTGATCTCGGCCACATCTCGGCAGAATTACGTATTGGTATTCACCCGAGTATCTCCGAGATCGTCGTACGTATAGTGCGCGCCAATCTTTAAGTCGCCTCTGATTGAGTTACGAGTGCAAGCTTGCGCAGGTATAGTCAAGGAAACAATAATATCAACGGTTGATTACTAAATGTTTACTATAAGTGGGAAGGTGTACTTGTTGTACCTACCTATTTCATTATTTATCTATTATTTTAGTGCGATCTTAACTTATAAATAAAAGGCATTAATATAAACACCATTTTCCTACATTGTCGCCTTAAAACGCTATAACGTCCGCGAGGCATAACAACATCTATAAAATTTAACAAACTAAATCAACAAAACAACAAGTAAAGGCAACAAAAACAATAACAAACAGATTCAACGATAAACTAAACGAATCATGGAATTTTTTCCTCAAATGTACTTTTTATGCAACGCGCGCATGTGTAGTGTACGGACGTAGCACTAACACTAATGCATAGTGTCGACACCTGCTGAATGGCGAGCGGGGGGTGTGGTGCGGCACGCAGGCGGGTGTGCTCCGCGCCCTCGTTCCTGTAACGTCCCCCTGACACCGTAAAACGGCTATTGCGTCGCCTCGTGCGGCTATCTTCAGAGGCGACTAAAAGATTGGCGCGCACTGTACGCGTCTATGTGTGCGTGCGCCTGTTTTCGCTAGTTATGCGGAGTAAACATTCTGTACATAAGTGGTTATTTTGTGCCCCAGTCGTCTTGCAACTCCATGCTCGGCAAACTCGAAGAGGAGTGCAGTTGAAGAAGTTTTTTGCAAAAGATACTGGTCTAAAACGGTAATCAAATCAAATCAAATCATTTATTGAAAGACCAACTATGCCATCACAAATTTTGTTAGCAAACTTAGTCTAGTCCTATGCTAAGTGTTAGTAACATTAAAATTATTAATTTTAGAGAAGGTCTGTCTACTGCCACATGAATACTGCAGCAGTGATTCATGTAACAGCAATCAAACCTGTCCGCTATCATGGCCAGGATACTGTTGTTGCTGCCGCGCACTCTGCGCACCAGGGACGCGCACCTTTTTCTCAAAGTGGCATGAGTAATATCCCCCTAACACACCCCTCAAAGCTTGCGGCTGGATTCTAAGTAAATCCCCAGATCCGCTTTTCACTGACAACAATTAAATCCCAAACGCTCAGAACAAAATGCCCAAACGTAAAAAAGGTGGTGAATGCTGTTCTAACCGGTCGGCTACACTACAGCAGGCTTCGAGAGGCACACCAAGCGGTTCTTCTTGCGACGGCGCTGGCGGAGAGAACAAATGTACGAAGTTGTATAGAGCCGGCCATGGGTTGCCGCTCGCGCGTCTTGTTCGGCTTCGAGTGACTTGCGCTCTTGCGACAGCGGTGTGCGGGGAGGTGGGGAGCCACGCCAGTAATCGAGTGCACAGGACGAACCTAGTGTCGAGCGCCTTGAACGAGCGAGCGCGCTATACATCCAATGCCGTGAAAAGCGCAGACGGTGTGTAGCATAGCAAATATTGTAAGGTGCGGTTATCTCAAAGTTTTCGCGTCGTTGTTTGCTTGCCGGTAAATTTCGGTTTACCCTCTGTTCTAGACATGAAGTTCGCTCGCTTGTCTGGTGCGAGAGCAAGTTGGTTTCCGGTCATTGCTCGATCAGTCTTTTGGCTGTCAAGACGTGTCTTGTGTTTTTATTTTTGGTTCCTTGTCTGGAAAACAATAATGGCGGATTTTGCCAACACGAGTTCTTGAAAGTTTCTAAGGTTTGTTTCGAGTTTAAATTGGTGTATATTTTGCGTGGAATAGTTCTGTAATATTGTTTTTGTATTTCAGGAAAATTATATATATTCTTCTGATGGATTAAAAAGGAATTTTTTCGCCGGGTTGTTGGGAGATCTAATCTATTGTTGGATCATGGTACGTATTGCATTTCTTTGTATTTTGAGTCACCGGAATTCTGTTCTCATCGTTCCGTGTAGTAAAGGTTTTAATATGTTTTTTTTCCTCTAATTCCAGGGAGTTTTTGCTGTTTTGCTTCTTTGGTGATTTTTATCCAGCTGGCTGGAAGATGACCGCCGCGTGGTGTTCACGGTCAAGCAGTCCCTTTGTTAGCGAGGATGGAGATCGTTGACCTTGAGGTTGGGCAGCGGTCGGCGGGCCATTTCTCGTTGAATATGTTGGCGTATTACAAGTATGTGTTGTAAATTTTATTTTTAACCTCACATAATAACGGTGCCTTGGACGGGATGTTTTCAGGACACTTAGTTTTATGTCTTCTTGTTAACCAAGTGTAAATTCTTCTTCCTGTTTCACTGAATAACCTAAATGTAAAATTTAATTGTACCGTAATTTTTCCTGGTAGAACAGAATGGTGTACCAGACGATTTAGTCAAAAGAGAATGTTGACAAGTATTATTTAGAAGGATTCACGGCTCCACTGAGCTAGATTTTATTTGGAAATTATTTCCCTTGTTTTTGTCCAAGTTTTGATACTCTTAAAGTTTATTTTTCAAATGTAATTTCACAAGATTCCATGTAATCTAGTTACCTGTGGTTAAGGCGGTAACTAACCCAACTAGTTTATTCACTTAAAGGTTTTATTAATGACTTGGCAGATCAAATTCTAATGTAATATTGCTACCTGATGTTAAGGCGGTACCTGACACAACTATTAGAGGTGCTAAAAGTTTTAGTAATGTCTTGGCAGAATATATGTCAAATGTAATATTGCTACCTGTTGTTAAGGCGGTACCTGACACAACTATTAGAGGTTCTAAAAGTTTAGTAATGTCTTGGCAGAATATATGTCAAATGTAATATTGCTACCTGATGTTAAGGCGGTAACTATCACAACTATCTGAGGTTCTAAAAGTTTTTATAAGATCTTGGCCAAAATTTTGTAATAATGTAATATTATCCGTAACACCTTAAGTCTTGTGAATTTTTACATAATTTTGTGATAAAGTTAAATACACTTAATTGTAAAGTACCTCGAAGTTTTCTTCAGAACCTTTTACCAACTATTAGGTTACAATTTGATCACGTTTTAATTTTATCTTGTTAAGTTGCACGACTGGTGGAAAAGACCGGGTACCCGCCGGTCGTGCAATCTGACAGGTGTCGTGGCAAAGCCCGTCGCAAAAACCGCCTGGAAGCGCAGCAAGAAGTGCCGCCAGAAGCCTGAAGTTGTGGCCCTGGCGTAAAGCTGAACATTATGGCAACAAACCACATAACCCGGTATTATTTGCATAATATCCGGATTTTAATGATTTATTGCATTTTACGATTTTCCCGTCAATTTCACAATGCTAGTCTCCTTCACACAATGCTTCATGTTTGTTAGGATTTCCTTTAAGAGTCGGAGTTCCGAGATTGGGCAACACAGCGTTCGGGGTTATGGCTTTTTAAGATAGTAAAATATTAATTTCTGAACAAAATAAATACCACTTGTTACCTTACAAGATAAAGTACAGGTTCATAAAAAAAATCTTGGCACTAATGTATAGTAACTTCAGAAGAAAAAACAGGATTTTCAAGCTCAGGTTAAACCCGTAGCGCTGCAATGCTATTCAAGAGATTTTCTTGAAATTCCTGTTTTTTTCTGAAGTTACTATACATTATTGCCGTGATTTTTTTTAATGAACCTGCACTTCATCTTGTAAGGTAACATGTGGTATTTATTTTGTTCAGAAATTTGAATTTTACCGTCTTAAAAATAAGATAACATAACCCCGAACCGCGAATCTCGGAACACCGACCTTAATAACACAATCTCCTGATTGGGATATCATCAAGTTGTACAGATATTTTATGAAGTACTTTTTAGGGTTCCATAGTACCTAAAAGGTACAAACGGAACCTTTTGGTGAAACTCCGTTGCGTTCTCCGTCCGTCCGTATGTCACAGCCTCATAACTTTAGCACTGTTAAAGATAAAGGCATGAAATTTGGCACAAAAATAGCATTAATTTGCCCACATTTTACGGTGTAAAAAAATATGTAAAATTTTAAAAGTTTTCAAAATGGTTCTCATAAAAGTGAAAAAAATAAAATACATTATCCAAAAAATACCATATGCGTATCAAATTGTAGATAATAAAAAGTTGATTGTAAAAATATTTACTTTTACCATTCTCTGGTATTGAGAAATTACTGGTGTGGAGAACTCTTTAAAAACCACAAAAATATGTATGTCTCCCCCCTATCTTCGAAACTGGAAAACAGAAGAATATGAAAAAAATTACCTTTATAGATCATAACTGGCCAATTAAGAAAAACCATAGCAATTTAAAAACGTGAGCACAAATGAGAAGTATAAAAAAAAAGTATTAAGCAAACATTTTACAAAAATACAATATGGGTATCAAATTGTAGGAATTAAAAAGTTGAATGTAAAACTATAAAGTTTGGCTATATTTAATTGCATGTATAAATAAATCCTTGAAAAACCATAAAAAAATGTATGCCCCCCCTTATCTCCATAACTAGAGGACCGAAAAACATGAAAAAAATCATGTGTTTACGTAAAGATTACAAAAAAAAACAAATCGGTTGAGAAATTCACGAAAAAAATTACAAAATTAATTTTATCATCCACAATACGGAACCCTAGGTACGCGAGTCTGATTCACACTTGGCCGGTTTTTTTAATCCGTTTGTGAAAAATATCCAACGAATTTACACACGAGCGAGTAGGTACTAAACAAACAATGCAATTAAAAATACCTCCATAAATTCAGAGATCGGATGTAAAATTAAAAACAACACGACGTGTGGAGGCGAAAATGCAAGGAATTTTTCGTATTCATGAACATGACATGACTCCGGCTTGTTTCATTAGAAATTTTTACATCGCTTTTTTCTCTTTCGACGAATGAATAATATTTACAAGGGTGGCGGTTGTGGGCGTTGTTCAGATATGGCGAATAATATCACTTTATTTTATTGAATTTTGTCTTTGACTTACATATTTCTGTGCACAGAATCATAATGAAAACGAAGAAATATTGACCTCTCAATAATCATCACTATATAGTATAAAACAAAGTCGCTTCCCGCTCTGTCTGTCCCTATGTATGCTTAGATTTTTTATAGATAGAGTGATTTAAAAGGAAGGTTTTTTTTTAAATATACAAGGTGACTTTTTGATCATCGTCCAAATTCATACTGGAGCCTTGGTAAGTGATCAGTATCTTGAATCAATAAAATTTTTTGTGAAATTCCAGTCCCGAGTGAATCACTATGGGGAGTCGAAATTTCATTTTACGAATTTCACAAAAATTGTTATTGATCCATGATACTGATCACTTATCAAGCCACCAGTATGAATTTGGACGATGATCAAAAAGTCACCTTGTATATACATTTATTAACAAATACAGACATTTTTTACAACTTTCAAACTAAATAATCCTAAGAAAAATAAATAAAAGAAAAAGCCCTAAAATCTTATACTAAAGGTAGGTTTATATGTACAATACATGCCCGTGCGAAGCCGGGGCGGGTCACTAGTTATAAATAAAGCGCAAATTTATAAAAACAAATTTTATTTTATAAATGAAAAAACACTTAACATGAAAAGCCATCAAGTTTATAAAAAAAAATACTTATTACACAAATTAATGAACAGTACAACATCTTATCGAACATCGAAAAAAGCTGAACTTATCAACATAATAATTGGTGTATGTACGATCGGCGGGCGCGATTCGAAGGGTTGTTCCCATCAGCTCAGTGATCCGATGCAACTGGCAACGGATCACCCTAAATTGTTCCCATCGGCTCACTGGTTGGATGCAACTATAATATTTTTTTTTTTTCGCAATGGCTTAACTTTAATAAAGTGTAAGCTTATAAAATTAACCATATAGGGCTTAATTTTTCAATTACTTTACACAGTTTATTTTCTTAACCCAACAAGGAGATAATGAGAAATATTAACGATAACAATCATAGGACACTGCTAAAGAATCGAAACATAATTATCTAATTACAGGTAGCAGCACGGTTTATGGGGTCTGACCTTGACTATTATCATTTTTTCTTTATCGCACTTGGTAATTGTGTGCACGAGCAGTCAAAAATCGTGCCACGACCTGTATCAGAGGATATATTTCATAATTATAAGCTCACATTTTATTAAAGAGAGCCGTTGGGAAAAAAAACATACATTTTATAGTTGCATCTAAACAGTGAGCCGATGGTAACAATTTAGGGTGATCCGTTGCCAGTTGCATCGGACCATTAAGTTGATGGGAACAACCCGGGTTCCAAGATTGAGAGTCCGGATAAGTCGTGTAGGTACTCGAACCAATAGACCACAGGGGTGGCACAAAATAACCACTTACAGAAGGTTCACTCCGCATAACTAGCGAAAACAGGCGCACGCACACATAGACGCGTACGTACGACCATAGGACGATCTCGGTCGTAGTCGGTCGAATGCCAATACGAAATTCTGCCGAGATAATCATATACGCGTTTATGCATGTGTGCGTCTATTTTCGCTCGTTGTATGGAGTCGGCCTTCTGGTAGTATCTATTTTGTGGTGGTGGTGTGGACGTGGTCTAGGTTCAAGCGCAGAAATAGTGGGTTCGATTTTTCTCTATGGTTCGAGTATAGTATTTTAGTATAATTTATAGTGACCTCTTCTTTTTCTCGACAATATTTACGGAAACTGTTACGAGGAATAGCTTTCCTAAACTGTTTTTAGCAGATAGATTTTAAAATAAGCATATACAAGGTGTAACAGAAACGTGTAACCATATTTGAAGAGCTTATTCAGTCAATGGTATAGAACAACTTTTACTATGAAGCCAACCCCGAAATCTCAAAAAAAAAATCTGCCTTTCCATTTAAGCCGAGCGGCATTGCATTTTCCTATGAAGCGAGTAATTTTTTTTTTTCGATATACAGGATTTGTCTCCATAGTAAAAGTTGCTCTTAACCGTTGACTGAATAAGCTCTTTAAATATGGTTACACCTTTCTGTTACACGTTGTATATCTTTTATTAAATGAAAAAAAGTGATGTCTCTCATTTGACCTTCCGTGACGTCCTCACCACAGATTTCCATAGGTAAATTTTATTTTTCATAGGTATATTTTATTTTTCATAGGTATATTTTATTTTTCTTGAACGCATCCTAAAGTCTCAAGGAGCCTACCATTCAAGCGAATGATGACGTCGCTTGCTATATCTACTAAAATACATATGAAATCGGTTTAAACGCACGAAAAAATAAAACTTTGAAATAACATACCTAAATTTAGCTATTTATTCGAAAGAACAGGGAAAAATGTAAAATACTCTTCTACACTGTTTCACAATCAATGTAACTTTATTATATATATCGTCCGTGCAAAGGTCCCCGTTACTCCAGGCGGAAAGACCCCACAGTGCGAGAGTGACGGAATCGGGAAAAATTTACAAAAAGTCGGTTTTAAATTAGTATAAAATTAACTAAAATAGCTATGAAAATTTCCATAACCAGTAATTTAACTATTGTTAAAACCCATCTAAATAAATATTTTTGAAATCTGTATGCTATCCCAATTTGTCAGAATATCAAAAAAGTGTGAATTTAGACCTCATTTTAATAATTATTTCTATCAAGTGATCCAATCGCGTTTCTGATAGACCAAAATCTAGACAAAGGTTCCAAAATTGTTAAACTAATTTATTTTACTTGGAACTTCTTTTGAACAGCAGATAAATAACTTCAAAATGTGTCCATTTTGACGATATACTCCCTTAACACTTTTTATCCAACCGGTTTTGAATACTAATTCATTTTCAGGTGTACATTGTAGTGTATCAGGTATTTTGCGTTTTTGAGTCTTAAAAAGCTCTTGAAAAGTGTTAATAATGTTAAATAATAGATTTTTCTAAAATAATAGTTTTTTCATTTATTGCACGTCATTTTAGACATGGTTGTATTGTATATTATTTATTTGTTAGTTAGGATGTGTAAAAGGCCCTAGAAAATGCTTTACAGCGAAACCGGTCGGGCATTATAAAGTTATATGTGATATGTGGATAAGTACAAGTGTTTTTCTAAAACAATGTTTTATAAATTCCACCAAGTGCCAACAATCACTAGTATCTACTATGTAAATAATAGATCTTTACTAAAAAAATCTTTTACTAAATAAATTTACTAGCTAAATCTGCTCCTGAATAAACCCAGAAATTGACATTTTTAATTTAATATTAATCTGTCAACATTTGTTCTTCTTGTTAAAATTTTTCTAAGCATTTAGTTTCATAAATACCAACCTGTGTTAAAATTTGTTAATGTGTTAATAACTTAGCTTACGAGTTGGTGAACATCACTGTAAGTAGGCTAAGGTTCTAAAGTAAATAAATAAATAAATTACCTATGAATTTGCTGAAATTTTCTTACAGATTCATGAGTTCATGATTTTTGTTATTAAATGGCGATTTCCAATGTTTTGTTTTTTGTTTGAAAGTTGATTTAAAGGTTTTACATCTGGTTATTAAAATTTTGTTTTTATTTTCAGTTTGATAACTAAGATTTATTGTTTAAAAACAGTTTGTCCTAAATGCCATCCGTTTCCATGATAAGATTCGTAATATTTTTTTACAGCAAACACTTTACAAAAGTTAAATTAATGTTGCTGTTAGCTTAATGTTGTCTCATCTATACACAAAAGAAATTATATAATTTGGAATTGTCATTCCTAAAAAAAATGCTATGAAAATTGAATTACCTTCAAAATGCCTTCAAATTAATAGAAAACGGCAATTTCATAGGTTATACCTAATACATGGTGCTATAGTGTACAAGAGTGTTTTCTTCAAGATAGTATTTTAGGAAAGTATTTCACAAAACTCTCCTAAAATCTAGAGTAACCTCTAAGAAGAAAGAACGGGCGACACCATTCTTACGACACGCGTTTTGAAGTCACATTCTCGAGTAAAAAGAAAAGCTTTATGAAATGGAGACGCAAAAGTACAGTACCACCATTATATCCGATGAGGGCGTCGCTAGTGTAGGATTCATGAAAATTCATCACGAAAAAAAAATATCGTCATGACATGAATCCCCGCGGGGTTGTAAGGAGCGTTCCCAAGTGTGAACTGTGAGTCACAGTCCACACTCGGTACACCCGCTTTTCATCGATGATTATTACGTCCCAAACGTGATGGGTGGTGAGCCCTATCACCGTACTTTGGGCACAAATGGACCATGCCCTCCGCGGGGAGTGAACTCACGACCTTTCGGTTAGCAGGTAAGCACTCGATGGGGTTAGCATGGTTAAATTGCTAACCCAGCAGGTGAGCAAAGGATGAAAAAAGGAAAGTTAAAATGTGCCATAACTGAAGTATTTTTAAACTCTTTAAATGAAATAAGCGTCGTTGTGTGCTTCTCAGTAATAATATATCGAATGCATCAAGCTGAAATGCCGTATCTACAAAAGATTATCGAATTAGATAAGACCTTTCAGCTTGATAGCCTCGATTCGATAATCAGCTTTAGTTCCAATTTTGTCCACCTGAACAGATAAGATGGTCGCACTGTAACTGAGGCGACATTTATCATTCTGAAACATGTCTGTCTGATTTCAGCTACAATATAATTACGTCAGAGAAGTTCGTCTGACATGTTGTCAAAAGTAGACACACTCAATTGTCATAAAAACAAGTACAGTCAGATTGTATCAGTCAAATACATACTAGATACTTGGTTAAAAGTACAGAATTAAGGTTTAGGTAACTTTTTTTCCAAATACTAAATCGCATATTTCGTGACGAGTATAAAATGGCGGATTTTCTTACCCGAGGAATGAAGCTAGTTTCGACGTGAGCCAATGGCTAAGAAGGTAAGAAGACCCATTTTTACTCGTTGCGAACGATATTTTTTCTGCTACCTGATTTATATATATTATTATTTAATTTTTCCTTTCAAAATTAATGTATTTTATGACTTTGCAAAGCGCGGCGCGGTTTTTACCTTTTTCTTTTTCCAGGCTTCGGCCGGCGGCTTTTATTTGTGGCCGGAATCATTTTGCGAAAAAAGAGTGTCAGACGCGATATAATCGATTATGTCGTGAATCGGAACGCAGGGAATTTCGATTGTAAAGACAAAGTAAGGACGTCAAAAAGAACCTAATTTAGCATGAAATGAAGACAAACGTCAAAAAGAACCTAATTTTGCAATAAATAAAATTTCATTTCAAACTGACCAGGGGCTCTACCGCGTAATTCTCATTTGTATCAACTTCAAGCAAATGCATGCGAAATTCAACGCGTGCAAAAGAAATGGCATGCTAGGCGGGCGTCGTCGCACTCACGACAAATTTCAATCTCAAGTTGATGTTGATGAAAATGAGAATTACGCGGTAGACCCGCTGATAGTCATTCTGCAACGGGGCCCGGAAAATTCGATTTTCAAAACTAATTTCGAGTATAAAATTTTAATGGAACTTTTATTTTAATATTTTTGTACCCTCGTAGCTGTCTAAGCCCAACTGCGAGTCGACCAGTATAAGATAAGATAAGATAAGATAAGATAAGATGCGTTTATTCATGAATGTAGGTAGGTAGTATTACATTTGATCTTAAAGATAACTTATGTGCTCTACACTCTGCCGAAAGGCGTATGAATATAAAATTAATTAACATAAAAAGGTTTTTTAACATTAGCATGCATTCATGAGATGTAATTAGATATGTAATTAATAGGCAGTCGGGCCTCAGCCTTAGGCTTAACTTATAAAGAAAATAATTGTATTTTAATGAAACATGTCAAAGATTTGAATAATTACAATAACAAATATCTATGTCACAATATAATAGGAGGTAAACATTTGTTTATGCGTGCGAATTTAGTGAAATGTCGAATTTATCCTTGTTGCTGATCACTTATTTAGCCTCCAGTATAAAGTTTACTGCATTAATCATATTCAGTTTTCCATCGATTTCCTGTCCATCTGTTATATCGCCTTTTTGGCTAACAAAAAAGATTTCCGCTAAGATTAGAGCGCTTGCCTGCTAACCCAGAGGTCTTTGGGTTCAATCCCCGCGGTGCACATTAAGGCGATATGTAAAAGTTTTAGCGTCCCTTTTACTCCATATGCAAAAAAAATCCTCAGTGCGAGAGGGACAGTTTCGAGGAAAAGTAGCAAAAAGTCGTTGCTATCAAAATTTCGTTTAACCAGGTCCTACATACTGTTACGACCCATCTAATAAAATATAATTGCAGTCCTGTCATTCCAAATTGTCTAACCAGCAGAATTGGTGTCGAGAAAGATCTAATTTCAATAAATATTTGCATCGAGCCGAATTTCTCCAATCGCGTTTCTATTTTAGTGGATCCCTAGAAAAAGATTCCAAAAATAATATACTATTTTATCAAAATAAATACATTATTATTTAGTTGACGGTGAATGTTGTTGCTTCTTGATGGAACGACATCTTGCAATATTAAATAAAACTTCTTAGTACTCGGTTCCACAAATATAATAATGTTTAATTATCTTTTAAGTTGCTACCGGTTTCGTCGTTTTACGACATCATCAGGCACTGTATTTGAGGTGTTAATAATACATTTTTGAATACATTTTCTAAAAATGTATTATTAACACCTCAAATACAGTGTCTGATGATGTCGTAAAACGACGAAACCGGTAGCAACTTAAAAGGTAATTAAACATTATTATATTTGTGGAACCGAGTACCAAGAAGTTTTGTTTAATATTACATTATTATTTATTGAAGTAGATATGCAAGTTCTAAAAGTGTCGACTTTTTTTCCGTAGCGCCTTAATTTGTATTCGGTCTGCGTACTTCGGATCCATTTGTGTCCGAAATAACGTGACTTGTTGCCAGCCTTCACGTTTAGAACGTAATAATCGTCGGTGAAAAGCGGGTGTACCAAGTGCGGACCTAGCTCATTTACATTTCCAAGTTCACACATGGTAATATCTCTGATATCCTCTCGGGGATTCATGTTACAGTTTCATATAGTCTTTTTTTTTATGTACGTTTATATTCCGTTTAGGTTTACGCAGATGAAGCGTTTTGTTCTTTCTGGCTCGTTGCGTTTAATTAGTTCTGGGAAGGCATTTACCGTTTTATCCTTTTCTTTTTTGCAGTCTTATCTCTTTATGCGCAAGAATTTAGTAATGAAATTCTAAGAAGTGTACGCTAATTCTAGAAAAAGCTCTTTTAATCGTAGATACACGAGAGGAAAAATGCTCTTGTAAGATGTCCAAAAACTCTTTGTTTTTGGCAATTTAAAGGGGATCAGGTTTGAAAAAAGCACTGGTACTTTTTAGATGTTTGACTAGCCTTTCGCCCGCGGCTTCAATCACTGCCCCGTTTTCGGCTTTGGCGTTATTAACACCAATTATTATCATTCATAATAACATTTTTTTTCTTTGGACCAAACTGACGTTCTGGTTTATACCCACATTTTTTTTTTGTTGGTTACAGTTTTGTGCGCGTCAACAAGACCTATTTCCAACAGTTGACGAATACGGGCTGATGGATGGATGGATCTATATATAATTCCATAAAATGTGGTTTTTAGGGTTCCGTACCCAAAGGTAAACCAACCCTATTACTGAGACTCCGCTGTCCGTCTGTCTGTCTGTCCGTCTGTCACCAGGCTGTATCTCAACAAGACCTTTCATTATGCCAAATTTCAAATTATAACGTAAGATGGTTTTCTAGAAAAGCCTCTGTGGAAAACGGACAGACGGACATGAGAGGGATCTTATAAGGGTTTATTTTTTTCTTTTAAGTTACGGAATCCTACTTAATATTCGTTTCACTGCCGATTAAGCCTACATATCTCTGTCTAGTTTTAGGAAACTTTTGCCGCCAACCTGATAAATAGCGGTTTTACGAAAAGGTTAATAGCGGTGTTGCTAAAATGTAAATAGCAGTGTTACGAAAAGGTAAATAGCAGTGTTACGAAAAAGTAAATAGCGGTGTTACGAAAAGGTAAATAGGGGTGTCACGGAAATGTAAATAGCAGTGTTACGAAAAGGTAAATAGCAGTGTTACGAAAAAGTTAATTGCGGTGTTAAGAAAATGTAAATAGCAGTGTTACGAAAAGTTAAAAAGCAGTGTTACAAAAAGGTAAATAGCAGTGTTACGAAAAGGTAAATAGAAGTGTTACGAAAAAATAAATAGCAGTGTTACGAAAAGTTAAAACAGCTAAAAAGCATAAACACGACACAGACAAGGCCTATCCTAACTTAACTCCAAAAAGCAACAGCTTGGGTTTTGAAATAAGTTTTGCGGGACAGAAAATGCAAAATTTACCGATGTAAAAACAAGAGTTTGCCTAAAGTTGAGCTGTGGCAGTTTTGGTTTTTCACACCGTTTTTTCTTGGTGAAAATTTTGTATTATTTCATGTATGAACACTTTGTACTTGTTACTTTTTTGTTAGGTTCAGAGATCCTTACAATCGAGAGCCGTAAAAACAAACAAGCTAAAAACCTTACATTATGATTTACATTGCGCGCCAATCTTTAAGTCGCCTCCGAATCAGTTACGAGTGCAAGCTTGCGCAAGTACAGTCAAGGAAACAATAATATCAACGGTTGATTATTAAATGTTTACTATAAGTGGGAAGGTGTACTTGTTGTACCTACCTATTTAATTATTTATTTATTATTTGAGTGCAATATTAACTTTATAAATAAAACACATTAATATAAACACCATTTTCCTACATTGTCGCCTTAAAACGCTATAAAGTCCGCGAGGCATAACAACAACAATAAACTTCAACAAACTAAATCAACAAAACTTTAACAAACTAAAACAACAAATAAAGGCAACAAAAACAATAAATAAATTTTAATACAATATAATAACAATAAATTTTAAACCTACCTACAAGGAATATGTAATGTTTGTGTTATTTGTAAAAAATGGGACAAACTGAAAACCAGCGCTGTCAGTTGCTTGCAACTAGCAGCATTTGCTGAGTTTGGCTCTTTTTACCACTTTATTTAATAATTTTTTTCAGTGCGTGTTTGGTTGTTTTTTGTGGCAAATAAATACTTTTCACTTTCACTTTCACTGCCACTTTCATACTGTTACGGCAGCACTTGACACGCAGTCGTGTCTGGTCTTCCGTTAAATTAAATCCATCGAGTGCAAAGGTTCCGAACCTTCTGATACACATGCAAAATACAGTAAGAATTTTCTGACAATTCGTCTAGATTAAATTATTTTCATTCGAAAACCATTTCGAGGTTTAGGTTTGATAAGCCGTATTTTAGAACTTGTGGCCTAAGAAACCTCATGATGATGAATATTTTGCTGCAATTTCCATTTGCCTTCGTGTGGCGTCACTTGAGGAATGGCTGTTTAGAAATGTGTCCTTTGATAAGATTTTATAAAATTTGCTGCCGACTGATTTGACAGATGGATGAGAGATGAGAAGATAGACAGAGACAGACCACTTTTTTTATAAGCAATCACACATCACATTTGGTATGATGTCTAAAATTTTCAAGTGACGTCATCATAACCGACAATTCTTTAAAAAATTATAAAAACTAAATATGTCCTAAAATGGCCTATATTCTCTGAAAAAACATTTTAAAAAGTCTTTTTGAAATTGAGTTATGGGAATTGTTTTGTCAGTGTCAATCAATTGTCGCACGGTAGTGTCAATATTGGATTCTGTAACCGCAGTCGCCGACCGACTTATGCTTCGACCAAAATAAAATAAATGGACGGGCCACAGCGTACAGATTTTTGAAGTTTGTAAAGTGAGCGCCGGCTCTCACTTCATCTCAGTCGGTCTCTGTTAGAAGAGTGACAAGTATGATTATTATTAAATGTCATCCAAATAACTGACGAAAAAATGCCTTCTTGTGCATTTCCAAAGTGCAAAAAGCAAAATAAAGACTAACAATTAGGTATTGAAGTATAGTAAATTTATATATCCAATTGCTTAGACTCGTTATGAGTGAGCAAATTGTAAAGACAAGGCCCGTCCATTCATTTTATTTTGGTCGAAGCCTTCATGTACATCGTCATGGAGATGATCATGCCCACGTATAAATTCACCGAACCACGAACACACAGAGCTGTAACATGGGGCTTCATCACCAAATGCCAATTGAAGTCTCTGGCAACTCTTTTGTTGACTTAAGCCACATCGAAAATCGTATAAATCATTGAGTTAAAATTTTAAATTTTAAATTCATTGTAATAGTGATACACAATAAATTTTGTAAAAGACGTTACAGTGAAAAAACAAACGACAGTTTCGAAAATTAAAAAGTAAGATGTTCCCAGAGAGTTCCATTTTCGAATTCCGTAATCGCTTTTTTATTTTTTTTTATTGTTGGTGGCCAATTCCAGAAACAAACGGAGCTATCCAATAAATTGTATTCACTTTGGGGCCGTCCATACATAATATTATTACGTCATTTAAAGTTATCTAACATAGGGTATCTCAAAAGAAAGTTTGTATGGTTAGCTTACTGCGTAAACGCATAGAATGCGCGGGATGCGGATTTCGGCATGTTCACCTGGAAAATTATACTTAATAATATTGTTTCCCTAAAATATAGACTATTAACCCCTGGTTTCTGAAAGGCCAATCAATGTTAACAGTAGATTAAAAAATAATTATCTACGGATTAAGCCAGAAAAAGTGGGAATTTTACATTGAAATCAAAAATTAACTAAGTTAATTATCGATTCATCACTATTCAGACTTCATATATGCTTTATTTTCACCGTTATTTGCGGTTAAAGTTTTTTTAATCTACTGTTAACTTTGATTGGCCTTTCAGAAACCGGAGATTAGTGTTTCAGCAGTCAATCAAATTAAAAAATGTTTAAGTTACGAAACAAGTGACGTCCCTTGTTTCTTTGAGACATAGTAACCAAAATATCTTTTGAATTGGTACGAAAAAATAATTTATTTGACATTGATTTTTATATTTATGTCAAACTAAAGAGGTAATGTGTGTAAAATATATGTCAAAGAGAAGGAAATGCATATGTGACGGATTCCTCTGTTTTGCAAATTCTAAAAATATCTATAATCTTAAGTTATTTTGCTGCAGAAACAATGAAATGTAGCACAACAATTTTAAAATTATTTAAGTGGATACTTCTTTACTTTACTGCTTTACTCAGTAACAAATGTAGGAATCAATAGCGGCGTTACATATCATTGAATGTCAGTTCACTAATGAGGTCATTTCAAAATTTGTAATATTCTGAGAAAATAAGTAATAAATAACTTATCATAAAAAATAACGTACGGTTAAAAACAGAACAATCTATACTTAATCACAAATATAATCAAAAACTCGTACCGGGAGTTCAAAAATTCAAAATCCAAATAGTTTATTTTGCAAAGTAGGTATATATAATACACGTTTCACAACTCAAAATTTAATCTTATAAAAAATATATATATGTAATAAAATTATATATGTACATTGACTAGATTAAAGGTTTATTTAATTTATGTAGCAATATATATACGATTCAAGTGATAGGTAAAATATATATTATACAAGGTGAATTCAAATCAACCGCCCGAACCCATACTGGAGACCCGGCCAGGGACCAGGAACAAGATTCAATGATCACCAACCGAGCCCCCAGCACGAATCCAGGCGGCCGACCAAATCCCATCCTATATACTACATAGTAATAGGTTACATATATAAATACATGTAACGTCCAACTTTTGAACATGCTATAATAATATACGAGATACGAACAAAGAAGTACCCACGTCAAATTGCAGGTACATTTTATAACTTGAATTAAATTCTGTAAGTTTTTGCAGCAGTTACCATTATCTGCTGTTACAAGCGCAAAGTTAAAGTTAATTGTCTTAACGCGTAGAGCGCTGGACGTAATGTGCAATTTTGTGCTGCGAAACTTAATTAATTTCTTGCATAGTGGCCTTTTTAGCATTTTGCTATTCAGAAATAGTACTTACTGAGATAGTCTTTCCTAGAGAAAATCACATCTCCATGGACATATAGGGAGGAGGTTCAGGAAGTAGAAGACGCCCTCCGAAGAAAAAAGAAAAGAATATATTTTATCATAAAATCTAACGTTCAAAATCAATAAAATGTAAAATAAAACCCACAAATATTTTGTAACAGGTTGTAATAGCTCCCTCATCTGCCAAAGTAATGCGTTGATATTAAAATTGTCACAGTGTGCAAGCTATATATAACGAATTCATACTCGAGACATGGTTAGTGATCAGGAACAATCTGTATGGACCCTTCAGGTGAAATTCGAAAATAGTAGATTGTTATACGAGTGCATAAAACGAGCCACAGGGTAATAACCCGAAATATTTAGTAAGTTAAGTAGTAGACAGTAGTATATTAAGTTAAGTTGTAAGGTACAATAATTATTCCAAGCAATTTAGTAATAACTGGTTAACTTACTGTGTGCATTTTTAAATTTATCTAGGGAGCTTTTTGTCCCATTGTATGTAATTATGTATAATTTTTTGTATTGACTGTTTTGTGAAATGAAAAATTCAAACCGGCCAAGTGCGTGTCGGGCCACGCGCAGTGCAGGGTTCCATAGTTGCCCTGCACAATATGCGCACTTCTTCTCCAAGTACATTTTATAAGTTTGTCGACTAATACAGATTGCGCCAAACTTCTAGTACGCTCGGAAGTTGCTCTTCCCAAGAACAGCCCATACATTTTGTTCCTGCTGATGTGAATCGCCCCGTGTTTAGAGGGTACTAAAAGTTTGGCGCGATCTGTACTCGTGAACTTGTAAAGCCTACTTAGCTGTGATAGTTTTCCTTTTAATTTCTTTATGTATACTACTGCCGTGGTTTTTTTCACGTCTCCAAATACAACCGTTTTTCTGGCAGGGGGGAGGACACTTGACTCTAACAAAAATTAACACTTTTAAGCTTAATATTTCGCAAACGTAACCCTAGATCGAAAAATGGCCTTCTCACACCCCTAATATTTTATAATTACCTATCCAACGACACCCCACACTAGGGGATAGACGAGAAAAAAAAATCATCCCCACTTTACGTGTAGGGGAGATACTCTAAAATAAAATCTTACAGACAGACAGACAGACGGACATGGCGAAACTATAAGGGTTCCTTGTTGTTGACTACGGAACCCTAAAAATGAAATGAAATAGTAATAACAGCCAATGTTTTAATCAAAACCATTAAAAGGTTAAACGCATGACCCTTAAATGACCCAACGTTGTAGTGGCAGCCATGTTGAGTACTTAGTCCTAAGAAAATATGAGAGTTAAGCTTATATATATGTATATCTAGGCTGCAAAGCATAATATATGTTCTAGGACCCTTACGCCAAGGCCATAGCTTCAGGCTTCTGGCAGCGGCGCTTCTTGCTGCGC
Organism: Ypsolopha sequella; assembly: GCA_934047225.1. Classification (NCBI taxonomy): domain Eukaryota; kingdom Metazoa; phylum Arthropoda; class Insecta; order Lepidoptera; family Ypsolophidae; genus Ypsolopha; species Ypsolopha sequella. The sequence continues at coordinate 5,013,030 of OW204002.1, read as the reverse complement.
TTCCAGGCGGTTTTTGCAACGGGCTTTGCCCTGCCACGACTCCCGTCGGTGCCTTCCACCGCATCGGATGTATAGAGCGCTCGCTCGCTCAAAGCGCTCGACACTAGGTTCGTCCGGTGCGCTCGATCACTGTTTCAACCACCCGCCTCCCCGCACACCGCCGTCGCGAGAGCGCAAGTTATTCGAAGCCGGACAAGACGCGCAAGCGGCGACCCATGGCCGGCTCTATACAACTTCATACATTTGTTCTCTTCGCCGGCGTCGCCGTCGCAAGAAGAACCGCTTGACGCGCCTCGCCTGAATCTTTGGCCGACCGGTAAGGCCTGGGGTTGGTTGGGAGATTTGTTTTCCTAGAATGTTTAGTATGTGTCTTAGTACTGAAAGGGTAATGGAAACTAAATTCTAACCCCCCGATTGTACCTAAACAGTGCCGAAGAAAACAGTCCGAAAGAAAACAGTGAGATTTATATGTTGGCTCACTGGCTTGTCGTCATACACGCAGCTAAACAACAAATTAAAGGATTTTTAGCTAATACTGAAATATTTCGGAGGCAAAAAAATATTGACTTCATATTTTCTTCCAAAGAACCCTTGAAAGTCTGGCGTTGTTCATGTTTTAGGGTCAGGTCTAGCCTTAAGAATGACAAGCCAAAACACAAACTTAATAATTTGGGCAAGTACGAGTCGGACGCACAAAAGGTTCCGTACCACCATACAATACGGATACGGAACCCTAAAGATATTATGGGAAATAACAACAATAAAGATGCCATAGCAACATTAAGGTGACAAAAACAAGCCCCAAAAAATGGTTTCCTCTGAATACGGAACAGCTATTTTTTCTGTTTCGGAGATAAGTGGGGACATGATTACGTTAAAAATTCTACTTTTTCGAGGTATTTTCTAGTGATTTATACTTGCGATTGTCGGCGGTATTTTCTAGTTTTGAAAAAACCCTCGAGTTATTATTTTTTTTTTAGTGTATTATTCTGTGAAAATTATTATGTGCCTATAACAGCTGAATCTGTAGACCGCAGTGAGAGACGGACGGACAGACAAACAGACAGACAGACAGACAGACAGACAGACATACAAACAGACAGACAGACAGACAGACAGACATACAGACATACATACATACAGACATACAGACAAACAGACATACAGACAGGCAGACATACAGACAAACAGACAGACAAACAGACAAACAGACAGGCAGACAGACAGACATACAGACAGACAGACAGACAGACATACAGACATACATACAGACAGACAGACAGACGGACAGACATACAAACAGACAGACAGACAGACAAACAGACAGACAGACGTACAAACAGACAGACAGACAGACAGACAAACAGACAGACAGACAGACAGACAAACAGACAGACAGACATACAGACAGACAGACAGACAGAGTAATAGACAGACGGAGGCTGAGTAATAGGGTCCCGTTGGGTACCCTTCGTGTGTACGGAGTTAGGCAAAATATGTATTTATTTAACGTATTTGTATTTATTTTTTATATGAACTCTGTTGTATTTATAGTGTCTCACATTTATTATTTATTCCTATATTTTTATTTTGGTAAGTATACAACGTGTAACAGAAAGGTGTAACCATATTTGAAGAGCTTATTCAGTCAATGGTATAGAACAACTTTTACTATGGAACAAAACATGTATCTCGAAAAAAAAAATTTTACTGTTTCATAGAAAAATGCAATGCTGCTCGGCCGAAATGTATGGAAGGGCAGATTTTATTTTTGAGATTTCAGCGTTGGCTCCATAGTAAAAGCTGTTCTATACCATTGACTGAATAAGCTCTTCAAATATGGTTACACCTTTCTGTTACATGTTGTATATATTATTAAATATAATTTAAAGAAACTTGTTTTATTTTTATTTATTGTATTTATGTAAGTATTTAGTTTAAGTTGTTGTTTTATTATTTTACTTAAACCTGACCTGTAATAAGCGTATAATATATAATGTACCCATATTACATAAATAAATATATTTTTTTAATCTCATATGGAACCCTAGAAAATATAACCCGTAAACACAAAGTACAAACACGGTGACTAAAACGCAATTAAGGAATAAGGATCCCAAACCAAATTTTGTTATTAAGAGCGGTTTCGCAGCCGGATTGTAAAAACTTCGCCTTTTTCTAATTAATCGAAACAGAACACTTAAATTCAAAATACACTCAATAGTTATTCTACAAAACCTTATTACCTATGTTTAGTGTATGCTTCATCGCAAAATTTCCATTCGTTTCTGTAAATTAGATTTTCAAAAATTTTGAATGAAAAAAAACAAATTTAAATTCCAAAATTATAAAAAAAACGAATTTCAAAAATTTTGAAGTTCTAATTTACAGAAACCAATAGAAACTTTGCGAAGGCAACATACACAATATATAGGTAAGTAATAAGGTTTTGTTGAATAACTGTTGAGTGAATTTTGAATTTAAGTGTTCTGTTTCGATTAATTAGAAAAGGCAGGATTTTCACAATCCGGCTGCGAAACCGCTCTTAAAACATTAATTCTAATCTCGGAAACAGTCCATTTTGAATTATAAATCGTTCTTGTTTCATCAAAATGTAATTCATTTGAAATTTCCTTCGCTCTTGACTTCCTGGATTACTGGTCAAGTGGGAGTGGCTGTCTTGGCTGCGGTTCCGTAGTTGATAACTTAATAAATCTCCTGCCTAAAAGGTGGCTCAAAGAGATAAAGCTTGCCTTCGGACTTGGGTTGCAAGAAAAGATTAATTTTATGCTATGGTAGTACAATGTTTGTACAAAAAGGAATGATCCGGAGTTTGGACATGTAAATGTATGTATCTATATAAATTCTCTATTGAGCACACAGGCGAACTTAATGCTAATTAGCATTCTCTACCAGTCAACTTTTGGTGGTGTGGAGATTACAAGGGTAGTGCCACAGAGGTTAAGGATTTCTTTTATTCATAAATATTAACTTTTAATAATATCTACATAAAATTAAGTAGTTATATAAACATATCTACTCATAAATAAAAAATAAACATAATTTAATATACATATTAGTGTATATACATAGATAAATAAAAATAATAAATAAATGAAAATAAAAATAAAAAATAAATATACAACAATATATTGGTAGTTAAGACAAGGATGACTCAATGATGACTCAAGAGGCAAAGTGAAAATTACAGGTGTGCAATGGTGACTGATTCTGTAGCTGTAGATACTATCGACAATGTCTCGCCATCTCTACCTTTAAAACTATCTAGTAGATAGTGTTGATAGACTCTGGTTTTAAAGGTTGAGATGGTGAGACATTTGTGTCGATTCGGCTAACTTATTCAACAGAACTAAACTTATTTTGAGCCTTCTGTCCTGTTCTTTCCGTATCGAAAAGACAAAGACAGAATGCTTAAAATAAGGTTAGTCCTGTCAAATTAGTTAAATTGTGTTTAGCCGAATCGACACCATTGTCGAATGTATAGAGGAAGACTGTTCCACAGGCGGATTGCTGACACTGTGAAAGAATTTGTATACATGTTATTGCTGTGTTCGGGAAATCGTAGGAGCATAGCTCTACTCGGTCGCTGAAGGCGGCCAAAACTTATCTAAATACAGTGATAGGTGAACGCCTTAAGTGCACTTAAATTTAATCATTTTAACAACTTTAGTAGTCTGATCAGTTTGCTGACCGTAGGTAGACAGATTGCGCACTCATAAGTATGCGCCTCAGAACAATTACATCAATGGTATGCGCACGTCGACATTATGTTAATGCACGCATTCAAAAACAATGCAACAGATTTTAGGTGTCAGGGCTCATCTAAACTTTTGAAATCTTTGGCCGCGGCAGTAATCTACTATTACTAAGTCGGTCTCTAGGGACCTTAACACAATATAAGACATTCTTTGTTTTGCCGGTCAGTATTTTTTTATGTTCATGACTTTACCATTACAGACATGAAATAGAAAAACTTTTATGTGAAGAAAATTATTCAAATAAAAATTCCATTCAGTATAATACAAACTACAAATCACATTTTACGTCGAACCCCTAAACCACACAGTAATTTGGAAAAATAAAACAAACCAAAAATAGTCATATAAATTAAAAGCAAAGTCACTCAAGCCGGAATAAATATCTTTGTTGAAAATTAAACTCTACTACTTGTCCACAGAATATCTGTGGACAAGTCTTTTCAACAAAGATGTTTCATAAGTTCCACCAAGTGCCGACAATCAGGACCATCAACAATCCGGAATAAATCATTTATATTATTTGCTCCATTAAGCGGTCCAAGGAGGGATTTTCTGACAGCTAATTAAAAAAAGAAATAGTTCGGATTCTCTCAATAGATGGCGTTGACGAGACATGGCGAGAGTTGCCATCTCAAAAACATGTTTGACGTTAGCAAATTTATTTGTTATAAAAAAAAAAAACTAATTTGTTACTGATCGAAACCATGATGATAACAAGATTTATGCAAATAAAATTTGATGTTAAATTTTTATACGCCTCCCCAATATTACGCCACTCTTGGCGGTCCTCAGTCATCCTCATCCAGCCGCCACCCGCAACGTCCTTCAGATCGTCAGTCCAGCGGGCACGAGGGTGGCCTACGCTGCGCTTTGCTGTACGTGGTCTCCATTCCAATGCCTTACGGCCCCAACGGTTATCACGTCAGCGACAAATATGGCCAGTATATATGTCCAGCAGGGGACGAATACGGGCTGATGGATGGATGGTTCAATGTTTATGCAGGTTGCAATAAATAAATTATTTTGTTTCTTAAAATTTACATAAACATTAAACATAATATCATCACGATGGAAATCCCTGTTAAAACGTGACGGTAAAAAATATCGTGCCGTGCCGCCGTTACCGAGCAAAATTATAAAAGCGCAACACTCAATCAGACCAAGTCTCGTCAACGCCATCTGTCGAGTAATTTGGAACCAAGGTTTCTTGTTTTTAAATGAACTGTCAGAAAATCCCTCATTATTATAAGAGAAATGTAGGTACAGTTGGCGACAAACTTGAATGCGCCTCTGAAGTTCGTCTATCTCTCTCTTAAATCTGTCTGTGTCATCTAGTTCTCTCCATCCGTCTAGCAGGAGCTAACTTTACTCGAACGCTTTTTAGTTTAACGCTAACTGTACTTTGTTGGATCAAGACAAACTGACTCGAAAGAAAAAAGAACTCTTAATCGCCAGATTATTCTAATGACTCTAAAAAACACTTACAAAGCTTCGATCCTCTTAGCAACTTGCTTCTTATTACTAAACCTTTGATTAAAAGATAAAAAAAACCAACAGGGCCCCAAGTTTTCTTTTTCATGAAGGCTATTGAGAATTGTTCTTATCTTTTCGTTTTCTTGCGACAGGTTTTCGCTTCAATCAAATAACCCCTAGATGTTAATATTGTCAGAGTGTTTGTGTTTTTGTGAGAGGGACTGTTTCTGACTTTATGTGTTATTCTTATTTATTTTAGTTGATTGTACCATTTTGTGTTTGTGTTACTATCTTTAATTATTGTAATTGGTTTGTCCGTTTTAATTAAAGTAAATAAATAAATAAAATAAATAAATAAATAAAATGTTGAATCAGAGCACAAAAAAAGCGTCTCCGAAAACTGATGCTAAATTCAATTTTTGGCATTCGTTTACGTCATTCAGTTTTCTACCTTAATGTATTCATTTAAAACTGAAAGATATAAAAAATAATAATCACTGAGCTCTTTATTCGCTGGCTGGTTGATATAGTTTTACGACTTTTTAATAGTTTTTACGAGCTACGAAAGCAAAATAGAATTTGTTTTGAAATGGATCGTGGAAAACAAATCTTATAACAGTTTGGACAAGGTTTTTTTCCGAAAAATCATAACTTAGTTCTTATGTTATTGTTGTTTTATTGCGATGTATAGATATAACTATAAATGTATAAAATACTTGGACCATGATTTTGAACTGATTTTGCATGGAATAATAGATCTAGGGCACAAAATAGATACAACCAGAAGGCCGACTCGACGACGGAGCGAAAACAGATGCACACATGCATAGACGCGTACGTACGATGATCTCGGCAGAATTTCGTATTGGCATTCACCCGAGTATCTCCGAAATCGTCATACGTACGCGTCTATGTGTGCGTGCGCCTGTTTTCGCTAGTTATTCGGAGTAAACATTCTGTAAGTGGTTATTTTGTGTCTAGGGGTTATTTGATCGAAGGGTTTTCGGATGAATCTCTCAAGAATGTTTATTCAAACTTGGAACGCGACCTAAAATAAAACCTCAAACTCATAAAATAGCTGAATCAGTTATTGGACTGATGACGTCATCATAGAAGGAGTCGAAATATATCGTATTTATTTGTTTTTGTTGTTTATATGTGTAATAAATAAATAACCCATCTCACTAATATTATAAATGCGAAAGTTATGATGGATTGATGGATGTATATTACTCCTTCACGCCGTATCTACTGAACCGATTGAGCTGAAACTTTGCACCTGAAATAGGACATAGGCAACTTTTTATCCCATAAATCAGTTCCCATGGGAATAAGAAATAGTGTCGTTCAGAGAAGCGGCTCGGCCTCTAGCCTCGCCAAAAATAATTAAACAAGTTATCAAAGACCGCCAAAGACACATTCGTGTCTTGGTCTTCGGCCTCGCTAAAGACACTTTACTTGGGGATCAAATTAGAGATGATGAGAACCAAAAATACTCCAAACCAGAATCAGGTCAACCACGTACTAAAAATCAATGGTTTAAAAAATATTTACAGATTCAATACGACTATACAACAACTTAATCAACGCGAGCGAAGCCGCGGCCGAAAGCTAGTAAATAATAAAATAGCTGTTTTATACAACCGAGTCGATGTTCACACTCGCAAATCAGTGAAGGTAAATTTTCATACATGTCATACTTAAGCAGGGTTTACATTTGGGCTGGTTAGAAAGTGTAATAAGTGTCTAACTCATGGACGAATACAGCCTACAGACTCCTCATAACAGGCGACCGATTTCTGTTAACACATCTGACTGAACCAGCAGATACAATGCGCCAATCTAAAATTATATGTTTCGGTAGGCCAAACCAAAATGGCTTCTATAGTCATTACGTTAGGGTCTTCGTCTCCGGGAAAGATAAGTTTGTGACGCTATACGTAAGATTGGAACAAGAATTGGAAGATTGGAATTGTTGACAGAATTATTTGTACGCAAGATGTTGAACAATAGACGTCTTTCTGGGCTGTATTGTCTATGGTCTAACTAGCGCACCGATTATTTTGCCGATTACTTTACCACATGCGTTATCCATTCTACTCTCCCAGATACTAGCTTTAGCAGTATTTTGTGACAGTTATATTTTTATCTCTACTATGACTCTACCAGTTACTCTACCTATGTAAACTAGGCTTTGCTATAGTGGCCTGTAGGTAGTACTAGTTAAGTGTGGGTAATGTCCAGCGGATGCAGACGTCCCCTCTTTATTGACGGCTTTTATTTTACCTGGGTCCAAAACCATTTTCCTAGGCAGCATTCTAATTGTGATGGTCTAAAAAAGAACCAAATTAAAAATGTAGGTCTTTCAATTTAAATGGAAAGTAATTTAGGAGGTGATTCAGTATCGTTAATACATCACATTCCACTGCAAAGCACTTTTTTTTGCGTGATCTTTTTTTTCACTTCTCAGTACAAAGTAGTCCGATCAACTGACTCAGTTTGTATGGACAAGTGAAGAAAAAGTTTGCGCAAAAAAAAGGCTTTTCAGTGGAATGTGATTTATGAACGGTACTGAATCACTTCCTAAATTAATTCCATCTAAATTGAAAAACCTTATATATTAATTGGTGTATTTACTTGTTCATTTATTACAGTGCCTATAAGCTTTCTCTAGCCGTTTTTCCTAGAACTTTTAGCCCAATATAACCTGAGAAGCCTCAACAATTTAGCAGTAAAACCAGAAGAATCCACCGAGGTAACAGCGAAATTTTCATCAAAATCCTTGTGGTATTAAATACTTGAATTATCAAATTTTGTAAGTTTTCAAGAGGATTAATGTTTTGTTCAGGGGACCTAAAAAGGCTAACTTGGGTGAATAATTAAATGATTTGAAAGTAGGATAGAGACTGAGTTTCTTCATGCGTGCAAAAGAGCCGGCATTACAACAGAATCATAATATGATTCAACCTAAGCGGCCTTTTTAGAGGACCTGATAACAGACTGGAATTCAAATTCAAATAGTTTATTTTGCAAAGTAGGTATATAAAATACACGTTTCACAAGTCAAAATTTAATCTTATAAAAAAAATATATGTAATAAAATAATAAATGTACATGAACTAGATTAAAGATTTATTTAATTTATGTAGCAATATATCTACGATTAAAACTATAGATAAAATATATATTATACAAGGTGAAATCCAATCAACCGCCCGAACCCATACCGGAGACCCGGCCAGGGACCAGTGGGTCTACCGCGTAATTCTCATTTTCATCAACATCAACTTGAGATTGAAATTTGTCGTGCGTGCGACGACGCCCGCCTAACATGCCATCTCTTTTGCACGCGTTGAATTTCGCATGCATTTGCTTGAAGTTGATACAAATGAGAATTACGCGGTAGAGCCCCGGGAACAAGGTTCAATGATCACCAACCAAGCCCCCAGCACGAATCCGGGCGGCCGACCAAATCCCATCCTATATACTACATACTAATAGGTTACATGCCTACCTCCGCCCATTCGATTAGTCTTCGATTAAGTTAGTTCTTGGGAAAGGCTTCCCTATTTCCTTTAAGGGGCTCCATAATGCTAAATACCAGTTTTGCATCGGATTCAATTCCGTATAAGCAGATGATAAAAAACTTGAAAAATATTGAGTGTTTTTAATCTCAAGACCATTATAAATTAAACTTCAAAAATAAACATACTTTCAATATTCTTACAGCTATATTATTATTTTTTTATAGATCTTTATTAATAATAATAATAATAAAATTCTTTATTGCACTAAAAATTGTACAGAAGGCGAACTTAATGCTATCTAGCATTGTCTTCCAGTTAACCTTTGGTGCTGTGGATCGTTATTGGGTAGTGCCGGGAAAGGTATCGTAGAAACAATACTAAATGCCTTAATGACAGAGGCATTAATATATTCGTATAAACAAACGGAGCATAATATTTACATAATCTACATATAAAACAAATGTACTTACTATAAAATACAAATAATAAAAAATACATACATACATATATAATTAATTAATCCCGATTACAACAAATCTTAACCTAAACTATATAGCCACTAGCGAAAGCCAATTGGCTTATCTGTAGTGGCGAGTACAGAAATTATAAAAAATATTAAACAATCAAGAAGTATGAATTTCACGATTTTCAGCTCCCATATTTCAAAACCGATGAAAACTAAATTAACACACGCAAATACTTACAGAAAACCTTAATCACATGAAAAAATTGTTGTTAATGTCATAAATGTAGCTGCAATTTCAAAATAACTGAAGTTTTTAGTGCGTGGCAGTTGCCGGCTTGATTAGAGCAGGAAATATTAAAAAAAACCGGCCAAGTGAAAGTTGGGCCTCCCTCTTTTAGGGCTCCGTACATATGAACATTTATTTCAAACTAGATATTTTTTTAATTTTAGGTAATGCTCTAATTCTGTCAGACATAAAAGCTGCAAAATTAAGTTGGGTGAGTATTCGTGAACGTAACCCTAAAACTACATTATAAATAAGCGTTTTTAGTATTTGTTGTTTAAATACATAATATACAAAAATTTCAAATCCTAACTGCTTTGGCCTTTAAGATAGACCCCGTAACAAAAATGGTCTAAAAATGGCAACTTTGATGGCCACCTATTTCTATTTTTTTTAATCAAAAAATACATATAAATATTTATACTCAACTTAATAAGCGCTAGACAATGACACCCCACATGCTAGGGTAAGAAAAAAACATATTTCGGCTCCATTTTCATGTATGAGACCCCCCTGAAAAATTATTACATTTGAAATTTAAAATTCGATTTTGGATAAAATTTTACACAAAATGTAAAAATTTCAGATTTCTATCTCATTCCGTCTAAGAGCTAGCGACCCGTGACATACGGACAGACAGACGGACAGCGGAGTGACTTTAAGGGGCATCAGTAGCAAAACTGCGTTTACAGACGTTTTTAATTTGATATAAACTTTCTATATGAATATTTTAAAACTTTGAAAAAAATATATCACAGATATTGACCCATGTCCCGTAATTGTGATGTTTTAAAATCTTAAAAGCCTACCTTTAACCTACAATGAGAAAATAAATACCTTTAATAACCTTTGAAATGCTTTAAAAAACTGATAAATAGTTTAAACTTTTTAAATTTAAAAGAGACAAGGTTAAAACTTATACACACACACGAGCAATACAAAAATCTAACACAATGATGTTTAAAACTTTTAAATATCTAACTTAATACATCTGAAAAACATTATTTTCTCTATTTGGCGCTACCCAGCGACACAGCGATTGTCGTAACAGCCACTTTGCAATGCACTCTGACATGAATGTTATTTCTGTTTCGTTATTGTCGACATTTGTACAGACATTTTTCAAGCTGCTAATCTAGCGTACTGAAGCCTCTTAATAGGGCTCCGATTTGCCCTTTGGGTACGGAACCCTTAAAACAAAAGCGTTAGAGCAGGACGGAAGTTTAGCACATTGTGGAGCCCGTTAAAAAATCGATGGTTTCGTGAAGCAAACAGAAGAGAAATACAATTAAATGTCATTGGGAAGTTGATAAATGATGACTTTTGGAAAAGTACAGTCTGTCATTTCGTGAGGAAAAGCAGTGTTTGACAATTTTGTTATTCTCTTTTGAATAATGTTGAGTGGATTAGTGTTGATTACTTAAGGTGGATGCGAAAGGTGTCGTACCCAAACACACGACTTACGATTGTTTTTCTTATCTTTGAACAAAAAGCATGAAATAAATGTGAATTTCGCATTATAATATAATATTTGGATGCGGTGTTTTTATCGTAGTGACCTTGGTCGGCATATAGGCTAGGGTTGTTGATAAAACACCACCGAGCCGAAAACGGGCAAATGTAGCATAAATGTGGGTAAAGCCGCGGGTAAGTGGCTAGTAATAAATAAACCTCATGCCCTTTCAATTGGGGACTTAAATGGGGACTAAAATCGTCGGTGAAAAGATGTTACGAAGGTTTCCTGCTCTAATGACAGTCTGCACTCGGTATACCTCTGACCCCCGCTCGGAGATATATGACGTCATAAAAGTCAAATACAATAATCTAATCTCAAAGGAAAGGATACCCGGATCTGTCCATCTCAAACACGTCTTCCAATGCAATACATTACAATATTGATACAACAAATATAACAACTCTTTGTATGCGAAATGCTACACTGCACATGCATTTTATGAACACAATACATAATATGCCACAGCCACATTGAAATTCGAACCTAAAGCTTACGTGTTTGGGTTTAAATTTAAATGGTTCTCAAGTTTCTTTGAAATATTCTTGACTCGAGATTCGTGGTAATATTATAAGACATGCTGACTAGTCCGTCTGTGTCTGATAAAGAACCAACGTCTGAAATATGGAGCTGGAATAAAGTTATTTCGATATGCAGCTCGGTTCTTTGTGCGGGTGAGAATGAGCAGATGCAAGCATCGATTTTGCAAACATACCCTTGTTCCGTTCCAGATGAAGCAACGGAACAAACTGCTTGAGAAAATGCAGCATTATTTAATTGTTTTTCAATGCAAGTGCTCGTAAAGGCCCACTTTTTATGCATCAAAACCGAATAGAAAGTCGATTATTTTGCCCTAGGGCTTTATTACTATTATTTTTTTAATTTATTCACAATAGTTGGCTAACCTGCAACCTTTCCTGTGAACCATAAATGTTATACTTTTTTTTCCACTGCTCTCTGAATACAGTCCTTTTGAGCCAATTATAATTTAAAGTTCACAAGATTATATTTGTTTTATTTCCTCACACTATGCATTGAAAAAAGTAGTATGATACACGGGCGTAAGAGCAATAAATTACTCGGTTACGTTTAAAACACCCGCTACGCTCGTGTTTTAAATCGTCCTCGTAATTTATTCCTTTGCGCCCTTGTAGCATAAACTACTATTAAAAACTAGAGGGTTCCTGGGACGTTCCTTATGCTATACAAGGTGACTTTTTGATCATCGTCCAAATTCATACTGGTCGCTTGGTAAGTGATCAACATCATGAACCAATAATGTTTTTTGTAATTTATATTTCGACTTCCCATTCGACTCAGGACTGGGACACATCCCTCCAATCCAAAAATAGTAAATAAAAACACCTTGAAGTGACGAGATGTCTGAGTGTAAAAAAGCGTTGGAGCAGAACAGATTTATCTGGATACCCTCGCCTTAATACATCGTATACATCGTAATACGCTTGGGATATCTCTGATGGATAAAATCCGAAACGAAAACATCCGTCAGAGATCGAAGGTGACCGACATAGCCTGCCGAATCAGTAAGTTGAAGTGGCAGTAGACTGGCCATATTTGTTGCCGACGTAATAACCGTTGGGGCCGTAAGGCATTGGAATGGAGACCACGTACAGCTAAGCGCAGCGTAGCCCGCTGGACTGACGATCTGAAGGACGTTGCGGGTGGCAGCTGGATGAGGATGACTGAGGACCGCCAAGAGTGGCGTAATATGGGGGAGGCCTATGTCCAGCAGTGGACGAATACGAGCTGATGGATGGAATACATCGTAGCCCTGCTTTCATTCTTTCACTTTGAGCGCCTTTATGTTAGGCGGTCTCATCAAGGTTTTCCATCAGGCACGGTCATGGCCAAGCGAATGAAAAACCGGCCAAGTGCGAGTCGGAGTCACGCACGAAGGGTTCCGTACCATTATCTATAAAAACGGCAAAAAAATCACGTTTGTTGTATGGGAGCCCCCTTAAACATTTATTTTATTCTGTTTTTTAGTATTTGTTGTTATAGCGGCAACAGAAATACATCATCTGTGAAAATTTCAACTGTCTAACTATCACGGTTCATGAGATACAGCCTGGTGACAGAGGGACAGACAGACAGACGGACAGCGGAGTCTTAGTAATAGGGTCCCGTTGGTTACCCTTTGGTTACGGAACCCGAAAAAAGCAACGGTAGAAATTGTAGGTAAAATGCGGTAATATTTAATTACTTTAATAGGATCCTCCACGCTCAATCAACCGACGAAATGGACTAAGTAAGCTTCTTAAAAACTTGATCAGAAGATTATTTTTATGTCTAATACTTTTTCTTATCTGTTTTACTTTTTGTAATCAAGTTGCAATGCGGTATAATATGTCATTGGAAAATTGTAAGATCTGGTATAATAACTATTATTTTATTTTCCTACTTTATAAAAAAAATATCTAACAAAAACCTATGATTATTTTCAATCTCATTAGAGCATGTTTTATAGCAACATTAATCGCTTTGGATACTCTAAATATTATTAGAATGCATTACAAACTAAAAAAAATTAATTAGAAACAAATTTCAAGTCAACATATATTTTGAAAAAATTCCCCATGCCAGGATTCGAACATGCGACCTCTTGCTTTCACGTTAAGTGCGTTACCGACTGTGCCACCGAGGTACTCATCCTAGACCGTTGAACTTTTCCACCATGACTGTACTCTGAATTTTGTTACTACTTGATCTGTTTTTTAGAACAAGGCGTGAAATTCACATAACACCCTCGTGAGCGTCCAATATGTGCATTACTCCCTAGAGTTGTTTTAATTGATCAGACACTTGTCCGACACACTTTTCGTAGTTACATCTTTACGGAACAAAGATTATTGATTGAAAGTAAAATCAATTCAATTAAATTAATTTATTTCTATAAATGCACATGTAGGTAAAAAGATAGATAGATAGAAAAAAAGAGTATAAAAAAGATGTTATAAAAATAAAAATTTCAAAATGATGAATTTTCTATCTAAACGTTAATACAGCTTCACTCTACTTTTACATTTTTAAATTGCTACTTCTTATTAATTATACAGTTATCATAAAATAAAATTAACACAATATTTAGAAAAAATAATTATTCATCGTCAATTTATAAATTACTTATCATCTTACTGATCGAACAGTGGTATTGCTTTTTAACAAAACATATTTCCCAATGTGTGATGGCGTCTTCCAATTTATAAATGTGTCTTTTTCATTTTATTTTACAAAAGCGGAATACAGCCGCTCGCATACCCTATTGTTTAGCAAAAACAAACAAAGAGGGTGCTAACCGGTGTATTTTTGCAAACATCCCGTATCTGCACCACGCAGACAGCAAACACAATTTTGTGTTAGAGGAACATCCTGTATCTTTTATGGGTCCTCATAAGTTACTTACGGCGGTTTATACATAGGTAGATAGGGGCATAAAAGATAGAGATTCATACAGATCATCACATCGGCAAAGAAAACACTGTAAAATAAAAAGCACACTTATCATCACGCCTGTTTACTAGAAGAGTAGGCAGGCACAAGCTACAGATTTCTTCTGCTACGATCCTTACGCTAGGGCCACAGCTTCAGGCTTCTGGCGGCGTTTCTTGCTGCGCTTCCAAGCGGTTTTTGCGACAGGCTTTGCCCTGCCACGACACCCGTCAGTGCCTTCCACCGCATCGGATGTATAGCGCGCTTGCTCGCTCAAAGAGCTCGACACTAGGTTCGCCCTGTGCGCTCGATCACTGGCGCGGCTCCCCGCCTCCCCGCACACCGCCGTAGCGAGAGCGCAAGCCACTCGAAGCCGGACAAGACGCGCGAGATACGACCCATGGCCGGCACTATACAACTTCATACATTTGTTCTCTCCGCCGCCGTCGCGTCGCAAGAAGAACCGCTTGGCGTGCCTCTCGAAGCCTGAAGCTATGGCTGAGAGGTTAAACATCTCATTCGCTTGTTGGTTCTTGCTCTATATTTGTGCCACGTTTGGACGTGAAAAAGTCGGTGAGAATAAGAAGGGAGAAGGACGTGCGTTTGACTGTCCTTTAATACTTCTCTTAAATATGGAGTTATAATATATCTCTGTATATTTCCCTTTTTTTGACCCCCCATACCAAATAATTCACACCGAATAATATCCCAAACAAACTCGGATTTTATCATAACTAAATTTAACGAAAAACTATTTAAATCCCGACGGTAAACAGAATAAATACCCGACCGCGTCGCAACTGAAATAAATATCCCGCAAAATCAACACGTTATTTGCTCCGAATTAAAAGTTTTCAACCTCTAGGGCGGCTGCGTTCCGATACTTGATTTAGGGTTATTAAACTGTCATACAGTTAGCCGCTTGGGGCCCGTTCCGAAACTGCTATGAGCGTACAATGGCACTCGATTATGCGATAAATTTTATGCGCCGACCTCTATTTTGTGCACGTGGCGGTAAAAGTTTAAACTAGGTTTAGGGTTTGCTTTATAGCTTCAGTTACTAAGCTATGTATGTTTGATTTACATGTAAAGCGGACTTATAATTTGCATAGATTAAATTATGTTAAGGTGTGTTAATTCAAAAACCATTTCGAGATTTAGGTTTAATAAGCCGTATTTTAGAATTTGTGGTCTAATAAACCGCATGATCATAAGTATTTTTACGAAAAAGCTGCAACTTCAATTTGCTTTCGGGTGACGTCACTTGAGAAAAGGCTGTTTAAAAATGTGTCCTATGCTATCAAGATTAACTTATCATAATTTGCTTCCGACTGATTGACAGATAGATGACAGATGAGAAGACAGACAGTGACAGACCACTTTTTTTATAAGCAATCACACATCGCAAAAATTCTTAAAAAAATTATAAAGAGATAATGATCAAAACTTTTACCATTATAATGAAATTTATGATCTAAAATGGCGTATATACTATGAAAAAAAAATCAAACAAGATCTTTTAGGAATTAAGCTATGGGAATTGCACTAAAAACGGAATAAATACGTTTTCATTGGTACAAGAAAATACCACCGCCTCTATGGTTTAGTCGTTTGCGTACTCAGCCATTAATCCAAGTTCAAATACCGGAGGGGCCATTTTTGTATTCGGTCTGTGTGCTACAGAGTCCATATTATTATTATTTGCTCGAAGTACGGCGATAGCACAGTGTAAAAATCATATTTTAAGGGCAGATAGCCACCAACGACCTTGAGTCGACCTGTGTCGGTACGAATATAGACAGAAACTGTATTGAAATAATGTTCACACAGCACGCTGGGTCTCCGGATAGCACAATATAGGAGAAAATAATACTTTTCACATGGACGCGATAGACAGAAAAAAAATCCATAATAAAAAAATTACGATATTTTCCTTGTGTATTTTCCATTAGTGGTTTCAAAGAAATAACCAATCTTACTTAACTTTAGTCTAAAAACAGCTTGAATTTGAACAATACATATTTTCATGCTGTTTCGTATAGGTATGCGAGAATAATTTACTTAAATGAAGTTGTTCTTTATAGTATAACTAACTATAAAATATTGACTTTTTTGTCTTTTTAAATGGTTATAATTAGGTAAAACATAGTTAAATAAAATTTAACACCACCTCACAACAACGCCATCTATAGCTTGTATTCTTCGTGCTTGCACCGCCCGCGCGGTTGGAGGGTTGGGGCGGACGAGGAAGCACGCCGTTTATGTGCACGGCCGAGCGCATGGCTATACAGGTAGGGATTTGCTATCGAGATATATCTTGAGATTAATTTTTTTATGAATAACCTTAGAATGATGTTAAAATCTATTCATGTTAAGTAGACTACGCCAACACCTGTTTTACGGAATTGACCCTTAATATAAATATCTTTAGATTTATTACGAAGTATTTTGTACTGTATAAGATAGTTTTTTAGCTACTTGAGGTGGGTATGAAGTGATGATATTAATAAATAATAATATGCGTTTTAGCAAAATAGGTAATCAATGTTTAATTCTACATCATACATCTTTGCTTCAGACACAATCTTTGCTAAATTGACATCATTCTGTTATTCCTGCGTTGATTTATCTTTTTACGCTCTTTAAAGGAGTTGTATACCTTATACACAATTTCTTTTGCCTGTCTTCCAATCGGTTTGCTCATCTTCGGATCGTGATGTCGTGTGCGTTCTACAAAATGCGACAAGTTCCGAATACACAAGTAGCCGTGGCGAGTGACCTCCGGCGACTGGCGGTCCGTCGCACGCGTCGCGCTCGCCCACCCTCCCGCCATTCTGCCCGCACCTCCTCCGAGGCCGTGCTCCCTCGTCCGCCCCAACCCTCCAACCGCGCGGGCGGTGCGAGCACGAAGAATACAAGCTATAGTGATATTACATAAAAACAAATGGATTAACTTTGTTTTAATTAGTTCTAAGATTGCCTAGTGGTGGCGCAGAAAGTAGACATAAGAAATGAAAAGCTCAAAATGCAGCGCCATCTAGTTTTAGTCTGCAATTTGGGTGCTGCGGTCTTTAGTATAGCAATCGACAGTCTTCTTGTATTTATTAGTCTATGGTTTTATCTAATTATAAACAGTTAAAAAGACAAAATAGCATAACTAACAAAACATGTATTTTTCATATTTTTTAAAATAGCTTTATCTATTGTTTCATTTTTGGATGACGCTGGGAAGACGCCTTGAATTGTGGTGATGCTGATGGCTGGGACTCACCTCACCGCCCCACACTGATTCCATATCAAGAAATCCTGGACTTAGGGTTAAGTCAAATTGAAGGTCAAGGAATCGAACTGATTTTTTTGTGGTAAGCTGCTGACGGCATTACAAACACCTTTTAATCCTGTAATTTTTCTGAAATATCCATTACTTCTCGTAATCGATTAGTAAGTCAGTAATGTAAATTGTACTTTTTCTACTACCTTTATGAAAAAATTCCATTTAATACTCGGAATTTGTTTTGAAAATCGAACTTTCCGGGCCCCGTTGCGGAATGACTATCAGGTCAGTTTGAAATATCGTATTGAAATTTCATTTATTGCAAAATTTGGTTCTTTTTGACGTTTGTCTTCATTTCATGCTAAATTAAGTTCTTTTTGACGTCCTCAGTTTGTCTTTACCTCAGAATAAGGAATACAAATAGAAGCCTGACTAAAATAAGAACTGGGCATTAGCCATTGTACTCATCTAACGTAAATTACTCCTGTGTACGAGTGAATGAAACACCAGACCGCACTTACTTTATATTTTTTCCTGGTGTGTCACTAGATTGAACCAAACAAATGTCAGATGGATGTAATTTGGATGTATTTTAAATGGTATAATACCATCAAATTAAATATGTCTCATCATTGTATCGTTGTGTTGCAATATCGTTCGTTGCGTGCATCACATCTTAATTTGGTGGCATCGAAATATCTATTGCATTTTGCGAAAGTTTACAGCTTCACCGAGAGAAATTAAATATTTTGGTGCTCTTCCTCTCAAAATTCGTGAAAGTGTGATTTATTATTGTTTGTGTTGATTGTTTTTTTAACATTGTAATAAAATGTCTTGTGCGATTGAAGGCTGTAAATCGCATACAGGAAGAAAATAAAACAACAATGAAGCAATATCATTTCATCGGTGAGTTCTGATAGTTTTTATGTTAATAAGTTGCAGGATCATACCTAAAACTCAGTAACAATAATAGTAGTTCTTGTAAATCATACTCGTGTTCAATTCTACACCGATATTTGCCTGTTTTATATAGATTTTCTGCCGACTATGAGAGGTTATGTTTTTTCGTATAGTGATGTACTAAAGTCCGTGTGGCAAACTATCGAACATTGGTTCCCGCGGCAGCCGTGCATAAAGCATAATAGATTAATGAGAGGTTTTCTTTTTGAGTATTAAAAAAAAAACATAGTTTCCAAGAACTCTGTAGATGGTGTTGAACTGACTACGTTGCTAGGTGCCAAAGCCAAAACGATTGAAAAAAAAAAACATTGCGTCAAGTCACGTCACGTCACATACGCTCGTTGGTTGATGACATGTGTGCTGAGCATATTATGTGCGAATGCTTTGTTATGGTCCGTCCAGGTTTAAAATGTACCATGGCTTGTACTCATTGCGCTTTACGACTTTCATCTTTAGGAAAAAGATGTATGCCTCCATTTTTATACAAATCCACAAGGCACAGACTTCTCTTCTTTTTCTCTTGGGACATTTTCTTTCTGGCGTAGAAAACTCATAAAAAAACTGCTAATTATTTTTTTCTTTTTCCTTGTTGTTATTATTTATTTATTTTCAAAAATGTCATTGTGATGTGATGTGACAATGACATTAATTACTTTTTTATGTACGTTTCGTTTAACGATCTCAAAATTACATCCAAGTGCAATAATCAAAAAATTATGTGACGTTCCGTTCCTTGCAGTAACTTACCACGTTCAGCGCCATCTACCCAGCGACTAGGGAAAAGTAAAAAAAAAAGAAAAGAAAATCCCTCATTGCAGCGCGAGTTAAAAGAAAAATAATGCCGAATAAATATCGCTATATTTTTTTGTTACAGATTTCCAAAAAGGGAAGAATTAAAAAGTGAATGGCTTAGTTAGACGAATAATTTGACCAAATTGGGCAATTAAAAAAAGCAGTCATATTTGTTCGAAACACTTTACGTTGGATTCTTTTGGACCAAACGAAAATTTAAAATGGAGACTTTTAAAAGCAGATGCCTTACCAACGTTATATTTACCAGATACAGACACATTGGTAACCTTTAAATAATTATGTATAATTGCATTATCAATCTTGTTTGTAGGTACGTGCTTGTACTATACTATAGTATATTAACTCTAATTTTTCAGTTTTAGGCAACAGAACCAGTACCTATGGATGTCTGTGGTTTAGAAAAGTGCATACTTCTATGTTCGCAAATCGTTCTGAAAGGCCTGTTCGTTCACGTTACTGCCGTGATCGACTTCACGAAGAAATTCCGCAGATCAAGACGTTTTCGTACTTAGTGGTTGACAATAAAAGTACTTTGACACGGTAGTTCTATCGTGAAATGAATTTTGGGAATGCTTATTGACTTGAACTGCGCATAATTTGATTTCTTATTACAGGTTATTATGTATTTTAATCGTTCATTATTTGTTATTAGTTTTTATTCAAGATAAGTTGATGTTTATTTGATAGAAATAAAAAAAAATTTGAAATTACCTATGTAGTAATTGCGCTGTCATCGCTCATCATTGACATAATATTATTATTACGAATCCTATAAGTCTATGATTATTATGATTTCTATTGTTGCGATTAATTCCTTCCTCCTTGATTGAACAAAGACGCGACATCAACGAACATCTATTTGATTTAGGAGGCGACTTGAAAAGTATCCACTTAAATAGTTTACGGTTGTATCTCTGATACAAGCTACAGCATTTTTTGTACTAGAAACAATCACAATTTTGGACTTAACTTATGTACCTACCTGCCTACGATATAGTAATTTGTACTTAATAAAAAATATTATGCTAACCGAAAGATATCCTTTTATTAATTCCTTATTTACACAATATAACATGTGTCCCACTGGGGTAGACAGAGACCACTTTGCTATTAATTCTCTTGGCCTCCTTCCAAAGCAAGAGGATGTCACCAGAAAGGTCGGTGCCTCCTGCATTCTCTTTTTTTTCACACTTTGATACGATATAATGTGTGGTAAGGAGATTGGTCGCGGTTCATTTCGATTTGGTTTATTTATCGTAGTCAAAAATCGACATTGTTACATCACTGGCAAAGCAACGAACTAGTGACAACCTACCTAATTAAGAAAAAACTAATACATATCCATCTCTCTCTAACGCACTAGAATGTCGTAAGAAAATCAAGGATAGGTGTCTTTCTCCGCGTATTATTTTAGCCAGGTTTCTATTTGTATTCCTTATTCTGAGGTCTTTACAATCGAAATTCCCTGCGTTCCGATTCACGACATAATCGATTATATCACGTCTGACACTCTTTTTTCGCAAAATGATACTGGCCACAAATAAAAACCGCCGGCCGAAACCTGAAAAAAAAAGGTAAAAACCGCGCCACGCTTTCCAAAGTCATGAAATTCATAAAATTTGAAAGGAAAAATTAAATACTTAAATACATAAATCAGGTAGTAGAAAAAGTACCGTTCGCAACGAGTAAAAATAGGTTTTCTTCACTCGGAATGTAAGCTTTCGACGTTCGCCTTCGGCTCACGTCGAAACTAGCTTCATTCCTCGGGTAAGAAAATCCGCCATTTTATACTCGTCACGAAATATACTATTCTCGACTTCCTACTCTGCCCGTGTAAACCAGGCATAGAA
This sequence comes from Ypsolopha sequella, assembly GCA_934047225.1. Classification (NCBI taxonomy): domain Eukaryota; kingdom Metazoa; phylum Arthropoda; class Insecta; order Lepidoptera; family Ypsolophidae; genus Ypsolopha; species Ypsolopha sequella. Next base: position 4,991,642 of record OW204002.1, on the reverse strand, counting down.
GAGTGGGGTCTGAGACTTGCATTTCACAGTCAATATTCAGGAACACCTCTGACGGATCCTCGGGGGTTATGTCGTAACGATGTATTTATTGATAAAGTACTATATACTAGGGATTTACATATGAAATTGCCGAAATGTTCTTACAGATTCATGGGTTCATAATTCCTGTAATTCAATAGCTATTTCCATTATTAGTTTTTTGTTTGAAAGTTGATTTCAAGGTTTTACATCTACGTATTAAATTTTGTTTTTATTGTCAGTTTGATAGCATAATTAAATTTTGCTAAATGCCGTCCGTTTCCATAATAAGATTTGTAATAATTTTTAACAGCTGGCACTTTTCAAAAATTAAATTAATGTTGCTGTTAGCTTTTGTTGTCTCATTCATACACAAAAGAAATGACATAACTTGCATTTGCCATTCCTAAAAAAAAGTGAAAAAATGTTTGTACTGAAAACTGAGTTTCCTTCAAATTCTCTATAGAAAACGGCAATTCCATAGGTAAAAACCTTAATATGTCTCATTCGGACTACTTGGAAACGGAGATTTTTTGCTGTGAATTGTGCATCCGTTCGTTTTTCCGTCGGAGCCACCTTTCTCCGGAAACGGAAGGCTACTTGCTCGCCTCCTACTTTAATCTTCTACCTAGATGGAGGAAACTATTTTTTCAATGCAAGTGCTCGTAAAGACCCTCTTTTTATGCATCAAAACCGAAAAGAAAGTCGATTATTTTGCCCTAGGGCTTTATTATTTTTTTTTTTTTATTTATTTACGAGAAGTTGGCTAACCTGCAACCTTTCCTGTGTACCATAAATGTAAAACTTGTTTTTCCATTGTTTAACGGCTCTGGATACAGTCCTTTGAGCCAATCATAATTTAAAGTTAACAAGATTATATTTGTTTTATTCCCTCACACTGTGCATTGAAAAACGTAGTATGATACACGGGCGTAAGAGCAATAAATTACTCGGTTACGTTTAAAACACTCGCTACGCTCGTGTTTTAAATCGTCCTCGTGATTTATTCCTTTTCACCCTTGTAGCATAAACTACTAATATGACAAATGTCCCTTTGATAGGCAAGGTTTATCACTGTGTGTATATAAATAGCCGTTGTATAGAAACCACTCTCGATTCTTCCCAATATTTCTTCTCTTTTCTCTGAAATCTAACAAAATTTAATATAATAAGACGACTAAATGTTTACAAATAAATGTAAATAAATAAATATGCAGACAAATTCATAATAGAGGCTTGGCAAGTGATCAGTATGACGGATCGATAACATTAATTGCGAGATTATAAAAATGAAATTCTAGTTTCTGTAGTTTTGACTGGCTGGGTCGTGTTTGTAGGGAAAAGTAAAATAATAATTTTCGAATTCCCCAAAAAGGGTTTTCAAACCTTGATACTTACTGAGTTTTCTCTGCATAAATTAATGTCACCTTGTAACTTGTAATAAACTACTAAACTATCAAGTGATTTCAATACGGTTTCCACCATTATTTAGACCAGGGTTTCTCAAACTTATGGCCCCACGTACCCCTGTAAAGATTCCTAGTCGACTGTCCCAAAACAAACTTACCATAGAAGGATTTTTATTTAAATAATATAAAAGATAATACAGTCACAAAGTAATATTGTTTAATTAGTTAATGTGATAGGTGGGTTTGTTATTTGTCGCAACTTGAGTCGATTTTCGGAGCAATTTTGTTCAATTTTCGTGTTGCCTGCCCGAGCTAGCCAGTCAGTTGCCATAACGTATATCTTGTCACAAACCCCTTACGATCAACTGGCGAACCCCTAGGGGTTACGTACCCCACTTTGAGACTATTTTTCGAGGAAGGACGTTAAGGTGTAATACGTTCATATTGACTTTAGAGATGTAGAGGAATATCCACGTTTCGTAATCGAATCGCTAATCGAAGAAAACGCTTTCAGGGCGCTTTCACGGCTTATGCTGACTTAACCATAACAACTCGACGTAGGGTACTATTAATCTATATTGATCCTTTTCTATCAAATGTGTTAAACTCGGAGCATCGAGAGATGGCAGACACCTATGACGATTAAATGCGTTCCAAGTTTCGTAATTATTTCAGAGTAAGTCATTTAAGTGTCAATAAAACAATGTTATACTTCATTGTTGCTGACGACGACGACTAAAAGTGATTTTTTTACTTGATTTTTATTTTTACTGTTTGACATATGTACCCCATCACTAAACGCAGCTGTCATAGTTGGCATTTCTCGTTGCCCCATCTTTCTTACATCACTTGAATACCTTAAGATTCTAAGGTCTAAGGCTTAAAAGATGTCACTGATCCTAAAAATTATTTGGGCTCGAGACACTAGTGTAGAAATAAAAAAATCTTAAATTATTATTACCTGTGACTTCAACACTCACGTGTGATTGTTGTTGCCAACCGTTTCACCGATACAATTTCGGCATTATCAAGGCGAGTGTCGTTCTTAGGACGACGACGCTGTGTTCAGTAATGATAATTTAGTATAAATCTGCTCACACGAGTTTTAATAATATCATAAAATAATCTGAAGAATATATACAAATTCTTGGAAAAAAAGTTATTGTCAGCCATATTGTTTTATAAAGGATTTTTATATCGCAAGGTTTCAATTCTCAGAACTAAATACCAGAATTATTATTTGTTAACTTTGTTTTCGTCTTTATCAGACCGTCCCAAAAGTTTTCTTACACGTGCCGACTTCATATTTTACAGAAATTGGCTTTTGTTTATACCTTTCTTTATTTCATTGGTATTTGCATAGACTAAGTATTACTACGTATAGACTGACAACTCCCATACATCAAGGCGTAGCAAATTTTTTACGCATCCTTACAACACTATGTGTCGCCAGGTGTTGGAAATAAGCATAATTTGTTTAATTGGCTACAAGGAAACTCTCATGGTTACCAAGTTAACATTTAGCTGTAATAGCTTAATAGCTGCTAAGAAAAACTAGATGGCGCTAAGTTGGCAACACTACAGTGAATATTTCAGCGCAATCTATTATCGAAGTGGGAATTATTTTTATGTTACGTGACATCGCTGTGCCACTAGCATCACCAATCGGTATTTTTTAGCATCGTGTTCGTTATAGGATTTAGCAACGCCATCTAGATTTCGTTAGAATTTTACACCTTTTTTTGTGGCTACAAACTGATGTATGGGAACTGCTAGTCTATACGTAGTAATACTTAGTCTATGGTAATTGTAACCACTTTTGAGAAAGGTTTTGTTTATCAAAAATAAAATCCATCCACATTGGGTACAACTCCTCATTGTAATGCAAATACGTCGCAGTTGTGAAACGTCCGTCCCCGTACAGCTTCTCTGCAGTAAGGGGATTGCGCGGAGATATAGTCTGCTAATAGCATCGTATGCCGTATACTGTTCGATTTCGCCAACTATTTTATCAGTGTTTTGCACAGACATATGTCACTCACCGAAGCGCACAACAGTCGCAGGCGAAGTCGAAGCTACCTCGCCCCCGCCAACGTCTGTCGCCCGAGGGACGGTCTCGCACGATAGTGTCCATCGATCCAAAGTCTATAACATCAAGACTTCCTTTGTTGACGCGAACTTTACTTTAATTTAATTAAAAGGTAACTCGTTTCATATTTACCAACCACAAAACATTTCACACGGCTCACCGACATTTCAGTGAAATATTAATTCATTTTGCGAGCACAGAATTCCCAGGGGAAGTCACATAACATCGATGCACATTGCACATTTGCACTCTTTTGAATTTTCGTTTTTTATCTGATCTGCCCTTTATAGAGTACTCGCGATGAGAATATACGAAGTGTCAATAATCTGCTATCTTTAAATGAAACCACATCGTTTACTGATCATACTGAACGCTTTTTCCAAAGCAAATTGTGAAAAAAATATATGTATTTTTGCCCCTATAAAATTTACACAATAGATAGGTTTATTTTTATTTATTAAAATTTTTGTACATAATTTAACATGATAAAAGACAGATATTGTGGACTAAGGCGGCACTTATTGCTAATAGCAATATCTCCCAGGCAACCATGGGTATATCCGAAATCTAAATGATCAGTAGAATATTAATACAAAAAAAAACGAAAAAATTCAAAATTCGTTTATTGTTTACAATTCACAGTTTACATGGTTTGGGACTCCCCTTTTTAGTTTAGTAACCTGTAATAGGAGAGGCCCACTCATTCTACGGATATGAATTTAAACATTTGTAAACTACGCAAAAATATATTAATAGGATGGATATATCCGAAATCTAAACGAGAACTGCAAAACATTTCAAAGGAAAAATAAAGAAAAAGAAACGAAAAATCAAAAGATACCAACGAAAATCAAGAGAAAAAGACAAAAATATTAGCGAACATCGAATAAAATTTACGGGTTCTTTTATTACAATAGTTTCAATTTTATCTGTAAAATTTACCGAATCCAAGCTAACGTCCTTGTACCAGATTTGATTAGGAGAAGTTTTCATTCGAATGCACGCTTCATCTGACACACCACTTGTAACACGGTGGCTTAGTGAAATTACCGTTACCTTGGTGGATCCATCCATCCATCAGCCTAGTTCGTCCACTGCTGGACATAAGCCTTTCCAGGACTTTACCACTCCCGGCGGTCATCCTGGAAGAATTGCCCATACTCACACACGCTGCGCAGGCGAGTTGGTGAGCGCGGTGCCGGAACCCTCGCACCAGTAACGCCGCTGCCCGTCACCAGTCTGTTCCATATAAGGCCCGGCTATTAGGGATGGATATACCGCCATCCATCGGTTCCAGGCATGGTGGGCCTGCTGGTTTTTTGCCTGTGAGCTGTCCTCTTACTCTACCCCGAATTACTTCGAAGGGGTCTCCAAGTAAGATGGTGGTACCTCCACAGTCGAGCCCAGCATCAATTCTACCACCTGTTCTTTTATTATGATAATTTCAATTTTATCGATTTTATCTGTAAAATTTACCGAATCCAAGCTTAATTCGTTGTCCAAGATTGGAATAGGAGAAGTTTTCAAGCAAATGCACGCTTCATCTGACACACCACTTGTAACAACCGTTACCCCGGTGGTTAATAGCAACAAATTTGGTACGAGGGTATTTTCTTTAGGGTATACTGAAAAATAATAGCCCAGGACCCCAAAAAAAAAAAAAAATCCCTTCATATTTTTTTTCTTTCTTAGTTTTCTTAAAGCTGTAATTAAAAAATTAACAGTAAAATTTTTGTCCTTTTAATTTTTACTTACACCTTTGAGAAACATTAGAAAGAAAAAGAAATCGGAAAAGAAAAAAATTAATAGTACAAAAATTTTACTGTTAAGTTTTAATTACAGCTTTAAATAAACTAAGAAAGAAAAAAAATGTGTGTACTCTTAGCTAAGGTACCGCTCTAAGTCACTTGACTATTGGACTAACTGAAAAATATGATGATACCAAACAGTTTCCATATTTTAGGGATGACAGTATAATGTTGCATCTGCCCATGACAAAATCTAGCTCAAGGTTTGATAAACCGATAAAGATTGCTGATTTTTTTATGTAATCACTTCGAAAAGGACTGGTACCTACTGGTCAGTAAAGAGGTTATTAAAAGAAGTAGCGAGCCTACGAATTCGTTCGTTTTGTAATCAAGGACTTTGTGTCTCAATATCTCTCACTATGTCACAGTTGCACACAATACTATTTATTAAAACATTATTTTTCCAAGAAATAAATAAAATATTTGAGTTGGGGCTTGGTTGGTGATCATTGAACCTTGTTCCTGGTCTGGCCGGGTCTCCGGTATGGGTTCGGGTGGTTGATTGGATTTCACCTTTTATAATTATAGATTTTATCTATAATTTTAATCGGATATATATTGCTTTATAAATTAAATAAACCTTTAATTTAGTTTATATACATTTATTATTTTATTACATATATTTTTATAAGATTAAATTTGACTTGTAAAAAGTGTATAACAACTTTACAAAATAAACTATTTGAATTTGAATTTGTTATGCACTATTTTTAATTTCATAATCAGGACTTTACTGCAGACCTGTTGAAAACTTGGGGCTTCACATTTCTTACAATATGTCCTGGGACTTGCAGGTTGCAGAAATCAGTAAGAAGATATTTGCCTCAATGCATTCACTAAAGCGCATGCAAAAATTTCTTCCATTCTCTGCCAAAGTTACATTAGTCAATTCTCTCTTGCTTCCTATTATTGGTTACGCTGATGTGTGTTATCCTGATCTCACAGAAGAACTCTTAGACAAATTAGATCGTCTTTTAAATCTCTGTATCAGATATATCTTCGGATTGCGCAAATACGATTACATCTCTCAATTTTGTCTCCAGTTAAATTGGCTAAATATCCGTTATCACACATTCTTTCACTCCTTTATAACGCTCTCAACAGACCCTTTTCTCCTCCCTATCTTCGAGACCGGTTTGTCCCTATTAAATCCCTTGGCCGCCCTCAGCGACCGAGTAGAGCTATGCAGAACCAACATGAGTATACAAATTTTTTCACAGTGTCAGCAATCCGCCTGTGGAACAGTCTTCCTATGGACATTCGACAATCTCGAACCATCTCTACCTTTAAAACCAGAGTCTATTAACACTATCTACGGCCTACAGTGGCGTGCACAGAACTTTTTTCCGGAAAAGCAATCAGAAGGTCAAGTACGACAATAAAAAAATACGAAAAAATTTAAATAACACTTTGAAAAAAAAAAAGTTTGTATGAAAATGTTCACTTTAGGAAAGGCAGTGCCTACCCTGGCGTCATACATTTTTTTTTTCAAAGTGTTATTAAATTTTTTTCATATTTTTTTATTGTCGTACTTGACCTTCTGATTGCTTTTCCGGAAAAAAGTTCTGTGCACGCCACTGACGGCCTACGGCTACAGAATCAGTGTGGTGATTTTTTCACTTTGTCTACCGATATAATTGTTGAATATTTATTTATGTATAGTATATACACTAACATGTTTATTATATGTATGTATATTTTTGTATTTATATAGATATATATATATGTAGATATTTTATGTTATATTATTATGCAGATACTATTAAAAGATAATATTTATTAATTAATTACTTATTTGGCAATACCCTTGTAATCTCCACGTCACGAAAGGTTAACTGGTAGAGAATGCTAATTACCATTAAGTTCGCCTTTGTGCATTGCAAACTTATTTTGTGCAATAAAGAATTTACATACATACATACTTTACGATATGAGTGTAGATTAAAAAAAAAAGTAAAATTGCCACGGAGAGACAAAAAGACAGCAAGAGTTTGATATGAAAATCTGTTTTTAACAAAACAACTCTCAGAACTAATTTAAAATAAAAAAAAGTCGCGGTAATATTCTGAGTTTACGATCAAAATATTTCACTTTCCCTCACTTCCCATCAAAATTAACTTTTGTATTTGTATGCGCCGTAAACGTTATTAATTTGCAAGCATTTAACAGCGCAACCAACCAACGAACGAAGCGTTCAATTTAATTATTATGCGGGCTTGTTTAGTATGCAGAACATCGATATTTGTTTACAACCCTAGTATTTTTTACCGCCTCCGTTGTTATCTGTCTCGAGAGTCTCGACCAATAGGCGCGGAGATCGCGAGGGCTTTAAGGGGCTTGATATCGCCAAAGAGTACTTTTTAAAGCCTACTCCTCGTTTATGGCCGAACGTAAAATATTGAAAAAAAATGTGTATGAATTATCAACTCTAACAAAACGTATGCAACATATTTCGTTTTCATACCACCAAAACGTCTTAATGAAAAAAAAAATTTACCCGACTGTTGTTTTTTCCTTGAATTCCCTACTGCTCCTATGTGGCTTGGTCAATTTAATTCATTTATGCTTTGAGTACCAAAGCTTTGCTTACCAAAGGCTTGATCCGCCGATTTAAGGTTGCTCAGCGAGCTATGGAGCGGGCTAAGCTTGGGATATCTTTGATGGATAAAATCCGAAACGAAGATATCCGTCAGAGATCGAAGGTGACCGGTATAGCCTGCCGAATCAGTAAGTTGAAGTGGCAGTGGACTAGCCATATCTGTCGCCGACGTGATAACCTTTGGGGCTGTAAGGCATTGTAATGAAGACCACGTACAGCAAAGCGCTGCGTAGGCCGCCCTCGTTCCCGCTGGACTGACGACCTGAAGGACGTTGCGGGTGGCGGCTGGATGAGGATGACTGAGGACCGCCAAGAGTGGCGTAATATTGGTTAGGCCTATGTCCAGCAGTGGACGAATACGGGCTGATGGATGGATGGATGATGCTTTGAGTAATAGATAAACTTGATAGCTATAAACATAACATAGGATTATCCAGTCAAACAATCACGAAAAGTATTATTTTCTCCTATTTCGCCTTGTCAAGGACGCAGCGAGCGTCGTAACAGACACTATGTATGAACGTTATTTTAATGTCATCTCCGTAGATATTCGTACCAACAAACATCAACCTGCTAATTTGGCGGCACTAATCGCCTTAAGGGGCTACACTATGCTAAAATGCAGTCCTGCTCTAACGCGTTTGTTTTTTAGATCTCTATCCTGCTCTTATCAGATGCCGCGCACGCAAAACTTCAGTTATTTTGAAATCATGGCTACATTAAGACATTAACCATAATTCCTTTATGTAATAAAGATGGTTTTTTCTCGTTTGTATCTGCGTGGGTTAGTTTCTTTTCAATCGGTTTTGAAACACGGAAACTGAATCGCTTTTTTCGTGAAATTCATGCTTTTTTAAAAGTAATATAATCAATAGAAGATTGAAAGTATGTTTATTTATAGAGTGGAATATAATAATTGCCTTGAGTCACAAAACACGTCATATTTTTTCAAATTTTTACCTTTTTCATTAACGGAACTGAATCCAATACAAAACTGATGTTTAGCATTGTGGAGCTCCTTAAATCCTTTAAGGGATTTGTGTTCAGTCTACGTGTTTTGGAAGACCAATACATTTCATAGTCCTCGAGAACACCTCTAGATACCCTCTTGGAGATTCTTGTGACGTTATATTACACATATTTTTTTGTTTTATTTTATTGACTTTGTTTTTAGGGTTCCGTACCCAAAGGGTAACCAACGGGATCCTATTACTAAGACTCCGCTGTCCGTCTGTCTGTCCGTCTGTCACCAGGCTGTATCTCATGAACCGTGATAGTTAGATATTTCGGTTGCCGCCATAACAAAAAATACTAAAAAACAGAATAAAATAAATATTTAAGGGGTATCCCATACAACAGACATGTTTTCTTTGCCGTTTCTATAGATACGTTTCTATAGATAGATAGTACGGAATCCTTCGCGCGCGAGTCCGACTCGCACTTGGCCGGTTTGCTTTTTGAAGTACAGTCAACAATCAGAACGACAAGACAAGGAAATTTGGTAAAAGAAGTCTGCCTCGTACAGAATATCGGAGATATTAAAACTGCACACAAGGAAAAAAAACTTTCATAAGCCGAGATTCACTTGCGCAATTAAGCAAAAAAAAAATACCCCAATGTTCTATTTCATAAATAAACCGTAACTTTTCCCTTTTATTTAATAAAAAAAAAATAAGTAATATAATATTACTCTGAGCCCTTTATTTCAGTTTATTTGCCCAAGAAGAGGGTTCACAAAGACATTTTATTGCTCTAAAGTTTAACTTGGTTCTCTGAGAGAATAGTCTCCGGCAATAGTACGAGTACTATAAATAAAATATAATAAATAGTATAATAAACAAGATTAACGGTGCATAAGGAAGCACGTTTTGGGGACAGTGATGTAGGTGCTTGTGAACCGAGGCGCGTTTACACTAGTCGAACTTAAGAGCACAGATATGGGAGACCTTTTTGGAAAGAAAGTGAACTTGCGCTTGGTCACTACCGTGCCTGATAAAGAGCATCGTTGGGATCTAGGATAAGGATCACTTGATCAAGAGAGTGGGAGATTTGAAGGCATAAAAATAGGTTAAAATCACGGCCGCAGCTTACCACCAGTTGAAGTGAAAATATAATTGTGTCTTTATATATGTTTCCAGGGTGTGCCGGGCGTAGTTGGAGTAATCAATGGTTTGTATCTCAGTTCACACCACTTGGGTAGGTAGACTCCTCGTATTAACTTCATGTCATTTAAAATGATAAAACATTTTATCTTAGATTTATGAAAATTACTCCCATTTTCTTCCCCCAACTAAACCTAAGTTCGAGCCGCTTGATATAGGGCAAATAACATACAATTGCGAATTTCATGACACTCAAATTCATGCTGGAGACTCGATGAGTAATCAAAACAGGACGCAAGGTCTTTTTAGCAAAATTTTCAAGACAAAATTTAGCTAAGGCACCACGAAAACTTGCAAACAAATCGACCCAAATTTTTAGAAATAAAAAATATAAAATAAATAAAAATAAATCTCTATCATTTTCTTAATTAACCCTCCTACTATATACGTATATAGCAAAAGAAATTGTTGTAATGTTATTTATGTTTGACGAATTCGAACAGGTTAATATGACCAACTAGCTTTTGCCCGCGGCTTCGCCCGCGTTGATTAAGTTTTTGTATAGTCGTATCGAATGCCGGTATCCAATGCTACTATCCTATCCCATCCCATCCTCACTATCCCATCCCACTAATATTCAACGTGAAGGAGTAACAGTAAATCACTTTTCTACAGGGACTTGACACCCCATTGTCTTCCAACAGGAACTGATTTAGGAGATAAACAGTAGCCTATGTCCTATTCCAGGTCTAGAACTACATTTGTGCAAAGTTTTAGTGTAATCGTTTCAGTAGTTTCGGCTTGAAGGAGTAACAAACATCCATCCATCCATCCATCCAAACTTTCGCATTTATAATATTAGTGGGACTTACATTTTGGTTTATGGCAAGAGTTAACAAATCAATTTTATCCTGGATAATCTAGAAGTCCAATTAGTAAGACAAAAACCAATACCATTGGTCAAATTATGCATAAAATAAAAACCTATTTCTCTAAATCTTATTTAAATCTGTACTCGAATCAATAAATAAATAAATATACTTTCAATTCACCAAGTGTAAACACTCTCGCTAGCCCCATATGCGCATGTGCAATGTGCACTCGGCTTAAGCTTAAATATTTATGTAGGAAGGACTGCTTTTAGGCAATAAAATTTACATTTTTACAAGCCACTACAGTATTTTGGTCACCGATCTAAGGCTAAATCACTTTTATCAACAGGCAATAGAATCTATGCTAAGTATTTCTTATTGCAGTCAGCTACTCTACAGTGTACGTCTGCTATATTCGTGTTGCCGATTATTTTGGAAAAGGCCACCTGAGTTGCTTTTTCAAAATGGCGGCCATTTTATTTGATTGTGGACTTTAGATGAGGTATGTTAATTTAATTACTGCTGTAACTTTTAGTCGTGTAAGCAACGCAATTATGTTAAACTGTTTTTCTTTTCAAATGGATTAATTTGTTTTTTTTTTGCGTACTGGTTTATGAAAATTAAATATTAAAAGCATGTTTTGGATTTTTAGGGTTACGTACCAGAAGGTCCAGAAGGGTGCCAAGGGAGACCCTATTACTAAGCCTCCACTGTCTGTCTGTCTGTCTGCCCGTCTGTCACAGGGTTTATTAGTAGGCAGTTGAAACTTTCACAGAATAGGTTTTTATGGCATCTATCGCGGTGAAAAATAAAATAAAACCATGCAATATATGCGCCCTATTATATTACATGTATTATTATAAATATTCGTTAATTTAGTGAAAAAATTTATAAATAAAAAAAAACAACTAAACATAACTTACAAATAAAATAACGTAAGTACTTTTTAATCCTTGAATTAAAATTTTTAGTTAGGCATTTTATATCTGGTATTTATTTTACTTTAAATTGAATTGTGTTTATTTCCGAAATTTTACTTTAAAATATGGACTGTAAAATTATTGTAAAACATGTTCTTGTGGTATGAAATAAAGCACATAATATTATATAAAAAATTTAATCCAAGAAAAACCTTGAAAAGGTAGCACTTTTTAATGTTATCATGTTCCCCCTTATTTTCAAAACAAGAGGACATAAAATTATGAAAAAATCGTAGTAATAAGTGATTATGTAAGGATTACACGAAAAATTAAGGTTCCGTACTAAGCGAAAGCCGCGAATTGTTTGCCAGGCGCTACGATGTTAGCGGCTTGTTTTTGTCGCTTTAGCATCTATATTGTTGTTATTTACCATAGATGTAGTATAAAGTAAGGTAGTATTTATGTATAATAAATCTATGTTATTTACCTTAACATTTTTAGGGTTCCCTACCCGTTTTGTGTGGTGGTACGGAACCCTTTGTGCATGAGTCCGACTTGCACTTGGCCAAACCATTAAATCCACTGCCATCATACTAGCTTTTGTGTTTAAATTATTGACAGGTTTAGCTTGGCGGTTATTTTATGACCATCCATTATAGCCTATACAGGGTGGAAAAAATGAAAGGGCCCTGGAGGGGAACTACCTTAAATCCTTTAGTTAGGTCATTTTACTGAAAAGAAACATTCCTTTATTTTTTAAAAGAAACAAAACTGCATTCAAAGATCTTCTAAAATTTGCTTGTCTCACCCGGGAACTGAACCAACTAAAAATTTAAAAAATAAACGCTCGCTATTTTATTATACGAATCGGTAGGATTATTGTTCAGGATAAAATTTGTTTATTAAACTAAAGTCTTACACTCATCTGTTGTACGAGATACCTATGAAATTGAATATTTATTACAAGTTCTTTATTAACATTACCTAGTACTGTTCACTTGTAAAGTAATAATTATACGCCATTATTACACAATGACAGCACGGAATGAAAGCAAAACAAAACGAAATTTTAATTTCGAACGAAATTTATGGTTCGATCTTCAAATTTGTTGTTCCGCGTTGCAAAAAAAATACGTTCCTTTTTTAAACTTTTCGTCAGTACGCCTAGTGCAAGAAGTAATTGTGCTCTGCATACATTTATTATTACCATTTAACGATTTTCTTATTGAAGTCTTCAACAAGGTACTTAAGATAAATAACATTAGCAAGCTTGTACTTCATACGATGTCTTTGGATGTTAGAGAGATAAGAAAATTAGAACGTTTCATTTACTTGTTACAAGTGAACAGTACTAGGTATTGTTAACAAAGAACTTGTAATAAATATTTAATTTCATGAGTATCTCGTACAACAGATGAGTGTAAGACCAAATGTTTATTAGAAAAATTTTATTCTGAACAATAATCCTACCGATTTGTATGATAAAATAGCGAGGGTTTATTTTTTTAATTTCTAGTTGGTTCGATTCCCGGGTGAGACAAGCGAATTTCAGAATATCTTTGAATGCAGTTTTGTTTCTTTTAAAAAATAAAAGAATGTTTCCTTTCAGTAAAATGAGCTAACTAAACGATTTAAGGTAGCTCCCCTCCAGGGCCCTTAAATTTTTTCCAACCTGTATAGTCCAGTAAATGAAATATTTGAGTTCAAATTAAAGATGCACTGGTAAAATGACTTCAAAAAAAAAAAAGAATTCTTCCGGAAGATCATATCTTTTTTTATATATTACCAAAATAAAAAGACACCTGAGCTTACTTATATTGTTCTTAGCCTTGATGGTGGTAAATTGAAATAAAATATTTATCAGGGATTCTTTTGAATTTCTTCAGAAAGAAAGAAGAAAAAAAAGTAATTTATTTTCAAAATACCACAGACACGAGCGATAATTATCACTACGGTGATAATAAATAAAGAAAACCCCATCCAGATCCGTTGAGTGGTTCCAAATTACAAAGGAACATACAAGCAGACAGATGAAAATTTTAACGGCCTCAGTAACATTGTAGTAGAAACTAATGTTAGCAGTTGGAACAGGGGCCCATAAGCTGTCCCTAATCTACGTCCATGTAAATTTAAGCTGCTTATATTCTACAAAAAGTAAGTACAAAATTTCCTACCAAAAAATGGTACTTAGGAGGTGTCCACAGTAAGAGTCCCTCTCGTACACGGAGTCCAAATGTGTGCCGGTGTTGTGGCACGTTGCTCACCTCCACGGAGAACCCTAAACACAACCCACTACCCCTGGATGCATCCAAAACCCAGAAGATATCGTAACCGGACAATGTTTCCGCACTTGTTGAAAACCGCGTGTATGCAGGTTATGTCACACACAAAGGAACCAAACTAAAAGTGTCCTCCCCGGCAAAATATTGTCAGACCTTGACTCACAAATGTTTTTTATGATATCCACATCGATTTTCCCTGTTTTATTCAATTAATATACCAAAATATAAAATCGACCGCGATCTTTTCCAAAGTAGACCTTTCACCGCCTTTCCGTGACAGCTCCGAGTGTCCATAGACAAAACACCATAGACCACTATCGGATACGTTCAAAAACAATCATTTTATCCGAAACAAACATAATTCATTTTAAATTTTGCTAAAATATTCAATGTGTAGCCAGACACGACTTTCTTACTTATTTATTATTAAATAGATACATAGATAGATAGATAGATAGATAGATATAGATTATTAACGACTAATAGAGTAAAATTTTGATGAGCAACGAAATGCCACAGATTTTGGAGACATTTCCGTATCGATTTCTCAGATTTGTAATGCGATCGTAGAAAATATCTGTTACGCTCAAAATGCCGCGAATTTAGCTGCCAAATCCTACAAAATGGTAAATTCACGACCATGGAAAAACTAATAATTATTGTAAAGATACGAGTTTTAATTTAAAAGAAACTGTCTTTGCATACAGTACATTTTATTTGAATACAATTTTTTAGGAAAGAGCTAAGACACCGCAAATACAAAGCGCATTCTGCGTTCTATGCGCGTTCTCGCGAGTAGGTAGTTATTGTTCGTTCTGGATCAACGAAATTAGCGGCTCACGGCTCGCGCCGTTCGCTCGACGCCAATTTCGACGATCCAGCACGATCAATAACTGAGTCGATTAGTCAAAAACAAAGTACTGTTCAACGGACCCGGGTTGGTGAACGCGATGCCAAACCCTCGCACCAGTATGCAAATTTTGAGGTAACAACACCCTCAGTTACTGGTTCGATTGGTATGAACAGAACGTACCGTTCAACGGACCCGGGATCGTGAACGCGGTGCCAAACCCTCGCACCAGTGACGCCGCTGCCCGTCACCAGTGTGTTTAGTTTAAGGCCCGGAAATTCAGGATGAATTAGTGTATTTTTACAAAATTGCAAGGTTCATTATCCCGCTGGCTCAAGCTAGTTCCGATCGGACCTACTAAGGCACGATCGTGGCAATTGCTAAGTATGAGTAGTTTTCATATTATATATCATAGTATATAGGGTATCGTTAAAAAGCTAGGAAAAACAAGCTACAATAATAATTCAAGAGAGATATGGAAGTTTGCGAGTTGACACGTGTGACCTACTATTATAAATTGTCATTTGTATAATTTTTTAGTGCTGCAGATTTTCGCAATCGGCTAGTTGGTAATTAAAGTGAATAATTTGCATTTTCACAAAAATTTAAAACTCTAATCAGTACAATTACTAAAATATACAGGTTGTTTTTTTTTTTAGTTTTAACTTGTATTATTATTAAATTTTATTTTTGTACCACGATCGTGCATAAAACTGAAACTAAAACGTTGAGAAGCGGATAACCACGATCTTGACTAAACCATAAATAGGAACAGAGTCGCTAAATAACTCCATGTAGCAATGTTGTTCGTGACTTTGCAATTTAGTCACGATCGTGGCAATCCATTACTTAACAGTAGTTTTAATTTTAGGCACGATCGTCGTACAAAAACAAATTTATATACATACTAGCTGTTGCCCGCGACTCCGTCCGCGTGGGCTTGTGTAGTTGTGATAATTACCCTAAGTCCATCCCTAAAAAGTACCCTATGTCCGTCCCTAGTAACAGCCAAACAGCGTTACTTTCGCATTTATATATTAGTGTGATGTGATATACAGGATAAGTAATATAAATTTTAGATATGGAAGCCATACCATTTTATGATCAACCTGTAGATACTGACCTAGATAGCATTTCGTAACTTCATAGAGACATTTTGCTAAATCAATAATATTAGTATTTTGTAAATTTGCGAATTCAGCCGCATTATTTCAGGTGCAGAGGTTGTCAACTATTATGTTTTGAATGAATTATGAAAACAAGCTAAAGCCGCTGCTTCGCCGCAGAGAAAATTAATTAATTTGGTATTTATCTTGCGAATCTGCATGCTTAGTATGTGCTTAATACATTGTCCTAGGACAGCGATAAACATACAATTTTCAATCGGACACTCGGTAAGTGGTCAGTAAGGTTCTTTGACCCTTTTTGTGAAGTTAGTATATATATTTTTTTCCCCTGCAACTGCAAGCCCAGCCCGGTCAATTTCTATGGGAAGTCAACATTTTATTTTGCTATATTACCAAAACGTATTATCGATCGGTGTCACTTACCGACTCTCCAGTATGAATTTGACTATATCAATAAAAGTCACCTTACTATCATCAACTACAGCAGAATAAACAAAACAGAGGTGTTCCAAAATAATAAATGATAAGAGA
This sequence comes from Ypsolopha sequella, assembly GCA_934047225.1. Classification (NCBI taxonomy): domain Eukaryota; kingdom Metazoa; phylum Arthropoda; class Insecta; order Lepidoptera; family Ypsolophidae; genus Ypsolopha; species Ypsolopha sequella. The sequence goes on along the minus strand of OW204002.1, from coordinate 4,975,035 downwards.
TATCATTATACGTTTACGATCCCGACACACCTCTTTAACTTCTTTTGTATTCATCAATCGAGGCTTTTACCCAAAGAAAAGTACAATACGTTTTTATTTATATATAGAGAAACCTACCTACATATTCAGCAAAAACTAAACTGAAGCATAAAAAAAAAAAATGTTGACAACACCTGACATGCGTCATTAATTTTTCCTTTATAAACTACTAAAATTTTACGAATAATTATCAGTTCTCTACGCTCTACCTACAAATCAGTTAGTACTCTACTCGACAAAGTCATCGCTCGGTTCAGCTGCTGCCTGCTGCTTGTACTCCGATTGCTACATTCTGTTGCTGTTGCTGTCAAACTGCAAATCCACTGTCTTCAGATAATGTTAGTAAGTTTGATTTATGTTTTTAATTTCTTTATTCCATGTATTTTTTAAATGACTGATGTCGACCCTTCTTTCATATAAAACTATAAAAAGTATTATTTACGTTTAATCACTTATGAATATCATCATCCAAGTCAGCCCCTAACAGCTCTCATAATTTAATTACTTTTACCTATTACCTAGGTAATGTTTAAGACTGTATTCAGTAATCAATTAACATTGTAGGCATGTTTTTGTGGAATGTAACAACTTATTGAGTTTGTGTAATTTTCAGGTCGGACTCTGATTACTATAACAGGAAGTCAGTAGGAAGGGAGAGGAGCCATTTCGAGACGGACGACGAGGTAGCTTTTGCGAGGTATGTATTTTCCCCATAATATTTTCTTCGAGTGTTTTCTGTCTTCTCCTATGGGTTTCCAGGGTTTAAAATATTCAATCATACTACATCCCAATCGATCGTTAGGTGGGGCGATCTTTGAGCTTGTAGGCCTGTCTGTCTACTTTTACACTGTAACTTACTGTTAAACTAAGCATCAGTACACATAAATAAATTTGAAGTATCTGTCTGTCTGTCTGAAATGGAAAACTCAAAAACTACTTATCGGATTGCCGTTAAATTTTTGTATATGATGGATAATAATGTTGATTAACATTTAGGCTACTTTTTTTTGTGATATCTTGATAAGTTTGTCATTGATACAAATTATATTTTGATTAATTGTGCAGTTAATGCTAAGATACCGTCTGAAATTAATTAACACTACATTTTCTATCCCTTGAGATCGGGAAAATCGGGATCCACGCGGGCAACGTCCCGGAGCGTGCGCTAGTAAACGATACGTATGAGCATGTACTTGCATTGCTTATATTTTTTATTCTATTTTTCAGGAAAAAAAATCCTGAGCCTAAAAGTACCAAAAAGCAGATCGTCGAATCAGATACCGAGTCGACATCTGTTCAGAGGTAAATATCGACTTTTATTTATTGTAGAACGCTCAGTTAATATATTTCTTTATTTTTTTCTTCTCTACCCTTCATAGACCAAGCAAATGCTTACCTTCAATAACTTGTTTTTTCAGGAAGAAAAATATTTCGTGCCGCAAACCACCAGCTGCAAAACGCGTCATCGAGACGGAAAACGAGTCAGTTAAGAGGTAAATATCGACTTTTTATTTGTACTAGTAGAAAGCTCCCTCTATATAATTTGTTTTCTGTGCTCTCCATAAATAAATCAAATGCCTACTTTCTTTATTTATTTATTATTATTATATATATATATTTTTAACGCTATTTATACTTTTGTTTATTTAGGAACAAGCCAAAGCCGAGACCATCCAAGCGAGTTCACGACTCGGACGACGAAACGGAGTCTAGGTAAATATACATTTATCTGGGTTACATGTTACGCTCCACCATCACATTTTGTTTTATTATTATTTTACTGCTAGTAAAAACCTCCCCTATCTTAAACCAGGCTTTTAATTCATTTTATGTTATTAATTATAATATCCTTATTTACAGACGCAAACAGGCTAAGGAGTCAAAGACTCCAGCGAAACCGAAGCAGTCGCAGAACAAGAAGTCCGACTCGTGGCGGTTGTTGGACTCCGAGAGCGAGGACGAAGCGGTGACAAAAGTAGTGCCGCTGAAGTCGTCGTATACCAAGCGGGTTGCTGACGGCGTCGTACGCCGCACCGCGGATCTACAGGGGGATCTTTTTTTGGACCTCAAATTATATCAGGTGGATGATATAAAAAATATCCACCCCCTCAAACGGCACGAAAAGGCGGTACTGGGTTTGCGCTTCCAGGCGGACCACGACTCGCCGGAGTTGGCTTTGTTGCAGCAGTTGTTGAAGCGCTGCAAGGGAAGCTTCATCGACGAGGGCTATTTCTTTGCCGATAAAGTAGCTTAAGTTTAGTTAATTTGTTTATTGTTTCTAGCTAATGATATATTTTAAATAAAAAGTAAGTCTTACAGTATATATATTTTTGTTTTTAGACTCCCGACGAAAGAGTACTTATTTCCATAATTTATTTTTACTTGAATAACAAACTATAATGATTCTAACCATCAATAAATAATAATAATAATAATTTATTATAGTTTTAATAAAATTAAATTCTAATAAATAAATTCAAATAAAATTTGATTCTAATCAGTATTTCCAACAATATTTTTAAATTACTATAAATATGTCAAATAATAAATCGATATACTGTTCAGTGTGTGATGTGTCTGTTAAAAGTAAATCTTTTTCTTCTCACTTGCGAAGTACAGTGCACAAAAATAACAATTCTGTTAAGGAATGCGAAGGTATTCAAAAAGTATCTGGAGCATTTCGTAACCGCATAGCTTCATACAGAGTGAGTGGATTATTGAATAGCGATGGCGCGGCCAACGCGTGCCCCCCCGCAATGTTTCTACGTTCGCTGCGCAGGCGTGTTCGCCAGCTGATAGATGCGCGACTTGACTCGTTTATCAGTTTGAAGGTAAATTTTGAGTTATTTGCAGAGTTTTCATTACCAAAAAATGATAACCGCGAAGTTAAATCATTTGCAACCGGGAATATCATAATTAATAAAAATTACGATTTTAATGAAATTTATAACAATGTTGTTGACCAAATTGTCGCTAGAGTTGATGAATTTCAAGAAAGGGATAGTGGGTGGAGCTTTGTTGCTAACTCTTATCTTGAGGTAAATGTTAATAAATTTAATCCTCTACGGGCTTCTGGATTCATTGAACTGCCTAAAGCTATAAAATTGAAACATGCATGCATCAACATTAAAAATGATGACCAATTTTGTTTTCTGTGGTGCGTTATGGCATCTCTATTTCCTGCTCAACAAAATTCAAATAGAACATCGTCATATCCTCATTTTGAAACTTTACTAAGCACGAAACATATGACATTTCCGGTTGGCTTGAAGGATGTTAAAGCATTTGAAAAATACAATGTTAACATCAGTGTTAATATTTATGGTCTCCAAAATAATAAAACTATTGTTGGACCCTTATACAAGACTAAGCAAAAAAGAAAACATCATATTAACCTATTGTTTTTGGAAAACGGCACACAGTCACACTACTGCTTGATAAAGAATCTAAGTCGGCTCGTTAGAAGCCAGATAACAAAAAACCATAACAAAATATTTTTTTGCGATGATTGCATGCTGTTTTTCTCAAACAACACTAAACTTAACGATCATAATTGCGGTGGTGTTAAAACAACTCTTCCTGAAAAAGGTTCTTTAATCCAGTTTAAGCATTTCGAGCGAATGCAAGATATGCCATTTGTTATTTATGCTGATTTTGAATCGTTGTTGCAACCCAATACGGATGAGCAAAAATCTAAATATACAGAAAATTTACAAAAACATATCCCCGTTGCATTTGGTTATTACATCGTATGCTCTTACGATATATCATTAAATCACTACGTTTCTTATCGTGGACCTGATTGTGTACAAGTTTTCTTAAAAAATCTGGGTGCAGACGTAGTCAAAATAAATGAAGTATTAAGCAAGCAACTAGATATGCTACCCCTAACTAATTCCGAGTTAAAAAGCTTTTCTGAGTCTACTTTTTGTTATCTTTGTAATAAGTTGTTGTTTGAAGATAAAGTAAGAGATCACTGTCACCTAACAGGACACTATCGTGGAGCTGCTCATTCTTATTGTAACATTAAGTTTAGGCTTCCTAAATTTTTGCCAGTTTTTTTCCACAACCTGTCAGGCTATGACTGTCATTTATTTGTACGAGAGTTGGGTGAGTTGCCCGGCAACATAAATGTAATTGCAAAAACAAAAGAAAATTATGTCTCGTTTACAAAATTCTTTCCAATCGGTAAAAATGAATTCATGGCGGTACGTTTTGTAGATTCTTTAAAATTTTTAGGTACGAGTTTAGAAAAAGTTGCAGAAAATTTAGCCATTGAAGATTTCATTCATTTGTCTCATTTTTACCCAGAAAAACAACAATTTGATTCATTAAGACGTAAAGGAATTTATCCCTATGAATACATGAGTAATTGGGAATGCTATAAAGAAAAAAAAATACCCCCGCGTAAATGTTTTTACAGTAGTTTAACGGACGAAACTGTTTCAGAGATTGATTATGCTCACGCTCATCATGTATGGCGATTGTTCTGTTTGTCTAACCTTGGTGAATATACTGACTTGTACTTAAAATCAGATGTGTTGTTGTTGACTGATATTTTTGAAAGTTTTAGACGCACATGTAAAAATAACTACAGATTAGATCCTGCATTCTACGTTACCGCACCTAGCTTAAGCTGGGATGCAATGTTGTTAAAAACAGAAGTTAAATTAGAGCTAATCGAAGATTTAGAAATGATTCGAATGATACAGCGTGGTATTCGCGGAGGTATTTGCTTATGTTCAACTCGCTATGCCGCTGCTAATAATAAGTACTTATCTAACTACGATCCAACCACCCCAGATAATTACTTGCTCTACATAGACTGCAACAATTTATACGGTTTTGCTATGTGTAGTTACTTACCATACTCCAATTTTGAATTGATTGACAAACCCAATTTTCAGGTTTCGGATATTCTCTGTTTAAAAGACGATTCTAAAGTAGGTTACATTTTAGAGGTTGATTTAGAATACCCTGAAACATTACACAGCCTGCATAATGATTTACCTTTCTGTCCACAAAAATTTGCACCTTCTGGGTCTAAAACTTCAAAGTTGATACCAAATTTGTATGACAAGTATAACTACGTCATACACTACGTTCATTTGAAAACTTGTCTCAAGCATGGTTTAAAGTTGAAGAAAATCCATAGAGCTATAAAATTTAATCAAAGTCCTTACTTAAAACAGTATATAGATTTGAACACGGAGTTACGACAAAAAGCTAAATCTCAATTCGAGCAAGACTTTTTTAAGTTGTTAAATAACAGCATTTTCGGAAAAACTTTAGAAGACACTGAAAAAAGGTTAAATGTGAAGCTAGTGAATCAATGGTCAGACATTGGTAATAAAACTAAAAAACACTTTTGCGCGGAACAACTTATAGCCAGACCTAATTACCATAGCTCAACTATTTTCACGGATAATTTCGTTGCAATACAATTAAAACCCGAAAAAATTACTCTTGATAAACCTATTTACATTGGATTTTCAGTTTTAGAAATATCTAAAAGTCATATGTATGACTTCTACTATTCTATTATGAAACCTTATTATGGTTCTAATTTAAATATGGCATACACAGACACGGATAGTTTATTACTTTGTGTACAAACAAAAGACGTCTACAAAGATATTAAGTTGAATTTTCTAAAATACTTTGACACTAGTAACTATGAGGATAAGAATGTTTACGACATACCTAAGCAAAATAAAAAGGTCCCTGGATTATTTAAAGATGAGCTAGGAGGACAACTTATAGTTGAGTTTGTTGGACTCAGGTCTAAGCTTTACAGTATCAAAACTGAAAAAGCCGAATTGAAAAAAGCTAAAGGGACAAAAAAATCTGTTGTCAAAAAATTAACATTTATAGATTATAAAACTGTGTTAGTGGATAGTTGCTTATTGAGGAAAAAAAATATGATTTTCAAATCACTCAAACATGAGATTTTTACGCAATCGCTTAACAAAGTAGCTCTTTCATTTAATGACGATAAGCGCATTATACTTAAGGATAAAATAAGTACTCTTTCGTGGGGCCACGAGTCTGCTTTACTTTAGTATAGATTAAGATCCTTTAAATAGTTTTATGTGTTTTATATTGTAAGTAATTTTAGGATTTACTATTAATATTTACATATTAAATATGTGTAAACCAATAAAAATGTTTTATTTACCAACTTATCTTAACTTTAAATTTGCTCAGTAATTTAAGGTAAGCATAATTCAGGCACAATGTCCTTGGTTTGTAACTCGTTGACTTAACATTTATAAAGATAACATGTCAGAATTTTCAAGTTTGATCAAGTTACAGTGCAGATCAAAGTGCATGGTTGCAATAATAGTAATATGATTCTTTGTGCAAACAACTCGTGAAAGTTACACGCATCTAGTTTAATGAACTGCACTCCAAAGTAGGTCATAATGACGAACAATTCTTTAAAAACACCTGACTACACGATTCGTGCCTAGGTAAGTTTATCATCACTTTAAAGCAAGAAGCGGGACGCAGAGGACTTGGACGACTACCTTCACCAAGCAACATCATCGCGTTGTATTATATTGTAAGTATATAAATATCAATGACCGATTAGCAGGTATTACTTTTTTATTTTTTATTTTGACTTTTGACAATGCTAATATTTTATTTGTTTCAGAAAATGGATGCTACAGACTTATGGTTACAATGTGCTCAGCCACTAGAAGATTACGACGACTTGCGGGAAGTTCCCACTCCAACACAGAATAGCAACGAAAAAAAGAAAATAAAGAAGAGCAAATTAGAACTTCTAAAGAAGCAAAAACCAAAAGTGCCATCGTCATATGTAATATCAAAACCATCAAAAAGGCCTCTTCGAATGGTCAAGATTGAAATATACGACCTCAATGGAGCGCATACCTCAACGAACTCAGAAGATAGTGTTGTTAGTGCACAATATCTAGCCACGGAAGTGGTAGATGAGATTATGGATATGTCTGACAATCTGGTTAATAAAATTTGTAAGAATTTGTGTAATGATGTTATTTAATCAACTTTTTTTAATATGTAACTTGACAAATAAACGTTTTAACGTTAATGTATTTGTTTGTTTAAAATTTTTACTTGGTAACAATAGATTAAATGAAAGAAAGTAATATTATGGATATAAGATTTATTTCAAAATTAAATTCGTAAACTTAAAACAAAATATTCTTAACTACTAAAAGATACATTAATATAACTTTATTGTGTTATGTATATACCATTTTTTTATAACTAAAACGTTTCTTAATGCACAGTGTATTTTATGGCTTAAACAACTGAAACTATTAGTATCATCAAAATTATAATTTTTATGGAGGTCTACCACCTTAGGACAACCTATTTCTTCCACGTTTATAACGGTACAGCTGTCACATAACTCTTTAACCCATTTAGTTTTTTCCAAACCCTTAACCAGAACATGTTTATTTTCTAGATATTGTTTGATGATCTTTTTGAAATGAATATAATCTATGTGTCCTTCTGACCATCGGTATCCCAAATTACTTTCGATCCAGTTTACATGTTTTTTTTCAGAACTTGTTAAATTTTTATACGCGTACGGAGGTTTTATGAGAAATACTTGAGTATATTGAGCAGTAGCTATTGCAAGTTCTTTGATGATAAAGTTATTTTTATAATTTTTAAATCCTTGCACATCGGCAACTAAGGTTTTTGCATTCATGATATTTTTCTTACAACATTACTTAACGGTTTATATTCGATTAAACACTCGTTTAGGATAAGACAATACGCAGAAGTTTGATCAGGTATTTCTATTTCACTTTCGAGCTCTAGCCGCACATTAACCACTGGTCCAGATTTGAGGTTATCGCTTTGTCTTGAACAGTCAATAACAAATAGAGGTGCTAAATCTTTAAACTCCTTGGCACTTAACAAGGGTTCGGCTCTTCGACCGTAATAAGACTGTTGAAATCTTACATATTGCTCATATAATATAGCTATCGTATTGTTAGAAAAACTCGCATTCATATTATCGTATGGAAAATAGGTTGAATTTAGGTACACTTTGACATCACTTATATTACAATGATCAAATTGCGACATGTCTTTAGATGAATTATTCTTTCTATTGGTCTGTAAACCCATAATGACATACCTAGGTTTTTCAATCTGTGATGATGTTTTAATTGACCATGTATGCTTTGTAGTTTTAGGCAATAGAGGGTATTCATATAAATCCCAATTTCTAAAAGCTACTTGTATTGGTCTATCATTTTCTAACAATCGAAGTAGATTGATTCTTTCCACGTCAGAAACTTTTATATGTGGAACACGCCATACAATTTTATGAATTACGACATCATCTACGACTTCTCCAGTATTTAATTTTAAAGCATTAAGATTAGTGTTGCTGCGCAGCAAAACAAGCTCATGTTTACAGTTAATTATAACTTTCTTGTAATCTTCTGCAAATCCTAAAATATTACTGAGAGGTATAGATGCTGAAAATTTCCCTGATTGCACATTCTTAGTACCATTGATATCCCAGCCCCAAACCTTAGACATCTTGGACTCGCTCTCGTTCATAGATAACAATGATTTTATAGTAGTGGTTATACTTGCGTTTCTAATTTTGTCTATCTCAACTCCATTTAACTCATATCGTATATCTTGAAAAAAGAACAGCAATGGATTGTTTGTAAAATGAATACTAGCAGCTCTCTCCTTTGTTTCTCTCTTAGACACATTGACAACACCTTCCAGATATAATGAGCTAGCTGATGGAAGTATGTACAAATCCTGCTGGTTAATCGGTATACGAATTTCATCGTTTGTGTTGAAACTAGTCACGTAAGGTTTATACGAATGAATCTCAATTCCATCAATGCTGTTGTCGTAAACAGGTGAACTCAAAATATCTAATATACTCATTTTAACAAACCAATTAATTTAAGGAATTTTCTATTTTCTGGTGATATTTGTTTCTTCTTGTGAGTACTTGCCTTGTGAATGCTAGAAATGTGACTAATGTTTTTATGTTGTGGTGGAGACTTTTTATTCAAATCAATCATTTTTTCTTTAAATGTAAATACAATTGTACTTCTTCACTGCGTAAGTTTAGCAAATTATTGTTTATATCCAGTATTTTTATATTTATGCTACTAATATTAGTTTGATTAACAGGAAAATATACAACGTTTTTCGGTATTTCTATTATTCTATAACCCGGTGGAACATTAGGAGCAAACTCATGAATAATGTGACTGGATATGCCGTTTATATATGATCCGCTAACTATATCACATTCTATCCTCACCACAGTTGTTGATAGAATGTTGACTGGATACTGTGACTCGTGTAATTTATTTGCTTCAAGAATCTGTTCACCGAAACCTAATAAGTTTCCGAGACTGTTCTCTTTCTCAAAATGTATATCTTTAGAACTAAACAAATAAGTTTTTAAAGTATTGTTGTTGCAGAATAGATTAAAAGTGATATCTTTATTTTTTTCTTTTAGGTAATCTTTTATGTCTTCCAATTCATATGTTCCTTCAGGTATTTCAAAAATATCTTCATCTCCATAGTAAAATTTATTATTCTTATGGTCAATGTTTGGAATTGAATTAAAAGTGGACAAGTATAGTAGAGCGCATTCATATTCACCCTCTAGTTGCAGTGGTGGGGAATAGTTCGTTGTCAAAAGTGACTCATTCCCAGTTATTGATAGTGTGAAAGACATAATGATAATGATCAAATAAAAGGGCAGCAATATTAATTTATATATTTATTCCAAAAATCTTGCAGGTATTCCAGACACAAATGACCGCAGTTTACAGTATTAAACGACTGATATTTAGTATAATTGTAAAACAGTTCAGGATTATTAAGATATTTCAAAACTTCAGTTGGTGGTTTCAAGTTTCCGAAACTGTCAAAATATTCACAGTATTCCTTCAGTTTTAAATAGGCTACCCAATGAGTTCCTTCGTTAATGGAATCATCTAAATTTACTATACCACATTCTATACGCCTAGGTTTGCTCGGTAGAGTATCTTTCATATAAACTCCTCGGAAATATGGTATTTCTGTTGCGTATTTTAGTATATCCAGATTTGTTAGAGCACGCTTAGGTAGCCTTCTGACTAGTTTTTTGAAGAATTTATAAATAAGCCACTTCCTTTTTTGTAAGGCTTAATGTATAGACCTTTGCCCAAAGTAACTGATTCCATTTTATTATTATGACGTTTAGATTCTTGTAAATTCTGTTGTGCTATTTTATATTCATTTAAAGTTTTAGCTATTCCTGCTGCACCTCCAGCTAAACTTCCTAAAGCTGATAGTCCTGCGAAAATTGGTAGTAGAGGTAGAATCCCTCCAATTTTAGGAAGGGGAATGATTCGTGGTATCGTTATGTTTTTATTATTAACTAGTAGTTTCTTGGCAGCTAAGTAAGCAGATTTGATGGCACTCTTCTTGTTAACGAGTTTTTGCTTCTTCAGATGACTTTTTATTTTTGATACTACTAAATTGAAATTTTTAATCCCGGCACCGGATTTCAATTTAGAATTCATAACTTTACTGACTAGCCATGATGCAAGTTTTTCTCCTCTTCGTGCATCTTTCGCTTGAAGTCTTCTTTTCGCCATTTTTAATAATTGGCAATCAGCTTTATGTCTATTTTCTAAATCGTTAAATTTTGTATAGGCAATATCGTGATGCATACAGGCGTTGTCTAATTGGTTCACACCCTTATCTCCTCTAGATAATCTTTTTTCTAGCTTTGTTCCAGGCCCACAATAATTGTAGCCTGGAAGATGTAACTCAAACGGCAAGTTGTTTATCACACTATTAACTAGTCCTCCACCTTTCATAACTAGTATTAAACTAAGAACATATTTTAGACTATATCCTTTTTATTGATCCAACTATTTTCGTTCTTATCCAGGCCTAACCATTTAACAAATAACTTGTTTCCTTTTTTCCTAATGATTTTTTCTATTAGGTACACATTATGATATTTGGTTTTTTGAAGTTCTTGATCGTAAAAACAACCTAAAATTGGTTGGTGACGAAGATCTTCGATGATATATGTTACAGGAATAGTATTATTTACCTTTTTGATAGTAAATATTTCTGTTGACCAGTTGGGAGTGTAACCTTTTTGAAAACAATTTTTATACTTGCTTATCCGAACGTAATCGCCAATACTTAATTTAGATTTCTTAATGACTTTATTTTTTTTTTTGAAATTTAAGAATATTTATCATCACTTTATTCTCATTAAATGTATTTACGTTTGCAGGGTTTTGTTGCGTTACACGATGTTTAGTATTATTGTAACAGTTAACAACATTCTCCAATTGCTTTCCAACCCACTTGTAACTACCTTGAAGACTAAAAGACTTAAACAAATGTGTTTTTAATGTTCTGATTAATCTCTCAACTATAGAAGCTTTTTTAACAGTATATGTGGAATAGTGGTTGATTTTATACGATTTCATCAGTTTTTTGAAAATATTGTTATAGAATTCAGTGCCCATATCTGTTTGTAAATTATTAGGTTGTCTCAGACTTTGCTTCAAAATATTTTCAAATGCCAGGGATACTTCTTGTTTTGTTTTAGTTTTCAGAGGTACAGCCCATGCATACTTTGAGAAACAATCGATTACAACTAGAATATACTTGAAACCTTGATTATGTACTTGCAAAGAGATAAAATCAATTAAATCTGCTTGCCACAAATCATCAATACCCTTGAGGATAACAGAACGACGTAAAAAATTTTTCCTTGCATTTTTATGAAGTTCGTGTACCACTTGTTGCTTCATGTTTAGTCAACGATTTTATGATCATGTCTACCTCAAGCTTTGTGTAAACATCTTTTATAAAGAGATCCATCACCCTTTGTACCTCCTTCATAACTTCGCCTAGCATGAATTTAGCTTTATCTTCTGTGCATAATTTTTTTACTATCCCATCGATGTACTCCTTGTTAACAGCGTCATTGGATTCTATGGGGGCTCGTAAACCTATTAACCTCGACGACTGAAGATCAAAATGTCCGTTTTCTTTTTTAATCAAAGCATTTTCAGTAAAATCAAACAAATCTGACAAACGTAAGCGTTTGTGAACATGGTGACCAAATTTGTCAATATTCATTGTAGATAGAATAATATACAAGTTATAAGGACAAAGGATGAATAAGAAATACACAAAAAAATATATATATAGTGGTTATATATATTCTAATTAAGTAAACCGCTCTCCTTTAATTCTTCTATGATGGATACAATTTCATTGTCAAGTCCTGTGTTACCAGCATCTCGAGATGCAATGAGTAACTTTAATCTCTCCACTAACTCGTTTGGATCGTCCCAATAGACATAGTCAACATCATTTTTCCATTTTTTCATTATTGATAATCCTGCGCCTTGAACTCGGTTGACTGGACTGATACAGTTATTAAAAAGAGGTTTAATAACTTGTATGTATTTTTTTCCTTTGTTACTCTTTATAGGTTTACTTGGATCATAATCTCTTCTATGCACGTTTGTATCCAACAGCATCAACTTATAGTTTTTGGTGTCCTCCTCAGTTACATTTGATAAGTTAGGTGATCGCTTGGTTAATAATTCTATTAAACCATAAGTATTGTTGTATTTATGGCCTCCTACTGAAATTTGTTTATCGGTGATAGTAACTGGAGCCGACCCCATCATAAGCTTGCCACGAACAGATCTGACTCCAAAAGGAATGTCTTTCAAGCCTTCTGATGATAATGTCCATGTAGAACAATTGGGGTTGCTAACAGACAAATCAATTGACTTATCAGATACATCACTTGTATCTTCGTCTTCGCTTTCTTTTTCAGAAACTTCATCTTCTGTGTCCATAGAATAAGTAGGAGTCATAAATTTATCTGACTTTCTCTTTTTTATAACAGTGTCATTTGATGCACTCCAATTTAGAGGTTCTTCGTCTTCACTACCATGTTTTATTTCTATAGAATCGTTGTTTTTAGTACAAAGCTTATTTTTATTTGTGTTTGTGTGCTTTATAGCATCAGTTATTTGACTGAGAGGACGAACAACTGGTTTAAAAACATTTTCTAGAGATTTTTCATAGTCAGAATCAATGCTACGCATTTTTTTAAATTTTTTCTTCACAGCTTCTGCGGCACCTACGATTTTTTTTAAATTATCCATTTTTCTAATCAATGTGCTCTTATGCTCCTGCTTTTACTAACATAAATTGTAGTGTTGCAAAAAGTAGTTTGAGTCACATCTTATATAGGGATAATTCTTTCATGACGTAAAGATTACGAAGGTGTCAAACTGCTTGCGATAATAACCTTTATTTTTTTCACAATCTTTATTTATGACCAAGTAGCTATAAGGATCACTCCATATTTTTGAGCACATTTCTCGAAATTCACACCATGTCATATCTGTATTTACATGTTCGTCATAAACATGGCGCAGATTTATATCATCTTGTTTAAATAGCACAATTAAGTTTGCATTATCTCTAACAAGCTGTTTAGGTATTTTACTGTAAGTCTGATTCAAATAAAAACTATCAATATTCTTGTGTCTGCCCATTGCAAAGTAATCACGCATATTACTTTGATTTTCACATGCAACGTCATCAAAAATTATAACAGAATTGGACTTGGCTTCCTCGGTGCTAAGTACTTCCTGGTTTGCATGAAATTTGAAGAACGAAGCGTTAGGCACTAAACTTAAAACATTTTCGAGAAAAACATACTTCGGTTGATGTAAAGTTTTCGAAAAAACGTAAACGTTTTCAAAGTGTAGTCCATTTTCATGCAATAGTAGACCAATCATCAGATTAGTTTTACCACAATTTGATGGTCCGCAAATAACACATCTTATTGAATTTGGTAAAAGTTTTCCATGACGAAATGTTTTATTCGTGCTGTCCAAAGTGCTCAAGTTATCAAAGTGTAGAGAACTTTTCTGTTTTAAAAATTTCATTTTGTTTTGGGTATGGACCACTTGAAAATCGGTGTCAGACTAAATATTATCTTGAAGCTTGCAATATATATAAATACATAGTTCATAGGAGCTATCGATAAAGTATATTGAGAAGTACTTTGTTTTTGACTAATCGACTCAGTTATTGATCGTGCTGGATCGTCGAAATTAGCGTCGAGCGAACGGCGCGAGCCGTGAGCTGCTAATTTCGTTGATCCAGAACGAACAATAACTACCTACTCTCGCGGTTTGTGTGTGTAAAGATCCAAGCCGTCACGTCGTCGCATAATACCTTCTTTTCGTTTTCTTAAGAGGATGGCATACCCTGGCAACTTTTTTTATTACCCGTCCAGCACAATAAGTCTTATGGCAAAGACCTTATTCGCTTTTCGAAGTGGCGATTATATGTTGGCTCTTTGGCCTCTTTTTCTTGGACGCGTAATACCAGTGATCACGCAGCGAAACAATAAATTGGTGTGTTTATAGCTAATACTGAAATATTTTTTAGGGAAAAAAATATTGAATTTAGGTAAAATTCCTTCATATTTCTATTGCCTTTTGTATAAAATAAAAAAATAACGTTAATCTCTTAACCGCGTTTTTGAAACGAACGTTTGAAAACCAAAAAAAATAAGGCGGAAAACTTTTTTTTTTTACAAAAGTACAAATCTTAATACATTGTTTATAGGTGGAATCCCTAGATAAAAGATCGATAGATCAAATAAATTTTCTTTAATATGAGGAGAGACCTAGTTTCTTCCAATTAACCCTTGAAATCCTGGCGTTGTTGATGTTCTAGCGTCAGGTGTCCCGTTAGCACTACTAACCGAACTATGCTACTAAAGGGTATCGTTAGTTCGATGCTTTACATGAACCGAACTACTTACTGCTACTGAAAAGTTGCATTAGTTCGGTAACCCAGACTAACAATCGAACTACTGCTACAGTGCGCGCCAATCTTTCAGTCGCCTCTGAATGAGTTACGAGTGCAAGCTTGCGCAGGTACAGTCAAGGAAACAATAATATCAACGGTTGATTATTAAATGTTTACTATAAGTGGGAAGGTTTACTTATTGTACCTACCTATTTAATTATTTATTTATTATTTTAGTGCAATCTTAACTATATAAATAAAACTAATGCGTTTTATAAACACCATTTCCTACATTGTCGCCTTAAAACGCTATAACGCCCGCGAGGCATAACAACAACAATAAAATTTAACAAACTAAATAAAAAAACAACAAATAAAGGCAACAAAAACAATAACAAAAAGATTCAACGATAAACTTAACGAATCATAGAATTTTTTCCTCGAAGGTACTTTTCATGCAACGCGCGCGTGTGTAATGTATGGCCGTAGCACTTACACTAACGCATAGGTCACATAGTGTTGACACCTGCTAAATGGCGAGCGGGGGGTGTGGTGCGGCACGCAGGCGGTTGTGCTCCGCGTCCTCGCCCCTGTAACGTCCTCCTGACACCGTAAAACGGCTACTACGTCGATTCTTGCGGCTATCTTCAGAGGCGACTAAAAGATTAGCGCGCACTGTACTAAATGGTCGCATAGATTAGCGACCGCGGAACGCAGAACGCGACTTTGTGTGGCCAACGCCTTATTTTTTCGGCATGATAATTATTTCTTACGATTTCATAATGAAACTGTAAATTTTACCTTTTTATGGCAAGCTGTTCTAATAAATTATAAAAAATAACAATTCGTGCCCTAAATGTCACAGCTTGAAATTAATTTTCATATTTCAGCCACTGTAATGCAAAGTAAACAAAGCTTTCCATGGCCAAGCAAATATCGCTGCAGTCGTGTAAGTTCAACCCTGAAACAGGAAGCCAGCGATAACTGCCTACGGGTCATAAACCATTCTCTCGGCAGTACATAATGACCTACATAATTAGATAACAAAAATAATCTACTATGGCCTCTAACCCAACTAAATAAGAGTGTAACCGCCAGCTCATTTCCATTGCTAGCTAGTGTATTAGTAGACTGGGAGTCGGTGCAAGGTTTGAGTGATGTTCTTCTGTAATGGAACTAAGTAATTTAACGTAACCGAGTAATTTATTGCTCTTACGCTCGTGTATCATACTACGTTTTTCAATGCATAGTGTGAGGAAATAAAACAAATATAATAAAAAAAAAACATTTTATTATTAAAGTTGAAAGTTACATTGTTACAATTTTGCAAGTTAATAATTGGCTCAAAAGAACTGTATCCAGTGCCGTTAAACAGTGTAAAAAAAAAGTATAACATTTATTGTACACAGGAAATGTAAATTAAAAAAAAATAATAATAAAGCCCTAGGGCAAAATAATCGACTTTCTGTTCGGTTTTGATGCATGAAAAGTAGGCCTTTAAGAGCACTTGCATTGAAAACAGATTAAATATCAATGGAACTAAAGAAGTAAATGAAGTAAACGTATTTTGCACCTACTCAATTTAGGGATATCGTTAAGAGCGGTTTCGCAGCCGGATTGTGAAAAACCCGCCTTTTTCTAATTAATCGAAACAGAATACTTAAATTCAAAATTCACTCAATAGTTATTCAACAAAACCTTATTACCTATGTATTGTGTATGCTGCCATCGAAAAGTTTCCCTTGGTTTCTGCAAATTAGAATTTAATAAAATTAGAATTTTAAAAGTATTGAAAACATCGTGAGGAAACCTGCATGCCCTAAAAAGCGTGTATTTGAAGAACGGCGATATAGGGCTCACTACTCGTCAGTGTAACGCGGGTGTACCGAGTGTAGACTGTGACTTGCATTTCATAGTTTACACTCGGAACACCTCTGACACTTCCTTGGCATACGTGTCGTGTATTTAGATTATTACATAAGGTCTTTCAATTTAAATGGAAAGTAATTTAGGAGGTGATTCAGTATCGTTAATACTTCACATTCCACTGCAAAGTAATTGTTTTGCGCGAACTTTTTTTTCACTTCTCACTATGAAGTGAAAAAAAAGTTCGCGCAAAAAAAAAATACTTTCCAGTGGAATGTGAAGTATTAACGATACTGAGTCACCTCCTAAATTACTTTCCATTTAAATTGAAAGACCTAATATACAAGGTGACTTTTTGATCATCTTCCAAATTCATACTGGAAGCTTGGTAAGTGATCAGCATCATAAATTGATAACAATAATTGTGAATTTCGTATAATGAAATTTCGACTTCCCAAAGTAATTCACTCGCAGTCCTGGGTGAATCACTATGGGGAGTCGAAATTCCATTTTATGAATTTTACAAAAATCGTTATTGGTTCCTGATACTGATCACTTACCAAGGCTCAAGTATGAATTTGGACGATGTTCACAAATTCACCTTGTATATTTAGTTTATTATATTTTATTTTATTTGTATCTCTGACACAACCCGCTTTTAACAGCTCCCGTTCTATTATGCATTCTAAACTCATGGTAAAATTAGTGTCCATGCCAACATTTACATTCCGCTAACGATGAATGCACATTTCAACTCAGCAGGAATTGTGGACGGGGCGGTACTATGTTAATACTTTCCTACAAACACTGGACAAACAAATTGTTATATGATTTATTGCTAAGTACATAGCTCGGGATATTGTAAACATTATTAGAGGTCATCTTGATTTTGAACACAAACACTTGTACTATTTGTTTCATAACATAATTATATTTGTTGCACACTTCCCGTTGCACACTTCCCAACCGGTTTCGGAAATCAATCCATCTTCAGGGGATACAGAATAGTTATTATTTTAATATCTCGTATATAAGTATACGTACTATATATATATATAAATTGAAAAATGTTCTTCTGGGAGGGGGGAGGGTGTGTCAATAATGAAAATACTGCTATTCGAAAGTCAACTTATAAGAATATATTTAACTCAACCTCCAATCTACTGGACTATTAAATTTGACTAGTTGGCTCATGGTAATTGGAAAAGTGAATTAAAGTGAGAACCTTTTTTATAATAACAAAGAGTTGGTATAAAGAGGCGGTTACCAAGTATAACTCAGTAGTGTATTGTTCTGTTCTCTCTACGCGACATGAAACTTTACTGGTACTACAGAGAGGACAAACAGTTAACGTCGTCGTGCAGTCAAAGGGTCAAAGATGAAAGAGCTAGCCTTAAGCTACAACAAGAAAGCTTACTCCAAGGTAAGCAAGAACTAGGCACTGTAAACTTTTTCGCAAATTTTCACTTTTATTCTTACTGCATTAAGAGTCACGTGTCCGGTTTGTAAATGCCAGTGCACAAGCAAGATAATTTCCGCTCAGTTTTATGGAGACACCGTGTTTTATCTGAAGCCTTCAAGAAAAAGCACGTTTAAGGCGATATGCGAAAAAACTACGGGTGTTTCTTTTCTGTGTAATTCATGAAATACACGGAAAATTTGAATAAATTTCTGGTAGATGCATTTTGACTATATAATCTAGGGTTTTGAAATTGGAAAACATGTTTGGATAAATTTTCCTCGATAGAAATAATTGTTGCAATGAGTTCTTCAAACACACTTTTTCTCCTCGTTTGACGAATAGGAATCATATACAGAACTCAAACATATTTTATAAGGTGTGTTTTAACAATATCTAGTGATTTGATATTTGAAATTTTGATGGCTATTTTATTTATTTTAATAAAAATATAAAACCAACTTTTTTCCCTTTTGCCCTGAATTCGCCCTTCTCGCACTGCGCAATTTTTCGCTTGGAGTGACAGTTACAAAAATAAAATTCGCATAGCCTCTTAATAAAATAAGACAGACCGTTATTGCTTGTGATTGATTCTCTAGCGGTTTTATAATAAATTTGGCCAATCACAGCGCAGAATTGCGGTTTTATAATGTACAACCCACAGAACATTTAAATCAAATAGAAAGGCTAAGTGGGCGTGTCACGCGCGCCACAACTACTGTTGAACATCAATACTTAAACCGAAACACGCGATCGCTGCCCATAGTCGCACGCGAACCGTGACTCTGTGAACAGCTCTGCCTAATCTAAAGAGAAATGCCGTCTTGTGCAATAATTACTTGCAGAATCACGAATAAGAAAGCAAACCGGACAAATTGAGATATTTCCTTTCACCTGTAATTATAAAAACTTTGTATAATATGAGAATTTTAGATAAATAACTAATTTACTCATGGTGACAACAAAAATATACATTACCGGCAATGTACGCTCACAATTTTGGCTAAGATGTAGTAAACAAGTAATGTATGCTCTCCCTACTTGTCAAACTTGCTCGCTAGTGTTGTGCCGTATCGTGGTGTCACACAATCGATAGACGTTTTTTATTCCTTGAGCGATATTCTTAAATTAAGATTAAAGATAGAACTTTTATAACATTCGAGAAACCGTTGTCAGTTACCCCAAAATCGACCGGATAACTGTACAAGCAAGGAATTTTTTTTTAATATAAAATGTATGAGAAAATATTTAAAAGTGAATAAGTCTGCGTTTATTTCCTCTACGGTGTAATTCTTGGCTATGCATAAATACATATTTTTCAAAATACATGAGATATTTGTACAGTCGAGAACAAAAGTATTCGTGTGAAATGTATAAAAAAAAAGTGTTAAAGCGTGTTTTAATTACTCTACAATGTAATTCTAAGCTACGTATATGTATGTCTGAAAACATTTATCAAAATATATAGGGTAAAATGTACAAACGAGGTCAAAAGCTTTGGGATAAAATATTTAAAAATGTATGAGTGTGTGATTATTTAATCTATAGGCTAATTCTAAGCTATGCACATGTCCAATTGATTATTTATCAAGATATAGGGAATCTGTATAGTCGACGAATAAAGATTTTGCTAAAATATTTAAAAGTATATAAATGTATGTTTAATTATCTAAGCTATGCATGCATATCTTGAATATATATTTACAGGAGTTACAGTATCAGAGTTGGTATAATATACTAAAGATTTTTACAAAATATATAGAAAAAAAGAGCTTGGAATTACACTGAAGAGTAAATAAACCCACACTTCCAAGGAAGACAGTCAAGACTGTGCAGATGCCTCTTATATGTTGATAAATAAGTATTTAATCATATGCATAGCTTAGAATTACCATATAGAGTAAATAAACTGACACTTATACACTTTTTAGACATACATATGCATAGCTTAGAATTACGTTGTCGAGTAAATAAAATACACTTTTACACTTTCAAATGTTTTTTCATACATTTCACCCGAAAACTTTTGTTCTCGACTGTACAAATATATGATAGATATTGAAAAATAAGTATTTATACTTATGCATAGCTTAGAATTACACCGTAGAGTAAATAAACACACACTTGTACGGTTTTAAATATTTTCTCATACATTTTATACGAAAACTTTTCTCCTTGATTGTACAGTTACCCGATCGATTTTGGAGTAACTGTTAACGGTTTCTCGAATGTTATTATAACACCTATTTATGTCACCTAACACAAGTGTATTGGTGGTATGGTATGGACCAAAAATGCCCATTCTCCTTTGAAATGGGATTTTCCATAAGAGTGTTTATGAAAAATCCAATTATTTTGAAGCTACCATAATATAATTTAAAATACGTTAAATCTTAATATATTCGTCGGTGAAACGCGGTTGTACCGAGTGTGGACTGTAACTTGCATTTCACAGTTCACACTCGGAATACCTCTGATACCCCCTCGGGGATTCATGTCGTGACCATATATTATCATTATTACTGATCACTTACAAAGTTTTAAGTATGAATTTGGCTATATCAATGAAATCACCTTATATACACCTAATACACGTTAAAACAATTTTTCTAAAATGTGTAAAACAAGATAATAAAAATAGAAAAAAAAACAACACACAAATTGTCTCAGAGCAAATTGGGTTCTCGATTGATTATAAAAAAAAGTTAGTCGAAGTTTTACGTTAAGAAAATACATCTGTTCCCATCCCTAGCAATAAATCATCACGTCATATAATCAGACTGTGTTTAATATTAAGTTCGCAATACCGCTACGGTCAAGTTATCAACCACCTAAAGCCGGTAGGTTTATAATGGTCACATGGTATCAAAACTAAAACGTCGTAAATTTATTTATTTATTTATTTATTTATTTACACACATACAGTTGCACAAACATATTTCAAATATACACCACTTAAACCCTTAGGGGTTTGTTTGCGGTGCTATTACAATCTACCACATAAGTAAATTGATTAATCTAAGTTAATACATAGTTAAGTTTTATGTTAAATTAAATGTTCATAATATGATTTTATCTTAGCGGGTAGGTTTTAAAAGGAAAAATTACATTTTGATTTCTACTACAAATTCACAAATATATCCGTGGCATCACGATGTTCCATAATGCTTTAATATTAGAGCGCATTATTGATTGTGATGAATCCACCGACAAGTTTGTAGTCTTCGTACAAAGGAAGGTGCAAAATCAAATACAATAGGAGCGTCAAATGAAAAAATGAAATCGTTTGTTTGAAAAATACACCGTTTTACACAGAGATACGGTAGTTTTTTCATTTGATAAGTTTTCGATATAAGTCATTTGTTGTGCGTAGAAAGAACAACCACTTGGATTAAAGTTTTGATAGTATTTCAATTACGACAAGGTGTGTGCCTGTGGGTGTGAGGCGACAAAGGTTCTGGTACGCATACAGCTCCAAGGCCTTTCTAACTATTTAAATGTTCTGAGGTACAACCATAACATCGGTCAAACAACGTAGGTACTTATATAACCACTTTTGATTTTGTAATTACTTTATGTATGGGAGTAGATAAAATAATTTAATACTGAAACTAAATGTTGTAATTATATACCAAAAATCCCACTGGATTTTGACATTTTGATAGATTGTAATTTTTATCATTCGAAACTTATGATTTTACGTTATTTTACTGACTTCTGTCAGGCACGTAGCAGACGGAAATCTGTAGTCCCAGCCTACCCCTCCGGGAGACAGGCGTGAGTATATGTATGTATGTTCACTACGTTAGTTTCGTAAACAAGCACTCGTGTACTAACCCAAAATAACGCAATGTATCAAATTATTAGGTCTTTACATATTAAATTGCCGTTTTCTATAGAATATGAAGGAAACTCAATTTTCAGTAACTAACATTTTTGCATTTTTTTTAGGAATGACAAATCCAAATTATGTTATTTGTTTTGTTTCTAAATGAGACAACGTTAAGCTAACAGCAACATTAATTTATTTTTTGTAATGTTTGTGCTGTAAAAAATTATTACGAATCTTATCATGGAAATGGATGGCATTTAGGACGAACTGTTTTTGAAGATTTAATTTTGGTTATCAAACTAACAATAAAAACAAAATTCAATACGTAGATGTAAAACCTTGAAATCAACTTTCAAACGAAAAACAAATAATGGTAGAAGCTATTGAATTACAGGAACTATGAACTCATGAATCTGTAAGAAAATTTCGGCAATTTCATATGTAAAGACAATATGTTACAGTCGCACAAAATACTATCACTAGTCACTACATAGTATAAAAAAAGTCGCTTCCCGCTGTCTGTCTGTCCCTATGTATGCTTAGATCTTTAAAACTACGCAAAGGATTTTGATGCTGTTTTTTTTAATAGACAGAATGATTCAAGAGAAAGGTTTATATGTATAACACATGCATAATATAGTAGAGAAATACTAATAATTTTAGAGGTTTCTAAAGTGATGTAGTAAATAAACACATTTTTTTGCGCTTACATTGCAAACGCCGGCTGAACCCTACCTTAAAAAAGTCTACAAAAAATCCGCAATGGTATATGTCTATCTCTTAGGAATAACCTACAATAACAATTTTTTATCCTTTACTTTTTACGGGAAATAATGGCTTATTTACAAAGCGATTTTAAATAATACAGCATTAATCCTTATGGAATTAAGTACCTTAAATACTTTAGTATATTTAGTATCAGCATTGCACCCGTGCAAAGCTGGGGTGGGTCGCTAGTTTGCTATAAATCAGGATTTATGTGAGAATTTGAAATCACAGTATTTGCTTTGTAGCCATTTTGTAACCTAAGCCATTCGATTCAAATGTTTATTCATATCACACAGCAGCATTTAGTGGCATGCCACCTTTATTCCAGGGCTGGTCTACATTTGAAAGCTTAATTTACAGCACACAGCCTCCAATTACTGTGTGTTTACATATTTATGTTCTGGCCGCCATGTTGAATGTATTATGTTGGAATCAATTTGGATCAGAATGATTGATTAAAAAGAGATATATTTTGAAGGGTAAATAAAAAGCGTTTGAGTTACAGTAAATTGTTCAAAATAAAAAACAAATATAAGTACTATCGAGGAAAGTTGTGCAGGAACACTTTTCGCTTTTATTACAATGAAAGATGTTTTTTAAAGGTGGTAGAGCTGATGCCAGGCTCGACTGTGGAGGTACCACCATCTTACTTGGAGAACCCCTCGAAGATATTCTGCAGTTTATCTATCTTTTTTTTTCTTTTTTTTTTTTCTCAGACAACTTAGACTGGAACATATCGCAATTTTTTAAGGTCGCCAGCAAATGAGATTTAATGAAATATATTTATATATGTAATGTAGGTATAACAGATACACTTATTACTGGTCAGTTTTAATGTAATATAAGTAATTAAATAATATATGTGTATAGGTAATAGTTTTATGTCATAAATAATAATATGGGGATATATGCAGAGAAAAAATAAAGGTTGGGCTTACTAAATTTTAATAAAAAACAATACACTTGAATACAATAAAACTATAGGAATAAGGAATAAATAATGCTATAAATATATGCAATACATATAATAAATATATGCCTATCTCCGTCCATTCGATTAGTCTTGCTAAGGAGAAGGGCAAGAAACTTAGCAAGATCATGCCTTTTTTTATATAATATTAGTTTTAACTAAAAAGTAAGCCTATAATATAATTGAATATAGAGATACAAAATACAACTGTGACCAAAAGGGTTTTTTTAGGCTTGTTGCGATGTCGGAACCATTAAAGAGCCCATCTTGCTAAGTACAATACTCCCAAAGTAATAATGCGCATACAAATCTATAGCCGAGCGACCGGACGTACCACGTGACCTTATTGATTGTATAGAAAGTGTAAGGAAATACGAACTTTGCCGAACAGTGGCGAAGATTTGTATGCGCATTATAATCTATGTAGTATTATTAAATATGCATTTTTAAAAGTATTTTTGCTATTATTAGTTTATTTTTTTCAGATTTACATATTTACTCATTAAACAACTACAATTTATTTATTTTTCTTATCATTTTTATGTATTTTATGCTTTACGCTTTTTATTTTATTTTATTTTAAGTTTGATATTATTATGTTATAGTTATTAGTTTTAATTTTAGTAGGATCCAGCAGAATACCAGCGCTGTGGCTTCGGCTGTGGCATTAAGCTGAGCTGGACTCCTTTTTCATAACCACAGAATATGGCTATTTCGTTTTTAATTTGTTTTATTTTTTGTTTTGTTTTCTGTGGTGTCTGAAATAAAGCTCTTTTCTTTCTTTCTTTACTTTGGGAGTACTGTAGTCGGTTTTTCAGTGTTGCTAACACCAAAAATAATATTAATTTCATTAATTCAGCTCGCTTTGAAGAAGCAACTGATGAACGTGAAAAAGTGATAATCCACAAAGTTACGCAGGTAAAGCCTCCAACCGCAGACGAAAGATAAAGTTCAGCAGCCTACATTTTACAAAATGCCTGTTTGGGCTCTTGGGACACACAAGCTTTATATTTAGAGATGTAATATAGTTTCAGAAGTACATAGAACCTCACTCATCCATCACAAGGATTAACAAAGAAAATAATACTTTTTGCGTTTAAACAATTTACGCGATAAATACATCATCAAGACATGAATCCCCGAGGGAGTGTCAGAGGTTTTTCGAGTAAGTATTGACTGTGAAATTAAAGTCACAGTCCACACTCGTACACCCACGTTTTACCAACAATTATTACGTCCCACCGTGGTGGTTGGTGAGCCGTAACGCCATAAAAATGAACCAACAGCTTAAGGGGCAGGTAGCCTTGAGTGGAACTGTGTGGCTGTGTCGGTACAAATATCGGAAACTATCTTGAAATACCGCGCACTGCCTTACGGCGACATCGCTGGGTCTCCGGATAGCACAAAATAGGAGAAAATAATATGATTATGTATAAAATATATATGTATACCTATTTCTAGAACAAATATAGATATATGTTTGTGCCCGAAGTACGGCTCAGCATCCATCACATTGAAACGTCCTAATCGTCAAGGAATATGGGTGTGCGAGTGTGGACTGTGACTTGCACTTTTAGAGTCCACAAACACCTCTTACACTATCTAGACTGTGTATTTATCTACATCTATACTAAATATTAATTTCTTTGTTTGTATGTATGTAAAGTAGGGCCACTGAGTGATGGCACCTATGACGTTGAAATGCCTACAAAGTATCGTAATTATTTATAAGCAAGTGTGAATAAAAAAATGTAATTCTTCATTGTTGATAGTGATGTACTACTTGTTTCGGTTATTATTTTTCGATTTGAATGTTGCTTTATTGTGCAATAGAATTCGTATAGAAACAAAAAAATATATTTTTGTAAAAAAGTTTCTCATTTGGTATAGGTCGTGTTTGAGGTCGCAAAGTTACGCAATAATATTTAATTAAAAAC
Source organism: Ypsolopha sequella (assembly GCA_934047225.1). Classification (NCBI taxonomy): domain Eukaryota; kingdom Metazoa; phylum Arthropoda; class Insecta; order Lepidoptera; family Ypsolophidae; genus Ypsolopha; species Ypsolopha sequella. The sequence continues at coordinate 4,949,305 of OW204002.1, read as the reverse complement.
TAAACAATGACGAAATTAAACTAACCGAAAATAAATGATAGTAAAATACTTTTTTCGATTTAGATATTTAAACAACTCTTTTCAACTTCGCTCAAGGTGTTGCGGGGCCCCCTGAGCTTGGGGGCTACGCCACTAGGTTTGGCACATTTTCCTTTTGTATTATTATGTTGAATGTTGAATAACGTCTCTAATGACGTCCTCATCACTAAATGCAGCTGTCATAAGTGCCATCACTCAGTGACCCTACTTTAGTATCTATATGTCTGTAGTATCTCTGAAACTACTTATTGAACAGATTATGAAAATTTTATCACTGTTGTAATGGTCAGATTCTTCACTTGGACATAGGCTATAGTTTTGTGGTATTTGAAGGTAGTTTTATTTTTATTTAAGTTTAGCGAGTGTGGGTACGACGAATTTTGATCAGTTTCTTTCCGATAAATATAAAGTGATACGTATAACAGCTTTTTATTTAATGAAATATCTAAAAACTCGATAAGTTTGTTCTCTGCGGACGGGCAGTTCTCTGGGGGAACCGCGGTCAAAGTGCTTATTTTGATCATTGACCTATTCTGATATAAAGGTCTGTGGTACCCATCAACTCCTTCGAAACTTATTGCAGCAGTATCTACCAATAGAACAACATCTATACCTAAGAGTTTTGCTGCGAGTTTGTAAGCTGCTTACGTTAATCCGATTACAATATTTGTGTACACGCCTATACTGCTCTGAATCAAAGCTACTTTAAGTATTATATCTAGTTACAAAACGATTTATTCTTATAATTGAGAGGGTTTTGTTTGATCGGCTTAACTTTGTCATTGATGTGATATTTGCGAAATTCATGAATAAAACATAGTGGATATTTGTACAAGCAACTACCTTTGTACCTGCCAAATAGTTTGTTTTAAATATTATTGGAGTTTAAAAGAGTTATTCGGTTTGATAAAATTAATGTTTACCGACACGACTTTCGATGCAAGATGGCGCCACAACACGATGCTTGAAGTGGAATGGCGCCATCTCCCAACGAAAGGGCACAAAGTGTCGTGAAACTGGTACCTTCCAATATACCAATATACAAATAAATGTAAAGGAAGTTGTAAGTACACGGATTGTAAAGATCATATCGGGAAAATAAAACCACTGAATAAGTACTATGACCACAAAATAACCACTTACAGAATGTTTACTCCGGATAACTAGCGAAAACAGGCGCACGCACACATAGACGCGTACGTACGACGATCTCGGAGATATTCGGGTGAATTCCAATACGAAATTCTGCCGAGATCATCATACGTACGCATCTATGCATGTGTGCGTCTGTTTTCGCTCCGTCGTCCAGTCGGCCTTCTGGTAGTATCTATTTTGTGCCATGACTATGTTTTTAACTCCTATTGTCAGAACAAACTCGCGTTACCTTTTGTTTTGCGTGGGACTGTAGATTTTGGTGACACGACCACATTTTTTCCTTAAAATTAAAAAAGAAGACGAAAATAATATGTTACCTAGTTACTCAAATTATACTTTTTTCATTAGCAGGCCAATTGATGTAAGACTTGAGCAAAAATGTGCACATATAAAGGTGGCTGAAAATCAGCGCCAACCAAAGCACGTTTTAGATGAGACATAGCTTATATCTTTTTGTCGTGTTGCTCTTTTTATTTATAGATTACCCTTTTCTCAAGTTAATCCTTTTTGCTTTGTTAATTCTAAGTAACCTACTTTTTGAGAATAAGCCAAAAAAAATTAAACTCCAATTAGTGGAAGATACCTTAGGAATAAACAGGCCTATTAAATACTAAGCTGTTTTGCTCACCGTAACTAAACAAAAAACTGTAGATTTTTATCTCAGGGATGATGTATCGAGGGCAACGGCTGGAAATAAAGACACGGTATCTTTACAAAAAAGCAATCTGGTTCTTTGCATAAAACTTAAATGCAGAAGAGTTTCTGGCTCGACAGAATAAAAAAATTGCACAAACCATTCTTGACAGAAAATCCGGACATGAAGTGTCATTACAATTTCAACAACACCAATATAGGATTATGTTTATTTTGCGAAATCCATCGCTATGAATACTCTAAATATTATTAGAGTGCATTACAAACTAGAAAAGATCAATCAGAAACAAACCCAAAGACAAGAATTTGAAAAAATTCCCCGGGCCAGCATTCGAACCTGCGACCTCTTGTTATCAAGACAAGCGCGCTTCCAATATTGCGCCACCGAGGTTCCTACCCGGACCGGTGAATTTTTCCATCATACTTGTCCACTGTTATTTTTTTGCTTCTGTCTGATATACTAGCTTGTATATACTAAATTGGGGAATTTTTTCAAATTCTTGTCTTTGGGTTTGTTTTTGATTGATCTTTTCTAGTTTGTAATGCACCCTAATAATATTTAGAATATCAATATAATCTGGAAATTCTTTGAAGCAGGACATGGAAATGGCGCAGCAGATGGAGTAGGGGACTGGACATGACATTGCTGATGCATCTCGGTTTTTACTGGCTCTTAGACTACTAAAATAAAGTATTGTTGCTGTTAGCTTAATGTTGTCTCATTCATACACAAAAGAAATAACATAATTCGGATTTGTCATTCCTAAAAAAAATGCAAAACTGTTAGTACTGAAAATTGAGTTTCCTTCAAATTCTCTATAGAAAACGGAAATTTCATAGGTAAAGACTTTCGTCCAAGGTAAAGACCTATTTTATTAATAATAAACAGGGTCCTTAATTGGTTCTTAACATAACTTCAATGTCTATCATTCATCATTTTAAAATTTAAAGATTTAAAAATGTTTATAATTTAGGATGCTTAAAAAAAAAACCTATCCATTCAAGCAAGTTTACTAATAAAACGCAGTAAAACTTCGCTGCTGAATATTTCAGTGGAAAATATAGTAATTTGTCAACCATAGAATACAATACCAAAAAAAAATTGAAGGTCACAAAATTTGCTCCCCATTTCTTAGTAAAAAAACGACCCCTCGCCACACAAACTCAATGTTAACATCTCTAGTACGGATCGTAAAAACCGCAAAATGTTTACATTTCTAAACAGATACGTGGATAGCAGTTTGTGGGCATAGAGGTTAAATTGTATCTAGAGATACATACCCCCATTTCAGTGAAGGCTTGTCACGTTTAATCTACCTCGTAAAGTCGTAACAAATGTTTAAATGTATGGAATCTGGAATCTAAATGTTAACGGATCCTAAATTTATACAAGATTTTCTGATGGTCAACATTTTATTCCGAAATTTCTAACGTTAGGTTGGTTCAAATGAGCAGAATAAAAATCTTTGATTTTGTTATGTTAATTATACAGTGCACTACACGACACAGATTTTGAGCACTTGAATGTATTGACTCGATGGTAAAGACGAAAATACTTCTTGACCAAAATGTATGGAGTAGCTGACTTTTTAATAGTGATTTCAGGATTGGCCCCATAGTAAAAGTTGTGCGTAAAGTAAAGTAATATGTCCTGCTTAATTTTCTCAGCGACTAACAATCCATCTTGTATAGAGGGTACTAAGATGATGATGCCGCAGCCGGAAACTGGCAATAGTACTCTTCCATACGAACAAATTTTACTATGAAACCAACATTAAAACCGTAAAAACAGCTGTTTCGTATATTTTGGCTAAGTATGTGTTTTACTTTTGTGTGAAACAGCTGATTTCTTTTTCATTATTTGTTGGTTGTCCCCATAGTGAAAGATGTTCGTAGACGGGTGCTATCGCCAGTTTCCAATTTCCGCAACATCATCTTAAGATTTTACGCCCCTTTACGCCAGGATTTTCTTGAGATTCATACAAAAGGGAAAAACTGATTGTGAAGTCAACAGCTTTTTTTCTTATTTTTTTTTTCATAAGTCTCATCTAAAGGCATCTAACTACGTCCCTATAAAGCCCAAAAAGCAAAATTTGATGAAACATCTACATAATTATTGTCAGGACATTGTGAATATTGCCTCGTTTTTACGCCAAGTTTAGCAAGTTGTATAAAATAAAAAGAGAGAAGCACAGACGTCGTTCATGTAAAAAAGACCAAGTTTACCTTTACACTTTTCTATAAATAAACAGTTACCGTTTCATGGAAAACAGTTTTTACCTGAATCCATTTCACAAATTCGGTACTTTTTGAATGAGATGAGAGACGGATCTGAGTGCGGTGTGGGGAGTGAGGGAAACATATATAAAGATGTGTGCAAAGTTTCAATGATATCAAAGCCATCACGATGTCACAAACACCTAAAGCATTTATACGGCAGCTGAGCGAGATGTCCCACCTTAACACGCAGTAAAGACAATTATATTACTTCGATTACTTCATTATTCTGACATTAATATTGTCGGAATTTACTAATTCGTCCTTAGACTGAATTTGGTATCACAATCTTGTTAGGCTATGTAGCTCTAGTACTATACTGTTACCTCTATGTTCGTGAGTTAACATTGTGAATTTGTGACCGCACAGTAACAAGCGGTCAAACTTTAGGACGTTTATTGTTATTTGAATAGTTGTTACAGTTACTTCAGTTGTTACTCGATACAAAAATGTATTATCATACAACTCAACTACTCGAAGTTTTAACGACTGGGGTCAATCTAGCGCTCGGTTTAGATATTAACTATTTCTATACTTTATTTTCTTGTTTTCTTTTAGTAAAAGTATTTAGTATCAAGTATTTAGTAAAATATATTTCGTGGGCTGAAATATGTCGAGCAAAAATAAGATTTTATTGTTTTACTATTAAGAAATAAATAAAGCTTGAAAAAAGCACAATATATATTTATTATAGATTCATTTATTATTCAATAATATACATATAACGTCATAAAAAATATTCCACACGTACCAACCCGGTCACATTATGTATCTCGAGACCTGGCGTCGATGACGTCACGTCGCGTCGGCGCTCAGATACAGAGCGCGGGGAGGTGAAAGGAGAACGGGGGCGGATGGTTCGCATTCCAGCGAGGTCTCGAGATAATGTGACCGGGATATACAATCAAATTTAAATAATACACAATTGTGTCGATTCGGCGCAACACGACTTAACTTATTTTACAGGATTTTGTCTTTTTCTTTCTATATCGAAAAGACAAAGACAGAACGCTCAAAATAAGGTCAGTTCTGTCAAATAAGTTAAGTTGTGTAGCGCTGAATCGACACCATTAGCAATTAAATCAAGTGATTTAATTGTATAAATATATATAATATAAAATACAATACACATTCACAAAATACACATAATTTACATTGAATAACAAATTATACTTTATATTATTTTTAAATTCAATGTCATGATATCATTACATCATTCAATTAGAAAGTCGTTTACAAAGTAATAAGCCTTATTTTTTTTTATATTTTGAATTTATTTATAAATGAAGCGTAAAAATTATAAATTATATTATTTTAATTTATCGTAGACTCCAGGACCAAGACAAACCAAACATGGTTTTATGGTACTGAACAATGTTAATTGTAACTGAAAATAAATAAATAAATAAAAACAGCAATTTTTTTGCTTTCGCGACAGTTGATTAGAGAACGATAGACAATTTAAAAAAAAAGCATTGGTACAGGACGAAAGTTTAGCTCGATTCCGATTCTGGGCCTTCAGTTTGTGTGCGCATTTAGCTTTGATGGTTTAATCAGTTTTTTCTTTTTATCTTATTCTATCACCATCAAAAATTTGGTCTGATTCACCTGAAACTTTACATTTGTAGTGTATATTTTATACACTGAACCACCAATAAAAAGTTAGGCGGTTGAATTAGCGGGTATGTTCGCTGTGGCGCGCACCCAAGACTACTTCGGCATTATGAGGCTGCGTGCTGCCTCGCTGCTGCGCCGAGTGCGAGCCTCTACCAACAGCATCCTGAGCACGATACTGGATAGGATTGACAACCCATTCATTATGCATTGGGTGCTGTTGTCAATCCTACCCAATGCGAAATAAATTAGAAAACTGTAAATAATAATAGTTACTAACAATAGCAATTAAGTAAAACTGTTAATAACAATATGGATACAATATCCGAAATAAACGTTGTTGTTATTATTAGAGATGAAACGGATATCCGGTTACTATCCGGTATCCGGCCTATCCGGCCATATTTTTGGTATCCGGTATCCGGCCGGATAGTAGTCAGTATCCGGCCGGATACCGGATACTTAACTCAACATACAAAAAGTCGTTTAAATCACAAAATAGTTGTATCAATGATTAAATAATCTAAATTCTAATACATAAAGTGAATAAGAATTGAGCTATGGTAGATAAAGACAAGCTTTACATCAATTGTTGGGAATAAACGTTTATGCTTTTCTTCATACATTACACCAGCTTCTTTTGCTCTCACAATATACCGAATGTAACTCAACATGTATCTTTTAATAAAAACACATGGTCATACTGAAATCATACTAAACAACTTTTCCAAAGAAACATGCTTGTGGAAATGAAAAAATATTTTCATGTTTCCATACTCATTTTGAAAACCTACTGTTCACGCTACGCTACGTTACCAGCGTGACGTTCGAACATGACGTGTGATTCGCGCGCGCATGCGCGGATGACCACCCCCCCCCCCGCCGCGCGCGGGTCGAGGCGCGCGCGGGCGCTGGACTCGCTCTGTTCCGTCCGAATCGTCTAGAGAACGACACATGTGTACACATTCGCGCCGCCGATACAAACAATCTCGCGTATCCTGTGTTATATATCAGTGCTGTGTATTAATCCAAGACATCCAGCTCATCACTGCTCATCACCGCCAACTCAATCAGCTCAACGAGAGGAGACGAAACACGGCGGATTTGCCAGCCCATCGAAACATACCAACCAGGTCAGTGCACCCACATTGTTTCCCACAATCTTTTCTTCTCCCGTGTCATATCCTCAAATCTCATCATCTCTGCATTTCTGTAGCCAGCGGCTACATTTTTGGCCCTTCGAACCGTTACTGAACCAGCCCCCGTCGATTACAGTCCATTTTCAATCCAAGAAAATTTTTGGTTTATATCACCCCCCGCCTATCCCCCGCCGGCCCGTAACTTTGTTTGAACCAGCCCCCGTCGATTTACTACAGTCCATTTTCACCCGGTTACATATTTTGCCCCCTTTCCCGGCAAAAAATATTTTGTGGTCTCGAATACCTATTGCGGGTAGGTAATTAGAACCGCCGCCTAGAAAATTCCATTTATCGGTATAGAACCGGCCCCCCCCGCCCCTTTACAGAATAAACTCAGTTTGTTATTATTATTCAGCTCAGATAATATAAGTATATTCATTCAGCCCAATTGTTTATTACAGTCCACTATACTTCTTTATTAAACCCAAATTTTACGAGATTTTGCGAGATATTTTTTTTTTTTGTCGGTGCGAGTATAAATTTGCTTTATTTCGTGCACTTATATACGTCACATATACGTAAGTTACGTGTGTTGAGTACATAAGTACACACGTTATACGGTTACGTATTATTACGTTGATTAAAGCTTGATTAGCATCATTGGATTGTCCGCTCATTTAGATACGATTTCTGCCAGGTAAACGCATTCTTTGTTGTTTATGAGTTCGAGGCAGTAGGCAGGTATTTTATTCTATAAATAGAATTTTCGACGACTGATGTTGTTGTTGTAAAGGTACTTTCGTGTAAACAAGAACCAACGTGTATTGTCGGCACATGATTTCAAGGCAAATAACATAAAAGTGAACAGGTTCATCGGCCCTTTTCGATATTTTTGTGTTGCGGTAATCTCACGTCGCAGTAATAGTATTCCGGACAGTTTGATCGTGTTATTGTCTGCTTTTTAACCGGATATATATATAGCACAAATATAGTAAAAAAATTTGTTTTTTCATCTCATCTCTGCTCTTGTTGTTTGTGGTACACATATAGGGTGTTCCACGTTGGTTTATCAGCCCATATACAGGTTGTTTAAAAAAAATAATTTTTTTTTTTTTTTTTTTCTCTCTCTCTTTCGTGTTTATTTAAGAGTTCCGTATTCCGTTTGAACATAGTCATTGTTACTTCATCCGCGCAAGTGTCTCAGCTCTGTTCATCTGTCTCATTAATTATTTTGGTTGTACGTCCGCTCTTATAGTTCAGATCAAACTCGTTGCGTATTTTGTCTTAGTAATCAACCACCTACTTTAACAGAATTAAGATGCCTTCGAAATCACAAGCCGCGATGTTTCGTGAGGCCGTAAAGGCGATAGTTCTGTTAAAGGAGATCGGTGCGGCGGTAGAGGCAGGCGACAGAAAAACTTATTCTGTGGCGGACTTCACCGCTCGTTACGCAAACATACAAAGCGTTAAAACTAAGTTAGAGAACGTATATTACGAGATCCTTGACGATGAGGATTTGTCCGACGAAACTGAGGCAGCCTACACAAAAAATTTTCAGTCGGCACTTAGCAACTATGATGCTATCCTAGTGGCATTCGAAAACTTAAAAGAAAAATCAGCTCTTCCGGACAAGACGCAACCCCTCAGCCCAGGTACACCCGTTGGTGTTCTACCAAAAATACCCATACCCGAGTTTCATTCGAACGTTGAAGAATGGCCCTCATTTATTGCCGTTTTTAGGAGCCTCGTCAGTGAGATGGCTACAGTCTCGGATGCTGTCAAACTGCATTACTTGTTAGGCGCCCTAAAGGGTGAGGCACACGATATGGTGAAACACCTCTACCCTACCAACGAGAATTATCCCATAGCCATGGAAATTCTCACCAAGCGTTACGACAATCGTCGTGTACTCATTGACCGGTTTGTGGACATTATAATGAACCTTCCGCACATCCACATGCGATCGGATATCCGCACATCATTCTTAATTCCGCTTATCTCAGCGCAAAGCGCTCTCCGCAATCTGGATCTGCCCATGAAGGATTCTGACTATGTTTTCGTGTCAATGGTGGTGCGAAAACTACAAGGCGAGCTCCGCACTCTTTTCGAGCGGAAGTACGGATCTCGTGCAACTCTGCCCACGCTCAAGAACCTCATTGAGTTTCTGGAAGAGCACGCACGCTGCAAGGAGAATGAGTCATCGTTCCTTGCGTCACAGGAGGCTCCTTCTTCATCACGGCTCGGCCCGTCAGAAAGGCTCGCTCAGCTCAATAAGCTGCTTCAGCCCACTCGAGGTACTCCACGTCAGCCCTACCAGGCTCATCAAGAGTTCCGCCCCATAGCTCCTCGACAGGACAATCGCTCCCCCCGTCCTATTCGTCAACCATTTATGGCATTTGAGACAGCGCCAGTTTACTCGGCCCGATCATCCCCATCACCCACTCGCCGACAGAATTATTCGGCTCAACTTTCTTCCCCTACTGGTGGTATGCCATGCCCATACTGCAGGAATAGGGGACACAAACTCATCGCCTGCCCAGAGTTCAACAACCAGCCAGTTCAAGGTCGGTGGGACTTTGTGAACTCACGCAACCGGTGCCGACGCTGTTTGGGTCCTCATTATGAGAACGAGTGCAGGTCTACACGTGCATGCAAGGAGTGTGGGCGGTCTGACCACCATACTTCACTGCATCGCCATGGGGCCATGTCTCCGACACGCTCATCTGCTCATTTGCTGCCTCCGTCTCTACGTGAGCAGCCCAGACAGCGCTCAGCGCATGAGCCTCAGTACCGTTCGGCACATGCTACACAGGCATATACGTCCCATCCCAACTCGCCCACTCAATCGCGATCGCCAAGTAGGTCTCGGGTAGGTAGTCAACAGTGACTACCTACAATAACAGAGCACTATGAAGGCGAGGACGACCAGCACTCAGCACACTCAGCACACTCATCACACATTCACTCATCACATACACACTCAGTTCATTCTCACTCAATGACTTCAACTCCAACAGAAGATTCCTGTAACTCCGCACAACGTGTAGTGAACGTCACTAACACACCAATTTTTTTGCCAACCGTCTCACTTAAAATAGCAGACGTAAATGGTCAATTTCACTCAGCACGAGCCCTGTTAGACTGTGGAAGTATGCTGACTCTTTGTTCTCAGCGCATGGCCACAATTTTAAATTTACCATTAAAACATACATCTCTAAAAATCGCAGGAGTTGGAAATCAGCACACACAAAACTCAAAGGCATCAATCACAATTGTATGCCGACCTACTCACCGTGACACACCTATGATCACGGCCACAGCCCATATATTGAAGAACGTAACTGGGTACCTACCGTTGGAAAAGGTTCCAGATCTCGCTCAGTTAACAGGTCACCCACCGATTCCTCTTGCTGATCGAGAATATCACACACCAGCTCCGGTTGATCTAATACTAGGATCTGACGTTCTTGGTCAAGTGTTAGACGGAACCAAGGTTTCGCTCGGCCCTGGCAACCCCATAGCCTTCGGCACGATATTCGATTTTACATTGATTGGACCTTTCGAAAGTTTACATACCTCACCCACGAATCAGGTCAACTCAGTTCACATTGTCGGCTCTCACACGGACTCAGAGCATTCCACTCATGACATTCACAAAAGTCTTGAGAGGTTTTGGGAATCCGAGGAACCCCAAACCTACAAGCATACCAGCCCATTAGAGGATCAGTGTGAGGACATTTTCCGCACCACAACTACTCGTGAACCATCAGGTCAATATGTGGTTACACTGCCCTTTCTGCACAACGCGCCGACATTAGGTTCCACTCACGCTATTGCACTGCGCAGGTTTCTCAACTTAGAGAAGAAGCTGCAAGCGAACCCGCCCTTCCGCTCGAAATACGTAGAATTCATGTCAGAATACATAAAATTGGGACATATGTCGCCGTGTCACCCCAATACCTTTGCTCATAAATCCCATTTCTATATCCCACATCATGGCATATTCAAGCCAGGATCAGAAAAGTTACGCTGCGTGTTTGACGGAAGTTGTAAAAGCTCAAATGGCGTCAATTTAAATGATTGTCTCCATACAGGTCCAGCTCTTCAACAAGATATTGTTGACATTATCATGTCCTTCAGGATCTACTCACAAGTTTTCAGCACAGACATCCGAATGATGTTCCGAAATATACTCATTCACCCAGAGCAAAGACGTTTTCAACTCATTCTCTGGCGGTCTTCACCCGACCAGCCCTTGCTCACGTATGCCCTTAATACCGTCACATATGGATTAAGGTCCAGCCCATACCATGCCATCCGCACTTTACTCCAATTGGCTGATGACGAAGGTCATCGCTACCCCCACGCTGCTCAGGTCCTCCGCAAATCAATATTTGTGGACGACATTCTCTCAGGTGCAGATTCTGTAGAATCTGCTCAGTCGCTCCAAAGCGAACTGATCGAGTTACTCGCCCTAGGTGGCTTTCAGCTCAGTAAATGGACCTCCAACTCGCCCCAGCTCCTTGAACGATTTCCAGATGACCAGTGCGACATGCCCAAGGACTTTGACTTCAGTCCCGACTCTAATTCCATTAAGGTTCTGGGAATACAGTGGATTCCTCAAACTGATGAGTTCACTTATCGCATTTCTCTGCCCACTCATGCTCAAGTCACAAAGCGCTCCATTCTCAGTACAGTAGCGTCTCTCTATGACCCCAATGGCTGGGTTACTCCAGTCATCTTCCGCGCAAAGATTCTTCTCCAGAAGCTTTGGCTTCTGAAAATAGGATGGGATGAGCCTATCTCTGAAGAAGTCCACACAGAGTGGCAACACATCTCAGAGGATCTTCCTCAGCTCTCAAACCTCCGTTTACCTCGGCACATTTGTAAGTACAAGCCCACGTCTACTTACTCACTTCACGGGTTCGCGGACGCATCAGAGGCTGGCTTTGGTGCCGCTATCTACCTTCATGAGCGCAATATCACTGGACATGTCAATGTACACCTAATCATTGGCAAGTCCAAGGTCGCACCCATAAAGACTCGTCTCTCAATCCCGAAATTGGAGTTGTCAGCCGCGACTCTTTTATCTCAGCTCATGACTCGAGTGTCAGCCCAATTGTCAGCTCATATAGCCATTCAAACACACACATGCTGGTCAGATAGCACAATAGTGTTGGCATGGCTCAATACGCCACCTCACCGATTACAGACTTTCGAGGCCAATCGAGTGGCTAAGATCACAGCTATTTCAACTAGCCATACGTGGAGGCATGTGCCCACGAACCTCAACCCTGCTGACTGTGCAAGCAGAGGCATGTCTGCCCAGTCTCTCTCACTTCATGACCTTTGGTGGTCACCCAGTTGGCTCAAATAACCTACCTGCACTTGGCCCAAGATGCCACCCGCTCTAGGCCATCATGCTCTCCCAGGCCTTAAGCCCAAAAAGGTACCAGCACACATAGCAGTCCCAGATATCGATCTGGACTTGCTCACTCGCTACAGCTCACTTGACAAGCTCATCGGAGTGACGGCTTGTATTAAAAGGTTCATATTCAATTGTCGGCACAGCCCAGATGCACGGCGCTCTGGTCCGTTGACAGCTAGTGAACGCAGGGACGCTCTGTTGCACTGGGTCCGCTCTGTTCAGCAAAATGAGTTTGCTGAAGACATTAATCGTATCCAGACTGATAAGGTTTGTCCCGTTCGGCTCCAGCGCCTCTCGCCCTTCATAAAGGACGGCCTCTTGAGAGTCGGTGGTCGTCTCTCTCACGCGTCAATTAGGTATGACGCTCAACACCCACTCATTCTACCCAGCTCAAGTCCGCTCGTAGATCTCATCATAGACCACTATCACAAAATACACTGCCACCCTGGAGCTGACACATTACACGCCATATTACGCCAGCAGTACTGGATTCTGTCCGCTCGTCGTATTATTAGACACCGCGTGTTTAAATGTATTAGATGTTTCCGGTGCCGCGCTCAGCCTAAGGCTCCGCTCATGGCTGATCTCCCAGCAGACAGAGTTACTCCTCAGCCAGTTTTTAGTCACGTCACGACGGACTTTGCTGGACACTTCTTCGTTAAATCCAGCACGTTGCGGAACGCGAAACTCATAAAAGCGTACTTTTGTATTTTCGTTTGCCTCGCAACAAAGGCGGTTCATTTGGAACCAGTCTCTGCACTCTCCACGGAAGCGTTCTTTGCGGCATTGCAACGTTTTATCTCACGTCGCGGTACTCCGGTTCTCATTCGTTCAGACTGCGGCACAAACTATGTAGGTGCTAGGAATCAACTCATTGAAGTTCAGAACTTCCTCAGGTCAAACAATGATGCAATCGCTCACAAGCTCGCGAATCAGCACATAACTTGGTTACTGAACCCGCCTAAAGGGCCTTGGTTCGGCGCACTGCACGAAATAAACGTAAAATCCACCAAGCAACTACTTTATCGCGTGATAGGTGAACAGCACCTCACTTTTGAGGAATTCTCTACTCTTTTGGCTCGAATTGAGGCTGTACTCAATTCAAGACCCCTCTGCCCAATTTCATCCGACCCTACGGACTTTGAACCTCTCACGGCCGGACATTTCATTATTGGTCGTCCGCTCACCGCTCTACCTGAGCAGTCTTTTGACGACAGACCCATATCTGCTCTTAAACGGTTTCAACTCATTCAAGGGCTCTCTCAGCGCTTTTGGACTCTCTGGTCCAGATCCTACCTCCATACCCTGCAAACCCGCTCCAAATGGCTCTCCCCTTCTTCCCCTCCTCAAGTGGGTGAACTGGTCCTCATCAAAGAGGATGACCTGCCTCCGCTCCAATGGAAGTTGGGAAGAATTCTCCGCACGATACCTGGCAAGGATGGAGTGATACGAGTTGTGGATCTGGACACAGCTCATGGAAATCTGCGACGACCTGTGTTCAAGATAGCCAGGCTGCCGTTGGATTCAGCTCAAGAGGAGCCGCAGCCCCGGCCCCCCCAGGATGTTCACGCTACGCTACGTTACCAGCGTGACGTTCGAACATGACGTGTGATTCGCGCGCGCATGCGCGGATGACCACCCCCCCCCCCCGCCGCGCGCGGGTCGAGGCGCGCGCGGGCGCTGGACTCGCTCTGTTCCGTCCGAATCGTCTAGAGAACGACACATGTGTACACATTCGCGCCGCCGATACAAACAATCTCGCGTATCCTGTGTTATATATCAGTGCTGTGTATTAATCCAAGACATCCAGCTCATCACTGCTCATCACCGCCAACTCAATCAGCTCAACGAGAGGAGACGAAACACGGCGGATTTGCCAGCCCATCGAAACATACCAACCAGGTCAGTGCACCCACATTGTTTCCCACAATCTTTTCTTCTCCCGTGTCATATCCTCAAATCTCATCATCTCTGCATTTCTGTAGCCAGCGGCTACACCTACTTTAAATTTTAAAAGGGCACTGGGCGGGCAGGTTCAATTTTGTTTTTTCAATATGTTACTTTGGAAAATTTGTTCAGTATGAACAGTATATTACGCGGTTTCATTTAAAGATACCTGTCCATTTATATACAGTATACACCAATCCAAGGAGACAAAAGATACATATTTACAAACTTCGTTAGGATCGGAAATTGTTTCGCGTTTGCAAACCAGCATTTGTATGATTGCGATACGATCATTTAGAAATGATCTTCATTTAAAAAATGCACGAATAATCTCGCCCACTTGCACCCGCACGCACCTTGGTGCGTAATATTTAGACTTGGTCAATTAGCGCGAAACGCATATCTTGTGCCGGATATCCGGCCGCCGGATATCCGGCTATCCGGCCTAGTGCCTCGCCGGATATCCGGTATCCGGTATCCGGCCAAATCACTATCCGTTTCATCTCTAGTTATTATTATTAAATTTACTTTATTTAAATATCTCGAAAATTTTGCAGCGATAAATCAGGCAATTTCCTTTAAATTACAACAAGTTACACCCCACAGGTAAAACCTTGGATGAAATTTTGTTAAATCTTAAGATAGCATAACAAGTTTTTAGCGTAGTCCTCTCAGCAAATATCTTTATCACTGATAGTTTAGATTTTCCCCATACTGCCCGGTCTCAACGCACTACCCCACATTATATGTCTTGAGTATAGAGATGGGCGCGGGAAAATTCCCATCGGGAAAATCCCCGGGTTAATTCCCGTTTGGGAAAATTTCTGGTGTTTATCGGGGAAAATTCCCAATCGGTGGGTTTTTTTAATTTTTCTTTACAAATACTATGAAACTTAAAATGAAACTTACTGCAGGTGATAGAGGAAGTCACAGCCAACATTTTATTTCCTTACACTTAAGAGTATGACATAGCCAAAACAAAAACCAGTTCCGGGCGTGGCTTATTCTATTTTACGATAGCGCGCAGGGGGAAATTCGTCCCGGTCTCTAAGCTCGCGTCACCATAGCAAAAATACGAATAGAGTGGACGAGGCAGGGTCAAAAGTAATACGTATTTTATTTTATCTAATTTATTAGTGTATTTCGATCATCGTCACACGGCATTGATCCTACTTGCTATCACGTCGGGACGTAAATTTATTATGGTCGGCTAAAAGTGGTTTTTTGAGTGTTTGATTTATCAGTTGACCCTCGGAACATTTCAGACACTCCTTTAGAGATACATAATAATATTGTGACGATTAATTGTCACCATTACCCATTCTTTAAATATTTTTCGCCCGTTGAGCTGGTTTTACACTTGCGGGAAAATAAATTGGACCAAAAATTTCTTTACAAAAATGTTTTACTAAAGTTGTTATTACAAAAAGTGGAAACTAACAAATATTCTCAGAAGGAATGCACCACGTCACTATCTATCTCACTGTAGCCTATATCAATTATGCCTCTCTCATTCAACCACGTTTAACTGCGTTACTATCTCATTCCAACTCATTTTAAATAGCGTCACTATTTATCTCACTCTAACGCGTGTTAAATGGCATTTCTAATGAACGTCAAATATTTTTACTGCCCGCCACTCTTTCATTCTAAATTCTAATTATTTTAAAAAATACGCAGCTCCTTTGGTAGTAAAATAGCAATAACTTTTTTTTCAAAAGTAATACACAGAAATTGCCAGATCATTTGAAAAACAATATTTGATGAGCCGTTATTTAAGACAATTTGCAAAACTAACATAGGACATTTTTTTTCAGGGTGTGGTATCGAACTAACCTAATTACAAAAAATTGCTCATAAATTGGGTTTTTATTTTTCTTCCTGATGTAACAGAATTTCAAGGTTTATTTTTGACTTTATCAATAGCATGACTATTCAGAGTTGCGCAACAAAAATTTTATTCTTAGAATTTAGAACTGGTTAGCTTTGACTCTCAAAAATCTATTCGAATTTATAAAAGTACCATCAACTCGAAGACTATCTACTTTTTGCTGAGGTCATAATTTGATATTCTGGTCAGTCATGAGCTGGCCTACCAGCCTTCCAAGGGAAAGCGTTGACTTTTGGGACACCTGTTTACCCTTGGGATAAATCGCCAAGTGTTTAAAATATAGAAATTTATTTGTATCATAGTTTGAAATGTTCAGGTCCCTTTACGCAAAATGAAAAAACAAAACTCTTTTAGGATTAATTTGTTGTCCCTATGTTTGTCTGTTTGTCCGTTTGTCTAGGCAATTTTTCTGGGTAAAATTAATAAATGCTAATATTTACAGCCCTGTAAAATATACATATTATAACGTTTTTATGGTCTTTTGTTTAACTTTTTCATACAAATTTTCTCCTTATGAAAATATAGAGATCAACACTTCACATAATATTTTGCATTTGAAAAATATAAAACCATATCTTTCTATTCTAAAGGGATTAATAATTTACTGTTTGTTCAATGTGGCGATAGCTTTGTTTATTTTTTTTTTCTTTGTTACAAAGATAACAAATATTTTCATACAAGGTTTTCCTTAAGGGCTATTTCTCCGAATTTGTAACAAAATATTAAGAAATAATTATAACGGTAAAGTACAACTTTTAGCTAAGACATATATAAACATATTTTAATGATATTATGGTATCTTCAAAATAATTGGGTTTTCCATAAGCGTGATATCAGATTATTTTAGAAATTTACGGCTGGTATCACGACGACGGATAAGCCAATTATTTTATTACTATTGTAATATAATTAAAAATATGTTAATGCATACAGCAGACTTTTAACTATAAGTTTTCTTAACTAAAAGTTGTATTTTTACTTATTGAAATTGTATTTCTCATCAAGAAGTGCAAGATGACAAGATATTCAAAATAAGTTAATTGAATTTGTGAAATGGTTTCAGGTCAAAGCAGTTTTCCATGAAACGGTAATTGTTTATACTTAGCAAAGTGTGTAAACTTAGTCATCTTAACATGAACGACGCCTGTATTTCTCTCTTTTTTATTTCCAGTATAGATAAAAGTATACAAACTTGTTAAACTTTGCGTAAAAACGAGGCAATATTGACGATATCCTGACAGCTATTATGATGGTGTTTTATCAAATTTTGCTTTTTGGGCTGTATAGAGACGTAGTTAGATGTCACTAGAATATACTCATGAAAAAAGATATGAAGAAAATAAGCTGTAGACTTCACATTCGGTTTATACCTATTGTATGAATTTCAAGAAAAATACAGGGGTAAAGGGACCTCTTAAGGAAAACCTTGTATTAAACTATTTGTTACCTTAGTAAAAAATAATTCAAGGAAAAAAATAAACAAAGCTATCGCCACATTGAACAGTAGATAATTAATCCCTTTCCAGTAACAGTAGACGACTAATAGAATTAATCCTTTAGAATAGAACAACATGGTTTTCATATTTTTTACATTATTTGTTCAACAATTCCTTTCTGTGTTGACTTTTAAATGCAAAATATTATCTCAAGTGTTCATCCCTACATTTTCATAGTGAGAAAATTTGTATGAAAAACGTAAAAAAAAAACGTAAAAACCTAAAACGTAATATAAATAAAAACGTCAAAAGTATGTTTTTACAGCTCTATAGAGGGCCGTTTATATTGGTATTTATTAATTTTACCCAGAAAAAATTGTCTAGACAAACGGACAGACAGCCAAACATAGGGATAACAAATTAATCCTAAAAGAGTTTCATTGTTTTCATTTTGCGTAACAGAACCTGAACATGTACCGACAGGATTATCTACGATCTAATAATTTTGCCATGCACTGTAAATATTTCAAAATAAATTTCTATATTTTAAATGCTTGGCGATTTATCCCAAGTAAGTGTACCTATATAATTTTCAAAAAACTTCACTTATAGGACCTGAAATGGTGAGCCAATACTAGAGGGTAATTTCACGAAAAGGTCATTGACCTTTGTTACAGATCTCAGTAAGTATCAGTAAATTAATTTGGGTTTCAATAACGATCACAAAATTATTCTTTTAGAGTAACATATATTATTTTCCCGCATAAAAGTATGAATTCATTCCAAATTCATTCGTTTTGTTGTTATGACTATGGCACGATGTAGCTAAATCACTCATACGCATATTTTGTTGAGTTTTTAACGGCAGGAATATGATGCTCCTCGAAATATTACTTTATAAAATTAATTTCAATGTGTTTTGAAGTAGTTTTGGGAGATATTTATAGCTTGCAAAAAAGGGCACAGGTTCCACGTCTTACGGGGGCGCCAACGCTAGGCGTAGACTGACAATATCTTGCTGCCGCTGACTGCATCAGTGGATTTACATATTTTTGGAAAAAGGGGGTGCTTTTTTTGACCCGAATAACGTGGTATTTGGAAAATGAATAGATATCATTCACACTAATTTTATTAAAAAAAAAACAAAAAAATCGCGAAAGCGATACCTGAAACAAAATCGATAAGAAGTGTGCAATAGAGGGTTACAAAAAAATTCATTGACAGTAGTTTGTGGAAAATGAATACCTTAAAGTTCAACCAAAAACATGTATTTTTTTTATGGCTATACGTAACCTAATTATTGCAACAAAATCATCCGAAAGCTGACATTTTATTTCTGTTTGTATTTTCGTTCCCCTTCTGCGAAAATATGCGCTTTGGAAACTACAGGTACTTGAAAATATTTAATTTTTTGTGATTGATTGCTGACGCTATTACAAACACCTTTTACTGGTAAAGTTTTTCTGAAATATGCATTATATCTTTGCCGAGACAAGTATAGACGATTCTTATGGTATCATCAGAATGAGAATCTGCTCCATCAGAGCCCGACTGGAGAAAAGTAATAATAAAATTATGAATGTTTTATATAATAATGTGTTGAATGTAATAGATCGACATTGGACTGAAATATTAATGTGTGAAAATTGTAAAATGAAATCAATCAAAGTTAAATGAAATTATTATTGCTGTAAAATTGATGACTTACTAACAATTACTAACCATATTTTAATTTTAATGTTAATTTTAATATTTATTATAACTAGTTGATAATTTGTAATTTGTTGATATTATATTGGCCTAGAGCCTGACATAAATAAATGAATTTAATTGAATTGAATTACTTTCTGAGAAAAAAAAATTTAATTATTTAAGAACTTTCTGTCATTTAGCTACAATACGACAAATCTATTTATTCGCCATGGTGGATAGCTTTTATTTCAAAATATATTAAAAGAAAATGTCAAAATGAAAACACCCGAATATTTTCCCAAACGGGTGCTTTCACGGAAACTTTCCGGGAATTTTCCCGCAATCGTGTGACCCGTATTTTTACTAGTTAATCCACACTTATTTTTAACAAGGCTTCAACTTTTTACACAGGGAATAACATCTCAACTGTGATTGAATATCCTTCGACAATGCAACGGAGCAACCGGAACAAAAATGTTTGTTGACAGTCCACTTCAAATATTTGCTTTTTATAGAACTCATAAAACTTGACGGAAAACAAATTCAGATACGTAAAGTTTGTGCGAGAGGTTGCAACGATCTTTGAAAATAATATTTCAAGCAAAGGCACGGAGAGTGATTGATTGTGTTTTTATCCTGTAAAACACGTCGTACCCCGTGTAGTAGCTGATCAATTTGAAAACAATGCATCAACTCTTAAGGGCCTTACTATTGCCAAATGGGTACTTTCTAAAGCCTACTCCTCGTTTATGGCCAAACCAAAAATAATGAAAAAATGTATTATGAATAATCAGCTCTGAGACAACATATGCAACATTTTTCTATTTCATACCACCAAAACTTCTACATGAAAAAATGTATTAACTAAATGGTGTTTTTTGGCTTGAATTTTCTACTGCTCCTAAGTGGCTTGGCCGATTGAATTCATTTATGCTTTGATAAATAGATAAAATTGATAGCTATAAACATAACATAGGATTATTCAATCGAACAATCACGTCCATGTGAAAAGTATAATTTTCTCCTATTTCGCTCTTTCAAGGACGCAGCGAGCGTCGTAACAGCCACTATGCATTGCGCGCTGATATGAACGTTATTTCAATGTTGTTTCCGTTGATATTCGTACTGACAAATATCGAGCTGCTAATTTGGCGATGGTAATCGCCTTAAGCAAGCAAATAATACTATTGAATAATCACAATAAAAAAATATACGAGTAAATAATTAAATAAATTACTTTATATTATAAAATCAAATACCTCAAGATATATTTCGGGTCCGATCTGGTCCTCTCAAAAGGTCGCTTTGGATGAATCATATTATGATTCTGTAGTAATGCTGTCTCTTTTGCACGCATGAAGAAACTCTGACTCTATCCTACTTTCAAATCATTTCATGATTCACCCAAGTTGGCCTTTTTAGGTCCCCTGGACCCGGCATCAGTTGAGTATCGGACCCGAAATATATCTTGAGTTATTTAGTTTTATTATTTACTCCTATATATATATGTATGAAACAAGTCAAGAAGCTTTACTAAAAGATTGGCGCGCACTGTAATAGACAACGTTTCTACACATGTGAAATACAGTATATTGCGAATGAAAATATTAAATGGAGAGTAGATTATCTTGGCGCAAAATAGTTATATAGCTAGTTTTAACTTAAGGCGCTTTATGCTGCGAAAGTGCTGCCACTTTAGAAAAAAAATCCTTAATTATTTACTAGAATAATGGTTGAAAATCTGCTCAAGTAAATGCGTAGATATAGCAATGGACTATTTCTAAATAGCATGGTTTTCATAGACAACGTCTTTGATGAGCTAAAATTTTAATTTATTCCAAAAGTGGCCGCTTTTAGCAAAAGTTAAAATTCTAGCTCATCAAAGACGTTGTCTATGAAAACCATGCTATTTAAAAATAGTCCATTGCTATATCTACGCATTTACTTGAGCAGATTTTCAATCATTATTCTAGTAAATAATTAAGGATTTTTTTTCTTAAGTGGCAGCAATTTCGCAGCATATAGCGCCTTAACAGTTAATAACTAGCACAGTAACAGTTATTAACTTAACAGGAAACTTAACAGTTTCTTAGACAGTCAATTACATTAGTTCCAAAGAAAACAACAACAAAAAAATTCTAACAAAAAAATGTTAAATGTGAATGACGTGATGAACTTTATTGCGCAGTTCTTATAGATTATTTTGGTTTTGTTTACTTTTACGATATTCAAAATAATTGTTTGAATCTAGGTCTAGTCTAAGCAAAAAGACGTACACGTTCCGATCTACTTACATTGGCTTTATTTAAATTATTTAAATTCATTTGAAATCTGTAAAATCACTAAATAGTATAAAACAAAGTCGCTTCCCGCTGTCTGTCTGTCCCTATGTATGCTTAGATCTTTAAAACTACGCAACGGATTTTGATGCAGTTTTTTTTTAATAGATAAAGTGATTCAAAAGAAAGGTTTATATGTATAATACGTGCATAATATAGTAGAGAAACACTGATAATTTTAAAGGTTTCTAATGTGATGTCGTAAATAAACACATTTTTGGCGCTTACTTTGCAAACGCTGGCTGAACCCTACGAGATAGATCAAAATAATATACTACAGTATTGTACACCTTAAAAGGTCTACAAAAAAGTCTGCGATGGTATATGTGTATCTCTTAGGAATAACCCATAATAACCATTTTTTATCCTTTACTTTTTATTACGAAGCGATTTTAAGCAGTACAGCATTAATCCTTATCGAATTAAATAAGATGCTATAATTAGTTTACGTTGATAGTTTATCTAATTTAATTTTAAGGTTTTGTCTGAAACATTTAATTAATTCTTAAGTATACAAATTATTATCTTTAATCTGACCTATTTTATATTCTGACCAATTTTTAATGCCTAAAATACAGGCTACTTTCGTAGTTTAGTTTAGGCAATAACCTTTCATTAGCAGTAAGATGTTATCTTGAATGTACTACTCTTAAGTTCCTTTTACTCAAATATGTATAATTATTATTATTATATAATTAAGTAGGTACCTTAAATACATTGTGCATTATATAAAGACATTCTGTAGTATTTATTTAGTATCAGCATTGCACCCGTGCGAAGCCGGGGCGGGCCACTAGTGCTTAATAAAATAAAAAATATTGGCCTCCTATGCTATACAATAACAAAAACAAAAATCTCTTGTTTGGAGTAATAAACTCCTTCATAAACAAGAAATGTTTAACGATGCTAACTACATCAAACGTTTCCTCAAACTCTAACATTTGCTATGGTCGTCACGGTTGAGTAATTTTATTTTTAAAGTTATAGTTGTTGTAGGTACTACGACGTAGAACGAGCTTGAACGAAGTTGAACGAACCCCGTAGCTAGGGTTGCCAACTCTTGGAATGAGATTATCAGGATTTCATGGAATAAAGATCGGGACAACCAAAATAAAATCGAGACTTTTTAAAAAATATTTTATCATAATGACATATAAAAATTGGAAAATTCCACAAACTAAAAATATTTCAACCAATAATATAAGTCTCTTTGTGAATTTTCTTGAATAATAATCGTGAACATATTTAACATAGCATAATTTACTAACCTTAACTAAAATTTAGTCTATGCTAAAATTAAATAATATCTGATATTGAACTAAACATATTACGCGAATTTTTTTGTTTTGGTATTTGGCGCATTTTATACATTTCCGTACGTAATCGAAAAATTCAGAATCCATGCTAGTTGAATGAAAAATTGGTAAATGCTAAAAATCGGGACAACTAGCATCCCGACAGCCCCGTCGTCGGGACACGGGACACAGGGGCCTGAAATCGGAATATCCCGAATAAATCGGGACAGTTGGCAACTCTACCCGTAGCCATCTTGTACCATCTTGTTTAGTACTCATAGTATCATATTTTATGTGCTACAAAGTCTCGTAGCGGCTTTGTTGGTCCGTAGCATAGCTGTACGGAAGCGCTACGTGTAATTTTCGGAAGTTTTAGGTGATAAAGTGTTGTAGCCATCTTTAGATTGTTTTATTTGGCGATATACAAGGTGAATTTGTGAATATCGTCCAAATTCATACTTGAGCCTTGGTAAGTGATCAGCATCATGAACCAATAAGGATTTTTGTAAAATTCATTAAATGAAAGTATTATTTTTTAAGGGCGTAATATTTATTTATAGCTGTATTATTTTTTTGTAGTGCCTTACACTTTTTTTACTGTTACTTCCAGTAAGATTAAGGTGATATATCGACCGTGCAAAGGTGCCCGTTACTCCAGGCGGAAAGACCCGCAGTGCGAGAGGGACGGAATCGGGGAAAATTGACAAAAAGTTGGTTTTAAATTAATGCAAAATTAACTAAAATAGCAATGAAAACCCATCTTAATAAATATTTTTGTAGTCTGTATGCTATCCCAATTTGTCAGAATATCAAAAAAAGTGTAAATTTAGACCTCATTTCCATAATTATTTATATCGAGTAAAATTCCTTCAATTGCGTTTCCGACACTCCAAAATCTAGAAAAAGGTCACAAAATTGTTATACTAATTTATTTAATTTGGGACTTTTTTTGAGCAGCAAGACAACAAGCAACAGAAAGTGTCGATTTTGACGATATATCCCCTTAAAGTAAGTTTAAATGTGTCCCTTCCATTTATAGATTGCTAAGGGGGTTTAGCACTTAACATTAAGCACCTCATTTTTGATCAAGTAGAGCTGACCTCTACGACGATTCATTCTTTTTTTTAAAGTGCGCCATAAGCCGCGGCCGAAACATCGCGCGCTCTCTAAAAACGCGTGTTTTACTCAAAAAACGTTTTTAACATTGAAAATATCGTTGAATCCCTAGAGATACCATGAAATCTCTGATTTCCTCATTTCCCTGCGACATGTATACGAGTATTTACGTAACAACGATTGGACTCGTAAACCTGGTTCGACAGGTATCGCAACATGACATGTCCCATATGTACAGATTGAAACTACAACAGGTGCGACCATGGAGCTAGAAGCGACCTAATATTCAAATACGGCCGTCAGCATAGATGTCGTAATCCGAATATTCATTAGGTGAACTCCATCTTCTTGGGAATCAGGTGGTTACCGACTTTGAACAATTATTGACTTGGACAAATTGCAGTGGGCTTTGGTTAGTTTAGATTGCCGGTTTATCGTGCTAAAGTTCAATCCACGACATATTAAACTAACCCGCTTATTTTAACAGCTAAAATAAAAAAATAAGCTATAGGATTTGTATTTTATTTTCCAAAATTTGGATTTTACATACCTAAATTAATTAATTCTTTAATCTTGGATTTTTAAATCAAAGCCTTGTGGGCATAATGGATCAAGTACCTTTGCAGTTAGTTTGTTAATAAAAAAAAATCAACGTGACCATTAGAGCTTGACATTAACATCTAGTTTTTTTATTTTTTTGCTAGGCAAAGGTATTAGAGCACTTCAACCCAAATCCGTATATGTAAATTTTGTTTTCAAAATATCTCTAAAACTAATGAATGAAAAAATATATTGAAACATGTTTAGTGATAATCATATAAAAACATTTCAATGTACCAAGAAACCAATGAACAATTTACACGAAATCAAAAGTTGTGGATTGGTTTCTTGGTTTGTTTATATCCAGAGCTATTTTAGAGTATGTTTTTATGCATATCTACTTCAGTAAAGAATGTTTTATTTTGATAAAATAGTATATAGTTTTTGGAATCTTTTTGTAGGGATCTGTTAAAACAGAAACGCGATTGGAGAAATTCGGTTCGATAGAAATATTTATTGAAATGAGGCGTTTTTCGACCCCAAGTTTTACAATTTAGAATGACATATGAACTGTGGTGGTTAAATTTTATTATATGGGTTTTAACAGTATCTAGGACCTGGTTAAACGAAATTTTGATTGCAACTTTAGTACATCGACATTTTGGTATTTTTCCTCGACGAATCTGTCCCTCTCGCACTGAGGTTTTTTTCGCATATGGAGTAACAGGGACACTAAAACTTTTACATATCGCCTTGACTCCCTCATGACGTAACCATGCCACCAAGTGACTCATCGTGTTCCAGAATGACGTCATCAGTAGCCGTACCGTGATGTTTGGGGGAGGCAACTACGTACTATGAGTCATTCGTCCGTTACCGACTTCTGTAGATTTTCCGGAAGTCGGACAGGCTGACTAACGCAGCAAGCGTGACGACGAATCAAGAGTGGCTTTACCTACCAAAAATGAAAGGCTATAGGGCTATATTGACGTGTCTAATAGTGAGTGTTAAGGTGACGTCGCGGAATTTGGAAACTGGCGATAGTACTCGTCCATACGAACAACCTTTAAAACTCGGTTACCAAAAGAATGGACCTCGCTGAAATGTAAAGCCTTTCCCGCTTCCCCGCTCACCTCCCCGCGTTTGTCCGGCCGCGACAGTACGGTTCGCATCTTTGTCATCGACACGCGTCTACTTTCGTCTTTGACATAACGTTCAGTTATTTGAATATCCTTTTCGTTGAATTGTTTTAATTGATTTGTTTTGTTATAATTGTTACGTTTTTGGACTATTAAGTTTTTGTTATTGAACTGTTTTGGGCAGTTATCATTAGGTACCTACCTATTTTTCGTGTTCCGCAAAAGTAAGAGGAAAGACTTTCCATAGTGATGGATGCAACATAATACTAAAAGACTTCAAAATGTTTCGAGGAAAAAAGTTAAACAAACAGTCTACCGAATCGAACTTAATCTGTACACAAGTAAAATACAAGTAATACTAAAAATAATTAAAATTATCAAATCTAGCACAATATACCTAGAGTTTTCACAAACATTTGTTTAAGTTTCATAAGTATTCTTAATGATGCTTTTTTTGTACACAGTACCCATGCGTCGCAGTGACGTCATCTACACCAGGTCCATTGCATTCTTTCGTGGGCGTGGCTTAAAGATTTTACATTGGGACTTAGAAACGTTAAAAAAATGTATGTCCCGAACTCTTCAGACAGATGATGAATTGACACCAGTGTCTCTTCCGACCACCTTTCCCCACAATATTTGCTCCAATTCGTTTCTATGCAAGTCAAAAAATGGTCCGAAGACTAGCGAAGCGACGAGCAGCGTATTAGGTTGTTGGTCATAAATTTAGGAGCCGAGCGAAGCGGAGTGAAACGGAGTGAAGCGGCGGAGTGAGGCGATCCCTTCAGTTTTAACAGAATTTATGTAACAGCCGATCAGGGGATATAAAAAGGCCGACTTGGGTGAATTATAAAATGATTTGAAAGTAGGACAGACTCAGAGTTTTTTCACGCGTGCAAAAGTGACGGCATTAGAACAGAATCATAATGTGATTCATGCAAAACGGCCTTTTTAGAGGACCAGATAATGAAATGTAAAGTTCTAATACTCGTACATGGCCACGACATTTATACAAAATATTTTATTATACCACTGGTTTTTAAAGATGTATTAGATGATAAGCAATTGGAAACTTAAAGAACCTGAGAATTCACAGATTAATTCACGTTTACGGCAAAGCCTTAATTTTCATAAAAAAAAACATATAACATCGTAATTGTTACTTTGAAGTTAGTATTTGGGTGTTAGTTATTTCGCATAGATTAAATTATGTTAAGGTGTATTAATTCGAAAACTATTTCGACATTTTGGTTTAATAAGCCGTCTTTTAGAACTTGTGGCCTAAAAAACCTCTTGACGATGAATATTTTTACGAAAAAGCTACAACTTCGTTTAGAAATGTGTCCTTTGCTATCAAGATAAATTTATAATAATTGCAGATTTAACAGATGTATGACAGATAAGTAGACAGACACAGACAGACCACTTTTTTTACAAGCACTTGAAGCAATCACATGTCACAATCAGAAACAAGTGACGTCATGTCATATCAAAATAATGGTTTATTTATATACCAAAAGAATGAAAACTACGTCCTAAAATAGCGTATATTCTCTGAAAAAATATTTAATAAAAATCTTTTAGAAATTAAGCTGTGGAAATGGGTTACTACTCTGAAGAACCGACCATCAAAACAGAAAAAAAACGGCTCTCATAACCCTTTAGTACAAAATAACGAATTAATCAGATGAACGATTATTACTTTACATACTTCTTCTATCTAGTTTGTAATCCCCCTTGTTCTCATTATCTTCTCCCTAATTCAATATCCGTCACACGTAGCGTTTAATTTCGGTAATTCCCGAAAATTAACCGAACAAATTATGAAGAGACATCGGCTCCATACTCTTCATGGTAATTAATGTATCCTGGCACATATTGCCGTCTAATTAAAAAGTAATTCTACGAGGACCCCCCTCCCCCTCTCCCGGGTGCTGCTACGGCTCTGTTGAAATGAAACGACCTTTAATTAACGCCGACGGTATTCTCGTGTCGTTTGACGCGCTGTGAGAGACGCGGTTGGAAATGGAACTAAATTACATTTTAATATTTAAACGGGTCTACCGCGATCTAATTTTTTTACCTTTTTAGGAAAGGGCTTCTAAGGTTTCGAAGCAGTTGCACGCCCCGTGGTCTACGGGAAACTGGCAGGTAAAAAGGTTACGATTTAGATCGCGACAGACCCGTTTAAATATTACAATGTGTATGAAATACGAAACGCCAGTGTTTAAAGTTGGAACTTTACTTATGACGTATGCAAAAAACTTAGAAGGACTTGAAAACTGGGTTTTTCGCTTACGTGACTTTATATGACGACAAAAGTAACTTGTAGCCTTGATTTCTCATTTACAATACTTAAAGATTCTAAACTGTGCACTGTAAACCGTAACTGTTATGCTAATCTCAATGGAAATCTCCTTAGAAAGAGATTTCGTCTTGTACTTTATTGCTTACTCATATACTCTACCTGGCCTCATCTGGGCCTCTAATTGTCTATTGTAAACGTCGATTAGGATTTCCATATGACGGTTTTATATCGTTTGAAAGTGAAAAGCGCTTCCATATTTTCTTGACCGTGTTCAAATAAAATGGTGTTTGACAGATAGGGCTGCAAAAACTAAGTATTACTACAGTAAAAGTATGTCTACCACAATCAACAATCATCGCTGTCTTTACAGTTATTTGTGAAAATTTTATGAAAAAATAATAAACCTATGTAATAATAATAGTGACGTTAAATACAAAAAGTGGCCTAGTAGATGTCAGACATGTGACAGTTCAATTCGAAGCAGTGGCGCCCCCAAAGCCCAACTCCACAACTTTAATCAAAACACATACATACAATACACGCGGTTAGGGGTACGTCAACTTGCGACCCTTTTCAAAGGCCATGACGTGTCGCCCTGGTTCTTCTGTTTCTACCACCACTGATTCTTGATCTTAATTGGCTACAATTGTATGAAAACATTATTGTGCAGGGTGTGTTATGAAGGGTAAATTAGGCTGAGTATGATATTAAGCTGGGGTGTTTGGGGTGTTTGGAGCTAGGTTTCGGCCGGAGCTTTGCTCGTGTAGATTTAATATTGGGTAATTAGCTTGGGAACTGCTGAATTTTGAGCAGACCTTGAAAATGCGTTATAAATAACGTTATTTTTGGACATTTAATTTTATTCTGCTTTATTCTTTATTGCACAAAAATCTTAAATAATATAACATTTGATTGTTTATTACTTTTTATAATTTCTGTACTCGCCACTACAGATAAGCCAATTGGCTTTCGCTAGTGGCTATATAGTTTAGGTTAAGATTCGCTGTTATTGGGACTAATAAAGATCTATGAAAAAAAAACATACACATGAATAAAGATGTGTACAAGAGCGAGCTAATTTCTAAAGAAATTTCTTTCAGACAGCCTTCAACGTGGTGAAAAGGTAGTGAGAATGGTGGGCAAATAATTGTGCACAACTTTAAAAACAGAAAACTTAATAGAAAAAAGTACAAAATGTATATATCACTATTGATTCAAAAAAAAAATTCAAAATTCAAAATTCGTTTATTGTTTACAGTTCACAGTTTACATGGTTTGGGACTCCCCTTTTAAGTTTAGTAACCTGTAATAGGAGAGGCCCGCTCGTTCTATGGATATGAATTTAAACATTTGTAAACTACACAAAATATGACAAATATAATTTAGAAGAAGTTAAGACGAATGGTATATACTTAATTACTTAATTGTTGTATATTTTTTTAACTATACATATATTGTAATTTAATTTTTTCTTACACGCAAAATTTTGAAAAAATTATATAATATTAATAATAAATGATAAAGGGCAGACAGATGACAAAGGAGTTATATTAGAAAGTGCATGACTCCCTAGCCCTACGACCAAGGTCTTGGGATCAGTAGTAATTACTTCTAGGGAGTGAATACAAAATTATATTTATATATACATGGGTAAGGGTGAATATGCATGAGTGAGAGAGGGTTTGTGTGTGTGAGGGGTGTGTGTGTGAGGGTGTGTGTGTGTGTAGGGGGGAAATGAGAGAGGGTGTGATAGTATTATGACAGAGGGATTACAAGTAATCTAGCTATAAAGCTAGGAGCGGTCTATTGATATCGGTGGTACACTGGCCCCTCGTTTCGACACATCATAACGTTTTTGTTAAGGAACCGAATCAATCAAAACGATACAAAACACTTTATATATGGGTATTTGATACAGTTAATAAAATAAAAAAACGAAAAAGTTATAAAAAATAAAGACCTGATATTTAGGGAAGCCTGCAATTGCTTAGGCAACAATTTTTTTATATACTATACGAAAGGCTTTGCGTGACTTTGAGTTTCGTTCTGAACATTTTATCGGAATCGGAACCCTTACGAGTATATACATTGCTTATCACGTTCGTTACGGATTTTTCCCGGGTATAAAAATATCGGTTAATTACACAGGGCAGCACTCAAGGGAATATCCGCTCTGGTAAATATTCACGATGCTGATCACAATTAAGCGCAAAGGACCGCTCACTTTATGAAAGAGATAGGCCGATAAAAATGCGCTACTGCTGCGCGGCGAATCAAGATGAGAACAGATATTGATTTTAAAAAAAACGGACTCGGGGCCTGAGGGTTCCGTAAATACCGTTTAAAACACAAACTTATTCCACGTGCAACACAAATATTAACGTTTATAATCGTTATAATTATTTTTGCTTTCATTTCGTTAGGCATGAGAATATTACGAGTAATTTGGCAAAATGTTTTTAAAAATTATTAAACTTTTTTATTTTAATTTCTAATCTTAATTTTTTATTTTTTTTCCCATTATTATGAATTGTGTTTGACATTAGTTATTATTGTATTTTGAAATTTATTATTATAATTTGAAACAAATGGCATGTAAACAAAATATGGATCTTTGTTATCCGAAATAAATGAAATTTATTATTATTATTATTTGCAAATAGTTCTTCAGTAGTTTCCTATCTGGAGGAGCCCAAACTTGGTGTGAGCTGCCACTGCTTTGGTGTGAAGCCAGCGTTCTACCCCAGAGCTGCCGCTGCTTTAGTGTGAAGCCAGCGTTCTACCCCAGAGCTGCCGCTGCTTTAGTGTGAAGCCAGCGTTCTACCCCAGAGCTGCCGTTGCTTTGGTGTGAAGCCAGCGTTCTACCCCAGAGCTGCCGCTGCTTTAGTGTGAAGCCAGCGTTCTACCCCAGAGCTGCCGTTGCTTTGGTGTGAAGTCAGCGTTCTACCCCAGAGCTGCCGCTGATTTGGTGTGAAGCCAGCGTTCTATCCCAGAGCTGCCGTTGCTTTGGTGTGAAGTCAGCGTTCTACCCCAGAGCTGCCGTTGCTTTAGTGTGAAGCCAGCGTTCTACCCCAGAGCTGCCGTTGCTTTGGTGTGAAGTCAGCGTTCTACCCCAGAGCTGCCGTTGCTTTGGTGTGAAGCCAGCGTTCTACCCCAGAGCTGCCGCTGATTTGGTGTGAAGCCAGCGTTCTACCCCAGAGCTGCCGTTGCTTTGGTGTGAAGTCAGCGTTCTACCCCAGAGCTGCCGCTGATTTGGTGTGAAGCCAGCGTTCTACCCCAGAGCTGCCGCTGATTTGGTGTGAAGCCAGCGTTCTATCCCAGAGCTGCCGTTGCTTTGGTGTGAAGTCAGCGTTCTACCCCAGAGCTGCCGCTGCTTTGGTGTAAGGCCAGCGTTCTACCCCAGAGCTGCCGCTGATTTGGTGTGAAGCCAGCGTTCTATCCCAGAGCTGCCGTTGCTTTAGTGTGAAGCCAGCGTTCTACCCCAGAGCTGCCGCTGATTTGGTGTGAAGCCAGCGTTCTATCCCAGAGCTGCCGCTGCTTTGGTGTAAAGCCAGCGTTCTACCCCAGAGCTGCCGCTGATTTGGTGTGAAGCCAGCGTTCTATCCCAGAGCTGCCGTTGCTTTAGTGTGAAGCCAGCGTTCTACCCCAGAGCTGCCGCTGATTTGGTGTGAAGCCAGCGTTCTATCCCAGAGCTGCCGCTGCTTTGGTGTAAAGCCAGCGTTCTACCCCAGAGCTGCCGCTGATTTGGTGTGAAGCCAGCGTTCTACCCCAGAGCTGCCGTTGCTTTGGTGTGAAGCCAGCGTTCTACCCCAGAGCTGCCGCTGCTTTGGTGTGAAGCCAGCGTTCTATCCCAGAGCTGCCGTTGCTTTGGTGTGAAGTCAGCGTTCTACCCCAGAGCTGCCGTTGCTTCGGTGTGAAGCCAGCGTTCTACCCCAGAGCTGCCGTTGCTTTGGTGTGAAGCCAGCGTTCTACCCCAGAGCTGCCGCTGCTTTGGTGTGAAGCCAGCGTTCTACCCCAGAGCTGCCGCTGCTTTGGTGTGAAGCCAGCGTTCTACCCCAGAGCTGCCGCTGCTTTGGTGTGAAGCCAGCGTTCTACCCCAGAGCTGCCGCTGCTTTGGTGTAAAACCAGCGTTCTACCCCAGAACTGCCGCTGCTTTGGTGTGAAGGCAGCGTCCTACCCCAGAACTGCCGCTGCCTTGGTGTGAAGCCAGCGTTCTACCCCAGAGCTACCGCTGCTTTGGTGTGAAGCCAGCGTTCTACCCCAGAACTGCCGCTGCTTTGGTGTGAAGGCAGCGTTCTACCCCAGAGCTACCGCTGCTTTGGTGTGAAGCCAGCGTTCTACCCCAGAACTGCCGCTGCTTTGTTTTTTGAAGTATTTTTTAAGGATTACACTGTGACGGAAGTTGCTGACCAAATCAACACCCTGTACTCTATAGATTATTATGCCCAACCGGTTTCGCTGTTCAGCATTATCAAGAGCTTTATAAATAATATGGTTTATATATTATGGTATTGTTACGTGCAAATCGTGCAATACATGACGATAATAATATTGTTATTATGTCATCATAGCACGCGTAACATAAAATGAAACAAAAATCATTAGCTTTTATTATGCGCCATATTCGTGTATAAACCAGCCAATGTTGCTATAAATTTTTTATTAACAAGAAACTTAAATAACATAAATAAAACTAAATTATAAATAATACTTAAAATAAATACTTCAAAGAAAATAAAATTAAAAATAGACAAAAGTAAATAAAAATTGTAATTTAAATCGCTGCCGCAGGGGAGGGTCCCCAGCAGGTTGGTGGCGTTACCCCGTTGGATTGCGAAGCTAATCCGGTGTCCGAGGTAGGCCCCAGCCCGCTGATCACCAGAAGTGTCGACCAGGCGCGAGGATATTTCTTGGAAAAGTCGTCGCGCTTGTGGTCCCCATGCATGGCCCAATGGTTTTTACCCCAAAAGGCACAAAGCCAATAGTATATAAATATACTTGGTCGAAAAAGGCTATCTGCTATCTCTAAAACCGCTGCAATTAATTTATTTTTCAATGAAAAATCACGACGGAAATAAGGAGGCATCAAAGGAAACCTTCTTCGGTCGGTCGTTCAAAATAACCTTGAAAAATATCTAAATTTGAAGAATAATATGATGAGAAACTGGTTATCAAGTCATATATTTTTGTTTAACGGCAGCTTTATTGTATTTACAATATAAATTTTAATTTTGACACTTTATTTGTACAAAATAAATAATATAGAGTGACGAATACACAATATTGTAAAGGCGGGCTTACTATTAACGGGACACCTGACGCTAGAACATCAACAACACCAGGTTTTCAAGGGTTCATTGTGTTAGCTATTACAGGTTTTTATTACATGTATTTGTTATTTTAAATAATCATAGTCAAGTAAGGATATTCATTGTGAGACAGCTGGCAACACTCAGCTGTCAATTGGCAGTTTTGGCGGTATTATTGTAAGACTCTGTAAGAGGTGATAGTGTCCCCAATAAAACTATATCAAAATATCTTATCCATCTGTCTTATTTATAGTATATCATTAGAGAACATTATCAATTCAGAAGTGCTATAAATATACCTAAAAGCCCAAATAAAACCGCTCAGAAACAAAAAGAAAGATTGCGTTGTAAAATGGTGGCGTGACGTTTTCAGTTGTGTTTTCAAGATCAAAATGGGCTGCATAAAGTGAAATAATAGTTTTTCATAGCCCTATTAGACGATAACAATAACTTTTAAACAAAGTTAAGTGTAATTAAGTACTTAAACCTCATCTACTTTAAATTGTGAAACAACCAGAGCGGTCATTGACCCCGCTACAGGACTATCAATTTGCATCAGAAAGAAATGGAAAAATGTTCAGAAAATGATGGAAAAACAAACAAATGGAGGCTAAACTCTAGATTACGGAACGCTGGTATCTAAGAAAAACTGAAAAATGTGATATTATGCTGTGATACCTACTGAAAATTATTCTAAATCAATTTACTGATCGAGTAACACTAGGCTTGTGTCTTTGA
Source organism: Ypsolopha sequella (assembly GCA_934047225.1). NCBI lineage: Eukaryota > Metazoa > Arthropoda > Insecta > Lepidoptera > Ypsolophidae > Ypsolopha > Ypsolopha sequella. Next base: position 4,915,249 of record OW204002.1, on the reverse strand, counting down.
AAGGAATGTTATACAGAGATTGTATGTAATGGAATGTTTGATCATTATATTTATTTTCTTCGGTGAAATAAATGCATGGACATAATTGAGCCAGTGACCATAAGTTTATGCAATAATGTTACTTGGAAAACAATTTTGGAGATACACATACAAAAATAAATAAACAAACATGAGTTATTAAGCAAGTGAGTATTGAAGGAAATCTGTGACTGGAATCTGGAATATATTCACGCTGTGATATTATGCTGTGATACCTACTGAAAATTATTCTGAATCAATTTATTGATCGAGTAATACTAGGCTTGTGTCTTTGAAAGGAGTGTTATACAGAGATTGTATGTCATGGAATGTTTGATCATTATATTTATTTTCTTCGGTGAAATAAATGCATGGACATAATTGAGCCAGTGACCATAAGTTTATGCAATAATGTTACTTGGAAAACAATTTTGGAGATACACAACAAATAAGGATATTGACTAGAAGCTACAATTTAATATATAATGTGAACACACATGAAATAAGAGTGAAAAAGATAAATGGAAATTTATAATATACAGTTATGGTGCAAGGATCACACTTGCAGGAAATACCTTTCAGGTTTTTCTTAATGTCAGTAAAATAAAACTGCATGGAGTTTTTGATTGGAGGAAATTCCTACTAACCACTGTGAAGGAGTTGAGAATGATTATTTTCAGTATATTGGCTTTAAGTTGTAATTTTTCAGAATTTGAATGCACATTATAAGAGTGAAATCGAGGAAATTCAATAATAAAGAGGGAGTGCACAATATCATACTTTCAGGGTTTACTTTCAGGAAATTATTTTCAGTTTTGTTGAAGTACTGCCAAGGAGGGTTACAGCTGTAAACAAAAATAGGTACAAATATTGGAAACAGTAAGGTTTTGAGAAATGTGTAAATCAATGTGAAACCGACCAGACGACATGGTGGTATGGGTATATATTTATATTTTCATAACTTAGTGTGTCCAAATGCACAAGGAAGAGTGAGGTAATACCATTCTTTATTATTATTATTCTGGCTATGGATTTTAATCCATTGTATTGATTAATTCTTTATTGAGGACCAGTAAACCTTGTATTTGTTAAGGAAGTTATGCTTTTGGACCCTACAGTTACACTTTCAACAAGTAATTTCAAGTTAACTTTTAATGGCTGACTCACCTGTTATGATATAACAAACAGTAGCAAATGTCTTGTAATAAAAATAAATAAATAAAATAATGGTGAGTGAGGAATGAAAGTATTGGAAGTTGGTTTGAAGCATATATTGGGTACACAAATATTTACATAAAATATAGGCGATGGACGATGCAAAAGTTTAAGGGTTTAGCTCTGTTCAGTATAAGTAATTGATTGTTTTCTTACTAGATTTTGCTGTTGGTGCCTGAGGCCGATTCACAGTGTGAAAGCGGTATTTCATCAACTACAATCTGAGACCGACCCACCTTGTGTGCGAACGCGGTATATGTTTAATGAATTTTATCAATCTGAGACCGACCCACCTTGTGTGCGAACGCGGTATATGGTTCATGAATTTTATCAATCTGAGACCGACCCACCTTGTGTGCGAACGCGGTATATGTTTCATGAACTTTATCAAGCTGAGACCGATTCACATTGTGTGTGAACGCGGTATATGTTTCATGAATTTTATCAATCTGAGACCGATTCACATTGTGTGTGAACGCGGTATATGTTTCATGAATTTTATCAATCTGAGACCGATTCACATTGTGTGTGAACGCGGTATATGTTTCATGAATTTTATTAATCTGAGACCGAACCACCTAGTGTGTGAGCACAGTATATTTCATCGACTACATATAGCAGCATGAAGAGTTCTGTCTGCACTGAAGCAGCCTGTGGACGCCTACAATGCTTAAGAATATATATATCCTACTGATAAATCTATAATGTAACATATTTATTGTTATTATCTTTATTGTGCACGGAAACAAAAGAAGTTATAAAATATGTTAGAGAGGGTACAATGGGTGGTCTTATTGTTTGACAGATTTCTTCCAGACAACCTTTGGGTGATAGATAATGTAAAATAGAGGATGGTGCGTAGGTGGTGTAAAGAAAATAGATAAGATAAAAATTTATTTAGCTTTCTTGTTGTACAAAAGGTGTCTCGAATAATAAGTATCAAACAAGGACCCTGTAAGGGCGCTGCTAAATTTAGTCAGTGACTATAATATAATAAATAACTTATTTCTTATGTTACCTAAATATTAAATTATCTACATGTCAAAATACATACCAATCTATAATGATTGATTGAATGTGTTTTAATGTATGTGGTACAAACAAATAAAATAAATATGTATATAGATTACTTAAGGGGCTTAGTATAGTCAAATAGGTACTTCCAAAGCTTACTCCTAGTTTATAGTGCAACCAAAAATATTGAAAAAATGTATTATGAATTATCAACACTAAGACAACATGCAACATTTTTCTTTTTCAAACCACGCTTAGCCTATTTAATACATTTATGCTTTGATAAATAGATATAAACTTGATAGCTATAAAGATAACATAGGATTATTCAATCAAACAATCACGTCCATGTGAAAAGTATTATTTTCTCCTATTTCGCCCTATCAAGGACGCAGCGAGCGTCGCAACAGCCACTATGCATTGCCACTATGTTATATAAACGTTATTTTAATGTTGTTTCCGTCGATATTTGTACCGACAAACATCGAGCTGCTAATTTGGCGACAGTAATCGCCTTAAGTAAACCTTTCGTTTTGCATTGTTAATTTTTAAGTAGAATCTTTAATTTGTTAACAAATACCGAATCATTCATATTTTATATCCTTTATTGTACACAGAAACATAAACTAAGACAACAAAATAAAATATATATATATATATGTATATTTATACATAAAAGCGGGCTTACCTTTACAGGAGGTTTCTTCCAGCCAACAAGTGTTGTGGGGAAAATTTATACTGAACAGCAGTGGGGAGAGGTAGAATTTTATTATGACATTGACAAACAAAAAAAAAGAATATATATAATAATAATAATAAGAAAATTTTATGATGACAGTGTATTTGAATGAAGTATGATAAAATCAGTTGAATGAACTGGTTAGCGGCAAGCATGTACAATTTATGACTCTGACACTGAGGTAACACTGGTTGAAATAGTTTACCTGCTTATCAGAAGAGGCCATCGGTTTTATAAATAAGTATATTAATTTTAGGTACATTTTCCTAGTTTCCGATTGAAGAAATAACTATTGAAATGAGGTCTTTATCGACACTTTTCTCATAGTTGTGACAAATAGGAATGACACGCTGGCCTTAATAATATTTTATTATATGTACTTGCCAGTATTTTTAGTTAATTTTATATTAATTTAGAACTGTAATTTCGCTGTTCTTCCGGAGTCCGTCCCTCTTACACTGCGACTTTTTCCGCATCGAGTACCGATGAACGTTGCAACCGTGACATATCCTCCTAAGTACCGATGAACGTTGCAACCGTGACATATCCTCCTAAGTACCGATGAACGTTGCAACCGTGACATATCCTCCTAAGTACCGATGAACGTTGCAACCGTGACATATCCTCCTAAGTACCGATGAACGTTGCAACCGTGACATATCCTCCTAAGTACCGATGAACGTTGCAACCGTGACATATCCTCCTAAGTACCGATGAACGTTGCAACCGTGACATATCCTCCTAAGTATCGATGAACGTTGCAACCGTGACATATCCTCCTAAGTACCGATGAACGTTGCAACCGTGACATATCCTCCTAAGTACCGATGAACGTTGCAACCGTGACATATCCTCCTAAGACTGTCAACTAATCCACATAAGTAATTTGACTTTCACAACACAATATTTATTCTTATAGACAATAAATATAAATAACGTATATATACAAATGAACATTGTAGGTATGTACATTATGCTTGCAATAAAAATATTGAGTAATGAGTATGTAAATATTGTATGATTGGATTTAAAAAAAAAATTTAATTAAATATGACCTAATAAACACAAAGCTGCAACTATAATTAAGCTTCACACAACTCCATCATTATAATTATTCCATAATGTTAAGAATAGTGATGAAGTGAACCTTGCTTTTATATTGCAAGATAACGTTAATTGTAAGGTTATTATTATTACAACTTAAATTTAAGTAAACAACTTGTAGTAACATTTCAAATAACTCAATAAGTAACGAGATTACATTTTAAATGCATTTTATAATTTAATACCTATATGTTTGTGTTGTGTTCGATATCGATTTTATTTGCTCAGTGGTATCGATTGGTCAAACCAGTAAAATTACTAATTTTGTGAAATAAATTAAACATATCCAAGAAGACCCTTCATTTTTACGATGTTGTAAGCCTCGCATATTCTGTTAATTTTCCACGTGGTCAAATCAGTTTGACAAAATAGTTTGACTACGTGGAGGCAGCGATTTTATTTTGCTTTTTGACCCTTTAAAAATAAATGTTTTAATTATTTGACAACTAAAGATGTAATTTGTTGACCTAAACGGACTCACCAAATTGTTGTATTTAAATAAAATTATGATGAGGAAGTCCAGGAATAGGGACATTCCTTATACAGGATGGCCGATGCGCACTGCAAGGGTGCGTGTGATAGGTATCATGCATGACGAGCGCTGTCCGCGGCGGCAGCGTCTGCGCTGTGCCTCTTGTCAATTTTGAGCAGTCATGCTTATTTATTTATTATTTTTTTTTGTACAAGAAGCAAATTTCATAAGTACTTATAATTATACATGCCTTGCAAAACTACCTATATAAACAGTTGGTCTGCAGGAATGAGTCACGAGATTTGCGGAAAGGAAACAATTTGTGGGAAAGTTACTTAAATATTTTTCTTTAGATGATCAATTGTGTGGTGTCTCTAAAAGATATTGTTCAGATGTGGTAGGTAATTGTAATTATTAATTGTAAATAGGCCCTTAAAATTCATCCATTAACCATGTATGTCAATTGCCAACCTTACACCATTATTCACGTCATGCCTTTGACTCAGCTGTATTAGTTAGTTAAAATTATAATGATATAAAAAAAAAATCGTTAGCAAACAATATAAAAAAAATATATATATATCTTAAAATAGGGTTACAGAAACTAGAAGTTTACAAATAAGAAGGTAAGAGAATTTGAAACGCAGTGTCCAATACAACAGAGTTGCAAAAATATAACAGCATCCTTAAAATTACATTTTAAAGTGTAACATTTGTTTAGCAGACTCCTCAATCTTTGTTAAGAAGGGGTATGATATCTCAACTTTCTGGTTATCAGTCTTTCTGGGAGAGAATATAATATACTTATTGTTATTATTTTTAATTATTAATTACCTACTAATAAAACAATTAATTCACAAGTTTAAATTATGATTTTATTTGATTGTTTTGGACACCATGCTATCTTAATCAATTTACATAACTAAACTTTACAAATATCACTAGATAAAAAATAAAGAAAACAAAATTCAGACAAATACGAATATAATAAATACGAATATTTTTATGCACAACACAAAATGTTGATGAATAAATGTTCAGATGAAATGTTGAATGTTCTATATTCCATAACAAAATTATTACAAGAAATAATACATTATATGTTTATAATATATTATATTAGTTTAAATAAATTGTAAAAATGAGATTATATTCGTTTAGGTATTTCACTTAAGTACGTAAATAAAAATTATTTACTTACAACGTACGTGACATTGACAAAAGGAAGTAGGTACTTGTGTGTTATGTTCTATTAGAATAATATTATTGTGATATCTATGTTTGTTTCGTACGTATTATCAATAATCTTGTAAAACGACTTTCATTAATACACACAATTTAAAGGAACTGATAAACCTACACTTAATTAATTAATTAAATGAGCTTAAAATAAAGTAGAAAAATGTATTTTGAGTTAAGTATATAAATTGTACTAAATTATATTCAATTCAATTTCGTTTAAGACTTAATTATACTTACTTATAATCGCATTGAGTTTTGGCAAAAGACATAATAAGATAATTGTAGATACGAGTATTGTTAAACTATAAATATACATGTCAATATAAAGTATGTACTCAATTTGATGTTTGAACGCTTATAACATCTATTAGAAATTGTGGATCGATTAGTGTATTTCATCGTTTTTATACAATTACCGGGTGTTTTGATTATTTTGATACCTATGTGTAGTGATTATCGATATAGTAAAACCTTAAAAATGTCATCTTAATTTAAGTTACGATACGAAATGTTAGATATTCCGATATTAAAATATTATTATATATAATATAGTGATATTCGGTCAAGTTACAGTCTATTAAGATATTAAGTATGAGTAGTATTTGGTCTCTATAATTTTGCCTGAGGTCAGGCAAGGGTCAGGATGGCCGACTGTTAGCTATTACAGGTTTTTATTACATGTATTTGTTATTTTAAATAATCATAGTCAAGTAAGGATATTCATTGTGAGACAGCTAGCAACACTCAGCTGTCAATTGGCAGTTTTGGCGGTATTATTGTAAGACTCTGTAAGAGGTGATAGTGTCCCCAATAAAACTATATCAAAATATCTTATCCATCTGTCTTATTTATAGTATATCATTAGAGAACATTATCAATTGGAAGAAACAGGTCTCTCCTCATATTGAAGAAAATATATTTGATTTATCTAGGGATTCCACCTATAAATAATGTGTTAAAATTTATACTTTATTTAAAAAAAATGTTTTCCATCCTCTTTTTTCTTTGTTTTCAAACGTTCGTTTCAAAAACGCGGTTATGAGATCAACTTGATTTTTTGTATAAAATAGGCAATAGAAATATGAAATGATTTTACCTTAATCCAATATTTTTTCCTACAAAATATTTCAGTATTAGCTAAAAACACACCAATTTGTTGTTTCGCTGCGTGATCACTAGTATTACGCGTCCAAGAAAAAGAGGCCAAAGTGCCAACATATAATCGCCACTATGAAAAGCAAATAAGGTCTTTGCTGGACGGGTAATAAAAAAAGTTGCTAGGCTATGCCATCCTCTTAAATAAAATTTATTCCAGCCAACCTTTGGGTAGTGAAGAAATTATTATATTTTATGAAATGTACAAGTGGGACAAACAAATAAATATTTGATAAAGAAAACGAGAAAACAAAAACCAATAACGTGAATATAAATAACTAAATTACTAAATCTCTTACTATTACTAGGTATAATTGCAAGCAATAGTTTCGAAGTAATCAGTTGCCTAAGCATGAAAACATCTTCGTACAGTTGCGTTTGAAACTACATCAAAATCTAATGGAATCTGGGAAACCACTCCAAGCGGACAGTAGCGGAACTAACAGCTACGTATGGCAACCTAAGTTTAGTTTCAAACGCATCAATACGCAGATGTTTTCATGCTTAGGCTACTGGAAACATAAATAAACTGGCTAAATGGGGCCTAGCATAGCAGACTATATCGAGCTTTAGCCGCTCAATACAACATGTCTATCTCTCAGGAGGTAACTAGATCAATATTTGAAGGAAATTTGAGGTCATTGGAAGGAAAAGTTTTTAAAACGAAACTGACAAACTGGCTATTAGAGCGTTACACATAATATAAAATATTTTTTATTTATTTTACTTTTTTTTTATTTTTCTCTCGTATGTTAATTTTTTTTATCGCTATAGTTTTCCTGTAGTTTGACCAATTATCACCTATAATTGTTTTTTTTTTTTCATATTTTTCGGTTTACCAGTTTCGGAGATAAGGGATTTCTCGAAATCAGTGCCAGTGTATATAATTAAAGTGCGACCTTGATAGAATTTTTTATTTAGTTTAATTTAAAATATTATTTAGTTTTAATTTTATATATTTTTTTGTTATGTATTATTATTGAATATTGTTAAAATATATAGCTTTTATAGATTAAAGTGCATATTTTTACAATCAGCTCTTCAACATGTACAATTTGATTTCCATATTGTATTTTTAGGAAAATATTTTTTATTTTTCTCTCTTTTGTATTGGGAATGTTTTGAACAGTTTCAAATTTTTTTACACCGTGCTATGTGGGCAAATTAATGCTATTTTTATGCCAAATTTCAAGTCTTTATCTGTAACGGTACTAAAGCTATAAGATTGTGACATACGGACGGACGGACGGACAACGGAGTCTCACCATAAAAGTTCCTTTTGTACCTCTTATGTACTACGGAACCCTAATAGAAATAAACTACACATAAACCTTTTAATTTCTTGACTGAACCATAAAAATTACAAAGTTTATAACAAAATGTAACGCAGTACTCGTTAACCCTCACATGCAGCCCTCAGCTAGTTAAGACAGTGAAGTTATTATAGCACGGTTAATAATGAAGTTTACGACTTGGTCTTATGAAGTGTTTAAGGTGGATGGTCCAAGGTAGTTTTTATAAAAAACTTGTGAGTACCAATAACGACGACAGAAGTATTATTATTTAATTCTGTTACCTTTTTCCACGCGTTCCATCAACTTTACACCCGCGAATATTCAGTTGTTCTTAAAAACAAAATGTTTTAACAGTCTAATTTTGCAATGTAAAACTTTCATACATTGGATTACAAAAGTTTTAAATAACAAAATTAGATTCTAAAAAAGTTTGTTTGTAAAAAAAACGGATTATGCGCGGGTGTAAAGTTGATGGAACGTGTGGAAAAAGGTAACATAATTAAATAATAATACTTCTGTCATGGTTATTGGTTCCCACAAGTTTGTATGAAGGTTGCCTTGGACCATCCACTCTTGTTTCATGGAGATATATTTGCGGGTTAAACATCAAACGTTAAAACGTCAAGTAGGTATTTTTATTTAACATATTTTAATTCCTAGAAAAAAAAACAATAATAAATTGATTTATATAAATAACTGGCTTGGAATTTTGTCTGAGCAAGCGTGAATATGAAGATAAATAGTTTCGTTTATAAAGCCAAATACATATTGCCTATATTTTATTTTATGTAGGCAATATGACCTAAATTTTATTTTGCCCTCCTTCCTTTGGAAATGCGCAACCACGGCGCCATCTTTGAATACATACGCTAAAACACGCTGAAAACTTATCGATAAAAATGAATCAATTTTGTGCCAAATTTAAACAATAAACACTGCCATGGTTCAGCCTTCGATATTTGTTGCTAAACGTAACTAAACTTTGTCAAAACCATTACCCAAGTTCATCATGGTTTAATTTTTAAAACAGTACTTTATTACCAGACCCGGACTAAGATATCCAAGGCCCCTAGGTACTGGAGAGCTGAGGGCCCCAAACAATATGTTTTTTTTTTCAGTTTAGTAATCCGTATATAATATTATTGAGTTAAAAAAGTAACGATGTAATTGAGTTAAAAAAGTAAGCATACATCCGCATAATCTAATCAACAAGGAATTAAGAGGATAGTTTCCGCAAAACCATAATTTATTCTTCTTGGTTTGAAGAATCTAGAAATACTACATAAAAAAGAAAAATATGTGTTTCTTTCGGGAATATAATTCAGACTCATATCGGAACAGAATCGTCAAACTTCATTCCAATATTGATAAATAAAGTGCCAAAGATGGCTCTAAAAAAAGTTTTCATGTCGAGGTTTAAGTTTAAAACCCGTTCATATTATTTATGGATTAAATTCTGTATAAACTTTATTGAACTTTTTACAGGACATATATTTCATAGCACCTTTGCTATTTTTTTAATAATAAAATTAGTAAAAAACTTGTCAGTTTGACTTTTTTTCCAGAATCCATCCCTCTCGGGTCTTTCCGCATGGAGTAACAGGGTAGTATGCAAGCGGAATCTATCCTCTTAACAAGAGTAACTTTAGCAGAGTATGGCAGACACTTTTGCATGCGTTTAAGGTCATGCATTTATGCAAATATTTTCTTGATGGCTTCCGACACGTCATGTAAGTCCCAGGACATATTATTTTTGATGTGCAAATCCAGATTTTTTATCTCAGTATCGCGATTTTATCTCAGTAGGGGTGATCATTAAAGCAGGTAGAGTACTTAAGTCAAGTTTTAGCGCCTTGTTTTTTGTAGCCTTGATGTTGCTATGGCATCTATATTGTTGTTATTCTGTATCCATATTGTTTGGATAGTAACCCTTTGTGCGCGAGCTACTTGACCAAATTATTAAGTTACGAAGCGGACGGAAAGACGGACAGACGGCGCTTTGCTATAAGCGTTTCTATCTATCGAGTTAGACATAGTGAAACGGTATAAAAAAAATATATTTCGATATCTTTTCTCTCTCCAAAAATCGTTGCCGCAGTGTTGATTAATTGCGCTTATTGTGTATATATTAGGTTCCTTAACTGCTCGTCCATTTGGTCAAATATATAAACAATATATCTATGAACACAGCCTTACAGCACACACATATTAGTGAAAGTATTTTACTTCTAATTTATATTTATATTATTTTACGTTTTTATTAAATGTGTCAACTTCTCTATTGCATTTCAAATGGTCTGTGATATCTCAGGCCTGACAGAATAACAGCGCGTTGTGGTTTTTTATCGCAATGCCTATGCTGAGTCAGATCTTTTCGCTGCTTCAATAAACGAAACTGTATTGCAAATGTCTTATATTAATAGGACATTTGTATTTCTAATAATGTGTATTATTATTTTTTTTTTATAGTCTTTTTCATGTTGTATGTGTTTTCTTATTGTTATATTTGTTTGCAGCGAATAAATAGCATCTTATTCTAACTCTTATTCTTTTCACGGAACCCTAAAAACTAGCAGGCCTAGAAAGCATATAATATATCCATACTTCAACTACAGACTTAACGATATTGCACAACATCTAGTAATATTTTCGCTTGACGTTACACCGTGATATTATATTTATTCTAGACCCGCGGCTTTGCCCGTGACGTAACCATTTATTACGTGGTGAGGTTACGTACGGAGCCAACGGCGGAAATATAACGTTGCAAGAATATTTTGTACGGAAACCAATATTCGATATTTTCACTAGTGCAGTTTTTGTTTTAGTGAGTAAATGATGATATCTTACATAATATTAGGTATTATTAGATTAGTGTATAAATAAAACATAACAAAGATCAGGGCCATAGTAAAAATAGAATAGTAGGCTATCTTCAAAGAAATGTACCGAGCGTGGCTATATATGTATATGCGTGCCTGATAGAGATGGGCGCGGGAAAATTCCCGGGTTAATTCCCGTTTGGGAAAATTCCCAATCGGTGGGTTTTTTCATTTTTCTTCACAAATATTATGAAACTTAAAGTGAAACTTACTGCAGGTGATAGAAGAAGTCACAGCCAACATTTTATTTCCTCACACTTAACTGCGAAAATATGCTCTTTGGAAACTACGGGCACTTGGAAATATTTAATTAAAAGGTTAAGTAACCGAACTGTTCTTTTTTTGTGACAGACTGCTGACGCTATTACAAACACATTTGACTGATAAAGTTTTTCTGAAATATGCATTACATTCTGAGAAAAAAAATATTGACATATTTTTTGTATGGGGAAAACAATGATACTGTCAATTAAAAAAGAACTTTCTGTCATTTAGCTACAATACGGCAAATCTACTTATTAGACATGGTGGATAGCTTTTATTTCAAAATATATTAAAACAAAATGTCAAAATGAAAACACCCGGTTATTTTCCCAAACGGGTGTTTTCACGGAAACTTTCCGGGAATTTTCCCACAATCGAGATTTTTCCCGGGTGGAAACCCATCCCTAGTGCCTGATGCGATCGGAGCGAGTCGGGGGTTGTCTTTTCTGTGTTATCGTAGATCCGTTCACTCGTGCGACTGTTCGTGGCTATCTCTAAAGTAATGAGCTAAAACTTTATACGATATTAGGCAAAGTTGGGCTGACTCACTTTACCATAGCAATAAAGGTGAAAGGGTCCGCACAATTTTCCGTTTTCCGTTTCAAAAGGAGTTGTGACAAAAGTTTAGACGAGCCCTGGCACCTAAAATCTATTGCATTGTTTTTTAATGTGTGCGTTAACATAATGCCGACGCGCGCACACTTATGAGTGCGCAAACTGTCTACCTACGGTCAGCAAACTGATTAACTGTAAACTGTAACTGCTTATAGAGTGGCACGGGGACATGAAAATAAAAAACGTTATTTACAAAGAGTCTTCAAAATGAAATAACACGGGGAACAGCAATAAAAATAAATTTGGCTTCCTTAAACTTAATAACTGATGCCGAGCACAAGAGGGCTCGAAATATATCGTGCTTTAATTCGTTTATGTATATATTTTAATAATCACTGATATACCTATAAACATTTATAAAGAAAAGCCAAATGGTTACGTATATTTTTTTAATTAAAACATTTTCAATAAAATTAATTCAATCGCTCGATTTGAACTTTATTTACATTTTATTTATATCTTAATTCATATCGACAACATGACCTATTGCATCGGCTGACGCTATCGAGAAACAATCGGTAGATGATCCCTTGTAAACCTCGTCCTCAGTACACCCACGTGTCTAAATATATTAGTCACTAAAACTCCACAGCGCATGTACTGAGAGATTAGTGTCATCTCTTTTTCTCTCAAATACTGCTTTCTCTTTCGTGCAATCGCCAATTTGACTTGAATATTTTTGATAATGAAAGGAAATAAATTAGTTATTTGATGAAATCATAATACTTGCGGTGTTGGATTTCGTACTATAACAATGGTATTTATACTATAGTTTCATGCATCGTACTATATACTATCCATCTCTAGAGATAGTACAACAAAATACTATAATTTCACAACACAGTCTATAATTGGTTTTTAGACGGGAATTCCCGGGAATCTTTTCTTTCGATACTCCACTTGTTCATACGTTATTTTTGAAAATTGCGCTTTATTATATAATGAATAGAATTTATAATACTGTGACATATTTATTATTCTGTTTGTACGAGTGTGCATTGAAGTAGTGTGTGTGTGAGTGAAGTCTTTTGCTTTAGTTAGTCAAAGATGTAAGTCAGAGTTGCCGTTTTAGCGCATTTCATGCTAGATTTAGCGCAATTCTATGCTCTTTAGCTCATTTTTTCTCGAAAAAAGTGCTACATAATGTTTAGTGGAATCTGGTGAAAAATTGTAAAAAATATTGACGATTTTAAATTTATCTCAATAAGTCAGAGTCCAGAGCTGAAAAACGTTATAAAAAATGAAAATGAAAATGAAAATTTTTTCATTGCAAAAATAATGTTACAATATACAAGACGACACTAATTCCCACATTAAGTTGCCTTGTGAAGTGGAAACTAGGCTCTAGAAGAAGAAGAAGAAGAACATTAAGAATATTATAATTATGAGTGCTAAAAGAGCAAGTAACAATTTATATCTAAAAAAAAATTACAAAAAATAAATAAAAAATATAATGAATTAAAGTTGCTTCAGAATATATGTATGTATTTGAAAGTGAATCTGTATATTATGTGGTTAAGTTCAGATACTTGAATGGTCTGTTTGCTATTCGCCGACATTTATTTTTTCACTTAGAAGAGTAAATTTTTGATGTTGACTTTAAATATTTTAACTATTGTTACATTAGTAATAAAAAGTACTATAATTTTATACAAAATACTATCTTTTTCAACGCACCTAAATCCAACCCTGCTTGCGCTCTACAATTCGCTTCTACTAAGCGCTCGCCGCATGCACTGACAGCACTCATCCAGTGCAATATATCTGCAAAACTGAGCTGGCTTGAAAGTAACGGTTATACTGGTTGTTTTTTTTAGAAGTTTGGTTGTTTAATTTAAATAAAACACACAAAAAAATGTAAATAGCCATGATGTTGGATTTATTTTAAACACATTGTTATGCCATTAATGATTTTGGGCATATGGGTGCCATGGGTTGGTTCGAATGAAGCTCGATCTGGAAGTCCAATTTTCGACAACTTTAACGAGCAACTGGGGCCATATATCGGCAATAACACGGCGGATGTTGGCTTCCAGGTGGTCCAACGTTTATGGCTTATCAGCGTAGACTTGTGACTTCACATATCCTTAAAGAAAATAATCCATAGGCGTGAGATCAAACGACCGTGGAGGCCAGTTTGCTCGGATGGACGTTTATGTCGGCCGTAAAATGGACGTAGCGCACGATATGTTTGGCGAGCTGAACGATGATTTTCATAATAAATTTGCACAATTTGCAAGCGTTGTTCTGAAGTTAGTCTATTCAAGCTAAAATGGCAAAACTTGCTAACCACAAATCAACTGTCAACCGTCAAATTGACAGTTACTAGAAAAAGTAATGACAATTTAAAAACTAAACCTCTAAAAAAAACACCCCTTAGAATTAAAAGAAAAGTGAGCATAATTTATAGTGTAAGCAAATTATTCACCTCAATAATTACTATGATCGGGATAGCCGAGTACTTGCAGCATATTCAGACTCGCTTCGTCTTCCCAGTCCAGTCCCAAAACAAGCGTAAACTTAGCTCTACAATCCCCTGCAGTGTCTCTACTAAGCGCTCGCCGCATGCACCAATAGCACTCATCCAGTGCAATCCATCTGCAAAACTGAGCTGGCTTGAAAGTAATGGTCATAGAATTAAATGAAAAGTGAGCATAATTCATAGTGTAAGCAAATTATTCACTTTCAGCAGGTACAGACTAGCTTCGTCTTTCCAGTCCAGTGCTAAAACAAGCGTAAACTTAGCTCTACAATCCGCTGCAGTGTCTCTACTAAGCGCTCGCCGCATGCACCGACAGCACTCATCCAGTGCAATCCATCTGCAAAATGAACTCCAGTCAATGAACTATTGTCTGTTCCATTCTGCCAAGTCGGCTGTGAAGGTTCTAGCTTGGCTGCGACGCAGACGGCTGCAGGACTGTGTGCTGGAATAGTTGACCCTTTTCGTACCTACTGGAAAACAAGAGTGTTTACCGCAGAAATAAAAGACAAAAGTATTATCCATGTTTATGTTAAAGCCTTTAATTTATTAATTCAAATAGTAAATAAACTGAGGCTTGGTAATTGGAGTCGCTTTTACTTTTTTAACCTTTTAAAATTTTAATATTTTAGGCCGCCTCTGTGGCCACGTGGTAGAGCGGTTGCCTGCTAGCCCAGAGGTCGTGGGTTCGATCCCCGCGGTGCACATTAACTTGTGTAAGGTCTGCATGCTTCGGAAGGCACGTTAAGGCGATACCAAAAAAAATTGGGTTTTTTCGAATCTATTTACTCCACTATAACGTCATGTACGTATTTTATTTTTGGGTAAATGTTTATTGAGTATTTGTTTAAGATTCTCACTGAAGGAAAACGCGATTGGATGAAATTTTCTCGATAGATTTTAATTCCAAAAATACCTCTAAATTGTTTTATTTTTTCCTGTAATTCTGAAATCCTAACTAATTTCATTGTGAAATTGATTTCAAAATGTGAATATTATGTATTTGTAAAGTCTCCCTGAAAATCTTTTTGACAAAATAGCTTAGTACATTTTATAATAATAAAAAACCGACTTTTTGCTACTTTTTCACGAATACGTCCCCCTCGCACTGAGGGTTTTTTCGTATATTGAGTTACAGGGATGCTAAAACTTTTACGTATCGCCTTAAGCCGTTGATCCATTTGTGTCCCAAGTACGGCGATAGGGGTCACCACTCATCACGTTTGGGCCGTAATAATCGTCGGTGAAAATTGGGTTTATCAAGCGTGGACTGTGACTTGCATTTCACAGTTTACACTTGCGAACATCTCTGACACCCCTCGGGGATTCATGACGACAGCAGGTATGTTTTAAAATACTTATCATCTCATGTTTCATGCTTGAAGTTCAGAAATAAATAAAGTATCTTTTGCGTATGTCATACACGTACTATGTACAATAAATTCAATTGAAAAGTACAAAACAGAAAACGAGACAATCGCCCGATTTGCCAATTTGTACGAAGCTTTTTCCAAATACCCAAAAAGACAACACGCTAACCAATATCGAAGCTCATAACATAATGGCAATAGATGCTATTGTCGCGTGTACCGATAGCAGAATTATGCGAGACGTGTTCCCATATTACAGACCGAGTTCGTCCCACGTACCTTACTAAACATATCTGGGAGGCTCATAACGAATAAGGAAGTAACTCCAGGTAATTCGCCTGAACCAGAAATTCCAAGAAGCCCTTTTTATTAATTTTAAGTATTATTATTATAATTATTTTTATTAAGTTTTCTTGCTTGTTATTTAAGATTGCTTTATTTTGTGCTCGTACTGCTTGCTTTGCTTGTGCTCGTACTGCTTGCTTTGCTTGTGCATGTTTTAAGCGGGAGGGCGGGCGGTGCTCGAGTCTGCATTCTGAATAGCATGGTAAGAGTGTTTAGCAGAATATTTCAAATTATTAATATTTCCACAAATTCTTCATTATTACTTTTTTCCAGAATCCGTCCTTCTTGCACTGCGGCATAGTTTACTATGACTGCGGGTTTACTCAAATGGAGTAACAGTGATTGATGCAAGCGCGACCTATCCTCTTAAAATTTGCCTAGAGCAAAAATACGCCGAGAAAATATTCTGGTTCCGTTAACCTGAATGTAGTTCATTTAAACAGAAAACACTGTACTATATGTGACGTCTATATTTATTGTTATGTTAACTTGAACAATCTAATGTATACAATAATTCAAGTTAACATAACATAATTCTGTTTTTGTTAACCAGGTATTTTTTACAAAACTATCTGGTAGTATTGTAAAAATATTTTTTCTCCGTGTACGTTCTACCACAGATAATCTATTAATTCTTGGTTCATGCATGAGAGATCGGATAATCGGATGCATATTTACCTAAAGTTCAGGTGTTGGCTAATATGGAATGCACTTTTGTATCGAAAAACTACCCCGATTCCGGGATCGACAAATTTAGTGTTCTGTTATTTAAGACAAATTTAGTGTATATTTATCTAGAACAGAATGCATATTTATTAAAATTGTAAAGTACGATCTAAAGTTGGTAAAGTACGACAGACAAAAAGCCGCTTCCATACTTTCGCAGGGAAAATATACTTATATATACAGATAGGCTGGAAAAATTCGTCGCTCCAGATACGAACCTCGGTAGCGCAGCCGATAGCGTGCCTGTCATGTAAGCAGGAGGTCGTAGGTTCAAATCCTGGACCGAGGAATTTTTTCAAAAATATTTGTGCTTTTAAATTTGTTTCTGATTGATTTCTAGTTGGTAATGCACTTTAATCAATGAGTATGACTCTAATAGTAATATACTTAATGTAAATATATATCCGATTATATGATATCTTATGCATAAAATTAAGTATTAACTAAATTAGGTGTCACCCTCGTTAGGTCTTGTTTCATTCGTCGTTAGGAATACGGATGTTAATGGATCAAATACAAACAAGTTGAAAAGCTTTATACCATAAGAGCCTAGTTCCGTTTCATGAGAAAGGAACTAAAGGAAAAGGAAAAACTCGCAACGTGTAAGCCCAGCCTAAAAGCTTTGTAACATATCTGCATTTTCAATGTCCCTTAACAACCAATACCGCCTTACTGCTAGCAAAGTTAAGTATTTATTCTTCACGGTCGCCAATCTAGTATCCTGCCCATTTATGACCCAAGTCAGTTGTCTCGAGCCCCTCGTGTTTTGCCCAAAATGAGCCTGGACCCTTGTCACCTAAACTTAATACCGAGTTTGGGTCATTTCGTTTTGATCTTTCTTTGTTTGGAGCGTTCGTTTAGGAAAAGTTATGCTTGATCACCTTTTAGGGCAAATTTTCCATAAAATGTTAAAGTGAATGGCGGGACCTTTATCTTTTGCGGATTGCCTTTTGTGAAATATTTCAGCGATTTATTGAAATACTCGTATGTTTTCTTTTGAATACATTTTTGTCTATGAAAAGGACGTTAAAGAAGCAAAATGGAAGGTATTTGCTGAAGTAAAATTTTCTCCTGTCTTGTATTTTTTATCTCTCTATTCAATTAAACTATAGAATGTTCACACTGTTGATTGTTGGCACTTGGTGGAACTTGGAATACATAATAAACAGAAAATCACTTGTACTATCCCACAAATTTATTTAATACTTCCTGACCAGTTTCGCCTTTATGGCATTATCAAAGGAATTAATATAAGATCTTAATTACACAATAAATAGTTTACATCAGCCAGTGCGATCAATGACAATTAAACTATACTTTACTTTTTACATTTAGTTGTAACAAATATTATGAAAAAAAGACATGATCTTGCTAAGTTTCTTGCCCCTCTTCTTAGCAAGCCTAATCGAATGGGCGGAGTTAGGCATATACTTATTATATGTATTGTATATATTTATAATATTCCTTATTCCTATTTTTTTTTTATTAAGTTTAAGTAAACCCAACCTTTATTATTCCTTTGCATTTTTCCCTATATTAATATTTATGACATAAAACTATTACCTATACACATAGATTATTTATTTACTTATATTACATTAAAACTGACCTATAATAAGTGTATGTTATATATACCCTCAGAACATTCAAATAATTATATCTACTCCTATACAATAAGGTAATAACAACATAAAAAACAGTTTTATAAGTACCTACAATTGTTTAACCGATGTTACAATATTACATTATAACACCGGACTACATTGAAATGTGTGACAGTGAAATTGAAAGAAGAGTGATTGCGGGAAATAAAGTAACGGAGCCCTAAACTCCTTTATGGGTAGAAAAAATGTGACTGCAAAGGTACAATTGATGGTTCATAATGGAGTGTTGGTATTTGGCATACACTTATGTATGGTAGTGAATGTTGGGTATGGCAAGATAAACATCAAAGTAGAGTGAACGCAGTGGAAATGCGTTCCTTACGGAGTATGTGTAGTTTAACATAGAATGAGAGAGTGAAAAATTTTGAACTACGGGATCGTTGCGGCCTGAAAGAAGATGTAGTGACTAGAATAGAAAAAGGAATGTTTCGGTGGTAGAGAGGATGAATGAAACTACAGTGACGAAAGAAATTTATGGTGCACAAGTCGAAGGTAGAGCTCGACCAGACCGCCCTAGAAGGACATGTGCTGACCAAATTGGTGGAATATTGAAGAAGGACAATGTCAAAAGTACCTGGAATAGAAGAGCTTGTATGACTAGATTGATGGATGTGGAAGAGGTGAAACAGGTCTGTCAGGATCGTAGCAGATTTAAATCTGTAGTCTTTGCCTATCCCTCTGGGAAAAAGGCGTGAGTATATGTATGTATGTATGTAACACCGAATTCTGCCCTGTGATTGGCAAGCAATTGTGTCCCAATGTCTCACATTATGTCACAGTTGCACAAAATTCTATTATTTCTGCAACTTAATCTAGCAAGTAGGTGGTGTCTCTTTATAAGTAAAAGTAATTACCTGTATTCGCAGATTCCGCACACAGTACTCTCAAAGTAACAATGCGCATACAAATCTTCGCCACTGTTCGGCAAAGTTCGTATTTCCTTACACTTTCTATACAATCAATAAGGTCACGTGGTACGTCCGGTCGCTTGGCTATAGAGATTTGTATCCGCATTGTTAATTTAAGAGTACTGTATGATAAAGCGCTACAGTGTGCTGGTAAACGTCCTGTTCTAACGCTTTTGTTTTTTAACTGTCTATCCTGCTCTGCTCTAATCAACTGCCGAGCACGCAAAACTTTAGTTATTTTCAAATTATGGCTACATTAAACTATAAAAAGTATAATTTTTAATGATTTATATAAAAACGGCTCACCTCAATACGTGTTATGATCGGGAAAGCCGACCAGTTTCAGCAGATCTAGACCGCCTTGATCTGGGCGAGTAAAGACGTTTACGCGACGACGTTACGCCTCACACTGCGGGCTGCGGCTCGCAGGGCTCGGGATGACATCGATGCAGATGGTATTGGTGGTCGGACCGGTAGGGCGTCCGCACAATTAGTTACTTTCCCGATCATAAAACGTATTGAGGTGAGCCGTTTTTATATAAATCATTAATTATCCTCTCATTTAATTCTTTAATAATTTTTAATGTAAAATATATAGTTTTTTTGTAAGTATCTGCGTGTGTTACTTTGAAATTAGGGAGCTGAATCAGTTTTTTCGGGAAATTTATACATTTTCAAAGTAGTAAAATTGATTTGTAATAAGATTTAAAGTGTGTACAGTGTAAGTTTAATTGATAATGGTATTGAGTCAAAAAACACGCTATACTTTCTTCAAATTTTTATCATATACATAGCAGGAAATAAATGCGATGCAAAACACGGCGATGACAGCATTATAAGATTATAACACGCCAAGTTACCAAAAATATCACTTATAAATTTAAATAAGAGTGAATGTGAATGTGAATGTGTGTGAATTTGTGAATGTGTGTGAATTTGTGAATGTGTGTGAATTTGTGAATATGTGTGAATTTGTGAATGAGGGTGAATTTGTGAACGTGATTGAGTTTCCTAGCCACGACCGAGATCTTGGGATCGGTATTGAAGTGAAGTAAAACATGAGATATTTTCCTAAGAACCATAATTATTATGATTTTGCCAAAACTATTTTGTTCATAGAAACGACGAATTTATTTACTTCAACCCCAAATTCTTCATGCTCCAAGTATCTCTGGACCAATATATTTTGGTAAAGCTGTAGCGTTCTTCACTCGGAACAACGAGTAAAGGGAGAAAGATATATTGCTGCCTGAACAAAGCATTTTACAGTAAGCAAACGAAATTACAAAATTAAGGCGCTACGGAAAAAAAATCGACACTTTAAGAACTTGCATATCTACTACAGTAAATAATGTTTTATTTTGAAAATATTATATTATTTTTGAATTCTTTTTCTAGGGATCTGTTAAAACAGAGACGCAATTGGAGAATTTCGGCTCGATAGAAATATTTATTGAAATGAGGCCTCTTTCGATACCAATTCTTCTGGTTTGACAATTTAGAATGACATATAGACTGCAATTATATTTTATAAGATGTGTTTTAACGGTATCTAAGACCTGGTTAAACGAAATTTTTATAGCATCTTTAGTACATTTTATATCATTAAAAACCGAGTTTTTGCTACTTTTCCACGAATCCGTCCCTCTCGCACTGAGGGCTTTTTCACATATGGAGTAACAGGGACGCTAAAACTTTTACATATAGCCTTAATTGCTTAGAAAGTATATTTCCTTTTGCAATATACCGATTACGCAATGAGTTTTACTCAAGCTCTTTAATGTACGGCCACTAGCATGACAGGCTACCTATTGACAGTTTTTATTGCGACCGTTAAAATCGTTTACAAATAGGAAGCTTGAACTTTACATTTAACCCGTATCAATAGACCTTGGGAATAATCATGGCCGCACTTTAACTATCCACTTCTCACTTACACACTATCTCCGTTTATATTCGCACGACAAGAACAATAGCTCTCAAAGTCAACAGTCACTCGAAACCCATACTGTGACGTAATATTCCGAGTAACACTTTAGTGATTTTTGCAGCTTATCTTGTAACTTAAAGGTCTAAATGAGTGGTATATCAGTGTACGATATTACTTCTCGCTGCAAAAACATCTCAAAGTTAGATATCAGTTCTTGATATCACTTTTCATAGGTGTGCAGTTAGTCTATGCTCACGCTACTGCCAGAGCACAGGCCAGAGCGCGCCACCATTTTGAATCCCAAGATCTATTGACAAGGGTTATTTATAAACAGGCTGTAAAAAGACTGCGACCTTTGTATACAACTACATAATCTAATGATCATACTGAACAACTCTTTGAAGAAAAATACACGCGCAAATCATCAGAGAAGAAGATCGACTTTAACACGCGAGAGGAACGTCTATTTTAGAACGCTGCGCATTAACAGTTGTTTCACGGACGACGCTGCCTGTAAAAACGCCTGTATCTCGTTGCGTTAGGGTTCACGTATTTTTGCTTGAAACTCAAATATTTCCTAAACTAATGGTTTGCGCGGGTATGTTTGTTGGGAAAGGTGGTTCAATATGATTAGTAGAATATGTAGTATAATTTAAAGGTAGCAGTCTGTCTACACCTGTATAATTACACCTTGTGTTGTGGCATGACGTCATCGTGAGAAGCCTTAGGAACGGTAACAGGCGTAGTTACCGTCATTCGACCGTTATCGATTTCCATAAATTTTGGGGAAGTCCCTAGACATTCAAAATATATTAATGTAGCCATAATTTGAAAATAACTAAATATTAATTATATTATGGTACGTTACCGACTTCCGTAGATTGTTCGGAAGTCCCTAGACAGGCCTCGCATGCTTTCACTCTACCACTTTTCTTGGTCAATACGGTAGCGGCCATGACTAATGTGCAAAAAAAATTCTAATTATATTTCATTCAGTGTGCTTACGAATATTAAGTATGCATCTTGTTGAGAATGGAATGTGGTTTTTGCTTCTCATAACTTATCCCACCCATCCATCCATCAGCCTAGTTCGTCCACTGCTGGACATAAGCCATTCCAGGACTTTGCCACTCCCGGCGGTCATACTGGAAGAATTGCCCATACTCACACACGCTGGGCAGGCGGGTTAGTAAGCGCGGTGCTGGAACCCTCGCTCCAGTGACGCCGCTGCCCGTCACCAATCTGTTGCATATAAGACTCGGCTATTAGGGATGGCTATACCACCATCCATCGGTTCCAGGCATGGTGGGCCTCCTGGTTTTTTGCCTGTGAGCTGTCCTCTTACTCTCCCCCGAATTACTTCGAGGGCGTCTTCAAGTAAGATGGTGGTACCTCCACAGTCGAGCCCGGCATCAGCTCTACCACACTTATCCCATTCCACTAATATTATAAATGCGAACGTTTGGATGGATGTATGGATGGATGTTTGTTACTCCTTCTCGCCGTAACTACTGAACCGATTGAGCTGAAACTTTGCACAAATGTATTTTGAGACCTGTAATAGGACATAGGCTACTTTTTATCCCATAAATCAGTTCCCATGGGCACAAGAAATAGTGTCGTTCAAAGACGCGGCTTCAGTCTTGTCAAACATACCTTTATGGGATTAAATCAGTTATCAAAGACCGCCAAAGAGACATTAGCAGAGGATTAATTCAGAAAACAAAAAGTAGTGTCGATAAGCAAAGAGGCTCGGCCAAAGACACTTTACATGGGGATCAAATTAGAGATGATGAGAATCCAAAACACTCCAAATCTCCAAACCAGAGTCCGGTCAACTACGCACTAAAAAATGTATGAGCTGAAAAATATTTACAGATTCGATACGACTATACAAAAACTTAATCAACGTGGGCGAAGCCGCGGGCAAAAGCTAATAACTTTATAAGACATTATAATTGTAGTTAATGCTACAAGGAGCGAAAAGGAATAAATTACGAGGACGATTTAAAACACATGTTTTAAACATAACCGAGTAATTTATTGCTCTTACGCCCGTGTATCATACTACGTTTTTCAATGCATAGTGTGAGGAAATAAAACAAATATAATCTTGTGAACTTTAAATTATGATTAGCTCAAAAGGACTGTATCCAGAGCCGTTAAACAGTGGTAAAAAAAGTATAAAATTTATGGTAGGTACACAGGAAAGGCTGCAGGTTAGCCAGCCATTGTAAATAAATTTAAAAAATAATAACAATAAAGCCCTAGGGCAAAATAATCGACTTTCTGTTCGGTTTTTCAACTAAAAGATATATTAATCAAAATAATGGAGTAGTTCTATACGTTAAAGACGATCTAAGGGTCAATGTATACGAACCAAAGTTGGCGGAGTGTGATTGTTTGGTTTTAACGATAAATGATAATTACACTGTAGTATCAATTTATCGACCACATGAGTTTAACAATCCAACCAATTTTATTCACTCTCTGGATAATTGGCTACCATCAATTTCAAACTGTCCAAACGTGGTCTTGATAGGAGACATTAATATAAATATATTACCATCTAAACTGACAAATCCTTCTTTAAAGTATCTAAATATTGTTGCTGCGCATGGGTTGATCCCATTACATTACCTCCCCACTAGAGAGGAAAATTGCCTCGATCACGTTCTTGCAAAAACTAATCATGCAACATCAACGGCTGTCATCCAAACTCATATTACTGACCACATGGCTGTTATACTGAGTTTATCAAAAGTTGCTTTAAATTTTAGGAAACCTATACGTTATTATAAAAAAATTGATTATGAAGCAGTGCAGGAAGATATAAAAAACACAGATATGTCTATTATTCTTAATAATACCGACGCTGAAGATGCAACTAATACTCTAATACAAATATTACAAACTAGCGTTGAGAAAAACTCGGTTACCTTAAAATTACCTAGGTCAAAAAACAATTTAAAAAGTTGGATAACACCAGGTCTAATAAAATGTATTAAAAAACGTGATCGATTGCACACTAAAGCTAGAAAAAACCCACTTAACTTTGATACATGTAAAATATATAAAGACTACAGAAACGTTTGCAACAAGTTACTTAAAAAAATAAAAAGATTACATGAAAAGGAAGAAGTAATGAAAAATCGAAATAATCCAAAAAAACTATGGGATACTCTGAAGGACATATGTCATATGAAAAGGTGTGCTGTAGAGCCCATGGAACTATTAAGCATAAAACACAATAAAAATGAGTCTGTAAACCATGTTAATGAATACTTCATTGGTGTAGGCAAGAACCTGGCTGAAAATATTTTGGCAAATCACTACAAGACTGAGGCTGAGTTAGTTCTCTCAAACGTACCCAATTTCCAATGTAATTCATTTATGTTAATACCTACTGATATAAGTGAGGTACAAGGTGTTATTAAAGGTCTCAGAAATAACTGCGCGATTGGTTGGGATGGAATATCCACCAGACTAATAAAATATGTCAGTGAATTTATAGTTTCCCCCATAACCCACATAATAAATTTGTGTTTGGATGATGGTACTGTGCCTTCTGCTTTCAAACGGTCTGTAGTTCGACCTATTCATAAGGGTGGGGAGAGAGACAGTGTTGAAAATTATAGGCCCATCTCAATTCTTACTACACTCTCTAAAATATTTGAAAAAATAATCAATAAGCGACTAGTAAATTATTTAGAATTTAACAAAATACTATCCAACAACCAATTTGGCTTCAGAGCTGGTCTTTCAACAGAAGATGCAGTTACCTCGTTAACAGAATTTATTATTAATACTAATGACAAACAAAACAAATGTACTGGTGTTTTCCTGGACTTGGCAAAGGCTTTCGACACTGTTTCTATCCCTATCCTGTTGAAAAAGCTCGAATGTATTGGAATACGAGGAACACCTCTTAACTTACTCGCTAATTACCTCACAAACAGGGTACAAAGAGTCAAAATTGAAGATCAAATTAGTGTGGACCTACCGGTGACTTGTGGAGTCCCACAAGGAAGTGTGCTGGGACCAACTCTTTTTCTTACGTACATAAACGACCTATGTAACCTTAATCTACCGAAAGCTAAAATCATAACTTTTGCTGATGACACTGTTATTTTGTTTTCTGCAAAAACGTGGGCAGAAACACAACACTTCTCGAACGTGGGAATGGGGAAGCTGTATGATTGGCTTAATTCAAATTTATTGACCCTCAATTTAAATAAAACAAAATATGTAAATTTTTGCATAAACAATTCCACACATCCCCCTCTCGGTACGTTTGATCTAACTATACACTCCTGCAATAATCGTGATAGCTGTAGTTGTCTTCCTTTAACGGAAGCTACTTCTATTAAGTATTTAGGAGTAATTATTGATCACAGACTTACTGGACTTGAACATATAAATCTACTTACCTCACGTATAAGACGATTTATTTACGTCTTTAAGACTCTCCGCCATGTAGCAGAAATCAAGGTTTTACGCCAAGTGTACTACGCGCTATTCGAATCCATTATGCGATACTGTATATCTTTTTGGGGTAGTGCAGCGAAAACTCATCTAATTAAAATAGAACGTGCTCAAAGAGCAGTATTAAAAATTATGATGTTCAAACGTTTACGATTCCCTACTATAGAAATATACGAATTAACTGGTATACTTTCGGTAAGAAAACTATACATTAAAACCATTTTAATTCGCCAACATGGAAAACTATCTTACTGCCTGGAAAAAAATGCCAATATTAGACGCAAACACGCAGTATGTAAACCACCTAAAGTAAGAACACAATATGCTCGGTCAAGTTTTGTATTCCATGGTCCGTATGTCTACACACTTGTAAACAAATTACTAAATATTTATTCGCTCTCAATGTATCGACTTAAAATTGCTGTCTCTCTTTGGCTATTGCCAATGACGTACGAACAGAGCGAAGAAATTCTTAAAATAAAAGAATAATACAATTATATTAATTACCTTAAATAGTAATCTATAAAAATAAAACAATTACCTGTTAATATTTTGTTGTATCTAGAACATCTTTAGTCACTGGCAATTTGTTTGCGAATTACGTGCCACCGGCTTGCTGTCGTTAAAAAGTAGCAATATGACCCATCATGCTCGATGATAAGGTTCTTTCCAGCTACTTGTCGATCTTTGTTAACAGATCCGTTGCATATCTTTTTCAACGACAAAAAAGCAAGTTACCCACATTAAAAATAAATAATAAAATCTAATTATCCTTTTGTTTCCACACTAAATAAATGAATGTTATATATGTACTTGTATGTATATATGTATGTGTAATTGTTATGTAAGTACTTCTATTTATTGATATGTTATTAGTAGATATATTTAATACTTACGTATGCCATGTATGTAATATAATATATATATATATATATATATATAGGCTGTAGGGTTTAGTTGTATTATAGTGGTATTTTTAGATTTTAGGCAGTATTGGTTACCTTAATTATAATTTTTCATTGTTTTTGTTTGTTTATATTACGCCAAATCTGATCCATCGATCGGTAGGACACTGGCTGTCATGCGGACAAGGCAACTTAGTTTGGCAGACAGGGTAACATCCATGCGGATACCTACACTTAGCAGATGTATGCTCGTTCCCTTTCTCTAATTATAATTTAATTTTGTTTGCTTAAGTCTGTTGATTTGTTGAGTGTATGTAAAAAAGATTTTGGTGTGAAAATAAATTATGTTTATGTTTATGTTTATAATAAATGGGCCTTTACGAGCACTTGCATTGAAATATAATATATCCAATATGTTTAATTAAGTACCCAGTCCGGTAAACACCGTTATAGCTTGGATTTATATTTATTCGGGTCATTGTGAGGAATTCAAGATATCCAAACTGGCAACCCCACTCAGGCCCGAGCATAATTAAACTGGTTTTAATTAAAACAATGGGCGATATAGACTACACACAGACAGTTTGGAAGCATTAATTTAAACATAAGACAATTTATAAGGTACGAGGAAAAATGTTTACACAGAGGGTCATAACGACTTAGAAAATCGTTATTTTGGGCACCCTTTCTTAATTTCATTATCGTTATACTGGGTGTTCAGATGATGTTGCGGAAGCCGGAAACTGGCGATAGTACTCGTCCTTACCAACAACTTTTACTATGGTACTAAAAGTTACAAAGCTACTCAATCAAAATGTATGAAATGACCCTTTCGTTTATCGATT
The DNA here is from genome assembly GCA_934047225.1 of Ypsolopha sequella. NCBI lineage: Eukaryota > Metazoa > Arthropoda > Insecta > Lepidoptera > Ypsolophidae > Ypsolopha > Ypsolopha sequella. The sequence goes on along the minus strand of OW204002.1, from coordinate 4,887,577 downwards.
TCTCGTTTTTTTTTTTCAAGTTGTTTCATATGGACACATTATAAGGAAGTAGACAGTAGTTTAACTTGGCGGTGTCTTTGAAATCAATACCTACGGCCGCTCGGTGCCTAAACCAGCGCTAGGGCTGCCAACGCATTTTGAGAATGCTATATTAAATTGTCGCATTATTTAATTTAAACAGCCATACAATGCACAACATATTCTATCATTTCATGTCATAATTTATGAAAATGCGCGGGAGCGGCTAACAGTGTCAACGCGGCAACATGTGTACGTGACTGAGGCACAACCAGTGTTGCCAACAGTTATACTAGCTTTCCATTAGTATCGACTTCTAAAACCACTAATAAAAAACGGCCTTACTCTCATAATCGCTTAATTTTCCATTAAACAAATTTTTTGTAGCTACAAAACTAGAAGTAGTATTTACATTTACCTTTTTATTTTGTAGATTGCTTCTTTGACATCCCATGAGTCTTTAAATCTCTGTAGTGACTCCTTAAAATCGTACCAAAAAATTTTCATTTCGGTATTTTGCCAGTAGTACTTTCAATAACTTGAAGCAAATATTGTGGGTCTTGAAGCCAATAATCCCGAAATTTTTGCGTAGGTATGTTGTGGTTTCAGCATAATTACGCATGAATGAACTCATGACAATAATACGATACACTAAGCAGTCCGAGACCGAGTTGACTCAGTATTTTATCGCATTTTCAGTAATTGAAACTGAATTCAAATAAACCCCTAGAAAAATCCACCAGGCACTAAAAGCAATTTTTCGCCACTAAAAGGGTCGTCGAAACCACCAGTTTTAGTGGAAAATCCACTAAGTTGGCAACACTGCACAACTGCGACTGCCGCCCCCCGACAGCTCCCGAGATTTTGAAGCGCGTCGTCGTTTCGGGCCGTTTCTATGAAGACATAATTCTGCTTCTTTTTCGTATGCTGTGATACGGACTATTGCTTTCCCCAGTTTTCGGCTTCCGCAACGTCATCTAAACACCCTGTATAGGTTGTCAAATTAAGGACTTCTGGCGAAAATTTGCATGTGTATAAAAACATATGTGAGTTTGTACAAAAAACATACAATAGTGTTTGTTGTACACGATTACTTCAAAAGCTTGCTCTAGACCAGGAGTCTCCAAACTACAGCCCGCGGTCTCTGGCCGAACATGTCCGGTTTCTAGCCCACTATAAGGTTATTTGAAATTAAATATAAAATAACAAGGTGATGTTATTTATGATATATCAATAGAAACGTTTTGAAAAAAGCTATATACAGGGTGTATTAATGACGTGCTCTGAAGTCAAACTACAAACTACACAGTTCATACAAAGTTTTGCTTCATGTTTTATTACATTATTTTTTTCATTACATTCCCGTAGAAAATGTCGAGTAGGTATTAAAAATGTATATAGAGAAGTGAATTAATTAAATAGCTTTTTCTTTATTCTTTACTGCACAAACACTAAAACACGGAGACAGCTTATAATAACAATAGAATTATATGTACATTGGCGCACTTATCTGTAAAAAGATATTTTTAAAGCAAAACCAGGCGGGAATAACAACAAAGAAACATTTAATACGGTGTAATCATTAAAAAAAATTTGAGTGCTTATACAAATTTCAAGGCAAAATATTAATAAAATACTAAAAATTCACACTATACAAATATTAAACATATATATTATAAATATTTATATATATTTATACAGAGTGATTGGTAATTCGATCTATTCATTGAAAGGGGTAGAGATCATTTCCAACGAATTAAGTCCTATCAACTAGGTGTCGAAAGTGAATGGTCTCCGAGTTACGAAGGTTTTTGTATTATTTTTCAAACTTTCAGACTAATAACCAAAAATAAATAATCAAAAAATAACTATTCCTCTCTCAGCACTTATTTATTATATTTCTGATTACATTTCTGATCATATATCTTATATATGAGTGATGATTTATAAAAAAAATACGGGCCCTGAATTCCCATAATCTCAGAATTAAAAGGTCTTAAGTGGAAAGAAAACCTTTTTTATTTTATAATTTTTGAAATATTGACGTGTTTTTCTTGAAAATAAATTATCATTTTCGACCCCTAGTTGATAGGCATTATTTGTTGGAAATGATCCCTATTATAATCCCTTTAAAGGAATAGGTCGAATTACCAATCTTGAATATATAAAATTATACGTAAATTTACCTATTTTAGCCCAGCGGGCCTATTGTGTATCTCTAGTTGCCTTCTGGACTGGGTGTCTATCATCAAAAACATAGATATACTATCGAATTCCGATGTCCTAAGGATATTTTCGCACTTGAAGTGACGACACAGATTGTTAATAGTTCAATACCCACTAAAGGCAATTTTGAAATTTCAGTTTTTAGCTATGTTTTTGATGATAGGCACCTCGTGCAGTTGGCAACTAGAGATACACAATAGGCCCGCTGGTCAAACTAGTTTATTCTAAAATCGGGTATGGCAGGTAACATTTAATTACTTTTTTTTTTATTTACAACTTACATCTACCATTACAGGATAACCTAATGCGATGGAATACGATCTTTAACTTATTCATAAATTATACATTTATAAACTATTATAATTATAACACACAATGTACATAGCTGTCTTTGTAAACACTCAGAGCACAACAGAAAGGATCGATCAATTCCGAGATGAGATTGAAAGTGTGAAGCGCACACGACAGGTTGGTATACATACATATAAACAGTGTCGTGCACAGAACTTTTTTCCGGAAAAGCAATCAGAAGGTCAATATTGGTATCGATTCGGCATAATACGTCTTAATTTATTTGACAGAAGTAACCTTATTTTAAGCGTCCTGTCTTTTTCTTTCTTTATCGAAAAGACAAGGACAGAACGCTTAAATTAAGTTTAGTCCTGTCAAATAAGTTAAGATGTGCTTCACCGAATCGGTACCATCGACAATAAAAAAGATATGAAAAGATTTAAATAACACTGCCTACCATACTTTATATCTTCTGCTAGAGCAGAGAATATAAAGTATTCTAGAGTGACCATTTTCATACAAAGTGTTATTTAAATTTTTTAATATTTTTTTTATTGTCAATATTGACCTTCTGATTGCTTTTCCGGAAAAAAGTTCTATGCACGCCACTGCATATATGTACAAGGTGACTTTTTGATCATCGTCCAAATTCATACTCGTGGCTTGTTAAGTGATCAGTATCGTGGATCAATAACAATTTTTGTGAAATCCGTAAAATTAAATTTCGACTCCCCATAGTGATTCACTCGGGACTGTGAGTCAATTAGTATGGCAAGCCGAAATTTCATTCTACGAATTTCACAAAAATTGTTGTTGATCCAAGATACTGATCACTTATCAAGTCTCCAGTATGAATTTGGACGATGATCAATAAGTCACCTTGTATAATATACATTGCAAAATATATATAACACATGCGAAATGAAGGGTAAGCGGGAAGAAAGGTCATTGTCAGTTTTTTCACAAATTGAGTTAATAGCGCCATTTTTTAAAATATCTTGAGAACAATGATTGAGCAAAAAAAAAACTAGAAAAAAATAATACAGACCACAGAATATTAGCTTTTAAAAATATACCGGACTCAAGAAGCTTAAAACCGAATTTAAAAAAAGGTCATAATAGGCTAATTGTGGTCATCCTATCAGATAATAGCCTAAAAAATACATATTTCACGTTATTTAAACTAAATTACGCATATTTTTTGCAAATTACGCGAAATAAAATATAATATTTTAAAATATCTTATCTGTGACGGCAATGTGCCGCGAACGCTCTGTGATTGGTGGCAACTCATGGTGACGTCACATGCAAGTAAACATGGATTCCTAGACTGATTGTTGTTTGCATTTTATATTTTCTGAGTGTTAAATTCGATCTGTGAAGCACTTTTCGGTCAATTTTGGATAAATTTTGTAATGAGAATTCACTTAGGTGCACTGTTTTGTTGAGGTTATGTGAACTTATTTACTAGCGTGTGACTTCACGCGTGTCACGTGCCCAGCGCCATTACAGAAACATCGTTTTCGGAGCGATTTTTAAAACGTAAACTTAAATATTTATTTTATTAATAAAACAGTAAAATTTCTCGGAAATATCAAAGAAGTGTGCTTATTATGTTATAAATAATCATTTAAAATTACGTCCGAAATTAGTCAAATAGCCTATTAGAGCAAAAAAAATTATAAAAAACTGTCTATGAATATGGAGCTATGGGCTGATAGTAAAGTTTGCTTTTGAAGAAAAAAAAAACGGCAGATACAATTATTAACTGCGACAACAATAATTGCCCACTAAGAGTTCTTACTTAAATAATAACGTCAGCAAGTTTTTTCTACTTATCTCAAAACTACCTTTTGTTGACTATGATCCCTCTTCCCGCTTACCCTTCAAATGTTATCACTCAAAATATTTATATTATATCTCGGGTGTATTGATAGAACAATCTACTTATATTTTGCTATAATAATGTATTCTTTTAATTAATTATTTAAATATACAATAAATCCCAAAACAAATATGTTTAAAAATCCCTTATTACACCTCCAAAGTATATTTGATCAGAGATTATACCGTCAGTTAGATTATAAAAAAGATAAACCACAGACCATAAGCTAGAAGTCAAATAAAACTTGCAAAATGGGTTTAATTTAACATGTTGATAATTTTAATCTACCCACCTTACAAAAGGGTTGTTTATTTTAACGGTGCTAAAAGGGTTTCCACCGCCGAATTAAGGGTTGTTTTATTTTTAGAAGTGAAGGGTAAGGACTTAGTACTGACAGTTGGTGACAAATGCAATCCTATCTAATCTTTGTTAAGTTAAAATGGGCTTCATTCAAATCCAGCCAGTCTGTTCAAATTAAACATTCAAAACCAAGAAGCTTATACTCGTACTCATACAGGAGCACTAGACTTTCACTTTAACTTTCTATTAAATAAAATTAAATCAAAATTGAAAAGTACAAATTATTGTACACCCCTATTTAGTTCGCAGAACCTCTTTTATTAGAGGTGACCGCTGTGTTGGTCGTTATGAACAAAACTTAATATCATTATTTTTTACAATAATAGTCAATAGTATATAAACAATATATTTATGAACACAGCCTTACCCAGCACACACATATTAGTGATGGTATTTTACTTCTAATTTATATTTATATTATTTTACGTTTTTATTAAATGTGTCAACTTCTCTATTGCATTTCAAATGGTCTGTGATATCTCAGGCCTGACAGAAAAACAGCGCGTTTTTTTTTTTTTATCGCAATGCCTATGCTGAGTCAGACCTTTTCTCTGCTTCAATAAACGAAACTTGTGTTCATAGATAACTGAAGCGTTTATACACGATAGTCTTTTATTTAAGAACAATATGATGAAAATAACAACGAAAAATATGGAAAAAGTGCAAAAGTTTGGTTATTTTCTTTACTCTTTACACACAAAGAAAAAGATGGAGACAAAGGCAAACGCTAGGTGCTGTGTCAACGTGCTGTGTGTCCAATTTGCGCAAGAAGTATGGCTATAGATAGGGCTCATCGCCCATCACGTTGGGACCTTATTAGGTGACTTGCATGTCACAGTCAACTTCGGAAATACCTCAGACACCTCCTCAACGATTCATGTCGTGACGATGCATATAAATTTCTCATAGTTCCTACTATAATCTATCAGGAGAAACAAAGTGACACTAAGAGGAAAATGTGTTAAGGAAAATACACGGAATCTTATGGGAAAAAACAGTTGCAAGAAACTTTGCAAGAATATTTTTTTGTTCAGACAATTTTCGGCTTCGCGACGTAGTTTGTGAGGTTGATGTTGATGTCACACGTAACGAAGAACAAGCGAAAATGGCTTCTATTTCATTAGAGATAGAAGTGACATGACTGACAGTAAAAGTTTCAGCTTTGTATTCCTCAAGCCACAGCTTAATTTATCATCCTGTGTTATGTACATATTACTATAGAGTTTATTTACTAGTATCAGTAAACCGAAGACATATAGCAAAAAAAAAAAAAAAAAAAAAAAAAACAAAATTATTTATTTCCAAACACAAGCACAAATATATTTCCGTTTACAAAAATTGCCTTAGGTAGGTAGGTACTTTGTATTTTGACATTTTGTAATACATAGTGTTCTTGTGGCCCCAGACTAAGCAAGCTTGACTCGTGGGTACCAACAAAGCAAGGGGGTGTGACGCTTGCGAACAGATGAGGCCAAAAATAACTCTCTTGCGAGACCCAATATAAAAATACCAATACGGTTATGATTAGTTAACAACACTTTTGCCGACTTCTTTCTTCCTGAAACATTCTGTTATCGAGAAGTCGGCGTATTCCCTACTATATGGCAACATAATATTAATGCGCCGGCTATCTACTATCTATAATATTTGTATTAAGGCGATATGCGAAAAAAAAACGGGTGTTTCTTTTCTGTGTATTTCATGAAATACACAGAATATTTTAATAAATTTCTGGTATATGCATTTTGACTATATAATCTAGGGTTTTAAAATTGGAAAACATGTTTGGACAAATTTTCCTCGATAGAAATATTTGTTGAAATGAGGTCTTCAAACACACTATTTTTTCTCGTTTGACGAAGAGGAACCATATACAGAACTCAAACATATTTTATTAGGTGTGTTTCAACAATATCTAGAGATTTAATATTTAAACTTTTGCTAGCTATTTTAGTTTTTTGATAAAGATTATAAAACTAACATTTTTCGCTTTCGCCCTGAATCCACCCTTCTCGCACTGAGCGTGTTTTCGCTGGGAGTGACAGTGACAAAAATAAAACTCGCATAGCCTCTTAAACCGATTGACCAAGTTACACAATGTGAAATGGTCATTTGAAGTTGTGCATTTGACATTATAAGTAAGGAAGTAAGTAAAGCCTTTACTAGACGAAAAACAGAAATATTTTCCAATTAATTGGGTACATAATATATTAATAATAGATTAAAATATTTCACATACATTTTCAAGACAAGGTTTTGTTGTGTTTTGCCCTGCTTGAGAGCACAGGCCTCTCGTTCACTGAAGTGATGAAGGATTTAGTCCGACTATTCCCGCTGACTACGCGTGTCTGGGAGGTGTTATGGTTTTCTTGATGTAGGCGTGTCGCAAACTTCTTGCCTACACTTAGTGGTTACGGTTTTAGCAACATTGATATGTGTGACATCCCAACAAGCAAAAACGTCATATAAGTCACACTTGTACGACATCAAGTTGGATAGCAGTCTTATAATGATAATGAAATGACTACTAGGTCCTATAGACGTCTTTAATTTAACTTTTAAGTCGTACGACGAATACGTCATAATAAACTGGTCATAGCAACGTCGGCAAGACTAAACTATACGACGTTATATTACAGTTTTAGCTAAAACGTTTGTGCAACAACGTAATAGTTGTTAAATCATCGTAAAAACGTTACAGCTGTAACTAGTCCATTAAATTAATATTATACGGACCCTTAAATCGTCAACATTTCACCTCCTCGTGATTTAAGAGTTTGAATTCGTACGACGTGCTATGTTAGTAATTCACTGAAAAAGCGCTCAACTGTAATTCTCTCTTTGAAAACTGCAATTTTGCGATTCTCTTTCTGACTTAAAGTACCTTCTTCATAAGCTGGAAATTCAACAGGAAATGGCAAATGGACACGAACGGAAATGATATCATGATATCAGATACCATGTTTGATATCTAAAACAGCAGAAAGCTCTCCGTAGATTTTGCCTAATGGATGAATGAATGAATGAATGAATGAATTTATTCACAACAAAGGTACATTAAAAGCTTATTATTTACGATAAATAACAATTAGCAAAACCCTTAACAATACAGTTTTACATAATTAGATTTATAGTCAAGTCAAGACTACTCACCGTAAGTACTAGTTTATAAAAATAAACTGTTTGACGGACAGGTCTCTAGTTTGACATAAATATTACATTTTTAGGGTGGCTTATAGGGAACTGAAAAGGATATAATATTAATAAAATACATAAAAAGATAAAATTAAAGTTATTAAGTAAAGTGTAGTATAATATAGGTAGGTATAGTGTTTTATGCAGAGAGAAACAATGGAGACTACTAGGGGGATAAAGCTAATGATTATGAATGAAATAATAAAAAACCGGCCAAGTGCGAGTCAGACTCGCGTTCCTAGGGTTCTGTATTGTGAATGATAAATTTAATTTTGTCATTTTTTTTCGTGAATTTCTCAACCGCTTTAATTTTCCTGTAATCTTTACGTAAATACTATTACCATGATTTTTTTCATATTTTTCGGTGTACCAGTTTTGGAGATACTATTTTTTATGGTTTTTCAAGGATTTATTGGAGGTGGCCAAGTGCAGAGGCGCACCTCTTTCCCATGATCTTGGCGAAGCCATCATCGGTCTGCAACTCCGAACCCAAACCCCACGCAAATCAAACCATTCTTGTGTTAAGAGGATGGCATACCCTAGCAACTTTTTTTATTACCCGTCCAGCATAATAAGTCTAATGTAAAAGACCTTATTTGCTTTTCTTAAAGGCGATTATATTTTGGCTCTTTGGCCTCTTGTTCTTGGACGCGTAATACTAGTGATCACGCAGCGAAACAACAAATTGGTGTGTTTTTAGCTAATACTCAAATATTTTGTAGGGAAAAAAATATTGGATTTAGGTAACATCCCTTCGAATTTCTATTTTCTATTTCATAAAAAAAACAAGTTGATCTCGTAACCGCGTTTTTGAAACGAACGTTTGAAAACCAAAAAAAAGAGGGTGGAAAACATTTTTTTTTTTCGACAAAAGTATAAATCTTAAAACATTGTATATAGGTGGAATCCCTAGATAAAAGATCTATAAATCAAATATATTTTCTTCAATATGAGGAGAGACCTAGTTTCTTCCAATGAACCCTTGAAAACCAGGTGTTGTTGATGTTCTAGCGTCAGGTGTCCCGTTAAATATTTTGTACTTGATTTTTTTACGCCTAATCCCACATCTACCTAAACACTTATTCATTAGTTGCAATTTACAAAATGTCATCCCATACTATTTTTGACACACATTTGAGTTTTAACTGTGTTAATAATTGACTATTTTGATTGTTATCATGTATATTTTTTGTTGGCTACATGTCAACTGTTTCATCGATACATTTTCTGCATTTTCAATTAATTTAAGACAACGACGACCCGACGTGGCGTTCACCGTCGTGGTCAAACGTCAAGTTTGGTCGGAATTGTATTGGTTAAACAGTTGGCATAAAGTCAACAACAATCATTTGGGAGTATAATATCTGTTTTGAGTTTTTTTTTTTGACAAATGACAAGTTTATCCTTTATCCATACTCCTTATCTGGTTTTATCATTACACAATGAGACACGCACACATATACAAGGTGACTTTTTGATCATCGTCCAAATTCATACTGGTGGCTTGGTAAGTGATCAGTATCATGCATCAATAACAATTTTGGTGAAATTCGTAAAATTAAATTTCGACTCCTCATAGTGATTCACTCGGGACTGGAACCGAATTTATATGGGAAGCCGAAATTTCATTATACGAATTTCACAAATTTTTTATTTTTTATATATATGTTTTACTCCACATAAATACAAACACTTAAATGGTTTTAGTCGCTATATTTCGACCCCTCAGTGGGGCCGTCATCAGGCGAATATGAAAAAATATTATATGACATATATGTATAGGTATTTGAAGTAAGAAAACCGCTGACATCTATTAATATAAAAAAAATTGTTACTGATCCAAGATACTGATCACTTATCAAGCCTTCAGTATGAATTTGGACGATGATCAAAATGTCACCTTGTATAAATACACTTCTTTTCACTTCACAGACTTCTTTGCGAATATTTTATGTAATTTATTATGTTCCTAATTTTAATAAGTATGTTTAGTTTACACTAATAGTGTATTACAATAATACTAGTATGATATCTTGTTTGTTTACCATAATGAAATCACCACAAATACCTAAGTAAATGAACCGAACCCGCATGCCCTAACAAGCGTGTAGTCGTTGAAACGCGGGTGTACTGTATGGACTGTGACTTTCATTTCCCAATTCACACTCGGAACACCTCTGACACCCCGTGAGAGATTCATGTCGTGACTATATTTAAATATATATCTGAATGTATTTGCCGTGGATTTTTATTTATGAATAAAATAAATAATGATTGGTGTTACTTTTCCGCTGTGTTCAGTAAATAAAGTCTCACCCTAAAGTTGGTTGTGTTTAGGCGTCGCCAGCACTTAAAGTCCTCGTATCTTGATTAGGAAAACCAAAGAATTGTCGTTGGGAGAAGATTTAATATCTGAAACAATGACACAGGATATTCGTTGTACTGTTAATTTTGTATATTTAAATTTATTTATAGAGAGAAATTAAGTTTAACTAAAGAAGATATTGATTGAATGTAAAAGATATTTTGGGTGCATCAAAAGAGCCTGTTTCAGAACATAAGGTTAAAAATGAAACCTATTTTGTATCCGTTAAGTTATGTGCAGGGATCGGATATTCGAATCGATACATACCTATAGTTGGAAAAACTAAGAAAGTTTGTAAGTATGGAGTCGGCTTCATATTATTAATATTATTTTGATAGTAAAAATCGCACGGGAACGCTGTTTCTGACTTAATTAAGTCATATTTGAATAAAAGACATCAAAAACACAAATTGAACGAATCTGCCAACAAACTAAGACCGTGAAATCTTACTTGTCAGTAAAAGGCATCAAAATATGGTAGCATCTAATCCCTCAAAAACAGATCTCTTGAAAAAAGTGTTCTAGGTATGGGTCCTAAAGTGTTCTAGGTATGGGTCCTAAAGTGTTCTAGGTATGGGTCCTAAAGTGTTCTAGGTATGGGTCCTAAAGTGTTCTAGGTATGGGTCCTAAAGTGTTCTAGGTATGGGTCCTAAAGTGTTCTAGGTATGGGTCCTAAAGTGTTCTAGGTATGGGTCCTAAAGTGTTCTAGGTATGGGTCCTAAAGTGTTCTAGGTATGGGTCCTAAAGTGTTCTAGGTATGGGTCCTAAAGTGTTCTTGGTATGGGTCCTAAAGTGTTCTGGGTATGGGTCCTAAAGTCTATAATAAGTTACCAGCTGCTCTCCGTGACATTGATAGTATTGACATTGTTAAATCCACTCTAATTAAAATTCTATTACGTAACATAAATGAGTTTGTAGAAGATACAATAGCACGCACGACCGATTTATGATATGAAGAAAATGAAAATGGCATTGCATTGTGTATTGTTTGTTGTAATTTTAATTTGTAGTTTTTGTATTTAATTCTTGTGTAACAGAAACATAAAAACTTAAATAACATGAAATAAAACTAAAATTAAACCTTACAAATTTGTTTAATTTTATTAAAATTTAATATTTTGTATGCCACTAAGGCGCAGCATGGCTTGGACATATCAATATGTAATATCTAATATGACCTATGTTAACGCTACGATAACGTTATGTCCCGGACTTAGCCTATTCAATCTTCGGCTTAGTACTTAGTCTATGGTGTGACGTATAGCCGTTGTTTTTGGCCTTCTGTTTTGCCTCTGGACTCGCTAGTATGACGTTTAGACTTTTCTTCGGCCTTCTGCTCTGTTCGGCCTAAATCAGCTCGGCATTTTATAAAAGTCCTGGGAATTGTATACAATATCTGAATAACATACATTTACGGTAACATATATTAAGTATTAGGCACATCATTTTAACTTTTTATTTTTATTTTTATTTTAACATTGTAACTTTTTAAGCAATTCCATCATTTCCGTAATTTAACTTTAGGTATACAACGTGTAACAGAAAGGTGTAACCATATTTGAAGAGCTTATTCAGTCAATGATATAGAACAACCTTTACTATGGAACAAAACCTGTATCCCTAAAATTATTTTAGACGGATGGGCTTACATTTGCTGTTACCTCGATACGGGTCCCACTCTCATTAATATAAATATATATAATTTACATTGAGAGGACAACCCCATGTACTGCGGTCGGTCACGTTTAGGGTTACCATCCGTCTGGATTTGTCCGGACACGTCCGGACTTTTTAGGGTTCCGTACCCAAAGGGTAACCAACAGGACCCTATTAATAAGACTCCGCTGTCCATCTGTCTGTCCATCAGTCTAAATTGCAGAGTTTTTGCATAATAAACTACATACGAGTACTTCATAATTTTAAAATTTAAATATATATTTTTCAGACCTTTATAAAGATAATGCAAAGCCAGTTACCCAAACGAGTACGTTTTTTGGAATAATTTTAAATTTTTTCTCTATTGAGCTTTACGTCTAAAATAAATACTTACTGCAAGAAAACATACTTTATTAAAATCTGCATAGAAAAAAATGAAACAAAATATTTTTTTGTAACTGTAATCAATTATAATCTGAAAATCAGAATCATTCACGCGCATTTTGGCGCACGCGATTTTCAACTTTATTAAAGTCAGTCTCTGGGTTATATTATAATAGCAAAGCCGCCGAAGGAAGGCCTCATCATCCTCCGCTATCCCTATGAAATGTTCGTTGCGCGTGAGCTTTATTTATCCATTTTACTACAATACCTAAACTTTTGAGATATGTGCGGCATTTTGTCCGACATTTTTGTATTTTCAAATGACAACCCTAGTCACATTAGTCATTGATAATACGATCGAATGAAGTAGGTAAACAAATCAAAATCTGTTGTTTTTAGAAAATGTAACATTGCAATTAGTGCCCGACGATGTCGTTAGAACGATGAAACCGGTCGCAAACCTTCAAATGCGAATAATACATAGGTTTGTGGAACTGTGTACCAAATATTTTTACTTACATTTGTTTTACTATTTGTAATAAAATCTTACCTAATATATATGTATTTTTTCTTAAAAAAGGATCTTCGTCCACTAAGTCCAAGCATACACCTTTATTACGATAAGTTGTGAGTTTTAAATTTAAAGGTACTGAAAATCATTGGCCTAAAACTACCTTTCAGTCCACACTTTCATACAAAATTCACTCCTGCAATCAATCTAAAGTCCCTCGGGCCTCAAGTAAACGTCACTCATTGCCTGATTGCGATATAAAACACATATCATACGGGTTGCACCAAGCAAACCTTTATATTACAAATAACTTCATTTCCAGAACTCCATTGCTCTTTCTCTAAGAGATAACTTTCATGTGAGCAATAGTCAACCAGAAATGTATAGTTCGTTGTTGGGGTGTAGTCGCTAGGTTTTCAATTGAAATAGGCGTGGTCCGTTTGATTACTGTCGAACGAAACCCTCGTGTGGCCAGTCGCTAATTAAGGGTCAACATTATGGAGGTAGGAACAACGAAAGAAAAAACTAGAAGTCTGATTAAAGCTAAATGAAATATATTGATTTATGTAATGTAGGTATAACAGATACACTAATTACAGGTCAGTTTTAATGTAATAAAAGTAATTAAATAATCTATGTGTATAGGTAATAGTTTTATGTCATTAATAATAAGATGGTGAAATACGCAGAGGAATTAATAAAGGTTGGGTTTAACCATCGAAATATTTCGATGGGTTAACTAAATTGAATTAAAAAATACACTTGAATAAAATAAAAATATATAGGATAAAGGAATAAAAAATATTATAAATATATGTCTAACTCCGCCCTTTCGATTAGTGTTGCTAAGAAGAAGGGCAAGAAACTTAGCAAGATTATGTCTTTTTTTTTCATAACATTAGTTACAACTAAATGTAAAAAGTAAGCCTACACTTTACTTGAAAAAAGAGATAAAAATACAAAACAGGAGAAAATTACGTCATGAAGGCAAAAAAATATATAATACCTTTGTCTACCTGTCCCATATAGTCCATCTGTTTTTACAGTCATTTCATATATCAACAAATTAACGTTAATTCTAGAAGAATCATAACATAATGACTTCATGAAAACGATAGATAGATAGATAAATAAAAACTTTATTCAAAGCCTCTTACAAAAAAAACACAAAAAGTACACTTTTAGAGCTTAACAAATAACAAATACATTATAATCCTTAAAATAATGACAATCTTTGAGATAGAGGCTGAAAGGGCGCTGGCTCAGCATACGCCACAGAAAAATCTGTGACACTGATATTCTGCCAGTACCATGTACGGTGCCGCGCACATGTTTATTTATAACTAGACGTACCCGCGGCTCCGCCCGCGTTAAAAATTTAATAAATATTCAATGTACGTTTAAAGTTGCGTTGCATGAAGTTACGTTTTTGCAAACCCAAAACAGTGTGAACGGCCGTTTAGACATTCCATACAGATCTGACGTTTCTGAAACGCGGAACATTTCATATTTTCATTCTTTAGTTATTAAGGCGATACGCAAAAAAAATACGGGCGTTTCTTTTCTGTGTATTTCATGAAAAACACGGAAAATTTTTATCAATTTGTGGTACTTATATGCATTTTGACTATTAATCTAGGGTTTTGAAATTGGAAAACATGTTTTAGATAAATTTTCCTCGATAGAAATAATTGTTGAAATGAGGAGTTCGAACACACTTTTTCTCCTCGTTTGACGAATAGGAACCATAATTATACAGAACTCAAACATATTTTATTAGATGTGTTTCAACAATATCTAGAGATTTGATATTTGAAATTTTGCTAGCTATTTTGTATAAAATGAATTTGAAATGAATTTGTATAAAAAAGCATAAGTATATTAATAATATTATAAAACATAAGTTTATTTTGCGACTTAAAGATTTTTTCAATGCAAGTGCTCGTAAAAGCCCACTTTTTATGCATCAAAACCGAACAGAAAGTCGCTTATTTTGCCCAAGGGCATTATTATTATTTTTTTTTTAATTGCAACCTTTCCTGTGTACCAAGAATTTTATACTTTTTTTTCCACTGTTTAACGGCTCTGGATACAGTCTTTTTGAGGCAGTCATAATTTAAAGTTTACAAGATTACATTTGTTTTATTTCCTCACACTATGCATTGAAAAACGTAGTATGATACACGGGCGTAAGAGGAATAAGTTACGTTAAACGTAACCGAGTAACGTAACTTTTTGCCCTTGTAGCATAATCTATTTTCTTTATGTAAAATATCCTCGTAGCACGGTTTACGATTATGAAGATAAAATGTAAATATGTTACAACCATGAGATTTATGTTATGCTCAAATGTCAGTTGTAATGTAATCTCTATCAAAATCCAGAAGAAAAGCATGAATCGTGAAATAAAAAGCTGTGACTGCCGATTGTGTCACGCATGAGTCGCATGACTCTATCATACTCGTAGCACGCTGGAAGCGTAGTTTGTGGACTACTTGGTAGATGGCGCGCTTTCGTTTTGTTCGGTGTTCGCTCTCATGACCGGCTGCGACATTAACCCTGCGTTCCGAAATAGAATTATTTCGCTAAAATCGATTACGAATGAATGAGGTGAATGGATAATAATCCATGAGTGAAGCAAATGCGTTTATTCATTCGTATGACTTTCGTTCAGACAAACCATGGTATATGTTTTATTCGGCCATGAGAGAAACAAATGAAAAGTCGTGTGGAACTCTTCGTTGAAAAGGAAGAATTTATAAATATATATTTTTTTTCGTCGCTATCTGAGTCTACGTTGACGAACAGTGCTACAAACTCTCCTTGTTCCATCACGAATCACGGCACTTTGACGAAATAAAATAAAATAATCTTATTGTATTCTGTGTTAAGAGGTTATGGTTAAGATGTATCTTTTTTAATCCGGTCCGAATCATAATCTATCTTTCACATCGTTTGCTAGCTCACAAATTACGGACCAATCATCGCTCACACTTTAATTCATTCATAGCTTTTATCGAAGTAATTCTATTTCGGACCGCACGGTAAGTAAGTACTTATATTATTTTAATATCTGTGTCCTTGTTATTATGAAAGTGAAACTAGCTACGAATAAATCTAACAGAAATTATAGTATAAATTTATTTCATGTACGCGGTTAAGGCCGATTCTGACCGTCTCCTTTGTGTCACGCCATCCCCGTGGTTTATACAGATGGAATAATTAGGAGGAAATGAAAAATTTGAACACGAACAATTAGAGTAATTAAATAAAGCAAATCTCCTTATATCTGTGAAAACAACTGTGTTGTCACTTGTGTTGTCACGCGTGTCTGTGAAACAAAGATAATAATCATTTATAAAATTCTCGTCACGTCCTATTTTACACCTTTAGATATGAAAAACCTTTTTACTTTTGCCGCTTTACCTTATTCTACAAGTTACGATGTAAAATAAATAAAGTGCGCCTTATTTGCGTTAGGTACCATAAAAACCGGCCAAGAGCGAGTCGTACTCGCGCACGAAGGGTTCCGTTCCAATATCTATAAAAACGGCAAAAAAACATGTCTATTGTATGGGAGCCCCCCTAAATATTTATTTTATTCTGTCTTTCAGTATTTTTTGTTATAGCGGCAACAGAAATACATCATCTGTGAAAATTTCAACTGTCTAACTATCACGGTTCATGAGATACAGCCTGGTGACAGACGGACAGACGGACGGATAGCGGAGTCTTAGTAATAGGGTCCCGTTGGTTACCCTTTGGGTACGGAACCCTAAAAACGAAGCTTGTTCCTACCTCCCTCGACGCCATCACACCCGTCTCCTAATAAACGGTACAGTGCGATATACGTGAAATGACACAAGCGTTTCGTGTTCATTATGAAGCGAACCTTACCGTTATTAGTCCGGGAGCTTTTGTATCTACTTATTTAATTCACAAGCCATGTAATGCAAAGGTGGATATTAAAATGTACTTTTTTTATTAATAATATTTAACCCTTGACTACTTACCTCCTATTTTTGTCACATAACCACCTACCTGCGGTCATAAAGACCGTTTATCAAATGTCAAAAACCCTAGTAACTAGTTAAAACAAATATTATTTTTATATATGTACGTATATCAAGATCCATATCCTTTAATTAAAAACAATAAAATACAATTTTACTTCAATAATTGAGAAACAGTAAACACAAAACAAAAATTACTTCTAAATTGTAAGTTCAATGTGAGGTAAAAACCCTTGAGCTTTAGAGGAAATGCCGACTTGCGATCTTTTTTTGATCACCTGCAGAGGTTCCGCGCACGTATACACCTGACGAGTGCTTGCAAATTGTTGCAAGGGATCGACGAAACGGTACATAGACGCACAGATATCTATGGCTTACGTTGACCGAACAAATTGATAAACAATACCCGTTGTGGTCTCTGAGACCGGTGGTAGGTATTTAAGGGTTAATACATAAAAGGTCTGTGATTGAAGCATAATTTTTGTATAAATAGCCCGTGATCACACGCATAGAAGGGTAGACTAAAAAAACTAAACTACAAACGTGAAAACTCTCCCCCGTTACTGTCGGAGCCGCTCAAGGCGCTACGGAAAAAAAATCAACACTTTTAGAACTTGCATATCTATTTCAGTAAAAAATGTATTATTTTGATAAAATAGCATATTATTTTTCTAATCTTTTTCTAAGGACCTGTTTAACAAAAACGCGATTGGAGCAATTCGGCTCGATACAAATATTTATTGAAATGAGGTCTCGACACCAATTCTCCTGGTTTGACAATTTGGAATGACATATGGGCTGCAATTATATTTTATTACATGGGTTTTAACAATATTTAGAACCTGATAAAACAAAATTTTGATAGCAACTTTAGTATATTTAATATAAATAAAAAACCGACTTTTTGCTACTTTTTCTCGAATCCGTCCCTCTCGCACTGAGGGTTTTTTCGCATATGGAGTAACAGGGACGCTGAAACTTTTACATATCGCCTTAAATATAACTACTTTATATAAATTGGCGATAAATAACACGGCCATGACTACTGTGACTACCGAAGCCTAAATTCATATACAACGTGTAACAGAAAGGTGTAACCATATTTCAAAAGCTTATTCAGTCAATGGTATAGAACAACTTTTACTATGGAGCCAAACCGGAAATCTCAAAAAAAAAATCTGCCCTTCCATACATTGCGGCCGAGCGGCATTGCATTTTTCTATGAAACAGTTAAAAAAAATTTACGAGATACTTGTTTTGTTCCATAGTAAAAGTTGTTTTTTGTATATGTATACGTTGTATATGTATCGTCACGACATCAATATTTTTTTCGAGATACAGGGTTTGTTCCATAGTAAAAGTTGTTCTATACCATTGACTGAATAAGCTCTTCAAATATGGTTACACCTTTCTGTTACACGTTGTATAAAGTCTACTGTTTTGCTAATTTCACAATTGACTCAAGTAAATGGGAATCCACACTGCCAAATTATTCCTGTAGATGGCGCATCGTCGATCCGGTCATGAAAATCTGTCATTTCAGTACATTGTTATGATTTTTGCGTAGTTTTTTGTGATTTTCGATTAATTTCTTGGAATTATGCCTTTGTGTGCCTTACACAAATATATATTAGTATAAAATATTAATAATGGTGTTAATTTATTTCCGAAAAACCCCGTATTAAAAATGAACAACATAAAAACATTAACAAATATAGGTATAACATATTAGAGTACAGTAGCCTAAGCATGAAAACATCTCCGTATAGTTGCCTTTCAAACTACATCAAAATCGTATGGAATCTGGGATACCGCTCCAAGCGGACAGTAGCGGAACTAACAGCTACGTATGGCAACCTAAGTTTAGTTTCAAACGCAACTATACGGAGATTGTTTCATGCTTAGGCTACAGGTGATAACAGGAAATAAAAAAATGCGAGATATTAAAGAAAAACCACACAACAAAAAAGTTTGACATAGCCGGACCGTACAATACAATTCACCACAAAAGAGAAGATTACAATAAATTTGAACTTAAAAATACGAGTACAAAGGGTTAGTACAAATAAGCCGACTTATTACTTAGCAATCCAGACAACCTTTAAATGAAAAAAATTGTACGATAGGATTGCGCGATTGAAAACGCGGTGTACATGTAAAATAAGGTATGTGCAATAGTAGCAAAGTTACATAAATATTAGTACATACATATACATACATATACCTACATTCATAAATAATTATATAAAATAAAGTAAATACATTTTACATTCATATATTTAAACAATAAAATGTTATTTTATATAATATCGTAGTACTAATTGGCTGGACATCTGTAAATAGCTTTGCCTGGTGGATCCCCATTGCAACTAGCATAGTATATAGCTACATTTTATCAAAATTTTGTTACTTTTAGCAACAAATACTGCAGGCCGAACCATGGCGATATGCATAGCTTAAATTTAGCACAAAATTTATTTTAAAGTGAGGCCTTTTTTCAATGCGTAGATGTAAAATGTTCCTTTGCTCCTATACAGCGTTTCCCGAATGCATTATAATTTTACAATTTGTTTAATTATAGCCGAGCATCGCATTGCGAACATATTACTTGTGTTCATCACACATGCAGAACATCGAGCGCTGCAGGCTTTGACAACACGTTGACCAATCACAGCCGCTATAACCTCGAGCGCTCGACGTGCAGAATTTGCGTTGAACCCGCACAATGTGAGTTGTGACCCTTGTCAGAGAGCCGCTGTAATTTTCTAAATGGTTTGGTTGAATTGACTAACAGTGGAATTACCCGCTCCACTAGTCTTTTGTTCCATGGGTGAATGAGTCGTAATGATACCTATGAAGTCCTCGGTACTTATACTTAGTCATACGGAGAGGGTTTTGAAATGGTGGGTCGCGACCCTCTGGGGATTGCAAAGCCATCGTAGGAGGGTCGCGGCCAGGAATTACATACAATATACATGGTGAAATTTAATCCACCGCCTGAATTTCTATGGGAGATTCAGTATGTGATAGAGAGTAGAGACTACACATGTGACTTTTCAGGTGGATCTGATAAGGTAAGACCGTGTGCCCCAACGAAGTAAAATTCTATGGAATTCTATCGCAGTATATATACGCAGAAGGCATACAATTCCCTGCGCGTCCATTACAACAACACCTTCAGGATGTTGCTGGGGCTGCCACGGTATTTGTAGTGCATCCGGAATGTTCGCAGAAGCACGCACAGATTTTTTTCACGCTATTGTGCGAAAGAGAGTGGCATCCTTGATGTGCAGGGTCTGCAGCCCAATAGCCTCTTGAAAACCTTCTCCAACCACATGGATAGCCCTATGCATGTGTTTTGGATGTCAGTGCATTGTAGTTAAATGTTGTAAATATTGTGTTCAGTGTTTTGTTTGTTTAGTGTTGTTTTTAATGTTTATTAATGTTTAACGTTTACTATAAGTCCAATTTGTTACTAATATATTATGGACTATATGGTCTCAAATAAATTTTTCTATTCTATTCTTTATCCCTTCCTAGGATTATGGCCCCACGACACGGAGGTTGTGTGTGATTTTGAGTATACTACACGTACTTAGCTCACTACGAAGATGGCAAAATGATAGGCTGTGATTATCACGCCATTCCGAATCCATCCAATCATAGATTTGAGTCCGACCAAAAAGAATTGATCTACTCGTAGTCTTTATGTTATTGTATAAAAGACGAAAATGTAAAACCACTTTACGTAGTAATGTGTCAATAGTTTATAAGAATATTTCGTTTTTAGAGTTTTTGGTTTAAACTTTATGAGAATTTCGAATACTTACCCATAAAAACTGATGCCATGACTCTTGCAGTGTTTGCTTGAGTTGCTTATGCATCACTTCACAAATCGGCATTTTGTTATAATTTTGTTGTGCTCACTAGTGCGGACAGCGCACCGCGCAACGCAAGGCTGATCAACGCAATACACATAAATATAAGCCTTGCCTGTCTGGGCACATAAATGGTGGCGTCAAACTTTAAGCGAGTTTATGCTTCCATATTTTTTTAGATCGTTGGTGTGCACAGTATTGAAACGATTCTCGATGTCACGTGACCTGTCATTACCTTGTCTAATCAACCTTGAACTTCAGATGTCTCTATCACCTACTGAACCTCCCATAGAAATTTGGGCGGTTAAATAAATTTCACCTTAAATATTATATAAACAAGGTGAATTTTAAAAATTCGCCCGAGTTCATACTGGAAACTTAGTGATCATGGTCTAATAAAAGAACCAAGTCTCCATTATGAATTCAGGCGGTTGATGAAATTTCACCTTGTCTAAGTATATCGTCACGACATGAATCCCCAAGGGAGTGTCAAAAGCGTTCCGAGTGTGAACTCCGAAATATGTACAAGTCACAGTTGACACTCGGTACACCCACGTTTCACCGACGATTATTACGTCTCGACGTGACGAGTGGTGAGCTCTGTCGCCGTCCTTCGGACACAAATACACTCTTTTTTAGGGCATGCAGGTTTCCTTACGATGTTTTCCTTCACCGTTCAGCAAGTGCTAAGTACGAACAAATAGTATGCATATAAATTCCGAAAAACTCATTGATGCATGCCCGGGGATCGAATCCAGATCTCACGATTAAGAGGCGCTCTATCCCTGAGCTACCGCCCCGGCGCCGCTTATTATAATTATGTTCTTAACGAAGTATATAAGGTTAAATAATATTAGTTGGCGAAATTCAAAACATAGGTAGTACTAGTGTATATGAACAACTGTTTGTATTGGAGCTCAGCGAAATTCGCAACTTTTTTTCTCTTCCTCCCATACAAATTGCCCCGATCTGACTGGTCCAGCGGGTCTACCACGTAATTCTGTTTTTCATCAACATCAACTTGAGATTGAAATTTGACGTGCGTGCGACGAAGCCCGCCTAACATGCCATCTCTTTTGCACGCACGTCCAATTTCAATCTCAAGTTGATGTTAATGAAAATCAGAATTACGTGGTAGACCCGCAGTATAGAAAGGTGAAAACAAATTTTAAGAATGTCGCTTACGTCCCATACAACCAATTGTTTATATAGTTTGAGTTTCGCCAACTAATATTATTTTACCTTTTATTTGAAATTTCGTGGCGTGTGGTGAGTGTGGTGACGTCACGTATAAGGAATAAGTATTGTCACTCTGTGTCTTCTCGTGAATGTCGTAAACGGCGACTAAGGGATCATAAAAAAGGTATGCCAACAATCTATGTGTCATAGTATTGAGGGTCATAAGGTCATCGGATCTGATTTTAGACAATTCATAGGATTAAAATCGTTACAAATTAGCTCTATTTGGTCGGATTACCAATTACATATAAAGAAAAGTAGAGGTTCCTACACCGCAAACGAGAGCTAGGCTCTTAAGAGTCCGGCGGATGATGCATAGTTCGTACAAACGAAATGCCAAAGTCATGTGTAAATTATACATATAACTAGCTGACCCGGTGAACTTCGTATCACTTACCTCTTAATATAAACCATATGTATGTATTTCAGAGCCGGCAGCTTTATAAAGGCATCATCAGATAGTCTAAGTATCGGCTCCATAGTGGGCGGAAAGAGTGGGCAAATCACGCACACATGTCCAGCTTAATGTTCATAATTATGGTCACAATTTGAGCCGAATAATACGAATTAATAGGGCTAAGGAACAAAAAAATCGAGTGAAACAACAACTGTTATTAAAACCGAAGTTCGTCTCAACAATGCCATCATCATCATCTGTGTCATCATCTGAAGGAATAACATTTTCAGAACTTAATTTAACTGCCGATGAACCAAAGGATTTGGATGAGATTTAAGAAAGTCATGAGCACAACATCGGCAATATTCTGGTTCTATCAGATTTGTCCGAGTTACCGAGGCCTTCCGCCACGCCGTCAAGTCCTGGCGAGGCAAGTCAAGACATCTTTAGCAAGCCTGGTTCGCATTTGCTGTTAGATTAATTGATATGTTGCCGATTCAGGTGTAATATATGATTCCTACCGTAAAGGTTGATTTATATAGTCTTTAATAAAAAATATTTGAATTATATCAAATTGAAATTATATTAAATATTATTTCAGACATATATGTATTAGTAACAACAAATATACCCAAATGGACGACACCGTGGTGGCGCGGCCTTCCAATGTAAGTGGCCGGCAAAATTGACATTTTCCCACATTGTTTGCATTGCCATCGGCATTAATAGCATCGCGAAGATGAATGTACTCTTCAGATCGAAGCTGCTGTTGGCAAAGACAATATAACCACTTCGGCTGTTGGTTTAGACGGATGTACGTCAATCGTTCAGTCTCAATTTTGACATAAATGTCAACTGCAAACTGATGAAAAATCCGTTGACACATCAAAATGTGATTTACTTCACCTTCACGGATTCTGTTTGAATAAAAATTCATAGCATTGACTTTTTTGTTGGTTTCAGCACCTGTAATCAATTAATCAACCATCCCAAAAACTAATGAGTCTAATGGATCAGGTGGTGGGACTAACTGTGGCAATTTTACTTTACCACCAGCACAACATAATCCTGCAAATTCACCGCTGTATTTTAAAGCTTTACAATGTTGACAAATGATTGACATTTCCCCAATTGTTACAGATTTGTCGGCACTATAATCTATTTCTTGATCGTAGGAGAATCGATGTTGTGATCGATGTGCCCGAACTCGGTCCATTCTATGCCTATTATCCACTTCATTGTAATTCACTGTAGAATGCAAATCTGCCATACCAATACGACTGTTATCATTATCAGTCTCTCGCTGGTCATCAGTGCAATTAGCGCGTGAGGTAGCTCGTCGCACATTCGATCGACTTCGACGACCTATGTTAGGTCGTTTTCTCCTCGGCATTGTAAGCAGTATCAGAATGACAAATCAAGTTTTGAATCTTTTTTCAGGTGTTAAAAACATAATGTGTGCGGGTAATAGATAAATTAAATGCAATTCCGTGCATTCTGAAACTTGACTGCTGTTAAAGTAAAATAACTGACACAATCCAATGTGATCTTCTAAAATAATCGTTAAAACATTTTGACGGATTTTTTTGAGGGTTTGACAATTTTATAATTGCTAAAAACTAAGAAAAAAGGAAGCAGTTTGATCACAGAAAACTGTGACGTCATAATGTAAAACCTCATACAAATTTCATAGTATCGGGGCGTTATGACATTTGATAAAGAGTCGCTGATTTGATTTTTAGGGAAGTACCCAATTTCAGATCGTATAGCGAACTTTACTGTTTCAAAGTATATTTCTGAACGCACCCAACACAACAACCAAGTGTCATTAAGGTGTCATTATTTTACATGTTTTAAAACTAATAACGCGATAATCAGACTATTATGGATATATGTTGTCGATTCCATTATTCCTAAAATACCGAACCGACGCGACGGGGCGAACATCAAATGTTTGACAGGTAAGAACAGTTTGTATGGGAAAATAAAATTGTCGTTTTTAGTATTTTCCTCGCAATTTTTCCACATTTTCTCATCGCATAAACCTTCCCTGGACTTCCACGAATATTTCAAGACTAAAATTAGCCAAATCGGTTCAGCCGTTCTCGAGTTTTAGCGAGACTAACGAACAGCAATTCATTTTTATTTATATAGATTTAGGTAGTGTGATTGGATTATAGAATATTTAGGTTCCCAAATGTCAATTTTATATGAAAACTCCCATACAACCATTTTGGTTGCAACGTCGTAACTGCTACATTTCTGTGTTACAACCCAAGTAACAAATTTCGCCGCTCTGACCGCTTAGTTTCGTCGTTACGTCAACAAGTGGGGAAGTTCCGAAACATACATTTGGTTGTGGTATATACACCATGTTGTAAAGTTGTAGAAGCTTGGTTACCAGGTTGTTACGAAATTTTGGTGAATATGTTGTAAAGTTGTAGAAACTTTTTACCAGATTGTTACAAAATTATGCTCGCATGATTGAATGACAACGAGAAACGAAAAATCGAATTGTGTGCCAATGTTTTATTTACTAACTGTCATGTCAACTTTACCGCAGCCATTTGTTATTTTCATTGTTATATACCTATGCCTGTTTTTAAGTTATTTATGCGTTTGACAAAGTGCGCAATCTAGTTCATCGCCTTATTTGGAAAGAAAATCCCAAAAAACAGGAGCACCCGTGAAATAATGAGAGGTAAGCCTAATCTTTAGTTATTTTTCATTATTTTGCATAAATAAAAACATGCAATAAATATGTATGTTGCTAGCAAATCGTTCAGTATGATGTGTTTGGATCTGATTTCATTATATTATAAAGTATATAGCTGTAAATTTGGTTTATTTTGATTTCATAAGGGAGTTGCATGCCTTAGTAACAAAGTGCACACCAAAGTGTATTTCAGTAACAAATTCTACTATGGCTGCCGTGCTAATCCGATGTCAGTGGCTCCAAACATTTTATTTGCCCCAATATTTACATCTGTGGTTAAATGTATTACTGTCTGTTGATAGTAAGTTGATTACACTACTTGATTGATTACATCAAGAAGACCATTAACTTTTATCTCCTTTGTTGTTTGTATTTTTGAAAAAAAAGCTCTTGTTTCATTATAATATATTCATTAATAGGCCCTTTAAGAATTGCAATATACGTACGTTGATTACAATTTATCGTTTATAAGTTAGAAGTGCTCCGGCTGCCGGATCCAGCACTTGGGGCGGGTGCCGGAGCCGGCATTTGGGACAGCTGCCGGAGGTCACGCAATAGGGTGCTTTTATAATTTTGCACGGTAACGGCACGTTTTTTTTTACACAGTAATTTTATATTCGAATATTTGAACCATTTCATTATTAGAATATTCAAATGCAAGCCCTAGCTATCAGGGTGCTCCACGTGCAAGTGAGGTTAGCATTTGGGGCTTTTGATTTTTGGGGCTCAAGTAATTAAAATATTTTCTTGATATTTTTTCAGATCCACATCAGCCACGAAGTTCAGCCAAAGCCACACACAGGAGAAGTTCCCCAGAATTAGAGGCCACAAAACCTTTCGTAATTTTTTTCAAGTGTTCGAGATATGATTCACAAAATTGATTGTTTCGCAAACAAAACGTGCTTACTTAAAAAACTTGATGAATGAAGGAAATATTAGTATAATTATTTCAAAAGTGTTTTTAGAAACGTAAAAGAAAATTAGTTTCCCATAATTAGGGGTCACAAACGGGATTGATTTAACGGTGATTTAACAGTGACAAGTTTTCGGTAAATATATTCAAAATAAAACTGTATTTGAAAGAATAAGTCTTTTATTTTCCACTTTCTTAAATCAGTCTAAATAGGTAATAATATATTTTGATGCTAGTGCGAGATGGTCGATATTTCAAGTCGAGGCAAAAAATAGGACAAGAGATATCTACACTCGCACGTGTATCAAACGACGTTTTTTAATACATCTGCGAAAATGACATAATAATAATAAATTCTACGATATATTTAATTTATACTCTACAACAATTATAAGACGGTTTAGACGTGGACGTTGTTTCAGTTTGTTCTTTCAGTCATAACCCGTTTTAAATTAATCCGGTTACTTCCAGAAATACCAACAAAACGATATGCAAAACCAGTCCACAGAGTGCTTACTTAAACGATGCTAATGTTATCCTCTAGATGGTGCTAGTGATTGAAAAATAAAACACTGCACATGTGATACAGGCACAAAATCTAGCATATTTTGAGCAGGTGCACTAAAAATGAACTTTTAACAAAAAAATAGTAACAGACTTCAATAGTAACAGCAGTCATTCACTAAAAAGTTAATAATAATTCTATAAAGACCGATGGTACCGAAGCAACACCTTTGCCGACTTTTTTCTTCCTGAAACGTTATTTTATCTAGAAGTCGGCGTTCTTATATTGGTTTTTATGTTGCTATATCGTAGGAAATACGCCGACTTCTAGATAACATAATGTTTCAGGAAGAAAGAAGTCGGCAAAAGTGTTGCTTTGGTACCATCGGTCTTTATAGAATTATTATTAACTTTTTAGTGAATGAATGCTGTTACTATTAAAGTCGGTTACGAATTTTTTGTTAAAAGTTTATTTCATTTCACATTTTTTAGTGTTGCTGGGTTAAATTGTGAGGTATGGGTAGTTCTTGCAAACGTGGTGTTAAAATGAAATGAAGTTCAAGTGAGTACAAGTAGCCATGTTTGAGTAGCTTCCTGCTATCAGCACCCTAACACAACATGATTACCACAATCTCGAGTTATGTGCTGTCATCTGTTGAAGAGTTCTACGGTGATGAAGCCAAGATCGAAGGTCAGGTGGGTACACTGGCAATTTTCAGCAATGCCCTGCAATGAGCACCCTAACACAAACTGGTTGCCGCAATCCAAAGTTATGTGCTATCATCCGTTGAGGAGTTCTATGGTGATGAAGCCAGGATCGTAGGTCAGGTGGGTATTCTGATAATCTCCAAGTAATACCCTTGTATCAGCACCCTAACGCAGTGATTGCCGCAATCTCGAGTTATGTGCTCTGATCCGTTGAAGAGTTCTATGGTGAATATGGTGATGAAGCCAGGATCGAAGGTCAGGTGGAAGAATGTCGATTTTCAAGTAAAAGCTTGTAATCAGCACCCAGGCACAAAGCAATTACCTCAATTTTGAGAGGTATGCTGTCATTTTCTGAGGAGTTTTACTGCTTATCTCTGAAGACCTTCATCAGATCATGACTAAACCCAAAATGGGACCTACCTGAAAGTACATTCTTTCAAACAAAAAAAGAATTATTCAAATCGGTTCAGAAATGACGGAGTTATAGAGTAACAAAGCCAAAAAAGAAATACAGTTGAATTGAGAACCTCCTGCTTTTTTTGATGTCGGTTAAAAATACTCCTACTTACACAAATTAAAAGGGATTTTTAATTTTTATCCAACTTTGATTTACTTTTGATACATAAAGTGACAATCATGTGGTAAGAAGGAAAAATTCATTTTGAAACTACTGTTGTGTTTATAATATAGGTAAATCGGTAATAAGTCGTTGAATGCTCACAAAATTTCCTCATGGTAAATCCAAACGTAATTCAATCAAAGATTTCAAATGAGTTCAGAACAAAAGGTTGGCAAGAACTTACTTTTTTGTAAAAGAAATCGAATATTCTTTGATCACCTAACGGTTACGACTCAGTTTCGATAACAAAACCTAGTTTCCACATTTTTAAAGAACTATTAAAACACAGCTTAGTAGTATAAACAGGAACAATGTAGTTATACTGTGAGCACTTTCGGATAATGTAGTAGCAGTGTAGAAGCATAATGTGAACTAGTTTACACATTTTTAAGGAACTATTAAACACCGTTTAGTAATATTAACAGTAACCATGTTGTTATACTGTGAACACTTTCGGATAGTTTTGTTCTTGTTATTACGATGTAGTAGTAATGTAGAAGCATAGTGTGAACTAGTTTACACATTTTTAAAGAACTATTAAACACCGATCAGTAACATTAACAGTCAACATGTAGTTATACTGTAAACACTTTCGGATAGTTTTGTTCTTTTTAATAGAATGTAGAAACAATGTGATAATATTTACGGAACATCGCATCCAAAATTTGTCTCACACAATTTTAGATGCATAGTTAAGACTATACTTCTACATTTTGCGGCTAAAACTTCACACAGCCGCAAAGAGTATTAACTATTGCGACTCTACGACCATATTCCAAGTGCAGATTTCTATGTTACCGAAATTTCAGCCGCCGCGGCCGAGTTTGGTTGTATGGGCTGGTTTAAGGCGATATGCGAAAAAAATACCGGTGTTTCTTTTCTGTGTATATCATGAAATACACGGAAAATTATAATAAATTTCTGGTATATGTATTTTGACTGTATAATCTAGGGTTTTGAAATTGGAAAACATGCTTGGATAAATTTTCCTCGATAGAAATAATTGTTTAAATGAGGTCTTCAAACAAAATGTTTCTCTTAGTTTGACGAATAGGAACCATATACAGAACTCAAACGTATTTTATAAGGTGTGTTTCAACAATATCTAGAGATTTAATATTTGAAATTTTGCTAGCTATTTTAGTTTTTTTTATAAAAATTATAAAACTAACATTTTTCGCTTTCGCCCTGAATCCGCCCCTCTCGCACTGAGCGTGTTTCGCTTGGAGTGACAGTGACAAAAATAAAATTTGCATAGCCTCTTAAAGGCGATATATAAAGATAGTATGAACTATGTATCCGGACTCTTAAATCATTATATGATTTATGATATATGAATTTTACATGACCCTTCTGGAGTTCGCGAAATGATCATCTAAATATTCATCTACGTATAATGGTAGCCTTGTATGTAGATTACTGTCGATGAAAAGTTCGAAGCCCCATTTTTCACTTTTATTTGACATTTAGAGTGAAAAGAGGGGAACTTTCCCCGATAGCACCTAATGAAGTTTGCGATTGTAATAGCCAATTTCTCTAAACCCTGTTTCCTCCCATTTTGAATATGGACCGCGAACCCCATTCACAAAACATCAACTTTAGCAATTAAACGTTTAGACAATGTTATTTCTCCGACCGGTGAACTCTAAACTTCTGACATCCCTGAAACGGGTCGCGTATTTACAAAATACTCAGTTAATTACTACCAAGTTGCGTCATGATTAGTGTTGCCGTCTAAAAAAATTCGAGACAATATGCCTGATTTATAATAAATGTCCTGACATTTTAAGTGTCAAGTGGAAAATAAAACTTGATAAATCTCTGGATTCATTCATATAGAACAATATGATGAATATTCTTGTCGATTCGGTGTAACACAACTTAACTTATTTGACAGGACTAACCTTATTTTAAGCGTCCTGTCTTTGTCTTTTCGATACAGAACCACGAATCGGCACCATTCAAATAATTCAAATTCAAATATTCAAATTCAAATAGTTTATTTTGTAAAGTAGATACATGAGGTCTTTCAATCTAAATGGAAAGTAATTTAGGAGGTAATTCAGTATCGGTAATACATCACATTCCACTGGAAAGCACTCTTTTTTGCGCGAACTTTTTTTTCACTTCTCAGTACAAAGTGATCCGATCAGCTCACTCAGTTTGTATGGACAAGTGAAGAAACAGTTCGCGCAAAAAAAGTACTTTGCAGTGGAATGTGATGTATTAACGATAATGAATCACCTCCTAAATTACTTTCCATTTAAATTGAAAGACCTTATATATAATACACTTTTTACAAGTCAAATATATGGAATAAAATAATAAATATACATGAACTAAATTAAAGGTTTATTTAATTTATGTAGCACTATATATACGATTAAAATAATAGGTAAAATCTATAATTATACAAGGTGAAATTCAATCAACCGTCCGAACCCATACCGGAGACCCGGCCAGGAACCAGGAACAAGGTTCAAAGATCACCAACCGAGCCCCCAGCACGTATCCAGGCGGCCGACCAAATCCCATCCTATATACAACATACTAATAGGTTACATATATAAATACATGCCTACCTCCGCCCATTTGATTTATGATATATAAATTTTTACATGACCCTTCTGGAGTTCGCGAAATGATCAACTAAATATTCATCTAATGGTAGCCTTGTATGTAAATTACTGTCGATGAAAAGTTCGAAGCCCTATTTTTCACTTTTATTTCACATTTAGAGTGAAAAGAGGGTCAGGGGAACTTTCCCCGATAGTACCTAATGAAGTCTTTAGTAATTAGTCTTGCTATCACAAAAACCAAGATTACTAGTTAGTTACAAAATTTAAGAGTCTAGTAGATCTCAGTGAACGAACTGGACAAGTCGCTGGTCCGCGATAGGCTGGACCAGGGGTGCAAATTGTATAAGAAAATCGTATTCATTTGATAGCTAAAAAACATACGGTTTCAGTTGTTAAACTGCTATTCGCCCAAGCAAATTAGCCAGTTTGACAGTTGAAATCGTACATTTTACGTCGTACGTTTCTTACACAATTCCACAACTGGCCTCTAGCACTCGTAGCATCGTGTTTAGTGCGATTAAACAGTATGTCACGCTCCTCTCACCTGTGATTCAACAAAGCTGCGTCCCGCGCGATAAAACACTATGCTACCGGGCCGGGCCATGGCCTGTAGCATAGTGTTTAATCGCGCGCGACGACGCCCCAGGTGCAAGGAGCATGACGTACTGTTTAAGGGGCTATACCGTGGAAATTGATACTTTTTGAAGTTATTTATCTGCTCTTTTAATGAAGTTCCAAGTAAAATAAATTAGTATAACAATTTTGGGACCTTTTACTAGAGTTTGGTCTATCAGAAACGCGATAGGAGAAATTTCATTCGATAGAAATAATTATTGAAATCAGGTCTAAATTTACACTTTTTTTGATATTCTGACAAATTAGGATAGCATACAGACTTGAAAAATATTTATTTAGATGGGTTTTAACTACACCTAAATTACTGGTTATGGAATTTTTTGTAGCTATTTTAGTTAATTTTGCATTAATTTAAAACCGACTTTTTGACAATTTTCCCCGATTCCGTCCCTTTCGCACTGCGGGTCTTTCTGCCTGGAGTAACGGGGACCTTTGCTAGCACGGTATATCACCTTAATCGCAATAACATCGATTCACGCTCCTCGCACTTGTGATTCAACTAAGTCGCGTTGCGCGCGATTAAACACTATATTACCGGGCCAGGCCCATCTAAGATTTCTTTCATGCAAAAAGGACTTTTTTATGGTCATAGATAAAGTATTGAGTCCAACTGGACATAATTAGACATTGAAACACTCGTATAGTCTATTACGAAACAAGCACTCGAATACCAATGGCTCTCTTCATGTCACAGTTGCACAAATAAGTTTCCCGAGCGATGGACATCGCTTTAAATAATGTTTACATTATTTTTCAATAATTTAATAATAAACGATTATTACCAAAATTAATATAAAATTAAGATTCATTATTAATCTTATATTCAATTTGGTAAAATCGTTTATTATTAAATAATTGAAAAGTCTTGACAGCTGCAACGTCCTGACAACGCTACGCTCGTGTTTTAAATCGTCCTCGTAATTTATTCCTTTTCGCCCTTGTAGCATAAACTACTATTTCAGACGTATATGTCAACTTTATAATAACAGGCTGGTTAATGTTGATCTTTTCTGTAACACATTCAAAAAGAAAATGTTTCAGGCACTAACATAAGTTACTTTGTTATTATTATTTTCCTTTACTTAATTTAGATTATTTTAATTTTAAAATTTGTATCACACTAATGTAAATTCGGAAAACTGTAGGTCGATTTAATTGTTAAGATAACTAACTGTATTATGTTTCTGTGTGACTGGTTGTTTTCGCAATAAAATAAATAAATGAAAAAATGTCAGGAAATCCTAACATCTTGTCTGGTAACTCCAGTCACGATCGAAATGACTGGCAAAAATGCGCGCGGCGAGTCACCGCGAAAATTAGTTTTTAGCTGACGTCATTATTACACCCCTTCCCCCCTCCTCTTTTACCCCCGTCCCCTTGGAATGTCAACATCGTTATAAAAATTGTTGATCAATGTCTCAATATTCTAGTAACAATTCCGAAAGGAGACTAATTGATATAAATAAATTATGTTCTTTCATTAAATTAACATTATATTGCTCATATTGCTCAGTTGGTAGAGCAATCACCCGGTAAGCGAGATGTCCCGGCTTCGAATCCCGCTTCAGAGCTCCTCACATCCAGATTTACTTTCCTTTCTGTTTTTCTATACTGCAATGATATAATGTTAATTTATATCTCCTTCCGATGGATAAATAAATCGCCAAGTGTTCAAACATAGAAATTAATTTCTGTCATAGTTATGTTCTTTCATGTTATGGAAACCTGCTGCATGCCCTAAAAATCGTGTATTTGTGCCTGAAGAACGGCGATAGGGTTCACCACTCATCATGCACGTTGGGACTTAATAATCGTCGTTGAAACGCGGGTGTATCGAGTGTGGACTGTGACTTGCACTTCACAGTTCACACTCGGAACACCTCTGACACCCACTTCGGTAAAATAAAAACTTGAAAAAAAATTGGGGGTTGTTTTTCTCGTCTGTCATGGTGTAGGGTGTCGTTGGATACATTTTTCCAACATACTGTGGGTGTGAATTAATTTTAAGGCTTGAATAAGCGTGGATTTGGTAAAATTGCATGTATTTAGCTCGATTTGTAGGCTAAGCTGGCTACTAGAAAATTCTGGGAAATATATATGTACTTAATCATGTTTTTCTGACGAATATTTATAGATTATATATAGATTATCGAAATTTTATATCTTTACTCAAATAAATTCATTCTGTACATTTAATTCGCTCGGACACGGAATATGCGTTTGAAATTAATCTTTCACACAATAAAAGATCTCATTATTATCTACAAAAAAGCCTTACTATTTTATTTCTGTATGTTCTCATGGAGCCACGATTTCAAAATAACTGAAGTTTTGCGTGATCGGCATCTGATTAGAGCTGGATAGAGAGTTAAAAAACAAACGCGTTAGAGCGGGACCAAATTTTAGCAAAGTGCAGCCCCTTAAGGTTAAACGCCACAGTCACTCGGTACAAAGTGCACAACTTAAATTTATTTTTCTTGTTAAGAAGTTAAAATTGAAAAATATATTGGTCTATGGCAATACACGCAAACAGTTCAGTATAAGTTAGATTTATAAATCAACAGTTTGAAATAAAATGCACAATTAGTCACGATTTTGTCGAAACATGCTTAAAATGCTGTTTTAAGTTTGTTTCGACCAAATAATGGCTAAAAACCTAACTTAAACTGAATTATTGGCGTGAATTGCCATAGACCAATATCTTTTCCACATTATAGTAGATTATGCACTAAGGGAATAAAGCAGTGTCTTACGTCACGGGCGGCATATTGAACCCTGAGCGTAGCGAGGGAGTTATATAGAGTCCTGAGTAAAGCGAGGGGTTCAAGCTGCCCAAGACAAAGACAAGCTTTATTACAGAGGAGCATACTCTACTTTTCACACCTTCTGCGAGACAATAAAAAGCTCGACATTTTCTATCAACATTAATAATTCAATAAAACTCACTGACAATCTCAGCACCAAACACCGTCTTTTGTTTTACATTCTTTGTAAACGCTTTTTTTCTTTTTATTGAATTCTGCTTATGGTGGCCAGTTCGATTTTCGAACAAACCTCTTTACAATCCCATATGGGCATTTGTTTTCCACGAGTTTCCACACGAATTTGACGTTCCAAATTTAAATCACTTTAATCCCTAGGGATTTTCATATAACTTTATATCCCTTGAGATATAATGCGTTACTTTACGTTGAGGTTGCATGATATGTAGTTGGACATTGTCGAGCAGGTGGTGTGAAAAACTTCTTAACAAGAAAAACAAAGTTAAGTTGTGCACTTTGTACCAAGCGACTGATGTCTAACCTTAGAATGCAAATTATTAATAGAGTCAGGTGTCCCCCCCCCCTGCCAGCTAAATGGTAGTTTTTGGTTATGTGAAAAATTCACGGCCGCAGCCGGATTGTGAAAGATCGTTTTTTTTGTAATTAATCGAAACAGAACACTTAAATTCCAAATTCACTTAATAGGTTATTTAACAGAACTTTGTTACCTTTGCATTGTGTATGCTGCCATCGCAAAGTTTCCATTGGTTTCTGTAAATTAGAATTTCGAAAATTTTGAACTTCAAGAATTTTCAAGAATATATTTATTATATATATTGCATATATTTATAATATTACTTATACCTTATTCCTTTATTTTTATTTCATTCAAGTGTATTTTTTTAAATAATTTAGTTAAACCCAACCTTTATTATTCCCCTGCGTATTTCCCCATATTATTATTTATGACTTAAAACTATTCCCTATACACATAGATTATTTAATTACGTAAACTGACCTGTAATAAGTGTATCTGTTATACCTATATTACATAAATAAATATATTTCATTTCATTTCATTTCATTTGCTCTTTTCAGTCTGGGAC
Organism: Ypsolopha sequella; assembly: GCA_934047225.1. NCBI lineage: Eukaryota > Metazoa > Arthropoda > Insecta > Lepidoptera > Ypsolophidae > Ypsolopha > Ypsolopha sequella. The sequence goes on along the minus strand of OW204002.1, from coordinate 4,852,616 downwards.
TTTTTATATCCTAGAGCCTTGAGTTTGAAGCCTGACGGCAAGCGAGGGCTCTAGAAATGTGTGGGAAATAACAAGCCCATTTTAAAAAAAAAAACAAACAATCGCGAGCCAAGCGCTCATGTAACGCATCATTTTTATTTCACGAACTCATAACAAACCCCGTGTGCTCACATCGAATTAAATAACTGTTTAATTATTTTCAGAAAACGCGACGCGAAGAAGCACCACCAGTCTTTTTTGACCCCTGACGCGTCCCTTCTCTCGAAGACGGTCGAAGATAGGAAGAAAATGCTACAGTCTTGTGAGGTCTTGCAAGAGTGGACCTGAAACATTTGAGGTTCACGGAAACCACACTTTAGGGAAATGTACTTAAGTATATATTATATAACAGAGAGCGCCCATTTCAATAGGACAAGCAAGGAAATTTTTCTTAAACATACGCGGAAATACTTTTGAATAAAGAACACGCGAAGTATCATATTTACGTAGACTGAAAAACCAAAATCACTTCCCGGCGCATTCTTTGAATTTGGAACGAAGAGCGCACCGGCAATGTTGTATGAAACGGTGTGCTGTTTGAATTTAGAACTCTTTCATCTATCGTACACATTGCGTTCTCGTGGCTGTATAGCCACAGATGCGTTTACCTTTCGGCACAAATTGTAAAAAAAAAAACAATTTATAATGTAAAAGGCCCTTTTTTATTTCCTTGCATTTTTTTAAGAAAAGCACTATATATGCCTCGGCCGAAATGGCAATTGCCTGTCTCGTATCATTGAAGTCCTAAGCGCAAGAAAACTTGACTGGAATAGAAAATAAGTAGCACGCACCGGGAAGCATATTACCAATTTATCCAACGACTGAGTTTTTAATGTGCTCCCTGATTGGTCACTTAAGGGCCTTACTATTGCCAAATGGGTACTTTCTAAAGCCTACTCCTCGTTTATGGCCAAACCAAAAATAATGAAAAAATGTATTATGAATAATCAACTCTTAGACAACATATGCAACATTTTTCTTTTTCATACCACCAAAACTTCTACATGATTTTTTTTTTTTACTGATTGGTGTTTTTTGACCTCAAATTCCCTACTTCTCCTGAGTGGCTTGGCCGATTGAATTCATCTATGCTTTGATAATTAGATAAACTTTATAGCTTTAAACATAACATAAGATTATTCAATCGAGTAATCACGTCCAAGTGAAAAGTATAATTTTCTCCTATTTCGCCCTATAAAGGACGCAGCGAGCGTCGTAACAGCCACTATGCATTGCGCGCTGATATGAACGTTATTTCAATGTCGTTTCCGTTGATATTTGTAGTGACAAATAACGAGCTGCTAATGTGGCGATGGTAATCGCCTTAAGGTTAAATAATAATAATAATAAAATTCTTTATTGCACAAGTTTGCACTTTTGTACACAGGCGAGCTTAATACTACTTAGTATTTTCTACCAGCTAACCTTTGGCAATGGGGAAGTTGTTGGGGTAGTGCCATGATTTCCAAATGTTTACAAATTGTATTAATAGATATACATATGTATATAATATATTATACTTAAATACTCGGTAAATTATATTAAATTACATGCTAATACACAAAATAAATTATGTACTAATACTACTTAAAAGTTTACATATACCGTACATAAATGTCTATAATGATGAGAAAGGTTAAATGTCAGTCGCTTAGCGCAAAGTGCATAGCTTAACTTTGTTTTTCTTGTTTAGAAATTTAAATTTGAAAAGCAACTTGGTCTATGGCATTTGACGCCAATAGTGAGGTTTATAAAGCATGAGTTCTAAATAAAATTGTAAACACAATTAGTCATGATCTTCTCAAAACCAACTTAAAATACTGTTTGAACTTTGTTTGGACAAGATCATGACTAATTACGCAATAAATATCAAACTCATGCTTTATAAACCTTACTAATACTGAACTATTGGCGTCAATTGCCACATACCAAAATCTTTTTCAATTTCTAACTTCTAAACAAGAAATACAAATTTAAGTTATGCACTTTACACTAAGCCACTGGCATTTAACCTTAATTCGCGTACAAATAAGGGCTTTTGGGGCCTTCAGGTTTACTTCACAGTGTGCTCCTTCACCCATTAAGGCGCTACGGAAAAAAAACGACTCGCATATCTACTTCAGTAAAGAAGGTATTGTTTTGATAAAATAGTATATTATTTTTGGAATCTTATTCTAGGGATCTGTTAAACAGAAACGCGATTGGAGAAATTTGGCTCGATAAAAATATTTATTGAAATGAGGTCCTTTTCAACACCATTTCACCTCGTTTGACAATTTGGAATGACATATGGACTACGATTATATTTGAGTGAATGGGTTTTAACAGTATCTAGGACCAGCGAAATTTTGATAGCAACTTGAGTACATTTTATATTAATAAAAAACCGACATTTTGCTAGTTTTCCTCGAATCCGTCCCTCTCGCACTTAAAGATTTTTCGCATATAGAGTAACAGGGACGCTAAAACTTTTACATATCGCCTTAAGGCGCTTTTATGCCAGAAGAGTGACTGTCTGTCTTTTTCTTTACGTGTAAGGAGTAAAGAAAATAACCACACTTTTGTACTTTTTCGTTGTTTTTATCGGTTTTTAAATTGTTTAAAAATAAGGGATATGTTTATTAAAACCCACTTACGTGGTCGACCTAGAAAATTTAAAGAGCAATATTACCAGATATGTTTCGTTAATAAAAGAGTGGAATTATGGAAATGGCATGATTTGAAAGGTCTTATTACATGCTGTGTTCGTGAATTATTTCTATCGAGCAAAGTTTATCTGATCGTGTAACAATGTGTGGAAGACCTAGATAAAGGTTCGAACTACATTGCGTATTTTTTTGGAAGTTTTAGACGATATTTGAAAGTTCTATTTGACTTTGAAATTACTGATTTTGGGATAAGAGCGCCTTAACACGTGGTAAGTGTACAAATACTGTGGACATAATTCTTGAAAACTTATTTATGTTTGCTCGATCGGCAGGATTCGAACTATTGACTCAAGGTTGATAGTCTAGCTTTCTACCGACTAAACGACTACTACTACTAGATTTGGTAAATCCAAAAAAACGGCTAAGAGTGGGTCGTACCTCGCTCTTTTAGGGTTCCATACATACGACCAATTATTTCAAAGTAGATATTTATTTAATTTTAGGTAATATACTCTAATTCTGTCATACATAAAAACTGCAAAATTAAGTTGGTTGAGTATTAGGGGATTACCCTAAAATTACATTATAAATCGGCGTTTTTAGTATTTGTAGTTTAGATACAGCAGCTTTAGCCTTTGAGATAGACACCGTAACAAAAATGGTTTAAAAATGGCAACTTTGGTAGCCCCCCCATTTCTTTAAGATTCTTTATTTATACTCAACTTAAAGAGCTCTAGACAATCAAATATACCCCATATGCTAGGGTAGGAAAGAAAATATTTTTTCGGCTATATTTCTCCCCCTGAAAAATCATTTAATTACATTTTAAATTCAAAATTCGGTTTTGGGTCAACATTTTACACAACATATAAAAATTGCAGGTTTTTATCTCATTCCGTCTAAGAGCTAGAGACCCGTGAAATACAGACAGACAGACAGACGGACGGAATGACAGCGGAGTGACATTAATAGGGCACCGATTTGCCATTTAGGTACGGAACCGTAAAAAAAAATTTTTGGAATTCACTTTTTCCTAAAACCATAGACCGTGCTAAAGTAATAACAACGACTGAACATTACGGATAATATCGATAGTTAATGCCCATTATATTAATGAGCTGCCATTATTATTCACTATCCGATCATAATCAGTCCAGTGTCTTGTTAACTAAATCTGAACTTTGTTACAACTCAATTACGCTTCTTATCACTTAGCAAACTCTATTTTAAATTACGGAAATTTATTTAAAGGCCGCCATTACTCCCAGCGTTTTGTAATGAGGCGCAGAGCCTGAAACTCGACGGAGAGAAAGATCATCATACAATGTACGAGTACATTTCCTTGTAATTTGATACTTCGTTTACTCGCCTAAATGTGTCGTGTATTTTGAAATAATATTTCCTTTTAACATCACAAGGGCACTTAATAAACGCGCTAAAGCGAGCAGCGCCATCTAGCGGCGGAACGAAACGACTGGTACGATACCGGAGTCAAATTACCCGTTATATATACAACAGAGGCGTGGGGTGTGTTAAGCCTACGTCTCTTGAGACTCCGTGTTGGGAAAATAACGGTTCCTTGGTGAAATGGGAACCTTATTTGTGCAACATTTACTTAAACTACGCGAGGTCCACTCGATTAGCCTAAAAATATAAATTTTTGACTGAATAAACTTGAAGCCTTATAGAAGACTATGCATTGCTGATAACACCAATTAAATGATTAATCGAACAGAAATAGTATGTTTTTTAGGGTTCCGTACCCAAAGGGTAACCAACGGGACCCTATTACTAAGACTCCGCTGTCCATCTGTCTGTCTGTCCGTCTGTTACCAGGCTGTATCTATAAACCGTGATAGTTAGACAGTTGAAATTTTCACAGATTATGAATTTCTGTTGCCGCTATAATAACAAATACTAAAAAACAGAAAAAATAAATATTTAAGGGGGCTCCCATACAACAGACATGTTTTTTCTGCCGTTTTTATAGATAATGGTACGGAACCCTTCGTGCGCGAATCCGACTGGCACTTGACCGGTTTTTAGTATACGTAAAAATAAATTTCAAACTACCCCTTAAAAATAAGCTATTGTTTTTATTTCGGTCACCTACTATTACTATACCATTTTATTAAATGCAAAATCGAAGACTTTTTTATATAAGTCTTGGTTTTTCCTTAAAATTCCCTGTAAAATAATACCATTTTATGGATTTTTAATCACAAGGCCCTAGCTAATAAGCTATGCGAGCACGTACGCGTCGATTAGATAAATTTGACAGATAGAATCGATAAATTCTAAACGATAACCCTCATTGCAATGAAATAAGAGTTATTATTTATCGAATCGATGTCGAGTCGATACCAATTTCATGCTAGTACCCGGTCCGTTAAAAATGATTTTGTTATCTTGTCGATATGCATGATTGTACTTTTCAACTAAAGTGACAATAATGTGCACTATAATGTAAGGAGAAATTGCTTGAAAAGATACACTATTGAATGTTGATATAACGTCGATTGTTGGCACTTGGTGTAACTTGGAATACGCAATGAACCGAAAATCACTTGTTACAAGGGGCCCAAGCAATACTTTGTACGTTGAGGGCGTTATTTTGAATTCAGAGCGAAAAAGCGGCGTCTTCGTACACAAAGTCGCAAGGGATCCTATTATAAGGAAGCAGTAGGCTAAGTACTAGAGTCCCGTTTGTCATCCTTCGGGTACGGAACCATAAAATACTTTTGACAATGTACTTACTAGACCTCGTCGTTTGTTTGCTACTAAAAACCAGATGGCGCTACTTGTATATTACATCGCGATATCGTTTGATCTTCTTCAAAATACATATCATTACATATATGAATAATGAAACCATTACGAAACCATTACGGTAAAATAGTTTACATATTTTTGGAAGGATTTCTCAATTAAGAGGATCCTGAGGATTTAGAGACGGTAATCAACCTAATCAACCCACATCTCTTTTGGTATGGGGCCAACCCTGAAATCACGAAGAAATAAATTAGCTGTTCCATAGAAAAGTTAAATACCATTCAACCAAAATATATGAAACAGTTGATTTTATTTTTGCTATTTCAGGATCAGCCCCACAGTAAAATGTGTTCATATTATTGGCTAGAAAACTCCTAGTAAAAAGAAAACCTTTATAAAGGTTTCAGAAATCACCCATCCGTTATCTTATCATGTTGGAACCAAAGGTTCCTAAAGTAGTTTAGTTGAGCCCTGGCACCTAAAATCGATTGCATTGTTTTTGAATGCGTGCATCATAATGCCGTCGCGCGCACACTTATGAGTGCGCAATCTGTCTACCTACGGTCAGCAAAATGATCAGACTACTAAAGTTGTTAAAATGATTAACTTTAGGCGCACTCAAGGCTCCCAACTATCACTGTGTTCAGGTGAGCACTGATTCTAAACGTGTGAGCGTCACCCATTTAAAAGTGGAAACATTTTGGTGCTGTCATAGTACGATAAGGGCTTATCTTTACTTTTGAAATCTTTGGATGGAACGTGAAAATTATTACCTTCTGACACACCACATAATCACAAAAACCACCCAAAGTTTAAACTTGTACTTGTATGTATTACCGTTCTAGAGATAGAGTCTTTGTTATAATAATCTGTTCCTTGGGTAAAGAACCCTAAAAAGGGTGGTTTATAATGTTCGACACATTCACAATTAGTCTATTTAAGAAGAGAATATCAACATTTCGTAAAATAAGTCACTAAAAGAACGGTAAAGTGCAAATCCGACTCGCGCATAAAGGGTTCCGTACCCCCACAGAATACGGGTACGGAACCCTAAAAGTAAATTGCAACAACATAGATGCCATAGCACCATCAAGGCGACAAAAAACAAAGCGATAAAACGGTAGCGCCTGACAAAAAATTCGGTACCTTTTTAGGAAGGAACCCTAATTTTTATTATTTGTTATTTTACTTTTAAGTAGTCTGCCTAAATTTTCAACTTGGAGGTACTTGTATGTATAACTGTTCTAACGATAGAGCCTTTGTTATAATAATCTGTGGGTAAGGAACCCTAAAATTTCGTGATGAAGTCGCTATTAAACCGGCTAAGTGCAAGTCAGACTCGCTTTTTTTTATATATATCTTTATTAATCCCGATTACAACAAATCTTAACCTAAACTATATAGCCACTAGCGAAAGCCAATTTGCTTATCTGTAGTGGCGAGTACATAAGTTATAAAAAGTAATAAATAAACGATCAAAAACCGCACGAAACGAAACGCTCACGAAGGGTTCCGTACTACTACCATCACACAATATGGGTACGAAACCCCAAATCATTATGGTAAATACCAACAATAAAAATGACATAGCAACATCAAGGCGACCAAAAAACAAGGCGCTTAAATGGTAGCGCCTGACAAATAAATCAGCACCTTTTGAATACGGAACTCTAATATTTATCTGCCCAAAATTGTTGTATTATAAGGGTAGAGCTGAAACAAATAACGTCGAATAATTGGACCCCCTTGGATTTCCATTTATTGAACTTTTTATGCTGTGATAGGGGCCATATGATTATTTGCCGTGATAGAGGACAAAGTAACATAAATTATGTGAAAATATTTACCCGCTATATTCACCAATAACGGCTGAAGCTGTAGACCCCTGTGATAAGTGGATAGACAGCGGAGGCTTAGTAATAGGGTCACGGTACCTTAGGATACGGAACCCTACAAATCAACGTAAAAGGTTATTTATCAAGTAAAGCTTACAGGAAAAATAAAGCGGCTAATGTTGTATTATTTGTATATGCATCCTCTATGATGTAGAAATATTGAAATGTCTATGTACTCGTGTGTAATTGTGTAATTGAATAAAGACCGGGTTTACACATTATAATGTACTCTGTGGTTTAGACTGACAAGCCTGCCTATCACTTCATCACAGAGTACATTATTCACTTCATGGTCAAAAGAAATATTAACCTGCCTGTTGCATCTAATTGTGGATAATAATAATAATAACTTACCGTAAAAATGAATATTGCAATGGAACCTGAAATATTGTACATAAATGAAAATCCTTGTCCACACCTAGTTGTCCCTATACCTGGAGATGGTTCATGTTTGTTCCATTCTTTGTCATTCTCTATGTATGGGAACATTGAGTCGTCGTCAAAGATTTCTAAAGTAAAGATAAGCCCTTACCGTACTAAGACAGCACCAAAATGTTTCCACCTTTAAATGGGTGACGCCCACACGTTTGGAATCAGTGCTCATCTGAACACATTGATAGTTGGACGCCTTAAGGGCACTTAAAGTTTTGAATTTTTACGACTTTAGTAGTCTGATCAGTTTGCTGACCGTAGGTAGACAGATTGCGCACTCATATTGTGCGCGCGTCGGCATTATGTTAACGCACACATTCAAAAACAATGTAATAGATTTTAGGTGCCAGGGCTCATCTAAACTTTTGAAATCTTTGGTCGTCGTATGACATTAGGTGGGCGGTAGTCGAGTATGTGGTAGCGCATTGGGATGAAATACAACTTTATACGTGTGACGAGCGTGGAGACATTTACATTAACGCTGACCTGTACTCGACAGCAATGATGAAAACTACCACCTATGGTTCCGTATCCGAACTTATGGCAGCCACCGCTTCGTATCCATTTACTTTCGACGTTTACGAAAATGACCGTTTAAGAGGATCATTTGGTGGCGATCCTGGGACGCCAATGAAACGTTTAAGATTCTTTGGTAGTTTCTTAGGTGGTCATTATGAAGTGCTCCTTCCCGATACTAGTTTCTCTGGAGTATGTCCTAATGATCAGTTAAAGGGAGTGGGCTTTAAGAAAATCCGTAGCTGACGTGCAACAAATATTACCTGAGAAGAAAAAAAGGAGGACTACCTACAAAAAGAAATGAGATCCCATCAAAAACATAAAATGTACAAAAATGTCAAGTCTCGCAATGCAATCCTTCCACCGTAAAAAGTTGTGAGATCTTATGTGAAGCCAAGTCTGTTATTTTAGTTTGTATGGAAGCACCCATTTAACAAATTTATCATTAAATGTTTCCTAATTAATAACCTACCAACATTAAGTGACTGTATTAATATTAGTCATCTTTATTTCTCTAATAAAATATAGTGACTTGGAAATCGCAGAGCACAAATAAAGCACTGATGCGTATAAATATCTTCTCAAATCGCTGATAAATTGGTATTAGGTAGATATGTTGTATATGTTGCTGTGCGATTGCGAAGTCACTATATTTTATTAGAGAAATAAAGATGACTATAATACAGTCACTTAAGGTTGGTAGGTTACTAATTAGGAAACATTTAATGATAAATTTGTTAAATAGGTGCTCCCATACTAACTAAAATGAAAAGGTGCTTCCATACAAACTATAATAACAGACTTGGCTTTACATAAGATCTCACAACTTTTTACGATGGAAGGATTGCATTGCGAGACTTGACATTTTTGTACATTTTATGTTTTTGATGGAATACATAATACACTTTTTACACGTCAAATTTATTCTAATAAAAATATATGTAATAAAATAATAAATGTACATGAACTAAATTAAAGGTTTATTTTATTTATGTAGCAATATATATATATACAAGGTGACTTTTTGATCATCGTCCAAATTCACGTGAACTTGACTTGATTCACTTTGACTTGTGAAACGTGTATTATATATACCTACTTTGCAAAATAAACTTTTTGAATTTTGAATTTCATACTGTAAGCTTGGTAAGTGATCAGCATCATAAATCGATAACAATAATTGTGAATTTCGTATTATGAAATTTCGACTTCCCATAGTAATTCATTCGCAGTCCTGGGTGAATCACTATGGGGAGTCGAAATTTTATTTTATGAATTTTACAAAAATCGTTATTGGTTCATGATACTGATCACTTACCAAGGCTCAAGTATGAATTTGGACGATGTTCACAAATTCACCTTGTATATACAGGGTGGAAAAAATGAAAGGGCCCTGGAGGGGAACTACCTTAAATCCTTTAGTTAGCTCATTTCACTGAAAGGAAACATTCCTTTATTTTTTAAAAGAAACAAAACTGCATTCAAAGATATTCTGAAATTCGCTTGTCTCACCCGGGAACTGAACCAACTAAAAATTAAAAAAATAAACCCTCGCTATTTTATTATACGAATCGGTAGGATTATTGTTCAGAATAAAATTTGTCTAATAAACATTTGGTCTTACACTCATCTGTTGTACGAGATACCCATGAAATTGAATATTTATTACAAGTTCTTTATTAACAATACCTAGTACTGTTCACTTGTAAAGTAATAATGATACGCCATTATTACACAATGACAGCATGGAATGAAAGCAAAACGAAGTAAAATTTGAATTTCGAACGAATACTTTTATCGATTTTAAAAATGTTGAAAGTTATGGTTCGAACTTCAAATTTGTTGCTCCGCGTTGCAAAAAAAATACGTTCCTTTTTTAAACTTTTCGTCAGTACGCCTAGTGCAAGAAGTAATTGTGCTCTGCATACATTTATTATTACCATTTACCGATTTTCTTATTGAAGTCTTCAACAAGGTACTTAAGATAAATAACATTAGCAAGCTTGTGCTTCATACGATGTCTTTGGATATAAGAGAGATAAGAAAATTATAACGTGTCATTTACTTGTTACAAGTGAACAGTACTAGGTATTGTTAACAAAGAACTTGTAATAAATATTTAATTTCATGAGTATCTCGTACAACAGATGAGTGTAAGACCAAATGTTTATTAGACAAATTTTATTCTGAACAATAATCCTACCGATTCGTATAATAAAATAGCGAGGGTTTATTTTTTTAATTTTTAGTTGGTTCGATTCCCGGGTGAGACAAGCGAATTTCAGAATATCTTTGAATGCAGTTTTGTTTCTTTTAAAAAATAAAGGAATGTTTCCTTTCAGTGAAATGAGCTAACTAAAGGATTTAAGGTAGTTCCCCTCCAGGGCCCTTAAATTTTTTCCACCCTGTATATATAACATTAAAATGATAGGTAAAAATTTATATTACACAAGGTGAAATCCAATCAACCGCCCGAACCCATACCGGAGACCCGGCCAGGGACCAGGAACAAGGTTCAATGATCACAAACCGAGCCCCCAGCACGAATCCAGGCGGCCGACTAAACGTACTATATACTACATACTAATAGGTTACATATATAAATGCATGCCTACCTCCGCCCATTCGATTAGTTTTGCTAAGAAGAAGGGCAAAAAACTTAGCAAGATCATGTCTGCCCTTCCATACATTTCGGCCGAGCGGCATTGCATTTTTCTATGAAACTGTTAATTTTTTTTTTCTAGATACACGATTTTTTCCATAGTAAAAGTTGTTCTATACCATTGACTGAATAAGCTCTTCAAATATGGTTACACCTTTCTGTTACACGTTGTATATCTTTGTCTACCTGTCTCATATAGTCTATTTTCTTTTACAGTCTGTAATTAATTAATGTTTACACCTTAGAGGAATAATAAGTTAGGAAATTATATTACGTAATTAAATTATAACCTACTATCATTATCACTGTAACACCATGCTTCACCATCATCCAAATATTCATTTATTCTATAATATGCCTTTTTCAATAGTCCCTGCTTAATATACAATACTTGGAATAAATACTTGGAATACTTGGAATACTTGGAGCAGTAACCATATTTTTATTCTAAGTGTATGTATATTTTGATTTTTAGTGTATTGAAATTTGTTTCTGTTTTCCATGTATACGCATTGGACTTGTGTCTGTAATGTATTCATGTGTATTAATAAATAAATAAATAAATAATAAATAAATAAATAAACAATTTAAACTTATTCTTTGACAAAGTAAGGACCTCCTTTGCATGTTTATTGTAAAATCTTATACCATGTCCTACGAAAGAGGTACTCACCTTGGCGAGTCTGATTTTTGGAAAAGCCAGTTTATGCTTATTTCTGGTTTCCTTACAATGTTGCTCACCAAGCCTTGGGAAAGACTCTACATTTTTTCTGACATATCTTAGGACTTGGTAAATATATTCACAAGGAGCCGTTAATATATAAATTTCTTTGAACCTTTCTCTTAATGAAGCCCGGTGCTTCATATTGTAAATAGCCAGAATTGCTTTCTTCTGCAAAACAAAGACTGCGTACATATCCGCGGCTCTACCCCATAACAGTATGCCGTATGACATAATGCTGTGAAAGTAACTAAAATAGTTAGTAGTCTAGCAGTATCTACATCAGTAATTTGCCTTATGCGTCTAACAGCGTATGCTAACTAAGCCTACCACATAGGGCTTCTGTGTGGGGACCCCACTGAAGACGAAAGTCTATCGTAATGCCTAAAAACTTAGTTTCATTAACCAACTCCAGCTTAGACCTCTGCAAAATTAAATTAACATCCACTTGAATTACATTTGGTAACGTAAATTTTATACATTTTGTCTTTTTTGCGTTTAAAACTAAATTATGTGCAGTAAACCAATAGCACCAGTGATAAAGTTGTATTCGCGTCGTCAAGGATATCTTTACGTCTATTCACTTTAAAAATAAGTGACGTGTCGTCTGCGAATAGTACTATCTTAGTTAAATCTTTAACTAAATAAGGAAGGTCATTTATGTAAATTAAAAAAGAAAGGGCCCCAATATGGAACCCTGTGGGACACCCATTTTAACTAATGCTCCACATAATTTTACCCCATTAATGTCTACCTTTTGAATACGATCACTAAGATATGACTTTAATAAAGCCAAAGATTTGCCCTTCACTCCGTAGTGATTTAATTTACAGAAGAGTGTTTCATAATTAACGCAATCGAAGGCTTTCGAGAGGTCACAAAATACACCAAACGCATCCTGTTTTTCTTCCCAAGCATCAAAAATGTGCTTAACTAAAGCAACTCTTGCATCTGTGGTTGACCTCTAGTGAATCCATATTGTTCACAGTGAAGCAACTTATTTAAATTAAAATGAAATAACAATTGATTAAAAACAATTTTTTCAAAAACCTTACTCAATACCGGTAAAACTGACACAGGTCTATAGTTTGAAGGGTCCCCGTTGTCGCCTGATTTAAAAAGGGGGATCAATTTACTAAACTTCATTAAGTCAGGAAAGATACCATCAGCCATACACAATTATTGAAAATCAATGCCATATACTAAAAAACAGAATAAAATAAATATTTAAGGGGGCTCCCATACAACAGACATGTTTTTTTGCCGTTTTTATAGATAATGGTAAAGAACCCTTCGTGCGCGAATCCGACTCGCACTTGGCCGGTTTTTTATTGATAATGTTATGGAACCCTTCGTGCGCGAGTCCGGCTCGCACTTGGCCGGTTTTCAGTATACGTAAAAATAAATTGCAAACTCCCCCTTAAAAATAAGCTATTGTTTTTATTTCGGTCACCTACTATTACTATACCATTTTATTAAATGCAAAATCGAACACTTTTTTATATAAGCCTTAGTTTTTACTAAAAGTACCTGCAAAATAATACCATTTTATTGATTTTTATCACAAGGCCCTAGCTAATAAGCTATGCGAGCACGTACGCGTCGATTAGATAAATTTGACAGATGGAATCGATAAATTCTAAACCATAACCCTTGCAATGAAATAAGAGTTACATTTTTATTTATCGAATCGATGTCGAGTCGATACCAATTTCATGCTAGTACCCGGTCCGTTAAAAATGATTTTGTTATCTTGTCGATATGCATGATTGTACTTTTCAACTAAAGTGACAATAATGTGCACTATAATGTATGGAGAAATTGCTTGAAAAGGTAAATAGATCTATTGAATGTTGATATAACACCGATTGTTGGCACTTGGTGTAACTTGGAATACGCAATGAACCGAAAATCACTTGTAGTAGGTATCTCATTAAAATAATATAGTTATTTGTGTTACAAGGGGCCCAAGCAATACCTACTTTGTACGTTGAGGGCGTTATTTTGAATTCAGAGCGAAGCGAAGGATTCTATAGTAGAATTTCGAGCACAGCGAGGGATTGTAAAGTAGAATCCTGAGTGTAGCGAGGAATTCAATACAATAACAAATATCTTGGCCCCGGGTGATATTCATCACTGAAAAATATGAGAAAAAGAAAACTCCAAGTACCTGGTATTTTGTGGTAATAATTGTTGCACCACATTGCATCATTTACTATATTTTAACGAATATATCAAGATCACTATCACTACTCGAACTCATTTTTGATTATTATTTGCAATAACTTAGAGAAAATTTCTGAGAAAAAATAAAAGAAAGAAAAAATAATACAGACATGATTTTTTTTATGCGCATAGCCGCCAAAGCCTAACCGGCCTGTAACTTCTTCATAAAGTATGCGTTCGATCTTTTTGGTTAAGACTGTACATGAGCCTAGAGCATGAACAACGTATGAATTTCGAGGATTCGTTTGAAGAAATTCGGAGTCTCCTTGTATTTAAAAAAATATGTTTGATCTATTGATCTTTTATCCAAGGATTCTACTTATAAACAATGTATTAAGATTTTTACTTTTGTCAAAAAAAAATGTTTTCGAGCCTCTTTTTTTTGTTTTCAAACGTTCGTTTCAAGAACGTGGTTAGGAAATCAACTTGTTTTTTTTTTCATAAAATAGGTTATAGAAATATGAATGGATTCTTCTTAAATCCAATATTTTTTTCCCTACAAAATATTTCAGTACCTATTAGCTAAAGACACACCAATTTGTTGTTTCGCTGCGTGATCATTAGTATTACGCGTCCAAGAAAAAGAGGCCAATGAGCCAACATATAATCGCCTCTATCAAAAGCGAATAAGATCTTTGCCATTGGACTTATTGTGGAAGGGTAATAAAAAAGTTGCTAGGGTAGACCATCCTCTTAAATGACGCTAATTTATCAGCAGCACGAACGCGGACCAATCAGAAGAGAGAAAGCACAAACTTTTAAAGTTTCTTTCAGTATGGTCTAGAGATAGGCATCTCACTAAAGCAGATTTTACCAAAGCCAAAAACAAATCAAAACTTTATATCCAACTGAATTTTCCTAAAGATAAGGAAAATACCAATTGAATTGCTTCAAAAACAACGGGAAGTTATGAAAGCCGAACCAGAGACAACATTTAGGCAGCTGCTCTACATAGATAAAGGCCTTTCTGTCGATGGAACTAAGGAACCAAGATATGTGGACAATGGCTTTACTCTTAAGTAAAAGCTATTGAGTCGATATTTTAGGAGCTGATGCATCTGAAAGGAACGGTGGGTAAAACTGCGAAGTTGACTCAGTATTACTTGCTCATGTTAAGTTGAGGGTGCTTCTATTTTCATTTACTTCTCAATAAAGGGGATGTTTGCCTGTTATTTCATCTGCGTCCCTAGTGTGAGAGCCTCTTGAAGCAATAAAAATATTACGAAATAGGAAGTTTATATCCTGAATTGACCATAGAAATTAAATGTCTGTGCATTTGACATGCATGTCCCACGGACACCATAGTGTCTGTTTTGGAACTATGTACTTAGATTAATCCTCTTTCTTGAAGAAAACTTGTGTTTTTTTTTTATTGGCTTTTATTTGATTTCGAATATTGGCTTGGCTTGGCTTTCACGGTAAGTGACCGTGAAATTTAAAAGAGACGGAAGCATTTTTTTAATTTTATATTATGTACCAGTTGATTCAAGTATCCAATTCAAATTTCCAATGTGATAGAGATGGGTTTTTGGCTTACTTCAGGCAAAAATACATGCCGTTAATTAAGAACCTGCAAGTTTACCTTACGAGTAAAGTCTTTTTCCTCATCATGCAGCAAAAGCTTTTTCTATATGCCCGAGAAACACTCATCGAATCGACACAATTAGGTTAGAAACTTCGTCGTTGTATTTGCGTCAAAAGACGCAAGTCAAGGTGAGTGAACTATACCACGAAACTACGCAAGCAATCGCTTTAATTACGACTTGGACCAGACTTAGAATCAGCAGAAAATACCTTTAATAGACCTCTGACTGTATTTGAATAATTATATGCCACCAATTTAATATTTGATAAAATTGTTCAATATGCAACCAAAGCTTTAAAACTGTGATAGTTTAAAACAACCATTGTAGCCCAGTCAGTACAAATAATTACCAAACTCCTACAGTTGATTTCAGGATTCAATTCCTGTCAGGAATATCAGTATGGTATACATTCATGCATTACACTGGGTGTTAATTTGATAACCTTTTTCCTTCAAACAGAATAGTCTACCGATCACGTTGGAATAATTTTATTTAAAAAGCCCTCTTCGTTCTTTTGCTATGCAACACTAGATGGCGCTACTTGTATGTTACATCGCGATATAATTTAATCTTTTTATTTTATCTTATGGTGCGACTAAGTATGAAAATACATGGGTTTTATTATTCGATGCAATACGTCATCCAGACTGCGCATCGTTCGATGTATCGGTTCTGTTATAAACATCGATCATCGTCATCGATGGTTTCTATAAATCGTGTACTTTTGTGTTGTTCGATAAAAAAATTTAATCAAGGCCATGTGTGCAACTATTGTTTATTTAATTGAATAATTATTTATAAGTTAAAAATGTATTTCCAATGTTTTGTTGGAAGACTCCAAAGTTTCAACCTAATAAATAAATTCAACCAAATATCCAAGGATCAACTGTGCCAAGCGCGGCGTCTTCCTTTCCTACACAAAGTCGCAAGGGATCCTATTATAAGCAAGCAGTAGGGTAAGTACTAGAGTCCCGTTTGTCATCTTTCGGGTACGGAACCATAAAATACTTTTGACAATGTACTTACTAGACCGCGTCGTTTGTTTGCTACTAAAAACCAGATGGCGCTACTTGTATATTACATCGCAATATCGTTTGATCTTCTTCAAAATACATAACAATATATATATGTATAAAGTACACGATCCTGGGGGATTTTCACATATTTCTTAATATATTTTTGGAGGGATTTCTCCATTAAGAGGATCCTGAGGATTCAGAGACGGTAATCAACCTAATCAACCCACATCTCTTTTGGTATGGGGCCAACCCTGAAATCACGAAAAAATAAATTAGCTGTTCCATAGAAAAGTTAAATACCATTCAACCAAAATGTATGAAACAGTTGATTTTATTTTTGCTATTTCAGGGTCAGCCCCATAGTAAAATTTGTTCATATTATTGGCTAGAAAACTCCTAGTAAAAAGAAAACCTTTATTAAGGTTGCTGAAATCACCCATCCGTTATCATATCATGTTGGAACCAAAGGTTTCTAAAGTAGTTTAGTTGAGGCCTGGCACCTAAAATCTATTGCATTGTTTTTGAATGCGTGCATCATAATGCCGACGCGACGCGCGCACACTTATGAGTGCGCAATTTGTCTACCTACGGTCAGCAAACTGATCAGACTACTAAAGTTGTTAAAATGATTCACTTTAAGCGCACTCAAGGCGTCCAACTATCACTATGTTCAG
Organism: Ypsolopha sequella; assembly: GCA_934047225.1. Taxonomy (NCBI): domain Eukaryota; kingdom Metazoa; phylum Arthropoda; class Insecta; order Lepidoptera; family Ypsolophidae; genus Ypsolopha; species Ypsolopha sequella. The sequence goes on along the minus strand of OW204002.1, from coordinate 4,835,426 downwards.
ATGAGCACTGATTCCAAATAAATGTGTGAGCGTCACCCATTTTGGTGCTGTCATACTACGGTAAGAGCTTTACTTTTGAAATCTTTTTTTGGAACGTGAAAATTGTTTCCTTCTGACACACCACATAATTAAGACTATGGCCTACCCCAGCAACTTTTCTTAGTACCCGACCAGCATAAAAAGTCCAATGGCAATGACTTTACTAGCTTATAATAGAGGCGATTATATGTTCGCTCATTGGCTTTATTTATCTTCAAACCCTAATACTAATATAATCACGCAGCGAAACAACAAATCAGAGGGCTTTTAGCTAATACTGGAATATTGTGTAGACAAAAAAATATTAAATTTCAGTAAATTGAAAAAAATCAAGTCGATTAACCGCGTTCTTCTGCGGAACGTTTAAAAACCAAAAGTTTTTTAAAAACCAGAAGTTTAATTGCCGCCCTTGTACACCATGATTAATTGTTTCTTTTGACTTTTAAGTTATTTGTGTAAATGTGTAAAAAGTGTTTTAAATAAATAAATAAACCACAAAATAGGTTGGAAATACTTACAAGTTCGTTGACTTAATAAAAGAGCAACAGATCATTATAGGTATATTTCTTTCATCATTATTAAAGTATTATTATATTGCTTGTACGTTTAAAATGCACTCTTATAATAATTAGAGTATTGAAAGCAATGGATTTCGCAATAAAAACATATAATTTTTCTTTCAATTGATGTAAGAAGAGTGATTTCTTCCAAACAACACTTGAAAGTCTGGCGTTGTTCATATTTATATTCTAGGGTCAGGTCCTTCTGGCCATTTTTTACACAAAAATATGGGTTTATTTTCTAGTCCTAAAATTCCCAAAATCCTACAAATCAGCCGTGATTATAACAGATTTACATAATTTGAATATAATAGTAGTTTATGCTACAAGGGCGAAAAGGAATAAATGGCTTTTTCCCGACTCTCCCAATTCACCACACTAAAAACCTATTCCCGATTGACACAATTTCATTTATTTTAAAATTGTTATTTTTATCTATTCCCGATTGGACACAGCACAGAATCTACAGCCAGCAGCAAAATACCACTTCCATTAGTTTAGAATAAAATATCCCCTACAATAAATGTGTTATATCGTAAGAGAGATAGTGCATACAATTTAATGCACGAACAGAATGAATATTTTTAATTGCTGCCTAGAATTACCAGGATGCAACAAGATACACGTCGTGCCACGAGTTTTTGCCGCTCGGCGAAAGTGGTCGGGGACTAGCGCATGTGTTCACTCGCTCGTGATTCGCGCACAAAATTAGTAAGTGCGGTAGAGAAAAAACGACTAGCGCATTCAAGATCAGGGGCCAAAACCAACCCGTAGCGCTACCTGTACTTAAGGCGATTACCGTCGCCAAAATTCTATTATTAGTCTATTATCAAAAGTCTATTTATCAAAGCATAAATGAATTAAATCGCCTAAGCCGCTTAGGAGCAGTAGGGAATTCAAGCCAAAAAACACCATTCAGTTAAAACAATTTTTCATATAGAAGTTTTGGTGGTACGAAAACGAAAAATGTTGCATATGTTATCCTAGAGTTGATAATCCATATTACATATTTTCAATATTTTTGGTTTGGCCATAAAAGAGGAGTAGGCTTTAGAAAGTACCCATTTGGCGGTATTAAGGGCCTTAAAAACGGTGTCAGATGTAATTACCCTGTGTTGTGCATACTACTAATGGAAAATCTTGTAAGTATCTTATATAAATAGTAAATCAAAGTATTTTTTATTCAATTCGATGTTTCTGTATACTAGTACCACCAGTCCAAGTTTTGATTACTTTTTTACTGTAACTCTATGTAGTTGTAAATGTTATACTGCTGATTCGTAATATGAAAAATAAGTCAATTTATGCTTATAATTTATGCATACCCATTGCTTATTTGCACTGATTATTGGAAGTTGTCAATCTAGTTTTATAATATTAAATAAATTAAACTTGAACAGTCTTGCGAATTTTGCCTTTTGTTTTATTTTGCCAGTGGTACATTTCTCTATAGAAATAAAGAGTTCTGGTGAATCGGGAACACAAGTATGAGAGTAAAAAGTTGTGTCGAATTGGGACTGTGGTGAGTCGGGAAAAAGCCGAATAAATGACGAGGACGATTTAAAACACGAGCGTAACGAGTTTTTTAAACGTAACCGAGTAATTTATTACTCTTACGCCCGTGTATATGCTACGTTTTTCAATGCATAGTGTGAGGATATAAAACAAATATAATCTTGTGAACTTTAAATTATAATTGGCTCAAAAGAACTGTATCCAGAGCCGTTAAACAGAGGGAAAAAAAGTATTACATTCATGGTACTGTAACATATAGCTAGGCAATATGTTAGGTTTAGGTAAGGCTAGGTTTTATAGGTAGGTTAAAGGAATATTTGTTCGTGTTTAGTTGGCAATCGATAACCTTTATGGATCGACATACGTCGCATTTACTGAATTATTTCGTGTTTTCCAAAAATAAATACAGATCGAGTATAAAAGATCTTTCAGACAAAACACAAAAAAGATTCAGTCAATGCGACGTATGTCGATCCATAATGGTTATCGATTGCCAACTAAACACGAACAAATAGTCCTTTACCCTACCTATAAAACCTAGCCTTACCTAAACCTAACATATTGCCTAGCTATATGTTACAGTACACAGGAAAGGTTGCAGGTTAGCCAACTTCTTTTAAATAAATAAAAAAATAATAATAAAGCCCTACGGCAAAACAATCGACGTCCTGTTCGGTTTTGATGCATAAAAAGTGGGCCTTTACGCGCACATGCATTGAAAAAAGTATTATATTATCTGTGATAAAACACATGTTTATCAAAATAACGGCAAAAGCCCTCCTCTGCATCATTAACTACGAACCCTACGCATTTACAGCACTTACAAAGAGTGAAGCTCTCTGTAATTGGTTTTGATTACTAATTAATAAACGCTGTATCATAGCAAACAGTCATAGACAATTGGGAATAACGAAGCGTTTGGTGGATAAACATGAAATTAATTATTCAATATGCCATTGTCAATGGAATCACAATGGGAGTCATTAGCTGTGAACTCTGCGTTTTGTCTATGATCCCCTTGTTTTGTAATATATAGAGGGTTAAGGTTAAACATTTATTTATTTATTTCCCAACTTACACCTACCATTACAGGAATGCAACCTACAGTAGAGCCACTGAGTGATGGCGCCTATGACGTTTAAATGCCTACAAAGTATCGTAATTATTTATAAGCAAGTGTGAGTAAAAAAATGTAATAAGGTCGGGCGGGGCTATTCCGCCAAAAAAAGTTATGCCTAAAGTTTGCTCCTCGTTCCTCTCTGTAATCAACAAGTTTCAGGAGCTTGAACAAATGTGTATTATGAAGTTTTTATCTGCAATTCTGTACGCCGTAGTTTCATTGCAGGAAACATGTGTTTCAATGATAAAAAAAAAACAATTTCTCCGAAAAACTAGAAATCGGTGGAATAGCCCCGCCGCGGGGCTATTCCGTCAACTGACTCTTACTCTGCCATCTGGTGAGCTATGATGCTATAACTCAAAGCTAGTCATTACTACGTACACTAGGTATGCAAATTTTAACTTTAAAAACACGTAGGGAGGTTTGATAACAAAAAAAAACACTTTAAAATATTTCTGGAATATTTTTGGGGCTATTCCGCCAACTTCCCACATTTCTCCATACATGCTAGTGATGGGATGCATTATAGTCGATAAACAGAAAATAACTTAAAATATTAAAAATAAAAATACCTATATAGTTTTTGTTAGATCTTCTTTTTTTTGTTAGAATCAAATATAAACGAAATTTTACAGAAACATTTTTTTATATTATCTTCTTTTGAATAGGCTAGAGTACAAAATTATTACAACTTTTTTTAAACTGCTTGTAAGAGCTCCGAACCAGAGTAGGTTTGACATTTTTTTCGTGGGTAATGTCGGACCATCTGGAATGAGACATAAATAAGTATGAACATAATTTTTTAGTAAAATTTATGAAAATCCCTTTGCTATTTAGAACTATCTAAAGTGTGGTTGAAAAGCAAAAAGCTAAGGAAATATTTCAATCAGTCAATCAATCAAAAGCACTTTATTGTACAAAAAAGAAAAAAAGAAAATACAGTTTTGAAAACTAATTTTGTACAAAGGCGGACTTGTAGCGATTTCTTCCAGCCAAACTTTATTTTATTTATTTATTTGATTTACAGACTAATAAATAACCATATGATGAAACAATTAGGGTTGTTCGACTATGGAACCGTATTCAACTGCGGTATACAATAAAAAGACACATCGATAATGTCGGTAATATCGTATTTTATACCGACCTATGAGTTGTATTTTCATACAAAAACGAAGGGGCTATTACGTCAGCATATTTTGGCGCAATAGCCCCATGTCACTGTTTGGATGGGGCTATTACATCAGATTGAATAATACGGTGAAAACGAAGCGTAGGATTAAACTAATTAGCTAAAATGAAACTACATCTTTTAATTTCGTAGCTTACCTTGACAGGTGTCCGAAAAAACCACTATAATTACTTGAAAATGTAATAATATAATATGGAGGAACGTTTTCGTAAGCACGTGTCAAAAATATGGCGACTGTCGAAATGGGTCCGTCGATCAAACAGTTTAAGCGCTAGTGGCTTAATCTGTGATTTATCGAAGGGACTAGCGATTTCTCTACCATATCATAGATGTCACTACTGAAAACAACTCATAGAACGGAAGTTATAGCCATTTGGCGTAAAATCCCCGCTGGCGGGATAGCCCCGCCAGACCTTACTTCATTGTTGATAGTGATGTACTACTTGTTTCGGTTATTATTTTTCGATTTGAATGTTGCTTTATTATGCAATAGAATTCGTATAGCAACAAAGATTTTTTTTTTTAAGTTTCCTTTTTTTTATAGATCGTGTTTGAGGTCGCCAAGTTAGGCAATAATATTTAATTAAAAACAAAACAATGACGAAGTTAAACTAAACGAAAATAAATGATAGTAAAATACTTTTTTCGATTTAGATATTTAAACATTTATTTATTTATTTATTTATTTATTTACATATTACATATAACATCTCTTGGGGGCCCCAGGGCACTACACCGCATAGCCCTCCGATAGCTACGCCACTGGTTTTGGCACATTTTCCTTTTGTATCATTATGTTGAATGTTGAATGACGTGTCTAATGTTGAGTAAACTCACACTTGATTTTTATTTTTAACCAAAATTTGAAATGTACCTCATCACTAAATGCAGCTGTCGTAAGCAGGGTTGGATTTCGTAGTATTTTTAGTATTTTTTTTTAAATTTCACTATCAAATAGGCTATTTTATTTCAATTCAAAACAAAAATCAACGAAAAATGAAACGTAGTATAATTTCAGCCAAGTAGTATATTTTTAATTCCCATAGGCAATAATTTTCAGAGGGCCTGAATCCAACCCTGGTCTTAAGTACCATCACTCTGCGGCCCTACTTTAATGCGATAGGATGTGTTTGACTTATTTTAATAACACTATTAACTACATATTCCATCAAACTTACTAAACCTACTTATCTTTATAACACAGTGTATATAACGCTATTTCAGTCAATTCACTTAGAGCACAATTAAAAAGGTCTATGAGTTCGCGATAGAATTGAGAATGGTAGACGCGCGCGTCAGCGGCGCCTCCGCCATCAGTGCGGTGCGTGCACGCGGTACGAGCATCAGTCGCTCGGGACAAAGCGCACAACTTAACTTTGGTTTAATCTGAAAAAGATATTGGTCTGGGTAATTCACGCCAAATCTTCAGTATAAGTTAAGTTGATAAATCAACAGCTTGAAATTTAATGCACAATTAGCCATTATTTTGTCGAAACTAACTTAAAACAGCATTTTAATGACTAAAATTTTATACCAATATTGTATTTTTATAAAATATTTTTTATTTATTTTACTTCTTTTTTTATATTCCTCATTTGTGCTTAACTTTTTTTCAGTCGCTATAGTTTTCCTGTAATTGGCCAGCTATGATCTATAAATTACATTTTTGTCATATTTTTCGGTCTACCAGTTTTGGAGATAAGGCGAGGGGGCATACATATTTTTGTATTTTTTTTTTAAGATTTCTCGAAACTAGTGCCAGTAAATATAGGAAAAGTATATGTTTTTACAATTAGCTTTTTAATATCTACAATTTGATATCCGTATTGTATTCTGAAGATAATATTTTTTATTTTTCTCACTTTCGTTTTGCAAATATTTTGAACAATTTCAAATTTTTCATATGTTTTTACACCGTGATATGTGGGCAAATTAATGCTATTTTGGTGCCTAATTTTGAGTCTTTATCTTTAACGGTGCTAAAGTTATGAGGCTGTGACATACGGACGGACGGACGGACAACGGAGTCTCACCATAAAGGTTCCTTTTTTATATTTTAGGTACGACGGAAACCTAAAAATTATATCGTTGAAAATGTTAAGCGGCATATTTGTTAAACGCGCAAATTCATACTTGAGACTTGGTAAGTGCATAAAGATTCGATGATAAATTCGTCAATTATATTTTTCGTGTACAAACGCAAGCCCAGCCTTGAGTCGTTGTTGTAGAGTCGAGAGTTGCAAAATTAGCAAAAAGTATTATTGATTCTGATCAATTACCAATCCTCCAGTATGAATTTAGCTGCATAATTTAAATGTCACTTTATATACAGATAATATTCCTAATTATTATGTTTGTATATACAAAAATATACAGAAATAGAAATATATTTACTTGCCACAAAATCAAAACATAAAAATAAATTTTAATTAATAAATTTATACATATTTTTTTAACAAAATGAACCAATCTCAGCATTTGCTATAAGCTAAAAACGTTACAGCGCTGATTTTCAGATTAACCCTATACAACTAAAATAAAATTCTCATTCTCGTTGCAGGTAGGAATACCCATACACATAATAAAAAACCAATTACAATAATACAATTATGAATTTAGAATAATGGACAATACAGGGGATTAATATCAAGTTATATAAAAAAAAAACAGATTAGTTACAGAATAACATAAAAGCATTATTACACAAACATATGAAAAAAATTATCAATCATAAAAAAAATCAAATTACATTAAAAATCCGTACTGAATTAATGACAACATAGTGTTGGATTCACATAAGAATAATTTATAAAGAAATGAATGTCACGGAACCACTGAATTTAATTAGGTTTTTTGTAGATCTAATAGTATGCATCTATATTTCCTTTTAAAAGTATAAATTGACTTATTTTTATGCAGGCTATGGGCAGGCTTATTTTTCTGTCTATTTACTTCCTCTGAAATTTTCACATAAAGAAAATAACGAGGTACAACCTCTTCACGGCTTCGTCCTTAAAATTCTTGTAACGTAAACGTGAATTCAGCCAGTCGGGAAAAATAAAATTCCAGCTAATTGTGAATTTCCCGGGTAAATTATTGCCAACCTTATTAAAAGTTTCCAGGTTAAGTTGGCATGCCTTAATTATAATTATGTATCTCAGCTAAGTGCTTGAAGCTTTGAAATAACGTTACAATAAAATACAGACTTTATTTTATGGCCTTTTTAATTTATAGAGGCACAAAATAAAAACTATTTGAAAGTCTTATTATCTTGATATTAACGTAGACATCCCTCCATTCATCAGCCTAGTTCGTCCACTGCTGGACATAAGCCTTTCCAGGACTTTGCCACTCCCGGCGGTCATCCTGGAAGAATTGCCCATACTCACACACGCTGGGCAGGCGGGTTGGTGGACGTGGTGCCGGAACCCTCGCACCAGTGACGCCGCTGCCGGTCACCAGTCTGTTCCATATGAGGCCCGGTGATTAGGGATGGATATACCGCCATCCATCGGTCCCACCCAGGTATGGTGCGCCTCCTGGTTTTTTACCTGTGAGCTGTCCCCTTACTCTCCCCCGAATTACTTCGAGGGGTCTCCAAGTAAGACGGTGGTACCTCCACAGTCGAGCCCGCGGCATCAGCTCTTTAACTTATTGTTGAATAATAGGCACCATTTATTCAACATCTATATTTTTTCCCACGAACATTTTTTTATAATGACGGTATTAAGTTAAAAAGCAATATAAGTTAAATATATATTTAATAATATAAATAAAAGGTGGACAACAATTGATTATGAAGATTGGGCGGTTGATTAAATTTCACTTTATATACAGGATGTTAAGATGATGTTGTGAAAGCCGGAAACTGGCGATAGTACTCGTCCATACGAACAACTATTTGTGAAGAAAAATCGAGAAACCGTGAAAAAATCAAAATGTTTCATACATTTTGGTCGAATAGGTGTGTAATGTTCTATGGAATAGCTGATTCTTATTTTTTCGCGATTTGGGTTTGGTTCCACAGTAAAAGTTGTTCGTATGGACGAGTACTATCACCAGTTTCCGACATCCGCAACTTCATCTTAACAGCCAGTATAGTCGAATTGAGAACCGCCTCCTCTTTTGAAGTCGGTAAAAAATTAAAGCCCAAACTTTTATTTATTTCCACTCTATCTTAAAGACGGTAAGCCCAAACGTTTATTTATTTCCACTCTATCTTAAAGACGGTAAGCCCAAACGTTTATTTATATGCCACTCTATCCTAAAGACGGTAAGCCCAAACTTTTATTTATTTCCGCTCTATCTTAAAGCCGGTAAGCCCAAACTTTTATTTATTTACGCTCTATCTTAAAGCCGGTAAGCCCAAACTTTTATTTATTTCCGCTCTATCTTAAAGCCGGTAAGCCCAAACTTTTATTTATTTCCGCTCTATCTTAAAGACGGTAAGCCCAAACTTTTATTTATTTCTGCTCTATCTTAAAGACGGTAATAGATACATATTTCAAATATGTTCAGATTGTTGTACATAATTAAAACAACAAAAATAAAAACTAGATTTCCGTTCTCAGAGGGTGCCAATTTGCTTATCAGGCTCTATAATTTTAGCGTGTTTTTTGTCATCTTGATGTTGCTATGCTATGGCATCTATATTGTTATCTTTGAGCACGGAACTCTAAAAAGTAACTGAGTCTCAATATTGAAAGTCAGGCGTCCTACCAACTAAGACAATGCGAAAAATGTAATGGTGTTTTCTGTTAAAACAGTTCATTTTACGTTTAATTAATTCATATGGTTAAATTTCAATATAAATGCAGCTAAACACCATTCATTAGTTCTCCAATTTCACGGAACGAAACGCAAATTTCTAATTATAGACAAACGAGTTATTCAAAACAGAAATGCATTTGAAACGCGAATCAAATTCCCTTCTGTATGATTGATACGCTTTGAGCTCCCTATACAACAACAGTTAATAACCTGATTGGCTAATTAAGATTATTTAATGCCTACAAATCCTCCGTGAGAGCTGAACGGGCGCGACACAACTAATCTGCTGAAACCAAAATGTGATATCTCGAAAATTGCTGTTTTTCTAACCAAAACCTTTATTCGACCTCGGCATCTGCTGCCTGTTCGTGGTGTAACTCGAAAATATCTGGCCGAGTATCTGGCGAAAAGTGTGCCTATATACAGAGTGCTTGGTAATTCGACCTATTCCTTGAAAGGGGTTATAATAGAGATCGTTTCCAACGAATTAAGTCCTATCAACTAGGTGTCGAACGTGAATGGTCTCCGAAGAGGTTAATTTTTTTTTCAATAGTCGCTGATTTTAATATAACGCCTTTTGTTAAAACACGGCTGAAGCGTGACGTCACTATTCATACGTTAAGCCATGTCTAGCCCTTGTCAACGCATATTAGAGCTAGCGCCACCTTATAATACATCTGTGCCGCGGCATAATAGATCCTATGTGACCGTGATAAGATTGGAACTGAGTGTACTGGTATTTCTAATGTGTTTAGTTAGCGGTTTAGTACTTGTACTACCTGACACGAGCGGAGCACAAAAGTTGGAAACGCATTGGTCCCTCCAGATTTATCCCTAATTAGATATGAAATAAAAACCTACATACCTACCACCTGCACGTAAACATTCTCAACTGGAGATCTTATTACGATCTATTTTCCAATAAAACGGTATTTAATCGTAAAAAGGTCAGTAGGCGTTTCATATATCCGTCTCGCTTACTCTTTTTGTCCTTATCGCGCGCAAATTTCGTAGGCTGCGTTCAGTTTGATCGTCAGAAAACGTTCGCCTTACACTGATAGCAGGATAGCAGATACAAATTCTACGCGTGTAAAAGAGATGGCAAGATAAGCGGGCGTTATCTGACAATCAAACAGAACGAAGCCCTGACTGTGGCATGAGTTTAACAGGGAACTGCGAGTTTACTAAACTTTTAGTAGTATATGTCTCTGTGTTTGATAATAATCAGTGAAAGAGAAAAAACGTATATATGAAAATGAAGATTTAGTAAACTCTACGAATATATGTCGATTGCCCTGTTTTCTGCCGTATTTATAAGAAAACCAGCCGATCCCCGATCCCATAGGAATATCTTTTTAGCGGATATCTACATTGTATAAAAATTCTACAGTCCAAATTTCATGTTCCTAGGTCCAACCGTTTGGTTTGGGCGCTCATAGATCTGGGGTCTACCGCGTAATTCTCATTTGTAACAACTTCAAGCAAATGCATGCAAAATTCAACGCATGCAAAAGAGATGGCATGTTAGGCGGGCGTCGTCGCACGCACGACAAATTTCAATCAAAAAGTTGATGTTGATGAAAATGAGAATTACGCGGTAGACCCACAGTTCTCTTTTTATATATAGATTATAGATAGATGGTTATTTAAAAAATCTTATGCCTTCGTTTTCCAAAAGCTCATCAGACTACGGTCAATTACTCGTTACTAATTGATAGCCAGATAAATACAAGAACTAAAGTATATGAGCTTTGATTTTCGACTTTTGACGAATTTTAGCGAAACCTTAAAAAAAGCAGTAGAGTTTTAAAACTCTGAAATGCAACAGAAACTTTTAATTGGGCTGTATTGAGCAGTCAAATGGGGTTCATACCAGGTTAAATATTCTATGTTATACTAATTTAGTACATAATATTACGTATTGGGTAATTTCTGAGCTAAGCATAGTTACGCTCATTAATTTTTCATTTAGTTATTAACTAAACATTGTCAGTTTTGTACGAACAACAGTCATGCACTCAACACAAGCAAGCTGATTTAGTTACTTACTTTATAGAGTCTACTGTTTTTTCATAAAAATCTCAGTTTTGTTGTTTTTCACGATTTCATTACTCACTTCCTTTTTTCCTACCGTGTTCCTCGAAAGTAAAAAAATAACTAAGAACAAACCACATATATCTCTGAGGGGGTGTCAGAGGTGTTTCAGATTGTAGACTGTCATTGAAACAGTCAACACTCGTACCTCTTATTTTCACCGACGATTTTGACCTCCCAAAGTGACAGGGGATCCTTATCGCCGTATATTATTTTTATACCTTCCAACGTGATACGGGAACTATGATAGAAATAAATATCCATGTTTCAACACTTAGCGATTTATCCATCGCAAGGAGATATAAATTAACATTATATAATATCAGTAAAGAAACGCAGAAAGAAAAGTTAATCTGGACGTGAGGAGCTCTGAGAAGGTAAATTTATGAGTTGTGTTGAGACCTGGATAGCTCAGTTGGTAGAGCAATCGCCCGGTAAGCGAGAGGTCCCGGGTTTGAATCCCGGTTCAAAGCTCCTCACATCCAGATTTACTTTTGTTTCTGCGTTTCTGTACTGCAAAATATAATGTGATACGGGATCCTTATCGCCGTATATTATTTCCTGTCGTAGCTAAAACAACTCACAGCAACTTAGTAAAGTAACAAAATGTAACGTAACAATGTAACGTAACACGGAAAGGTAGCTGAAAGTACTGAAGCATCATGTAAGTAGACGCGACATCCTTTCATTGGAATGAATGGCTCCAATTAACGACAGCCCTCTTTCAGTTGTGATGAGGTAAACCTTCTGCCAGTAGTCACATCACCAATATTATTTGTTAAACAACGCTTCTATGGCTCTTCTGGTGTTTGTGTACTCTTATTTGTCGCAACCCTTAATGTAGTAGGAATAGTGGTGCCAGATTAGGCGAATTATCGCTATTTAGGCTACCTTAGGGGGTCAAATGGCGATACAAATTATTATTACTGATAGCAGATACAAATTCAACGCGTGCAAAAGAGATGGCAAGATAAGCGGGCGTTATCCGAAAATCAAACAGAACGAAGCCCTGACTGTGGCATGAGTTTAACAGGGAACTGCGAGTTTACTAAACTTTTAGTAGTATATGTCTCTGTGATTGATAATCAGTGAAAGAGAAAAAACGTACACATGAAAATGAAGATTTAGTAAACTCTACGAATATATGTCGATTGCCCTGTTATCTGGCGTATTTATAAGAAAACCAGCCGATCCCCGATCCCATAGTAATATCTTTTTAGCGGATATCTACATTATATAAAAAATCTATACTCCAAATTTCATGTTCCTAGGTCCAACCGTTTGGTTTGGGCGCTCATAGATCTGGGGTCTACCGCGTAATTCTCATTTGTAACAACTTCAAGCAAATGCATGCGAAATTCAACGCGTGCAAAAGAGATGGCATGTTAGGCGGGCGTCGTCGCACGCACGACAAATTTCAATCTCAAGTTGATGTTGATGAAAATGAGAATTACGCGGTAGACCCACAGTACTCTTTTTATGTATAGATTATAGATAGATGGTTATTTAAAAAATCTTATGCCTTCGTTTTCCAAAAGCTCATCAGACTACGGTCAATTACTCGTTACTAATTGATAGCCAGATAAATACAAGAACTAAAGTATATGAGCTTTGATTTTCGACTTTTGACGAATTTTAGCGAAACCTTAAAAAAAGCAGTAGAGTTTTAAAACTCTGAAATGCAACAGAAACTTTTAATTGGGCTGTATTGAGCAGTCAAATGGGGTTCATACCAGGTTAAATATTCTATGTTATACTAATTTAGTACATAATATTACGTATTGGGTAATTTCTGAGCTAAGCATAGTTACGCTCATTAATTTTTCATTTAGTTATTAACTAAACATTGTCAGTTTTGTACGAACAACAGTCATGCACTCAACACAAGCAAGCTGATTTAGTTACTTACTTTATAGAGTCTACTGTTTTTTCATAAAAATCTCAGTTTTGTTGTTTTTCACGATTTCATTACTCACTTCCTTTTTTCCTACCGTGTTCCTCGAAAGTAAAAAAATAACTAAGAACAAACCACATATATCTCTGAGGGGGTGTCAGAGGTGTTTCAGATTGTAGACTGTCATTGAAACAGTCAACACTCGTACCTCTTATTTTCACCGACGATTTTGACCTCCCAAAGTGACAGGGGATCCTTATCGCCGTATATTATTTTTATACCTTCCAACGTGATACGGGAACTATGATAGAAATAAATATCCATGTTTCAACACTTAGCGATTTATCCATCGCAAGGAGATATAAATTAACATTATATAATATCAGTAAAGAAACGCAGAAAGAAAAGTTAATCTGGACGTGAGGAGCTCTGAGAAGGTAAATTTATGAGTTGTGTTGAGACCTGGATAGCTCAGTTGGTAGAGCAATCGCCCGGTAAGCGAGAGGTCCCGGGTTTGAATCCCGGTTCAAAGCTCCTCACATCCAGATTTACTTTTGTTTCTGCGTTTCTGTACTGCAAAATATAATGTGATACGGGATCCTTATCGCCGTATATTATTTCCTGTCGTAGCTAAAACAACTCACAGCAACTTAGTAAAGTAACAAAATGTAACGTAACAATGTAACGTAACACGGAAAGGTAGCTGAAAGTACTGAAGCATCATGTAAGTAGACGCGACATCCTTTCATTGGAATGAATGGCTCCAATTAACGACAGCCCTCTTTCAGTTGTGATGAGGTAAACCTTCTGCCAGTAGTCACATCACCAATATTATTTGTTAAACAACGCTTCTATGGCTCTTCTGGTGTTTGTGTACTCTTATTTGTCGCAACCCTTAATGTAGTAGGAATAGTGGTGCCAGATTAGGCGAATTATCGCTATTTAGGCTACCTTAGGGGGTCAAATGGCGACCAAAAAATCAGATCGGCTACCAGTAGCCATTTAGGCTACCTAGGAAAAAAGAACAGGCGATTTAGGCTATTTCAGGATTACTCCAAATTTATTGAATAATTCCATAAAATGCTTGTAACAAAACGTAATATAGTACGTCCGCACTTCTTTTACGCTGCTTGCGTTCCATTGCATCCACTAAATTTGTAGGAGTGAGATAGACAAACACGTTTATCATAGAGAAAACAATCTTTCTAACTCATTTTAAATCACATTTTAAGAAAGTGGCGCCCCTATTTATTTCATGACTTTATAGTTGCACTGTACGTTTCTTCTTTATTTGGGCTAAATTTAGGCTACATAGCTCAAAATGTTAGGCGCGTTAGGCTTGACAAAAATAAATAATTAGGCGATTTAGGCTACACGGTAGTCAAAATTAGGCGAATTGAAGTAGCTGATATCTGGCAATCCTGTAAATTATATAAATTACTTGCTTACCTTATTATTGTATCTGGAATCCCACGTTCAATCCCCGCGATGCACAATAATTTGTGTTCGGTCGGTCTGCATTTTAGAGTATATATAAGTAAACTAATGTATACTCTAAGGTAAGGTCTACATACTTACAGTGCGCGCCAATCTTTTAGTCGCCTCTGAAGATAGCCGCAAGAAGCGACGCAATAGCCGTATCACTGTGTTAGGGGGACGTTACAGGAGCGAGGGCGCGGAACACACCCGCCTGCGTGCCGCACCACACCCCCTGCTCGCCATTTAGCAGGTGTCAACACTATGCGTTAGTGTTAGTGCCTCCTGGTAAAAGTGTTCCGTCACAGAATAAATACTGTGGTTCCGTGGTTAGTGCTACGTCCGTACACTACACACGCGCGCGTTGCATGAAAAGTACCTTCGAGGAAAAAATTCTATGAATCGTTAAGTTTATCGTTGAATCTGTTATTGTTTTTGTTGCCTTTATTTGTTGATTTAGTTTGTTATAGTTTATTGTTGTTGTTATGCCTCGCGGACGTTATAGCGTTTTAAGGCGACAATGTAGGAAAATGATGTTTATATTAATGCGTTTTATTTATATATTTAAGATTGCACTAAAATAATAAATAAATAATTAAATAGGTAGGTACAACAAGTACACCTTCCCACTTATAGTAAACATTTAATAATCAACCGTTGATATTATTGTTTCCTTGACTGTACCTGCACAAGCTTGCACTCGTAACTCATTCAGAGACGACTAAAAGATTGGCGCGCACTGTACGAGAGCTGATTGATTACTGGCCGAAACGACAAACTTGGAAGGTAGATATGATAAAAAAAATAATTTCACTATATTCTCTCATCTTTTTAAAACTAGAACTCCAAATTTGAATTTGATCGAGCCGACTGAATTTGAGAATAGTGAGTTGTGTACAAGCTGAGACCTTAGTCTAGCTAGGCTGAAGGGAGCGGCGGTAAGCATTTGTGCACTAATTACTCAACGTTTTACAAAGTTTCCCAAATGGCGCGTGGGTGTACCTGTAAATAATTTGAGTAAACGAACTATAAACCACTGATAGTGAGTTGTGTACAAGCTGAGCCCTTAGTCTAGGCTGAAGGGAGCGGCGGTAAGCGCTTGTGCACTAATTACTCAACGTTTTACAAAGTTTCCCAAATGGCGCGTGGGTGTACCTGTAAATAATTTGGTTAAACGAACTGTAAGCGACTGATAGTGAGTTGTGTACAAGCTGAGCCCTTAGTCTAGGCTGAAGGGAGCGGCGGTAAGCGCTTGTGCACTAATTACTCAACGTTTTACAAAGTTTCCCAAATGGCGCGTGGGTGTACCTGTAAATAATTTGGTTAAACGAACTGTAAGCGACTGATAGTGAGTTGTGTACAAGCTGAGCCCTTAGTCTAGGCTGAAGGGAGCGGCCGTAAGCGCTTGTGCACTAATTACTCAACGTTTTACAAAGTTTCCCAAATGGCGCGTGGGTGTACTTGTAAATAATTTGGGTAAACGAACTGTAAGCCACTGATAGTGAGCTGTGTACAAGCTGAGCCCTTAGTCTAGGCTGAAGGGAGCGGCGGTAAGCGCTTGGTGCACTAATGAGTCAACTTTTTACATTGCCGAGGTTGTTGAGCGAAACGTCTGACACAGGGCAGAGTTCCATCATAAAAAACAAAACCCTTATAGCATTGGTAAATGTATGTCTAAAATAAAAACAGTTTCAACGTAAAAATATTAAAACAAATAAATTAATACACAAATAAAAACGCTTAAACTAAAAATAACAGCTCTAATATCCAACTGTATCAATATAGCCAAATGATTACAAAAGTAAATTATAAGAAAATAAAACAAGCAAAGAAAAATTCAAACAGTATGAAAATACAAAACTTGAGAGTTTTTTACAAAAGTAAAAATAGAACTCCATACAACTCACTCTTGAATAGACCCAACGAAAGATGCAATCACGCGTAGATCACTAAAGTCCTCTTTGTAAATATCACAAGTTCTGTTTTCAAAATATGTAGCGGCAAAAGGAATGCTGAACAAGTTTTTTTTACGAAACCAGGATTCCATAGCGTCAATAGCGTGTAAAAGAGATGTCCTACCTTTATCAACATTTTATGAATGTTTAAATATTTATTTACAATTATGTCGCAACTATGGACGAAAGAGCGAATTTCTCCTACTACACTGTTAAATAACTGTTAATGTTAAATATGTTATAAATAAATGATTTTGATTTTTTTTATTTTTGAACACCTTGCAAGAGAGAAAGAGATGCACAACAAAGAACCACATTTTGCCTTATTTCTCGTATTAATCGGCCCAAAAAAAGTTTTTACAATAACGTATTGGTTTTCTATGTTGTATTTAGTAGTTATATGCAGGATTGTCAAAAATATGAAGTAAAATAGTAAATGTAATAATAATGTCATAGTTATGTGCATTTATTTTTTAGTATAATTTTCTTACATTATTTTATTTGATTAATTATTTTATTACATTCTAAATCTATGCTTATTACCGTATTCTATGCAGTGCTAATCAATGTCAAACATGTAATTTTCGTATGCGAAACTTGGTATAACAAAATTTTCTTTGATATTTGAATCTATAAGGAGAGTTCTCTAAGGATAAAATTGAAGTTTTAATCACCTCTCTGGCTGAAATTCAAATACTTGATAAATTTCGTAAACATTTTTTCTGTGAAAAAGGGATTTAAAGAAAAGTTTTCAGTATTCTCCCGAGAATACCAAAAGCTTCTTAAGGCGCTCTTATCCCAGAAGAGTGACTCTCTGTCTTTTTCTTTACGTGTAAGTAGTAAATAAAATAACCACACTTTTGTACTTTTTCGTTGTTTTTATCGGTTTTTAAATTGTTTAAAAATAAGGGATATGTTTATTAAAACCCACTTACGTGGTCGACCTAGAAAATTTAAAGAGCAATATTACCAGATATGTTTCGTTAATAAAAGAGTGGAATTATGGAAATGGCATGATTTGAAAGGTCTTATTACATGCTGTGTTCGTGAATTATTTCTATCGAGCAAAGTTTATCTGATCGTTTCACACATACGTGGAAGACCTAGATAAAGGTTCGAACTATATTGTGTATTTTTTTTTTTGAAGTTTTGTACGATATTTGAAAGTTCTATTTGACTTTAAAATTACTGATTTTGGGATAAGAGCGCCTTAACATTATTGAAGTGAAAACTTCTTAAGGCGCGTTGAGCTATTTTTGTTAGGGGAATGTTAGGTTATGGGTTCGCGTCACCGACATGCTATGACGTGTTGCGCTGTACCAGCAGTGAAAAGTTTTCGCTTCTTTCAGCATGCATGACTGCCTTCGTTTTTATTATTTACCATCTGCAATGTAAACATTCAAAATATTATTCATCGTTGCATTTAATTGTTTTTTGCGTTCCTTGATAGGGGAAACCGGTTGGAGCAATCAAATTTTAATAAGCAAAGTTTGACAATCCGTACCCATAGATGTCATGATACTTTTGTTCCAATCATTCGTCTATGGTTCCAATACACATCAGTGCCCGTACCCCAATCACAATTAATGCAAGTGTTTTGTTGGTTCGTCTTTCTTTCACGGAGCAACGGATCGACGTGGTTTTTTACATAGAGTGACATAAGATATATTATCCCGGAAAAATTCAAACGAAACCAGCGTGGATGAAGCCGCGGGCAAAAGCTAGTCCAATATAAAAATAATTTGGCAAAGTGCGAGTCGGACTAATTTTAAGAATTGAATGAATGAATGAATTAAAGTGATAATGTTAGTGAAACAGTGCAAGTGATTTTATAAAGATATTTATATCAATGACTTTACTTACAAAATGTTTTTGGTAATAAAACAGAACTTTTACCTAATAGCAATCAATTCATTACAATCCAGACAAAACGTTGCTTTGTTTTTGTTCCTATTTCTACTTTCAAATATTAATTATTATTTGAAAGTAGAAATAAGCTTCAATTATGTACTCGTGTAAAACAGGTAAAAATAACTGTTATCTTAGAATTTCATTTTCAAGGAAAAGTTATTTAACTTAAATTTCCTTATTTAATTCCCGGAATTTCATACCTCATAATAGGTACGAATTTTAAAAACGACAAAGGTCAAAGGGCGTTTAAGAACAGCGGGCCTATTATGTATCATTATGTATCTCTAGTTGCCTTCTGTACTGGGTGCCTATCATCAAAAACATAGATATACCATCGAATTCCGATTTCCTAAGGATATGTTCGCACTTGAAGTGACGACACAGATTGTTAATAGTTCAATATCCACTAAAGGCAATTTTGAAATTTCAGTTTTTATCTATGTTTTTGATGATAGGCACCTAGTACAGTTGGCAACTAAAGATACAGAATAGGGGGGCTAAAGTTGTTTTTTGTTGGCTATTCAGTGTTGTAAGTTGCTTATGTGACTTTTATTTGGTCCAAGCTACAACTTTGGAGCATAATAGATAAGATTAAATAATGTATATTATATAAGAGCCCGCGACTTAGTCCGCGTGGATTTGGAATATAGAAAAGAAAAGAAAGAAAATTTAATTTATTTGCCACAAAACTAAATACTTACAATAAGTTACCAAAACAAAAAAAAATTAAGTACCCTATTTGTGGGCAAAGTGGAGTAATCTACAGCATTTGCTGTACGTTGAAGGCAACGTTACAGCGCCGGTTTTCAGATTACCCCATCTCTCATTAAGCTTAACAAAAATATTGCAGGTAGGAGAACACAAAAAAAATGAAAAATAATACATTAACTAAATAATAAAATGATAAAGAACCGAAAAAAAAATTAGTAATTATTATATATACCTAAATAAAATGAGCTATCTTTGAAAAAATATGATTAGTTTTTAAATTGAAATAAATTAAAATTAAATTATTAAAACAATATTTAATTTATACATTAAACTATTAAAATAATATTTTTAAAGAGGACTAAACAATCAATACCATTACATGCAGTGGCGTGCACAGAACTTTTTGCTGGAAAAGCAAACAATTGGTCAAGAACAACAAAAAAAAAATAAAAAATAAAAAATATCACTTTGAAAAAAAAAAGTTTGTATAGGAAATTTTCAAGTGGTATTAAAAAATTTTCATATTTTTTTTATTGTTGTTCTTGACCAATTGTTTGCTTTTCCAGCAAAAAGTTCTGTGCACGCCACTGATTACATGCAATATCTATTAGTATTATTAACAATTATTATGTAATTAGTGTTGCATTCTTGTATTTCATAAAATTTGTTTATTAAATAATTTAAAATTCAATAAAGCCAATGCAATTAAAAACTACAGCCCGTTGTACCGTTGGAAACGCATTTTCTATGCAATAGTTTACACCCAATGATATAAATTCACTAAGAATACGCCTCTTCACCTCTTGAGGAACATATTGTGTTCCTAAATGTGTGTTAATATAGTAGTTTATGCTACAAGGGCGCAAAGGAATAAATTACGAGGACGATTTAAAACACGAGCGTAGCGAGTGTTTTAAACGTAACCGAGTAATTTATTGCTTTTATGCCCGTGTATCATACTACATTTTTCAATGCATAGTGTGAGGAAATGAAAACAAATGTAATCTTGTGAACTTTAAATTATAATTGGCTCAAAAGGACTGTATCCAGAGCCGTTAAACAGTGGAAAAAAAGTATAACGTCTATGGTACACAGGAAAGGCTGCAGGTTAGCCAACCATTGTAAACAAATTTAAAAAAATAATAATAATAAAGCCCTAGGGCAAAATAATCGACTTTTTGTTCGGTTTTGATGCATAAAAAGTGGGCCTTTACGAGCACATGCATTGAAAAATATATTATATTGAGCTTTTTTGGCTTTATTTATTTCTGTTTTTTTATTTATTAATAGTAAAACAATAAAAATAGGTACTTGATATATTTCGGCCCACGGTATGGGGCCGTCATCAGTCGAATCTATGATGATGATGAGGGCCCCATACATCTACTGCAAGTCAGTGAGGGAATGGTTTTATATAATATTAAACCATCATCAAGGATCAATAAGAAGACAATGAATATAACAAAGAATAATATAAGTTACATTATAAAAGATAAAGATAAAAATCATTTATTTAAATGCCACAACACACACGAAACAAAACACATTTTAAATACAACTTTTTTAACTAAAAATGAAATTTATAAATACCACACTGATACATATAAACATGGAACGTCATGTGTCGTGGCAACAAAAAGGATCCGAAGTGAGCATCATGCTACGGGTGTTACCAGTAACATCCCGCAACACTGTTATTCTGCTAGGGCCTGCAGTTGATATATGAGCACAGAAACAGTACGCGGCATCCGAATAAAATAGAAGTACGTATATAAATATAAAATATTTATTATATCGTATATATAATTAAAAATAAATACTCATATAGTATAAACTATTTAAAATATAAAGTAATGGGAGTGGATAAATAAAAAGGCAAAATTTTGGCTGTTTACATTGCAGATTGGCGTGAGGCGAAACCGGTTGGAGTTATTAAAGTGATATTAGTGAAATAGCATAAAGTGATATTGATGACGTTTCACCAAGTGCCAATAATCGCGTTAAAAATCTCATCTCTTATAACATGGTCCACATATAGCGCTTAAAGATATCATAAACGGATAGAGAATCCCCAAACAATTTTGTCCGGTGATACGGCCATCGCAATGGTCGCATTAGGTTGCCGTGGGCTGTATTAAAAACAAAGGACAGCTCATGAAATTGTAAGGGAGGGAATCTAATAATATGAAATGGCTGTCGTATGAAACAACTTTTGTTATGGAAGCGCTAAAGAAGCGTGAGTAAAATATTTTGAAGTTCATTTTGGTAACGGAATTCTTGTTAGCGTTATACAGAAACATATTTTGAACAAACGTACGTGTTTGTTAATATTAATTGTACCAATTAAATATATTTATATTACTTTTATCAGCTTCTTTCTTTTATTTTTGATATCTAATTATAAAGGTAAATATATATAAATGAGACACAATTATTATAAGATATTAACAATAGATTCCAAGATATATTTCGTGCATCATGGTTTTCAAAAACCAATCATTCTAGACTCAACTTAAAACACACACACAATCTGACATTCTCTCTCAATCCACCACACAAATCCTCCCACACGCACACAAACACCTTTTGCCTCTACTCCACCCACATGCACATCCTCACTTCAATCAAAAAGTTTAGTTTTTTAAGAAAGTTGCTTTTCCTTTTTTTAATATTTTATTGTTTTACTTTATTATTGTCATTGTCATCTTGTTAATATTATCTGTCATTCTGCCACCATTATTACTCCAACTGATGCCGGGCCCAGTGGGGCCCGAAATATCAATGCTACATAAGTTTGTTTTGCATAAGTTTACGATCTCGCCATACCGCATTGAAACCGGGTTATTCCCAGGACTCCAAAATCCATTGTTCTCAAATAAATAAAATTTCATATAGAGATTCCCATGACTCCAAAAATTCATTTTTAGAAAATATTCATTTCTCACCGGCTCCAAAAGCTATCATGTACTGTCACATTGTACATAAATAACTAATTCAAGTAGAAGCATATAAATATACTACAGTGCACTACGAAGCGTTTCTTTTCCCAATGAGGGCGCCAATTATGACGTAGTAAACTCATACACCGTCTTAAAATATATAAAAGCGTAGATGGATAAATAATTAAAAAATTTAGTGATTTGATCTCACTCTACCGCACCAAAATATATAAAAGCGTAAATGGATAAATAATAAAAAAAATTAAGTGAGTTGATCTCACTTTACCACTCTAACGCGCTTCAGCGCCGCGCCACTTGCCACAGGTGTTTATGGGTCCAGCTTTTGGTAAAACTATGCGTTCGTCCTGTTCTGCATATATGTACAGTTAATCTTTTGGAGCCGACGAGACTAAAATTAGGATAATAATAAATATTAAATTGAATTTTCGGAGCCGTGGGAAGAAATTTTTGGAGCTCTGGGAATAACCCTTTAAACCATATCGATTTAGTCCGATGGCTTTTCATTAATTAAAACTGCATATAATTTGTGTTATTGAAAAATAAACATTAAAAATGTATATATTAATGTATATATTTGTATTTATGGCACCCATCCTAAAAAACGAATTAAAAAGGTGATTTTGTATCGGTAATAAGATCATATTTTACCTATTATATATTCTGTAATGTTTAGACGGAGTTCTTATTTTTAATACAAATTTCAAGGCAATTTAAGCAAGGCCCTTTACCACTAGAAAAACATGAAACTTAGAAGTAATTTCGTTTTTTTTTCTATCGAGCGAGCGAATTAAGCCTTTATAGATTATCGAAATTTTATATCTTTACTCAAATAAATGTATATCTGTAGGTACTTAATTCATCCTGTACATTCAATTCACTCGGACACGGAATATGCGTTTGAAATGAATCTTTCACACAATAAAAGATCTCATTATTATCTACAAAAAAGCCTTACTACTTTATTTCTGTATGTCCTAATGGAGCCACGATTTCAAAATAACTGAAGTTTTGCGTGCGCGGCATCTGATTAGAGCTGGATAGAGAGTTAAAAAACAAACGCGTTAAAGCGAATTTTAGCATAGTGCAGCCCCTACATCGTATCACGCTCCTCGCACTTGTGATTCAACTAAATCGTATCGTATACCTATTAACCGAAGATCGTCACATATGTTCACCACCAAAACAGCATTCTTCAATCGTAGAGGAATTTAAGAATGAATGCCTAAAAAACGTAAACAAAGACCATACTCTAATACCAAAGGTTTACAAAAATGCCAAGAAGATTTGTCGACCGAGGTTATCATTATCACCTCCCAACTAACACATTAGTGAAAATTGCAACTAATCTTATATCTTGAAGGTCTATATAGGTGTTACACGGGTGGAAAAAGCAGTATTACGTTGCTTAGCAGTGAGAAATAGCACTCAGACCTTTAAAATCAACTATGGGTTGCATATTCCTTATTAATGCCACTGAGAGGTTCAAAGCGGTGCAATTTGCCACCGTTTTATCACTTACAACGGCATGAGAGTGCCATATAGCAATAGAAATGGTAAAAGAGATCTAATTATACATTTTATGTATCTAACAGTGGCAAAAGGGATACAAAAATCACTGCAAGGCAACTGTCGCTTAACGCACGCAAAATCCACTCTTGGCCCACTATAGTATGTATAAATCAATAATTAAATAAAATACTTTATAATAATAAAATTACACGGCTTAAGATATATTTCGGGTCCGACCTGGACCCGGCATCAGTTAAATATACTAATAGAAATAAGTATGGCTTGACAATACAAGCCATACTTATTTCTATTAGTTTTGCGTTTTTTGACAATACAAGCCATACTTATTTCTATTAGTATATTTAACTGATGCCGGGTCCAGGTCGGACCCGAAATATATCTTAAGCCGTGTAATTTTATAATTATAAAGTATTTTATTTAATTATTGATTCGTATAAATAAAAATATATATAAAAAGCTTTCCAAAAGTGAATATATTTTATACCATTATAGTATGTATAAATGTGAAAATAGTGATTGTTTTGACACCAAAAATTGCAAAAGGGGCATCTTTAGAAGCGTTATACCACTAAAATAATTTTGTATTTCATATATCGTATTTATTTGTTTCTGTTCGTTTCTCTACATAATGATCCATTTATAATTAGAAGCCAATTAAGGATAAAAATAAAAACGTTTCTTTTTCATTAAAGTTATCAGTAAATAAGGCTATATAAAAATAAAATTATCATATCTTTCTTTATAATTATATATATAAACAGTTATTAATAGCTTTAATCATAAGTGAGTACAATTAGTGACGCTGAGGCTCTGTACATGGAGCTATAAGATTCTTCATCAACTTCTGGTGGAGCTTCTGGTGCTCAAAAGAACTCTTTGGTGAGCCATAGCTCTTGAATATATGCAATAGAACCTGCTCAAAAGCCTTGATACACCATGCCGATGTCATTTTGCTCTTTATATCTAGAACACAGAAAATAGCAACTTTAGTTTATTAATTGCACTCATATGGCCCTTATTTAAAACGTATTAGAGTAAAATTGTGATTTTTAGCACTTAGGCTAGCAAAGAGGAAGCAAACAGGTGAAAATTAGAACCAATGAGCGCATCTTGCCGTCGCCATGTTTGAAATATGGTATCTGATAATATTGAATGTTTATTCACATATTTTTGATAATTATACATTATTTGACGACTTACAAACAAATTTTACAACTTTCTTTAGTGAATCATAAATTAAGAGACCTATAGAACTTGTCTTTTTGAAATTTTTTAACAAAAATGTATATTTACCGTCTAAAATTTACGTAGATTTTAATCGAAATACTCATTAAATTGAAGGCGCGTGAAAATCTTAAAAGAAATTACATCTATTATTGTCAGTAAAATTGTGTTCCCACATATTATTCACTTACATGTTAAACTAGAAGAAAAAGTTACTCACCATAATCTGATTTACTTTCCAAAATGGTTTCATTATACCAAAATAACAACTGACGACGCACTAGAAAGAAAATACAAATATAATGTCCAATTCCCCCTAATTAGCACCGCACAAGACCCAAATGAATGAGTTAAACGATAATCTCGTTCACTAAACCGTTCACTGTTCAAGGTGCCAAATAAGGGCTGCAGGAGCTGCTATTTGCACCTTCAGGCACAATCGGATACGCTCCAGATCTCTTATGCGATGTGCCCATTTAGCGCCAGAGCTGTCGCTTAAGGGTTCTAGAGCAGGATATAGACCTTGCCTTTAGCAACCACAGGTAACAATTAGATACGCTCCAAAGCTTTTAAGCAACTAGTTGGTGTTAGTTGGGCTATTAGAACACGTTCCCAGTTTTAGAAGTGTTAAAAGCTCTTTGTACAGATCCAGAAATGCAAGTTTGGATGTCAATAGAACTAGATTTACTAATCCCATCAAAAACATTTCATGTAAACTAGGTTGTCAAGGCTCATAAGCTGAAAACGCACTCATTGTTAAAATAAAAGAACATTTTACACAAATGTATCTAATAAAAAAACGATATTTTAAGCTCCCGTTTGAACATGAAAATTGTAAGAAAGTCTAGCATTCTCCAATATTCCCAACTTTACAGCAACATTACAAAGAATAAGTCCGACGTACGCGATGTACCTACGGGTTCCGTAATAAAATAAAATAAATATAAATACCTATATTGTCACGAAATGAATCCCCAGGGGGTGTCAGAAGTATTCAGAGCGTGAACTGTGAAATTCAAATCAGAGTGTCATCCTCGGTACACCCGCGGTTCACCGACAAAGATTACGTCCCAACGTGATGGGTAGTGAGGCCTGTCGCCGTACTTTGGGCACAAATACACGCTTTTTAGGGTACGCAGGTTTCCTTAGAATGTTTTCCTTCACCACTAATCAAAGTCTTCTTGTACGAGTTCCACTATCTTATTTACTTAATTATTGCGACTAGTTTCGTCTATTTGACATCGTCGGGCTGATTGGAATAGGTTGATTATTCCTATTCCAACCTATTCCAATCAGCCCGACGATGTCAAATAGACGAAACTAGTCGCAATAATTCATGTTAGAATGAAGTTCCAACAAGTAGTCACACCTTCCAGTATAAATTATTTTCCTTCACCGTTCAGCAAGTGGTAAGTAAGTACAGATACTAAAGCCAATTCCGAAGGCTTTAATTTTAGTTTTAGTGCTGTCAAAACTACATTCCAAAAAACTCATTGGCGGATGCCCGACCGGGGATCGGCTAACAAATAACTTAAACTCTCATACAACCTTTTTTTTTCAAAACGGTATTTATTAATTTTAGTTTTTTTATATTTTTTGGTAATCATACTTTATTCTCTCATTGCTTTTCCAGCAAAAAAATCCAGGCTTGCCACTGGCTGTTGATAAATTTGAAGCAAAAGTTGATTTGGGAAATAAATATCTGATTTAATAAACATTTTAATAAACATCAATTCTCTTTTTACAGCCTGTATTAAATTCTTAGACAGAAACAATTTTATTATGTTGTGTTAATAACCATAATTTCAGTTAACTTGAAAATTTACTTAACAATGTTTTTGTTTAAAAGGAAAATATTTCTGAAAGAGATCAATCTAACAACAAATAAGAACTTATAAACTAGACTGCCCGATGAATAAACTTGTTCAGAGTATCAGAATAAAGCATGATTGATCAATTCTTATATTATTACTTAAAATTACATTTACTTACGAAATGTAATTGAAATTCAGTCTCAATTTTATTTTATTTAGTTACCAATGAAAAATTCCGATAATTCAAATACCTTTAAGTTGTCTGAATTGAAAATTTATCTATTACAATTCACTGAACAAAGTAAATTTCTTTAACTAGACACGAATAAGTCTAATAATATGATACACATTATTAAGTGTATTTATTAAGACTAAAAAGCTTTTTTTATTTGATCAATGGTAACTTGTGTGCTCTTAATTTTACTGAAATTAATTTATAATGAAACTAGCCTTTCGTCCGCGGCTCCATCTGATATTTTATCAACGCCCCTTAGAGCCTATCAAATCAAATATTTTTATTTTGGTTAGGTGTTAGTATTACAAACAACTTATTAAGGCGATATGTAAAAGTTTTAGTGCCCCTGTTACTCCATATGCGAAAAAACCCTCAGTGCGAGAGGGACAGATTCGTGGAAAAGTAGCAAAAAGTCGGTTTTTTATTATTATAAAATGTACTAAAGTTGCTATCAAAATTTCGTTTAACCAGCCCCCCTATTCTGTATCTTTAGTTGCCAACTGAACGAGGTGCCTATCATCAAAAACATAGATAAAAACTGAAATTTCAAAATTGTCTTTAGTGGTTATTGAACTATTAACAATCTGTGTCGTCACTTCAAGTGCGAAAATATCCTTAGGAAATCGGAATTCGATAGTATATCTATGTTTTTGATGATAGACACCTAGTACAGATGGAAACTAGAGATACATAATAGGCCCGCTGGTCCTAGATACCGTTAAAACCCATCTAATAAAATATGATTGCAGTCCATATGTCATTCTAAATTGTCAAACCAGGGGAATTAGTGTCAAAAAGACCTCATTTCAATAAATATTTCTATCGAGCCGAATTTCTCCAATCGCGTTTCTGTTTTAACAGATCCCTAGAAAAAGATTCCAAAAATAATATACTATTTTATCAAAATAATATTTACCGAAGTAGGTATGCAAGTTCTTAAAGTGTCGATTTTTTAGTATAAATAACCTATATTATTATAAAGTAGTTTGGCACTCTGTCCATATGTACTGAGACCCAGTGTCTCAGGATTGGACTATCAGTGCTGCTGGCAATATTGTTCAGGAGACCATTGACGCTGCCGCGCGTCCTGTGCATCAGCGAGGCAGTTCTGTTGCGTACTATGGCATAGAAATCCTGGGTATGAGCCTCAGCAAACATGCCTGATGCACTACAGTAACGTGGCAGCCCCATCAGTATCCTGAATGCATTATTATACGTTGACGAGGGTCACTACAATGGTAAAAAACCGCAAGCAAATATGTTGAGTGGTTCTCGAGATAAAACGGAACATACAAACAGACAGACGGACAAAAATTCTGAAAATCGTAGTTTTGGCCTATGTACAACAACTATGTAATAACACTTTTTATATAAAATTTCGCGAAAATATTAAATGTACATACACGACTTTTTTACTACTTTATTATTAGTATATAGGTAGATACAGATATTGGTTTTGATGCACAAAAAATTATTTGATTTTGTACGTCCTAGCAATCAAGTTTTCATTAGTTTCTGTGAATTAAAATTTCGAATATTCTGATATTTAAAAAATTTGAAATTCTAATTTGCAGAAACCAATGGAAACATTACGATGGCAGCATACACAATACATAGGTAATAAGTTTTTGTTGAATATCTATTGAGTGAATTTTGAATTTAAGGCGATATGCGAAAAAAATAGGGGTGTTTCTTTTCTGTGTATTTCATGAAATACACGGAAAATTTTGATAAATTTCTGGTATATGCATTTTGACTATGTAATCTAGGGTTTTGAAATTGGTAAACATGTTTGGATAAATTTTCCTCGATAGAAATAATGAAACCGGGTATTGTACGTCTATATGCCAAAATGTCCAATGGGTTTAATGAGACCTTCAAACACACTTTTTCTTCTCGTTTGACGAATATGAACCATATACAGAACTCAAACATATTTTATTTGGTGTGTTTCAACAATATCTAGAGATTTGATATTTGAAATTTTGCTAGCTTTTTTAGTTTTTTTATAAAAATATAACACCAACTTTTTTTCCCTTTTGCCCTGGATCCGCCCCTCTCGCACTGCGCGATTTATCGCTTGGAGTGACAGTGACAAAAATAAAATTCACATAGCCTCTTAAGTCTTCAGTTTCGATTAATTAGAAAAAGACGGGTATTTCATAATCCGGCTGCGAAACCGCTCTTAAAGCAAGCAGAGCGAACCCAAATGTGACCATACGTGATTTGAACCTACGAGCTCTGATTATATTTTTTATTTTATTTTATTCAGAGATAGTCGAGTAATCGAACCACTGGGTAGTTTACAACACCCAAATATAAGCCCAAATGCTTTCAGAAAGCTTTAAATATGCTTGGCCTTAATTGAATTTCCACAGATTTTTCAAGTTTAAGTCAATAACTTTAACTTATAAATACTTAACAGAAGTTTAACCGTAACCTGAAAATAGAATGGCCAAGACTAAGTAACGTGAAATAACTTAGTTTAACTTAACACTGGAGTATTACACTTAAAACCATTTCTGATGGAAGTCGGAGCTCTCTACAGTTTAAGTGAGAATGATCGTACTCCTAGGTGTTTCACTCCTGGCAGGAGTGGTCAAGCTTTTGCCATTTAGTCCCGAAAATGTATTTAAAGTCCGAACTGAAAATTTCACATGATGACCGGCTCTGACCGTTTCTGGTGCTGGTTCACCAGTAGATGACTAATTTAACCGATCTTCCTACAGCACACATAATAAAGCCATCCATCCATCATCTTAGTTCGTCCACTACTGGACATAAACCTTTCCAGGACTTTGCCACTGCCGGCGGTCATCCTGGAAGAATTACCCATACTCACACACGCTGGGCAGGCGGGTTGCTGAGGTTGGTAGGTGGGCCTCCATCTTTTTGCCTGTGAGCTGTCCTCTTACTCTCCCCCGAATTACTTCGAGGGGGTCTCCAAGTAAGATAAGATAATCTATTAGAGCTCTTGGTGGCTTTTAATATGTCTCGAAATTTTGTCATATTATATTATAAAAACCAATCATTAGTCAAAGAATCATAGTTTGTCATCTCATAGTAATGGTTCATATTTCATGTATAGAAAGAACCATTCATAAGTTAGTTGGTAAATTTTGTCACAATTTTTAATGTAAACGTTATTTCGTTAATGTGTATTTAATCTGTAGACATTCATGTTCTAGTAATTATAAATATATGTAAGTAAGTAAGTAGCGTTTATTCACTTGTATTTATAACTATTTGTATTTGTATTTATAACTATATGTATTTATTCATTGTAGTTATAACTATTAAATTATTATAATATTATTAAAACTCGCGTGAGCTGACATACTTAATTATATACAATCACACGTGAGTGTTCAAGCCGTATGTAATAATAATTCACACCCGTTTCTTAAAACACAAACGAAAAAAAATCGTCGATGTCGAAAAAATTAGCAAATTAAACTAAAATAGAGTAAGTTAGATAGTTAATTTGCCTTTTTTTCTATAAATGTTGAAATGTGTAGCAATTTTAGATATTAACGTCAGAGGAACAACAAATTTTTTTTTTACTGTTTTGGAAATTTGTTATTGGCCTTAGTTAAAGTTTTGAAATATTGTTTTGAAGTAATTACAACGCAGTTATTAAAACCGATCCTGAAGGCTTACATTTAATTTTAGTGCTATCAAAACTTCAAATATTCCTAAGTAATTTAACTTCTTATCCTAACACTTAAGGTTAAACGTCAGTCGCTCGGTACAAAGTGCACAACTTAACTTTGTTTTTCTTGTTAAGATGTTAAAATTATAAAAGACATATTACCTAGTCTATTGCAATTCACGTCAGTAGTAGTTCGGTATAAGTAAGGTTTATAAATCAACAGTTGAAATAAAATGCACAATTGGTCACAAATTTGTCCAAACAAGCTAAAAGTGCTGTTTTACGTTTGTTATGACAATTAGCTATAATTTTGCATTAAATTTAAAGCTGTTGATTAAAAAACCTAACTTTTACTAAACTATTGGCGTGAATTGCAATAGACCAATATATTTTCCATTTTTAACTTCTTAACAATAAAAACCAAGTTAAATTGTGCACTTTGTACCGAGCGACTGACGTTTAACCTTAAGGACTATTTTGCAATTAGTAAAATTTAGTTTTGACTGTACTAAAACTAAATTAAAGCCGTCAGAATCGGCTTTATTGCCTGCATAAATTAAATTAATTAATAAATAACTCATTGAGTCTTCAAATAACTTGCAAAAATATCAACAATTATATTTCGATTACTTCAGTCGAGGGGACGATTTTTTTTTTTGTTTATGTTTAATAAAATACCTAAAAATAAAAAGCCATTAACTGGTAAACTAAAAAAAAAACTTTAATTGCATATTTAATTTACAGATATTTTTTCTCTGATGTCAAGACTCCGAGAAGGACTCCTTTTTCCTTTGTATGAACTTTTCCTTTCGTAAGAGAAAAGTAATAGAAAAATTACTTAAAGACTTAGTGAAGCCGCGGTCGCAGCCCGCCAGACACGCGACTTGACCACGCCTAGCCTGAACTAAAAGCTTTTCCTGATACAATATTTAAATATCTCTTTCAGTCCAGGCTTTTTTTACATGCGAAATTAATTTATGCTACGTGGCATTAAGGCACACACTTCGTTGTAGTTAACTGGAGCAATAAATTGCTAGCTAACTTTCTAGTTTTTTTTTGTTAAAAAGCCAGGTAATATGTTGAGGTTTTTGTGATGTTAGGTCGTGAAATATTGGATTTTTAATTTAAATTAATTTCTTTATTGCTCTCGAGCGTGAATACTTCATTATTTTATTGTTTCCGGCTACGCTGTTGCATAAACTCTAGCGCTGAGTTTTTTTCAATATGTTCGACTATATCTCTAACTAATTTAAATAATTTAGATAAACTTAAAATTAAACAAAATTGTAATTTTTTTATTATTTGTAATGTAAATTAATGTGTATTTTGTTAACATTTAGTTTATAAGGCGAGATAAATTAATCATTTGCATGCTGTGATTTCTTTAATAAGTTAGAAGTTAAGCATTTAATAAAGTTTGAATTGTGTTTGTATTTAAGGCTTACTAACTACTAGAAATCCTAATAAATAAAATCTAAATCTAAATCTATATCTCACTTATAAAATATCTACTATAGTGTGACAATATATTTATTTGTGTTACAAGGGGCCAAAGTGATATTTTGTACATCGAGAGCGTTATTTTGAATTCAGAGCGAAGCGGGGGATTCTAAAATAAAATCCTGAGCGTAGCGAGGAATTTAATATACGCCGCCCGAGAACAAAATATCTTGGCCCACACTATTGTGTGTGATACACACTATTTTTCATCACTACCTATGAGATAAAGACAAAGCTACGAGTACCTGCTATTTTGTGGTAATAATTGTTGCAGCAGTAGCTGCATCATTTCACGAATTAATATATTATCACTATCACTACTCGAACTCATTTTTAGGGTTCCGTTCCCAAAGGGCAAATCGGAGCCCTATGAATGTCACTCTGATGTCCGTCTGTCTGTCTGTCTGTCTATCTGTATGTCACGGGTCTCTAGCTCTTAGACGGAATGAGAAAAAATCCTGAAATATTTATATAAGTGTAAAATGTTGACCCAAAATCGAATTTTGAATTTAAAATGTAATTAAATTATTTTACATGACAATGGAGCCGAAAAAAGAAATTTTTCCTTACCCTTGCATGTGGGGTTACATTGTCTAGAGCTTATTATGTAGAGTATAAATATATTTTTTATTTATTTTATCTTAAAAATAAAGAAATGGAAGGCTATCAAAGTTGCCATATTAGCCCATTTTTGTTATGGGGTCTATCTCAAAGGGCAAAGCAGTTAGGAATTTGAAATGTCTGTATATAATGTACCATATGCTGTATATAAACAACAACTACTAAAAACGCCAATTTTTTATGTAGTTTTAGGGTTACTTCCGAATATACATCCAACTTAATTTTGCAGTGTTTATGTCTGACAGAATTAGAACATTACCTAAAATCTAGTTTGAAATCTAGTCATATGTACGGCACCCTTAAAGAGCAAGGCCTGACTCGCACTTGGCCGGTTTTTAATTATTATTTTCAAAAGCTTATATTAGCTAAGCCTAGCGTGAAAATTTCTGAGAAAAAAGAAATGAAAAGAAAGAAGAATCTGATGAATACACATAGCTTTTTTTTTTTCATTGCGCTTTGCCGCCAAAGCCTAACCGGCCAGTAACTTCTTCATAAATTATGCGTTCGACCTCTTTGACGCTAATCTATCAGAAGCATGAATACGGACCAATCAGAAGAGAGAAAGCGCAAATTCCCATGGGAATAAAATCGACTTTGGCTCCCGCTATCCTCTAAAGCCAATTATCGTTTTTCGATAAAAATATTTTATATTACTGGTTATTTTTTTTTTATGACAAATATTCACTAATTTTGTCTGTCGTTATTCAAGAATTTTAATTTGTTCGGCATAAAAATATATGACATAATTTTCCGGTTTCATTTTATAAAAGTCAGCAAAGCAACTATAATGAATGATTTTTCGTTAATAAACTTTATTCATAGCTACTTTAATTTGCTTCTGTAACGAAGTGTATCTGTACAAAACACGCAAAAACAAGCTACATAGATTTACGAAAATAGTTGGTCCTGTTTTTTTAAAGGTAAATTTGTTTTCCCTTGTCTTTCTTAACACAAATCCAAATTACAGTTTTTTAATTTGTACCTCAGATGACAATCATTGTAAATACATAATGACATCTGAATAAGCAATTTCGCAAAACTCTGGATGGATCTCTAAGTTTTTTTTAATGTTACAAACTTGGTTTACCTTAAGTTTATATGGCGCTCAAAACATAAAATAGTCTTTATTTTTTAGAAGTAAGAATACCAAGCAAATATTTTTTAATGACAAAACACTTAATAATTTCTGGTCTTTTGGAACAGAAAATTTTCAGAAAAATACTTATCGGAAAATAAATAATGAATTTAAGTCAAATCATGATTGAGAAGTTTATGCTAGGAACCAGAAAATTTTTTAATTAATTTAATTTGGATAGAAAAAAATTTACACATGGTAAATCATGAGAGATGTTTATTGTACACGTATTTAATGATGGTTCTCTTTTGCATGTAATACAAATACAGTTTCAATGTCTGCTGCTCGACCCCACAGCAATATGCCATATGACAATTTTTGATATTGTGCATAGATAAGACTACTCTCATACAATTTTATATCTTTAGCATATCTTAGATCTACCTATATATAGGTACGAGTATCTACAACGTGCACAAAATGAAATTATTCGGTCTAAACATATCCATATGCATTTAAAACATTATTCACTTGAGTAAACCTGAGACTCTAAGCTGTAAGCTTGAACCATATAACACGGGACTAGGCAAGAGCACGCATTCCCCTCTGCTGAAGTACATGAACAATTTGTTTGTCGTTTTGTGTTTGTGTTACAGCTTTTGATATAAATAGATTATAATATCCTACTCGACTGACGAAGACTACAAGTTGGTCGAAATATATCTTGAACCTAGTCAATACTTTTTTTTATATATATTATAATCTATTTAAAATAATAAAAGGCCAAAAAAAAGGCTAAATATTATTATTTATTCAGCTTTTGATATAGTGTGACATATCACTTTTTCGCAGGCAAGAGTGTGCATGTGTGAATAAATGTGTGCTGTGCGTGTTTACCTCCCCTCCCGCAAAAAACGGCAGAACGTATTCAGTACTAAGAGTTTCGCTTTGCCACGTCCCGTGTTATATGCTCTAAGGCTGTAAGGGATAAACTTGCCACTATTTATTAATTATTAACTTTAATTGCAATGCCTGTTACCTTTTTTTGCACAATAAAGAATAAGTTTTCTTGTTAATAACCAAAAAGAAAATAGTAAACTCGTTTATTTCTTTCTAATTATTTCAGGACATTCACATTTTCGTATCTCCTGGACAAACTCAACAAAAAACTACAGCCTTTGTTTGTTCTAACATAATTAACAATGTCGACGGTCATTGTCCGACTCTCTGACGGACAGGCTAATGATTAATTGTTATGTTTTTGTCAAAAGCGCAATGGCTCTCCTAGAGAATATATTTTTGTTTTTTCATTAGTTTTACGATTATAATTTGATAATTCACATTTTTCTATTTGTGAAAGATACGAATTTTAATGTAAAAACACGGTATTTTATATGGGAACAGGTTATCAAGTATATTGAAGAATAAATATTACGAGCGGTATCGCAGCCGGATTGTGAAAAACCCGCCTTTTTCTAATTAATCGAAACAATTCACTCAATAGTTATTCAACAAAACTTTATTACCTATGTATTGTGTATGTTGCCATCGCAACGTTTCGATTGGTTACTATACGTTATACAAGGAAACATTTTTTTTTTCTAGATCCATCTATTTGGTCATCAGTAAAGGACAGGTATTCTGTATACGTAAAAAGATACGGCATTCTGCCGGTCTGAAACGTGGACACTGACGGTTGGACTAGTTCACCGATTCAAAGTCGCTCAGTGAGCTATGTAGCGGGCTATGCTCGGAGTTTCTTTGATGGATCATATCAGAAATGAGGTGATTCTTCAAAGAACCAAAGTCATCGACAAAGCCTCTAAGATAAGCAAGCTGAAGTGGCAGTAGGCTGGCCACATCAGCCGAAGAACCGACAACCGATGGGGGGAAAGGTTCTCGAGTGGAGACCACGAACCGGCAGACGCAGTGTAGGACGCCCGCCAGCTCGCTGGACTGGCGATATAAAAAAGATTGCCGGTAGTGGCTGGATGAGGATGGCCGAGGATAGAAAAATGTGGCGTGCCCTTGGAGAGGCCTATGTGCAGCAGTGGACTGATATTGGCTGATGGATTGGATTGGATTGGATTGGAAAAAGATTACTAACTCTACTGAATGTAACATGCGATTTTCTACTTCACCTTAAGCAAATCACACTGTATTTAATAATGTAAGACAGAAAGGTAGCCGAGAAATCTTTCAAGAACGCCGTAGCAATAAACTGCTCTACAGAGGAGATCCCCGGAGGATCAAAAAAAATTACACTCCTGCCTTTTTGTTGAGGAAACTTTCCTCTGCAAACATTTACTTTGTTTTATAACAATAACTTCTGCTTGTTGCTGCTTACGGAGGCTGTATGTTACTGTGATATTACATAAATGGGGTCAATGGAAGGCTGTCCGGGGGTCAGCGGAGTTTAGAAATATTACATTAAGGGTCGATGCTCCGTAGAAATAAGTCCTGGGGATCTAAAAAGGCCGACTTGGGGGAATCATAAAATGATTTGAAAGTAGGATGGAGTCAGAGATTTTTCATGCGTGCAAACGAGACGGCATTAGAACGGAATCATAATATGATTCATCTAAAGCGGCCTTTTTAGAGTACCTGCTCGAACGCTTTTATTTTGTAACTTAAAACTGTCTATCTCGCTCTAATCAACAGCCGCGCATGGAACCCTCAGCTATTTTTACTTTTTTGCAACATTTTTGCGCAGTGTGGAAAAACTATAAATCATATCTGAAAACTGATTTTTTTAAATGTTTTTTAATGTTTTATTATGATTCTGAAATATGTTTTGTTATTGTAATGTCTCTAATTAAATCACAATAGTGATGATACGATAATGCTATTCGATAGTTTTTCTTAAATCTCCTGTTTTTTTTCTGATGTTACTTTAAAAATTTACAGAAATTTATTTTTAATGATATTCGTCATTTTATAGAGCACGTGGTATTTATTTTGTTTGGAAATGTTAATATTTACTATCATCTAAAGTGACAATGCCCTGTTTTTGCCCAATTTCCGAACTCCGACCCTTAAGGCGATATGCGAAAAAAATACGGGTATTCCTTTTCTGTGTATTTCCTGAAATACACGGAAAATTTTAATAAATTTCTGGTAATTTTGACCATAAAATCTAGGGTTTTGTAATTGGAAAACATGTTTGGATAAATTTTTCTCGATAGAAATAATTATTGAAATGAGGTCTTCAAACACACTTTTTCTCCTCGTTTGACGAATAGAAACCATATACAGAACTCAAACATATTTTATTAGGTTTGTTTGAACAATATCTAGAGATTTGATATTTGAAATTTTGCTAGCTATTTTAGTTTTTTTAATAAAAATATAAAACCAACTTTTTTCCCTTTTGCCCTGAATCCGCCTCTCTCGCACTGCGCGATTTTTGCTTGGAGTGACAAAAATAAAATTCACATAGCCTCTTCAGAGCATTGTTTAGGCTGCCGCGCGCATGCAGTGCCAAAGGAATGTTCGCTGATGCGCACACAGATTATTTCTTTACCATCATCCGTAAGAGATGCGCGTCGATACTCTGTAGATTGCGCGGAAGATCTAACTCTGTTTTGAATACATTAGCCAATAGACTGGACAGCCATGCTATAAAACACTGGGTTCATGTACATACAAATCGTAATACCTAGTTAATATTGATTTCTGTATTTGTGTTTTACATGTCTGTGTACACCGACGGGTTACATAAAAGCAAAGTCTACCAACTGAATTTTAAATTCGATCTCTTATTGGAGATCTTCATACGTTCGCCTATATCGTTACTTCAGACATCCAATATTTAGTACATTGGTAGAGTAATAGGTTTTGATGTGCGAATCCAAGGGCTCTACCGCGTAATTCTCATTTGTATCAACTTCAAGCAAATGCATGCGAAATTCAACGCGCGCAAAAGAGATTGCATGTTAGGCGGGCGTCGTCGCACGCCCGACAAATTTCAATATCAAGGTGATGTTGATGAAAATGAGAATTACGCGGTAGACCCACAAGTCAGAAGCTTTTCATGTATTTTTGTATCGATGTTGCGAAAGGTTTTTAACAAAAAGTAAAAAATAGGCGTGACGACGAATGAAGCGAAACGGAGCAAGAAGGAACGTGTTCGGATTACATGTTAATAAAATTTAGGAAGCGAAGCGGAGCGGAGGAAGGCAGCCCTAAAGTTTCGCAAACGCAAAAATCCTTTATTTTCAACTCCCGCTGTGGATTTTGCCCGCTAATTCAGGTACGGAAGTTTTTCAACCAATCAGAAATCACATTCAAAACTCATATGCAATATTAATGCATATACAACCGTAGGTATAAAAAGATAATTGTAAAAATATATAGTTTCCATCCATCAGCCTAGTTCGTCCACTGTTGGACATGCCTTTCCAGCACTTTGCCACACCCGGCGGTCACCCTGGAAGAATTTGCCCATACTCACACAAGCTGGGCAGGTGGTTTGGTGAGCGCGGTGCCGGAACCCTCGCACCAGTGACGCCGCTGCCCGTCACCAGTCTGTTCCATATGAGGCCCGGCTATTAGGGATGGATATACCGCCATCCAACGGTCCCAAGCATGGTGGGCCTCCTGGTTTTTTGCATGTGAGCTGTCCTCTTACTCTCCCCCGAATTACTTCGAGGGGGTCTCCAAGTAAGATGGTGGTACCTCCACAGTCGAGCCCGGCATCAGCTCTACCACCTTGTAGAAAATAATATCTCATAACATAAACATAACATAATTATATGTTCCTCATACTAAATAGGATAAAACTAAAACTAAAATTACATAATTTATAAAAAGACGTACAGAGGCGAGCTTACCTCTTTCAAGAGGTCTCTTCTACCCAACTAGTTTAATCGTGAAAGAAAATAACGAATAGTTGACAGCAAGCATACAACCTCAGCCAATGAGAAAATAAAAACCGGCCAAGTGCGAGCTGGACTCGCGCACGAAGGGTTCCGTACCATTATCTATAAAAACGCCAAAAAAGACATATCTGTTGTATGGTAGCCCCCTTAAATATTTATTTTATTCTGTTTTTCAGCATTTGTTGTTTTAACAGAAATACATCATCTGTGAAAATTTCAACTGAGATATACAGCCTGGTGACAGACAGACAGATGGACAGCGGAGTCTTAGTAATAGGGGCCCGTTGGTTACCCTTTGGGTTCGGAACCCTAAACACAGAAGTGTAAGCTATCAACTTACATGATAAACTTACACACTCATTTATAAGCACTTTCACGAACAATAAAATGTTAATAAGTGTATTTTAACACAGCCATTTGGAAAAGTTACTCGCCTGTAAGTCCTCAAGTTCAGTTATTACGTAAAGCCTATTTCTTATGAAAGTAAATGCATAAAATCTGATCCCTTGAGGCCTACACACGTCCAACTTGAATCGTTATTCCATTTTATGTTCTATGTTAAGGCAATAAAGTTTATTTTACTGCCAGCCAGAGTCTTGTAAAGCGGAGATGGAACTTCTGAAACTGTTCCAAAGCGTTTTTGGGAGTTTTCTGTAAAGCGATCGTTTGTTCGAGTAATTTATACTATTTATAGTTAGAGGTATAGTAACTTGCGCACTATTTAGCTGACTATACTTTACTTTGAAACCCTCGAATGCTATATAATTATTTCGTGCTTTCGTAACCTTTTAATTAATAATTTTTTTTAAACTAGTCTGTTAAGACCGCTTTCACAAGACTATTGTTTTCACCTGGCCCGATAATAAACCAGTCAGTATTAAGAGCGGTATCGTAGCTGGATTGTGAAAAACCCGCCTTTTTCTAATTAATCAAAACAGAACACTTAAATTCAAAACTCACTTAATAGTTATTCAACAAAACCTTTTTACCTACATATTATGTATGCTGCCATCGCAAAGTTTCCATTGGTTTCTGTAAATAAGAATTTCAAAAATTCGGAATGAAAAAAAATCGGATCGTTCACAATCTGGCTGCGATACCGCTCTTAATTAGAAAAAGGTGATTATTTCAATATCCGACTGCAAAACCGCTCTTAACGAAATTGTAATTTTAATATTATTATCTACTTGTCTCTACCAAGATTACTTCATAATATCTTTTGTCTGCTACAGTGATTTTAGGCTCATTTTCTATCCGTCCAGGGCGCTACGAAATTTAATTCATTATAATGTATATTATTACAGATGGCAGAGCTGATGCCGGGCTCGACTGTGGAGGTACCACCATCTTACTTGGAGACCCGCTCGAAGTGATTCGGGGGAGAGTAAGAGGACAGCTCACAGGCAAAAAACTAGGAGGTCCACCATGCCTGGGACCGATGGATGGCGGAATATCCATCCCTAATAGCTGGGCCTTATATGGAACAGACTGGTGACGGGCAGCGGCGTCACTGATGTGAGGGTTCCGGCATCGCGCTCACCAACCCGCCTGCCCAGCGTGTGTGAGTATGTGAAATTCTTCCAGGATGACCGCCGGGAGTGGCAAAGTCCTGGAAAAGCTTATGTCCAGCAGTGGACGAACTAGGCTGGTTGATGATGATGATGGTATATTATTCTTTAATTAAATAAGAAACGGTCAGTACCCTAAACACGTAGCTTAAGTGGAGGGGGCGGTGACATTAGGTACAAACATCGCGCTTTTCTGTTAAATAAGACAAACAGTAGTAAGAATCAGTAGAAAACTCAAACTATTATTTTAACGGTTTAAATAAAATAATAAAAATAGACAGTAGCTCAGGGGTAGAACGCTGGCCTCTCAATCTTGAGATCCAGCTTTGATTTCCGGTCGGGCATGCACCAAGGAGCTTTCGGAATATCCATCCATCCATCCATCAGCCCGTATTCGTCCACTGCTGGACATAGGCCTCCCCAATATTACGTACGCATCTCTTGGCGGTCCTCAGTCATCCTCATCCAGCCGCCACCCGCAACGTCCTTCAGATCGTCAGTCCAGCGGGCACGAGGGTGGCCTACGCTGCGCTTTGCTGTACGTGGTCTCCATCCCAATGCCTTACGACCCCAACGGTTATCACGTCGGCGACAAATATGGCCAGTCCACTGCCACTTCAACTTACTGATTCGGAATATATGTGCATAGTATTTTTTCTTACTTATCACTTGTTGAGCGGTGAAGGAAAACATGGTAAGGAAACCTGCATGCCTCAAAAAGCGTGTTTTTGTGCCCGAAGTACGGCGATAGGGCTCACCACCCATCACGTTGGGACGTAATAGTCGTGTACCGAGTGGTGCATTTTACAATTCACACTCGGAACTCCTCTGACACACCCTCGAGGATTCATGTCGTGACTATATATACACTGTGTTAAGATGAATTTGCGGACGCCGAAAACTGGTGATAGTAAGTACTCGTCCATACGAACAACTTTTACTATGGAGTCGATCCTAGAATCGCGAAAAATGTTCTCCGTCTCAAGGGGTCCATGAGACACAACAATCCTATTCAGTGAATTTGAACTTAAGAGCATAGGTGACCCAAGATTAAGCACCTCATTTTGCATCAAGTAGATTTGAACTCTATGACATTTTATAATTGTTTAAAATAGCGCGTTCGAAAAACCACGTTTTTATTAAATAACTCGGCTTCTGGTTGAATTAAAAACATGATTTGATCAAACTAGCTAGATATCATTTAAACAAATTTTAAAAAGAAAAAGCAATATCGGTACTCGAGAGAAAATGAATATAAAGTCTAAAATTAGTATAATAGAGATTTAGAAAAGATTAATATTTACAGCAAATGTATAAATCAAGTGACGTGTTTTGTGCAATCTCACTTCATAAACGTTAGGAGAACATAGGTGCATATTTTTTTAATGACTGTGAGTTTCCTGATTATTGCAACAAAGTCATCCAAAGTCTGTCATTTAATTTCTATTTACATCATCTTTCCCCTTAAGGATGCTCATTTTCTGCGCTGCCGATGTCGGCACGCTGTTTAAATTTTCGGTTTGGCGATTATTTTATCAACACTCTTTATAGCTCACTACGATAATAAAGCCGCATCCAAATCCGTTGAGTGATTCTCGAGTTAGAACGAAACATACGTACAGACAAACAGATAAAAATTCAATGTCCGACTTTTTACTTCATTATTATTAGTATAGATATAGATAATTTCTTGGAAGAATTAAGAGGCTATGCGAATTTTATTTTTGTCACTGTCACTCCAAGCGAAATATCGCGCAGTGCGAGAGGGGCGGATTCAGGGCAAAAGGGAAAAAAAGTTGGTTTTATATTTTTATTAAAAAAACTAAAATAGCTAGCAAAATTTCAAATATCAAATCTCTACATATTGTTGAAACACACCTAATAAAATATGTTTGAGTTCTGTATATGGTTCCTATTCGTCAAACGAGGAGAAAAAGTTTGTTTGAAGACCTCATTTCAACAATTATTTCTATCAAGGAAGTTTTATCCAAACATGATTTACAATTTCAAAACCCTAGATTATATAGTCAGAATGCATATACCAGAAATTGATTATAATTTTCCGTGTATTTCACGAAATACACAGAAAAAAAACACCCGAATTTTTTTCGCATATCGCCTTAAGAGAGTTTTCATTGGCCTTTCAAGAATGGACAAGGTAAACTTTGACCCAAAGCTAAAATTCCGTAGTAAGTGTTATACTGTTCTTACATTTTACTTCGGCTCTAAGTGAGCGGGATGGGGCTGCAAAGTGCTTCAAAATTGCGTCGCAGAAAGAATAAATATTAGGTGACTTACTTAAGTTTCTTATTGAAAGACCCGTTTGCTTATGTTCTAAGTGTGAGCCAATGTTTGCGTAGTTTGTTATCCATTTGAGTGGCTTTTAGAAAATGTTGCACGTGTTTATTTTAGAACTTGCCATTTGAGTTTACTTATTAATAAGTTTGAAACGATTACGATGCATATGTATGTACTTCCTTACGGAGTATGTGTGGTTTAACATTGAATGACAGAGTGAAAAATATGATAATAAATATTTTTACTTTATAAAAGCTTTTTTAATTGTTTTATTATATATAAATATACAGACTTTTATAAATATTGTAGTGGAAATATTTTATTTATGATATGTTCCATATTCGACTGACGACGACCCCAAGTGGGTCGAAATATATATCGAAAGTTTTCTTTTTTATTTAATTTCTACTACAATATTCATAAAAGAGTGAAAAATATTGACAAACGGGATCGTTGCGGCCTGAAAGAAGAAGTACTGACTGGAATATAAAAAGGAATGCTTCGTTAGTTTGGACATGTAGAGAGGATGAATAAAAATAGAGTGACGAAAGAAATTTTAGTGCGTGCGTCGAAGATAGAGCTGAA
Organism: Ypsolopha sequella; assembly: GCA_934047225.1. Taxonomy (NCBI): domain Eukaryota; kingdom Metazoa; phylum Arthropoda; class Insecta; order Lepidoptera; family Ypsolophidae; genus Ypsolopha; species Ypsolopha sequella. Next base: position 4,792,247 of record OW204002.1, on the reverse strand, counting down.
GTATGCTGACCAAATTGGCGAGATATTGAAGAAGGGCAATGTCAAAAGTATCCGGAATAGAAGAGCTTGTATGACTAGATTGATGGATGTGGAAGAAGCGAAAGAGGTGTGTCAGGATCGTAGCAGATGGAAATCTGTAGTCTCTGCCTACCCCTCTGGGAGACAGGCGTGAGTATATGAATGTATGTATGTACATTACCCTTGACACGAATATACACAACCACAATACCACAACGTAGCGGATCTACAAAGCGGGAGAACTATGGGATCGTAGCACTTGCTACGACGTAGCAAAACCCGGTTGCGACTGGACGGACATATATAGAAACAAAAGAAATAATAGTACTAACTGAGGTAAATTAAATGAAATGAAATGAAATGTATTTATTTATGTAATATAGGTATATCAAATACACTTATTACAGGTCGGTTTTAATGTAATATAATTAAATAATCTATCTCTAACAGTTTTATATAATAAATAAAAATATGAGTATCGAACAAACTAAAAATTAAAAAAATAAACCCTCGCTATTTTATTACATGAATCGGTAGGATTATTGTTCAGGATAAAATTCGTCTAATAAATGTTTGGTCTTTGAAATAAAAAAAAAGTAAAATCTAATATTTATTTTATTTTATTTAAGCTTCTAATAAATCGAATTGTTCTTGATACGCCATTATTACACATTGACGACAGCACGGAATGAAACGAAAACAAAACAAAATTTGAAATTCGAACGAATAGTTTTATCGATTTTAAAAATGTTGAAAGTTATCGTTCGAATTTCAAATTTGTTGGTCCGCGTTGCAAAAAAAATACGTTTCCTTTGTAAATTTTTCGTCAGTACGCCTAGTGCAAGAAGGAATTGTGCTGTGCATAGATTTATTATTACCATTTAACGATTTTCTTATCGAAGTCTTCAACTAGGTACTTAAGATAAATAACATTAGCAAGCTTGTACTTCATACGATGTCTTTGGATGTTAGAGAGCTAAGAAAATTATAACGTGTCATTTACTTGTTACAAGAGAACAGTACTAGGTATTGTTAATAAAGAATTTATAATAAATATTCAATTTCATGGGTATCTCGTACAACAGATGAGTGTAAAACCAAATATTTATTAGACAAATTTTATCCTGAACAATAATCCTACCGATTCGTGCAATAAAATAGCGAGGATTTATTTTTTTTTTATTTTTTGTTTGTTCGATTCCCGGGTGAGAAGCGAATTTTAGAAGATCTTTGAATGCAGTTTTGTTTCTTTTAAAAAATAAAGGAATGTTTCCTTTCAGTAAAATGAGCTAACTAAAGGATTTAAGGTAGTTCTCTTCCAGGGCCCTTGAATTTTTTCCACCCTGTATATATAGGTAATATCTTCCATATGCCCTGCTTAATAAACAGTTTAAACTTATTCTCTGAAAAAGTAAGGACCTCCTTTGGAAGTTTGTTGTGAAATCTTATATACCATGTCCTACGAAAGAGTTACCTACTTTGGCGAATATCTGATTTTTGGAAAAGCTCGTTTAACTTTAATTCTGGTTTCCTTACAATGTTGCTCACCAAGCCTTGGGAAAGACTCAATACTTTTCTGATATATCTAAGAACTTGGTAAATAAATTCACAAGAAACCTTTTATACAAGGTGACTTTTTGATCATCGTCCAAATTCATACTGGTGACTTGGTAAGTGATCAGTATCATGGATCAATAACAATTTTGGTGAAATTCGTAAAATGAAATTTCGACTCCCCGTAGTGATCCACTCGGGACTGGAAGTGAATTTCTATGGGAAGCCGAAATGTCATTTTGTTAAATTGTTATTGATCGAAGATACTGATCACTTATCAAGCCTCCAGTATGAATTTGGACGATGATCAAAAAGTCACCTTGTATATTAATTTGTTTGAATTACGCTTAACGAATAACGGACGCTTTATGCGTCTGTGTAATGTTGCACACTTTGATTATTATGATTTTTATAATTTTTTGGTTTCTATAAAAATGTTGTTATTTATACTTATAAAAGATGTTATTTTCTGTATTTCATTAATACAAAATAAAAAGTTTTTGTTGCATAATCTGATAAACATTTTTTGTTCGTTTTGCATCTGAGTATATTTTTTGTTTGAATACATAAAAGTGAACATTAACCAGGTTTAAATAGAAATATTTATATAAAACTATTTCTTTATTCATGAATTTCCTACTTTTAATTAAGTGTCGGTTTCTTTGTTTACTGCAATTTTAGAGTTCCGTACCCAAAGGGTAACCAACGGGACCCTATTGCTAAGACTCCACTGTCCGTCTGTCTGTCCATCTGTCCGTCTGTCACCAGGCTGTATCTCATGAACCGTGATAGTTAGACAGTTGAAATTTTCACAGATGATGAATTTCTGTTGCCGCTACGAGTATAACATCAAATACTAAAAAACAGAATAAAATTAATATTTAAGAGGGCTCCCATACAACAGACATGTTTTTTTGCCGTTTTTATAGATAATGGTACGGAACCCTTCGTGCGCGAGTCTGACTCGCACTTGGCCGGTTTTTAGTATACGTAAAAATAAATTGCAAACTACCCCTAAAAAATAAGCTATCGTTGCAGAAATTTTCTACCATTTTACTGGTTTATAAACCTGTTTTCAACAATTTTATGTTTTTAAAAAAAGCCTCACTACTTTACCTTTCAAGCGACGACAGATCCCTAAACCTCGAACAAACCAGTGAGCGAGGAATTTGCCGACTAACTAGACATAACACCACATGAACCATCCTTCGGAACAGAAAATTCTCATTCTTATCACAATGTAATAAGAACTCCCACGGGACACGAAATCCTGGCGCAGAGTTTAATTAGATTCATAATTCAGGGAGTTTTAATTTTTTGCTCGTACCTAAGCAGTCCGCTTGGCAGATCTTAAAATAACTTCGCTGCTTTTTTCTGGCATTCTGCGTGCACGGAATGCTGAGCCGTGGTTTTATTTTTAAAGCTTTTTAGGATCCTAGTGAGTTTATGTTTTAGAGGACGGCAGTAATATAAGGATACCATTGATTTGTATGTAAATGTTACGTTTTTTTTGGGAAAATTTGTTCAGTATGGTCACTTATTTTTAATTTTTTTAATTTATTTTTCATATAATTTTAAAACAGTTTTGCTACTTATATAGCCACAATCGAAATCCTTAAATAATGTAAAGTTTTTTGCTTTAATATGCACTTATGAAAAACGCACTTTTCGTGTAATCGATTATATCACCAAAGATTACAACATGAATGTAGGGAATCAACTTAGCTGTGATTGCTAGGGCACATAAAATTGCATTTTCAGTTCATCTACGTAAGAAAACTCAATTTGGCCAAAATGTAAGTTAGGAGTTCTTGTCACTTCATCGTCGATTTATGTTCAGTTATACAAAAATACTTTATTTATGACCGTCGTGACTTTGCGTGACATTATTTATAATATTTTCAACTAACAATTTCACGAAAAATGAGAAATGAAACAGTATTGCTGCTAGGCAATCAATCAGGAGCAATATCGAGAAAAGAGGGTGTGGCTTAAATTCTTAATTTTTGAAGTCTTTGGGTATTATAATGTAATATTATAACATCGGTCAAACAATGTAGGTACTTATAAAACTACTTTTGATGTTGTAATTACCTTATAATTATTATGTATTACCTTGGGTAATATACACACTCACACGCGTTGCAAGCGTCTCCCTCTTAATTAATAAATCTGTAAGTAATAAAAAACTAAAAAAGCGGAATTCGTCCATTTCAAAAGCTTAATGAAAAATTATGTAAACCGCATGAAAATTACGTCATTCCCATATTACGGGAACATTCTAAAAACCTCGTTTTCTTGCAATTAATCGTAGTCTGGACTAAAAGCCTTTCCGTGCTACAGAAATTTGTGTAATTTACCTTACGGAGGTAAGTTATTAAATTCCATACGTCCCTATATTTACACCTTGTTCGCCAGTAAGGGATCATTTTGCGTGATGCTGGTGGCTAGTTTTTCACTGTATCCTCCTTTTGCTTTCGAATGAGCCTCCCCGAGTGGCATTTTCTGCAATTGGTGGTAAGTTAGGTTGTGGTTTGTTGCCACCCTCATGACGAAACTGTGTTCCGGTATGATTTCCTGAGAAATCAGATGTCTCCTGTTGGAGACAGTTGCATAATATAGTATCGTCCGTTGACTAGTTAAAGCCTCACCTGCTTTCACTCTCTCGAATTCTGGGTGAGCGCGCTTCATCCTCTCCATGGCACGGTAATGTCTGAAAATTTTACCTTTGCCTAATGCGATAGGGCCACTACATTGAAATCTTTTAGGTGTGAGTGTGTGAAAGACAAAACCCAAGACGGGTTATTATCTTTTTTTTTGATACCAGTGTTTCTTGATATACACGAATTCTTAGACGTAAATGTAGTTATAAGTCTGTTTTGCCACGATCCTAAAGAACCTTAATAACGATATAATTAAATAATCAAACCATAAATCTGCCACTTTCCACACCACACCACACCGCCATATTTAATGACGTCATCTCACGTATGAGAATACATCTCAACCTTATCTAAATGTACAAAAACATAATGTACCTATATCTTTTCTCTCACAATTAGCTTATGAAAGAAATGTTGTCTCTGTACTATATGGTAAGGTTCTATGCAACATTGCACATTACCCTGCTGGGGTGAAACTTGGCACGAATATTTTTATTATTTTATTTTTTATTTCCCCTCACTACATCCAACCGGTTTTGAATATTAATTCATTTTCACGGGCTTTTTAGGTCTTTAAAAAAGACAAACTATGTGCTATTAAAGAAAAAATGTTGTTTACGGAATAAATTAAATTATGTGGATAAGTCAAAACTTGGGTTTTTCAGGGATACCAGTATCATTCAAGATTACCATTAAAGTAGAATTTAGTATGTCGTAGCAAATTATTCAATTGATAAGATGCAAGATCATAACTTAAACTAAATAAGATTATAATATATAATTAAATTTCAAATGGTTTTATATATGTCAATAAAATGTCAAATGGAAAAATAATTTAGAAATTGCATATAAACATCGAATTTTTAAGACAAATAATCATGCAAAAACCTGCTAATAACATCATTTGAAGTATGATAAAAGAGGTAAATTATTTATATCTAATTTCATTTACACAATTTTACACAATTTTCATTACTGTTTATTTCTAAAGCTTCTAATGCGTTAAGTTTTCTACCTTTATTATAAATAGGCTTTGAAATTTTGATTTTTATCAAAAGAATGATTAGTTGAAGATCAACTATATTTTTTTATAAATAGGTAATAGAAATATAAAGGGGTTCTACTTAAATCCAATATTTTTTCCCTACAAAATATTTCAGTATAGGCTAAAAACAGACCAATTTGTTGTTTCGCTGCGTGATCATTAGTATTACGCGTCCAAGAAAAAGAGGCCAATAGGCCAACATATCTGCGCCTCTTTCAAAAGCAAATAAGGTATTTGCCTTATGACTTATTGTGCTGGACGGTTAATAAAAAAAGTTACTAGGGTAGGCCATCCTCTTAATGCACCTCTACCCCCCCACATATGTTTTATATTTTATGTTTCTTTCTTCAACGGCTCAGACAGTGCGCTGTTTGTCAGTCAGTTACGGAACTGTTTATACCTGTCTTACATACATAGATAAAAGAGAAGTAGACTTGCCATCCCAAAAATATAACGATTTTTAAATCTCCACTTAAGGCGCTCTTATCCCAAAATCAGTAATTTCAAAGTCAAATAGAACTTTCAAATATCGTCTAAAACTTCCAAAAAAAAATACGCAATATAGTTCGAACCTTTATCTAGGTCTTCCACGCATGTGTTACACGATCAGATAAACTTTGCTCGATAGAAATAATTCACCAACACAGCATGTAATAAGACCTTTCAAATCATGCCATTTCCATAATTCGACTCTTTTACTAACGAAAAATATCTGGTAATATTGCTCTTTAAATTTTCTAGGTTGACCACGTAAGTGGGTTTTAATAAACATATCCCTTATTTTTAAACAATTTAAAAACCGATAAAAACAACGAAAAAGTACAAAAGTGTGGTTATTTTCTTTACTCCTTACACGTAAAGAAAAAGACAGAGAGTCACTCTTCTGGAATAAGAGCGCCTTAATTGCTCCTGCAATTTAGCCCGTTCTGAAGTACGATATTAACACAAAAGACCATCTAAATCTTTAATTCCCCCGGAAGCGTGACAAAGGGCAAGGCACCAGAGAAAGGCAAATTAATAAAACCATCAACAGGCAAGCAATAAAATATTCAAGGGACTCCACTTTTAACACCTCAAAGTATTATCTTGTAAGCGGGACCGGTAAAAACACTTGCACAAAGGAAAAAAAGAAGTCACACAGCCAAGCGGTAGAACGTTATTCTTTGCCTTGAAATATGAATTTACGTGGTAGCGTTCGCTTGAATAGGCAAATTTTCCCCTCTTTGTTGCAAGTGGAGAATATATTTCTGAACTTAAACCTCTCGAGGAGAAAAGGCAGGCATTTATGAAGGTTTTTTGAGTAATATCGGACGATTCCAGGTTATAAAAACGTTATGTTGAGTACAAAGAGTTGAAAGAGAATGGGTCCCCCTTCGCCACAGAATAAGGACTAAGGAGTTTTACAAGAGGCGTGATTTCACGAGATTGCCTATTGATATTGTAATGAACTTAAGGCGATTACCGTCGCCAAATTAGCAGCTCGATGTTTGTCTGTATGAATATCGACGGAAACGACATTGAAATAACGTTCAAATCAGTGCACAATGCGTGGTGGCTGTTACGACGCTCGCTGCGTCCTTGAAAGGGCAAAATAGGAGAAAATAATACTTTTCACATGGGCGTCATTGTTCGATTGAATAATTCTATGTTATATTTATAGCTATCAAGTTTACCTATTTATCAACGCATAAATGAATTAAATCACCTAAGCCGCCGAGGAGCAGTAGTAAATTCAAGCCAAAAAACACCATTCAGTTGAAACAATTTTTCATATAGAAGTTTTGGTGGTACGAAAAAGAAAAATGTTGCATATGTTGTCCTAGAGTTATAAATCCATAATACATTTTTTCAATATTTTTGGTTTCGCCATAAAAGAGGAGTAGGCTTTAGAAAGTACCCATTTGGCGATATTAAGGGCCTTAATCTTGGGTGAAAATGGGGTCGATTCGGTGTTACATGGTTGACAGGACTAAATTGAATTTAAGTGTTCTGTCTTTTTCCTTCTGTATCGAAAAGACAAGACGGGACGCCTAAATTAAGTTTAATTCAGTCAAATATGTAACACTGAATTGACACCAATGTGTTTGTTACATATTTAGCTCTCTAAAAGAAATAATATACGAGTACCTAATTCGGAAAGACGATTTGGCTGATGTAACAAAAGGGTAATTTATTATTATTTTAGCATAATAATGAGGTACATATTTTTTGTAATAAAATAAACTTTTAACAAAAAAATAGCAACCGACTTCAATAGTAACAGCAGTCATTCACTAAAAAGTTAATAATAATTCTATAAAGACCGATGGTACCGAAGCAACACTTTTGCCGACTTCTTTCTTCCTGAAACGTTATGTTATCTAGAAGTCGGCGTTCTTATATAAAAAAATATTTATCTGTAAAAGCAAGTGTTACATAAAAAGTCAGTTATAAAGATAAAATGTTATAATGTTAAAGAAAGTGTATTAAAATATGTGAGATGATATATGTAAGACATAATTAAGTGAGATAGCGTAAAAAAAAAAAAACAGTTAACATGACAGTATTGTACGAAAAGGGGAGATATTTCTGCCAACAAACTGCCTTGCAGTTTGGCGGGATATAATAAGTATCTAATGAGCTGTTATAAAAATGAATAAACGATTATTATTATTATTATTATTATATTGGTTTCTATGTTGCTATATCGTAGGAAATACGCCGACTTCTAGATAACATAATGTTTCAGGAAGAAAGAAGTCGGCAAAAGTGTTGCTTCGGTACCATCGGTCTTTATAGAATTATTATTAACTTTTTAGTGAATGACTGCTGTTACTATTGAAGTCGGTTGCTATTTTTTTGTTAAAAGTTTATTTTATTTCACATTTTTTAGTGTTGCTGGGTTAAATTGTGAGGTATAGGTAGTTCTTGCAAACGTGGTGTTAATATGAAACGAAGTTCAAGTGAGTATAAGTAGCCATGTTTGAGTAGCTTCCTGCTATCAGCACCCTAACACAACATGATTACCGCAATCTCGAGTTATGTGCTGTCATCCGTTGAAGAGTTCTACGGTGATGAAGCCAAGATCGAAATTCAGGTGGGTACACTGGCAATTTTCAGCAATGCCCTGCAATGAGCACCCTAACACAAACTGGTTGCCGCAATCAAAAGTTATGTGCTGTCATCCGTTGAGGAGTTCTATGGTGATGAAGCCAGGATCGAAGGTCAGGTGGGTATTCTGATAATCTCCAAGTAATAACCTTGAATTGTTACCCTAACGCAGTGATTGCCGTAATCACGAGTTATGTGCTCTGATACGTTGAAGAGTTCTATGGTGAATATGTTGATGAAGCCAGGATCGAAGGTCAGGTGGAAGAATGTCGATTTTTAAGTAATATCTTGTAATCAGCACCCAAGTACATAGCGATTGCCTCAATTTTGAGAGATATGCTGTCATTTTCTGAGGAGTTCCACTGCCTATCTCTGAAGATCTTCATCAGATCATGACCAAACCCAAAATGGGACCTACCTGGAAGTATACTCTTTCAAACAAAAAAAGAATTGTTCAAATCGGTTGGGATATGACGGAGTTATGGAGTAACAACGCCAAAAAAAAAAAAAAAAAAGAAAAAAAAAAAAAAACATACAGTCGAATTGAGAACCGCCTCCTTTTTGAAGTCGGTTAAAAAGACGCTATTAATTGACTAATTTGTCTTTAAATTTAGTTTTATATACGAGGTGACTTTTTGATCATCGTCCAAATTCATACTGGAGGTTTGATAAGTGATCAGCATCATGAATCAATAACAGTTTTTTTTAAATTCGTACAATGAAATTTCTACTTCCCATAGTAACTCACTCCCAGTCCTGAGTGAATCAATATGGGGAGTCGTAATTTCATTTTATGAATTTTATAAAAATTGTTATTGTTTGATGATGCTGATCACTTACCAAGGCTCAAGTATGAATTTGGACGATGTTCACAAATTCACCTCGTATATATATATTGATATATGATTATATTGATATATATATATATATGAACATATATATATATTTAATCAAATAATATGAAAGTTAATATGAGATATATTTCGGGTCCTATCCTGGGTCCGGCATCAGTCACAAATTGATATATTTATTAGTATATATTTATTTGAACACAAAAACTTACAAAACATAACAACAAGTTAAAACTATCCTATTAATAAATTAAACTTATCCATTAAATACAATTAAACTAATCTAAATTAAAACATCTGCTAAAATAAATTTTATTAAAAAATTTCGCTTAATTGCCGCCGTCTTGTGGTAGGGTTCCCAGGAAATGATAATAATAATTTGTATTTTAGATAATACCAATAAATAAACATAGGTAATAAATAAAGCTTATAAAAGCAATATACAATATATTTAAATACATAAAAATAATTAATTCCTATATTTTATATAATGCAATTGCAAGTGCATTATTTTATTAAATTTTAGTAGTCCTAAATTTTTTATTGTATTTCCCCGCATTACGTATATTTAGTTCTTTTGTTTTTATTTTTAAATTAAAATGAATGTGTATGTCTTTGATGTTACTAACTCTTTATTACAGAATAAATCATTTGATTTGATATTTTAAATATTGATTGTCAGTATGATTAGGAGAACACGCGATTTCACAAACTCGCGTCCTCATTTTGCTACGACGTAGCAAGTGCTACGATGGAAGTTGCACGAGACGGCCGTAGAAGAGGTGTCCCAGATGGACTAGCAAAAATTGTTTCACAAATTGGTTTACACGCAAGAAACTTTGTATAGATGCTGGTCGAGAGTTCTTTGAAAAGATTTAATATTATTTTTTTTTTACTTTCGCAAACTTTTCTGAGTGTACCCAAGCAAAACAATACGTCAATCAATGTACGCCAGAGTTATTCCGAACAAGCGACTGCACAGACCGGGGCTATTCCCACACGCTGGATACAAAGATGAAGTAGTTTGCTGCAGAATGCCCGCAGGACCTGCCACCGAGTCTGCAAGAAAGTTAGGACGCTGTACACTCGGGTAAAGGTGGAAATTAACAGTTTTTTTTTCTGACCTATAAACAAAATAATCAAATAAAACTTTTTTTGAACTACTCAAAACATTATTAATAAATAAGTGCTATTATAGTGTAAATGAATACTTAAATGATAATTTAAAATAGAGTTTATTACAAATTATTTAAAAATGATAGGTTATTTTATTTGGTTACTTGTATAAACGTATGTCTTCCTCTCTCCTAACTTGCTGTGCCCAACAGGGTCCATAATTTGTGGCTATGATGTGTTTTATACATTATTATAACTAACATTTTGTGAAATGCAAATAAATATTGAGTATTGAAAATTAATGGATTGTGTCTTAGTCGATGGAATACGCTGTGTCGTGATTATTTATTTATCAGTGATATTTTGCATTGCTTTTTTGTAACGTTCATCGAAAATTCAACATATACGTTGGAAATTAAACCCCTAGCTATATTGAAATCTATGAATCAGAATCACTAATAGGACACAAAATCGTAAAAAAACGTGTTTTTTTTTATATTATAAAAATATTTCCCAAATTTCGAATAAATGGGTAACCTACACGACGCGACATTCGACTGACAGTAGACCGTACGGCCTCAAAATAAGTACGGCCTTCCGCATAACGAGCTTCTGATCCCCAGCCAACAATTAAAAACATTCCCGCTCCCCCAAAAACCCGCCCCCGCAATCAACCCTCCCGCCCGCGATCGATTCTGCCGGTCGATATCTTTATTTTTTATAGAAACAAGACGAAAATAACAAAAAATATATATTTTTATTTCGAACATGGAATAGTTTCCTTTGATATAACTACCTCTGGAGCAAGGCTGGCCAATAGATTTTCCAGGTGAGCAAAATTTCTTAGACTATAGCGGCGCCGGGCCACCACTACTACCATATTCATAAGGTAATTTATACATAAAAAAGACAAAATATGCTTTAATTTACTTTATTTGTAAATGAAATGAAATAAGATATTTCTTTATATTTAAAGTGAGCTGTGAAGTGGTTTTTCTGATAGTAATTTGTTGGCTAGCAGGCCAACCTCTAGAGCAAGGCTGGCCAATCTAATCTAATTATTAGTAGATATTTTTATTGTAATTTGTTAATAAGTTCATTTCTTTATTATTTTATTTTCACTATTGTAATTTTACATGTTGATTAATTACAGACCTTATAAACAGAAATTACATTAAATATTATTTAGAGTGCATTACAAACTAGAAAATATCAATCAGAAACAAATCCAAAGAGAAGAATTTGAAAAAATTCTCCGTGCCAGGATTCGAACCTGCGACCTCTTGTCTGCAACAGTGCCATCTGTTTCTTAAGAACAAGGCGTGAAATCACATAACGCCCTCGTGAGCGTTCTGTATGTGCAGTACAAGCTAGTATATCAAGCAGATGCAAAAATAACAGTGGACAAGTGCGATGGAAGAATTCGCCGGTCTAGGTAGGAACCTCGGTGGCGCAATTGGTAGCGCACTTGTCTTGATAACAAGAGGTCGCAGGTTCGAATCCTGGCCCGGGGAATTTTTTCCAATTCTTGTCTTTGGATTTGTTTCTGATTGATATTTTCTAGTTTGTAATGCACTCTAAATAATATTTAGAGTATTCATAGCGATGGATTTCGCAAAATAAACATAATATTAGAAATTACATTTTTGTAATACGTTTTTAATTTAAGTAATGAATTTTGCTATTTGTTATTATTTTTATATTATACTTACAGTTACAGCCAATAAAAATATATATTTATTTATATGTTTAAAAATGTTAGGTTTCACCTGCGTCAGTCTGTACCAAAATAAATAAGTTTCCAGCACTTTCACATGTAAAATAGAACGCAATTACAACATGGGCAGAGTTCATTTTAGTTTAAACTAACTTACACCTCGTAGCACGACATGTTAGTCTCAAAACGTGAGAAGACTAGCCTCATATGATGTTGCTGCTTAGTTTCCAACTACGTTATATGTGTTGCATTTTTTGCAGTATAGAACGAATTTTTTACTGCAACTACTCGGAAAAGTGTCATAGTGATGTACGGAGCGGGAGCAAAATGTGTTTTCGCTCTTCGTACAATTAAAATGGTCTTGACACAATATGACAACATAGTTTTGGATTTTCTTATTAACAAAATTGTAAATAATTCTTAAATTGCTTTTCAATTGAGTAGGTACCTACCCGCCCTAATATTGTTCGATTGGTGTGATTAATTTATTGTTAAGGCGATTATCCTGGACAAAATGTGAAATTCGACATTTTAGAATTTCGAAGACGCTGCATCCTGTCGCTTTAGAAAATTGCAGCTCTGCATAAACATACGTTGATCCTTATTCTAAGACCCCTTGGAATTCGTTTTTACATAATTTATCATTTAAAGCTATAATAAGCTTCACGCGTTACTACAAAGTCATAAAAATAAGAAACTGTTTATCATCAGTTTCTCACCAAATACGGGCTAAAATGCAGAAGACATCACATATTCAGGTATGGTTCAAAGAAGTAAAGATTCCTATGAGATTCTTTTTTTATTCAATTTGTTTTAGAAGGAAAAAGCTTGAAAATATTTAATAGCGCCTGAAAAAAAAAAATACCAAAACAAGATCTAACGATTTTGATTATTGCTTTTAAATTTAATCAGGCACTTAGAGTCAAACGACACGCTCCCGTAACGCAAAAATAAAAAAATAAAATGTCTTTATTTCGGGCAATGAAAAACACATAGAAAGTGGAAAGAAAATTTTGGCTAATATCAGGTGTTTTTGTGGTAGTGTAGTGCATTTGACGATTCCGATTTGTTGTGTGTTGTGTATAGTAATGTAAATATTCCCTTTTGTTTTGTTTTTGTGCAATAAGTGTAAGTGTAATGTATAGGTTAGGTTAGTTTGCTGTATCATTTATTAAATAAATTAACATTGTAGAAGACAATAATAAATGGTAAATAATGGGTAATAAAAGAATAATAAAGTACTACGGTTCTGGTAAAGCCAAGCGAGTTTACCAAAATAAAGGTCGACGACTCCTCGGTCTCAAATAGGCAAAGAGCATAAAATATAATCATTACGTCAAAAATAAAATAAATCAAAATAAAAAACAAATAAAAGGCCAATAGAGGCAATATTATATATTTATTAAAGTATTACTCGCACATGTGATTATATTATAAACTTATGAACGAATAACTCTTTTCGAGTGCAACAACAATAAAAAGATTTTATGCAACAAGGATTGAAGAATCACGTCGAGGTGCATAATTGAAAAACTGCAGAGACGCAACCACACGTGCATTTGTCCCAAGAGCTGCAGTTGATTTCATACAGTGCATTGTGTGCGCAAGACATTCGAAGGCAGCCAGAGACTCAAAAGATTTCTCTCCATTCTTCAGAGGGCTATTGACGGTCTCCAATATCAATACGTAACTCGATGAGGACTGCTTGAAGCAGGCATATGGAACAGAACCCACACAATTATTGCTGCTCGTTTGATGGACTCTAATCTTGTGCTATATAGGTTACACTGTGTTATTCTTACTGCCGTCTCAATTCAGCGTATCCACGTTTCAAAAACATCTTTAATTATTGTTATATGCTCCTTTGTGCATTTTTGACAAATACCAAAATCTTGATCATCTGTTATAGTCTCAGAATAAGGAATAGGAATACAAATAGAAGCCTGGCTAAAATAATACGCGGAGAAAGACAACTATCCTTGATTTTCTTACGACATTCTAGTGCGTTAGAGAGAGATGGATATGTATTAGTTTTTTCTTAATTAGGTAGGTTGTCACTAGTTCGTTGCTTTGCTAGTGATGTAACAATGTCGATTTTTGACTACGATAAATAAACCAAATCGAAATGAACCACGACCAATCTGCTTACCACACATTATATCGTATCAAAGTGTGAAAAAAAAGAGAATGCAGGAGGCACCGATCTTTCTGGTGACATCCTCTTGCTTTGGAAGGAGGCCAAGAGAATTAATAGCAAAGTGGTCTCTGTCTACCACAGTGGGACACATGTTATATTGTGTAAATAAGGAACTAATGAAAGGATATCTTTCGTTTAGCATAATATTTTTTATTAAGTACAAATTACTATATCGTAGGCAGGTAGGTAAATAAGTTAAGTCCACAATTGTGCTTGTTTCTAGTACAAAAAATGATGTAGCTTGTATCAGAGATACAATCGTAAACTATTTAAGTGGATACTTTTTAAGTCTCCTCTTAACTCAATCAAATAGATGTTCGTTGATGTCGCGTCTTTGTTCAATCAAGGAGGAAGCAATTAATTGCAACAATAGAAATCATAATCGTAGACTTATAGGATTCGTAATAATAATATTATGTCAATGATGAGCGATGACAGCGCAATTACTACAGAGGTAATTTAAATTTTTTATTATTTCTATCAAATAAACATCAACTTATCTTGAATAATAACTAATAACAAATAATGAACGATTAAAATACCTAATAAACTGTAATAAGAAATCAAATTATGCGCAGTTCAAGTCAATAAGCATTCCCAAAATTCATTTCATGATAGAACTACCCTGTCAAAGTACTTTTATTGTCAACCACTAAGCACGAAAATGTCTTGATCTGCGGAAGTCTTCGTGAAGTCGATCACGGAAGTAACGTACAAGTTCTGAACAGGGCTTTCAGAACGATTTGCGAACATAGAAGTATGCACTTTTCTACACCACAGACATCCATAGGTACTGGTTCTGTTGCCTAAAATTGAAAAATTATCGAGTTAATATACTATAGTATAGTACAAGCACGTACCTACAAACAAGATTGATAATGCAATTATACATAATTATTTAAAGGTTACCAATGTGTCTGTATCTGGTAAACATAACGTCGGTAAAGCATCTGCTTTTAACCGTCTCCATTTTAAATTTTCGTTTGGTCCAAAAGAATCCGGCGTAAAGTGTTTCGAACAAATATGACTGCTTTTTTTAATTGCCCAATTTGGTCTAATTATTCGTCTAAGCCATTCACTTTTTCATTCTTCCCTTTTTGGAAATCTGTAACAAAAAAATATAGCGATATTTATTCGGCATTATTTTTCTTTTAACTCGCGCTGCAATTAATCTGCGGTATTATCCTTTATGCACGGCTGCCGCGGGAACCAATGTTCGATAGTTTGCCACACAGACTTTAGTACATCACTATGCAAAAAAACATAACCTCTAATAGTCGGCAGAAAATCCATATAAAACAGGCAAATATCGGTGTAGAATTGAACACGAGTATGATTTACAAGAACTACTATTATTTTTACTGAGTTTTAGGTATGATCCTGCAACTTATTAACATAAAAACTATCAGAACTCACCGATAAAATGATATTGCTTCATTGTTGTTTTCTTTTCTTCCTGTATGCGATTTACAGCCTTCACTCGCACAAGACATTGTATTACAATGTTAAAAAAACAATCAACACAAACAATAATAAATCACACTTTCACGAATTTTGAGAGGAAGAGCACCAAAATATTTAATTTCTCTCGGTGAAGCTGTAAACTTTCGCAAAATGCATTAGACATTTCGATGCCACCAAATTAAGATGTGATGCACGCTACGAACGATATTACAACACAACGATACAATGATGAGACATATTTAATTTGATGGTATTATAATTTTTAAAATACATCCAAATTACATCCATCTGACATTTGTTTGGTTCAATCTAGTGACACACCAGGAAAAAATATAAAGTAAGTGCGGTCCGTCGTTTCATTCACTCGTATACAGGAGTAATTTACGTTAGATGAGTACAAGGGCTAATGCCCAGTTCTTATTTTAGCCAGGCTTCTATTTGTATTCCTTATTCTGAGGTTATAGTATCCCTCTATAATTTGTGGTTACAGCCTTCTGTCAAAGTCAGTATAATTTTGATGAACATAAATACTCGCAACGTGCCAGTTAATCAAATTAGAACCTTCTTACTTAAATTTTAACGTAAATGAAGGAAATCGTTAATAAAATAAAAAATATAACAGCCAAACTTTCCCAATATTATACCCATTTACAATTTTTAGGAAAATGTTTGGAAATTGGTGCAGCACCGAAAGGGCTGATACCAAAAATTGCCCTCAGTGCAATACCACCAATAATCAGAAGCAACATGATTATGGTTAACTACATGAACGCCTTACACTCTACACACATGCTCTACATACAATATATACACCTCTGCACAGATCAGAAAAATAAGCTAGATGCACTTTTAAAAGTCAGCCTTATCGCCTTTCCTCATCTGTTTTTAAAAATACAAACGCTCCTCTCAAAAGCTACGAGAAATATCTCTCAGGAGCAAATCAAATCACAAATAAAACTAAAAAATCTACAAAAATATTACGAGTACAAACAAAACAACATTAATCTACCATTAAGATACCAACAAATAAATATTCCTGCAGATCTAAACCTAACTCCGATAGACCTCTCTAACCCATTCTCCATTCCTCCACCTCCTCCGCCGGGATACTATATACATTATGATAAAACGCCCACCACTGACACTATAGTAAATCTATCTTCAGTTCAATTAACTCCTGAAGATAGAGCCGTGTTGAACAAAGGGCTATCATTTTGTCCCACAAAAAAGCTTGACAAGATTAAATTGTTGAACGATTTCGTGAGATTCGGGCGCAAGCTAAAATGGAAACATTACTGGGAAACTAACCCACGTCACCATAATAACAATACACCCGCAGCTCTACAAAAATTCAAACCACCATCACCTAACGAACCACCACCACTACCTCCAAACCATCCTATCGAAACATTTTTAACCAGCCTTTTCGCAAAATTGTCAGATGACAGATATATAAATAGTCTACAAGACAAAACGCAAAACCTTACCTATAAAGAAAAAGAATCCCTAAAAAAATTCAAAACAACAATGACATCATAATTACCACCGCAGACAAAGGATCAACAACCGTAATAATGAACTAAGAAGACTACATTTCCGAAGGACTTAGGCAACTGACTGACTCGACCTTTTATTCTGTCGCACCAAGTGACCCATGTGAGCAGATTGTTGACTTGGTCTGTGACATGTTCCACACAAGAGGTGAATCTGAAGGCCTATCTGAGACTGACCAACAATCCAGGCCGTCCTATCGTTGCGTCCTATGACGCACCGACAGAAAGAATATCATCATTTGTAGATTACCACATACAACCATTAGTCAAAGAATTATCATCCTATGTGAAAGACACCAACCATTTCCTCCAAATTATTAATTCAATACAGTTACCAAACAACACACCACTTCTTTTAGTCACAATAGACGTTATATCCCTCTATACCAATATTCCGCACGCCGATGGCCTTGCAGCACTCCGTTCCCAACTAAATACCCGATCCCTACCACACCATCCATCAACCGACTTCATCACCACCCTCGCAGACATCATATTAAATAACAACTACTTTAATTTTGAAAATACATACTATCACCAATTAAAAGGGTCGGCCATGGGTACTCGGATGGCACCAAGTTACGCAAACATATTCATGGGTACAATTGAAACCAGTTTTCTATCTACAGAACCGTTGAAACCTCTTGTGTGGAAAAGATTCATTGACGACATCTTTATGATCTGGCCACACAGTAGCGACTCCCTCTGTAAATTCCTTGACAGACTGAACAATCATTCATCACTTAGATTCACCTACAACATATCCTTACATAAAATAACTTTCCTTGACGTCGACATCACCATTAATCACAACAACCAAATAAACACTGGCGTACATTTCAAGCCCACAAACAAATTAGAATATCTTGATTACTATAGTTGTCATCCATCACACATAAAAAAATCCATTCCATACTCACTTTCACTCCGCGGCCATCGAATCTGCAATACCCAAACCTCACTTAACCACTACCATAACAAAATACATGAAGGTCTCCGCAATAGAAACTACCCCGAAGCATTCCTACAAAAACATATACATGACAGACCAAGATTTCATAACCCACAGAACAAACACAAGAACTCATCAGATCACCCAAGATTAATCACCACATATTTCCACGGTAGCCATAAACTTACACAACTTATCAAAGACTTCATACCTATACTCCGACAACACGATGGAACAAAAAACCTACTCCCCTTAAATCCACAAATTTGCTACAGACAAAACCCAAACTTAAAGTCATCACTCACAAAAACAAGACCCACACAATCACTCCACCAATCAATAACTTCACCTGGAACAACCCCATGTCAACAACCTCGCTGCAAAACCTGTCCCCTGATCAAACTAGACACACAAATTAACACATCACACATCGATTACATACAAAGCACAACCTAACTCCTCATGCAAAACAGCGAACTGTATATACCTGCTAGAATGTCGACTCTGCCCCGCATTCTATGTAGGTGAAACAAGAAACGCTCTCCACATCCGCATGAACAATCACCGACACACAACAGACTCAGTACAAAATAACACTCTACCTATCCCGACACACGCCCGATCTCATAATCAAACCTTCAATAACTGCTTCACCGTTCGCGTCATTTAATCATTTCACCCTCCACTAACTAACATTGACCTTAGGACCTGGGAGTCGTCCTACATCTGGTCACTTGGTGCCCACTACAACCATGGACTGAACAGAAAACACTAACTGACAGACAAACTAAACCACCCTCTCATCACTTCCATCACGCTCTTCCACACATACCCTGAATACCCCACCAACCACAGAAAACTCTCTGTCCCTTTCAGGGAACACATATACCAGAATTGGGATGGCATGAGAAAAATTTATGGTGGTGATTGTTGGCACTTGAATAAAAAACTTTGATGAAAAATTTGTGGACCAATACAAACAGGTTAGGTTAGTTAAGAAAAATATTGTCTTTTTTTTTTATTTCTTTTCCTGTTTTTATTACTATGGTATATTTTTCTTTTTTAATACTTGACTGATGACGGCCCACTAAGGGCCGAAATATATTTCAAGCTAAAAAAATCATTTTATTTATTAATTATATTTAAAGTAATATATGTATAATTACAAATCAATGATAAAATAGTATATGAATTCTAGGTAAAAGAAATACAAATTGTTAAGTTAATATTTTATATGTATATTATTAAAATATTATATCTTTCATAGAAATTTAGGTGTCAGTAATGAATGACCATTCTGACAAAGAAAATATATATGTCCTACTGAGAGGACAAGATAATTTTAAATCAAGAAAGGGTAATGAGGAAATCATTTCATCAAATGATCAAATTTTAAATCAAGAAAGGGTACCTAAGTATCTAGCTGCTGAATCTTCATTCAGTAAAATATAAATCAATGCTTGATAACAGAACTATTGAAACGTTAGAGGCTTTAATGATTATTTAGAATAATTTGTTTGTTTTTTAGCTTTTAAAGAAAATTGAGTGTCAGTAACGACCATCCTGACAAAGAAAACATAAATGTCATACTGAGTGGACAAGATAACGTTGTGCCGTTCAGGGTCAAGGTCATTGTACTGCCAGAAGGACAAGTCAAATTTTCATACAAAATACGTACTGCAAGCAGGACAACATATTGATTTTTTCAGGACGTTTCGCACAAAAAACCCATCCTTCCAGAAGAGCTCCAAATAAATATCCAAATACGCTACAAATAAATTTAAATATCTGCCTAACTTTGCCCGTTCAATTAGTCTTACTAAACAACCAATCAACCCAAATTTTGGATTTATTTACGTATATAACATGTGTTATTATTTTACTCTAATTAATGATTCTTTCGCTAAACTCATAAACTAAACATGAAAATCAGAGGTGCGATTGTGTAAGAAAATAGTCATGAAATCGTATTCATTTGATAGCTTAAAACTAATCATTTCACTTGTCAAACGGCCAATTCGAATTGTCTATGGTATTCATAGATGCTTTACGATTTGTATTGTTATTTTCTCAGAATAAGGAATACAAATAGAAGCCTGACTAAAATAAGAACTGGGCATTAGCCATTGTACTCATCTAACGTAAATTACTCCTTTGTACGAGTGAATGAAACAGCGGACCGCACTTACTTTATATTTTTTCCTGGTGTGTCACTAGCCCTGCGTTCCGAAATAGAATTATATCGCTAAAATCGATTACGAAAGTATGAAGTGAATGGCTTATGATCCATTGTAATTCTATTACGGACCGCAGGGTAGATTGAACCAAACAAATGTCAGATGGATGTAATTTGGATGTATTTTAAAAATTATAATACCATCAAATTAAATATATCTCATCGTTGTATCGTTGTGTTGTAATATCGTTCGTTGCGTGCATCACATCTTAATTTGGTGGCATCGAAATGTCTAATGCATTTTGCGAAAGTTTACAGCTTCACCGAGAGAAATTAAATATTTTGGTGCTCTTCCTCTCAAAATTCGTGAAAGTGTGATTTATTATTGTTTGTGTTGATTGTTTTTTTAACTTTGGAATAAAATGTCTTGTGCGATTGAAGGCTGTATGTAAATCGCATACAGGAAGAAAAGAAAACAACAATGAAGCAATATCATTTCATCGGTGAGTTCTGATAGTTTTCATGTTAATAAGTTGCAGGATCATACCTAAAACTCAGTAACAATAATAGTAGTTCTTGTAAATCATACTCGTGTTCAATTCTACACCGATATTTGCCTGTTTTATATAGATTTTCTGCCGACTATTAGAGGTTATGATTTTTCGCATAGTGATGTACTAAAGTCCGTGTGGCAAACTATCGAACATTGGTTCCCGCGGCAGCCGTGCATAAAGATTAATGAGAGGTTTTCTTTTTGAGTATTAAAAAAAAACATAGTTTCCAAGAACTCTGTAGGTGGTGTTGAACTGACTACGTTACTAGGTGCCAAAGCCAAAACGATTGGAAAAAAAAACATTGCGTCACGTCACGTCACATATGTACGCTCGTTGGTTGATGACATGTGTGCTGAGCATATTATGTGCGAATGCTTTGTTATGGTCCGTCCAGGTTTAAAATGTACCATGGCTTGTACTCATTGCGCTTTACGACTTTCATCTTTAGGAAAAAGATGTATGCCTCCATTTTTATACAAATCCACAAGGCACAGACTTCTCTTCTTTTTCTCTTGGGACATTTTCTTTCCGGCGTAGAAAACTCATAAAAAGACTGCTAATTATTTTTTTCTTTTTCCTTGTTGTTATTATTTATTTATTTTCAAAATGTCATTGTGATGTGATGTGACAATGACATTAATTACTTTTTATGTACGTTTCGTTTTACGATCTCAAAATTACATCCAAGTGCAATAATCAAAAAATTATGTGACGTTCCGTTCCTTGCAGTAACTTACCAAGTTCAGCGCCATCTATCCAGCGACTAGGAAAGAGTAAAAAAAAAAGAAAAAAAAAACCCTCATTGCAGCGCGAGTTAAAAGAAAAATAATGCCGAATAAATATCGCTATATTTTTTTGTTACAGATTTCCAAAAAGGGAAGAATTAAAAAGTGAATGGCTTAGACGAATAATTTGACCAAATTGGGCAATTAAAAATAGCAGTCATATTTGTTTGAAACACTTTACGTCGGATTCTTTTTGACCAAACGAAAATTTAAAATGGAGAAGTTTAAAAGCAGATGCCTTACCGTCGTTATATTTACCAGAAACAGACACATTGGTAACCTTTAAATAATTATGTATAATTGCATCATCAATCTTGTTTGTAGGTACGTGCTTGTACTATACTATAGTATATTAACTCGATAATTTTTCAATTTTAGGAACAGAACCAGTACCTATGGATGTCTGTGGTGTAGAAAAGTTCATACTTCTATGTTCGCAAATCGTTCTGAAAGGCCTGTTCGTTTACGTTACTGCCGTGATCGACTTCACGAAGAAATTCCGCAGATCAAGACATTTTCGTACTTAGTGGTTGACAATAAAAGTACTTTGACAGGGTAGTTCTATCGTGAGTTAAGAGGCGACTTAAAAAGTATCCACTTAAATAGCTTACGGTTGTTTCTCTGATACAAGCTACAGCATTTTTTGTACTAGAAACAAGCACAATTTTGGACTTAACTTATGTACGTACCTGCCTACGATATAGTAATTTGTACTTAATAAAAAATATTATGTTAAACGAAAGATATCCTTTTATTAATTCCTTATTTACACAATATAACATGTGTCCCACTGGGGTAGACAGAGACCACTTTGCTATTAATTCTCTTGGCCTCCTTCCAAAGCAAGAGGATGTCACCAGAAAGGTCGGTGCCTCCTGCATTCTCTTTTTTTTTCACACTTTGATGCGATATAATGTGTGGTAAGCAGATTGGTCGCGGTTCATTTCGATTTGGTTTATTTATCGTAGTCAAAAATCGACATTGTTTCATCACTAGCAAAGCAACGAACTTGTGACAACCTACCTAATTAAGAAAAAACTAATACATATCTCTCTCTAACGCACTAGAATGTCGTAAGAAAATCAAGGATAGGTGTCTTTCTCCGCGTATTATTTTAGCCAGGTTTCTATTGTATTCCTTATTCTGAGGTTATTTTAGACAATGAATGAATGATTTGTTAAGATTGACAGATAATTCGAATTGTCTAAGATTTTTTTAGTTCATCGCTAATGTCAAATGATTGCGGCGACTTGTTGTCTATGACAATCGTTTAACGGTAAGTGTTTTTGATTATTTTGGAATAAAATTAGGTAAAACAATTTTTATTCTACCATTAAAATCAATAAATGATGTTCAATTAATTAAAATTGTGGAGCTTTTTAGTCAAAACCCTTGGCTTTGGCACAGAAATAAGAATTGTTTTTTATATGAACACAGTTTGGGGTTATATTTTTGTAGGAAAGATATTATGAAAAGGTTTAGGGCAGTTCGGCCACAGATTAAAATATTTTTTCTTACTTTTTAGGGTTCCGTACCCAAATGGTAACCAACGGGACCCTATTACTTAGACTCCGCTGTCCGTCTGTCTGTCCGTCTGTCAACAGGCTGTATCTCATGAACCGTGATAGTAAGACAGTTGAAATTTTCACAGATGATGTATTTCTGTTGCCGCTATAACAACAAATACTAAAAAACAGAATAAAATAAATATTTAAGGGGGCTCCCATACAACAGACATGTTTTTTCGCTGTTTTTATATATAATGGTACGAACCCTTCGTGCGCGAGTCCGACTCGCACTTGGCCGGTTTTTGTATTTTGGTTCGGTTGCTATTTCGTCATACTAATATAATAAAGAAACATACTATAAAATAAAACACCGACCGATTCAAAAATATTTTGCAGTTGCAGTTGACTTGACACTTGAATTGATTCGAAACTATGACGCGTTATTATAACTACAAAACTCGGACGAAGACAAATAATACGATAAGATATAGCGCTGTCTCTTTCAGACATCACATCTAGTAAAAATAGTAATCCCGTGTCAAGCTCTTCAACTACATCTACTGTTGAGTAGTAGTAAACTTATGCCACCACCTGGGGTCGAGCAGCTGAAACTCGGTTTTCCTTCAATTGTTGCGTTTGGTTATACGAGTTGCATGGAGATAAGTTTCGATTGAATTCTATGTTTTAAATTATAAAAATTAAGTTTTGTGGTGAATTTAAAAAATGTAATCAAAAAGATCTATTATTTTTGTGTTTGACATAATATTAAAGTAAATAAATTATCAAATTTCATTTTACGTAGGTAGTACACAATAAAACGCAATTTCATTTCGCATTTTTTAAACCATCGGTCATTTCTAAACCTTCGGTTACTTTTCAGTCTTCATTTTATGGACAGTTTTACACAATTCGAATTTGCCCTACACGATCCTTGACAATGGTATAGATTTATCATCTATGACCAACCTTACACAATTGCACCTCTTTACATTACCAGAATACGGACGCCTCACAGAATAAGGTTGCGGGAAGCGCGCAAGGCGACTCGCTTGCAAGTGCGCCGCGCAGCAGGAATAAGACGGCTATAGTTTTTTTTTCAAATACAGACTGTTCACAGGTATTTTACCTCTGACAGCTGTTCTATGTCCAATACTTAAGAAACATTTTCGATCAGCATAGAGGTAAAATAACTGTGAACGATCTGTACATATCGCGGCCGCGGCCGCTAACTCAATGATTCCCTTAATTAGTCTTATTTTAAACTAGTCATAAGCATAAGTAGCAAATGCTACCTTCATACTGTAGGAAAGAAGCCTGGCTATACATTACACAAAGAATTCTAGCTTAGGAGCCAGGAACCACTAACTGTTACATTTATTTTCAATAAAGATTTTTTCATTTCATTTTAATTTTTCATTTCATTTTAATTTTTCATTTCATTTTCAATTAGAAATTAAAAGGTAGTATGTAACCAGAAAATACTAAAAATACTAACTTTTGAAAATATTGGAAAATAAACTCGCATGACGAGTTTGTCCTGACACTGCAATAGAATCTCGTACCAACTGCTTATCAAATTTATAGTTCGCCGTGTTCCGCCGCGTAGTCATTGCGCCGTCTGTCATAAGAAATAAGCATACTTTTAGAATACAATAGACTTAACGATTCCTCTTTACTTCATAAGAGGATGGCATACCCTAGCAACTTTTTTATTACCCGTCCAGCACAATAAGTCTAACGGCAAAGACCTTATTCGCTTTTCATAGAGGCGATTAATGTTGGCTCTTTGGCCTCTTGTTCTTGGACTCGTAATACTATAGTGATCACGCAGCGAAACAACAAATTGGTGTATTTTTAGCTAATACTAAAATATTTTGTAGGGAAAAAAATATTGGATTTAGGTTACATGCCTTCATATTTCTATTGCCTATTTTATAAAAAAAAAAACAAATTGGTCTCTTAACCGCGTCTTTGAAACGAATGTTTGAAAAACAAAAAAAGAGGGTGTAATTTTTTTTTTTTTGACAAAAGTATAAATCTTAAAACATTGTTTATAGGTGGAATCCTTAGATAAAAGATCGATAAATCAAATATATTTTCTTCAATATGAGGAGCAACCTAGTTTCTTCCAATGAACCCTTGAAAACCTGGTGTTGTTGATGTTCTAGAGTCAGGTGTCCCGTTAATGATATACTATATATATATATATATATATAATAATAAACAAAAAAATAGCCACCACGTTCCACAACTTGCTATACTATACCTACCGGCTCCATTGATTTAAAAAATAAGCCAATGACCGGCTCGCTTCTCCGCTGAAGGATTACTGAATTAATTTTGATATGCAATAAAATATACATTGGAATTAAGTTCTCTGAGAGAACAAAATCCTAGACGTGTTAAACTCTAAAAAGTATTTGAACAAAATAGTCCAGTAGAAATAGCTTTTCTTTAATTTTCGAGTCACTTTTATTTTTTCAGTGTTAATAGATTAACTATGTTGAAGAGGACTATATATTTTGTTACAAATATTGCATTGGTACTAGGTATTTGTAAACGATGTGATTAACTCGAAGGGAAAAAGACGAATGACTTAATTTAAAAAACAAGCCGTTTTGGAAATATTTTACGAGGAAAATGCCATCAATTTAAATTGTTTAGAGCGTGGTTTACACGTTTCGTTTACTTTAAATTGTATTATCTTCTTAAGCACTTTTCCTATGCTTCGAAGATGGTCTCTTTTTAAGGTTCTCTTTTTAAGGACCCTATTACTAAGCCTCCGCTGTCTATATGTCCGTTTGTCACAAGGGTCTACAGCTTCAGCCGTTATAGGTAGCCAGTTGAATTTTTAACAGAGTACGTGTTATGTGGTCTGTTTTACGGCAAGTAATAAAAATTATAAAAATGTATACTTCGAAAGAGTTGCATGTTTTAGTGTTATTTATTTCAGCTCTTTATGAAAGACGTTCAAATTAGGTCACATTTTAGTACATACATAATAGGTATACATAATAGGTGGTAGAGCTGATGCTGGGCTCAACTGTGGAGGTACCACCATCTTACTTGGAGACCCCCTCGAAGTAATTCGGGGGAGAGTAAGAGGACAGCTCACTGACAAAAACCAGGAAGCCCACCATGCCTGGGACCGATAGATGGCAGTATATCCATCCCTAATAGCCGGGCCTTATATGGAACAGACTGGTGACGGGCAGCGGCGACACTGGTGCGAGGGTTCCGGCACCGCGCTCACCAACCCGCCTGCCCAGCGTGTGTGATTATGGGCAATTCTTCCAGGATGACCGCCGGGAGTAGCAAAGTCCTGGAAAGGCTTATGTCCAGCAGTGGACGAACTAGGCTGATGGATTAGTGCATACTCTAATATAAAACAAAAATAAAAACAAATATAGCTCCATATTCAGAGGGTGCCGAATTGTTTGTAAGCTGCTAACACTTTTGCGGCTTGTTTTTTGTCGTCTCGATGCTGATATAAATTATTTGTGGAGTTAAGGACGTGACCAACTCAGTTGTGGGCATGGCCAAATGTCGTCCTGTTTCATTTCGCTATAAGGTGCATGCTCCATGAAACTTGCGAGGACAATACAATCGTGCCGATTTCGTCGCTTACGCAAAATTATAAAATTGTAGCAGGAGAAACCACATTTTGGCAAGACTGTGGACGTTTTCAAACATTATTTTTAGTTGATTTATATAAAAACGGCTCACCTAAATACATGTTATGATCGGGAAAGCTGACCAGTTTCAGCAGATTTAGACTGCCTTCATTTGCCTTTGCTCTTCATCATTCAAACGTCTTCTCTCGCTCAGATGAAGGCAGTCTAAATCTGCTGAAACTGGTCGGCTTTCCCGATCATAACACGTATTGAGGTGAGCCGTTTTTATATAAATCATGAATTATCCTCAAGTCTCATTTAATTCTATAATTATTTTTAGTTATTATTAATGGTAACATTTTCGATGTTTGACTCGTATTAATTTTTTTATTTTATTTAAAACAATAAATGCACATTTGGCTACATTTTGCGTAAAAATCGTTAAATTTACGTATTTAGGGGTTGGTTGATAACATATTACTCGAATTTCACGGTTTTAGTTCGACTTAAACATAGATCTAGATAATGTTAATGGACTCAGCCTAAAATATTATAATAACATTCCGTAATGACGCCTCTTAAGTAAGTAATTTTGAATCGACATCCATGGTAGGCTACTATGTCGGCATAATCTATTTAGTACTTTGGATAATCAGTCGGGCGGGCGTCAGAAAACTTTATTACTTATTTTTGTATATACATACTACGGCGCTGTTAATTTATTAATTCCATAATTGTTGATTGGATTTCACCTTGTATAATATATATTTTACCTATAATTTTAATCGTATATATATTGCTACATAAATTAAATAAACCTTTAATCTAGTTCATGCACATTTATCATTTTATTACATATATTTTTTATAAGATTAAATTTGACTTGTGAAACGTGTATTTTATATACCTACTTTACAAAATAAACTATTTGAATTTGAATTAATAAATTACATTCTATGTGAATTGCTGAAAAATGTAGTAGCTAGGTAGCTTGTGGTAATTTTTTCATTATAATGAAATAATGGCAAAACCTTTATCTAAACTGTATTATGAATTGTACATAGTTTTATCAACATAAATTGTACATTTTTCTATACCTATCAGCCATTCTGTGTTATGAATTATTATTGGCAATTTCACTTTATCCGATACGAAACCTAATCACGGCACGACATTAATATTTTAAAAGCTTTTCGAACATCACAAAAAAGCTGAAAAGCTTTGATAAAAACACTTTTATTACGTTCAGATTACCTTACCAGATGCTTCAGAAACTAAATTTTTTTAATACTTTTTACTTATGTCATCCTTTATCTGTGCTATCAAAATCACTTTACAAAAGTAGGTATTTTCGATAATAAACCTCAACATTATGATACTCATAAAGTAACATTTAACGAGGGTTCTTAAATTCAGATAAGTTTTTAAGGGCTTGTTGTGAGATAGCCTGAGCATTATCACAGAATAAGGTTTTTTGCTGAATAAAGTATCGATCATCTTAGAAGATTATTTAGAATATTATTCTCATATACATGTTACTTTGGTCTTACTTGGTTAATTTGTTTTTTTCTTTACGTCTGTGAAAGTTTATTCTTAAATAAACTGTCAAAAAACAATATTTCGCTGTTTATTTCGTAGTGACATCATGTACCTATCTGATTTTGAAAATTCTTTCACAATTAGATAGATAGATAGATAGATAACTTCTTTATTCCATTTCCACAGCATTACACAACAAAGAAAAGAAAAAATACACATTTTACAATTAAAAAACAAAAAAGAAAAAAAAACACAACTAAAACGAATAAATAATGTAAGTGCTGTGGTAGTGGAAAAGGTCCTCAACTCAGCATAATGCAGAGGCAAGCCACTGCCCTGATTTTCAGTTGAGGCCCGTTTCCAAAACCGACCCTATGCTCGTACAAAAATAAGGTGAACAATTGCTAAGAGCCGATGGCAATATTAAAGTTAAAAACAAAAACAAAATTTCTACCATTAGGAAATTACTAGAGTTATTAAAGGTTATTTAAATATTATTTAATCATATAGCAGTTAATAAATAAATGAATTCTAATAATAATAGGTTTATGTTTATATAAATAATTGGAAACATAACATTATGCATAATAATCCAGTTCTATTTATTTTTGGGCTCAATAATTATTTGTTGATAAATACAAAAATCTTTGTATTTAACCCTAAAACTTTTAATTGATTTACACACATGTATGGGTGGTGGCAAATAATTTCATATTTTGGCAGCCCTATAATAATATTGAAAACAGCTTTTAAGGCGATATGCAAAAAAAATACGGGTGTTTCTTTTCTATGTATTTCATGAAATACACGGAAAATTATAATAATTTTCTGTTATATGCATTTTGACTATATAATCTAGGGATTTGAAATTGGAAAACATGTTTGGATGAATTTTCCTCGATAGAAATAATTTTTGAAATGAGGTCTTCAAACACACTTTTTCTCCTCGTTTGACGAATAGGAACCATATACAGAACTCAAACATATTTTATTAGGTGCGTTTTAACAATATCTAGAGATTTGATATTTGAAATTTTGCTTGCTATTTTAGTTTTTTTACTAAAAATATAAAACCAACTTTTTTCCCTTTTGCCCTGAATCCGCCCCTCACGCACTGCGCGATTTTTCGCTTGGAGTGACAGTGACAAAAATACAATTCGTATAGCCTCTTAAAGCCACTTGTTTTATGGATGGGAATATGATTTGTTTAATTAATGGTTAGACTCTTCAGGGATCGTTCAACAATTACGTGATCACCGGAAGGGGGGGGGGTCGGGTGCTTGTATATACATCTGGACTATTTGATTATTTGGGGGGGGCTTCCAAAAATAAATAAATTATATTTAAATATTTACGTCTAATTTTGAAGTCTAAGTGACACTTGGATACATGCTTTAGTTTATTCTCTGAACACGGGCAGTTCCCTAGCTGGGACATGGTCTTTAGTTACATTCACACGGTTGAAACCGCGGTTAAGGCGTATGACCACGCTAAATAAACAACTCGATGTGTGTCGGTACAAATATCAACGGAAACGACATTGAACTAATGTTCATTTCAGCGTACCTTGAAAAGTGGCTGTTAAGACAACCTCTGCGTCTCCGGCTAGCCCAAAATAGTAGAAAATAATACTTTTCACATGGACGCCATGAACGGAAAAAAATTTTTGAACTTAAGTTTTTTAGATCTAAAAATTTCCTATAATTTAGTGAAATAATAATTAAAATCGCTTTAGGCGTTTGGAAGGAGTAAGAGAATTCTTGTGTTAATCATGTGAAACTTTCGATGACTTTTGTTTTTTTTTGTCAAAACTTACAATAGAAAAACAGTTTATGAAACTTAGAATTTATTTTTCACTCTATAATGCCTATAATATATTTATGAAAGTTTTTGGACCATAAGTGTGGGAGGAGTAGGCCTTCAAAGACAGGTCCAAATTGCAGTTGGCGTATCCATTCGCCTTAAAAAGCACACACTCATATTTCTCACGCAAACTAATAGTACACATGCAAAAAGAGGGCGGAGCATCAACCTGTTTGTATCCACGGACAATGTGCTGTCCATCACACATCACATCTTTACTGGCATTTACATTGGGTCTGGCCTCATGCGTTCGCAAGCGCCACGCCCCCTTACCATATCTCCTGATATTTATTTATTTATCAACAACAACATTACACTATCCTTACAAAAGAAGAAAAACGAGGTGTGTCTAGATCGTAGCAGACAGAAATCTGTAGTCTCTGCCTACCCCTCTGGGAGACAGGCGTGTGTATATTATATGTATGTCACTGAAACCTATTTATTGTTTTAGTATTTTTTTTCCGATTTTAACCTCGAATAATTTTTATTTTTTAAAGAAAATAAGACGTTCCTCTAAATCTGTTCCATAAGGCATTTTTAAACAATAAAACATTCAGCCGCCGTGAAAATATTCAAGATGGCAGATTTTATTATGAACAAATGGACCACTTGCGAGGATGAATACTGAGAAGGCACTAAAAGTGCGGCGAACTTACTAGCTTAAGAGGCAGAAACGATTCTACCTTATTAATTTGTATTGAAACAGCATTCGCGATAAATGCGTCTCTGTAACTCTTATAAAGCGTGTTCGTGTTTAAAAAAATGTGATCCCTACTCACCTGTGATTTTGAAAATAAGGTTTTTTTATTAAAATACTATGAATACCAGAATAAAAAAGGTGTACGTGCCAAAAATAAAAAAGTGATTTAAAGATGGATAAATACAGGAATTTGTGATTTCAAGAACTTTCTTATGGATATACATATATGGATGTATGTACCAGTCAAAAAGCGGAAAGGTACATGTGCCATATTTTAGAGCATCAATCAATTCTTTTTTATTTCCGTTATTCGATCTATTCAAAAACCAATTTCACACTCGGCTTTCTATTAGCTATGACGGAAACAATTCTGAGTTAAAATTTATTGAAAAAGGCGTTACTTTGCGGAAGTCCATCATGAATTTGTGGATAAACTTGGCAAGATCATGTCTTTTTTTTTTCAACATCAACTTATACTATACAAATGACTTATATCTTATTTAACTAAGGGATAAGAAAATATACCATGTTTTATGTGACTACAGGAACCATTGCATATCCAAGAGTAGACCGGGGGCGCTAGTAAAGATAAGGTAGACGGGATCTTTAGATGTGGAAAGGATAGATCGCGTATCGGATATGCATCCTAAACTACAGCTTGGATTTGTAGGGAGATGGGCAATATTTATCTATGGGTAAGCATTTTTTTGTCGTCGACCTGCAATAGCTGAAAAATCTGTTTCCCTAGCAAAGACTACGTATTCACAGTAAAAATTCCTATCCCTGAAACAACATCCCTACTTCAAAAGGCGAATTCTAAAAACACTTTCTCTTACAAGGTATAAAAAAAAAATATAAAAAAATATAGTCTCTTATTCATTTTATACTTTATTCTAAATATTTATTAATTTCTTATTTATTATAACACATTTTTTTATATATATGTATACAACGTGTAACAGAAAGGTGTAACCATATTTAAAGAGCTTATTCAGTCAAGGGTATAGAACAACTTTTACTATGGAGCAAACCCTGAAATCTCAAAAAAAAAATCCACCCTTCCATACATTTCAGCCGAGCGGCATTGCATTTTTCTATGAAACACTTGATTTTTTTTTTGAGATACAGGGTTTGTTCCGTAGTAAAAGTTGTTCTATACCATTGACTGAAGAAGCTCCTTAAATATGGTTACACCTTTCTGTTACACGTTGTATATTATGTATATATATTTATATTTACATATACATAGATACATATATGTGTGTTAATTATATATTGTGTTAAGCGATGAAATCTAAAGCTCTAGATTAAGTCACCAGTGTATGTTTTTGTTTAATTATTATTGTTAATTATTACTTATCTTATTACAGTACTCCTTTTTTCTGTATTATCATTAAAACTGTATGTGCTGTTGAAGTCCCAAATATAATAAAATTAAATTAAATTAAAATAAAAAAAATAAAGATGCCTCGTTTAAAAACAAACACTTGCATAATTGAAAATTGCATATTAGTACATAAACCATGAGCGAAATATATCAAATGAATAATTTGATAAACAATGCTTATATTGCATTTTTGTCTCATTCTTTGTCCTTTAAAAAACTCTGTTCATAAAACTTTATCTTTTAACCCATATATTAATAAACAGTATTTTCAAATTAACAATACTAATTTGAATACTAATCAAAAAACTAATTCAGTTTTAAGTTACAAACTCTTAAGCTATTCAGTTGAAAACTTGAAAGAATACCAAGTAACTGAACTGAACTTTATGTAAGAAAGAATATCAGACTCTTCAGTTTTTTAGCTCAGCTATCTGGGAAACCGGGCTAACGACTGAAGCGACATCTATAGGAGAAAATTGTTCAACTCTGTACCACTGAATACATTATGTGCTCTTTGTAAAGGAAGCTTTAGCTATTACTTACTAAACTAGGGCGATCAGACGGGAAATGGTATCACTGAGGTCTTTACTTTATCCGTAGGGTTTTAAAAAACCTTTTCACACCACCTGCTCGACAATGTGCAATTACATATCATGCAACCTCAACGTAAAGTAACGCATTGTATCTCAAGGGATATAAAGTTATATGAAAATCCCTAGGGATTAAAGTGATTTAAATTTAGAACGTCAAATTCGTGTGGAAACTCGTGAAAAACAAATGCCCATATGGGATTGTAAAGAGGTTTGTTCGAAAATCGAACTGGCCACCATAAGCAGAATTCAACAAAAAGAAAAAAAGCGTTTACAAAGAATGTGAAACAAAAGACGGCGTTTGGTGCTGTGATTGTCAGTGAATTTTATTGTTGATAAAAATTTCGAGCTTTTTATTGTCTCGCAGATGGTGTGAAAAGTAGAGTATTCTCCTCTGTAATAAAGCTTGTCTTTGTCTTGGGCAGCTTGAACCCCTCGCTTTACTCAGGACTCTATATAACTCCCTCGCTACGCTCAGGAGTTAACTCTAGAGTCCCTCTTTACGCTCAGGGTTCAATATGCCGCCCGTGACGTAAGACACTGCTTTATTCCCTTAGTGCATAATCTACAATTGTCCATCCATCAGCCTAGTTCGTCCACTGTTGGACATAAGCATCTCCAGGACTTTGCCACTCCCGGCGGTCATCCTGGAAGAATTGCCCATACTCACACACGCTGGGCAGGCGGGTTGTTGAGCGTGGTGCCGGAACCCTCGCACCAGTGACGCCGCTGCCCGTCACCAGTCTGTTCCATATAAGGCCCGGCTATTAAGGATGGATATACCGCCATCCATCGGACCCAGGCATGGTGGACCTCCTGGTTTTTTGCCTGTGAGCTGTCCTCTTACTCTCCCCCGAATTACTTCGAGGGGGTCTCCAAGTAAGATGGTGGTACCTCCACAGTCGAGCCCGGCATCTGCTCTACCACCTTATTATTATAAACACGAAAATTTAAATAATTATAAAGCTTACCGATCTGTGGTCTAGTAGTTCGAACGTTCGAACCCTGTTTATGTCCGCGAGCCCGAGCGCCGACCCTTAATACACCCTTACGCCATCAGGGAAAAATCCCCTGAAGGTACCTATAAATTCACCAAATTCATTCTCCGAACAAAATCATATTGTTGTAATACTTCACACATGTAATGCGACTTTGGCGCGAAACCGTATTTTTACATAAACTTGCCTCATTTTAGGGTTCCTTAAGGAATGGGTAACCTTTATCTAAAGCAAAGACTAAATGAGCTGAAATCTGAACAAAACGATGAAGCATAATATTCATTATTTTTCAATGCAAGTGCTTGTAAAGGCCCACTTTTTATGCATAAAAACCGAACAGAAAGTCGTTTTTTTTTTTTATTATTTACAATAGTTGGCTAACCTGCAGCCTTTCCTGTGTACCATAAATGTTATACTTTTTTTTAACTGTTTAACGGCTCTGTATACAGTCCTTTTGAGCCAATCATAATTTAAAGTTCACAAGATTATATTTGTTTTATTTCCTCACACTATGCATTGAAAAACGTAGTATGATACACGGGCGTAAGAGCAATAAATTACTCGGTTACGTTTAAAACACTCGCTACACTCGTGTTTTAAATCGTCGTCGTAATTTATTCCTTTTCGCCCTTGTAGCATAAACTACTATTATAAATTCGTGTGAGCTTTTAAAAGAGTAAAGCAACTTTTTTATAACACTGCCACTAACGCCCATGATAGAAAGCATCGATGAGACGTAGGATGAGGTGTACTCGCCCTAAAAGTGGAAGAGTGAAAGCAGGTGAGGCATTTAGTCCTTTAATCAGTCTGTCCAGGAACTTCCGCAAAATCTACGGAAGTCGGTAACAGACAAATGATTGATACTACGCAACTGCCCGTAACCACTCTCCAGGTACAGCTTCTCATGACGTCATGGTAGAACAAGACAACTCACTTAGCGGCATGATTTCATCATGAGCGTGACAAGCCACGGCTGAAGCCTACCATCAAAATTTTTTTGCAAATTTGAAGCAAAATCGTAGAATACGTATGTAAGGTGACTTTTGTTTATATGGCCAAATTCATACTGTAGACTCGGTAAGTGGTGAGGATCAAGGTTCAATTACCTTTTTTGCAGATTAGGAAAAAATGTTGTGTGTCCTATACTAATTCACGAACAACTACGAGTCAATTTTATAATACAATAAACAATACAATACAATAAATAATTTTATTATTATTATTATCTGGCAGACATTTTTTTACTTAGTTTAATTTTACTTTAGGAGACATTTTAGTGTTATAGGTAAATTTGTAAGGTTTAATTTTAATTTTATTTCATGTTATTTAAGTTTTTATATTTCTGTTAATAAAAAACATTTAATAATTATTATTATAATTAGTATAGGAAGCCAAAATTTTATATTGCGTTTTTTCCAAAAAGGGTCATTGAACTTTGGTCCTGACACTTACTTTGTACTACTGAATTTGGCTATATAAACAAAAGTTACTTTATATGTCGATGGTTTGAAGTGAAAATTACACTTGACGGACCCCATAACTTATACCGACGTACACGCTTATCCGATTTTTTTCTGTAAGTCAACATCTTACGACATTAGTTTTGCAACACATACGCAGAACGTAATGGGTTTATCGAATAAAGTAAAGTAAAGTAAAGGCTGGCTAAAAGCCTGTCAGGCTCGCGTGTTACCGCACAACATTTATAAAGTAAATAAAACTATCGACCGTCGAAACTTTTAGATCATTTTAAAACCCTGGGTTGGGCAAACCTATAGAGAGGGCATAGATAATTATCTATGAGAGAGGGTGAATAATATTAGAGTGATGAAAGAAATTCAGAAATACGTATTTGTTTTTATAGCACGCCGTGCGTAAAATGACCGCTTTACGCACGCATTTTCCGCACTTGTGCTATAGAAAATTATACGAAACTCGTGCGTACGAAGGCTCGTGCCGCAAACTCACACTCGTCAGAAAACGTTTCATCGCTCTCGTATCGTAATGTACTATTGTATTTGTATGTATAATGTTATACTTATGTATTTATTTTAGGTATTTGCTATCTATTTATCAACTATTATTTATTTTGTGCACTACCTTCGCATTATTTTTTCCAACAATTTATTTTCACCCAAATGTTGTATGGAAGAAATCACTATAAGGGATACGCCAATCAATTGTTATCTTCTTTTATAAGTTTGTTCTTGTAACTATTTTATTTATTTTAGTGTTTGTATTTGTCTTGTCTTGTCTTGTCTGATGTACGAATAATAAACTAGCTTGAAATAACAAAAAATTACGCAAAATAGTATTTGTTTTTGTTTGTATTCCCCTAATGTAAAATAATGACCTCCTTGATTGAACGAAGTACATGATTAAGTTTACACCTGTATATGGTACGTAAGTAGAAGAAGATAAATCTCGTTTGGGCCACCCAAAAGAGACGTATCCTGAGTCCTGACCAACCCCTCTGAACACGCGATATGACGGCAGTGCTTTGTATCACCATAGGTTTTAAAAATAGCGGGAAGTGAAGAGAAATAATTACGAAGATGAAAGATCTGACCTTGGGAAGGAGCTGCATGCACCACAAACCACGCTTCGCCTGAGCCACCAAGTCTCTGGTGTTCTCCAAGATGGTTTTCTTCTTCCTCTTCGTGCCTGGTTGCGCTCTTCTCGGCTAATCTTCTTCGTAATAGTAATAGATGAAAATGAGGCGCACAGCGGGTGCGATCTCAAAATGGCGGGCGGTAGGGTCGAGGTAGGACCTAGTCGAATGACAATCAGCGTATACCTCCGGCGTGAAAGGCTTCTGATTGACGACTGATTGATTTGCGTCCAAAACTAAGCGGGTGGAGATGCAGCGAAAATGACAGTTGCAAATATTAATTCACAACTACCTCGCAGTATGAGAGCCACAAGAAGTGGCGCGAACATTTGCCCCCGGCGTTAAAACCATTGGTTTTAAAATAAGAATAGAAAAGTAAAAATAAGACAGAGAATAACGAAATTTTGAAGCGGGGGCAAAGAAAGGAGTTATTGAGATGGGAGAGGGCAAAGACGCACGACAGGTCGTTTGTAAACACCTGTCGTCGTTTTGACAGAAGCTACCCTAATGACATTATCTTTGCCAGGGTATACAGCTACAATAACACCGAGCGGCCATTGAAGCGGTGGAGTGTTATCGGTAACTACAACGACAACAGATCCAATTTTGATTGGGTTGGAAGGTGTATTCCATTTTCCTCTAGACTGGAGAAGATGGAGATAATCATTCTTCCATCGCCTTGCGAACGATTCTACCATTTGATCAAGCAACGCGTAGCGACGTAATAAATTAACTGGCTCATCAGCCACCTTACAAGCGGGTAATTCTTTTAAAGGAGTTGACATCAGAAAATGTGCAGGAGTTAACGCGCTAAGTTCAGATGGATCTTCACTCAGCAGCGTAAGCGGACGAGAATTTATGACACATTCTATTTGCGTAACTACAGTTAATAATTCTTCGTAGGTCAACAGTTGAGTACCTACTACTCTATGCAAATGCGTCTTAAATCCTTTGACATATATCTCATAATGTCCCCCAAAATGTGGGCTACGTGGAATATTAAATTTCCATTGTATTCTATGATCGGCAAGTTCATTCGCGAAAGACGTTTTAAATTCTTCGGAGTTTGTCAAATTGTAAATTTCTGAGAGGGCATTTCTAGCGCCTACAAAGTTCGTAGCATTATCTGAATATACGAAAGACACTGCTCCACGTCTAGATAAAAAACGTTTGAACGCGGAAAGAAAAGTGTTCGTGCTAAGATCAGTTGCCAATTCAACGTGAACTGCACGAGTCACCAGGCATACAAATATGCAGAGGTAACATTTGACGGGACGGACTCCACGTTTTCGATACGGAGTGATACTGATAGGACCACAATAATCCACAGCGCAGTGGACAAAAGCTTTAGCCTCATTAACGCGGCATGATGGTAAATCTGCCATGAAAGGGAAGGTTTGTCTCGGCTTCGCCTTAAAACAATAATTGCAGCTATGTATTACGCGACGAACAATATTTCGACAGGAAAGTATCCAAAATTTTTGGCGGATTATTGACATTAAAGCCACTGGTCCAGTGTGACAATTTTTGCGATGATAATGAATGATAATCAATTCGACAATATGATTTTTACGAGGTAACAACACAGGGTGTTGTTGATCGAACGTCATGTCTGTGTTGCGAAGTCGACCACCAACGCGTAACAATCCATTTTTATCTAAAAATGGCGATAGTCGATTTAAAGCGGGAGAACAAAGTTTATTTGACTTTAATCTTTTTATTTCATCAAGAAAATAAAATGCTTGAAGAGCTTTAATCAATGCAACTTCAGCGAAATCCATATCGGTAGCGGTAAAAATATTAGAGCGCGGTAAAATACGTAAAAATCGGTAGATGTAAATGATTGTGTGTAAAAGCACAAGCCATGACGAAATTCTTTCCGAAAGAGAAAGAAGTGGATGCGGTTCTTCATTACTAAAAGCGGGAAGAGAAATTGTTTTTGATTCCGGCAAGTTTTCTTCAATAGAAGCTGATTCTATTGTTTTGATTGGCCACTCTTTAGCGTCCAGATAAAGCCAAGCAGGTCCAGTGAACCAGAGCGGGTGACTCATCAACTGCGTGGGAGTGAGACCACGGGAAAGACAGTCGCTCGGGTTTTGAGAACCAGCTGTATGGTAAAAACATTCAGCGGGAATAGCGGATATTATTTTTGTTATACGCGTCGCGACAAAGGTTTTAAACCTGTGCGGTGAGGAATGTATCCAGTGTAAAGTTACCATAGAATCGGTAAAACAGTAAATACGTTCAATATTGTGACGTATTTTATAAGCGTCAACTACACGACGAGTTAATTTCGACATGAGTAACGAGGCACAAAGCTCAAGGCGGGCGACACTGACGGTCTTGAGCGGACAGACTTTTGACTTTGCGCATACCAGCCGAATGCTAGTGCAAGTGTCTGAGTCATCTTGTACTCTAATATATACGACACATCCGTATCCACGTTCACTTGCGTCTGCAAATGATATTATCGAAATTTTCGAATTTTGGAACACGTCTAAGTGGCGTTTAATACGTAAATCCCGCAAAACAGGTAGCTCCTTCAAATAGTTTTGCCAAATCTGCGCAATATCAGAGGGTAGTGTTTCATCCCAGTCTAATTTTAAAATACAGATTTTCTGCAAGAGTAATTTTGCGTACAAGATCACAGGAGCGGTAAAGCCGAGGACGTCGTACTGACGTGCTATCACGGACAAAACATTGCGTTTAGTACATGGGCGACTATCTAGCGATACAGTAAAAGAGAACTCGTCAGAATCAGGCGACCACTGTAAGCCAAGAACTTTAAGAGTTTGAGTTTGTTCTTCAAAATTCTTACTAGAATTTAAGCGGTGAGTATCAGGCAGTGTATCAAGTAACTGTTGACAGTTACTAGACCACTTGACGAGCTCAAAGCCACCGGCCTTAAGCAATCCTACCAGCTCATCTCTGAGCTGTAAGGAGCCCTGCACGGTGGGCGTGCTATAGCAGATGTCGTCCATGTAACAGTTTCGTGCGGCTGCAGTAGCGGCGAGCGGGTACGCTGAACTCCCATCCTCACAGAGTTTCCTGACTACTCTCATCGCAAGGAAAGGGCTACTACGTAGTCCAAAGCAGACGCGATTGAACTGATAAGCGATAAGCGGTGAACACGTGTCAAAGCGGTATAAAAACTTTTGAAATTTGCGATCATCGGCGTTAACCAAAACTTGTAAGAACATTTGTTTGATATCCGAGGTAAAAGCGATTTCATACAAGCGGAAGTCAAGTAAAATTAAAAACAAATCGTTTTGCAAATTAGCACCTGTGTGCAGCGTGTCATTTAATGAGACACGAGTACCATCAGCGGAGTCAGTCTTAGTACTGGCATTCATACAAATACGCACCTTTGTCGTTGATTTATCAACACGCACTACGGGATGATGCGGAATATAATAACCAAGAGATAATTGGTCATCATTATGAAGCGGGGATATGTAACCTTTAGTTAGGTATTCATTTATTATATTGTTATACTCGGAACGTAAATCTGCGTTAGAAACAAACCTACGCTCAAGAGACATAAAACACTTTTTTGCGTGATGGTACGAGTTTCCTAGTATGTTAGGATTCCGTGCGAACGGTAAAGAAACCGAATAGCGACCAGCGGGGTCACGTGACACATTGTTAATAAATAATTTTTCACATTCATCATTTGCGGGACTAGAAGCAGGTTCACAATGCACCTCTTCTAATTGCCAAAATTTTTGTAAAATAAAATCTATTGGCGGTTCAATCTCCATATAAGAGCATAACGAAATTGAACATGCGGTATTTTGGTAAACAGGCGTATTACCAATTAGCGTAAAACCGAAGATGGTCTGAAATCCCGTCGGCGTACCCGGGGGACCAGAGACGCGGCCTGATAACAAGATATCCGCGAATAAAGATGCACCGATAAGAATATCAATCTCACCCGGTAAGTAAAATGTTTCATCAGCAAGTGTGATATCTTTTAAATACGAAAGCGTAGACAAATCCACCTGCACCGATGGTAAGTTGTCGGTAATACGGTCGATTACATAAGTGTCAAGCGAAATTGAAACCGAATCATCAAATCGTGAAAACAATTTAAGGTTTGTCGCACCCTTAATTGGGTTTGATGAGGAGCCGATGCCCTTAACAAAAGCGCGGGGAATTTTTTCATATTTTAAGTTAAGCTTCTCACAACAGGAAACCGTCGAAAAACTGGATTGTGACGCAGGGTCGCAGAGCGCACGTAGACGGACAGACATACCGTTAGAATCTTTCACGATCACTTGAATTGTACCTAAAAGGCATGTTTCATTACGCTGCGAGTTAGGCTGTAAGTTACATAAAGAAATATTATTACTCGCAGTTGGTACGGATTGAGAATCATTAGTCATATGTTCTGTGTTAGTCGCCGATACGGCAGGATCCACCAACCTCGAAGATTGCGTATGTGTGCGTGGAGACACGGTAATATTTTGACCAAGCGCGGTGTGAGTATTCATCACATTTTGTTTGCGGCACAACATCGAATGGTGTTTACAATTACAATGGCGGCAATTATAAGACGATTTACAAGCGGAATTGTTATGCGTAATACTTAAACAATTGGTGCAACCGTTATTAGATTTGATGAACTGAAATCTTTTCTCGATATCTAGTTTCACAAATTCGGGACACTTATATAAATTATAGTGTTTTAATTGTTTACATAGCGGACAACAATTATTATTGGTCGAAGCGGAGACAAAAGCATGGGTTGACTTGGTACTGTACCCGGTTTTGTTGTTATTATTATTAACGGAGCGGTTCGGAGCGGGAGCGGTAATTGCGGGTGCAGTGCGGTTCAGTATCTTAGTTTGTTCCCGTAAAAATGATATTAATTCATCATAATGGGGTAAATCGGAACCACGTTTAAACATTTCAAATGAACGAGCGGTTTCAACATCAAGTTTTTTAAGGGCCAAATACATAAGGATAAAATCCGAAAGATCTTTAATATTCAGTGATTTTAAACACGAAACAGCGGAACAGAACTTGTCTAAAAACAAGTCCAAGTTTTTTGAACTAGCGGTAGTTAAAGGGCGAAATTCAAACATTTGATCCAAATAAGTAGTGGCTAAACTACGCGAGTCTTGAAAAGTAGAAACGAGTGTTTTCCAGATTATGTCGTAGTTAGTTGCGTTCGGTGTGATTCCAGAACAAATCGAAAGTGCCCGGCCAGAAAGTTTACCCATCAGGTATTGTACTCGTTCGTTGTCGGTCAAGTCCGGATTATCGTGAATCGTGGTTTTAAATGTTTCATAGAATGTTGGCCACATAGTAGCTTCACCAGAAAAACCAACGAGTTCCAGTTTTGGAAGCTTGATAGTAGGTTTTTTGGGACATTCCATGTCAAGTGGAGCTTTAACTTTAGAGTCAGCCGATTTCGAAGAATGTGATAACTTCCGGTTGATGTATTTGCAATGGGAGTAAAGATCCTCAAAAGCTGACCAACTTTGATAATTTGGTTCAAAATTAGGATTTATCAATACCTCTGTGTCATTAATTTCATCTATGATTACATGAATTTCTGAGCGTACAGTATCCAAAGTTTCGACATTGGCCATAAACAATTCTGCCGAAGAAACATCCTCTAAAGCGGTTTTAGAAAAGTCATAAACTCTCTGAAGGCGATTAAACAATTCTTGCCTTTTATTTTTAAGCTTCTTTAAACTATACGACATCTTTAATTTTGCAGCTTCTGCGGAATTTGGCATGTTATATAGTACAAAGTTAGGCAAGTACCAGAACTATTGAAAGTTTTATACTGACTACAACATAGAATAATGCTAATGAGTTAGAGATAACACGGGCGGCGGACGAACCTGTGTACGAGTACCTCTCGATAATATTAAGAATTAGCAGGTAGGCAGATAATATTTTCTGTGAAATGATCAAATGGTATAATCGCAGCGGATAAATTAACAGAATGGCGTATTTCACTGTAGATAATTTATAATTTCCAGTATATAGGAAATGGAATCACTAATATTTTGACGAATGCGGGGTTTTAATGCATAGATAATGCAAATAAGAGCGGGAATGCGGGGTAATACTGCGGGCAGAGTGAAAATTAGAGCGGAATTCACGTGTTCTTTAGACAAAGAACATGAAGATAGCGGTTGGAAATACCAAAAAATGGTTATAGATCGCAGATCAAAGGGCCTAAAATGGATCTAGATCCGGCTCGAATGGCCAAAAAATGAACACGCGATATGACGGCAGTGCTTTGTATCACCATAGGTTTTAAAAATAGCGGGAAGTGAAGAGAAATAATTACGAAGATGAAAGATCTGACCTTGGGAAGGAGCTGCATGCACCACAAACCACGCTTCGCCTGAGCCACCAAGTCTCTGGTGTTCTCCAAGATGGTTTTCTTCTTCCTCTTCGTGCCTGGTTGCGCTCTTCTCGGCTAATCTTCTTCGTAATAGTAATAGATGAAAATGAGGCGCACAGCGGGTGCGATCTCAAAATGGCGGGCGGTAGGGTCGAGGTAGGACCTAGTCGAATGACAATCAGCGTATACCTCCGGCGTGAAAGGCTTCTGATTGACGACTGATTGATTTGCGTCCAAAACTAAGCGGGTGGAGATGCAGCGAAAATGACAGTTGCAAATATTAATTCACAACTACCTCGCAGTATGAGAGCCAC
The DNA here is from genome assembly GCA_934047225.1 of Ypsolopha sequella. Taxonomy (NCBI): domain Eukaryota; kingdom Metazoa; phylum Arthropoda; class Insecta; order Lepidoptera; family Ypsolophidae; genus Ypsolopha; species Ypsolopha sequella. Next base: position 4,749,021 of record OW204002.1, on the reverse strand, counting down.
AAGAAGTGGCGCGAACACCCTCTTTTATGTATCTTTAGTTGCCAACTGGACTGGTTGCCTATCATCCAAAAGATAGATAAAAACTGAACTTACAAAATAGCCTTTAGTGGGTATTGAACTATTTACGAACTGTGTCGTCACTTCAAGTGCGAACATATCCTTAGACAATCGGAATTCAATAGTATAACTATGTTTTTGATGATAGGCACCCAGCCCAGTTGGCAACTGGCGACATAGTGAAGAAGAACAATGTATGTTTGTTTATAAGACGAGAAAGAGGTGTGTCAGTATCATAGTAGATGGAAACCTTGCCTACCCCTCAGGGAGACAGGCGTGAAGTTTAACAGCCGTTTTCAATAATCTACCTCTGGTTACAGATAGATCGATATCCACAGTAAGCGGTTGCTTTGTATCTATCCTCAGAATGCGTTTCACATGCTTTAGTAACACTTAACTATCTTTCGAAAAGGATAGGTAGCCGTCCTATCCGTGCCCTCCCATGTGTTTCGTTACTACAAATGAAACATTTGACAATAAATTTTTAATAACTAGATTTCGAAGTTTTTAGGGTTCCGTAGTACCTAAAAGTACCGTTCGTATGTCACAGCCTCATAACTTTAGCACCGTTAAAGATAAAGACATGAAATTTGGCACAAAAATAGCATTAATTTGCCCACATATTAAGGTGTAAAAACATATGAAAAATTTGAAATTGTTCAAAATATTTCCAAAACAAAAATAAGAAAAATAAAAAATATTAGCATAAAAATACAATATGGGTATCAAATTGTAGGGATTAAAAATTTGATTGTAAAAATTTATATTTTCAATACTGAGACTGGTTTTGAGAAATCTTTAAAAAACCCCAAAAATATGTATGTCCCCGCCCCCTTATCTCCGAAACTGGTAAACGGAAAAATATGAAAAAAATGTCAATTGTAGACAATAACTGGCCAATTACAGGAAAACTATAGAAATATAAAAAAAGAAGTAAAATAAATAAAAAAGATATTTTATAAAAATACAATATGGGTATCAAATTGTAGATATTAAAAAGCTGATTATAAAAATATATCCTTTTACTATACTTAATGGCATTGGTTTCGAGAAATCTTTACAAAACCACGAAAATATGTATGTCCCCCCCCCCCTTATAAAATATGAAAAACAATTATGGTAATATGTGTTTACGTAAAGATTACAGGAAATATAAAGCGATCGAGAAATTCACGAAAAAAAATGACAAAATTAAATTTATCATCCACAATACGGAACCATAGGTACGCGAGTCTGACGGCCGGTTTTTTTATAACTAAACTTTCGTAGATTATTGATAAAATACTACGTATAAGTAAATTTTATAATTTCTAACTTGTTTAAAATACATGTTTAAACAAAAAACTACAAAATGTTATGCCATAGTTATGTAAAATGGTCTTATAATGAAAAATAAATAACTTCAAATCGATAGATTGTAAGATAAACTGCAGAAAATCACCGATACAGCGAAATGCTATCTCTGGTAGTTTGACATATCTACAGATAGCTGTAAAACCATTATTGAAACGGATTTGCGCGCCATCCCATAGAAAAATCTCTATCTCTAGTAAGCGGTAGCTCCTCCCAAGGATAGATAGCAAGAAAAGATCGCCCTTGCTATCTATCCATGCGTTATTGAAACGTAAAAACGCCTGGATAGATAGAAATTGTTACTTTAGTAAGGCTTAACCCTGGATAGATAGGTTATTGAAAACGGCTGTAAGAGGATGGCGTACCCTAGCATCTTTTTTTATTACCCGTCCAGCACAACAAGTCTAATGGCAAAGACCTTATTTGCTTTTCATAGAGGCGATTACATGTTGGCTCTTTGGCCTCTTTTTCTTAGACGCGTAATACTAGTGATCACGCAGCGAAACAACAAATTGGTGTGTTTTTAGCTAATACTGAAATATTTTGTAGGGAAAAAAATATTGAATTTAGGTGATATACCTTCATATTTCTATTACCTATTTTACGAAAAAAAAATCAAGTTGATCTCTTAACCGCGTTCTTCAAGCGAACGTTTGAAAACCAAAAAAAAGAGGGTGCAAAACATTTTTTTTTGACAAAAGTATAAATCTTAGTACATTGTTTATACGTAAGATCCCTAGAGAAAAGATTAATAAACCAAATATATTTGTTTCAATACAAGGAGAGTCCGAATTTCTTCAAACGAATCCTAGATAGACTGGAGTTGGTCATGCTCTAGGCTCAGGTAGTCTTAATAGAAATATCTTTTGTTCAGCTTTATTTACTTGCGTCCGTTGACGACAGACGCTCGCTTAAGAACGAATTTGAAACATGTCGCGTATCACAAGGTAATTCATGTAAATATATCAGTTTTTAACCCGCCACTGGTGACGTGTATTTGACTTACATTGTTGGTGACCCCGGTCTCAAGCACCGGGGTTTTTGACTATGAGTTTTTTAATGATTTACTGTTCTTGCTACTTTTCATTGGAAAGGTTATAAAATTCGTTTATTTTTTCAATATAACATTGGTATTTCATAAATCAAATCTTTATTTAACATTAGACAATATCTTTGGATGCATTAAAATAATAAGGTATTTGAACAATATTTTTTACAATCTAAATTATTTAACGAAGTCTTATGACATTGGAAACATACATGGTAATACTTCTACCAAAAAAAAAATATGAACACTAAAATCACTCATCTTCAACAGCCAAACAACTCGAGCAAGTAGGTACTACTTGCTCAAGGCATACATATTTTTTACATTTATGGCAAGAAAACGGTAGGGTGTGTGGAAGCTATTCGAAATCGCAATGTAATTCGATGAACGGTGAAAAAAATTATAGATTTTTTCGAACTACCCGGTCTCACAGACTTATAACGTCACCAGTGGCGGGTTAAATAATTAATTATTTATTTACTTGCATCTGGCTATGATATAAATACAACAACCTAAAACATTTCCTCATAAATAAGTGCTATTACAATACCACTGAATTTTTTTAATGATAAGATTATATACTTTTACTAATTACAAAATAAAATACTTCAATGGCCCTGCGAGGAGAAAAATATTATTTATTTATTTATTAGGAGCACCTAATAAATACACAAAAAAGTATAATACTATTAAATATGAAGGGTTAGCATCCGTGTGTTGTAACGTTACAGGTGCACACGTTTTACAAATAACAGAGAGCTTTATCAGAAGTTAAATGTAACAATTACAATATACATGATAATACTTTTGATATTAATATATATAACAATTATTAATATTTTTGTTTGTGTGTGTTACCAAAGTTTATTGTATATAACATATTTGTTACAGCTAGTTGCCTCTCTTGTTTTTGCTGCGCCCCTTGACAGGGCGTCACTTGTATTATTCCTTCTTGTCTTTATACTTGTGAATTGGCAATAAATAAATGATATGATATGATATGATACCTACAAGCTTGACAAAAAATAATTTGAAAAACATGAGGGCGCTATACCACACATGTGGTCACACTATACATGCGCCCAAAACTGTATACTGTGACCAAAATGTTTATTTTCACCTGTTACCGCACCAAACTATTTTTGCCAAGTTCTCCGAAAACATAGCTAAGAATAAAAATTGTATTAAAGTGCAAAATTATTTAACTTTTTTTGTATAGTAAACTTCCTAGTGTTTAAAAATACACTGACAGAAATGTTAAGTATTCTAAAGAAAACATCTCTCGAAAACAACGAGTTACGAAGGAAAATGTTGGCTATGCGAATTGAAATTCTTTTAAAACGAATGAAACCAACATTTTTCAGGGTTCCGTACAAGATGTTTCGTCCAAAAGGGTCGAAAATTAACCATTATAGCGGAACTTTGTTGTCCGTCCATCCGAAAAGAAAATCATAATTGCTTAAAATGTTACCACAAATGGTAATATTTTATATCAAAAATACGATATCGTTATTACTGGGAGGTTAATTAATATTTAGGTATGCTATATTTACTTGTATAGATTTACTTGTATAGATTTCGAGAAAACCTGGAAAAACTACAAAAAAAATGTTTCAATGCAAGTGCTCGTAAAGGCCCACTTTTTATGCATCATAACATAACCGATTAGAAAGTCGATTATTTTGCCCTAGGGCTTTATTATTTTTTTTTTATTTATTTACGAAAAGTTGGCTAACCTGCAACCTTTCCTGTGTACCATAAATATTATACTTTTTTTTCCACTGTTTAACGGCTCTGGATACAGTCCTTTTGAGCCAATCATAATTTTAAAATCACAGGATTATATTTGTTTTATTTTTCACACTATGCATTGAAAATTGTGTTTTAAATTGTCCTCGTAATTTATTCCTTTTCGCCCTTGTAGCATAAACTACTTTTTTTATTTCCCCCTTAGTTCCGAAACGAACGAACCGAAAGTTATGATACTGACACGAGTATTGTTTAGGTAATACAAGTGTACATATAAAATAAAATAAAAATAAAAAAATAAAAATACATTTATTGGTCTATAAAACACAAGCATACAAAACAAAATAGCAACACAAATTAAAACAGACAAAGTAAGACATTTTGTAAAAAACATAATTCCTGACACCTACGCTGGCTTTGCAGCCGTCTTGCAGCATGTCAGTTACAATAATGTAATCAGGGATATAGACACATATTTAAACAATAAAAATAAGAATAATAATAAAATTGTGAACTTAATTCTAAATAGTGCACGCTTTTGTGAGTAAGGTGAGGGTGTGTGAGAGTGTGTGTGTGTTTGTAAGGATTTATGAAAGGTTTACTGGATCAGGAAATACGAGTATTGTGAATGATGTATTCGGGAAGTTGCACCTATTTAACTATCTCTAAAAGTTTTTCTGTCTTCTCGTAGTTGAGAGGCATAAGCCATAATTTGATTTGTTTCATATACTCTTTGGGTTCCATCACGTCGCTATCCTTAGCAAATTGTTTTAAAAGATAAGGCCCCAAAAAATTTCCGAACTTCTGTGCAAAGCTAGTTCCACATAAAGGTGTTTCCAAAATGCATCTTCTTCTGCTTGAAAATAGTTTGACATCTTTATTTATACAGATTATATGTTTAAGAACAGAAAATACAAAAAGTTGTCGCACTGACATCACTTTAGATTCTAATAGCAACTTGTGGGTTGGGTGTTTATACGGCTTTTTGAAGAGAATATAATATATAGATATATAATATAATTAGAAATAGAATATAATATAATAGATAATTTATTATAAATATAATAAGATAAAAAAATTAAAGAGATAGTTTTATATACTTTATACAATTTATTTAAATGTTGTCTTGACTTAGAATTTAATAAAGAATTTATACTTTGACATTTAAGATTTCTAATTTGCAATTTAAGTTTTAGAATTTAAGAATTTAGAATTGAAAAGAAAATCAGGTCAGGGTCTCTCTATATGCCAAAATTCATTTACATTCTCTTTTCTATGTATATGTCCACGTTGATATAGGTATACTTTTTAAGTATAGTACGGACCCTTCGGGCGTGAGTTCCACTCGCACTTAACCATAGAACGGAATTTAACATTATGAAACTATCCCACAATTTTATTACTTTAGAGCGAATAACCGCTTTTATATTTAAGGTACTTTTAATGGATTTAAAGATTTCAATCAATTATACACAAATTCCTATACTTTTATTCCACAAATATTTATTTTTATTTTACTTACGGAGACCGGTTTCGTATGACATCCTCGGGTCACCAAATTATTTATTTTAATACTTTAATAAATATATATTGTATGCCTTAATTAGCTTTTTATTTATAATTACACAATATAACACAATATATGCGACCATGTGTCGCAATCCCGTTCTGATCTTAACTGGCTTAATATCCGAAATATTTTAACGCTTCTTTGGAACATCCTCAATGATCCCCTCTCCCCCTCTTACCTGAAAGAAAGTTTCGTTTCCCGTGATTCCCTTGGTCGCCTTCATCGCCCAGAGAACCATTTACTTTTGTGCACCCCCTCACATAAAACTGACATGTTTACAAATTCATTCACAATTTACGCAATACGTCTTTGGAATAGCTTACCACTCATCATTCGAGAGTCTTCATCAATAGCTGTTTTTAAAAATAGAGTCATGCAGCACTTTTTACATATGCAAAGTAATTAATAGCACATTTACTTTATCAATCCTTGTATGAGTTTTGAATCTTTCTCTTAATTGCATATTATATTTAAATAATATGTATTTGTATATATGTATGTATGTATTTCTTTTATTATTTGTATTTTATAGTAAGTACATTTGTTTATTATGTAGATATTATGCTCCGTTTGTTTATATGAATATTTTAATCTGTTTCTACGATACCTTTCCCCGCACTACCCAATAACGATCCACAGCACCAAAGGTTAACTGAAAGACAATGCTAGATAGCATTAAGTTCGCCTTCTGTACAATTTTTTAGTGCAATAAAGAATTTTATTATTATTATTATAACTTGAAATATATACAATAAATAAAAGAAAATTATAACTTGAAATATATTTCGGCCCTTAGTGGGCCGTCATCAGTCAAGTATTAAAAAAATTACGAATATACCATAGTAATAAAAAAGACAATATTTTTCTTAATCAACGTATACTTATTATGATTTAAAAGGTACTTGTACTTGTCCACAAATTCTTATATCAAATAATAAAAGTTGGTGGACAAGTACAAACACCTTTTAAATCATTTATTTTAATAGTAATTTAAGGAAACATCTAAAATGGTAAACAAAGGTGTACCACCTATTTGTGGAATAAAAGTACAGAAATTTGTGTATTATTTATTGATCATGATATTCCATCAAGCAACATCATTAGAGATTTTATATTAAAAATACATTCCTCGTTATATAGGTTATTTAAATCTAAAAAAGTTACTTTTTATACTTCATAATTCTTCCATTGCAAGAAAAATTTATTAATGAATTGCTTGCTCTCGAACAAACGTAGGTAGGAACAACCTACTCCCCTAAAAACTTTGTTTAATCGGTAAAAAAATTGCAATTTACCCTAAGGTTCCAAGAACTAGTAATCGCATTAGGCACACGATCGTATATACAAGGTGACTTTCTGATCATCGTCCAAATTCCTACTGGTGGCTGGGTAAGTGATCAGTATCATGGATCAATAACAATTTTGGTGAAATTCTGGGACTGGAACTGAATTTATATGGGAAGCCGAAATTTCATTTTACGAATTTCACAAAAATTGTTACTGATCCAAGATACTGATCACTTATCAAGCCTCCAGTATGAATTTGGACGATGATCAAAAAGTCACCTTGTATAGTTGTTTCTTGGCTCCATGTAAAGCACTCAGTGCTCCATTAGATCGAAGAAATCCCCAGCAGTTGTGATGAAATCTGTCCGTTCCGCTAAGAGGATAATTACAGGAGTGCCCCAGCATCTACATTACCCTGGGAACCGGGTCCGTTGATGCTGCTCTTGGTCCAGAAACCTTTAAATAATTATATTGTAAGTACAGTAGATGTTATTATTAGAGTGCATTACAAGAAAGAAAAATTTATTAGAAAAACATCTCTGAGAAAAAGAGCGTTGTAGATCGCAGTGGACTAACTCGCTACGAGATGGAGCATTATCCAAGTTTAATTTTTCTTCGGAATAGAAGAGCTTGTATGACTAGATTGTATATAAGGTCTTTCAATTGAAATGGAAAGTAATTTAGGAGGTGATTCAGTATCGTTGATACATCACATTCCACTGCAAAGTACTTTTTTTTGCGCGAACTTTTTCTTCACTTCTCCATACAAACTGAGTCAGCTGATCGGACCACTTTGTACTGAGCAGCGAAAAAAAAGTTCGCGCAAAAAAAAGTGCTTTGCAGTGGAATGTGATGTATTAACGATACTGAATCACCTCCTAAATTACTTTCTATTTAAATTGAAAGACCTTGTATATAAGGTTAAATAATATTAGTTGGCGAAACTCAAAACATAGGTAGTACTACTCTATATGAACAACTGTTTGTATGGGAGCTAAGCGAAATTCTTATAATTTGTTTTCACCTTTCCATACTGGACCAGTCAGTTGATCGGGGCAATTTGTATGGGAGGAAGTGAAAAAAAGTTGCGAATTTCGCTTAGCTCCCATACAAACAATTGTTCATATAGACTAGTACTACCTATGTTTTGAGTTTCGCCAACTAATATTATTTAACCTTATATAACGTAATATTTTACAGTTCCTTAACTCTCTGCTACATAAATAAAAATTTTGATTGTAACATTTTAGTTTTTCAATAGGCATGTATATATTTTAATCAATTTAATTATAAATAACAAGTTTTTACTAATAGCTTTTCTTATTTTTATAACAAAAACTAAAATGGCTAGAAATATCTTGATAAAGATACTTGTCATCCATCAACCTAGTTCGTCCACTGCTGGACATAAGCCTTTCCAGGACTTTGCCACTCACGGCGGTCATCCTGGAAGCCACTTGTACTGTTTCACATTATCTCTTTAAGGTAACTCCAACCGGTTTTGCGTCACGGCATTATCAAGGAACTTGAAAAATGTCCAGTTAGCAAAATGTAGATTTTGTTAAAGTTCATCTAATAAGATATGTTTTGGGTCTGTACATGATAATTATTCGTCAAGCTATGAGAAAACGTGTGTTTGATACTGAAAGTAGTAAAATTACTCCAAAAAGTGCCTAATATTCGCGGAGTCGCTTTATGTTGACAAAAGGTGCGTTAGCGGGTGTTAAAACCGGCCATGTTAGGCTAGCTATAGAAAGCTTTCAAGAGAAATTTATTTAATTTAAAATTTCCAATATTCACGTTTCTGCCCCGTGTAGCCAATGTAAAGTACCTTGTAAAGTTAATGCTTCTTCTACAAAACTATACTGAGTGCAAGTTACGATAGTAGAAAGAATGCACAATCGACTTTCCCGAACGTACAAAGGTTTTTACGATACGAATGAAGTTTTGGCTTTGAAATATGCTGATAAGTGCAAACTTAGGTAGAGGTTAAATTTCTTTTTACAAAGTTGTAGTACAAAATAGACGAGACGTGTACATAGGGTTGCCAACCGTACTTTTAAATAAAGTATTTTACGTTATTTTGGGTCTCTATACTTTATACTTTTGAATACCAATAAAGTACGTGAAAGTACTTTATTTCAATCTTTACGTAAAATTAGACTTACACTGAAAATACCAGCCAGCGAAAACACAGCCGTAAAGAACTCTGAGGGAAAATGTATGACTTGTGCGTTTGTGTTTGTGGAAAGAGCACAAAAAACAGTTTCACAAAAGGATTTCAAGCCTGGCCTTCCTAGTTCCTACCGTCCGCTGCATTGATGTTTTTTTTGTTTTCATTTTGGACACCCTTGAATATAGGATACTTTTTTTTAAAGGACCGTACTTTTTATTTACCTTCCCTGAAATCAGATATACTTTATTTATTCTAAAAAAAGTTGGCAACCCTACGTGCACACCAGATGTTAAAAATAAAGTATTCTTCTATCTGTATTATTCTTCTATAAAATGTATGTTTCAGAATTTATTTCATCAGAAGAAATCATTTTGTATAGTAGCAGCAGTAGCTCCATTAGTATTTAGACCAGACATTGCAAATGTTAATAAACGCACAACGCCCTTGTGAGCGTTCAATATGTGCATTATTAGCTGGTGTATCAATTAGTCCAACAATCCGGAAGAGTCGATATCGGTGGATAAGCAGAGGTACGGCTTAGAACCTGCTTTATATTAAGGGCCTTACTATTGCCAAATGGGTACTTTCTAAAGCCTACTCCTCGTTTATGGCCAAACCAAAAATAATGAAAAAATGTATTATGAATAATCAACTCTTAGACAACATATGCAACAGTTTTATTTTTCATACCACCAAAACTTCTACATGAATTTTTTTTTTTACTGAATGGTGTTTTTTGACCTCAAATTCCCTACTGCTCCTGAGTGGCTTGGCCGATTGAATTCATCTATGCTTTGATAAATAGATAAACTTTATAGCTATAAACATAACATAAGATTATTCAATCGAGTAATCACGTCCAAGTGAAAAGTATAATTTTCCCCTATTTCGCTCTATCAAGGACGCAGCGAGCGTCGTAACAGCCACTATGCATTGCGCGCTGATATGAACGTTATTTCAATGTCGTTTACGTTGATATTTGTAGTGATAAATATCGAGCTGCTAATTTGGCGATGGTAATCGCCTTAAGATCAGGGGCTCTACCGCGTAATTCTCATTTGTATCAACTTCAAGCAAATGCATGCGAAATTCACCGCGTGCAAAAGAGATGGCATGTTAGGCGAGCGTCGTCGCACGCACGTCAAATTTCAATTTCAAGTTGATGTTGATGAAAATGAGAATTACGCGGTAGACCCAGTTTCATGATCTAATTTAATAGTAGATTTTGATTCTAGTTCGAGATGGTCCCGTCTCGGCAGAAAAAAAAACAGTCGTGGCTTGGACGTAATTTTGAATCTTGACAATAACTTTACCTGACACACGTGTAGAACAATAGTATTTTTCATTACGAGTGCGGAAAGCCTGTCATTGCAAAGAGTTCCGACAAATGTCTACCCGAGCCGAGGCGCAGCCGAAGGTGAGGGTTGACAGTCGGAACAAGTTGCAATGACGGTTCCGCACGTGTACTGAACAACTATTTTTAATACAGTTGCGAAAAAATGAAGCAATTTAATAAAATAATAAAAACACAATAAGCTCAACTAACTAATACTCCACGCAATAAATTCTTCGTATGTAGATATGTAGCGACTTTTTGACTTTTCCGGTAAAATGTTCTCCGAAGTATTTTGTGCAATTATACTGAGTTCCGGTGGTGTTAATTTAAATAAAATATCGTCGAAATTTCTCATTTTGTGCAACAAACAACTAAACCCGCAAAGAAAATTTTTGGAAAATGGCAACAACCGTAAAAGAATATAAGCAGATATTTTTTTTGTTTTCTTCACCCATTCTGGGTAGGCAAAGGGAACTTTGCCCATACAGCCAAGTCTTCCGTAGAATTTTTTTATTGATATGAAATGAAAATGAAAATTAATGAGATGAAATGAAATGAAACCTACCCAAACTCATTGAATCAAATCATTAAATCTGATATTGAAACAAATTAGTACCTTCTTTTTAGAAATATTTGCATGAGTCATAAAAACTTCTATGATTTTTTTTTTTGTAAAAACTTCGTGGTTGGTTTTTTCTTTTTAATAGACATTATTTTGACAGTTGGGAAAGAGAACGCACGAGTTCGGAAAAGGTAAAGAAAAAGCTCGAGTATGTAATAGCCTACATCCCGAACGCTATACGTCCCTGCAATACGCCACTTTTTGAGCGAGTATGACATAGCCAAAACAAAAACCAGTTCCGGGCGTGGCTTATTCTATTTTACGATAGCGCGCGGGGGGAAATTCGTCCCGGTCTCTAAGCTCGCGTCACCATAGCAAAAATACGAATAGAGTGGACGAGGCAGGGTCAAAAGTAATACGTATTTTATTTTATCTAATTTGTTAGTGTATTTCGATCATCGTCACACGGCATTGATCCTACTTGCTATCACGTCGGGACGTAAATTTATTATGGTCGGCTAAAAGTGGTTTTTTGAGTGTTTAATTTATCAGTTGACCCTCGGAACATTTCAGACACTCCTTTAGAGATACATAATAATATTGTGACGGTTAATTGTCACTATTACCCATTCTTTAAATATTTTTCGCCCGTTGAGCTGGTTTTACACTTGCGGGAAAATAAATTGAACCAAAAAGTTGTTATTACAAAAAGTGGAAACTAACAAATATTCTCAAAAGGAATGCACCACGTCACTATCTATCTCCCTGTAGCCTATATCAATTATGCCTCTCTCATTCAACCACGTTTAACTGCGTTACTATCTCATTCCGACTCATTTTAAATAGCGTCACTATTTATCTCACTCTAACGCGTGTTAAAGGGCATTTCTAATGAATGTCAAATATTTTTACTGCCCGCCACTCTTTCATTCTAAATTCTAATTATTTTAAAAAATACGCAGCTCCTTTGGTAGTAAAATAGCAATAACTTTTTTTTCAAAAGTAATACACAGAAATTGCCAGATCATTTGAAAAACAATATTTGATGAGCCGTTATTTAAGACAATTTGCAAAACTAACATAGAACATTTTTTTTCAGGGTGTGGTATCGAACTAACCTAATTACAAAAAATTGCTCATAAATTGGGTTTTTATTTTTCTTCCTGATGTTACAGCATTTCAAGGTTTATTTTTGACTTTATCAATAGCATGACTATTCAGAGTTGCGCAACAAAAATTTTATTCTTAGAATTTAGAACTGGTTAGCTTTGGCTCTCAAAAATCTATTCGAATTTATAAAAGTACCATCAACTCGAAAACTATCTACTTTTTGCTGAGGTCATAATTTGATATTCTGGTCAGTCATGAGCTGGCCTACCAGCCTTCCAAGGGAAAGCGTTGACTTTTGGGACACCTGTTTACCCTTGGGATAAATCGCCAAGTGTTTAAAATATAGAAATTTATTTGTATCATAGTTTGAAATGTTCAGGTCCCTTTACGCAAAATGAAAAAACAAAACTCTTTTAGGATTAATTTGTTGTCTCTATGTTTGTCTGTTTGTCCGTTTGTCTAGGCAATTTTTCTGGGTAAAATCAATAAATGCTAATATTTACAGCCCTGTAAAATATACATATTATAACGTTTTTATGGCCTTTTGTTTAACTTTTTCATACAAATTTTCTCCTTATGAAAATATTTTTATACAAGGTTAAGGTTAAGGGCTATTTCTCCGAATTTGCAACAAAATATTAAGAAATAATTATAACGGTAAAGTACAACTATTAGCTAAGACAATTTATTGTTAAAAGTTTGCTATATGCATAAACATATTTTAATGATACTCGTATAATGGTATCTTCAAAATAATTGGGTTTTCCATAAGCGTGATATCAGATTATTTAAGAAATTTACGGCTGGTATCACGACGACGGATAAGCCAATTATTTTATTACTATTGTAATATAATTAAAAATATGGTAATGCATACAGCAGACTTTTAACTATAAGTTTTCTTAACTAAAAGTTGTATTTTTACTTATTGAAATTGTATTTCTCATCAAGAAGTGCAAGATGACAAGATATTCAAAATAAGTTAATTGAATTTGTGAAATGGTTTCAAGTCAAAACAGTTTTCCATGAAACGGTAATTGTTTATACTTAGCAAAGTGTGTAAACTTAGTCATCTTAACATGAACGACGCCTGTATTTCTCTCTTTTTTATTTCCAGTATAGATAAAAATATACAAACTTGTTAAACTTTGTGTAAAAACGAGGCAATATTGACGATATCCTGACAGCTATTATGATGGTGTTTTATCAAATTTTGCTTTTTGGGCTGTATAGAGACGTGGTTAGATGTCACTAAAATATACTCATGAAAAAAGATATGAAGAAAATAAGCTGTATACTTCACATTCGGTTTATACCTATTGTATGAATTTTAAGAAAAATACAGGGGTAAAGGGACCTCTTAAGGAAAACCTTGTATTAAACGATTTGTTATCTTAGTAAAAAATAATTCAAGGAAAAAATTAACAAAGCTATCGCCACATTGAACAGTAGATAATTAATCCCTTTAGAATAGAACAACATGGTTTTCATATTTTTTACATTATTTGTTCAACAATTCCTTTCTGTGTTGACTTTTAAATGCAAAATATTATCTCAAGTGTTCATCCCTACATTTTCATATTGCGAAAATTTGTATGAAAAACGTACGTAAAAAAAAAAACGTAAAAACCTAAAACGTAATATAAATAAAAACGTCAAAAGTATGTTTTTACAGCTCTATAGAGGGCCGTTTATATTGGTATTTATTAATTTTACCCAGAAAAAATTGTCTAGACAAACGGACAGACAGACAAACATAGGGATAACAAATTAATCCTAAAAGAGTTTCATTGTTTTCATTTTGCGTAACAGAACCTGAACATGTACCGACAGGATTATCTACGATCTAATAATTTTGCCATGCACTGTAAATATTTCAAAATAAATTTCTATATTTTAAATGCTTGGCGATTTACCTATATAATTTGCAAAAAACTTCACTTATTGGACCTGAAATGGTGAGCCAATACTAGAGGGTAATTTCACGAAAAGGTCATTGACCTTTGTTACAGATCTCAGTAAGTATAAGTAAATTAATTTGGGTTTCAATAACGATCACAAAATTATTCTTTTAGAGTAACATATATTATTTTCCCGCATAAAAGTATGAATTCATTCCAAATTCATTCAGTTTTGTTGTTATGACTATGGCACGATGTAGCTAAATCACTCATACGCATATTTTGTTGAGTTTTTAACGGCAGGAATATGATGCCCCTCGAAATATTACTTTATAAAATTAATTTCAATGTGTTTTGAAGTAGTTTTGGGAGATATTTATAGCTTGCAAAAAAGGGCACAGGTTCCACGTCTTACGGGCGCCAACGCTAGGCGCAAAGACAATATAACCACTTCGGCTAGGCGTAGACTGACAATATCTTGCTGCCGCTGACTGCATCAGTGGATTTACGTATTTTTGGAAAAAGGGGGTGCTTTTTTTGACCCGAATAACGTGGTATTTGGAAAATGAATAGACATCATTCACACTAATTTTATTAAAAAAAAACCAACAAAATCGCGAAAGCGATACCTGAAACAAAATCGATAAGAAGTGTGCAAAAGAGGGTTACAAAAAAATTCATTGACAGTACAAATATGAATCGATTAACGTGGTTTGTGGAAAATGAATACCTTAAAGTTCAACCAAAAACATGTATTTTTTTTATGGCTATACGTAACCTAATTATTGCAACAAAATCATCCGAAAGCTGACATTTTATTTCTGTTTGTATTTTCGTTCCCCTTAAATTTTTTCAATGCAAGTGCTAGTAAAGGCCCACTTTTTATGCATCAAAACTGAACAGACAGAAAGTCGATTATTTTGCACTAGGGCTTTATTATTATTATTTTTTAATTAATTTACGAGAAGTTGGCTAACCTGCAACCTGTGTACCATAAATGTTATACTTCTTTTTCCGTTTTTTTTTAATTCGCGAAGTTATATAAAACTTACCTTTTACAAAACATGAAAACATTGACAGATTAAAATAGCATTTTAGTATTTACTATTAATGTACCTAACTAGATACTTATAATTTAGTACATAACTATCTAATTTATAGAAAAAGAAGTGCGACTCCCTCCCCACAGACAAACCAAATTTCTACTTGGTTTTGTGGGATGTATTTAGATTAAGTTATCTTTGAAATAAATAAACATATTCATTCATTCATTCATTCCACTGTTTAACAGCTCTGGATACAGTCCTTTTGAGCCAATCATTAACTTTGTAAAATTAAAGTAAAATTGTAACAATGTAACTTTCAACTTTAATAATTAAATTGTTTTCTTTGATTATATTTGTTTTATTTCCTCACACTATGCATTGAAAAACGTAGTATGATACACGGGCGTAAGAGCAATAAATTACTCGGTTACGTTTACTCGCTCGTATTTTAAATCGTCCTCGTAAATTATTCCTTTTCGCCCTTGTAGCATAAACTACTATTTTCGTTATGTTTTCATACCTAGTCAGGTAAAGTTACTGTCTTAGATTCGCTATAGAGACATTGCGATAAAATAAATGTCTAGTTGCCGTGTAATCTCGTATTTACATAAATCCCGTCTTATACAAGTTCTGAAGCAGAAAACTTTATTTGCACTACTTTTGCTTGCTTTGCTGTAGTGTACATGTAGGTGAAGACAGAGTGCGGGTGCTGCTACCTCGTTAGGAACTTTCTTTGCTACAAGTTTGTCAGACTTTGTGTTTATATACGTCTGGTTACAATTACAAATATACTAGGGCTACGTTTTAAAACGTGTGATCTTCGTGCGAAATTTCACTCGTTTTTAAGAAAGAGACAGAGCTATAGACTAGAAAGAGAAAGAAAGTTCTGGTTTTGAAACGGTTGCGAGTGATTCCCGTGAGAAAAGCGTTTTGAAACGGTCTGGAGTAACACACGTCAAGTAAATACATAACCTCAAATCAAAATAAATAAATAAAGTAAAGTACCTATTGCTTTTAATATGGATGGCATTGCAACCTTTGCATTTGCAAACCATAATCCTGTCGAAGCAATTTCGAAAAATGTTCCCGTATTCGTACGGAAATGTTCAATTGTATTTTCAAAAATTTTCCGAATCCCGAGAAAACTCCGAAATGACAACTGTCAGGCGAATTTTAACGGTACCCAGACAGAGTTAGGAATCGCACTTGTCAGTGCGATATTCACATTTCCCGAAAGCGTTTCAAAACATTTAGCGCAACTGTCAGGTAACAGTTCGTTTACCCTCGGTTTCACTCGGGTCGATTTTTGAACGATGCAGGGTAAAATTCGCATCGCTCCGAGTGATAATCACACGTTACGAAACGTACCCTAGATGTAAATAGACAGGTGTTTTTAAATACCTTTTTTTTGAACAACTTTCTCAAAGAAAAGTACCTACACGTGCGATCGAAAAAAAAATCCCCTCTCTTACTAACTTTAAATACCTATAGGGATTTCATACCGACAAGTCATTTTTTTTTTCACCTCACAAGCTCGGAAAGGCTCTGTTTATCATTAGAAATCTGGGTGGAAAAGCGCACTTTATCCGCTAGCGTGGAAAGTGTTTTTAAAATTCGAATATTTTTATTCAATAAAGGTTTCGTACAATCATATTACATATATATATATAACCTCATTGGTTTGTAATAGTTTATTATTCTCTGCAGCCAGTCCACTGAAATGCAAATAATTAATTCATGTCATGTGCCAGCCTCATTTAAAGAATAATCGCACTGGCAATTTGATTAAAAACGAAAACTTTAAAATTTCCTTCTCTTTATTCAATTCACTTTCCTTCCATTACAAATTGGTTTGTTTTTTGATAAAATTAAAAGAAATCATAAAATATGAGCGAGGCTAGTAGCGACGAAGATATAGATATAACACCTGCAGAATTAGTGCAAGCGGTACATAATGCCGAGTTAAGTTTTCTTCCGGAAAAATCGGGCGAAAAATACATAAAAGCGTACGATATATATTTTCTTGCACCTAATATTTTCCTCAATTTAGTAAGGTGAAAAGTTGTGTGTTTCGCTCGGCAGCAAAGTTATTTAGCGTCTCGTACCTTTGAAACCCTCGCTACGCTCAGGATTCTTTATTTGAACCTAGAATCCTTCGCTCGCGCCAAAAATTAACTTTCCAGCCTTGCATAACAAATAACTATTTCCTTTTGCGCTTATATTTCTGTAGGGTAGTTGTTCAATATCCAGCAATCTTTTTATATAAACTCCGGCCGTTCATTCGAGAGAATGGTGACGTTTGCAAATGTCAGGGGATAAAACCTTTTTTTTACTGTTTTGCATTTCAATATTTTATATTTATCATGATGATTTTAGAGTAGATTGTATATCGTTAAAAGGTCCCACTTGTTAATAAAAAGTATTTTTGTCGTATATATTTTCCATTTCCTAGTACAAAACTTAATGAATCAGCTGACTCAATTTCTACTTAAAAGTAAAAAAAAAGCGCAAAAAATATTATTTTTGGCGAAAAGTTGTCTATTAGCGATACTGTGTTCACTTGAATTTAAGAACCTTATATAGAGGTTGTCATTTTATTTATGTAGCGGAAATCATATTGAATTAAGACTCTGTATCTAAGTGATCAATGTTCTATTACCCTTTTTGTGAAACTCGTTAATTTGTTTTTATCGTTTTCCCGAGTCCGCTCCGAGTCAGTTACTATAGGAAGTCAACATTTTATTTGGCAAAATTAGCAAAAAGTATTACGATCCGTGTTGCTGATTTATTATTATAACTTGCCAATATGGTAGTTTGGCTATATAAATAAATGTCACCTTTCAAAGAGCTCGTTCTATAACTAAAATTTCCTTCTGCTCATTATTTCTGTCAAATCAGCAATCATAATGCCTGCAGTATGAATCCTTGACTTTTTGAATCGACATTTCAGAAAAAGGTTTATAATATCTGCGGTGTAAGGCAGTGTTGTCGTATTATAAAACTGATATACCTTACCAAATAATAAGATCGTATATATATTCTATTCCAGGGTTGTTATTTATAAAAAAAGTTTAAATAATCATGATTTGGATTTATTTCGTCCCATTTGTTGTACCGTTGATATTTTTTAACGTGCCTTTATTTATTTTTTTCGTGAAGAAGCTCTTGTTGACTTGTAGTATTTTTTCGAGATATCGCCACACTCCATCTGTCATCATTCTCTCGAATTAACGGCAGCAGTTTAGCTTATAGCATATAGCAATCTTGTTAGTCGGTATAAGTGTATGCCTATGAAATATAAAAAATATCCGTTGAAGTGCTAAAATGCTTGAACCCTGTGTTGTTGTTATATTATATTAGGTTGTTTTTTTACATAATATTGATAAAAATTACATTTTTATAGCAAAAGATCTGCTTGTTTTGTATCTTGTAACATGTAATTTAATATTGATTTCAAAGCTTATAAATGCAAAACTAAACTCGACCGAGTTAAATTTAAAAAAAATTGGGTTTTTTCGAATCCATTTACTCCACTACAACGTCATCTACGTTTTTCATTTTTGGGTAAATGTTTATTAAGTATTTGATTAAGATTCTCATTGAAGGGAAACGCGATTGGATGAAATTTTCTCGATAGAATTTAATTCCAAAAAGACCTCTTAATTGTTTTATTTTTTTACTGTAATTCTTAAATCCTAACTAATTTTATTGTGAAATTGCATTCAAAATGTAGATATTATGTATTTGTAAAGTCTCTTTAAAAATTTTTTGACAAAATAGCTTAGTATACTTTATATTAATAAAAAATCCACTTTTTACTACTATTCCACGAATCCGTCCCACTCGCACTAAGGGTTTTTTCGCAAATGGAGTAACAGAGACGCTAAAACTTTTACGTATCGCCTTAACCTTTTTATGTGTATAAATGGCCTTACTAACGAAACGAAGCTACCCAATTAAACGTTATCAACCTCAAAAGCAAACCAGATCGGGAAAAATCCCGTATCTTAGCCGTGTAATTACTAATTAGTGACGCAAAAATCCGTTTTGAATTCGCAGTTTACTCGGAACTTCGCTAATTGACCAAAGAATAAATTCAACTGAAAAGTTGAACTTTCAGAATCTGCGCGGCGCCTAAGAAGCTTTAGCGCTTACACTTGCGTTTCACTCCGCGAGCTTTCACGCTGAAAACTGAAATTCACAAGCTTTCGCCGAAAACTTTAGCACGATTTGCGGGTAGAGTATGAAACTTTGATGTTTTTTCGAGGCTGGCTCTTTCGCCGGCTTAATTGAATCCTAATGAGATTTCAGTTTTCTTAAAAAGGGTTTTTAACCTTATTTTTTGTAAAAGTTGCGGTAAATTGTTTGCAAACGTGGGAAATGAAGTACGGGATCTTGAACTGTTTAAAAATTATGCTTTGATTATACTTTGGAACTTATACAGGAAATTAGGAATTAAGGTGGCTCCGTCGGAAAAATTAGCAACTCGATTCGTGGTGGTTAAAATTTCGAGCAAAACCATATTGAAATAAAGTTCTTATCAGCTCGCACTGCAACATGGCTTTTACGTCAGTCGCTGCGGCTGATAAGTGTGAAAATAGTGTGTTTTTAATTTATTTTACCTAAAATAAAATGAATTTCTAAGAAATGAGAAAACCATATCATTTTATTTTATTTTGTCTAGAAGTTTATAAAAATTTTATACTGTTTCGATAAAAACCGTAGCAGTTATATTGTTACAAGTGGACAAAAAATCGAGGTATAAGGGTAAACTTGGAATTTTCTTGCTTCACTTCTGTATAATAAAATAAAATTCAAGAAAAACCAAATCACTATTTGTATCATTTAGATTACTATGTATTTTTCTTCTATTAAAAAATGCTATTAGTTACAGTCTAAAATGGTTATAAAGTAACTCAGTTCAAGGTCGTTGGCATTGGGAGAAGCCTTAAGGTTCCGTATAAGGTCAGATACTCAACTTCAAATGACCATGTTACATTGTGTACCTTGGTCAATCGGTTTAATAAAAATAATATGATAGTAGACTATGTATTTATGTATGTAAATTCTTTATTGAACAAAAATATATAATGCACAAAGGCGAACTTAATGCTAATTAGCATTCTCTACCAGTTAACCTTTAGTGAAGTGCCAAATAAGTTAATTTATTTATTTATAATAACTTTTAATAATATCTACATAATAATATAACTGAAAATTGGCAGGTGGTAGAGCTGATGCCGGTTTCGGCTGTGGAGGTACCACCATCTTACTTGGAGACCTCCTCGAAGTAATTCGGGGGAGAGTAAGAGCTCACATGCAAAAAACCAGGAGGCCCACCATGCCTGGGACCGATGGATGGCGGTATATCCATCCCTAATAGCCGGGCCTCATATGGAACAGACTGGTGACGGGCAGCGGCGTCACTAGTGCGAGGGTTCCGGCACCGCGCTCACCAACACGCCTGCCCAGCGTGTGTGAGTATGGGCAATTCTTCCAAGATGACCGCCGGGAGTGGCAAAGTCCTAGAAAGACTTACTTATGTCCAACAGTGGACGAACTAGGCTGATGGATGGATGGATGGATGAATAATATAACATACTGATATCTACATACCTATAATTAACGCTGTACCCATTGAAGTATAATGCACACTTATTGCTTGTAACACCTAAACAAACGGCTCATAATTAAATAATTACTTTGATTAAGTTTGTTTACATCAGTATTTCTCTTCAAGTTTCGTTTAAGAAGATGGCATACTCTAGCAACTTTTTTTATTACCCGTCCAGCACAATAAGTCTAATGGCCAAGACTTTATTCGCTTTTCATAGAGGCGACTATATGTTGGCTCTTTGGCCTCTTGTTTTTGGACGCGTAATACTAGTGATCACGCAGCGAAACAACAAATTGGTGTGTTTTTAGCTAACACTTAAATATTTTGTAGGGAAAAAAATATTGAATTTAGGTGATATACCTTCATATTTCTATTACCTATTTTATTTAAAAAAAACAAGTTGATCTCTTAACCGCGTTCTTGAAGCGAACGATTGAAAACCAAAAAAAAGAGGGTGCAAAACATTTTTTTTTGACAAAAGTATAAATCTTAGTACATTTTTTATACGTAAGATCCCTAGAGAAAATATTAATAAATCAAATATATTTTTTTCAATACAAGGACAGTCCGAATTTCTTCAAACGAATCCTAGATAGCCTGGAGTTGGTCACGCTCTAGGCTCAGGTACAGTCTTAATTATATAATTCTCTTTAAATTTAAATAACCTACTTGTACGTTCAAATATGTAACTCAAACTAAGTCGATACATTGAATGCGTCTTTGGCAAATTTGGTATGAAATAAGAGCTGGAAATGATCATGGAAACAGAATTGAAGTAAATAAATAAAACATTGATAATACTGATGTTTTAACAAAAGTCACCAGCTCAGAGAGCAGTTAGTGTTTTTGATGTGCAGTTAGTATTTTTGATAGAACACTGTAGTACTTCGCATTTTTAGTATTTGCTATTGTGCGTTTAAATACAACCCATATTAAACATAGTTGATGTGTTCCTGAAGGATTTGGGGATCGCACGCGGAACGTAGTAACGACACGGTTATTCAATCGAGACTGCTTTATTAAGTATCTAGTAGGTAAGTACAGGTAGATCAACCGAGTGACAGACAATATGAAATTACCCACTATATCTAAACATCACATTTCCCCGACAGTAATCCAAAAACACTTATAAATATAGATATATAACTAAGAACGCCTTAAGTGACAAGTAGCAAATATAAATTAGAACGAAATCATGTTAGGGACAAAGAATTGTGTACCTAAATGATTGTTATACTCTTACTAGCAATAGGTACATACATTTTATACTATTACTAACTAAATTATTCTTTTGTTCATTCATCAAACCCGAGTCTATTGGGTGGACGGCGGTCTCGTTGAGGCCTGTAACTAGGCGGTGAGCTAAGGGACGTAGGGCAGGACGGTGAGGGCGGCGGCGGCGAGGTCAGGGCCGGACTTGGCACGGCGGCGGACGCAACGCGCGTCGACAGGGGAGGCTGTGTGAAATCACTAGCCGCCCGTTGCGGCCCTGGCACGGTGAGGGTTGTGTACGCTTACCCCGTTTGTCACGCGATATGTTAGTGGGCCTAACCTCTCTAACACGGTGCCTTTTACCCAAAACTCCTTAAAGCTTTTGAATATCTTATACAATATTCTCTCCCCCGCGACAAATTCTCTAGTTAAAACTTCGCTGTTTTTAATTTGTTTTTGTTGATTACGTCTTACGACTTCATCCGTTTCCGGTCGCAGACAATCACATTTCGTACGAATATTACGTTTTAACAATAGTTCAACCGGAGTACGTCCAGTTGTGGAATGTGGGGTGGACCGATGAATCATTAAAAATGTCTGCAACGCGCTATATTGTAAGCTTACACTATCACGCAACGCCTTTTTAAAACAAGTTTTAATTAGTTTAACAGTGTTTTCAGCCGCCCCATTACTGCTGGGCTTGTAGGGCGAAACAGTGATATGGCGAATACCATTCACTTTCAAAAACGTAGCGAAATCGCGACTACCATATGGCGGGCCATTATCGCTGACCAATTCAAAAGGAAAACCAAAACGAGCAAAAACTTCCTGAAGACATGATATTGTACTCAACGCACTCGTTGAGTTAACTTCGAAAACCTCAATCCACTTAGAATAGGCATCGATTAAAACTAGAAAATATTTACCCATTTTAAGGCTTAAAAAATCGACGTGTACTCTATACCACGGACGTTGAGGCCAGGCCCACGGGTGTATCGCGGCTTGTGCCGGTGTTGGTCGCTCCAAACTGCACGTGTCACACTCACGCGCTACACGTTCCACGTCCACGTCTAGGCCGGGCCACCATATGTAGCCGCGTGCAAACGCCTTCATGCGCACGACTCCCTGATGCGTGGCGTGCAGCTCGGCCAACACCGGCTTGCGAAGCGCGGTTGGCACCACGACGCGCGCTCCATACATCACGCAGCCGTGCTCCACGCTCAGGGACTCTCGCACACGCCAGTACGGGGACAACTCCTCTTTTCGCCTTAATAATGAAAGTACTTTAGAAAGAACACCATCGACTTTCGTAGCCCTTTCAATGTCGTGGTGATCAATCGAAATAGCCTGCTCAATAAAATTTATAAACTCAAAAGTTTCTTCCATGTTGTCTTCTTGATTATTGTTCTCTGATGGTAAATGCGACAGCGCATCCGCGACGCAATTTTCATCCGATTTAATACACTCTATATCATAATCATATCCCGATAAAATTACTACCCATCTTTGAAGACGGCCCGCTATCATCTTTGGAAGGCTTTTGTTGGGACAAAATATTGCCGCCAGTGGTTTACAATCAGTAACTAGAGTAAATTTTCTCCCATAAATATAATGAATTAACTTTTGTACTCCAAAAATAATAGCAAGGCCCTCCCTACAAATCTGCGCGTAGTTTCTTTCAGCCTGTGTAAGCGAACGCGAAACATGTATCACCGGCCGCTCCAATCCAGTATCATCGCGCTGCATCAGTACACAGCCCACGCCGTATGGTGACCCGTCACAGTACATACGTAGCGGTAAATTAGGATCATAATGAATCAACACAGGCTCCCTAGCTAGCATGATTTTTACAGTATTGAACGCTTTGTCACAATCGTTATTCCACACATACGGGACATCTTTCTTTAATAACTCGTGTAATGGATGTAAAACCGTACTAAGATTATATAAAAATTTTGCATAATCCAATTTTATGAGGCCTAGGAATGCCCTTAATCGAGACACACTATCAGGAACAGGCGATTTTATTATAGCGTCTACCTTTTCAGCTTCTGCGCGCAATCCGGTCGCGTCAATTACAATGTACAATTGACCGCCCTGAAGAGCAGCAAAAATATCGTCTATCCTCGGAATTAGGTACTTATCATCTTCTAGTACCGGATTCAACGTTATTTTAAAATCACCGCACAGTCTTATCTCGCCTGAACGCTTTACGACCGGAACAATAGGAGTTCCCCACTCGCTTGTCTCTAGCCTACAGAGTTCATTTTCGACTGCAACGCGTACAGTATACGGTACCGGTCGCGGCTTACAATAAACGGGGACTGAACCTGACTTTACATTTAAACGTACAACACCACCGGTAAATGTTCCTATACCCGGAGAGAACACCGAGGGAAACCGCCGTGACAACTCTTCAAAAATGCGCTTATGTTGCGCCCCCGCCTCGCGTGACCCCGGGGTTGCCTCCGCCCCCGTCGCCGCCATCACGCCGTGAATACTGACTGTGTTAGGATCGCAACCGATGCCTAGTGCCGTCATCCATCGTCTACCCAACAAAGCTACATCATTAGCGCCATTTATTACCACCAACTCTAAACCACTCACAGTATTTTCCTTATAAGTTACGCTACACTGAATAATACCGGCTGGCTTAACCTTTTGTCCACTGTACATTTGCAACTTAATGTTCGTAGGCTTAATTTCCGTGGTTGAAAAATATTGCTCGTACATCTTAAACGGAATAATACTCACTCCGGCGCCACTGTCTAAATGCATGTTTAAAACAACTCCGTTTACCTTGACTTTGCACCACCAGGGACGCTCGCTTACGTCATCTTGCATCATGTACACCGGGACGTCCTCGAGGTCCTCATTGCTTGCCGGCTCCTCATAATCGCTGTCTGAACGCTCAGACTGATACCGCACGTTGTTAACGCTATTATTACCCCTACGTGATTTACACACTTTAGCTATGTGGCCACGTTTACCACAGACGAAACACTCCACGTTCTGGAACGAACACCGAGACGCTAGATGGGGTCCCGCACACCTCCAGCACCGCTGCTGAGCACGCACGTCGCCGCCGCGGGCGCCGCGTGACCGGGCCGACTCTCGACCCACGCGCGCACCTTGACCTTGGCCGCGCGCGCCGTGCACCGCGTGCACCGGCTGAGCGTGTGGTGACTGCAGCTCCACCACGCTCCCTCGTGAGTCCCGATCTGCTGCTTCTAATGACAAGCTCAGCTCCGTGGATCGTGCGAATGTTAGATTAACTTCTGTGAGCAGCCTAAAACGAGTAGCTTCACTTCGCAATCCAAATACAAATTGATCCCGCAAATTTTCTTCTAAGTAGCTTGTACCATTAAAATTGCAGTTTTTTGCTAGTTGTTTTAGGCGTTGAATAAACTCACTAAGCGATTGTCCCACCTCTTGCTTACACGATCGGAAACACATTCGCTCCGCAATCTCTGAACGCTTCGGCGACAAGTGGATACGCACTTTTTCACCAATTTCGTCAAAAGGAACATTCTCTGGCTCTTTAGGGTAACACAGATTAGTGATAAGGTCCAAGGCTTCAGATCCAACCACAGCAATCAGGTATTTTGTGCGCATTGTGGGCTTCACGTCGATGATATCGAGCCACGCTTTGAATTGGCTCAGATACGTCGTCCATTTTACAGTGTTTGGATTAAATTCCTTGAAATTAATTGATTTCGATGTTGACGCCTGTGCTATTTCCTCGTTTTTTGGCATCCTCGTCGTCCAAATGATGTGTTCCTGAAGGATTTGGGGATCGCACGCGGAACGTAGTAACGACACGGTTATTCAATCGAGACTGCTTTATTAAGTATCTAGTAGGTAAGTACAGGTAGATCAACCGAGTGACAGACAATATGAAATTACCCACTATATCTAAACATCACAATAGTAACAGGCGATGAAGATCCAAGATTGCATTTTCATATAGATCCCTAAAATAAAAACACAATTTCAAGTTACAAACAAGAATTCCAGCGCACATAGCAGTTGCCCCGTGATTATACAGGTTCGGTCTGGATCTAAAAAATGGACCATAATAGTTCCAGTTCTTACCGCAAAGAGTCGCCTTTGCCACACATATTCCAACCTAAAAAAAACTTACTATGCTAGCGCCATCTAGACGCTCATCGCAGCAGCAGAGCGAAACATGAAGTTGTTCTTTAGCGCTCCGTCGTGGAATGGAAACAGCGCTAGCATCTCAAGCAGAATATTCAGAATTAAGGCGATTACCGTCGCCAAATTAGCAGCTCGATATTTGTCTGTATGAATATCGACGAAAACGACATTGAAATAACGTTCAAATCAGTGCACAATGCGTGGTGGCTGTTACGACGCTCGCTGCGTCCTTGAAAGGGCAAAATAGGAGAAAATAATACTTTTCACATGGGCGTCATTGTTCGATTGCATAATTCTA
The DNA here is from genome assembly GCA_934047225.1 of Ypsolopha sequella. NCBI lineage: Eukaryota > Metazoa > Arthropoda > Insecta > Lepidoptera > Ypsolophidae > Ypsolopha > Ypsolopha sequella. The sequence goes on along the minus strand of OW204002.1, from coordinate 4,722,541 downwards.
TGTTATATTTATAGCTATCAAGTTTATCTATTTATCAAAGCATAAATGAATTAAATCACCTAAGCCGCTTAGGAGCAGTAGGAAATTCAAGCCAAAAAACACCATTCAGTTGAAACAATTTTTCATATAGAAGTTTTGGTGGTACGAAAAAGAAAAATGTTGCATATGTTGTCCTAGAGTTGATAATCCATAATACATTTTTTCAATATTTTTGGTTTGGCCATAAAAGAGGAGTAGGCTTTAGAAAGTACCCATTTGGCGGTATTAAGGGCCTTAAGGACCACATTAAGCAAATTAAACTTAGCAAACTATGTTCTAATGTTAGCGCTCTGTCTAACAGACATAGTTAGCTTACACCCGTATTGGAACCCACCCCACTACGGGTGTTAGCTACTACTCTAAAAATCCTCTACTTTAAAAAAAAACCTCGTGAAAATGTATAATTTAGAAGACTAATATGATGACCACAATATTTGTGACGTCATATTTATTTCCGACCGTATGAATGAACTATACAATTATTTGCATTCCGAATTTCTCTTAAATATTAAATACTGTATTTTAGAATTTACCCAACTAAACTGCGTTTTTTTACATACTTCATTGGAGTTACTAAATAAAACTGTCAGTCCATTTACTTTCCGTCCCAGTTACTCCCTGCGGGCCGTTCGGTCTAACAATGGCCACTTCTTTTTGCTCGCAATAGCAAGCATTTCCAAGGCAAGGCTAGGCCAACCGCTTTACTAACCCCTACCAGAATAATTTACCAACTGAGGTAATGAACTATCACCTTTATTGCCAATTAATAAGATTCATTGTCTCGAATTTGTGTCTGGGGTTATTGCAGTGCGCGTTAGCAAAGTATGACCACAGTATATAATGCTTTATCAAGTCTTTGCAAATGCGAGGTTCTTCATATTTGCTCAGAGTCTTTTAGTAGGTTGTTAATAACGCGGAATAAATTAGTGTTTATTTCCTTTTAGTTAAAATTACATATTATATGAACCAACAATTATGCATAGAGTGCCGGATCTTTGATTTTTTTATCATTTATTTAAAAACCAGAGAAGACAAAAAATCTGTAAATCCTCGATTAAAACTGTTTGATATGTTCATAATATGTGATACTAATTGGTATTGACAAAAATTAAAAATATATGAAAATTTTGAGCAATAAACTATCTAAATAATTTACCACAACCTAACACCTAAATGTGCTTATTTTAAAACAAATCATGTTAAATTTAAAAAGTATAATATCAAGTTCTTATCATGAATATATCAAATATTGAATTTTTAAAATATTTAATACTTTCGAATCCTGCTAAATAAGAGTTCATTCATTATCATTTAATTTTTTTTTTAATTCTAATTTACGGCAACCAATGGAAACTTTGCGGTAGCAACATACACAATACATAGGTAATAAGGTTTTGTTGGATAATTTGATTGAGTTAATTTTGAATTTAAGTGTTCTGTTTCGATTAAAGGCGGGTTTTTCACAATCCGGCTGCGAAACCGCTCTTAAGGCCCTGCCATTCCAAAATGAGCATTTTGTTTAATTAATATTGTCAGTTCAATATCTCATTCAAATACAAGTTAAATATATGTTACAAATTTACAATAGAGGATATACTCTAAACACAAGTTGATCTAAAAACGTAATTGAGTTAACTTCACTCGATAGAAAAAAATCACAAAGTAAGCTCGTCAAATTGCGAATAAATGTGTTTATAGCAAAGGTGTTCAACGGAGAGAATTAAAACTTTTCCTGAATTTTCTTTACAGATAACTAAAGACACTTATAGACCCATTTTTATTTATTTCTCAATACTTTTTCAGAAATTCCAGAAAAACCTCGCAAATTCACTGATTATGCGTGCTCGCAGCGCACGAAGCGAGCGTTCTAATGTAGACTTTCTGACAATATCATTGAGTTCAAAATTACTTAATAAGATTATTGTGTTGGATGCGTAGGGCTTTAACTAAAAGTTGTATTTTTGCCGTTATAATTATTTCTTAATAGCGGTTTCGCAGCCGGATTGTGAAAAACCCGCCTTTTTCAAATAATCGAAACAGAACAATTCACTTAATAGTTATTCAACAAAACCTATGTTTTGTGTTTTTTGAATTAAAAAATTTTTTTAATTCTAATTTACAGACACCAATGGAAACTTTGCGATGGCAACATACACAATACATAATAAGGTCTTGTTAAATAACTGTTGAGTGAATTTTGAATTTAAGTGTCCCGTTTAGAAAAAGGCGGGTATTTCACAATCCGGCTGCGAAGCAATCCGGAGAACTTAGGCAAACTATGAAATCATATAGTGGTAAGATGGGTTCTGCTGAAGCAACGAACCCGTTGATCAAGCTTTAGAAGATGAGTTTTTGTAAAGCGTTTTATTTCTGCTCAGATGTTTCGTTTCAAAACCGTTAAGAGTTTTGAAAAAAACAGAATCCTTATACCTTAGAGTAATACACCTACCTTTATCATCCATCACACTCAAATCGTGTTGGTTTAAGTGATGTGAACTATGTGTAATAATGTGCTAAATAAATAAAAATAAAAAATTACGCCGCTTACTTATACTCTTTAAGAGACTAGTTTTATGGCCGTGACTCCACCCGTGCTGCTTAGCGTTGCCATCCGTCCGGGTAAAACCGGACAGTGTTGGGTGTACCTCTTTTCTGGCCAAATTTGACTGAATCCGGACTGTCCGACTTTTGTTAGGCTTTTTATATTTATCGTTCAGCCACTACAGTACGAGCGAGCGAGACGAGACTTGCCAAGACACGCAAGTTTACATACTACCTACATATTCGGTATTACTACTCGAGAAAATTATAAAGGAAATTGATCTCCTGAAACAGGTATCTCCAAAAGAAAAAGATTTAAATGATGATAAGTACTAATTAAAATTTTCTTGAAAAATAAGAGGTTTATACTAATCTTTTGTCAAAAATCCCTCTTAACGTCCGGCCTTGGGACTCAAAAGCAGTGGCGGCGTTAGGGTAGGGCATGGTTGGGCGACCGCCCAGGGCGCCAGACATCAAGGGGCGCCAGCGCCCTCTCGTCAGTATGGATCACGGGATGGCGCGGTAAAATTTTGTTAAATTATGTTAAAATAATTGGTCATGATTGAAGATTGAAGTAATCTTTCCCATGTTTTTTTTTCCTTTTTTGCACATGAATAATTTAGGAAACAGATAGGGGGCGCCGTAGAATTCTCGCCCAGGGCGCCGTTAATGCTAAAACCGGCACTGCTCAAAAGTCCGACTTTTTTAACGGGTAAGGTCCGGCTTGTTGTTATTTAGAGATGGCAACGCTACCCGTGCTTGTTTATACACTATCAAAGTCCGGACCTATTTTCCTTTATCAGTAAAACGGCGGCAGCTCATTCGGTAGAACGCTAGCCTCTCAATCTTGAGATCCAGATTCGATCCCCGGTCGGGCATGCTCCAACGAGTTTTTCGGAATTTATGTGCGTAGTATTAGTTATTACTTACCATTTTGTAAATTTGGTATCCACTTCCACATACTTTCTTCACCACCCAAAGGTGGGCTGGAAGAAATCGCCTTAAGTGATAAGTCCGCCTTTGTAATTTTTGTATTTAACCGTGTACAATAAAGTGTGTATTCATTCATTCATACCATTTGCTGAACGGTGAAGGAAAACATGGTAGGGAAACCTGCATGCCCTAAAAAGCGTGTATTTGTGCCCGAAGTACGGCGATAGGGCTCACCACACATCACGTTGGGACGTAATAATAATAATCGTCGGTGAAACGCAGATGTACCGAGTGTGGACTGTGACTTGCATTTTACATTCGGAACACCACTGACAACCCCTCGGGGATTCATGTCATGACGATGTATTTATATTTTATTTGTATCACTTACGTTTTATTTATTTATGTATCAGCACAGGTGTACCCGCTTGTAACATGTTAAATGTTACAAGTGAAGTAATGTTTAAAGTTGTACTTAATTGCAAACATTAATCAGAAATTATGTTATGTTAGTTCTCTCTTGACTGCATTTGGTTTTTCGTAAAGCTGTTTTATATGCGTTTTTTGACAGATTATCAATATGATTGATTAATAGTAATTTATGCTACTAGGGCGAAAAGGTATAAATGACGAGGACGATTTAAAACACGAGCGTAGCGAGTGTTTTAAACGTAACCGAGTAATTTATTGCTTTTACGCCCGTGTATCATACTACGTTTTTCAATGCATAGTGTGAGGAAATGAAAACAAATATCTTGTGAACTTTCAATTATGATTGGCTCAAAAGGATTGTATCCAGAGCCGTTAAACAGTGGAAAAAAAAAGTATAACATCTATGGTAGACAGGAAAGGCTGCAGATTAGCCAACCATTGCAAACAAATTAAAAAAATAATAATAATAAAGCCCTAGGGCAAAATAATCGACTTTCTGTTCGGTTTTGATGCATAAAAAGTGGGCCTTTACGAGCACATGCATTGAAAAATCTATTTATAGATATGGCAACCTTGATAATTTTCGTTTTTAACACTTCCGTTGTTTTCCTTCACTTGTCTTCCTGACCTCGAGTCAAAATGTGATTTTTTTATCAATATCAACAACAACCATGATTTTATTAATTCATAGTTGTTGTTGCCGATTCAAAGTGATAAAAAAATCTTTTGAAATTTAAATAAATTGTTCTACTGATCATACCGAACAACTGTTATTCTAAGACTTTAAATTACGCCAAAATAACAACTTTCCGTAGATCTTGCGGCGAATGAAAAAAACATAGAAGACCCATTTCTAACAAAGTGTCACTTGAAAATGGCACCAGAGACTGAAAAGGGCAAAAAGATCATGACTGGTTTGTTCTGTACCTATGCGACACTACTAGGTCAGCCGTGATTGGCCGACTTAAAGACACAATGAACGCTATTGGAGCCGTTGCCATAGGAAATTGTGTTCAACACACTTAATCGTGGGGTAACTTTTCAGGTCTATTCAGACTTCTATGTTTTTTTCGTTCGTTGGTTGTATGAATTTAAAGTTAGTATGGAGAGGAAAGCTTTTTTTCCATTTTCACGTAAATATATAATATTAGATAAATTTCTTATATCACAGATAATGTTTATATAATCGCATTCCAAATCGCGGTGGAAGATAACTTTTTAGAGGTGGTAGAGCTGATGCCGGGCTCGGCTGTGGAGGTACCACCATCTTACTTGGAGCCCCCTCGAAGTAATTCGGGAGAGAGTAAGAGGACAGCTCATAGGCAAAAAACCAGGAGGCCCACCATGCCTGGGACCGATGGATGGTGGTATATCCATCCCTAATAGCCGGGCCTTGTATGGAACAGACTGGTGACGGGCAGCGGCGTCACTGGGTTCCGGCACCGCGCTCTACAAACCGCCTGCCCAGCGTGTGTGAGTATGGGCAATTCTTCCAGGATGACCGATGGGAGTGGCAAAGTCCTGGAATATCCAGCAGTAGACGAACTATGCTGATGGATGGATGGATTCCAAATCGCAGCTCGGATCATTCGCATATAAGGTGACTGGAGGCTCCGTAAGCGATCAGGTCAGGACCAAGGTTCAATTACCTTACTAACAATCTGCAAAATACGAAAAAAAGATAGTATCTCTACTATACAACGTGTAACAAAAAGGTGTAACCATATTTGAAGAGCTTATTCAGTCTGTGGTATAGAACAACTTTTACTATGGAGCAAACCCTGAAATCTCAAAAAAAAATCCGCCCTTCCATACATTTCAGCCGAGCGGCATTGCATTTTTCTACGAAAAAAAATTTTTTTTTCGAGATACAGGGTTTGTTCCGTAGTAAAAGTTGTTCTATACCATTGACTGAATAAGCTCTTCAAATATGGTTACCTACACCTTTCTGTTACACATTGTATAGTGTAAGAGCAACGCCGAGTCAATTAGTGTCAGAATTGTAAGTTTTATTAATGCCCCTCTATTCTGTTGGTTGCCAACCGGACTGGATGCCTATCATCAAAAACATATATTAAATTGCCTTTAGTGGGTATTGAACTATTTACAAACTGTGTCGTCAATTCAAGGGCGAACATATGCTGACCTAAGGCAATTGGAATTCGATAGTATATCTTTTTTTTTTTGTTGATAGGCCAGTCAGACCAGTCCATTTGGCAATTACACATAATAATCCTTATGCCTACTTACCGAGTCTTCAGTATGAATTTAGATATATAATGCAAATTCCATTTTTCCGCCACTTTTTGTGCGCAACTGATTATTTTTATACCTAAAAGGTACAAAAGGAACCTTTATAGTGATACTCCGTTGTCCGTCCGTCCGTCCGTATGTCACAGCCTCATAACTTTAGCACCATTAATGATAAAGACATGAAATTTAGCACAAAAATACCATTAATTTGCCCACATATCATGGTGTAAAAAAAAATGAAAAATTTTAAATTGTTCAAAATATATCCAAAACAAAAAGGATAAAAATAAAAAATATTATCGTTCAAATACAATATGGGTATCAAATTGTAGATATTAAAAAGTTGATTGTAAAAATATATACTTTTACTATATTTACTTGCACCCCCCCGTATCTTAGAAACTGGTAGACCGAAAAATATGACAAAAATGTCGTTTATATAGATCATAACTGGCCAATTACAGGAAAACTACAGCGATTAAAAAAAAATTTAGCACAAATAAAAAAGAAATAGATAGGTAAGTAAAATAAAAAAATAAATATTAAAATACAATATGGGTATGTACCAAATTGTAGATAATAAAAATTTGATTGTAAAAATATATTATTTGGCTGTATTTAATTGCTTCTATTTCGAGAAATCCTTGAAAAACCATAAAAAATGTATGTCCCCCCCCTTATCTCCAAAACTGGTTGACCAAAAAATATGAAAAAAATCATGGTAATATGTTTCTACGTACAGATTACATAAAAAATAAAGCGGTCGAGCAATTCACCAAAAAAAAAAAATGACAAAATTAAATTTATCATCCACAATCAATACGGAACGCGACCCTTGGTACGCGAGTCTGACTCGCACTTACCCGTTTTTTTTTAAATACATAATCTCATTTCTCCTGACTCATAAAGTTTTAATAAGTATCTTATTTCGAATTTTGTGATACGAAATTATTTTGTAAAACAAAAATAGTAACATTGTTATCATTATTTGTTTTATTTCGTGCTTGTAACATTATTCCGGGGAATAACCGATAGATAAGAAGCACAAACACAGCACTTATCAGAACAACACGAGTGCTCTATATTCAACAATTGAGTCAGCGTATGTTATGTACCTACATACGAGTACCTACTTACTACATATCTACCAGAAACATGCCTATTGACTACCAAGAACAAATAACAATTTTTTAAATTTACTGAGATTTATTCTTTGTCTCATTCAGACTTATGGTTTTATTAGTATAAGTATATGTAAATTGTTACTAACAAAACGGACCAATGTTGTGTGATGAATAAATGATATGATATGATATGTTGATACGATTAGACCTGACAAAGTAAAAAGACAAAAAATATTTAGTTATAAAACCGGCCAAGTGCGTGTCGGGCCAAGCGCAGTGTAGGGTTCCGTAGTTGCCGTGCACAATATGCGCACTTCTTCTCCAAGTACATTTTATAAGTTTGTCGACTAATACAGATCGCGCCAAACTTCTAGTAGGTTGATTAATTTAATCAAAGGTAGGTACGCTCGGAAGTTGCACTTCCCAAGAACGGCCTATACATTTTGTTCCTGCTGATGCGAATCGCCCCGTGTTTAGAGGGGACTAAAAGTTTAGCGCGATCTGTACTCGTTAACTTGTAAAGCCTACTTAGCTGTGATAGTTTTCCTTTTAATTTCGTTATGTATACTACTGCCGTGATTTTTTTTACGTCTCCAAATACAACCGTTTCGCTGGCAGGGGGGGACACTGATTTTAACAAAAATTAACAATTTTAAGTTTAATATTTCGCAAATGAAACCCTGGATCGAAAAATTTTCTTCTCACACCCCCAATATTTTTAAATTACCTATCCAACGATGGAAATAGCTATTGAGTTACAGAAATTATGAACTCCTGAATCTGGAATAAATTTTCGAATATAACTACTATATACGAATAAAACTTACTAGGTATACAAGGTGAATTTGTGAACATCGTCCAAATTCATACTTGGGCCTTGGTAAGTGATCAGCATCATAAACCAATAACGATTTATGTAAATTTCATTATAGGTAGGTACGAATTTCACAAAATTGTTATCGATTCATGATGCTGATCACTTACCAAGCCTCTAGTATGAATTTGGACCATGATAAAAAGTCACCTTGTATAATATAAACATTTATTTACAATATAATATAAATTATACTTATATAAAATTATTAAAATAACTACACTGCACTACATGCATGGCTGTAACGTACAATAGCAAAAGTGTCGTGACGGTCGAAGTCTTGCACTTTTTTCGGCCTAGCTCTCATTCGCCAAGTGTCTGGAGTGTAACGTGAGATGAGGAACTTAATTACAAAACCCAGTTGAAGGTAAAGCTAAACCAGCGGCCGTAGCACAGTGTTTAATCGCGCGCGTTGCGATTTAGTTGAATCACAAGTGCGAGGAGCGTAACACGATGTTTTTGGCGATTAAGGCGCTACGGAAAAAAAATCGACACTTTAAGGACTTGCATATCTACTTCAGTAAATAATGTATTATTTTGATAAAATAGTATATTATTTTTGGATTCTTTTTCTAGGGATCTGTTAAAACAGAAACGCGATTGGAGAAATTCGGCTCGATAGAAATATTTATTGAAATGAGGTTCTTTTCGACACCAATTCTCCTGGTTTGACAATTTAGAATGACATATAGACTGCAACTATATTTTATTTGATGGGTTTTAACGGTATCTAGGACCTGCCCCCCTATTCTGTATCTTTAGTTGCCAACTGCACGAGGTGCCTATCATCAAAAACATAGCTAAAAACTGAAATTTCAAAATTGCCTTTAGTGGATATTGAACTATTAACAATCTGTGTCTTCACTTCAAGTGCCAAAATATCCTTAGGACATCGGAATTCGATAGTATATCTATGTTTTTGATGATAGACACCCAGTCCAGAAGGCAACTAGAGATACATAATAGGCCCTCTGGTTAAACGAAATTTTGATAGCAACTTTAGTAAATTTTATATTAATAAAAAACCGACTTTTTGCTACTTTTCCACGAATCCGTCCCTCTCGCACTGAGGCTTTTTTCGCATATGGAGTGACAGTTACGCTAAATCTTTTACATATCGCCTTAAACAATACGTCACGCTCCTTGCACTTGTGATTCAACTAGTGGCGTCGCGCGCGATTAAACACTATGCTACGGGCCAAGCCGCCCTAGAAGGACATATGCTGACCAAATTGGCGATATTCTGAAGAATGGCAAAGTCAAATCACCCGGAATAGAAGAGCTTGGATGACTTGATGGACATCCCTCACCACTTCCTTCACCATGTCCCTCGTCACTCGTCGAGCGTGTGGGCTGAGGAGGCAATGTTGATAGTGTGAGTGCGTAGTAATACTTTATATTCTCTGGTGTGTGTGAACTTATCATTGGTCATTAGCAACTTACAAAACCTACAAAGGACAGTCGAAAACAGTGTTCTGTGTATTTAATTTTACTATTGGAATGACGGCTATTCTGTCGGCACAAATCTCAAATTGAAGACAAAACAATAAAAATCTACGATTGAATAAACTACTAAAGGAATTACAAAAAACAAAGTCAAAAAACGATAAGGTAAGTTTATTTTAATCATCAAATAAATAAATCTAAAAGGCTTTGTAAATTAAATAGGGTTATTTCTTTCTGTGCATTTCATGAAATGATGAAACACACAAAAAATTGTATCAATTTCTGGTAGGTATATTATGTGTTTTGACTATATCGTACAATCTTTCAGTTTTGATATTGGAAACCATGTGTGGATAAATTATTGAAATGAGGTCTCCAAACGCACTTTTTCTCCTCGTTTGAAGAATAGGAATCATGTACATAACCCAAAATTATTTTTCAATGCAAGTGCTCGTAAAGGCCCACTTTTTATGCATCAAAACCGAAGAGAAAGTCGATTGTTTTGCTCTAGGGCTTTATTATTATTATTACTTTTTAATTTATTTACAATGGTTGGCTAACCTGCAACCTTTCCTGTGTACCATAAATGTAATACTTTTTTTCCATTGTTTAACTGCTCTGGATACATTCTTTTTGAGCCAATCATAATTTAAAGTTCACAAGATTATATTTGTTTTATTTCCTTACACTATGCATTGAAAAACGTAGTATGATACACGGGCGTAAGAGCAATAAATAACTCGGTTACGTTTAAAACATGTGTTTTAAATCGTCCTCGTAATTTATTCCTTTTCGCCCTTGGAGCATAAACTACTATTATTAGATGGATTATAACAAAATCAAAATTTTATTATCATTCGGACATGTAGAGAGGATGAATGAAAGTAGATAGTGACGAAAGAAATTTATGGTGCGCAATTCGAAGGTACAGCTCGACCAGGCCGCCCTAGAAGGACGCGTGTATGCTGACCAAATTGGCGAGATATTGAAGAATTGTTAAAAGCTGGAATAGAAGAGCTTGTATGACTAGATTGATGGAGGTGGAAGAGGCGAAAGAGGTGTGTCAGGATCGTAGCAGATGGAAATTGGTAGTCTCTGCCTACCTCTCTGAGAGACAGGCGTGAGATGTTTGTTTGTATCTAGATTTTTGATTTTGAAAATGTTGTCATCTATTTTAGTTTTTTTTTTTTTTATAAAAAACATTTTTTTTTTCTTTTGTTCTGAATCCGCCCTAACGCACTGCGTGTTTTTTTGGAAATTTCGGCTCTCTGTCAGAAAATAAGACAAAAAATTAGAGGAACATATGGTGATTGCTGTATATTAATACAGTTATTCTTTTTGTAGCCAAAACTGTTGAAAATCACACTGCATCCGCAATGCATAGAACATTTACATTTACAAAATTATAATGATTTTTGTCAGGAACTCACAGTATTGGATCTGGTAACTAAACTAACTAACTGGTAACTAAGAAAATTTAAATAAATTCGTTAATATTTCGTTTTATTTTACAGCCAAGCCATGCACAGCGTAGGGACACTACTAAAAAGTAAGTAAAACATCTTTAGAGATGGCATTTTCTAAATAATTTGGCCAAGTACCCAGATCCAGGTTCGATCTCCGGTCTGGCATGCACCAATGAGTTTTTCGGAATTTATGTGCATAGTTTAATTTTTTTTTTTTTATTGTTAGTAAGTTAGTAGCACGTATTCTGTGAAAATTTCAACTGGCTACCTATTATGGCTGAAGCTGTATAGAACCAGCCTAAGACGGACGGACAGACAGACAACGGAGGCTTAGTAATGTAATAAGAAAGTTCGGTACCCTTAAGAGGCAGGTAGCCACCAACGACCTTAAGTTGACCTGTGTCAGGGTTGACCCATTTGTACGGGGGGTGGTGCCCTGTGTTTCCAATTATTTTGTTCTCTAGAACATCAACACTTCATACATTCATTCCTCTTGTTTCCATAAAATATTTTATTAACGAAATGGTTTTCCGTTTTGTTTCCAAAAAGCTGGTTGGTACAGTCGGCAGCAAGTGATTAGTAGATCGAGCCCCGTTTCGATGTTCCCTTTGTAGGTCTTGTAATGTGTTACTTTTTATTTAATATAATTGTATTTAGATCTATCTTGCAGTTATTATTTATAGAAAATAGACGACTTTATTACTATAACGCTCTAATTTATTGTTACACATGTACGATGTGTTTTAGTGGTTAAATCATTAAATTCAGTTGCGAGTGAAGGCACTCGGTAACTTGCTTCTGAGGCTGACTATACCCTTCTTAGTTTTGGAAACAAGAGTAACTGAATTTGATTATTAAATAAAAATTTGGAAACACGCGGAAATAAAAAAGGTCGTTTTTTGGAAACACAGGGCACCACCCAAAAGATATATCGACAGAAAATATATTATTAAAATAACTTTCATATCAGCGCGCACTGCATTACGACGTCGCTAACGCAAAATAGGAGAAAATAATACTTTCCACATGAACGCGATGAACTGAAAAAAAAATCCACAAATAATTTTTCTAAGCAATATTTTCCTTGTATTTTAGATCATACAAATACCATTTCACAAAAAGTGGTTTCAAAGAAATCCATCCATCGGCCTAGTTCGTCCACTGCTGGACATAAGCCTTTCCAGGACTTTGCCACTCCCGGCGGTCATCCTGGAAGAATTGCCCATACTTACACACGCTGGGCAGGCGGGTTGGTGAGCGCGGTGCCGGAACCCTCGCACCAGTGACGCCGCTGCCCGTCACCAGTCTGCTCCATATAAGGCCCGACTATTAGGGATGGATATACCGCCATCGTCGGTCCCAGGCATGGTGGGCCTCCTGGTTTTTTGCCTGTGAGCTGTCCTCTTACTCTCCCCCGAATTACTTGAAATTCAAGGAAATAACCAATTTTATTTTATTTTGGTCGAAAAACAGCTTGACTTTGAACAACATTTTCATGCTGTTTCTTATACGCGAGAATAATTTCCTGAAATGAAGTTGGTCTTTATAGTTTAACAAACAATATACAGCAGACAGCCCTCTGAGCAGAGCTGCTCAGAGGGCTGTATATTATTATGGTTAGTTAAACTATAAAGAACAACTTCTCCATACAAGCTCTGAGCTTGTATGGAGGCTGAAGAACCGCAGACCCACGTGACAATAGACCACGTAGGAATTAGCACACAACGGGAAAGTAGGAACTAGTCCAGTTCGTATGTATGGCAAAAAAACATTTTTTTTTTATGATTTCCTGATCCTAACCTTGTTCCTGATCACTAACCGAGTCTCCAGTATGAATTCAGGCGGTTGATTAAATTTCACCTTGTATACGGGGTTTTTTCGCGATTTCTGGCTCCGAAGTTAAGGCCCTTAATATCGCCAAATGGGTACTTTCTAAAGCCTACTCCTCTTTTATGGCAAAACCAAAAATATTGAAAAAATTTATTATGGATTATCAACTCTAGGACAACATATGCAACATTTTTCTTTTTCGTACCACAAAAACTTCTATATGAAAAATTGTTTCAACTGAATGGTGTTTTTTTGGCTTGAATTTTCTACTGCTCCTTACCGGCTTAGGTGATTTAATTCATTTATGCTTTGATAAATAGATAAACTTGATAGCTATAAATATAACATAGAATTCTTCAATCTAACGATGACGCCCATGTGAAAAGTATTATTTTCTCCTATTTTGCCCTTTCAAGGACGCAGCGAGCGTCGTAACAGCCACCACGCATTGTGCACTGATTTGAACGTTATTTCAATGACGTTTCCGTCGATATTCATACAGACAAACATCGAGCTGCTAATTTGGCGACGGTAATCGCCTTAAGATCCTTGGTGAACCGGGGACGCTTCGCCAATCCTGTGGCGACGTAGGTCACCTCTTGGGATTCTGGCTTGAGCTGGGCTGGCTAGAATAGTCGGCCCCACACTTTCCACGCACAAGTGTTCAAACAAGAGACTAGGCGCGGCAACCAAGCCCGCCAAAGAAGAAAAAGAATAAGATATGCCGAGGCAAGTGCTGAATTCGCTGTGTGTTAATTCGAAAACCATTTCGAGATTTAGGTTTAATAAGCCGTATTTTAGAACTGGTGGCCTAAAAAACCTCATGATGATGAATATTTTTACGAAAAATCTGTAACTTATATTTGCCTTTGTGTGACGTCACTTGAGAAATGGCTGTTTAGAAATGTGTCTTTTGCTGTCAATTTATAATAATTTGCTTCCGACTAATGTGACAGCTGGGTGACAGATGAGTATACAGACAGAGACAGACCACTTTTTTTAGAAGCAATCACAGATCACAATCAGTGTAATGTCTAAAATTCTCAAGTGACTTCATATCGGACAATTCTTCAAAAAATTAAAAAATTAAATGCTTAATTTATACACCAAAATAAAGAAAACTTTGCCCTTAAATGACGTAAATTATCTGTTTTTTTTTTTAAATAATCTTAAAAAAATTAACCCATGGGAATTCTACTTCGTCAAATAGCAAAATAGCAAGCGTTTAGGAACTGACGACGCCGTTTGTAAACGACGGAATTTTACTATTTGCCTGCGACATATCTATAGAGTACTGAATCTTAGACAAACGATATAATTCAAACTCATGCACACAGATCATTGACATACCAAAACATTGACCTCGGGTCTAGTACAAGATTTACGAAAAAAGTGTCCTTAGTGAAGTGTCAAAATATTAAGAAACAAAACATTTTAATTTGAATCGTATGTCATTGTTGCATGGCTCAATTTTGATTGACGTGCTATTGACACGCTTTTTTAGTTTTCAATGGTTTTGACACTCTTTTGGGTCGGACACTCTTGAGCGCAGATCCGATGTCTACTACGTCAATGACACAGATACGTGCTCTGCACGCCGCGTCTAGACGAGGTTCGGTGGAGTCTCCGACTGAGTCTCCGTATAAATCTCGCTGAGATGGCGGTAGAGCCTCCGTGTGAGTTCGAATCTAAGCGCTTGTACTAAGATTCATTCACTACCCTATAAATGTACAAGTATTTTACTCTGTATTGGATTTAGAATGCCTGTCGTGCATTGTCACCATAAAATCTAAGATTGTCACCAAAACTAAATGTGTGTGCAAAATTACAGGTGTAAATAAATACAGTACAACGAAATGAATTATGCGCTTCGGCAATATTCAGTTTTCAAGTATTCCAAGCTACTGTATTCCAAGATAATAACGCATTGATATTAGAACTTGTTTCCATTCATTAATGTTACAAATGAATAGTTTTTCGGAAGATTTCGCATGTTTTAAGGCTCTAGTTTACATTACGATTTTTCTTTTTACAAGTTTATGCAGTATTATGACATAAATAATGCCAATGAGGTTTTATTTATAATGATGATGATGATTATGATGTCCTCCTCATCGTAGTCCGACGACGGCGACCTCATGGTTTGTTGAACTCTTACGGTAGCTTGGTTTTAAAAGTCTGATTACAGCGACCGCAGTGTAGTTCACCGCGACCGTTGTACGTGTAGGTATATGTGGGCTTCGGACGAGTTTTGCGCTGCTGCCGGTTGGAGTCTAGGGTCTCGAGTCTGGTTTCCTCGAACTCCTTTACACGATCATGGATGACCGAGCGCCGCCCATTGCGCTCGCGAGCAGCTTCCTCCCAACTGCCAGGCGGAATGCCACAGGCGGTTAGATGCCTTTTCAGGACATCTTTGTAACGAAGATGCTGTCCACCGGCTTTTCGCGCTCCGTATGACAGCTGAGAGTAAAAGACTTCTTTGGGCAGTCTCGCATCTTCCATGGGTACCACATGACCGCACCACCTAAGCTGAGTTTTCATCAGCATTGCTTCCATGCCGTGCATTTGTGTCCGCCTAAGAACTTCCGTATTTGAAACACGGTCCTGCCAGGTTATCCTCAGGATGTTACGAAGGCACCTCATGTGGAAAGCATCCAGTTTTTTAACGTTTTTGCTATAGAGGCACCATGTTTCGGAGGCATATAGTAATATTGGCAGGACAATTGCCTTATAGATGGCCAGCTTCGTCTTCAATTTTAGGTCGTGTGATTTCCAGACTCGGTCATTGAGTTTGCCAAAGGCGAAAGCGGCTCTTGCAATCCGCACCGGAATCTCAGTGATCTTTATAATACAAGATCATTGAATATTGCGCTTCGGTAATATTTGCATATCGTCGTTGCGCCTGCAAAATTCGCTATTTGATTTTAAAATTTATGCAATTTTAATTCGTATCGTAATGAAAATAAAATTATAAAAATTACATAAAATCACATAGCGGATTTTGCAGGCGCAGCGACGATATGCAAATATTACCGAAGCGCAATATTTAATGATCTTGTATTATAAATAAAACCTCATTGGCATTATTTATGTCATAATACTGCATAAACTTGTAAAAAGAAAAATCGTAATGTAAATTAGAGCCTTAAAACATACGAAGTGAAGAATGTTAAGGATATTTCAACTGGTAAAAGGATTTTTGCAAACAAGAAAATATAATTAGGTTAAGATTAAGATTATATGCTATTACATCGCTATGGATACTCTAATTATTATAAGGGCGGCTTGCACCAACATTTAAATATAGATTTAGCACGTAAGCTAAGTTTAATTTGACAGACATGTATTGACTGACAGATCGTAAACTCGATTTAGCGATTAAATCTAGATTTATGATTTTGGTGCAAGCCGCCCTTAGGGTGCATTACAGACATGAAATCAATCAGAAACAAATTTAAAAGCACAAATATTTTGAAAATATTCCTCGGGTCAGGATTTGAACTTGCTACTTTCTGCTACATGATAGGCGCACTACCGACTGCGCTACCGATGTTCGTATCTGGGACGAAGAATTTTTCCACCATACATGTACACCGAATTTTTTGTAACTACTTGATATACCAGCTTGTAATGCATATACTGAACACTGCTTTTAAATTTGTTTCTGATTGATTTCAAGTTTGTAATGCACTCTAATAATAATTAGAATATAATTATTTACTACTAAGTTTACTGACTGCTTATCTTTTTTTTCTCATCTACCTGCATTTGCTTCCAGATATCACTACTGTACTGTTAGTGATTGCAGCAACAATACATGTGTCGACATCTACATGTATACTTGAAAGTTTATTGGTTTCTCCAGTTTGTTCAGCCAAAGTGATATGCCCCGCTGGTACCACAGGACTCAGTGAAGTTTTGGAATCATGGAGTTGTATTAAACATGTCAAAACATACACTGTACCAGAGTACGATAGTTATTATGGAGGATATAGAACAAAAAATCGAGAAATTGAATATGACACTAATTACAAATTAGCATTAGATATTATTGATTTTGATGAAAATAATAATCCATTCCAAAGTATTCATGACGTGAAAGAAAATGTTGAAAAGATAAGAATCACCAATGGTATAATGACGATTGTGCCAGAAGTAATATTCACTTTAACACACTTACGAGAAATTAATATTTCTAAAAATGATGTTATATCTTTGAATCTTCAAGAGTTTGCTAAAATTGGGACGTTAGAAGAACTGGATGTATCGAATAATGCTATATCTATTTTGGGTGCACCTAATGACTTAGGTTTATTTTCGACTTTATCGAACATAATGTCTCTTAACCTAAGTCACAATTTAATAGAATTAATTCCGAACACATATTTTAGGACATTTTCAAATCTCAAGCATTTAGATTTGTCAGATAATTTGATCCAAACGTTAAATATTATGACTTTTGAAGGAATTATTCATTTGCAGTCTCTATATCTGTCTAAAAATAAATTGTATGATATTGGGCATAATCTAGCTAGGTTTTCCAATCTTAAGGAACTATATTTAGATCAAAACCGTCTCGTGAGTCTTACGGATTCAAATCTCAAGACAATGATTAATCTAAAAAAATTGAACCTAAGCAGTAATCTCTTAGAAGAAATTGACTCAAAAACATTTCAGGCCCTTGATAAATTAGAAATATTAGATTTAAGTTTTAATTTTTTACACATTGTTACTGCAAATATGTTTGAAAATAACTCTGTTTTAAATTATCTTTCAATTGCACATAACGGTATAGAAATAATAGAAGAAGGTGCTTTTCGAAAAAATAATATCTCTTCTTTTTTCTTAGATGGAAATAAATTAAAAGGCCCCATTGAGAAAAACATTTTCCAAGGCCTTGTTAATATATTGCATGTTAATTTATCTAAAGGTAATATAACTATATTGGGTGATGAGGCATTCGTTGAAATAAGCACGTATTTGTTGCAGTTAAACTTAAGTTCCAATTTTATACAAAGTATATCCAAATCTGCATTTATTTCATTGAAAATTTTACAGACTTTAGACCTTTCAAACAATCTCATACAATCTCTAGATTTCATTTCATCTGACCTTGTAGAACTAACTTGGCTTTCTGTAGGAAAAAATCAAATAAAAAACGTTAATCAAACTACAATATTACATTTTAAAAAATTGGAATTTTTGGATTTATCAGAGAACTTTATTTCATTTATTGAACCCCAATCCTTTACGCACTCAAAATTATTGAAATCATTAAACTTGCAAAATTGTGTATTTTTTGATAATTTACCATCTTATACTTTTAAAGATTTAGAAAAATTAGAGATTTTAGATATTACGTTTGCCAAGATAAATTTATTTCAAAATATAAGCTTTTCAGGATTGTATAACTTAAAAACTTTAAATGGATCCCATGGAGAATTATCTGAAATAGAATACAACGTATTCAAAAATGTTACAGCTTTAGAAATTGTGGACTTTTCTTTTAATCTTTTAAACAATTTTTACATTAATACCTCTGAAATGAAATCTATAAAAAAAGTTTATCTTAACAACAATAAAATTGAAAATGTTGGCCGAGAGACTTTTTCAAATTTAACTAATTTGTCTCAACTACAACTAGAGAGTAATAACATTCTAACCATTGACGTCAAAACTCTTCAAAACTGTACAAATTTAAACTATTTAGGTCTTGCGAATAATATAAATATGGATGTTAATACCGATTTTTTAAATAATTTAGTAAACTTAAACACTGTGGTGTTAAATCATATTGGTCGTACAATAATCTTTAACAACTTAACGAATGTGTCTATAGTTCAATTAGATATTTCTTTTAATGAACTTACAAATTTAACTTCAGTCTGTGTATATAAAATCAAGAACTTGATTAATTTAAATCTTAGTAATAACAAAATTTCAGCTATAGATAAACTTTCATTTCAGGAAATGCCTTGGTTGTCATATTTGGATCTTAGTTGTAATCAGATCCAGTACGTACAACCAGGATCATTTATCTTTAGTAACCAAATCACCCATTTAAATTTACATGATAATGATATTTCGTATCTTGAATTCGGTGTATTCAGTCATCTGAAAAGTTTAGATGTAGTAAATTTATCGAAAAATGCTTTGCATAATTTTGGAGTAAACCTTCTTCATGATAATCCATATGTAACTAAATTATTTCTTGATGACAATCTATTTGAAAACATTGACATAATTTCAATTAAAGAAAATACGAATATAGAAGTGTTAAGCTTAGGTGGAAACCAGCTTTCTTGTGAATATATTGTGAAAATGTATAAAAATTATAATTTTACTTTTATAAACACAGAAAGGGAAAGTTATGAATCAGAGAATGTTAAAGGAATAACTTGTCAAACAGAATATACGAAAAAAAACAAATCTTCACCTCAACATATAACTGAAAAAAATATGTTAAATTATACTAGAGATATAGACCCACTTACTGAAAAAAAAATCGAGGAGGTCAGTGACGTAAAAATAGTATCTGTTCTGTATTACATTGGAGGGTGCAACACTGTCTTATTACTTTTGTTATCATTGCTTTTGGTGCTTCTGATTTATAAATGGAAGTCATTACGATCAAGCCACTACATGGCTAATTCTATTGAAATGGAATAGATTTAATTTCATTTATTTTCACTTTATTCCCTTCGTGTTAAAATGGTTATCTTTTTTTATTTTAAACATACACGTGTGTGCCTCTCGTGTGAGTAACTGTTTTAAATATACGAAAGACAAGTAAACTAACATTGTTTTATTTCCCCAAATCCTCTGTGGTCCAGTGGTTTGGGTACTCGACCACTAATCCGGTAGGCGTCATTTATCTGCGTGCTTTGGAAGGTTCTTTAAGCTGTGGGTCCGTATTTTTGCCCGAAGTACGGCGATAGGGCTCAACACTTATCACGCTGGGACGTAATAATCGTCGGTGAAACGTTTGCTGTAAATCGTAAATCGATACAGGGTGTAAAAAGACTGCAACCTAAAAATAAAACCACATAAACTAATGATCATACGGAACAACTCTCTGAAGATAAATACACGCGCAAAACATCAGTGGAGAAGATATTCAACAATAATTTAACACTTAAACTCGCAGGAGGAAGGTCTATTTTAGAACGGTGCACGTGAATAGCTGCTTTTCGGATAACGCGCCTCAAAAACTACCCGTATCTCGTTACGTTAGGATTTACAAATTTTTGTTTGAAACTCAAATATTTCCTAAGCTAATGGTTTGCGCGGGTATGTTTCTTGACAAAAGTGATTCAGTATAACAGGAAGAATATTTAGTTTTATAAGATAGCAGTCTATATACACCTGATCACACCGGCACAATTAGCGGAACAGAAAAAAAGGAGAAATGAAAAATATTAACGTTTTGTGATTTAAGAAATAATGATTAGATATAAAGTAACAAATCCACTACAATCTTTTAATATCGATTTTGTGAAGTTAGGGGCCAATTTTAATTGAAAAATCGAAATTAAAACAAAATGCTCTCTTTAAAGATTTTATTAAAAACTTAAAAACGCTTGAATATTTAAAAATTTAAAGAATTTGACACAAAACAAATGAGATTTTAATACCGAGTGTTTCCCCCCCGTGCTCTGATAACTGTTTCCATGCGTCTAGGCATGCTATTAATAATGTTATCAATGGTTTCTTGGGGCAATCTCTGCCACTCATCTAGTAACACGTTTCGCATTTCACTCAGATTGTAGCATTCTGGATTTCACGCTTTTTTTAAGCAAGTCCCAGACATGTTCTATCGGATTCATGTCCGGGGATCTTGCTAGCCACTGCATCATCGGTATGTTCACATGGTTTAGATATTCTTGTACTGAGCCAGCAGTATGAGTCCGAGCATTATCCTGCATTAGAATAAAACCTTCACCAATAAAGGGGGCAAATGGCACAATGTGTTCTTCTAAAATCTCTCTGATATACCGATCAGCAGTCAAACTCCCTCCATCGACTATCACTAGCTCCGTACGAGCTCCCAAACATATCCCATCCATAATTGACACACCATAATTGAGCCGCCCCCATATGCCACTGTATTTTCAAAGTTACACTGAATGTAACGTTCTCCTTTACGTTTCCATATTCGCCGTCTTCCATCGATGTCATTTAAGAGAGCTCTGTACTCATCTCAGTGAAGAAAACTTGTCTCCACTCATCTAAACCCCAATGGCGATGTTCACGTGAAAAGTGCAATCGGTTTGTGCGGTGGTGTCTCTCAAGTTTTGAAGCTTTGGTGGGTATATACGAACCTATACTAACTTATTCAAATCTTCTGCGAACTGTACGCTCACTTACTCGTACACCTTGAGCGATTTCAAGTTCATTTCGGGCTTCCACAGCCGTTAACCGCGTATCCCTACGAACTTGAAGTTGTAAATAACGGTCGTCCCGCCTTGAAGTACATCTTTTCCTTCCTTGACCACTCCTCCTCACCGTAGAATTTGTCAATCTGTACCGTTTGATGCTACGATGAATCGTTGATACCGGTCGACGAAGTCTTGTAGCAATTGATCGGTAGGTATACCATTACGCCTCATTTCATCTGCCCTAATGATTTCCGCCGGTGTTAAGTCGGGCATGTTTAGGCGCTCGTAATCAAACAACCTTAGAATAAAATTTAAAGAAAAAACCACTTTTTCAAACCAAATTAATTAAATTAACAATAATGCAAAATAAACACAAAACTGTCGAAAAGACGACAACATCGATTTAGCGGGAAATTAGAACGTACGAATAAAAAAAATGACTGTCGTCTAATGTTCCATTTTCAAACAAGTCATAACAACAAAAAAATATAATAACAGCCAGCTATATAAGAAAAAGGTTACTTAATTTCACATTTTTTTCTGTTCCGCTAATTGTGCCGGTGTGGTGAAATTTATTCAACTGCTTGAATTCCTATGGGAGGTTCAGTGGGTGATAGAGACCACGTATATTTGAAGTTTAATATAAGGTGGATCAGACAATTTATGGCAGGTCACATGACATTATAGAATCGTATTAATATGCGAGTAAAATTTTTATTCTGTTGTGTGCGTGAACTTTACACGATGAATCCAAAGCTATACACAAACCGTTACTGTGCACACGCTGTTCACCCACACAACTGGATCGAAATTTTTACTCACACATAAATAAGATTTTCAATGTCAAGTGACCAGCCATTACCTTATCTGATCAACCTGAAACTTCACATGTGTTGTCTTTATCACCTACTTAAACTCCCATAGAAATTAGTGCGGTTGATTAAGTTTCACCTTATAAATCTGTTTATGTCGCAAGATTTGGATGAAATAAAGAGAAGACTTTATTTCAAAAACCACATTTATACCACTTGGTGAAGCTACGATGGCGTGGAGTTCTCGAACCTATTGTGGACACCTGGCACGGATAACAGAGTGCGTTGAAACGGAACGTACTCGGAGCCGGGTCGACTGCGGCGCGGCGTAAGGCAGGGCAGATCCACCTCACCCGTACTCTTCAATGTGTTCATAAAGATGAGCTAAGCCTGGAGCTCCCCCACTCCAGCATTGACTGCTTCATGAACGGAACGTGCGTGAACAACGTGAGCTATGCGTGATGGACCTACTCCGGATCTGTGAGAGATACGGTGTAGACCACAACGTGGAGTGCAACTATAACGCAACCAAATCAGTTTACCTGGTATTTAACTCATCGAATAACTCATCCAACATACCCCCTACTTCTATGTGGGCTAGAAATGCAAAGGGTCGATGAAGTTAAACACCTGGGGTACAATATAAATTGCTTACCTGCGTAACGACACCGACACCGATATCGAGTGCCACGACGGTCAAGCAGTGCCTGGGGAAACATGTTAGGTCGTCGTTGCTTTCGGTGAAATGAACCGGTCAAACGGGTATTATTCGCATCTCCATATGCTGCACCTATTTATATATTGCGGAACTTTGCCGAAACTAAAAATAAAGCATCTCTAAACCAGATTCATTGAGGGCATTACATGGCCTCCCCATGTCGCGCGTCTGGAATGTTTTGCGAGGCGCTTGTTAAACTAAGGTTGAAATCTGTGGTACATTTATTATTTTTAAATTATATTTGTTCCATCCATCTATCCATCAACCTGTCCTCATCCACTGGTGGACATAGGCCTTTCCAAGATTTCGCCACTGTTGGCGGTCCTCCTGGAAGAAATGCCCAATTAACAGTAACACATGCTGGGCACTCTGGGCATGGTGAGCGCGGCACCGAAACCCTCGCACCAGTGAGGCGGCTGCCCGTCGGCAGTCTGTTTTATAAAAAGTTTTGTGAATAATTCAGGTTTAAGAATAATCTATGAAACAAAATAAAACAATCATTATTTATTTATTTAATACTAGCTGACCCGGTGAACTTCGTATCACTTACCTCTAATATAAACCATATTAATTTAAACCATATGTATGTATTTCAGAGCCGGCAGCTTTATAAAGGCATCATCAGATAGTCTAAGTATCGGCTCCATAGTGGGCGGAAAGAGTGGGCAAATCACGCACACATGTCCAGCTTAATGTTCATAATTATTTTGCATGAGACATTATATTAGATTATAGACACTTATATTAACAAATAAGGTACCAGCCTATTTTTTTTGTCTGTATCGATTACGCCACATTACTAAACGTAATAGTAACCTGCCAACACTGACTGTCAGTGTCACTGTCACCGAACTTTCCAAGAAAATATAATTGATATTTCAAAACTATTTTTCAGAAGTTATAGTTAACTTTTAACAATGCATTGTACCTTTTGTAAAAAGTGGATTAAAAGGCAGAACAACAGAAGTACCTGTCCTAGTTGCACAAAAAAATTTTAAAGATACGACAAATGTTTCACAATAACCGCTGATACCTTCAAGTTTTGTATAAAATGCGGTCACAATTTGAGCCGAATAATACGAATTAATAGGGCTAAGGAACAAAAAAATCGAGTGAAACAACAATTGTTATTAAAACCGATGTTCGTCTCAACAATGCCATCATCATCATCTGTGTCATCATCTGAAGGAATAACATTTTCAGAACTTAATTTAACTGCCGATGAACTAAAGGATTTGGATGAGATTTAAGAAAGTCATGAGGACAACATCGGCAATATTCTGGTTCTACCAGATTTGTCCGAGTCACCGAGGCCTTCCGCCACGCCGTCAAGTCCTGGCGAGGCAAGTCAAGACATCTTTAGCCAGCATGGTTCGCATTTGCTGTTAGATTAATTGATATGTTGCCGATTCAGGTGTCAATCGCGGAAATTTTAGAAAATATGGTTCCTACCGTAAAGGTTGATTTATATATCTTTAATAAAAAATATTTGAATTGTATCATATTGAATATTATTTCAGACATATATGTATTAGTAACAACAAATATACCCAAATACACGACACCGTGGTGGCACAGCCTTCCAATGTAAGTGGCCGGCAAAATTGACATTTTTCCCACGTTGTTTGCATTGCCATCGGCATTAATAGCATCGCGAAGATGAATGTACTCTTCAGATCGAAGCTGCTGTTGGTTTAGACGGATTTGCGTCAATCGTTCAGTCTCAATTTTGACATAAATGTCAACTGCGAACTGATGAAAAAGCTGTTGACACATCAAAATGTGATTTACTTCACCTTCACGGATTCTGTTTGAATAAAAATTCATAGCACTGACTTTTTTGTTGGTATCAGCACCTGTAATCAATTAATCAACCATCCCAAAAACTAATGAGTCTAATGGATCAGGTGGTGGGACTAATTGTGGCAATTTTACTTTACCACCAGCACAACATAATCCTGCAAATTCACCGCTGTATTTTAAAGCTTTACAATGTTGACAAATGATTGACATTTCCCCAATAGTTTCAGATTTGTCGGCACTATAATCTATTTCTTGATCGTAGGAGAATGCTTCTCGTGCCAGGTTCACAGGAACATTGCGTCTGCGGAATCGATCAAATTTCATTTTCCCTTGCTCGCTGCTGTTGTGATCGATGTGCCCGAACTCGTTCCATTCTATGCCCATTATCCACTTCATTGTAATTCACTCTAGAATGCAAATCTGCCATACCAATACGACTGTTATCATTATCAGTCTCTCGCTGGTCATCAGTGCGATTAGCGCGTGAGGTAGCTCGTCGCACATTCGATCGACTACGACGACCTATGCAAGGTCGTTTTCTCCTCGGCAATGTAAGCAGTATCAGAATGACAAATCAAGTTTTGAATCTTTTTTCAGGTGTTAATTGGAATCAGGATTTTTTTGATGGTTTGACAGTTTTATAATTGCTAAAAACTAAGAGAAAAAAGGAAGCAGTTTGATCACAGAAAAATGTGACGTCGTAATGTAAAACCTCATACAAATTTCATAGTATCGGGGCGTTTTGACATTTGATAAAGAGTCGCTGATTTGATTTTTAGGGAAGTACCCAATTTCAGATCGTATAGCGAACTTTACTGTTTCAAAGTATATTTCTGAACGCACCCAACACAACAACCAAGTGTCATTTTAGTGTCATTATTTTACATGTTTTAAATCTAAATACGCGATAATCAGACTATTATGGATATATGTTGTCGATTCCAAACCCTTATTTAATCTAGATCTACATGTTATTCCTAAAATACCGAACCGACGCGACGGGGCGAACATCAAATGTTTGACAGGTAAGAACAGTTTGTATGGGAAAATAAAATTGTCGTTTTTAGTATTTTCCTCGCAATTTTTCCACATTTTCTCATCGTTTAAACCTTCCCTGAACTTCCACAAACATTTCAAGACTAAAATTAGCCAAATCGGTTCAGCCGTTCTCGAGTTTTAGCGAGAGTAACGAACAGCAATTCATTTTTATTTATATAGAAGATAGATAGATAAAATTGTTCAGCATTACAGTATTAACCAAGTAACTGAGCAATTCAAAGATACATACAAAGTAAATATGATTAAACACATATTTAAAAACAAAGAAAGATAATATTATTAAAGAAATAAATATTTCTATATATAATGTTGATCTAGGGACATCGTCTTTGATACTTCACTCTCACAGTACTTATTATGTGGGATGTTTACTCTGTCAACTATGCCATACGATAAATTAGGAATCGAACCTACCTATATATTCAATTATTTGTATTTTAGACCGAAGATTTATCGTGGGTAACTATATCTCATCGAGTACCAGCATGTCACAGTTAACTTGTGAAAAGAAGGAGAAAGCAGACCTTGGCAGGTTATGAACTGTCATGAAAAACTGGGGCCTATTTCTAGTCAAAATATTTCATGTAGTACCAGCTTCAAACTTTGTTCATAAGATAACACTCGATATATCATCAGGGAAAAACTCTGAAACAACGCCAAGCATTTAAGGCGTATAACCACGCTAAATAAGCGACTCGATGTGTGTCGGTACAAATATCAACGGAAATGACATTGAAATAATGTTCATTTCAGCGTGCCTTAAAAAGTGGCTGTTACGACAACCACTGCGTTTCCGGCTAGCGCAAAATAGGAGAAAATAATACTTTTCACATGGACGCCATGAACGAAAAAAGAAATTTTGAACTTGAATTTTTTAGATCTAAAAGTTTCCTATAATTTGGTGCAATAATGATTAAAATCGCTTTAGGCGTTTGGAAGGAGTAAGAGAATTCTTGTGTTAATCATGTGAAACTTTCGATGACTTTCGATTTTTTTTGTCAAAACTAACAATAGAAAAACAGTTTATGATACTTAAAATTTATTTTTGACTCTATAATGCCTATCATATATTTTTCTAATAGTTTTTGGACCACCCGTGTGGGAGGAGTAGGCCTTCAAAGACAGGTCCAAATTGCAGTTGGCGTATCCATTCGCCTTAAAAAAAGTCCGGACATTTTAGTTACAAAAAGTGATCGCTTTTTTCTCTCTAAGTCAAAAGTCCGGACAAATTAAAAAGCCGGACAAAGTCCGAACGGAACACAGTGGCAAGAAAAGTACGTTTCATATACATAAATTAAAATTATTACCATTACTTATTTTATAATAGACAATAATATAAAATAATATAGACAATAATCGTAAATTGGCCTTCCTCAGCACTATGGTTCGAAAAAACAAAAAAACCGGCCAAGTGCGAGTCGGACTCGCGCACGAAGGGTTCCGTACCATTATCTATAAAAACGGCAAAAAACATGTGTGTTGTATGGGAGCCCCCTTAAATATTTATTAGTACATATTTGTTGTTATAGCGGCAACAGAAATACATCATCTGTGAAGATTTTAACTGTGTAACTATCACGGTTCATGAGATACAGCCTGGTGACAATCGGACAGACGAACAGCAGAGTCTTAGTAATAGGGTCCCGTTGGTTACCCTTTGGGTACGGAACCCTAAAAATAAGTTTTTGTTAAGCTGCCATTGATATTATGTATAGAGGGACCCAAGGTGAGTCACATGAACTACAGCACGCATAAATTGACTTGCCGTTTCGACTACCACATTGAAACTTACTTTTATTTTTTTTTTATTTTTTTTTGCTTTGCGTCTGAAGCGGCAAGTCGATGCACGCGTGCTGTAACTCATATGACTTACCTTAGGTCTCACTGTTCATAGTATCAATGGCAGCTTAACAGTTTGAACAAGAAAATTTTATTAAAAAAAAATATTACTCGTAGATATTATATTTTATATCAATGAAACAATGAAATAAGACACTAGAGGAAAAATTTATTTGGTTTAGCAATAAGTTTTTTTACAAATTAGAACTCTCCATAGTCTCAACAATTTCTCGTGTACTCATAGACCTGCGTGTAGGCACAAACATTTTTGACTTATAAAATCTGTACAAAATGGTACAAACCAAAATTAATAATATTAAAGCCACGCACGTTTCAGTAAATAACATTGATCTTTGTTCTTTATTATCAGTGGTATCTTTGTCTGCAAATAGTTTCTCATGCTTAGGACTAAACGTTGTAAACACATAAGTATCAATAAGTGATTGGTTTTGTGTATCTAATCTTAAACCTACTGTCCTTATTTTAGTCTCCAGCTCAAACACTTTATTATTGACATATGTTAGAGTGTCATCAGAATCTTGTTTGACTTTGTTGATATATGAAAGTAATTGAAAATTTGTTAAATTTGAACTTGTTTCAGAATCTTTTACTGGAGGTGCTTTCGTTGTTATTAATAAATTTTGCCGTATCTTATTTAACAATAAGGAAGTTCTGTCAATAAACAGGTTGTTTGTTTTATTTACTTCCTCTATAAACAAATTATTGGATTCTTTTTGATTATTTTCTATTTGCTTTGTCATATTAGCGAGATAAGGGAGTAAACTTTGAGACGTGTTAAAATTTAATTCATCTCTATTATTATTACTTATGTGAGACGAATTCAGTAAAATATCTCTTATTTCTTGAAGCACCTTATTGCTGCTATCACCAAACTGACGTGATGAGTTAAATAACAAAATTCGCATATTTTCTATAACTTTGTCAGCCTTATCTTCGTTTATTTGAGGGGATTTAAGATCAGTACCATGTGTTTTTATATTACATGTTACACCATCAACATTTTCAGAATCATTGTCAATCCGTATTGCGGTAATGGCAAAAGGAGTCGTGTATTTTTGCAAACTAACCAATGTCTCGCAGGGTATTGGATTATCTCCTATACTTAGCGTAGCTAGATTAGTTCCTGAAAATTCTTCTGAGCTCACAAAATCTATCTTATTGTGATCTGCTATTAAGACAGTTAAACTTCTAACTTCATAAAACCTTTCACTTTTCAAGCTTGTGATCTGATTGAAGGATAAATCTAAAGTATGTAAATATATTAAACCACGAAATATTCCGTAGCTAACAGTTAATAAGTCGTTATGTGAGACATTAAGTTTGTACAAGAGAGAGTTTTCCTTAAAAGCTCCAGGTTGTATGGAAGATATTTTATTAAAGCTTAAATTGAGTTCCGTCAGTTGTTTCAACCCAATAAAAGCACTTGCTTCCACTTTTGTCACATTGTTGTTACTTAAATCTAAATTAGTCAGTTGTTGTAAGTTTTGCAATTCCAACTTAGTAATGTTGTCCTTATTACTATGTGTAATCTCTAAATGTGTTATTTTCCCCTGATTAACTCTTGAAAACTTAAAATCATTTTGGATACCAGATAAAAATAAATTGTATAGAGTCTGTGCCTTTTGAATCATCGACATATTCAATTTCAAGTTGATATTGTAGGATAAATCTAAATATCTAAGATCTTCAATCTGATCATCAAAAGCATCATCATTTATATTTTGAATACTATTGCAAGATATGTCGATTTTAATAAGACTTAGCAAACCTTTAAATGCATTCGATGAAATTACATGCAACAGATTATTATTCAATAACATTGTCTGTAAATTAAATAGACTCGAAGTATTTATATTAAAATTATTTATTTTATTGAATGACAAATCAAGAGACTTTATAGAATTTGCATGAATGAATGCGTTGAATTGTAGTTCATTGATTTTGCTGTGCGACATATTTAGGTCTCTTAACTCTGCCATCCCACTAAAAGAGCCATTTTGAATTACTACAAACAATGTTTGTGAAATGTCGAGATTAGGTAAGGAATTTAAACCATCAAAAGTATTTTCTTCTAAAGCCCCAGCTAGAGGATTATTCGAGATTTCAAAATTTATCAAAGAATTTAGTGATTGAAATGAATCTGTTTCAAGATGGGAAATGCTATTATTGGACAGATCTAAAAACGTGAGAGCAGCTAAACCTTTGAAATCATCTTTTTGTATTTGACTTATCAAATTATTTCTCAAAATTAAAGAATTCAAATTGTCTAATTCGGTTTTTTCAAAACTTAAATTAGAAATTTGATTATTTGATAAATCTAATTCTTTAAGATTTCGGAGTGTCTTGAAAGCTTGTACTGACAAGTTTTCTAAATTATTATTACTTAACAAAAGTGAAGATAGTTTCTCCAAGCCAAAAAATGCAAAATCTTCTATCCCTGATAGGTTTTGGTTACTTAGGTCCAATACATCAACTAATTTAAGACCTTCAAAAATTCCCCTCGCTATAAAACCTCGTAGAGAATTTCCTTTAATGTTAATTGAAGTAATATTGTTATCTTTGAAAATATCTTTTGGCAATGTTTGAATGTTATTATTAGATATATCAACAGTTTGTAAGTTATTCATGTAACTAAACGCATCTTTATCTAAGATCTCTAATTGATTGTCACTCAAGTCTAGATTAAGCATAGTATGCATTTTAAATGCATTTCTCTCAATATTAACGATGTAGTTATATTTTAAGCTTAAAATTTTCAAATTTGTGAACCTGTCAAAGTCTCGTACATAGATATCTTTAATTTTATTGTGATCTAAATACAATTCTTCGAGTTCTCTGAATCGTATCAGTGAGAGATTTGGTTCAGCAATCCTGTTGTGAGAAAGGTCAAGAAAGCGCAAATGCTTGATACCATCAAAGGTCATAACGCCCAGAGTATCTATGAAGTTATGTGAGAGATCTAATTTTTCCAGTAAAGGGAAGGAATCGAATATAGCATCAGGCAAATTTACTAGATAGTTGTTAGAAATGTTAAGATTAGAAAGTCCATTATAAACAAAATTATCAATATTTACGCCTAAACTGATAATAGTGTTATGAGACAGGTCTAGTTCACGAAGCGATTCTAGATTATATTCGTTGAACAATTTAGCTTCAGTAAGTTGATTCTTCGCTAAGCTTATTTTCTTAAGATTTGGCATTGTAAATATGACAGGAGTGCTACTCCAACCGTTTTCAGAAAGATCGAGTTCTACAATAAAATATAATTCTCTCGTAAAGCCATGGCTGTTTAAGATATTTGGTGGAATACTGTAACCAATTATATCTTTGTAGACCACGTGAAGTTCTCCTCCATTACTAATGTAATTTTGGAAGCCATGACACTCGTCATAGCTTCTTTCAATCGAATACATATTATAATTAATATCATGGTGGCATACAGCATCTATTCTGCAACTGTTTGGTACATTATGGAGATCACAAGCTTCAACTGCTAAAACGGCAAGAAATGTGGCTAAGATACTGGTACCTGAGAAAAAGAAAATTTCCTTTTAAACAATCATTAATTATAATACATAATAAAACCCAGATCCATTGAAAGAAACAGTAGTGTGAAATTGTAAGCAATAAGTAGGTCGTTAAGAGCGGTTTCGTAGCCGGATTGTGAAACACCCGCCTTTTTCTAATTAATCGAAACAGAACCAAATTCAAAATTCACTCAATAGTTATTCAACTTATCCCCTACGTATTGTGTATGTTGCCATCGCAAAGTATCCATTGGTTTTTGGAAACATAAAATTAAAAAAAAATTGTAATCTAGATTACAGAACCCAAAGGAAGAATTAAAAAAAATTTGAATTTAAATATTTTGAAATTCAAGTTAGCAGAAACCAATGGAAGCTTTGCGATGGCAACATACACAATAATACGTAGGTAATAATAAGGTTTTGTTGAATAACTATATTGAATGAATATTGAATTGAAGTACATTTTGAATTAAAAACACTTGTACTTATAGTTTCACTTTATTAAAAACACTATAAGTACAAGTGTTTTTAATTCAATATGTGTTTCAAGTTTCACCAAGTGCCGACAATTGCAAGTATAAATTTTGAATTTAAGTGTTCAGTTTCGATTAATTAGAAAAAGGCGGGTTTTTCACAATCCGGCTGTGAAACCGCTCTTAACGGAGTTGGCAGACCTTTCACTTACCGAAAATGTACTTCATTTCCATTTAGAAATTCTGGAACAAAAAAGAAATTTGAATTTAATGGTTTTATAGAATTAAATGGGATCAAAAACATAGGCTAATTAAAAATATAAAACCGGCGAATGAAAAAAACATAGAAGGCTCATTTCTAACAAAGTGTCATTCGAAAATGGCACCAGTGACAGAAAAGGGCAAAAGGACCTTCATGATTGGTTCGTACTATTGTCATGTGACGCGTGATTGGCCGACTCAAAGACACAATGAACGCTATTCGAGCCGTCACCACACAAAGTTGTGTTCAACACACTTCATCGTTCCGTCCCCAAAAGGCAAATCGGAGTCCTATTAATATCACTCCGCTGTCCGTCTGTCTGTCAGTATGTCGCGGGTCTCTAGCTCTACTTAACAAGCTCTAGACAATGACACCCCACATACTAGGAAAAGAAAACAACAATTTTTTCAGCGCCATTTTCATGTATAAGGGGGGGGCCCCTGAAAAATAATTTAATAACATTTTAAATTCAAAATTTCAGGTTTCTATCTCATTCCGTCTAAGAGCTAGAGACCCGTCACACGCACGCGACCATTTGCGTGGCGTGATGGCGTTGCACGACCTGACGTGACGTGCCACTCAGCATGTTACTACCCTGCGGTCCGTAATAGAATTACATAGATAAAAGCTATGAATGAATTAAAGTGTGAGCGATGACTGGTCCGTAATTTGTGAGCTAGCAAACGATGTGAAAGATAGCTTATGATTCGGACCGCATTAAAAAAGATACATCTTAACCATAACCTCTTATCACAGAATACAATACGATTATTTGATTTTATTTCGTCAAAGTGCCGTGATTCGTGATGGAACAAGAAGAGTTTGTAGCACTGTTCTTTAACGTAGACTCAGATAGCGACGAAAATATATATATACATATAAATTCTTCCTTTTCGACGAAAAGTTCCACACGACTTTTTATTTGTTTCTCTCATGGCCGAATAAAACATATACTATGGTTTGTCTGATCTGAACTGCTGAAATAATGGAGCGAAAACAATTGTTGACATTCCATTCCGTTCAACGCTCACATCGCCTCACCTCCGTCGCATGAGCCATGAAAGTCATACGAATGAATGAACGCATTTGCTTCACTCATGGATTATTAGCCATTCACCTCATTCATTCGTAATCGATTTTAGCGAAATAATTCTATTTCGGAACGCGGGGCTAGTGACGCACCGACGACGCACCAAAGTGGCGGGAACACGAACCTTGAAGTTATTCGTCGATGCAAAATGAGGGATGATCTACTGGTGGCGCTGGCGGTCTGATGGTCTCTCTGGTAGCTCCAATGACATGTTATGTTTAGGGTTGTCAGATGTCCGGTTTTCGACCGGACAGTACGGTTTTTTGAACGGCTGTCCGGTCTAGAAATTTTTGAAAAACCGGACAATAGAAAACCGGGTTTTTGAAAATACGCGACATATATACCTCACTCACGAGATGGTACAATATGTGTGCAGTGTTCCCGTCTCGTATGCCTTCATAGAAAGAGTTTTTATCGTAATGGGTAATGTATAGACTGGCGAAAGACTGATTGACTAGGTGTGAATACCGAAAAAAGAATTTAAAGAAACAATTTCAGGCTATAAACGTAAACGTTTATTAAAAGCAGTAGGATCTAGTGTTTGCGTACCTATTAGCAATAATACATATATGTTTTAATGTTTAATGTTCACCTTCAGCAATTTCCGGTAATATTCTCAGTTTGATCTGGCCAAAATCAAAGGGTTCTCTCTTTCTACAAATTGTACCATAAAAAAATTATACACTTTGATAAAAAATGTTCGGTTTTTTTATCTAGGCCATCTGGCAACCCTAGTTATGTTATAGCCATGCTACATGCTACTTCAAAATCACGTTACTTAGGTGGGCACAACACGTAAAATATGTACGTCAGCACGATCTGTGATGTCACGTGTGTTGACATAAGTTATATTATCGAAATATGCGTCTGCTGAATCTGCAGACAGCGCAAAGCTTGAGAAAATTATACTTTTCACATAGAGACGATGGAAGAAAAAAAAATTGTTTAATAATTTTTCAATGCATTTGCTCGTAAAGGCCCACTTTTTATGCATCAAAACCGAACAGAAAGTCGATTATTTTGCCCTAGGGCTTTATTATTATTATTTTTTTTATTTATTTACAATGGTTGGCTAACCTGCAACCTTTCCTGTGTACCATAAATGTCATACTTTTTTTCCACTGTTTAACGGCTCTGCATAAACTACTTGTGTGAAATCTGAAAAATTATAATGTAGTTCAACTCCTTAACTAACTACACAAATTTTATTTGTTAAAAATATTTTGTTTTAATATGTTAAATTGTCCAAACGCGAGAGCATGTTTGGCGAAACGGATCCTTAAGAGCTTATCAGTCTTGTCCGTGAAGTATCCGCCATTGTTCTCTATCTTCTGCTAATGATTTGCCCTCTTGATATGACATAACATTAACTTTCTCCTTCACTTGAATAACGTAGGTGCTAGGTCTTCTTCTTCTTCCTCTTTTCCCCTCCTTCTATGATATTTTTCAAGAAATTGTGATGTCATATCAAGTGTTCTATCATATTAAAAAGGACACGGTAGTTAATAGTAGTTTATGCTACTAGGGCGAAAAGGAATAAATTACGAGGACGATTTAAAACACGAGCGTAGCGAGTGTTTTATTTAAACGTAACCGAGTAATTTATTGCTTTTACGCCCGTGTATTATACTACGTTTTTCAATGCATAGTGTGAGGAAATAAAACAAATATAATCTTGTGAACTTTAAATTGTAATTGGCTCAAAAGGACTGTGTCCAGAGCCGTTAAACAGTGGAAAAAAATATGACATTTATAGTACACAGGAAAGGCTGCAGGTTAGCCAACCATTGTAAATAAATTTAAAAAAAATATATAATATTGCCTCTATTGGCCTTTTATTTGTAATTATACATATATTACTTTAAACATAATTTTTTTTTTATTGTTAATTATATTTAATATAATTGCAAATAAAAGGCCAATAAAGGCAATACTATATATTTATTAAAGTATTACTCGCACATGTGATTATATTATAAAATTATGATTTAAAAAAAAAGTTATAATAAAGCCCTAGGGCAAAATAATCGACTTTCGGTTCGGTTTTGATGCATAAAAAGTGGGCCTTTACGAGCACTTGCATTGAAAATTATGTTATAATTTGTTACAGGATATAAATGTAGGTTTTATAGTATATACTTAATAAAATATCATGAAAGTTAATGTGTTTTTTTTTAGCTTAATGTGAGATATATTTCAGGCCCTATCCTGGGTCCGGCATCAGTCACAATGAAATTGACAAAAAATAAACTATGATAGAAATAAATTTCTATGTTTGAACACTTGGCGATTTATCCAGCGCAAGGAGATATAAATTAACATTATATCATTGCAGTATAGAAACGCAGAAAGAAAAGTAAATCTGGATGTGTGGAGCTCTGAACCGGGATTCGAACCCGAGAGGTCCCGGGTTCGAATCCCGGTTCAGAGCTCCTCACATCCAGATTTACTTTTCTTTCTGCGTATCTATACTGCAATGATATAATGTTAATTGACAAAAATAAATGAAAAATCAAACCTAATAAAAAAGTATGTATACAGGCTGTTTGACTAAATTTACTATTATCATCCCTCAAAATATTTACATCGATGTCCCAAACACTCTGTATAATACATAATTATTACATACTATGCGTGCTGTGGGGGGAGCGTCTGCTGGCCCGCATTTCGACCTTATTGCGATGGTAACAGGAGTGATTAGCAGTGGCTTCTTCGATTGCACCCACCTATACATACTTTTTCATTAGGTTAGATTTAAGTTTATTTTTTTATTTTTTTATGGATTTTTTGTCAACTCCATTGTGACTGAGGCCGGACATGATAGGGCCCGAAATATATTCCACATTTACTTTAAAATATATATACAGAATGGAAAAAAATTAAGGGCCCTGGAGAAGAACTACCTTAAATCCTTTAGTTAGCCCATTTACTGAAAGGAAACATTCCTTTATTTTTTAAAAGAAACAAAACTGCATTCAAAGATCTTCTAAAATTTGTTTGTCTCACAAGGGAACTGCGGGTCTACCGCGTAATTTTGATTTGTATCAACTTCAAGCATATGCATGCGAAATTCAACGCGTGCAAAAGAGATGGCATGTTAGGCGGGCGTCGTCGCACGCACGACAAATTTCAATCTCAAGTTGATGTTGATGAAAATCAGAATGACGCGGTAGACCCGCTGAACCAACTAAAAATTAAAAAAATAAACCCTCGCTATTTTATTATACGAATCGGTAGGATTATTGTTCAGGATAAAATTTGTCTAATAAACATTTAGCCTTACATTCATATGTTGTACGAGATACCCATGAAATTGAATATTTATTGCAAGTTCTTTATGAACAATACCTAGTACTGTTCACTTGTAAAGTAATAATGATACGCCATTATTACACAATGACAGCACGGAATGAAAGCAAAACAAAACAAAATTTTAAATTCGAACGAATACTTAAATCGATTTTAAAAATGTTGAAAGTTATCGTTCGAACTTCAAATTTGATGATGCGTTGCAAAAAAAAATACGTTCCTTTTTTAAACTTTTCGTCAGTACGCCTAGTGCAAGAAGGAATTGTGCTGTGCATAGATTTATTATTACGGAGTATTATATTCCTTGATTATTACCATTTAACGATTTTCTTATTGAAGTCTTCAACAAGGTACTTAAGATAAATAACATTAGCAAGCTTGTACTTCATACGATTCTTTGGATGTTAGAGAGATAAGAAAATTATAACGTGTCATTTACTTGATACAAGTGAACAGTACTAGGTATTGTTAAAAAAGAACTTGTAATAAATATTTAATTTCATGGGTATCTCGAACAACAGAGGAGTGTAAGACCAAATGTTTATTAGACAAATTTTATATTCTATTGGTATAATAAAATAGCGAGGGTTTATTTTTTTTATTTTTAGTAGGTTCGATTCCCGGGTGAGACAAGCGAATTTCAGAATATCTTTGAATGCAGTTTTGTTTCTTTTAAAAAATAAAGGAATGTTTCCTTTCAGTAAAATGAGCTAACTAAAGGATTTAAGGGTGTTCTCCTCCAGGGCACTTGAATTTTTTCCACCCTGTATATATGTATATCACATTAACTTTCATGATATTTTACTAAGTATACAAGGTGACTTTTTGATCATCGTCCAAATTCATACTGGTGGCTTGGTAAGTGATCAGTATTATTAATCAATAACAAGTTTGGTGAAATTCGTAAAATTAAATTTCGGCTCCCCATAGTGATTCACTCGGGACTGGAACTGAATTTCTATGGGAAGCCGAAATTTCATTTTACGAATTTCACAAAAATTGTTACTGATCAAAGATACTGATCACTTATCAAGCCTCCAGTATGAATTTGGACGATGATCAAAAAGTCACCTTGTATACATAAACTACATATATAAGACATATTAGTCAATTAATAACGTTTATTTACAGGATATAAGAAAGATATTTTATTCTTCATTATCATGTTAGAGTAAGTACTTACTTACCATTATAATTTTTCCAGAAAAAACTTAAAATCACTTGAAAACTGTAATTAAGAATGTACAGGAACAAGGACTCTTTACTATGAGAATTGTAACTAAACTAAATGCCTGCCTAACACTCTCGCGAAAGTCTTTAGGGTTATCGAGTTAAATAAAATGTTGTTCATTTATAATATCATATTGTCAAAACCACAATATTAATTATTACGTATTATTTACATACATTTATGTTTATTATTCATATATATTTAAATAGTTAAACTAGATAAAACACATTTAAATAAAAGTTAAGGCGAATGGATACGCCAACTGCAAGTTGGACCTGTATTTGAAGGCCTACTCCTCCCACACGGGTGGTCTAAAAATTTTCATAAAAATATATGATAGGCATTATAGAGTCAAAAATAAATTTTAAGTTTCATAAACT
Organism: Ypsolopha sequella; assembly: GCA_934047225.1. Classification (NCBI taxonomy): domain Eukaryota; kingdom Metazoa; phylum Arthropoda; class Insecta; order Lepidoptera; family Ypsolophidae; genus Ypsolopha; species Ypsolopha sequella. The sequence continues at coordinate 4,684,701 of OW204002.1, read as the reverse complement.
GTTTTTCTATTGTAAGTTTTGACAAAAAAAATCGAAAGTCATCGAAAGTTTCACATGATTAACACAAGAATTCTCTTACTCCTTCCAAACGCCTAAAGCGATTTTAATCATTATTTCACCAAATTATAGGAAATTTTTAGATCTAAAAAATTTAAGTTCAAAATTTTTTTTTCGTTCATGGCGTTCATGTGAAAAGTATTATTTTTTCCTATTTTGCGCTAGCCGGAGACGCAGTGGTTGTTGTAACAGCCACTTTTCAAGGCACGCTGAAATGAACATTATTTCAATGTTGTTTCCGTTGATATTTGTACCGACACACATCGAGTTGCTAATTTAGCGTCATCATACGCCTTAAGTGAGATCTATATTATTTCTGGCCCGGCATCAATCACAATCAACAATCATATATATTTACATACATATATATTATTTCGCGTAAGTGGACTTTTTTTTTCACAGTTGGCAGTTGGCATGGCAGGCTGGTTTTTACGGCGGCGCCCTCTCTCAAAATATGTATTTATCTACTCACATAATTACCCGTTAGTTTTATAAATTATTTGACCGATGTTATAATATTACATTATAACTACGCGATTCTGTGCTATGATTGGCCAAATTTATTATAACACCACTAGAGAACAAATTAGTCGTGAAAATAAATAAGCCCTGTCTTTATTTACGCCTCCTTTATCCTTGTGGCTTCTGATTGACGCTAACGCAGCATTACCAGACGACGCACCTGATGTTCATGAACGAGTGTTCTTCTTAAAAGTGTAAAATTGTCAGTTGGAAATATTATAAATAAAGACGATATTTTTGATTATCGTAGACATTAGGACACTCGTGTAAAATTATTACGAAAGCACTTGTCTCCCAATATCTCATATTAATTACAGTTGCACAAAATTATACTTTTTTAGTGGGAGTTGCAGATTCTTTCCGGACTAAAATAATTATTAAATATTATTAGAGTGCATTATAAACTAGAAAAGATCAATCAGAAACAAACCCAAAGACAAGAATTTCAAAAAAAAAAGATTCGAATCCTGGCCCGGGGAATGTTTCAAATTCTTGTCTTTGGGTTTGTTTCTGATTGATCTTTCCTAGTTTGTAATGCACTCTAATAATAGTTAGAGTATTCAACGCGATGGATTTAGCAAAATAAACATAGTCTTAATTATTAAATATTTTGAAGTCAGAAAAATCTTTACGTGGTATTTTTAGTTTTGTAAATACCTATAAAGCTCATTATTAAAACTTGCTTTAGAGCACAAATTATGGATAAATTGTTTTTTATGTCGAGAGGTACCCTCTTCTTTTTAAACTTCTGACATTCTTCTTCTTATCTATCTTCTCTTCTCTTAGGTATATATACTCTTTCTACATGTTATGTCTGTCTGTATGCATGTTCCCTTTATTCATCAATTAAAGGTATTAACATAGGTACTAAAAAGCAGAATGTAAAAATATATAAGTAGGTAATTGTGCAGTAATCACTTATGCAGATTTAGAGTAATATTTGAAAAGCCTTGAAAAACATTATGTCCCCCGCTTATCTCTGAAACGAAAAATATGAAAAAATTATAGTAATAGGTGAGTACGTAAATATTATAAAAAAAACGTAGATGTAGCATAGTTCTAAATATATGAGAAAAAATATAGCGGTTAAATATGAAGAAAACATGGTAATAGATGATTACGTAAAGATTAAAAAGTAAAAGACCATGGTTCAATGACCCTTTTTGAAGAATACAAAAAAAAGTGTGCCCCTATACTAATTTGCGAACAACTCCGAGTCAATTAGTATAGGAAGACTTGTTTCACAAAAAGTGTCATTAAACCTTGGTCCTGACCACGTACCAGTGGCGTGCATAGAACTTTTTTCTGGAAAAGCAATCGGAAGGTCAAGTTTGACAATAAAAAAAAATATGAAAAAATTAAATTTAAAACTTTGAAAAGAAAAAGTTGGTATGAATATGTTCACTCTAGGGTAGGCAGTGCCTACCCTGGCGTCATACAAACTTTCTTTTTTCAAAGTGTTATTTAAATTTTTTCATATTTTTTTTATTGTCAAACTTGACTTTCTGATTGCTTTTTCGGAAAATAGTTCTTTGCACGCCACTGCCACCTACCGAGTCTCCTGCAGGAATTTGGCTATATAAATAAATGCCACCTTATAGCCATACTTATATTACATAATCAGACTCGCTAAGGTGAGTACCTCTTTCAAATTCAAATTCAAATTCAAATAGTTTATTTTGCAAAGCAGGTATAGATATATACACTTTTTACACGTCAAATCTTATACCAAATCTTATACCATGTCTTTCGTACTTCGTAACTTCCAAAGGAGGTCCTTACTTTGTCAGAGAATGAGTTTAAACTGTATATTAAGCAGGGCCTATTGAAAAAGGCATATTATAAAATAAATGAATATTTGGATGATGGTGAAGCATGGTGTTACAGTGATAATGATAGTAAGTTATAATTTAATTAAATAGTATAATTTCTTAACTTATGATTCCTCTAAGATGTAAACATTAATTGATTACAGACTGTAAGAGGAAAAAGACTAAGTATATGAGACAGGTAGACAAAGATATATATGTTTTTCTTTTTTTCATTAACCTGAATTCCTGCTGTCTTGTATTTTCTTATCCCTTGGTTAAAGTAGATATAAGTCATATATTGTATAGTATAAGTTTTATGTTGAAAAAAAAGACATGATCTTGCTAAGTTTCTTGCCCTTCTTCTTAGCAAGACTAATCGAATGGGCGGAGGTAGGCATGTATTTATATATGTAACCTATTAGTATGTAGTATATAGGATGGGATTTGTGCTGGGCTCGGTTGGTGATCATTGAACCTTGTTCCTGGTCCCTGGCCGGGTCTACGGTATGGGTGCGGGCGGTTGATTGGATTTCACCTTGTATAATATATATTTTACCAATCATTTTAATCGTATATATTGCTACGTAAATTAAATAAACCTTTAATTTAGTTCATGTACATTTATTATTTTATTACATATATTTTCTTTAATAGATTAAATTTGACGTGTAAAAAGTGTATATCTATACCTGCTTTGCAAAATAAATTATTTGAATTTGAATTTAAATTTAATTTGCAATTTGTCGGTATTTGTTTTTCTTTTTATATTTTATTTATTTTTAAGTTAGTTTTCTAGAAAAATTTATCATCATTTATATGTTATTTAAGTTTATTACAATGTTGTCAATATTGTCAATAATAAAAATTTGCAATATATTTCACATCAGAGAGCTGGACAGCTTAGCTCTCAAACTTGACAGGAGTTAAAGAAGCTGTCGCTGTGGCCGAGAACGGCTGTGAGGCTATATATATATATCCTCACAGCCGTTCTCTGTATATATATATATACATCCAGGAACACTTTTGGCATCCTGCATGTTGTGCATCGTTACGACGTCTCCCTGTCCTGCTTATATTTTTTATGATCTCTCTGTGAATATTGCTTAATTTTTTGTTTTCTGACTCAGTGGGGTATTTCACTTTCCTGTAACTTTATTTTTCACAATATTCATCTTGCAGTTGTGCCCAAGTATTTATGAACTCCAAACCATGGTGATGCGGTTTTGGTTTCCTGCGTATATCGTTCATGATTTACCCGAGGAATCGACTTCTTGACGTCCTGTGGTTTGGTGTGCGTAAATGCGACGTTGCCAGCATTACTTGATTTATATCCGTCTCTTTCGTTTCGTTCGTTGTTTAGGTATCAATCGTTCTATTGTCAATGCAAATAAATAATTTAAGCGAAAGATAGTTATTTTTAATAAATTATCATTTGACCGCTATACTTGAGCGTTACGATGCAATTTACATTATAACATGTTTATCTAGAAAAATCTAAAATGCTTTTATTATGTTGGTTTACGAAAGTCCTAAAACAAATGACAAAGGTGTGGTATTATTCGGAGTTTTAACTGTGAATTTTGTGACTGACATCTAGCAAATAGGCGCATAGCAGTACGATTCGTACTTATGATATTATTAAAATTGATTATCTTTGCAAAAACTTAGAAAATTCAGGATGTTGCTGTAGGTATTATTAAGGAATTTGCAATTATTTAATTTAAAAGGGTCATCACAAACTTAGAATTAAAAGTTTAGATTTTATCTGACATAAAATAGGTATGCGTATTTTGTTGTTATTCATTTATTAGAAAGATTGCATACATGGAAATTAGGAAAACTGAAAATTGTGAAATACTCCTTCAATATTATATTAGAGGGACTTAAATATGTTTACATCATATGGTATTATTTATCTTGACCTAAAATAGAAAGTTTAGAAATTTAATTAAGTTTCTTTTCATATTATGAGAAATACAAAATTAGAATTCAAAAGTTGGTAGCTACCTTATCATAATTACATACCCGATCAACATTCAAAAGATTAGAAAAATTCGTACCCGTAATTTTAAGAAAACATAATTTCTATGATAAAGGCATACAAACAAAGGCGCGGGGTGAAGCGCGGGGCCGGGGCGGACGCCAGGCCACGTTCCAATCGTCGAGACGCTGCCTCACTTTGATTTTAGCGTGTCGGCGTCGTCGTACAAAGAGCCGCGCGGGGTGAAGTGACGGGGTTAGGGGCGTTCCACTGATCTAAGGATGGAGTTTGCTCGCGCGCAATTCACACAGCAGCGAGGCGGCGTATGAGTAGATGGCGATCCGTCAAGATGAATGAAAAGTTTGTTATTTGTGGGAATCATTTATCATCTAAATATTTCTTTAGCACCACCTAATACACTACGAACTAATACCAACGACACTACGTGTTTTAATTAATAAAACGGAAAATTAATAATAATAAAACAAACAAGTCCCTTTTTACACAAGAAACAAAAAATTATTGCTTATCACAAAAATCACAAACCAATTGCAACGAATAATCAAGGCATCGAACTAATATGTATGTCGATGGGTCAAGGTCCACACCTGCGAGTTGAACGACCGACACAAACCGAGCCGCAGGTGTTGCTCGCACTGCTGTTGAATTTTGAATTAAAATGGTGCTTACGCGCAGGTAATAGGGTGTCAATTAATTTGATGTTTGCGTCAGGATGTCTGAGAGCGTGTGATTGAACTGTGTGCCGCGCGTCGACCTACCGCCACAAAATAACCATATTTTGTGCTACCGCTCTATAACTAAACTTGTATTATTATTACTACATGTAGGTGCGTATTACCATTGGTATTAATTAGTTCGGTGTTGGTTAAACTTACTCGAAATTAATACCTTTAGGTATTGATTATCTCAGAAATCTATCTATCTCTTTCGCTGAGATTCACACATAGGTTGCGAACGTTATAATAATAATGCACATCGGCTATATCGTCGTCTGTTTTCATCAGATTGTTAGTGCTTCGTGCGACAATGATGACGTGACGCCACGATACGATGTGCATTATATATAAACGGCTGGGAACTGTACATGATGGCATCACCATTTCATCCCCATTAGACACGAGGCCCTCCGCCCCGGTCACTACAACCACTAAGCTTTCAGCAAACGCTTTGCGTCAACGACGCCTCTACCTCAGACAACTTGACACGCGATACAGGTATATACCTGGTCGCTTCTCTCCAATAGAGCACACACCATCAACGTCCTGAGCCGAGGTCCCCCAGCTGGGGGCCCTCAGCGATTGTTGATTAAAAATCACAGGAGGTGAACGTTCTCGGCGTTCCCTCCTTTTGTCCGGGTAAAGCTGTTAAGGCCAGACGGCCAATAGCATAGTAAGTCACTTCAAAAAAAAAAAAAAAAAAAAAAAAAAAAAACATGATGGCATTATGTATCAAATTTATCAGTACTTAAGTGTGAGAGGGTGTGCATGTGCTTGTATACATCGCTCTAAACTTCTAATCTACTCTGAACACGAGGTGATAGGTACAGTGAACGCATCGAGCTATACACATTGGACTTTGTACCTTTTGGACTTTGTATCTTTCTTAGATTCTTTCCTGTAGGGACTAATATCGTACAGCAAATGCTTAGCTTGATGTGGTGTCCACTGGACATAAAAAGTAATTAAACAATTTTAATCAACTTCAAAAAAAAATTACTCAGACTCATGAAATAATATTTTTACATAAAGGTATACACAAAACCATGGTAGAGCTGATGCTGGGCTCGACGGTGGAGATATGTACCACCATCTTACTCGCAAACCCTCCAAAGTTATTCGGGGGAGAGTAAGAGGACAGCTCTCAAACAGCCACAAAACCAGATGGCCCACCATACCTGGGACCGATCGATGGCAGTATAATATCCATCTCCAATTGCCGGCCCTTACGTAAAACAGACTGGTGACGGGCAGCGGCGTCACTGGTGCGAAGGTTTCGACACCGCGCTCACCAACCTTCTTTCTTCCAGGAGGACCGCCAAGAGTGGCGGATTTATCCAAACGAATATAAGTGAACTAAAAACTAAAAACAAAGATTCAAATCGAGGCGGTAAAGAAAAGAAAAGAATTCGCACGTACTGTTTAACACTTTCGCCTTTCTCCGTATAAAATAAGATTCAAAATAGGTCAATCCGGTCAAATCGTTTGAGCGAAGCCGCCACGCATATTTGGTTTAAGTAATCATGTGTCATATTGCTTTGTACTTAGCATTCTAATTTGTTTGATAAGTACAGCAAGCGTCAAGATTTTTGTTTATGTTGAGTGAAGCAAAGCAAGTACCGAGTTTTTATTTCTATGAAATTCACTTTCTACGTGAACTTTGTTTGACTTGTAAAAGATCAACTCAGTGCTTGATATTTATTATCGTCACGACATGAATCCCCGAAGGGGTTTTATAGGTGTTCCGAGTGTGAACTGTGAAATGTAAACCGGTACGCCCGCATTTTACCGACGATTAGCGCTTAATACATTGATGATTTTAAAAATATAACTCCTGTTTTGTAAAGTCGTATACTAAGGGTTAAACGTACAGGGGATTAGTATCGCCAAATGGGTACTTTCTAAAGCCTGAAAAATAAAATAAAGTAACATCATAGTTTTGTGGGTTTTAATAAACATTTTAATCAGTGGTACGAAAAAGCGTACCGTAAGCGTAGGTACGGCATAGCGTAGCGTAGGCCAATCTCGTGCCCGCTGAACCGACGACCTGAAAGATGTTGCGGGTAGTGGCTGGGTGAGGATTTCGCAAAATTGCCAAGAGTGGCGAAATATTGGAGAGGTCTATGTCCAGCAGTGGACGAACACAGGCGGATGGGTGGATGGCTGGACTAAAAAGTACACTTACTGGCCAAAAATCACAATAAATGGCACTACTTACCACGGTTAGTGGACATACTTAAATCCACAAATAAAAACCTTATATTAGGCATAATCTATTCATACATTGCTAACGGTTGAAGTCCGTATAATACGGCTATGGTACGTTCATTTATTGTTATTTTTAAAAACAGAATTAAAAAACACTTAAATAATTATATTATTTGTAACCTGTAAAAGTAGTGGAAAGTTTTTGTTATTATATTGGTATTTTCTAGGCAAACATTTGAAAATCTAGATCGCATCATTATTGCTCAAGTACCATGTCAATCAATAACATTTGCTCAATGTTTTACATTAAAAAAAATATTTTTTGCGCATATCAATTTGTACAGATGAAGTTTTTCGATACTTTTTTCAGACTACTTCTTACTCACCCTTTGGGCCCCACTGATATTTTAAATTCAAAAACTTTACCACTCATTGGAAATCGACCCTGCAAACAAATTGAGCTAGCTGGCAACGTTGCAATTTGCGGAAGCCAAATACGCGATTCCGTCGTCAAACAATAATCAAAGTATACGACTGTAGATATACGTGCTACAACAGCGCCACACCACCACTGCGGATTCTTCCGGAACTTTTAATTATACAATTCCAGCCAATTGATCAACATTTTGGCTTCCATCGATTTTTATTCTACAGCTGACTAGAACCAATAGGACACAAGTACAAGTGTTGAAAAAAGTCCAATGCCGGTAGACGCCACTTTGAATGCATTTTTTCCTTCAGAGGGTGCCAGATTGCTTACGGGATAAATATATATATATATATATATATGTATATACTCGTATATACATAATTTCTGTTTTTTTTTGTTACAATAAACAGTTTTAGGCGAGATTTAAAATACCAGTTTCCTGACTTCCCCAAAACTGACGAAATAAAAATCTGAGGCGAGCGGGTCTACCCCGCACGTGACCGGTTTTTTTGCTTAATAGGAATTATTCATTCATTGTATTCAGCATAGATAGAGCTGCGGGCAAAATACTAGTTGTAGCCTAGTAAATTAATACGGAACCCGAACTAAACGTTAATTTCGTTCTTGACCGCTTATCAATAGTGACAGGACGCTACAGTACCACGGCTATCATATCGCTCAAACACTCGCGGCGTAGGCACACATAACACAAACTAAGCTTTGTTTTTGTTTGTCTTTGTGTACCAAGTTTAATTATAATTATGATATCGCATCAAGTTACTATGTTCTTGGAGAAGACTAAGTATGTTTAAAGGTCAATAGTAAATATGCTAGCTACTGGAGTTTATTTTATTTTATTTATTTACACACATACAGTTGCACAAACATATTTCAAATATACACCACTTGTTTGTTTGCGGTGATATTACAATCTACCACATAAGTAAATTGATTAATCTAAGTTAATACATAGTTAAGTTTTATGTTAAATTAAATGTTCATAATATGATTTTATCTTAGCGGGTAGGTTTTAAAAGGAAAAATTACATTTTGATTTCTACTACAAATCCACAAACATATCCGTGGCATCACGATGTTCCATAATGTTTTAATATTAGAGCGCATTATTGATTGTGATGAATCCACCGACAAGTTTGTAGTCTTACAAAGGAAGGTGCAAAATCAAATACAATAGGAGTGTCAATGTTTACATTTACATGTTTACGCTCTCACTTTCAACCTGATTCATTGTAAATTGTGAATGTGACTACAGCAAACGGCTATTATTTTTCGGGTATGATTGAAACTATCGCCAATTCGTTCAGTTTTCGCAAACATCATAATTCGCAAAAAGACCACATCCCTGATCCGCAGGACGTGGGCAGAGAAAATAAAGACGCGGGACAGTCCCAACACCATCCTGCGGGCGTATTATGTATCTCTAGTTGCCTTCTGGACTGGGTGTCCATCATCAAAAACATAGATATACCATCGAATTCCGATTGTCTAAGGGCATGTTAGCACTTGAAGTGACGACACAGTTCGTAAATAGTTCAATACCCACTAAAAGCAATTTTGAAAGTTTAGTTTATATCTATGTTTTTGACGATAGGCACCCTGTGCAGTTGGCAACTTAAGATACAGAATAGGGGGGCTGGAGACTGTAGCCGACAGATTTACGTCGCCACTACGGAGGTGCTTTGTGCGGACAGTGATCGATCATGGAGACCAGGGGCTCTACCGCGTAATTCTCATTTGTATCAACTTCAAGCAAATGCATGCGAAATTCAACGCGTGCAAAAGAGATGGCATGTTAGGCGGGCGTCGTCGCACGTACGTCAAATTTCAATCTCAAGTTGATGTTGATGAAAATGAGAATTACGCGGTAGACCCGCTGCTCATCTCCTTGATTGCTCTTGGTACATCTTACATAGTATTTATGTATAGTTATTAAATACTGTTAGGGTTTTGTGTTTTGAATTTTATTTTTTTCCCTACTAAACTACTAACCTACTATTAAGTCTACTAATATTCTATGGATTCAAAGTTGTCCAAAATAAAAGATTGTGTTACTACAATTTCATTGCAATAAACTACTTTTAAGTAGACAAACAAAAAATGTCTATATCTTGAAAACTACAAAACATTAAGTAATAAAAAAAAATTGTCAAAAATTTCCAAAATTACTTCCTTTATCGTCCCTGAAAATATTTACATCGATGTCCCAAACTCCCCTTTATTAGAGGTTGGATGGTGAAAGTTACAGATTTATTTATTTTTGTTGTTTATCTGCTAATCCTAGCTTGCATAGCAAATTTCACCTTTCTACGACTTCAGAAAGTACCTTATAGGTTTTGATGATCATCAGTAAATCAGTTAGTGAGTGAATTAGTCAGTCAGTGACGAAATCGACGTATTATAAACGTATAAAAGCTAGACAAATTAAACTTAGCGTGTTTCATTCGTGTACCGACTACATAGAATTTGGACTATCTAGTATTATCCAGGCCGAAGCTATGACGGTTCGAAAATACGTCTAGGGAGACGTCTATAAATACGTCTAAGGAGACGTCTATAAATACGTCTAAGGAGACGTCTATAAATACGTCTAGGGAGACGTCTATAAATACGTCTAGGGAGACGTCTATAAATACGTCTAGGGAGACGTCTATAAATACGTCTAGGGAGACGTCTATAAATACCTCTAGGGAGACGTCTATAAATACCTCTAGGGAGACGTCTATAAATACGTCTAGGGAGACGTCTATAAATACGTCTAAGGAGACGTCTATAAATACGTCTAGGGAGACGTCTATAAATACGTCTAGGGAGACGTCTATAAATACCTCTAGGGAGACGTCTATAAATACGTCTAGGGAGACGTCTATAAATACGTCTAGGGAGACGTCTATAAATACGTCTAGGGAGACGTCTATAAATACGTCTAGGGAGACGTCTATAAATACGTCTAGGGAGACGTCTATAAATACGTCTAGGGAGACGTCTATAAATACGTCTAGAGAGACGTCTATAAATACGTCTAAGGAGACGTCTATAAATACGTCTAGAGAGACGTCTATAAATACGTCTAAGGAGACGTCTATAAATACGTCTAGAGAGACGTCTATAAATACGTCTAAGGAGACGTCTATAAATACGTCTAGAGAGACGTCTATAAATACGTCTAAGGAGACGTCTATAAATACGTCTAGAGAGACGTCTATAAATACGTCTAAGGAGACGTCTATAAATACGTCTAGAGAGACGTCTATAAATACGTCTAGGGAGACGTCTATAAATACGTCTAGGGAGACGTCTATAAATACGTCTAGAGAGACGTCTATAAATACGTCTAAGGAGACGTCTATAAATACGTCTAGAGAGACGTCTATAAATACGTCTAGGGAGACGTCTATAAATACGTCTAGGGAGACGTCTATAAATACGTCTAGGGAGACGTCTATAAATACGTCTAGGGAGACGTCTATAAATACGTCTAGGGAGACGTCTATAAATACGTCTAGGGAGACGTCTATAAATACGTCTAGAGAGACGTCTATAAATACGTCTAGGGAGACGTCTATAAATACGTCTAGGGAGACGTCTATAAATACGTCTAGGGAGACGTCTATAAACACGTCTAGGGAGACGTCTAGAGAGACGTCTATAAATACGTCTAAGGAGACGTCTATAAATACGTCTAGAGAGACGTCTATAAATACGTCTAGGGAGACGTCTATAAATACGTCTAGAGAGACGTCTATAAATACGTCTAAGGAGACGTCTATAAATACGTCTAGAGAGACGTCTATAAATACGTCTAGGGAGACGTCTATAAATACGTCTAGAGAGACGTCTATAAATACGTCTAAGGAGACGTCTATAAATACGTCTAGAGAGACGTCTATAAATACGTCTAGGGAGACGTCTATAAATACGTCTAGAGAGACGTCTATAAATACGTCTAAGGAGACGTCTATAAATACGTCTAGGGAGACGTCTATAAATACGTCTAGGGAGACGTCTATAAATACGTCTAGAGAGACGTCTATAAATACGTCTAGGGAGACGTCTATAAATACGTCTAAGGAGACGTCTATAAATACGTCTAGGGAGACGTCTATAAATACGTCTAGGGAGACGTCTATAAATACGTCTAGAGAGACGTCTATAAATACGTCTAAGGAGACGTCTATAAATACGTCTAGGGAGACGTCTATAAATACGTCTAGGGAGACGTCTATAAATACGTCTAGAGAGACGTCTATAAATACGTCTAGGGAGACGTCTATAAATCCCATAAACGGGAGGGGGGATAAAAAAAATTACGTGACATTCTACATTAAATTATTTTGGGTGATTTAGAACGCACTAAGTCATTTCCGAACGAAATATTCAATATATATTATCAAATTCAATATTTAATTTGGTTAAGATAATAAAATTGATTGAAAAAATCAATAGCAGTTTGATTAAGATAGCTAAGTGACAGGTGACATTTAGAGGGGTAGGGGGGGTCGATAAGTATGTCCCCAAAGTGTCACTAGAAAGAGTGGGGGGTCAAAAAATTACAAAAAAATGTCACGTGATTTATGGATGCCCCCTAAACGCTTCGAGAAATGGTACGTAGATTGCCCTGCTTTCTTCGGCTCGTCTTGGCGGGGGCGCTGCCGTGACCCCAGATCCGGCACTGCTGTGATTTATTGTTTTACTATTATTTTAGGGATAATGATAATTAAAAGGGACTATTCCAAATTTCAAGTTGATAGCTTTAACTGTGACAGATAGGAGAACGGACGGACGGAGGGTTCCACAGAACGTATTAATAAGGAGGGTTCCTTTTTCAAATTGTTAGTGTGGAATCCTAAGAATGCCAAGATAAACAAAATAAAAGACGGTAATGTACTCGTAAGTGTATATTGTCATGGTATTGGTAAGAAAAATAAGCTCATCATTAGGTAATGAACAAGACTACAACGCATTAAAATGTAACAGGTAATATTTTATCCCTAAATATATTAAAAACAACACTTACAGTGCTCCCAAAGTAATAATGCGCATACAAATCTTCGCCACTGTTCGGCAAAGTTCGTATTTCCTTACACTTTCTATACAAGCAATAAGGTCACGTGGTACGTCCGGTCGCTCGGCTATAGATTTGTATGCGCATTATTACTTTGGGAGCACTGTACACTTGTGTCGATTCGGTGCAACACGAATTAACTTATTTGACAAGACTTAACTTAATTTGAGCGTTCTGTCTTTTTCTTTCTCTATCGAAACGACAAAGATAGAACGCTCAATATAAGGTTAGTCCTGTCAAACAAGTTAAGTTGGGTTGCGCCGAATCGACACCAATTTATCTACAATTTAGGAATTATTGTGTATTTGTAACAAATGATATCCAGAATGTAAATTGTAAACCTTATTATGTAACTCTTAATAAGGGCATAATTTAATTTACCAAAATAACCTGACAAACGCGAGCATTTTTTTCATTTTTCTCTACGCTCTGCCTCAAACAGTAAGTAAAAAAAAGTTAAAAATAATACATGTTAAACACCAGTAAAGTACTAAATGTGTAAATGGAACCAGTGTAGTGGGAGTTAGTCTTAAGGCAAATAGCGCAAAGTAACTTTAAAATGTCAATATTTTGTACTACCACATTTATTCCAGTTTTACAAAAATAGGTTGTACATAAAGTAAAGGCTAAAGCAAGTAAGTACATAATACAATATAATATAGGTATAATGGAAATGTTTACTTACATCCACAAAACATTTGAACTTCAAATTCTATTATTTTGCAACGACAGCCGCAAAACCTTTCTTAAGAAATAATTCTGTTCCTTAACCGCTTCTAAAATTTTCTGACTTGTCATCAGGAGTCTCTCATCTGTTTCTACATTCCTGGTGCCCAAGTCCACCAGGTTCTGACTGACCTCGCTACCTGGTACACAAGGGATCCCTTCGAGGGAATATCCTACAGTACTCTCCATTAGAACCGTTGGCCTCACTTTGGTGAAGCCGTTTTCGAAATTACCGAGAGCGGTACCCAACCATTCGCACGTCAAATTGTTACCGTCCACGTAAACTTGCAAATCAAACTTATGTCCCAGCCAACCTTTATCGTCCAAATAAATCATCTTGTTATACCCCAAATACAAAATCCGGAGTAGTTTTAGGTCTGTTAGCACTTTTGAATCTAGATAGCTGATCTTGTTATATGATAAGTCCAGATTCTTTAGCTCTTTCAGTCCATGGAATATTCCATATGTCAGAGTAGTCAAGTTGTTGTGAGATAGCTGAAGCGTGTCCAGATGACTCACGTAACGGAAGGTTGAAGGACCGATGTCGTGGATCTTATTAAAACTGAAGTCTACATTAGCGAGAGAGACAGGAAGACGAAGAGAATTTTTGTCAAGAATCTCAATTCGATTCCTACTCAAAATCAGCTGTTTCAAATCGTTTTGATGAGAAAGAATAATGTTCGATGCATCATTGATATTGTTGGAGTCTAAAGTCAATATAGTCAAACGTGTCGCCTCATCGAAAGGTATTTCTAGTGTTTCTAGACCATTGTCAGATAAATCTAGGACGCCACCACTCGTGTGAAACAGTTTTATATGCAAGTGTTTTAAATCTATTAAGGTATTGTTACTCATATTTACGTATTTTAAAATATGATTCTTAGTAAAAGTATTATCGGGGATGTATTCAAGCATGTTGTTGGATAAATCTAGGTTGTATAAATTTGTCATCGGGGAAAAGCTCTCGAAATATAACATAGCGATCAAATTGTTACTTAAATTCAAAAACTTGACATCAACCAAATCGTTTGGGTTTATTACAAAGTCATAAAGTTTATTAGAGGATAGATCAAGCTTGGTCAGTCGGACTATAGTCTGAAATGCATTGTACTCAACATTAGATATTTCGTTTTTAGATAAATCCAAGTCAGTAGCAACCTTTCCTTCATATTGTGATAAATCAACTGTAAATCGTTTCGTTATTTCTTTTGTGGCATTTGGGACATTCGTGATGTGATTTTTAGAAAGAATTATTTTGCAAACTGATTTTCCATCAAAATGAGGCCAATGTCTCCAAAAAACTGTTGGTTTTAGTGTATCAAGATCATTGCCTGATACGTCGAAGGTTTCCAAATCGTAAATGATCTGCAGAGACTCTGCGTCAATATTATTCAACTGATTTCCTCCAACATAGAAGTGCCTTAAATTGCGGAGATAGTTAATAGCACCGTTCAAATCTTTAATATGATTGTTATTTAACCGAAGTGTCTGTAAACTTGTCAGATTAGAAAATGGCTCTTCTGTAAGATCGGACAGAAAATTATGTGAAAGATCCAGTTCAATTAAAGAGGTTAACTCTCCAAATACACCAAATTGAAGTTCAGCAACAGCATTGTTAGCTAAAGATAATCTCTTGAGCTTAGAATCAGATTCAAACGTAAATAGGTCTTCGAGATTCGTCAGCTGGTTATGAGATAAATCTATATTTTTCAAGTTATTTAGACGATAAAAGGGATGCGTTGTAATGTGTTGTATTTTATTACCCATCAGGTATAGGTTTTCGAGGTTGGGCATGTACTCTATGAGGGCTAGAGAGGTTTTTGGCCAATGGGCGGAGACTCGGAAGGTCTCAATGGTGTTTAGGAAGTCAGTATCGATGTTGTCATCGATGCGCTCAATGGCCTCGGTGAGGGTGAGGTCCACTGTGACGGGGTAGTTGGTGGAGCCTCGGCAGTGTTCGGGAAGCTGGACGTCTCTGATGTTGCCGATGCAACGGATGCGGAAGGAGCAGTGCCCGACGCTGTGGATCTTGTCTGGTGGACAGTAGCTCGTGACGAAGACCGACGTCTTCAGTATCAAGAGAGCGATCAGTAGCTTGTAACCTGGAATTTCAAAGAAAATTAGCACTTATTTAATAATATTTGTTATACATAGTATGGATATTTAAGGTATTGACGTTGTGCTCGCAACAGTTGCTCAAATTTAGACACTACAAGATCCTTATAATATAGGTATATCTAAAAGTTAAAAGGATCGAGCAAAAACAAGCTGGGAAACAGCTTATGCCTTTGTTTTTAGGGTTCCGTACCCGAGGAATGGGACCCTATTACTAAGCCTCCGCTGTTTGTCTATCTGTCAGACTGTCACCGGGGGCTACAGCTTCAGCCGTTATAGGTAGCCAGTTGAAATTTTCACAGAATACTTTTTACTATAGCTTCTATCACTGTCAATAACAAAATATAAAAAAATTTATCCCAAGGAGGGTCCTCATACAAAAAAACCTCGAAAAAGTATCATTTTTAATGTTATCATGTCCCCCCCCCCTTATCTCCAAAACAAGATTACCGCAAAATATGAAAAAAAAACATGGCAGTAGGTGATTATGTAAATATTACAGGAAAAATATAGCGGTTAAAAATATTAGTGTTCCATACACTGCGCGAGCCGCGAATTGTTTGCCAGGCGCATTTTAGCAGCTTGTTTTTGTCGCTTCAATATTGCTATGGCATCTTTATTGTTGTTATTTACCATAATATTTTTAGGGTTCTGCACCCGTGTAGTGTGGTGGTAAAGAAGTTCCATAACGGAACCCTTTGTGCGCGAGTCCGATTCGCACTTGTCTAGGTTATTTAGTACATGTACCATAAGAACTAAGTAAATACGTTTTTAGGGTAACCAAAGGACAAAACGGAGCCCTACTGCTGTCCGTCTGTCCGTCCGTCCGTATATCACGGGTATCCCTAGCATGTAAACGGATTGAGTTACAAACCTGAAATGATGATATTTTTTGTAAAATAAATAAATAAAAATAACACAGACAACGCAGTCCTTAAATATACTATGTTCTTAAACGTAAAGTTGTATGGTACTGTGAAAAAGGACGGTGACTCAGCATATTATGTTCTTATACCAAAGGCATTAGGAACGCTGTTATTCTGCTACCACCATTGAAAAAAAACATAATTAACTTAATATCAACTTAAACCTAAACATATTCAAAAAAAACAGCATTACATCGTTTTGATAAAAGGCGACAAATAATGTTTTAATAATATCTATTAGCTAAAATATTGAAGAAAAAAAAAACTGGCCAATTGCGAGTCGGGCTCGCACACGAAGTGTTCCGTAAAATTATATATAAAAACGGTATCACTTATTAAGCCTCCAGTATGAATTTGTACGATGATCAAAAAGTCACCTTGTATATATATAATTCAAATGATAGCTAAAATCTATAATTATATACCTACTATATACTAATAGTTTACATATATTCTAACATATATGCCTAACTCCGCCTATTCATTAGTCTTGCTAAGAAGAATGGAAAGAAACTTAGCAAGATCATGTCTCTTTTTTTACATTTTCCTTTTCTTTTTTTTATCATTTCTGTTACATACTATAACTTATACTATACAAAGTGTTTATATCTACTTTAGTTAAGGGATAAGAAAATACAAGATGACAGGAATTCACGATAACGAAAATATATATACAACGTGTAACAGAAAGGTGTAACCATATTTGAAGAGCTTATTCAGTCAATGGTATAGAACAACTTTTACTATGGAACAAATCTGTATATCGAAAAAAAAAATTACTCGTTTCATAGGAAATGCAATGCCGCTCGGCCGAAATGTATGGAAGGGCAGATTTTTTTTTTGAGATTTCAGGGTTGACCTCATAGTAAAAGTTGTTCTGTTCCATTGACTGAATAAGCTCTTCAAATATGGTTACACCTTTCTGTTACACGTTGTATACATATATTTACAAGGTGACTTTTTGATCATCGTCCAAATTCATACTGGTGGCTTAGTAAGTGATCAGTATCATGGATCGATAACAATTTTGGTGAAATTCGTAAAATTAAATTTCGACTCCCCATAGTGATTCACTCGGGACTGGAAGTGAATTTCTATGGGAAGCCGAATTTTCATTTTAGGAATTTCACAAAAATTGTTATTGATCCAAGATACTGATCACTTATCAAGCCTCCAGTATGAATTTGGACGATGATCAAAAAGTCACCTTGTATATATATATATATATATATATATATATATATATATATATATATCTTGGTCTATCTGTCTCATATAGTATATTTCCTTAATTAGTCCGTAATTGGTTAATGTAATAACAAGTCCGTAATTGTTTGTTCCAAGAATCATGTAGACGCTTTTTTCCGGGTTAATTTCTAATCCATGTTATCGTTGGACCACTTAACAACACTAGTATCTTAATGTTGACCTAAAACAGAATTTCAATCCCAAATTTTTGTTTCAGCAGGGTCCGCTCTCATGTCCGAAAAAAGAGTAAAAAAAACATATTTTTCAATGCATGTGCTCGTAAAGGCCCACTTTTTATGCATCAAAACCGAACAAAAAGTCGATTATTTTGCCCTAAGGCTTTATTATTTTTTTTTTTAATTTATTTACAATGGTTGGCTAACCTGCAGACTTTCCTGTGTACCATAGATGTTATACTTTTTGTTTCCACTGTTTAACGGCTCTGGATACAGTCCTTTTGAGCCAATTATAATTTAAAGTTCACAAGATTATATTTGTTTTCATTTCCTCACACTATGCATTGAAAAACGTAGTATGATACACGGGCGTAAAAGCAATAAATTACTCGGTTACGTTTAAAACACTCGCTACGCTCATGTTTTAAATCATCCTCGTAATTTATTCCTTTGCGCCCTCGTAGCATAAACTACTATTATTACTCGGGCATGTGGGATGTCATTGTTTAAAGTTCATTGGTCAGTACAAATATATTATTTTTATGCTTGCTACAAGCGAACTAAAACTACGTGGTATGCTCTAGTGCATAATAGTAGTTTATGCTACTAGGGCGAATTTTAAACGTAACCGAGTAATTTATTGCTTTTACGCCCGTGTATCAGACTACGTTTTTCAATGCATAGTGTGGGGAAATGAAAATAAATATAATCTTGTGAACTTTAAATTATAATTGGCTCAAAAGGACTGCATCCAGAGCCGTTAAACAGTGGAAAAAAAGTATAACATTTATGGTACACAGGAAAGGCTGCAGGCTAGGGCAAAATAATCGACTTTTTGTTCGGTTTTGATGCATAAAAAGTGGGCCTTTACGAGCACATGCATTGAAAAAGTGTTTACTTCTTCTAAGACTATGACAATAGGCCATACAGCATACACAGTACAACCTCATAGACAAACTTTTTGAAACTCCATAATGTTCGCGCTGAGATTCTATCATATTAGCGCGAGCTGACAGAACAGAAGCTTCAGATGATGCTAAGGGATATATACAGTGACTTTAAAGAGACATAATATAAAATAAATAAAAAGAGTGTTGAACTCGGCTACAAACGAGCCATATTACCTCGAACCAGTGGCGTGCACAGAACTTTTTGCTGGAAAAGCAAACAATGGGTCAAGAACAACGTAAAAAAAATTATAAAAAAATTTAAATATCACTTTGAAAAAAAAAAGTTTGTATAGGAAATTTTCACTCTAGGGTAGACATTGTCTACCTTGGCGTCATACAAACAATTTTTTTTTCAAAGTGGTATTTAAATTTTTTCTTATTTTTTTTATTGTTGTTCTTGACCAATTGTTTGCTTTTCCAGCAAAAAGTTCTGTGCACGCCACTGCCTCGAACTACAGCTATCTTGGGTAATATGACTCGTTTTATGCACTTGTATCACAATCTACTATTATTGTTTTTTATCTTCAAAAATAAAGAAAGTTTTAGACCATTTTTGTTATGGAGTCTAATCTCAAAAACCAAGCTGGTTAGAAAGTTTTGAATTTCCGTCCATTATGTATTATACTGTATTTACACAACAAATAAGTACTGGAATTAAATGAAAAAAAATATGGAAGGATAAGTTTAACTTAACTTAATTTTTCAGTTTAATTTAAAAATTTTTAGTCAAATGTATCGAACAAAACTGCCAAATTAAGTTTGAAACTTAAATTTTATTCAGGTCTACTAAGTTATTAAGGGCCTACTGAAAAAGGCGTATTATAAAATAAATGAATATTTGGATGATGGTGAAGCATGGTGTTACAGTGATAATGATATTTGTCATGATGGTAGGTTATAATTTAATTAAGTACCAAGTATAATTTCCTAATTTATAATACCTCTAAGGAGTTAACATTAATTAATTACAGACTGTAAAAGGAAATAGACTATATGAGTGAGACAGGTAGACAAAGATATAAATATATACAAGGTGACTTTTTGATCATCGTCCAAATTCATACTGGAGGCTTGATAAGTGATTAGTATCTTGGATCAGTAACATTTTTTGTGAAATTCGTAAAATGAAATTTCGGCTTCCCATATAAATTCAGTTCCAGTCCCGAGTGAATCACTATGGGGAGTCGAAATTTCATTTTACGAATTTCACTAAAATTGTTATTGATCCAAGATACTGATCACTTACCAAGCCACCAGTATGAATTTAGACGATGACCAAAAAGTCACCTTGTATATATATGTTTTTCTTTTTTTCAATAACCTGAATTCCTGCTGTCTTGTATTTTCTTATCCCTTGGTTAAAGTAGATATAAGTCATTTGTATAGTATAAGTTTTATGTTGAAAAAAAAAGACATGATCTTGCTATGTTTCTTGCCCTTCTTCTTAGCAAGACTAATCGAATGGGCGAAGATAGGCATGTATTTATATATGTAACCTATTAGTATGTAGTATATATGTGATTTGGTCGGCCGCCTGGATTCGTGCTCGGGGCTCGGTTGCTGATCAATCTGATCATTGAACCTTGTTCCTGGTCCCTGGCCGGGTCTACGGTATGGGTTTGGGCGGTTGATTTCACCTTGTATAATATATATTTTACCAATCATTTTAATCGTATATATTGCTACATAAATTAAATAAATCTTTAATCTAGTTCATGTACATTTTTTATAATATTACATATATTTTTATAAGATAAAATTTTGACTTGGAAAAGTGTATTATACAAGGTGACTTTTTGATCATCGTCCAAATTCATAGTAGAGGCTTGATAAGTGATCAGCATCATAAATCGATAAAAAAATTTGTGAAATTCGTATTATGAAATTTCGGCTTTCCATAGTAATTCACTACCAGTCCTGAGTGAATCACTATGGAGAGTCGAAATTTCATTTTACGAATTTCACAAAAATTGTTATTGATCCAAGATACTGATCACTTATCAAGCCTCCAGTATGAATTTGGACGATGATCAAAAAGTCACCTTGTACATACCTACTTTGCAAAATAAACTATTTGAATTTGCTACGGAACCCTTCAGGGCGTGATAGCTATTAATACACCTGACCACTTTTTTTAGTTAGCCTTGAACTTGCATCAAGCTTACTTTCAAACGTGTAAGTTGTTTGTATTTGTATATCCATAAAATATGGTATGTATATAAATATACGCAAAAACAACCTTACTTCCGAAGCACGTAGACCAAACAGAAATGTGCCCCGGCGGGACTTGAACCAACGACCTCTAGTTTAGTAGTCGAGTAGTCGAACTAGACCACAGGGACATTCTATAAAAATATGTATTTAACAAATCAGTTACATACCTTTTGCCATTGTTCTTGTAGTTGAGACTCGATGGAGCACATAAACTGCAAAAAAATAATATAGAAATGACAATTATAGATAAAACCGAAGTTACTTATCATTATCGATAATTAAAACACTTACCCCCGGTTTCTGAAAGGCCAATCAAAGTTAACAGTAGATTAAAAAAACTTTAACCGCAAATAACGGTGAAAATAAAGCATATATGAAGTCGGAATAGTGATGAATCAATAATTAACTTAGTTAATTTTTGATTTCAATGTAAAATTCCCACTTTTTCTGGCTTAATCCAGATAATTATTTTTTAATCTACTGTTAACATTGATTGGCCTTTAAGAAACCGGGTGTTAGAAATGTTATCGACATCAGAGCCTATATCTCCCAGTAAAAAGATACTCATTCCCCTTTCTTCGACTAATTTAAAATCTACCTTTTCCTAACATATTAAGGTAACAAATCCTTAAGGCCCTTAATACCGCCAAATGGGTACTTTCTAAAGCCTACTCCTCTTTTATGGCCAAACCAAAAATATTGAAAAAATGTATTATGAATTATCAACTCTAGGACAATATATGCAACATTTTTCTTTTTCGTACCACCAAAACTTCTATATGAAAAATTGTTTCAACTGAATGGTGTTTTTTGGCTTAAATTTCCTACTGCTCCTGAACGGCTTAGGTGATTTAATTCATTTATGCTTTGATAAATAGATAAACTTGATAGCTATAAATATAACATAGAATTATTCAATCTAACAATGACGCCCATGTGAAAAGTATTATTTTCTCCTATTTTGCCCTTTCAAGGACGCAGCGAGCGTCGTAACAGCCACCACGCATTGTGCACTGATTTGAACGTTATTTCAATGTCGTTTCCGTCGATATTCATACAGACAAACATCGAGCTGCTAATTTGGCGACGGTAATCGCCTTAAGGAATTTCAAAGATTGGCCTGATGACGACCCCACTGAGGGTTCGAAATATAGCGCCTAAAACAATTTAATTAAGTATTTATATTTATGAGGAATACAACATATAAAAATAAAAAGTCCCTTAAACGATTATGTTATAAACAATATTTTTTTAACATATTAAAAGAAATTTAAAAACTCACCTCAAAAATAATCACACTGTTCACAAAATAAGTTTCAAAGTCCAAATGAGCACTCCTTCCAAGTACAGCACCTAGTTTAGAACTTGCAAGGTACTGACAATCAAACACACCGGTCAAACATTAAACCTTATGACACCTGGGATAAAGTTTTAAATCGCATTTTTTGTGAGACAGTACAAAACTCGACGCCTGGTATTTCGCTGACGAATAGAAATGGGAGCGAAGCTAAAATGTTTACATAGCAAAGAACATGGTCGCCGGCAGGATTATTTGTCAGGGGCACCTACCTACCTATAAATTATATGATATAATTCTTATTTGAATCCTTTTAATTATAGAAAAGAACAAAATTCTTTCTCTTTATTCTTTATTGCACAAAAAAACTTAAATAATATAACATAAAACATGAATAAAAATGTGTACAAGGGCGAGCTTATTTCTACAAAATGTCTTCCAGCCAACCTTCAATGTGGTGAAAAGGTAGTGAGAATGGTGGGCAAATAATTGTGCACAACTTTAAAAACAGAAAAGTTTATAGCAAAAATTCAAAAATCCTTTTCAAGGAATTAACTACGCGGCTGGTCGACGTCTGTGTGGACCCGAAGGCTGGCGCATATCTTGGCCAGAGAATAAGTCTGTGTGGACCCGAAGGCTGGCGCATATCTTGGCCAGCGAATAAGTCTGGACATTCAAAGAGGAAACGCAGCCATCCTTATAGGTACCCTTCCACATGACGACGGCGATCTGGCTAATATTTTCTATTTAGTTTAATTTTAATGAACTTGTAATTTAGTACATTTATAAATCTGAAATTTGGTTAGCTTTTTATAGAAAAAAAGAAATTTAATGAATAAGCAATAATACATGCAAATTTACATATACTTTTACATACCTATATAAGGTTAAATAATATTAGTTGTCGAAACTCAAAACATAGGTAGTAGTAGTGTCTATTATGAACAATTTTATTGTTTGTATGGGAGCTAAGCGAAATTCTTAAAATTAGTTTTCACCTTTCCATACTGGACCAGTCAGCTGATCGGGGCAATATGTATGGGATAAAGAGAAAAAAAGTTGTGAATTTCGCTTAGCTCCCATACAAACAATTTTTCATAATGACTAGTACTACCTATATTTTGAGTTTCACCAACTAATATTATTTAACCTTACATAAATATATCCAATAAATAAACAATACTTAAATACTCAAAATAAACATACGTAAAATAAAATATAACATAAAACATATTAAATACATAAATATTCCAACTAATAATACTTTTGGGAATGTACGTCCCATCAAGTCGCGTTCTTTTACAATATGATGAAAAAATTATAATATTATTTCTGTACATTTTTATCCCAGACAGCGGGGTGCAAGTGCAATCCTGTCCCCCCTCTCGGCTCGCATGGCGTAGAATGACTCAATGTTAGAGGAAACAGTTTCTGAAATAATAAAGCCGATTCTGAAGGCTTTAATTTTAGTTTTAATGCTGTCAAGACTTAAATTTTTCCAAAGTAATTTAGCTTCTGTTCTTAACACTTATGAACTATTTTGCAATTATGAAAATTTAGTATTGACAGCACTAAAACTAAAATTAAAACCTTCAGAATCGGCTACAATAGCATCATGAATTATATTATGCATTTATGGTGACTATGATTGCGTTATAAAAATTCATACAACAGACTCGGTAGGTAATCATTAACAAGATTCACTTTCACTTTCCCATACTTATGGAGTTATATGGAGTTGTCCAAGCCCTAAGGGCATATTTTATTTTTGTTATTTGAAAACTGACGAATAAGGCTGTTGCACTTTATAAAATAACACCTCGGCACCAAATTCGGTCGTTTTTTTAACTGCAATGTGAAAATTTTTGTCCGCTTTTTTGGAATAAATAGATCAATTTAGGGTTATTTAGGATAATTATATTTCAATAATACATATTTTCGTGCCTTTAAGGGGGCTTATCCTAATTTTGTCTCTATTATGATTAATTTTTAACCATGAAATTGTGATATTTTGTGTCTGAAAAAAATATATACATTAGATAGGTACATTCTTTCTGCAGATATTTTTGCGGTTCAAAACGCGATACGTTATACTTTGCTCGATCGAGAAAAACCCCGGAAGTTGGTCGATTTTTCATGTTTTTTTCGTTTTATATAAAATGTACATTACCAAATCGTAGAAAAGTTGCACTATATGAAGGAAAATGTAATTTAATAAGTACTTTTGCGGATAATTTTCACCGTAAAAACGTTTTTTGACTGAAAAACGTGTTTTATAAGAGCGCGCGATGTTTTGGTTGTCGTAACAGCCACGGCTCAGAGCGCGCTATTTTAAACTATAATAAAAGATCATAGAGTTCAGTTCTACTTGATGCAAAATGAGGTGCTCAAGGTCAGGGATAACGGGCCCTTAAACTGATTTTAAAGGTATTTTGGTATTTACAGGAAGTGAATAGGCTTAATGGTCGAATCCCTGTCAGACTTAAAGATGCATTCAAGAAATATATTTTCTCGTATTGAAATGTGTCATGATGACGTCACTGAAGGTCGAATGAAACACATCACTAGTTTTCATTTAATAAATTATATGCATGCTTACTTTAATATCTGTATACCAGAAACAGTTAAGGAAAGCTATTCCTCGAAACGGTTTTCAAATCGTAAATATTGAAAAGAAAAAGAAGAGGCCAATTTACTACTTATCTTTACCTTTGAAATCTTTGGGTGTAGTGCGTAAATTTTGAAAAATTAGAACATTGAATGTGAATGAGGACGGGAAAACAATTTGTAAAAAAAGAGGTCAAATACCTTTTTCATACAATATAATTGGCCTCAAGTATTAATTGAAATGTAAGCTTTAAGGCGCTCTTATCCCAGAAGAGTGACTCTCTGTCTTTTTCTTTACGTGTAAGGAGTAAAGAAAATAACCACACTTTTGTACTTTTTCGTTGTTTTTATCGGTTTTTAAATTGTTTAAAAATAAGGGATATGTTTATTAAAACCCACTTACGTGGCCGACCTAGAAAATTTAAAGAGCAATATTTCCAGATATGTTTCGTTAATAAAAGAGTGGAATTTTGAAAATGGCATGATTTGAAAGGTCTTATTACATGCTGTGTTCGTGAATTATTTCTATCGAGCAAAGTTTATTTGATCGTGTAACACATGCGTGGAAGACCTAGATAAAGGTTCGAACTATATAGCGTATTTTTTTTAGTTTTAGACGATATTTGAAAGTTCTATTTGACTTTGAAATTACTGATTTTGGGATAAGAGCGCCTTAAATCGTGTGAATTACGTGACTTTTTAGAAGTGTACGACGCGTGTAGTGGATGATATACGAAAACCAAACCACAAATTGGTATACAAGCATGCCGTTTGGTACACACACATGTACCTGAGGTCCTAACAACCATTTTGGCCCTACGGGGGGTTATGACCCCCTTCACCTTTTGTATGGAAGTTTTTTTTTTCTTAAACCTTCTTGTGGCTTATCAAATGAAAGGGCTTCATGAGTTGTTTGTAAAAATATACAACGTTACATTTCAGCTACTTGTTTTCTAAAAAACAAAAAAAAAAACATTTTTAAAACACACCAAGTTCGGTAACCTCCAGGTAAAAAACGGCTGAAGGATTTTTTGTAAATATGTCAAATTATAATATATATACAACGTGTAACAGAAAGGTGTAACCATATTTGAAGAGCTTATTCAGTCGATGGTATAGAACAACTTTTACTATGGAACAAAACCCGTATCTCGAAAAAAAAAAAAACCACTGTTTCATAGAAAAATGCAATAACGCTCGGCCGAAATGTATGGAAGATTTCAGGGTTGGCTCCATAGTAAAAGTTGTTCTATAGCATGGTCAGAATAAGCTCTTCAAATATGGTTACACCTTTTTGTTACACCTTGTATATAGTAAAAGTAGAAATTTTCAACATTCCTTTCATGAAGTTTTGTTCGAGGAACTGTACCGGATATGACTCTTCTTTACCAAAAAAAAGGCTTCAAACTTGTATTAGCAACTTTTCTCGAAGGTTTTCGATAGGTCGCCCAAAAAAGTCGCTCGAAGCTCCTTGAGGGCATCGAGAACCGGTCAAATTTTCAAGAACCGGGTTTTCGGTTCCAAACGCTATCAAGAACCGGGTACCCGGTTCTTTCGGTTCTTTCCAAAGTTTTGCTATAAATAGAATAGAACTGAAAGAGTATAATGAAACTTGTAGGACGAATAAGAAAGGATCATAAAATCAAACACTTAGTTGGAAAATACGAATAATTTTTTTTTTTTTCTAAAAAAGGAATCTAGTATTTTTGGTAACAATCAATTCTTAAAAATAATTGAAAAATGAAATGAAAAAAAATGAAAATGTACTAATTAATCTAGTAGTTTTGTAACAATCAATTCTTTCGGTAATCACAAGTCACAATTTAATTCCGAATCACGACATAATCGATAATATTGCTTCTATCATCATTCCGAATCACTATTTCCCATGGGCATGAGTAGTTTGATGGTAGTTTTAGCACTATTAGCGCCATTTGGAAAGCGCAGTTAGCACCTACATTCTTAAAATACAAAGTATAGTACCTAATTATTTTAATTGAGATGTAGTCGCTAACATTTTCATCACTTTTTGAAGAGAACCGAAAGAACCGAAAAAACCGGGTTATGATATTTTGGAACCGGTTCTTTTTGTGAGTCTCAGAACCGGGAAAAACCGGTTCTTTTGGAACCGGGAAAAACCGGTTCCGATGCCCTATGGGAGACGAGATCATGTTTCTGCGGAGACGCGGATTAGCCACCTTAGCCCTCCTGGGCCATTCAGTACCAGATAGATAGCACTCTTGCTACTGCCACCGCCGCCATCAGCCACGGGCGCACATTAGTTAGCCCGTTAGCCGCCCCTAATATCTGGCCACCCTGGGCCTAGTCAGCCTTTTGGGTAATCCCACACTCAGTGGCGTATTTTAAGGCGAATGGATACGCCAACTGCAAGTTGGACCTGTATTTGAAGGCCTACTCCTCCCACACGGGTGGTCCAAATATTTTCATAAAAATATATGACAGGCATTATAGAGTCAAAAATAAATTTTAAGTTTCATAAACTGTTTTTCTATTGTAAGTTTTGACAAAAAAAATCGAAAGTTTCACATGATTAACACAAGAATTCTCTTACTCCTTCCAAACGCCTAAAGCGATTTTAATCATTATTTCACCAAATTATACGAAATTTTTAGATCTAAAAAATTTAAGTTAAAATTTTTTTTTAGTTCATGGCGTCCATGTGAAAAGTATTATTTTCTCCTATTTTGCGCTAGCCGGAGACGCAGTGGTTATTGTAACAGCCACTTTTCAAGGCACGCTGAAATGAACGTTATTTCAATGTCGTTTCCGTTGATATGTGTACCGACACACATCGAGTTGCTAATTTAGCGTGGTCATATGCCTTAAGATTTAGCGCCCTGGGCCTGTAAGGTTTGCCGCCCCATAAAATAACGAAAAAGAAAGCAAAAATATTTCAATTATAAAATATAATTAAATCCAATAGTGTGTTGATATAAGCTAACAATTGTGATAATTAATGAAAAAAGTAAAAAGGCCATGCAAACACCGTTTATTCAATATTTACATTTTTTCTGATGGCCAAATTAGTTACAAAACTACATTAGTTACAAAATGGGTATTAAAAATAGCTAATTCTTAATTGCTTGTGCCGTTCTTCGCAGCTTGCCACCCCGGGCCTTGGCCCTTTTGGCCCTATGTTAAATACGCCACTGCCAAAGTGCCAACACTGTACGAGTTCAAAGACGCTCTTTTACGGTTTTTGCATCCATGCATAATTGTATCATGTAATAATTTTAATCAATTATTAAAAATGTATCTAATTAAATTTGATTTATTTCCAAATCTTTATCGTACTTTACACTCAATCGTAGCGACATTATTGTAGACATTCACACATAAACTTAATCAAGAATGATAAATAACAAAATTACATACTTCAACCCTTTGAAATTGAGCCACGATCTTGCCTACTATCTATTGTTTTAGCGATAATGAGAACTCATTAGATTAATAAAATAAATGAAGAGGTTGCGTAGAGATAACTACATCCTGAATTAAACAAAGATTCCAAAGAGTAGGCATTGAGTCATTGTGATAATCTGAATCCAACAAATACGAGTACGCCAATTTTTCTCAGAACATAAAATTTGTACTAAGTAAACGATATGAAGCCCTTAAAGGTAAATAGTTTTATTTAATAATTTCTTACGAAGCATGATAACTAATTAAAGTCATGTAGTTTAATTCTTATTATTAGGTAGACAGTTATTTAAATGATTTTACAGCAATAATACAGATTATACACGCGAATTTACAGATATAGTGCGCGCCAATCTTTTAGTCGCCTCTGATTGAGTTACGAGTGCAAGCTTGCGCAGGTACAGTCAAGGAAACAATAATATCAACGGTTGATTATTATATGTTTACTATACGTGGGAAGGTGTACTTGTTGTACCTACCTATTTCATTATTTATTTATTATTTTAGTGCGATCTTAACTATATTAATAAAACGCATTAATATAAACACCATTTTCCTACATTGTCGCCTTAAAACGCTATAACGTCCGCGAGGCATAACGACAACTATAAACTTTAACAAACTAAATCAACAAAACAACAAATAAAGGCAACAAAAATAATAACAAACAGATTCAACGATAAACTTAACGAATCATGGAATTTTTTCCTCGAATGTACTTTTCATGGAACGCGCGCATGTGTAGTGTACGGACGTAGCACTAACACATATAATTTACTCTATGACTAACACTAACGCATAGTGTTGACACCTGCTAAATGGCGAGCGGGGGGTTTGGTGCGGCACGCAGGCGGGTGTGTTCCGCGCCCTCGCTCCTGTAACGTCCCCCTGACACCGTAAAACGGCTATTGCGTCGCCTCGTGCGGCTATCTTCAGAGGCGACTAAAAGATTGGCGCGCACTGTAATATAAAAGCCCCCCACGCATGTGAGCTATCCAGACTACAGAGCCTACAAACTTGAAATTTATTTATCAGGGTACGCCTAATCTTACTTGGCTGCCCGAAGTTAAGCTCTCTCTCTGAGATATAGGTGCTTAGGAAGAGAATGAGAGAGAGAACTTAATTTTGGGCGGCCAAGTATGACTGCGTGTACTTTTTATTCCTAATACGATGAGCACCCGCTAAGAAAGGATTTTTCAAATTTCAAGTTTAGAGGTGTGCGTGATACAGATGTTCAAGTTACAGTACGACAAGACTAAGAGATTCCAAGTAATTACAACGATATACCTCCTCGCTCAACCAATAGAATTTCCCGCTTCAGCGTCTATATACATTGCTGCTTCGAGCGCGTCAGTGGTTTGGTGATGGCGTTGGCATGTTTTTTCTTTTTTTTTTTCTTCTTTTTTTTCGGTATACCGGGCGGAGCCGTGAGCCAAAGCTAGCATTAAATTATATAAAAAAATACCAAAAATAACATTAAAAATAACATTCTGTCAACAAAACAGCACTGTTATTTAAATGAAAGACTCTCCGCTCCATGTATTTCTTGTCCAGTGTTCCTTTGAGTAGAACTTAAAAGTCCATTTCAAACGGAGTTGCGTCGTGTTCGCACTCAAAACTGTATTTCTTTACACGGAAATAATGAAATTTTGTGGAATTAAATTTGAATTTTAAAATTGTCTAATATGTTGCCTCATGTTGTGTTCAAAAAGTGATTTATAATTATAAATCTATGTGACTCTTATTTTTTTTTTTTGGTGTGCCATAGTCATCGAAATGAATTTGGAAGTTATATTCTTATGTGAGTATCCAAAAAAATTAACTGGGTCGTCATTGTTTTCTGTCATAGCATACATATTTTACACAACGCAAACATGTCTTCTATTTTGGGTTCCATCAAAAAGCAGAAATATCTTCTGCTTCTGAGGTCTTCCGTCTCAGATATTTTTACATACATAAAAGTGGACCTCAACAATGTATTGTGAAAACGTTTTTTTACCGAAATAAATATTTTGTATCTTTAGTAGAAATATAATTTATTTTAGTAACCTACCAACATTTATTCGATCCGACATAACATCAAAACGGCTAGGCCAAATTAGCGGAAAGCACTGTTGTGTATCAGTTAAAAAATACAGTTAGAACCCTAAAACCGAAAAATCTTTGATTTATGTGTGTTGACATGAACCTGGGGCCTTATTGTTTAACTTCAACATCACTATCACTTTCAAAAGTATCATGATTGGCTAGGTTAGACAAGAAAACCACATCTACATTGACAAAACTCAAAAATGATGTACGACGTGCCCCGTGTCACAGCAGTTGTTACTCCCACCACTTGAAGATGATAATCATTAAAGAAGAAACGCCACCGCAGCGTGTGGCGAGATGTTCTCGTTATTGGCTAAATGTAGACATTTATGAACGGTCCATATTTCCCCTTCCAGTATTCATCACAATCTTCAGAGCTACACGAGCCACCAGCGTCTGCACCATCGAAGATGAGATAGACTCCTGCGTCTACACCGTTAAATGCCAGTACCACGCCGGGAGCGCTTCCAACCCCTCCTGTGACAATCAACCTTATGTCACCTTCATAGTGACCAGCTCAGAGACTGACACCCTCACCGCCGCTTTCTTCGGATCAACAAACTTCGACTCCCGAGTGAGAATCTTCAAGGCCGTCAACAACTCATGGAACAACATTGAAACGCTCACCTTCAGGTACTATGCCAAGTGCTTCCAAATGGACCTCTCTTCAAACAATATCCACAACATCAAAAACGAAGCGTTCAAAAACCTGATCTTACTTGATATCTTGAACTTATCGCGAAACGCAATTGAAACACTCAACACTAGAAGTTTCTACTTCAGTGAGTCTTCAGAACCTGATCTATTTAATCTAGATTTGAGTTACAACAAACTCACTGAACTTTCAGGTGATGAGTTTAATGATATACCTAAATTGAGATTTTTGTATTTGAACAATAATAGGATAAAGACTATAAAAGACGACAGTTTCAATCGTTTGAAAAAATTACAATATTTATATTTGCAACATAATTATTTAGTAGCAATAGATATGACACTTGTTAATTTAAAAGGTCTTTTATCATTAGATATTTCATATAATTTGTTAGTAAAAGTCGCAGGCTATGAAATAAATAGAATGTCCTCCCTGCAAAAGATAAATATGTCACACAATGAAATTGACTTCGTTGAATCAAATTGTTTTAATCAAGCATTTTCATTGGAAACGGTAGATCTTAGTTATAACAAAATTGGACCTGAACTTGAAAACGTGTTGTTTATTAATAATAATAAATTGAATTATTTAAATCTTTATGATAACAATATTACAACTATTCAAGAAAATTCATTTCAACATACTATACTTAATTATTTCAACTTAGAAAAGAACAATTTAAGCGGTGACATTAATGAAAACACGTTCAGAGGTGCAAAAAATATTACGAAATTAAATTTGTTCAGTCAAAATATCACTGGAATTAATGATCATGCATTCAAAGATATGGAAAATTTATTATATTTGAATTTGAGCAGAAATAAAATAAACAAAATCGCTGCATCAAGTTTTAAGGATGTTCGTTTACTGCAAACTGTAGACCTTTCGTATAATAATGTAAATAATTTAATTTTCCTAAAAGACAGTACACCACTCTTAACCGAAGTCAATCTTAGTAACAATAATCTAACAATAATACCCAGCGACTCCTTTGCAAACCACAGCACAATCACCAATCTGGATCTATCCACGAACAAAATTGTTACAATTGAACAATACGCTCTACCCTTGGAAAATCTACAGTATATTAATTTAAATGGAAACCAATTAACTGGAATTATCAAAAAGAATACTATTAGTCCAGCAAAGTTTCTGAGGTATTTGGATTTAAGTAATTTCCATTTAACTAAGGTAGAAAATGAAAGTTTCATAGAACTACCTCTTGTGGCTAAGTTAAACTTATCGCATAATGAGATAGATGTTATTGAACCAAATAACTTTTTTGATATGGACAATATGTACAGTTTAGATTTATCTTACAACAAATTATCTAGTTTTTCTTTTATAAATTCCAGTCTGAGCAGTTTAAAAGCATTGTATCTTAGGAACAACAGACTTTCTGATTTGTTAAAAGCTTTTAGTAATATTTCTGGGGTTTTATATCTCGATGTTTCTTATAATAATATTTCTGATCTAACGAAAGTAATGTTTCAAGATCTACCCAATCTTAAAGTATTAATGCTAGCGCATAATAATATAAGTTGCTTTAACAATCCACAGATAAATAATTTAACGAATCTGGTTACTTTAGACTTGTCTTATAATAATATTATTAACATAGATATCGAATATTTCAAAGAAATAGTTGATATAAATCTTCACAAGAACAAATTATCTTCTATTGACAGCGCATTTTTCCAAAACTTAGACCACTTACAATCTTTAGATATTAGTTCAAACAATATCTCCGAAATCACCCCAGGAACGTTTCAGCACATTAAAATCTTAAAATTGCTTAACATTTCTAATAACCAGTTAACCAATTTACGATACGGTAGTTTCACAGGACTTCATAGGACAGAAGTTCTTGACATCTCCAAAAACAATATCAACGAACTAGATGTGGATATTTTCCATGAGTGTTCTGAAATTATAAGATTGATCGTTGATTACAACAAATTGGAATCTTTCGATGTAGAAAGACTGATTACAATCCTACCAAAGTTAAAGACTCTAAGTCTGGGAGGTAATCCTGTCTCTTGCAAAGAGATTGTGCGAAATATTAAAAATATTAACAGGACAATGTTAAGACAAGTCGAAGTGACTTCTATGGATAAGATTTACCATGAGGATAACGTTAACGGTATCAAATGTGGTGAGACGCAGCAAGAGGTTACAACACATGTTACTGATTTTCCAGAGGAATATAATGTAAGGTCAGTACCAACGAATATTTTGGTCATTTGGTGCGTTGTGCTAACAGTTTTAGTCGTCGCTGTAGGTGTTATCGCATATTTCTTTAGAAGTGGTAATGGATATTACAGACCAGAGACTGAATCTAGGGTTCAACTCAGAAGGTCTTTGGAAATGAACGGGTCTGAATTTCAAAGTGATTTGCTATCTTGAATAAGTTTATGTTTGTATTAAGTAAGTATATTATTAAATGTATTATTATACGTGTAAGTTTAATATTAACAATAAATTGTAAATACTTTTGTACCTATCGTGTTTCATTGTTTGGACGTGAGCATTTAAAACATTGAATGAAATAGGGCGTACTGATAAAAGTAACTGTAGGAAGTCAGAATTTGCACATTGTTCATGCCTTTATCGTGACCATTGCGATTCACTTGTAATGAATCATTTTTCTATTTTTATACTAACAGGAAGGCTGTGATAATGGCCGGTAAAAAGAAAATTGAATTATTTGTGGAAGTCAACAATACAAGAGATTTTAATAATGTCGTAAACAGAAACAAAGATAAACTAATTTGTAAGTACAAACACTTGAGAGACCTCATCAAACTTACGTCCATCGCTTAATAAACGAAAATGTCAGTTTCAGAGTAAGTATGTCACGCGCGCCGTACACAAATAAAATTATCTATCACTGGTTTTCCATCAATGATTTTATATAATACTAAATTTTCCATCTTAGATGAGCTGAAAATATAATTTTTCGACACTCCTGATCCGACGAATTCAAAAATAAGTGCGTGCGTTTAAAATACTTCACCAGTGTAGTTCTGTGGGTTTTGTGAATTCCAGCGTCATCCAAAAAAAACTCTATTGATAAAGTTATTTCTCTTAAACGATATGTTTAAAAATTATGGAAAAAGATTGTTAATTAAACTATAATAAACAACTTTATTTTAGGAAATTATTCTCGCGTATAAGAAACAGCATGAAAATATTGTATCGGCACAAGTAGCGTCCCACACTAGTAACCTACCATTCATCTAAGGCATGAGCGTCTGGCCTCTTGCCATCGTCTCATAGGATGCCATTTGGTACCCTACAGAGGGGCATGGCGCAGCTGGCGATCGGCACTGTGACAGCATGATGACCAAGCTGATCGATGACCCTATCACAACGGCAGCGATGTGGCTCATTCAACCGAGCGCCCCAGACAACAGTCAAATTATAAAAATAAAAATTCTAGACTTAAATACTTACTATGTTTTGTAAGAATAAAGATCGTTTTAAAAACTGATCCAGTTACAGCGCGATATGCAGCGATGTGCTCAGTCGCGCGTTCATGGAGCTAGGTCTATAGTTAAAAGTATATATATAGTATAGATATAGTTAAATAACCGTTTCAGGCGCCGAGATATATTCCTCATACTTCGGGTCGTGTACTGCTCTAGATCGCCTCTTCACCACCATCAAACTAGACTGGAGCAATGGACAAATTATCCTGCTGAAGGTACAGTGTGTGCCTGACGAGAAAACGACTAAAAATCCATTCTAAAATCACAAAAAAGACATCATTACGACTTTCACCGAGGGGTTGTTAGAAGCTCGGAATAAGGAATTATTCTAAGGTTAGAAGTGTTTCCGAGTATGACCGACACTAAACTCTGACATTTCAAGGAAAGAGATGGCGCTGTGCTAGTAAAGGAGAAACGATACAGTTCATCTCGCTTACTTGCACAGTTCCATCCCTTTCCTTAAACTGTCATAATTCTACGGAATGAAAAAATCAGAGTTTAGAACAGTCAACCGGTAAAATCTTCTTTTCACCGACGATTTTATCGTCCCAACATAATCTGGGGAGCAAGCTGTATTGCCGTAGGTATTTAGGGCACAAGGACACTTTGTTTGGGCATGCAGATGTATACTAGGTGCTAAGATGACGTTGCGGAAGCCGGAAACTGCATGCAAACGAACAACTTTTGAGATATCGAGAAAAAAAACAGTTGCCTCATACATTTTGGTCGGGTAACTATGTAACTTTTCTATGGAACAGCTCATTATTTTTTTGCGATTCGAGGGTTGACTCTATATTAAGAGGCTATGCGAATTTTATTTTTGTCACTGTCACTCCAAGCGAAAAATCGCGCAATGCGAGAGGGGCAGATTCAGGGCAAAAGGGAAAAAAGTTGGCTTTAAATTTTTATTAAAAAAACTAAAATAGCTAGCAAAATTTCAAATCTCTAGATATTAGTGAAACACACCTAATAAAATATGTTTGAACTCTGTATATGGTTCCTATTCGTCAAACGAGGAGAAAAAGTGTGTTTGAAGACCTCATTTGAACAATTATTTCTATCGAGGAAAATGTATCCAAACGTGTTTTCCAATTTCAAATCCCTAGATTATATAGTCAAAATGCATATATCAGAAACTGATTATAATTTTCCGTGTATTTCATGAAATACACAAAAAAGAAACACCCGTATTTTTTCGCATATCGCCTTAAAAGTTTCCGGCTCCCGCTACCTCATCTTAACACCCAGTATACATAGTTACACGTTTTCCTTCACCATTTAGCACAAAGTAAACAAATACCACAAATATTATGCACACTAACCTTCAAGTTCATGATGTACCATATCCATCCATCCATCAGCCTAGTTCGTCCACTGCTGGACATAAGCCTTTCCAGGGCTTTGCCACTCCCGGCGGTCATCCTGGAAGAATTGCCCATACTCACACACGCTGGGCAGGCGGGTTGGTAAGCGCGGTGCCGGAACCCTCGCACCAGTGACGCCGCTGCCCGTCACCAGTCGGTCCCATATAAGGCCCGGCTATTAGGGATGGATATACCGCCATCCATCGGTCCCAGGCATGGTGGGCCTCCTGGTTTTTTGCCTGTGAGCTGTCCTCTTACTCTCCCCCGAATTACTTCGAGGGGGTCTCCAAGTAAGATGGTAAACTGAGACCTGTAAATTGATACTGAACTGATACCATATCAGTTCCATAAAATACTCCACTCACCGACATAAAGGTGATAGTCGTACAACAAAGCATGCTGATGTCGATTCGATATAACACGACTTCACTTACTTGACAGGACTCACCTAATTTTAAGCGTCCTGTCTTTTTCTTTCTTTATCGAAAAGACAAGGACAGAACGCTTAAATTAAGTTTAGTCCTGTATTTCACCGAATCGACACCAATGTAGCGCGCGGCCGTGAGCACTAAGCTTTTGGCTAACCTAGCGCTAACGTGGGCAAGATTGTTTAAAACAAACTAAGTATTAATTTTTTTTAGTTTGTCAAAACGACAAATCAAATTATAATCCTATCGTAGCATCATAAAAAATAGTCATAAGATAGTTCACATCCATAGGATTATTTATATAATTAGAATTGATATCCTGTCATGTCCACAACCGAAGGATTTCTTAAATTCTCTTTTAAATCATAAGAATTAGCGTCCTGCGGACCTATTATGTATCTCTAGTTGCCTTCTTTACTGGGTGCCTATCATCAAAAACATATATATACTATCGAATTCCGATTTCCTAAGGATATGTTCGCACTTGAAGTGACGACACAGATTGTTAATAGTTCAATACCCACTAAAGGCAATTTTGAAATTTCAGTTTTTATCAATGTTTTTGATGATAGGCACCTAGTACAGTTGGCAACTAAAGATACAGAATAGGGGGGCTGCCCCCCTATTCTGTATCTTTAATTGCCAACTGGACTAGGTGCCTATCATCAAAAACATAGCTAAAAACGGAACTTTCAAAATTGCTATTAGTGGTTATTGAACTATTTACGAACTGTGTCGTCACTTCAAGTGCGAACATATCCTTAGACAATCGGAATTCGATAGTATATGTATGTTTTTGATGATAGGCACCCAGTTCAAACGGCAACTAAAGATACGTAATAGGCCCTCGTTCACAAAAGTGCTATGAGACATAACCAAACCATCAGCAGGCCTAACACGCTCGACTTTCGACACCCATTATATCATCTTTTGACAGCTCAATTCTAATATGGCAGACATATTGGAATCTGGGTGCCCAAGAGTTTTTTAAAGGATGTTAAATACCGGGTATTGCAGGTCCAGGCCTGCTTCGTAAAAACTGAAAAAAATCCGATCTCCGGATGTAAACTTTCAGAGTTTAACCTCGAAAAAACAGTCGCTTTTTGATCTCACCTCCTTCAGATTCTAATTTTCAGGTTTTAGTTGATGAAATAGAAATGCTACAAAGATTCTGGGACCAAAGTGAACCACTTTTCATATTCATAGTGGTAAGTTAAAACCTTACCAAGATATATTTAAGTATTTAAAATATAATTAGACAGGGGTAAGACTGGACCTTTAACTGAAATGGAAGGGAACTAAAATATACTGACGGTGAAAAAACTTGAAAAAATCACAGCAGTATAATCTTCATATTTACTATAACTAATTATTTAACAACTGTACAATTGTTATAAAAATGTATAATAATATTTCGCTTGACATAGATTTGTTGTGTTCAAGCACATCATCAGACAAAAGAGCTTTTACAATTTCACACTTTAAAATTAGTAGATAAATCCTTTAATTTATCTTTTCTTGTCTTTTCTTAAATGTTTATTTCTAATTAAACTAAAATTTTATATTATAATATGCAGTATTTGTAACCTAAAACTGCAAGTTAAACTGTTATGCCCCAACGGCTCACTTCTATTTAATTTTGTTATCCATTAGGTGAATTTTTTTTATCGGCATTTAGTTATTTATTCTAAATTTTGTCTGTACCTATTTGTCTGTTAATCTTCCTATGAGTAATTAAATAAAATAAATAAAATGAAAAAAAAATCTTTAAAAAAGCTCGATGAATTCAAACTATGTTGTATGTATGATTGTAATAATATACCTACAGATGTTTTTAGTTTTATTTATAATTATAAACCCGGAGCATTAAAGAAAGGAATATTAGATGGCACCCATCATCATTCCCTCTCACTCGCACAGTATATCTGTCTTCAGTCGCACACCTGCGTACTGCATGCAAAAAAAATAGTCTGGATTTGCCGCTCAAGCTTACTCCACGCGTCTAGTTTCCCAACACATTGTTACTTGTTTCTTGTTAAATTTCACTCGTTAACACTTAACTTCAAATATAAGGTGAAATTTAATCAACCGCCGCAATTCATACTGGAAACTCGGTTTGTAATCAGGAACAAGATCAAATGACCCTTTTTTGCGAAATCCCAAAAAAAAATATTTTTCTTCCTATGTGAACTGAACTAGTTCAAATACAATTTCTAGTCTAGGCAGTATAGGAGCAAAAATTTTTTTTTCAAATTTCGCCGGTGGTGTCAGTACACATTGTTCCTGGTCACTAACCGAGTCTGCAGTATGAATTCTGGCGGTTGATTAAATTTCACCTCGTATATTAAAATAGACCAAAAATATTACAAAAAAAATATTTAAGAAACAACTTTTTATGCTGTCTGTATCACTGAGCAATAAAATCACAGGTACATGCCGCCATTTTAGATTCCTTTCTTTAATGCTCCGGGTTACACCTATTTAAGTACATTTCTTTGCTAGGAAATGAAGACATGCTCTCTAAATGCTATATTCTGATTTGATCAAATAATTTCAGAACAAGAGAATAACGCAGGTGTTCCGAGGAGTTGATAGCATGAAATTCGCTGAAGTAGCAAGACAAGAGATCTTTATTTTTCAAGAAGGACTGGTTCTAGACAGACCGACGTATGATTTGGATCAGGCTACGCCTGAAGAAATTGTACGTATATGTCATCCCAGTGGCGTGCACAGAACTTTTTTTCCGGAAAAGCAATCAGAAGGTCAATTACGACAATAAAAAAAATATGAAAAAATTTAAATAACACTTTGAAAAAAAAAAGTTTGTATGAAAATGTTCACTCTAGGAAAGGCAGTGCCTACCCTGGCGTCATACAAACTTTTTATTTTCAAAGTGTTATTAAAAAAATTTCATATTTTTTTAATTGTCGTACTTGACCTTCTGATTGCTTTTCCGGAAAAAAAGTTCTGTGCACGCCACTGTGTCATCCAGATACACTTATCGAGTAACCAGAATAATGTAGTCCACGATTACTCTCCAAAACAGTGCCTTGAATGTGGTTTGAAACGGGCTGGTAAAGAAATCTTAAAAGGCTGAAATTTGGTATACTGGCTAGGGTTTGCACACAAAGAAAAAATTCGAAAATCTGTAATTTTCACCCTCCAACCCCCCCATAAAGGGCAGTGTTGGTCCGTAAATAACATTTCCTTACAAAAATAAATGAAATCCCACCAAAAACATTTAATGTAAAGTAGATTGCCAAGACTCGTAAATTGTCCACGCGCTATCAGATCCTTGCAGCACTGTAACTAGTTTAGAAAAAAAATTATCTTTACGCAGGTATGCACACAGAATTGTAAGTCGCAGGATCATATAGGGTTACCGACTGTATGCCGACAGTCTATTTTAAGGGGCAGCTGCCAACAACCTTCGGGCCTATTGTGTATCTCTAGTTGCCAACTTGGACTAGGTGCCTATCATCAAAAACATAGATATACTATAGAATTCCGATTATCCAAGAAATGAAGTGACAACACAGTTCGTAAATAGTTCAATACCCACCAAAGTCAATTTTGAAATTTAAGTTTTTAGCTATGTTTTTGATGATAGGCACCTCGTGCAGTTGGCAACTAAAGATACACAATAGGGGGGCTTGAGTCGACCTGTGTCGGAATAAATATTGACAGAAACTATATTGATATAATACTTATTTGCATCCCTAGAATTATAAAAACAAAAAAATTATAATACGTTAGGGTAGTTACGTCCTCAAGTCACTTTCTTTTATAAAATAAATTAAAAAGATTTAATTTTTTTGTGTAGTTTTCTCCAAGTCAGGGGGGTGCAAGCGCACCTCCTTGCAGCCCCCTCCCGGTGCCCATGTACATAACTTTACTCACTCTCCAAACCTAAAACAATAGAACGCAGTTCAAATCGGGGCTCAGATCCATGTTACATAACTTTACTCACTCTCCAAACCTAATTCCTAAACCTAAACAAAACACGGGCCTTATGTATGGTGTCGATTCGGTGTAACACGATTTAACTTATTTGACAAGACTAAACTTCATTTAAGCGTGCTGTCTTTTCAAAAAAAGTCATTGTGGCCTCGTACTTTGATACAATCAAAGTAATTCCTCTATTACAATACAAAATTCAAAAAAGTGGATTTCCAAGACTTATTATAGAGTTATAGAATTAAATTAGATTTGAGGATAATTCATGATTTATATAAAAATGGCTCACCTCAATACGTGTTATGATCGGGAAAGCCGACGTCCGAATTTCAATAGAGACAGTGATTGGACTTTGCCCGCGGTGTGGAAACCTGTGCTAAAAACAGTTACCGGATCACTCACAGACTTTAGTGAAAGTGACGTAGATACTATAAGTTCCGCGTGTTTATCGTTGTTTGGTGACACTCCGGTAATTAATAACGCAAGCCCGGAAGTAACTAATTGTGCGGACGCCCTACCGGTCCGACCACCAATATCATCTGCATCGATGTCATCCTGAGCCCTGCGAGCCGCAGCCCGCAGTGTGAGGCGTAACGTCGTCGCGTAAACGTCTATAATCGCCCAGATGAAGGCAGTCTAAATCTGCTGAAACTGGTCGGCTTTCCCGATCATAACACGTATTGAGGTGAGCCGTTTTTATATATATCTTATTATAGAGCTTGCTCCGTCAGAAATGGCAGAACGCTCGAGCGGAGGAGAAAGCCGCAGGGGCATCGGTGGTCGCCGCTCGGAAGGCGGCACGTCACGCCGCACGCAAGCATCATCGCGCGGAGCTGATGGTTCCATATCTGCAGACCCTCAACTTCGTGATGTACTGGCCGCACGCCAAGCATGCGCATCCTGAACTCTACGAGAGATGGGATTTGAATAGTTGAGTTGTCCGTGGTTGTACAGAGTTTGCGGGTAGTATTTATGAATTTGTGATCTCATGTTATCCTACTAGAATTTAACATCCCACTATAAATTGCCATCCCTCTAGTATTTGACATCCCGCTGGAATTTGATATGTCACTAGAATTAGATTAAAAGCATAGATTTGCACAAAATACTATTAGAAATATAATAATGTCTCTGAAGATGTTTTCTATTTCTCTCAGCTCAGGGTCCCAGATTAATTGGTCACCTATTGAGCTACAGGCTCAATTTCAGCCCAATCGGCTTAGTCATTCTTAAGATACCCAAGTTTCGCTTTTATTCTAAAATTTGAGATGATGTACACTCGCGGCACGGTTCTAGAGGCATGAGCAACAACGTAGCGGGCATACAACATTCAATAAAATATGAAATACGAAATAAAATATATTTCGGCCCACTTATTTTCTTTTATTTACAATATTGGGCGCACTCAAACCCGCAAGATGGCATCTTTGCCAGGTTGTATATATATTTTTTATTCATACTCAAATGTCATTCATTTAAAATCATTAGTCATAAGGTTGTATATATTTTATGTCATTTACTGTTTTTAATTCGACTGATGCCGGCCCCAAAGTGGGCCGAAATATATTTCGAAAATTATTTTTATACAATGTTTTAATTAAACAAAAAATAAAATAAAATAAATGCTCTATGTAGCATATAAATATATATATATATATTTATTTCAAATAAAATATATTTATTTATGTAATGTAGGTATAACATACACTTATTACAGGTCGGTTGTAATGTAATAGAACTAATTAAATTAAAGGTCATGCCAGGGAGTGTACGTAACTAGATGAAAAATTTCCCTGGGACTTCGGAATAACATGTAAAAATGTTGAATTTATAACGTTTGGAACTATTTAAAAATAGTTTCAATGGATAATGGTTTCAATATGGTGTCAAATGAAGTAGATTTTATCGTCAAGTCCGATTTTTCCTTCAGATATTATTATGGTGGGTCGCGAAGAGTTGCAGCTGTCGGAGGACATGGGAAAAGACATTCTCTACGCTGGCGACGCAGACCTGAACGAGGCTTCTATGCACGCTCTGGTCTCTGGCTCTGCTCTGGTCATCTGCTTCAGACTTCTGGATGAAGATCAACATTTCGTCTGTGAGTATGATGGCAGCGCTGCTAACTTCACGAGCAACTGTTTCTATCAATTCTCCGACAAGCATTCCTTGATCCGTTTTGCAACGGACCAAGGAATGTCTTGTCTAATATTTTTTAAGCTTTTTAATTCAAAGCCATATAAATGTAGCTTACAGCTCCTATATTTTATTCAATCATATATATAAAAAGAGAAGTCCTGACTGACTCACTCATTCACTGACTCATCAACGCACAGCCCAAACCCTTGGATCTAGAAAGCTGAAATTTTGCACAGAGCTTCCCTTTGTAATGTAGACAAGGAATAAGAAAGGATTTTTCAAAATTCCACCAAAAACACTCCAAACCAGATTTAAATACGTTCTATAAAAAGTACTACACAAAACTAAATTAACGCGGGCGAAGCCGCGGGCAAAAGCTAGTAATTAAATAAATGTCAAACAACTCATACAAAATGCAGTATTTGCTGGATAACGCTCATCTGGTGAATAGCTGTTATAAATGCAAAACCATCTTCCCTACAGCACTCGTGCGAAGAATCTTATATGAGGACATACCTCCGATAGATGAAAGCAAACCTCTGAATGAACAGCCACCCCAAAAGACCGCCTTCAACTTATACAAAACATACAGTCCAACTCGCGATGATGTCTTGCGGAAGAGGAAAGAAGATAGACAAAGAAAGAAGGTTGCTACTTTCAAAACTTTTTCATTCAATAAGGCTGTGGTTTTAGTATTTATTATAGATAGCCATAGGTTACCAAATTGGTACTTGCTCTGGGTGCTGTTGGGGCTGCCACGATACTGCAGCGCATCAGGAATGTTCGCGGAGGCACAGACTGATAGCTTCACAGCAATAGTCCGAAAACGTGTGGCTTCCCTTATGAGTCGTTTAAGGGGCAGCTCAACAGCATCTTGGAGGGCATTGTTGATCATTGGGACAGTCCAGTTCTGGGATTCTGGAACAGGGTTCACGTGGAGTCACAGTGCTTCACCAGGAGGATGCTGTTGTAGGCGTCACTCTATTTAGTTGTGTGATGTCTGCAACAGCGACTTTTGCGACCTTTCTGTGTTTTTATTTTTGTGTGTAGATAAGGATACTAACATAGTTTTTAAGCATATAGTGTTACTAACTAAGATATGGATTTCGGTCTGAAATAAATATTTTCTTTCTTTCTTTCTTTCTATGGTAACCAATTATTATTTCTTGAAATATTGGGTGAGAACTGTATTTCATTTTAGTTTATATTGCACTGATTATTTTGAAAATCAAATCAAATTCAAAAGGAGCTTACCTACGCAATCTACGCATGAATAATAATCAACTATCGGCGTTTAAAGTAGCTCACTGAGACTTTAAATGTTGATGTTACTTCTGAAAACATGTTTGTTTATTTATTTAACCGGAAACATATTTAAACATTAATAATTAAATATACAGGTAATTTTTTTTTTTTTAAGTTTAAAACAAAGTTTAATTATTAAGTAAATAGTGTGTACATCTTAAAATAACAGAACAAAAATAATCAAAAAAATATATATAATTATATAATATATAAAATATAATATAAAAATAAAATTGCCTCTGGATCACTGTCCTGCGGGAGAGTGCCCAAAATACTTG
Source organism: Ypsolopha sequella (assembly GCA_934047225.1). Taxonomy (NCBI): domain Eukaryota; kingdom Metazoa; phylum Arthropoda; class Insecta; order Lepidoptera; family Ypsolophidae; genus Ypsolopha; species Ypsolopha sequella. The sequence goes on along the minus strand of OW204002.1, from coordinate 4,640,467 downwards.
CCACATTACCTCTCTATATATACTTATACTTATACTTATACTAATTAAATTATATATGGCACTAAATCTGATATGATTCCCTTTTATTGGCGTACACAGCATTCTTGTTCCATGGATTCAGTATTTACTTGAAATAATACTCAAAGTTATTGTACTCCACTATCTACAGGAAGAAATAACAGAGAAGAGAGCTCGGCGACTATCGGAGATGCAGAGACTGGCTCGACAGGAGATAGAAGATACCCTGCAAGCCAGGCGGCAGGAAAAGGAGCAGAAGCAGTTGGAATTACTAAGGACTGGGGTATGTCATAGCTAGAAGAGAGCTCGGCAACTATCGGTGATTCAGAGACCGGCTCAACAGGAAACAGAAGACAGGTAGGAAGAAATCGGTACTACTGATGGTAAGACACGGGTAAAGGAGAGCTTGGTGACTATTGGAGATGCTGAGACCGGTTCGACAGCAGAGAGAAATCAAACTGCAGGCCAAGAGGACGGAGAAAGAGTGGAAGAAGATAAAACTACATAGATAGAAGAGAACTTCGTAACTATTAAAGATGCAAAGGCTGGATCAAAGAAGTTAGAATTACTAAGGACTGGGGTAAGGTATAAACTTAATCTTATTGATACGTATCAGAATTCTATGATTCGTGAAAAGCATAAGGTAAATATAGTTTAAAAGTCAAGTTAAGGTCACGTACACAAATGTACGAATTTCATCAATATAGAATCTGCTTGAAAGTTTTCGGCTATCGCTTAGTCAAAACATGAAACTTACAGTCTAAATTCCATGTTCCTGGTCCAAACGTTCGGTCTAGGTGTTGATGGATTTTTCATATTTTGCAAAAAGGGTCATTGAACTGGCCATATTGGAGCCATAAGGAATTGGAATGGACAATGGCACCCTCGTGCCCGCTGGACTGACGATCTGAAGGACGTTGCGGGTGGCGGCTGGATGAGGATGACTGAGGACCGCCAAGAGTGGCGTAATATTGGGGAGGCCTATGTCCAGCAGTGGACGAATACGGGCTGTGGATAGATGGATGGTCATTGAACCTTGGTCCTGACCACTTACGGAGTATCTAGTATGAATTAGGCTATATCGTGTAAGGCCACCTTATATAGAATAGAATAGAATAGAATAGAATATTAATTTATTTCGCAAGAAGGGAGTACAGTACAAGTTACAAGAATTTAAGCTTAAAATCTAAGATACACATAAAGTACTAATAACAAATGTACGATGTTATCCTAGATAGGATTTTACGCCTGTAGAAAGGAATAACAGCCCCGTTTCCTTGGAGGACAGAATGGGGTAAAAAAAAAAAACATAAGTACTTAGTTAGTAGGCTTAACAACATTAACTAGTTATAGGTAAAAGAGAGAGAAAAAGCTATGTAAATGAAGGTATAATTTAAGATGTTAAGTATGTATATATATATGTGTGTATGTGTATGTGTTATGTGTATGTGTGCATAGGAGAGAGATAGAAGGTGGGTGCATGTGTGGCATGCATTCGAGATTGTATGGGTTTAAAACATAGGTTTAGGAGGTTGTCTGTTTATTAAAATATCCACATGTTATGTATTAGTTTTCATGAAGTTTTCAGTTTCATCATATGTATTCTTCATAAGGAATGAGCAAAGTTTATTTTTGCATTGATAACGAGGTAATCCGTAAATGGGTAGGTGTAAGTTTATTTTGTTATACAGGTATGGCCCGAGATAAAAGAGAAATCTTTTGGCAAACTTAGTTTTAGGTTTAGGAACAGAACAAATACGATCTTTACGGCGTTTAGCTAACTGTTTGTAAGGTGTTATTTGATGTTGGTGCAGAATAGTTTGAACTATGAATAGTTGTCTTATATTGAGAACTTTAACGTGATTGTATAATTGTGTTGTTGGGAAACGGATAGGACTAAAAGTAGCAATTTTTAGAATAGCACGTTGTGCAGTCTCAAGGGATTTTAATGTTGTTTTAGCTGCACCGCCCCAAGAGGTGATGCAGTAACATAAAATAGACTGACACAAGGCAAAGTAAATAGTGCGAATGACGGATGGCTTTGCAACATGTCTGATGTTTTTAAAGACAAAGATAAGTTTGCGTACGCGACTTGTAAGGAGGTTAATATAGGGCTTAAAATTTAGGTGCTTATCTAAAATAATACCTAGGTATTTTATAGAATCAGCAGGTGAGATGGATGGACAATTACAATTAGGTAAAGGTGGGTTAGAGCAAGAGTGTGCAAGGAGAGAAAGAGGAGAGGTAGGTTGTGAACTTGAACTAATAGAAAAGGTGATAAACTTAGTTTTAGAAGTATTGAGTGTTAAGTAGTTTGAAAGAAACCAGTGAAATATAGTATTAAAACCTTTTTGAGCTTTTTTCTGAAGGTCTGACCAGGACGACGATGAAAAAGTAATTGCCGTGTCATCAGCAAACGAAATTATTTTACCTGAAGGTGTAATAAGGTTACAAAGGTCATTTATGAAGACCAAAAACAGCGTAGGTCCCAAGATACTGCCTTGTGGTACACCATATATCGTTTGAAGTTCACTGCTTAAATTGTTAGCTATTTTAACCCTCTGTGATCGTCCTGTGAGATAACTTCGAAAAAGATCGAGTTGGAGACCTCTTATGCCTATTTTTTCCAATTTTAGTAATAGAAGGGGGATTGGTACGGTATCGAACGCCTTAGAAATGTCAAGAAATATAGTGAGTACCTTTTGATTATTGTTGACGTTAGTAACAATGTGATTCACAACTTCATGCACTGCATCATTTGTCGATCTGTTTTTTCTAAAGCCGAATTGATTAGGGGACAAGAGGTTGTTACTTTCGAGATACCCAATTAGTCTTTTATTAATAAGACGCTCAAGAACCTTGGAGAGTGAAGTAAGAATAGCTATTGGCCGATAGTTATTGATGAGATTTTTGTCACCGGTTTTAAATATTGGTTTTACAATTGCCATCTTGAAGGCTGTAGGAAAGTGGCCAGTGTTAAAACATAAGTTAAAAATATGACTGAAAATAGGACCCAGGAGATTGGAGAATCTTTTCAAGAAGGTGGTAGAGATATCATCATAGCCCATAGCAGCATTAGACCTAAGTGAACGTATAATAGATATCACTTCTTCGCTATCAGTGTCTAAAAGTACAAAAGATGACAGGACGTTGGACGATGAATTAGTGGGTGAGGTGAGATTATTGTGGCGATGAGATGTTATTTCCTCCGCAAGTTGAGTGCCTATATTAGCGAAGAAATTATTTACTTTATTACAGGAGTCAGTTGGTGTATTGGAAATATGTAGCAATTCGATAGGGGTTTGTTTAGGCACTGCACTGTATGTTATAGATTTAATAGTTTTCCACAAAAGTTTACTATTAGTTCCAGCTTTATCAAGTTCATTTGCATCATATTGTCTTTTTACCTTTTTTAAGACTTTTGTACAAAAATTTCTATACCTAATGTAAGATAGTTTTAGTATTTCATTTTCTGGACACTTTTTTGATTTTTTGTGCATGTTGTCTCTATTTCGTATACATCTAATCAAGCCTGGGGTTATCCATGGCTTAATTATTCTCTTCCTGTTTGGTAAAGTGGTCACTGTGGTATTATCATTAATGGCTTTAGATAGTATCTTTACGATCATGTCAACACTTTTATCGGGGTCAGTCGACAGGAGTATAGGAGACAAATCAAGTGTCTTCATTGTTGAATCTAAGGTATCGTAATTTATTTTTGATGCAGACGTCACAGCAAATATACGCTGTTGGTGAATTTTGAGGCAAAAAAGTGTACAGTAGTGGTCAGTTACTGTTGATTCAAAAAGAATAGTGGTGGCTGGAAGCTTTGTGCGCAAGATAACATGATCCAAGCAAGCAGTAAGTCTTGTGGGTAAAGTGTGCGCTGGTAGATAACCATGAATAGCGAGGTCATTGAGATAGTCTTCAGAACATTTCTCAAGTGACTCGGTATTAGAGGGTTTAATGTCGATATTTATGTCGCCTATGATGATAACTGATTTGAAGTTTGATAACAAGGGTAGTATAGTTTTAAGCGATAGTATAAATGACTCAGTGTCTTTATTCGATGGGGAACGGTAGACGCATAGAATTGCCGTATCGAGACCCAGTTTGATAATTAAACCCGTAGCAGAGTTGTTGTGAAAGTTTGGTTCTTCGATAGTATAAAGAAGATCTGACTTCATGTACACTACCACGCCATCATTTTTGTTCAAATTTTTGTCAGTGTGGCACATCGAGTAATTTGGTAGAGTAGGGATATGGGAGTTAGTTTTACACAGTAAACAGCATTCAGTTAGAACAATGACATCACTTTCGAGTGGCATTCGATGAAGCAAAGTTTCAAAGCTCGGGAAATTATAATTAATAGACCTAATGTTTTGGTGAAGAATTTTAAGTTGCTTTTGTGGATTTTCTACATGTGAAAAACAGTTTTCAGGAGTACTTGTGTAGACTTCAGACAGTGATAATTGATCGATATTTGTGTTTAAGTTAATAATATTATTTATTTCTGCGAATGTAAAATAAAGTTTATATGGGTAGATGGAGGGGAAGCAGGACGATTGAATAGTATATTGATCAATATGTAGGTAGTCTTATGAATAGTAATTATTGGGTAAGGTGTACATATAAACGATAAATAATAACAATGTAGAACAATATTATTGTGACAACTCGCATATGTTACATACATTGTTTCGGATTGGGTTTGTGTAACTAAATGGTAATGTTTCCTTAAGGTGTATGTATGAGTGTGTTGGTAAGCATGTTTGGTGTTTTGTGAGATTTTGTATAATAATGGTGTGGTGTGTAGTTTGTGTGTAAACATATGTGTAATTAGTGATAACTTAAGTAATAATATAAATTTGTAGATAATCGGAGTATATAGTCATGCAGGAATAGGATTTACAAGTAGTTCAAGTTGAGCCTCCGTGTTTACAATAATATAACGGCTATTTTGATCTTTCTTCAACAATACACGTCCTTCCGATGTCCAGCAGAATTCATATCCATGAGCTTTCTGAAAGTTTCGAGCTACGTAGAATAGTCTGTTACATTTTGGCGTAAGTTTTTCTGCGACGTAAATAGGTACTTTCATATGATTTGCTCCAAGAAGTGACGAATTGAGTTTATCTGCAGGATTACGTCTGTTATAGTCTTTAGATGATTGAAGAAAGCGACTTTTTATGAGTGTGTTTGAGAACTCAATTGTGATAGTTGATGTCTTAATCTCCTTTTTAGTTGGATGTCTCGTAACGTCCCGGATATCGGAACGTTGTAGTTCGATGTTCAGTATTGTGGACAGTTTTTGGGCGAGGGAAAATAATTGATCTTTGGTTTCTCTATGTTCCTGTTGTTGTTTCGGGATATTACGGATTTCGATCGAGGTTTTCAGATAATTTCGTTCGAACATCTCAATCTTTTCATCAATTGACGATAGTTGCAGTTTCATACTATTTCGTTCCTTCTCTAATCCGCTTATATTAGACTCTAGGGATGTTAGTTGATCTGACATATAGGTCATTGACTTTTCAATGGAGGTATTGGTGTCCTCAATCTTAGTGTATTGGGTTTTAATCTCCATAATATGGTTTTCAAACTTATCTAATCTGGTATTCTGAGTCTCGATCATTCCCTTTAATGGTTAATGGTTAATGATCTTTATTCTCATAAGAACATAGTTCACTTAAAATGAGATTTTACTTAGATAACATTTAGTTTATTCTATGATTTGTCGACAGTGTACATATGTGGGTAGGTAATATTTTACTTTAAAACACGTTTGTTGCAATGTAAGTTTTGAGCTTAGTTTTAAAAGTAGATATCAATTCACATTCTTTTATGTTATTTGGTAATTTGTTATAAAGTTGCACTCCACCATATAGTAAATTTCTTTTTCCATACTCAGTCCTTGGACAATGTGATTTTAATATATTTTTTCTTCTGAGATTATGTTTAAATGTTCTTTTCTCCAGGTTAATTTCTGTATGAATTTGTTTATTTAGAATTTTTCGTATAAGGATACAAGTATTATATGTGTATATTTGTTTAAGATTGAATAATTTGGTCTTTTTATATAATGTACGTGTAGGTGTTAAGTATTCAAACTGTAGAAGAACCTTATAAAGTTTATTTTGTGTAGTTTGAAGGCGTTTAAGGTTAGATTCTGCAGCACAACCCCATATTTCAATAAGATAGTCTAGTTTTGATTTCACCAGGGTGTTATACAGTGTATAGCGTATTTCCCTTGGTACACAATGTACCATTCTGTGTAAAGCTCCAGTAAGAGATGTTATTTTAGAACGCACATGTTCAATGTGTGCCCTGAATGTCAATCGATCATCTAATATAAGACCGAGATATTTTTCTTCACGTGATTGATGCAAAGTTTCGTTATTAATGGTAAGTGGAGGAAAATCTTTAATTTTTTTATTTTTTGCTGAAAATATCATGTATGATGTTTTTTTTGTATTTATAGTTAGTAGGTTGTATTGGCACCACCTGTTATATGTATTTAGATCCTCTTGTGCTTGTTTTGTGATTTCAAGGATATCATGACCAAAATAAAAAAGGCAAGTGTCGTCTGCGTACAAGGTAATATGGCCCTTTATACCTACTTTTGATATATTGTTAACATAAATTAGAAAAAGCAAGGGGCCCAAAATTGATCCTTGAGGAATTCCACAGGTAATTCTAGAGGGTTTGCTTTCATAGTCACCAATTTTTACAATCTGTTGCCTGTCTTTAAGATATGACACAAACATTTCATATGCCGGTCCAGTGATGCCAATGTTGTGAAGCTTTTGTAGAAGTAGATTATGGCTCACCGTATCAAAAGCTTTTTTTAAATCTATAAAAATTCCCAAGGCTATGTTTTTTTTATCAATATTAGTTTTAATTTTTGTTATTAAGTCAATTGTAGCTGATAATGTGTTGGATTTAGATCGAAAGCCATATTGGTGTTCAAATATAAAGTTTAAGTCTGTGAGGTGTTCATTTAAACGATTATATATTGCTTTTTCCATTATTTTGGACATCACTGGAAGACCTGATATTGGTCGGTAATGTTCGGGGTCTGCGGTTGAACCTGATTTGTGGACGGGGCTGACTTTAGCTATTTTCAGACTGTCAGGGAATACGCCAATGGCTAGGCATTTATTAATACAATTAGTTAGATCCTTAACTATAACACTCTTCATACACTGAATAACTTTGGTGCTAACTCCATCAATACCGGTGCTGGTGTTGGCATCAAGGTCATTTATAATCTTTTTAATTTCTCCTATTGTACATGGTCTTAATTCTGATAGTTGTTTGTCAGGTGGGTGTTTAATGTAAGTTAGTGTGTTTATTTTATTGTCGTTGTATTTTTTGGGAATTTTATTTGCTAGTATTGTACCTATGTTGGAGAAAAAATCATTAAAATGTTCACATATCTCAGTTCCGTCTGTAACAGATTTTGAGTCAATTAAAAGTTTTGGGGGAGCGCAATTGGTTTTTATTTTATTGTTGGCAAGTGAGTTGATAAGTTTCCACGTCGTTTTAGGGTTTTTTTTACAAACTTTGAAGGCCTTGAGGTAGTGGTTTCTCTTCGATTTATGGATCAGTTCTGTAACCTTGTTTCTCTTTTTTATGAAATAAACAGATCTTTAATTTCATTTTTAAAGCTAATAAAGTCTACGCTTGTCCCGTCTCCATCCATCGTACGGGGACGTTTAGAGCGTTGGGTAATGTTATCAGTTAAATTAAGGTTTTCTTGACAAAGTTTCGGGATATCCGAGTCGGATCGTGATGGCAAGCCACCAGCCAAAGCAGTGTTTGTGGGTGACCGAATGGTTTTAGGCATTTTTAAAGTAATAATCAAAAATGTTTGCACACACTAGGCCAACAAATACAGCAACAAACACCGAATATAGCAAGAGCTGTGCGTAATGCAGCTTGCTACATCAACACGGAAGGCGCTTTGGAGTGGTGTACCGGTACGTGGGTAGGTGATCGAAAACTCGGGACACGTATTTTGCGTCTTTTCACAGGATTCCCGATCAATTTTTCACTTGCAAGCACTGTAATCCATTAACTAGGCACTAAATGTATGTAATGAGCACTTTTTTTGACAGATTTAACCACTTTTTACCACTAAATTGTTTTTTCGAAAGCGGGAGCAAAGAAATCACGTCAACTCAGTAAAGGTGCGGAGGTGCGGGGGTATAGATATAGATACAAATAAGAATAAGAAATATCCTTATACATGTCGTGAGCAGATCGTCGAAAAGTATAAAATTGAAAATCTTTCACCAATGGCCAAAAGTTGGTGCGATGACTAGCGGAGCGAGGAGGAACGTGTTAGGTTTACATGTAAATAAATTTGGGGAACCGAGCGAAGCGGAGCGGAGTGAGGCGACCCTCCTATTTTTAACAGAAATATGATCTGCCCAGGTACATCATGATATGCCCAATCCTACGATATCCCTTAGATAGAAGATTAATACCAGCGGGTCTACCGCGTAATTCTCATTTGTATCAACTTCAAGCAAATGCATGCGAAATTCAACGCGTGCAAAAGAGATGGCATGTTAGGCGGGCGTATGTATGTATGTATGTAAATTCTTTATTGCACAAAATAAGTATACAATGCACAAAGGCGAACTTAATGCTAATTAGCATTCTCTACCAGTTAACCTTTGGTGGTGTGGAGATCATTTGGCGTCGTCGCACGCACGTCAAATTTAAATCTCAAGTTGATGTTGATGAAAATCAGAGTCATGCTGTGTAATGACTTACAGCTTCCTTATAAAGGTTTCTATGTTTTGATGGAACCATAAAGCAGCAGGTTGTGTCAGAGACACAAACGTAAATTATTTAAGTGGATACTTCTTACGCCGCCTCTTTACTCAATCACAGAGGAAGCAATCAATGGTGGCCAAAGATATTATAATAATTGATATAGCAGCGCATTCACTTTGAGATCTTTTTAGCGTTCTTTACCTAAAAAAACGGAACCCTTATAGGATCACTTTGATGTCCGTCTGTTTGTCTTTCAAGACCTTTTTGCTCAGACCCCGTATGAGATATCAAGTTGAAACTGATACCTCCTACAGAATTCTACGGCCCCATGTTGCTGTAAAAAAATTAGGCTTCTTAAAAAAAAAAAAAAGTTATTAGGCGAAAAAAAGTTATTGCACATTTTGTTTTTAATAATAATAATCTTTATTGATAATTACACACAGAGATAAAACAATGACACACAAGAAAATACAAAAAAATATAAAATGTTGCGTATTGCTAAATACAGTGCTTGTCTTATCTAAATCACGCTTGACTGGCGGTCCTCACAACTAAGCCGAGCTTGACTCGGGAGGGCCTTTGTTAGTGTGCACACACTTTACAGGGGAACTTTATTCATAAACAACAAATTCAATGACATTATAAAACTAAAATTAATCTAAATTAAAATTACCTATCAATAAATATGTTAAAATAATATAATAAAATGCTAAACCCTAGAAGAAAAGCTTACCTATAAATTAAACCATATAAATTTTACAGGGTAGGTACGCCAATGACTGTACATAATCAATTTCATAAAAATGTTTGACACTCGCAAGTGAATCAAAACCTATAGGGCTTTTCTAGTTGTCCAGAAACTATTAATTTCGTTTACAAGAAACTGAAAATTAGAAATATTTAATTATTTAGGACGTTATACATAGAGTTTAATAAGTCTTAGTGTCAAGTTAAGTTGGTCGTTGATAACTGCAAGTAGAATTATTTACCATGTTTTTAGGGTTCCGTATGTTGTATTTAGTTAATTTACATTAACAAAAATTAATTTTAATAATTAATATTATATAAACTTAAATTATCTAACCAGAGCGTACAACCTCCTAGTCTTTGCTGGGAATACATTGTGAATTTATTTAAACTGCTGCCGTTAATTCGAGAGAATGATGACAGATGGAGTGTGGCGATATCTCGAAAAAATACTACAAGTCAACAAGAGCTTCTTCACGACAAAAATAAATAAAGGCACGTTAAAAAAATATCAACGGTACAACAAATGGGACGAAATAAATCCAAATCATGATTATTTAAACTTTTTTTATAAATAAAAACCCTGGAATAGAATATATATACGAACTTATTATTTGGTAAGGTATATCAGTTTTATAATACGACAACACTGCCTTACACCGCAGATATTATAAACCTTTTTCTGAAATGTCGATTAAAAAGTTGAGGATTCATACTGCAGGCCTACGTCCGTGCTGCAGGCATTATGATTGCTGATTTGACAGAAATAACTTGACAGTATCGCTAATAGACAACTTTTCGCCAAAAATAATATTTTTTGCGCTTTTTTTTAACTTTTACGTAGAATCATTAAGTTTTGTACTAGGAAGTGGAAAATATATACGACAAAAATACTTTTTATTAACAAATGGGACCTTTTAACGATATACTTACAATCTACCCTAAAATCATCATGATAAATATAAAATATTGAAATGCAAAACAGTAAAAAAAAGGTTTTATCCCCTGACATTTGCAAACGTCACCATTCTCTCGAATGAACGGCCGGAGTTTAATTTATATTAACAAAAAACAATACCATGCCCGTATTGTGTGGTGGTACGGAACCTTTCGTGCGTCCGACTCGCACTTGGCTGTTTCTTTTTTGTTCCGATTAAATAAGCATTAACTTAATATGAATAATAACTAATAACAAATAAGCAACGATTAAAAAACGTAACAAAAAAAATCCGTAATGAGAAATAATCCTTTATTAAAGTCGTGCCAGAAGTGACTTATACAAGTTGTGAACATGCTCCCCTGTACGAGATGGGAACAAAGTAATATCCACTTCGAAAAAAACGTTCAGGAATAGGGCATGTATGGTATGGTAAGGGACCAGAAATATTTCCTAATACAAATACAAATACAAAATTATTTATTGGATCAAAAAATCTTAACCTAAAAATATCAATGTTAAGGCTAAGGTATTCTCAAGAATTATATGTTCAACTAAAACTTAAGTAAGGCAAAGCCTGTCATTTAAGAGTTAATTGCTTCTGCTCGTAGGGAAACAGTTTAGTTAATACAGGTAGCCGAAAAAGAGAAAAGCATGCAATTTATTAAAGCGTATTTACATTTATTAAATAAACATGAGTGTATGTAATATATAGTAATGTATACACACTCAGTATACGTGAGAGGTGAGAGGGTGTGTAAGTGTATGTGTGAGTGTGTGAGAAGAGAAAAGAAACAGCGGGTCTACCGCGTAATTCTCATTTTCATCAACATCAACTTGAGATTGAAATTTGTCGTGCGTGCGACGACGCCCGCCTAACATGCCATCTCTTTTGCACGCGTTGAATTTCGCATGCATTTGCTTGAAGTTGATACAAATGAGAATTACGCGGTAGAGCCCCTGGATGTGTTTACAAAAAAATTATATGTTTTTACGTCATACGTAATTAAAATCTATTCGGAGACTTTTAGAAGATCTTCTGTTTGGTTGTAGGTAAATGTTTTCAGCATACTAATCATACCCTTTTTACATTCAAGCTGTGATAAATCGTAAAGAGATAAAATTTTGCTTAGTCTATTGTACAAATAGGGACCGAGTACACCGAAAAAGCGAGAGTAAAATGATGTATTATATTGTTTATTGTCACAAACTCGATACACGAGGCTCAAGGAAACTTAATTGTATGATATTTTCATCAGAACCTGGAAGCATTGGACAAACTCCGCCAAGAACCTGATGATGACGAAACCAGCATTGTCATACCGGAGGTAACATTTTATCATTTATTGTACAGACAACAAAGTAGATAAGTTACCAGCGGGCCTATTATGTATCTCTAGTTGCCTTCTGGACTGGGTGCCTATCATCAAAAACATAGATATACAATCGAATTCCGATTTCCTAAGGATATGTTCGCACTTGAAGTGACGACACAGTTCGTAAATAGTTTTATATCCACTAAAGGCAATTTTGAAAGTTCAGTTTTTATCTATGATTTTGATGATAGGCACCCAGTCTAGTCGGCAACCAAAGATACAGAATAGGGGGGCAGGTCCAGCGCAAACACTTTGATCATAAGACTCACATGTGAGTGATTGATGAGATGTGGAATACTTGGCCAATACATACACACATGCACTATTTAGTAAATATTCTTATGAATTTTACCATTAATATTTTGTTAACAATTTAGTATAACTATAATTTCTAGTAATGTTCTGTATAACTGTATTTTTCTTTGTTTTGGTACAATTTATAGTCGTTGTAAATTGTCTGAAGGAAGCATAAATATATCTTCTTATTTCCAAAAAAAACAGGAACTCCCAGAAGGTATAGAAGAAGAGCTTTCAGCCTCAGAAGAAGAGGATGAGAACGAGTACTTCCCACCTCCAGGACTGATGATACCGGCACTCTATGCGCCTCCGAACGATGTAGCCAAGGCCAACGGACTTGCCCTACTCTTTCCCAAGGTAGCATTTAAGGGGCTGCACTATGCTAAAATTCGGTCCCGCTCTAACGCGTTTGTTTTTTACTCTCTATCCTGCTCTAATCAGATGCCGCGCACGCAAAACTTCAGTTATTTTGAAATCGTGGCTCCATTAGGACATACAGAAATAAAGTAGTAAGGCTTTTTTGTAGATAATAACGAGATCTTTTATTGTGTGAAAGATTCATTTCAAACGTATATTCCGTTTTCGAGCGAATTGAATGTACAGAATAAAATAAGGTACCTACAGATATATATTTATTTGAGTAAATATATAAAATGTCGATTATCTATAAAGGCTTAATTCGTCAGAAAAACATGATTAAGTACATATATATTTCCCAGAATTTTCTAGTAGCCAGTTTGACCTACAAATCGAGCTAAATATACGCAATTTTACCAAATCCACGCTTATTTGAACCTTAAGAGCCGTTTAGCAGCCGGATTATGAAAAATCCGCCTTTTTCTGATTAATCGAAACAGAACACCTAAATTCAAAATTTGCTTAATAGGCTAATAAGGTTTTGTTGAATAACTATTGAGCAAATTTTGAATTTAAATGTTCCGTTTCGGTTAATTTGAAAAAAGTAGTTCTTTTGTCATCAATCAGCCTATACACGAGGTTCTCTTGCCAGCTCTTGTATGGGGATCCTTCAGATAGTGACCGAAGCATAAAACTTGGTACAGGTGTAGTTTAGGTCAAAATGGACAGATGAAGGTCTGCCCCCGGCAGTTACACTATTCGGGTGGGGGGGGGGGGGGACATGGGTGTCGGAGATATTTTTTATAATTACTTATTTAAAAACGGATGAATTAATTATCTCGCGATACTTCGAATTTTTTGAATTCTTTCAAAATTCGTTCTCAAGCGAGCGAATATCTTATTGTCATATATTTTTTTCATCTAATCATACAAAAAAGCTTTTTCAATGCATGTGCTCGTCAAGGCCCACTTTTTATGCATCAAAACCGAACAGAAAGTCGATTATTTTGCCCTAGGGCTTTTATTATTATTATTTTTTTATTTGTTTGCAATGGTTGGCTAACCTGCAGCCTTTCCTGTCTACCATAGATGTTATACCTTTTTTTCCACTGTTTAACGGCTCTGGATACAATCCTTTTGAGCCAATCATAATTGAAAGTTCACAAGATTATATTTGTTTTCATTTCCTCACACTATGCATTGAAAAACGTAGTATGATACACGGGCGTTAAAGCAATAAATTACTCGGTTACGTTTAAAACACTCGCTACGCCCGTGTTTTAAACCGTCCTCGAAATTTATTCCTTTTCGCCCTAGTAGCATAAACTACTATTGTTATATTACTTTTACAAATAATAAAATAATTATTCTTTTCGCTATTTTCAAAATAAACCTATGGAAGTCTTAGATTAAACAAAGGGAAGTGGTTAAGTATCTATTAGAAGAACATGTAGTTTATTTTTGTGAGCACGTCATTAAGGCGATTACCGTCGCCAAATTAGCAGCTCGATGTTTGTCGGTACGAATATCGACGGAATTGACATACAAATAAAATTCATATCAGCGCACAATGTATATTGGCTGTTACGTACAACGCTCGCTGCGTCCTTGAAAGGGTGAAATAGGAGAAAATAATACTTTTCATATGGACGTGATTGTTCGATTGAATGATCCTATGTTATGTTTATAGCCATCAAGTTTATCTATTGCTCAAAGCATAAATTAATTAAATCGACCACGCCGCTATGGAGCAGTAGGGAATTTAAGCAAAAAAAAAACATCATTCGGTAGAAATTTGTTTTCATATAGAAGTTTTGGTGGTATGAAAAATAAAAATGTTGCATATGTTGTCTTAAAGTTCATAATTCATAATACATTTTTTCAATATTTTTGGTTTGGCCATAAATGAGGAGTAGGCTTTAGAAAGTACCTATTTGGCGATACTAAGGCCCTTAACGGTCGATTCTCCGGATTTGTAACAAAATAATAAAAAATAATTATTTTCCATAAGCGTGATATTAGATTATTTTAGGAATTTACGGCTCGTAAACTATTTGACAACATTGAAAATACATTACAAATTGTGGTCATCCTGTCAGATAATAGCCTAAAAAAGACATATTTCACGTTATTTAAACTAAATTACGCATATTTTTTGCAAATTACGCGAAATAAAATATAATATTTTAAAATATCTTATCTGTGACGGCAATGTGACGCGAACGCTCTGTGATTGGTGGCAACTCATGGTGACGTCACATGCAAGTAAACATGGATTCCTAGACTGATTGTTGTTTGCATTTTATGTTTTCTGAGTGTTAAATTCGATCTGTGAAGCACTTTTCGGTCAATTTTGGATAAATTTTGTAATGAGAATTCACTTAGGTGCACTGTTTTGTTGAGGTTATGTGAACTTGTTTACTAGCGTGTGACGTCACGCGTGTCACGTGACCCGCGCCATTACAGAAACATCGTTTTCGGAGCGATTTTTAAAACGTAAACTTAAATATTTATTTTATTAATAAAACAGTAAAATTTCTCGTAAATATCAAAGAAGTGTGCTTATTATGTTATAAATAATCATTTAAAATTACGTCCGAAATTAGTCAAATAGCCTATTGTTTTATAGCTATTGTAATTAATATCATTAAGAATATGTTTAAGCATATAAGCAAAGAATTGTTAAAGTTGTCTTAGCTAAAGTTTGTATTTTGGTTGTTATAATTATTTCTTAATATTTTGTTACAAATCCGGAGAAACGACCCTTAATACAACAGCTATATAGCGCTAATAGTGACCCAGGCAGGGCCCAGGCACAAAATAACCACTTACAGAAGGTTCACTCCGCATAATTAGCGAAAACAGGCGCACGCACACATAGACGCGTACGTACGACGATCTCGGTCGAAGTCGGTCAAATGCCAATACGAAATTCTGTTAAGATCATCATACGTACGCGTCTATGCATGTGTGCGTCTGTTTTCGCTCGTTGTATGGAGTCGACCTTCTGGTAGTATCTATTTTGTGGCCCTGGCTTGTGTTGGTACGATGTAGCTAAGTCATCCCGCTTTGTAGATCCGCTTCATCATAGTTTGGACACAAATATTGAGTAGAGAGAGCTACAACAATAGAATTAGATTCTACCTATATTAAGGCCCTTAATACCGCCAAATGGGTACTTTCTAAAGCCTACTCCTCTTTTATGGCCAAACCAAAAATATTGAAAAAATTTATTATGGATTATCAACTCTAGGACATCATATGCAACATTTTTCTTTTTCGTACCACCAAAACTTCTATATGAAAAATTGTTTCAACTGAATGGTGTTTTTTGGCTTGAATTTCCTACTGCTCCTAAGCGGCTTAAGTGATTTAATTCATTTATGCTTTGATAAATAGATAAGCTTGATAGCTATAAATATAACATAGAATTATTCAATCAAACAATGACGCCCATGTGAAAAGTATTATTTTCTCCTATTTTGCCCTTTCAAGGACGCAGCGAGCGTCGTAACAGCCACCAGGCATTGTGCACTGATTTGAACGTTATTTCAATGTCGTTTCCGTCGATATTCATACAGACAAACATCGAGCTGCTAATTTGGCGACGGTAATCGCCTTAATTAAATCTAAAAACTATAGACACAAAAATAAGTCAGATCTTTGCCCCTCGATAGGGTGCCCAGAACACTGACTCATACTTGCTGGTAATCAGAAGATTTACAAGGTATGCGCCAACTTTCTGAATCGCAAATGGTCACATCGCAAATCAGATGTTCAGATTACCCGAGACGTCGACCATTTGTGATGAAAGTTCCCTTAGGACTATTGAAGCAAACGCGAAAAAACTAATGCACTACACTTAGAGTTAAAAGTTAGAACAAAATTGCTTTAGTCAGATTACATCAGGTGATCTAAAAAGGCCGACTTGGGTGAATCATAAATTGATTTGAAAGTAGGATGGAGTCAGAGTTTTTCCACGCGTGCAAAAGAGACGGCATTAGAACAGAATCATAATATGATTCATCCAAAGCGGCCTTTTTTAGAGGACCTGGTTTGAGCACGTCACTGCTTACAATCTTCAAAGGAAATAATTCTGAATATAAGACCGATCTTATTTTTCCCCCTCCCAAGTTGGTGAAAGAGAAGGTGTCTCCTGAGCCGGAGTTCCTGCCTCCTCACGCGCTGGTCCTCCTTCAAGTGGCGAAGAGACACAAGGCTATCGAGGCTCTCGCCAAATATAAGCGCGCAGTTATACATGTAAGCGTTTACGTAGTACTTATACTTACTTACTTTAGACTAGCTTATGCCCGCGGCTTGGCCCGCGTTGTTTAAGGCGATACGTAAAAGTTTTAGCGTCCTTGTTACTCCATATGCGAAAAAACCCTCAGTTCGAGAGGGACGGATTCGTGGAAAAATAGCAAAAGGTCGGTTTTTTATTAATATAAAATGTACTAAAAATGCTATCAAAATTTCGTTTAACCAGGTCCTAGAAACCGTTAAAACCCATCTAATAAAATATAATTGCAATCCATATGTCATTCTAAATTGTCAGACCAGAAGAATTGGTGTCGAAAAGGACCTCATTTCTATAAATATTTCTATCGAGCCGAATTTCTGAAATTGCGTTTCTGTTTTAACAGGTCCCTAAAAAAAGAATCCAAAAATAATATACTATTTTATCAAAATAATACATTATTTACTGAAGTAGATATGCAAGTTCTTAAAGTGTCGATTTTTTTTCGTAGCGCCTTAAGTTTTTATGGGATAAAAAGTAGCCTATGTCCTATTTTAGGTCTAGAACTATATTTGTGCAAAGTTTCAGCCCAATCGGTTCAGTTATGGCGTGAAGGAGTAACAAACATCCATCCATCCAAACTTTCGCATGTATAATATTAGTGGGATGGGATTTGTAACTACTGTGAGTTGAATTAACTTACACGGATTAACTTATGTACCTACATGAAATTTATCTCGCCATACGCGACATGGTTCGAATTCTTCGATCTATTGCCGCCGCCCGCGGTTTGCTGCAAGGAAGTTTAGCAGAGCCAGCGTCCACTGACGATATACACTCGCTCACTTGAAAACAAATTCGGAAAGAATTAGAAACATGTCGCGTATCGCAAGATAAACTTTATGTAAGTTAATCCGTCATATCTTTTACTTGTACTTTATTTACTAAATATCTAAGGGTGGATACATGCCGGCCATGAAAAAACTGCCTTAGTGATGAGATCACGGGTCCTTTAGTTTTATTTGGAACCTTATTTTTTTGTGGTCGAAGCTTCGGTTATTTACTGCACTCCTATAAAAATTCTGATACGAGGCGTGAGGGCTATTCTCAAATTGAAATCCTGGATCCGCTCTTGTCTCTCAACCACTAAAGCATCAATAAGTTGAATCTTGAGGCTTACGCTTCCAGATTTTTTTAAATGTGACTCTGCTCAAGTGATACATCAATAGAGCAGTAGACCAGCCCCCGTAGCACGATGACGCGCGACTTCGTTTGTCACGCATCTTATCGCGCACATCGTAAGCGCTATGGTAGGTCGATTGCGCGCGATAAATTGCGTGAAAAAAGAAGTCGCGCGTCATCGTGCTACGAGTGCTGTAGTTTTGATTTTTTTTATTCACCTTTAGCTAAGTTTTTGAATGTTATTTAAATTTTTAGTTAAGTTTCTTATTTAAAATACAAATAGTTCGTCACGACATGAATCCCCGAGGAGGTGTCAGAGGTGTTCCCGAGTGTGAACTGTGAAATGCAAGTCACAGTCCACACTCGGTACATCCGCGTTTCTCCGACGATCATTCCGTCCCAACGATATGGGTGGCGAGCCCTATCGCCGTACTTCGAACACAATTACCTACACGCTTTTTAGGCATGCAGGTTTCCTCACGATGTTTACAAACAGCATTACCCAGCGAACAGAGCCACAATCACATATTTATATTTATTTTCAGATGGGCATCTTCAAAGGAACTTCACCATACAAGGCTGAGCATATCGCCTTCTCAGTAAAACAATATGACGCTATGGATGTCCCAGTTCTAATGTAAGATAAAATTATGCATCTCACTCGTTGCGTTTTTGTATGGGAAATATGATTTTATAAGGCTAAACAAAAATTTTAAAAGTGTTTATAAGTTAGCTGTTTCCGGCGAAGTACCTAAACCCCCGCGCCTCTTCCTCGTCGAAGCTTTGAGAATGGCCAATTGAAAGGGGTTTGAAGATATTAATATATTTAGTTTTATTAACAAAGCCTTGGAGAAGCAAAACCCAAGCCAGCGTGCCAGAGTTTGGTTGCGGGAGTCGTTGAAGTATATACTATGATATATACGTAGCACGTACGAGTAGATAAAATAACTCAATGGCGGGATTAAGATTGGCAAAGATAGCTCTTCGTTGAAATTAAATTGTTCTTGTCTCCAAATCTTAGAATAATGAATGAATGAGTACACACTTTCCCTGCGTTCCGAAATAGAATTATATCGCTAAAATCGATTACGAAAGTATGAAGTGAATGGCTTATGATCCATTGTAATTCTATTTCGGACCGCATGGTTTATTGTACAGTGGAGACCACATCAAGCTATACACTTGCAGTACGACATTAGCCCCAACAGAGAAGAATATAAGCCCTGCGGTCCGTAATAGAATTACAATGGATCATAAGCCATTCACTTCATACTTTCGTAATCGATTTTAGCGATATAATTCTATTTCGGAACGCAGGGAAGATAGGTACAAAGTCCAATGTGTCTTACTTGATGCGGTCTCCACTGTACACGGTCAAATAAAAAAATTGAGTACAGAGTTTTGAACACACAATGTTGTACAAGGGCGGACTTATAACTTAAAGCGATTTCTTCCAGCCAACCTTTGGGTGGTGAAGAAAGTATTATTTTACGTAATGTGGAGGGGGATACCAATTTACAAAATACAAGAATGAAAACCAATAAGAATTATGCTATGCTCCAAAAACAAACTTTTAATTTCAACAAAGATGTACATAATTATGTTATCACAATCACAAGCAACAACATTTTACATACCTAATTCCTCTTTATATTAATCAATATACTTTACCACACAGGGAGGGCACTATCCACATAGCATTCATGATGTCCACTAGCACCGACATACCGCTGCTGCAGCTCATGGACTTGTCTCCGGAGCACGTCAGTCGGGACTCTGATACAGGGGAAGAGGAGTGCGCTTCCATGTTCCCAGTCACCTATGGAGACGGGTACCTGCAGTTTGAGGACTTCCCTTCGTCATAGGGTACTACCCGCATAGCATTCATGTCCACCAGAACCGACATACCGCTGCTGCAGCTCATGGACTTGTCTCCGGAGCACGTCAGGCGAGACTCAGAGGCGGGCGAGGAGTACGCTGGCATGCATGTTCCCCGTCACCTATGGAAACGGGTACCCGCAGTTTGAGGTGACCCGCATAGCATTCATGATGTCCACTAGCAATGGTCGCTGCTATCATGGACTTGTCTCCGCAGCATTTGAAGCTCTGCTGGGGGCGGGCGAGGAGTGTGTTGTCATGTATCCGGTCACCTATGGATACGGGTACCCGCAGTTTGAGGGCTTTGATTCGCTATAGGGTACTACCCGCGTTTCCTTCAATTATTCCTTATGCATGGCCCCTGGATGGAGCTCGAAGAATTCACTTTTTCATAAGAAAGAATAATATGTGCTAAATATGATACTGGAACCAAAACGTGAACGCTGACACTAGTACGCCGATTCGAAGTCGCTCAGCGAGCTATGAAGCGGGCTATGCTCAGTTGCTGATGGATCACAAAGAACCAAGGTCATCGACATAGCCTCTAAGATTAGCAAGCTAAAGTAGGCTGGTCAGTGGTCAACAACCAATGGGGGAAAAGTTCTCGAGTAAGGATCACGAATTGACAGACAGTGTGGGACGCCCACCAGCTCGCATAACTGACGATCTAAAAAAGATGGCCAGTAATGGCTGGATGAGGATGGCCGAGGATTGAATAATATCGTGTGCCCTTGGAGAGGCCTATGTCCAGCAGTGGACGAATATTGTTGGGTGGATTGGATCGATGGCAGGTATTGTTTTTACCTTAAAACTTACAGCCATACCAAGTTAATCCATTCATCCATCAGCCTGTGTTTGTCCACTGCTGGACATAGTCCTTTCCAATATTTCGCCACTCTTGGCGGTCCTGCGTCATCTCCATCCACC
The DNA here is from genome assembly GCA_934047225.1 of Ypsolopha sequella. NCBI lineage: Eukaryota > Metazoa > Arthropoda > Insecta > Lepidoptera > Ypsolophidae > Ypsolopha > Ypsolopha sequella. The sequence continues at coordinate 4,619,724 of OW204002.1, read as the reverse complement.
GTCAACGACCTTCAAGTCGTCGGTCCAGCGGGCACGAGATCAGACTACGCTACGTTTTGCTGTGCGTGGTCTCGATTCCACGCCTTTCGGCCCCAACGGATATCATATTGGCGACAAATATTGCCTGCCCACTGCCACTTCAACTTACACCGGGTGCAATACAATACCGGGTATTAGTATAACTTACTGTGTTTAAATAGTTAACTGAAACTACAAACTACGCACATATGTACATTTTAGCATGCTGCGAAGACCATAGAATCGGGATCTTGGAAATATGCCCATACATTTCAATGTGATGCATTATGCTTGCGGGATATTTCGATTTAATTAATTAATAAAAGTTTTATTGTATATCACAGGTTTTATTTCACAATTTATAACCAAAACTTAATGATTTTAAGAACAGTTCAACAGCATATTATCATCTCATATAATAACTGCATTTTTATTAATATTTTGTGAAAATTTAAACATTGGTTAAAACACTTCAAATGTACATTGCATTGAATAAATACTAAGTTCATTATAACTATTTCACAATAATATAATCTTTACATTGCTAAACATTATGTTAGACCAAAGTTACCCTAAAAGCTATGGCACAACGCCAGAGTTTAATTAAGTTATTGCCTTAAATTTAAAGGTTTATAACTACACTTTTAACATGGCACAATATATTGTCAAAGAATTACTGACCGATTTGGCAATTGAGATTCCATTTTCTATAAATTATTAGGGTCTTAAATAATACGATCAAAATTCCGAATCGCACTTATCTGACTTTCATTGGGGCTACAATAGCGCTACTTAGTATAATAGAATATTATATATATATTCAAACATTAGTATGTTATATATACATGGTGACTTTTTGATCATCATCCAAATTCATACTGGTGGCTTGGTAAGTGATCAGTATCATGGATCAATAACAATTTTGGTGAAATTCGGAAAATGAAATTTTGACTCCCCATAGTGACTCACTCGGGACTGGAAGTGAATTTCTATGGGAAGCCGAAATTTCATTTTAGGAATTTCACAAAAATTGTTATTGATCCGAAATACTGATCACTTATCAAGCCTCCAGTATGAATTTGGATGATGATCAAAAAGTCACCTTGTATATATTCAAACAACGGATATAATTAATAAAATAGCGATGCTTTTCCATTGTAAGAAAACTGCTCAGATTAAAAGGTGCTTAAACAAAAATCCGTGAAATCCACGAAATATCATGGAAAACAATTTTTCCTGGGCAGCCACTATAAAAAAAGGTTTTTTTAATCATTAAGGAAATCTAAATATTATTAGAGTGCATTAAAAACTAGAAAATATCAATCAGAAACAAATCCAAAGACAAGAATTTGAAAAAAATTCCCCGGGCCAGGATTCGAACAACAAGTCTTGTCTTGATAACAAGAGGTCGCAGGTTCGAATCCTGGCCCGGGGAATTTTTTTCAAATTCTTGTCTTTGGATTTGTTTCTGGTTGATATTTTCTAGTTTGTAATGCACTCTAATAATATTTAGAGTATTCATAGCGATGGATTTCGCAAAATATACATAATCCTATTAAGGAAATCATTTAGGAAAGACGACGAACATTTTTTTATTATTATTATTATTCTGAGCTATTGAAGAAATAGTAGAATTTCTACCATTTCTTCAATAGCTTGGAATTCTAAGAAACTATAGCAAAAAATAATGTACCATTATGTAGGTCAAGTCTTTCGTATTCGTTCTTATTGAACTAAAAATAGTTTTTATAGTGGCTGCCCAGGAGAAAGTTTTCCATTATATTTTGTGGACTTCACTGATTTTGTTTGAAAACCCTAACTATAATTTGCATCGCGTCACCTCGTAGATAATTGAATTGACTTGGCTAGGAACTACGAATATCAACTTATACAAGGGGCGGGCGCATACCGACGTATTTTCAAAATCATGATTCTCTTAAATAACTAAAAATATTTAATTATATCCATCAACATTACTTGTGTAATAGTACGTAGGCATGAAGTTATTACAAAACATGTATAATGTCACAAAGCTAAAAATTTATATGGTGGGTAAAGGATTGCCTAGATTGCCCCTAGATCTAGATTGCTGCCTAGATTTGATAAACATTTTAATGGAGAAAGATTTCATCCAAATTTGGATTCACTCATAAGTCTTAGCTCTATAGAAACTCAAAAACTCTATTTTGACATTAATTTTACAAAAACTAAACCAATAGGCTTGCGAAAACACATTTCATTGGACTTTGAAAATACTTTATCTACTTCCATACGGTAAGGTTATTAATGACATCAAAAGCGGTTTTATTTTTACTACTTTTTTTACGGATGTTACATTAAAACAACGCCGTAATTCCGCACTGTGATAAGCGAAAATTTTTATAACATCGCTAGAGAACCAATGACAATCGACGACGAGTAGATGGAGTTGCTTAATATCTTAAGCCACGCCCTTTTTCTCGTTCTGGCTTCTGATTAGCTCCCTGGCGGTAATAACGTCAGACGCACTTGGGTTTTATGAACGAGTTTTCACTCTCATTTTTCGTGAAATTGTTACTTGAAAATATTATAAATATTGTCACGAGAAGACGATATTTCTGATGGTGGTAGATAAAGCATTATGTGCAATTGAACATAATTAAACATTGGGACACTCATAGTCTATTACGAAAAGAACGAATCGTGTTCCATTACCTCACGTTATGTTACAGTTGCACAAAATACTATTATAACATTGGTATGCGTGCTTAGGATTCTGGAATGCATTTTCAGGAATCAACAATTAAGCAGTTACATTCATTCATAACAAAAGGTGCAGTTAATATTTACAAAGTTAATACAATGTACACACAAGAATAAGAACTATTGATTTAACACACACATATGTTTAACAATTTTATATAAATTAACAAAACTGCATCTTAGATTGAAGTTGATAAAAACACGCAGGAATCTCAAAGTTCGTGCTGGGGACGCCTGCGGGGCGAGACGAAGGCAGGGACGAGGTGCGAACGCGTCGCACTCTCCACACGGAAGGATTTCGTTGAAATATATCTTATGATTTATTTGGCAACCATTAGTTATTTTGATTTATTTTTTATACTGAGATAAAATCTATACTAATAATTAAGTTGCAAAAACGTCGTGTCTGTATTTTTATATTTAATCTGTCAACTTCTATTAGTTTTTTCGGAAATACTTCTTTTTTTGGAGATTTAAAGTGGAGAGCGCTGCTTTCTTGTTTATTTCCCTCATTTATAGTTCCCGTTATAGTATTTTTTGAAAAACCTGTTATTTCGGCCACTAATTTTGTCAAATTAACATAACATTAACATAAATTAATTATTTTTTACCTGCCCTATTGGTTTACTCATCGTGAGACGTAACGCTGCGCCACCGCACCGTGTGCGTCGAAAATAAAAACGATCATCTATTGCCGCGTCCAGAGTGAGCGAGCGAGTGATGCCTGGCGGCATGCGGCGTGCCCACGTCCTTGCCTTACACACCGCCCGCAACCCTTTGACACCTTTTGTGACCTGCGCCTCGCAGGCGTCCTCGGCACGAAGAGACCTAGTACAACTGAGATATTAACTTAATTTAATTTAATTAATTTTGGCGTAAATTTAAATATAACTAACTCAAAGTACTAATTTGTCATGGTAAGAACATTCTATTTTCTAAATTACAAAAAAAAATTGTGTTCTCTTCTTAAACACGATGAATTTGCTGCGATTTCAACAAATCTAGTTCTAAGGCAAGTTTCCTGTTAATATCTACCAAAGCATCCTGATTTTCTACCAATTTTTGTATCTGGTTATTCATGCCTGCCATCTGCTTTTCCAAATACAACTTTTGCTTTGTTAATGCCATCATTATGTGTAGGAAGTAATTTCTGTTGTCAGACGATATATCAAATAAAGATAAATTAACAAAATCCTTTAATTCTTCTATTGATTTAGATTCAACATCACCAGCTGCTTTTTGGACACTTTCTGAGTGTTGTAGGTTCAACACATTATTATTGTTAGGCTCGTTAAAATCATCTCTGACTCCATTTATTGGAGATGGCAATGTAAAATGTTCAACATTTCTACTAGTTAAGGGAGTGAAGGGAGTTGACACTTTAGTTGTATTCTTTTCGATATCTTGCCTTTGGAACCTAACCTCGTGCTGGTCACTCTTATTCCCAAAATCTGTTGTCCTGGTTCCTTGCTCATCAAAATCGTTATTAGTTTTGTCCAGCCCCATCATAACTAAGAACGAATCAGCTTTGTTATCGCCAGTTGACTGGTTGTCTGACTGTGAATACATTTTCGGTGGGGAATCACTCACAAGAAACATTTCAGAAGATCTGTTCTTGATTGGAGAAAGCAACTTATGCGGTGACATCTCAACATCTTCACGGAGACTTAGTTCTAACGATATCTTTTTTTTCATTGGCTGGAAACAAACCTTTCGTACTTCTTCGTCATTGTCTTTTAAGACCTTCAAAGGATTTGCTAAATCTCTTAAATCATAAATTAGAATAATGCCATGTTTAGTTCCCAAAGCCACTTGATTCTCAAGGTTTATGGCTAAAGATGTCAAGGTGTATGAAGTTCGCAATGTGGAGACAACGGACTGTAGTCTGACATCATAGACATGCATTATTTTGTCATAGCCAGTGGAGAGCATCACATCTTTGTTCACTAGAGAATATGAGAAATCACTGACAGGTGATGCATGAACATTTTCAAAGAAGACTTTATCTTTGTTTGTGGTGATGTCTCGGAGAACCACATGGCCTTCATCTGTAGCTAGACCTAACAGAGCCCTTGATTCATGGTGGAACTTCATAGCTGAAATACTTTTGGAGCAAGCCAGTTTAACAGTTAATACAGGAATGTTTGATACCAACCCATATATCACTGTATCACCATTTTGCATGGATGCAGCGAGACTTGTGTTCTTAGCATTGAAACTAACAAAGTTAACGGAAGATTGATGGGCTGGTGTGGGGAATGTTTTAGATATTGTCTTATTTTTTGTGTCCCATATCAAGACGTTACCACTTCTCGTGCCAATGCCAATATTTCTGTGGCCATCTCGGTGGAAGCTGGCTGACCAGGTGTCTTTAAATGGTACATGCTGGAGACTGCGAATGTCTAGTTCAGATGCTGCCAATATTTCAATTAAGCCCTTGTGATTAACCTGGAAATTGGAAAACAAGATCTATTGAAATTCCTGTCTAGATGAATTAAATAAAATATATAAAATATTTACAAATTATTAGGTCTTTACAAATGATATTGCCGTTTTCTATAGAGAATTTGAAGGAATCTCAATTTTCAGTACTTGCATTTTTTTTAGGAATAACAAATCGAAATTATGTAATTTCGTATGTGTATGAATGAGACAACATTAAGCTAAAATTAATTTAATTTTTGGAAAGTGTCAGCTGTAAAAAATTATTACGATTATCATGGAAATGGATGGCATTTAGGAGAAACTGTTTTTGAAGATTAACGGTGTTACTACAAAACGGTGTTTAGCTTTAGACAGTGTTTAAATCTGTTGTTGTCGCCTTTTCTTTCATATCGTAAAAAAGTGAAAGCAACAGATTTAAACACTGTCTAAAGTTAAACACCGTATTTTAGTAACACCGTACATTTTTATAAACAAACTGAAAATATAAACAAAGTTTATTATGTAGATGTCAAACTTTGAAATCAACTTTAAAACAAAAAACAAATAATTGAAATAGCTATTGAATTATAGGAATTATGAACTCATGAATCTGTAAGAATATTTCGGCAATTTCATATGTAAAGACCTATTATAAGTAGTCTAGACTTTTACATCTGGCTTTCGCTACCAGTTTCAGTTTATTCATTCCTCAAACACAATTTACATTGTATTAGAAAAATGATCTTATAATTAATTTATTTTAAATTTTGTTAAAATTATATTTACACTATACAAGGTGACTTTTTGATCATCGTCCAAATTCATACATCCAAATTCATATGCATCTATCCGTTTTATACAAGGCCTGTATGCAGTGGCGTGCATAGAACTTTTTTCCGGAAAAGCAATCAGAAGGTCAAGTTTGACAATAAAAAAAATATGAAAATATTTAAATAACACTCTGAAAAAAAAAAGTTTATAAGACATCAGGGTAGACACTAAAGCCGATTCTGAAGGCTTTAATTTTAGATTTAGTGCTTTGTCCAAAGTAATTTAGCTTCTGTGCTTCACACCTATGAACTATTTTGCAATGATGAAAATTTAGTCTTGACAGCACTAAAACTAAAACTAAAGCCTTCAGAATCGGCTACAGTGTCTACCCTAGAGTGAACATTTTCATAACAACTTTTTTTTTTCAAAGTGCTATTTAAATTTTTTCATATTTTTTTTATTGTCAAACTTGACCTTCTGATTGCTTTTCCGTAAAAAAAGTTTTATGCACGCCACTGCCAGTATGCAAGGGTCTGAAACTAATCGCATACAGTTTGGAATACAAGTTTCAAATGGATTTATTCCAAACTATACATCAGATGTACGCAATTAAGTAGAATATTTTGGAATGATCTACAGTAGTTCTGTTATATAGTGTGCCAGCACGCAAATCAGTGGTTGTGTATAAATCAAATAATACACAACTAGTCGAAGCTCACCATTATTTATTTATTTGATAAGTCAAGTCTCATCTATCATAATCTAGTTTAATTAAATATTTAATTTTAAATTGAAAATAGTTGCGAAGGCCACCAGGCTCGATCAGGTGTAACAGGCATTATAAAGTGTGGAATTCTTTTGATCGACTTTGGCCAATCTAAACTATTTGCAACAAACAAAATGATTGTATATTTTGCATTTACAATTTTATTTTGAATAACAGCATTCCAAAATATATGTGATTAGTTTCCTATGGATGCTTACTAACATTGGGAAAGATGCAACACCTACACAGAATGTTTTTTTATTGGTACAAATCTTATTCCCTGGCCCTAAAATAGTGCACATCTTGCAGTGGCGTGCACAGAACTTTTTGCTGGAAAAGCAAACAATTGGTCAAGAACAACAATAAAAAAAATATGAAAAAATTTAAACATTACTTTGAAAAAAAAATGTTTGTATAGGAAATTTTCACTCTAGGGTAGACATTGTCTACCCTGACGTTGTATAAACTTTTTTTTTTTCAAAGTGTTATTTAAATTTTTTCATATTTTTTTTATTGTTGTTCGTGACCAATTGTTTGCTTTTCCAGCAAAAAGTTCTGTGCACTCCACTGACATCCTGCACATGATGACTCATGTTAATGGAATTGGCTTATTGTTCCTGAACAATGCAATGTCATGCTTGGCACTCCTTAATGTGGTCACAGCTATTATACTAAAGTAGCATTCCTAAACGCCCCGGCATGAAGGTAAAACTTAACTATCACCCGTTAACTGTCAAACGAATAACTCGAAGTCTTTCAATCAGAAATGTAAAATTCACTATGACAGTTAAATTTTACACACCTGGGCTTTTAGGAACGCAACCTAGATGTGATTAATGGCTGTACCTACTTCTGCAAAAGTTCTATATAGTTTATCTCAATGTGTTTATGATAGCGGTTAGGATTCTCAAGTCATGTAAAGGTATACTTAATAACTATACCTGTAATAGGTATTTTCCATCGTCGCTCCAGCTAATATCCCTCAAGATTCCCTCAACGGATCCGTAAGTCTTTTTCAAATCCCAACTGTTTACATCATGCAGCACTAAACGTGAACTTACGGACGACAAATACATTTTTTTTTTTTTGGGAATAGCTAAAAGACCTTATTAATAGCAAATGATAAACTGAATTTACATTGGTATGTAATTTACAAGATTTAAAATAAAGTTTCGGCTAATCTGAAAATAAAACCCGTCTTTTTCACTTTTTAATTTTTTTTTTGACGTTTGGTGAAAGTGTTGCTAGTGCTAGAAAAATTAATAAATTAAACTAGAGATGGCTCAGGCTGAGAGTCTGAGATGAGAACATCGATATGCTATTTCCATAGTTTAAAAATTTTATACTGTGCTATTTCCATCCAACTAGCTGAATTCTAGAGCAGAGCTGAATCATAAAAGCTTATTCTGAGCATAAAAGATATTGGTAGCGGTTATCAGAATAAACAAGTGATAGGTCAAATCGATTTACTAAATCGGTTCAAATCGGTTTGACGCTCAACGATTCAAATCGATTCAAAAATTGGGGTTAAATTGGTTTGATCCGTCCGCCACCTCTCCGTGCGTAGGGTCAAGTTAGTCAGAAAACACGCGTGGCGAGAAAACACGAAGTTCCTTGAAGGTTTGCGCGCATTCTAATCTGACTGGAGATCAAATTGTACCTTTAAGAACTGGCATAAGTTGCTGCTACTTAGTAGTACTAAATTAGTACCTAATTAGCATTTGATATTTTGATTTTATGTTAGTCAACATTTCTTTAATCATTAAACGTGCTTTTGATTTTCAACAAAAAACTGGTCCTTTGATGCCTGATCCTATTGCCTATTTTTATGACGTTTTAATTCAAGCAAAACTGTATTAAATTTATTTTGATTATTTTTAATATGAATAGACTGCACCATTCTATCTAAATTGCATCGATCAATTCGATTTGGATGCAAATCGATTTGAATCGGTTTTCAAATCGATTTGATTTTATTTTAAATTGATTTAACCGATTTGTAATTTTAAACGATTGGTTTTCAAGCCAATTTGACTTTATTTGAAATCAATTTAACCAATTTGTAATTTTAAACGATTAGCCCATCATAAGAATAAACAGATCCCTAACACTCAGCTATCAGGTACGGTCATCAGATCACACCCCCGACACATCACATCACATCGTGTGCCGCCGCGCCTTTACAAAGTTGTGCCAGTGCGCTGTCGAACGATCGCCGCCGCACCGCAGCATTGCGGCATCATAAAGGGAAGGTGGGCTGCGGGGCCATTGACCCTTGCGTTTGGACAGACGAAAGTCAATTGATGTATTTGTCTAACTAATTTTTAAAGTAACAAAAAAGCGGCGCTAACTCAGGGGTAGAACGCTGGCCTCTCAATCTTGAGATCCAGGTTCAAGTTTTTTGGAATTTACATAATGTGCATAGTATTTGCTAATAGGTACCTACTTGCTGAACGGTGAAAGAAAACATCGTGAGGAAACCTGCATGTCCTAAAAAGAGTGTATTTGTGCCCGAAGTACGGCTCACCACTCATCACGTTGGGACGTAATATTTGTAGATGAAACGCGGGTGTACCGAGTGTGGACTGTGACTTGTTATCAAATTTCACACTCGGAACACCTCTGACACCCCCTCGGGCATTCAGGTCGTGACGATTTAAGAACCTATATACAAGGCATAGACGAATTTCGTCCATGATACAAGGTGACTTTTTGATCATCGTCCAAATTCATACTGGAGGCTTGATAAGTGATCAGTATCTTGGATCAATAACAATTTTTGTGAAATTCGTAAAATTAAATTTCGGATTCCTATAGAAATTCACTTCCAGTTCCGAGTGAATCACTATGGGGAGGCGAAATTTCATTTTACGTATTTCACAAAAATTGTTATTGATCCATGTTACTGATCACTTACCAAGCCACCAGTATGAATTTGGACGATGATCAAAAAGTCACCTAGTATTTTTAATATAAATTAATTCTCGGGGAACCAGAACTAGGATCTAGGGATAAACCATTTTAAAATTTAGGAAGAGAATCGTATAAGTTGCTGACTTATAATGTCGTCCCTCTCGGCCGACGACGCTCACTCGCTTGCTGCTAGCCCTAGAGTAGCTCACGCACACACACAAGAATGCGCGGACAAGCCAGTGCGCGCGTCATAGTGTAGGTAAATAACTTGAGCGATTACTTTGGAGTGTCGGGGGTGTGATCATGGTATATACTATGGTGGTTGGTGGTGGTTTGACATTTCAATAGTCGGTCATGAGGTCTATATGGGTTTATTTGGTTTATTCTGTTTAATCACGTTTGACAGTAAATTTTTCCCATTGATTTATAATGTTTGTTGAAGGTCGCTTCCGAATCATGGGTGTTTTTGGTGAAAAATAATAATTTATTGTGATCTGATAACCACAATCGATGATTCCAATCCGATAAATTATGATTGACATCACTACTTTCAACTGACGTGACGTGTTGATTTGTCGTAAAATAACCTTCATTTTGCGGTAAATAATAACTTTTTATTGAATATAACTATCTAAAAGTAAGTATTTACCTTTATTTACACGCTTTGGATTACTTTACTCAATTGCAAATAAACTAAGTCAATGTGTTGGGGATTCCACTCTTTCTCTCTCTAAATGTCTGTCGGCAAAAAATATTTTTGATAAAGGTACCTAATAAAAGTTTGTAGCCTTAGAATAGGTCTAGTATATCGATGTTTGTAGCATTTTTACCCCAAGTGCCTCAACATAACTCTAAAAGCATAATTTTCCTGTTTTCAGAAGCATTAACAATGATCACTGACATTCAGCTTGCAGTGTTTGCCAACGTCCTGGGTGTTTCCATCTTTCTTCTGGTGATTCTGTATCACTACATCAACGCCAACAGTTCTAAATAAGCAGGTAAGGTGGCTGGCGTAGACGTAGACTGTCAAGTACCGTCAAGACCCCTAACTTTGTCTGGATTTTGACAGTTTTTCCGATATTGTAGCCGATTCTGAAGGCTTTAATTTTAGTTTTAGTGCTGTCAAAACTAAATTTTCATCATTGCAAAATAGTTCATAAGTGTTAAGAACAGAAGCTAAATTACTTTGGAAAAATTTAAGTTTTGACAGCACTAAAACTAAAATTAAAGCCTTCAGAATCGGCTTTATTGTATCCAAATGCAACAGAAATTTACTAATTAAAATTTTTAAAGAGACGTTGAACTTGTTAATTCATAATTATGTAATAATAAAAAATAAAACACAGAGCAATAGATATTTTTTTATATAATCACGGTGGAATAATTTAAAGTGAGTAGAATCCCCCAATTCAATAGCATTTTTAGCTATTATATCAGCTTATTCGTTTCCTGATAAACCACTATGTCCCCGTATCCATACTATAACAACTTTAATATTTTGTTGAATGCATTGATAAAGGATTTCTCTAATTTTAAGAATAATAGGGAAACGAGATTTAGATTTTAAAGGGTTAGATCTAATAGAATATAAACAACTAAGAGAATCTAAAAAAATTATGGAGTTATTTAAATTATGAGACTTGACATATAAGACTGCTTCTAGTATTGCAACTGCAAAATTTATTATTTTGAATTGTTGAGTTTTTTTTTTTTAAGTAGGTACCACAGATAACAGCATTTGATTTAAAGCCGTAATAGTACTTACTAATGTGTGAGTTTCAACAGTCCATCTGGAGAAATAAAAAAGTTATCGATTTTTGATCCGAAACAACAAAATTTGCCACTGCGCAAAGAGATAAAAGATTGCCCATGAAATTAATGCTCAAAGCACTTTACCCCCCATAATTTCCAATATATAAATTTAGTAACTTATAATACATTAAAATGTACTGTTCTTGTTTCAGATCACAAAATGGCCACATCCAACAGTTCAGCAACTCTTCAACATTCTAATTATGAATTTAAGAATTTATAATATAAACTAGTATGTAAATAAAATATATTTTGCTAAGTAACACCATGTTTATGTTTGTTCTGAAACAAAACTACAAATAAGCTTAGACCCATCCATCCATCCATCAGCCAGTATTCGTCCACTGCTGGACATAGGCCTCCCCAATATTACGCCACTCTTGGCGGTCCTCAGTCATCCTCATCCAGCCGCCGCCCGCAACGTCCTTCAGATCGTCAGCCCAGCGGGCACGAGGGCGGCCTACGCTGCGCTTTGCTGTACGTGGTCTCCATTCCAATGCCTTACAGCCCCAACGGTTATCAAGCTTAGACGCATGCTAATAGAAACCGCCACACAATGACAACGCATCATCTATCGATTTATTGCGAGGGTATTTGGAGAAATCTGTCCTGCTCCAACCCTTTCATTTTATACCTTGGACGAGTGAATAAATGATATTCAGATCATAGTTTATTGAGTTTAGACAGACGAATATCGTCTATGGTTTAGACCATAGAGTATATTGAATACAGGTTTAGACCTATCTTTGCGATTTAATTGAATGCAGGGCAAAGCAAGTAATCGCGTATCGAATGGGATCAAAGAGTGTTTTTTTTTTTTTTACAAAATTTAGTTTTCCCTGTTTCACGGTTTAAAATTAATTCGAAAAGAGACACGTTTGTCGAAATCGTAATTTACTTACTTAATTTAAGATGTCCAATGGTATCGATTCGGCATAACACGTCTTAACTTATCTGACAGGACTAACCTTATTTTAAGCGTCCTGTCTTTTTCTTTCTTTGTCGAAAAGACAAAGACAGAACGCTTAAATTAAGTTTAGTCCTGTCAAATAAGTTAAGATGTGCTTCACCGAATCAGTACCATAATGTTAAGAAGAAAACACTTTCATGGATCATGGATAAACCCTGAGGGGTTTTTGTGATCCATTTAATACTTAATATTATTAATGTTACACTATTTTGTTGCGAAAAAATAAACTAAAAAAACTTACCTACTTTTCTGCAAATTTCCTACTCTGCCCAGCAGAGCAGATTATAATAGGAAATTTGTGAAAAAGTACAAGTGTTATATCTTCATAACACATATATTATATCTTCATAAAAAACCGGCCAAGTGCGAGTCGGACTCGCACACAAAGTGTTCCGTACCACCACATAATATGGATACGGAACCCTAAAACATATAAATAATTTCACTTGCTCTCGAAATAACCAACTTAACTTGACACTTACGATCTATTGAACCCTATGTATCTAAAGGGTCTATATAAGTTGGTCAATGGAAACTTCCTAAATAATTAAATATTTGTAATTTTTAGTTTTTTTTTTAAGGTGTGCTATAAGACCTACCTGTAAACGAAAATTCATGTTTCTTAGTCAACTGAAAGTGCCCTATATGTTTTGATTCCCTTGCAAGTGTCAACAATTTGTATGAAATTGATCATGTAAAGTGCAATAACTTTTTTTCGCGTCGAGTTAGAAGCCTGATTTTTTTTACAGCACCATGGGGCCGTAGACTTTTTTACGTTCATGGCCGTAGACTTCTGTTTCTGTAGGAGGTATCTCATACGGGGCCGCTATAATAACAAATACTAAAAAACAGAATAAAATAAATATTTAAGGGGGCTCCCATACAACAGACATGTTTTTTTTGCCGTTTTTATAGATAATGGTACGGAACCCTTCGTGCGCGAGTCCGACTCGCACTTGGCCGGTTTTTTAAAGATAAATTTGATATAGAAAATACATACGTAGTGTTCAATAATTTGTTTGTCTTTTTCGTTTTAGAACCTATGCCTAGCCTATATTATTGAGTTTCTGCCCCCCCTGAGTGAAATCCTGCGTACGCCCTTGTACTTTCTTATACTGTGATAAGAGTCTCCGAAAGTTACTCCAACAAAAAAGAAGACGTATCTACTATTAAATATACCGCCTCCTTATTTCGGAAAGGGTGATAAACTGGCCATCTAGAAAACTGATTGCCAAATTCTTTTTTTCAAAATTTAAATCTCTATGACAAGAGACAGTGCGCGTCGCTTTTCTTTCGATTGTCAAGATTTCACGACGATTTTCAAAACAAGAAAATTTTTCGACTCGGTAGGAGCTCCGTTTGATCGTGGTAGGGCAGTTTTAGTGAATTTCCATGAAATTTTCAGGAGTAATTATAAATTTTTGCGATACTTGAAGAGGCTGTGTCAGTTTATTGTCACAATTTCGACGTTGACACTGCGACGTTGTCACGGGCGAAAAGTGAAAAGCCCGTGAATTTGACTTTTGGATCTCTTGAAATAAGTCGGCAAGCTGCGCAAATCCGTGATCAAAGTTATGAAGATCAAATTGCGTGAGTACCCTAGGTTCCTTTATTATCAAAATGAAGCTACTTGCATTAGCAGTAGCTTTAGTAGCTACTTGCAGGTAGAGAGTGGATTTTAACTGTTGTAGGTTCTCCTACCTATTTTAGCATGTAGTTACTACATATAATAGAAGGGGACGGGGATACCTAAAAGCTTCGGCACGCAGAAAGCGGGGTAGAAGCTGAGCGCGCAGTCAGCGGGCGAATTAATATGGAAGACACCACACAGAAATCGGGGCAGTTCCGGAGCGTCATGCTGCGCTTTCTGTGTTTCGCGTCTCTCTCGTATAGAAACTTCCATAGTATAATCATAACTGGACCCGTAGTATAGTGTTTAATCGCGCGCAATGGCAATGCCACTTAGTTGAATCACAAAGGAGTGTGACACGATATTTTTGCGATTAAACAGTAAGTACTTCACGCTCCTTGTACAGTGGAGACCGCATCAAGTAAGAAACATTGGACTTAGTACCTATATTCTTCTCTGTAGGGGCTAATTTCGTACTGCAAGTGTATAGCTTGATGTGTTCTCCACTGTACTTGTGATGTAACTAATGGCGTCGCGCAGCATTAAACACTGCTGCTCTATATAGGCCCTGCACTATAAACAGTATATAGGCCCTGCACTCGTAGCACAGTGTTTAATCGCGCGTGACGCGACTTAGTTGAATCACAAGTGCGTTGAGTGTGACACGATGTTTCTGCGTATAAACAGTACAACAGATTCAACTAAGTCTCGCGCGGTTAAGGCCCTTAATACCGCCAAATGGGTACTTTCTAAAGCCTACTCCTCTTTTATGGCCAAACCAAAAATATTGAAAAAATGTATTATGGATTTATCAACTCTAGGACAACATATGCAACATTTTTATTTTTCGTACCACCAAAACTTCTATATGAAAAATTGTTTCAACTGAATGGTGTTTTTTTGGCTTGAATTTCCTACTGCTCCTAAGCAGCTTAGGTGATTTAATTCATTTATGCTTTGATAAATAGATAAACTTGATAGCTATAAATATAACATAGAATTATTCAATCGAACAATGACGCCCATGTGAAAAGTATTATTTTCTCCTATTTTGTCCTTTCAAGGATGCAGCGAGCGTCGTAACAGCCACCACGCATTGTGCACTGATTTGAACGCTATTTCAATGTCGTTTCCGTCGATATTCATACAGACAAACATCGAGCTGCTAATTTGGCGAAGGTAATCGCCTTAAACACTGTGCTAAGGGGGCAGGTTTTACTATGGTATAATTAGCCCGCCAACGCGCACGCTATCATCGCGCCCCGTCTATTCTATTATTAACAAGTCTATTATTTACATAATTTTTATTAAAATACGGCATAATGTGCCGTATCGTAGGTTCATCGCATAACAAAAGAGATAATCATAATCAAAAAAGTGCGTGTCCGAGTAGTGCGGTGAATCAAGAATTGCTATTAATTAATGAAAAAAAAATGAATATAAATTCTATACTAAAATACCAGTATCTATTGCAGTTTGGGGGTACCTACTATTGTTTCAAAACCTAATTTTTTACTGTCTACATTATGGCGTCTTAAATGAGCATTACTCTCCCCCGCGAAAAATCAAGCATATAGGTACAAAATAATAGAAGGGCTGAAAAACAAGACATCTGACTTCTTTCCAAAAGCAAAATTCCTCTTTCTCCAGTTAAGGTTCCGTATAAGGTCAAATGCACAACTTCAAATGAGCATTTCACATTGTGTTACTTGGTCAATCGGTTTAATAAAAATAAAACAGATAGTAGGCTGGCTAATAGGGCTGATCTAAATAATTGGGAAAAAATGCAAAAGCTTGTCTGGATGTAAAAAAAACGAAGTTACCTCTAAATTTCATGTTTTTGAGTGTTAAAGAGCCTTCCTTAAATTTTACAGCCTTGAAATATTTATTAAAAATAAGTGAACAATAGCTGCGTCTAAACAATTTAGTAATTCCATCTAAACTCCGGCCGTTCATTCGAGAGAATGGTGACGTTTGCAAATGTCAGGGGATAAAACCTTTTTTTTACTGTTTTGCATTTCAATATTTTACATTTATCATGATGATTTTAGGGTAGATTGTATATCGTTAAAAGGTCCCATTTGTTAATAAAAAGTATTTTTGTCGTATATATTTTCCACTTCCTAGTACAAAACTTATTGAATCAGCTGACTCAATTTCTACGTAAAAGTAAAAAAAAAGCGCAAAAAATATTTTTTTTGGCGAAAAGTCTATTAGCGATACTCTGTACACTTGAATTTAAGAACCTTATATAGAGGTTGTCATTTTATTGATGTAGCGGAAATCATATTGAATTAAGACTCTGTATCTATTTTCATTGCTTTATATTCTCATATGATGCGATATATAGTTGCCATTGATACTCCAGTCATTGCAACCACCTTTTCAATACAGGCAGCAGTATAGCCCATAATTCGGGTGCTTTCGGCCAATTTTTCACCACGTACTTGTATACGTTAAGAATAATTTCTTTTTCACCAGGAACTATTGCACGACGTGTTCTTTTCTTTCTCGGTGAAAGAAAGTTTGCGTCCGTGTTTTTTGAAAAGCCCGGTTGCGGGTCCATTTTATGTCTTAGTGCCAGTCAACCAAGTAAAATGTAAATTTCGATAAAAATACTACCTACTAAAATAACGAAAATTTAAAAAATAATTACAAATCAAATAATTTAATACACAAACACGGATCGCATGTAAATAACATTCGAGGACAAAGAAGCCGAATGAAGTTATTTGTTTAATCAATAAAATGTGTCAAGTTATTTCTGTCAAATCAGCAATCATAATGCCTGCAGTATGAATCCTCGACTTTTTGAATCGACATTTCAGAAAAAGGTTTATAATATCTGCGGTGTAAGACAGTGTTGTCGTATTATAAAACTGATATACCTTACCAAATAATAAGATCGTATATATATTCTATTCCAGGGTTTTTATTTATAAAAAAAGTTTAAATAATCATGATTTGAATTTATTTCGTCCCATTTGTTGTACCGTTGATATTTTTTTAACGTGCCTTTATTTATTTTTGTCGTGAAGAAGCTCTTGTTGACTTGTAGTATTTTTTCGAGATATCGCCACACTCCATCTGTCATCATTCTCTCGAATTAACGGCAGCAGTTTAGAAGCCGAGTTATTAAATAAAAACGCAGTTTTTCGTGAGCGCGTGTTCCTTGGTGGTCATACGTGGCGACTGAGGGTGCGCTTTTTTAAACTAGAAGGAAACGGTAATAGAGTTCAGTTCTGATTGATGCAAAATGAGGTGATCAATCTGACTTTATATGGAGCCTTAAGGCGCTTAATATCGCCAAATGGGTACTTTCTAAAGCCTACTCCTCTTTTATGGCCAAACCAAAAATAGTGAAAAAATGTATTATGGATTATCAACTCAAGGACAACAAATGCAACATTTTTCTTTTTCGTACCACTAAAACTTCTACATGAAAAATTGTTTTAACTGAATGGTGTTTTTTGGATTGAATTCCTAAGCGGCTTGTGGGTTTAATTCATTTATGCTTTGATAAATAGATGAACTTGATAGCTATAAACCTAACATAGGATTACAATATATATTGTCGGGTCTACCGCGATAAATTTTTACCTTTTTTACGAAAAGGGGACACCCGACGTTTCGAGACAGATATTGTCGGGTCTACCGCGATAAATTTTTACCTTTTTTACGAAAAGGGGACACCCGACGTTTCGAGACAGTTGCATGTCTCGTGGTCTACGGGAAACTGGCAAGTATGGCGAGGCGCAGTGATGAGATGCAGACCGAAGTATCTTTCTTTTACCCGCATAAACACTGTAGTCTTTAAAATTAATTGTTATCTAATTCACGCACGGCACACAACACTCACAGTATCCGGAGATGCACTAAGAGAAGAAACCCGCGATTTAAATTTCTCGATAACTGGACTCCATGTGGGAGACAATTTGAAACCATCTTCCCTATTGAAATTATTTGGATGCTTCTTGATTTCAATCGCTTCACGCACAATTCTAGGGTAGTAATGGCGATCAGTGGAGAGAATTTTCGGGTTATGCAGTTCTATCCAGTGGTTGGTCCCGGATTCTAAAAGATGTTCTGCTATCGCTGATTTGTACATCTGCCGGTTTTTCACAGCTGCTATGTGTTCCTTGACCCTTTCCTGTAAGCTACGTTTTGTTTGGCTTTTTTTTTTTTCCACAGCTGCATTTTATCTTATAGACACCTGGATTTTGAAAAGAAATCACATTCTTTGGTGTGCGTAAATGGCTTGTCACTTTGGATAACGGAGTATATACAGTCTTAATGGAGTATTTATTTAATGCTGTTCCAATCTTATCCGTAATACCTTTGATATAGGGCATAAACGCTGGTTTTCTGTTAACCTCAGGACACTTTTCCTTTTTTGGTCTTGGATGTCGCCTCTTCATCTGATATCCGTTTTGTCTGAATACCTCCTGAACATGTGACAGCTCATCTTTAAGATGGTCAGGGTCACAGAGATCATGTGCTCTGTTTGTTAGTGATGTCATGACGGATTGAATGTGACGAGGATGGTGGTGTGAAGAGGCGTGCAGGTATAACGTCGGGTGTCCCCTTTTCGTAAAAAAGGTAAAAATTTATCGCCGTAGACCCGACAATATATATTATAATGTGTACGAAACGCGAGATTTTAAAGTTATATATAACATAGGATTATTCAATCGAACAATCACGTCCATGTGAAAAGTATTATTTTCTCCTATTTCGCCCTATCAAAAACGCAGCGAGCGTCGTAACAGCCACCACGCATTGTGCGCTGATATGAACGTTATTTCAATGTCATTTCCGTCGGTAATCGTACAGGCAAATATCGAGCTGCTAATTTGGTGACGGTAATCGCCTTAAAAAGCTGCAGTAAGCTTAATTCCCATAGCTTGATTTCTAAAAGATTTTTATTTTTAATATTTTATTTTCAGAGAGTATACGCCATTTTATTAGATAGTTTTCATTATTTTGGTATATAAATTACCCATGTCTTTATGATTTTTAAAGAATACCCATGGCTTAATTTTTAAAAGATTTTTTTTATTAATTTTTTTAGAGAATTTACGTAATTTTGGGACATAGTTTTCATTATTTTGGTATATAAATTAACCATTATTTTTTTATGATTTTTTATATAATTGTCCAATGACCTTGTCACTTGAAAATTTATACTGATTGTGATGTGTGATTGCTTATAAAAAAAAGTGATCTGTCTCTGTCTGTCAAATTAGTCTGAAGCAAATTATTATAAAATTTTCTTGATAGCAATGGACACATTTCTAAACAGCCATTACTCAAGTGACGTCACACGAGGGCAAATGGAAGTTGCAGCCGTTTCGTGAAAATATTCATCATCATGAGGTTTTTGAAACCAAAACTTCGAAAATACGGCTTATTAAACTTAAATCTCGAAATGGTTTTCGAATTAACACACCTTAACATAATTTAATCTATGCCTAATGACGTCACTTGAGAATTTTATTACATTATACTGATGATGATGTGTGATTGCTTATAAAAAAAAACGGCCAAGTGCGTGTCGGGTCACGCGTAGTGTAGGGTTCCGTAGTTGCCCTGCACAATATGCGGACTTCTTCTCCAAGTACATTTTATAAGTTTGTCGACTAATACAGATCGCACCAAACTTCTAGTACGTTCGGAAGTTGCTCTTCTCAAGAACGGCCCATACATTTTGTGCCCGCTGATGCGAATCGCCCCGTGGTTAGAGGGGACTAAAAGTTTGGCGCGATCTGTACTCGTTAACTTGTAAAGCCTAATTAGCTGTGATAGTTTTTCTTTTAATGTCGTTATGGATACTACTGCCGTGGTTTTTTTCACGTCTCAAAAATGTCTAATTTCACATTTTGCCAAGGATAGAGGCTAGTCGCCTTTCAATGCAAAACGCAACACTTTTTGAATTTGAATAATTCCTACTATTACCGAAGTCATCGATCAATCACTTTTAGTAGGCCAAAAAACTAGTACTGTTTTTAACTTTATTTTCATATAAATCTTTATGTAGGAGACGAAGTCATGGGTGAACTGGACACCTTCACCCGGGGTGGGACGGACGGTGTGGATACTTGGTGGTGTGCGCAGGCAGATCCTTTTCGCACCAAAATACTAGTTACCTACTCATTTCAATGAGAGTATTCTTACTTTTGAAAACAAAGTTCATTATTTCAGAAGGTAATTTTCAAAAGTGGTCAAATCACATTTCAGTAATTTTAGAGTACAGCCATTTTTGTAACCTCAGTTGTAATTTTTTCAGTGGAGTTTTTAAAAAGAAGCAATTTCTAAAAGTTTTTTCCCTGTAAACTAATATATATAAAACTTATTTTTAACCGCAGATTTATGACTAATTTCTGTAAGTACATTTTAGTAAAAAAAACGATTTTCTTTATTGTTTTTACATAAACCCCAAATTTTGAACATATTTAGACCTATTTTAATCTACCCAGTAAATAAATAATAGTTCATGGGCCAGCCAAAATGTCGGTATAATTTGGGGGTACTCAACGCCGCCGCGGGGCGTCGTCGTCTGCTAGTTATAGCAGACTATCTGCTAGTGTAAAACTGTGGTTATAGTATAGGAGTTTACATTGTGTTTGTAGGAAAACATACTTAAATGAATTTTCCAGTTTAGGTATATCCCTAAAATAATTGCTTTATTTCGGCTATTTTCATCGAACTGCTACACGTAAAACGCATACTGCTTGGGGATTAAACAATGCAACAAACATTTTTTTTGCATAATTTCTGCATTTGGGTCAGCCATTTAAGAGCGGTATCGCAGCCGGATGGTGAAAAACCCGCCTTTTTCTAATTAATCGAAACAGAAGACTTAAATTCACGGAGTTTACATAATTGTGTTTTTGTAGGAAAACATACTTAAATAAATTTTCCAGTGTAGGTATGTCCCTAAAATTGCTTCATTTCGGCTATTTTCATCGAACTGCTATACGTAAAACGGATACTGTTTGGGAATTAAACAATGCAACAAAAATTTTTTTTGCATAATTTCTGCATTTGGGTCAGCCATTTAAGAGCGGTATCGCAGCCGGATTGTGAAAAATCCCGCCTTTTGCTAATTAATCGAAACAGAAGACTTGAATTCAAAATTCACTCAATAGTTAATCAACAAAACATTATTACCTATGTTATTGTGTATATTGCATTCGCAAAGTTTCCATTGGTCTCTGTAAATTAGAATTTAAAAAT
The DNA here is from genome assembly GCA_934047225.1 of Ypsolopha sequella. NCBI lineage: Eukaryota > Metazoa > Arthropoda > Insecta > Lepidoptera > Ypsolophidae > Ypsolopha > Ypsolopha sequella. Next base: position 4,598,442 of record OW204002.1, on the reverse strand, counting down.
TATTTAAATTCAAAGTTTTTGAAATTCTTATTTACGGAAACCAATGGAAACTTTGCGATAGGCAAGATACACAATACATATAAAATAAAAAATGAAAAAATGTTTAATGAAAAAAAATTATACAGTTGTTGGTCCCTGGCTCCCAACCTAGAATTCTCTGTCCAATTGGTAGCCAGGTTTCTTTCGTACAGTAAGTAGTACATTTGCTACATATGCTTGTGACTAGTTCAAAATAAGACTAATTAACAATAAATTAATCACACCAATACAACAATATTAATGCGGGTAGGTACCTAGTCATTCATGCGAGTTATTAACACTTAACTCTGTTTTATAAGCGCCTACCCACATCTCCAGTTGAAAGCAACTAAACAACTCGTCTAATTTCATAACAACAAAAATATTTTATATAGGTAATAAGGTTTTGTTAAATAACTATTGAGTGAATTTTGAATTTAAGTGTTCTGTTTTGATTAATTAAAAAAGACTTTCATAATCCGGCTGCAATACACTGCTCTTAATTAGGTGCTTGGTTCAGTTACATTTTGCGATCGTTTTGCTTACGTACAACTTTACATTTCCTGTCTTTAAAGACTTAGCATTTGTTTAAAACTATGCTTCGCTTGCTTGTTTTATGTTTTACTTGTTATCAACTAATAATTTAATTACAATAATAAAGTAGGTATGATATACCTACCTCTGTCTAGTTATATTTTAGTACAAGGAAATGAATACTTTAGAACTGATTTGCCCTTCTTTTGATATTATTATGCAGAAAGTTAAGAAGATCTTGCGGAAGCCGGAAACTGGAGATGAGACTCGTAAAACGAACAACTTTCCGTGAAAAATTATCTGTTTTTTCATACATTTGTTCGAGTAAGAATGTAACTTTTCAATAGTTTTATTTTTGTGATTTGAGGGTTGGCTCAATAGTAAAAGATGTTTGTATGGACCACAATAGGCAATAGGCTAGTTTCTAGCTTCCGCAACTTCATGGGTATATTATTTATTAAGAAATTATATATGCATATAAACACTGATGATAATGAACTTTTCAAATATATTTTTGACTACTTTGTAGTCGGCACCAATTTAGTTATAATAAATTAAGTAAAATGAGTAGAGTAAGTAAGTAATATAAATAAATAAAGTTTTATGTATGTATAAAGAAAAAATATAAAATTGAACTATTTGGTGTCAAGAAAAGTCAGAATATTGGCACATTAATGAACAGAAAATCACTTGTAGGTAAATCAATTGGATCAGTGTCATTGATCACTCAAGGGTGGATCCAGGATTTGATTTCAGACAAAGTTTATCACAAACTAAAAAAAAGTAAGTTGGGTGTTTGGGCTGTATCCGCCAATCCATACATCCATCAGCCTAGTTCGTCCACTGCTGGACATAAGCCTTTCCAGGACTTCGCCACTCCCGGCGGTCATTCTGGAAGAATTGCCCATACTCACACACGCTGGGCAGGCGGGTTGGTGAGCGCGGTGCCGGAACCCTCGCACCAGTGACGCCGCTGCCCGTCACCAGTCTGTTCCATATAAGGCCCGGCTATTAGGGATGGATATACCGCCATCCATTGGTCCCAGGAATGTTGGGCCTCCTGGTTTTTTGCCTGTAAGCTTTCCTCTTACTCTCCCCCGAATTACTTCGAGAGGGTCTCCAAGTAAGATGGTGGTACCTCCACAGTCGAGCCCGGCATCATCTCTACCACCTATCCGCCAATAATCGCACATAATTCCTTTGATAATGCCCATAAAGACGAAACCCGTCAGGATGTTATGTGGGATAGTACAAGTGATTGTCTGTTCATTAAATAATAATATTTGACCCTTTCGACGCATAAAACCATAAACGCAAAACACGAACTCTTGGTTTTGTGGTCTTCTGCGGTTTAGTTGAAATAATTACGTCAAATACCAATTCCACAAACGCAAAACACCACCTTATACAATTGTATAGATTCATTAGGATTAATTGAGTCTTTGTGTTCTGTAGTTTTTTTTTGACAGATGGCAAAATTGACAGATGATTAGTTATTTATAGATTTTTGACAGATGATATTTTTTTTATAATAAGATGAATAATGTAGAGTTCAGACAAACAGATAAACCATTTTGCAAGATTTTTTTATTACTTTGGTTAACAGCTTAATTTATAATGACACCTTTAGTGATAATTAATTAATAATTATTCTATTCTATTCTATTCTAATAATGAAATATCAAAGCTATTTAAAGTGGTATAAGAAACAACAAGCAAGATTACTATTTTTAGAGTTCCGTATCTTAAGAGGATGGTATACCCTAGCAACTTTTTTTATTACCCGTCCAGCACAATAAGTCTAATGGCAAAGACCTTATTTGTTTTTCATAGAGGCGATTATATTTTGGCTCTTTGACCTCTTTTTCTTGGACGCGTAATACTAGTGATCACGCAGCGAAACAACAAACTGGTGTGTTTTTAGCTAATACTGAAATATTTTGTAGGGAAAAAAATATTGGATTTAGTTTACATCCCTTCATATTTCTATTGCCTATTTTATACAAAAACATCAAGTTGATCTCTTTACCGCTATTTTGAAACGTAGGTACGTTTGAAAACCAAAAAAAAGAGGGTGGAAAACATGTTTATTTGACAAAAGTTAGTAGTTTACTCTTAAGTTTGATTTCGTGACATTTACACGCTCCTCTTTATTTTTTTTCTGTTTTCTTTTTCGCCCAAAGGTTGCCTGGAAGATATTGCTATTAGCAATAAGTGCCGCCTTTGTACACTGTAATTTTTTTTTAATGGTTTTTTTCATGTTTTTGTGTAAATGTACATTAAGTGTAATAAATAAAAAAATAAAAAGTATAAATCTTAATAAATTGTTTATAGGTGGAATCCCCAGATAAAAGATCGATAAATCAAATATATTTTCTTCAATATGAGGAGAGACCTAGTTTCTTCCAATGAACCCTTGAAAACCTGGTGTTGTTGATGTTCTAGCGTCAGGTGTCCCGTTAAAATGAAATAAGTGCAAGTAGGACTCGCATCCTGAAGGTTCCGTACCATTCAAAAACATTTATAGATTTAAATAAATACATGCATAAATACATACATACATACACATACTCACGCCTGTCTCCTAGAGGGATAGGTAGAGACTTGAATAATTTGAACAAAAAATTACAAACTTATGAAACTTTATGAAAAAAAATGTATGAAACAAAACTGCAAAGTCAAGTTGGTCGAGTTACGTAACCCTAAAACTACATTATAAATCGGCGTTTTCAGAATTTGTTGTTTAAATACAGCATATGATACATAATTATACTAACTACTTTGGTGTTTCAGATAGACCCCGTAACAACAATGGTCTAAAACTGACAACTTTGAATTTCTTTATTCTTGTAGATAAAAAAATAATAAAAATATATTTACACCCTACTCAATGAGTTGTAGACAATGACACCCCACATGCAAGGGTAAGAAATTTCGACTCCTTCACTTGCTGAAAAAATAATTAAATTACATTTTAATTCAATATTCGGTTTTGGGTCAACATTCTACACAACATATCAAAATTTCAGGTTAGATAATTTTTGAAAATGTTCCTTTTTGGAATGATTTAAATTTTTTCTCTAATGCGGCTTGAGTTTTTTGTCTAAAAAAAATCACAGCGAGAAAACATAGTTAACCAAAGTCTGCATAGAAAACAATAAACCTAAATAATTTATTGTAATTTTAATCAATTTTTATCTTGAAATCAGACTCATTCTGAATCGTTTCGCACGCATTTTGGCGCACGCTATTTTGAATGAGTTTCCCGGTTATATCATAGATAACCATAGACTAAGTAATACTTAGTCTATGGTACTATGGACTAAGTAATACTTAGTCTGTGGTACTATGGACTAAGTAATACTAAGTAATACTTAGTCTATGGTACTATGGACTAAGTAATACTTAGTCTGTGGTACTATGGACTAAGTAATACTAAGTAATACTTAGTCTATGGTACTATGGACTAAGTAATACTTAGTCTGTGGTACTATGGACTAAGTAATACTAAGTAATACTTAGTCTATGGTACTATGGACTAAGTAATACTTAGTCTGTGGTACTATGGACTAAGTAATACTAAGTAATACTTAGTCTATGGTACTATGGACTAAGTAATACTTAGTCTGTGGTACTATGGACTAAGTAATACTAAGTAATACTTAGTCTGTGGTACTATGGACTAAGTAATACTAAGTAATACTTAGTCTATGGTACTATGGACTAAGTAATACTTAGTCTGTGGTACTATTGACTAAGTAATACTTAGTCTATGGTACTATGGACTAAGTAATACTTAGTCTGTGGTACTATGGACTAAGTAATACTAAGTAATACTTAGTCTATGGTACTATGGACTAAGTAATACTAAGTAATACTTAGTCTATGGTACTATGGACTAAGTAATACTTAGTCTATGGTACTATGGACTAAGTAATACTTAGTCTGTGGTACTATGGACTAAGTAATACTAAGTAATACTTAGTCTATGGTACTATGGACTAAGTAATACTTAGTCTGTGGTACTATGGACTAAGTAATACTAAGTAATACTTAGTCTATGGTACTATGGACTAAGTAATACTTAGTCTGTGGTACTATGGACTAAGTAATACTAAGTAATACTTAGTCTATGGTACTATGGACTAAGTAATACTTAGTCTGTGGTACTATGGACTGAGTAATACTAAGTAATACTTAGTCTATGGTACTATGGACTAAGTAATACTTAGTCTGTGGTACTATGGACTAAGTAATACTAAGTAATACTTAGTCTGTGGTACTATGGACTAAGTAATACTAAGTAATACTTAGTCTATGGTACTATGGACTAAGTAATACTTAGTCTATGGTACTATGGACTAAGTAATACTAAGTAATACTTAGTCTATGGTTATACCTTATGATGGCCAAGCCGCTGTGCGCCGAAGGAGGCCTCGTCTTAACATAATAAGTATAGGTACAAGGCGAAAATTAATCAACCGCCCGAATTCATATTGGAGATTTGGATTTAGTAATTACGAACAAGGTTCAATAATTTCTATATTCGAAATCTTGAAAAAAATTTGCTCCTATACGAACCGGACTAGTTGAAAAACATTTTTTTTTTTTAATTTCACCTGAAGGGTCATTAAACAATGTTCCTGATCACTAACCGAGTCTCCAGTATGAATTTGGGCGTTTAAATTTCACCTTATATGTTCAACAGCAAACAAAGTACGAGGTGACATTAAAAACTGGAGGCTTGGTAAGTGATAAATATTTTCATATCATCTAATTGTAATCTGTTTACCAGCACTCATGGTACAGACAGACTCTCCATGGTCTAGTCTGGGAGCCACTGAGTGCTGCTTCAGTTGTAAAACTGTTTATGGGAAATGAAAATATTTTTCATTTTCATTTTTCTTCATTAATAACATCTTTAGCGAATTATTAAAAATAAAATGTTTACTTTCTATATAGGTGTTGACACGGGGCTGGGCTTGCGTTTGTAGAGAACAGCAACCACTCATGTATTTTACTTATAAATTGCTTTAATTAATTCAAGAAATAAACAAAATGTTCATGAAAAATATGCCAACAATTTCCTTACACGATCATATATTAATTCTCTAGAATCTTTAGCGAATAGAAAGTCTATGTGGTTAAACTGACTGTGAGGTACCATATGTATGTCGACACAGTTTCCGAGTTTATTGTACAACTCGTCTACATCCTCGGGGTGTGCCAGCCAATCGGCATCACTATACACCAAAGACACCGGGGCCGATATCTTCCAAACCTCATAGCTCGGAGGTACCTCCGTTCCATACCTTCGTATATTCTCCACAGCACCATAATCATACTTCCTAAAATCCTTGGACAAAACCCCTTGAGCATAATGCGCAAACTGCTTCATGGAAGCTCCAGACGGTATGTGACCATACAGAACCGCGAGATTCTTCACATCCAACTGCTCAAAGCCGAAACCCACGACAAGAAACATAGCGTTGCTACATAGAATGTCAGATAGAGGTCCAAGCCCGCACATCAACTGCCCCAGACCTCGAAGAAAAGAGTTGTTTGGAAGAAACTCGTAGACCCCGAGACTTGCAGTCAACTGTTGGATAAGAGGACTACCAGGAACTAACAGTCGGATAACGGGAGATTTCACGTTACCCATGAAGGCTACAGGAGACAGCGCCACCATTAGTGATATCTTTTCATTATACTCCGGTCTTTCGGATGCCATGACGAAAAAGGTTGTCGTGCCTTGCGAATACCCGATATATTTTAGCTTCGCCTGCCCCGTTGTGCTCAGAGTGTAGTCCAACATCGCTGGCAAGTCATAACATCCTATCTCATGCCAACTGAAGTCCCAAAAGCTAGCCTCTGAAGGTTCTAGAAACACATGCCGCCTGGAGTGCTTGCTTCCTCTCGCGTTCCCTATCCACACATCATAACCGGCTTCGGATAGCAAGTACGCGTATCCTTTACCAGGCCCCGCCAGGATAAAGTCATCAGCGCTTCCTAGAAGTCCATGCATCAGAAAAACCACCGAACCGTTACTAGGTATCCTGTGCAGTCTTAGCAGGTAACCGTCAGTCGTCTCTACATCGTGTTCTTCAACCGGTTTCCCATATTTCCTCAGCAGTCGAGTGATGCTCAGTTCAGCATCTTCGTTACCAATTCCTAGGTTGTAGTCTGCGACAATTTTGTTAACAAATTCGACGTTGTTTGTATCACTTTGGCCGAGCAGGGAAGGGAAGCTGTTGACTCCCAAAGACCTGGTTACGGCTATTTGAAGACTGGTGAGAACATTCAGCGTGGAAGCTATTGTATTTCCTGTTTTGCTAGTCACCGCTTGAACGAATGGTAGTTTAACCAATCCCTCTGTTATTATTTCTCGAGCACTGTTTGTTATGCCTGGCAATGGCAAATCTATAAACTGTCCATTGTAGCACGACAAGGTTATTACTAATATTAAAGTGATTAAAACGGTCTTCATTTCGAATCACATGAGCTGTTACTCCGTGGCCAGAGAATGGACTGGTATTCTTAGAGTATTCTAGTTGACCTTGGGTACACTTATAATCATAAGTTTTATAATACGTAATTATGTCGGATACTAAAAACTTGAATGACGTAATAGATGAAGATCTAAAATAATATTTATTAGTAATAGACACACACGTTTGCGCGAATTTTCATTACAATTACCACGGTAACAGAGATCCTATAATTTTAATGCGATTTAAGCTTTTTTAGCAAAGTTTTGTTATTTTATGTATTACCTTCTAAATTATCCCGCACAACAACTTTATAATATTTATTTATATAAAAACCAAACACTCTGAGTCCCGTACTCTTAATAATGTTGATAATATTACATTGTAGCACCGCGATTCTGCGCTGCGTTTAGCCCAATTTATTATAAAACCGCTAGAGAACTAATCAACAATAGAGACGAGAAATAAGTCCCGACCTTATTTCTTAAGCCACGCCCCCTTTTATTCTGATTGGCCTTTAAGGCAGCATTACCGGACGACGCTCCCTAGGTTCATGAACGAGTGTTCTTCTTCTCATTTTTCGTGAAATTGTTAATTAAATATTATAAATAAAGACAATATTTTTGAATGTCGTATATAAAGTATTGTGTGCAACTGAACATAATTACAATTTCGTTTCGTAAACAAGCACTCGTGTCCCAATGTCTCAAATTATGCTACAGTTGCACAAAATACTATTATGCACTAATTACTTGCAGATTTAGAGTAATCATTGAAAAACGTCAAACAATTGTATGTCATCCCCCCTCCCCACTAAATCTCCGAAATTGGTGGACCGAAAAATATCAAAAAGAAAACGATTAAATAGGTTATAATTTTAACTGGACAATTTCAAGAATACTATAGCGATTAAAAAAAAGTTGAACACATTTGAGTAGTAAAAAATTTGGGCAAATGCGTGTCGGACTCTTGTACATAGGGTTCCGTACCATCACACAATACGGATACGGAACCCTAAAAATGTTATAGTAAATAGTTATGGCATTTATCCACATTGTTGCACCAATTTCAAAACAATCTTTAAAGAGCCACAAAAAATGTATGTACCGTCCTACCCTCTTATATCCGAAACTAGACGGCCGAAAAATATGAAAAAATCATAGAAATAGGTGACTATGTAAATATTACAGAAAAATAAATACCATTTTAGCTACTTGTATGACTCGCCTTAAGGCGGTACCAAAAAAAATGTTTTTTTTTCGAATCCACTATAACGTCATCTACGTATTTCATTTTTGGGTAAATGTTTATTGAGTATTTGATTAAGATTCCCACTGAAGCAAAACGCTATTAGATGAAATTTTTTCGATAGAATTTAATTCCGGAAGGACCTCTAAATTGTTTTATTTTTTCCTGTAATTCTGAAATCCTAACTAATTTCATTGTGAAATTGCATTTAAAATGTGGATATTATGTATTTGTAAAGTCTCCTTGAAAATCTTTTTGACAAAATAGCTTAGTACATTTTATATTAATAAAAAAATATTTAATATAATAATACATTTTATTATAAATATATTTTATATTAATAATTTTCCACGAATCCGTCCCACTCGCACTAAGGGTTTTTTCGCTTATGGAGAACAGGGACGCTAAATCTTCCGTGCAAAGGTCCCCATTACTCCAGGCAGAAAGACCCGCAGTGCGAGAGGGACGGAATCGGGGAATATTGACCAAAAGCCGGTTTTAAATGATACAAAATTAACTAAAATAACTATAAAAGTTTCCAATACCAGTAATTTAGGTATGATAGAATTAAATGAGACTTGAGGATAATTCATGATATACAAGGTGTAACAGAAAGGTGTAACCATATTTGAAGAGCTTGTTCAATCAATGATATAGAACAACTTTTACTATGGAACAAACCCTGTAACTCGAAAAAAAAAATTACTGTTTCATAGAAAAATGCAATGCCGCTCGGCTGGAATGTATAGAAGGGTAGATTTTTTTTCGAGATTTCGGGGTTGGCTCCATAGTAAAAGTTGTTCTATATCATTGAGTGAATAAGCTCTTCAAATATGGTTACACCTTTTTGTTACACGTTGTATACAAGGTGACTTTTTGATCATCGTCCAAATTCATACTGGAGGCTTGATAAGTGATCAGTATCTTGGATCAGTAACAATTTTTGTGAAATTCGTATAATGAAATTTCGGCTTCCCATATAAATTCAGTTCCAGTCCCGAGTGAATCACTATATGGGGAGTCGAAATTTCATTTTACGAATTTCACCAAAATTGTTATTGATGCATGATACTGATCACTTACCAAGCCACCAGTACGAATTTGGACGATGATCAAAAAGTCACCTTGTACAAAAACGGCTCACCTCAATACGTGTTACGATCGGGTCTGGTCGGCTTTCCCGATCATAACACGTATTGAGCTGAGCCGTTTTTATATTAAAAAAAAAAATGGTTTTGTTAAAACCACCCATCTAAATTAATATTTTTCAAAGTCTGCATGCTATCCCGATTTGACAGAATATAAAAAAATGTACATTTAGATCTCATTTCAATAATTATTTCTATCTGGTGAAATCCCTCCAATGGCGTTTTTGATAGTCCAAAATCTAGAATAAGGTCCCAAAATTGTTATACTAAAACTTGGGACTTCTTTTGAACAGCAGATATAATATTTTGACGATATACTATGACATATCTATATTATTCTAATTTAGAGTCCGGCTCGCTCTTAGCCAAATTATTCAACTGTAAGACTGTACATGAGCCTAGAGCAGGGGTCACCAAATGGCGGACCCCGGTCCGAATCCGGACCGCCGATCTATTTTGTGCGGACCCAGAAGAATCCGAGAATATCAGCATAAAAATTTGTGATAATTCAATTCAATTACTTACTTTATTTCTGTAATTAGATGTATCCTTATAATAATAAAATATTATAAATATAATTTCTTTTTGTTCTATTTATTCAATGACACTTTAAATCTATCTCCCCTATGACGCCGAACGCCTTACGCAGGCGAAAACTATTCTTAAGACGTAACGACACACGGTACAAGTACGTGCCTGGTCGTTTTTCACCTATCCACGTATCACAGCCACCTTAGTTCGTCCGCACCCCCCCTCGGGGCACACGAATAAACAAATAAAAACAATAGACTCATAGACTTTTAAAAAAGACTCTCTCAGACTCTTTAAATAGACTTTTAAAGGACCTTTAAAAACAAAAATAAATAAATAAACTTTTACAGAGGTTGGGTACTCTCTGTCCCCCTCTTCAAGGTAAAGCTGAAAAGGCCAGAAGGCCGACAGCAAAAAAGATCAAATCAAAAAAAAAAAAAAAAAACTTCTAGCAAACTGACCGCGACAGATTTATTTTTGTTATGCAATGAAACTAATTGCTGATCCCTGGCCTAGAGCATAAAACAACGCCAGACTTTCGAGGATTCGTTTGAAGAAATTCGGACCCTCCTTGTATTGAAAAAAATACATTTGTTTTATTGATCTTATCTAGGGATTCTACTTATAAACAATGTATTGTGGTTTATACTTTTGACAAAAAAAATGTTTTCCACCCTCTTTTTTTGGTTTTCAAACATTCGTTTCAAGAACGCGGTTAAGAGATCAAATTGATTTTTTTTCATAATATTGGTAACTAATAGAAATATGAAGGGATTCTACTTAAATCCAATATTTTTTTCCCTACAAAATATTTCAGTATTTGCTAAAAACACACCAATTTGTTGTTTTGCTACTTGCCAAGAAAAAGAGGCCAATGAGCCAGCATATAATCGCCTCTATCAAAAGCAAATAAGGTATTTATTGGATTTATTGTGCTGGACGGGTAATAAAAAAAGTTGCTAGGGTAGGCCATCCTCTTAATCACACTTCTATGTTTTCCGTTCGCCTGGTAACCCTAAACGATGTCGGTAACATCATAACCAAGGTATTAAACCATTTAAGTATATGGTATAATAGTTATAAAAAACCGGCTAAGTGCGAGTCGGACTCTCGCACGAAGGGTTCCGTACCATTATCTATAAAAACAGCAAAAAAAAAACTTGTTTGTTGTATGGGAGCTTAAATATTAATTTTATTCTGGTTTTTAGTATTTGTTGTTATAGCGGCAACAAAAATACATCATCTGTGAAAATTTCAACTGTCTAACTATCACGGTTCATGAGATACAGCCTGGTGACAGACGGACAGACAGACGGACAACGGAGTCTTAGTAATAGGGTCCCGTTGGTTACACTTTGGGTACGGAAACCTAAAAAGGAATGTAGATACGATGCCTGCAGAACTTTCCTCGGTGCTACTATAAAATAGGTTTTCTGTTATTAATTTAGCAATTTCAATAATTTTCTATAAATCAAAGTCCATTAATTGGTTACTTTAAGAAGAAGCTGACTATAGTTTTATTTAAAAGGCCTCGTGTGTCCTACATTTTGTTTTGTGTTTCATGCATTTGTTTGTCGTCGATTAAAATACAATATTGAGGCTTGACACCCGCGTTTTGGAACCACGGTTTGGAACGATGAGATCGCACCGTGGGTAACCCTATGTATCGACTAACAAGGTGGGACCAATTTGTAGTTGTATAGAAAAAAAATACATCAAAATAAATAGGGTTGGCTGAGCGCAACCAGGAGCATTTTGTTTTTGGTGACTGCTCGAAATGCTCAAGGATGCGACCAGCCAACCCTATTTATTTTGATGTAGTTTTTGTTTCTACACAACTACGAATTGGTCACATCTTGCTGATAACGATTATGAAACGATTATTTCCACAAAACAACAAAATGTTCTGAGATTATTTCATTTGTGTGATTATTTTATTCCAAGCCGCATTTTTTTTTGATATATCATCAATGTGCAGACAGACACAGCTCCTTTCTTTCTGTTTTTAATACATACATACATATACTCACGCCTGTCTCCCAGAGGGGTAGGCAGAGACTACAGTTTTCCATCTGCTACGATCCAGACACGCCTCTTGCGCCTCTGCCACATCCATAAATCTAGTCATACAATCTCTTCTATTCCGGGTACTTTTGATATGGCCCTTTTTCAGTTTTTAATAGTATTTAATATACTTCGCTTCACAATTTTCCGTCATTAGAGCACGTAGCCCGTTTCATCAATGTAGGTATCTTATGCATCTGTTATACAATTCCTGCAACTAAATTCGCATTAATAGTAGTTTATGCTACAAGGGCGCAAAGGAATAAATAACGAGGACGATTTAAAACCGAGCGTAGCGAGTGTTTTAAACGTAACCGAGTAATTTATTGCTCTTACGCCCGTGTATCATACTACGTTTTTCAATGCATATTGTGAGGAAATAAAAAATATATAATTTTGTGAACTTTAAATTGTAATTGGCTCAAAAGGACTGTATCCAGAGCCGTTAAACAGTGGAAAAAAAAGTATGACGTTTATGGTACACAGTAAAGGCTGCAGGTTAGCCAACCATATCATAGTAAATAAATTTAAAAAATAAATAATAATAATAAAGCCCTAGGGCAAAATAATCGACTTTCTGTTCGGTTTTGATGCATAAAAAGTGGGCTTTTACGAGCACTTGCATTGAAAAACTTTTTATTTACCAAAATTGATGACGCTATTTAAACGAAATAATTAAATATTTATTTATTTATTATATTATTATGATTTTTTATGTATTAAAATTTTATACGATACATAATTCTGACCAAAGTTTTCTTATTTTTTCCTTTTTAGCTATTTTATAGACGTCTGTAGGCCTTCATCGCCAGGAATTATTATGTAAACTTGTACAACTATGTGACTTCTAACAGTAGAAAAGTAAATTCCAAAAATTTTTAAATGACCATAACTTTCTTTCCAACACCCGATTTTAATGAAACAAAGCCTATATTCTTATCCAAATTAAGTTCTGTCCACTTGTGAAAACAACATGAAAATCCATTCAAGAGTTTCGGAGATATGCGTGAACAAACAGAATTCTAAAAATCGCTGATTTGTGTTTTATTACGCTTTTTTGTCACCCCTTTTCTGTTTTTATTACTTTTCTTCAATATGCAGACACACCAGTTAATTTTATTATATGTATTGATTGATAAATTGAACGAGTGAGCAAAGCGAACGAAGTTTTCCGATTCTACTTGAACAATCCGGCGTTTGTGTGTATGTATGTATGAATGTTTGTCCGACGATAATTCAAGTATCATTGATCGGAACGTCATGAAATTTGGTAGGTGAGTAAATAAGACAAAAATAATTTTTAAGTTCCAACATGAGCCAAATCGATCAAGGGGTTGCCGAACTACTGTTAATAAATGAAATCTTGTATCTATTATTCATTAAAATATAACAGAAAATCAGTTTACACTAATCCCCCCATAAAAATAAGTGTAGTGGTATCACTGATAAATAACTTACAAATATTGTATACATTTGTAGACACAAAATTTCTCATAATAAATACATACATTTATTGTTTTGCGCTACCATTTTAGCGCCCTGATGTTGCTACGGCATCTATATTGTTTTTATTTCTTGTCTTATGACGTAATTAATATACCTCACTAAAATTTTATTTTACCTTGTTTCATCTAATTCTATTCATTTATAAAGACATCATGTTTTTAGGGTTCCGTACCATTATTGTGTGGTGGTTCCCTTTGTGCGCGAGTCCCTTTGGCGTTTGGGTTATCGCTTATCAGCAACTGGTGGAAAGCCCCAAGTTTCTTTATCCGTTGCAAGTTACGAACCGCGTTCACAACTGTAAGTGTAAAGTCCGTTCGTTGATAAAGTAATTAAAATATATTTATATTATAAAAATAATTAATAATTAATTATTTTTATTAATAATTAATTATTTTTATCTATAAATTATCATACATTGCAAAGAAACAAAAGATCTTTTCTAAAAAATTACTCTATTAATTCATACCCCATTTCTATGTCCTGGTAATGTTCATCATTTACAGGATTAAAACACTATTCAGTTATTTCAAAAAACTTCTCGTTATTAAATTATGATATTTCCATTCATACCTATAATACTTCAAAACAAATAAATAATTTTAACGTCCATTGCCAACAACGACCGTTTTTGCCTCGCCTGCAGTTTTACCCACTCGCAAGTCACATTAAATGCTGCATTTGCAACTGTAACCATATAAAAACTCCGGCAACAATCAATTGTCATCAAACACAATCAAACCGGCAAAATGAAGGCCGTTTACGTATTACTTTGTCTTCTGCCCCACGTCATCGTGGGTAACATCTTACGACAACAGAAGCAGCAGCAGCAGCAGCAGCAGTATCCTCAGATGGCCATCAAGCCCTTGGACTTCATTGACCAGTACCAGTATACGCCTAGCAGCGACTCCGACAGCCGCAGCCATGAGCAGTCGAAGGAAACCAACCAGGACATCGCCTCCTACATCCAGAAATACGTCGAGGTCCTTAAGTACCCTCAGCACGCGGACAAGTACAACAAGTACCAGCAACGCAACGGTCAGCAACGCAACGGTCAGCAAAGCAACGGTCAGCAAAGCAACGGTCAGCAACTGAACAACGAACAACGCTACAATCAACAGATGTGGAACAACCAGATGCCCAATAACGAGTACTACAACCAGCATAGAGAAAGCTCGGAACAAGGCACCAAGCAGCGCGTCATCAAGAAAATCACGACCCCGCGCTTTAACTTCCAAGTCACTCAAGATGAGGTCAATAATCAACAGTGGAACAGAGATAGAGATAGCCAAGAGCGAGTCAACAGCGAGCAATACACACCCCGTCAAGTCAAAATTCAGAGAGACTTCTCCTACTATGGAGCCAACAGCCAGGAGCAACCCAACAATGAGAAACACAGCATCCAGAAGTCCCTCAGAGGCGATATCGTTACATATGGCGACCCCATCAACTGGAATGGCCTCCAGATGGCCGCTGGACCGTACTCAGTGGTAAATGAGAAGGGAGATATTGAGAAGATATTCAGCGATGCCTACAACACTATGCGTCACGTCAGCGAGGAGGAAAAAATGAAGACCCACGAAATGTATGAAGTTGCTGCCCGCACTGAAAACGAAGACACTCGCCTCAACGCCAAACAACTCCTGCAAAAGTATCAATATCCTGTCGAGGAACACACTGTTCAGACCGATGATGGCTACATTCTAACACTCTTCCGCATTCCATCAACGCAGCAGTCTAGCGATGGTCAGAAGAGACCAGTCGTCTTCCTCATGCACGGTCTTCTCGGCAGCGCTGACGACTGGCTCCTAATGGGACCCGAAAAGTCTCTCGCCTATATGCTCGCCAACGCCGGTTACGATGTATGGCTTGGCAACGCCCGCGGCAACAAATATTCGCGCCACCACGTCTCCAAGCACCCCGCCCTCCCCGATTTCTGGCAGTTCAGCAACGACGAAATCGCCCTTCACGATTTGCCCTCCATGATCGACTACATTCTCCAGACTTCCCAGCAACAGAAGCTCCACTACATCGGCTACTCGGCCGGTACCACCGCCTTCTTCGCCCTCACCGCCGCTCGCCCTGCCTATAACGACAAGATCATCATGATGCACGCTCTCTCCCCGATGGTGTACATGACCCACGCCCGCAGCCCATTGGTCAAGATGATCGCGCCAGGTAGCAAGTTTTCCGAGCGCCTCTACCAGCAACTTGGCAACGGTGAATTCCTCCCCAGCAAGGAGCTCCTCTCCACCGTCGGCGGCGCCTTGTTGGAGAAGGAAATTGGCTGCAAGAACATCAGCTCCAATGTCAACTTCGTCATGTCCGGCGTCAACATGGACGAGCTCGACTGGTCTCTGGCCCCAGTGGCCATGAGCCATTTGCCGGCTGGAGGTTCGGTCCGTCAGATGAAGCAGTTCGGGCAAGCTGTCACCTCCAAGGACTTCAGGATGTACGACTTCGGCTCCCAAACTAACGAGAAGGTGTACAACTCTCGTCTCCCAACCAAGTACGAGTTGAGCGCTGTCAGCACTCCAGTGGCTCTCTACTTTAGCGAAGAGGACTGGTTGGCTAGTCCAGTAGATGTCGCCAGGCTTCAGAAAGAACTGCCCACCGTCACCGACTCCTTCAATGTTCCTGTTAAGCACTTTGGAAGCATGGACTTCCTGCTGGCCAGGTCTGCTCCCGAAGTCGTCTACAAGAGGATCATTGACTCCATCCAGAAGAACAATACTTACTAGACTAGGGAATATTATTGTAACGATTGTGTGTAGATATAGGTATTTAATTTTTCATTAATTTTGTAATGTCAGCATTGTAGAGAATAATTCATTTCTTTATGAATAAATCCTTCCATTAGTAAATATTTACTACTTTTACTTCCTGTTTTTTGAAAAAAATATAAGGATTATTGTGTAATTCTGTAGGTAATTTTGAAGGAACCTGTTGGCAAAGCAAGTTACTTAAAAATCTGTTTTAACTTCCTATACACAAATTATTATTAATTTATTAGTTCATTGCATTGAGGTCCCTTACCAATAATAACGTTTTATGATGCTAAAACATAGAGATCGGAGATCTAGAAACTATTAAAAATAATAGTAAAAAAAAAACTACTTTGGATAAATGTTTCAAAATAATGTAGATATGTAATCATAATTTAAGAGCCATTTCACGTTTTCATGCGAGTAATCTAAACCATTTTAGGAAAGGCTTTTTTTAACACGCTTTTAATAGCTTCACTGATAAAAGTATCTAACAAATAATTAAGTATGTAAACAAATCTTGTAAGTTGATTTTAACCTACTTCTAATTTGTCTTATCGATTTGAAACTTTGCAGGTGGATGTAGTATAGATGACAATATAATAATTAACATTATATCATCGCAGTATAATGTTAATTTATATCTCCATGCGATGGATAAATCGCCAAGTGTTCAAACATAGAAATTTATTTCTGTCATAGTTTCGACAATATAATAATTTGCCCTTTGGTCATAGGGACGGAAGTTCCCCGGGGACATAGCCATTAATCACCCTCGTACGGGTAATAGTGGTAATCTCTGGAACTACTGGACCGATTTTGAAAATTCTTTCACTCTTGTATAAGTTAGACTCTTCACTTGGACATAAGCTTTATTTATAGGAACTGGGGACTGGCACTCCCCTAGTACATAGGGTTTGCGACGTTGCGAGTAAAAGCCGCTCCACACTCTCGGCGAGACTCTCTTTTTCTGTGGACAAAGATTTATGAGTAAAGGAGAGGACTATTGCGTTTCGCCTTACTCGTATAGATTTTTTCCCTTCAGGCGAGAGTCTTGCCGAGAATGTGGAGCGGCCTTAAGATGGTGCTACCTCAACAGTTGAGCCCGGCGTCAGCTCTACCACCTTCACTATCCACACTTCCACTTACGCATCATAAATTTCTTTAATCTACTTTAAATATAATATAAATGTAATAATTCACTCTACTTTCATTTATCCTCTCTACATGTCCAAACCACTGAAGCATTCCTTTTCACTAAAATAGAAACTACATTCTTTTAGGTCGCAGCGATTCTGTATGTCGATATTTATCACTCTATCATACTCCGTATGAAACGCATTGCCACTGCATTAACTCTACTTTGATGTTTATGCCATGCCCAAAATTCACTCACTATCGTACATAAGTTTGCACATTTCGGAGGAGACAGACAGGACAAACAGGCATACTCAGGTAGCCCACCATGCCTGTGACCGGAAATTATCCACGAGAATGTAATTAATGGTTATGTCTCTAGGGGAGTGCCAGTCCCCAGGTCCTATAAATAAAGCCTATGTCCAATAACTTATACAAGAGTGAAAGAATTTTCAAAATCAGTTCAGTAGTTCCAGAGATTACCACTAGTACCCGTACGAGGGTGATTAATGGCCATGTCCCCGGGGAACTTCAGTCCCTATGACCAAAGTGCAAATTATTATATTGTCATCTATACTACATCCACCTGCAAAGTTTCAAATCGATAAGACAAATTAGAAGTAGGTTAAAATCAACTTACAAGATTTGTTTAAAGGAGTGCAGGGCTCCGTTCATTTATTTCCCGCATTCACTCTTCTTTCAATGTCACTGTCGCACTTTCCATTGCGCGTTAATATGTCTATGTTGTCACCCAGATAGACAAATTCTTCTGTTCTACTGCCTCGTCTCACCTCTTCATCCCTCTCTAGCATAGCACCAAAACCTTTGTTTCTCCTAGGTTAATTTTCATTTCTTTCGTTTTAAAGGCATCATTCATAACTGTTACCATATCTTTCAGCTTATCTGTCGATGAAGCAAGGAAAACTTGGTCATCGGCGTATAAAAGGCATTCGATGAGTAACTCCCCTAACTTCAGACCACACTTACCCTCTTTTAAATAATTTGAACAACTGTCCATAGATAGATTACATAGCCGTGACATTACACATCCTGTCATCCTCTAGATATGTTAAATCAAAATATTATCAGCTCTTACACTTTCATACATTTTGATGGTATAGTTTTTTTCCCGATTTTAGGATGTCTCCTAACGGAAATAGAGTGTGTCTAGCAAATCTTGACAGTAACTTTACCTGGTAAGGGTATGATTTTTTTTAATCATTTTTCCGTACCCGTGTCAGGTAAAGTTACTGGCAAGATTTGCTGGACAAACTTTAGATTTAGCAAAATTTGGCAAAATATTAACAGCTTTGAAACTAATATGGTATTGATACCATATTAAATTAAATAATATAAATTCAGATGCACGACGGCCACGACGGTCCCTTCCCCTCCACAAGCTGAATCACAAGCTTATGGGATTTCCAGAAAAACAATGTTTGCTACGAGAATATTGTTTAGGACAGAATTAATCCTTAGAAAATTTTCTATAATTACGTTTTAACATTTATTTTGATAGGAGGTATAGTTTCCGAGGAACAACAACAGAAAGCTGATCCAAATCTAAAAAGCTCGTTATTATGCCCTAAATTTTTTCTGCTCGTAAACTGTTACTTCTATCAAAATAAGTGTAGGAACTTATATGAGGGAAATTTTATAAAGAAAAATTCAGTTTTAACTATTTTCTCGTTACTTATTTCGTTTTCCTGAAAATAGCATGAAACCTATCCTATATTATATAACCATAGTTTATTAAAAACATTAAAATTTCTAAGTTTTCACATTACAACTCTATAGCTTATATAGGTCGGCGAAAAGTGACTATGGAACATGAAGCAATCCTTCATGCTATGGAAGGACAGCAGACGAGATGCATAGATCACAATTTTTTTTTTTCATTTTTCGAGTATGGATCCCTAAAAAAGTGGACTTGCTATAATTAAAATTAAATGAAACTTATAAATAAAACTATTAAAATAAAAATATCATACAATGCTTATAATTTTAAAGTACATGAGTTTTTTGTATAAAACTAGCGTTGAAATTTTTAAAAAGTTTTCGGAAACGGAAAACGTTATAGACCGGAAAAGAATCCTTGTGATAGTGTTAGTTATAAATAAAACATAGCTGCTTGCAGCACTGCTCTTACATTAATAGCTTCCAGACAGCACAGATAATTGCAGCGCTGCATTAGTTTTAAACATGAAAAGTGGTATTGTATATCCGTGATGGTATTACCACAGCTTGGTATTATTGACAAACCTATACAAGTGCAGACAATTTTTAAAATGGTATATTAATAAAACATATATAACAAAAACGCAAAATAAAAGACAAAAACTCAGCGACCTATATGGATAAAAACTCAATAGATGTCGCATAAATCATTTCCGTTTGACATTTGCTTGGGACTACCTAATCGACCAATCAAATACTCCGAATACGCTTTGTTATGACATTTCGTTTTACAGCACCTGTCAAAAAATGCCGTGGAGAAAAAGAGTAGGCAATAGGTATTCTGCACGCACGAGACAAGGATAGTTGCGCGACGGCGCCCTATGCTTCGCGCCTCCCGCTGTCCCCCCCCGCTCTACAGTCGCACTTTGTCGGTTTGCTGTGCGTCGTTTTTATGGACTTCTTCTATTTAGAACTGTTTAGAATAAATTTTGAGGCCTTGCTATATTACTGGTGTATTTGTGTGTGACTTTAATGTGTGTTAAATGTGAAAAAACTTGACCGCATGCATTGATTAAGTGACGATGTTACCTCCTACGGCCGGCGGTATATCAGAGGAACAACGCGACCGGCCCGACATGGCGTTCCCACAACGTCGCGATGTCAGAGAAATTACAAGAGAAATTATCCGAGAAGCTCAGTTCGCCAACAGAGAGTCCCTGTCGCCCGGAGGTAAGTCGAAGCCGACCCAAACAAAACCAAAACGACGCCACGTTTCCGCCATGGTTGTCAAATTGACATACGTCAAGATGACATGTAAATAAACGAAAACAAAGCTCTTATTCAACGCAAAAACTCGTTAAAAATGCTTACTGTATCATTATGTGCCCGTAAATTATCATTTCTGAAAGAATTTTACCCCGTTACGTCATATATGAACGCAATTTCATGTAACTAAAATGGCGCCAATGTAACGAGAATTATCATAATTTTATTATTCTATTGCCAATATTTACATAGGTATGTATATAAGTAATCCGTTTCGCTTTGCTAGCACGATTAGAGACGAGTTTTACAGTAACTTTTCTCTTATATAGAAAATTGGCACGTGCGTAGGTTATTTTTAGCTCAGCAGCTTTGCTTAGGTAATACCTGGGAATGCGCATGTCCAATACATTGCCCCATTGCATTGGCCCTTTTTCCCCTTCGAAAAATGCATTTTCGTCTGGTTTTAGACTGAAAATTGTAAACCGAAGTGTCAAGTTTCATATGGTTTGTTTATTTTTGTGAATTCTCATATTTGTTTGTTTGACTTTTGTGAAATGTCTTGATGACAGTGACAGACGCACAAGATGGCCGCCAAACCAAATCAGATGTTGTCACGCGCCCCTGATCGGCGCCACTAGCGCTTTGATAAGTTGATTCTGATACCTACTCAAGCCTGACTGTTTTATACTTTATTCCCACTTCAGAATGTTACTTTTTACTCAAAAGTCCTAAATTTACGACCCTTGAAAATGTAATTATTTCTAAGCTACTTTAGTTAGGTATAAAAAAGTATATTTTTTATATACCAGTACATTATGTACTAGTTTGTAATGCACTGTACTAATATAATTTAGAGTTGCTTTTGGATGTTAACAATTTTGATAATGATCTTACAATTATTTTACAAAGCATGAAAAATTTACCCTACTCGAAGCACAGACCAAATAAGTTGTTAAAGGGGTACCTAACTGCCTACTTATCTACACCCCAACCATTGTTTCTTCCTTATTTATTACAAGTCTTCCACATTCTTAGGTATCCTCAGCAGGATCACCTACCTCCTATCAATCAGCACCATTGCGAACTACAATTCAGTGTTCAATAAAATAGGCCCACTGCAGCATCACTATTCATCTGGGGGCACGATAGTGCCCCCCGCCAAGACGAGCCAAAGGAAGCAGGGCACTACGTACCTATTCTCGAAGCGTTTCATCATATTTTCGAACCCTCATATTACATTTTCTCAGTCATTCGGCAAAGACCGTTTGCCTTAGCTTTGAGTCCTGATCTGTTTCAGCTAATCTGTTGAGAAACTGTCCAGGTTGTTTCTCCATCTGTGCCATCAGTATCTATTTTAGTGGGAGAGGGGGTTGAGCTGAATCTGACCCAATCTGTCATGGGCGAGAGGTGGGTCTCGTCAAATATCACGTAGAATATTTGTATCCCACACAAGAATCAGTGTAAAATTATGGGAAAACTCAGTTAACATGTGTCGGCTGGAACGCCTAAGACAAGATCGTGGGAAATGCTACGTATATGGGTTTTGTTAAAAACTAGAAAGACAAGCAACAACTAAAAAAAAATAATAAAAAGAAGTTATGGGTAGTAATTGTTGACACTAAGTTTAGCCTAAACTCGAACATTTTTTTCTTTTAACATATTGGAGGATAGTTTGATAAGTATCTTGGTTTAGTAGTGAAAGTAACTGATGATAAGCCTTTTCTTATTTTTCTACATAGTCCCCTCCTTCACGAAAATGACATTCTTGGGGGGCCTCAAAATAGTCATTGTTGTAAATCATCTGATTGAAATTTCTGTCCAGCAGGGAATTTTTTTAACTTTGGAAAGAGATGATAGTCAGATGGGAGCTAAATCTGGTGTATGGTGGATGTTGAAGGGTTTCGAATCTTAACTCCTTAAATTTTTACTAAATAACCTGACTTGAATGAGCTGGCGCATTGTGTTGAAAGAACAGCACCTTTTTTTTCGTCAACCCAGGCCTCTTTTCTTTGACTGCTTCATACAATTTTGTTAAAAGCTCTGCATAGTATTCTCCATTAATATGTTTACTTAGTATAATTCCGTACGCATCACAAAATACTGGTGCCATTACATTTCCCGCTGACAGTACGCACTTTGCTTTTTTCGGAGCTGGTTTATATGCCTTAGTGCACTGTTTTGATTTCGGGTGAATTATGGTGAACCCAAGTTTCACCATTGGTGACAAAGCATGTGACAAAATCCAAAGGGTTCTTATGAAAAATTTCCAAACAGTCGACAGAAGTTTGTACACCGTTTCTCATATGCTCTGGAGTCACCAGCGCGCGCTGGTTCACTTTTGCATCGGTTAATATAGATTTAAATAATTAAATTATTACTTCTACATTAAGTTATCTCTGAAGCAACTGAGAATATTCCATCGTCCGACCCTACAAGCCTGGTCCATGGGCTAGTGATGAATTGCAAAAGGGATACAAATAAAAGGCTTTGTCCAGAGTGACAGACTGACAGACACCAGCTGGATGTAGAGACTTAATATTTGGAGGGTTTGTTCATAGACCATTATGGCCCATGGTTTGATGTTGAAGTGAAAACGAAACTTTCATTTGATCTCTTCTTGAATCCATTTACAATATATGGCAACTAGGGTCTGAAATAAGGGGGGCTACTCTGAGGTGAAAAAATTCTTTCGATTATCGTTCGGTTCGTAATATCCATCTCTATCACATTCTTGTATGTATCAATTTGAAACTTTGTGCAAATACTTTTAACAAATTATAAAATACAAAATGCAACATTTTCCAAAAATCTGGCCCTGAAAGAGTTAAACATGGTGGAAAAGTTTGTAAGAAAAATTGTATACCCTTTGTGTATTAACTTGAAACTTAGCATAAAACTTTTAAAAGTAAATATATAAAAATAGCCTAACATTTATTTTAGGATTAGAGGTATACCAAGAAAGGATTTTTCTAAAATCAACCCTTTAGAAGATGTAAATGTACTTTTGTAAAAAATATGTTTTGGCTGATGGGATGGGAAGATCTAAGAGAAAATTGATTCGAATTTATATCCAAAATCCACGCGGACGGAGTCGCGGGCAAAAGCTAGTATTTCATAATAAAGTTGTAAAAAAGCGCAAAAATATTCAATGATTGAATATTGTTGCGAAATTATTAAATTGAATTAAGGTCAAACATCAGTCGCTTAGCGCAAAGTGCATAACTTAACTTTGTATTTCTTGTTTAGAAGTTTAAAATTGAAAAACCGTTTTATATGTGGCAATTGACGCCAATAGTTCAGTATTAGTGATAATCATAAAGCATAAGTTTGAAATTTAATGCACAATTAGTCACAATCTTGTCCAAAAAAAATTAAAACAGAATTTTAAGTTGATTTTGAGAAGATCATGACTAATTGTGTACACAATTTCAAACTCTTGCTTTATAAACCTCACTAATACTGAACTATTAGCGTCAAATGCCCCAGACCCAAATATGCTTTTAAATTTTTGAATTTATAAACAAAAAAAAACAAATTAATTTATGCACTTTGCGCTAAGTGACTAACATTTAACCTTAATGGGTTATTAATATTGTACTGAGTTATGTTCCGCTTTAACTGGATAACAACACAACAGGTTTGGTTGCGGTCAAGTTAGAACATCCAGAAGAGAAAACGCATTATAAAACTCCCATACATTTAGTATGAAATATAAAGGTCGGCCGTCAGTGGATTGGTCCTGTTTTCCAGAAGAGAAAACGCATTATAAAACTCCCATACATTTAGTATGAAATATAAAGGTTGGCCGTCAGTGGATTGGTCCTGTTTTCCAGAAGAGAAAATGCATTATAAAACTCCCATACATTTAGTATGAAATATAAAGGTCGGCCGTCAGTGGATTGGTCCTGTTTTCCAGAAGAGAAAACGCATTATAAAAGTCCCATACATTTAGTATGAAATATAAAGGTCGGCCGTCAGTGGATTGGTCCTGTTTTCCAGAAGAGAAAACGATTATAAAACTCCGATACATTTAGTATGAAATATAAAGGTCGGCCTTCAGTGGATTGGTCCTGTTTTTTTTGTGAGATAGGTTTGCTTGTAGCGGCCGCCCGGGGTAAAAGTGTTGGTAGACATTTCGGACGCGCAGCATTCAGAATCTTGACGTCTCGGCAGGGTTGGATTTCGTAGTATAATTATACTATTTGTACCATATTTTCATGACATGTAGTATGTAGTATCGTAATGGAACTATACTACGTAAAAATACCATAATTTTATATTCAGGCCGACCGACTTGTTTTATTGGTTGAGACGTTTTTCTTTTTAACATTTATCCTACAATATAGGGAATTTCTGTGCGTAATGAAATTTTTTAGTAAATTTTCTAAAAATTTCACTAGCAAATTGGCTATTTTATTAAATTATGAATATATTTAGTAAATTTTTTAAAAATTCACTTGCAAATACGCTATTTTATTTCAATTCAAAACAAAAATCGACGAAAAATTAAACGTAGTATAATTTAAGCCAAGTAGTACATTTTTAATTCCCATAGACAATAATTTTCCGAGGGTCTGAATCCAACCCTGCGTCTCGGACATCGAGAGACGCTTTTCTCGTTCTTATCTCAACATCCGTCGCGTGCAGGTGCCTCATTCCGCCCCCGGACAAAGATATCAAGCCTTGTCTAAAATAACAGAAAGCTTGTAGCTGTTTGCAAGCTAAACAAGACCGACGCTTTAGAAACTACTATGCTAGGCTGCACTTCTGTGTTGGAGTTATCATACAGTTTTGCCTCTGCCTGTCTCTTTTTTAGGGTTCCGTAGACAACAAGAAACCTTGTAGTTTCGACATGTTCGTCCGTCTGTCTGTCTGTCCGAGGCTTCGCTCAGAGATTATTAGTATTAGAAAGCTGTAATTTGACATGGATATACATATTAATCACGCCAACAAAGCGGTAAAATGAAATTTTTACAAAATATATTTTTTTAGCCTTCCCTACATTTAAAGTGGGGAAGATTTTTTTGTATGACTAGATTGATGGTTGTGGAAGAGGCGAAAGAGGTGTGTCTGGATCGTAGCAGATGCAAATCCGTAGTCTCTGCCTACCTCTCTGGGACACAGGCGTGAGTATATGTATATATGAATGGTATGTAATTTTTGTACAGTCGTTGACATATTCAGAATCCTAAAGTTCAAACTCGAATCAAACTAAAATCGCTAATCAGTTGTTTTCATTATCATCCTCGAAATGTGTGGTTGTTCAAATTACTTAAGGCGATATGCGAAAAAAATACGGGTGTTTCTTTTCTGTGTATTTCATGAAATACACGGATTTATTTTTATAAATTTTGACTATATAATCTAGGGTTTTCAAATTGGAAAACATGTTTGGATAAATTTTCCTCCAACACACTTTTTCCCCTCCCTTTTTCCCCTCGAACATATTTTATTAGGTGTGTTTCAACAATATCTAGTGATTTGATATTTGAAATTTTGCTAGCTATTTTAATTTTTTTAATAAAAAAATAAAACCAGCTTTTTTCCCTTTTGCCCTGAATCCGCCCCTCTCGCACTGCGCGATTTTTCGCTTAGAGTGACAGTGACAAAAATAAAATTCGCATAGCGTCTTAATTATTTATGTACAGAAATCAACAGATATAAAACAAATAACATATTACTCAATATTAGGGTCAATTATAGATTTCAATTTTAATTTATTAAAATTATTAATATGATTATTAGATTCGTATTTAGATTATATTTAGAATCATTATATTTTTTAGGTATGGAATTGACTTGAGTATGTTTATATATTTTATATGTAAGTTTATGTCTTTATTTTTCTTCCTTTCTTCCAGTCTCCTTTTTTCTGATCAGCGTTTACACCATCATGTTCGTTTCTTCAATCTATCTTTCTGTATGCTTCTAAAGGCCTGGAAGATATTGCTATTAGCAATAAATGCCGCTTTTGTACACCATATTTGATTGCTTTTTGCATACATTTTTGTAAACGTGTAAAAACACCATGTTATTTCTTCAATCTGGGGGCACGATAGTGCCCCCCGCCAAGACGAGCCAAAGGAAGCGGGGCACTACGTACCTTTTCTCGAAGCGTTTCGTCATATTTTCGAACCCTCATAGCTTCGGTCTAGATAATACTAGAGATACCAAATTCTCAAGATAACATGTAGGAAGCAGTCTTATTAAACACGATAAGTTTCATTTGTCTAGCTTTTATACTTTGAATGTTATTAATACCTAAAATACGTCGATTTCGTCACTCACTCACTCACTCACTCACTGATGATCATCAAAAATCTAGGGTACTTCCTGAAATCCTAGAAATCTGAAATTTGGTATGCAGGCTAGAACTAGCACACAAACAACAAGAAAATTAAAAAATCTGTAATTTTCACCCTCCAACCCCTCTTAAGGGGGGGGGTCTGGTTCTGTATTAAATAAAAATTTCAATTCCAAAGTTCCTGAAGTCCTAGAAAGCTGAAATGTTGTATGCCGGCTAGGATTAGCACACAAACAACAAAAAAAAAAAATCTCTAACTTTCACCCTCCAACCCCTCTAAAGGGGGGTCTGGTTATAAATTAAATAAAAGTTTCAGTTCCAAACTTCCTGGAGTCCTAGAAAGCTGGAATTTGGTATGCAGGCCAGGATTAGCACACAAACGACAGAAAAATGAAGAAATCTGTAACTTTTAACCTCCAACCCCTCTTAAGGGGGGGTCGTTCTGTATTAAATGAAAATTTCAATTCCAAAATTCCTGAAGTCTTAAACATGAACTTGCGCCTGAAAAAACCAAAATTTGAAATAATTAATAGAGCATTCGTACACCGTGAGCAGTTTACGATCTGTATCGCGTTTGCCATCACTATCCATAAAAGCCAAGGGCTAAGTTTAAATAATAGTCTCATTCATATCGGGTCATCGACGTTTTCTTCTGGGCACACTTATGTAGCACTTTCGTGGATGACTGGTTTGATAGGGGTTCACCTTATTAATATTGACTTTGCAAAAGTCAGCCATAGTTGAATATAATCGCTTAATAACTAAGTACCGCCCTGATCTATCGCTTATTGCAAATAATAAGACAACAAGAAAAAGAGGCAAAGATAGGGAGTGGGATATAAAAAAGTTATAGCACAGGCGCAAGAAATGTAGCTTGAAAATATAAAAGAAGTAGAGCATCTTACAAAAAGAAATGAAATCCCATCAAAAACATTTCATGTAAACTATCGCCAAGACACAAGCTCAAAACGCTTTTACTGTTAAAAAGTTATCAGATCTCATGTAGAGCCAAGCCCTTAACTCTACAAGCCTTAACTCTACAAATCCTACATCTTGATCAAAAAGTATGGCTTGGCCGTTTCGCGGCCCTCAAACAGACACTCCCATTTATGTCATGCAATAGTGCCATGAAACGGCCAAGCCATACTTTATGATCAAGATGTAGGGTTTGTAGAGTTAGGGCTTGTAGAGTTAGGCCTTGTAGAGTTAAGGGCTTGGCTCTACATGAGATCTGATAACTTTTTAACAGTAAAAGCGTTTTGAGCTTGTGTCTTGGCGATAGTTTACATGAAATGTTTTTGATGGGATATATCTTTCTGTATGCTTCTAAAGGCCTGGAAGATATTGCTATTAGCAATAAATGCCATTTTTGTACACCATGTTTAATTGTTTTTTGTCTGTTTCTTGTATACATTTTCGAAAATGTGCATTGAGCGCTTACGATTCGTTTTTGCAAAATGAAGTACACAGACAAGGTATTTTATGCAATCCGTACCCTATTATAAATGCGAAAGTGTGTTTGTTGGTTGTTGGTTTGTCCTTCTTTCACGCAGCAACGGATCGACGATTTTTTTTTTGCATGGAGATAGCTTATGGGCCGGAGAATGACATTGGCTTTATCCCGGAAAATGCAAACCAAATCAGCGCGGGTGAAGCCGCGGGCAGAAGCTTGTACTTTATAAATGTAAAGCAGCTGCTTCGTTTGAATAGGAGACAATAATGGAGGTCAACTGAGGTGACAATACTTGTTGCTCACTTCGATGTGCCCTGGCATTGTTGCCGAGTCATATTATAAACGGTTATTTATTCACTCATTCATTTATTATTTGAATAATTTTCTTTTATCCGTTTATCAGACAATCAGTTCCACCCATAGACAATACAGCCCAGAAAGACGTCTATTGTTCAACATCTTGCGTACAAGTAATTCTGTCAACAATCGAAACGGGATACTGCAATACTGCATACGTATAGCGCCACAAACTTATCTTTCCCGAAGACGAAGACTCTAACGTAATGAATATAGAAGCCATTTTGGTTTGGCCTACCGAAACATATAATTTTGGAGTAGCGAATTGTATCTGCTGGTTCAGTCAGATGTGTTGACAGAAATCGGTCGCCTGTTATGAGGAGTCTGTAGGCTGTATTCGTCTATGGTTCCACCTTATAGTACGTAAGAGGCTAGGTTCTTGCATCTGTGAAGTATTCTATTGATTTTATTTTCAAAATTCTTTATGCGTGCGTCTAATTTTGTCACACGGCTCGTCCCGTAATGATCTCTCTGTCGTTCGAGGGGGAATCAAGCTGCGAACGCGCTGAAAATTACCTAAAAAAATAATTAAAATTATTGTAACTAAACTTTACTTTTAAACTACTATTATAATAATACTTTTAACATGGACGCGGAACCATAAAAACATAGCCCTTGTGCCAAAATCCAACTTTCATCCCAACCTTTTGAAGGTCATCGCTTTTTTGAGTCTAACATCCAAAACTCAAGCTTCCTTGTGCCCCATACGCAATGTTCCACCTGACCTAGATCTTGTTGCTCGGCAATAGAGGCGGTAATAGCTGTTTCGTCACAGTTGTGAGCATACGTCACCACCCTCGGGTCGGTCGTTGACTCCTCGGTATCGATCCACCTCCCCTTCGCTTCCGCTTACGTCGTCTTACTACACCTTAACAGCTCTTGTATTCCCACCGTGTAAAGGTTATTGTCGTGTAACTTTCTGTGCGGCCGATAGTACTCGTAATTGTACTGAACCCGTTCTGTGTTGCTCTTCGCAAGTTGTGTCACTTTGATGTTTCAGGATGTGGAGTGGGAAGCGGAGGAATGTAAATATTGGAGCCCGTTTGTTTCACAATGTCGCTGGCAATATTTTATTTTGCGTATAGAATGTTAACTTACCGCATTCTGTGTTGGTGGCAGGGAGGCATCTAGAAAAGTATTAAAACTCGCGAGAGCTGACTTCTTCAAAAACTTCTTTGCTGACTCAAAATTCAAAATTCAAATTCAAATAGTTTATTTTGCAAAGTAGGTATATAAAATACACGTTTCACAATTCAAAATTTAATCTTATAAAAAAATATATGTAATAAAATAATAAATGTACATGAACTAGATTAAAGGTTTATTTAATTTATGTAGCAATATAGTATATACGATTAAAATTATAGGTAAAATATATATTATACAAGGTGAAATCCAATCAACCGCCCGAACCCATACCGGAGACCCGGCCAGGGACCAGGAACAAGGTTCAATGATCACCAACCGAGCCCCCAGCACGAATCCAGGCGGCCGACCAAGATCATGTCTTTTTTTTAACAAATAACTTTAATAACAACAATAAACTTCAAAATAATAAAGAAATTTATTGATTTCATCCAGGATATACCTAGCCATCCTGCCATAAGTTCTGTGTGAGGGAACCCAAAGAATACCAATCTATATCCAAAGGATAGAGTAGGTTTCAAACTACATTAAACAATTGTTTGTTTTACGAGTCTCAAAGTAAGCAGATTTAGGTTGTAAGAACACTAATATATTTTGGTTTCTCATTAATTAACTTTTAACGGGACCCAGCATTTGAAAAACCCATGTCATAGGTTTTATGGTCTTTTAATTTTTTTCTATGCTCATTTTTTATCATCCCAAGTCTCCTGCTTCGTCCATTTTGTTCGTCTGGTAGGTGTAATTTGTATGACACCTGTTGAAAGAACACTTAAGGCTCCATACCAAGCTTAATGGACATTTTATTTATACAGAGTGTTAAGATGATTTTGCTTAAGCCGAAAACTGGCGATTCTACCAGAACAGACAAACAACTTTACGTGAAAAAAATCGAGAAATAGGGATTGTTGATCTTTTTTCGCGATTCGAGGTTTGGCTCCATAGTAAAAGTTGTTCATATGGACGAGTACTATCGCCAGTTTTCGGCTTCTGCAACATCATCTTAACATCCAGTATATTATTGGCAGTTTATTATCATCATAAATACAAAAAATATATACATATAATATTTATGTTATAAATTATAATTGTAAAAGAGGACATAATTAAGAAATTCGTAGATCTGAAAACGTGATTTAAGCTGTAAAAAATCTTTATATGACGTTAATGACATGTATTTTTAAAGCTATAAATCTCAAAATTCGCAAAAACAATTAAATACGTTACTTAAGACATGGAGACCCCCTCGAAGTAATTCGGGGGAGAGTAAGAGGACAGCTCACAGGCAAAAAACCAGGAGGCCCACCATGCCTGGGACCGATGGATGGCGGTATATCCATCTCTAATAGCCGGGCTTTATATGGAACAGACTGGTGACGGGCAGCGGCGTCACTGGTGCGAGGGTTCCGGCATCGCGCTCACCAACCCGTATGCCCAGCGTGTGTGAGTATGGGGAATTCTTCCAGGATGACCGCCGGGAATGGCAAAGTCCTGGAAAGGCTTATATCCAGCAGTGGACGAACTAGGCTGATGGATGGATACTCAAGACATTAGCTGAAAGGATTTTTAATTACAAGTCCTAATGTAGCCGCAAATTCAAAATAACTGAAGTTCTGCGTGCACGGCAGTTGATTAGAGCAGGATAGACAATTTCAAAAACGAAAGCGTTTATGCAGGACGGAAGTTTAGCTTGATACTGGGCCTTTACTACATACCTACATACATAGTTTGTGATCTAGGTCCCTGCTCTTTCACCTATAATGAACGCTGCCAACAAACAAGTGCCAGAGCACTTAGCCAAAGAGCGACTACTTATCATAGCGATGTAAACAGCTCTTGTTACTTTTGAATAAAGACTAAATTTGAATAGTTCAGATCTGATGAGTAAATCCTACAAAGTATGCCTATATTAATCGACCATGACTACCTGAAAGTGATACATAACAGTCATACTCACTGGAATTGAATTGCATTATTTTACATGCAGTATGAATATTGTCACTTGTCTATTTACTTAGACTAACTTCTGGTTATAGTAGTTTATGCTACAAGGGCGCAAACGAATAAATTACGAGGACGATTTAAAACACGAGCGTAGCGAGTGTTTTAAACGTAACCGAGTAATTTATTGCTTTTACGCCCGTGTATCATACTACGTTTTTCAATGCATAGTGTGAGGAAATGAAAACAAATATAATCTTGTGAACTTTAAATTATGATAAAGGACTGTATCCACAGCCGTTAAACAGTGGAAAAAAAAGTATAACATCTATGGTACACAGGAAAGGCTGCAGGTTAGCCAACCATTGTAAATAAATTAAAAAAATAATAATAATAAAGCCCTAGGGCAAAATAATCGACTTTCTGTTCGGTTTTGATGCATAAAAAGTGGGCCTCTACGAGCACATGCATTGAAAAAATACTAAAACGAGTACAGTCAGTCACGCTGAGTAACTTTGAATGTAAGTTAGCAGAGTTAAACTTAGAGCCAAGATTAAGGGGCTCCACAATGCTAAACATCAGTGGATTTAATCCCCACTTTACGTGTAAGGGAGGTACCCTAAAAAATATATTTTTCAAAATTTTACTGTACCACTTCACCGGCGTGATAAATATGTATACCCATGCCAAATTACAGATTTCTAGTACTAATAGTATCTAAGCTAAGCCGCGGACAGACAGACAGACGGACATGGCGAAACTGTACACCCGTATCCTTGTTGTTGACTACGGAACCCTAAAAAGACTTAGAATTACAGGGTCCAATAGAAATTTAAACACAAAAAATAACATATTACAGTAAAGGACACATTTCACAACAATCAAATATTATTAGAGTGCATTACAAACTAGAAAAGATCCAATCAGAAACAAACCCAAGGACAAGAATTTGAAAAAATTCCCCGGGCCAGGATTCGGTGGCGCAATTGGTAGCGCGCTTGTCTTGATAACAAGAGGTCGCAGGTTCGAATCCTGGCCCGGGGAATTTTTTCAAATTCTTGTCTTTGGGTTTGGTTCTGATGGATCTTTTCTAGTTTGTAATGCACTCTAATAATATTTAGAGTATTCATAGCGATGGATTTCGCAAAATAAACATAATCTTAATAAATAATCAATTAAAGAGAGACATTCAAACAATAAATCATAACGTCATTTCCAAGACTGGCTTACTTTTATATGTATACTGGGCGTTAAGATGAAGTTGCGGAAGCTGGTTAAGCTGGCGATAGTACTCGTCCATACGAACAACTTTTACTATGGAGCGAAACCACGAAAAGCGAAAAAAAAAAAACAGCTTTTAAATAGAAAAGTTACATAGCTACCCGACCAAAATGTATGAGACAACAGATTGTTTTTTCTCGATTTATCAATTTATTTCGACGGAATGTTGTTCGCCTGGACGGGTACTATCGTCAGTTTTCGGCTTACGTTCAAATTCAAATATGTAATAAAATAATAAATGTACATGAACTAGATTAAAGGTTTATTTAATTTATGTAGCAAGGGAACTATAGGTCGTTTAGTAAACAATACTACGTGTTATTTAAGTTTTATGTATGACTGTTTGTTCCTTAATAAAATAAAATATATATACGATTAAAATTATAGGTAAAATATTATTATACAAGGTGAAATCCAATCAACCGCCCGAACCCACACCGGAGACCCGGCCAGGGACCAGGAACAAGGTTCAATGATCACCAACCGAGCCCCCAGCACGAATCCAGGCGGCCGACCAAATCCCATCCTATATACTACATACTAATAGGTTACATATATAAATACATGCCTACCTCCGCCCATTCGATTAGTCTTGCTAAGAAGAACGGGCAAGAAACTTGGCAAGATCATGTCTTTTTTTTTTACATAAAACTTATACTATACAACAAATGACAATCTACTTTAAGGCGATATGCGAAAAAAATACTGGTGTTTCTTTTCTGTGTATATCATGAAATACGCGGAAAATTATAATAAATTTCTGGTATATGTATTTTGACTATATAATCTAGGGTTTTGATATTGGAAAACATGTTTGGATAAATTTTTCTCCATAGAAATAATTGTTGAAATGCAGTCTTCAAACACACTTTTTCTCCTCGTTTGACGAATATGAACCATATACAGAACTCAAACATATTTTACTAGGTGTGTTTCAACAATACCTAGAGATTTGATGTTTGAAATTTTGCTAGCTATTTTAGTTTTTTTTATAAAAATTATAAAACTAACATTTTTCGCTTTCGCCCTGAATCCGCCCCTCTCGCACTGAGCGTGTTTTCGCTTGGAGTGACAGTGACAAAAATAAAATTCGCATAGCCTCTTAACCAAGGGATAAGAAAATACAAGACAGCAGGAATTCAGGAACGAAAAAAAAGAAAGACATATATATCTTTGCCTACCTGTCTGATAGTCTATTTCCTTTTACAGTCTGTAATTAATTAAATCTTCAACGTATAATTTGACATTTATCATAAATAACCGCAATAATTTCGCAAAAATACTCCATGTACGTACAGACAAGACATTGTTACTCTTAATTATTAATATAGATGTTGAACTGGCGTATTAATTATTTACCTACATCGGACTTGTGTTTGTGATCTTATTAACTAGGTATTGTTTCGAAATAACAAAACAATAACCGTCGATGTTACAGCTGCAATATTTGTTACACCAATGTATCGGTTTTCTTACCACTCAGCATTGAAATTTGAATTTCTTCACAATGAAAATATTTTATTAGTCGCTACTTATTCAAATTACAGCTTTGCTATTCTAGAATTTCTTAATACCTAAAGGTAATAAACTTGTTTTCATAAAATCACTCTCCAAATCCAATCATTTAATCAACCTTGTTAAAAATCTATGACTACCTTATCTAGGATTCGACACTTGGATGACTTGGATTCCTAAAAACGGATCCAGCATGCGTGCCAGGGGGGGGGTCACAGGCTCCAAATTAGTCCAAATATATAATACAATTTTGCGCAATTATGTCTGTAAAGAAAAAACTAGGCCCAGG
Source organism: Ypsolopha sequella (assembly GCA_934047225.1). Lineage (NCBI taxonomy): Eukaryota > Metazoa > Arthropoda > Insecta > Lepidoptera > Ypsolophidae > Ypsolopha > Ypsolopha sequella. The sequence goes on along the minus strand of OW204002.1, from coordinate 4,563,780 downwards.
GGGGGTCATGACCCCCATGACCCGCCCCCTGGATCCGCCGTTGATTCCTACGTTGTTAAGGTAGCAGTTTTAATCCTTTACATTGTTCCCTCGATATCAGACCTCGAATTATTAATTATTGGCCTATGAAGAATTCTACACAGCATATGCACTATATCTATGGACAGATGACCAACCATCTTGAAGTCAGAATCATGAGCGTAGCCAGGGCGGGGGTTTTGGGGGTTCAAACCCCTCCCGAAGAGGTTAAAATATTACAAGCCTACCCCTGCTTTGATGTTTTCCGGGTCAAGTGCTACTTCTCCTAGCAGCTGCTAGAAGCCTTTTGCATTTGCAAACAATTTTTCACTAACAAAATGAATATTAACTTTATTTCGTGCACTTTTTGTCGTGTTATTTTCTTGAGCCCCCCCCCCCCCCCCATCCCCCGAAACTAAAACCTGGCTACGCCCATGGTCAGAATGAATTTATTCTTCTAAAATATCTAGCAAGCAATTTTTGACCACCATTTAAACGTTAACTACGACAAATAAAATGAAGTTTGTATATCGCTAGTACCTAAATTTGATACTCATTTGATTTGATTGTTTTTATTACTGAAATGAATAAATCAAAACGCTTTAAATCACTTTATTGTTTATAACATTTATATAGGTCTGCTCAAAAACTCTTGTCTCGTCGTCCCCTAATGTTGAACCATGTGTCCCTGCAGCGCGAGACCGCTTCCCGTCGACTTCGTCAGATGACAACGAGAGCGGCACCGATGGCGAAGTCGACATCGCACGACGGCAGAGCATGCTGCAAGTTGTGGGCCACACGCCTCCCCCGCCGCCGCCCGGCATCATCGGCTCGGTGCGCAAGCGGCGCGGCAACCTGCCCAAGCACTCGGTCAAGATCCTCAAGAGGTGGCTCTACGACCACCGGTACAACGCGTACCCGAGCGACGCCGAGAAGCTGACCTTGAGCCAGGAGGCCAATCTCACTGTTCTGCAGGTCTGTATTTACTAGTCTCTTCTGCCTTTTTCCTAATAAAATCGATGGGCTTATGCTTGAAAGCGTAGTTTATGGGCGCTCGTGCAGAAAAAATCAAGAGTGAGGCGTTAATTAGTCTGTCTGTGTAGTAAAATCTACGTAAGTCGTTAAGGCGCTGTTAATTCATAATCTCGGTAAAACGGCCTTTTTAAAACCAGCGGGTCTACCGCGTAATTCTCATTTTCATCAACATCAACTTGAGATTGAAATTTGACGTGCGTGCGACGACGCCCGCCTAACATGCCATCTCTTTTGCACGCGTTGAATTTCGCATGCATTTGCTTGAAGTTGATACAAATGAGAATTACGCGGTAGAGCCCCAGTATATCTACGAAATGTTAATATATTTATGCTTGAAAAAAATAGCATGACATTTTCAAAACCGTTATGCAGCGACTGTAGGAACCCAAAACAAAATTAAACATACTTCGATGCATTAAAAATTTTTTCAAACTTACCTCTAGTCAAACATTTACTTTCAAAACAGTATCTCTTTATTGAAAATTATAATTCACGTGAAAAATATTTTATAAAATTCATAATTTTAAACCACGTCGATTGTCGGTTTAACTTTTATTGAATCGTAAATACTAAATTTTTTTAGGGTGAAAAACGTGTTTTTTGAGATCGCGTGATGTTTCCGGCTGTTGTAAGCGCCACTGCTCAAAGCGCGCTATTTTAAACAATGAAACCTCATAGACTTCAATTCTATTTGATTCAAAATGAGGTGCTCAATGTCTGCTGTAACAGGGCCTTAACGGGACGAATCAGTCAGTACACAACTGCCTGTAACCACTCCCGGTACGTCATGATGTCATGCTGAAATGTGAAGCCTCCTACAGAACTGAAAAATTTGTCAGTTAGTTGGGTCATGCTCTCACTGTCTGGAGTAAACTGTGTTTGGAGTAATCGGTTATGTCTCAATTTACACCATTTGGGAGGCACTTTTACGTCCACTCCCAAGTGATTAGTGCCACTTGTAGCGTTATTTTTAAAAAAAAAATTTATATTTTCCGCCACTACATACTAACGAACGTAATTTCGAATTAAATTTGGACTGCCACCAGGCAAGCCTGGTGACAGCCAAAAAAAGAGGTAAACCTGGATGAATAAACCGTATAATTTAAATAACAAAACACAAAAATAACAAAACCGAAGTAAGAAAAATATGGTACAAAAGAACAATAATATCAGAGGAGTATCGCTACAAAGGAAATTCTTAGATCAAAAAAATTATTATGCCAAATTCCACTTATTTAAGATTTTAATTTCCTTTTAGCTTGAACGACGCATTTATTCATAAAATAATGGATTTCAAATTTGGTTGTCGACACTAGTTTATAGGATCCTTTAAACTAAGATTTCACGGAAGTTTTGATAACTCTTGATCCGAAAGAAAAACGTAATAATAAGGTGTTACGAGCAATCGTTATCTAGCTTTACACTAAGGAATAAAAATAATCGATGCTGAATATTAAGCTACAGATATTAAAAACCTGGTAAGGGTCTCTTCGTGACTTTGGGAGTTTCCGGTGTTCCCGGGAGCAGTCGATGAAGCTTGGCGATTTCAATTTTAGTATCGGAAGCTTTAGCTCACCAGGGACGTGGTCCTTACATCAGGCCTCAATAGGTACAACCGTACAAGATGGCGGATGGGATAATCAAACTAGGGAGACCCAGAAACCCTTTAAAAAATAATCGCGAAGGGTCGCGGGAAATGCAGGAAAACTGGCTTACACAATGCTCAGGGCAATTGCGCTCTGTTTCTATATAAGTTATAGATAAGATATAGTTTTAAAATTTGATATTTTAAATTTCTTGTGGCAAATTTCCTTCCTCTGTCACGATCTTCTTTGATATGAGAAAAATAACAAAAAAAATCTGACAAGATCATTCTAACTATTTGAATTCGAAAATTCAGAAAAGCAGCCAACGATAAAGAAAGACTAAAAATATATAAAAAGGTTGAATACTTGTAGCGAATGCTACAATATCCTCAAACGACACAAAAAATTTAAACTAGCTTAAAGGAAATTAACTTCCAGAAGGATAAACAATCGAATAAACACCTAGACTAATCAAAATGCCTTGAAACAAAAGGACTTGATTAAGTAAAAACAAGGTAGTAGCCTATATTGCTCTCTGACCCACAAACTATCTTCAGGCAACAATCACGTAGAAACGTTGCTCCGTTGCTGCCTGAAGAAGGACAAACCAACACACTAACAAACCACTAAACAACAAATTAACGACCAACAAATCAATAACCAACAAACTAACAACCAACAAACCACAACCAACAACTCAACAACCAACAAATCAACAACCAACAAATTAACGATCAACAAATCTACAACCAACAAACTAACAACTACCAAACCAACAATGAACAAAACAAGAACTAACCAATTAAAAACCAACAAATCAACAAAACAACAATCCAAAAACCAACAACTCAACAACCAACAATGCAAAAACCAACAAATTAACTACCAACAAATCAACAACCAACAAATAACTACCAACAAACCAACAACCAACAAATTAACTACCAACGAATCAACAACCAACAAACTAACAATCAACAAAATAAATAACCAACAAATCAACAACCATCAAACCAAGAGCCAACAAATTAAGATTGAAAGGATACATTATTTAACAAAAAAAAAGAATTTATCAAAAATAGTGTAAATCGGAAGCCGCAATGATATGTGCAAAAAAAGGTTTTGCTATTCAATTGACCTCCATACAGCGAAAATAGTTTGTTAAAAAATGTAAACCAGAAAGTTCAAAATAATAGACAAATATTCAAATGTCGACTTTGACAGTTGACAAGACTGAAAATGTAAACAAAGATTTCAGCAATTGCAAAACCTTTTCAAGAAAAATTTCAACGTTTGTTCTGTAAAAACAAAAAGATTAATTCGAGGATTTGCGACAAAATTTCTTGCAAGGAAGAGACAATCTCAATATTATTGTGAAAATTTTGTAACAAAATGAGATTGCCTATATTGGATTAGGGATCAACGGGAAACGAATAAAGTGACCACCCGGATCTACTGGTATCAGCAATTATGCTAGAAACACAATAAACATGTTTAACTAGTAACTACTACATTTATGGATAAATTACAATAAATTTATTTGACTTGAAAACTCAGTGTAATTTATTTACTAGAACAGGTAACAATTATTAATGATAGATATGGAAAGTAATAGGCTACTAAATATTGAAATGCACTTACCTGCAGGTCCTACCTAACTATACATAAGGAAATTAGGTTAGGGATAGGATAATATACACACACAAATAAAACAGGTAATACACAAAAAGTGTGTAAATACTTTATTCCTTTATTAAAATTTGCAAAACATAGATTTCACAAATTAAGGGTACTCATAAAGACAAAAAATATTCTTCGTGGAAAAATTTGGTTCCTTTCGACAGCTTGGTATTGGGGTTCCTTAGAAGAGAAAACGCTGCCTGAAAACAAACAAAATTTAGTAGGTTGGAAAATTAGTCTACGAAAGCGTAGACACCACCGTCGAATTGAGAAAAAAAACGTTAAAGTACAGCAAGTAATATTCAGAAAACCGTACTTACCTTTTGTTCGGGCGCCATATTTGTAGCGTTATTTTTAAAAAAAAAATTTATATTTTCCGCCACTACATACTAACGAACGTAATTTCGAATTAAATTTGGACTGCCACCAGGCAAGCCTGGTGACAGCCAAAAAAAGAGGTAAACCTGGATGAATAAACCGTATAATTTAAATAACAAAACACAAAAATAACAAAACCGAAGTAAGAAAAATATGGTACAAAAGAACAATAATATCAGAGGAGTATCGCTACAAAGGAAATTCTTAGATCAAAAAAATTATTATGCCAAATTCCACTTATTTAAGATTTTAATTTCCTTTTAGCTTGAACGACGCATTTATTCATAAAATAATGGATTTCAAATTTGGTTGTCGACACTAGTTTATAGGATCCTTTAAACTAAGATTTCACGGAAGTTTTGATAACTCTTGATCCGAAAGAAAAACGTAATAATAAGGTGTTACGAGCAATCGTTATCTAGCTTTACACTAAGGAATAAAAATAATCGATGCTGAATATTAAGCTACAGATATTAAAAACCTGGTAAGGGTCTCTTCGTGACTTTGGGAGTTTCCGGTGTTCCCGGGAGCAGTCGATGAAGCTTGGCGATTTCAATTTTAGTATCGGAAGCTTTAGCTCACCAGGGACGTGGTCCTTACATCAGGCCTCAATAGGTACAACCGTACAAGATGGCGGATGGGATAATCAAACTAGGGAGACCCAGAAACCCTTTAAAAAATAATCGCGAAGGGTCGCGGGAAATGCAGGAAAACTGGCTTACACAATGCTCAGGGCAATTGCGCTCTGTTTCTATATAAGTTATAGATAAGATATAGTTTTAAAATTTGATATTTTAAATTTCTTGTGGCAAATTTCCTTCCTCTGTCACGATCTTCTTTGATATGAGAAAAATAACAAAAAAAATCTGACAAGATCATTCTAACTATTTGAATTCGAAAATTCAGAAAAGCAGCCAACGATAAAGAAAGACTAAAAATATATAAAAAGGTTGAATACTTGTAGCGAATGCTACACACTGTATAAGCTCTTTGTAATTCCAGGTGTGCAACTGGTTTATAAATGCCCGCCGCCGTATCTTACCAGAGATGATACGGCGCGAGGGCCACGACCCGCTGCACTACACCATCTCACGACGAGGCAAGAAGCAGGCGGGCTCCGGGACCGTGGTCGGCGGTCTGGCCGCTACGGGCATCGCGGTCGCTGGCGCCTGGGAGGGGGTCGAGATTGAGGTAATTAATGTAGGATCACAGCTGCACTACACAATCTCGCGACGTTACAAAAAGCAGGCTGGCTCCGAGATCGTATTGGCGGTCTGTGCGCTACGGACATCGCGGTCGCTGGCGCTTGGAAAGGGGTTGAGATTAAAGTAACGTATGTAGGATCACAGCTGCACTACACCATCTTGGACGAGCCATGAAAGAAGTAGATAAATATTATTAGAGTGCATTACAAACTAGAAAAGATCAATCAGAAACAAACCCAAAGACAAGAATTTCTTATATATGCGAAATTATATGCGATGTGCAGTGCGTTTGCTCAAATAATTTGCATGCTTTGATACGCCAAGGCGATGGCGTTGGCTACTGCAAAGACAAGAATTTCTTGTCGTTGGGTTTGTTTCTGATTGATCTTTTCTAGTTTGTCTAGTAATATTTATCTACTTCCTTCATGGCTCGTCGCAAGATGGTGTAGTGCAGATGTGATCCTACATAAGTTTCTTTAATCCCGACCTCTTTCCAAGCGCCAAGAAACGACAAGAATTTGAAAAAAAATCTTGTCTTTGGGTTTGTTTCTGATTGATCTTTTCTAGTTTGTAATGCACTCTAATATATTTAGAGTATTCATAGCAATGGATTTCGCAAAATAACATAATCGAAGTAGATAAATTCCATTGTGCACCGACTCCAAATCCTACAGTCTGCACCAGCACCTGATCCACAAACGCGTGTTGTTCCAGTCGGACGTGGACCGCAGCGCGGAGCACGTGTACACGGACGGTCTGCTCGTGTACCGCAGCGACGGCGACGAGCTCTGCGACAACGAGGAGGGATACTCGTCGTCGGCCATCAGCGAGGAGGAGGTCAAGTACGACCCGACCGTGTGGCAGTCGGTCATACGCTACGGGCCCGAGGACAGGGACCTGCATCCTAATGCTAGAGGGTGAGTGGGAACTGAAGACCTGCGAGAAGTGGTGATAAACCACCTAATTATATGCGATGTGCAGTGCGCTAGCTCAAATAATTTGCATGCTTTGATACGCCAAGGCGATGGCGTTGGCTACTGCAAAGACATGGCTGCTTTGACTAAAGCATAAAGAAAGACCGGCTACCGGCTACTTAAAAACGGCGCGAATACCTGCGATGAGCTTTGTTGGTGTCGGCCAATCTACGTATCGCGTAGAGCGCTACCCCGCCCCCCTCTCCTGCTGAACTAATTGGCCACCGCGGGGAGTGTACTAGAATAATTCGGACCATTCAACTGGTTGTGTTTTGAAATGGCCGCTCTCGGGTCGATCTCCGTAAAATATTCTGCTTTTAAACAAAAATAATTATAAACAAATAGTTTTTGACATACTTACGCATGATATGTAACTGTGTGTTTTTAGCATTTCGAGTAGTAAGTTTTGCACTTATCAAAAGCGCATCCAGGCATTTTCAGCCTAAAACAACAATAATCACTCGGGTATAACGCACAGCTATCCTCCAAGACGTTCCGCGAGCGACTAGAGCGAACTGCTACGATTTGTGTTAGTTTTGCTCTGCCACTTTTCGAGGCCCGGTACCATGTCTACGTATGCTTTAGTCAAAGCATGGCTGCTTCAACAACACGACAGGCTACCTATAGGTAGTTATTACTCCGACGCCATAGCTTTTAAAATCGTTTGAAAATAGGAAGTTTGAACTGCAGGCGACTATACAACCGCACATCTGCCGTGTTTCCAACAGATTGAATAACGTACTTTTCACTTGGTTTCCAAAATAGTGTGCGGTTGTACTGCAAACTATTTGAGCTAACGAACTAAATGCGAGTAGTTATTTTTATTGCTGCCAATCTAGTACAGTCGTACCATTAAAATAATGTGCATAGAATTTTCGCCACGGCAAAAAATCAAATCAAAATCAAAAGCAAAGGTGGTATTTTCTTACACTTTCCATACAATCCACGAGCAGCACATCCGCTCGGTCGGCTATAGATTTCTATGCGCATTATATGTGTGGAAGATCTCAGTTTTATATCTTTATATCACGAAAATATAAAAATAGCTAAATAAAAAAGTAAAATAAATAATGAAAATAAAAATACTTTTGTTTTCTTGTATTATTCATATGACATTTAATTATATTACATATTGTCAAACATGACCATTGACATAAATCATGACTATGCAGACATAGATACATACCCGTTTCGTAGCGGATGTTTATGCGTTAAAAACGGCTGCTTTGGAGATGTATCCGATAACATCCGCCGTTTTAAAACTAGCCGTGGCCAAAATCGGAACTAACGCTCCTATGTTACTAAAACGTAACCCTTGTTTAACAGATCATAAGATCCTTGTCTCACGGTGTGTTTGTGTCGATGCTCAAATTTGAACGTTTCTGGTGGTTCATTACAGGGCCTTAATAGATGTGCGGGTAGGTATATACAAGGTGACTTTTTGATCATCGTCCAAATTCATACTGTAGGCTTGGTAAGTGATCAGCATCCTGAATCGATAACAATTTTTGTGAAATTCGTATAAAGAAATTTCGACTTCCCATAGTAATTCACTCAGAGTCCTGAGTGAATCACTATGGGGACTCGAAATTTCATTATATGAATTTTACTAAAATCGTTATTGGTTCATGATGCTGATCACTTACCAAGGCTCCAGTATGAATTTGGACGATGTTCATAAATTCACCTTGTATATATTAAGGCGATATGTAAAAGTTTTAGCGTCCCTTTTACTCCATATGTGAAAAAATCCTCAGTACGAGAGGGACGGATTCGAGGAAAAGTAGCAAAAAGTCGGATTTTTATTAATATAAAATGTACTAACGTTGCTATCAAAATTTTGTTTAACCAGGTCCTAGATGGGTTGTTCTCAAAATTTTTGTAGGTAACAAAATTGTAACAAAAATAAATCGTTACAAAAATGTAACAAAAAAAATTATAAGGGTTCGTTCATCATCGCTATATCCTTAAGTCCACGACTTTACTTGTGTTGAATCGTTGTTTAACGGAATAAAATTTAATGAAAAATAACGGGTTGTTATAAAAAATAATTTATGTAAGGAAAATAATTTATTCCATGTAATGAAATTTTGAAAGAAAGATTAAACATTCATTGAAAAAAATCAAATCTAATGATAATATTGAGCAAATTACAGTAACATTCTATTAATTAACAGAAAACCTTAATGATTTTTTTAAAGAAACCTAACGAATTCTACGTAATCAACTATTAAGAGTCGAGTCTCCGGATTTGTAATAAAATATTAAGAATTAATTATATATAACGCCCAAAATGCAACTTTTAGCAAAGCCAACTTTTAAAGTGGAAAGGATATCACTATTAACTCGCCCGCTCGCTAGAATACCGACTTTTCCTGTACAAAAAAAAACCAAAACAGGGTCCGCGGGAACAAAAAAGTCACACACACAAACAAACACACTTAATATACGATTTCAATGTAACCACGACTTTATTGTATAATTTTGTTACGTTACAAAAGAAAGTTACAAAAATAAATCTAAAATCACGTTTTCCTAACCTCAAAATATTTGCTGCTCATCACATGTGAGGAATGGAAAGAAGTTAATGGAATACACATGATCTCTATACAAAGTTCTTCTTGCTTGGCAAAACAAACAAAAAATACTTCTCACCTGTTCCTGCAAAACCTTGTGACAAAAATAATTCAAAAAAGTCTTTTTTTTTCTGTTCACGCAATCTTCAACTCACAACAGCCGTAAACAAAATAGCTGCTGCTTGACACTTATGTCAACTGTTTAGGGATATTCAACTTCCTGTGTAGCCATGAAGCAAAAAATATGAATATTCTTTTTTAACGTTATATCAGTGTTACAAAATCGTAACAAAAATATGGTAGAAAAAGTATTTGTGTAGACAAGGCCGTTTTTAAATATAAGAATAATGGATTAAATATTTTAAGAATAAATCACTTTTAAGTTCAATTCATAGCAAAGCAATAATGATAAACTTGATATTAGGGAAGGCGGACTTCACAATCTATAGGCGTTTTAGTAAAACTATTGTGAAATGGACACAAAAACTACAAAAATTTTGAGAACAACCCAGATACTGTTACAAACCATCTAATAAAATATAATTGCAGTCCATATGTCATTCTAAGTTGTCAAACCAGCAGAATTGGTGTCGAGAAAGACCTAATTTCAATGAATATTTGTATCAAGTCGAATTTCACCAATCCCGTTTCTGTTTAAGCGGATCCCTAGAAAAAAATTCCAAAAATAATATACTTTAATCAAAATAATAGTAAATTCTTCTTCCGTAGCGTCTTAATGACAACACATAATGTACAGATCATTATGGAACCACTTTCACAAAGGAACTTATCTGCTGGACAAAAATATCTTCACTTACTCGTATTTTCCTTACTAATTTTATGAACCTACAATGAATTTGTATGGGCGCGCTTGGGCATAGCCAGGGGGGTTTTTGGAGTTCAAACCCCCCCAAAAAGGTTAAAATATTGCAATCCTACCCCTGCTTTGACGTTTTTCGGATCAAGTGCCAAGCAACTGCTAGAAGCGTTTTGCGTTTGCAAACGATTTTTCACATACATAATGAATATTAATTTTACTTCGTGCACTTTTGTCGTTTTATTTTCTTATAACCCCCCGAAACTGAAACCTGGCTGCGCCCTAGTGGGCGCGGGTTTTGTTTCTCTGGGAAAGTGTGACTATGTTGTTTCATTTAAAATATGTGTCCCTTCTCACCCCGTATTTATTTTATTCACAAACAAAAATCCACAGCAAGTACATTCAGATTACTAAAACATGATATCAACTTATTGTGCCAGTAACTGATTTCATTGTGCACAAAAAGTTTCGAGAGTGATAGTTACAGCGTATGTAAACAAAATTCCAGAACGGCGGCAGTAGTGACGGTGACGACATCTGACGAGATCGTCGGCGACGACAACACGGTCGGCGAGGAGATCGCCAACACGGCCGAGAGCGGCAGCTCGAGCGGGGGCGGCTGGCACCCGCAGCTCGCGCACCTCCCGCAGCTGCCGCACCCCCTGCGACGTCTGCAGGTGAGGTACCCCTCGCACCTCGCCGCGCGCCTGCCGCCGCCAGTCGCCATCGAGCTCGAAGTCGCCACCACCGACACTTGGTGCCATACTTACTAAATCCTGGCGCCCTAGTACATAGTACCCTATTCGACACAAGGCCTTACTTATATCATTGACTAAGTATTACTACGTACAGTAAGACAACTCCCATACATCAAGGCGTAGCAAATTTATTACGCGCCCTTACGACATTATGTGTCGCCAGGTGTTGCAAATAAGCATAATTTGTTTAATTGGCTGCAAGTAAACTCTCATAGTTACCAAGTAAACAAGTCATTTCATTTCATTTATTTATTCATAAACAATTTTTACATCGTATTTGAAATAAAAGTAATTACAAATTATAAAATGTTATACTTACAACCTAAAAACAAAAATTAGACGTTAATAAGACAAACAAAGGATATTAGCAAATAAAAATCAATAAAAATGTCACATTATTCTGAAGTCAATCACAACTTAAGCTACCTATTTACATATTCCTCAACTGAGTAAAAGCAGTTTGTCAGCAGATACTGTTCTAGTTTATACTTAAATTGTTTAAAGTTCTCAATATTTTTCAGTTCAGTGGGCAATTTGTTGAACAGTTTTACTGCTTGATAGCGGCTGCAGTGACTCACCACTCGGAGCCGTGGGCTTGGTGTTTCGATATAAATATCTTGCCTTCTTGACAGTAATCGTTTTTTCTTATTGTCATTGCTCTCAAATTTATGAATATTTTTCACTAGGCCGCATAGTAGAACAAACATATAAAGGCAAGGAGCAGTAAATATTTTAAGATTCCTGAAGAATTCTCGACATGATGTCCAAGGTGGTATGCGAACCATGGTTCTAATGGTCCGTTTTTGTGCTATGAAAGCCCTATTCATGTTGTAGGCAAAACTATTTCCCCAGAATTTAATAGTGTAACGCAGTTTCGATTCAACCAATGCAAAATAAACGATTTTGAGTTGTTGCAGACTTATTTCATCCCTAAGACTGCGTAAAGCGTAACATGCTGAACTAATTGAGTTTTCTATAGCATTTAATTCCTCTTTCCAGTTCAAGCAACTGTCAATATTTATACCTAGAAACCTAACAACATCAACCAGTTTTATGTCATTGCCATTTAAAGACATATTAATATTAAGTTTATCCTTACTTTGTGAGGTAGTTTTGAACAAAATAGCGTTCGTTTTTTTTGTGTTTACTTCCAAATTGTTGACTCTAAACCAATTCCAGAAAGCTGAAAGAGCCAAATCACATTTATAATTCAGGTCTCTTATATTGTTTGCCGATATAATGGCATTAGTGTCATCTGCATATACTACAAGATTAATATCAGCTATTGAGTTTTTCATGTGATTAATTAGGTCATTCGTAAACATTATAAAAAATATTGGTCCCAGTATGGAGCCTTGCGGAACTCCTCTTGTTATTTTAACAATGCTGGATTTGTAAGATCTAGCTTGTTTGTTTTGAACGGACTCAATTTCTACGAATTGATACCTATTTTGGAAATAGTTTTGAATCAGTTTCAACACGTCTCCTCGTATGCCATAATGCTCTAGCTTTTCAACCAAGATGTCATGATCAACTGTGTCAAAAGCGGAACTCAGATCCAAGAACAGGCCTATCACCTTTTTTTTATAACTAATTTCGGACACTACGTCATTAGCTAAAGCGTCAACTGCGTCTACTGTGCCTAAGTTCCTTTGATAACCAAATTGACGACTATTTATTATGCTATTTTTATTTAAGTGTTTCAAAATTCGAATTTTCAGAAGTTTCTCAAATATTTTTGAAATTGTTGGTAGCTGTGAGATAGCCCTGTAGTTATTAGGGTCAGTCTTAGATTCTTTTTTATGTATAGGTAGGACTTTAGCAATTTTTAGCTGGTCCGGAAAAATGTTAGCTCTAAAACACTGATTAAAAAAGTTCGCTAATGGTTCTGCTAGAATATCTATATTGTCCTTAAAAATGGCAATTGGTAATTCATCATGCCCAACGGACCTTTTATTTACCATTTTGTTCACAATTTTTGTTATTTCATAAGATGTTGTTTGATTGCACGTCATATTATTACTAACCCTGTCTGTGTTATCCTGCGCTAACTTTAAAGCGTCCTGCGTCTGACACGATATTTTATATTTGCTGGCATTAATAGTTTCGGAAAACGCTTGCACGACTTCCTGAGGTTGGCTTATAATTCTGTTGTCTACCTTGAGCATTAATTTAGTTTTTAAGCAAGTTTTTTTCCTATTTCTGTGCCTGTTTACCACCTTCCAAATACCCTTTATACTGTCTTTTGCATTCAAGATTTCTTTTTGAACACTAGCTTTCTTTAGATTTCTTACAACCTTTTTGTATAATCTTAAATAGTTTGTTCGGTAAAGTAAGACGCTGGAATCGGTGTGGTTTTTATTGATAGAATTTAAAAATCTTTTCATTTTACTAGCCGTCCTGATTCCCTTCGTTATCCATGTGAGTTTATTTTCTTTTATCAAGTTGATTTTTCGATTGCACTTCTTAAAACTGTTGTGATATAAAGCTGTTAGTTTAGCAAGAAAAGAGTTTATACCCAAAATAGCCCAATTTACCTTTAACAAATTGGCCCTAAATTTTAATTTGTTTTTCTTACTGTGCGACCGTAATTGTTTAAATATTACTCTTTCAGTCTTGTTATTAAAATTAGTATTTTCTATCTCAATGCTGCAAATTAATCCAGCATGACCATCTGCCAAATTATTGTGGTCGACATCACTAGAGATCGATCGGTCGTCGTGGGGAATATTTGTGATGATATTGTCAATACACGATTTTGAGTCATTTCTTACAAATGTTATGGAATCTATTAGGGTTCTAAAGTTATAGCATGTCAGTAATCCTAAAAATTCACGTCTATACCTTGAATCTGATAAAATGTCGATGTTAAAATCACCTATTATTATACATTTTTTTATCAAATAATTTTTCTAGCAATTTCTCTAGTTTCTCGAGGAAATTCTCAAAGTTTTTTGTATCTGGTGTTCGATAACAGCAACAAATATAAAGATTCGTGCTAATATCTTTCACTCCACATATTTCAAAGTAGTTAATTTTGTACAACTGCTTACAGATTAGTAATTCCTCGCACTCTGTTTGTTGAGAGCATAATATTAGGGTCCCACCCCTTTGCTTGTTCGTACGTGTGTTGTAGGCAGCAATATCATAACCATTTAGTGCAAAAAGCGGAGCACAGCTACTGTTCAAGAAATGCTCACTGATACAAATATACGAAAAAGACTGCTCATGGCCGTCCAAATACAGCTCCAATTCATCCTTCTTGTTAAGTATTCCACATAGGTTTTGATGGTAAATGTTCATCATAGTACTCATACTCGCAGTTGACAAAGACGGTGAACTATGAAAAGGTTCAAAGACTTCATTTTCTACAGTGTTCACGAAAAAACGCCAATTCCGTTTGAGATCCGACACTTAATTTTTGCTTGTCTGAGACTAATTCGGTGGAGGTCTGAGCCTCTTCATTAAAAAAAGACTTACTACTTGGGGTGAATGAATATCTTCCAGCTTTGTCCTTGACATAGTGCGAGTAGGTTCCATGGTAATCAAGGCTCAATATTTCCCTTAATAATTGTCTACACTTAACCACTTTAGGGAGCTTCCCACTTTCTCTGCCATAGTGATAAGACATATTCAAATAAGTTGCATTTGAGAAACGCGAACATAGAAGGTCAAACATGTTGTTAATTGAAATCTTATTCATGTATCTATTTTCATATACATCACACAGTACTACGTTAGTATGGGTTAATTGACTAAGGTGATGATGCAGCATTGCCTGCATGATTAGGAGGTCTGAGTCATTTGTACCTGCCATTACTATTACATAATCTAGGTTTGTATAATCCTTACAAAAGAGACTACTCGAGCCCAAGACCTGTAATAGGCTGTAATAGCTCTGCTAAAAAAAAACTAGAAGGCCCGAAGTTGACAACACTAACAATGAATACTTCAGCGCCATCTATTATCGAAGTAGGAATTATTTTTATGTTACGTGACATCGCTGTGCCACTAGCGTCACCAATCGGTCTTTTTTAAGGATTTAGCAACGCCATCTACATTTCGTTAGAATTTTACACCTTTTTTGTGGCTACAAACTGATGTATGGGAACTGCTATTCTATACGTAGTCTATGCTTATATTCTGTCTCTGCTTGACAGGGTAAGGCCTTCGACACAAGGCCATACTTACATTCGGGCTCTCAGCTTGTTCTGGCCATGTCCATAATTCAGCCGTGTCTATGTCTGTAGATCAGTTTGTCCAAAGTTTTTTCGGACTGAGCCACGATTGTTGCACAGTTATCCCAGGTATTGGTGCGGTAGGCGGGGCGACTGGGTGGCAACTTCGATATTTTTTATACATGTTCTTGTAATGTAATAAACTTCCCTGTATGTGTCCATTTCAGTTAGAGTCTAATTTTTTTTTTTTCAAATCGCTTTTGTTATCTCGGTTTGTTCAGATTTATATTGCTACGCGACTTTATATTCCCTATGCCCTTGAAAGTTTTAAAGGCGCACTAAAGGTATGGATATAACCTTCCTTTTTCTTTTTTTTTTTTTTCATTGGTTTTAATTAATAGTTGTAACGTACCAAATGTTTAGTGCGCTTTTGAAATAAATCTGTTGTATAAATGGTGCTACAACTTGTATGTTAACATAGTCATTGTATAAATGGACGGACATGAATGTTATTGTATAAAGCTTGAATTATTTAACGATATGTTCTCGTAAATACTTGCATTGTGATGAATTTGCTGGTGGAATGTTCATCCATTTATACGATATTTTTATTTCAAGGTGGTTGGAGAGGTCGGTGTTAAAACACTTTTTATTTTATGAAAAGAAACAACAAAAATTATGTTTTAAGAACTTATATTAGTTAGCTCGTTCCTTAGTTGTTGAATTTAAGATTAAATAATGTCACCTCTAAGTTGATTTTCTGTTGAAACATTTTTATTTGAGTTCCTGTTGTATTTGTTTAAATAAATATCTAAAAGTACCATCGTTTTTCCTTCAATTTGTAGAATTTTAGTTTGTAGAGTTGTTTTTTATAAAATAAATGGGTGTTTTAATGCCGGCATCACCTGATTGCATTTCTACATTATCGCACGCTAGATTAAGAATTTTTCAATTTTAGCCTAAGACGTTTTTGTACTCTAATAACCTTTTTGGAATTTTTTATTGTGTAAGTCTGCTTCTTAATATTTTTATAACATAATTTGCATTTTCAAATCAAACTGCTTATTAATAAAGTCAAAAATAGTCTATTCTAATTAGCTTTAAATGCACGTGAGACAAAATCTCTTCTAACATAATATGCATTTTCAAATGAAATTTTATTCATAAAGCCAAAAAATACTCCATTCAAAAATTTGCTTTAAATGCACGTGAAATAAAATCTAAATTGGGTTGTGGGTGTTCAGGTGGTGCCGGCTGGGCGCGTGGCCGAGGGCGGGGACCGCGACAAGTTCAAGTGTCTGTATCTCCTGGTCGAGACGGCCGTCGCCGTGCGCCAGAGAGAGAAGGAGCAAGGAGAGGTCGTTGTCTAGCCGAGGTGAGCCTTGTTGCCTTTGTCATGGGGCCGGTATCTACTGCGCAAGTCCAGTGGTAATCGTAATGAACTTCACCAGAATGTGATACCAGGATAACATATACAAATTCAACGCGTGCAAAAGAGATGACGTCTTAGGCCCACTTGCAGCATGATCGAGAAAAAATCCTTAACCCTCGGGTTAACTAACCCAAGGGAAGAGTTAACTAACCCAACATTTCATTAGTTCTATTGCACCATGATAATATCGAAGCGGGTTAATTGACATTTGACATTTATTTAGAATGTTACCATAAAGTAATTAGTTGCAACCAATGAGGTATAGTATCTATATAATGTCATTGGAAACAACACATTTTAGGTCAAACTGGTAACATTACTTCGCTAACCCGAGTTTAACTCAAGGTGAGAGTCATGTTAATTTCTAATGACTTTCTCTTAGTTTAACCCTAGTTTAACCCGAGATTTTGATTGGTGCAAGAGACCTTTTTCTTAACCCTCTATTTTTTGACTTAACCCGAGTTAAGAACATGCTGCAAGTGTTAGGCCCACAAGCAGCATGTTCTTAACTCGACTTTAACTCTGGTTATGTCAAAAAATAGAGGGTTAAGAAAAAGCTCTCTTGCACAAATCAAAATCTCGGGTTAAACTAAGAGAAAGTCATCAGAATTTAACCCGACGCTCACCTCGAGTTAAACTCTGGTTAGCGAAGTAATGTTACCAATTTGACTTAAATTGTGTTTTTTTCCAATGACATATAGACACTATACCTCATTGGTTGCAACTAATTACTTTATGGTAACATTCTATATTCTATATTTCTATAAAATATTAATACATTTATTTAATTTCATTTTAATCTTTAGAATTTTAAGTTTTTTCTTTTTTTCACCTGTTTTTTTTTTTGTATTTTCTCTATAAGTATTAATACATATGTACATGTTCATACCTGTTCTTCATACTGTGAAGGAAGAGCTTGACGCCTATAGCACAGGCACATAAACCCCTTTTAGGCGTCAAGGTTAGTCTACTAATTTGTTGTATCTCTGTTTTCATGAATAAACAATTAAACATATTATTATTATTCTAAATGTCAAATAATCGCTTAGCTCGTTTACTAACCCGCTTCGATATTATCATGGTGCAATAGGACTAATGAAATGTCGGGTTAGTTAACTATTCCCTTGGGTTAGTTAATCCGAGGGTTAAGGATTTTTTCTCGATCATGCTGTGTGTGGGCCTTAAGCGAGCTTCGCCCGATCGATTATTAATGTGAACGCAATCCCGAGTTTCAAACGTCAAAGTTAAGTCCATTACGAACTGGTTATGAAATATGTGAGCAGCTGACGTTGCTCCATCACCAAGTTTCAGGATTATATGAAGTCCTCTTTGACTTGGTAGAGATATTCTGACTCATTGTAAACAATCTCTATCCACTTTTCACCGTAGGTTATACAACCTATTCAATTCCTGAAGTTGTTTGGCATAAGTTTTCATTATTGTATATGCAGAGATAAAATTTAAACATAGAAAACTAAGAGCTTGTTTGATTCGATGTATGAGGAAGCAGCGAAAGAAGTGTATCAGGATCATAGTAGATGGAGATTTGTAGCTTCTGTCTATATCCCTCTGAGAGATAGGCGTGATGTATGTATACAAGGTGACTTTTTGATCATCGTCCAAATTCATACTGGACGCTTGGTAAGTGATCAGCAACATGAATCGATAACAATGACTGTATAATTCGTACAATGAAATTTCGACTTCCCATAGTAATTTACTCCCAGTCCTGAGTGAATTACTAATGGGGAGTCGAAATGTAATTTTATGAATTTTACAAAAATCGTTATTGGTTTATGACGCTGATCACTTACCAAGGCTCAAGTATGAATTTGGACGATGTTCACAAATTCACCTTGTATTTCAAATAAATTATGCAATTCGAAATCGTGAGAAACGTGATATAAATGACTAGGTACCTAAATAATTGGTAGTTTCACAAATGACCTAGATTAATGGAATTGCTTACGTACTTGTTAGTTAACTTTGTGCTGAATAATGAAATTAACATTTACACATGTTGCAACCGTTGTACTGAATTAGCAATGTAAACATTTGCAGGGCCATATCATCAAAACGACACGAACAAAACGCGCCACGGAAGAAGAAAAAATATTAGCGGTCTGTTGCTGCTAAAATGGACGTTCCGGCTATGAGTATAATGATGATATTCCCTTGAACCTTCCACTGTGTACGGGTTGTTTAAGAATATCGCGTTTTATACGACTGTAACGCTAAAAGTTTAAATTAGTTGGGTTTTCCACTTGTCTTATTACTATGTAAAGAAATGGTATAATTTTCCATACTAACTGTACGTTTTTCAAATTAAAATGATAATAATAATGATAAATATTGATAGTAATACTAATATAACGTACCTACTAAATAATAGGTAAATATTTAACATGTTGATAGTTCAATAACTTTTCGTATTAAAGTTATAGTTCATTGTATAACACTTAGATGGTTCATAGTGTAATAGATACAATGGTGTCGATTCGGCGCAACACAACTTAACTTATTTGACAGGACTAAACTTATTTTGAGCGTCCTGTCTTTGTATTTTCGATACAGAAAGAAAAAGACAGAACCCCTAAGTTCAGTCCTGTCAAATATGTCACGTTATACCGAGCATTATTGTCGCACATTTTACAAAATAATGATGTAGAAGTTATTAAGACGAGGCCTTCCTTAGTCGCACAGCGGCTTTGCAATCATAACCCGTAGACTGACTATTATAAAGTTGAAAATCGCGTGCGCCAAAATGCGCGCGAAACGATTCAGAACGAGTCTAATTTTAAGATTAATATCGACTAAAATTACAATATTGCATTTAAGTCATTTTTCAATTTACATTGGTTAATAAAAAAGATTTTCGTATTGATAGTAAAACATGACACATAAAAATCAAAAGGATTAAACGCAAAACCAAAAAAACACTCAAAAAGAGACTATTTTCAAAAATAAAATCCTTTGAGCGAAATTTTTCCGATTACGTAACGCTACTTACAACGTAAAGATAAAGGTTTGAAAAAACATGTATATATAAGTTTCATATTGATTGCGTCTGTGGTAGATTCAGTACAATCGTTCAAAAACTGTTGAAAAAAGGAGGCCTCCTCTTAAATATAATAAAATAACACCAAATGTGATCTATTGATTTGAGGGTTGTGTGAGAGTGTACTACATACATATTTATATCAAGTAATCTTGATATTACTGTTAAGTACATAATAATAGATGATTCGGCTTCTTTTTTAAATGATTTGTCACCATTCTGATCTTATTTTAAAACATCTCTTCAATCACTTTGTAGATCTAGTCTTCACTATCAGCCACCATTTTAAATACTCTCGTATTTTAGTAAACTTACAAACTAATATTATATGTATATAATATATACAAGGTGAATTTGTCAACATCGTCCAAATTCATACTTGAGCCTTGGTAACTCATCAGCATCATGAACCAATAACGATTTTTGTAAAATTCATGGAACGAATCACTATGGGGAGTCGAAATTTCATTTTACGAATTTCACCAAAATTGTTATTGATCCATGATACTGATCACTTACCAAGCCACCAGTATGAATTTGGACGATGATCAAAAAGTCACCTTGTATATATACAGGTTGGAAAAAATTTAAGGGCCCTGGAGGAGAACTACGTTAAATCCTTTAGTTAGCTCATTTTACTGAAAGGAAACATTCCTTTATTTTTTTAAAGTAACAAAACTGCAGTTCTAGGTATTTTTAATATAGAACAAGGAATAAATATTCAATTTCATGGGTATCTCGTACGAACAGATGAGTGTAAGACAAAATGTTTATTAGACAAATTTTATCCTGAACAATAATCCTACCGATTCGTATAATAAAATTGCGAGGGTTTATTTTATTTTTATTTTTAGTTGGTTCGATTACCGGGTGAGACAAGCGAATTTCAGAATATCTTTTAATGCAGTTTCATTTCTTTTAAAAAATAAAGGATGTTTCCTTTCAGTAAAATGAGCTAACTAAAGGATTTAACGTAGTTCTCCTCCAGGGACCTTGAATTTTTTCCAGCCTGTATATATAAAACACTTCGCATGTATTTGTAAACGTTAACAAATACGCTTAGATCAGTGCCTCCGAAATTGGGCTATCTATAGATCATTTTATGATTCCTTCACTGGTATGGAATGGATCGAAGATCAATTTTAGTTGAACTAGTTCAATTTGTTTCAAACCAGGTTTTTGGTTAGGGGTGTGAATTTTTACAGTATGTGTAAATATTGTTGGTTTCTCTTTGCCATTTGCATATTTTTGTGCCATTTGCATATTTTTGTGCCATGGGCATAACCAGTCTATATTTTAACAGCCCGAAATATATTGGGTGTTGAGATGAAGTTGCGGAAGCCGGAAACTGGCGATAGTACTCATCCATACGGACAACTTTTACTATGGAGCCAACCCCGAAACGCGAAAAAAAATCTGCTATTCCATAGAAAAGTTACATAGCTCGAAAATGTATGACAAAACAGTTTTTTTTTTCTTCGCGGAAAGTTGTTCTTATACACGGGTAGTATCGCCAGTTTTCGGCTTCCGCAACTTCATCTTAACACCTTTTAACAATATATTTAATAATTGGGCATACTTACATTTCACACTCGGTACACCCGCGTTTCACCGACTATACACGGTGTACCCAGTGTGGACTGTGACTTGCAGTTGACACTCGGAACACCTCGGGCACGCCGATATATTTTTTTATTTATTTTACATTTTAACTGTTTAATTGTATAATTACAGCTTAGAGACAACATTTTAAAACAAACATTTACACATATTTAAAAACATACTTGTCTATGTTAAAATTAACATTTGCAATAATTTAGTTATTTTAATACTTATGTATAGTGAAAAAATACTATATATTATTAAAAATATACATACTATTATATACTGCCAAAATTACCTGTGTAAATACCCGCCCTAGGGAGTTGTAGTTTGTAAGGAAAAGTTAGTTGTAGTCTGTAGCAGGAGAATGTGGAGAAATAATTTAGTTATTTTTGTAAGTGATTTGATTTCAGTATCCAAAATGTTGCGTTTGAAATATGTTCATTTTTAAACTTTAAAATTTAGATTACCATAGATAAATAAAGGAAGGATAGATTGCTATCTCCTTGTACTGTTCGCAATACTAAAAATAACGTTGCTAGATGGCGTTACTTGTCTCGCTGCAAATAAAATTTGTCTGAAATCGACGAAATATAGCATTTTACTGTACTGGATCATCATATTTATTTATTTTATGAATAAAAACACGAAATTTTCTTAACATCGCATCAGAAAACTGTGAATTCTTAATCAGGTGTCATTAATCAATTAAAACTTTCGGTGGTAAGCTGGCAATCTAACTAAGCGTGCAGATGGTTATTCCGAATTCCGGTAGATGGCGCACATATTGTCACACGTATTGTCGTATTCTAGCAAATTTTTGTTTTTGTGGGCGCAGTATAGTTGCTGCACACACACTCATCGAATGTCGTTTCATCAACTGTTTGATAGATGGCACTAGGTATGTCACAATTCATCTAGTATAGTAGCGACATCAAAAATAATAAGTCGAACTACTAGGTACCGGCGAAAATAATAAATTTTACGCGGGCTTTGTTCTAATGTATGGAGTGAGCAATCTATCCTTCCTTTATTTATCTATGGTATTATTTACTATAAAATATAAGGTTAAGTAATATTAGTTAGCGAAACTCAAAATATAGGTAGTACTAGTCTATATGAACAATTGTTTGTATGGGAGCTAAGCGAAATTCTTAAAATTTGTTTTCACCTTTCCATACTGGACCAGTCAGCTGATCGGAGCAATTTGTATGGGAGGAAGAGAAAAAAAAGTTGCGAATTTCGCTTAGCTCCCATACAAACAGTTGTTCATATAGACTATTACTACCTATGTTTTGAGTTTCGCCAACTAATATTATTTAACATTATAGAACTGGTTACAGAAGCAACATTCGCTTCCATTATTGTTGTACTACCTTTTGCCCGCGACTTCGTGTGTGCAAATATCCTTATAATATTCCTTGTATATATACAAGGTGACTTTTTGATCGTCGTCCAAATTCATACTGGAGGCTTTGTAAGTGATCAGCATCATGAATCGATAACAATTTTTGTGAAATTAATTTAATGAAATTTTGACTTCCCATAGTAATTCACTGCCAGTCTTGAGTTGATCACTATGGAGAGTCGAAATTTCATTTAATGAATTTAACAAAAATCGTTATTGGTTCATGATGCTGATCACTTACCAAGGCTCAAGTATGAATTTGGACGATTTTCACAAATTCACCTTGTATATATATATAAACCTTCCTATTGAATTACTCTATCTATTTAAAAAAACCGCATCAAAATCCGTTGCGTAGTTTTAAAGATCTAAGCATATATAGGGACAGACAGACAGCGGGACGAGACTTTGTTTTCATACTATGTAGTGATATGATGTAGTGTCGATGCTTTCTATGTTTCATCAAGTACTGACAATCGCAAGTATAAATCATATGTAGTGATATATGTACAGACCGTACATCCTAAACCGCTGATCATAGAAACATGAAATGTAGTGTTGTAGAAGTCGAAGAGATTTCTAAATTCACCCCTAATAAGGAGGTGAAACGAAGTGTAAACTTTTGTACAGGAAAAAGCGTTCCCAACGAGTGCTGCAACAGTTTTTATTCAAAGTACACGCGGACGAAGTCGCGGGCGTCCTCTAGTTTTATGTATGACGTCGGCAGATCGTAGAATTGGTCAGATTGTAAAGTATAAAATGTTTCGCCAAAAGTCAAAAATAGGTGCGACGACGAGCGAAGCGATTTAGGTTTACATGTAAATAAATTTTGGTAGCCGAGCGAGGCGACCCTCCTATTTTTAACAGAAATATGATCTGGGGCTCTACCGCGTAATTCTCGATTTGTATCAACTTCAAGCAAATGCATGCGAAATTCAACGCGTGCAAAAGAGATGGCATGTTAGGCGGGCGTCGTCGCACGCACGTCAAATTTCAATCTCAAGTTGATGTTGATGAAAATGAGAATTACGCGGTAGACCCACTGCTCAGGCACATCGTGATATGCCCAATTCTACAATGTACCGACGAAATATACTCTGTTCCAATAGAAAAAATAATGTTTTTAAACAACATGATATCCTAAAACTATTTTTTGCTGTACAATTTAAACATTACTGTGAGTTTACTTTTATTCGTTTAAACTAAAATGTATATATTTAAATGTAAACTAAAAAAGGTAATAACGTTGTTTACAAATATTATTTCCTTTATCGGTATAGAATATATGTGTGCGCGGATGAAAAAAGGGTTTGAGAATGGCGGACGTTTTATATCTATCTATTTCACTTGCACATAAAGGCATCGGCGTATCAGCCGCTATTCTCAAACTATCAAACACGCAACGACACCCGCACGGCGATATAGACACATTATAGCCGATTCTGAAATAAATAAATAAAATAAAAAGACATTTATTTAACACACCATTATGGACAAAGTAGTACAATGTTCTTAAACGTAAAGTTGTATGGCACTGTTAAAAAGGACGGTGACTCAGCATATGTTCTTATACCAACGGCATTAGGAACGCTGTTATTCTGCCACCACCATTAAAAGAAAAAAAAACATACTTAATTAACTTACTATTTACTTTAACCTAAACATATTCAATAAAATCATCGTATAGTTAAATATTAAAACAGAAAAATAATAAAACATTATTGTAATAGAATAAAATATTAATCTTGGATATAAAATTTGGATATATATGTATTATATTTTTACCAATATATAAACTTATATTACATAATAAATATTAACATTACATACATACTTTATCGTAAGTCGGTATTATTTTATTTTTGCCTTGAATTTATTATTGAAGGCTTTAATTTTAGTTTTAGTGCTGTCAAAACTAAATTTTCTTCATCGCAAAATAGTCCTTGGGTTTAAGGAACAGAAGTTAAATTACATTGGAAAATTTTTAGTTTTGACAGCACTATAACTAAAATTCAAGCCTTCAGAATCGGCTTTATTATCTATATCTATGTAACGAAGCTTGTTTGTTAAGGTGATATACCGTGCTAGCAAAGGTCCCCGTTACTCCAGGCAGAAAGACCCGCAGTGCGAAAGGGACGGAATCGGGGAAAATTGTCAAAAAGTCGGTTTTAAATTAATGCAAAATTAACTAAAATAGCTACAAAAAATTCCATAACCAGTAATTTAGGTGTAGTTAAAACCCATCTAAATAAATATTTTTCAAGTCTGTATGCTATCCTAATTTGTCAGAATATCAAAAAAAGTGTAAATTTAGACCTGATTTCAATAATTATTTCTATCGAATGAAATTTCTCCTATCGCGTTTCTGATAGACCAAAATCTAGTAAAAGGTCCCAAAATTGTTAAACTAATTTATTTTACTTGGAACTTCATTAAAAGAGCAGATAAATAACTTCAAAAAGTGTCAATCTCCACGGTATAGCCCCTTAACGTGCAAAAGAGCAAGTAGCTAAAAATAATATAACAGTTTTCTTCTGCAACATTTTGGAAAATAACTTGTATATTGACCCTTTTCATTGAGTATATCTATTTTGAAGTGAGGAGGTCTCCATTGCGCCTGCGATTTAGTTAGATGATGTGTTTTTAATATTTAGATTAATTCGCTCAAGTGGAGCCGTTACAAAATTTACTATATTGTTTGAATTAATATCTTGATTGTTGTAACTGATTTAATTATTGATTTATTTTACGTAACAATAAGTAATGAGCATGGCACGTTTAATTTAGCCGATATTTTGAGAGGAGTCTCATTTCAAAAGTTTATTACTTTATTTTTATATGTCAATCGATTGCTTACAAATAAATATACACAATATTTTCCTCAATCATATTCCCTAACAAAATGGCTTCCTTTCTTTGAAAAAAGACAACAAAATGGCTTATTTCCAGTGAAAATATGACCATTAATGTTGTACCATTGTCAATATTTCACTGTCAAAACTATACAAGTGGAAATAAGCCTTTTTGACATCACACTCATTTGTTCTTAATTCCAATTACTCGCTGATCATTTTCACGAGCAGCGTGTTGAGGTACACTCATGGATTTCAAAAGTTTAGATGAGCCCTGGCACCCAAAATCTATTGCATTGTTTTTAAAATGTGTGCGTTAACATAATGCACTTATGAGTGCGCAATCTGTCTACCTACGGTCAGCAAATTGATCAGACTACCTACTAAAGTTGATAAAATTATCACTGTGTTCAGATGAGCACTGATTCCAAACGTGTGAGCGTACCCCTTTTAAAGGTGGAAACATTTTGGTGCTGTCATAGTATGGTAAGGGCTTATCTTTACTTTTGAAATCTTTGTGTACACTTTCTTCAGTTTCACCGCACTTTGTGTTGATTATAAGTTATATCTTGAATTATATTGGTATTTGAACCAGCTGTACAACTTGACGATCTAGAACAGGGTTTCTCAAACTTATAGCCCCACGTACCCCTATAAAGTTTCCTAGTCGACTGCGATCCACTTTAAAACAAACTTTACATTTAATTATTGTAAAAGATATTACAGTCACTAAGTAGATGATGTTTTTAATGATGGGTGGGCTTATTTCTTGTCGTAAATTAAGTCGATTTTCGGAGCAATTTTACTCAATTCGCGTGTTGCCAGTCAGCTGCCATAACGTAAATCTTTTCACGAACCCCTTACGATCAACTGGAGAACCCCTGGGGGCTCGCGTACCCCACTTTGAGAAACCCTGATCTAGAACCATTTGTACCCCCTAAGAAATAGCCCCGAGGGATATAGTACTTTACCAATGGGAACCTTATCAGTGACGTTGTCCAAATTTTTCTAAATGAATGCCTGGAAGTACAACAAAACACAGTAGTGGTACCCCAGAATTGCGTTAATTAAAGAATCTTTAGAAACGCTGTGACGTTGAGTTTTTCCCTTCAGCCACATTCGTAACCAAATTTTCGTAACCGGTTACGAATGTGGACTTTTTATCAATTTCGTCGTGTAGCGACACTCGAAACGTCAGTTGTCCTTTTTGCATTAGATTTAGTATAAATATAAAGTTGCGAGGGACTCCCTCGGTACGAAATTTAACGTAAATATGTCAAGTATAACGTTAAGAGGATTCCTTCGGTACGGAATTTAACCTAAATATGTCAGATGACGTTTGGAGCCTATGCGAACCCTGCTAAAGAGTTGATGGTGAAAAAGTTGACACCAGTGTAGCGACACTTGTCATTTTTGAACGGGTGAGTGTTGCGACCCGGGTAGAATACTCGGTGTGAGTTTACGGACGACTATTTGAGCTGCGTCCATAAACTAGATGTTGCTACACTGGTTCTAATGCCGTATCTTTCGCACGCGTTGAAAACTGTATACTCTATCCTACTGTCAGTGTTAAAATCTGATGAAATTATTAATTTAAACGTTACTCTGGGGCAAGCATGTCAAACTTGCGGCCCTCTACGCATTTACCGGCGGCCCGATCCAAATTTAAGAAAGCTTTCTGTTGCGGCCTGTGAGCGTGTCCGCAGATAGAATTACCCCTCAAATTGATAATAATTTATTTAAAGACAAAAGATTACAAATTTCTGGGAAAGGATTGTACAATACAATACAATACAATACAGCTTTATTGTGACACCACAAAAGAAAATACAATTAATTGAACTTAAAAATACGAGTACAGAGGGTAAGTACAAATAGGCGGTCTTATCGCTTAAAGCGATCTCTTCCAGACAACCTTTAGGTGGAAAAAATTGTAATATATTTTTATATTGTTTTACTGCTAATTATTAAATTACCTGTACTACTCTATCTATATGCAATGAGTTCTTTTTTTGTATGGTTGCGTTTTGCGGCCTACTGATTCTACGGTCTTTATGCGTTTGGCCCACCAATGACTATGAGTTTGACATGCCTGCTCTGGGGTATCGGGGGTACAATTGGTAATAGACCATTGTTAATTATCCCATAAGTCTACCTCTCTACCCTTTTCCCGTACCGCCATCACTACCAGATACTACCAGAAGGCCGACTCCATACAACGAGCGAAAACAGACGCACACATGCATATACGCGTACGTATGATGATCTCGGCAGAATAGTGTATTGGCATTCGACCGAGATCGTCGTACGTACGCGTATATGTGTGCGTGCGCCTGTTTTCCCTAGTTATGCGAAGTGAACCTTCTGTAAGTGGTTTTTTTGTACCGCCTTACTGAATCCAGAGGCAGGTATCAATGGCTATATTTATAAACCAATGTATAAGTGATTTTGTTTCCGGACAGTATGCTGCACAATATAATATTATAAAATAAGAATAATTTAAAAAACAATACTTCGTACCACGTTTGTTCAGTATAGGTTTTAATTCCCATATTGTATGTAAAATCTCTATTCAAAGTTTGTTATGCGGTAGAGTATAAATTTTCGTTGAAAAGTGGTGTTCTTTTCGTTAATTGACCTGAGTACAGCGATCGGCGTTAGTTTAGATATTTTAGTGACTATTTGAGTTTCTGTCTGTATATAGTTGTGTGTAAGATCGTATCGTATTAGTGATTAAAAACTTGAGTTCACTATCAATTGTATTTTTATTTAAAATTCTTATACAAGGTATGGGTTTGTCAATCATCACATCCTTAGAGCGTGTTTAATGCTCTCAGCTCATCCTATAAAATGTCAGATATGTATTGTGCAAATATTCTTAATACGTACCTACTTACTAAATATACATTTCATTTGGAATTATTTTATGGGTAGTATTTAAACGAACAATTATAGATTCAAATGTGAAAAATACTGAATACAGCGTACTAAAATACTAAGTGGGCGAAAGAATGTGGGCCAATAAAAATTTTGAAAACGGAGACTTAAAAATACAAACTTGAGTTGGATAATTCTCAGGCGAACAATTTTATATTTTAGTGACAATTTAACTTTAAGTATTAAAACTAGGGACACCGCCTCGCACCGCTCGGCTCCTTTATCTCACATATAAACCGAACACGCTCCTCGCTTCGCTCGTCGTCGCACCTATTTTTTGGCATTTGGTGAAATATTTTCAACTACATATTTTAAATTCGTCCACTCAGTATTTTAAGTCGCACGCTTTGGTATTTATTCCGTCGCTAATTATATTTTTATTAACTCGATTAATAATTTCCCGTATTTTATTACCTGGATATCGCTTATCTCAAAACAGATAAATCCATCCAAAAACACTCGGTAGAGTTTGCGTAAAATATTGTATATACTCCCATTCTGTAATAACTGGTTTGTTCGTCCAAGTGCAATAAGCCAATTGCAACATCAAAAACAGTTTATAAGTACCTAGATTGTTTATCCGATGTTATAATACATTATAACACCGCGATTGGGCCAATTTATAAACCGCTAGAGACCCAATCAACAACAGAAACGAGAAAATTACCGAACTTATTTCTTAAGCCATTTCTCATTTTTCGTGAAATTGTGTACATAAAGACGATATTTTTCATGGTCGTAGATAAAGTATTGTGTACAACTGAACATAATTAGACATTGGTACCGATTCGTTGAAGCACATCTTAACTTATTTGACAGGACTAAACTTACTTTAAACGTTCTGTCCTTGTCTTTTCGATAAAGAAAGAAAAAGACAGGACGCTTAAAATCGGGTTAGTCCTGTCAAATAAGTTAAGACGTGTTATGCCGAATCGATACTTACCATTAGGACACTCGTGTAAAATTATTACGAAACTCACTTCGTTCGTTTGAGTTTCGTAAACAAGCACTCATATTCCAACGTCTCAAATTATGTAAGAGTTGCACAAAATATTATTGTATTACAAATTGTAGTTCGTTACGTAAACAGCTAGAGGCGCTGTTCAATTTCTCATATAAATATTTTACGCAGTCGCTAGATCGAGGGCTTAACCAAGCTAATGAATCTAATAATACAGAAATCACAAAAAAAATTAGCTGCTCCATGAAAAAGGTACATTTTGGTCAACTAGTTATGTAGGTAATACAGCACTAACAGAAATTGATATGCCGAAGACATACACAGAGTGTTAAGATAAAGTTGCGGAATGCGGATCTTTGAATGCAGTTTTGTTTCTTTTAAAAAATAAAGGAATGTTTCTTTTCAGTAAAATGAGCTAACTAAAGGATTTAAGGTAGTTCCCCTCCAGGGCCCTAAAATTTTTTCCAACCTGTAGAACTAACCGTCGAATCGCGAAAAAAAATCAGCTGTTCCATAGAAAAGTTACATAGCCACCCGAACAAAATGTATGAAACCACGTTCTTGTTTTTCTTGATTTCTTAATTTTTTTTCACGAAATGTTTGTATAGGCGTGTACTATCGCCAGTTTCCGGCTGCCGCAATTTCATCTTAACACCTGTATATCAGCATTTTAATTCACCATTATAATCACGATATCTTAAAGCAGCTTAAAAACCAGAAGTTAAACGGCTCTGTCATCAATCGGTAACAGTATCAAGTTAAACGGCACTGCCTCAATCGGTAACAGTATCAAGTTTGTTGAAGACCCCGACTCGTCTCTTATTGCTCACGTTGCCTGGTTCCGGCGACTTCCTCTTCCGGTCGCCATCTAAAGAGGTGCCAGTCTCCTCGATGACTATGTCCTGAGTCGGTATGTCCAGGAGGAAGGTGTCGAACCCGCTCTTTTGTAGCTCTGCCTTGTCTACCATCTCGCCATCTAGGGGCAAATAACGGAACTTAGCCATCCATCCATCCATCAGCCTCGGGGCTCGGTTGGTGATCATTGAACTTTGTTCCTGGTCCCTGTCCGGGTCTCCGGTGTGGGTTCGGGCGGTTGATTGGATTTCACCTTTCGATCATCGTCCAAATTCATACTGGAGTCTTGGTAAGTGATCAGCATCATGAATCGATAACAATTTCTGTGAAATTAATATGATGAAATTTCGACTTCCCATAGTAATTCACTCCCAGTCCTGAGTGAATCACTATGGGAAGTCGAAATTTAATTTTATGAATTTTACAAAAATTGTTATTAGTTTATAATGCTGATCACTTACCAAGGCTCAAGTATGAATTTGGACAATCGATGTTCACAAATTCACCTTGCATATTTTACCTATAATTTTAATCGAATATATATTGCTACATAAATTAAATAACCGTTTAATCTAGTTTATGTACATTTATTATTTTATTACATATATTTTTTTATAAGATTAAAATTTGTCTTGTGAAATGTATATTTTATATACCTACATTGCAAAATAAACTATTTGAATTTGAATTTTCCTGTCTTCGTCCACTGCTGTAAATAGGTCTTTTCAAGATTTCGCCACTGTTGGCGGTCGTCCTGGAAAAAATGCCAATACTGGGCAGGCGGGTTGGTGAGCGTGGTGCCGAAAACTTCGCACCAGTGACGCCGCTGCCCGTCACCAGTCTGTTTTATTAAAAGGCTGACAATTGGGGATAAATATACCGCCATCAATCGGTCTCAGGTATAGTGGGCCACCTGCACCTGGTTGTGCCTGAGAGCTGTCCTCTTACTCTTCCCGAATAACTTCGGGTCGGTTGCGAGTTAGATGGTGGTACCTCCACAGTCGAACTCAGCATCAGCTCTACCATTATAAGTCATCCATACCTCGGAAAAATTGTCTAACCGTTTTAGGGTTCTGCGGGACCCTATTACTGAGCCTCGCTGTCAGTCACAGGGGGTCTACCTACAGCTTCAGCCGTTATCGGTAGTCAGGTGAAATACAGTACTCTTTCGCTAGTCCGCCGTTTGATAATCCGACAACTACTATAATCCGCCCATTTTTTGCAAGTCGATATCTCTCTGTAATCATGTTTTTACGAAGATTTATTCTGGTAAAAAACAAACCAAATCAGAGCAGTATTTTTCAAAACATTCAAATTCAAATAGTTTATTTTGCAAAGCAGGTATAGATATATACACTTTTTACACATCAAATTTAATCTAATAAAGAAAATATATGTAATAAAATAATAAATGTACATGAACTAAATTAAAGGTTTATTTAATTTAATTTATGAGTACCTAATCAGTTAATGTGTCAGTTCATTTTCAAATTTTAATACAAATGTAAAAGATTTATTCTGGTAAAAAACAAACCAAATCAGAGCAGTATTTTTCAAAACATGAGTACCTAATCAGTTAATGTGTCAGTTCATTTTCAAATTTTAATACAAATGTAAGTATATATGTATTTACCTTCATAAGTACTAATACAAAATTACTATATTTTTTTGTTGTTTTCCTCAATTTGATGTTCCTGTACATTATAATCCGCCGGTAGTCCCGATTTTTTGGTGGCGGATTAGCGAGAGGGTACTGTATTCACAGAATATGTGTTATTAAGGCGACCACTGGTCTGTGATAGCGGCAATAATAAAAATCCAAACCCAATGGGGTCCCCATACAAAAAAAACTTCGAAAAAGCAGCATTTTTAGGGTTCCGTACCCGAAGGGTAACCAACGGGACCCTATTACTAAGACTCCGCTGTCCGTCTGTCACCAGGCTATATCTCCAGAACCGTGATAGTTAGACAGTTAAAATTTTCACAGATGATGTATTTCTGTTACCGGTATAACAACAAATACTAAAAACCGGAATAAAATAAATATTTAAGGGGGCTCCCATACAACAGACATGTTTTTTGTGCCGTTTTTATAGATAATGGTACGGAACCCTTCGTGCGCGATTCCGACTCGCACTTGGCCGGTTTTTTTTACTTTATTTGTTGTAGCTCTATCTTAAATACGGTAACACAAACAAGTTTCAAAGGTCACCTAAAAAAGTGAAACAACAAAAGATAAATTTGGGTGCCGAATTGTTTGTCGGGCGCTTACATTTTAACGCCTTGTTATTGGTCGCGTTGATGTTACTATAGCGTATATATTGTTGTTGTTTACCACAATGATTTTAGGGTTCCGTATCCGTATTGTGTGGTGGTAAGGACCCCTTCGTGCGCGGGTCCTACTCGCTCTTGGCCCAATTACTTACCATAGGGCTAATTGTGATTATATATTAAAGAAAGGTTCGACTCCTGACATGATATCAAATTATAAACTGTAAATAAACATTATCTTAAATTAACATTATATCATTGCAGTATAGAAACGCAGAAAGAAAAGTAAATCTGGACGTGAGGAGCTCTGCACCGGGATTCGAACCCGATTCAGAGCTCCTCACATCCAGATTTACTTTTCTTTCTGCGTTTCTATACTGCAATGATATAATGTTAATTTATATCTCCTTGCGATGGATAAATCGCCAAGTGTTCAAACATAGAAATTTATTTATGTCATAGTTATCTTAAATCATAAATTATGAAACACCTTTTAATCTTAAATCTAGCACGAGCGTAAAATTAGTTGTCAGTTATGCATTATCTCAGCCATAGACCACTTGGTCTGTGATCTCAGCGCACCCACCCCGGGGCTACTTGATTGTCCCGACGACAGGAAGGATTAGTGACGGAGAGCTTGCATTGCGCGTGTACTAGGCAATCTTGGAGCTTATTATCAAGCTGTTTACCCACGAACTGCGGGCCTATTATGTATCTCTAGTTGCCTTCTGGACTGGGTGTCTATCATCAAAAACAGATATACTATCGAATTCCGATTGTCTAAGGGTATGTTAGCACTTGAAGTGACGACACAGTTCGTAAATAGTTCAATACCCACTAAAAGCAATTTTGAAAGTTTAGTTTTTATCTATGTTTTTGACGATAGGCACCCTGTCCAGTTGGCAACCTAAGATACAGAATAGGGGGGCTGGGCTGAACAATCCCATGTGATTTAGATTAATAACTGTAGTCATGTTTGAAATATCTACCTTGTCGTGAACAATATAAAAGCAGGGGCAATTCTAGGATCTCATTTTAAAGACCCTGCCTTGGCAAGGATTGTTACAATTCTGATACCATCATATTACCCCGTGCGCCCGACCGCCGCGCGCCGCCGCGCCGGTCCAAGAATGCGTAACTGAGACCACATTTTAGAATTCATTCACATCTAGTAACGTTACCTCGAATTACATGTGGAAATCTTGGAAAAATAAACGATTGATTGAAAAAACAAACAATATTTAATGATAAGGAGATAAAGAAAGAAATCACAAAAACAGTACTACTAAACTTACTGGAAAGCAACGGCTGTAGAAAGTTTGTGACTTTCCAAAACAACCAGCTGACTCGGCATATCTTCTGCCGTCAGGCATCTTGAGCACACTTATTGTAGTTAGCGGGAAAATTGTATTATACACTGAACGGATGCCACCATGAGGAGCTACCTATTGACGTTTTTATTGCGACGTAATAGCCATTAAAATCGTTTAAATAAGGAGTTTGAACTGCAGGTGTACATGCATGCCATTTGACACCTTGTACTCAATCAAGATCTTTGACGGCAACAATACTCGGTAGCTAACTTTGCAGGTTTGAATACTGAATATATCATTAACGTTATAAGAAATTCCAGTAGGTATAACCTGAATCAATAGACCTTGGGAATAAAAACATGGCCACGGTTATCCACCTCTGACTAACACACTATATCCAACTAATAGAAAAAACAATAGCAGTCAATGTGTATATATTCGATCGCTCAAATCCATAGATATCATAGTAATATTATTCTCTCAAATCCCATATTGTGATGTAATATGTCAGGAGTGCGTTTGCTCCACATATATATTTATTTATTCAAAATTTTTCTGGTTTTAAATTTGTTTATGATTGATTTCTAGTTTGTAATGCATTCTAATAATAATAATCTAATTCTAATAATATTTATGTCTTATAGTCTACATGCTGACAGTACAGCTACGGCGGGCAGCCATTACTTTTCCCCAGGTCTATTGATTCAAGTAATATAAAGTTTTTAAAGCGTTTTGATGGATTCGCTTTTAACTATAATGTATCAAAACTATAGCCAGCGATAAGTAACGTTAGTTTCATGCGTATTTTACAAATATAACGCTATTTAGTCTGCAGATGGCGCCGCTGTCGCTCATTCGGAACGTCAGCGAGGACGAACCGCAGGAGGGTACTGCGCTAACACCTGCAAAGTTACAAAAAAAACGAGCATTTTAATATAATCTAACCCGTATCTGCCTTCTGCTTCAGTTTCCTCTGGAACTCTTCCTGGGCGACACGTTGTCGACGCTTGCGTTCGGCACGCGCCTCTTCCTCCGTCATACCCTCGAACGAGGGCATCGCTGCTGGCTTCGCGGGCGACTGCGGAAATTTGCCGGTTAAAGAGATGGAAATATTTAGTCTCTTTTGGGAGACAGGCGTGCGTATATGTATGTATGTAATATAAAGGATACCTAATATCATCACAACATGAATCCCCAAGAGGGGATGTCTCAAGTGTGAACTGTTAAATGCAGTGGCGTGCACAGAACTTTTTTCCGGAAAAGCAATCAGAAGGTCAAGTTTGACAATTTAAAAAAAATTTAAAAATTTAAATAACACTTTGAAAAAAAAAGTTTGTATGAGACGCCAGGGTAGACACCGTCTAGCCTAGCTAGAGTGAACATTTTCATATTAACTTTTTTTTTTCAAAGTGTTATTTAAATTTATTCATATTTTTTTATTGTCAAACTTGATCTTCTGATTGCTTTTCCGGAAAAAAGTTCTCTGCACGCCATTGGTTAAATGCAAGTCCACACTTAGTTCACCCGCTTTTTCACCGACGATTATTGCGTCCCAAACGAGATGGATGGGGAGCCCTATCGCGTACTTCGGGAACTAATGACCAGACTGTGCTTAGTATGCATTCCGAAGCACGCAGACCTAATACAAATTATTGTGCACCGTGGGGATTGAACCCACGACCTCTGAGTTAGCAGGCTAGCGCTCTACCACGAGGCCACAGAGGCGGTTTTAGAAACATGTACCTTGAGTAAAATGTAGATCCTGGCTAGATTTTTTGTCGTTGAAAAGCCTGTGGATCCAAGTGAATCGAGGGTCAAGTCAGTGACAACCACGGAAACGGCCCTGAAATCGCGACAAAACAATCAGATGTTCCACAGAAATGGTATACACCTACTTGATCAAAAAATTAATAGTTTTTTTTTCGAGATTTCAGTTGGCTCCATTGTCACCAGTTTAGGCATTTCGCGATATACCCGAAGGGATCATAGGTGTTGATTGTTGAACATTTCACAAACGACGCGTCTCATTCAACATACACTCGATTGCAGTGGGTAAAAGCTGTGGTCTCTAACGCTTTTATTAGTAGTACAGTGAACCTAAGAATGTTTGTATGGAGAAGATCGAATTAAATGTACAATGGGTGTAAATTGCGAATATATTATCAGTTCAGAGCTCCTCACATCCAGATTTACTTTTATTTCTGCGTTTCTATACTACAATGATATAATGTTAATTTATTATCAGTAAACTAACTGAAAAATTTAATCTCTGGTAAATATTTTTTTTAATATTTAAATATTATAACTGAATTTTGAATTTAAGTGTCTGTTTTGATTAACTAGAAAAAGGCGGATTTTTCACAATCCGGCTGCGAAACCGCTCTTAACATTAAATAACAAATGAATTGAAATTTTCGTTATTAAAAATCACAAAATTAATGTGAGGATTGAGCGTGTTTATTTTTCACCAGATTGGCGATACCTGCTTTAATTTTCATGCTTGCAACCCGCAGACTACCTTCCTCTCAGCTTCTTCTTTTTGGCCTCTTTCGTCCAAGCCTTTGAGGCCCGCCAGAAATTTACCGCAGGGCCGCGGGTTGAAGATCCTTGGCTTAAGAGCGCACCGAGCTTTTTACACACACACAAATACATTTTTATAATCCTTGTTTGAAGTAATAAACAATTAAATTAAAATCTAGGGAAATATATTGGTATTATTGGGGATATGTACTAGACTGCATAAACGATGGAAACACGATTTAATAAAGTTGGTTTCATAAAATTCGCAAAGTTACCTCTTGTCGAGTAATTTTTTCCACTTTTTCCCTAATTTTTATATAAATAAGTAATTTGATATGATGATTAATTTACTAAAATAAAGTTCATAGATAACTGAAGCGTTTATGCACGATAGTTTTTTATTTAAGAACAATATGATGAAAATAACAACGAAAAAGTGCAAAAGTTTGGTTATTTTGTTTACTCTTTATACACAAAGAAAAAGATAGAGACAAAGGCAAACGCTCGGTGCGCCCTTAAGCCATGTCCATGTATGTAGTGGTATTTATATCGTCGACACATCATCGTAGGGCAGATCATATTTCTGTTAAAACCAGGAGGGTCATCTCGCTCCGCTTCGCTCGGCTCCACAATTGTATTTACAATTACATGCAAACCTAACACGCTGCCCTTCGCTCCGCTCGTCCGCACCTATTTTTTGAGTTTCTGTGAAATATTTTCGATTTCATACTTTACGATCTGCCCAATTTTATGATCTACCCACGACATTTATACAAACCCTAATGAATTCCGAGATACCGTCAGTACATCGACCGGCGCGATTCGAACCTGCCATGCGAGCACGTACGCGTCGATTACATAAATTTGACAGATAGAATCTATATTTCTAAACAATAACCCTTATTACAATGAAATAAGAGTTAAATTTGTATTTATCGAATCGATGTCGAGTCGATACCAAGTTCATGCTACTACCCCTGGTTCTAGATATAGGGTAAAGTATATAAGATGCATACTTGATGCTAGGTAAACAAAACAAAAAAAAAGATATCTGTTAAGGACGGTTGTGGGCGGGGCCAATGTCATGCTGTTTCATTTCGCTATAAGGTGCACGCTCCATTAAACTTATGACTAAAATAAGTAGATTAGTTCTAGACCTAATTAAAACTTCCTGAGAAACTTCTGTTTTTCTTTTTTCTTTTTTTTTTGTCTCGATTTTTGGGTTCAGATTAAACGTCAGTCACTTAGCACAAAGTGCATAACTTAACTTTGTATTTTTTGTTTAGAAGTTAAAAATTGTAAAACATTTTAGTATGTGGCAGTTAACACCAATAGTTTAGTATGAGTGAGGTTTATAAAGCATGAGTTTGTAATTTAATGCATAATTAGTCATGATCTGGTCTTAACCAACTTAAAATGATGTTTTAACTTTGTTGACTGACCTTAAATCATAGAAACTAATTTAACTAATCGACATAGATCAAGAAAATACGTACCTCCGTCATTTTCCAATAAATGCAGCGTAAATAGATACAAAAAGGTAGGTAGTAAAATAACAAATTATATAAAACAATCAAACATTTAGATTATTTTCAAACAATTTAATACACAGTAAAAATAAATACTGCATAAATTCACACATAACTCTTATATAAATAACACCATCTAACTAACCTGTATATTTATTACCACTTTTAGCAATCCCTTGAACTTATCGGAAACAGTTTTATTAATGCATGTTTATTTTATTATAAATAACACGTGAAGTTATTTAATAAGTCTTCAGCTGATTTTAAAAGTAAAACAGATTTTTCAAGATCTTTAAAACAAGTGCACCAGTGTTGCCGTTGAATTTGTTTTCTTGTCGCTAGATTTTTATGTAAAAGTCACCAGATTAACTAAAATTTTAACAAAATATCGCCAAATGTATGGAATACCAGTTTGAAAAAAGTCGCTAAAATACAAGGTGACTTTTTGATCATCGTCCAAATTCATACTGGAGGCTTGATAAGTGATCAGTATCTTGGATCAATAACAATTTTTGTGAAATTTGTAAAATGAAATTTCGGCTTCTCATAGAAATTCACTTCCAGTTCAGAGTGAATCACTATGGGGAGTCGAAATTTCATTTTACGTATTTTACAAAAATTGTAATTGATCCATGATACTGATCACTTACCAAGCCACCAGTATGAATTTGGACGATGGTCAAAAAATCACCTTGTATACGAAACGTCTGTTTTATCAAGTCGCTAAATCGACTGAAATTCCGGTAGATTTAGCGACGAAGTCGCTAATTCGGCAACACTGAAGTGCACCTGAGAGAGATATATTCAAGTGTAAATTTAAATTTAATACAAATTAAAAATGTGCAACAATCTGAATCATCAAAATAGCTGCGCCTCTCTAGCTAGACAGTACAAGTATATCGTTGGCTAATATACAGCCATCAAGCAATACTACAATCATAAATCAACACTTAACAATATAGTAACTCGGAAAAACCCATTAAAAAATAGTCACCAATTTATCTTAATACTTGAGATTTAATACACACTTCCTCCTTTCCACATTCCATCACACCTTTATTGGAATGAAACTACGCCTATTCTACCTAATGTCGATACACAATACATCGATTCTAAATCAGCCAACATTGTGGCAATTTTTGAAACATCAATTTCCATTGGAAAGACATGCTTTTGGCACAATCCTTCCATATTACCATTGGTTTTGTGCAATATCATGCAGCGACTCCATTGCGCCTTTATTTAGCATTGCCATCAGATAATCCATTATTACTCGGCGACGAAGACTTCAGAGAGCAGTCCTCCGGAAACTGCTTCTCAACTTGTTCGGCAACCCACCTCTTTACCTTCTGCTCGGTCCAGAACCCGTCGTAGAATATGGTGGGTTTGATCCAGCAGCCCTGGTTCTGTGGCGGCGCGGCGTACTGCAGCGGCTCTCCCTCCACCCCCACAGGACGCCCGCAGGCGTTCTTACACTCCACGCTACCCGCCCGGCTATTCACCACCAAATTCTTCGGCGGAATGTTAAAATTCAGGTTTACGTTACCGTGATGTCTGTCGTAGCCCTCGTAAGTGAAATGCCATGGGCCGGCGGTGTACTCCGCGTAATATGCGGGATTCGGGAACATGTGCGGCGGAGGTAGGTGCGGCATGCGGGGCGGGGGCGCGTACATCGGCGGGACCACGCCCCCCATTACCGGCTGGAGCACGAAACTTACGTTGGAGTTCGGGCGGGGATGAGGTGCGGGCGGCGGGGCGCGTTGGTTCGCGGCCGCGGGGGGAAAGGGCTTGTTCGCTGCCGGGGGCAGGTTCGCTGGCATCGGATGAGCTTTCGCGACCGGCGGCGGCACCACAACTTTTGGTATCACTGTATTTACATTCGGGTGTGGCTTGTTGACACTGGTTACAGGGTGAAGTGCAGTCACGTCCACTGATTCCTTTCTTAGCATCGGTTTATTAATGTTTTTGACTTCATTGGTTGGTTTGTTGGCTAAGTTCTGGTTGTTTTCTGGCAGTAAGTCGGGCGCTGTCGAGACATTCGGGTTGTGTGCCTCGTGTTTGTTCGGCTCGAGTAGTTCCATCAACTCTATGGCGACGTTGCCGCCGAAACTTAGCAGCGTCTCGCGGAGGGCATTCGTGACCGCACCCTGTAACACATAAGGTATTAGTGGACTTTGTAGTCTTAAAACTGGTTGCGCCGTCCCACATACATACAACTACGCACCGATAAAGATTTATCTGCGTGCCACATAGGCATCGTGATAAATTACCATGGGCAATATATCTAAAATACCACTGGTCAACCGCTGATGTGCATATTTCAACCCCAACTGGGTAAGTATGTAACGTTGCGTGTATTTCATCGATTGTCAGTGTGTAAAACCATAGACTAAGTATTACTACGTATAGACCGACAACTTCCATACATCAAGGTGTAGCAAATTTTTACGCGCCCTTGCGACACTAGGTGTCCCCAAGTGTTGCAAATAAGCATAATTTGTTTAATTGGCTGCATGGTTACCAAATAAACATGTGGCTATAATAGTTTTGCTTAGAAAAACTAGATGGCGCTAAGTTGACAACACTAACAGTAAATATTTCAGCGCCATCTATTATCGAAGTAAAAATTATTTTTATGTTACGTGACATCGCTGTGCCACTAGCGTCGCCAATCGGTATTTTTTAGCATCGTGTTCGTTAGAGGATTTAACAACGCCATCTAGTTTGACGCATCATATACATTTCAGCTCAGTCAGCGCAACTATTATAGATTTGCGCTACAGAAATCCAAGGTTGGCGAGTTCAATACTGTTCCAGGTGTAGGCGACAAACCTACGCTACTAAGCAGAATAGACTGTGTTCTACCTTCAGTCTATCCCGGTTACTTACTAACCAGGTTTATTCTTTGCATCTGGAATAGAACCTAGCTAGTGTAGTCCCAATTTAAGGTTTTTAAATGAAATAATGCTGCCTACCTTCCTGGCCTGATAGATGGCTGATCCTTTCATGACGGCCGTGGTGGTCGCATACCCGATGTTCTCTCGGTGAATGTCGAAGCTCTTCACGGTTATAGAGACAAACGCTACCACACCGACCCCGTACTTGCCGTTCGAGAAGTCAACAAAGTCTGGAAGACGGAGAGTGGTGTTTTATGAAAAATGTTATTGTTTTATAGTTTCACTCATTAATTTGATGCAGTTTTTACTTTATCAGCAGTTTTCATTGTAACCTAAGGCTCTTCCAGAGATAGGTTTAAAAAAAAAGGTGTAAGCACAGGAGAAGCAGTTTTAGGTGCTCACAGATAGCAGGCAAAACTCTAGTTAAATCCAAAAAATACAAGTCGTATCATACAACCCTGATTTTGCATTGGAGAATTTCAGTTTACCCCTTGAAATAAACGATCTTGCCTGCCACCTATTGTTTAACTATTGTTTTAGAGATAATGAGAACTCAACTGATTAAAGGATTCTTGAGTATGAAATGCAGTATCGATTAATTGGCTCATTTACAAAGCTGGGCACAGGATGTTAAGATTTGAATTTGACCCTAAATTATTATTATTACAAACTCTAACGCAATGACATATAAAATACAATTTCTATCAGGAGTTAAGACGAGGTTCACCCATGCATATTATCGTCATGAGAACAAAAACCATTCTAACGTACGTACACTATTAGAGTCGAATTTCATGTGCTACAAGCTTGGGTGCTTGTGATAAAAAATCCATGAAGGTGACGTTTTTTTACAAGTAATTCGTATTTTTATTGAAAACTAAGTCTTGTATAAAGAAAGTGCTAGTTTATGCATTTAATACAATGGTATACCTACCTATATGCTTTCCGAAAAATATACAGTAGTTGTTGCTCAAAATACTGAGATCTCTGCGGCGAAAGCTTATTTTCAAGGGATAGTTTGCAATTTATTTCTAGTGATACTAAAAAACTTTTACTGGTTTTGTTCGATTAATCATTTAATTAGTGTTCTCAGCAATGCAAGCATTTTTTTAGGCTTCAAGTCTGTTTCGCTACTGTACACTTAAGATGTCTAGTTTTTTTTCTAATGAATTCTGCCTCGCTTAAGCGATTAAGGCGATATGCGAAAAAAATATGGGTGTTTCTTCTCTGTGTATTTCATGAAATACACGGAAAATTTTGATAAATATCTGTTATATGTTAACATTATATCATTGCAGTATAGAAACGCAGAAATAAAAGTAAATCTGGATGTGAGGAGCTCTGAACCGGGAATCGAACCCGGGACCTCTCGCTTGCCGGGCGATTGCTCTTACCTCTGAGCTATCCAGGTCTCAACACAACTCGTGAATTTACCGATGTGCTTTCCCATACTGCAATGTTATTTATAGATACCCACTTTATAGTGAGCCACTTGGTGCCTAGAGGACGCTAGTGTATTCAAAGCTAGTCAAAGACCATTATGCCCTACCGTCACCTGTTACAGTATCGGGTAGTGAAGAATACACATTTCTCTTATCGAAACTATGACAGAAATAAATTTCTATGTTTGAACACTTGGCGATTTATCCATCGCAAGGAGATATAAATTAACATTATATCATTGCAGTATAGAAACGCAGAAATAAAAGTAAATCTGGATGTGAGGAGCTCTGAACCGGGAATCGAACCCGGGATTATATGCATTTTGTATCTGTTATATGCATTTTGACTATATAATCTAGGGTTTTGAAATTGAAAAACATGTTTAAATAAATTTTCCTCGATAGAAATAATTTTTGCAATGAGGTCTTCAAACACCCTTTTTCTCCTCGTTTGACGAATAGGAACCATATACAGAACTCAAACATATTTTATTAGGTGTGTTTCAACAATATCTAGAGATTTGATATTTGAAATTTTGCTAGCTATATTAGTTTTTTTTATAAAAATATAAAACCAACTTTTTTCCCTTTTGCCCTGAATCCGCCCCTCTCGCACTGCGCGATTTTTCGCTTGGAGTGACAGTGACAAAAATAAAATTCGCATAGCCTCTTAATGTTAACTTTCGTTACTGTTAACTTAATGTAATGCTTAACATTTAACGAAGTTAACTTTTTTTATATGGGATTAGCGATTTACGAAGTTCACTATTTGATTAATGGTGCTCAGCTATTTATGGCTAGTGTATTGTTTAAGATTTTTTTACACAGCAACGATGTGCCTTAAGATTCTAAAGCTACGTACCAAGTTCTTGTTTGCTGACAGACCAGCTCCAATTGTTGAAGCCCCACTGCGAGTGACCGAAGTTGATGAGTTGTTGCCGTTTCTTCTGTTGGTCATCATCCTCGAAGACTGTTGTGTCAAAAAGAGGCATGCTGTCAGGCTGGAAACAGGTTTAGTCATGTCAGCCAAATGCACCCCAATACAAGGTTGCCAGTTGTTTCACAAATAAAACTGGTAAAGTATAGGTGGAACGAACACGCCATACTATTCTTAAAAACTCGGGAACACCCCAAGTGTAATCATACACTGTGTGATATTAAAATAATAATACCGAAATACGATATATCAAGAGAAATTAATGAATCATATTTGTATTATATGCCCTAGAAAAAACATAGTGTTAATAATGCCAGACACTGTTTTTCATTGAATCAATCATTTTGGTGAACTTTCCTGATTTTTATAAGACTGTAACACTGTCACTAAGGGCCTGTTTCACCACTTCCAGATAAGTGCCTGATAGTTATATGTGACATATAACGCATACAAAATGTGTTCCATTTTTAAACTTATCTTCTGGATATCACTTATCTGGAAGTGGTGAAACAGGCCCTTAATCTAATAATGTCATATTATAAAGCACTTTTTTATCTTATCATCCTAATTTTATTTCATAAATATATCATATTTTAGACTACTTTATATTGGTAACGCCAAGACTTGTTTGACGCAAATCTGGAGAAATAGTCCTTAAACATGGGATTGATGATATGACTTTTATACCTTCACTTGTGCTAAAAGACCTCCCCCTATGACAAATTTCAAGATTGCAGGTCACCAGAAAGTACCGTAAAGGTTTTGATGACCAGATTGATCAGTCAGTAAATGATACGTTAAGTATGAAATAGCTTACAAGGCCTTCAATAAAAAAAATGAGCTTTTTCAACAATTTTTATTTCATTGCTTAGACTTTAGCAGTTAATAATAATCAATACAAAATGTTCCTAAACCATAAAATTTTGGGAGATTTTGGGATCAGTGTGGATGCTTGTGGGGGAGGTTATGACCCCTGTGAGCCCCCCCCTCGGACCGCCAGTTATTTTTTTTCGGCGGTCAGTCCTCTAGTCATTGGTGCTAGCCCAAACACGTCTGAACAGTACTAAGCAATCAGAGCAGATCAATAGTTTGCTGGTTTTCTGGGCGGACCCTGGAGTCCACAAATCCGGTGTTTGGTCGACCCGTACTACTGAGAATACCATGTACCTAAATCCTGTTGATCCGCGAGAAGTACACGCTATATTACGCAACCTAAAAAGTAAATATAGCCACGGATTTGATGAATTACCACCCGTACTTATCAAGCAATGTGCCGATGAATTAACGATACCTTTCTTTATGCTAATAAACCAATCTTTTAGAGATGGCGTATTTCCGGATTTACTTAAACAATCCATAATAAAACCGATACACAAAAAGGA
This sequence comes from Ypsolopha sequella, assembly GCA_934047225.1. NCBI lineage: Eukaryota > Metazoa > Arthropoda > Insecta > Lepidoptera > Ypsolophidae > Ypsolopha > Ypsolopha sequella. The sequence goes on along the minus strand of OW204002.1, from coordinate 4,519,179 downwards.
TACAAAAACTGATCCAAACCACTATCGACCAATAGCACAACTACCTACATCCTCGAAAATATTTGAAAAGGCTATGTGCAAGCGACTAACCTCATTCTGTGAAAAATATAAAATATTCGACGATTCCCAAAATGGCTTCCGGAAAAACCGATCTACAACGTTGGCAGTGTATAAATATATACAACAAATCCTCAACATAATTAATAATAAAAAGTACGCAATAGGAATTCTACTTGACATGACAAAAGCTTACGACAAAGTTCAGTATAATATACTACTTGATAAATTATACGGTATAGGCGTTCGGGGAATCACCCACAAATGGTTCGTATCATTTCTAAAAAATCGTAAACAATATGTTGAAACGGAATACTTCAATCATGAAACTAGGGATATAACTCAGGTAAGATCGGATGTACGGCATCTGCATTGCTCTATCCCCCAAGGAAGTGTGATCGGATGTATACTTTTCTTAATCTATATAAATGACCTACCAAAAGTTGTTAATGAGTCATGTATATTATTTGCAGATGATATCTCATTACTAACTCCGAGCATGAACAATGAAAACTTAAATCAAGTACTAAACAATTCTGTAAATAACATAGTGGCATGGATGAATGACCATAACTTAGAAATTAACTTTTCAAAGACAAAAATAATGCAATTTAGGCCCGTACAAAAGACCCCCCTAAATATTAACTTCTCATTTAACGGTACAAAAATAGAATGCGTCAATACATTTACTCTACTGGGACTAAAAATAGATTCAAACATCAATGAGGAAGAGTCACGATTTTTGTTAAGTATGTAGATCGATGACAGTAAAAAAAACATGACTTATGGTGAAAAAAATATCCAAATCGGACAAGAAATGTCGAAAGTACAGCAATTTTACTGTAGCAGTTCAAATAACGCCCGCCAGTACCAGCCGCGAGCGCGTGACGTCATCCCACACATACCCGGGGCGCGACCCCGCACGCGCTCTTCAGTTCTGTAGGTGTACTCTGTTTCCCGCGCAGTTCTTGAGCTGTGCTTGTCACGGTCGCTTTGTTATAGATTTATTGTTGTGTATCAATATCCTTAAAAATGTCTTACAAATATTGTGTCGTGCCAAAGTGCAAGAGTACAAGTAGTAGTACGCCCGACAAACTATTTTTTCATGTTCCAACAGACAAAAAAGCTAGAAAAAAGTGGTGTAGTGTTATGAAGAGAGATCCTTTATCAAGCAAAAGTACTCATTACTGTTGCGAAGATCATTTCGACGTAAGTACCTTTCCTACGTTATACCTTATACTTGACGTATACCTATTTCCTCGTATTATTGAGTAAATGTCACCTATTTTATCGATCAATGGAATCAAAAACCTTAAAACTTAATCCTTTTATGTCATATTGTCTCAACCTTAACACAATCGTATGAGGTAATAACAATAAACAATAATCAACGTAGGTATGATATTTGTAGTCCGGGAGACTACCGCATTTTTATCTACGATAATGAATACCTATCAACAATAGGTAATGATTCGAATTTTAATTTCTTTTCTGTAGGACCTATTTTTTGGATCTGCTTTTCTCAGTAAGTAAAGTATTATTTAAAAATAAAATAAAGAATCTTTAATCTGTTTTTACTTTTTACAGGTCGAAAATGACATGGAAAATTATATAAGGTACCGATTGATGGGTGGTCAACTAAGACTAAAAAAAGGAGTTCTGCCGCATAAATTTGACTGCCAAAGAAAGGATAACGCCGTTGTAGAACGGACTGGATATAAAAAAAGACAGCAGATTGAGTACTTTGAAAGAGTGCTTAATCCGGAAGTTGGTCATGAAAACCTAATAACACAAGAAGAGTTCGTGGCGTGTGAAACGATTGATTTTAATTCAAATGATACAGAGGCTATAAACCCGCTTGAAGAAGATAATGCGGCAAATCTACACAATGATCCTAAATATAAATCACTCGCAGTGCAAGTTAATATAAAGCCAAAAGTTCGAAGCAAGGGCATTAATACTGACGCCGGTTTTGACCGGGTTGAAGAGTTTGCTCTTAAAATAAAAACGGTGAAACCAAAAGAACATCGTCGGGATCATCATCGGGAACCAATGCATGATAGCTTCACATCTTACTCTAATACCTCATCAGTTTCTGCGAGCCTAGCCCCCGGTTTCTGAAAGGCCAATCAATGTTAACAGTAGATTAAAAAATAATTATCTGCGGATTAAGCCAGAAAAAGTGGTAATTTTACATTGAAATCAAAAATTAACTAAGTTAATTATTGATTCATCACTATTCAGACTTCATATATGCTTTATTTTCACCGTTATTTGCGGTTAAAGTTTTTTTAATCTACTGTTAACTTTGATTGGCCTTTCAGAAACCGGGGGTAAGTGGATTCAGTGTAAATACTGACGCCTGTGAAATGAAACGACAAGTAGATACTGAGTTATTTAAGGAACACATGCAAAAAGGAACTTTAATGTCTATATCTAGAGAACCTAAGCTTTTTCTCGGATTACCATCGCAAGTGTATTTCTGTTTAGAATATTTGAGTGAATCTACTGAGAGACCTCTGATGGATGTATTATTGAGCTTGAAAAAACTGAGATGGCGTGAACCGAATTCCGTGCTTGCTGTTCAATTTGGAGTTTCGGAATCTACAGTCGCCAGACATTTCAAAGAAACAATACCTAAGGTTGCTCAATGCATGGAGAAACTGATTTTTATTCCTCCTCGCGACGATATTCGCTCAAATCTTCCGATACCTTTTAGGAGGCGTTATTCAACAGTCGTCAGCATCATAGATTGTTTAGAAATTCAAATCGAGAAACCTAGCTCAGCAGTACATCAGGCGCTGACGTGGTCACAATATAAAAATGCGAATACTATAAAATATCTAATATCGATAACACCTAATGGACTTATAAACTTCATATCCGAAGGTTATGGAGGAAGGACATCGGACGCCCTTATCTTTGAAGACTGCGGTTTTCTTCAGATGTTATCCCCCGGTGACGTAGTGATGGCTGATAGGGGATTTAAGAATATAGCTAATTTACTTGAACGTCAAGGTTGCAAACTTTTAAGGCCTCCTAGCGTTGATTCGGGATCAAAACTAAGTAAAGAAGAAGTTTTAGAAACTAAAAGAATAGCGGCCCTTCGAGTACACGTCGAGAGAAGTATAGGGCGTTTAAGGGAGTTTGAAATGATTGCACCTCATGCATGTGTTGACATTGATTATGTTAGAATATTAGACTATGTTGTGACATCTGCTTGTGGAGTAGTTAATCTTCAAGAATGCTTATTTAGAAACCAAGTTTAAAATAAAACAATATTTATATCTTAAGCCATCTGTTTATTTTTATACCTTAACCTAAGTTTTGACCAATTTAGGAAAGACTGAGTGTTTCCAAAAGATCTTTGCAGTAAATTTCATCAAAATCTTCTTCAAAGATTTCTACTTCTTTGTTAGCTTCAAAATTCTTATCAGCAACACAAAAAAGCCCTTTAGTTTTGTTGCAAAAAAACATTTGCAGCTGGATTTGACCTTTTGATTTGTTTGTGAGACGATTATTTTTAATAAAGCTTTCTTTGCCTTGTGTGGTCATGGGACATTTTATTTCTATGACATATTCTTGTGTTAAGCCATCAGGAGATGCACCTAAAATAGGCCAATCACTTTTCAAAAACAGCCCACCATTTTCGATTACAAATTTTCTCAATTTTGCTACTTTTGCCCTAACATCAGGTTCCAGTACTTTGCCTCTTCGCATTGCAGGAGTTTCTGGTATGGTTGCACCGAATATTTGCTCAACTAATGAACCATCAGGGGTTTTGCAATGGGCGGCGTCGTGTATTTTTGACGCGGTTATTCTGCAATATCGCATCTCATGCCATAAAGGAGACTGAGCTTGAGATAGAGTTTCTTGTTCTATTTTTGAACACTTTTCTGGTGTTTGTTTTGTTGTACAATAATCGATGAAGCCTTGTGCACTGTTCGTGTCGTTACCTTCTTTTTTATAATCATTTATCAAGTTATGCAATGATAATTTCGTAAGTTCATTCTGTGTAACGTAACTTGTTAACTGAATCCTAATAGAATTTAACTGTATATTGTGCACCAGTTTGTTAAAAAATTGTTCACTTCTTACATTAGCGTTATCGTCAATATCTCCAGCGCTGGAACCGATATCTTTGGCTTTTATAAATTTCAAGGTTGTGCCCACTGTGGCCAGTTTTGGTTTGGCCCAATAACATTTTTTTTCAGTTGGAGAAGGCTCTTCACTGCGTCTGTGTATCCACATAAGAAATGCTACACTATGTTTGCAACCTCCTTTTTGTGCAGCACAATCATGACAAGTAACATCAATAATAGTTTTATCATTTTCTTCACATTTGAGAGTGCAGCTATAACCTTTAGTTTTTACTTTATGCTCCGGTGTTATTCTTGCCTTTACTGTGCACACATTTCCATTTCTTTGGACTTGGACATACCCTACGGCATCGTCGCCATATGACTCTCGTACAGACCTGTAATAATCATACAGCATTAAATACCTACATCACATTACCTGATGCGGTTGCACCATTTAAGTGCATCGAAACAAAAAACATGGTAGGTATCCGCTAATGTTAGTTAATCTACGGCGCGCTCCCGGTCTATAATGTTTAGGTGAACTTGAAACCGGCACTTACTAAATCGCAATGAATCATGCCTGCAGTTGCCTGCTTACAAAAACATCAACTCGAACTCCGTAGGAAGAAATAATGTAGGTACTTGACTTGACTAACGTTTTTATGATGGAGTGTGTTATGCTGTCCATGTACCTTTTTACCCAGGTTATTTTATTATTTTCACATTACCTACCGCAACAGCCATGGGAAAAAGTACCTAGGCCTAAACTCACTAACTAACACATTTGGTAGGTACTTACCGTTGAAGCTTCCAACCTCGGATTTCAGCGCTGGTATACTTCACATGATTGTTTAAGTATTCAAAAACCATGAAAGAATCCACTTTAGGTAGATTATCTGACTGTCCTTTTTCGAATCCATCTTCCAATTTGTTGCTCATTATTACAGAACACCGAAACAATAAACCGATAATGCATAAAACTCGAAAAAAAACCGAGTGTTCGCTACTAATCACGAATGTGCGTACTGGACGACTGCGATCGCGCGGGGTCTGTGTGTGATGACGACATCGGTATCCACGGGCGGGAGGCGCGCGTTTTAAATTCAAGCCCGATAAAATATTAAATAACTTTGCCATTTATGGACGGATTTCAAAAAATCAAAAAGTAGTGTACTCAGAAAATCATAACACATGCAATGTAATAGTCAAAATTGGATTCTCCCGTTATGTGACTTATCCTCATTGGAAAACACACATTCAAAAAATTAAAACTAAAATATCGAAATTTACATATGCTTTAAAACAAGTTAAAATAAATACTAATCTTAAAGCAGCACTAACTACTTATTACGCATATGCTTATGCATGGTTATCACAAGGTATAGTACTGTGGGGAAACAGCACTGATACAAAAGATCTATTTATACTACAAAAGAAATGTATTCGAATCCTAGCACACATTACTAACTTAGAAAGTTGTAGGCCATATTTTAAACAATATAATATATTAACTTTGACATCCATTTATATTTTAGAGATTTGTAAATTCGTAAGAAAATACAAAGACTTTTACACAAGATTAGGAGATATATCAAATCGCTCAATAAGACATAAACATAAATTAATACTGCCACAATCAAAATTAAAATTACACAGCTCAGGTCCCTATGCAATGTCTATAAAAATCTATAACCACCTACCCGACACGATAAAAAATGAAGACAAAGACAAAACGTTTTTAAAAAACCTTAAGCACATGCTATTAGATAAAACCTACTACACATTAGACGAATTTTTCAAAGATTTTAAATAACTTCGGTCTGCCACAGCTGCCCTTCCTTGTATATTGTTATGCCCCAGCGGGGTCATATGTGAACTGTACATTAATATTTAAGATCCAACACTGTACATATGAAAGCAATAAACGATTGATTATGAATATGAATATGAATATTACCACTGTGACGTTGGGTAGGCACTGCATTGCTGCGAATATTCCAGAGGTCGGCTACAACTGCACTGTTTTTCGAAAGCAATTTCGGCGACAAAACAGGCAAAAAGGTAGACCGTTATTGACACTTTACGAATACTAGTTTCAGTTTACGGCAGTAAAGATCAGGTGCCGGTCGGAGTGTCGATAAGGAAAGAAAACCTACTTACCATTTTTATCCTAGAATTTGCCACGGGGAAGGTCGATTTTCTTTGCATCATTCTATTGAACAGCGACGCAACGCTACTGTACCAAAATCATTTAAGATTTTGATTTTATTTTAGCCTAGGTGTTTAACTTCTCCGGCTATATTTATTTGTATTTGTAATTATAGTTTGAACCGCAATCCGCAAAGCAAAAATGCACAAAAAAATTAAACAAAACAAAGTGGGGGCCTATTCCGTTTTGTTCGCGACAAACGAAGATAGGGATAGTACTACTGACTGACTGTTCTTCATTTCATACCCGATCCCTCCGATTGGTCATAATGATAACTGATAACACTATTCTATTATTTTTCTTTGAGTGACAACAATAAATTGTGTTTAATACATCTCACACTATATCTCTTATTTTAGTAAATAAATTAATATTACTATAAGTACCTACTATATAATTAAAGGTACTCTGTGATATAAATCTGTCAACCACTGTTCCCACTGAGGCTTATATTCACAGTTCCCTTTGAGCTTGAGTTTAGTACTCCTAAATGTCAATTGAAAAAACAGCTTAGTTCGATTCGAATTCGATATTTGGGACTATGAATATCAGGTTAAGTGAGGATCAAACTTACTTTTAGAGTTAATCTACATTTATTAGCTGCAGAAAAATCTGACCTTATAATCGGGCTTATCAAATGTAAGCGACTCTTTTGAGTGTATAAATCTGTTCCACGTAGATTCTTAATAAGGATAATATTCTATTGTTATATCTCCGCTGTGCCCCTTTTGAATGCTATCGAAGTAGAAGTATTTCAGTACTATGATCATTAAATTGTATCTATCTATGCCACTAGATTTTTTAGTATTCTTGACCTAACGACTCATCGTTACTGATGCTTCTTTTGTATGTAACTTTGGAAGTTAATACATAAAAGAAAATGTACGTATTTGCCTGGCATAATTACAATGGTGTGAAAAAACTAAATAACTAAACTTGTTGTCTTCTACAAAATTGTTTCCAAAAAAGAATTATTTTGTCTTTACACCATTCAGTAATAATTACTGTAAGTGTCATTGTACTGTCAATCACACAATCACAGAACAATAGATACGAGTATATGTTTATATGAATTTAATGTTCTGAGCACACAATTACCCCTAATAATCAATAGCTCAAGCATTCTATCAATAAGGGCTCTGTTGTCTTTGATGATATGTTAGTGCTCTGGTGTCTCCTTTGTACCGGCAATATGATTTATTGCCAAACTTGCCTCAGTAAATCTCGTGATATGCGTCATTATTATTACCTTTGATAATCCTGTAAGGTCATTATGTATTTACCCTTATTTTAAAATTCATATTAAGACTGTACTAATAATCTAAAAAAAGTTCAACATGATTTACAGCAAGAACCTGAACCTGGGTTTGTATGATGTTTTATGTATGAGCTCGAACACCTATTGTTACCTCTATGGTTCTGATCCTTGTTTATTAAGTACCTACTTTTTATAGTTTTATGAGTAACCATATTCATATCAGTATACTCTATGTTCATAGTGTCCAGTAATAAATAAGTGCTAGTAAAATTACAGTCTTAATAAATATATACACCGAATGTCTTTGGTAATGGGTAATAAAATAAATAATAACAAGTACGCACTGACTGAAGCAGTAGGTACACAAAACGGAACACAACCTAGCAAATCAGAAATCAGCCTCAGACAGACTTTTATTTATTTTGATATTGCTCAGTGTTTCTTGCTTTATTTGTCTGAATAAAATAATAATAATTAATAATCAGTCAATCACACTTCTAGAGCTCTTCGAACAATGTCCCACTTTTTAGACATCGATGGCAGCATTTTAGAAGGGGTAAATAAATTATAAATCATTTTATTTATGTACAGATAATGTTATATTTTTCTATGTAATGAAATTCTTTCCAGGGTGGCCAGATACTTCGCATGTCGGTTTCTCTCAGTGCCATCCTAGGGATTCCCATAAAAGTGACTAAAATACGAGCAGGGAGGCAAAAGCCGGGTTTGGCTGCACAGCATATGAAAGGTTTGGTTCCTTGCATATTTTTGAAGTATTAACTATACATTACTGCCGCGGCAACGCAGATGATGGCTGAAAGCGCAGCTCCAGGCCTACACAGCGCGGTCAGCTGGAATAAAGGCAGAGACCGAAGGCCTTTATTGCGTGGACAGCAAGGGCGTCTACAATGACCAAGCCTGAACGCCGAGAGGATAGCTAAGCTTAGCTTGAGGCCAGCAACGCAGTCATTGCGGACCGTGGCTTGTATTTACTCGAAAATACTTGTAATATGGTCTAATTTTGAAACACATGCGAAAGAGGTGTGTCTGAATCTGTACTCTCTCTGTCTACCCCTCTGGGAGATACGCGTGATTATATGCATGTATGTATGTGTGTATTTTGGAAACAAAATGACAATAATGGATTTTCAAAGGAAATTGTCAGTGACTAAAACTCACCAGCAATGTAATTCCATACAACTTTGCTGGTGCCTATTCAAGTCAAACATGCTTGTAATGTGGTCATTTGCACCTGTCACTGAGTATGTTTGAAACAAAACTCCACAGTAATCGAATTTCAAAGGAAATTGCTGGTGGCTAAAACTTACTAGCAATGAAATTCCATACAACTTTGCTGGCGCCTATTCAAGTACTGCGGAAATGTCGACTTTGTTAAAATAAGTTTTTCAAAATAATGACCATGTTATAAGCCGTTTCGAGTAAAATAAATTAAATGTACATACTTATATCGTCATGGCATGAATCCCAAAGGGTGTGTCACAAGTGTTTCCGAGTGTGTTGTGGCAAGTCAAAGTCCATCCACACCTGTACATGTACACCCATGTTTCTCCAACAATTATTACTTCCCATATAAGTGGTCAAGTAAATAAATATATTAATGTTTATGAGAGCACTCAATAAATAAACATATTCAATAAATTAAATTATATTATTAATATATAATGATGGCACCTAAGTCCGTGGATGGCACTTCAACTGTATTTAACCTTATCACCCCTTTATATAAATTTGTATACCAGTGAGTAATACAAATTCAGAATATAGGCTATAAGGGTGTTAATAAAATAATGGGGCAGGGCTGAATAAACGCGGGTAGAGCTATTAAATAGGATATTAAAAATATAAAAATATGGAGATAAGAAAAAAGCTATATAAATATGCAACACCTGTCTGTCCTTCCGTCCTAAGGCTTATCGTAAACCATGATGACCAAGGTCTGATTATGGGACTTGAAGGTGGATAAGGGATCTCCTCAACGGATAACAGCAGACCCTTCTAGTTTGGGCTTATTTGAATGGACTATATTAGTATTTTGGCAAAACATGCTGACCAGAGTCTGATGATGGGATTAGAAGGTGGCTACGATAACTCCTCAATGGACAACAACAGACCTCTCGAGTTTGGGTTTATTTGGTTGGACTTGATGAGTGTGTTTGTAAAATATGCAGCTTTGGTAAAAGCCTTGGTTTTACCATTTTTCAGGAATCCAACTAGTTGCTCAGATGTGTCAAGCTAAAACCAGAGGTGTAGAAATTGGCTCCACCGAGATAGAGTTTATTCCAGGAAAGATTAAAGGAGGGCACTACATTACTGAAGTTGGCACAGCAGGGTAAGATCGTTTGAAGTTCGGAAATCGTGCAAAAGCAGGGTTCAGCATTATCACTTTAGATGGTAGTAAATATTAACGGTATGTCATAAACTAGGCAGCTAAGTAACCGTATTCTGGTAGCTTAAATAAATAGAAGTAGATACCAAAATTAATAGGTTGGCATCTAATTCAGCGCCCCATAATATCTCAATTTAAGTTGCATTTTAATGCCTTTGTAGGAATTTTTTAACTTTAGGCGGGTATCAAGTAAGTATTTTGGCAACTGAATTTATATACCATTAAAAAGAGGCCATCTATCAATTCCAAATTGAAATTCTTTTAAAATATTTAGGCAAATATTAATGTGAAATGTACATTTAAAATTTAAAAGCAGATTTGTATGAGCTCTTTTCAAAGGTAAAAAAAGGATCCATAAAAAAAAACTTGTACCCTTTTTACAGTGGAGACCACATCAAGCTATACACTTGCAGTACGACATTAGCCCCTACAGAGAAGAATATAAGATAGCACAAAGTCCAATGTGTCTTACTTGATGCGGTCTCCACGTACAAGTGCAAGGGTAGACTTTATTTTTAAGGTTAAGGAAGGATATTACAAAATTTCCTCTTGAATAGAAGTGCATGAGAAAATAGTTTTCATCAGGGCTTTGCATGCCTTTGCCTTTACTTGAATCCAACTGCCATAGTATCTACCACGTTAACAATCTTTTGACTTACGTAGATGCTTAGCAACTTCTAGCATGCTTATTAAGAGTTTGGATGCCTACAGTTGTTGATTGTTTTTCGTTTAGCTTACCTGCATTTGTCAAGAAACAATGCGGTCAGCAATATTTACAGAATTTCTATAAGTGAAATACCTAACAATTGTGTTCATTTTAAGATTATTTTTTAGTAATTAGGTAAGTAAAGGAAAACACAAATTAAAAATATTTGAATTCATCTTCATTCAGACCAGCCACAGATGGGCATAGACCTCTTATTCTCCACGCCATTTTCGTCGGTCTCTCACCAGCCTCATCCATTGCCCACCAACAGACCAAATTTGATTTGAATTCACATTAATTGACTGTTCCAGAGCCATAAGCCTCCTGCTCCAAGTGTCGCTCCCGTGCGCGCTGCTCGCCGACGGGCCGGTCACGCTGGACCTGAAGGGCGGGACCAACGCGGCCATGGCGCCGCAGATAGACTTCCTCACCGAGGTCTTCAGGCCCATTATGGAGAAGTTCGGAGGAACCTTCGACTTCGATTTGCATAAGAGAGGGTAGGACCACTTACGCTTTTAACGAGATTAGTTAAAATATCACATCTCGTCACCCCATGAATCACAGAGGCGGTGCAAGTCGCGGTCCACACTCGTATCCCCGTTTTAAGCTACGATGAATATGTCCTAGTGTGATAGCATAGACTAAGTATTACTACGTAAAGACCGACAACTGGCGACAACTCCCATACATAAGGCGTAGCAAATTTTTAGCGTAGCCCTTACAACACTAGGTGTCGCCAAAGGTGGAAAATAAGCATAATTTATTTAATTGGCCGCAAGTAAACTCTTATGGTTACCAAGTAAACATGTCGATGTAATAGCTTTGCTTAGAAAAACTAGATGGCGGAACATAAACTATTATGTCTACCCTCCATTTATGTTTAGCCAACTCACCGATTGTGATGTTAGGAAACACATCATTGCCATTACATCCAACGCAGTAGGATGTGACTGTGTCAGTCGCAAAATGATTATACCCATAATTGATATTATTTTACCCATTATCACTTGTATTCTAAATCACTCCATTTCCTCCGAATCATTTCCAACTTTGTGGAAAGATGCCCAAGTCACCCCATTGCCAAAAAAAGCGAATCCCACATCCTTTTCTGAATACCGTCCAATCTCTATCCTTCCGTTCCTCTCTAAGGTCCTCGAGCGGGCAGTTCACCATCAGTTGAGTTTCTTTCTCAACAAAAACAACCTCCTTAATTCTCATCAGTCGGGTTTTCGCCCTGGCCATAGTACCGTTACGGCTTTGGTGGAAATTACTGACGACATACGAAGGGGTATGGATGATGGACAGCTCACCGTTCTGACTCTACTTGATTTTTCAAACGCGTTTAATGCAGCTGACTTTGACATCCTTCTAGGCCTGCTTAGTTCTCTTAACATATCTCCGGCGGTGATTGGCTGGTTTCGTAGTTATCTACAAGGACGCCGGCAACGTGTCCGCATTGATGATACTTTTTCAGAATGGTGTGACACTACTGCCGGTGTTCCTCAAGGTGGCGTCTTATCTCCTCTACTTTTCGCTATATTTATTAATAATATTTCTCAGTTTATATCTTCTTCCTACCACCTTTACGCAGATGATCTCCAAATCTACACACAAGCTAAATTAGAAGATCTTTCACAAGCCATAATCACAACCAATGCTAATTTATCTAGAATATCCGTGTGGAGTAACGAATATGGTTTGAAAATCAATCCCACCAAGACTCAAGTCATTATTATGGGTAGTCCCTGGTTTACAGCTAGGATTGACTGGCAACTGCTACCTAATATTGTATTTGAAGGGACATTAATTCCATATAGCAGCAAAGCAAAAAATCTTGGTCTCCTGTTAGATAGTTGCTTGTCTTGGGATCCACAAATAAATGAAGTCTGTAGGAAATTGTTTGCGGCAGCAGGAGCTCTAAGAAGGCTTCGAAATTTCCTTCCAACTGCCACTAAAATTGCGCTTGCACATTCTCTTTTACTACCTATTCTCGACTACGCCGATGTCTGTTACCTTGACGTTACCGAGACACAACTTGATAGACTCGAACGTCTTCAAAATTTCTGTATCAGGTTTATTTTTGGTCTTCGCAAATTTGATCACATTTCTGAATTTCGTTTCCTACTTAAATGGCTTCCCATTCGTCATCGCCGTAATGCTCATATCCTGTCCCTCTTGTTTTCTGTGTTGAATAATCCTTCAACTCCTTCTTACCTTAAAACTCGCTTTCGTTTTCTTCATGATACCCATGACCGCATTTTACGGTCTTCTCAGAATCTGCTTCTTGCCACGCCAGAGCACTCATCGTCTTTCTTCAATAAATCGTTCTCGGTACAAGCTGTTCGTTTGTGGAATGATCTTCCTTTACATATAAGAAGAGCCCCTTCCCTGCCTATCTTTAAGAGACTAGTTAAAGGACACTATCTTTCACTCTGATTACCGAAATATTCATTATCATTATTTTATATATATATATATATTTTTTTTTTTTTTTCCCAGTTGACAATTTATTTCATGACATATACATATATATATTATTTTTATTGTTTGTTATATATTTTATTAGTATGTATTTATCATTATATATTAATACGTTTATCTATTAATATTGAAATATATCTATTATTAAAAATAGTACACCACCATTTCAGCAATCATTCTAAACAGTTTCATCCACCCAAAGGTTGTCTGGAAGAGATCGCTTTAAGTGATAAGGCCGCCTGTTTGTGCTACATAATAAGTTAGTTAAAATTAAGTATTTATATTTCTGTTCCTTTTTATATGGTGTACAAATAAAGTTGTATTGTTGTTGTTGTTGTTGTTGTTGTTGTTATGGCGCTAAGTTGGCAACATTAACAGTGAATATTTCAGCGCCATCTATTATCGAAGTGGGAATTATTTTATGTTACATGACATCGCTGTGCCACTAGCGTCACCAATCGGTCTTTTTTAGCATCGTGTTCGTTAGAGGATTTAGCAACGCCATCTAGATTTCGTTAGAATTTTACACTTTTTTTGTGGCTACAAACTGATGTATGAAAACTGCTAGTCTATACGTAGTAATACTTAGTCTATGGTGATAGTGAGTGAGCCCTATCGCCCGGTACTCCAGACACAAATTAGAGCCACAGTTTAACTTGCCTTCCCAAGCATGCCAAATGAACACAGATGTGCCCCATGTGTGGTTGGGTAGTTCAATAATTATTAGAAAACCAGATTCAATTTCGTTGATATATATATAAGATATTATAGACATTTTGGCTTTTACAAGGCGAGTATCGTTTCACGTTTTACGCTCAGCGATAGACGCGGTGTGCTGGAAGTCGTTTTCGCCTTTCCTCCCGGTTTGATATTAATCTACGAAATTGACAAGTTTTGATCTGCCTACTGACCTCACTTTGTCGGCTCCAGTTACTTCCCCCGCGGCGGTGGTCACGTGGCGGTGCAGGTGTCACCCGTGTCTCGACTCAACTGTGTCTCGCTCACGGAGCCGGGACAAGCTGACAAGGTGTACGGGTGGAGCTTCGTCGCTGGACGAGTGCCTGTTAGAGTGAGTCGTCTCTGTATACCATTGCGACATACTTAGCTAGTTCCGGTGGTCACGTGGTCTACTTTAATTGCTACTGGCATAGACTAAGTATTACTACGTATAGACCGACAACTCCCATACATCAAGGCGTAGCAAATTTTTTACGCATCTTTACGACACAGGTATCGCCAAGTGTTGCAAATAAGAATAATTTGTTTAATTGGCTGCAAGTATACTCTCATGGTCACCAAGTAAACATGTGGCTTTAATAGCTTTCTTTAGAAAAACTAGAAGGCGCTATGTTAACAACACTAACAAAGAATATTTCAGCGCCATCTATTATCGTAGTAAGAATTATTTTTATGTTACGTGACATCGCTGTGCCACTAGCGTCACCAATCGGTCTTTTTTAGCATCGTGTTCGTTAGAGGATTTAGCAACGCCATCTAGATTTCGTTAGAATTTTACACCCTTTTTGTGGCTACGTAGTAATACTTAGTCTATGCTCCTGGTATAGCAGATCGTTAAACTAGGCTATATCAAAACTCCAAAACATTGAGGGCCGTTGTTTAGGGAGGGTTTGCCCTATAAACCATAATGGAATGGTGAATGTTGCTGTCTGTCGACTGACTATGGAATGTAATCTTGCTTTTGATTGTATCTTACTAAAGGGCCTCTCCCATAGATATTTCATCTGCTTTGATCCTAAGCACACCTCCTTTGAGCCTTATTGCTGTAGTTAGGGCACAAAACACACGCTTTTTAGTGCTCACAATGTTTTCCTTCACAGTTCAGTAAGTGGTAAATACACAAATACCATGCACTTAAACTCCGAAAAGCTCAATGATGTATGCTTGGCCACTGGTACTATAATAAAATGTTTTTATTCTAGGTGGTGCATCAAATGTGTGACGCAGCCAAGCAGGAACTTAGCAAAATCTCCAGGAACATAGAAATTGAATGCTACAGAGAAAGCGACGACATGGCGCCTGACAACTGCAGCGGTATCATGTAAGAATCGTTATGTTAGCTTCTCTATTCATCCCCCGTAACGTTCCAAAATCTCATTTGGCCCAGAACCAACTTCTGTTTTTATGAGTCCTGTTTCTCCTTCACTCCTAATCCTTCCTATCTTTTTCGCCACAAGTGTTTTCCAAACGGCAGCCAACTACCGTTCGCCGTGTAGTGTTTGTACATCGCTCGGTAGCAGATTTCTCCAGTTTTGATGAGGTCAAAAACTGCTTGACAGACTGCAGATGGCTGCTGTGTGGTCATAGCATACATACAACTTTTATAGATCAGTCAGTCAGGACATTCTCTTATTTAATATATTTAGACAAAATTGTTATACTTGGTCATATACAAATTACACAACCATTATACTCACATACACATTTACACATTAAATAAACAATAATTGTCCACTCTCGATGGAATTCGTGCGGCTCTCTGCAGGTGACGACAGAATAACAGCCTCGCAGATTTCGGTTTGCGGCATTATGCTGAGTCGGAGCCTTTTTCTGTTTGCCGCGATACACATGCCACTAGGATAAATTTAACTTTCTTTTTGTGTTTTAACTTTATTTTCTTTTATTTAAGTTCTATTTTGTTTTTTGTATGTATGTGTCGTGTTTTTGGGAAATAAATGTTATATCTATCTATGTAGTTCTTGAGTGTTTTTTTTTTTCAGATTTTAGCCCCATGCTACGTGATTATTTAGGTCTGGATTGTTCGAACTTCCTTTTATCTTATTAGTTTTTATATTTTTATAAGACACCGCTTTTCAGTTACCGTACTACCTTACTCAATATCAATAAATGTAAATATCCTTCAGCAATGTCTTCGACAAATGCAACTTTATTCAAAGTCCGAAGACTGATATTGTCTCTGGGGACCTATTCACTGATTCAGTTTGTCTTTGTTTTGTATCCGAGATAAAACCTTTTTCGCGTAAAAGGGTTAATTTGTCTTTATTTATCATTACCTATGCCTTCCGACTGTCATTTAAAAATATCATAATTAACAGCCTGATTACACGTAACGAGTAGAGAGGCGAGACAGTGCTCGCCCCGAGTGTTTGGTTCGTATGAACACTTTGACGAGTGCTCGGCCGTCCGCGCGGCCGAGTATAGTAGCGAGAGAGTCACTCGGACCCTAATTTGTTTACTAGGCCGAGTGCCCACCTCCCCGCTTCATTTCTTCACCCCGCAGCGACTCGCTTATCCGCTTGGCACGTATGTACACGCACTCGGCAGTCACTCGCCACTCGCCCAAACGGCTTTTTTTTTACATAAGTGGAGTTATATTCTCCAACAATGTTTCAAAACGTTCTACATTCATTCTTAAAAGCCCCCTGAACTCTTTGGGATCTTCTGTCTGCAATTCATTAAAAAAGAACATTCGTTGCACCAAGGGCAGATCTCCTGATTATCCATTTTCTTGGCCAAATACGTCTATTACTTTCTTCGTCTAATAATTCCCACAATTCTTCAATTGTGAGTGGTAGGAGCCGGTTGAAAATCCGCTTGAAATTCTTTCTGCGATCCATTTCTGTCCGTCATCGAAACATAACTGAACTTACTCGCCACAGCAAAATAACGTATGAACACCTACTCGTCCAGATTACTCTCTCGGCCTAGTATACTCTCTCACCACTGCACTCGTTACATACTCTCTCGCCACTCTACCCGTCACGTGTAATCAAGGCATAAAGGATTTTTCAATGCAAGTGCTCGTAAAGGCCCACTTTTTATGCATCAAAACCGAACAGAAAGTCGATTATTTTGCTCTAGGGCTTTATTATTATTATTTTTTTAATTTATTTACAATGGTTGGCTAACCTGCAGCCTTTCCTGTGTACCATAGACGTTATACTTTTTTTTCCACCGTTTAACGGCTCTGGATACAGTCCTTTTGAGCCGATTATAATTTAAAGTTCACAAGATTATATTTGTTTTCATTTCCTCACACTATGCATTGAAAAATGTAGTATGATACACGGGCGTAAGAGCAATAAATTACTCGGTTACGTTTAAAACACTCGCTACGCTCGTGTTTTAAATCGTCCTCTTAATTTATTCCTTTGCGCCCTTGTAGCGTAAACTACTATTAATGGATATTTAGACTGTGCATTGTCCAATGTATGTTCAACTAAATTAGATTTTATTGTCTTAGAGATAAGGTTGTTATTGTTATGATAGAATATTCAAGCGAAAAACGAGCCGAGCGAGAAGCACTCGCCACTCGTGTGCCCTTGTTTTGCAAGTTGCCTATACTATATACAAGGTGACTCTTTGATCATCGTCCAAATTCATACTGGAGGCTTGATAAGTGACCAGTATCTTGGATCAATAACAATTTTTGTGAAATTCCTAAAATGAAATTTCGGCTTCCCATAGAAATTCACTTCCAGTCCCGAGTGAAATTTCATTTTACGAATTTCACAAAAAATTTTATTGATCCATGATAGTGATCACTTACCAAGCCACCAGTATGAATTTGGACGATGATCAAAAAGTCACCTTGTATATACTATAGCTATGTAACGGCTGATTTCTTTTCCGCGATTCGAGTTTTGGTTCCATAGTAAAAGTTGTCCGTATGGACGAGTACTATCGCCAGTTTCCGGTTCCCGCAACTTCATCTTAACACCCTGTATAATCAAGTGCCGAACATGTGGTTATATTAGTAAACACCGGCCAAGTGCGTGTCGGGCCACGCGCAGTACAGGGTTCCGTAGTTGCCCTGCACAATATGCGGACTTCTTCTCCAAGTACATTTTATAAGTTTGTCGACTAATACAGATCGCGCCAAACTTCTAGTACGCTCGGAAGTTGCTCTTCCCAAGAACGGCCTATACATTTTGTTCCTGCTGATGCGAATCGCCCCGTGTTTAGAGGGGACTAAAAGTTTAGCGCGATCTGTACTCGTTAACTTGTAAAGCCTATTCAGCTGTGATAGTTTTCCTTTTAATTTCGTTATGTATACTACTGCCCTGATTTTTTTTCACGTCTCCAAATACAACCCGTTTCGCTGGCAGGGGGGAGGGGGGGGCACTTCAATTAATACTTTTAAGCGAAATATTTCGCAAACAGAACCCTGGATCGAAAAATGGTCTTCTCACACCCCCAATATTTTTAAATTACCCATCCAACGACACCCCACACTAGGGGATAGACGAGAAAAAAAAAATCATTCCCACTTTACGTGTAGGGGAGGTACCATAAAAAATCTTTTTCAAAATTTTACTGTACCACTTTATTGGCGTGATAAATATGTATACCCATGCCAAATTACAGCTTTCTAGTACTAATAGTCTCTAAGCTAAGCCGCGGACAGACAGACATACAGATGGACATGGCGAAACTATAAGGGTTCCTTGGTGTTGACTACGGAACCCTAAAAAGGGACAAACGAGTGCTTGCGCCGTTCTCGCTCGGCTCATTTTTCATGTCGTAGTGCACAGTCTATAGTTATCTGTACAATGTATTTGCTAACAATAAGTAACCTTATATTATTATATTGTATCTAATTCCACTGATGCTGACTATAAATGTCGAAATATATCTGGAAATAATTATTTTAATAAGTGTTTTATATAAATATATAACCCCTGAACCGTTTGCGATTCTTAAAAGGATCGCGTTTTTCATGTCGACGTTCGGTACCGATCCTTATAAGGATCGCCCGCCCGAGTACTTTTTGACGTCGATTTTCTTTTCCGATTCGGATTTTTCATGCAGGTCGATCATAGTACAATATATTTTAATCAAAGTAATATCAGGTTGTTGACAATTTATCTAGGATTACAACGGTATGCCATATGCGTGGTATGTCCTACCAGGAAAGCCATAAAAACCACTAAACTAAACCACGTCACGCGCGGCCCTGCGGGCGCCTGGAGGGGCAATCACTGTAGGGCGGCAAGGCTGCGCGCGGCGTATCAGGTTAGGGGATAATGTAATCTGAAAAAAAAAAAACAAATAAGTTATCTTTAATATATAATAAGTAACCTTGTGTTTCCAGTATCGTCTGTGAGAGTAGCACGGGCTGCGTGCTGGGCGGGGCAGGGCTCGGGGAGCGCAGCGTGGCTCCGACGACTGTGGGACTCAACGCGGCCGCTGAGATCACGGCCGTCGTCGGACGAGCCGCGCTAGATACACACTCGCAGGTATGATACTAGAGGTGGTCAACTTCGTGCCTACCGCGCCCACGGGGTACAGGGGTTGGCGGGTACGAGGTAGTACGCGACTTAGTGTGCAGGGCCGTGCGCAAGGCATTCCAAGTACACAAGTATAACATTGACCACTTTAATAGTAGTTTATGCTACTAGGGCGAAAAGGAATAAATTACGAGGACGATTTAAAACACGAGCGTAGCGAGTGTTTTAAACGTAACCGAGTAATTTATTGCTTTTACGCCCGTGTATCATACTACGTTTTTCAATGCATAGTGTGAGGAAATGAAAACAAATATAATCTTGTGAACTTTAAATTATAATTGGCTCAAAAGGACTGTATCCAGAGCCGTTAAACAGTGGAAAAAAAAAAGTATAACATCTATGGTACACAGAAAAGGCTGCAGGTTAGCCAACCGTTGTAAATAAATTAAAAAAAATTATAATAATAAAGCCCTAGGGCAAAATAATCGACTTTTTGTTCGGTTTTGATGTATAAAAAGTGGGCCTTTACGAGCACATGCATTGAAAATTATCATAGAGTCTACAAAAGAGATCCATTATACATCGGTTTATACTACCCTTATCTATGGATTGCGTGTGTGTGCAGGCTGGTGCTTATGTAGTAGTAGTAGGTAACTAAATCTGTTATTGTAGTGAGTGTCGTTGACATTGTTAACATTGACACTGCATCAAAAATTATACATACCATTTTGTATGACCAAAAAAAGGCTCTGGCCCAGCAGATTTTCCTGCAATTTTTGTTTTGAAAATCGGATGCCTAACACTTTTTCTATTGTGGCCGTTGAAAGAGGTTTTTGAAAAAGGGCCTTGACAATTCCGAACTGAGAATATAAAATCACAGATTCAGATTTTTATTCAGTATACAGGCGTTACATCGGTCTCAAAGTTTTAATAATGTACTTAACACAACACATTTGGTACACCCGCTTTTCACCGACGATTATTGCGTCCTAAACGTGTTGAGCCCTATCGCCGTACTTTGGGCACAAATTAACGTGCCTTTCGAAACACGCAGACGGAATACACATTAATGTGCACCGCGGGTATTGAACCCACGACCTCTGGATTAGCGCGGCCACAGAGGCGGTTAATATAACCCTGCGTTCCGAAATAGAATTATTTCGCTAAAATCGATTACGAATGAATGAAGTGAATGGATAATAATCCATGAGTGAAGCAAATGCGTTCATTCATTCGTATGACTTTCGTGGCTCATGCGACGGAGGTGAGGCGATGTGAGTGTTGAACGGAATGGAATGTCAAAAATTGTTTTCGCTCCATTATTTCAGCAGTTCAGATCAGACAAACCATGGTATATGTTTTATTCGGCTATGAGAGAAACAAATGAAAAGTCGTGTGGAACTCTTCGTCGAAAAGGAAGAATTTATAAATACATATTTTTTTTCGTCGCTATCTGAGTCTACGTTGAAGAACAGTGCTACAAACTCTTCTTGTTCCATCACGAATCACGGCACTTTGACGAAATAAAATAAAATAATGTTATTGTATTCTGTGGGAAGAGGTTATGGTTAAGATGTATCTTTTTTAATGCGGTCCGAATCATGAGCTAGATTCAGATTCAGATTCAGATTCTTTATTTGCATATCACAGTATTATTACAGGTGGAAAACAAATATATAGTATCATGTGATACCCTGTTAGGGCGTAGCAATATTTATAAATATATTATTTAAATTATTAGTAACAAAAATAAAAATACATAAAAACTTGAAAAAACTAATATTAGTTACATTAACTATCTATAATTAATAAATGAATCACAGAAAGTATGAGGATAGAGTCACCGACAAATATTTAAAATTAAAGTAGTTAAAATGTTCCGTTTTGTAATGTGGTTTATGTGTGTAATATAGATTTATCGATGAAAAATTCTTCTATGTTGTAATAGGTTTTACTTATTAGAAATTCTTTCATCTTTTTTACAAATATGTTAATTTTGTCTATTTTATCTATCTGTCACATCGTTTGCTAGCTCACAAATTACGGACCAGTCATCGCTCACACTTTAATTCATTCATAGCTTTTATCGATGTAATTCTATTTCGGACCGCACGGTAAGTAATACTATAATTGAATGAGCGAGCGAAGTTCTCAGAATCTATTTGAACAATCCGGCGTCTATATGTATGTATGTACAGTTCTCACAAAGATATAATGCGCATAGAAACGGACGTACCACGTGACCTTATTGAATGTATAGAAAGTGTAAGGTAATACACTTTCTATACATTCAATAAGCGTACTGTACTTCATTTTATACATGTAGTATGTGGGCCTTCTATTCGCAAAAATCGTACAGTGCCCTCCGGGTACAGTATAATAACGCGTTTCGGAGTTTGCTGGGGCTGTCCCGACGCTGCAGTGCGTCAGGTATGTTTGCGGAAGTGCGCACAGATTGCTTCTGCACAACAATACGCAAGCGTGCCGCCTCGCTGGTGCGCCGTGTGCGGGCCAGCTCCAACATTCTCCTGTCTACCATTGCGGCCAGGCTCGACTGTCCCTATCTGAGTCGCTGCTCCCTGCTGCATGCAAGCGTCCCAGCTTGGAGGAGAGCACTCACATAGGTACAGTCCAATATGATTTATTTATTTATTTACTAATATTAGAATAAGAATTATTGTTACTAACAAATTATGGGTTGTTATTGTATTGTAACCTGAAATAAATGGATTTATTATTATTATTTATAATACGAACTTTGCCGAACAGTGGCGAAGATTTGTATGCGCATTATTACCTTAGCAGTACTGTATGAATGTTTGTCTGACGATAACTCGAGTATCGTTGATCGGAACGTCATGAAATTAGGTAGGTGAGTAAAAGAGATAAAAAGAATTTTTAAGTTCGAACATGAGCCAAATCAAGATCGAATCGCGAGTTCACAGTTAGTGCGAACCACTAGTATGAATTATGTTGACCCGATACGTTTCTCTTCACCGCAGGATCAAGTGATAATTCTGATGGCACTAGCGGAAGGCAAGTCGGCGATACGAGTGGGAGAGATCACTTTGCATACAAAGACTGCTATGCACGTTGCTACCACCATCGCTAAAGTAAGCGTCCTTTTTTTGTTACAAAGTTACCGGCCGAACCCCGATTTTAGGAAATAGTACATTACGATACGAGAGCGATGAAACGTTTTCTGACGAGTGTGAGTTTGCGGCACGAGCCGAAGGCGAGTGCTGCAATCACACGAATCGAGAAAAAGTTTCTCGCACGAGTTTCGTATAATTTTTTATAGCACAAGTGCGGAAAATGCCGACTTTACGCACGCGCAGTGTGCTATAAATATATTTAATCAATAATTCTACGGGTTAAGATATTAGGTGCTACTTATGTAACAGCTGGTAGAGCTGATTCCGGGCTCGACTATGGAGGTACCACCATCTTACTTGGAGACCCCCTCGAAGTAATTCGGGGGAGAGTAAGAGGACAGCTCACAGGCAAAAACCGGGAAGCCCACCATGCCTGGGACCGATGGATGGCGGTATATCCATCCCTAATATACCTTATATGGAACAGAATGTGACGGGCAGCGGCGTCACTGGTGCGAGGGTTCCGGCACCATGCTCACCAACCCGCCTGCCCAGCGTGTGTGAGTATGGGCAATTCTTCCAGGATGACCGCCGGGGAAGGCAAACTCCTGGAAAGGCTTATTTCCAGCAGTGGACGAACTAGGCTGATGGATGGATGATGTTGCATGCTAAATAACGTTACCCTGCGAGGTCTCCACGGAAGACCAGAGTCGTGGTACAAATTGGTGCCATGACACATGCTGAGTGGAGGCCTTTTGGGTGTCACTTCTGTTTTGTTTATTATTGCTTATATTGTATTTTAGTTGTGTGACACCAATAAAGTTTTTCTATTCTATTTGAGGAAGTGATTTTTTTTTCGCTATGTTTCGAATGTTTTTCTGAGCACGTCACTAATACATCAGATCATCAAATCAAGTAATCACAAATACACATAAAGTTATACCTACCAGTCTACAATGTACCTGCAGCTATTATAAACGAGCGATTGTTCACAGGTTCAGTTCAACATCATCCCCGATGGTGATACCAACATCATTGAGTGCACGGGTCTAGGAGTTACCAACAAAAATCTTCCTTCAAGATAAACTTCACGATACAAGGCCAGAATTGTAAAAATATTAGGTCTTAAGAGGCTTCAGTAAGCTAAATTAGCAGCTCGAAATATGTCTGTACAAATATCGACAATAACGAAATAGAAATAACGTTCATGTCAGAGTGCATGTCTCTTTTGAATTTAAAAAGTTTAAACTATTTATCAGTTTTTTAAAGCATTTGAAAGGTTATTAAAGGTATTTATTTTCTCGTTGTAGGTTAAAGCTTTTAAGATTTTAAAACATCACAACTGTGGGACATTGGTCAATATGTGTGATATATTTTTTTCAAAGTTTTGTAATATTCATATAGAAAGTTTAAACCAATTTAAAAACGTCTGTAAACGCAGTTTTGCTTCTGAAGCCCCTTAACGTATGAAATTGCCGTTTTCTATAGATAATTTGAAGGAAACTCAATTTTCAGTACTAAAATTTTTGTTTTTTTTAGGAATAACAAATCCAAAATATGTAATTTCTTATGTGTATGAATGAGACAACATTAATCTAACAGCAACCTTAATTACATTTTTGAAAAGTGTCAGCTGTAAAACATTATTACGAATTTTGGCATTTAGGACGAATTGTTTTTGAAGATTTAAATTTTATAATCACACTGAAAATAAAAACAAAATTTAATACGTAGATGTAAAATCTTGAAATCAACTTTCAGATAAAAAACAAATAGTGGAAATAGCTATAGAATTACAGGAATTATGAACTCATGAATCTGTAAGAAAATTTCAGCAATTTTATATGTAAAGACATATTATAATCACTTATTTCATCGAAATGATATATTTTTTTTACTTTTAAGTAAAATAATATATTAGGTGTGGTTCCAAATATATACAATAAGTTGCTCTGCGTGGAACCAATGAGATAACCATGTTTAAGGTAATTTTTGATAAAGCATTTAATACCATTAAGTTAACACATTTTTGTTTTGATTCGTAAAGGTCTGTAAATATATTGTAAATTATTAAAACTTTAATTTCTTACTTTTGTAAATATATTTATTGAATATGGAATATTATTTTCTTGTAGCCTCTACCGACAAAACTCATTAAATCAACCAACAAGGTGTACATTATGTACTGATTACTGATTATGAAACAAACGGTGCAACTTTGTTATGATCATCAGTTGAAGATAACCTAGATCAGGTATGGGCAACCTTTTGAAAGTTGCGGGCCAAATTTTAGGATTTTAACGAAATCGTGGGCCGTAGTTAATACAAAGTTGTGAAAAAAACAACTAGTTATTCATGACTTCCACACCGCGCAATGTAATATGAAAGAATTTAATTTATACTGTAAGGTGTGACTCCTTGATGGAACTTCATTCTAACACTAATCAAAGTCTTCTTGTACGAGTTCCACTATTTTATTTACTTAATTATTGCGACTAGTTTCGTCTTTTTGACATCGTCGGGCTAATTGGAACCAATCAGCCCGACGATGTCAAATAGACGAAACTAGTCGCAATAATTAAGTAAATAAAATAGTGGAACTCGTACAAGAAGACTTTGATTAGTGTTAGTATGAAAGAAGTGTGCAAAAAAAAAGCAGTGGACATAATTTATAATGAAGGTATAAGTTTTGTCGCTTTATTATGCTCTAACTCAGCTCTCTTGCAGTGTGTACCAAAAATATTACGATTTTTGGCACACAGTTTTAAGATGTCCCGCAGACCGGTTTAAAAGTCAGGGCGGGCCGCCTCCGGCCCCCGGACCGGGCTTTGCTCATATATGACCTAGATAGACCTTGGTCTCAACAAATCGACAGAGTTTAAACAAATATTTTTATATTATACAACGTGTAACAGAAAGGTGTAACCATATTTGAAGAGCTTATACAGTCACTGGTATAGAACAACTTTTACTATGGAGACAAACTTGAAATCTCAAAAAAAAAATCTGCTCTTCCATACATTTCGGCCGAGCGGCATTGCATTTTTCTATGAAACAGTAACATTTTTTTATTTGAGACACAAGTTTTGTTCCATAGTAAAAGTTGTTCTATACCATTGACTGAATAAGCTCTTCAAATATGGTTACATGGTTACACCTTTCTGTTAAATGTTGTATACATCTATTTACCGCAGTTTTTAAAGGAAAACTAAAATGCTTAAAACAATTTGATGTCTTTATTAAATTTACCATTATTACAAATAGTGTTGGCACGAGTGCCAACGGCGCTGTTACCATGTAAATTCACATCCTTGATCAATTGATCAGTGATCGATCACCCACACACATTAATAGGCATCTAAAAGTAACCAGGTAGTACGTCAGCTATCGTAATCTTTATTGAATCTAGCCTTTGAATTTGTAGAAGGTACAGAAAACCAGACAGGAAATAAATATACTTATATACAAAAAAAAGTATATAAAATAAGTGAAAGTGGATAACATCGTTACAATAACCCTGCATAGAAAAGAATATAATTGCAGTAACAGTAAAGTGAAGGGTGAAGGGAAAGAACAAGGAATGTCACAATTTTTTTTAGTTTATTGTAGTCTAGTTTCCAATCACTAAAAACTGTACGATAAGAGTAGTCATAAAAGTTGTTTTTCGATTGGCCTGAATGGAAACAACCTGGAAGATTTGTTTGTATTTCAATAACTAGCAACTTTGTGAAACTACTAGAAAATGTGTTTCATAGTAGGTACAGGGGTCCTACCGCGTACATAATTCTCATTTTCATCAACATCAACTTGAGATTGAAATTTGTCGTGCGTGCGACGACGCCCGCCTAACATGCCATCTCTTTTGCACGCGTTGAATTTCGCATGCATTTGCTTGAAGTTGATACAAATGAGAATTACGCGGTAGAGCCCCAGGTCTGGTCAGTAAATAATGCACATCGTATCGTAGCGTCATCTCTGTCGCACGAAGCACTAACAGTCCGGTGACAGAGACGCTCTATAAAGCCGAAGATAGCCGATGTGCATTATTTACTGCCGCGACCAGTAATCATTAATGTTTTTTCAACTGTATTTATACATGCATTTATAGTCTCTTAAAAATGCGTTTTAATCTAAATGTACATGCCCTGTTCTTTCCTTTGCATTCTTCAAGTTATAAAACATTGGTTACTGCCTCGAAACTCCGGGATGATGACGTCACAAAACTTCGTACGCGTTAGAAAAATAAACATAAAAAAATCTTATCTTACATCCGTTCGTCTATGAAGAAACAACCAATACAAATATACAGAAAAATATTTCAGATTCATTTAACAAAAAATAAAAATTATGCTCTAAAACAACCGCTCCGCAACACAATCTGATAAATATAGACGTAAAAAAATATAAATATTTTTTACACAATTTTTCAATAAATATTTTTGTTTTGTCTGTCGCAATAAAACATTTAATTTTGAACATTCAATTTCTATTCCCAATTGGAAGCATAAATTAGGAAGAACCTTTTAAATTTTAATAAAAAAAACAATATTATTCACGTCACAACATAAACCTAACTCCACAAAAGTTGCTATTAAAAAAAAAGTTTTAAACAAAAAAATATGAAATGCGTTCCGGAATTTCCCCGCAATGGCCATCTCTATAATTACGTAATTTAGCCAAATTAGCCACCTCCGTACAACTTGGCCAGTGGTAGACAAAAAAGCTTAAAAAAAATGACGTAATTGGCTTATTTAAGGCACGTCCTGCAATGATTGGAGCAAATTATAGTATCTCTCACTGACCGAATTGTACGCTGATGTATTTGCGATTCCTTGGATTACATCAAGCCATGATCCCTCTTTATGTCATGTCAAATAAAAACATATCCAAATTAAAATGTACTTAATGTGTAAGTGTGCAAGGTTCTAATTTGTGCTTAGGTTTGATCCAATCTAGGGGCGAGCTGAAACAGCGCATTAGGGCCATGTAACACCGCTGGCGAGTAGCTATTGAACAGTGAGCTAACCAGAAAACATTTAATAAGACATAATAAATCCATTAGGATCTAAAAATTTCACAAATGAACAAATTAAAGTCGAAATTAGAGTACAAGTGAATTTAAAGTTCAGAAATCGAGGGTATAAATATATCGCGTTAAGTATGATGTAAGTCACATAACTCCGTCCTTTTTCTTATTTATAAACTCACTTTAGTACATAATCAAAAACTGCTGTAAAAACATTTTCCCTCGTATTTATAATCTTCGCTAAACTTTTCAGGGACTAGAAAATATTTTATCGCCACTGGCAATTTTTTTTATAGCTGCTCGCCGCTATGTGACCAAGCCCTTACAAAAATATTGTACTACTCGAATTATGTCTTTGAACACAAGCACTATCGAAATCCGAAGCCCCAATTTTCACCCGTATTGAATTGTAATATGAGCTAAAAGCGGGTCAGCAATTTATTAGAAGGTACAATTATATTATGATAACGATCTCACTCTTTTGACATAATTCAACTTCGCCTCGCTTTGTCTCAGGAAGACACCACGGCTTTTAGACGGTAAGCTTATCGAAAATAGTGTTTACCACTAATCGATAAGAGTCAGGCATGCGTCTAAGAGTCGTGGTGGGGAGCTCTATTCTGTCTTTTTAGACTTGCTTCCTTCAGTCGCCGCTGGCTCTTCGAGGGCGGGTTGATCTTCGTAGCTGACGACGAAAAGGAAAATGTATTAACTTGGAAACTTCATACAAGCACTGTTGTAACGGACGGCATGTAGAATAACTTCGCAGAAATAGTCATAGATGGCAATGTGGTAGCACATTTAAGCGATGAGGAAGTGGGA
Organism: Ypsolopha sequella; assembly: GCA_934047225.1. Taxonomy (NCBI): domain Eukaryota; kingdom Metazoa; phylum Arthropoda; class Insecta; order Lepidoptera; family Ypsolophidae; genus Ypsolopha; species Ypsolopha sequella. The sequence continues at coordinate 4,490,827 of OW204002.1, read as the reverse complement.
CTGACAGCTAACTTTACATCCACAATTCATCCATCAGCCTAGTTCGTCCACTGCTGGACATAAGCCTTTCCAGGACTTTGCCACTCCCGGCGGTCATCCTGGAAGAATTGCCCATGCTCACACACGCTGGGCAGGCGGGTTGGTGAGCGCGGTGCCGGAACCCTCGCACCATTGACGGCACTGCCCGTCACCAGCCTGTGCCATATAAGGCCCGGCTTTTAGGGGTGGATATTCTGCCATCCATCGGTCCCAGGCATGATGGGCCTCCTGGTTGTTTGCCTGTGAGCTGTTCTCTTACTCTCCCCCGAATTTCACGCAAATGCCAGGATCTTGTCCAGCTATAATTACTTTATATTAGGGGAATGCTTTTCCAATATCATGTCTTTCAAGTTTAAAATCTGCACGGGGTTAACAGGAGATATCAATAAGCACAACAAGACCAATTCAATATATTCTATGAACAAGACTACCACCCACTGCATGTACTACATGTGGCGCACAGTACAAGATAGCAACAATAGGCTATTTGACAACATTGAAAATACATTACAAATTGTGGTCATCCTATCAGATAATAGCCTAAAAAAGACATATTTCACGTTATTTAAACTAAATTACGCATATTTTTTGCAAATTACGCGAAATCAAATATAATATTTTATGACGGCAATGTGCCGCGAACGCTCTGTGATTGGTGGCAACTCATGGTGACGTCACATGCAAGTAAACATGGATTCCTAGACTGATTGTTGTTTGCATTTTATGTTTTCTGAGTGTTAAATTCGATCTGTGAAGCACTTTTCGGTCAAATTTGGATAAATTTTGTAATGAGAATTCACTTAGGTGCACTGTTTTGTTGAGGTTATGTGAACTTGTTTACTAGCGTGTGACGTCACGCGTGTCACGTGACCAGCGCCATTACAGGAACATCGTTTTCGGAGCGATTTTTAAAACGTAAACTTAAATATTTATTTTATTAATAAAACAGTAAAATTTCTCGGAAATATAAAAGAAGTGTGCTTATTATGTTATAAATAATCATTTAAAATTACGTCCGAAATTAGTCAAATAGCCTATACTCACTTGAATAGCGCGTTGATGTCGCCCTTGAGCAGCGCCAACGTGAGCGGCGTGCCGATACAAGCCGGTACCAGGTACAGTAGCGCGGGCTGCGCGTGTTTGAACATGTGCATTACTAGGATGGTTGCGAGGAGGCCGAGGATGTACGCAGAGAATGTGGCGCGGAAGTAGAACTCGGAACCTGGCACGTAGGAAATAACAATTAGCAAAAAAGGCACCGTTCTCCAAGGGCGGATCCAGCCTGCGAGCCAGGGGGTGGTCACAGGCTCTGAATTAGTCCAAATATATAATAAAATGTTGTGCAATTTTAGGTAAATTTAGCGTGTCTGTATAGAAAAAAAAGTTGAACTAGGCCCAAGACACCCCCCCGGGATCCGTTGTGCTGTTCTCTCGGTTGAAGGTCTGTGTCTTGACCAGTGCGTACCGTCATAGACTAAGTATTACTACGTATAGACCGACAACTCCCATACATCAAGCCGTAGCAAATTTTTCACGCGCCCTTACAACGCTAGGTGTCGCAGTGTTGCAAATAAGCATAATTTGTTTAATTGGCTGCAAGTAAACTCTCATGGTTACCAAGTAAACATGTGGCTACAATAGTTTTGCTTAGAAAAACTAGATGGCGCTAAGTTGACAACACTAACAGTGAATATTTCAGCGCCATCTATTATCGAAGTAGGAATTATTTTTATGTTACGTGACATCGCTGTGCAACTAGCACATCGGTATTTTTAGCATCGTGTTCTTTAGATGACTTAGCAACGCCATCTAGATTTCGATAGAATTTTACACCTTTTTTGTGGCTACAAACTGATGTATGGGAACTGATAGTCTATACGTAGTAATACTTAGTCTATGGTGCCGTGTTACAGTGAGTAAATGAACTTGTGCCGGCGCATTGCGATCCTTTGAAACACGTCGCTTCGTATCGCTGCCTGTACCAGGCCCCCGGCATTACAAGCGGACACATTTAATCACCTATTACCACTAGTACACAAGCCTGTCCGTGCGTGTAGCTATACTATGCTGCTCTTTTTAAGTTAGCGTCGATCGGTCTGGCGAACTAACTTTGTAACGTGTGATTTTATACTGAATGGAATGTATATGTCGTAACCATATCGTAGAATTGACCATTTCATGATCTGGTTGGGCAGATCGTTAAGTATGAAATCAAAAATCTTTCACAAAAAGTAAAAAAAAGCGGGACGACGAACGAAGCGAAGCGGAGCGAGGAGGAGCGTGTTAGGTTTACATGTTAATACATTTGGAGAGCCGAGCGAGGCAACCCTCTCAATTTTAACAGAAAGACGATATGGCCAACCAGATCATGAAATGGTCAATTCTACGATATGGCCATGACATATACATAGTCACTACGACTCAACGAGCGTGCGGCACTGCTCGTTCACTAACTGGCGAGGATGTCGTGAGTGTAATCCTTCTTTTACGTACTAATAGGTTTTTTCTTTGCCTGTACATTGCGTAGACAGTTTTTTTTATTAGTATCAATAATCTCGTAACGTAAACAACTCGGTAATTCTAAACATCCACCCAACATTTCAGCACAACCGGCCTGCTATCTTTAGTTTTTCCCGGAGCCCCCGTACCTCGTTTCAAGCTCTTGTCGAAGCGCAGCAGCAGCGCGATGAAGATCCCGGGAACGACGATGTCGCCCAGACCGAGCATCGCGAAGTTACTCGCCGACAGACCGTTCACCAGCAGGTCCTGCGGGAACACCACTGGAACAGACAACTGATCATTAAGGCGATGTGTAAAAAAAATACAAGTGTTCTTTTTCTGTGTATTTCATGAAAAGCACGACCTTACTTATTTGACAGGATTAACCTTATTTTAAACGTCGTGTCTTTGTCTTTCCGATGCAGAGAGAAAAAGAAATAACGCTTAAATTAAGTCCTGTCAAATAAGTGAAACCGTGATGCACCGAATCGACACAAATATAGACTATAAAACATCGTCAAGGTAATATTATATCGTCCGTTACTCAATGCGGAAAGATCCGTAGTGCGAGAGGGACGGAATCGGGTAAATTGTCGGTTTTAAATAAACTAAAATAACTATGTAAATTTCCATAACCAGTAATTTAGGTGTTGTTAAAACCCATTTAAATCAATATTTTTGAAGTCTGTATGCTATCCCAATTTGTCAGAATATCAAAAAAAGTGCAAGTTTAGACCTCATTTCAATAATTATTTCTATCGAGTGAAATTCCTCCAATCGCTTCTCTGATAGTCCAAAATCTAGAAAAAGGTCCCAAAATTGTTATTCTAATTTATTTAACTTGGGAGTTCTTTTGAACAGCAGGTAAATAACTTCAAAGTGTCGATTTATAACTTAACGACCGGAACCGGTAGGGTAAGATCGCTCTTTGTCGAGACTGCAGGCCCTGGATTGAAGGCGGGCGGCAGATCAGTCACAAATGACGTTGTGTATTCTCCAAGGGTACGTTTCGTAACGTGTGATTATCACTCGGAGCGATGCGAATTTTACCCTGCATCGTTCAAAAATCGACCCGAGTGAAACCGAGGGTAAACGAACTGTTACCTGACAGCTGCGCTAAGTGTTTAGAAACGCTTTCGGGGAATGTGAATATCGCACTGACAAGTGCGATTTCTAACTCTGTTTGGGTACCGTTAAGATTCGCCTGACAGTTGTCATTTCGGAGTTTTCTCGGGATTCGGACAATTTTTGAAAATAGAATTCAACATTTCCGTACGAATACGGGAAAATGTTTCGAAACTGCTTCGACAGGATTATGGCTTGCAAATGCAAAGGTTGCAATGCCATCCATATTAAAAGCAATAGGTATCGGTTCAATTCCTTCTTTATTAGGTACTTTACTTAATTTATTTATTTTGATTTGAGGTTATGTATTTACTTGACGTGTATCACTCCAGACCGTTCGCACGAAGATCACACGTTTTGAAACGTAGCCCTAGTGTCAGCAAAGAGATGTAAGCGGGGGGATACTGCAGTAGGTGACAACTACATTGTATTACTAGAGCCCAGTGCAACTATACTATTTCTAACATTGACATACCAAATCATATGGACCTCGTGTCTAGTACAAGATTTACGAAAAAAGTGTCCTTAGTGAAGTGTCAAAATATTAAGAAACAAAACATTTTAATTTGAATCGTATGTCATCGATAAAATAAATGTTTGAAAATAGTACAACATCATTCGCGCCTTCTATTCTAGCTTGAACACAAAATTCCTTCCGGTTCATAATGACCAGTTCCAAAATAACTACTTTCCAATTTAGGGTGTGTCCATTCCTAATTTAGGAATGAAATGCTTGTGCGAAAAAGCAGCTTCACTTGACATCACACTTGAATTTTTTAAATGAATTTTAGTCCCAATTCTGCACGATGCAAGAGCGTCGCCACAATATGTCATACATAATATAAAATGCCAAGGCAGAAACCCATCTTAAAGTGGGGCATTTGGGTTTGGGTTGGTTAATGTGTGAATGTGTGTATAGTTAAGATTATGTATATTTTTGCGAAATCCATCGCTATAAATACTCTAAAACTCTAAATATTATTAGAGTGCATTACAAACTAGAAAAGATCAGTCAGAAACAAACCCAAAGACAAGAATTTGAAAATATTCCCCGGGCCAGGATTCGAACCTGCGACCTCTTGTTATCAAAACAAGCGCGCTACCAATTGCGCCATCGTACCCAGACCGGTGAATTTTGTCTATCATACTTGTCCACTGTTATTTTTTCATCTGCCTGATATACTAGCTTGTACTGCACATATAGAAAGCTCACAAGGGCGTTATGTGATTTCATGCCTTGTTCTTAAGAAACAGATGGCGCTGTCGTCGCTACAATATTGTTGCTTCAGACAGTTAAGAAATTCACAGATCTCTTTAAGATTATGTTTATTTTTGCGAAATCCAAAATTCAAAAACTACTTAGATTAAATGTTTATTTAATTTATGTAGCAATATATATACGATTAAAATTATAGGTAAAATATTATTATACAAGGTGAAATCCAATCAACCGCCCGAACCCATACCGGAGACCCGGCCAGGGACCAGGAACAAGGTTCAATGATCACCAACCGAGCCCCCAGCACGAACCCAGGCGGCCGACCAAATCCCATCCTATATACTACATAGTAATAGGTTACATATATAAATACATGCCTACCTCCGCCCATTCGATTAGTCTTGCTAAGAAGAACGGGCAAGAAACTTGGCAAGATCATGTCTTTTTTTAACATAAACTTATACTATACATCAAATTACTTATATCTCTATAAATCCATCGCTATAAATACTCTAAATATTATTAGAGTGCATTACAAACTAGAAAATATCAATCAGATCTTTTCTAGTTTGTAATGCACTCTAATAATATTGCGTATAGTTGTCTCCATGTGTACTTAGTCGCAGGTGTGTCGTAATGCGTATGTGTTCGTTATGTGTGTAGGCTTATGTCGTTGTGCGTGTGATACGAGCCGTAGCTACAAGACTCACATTTGATCGGCGCCTCGAAGGACTTGGCGACGGTTACCATCACGTTGGTCCCGAACACCCAGAATATGTCGTAGAGGAACAGTCCACAGAGCAGGATGCACCCTGTCACCACGTTGTTCAAGTGGAGGAGCTCCACACCGTTGATGGCGAACGCGATACCGAACAGATTGTTCGCGATCCAGTGCTGGAATGCAATGTGTGGAAGCCATCAGTTGCGAGGATTAATTAGCCTTTTTAAGGTTTTGTGTAAATAAAAGATATCGGTGAGTTCATATAATTATTTCTATATTTTTAGTGCCGTTGGAAATAAAGTTATTATTCAATTTGAAGTCGGTTGTCATTTTTTTGTTCAAAGTTTATTATGTATCCCACGGCCGTCACATGCTGTTGTCCTTCCATTGTTATCTACACACGTGTGATCATAGACAATACAAACCAGAAAGAAGTGTTGTTCAACATCTTGCGTACAAATAATTCTGTCAACATCCATCATCTGTCAACATCCGAGGCATGAGAAACGGGATACTGCAATCATATTGGCTCTTCCAATCTTAGGTATAGCGCCACAAACTTATCTTTCCCGAAGACGAAGACTCTAACGTAATGAATATAGAAGCCATTTTGGTTTGGCCTACCGAAACATATAATTTTGGAGTGGCGAATTATATCTGCTGGTTCAGTCAGATGTGTTGACAGAAATCGGTCGCCTGTTATGAGGAGTCTGTAGGCTGTATCCGTCTATGCGTGTGATACAAACAGTTCAAGCAATTGTGTGAAGATAAAGATGATAATTAAAAGATTCTAGTTAAATTTGAGTGTTAATTCTACGACGGGCGTGAAGTTACCCGAAGAATACCCGAATACACAGTTACACAAACAATGACACCAATTTCATTATTTTTTTGCTCGAAGGAGGAAACTGAGAGTTCGTGAGGGTGGGAAATGCACTTTTAGCTCGTATGCATGAGCCATTTCATATTGCAATATTCAAAAGTTCACGACAATGTGAAATGGCTCATGCAATACATCATTATGGGTTATAAACGCATTTCCAACTATCATCTACTCCCGTACTGCAATAAGGCAATCGGGACATGAAAAACCCCCGTGCGCACTGAGTTCACGTGAGTATACCGTCCACATAATTAAAGTGAATGGCCGCGGGTGGTCGGGCTATTACATTGTCGCGTTTGGCGTCAGTTAATTTTGCACTGCTTCTCAAAAGACAAGCCCGCTGCGCCGCGATTCCTTTCCATTTAGAGGGCTCAATATTGCACCTTTTCATGTATCACTTCTGTACATCTTTATAACTGAGGAGTTGGCCGCCCTGTTTTCACTTACTCTCCTTCAGTTCAGAATGACTGAATAACTGAGGAGTTGGCCGCCCTGTTTTCACTTGCTCTCCTTCAGTTCAGAATGACTGAATAACTGAGGAGTTGGCCGCCCTGTTTTCACTTGCTCTCCTTCAGTTCAGAATAAAAGATGCGCATCGCCAGTCGCTCCTCTGATATCAGTGAGATGTGCTCGCATTACCGAAGCTGTCGACGTATCAGCTATGCGAGCACCTACGCATCGATTAGATAAATTTGACAGATAGAATCGAAAAACTCTGAACGATATCCCTTATTGCAATAAAATAAGAGTTACATTTTTATTTATCGAATCGATGTCGAGTCGATACCAAGTTCATGCTAGTACCCCAGGTAAGACTCAATGCCAACAACATCGGCTCGTCGCAGAACTTCGGTATATCGCACACGATCAGACCATCTTATCTTAATTATGCTACGCAGACATTTAAGGTGGAAACAGTCCAGCGTTCGTATGTTATGGCGGTACACACACCAAGTTTCAGAGGAATGTAGGTTTGGCCGCACAATTGCCATATACGGGGTGTTTGGGACATTGATGTAAATATTTTCAGGGATGATAAACGAAGTGATTTTGAACATTTTTGACTGAATTTACTATTATGCAAAGCTTTTTAGTTTTCGAGATATAGATATTTTTCAGTTTTGTCTACTTAAAACTAGGTAACTGCATTGAAAAAATTATAAAATACTATTTAAGACTAAAAATATTATTTTCCCAATAAAATAGCATGTGTGATCTAAAAATGGGACGTGAGATACCAAAGGGAAACCTAGAATAAATTCTTAGTAATTTTATGTGACTTGCTAATTTTATCAGCCTATATTATGCGAAAGCAATAAATAACTTGCAAAGTTAACAAATGTAAGATATCGTTACCTTCTTGAACAAGTACCAGGCTCCCAAACAGAGCGAGATGAGCAGACAGATGACGTCATAAGACGTGAACTTGTAGTTGACAATGTCAGTCTGCTGGTCGCCTGAACCCCGAGTGAAGTGGATGTGATACGGCATGTTGGGGACCGAAGCTGGCACCAGGAACGAAATTATGGGGCTGTTAAGGAAAATTAAGCTTTATTTATGAATGTGGAAGTGGCGAAAGAGGTGGGTCAGGATCGTAGCAGATGGAAATCTGTAGTCTCTGCCTACCCCTCTAGGAGACAGGCGTGAGTATATGTATATATGTATGTATTTATTTATAAGCAAACATTTAACAACACAATCTACGTTTCTTGCGGAATAGAAACAAAATACTGATTCAAAATATCGTTACACCCGAATTATTACTATCAATCAACCTGTTAACAGCGGCCAGTACGCGCCATTGAACTAATCACCGCATAAAAAGCCTTAGGTGTTTCTGACGTCATATCAAGGTGTTTTAGTTCCCGTATACAAACTTAGGTGTTTTTGACGTCATATCAAGGTGTTTCTAGGCCGCGTCTACTGGTTCACCTGCAGTTAAAGCAATGTAAGTAAGTACCTGCCAATAATTATAGCGCGTGACAGCCCCGGATCTAAATTTTCAAAAAGGGGGGGCAGAGAAAATATTCAACAAATATAACATCAACATTTTTACAAAATCAATATTTTTTTTTACAAAAACTAAGAACTGTTCAGTCAAAAAATATAAATTATTATTATTTTAATTCTCCATTGCTCTGTCTTCAGAATTTTCGGACTAATTTTTTTACTAAAATCATACATTGTATATTTCTGTGAATTTTTATTATATGCTCTTTAGTAGCATTCAATTTTTGGTGAATTTAACAGTATTTTTATTCAGTAATCATTTTTTCTTAATGCTTTTGCTTATTCTATGTATTTTATGTCAGATAGTAGATTTAATGTTTTTCAATTAGCAATCTAATGTTTTCTACTGTTTTTTTACGGTCCATTTGGTGCTTTTTGGTTGGATAATGTTGGCAACACTGCGCGCGCGCCTCGTTCGTCTTTTTTTAAAAAAAAAAAATCGTTCGTCTTTCGTTGTTTACTTGAAGTGAATCAATCACTTCGCGCGCCGCGCGTCTTTTGCTCACAAATTACAACTAATTATTGGAATAATACAATTTCTCTCAGGAGCGTTTATCGCACATTGTGTGAAAGGCGGGCATACACAGATTGTTGTACTTGTACTTGTACTGAGTGGTGACTGATGGGCGGCTGACTGCCCGCCCTCTAGTATTTGCCGCCCGAGGCAAGTGCTCCTCTTCGCCCCTCCCTAGATCTGGGCCTGACGCGTGACTTTGACAATTTTCTTATCTTTGAAGAAAGAGTATCCACAATGAACATTTTATGGTATTTTGTAGTTCGCATAGTTCGCATTTGTTTGTGGCACTTCTATGTTATTACATTTTTTTGTGTTTTCAATCAGTAATGCTATAATATAGATTAATAATGATGTGTGAGTGACCATACATCGCTAGAAAAATAATTTTATGGTTGATGCAATGGATCTCGATGCCAAAAGCACAACATATGGTTGATTTTCTTATTTTTAAATAAGAAGTATTAAATGAATGTGATTTGTAGCATTACGTTTGGCATTTCTAGCAAAGTTGTGTTATTTGCATTACATTGTAAATGATTGTGCAGAACAACTTCAAAAACAACAAACCTTAACAAATGACTGAGGGCGAGAACTCCCAAGAAGAAGAAGTACCCCGTAAGCAGCAGGTTTATATACTCCTTGGAGAAAATTTGGAAGAACACATAGAGACCAAATAGGGCACAGGAGGCTATCAGCGGGAACATTAGTGCATCCTTGTTGGACATAGTTTCTGCTCGCTCCCCTGATTCCTGTGGGAAAAAGATGATTGTTTAAAATTTTTTTTATTAATACAGAAAAAAGTTTTGAGGTATAACAGCAATTTACAGATTTGTTAATTATGAGGATTAATTATTAACAAAAATCAAACTTTTGGATGAAGGTTCGGCAAATGTATGGTAATGACTTGAGAACTTTGACACATTACCGCCCAAGTAATTTTCAAATTTCTTACTTGCAAAAATATACAAAAAATTATTAAGTAGTCATTTCATTGAATCTAGATCTAGACTAGGCAGAGGGTCTCCTAGGAAATAAACCTAAACACATTAACAAAGTGAATAAACCATAATAAAATACCTACTTGAAATATTCTAAAAACACTTTATATTAAAAGACTTATTACAAGCCCAAGCATCCTACTGCCTAGTTTATACATCTAGTTATAAATACAAAAACCTATACATAACTGTGTAGTAAAAAAAATATATAGGTAATTTAATTTGAAAAAATTATATATATTTTTTTACTTTTTGTTTATAAGGGGGATTATAAAAATAATTATAAAAAAAACAATAATCATATTTATACTCAATATATTTCCCACGGTATGGGGCCATCATCAGTCGAAAAGAATAAGGTATTCAACAATTTATTATTTAAATTAAAAAAAAAGATGTATACACAATAACAATAAATATTGTTATGATACTGGATAAATCGTTTGTTAATATTGTGGTCTGATGTTGTCGTTGGTATTACTACCTGAAATTGTAAGAGTTCTAGTTTGTTGGTTGGTTGTGTCAGATGATCTGTGGATCTAAAAAGGCCGACTTGGGTGAATCATAAAATGATTTGAAAGTAGGATGGAGTCAGAGTTTCTTCACGCGTGCAAAACAGAACTTTTTGCTGGAAAAGCAAGCAATTGGTCAAGAACAAGAATAAAAAAAATTTGAAAAAATTTTAATATCACATTGAAAAAAAAAAAATTTATGACGCCAGGGTAGACAATGTCTACCCTAGAGTGAACATTTCTATACAAACTTTTTTTTTTCAAAGTGATATTTAAATTTTTTCAATTTTTTTTTATTGTTGTTCTTGACCAATTGCTTGCTTTTCCAGCAAAAAGTTCTGTGCACGCCACTGCTTACAAATTTGCCCACTGTCATTTGTGCAATAAACTATCTGAATATGAATAAATAATAAAGACAATTTCCTGTTGTTTATAGATATGTTTCCTCATTGTACATGTATCTAAAATATAAGGATGCTCTGGGTAAGCTTTAATTTTAGATAATAACAGTTGGTGAAACATGCGTGTTCTGAGTGTGGACTGTGACTTGCATTTTACTGGGTGTTAATATAATGATACAGGGGCCGGAAACTGGTGATAGTACTCGTCCATACAAACAACTTTTACTATAGAACCAACCCTCGAGTTGAGAAAAAAAATCAGCTGTTCCATAGAAAATTGACATAGCTACCCGACCAAAATGTACGAAAAAACTGTTTTTTTTTATTTCTCAATTTTTTTCAAGTTGTTCATGTGGACAATACTATTGCCATTTTCCGGCTTCCGCAACATCCTGTATATATATGGATTTTAGGTCAACTGTAGTATGAATCAAAAATGGTAAAATAATTACTGAGAGATTTTCTATTACTTCATCATGGTCATACATAAGCGTGCAGTCGCGTAGCTAACATGATAACTTATGCCGCGGACGGCGATTTGCCACGGCGGCGGTAACTCGCGATATGATACCATTTGCGCAACAAAGAAAGGTTCTAGGTCAAGGAAACTAATACATGGTATAGTTTTACTAACCTTTTGTTCATTAAGATACTTCACAGACCTAAAAGACCCGAAAAATATGGGTAAAATAGCCATAACCACTAAACTTAGGTAGGCAATCGCAACTCCTTCAATACTCGCTGGAATCTTTTCTGTTCCATTTTTTACAGCTTCTATAACACTTTCTTGGACACTATCAGGGATTTCTGTTACAGATTCCGCCATATCTCCCGAATTGTTAATAAAAATTAAGAAAAGCTAATTTGCTGACGGAGACTGACGTTGACAAGAATAGTGTTGTACAATTCCGATTTAAAAGAGTGTTGAGTATCGATAGATTTAAAAATCGATAAGAGGATTTCAAAAATAATAAGTTTTAAAAGCTGGCAACACTTGGATCGTATTTCGTTTTGTGCATTTGTGCATTTTACACTACACATTACAAAAAAACACGTACACAAAACATGCCGTCTCCTGCTAAGCGCGTATTTTTGTTTTCTTTTCAATAATATAGATTAGACTAAATTAAATTCATGATTTAAAATATATATTTTTTTAAATTTTTATGTCAATAGATGTTGGCGGTTTTCTAACTTCAAATACCTGTATATATATGTATATATATATATATATATATATGATGTCCTCCTCGACGTATCCATCGACGGCGACCCTTATTGCTTTCTGGCATGAGCTCGAATGTGGCTGAAAAATCCGGAAAATCATAATATGTCATATTATATTTATCTATTCGCCTGATGACGACCCTACTGAGGGGTCGAAATATAGCGCCTAAAACTATTTAATTAAGTATTTATTTTTATGTAAAATAAAACATACAAAAAATAAAAAGCCCATAACGGTATTCTATAAAAAATATTTTATTAACATATTGCAAAAAAAGATGCTACTTTTCAAACTGACTTCAAACAAATTGGACTTCATTTCAGTTTTAGCGATAATAATACCTACTCCGTAATTGACTCCAACAAACCTTATAATAAATAACTCAAACCAGAGATAAACAAGCAAAAATCCATCCATCAGCCCGTATTCGTCCACTGCTGGACATAAGCCTTCCCAATATTACGCCACTCTTGGCGGTCCTCAGTCATCCTCATCCAGCCGCCACCCGCAACGTCCTTCAGATCGTCCATCCAGCGGGCACGAGGGTAGCCTACGCTGCGCTTTGCTGTACGTGGTCTCCATTCCAATGCCTTACAGCCCCAACGGTTATCGTGTCGGTGACAAATATGGCCAGTCCACTGCCACTTCAACTTGCTGATTCGGCAGGCTATGTCGGTCACCTTCGATCTCTGACGGATATCTTCGTTTTGGATTTTATCCATCAAAGATATTCCAAGCATAGCCCGCTCCATAGCTCGTTGAGTGACCTTAAATCGGCGGATCAAGCCTTTGGTAAGAGACCACATCTCAGCACCGTAAGTCATCACTGGAAGGACGCACTGGTTGTAAACTTGTTGGATTGGTCTGAAGATACAAAGGAAAATGTTATGTGCAATAGTGAAGAGTTGGCCTTTGCCTAGTGGTGAGAGTGAGACGCATCAGAAACGACTGAAATAAAATATATATATATAATTTTTAATGATAGTTAAGAAAGAAGTGCCTCAACTGCTGGATCCGGCACTAAGGACAGGTGCTGGTATTTGGAACAGCTGTTGTTTATGTTCGTTTGATTCGTCATTTTATATAAAGAATCGTTGTTGATGCAGTGGATGAGAAAACTTGCTGACTAAGTGACCCGGGGTCTACCACGTAACTCAGTGGCGTTTGTAATGGGCCTCATTTTGACGTTTAAAGCCCAGACCTGCGTTCGGTTTGAACTGAACGTTGACACCCGTCCAACATGCCATCTCTTTTGCACGTGCACTGAATTTATATATGTTATTCTGCTTTCAGATTCTGGTGTTACTAGTAAAGTTTATTACTTAAGTAAAACTAAGATTACCACCGGACCTATGTGGTAAATCAGGAGGTTTTGCGGGTTCGAATCCATGGTAGAAGATTTGCTTTTTTGTCTCTTTTTTTGTTGTATTTAGGAATAAAAAATAAAAATCTCAACAAAAAGTAAAATGTACGACGACAAGCGAGGAGAAGTGTGATAGGTTTACATGTAAATAAATCAAAGGAACCGAGTGAAGTGAAGCGGAGTGAGCTGACCCCTTAGTTTTAACAGAATTGATGATATAGGTACCTGCACAAAAAATATTTTTTGTTTTTATTTGACGATCACCTTCGGCACCCGTCCCATTGATGCATTATTCTCAGCTCTCCGGCAGCGGAGGCACAGTCATAATAAATAAATATAAAACCGAATCTCACACGCGCGATACTTTGATGTGGCTAAAACGGAAAAGTCCCAAACGAAACGTCAAACAAATAAAAGTCACACACAAATATTTTTGTGGATGGCTGGCAAAGTTTTTCATTCTAAATTGTTAGTAACAAAAATTTAAAAGAAGGAACATGAAATTCAACTTTACGAAGCATTGCTTAGTGGTGCTTCCTATGAAAGTGTAATAACCGAATAAGAATGGAAGTAACGGGCGGCGAAGAAGAGGGATTCGTTCGAGAATGGACTCCGTGTTCCCATATGTTAAGTTTGATCCCTCCACGAGTCCAAAACGGCCTGTTTTCAAATGAATTGTATTTAACATGTATTGACGCGGTTTCTGAGTACATTGCTCTCGGCACTAACGTGGGCCTGGTGTACTGGTACGACAGGAAAAAAGGCAATATTCAGAGACTAAGATGCGAGGTAGGTTTGCTTTATTATCATTGAATAAACATGAAAGAGGCCACATTTATCCGTTTTCGTCTCGCTTAAGTATTATTTAATTGTGTTTGCAAAGAATCCATTCTTTCTTATGCTACTTTACCTTATTTATATTTGACCATGGTGAAAGTTGTTCAACTTGCTTTTAAGTAGGTAGGTGGTGTGCTTGTACTAGCCTTTTACCTGCTACTCCTTAAAAAAAAAAAAACATTTGCGCCATGTGTAACTATATGAGGGGGGTCACCTCCCCCCCTTCTGCCCTCCCTCCACCAACCCCCTACAAAGATGTCTTTTTGCTAAAAAGTATTATAAATAATTCCACTTGCAGTTATAAGGACCAACTTAACTTGACACTGACCATCTATTAAACTCTATGTACCTAAGGGTCTCTTCCGAAATGATTAAATATTTGTAATTTTAGATTTTTTCCTATGTGTGTACTATAAGACCTACTGGTCGCTGCAGTATATAATGCACATTGAATCATAATGTCATCTCAGTCGCACAAAGCACTAACAGTCCGGTGACAGAGATGGAGCTCTACAAAGCCAAAGATTACCATTATTTTCTGCTGTGATCTGTAAATGTAAATGAAATTTCAAGTTTCTCAGTCAACTGGAAGTGCCCTACAGGTATTGATTCACCTCCGAGTGTCAAAATTTTTTATGAAATTGATTATGTAAAGTGCAACAACATTTTTCGCGTCGAGTTAGAAGCCTGATTTTTGTACAGACTATGGGGCCTGAGCAAAAAGGTCTTGACAGACAGACAGACAGACAGATGGACCGACAGACAGGCAGACAGATGGCTAGATGGACAGACGGACAACATAGTGATTCTAGGCTCGGTTTTTTTATTTTGAGGTACAGAACGATTAAAATGGATCTGCATTACTTTGCCCCATATAAGTAAATGGAAAAAAAAAACTAATACACACATTATTTTACAAAACCAGGCAGCAACAAGTTCAATAACGTTTGTGAAGATAGTGAACACAGTGGACTACATGGTGGGGGCAGGCAACGCAGCCGGCCAGGTCACTGTGTTCCAGATACCCAAGCAGCACCCGGAGAATGTGCCTGACACCTTCAAACCTAAAGTGGAGCCGAAAGTTGAAAGGTAAATAGCAAGATTATTCAAGGTGTTGAAATGAAGTTGCGAAAGCCGGAAACTGGTGATAGTACAAGTTCATACTAACAATTTTTAGTGAAAAAAAATTAAGAAATCAAGAACAAAAGCAATTGTTTTATACATTTTGGTCGAGTAGCTATGTAACTTTTCTATGCATATATATTTTTTTCCTGATTCGAGTGTTGCCTCCGTAGTACAAGTTGTTTGTAAAGACGATTACTATTGCCAGTTTCCGGCTTCCGCAACTTCATCTTAACACCCAGTATATTTGTACCTATTTTCCTAGGAAAGTTTTGTAATAATTTAAAATAAAATTAATTGTATATCTTAATTTTTTCAGTATTGAGCTGGTAATATCTTGATTTTATAAAATGATGTCTTTTTCATCCATAAAATGGATTCGAGCCATCTTGCCTGCTATCTATGGTTTTAGCACTAATTAAAACTTGACAAATTATTCTGCTTAATTTTTTATAATAATGTAGTTACTGTTATCTAATAATATTATTTGTAAATTGGTTTTTGTTCTAGTTTGTTTTTAATTTTTATTTCAATTTTGGATTTGTTTTATGCAAATATATCTCCTCCTCACAACTTCTCACATTCAGATTCATTTTCTTTCTACGTTTTTTAAGATATAATGTTAACAAATATATTTGTTTCTATGTACATATTAACTTTAGCTTAAAGCTAATGAAACTTGAACATTGCTCGCAAGTGAAACTAATACTTTTTGTGTTTTTTTGTAAGAGGCATTGAATAAAGTTTTTATCTATCTATCTACCTAGTAAGCGAAGCTGGTGCAAGGCCGACTTATTTGTTTTGCTTTTCACAGGTATACAATAGGGGATCTGCATAAAAGCCAAATAACAGCAATAGAATGGTCCAAAAATGGCATGAGACTGTTTTCAGGAGACAAGAATGGTGTTATCATAATGACTGAAATTGACTTTTACATGGTAAGTTTCATTTGAACTGTTATTTGTTGGAGCAACTATTTTATCGACAAATACAGGAGTATTACAGACAGTGGCGTGCACAGAACTTTTTGCTGGAAAAGCAAACAATTGGTCAAGAACAACAATAAAAAAAATATAAAAAAATTTAAATATCAATTTGAAAAAAAAAAGTTTGTGTAGGAAATTTTCACTCTAGGGTAGACATTGTCTACCCTGGCGTCATACAAATTTTTTTTTTTCAAAGTGATATTAAAATTTTTTTATATTTTTTTTATTGTTATTCTTGACCAATTGTTTGCTTTTCTAGCAAAAAGTTCTGTGCACGCCACTGATTACAGAATTGTATGATAAGTAAAACACAGTTTCTTTCAGTGACTAATTAAAAGGGCTTAACATTATTATCTTTATGGCAACAACCAAGAGGCAATGCACTCATATATTATCAATCTTTTATCAGAGCTCCTTTATGATATAAATATTGTTTTAAACATATTGTATGTCATTAACATTTTTGTGACAATAAGTAGTTTATAATATATATAATTGGGTCTACCGCGATAAATTTTTACCTTTTTTTACGAAAAGGGGACACCCGAAAAAAAAAAAGTAGTTTGTTGTAGGGGCTGCCTCAATTTTCTAACCAGTGATATGACTGTAGTTGGTTTATTATTTTGGTTAGTGAAGTCCCCATTTTCAATAAAAGGTTATCTAATAACATTACTCACTCTTCAGAATAAATTATAGAGGGAGAGCCCCAAGTTTAATTATATATATAATTAGTTTTCTCTCAACCTGAACCTTACAATATGACTCACTCTTCAGAATAAATAGAAGGGAGATTCCAAAGTTTAATTATATATATGATTAATTTTCTCTGAACCTGAACCTCATAGTATGACTCCCCAAAGACCCAGTATTAGAATAGACAGACAGCTTTGCTTTCCTTGAGATAACATACACTTATTACAGGTCGGTAATTAAATAATTAAATATCTAACATGTATAGGTAATAGTTTTATGTCATAAATAATAATATGGGGGAATACGCAGGGGGATAATAAAGGTTAGGCTTACTTAAATTTATTAAAAAAAAATACACTTGAATAAAATGAAAATATAGGAATAAGGAATAAATAATATTATAAATATATGCAATATATATAATAAATATATGCCTAACTCAGCCCATTCGATTAGTCTTGCTAAATATCCCGAAGCATGGGCGTAGCCAGGGGGGGTTTGGGGGTTCAAATATGTGCCCAAGGGGTGTTTAGATCTAGGCTGTAAAACACTCATCCATCCTCTTTTCACTGACAACTATTCCACCTATAAGAACCAATAAAACTTCCAGCACCTCTGCAAGTCCATGGAGATAGTGAACGAACAGCACGAGATAGTGCAGATGTCGTACTATCAGAGCACGCTGCTGGTGTCCAGTGTCTACCGCAGCATCGTGTGTGACCGACGTGACGCCAAGTGGCACGTCAGCCAGGTCGGCAAGAAAGAGAGGAAGAGGTAAGTGTATCGAGAGTATTTGTCACTAGATGTCGCAATTAACAAATTCGTACTCTATCTATGCGACCAAGGTCTACAACGGGGGGCGGGATGAGGAGCGCGGGGGCTGCGACATACTCGAGATGTAGTCTCACCCGCTCCCCCTTCTCCGCAAGTATCAGACGGTTTTATCGCGCGCGAAAATGTCAAGACAAATACACCACTGGTTGTGTTTTAACAAAGTCTGTATAGTTTACGTCGTACAAAATGTACTGGCTCCGTCCACGTTCTTCAAAATGTGCTTCAATGAAGATTTATTCATTTTACAGTCAGTCGTTTCTGTGTTACGCTGCGGTACTCAGACACCGAAGCTTCATTTTGGGTTTTAGTTTTTTAACAGCACCCAACACAGTCTACAGTTATTAACAGCACCCAAAACACTCAACACAGTGTGTACAGTTTTTAACAGCACCCAACAGTCTACAGTATTTAACAGCACCCAACACAGTCTACAGTATTTAACAGCACCCAACAGTCTACAGTATTTAACAGCACCCAACACAGTCTACAGTATTTAACAGCACCCAACACAGTCTACAGTATTTAACAGCACCCAACAGTCTACAATATTTAACAGCACCCAACACAGTCTACAGTATTTAACAGCACCCAACAAAGTCTACAGTATTTAACAGCACCCAACACAGTCTACAGTATTTAACAGCACCCAACACAGTCTACAGTATTTAACAGAACCCAACACAGTCTACAGTATTTAACAGCACCCAACAGTCTACAGTATTTAACAGCACCCAACACAGTCTACAGTATTTAACAGCACCCAACAGTCTACAGTATTTAACAGCACCCAACAGTCTACAGTATTTAACAGCACCCAACACAGTCTACAGTATTTAACAGCACCCAACAGTCTACAGTATTTAACAGCACCCAACAGTCTACAGTATTTAACAGCACCCAACACAATCTACAGTATTTAACAGCACCCAACACAATCTACAGTATTTAACAGCACCCAACACAGTCTACAGTATTTAACAGCACCCAACAGTCTACAGTATTTAACAGCACCCAACAGTCTACAGTATTTAACAGCACCCAACAGTCTACAGTATTTAACAGCACCCAACACAATCTACAGTATTTAACAGCATTCAACACAGTAATCCTCCTGTAATGTTTCCAGCCTGTGTCCTCTGGGCGCGGTGTTCCAGTACTCGTACGCGCGAGGCGGCGCCGCGGCGGCGTACTGCGCGCGGCCGGGGCTACGACTTTGGCGGGCGGACCGGGCCGGGGATGTGCAGCAAACATTGTTGTTTAAGGTATACCGATACTGTCGTGTTAAGGCTGGAACTGAGCCTAGACCATTAACAACACCGCACTGTCGAGGAATCTTTTGAAAAAATCAAGCTATAGGTATACAACGTGTAACAGAAAGGTGTAACCATATTTGAAGAGCTCATTCAGACAATGGTACAGAACAACTTTTACTATGGAACAAACCCTGAATCTCGAAAAAAAAAATTAACTCTTTCATAGAAAAATGCAATGCCGCTCGGCTGAAATGTATGCCATACATTGTATGGAAAGGCGGTTTTTTTTTTTGAGATTCAGGGTTGGCTCCATAGTAAAAGTTGTTCTATACCATTGACTGAATAGTCTCTTCAAATATGGTTACACCTTTCTGTTACACCTTGTATACTTGTGTCCAAACATATACAAGGTGACTGTTTGATCATCATCCAAATTCATACCGGAGGCTTGATAAGTGATCAGTATCATGAATTGATAACAATTTTTGTGAAATTCGTGTAATGAAATTTTGACTTCCCATAGTAATTCACTGCCAGTCCTGAGTCAATCACTATGGAGAGTCGAAATTTCATTTTATGAATTTAACAAAAATCGTTACTGGTTCATGATGCTGATCACTTACCGAGGCTCAAGTATGAATTTGGACGATGTTCACAAATTCACCTTGTATATCTCAAACCCTATTTATTTTTAAGTATTCTTACAAGAACACGTTTACGGGAATGACTTGTTTTTTTTATATAAAGTTAATACACATATCAAGTAAATCTACTCCAATCCTATTTATTTTTGCGCATAAATATTTGAGTATTAGCTAAAAAGCCTCCAATCTGTTGTTTCGCTGCGTGTACATTAGTATTACCCGTCAAGTTAAATAGAATTTACCAAACAATAATCGCCCTTATCAGAAGCTAATAAAGTCTTTGCCATTGGCCTTAGAAATGGCTGTTTAGAAAAGTGTCCTTTGCTATCAAGATAAATTTATAATAATTTGGTTCCGACTAATTTGACAGTTGGATGATAGATGAGTAGACAGACAGAGACAGACCACTTTTTTATAAGCAATCACACAAAACAAATAAGTGTAATGTCTTAAATTCTCAAGTGACGTCATATCGGACAATTCTTTGAAAAATCAAGAAAGGTAATGGTTAATTTATATACCAAAATAATGAAAACCATGTCCTAAAATTACGTAAATTCTCAGAAAAAAATTAAAAATAAAATCTTTTAAAAATTAATCCATGGGAATTGTTGCAGGAGGCGATCAGCAACCCGCTCACCATCACGGAGCTACTCAACCCCTCGCAGAAGAAGCATTCTCATCAGGTTAACTATTCATACCTACCTATATTGTAACATTTATTAATTTGTATAGCGCATTGGACTACTGTTATGTTATACAAAGGAGACGGTCAGAATCGGCCTTAACCGCGTACATGAAATAAATTTATACTATAATTTCTGTTATTCATAGCTAGTTTCACTTTCATAATAACACGGACACATATATTAAAATAATATAAGTACTTAATGTCGCAGCCAGTCATGAGAGCGAATACCGAACGAAACGAAAGGGCGCCATCTACCAAGTAGTCCACAAACTACGCTTCCAGCGTGCTTTGATAGAGTCATGCGTGACGCAATCGGCAGTCACAGCTTTTTATTTCACGATTCATGCTTTTCTTCTGGATTATAGAGATTACATTAAGACTGACATTTGAGCATGACCCTTTTAAATATACCAGAATCATCGTGAAACATTGTTACAACTATGAACATTTTTCGCAATGCCATATGAAAATAACCTCAAAATAAAAACGATTTATCATAAAAAGTTATTATAAGATGGTGTCCGTTTTAAATGGATAGTCAAACCGTGTTATTTTGAATTTGTTCTTTATCATTGACCACAATATATTTGTGTACACTCTTAAGGCATTTTGCTTATGGGGAACTGACCGTCTCCTTTGATGTTAAATAAATAAAATATGCTCATAATAAAAGAAAAAACAGACAAAGGGTCCGGTTTCTGGATTGAGAAAATCTCGTTAAGTGATGCTCACGCAAATTAATATTATATCATGACGGTTAGCATTGCTTGTGTCAGTGTAACTATTTTCACTGTATTTATATTTTTGGCTGTTATTTATCTCATCCTCACATTTACTTCGTGATTTCCTGTACAACGAATCAGTATGTAAAATAAAACTCGACTATATCGCTAGGACAAAGAGTACAACTTCGGTCCCCTGCACGTGTTCAAGGAGCACTTCCTGGTGTCTCACAACGAGGACGTCCTCTACGTGCTGGACCCGAGGTCGTTGACCGCGGTCGCCGTCGTCGATCACCTGCGGAGGTGAGCGAAAACCACTCTTATTACAATGTCATAGAGCACAAATATCTTTCAAGGGTTAATCCCGCTGTTTTAACTAAATGATTATTGTTATTATACTATTTATAACAAAATGAAGAAATGTGTCCACTCGAGTTGTGTGTCAAGATCGTAGCAACTGATATGTAGTCTGCCATCTCTTTTGAGAGACAGAGGCGTGAGTATACCGATGTAAATATACAGGTAACTTATAATCTATTGGTCGTAGATGCTTCTCTCTCTATACAACATTGACAGTAGGCATAGAACATTTCAAAAGTAGCATGTGAAAAATCATATGAAACGCGTTGTCATATATCACACCTGCTACCTTTCTTCACATAGTCTGTTAAAAATCACAGATCATTGGCATAGAAGAGAGAGCGAGCGAATAGGGATGAATCGTATTTCAGCGGGCGTGTTAGAAGGAGGAAGGCATATTTTGCTGTTCGTCGCTGCAGTAAAACGGACCCGTATAACGCATTAGTGAACTTTGTCTTTGACTAACGAATGAGAGTATTTAAAAAATGAACCTTAAAGATAGGTGCCGTAAGGTGATAATTGTAGCAAGTGAGACATTAGTGCATTGCACATGAGAAATCATAGTCTGTGAAATCACTGTGAAAAATTAAAGTAATTTCATCAGATGGAAATGAATTAAATGTAGCAATCATTCCCATGCCTGATTCACAGGCAGTATCTGAAACATGCAAGAAATAACCCCCCCCCCCCCCTTTGTTACTTTAGGAAAGTTGTTCCGTTATTGTTACCCGTACATACATACATATGCTCGCGCATGTCTCCCAGAGGGGTAGACAGAGACTACAGATTTCCATCTGCTACGATCCAGACACACTCCTTTCGCCTCTTCCACATCCATCAATCTAGTCATACAAGCTCTTCTATTCCGGGTACAGCATACGTCTCTCTAGGGCGGCCTGGTCAAGCTGTACCTTCCACTTGCGCACCATAAATTTCTTTCTTCACTTTACTTTCATTCATCCTCTCTGCATGTCCAAATGGACATGTTAAATTGGACATGTTACCCGTATATTTACGTATTTGAGTATTACGTATGTATATATAACCATAAACACCGCATAGTGGATAGCCACATCGCCTCCCAAAGAACCTACTAGGCGCGTGAGTTGAATGCAGACTTCAGGAATGCGCTTTAGCCACTGACCTCCATACTACATACTATTGGACACATACCACTTTCAAATCATTATATAGACAATTAATAATTTTTATGCCTATTAGACTGATTAAAAGTGTAGTGAGTGAGTGAATCCGACTCATATACAGTACCCTCTCGCTAATCCGACTCATATACAGTACCCTCTCGCTAATCCGACTCGTGTACAGTACCCTCTCGCTAATCCGACTCATATACAGTACCCTCTCGCTAATCCGACTCATATCCAGTACCCTCTCGCTAATCCGACTCATATACAGTACCCTCTCGCTAATCCGCCACCAAAAAATCCGGACTACCGGCGGATTATAATGTACAGGAACATCAAATTGGGGAAAACAACAAAAAAACGTAGTAATTTTGTATTAGTACTTATGAAGGTAAATACATATGCCTGGATTCGTGCTGGGGGCTCGGTTGGTGATCATTGAACCTTGTTCCTGGTCCCTGGCCGGGTCTCCGGTGTGGGTTCGGGCGGCTGATTAGATTTTACCTCGTATAATATATATTTTACCTATCATTTTAATCGTAAATATATTGCCACATAAACTAAATAAACCTTTAATTTAGTTCATGTACATTTATTATTTTATTACATATATTTTCTTTATTAGATTAAATTTGACGTGTAAAAAGTGTATATATCTATACCTGCTTTGCAAAATAAACTATTTGAATTTTGAATTTTTGTACTTTTGTATTAAATTTTAAAAATGAACTGACTCATTAACTGATTACTCAGGTTTTGAAAAATACTGCTCTAATTTGGTTTGTTTTTTACCAGAATAAAACATGATTACAGAGAGACATCGACTTGCAAAAAATGGGCGGATTATAGTAGTTGTCGGATTATCAAACGGCGGACTAGCGAGAGAGTACTGTACTATTTTTTTAAGTAAATTTATTATGTTTGTTGTTTTTATGTCTTATGTGTGTGTTAATTGTAATATTATGGACCTGGTCTGGAATTAAATTGATTATTATTTACGCCCATTTGGCGCTGTAGGCAGCTACGAAGTTCCATAGATCTAAAATTTTAGCAATGTGCTAAACTCGACTGTGATGTGATGTTAATTAAAATGCGCGGGAATGTCGGATTAGAAGACGCTTTTTAGGGTTCCGTACCCAAAGGGTAACCAACGGAACTCTACTACTATGACTCCGCTATCCGTCCGTCTGTTACTAGTGATCATCTCATCAACCGTGATAGTTAGACAGTTGAAATTTTCACACATGATGTATTTCTGTAGCCGCCATAACAACAAATGCTGAAAAACAGAACAAAATAAATATTTAAGGGGGCTCCCATACAACAAACGTGTTATTTTTTGCCGTTATTATAGATAATGGTACGGAATCCTTCGTGCGCGAGTCTGACTCGCATTTGGCCGGTTTTTGCATTAAATGTCTAAAATGGTTCCTGGAAACTTCGCCGCTAGCGCTTCCAATCAGCACAATTTATTAGCTGTCATTTGTACAGGACACCCAGTCCATTGGTCCAATGTTATTGGTATGGGGGTTAGTGGCTATAGCACACACACAGCCGTTCTTTCTACGCACACAGCTCGACACTGCGTGCGTGCGAGGGAGGGGAGCAGACGGCGGGGGGAGGTGCTCCAAGCTCCCGTCCTTCACCTCAACCCCGACTGCATTCAACTCGCGCGCGGAGCGTACACTATAATAATACCCGCTGGTGTTCCCTGCAGGATTCTGTCAGTGTCAGTGAACAAGGACGAGATCTTCATCCTGGAGGGAGGCCGCTCGGTGCTGCGGCTCGGACACGCGCCGGAGCCGGGCGCCTTGCACGCAGGTCGGTTGTGTTCCTTCACTCAGTCTACTAACTAGTTGTTACTTGTACACTCTACGAAGACTACGATCCATTTGTATTGTACCCGCGGGGCTACAGACATTGGCGGGGACGAGGTAACTTTATACTATTCGCATATTCTCGCTGCAGGCGCGGCAATAAAACGTGTAAGTAAAGCGGGGTATATGGCGCGCTCCCTCGGAAAAAAATAGACACTTTTAGAACTTGCATTTCTACTTCAGTAAATAATGTATTATTTTGATAAAATAGTTTATTATTTTTGGAATCTTTTTCTAGGGATCTGTTAAACAGGAACGCGATTGGGCAAATTCGACTCGATAGAAATATTTATTGTAAATGAGGTTTTTTTCTACACCAATTCCCCTAGTTTCACAATTTAGAATGACATATGGATTGCAATTATATTTTATTAGATGGGTTTTAACGGTATCTAGGATCTGGTTAAACGAAATTTTGATAGCAATTTTAGTACATTTTATATTAATAAAAAACCGACTTTTTGCTACTTGTTCACGAATCCGTCCCTCTCGCACTGAGGGTTTTTTCGCATATGGAGTAACAGGGACGCTTAAACTTTTACATATCGATGTACAGCGTTCGTGTCTTAATGTTATCGACAAGCCTTATAGAAAATAAAAATAAAACAATATAATCTTGTAAATGAATATTTTTATTAAAGTACGTAAGTACTAATATACTATACTAAATTTAAATAGCTAATAATAACTAACATTCATAGCTATTAATTACTTCGTAAAGTTTAAAAGATTATATAATGAAAGTCATCATCGGAATTATTACCATCGTTAGAATCGTCATTTAAATGAATCAAAACGATTCCAGTCTCAAGTCCACATCTTGCAGGGCTTCTGCATGTCGAACACAGTTTCGTAATATTTATCGATAAGGCGTACTTGACGTGTACATCACTACGCAAAACATGATTTATGACCCTACCTGGAGGGTAATTCCCAGTCTGCCGACTAAACCTTCTCGACCGTAAAAACCCGTTTAATCTGTTGAACTTCGCACATTTTTAGCTCGAGTTTTAGAAATCTCACCTCGAATTTTTCTCCGGAATAGCCGCCTGCAGCGAGATTTTGCGATTAGTATAGATGTTAGCAGGGGGCGGGTGGTGTAGCGGGAAAGGGAAGCGCGAGCAACTGCGCGTCACTCACCGACAGTCGCAAGGGAAGTCGAAGCTACCTCGCCCCCGCCTACGTCTGTCGCCCCGCGGGACGGTCGTGCACGATCTTGTCAATCTGGTCCCGGTAGTAAATAATGCACATCGTATCGTAGCGTCATCTCTGTCGCACGAAGCACTACCAGTCTCGTGACAGAGACGCTCTATAAAGCCGAAGATAGCCGAAGTGCATTATTTACTCGCGGCAGTAAGTCGTATTGTCACGTTGCGCTAGTATGCATCCCTGCCGGAGCGCGTTTTACACACACATTTGCATGTATACAGATATTTCACACAAGCAACAAAGATTACTTGTGGACTGCAAGAAATATACTAGCTTGTTAATTAAGATGACGTTAAAGGCGAAAAACTTTTGAAATGAATTTTTGCGGTGGTTTTTACTGTAGTAGAGTTGTACTGATGGTGAGTCATCTAGCATTACAAGTTTGCTCAAATAGTTTGCACGCTCTGATAAGACTCGTACCGAAAGGCGGCGGCGGGGCGTCGGCTACTTCAAAGACACGTGATGTACGGACGCCAATGCGACAGGCTACCTATTGGCAATTCGTATTGCAGCATCGTAGCCGTTAGAATTGTTTACAAATAGGTAGGTTGAACTGTAAACCCGTTTTGTAGCCGACAGATTTTATTAAGGTTGAATAATGTACTTTACCCAAAAATGCTTGTAATGTGGTCATTATTTTGACAACCTTCTTCGAGCAAAGTCGACCTTTCTGCGCTACTTGAATAGGTGCCAGCAAAGTTGTATGGAATTTCATTGCTGGTGAGTTTTAGCCACCAGCAATTTCCTTTGAAAATCCATTAGTGTCGAGTTTTGTTTCAAAAATAGTCAGGTGCAAATGACCACTTACAAACATTTCAACTTGAACAGGCGCCAGCAAATTTGTATTTAATTTAATTGCTGGTGAGTTTTAGACACCAGCAATTTTCTTTGAAAATCCACCATTGTCAAATTTGTTTCAAAAATACATATGTACGTACATATACTCACGCCTGTCTGCCAAAGGGGTAGGCAGAGACTACAATACATTTTAACTAATATCTTAAATGACTTATTACTAGATGGACTTAAAATTACATAATGAATATTGCTAGTATATATATACCTTGTCACAAATAATGAAATAACTGTCACCTGTAAATAAAGCTGTTGAACGTGTCAGACCAACACCTGCTGTCAGTTCATTCTGTCAGTCGGTCATTATTACTGTAACAAGGTTCCGCAGTGGGTCATATCACATCAGAAATTAGTCCACCCAACTGTACGTACTCGAACACAAGTTTGATTAAAAAAAACCGGCCAAGTGCGAGTCAGACTCGCGTACCTGGTGTTCCGTATTGTGGATGATAAATATAATGTTGTCATTTTATTTTCGTGAATTTCTCAACCGCTTTATTTTTTCTGTAATCTTTACGTAAACACTTATTACCATGATTTTTTTCATATTTTTCGGTCAACCAGTTTTGGTGATAAGGGGGGGACATATATTTCTTATGTTTTTTTAAAGATTTCTCGAAATAGATGCAATTAAATATAGCCAACTATATATTTTTACATTCAGGTTTTTAATACCTACAATTTGATACCTATATTGTATTTTTATAAAATACTTTTTTATTTATTTTACTTCTTTTTTTATGTTTCTCATTTGTACTCAACTTTTTTTAAATCGCTATAGTTTTCCTGTAATTGGCCAATTATGATCTATAATCGACATTTTTTTAATATTTTTCGGTCTACCAGTTTCGGAGATAAGAGGGGGGACATACATATTTTTGTGGTTTTTTAAAGATTTCTCGAAACCAGTGCCAGTAAATATAGTAAAAGTATATATTTTTACAATCAGCTTTTTAATATCTACAATTTGATACCCATATTGTATTTTTAGGATAATATTTTTTATTTTTCTCACTTTTGTTTTGGAAATATTTTAAACAATTTCAAATTTTACATTTTTTTTACACCGTGATATGTGGGCAAATTAATCCAATTTTCGTGCCAAATTTCATGTCTTTATCTTTAATGGAGCTTAAGTTATGAGGCTGTGACATACAGACGGACGGACAACGGAGTCTCACCATAAAGGTTTCTTTTGTATCTTTTAGGTACTACGGAACCCTAAAAAGTAAATAAGCGGTCAAATGAAAACTAAAATAAATATTTACCTCGCAGGCTTTATTTTTTCCAAATAACAAGTCATATTTAGGTATCATATAAAGCCCCTGATATAGAAAGATGTCCATCAGTACAACTTTAACAAAAGAAAAACCTGTGAAGATAAAATGACGCGACCAGATTTATATGAGAGCAGGTTTTTTGCCCTTACCTTTAATCTTTGAAAAATGTAGGAGTAAGAGTTTATGCTCTTAAGGAGGTCCAGTAAGCCAACATGCTCTAAAGGCCTCGTTAGACAGAAGTAGTAGCGTTTTCGGAGCGCGGCATTGACCTCTAGGTCAATGGAGCGCGGTGAAAGTGTTGGCGGGCAATTTACTATGAAAATGTATGAGAGACGTCTCGCCATACCGAGCTAGACGTCACGCCATACTGAGCTAGACGTCACGCCATACCGAGCTAGACGTCACGCCATACTGAGCTAGACGTCACGCCATACCGAGCTAGACGTCACGCCATACTGAGCTAGACGTCACGCCATACCGAGCTAGACGTCACGCCATACTGAGCTAGACGTCACGCCATACCGAGCTAGACGTCACGCCATACCGAGCTAGACGTCACGCCATACCGAGCTAGACGTCACGCCATACCGAGCTAGACGTCACGCCATACTGAGCTAGACGTCACGCCATACCGAGCTAGACGTCACGCCATACTGAGCTAGACGTCACGCCATACCGAGCTAGACGTCACGCCATACTGAGCTAGACGTCACGCCATACCGAGCTAGACGTCACGCCATACCGAGCTAGACGTCACGCCATACCGAGCTAGACGTCACGCCATACTGAGCTAGACGTCACGCCATACCGAGCTAGACGACGCTTTCTGTCTGACGATGCTAATGTTAAAATGTTTCGTATATCGCCTCACCTCTTAAAGGGTACTGCCGTAATGCTATGCGCCATAGTTGTAATATACATACAGGGTGTTAAAAATCGTTAAAACCTATAACTTCCATTGTACAAAGTAGTACAAACCGTTTTTATGATTCGAGCAATTTGATGATTCAACAGGCACAGTGCTAAATTTTTATTGCAGTGTTCGATAACACTAGTTTTAGAATATAAATTTATTAACATTCTATATTTTCAAGATGGTGGACTTGGTTCATTTCTTGATATCTACTCACTATGCCATGCATAGACGTAACTTCATGTTCTTGAATTAAAAATATTTATGTACGCCTAAAACCAACAACAAAATATATGTACTTATTTTGACATCATATTGTATATAGAACTTTAGTTCAACGCAAATACATATGTACTTACTATAAATATAGCTACGTATTCATTGGTATACTATTATTAATTTTACAATGTTTCCCTCTCATGTTTTAATTACAATCTAATATTGCGAAAAGGTCAATTGGTAAAAATTAAATTAAACATCACCATGTACATAAACAAGTCTGTACCATTTTATGTATTCCACAAGTATTTTTTTGTTCATTTATTACGCTACTGATTTGTGCTAGTGATGAACACGAAATACCCATCCTGTATATTTTAATGCTTTTTTTTCGTTTTTTTATTTTTGTTGTTTTGAGTATAGTTAGATAATGCTAAATGAAAACGAGAAATAGGAAATAGCTACGTGTATATCTGAAATAAACAGGGTGTGTTTATTTTGTGTGTTAAATAAGGTGTGTTTACATCTGAGCCATAATTTGCTGAATATTTGTACACCATAATTTATGTGCTTAGTCGGCTTTATAATCCCATGTTCCAAGATACCTAAAGCCTGTTTTGACTCACGTGAACCTTTTGGTAGGTCCCTTTAATTATATATTTTTTAAATAAAAGTTCATAAAATATGATTCCTTGTTGATCGAGTAAGTTAAAATGTTTAATGCCATGTAAGATTTTTGATTTTATGTCTTTCTTTAATTTTAAAAGAAGAATTACATTAAGAGTGGTTTTGCAGCCGGATTGTGAAAAACCCTTTTTCTAATTAATTGAAACAGAACACTTAAATTCAAAATTCACTCAATAGTTATTCAACAAAACCTTATTACCTATGTATACGTATTTGTAGAATTTTCTAAAATTCTAAAATTTTGAAATTCTAATTTACAGAGACCAGTGAAAACTTTGCGATGTCAAAATACACAATACATAGGTAATAAGGTTTTGTTGAATAACTATTGAGTGAATTTTGAATTTAAGTGTTCTGTTTCGATTAATTAGAAAAAGGCGGGTTTTTCACAATCCGGCTGCGCGACCGGTCTTAAAAAGATGTGCAAGGATTGTTTACCAAATGAGTCAAGTAAGGAAAAACAGACTTTGGTTAACGTTACAAGATACCTAGATAGATTTATTTTATTTTATTTTATAATTTATGTATTGTTTTGTACCTTGTATCTTATGTAGTCAGCATGAAATACAATTTGGTTTTTCTATTATTGTAATTTTGTGTATAACGCACATTAATTTCTTGTTTGATATCATAATTTTTTTGTCAATTATGCGTTTGACCAGGAGAAGATTAATAGAAAATGGAGTTGTAAATATAAAAATCCTAAGATGATGTTATGGCACAAAATAGATACTACCAGAAGGCCGACTTGACGACGACGGAGCGAAAACAGACGCACACATGCATAAACGCGTACGTATGTTGATCTCGGCAAAATTTTGTATTGGTATTCACCCGAGTATCTCCGAGATCGTCGTACGTACACGTCTATGTGTGCGTGCGCCTGTTTTCGCTAGTTATGCGGAGTAAACATTCTGTAAGTGGTTATTTTGTGGTTATGGGACCAGAAAAGTAAACATGCTTGGTCAATGTTTTTTTTTTCTTTCAGTTATAAATGAATTTATAGCTATTAATATATAATTGTGTATCGTAGGAAATATACCTATTAGCAGTTTTGTTTGGTGGTTTTATAGGAAAGTAATAGCAGCCAGTTTTAGCAGAACTTATAAAGGCTTATACCGGGTGTCCCAAAAGAAAGTTTATATTTGTTTAGCTTACTGACTATAAGTGCTAAAGCGTTCTGTTTAAGCTTTTTAATCCATTTTTGAATGAGGAGAACAATTGGCGCATCGTTTAAGTTACTCAAACCACAATGACTACAAAATTTCCTCCGTGCTTTTTCGCTAAATCACCGTTTTTAGGATACTTGTAAAATGCTAGCACACAGAACGCGCGGTCCACCCCCGAGAAAACCTCTATAGTGCCTAAATTCCTAGAAGCCAAGCTATCGATTGACATACCTGCCGCACCCCTCAGATTGTTCCCGTTTACGCAGTAAGCTAAACAAATATAAACTTTCTTTTGGGACACCTTGTATATATTATATACATTATATAATTTAAGCCAAGTTTAAACAACGCCAGATAAGTTATATATCCAGCAAGGATGTTTGAACTCAGACTAGATACTCAAGGCTACAGGAAATTCATTTTTTTAATTAAACTAATACCAAAATAGGACCAATGTATTTTTAGTATTATAATCTAAAGTTTTGTAAGTATGTACCTAATATTTTACACTAGGTAAGTGAGTAGGAATTGTTATATATTGCATGATTTATGTAGAGTTACTTATATGTTGATGTGTTTTACATTCCACGCTATTTGCAGCTTCTACTTAGTGATCCAATAATTGTGATAGTCCTTTAAGTTTTATTTGAAGTTTACACATTTCTTAAATAATATTTCGAGCAATTATCACTTTTTGCAGCTAATGTACTTAAATACCTACTTGAGATATTTAATTAATGTTACATATGTTTTTGAAAAACAAACTAAAAAAAATTATATGTACATGGAATTGCATTAATTTTTTTCTTTTTTGAAGAAGTTTTAACGTATGGTTGTGAAAAACCCGCGTTTTTTCAATTAATCGAAACAGAACAATCCAATTCAAAATTCACTCAGTAGTTATTCAACAAAACCTTATTACCTATGTATTGCGTATATGTCATCGCAAAGTATCAATTGGTTTCTGTAAATTTGAATAAAAAAAAAATTGAAATTCTAGTTTACAACAACCAATGGAAACTTTGTGATGGCAGCATACAATATAGGTACATAGGTAATAAGGTTTTGTTGAATAACTATTAAGTGAATTTTGAATTTCAAGTGTTCTGTTTCGATTAATTAGAAAAAGGCGGGTTTTTCACAATCCGGCTGGTAAACCGCTCTTAATAAAAGTGATACTTAGCTGTTTGTTTATATCCGATATATAATTTTGATATCGCCCTTATTTTTGACATGTGTAAGACTTATTTATTTCAAGTCAATATTTTTATTTAGTTACCTACCCAAGTAGTGAGATGTATGCAACGAATAAGGTACTTATTGAAACGAATAAGTTTACCTTTGTAGTATTATTTTTCAATGTGTATGCGCCTTTATTTTGTTAGCATGGCCATTGTACTTATACATAAAAAATACAGTTTTTTAAATTATATAGTTTTTTATTTTTCGCCTTTTTATTAGTTGCCTGTTAGTTGTCGTGGCTTTAAATGTTTTATGTATTCGAGCAATGGCTCTGTATTTCATTTTACTTTTAAAACTTTTTTTTAGGACGGTTTCACAGCCGCTTTGTGTAAAACACGCCTTTTTCTAATTAATCGAAACAGAACACTTAAATTCAAAAGTCACTCAATAGGTATTCAACAAAACCTTACTACCTATGTATTGCGTATGTTGCCATCGCAAAGTTTCTATTGGTTTCGGTAAATTAAAGATACAATTTTTTTAAATTTAACGTTTTTGAAATTCTAATCTATAGAAACCAATGTAAACTTTGCGATGGCAACATACGCCATACATAGGTAATACGGTTTTGTTTAATAACTATTGAGTGAATTTTATATTTAAGTGTTATGTTTCGATTAATTAGAAATAGGCGGGTTTTTTACAATCCGGCTGCGAAACTGCTCTTAATGTGCGTTTCGTAAAACCTATTAGGATCGATGAATCGATTATTATTTTAATAGGATTCGCTGAACCTCTAAAGGTTTCCGCCGTATAATGGGTTCTGTCAAAAAATTGACATCCTATATCCTGTTATCCCGAAAATGGTTGGGTCAATTGAGCTGTTTGGCATGTGGGTACAAAATTCAAATAATTTTGTATGAAATAACATTTTTACACTTACTTTTGGGCGCGAGTTCGCTGAAATCGATTTAAAACTTAAAGTAATAAACCATCATAACTTGAGCTATGACCAGGAGGGGTTTCTTTGAAAAATTTAGTTCCAGCTATAGCTTGATTTCTAGTTACCGTATCGTGATAATGTTAAGCCCAAGTTACTCTTCTAAGGCCAGGGCCACAGCTTCAGGCTTCTGGCGGCGCTTCTTGCTGCGCTTCCAGGCTGTATTTGTGACGGACTTTGTCCTGCCACGACACCCGTCAGCGCCTTCATGTATAGCGCGCTCGCTCGCTCATTGCGCTCGACACTAGGTTCGTCCTGTGCGCTCGATCACTGTTTCAACCGTTCGCCTCCCCGCACACCGCCGTCGCGAGAGCGCAAGTCACTCGAAGCCAGGAAAGACGCGCGAGCGGCGACCCATGGCCGGCTCTATACAACTTCATACATTTGTTCTCTCCGCCGGCGCCGTCGCAAGAAGAACCGCTTGGCGCGCCTCTCGAATCCTGAAGCTGTGGCCGAGGGTTAACACAGTGTAAACGCCATCCGAAAAAAGACAAAAATGCTTGATGTTTTTTAAATTAGTTTTACGTGTCAGTATATACAGGGTGTTAAGATTAAGTCGCGGAAGCCAAAAACTGGCGATAGAACAGGTCCATACGAACTACATTTCGTGAAAAAAAAAATTGAGAAATCGAGGCGAAAAAACGGGTTTCTCATACATTTTGGTGGGTAGCTATGTAAATTTTCTATGGAACAGCTGATTTTTGTTTTCGCGATTCGAGTTTTGGCTCCATAGTAAAAGTTGTTCGTATGGACGAGTACTATCACCAGTTTTCGGCTTTCGCAACTTCATCTTAACAGCCTTTATAATAGGGTGCCAAATAAAGTTTATTATTAATCAAATAAGATCCTCCTTACGGAGCCCGTACATAGGGTACATACAACGTACATAGGGTACATACAACGTACATAGGGTACATACAACGTACATAGGGTACATACAACGTACATAGGGTACATACAACGTACATAGGGTACATACAACGTACATAGGGTACATACAACGTACATAGGGCCTGTTTCACCACTTGTAGTAAAAATGTCTGATAGTTTATGTAGCTACAATAGACAATACAGCCCAGAAAGACGTCTATAGTTCAACATCTTGCGTACAAATAATTCTGTCAACAATCGAAACGGGATACTGCAATCCTTTTGGCTCTTCCAATCTTACGTATAGCGCCACAAACTTATCTTTCCCGAAAACGAAGACTCTAACGTGATGAATATAGAAGCCATTTTGGTTTGGCCTACCGAAACATGTAATTTTGGAGTGGCGAATTGTATCTGTTGGTTCAGTCAGATGTGTTGACAGAAATCGATCGCCTGTTATGAGGAGTCTGTAAGCTGTATTCGTCTATGGTAGCCTTATGTCTGATATAACTAGTACAAAATATTATTCTGTGTATATCACGTGATCAAACAAGCCCTTAACGGACATATTTTTTGTCTGTGAATAGTGCCACGTTAAGAAAAGTATATTTTAGCAAATGATACATGTTTTTTAAAACTAAAATACCAATTCAAAACTGTTCTTTCAAACAGAGGACCCAGTGAACCTAATGACGAAATCCCTGACGAGCTCGATACAGCATGCCGTCAATACAGTC
Organism: Ypsolopha sequella; assembly: GCA_934047225.1. Classification (NCBI taxonomy): domain Eukaryota; kingdom Metazoa; phylum Arthropoda; class Insecta; order Lepidoptera; family Ypsolophidae; genus Ypsolopha; species Ypsolopha sequella. Next base: position 4,456,027 of record OW204002.1, on the reverse strand, counting down.
CGGGATCTCACACACATTGACCAAACTGTGCCGTTTATAACGAGCGTGCTCGAGCAGCCGATCTCTCTGCTCACCAAGAACGAGCTCCTGGACTCGGGGACCGTTGCCAAAGCCGAGGAGTGCTTCGAGCTACCACCCATCAAGCATCTGCCTGCTGACATATCGAACAACGTTCTGGAGTCCATCATCAACGAGTTCAAAGACGTCTCGAGCGAGTCAGAGGAACTCAGACGGATCAAGTCTGAAGAGTTGCAGAAGAAGCTGAAGTTGTATAACAGTATTATGGAGAAGCAGTGTGATGGGGAGTTGATACACAGCAGTCGGAGGAGTAGGAAGAGGGAGAGCGGGTCTGGGGGGAGTACGCCGAGGTTCTCTACTCCCGTGCGGAAAGTTGAGAAGAGTGGAGATGGAGTCAGCTATACTACACCGTGCGTCATGAATATGAGTGTTTATGGGTATGTATTTTTTAAATTTTATAATTGTGTGAGGTGTTTTCGAGTATGGCCTGTCAAATGCAAGTGACACCCACGGTTCACCGACGATTAAAACGTTCTAGCGTGACGGGTGGTGAGTTTATCGGCGTTTTTCGGGCAGGAATATAGACCCACAGCTTAAGGGGCTCCACAATGCTAAACATCAGTTTTGCATTGGAATGGTCGGTAAATATAAAAAAAAAATCGTGTATTTTTTGACTCAAGACAATTATTAATTACACTTTATAAATAAACTTAATTTCATTCTTCTTTTAATTATAATACTTTCAAAAACGCATGAATTCCAAGAAAAGGCGGTTCAGTTTCCATATTTCAAAACCGATTGAAACGAAACCAACACACGCAGATACTTACTAGAAAAAAAAACATATTTATCACATAAAGAAATTATAGTTAATATCCTAATTTAGCCGCAAATCCAAAATAACTGAAGTTTTGCGTGCGCGGCATCTGATTAGAGCAGGATAGACAGTTAAAAAACAAAAGCGTTAGAGCAGGACTGAATTTTAGCATTGTGCAGCCCTTTAACGTGTCTTACGTTACGTAGGCCGAACCCAAACGTGCCCTTAGGAGATTATGTGTTAGTGGTCGAGACGTCCAAACCACAAAACGCAGAACTTTTCTTTCATCGTTCTACATATTCGTACCAGTTCACTGCTGGATCTCCCAGAAAGGAAAGGTTTCCCCTAATTTACCAAGCTGTGTAGTGCCAAATGCATGTGTGTGGTGGACCGTGTGGGGAATTTAGTTTAGTTGTAATGGTGTCTATATTTTGTCCTTTAATTGTATCCGTAACACCCCGATACATTTAATGACCTAAAAACTTGCTTGAACTATGTCTTTGAATAAAATTAGATACCGGAGTGACACATCACAGATTGATAAATTAAAGAATTTGGATAGATACGTCATTGCAAAGAAAGACGAGTCCCAAGTACTTACGGCTTATGTAATTGATATCGACTATCGATACATAAAGTAAGGACAGGAGTGCAATTCGCATAGATTAAATTATGTTAAGGTGTGTTAATTCGGTTGATGGTTTAGAATAGATGGTTTTGCGGAAAAAAGTGTAGGAAAGTAATATCATAATTATAACATTTTAAACTTGATTGTTTGTTGTAGAATGCTCACACACTTATGTTTTTTATTAAAATAAACGCTTAAAATGTTTCGTTTTTGTTTGACAAGGGCGCTAAATTGGCATTTTGAACCCCCTGTAAAAATATGTTGATCCGGTGCTGATTCTCCCAAGCAAATTAGTCAGTTTGACAATTAAAATCGTAGGTTGTCTGGTCTTGTTTTCATTATCACAGTTTATTCTAAGACCAAATAACTGCAATTAAACAAATACATTTTCTACAATTTCAGTAACATTCCACAAGAAACTGACGATATACTGGAGAAGCAAATCGAGGAAAAGGAGAAAATTCTCGCGAAGATGCTCAACATCGACTCTTTGAGCATTAAAACTGCAATCGTACAAGACTTAGAACCAGAAATCTACAAAAATGAAGCGCAAGCTACCATTTACAAAACAAATTTTGATAAACCAGTGACAGAAACACAAAAACCTATAAGAATACAAGTAAATAATGATAAACCAAAACCAGTACCGAAAAAGGAAGCACCCAACCCTGTTGATTTAGTTCCAAAATTAGTCCAGCTGCCGTGGAACTTAGGGAATATAGAATTAAAACTAGAAATGCCAGCCAATGGCATTAAAGATGGCGGGCAGTTGCTGTCGCCTGATGATCATTTGGAGAGTGAGTGGGAGTTTGTTTGATGAATGTTTTAAGCATTTATAAAATATGTTTAGGGTGGGGCAGGAATATCGTAATGATTCGACTGGCATGATTTTACGTGGCATATTTTACAAATTATTTAGGCTAGATACAAACTCAGACCAAATAAAAATTCAAGACGGAGCGCTGTCAACATCGAAGTGAGGCCGGTTTTGTATATATGTGTGCGCTTAGTGATTGTTGCCGCGTAGTAAAAACTGAGACAGAACGAACACGAAACTGCCGCATCAAATTCACAAACTCCATTCCAAAAGGGCCTGTCCCGGCGATTGTTCGTTCACTGACCTATCCCAATCAAATATTTCAAAAGTAAAGATAAGCCCTTACCGTACTATGACAGCACCAAAATGTTTCCTTCCACCTTTAAATGGGTGACGCTCACACGTTTGGAATCAGTGCTCATCTGAACACAGTGATAGTTGGACGCCTTAAGTGCACTTAAAGTTAATCATTTTAACAACTTTAGTAGTCTGATCAGTTTGCTGACCGTAGGTAGACAGATTGCGCACTCATACGTATGCGCACGTCGGCATTGTCTTAACGCATACATTCAAAAACAATGCAATAGATTTTAGGTGCCAGGGCTCATCTAAACTTTGAAATCTTTGATCCCAATAGCATGTTGAATGGATAATATTATGCCTGAATAAAATTAACAATAAACCGGGCGATTGTACAGCTCAAGGAGCTAAAATTTTGCAACTACTAGTCAAATAAAATGCAACTTTCTTTCTATTAGGCTAGGATAAAAGTTGCTATTTATTTGAAACTCCTAAAAAATAAGTAAAATTCAAAAAAAATATTAAAATCATATACTTTTTGTTTAAATTTACTCACTGCTCTCTGTATATTTGTAGTAAGTACCATAATACTTATACACAATAGTATTTTATTATTTTTAAAATAGAGGTGTACAGCTTATCTAAAGTCATGAAATGGAACTAAAATTGTTTTTACTGGTAACACCTGATTTCCCCATATAAAAGATCTCAGGTGTTGCCATATTAATTCTGTTTTCTAGACTTTATTGACAATCTGTACACTGTACAGTCTCCAACAGGTCACGATACACTGGCTTAGGCGAAGAATGCCCAATTCGCAAAATGACTAACGGTCTACAAATACCCAGTTAGCTAAATGACCAATGCGATAAATGTCTAATTCTTGAAATGACAAAATCTATTAAAGGCTAATTCTATAAATGGCCATTTCTAAAAATACCGTATTATCAATATGACCAACTCTTCTCAGAACAACACGACACGTCCGAAAGTAGGCCAACCAACGTACGCCCACTTCTTACCGACGATTTATTCCGTGCCAACGTGATGGATGGTGTGCCATTGCCATAACAACATTAAGGCGACAAATACAAGCCACTAAAATGGTAGTGCCTGGCAAACAATTTGGCACCCTCGGAGTGCGGAACCCTCATAATATCTTAACTGCTTTACTTTTCCTGTAATATTTATGTAATCGCCTATTACCAAGGTTTTTTTTTTCATATTTTCCAGTTTTTATTTCATAAAAGCTGTCGTATTTTACTGAGAAAAGTTAGTCATTTCAAGAATTAACCCTTTGTAGAATTAGTAATTTCTAGAATTGGACATTTTCGGATTTGGGCATTTTGCGAACTGGTCCTGCTGCCGTTAGTCATTTTGCGAATTGGCCATTCTTCGCCTAAGCTGATACACCAAGTGACACGCTCGTGGAAAGGTGATAATTGTACAAAATAGAATACCTTAGCTCGTGGCCGTATGCATATAGTATACACTGAATAAAAAGAAAGTATGTACGGACATCAGCATGAAAGGTTACCTATTGGCAGTTCTTAATGCGTTGCCATACCCGTTAAATTTGTTTACAATTAGGGAGCTTAAACTGCTGGCGTCTGTACATGAAAATTTTATCAAGCATAATACCTACATAATAACATTAGAATTTAAGATTTATTGAGAAAAATACATTTCTATAACCAGATCTCAGTTGACGCACATTGTATTAGCTTAATTTGTGTTTATTTAGATTTATTTAATTTAAAATATTTTTTTCAGATATTTATTATAATTAAGTGTGTAATATGTTAAAAACTTTATAACATCACAATTAATACGCTTTTGATAAGTATATAAATAATTATTGTAAGGGCATTTAAATATAAATAAATGCCTATAAATATAAATGCCTATAAATAAGTACACCAACAAATATGTTAGTATAGTTCGGACGAGAAAAAGGCGGGCGTGAAGCTAGTCACAGATGGCGCCGCAGTAGCACGTTATTGAAGTTTCGACGAGAGAAAGGAGGGTGTGCAGGATACTGCGCAGGTAACGGCTAACTTCACGCATGACTTCCGGGGCCTTATCAACATCTTTATGTTACAGCAAACTGGGCCTTACTGTCAACATCTGTCGCTATCTCTTTCAAAGGTATCGTGATTGGCTACAACAAAAGTGACACATCATTTCCAGCCAATAGCGATAGATGCTGAAGTTACGGCCCTGTTTGTTGTAAGACTTGTAAGTAACATAAATGTTTTTGCAATGTAGATAGTTTTTTTATTGTAAATATAAATAATATAATCAATAATAAGGTAGAACCACTAATTACATAAAATGTGGCTTGTTATGTTATCGTGAATGGGGAACAACGCGCTAGTTTAGGGGTCGTCCATTAATCACGTGAGGCTCGAAAGGGGGGAGGGGGTTCGGAAAAAATCACCAAATATCACTAGGGGGGGTGTAGTGAGATATCATGTGTATTTATTTTTTCTTTGAACGCGCAATGTCTGACACAATTTGCGGCTTTGTTTGAGGTGTAATTCAGTTAATGCACGAGCCGGCACACACCTGCCTCGCTAATCCGTGGTCCGAAGACAATGTCCATTAAATACATTTGCATGGATGAAAACAAACACTTGTACTGTTTCACAATTTAATTTACAGCAAAATTAACCCCAACTAGTTTCGCCTTATCGGCATTCTCAAGGGAATTCCCTTGAGAATGCCGATAAGGCGAAATTTGTTTTCATCCATGATGATGTTTCACCAAGAGCCGACAATCGCAAGTATTAAATTTAAATACATTTGCTATTATACGGTCTTTATGACATCAAAACTTGGATCGTAATTTAATTTAAAGATAATATTCTGAATTTTTTAATATACTTTGTACCAAAAAAATACACGTGATTTTGGGTAGGGGGGGAGTAGTCTAAAACCTCACCACGTATCACCATGGGGGAGAAGGGGTTAAAAAGATGCTAAAATAACATCACTCGAATGGACGGCCCCTTATTTGTGATATTTTGTACAAGACGGATGACATTGAATTCATTGAACAAAGCAGAGGAACAACGAATGGTGCCATCTCTTAGGATACGAGTGCTTCCCCATTGAAACCAAAACGTGATTCTAAGGCGATACCAAAAAAATGGGGTTTTTTCGAATCCATTTACTCTACTATAACGTCATCTACGTATTTCATTTTTGGGTAAATGTTTATTGAGTATTTGATTAAGATGGTCACTGAAGGAAAACGCGGTTGAATGAAATTTTCTCGAAGAATTTAATTCCGAAAAGACCTCTAAATTGTTTTATTTTTTCCTGTAATTCTGAAATCCTTACTAATTTCACTGTAAAATTGCATTCAAAATAGCTTAGTACATTTTATATTATTAAAAAACCGACTTTTTGCTACATTTTCCACGAATGCGTCCCACTCTCACTGAGGGTTTTTCGCATATGGAGTAACGGACGCTAAAACTTTTACGTATCGCCTTAGCTAATCAGATTCAACTTACTTTAAAATGATGCTATTTACCCTTCGATCAACTCACTCTAAAACATATATGTGGCCGTTAGGCATGCATAGGTACTTATTTTTGGCCGTTTATGATGTACATATATTTTGGTCTTGACTGTACAAGCTTAAATTGGTGTTCACCGCGTACAAGTAGCGAGAAAAACCTAGTTGCCAATATTATTCTTAGTTTTCAGACGGTATCTGTGCTACAATATTTTTGGTACTTTTTATTCAGGAGTTTGTGGCAGAGCCCTTAGCGTATATACAGTGCCATTGCTTAGTATATATACAATATATAAAAAAAACTCTATGTTCGTTATTATTTTACGTTAACGATAAACGGACACTGGTGTCGATTCGGCGCAACACAACTGACAAGACTAAACTTATTTTGAGCGTCCCGTCTTTGTCTTTTCGATACAGAAAGAAAAGGACAGAACACTTAAATTAAGTTTAGTCCAGGGGATCTAAAAAGGCTAAATTGGGTGAATCATGAAATGATTTGAAAGTAGGATAGAGTCAGTGTTTCTTCAGGCGTGCAAAAGAGACGGCATTACAACAGAATCATAATATGAGTCATCCAAAGCGGCCTTTTTAGAGGACCTGTCAATTAAGTCAAATTTTGTTCCGCCGAATCGGTGTTAATAAAGCAGATTCTGAAAGATTAGTTTTAGTTTTGGTGCTGTCAAAACTAAAAAAAATTCAAAGTAACCTAAGGATTACTGTACAATAAAAGAAAAATTAGTTTCGACAGCACTAAAACTAAAATCTGTTGTAATTTAAAACAGAATCGCTTTAATCACAATAATCAGATCTTTTTAAGCTTTAATTTAAGCTTGTGATAAAAATACGTATTTTTTATTTACAATAAAGTTTTTTTTAACTCAACAGTATTTTTTATTTACAGGGATATTCCGTATAAAATAAAAAATAAAACAAACATTTCAATTACATACAAACATTTAATGTTCCCGAAGTTAAAAAAAAAAAAACAAAATAAAAGTAACAATCTCGGCTGAAAATTAGCAACAAAAAACAATACTTGTTACGGGTGGGTTATCAAGATAAGCGATATTCAGGTAAAAGTAATAAGTTAATAGAATACACGCTTAATAAAATATTCGACGAAACCATCAGATAAACCCACCCTTAATAGGTTGTTGAAGACAAATTCGTCTTGCAGTTCTTACAACAAAAAAAAAAGTTCAATCCGAGTCAACTCGGTCGGCTGTTGCGAGTATTGCCAAAGATGGCATCAGGCGTGGGTCTACGGGGAGGGAGGGAGGTGCCCCCGCCCCAAACGGTCTGGCAACTGGCGAGATTTGAATTCACTCGCGTGCGTTTGAAGCAGTCAGCTGTGGTCTGTCCCCTACAAAAAAGGAGACCTAGCTCCGCATCACAATTTGGGCTTTCCAGAGCGCTAACGAAGAATGGAAAGTCCCCCTCCCGATAGAGCCCATCTGACAGCTTACATCAAACCCGCCAATCAAGTTAATTCGAATTGTAATTTAAGGCCCTAAGAGCTGCCATTTTAGAAAAACAATCATTTCCTACTTATCAGAATAATTATTGAGAGTCTGCTCAATTAAATGTCGAGAAATAAACATTTCATTTTTTTAAATACCATAGTTTTCATGCACACCTTCGACGCTATACAATTTAAACTTTTGTTTAAAACGGCCTCTTTGAGCAAAACAACATTTTTAGATATAAAACAATACATAATATATATTAATTTAAATAGGTACACGAAGTAATCGAAGTATCTAAGTATGTATTTATGTAGTGGACAAAAAAATCGACTCGAGCATTGTTTTAGACGTTTGAGGTAATAACCCAATCATACAAATAAATATATATACATATATTGTGTATATAATTTATTTGTATGATTTGGTTATATCCTCTAACATGTAAAATAATGCTTGAATCGATTTTTTGTCGACCAATTATTGTATTGTATTGTATTGTTCAGTTGCACACAATACTTTATCTACGACCATCAAAAATATCGTCTTTATTTAGAATCTTTTCAACTAACAATTCCACGATAAATGAGAAGACTTTGGGTGCGCAAGCTGCCTTGAAGGCCAATCATGATAAAGGATTGCTACTTCTAAGCATTTTATTCGGCAGACTAGAAATGTTTTTTTTCTATAGTGGCAGCACTTTAGGCTTATTAATTGTTTTTCGTGAGTGAAAGCCCTGCAAGCTGCACACTTGATAAATGTATCTTCATTTTAACACAACTTGTCGAGTTTCTGTTTACAACCATAGCGATAGCATTTTAAGATTTACCACTATACAGAGTGTGAATAGAAATATTCTACAGAACAAACTAAAAAATATATAAGTACTACAAAATTCGCAGGCGGTATTTTTAAGATTAACATTAATCTTATTCACATTGTGTATTTACTGACATAATGAGAACAATTCTAATAAATACATGCCGAAAGAGATATAAAGATTTTCATAGTAAATGAAAAGCTTGGCAATACATAATCATTTAAATGAGAAAACCTGTTTGGCTGAGCTTTCAGCATTTTATAAAAATAAAACTACAAAAATAAATAGGTATTTTCACTAACAATTTCAAGTACAATGGTACGAAACAATTTATTTTTCTTCTGAAAATCAATAATAATTGGTAACGAGATGTGATTAATCAAAAAGCTTTCGAAAGAAAACGAAATCCTTAAACCAATTAAACCGGAGAAACAATTTTATTAAACGCAATTTATTTAATATATCTGTTTCACAACACATGTTTTAATATAAATATTTATAATATGCATTGAAAGAAATATGTTTCAGAGTCCTTAAATGTATTTTTCAGCAAATTTGGCCTTACGTTATCGAAGTACATCGAGCGCCAAACGCTGTTGGTAACCGTTCATAAATATTAACACTTTCGTCAGGATAGCGTATACAATTTTTAACAAGTGCGACAGAGATGGCATTAGAACTCGTGTCGCGTACTCTAATTTATAAACCTGCCCCTGAAGTATGTCTGTGTCTCAGTGGCGTGCATAGAACTTTTTTCCGAAAAAGCAATCAGGGGTCTACCACGTAATTCTGATTTTCATCAACATCAACTTGAGATTGAAATTTGACGTGCGTGCGACGACACCCGCCTAACATGCCATCTCTTTTGCACGCGTTGATTTTCGCATGCATTTGCTTGAAGTTGATACAAATGAGAATTACGCGGTAGAGCACCAGCCCCCCTATTCTGTATCTTTAGTTGCCAACTGTACTAGGTGCCTATCATCAAAAACATAGATAAAAACTGAACTTTCAAAATTGCCTTTAGTGGGTATTGAACTATTAACGAACTTTGTCGTCACTTCAAGTGCGAACATATCCTTGGGAAATCGGAATTCGATGGTATATCTATGTTTTTGATGATAGGCACCCCGTACAGAAGGCAACTAGAGATACATAATAGGCCCGCAGGTCAAGTTTGACATAAAAAAAATGAAAAAATTTAAATAACACTTTGAAAAAAGAAAGTTTGTATGAGTGAGTGAACATTTTCATAACAACTTTTTTTTTTCAGTGTTATTTAATTTTTTTCATTTTTTGTTTATTTTCATACTTGACCTTCTGATTGCTTTTCCGGAAAAAAGTTCTATGCACGCCACTGCTCAGTCTATCTCTCTCTGTCATATATAAGGTTAAATAATATTAGTTGGCGAAACTCAAAACATAGGTAGTATTAATCTATATGAACAACTGTTTGTATGGGAGCTAAGCGAAATTCTTAAAATTTGTTTTGCCTTTCCATACTGGACCAGTCAGCTGATCGGGGGAATTTTTATGGGAGGAAGAGAAAAAGAGTTGCGAATTTCGCTTAGGTCCCATACAAACAGTTGTTCATATTACCTATGTTCTGATTTTCGCCAAATAATATTATTTAACCTTACATTACTCTCTATACGTCTCGGCAGAGCTAACTTTGCTCAGGCGTCAAAGTTTGGCGCGAGCTGTACACGCAAAGTTATTTGGCGACTATTGGTGGTATAATTATGAAAGTACAAAGGACACCCACCTTATCGTTGGTGAATGATGTAGTTTCAAAAATAATTAAGAAACTGGTGCTATGAATATTCAGATGCTCTACGGCAAGGGTCTTCAACCCGCGGCCCTCAAGAGGCTAAGGAAATTTTCATCTATTCTATAAGACATTTTTAATTCACTTGTTTGGTTTTAAATTATTGTTAAGGTGGTATGTTTACGTGCCGCAATGTGCGGCCCTTTGACAGACCTGGAATAGATTATTGGCCCTCCAGCTAAAAAAGGTTGAAGACCCCTGCTCTACGGTCACATCGGACAACTGTTTCTACGTCCACAGACGTAGCCTGCTCGACATTTTGAATTATTAGAAATTGTCTTGGTACAAAATAAGGGCCCTATTACAACTTCCCAAAGATAATTTTTTCATCATAATTTCAGTTACTTAACGTTGTGTTAAAAAGTAACTTATGGTGACATAACTTTAAGTGAAACTACATAATCTACTGATCATAGTGAACAACATCATAGACAAAGTTTACTATGTATAGACTAGCAGTTTCCATACATCAGTTTGTAGCCACAAAAAAGGTGTAAAATTCTATCGAAATCTATAGGTAGATGGCGTTGCTAAATCCTCTAACGAACACGATGCTAAAAAAGACCGATTGGTGACGCTAGTGGCACAGCGATGTCACGTAACATAAAAATAATTCCTACTTATATATTAAATATTCACTGTTAGTGTTGTCAACTTAGCGCTATCTAGTTTTTCTAAGCAAAACTATTATAGCCACTTGTTTACTTGGTAACCATGACAGTTTACTTGCAGCCAATTAAACAAATTATGCTTATTTGCAACACTTGGCGACACCTAGCGTCGTAAGGATGCGTAAATAATTTGCTACGCCTTGATGTATGGGAGTTGTCAGTCTATTTATACGTAGTAAATAGTAATACTTACTCTATAACATTAACAAACTAACCTGCGGAAAAAACCACGTTTTCTTACTAAATTTGAAAACCTACTGTGAATTTTGTATAGGTAGGTCAAACATTTTTTGCACATTTGCGCGGTTGTTTCGTTGGAAAACTTGATCTGTAGATTTTGTGGTTTAATTATATTTCACCAGGAATAAATTTTAGCCAAGCAACTTTTCTTGTTCTGTAGCCAAGCATAATATATGACATAGATTTACATACTTTGTATTATTTATTAACCACACAACTCAAGTGGGAATACGACCTTATTTTATAAGCAGACACAGTTTAAAATAATTGACTATAACCTAAAGTTTCACGAATATTTGGCTACTTTTTCGAAGAAACTAGCATAAATTCTTGGCAGTTAAACGTTTCGTTTTCGAAATGTTTTTAAACCCACGGATTTATTATATTAAAGTTAATTCAATTCAATTTAGAGTAAAGGTGATCATCAGCACAGTTCCCGGCAGTAAATAATGCACTTCGTATCGTAGCGTCATCTCTGTCGCACGAAGTACTGTCCGGTGACAGAGACGACGACGCTCTACAAAGCCGAAGATAGCTGATGTGCATTATTTTCTGCCGGTTACTGTAATTACACTCAACTTCTAATCAACAAGCCATCCGCGAGGCGACGTCACTGTAATGCTAAAGCTCCACCCGCGTCTTAACTAACATAATGTTCAGTTGCACACAATACCGTGTTATGTTATCTATGCTACGACTGTAAAAAGTATCGTCATCGTGGGACATCGTGTTTATATTTTCAACAAGTTCATAAAATAATGAGAAATGAACACTCTTACACAAAGTCAGAGTTGAAGGTATTGCTAGGGAACCAATCACAAGTGATGACGAGTAACAAATGGTGTGAAATTTCTTAAACCACGTCTTCTTTACTCGCCGTTGCTTGTGATTGGTTCCCTAGCGGTAAAATGGTAAATTTCGCCAATCACAGCGCAGAATTGCGGTGTTATAATGTATTATTATAATACTTTTACATTATGTAATGTAGTATGAGTGTACATAAAATCTACTATGCGTCTCTATTTAGAATCTATTATATTTCTATAATAATATATCTTAATTCTATTTCATTATCTGCACCCGCAGATGACAGTCCTATTATAAATGGAGACGCATAGTAAAGTTTAACGCGTTAAAATCCAGGTGGAATCTTAGCATAACAGTTATTGATATGATGCAGTATCGCAAGCGCGGACCTGGGGAGGGGGGGGGGGGGGCGAAGGGCAGCGATTGATAACGATGACGTAGGTGTAGTAAGTGTATCTGATATATTAAATAAATTATTATTACAATTTCATTTCAATAAATATATATTTAATTTCATTACAAAAAAATACAAACTGTAGCCTTCATTGCACTGCGACTCATGGATGTGAGTAGCGGGTCTACCGCGTAATTCTGATTTTCATCAACATCAACTTGAGATTGAAATTTGACGTGCGTGCAAAAGAGATGGCATGTTAGGCGGGCGTCGTCGCACGCACGTCAAATCTCAAGTTGATGTTGATGAAAATCAGAATTACGCGGTAGACCCGCTGTAATCACTTTGAGTCAGAGAAAGAGGTGTCTAGAAAATATACTATTCACTGTGGGCAAAAGGGTATTCGGCCATTTTTTGCCCAAAGAACAAGGCTTTCTTGTGCTACAGTTTAGTTACATATGCATTAATCCAATGCATCTTGATTTTGAACACAAACACTTGTACTAGTTGTTTCATAACATAATTATATTTGTTGCACACTTCCTAATCGGTTTCGGAAATCAATCCATCTTCAGGGGATACAGAATATTTATTATTTTAATATACGAGCCATAAAACGACAAACGGTTGACATACGTTTGTCGTTTTATGGCTCGTATATTAAAATAATAAATATTCTGTATCCCTGAAGATGGATTGATTTCCGAAACCGGTTAGGAAGTGTGCAACGGAAGGTGTGCAACAAATATAATTATGTTATGAAACAAATAGTACAAGTGTTTGTGTTCAAAATCAAGATGCTTTCTATGTTTCATCAAGTGCCGACAATCGCAAGTATAAATCATTAATCCAATGGTTTTATTTTTCACATAGGATTGTTTTTCAAGATATACTTCAAAGATTCAACGATGGAACATGCTACACTGACAAGAGGTAGGGTCTTAATTATTTGATGATATTTATCAAGACCGCAAAGTTTCACCGGCAAAGGAATCATTGTGTACCTCCAAAAACTTTCTGGATTGGACTATAGGAGTGAGCGTTTCAAAACGTCAACAGTTATTAGAACGTGCGATTGATGCAAAAACGAGAGACGTTGTCTGGGTCGCACGAAAACTAGTGACTGGGTGAAACATGTGATTGCGCGATACTCGCTCGTTCTCGGTACAAACAATCCCTACGGTCCGAAATAGAATTACATCGCTTAAATCGATTACGAAAGTATGAAGTGAATGGCTTATGATCCATTGTAATTCTATTTCGAACCACAGGGTTTATTTATCATGAAACGAAACGAAAACTACCGATGTCATCCGATTTCTCCCGAATTTCGACCAACCGAGTGAAGTGAAGAGAGCGAACGATATTGGTTGCGTCATTTTTCGGCACGTGCGTGGCATACACTGAACGTCCAGGAAATTCTTGACTTTCACCTTTATTGCTATTAGATTAGGATACTTATGTTTGAACGATTTCATTTTTCTCGTCATCGCAAATATGTACAAGTCGTGATCTTATCTCTTATGCTTAAATGCATTTTTAGATTGAATAATCTGTATTATAGGTACATTAGTCAGCCAACGGTTTTTAAGCAGTCACTGGTTTCTGAAAATCAATCGTTTCGTAACCCGTTTTCGAAAACCAAGCTCGTTTCGTTTCATTTTTCCGGAAAAAGAGTGATTACCGACTTGTATTGGACTATAATAGGTCGAGCAGAGAGATACAACAGAGGATAATTTGAATGACGATCGTGAAACATTTTAACTATATAAATGCCTACTTAACCTCGTAACATAGGTACCGAGTCCTTTTAATAGAACTCCAATTTTACATGCACAAAGCAATTTTTTGACATACCATTTTTTTGTTTCCTATTATGTCTAAGGTACCTTCTAAAAGTACCAAAATATGCTAAAGGTCTTTGGGCGGGAGGCCATTTATTTGAAAAAATGTCTAGATGTAAGGAGAACGAGTTTCGCGTAAAAAATACGTTCGATATAACTAACAACTAAGCTTCTAAGCTTAACATTGCTTTTAACTAATTATTAATAAAATATCACAAAACGTTAGCGCGAACAAGCCGTATACATTGAATAAAGCATTTTTTTTTTCAATTACCTTTATAAATTTAAAAGTAATTTTATTTTAACAAGCGGCGGCTCCAAAATTTTATTTAATACTGTCTTTTTATTTTAAATTGTTAGTAAATAAATACTTCCAAAAGTTAGTCTTGTTTTCAGTCTTTCTTTTTTCTAAAGATCTTTTCACATTTACAATATCCGATTAATTGGCAGTTTTAGTAAATTTTTACACTATCCCTACTTTTATTTACGCCTTAGCTACATATACAAACTTTCCTACCCACATTTATTATTATTTACATTCCTATAAAGCTTTGGCAATCCTCTTAACTGTATCATTACGCCTTTTAGGCAAAACATAAAGCCATGGGAAAAGCGATATGCGTACGCGCTTGAAATGTGGGGAACTCTTGTCATGTTACGTATTGATAGGCTGCAAGCACATCAGCATTCAATGCATTTACTTATCAAATTATGACAAATACGAAAAGCCTTGCGTTTAGAAATTTTACAATACCGTCAGGTTCTGAGTGAACACTAACAATAGCTATGCGAGCACGTACGCGTCGATTAGATAAATTTGACAGATGGAATCGATAAATTCCAAATGATAACCATTATTGCAATGAAATAAGAGTTAAATTTTTATTTATCGAATCGATGTCGAGTCGATAGCAAATTCATGCTAGTACCCGGATAGAGAATAGATATTTTCACGAGTGCGAAAGGAACGGCTGGAAATTTACCCGTGAATGAGTCTTACCGTAACAAAAGTATTAGGAAAGCGTTGAAACTCGCGATTTAGTTTTGTTTGATACGTTTTGTCTAACAATTTCGCTGTTTCTCGCACATTACAATATTTATTATCAAAACTATTTTATTTCTTAAAGGCCCATACACACCGGATGCGTGCGCGTCGCTCTGTGCGTGGCAGAACCAGTTGTTGTATGACACTAGACTGACGCATCGTGCACGCAATACAATATAACTTGAGTAGTATTTAAACGAGCGAATATAAATTCAAATTTAAGGTGTCAAAAATACTGATTATAGCGTACTAAAATACTAAGTGGGCGAAATGTCTTTCGCATAGTCATGGGCGAATAAAAATGTTGAAAACGGTGAATTCTCAGGCGAACAATTTTCTATTTTAGTGACAATTTCATTTTAAGTAATAAAACTAGGGACGTCGCCTCGCTCGGCTCCTTATTTTATCTTACATGTAAACCTAACACGCTTCTCCTCGCTTCGCTCGTCGTCGCACCTATTTTTTGCCTTTTGATGAAATATTTTCGATTTCATACTTTAAATTCGCCCACTCAGTATTTTTTGTCGCACGCTTTGGTATTTATTCCGAACACTTGAAGTCGCTCATTATAATTTTTATTCGCCCGATTAATAATTTCCCATATAACTTGAGCTGCCACACACAACGCCCTGCGCACGGATACGGTGTGTATCAGCCTAAAGATCCAAGCCGTCGCGTAGATTTGTGACCGCGGAACGCGGCTGTGAGAGCGGCGCCTAACTTGTGTGGGTGGCGCCTGACTTGTGTGGGCGGCGCCTTACTTTATCGCTAGGTCGTGTTCCAATTTGTAACTTTTAATAATAACGCTCAAAAATATGAGTTAAGTCTATAAAATCCAGTTTATTTGTTCTAGAGATATGGTCTAGATAGCTCTAACAGATCTTTTGGTGAGGAGATTACTTCCTTGGTCTTCGTTATTTTATTAGGAGACTGATAAAAAGGAGTTTCATGTCACAAGAGTAGCGCGTCTAGCTTAGATTGTTGCATCTTATAAGACTATCACGCCTTCATGAAGTGTAACAACTGTAATATTAGATTAATATTAGACAGATAAATAGGCGAAGTTATCATAGAAAGGGACGGACGTACTCCGTAATATTGAGATTGTTCAAAAACATGTATTCTGATTGTAGAGAATAAATTAAAAAGAAAAAAAATCATGCTTTTGAACAGATTTCAAGAGTTGGTAATCATTAATCGTAAAACACTCAATCAAAAATTCGACACCTCAATATTATATTTACGTGGTTTTTTTTGGAGTATAACCCGAAATGATTTCAGTCATCCTCTAAAAACTAAATTATCGGACAGTTTCTTAATGTTGTAAAAACCTCAAAATACTGATTATGGTAACACCATAGATTTAACCTTTCGCATGTGTAGGTCAGTATCCGGACAACAGATACACTACATAGTTTCATTTTTTGTTTGCTCACATGCGACTAGTTAAAAAGGTTTTGGTCACATAACGGTAAAAGCATCACCGTTCAGTCGAAATATTTCAAGCTAGTTTCGCCCTAGGGGACATCACTATGTAGTGTTGTTCTATAGGAGTCGGAGGGACGACTATAGGAGACATAGGCATGTAGTCGTTTTCAGCCAATTGTCTCTGTTTTATCCGAATTTCGGCCAACTGTTCCCTACCTCTCAGGATCAACTCTACAATATCTTGAGGTAAAGACAATGATTCGATCGCCTCTTCGCTATACTCTATGGAGAGGTCAGCGCCATCTATGTCGTCATCGAAGTCATCAGACCCTTCCAAACACTCTACCGACTTCGAGCACCGATTCGCCGTCACGTGCTCGGTATCGCCCAGAAACTCGCAGCTCTTCGTCTCCCCGATTTTCGACAGATTCCCGGTCGCTATTTTCAGACCCTTCATCTTCTTCCCAACTTTGAAACTTCTAAAGATATCTCTGGTCGGAGTGAAATCGAACTTCTTCTTCTTGGTTTCAGAGTCCTTGTTCTCTTTTGTATCAGATTTAGGTGACGTCGCGATTCTGGAGTCGCTCTTCAGTCGTTTCCGGAAGGCGTTGAACGCTTGCTTCGACTTCTCGAACTTGGGTAAGGTTTTGGTCTTGAAGTCGTCCGACTTGGAGCTGGTCGCTGAGGAGACGCTGCAGCAGCGAGGGAGGGAGCCGAGGGAGGAGTGGCGAGTGACGTTGCTATCGGCGTCGGGCTTGTTCATTCTGGAGCTCCACGACTCGCCCAGCTTTGTTGAACTGGGGGAAACCGTATGTTTTAATTGAAATTTTTGTACATCATTTAATTTGTACTACAGTTAGAAAGATAACATACACAAGTTTAAACCTTACAAATACAATATAGTTTAGGAAATATAATGTTTACCAATTAACTTTGAACAATAGAGGCACGTGCCGGTAAATCACGACTCACGGTCACACGGGCGTAGCCAGGTTTTAGTATCGAGGTCAAAAAGGGGGGGGTTAAAAAATAAAACGACTAAAAGTACATAAAATAACCCTTATATAAGAAAAATATTAAAGATGTGAAAAATACATACAGAAAAAATCTCCTCGAAGGAATTGGGGGAGTCCTTTTTGAGCAGTGGGACAGTATAAACTATAAGCTAACACGAAACGTACCCAAATATCACCCGTGAACAGTTATATACTCAATATACTTTTTTTTACAACTACCTACACCGTATAATGTACGAAATAGTAAAATAATATTAAATTTTGAAAACATTCATTAATGGGTGCAAGTGTGATGAATACCAGTACTCATTAAAATGTATCAAGACCTTTTACCCCATTTACATTTTTGTGAAAACACGTGTCCTGATTTAATTAACCTATTGTAACATAATAGGTAAGCCGTCCCATTCATCAGTGCAAATTATATTTCCTAAATTAAGCATACAATTAAAGGCCGATACAGACCAGATGCGTGTGCGTGACGTGTGCGTGGCGTGTGCAGCACGTCTGCGTAGCTACGGCGTGTCAGTACTGTCACACTGAGCTGCGCACGCCACGCAGGGTGATTGCGTAGCTACGCAACGCATCAACCTGATGCGTACTCGCTGTTTTGGTAGTATCCGAAAAAAGTTTGTTACGTATTTTAATGCTTAAAATATTCAATTATCCAACATATTAAAAATCGTAAATATTTTTTTTACCTTCTATATCCAGTAGCCCTTTAATGCTTTCCCATAACAATATATTGTAATGCATATTTTTATAATCTTTGTTGCTCTGGTCAAATAAGCAACAATGATTCCTCACAATTTCTATTAACTTTTCTTTCAAAGCGACACTCATGCTAAACCGCGGTAAATTTTGTAAAAAAATACAAAATTGCTTGCGTGTACACGCCGTAGAGACGTGCAGCACAGTTGCGTGCGTACCCGGTCTGACGTCGAACAGGGAAAGCCATATAATACAACGTCATCGCAGCTCGCACGCATGCGACGTTGCCGCTCCGCGTCACGCGTGCACGCAGTCGGTTTGTGTTCAGAGCGATGCGTGGCGTGTGCGTTGCGTGACGCGTGCGGCTCCTGCCACGCATTGTGCACGCAACGCATTCAGTCTGACGTCTTCCATATAGTCTCATACAATACAACTGGTGCTGCCACGCATACGTGCTGCACACGCCACGCACACGCATCCGGTGTGTACCGGCCTTAAATCTGCACTCACCCAAAAGGCAATCGCGGCGGCAACGGCGGCGGCGGATATTTCTTCCCCGTCCTCCTCATAGTGGCGTACACACACTCGGCCACTGACTCGTACGTCGGTTCCTCGAGACGATCCAATTTAGACCCTATGTCCTGGAGCATACGGTCGGGAATGTGTTTGCCATCCACCGTGTCTTGGCTGATTGGAATGTCGGGAATTTCCTCATAGATACCCGACGCTATGGATAGGAGGGAGCGGCGGTCCGACATACTGAGGGGAAATAATAACATTACATATTAAAATACATTATTACGAGTAGATCCAAATGAGAAAATTACTAGAAGAAGCACGTATTTAAGAGAGGATCTCCTGAAATCTAGTGTTACACACACGGGACGCGATTTATACAAATTTGGCAGCACTATTGGGATGAAAATATTGGCGAAACATTTAATGAGGGCGGAGCAAAGTCTGTAGTGTGACACAGTGGCGTGCACAGAACTTTTTTCCGGAAAAGCAATCAGAAGGTCAAGTACAACAATAAAAAAAATATGAAAAAATTTTAATAACACTTTGAAAAAATAAAGTTTGTATGACGCCAGGGTAGGCACTGCCTTTCCTAGAGTGAACATTTTCATACAAACTTTTTTTTTTCAAAGTGTTATTTAAATTTTTTCATATTTTTTTTATTGTCGTACTTGACCTTCTGATTGCTTTTCCAGAAAAAAGTTCTGTGCACGCCACTGGCTGTGACAAGTGGAAGAATAAAGAAAAGAAACCATCCGAAACTATGTAAGTTCTCTGAGAAACAAAATGGAGGGCGAACGGCTGACTGGGCTTACTCTATTATCAATTCATCACTGACGCCAGAACCTGAAGCCACAATTGGTGCAAAGGCGTCAGTAGGAAAAGGAAAATTCTTATATAGTAAAGAACCCAATTATTCATGCAAAACAATAGAGCTTGTATCCTGTAGTGATATGTCATGTCAGTATGATTTTTATAGTAACTGATTAAGAACAGGGGATCTAAAAAGGCCGACTTGGGTGAATAATAAAATGATTTGAAAGTAGGATAGAGTCAGAGTTTATTCACACGTGCAAAAGAGACGGCATTAGAACAGAATTATTGTGATTAATGCAAAACGGCCTTTTTACAGGATCTGACATCATGACGCGATCAACTCAGTTGTGGGCGTGGCCAAATGTCATGCTGTTTCATTTCGCTATAAGGTGCACGCTCCATGAAACTTGCGAGGAAAGTACAATCGTGCCGATTTCGTCGCGGGCGCAAAATTGAAAACTTGTTTCAGGAATTTGGCAAGACTGTGAACGTTTTCAAACATTATTTTTAGTTATTATTAATCTAGATAACATTTTTGATGTTTGAGTCGTAATAATATTTTGATTTTATCTAAAACAATAAAAGCACACTTTCGGCTAAATTTTTGGTAAAAACGGTTAAATTTAAGTATTTTTGGGATTTGTTGTGGTGGTAGAGCAGATGCCGGGCTCGACTGTGGAGGTACCATCATCTTACTTGGAGACCCCCTCGAAGTAATTCGGGGGAGAGTAAGAGGGCGCTCACAGGCAAAAAACCAGGAGGCCCACCATGCCTGGGACCGACGGATGGCGGTATATCCATCCCTAATATGGAACAGACTGGTGACGGGCAGCGGCGTCACTGGTGCGAGGGTTCCGGCACCGCGCTCACCAACCCGCCTGCCCAGCGTGTGTGAGTATGGGCAATTCTTCCAGGATGACCGCCGGGAGAGGCAGTCCTGGAAAGGCTTATGTTCAGCAGTGGACGAACTAGTCTGATGGATGATGGATGGATGATATTACTCAAATTACACGATTTTTAGTTCGACTTAAACATAGATCTAGATAATGTTAATGGATTCAGCCAAAAATATTACAATAACATTCCAGACACCCTACAGCGTTTGTATGGAGGTTTGCGTGTAACGACGCCTCTTAATTAGACAATGAAAGCACAAATCTTTCAAAAATTCCTATTATTACCGAAGTTAGCGATATTTATCACTTTTAGTATGAAATCGTGTCAGATGACGTCACGATACATGCCGTTAAGCTTACCTATATATAGATAAAATGCCCTCATCTAAAACTCAACATTCACTACATTACATTCATCATATTTTGGATTTAAAATAAATTTACTATTTCATCATCATACATAACACTACACATCAGACACAACATAAACCTTACACACTTATGTACAGCCCTTCTCTTATTGTGTACTTACCCTTATTACTTTCTGCTCTGAACACTACCCTAAGAGCTGGGGATAACTGAAAACCAGCGCTGCACACTGTATGACAGCGTCAGCAAATGCTGAGTTATTCCCATTTGTCCAAATAAATGTTTTGTTTAAATGTTTATATTCTGTGTACGAACTGTTTGTGTTTTTAACTTTTTATGTTTTAATATTTTATTGTACTCGTTTTTTTCTTTTTTGTGTGTATTTGGCAATAAATGTTTCTTATTCTTATTCTTATACTTTGAATGCCAATAACTTAAAAGACGGCCCCGAACTTTATTATTATACCCGCCCTATGTAAGAAACCCCAAGCCCCTCTAACCGCGCCATTTTATTTGACCCAAATTATACGAATGCTGTTGGTGTCACAATATAATATTAAAATGTAACCTTATCAAACATTTCCCCATAAACAATACAGCACAAAAAGACGTCTATTGTTCAACATCTTGCGTACAAATAATTCTGTCAACAATCGAAACGGGGTACTGCAATTCTATTGGCTCTTCCAATTTTACGTATAGCGCCACAAACTTATCTTTCCCGAAGACGAAGACTCTAACGTAATAAATATAGAAGCCATTTTGGTTTGGCCTACCGAAACATAATTTTGGAGTGGCGAATTATATCTGCTGGTTCAGTCAGATGTGTTGACAGAAATCGGTCGCCTGTTATGAGTAGTCTGTCGGCTGTATTCGTCTATGCATTTCCCATATTTTTTTCGTTTCGCCGTATTATTCCGCGGTGAGAGCGAGGCTTCGCCAAATCGCCATAAGGGTTTATATTATATGTAATTTGTACCTGTCATCAAATGAAGCGACGCTGGAATGAGCGGTGTGGCTGAGTAGTAGCGCGCGTGCGGCTGCACCCGCGCCGGGGGCGAGGTCGCCGGCACCCGTGCACCGGGACAGTTGACCACCCGGGATACGTGCCGACTCCTGGGAAATAAGAATCTAGGTAGCTCTCAGTGGACAAACTGGCCTGTGCCAACTTCTGGGTAATAATACTCTAGGTAGCTCTCAGTGGAAAAACTGTCCTGCGACAGCCCGGGTTAGAGCCCCGTTGGAGATTTATTTTTCTCAAATAACTGGAGTTCTTGTTGATTTTTTTCAAGTTGTGGTTTTATGGACTTTTTCGTACATTCTAAAACACTTTGGGTTTCCCAGACAAATTATTTTGCAAAACCTACGGTGTTACTACAAAACGGTGTTTAACTTTAGACAGTGTTTAAATCTGTTGTTGTCACCTTTTCTTTCATATTGTAAAAAAGTGACAGCAACAGATTTAAACACTGTCTAAAGTTAAACATCGCTTAAACGCCCTTTTGTAGTAACACAGCTATTGTTTAAATAATTGTAAGATCATTGTTAAATATAAACATTATTAAACAATTTGAAGACGAAATCCGAGAAGCGGTCTCATCCTAAAAGTGAACAGATATAAAAACTAAAATAAGAATGTACATACTGTCTGTTTGTACGTGTTAAACGTTCTAGTCCCTAGAATTTATGGTATATATTATGAATATAACATTACAAGTTGAAAAAAGGGGTCCGGGCAGACTTTCGCCTACAGCGCAGGCAAAAGGCAAAATTTATAAAAGAATCTTTGAATTATTATTATTATTATTATTTATTATACACAAGCAGCTAGAAGCTGATGCTGTGTATATCACTGCACTTTAAGTCAGTTATTTAAAAATTTATCTAGTCTATTTTTAAAACAGTTCACTGATGTAGCACTTATAACAGTCTCAGGTAGTTTATTCCACTCGGAAACAACACGGTTAGGCAAGAAATGTCTGCGTGGGTTGCTTGCACATGTCGACGAGTTGATTTTAAGATGATGACCTCTCAGGTGACGATTTTGGTTCATCTTGTAAAGTTTTCCCAGTGTGGGAACATCATAGTGTCCTGTGAGCACTTTATACGTTTCTATCAGGTCTCCACGTTGTCGTCGTTGCTCAAGTGTAGTTAGCCCGAGTTCTTGCAGACGTCGCTCATAAGTTAAGTCACGCAAACCGGCCACCATTTTTGTCGCTCTTCTCTGGACTCTTTCCAACATGTTAATATCTTTTTTGAAATATGGACTCCAAATTTGGAAGGCGTATTCCAATAATGGTCTCAAGTAAGTTTTATAAATTCTTAGAAATAGTTCCTTATCTATGTAATTGAACGTTTTCCTAATCATATAAGTTATAGAGTTGGCTTTTTTAGTAACTTGGAGAATGTGTAATTGTTAAAGATTTTCTAGCGACCTTTTAAATTATAATTAGTAATCAAAATAACTGGTACCTTTGAGATGACGAGGTCGGTATCGTCTAGCGACACTTCCGATGGCCCACTGTACCAGCTGCTGCGACGGACATCTGACAACAATACACAACTAGGTTTAATATATTACACATTATTTTTATAACTAACACACCACCCATCGGCAAGACGCTGATTTAGGAATGAAAATATACATGACAATAATATAAGATGAATTAAAGAAATTATGAAGCTGCTATTCACGTCAAAAAACAATTGTACCGAAATTACTGGGAATCCCGAAACTTGCCAGAAAGGACGGAAACTCAAAGTTCTTTAAGAAGAATCAATCTCTAGTTCTCCTTGGCCGGCGAGTGTAGATCGCTCTTGCTAAGCACCTGGGGGCAGCTCGTCACCCAACTCTTGAGGCTCTGCGTCAGTGTTGACGCCGGCTCGCTAGCTAGCGGGTAAGGTATCTTTAACTCGGTATACGCACCAGTCTCTGTGTGTAGAGAGCCCCCCTTGGCCGGCGAGCGCAGATCTCCATCGCTTTTGCTGAGCACCCGCGGGGAGCTCGTCACCCGACTCTTGAGGCTCTGCGTAAGCGCTGACGTCAGCTCTCTCGCGAGCGGAGTCGATAGCTTCAACTCACCAGCGCCATGAGGGAAAACACTGAAATAATTAAAGATTCACTTTATTTCTAAATTAACATTACAAGGTTCTCTTTTAGATTAAAGACAGCACGAAAATAACACAAATACCAAGATAAATGATGTTGTTATTTTAAGGTATTCTCAATCAATTACGAATTACACAGTTGTGGTTGTATAAAAATTACTCGTACGCTGGTAAATGAGGATAAAAACAAGAACGAGGCGCCCAAACAACCATGTTGAAGTAATACACAACACTGACTAAACCAAACAACATCATGTGTTGAGGTAAACAGTTACGAAATAGGTTATTTAGTTAATTAGTTAATAAGGCAAACCCATAGAATACGTAAACTAATGATAGCAATTGACGTGTTTTGATTAAGTATTACAAACATGAAAGGATCCAAATTAGCTTTATTTATTACATATTTCGTATTGGTGGTAAGGAATTGAAAACAATCCTTTAATAATATGTTTTTCTTTAACACCAAGGCATCATTATAGTTAGTAACTTCATGTTAAACTGTTTATGCTTAGTTTACGCGAATACCACACTACACATTAAAATAATACAAAGTAAAATAAATAGTGATTTTTTTACTTCAATTACTATACAACTATTTTTATCTACTCCCAATACCCCCATCCATACAGCAATAAGGTAATTGCAACATCAAAAGCAGTTTTATAAGCACATACATTGTTTATGCGGTGTTATAATATTATATTACAACACCGCGATTTTGCGCTGCGATTGGCCCAATTTATTATAACACCGCTAGAGAGCCGATCAACAACAGAGACGAGAAGTCCCGAGTCCCGACCTTATTTCTTAAACCATGCCCCCTTTATTCTGATAGGCCTTCATGGCAGCATTAACGGACGACGCACCCGAGGTTCATGAACGCGTGTTCTTCTTCTCATTTTTCGTGAAATTGTTAGTTGAAAATATTATAAATAAAGACGATATTTTTAATGGTCGTATATAAAGTATTATGTGTAACTGAACATAATTAGACATTGGAACACTTCACTTCGTTCATTTCGTAAACAATCACTCGTGTCCCAATGTCTCAAATTACGTTACAGTTGCACAAAATACTATTAAAGTATTAACATTGATATTATTTTTTAGATATATGAACCTGGTTCCTTTCTGCATACGATTTTTAAAACTACAAACAAAATTACTCAACAAAACACGTTTTTCCTGCTGTATTTATTATTATAATATGTGAAGTGTGAACTTATCACTACGATATAAATAGCATAATTGTTGTTATTTTTGCTATGGATTTTCCAGGCCTTTTCCAGTAACAAATTAATTTGTTATTTAATAATACATCTGTGCATCGAGGACATGAGTTGTTATAAAATGTTGTTAGTAACACAGATTTCAAAAGTAAAGATATGCCCTTACCGTAGTATGACACTTGACAGCACCAAAATGTTTCCACCTTTAAATGGGTGACGCTCACACGTTTGGAATCAGTGCTCATCTGAACCATGAACGTATGATCTGAACACAGTTGTCTGATCAAAGATTGCGCACTCATAAGTGTGCGCGCGTCGGCATTATGTTAACGCACGCATTCAAAAACAATGCAATAGATTTTATCTCATCTAAACTTTTGAAATCTTTGGTTAGTAAAGCAAAATGCACAACGAAATCAAATACGATCACAATGCATCTGAATGGAAGAATGATCGTGATAACAACCAGCACTGTGAGAATGTTAAATCTCATAATGTTAGTTTTAAATGTTTCCTTCACAAGAAAATCTTAAACGTAACTCTTTTATCATCTGAAAACCAACCCAGAACCTTCCAGACTAAATACTGAAATCATCAAAAAATAACAAACCTATCAATAGAGAGAACGCAACTCCCACTATTCCCAGTTACTTGGGAAATATGTTTCCATTGTATGAAGGTTCCAGTCTGTTTGGGCGACTGTAGGGTCACTGTCAGACCCTTGCACGACAGACTCAGGACCCCGTCCGAGTCACCGAGACCACATTTAAGGGACAGATCTGTTCTGGTCACAGCAACTGAGTATGAATCTTTAAGTAATGTTTCGGTGCCTGAAATGGATGAATGGTAAATGATGATAAAGCATATTTTTGGAAAGCAATGTTTTGCGTTGATGCAAACACATTAATTGTTTAACTATGAAGTTGTGTTGCATCCAAAATGTTGCTTTTCAAAATAAACACCAAAGATGAAACTAAAAATTACCTCTATAGCAATAGCTTATAGTAAAAAAGTAAACATGATTGTTAAAAAATTAATGTTGTTTAAATATTGATCTAGAATTGGATGGAAATGTAATCCCACTCAAAACTCCACCATTTAAGCACAGGCATGAGCTTAAATTTATTGCGCTGGCCACACCAGCGAACACAACAAATTATATATGAAGAAAGACCGAACAAAAGAGATTGAGCACCTCATTTTGCATTAACCAGAACTGAAATTAAAATGTTTCTTTTTTGTTTAAAACTCTGAGTGCTCAGACCCCCGTTCATTAATTAACACTTTCGTCAGGTTCGAACACTGACAACAGGATAGCGTATACAATTTTCAACCGGTGCAACAGAGATGACAACAGAACCCGTGTCGCGATCCCTAGTTTATGAACACGATCCTGAGCCATGGACAACTAAGAAACCAGCGCTCACAAAAAACAGAGTAATTTATTAAATAACTCGATTCGGCTTCTAGTTGATATTATTAAAATATTATAAGATACACTTATCCACTTATGGGGTCATTTATTCACTTATTTTCAATACAAATTCCAAGGTGATTCAAGGAAGGCCCTTTAAAACGTGACAGACATAAATTAGAGGTAACTTCATATCTTTTTTATATCAATATGCTTATCAAAAGTATAGTCTACTATCTACATATATTATTTTTATGAAACAAATTTAGCAAGAGACGCAATGTTATAGTTGTGCATCTCACAAACATATATTAGACATAACTTAGTATCTTTTTTATATCGACATACTTATCAGCAGTATAGTCTACTATCTATATTATTTTTATGAAACAAATTTACCAAGTGACGCAATGTTGAAGTTGACTCCCAAAGTAAAACATGCTGTGAATAGGATACATGCTGTATATACTGCTATTTCTATGGTTAAGGAGTCAAAGTGGTTTGTTTGTTTTATGCTGGCGAATGATATTACGATTATTTATATATGTATTATAAAAGTATGATACACTTCCTTAGCAGTCTACAATAATCGTAATATTTTTCTACCACCATAAAACACCACAAATCATACATAACCTTGAGATGTGAGGCCATAAACTTAGTTTTGTACTGAGATTACATTTC
Source organism: Ypsolopha sequella (assembly GCA_934047225.1). NCBI lineage: Eukaryota > Metazoa > Arthropoda > Insecta > Lepidoptera > Ypsolophidae > Ypsolopha > Ypsolopha sequella. The sequence goes on along the minus strand of OW204002.1, from coordinate 4,428,616 downwards.
CAGCTTATATTTCTTTAAAACATTTTTCAATGGTTGATGACATTCCTAAAAAAGTATTTGGGTTTCAACATGGCAAGAATTTGTTTAGGTTTCATTTGTAGTATAAATGCATGGCATGACACCAATTTTGTTACAATAAAGAAGCAATTGCATCAGCATGGCCCAATTAAAAGCAGGTTAGTGTGTTTATATTGCCAGTTTCAATGTATGACTGATAATTTTTTGCGACACTTTTCCTCAAGGCACACAAATATTTAGTTTGTTCAAACAAAACATGAGGACATGAAATACAATAAGGTATTCAAGCTCTGTATTTGTGTCTCTATTTCAATTTTAAATGAACAGCAAACATTAGCATTGAATCAAACCATTCAATGTTTATTTGGGCCAAAGTGTTACCGGTTTTAACTTAAAAAGATAGGTACCAACTGTTTGTTTTTATCGAATCATTCAAAGTCTAAACACTGTACAAAACACATTATTGCCCTCAGTCACGTAAACATAGTTAATAATTCTATTGTTAGTCAGCCATTTGGTTTTCCACACATTTTTAATAACTAGTTGACTGCCTCTGTCATTAAGTGGTTTAAACATCTCAACTACAAATCCAGAGGTTGTGGGCTTAAATCTCAAAGGAGCACATATGTGTTCAGGCTGCAAGCTTCGGAAGCCATGGTAACCTGTCAGTCCATGTTTGTGCTCAAAATGGATGTACCACCCATGACTCTGGGACGTCATAATATTTTTTATGAAACATTTGTGGACTGTGACTTCTATTTCACAGCTCAGAGAAACACCTCAGACAGCCCCAAGGATTGATGTTGTAATAATGTATTTTACATCCTGATCTGTTGATTTACAGATCCTGATCTTTTGGAATTGTGTTACACACTTACATATGCCACTCTATTCCAAAAGCTGTACCATAATAGCATTTGAGCCAGATATAACTGATATAGATATAACAGAACCAGTTTTACTTATGACAGTTAATTAATGAAATTTATATGGGTAAACAATGATAAAATTATTTTAGAATTTAGCAATGTTGTCTTCAGTTAAATTGGTAATTAATTATCAATTTAATAATATCTTGTGTGAGAATGTTAAGTGAGCATTTAGTAAATGATATTATGGCAAAACAAAATCTTGGGTCTACCTCTTGGTTCTAAATGTAAAGTCAACTTTAAATGTGGGTAAATTCATATTTTAATAGGAGTTTGCAGGTCATTGACTTTAGTTTTGCTTCTCTAGAATGATCTACCCGTTTTTAAAGCAAATGGATGAATTTACCTAAAAACTCATTTCCATTGAGTAGAGCCCTGATTTTGTCCATCCAATGTTGAGCATCGTCACTAGAGTGGGCCGCGAGAAGGATGCGCGGCTTCCTAGGATCCTCCGGAGAGAACACGGCGAAGGCATGTGGTCTGGTGCGGGACTTGGCTCTCCTGACCGAGCAGCCTGCAGGCAGGTCGATGCAGCCCGCAGCCGCGCCCGCCTCGCTGAAGTACACTGCCAGCGAGCCCCCGCCTGCACTCGTGGGACTCGGCCTCAGAATGCACCATTGCTTCTTCCATGTCTGTCGAATACTCAAAAATCAATTTAAGACCACATTGTTGGGATCCCATAACAAAAACAGAAAAACACGACTCACCTTGAACGGATTCAGGCCGAGGTTCGATTTGAACGGGTACTTCACTTCTAAATAGCCTGACATCGTGTTGTTAATAAATATAACTTGTTTAAACACAAACCATATTCTCAAATATATAGAGAAAATATTTTTGCCTCGACTCCAAATCAATCAACGATTTGTTTACAATTTACAAAAAAAAGCGTAGACAAGACCATAGAGTCTCAGAATAAGGCTCTCAGAATAAGGAATTCCTTATTCTGAGCATAGAGTATATTGATACTCAGAATAAGGAATACAAATAGAAGCCTGACTAAAATAAGAACTGGGCATTAGCCATTGTACTCATCTAACGTAAATTACTCCTGTGTGCGAGTGAATGAAACGACGGACCGCACTTACTTTATATTTTTTCCTGGTGTGTCACTAGATTGAACCAAACAAATGTCAGATGGATGTAATTTGGATGTATTTTAAAAATTATAATACCATCAAATTAAATATGTCTCATCATTGTATCGTTGTGTTGTAATATCGTACGTTGCGTGCATCACATCTTAATTTGGTGGCATCGAAATGTCTATTGCATTTTGCGAAAGTTTACAGCTTCACCGAGAGAAATTAAATATTTTGGTGCTCTTCCTCTCAAAATTCGTGAAAGTGTGATTTATTATTGTTTGTGTTGATTGTTTTTTTAACATTGTAATAAAATGCGATTGAAGGCTGTAAATCGCATACAGGAAGAAAAGAAAACAACAATGAAGCAATATCATTTCATCGGTGAGTTTTGATAGTTTTTATGTTAATAAGTTGCAGGATCATACCTAAAACTCAGTAACAATAATAGTAGTTCTTGTAAATCATACTCGTGTTCAATTCTACACCGATATTTGCCTGTTTTATATAGATTTTCTGCCGACTACGAGAGGTTATGTTTTTTCGTATAGTGATGTACTAAAGTCCGTGTGGCCGTGTGGCAAACTATCGAACATTGGTTCCCGCGGCAGCCGTGCATAAAGGTTAATAGATTAATGAGAGGTTTTCTTTTTGAGTATTAAAAAAAAAACATAGTTTCCCAGAACTCTGTAGATAGTGTTGAACTGACTGCGTTGCTAGGTGCCAAAGCCAAAACGATTGAAAAAAAAACATTGCGTCACGTCACGTCACGTCACATACGCTCGTTGGTTGATGACATGTGTGCTGAGCATATTATGTGCGAATGCTTTGTTATGGTCCGTCCAGGTTTAAAATGTACCATGGCTTGTACTCATTGTGCTTTACGACTTTCATCTTTAGGAAAAAGATGTATGCCTCCATTTTTATACAAATCCACAAGGCACAGACTTCTCTTCTTTTTCTTTTGGGAGATTTTCTTTCTGGCTTAGAAAACTCATAAAAAGACTGCTAATTATTTTTTTCTTTTTCTTTGTTGTTATTATTTATTTATTTTCAAAATGTCATTGTGATGTGATGTGACAATGACATTAATTACTTTTTTATGTACGTTTCGTTTTACGATCTCAAAATTACATCCAAGTGCAATAATCAAAAAATTATGTGACGTTCTGTTCCTTGCAGTAACTTACCAAGTTCAGCGCCATCTATCCAGCGACTAGGGAAGAGTAAAAAAAAAAAGAAAAGAAAATCCCTCATTGCAGCGCGAGTTAAAAGAAAAATAATGCCGAATAAATATCGCTATATTTTTTTGTTACAGATTTCCAAAAAGGGAAGAATTAAAAAGTGAATGGCTTAGACGAATAATTTGACCAAATTGGGCAATTAAAAAAGCGGTCATATTTGTTCGAAACACTTTACGTCGGATTCTTTTAGACCAAACGAAAATTTAAAATTCAGACTTTTAAAAGCAGATGCCTTACCAACGTTATATTTACCAGATACAGACACATTGGTAACCTTTAAATAATTATGTATAATTGCATTATCAATCTTGTTTGTAGGTACGTGCTTGTACTATACTATAGTATATTAACTCGATAATTTTTCAATTTTAGGCAACAGAACCAGTACCTATGGATGTCTGTGGTTTAGAAAAGTGCATACTTCTATGTTCGCAAATCGTTCTGAAAGGCCTGTTCGTTCACGTTACTGCCGTGATCGACTTGACGAAGAAATTCCGCAGATCAAGACATTTTCGTACTTAATGGTTGACAATAAAAGTACTTTGACAGGGTAGTTCTATCGTGAAATAAATTTTGGGAATGCTTATTGACTTGAACTGCGCATAATTTGATTTCTTATTACAGGTTATTAGGAATTTTAATCGTTCATTATTTGTTATTAGTTTTTATTCAAGATAAGTTGATGTTTATTTCATAGAAATAAAAAAAAATGAAATTACCTCTGTAGTAATTGCGCTGTCATCGCTCATCATTGACATAATATTATTATTACGAATCCTATAAGTCTATGATTATTATGATTTCTATTGTTGCGATTAATTCCTTCTTCCTTGATTGAACAAAGACGCGACATCAACGAACATCTATTTGATTGAGTTAAGAGGCGACTTAAAAAGTATCCACTTAAATAGTTTACGGTTATATCTCTGATACAAGCTACAGCATTTTTTGTACTAGAAACAAGCACAATTTTGGACTTAACTTATGTACCTACCTGCCTACTATATAGTAATTTGTACTTAATAAAAAATATGCTAAACGAAAGATATCCTTTTATTAATTCCTTATTTACACAATATAACATGTGTCCCACTGGGGTAGACAGAGACCACTTTGCTATTAATTCTCTTGGCCTCCTTCCAAAGCAAGAGGATGTCACCAGAAAGGTCGGTGCCTCCTGCATTCTCTTTTTTTTCACACTTTGATACGATATGATGTGTGGTAAGGAGATTGGTCGCGGTTCATTTCGATTTGGTTTATTTATCGTAGTCAAAAATCGACATTGTTACATCACTAGCAAAGCAACGAACTAGTGACAACCTACCTAATTAAGAAAAAACTAATACATATCCATCTCTCTCTAACGCACTAAAATGTCGTAAGAAAATCAAGGATAGGTGTCTTTCTCCGCGTATTATTTTAGCCAGGTTTCTATTTGTATTCCTTATTCTGAGTATTGATACGACAAAGACAAGACAATTTTTTTTTGGTCTAATTTATCCCGTCACGGAAATGCTAAGGAACTATGCCATACTGCCTTGTCTGTTGCTCTGTCTTGATAAAAGGCCAGCAGGCCATTTCCGAGGTTTTATTATCTGTTGTTTAAAGCACAGACACTCAATATTGTCTGTGGTTTATATTCACTATACCCCTATACCCTCAGAATATATTCTGAGACTATCCCCCGGTTTCTGAAAGGCCAATCAATGTTAACAGTAGATTAAAAAATAATTATCTCTGGATTAAGCCAGAAAAAGTGGGAATTTTACATTGAAATCAAAAATTAACTAAGTTAATTATTGATTCATCACTATTCAGACTTCATAAATGCTTTATTTTCACCGTTATTTGCGGTTAAAGTTTTTTTAATCTACTGTTAACTTTGATTGGCCTTTCAGAAACCGGGGGTAAACCTCTCAGGGTTGGCTTTCATAGTATAATTATACTGTTTGTACCATATTTTCATGACATGTAGTACGTAGTATCGTAATGGAACCATACTACGTAAAAATACCGTACAAACCGACTTGTTTTATTGGTTGAGACGTTTTGCTTTTTAACATTTACCCTACAATATAGGGAATTTCTGTGCCTGCCTTATGAATATTGTCTTCAACCAAGATAAAATGAATGGACGGGCCTTGTCTTTACTATTTGCTCACTCATAACGAGTCAAAGCAATTGGATATATACTAAAATGGGGTGAATAGGGTAACTTTTCAACTTTGTTGCCAATTTTAACCCATTTATAAATCAAATACATGACATTTAAATACTTAAGTTTTTGTCCGGATACCTATTTTTCTGAATTACATTATAAATTTACTAGGTTTTCTAACAATATTTCGAGAAAATCCTTAAAATGTTGCTGAACCCGATTCACCCCCGCGATGGGGTCAATAGAATCGAAACAGGGGTGTAAAGGGTTTTTTGTTAGGGTTGGCAACAATAACTTTATTTTATTAACCAACTCAAAAAGAAGAAACTACATGGCAAGCTTAAATAAACTTTGAATTAATAAACATTATTGTTAACATTACAGAATTTTTTTGTTTTTTTGTTTAGTTTTGCTATTGGCTTTTTCAAATTGAAATATTATAATCTTTTAAGGCCTGAACAAATAATAAATGTTCGAAATCGGAATTTGAACAAAAACGTTCAGCTTATAATATAGGGAGGTATTTATAAATATTATTTGTGCCAGCCCTATCAATTCACCCCTTTGCTGACCCTATTCACCTCTTTCATGAATCTATTGCCCCCAGTTGTGACCCTATACAGCCCATTCTGATACCCTATTCACCCCCTAGGAAACCCCAATAACCCCGAAAATTGTAAAAATCGAGGTTAAGTAAGTATTTCGAGATTATACAATCAAAAATAGAATATTACAACTTATCTTTGGTGTTTTTATATTCCTTTTAAAATTATTAATATCTAGAAATCACAAAAAAATACTAGAAATTATTACAAATGCCACAAAATTGAGGTTTTAGGAAGAGCATATTTCATGCTGTTTGGAAGGTCGTATTTAAAATGTTTTTATTTTTAATTTGGGTAATGATTTGAGCATGTTTTCATTGCCAGCACAAAATACAATTCTTTGGCTACAAAAAAAAAGTATTGCCATAGGGGACTCATAAAAAAAACATGATATTAATTCCGGTTGAAAGAAAATACTTGGCTGCTACCCTATTCACCCCTGGAACCCTATTCACCCCATTTTACCAGTACCTAATTGTAAGTATATACATTCAGTCAAGAAAGTATCGGGAATGGCTGATTTGTCTATGGTTCCAAATTCAAATGTTGTTAATTTTTGTTGTTGTAAGATTGGCACAACTGTTTTCCATTTTGGCGCGGAGTTTGAGTTGCATCTGTTATTTAGATTAAATACAGTGCTGTTTTTAGTCATATCATATCTTGTGTGTATTGCGAATTTCATAATGGACAAAAACATTGAACAAAGAGTTTGTCTTGAATTTTGTATCGCCAATGGAATTTCGTGTTCAGATTCACTGAAAATGTTACAAAAGGCTTACGGTGAATCGACTTTGTCAAAAACACGTGCTTATAAAGCGTTCAAAAGTGGGCGAGATGTGATGGAAGATTTGCCTCGCTCTGGTAGGCCATCAACGTCTGCAACTGAAGTTAATATAGCAAAAGTGAAGAAAATAGTGACTGAAAGTCCTCATTCAAGTTTGAGAGAGATAGCCGCCGAACTTTCTATGTCTCACGAGTCGATCCGTACCATTTTAAATAATCATTTGGGTATGAAACATGTTGCCGCTCGGCTAGTCCCAAAAGACCTCAATTTTCTCCAAAAACTCAATCGCATAAGAGTCGCTGAGGACATGCTAGAACGAGTCAATTCCGACCCAACATTCTTGAAACGCATTGTTACTGGTGACGAGACGTGGGTTTACGAGTTTGACATGCAAACTAGTCAACAAGCTTCGGAGTGGCGCCTTCCAACCAGTGGCGTGCACAGAGTTTTTACACAGGGTAGACATAAAAACCGGTCAAGTGCGAGTCAGACTCGCGTACCTAAGGTTCCGTATCGTGGATGAAAAATGTAATTTTGTTTTCGTGAATTTCTAAACTGCTATATTATTCCTGTAATCTTTACGTAAGCACATATTACCATGATTTTTTTTTATTTTTCGATCAACCAATTTTAGAGATAAGTTGAGGGACATCAATTTTTTTTTGTAGTATTTCGAGGATTTCCCAAAATAGAGGCAAGTAAATATAGCTAAGCGGCATCGTTCCAAACAGTTTGGTTATTTGAACATAACAAGCAGGAGAAACAAAACAGTCGATTAGTATGTTTACAACCTGTCAGCCAGTTAAATGTTTCATATTGTTTTGGATTGAATTTTCTAGTTGCTTTACCTTTTATTTGAATCTGGTACGAAGCGGCTTTTCTCGATTACTTCTTTTTTTTTCAGCATAACACAGTTTTGAAAACGTACCATTTCTTAATTATTGCACACACACATTCCCAGCACAACTTTCACAGTAGTTACTACCACCACTAGCCATTTTTTGCAATTTTTAGACCCAATTTTATTTTATTTATACTGCTTGTCATCAATTTGCGTAACGAACGAACGAAAAACAATAATGGATGGCGCCGGCTCAGCTGCTAAGGCGGCTTCGTAAGACTTCGGTAATTTTCTGTGAATGTCGTAAAACTAAAAAGCCGTCGGCTTTTTGCAGAGTTTTCGCATACATCTCGCACGCAAACAAGCAAAAGCTTTTGCATTTGTGTGCCATGTACTTACAGTAACGCACACAACAAAGATACTGTTGGAATAATGACCCACACATAAAAGCCGGTACTGGCCGGTAGCCACCATTCCGCGATGGCTGGTCCGAAATTGAATTACAACGAATCATAAGCCAATCACTTCATAGTCTTTCGTAATCGATTTTAGCGATGTAATCTATTTCGGAATGCTCGAGCATAGATACTTTATCTATGGCTCGAGTGAGCGAGCGAATCGCAGCTGTGAACTGAGACTCGCAGTTCCCGCTAATGACAATAGATGGCGGTCGGTGTGGCTACACTTTTTTTTTTACGGTATGCGTAAAAATGCGTAAATGATGTGTATTTGTCAGGGTAGACAGTGTCTTTTTGTCTGTATGGACTGCACGCCACTGCTTCCAACTGAACCGAACCCGAAAAAACCACGCCAAAGTCGATCAAAAGTCAAAGTTATGTTGACTGTTTTCTTTGACTATCGCGGTATTGTGCACTCGGAATTCTTGCCGGAAGGTCAAACAGTAAATAAAGCAATTCAATGAAATAAAGAATATTATTTGACCGTGATGCGGCGTTTAAGAGAACAAATTCGACGAAAAAGGCCGGATCTGTGGAAAGAAAATTCTTGGTTTTTGCCTCAGAATAAGGAATACAAATAGAAGCCTGGCTAAAATAATACGCGGAGAAAAACACCTATCCTTGATTTTCTTACGACATTCTAGTGCGTTAGAGAGAGATGGATGTTTATTAGTTTTTTCTTAATTAGGTAGGTTGTCACTAGTTCGTTGCTTTGCTAGTGATGTAACAATGTTGATTTTTGACTACGATAAATAAACCAAATCGAAATGAACCACGACAAATCTGCTTACCACACATTATATCGTATCAAAGTGTGAAAAAAAAGAGAATGCAGGAGGCACCGACCTTTCTGGTGACATCCTCTTGCTTTGGAAGGAGGCCAAGAGAATTAATAGCAAAGTGGTCTCTGTCTACCCCAGTGGGACACATGTTATATTGTGTAAATAAGGAATTAATAAAAGGATACTTATCTTTCTTTAGCATAATATTTTTTATTAAGAACAAATTACTATATCGTAGGCAAGTAGGTACATAAGTTAAGTCCAAAATTGTGCTTGTTTCTAGTACAAAAAATGATGAGCGATGACAGCGCAATTACTACAGAAGTAATTTTTTTTATTATTATTATATCAAATAAACATCAACTTATCTTGAATAATAACTGATAACAAATAATGAACGATTAAAATACCTTATAACCTATAATAAGAAATCAAATTATGTGCAGTTCAAGTCAATAAGCATTCCCAAAATTCATTTCACGAAAGAACTACCCTGTCAAAGTACTTTTATTGTCAACCACTAAGTACGAAAATGTCTTGATCTGCGGAATTTCTTCGTGAAGTCGATCACGGAAGTAACGTACAAGTTCTGAACAGGCCTTTCAGAACGATTTGCGAACATAGAAGTATGCACTTTTCTACACCATAAACATCCATAGGTACTGGTTCTCTTGCCTAAAATTGAAAAATTATCGAGTTAATATACTATAGTATAGTACAAGCACGTACCTACAAACAAGATTGATAATGCAATTATACATAATTATTTAAAGGTTACCAATGTGTCTGTATCTGGTAAATATAACGTCGCTAAAGCATCTGCTTTTAACCGTCTCCATGTTAAATTTTCGTTTGGTCCAAAAGAATCCGGCGTAAAGTGTTTCGAACAAATATGACTGCTTTTTTTAATTGGCCAATTGGGTCTAATTATTCGTCTAAGCCATACAATTTTTAATTCTTCCCTTTTTGGAAATCTGTAACAAAAAGATATGGCAATATTTATTCGGCATTATTCTTCTTTTAACTCGCGCTGCAATTAATCTGCGGTTTCATCCTTTATGCACGGCTGTCACGGGAACCCATGGCCGAATAAAACATGGTCTGTTCCTTTGGTTTCCATTCCAAAACATAAGCTTGCTACAATTTGAACCCTGACAACAGGATAGCATATAAAATTTTGTATGAGTGCGAATGAATGACACGAGAGCTCGTACGGCGACACTAATATTTTTAAATATTTGGAACGCACCAGCCCTTGGTGACGTCATCTTACGTGCTTGCCATTTTATGTCATTATTTCATGATAAGGAAAATAGTTTTAAGTTATTTTGTTTACAAAAAGGTTTATACTATTCTTAACATTGATGAGTATTTTTGTTGTTGAAATTAAACTTAAACAAATTTAATTTTGATTTTTTGCTTATCTTTATGATCAGATTTGCAGAAGTTGTGTGAAACGTTTGGGTAAAAATAAGCGTATAATACTGGCAATATCTAATGGCGTTTTTTCCATTTGTTGTCATCCTTGTTGCACGAGAGGAATTTAATAGTTTGTTTTCACTCTACACAGAGATTCCCAAAGGTTGAAGCGCGTTTCCCAGTTGCAGATGAGCTGATTATTAAATGATAAATTGATAATCTTATCAAGCAATAATGGGCGGTTGTGCGATCCGTAATTGTAAAAATCGCTCTGAAAAAGGCAGAATAATTAGACTTTTCACTTTTCCCAAAAATGAATTGATGACTCAAGAGTAGCTTCGCTATTGCGGCCCAAAAGCCAGCATCAGAAATTGTAAGTCCTACTTACCCCATTTATCCAATATAATTGTATATATACTTACATCGTTTCCTATAAAACGTCTACAAGGATTTTTACAATATTTACAGTACATAGAAGGTATTTCGGGGCGCGAAAAATCAATCTGTTATGTATCTAGATCCCATATTTGTGAAAAAATGTTCTATTTTGCGGGTTTCCACGAGCAAATCGGCTGTAATTGTACAAGATTGAAAGGATGATGCAACTCTTCCCTTGGCGTTTGGTCCAAAATTTGAAAACCTTTTATCCACGAATGAAACCTATGCCAATCCATAGATCTTATCAGCAGTAGCAACTTTTAGCACGACACCAAAAAAATCTAAGAAGGGAAAACAGATATGGTGATAAGAATGTAAAAAAATATGTGTTTTTTTCTTATTCATGATATTTCACGCCTGCGTTTCTATTTATTATGCGTTTAATCGCTCCTTTCGAGTTGCAACTATTTTTTTTACCCGAGACGTAAGATTGGCATACGGTATCACATTTTTTTTACGCATTAATAAATAATGGTTTCTTTCCAACATTATTTTTCGACATGTAACTTTTTTTTTTTTTGGTCGTCTTCACTTTTTGGATATCCTTCGAAAAAATTACATGAATAATTAAAATTTTTTGGGGATGATTTGTAGGCAAAAGACCAGATAAAATAATAAAAAAAAATTCCTCATGAATTTATCAATTCCGAGCTCTCTCACGTTCATGTATTTTTTTTGCTGCATTTTTTTTCGTAGTAATTATTTTTCTCTATGTGTGGTATTTATTCTAAGAAAAGTAAGTTGTAGTGACAAATTTTATGTAATATTTATATGAAGCTCTAAGATCACGTTAAATTTCGTTACGTGCAGAAGTTAGTGTGGTGTTTTCCATACGCTTTATTTATTACTTTGAATGGCGAATTTTCACTAGTATTTTCTTTCACAGCGAGAGTGTGTTCAATTCATTTTGCGACTTCTGACTACATAAAGCCATTAAGGGACATTTTATTGAATACTTCCCACTTTAGCCGCCACACCCATCCCTCGGCAGCTGAAAAGTTAAAATCCACATGCATTCCTAGTAATTTATTTCTAAGGACATAAAAATTTCCACGATTCCCGACTTTTAAAGTTTGAGAACCGTCGATAGCGTGATGACGTACTCAAGTTCCCCCATTTTGGAACACAAAACCTCCACACATCACCAAGGAACATACCTTGTTTTATTATACCATGCGGGAACCAATGTTCGATAGTTTGCGACACGGACTTTAGTACATCACTATGCGAAAAAACATAACCTCTACTAGTCTGCAGAAAATCTATATAAAACAGGCAAATATCGGTGTAGAATTGAACACGAGTATAATTTACAAGAACTACTATTATTGTTACTGAGTTTTAGGTATGATCCTGAAACTTATTAACATAAAAACTATCAGAACTCACCGATGAAATGATATTGCTTCATTGTTGTTTTCTTTTCTTCCTGTATGCGATTTACAGCCTTCAATCGCACAAGACATTTTATTACAATGTTAAAAAAACAATCAACACAAACAATAATAAATCACACTTTCACGAATTTTGAGAGGAAGAGCACAAAAATATTTAATTTCTCTCGGTGAAGCTGTAAACTTTCGCAAAATGCATTAGACATTTCGATGCCACCAAATTAAGATGTGATGCACGCTACGAACGATATTACAACACAACGATACAATGATGAGACATATTTTATTTGATGGTATTATAATTTTTAAAATACATCCAAATTACATCCATCTGACATTTGTTTGGTTCAATCTAGTGACACACCAGGAAAAAATATAAAGTAAGTGCGGTCCGTCGTTTCATTCACTCGTACACAGGAGTAATTTACGTTAGATGAGTACAATGGCTCATGCCCAGTTCTTATTTTAGCCAGGTTTCTATTTGTATTCCTTATTCTGAGGTTTTTGCACCACGATAATGCGCCTTCGCACAAGGCCATCATTGTGAACGAATTTTTGATCAAAAACTCAACAAATACCATCGAGCAACCACCTTATTCAACAGATATGGCTCCAGCCGACTTCTTTCTTTTTCCTAAACTCAAATTACCACTTCGTGGCACCCGTTTTCATTCAGTAGAAGACATAAAGAAGAATTCGCAGCAAGAACTGAATTTAATTCCGGAAAAAGCGTTTAAAAAATGTTTTGATGATTGGGTTATTCGTTGGCATAAGTGTATTGTTTCCGAAGGAGCATACTTTGAAGGCGATAAAATAAATTTTGAATGATAACTAACATTTTGTATATTATTGATTTTTTCCCGTTACTTTCTTGACAGAGTAGTATAGTGCATTTGCTACAAAAAAAAAAGATAGCGAATATAATAACTACGTGAGAAAAAGAGAGCACCTGCTTTTATCTGTTGCTTTTGAACCGTTTAACATTTGAAGACCAAACAAGAGAAGCCATTTTGTACCAAATCGGTTTATTGCTAAAAGTAGCGTTAGCAAAACTATTTGGTACAAAATAAAAAATCTGTACATTTTTTGGTACAATTTTAAAAATTCCATTTTGTGTTCGGTAAGTTAATTTGTAGGGTCCTATAATATTATGATTGTGCCCATATCCTTTTTTTTTCTTTAGTGTATTTTGTACAATTAATTAGAAACAAACAAATTTCATGTAAGAATATAATAATCATTGTTATCAATCTATAATATTATTAAACAGTTAGTTAAAAAAAACTGATGAACATAAGTTTTATTCGATCGAATGGTACAACTTGGTACAATAGTGGTACAATATTAAACTAGTTTGCTGTCGGTATATAAAAAAAAATTTATTATAATACTTTATATTCTCTGGCACGGTGTTGCTTTGTTCGTGGGTTCAAAGGCAGTCTATCTCGCTCGCACATCTTCTCTTTCACTACACCCCGACTGCTGCTCGCTCGCACATCTTCCCTTTCTCTCGCACACTATAAATATCTGCGGATTCCTTAGGAATCGCTCATGGCCGAATCGCTCAGTCAGTATAAATATAAGCGTGGTTCCGAGCGGAACATATACCCGTTCTGATCTTCTAACAAGCAACATCAGCAATTTTTAGCAGACCTCATCTGGCTTTCCAAGGAAACCTGTCTTTCTATTCAATCCCTGAATCAGCATTCGTCCAGTAATTAGTTGTGGGTCAACAAAGGGGCCCACAGGGTATGTTCGCACTTGAAGTGACGACACAGTTCGTAAATAGTTCAATACCCACTAAAGGCAATATTGATAGTTCCGTTTTTATTTATGTTTTTGATGATAGGCACCCAGTCCAGTTGGCAATCAAAGATACATACATAATAGAGGGGCAGTTCTCTAAGGCTTGTATTCACCAGTTCCCTTTGAGGTTGAGTTGTTTTCCTCTATGAGTTTGGCACTCCTAACCTAAGTGTCAGAGGGAAAAAACCCTACTTTGGGACTCTGGATATCAGCATAAGTGAGGGTCATACCTACTAGAGTTTATCTACATAATTATTAGCTGCAACAAAATCTGACCTTACAATTACAATTGACAATCCAAAATAAATGAAAAAATTTAAATAACACTGAAAAAAAAAGTTTGTTTGACGGCACTGCCTGCCCTAGAGTGAAGATTTTCATAAAAACATTTTTTTTTCAAGGTGTTATTTAAATTTTTTCATATTTTTGTATTTTCAAACTTGACCTTCTGATTGCTTTTCCGAAAAAAGTTGTATGCACGCCACTGATAGATAGACGCTATATCCAGAGAATATTAGTACATTACGATACGAGAGCGATGAAACGTTTTCTCGCAAAAAAGTTTCTCGCACGAGTTTTGTATAATTTATTATAGCACAAGTGCGGAAAATGCCGACTTTAAGCACGTGCGTAAAGTGGTCATTTTACGCACGGTGTGCTATAAAAAATATTACTACGCTACATCTTTGGCGCGTGCTAGCTACACTGGTGACCTGATGATGTATTGTTATATTTATTTTCTTTTTATTTTATTTATTTCATTTTATTTATTCATTAAACAGTCACAGTACAATGAAATATTTATATATAAAAACACACGACTAACCCTTAGTACAATGTAAAGACATACAAAAAAATTGTAAGCTACACAATAAAAATCGATACAAACAATGAAGTGCCTTATAAAAAATAAATATATATGAAGAATATCAACAATTATTATGCAAAAATAAGACTTAGACTTATTCTATTAATAATATATAATAATAATATATTAATAATATTAATATTAATTCATTAATATTAATATAATATACTAATAATATTAATAATATATAATAATAATAATCTTAGAATAAGTCTAAGTGTTATTTTTGCATTATAATTGTTGATATTCTTCATATATCTATATTTTTTATTTTTTATAAGGCATTTCATTGTTTGTATCGATTTTTATTGTGTAGCTTACAATTTTTTTGTATGTCTTTACATTGTACTAAGGGTTAGTCGTGTGTTTTTTTTTATATATAAATATTTCATTGTAGTGTGACTGTTTAATACCTTAATAAATAAATAAAATGAAAAAAATATATTAAAAACTATACATACTTGTTCAAATTCAGTATCATATCCGAATCAGATATGAAAAGCAAATATATAATTTAGTACATAGAGAATTGCGAAAAGAGGGTCATTCACTTATTCTGTGGGCTCATAAAACCCTTCTTGTTACTTTGTTACTACTCACTGACTGACCCCCAGTTTCTGAAAGGCCAATCAAAGTTAACAGTAGATTAAAAAAAACTTTAACCGCAAATAACGCTGAAAATAAAGCATATATGAAGTCTGAATAGTGATGAATCAATAATTAACTTAGTTAATTTTTGATTTCAATGTAAAATTCCCACTTTTTCTGGCTTAATCCGCAGATAATTATTTTTTCATATACTGTTAACATTGATTGGCCTTTCAGAAACCGGGGGTGAGTCTTCAGTTTATTCAGGCTGGCCTGAAATTACTTCACTAAGCTGGTCACCAGCTCTCATACTAGTTTATAAAATAAAATAATTATTCAAATAGCTGAAAATGTGTATATTTAGTAATCAAGCAACACAAAATCCGGGACCGGTCGGAGGCTGCGCGTCAATGCCTCGACGGATCATCCTGCAAGTGTGCTCTTCGATTCTGTGGTATGCTTCAACTGGTATATCATTATCTAAGTTTTGTCTTCTCTGGTATGAATGTGAATGAGTTGAATGAGGAGCACTCCATAATATTTCCGCAACCGCACTCGTTCGAGGCCAAACGCTGTGAAAAAGAGGTTTGGTAAGATTTTTCTGAAAGCTAAAATTGAGATACTTTCTTTTAAGGTGATTGTGCGATATGGGCACTCTTTATATTTTTTTTGTTACAAAGTATGATATGACGATGACGATTATGAATATGATGATGATGATGATGATGATGATGATGATGATGATGATGATGATGATGATGATGATGATGATGGTAATGATGATGATGATACAAAGTATGTAAGTAATAAGAAAAGATAGTTCTGCGACTGTAGTACGATGACGCGTGACTTCGTTTGTCGCGCGTTTTGCCGCGCACAATTGATCCAAAATAAGCGGTTGTTCGCGTGACAAACAGTCAAACAAGTCGCGCGTCATCGTGCTACAAGGGCAGGTTATAGAAACAGCCCCTCTATTCTGTATCTTTGGTTGCCAACTGGATTGGGTGCGTATGATCAAAAACATAGATAAAAACAAAAACTTCAAAATTGCCTTTGGTGTGTATTGAACTATTTACAAACGGTGCGGTGTCGTCACATCAAGTGCGAACATATCCTTAGACAATCGGAATTCGATAGTAGATCTATGTTTTTGATGATAGACACCCAGTCCAGTTGGCAACAAGCAAAACATTAGTTTACTCGGGTCAAGAAAACGTTAAAACAAATCTATCATCAAAGAAATCAAGCTGAACCATAAAGTTTAGGGTAAGTACCACCTATTATCTTGTCTGTGCTAAACTTACCGGCTGATGACGTTTCTGTCGTCGATCATTTCCCCCCACATACAGGCCTCACCTCCCATGATGTTCTCAGCAATGCGCTGATCCTTGACAATCAGCCGGGGATCAACGGCATACATGTGCCTCCAATCCAACTCTAAATGGTCCAAGTACCAAGCGGCGGAGAACAGTACCCGGTTTCCACCGCGCACAATCTAAAGGAGAAAATAATGTTTCTTTACAAACTTCTCCTTTAGCTGCACATTAGTAGGTAGCCAAATATTTGCTTATTTAGCCCAGATATATAAATTGATACCATGAACAGTCAGATAAACAGACATAAAAGGTGTAAAGTAATGAGGTAGGTACCTAATCAGAATATTATATCACAATAAAAATAATAAGCGAGGGAAAATAATCGATAATAGCCCATTTTTGGTTCTTATTATGATTATATGAGTGAAAAGGGGTTACCTTTTTTTTCCAAACTAATTGCTATAACTCACGTTAGTAATTTCAGTCTCCCAAATGGCATTATCACTTGATTTCCATAAGTGGACTAAAGTATGGTTATCCAATTTCACCTTTTCGTCAAAGACTTCCTGTAATAAAAATATTTTGTAACTGAGGACAAAAGGCGTTTTTAAACAAAGCTGGAAACAGCTTTTGAAAATTCGATAAGACACGCATAATTAATCAATTTTTTCCCGCGTAAACGCAACACATACAGCGTGTTCCGCATGGCGCTAATAGTGCTAAAACAACCATCAAACTTCTCACGCCTATCATGTCGTTCCGAATGAAAATTGGCGTTCATCACTATTTAAATTCCGACTTTTCAATAACCAGTGACTGACGTCTGATCGCACGCACCGCCGGCCGCGCTGGGGGCAACGCTTGAAATTTGGATAGAGCGGGTTTCGGCAGACGCATGGTTCGGCCATGGACGGTATTGTGTTCTATGGCCAGGGCAGACGGTAAACAAACGTGCCGGCTTCTTTGATAATGCAGCCCGCCTGTTCGTTGCAGGCTTGGCGGGCTTGGCTTGTTTTTTTATTTGCGTGCGTAATAACAATATTGCTTTGTTTTATTTAAAATTTTGCGTACGCAATTTTTACTTTCTTTTATTTTATGTTTATAAACGTTGTAATAGTCAAGTACCAAGCAAACACTAAGTAAGGCTAATTACAGGTAGCGCTACGGTTTTTGACGTCTGACCTTGACTCCGATAGTAATGTTTTCTCTATCGCACTTAGTAACTTTGTGCGCGAATGAACACATTCGCTAGTCCCCCACCACTTTTGCCGAGCGGTCTAAATACGTACCGCTACCGGCACAAATATCTTTTTACCCATAACAAAACTTTTTTTAAACAGATCACAGCTTCTGTAAGAGTGACTACATAAATATATGATTAGATGGATATTTAAAAGTATTGGAATGGAAATACTAACTTGCCAAACCACAGGTGTTGTATCTTTCGCTAGGAGCGGTATAACGTTGCTCATAAATAAACCATGAAGCTGTTGCACTGTCATTTTATTCTTTTTCATATATGCTTCAATTTCTGGATTAGATTTCCTAGAATAGAGATTTGAAAGTTAGGCTCTGTCTGTTTAAAAAAATATTAACAAAAATAAGGTTATTCCCAATTTGAAAGTTGTAACTAGACAACATACCAACAGTCCAAATTAACCTCATCACCACCGATGTGTAAATATGAATCTGGAAACACAGTTTGTATTTCTTCGAAGAGATCTCGGAGTAGTTTATAGGTGCCTTCTCTCAGAGGGTTCATTGGACCGAGACTGACTACCTTGTTTCCTTCATAGCATTCTGTTAGAATATTGGGATAAGCTTCGCCCCACGAGCGAGTGTGACCTATCAGAAATTGATAAAAATACTTTCATTATTATTAGTAGCGAGAAAATCTTTCATAACCTCTTCCTTCTTTCAGGACAATAATTGGTCATCGTTACGCGCAAAATTAATCCAAAATTACTACAGTCACAAAATAACCACCTCCAGAAGGTTCACTCCGCATAACTACCGAAAACAGGCGCAGGTCGAAGTCGGTCGAATGCCATTACGAAATTCTGCCGACATCATCATACGTACGCGTCTATGCATGTGTGCGTCTGTTTTCGCTCGTTGTATGGAGTCGGCCTTCTGGTAGTATCTATTTTGTGCTACAGTTTCGTAAATGCACTAAACTCTGATTTTTCATTCCGTAGAATTCTGACAGTTCAAGGAAAGGGATGGAACTGTGCAAGTAAGCGAGATGAACTGTATCGTTTCTCCTTTACTAGCACAGCGCCATCCCTTTCTTTGAAATGTTGGAATTCTACTGAATGAAAAATCAGAGTTTAAATGATAAAGATATGGCGGCGTCAGCATGGACCCGAATCTACTAACTACTTTCCCACAGCTCTACTCACACTAATGGTTAAAGAAATAATAATATTAATGAAATACTGGAAGTGAACCATTATGTTGCATTCATTTGTACATGAAAGAATGAGAAGAAGGAAAAAGTAACGAACCAGGAACATCAAACTCCGGCACAACCCGGATGCCTCGGTCCCGGGCATACTCCACAACTTCCCGTACCGCCTCCGGACTGTACACCATCGTTGGGAAGTAGGCTCCAAGCTTACTGTCAATATAAATTACCAAAAAACTTATAATTAATCATCATCATTTGCTTTTAGTTTCCTCCTCTACTGGATTAAAGGTAAGTCTTCTCTTTTCTTCGCCACTTAAATTATCAGTTTATCACAGACCTTAATTATCTATGATTTGCTAGCAATCTTGTAAAAGTCACCGGCCCATCTATCTGCTGACTCTTTATTTGCTACCACTTTTTAGTATGGCTATTATTCTATCAGGAATGTATTTTACTGTCTATTCACTTCACTGATACAGTTCCGGCCCATCAAGAAGGTGGGCGTCAAGTGCACAGTATCCTCCCACGCAACCCCTCTTCAGTTCTGTGACTAACTTGACACACTTCTTGATAGGCCCAAACTGTAACATTTTTATTCTAGTAAATATTTTTCTCACCTCAAGTTTGGAAACTTTGCGCTTACATAAGGAAAACTCTGGTCATCAACAATATGCCAGTGGAAAACATTCATTTTATTCATAGCCATAGCATCTAGGGTCACTAATATATTCTTCAATGAAACATAATGCCTGGATGTATCCAGAAGAAGTCCGCGGTGAGGATAACGTGGGTAGTCCTCGATCTGAGTCGCATTTATATACACTGCCTGTAAGAAATTGGATAATATCGATAAAATTATTCGAAATTTGCCGGTTTTAAACACTAGCGCTATTTAGAGTTCATGTGCGGGGTTATCAAAATAAATGGATTCATTACGCTCAGCTATTGTTGTTAAGTCGGCTACGTAAACAAACCGAATAAACCCATACGGACTTCGTAACCGACCATTGAAATGTCAAACCACCACCAACCACCATAATTCACCACCACCATGGTGGTTCTTCGTAGTGGGCTGAAGTTAGCGGCATAATGACGTTAGACAATAAGACAGCCAATTTTTCCCGATGATTTTTGACGTTTCTTGAGGGTCGTGACCGAATCGTGGGTGTGGTGGAAATAATGGTTTATTGTGATCTCACCACTCACTTTTTCACTAATGATGTATTGGCTCAAAAGAACACTATATTCAGAGCTGTAAAAGGGAGTTTACTTTACCTAGTTTTTCTACCTTCTGTTCCGTCCGGCCAGGCTCAGAACAATAATGCTATGCTAAGTTATTGTTCTGAGGGCCGGGGTTTATCAGCGTACCTACCGCGGTAGGTAGCTACCACTTTGGTGGTAGAGTACGTAGTAGACACTTGTCGTCACTATTATACATAGGGTCCAGAACTTGGGCTTACGGTTTTCTATAATTTATTCTGTGATTTTTGTTTATACTATAGGTATTCCAATATTACTGTGGTATTCGCTTAAAAGCCTAATAAATAAACTAATGGGCGTTTTTCTCGTTGTTTTTTTTTCTTAGTTCTTAGCTTTCCTCCAGATGGCGCTGTCCATGTCACCATAGATAAAATGCGTTTTGTAGCAATCAACGTCAAAGTGGTTTTTCGTTTGTTTGGAATCGGTGCAAATTTTGTCTTTGATTCTGTTGCTATAGAATAAGACACTGCCATCTAGGAATCTTATTTAACACTAAATTTGACATGAAAAACGCTCATTAGTCATAGGCGCTGGGAGGGGGGTGCACTTGCAGAAACCCCTGACTTGAAGAAAATTATACGAAAGTAAAAAATTATGTATATTTTTAATTTATTGTATAAAAGAAAGTGACTTGAGTAACGTAAAAGCCCAAACTTATTATAATTTATTTGTTTTTATAATTGTAGGGATGCAAATAAGTATTACTTAAGTATATCATATAATTTATGCACACCCCTGACCATAATCCTGCCGGCGCCCATGTAATTAGTGACTATATAATAAATATTTGTATTACCTTGAATTATTATCATTATTATTATACAATGATAGTTAATATATGTGATAGCATAGGCAGAAAGAAGCGAAGCGTTCAAAATTTTTTGTCATCCATAAATTCTAACTTTTTTTAAGAGGTTTTATTTGTTTGTCGGAATGTTAGTCCTTTTCTAATTTTTTCATGTTATCTGGTATTTTATTGTAGATCGTTTTTGATGTGGAGTATGGACCTTTAGAACATAATTTTAATTTACATGCTGGATGACATATTTTGTCTTTATTTCGCGTTTCTAGCTTATGGTGATCTTTCATTTGTGTGTACAAGTGCATGTATTTCCTAACAAATTTACATAGTTGTTAGATGTAAATAAAAGCCTTGTATAGGTACACTCACATCATAGTCGGCTGACAAGTAGAACAGTTGCAAGAGGGTCTCCAACCCCCTGAGGATGCCCCAGATGGAGTCGCTCCTGAGCTTCGACGACGCGGACACCGTCAACTCATCTGAAAAATAAAAATGCCGTCCGCTCTTGCTGTAGGTACTTGTCAATATAATAAGGTACTCCGTGGTACACCTGACATATTTACGTCACAATATGGGATTTGAGCAACGAACAATAATTTTTATGGAAGCATAAACTCGCTAAAAAATTGACGCCACCATTTATGTGCCCAGGAGGGCAAGGCGTTGATCAGTCTTGCGCTGCGCGGTGCATCGTCCGCACTAGTGAGCACAACAAAATAATAACAAAATGGCCGGTTGCACCGTGAAATAGTGCATACAGCAACTCGAGCAAACACTGCAAGAGTCATGGCATCAGTTTTTATGCGAAAGTATTCGAAATGTTCATAAATTTAAAACCAATAACTCTAAAAACGAAATGACGTTATAAACGATTGACACACGTATAGTGCTTTTTACATTTTCGTATTTAATACGACTGGGTCCATTCTTTTCATATGATTTATATGATTTGTATGATTGGCTGGAATCGGAATGACCTGATAATCTGTATTTATAGACCGGAGATAGTGTGTAAGTGAGAGGTGGATAGAACGGTCGCCATTTCTATTCCCAAGGTCTATAGACTCGACAAATATTCCTCTTTTTGAATGTGTACTTAGTAGAACGGTAGCAGCATAGCTTAGTTGAAACCCGTGTTCGTATCTTCATATCCTGGCCTGTCGATCATGCGCCAGTGAGTTTTCGGAACGTATACTTTGGGTAATGAATGACACTTGCTGACGTTGAAGCAAAACACTGCAAGCCCTAAAAAGCGTAGGAATTATGCCCGAATTTACGGTCATAAACCTATCAGCTATCACCATCCATCCATCCATCAGCCTAGTTCGTCCACTGCTGGACATAAACCTTTCCAGGACTTTGCCACTCCCGGCGGTCATCCTGGAAGAATTGCCCATACTCACACACGCTGGGCAGGCGGGTTGGTGAGCGCGGTGCCGGAACCCTCGCACCAGTGACGCCGCTGCGCATCACCAGTCTGTTCCATATAAGGCCCGGCTATTAGGGATGGATATACCGCCATCCAACGGTCCCAGGCATGGTGGGTCTCCTGGTTTTTTGCCTGTGAGCTGTCCTCTTACTCTCCCCCGAATTACTTCGAGGGGGTCTCCAAGTAAGATGGTGGTAACTTCACAGTCGAGCCCGGCATCAGCTCTACCACCTGCTATCACGTCGAGACGAAAAAAGGGTGTACGTACGGTACTTGTACAATCGGAAACACTCTGCCCCCTCGGGGGTATGATTTCGCGACGCGACAATATATTGTAAGTTGTAGAACTGTTTTACAAGTCCAACTTTTCGTCATTTGTAACATGTGTGAATGAAAATCTCTCCGTATGAGCTCTCCGAAGGGAAACCTACGTCACAAAATAGATTACTACCAGAAGGCCGACTCGACGAGCGAAAACAGACGCACACATGCATAGACGCGTACGTATGATGATCTCGGCAGAATTTCGTATTGGCATTCACCCGAGTAGGTATCTCCGAGATCGTCATACGTACGCGTCTATGTGTGCGTGTGCCTGTTTTCGCTAGTTATGCGGAGTAAATATTCTGTAAGTGGTTATTTTGTGCCTACGTGATCAATTAACAATATGACACAAGTATTATTTAATTTACTGATAATAAAATCGAAAGTAGCGTTTTTTCCGTCTATGGGAAAGAAAGGTAAATAATTATGGCACGAAATTATAGAATATGTTGTTGTATGGCTGGTTAAATTAAAAAATGCGACAATTTAATATAGCATTATCAAATTATGTAAACAGTCAGTTGGCAGCCCTAGCCCGTGTTTAGTTCTATGTTAGGCACCGAGCAGCCGTAGGTATTGATTTCAAGGACCCCTCCCAGGTAAACTGCTGTCTACTTCCTTATGTACTGTGACTGTTGTGTTCAGGAAGTAACTACCTTTTTTTTTTTGTAGAACTGAGTTTAATACTCTTCTCTGTAGTTCAATCACTCTCCACTAGATGGCATGTGCAACTTATTGCAACACTAGATCACGTCTACTCACACGATTCATCCATCTCGAAGTGCGGGTAGTCCTCGCACGGCTCCGCAAGGTTCACCTCCACGTCACGCAGGTGACCTAGAAAGTGTTCGTCGTCCGTCAGCACAATCGAGTTTCGCTTCACCCTGCGAGCCAGTCGCCGGTACCGTCGGATGATTCGGTAGTGTTTCTTGAGGTGGAGAAGGAAGCGTTCGATCGCGCTCGTTAAAATGGGACATGTTTCCGCTGTCACCTGGAATATCAAACAAGTTGTATTGAAAATATAGCCCATTATCCTTTAAATCGACTTTTGCAATAGATTTTAGCCTTTATACGGTTGCCATAAGAAGATCGTTGCCCAGCGCAAATAAAAGTTTGTTTCACTAATTAAAACAAGCGGACGATCAAAAGAGAGGGATTATGTTTATTCTAAATTTAAATACAATATGGGTATCAAATTGTAGATATATAATATGTAGTAGTTTATGCTACAAGGGCGAAAAGGAATAAATTACGAGGACGATTTAAAGCACGAGCGTAGCGAGTGTTTTAAACGTAACCGAGTAATTTATTGCTCTTACGCCCGTGTATCATACTACGTTTTTCAATGCATAGTGTGAGGAAATAAAACAAATATAATCTTGTTAAGTTTAAATTACGATTGGCTCAAAAGGACTGTATCCAGAGCCGTTAAACAGTGAAAAAAAAGTATAACATTTATGGTACACAGGAAAGGTTGCAGGTTAGCCAACTTCCCGTAAATAAATAAAAATAAAGCCCTAAGGCAAAATAATCGAGTTTCTGTTCGGTTTTGATGCATTAAAGTGGGCCTTTACGAGCACTTGTATTGAAAAGATTTTTTTTTAGGGTTCCTCCCCTACACGTAAAGTAGGGATGATTTTTTTTCTCGTCTCTTCCCTAGTGTTGGGTGTCGTTGGATAGGTAATTTAAAAATATTTGGGTGTGAGAAGACCATTTTTCGATCCAGGGTTCCGTTTGCGAAATATTAAGCTTAAAAGTGTTAATTTTTGTTAGAGTAAAGTGTCCCGCCCCTGCTAGCGGAACGGTTGTATTTGGAGACTTGAAAAAAATCACGGCAGTAGAATACATAACGAAATTAAAAGGAAAACTATCACAGCTGAGTAGGCTTTACAAGTTAACGAGTACAGATCGCGCCAAACTTTTAGTCGCCTCTAAAAACGGGGCGATTCACATCAGCAGGAACAAAATGTATGGGCCGTTCTTGGGAAGAGCACTAGAAGTTTGTCACAATCTGTATTAGTCGACAAACTTATAAAATGTACTTGGAGAAGAAGTTCGCATATTGTGCAGGGCAACTACGGAACCCTACACTGCGCGTGGCCCGACACGCACTTGGCCGTTTTTTTTTAACTAGTGATAAACCTTGTCAGAATGGCCAAAAACAAATCCTAGATCCGCACTTGTGTCTGGGGGCCCGGACTGTTTCAAACTAATCAACAGAGGGCTTACCATGAGTTTTGCACTCGATACACGGTAGGACTGCGAAAAATATTTTGTATGAGAAATTCCCATAGCTTGATTTTTAAAAGATTTTACGTCATTTTAGGACATGGTTTTCATTATTTTGCTACATATATTGACCATTATTTTTTTATGATTTTTTAAAGAATTGTCCGATGACCTTGTCACTTGATAATTTTAGACATTATACTGATTGTGATGTGTGATTACTTATAAAAAAAGTGGTCTGTCTCTGTCTGTCTACTCATCTGTCATCTAGCTGTCAAATTAGTCTGAAGCAAATTATTATAAATTTATCTTGATAGCAAAGGACACATTTCTAAACAGCGATTAATCAAGTGACGTCACACAAGCGCAAATGGAAGTTGCAGCTTTTTCGTAAAAATATTCATCATGATGAGGTTTTTTAGACCAAAACTTCGAAAATACGGCTTTTTAAACCTAAATCTCGAAATGGTTTTCGAATTAACACACCTTAAAATAATTTAATCTATGCCAACTCGTAAACCGTTAGGGGCTCTCTGCAATTTCTCATATAAATATTTTACGTGGTCGTTAACGTGTATAGAATGCAAAACTCAAGGTAGGCCCCCAATAATGATAAAACTGAAATCGAAGTGAAGGTTGGCGTCTATGAATAAAACACTGTATTGTTTCACAACTTATTATTTCATTATTTCCCAACTAGTTTTATAGAAAGCATTTAGGAAATGAAATTCAAAATTCAAAAATCCAAAATTCAAAAAGTTTATTTTGCAAAGTAGGTATATTTAATACACGTTTCACAAGTCAAATTTTAATCTTACAAAAATATATGTAATAAAATAATAAACGTACATGAACTACTTAGATTAAATGTTTATTTAATTTATGTAGCAATATATATACGATTAAAATTATAGGTAAAATATTATTATACAAGGTGAAATCCAATCAACCGCCCGAACCCATACCGGAGACCCGGCCAGGGACCAGGAACAAGGTTCAATGATCACCAACCGAGCCCCCAGCACGAATCCAGGCGGCCGACCAAATCCCATCCTATACTACATAGTAATAGGTTACATATATAAATACATGCCTACCTCCGCCCATTCGATTAGTCTTGCTAAGAAGAACGGGCAAGAAACTTGGCAAGATCATGTCTTTTTTTTTAACATAAACTTAAACTATACATTGAATTACTTATATCTACTTTAACCAAGGGATAAGAAAATACAAGACAGCAGGAATTCAGGTTAATGAAAAAGAAAAACATATATATCTTTGCCTACCTGTCTCATATAGTCTATTTCCTTTTACAGTCTGTAATTAATTAATGTTAACTCTTAATAGGAATCAAAAGTTAGGAAATTATATTGATTAAAAACCATTTTCATCTAAAAGTGAAAAGGGCAAATCCGTGTTATGATATCGTTGTGAAAATAATAAACAACCACCGATAAACTAACTAGTTATATACAGGGTGCTTGGAAATTCGACCTATTCCTTGAAAGGAGTTATAGTTACTAGAGATCATTTCCAACAAGTTGAGCCCTAGAACTAGAGGTCGAAAATGAATGGTCTCCGAGTTACGGAGGTTTTTAAGATATTTTTTAAACTTTCAGACGGGTAACCAAAAACAAATAATTTAAAAATAACTACTCCTCTCTCTGCACTTATTGGTTATTTTTCTGATTAATGATAAATGTGTGACCATTCATTAAAAAAAATACATGGCCTGAATTCCGATAATCTCAGAAATAAAAGATCAGACCTTGTTAACTTTGTAATTTTCGAAATATCGACGTGTTTTTACTTGAAAAAACTAGTCGATACGCATTATTTGTTGGAAATGATCTCTAGTATAACTCCTTTCAAGGAATATGTCTAATTTCCAAGCAGCCTGTATAACTAGAAATACAAAATACATACATACACTCATGCCTGACTCCCAGAGGGGTAGGCAGAGACTACGGATGTCCATCTGCTACGATCCTGACACACCTCTTTTGATTCTTCCACATCTATGAATCTATTCAAAG
This sequence comes from Ypsolopha sequella, assembly GCA_934047225.1. Lineage (NCBI taxonomy): Eukaryota > Metazoa > Arthropoda > Insecta > Lepidoptera > Ypsolophidae > Ypsolopha > Ypsolopha sequella. The sequence continues at coordinate 4,401,396 of OW204002.1, read as the reverse complement.
CTCTTCTATTCCGGGTATTTTTGACATAGCCTTTCTTCAGTATGTCGCCAATTTGGTCAGCAAACTTCCTTCTAGGGCGGCCGGCCTGCGATCGTGCCTTCCACTTGCTCACCATCAACTTCTTTCGTCAATTTCTATCATTCATCCTTTCTACATGTCCAAACCACACAAGCATTCCTTTTTCCATTCTAAATACAGGTTAAATTGTTTATCGTGGTGTGTTGGATGTGTTGGTGTTTATCTATAGATATAAGTATAATGAGATTTGACGCTTTGACTTTGATTGCTTTGATTGCTTGGACGAATAAACCAAGGATAATTGCCATTATCTATAGATAAACACTAAGTATAATCAACAAATTACCTACCTTTAAATACCTAGTGGAAGTACATTCACCCCCGGTTTTTGAAAGGCCAATCAAAGGGAAAGGGAAAGGGAATTTTACAGTGGGAACTAAGTTAATTATTGATTCATCACTTCAGACTTCATAATTATATGCTTTATTTGTACCGTAATTTGCGGTTAAAGTTTTTTAAATCTACTGTTAACTTTGATTGGCCTTTCAGAAACCGGGGGGTAGTCTTTTTAAGAGGTTTTGTTAAATTTCGTTTTCAGGGTTTCGTACCTAAAGGGTAACAAAAGGAACCATTGTTGGTGAGACTCCGTTGTCCGCCACAGTGGCGTGCATAGAACTTTTTTCCGGAAAAGCAACCAGAAGGTCAAATTTGACAATTAAAAAAGAAAGTTTGTATGACGCCAGGGTAGGCACTGCCTACACTAGAGTGAACAATTTCATACCTTTTTTTTTCGAAGTGTTATTTAAATTTTTTCATATTTTTTTTATTGTCAAACTTGACCTTCTGATTACTTTTCCGGAAAAAAGTTCTATGCACGCCACGCCACATAGCGTTTGTACCTACCAGTAAAGATAAAGACTTGAAATTTGCACAATAATAGGAATAATTTTATTTGCCGGCATAAAATTATTATCACTAGATTATCATTAGTTTATCTGCATTAAATTATCTTTTAAAATGGCCTAAAATATTGCCACAGAAAGAGAAAGACTTTTTTTCTCCTAAACATATAATTCCCATGACTTAATTTCAAGGCTTTTTTTTTTTTTCAGAATATATACGCCGTGTTAGGACATAGTTTTCTTTATTTTGATACTTAAACTAACCATTATTTTTAATGATTTTTAAAGAATTGTCGATTTTGACGTCACTTGAGAATTTAAGACTTTATACTGATTGTGATGTGTGATTGCTTATAAAAAAGTGGTCTGTCACTGTCTGTCTACTCATCTGTAATCCATCTGTCAAATCAGTCGGCAGCAAATTTTATACATTTATCTAGATAGCAAAGGACACATTTCTAAACTGCCATTTCTCAAGTGCCGTCACACTTTAATTAATTACTTACAACAAAGCAGATTGTAAAATTATGTAACGTGTGTAGCGTACTATTTAGAGGTATATTTGAAAAACTTGAAAAAATGCATGTAACTATCTCCGAAACTGGTGGACCAAATAATATAAAAAAATCTTAATCCATAACATTTCATACTATAAAGTAATTCACTAATTTTAACAGCAAAAATAAAAGTAGTTAAAAAAAACTACTAAGCCCTCGGCGCGCGAGTCCGACTCGCACTTGGCCGTTTCTTTCAACATGTTCATATTAAATATCATTAGATGGCTTTGCCTTTTTGTGGTGAAATTATTAACTTTTAAAGGTTAATAATTATTAATAATTTTAAATATCAAATAAATTATAGGTATAACAGAAAATGTCTCACACAATAAATTAAAGTAGCAAGTGCCCGATTTCGACTGAACGCAGCAGCGTAATTTAATACAGTGTAATTTTTTAAACTGACTATTAGTTATGGGCCCACCCAAATAAAAAATATAATTTAGCTCATTGCGATCACAAGTTAGAACCAAAAAAAAAAAAACAAAAACTTACGTTAACTGTTATCGCAGACGGGACCAGCTTGAAGTATATCGCCTGCTTGTTCTCCACTTGCGGTTTCGGCCAGACTTCCCCTTTCGTCGGGGGATACGTAGGTCCCGGGTTCACTATCCGCAAAGATAACACTCCTAGGAATGTTCCCAATACACTGAAAACAACGAAATATCGCATTGTTGTAAACTTTTACCCCTTCGCGGTCCTTGTGTCAGGAAGGGCGACGCATTACTGCGACGCGACATTCAAATTACGAATACAATTTTCGTAGTACTATCGCGTGCAAAAGAGACTTACTATTGCAGAGCGTTTGAGGCCTTTGGCGCTGTTGTTTAATTATGACAGCTTTGACCTTTTTTTTGACCCCCTGCCATCCCTATGTAAGAAATAATAAAATTTTAAAGGAAGTGTGAACCTAAATTTATTGATTAAATTTATTGATTTATTTAAATACAAAACTCGAAAAATATATCGGCCAATCAGATCAAGGATCAGCCACTGAAAATTTTATCACATAGTAGGTATGAATTTCCATATAAAAAAGTCACGGGAGTTACAAGCCGTGATAAAGTTTGCATATGTGTTTATATCTGTTCTTTAGGATGATCTTAAACTATTTTGGGGGGGGGGGGGGGGGGGCCAAAGTAATTCTATTAAAAAAACAAAATGGTATCTGGTATGGTATACCTACCTATACATAGATAACATTCCGATAACTAATTAATAATTATCAACTACTTCTGACATGATAAACGAAACGTGTCAATAAATATTTAACTAACAATCGATAACTATAAATTATAAATATTTGTTTAGCATTTAGATACGTAAATGCCTCGAAGTAAGTGTGAAAATAAAAAAAAATATTTTAACAAAATATACGCCGCAAGAGTAATATCGTAATAGGTCACGTTTTTTTTTTAATAAAACTTTCATTAATTACTTTATGGAAGGAAGGAGTCGCCTAACTCGCCCAATAATGTTATGTGTCTTTGTTATATAAATAAGAAGAGAGTGTTTTGGAATTCAGACTAAATGATACTCCCTCACACTTACTTATATATATATATATATATTATATTATATTATTATACTTCAACAAGAATGTTTCTATCGAGAAGGTTGAATTAAATGTACACTGGGTGACAATTCGGTTAATTTAAGGCGAATGGATACTCCAACTGCAATTTGGACCTGTCTTTGAAGGCCTACTCCTCCCACACGGGTGGTTTAAAAACTTTCAGAAAAATATATGATAGGCATTATAGAGCCAAAAATAAATTTCAAGTTTCATAAACTGTTTTTCTATTGTAAGTTTTGACATAAAAAATCGAAAGTCATCGAAAGTTTCACATGATTAACACAAGAATTCTCTTACTCCTTCCAAACGCCTAAAGCGATTTTAATCATTATTTCACCAAATTATAGGAAATTTTCAGAACTAAAAAATTTAAGTTCAAAATTTTTTTTTGTGTTTGGCGTCCATGTGTAGTATTATTTTCTCCTATTTTGCGCTAGCCGGAGACGCAGTGGTTGTCGTAACAGCCACTTTTCAAGGCACGCTGAAATGAACATTATTTCAATGTCCCTTCCGTTGATATTTGTAACGACACACATCGAGTTGCTTATTTAGCGTGGTCATACGCCTTAAGCGTTCTGTCCTTGTCTTTTCGATAAAGAAAGAAAAAATCATCCTGTCAAATAAGTTAAGTCGTGTTACACCGAATCGTCACAAATATATCAGTAAACTAACTGAAGAATTAAAATTCAAAAGAATCTCTGATAAATTTATTTATTAACCATATGGCTAAGAACAATATTAGTCTAATTGTTTTGGTACTTTATAAAAAGAGACACGTTCTTCCGGGAGGGCGGGGGGAGGGGGGGATCAATAACATGCCTTGTGGACATAAAGTGCCATCAACCGACTTATGGAAATATATACGATATGAGCAGTGTACATTAGAACAGCTGCTGACTGTCATAGTGATCCATCATGACGTCATTAGAACAGCTGCTGACTGTCATAGTGCTCCATCATGACGTCATTAGAACAGCTGCTGACTGTCATAGTGCTCCATCATGACGTCATTAGAACAGCTGCTGACTGTCATAGTGATCCATCATGACGTCATTAGAACAGCGGCTGACTGTCATAGTGCTTCATCATGACGTCATTAGAACAGCTGCTGACTGTCATAGTGATCCATCATGACGTCATTAGAACAGCTGCTGACTGTCATAGTGCTCCATCATGACGTCATTAGAACAGCTGCTGACTGTCATAGTGATCCATCATGACGTCATTAGAACAGCGGCTGACTGTCATAGTGCTTCATCATGACGTCATTAGAACAGCTGCTGACTGTCATAGTGCTCCATCATGACGTCATTAGAACAGCTGCTGACTATCATAGTGTTCCATCATGACGTCATTAGAACAGCTGCTGACTGTCATAGTGATCCATCATGACGTCATTAGAACAGCTGCTGACCGTCATAGTGTTCGATCATGACGTCATTAGAACAGCTGCTGACTATCATAGTGTTTCATCATGACGTCATTAGAACAGCTGCTGACTGTCATAGTGCTCCATCATGACGTCATTAGAACAGCTGCTGACTATCATAGTGTTCCATCATGACGTCATTAGAACAGCTGCTGACTATCATAGTGATCCATCATGACGTCATTAGAACAGCTGCTGACTGTCATAGTGTTCGATCATGACGTCGTTAGAACAGCTGCTGACTATCATAGTGTTCGATCATGACGTCATTAGAACAGCTGCTGAGTATCATAGTGTTCCATCATGACGTCATTAGAACAGCTGCTGACAATCATAGTGTTCCATCATGACGTCATTAGAACAGCTGCTGACTGTCATAGTGTTCCATCATGACGTCTTTAGAACAGCTGCTGAGTCATAGTGTTCCATCATGACGTCATGCATGATATAGGGAGACTGATTACAGGACTACATTAGTAGGAATCTCCCTTTATCATTACGCAATCGGACTACGACGACTAGTCCTACTACAGGCGATTGCGTAACATAAATTATTCGTCCTTTACAGATTGCGTAACATAAATTATTCGTCCTTTACAGATTGCGTAACATAAATTATTCGTCCTTTACAGATTGCGTAACATAAATTATTCGTCCTTTACAGATTGCGTAACATAAATTATTCGTCCTTTACAGATTTCCGTAGATTTAGCGGAAGTCTCTGTTTTCCCTTCATCGTATAATATCTCATCGAAGCTTTCCATAAGGCGCGGGAGGGACCCCGGCCAAGTGCGATTCGGACTCGTGCACGAAGGGTTCCGTACCGCTACAAAATATGGGTACGGAACCCTAAAAACATTTTGGTATATAACAACAACATACAAGCCAAATAACATGAAGGCGACAAAAACAAGGCGCTAAAACGGTAGCACCTGACAAACAATTCGCATAGATTAAAATATGTTAAGGTGTGTTAATTCGAAAACCATTTCGAGATTTAGGTTTAATAAGCCGTATTTTAGAACTTTTGTTCTGAAAAACCTTATGATGATGAATATTTTTACGAAAAAGCTTGCAACTTTCATTTGACCTTCGTGTGACGTCACTTGACTGAAGGCTGTATAGAAATGTGTCGCTTGCCATCAAGTTAAAAAATATTACTGTCAGAGTCACAGAACAGAACATGAAGTCCATGTCTGGGTCTGAGTCTGGGTCACAGTATAAATATAACTGAACGCAGTAAGTGTTGCTGTCTTGTTACGAAATCCCAGATTGATCGGTTAATTTTATTTGTTATGAAGTAACGCATTATTAAAATAAATATAATTTTTGATGACAACAATTTCTGTGATGGATTAATATTGACAATCATACATGAGAGATACCAAATATAATTATGTATGTATGTATGAATTGTTGTGTGTTTGTCCGACCATAACTCGAGTATCGTTGATCGGAACGACATGAAATTTGAATTTTTAAGTTCGAGCCAAATCGGTCAAGATCGAATCGCGAGTTCATAGTTCGTGGCGAACGACTAGTTTATTTGCCTTTTAAAATTTAATAACCGAGATGGTAGGGCGTTAAATTTCAGCCAAATATACGTCAAGTGATTAATAGGCACCTCTTGTGACTGACAAAGTACAGTTTAGGGTTTTTTTTGCAGGCGTTGGTAACACTCAACATACTTTCGTTGTTGTTGTTGTTTGATTTTTTATTGCCAGATGTAGCAATATAGTACTCTGTGGATGACAGATTTTTTTTTTACAAGCAAGGCAAAAGTCCGCATTCAGTATCAGGCCTAAAATGAGTCATGTGACGTAACATCCGGAAATTCTTTAAAAAATCATAAATAAATAATGACTAATTTAAATACCATAATATTGAAAACTTTGATCTAAAAGCGCGTAAATTCTTTAAAAAAAAATTAAAAAAATATACTTTTTTTAATTAAGCTACGCGAATTCAGAACCCTCTGAGTACAGTATACATTTTTTTTTCTTTATGGTGTGTTATGTGTCACCCTTGGAGCATGGAATCCTAAAAAAGAATGAAAACTATACACCGAGTGGGTATTTATACACTAGTACATACCCAAGTACCTAAAGGATAAGGTAGTATTGGATCGTTTCATATCTGATACTGCCGTGAATGTTTCCCGCCGCTGATCCTGGTCAAGCTTTAGACAGAACAAAAATTATAAAAATAATAAAAGATTCAGCTTCAGTTGTTAATAGAAAATAGGAATTTCATCAACTTGAATCACTTTTATATGTTTTTTTATTTATCTAGAGTATTTATTTGAATTTTTTGCTTTTACATAATTTTCCTACCTTGATTGACAGACATAGAACACTTATACCGCTGACAGACGTTATAAAACGTTATAAAGATTATTTAAAAAATAATAACGTGTTATAGAACGTATAGGTACCTATACAGCCTCCTTTATTATGTACCTACTTCCACAAGGATCTTATGGTGCGTGGATTGGTTGTGAACACGGATGGTTGTGAACTAACGCCGCTGTATGGTCGAAAGACTTTTGCCTGCCCCAGGAGGACGAAGAAAAAGAAACGCCGCTACATACTGCTTGTTTCAAAGCTGCGTCCCATGTCACTGTCATCCACGCGTCATCAGATCCTTGTAGTACAATAGTACTGTACCTGGGTGATTTCCGGAAAAATTGCACCAACGTAAAAACCATTGTCACAACAATGTTGGGATAATTTACCATAACTTCTTGCTATTGTTTCTTTGCAGTTTTTTTTTCGTGTAGGATGCAAAGTTGATAATTGGCGCGAGTACTTGAATTCAAACCTGAGGAAGCGAAGGATTCTCGGAGAATCTTAGCGTAGCGAAAGTTTCAAAAGTATGAGAAGGAAAATAACTTTGCCGCCGAGCGAAACACACAATTTTTACGCTTTTAATGTCAATATTTTCACATTTTTTTTTTATATATCAAATAACTTTTTTTAATGGTAGCTTCAACATAATTGGATTTTCAATAAGATCACTCTTATATTTATTTTATTTATTTGAAATTTTATAAGTTCAGTTTATGTAAGTATTTCTTTAAGTTATGTACTTACTTATATTTTAAACAATATAAAATATGTATCAGATTATTATGTTATTTATTACGTTTTGGTTAAAATAGCACTCTGCTTTTTTTTGTTATTATCATTAACAGTACCCATTTTTTTCAAGTTTAATTTCCTATTTGTCTAAATTTGTATCTTACGGAACCCAAAAAAATAATTAACATAAATAACATTCTAGGTAAATACTATTATTATCAACACTTACGTAACATGCAATATGTTCATACTTATAATATATCTAACTAACTATTCAATATAAAATTGTTATAGAAACAAATGTATTATTATTATTACCCTTACCAGGTTATTGAAATGTTATGAGAAAATCTATTGTGTTTGACTTGTTGCCCCATATCAGAGAATATAAAGTTGCCCATATGATCGATTTTGAAAACAAAAATTCTCTGTCCAAAGTTTAAATGTATAAAAAAAATTTTTTTTTTTTTCGTAATCGGTCCTGTAGACTATAATCAGATGGGGTCTGCGAATTTCTTATTTAAGCATGCTGATTCACAATCAGGCATCTCTTCTTCAATTACTGATGATATGTGCCCTTTTCAGCCGTCTGATATCATCTGATGTCTCCACCAGTGCAGCAGCCAGCGGGTTAGAATGCCACATCAGTCTCTTTCTATAGTCTATCTATCCCACGATTCTCTAGTTCTTCGACTACTGTGGGAGCTTTTAAGTAAATATTTTTTTTCGAAACATTCATTGCATTTTTTCCAGAAGCTGCTAAGTGTGTTAAGTGAAATTAAGTAAAATATTTCATGGAAATTTACATAAACGAAACATTAAAGTCGACCCTGAAGGCTTTAATTTTAGTTTAAGTGCTGTCAAAACTTGAAATTTTTCCAAAATAATTTAGCTTCTATTCGTAACACATATGAACTGTTTTGCAATGAAGAAAATTTAGTTGTGACAGCACTAAAATTAAAGCCTTCAGAATCAAAGATTTCAAAAGTTTAGATGAGCCTGGCACCTAAAATCTATTGCATTGTTTTTGAATGCGTGCGTTAACATAATGCCGACGCGTGCTCAATATGGGTACGCAATCTGTCTAACTACGGTCAGCAAACTGATCAGACTACTAAAGTTGTTAAAATGACTAACTCTGTGTTCAGATGTACACTGATTCCAAAAGTGTGAGCGTCACCCATTTAAAGTTGGAAACATTTTGGTGCTGTCATAGTACGGTAAGGGCTTATCTTTACTTTTGAAATCTTTGTTCAGAATCGGCTTTACTAACTACTAGATAGGTAATAAAGTAGTAAACAAACAAACATTAAAATTGTAATCGTCTTCAAATGTAACGTGCCTTCCGATGCACGTAGACAGAACACAAATGAATGTGTACCGCGAGATTTGAACCCACAACCCCTGGGTTAGCAGAAACCACAGAACTATTAATAAGGAATATAAATGCCAAGAAAGCCGTGACTGCGATACACTGGTTCCATATCAAGAATTTGTGGACTTAGGGTTAAGTCAAGTTTAAAGTCAAGGAATCGAACTGTTTTTTTTTTTTCGGTAGACTGCTGACGACTTTACAAACACCTTTTACTCTTGTATTTTTTCTGAAATATGCATTACGTTCTGAGAAAAAAAAAAATTTTTTTTGTATGGAGAAAATAATGTTTCAGTAAATTACTTGAAAACTTGCTTTCATATTATTAAATTTGCAAATATATTTAAGTATTTAGATTGTTTTTAAATTAATCTTCACCTTAACAAACGTGACACATAAAAATACTTTTTCATGGTTTGTGCTCATTTTGTCTCCCGGCAGGCTAAATAAAATATAGGGCTAATGTTGTCGCGCTAAACAGTGACGCGAAATTATCATTAACGCGGTGATATAAACGATTATTATGTTGTGACTCGAAACGCGGTGTCAATCATGTCAAATGTCAAATAAAACCAAATGTCATTGTCGCGTTTAACACACACGGTGCAACTACAGCAACGAGCTCTGCAACGGGATGCAAAGCGTTATACGACCATTTCGCATGACTGACAAACAACGATGCTCTCTGCATCGTATTGGTATACAAGCCACAAACTATCTGTTCCGGTGGCGAAGACTGTTTTATAGTGAATATAATATAGAAGTCATTTTAATTTGGCACATTGGAACAGATAAGTTTGTGGCTCTGTATGTTATGTGTCATTTCGACAGGTAAAAAGTTGTCGTTTTTCATACATCCATCGCCACAACCCGTTGCATAGTTCATCGTTGCAGTGCGTCGTGTGTGTTAAATGTAAACGCGACAATTCATTTTCTAGGTTTTCTTTCTTTAAGATAGAATACGTCCATGGATAGAATTCTCTAATTTTTCTGTATTTGAAAAATCTAGGTTGTATTTTACTTTAGAAATGGCTAAAATATCAATCTGTCTATTATTATTTGTGAATTACTTTACCAGCGGGCTGTGTACACCGAATTCCGCTGAAGAACACGACAGTAGCAATACTCTATACGCTATTGAAGGTAGAGTCTTTCCACCAGAGGAGTTGGACTCTTCCAACTGGCAAGTAGATACGAGGATCCACGTCAATGGAGGTGAACACATCGGTTTTATAAGGGACGACGGCTCTTTCGTGATTCAAAACGTTGCGTCGGGATCATACGTCGTAGAGATCATTCATCCAGACTACAGTTACGAGCCAATCAGGGTTGAGATCAACTCTAAAGGGAAATACAGAGCCAGGAAGGTTAACTACGTCCAGACGTCACAGGTCATTCAAGTACCTTATCCTTTGCGCATGAAGGCTGCATCCAAATTGAGGTATTTTCAAGTTCGTGAACAGTGGAGGCTCACGGACTTCCTGTTCAATCCCATGGTGATCATGATGATTCTTCCTCTGCTCCTAATCATGGTTTTACCAAAAATGATGAACGACCCAGAAACCAAGGAGGATCTGAAGCAAATCAGCAACATGACCAAAATGGCAGAACTTCCTGAAATGTCTGAGATGATAACTACATTGTTTAGTGGCGGTACAGCTAAGGCGTCTAATACCAAAGCAGTTAAGCAAGTGAAAAAGAGGCAGTAATTGTTTCTTAGAAGTGATTGACTTAGTATTTGTTAGTAGTACAAATAATAGTGAATTTTCAATCATACCATCCTTGAGTTTCTTCATTAAAGTAGGGGCATTGAGTGATGGCACTTTTGACGTTGGAATGCCCACCAAGTTTCGTAATTATTTATGAGCAAGTGTCACTAAAACAATGTAATACTTCATTGTTGATAGCGATGTACTGCTTGTTTTGGTTATTATTTTTTGATTTTTATGTTGCCATTATTTTGCAATAGAATTGGTATAGAAACAAAGACTTTATAACAAGTTTCTAATTTTTTTTTAAATTCAACAGGTGGAAAATTTAATGTGATTCAATGGGAAGTGAATCTGGCTGAATCATAATCAATAAATAAAGGGTTCTCCTCTCCTTAATCATGCAGCTCCTTCTCTTTCCTAACTATACGATTGTAAACCACTCACTTTCTAGATTTTATAGCTACTTTGTAAGCAGATTTGACACATTTGCCTTTTGTATTATTATGTTGGATGAAGTGTCTAATGTTGAGTAAACTCACACTTGATTTTTATTTTTAACTGAAATTTCAAATATACCCCATTACTAAATGCATCTTCATAGGTGCCATCCCTCGTTGCCCCTAGCTAGTAAATCTTTATTTATGTAAAAAAAATATCATATGTTATGTTTTAAATTGTTTTCTCAATCAAGTAGGCTAATTATAAATATTCCTTTTCTAAACAATTTTAATTTAATGTCGATTCCGCTCCCTTGCTGAATAGTCGCTTTTAGGGAACTTGAGCATGACTGTTAATCCAAAAGGAGGTAGGGTGTATGGTCAGCAGAAAATGTTGGGAAATCAAAATATGCCCACTTATTTAAGGCTGTGTTAATCATTATTATAATTGAGTAACAGACTCAGTGCGGCATTGCTTGCTTGGATCCCATTTCCTAAAATACTGTCTTAGTGGACATACCAATTTCACAATCCGTGGTCGTCATTTATTTTTGCTCTTGCATTCTTCGATCATTATTCAAGTATGCAACTCTAGGACCTGAACAAAAAATTTTGAATGCAAGGTGTTTACCTCAGTAATATTAGTAATTATGTTCATTCTTTTGGGTTGATATTTGTGTCGATTTGGTGTAGCAAGATTTAAATTATTTGACAGAACTAAACTTAATTTAAGCATTTTGTCCTTGTCTTTTTGACAAAGGAAGAAAAAGACAGGTAACTTAAAATAAGGCTAGTCTTGTCAAATAAGTCATTAAATTGTTGCATTAAATCAACACTATTGGTTTTAATTTATTGGCTTTGTGAAATCTTATATATTTAACTTCTAAACTTTGTCTAACTAGTTGCTGATACTAATTAACATAGTGCAAAGGGCAGAGTTAAATAATTATGTTACTAATTAAATAAAACAACATGTTAATTTCATTGATTTTTATTCAGAAATAAATCTATGAAGAGTTAATAAAGAACTTTCACTCTCCTAAACTAAGCATTCACAAAGCTGTTAACAAAAATAACAACTTACTGACGAAATTCTACACACAAATAATACGAAAAGTATAAAAAAAACATCAGTCATTGGTAATTTTGGACGGACACTACTTAAGTAACACGCTTTTAGATCATGTATGTTGCTGGATTGAGATTATACCATTTTGGGATTGCAATTGATAATTTTATCAGGACGGTCATGTTTCATTTTGTACAATTAATTTTCTTATAAATACATAAATGATTTTATGAAGTATTTGTCAAGGTAAACTATATAAAAAAAGGTTGTTTTACTTAATTCTAAGAAACAATCCTTATATTTTATGGCAATGAAATTTATTCATTACTTCGTAAATATCTTTGTATACAAAATAATATTTGAATAAGATTTTGAGAACATTCCTTATTGTCTTTTATCTAATAAGGCAATTCATTGACATCCATATTGCATAATTTATATTTTTACTTAATACATTACAAATGATACAAAAATGGAAAAAGATTCACCTTATATCCTAGCTATATAATTTATATTATTTACATTGAGAAAGTAAAGGTTTCTTAATGTTGCACATTGCACGTCTTTATAGGCAAAACTGCATTTAATGCTAAATAGAAATCTTTTTTGATAAAATATTTCTCTAGAAATCGCAATTATTTTGATATGTCGATTTGTATATTGTTTCTTGTTGAAAATATTTTCTTGTACACACGGAAATAAAATTATTAGAGTAAATAAAATGCTGACAGCACCAAAACAAAAAAAAAAAAGAAAATATATATAAAATTATAAAGATTGACAAAGAAATAATTCATAATGCAGTTTGCACAGATGTCTCCTATTTCTAAAATGAACAAATAAAAAATAACTAATTCTATGGAATGGAAAAGAGGTCCCTACATTGGAAAATATGTTTAAACTATATGTAAAAACTACACAAATTGCACCCATCGTCTTGTGATTTGGGTAATTTAGCTACGTGTCAGTCTTTGATGGTCTTAGGCAGACATTCACATAAAATTATCGTAGCACGAACGTCGAACATGCATAAAAAATATTACAAAATATTTATGTTACTTTCCAATATGTAAAAAATAAGCATTCAAAGCATAATTTCATCAATCATAAAAATAACTACAATGCGGTGGTTACGGCAACAGTTATGTTATAAACCTAAAATTGGTTTACACGAGTTTCTTCCTTCGGTTGAGTAATCAAGCTAAACTGTTACATAATAAATATGAAAATTCCATTAAACAAGAGTATGTAGCAAGACTACATTGTTAATGATACATGATCAAAATAGATGAGGATGTAACTGATACGTACATGACTTGATACGTTCGTATGAGGTAAGGGGCAAATGAACACTTTTTCAGACCTACCTATGAGATTCAATATCTAAAAAAACTTCCGTGCGCTACGTCATTACCAAACCATAGAACGCAATATTCGGCACAAACCGGAACACAGTTAGAACCACGGCTGCTATCAAGAGCGGCGTGGCGATAGTTTGGACCGCAGCGTTGTATATCGCGCAGTAGGGACACTGCGAGGAGCCGCAGACCTCGCATATGTTCAGCAGGTAGGTCGGCAGCGCGTCGAAGATGGTCTCGTTGAACCGCTCCGGCGCGTAGTAGTCGTACACTCGCACCGGGAGGTAGCGCGACATGTTAGCAACAGGGAACCAGCGCTCCACCGTGAAGTTCACACATGTTGGCTCCGGGTCCAACTGGGGGAGGACATTAATTTAGACCGGCGGAAATACCAAGTAATTCCCGAGACAATTTTTTAATTGTATTAAAGCCGATTCTGAAGGCTTTCATTTTAGTTTTAGTGCTGTCAAAGCTTAAAATTTTCCAAAGAAATTTAGCTTCTAATCATAACTCTTAAGGACTATTTTGTATCGAAGAAAATTTTGTTTTGATAACACTAAAACTAAAATTAAAGCCTTCAGAATCGGCTTTATTGTATGGATATTTACTTAGGTTGCGTTCCTAAACGCTGGGTTAAATATATAATTTAATAATGACACAAACAAAAAAATATCCTTTGCCACATAAATAGTCTGCCTTTACAAAGTGGCCGTTCCAAAACGATTATTAACGTGTCAGTCTTATCTCTTTCACTTTGACGAAGTAAACTTTATATTTACCCAGGGGTATTGGAACGCTACCTAAGTGTACACTTTTGTAACTGATCTTGGTCGAGGATTAGATATTTGTAACTGGCGTTTAAAGGGGAAAAAAGACGAATCACTTGCAAAATGTTCAAAAATGGTAATAAAACATACTTTATGATTTTATGACAATGGTGTCGATTCGGCTAAACACAATTTAACTAATTTGACAGGACTAACCTTATTTTAAACGTTCTGTCTTTGTCTTTTCGATACGGAAAGAACAAGACAGAAGGCTCAAATTAAGTTTAGTTCTGTCAAATAAGTCAAGACGTGTTGCGCCGAATCGATACAATTGTCAACAACGTAATATTCTTTTCGCCAAAAAAAAAATTGGATAATAATCCTAATACAAAGTAAGGATAAAGGTATATTTTTTTACATTGTTGAAATTGTTATAAAATTATAAAGCATGCTTTATTACCATCTTTGAACAGGTAAATGTTTGTAAAAGTGATTCTTTGTTTTCCTTTGAGTTATTCACATCGTTTATAAATACCTACCCATCGACTAAGATCTGTTAGAAGACATTAAGGTCCTCTTCAACGTGGTTAACACTCTCTATGGAAACCGAAAAAAGCGACTCGTGAATTAAATGTTACAGTACCCGTTTCCATCGGACTAATTATCGATACTAGGCGCGCCCTTGGAGATGCCTATATCCAGCAGTGGAGGAATAAGTGCTGATGGATTGGATATTTTTTTTATATACCCTATGGGCTTAAACTTGGCGACTACCGCGCCTAATGAAAAGCATCGCTGAGACCTACAGCGAAGCGCGCACGTCCAGGCACGCTGTAGATACAGTGTCTTTCCATCATACTTGTGTGACGAGCGATGCAGTAAGGTAATACTTAGTTCCAATCAAAGTCACAGATCTTTACACGATATTGATTACGCACTGCTTAACAAGTTACAGGGGACGTGTAGCGGTTGATATATCCAGTAATGGAATGCCGGTCGCAGCGGAGCAGGGCTGCCACCTCCAATCGAGTGTTGTGCGCTAACTCCGATGTAAAAAAGCGCTAGATTCCGCTAAACATAAATTTTTATAAAAAGCGCCAGAAGAAGCGCTATTTACATGTTGTATATTGGTGTACTTATTGATTAGCTGATTGCATTTGATTGGCTTTTCAGTAAAATACGTCATTTATAGAACCGTAAAGAATTATAAAAAGAAGATTTGTACCAAATTAAATGAATTATCATCACTGAAACAAAATACATTCCAAAATAGCACTAGATTTCCCAAAATTATTGCGAAAAAGCGCCAAAAATAATGAAACAAAGCTCATTTCGAAATAGCGCTAGATTTTCCGTTAGGCGCTAAAAACGAAATTTAAGCGCTAAGTGGTCAAAAAAAGCGCTAGATCTGGCGCGAAATGCGCTGATCTGGCAGCACTGCAGCGGAGCGTAGACCGAAAAACGTTAGACTACAAAAAAAAGGGCTCTATACAAAAAAACAAAGTTCGTATGTGAGATGACGCTCCGACTGAGAGAGACAACTAATGCTATTTACATTATAACATGTTTATAATTTAAGTGCATCTAAGTATGTTCTAGATCTAGATTAAAGTATAACACTTGCTCTCTCGCACATTGACAAATGCGGAATGCGTGAGAGCGAAAGTAGGATAGATAGACGCTGTATCTCTAACGCGTGCTAGCTACACAGAGAGTGGTAAAATAAGAAACGGGCAAATCAATCTGCAATATCTATTACGAAACTGGCTACTTGGTACTAATATAACTCACATAATCGAAGTAGAAGAGCAGCTTGGTGGTCTGGTACTTGGCTCGCTGCAGGTTGCGCACCCGACGCGACAGCACGTACGCGTCGAGCCGCTGCTGCTGCACCATGTAGCCGGTCGGGACGGCCACGTCCAGCACCGCCATGCCGGACCGGGGGGACTCCTCCAAGTACGTCCAACTGCAAGGAACCATTTATTTTAATTATTCATATATTACTGATCACCTGTAAGCGTGCAAGCACAGCCTATCGAGAGTGATTCTCTAATTCAACGTCGATCCTTCCGGCGCATTAATTCTCAATGTTGTCTCTTTTCTGATAAATTTAAACCATGAAATTGTGATATTGTGTGTCTGAAAAAAAATTATATCTTAGATACATTCTTTCTGCAGATTTTTTTGCGGTTCAAGACGCGCTACGTTATACTTTGCTCGATCGAAAAAAAAACGAAACTTGGTCGATTTTTCATGTTTTTTACGTTTTATATAAAATGTTACATTACCAAATCGTAGGAAAATTACAGGAAATTAAGGAAAATGTAATGTTAAGTACTTTTGCGGATAGTTTTCTGAAAAATTCACCGTGGAAACGTTTTTTGAGCGAAAAACGTGTTTTTTAATAGCGCGCGATGTTTCGGTTGACGTAACAGCCACGGCTCAGAGAGCGCTATTTTAAACTATAATAAAAGATCATAGAGTTCAGTTCTACTTGATGCAAAATAAGGTGCTCAATGTCAGTGATAACGGGCCCTTAACTTTGTAATGGCGGCGAGTGCGTCTTTAAACTGGCCTGTAGTGTGTCTGAGAGTTCATCAATACATATAATAAAACAGTAGAACCTGTACAAAAAAGAAAAGTAATAAAAATAGTAACTGGGTGACTAAAGAAGAGTAATAGGACACAAATCAGTTATTTTTGGAATTCTTTTCTGTCTGTCTGTTTGTTTGTTCGCGCACATCTCCGAAACCACTGAACTAATCTTAGTGATCCTGATCAACATATAGGCTATAAGGGTTGGTAATAAAATAACGCCCAAGCCGCGGGCTAGGAGAGCGAGTTTACTGGATAAATTTGGTTTCGGCAGGTGGTGGTGGTGGTGGTGACTCGACAATTTATCGAGTGCCGACCGGCATAACAAGCTATCGCTAGTGCGTCACAAACCTTGCACAAGTCTGGTATTCGATGTGCGACTGATTCCTCCCGTAGAAGTGCGCGTGCGTGAGCAGATCGAACGCGCGCTGCGGCGGCGCCGTTTGGAACCGGGCGATGTCCACGTTGTAGTCCACCGACATCTGCAGGATGGCGTACCCGGCGCCCTTCGCGGTCACCTTCACTGTGCCCCACGCCTCCGGTATCTGGCCGAGGGAACAAGTACTGCACATGAGTTTCACTCACAAATTATGCCTTGATCTTCTATAGAAAACTTTTGTACACATTTTATTTTTTATTCTATTATGTCACTCAATCGACTGATGTCAGCCTCATCGAAGAGGCCGAAATATATCGATATAATTTATTGTTCTAATTTTATTCATATGGATTATAAATAAAAAAAAGTGTAAAATCTGAATAAATAATATTTTTGAGCCTTTTTAATGCATGGTACTGGCAGAATATCAGTGTCACAGATTATTCTGTGGCGTATGCTGAGCCAGCGCCCTTTCAGACTCTATGTCAAAGATTGTCATTATTTTAAGGATTATAATGTATTTGTTATTTGTAAAAGTGTACTTTTTGTGTTTTTTTGTAAGAGGCTTTGAATAAAGTTTTTATCTATCTATCTATCTAATATCAGGAAGAGAAGTTGCGAGAGTAAGTGTGAAAGAGTGTTTGTGAGGAGGGAGTGATAGGGTCTGTGAGGGGTTGTAAGAGATGGCATATGTGCGTTATGTATGTTATGGGGGAGTATGTCTGTCTGTTGGTCACTGTTGTCAGTTCAGTCTTGACGTGTAGTAAAATAAGTGTATATCATTGTATAAACTAAAACATGGTACAAATACCGAAACTGCATTGTCACCCTATTACGCTTACGCATGTTACTGGCTACGATATGGAGTAATGCTTTAGGGTAACAGTGTGAACGCAAACGACTTATTCATTACCCAGAAAAAATGTGTCCAAATACTTGCACAAATCAACAATACACAAAGTTGTAAGCCATATTTCATAAAATATAAACTTATGACACTTCCTTTACACGATACCTGTCTATTTGTGTTT
Source organism: Ypsolopha sequella (assembly GCA_934047225.1). Lineage (NCBI taxonomy): Eukaryota > Metazoa > Arthropoda > Insecta > Lepidoptera > Ypsolophidae > Ypsolopha > Ypsolopha sequella. The sequence goes on along the minus strand of OW204002.1, from coordinate 4,383,114 downwards.
AAAAACCGTCAAATATTTCCCCAAGTAAAAGATACCCATAATGTCAATACACGTCATAAGGAAAGATTAAATTTACCGCAATCTAGAATTCAAATGCTTAACCGTAGCCCATATTATATGGCAATAAGACTATTTAACAAACTAAAAACATATTTAATACAAAAATGTCCCTACACAATCGAAGAATACTTAAATAACTAGAATATTAAGATTTATAGATATAAAAGAAAGAAATTGTATTTATCTAGATTTTAAGCACAAATGCATGCCTTGTTTATGATATTTACTTACTTAAATATAAGATGGATATGTTTCTTTATATCCCATAAGTATGTAGGTAATTACCTATATAGAATAAGAATAATTGTATTACTAGCTTTAAGCTGTGATTACTAGCTTTAAGCTGTGCCCGACAGGGTCCGTAATTGATACTATACTGAATGTTATTGTAGACCTTTCAAACATTATGGTGCAAATAAATTTGAATTGAATAAATAAACTATTAATTGTCATCCACATTACATATATTAACAGCGGCTATAGCCACAGTTTCACTGAACACAATGAGTCCCACCAATACTCACCACAACACTCTGCATTACAGCCAGATTGGTGTTCTCAATGTGCAGCACTTTGGTGGCTCCCTTCAGCGCGACGGCGTCCACTGTGACCGTCAGAGAGGAGACGTCGCGGAGACGTTTGCGGTTCGTGTACTCGATGAGGGCTCGCAGAGCTATGTATGTGTCCTGGGGAAAACATCCATCAATGGGTGAACATGTTCAATTGTTCATAGTTTCTACTACATGCTCTTTAAGGCGATATGTAAAAGTTTTAGCGTCCCTGTTACTCCATATGCGAAAAAAACCTCAGTGCGAGAGGGAAGGAGTCAAGGAAAAGTAGCAAAAATTCGTTTTTTTATTAATATAAAAAGTACTAACGTTGTTATCAAAATTTCGTTTAGCCAGGTCCCAGATACCGTTAAAACCCATCTAATAAAATATAATTGCAGTCCATATGTCATTCTAAATCGTCAAACCAGGAGAATTGGTGTCGAAAGAGACATCATTTCAATAAATATTTCTATCGAGCCGAATTGCCCAATCGCGTTTCTATTTAACAAATCCCTAGAAAAAGATTCCAAAAATAATGTACTATTTTATCAAAATAATACATTATTTACTGAAGTAGATATGCAAGTTCTTTAAATGTGGATTGTTTTTTCCGTAGCGCCTTAAAATGGTGTAATATCCGAAACCGGTTGTGAAATAAGTTGAAAAAATAGCGCGTATGCCTTAGTGGTTATGTTATTAGAGTCATATTTGTACGGCAAGTATACGTATAGTATGTACCTGTGTAGAAGCCCAGCCGCCGTCCGTCAGCCGCTGCGAGTTGAGCCACATCACAATAGCTTCGTTATCATCCTGATGCTCCATGCAGGCGAGCAGAGCGTATGCCGTAGTGGCTATGTTATTAGAGTCATATTTGTACGGCAAGCGCGGCAGTAAGAACGGCTTTTGATTCTCCATCTTGTACGGCGGTTGCGGCACGCGCTCCTTGCCCCAGTAGACGAGACCGCCTGTAGTTGGGACAAACACAATATGGCGATAAGTAAATGAAACTACAAGGGCACGGTCGGTAAAAGGGTTACCGATCGGCTATATCATACTGTCTCGTTCAGAAACTGCGTGAAAGTAGAGAACCACGCTACGCTTATATAACCATATGTGATTATCGAACGCTCCCAAATGACCCTTCTGGGCCTAGAATAATGTATTATGTAATTTACAATTAATGTATTCAGGGGCTCCGCAATGCTAAATATCAATTTTGCATTGGATTCAGTTCCGTCAATGTAGATGGTAAGAATTTGAAAAAAATATGGCGCATTTTTTGACTCAACCCAATTATTAAATACACTTAATAAATAAACATACTTTCAATATTCTTTAAATTATAATACTTTAAAAAAAGCATGAATTTCACGAAAAAATCGATTCAGTTTCCATATTTCAAAGCAGATTGAAACGAAACCAACACATACAAATACTAACTAGAAAAAAACATCTTTATTACATAAATAAATTATAGTTAATGTTCTAATGTAGCCGCGATTTTAAAATAACTGAAGTTTTGCGTGCGCGGCATCTGATTAGAGCAGGATAGACAGTTAAAAAACAAAAGCGTTAGAACAGGACTGAATTTTAGCGTTGTGCAGCCCCTTAAGAACCTCTAGTCAGTAACTTATAAACAAAACCATTCAATCAATCTACGACACGATGCATGCTGAAATATGTCGAAATTACAAAATAGACAATTGTTTTACACACAATATTGTGGGCGTCCTACGTTTTTAAATTATATTCCATAGAGTTTGTCTCAGGTCGAGTTTAGATCGACGAAATAGTAGATATCTGTCTAAATAAACAGGCAGTCAGACAGTTTTTTTTTACAGATAAGTAATGTAATGTGGTATTGTGCATTTCTTTATATCTGATGTCATCCAATGGACTTATTTGTTTGTAAACGTAAGGTGAGTTTGTAAGTAAACATCGTAGTATCCCTATTAAATGAAATATATTTAATTATATAATGTAAAAAATATCACAATAGAGTCCAAGATATATTTCGGCCCCCCCCTGGGCCCGGCATCAGTTGGAGAAATATATCTTGGACTCTATTGTGATATGTTTTAATAATTGTGTCTCATTTATATATATTTACCTATATAATTATATATCTAAAGTAACAAGCTGATAAAAGCAATATAAATCTATTTAATTATATAATGTAGGCATACACACACACTTATTACCATTGACATACAAACCATGGACCTCGGTTCTAGTACAAGATTTACGAAAAAAGTGTCCTTAGTGAAGTGTCAAAATATTAAGAAACAAAACATTTTAATTTTAATCGTATGTCATTGCTGCATGGCTCAATTTTGATTGACGTGCGATTGATACGCTTTTTTAGTTTTCAATGGTTTGGACACTTTTGAACGCAGATCCGATGTCTACTTGTTAGTACGTTAATGCTTATTGAAGGTAATTTTATATAATAAATAATAATATAGAGAACTACACGAAAAAAAAAAAAGTTTATTTAAAGCGCTGTAACGTTTTTAGCTTATAGCAAATGCTGAGATTGGTCCATTTTGTTAACAAAATAATGTATAAATTTATTTTCATGTTTTGATTTTGTGGCAAATAAATATATTTCTATTTCTAAATTCAATAAAATAATACACTTGAATAAAATAAAAAATATATGAATAAATAATAATATAATATTATTGAGCGCAGACATCTACTCACATACGGTGAACGAAACGTAACATGGCGACCCTACCTGCTGCATAAAGTACACAGAAATTATTGATCTCTCAAATAAGAAACGACTTACCTTCAGATCTTTGTCGTTTTTTGAGTAGCACGTAGGCGTGTTCAGAGCTGGGCGCCTTCGCGAACGTGAGCGCGTACGCGACGACGGCGAGGTCGTACGGGTCGCCAAAGTCTTCCAGCAGCTTCAGATGGTCTTCCAGCCACTTGATGGCACGCTCTTGGGCGCGGTACACGCGGGCACTTAAACCCTGATGAAAATATGACCATCATATTTTGATTTAAAAATGACTACTGGTTAGCAGGAGTTGAGGTAAGTCATCAGGCCTATACACCATCGATGTAGTGTTGGAGCATACATATATACGTTCAGCGTTTCTTAACCTTTTTTCTCCACGGACCCCTTAGGAAAACCAGCACAATTTTAAGGACCCCCTTAGTAAAAAAGCAGCAATAAATTCCGGACCATTTATTTTAGTTCTACAAATTACAAAAAATATATACTTTTTCATATAAAATACGTTAATGAGAAGGTTGGTGCTGCTTTTTTGCAACTAAATTAGTGATATTTGGGTTTATATTACTACTGAGTTGTAGTCTCAAATCGGATTCCACTTTTAATCTATTTATGTATTTGTTTTTAGTATACACAAGAGCAGAGAATGCCTTTTCACAGAGGTATGTCGTTGAGAAAAGCAGTAAGCAGTAGCTTTTACCAGACTTTTGGTGGCATTTATTTATGATTGTTAAATGGTCTATAGATTAGGCTGCGGACTCCCATACACATGCTCGGGGACCCCCAGGGGTCTGCGGACCACAGGTTAAGAAACGCTGAGTTAGAGGGAGGGAGATATCAAAGCAAGACTATAATAAAAGCATTCTCCCTCGCGGTTACCTTTTCGTGGTAATTTTTCCGAAGCGGAAATTATATACATTTATGACTATGTTTGAGACAGTTTTAGGGACAATCGTTTTTTCAAGTGAATTTATATTTAATCATGCGTTTATAAAAATCTCGCTGATTATTAAATGTTTCCAGATTTTAAGAAAAAGCGCGGTTAAATGCAGAAGCTTACCTCTCTAACGCCTATATCCTTCAGATTTTTGACAGTTTCCAGTGTGATGACAACTTGAGCTGTCAGCGTTATGTTCCGTTGTAGTATGATCGAGTTATTCACCTGCAATAATATGTCGTTTATTGATAAATTGCAACCACAGCATTAGTATGCTTCTAATTATTATTTTGGGAATTTATGATCTTGTCTCTCCCTCTTGGCCAAAAGAATTTAAAGAGAGAGAGACGGTACATCCCTCGGCAGAAGCACAGTCGACCGAGGTTCAGAGCCCCAGGGAAAGAAACCGGCGAACGATACGAGCAGTATCGAGCAGAACCGCCTTCTGCATCCGCGCTGGAAGCGAACTGCCACGGAATCCCAACCGTCTCAGGTTTGTTTCGAGGCTGGTTGGTATTAACCCGTTCGCGGATAAAACAACTGGGATTATTTCGGTGGATGCCACGCCCCACATGTCGGTAACCTCGTGAGCCAGGTCGAGATACTTCCTCCTCTTCTCGGTTTCGGCTTTCATGCGGTTCTCATCTGTGGGATTGTGTATCTACCAAAGACACCCGAGATTGCGCCCGGTCCATCAACACGATGTCAGGTTTATTCGTGAGAATAGTCCTATCGGTGATGATGACAGACCGATCCCAGTAGAGCTTGGCGCGGTCGTTTTCTAGTACTGGCGCCGGTGAGTACTTGTAATATGGCACCTTATAATAATAATTGTTATTATTATTAGCCCTTCGCGTTCTGTATAACAACGCTTTCAGAGCATTGTTTGGGCTGCCGCGTGCATGCAGTGCCAAAGGAATGTTCGATGATATCTGAATCTGTTCACAGATTGTTTCTTTACCATCATCCGTAAGAGATGCGTGTCGATGCTCTGTAGAGTGCGCGGTAGATCTAACTCTGTTTTGAATACAAAAGCCAATAGACTGGACAGCCATGCTATAAAACACTGGGTTCATGTACGTATAAATAGTAATAGTTCATATTGATTTCTGTATTCATTGTTTTTGATGTTTTATTTTGTAAGTTTATTATATTTGTACGCCTTCATTTGCAGATTTTTGAGGACTTATGATCAACCCAAATGTAACACCCAATTAATTTACCAAAAATTTAACAAATAAACGCTGATTTGATTAAGTTGTGTTTATTTTATTTTATTGTAACTTTATTGTAATGTTTTGTTAACCTTTTAAAAGTGTATGTTTGTTTATTTGTAATTTTGTGATATGGGCCTAGATGCTCGCAATAAACGTTATATTATTATATTATTATTAGTCTTTAGACGTGGATTGCACCAAAACACTAAAAAGTTAATTGTGTTTCATTTGAAACGTGGTGAACCTTCTTCATCTTGATAACAAGCTTGCTGATACTGAAAATGCAAAACCCAAAGGGTTTTCTTCGATTCGATTAAATAATTCATCAACTAGACTAGCTCAGTGGCCTTATCCCTAGCTTGCTGAAACTCAATAATTATTGTCAAGCAAGCAATAGTTGTTTAATTGTTATTTTGTCTGTCCTATGGCTCTCAGTGGGATCTATATACCTTTTCTCAAGTTACTCGTTATTCCCATAGCTTAATTTCTAAAAGATTCTTTTTTATTTTTTTTATCAGAGAATATACGCCATTTTAGGTCATGGTTTACATTATTTTGGTATATAATTTAACCATTATTTTTTATGATTTGTTGAAGAATTGTCGGATATGACATCACTTGAGAATTGTGATGTGTGATTGCTTTAAAAAAAGTGGTTTATCTCTGTCTGTCCACTCATATGTCATCCATTTGTCAAATCAGTAGGAAGCAAATTATTATAAATTTATCTTGATAGCAAAGGACACATTACTAAACAGCCTTTTCTCAAGTAACGTCACACGAAGGCAAATGGACGTTGCTTTTTTAGACCACAAGTTCTAAAATACGGCTTGTTAAACCAAAATCTCGAAATGATTATCGAATTAACACACCTTAACATAATTTAATCTATGCGAATGTACAAATAGAAAGTATTCCGGGTCTAACGAAAGCCCTGGTTCGATTTCTCGAATTATATTATTCTATTATAATCATAATTAGAATCATATTATTCTCGCTTTACATATTTAATATTATTGTTCATTTTATTAGGGAAAATATTAGCAAAGAGCTCATACCTCGTGCGCTTGCGGGAACAAGAACGCGTTATCTTTATAAAGCTGGCTGTCCTTGGGTATGAGTATAGTGCCGTTGTCGTTGCGGTCCGGGAGCCATGTCACCTCGTAGAACGCGCCTTCTGGCGTCTGGTGGTCCAGGAGCCACGATACCGCCATTGAGATCACCTGTAAGAGAAACACCACTGTACTATCCGTCAATAAAGGAATTCCTTGTCGCTTCGGTGCCTTTCCGGCCGCGGGGTAACTTGAAAATTTCTCAGCCGATTGAGTTTAAATTTATGATGTAGACGGAGAATCAGTCCCGGTAAAAATACGGAAAATATTCGATGACGTCACATTTACATAATATTTTAAAAAATCGCGTGTTATGTGATGTCTAATGAATAATGAAGAAAATTTTTTAATAGGCGTTTAATTCATAATTAAGCTAGTTTTATATTATCCGCCTTTACGTCCTTTTATTTTACAGAAAAACAGTCTTTCAACAGTTTTTATCTCATGGACACAAATAGTCGAAATTCTCAACGTAGACGGTAATAATTTAGAGTTTGGGCAAGTCAGTACGAGCAATCGAGCATGCATAAAGTTTGTTACAGATGACGTCACAGGCGACAGATCACTTATGCGCGCCTTCTGTGCTGGCCCGGACTGTATTGATTATCCAAAAATCCCTAACAGATCTGCCACATATACAATGCGCACATAAATATACGCCAGTATTCATTTTCTCAAAAAATAGCCGAATCATAACTTGTATAAGTCATAAACATTTTTTATGTACTTCATTAAGGCAATTGCAACATCTAAAGCAGTTTTATAACTACCTAGATTGTTTATCCGATGTTATAATATTACATTATAACACCGCGATTCTACGCTGCGATTGGCTCAATTTATTATAAAACTGCTAGAGACCCAATCAACAACAAAGACGAGAAATAAGTACCGACCTTATTTCTTAAGCCACGCCCCCTTTATCCTGATTTCAAGGCAGCGTTACCAGAACGATGCACCCGAGGTTCACGAACAAATGTCTTCTTCTCATTTTTCGTGAAATTTGTAGTTGAAAATATTATAAATAAAGACGATATTTTTGATGGTCGTAGATAAAGTATTGTGTGCAACTGAACATAATTAGACATTGGAACACTCGTGCAACATTATTACAAAACGAACTCAAATTATGTTACAGTTGCACAAAATACTATATGTTGTCTATAAACGTGCACTGATTGTACAGAAAGCTTAAGGCCCTACGCATCCAACACAATAATCGTATTAAGTAATTTTGAATTCAATGATATTGTCAGAAAGTCTACATTAGAACGCTCGCTTCGTGCGCTGCGAGCACGCATAATCGGTGAATTTGCGAGGTTTTTCTGGAATTTCTGAAAAAGTATTGAGAAATAAATAAAAATGGGTCAATAAGTGTCTTTAGTTATCTGTAAAGAAAATTCAGGAAAAGTTTTAATTCTCTCCGTTGAACACCTTTGCTATAAACACATTTATTCGCAATTTGACGAGCTTACTTTGTGATTTTTTCTATTGAGTGAAGTTAACTCAATTACGTTTTTAGATCAACTTGTGTTTAGAGTATATCCTCTTTTGTAACATATATTTAACTTGTATTTGAAGGAGATATCGAACTAACAATATTAATTAAACAAAATGCTCATTTTGGAATGGCAGGGCCTTAAGGAAATACGATCTTTGCCGAAGAGTGGCGAAGAAGATTGCTATATGCGCATTATTTAAATGGTACTACTGTAGACTGTTGAAGCGGAGTAGTGGAAAAGACGCAAAGAATCAGTTAGGAGGGTAACTCACATCAGGATCGATGTATATGAAGTTCTCCCATTCGTTGAAGGAAGCGTCCTGGAAGATCTTAGCGCAGAATGACGTCAGCCACACGCTGCTCGCTGATTGGTTCCTGGAATAATTACATATATACTGAAATATCTTTTTCAATGCATGTGCTCGTAAAGGCCCAATTTTTATGCATCAAAACCGAACAAAAAGTCGATTATTTTGCCCTAGGGCTTTAATATTATTATTTTTTTAATTTATTTACAATGGTTGGCTAACCTGCAGCCATTCCTGTGTACCATAGACGTTATACTTTTTTTCCACTGTTTAACGGCTCTGGATACCTAGTCCTTTTGAGCCAATTACAATTTAAAGTTCACAAAATTATATTTGTTTTATTTCCTCACACTATGCATTGAAAAATGTAGTATGATACACGGGCGTAAGAGCAATAAATTACTCGGTTACGTTTAAAACACTCGCTACGCTCGTGTTTTAAATCGTCCTCGTAATTTATTCCTTTGCGCCCTTGTAGCATAAACTACTATTATATCTACCTAGGCACCCGGTTTTAGTGTATGCGGTGCCATAAAAAACTTGGTCTGCAAAAATAACTTGAGTTTAGTTTATTACTAGTTAATATTGACATTTTGTCATTTGGAAACGCTTTAATTTGAAATAGATTATCTGATCTATAATAAAAACAACAATCGGATTTATTAATTGGTATATTGCCAATTCATATCGAAAAGATCCAGCGGCGTCACTGGTGTGAGGGTTTCGGCACCGCGCTCACCAACCCGCCTGCCCAGCGTGTGTGAGTATGGGCATTTCTTACAGGAAGACCGCTAGTGGCGAAATGTTGAAAAGGCAGCAGTGAACGAAATAGGCTGATGGATGGATGGATGAAAAAGATTATTTCGTTCGAATTAAGATTTTTTTTTCCATATTTGATACCCACTGCAAAGTGGGTCGTTTAGTTCAATAACATGAATAAAAAAAATAAAAAATATATATTTTTGAGATGCTAAAGAAACTTGTCAACATGAAAAAATATTTTTACGTTTTTAAAAACTTATTTCCGCAGGCACTTTGTTTTGGGAAACTTGTTCATTATGGGCAGTAACTATAGATAAGGTGGTTTTATTTTATATTAGGTCTTTACATATGAAATTGCCGTTTTCTATAGAGAATTTGAAGGAGACTCAATTTTCAGTACTATCATTTTTGCATTTTTTTTAGGAATGACAAATCCAAATTATGTGTTTTTTTTTGTCTATGAATGAGGCAACATTAATTTAATTTTTAAAAGTGTCAGCTGCAAAAAATTATTACGAATTTTATCATGGAAATGGATGGCATTTAGGACGAACAGATTTTGAAGATTAATTTTTATAATCAAACTGAAAATAAAAACAATACGTATATATAAACCCTTGAATCAACCTTCAAACAAAAAACAAATCATTGAAATAGCTATTGAATTACAGGAATTATGAATTCATGAATCTGTAACAAAATATCAGCAATTTCATAGGTTATATTCAACGGCCTATTATTGGATACCTGTCTATTTTCACCCGGCATTTGGTGTAACATATAACTCACCAGTCGGCTCTGAACAAGCTGAACGCGACGTCCGGTCTCATGAAGGACATTTGGTGTAACATGTAACTCACCAGTCGGCTCTGAACAAGCTGAACGCGCCGTCCGGTCTCATGAAGGACATTTGGTGTAACATGTAACTCACCAGTCGGCTCTGAACAAGCTGAACGCGCCGTCCGGTCTCATGAAGGACATTTGGTGTAACATGTAACTCACCAGTCGGCTCTGAACAAGCTGAACGCGCCGTCCGGTCTCATGAAGGACATCTGTCGCTGATACAGGATGTTCATGTGATAGAACGAGTCCCGCTCCAGAGTCCTGTTGCGTTGGTTGATAAGACGCATGTACAGGGTGAAGTACATGTTCGCAGCGAAACTGAACATGTTTTGTTCGGCGCAGTCCTGGGAAATGAAACAAGTTACTTATATATTTTTCAATATAATTTTTTTTTACGCTTGGCCACTACCACGCCTGATGCAAAGAGTCGATGACGTAGGGCGAAACGCGATCAGCCAGAAATTGGAAGTATGAAAAGCGAGGCGTTAATAGCTAGCCACCTACGCACGCATTTACCCGGCAGTTACTCGGCGGATGCTTCTCAGATCTGAACTGTTGTCGGCGACATCTCAGATCTGACACGGGTCTCTGTTTTGATCCTGATTTTATACGAAACGGTTGTCTTTAAAAAAATGTCTCTTTCAAAGCAAAATCTTGCTATAAAATGTGGCGGTGTTATATAGATTCATTTATTTTAGTACATAGGCGAAACAATTCGCACTTATACAGGTCAAAATTTGCAAATATGTGTACACAATTAATAAAATAATAAAATAATTATTAAACAACATTATTTCTTGCATGAGTACATAATTATGTACTCAAGTCAATACATAAAAAGTAGAATTAGCTGTTTATAAGCTAGACATTATAAAAGACGATACATTCTGTAAAAAGCATAATAAATATGTCAAACCTTACAATAAAATGAACATGTCAGAAATAATTAATTTATATAGTTAAGAATCTGTGAAGGCATTTTTATCCTTAAGGAAATCGTCAATACAATAATAAGCTTTTTTTAATAGGAATGCCTTTATCTGTCTCTTGAAAGGTTTTTCGTTCAGGTTGTGCAAACTTTCTGGTACTTTGTTATATGCTTTAAAACTTATACTATGGAAGCTATTTGAAACCTTGGCCAATCTAGTAAAGGGCTCAATGATTTTATGTTTATATCGAGTCTCATAATTGTGGATATCTTTGTATTTTAACACGTCGTCTATATAGGTATGTATAGATGAAGAAAGAACACGCAGAAGAGTTTGGGTGAAACAATAGTTAAAAAACGATCCGGCGGGCACATCTGTTCCTACGCACACACGTACAGTTAGTACTCGGATATGTCTGCCCCGTGTCCGATCCGGGCGATCTGAGCACGGGCAGCAGGCACGGGCACGGGCATACCTGTCACATATATCTGTGCCCGCCAGGCATGACTGTCAGACAGATCTGTCGGGTGAATCCGTGCGTGAGTGGCTAGCTTATCAGTCTGACATCACATCAGAGATTCAAATTCAAATCTTATAAAAATATATGTAATAAAATAATAAATGTACATGAACTAGATTAAAGGTTTATTTATTTTATGTACGATTAAAATGATACGTAAAATATATATTATACAAGGTGAAATACGATCAACCGCCCGAACTGAAGACCCGGCCAGGAACCAGGAACATGGTTCAATGATCACCAACCGAGCCCTCAGCACGAATACAGGCTGCCGACCAAAAGCCATTCTAAATTATACTACATACTAATATGTTACATATATAAATACACGCCTACCTCCGCCCATTCGATTAGTCTTGCTAAGAAGAAGGGCAAGAAACTTAGCAAGATCAAGAGACTTCCGCAAATCTACCCCGGTGCAGCTATACTCATGACGTCATGCCGGAACATGTCGAGCCGCTTGGCGGTATTATTGGAATATAACTACAGATTACTTCGAAGGTCGCTGATTAAAATCCCATGTTTTGTGGTGCTCACGCGATGTGCATTATCTCGTGCAGCTCGGGTATTTGTTTTTAAGTAATCTAGTAATCCATCTAGCGTAATGTAAAGGGTCGAGATTGTGTGCGTCAAAAAGAAAGTTAAGGTGGCTCCGTCGGAATAATTAGCAACTCGATTCGTGCTGGTTGAAATTTCGAACAAAACCATATTAAAATAAAGTTCTTATCAGCTCGCACTACAACATGGCTGTTACGTCAGTCGCTGTGGCTGACAAGTGCGAAAATAGTGTATTTTAATTTATTTTATCCAAAATAAAATTAATTTCCAAGAACTGAGAAAACCAAATCATTTGATATTATTTTGTCTAGAAGTTTATAAATTTTCACACTGTTTCGATGAAAACTGCAGCAGTTATGTTGTTACAAGTGAACAAAAAATCGAGAAATAAGGGTAAACTTAGAATTTTCTTGCTTCACTTCTATATGTTATAATGAAATTCAAGAAAAACCACATCACTTTTTGTATCATGCAGATTACTATATTTTTTTTTTCTGTTGAAAAATGCTATAGTTACCGTATAAAATGGTTACAAAGTTACTTAGCTCAAGGTCGTTGGCGTTGGTAGAAACCTTAAGCTAGAAGTCCCGTTTATTAACGTCAGATGACTCACATTTTTGTCACAATGGAAGGTAAAAAGTGCTGGTAAAAATGATAGTTTTACAAAAGTGATAACTTTACACTCGCAAAGTCGCGAAACCTCTGAGATCCCTGCATAGATGTTTTGTCTTAAAGATATTTACATCAGAAAACAAGGTTTACCTGCAGAAAGATTCTAAAAACAAGTGTAATATTTACCTACTCACCAGCTTGAATATACCATTTATGTTCTCCTATATTTTAGAATGTAATAGATAGCGACTTACCATTGGCAAATCTAGTAAACTAGTAGCGTTCATAGGCATAGTGGGGAACAGTGGCCCCACCACGTCGCCCACGATGGAGAGGCGAGCTTGGTTCGATCCGAACACGTAGTAACGGTCCACCTGAGTTCAAATGTACATATCAATCAGTAATATGCGTTTCAAATAAGAATTGGATCACACTCGCAGATAACTTCACTCGGTAGCCATATCTCTTTCTCGCTCTGTCTAGTGATGGCGCGAGAGAGCGACAGCAAAATGGCGTCCTGACAGTCCTATTCTTATTTGAAACGTACAATATAGGGAGTGGTCACGAAATCACTATTTTCCACCAAAAACATCCACGGTCACGGACACCAACAAACATCACGAATCGTTGGGAAAAATTGGCTGTCAATAGTGATTGTGCAGCTAACTTCAGGCCACTATGAACGACGACGGTATTAACTATCGTGGTTGGTGGTGGTTTTTCGTCATCTGTCAAAAAGCGCGCGAAAAGAGAAAAGGAATAAAAATATCGGAAGCAGCATAGAACTAGGAGAACGGCAGCTAATATTAATTCCTTCAGCTGAGGTCATGATACTTTCTGATGTTCTGAAAAACATGTTCTGTTTGAGTCTTCCAGCAAAAGAACAAAATTGGCAATTTGACACATCAGTGGTCGTTGTTCGGTCACGATTTCAAGTCCGGTTTGTTTAGCTTGTTTACGTAACCGACCCATAGACACCCATACCAAATATACAAAAAAAAATGTCTGGACCACAGCATTTTTTTCGCATACAAAATGTACAGAATCGTGCGCCGTTTCGGCAAAAAGAAAAATCTGTATTGTGTGTATCCATTTTTGATAAACAAGGTCCAAATATATACTCATGATGCTGAGTGTGTTAAATAATTAGGGAACACACAATGAGGTTTAAAAAAAGAATAGTATGAACCGTGCGCCATATTGCTGTCGCTCTCTCGCGCGTCATCGCTAAACAGAGCGAGAGAGATACAGCTACGGGCTAGTGAAGTTAGCCGAAATCCCGTCCTATTATTACTCTAAACACATAGTAGTAAGCGCTCTCACCTCGTAAGGAATGATGGGCGTCTCGGTGACGTTGACATGCATGTACTGGAACACGTACGCTCGGTTGGACAAGTCGAGCAGCACCGACTGGTGCCGATGTTGCGGGAGACCGTCCGCCTGGGGAGCACAAGGATTGGTGAACTTAAGTTTTACGGTTCGCCTCTCATTTTATTTACGTGAATACATCTGCAACGGCATCTTATTATATAAGTATATCCATCAGTGTCTCCAAATGCACGGTAATTACGGTGCATAAACAGAGATGCATGGCGGGGCTGTTGCCAGTGCGAGTGAGACAGCGAAATCACCATCTGGAGACACTGATATCCATGCATATTATTATTATTATATCCATACACATATGTATACCACACAGATTTTAGCACATAAATTACACACGCACACCCTCTCAAACACATACACCAACCATCTCACACTTTCTCCTACTAACAAAAGCACAAACACAATGTAAGGGAAGAACGGTCCCTCCTAATACAGGTTATTGTTAGCTTAAAAGGAGGGTCCAAGGAATTGTAAAAAATTATTTTGTGTATAAATAAAATAAATTGTAATTTGTATCTGCATCTATATGACTGTCGTTTATTCTGAATACCCCTGAACCCGAGGAACTCTATTCATCACAAAACAAAAGTTGTACAAAATTTTATGTTCTCCAATTTTGACACAACAATTTTTAACCTAGATGGCGCTGTGGAGGAGATATTCTCGAAAAACTAGTTTTTAGTACCATTTTTCCGAGATGGCGACGCGAGCGGCGGTTGCTCAACGTCGAAAACTTGGCATATTAATTAGGACACCCAACCCGGACAGCCGCAAAAATTTGGAATGACCTACCACCACCTTTGCGTAAATACATGTGTTCTGTTACCTTTAAAAAACATATCAGAGTATGTATTCTCACCAAGCAATGTAATTAATGCTGCTTCGTTATTTAAGCTTCTTTTCTTTTATTTTGTTTTTATAATTATTGTGTTGCATGTTATTATTTTATTCTCTATTAATTCTGTTTTTTTTTTGTGGACATTAGACATTTTGATTAATTTATTATTTTTTGTTATATTTTAATTATGAATGATTCCTAGTTTAATGTATATAGGTACAATTTCTTCTTCATTATTATTATTATTTTACCCATACCTGCCATTGTATTTTTGTATCATATGCTTTAAAAAGGGGCAAACTGAAAATCAGCGCTGCAAGTTGCTTCAACTTGTAGTATTTGCTGAGTTTGCTCCTTTTTGCCATTTTGCATTATGTTGCACTCTTTTTTTTTTCCTTTTTGTGTGTTTTTTTTTTGGCAAATAAATTTATTTCACTTTCACTTTCACTTTCAAACTGTACTAAAGTACCAAATTCGAACACTCGATGACCTTTTGTAAGGCAGAACCTACCCAAAGACTGGATCAATACATCTTTAGCAGATATTGTTACAGATGAAATGTTCTCCGCTCACCTCGACAAGAATCGTCTTAGTGTAATGGTGTTGTCCAATGAGCGTGGACGCGTGTATCCGGACACTGATCTCGCCGAGCCTCGTCGGTACGACTGGCAGGTACACCGTGGCCGCGTCACCCGCCAGGATGTACACGAAGAACTGATGCTCGCCGAACGACGTGCGCGGGTTGTACGAGCGGACCTGCAGAAATATACAATTTTTAGAAAAAGAATTCATCCATCCGTCAGTCCGTATTCGTCCACTGCTGGACATAGGTCTCCCTAATATTACGCCACTCTTGGCGGTCCTCAGTCATCCTCATTCAGCCGCCACCCGCAACGTCCTTCAGATCGTCAGTCCAGCGGGCACGAGGGCGGCCTACGCTACGCTTTGCTGTACGTGGTCTCCACTTCAACGCCTTACGGCCCCAACGGTTATCACGTCGGCAACAAATATGGTGAGTCCACTGCCACTTCAACTTACTTATTCGGCAAGCTATGTCGGTCACCTTCGATCTCTGACGGATATCTTCGTTTCAGATTTTATCCATCAGAGATATCTCCAGCATAGTATTTAAAAGAAAAAGAATTTAACAATACAAATTTAAAACAAAATTAAAATACCTACAGACCACCTGGTGGATGAATCGATGGTACTAACAAAATTGCCGGAAGATCTTGGATAGGATCAGCTCAGGACAGTAAATAATAATACTAGTGGCGAGAAAGAAAGCCACATTGGTCGTTTATTTCTTAAAACACGATGATACCGCTCCGTATTTCCACCTAGAATAATACTCACAATGCCATTCTCCTCGACATGCACAAACTTGTAGTCCTGCGAGGCTGTGAGCACCACCACCGCCTCTATAGCAGTGGGCTGGTAGTTGAACACGGCCACGCGCAGTCCGAGCTGCTCGCCCTGCCGACACCGGTCCGGACCTTCCACCTTGATGAAGAACGGCAGCACACCCGTGTACTGCGGATATAAAAGTTATTTAGTAAGGGGAGATATAAAATGTAAAGGAGACGGTCAGTTCCCCATAAGCAAAATGCCTTAGGAGAGTACACAAATATATAGTGGTCAATGATAAAAAACAAATTCAAAATAACACGGTTTGACTATCCATTTAAAACGGACTTTTTTAATAACTTTTTATGATAAATCGTTTTTCTTTTGAGGTTATTTTCATATGGCAATGCGAAAATAAACTTAGCGCGTTTGAAACGTTCATAGTTGTAACAATGTTTCACGATGATTCTGATATATTTAAAAGGGTCATGCTCGAATGTCAGTCGTAATGTAATCTCTATCAAAATCCAGAAGAAAAGCATGAATCGTGAAATAAAAAGCTGAGACTGCCGATTGCGTCACACATGACTCTATCAAAGCACGCTGGAAGCGTAGTTTGTGGACTACTTGGTAGATGGCGCGCTTTCGTTTCGTTCGGTGTTCGCTCTCATTTATTATTGTAATATCTGTGTCCCTGTTATTTTGAAAGTGAAACTAGCTACGAATAAATCTAACAAAAATTATAGTATAAATTTATTTCATGTACGCTGTTAAGGCAGATTCTGACCGTCTCCTTTAATGGGGAACTTGTTATCATAAATCAAATTGGCCAGGGTCAGCTGTTTTTCATTTGCAACTCTGGGACCAAGTCTTTGTATTACTATCACTCGGGGCTTGCTTCGAACAGAAGTTGTTTTCGTTGTTTATGTGCGTACTTGTGAATAGATTTTTGTGATTTAGCGAGACAATTGTTATTTTTCACCAGTTTTTGTTTATTTTACTGTGTTTATCTCACATCTATTTGTTTGTTAATTTCAGTTACATTTGCCATAATGACTATT
This sequence comes from Ypsolopha sequella, assembly GCA_934047225.1. NCBI lineage: Eukaryota > Metazoa > Arthropoda > Insecta > Lepidoptera > Ypsolophidae > Ypsolopha > Ypsolopha sequella. Next base: position 4,365,823 of record OW204002.1, on the reverse strand, counting down.
GAGTGCTGTTCATTCAACTTATTTTATCATACTTCAAAGACACTGTCATCATCAAATCATCACGGCTTTTATGTATGGTAAAAGTGGGGCCTTATCTAATTAAGAATTCTTAGAACTGGCGCTTGCATCACGCGGTGTTTTTTTTTGATCGGTATTACCAACGTCATAATTCCACCCCTCGCCACTGATAAACACATTTTTATTTTACTATCATTCGGGGCTTACTTCGGACAGAGCACTACTTTCATTAACTGTCTAAATTTCATGGCGACCCTGCCCGCTTTAAAACTTTGTAAAACCGGCCAAGTGCGAGTCGCACGAAGGGTTCCGTACCATTATCTATAATAATACAGATCGCGCCAATCTAGTACGCTCGAAAGTTGCTCTTCCCATGAACGGCCCATACATTTTGTTCCTGCTGATGCGAATCGCCCCGTGTTTAGAGGCGACTAAAAGTTTGGCGCGATCTGTACTTGTTAACTTGTAAAGGCTACTTAGCTATGATAGTTTTCCTTTTAATTTCGTTATGTGTACTACTGCCATGATTTGTTTCACGTCTCCAAATACAACCGTTTTGCTGGCAGGGGGAGGGGACACTTGACTCTAACAAAAATTAACACTCTTAAGCTTAATATTTCGCAAACGGAACCCTGAATCGAAAAATGGTTGTATCACACCCCCAATATTTTTAAATTACCTATCCAACGACACCCCACACTAGGGGAGAAACGAGAAAAAAAAATCATCCCCACTTTACGTGTAGGGGAGGTACCGTAAACAAAATCTTTTTCAAAGTTTTACTGTACGACTTTATCGGCGTGATCAATATTTATACACATGCCAAATTACAGCTTTCTAGTACTAATAGTCTCTAAGCTAAGCCGCGGAAAGACAGACAGACAGACGGACATGGCGAAACTATAAGGGTTCCTTGTTGTTGACTACGGAACCCTAAAAAACAGTTAAAACAACTCCATAAGCAGAAGTAGTAGCACTATAACAGTTTTAAATAATGCAACGAACATGTATCGGTATAGGGTTCATGCCGAGCCCTCGCTCCGGCGACATGCTGAAGGCGGACACGGTCCAGTGCGCCGGCGTGCGCGGCACGTCCACCGTGAACACGTATCTGCCGTGCGGGCCGATGTTCACGTCGCGCCACAGCCACACGTTGTCGTACTGCCGCAGGATGCGGTTGAACCGGAACTTGCGGAAGTGGGTCAACTCGAACGAGTTGTCGTGCTCGCCTGCAGGGGAACGTGAGAAACTAAATTTGGGACTCATGGCGACAGCATATTGGCTTAGTAAGCTAAATTATGAAGCCACAGAAACACTTCTCGTAATTCCTAAATAATTAATTGTTTCCTGTTCTGTACACCTGTATTTTATTATCATTAACTAACATAATATCAATAAACATAAATGGGGAGAAGATGAGACCTAAAATACAGTTTGTTCTCAAACTAGCTTAGGTCTCAGGGCTCATATTAGCAAGGCTTAACATTTGCAACTAGTAGGTACTTGAAAATCCGCTATATTATACCTGTAATGTATAGTACCTATACTACACTAATGTCTATACTCATATGTGAACATATGTATATTGCTGTGCATACCTACCAGTATATTGTAAGAAAAGTTATATTTATTAATTATGTTCTATTAATTGTACATTTTTTAGGTTAAGCTATTTCTGGTATAAATAAATAATTTTGATTTTTTGATTTGATTTGATTGATAAGGGAATATTGGTGTCGATTCGGTGTAACACGATGTAACTTATTTGACAGGCCTAAACTTAATTTAGTATTTTTCTTTCTGTATCGAAAAGACAAAGACAGGGCGCTCAAAATAAGGTTAGTCTTGTCAAATAAGTCAAGTTTTGTTGCACCGAATCGACACCATTATGTTTGGAAATTTACAACCTATAAAAGGGCCTGTAGCTGGTTTACATTACAGAAACGCAGAGATATGCATGATTTGCGAAGTTAGATTATATTTTTAATCCATGCTAGGCGTACAAACTAGTAATTGAGGCAAACTGAAGTGAGTTGATATACTTTTAACAAGAGAATAACCAAAATAACTTACAGTTGGATTCGTCAGTCTTATCAGAACAATCAAAGATCCCGTCGCATCGTTTGCTCAGCGGATAACAACCTCCTTCCAAACATTCGCCCTGGATAGAAAATTGTATGCATTTTAATTAACTATATATTACACACACACTATATTTCATTAATTATACATAGTATTACAAACCTGTCCATTACTCTCGTTGCAAGGCGAGTAGCGCCGCGTGATGGGGACATCACTGAACACCACAAGACCTGCGAAGCTGTGGAATAAACATCACATATATAATTTACTTCCAAAGCTACAGCATTAATGTTTATAACATCTTTAATCCCTTGAAAATGTTGTAATATCCAAAATCGGTTGAGAGAAAAACTGTAAAAATAAAAGTGACACCATATTGAGACTAGTACAAGAATTTGTGGATATATTAATAATTTGAAATATTCCGCTAAACATTCTTACTATGCTATTCAAAATACAGATTCAAGCACCGCCCGCCCTTCCGCATAAAACATGCACAAGCAAAGCAAGCAGCACGAGCACAAAATAAAGCAATCTTAAATAACAAGCAAGAAAATATTTTGAATAGCATGATAAGAGAATTTAGCGGAATATTGCAAATTATTTATATATCCACAAAGTCATGATGGACTTCCGCAAAGAAACGCCTTTTTCAATCAATTTTACTAGTACAGGTGCTTTTAATTAAGAAGTGTCTCCAGTTTCACCAAGTCCCGACAATTGCAAGTATACATTTTATTAACATTTAGGTAACCGTTTATATGCTAATGAAATATTAATGTTTAACAGTAGTTTACCGTCAGCGAAAAGTATTTTATGATTTAGCTGCAATTATATAAATCAGAAAAAAAAGGTCCAAGTGCACTCCCTTGTACAACACCAGAGCGTATTTAGTAATATTTCAGATTGTAGTTATGTGAGTTACGTGGATAGTGTCGCTAATGTATGATATTATTTGTTGTTTTTCTCCTATATTTGGTATTCCCAGTGCTACTTCCGAAGTAGAAGAAGTAGACCGCGATATGTGGTCACAGGCTTTTGCCCAGCAGCGGGAAACTGAGAGGCTTAACTAAAAGAAAAGGTATTGATAATCCAACACTCACGCGAAGGTCCTATTGGCGTCAATCCCGAAAGTGGAGGATGAGAAGTAGACGAGCTCGTCGGCGACGCCGGAGTGCGAGTGCCACGTGTACGCGAACGTGCCGTTAGTCGCCTCGTCGAAGCGGGACATCTTCGATATCACCTGTACGGGAAATACGGGCGATACAGCTAATGTTCCCGTAGCACGATAACGCGCGACTTTGTTTGTCACGCGTTTTATTGCGCGCAATCGACCTATCATAGCGCTTACTTTGGTCGATGTCCACGATAAAATGTGTGACAAATGAAGTCACGCGTCATCGTGCTACGAGAGCTGGACATACGCTACCTCAAACATATCGTCAAAATAGATATCGGACTGTTCTGGTTCCTGATTGAAAGAGATCGTATAACATCAAGTGTATACTGGCTGCTACGCCATTTCTATAATGTGTCGCTTGTCAAGATTTTTCACCTGTCTATCAAAATATTTTCTCGTTAGCTGTTCACATATTATTTTAAACTAACTAAAAATACCTAACTAAAGTTCCTTTACTTTAACTTCGTTTTATCATTCCTTCCACTACGCTTACTTTCTGCACCGTATTACTGTTTCAAGTTAAATACCTTTTTTGTAAAAAGATGTCAGTTATTTTTTAACTTTTGTATGTCATTATAATGTTATGTAATATTCGTAAGATGACAACCCCACTGAGGGGTCGAAATATAGCCTTAAAATAAAAACCATTAACTGGTAATTTAATACAATTGATTATGTTATTGGACAGTACCTAAAAATGTTCTATTCCAGAACCGAAAAGATAGACTTTACAAGTAAGAAATATAGTTTACCTTGGCATAAGTAAGCTCGTTGCCGGCCTGCATGGTGTAGAACGCGTTGTCTATGCCCGACAGCCCCACGTACGCTCCAGGTTCACCAAAGATGGCAACTTCCACGCGCTCACCCGTGCGATGTTTTCGGTTGTTTATGTACACGGTGAACTGGAACAAATTACTTATTAAAATATTGGAACAGTGATTAAAAAACCTACCAGGGTTTTAAGGAGGCAAGTAGTTTTGCAAACCTGAATGGTTAAGATCAATCTTTTTCAGAATACGTCCAATAGACAAATATGACGTATGGTGCTGTGTACTTTGCTAATCTATACTATTGTTAAAGTATTAAAAAACTAATGTCTGTACACTTAATATTTTTTCAAAATTTTGAATGAAATGGTTTATTAGTACTGTACTGGAGCCAAAACTACCATTTTTAGATGTTTATTACTGTATGTCTGCATGTATGTATGTTCTGTTTTAATTCGAGAACCACTCAACGAATATTGATGCGGTTTTCTTTATTATCATCGTAGTGATCTCTGTCAACATATTATAGGCTATAAGGGGTATTGATAAAATAACGCCCAAACCGCAAACGGGGCAGTTATTGAATGAACGCGGTCGTATATATATTCAATATTCATACCAGAATCAAAACAATTTTCTATTCATTAAGTTAAGTAGGTAACGTACATTGTTCCTGGAGATGCCGTTGACGGGGAAGGTGAGCGAGTCAGCGAGGATGTTCCCGCGCTCGGTGCACCAAGCGACCACCGTCGCGACCGGCGCCATCTCCGCCGCCAGCGTCACCGCGAACGTGCGGACACCCTCCTGTTTCATAATACATTATTGTACAGTTCTCGCAATCCATGACTATTTTTTTTTATTTATTTAAAAAGGCACATAAAGAATCTAAACAAATGACATCCATAAAATACATATTAGGTATTTACATATGAAATTGCCGTTTTTTATAGAGAATTTGAAGGAAAATCAATTTTCAGTTCTAGCATTTTTGTTTTTTTTTGTGTTATATACCTAAATATGTAATATATACATAATATATATTTTTATGTAATTTTTTATGTGTATGAATGAGACAACATTAAGCTAACAGCAACATTAATTTAATTTTTAAAAGTGTCAGCTGTAAAAAGTTATTACGAATCTTATCATGGAAATGGATGGCATTTAGGACGAACTGTTTTTGAAGATTTAATTTTTATAATCAAACTGAAAATAAAAACAAAATTTAATACGTAGATGTAAAACATTGAAAAAATTTTCAAACAAAAAACAAATAATTGAAATAGCTACTGAATTACAGGAAATATGAACTCATGAATCTGTAAGAAAATTTCCGCAATTTCATATATTCAATTTTAGATGTATTTTTATTACTAACATTATTGTAGATACTGTTTGTATTATATGGCTTTTTGTTGGCCGAAATAAATGAATTATTATTATGATAATAATATGTAAAGACCTATGATTAAAACAAAGACTAAAAACATAAAGATTTACATCTATGACAGATGTACACAACATTTGTGATTGACGACTACAATTTGTAATTGTAATAAGTCGTGTAAATGCACTAGCGTGCATGCCTGCCAGAGCGTGTCGTCCACGCACATTGGACCATGTCCAAGCTAAGCAGAATAAGTCGTTGTAAATGGCAATAACTAGAAGAAATTCTAGCTGTTTTAGTGTCATGTTAATATGGATAAATACAAAGCAAAATCTAAATAGAGTTCCACCAAAGCTTAAATGAAGGAAAACAACGTGACAACTGATAATGTATGCAAGTTGCTCATAAATAATACATAATCCAAATTTGGTAAGCCAATCTTACAAATAAAATATTATTTTTATTATTACTTACTACATTGAATGTTTAGGCTTTTTGGAATATTGTAAATTTTATTATTTATGTAAGTCAACAATATGATATGCATTTTACTATCAGTGGAAACATTATTGGTATCAATTTTTTTCTAGTTTTCAAGTTGCTATAATTTGTTTTAAAACTGTTTGTTTCCCTAAGTATAAATAAATAAATAAACATGAACCGGTTTCGTATGCGATATTCAATATAAATTGAGGGAGACAAAGAGCAGTCTACCTCACCCACTCTGGTGGTTCTTATTTTAACTATTTTCTCTTATACCACGGGTTACCCCCTCAACGCTTGATGTAAGAGGAATAAAATTAAAAAATCGGTGGTAGCCCTAATTAAAAAATAAAAATATTATAAGTTTTAGCTAAATTGAACACATTGAAGGGGTGACCTGTTGTAAAACAGGAAAAAGTTAAAATAAGAAGCACCCTAATAATCATAGTAGGTATACTTCCAGCTTTTGCTACGGTAGGGGCAACGAGTGATGGCAACTATGACAGATGCGCTTAGTGTTGGGGGAAAATTTAAAATTTCGGTTGATGGTTGATAACAAAAACCAAGTGTTTCAACATAATGTGACACAAAAGCCAAATGTGCCAAATCTGCTTACAAAGTAGCCATAAAATCTAGAATGTGACTGGTTTACAATTATATAGTTTGGAAAGAAGCCGTAGGATTAAGGAGAGAAAAACCCTTTATTTATTTTCAATGCATGTGCTCGTAAAGGCCCACTTCTTATGCATCAAAACCGAACAAAAAGTCGATTATTTTGCCCTAGGGCTTTATTATTATTATTTTTTTTATTTGTTCACAATGGTTGGCTAACCTGCAGCCTTTCCTGTGTACCATAGACGTTATACTTTTTTTTCCACTGTTTAACGGCTCTGGATACAGTCCTTTTGAGCCAATTATAATTTAAAGTTCACAAGATTATATTTGTTTTCATTTCCTCACACTATGCATTGAAAAATGTAGTATGATACACGGGCGTAAGGGAATAAATTACTCGGTTACGGTTAAAACACTCGCTACGCTCGTGTTTTAAATCGTCCTCGTGATTTATTCCTTTGCGCCCTTGTAGCATAAACTACTATTATTAAGATTCAGCCACTATCACTCCCCGTTGAATTGCCTTAAATTGTCGTCTTCTTGAGTTTTCAAAAATGAGAAAGTTTTGCTATTAAGTCTTTGTTTCTATAACAATCCTATTGCAAAATAACGGCAACATGAAAATCGAAAAATAATAACCGAAATGAACAGTATGTACGTAACTATCAACAATAAAGTATCACATTGTTTTAGTGACACTTGCAAATAAATAATTACGAAACTTGGTAGGCATTTAAACGTCATACTTTAGTCGAATAACATAGTAGGTGTGAAGTCCGCTGCCAGAATGCCCCAAACTTAGGCAACTGCGGCGCCATCTGCGACTTAATTCCCACCCGCAAAGTTATATGGCGAGCAAAGAGCAGTAACTGACCGGCATGATCTCTTGTCCCGCGGTGAGGATGATGCCCTTCGACATGACGAGGTAGTTGAAGTACTCCACGTAGAAGTTGGTGCGCACGTGGAATATTATGTACTCGCCCACCTGCACACGAGGAAAGATTTAACATTACATACATACATGGATTCTTTACTATTATACATATAGCGATGCACGACATGTATAAAATGTAGTGTTTCCGCGTACACCCTTTTTACATCCCAACGTGACAGGGGGTGCGCTTTAAAGCCGAACTTCGGCACAGATACATGCTTTTTAGGGCATGCAGTGTTTTCCTTCGCCAACTTCGCCATGCACATAATTTCCGAAAAACACATTGGTGCATGTTCCAACGGCAGGATTAGAAGCAGAGACTCAAGAGTGATAGCCCATCGTCCTAATGAGCATTTATAAAATGAGATTTGACATCAAGTTTTGAACTGATCTGTGTGATTTAAGGCCTGAAAACCAGCACGTTGCAGTGTGTGTCGCAATGCTTTTTCTGACTCGGGCTCCATTGTTACTTTAACACACAAATATTTCCATCCATATTGTTTTAATAAGATGTATATTTTACGCGATACGACGGTGTAACGAGCTGCAAGTCGGTTACGTCCCCCGCCACTCTTTAACCACCCTCTCCCTTATCTTACCCTGGCATCATTGGTACTGGTAGATATCCGTATATGTCTGTTCTTGGGACTGTAATGCGCTAGGAAGTGCACGTCGGCGGTGGCGTGGCTCCCTTGAGCGTCGATCAGCTGAGCGGAGAGACGGACGCCGGTCACAGAGTTCAGCACTTCGCGGTAGTTCCGGTCGTTTTGGAGCTCTGTTATATAAACATTTGTATTATTATATGTCGTTCAACACAAGACACCAGCCGAAACCCTTATTGCAAGGATTTAAGACTTATAACGGCTTGATTTGCTTGCCGTCTGAGATAAAAGACAAGTAACACTTGCATTTGGTGAAACTTGGAGACGGATGATGATGATGAATGGACATTTGTATCCGTTTTAAAATATCTATACATATCTTTATTTATTTACCCAACCGGTTTTAGGATTAAATCATTATCAACGGGTTTTGAAGATGCAATCTTGTACTATTGCGTGCATTATTTACGAAATGAATATTGGACTGAATCGAGGTGAAAGACAGGAACTGTTAAAGCGGATCTCGACCGCCTGGGATCGAAAACTGGACCGATTGTGCTAAAACTTTGCAACTGTAGGGGGAGAAAAATTCGGAAAATCTTGAAAGACATTACATTAAAAACATTTTTAAGCGTATTTTCAAGCTGAAGCTTGAAATAAGTTACGTTAGAACAGGCGATGGCAGAATACAGTGCTACTTTGGATCTTGGCTTTCTAGACAAAAGCTGAGTTTTTCAACAGTATTTAAAATTATATTTGAAGGGTACAGGGAAAGAACAAGGAATGTCACATCGTGAGGCAGGGCTAGAATAATTGTATAAATAATAAAAACTTTTTTTTTTGTGAACAGGTAAAGAAACACCTTAAAACAGAGTTTACCGAAAATTAACACACAATCTTATTTTACCAAGTGAAAAAAAAAGCAAATACAAATTATCCCCACATTTATTTTAGGCCGAAAATAAAATATCTATTAAAGTTATTTATACATTTATTATAGCTCTTCCTTACGATGTGACATTCCTTGTTCTTTCCCTGTACCCTTCATTTGTCTTATCTTGTAGCATTGCAATATTTGTAATACTTCTTGATCCTTATTTTTCGATAACCTCTTTTGGTTTTGCTGGCACTCGAAGCCAAATGTAACTTTTTAAATCTAAATTCAAAATTTTCTCTTTTCGTAAAACAAAAGAATGACTTCTTGGGAGAATTTTCCAAAGAAATGGTTGCCGATAAAAAAATTATAAATATCTGAACTATAATTATAATTACCATATTGTTACTGATAAAACTTTGTATCTGCTGAAATAGAAAGGCTGCCTAACTGCAAGTATGTAAATATAATAATTCAATGTGAAACTCTATCCAAGTCATGTCTAGCTCACTAAGACTGAACTGGTATTTCGATTATTGAGGAAGCCAGATGCGTCTTGGACAGTTCTTCAGTTACTGTCATTGTTCCAGCCTTTCCTTTTGGACTACTATCTTCCTACTCTCCTCTCCTATCCTGTTCTACCTTCGACCACTATCTTCGAAAATTGATGGACGTATCTGGACGCTGTGCCACTCGAGCTTGATAGCCACCTGCGCTCACCTAGGACTAAATCGAGGCCAGTGCTGTCTTTTTTTAAATACTTTAATAAACCTGATCTTTTCCTCCTTCCTTATTGTAAATATATCTATTGAACTACGATCCACCTTTTAATCTGCTCCCGCTAGCTAGCCCGGTTGCAATCTTACGGTTAAACGTCAGTCGCTTAGCGCAAAGTGCAAAGCACAAACTTTGTTTTTCTTGTTTAGAAATTAAAAATTGAAAAACATTTTGGTATGTTGCAGTTAACACCAATAGTTTACTGTTAGTGATGTTTATAAAGCATGAGTTTAAAATTCAATGCACAATTAGTCATGATCTGGTCCAAACAAAGTTAAAACAGCATTTTAAGTTGATTTGGACCCACAGAACTATTAATAAGGAATATAAATGCCATGGAAGCCGTGACTGCGACGCACCGATTTGATCAATACGTCAAGACATAACCCGCGGGCCTCTCATTTCTCAACCGAACGCGTTAGAACAAACATACTGTAAAAATGGTGTATTGCACCGTGGCAAATTGTTGTAACTCTTCAAATAACGCAAATAAGACATCCAAAGGAATTTCATTTCACTCGTTAGTAATTTAAACATGAATTTACTGTGATATTTACAGAATAAACCATGCGGTAAATAAAATTCCAACCTTACCATGAAATATTTAGCGTTGTAGCGAGTAACGTTGAAATTAGACAACATTTTGTCCATTGCAGGTTACGAGTATAAAGAGTGTCACACATTGAGTTAGAATATTAACGCCGCAATGTATATTTTTTCAAACATTATCAACACGGACCTAACTGTGTCATAGGACGGCCGCTGGTCATGGCTTTTAACACATATGTGTAATAGCTTGGCACAGTGGCATGACGTGTTTGGTATTTTAAATACTCGTAGGTTAAGAAAATAGGTTAAGTTTGTCAATTTATTGTTAACTCTATTTTATTTATGATATTTTTCCATATTCGACTGACGACGATCCCAAGTGGGTCGAAATATATCTCGAAAATTTTCTTTTTTATTCAATTTCTACTTTAATATTCATAAGAATCTGTATATATATATATATATATATATATATATAATAAAACGGTTAAAAAAGTATTTTACATCTAAGCTTCATAAAAATACGGTGTTATTTTGGCTATATGAAGACGGATGAATCTGTGTGTGCGCCGCGTATGTTTACTAACTAGGTAATACTACGTTATTCTAAAAAGTATATGGTATTAAATTATATATATAAAATTTGTGTCACGCCATCCCCGTGTTTGAACCAGATCATAACTAATTGTGTATACAATTTCAAACTCATGCTTTATAAACCTCACTAATACTGAACTGGCTTGAAATGCCACAGATCAAAATATGCACTTTGCGCTAAGCTACTAAAGTTTAACCTTAATATCGTTATGAAATAACTATGTATAGTAATTTGTGATCTTTTAAATATATTTTTGTTTTTTTTTTAAAAAGCCACCTTGGCTACCTTTTCCATCAAGTTAACAAGTAAATCACAATCAACTCACTCAGCAGCTTGTACAAGTCGACCTCGAGATGCCAGACAGCTTTATGTCCGGGCACTAAGGTCGGGTGTTGCGGGTCGACAGCGCCACCTCTGCCTTCCACTTGCACGTTCACTATCAGGGACACGCCCGCCGCTTGCCAGGCTGGTAGTGGCGAGCCGTCGTGGTAAGAAACCACCATCTACAAGATATCGTTTATAGGCAAACCGGATAACTAAGGCGTCGTCCTAATAGAACGCGAATACGCGATCATCGCAAGTTCGCGCGAATTTTAGTCGTACGAATCCGCGATCAAACATATTGATGTCGAATAGGTGACCTAATTGGCTTTCGCACGATGTCGCGCGACTAAAATGTTTGATAATCTATTCGCGCGAACTAAACTCGTACGAACGCGCGATTAAACATATTGATGTCAAAATAGGTGTTAGGTAGATTTCATGCGTCAACAGGCGCTCAAACCGAAACCAGCCCTAAAGTCAACTTAGTGTTGCGTTGTCTATGTACTGTCAATACACATTCATTGGTCACATTCTTCAACGTTTTTAATATATTTTATATTTATTGATCATTATGAAGAAATATACAAATATGAAAAAGTAGCTAAGAGTCGCTAAAGCCTTTTTAGGGTCTAAGTCTTGAAAATAAACCGCTAAGAACCTCAAAAATCCGCTAGATCTAGTGACAAAGTCGCTGAAACGGCAACACCGCCGCGGCGCGATGATCGCGTATTCCCATTCTATTAGGACCAGCCAGTTTTTGTTATCGCGCGACCATACGATGGTCGCATCGCTTACTCGCGTGATAATCGCGTAGTCGCGTTCTATTAGGACAACGCCTTAGTCTTCGCCCGCGTCGTTACAGGGACGCGGTGGATGTCGACAAAGGGAATCGCACGGGGACTGGGGGGCAAGAACCTTTTCAACCAGGCAGGCAATAAAGTGATCGTATAATGGTACCGTTTTTTTCTTTTTGTATTATTAATACTTGGGTTTTTTTAATTCTGTATTTTCGCGATTTCGAATTAATAATATAGGGGTACGGATATCTAGGTTTAAAAATCCCAACTCGTGTGTGACACACAAAAATGTGTGTGATTGTGTGTATAAATGCTAGCCTTAGTTGTAAATCTGTACTAACCGTTTATAAATTGTTTTGTAAACCTTACTTCATTATTTTATTTTAAATATATTATTTTATTCAGATATGTCACCAATTAGTTCCTACAGAGATAATGTGTTTGGGGAAAGCGTAGAGGAAGTAAATTTAATTAACCTTTAACTTATACTTTAATATGTGTCTATGTGTCATTTACTTGTGTGTCTTTTCCATGAAATAAATAAACTCACATAGACATCGAACGGCATAGCAGGCTTGAAGACCTGCGGCGACCCGCCGAGGAAGGTGACAGCGAGCGAAGAGTTGTATATCCTAGCGATGCTGTAGCCCTCGATGACGTCATCCAGGAAGGGGTCCCCGACGGACGCGGTTATGATCACCTCCACTCCGTCCAGCTGCGGGACCAGCTGCGCCAACTCCGACATCGGGTACTTGAAGTCGTACGTGCCGTTGAACTGAGGAATAACTTCGGATTAGACTGGGAGAGAATTCAGTCGTTTCTTAAACTTCAATGTGCTATTTTTCTCTGCTTTTAGGGTTCTGTAGTACCTAAAAGGTACAAAAGGAACCTTTATGGTGAGACTCCGTTGTCCGTCCGTCCGTATGTCACAGCCTCGTAACTTTAGCACCGTTAAAACATGAAATTTGGCACAAAAATTGCATTAATTTGCCCACATATCACGGTGTAAAAAAAATATGAAAGGTTTGAAATTGTTCAAAATATTTGCAAAACAAAGGTTAAGAAAAATAAAAAATATTGTCCTAAAAATACAATATGGGTATCAAATTATAGCTATTAAAATTTTGATGTACTTTGTAAAATATATATATATATACTTTTACTATATTTACTGGCAATGGTTTCAAGAATATTCACGAAAAAAAATTGCAAAAATAATTTATTATACACAATACGGAGTATACGAGTCTGACTCGCAATTCGCCGGTTTTTTTAGAATAAATAGATCATTTATGTAATTTTAACCCGATTTTATAAGTGTTTTAGTATTTACAGTAAGTGACATTATCACATAGATATCATTATTCTTATCATTTGCATCATCATATTAAGTTGAACGGTCGGCTCCTTGAGATCTAAGGATGCGTTCAAGAAAAATTAAATATTCCTATGGAAATGTGTAGTGATGACGTCACTTTAGGTTAAATGCACGCTTATTTTAAAATCTGTCCACTAAAAACAGTTAAGGGAAGCTATTCCTCGAAACGTTTTTCGAATCGTAATATTGGCAAGAAAAAAATTGTACTCTGACATTTTTCTCTTTTTCTATCGGCTCTCTTCTCAAGAATCCCCTTCGTTCAGCGCACCATGCTAAAAACCGTGAATTTAGCTGTAAATTATTTTATTTATTTATTTATAACACTTTTTGCACATTTACACAAATAACTTAAAAGACAAAAGAAACAATTAAACATGCTGTACAATGGCCGGCACTTACTGCTAATAGCAATATCTCCCAGTAAATTATTAAAAAGTTTTAAATTCACACGACCATGAAAAATCAAATTAATTATGTAATATATATTTTTTTCATATAGTGCATTATAGCGCAACAAAAACATTTAATGTAAAGTGGTTACTATTAAAACAGATCTCATGTAGAGCCAAGATGGCTTGGCCGTTTTATCGAACTAAAATCACGACAGACCCCCGATAAAAACAATAAGAAGCTCACCAAAAATTGTAATTTTTTTCTGAATCACTTCCTTCTTTCAAAGTTAAAGTGGCAAAGATTTTGTGTAACCATCACACATGATTTATTGTTATATTTATTGTTAAAGTGGAGTTTTTCCATAAAAATTGTTGTTAATATTTTTCATTATACATATATATTTTAAGGTTTATAAGGCATTTTATTGTTTGTATCAATTTTCAGTATGTGTTATTAATTATGTTGTTGTGTTAATGTGTAGCGTATAATTTGTTTTGTATGTCTTTATATGGTGCTATAGGTTTATTCGTGTGTCTTTATGTACATACTTTTTCATTGTATTGTGACTGCAATACAATGAAATGCAATGTCATGCAAACAAGGCAACTTAGTTTGGCAGACAGGGTAACATCCATGCGGATACCTACACTTAGTAGATGAATGCTCGTTCCCTTTCTCTAATTATAATTTAATTATGTTTGTTTAAGTCTGTTGATCTGTTGAGTGTATGCAAAAAAGTTTTTGGTGTGAAAATAAATGATGTCTTATGTCTTACTGTTTGATACCTTAATAAATAAAAATAAAAAATAAAATAAAAAAGGTTGCACAATACTCACGTATCTCAAATAAGGCAGTTGATCGTAGTAAGGATTGTTGTAGTAGTTGGTGTAAGTGTTGGAGGTGCCGGTACCGTACGTGTTGTAGTTGGGGTTGGTCTGAGAGTTGAGGTTGTTCTGGTAGCTCGGGTCGCGCTGGTTGATCGCGTACGAGACCGGGTCCGGCTTCGTCATCCAGAACGGGTACTTCTCGTCCTGGGGGAATACGGTAACGGGGTCAGTTGCGTTCCTAAACGCCCGCGTAAATGTAAAATTAAACTGTCTAATGAGCGTTTTTCCTTATGTCAAATTTAGTGTTAAATAAGATTCCTAGATGGCACTGTCGTATTCTTTAGCAACAGAATCAAAGACAAAATTTGCACCGATTCCAAACAAACGAAAAACCACTTTGACATTGACTGCTACAAACACAATTTATCTATGGTGACATGAACAGCGCCATCTGGAGGAAAGCTAAGAACCAAGAAAAAAAACAACCAGAAAAACGCAAATTTTACTTTTCTGACAAGGTTTTATGAATGAGTGTTTTTCTCGTAGTTTTTTTTTTCATAGTTCTTAACATTCCTCTAGATGGCGGTGTGCATTGAACAAATTATGTTTCGTAGCGATCAATGGTGTCAATTCGGCGCAACACAACTTTGACAGGACTAACCTTATTTTGAGCTTCCTGTCTTTGTCTTTTCGATACAGGAAGAAAAAGACGGTACGCTTAAATTAAGTTTAGTCCTGTCAAATAAGCTAAGTTGTGTTGCGCCGAATTGACACAAATGTCAAATCCAAAAGTTTTTAATTTTGAATCTGTGCAATTTTCGTCGGTAAAACAAAAAAAATGACTACGCTAAAGTACGACAGTGCCATCTAGGAATCTTATTTAACATTAAATTTGACACAAGGAAAAACGCTCATTGTACATTTTCACTCGTGTGGTCGTGGAACGGTCGAAAGTTGATTTTTACCCCGGCGTTTAGGAAAGCTACCTAATTATATTATTTTGTTTTACTGTTCACTGGAGAGAGGCGCTCGCTTGACAACAAATTGGGAAAGAAAATTTCATGGAAGTTCATCCGCCAGATCTTTTAATCATAATTAGCTTTATTTTCAGAAATAACAATACCACGTAGACATCTCTCTGACGTCATATTACTTTATGTCCACGAAAATCGGCCGGCCACCAGCGATACAAAAAAGAATCCCTGTCAGACAACGGCAAAAACAAAAGGGGAGAGTGGTTACAGGCAGTTGCGAATTATCATTCGTTACAGACTTCCGTAGATTTTGCGGAAAGTTCTGGACAGACTGATTACTGCGTTTACTCTCCCACTTTCTAGGCGAGCGCTGCAATCCTAGGCCTACGATCATTCTGTCCACAAAATCTACGGAAGTCGGTTAGTTTACCATACTCTTCTATAGATCCTAAGTCTGCAATCGGTCTGTCCACAAAATCTACGGAAGTCGGTAAGTTTACCATACCCTTCTATAGTTAGACTACGAAATGCTTATCACAACGGCATTACTCACAAAGTTAAAGATTCTGGTGTACACTTTCTGTGGATCATACCACCAGTCGGGCTGGTCGACCTGGTTAGGCTGTCCCGGTATGTAGCGGTTGTCCTTCTGCACTACTCGACCGAACTCGTCCAGCTGCACTTGGCCCGGGGTTAGGTCGTAGGGGGAGGTGAAGCCGCTCTCGTTGTACAAGTACGGGTTGTAGTTTTGACGGACTGTGGACAGGAGAAACGGATTAGGGTTATAAAATTATATTTTTTTAGAATCCTCAATATACAAATGAGAAGCAATTGGCCTCTTCTTTTTTCCGTCGATATTAACAATTTCAGAGAAGAGGACCTCCTACACTTAGTCCTCGAGTGTAAAATCAACGAACAATGTAGGTTGGATTTCTTAAATGAAACTCGGTGCTCTACTGGCGATTTTCTCTTCTTTCTCCATCAAATCTCAAGTTCAGGGTTTACGGCCGAATATAGTGATAGATTTGTAAGTTTCATAATAGACTCACTGAATAAAAATACTCATAGTAGTAATCCCAATTGTTTTACACATCATCATAACATTTAAGGTTAAGCAACATTGTAATTATTTTTAAGCCGAATAAATCTTAAGATGTATGGCTTATAAAATAAATAAGATAAAAAAAAAAAAAATTAAACCGTTTCGAGGAATAGCTTTCCTTAAATATTTCTTAAATTTTGCGCCGGCAATGAAAACGGCACGATTGTATTGTCCTCGCAAATTTCACGGAGCGTGCACCTTATAGCGAAATGAAACAGCATGACATTTGGCCACGCCCACAACTGAGTTGGTCGCGTTTTTAATAAATTTTATTCAAAAATGATAAAAATAACCATAAGCTGTGCGTTTGGGAACGCGATCAGTCGCATCAACCTTAAGGGGCTGCACAATGCTAAAATCCAGTCCTGCTCTAACACGTTTGTTTTTTAACTCTCTATCCTACTCTCATCAGATGCCGCGCACGCAATACTTCAGTTATTTTGAAATCGTGGCTCCATTAGGACATTAAACATAATTTCTTTATGTTATAAAGATGGTTTTTTATAATTAGTATCTGCGTGTGTTGGTTTCGTTTCAATCGGTTTTGAAACAGAAACTGAATCGATTTTTCCGTGAAATTCATGCTTTTTTAAAAGTGATATAATTAATACAAGGTTGAAAGTATGTTTATTTATAAAGTGTAAAATTTTTACCATATGCATTGACGGAACTAAATCCAATAAAAAACCGATGTTTAGCATTGTGGAGCCCCTTAAACAAGCATACCTAGTAGTAAGTAGGGAATGCAATCTTGCACCTAAATGTCAATCTCGGTATTTGCAAGATTAAAAAAAATCAATCTCGCAAGATCTCGGTATTAAAGTTCTTTCGAAAAAATATTGTTTTTACTACTGGTTAGTAAAAAAATTAAAACAAGATATTAATCCAATTAAAGGGATGTATTTAAACACACTTATAATAGTTAATTATATTATTCGACTGATCATACTCACAGAACTGTATCTCGCACTGATAACGATGCGTGATTGATCTTGCAATATATGTGCGAGATCTCGGTATTTCGAGATCTCGGTATACCGAGATTGCATTCCCTAGTAGTAAGATTATATGTTTTTATTGCGAAATCCATCGCTTTGAATACTCAAATTATTATTAGAGTTCATTACCAGCTAGCAGGTTCAAATCCTGGCCCGGGTAATTTTTTCAAAAATAATTTTGCTTTTGTATTTTGTTTCTTATTGATATCTAGCTGGTAATGCACTCTAAAAATACCTAGTAGTAGTTAAAACTTACTCCTCGTGTACTGATTCTGCCCATATCCGATCGGCGCTCCGAACCCGAACTGTCCTCTGTTGTTGAACTGTCCCTCCCTGTAGTACCGCGGTCGGTACTGCGGTATCGGTCGGATGGTAGCCTTAAGGGTCAGGTTCCCTCGCACCGGCAGACCGGACGTGTAGTTCGCCATGATGCGCCCGTGAATGTACGGGTCCGTATTGAAGAAGAACGCCGGCATTGTTACGTTCACCTGCAAGATGGGCCATAGGTTAGACTAGCTTTTGCCAGCGGCTTCGCCCGCGTTGCTTAAGTTTTTGTATAGTCGCATCGAATCCCATCCCATCCCACTAATGCCACTATCCCATCCCACTAACATTCAACGGCGTGAAGGAGTAACAGTACATTACTTTTCTGTAGTAACTTGACACCCCATTGCCTTCCAATGGGAACTGATTTATGGGATAAAAAGTAGCCTATGTCCTATTCCAGGTTTAGAACTACATTTGTGCAAAGTTTCAGCCTAATCGTTTCAGTAGTTTCGGCGTGAAGGAGTAACAAACATCCATCCATCCAAACTTTCGCATTTATAATATTAGTAGGATGGGATATGGAGCTCTTTATAGAAGACTATAGGGGACAGCCACTACAAAAGCCCAAGCTATCTTCGTCATAATATTTACATACATAATAAAACACATTTAAAGTTTATTTATTTAAAGTTTAAGTTTAGTTATTTTAAGTTGTTGAAGTGATGATATTGTATTTAGATAAGTAGATAATTTAAGGGAACTATAGGTCGTTTAGTAAACAATACTACGTGTTATTTAAGTTTTATGTATGACTGTTTGTTCCTTAATAAAATAAAATAAAATAAAATAATATACAAGAAGATCACAGGGGAAACGATGATAGTCAGAAGTCAAACTGACGTCTAGCTTCTGTTTGGGAAAGCTCTACCAATCAGAGAGGGTGGAGCCAGTCTTTAACAGTATATAAGTATATCCATTATAGAATTAAATGAGACTTGAGGATAATTCATGATTTATATAAAAAACGGCTCACCTCAATACGTGTTATGATCGGGAAAGCCGACCAGTTTCAGCAGATTTAGACTGCCTTCATAAGTATATCCATATAAATTATCATTACATACGGCTTGAACACTCACGTGGCATTGTTGTTGATAATAATTTAGTATGTCACCTTACGCGAGTTTTAATAATATTATATTAATATATTTTAGTGAACTTATTTATTATGTGAAATAAATATTTATATTTGCCTATTTAAAGCTTTTCATTTAATTTAATAATTATAAACAACAAATATAACAGTTTTCAGTATTTTCTAAATATATTTCGGCTCACTTTGGGACCGGCATCAGTCGAATGAGTGAAAGATTTGAATACAGAATGACATAAAATGAAAAAATATATATATAACTTTGTGACTAATTAGCGTAACCTACTTTTGAACAAAAATAATATATTTATTTTTTTCATTTTATGTCATTCTGTATTCAAATCTTTCACTCATTCAACTGATGCCGGCCTCAAAGTGGGCCGAAATATATTTCGAAAATACTGAAAAGTTATATTTTTGTTGTTTATAATTATTCATTATGTATGACTTATATTGATCAATCCGTAGAAATAAGCTCGCCTATGTGCATTAGGGTGTATAATTTTATTTACACATGTTATGGTGTACAGATACAGATACAGATACTAGTGTACAGATAAGATTTGTGTTACTTTTTTCAACAAAAGCGTCAACTAATTTTATCGATGTAATTGTAAGGGGCACTGACCTCAAACCTGGTCTGGTAGTACTCCTCGACCAAGAACTGCGACTCCTCGACCTGCCCCAACGCCTCGACTCGCACGTACCACTCGCCGTACAGCGGCTGGTCCGACAGTTGGTACTGTAGGCTCACTGTGCCGAAGTTACTCTGTGGAACATACACGTGGAATATACTACCAGCCCCCCTATACTGTATCTTTAGTTGCCAACTGTACTAGGTGCCTATCATCAAAAACATAGATAAAAACGGAACTTTCAAAATTGCCTTTAGTGGGTATTGAACTATTAACGAACTGTGTCGTCACTTCAAGTGCGAACATATCCATAGACAATCGGAATTCGATAGTATACTATGTTTTTGATGATAGACACCAAGTCCAGATAGAAACTAAAGATACACAATATGGCCCACTGGTTTTATTATTTAATTTTTTCCATGAGCGGAAATTATTTGAATAATTTATATAATTCAAATAGTTTATTTTGCAAAGTAATATAAAATACACGTTTCACAAGTCAAAATTATATCTTATAAAAAATATATATGTAATAAAATAATAAATGTACATGAACTACATTAAACGTTTATTTAATTTATGTAGCAATATATATACGATTAAAATTATAGGTAAAATATATATTACACAAGGTGAAATTCAATCAACCGCCCGAACCCATACCGGAGACCCGGCCAGGGACCAGGAACAAGTTTCAATGATCACCAACCGAGCCCCCAGCACGAATCCAGGCGGCCGACCAAATCCCGTCCTATATAATACATACTAATAGGTTACATATATAAATACATGCCTACCTCCGCCCATTCGATTAGTCTTGCTAAGAAGAACGGGCAAGAAACTTAGCAAGATCATGTCTTTTTTTTTAACATAAAACTTATACTGTACAACAAATGACTTATATCTACTTTAACCAAGGGATAAGAAAATACAAGACAGCAGGAATTTAGGTTAATGAAAAAAAAGAAAAACATATATATCTTTGCCTACCTGTCTCATACAGTCTATTTCCTTTTACAGTCTGTAACTAATTAATGTTAACTCTTTAGAGGAATCACAAGTTAGGTAATTATACTAATTAATTAAATTATAACCTACCATCATGACAAATATCATTATCACTGTAACACCATGCTTCACCATCATCCAAATATGCCTTTTTCAGTAGGCCCTGCTTAATATACAGTTTAAACTTATTCTCTGATAAAGTAAGGACCTCTTTTGGAAGTTTATTGTAAAATCTTATACCATGTCCTACGAAAGAGGTACTCGTAATAGTATTAGGTATAAGTTTATATGGTTAATAAGTTATTTAATACCAATCTTTGTACATTTTACCTCAGAACTGAAAACTTGGTTTATAATGGGTAATATGAACAGTGGAGGGTAATGGGCGCTGCTCTGCCGTAGAACAGTTTCAACTACCACGGAGAGCAGAGATCACTATCCTAGACTCTTTATAGCCTAAGAACTTGTTTTCTTTTTTAATTTTTGTTTTACCACCTATCTACGAAGTATAACTATGTAAAGGCTAAGTTATGAGTCAATCAACATTTTTATTATTATTATTTATTTATTAAGATACATAGCATAGGCCACCATTTTACTGTACATATTCTATATGTACTATCACATGTACACATTTGAATAAAGATCAGAAAATTCATCGATGTTTTATCAAATTTTAAGACAATGTATTACGAGGGTGAATCCAAAAGTTCTAAGCCCGACCTACAAAGAGGTATCAACCTTTGTATCCTTTGTATAATGTAACCTTTGGTATCTTTGTAAATCTACCGTCATTTGTTAGTATGTTTTTTCGTGATTGATTGTGTGAAGTTGAAGTTCGATACTGCAAGCTATTATTTTTTTGTGATATTTTGTTTAACGCAGTCTGACGGAATTTTTCACAATGGAGTAAATTGAACACCGTGCTGTGATTAAGTACCTCAATAAAAAAGGTCTTTCACCTAAAGACATTCATGAAGATATGGAAACAACATTAGGGGAATCTGCTCCATCGTATTCCACTGTCAAAAAGTGGGTAGCTGAATTTAAACGCGGTCGGGAGACCATTGAAGATGACCCAAGGAGCGGAAGGCCTTCAACGTCTACCACTAAAGGAAACACTGACAAAATTTGTGATCTCATCCTAGGAGACCGACGACTGACCATTAGTAGGATAGCTGAGATCACAGGCATCAGTTATGGCCGAGTGCAAAACATTATAACTGTAGAATTGGGGTTCCGTAAGGTTTCTGCTCGCTGGGTCCCAAGATTGCTTTCAGCTGACCAAAAACGAGTTCGATTCACAATTTCGCGTGACTGTTTGGAACTTTTTGAGGCAGATGCTGAGGATTTTATGTCTCGTTTTGTTACCATGGATGAAAGCTGGGTTCATCACCATACTCCTGAAACAAAACAGCAATCCAAACAGTGGAAAAGATCTGGCTCACCCACACCGAAAAAGGCAAAGTGCGTTTTGTCAGCCAACAAAGTCATGGCATCTGTTTTTTGGGATTCGAAGGGAGTTATTTTATTGGATTATTTACCTAAAGGTGAAACTATAAATTCACGCTATTATTGTAACCTATTACGAAAACTTCGCGAAGAAATAAAAGAAAAACGGCCGAGGATGTTGCGTAAGAGAGTTTTGTTTCATCAAGACAATGCACGAGTTCACACTTCGGTTGAAACGATGGCTGTGATCCATGAATGTGGTTACGAGTTGCTGCCCCACCCACCTTATTCGCCGGATTTTGCCCCGTCTGACTATCATCTCTTTCCAAATTTAAAAAAACACTTGGGGGGATCTAAATATTCGACTAGAGAAGAAGTGATAGTCGCAGTTAATGACTATTTTGACGACCTTCCGGAATCATTTTTTTTCGAGGGTATAAACAAGTTGCAGGTCAGGTGGAAGAAGTGTGTTGATCTAGATGGAGACTATGTCGAAAAATAAAAATAATTTTGAACCCACTTTTCTTTCATTTTCACGGTCGGGCTTAGAACTTTTGGATTCACCCTCGTATATTAGAAAAGAATTAGTTTGACGTAAATTTTGCGATATTAATAGTTATGAATCTACACTTTTATGGATACTTTACGATTTCTACTAACTTTGGTTACAGCCTACATGTGTCTTAGTTAATATTTTTTTTGATAGCTATCTATTGTGTTCCAATACTTCACCGAGAGATAGAAAATTAGAAACTCTCGAGAAAGCATTCCGAAAGTAGAAATAATAATTAGACACATGAAAGTAGAAATAATAATTAGACACATGAAAGTAGAAATAATAATTAGACACATGAAAGTAGAAATAATAATTAGACACATGAAAGTAGAAATAATAATTAGACACATGAAAGTAGAAATAATATTAGACACATGAAAGTAGAAATAA
This sequence comes from Ypsolopha sequella, assembly GCA_934047225.1. Classification (NCBI taxonomy): domain Eukaryota; kingdom Metazoa; phylum Arthropoda; class Insecta; order Lepidoptera; family Ypsolophidae; genus Ypsolopha; species Ypsolopha sequella. Next base: position 4,342,700 of record OW204002.1, on the reverse strand, counting down.
TAATTAGACACATGAAAGTAGAAATAATAATTAGACACATGAAAGTAGAAATAATAATTAGACACATGAAAGTAGAAATAATATTAGACACATGAAAGTAGAAATAATAATTAGACACATGAAAGTAGAAATAATATTAGACACATGAAAGTAGAAATAATATTAGACACATGAAAGTAGAAATAATATTAGACACATGAAAGTAGAAATAATATTAGACACATGAAAGTAGAAATAATATTAGACACATGAAAGTAGAAATAATATTAGACACATGAAAGTAGAAATAATATTAGACGCATGAAAGTAGAAATAATATTACACACATGAAGGTAGAAATAATATTAGACACATGAAAGTAGAAATAATATTAGACACATGAAAGTAGAAATAATATTAGACACATGAAAGCCCCAACAGAACAGCATTCAGTAAAGTAATCAGAGCCGGGTCAGACTATAAAAGGATGGAACAAAGAAAACTAACACCGAAACAGGAAACACCGATCCTTTTTCACAAAGAACAATTTGCGAGACATACTCGTACAGTGGTGATCACACTTGGACGAAAGGATCACATCAAGCTATACACATTGTACTTTGTACTTATCTGATATTGGGTGATGTTAGATTGACTAAAATGTATTATTTGCCTTTACTTATTTTTGTAACAACTACGTAACATTGCAGTAGCAGCCGTTCGACAAACAATTTCTCTCATTCCCTGCGGTCCGTAATAGAATTACAATAGATCATAAGCCATTCACTTCATACTTTCGTAATCGATTTTAGCGATGTAATTCTATTTCGGAACGCAGGGTTCATCTATTGTATAATTATAATATGTATGCAGGTAGCTATCAGTATTTATTTGTTTCTGCTTTTGTGGGCATAACCTCTGCACGAATATGAGTATTAATCACGAATATCAGGACAAACTGATGTGAGTTTATTGATACTATTCATCATGTAATAAAATAGTGTAAAATTATGAATAAACAAATAAAAAAATCTCTAATGAAATCCTAATAAAACGTAACCGTTTTGTTTCAAGAGCCTTTTCGTACTGTAGGCAGGGCCGTCTTAGGCCATGCAGGGGCCTTGGGGCACACTGGACTCTTTTGATGAAAACATCAGTGTGGTGTGTTTAATAATATAAGCTATATGTAAATTTAAAATATTGATGGAACTGTAAATAATATGAGCTTAAATTGTGCAAAGACAAATTGTTGCAAAACCGTCCGAACGAATAAGTAAAATAGATGTGGCTATTTTATTTCTATGTATTTGTGCATATTGTTTATATATGCCTCATTTGGTGTAAATATAGGGAAATTATCATTTAAAAATGTTGTCACTCTGAGGCCCCGTGAAACCGGGGGCCCTGGGGCTCTACCGCGTAATTCTGATTCGTATCAACTTCAAGCAAATGCATGCGAAAATCAACGCGTGCAAAAGAGATGGCATGTTAGGCGGGCGTCGTCGCACGCACGTCAAATTTCAATCTCAAGTTGATGTTGATGAAAATGAGAATTACGTGGTAGACCCGCTGGGCTAGTGCCCCCGGTGCCCTTATGGAAAAGACGGAACTGACTGTAGGTAGAATAAAAGAAAGTGAAGAAAGAAATATATGGCGCGCAAGTGAAAGGTAAAGCTCGACCGGGCCGCCGTTTCAATATTATAAAATCCTAGTTCACCCGGCTCAGGGGCGGATCCAGGATTTGATTTAGGGGGTGGGCATTCTGACAAGGAAAGCACAAAGTAAAAACAATGTTTTAGGCGTTTTAAATCTTTAGGCTCTTTGGCAAACCTACCTAGTTTTTGTACAGACACAGATCTTTATTTATAACAGTAGGTTACACGTCACTTTGTCATAAAAAAAAACTTAACTTAAATTATATTAATAGTAGTTTATGCTACAAGGGCGCAAAGGAATAAATTACGAGGACGATTTGCTTTTACGCCCGTGTATCATACTACATTTTTCAATGCATAGTGTGAGGAAATGAAAACAAATATAATCTTGTGAACTTTAAATTATGATTAGCTCAAAAGGATTGTATCCAGAGCCGTTAAACAGTGGAAAAAAAAGTATAACATCTATGGTACACAGGAAAGGCTGCAGGTTAGCCAACCATTGCAAACAAATTTAAAAAAATAATAATAATAAAGCCCTAGGGCAAAATAATCGACTTTCTGTTCGGTTTTGATGCATAAAAAGTGGGCCTTTACGAGCACATGCATTGAAAAATATATTTAATAAAATAAAAAATAAATAAAAAAAAATAAAAATATGTTTATTTGCAACCAAAAAGATATGTATACAAAAATATTTTATGCACTATTTCTATATTATTTGACAAAGTGTGTCTTTTATAAACTCTAATCCCCACATTAGGATTCCCTGGGTTGTGGGAAATTAGACCCTTCCTGGTGAGGTAAATCCTAGAGGTAATTGTACTCTAGTACACTGGCTATAGGCTACTTTTCTTTTAAATTTATTATTGTGATGCTGAGATGGATCGCATGTGATCTAACAGCATCACAGTGTTTGTTAATATATGTTAAGAAATATATAAATAAATAAATATGAATAATATATTATGTAGGTGTTGTGTAAAATCGAATCGAAAAGTTGAGTCAAATGTATGGAATTCCTGGGTATTTTGGGTTTTGGGGGGCCATGCCCCGCCCCTGTATCCACCAATGACCCAACTAAATTAAGAAGCACCCTAACTACTGTACTCTAGTAACAAACTCACCTGTCTGGAAAGCCACCGCTTCATGATCCTGCGGTTGGGATCAAGTATGAACACGTCGATGGAGCGACCAAACGCTTTCAGCTCCGTGTTGATCGGGATGGCACGGAAACGAACTGTACAACAAATTATACATTCACTCCTTTGTTAGACATTGTTAGGTTAGACTATCATTAATTATAGTATGTTAAACAAAGCCTATATTCAAATCCAAATTAAGCTCTGTCCACATGTGAAAACTGCATGAAAATCCGTTCAGTGGTCTCGGAGAATTGCGCGAACAAACAAACAGAAAGACAGACAAAAAATAATTCAAAAAATTGCTGATTTGTGTTCTGTTATTCTTTTTTAGCAACCCCCTTTCTATTTTTGTTACTTTTCTTCAATATACAGACACACCAGCTTCTACTCTTTTATAATATACAAGGTGACTTTTTGATCATCGTCCAAATTCATACTGGAGGCTTGATAAGTGATCAGTATCTTGGATCAATAACAATTTTTGTGAAATTTGTAAAATGAAATTTCGGCTTCCCATAGAAATTCACTTCCAGTTTCGAGTGAATCACTATGGGGAGTCGAAATTTCATTTTACGAATTTTACAAAAATTATTATTGATCCAAGGTGACTTGTATACAAGGTGACTTTTTGACCATCGTCCAAATTCATATTAGAGGCTTGGTAAGTGATCGGCATCATGAACCGATAACGATTTTTGTGAAATTCGTATAACGAAATTTTGACTTCCCATAGTAATTCACTCCCAGTCCTAAGTGAATCACTATGGGAAGTCGAAATTTCATTATGCAAATTTCACAAAAATTGTTATCGATTCATGATGCTGTACACTTACCAAGCCTCTAGTATGAATTTGGACGATGATCAAAAAGTCACCTTGTATATATTGTAGATGATTGATATTGATGATCAATGGCCGCTACTAATACCTACCTATGTGATTGAGTCATGCGGCAACCTAAAGAATTATCCATTTAAATCATTTATGGTTGTATCTCTGACACAACCTGCTGCTTCTTTGAATTAGCCGCGTATTTATTTAGTAGCCAGACATTAATTTATATAATATATAATATATATATATATATAATATATATATATATATAATATATAATGCAAAAGATATTTAACAAAAGATGTCCTTCTCCCACGCTGCTCATACCCGCCTGGTACTGTACTCACCAGTCTGTCCCTGCATGTAGACCGGCTTGTCCATCTGTATGAATATCGTCATGAACCGGCGCGAGAACGTGAGCTCTGTCTCGTTGATGAACGCCTTGCCACCGAACGGGTCGTCCAGGTACAACCCTTCTACTCGCAACTTATAATCCCCTGGTACCGTCGTCGCTGGTACCTGTACATGGAGAAAATTCAAACCGGGCATCTGGTAGCTAATAGTCTGAACTTGAGAGTCATGAACCTTGGGAACATCACTCCGTAAACAGGGCCTGTTTCACCACTTCCAGATAAGTGCCTGATTGTTATATGTGACATATAATGCATACAAAATGTGTTCAATTTTTAAACTTATCTTCTGGATATCACTTATCTGGAAGTGGTGAAACAGGATAAACAAAATTCAAAACAAATATTTAAAAAAAAAATTTACGGGACTGTATTTGAAACTGCGACCGTTTACAGTGCGGCGACCGTAAACAGTGCGCTACTGACTGCGTCAATATAGTTGTCCTACTTGAAATTTGTTTCTCATTGGTCTTTTCTAATTTGTAATGCACCGTTTAGATTATCCAGTGATTGGATTTCACTGGAAATTATATATCCACTCTATAATATTCAGATTCAGTGGAAAACATAGAAAAATCTTCTTTTGAGTAAACAATTCTTGGAAATTTGTGTACAGTGTCAATTGAAGCATATTTTCAGTCCCCGTTAATAAGTTGCTTATTGTAGTTAAGTTAGACTAAAGAAGTAAACATACCCTCATATTCAAGATCTCAGGCACGCCCTCCTTCACCCTGGCACTGACATCGGTGAGCTCCACTCCATTGCAGGAAATGGACGCTCTGATCGTCATCTGTAGGCGCGCGCGCAGGATGTTCGCCGATATCTTGTATATCTGGCCAGGGCGGACCATGCGCGATGCCACTATGAAGTATGTTCTGTAATCAAATAAAAATTATAGAATTTAGTCCAATTCTGGTGGCCATTCTGTGATAGATCTTCATGAAGGACGAAGGCTATCACAAAATGGCAAACAAGAGGGGGATGGCAGGTTGTTGGAAGACTGTTAGCTTGATAGTTAGACAATGGCGTCGATCCTTGACATGACTTATCTTATTTGACAGGACTAACCTTATTTTAAACGTCCTGTCTTTGTCTTTTTGATACAGAAAGAAAAAGACAGAATGCTTAAATTAAGTTTAGTCCTGTCAAATAAGTTAAAACGTGTAGTATCAACACAAATATCACAAAGACTGCCTTCGTTGAGTATATATTTTTGTACATTTAGCAGTTGTATTTAAGTTTGAAACAGACCAAGAAGCTACTGTTGTTTGAGAGATTCAAGTGTATTATTTACCTAGCAAGTTGATTACGTTAAAAACATCTCAAGATGATTTCAAATGATTATGTGACCTAATGCCGTCAGTCAGCACATGAATAGTATTTAAAATTTTGAATCATGTGCTGACAGCATTCATAATCAGTTGAAATCAGACTAATCAACTTGAAATCATCTCTCAACTCTCTCTACCATAATCAACTTGGGTCCAGACATAAAATTGCGAAAAAAGCATTTAAAACTACTTAAATTGAATGCTGTATAACATATATAATACTCATAAAAATATATCATCATGGCATGAATCCCCGAGAGGGTGTCAGAGGTGATCCCAGTGTGAACTGTGAACTGCAAGTCACAGTCCACACTCCGTACACCAGTGACATCCCCATCGATGTTCTTCGGGCACAAGTAGATGCTTTTAAGGGCATGCAGATTTCCTTACAATGTTTTCCTTGGAAGATTTAAGGAGGGAACGCCCCTGGGACAATAGAATACCAAAGCTGTAAGCAATGGGAGCTGTATAACAGCTCCAAATGGAGAGCTGACCATCCGCCTGTGTCAAGCAGGCATCACACCACAACATCATCATCCTTCACCATTCAGCAAGTGGTAAGTATCAGGTAATAAAAATACTATGCAAATAAATACCAAGAAACTCATTGGTGATTGCTCAACTGGGGATTGATCCTGGGCCAGCATTATACCGCCTGAGCTACATCCGCTATAATACTCAATCAGTACAAAAGCCCTTTCAGCTCTCTTTAGCTTTAGTTAACAATTACATACAGAGCTAAATGACACAGACAACATTTGACAAAATAACTAAACAAATTATGCAACCATTCTGAACTTATATTTATATAACATGTAATAAGTGTATGTATATGTCTCTCTGTTTCTATGTCGTAAGTAAAATTTACAATTTGTAAATTACATATTGTAAATTCGTAATCAAGTCATAACTCTGTTAGAACTAGCCAGGATCGCCTCGCTCTACTCTGCTTCGCCCAGCTCCCAAAATGTATCTTAATGTAAACCTGACACGGTCTTCCTCATCCTCTTTGCTCTGCTCGTTGTCACACCTATTTTTGACTTTTTGGTGAAAGATTTTGGTTTCCTACTTTATAATTTGCCAGATTCAGATACAGATGATAGATAGGTAAGCTGATTGTTCAAAAAATTACCAAAGTACTTACGCTTCATTAATGATGAGGCTGTCATAATCACCACCTGGAGGCCTCTCAGCACCATACGATGGTTTTGGTGTAGCGCCCGTATTGAATGGGTCATTCTTATTTGTTTCATATGGATTATATTGTTTCTGAGTAGGATCGTAGATTGTTGGTGACTCATACTGATTTCTTGTAGGGTCATATTGATTCCTTGTTGGGTCATATTGGTTCCTTGTAGGGTCATATTGATTCCTTGTTGGGTCATATTGGTTCCTTGTAGGGTCATACTCACTCTGCGTAGGATCATACTGATTTCTAGTAGGGTCATACTGATTTCTGGTAGGGTCATACTGATTTCTGGTAGGGTCATACTGGTTTCTTGTAGGATCATATTGACTTCTAGTAGGGTCATACTGATTAAGGTCTCTATTTACCTCAGGCCTGGACCTTCTGCTTGGGTCGTATGGGTTGTCATACCTTGGGTTGTTTGGGTCATAATTTGGACTGTTAAGGTTTTCATTTGTAGGATTCACATCAGCACCGGGTAGATTTGTGTAGTCTTGAGCAGTACATATTAGTACTGTTATGGAGGTTGTGTATAAAAATATGAGATTCATAGTTTAGCCTTCTTTAAACATCTGCAAAAGAGGATGCACAAATACAAGTTTAAATAATTTAGATAAATGTGTTAAGTTTATTGTTGTTATCGGTTGGGGTATAAATAAGGGGGCACTATGGGAAAATTTTCGGTTGGGGTGTAGAAAAGGGGGCACTATGGGAAATAGTGAAAAAAAAATTGTTACGAAAATTATCTAAGTGTTTTTTTCCTCAGTGCCCCCTTATCGACACTACGACCAGGCGGCGCCGAAAAGCGAATAATTTTCAAGGGGGGTATCGCGCCCCCTTATCGACACTCCGACCAAATTTTCGCTTGTATGCCGCCTGGTTGCGGCGCCGAAATGCGAATAAATTTTAAGTCCAGTATGGTGCCCCCTTGTCGACACCCTGACCTTATTGTCAGATCATGGCTTGGTGATATATTGACAAAATAAAAGTATCGCAAATTATAACGTATAATACGAGCGTAATTGTACAAGATTGTACTCTCGAAGTGGACCTAGTGAAACGTAAACAATACTGAAAAAGTTAATAAATCAACACAAATCTTTACAAAACGAATAGATTTGCATAAAAAAGACTAAAAGCTGCCCCAGAAAGGATTCAAGCCATCATTAACCTTAATTTTAATTTAATAATAACAAAAGAATTACATACGAAGTTAACGCCCATAGAAACGCTGGCGCCGAATTCAACTTAAATAATAACGAATCATTTGAATGAACATAAACTTCAATGCTGCACGAAGGTAAATAACATGGGACCCTTAGTTTATGAAATAATTTACTGAAAATCGTTTGAAAAATGAGTTTTTTCGTCCCATTACTCACTTCATTACGGAAAAATAAACTCGACTCGCGCAACCGCACCGCATACCACGCCCGTTATGACGTATCCACACATAGCCGTCAACTGCCAAATTCGTACACCCAACCAAATTACGGAAACGCATTCTCCTTTGAATATATAAAGCTTTTCCTTTTTTTTTATTTAGTAGCTTTATATCATTAAAGCTAACCAATGTGTAAGAAGAGCATTTAATATTGCCTATGAGAACCGTAAGTTACCGAAAAAATATATCGATAAAGTTGTTATCTACCAACTTGCTATAATTCGAAATACCACTCATCAATATACTCTATGCTGTCTATGTTTGGATAGTGTCTATTTGTCGATGCTTCCGACGAATAGTACCACAGTCTATATGGTGGTGCGCACCGTTCAATAGCGCTCCGACTATGGCATACTTAGGATATATTGAACTGGCCATTTACCGATGCGATCAAATTACTTCTTTGTGTATATACAAGCGGGGGGGGTCTCACTGGGTCACGTGACCCACGCTAAATACCTACCGCGTAGCACCGGTCCAGGCCGGCACTCAAGAGCCAGTCGAGCATAGATAAGTATAATGTACCGAGTCGAGTATCACGCATGATATTATTCGCACGCGTCCTAATAGTGCTTTTACCACAAAATTATTTTGAGCTTTTTTACTGAGATCGCGAGTGATCGTACAAATTGTGATCTGAGTAGAGCTTCTTTCGATAGATACTTATGTGTAACTACATATATGATGTTAAGCTACTTTTGTTAGGTCCTCTTTTCTATTATACTCCCAGTCAAAACGGAAGTCAGGTCTATTTATTAATATACATGTATATAATGTATGAGTAGGTAATAGAACAAAATATTACATTATTTATTTAAGAAATCATTTTATCTACTCTTATACTGCAACATCAAAAGCAGTTTTATAAGTACCTAAATTGTTTATCTGATGAACACCGCGATTGGCCAAATTTATTAAAAAACCGCTAGAGACCCAATCAACAACAAAGACGAGAAATGAGTTCCAACCTTAAATCTTAAGCCACGCCCCGTTTATCCTGATTGGGTTTCAAGGCAGCATTACCAGACAACGCAACTTCATGAACGAATGTTCTTCTTCTAATTTTTCGTGAAATTGTTAGTTAAAAATATTATAAACTAGAGACCCGCCCCAGCTTCGCACGGGTGCAATGCCGATACTAAATATACTACAGTATTTAAGGATTAATGCTGTATTGCTTAAAATCGCTTCGTAAATAGGCCATTATTTCTCGTAAAAAGTAAAGGATAAAAAATGGTTTTTGTGGGTTATTCAAGAGATAGACATATGTCATCGCGGACTTTTTTGTAGACCTTTTTAAGGTGTACAATAGTGTAGTACATTATTTTGATCTATCTCGTAGGGTTCAGACTAAAAGACAGCGGGAAGCGACTTTGTTTTATACTAGAAGTAGTGATAAAGACGATATTTTTGATGGTCGTAGATAAAGTATTGTGTGCAACTGAACATAATTAGAAATTAGGACACTTGTGCAAAATTATTACGAAACTCATTTCCTTCGTTTCGTACTCGTGTTCAAATTTTTCAAATTATGTTACAATTATTATTGAACAAAATGCCATTACAAACTAAAATATAAGGTGACATTTATTTATGCAGCCAAATTCATACGGAAGACTCGGTATAAAAGTTTGATGACACTTTTTTGGAAATTCGAAAAATATTTTTATCCTAAACAAACGTAAGCCTACGATAGGAAGGTCGACATATTATTTTGTGAAATTAGCTAAGTGGTATCGATCCGTGATACTGATCGCTTAAGAAGCATCCAGTATGAATTTGGCTGCATAAACACCTTATGAAATAGGTATCTCTTTCACGCGTGCAACGTGGTACATATAACCGAGAAAACGATATAACCCTACCGAGTGAGCAGTGTAGTATCCCTCTATAATTTGTGGAGCAGTGATTTATGGCACAGAGAGTAAAAGCCATGTAAAAGCTCTTGCACGTATTTGTCGCTTGTACGCACTTGACAGTAGGCTATTTTATAAATGATTTCGAAGGCCTGGTGCGAGCTAGTTTGCACTTTATTGCTGCTCAGCGAGAGTAGCTATTTATTTAAATGTTTTTTCAATGTGATTCTATAAGTTCGGGTATGTATTTATTCTGTGATACAAGTCTGTGGCGTACCTTCGCTCGATTCGTCACGTCACGCCTCAGCAACATACTCGACGAGTGGCGAGGGACGTCGTCGTGTGGCTGCGTTATTCACGCTGTCGCTCGCGTTGCCCACCGCTTCCGTTTTTTTGTGCGCGAGACAAAGGCCCGGCAATGTGACAAGTGTAACCGGCCACACACTCGCGCTGCGCATCAAGCGCTCTTGATAGAAGTACGTACGGTTGATTTTTCCATGTATGCCGTCACATGAATGAGAAATTTTCTGACAGCTCATTTTTAAAACAAAAACCTTCGTTCCAAATGAGCGGTTTTCCAGACTGACCTTGATCAAGCTTTCAGAGGTAAACACAGATGGCGTTACCCTGCTTTCAAGTGTCAAAAAGCAAAGATTATTTTTTAATCTGTGGGCAGCAAAATAAAAATCGTCAATTCAATTGTTAAATCCAACAACACCCTTCACAAAGACATTCCTATTTTGCTGTGTTTATATTGTGTTGTTTTCTATCTGTATTACTTACGTTAATAGCTTGGTATTACATTCAACTTTCAACATGGTCAGCCCATGCGTTGTAGCTAATTGTAAAAATATAGGAACACTCAGTTTAACTAATTACGGAAAGAACAATCTTAGCAATAATACATTTGAGGCATGGATTGACCATAAAAAACAAAGAAGCAAAGAAGAAGTGTCAAAATCATAAGAATCCAGTGTTGCCAGAAAGACATTTTTTGACACTTTTAGTACAGGCTGCGCCATCTATTGAGTCGTTCGGTACTACTTTTTCTTTTTTAATTTGACTTTGAAAACCCCTCATTACTCGACAGATGGCGTTGACGAAACGTGATCTGACTGAGTGTTGTCAATAGGCGTTTTTTAGGGACTCATGTCGTGACGATGTTTTTGTAAATTTTAATATAAAAATAAATTGGTTTATTATGACCTCCATATAATAATCAACATTTTTTTTGCATATATCTCTTTGTCATCATAGTTCCGATCACTAATAAATTAGTTTAAATTTTTCATTACAAATAAAATTATTTCGCACCAAACTTGTTTTTGAGTTGGCAACTCTCGCCAAGTCGGTTAAATAGTATTTATTTCCGGTGCATAGTTATTTCAAACGGATTATAAAGCAGTGCACTAAGTTTTATTTGCTCAGTGTGCGCTAACTGCTGGCTATACTTGCGTTAAGAGCGGTTTCTCAGCCAAATTGTGAAAAGCCCGCCTTTTTCTAATCAATAGAAACAGATCACTTAAATTCACTCAATAGTTATTCAACAAAACCTTATTACCTATATATCGTGGTGCTGCCGTCGCAGTTTCCATTGGTTTCTGTAAATAAGTATTTCATTTTGAAAGGTAAATAAGGTTTTGTTGAATAACTATTGAGTGAATTTTGAATCTAAGTGCTGTTTCGATTAATTAGAAAAAGGCGGGTCTTTAACACAAACCGCTCTTAAAATTATCGGCGCTAAGGGCAGAAACAAGGCTAGGGGACTCATACAAGTTTTTACTTTTTCATTTCCGGTGAGACTAACTGACGTGAAAAAAAACGTATATACTGGCCTGAACAGAACCGGAATGCAGCGCGGTTGGTTGTGGTGTACTTAAGGGAGCACTATTTTTGCGACTGCTTTCGGTTTTATCCAGACAGTTGATCTCCTGTCCTATCGTTTCCAAATATTTATCAAATCAGCTTACATACGGGCAACGCAAGCAAAACTATCATGTTATGAACTTGTCGTTGCGCTTTATATAGTTTTATGAAATTACCATTCACCCAGAAAGATAATACTGCAATTTTGAAGTAGAGACAAAACTTACTCCTTCCTAGTAAAATGGTACTACTAGATAAACCGTACAATATTGACAAATCGCCCGCGGGACGAGCGGAGCGTTGGGCGGCGCCGAGGTAAGAGTCGAGCGGGGAGGGGTGGTGCGAGCCCGGAACGGCCGCTTCTAACTCCGCGTCGCCCGACGCTTCCCTTGAACCGCGGGCGATTCGCCAATTGTATCTGGGGGCACGGCAGTGCCCCCGCCGAGTCTCGCAAAAAAACGCGGAACGGCCGTACCATCGTTTTCTCGATATAGTTTTCAGTTCCACTGCTGAACTCAAGTTTGTCCCCTAGGTAGATGAGGTGAGAGGAATGTAGGGTTTATAGTATCACCAATGACGCCAAATAGACTTGAGCAGCTGCGGGCGTAAACGTATGCCTCTTCACATTCCAAACACGAGCTATTTCTTATTAGATGTCCCAACAGTTGACCTAGGAGACAAACTGAATTCAGTGGTAGATGTTGTCTTTCAAGAACTGGATAAATCTTTTCATATTTCTTAGGTACAGGAAGTCTTGTTATGTTGAGTAATTTAGGATGTAGTTCAAAGGGTTCATGTAACAAAATAAATGCGCTCTTTATGTGGCTGACAATGTAGCTTGAAAATGTAGTAAAAGCAAATATACGGCATTCTTTTTTGACTCAAGTATTGATATTTTGTTACACAAATGTGTAATGTAAAGGTCATTTTCATAGGGGTAACAAAATAAAAAATATTCTGATTATGAAATTCTAATTAACCACTGAATTCTCCACAGGTATAGTAAGCAAGCAGGACTCTTATAAACAAAGGAACTGATCAAAATATATAAATTGAAAAATTAAAGACCGGTGCGGTCACGAACGTACGTAGGTAGATACAAAGATAACAAGTCCATAAAGGGTCAGGTTGCTCCCGGGCCTCCAATCTTCACTGAAAACGCATCATATACCGCCAGCATCCAATTTATCTTTTGACAAAAAAATCTGTACAAAATATATTAAATATATACTCTGTAATGCTAATAACTGTAACGCTACCTCTTCAATAGTTCCCATCACGATTATTAAATGATTTACAAACACAATAACGTCTTCACCGCGAGAACAAACATTACTCTATCGGAAACGCCTGCGCCTACAGGAGAGACCTATTTACAAGTCAACATTTAAATCATACTCCATCAGTCAGTCAGTCACAAAAATACCGTAGCTATTTGATTGATTTATAAATTTTATCCGTGAATTTCATAGTCGTAGTGATTTGCGGGGGCTCGGGACTCGCCTCGCGCCTCCTTTGCTTATAGTCCATGCGTGGCTTTAGGTCCATAATATACAATAGTAATGTAGTGGGCGGGGCTAGTTGCGTTCCGCCTCATCGCAGTCGCGCGAGATGTGGCCCGGCTTGCCGCACACGTAGCAAGTCTTGGTGCCGTCGGGGCAGTTGCGGGAGATGTGGCCGGCCTTGTTGCAGTTGTAGCAGGTCTGGCCGGACGACGATTCGCGTCCGCCCTCGGGGCAGTTCCGTGCGATGTGCCCCGTCTTGTTGCAGTTGTAGCAGGACGGCTCGTCCGGCGACTGTGCGCACTCGCGCGCTATGTGCCCCGTGCCGTTACATCTGGAATACGATCGATATTTGTTTAGAGCGACTGTCGGCGAAATTAACGAAAGGTGTACGCTATTAATAGATCGGCAGGTGTACCGGCTCTCAAATATATACATAGTTTTAATTACGAGTTGAAGCGTGTAACTAATTGAAGGTGATTCAATTTAGGCAGTTACAATGATCGTTAGTTTGCGAGGGTGAATAGTCAATCATTTGGCCAAGTGCGAGTCGGACTCGCGCACAAAGTGTTCTCACCACACAATACAGGTACGGAGCTCATGCCACTGAGGCACCCCCGTTTGACACTCTTTGGGTACGGAACCAGAAAAGTCATGCCTCAGCGGAGACGAGAATATTGACAGAAAACTAACTTAACATGCATAACTTGTACAGTTTCCTATACATTCGTTACAATATCTTATCGAACCCCGCTCTGCAACATATAGTATTTACGTAGTTTATTAAACTAAATTAAAATTGAAATGATTAGCATCAGATTGATTATAACCATAGCATTTATGTCCCCGATAGCAGAACATCATGTTGTACCTACGTATGACAATTTTTTCTGTTTATTTGATTGTTACATTTTTGGAGTTGTCTCATCATTCACATTATTATTGAAGACTAGTTTCTGCCCGCGTGGCCTGCAGGAAACAAATGATACATATTTTTTCAGAAACAAACATTATAAGCGCTCTCACTCCCTTTTAATTGAATGTACAAACTGACAATATCCCAAACAAAAGCGAGGCCGAAAAACGAGCATGCGAGGACGGAGGACGCGCCCGCGTGGCCGAAGGAAGGATAGATACTCCCGGCTTCCACGACAAAGAAATGTATAAACTAAAGTCATTCAATTATTCGCTAAACAAATAGATTCAGATGTTAGTCTGTAAAGTATTAAACTAGGTATGTGTCTTGCCCGCGACCCCACCCGCGTTTATTCAACTCTGCCCCGTTTTCGGCTTGGGCGTTATTTTATAACACCCTTTTTAACCTACATGTTGAACAGGGTCACTATGATGATAATAAAAAAAACCGCATCCAAATCCTTTCAGTAGTTTCGGAGATGTGCGTGAACAAACAGACAGACAGGAAAGAATTCTAAAAACCGTTGATTTGTATTCTATTACTCTTCTTTAGTCACCCCCTTTCTATTTTATTACTTTTCTTTAATAGCGTTGTTCGCAGAGGCCCACAATTCTATTGTTTTCTTTTTCCCAGCAGGTCCATGAATTAAACGTCCTCATATGGATTCCCAACGGGTCCATGAGATTTATCCAAAGTACAGTCAGTAAAAAAATACAAGAGAGTTTGATCGTGTATCGCAGGAATCGAAGAATTCGGTTAATACAGTGGTTTTGAATATATATATATATATATATATATATATATATGTACCTTAATCTATGCTAATTAACTTATAGAATGCCTTGTGACAACGCGATCATAGATAAAGTTCAATGACAATTGACTACATTAAATTAAATAGGTCTTGTTCAAGCAGTTCGGCTGTTTTAAATTAAAAAGTTCGTATGGCTACGTGTAGTGCTGTACAGCAGCGCTTATCAATGTTTGTGATACAATTAAAAGTCCTTATTCATCTATTCATTTTCTTTTATTTCATGATATAATAAATATTTATCCTTTCTTATCGAAACCTTTTTTGCTGATTGTACCAAACAATCTCATGGACCCATTGGGAAAGAAAATATATTTTATTTTAAAATGTCGTGGACCCGTTGGTAATCAAAGTATGAACTTGCATTTTTGGAACAACCCCTTAAATGCACACCGGGTTCTACTGTTTTATTATATGTATTGATTGTCTTCAGATTCAGCCATTCAAAAGGATGAACAAGTCAGACGCTAGTTTTCCCAATCTTTCTGTTGTGAGACGGCATGTCGCCACAATGGTCTCCAAGTCACAGAACAAGTTTGCAGAAATGATACGGGATACAATTTTCTGGTATAAAGTGGACCCCTGTGAGGTATACCTGTAACAACGGTCGGCCTCCTCCTTGCAGTCGCGTGCGAAGTGTCCAGTGCGGTTGCACTTGAAGCACTTCTCGCGCTGACGGCTGAAGCCAGCGTCGCGGCCGCCGCCAGCGCTGCCGCCACCGCCGCCGCCACCACCGCCGGTGGTGCACTCACGGGCGAAGTGCCCGGTGCGGTTGCATTTGTAGCATACGCTTGAACTCATTCCTGTTGACAAAAGGACAACTATATATAAACGTGAAATTATAATTTCACGGCTTTGACAATTTACTTGCGACATAAATAAAAAAATAAAAAATATTGAGCAAAAATTTTGTGTAGTACATGAAGTTTGAGCTACTTGCTCTTTAGTTTATACTGTGTTCCAGGAGCCAGTTTCTCCCAGAGTACAGAATACATTGTAGTGTTACATAAATTAAATAAACCTTTAATTTAGTTCATGTACATTTATTTTTTTATAACATTAAATTTGACGTGTTCAAAGTGTATTATATAAACCTACTTTGCAAAATCAACTACAGTAGGGCCTCGCTAATCCGGACCCCCGCTTATCTACAGTAGGGCCTCGCTAATCCGGACCCCCGCTTATCCGGTGATCCCTGTAATCCGAACAGGACAGAGCTGGGCTTTTTCGGGCAAATAAACTTCGTTTTTTTTTAACTTCATGTTAAATATGCAGATTTCTTACGTTTGAATGTAATTCTCTACATATGTAGTTTTGTGTGTATGTATTGTCTGTTTTGTTTGTCTCTCTTATCGTTTTTCGATAATTAATTAAATAAACTTAAGGTTAACCATATATTTTAATACCATTAAAATATTGCAGACCACAATACGGACGCCTCGGTAATCCGCCAAGGGCCTGTTTTTTGCCTATCCGGATTAGCGAGGCCCTACTGTATTTGAATTTGTTAACTAAATTTGAGTGAGCCAAGTATAATTTAAAATAAAATAAGAAGTAGCAGTGTGGTACTACACAAAAGTCAATACTTCACAATCAAGATGGATTATTTGTTATTACAAGTCAAGCCATAAAAATGGATAGATAACGCAAAGCGCAGCCACATTCCCTCCATCCACAGCAGAGTACGGACTCAATGACCCTGACATTGTCCGACTGATAAATGAATCAAGATCATGGCTATGACGTCACATACCTATAGTAATAAATAAATGGACTAACTACCACGTCGCCATTTGTACACTGGACATTGTCCTACTTCTAAAAAATCAATAAGTTCTGACTAAAAGATTAGATATCTATGTATGTGATTGTAGTAATAAGTATTTATAACCTACCTGAATGAATTTGTCAAACGGCCACTTTTGTACTTAGTTTTATTTAAGAGATAATGTAAAGAAGGGAAAGCTAGATTTTCATCTTTCAAACCACCAATAGTTTTGATAGAAGATCCAAAATAAAAATATGTAAGAACTAAAATATATGGACCTAATTATGACAGAATAAACTGGGTCTAAAAACAAACGAAATATTTGTAATCAAGATGGTCATGGTACTGACTGATTACAGTTCAACTTCAACAAGTTTTGCTATATTTCAATATCTTTTTAAATTTCTTTGGGATCATGTAAATTTTAGTGACCAATAAGTGTTATCAAGAATGATTCTTTGTAATTTTTACTAAAATACTGTACTTTCCAAAAAGGGCGCCAATGTAAAGGTGCCATAAAAATTAGAGCAGTAGACCTGACCGACATGAAAGTTGTTAGTTAATACTGGATCATAACAAGATTAGTCATTTACCTACTTCATTGTATTAGTAAACAATGTAAAGATGGCTGATTGATGTAGATACTTATTTATGTCCATCTTTATCTAATGTTATATATTAAATTAAAAACCCATATTTAGGTTTTTCTTTTTCTACAAAAATGAATAGGTACAAGAATGAAAAAGTCACATTGCAGATTTAAATTTTTTTCACAGTAAAAAGTCTATCTATATAAATACACACTGTAAAAAGTTTGATGAATGTGGAAGAGGCGACAGAGGTGTGTCAGGAATAGTCAGGATCGTAGCAAATGGAAATCTGTAGTCTCTGCCTACCTCTCTGGGAGACAGGCGTGAGTATGTGTATGTATGTGAGAAGATTAAAATTTGATATTGGGCATCTAGATAACTGTGACAAAATGAATGATTCACTGTCTTTTATAATTATATGAAAATGGACTTTGGGAATATAACAAACAAGGCTAAGGGCTAGTCAAGTCAGATTTGGGAAAATATCAAAAAATGTTACTTAAGAGCGGTATCACAGCTGGATTGTGAAAAACCCACCTTTTTCTAATGAATCCAAACAGAACACTATAATTCAAAAATCACTTTATAGTTATTAAACAAAACCTTATTACCTATGTATTGTGAATGTTGCCATCGCAAATTTTTCTTTGCTTTATGTTAACTAGAATTTCAAAATTGTTTAATTTATAATATTTTGAAATTGTAATTTACAGAGACCAAGGGAAACTTTGCGATGGCAACATACACAATACATAGGTAACAAGGTTTTGTTGAATAACTATTGAATTTTAACTGTTCTGTTTTGATGAATTAGAAAAAGGCAGGTTTTTCACAATCTAGCTGCAATACCACTCTTAAATTCATAAGTGCTCTGGGGATCTAAAAAGGCCAACTTGGGTGAATCATAAAATGATTTGAAAGTGGGATGGAGTCAGATTTGTCACGCATGCAAAAGAGACGGCAATAGAACGGAATTATAATATGATTCATCCAAAGTGGCCTTTTTGGAGCACCTGTTAACTGCATTCTTACTTTGCTATTCCAAGGTAGCGTTCCTAAATGTCGGGCAAAAGGTAAAAATTAACTGTCATCCATTCCACAACCACCCAAGTGAAAACGAACAGCTCAAAGTCTTGAAAGACTTATTGAAATAAACCTTGTCAGAAATGTTAAATTCATTTTGACAGTTAAATTTGATATTTATTTGGTTGTTTAGGAACGCAACCTAGATATCCAATCGGGGATGAGAACTGTTTTAAGAAAATAAAAGAACCAATATGATGTAATATGAAACTTTTTATCAGTAAAATACTTCTATCTATAACTGAAAACTACACGCTTGTGATTTGAACTCTTGGTAAGACATAACATTTCTCCTCCACTTGAGTAAAGTCGAGATCTTTCTCTTCTTATTTTCCCCTCAACATTTTCTTCTATATTTTTCAAGAAACGGTTAATCTTCCCTCTCCGAAACATCTTTCCTCCTCTACAATTCTCAGCACTTCCTCATTAGTCTTCTTTGTTGTTCAGCTAATTTTCTCCATCCTCCTCTAGCACCACAAATCAAACTCCTCCATCCCCTTTCCAACGCTTACAATAAATAGTAAGTTCTAATAACTAATCCAGCAATTAAATTCTCATTATCTCCATTTACTATCAAGTGGAATGCCTCTTTGAAAGTATAATTGCTTGCTCATCTAAGAAACCGTGTGCAGTGTTAATGTTTTTGCTGAATAAAATTGTTGAGATGTGTAAAAAGAGTGTTACTGATTGGTGTTAAAAAATCACAGTATTGTCAGGTAAGACATAGGACATAATTCATTTCACACCACCAACTTTTTGCACACACTCAACGGAGTTCTAACAATTCATGTGTATCTTTTTTCCACATGTATAAAAGAGACGGCATTAGAAACTGTGTTGCTATACTGAGTTTGTAAATGGAGCTCAAATTATTCTTAGACTTTATTGTACAAAAAAGGGTAATATACACATTGGTGTGCTTTGATTTTTTTTATAGCAAAGCGAATGAGTATGGGAGTGCTTAAAAAAAAATCTGTAACCATGTAGAAAATTAAACAATTTTACCAAACATATCTGGGTTCATAATATGAGAACAAAATAGCGTATAAATTTATAAAAACAGCACCTCACACTGCTAACTTGAAAATGCAGGTTCAATAATTGATATGAGAGAATTTTATAGGTTAACTTCGGCACATTTATATGAATGTGGTTACACACGACCATACTGTTTGCTTAACCTCGGCTATTGTTAATCTCAATATGGATTTTAAACATAGTTATATGTATTTTAATAGTTGATTGAGACGGCAACAGCAGATATTATGGAATAGGTATACATAACATTACACAATAAAGGTTAAATATTTATCATTTCAGTGACATTGGAGTTTGAATAACTAATGGATTGTTGCTTTCTCCATTATGTTAGGTTAGGTTGTTGGATGACTAATAAAAGTAGTCAGCAATAGTTAAACTAATGTATGATATTGTTTTGAACTAAAAGCCAATAAATTTACACAAGAACCGGACTGATCTACACAAAGAAATGTGTCACACATAACAAGTAGATTACATAGGTAGGTAGGTACATAAAGGAAAAAATCCAGGATTTTCTTGGGAGAACTCATGTAAACATGGGTAAATATTTCCCGAGAACTCCATCTCTTTCGAAATAGCAGAAATACTTACTAGTCTATGGAGTAGTAAGTATTTCACAATAAATGACCATGTCTACAATGTATGTCGGCCAAACCAGTGGTTGTCGGAGGAACCACGTTCAATAAACAACTTATTCACACGGGGGTCACAGGCGAAACATGCAGAAATTTACATATTTACCTGATGAAAGTGTAATCTGCTTTCGTGGCTGAATAAACGAATAATAATGAGAAAACACAGTAACGAGGTACACGCAGCGTATGATACCCAAACCACGTGTGGACGAACCGGCGGTGAACGGTTTTACAACAGAATTTACACTTCCCACTTACCGATTTGTTGTGTAACTTCTTGAGCACTTAGATCACTATTAATTCGATCACTTTTGATCGAAATATCATTAAACTAAAGAAGTTAGCGGTAATAAACGATGCTTAGGTTGCAAAGAAGCCAGCCACCATCACTACAAATTCGTAAAAGACATTTTTTGAGCATAGACAATATGACATGTGGTAAAAATTGAAATTCAGATTTTAATCCAGTTTTCTTCTTGATGGTCTCAAAATAGATAAAAAAGAGGAAAAATATCGCAATAAATATGGAAAAAGGCTTTTTTACCGTGAAAAAATGTGAAAAACTCTTCTATCTTCATCGATAAACTTTACTTGTGTACAATGAAACAGCACTTTATTCCTTTTTGAATTTCAGTAAAGAACCAATCGTCTTTCGGCAGCAACCAATTATACCAAAGTCTTTTTTAAAGATAAGCCAATAGACGCAGCGTATTCAATACTGCTTTGACAGCTTCATAACTTTCCAGATTATCCCATAGAAAACGTAATTTATTATGCTACTAAATAATGAAGTAAATATTTCCTAAAAAGTCATCATGAATTTGGGTATTCTTAATTTGTACAATAACCTATTTTATTTTGTTTATTTGATATTTTGGGGTTATTGAGATTCTAAAATCATGTTTGCGTACATAAATTTTCGTTGATATTCAAGATTTGTAGCTAGATTCAAAAGGAGAATTCTTGAAAATGTCTTCTACTAAACGCCCTGGTACCCCAGAAAAAACTGACGACAATGAGGAAGGTGAAGGATGGATTGGACCTGTGCCTTCCGAAGCCGCCACTACAACGAAGCCCAAAAAGCGAAAAGGTTTGATAAATACTCAACTTATTCAAGAAAATACAATCAAACTACAACCCCTTTTAGCGTAGCCTATTTTTATGATATCATGAAAATTTTTAAATTCTTGTAAAATTTTCCAGTTTTGGAATTCGAGTCCTTGTACATTGAGAATCTGCCGTCCTCGGAGACCTATGAGAGAAGCTACATGCACAGAGACATCGTCACTCACATAGTCGTCACCAAAAGTGACTTTGTAATCACAGCGAGCCAGGATGGACACTTAAAATTCTGGAAGAAACAGGTAAACTAAAATCGTCATTTGTACGTCAATTTGTAAATTTAGGCCAAATTCTGTTCAGGGTGTAGATAAGGGACACAGAAACAAAATTGGAGACTGGCAGGCTGAGCTGTTAGGTTGCTTTTTAAACTATTTGCTTGCCTCCTTTTTTGGCACCCTGACCAAGTTCTGCTAAAAACTCAATCCCCTTGTAGTTAAGCTTCACTTTATGATGCAGCCACTTTTTGAAGGTTATAATTTTTATAATGAATGTTTTGGACTAACCAAGCTTTGCATTGAATATAGGTGTTTTTAATATTTATAAAAGAAATATTATTTGATAAGATCAAAGTAGAGTGAATGCAGTGGAAATGCAATCCTTATGGAGTATGTGTGGCTTAACACTGAATGATGAGTGAAAAATATTGACATATACAGGATTGTTGCGGCCTGGAAGAAGCTGTAGTGAATAGTATAGAAGAAGGAATGCTGCGGTGGTTTGGAAATGTAGAGAGAACTAATTGTTAATTATTACATTTTTTATTATAATAAATTATTTCTTTTTTACAGCAACATTTGAATTCTAAATTTACCAAACATCCTTAACATACACACAGCACACACCCACCCACGCACCCTCACACACACATAAAACATGATAACTGTATAGGATATGAAAGTAGGGTGATGAAAGAAATTGAAGGTAGAGCTTGATCAGGTCGCCTTAAAAGGATGTCTGCTGACCAAATTGGCGACATATTGAAAAAGGGCAATGTCAAAAGTACCTGGAATAGAAGAGCTTGTATTACTAGCTTGTATGTACCCCCCCCCACATTACTCCACAAACAAAAATCTCAATTGTCCGTGGTTGATAAGATGTCTAACGGCTAAGTCGCCTGTGGTATATAATGTATGTTAAATATTATTTACATGATATGTTGTGGTTTCAGGAGGAAGGCATAGAGTTTGTCAAACATTTTCGATGCCACCTCACCAGCATCACACACGTAGCGACCAACAGCACCGGCTCGCTGCTCTGTACAGCATCACATGAAAAGACCGTTAAAGTTTTTGACGTTGTAAACTTTGGTATGTACTGTACTTATGATTTAGAAATTGTATCCCTATGATTCCATCAACTTGAAGCTGTTCTATTCTGTGTCTCAAGCTATACTTTCCTGTTGTGCATCATAAAATACATACATATACCTATATATCTAAAATAGTAGTTTATGTTACAAGGGCGAAAAGGAATAAATTACGAGGAGGATTTAAAACACGAGCGTAGCGAGTGTTTTAAACGTAACCGAGTAATTTATTGCTTTTACGCCCGTGTATCATACTACGTTTTTCAATGCATAGTGTGAGGAAATGAAACAAATACAATCTTGTGAACTTTAAATTATGATTGGCTCAAAAGGATTGTATCCAGAGCCGTTAAACAGTGGAAAAAAAAGTATAACATCTATGGTACACAGGAAAGGCTGCAGGTTAGCCAACTATTGCAAATGAATTAAAAAAAATAATAATAATAAAGCCCTAGGGCAAAATAATCGACTTTCTGTTCGGTTTTGATGCATAAAAAGTGGGCCTTTACGAGCACATGCATTGAAATATAATTTATTTATTTTTATTTTATTTTCTTTTACATTATGAATTACGATCTTAAACAATAAGTTTTAACTTATACACTGTTATTTTTGCCAATAATTATATTGTTACCTAGGCATTAATGAAAATGTTTTCCTCATTCATTTTCAGATATGATCAACATGCTTTCATTAGAATTTGAGCCTCAGTATACGGAGTGGGTCCATTCAGCCGGCGATCCTATCTCTGCCTTAGCTATGTGAGTAATTTTTTACAGATGTGGGCGTAGCTAGTTGGCTAGGTAACCGCACGTCCCCCTCCCTCCTAGAAAGTTAAGTCCCTCCTCTCCACGTGGTGTAAGCCGTCGAGGACTTCAACAGGGTACTTGAGAAAATATGTTAAATACCCTATGATCACCTGTTATTTTGTTCAAAGTTTATTATACCTTGCACAAAATACCATCGATTTAGAACTTATTTTTTAATTGACTAAATAGGTTCCGTGATTGTTTTGGACTATGTATATGTATATTCAAATGTAGTTTGTTATTCAAATACCGTACAATTTCAGATCAGAACACAATAGCCATAGAATCCACGTATTTGACGCCATGCAGACCTCAGCAGCTCCACTTCATACATTCGAGACTTTACACCAAAAGGCCGTAGCTACAATCAAATACAACCCCGTATTTGAAACAGCTGTCTCAGTCGACAAAGCTGGTATCGTAGAATACTGGACGGGACCGAAACACGAGTTCCAGTTCCCCAAAGTGAGATTCGAGTCGAAATTGGACACAGATTTGTTCGACTTTGTAAAAAACAAGACATTCCCGACGTCGCTGGCTTTCTCTCCTGATGGCAAAAAGATGGCTTCCATCAGCTTGGATAGAAAGGTATTTTTCATCATACACCAATTTCTAAAAGGGGTAAGATATTTCATAAAGGGGCAGGTAAAATTAGGCTTGAATGAGGCTCTAACGAACAACAGAAATTCATTTAATTAGTTCTAAACCGAATGCCACAAACCATTCAGTGATTGGTAGATAGGTCCACCAATAAACAAACCAATACTTTCTAGGTCCGAGTGTTTCATTTCCTCACCGGCAAGCTACACAAGGTGCTGGACGAGAGTCTGCAACGCTTCCAGGAGTTGCAGCATCAGACGCAACAGTTACCCAACATGGAGTTTGGGAGGAGGTACAACCATGTTGGATTTTTATTGTTACTTAGAATTTTTAATCAGAATCAGTTTCGGAGTCTCAACATGTTTATATACAATGATCTACAAAACATCACAATAATTTATATTTAATATATCGTAAATAAGAATTCGAAAAACTAAAAAAATAAAATGACACTAGGCTTTTATTTGTCACCTAGCATTCAAAATTAATCGATTTTAAATATTTTTTCCATTGTAGAATGGCAACCGAGCGCGACCTAGAGAAATCAGACG
Source organism: Ypsolopha sequella (assembly GCA_934047225.1). NCBI lineage: Eukaryota > Metazoa > Arthropoda > Insecta > Lepidoptera > Ypsolophidae > Ypsolopha > Ypsolopha sequella. The sequence continues at coordinate 4,318,261 of OW204002.1, read as the reverse complement.
CGATGCAGTATGTAAACATTGTTTTCGACGCGAGCGGACACTTTATAGCATACGCCACCATGTTAGGGGTGAAGCTGGTCAACTTGACCACCAACCGGTGTGTCGCCATGCTCGGGAAACCTGAGAACTTGCGGCCGCTGCACTTAGCGCTGTTCCAGGTAAGTTCGGCAACGTCGCGTGACAGCCATCGACCGTGGGACTCCAAAAAAAAACCCGCCACATGCTACTCGCATGATGCGAGTCGGACTCGCGCACGAAGGGTTCCGTACCATTATCTATAAAAACGGCAAAAAAATCACGTTTGTTGTATGGGAGCCCCCTTAGATATTTATTTTATTCTGATTTTGTTGTTATAGCGGCAACAGAAATACATAATCTTTGAAAATTTCAACTATCTAACTATCACGGTTCATGAGTTACAGCCTGGTGACAGACTGACAGCGGAGTCTTATTAATAGGGTCCCGTTGGTTACCCTTTTACCTAAAAAACTAATAGCTAGGAGAGAACCTCTGAATAAATTGATAATCCTTTCGTAACGGTAAGCCTTAGAATGGAATAACCCGTTCGAAGGTAAAACCCTTTCTATTGGCTTACCAATTACCCTTAACCCATTACCAAAATGTAACGATGACAATTTGACGATACCAAAATGTAACAATGACCCCTTACCAATTACCCATCGGCTGTGTTCATAACAAAAAACGACAACGCAATCAATTCTTTCGATCCTTTACTTAACAGATTTTTCTCTTCAATAGGAAAATCTTTTAAAAGGACAAGTTTTTTAATTTTCTGGATTTTTAGTCTGGTATAGCACAATTTGCGGGAATCTCCCGTTCATGAAGTATAATTTGTACTTGGTTCGTGTTATTTTAGAAAATTGTTTAAAATAATTCCGAATGAATTACCCGGTTACAGAATAAAGCCTCTCCCACAATCGTCTCATTTTCCATCGCGCGTGAATAAACAACCCAGATATACAAACTCTTTTATTTTACAATTTTATAATTTGCCTAGGCATATAGTAATTCTGTTAGTACTATTGAGGGTCGCCTCACTCCGCTCCGCTTCGCTTGGCTCCCAATATGTATTTACATGTAAACCTAAACGAGCTCCGCTCGTCGTATTTTTGACATTTTGGTGATAGATTTTTGATTTAATTTGCCGGATTTTACAAAATGACGACGGTATATCTACCAGAGAGCAAAACCGTGTATTTTTCCTCGAAGTACGGTGGCGAGGGCACCCCATCACGTTAGGACGTAAAAAAAGGACGTAAAAAAGTCGTCTGCGAAAAGAGGATGTACGAGTGTTGACTGTTTCAGTCAACAGTCCACACACTATAACACCTTTAACACCCCTTTACGTTACGCCGTATATACAACGTGTAACAGAAAGGTGTAACCATATTTGAAGCGCTTATTCAGTCAATGGTATAGAACAACTTTTACTATAGTATAGAGCCAATATTGAAATCTCAAAAAAAAATCTGCACTTTCATAGATTTTAGCCTAGCGGCATTTTTCTATGAAATAGTTGATTTTTTTTCGACATAAAGGTTTTGTTTCATAGTAAAAGTTGTTCTATACCATTGACTGAGTAAGCTCTTCAAATATGGTTACACCTTTCTGTTACACTTTGTATATTGTCTACGTAAAAAAATCGTGGTAGTTTTAATTTGACAAATTCTATGCTTTCAGGGACAACTAAACCAATCAAAAGTAGCGTCGACCCTCGAGATGGAGGGGTCAGAGAACCCCGCCCTCCTCAACGTGAAGACGGACCCCACGCTGTTCTGTACTGCGTACAAGAAGAACAGGTTCTACATGTTCTCCCGGAGGAGTCCCGACGACATCAAGTCTCCTGATGCCGACAGGGACATCTTTAATGAGAAACCTTCAAAGGAGGATATTATATCGGCGACAGAGGGACAAGGTATTGTTTTGCTTAGAAATACCTATAAAAGAAAATTGGACTCAAGACATTTCATCTACATTAATATTTTTATATTGTTATTACTTTATAAGTTCAACTTGAGATTGAAATTTGACGTGCGTGCGACGACGCCCGCCTATCACGCCATTGAAATTCACGCGTTGAATTTCAAATCAGAATTACGTGGTAGACCTACTGTACACCGAGTTTTTTGTAACTACTTGATATACCAGCTTGTAATGCACATACCGAACGCTCCCGAAGGCGTTATGTAATTTTACGCCTTGGTCGATCTGAACAGAAGGCGCTGTCGTCGCCCCAATATTTCTGCTTTTAAATTTGTTTCTGATTGATTTCTAGTTTGTAATGCACTCTAACAATAACTACTGATTACTCCAAATACATCCGGCACGCCCTAGACAGTGGACTAAGACCCAACTGACTGACAGATTCTTTCACATCAACGGGTGGTACGCTTCGACCGTAGCTTGTCAGCACCCTCATGATGAAACCGTGCCACCGAGGAATTTATCGTGTTCTGCATGACATCATAAGAAGGGTCATCTAGGTCGCGCTATCCTTGAAGAGGCGGCCAGACAGTAAAGAAAATAAAATAAGCAATAGTAACATTCAAGAATTTAATTATAGAATTAAATGAGACTTGAGGATAATTCATGATTTATATAAAAAACGGCTCACCTCAATACGTGTTATGATCGGGAAAGCCGACCAGTTTCAGCAGATTTAGACTGCCTTCATCTGGGCGAGTAAAGACGTTTACTCTCTTTAACGTCTTTACTCGCCCAGATGTTTACTCTCTTTAACGTCTTTAATCGCCCAGATGAAGGCAGTCTAAATCTGCTGAAACTGGCCGTCTTTCCCGATCATAACACGTATTGCGGTGAGCCGTTTTTTATATAAATCATCAATTTAATTATACATTTGGTATTATGGGGGTTCGTAATAAAATCCCTACACACAGTCAGACTGTTCTTTTTTCAAAAACGGATAAGCACTCCTCTTTGGTAGACTGCAGGTTGTAGTTCCAATAGCGTGGTCCGTGTGGCGTCGATATCTTGTAGCGAAGATAGATTGTGCAGGCCAGGGGTCTCAGTCGGCAAACTGGACAGTCGAATTCAGGCTCTTCGGCCCAGACAGTGGACACCGAAAGTGGGGGAAAGACACTGCACACAACTATTTACTTAAAATAATGAAATACATTAATAAGTTAACGTAAATTAACCAAGTAATCTAAGGGCCATCTTGTCAATAAAACACATTCTTGGTAACTGTTCCACTTTTATATCTATATTACACTAGCGACCGGTTTCGTTATTGGATACGAATCATGAGATGGAAAATGTATTTCGTCTTTGTTTACATTTGTGATGTGATGGATGACAAACATGATTTAAAGGCGTTTTGTTCGTGCATATATGGAAGCGTTCAACAAAAATATTTGGTATTATAAAGTCAAAGTACACTGAAATTAATAAGTAAATGAATTAAATCAAATGTTCCATCAAGAACCAACAACGACAAGTATCAATTTCTAATCTAAGGGCGGCTTGCACCAACATTTAAATCTAGATTTAGCACGTAAGCTAAGTTTAATTTGACAGACATGTATTGACTGACAAATCGTAAACTTGATTTAGCGACTAAATCTAGATTTATGATTTTGGTGCAAGCCGCCTTAATACGTCCGTTCGTAGCGGAGCGAAAAAAATCTAAGGTGCCGCGGAAAAGGGCACGCACACCTCATCTAATAGTTCGAGCTGGAATCAAGCTGGGTCAAGGGTTTTCATCCTAGGTCATCCTACAGTATATTTTTTTGCACGAAGGAGGAAACTAACAGTTCGTGATAGTGGGAAATGGGCTTTTAACTCCTATGGTGTATGAGCCATTTCACATTGTAATATTCAAAAGTTTGGTGACAATGTGAACTGTCAAAAGATCGTTCGTGCATAAAAAAAATATACTTTACTCTCATCCACAATTCCCATCAGGCGTACAGTACAAGACTCGGAGGTTCCAACGATGTACCTCCTCGCTCGACCAATAGAAATAAACGTTTTTCCCGCCTCAGCGTCTATTCGTTGCCACCTAGAGAGCGTCAGTTATTTTATGATTGGTTGTAGTCGCTTCTAAGTCGGTAAAGTTCGGTTTACGAACTAAGCCGATGGAATCTGTGAGTCTTGTCGCACTTGTAGGTGACAAGCATACGCCGAATGTGAACAAAATGTGTATCATACTACGTTTTTCAATGCATTGTGTGAGGAAATGAAAACAAATATAATCTTGTGAACTTTAAATTATAATTGGCTCAAAAGGACTGTATCCAGAGCCGTTAAACGGTGTAAAAAAAAGTATAACGTCTATGGTACACAGGAAAGGCTGCAGGTTAGCCAACCATTGTAAATAAATAAAAAAAAAAATAATAATAAAGCCCTAGGGCAAAATAATCGACTTTCTGTTCGGTTTTGATGCATAAAAAGTGGGCCTTTACGAGCACATGCATTGAAAAACATTTTATAGCGACATCCATACCTCAGGATAATCTAAATATTATTAGATTGCATTACAAGCTAGGGAATATCAATTAGAAACAAATTTCAAGTAAACAAATATTTGAAAAATCCAAGGCCATCGTGAGCGTTCAATATGTGCATTACAGGCTGGTATATTAAATAGTAACTTAATTTGTAATGCACTCAAATAATACAAAAGAATTTTACGGAATTTTATGATTATTTTACGCATTTGTTATAAATTTAGTTCAAGTGCTAGGTAGCCGCTGAAAATCAGCGCCGTGGATCTGTCACGACATTAAGCTGAGCGGCGACCTTTTTGGTACATCCTGTGTTAATTTTAAGTTTAATTATGTAAAGTGTTTTTATTTTTTGTACCAAATAAAGATAATTCTATTCTATTATATTCTATCCTATAATAGAATTTTATGTAAATCATGAAATTTACAAAATAGTGCGCCTGCAAGTGTACAAATACTATGTCCCGTGGGATTCTTGATGATACAAGTATGGGAGTGGTATCAATCTCTTCGTTATGACATGGAGAATCAGTAATTGGATGGTGGATAATGACCACTCGTGTCAGATTGAAGTTATAAGCAAAAAACAAAATGGCCGCCGCTCTGCCGTAGATGATACTGGTTTTTTATGTTTATCTCGTAAAATACAGTATTTACGACAAAGAGATCTATTATAAAAGTATTCAGTATTAAATTCTACACAAAACATGTTCCTACAATATTTTGTGTACGGCTGACCCTTAACATAGAAATTCTGTATTTAAGATTCAATTCTCTGAATTAGTACCAAGATATTAAGAAATAACTATAACGGCCATGTTTCAACTATTAGTTATGAGGAATGTACACTAATAGTTTATTATATGCATAAACGTATTCTGAAAGACATTATGATACCTTCAAAATAGTTGGATTTTCTATAAGAGTGAAGTTACTTAGAATTTTGTAACTAAATTTTTCTAACTTCACTTTATGGAAAATACAGTTATTTTTAAGCTACCATAATGTCATTAACAATACGTTTATGCATTAATTAAACTTTTCGTAGTCATTGTTCTTTGCTAAATGTTGTCTATTGGCCGTTATAATATTACAATTTCGGAAAATCGACCCTTAAATAAGGAATTTATGATTTTATTTTCCAAAAAGTGCAAAGAATGTTGTTTGTATTTTTTATTTGTTAATAGATAAATGCTAAGTTTTCAATTGTATCACATTATCCAAGATATTATTAGACTTCAAAGTAACAAATACCAAATATAGTTTATCAATTACAATCTCCATCATCATAAACCTCGTCTTCACTTTCTATAGCTGATTCATTGCATTCATGTATGTCTTCTGTATCCTTAGAGTTTTCACATACTTCTGGATCACCTTCACATCTACACATTTCTGTGCACTTTAGTCCATACATAAGACAGGTGCATGGTGGACAACAGCGACGTAGAGAGCACGTGCAACTACAAAGCTCTGCCATAAGATCTGGAACACATGGTGAGGTGCACGCGATTGGTTCAAATGTTCCTCCAACGTAAGTCCATCCGAAACTGAGTGGTGATGGTATGACCGGGTTCGGTTGGATATCTTGATTCCACTCAAGGGCCTGAAGATGAGCTCTCAACAGTGCAGGAGTTAGAGCAGCTTTGGTTGGTGGAAGATTTTCATCTTGACATTATTTTTTTGTGAAAAGCCACCATCGCACATCTCCAATCTCAGTCATTGTAGTTTTTGGAATATATAATTGACAAACAAAAGACTACAAAGCATTTCTGACATCATCTGGAAGAGTGGGTGTTGTACCAAGCTTTGCTAAGGCTTCTAGTAAATCATCATTGACGGAATTGTATGTTTTCCACCACTTAAGCTTCCCTTTACTGGCAAATGACCCAGTGACATCTGAACCAGATAAGGCATGATATCCAGGGAGAGCAGAAGTCTTGAGTAATCCCAGTAATCTTGAGTAGTTCCAGATCTTATGGCAGAGCTTTGTAGTTGCACGTGCTCTCTACGTCGCTGTTGTCCACCATGCACCTGTCTTATGTATGGACTAAAGTGCACAGAAATGTGTAGATGTGAAGGTGATCCAGAAGTATGTGAAAACTCTAAGGATACAGAAGACATAGATGAATGCAATGAATCAGCTATAGAAAGTGAAGACGAGGTTTATGATGATGGAGATTGTAATTGATAAACTATATTTGGTATTTGTTACTTTGAAGTCTAATAATATCTTGGATAATGTGATACAATTGAAAACTTAGCATTTATCTATTAACAAATAAAAAATACAAACAACATTCTTTGCACTTTTTGGAAAATAAAATCATAAATTCCTTATTTAAGGGTCGATTTTCCGAAATTGTAATATTATAACGACCAATAGACAACATTTAGCAAAGAACAATGACTACGAAAAGTTTAATTAATGCATAAACGTATTGTTAATGACATTATGGTAGCTTAAAAATAACTGTATTTTCCATAAAGTGAAGTTAGAAAAATTTTGTTACAAAATTCTAAGTAACTTCACTCTTATAGAAAATCCAACTATTTTGAAGGTATCATAATGTCTTTCAGAATACGTTTATGCATATAATAAACTATTAGTGTACATTCCTCATAACTAAAAGTTGAAACATGGCCGTTATAGTTACTTCTTAATATCTTGGTACTAATTCAGAGAATTGAATCTTAAAAACAGAATTTCTATGTTAAGGGTCAGCCGTACACAAAATATCGTAGGAACATGTTTTGTGTAGAATTTAATATTGAATACTTTTATAATAGATCACTTTGTCGTAAATACTGTATTTTACGAGATAAACATAAAAAACCAGTATCATCTACGGCAGAGCGGCGGCCATTTTGCTTTTTGCTTATAACTTCAATCTGACACGAGTGGTCATTGTCCACCATCCAATTACTGATTCTCCATGTCATAACGAAGAGATTGATACCACACCCATACTTGTATCATCAAGAATCCCACGGATGTACACTTGCAAGCCGACTAAAAGATACTCAACTGATACCGGGTCCAGATCGGACCCGAAATATATCTCGTGATTATTTAACAGTATTTATATTTGCATTATCATATCTATCAGTATAACACTTAAAAAAAAAACATTAAAAGCTTTTGCAATGTATTTAATTTTAAAACAAAATAATACAAAAAATAAACATCCGCAGGAGTGCAACGTCTGTACGAGCAAGCCATCCTGCACACGTCGCTGGGCGACATCCACGTGCGGCTGTTCGGCAAGGACGTGCCGCGCACCGTGGAGAACTTCAGCGTGCACGCGCGCAACGGTTACTACAACGGGCACGTGTTCCATCGCGTCATTAAGGGGTTCATGGTGCAGACCGGGGACCCTACTGGTCAGTCGGAGATTATGTTTGTTCAGACTAAGCGTCGCCCGCGTTTATTCAATCTTTGCCCCGTTGTTAACTTGGGACTGGCCAAGTGAGATTGCGCGAGCTCTACTAGGGTTTAGAGAGCACAACAAAAACCGGTATAATTTGGAGTTTTTTTTTAGAGTTTGATTGGAAGATCTTTGACCACTTTGTTTCTGAACTTTCTTGACCACCCCACTCCCTCTGTAATATCGAAGATGCTATGAAATATCTTTGACCACACTTGAATTCCTTCTCAATGGAACATCTTTGACCATATGACCATCCCATTTATTATTTTACTGCCTTTCTTCGTAAAAGAAAAATATTGATACACGCTCATCTTTTACATATTTTTGACCATTTACGCTATGGAATATCTTTTGCCACATCCTTTATAAAGTATCTTTGAGCATCTCCCTTATGAGGGTGGCCCTTTATGATATACTTGTGACCACTTCCTGCATGAAATATATTTGACCACCCCTTTTATAAAATATATTTGACCATCCTCCCTATGAAATAGCTCTATTCACCACATCGAGTAACTAGCCCCGAGAGAGGAAATGCCTGTCCGTTCGATTTCGTCATCTAATCAGTGTTTTTGCATGGACCTATTTGTATCCCACTCCCACTTACAGGACTTTCTATTTCTATCACCGCGTGGTGTTGGCTTAACTAATCGGAGAGCGTCAAAGCGCAACTAAATTTGGCGGAATTTATTTCGATCAAACCAAGTGTCATTTTGCCTCTTCGGAGTAGTTCGTCTATGGTCCACCCCTTTTATGAAATACAGTGTGTCCCTCGTACAAGTGCACATCCGAAAAGGGGTGAAACTAGACCTTATTTTATCGACAAAAAAATGTTTTTTTTTTTTTAGAAAATCTTTGTTTTAGAAATTTACGTTTAAAATTTTTTTTTGCCTTCCATGGAGACTATGTATAAAATATGTCATAACTTTTGATCTATCGCGAGTAATGCAATGAAAATAAAACTGTTATAATCCTTAAGAATAGACGTTGCATACCAAATCAAAGACAAAACATGATCAACTACCATTACCATAAAAATAATATCCTAAAAGATTATTTCTTTAATTTTTCCGTCTTTTTTTCAGTAATAGTCAATTTTTTCAAAATTATGTCCCCGTTTTACTATACTTTTATTTCTATTTATCATTGCCTATTCCATTATCTTTCTAACAAAAAAAAAAAAATACAACGTTCTATCATAAATACAATATTTTCTACGAGCGGTTAACCAAAGGCACTGCGCTCGCGTCCCATACAAAGATACCCAGGTGGAGTATTTTTTCAAAATTAAAAAAAAACTCAAAACAATATTTTTTCTTTGTTTTTGTCGATATATATAGATCTAGTTTCACCAACTTTCGGATGTGCACTTGTACGAGGGACACACTGTATATGTAACCACCACTAAATATCGTTAAGCACGTGTTGAACATGTTCCAGGTACGGGCACCGGCGGGGAGAGCATCTGGGGCGGCGAGTTCTTGGACGAGTTCCGGCCGCACCTGAAGCATGACCGGCCGTACACGCTGAGCATGGCCAACGCGGGGCCCAACACTAACGGCAGCCAGTTCTTCATCACGCTCGCGCCTACGGTATGTGTTTAGGATTAGTTTTAAGGATGCCGTCATGACATGGAAACCATTTAACTTGTGACCCAACTTGTAAACAAGTAGCCTCAAGAAGGAAATGCTACTGTAAATTGAGTACGGTACTCCATCCGTACTAACCGTACTTACCGTAGATTCTCTATTTCTTTTACTGCGTAGTGTATGCTTAACCAATCACAGCTCGTGAAAGCGCATTGAAAGTCGGCGGAATTAATTTCGAGCAAACCAAGTGTCATTGCACCTCTTTAGAGGTAGTCTCTCTATGCACAGCGGTTATTGCGAAGATTCGGCGTACAGTCAGTTCTTGTTTCGGCGTCATGGCATAACTGTTAAAATTGTATTTGTTTTATAATATCCAAAATGGATTAATTGAACGGATTAATAATTTGTGGCTTTTTATTTTAATGTAATAAATGTAACATTTTAAGCGATGTCTTTCGACCTCTTAAAAGGCGTCGTTACGCGCAAACCTCCATGCAAAAGCTGTCACCACATTGTGGGGTGTCTGTGGAATGTTATTATAATATTTTTTATAGCACACTGTTTTCCGCACTTGTGCTATAAAAAATTATACGAAACTCGTGCGAGAAACTTTTCTCGACTCGTGTGATTGCTCATAACTCATACTCGTCAGAAAACGTTTCATCGCTCTCGTATCGTAATATACTATTAGACTGAGTCCATTAAAAATATCTAGATCTATGTTTAAGTGGAATTAAAAATCGTGAAATTTGAGCAATATCTTAACAACAAACTCTTAAAATACGTAAATTTAACGATTTATAAAAAATTAATACTAGTCAAACATCGAAAATGTTATCTAAATTAATAATAACCAAAAACAATGTTTGAAAACGTCCATAGTCTTGCCAAAATGTGGTTTCTCCTGAAACAAGTTTTAAATTTTGCGCCGGCGCGATTGTATTGTCCTCGCAAGTTTCATGGAGCGTGCACCTTATAGCGAAATGAGACAGCATGACATTTGGCCACGCCCACAACTGAGTTGATCGCGTCATGACGACCATCCTTAAGAGCACCGTATTTGCTCCAACTACCATACTAGCACAGCTCGCTGGAAATATCCTTATTTATTTGTATTTGCCTAAGTTTTATCGTTCTAACTTGAGTCCATTCGTCGTGAGCCCATTTTTTTTAAATCTTCTAGTAAGATTTAAAATTTGTTTTACCTATTCCGTACAATATCCATGACTTGAACCTGCAATCAAAATCAATTACGTACAAAAATTACTAGCGTAAAAATATCGTAGAAGCGTTACAACAAATAACAAATTCACAGCATAATATGTTTTATGCCGATCCAAAATATTTTTGTTTCATTTCAATTTTTGTGATATTTCTCCTGAAATCGTGCGAACAACCAAAGACAGTCTAAAGTTATTTTTCAAGAGATGAATATTGTAACGCATTATCTTGTCTCTCGCTCGCTCGATGCTTACGAGTGCGAAAGTAGCAAACCAAAGCGACCACGCCAACCATTTGCGCGCGGCTGACTTCAAGCACAAAATAACCACTTACAGAATGTTTACTCCGCATAACTAGCGAAAACAAGCGCACGCACACATAGACGCGTACGTACGACGATCTCGGATGAAGTCGGTCGAATGCCAATACGAAATTCTGCCGAGATCATCATACGTACGCGTCTATGCATGTGTGCTTCTGTTTTCGCTCCGTCGTCGAGTCGGCCTTCTGGTAGTATCTATTTTGTGCTTCAAGCCACTGAGCACGGAGCTCTTTAGCGGGGTCGTCGTCGTCCAAATATATTTATTTTGTATTTTTTCTTAAACATACGCGGAAATATTATCATTACTTTTGAATAAAGAACACGCGAAGTATCATATTTACGTAGACTGAAAAACCAAAATCACTTCCCGGCGCATTCTTTGAATTTGGAACGAAGAGCGCACCGGCAATGTTGTATGAAACGGTGTGCTGTTTGAATTTAGAACTCTTTCATCTATCGTACACATTGCGTTCTCGTGGCTGTATAGCTATAGATGCGTTTACCTTTCGGCACAAACTGTAAAAAAAAAAAAATGGCGGTAAAGCGGAGTTCGTTGTTATTTGGTTAATAATAAATTAAAATGAGTTCCGATGATTCTGAAAATGAAAATGAAATGGACATTGACTGCACTCCACCAGATTTAAGATCGGAAGCTAAATTAGCGATGGAAAACCTGCTTCCAGCGAAATCAAAAGAAAAATATATGAAAGTATATGAAAATTTCATGTTCTGGAAAAACGAGAAAAATGCAAAATTGTTCTCCGAAACAGTGTTTTTGGCGTATTTCAATGAAATTGCTAAAACTAAAAAGCCATCTACATTATGGGCGATTTATTCTATGCTGAAATGTACAGTTCATATTAAAAACAGCATTGACTTGAAGAACTTCGGAAATTTAACAACTTATGTAAAAGGCCCTTTTTTATTTCCTTGCATTTTTTTTAAGAAAAGCACTATATATGCCTCGGCCGAAATGGCAATTGCCTATTTCGCTGCCTTTGCAATAATGTACTATTAATGTGTGCAATTTTTTAATTTGTGTTTGCGTTTTCTTCTGTGTTTTTCGGTTGCGTGATTAATGTACTAATGCATTTTTTTTTGTGACATTCGCATGAGATATAACATTTTGTGAATATTGTGCACGCTTGGGCCTTGATTCGTCTGCACTGAATGTGATAATGACCGTCTATAGCTAAGTATTAATTAATTTTTCCATATTAAAGGTGGTGGTGTGCTTTTTTTGGATGCATGTATTTATTATGTCTAGACTTTTATGCTAATAAATAAACAAAACATATGAATTTTGTATGAACAGCGAACAAAGAAATCAAAGGTGCGTTACAAAAAAAAAATGACATTTGAACATATTATAGGCTCTAGAAGGCTCATAGGTTAGGATCTGACCGTGAAATTGTGCATCTATCAGTTATTTTATCGAAATGTGTGTCCGACTCGCACTTGGCCAGTTTTTTCAAGTTGAACGTAGTTGTTTTAAGTAAGTGAGTAAGTTGTTTGAACGGGGTTCAAATAAAGTCAGGTAGGTTTCAGATGGACCCTATTTTCTTTATATTTCTCCGTGCTCGCTACCGCATTTAAATGCTAGCAACCCCCAATTGTGCCAGGTTTTTCGCAGGCAACTTTATTTCACCATATTGAGGAAGACAGTAGCTTCAATTTGGTGTAAAAATCAAATGCATACCTGATAGGTGCATTTATCGATGAAAAGTCTTCGACCAAAATTTATTTCAGAGGTTAAATTTATTAAAAAAAAAAATATTAAATTTATTTTGGTCGAAGCGAAAAGTAACCTCTTTGCACCTGGCAACCCAGGTGTAAGGGTAGGGACTAATGTCTGACTAGCTCTCTCTGTGCCAGGCTAAAGGGTGGCAGCATATTTTTTTTCAGCTCTTTAAATTGGTCTCTTTCCGATGTCACTTCATTTACCTTCCTAAAAAATGGGTGCAATTTACTTTAAATTTAGCAATTTTGATTTTTTATTTTTTTGCACTTGTGCCAAGTTCTTGCTAGGCAACTCGGCGGCGGTGTAGGGCCCTGAGTGTTAACTTTCATTTAGAACACATTTCGATGAAATAACTGATAGATGCACAATGGTACCGATTCGGTAAAGCACATTTTAACTTATTTGGCAGGACTAAATTAAATTTAAGCGTTCTGTCCTTGTCTTTTCGATAAAGAAAGAAAAAGACAGGACGCTTAAAATAAGGTTAGTCCTGTCAAATAAGTTAAGACGTGTTATGCCGAATCGATACCAATGTCACGGTTGGATCCTAACCTACTCGTATCATGAATTGGTTCGTACGGTGTGTCATGCGACACTGGGCCAGCCGTGATTGGTCGACTCGCGGTGACAGTGAACGCCATAGGAGCCGACGACCTACCAAGCAAAGTGGCGTTACTAAACGCTGGGGTAAAGGTAAAAATTAACTGTCACCGTTCCACAACAACCCGAGTGAAAACGAAGAGCTCCGAACAATTCGCGAAGTCGTTCATAAACCTTGTCAGAAATGTAAAATTAACTTTTGACAGATAACTTTTACCACCCGTAAATTCAGAGGTAAATTTTCACTTTGACGTTTGATGACATTACGCGCCATTTTTTGGTTTCTTTGGTTCGAAAATTCTTCGAAATGACTTGTAACCCATTTTATTTCGGTAACATTAAAGCCGATTTTAAAGGCTTTAATTTTAGTTTTAGTGCTGTCAAAACTTAAATTTTTCCAAAGTAATTTAGCTTCTAATCCTAATAATTAAGGACTTTTTTGCAATGAAGAAAATTTAGTTTTGACAGCACTAAAACTAAAATTAAAGCCTTCAGAATCAGCTATCATGATACATTAAACAAGAAAATATCCTTTGCCACGTAAATAAACTGCCTTTACAAGGTGGCCGTTCCAAAACGATTAGTTAAAAGATTCCGTCTCACTCTTATCTCTTTCACTTTGACGAAGTAAGCTTTACATTTACCCAGGGGTATTGGAACGCTACCTAATTTTATACCAACCACTTGCTGAAGGTGAATGAAAACACTGTGAGGTAAACTGCATTTACCGCGTGCCTCAAAAAAATATGTATTAAATTTTAGCAACGCCATCTAGATTTGTGGCTACAAACTGATGTATGGGTAATACTTAGTCTATGGTAATATCTATTGTGATGGAATTGTGAATTTTAATTATTTAATAATGATTGTGATTGCAGCCGTGGCTGGACAACAAGCACACGGTGTTCGGTCGCGTTGTACGCGGGATGGAGGTCGTGCAGAACATCGGCTCTGTCAAGACCAATCCCAAGACTGACAAGCCTTATGAAGACATCAGGGTTGTCTCCGTTACCGTTAAGTGAACCTACTGCTCTAACATTCAAGGCTCGTTCGTCATAAACGACAAAAGAGACAGTTACGTGAGTGAGCAGGGTGGTAACTTCGGCACACATGACGAAACCGTGCCGCCAGGCGACTCCACGTCACAAAATAACCACTTACAGAAGGTTCACTCCGCATAACTAGCGAAAACAGGCGCACGCACACATAGACGCGTACGGACGACGATCTCGGTCAAAGTCGGTCTAATGCCAATACGAAAATCTGCCGAGATCATCATACGTACGCGTCTATGCATGTGTGCGTCTGTTTTCGCTCGTTGTATGGAGTCGGCCTTGTGGTAGTATCTATTTTGTGTCCACGTGTTCCGGCGTGACGTCATGAGAAGTCGTTCCGGGTTACTTTCTTAGATACTAGGCGAGCTTTCCATTCTAGGTCACATTGTTTTTCCATCAGGTGCGGAAGCAGTAGCAAAGTGCAAGCACATTGTGAAAAAAAAATCTCATGAGGCCTCAAACGACATTCGTTCTAGAGCTAGCATGGGACTCTCAAAGAGAATCGGTCGATCGTTAATCGTTCTAGAGCTAGCATGGGACTCTCAAAGAGATTCGGTCGATCTTTAATCGTTCTAGAGCTAGCATAGGACTCTCAAAAAGATTCGTTCAATCGTTAATCGTTCTAGAGCTAGCACGGGACTCTCAAAGAGATTCGGTCGATCGTTTATCGTTCTAGAGCTAGCATAGGACTCTCAAAAAGATTCGGTCAATCGTTCTAGAGCTAGCATGGGACTATCAAAGAGATTCGATCGATCGTTTATCGTTCTAGAGCTAGCATAGGACTCTCAAAAAGAGTCGGCCAATCGTTAATCGTTCTAGAGCTAGCATGGGACTCTCAAAGAGATTCGGTCGATCGTTAATGGGACTCTCAAAGAGATTCGGTCGATCGTTAATCGTTCTAAAGCTAGCATGGGACTCTCAAAAAAGAGATTCGGTCGATCGTTAATCGTTCTAAAGCTAGCATGGGACTCTCAAAGAGATTCGGTCGATCGTTAATCGTTCTAAAGCTAGCATGGGACTCTCAAAGAGATTCGGTCGATCGTTAATCGTTCGAGCATACGTCCAGCTCTGAATCTTATGATAGAGATGGATATACGACCAAACCATAAATATGTTAAAGAAACAGTGCTTTACTCAAAAATGCTTGTATGTGGTAATTATTTTGACAACTTTTTCCGAATTGCTCGAGCCATATCACAGATCAGTGAGGATGTGATGGCAACATTTATTAGTTTTGTAAAAATTATCGTGAATCTCTTTACTGATCAATTGATCATATTTATTTACCAAATACTGTGGAATTATATAGGTATCTTTAAATGAAACAAAAGTGTTTTGTGCAACTGTGTCATAATGACTAATTATGTCCAGTTGCTCACAATACTTTATCTACGACAATTAAAATCAATTTCACGAAAAACGAGAAACAGAACACTTCATGATACTGTCGTGATACTCGTCATGATGGAATTAGTATGTGGATGCCTGAGACCAAACAGAAGCGAGAAAAGTAAAGGGGCGTGGCTTAAGAAATTAAGACAGACAGTTATTGCTTGTGATTGGTTCTCTAGAGCGGTGCTATGATAAATTTGGCGAATCACAGCGCAGAATTCCGTTGTTATATATGTAGGTACTTATAAAACCGCTTTTGATGGTGTAATTACCTTATTGCAGTGTGAGAGTAAATAAAATGATTTACTGACCACACAAAAAATGAAAAAAAAAAAACCGTAGTCTATACTAACTACTGTGAATTTTGTATGAACAAGTGAAATGTTATTTTCATTTACGTTACAGTCTATGTGATTCATTAAAATATAGCTATGTACACCCAGTATTTATACAGTCATCCTGCTCACTCGCGTTGGTTTGTCCCTTTTACCGTTTGTCGAAGACGCGACGAAAGATCCTAAAACGTTTTGTAGATAGAGATAAAATTTGTTGTACTATTTTTGTAAAGTCTGTTTTATAGACTTAGGTTAAGTAAAGTTTAATAAATTATGTGAATAATTTTTATTGAAGTTTTTTTATTGCAACACTATGATGGAAATAAATTTCTATGTTTGAACACTTGGCGATTAATCCATCTCAAGGAGATATAAATTAACATTATATCATTGCATTATAGAAATGCAGAAAGAAAAGTAAATCTAGATTTGAGGAGCAGTTTTTTTTTTTTCGTGTTTGACTTATTTACGGGAGGTACTAGATCCCTCCTGATTGTACTCTTATGAAAGGTCAAAACTTAACGTGGCTACTAACACTGAAGAAGTTCGCAGAAGTGGTAACCGATTGAATCGCATAATGCGGGGGTATATATCAGGCGCGTGCACAGCATATTTAACCTAGGTAGGCAGAATTAATTTTGACAAATCAAAATGAAAAAACACACAAGGCCGTCGCAAGTTTCACAAACATCAGTTTTGCATTGGATTCAGTTACGTCATAGTAGATGGTAAAAATTCGAAAAAAATATGGCGTGTATTATTGACTCAATACAACTAATAATTTCACTTTATAAATAAATATACTTTTAATCTTCTTTTAATTATATTACTTTAAAAAATTGCATGAATTTCACGAAAAAAGCGATTCAGATTCCATATTTCATACCCAATTGAAACAAAACCAACCCACGCAGATGCAAACTAGAAAATAACATCTTTATTACATAAATAAATTACAATTAATGTCCTAACGTAGCCGCGATTTCAAAATAAATGAAGTTTTGCGTGCACGGCATCTGATAAGAGCAGGATAGACAATTAAAAAGCAAAAGCGTTAGAGCAGGACTGAATTTTAGCATTGTGCAGCCCCTTAAGAAGAGGAGTTGGTGTATGGTGTGTCAATGGTGTCATAACGTAACTAAAAGGTTTTTTTTTTAAGTTGAAGATTCTTTATTTCTCATAAGAACATTTTACATATTCACTTAAAATGACAACTTAATAATAAAGCCAATTCTGAAGGCTTTAATTTTAGTTTTCGTGCTGTCAAAGCATAAAATTTTCCAAAGAAATTTAGCTTGTAATCCTAACTCTTAAGGACTATTTTGTATCGAAGAAAATTTAGTTTTGACAGCACTAAAACTAAAATTAAAGCCTTCATTTTCAGGAGGGCGTTAATTTAAGTTTTAGTGCTGTCAAAACTAAATTTGCTTCATTGCAAAATAGTCCTTAGGTGTAGGGAACAGAAGTTAAATTACTTTGGAAAATTTTAAGTAATGACAGCACTATAACTAAAATTAAAGCCTTCAGAATCGGCTTTAATATTCAACTAAAGTTAAATATATTACACGGCCAGTGGGTCCAGTGCAAGCTGACATATTGTAGTGCTCAAACACAACAGTTATTACATCAGATATGTATTCTAAAGTCTAAAACTATTAAAACAAGTAAATAGTTAGAAGCTAACAATCCTACTTAGCCCATCAATCTTATAACAATATCTATTAAGCATAATTAATGTAGCAGGTGGTAGAGCTGATGCCGGGCTCGACTGTGGAGGTACCACCATCTTACTTGGAGACCCCCTCGAAGTAATTCGGGGGAGAGTAAGAGGACAGCTCACAGGCAAAAAACCAGTAGGCCCACCATGCCTGGGACCGATGCATGGCGGTATATTCATCCCTAATAGCCAGGCCTTATGGAACAGACTGGTGACGCGCAGCGGCGTCACTGGTGCGAGGGTTCCGGCACCGCGCTCACCAACCCGCCTGCCCAGCGTGTGTGAGTATGGGCAATTCTTCCAGGATGACCGTCGGGAGTGGCAAAGTCCTGGAAAGGATATATTATGTCCAGCAGTGGACGAACTAGGCTGATGGATGGATGGATGATAATTAATGTTCTACTTGGTCACTAAGTTTTAGATAATTGTTAATATTCTATTTAGTGACGTAATATTTCAATAGTTTTTTGTAAAGCATGTCATAACGTCACTAATGTCTCGCAGTACCTCAAAATGGTGCTAAAAATAGCCTTATGGTAAGTTATGGCCACTTAAAATAATGTGAAATTATTTAACATATATATATATATTATATATTTATAAACTGATGCGGACAAAATGCTACTATATACTATACATACAGCAGCGATGGGGTAAGTTACTGTCACATATTCAAATGCAGCTCATACAATGACCATTTATTTTTGATTATAAACTCCTTGATTGCGTTTCTGAAACTATGTTTTGTGAGTACAAAGGCATCAATTTGTTTAAATTTCTTATTGAAAACATAAGCAGCACGTATCAAGAATTAATTTTTAGCGTAATTTGTATAAAGCAAAGGTACATAATATATTCAGATAATCTGTTTAGATCACCTTGTATTTTTAAACAATCTGAGACATCATTTATTTTTAAAAATATTTTTTGTCGGCAGCATATCGACGGCATCAAACTGAAAAGGCTTATCTACAGATTTTCTGAATTCGGAAAATTCTTCTTTTTTGGGCGAATCTCCATATTTATTAGCTCTATGATGTACTAAAAATTAACGGTTGCTCCACTGGCTAAGGTACTATTATGCCTAAGTCTACGATTGAAAAGGCGTTTTATAACTAAAGAAAAATATTTATAAATAACTAGTCGCTACTTTATATTTTTGTAGATACGCCCTTTCAGCTTGAAGCCCTCGATATAATGTGTCTCGAGTGTATAAAACAGATGAAAGTCATTAGAAATGCTACATACAAAAGTGGACCCAAATGTGAGCCTTGAAGGACTCCCGGGGCATTTCCACGAAATCTGATCTAAAACCACCAAGGAACACTGCTTGACTGCCGCCTGGATTTGTGCTGGGGGCTTGGTTGGTGATCATTGAACCATGTTCCTGGTCCCTGGCCGGGTCTCGTCTCCGGTTTGGGTTCGGGTGGTTGATTGGATTTCACCTTGTATAATATATATTTTACCTATCATCATATCATTTTAAGCGTATATAGGTATATCAAAAAGTCACCTTGTATACCTACTTTGCAAAATAAACTATTTGAATTGAGATCTTTTAAGGTTAAACGTCAGTCGCAAAGCGCAAAGTGCATAAATTAACTTTGATCTTCTTGTTTAGAAGGTAAAAATTGAAAAGCGTTTTGGTATGTGGCAGTTGTCGCAAAAACCGCATCAAAATCCGTTGCGTAGTTTTAAAGATCTAAGCATACATAGGGACAGACAGCGGGAAGCGACTTTTTTATACTATGTAGTGAAGTGATGAGTTTGAAATTTAATGAACAATTACTCATGATCTTGTCCAAACAAAATTAAAACAGCATTTTAAGTTGGTTTTGAGAAGATAATGACTAATTGTGTATATAATTTCAAAATCTTGCTTTATAAACCCCACTAATACTGAATTATTGGCGTCAAATGCCACAAACCAACATTTTTTCTATTTTAAATTTCTAAACAAGAAAACAAAGTTAAGTTATGCAGTTTGGGCTAAGCTACTGGCGTTTAACCTTAAGTATGACTCCAAGCATCTAAGGAGGTCACCATGAATACCTAATTCGAGGGTTGCCTCCATAGTAAAAGTTGTTCGTATGGATGAGTACTATCGCCACTTTCCGGCTTCCGCAACTTCATCTTAAGAGGCTATGCGAATTTTATTTTTGTCACTGTCACTCCAAGCGAAAACACGCTCAGTGCGAGAAGGGCGGATTCAGTGCGAAAGCGAAAAATTTTAGTTTTATAATTTTTGTAAAAAAACTAAGATAGCTAGCAAAATTTCAAATATAAAATCTCTATATATTGTTGAAACACACCTAATAAAATATGTTTGAGTTCTGTATATGGTTCCTATTCGTCAAACGAGGAGAAAACCTGTGTTTGAAGACCTCATTTCGACAATTATTTCTATCGAGGAAAATTTATCCAAACATGTTTTCCAATTTCCAAACCCTAGATTATATAGTCAAAATGCATAATTATACCAGAAATGTATTGAAATTTTTCGTGTGTTTCATGAAATACACGAAAAAGAAGCACCTCTATTTTTTTACATATCGCCTTAACACCCAGTATATTATTTTAATGTTATTTGATAGGACAAATTTTGCTAGGATACAGATGATTTTTTTTCTCATTAATTGGTACTTCATTCTAGAATCATAGAATCATTTATGTATACAAAATAAGTTTACAGACTGGAGTCCAAAACACTTACTTGCTAGGTACAGTGGAGACCGCATCAAGTAAGACACATTGGACTTTGTACCTATCTTATATTCTTCCCTGTAGGGGCTAATGTCGTACTGCAAGTGTATAGCTTGATGTGGTCTCCACTGTACATAATAATATAAACTTATGAAGTATGCAGCCTACACACTTAAATTAAACTAACATAAAATATAAATTTAAAGAAATCATACAGTAAAACTTAACCTAAATTAACTAAGAGTAAGGAAATAGTTACTTATATATTTAATAAGATACATAAGGTCATCAAATATATCTATAATACCTATATATCTGGGCAAGTGTTCGAGTAATGAGTTGAGGAGCTAGGCTTACTCCATCTGGCGTAGAGTAGCAGAAGTTGTTGGTTCCGCCTGTCATCACTAGATGGCAGAACGTGTATTTTATAGTCGAGTTGTTTACATTTTCCGACTACAACAAGATTTTCTTTTAGAAGATGAATATTTACGTGAACAGCTATTTATGTTTTGTTTAATGTTTAGAATCAGTGAACAGTCTGATTTTACCAAAACAATCGGTTGAAATATCAACAAGCTTGCTTATAAATATGATCGTAATATTTATAAAATTTTAATTCCACCACCTAGATCCTCTTGAAAAATGAGAATCGAAACCTTTGAAAAGTTCAAGGTCATAATAAGTCACACAAAAGGCATAATTTTTGCATAATATCTCCCAAAACAATACAACCAAACAAACGGCCCCTCATAAAAGAAAAGAAGGTATTTAGGTGCATTTTGTTTCCTTCTATTGCTAGGACTTTTTATCTGTGTAATGATAGAGGAGTCTGAAACGTTATAGACTGTCTCGCTCACACTCGCCCGATGTCCATAATGCCCTCCCCTCCGCACCCCTCGCATATATTTTCTTGCATCGCTGCCCCGCCTCCGCGCCTCACTCCACGTGTGCGTTTCCATTGTCAAGAAAATATGAATATTTTTTTGAGTGATAAAAAAAATGTCTCGGTCAAAATTAAATTATGTTACTATTGCATAATATTATCATACAATATTACGTCGTTGTGAGTAATTAACAAATGGCTCTGTCAAAATTTAATTATGTTACTTTTACATAATATAAATTATCATACAATATTACATGCATCGTTGCGCCTGCAAAATCTGCAATGTGAATTTAAATTTTATACAATTTTTATTATGGCCCCTGGGGTTCTAGTACGCGCTGTCGATACGGTGTCTTACCATCATACTTGCTCTCTCGCATAATTGGCAAACGCGGTATGCGGGAGAGCGTAGTAGGATAGAAAAGAAAGACGCTGTATCGACGGCGCGTACTAGCCACACTGGCCTTCGCTATAAGGGTTTTTTGGTGGAAGTCTCAAAAAGAGCAATACGTACTAATACTTATAAGGTGACTTCTAATTATACAAATATGGCACTTGGGATTTGAAATATACTTCAATATACAAGTCATTTACATACTTTATGTTTTTTGAAGCTAAAAGTTAATTTACATATCTTGAAATTTTTATTGTAATTTGTTTTATCACATTTTTTGTTATTTGCATTTCTTTAATAATGCATGTTCATCAAATTTTTAATATTTAATTTTAAATAAAAAACACGACTACCCGCTCTACATGTAATATTTAGTGAGAACAGGGACAGCTGAAAATAAGCACTGTGCAGATGTTACTCACAGCATTTTCCTAAGCTGCGTCATTTTTGTCTGTTTAATGTTAAGTTTTTGTGTAGTAGTTTATTGACAGATAAAATATATTTTCTTTCTTTCTTTCTTTCATAAATTAATGAAACAAATCTAGCAACATTATAGGTATACTTATTTTCAATAATATAATAAAAAATATTGCTGATCGGTGCCTCAATGAAGAGATATCTGATACTTTGTGTGCTTGTAATGAACTTAGAAGATAAAAGTCATACCTTTGCAATCTAAAAAGACTTGAACCTTTACCGACTAAGGTACGGAAGCATCAACACATTCCTCGGTAAAGGTTGTGTCTACCTGAAAAAGTAAGCATTAGCTTTTTTACGTAGGTGGTCTTGTACTTGTAATAATAAGTAACGTTAACTACCGGCCCTAACAAATGGCTATAAAAGAATTGTTAAAATAAAGTGTTTTATGGCACGTCATTGTTGGCTAATGGACAACGTGCCTGCGATTCTCGGTAATCGCACGAGCCGAGTCGTAAACAGCCCGCTGCGGCCTCGCGACTCCTCGCCAGCCAATCGCAGGCCGGCTCTACCGAATATCACGTCATCGACGACCAATAGCAACGCGGGCCGATCACGCCACAGCTAAAAATAGCTTATCTGACTCACTTCTTAAGCGGTGTTCATTTCTTTACAATGTTTAGAAACAAGTGGAACGCCAAGGGTGCTGGACGTGCCTTGCCGCATGAGAAAAAGTTTTTAGTTCGCGCAGTGTTCCCGCAGCGTCCAGTGTAGACAGACACATGGTTCGACACTCGAGCCACGGCATGGAGCCCACCTTCTATGAAGAATACCCGATGAACGTACCGGTGGAGAGCCTCAAGCGGAACCTCACGCTCGACCTGGACTTCGGGCGCGGGGGCAAGCGATTGCGGGGCGCGGGCGGAGCGCCTGTGCTCTCGTCCCCCGACCTGCACATGCTGAAGCTCGGCTCGCCGGAGCTGGAGAAGCTCATCATCCAGAATGGCATGATCACGACAGCGACGCCCACCCCGGGCGGCGCGCAGCTGTTCCCCGCCGCGCCGCCGCCAACGGAGGCGCAGGAGATGTACGCGCGCCCCTTCGTTGAAATTTTGGACAAGATGCACCACGGGGACCCAGCCGAGGCGGCGCGCCGGGTGTACGCAGACCTGGACCGGCCTGTCGACCGCTACCCCACGCCGGTCGTGAAGGACGAACCACAGACCGTGCCCAGCGCCTCCAACTCACCTCCCATGTCACCTATCGACATGGACTCCCAGGAGCGCATCAAACTCGAGCGCAAGCGGCAGAGAAACCGAGTCGCCGCCTCCAAGTGCCGACGGCGCAAGCTCGAGCGCATCTCCAAGCTGGAAGACAAAGTGAAGCTGCTGAAGGGCGAGAACGCAGAACTAGCAGTGTTAGTGGTGAAGCTGAAGGACCATGTGTGTCGGCTGAAGGAGCAAGTGATGGAGCACGTGCAAGGCGGCTGCTCCATTGAGGGCCCGTACTGAGCGCGCCGCGCCAGCCTCCACCACATTCCATGCTAGTCGCGTTCGTCAGACGCAACATACAAAGCGATTTGTGATCTTAATTTTACCGTGTATTATATAGTTAGTGAACAATAGTGTTATGTGAAGTCGCTTCTGGGATGAATGCTGGATCGTCGAGTTTGAGAGAATGGTGTGTCAGGGACTTCGCTCCGTGCTTCAGCTTCAGTGGATAGTCTGAACTATTTGTTGTTGTGAGAGGGATGTACTTAGCGCGAGTCACAAAGCTTTAGCTTGTCCTTAATTACAGAAGTAGTCTGTTTTCCTTTTTTCAGTATTGTTGCTTCAGTGTTTGTGGAAACGATAAATAAAACGTGCAACGTCATTAGCTTTGTAGATAGAGGCAGACACAAGCGACGTTGCCAGTCCGTTTGTAATGTTAAACGAAACAAGGCGTTGTCGAATTGTATATTTTTTCGTTTTTAATGCTAATTGAAGGTGCGAAATGGTCCCTTCAAGTCCCTTGGCATTCGTTTGACCTCAGCGTTTAATTAGTTTATTGAGTTGAGGACAAAGAATGGGATGGCTATTAAGTTGACTTTGACAGTAGAGTTTTGTATAGGTGCGAAAGGGACAAGGAGAGAGAGCTGGCAACGTCGCATCGGATCAAGTCACGAGCGGATGTTCTGCTAATTAAAATTCCGCCAGCGCCGCCCTCGCGGAATGGTGGCCATGTGTTCAACACTGTTGTTTCGACGTCCCCGATCACGATTTTTGTTGCACAAGGTTATTTTTTCCTTGATACAAAAGGCGTCTGAACAATCAAAGAGGAATCCCTCATTAGTATTCGCTATGCTTTGTTAAATTAAGAATTAAAAACTGTATAAGAGAGTGATTGAGTGGGAGAATTTGTCTGCGAGATGTATGATGAGAAAGTTTGCGTTGCGCAAAGTATTTTTCCCCAAAAATGTTTTCTCAGAACTGACCCGGTGCTCTTTAGTGTAGAGGACTGGACTTTTGTAACTTGAGGCCGTCCGTTTGATGCTAGTAGACGAATGGTAGGTATGAGAGTTTCGTAATAAAGCGACGGATTGACAAGATGTGAATGATGCAAGAGTGGACCTATTTATTAGTGAGAATCTGTTAATGTCTCGTACATTTAGGATGAAGTAGCAATCTCGAGTGCCTACGCTTTGTAAACTAAAGCTATTATGTTTAATTGTTTTTGTTACCATTATGTGCTACAGTAATTGTTCTGTACCATTGTCTTCTATAGGTTATTGCTAAGTTATATAGTACCAATTAACAAGTTGAATCGTTATAGACTATTTGAGGGTAGTTTGTCATTTGAAAGACCTGTCTCAAGATGTATAGCGGTCCCACCTGGCAAACAAACCTCTTTGTATTATTTTTATACGAAATGATTCGTCAAGAGAATGTTAACAATACTTTGTAAGTTTAGAAGAGATAAAGAACAGTTATACTAAAATAATATATTTCTATGACTTTAACAAAAGAATATTGTTTTATACTGAATACATATTGTATGATTAAATTGAAGAAAGAGAATAATAAATATGAAGATTTATTATACCATTTGACACAGTCGTTTTACTTTCATCAAACGTTTCTTTTATTATTACTGGATCTTACTTAGGCTTTTATCATCTCTCTTATAAAAAACACATCATCAACGTATACTAAGCAGAGGGGATAAATGTTAATATTTTTTTACTGGATATGGACATTCGGCGTTCCTCTTTTTGTAAAGGCCGAATATACCACTACAAAAATTATTGGCTTTTATAAACAATCAAAATATAGTGAATTCGTAAATTCAATGAATATGTGACAAAGGTTGCTTAAGAATTTATTATAATAAACCAATAATGGTGAGCACTGGGCAGATTATCTAACCCATTTCATTAACCTGAGAAGAAATACGAACAATGATGTTTATGTAATGTTTTTCCTCTTTATTGATGATATTATTATAACAGTGAAAAACTTAACACACGAGAATATAGGTAGGTACTGGTAAATTGAAGTGAATATAACAGAAATGGCCTTGGAAAACTCACGCGTCAACGAATTGATTTGCAATGTAAAATATCATTGTTTAATAATGAGGCACCAATATCAATGCTGCGGGTTTGTTCTTAATATTTGAAATCAAGAATACCCAAAATAATTTATAACAGATTATTATCTTTAAAACTTGTACAACTGTTGCTTGTTCAATATGGCCCACATTTTCCGCTCTTGCAGCGACTGGTATAAACAAGATTTTTACGGTGAGGAAATCCAATAGATTTCCAATGGCTGCCGGTCCTTGATCATAAATATGGGTCAGTGGTTTACAGAACTGGCCCACGCATTGTTCTTCAATATTTACTAACAAAACCCGCAATGCTTATACCGAGTAATGTACACATGGCCAGTGCCACTGTTATTTTATTATATCAACACTGGTATTTATATAACATTCAACAGTTTTAATAACCAGAGATGTTATTGATTAACACGCGCGTTGAAGCGTTAAAAATCAATAAAAGTCGAAGAAAAATGTGCTAGAGACTTGAATTAATATGCCTAATTCATTAGCTACTGTTCTGTCGTGCCACAGTCAGGCTTCAGCTGTTGGACTGGATCCAAAGAAAACGGTGCGTGTGAGGTCGACCGCCCTCGACGTACCATCTCTCGTAGAATTGACTCATTAAAAAGCGTGTAAAGTGTACGTTGCATAGTATGTACGGGTTCCGCCAATGCAGATGTAATGTGCTAGAATATGCGCAAGAAGGTTATATACCTCAACTGGAAGTCTAACTCCTTTTTACAAGACCAAGCAAAAGAAATTACCTTCAAGTTATTTACCTTTGAAAAGTAATTGGCATAGATTAAATTATTTTAAGGTGTGTTAATTCGAAAACCATTTCGAGATTTAGGTTTAAAAAGCCGTATTTTCGAAGTTTTGGTCTAAAAAACCTCATGATGATGAATATTTTTACGAAAAAGCTGCAACTTCCATTTGCCCTTGTGTGACGTCACTTGATTAATAGCTGTTTAGAAATGTGTCCTTTGCTATCAAGATAAATTTATAATAATTTGCTTCAGACTAATTTGACAAGTAGATGACAGATGAGTAGACAGACAGAGACAGACCACTTTTTTCATAAGCAATCACACATCACAATCAGTATAATGTCTAAAATTCTCAAGTGACAAGGTCATCGGACAATTCTTTAAAAAAAATCATAAAAAAATAATGGTCAATATATATAGCAAAATAATGAAAACCATGTCCTAAAATGACGTAAATTTTCCGAAAAAAACTAAAAATAAAATCTTTTAAAAATTAAGCTATGGGAATTGAAACAGCGCTACCCACTAACAGAAAATATATATGCGATCAAAGATAATAAAGCGTGCGGATTTCAATAAAGTTTATCATTGCAGTCTGGTTATAAACTGGTATATGTCGCTTCTTTTGACAGCACACAGGAATTTCCAAAAAGTTGCGATGCATTTTTTTTTGTTCTACTTTCCGACCAAATGAGAAAAATACAAGATGATTTTGATTTTTACACGTAAATCATGGGTTTTTCCTGCTTAAAACCAGAAATTAGAGTACATACTAGGTATTATATCAAAACTTGAAATGCAAAAATACGGAATGCTATAGTAATTCTTTTAAATGCAGCTCACATCACGTCGCGGCCTTCCTGTTGTTCAGTTATGCGACAGACGAACAGACAGAAGCTTCACTATAATGAGTCCGTTTTTTGACGGAACCTTAAACTTATAATTTGTTGGACAAAGGGAAATGAAAGAAGCGGATGTAAAAAGGTCATTGTCAATGACGACCTTCATTCGCCTTTGAAACTGTTGGAGCGCCCTGCATAATTGATTTTTGGGTAGAGGATTCTAATTACTTCTCAAAGGTAATGAAGCTAATGATGGCACGGTCTCTGATTGCTTGTTTTTAGCAAGACGGTCGAAGTGGATTTGGCCATGTTTGGACGACTAATTAAATCTGCGGTCTTTGGCCTAACCCAAAAGGCCAAAATGGATTTTCGCAAGATATTTAACGCTGATTGGCGAAATCAACGTTTCGGGGTCGTTATTTGAGCAAAATGTTCTGTAATTGTTTTTTTAATCAAATAACGGGTGAAAGAATGAGGGGTTTTCAAAGTCAAAATAAAAAAGAAAACGTAGTACCGAACGACTCGATAGATGGTGCAGCTTGTACTAAAAGTGTCAATAAATGTGTTTCTGGCAACACTAGATTCATGTATTATTGCTAAGATCTTTTGTTCTTTTCATAGTGAATTCTTAGTGAAACTGTGTATTCCTATATTTTTACAATTAGCCACAACCATGTTGAAAATTGAATGAATGAAACACCAAGTAGATAAAACCATATATACTACACAACAAAATAAGAATATTTTGTGAAGGGTGTTGTTGGATTTGACACTTGACTTGAATTTTTTTAGTCCACAAAATATTGCTGCCCATAGCTTAAAAAATAATCTTTGATTTTTGACACTTGAAAGCAGGGTAACGCCATCTATGTTCACCTCTGAAAGCTTGATCAGGGTCAGTCTGGAAAACCGCTCATTACAGGATAGAGCGTTTGACGATGGTATTATGATTATTAAAAAAAAGTTTGCGAAGTCTTCAGAAAAAATGAAGATGGTTAAAATTTACTTTTACATAGTAACAATTTAACTACCTAGTTACAAGTTTTAGAATTATTAAATTTTCATAGGTGCCTCTGTACATGAAACATACACAAATATTTTTAGACAAGACGACAATTATTTCGCGACAGTTATATTATTGACTATTTTACTACTAATTTTTAATTATACTAAGAGTTTAAAAAAATATTTGAATTCTCTGACTTGGCCAAGATTGGATCAAACCTAATTTTTTTGAAGTCTGAAGTCGGCTATTTTCTCAACTTAAGGCGCTCTTATAGAGTGACTCTCTGTCTTTTTCTTTACGTGTAAGGAGTAAAGAAAATAACCACACTTTTGTACTTTTTCGTTGTTTTTATCGGTTTTTAAATTGTTTAAAAATAAGGGATATGTTTAATAAAACCCACTTACGTGGTCGACCTAGAAAATTTAAATATTGCAAGATATGTTTCGTTAATAAAGAGTGAAATTATGGAAATGGCATGATTTGAAAGGTCTTATTACATGCTGTGTTCGTGAATTATTTCTATCGAGCAAAGTTTATCTGATCGTGTAACACATGCATGGAAGACCTAGATAAAGGTTCGAACTATATTGCGTATTTTTTTTGGAAGTTTTTGACGATATTTGAAAGTTCTATTTGACTTTGAAATTACTCATTTTGGGATAAGAGCGCCTTAATTTTTATTTTTCCCTGATTATTCTCCCTTAGATAAGCGCCTAGCACGCACCTGTCACACCATGGCGATACCATTTGATGATAAATGCATCTGTCCTGCCTGATAAACTGATCCATATTATAATTATAATATTTATAACTATTTATAACAACAAAACTTGTCATTGTACAGGTTAGCGCGTTGAGATGGGTCTAGGGCATAGACGAATACAGCCTACAGACTCCTCATAACAGGCGACCGATTTCTGTCAACACATCTGACTGAACCAGCAGATATAATTCGACACTCCAAAATTATACGTTTCGGTGGGCCAAACCAAAATGGCTTCTATATTCATTACGTTAGAGTCTTCGTCTTCGGGAAAGATAAGTTTGTGGCGCTTTACGTAAGATTGGAAGAGCCAATAGGATTGCAGTATCCCGTTTCGATTGTTGACAGAATTATTTGTACGCAAGATGTTGAACAATAGACGTCTTTCTGGGCTGTATTTTCTATGGTCTAGGGTTACGATTAGTCCGGACTTTTAGACTCTAGTCTGGACTTTGTCCAGCTCTTTAATTTGTCCGGATTTTGGAATATGAGTAATAAAACTACATATTAAGTAATATCAAATAAATGTTTAATCCGTATTAACTTCTCATTTATCTAAAAACAAAATATTAAATCTTTAACAATCAACTTATGAGATCAAACAATAAATCTTCTATTGCGAATACTGCTGTAACTAAGTGAGTAATGTTTCCATTTTCGGACTTTTATCGAAACGTCGGGCTTTTTGCCAGGACTTTTCAAATTCCTAAATAGACTGACCCATCTGGGTTAAAAATCCTAAATGCTAACCCTAGATGGGCCAGTCTGGGGATGGATGGAAAATATAAACTATAGGGGATAGAAAAATTTGCTCAAGGGACTTTCGTCATCGATTTTTGAAAAATTACTCTTTAGCCGGGAATAAAATCTGCCAATTTTGCAAAAAAAAAGACGTCCTGTATTATGGCATCACTTGATAGGGTTGCTGGTAAGGTCCAAGTCCTGCAAAGAAACATTATGTTTCAAATCATAGGAAATGTCTTATTATGGTGCTTTCTTTTTATTTATTTGTAAAAATTGGATTTATATTTAATAATGCCGCCTGGGTATTAAAAAATATAAGGATTTTATCGAATGAAAAATGTGTAAATTTTTCACCTTTTTACGGGTTCGTCTGAAGTTTTTTTTTTCCAAAAGACCAATCTAATTCTGCTAGTCTAGCATAGCTACAGTGCTCTTTCTGACTCTGTTGATCTACCTCGAGAGAGATAGACATGTTGCTTGATATTTTCTGTGCTATTGTTTGACCTAACCTAAAATAGACATGTTGCTTGATATTTTCTGTGCTATTGCTTGACCTAACCTAATCTGCACAAATGTTACAAGTAAAATATGGTATGAATTTCAAGAAAATGTAAAAATAAGGCATTCCCATTGATTTGATACACAATGTTTCTTTCCAAGACTTCGTTCTTACAAACAACCCCATCAAGTGATGCCATAATACAAAACGTCTTTTTTTTAAAATCAGCAGGTCGATTCCCGGCTAAAGAGTAATTTTTCAAATATCTATGAATGTAGTTCTTATTTTTTCCAAAATTTATGACGGAAATCTCCCTCTATCCCCTATAATTTAGATTTTCCCCACACTGACCCATCTCAGCGCGCCATTCTGTATAAGGTGACTTTTGTTTATGCAGCCAAATTCACACTGGAGACTCGGTAAGTGATCAGGACCAGGTTCAATGACCTTTTTGTGAAAAACGCAAAATGACATTAAGGCTTCCTATACTAATTTTCTCGGAGTTCGTTAAGAGGCACTACAATTTTTATTCTTATTCTGCAAAAAGGCCATTGAACCTTGGTCCTGACCACTTACCGCGCCTACAGTATAAATTTGGCTACATAAAAAGTCAATATTTAAATCTTGTCACGCAACAAAAAGTATCTCGTATACTCTACTTCTCATTTGAGAAGCCTGGCTTCTGTCCAAATAACACCAGTCCACGGTTTTAAGACAATTTCTATGGATCTTCAATTATAGCAATAGAGTCGGTTTTGGAATGGATTGATAGTCTATAACTTGGCTCGCAGTTAGTCGGTACACGTGTGGCGTCACGACACACACGACTAAATAAATCACAAAGATTCATTGCACTATCGCTCTACAGAATAGAGTGTATTGTCTTGTGGACCAAAATACCTTTGAGGAGTTCTGTGATGTCATTGACAGAATTAAGTTTACTATATACTTAGGTGTAGATAGATATAGGTGGTAGAGATGATGCCGGGCTCGACTGTGGAGATATCACCATCTTACTTGGAAACCCCCTCGAAACCCCTTCGGGGGAGAGTAAGAGGACAGCTCTCGAACAGGCATAAAACCAGGTGGCCCACCATGCCTGGGACCGATTGATGGCGGTGTATATGTCGTGACCAGATCATAGAATTTAGTATTTCATGAAATAGTCGACCATTTCATGAAATGATCGCATTTCATGAAATAGTCAACTGTCACTCACCAGATCATTAAATGTTCCACGTTCAACGATTTGGTCAGCAACGTTTGACCATATCATTAATGTAGGGTGTTCATACAAATGTTGATACTAGAAATTCGAAATCATGTTATTAGGAACTTCATTATTTTTCTTTAAAGTACAAAATCAACAACTTATAAAGAATTAGCACGTATTTCAAGTTACTTAATATACTACCTACTTAGGTTAATGTGTTAGAAAAATCAATAAGGATTTAGCAAATTAGGTATTTTTAAGGAACTTATTATACAAAATAATACGTAATAATAATCACAACCATCTGGGTTTAAATAAAATGAATTAGTTGTTTTAGGAATTTAATTACACTTCACTACACTTTCTTCCTCAGTTATTTTATTACATTATTAACAACATTTAAAACAAGAAAATTGTGTAGCGCCGCCGCCATGGTGCATCGCACAAACAATAACAATGCGCCATCAGCGCCGCTAGTGGTGAATAAATGTAACTATTTAACGATATGATCTTACGATGTTTGACCAGATTATGAAATGGTCTTGTGTTTAGTTGATTATATCGTCAAACGATCTCTATTCATTGATTTAGTCAATCCATATCATGAAATGGTCAACAAACAATGTACTATTTCATGAAATGCGACCATTTCATGATATGGTCGAACATTTCATGAAATGTTCAATTCTATGATCTGGGCACGACATATCCATTCACAACAGCCGGGCCTTATATAAAACAGACTGGTGACGTCACAGGTGCGAGGGTTGCGGCACCGCGGTAACCAACCCGCGCCTGCCCAGCGTGTTTGAGTATGGGCATTACTTCCAAGAAGACCGCCAAAAGTGGCGAAATCTTGGAAAGGCCTATGTCCAAGAGTGGACGAAAAAAAAACTGATGGATGGATGGATGGAGGTGTAGGTAGGGAATGCAATCCCGCATCTAAAAATCTCAGTCCAGGGACAAATAATAGAGTTTTTCAATTTTATAAATAGATATAAAAGACCGAATAAAAAGCATAGAGTGACATCACATATTTATTTGAAAAATAATTTTTGAAAATATTTTTATTATGTTATAAATTATCCTCGCAAGTTTCATGGAGCGTGCACCTTATAGCGAAGTGAAACAGCATGACATTTGGCCACGCCCATAACCGAGTTGATCGCGGCATGAAGACCATCAGTTTGTACTGTGGGGACGTGTGTCTCGTTTTTTGGTCTCTTTATAATTTGTTAACAATATACACCTCCAGCCACCACCACTCATTATTTCCAAATTAGCGAAATAGTTATTGCAAAATTTCAAGGCAATTATCTACAAGCATAATACAAATGTGTTTTTCATAATCACTTGTCGGGTTATTCAAATAATTCAAATAATCTCATATTAATATTCATCCATCCATCAGCTCGTATTCGTCCACTGCTGGACATAGGCATCCCAGATATTTATTTATTTATTTTACTTTAGAACCTTAGCCTACTAACAGTGACTTCAACTCGTAAGCTCAGTTATTAACACATTAACAAATTTTAACACAGGTTTAACACAATTTTAACACTTATGAAACTAAATGCTTAAAAAAATTCTAACAAGAAGAACAAATTTTGATAAACTAATATTAAAAATGTCAATCTCTGGGTATTTATTCAGGAGCAGATTTAGCAGGGTACACCATTATTACGCCACTCTTGGCGGTCCTCAGTCATCCTCATCCAGCCGCCACCCGCAATGTCCTTCAGATCGTCAGTCCAGCGGGCACGAGGGCGGCTTACGCTGCGCTTTGCTGTACGTGGTCTCCATTCCAATGCCTTACGGCCCCAACGGTTATCACGTCGGCGACAAATATGGCCAGTCTAAAGTATACTTTTAGTTAAATGTTGCTAGCGAATGCATACTTACGTGGATCCTGTTTTTCTCGATCCCGTGTGAATTTCCTAAAACCCTCCTTCATAGCGGATGTCTACGTTCACGGTCCTTTAATGTTCTTAGATCTAGCTGTTTGGTCTAGGTTAATATGTTCTGTGGGTCTAGGCCAGGAGTTCTCAACCTGGAGGTCTTAGTAGAGTCAACACCTACTGTCAGTGTAAATTCTGTACAGGCCTGACAACTCAAATGTGACGTCATCACTAGTGGTACAAGGAAGACATTTCTTTAGGGGAGACCGGATGAAAAATAGAAAGCAATTTCACAACTTTTCTAAAATTTTATTAATACAAAAAAAAGTAAGAACTATGAAAATAATACATAAATATGTAAACTATTCAAAAGTTATAAGTTTCTTAATTCTTATGAATAAATATGGTGCTTAAAAATAAAATGGAAATGAAAAATTTGTTGTTGAAAATCCTATAGTAAAATCGCATGTATCACTAGTGATGACGTCATCAGTAAAAGCCATTTCAGTTGTAAGGCCTGATATAGAGAAGCTGTCGGTAGAGTGAGCCAAGGGAGGGGGGGGGGGGGGGGCGAGGTGGCTTCAAAAATAAACCGCATATTACTTGACGTTATCTTTGCGACTTTATAATGTTTTATTTTATTTTGTTGGTTAACTACCTACTTGTTATTTGATTTAAACACGCCCGTTTATATTTTAATCGCTTGTTTAATTAACTCACACTGAAAAAAAAAAATAGGTAGGTAGGTAAAATCGTAGGTGTCCCACAATGAGCAGGTGTACGCCATTCGCAAATTAACAGGTAAAGGGGGGGCGTCATGATTTTAGAATAAAGTTAGGGGAGGCGCGTATGGTAAAAGATTGGGAACCTCTGGTCTATGCGGTGATAGATCAGTCAGTCAGTTAGGGTACTTATTATTATAGTTATTTTTATTAGGTATTCTTGCGACCTCTGCATTCTCAGCGTCATTTACCTCACGCTATTTATGCTTACGGATTATTGCAGATTTTATTTTTAAATGAGCAATATATCACTTTAATTCGAGACACTTCCGAAAATACTCCGTTGCACAAAATTATGATGCTCAAGAGAGCCAAAACCTGGCGGGCCAATGACCAACGACTCATTTACAATCTCTTTCCAAAAGGAATAAAGTCTATAATCGTTTGGTAAAAAGGTATAGGTATGTTGGCAAACAAGTACTTTCTACAGATTTCGCAAGACGAAGTTGTAGGCTTTACAAACAAAACAGGGCTCGTTGTCCTGGCTGCGTCTGGCACACTTTCTTCTATTGTTGGCTGCGTTGTTGCGTTGTGGTGATAAAAGTTGCTTTGTTACCAGGACAAAGGTCTTGTGACAACTTTGCCAAGTGGAGGTCTTATGGTAAGCATGCATTTTGAAACGGAAAGTAAATAATTGAAAGATCCATTAGTATAATGGAAAATTGCAGGAATTCATGTTTTGTAAGAAAATAATTGAAAGATCCATTAGAATAATCAAATCAAATATTTTTATTTGGACTAGGCCATAGGTGTTAGTACTACAAACAACTTATTAACTATGTTAGTATTAACTAATTAGTATATATAATAAGTATTAATAACCTACCTACATATTAACATAAACTAGTTATGGACTCTGTCCATATGTACTGAGACCCAGTGTCTCAGGATTGAACTATCAGTCCTGTTAGCAATATTGTTCAGGAGACCATTGACGCTGCCGCGCGTCCTGTGCATCAGCGAGGCAGTTCTGTTGCGTACTATGGCATAGAAATATTGGGTACGAGCTTCAGCAAACATGCCTGATGCACTACAGTAACGTTGCAGCTCCACCAGTATCCTGAATGAATTATTGTACTGAACACGCAGGGCATTGTAGCATTTCTTTGTATGGCTAACCCACAAGCTGCACGTGTAAAAGTTCTGACAATATGCCCTGAATGAAGTTGTTTTCACTTGTTTAGTACAGCGTGCAAACCTGCGAGCCAGCATATTACATCTCACTGCCAATGCCCTGCGCTTCCGCTCAATATCCATGTCGTGCCTCATGTCATCAGTGACCCAGTGGCCCAAGTATTTAAAAGAGGTAGGGAAATTTGCAGGAATTATGTTTTGTAAGTAAACAATTAAAAGGTTCATTAGAATGCTCGTTTGCTAATTCTAAAGAGCATTTCATTAATAAAGAAAGAGAAAAAATTCTAAGATTGGTAATTACTTATTAGGATTGTTAGCACTTGATGAAACTTAAAGAGCATCTTGGAAGGAAAATTTGTTAATTCTATTGGCATTACGATATTATTTACACTACACCCAACCAGTTTTGATTATCATATAATTTTCTAGGTGTCATTTTCTTTCCCTCAGGTAGAGTAGTTCCCTGATAATTTCGAAACTAACACATAGGTAGATTCCAACGAAATACAACAAGAATCGTATAACTTGGAAATGAAATCAACCTGCGCTCGAACAATACCCTTAAAAATATGTCGTCTTGAATTTTTTCAAATATATTAAATCTAACATTACCCTGTTTCACTAGGTATTTTAACAAGACAATGATATTTGTAAATAATTTTAATCTTACATTACCCTGTTTCACTAGGTGTTTGAACAAGACGATGATATTTTTAAATAATTTTAATCTTACATTAGGGGCCATCCGTAAATTACGTCACTAGTTATGGGGCGGGGGGGGGGGGGGGGGTCAACAAAGTGTGAAATCGTGTGAGAAGGGGGATGATGAGTTATAAGCTTCGTGACTTCACACATTTAAATCTAAAGTATTAAAACTCTAACGATTTTCTAAAATGTCTCTTTTTGATTGATTAATTGTTGAGTTTATGAAAACATATTTTACTTAATATAAATAATTTTGGATGTACTGTTTTAATTTTATAATTTAATATGTGACGTCACATCAGGGGAGAGGGGGGTCACACAAATGTGACCACCTGTGACAAAGCCGGGGGGGGGGGATCCAAAAATCATGGAATTCGTGTGACGTAATTTATGGATGGCCCCTTACCCTGTTTCACTAGGTGTTTGAACAAGACGATGATATTTTTTTGTCTTCCAACATCTATCGTATTTTCAAATCATTATCTGCGTGAGAGCTTTTACAGGATTAAAATAAGAGCCAACGTGCCATTTTTATTTTTGTTCAAAACGGGACATAATTACTGCTACAGAATCAGTAGCACAATGGAAAAACATACTTTTGCACTTGAAAATCAAACCATTGTCTTTCAGTAATTAAACTAAATAATTCACAGTTTTATCTTTACTATCACCAAGCTGATACTGAAGATCTAAAATATTAACTTGTACTTGTATCCCTTCGTATCTTCGTATGGTATAAAATAGTGCACTATAATAGTAATATCTTTGGTGCCGTCGTTTTAAATCGTGAAGTAATAAAATGAATAAATAATATTTTAAGCCTATAATTAGGCATATATTGTTTTAAATAGATCATAATATATAAATAAAAGTATTAATTGGTTCCGAAATATATTTCGGCCAAGTTGTGGCTGTCGTTAGTCGAATAAGTAAATAAGTTGGCCGAAATATATTTCGAAACCAATTAATACCTTTTATTTATATATTATGATCTATTTAAAAAAATGAAGTAATAATATGTGAGATTTCCCAAATTCGCCCACAATTCAATCAAAAGAAAGTGACATTTAAATTTTTTGCCCCGTTATAGCGTAGCATTCTCAAAACGGGACAATTCTGACTGTGTCCCGAAGCTTTCCACGGGGACATCGGCGGGTCTACCACGTAATTCTGATTTTCATCAACATCAACTTTAGATTGAAATTTGACGTGCGTGCGACGACGCCCGCCTAACATGCCATCTCTTTTGCACGCACGTCAAATTTCAATCTCAAGTTGATGTTGATGAAAATCAGAATTACGCGGTAGACCCGCAGGACTTATTATACTACCGAAAAAAGGGACTATCCCCGCAACTACGAAAACACTTTCGCTTAAAAGACAATTTACAATCGTACAATAAACAATAGTTATTGGATAGAACTCTTTATCTTGAGGAATTCTTCAAAATAATATATTGTTAACGTACGGTTTAACTTAAACAATTAAAAGGCCAGCCTGGGCTGGGTCCACCTCAAAGTCAGCCAAACGCCAAACAATCAACATCTACCTGCAACGACGAAGTTTTCTTTGTTCCATGGACAAAGAACTTTGTTCTAAACATCGGTGGTATAACTGCGCATTAATATGGTTCACGTATGTAAGTATAGGTACGTGTAAACACGTGTGGACGTTTTGAAATGGTTTGGTTATTGTAGCTAAGGTTTTTTGACTGGAGGTACCCACTTATAATTGTCTTTGTTGTGTTCTCCATTCATAAAAATGTCTGATCCATCGTAACAAAAGATAACGCAAGTGGAATCTGGTCAATTTTCCGTAGAAAAATTGTACTACAAACTGATTTTTGGGTCCATCTAAAATTGGTAGCGCTCAGGAACACTTTTTGATTTTTGGGGGGGGGGCAGAGGTGTGCTCCGTTCATAAAATATATCTTTATAAACATATAAACGTTTAAACGTTTGTATGAACGTTTTATATAAACATATAAACGTTTGTAATGAGTTAGGAATTATCTTCGGATAATTTGATGACGCAATATTCATTTGCTGGTATAAAAATCCACAATATTAATTAATACTTATACCTTGTTCTTGAGGAATAAAAAATAATCGGTCAATTGCGAGTCAGATTCCTGTACCTAGGGTTCCGTATCGTGGATGAAATATTAGGTGTGTTTTAACAATATGGAGAGATTTGATATTTGAAATTTTGTAAATAAAAACATAAAACCAACTTTTTTCCCTTTTGCCCTGAATCCGCCCCTGTCGCACTGCGCGATTTTTCGCTTGGAGTGACAAAAATAAAATTCGCATAGCCTCTTAAAAGTGAAGTTTAAAAATATTTTCATATGTTATGCCAGACTTCTAGCTTTTGTTCAAGAAGGCATATAATATTGTATATCAGATTGTACGAGTATAGTCTATTGTTAGAATCAAACAGAACAATTCAACATTAATATTAAGCATACTTTGAATTTTGCGATAAGAAGATTGGGTAGTAACTCCTTCATTGGAAATATTACGATAAGATTGTATTATAAAAGTTGAGTTCTTCAATCTGAAAGTTCAACGACTTTAATAACATACGCCTACTGAACACAAACCAACAACTTTGTGAACACTACACGCGCAAAAAAGTAATGTAGTACAATCGGCCATACCGATTGACTGGGTGAAATAAACTGCCTGGTATTACCATACTGTAATGTTAGATGGGTCATTAAACTTTTTTAAGATTATAAAAGGTCATTAAACTTTTTAAGATTGCAAAGAGTAAATAGCGGATTTCTCAACCGAAATTCACGAAAACAAAATTGTCAAATTTCCCAAAACTGTCGAATTACGGAACCCTGTACGCGAGTCTGACTCGCACTTGACCGTTTTTCTATATTTATTCGGACAAACGTATCCTCATAGACCACCACACCATCATTTAGTCAAAAATGACAATAAAAACTTAATACCATTACTTTCACAACATTAAATTATGAAATAATACTATTTTTGGTTTAAAAAAAAATCTAAATCTGGTTATTATGCTCTAAAGGCCCAAAAAGCGTTGATTTCGTGCAGCTTCTTGCTTACTTTGCTTTTGTGACAATTCCTACTTCATGGAACTGCTAGTTTTCCCAGAATAAAAAGGAGGCTACTGTATGCCTGGGTCATACATAAATAATAAATATTTAGAGTATGTATGTACTCAATACTTATTCTTATTACTTCCTGTGTTTTTCTTTTCCACAAGGCTTGCCGCAACTCAGAGCAAGGCAGCTTTTGCTGCTACTAAAGGCAACAGTAGCAGCAACCCAATTATCATTTTTAGTAACAGAAA
Organism: Ypsolopha sequella; assembly: GCA_934047225.1. Classification (NCBI taxonomy): domain Eukaryota; kingdom Metazoa; phylum Arthropoda; class Insecta; order Lepidoptera; family Ypsolophidae; genus Ypsolopha; species Ypsolopha sequella. The sequence continues at coordinate 4,278,703 of OW204002.1, read as the reverse complement.
ACAAACTTTCTGAGTTCATACAAATTAGGTTGCAAAAAGCTTTCAGAATTGAAGATCTTAATACTTACAAAGGTGGGTAGTTGCTCAAATCTGCTCAGTAATATAAATTCTTGTTCACGAAATTCAAAATGGCGGCGTCGCGGTGTCAACGACATTTGAGTCCGAAATTATTTCGAACGACCAAAAGAATGGAGTCGATCCTTCATTGTCAACTGTTGTAAAGGGGAATGGCACCAAATACACCTCGAATATACATGGCATGCCTACCTACGGGCACTGATTAAGTAGGTGTTAAGTGTATTTATGTTAATATATGTTAATTGTTATTTATACCATCCAAGACTTCTTGTATGGACGGATGGGGGTGTATTAAAACTATATGGAAGCCATCCATATTATAATCTCCACTGTGCATGCTACAATTATGGTAGAAAACGAGAATCCTTGCATTTAACAAAATCAAATAAGGTTTAACAAACAATACCTATGCAACCTCCACCTACTTGCGTAGAAGAAGATGGCTGAAAACAATACAACATGAAATGTTTACTGCATCTCTGGACGGTAGTATCTTATAAATACAACTATTGTTGGGGACAAAAACAATTTGTTATTTTATTTTACCTCCGCTACAGTAAACAACTTCATACAATAACGTATTATTTTCACGTATGAAACTAACGGTTGTCCAAACTTCACAATGATCCTTCCAGTGTGATGACCTGTCAAGTTCGTTACACTCGACAAGAGAAACTTGTACCACATTAAACGTTATGGTGTCTACGGGGACCTTAACTGGGTGTAATTAGGGTAATAAATGCGTAGAGATGGTCTTAATTTGAGATGGGTAATTTGATTGTGGCTCAAACTCATGAAGAGGTCAGTGCCCAAAAAGCCGCCCTGAACAAAACTGACAAGGTTTTTTGAATACCTACAGCAAAGGAGATAAGTAACCAGTCCCAGCGCAAACTGATGAGTGAGTGATAGATGAGATATGAAATACTTGGTCAATACCTAATACACACATGCACATCATCAATCATCAATTTGGCCTTAGGATCAAAGTTTTTGCGCTGGACCTGGTTACTTATTTCCTCTGCTTTCTACCTCAGATGCGGATCCCTTAAGGTTTATGTAGACACAGCTCCAATAGAACTGCAAACTTCAGGAAGACCCCCAATTGAAGTCGAAATTTAATGACGTAGAGCTTAGTGACTTCTTCAGGTTATACCTTGCCGAAAAAAAGTAACTGCAACTGAAAGCATTTGCAAGAAAAATTATTCGTGCTTTTGGAAGCACATATAAATGTAAACAATTATTTTTTATGATAAAGGCTTTTAAAATAAAATATCAAACAGTTGAAAGTTTATAAAACTCTTTGCGCACTCCTTTTTTTACAACTACCTATTATCTACGGCCCGCGATTTCGTTAAGCCTGTACCTGAGCCTAGAGCATGACCAACTCTAGTCTATCTAGGATTCGTTTGAAGAAATTCGGACTCTCCTTGTATTGAAAAAAATATATTTGGTTTATTAATCTTTTCTCTAGGGATGTTACGTATAAACAATGTACTAAGATTTATACTTTTGTCAAAAAAAAATGTTTTGAACCCTCTCTTTTTTTGGTTATCAAACGTTCGCTTCAAGAACGCGGTTAAGAGATCAACTTGATATTTTTTTTCATAAAATAGGTAATAGAAATATGAAGGTATATCACCTAAATTCAATATTTTTTTCCCTACAAAACTTTTCAGTATTAGCTAAAAACACACCAATTTGTTGTTTCGCTGCGTGATCACTAGTATTACGCGTTCAAGAAAAAGAGGCCAAAGAGCCAACATATAATCGCCTATATGACAAGCAAGTAAAGTCTTTGCCGTAGGACTTATTGTGCTTGACGGGTAATAAAAAAAGTTGCTAGGGTATGCCATCTTCTTAACATCCTAAAAAAATAAAGTTTTGTCGACAAAAGCTGATAAAACACTACATCTCAATAGCGAAATCATCTTTTCTAAATACAATCGTGCAATGTAAATTGTATTTATTCCGTTATGATCAGCTTTGGTGAGATATTAATTCGCTCACATGCATTTTTTTGCTGCTAATTTGATTTTCCCCCATATATCCTACCACAATGAACCGGTCGGCCCTTAATATCGAATGTAAAGATCGAATGAGCGTTTTTCGTACTTTTATCTTGTCATTATGATAAACATATATATTATATGACTTTGGGTTTTGGATAACAACTGTAAGAAAAAAACCGGCCAAGTGCAAGTCGGGCTCGCGCACGAAGGGTTCCTTACCATTATCTATAAAAACGGCAAAAAAACATGTCTGTTGTTGGGAGCCCCCTTAAATATTTATTTTATTCTGTTTTTTAGTATTTGTTGTTATAGCGGCAACAGAAATACATCATATGTGAGAATTTCAACTGTCTAACTATCACGGTTCATGAGATACAGCCTGGTGACAGACGGACAGACGGTCAGACAAACGGATAGCGGAGTCTTATTAATAGGGTCACGTTGGTTACCCTTTGAAAAAGACGTGGATAAATGTATAAATTTAATTTTTTACAACTATACGTCTTCTTCTTATTCTTGGTGGGCTCGGTTTCCGCAACTAGTCTCTTTTTTGGACCTTTGTGCTTGGAAAAGTGTGGGGCCGTCTATTCTAGCCAGCCCAGCCCCTCTATTATGTATCTTTAATTATCAACTGGACTAGGTGCCTTTCATCAAAAACATAGCTAAAACGGAACTTTCCAAATTGCCATTAGTAGGTATTGAACTATTTACGAACTGTGTAGTCACTTAAAGTGCAAACATTTCCTTAGACAATCGGAATTCGATAGTATATCTATGTTTTTGATGATAGGCACTCAGTCCAGATGGCAACTAATGATACATAATAAGCCCTCAGCTCACGCCAAAATCTTAAGGCGGTTACCATCGCCAAATTAGCAGCTCGATATTTGTCACTACAAATATCAACGGAAACGACATTGAAATAACGTTCATATCAGCGCGCAATTCATAGTGGTTGTTACGACGCTTGCTGCGTCCTTGATAGGGCGAAATAGGGAAAAATGATACTTTTCACTTGGACGTGATTACTCGATTGAATAATCTTATGTTATGTTTATAGCTAAAAAGTTTATCTATTTATCAAAGCCTAGATGAATTCAATTGGCCAAGCCACTCAGGAGCAGTAGGGAATTTGAGGTCAAAAAACACCATTCAGTAAAAAAAAAAATTCGTGTAGAAGTTTTGGTGGTATGAAAAAGAAAACTGTTGCATATGTTGTCTAAGAGTTGATTATTCATAATACATTTTTTCATTATTTTTGGTTCGGCCATAAACGAGGAGTAGGCTTTAGAAAGTACCCATTTGGCAATAGTAAGGGCCTTAAGGTCGCCACAGGACTGGCGGAGCGTCCTCGGTTCACTTCGGTACGAGGATCTTAGCCCGTTGTGTGCTAACTCAACTAAACGTTTAGAAATATGTAAAATTTGGTGCAAAATTTGTTTGATATTGCAACTAAAACATGGCGTATCTCATTTTCTTTATCTTATCAGGTACGTGCAGCTTGCTAAATACCATGTAAACAACATTATCCTCCGAATGTGAAATCCTTTAAGTGCAGGTGTGCGGTACTGTTTGTTCAAGAAATACGTCACTTCTTGATAAATCGACATTACGTTTACTGAGGTTTTGCTGAATGGGGTTGTTGTCTTCTTTAGATGTTTATCTACTGCCGTACGGCATAAGGTAATTACAACATCAATAGCGGTTTTATAAGTACCTACATTGCTTGACCAATGTTATAATGTTGCATTATAACACCGCAATTCTGCGCTGTGATTGGCCAAATTCATTATAACACCGCTAGAGAACCGATCACAAGCGGTAACGGTCCGTCTTCCTTTACTTTTCTAATATACAATATACATACTTTACTTATACTATATTAATGTTATACATACTAATTCCATGGGCTCATATCACGACAATGAAGCCGATTCTGAAGGCTTTAATTTTAGTTTTAGTGCTGTCAAAACAAAATTTTCTTCGATACAAAATAGTCCTTAAAAGTTAGGATTAGAAGCTAAATTTCTTTGGAAAATTTTAAGCTTTGACAGCACTAAAACTTAAATTAATGCCTTCAGAATTGGCTTTAATATCATGACGAGTGTTCTTATTCTCATTTTTCTTAAAATTTTATTTTGAGGGTCGTAAGTATTGTGCCCAACTGGAGATGATTTCGAAGGGGGATCCTCCAGCCGGCGTAGCACAGTGTTTAATCGCGTGCGACGCCGACGCTACTGAGCAAAATGCGTAAAATGACGTAATTCACTGAAAAAATACTTTAAAAAAATCGTTTAGAAATTAAGCTATGGGAGTTAGAAAGCTAGTTCACATACGTAGTCTTTTTTAACCGAGTCGTCTGTTTTCTGCGTGTATTGTTAAGACAACTAAATAGCCGTCCTAATAACTGGCTAGTCCTACTTTACAATAAATGGGGCGTTAGGGCTTTGGGTATTTCCATCACCAATTTCTGGTAACCGAAACACATTATACTGTATTTTCCTTTACTTGCATAGCAATATATTCACGCTGTCTCCGAAAACGGTAAGCAGAGACAATAGATCGCCACAGTGGCGGATTTAGAAACATATTTGGGCGGGGGAGTATGCTTCATGGAGCTTTTTCAGGAAATCGAAGTAAATATCATATTCTGTACTATTTAAATACGTAAATGTAAGTAAATTTAAGACTTGCACACAACATAAGTAGGACATTATCATAACATAGTAGGTATATAGTAATAATATTTTATAATTTGTTGTTTTACTTCAGAGTATGTTTGTATGTATTACTACCTTTAAGCACCTTGTTTTTTGTTGGATTGATGTTGCTTTGGCATGTTTGTTGTTATTTACCATAATGTGTTTAGGGTTTAATACCCGTATTTTGTGGTAGTACAGAACCCTTTGTGCGCGAGTCCGACTCGCCCGAATTATTTTGTATTTGTCACATTGATCTATGCACATGCAAGCTCTCATATTCCGTAACATTTGAGGATATCGCACCTTACTAACAATGTGGTTTTCCTGTTAGTTGTTGCCGTCAATTGCAAACGGGATTTAAGAGAGTTTCGCAGCCGGATTGTGAAAGACCCGCCTTTTTCTAATTAATCGAAACAGGACACTTAAATTCAAAATTCACTCAATAGTTATTCAACAAAACCTTATTACCTATGAATTGTGTATGTTGCCATCGCAAAGTTTCCATTGGTTTCTGTAAATTATAATTTCAAAATATTAATTTTTTTTCCTGTTACTTGCAACCAATTGTTGCCGTCAGTTGCAAACCCAAAACCCACCTTTTAAAAAAAATCTAATTTACAAAAACCAATGGAAACTTTGCGATGGCAACACACACAATACATATGTTTCGTTTAATAACTATTGAGTAAATTTTTGAATTTAAGTGTTCTGTTTCGATTAATAAGAATAATCCGGCTGCGAAACCGCTCTTAATGAAAACGCGCGGTTCACAAAACTATAAAACATAAATAAATAACTTACATTAAATTGTCCTTTAAAGGCTCGGTTCATTTAATTTTAAGCGTGGGTGAGACGGTACCTAAAAGGAAACTTGCGGGCGGACTAAACTCACAAACAAAGTCATTTTAATGATAAGTAACGTATCTTCTGGCTTTCTCTTTGTAAATATCCAGATGGCTGTTGACATGCTTCGATCTTGGACGAATAAACCAGGCCTCGATAGAGATTGTTATATCGAACTTGAAATTTAATAATTTGTTGCGTACCTGTTTTATAAATTTCTTGTTTTGCGAAACTTTACAGATATTTTATTTCACGAAGTTTATGGTTAAATAATTGTTATAAAATATGTAAGTATTTCTTGTTTTATCCAAAATTTGATTACAAGCGGCCTTACAATGTAAAATACATACCTTCACACTCTCATGCATTACACACCACACTCACAAACATACACACATTACACATACACATCCTCCCTAGTAGCTTTTCAATACTGATCCCAAGACTTCGGTCGTAGGGCTAGGGAATCTCAGTCTTATATACATATATATTGTGTTAATTAAGTTAAATAAATAAGCTAATCATCAGTTTGTCCACTATGGAAGAGCGGAGTCTCCTACTACAGGTATTATTTTACTTAAATGGAGGCTCCAACAACCTGTAAAAACCTATGATTGTGTTAAGGCTGCGCCGAGCGTAGAACGATTAGACACCTCGCTTGTTCTCTCATGGTAATTTTTTATCGTGGTCGTACTTATTGAATTTAACAGAAAAAATCATATTTAATTTACCAGACAAAATTTTAAAAATCTGAAACGGCCCAGTTGTATTTTATAACGTTTGTGATTGTCTTGAATTGTGGTTGATACAAAATTCGACACGCCTTGATTGAAATGACTAAAACCCCAATACCTTTTTTAGATTTTGGGCCTACTTTAGATAGATTTGTTTCTTATACCATAAGTTATTTTTAATGTTCGCTGCGGCGGAAGTGTAGATTACATTCTCTGTGATAATAAATACATATTTTATTTATTTATCATTGAAATATTATTCAATAAACCAATTTAACAGTGACTGTCGTTTTAGATTATTTTGCTCGGCGCCCTCTTAATGAAATAAATAATTTTGTATTTGTATTGTATTTGTATGGTTGTTCAGTGTGCAGGGATGGGTAAAGTACTGCCGCGAAGCGTTGAAATCCGGCCCGCGACCATCAAACAAAAATCAAGTGAAGTTTTCGTAATGTTAGAAATTTCGCAGCTAACTTGAAAGTTCAATTTCATTGCAATTTGAATTTTCTTCCTTATTTCAATAGTTACTTTGTAATTTTACACAATAAATTAGTGTTTCAGAAAATACATTACTAATACTTTTATTTCAGTAAATAATTAAAAGTATTAGTAATGTATTTTCTGAAACACTAATTTATTGTGCAAAATTACAAAGTAACTATTGAAATAAGGATGCAACAACTTGGCCAAAATGCAACAACTTGGCCCGCCATATATTTCGTTAGTAAATATTGTCACGTGAAGGAAAATGTTTCCACATCCCTGTTGTAGTGCGTGCACTTGTGCGTTCCCTCGAACTTGGGAATGACTCGCTGTTCTGTTGGCCTTCTGGTATTTACAACTTTACCCTTACAAGGGGGAGAGAATGCCGATAGCGCTCACCTTCTGTGAAATTTTAATCGTGGTCGTGGCCGTGGTCCCCAGCTGTATGTGCTCTATTGAAGAGAAGTGACCAGTCACATGGATGGAGGCGTCGTGGACGCTAAGTGTTAGCTGAGACCTTAGTATTATCTATGGTGTAAGTAGGGTTGCCAGATGGTCCGGATAAAAAAACCGAACATTTATATATTAAATACTTAGTAGATAAAAATACGAAGGCTAAATGTAAGGGCGAATATGATAAATTGTTTAAAATGTGTAAGATTCTCCCTGTACACTATAAAGTCAAATACCTCATAGGTCTGCAAATTTATTACACTAAAGACTTTAAAATTCCTAAACCAAATAGACATTTCACTAGAGCAGTAAAAAGTGGCAAACTATCACAGCCATCATCCAAAAACTATTAGGGAGAGAGAACTAGGGAATACGTAACTCCCAAGTTATGTAATAACTGTCCTCTCCTACTGGAAGAAAATAAGTAAAAAATTGGTAACATAAAGAATAAATTAAAGAGCACATTGTTATCTTTTCTGAATAATTAAAACTTTAAACGCATAGCTACAATTCTACAAAACTATAATTATTATTATTTTTTCTCAAGACTCCATAAGTATTAGATTTTAAGTTAGTGCCTAAAATGCTTATTTAAGGAACAAAAATTTGTAAGAGCGTATCGCCAACAAACTGTTTAGCAGTTTGGCGAATAATGTTTACTAAAATTTGTGTATAATATAATAAAAAAAATAAAAAAAAAAAAAAAAAAAAAAAAATTATCAAAGGGTATGATTTTTTTTGTACAATTTGTCGAAAGGGGGTACCGTTTGACTTTGGCCAGATCAAACTGAGAAAATTACCGGAAATAACAGAGGGTGAACACAATGAAACACTTAGTAAACATTAAAACTTATATTTACTATTGCTGTTGGTAAGCAAAAAATCACTTTTTAAGATATTTGGCACTAGAAACACATAATTCGCTTTTTACGGTATTCACACCTAGTCCATTTCTTCCGTCAGTCCATACATTACCCATTAAGATAAAAAAAATCTTTCTACGGAGGCATTGGAGACAGGAACACTGCACGCATATTTTACCATCTCGTAAGTGAGGTAAGTATACCTATATATCGCGTAGTTTCAAAAAAACCGGACATTCTATTGTTCGGTTTTCCAACATTTTCTAGACCGGACAGCCGTTCAAAAAACCGTACTGTCCGGTCTAAAACCGGACATCTGGCAACCCTAGGTGTAAGTGATATTTGAGGCGGAGGGCCTCAAACCTAGAGGGGTTTCAATATTTGTGTTGGCACGTCTCCTACGTGGGGACGGTGAACGTAAATATGAGCAGTTGCTGAGGAGGTATCGTCATTGGAGGGTTGTCGAGGGTAGAGGAAAGTAACCAAATATGGAATACCATTTTGATTTTTTGTTTAAAAAAAATAAAAAAACAAATATCAAAGACGTTTATTAGTAATTATAATCAGTCATACATTTTTTCTTGACCTAGTATTCGTTTTTTATTTTTAATATTACTAAACAATTTTTTATTTTTCAAAAATCGGATTATCAAAACGGTAGCTATTTATGGAATAGGTATCCAAATATGGAATATTCGAAAAATACACGTGATTTCTATTTAGAAAAAAACAAAAATGTAAGGAAATTTTGGAAAAAAGTCATGAGGAACTTAATCTTCTTACAAAAATTACAAATTCGAGTGTCAAACTCTGGACCTGCACAGACATTATAAACCCAGAAAGCAGACATTAAACTTTTGACCCATGTTTTTCCTTGAGTGTCTTGAGAAAACAAAAAACCACCGCGCACCTGACTGGTCAGACAAAATAAGTGCGACACTAATATGAGTGAATGAGATAAAAAATTACTTTGAATTGCATCTTGAAGTGTTAGTTTTAGAGAAATGGTAGTATTCCATATTAGGGATACTATTCCATATTTGGTAACTTTCCTCTAACAAAACGCGCTTATCTGTACACATAACTAACTGTACCAACCATAGCCAGATGGACTTTATGAGGTAGAGAATAGAGTATCTTGTACCACTGACTGTCCAGTATCTTGTACCACTGACTGTCCAGTATCTTGTACACCTGACTGTCCAGTATCTTGTACCACTGACTGTCCAGTATCTTGTACCACTGACTGTGCAGTATCTTGTACCACTGACTGTCCAGTATCTTGTACCACTGACTGTCCAGTATCTTGTACCACTGACTGTCCAGTATCTTGTACGACTGACTGTCCAGTATCTTGTACCACTGACTGTCCAGTATCTTGTACCACTGACTGTCCAGTATCTTGTACGACTGACTGTCCAGTATCTTGTACCACTGACTGTCCAGTATCTTGTACCACTGACTGTCCAGTATCTTGTACCACTGACTGTCCAGTATCTTGTACCACTGACTGTCCAGCAGTGGCGTGCAGTCCATACAGACAAAAAGACACTGTCTACCCTGACAAATACACATCATTTACGCATTTTTACGCATATCGTAAAAAAAAAAGTGTAGCCACACCGACCGCCATCTATTGTCATTAGCGGGAACTGCGAGTCTCAGTTCACAGCTGCGATTCGCTCGCTCACTCCAGCCATAGATAAAGTATCTATGCTCGAGCATTCCGAAATAGAATTACATCGCTAAAATCGATTACGAAAGACTATGAAGTGAATGGCTTATTATTCGTTGTAATTCAATATCGGACCAGCCATCGCGGAATGGTGGCTACCGGCCAGTACCCGTCAGTACCGGCTTTTATGTGTGGGTCATTATTCCAACAGTATCTTTGTTGTGTGCGTTACTGTAAGTACATGGCACACAAATGCAAAAGCTTTTGCTTGTTTGCGTGCGACATGTATGCGAAAACTGCAAAAAGACGACGTCTTTTTAGTTTTACGACATTCACCGAAAATTACCGAAGTCTTACGAAGCCGCCTTAGCAGCTGAGCCGGCGCCATCCATTATTGTTTTGCGTTCGTTCGTTACGCAAATTGATGACAAGCAGTATAAATAAAATAAAATTGGGTCTAAAAATTGCAAAAAATGGCTAGTGGTGGTAGTAACTACTGTGAAAGTTGTGCTGGGAATGTGTGTGTGCAAAAATTAAGAAATGGTACGTTTTCAAAACTGTGTTATGCTGAAAAAAAAAGAAGTAATCGAGAAAAGCCGCTTCGTACCGGATTCAAATAAAAGGTAAAGCAACCAGAAAATTCAATCCAAAACAATATGAAACATTTAACTGGCTGACAGGTTGTAAACATACTAATCGACTATTTTGTTTCTCGTGCTTGTTATGTTCAAATAACCAAACTGTTTGGAACGATGCCGCTTAGCTATATTTACTTGCCTCTTTTTTGGGAAATCCTCGAAAAACTACAAAAAAAATTGATGTCCCTCAACTTATCTCTAAAATTGGTTGATCGAAAAATAAAAAAAAATCATGGTAATATGTGCTTACGTAAAGATTACAGGAATAATATAGCAGTTTAGAAATTCACGAAAACAAAATTACATTTTTCATCCACGATACGGAACCTTAGGTAAGCGAGTCTGACTCGCACTTGACCGGTTTTTATGTCTACCCTGTGTAAAAACTCTGTGCACGCCACTGCTGTCCAGTATCTTGTACAACTGACTGTCCAGTATCTTGTACCACTGACTGTCCAGTATCTTGTACCACTGACTGTCCAGTATCTTGTACCACTGACTGTCCAGTATCTTGTACCACTGACTGTTCAGTATCTTGTACCACTGACTGTCCAGTATCTTGTACCACTGACTGTCCAGTATCTGGTACCACTGACTGTCCAGTATCTGGTACCACTGACTGTCCAGTATCTTGTACCACTGACTGTCCAGTATCTTGTACCACTGACTGTCCAGTATATCCGGCTTTCCGCGCATCCCCTAGAGCGGGTACCGCCGATTCGTGACGGCAACATTCTTCTCAATGTTACTTGACATTGAATTCAAAATCATAATAATAGGGGTATGTGAATAAAACAGGAAACCTATACCATTGTTCAAAAACATTAATATACTTTATAGCACACCGTGCGTAAAATGACCACTTTACGCACGCTGCGCGTGCGTAAAGTCGGCATTATCCGCACTTGTACTATAAAAAATTATACAGAAACACGATTTAAGTACGGAATGCACCGGAAATATTTTATAAAAAAACAGGAAATATTTTTGTCGATGGAAAGTACAGAACAATATTGGGAGAAAAGTGTATTACCGTTAATTGCCCTTCAAAATAAATACAAGTAACTACTTACAAAACAATTATAACATTGTTATCCTCAAGGATAATTTACATTTATTTCCTCTTTATTTCGTGGAATCCATGTTTGAGTAGTACAACCGATATCGTTCTTTGAATTCCACACTTCAAAATGTTATCAATTTTATAATACACGTTTCCAATAATAGGATAGGTAGGTCGTAGAGATTAGATTTATTGTTTTATCTTTTTTTTATAACACAGAAAAACAAAACAAAACGTCGAACAATGTTGCCAGTATTTGCTCTTTTGATTAGCTGGATACGAATATCTTTATTACCTGCATTATAAGCATTCTAGACCGAACTTGTTGACCAACTCGTATCTTATCACTTCGTATTGTACACTGTACTTATTGCTTGTCGTATAGATATGTAGTTTTCCGATGTAAACAGCCTCCGTCACCGAATTAACAATCTTATTTCTCTTGAAATAAACTCTTAGTTTGTGCTGACCGTGTATTTTTTAGGTCTGTAGTCCGTTCGGAAGTGACCCCATTCTTGCAGCTGTTTTGCGCAAGCTCTTGTTCGAAACTGCTTGCCTGGTAGTAAACTTTGGTAAATTGATCAAATTCAATAAGTAAACCCGTATAATTAATTAGTTTAATTTAATTTGCATTTAGTACATCGTTCGTCCATTTTATCGTCAATATAGTAGCAGTAAGTCTGTTAGTTACCATCATTCATTAGTAAATCTGTACCTTAGTTTAGTATTTATTATGCCTCTTGATAATAATTATGGTGATTATTAGTAATTATCAAGTTTTTGTTGTTTCTGCTTTAAGCGTGCTATTATCATTTCGCAATGTCTGTACTTTTGAATATCAGAATTCAATTCACCTACATAATCTAGTAAATAAGCCGAAAAGTGGAACAGCACCAATTTGATAAATACCAACCTTTCATTGAAAAAAAAAACAAATTTACTGAAACCAATGGAAACTTTGCAATAGCAACATACACAATACATAGGTAATAAGGTTTTGTTGAATAACTATTGAGTGAGTTTTGAATTTAAGTGTTCTGTTTCGATTAATTAGAAAAAGGCGGGTTTTTCACAATCCGGCTGCGAAACCGCTTGCTTACGTCATAAGTCATAATAACATCTTGTCTGCCCGAGCGCGCGCGCACAGGTAAGTAAACCAACACAGGTGATGCTGACGTCATAGATGTCAACAAACAGTATAATTTCAGCAGATCGAGCAAGATCATTGACACACTATGTGACGTAACGATTATATCAAATTATCCAACAATGCTGGATTTATTCAACTACCGCAAAAAGTAAGTTTATTACCTTGCGAGTACGTTATTTGGTTAGAACATCATCAACTTCGTAGTACCATAGACTAATATAGACTATGGTAGTACGAGTACCTATTTATTTTGTAGACAGGTCTAACATAGTTGCGAATATAACGGAATATACATATATTTCGAGAAATATTTTTGGAAACCACGAAAAATGTCTGTCTCTGTATCTCCGAAACTAAAGGACAGAAACAAATGAAAAAAAAATCATGATAATAGGCGAGGGACCTAAAAATAGGCGAGGGACTTTCGCAAAATCTACGGAAGTCGGTACTCTCCCGGTACCGCTTCTAATGACGAAACACCACGAGTCGCTTGGTGCCATAGTTTTGTCATGACCACAGAAATTAAAATAAATTATTGTTATGTGGTCATGCATGACGAACGATGGCAACAAGCCACGGCTGAAGCCTGCTGCCTGCCACCAGTTGACGTGAAAGGATGTGTCAGTAAGTTCGGCCTTCGTCTGAATGTCCAGGATGTGCCAGGCCCCCAGGCGAGGTGGTTAGGCATCCCAGTTTACGTCACCCAGGATTATTACAGTGATACACACAAAACTACGAGCAAGTGTAAATAATGCAGGAGCTGCTTTTTAGGTTCCGTACCCAAAGGGTAACCAACGGGACCCTATTACTAAGACTCCGCTGTCCGTCTGTCACCAGGCTGTATCTCATGAACCGTGATAGTTAGACAGCTGAAATTTTCACAAATAAGCAGCTGCGATTCGCTCGCTCACTCCAGCCATAGATAAAGTATCTATGCTCGAGCATTCCGAAATAGAATTACATCGCTAAAATCGATTACGAAAGACTATGAAGTGAATGGCTTATGATTCGTTGTAATTCAATTTCGGACCAGCCATCGCGGAATGGTGGCTACCGGCCAGTACCGGCTTTTATGTGTGGGTCATTATTCCAACAGTATCTTTGTTGTGTGCGTTACTGTAAGTACATGGCACACAAATGCAAAAGCTTTTGCTTGTTTGCGTGCGACATGTATGCGAAAACTCTGCAAAAAGACGACGTCTTTTTAGTTTTACGACATTCACCGAAAATTACCGAAGTCTTACGAAGCCGCCTTAGCAGCTGAGCCGGCGCCATCCATTATTGTTTTGCGTTCGTTCGTTACGCAAATTGATGACAAGCAGTATAAATAAAATAAAATTGGGTCTAAAAATTGCAAAAAATGGCTAGTGGTGGTAGTAACTACTGTGAAAGTTGTGCTGGGAATGTGTGTGTGCAAAAATTAAGAAATAGTACGTTTTCAAAACTGTGTTATGCTGAAAAAAAAGAAGTAATCGAGAAAAGCCGCTTCGTACCGGATTCAAATAAAAGGTAAAGCAACTAGAAAATTCAATCCAAAACAATATGAAACATTTAACTGGCTGACAGGTTGTAAACATACTAATCGACTGGTTTGTTTCTCCTGCTTGTTATGTTCAAATAACCAAACTGTTTGGAACGATGCCGCTTAGCTATATTTACTTGCCTCTATTTTGGGAAATCCTCGAAAAACTACAAAAAAAAAATTGATGTCCCTCAACTTATCTCTAAAATTGGTTGATCGAAAAATAAAAAAAAATCATGGTAATATGTGCTTACGTAAAGATTACAGGAATAATATAGCAGTTTAGAAATTCACGAAAACAAAATTACATTTTTCATCCACGATACGGAACCTTAGGTACGCGAGTCTGACTCGCACTTGACCGGTTTTTATGTCTACCCTGTGTAAAAACTCTGTGCACGCCACTGCAACAGACATGTTTTTTTTGCCGTTTTTATAGATAACTAGCGACCCGCCCCGGCTTCCCACGGGCATGTTTTATACATATAAACCTTCCTCTTGAATCACTCTATCTATTAAAAAAAACGCATCAAAATCCGTTGCGTAGTTTTAAAAATCTAAGCATACATAGGGACATACAGCGGGAAGCGACTTTGTTTTATACTATGTAGTGATGGTACGGAACCCTTAGTGCGCGAGTCCGACTCGCACTTGGCCGGTTTTTTTTTGTGTCTTGGCAACGACGGCTGCTATTTTTTGCCAGTGTCAAGTTAGATTCTGACATGGTTAGTTATTCAGACTTTCAGACGCCGCGTTTGCTGATTTGATTACGCACGGTACAAACAAAAAAAAACTTAAATTACTTATTAGTGATTACTGAAACTTATTTTGATGTTATTTGATAAATTTTAATAGGATACAATTTTGTTTTAAATAGGATTAGCTAATAAATATGACATATTAATGGGAAGGAAGGCATTGCTCGTAGTTTTGTGTGTATTTATCCTACTTGCCCCGTCTCTGTCAGGCATACATACTGCGTTTGAGTTCAAAAGCCTATATCGATATATACAAGGTGACTTTTTGATCATCGTCCAAATTCATACTCATAAGTGATCAGTATCTTGGATCAATAACAATTTTTGTAAAATTAAATTTCGGCTTCCCATAGAAATTCACTTCCAGTTCCGAGTAAGTCACTATGGGAAGTCGAAATTTCATTTTACGAATTTTACAAAAATTGTTATTGATCAATGATACTGATCACTTACCAAGCCACTAGTATGCATTTGGACGATGATCAAAAAGTCACCTTGTATATATCGATATTTTTCTAGCAGATGTCTTTTGATTTGCATTGAATCGGAACTCGGTCCTGAAAAATGCGCAGTTAGATGTATACAGAGACAAACACCTCATAAACCTATTGATAAAATATGAGCCTTGTTTGAAGTATCTATTCAAAACATGTCAAGTACAAAAACAACATGCCTATTTAGATAATAAATTGTGACCTTTGCATCCAATCCAAGGTTTAATAAAATATGACTGTTTTAAGAATAACTTAGTAGGCGTTTTGATTCCACTCAAGGGCAAAGGGTCTTCGGGTTGTATACATTTATTGAATACCATAGACACTTTATGAATTGTATGATTAGGTGAAGATTTTTTATCGGCATGTAGTTATTCATTCTAAATTTTTACTGTACCTATTTGTCTGTTAATCTTCCTATGAGTGAATAAAAAATAGTAGTTTATGCTACAAGGGCGCAAAGGAATAAATTACGAGGACGATTTAAAACACGAGCGTAGCGAGTGTTTTAAACGTAACCGAGTAATTTATTGCTTTTACGCCCGTGTATCATACTACGTTTTTCAATGTATAGTGTGAGGAAATGAAAACAAATATAATCTTGTGAACTTTAAATTATAATTGGCTCAAAAGGACTGTATCCAGAGCCGTTAAACAGTGGAAAAAAATTATAACATCTATGGTACACAGGAAAGTCTTCAGGTTAGCCAACCATTGTAAATAAATTAAAAAAAATAATAATAATAAAGCCCTAGGGCAAAATAATCGACGTTAAACAGTGGAAAAAAATTATAACATCTATGGTACACAGGAAAGTCTTCAGGTTAGCCAACCATTGTAAATAAATTAAAAAAAATAATAATAATAAAGCCCTAGGGCAAAATAATCGACTTTCGGTTCGGTTTTGATGCATAAAAAGTGGGCCTTTACGAGCACATGCATTGAAAAAAATATTAATTAAAAGGAATGAACTGACACTTTAAAGTACATTTCAAATCATAGTTTTGTACAAATGTGAACTTGAAACAATTTCTTCCCGCCAACCTTTGAGTGGTGAAGAAATTATTATAATACGCAAAATAAAAGGGAGATAGACAATGATGAAATAAAAATTCTGTAAATATGGTACAAAATCAATGAAGTAAAAGTTGTTCTATTCCATTGACTGAATAAGCTATGGTGACACCTTTCTGTTACACATTGTATATACGGCCGTTATTAAGTTATGTATTGTTTTTTTAATATTCATAAAGAATCCTTTGTTTGAAACCATTCAATTTGTATTTTTCTCTATGTAACGAAGTCCATTTGTTGATCTTCAACCGTATTAGCTATTTAGGAGTCGTAGTGTGTAATATTCATAATATGGTATCTTCTACCATCTTCTAACATTAATGAGTCAACTTTTCTAATGATATTTTATTTTAATTATATATTAGTGTCACTTTGTTAGCCACCAGCGGGCTTATTATGTATTTCTAGTTGCCAACTGTACCGGGTGTCTATCATCAAAAATATATATTTACTATCAAATTCCGATTGTCTAAGGAAATGTTCGCACTTGAAATGACAGCACAGTTCGTAAATAGTTCGATACCGACTTACAGCAAATTTGAAAGTTCAGTTTTTTTTAATCTATGTTTTTGATTTTAGGCACTCGGTCCAGTTGGCAACCAAATATACAGAATAGGGGGGCTGTACGAACATTGTCTATCATTAATATTGTAATCTGTTTACCGGTACCCATGGTACAGACTCTCCATGGTCTAGTCTGGGAGCCACTGAGTGCTGCTTGAATTGTAAAACTGTTTATGAAAAAAATAAAAATATTTTCATTTTCGTCTACCAAGGATTAAAATTTCACCTCTGTATCTTTCAGACCAGATGCTTCTTCGCCGCCCCCGGGTCTTTAACGTCATTCGTATTACACAAACTATGTAACCAAAATTAACAACTTACCAGATTCCGTAGACACTATTCTGTACCAATCACACAGGATGTTGCATCTTCTCAATTTAACAGGGTTACGCTGGGCTAGCCGGCTATCTGCCTTGACCTAGTTGAAGAGGGCAGGCTACGGCACGATCCACAATGTTAAACATATATTTTGCTCAAGTTATGATTCTTATATCATTGTCATAAGAACGATTATGCTGTAATCTACGGGACAACAGACGCAGTACAATTTGTAATTTGATGTGAACTTCTGATGCACGCAATGGGTGTCTCTGGGCGATTATAATACGTGGAGTAAATTAAAAACAGAAAACAAACGAATATATTGTCGCGATATTTATTTACGACAGTTGCCAGTGTAGCCGATTCTGAAGGCTTTAATTTTAGTTTTAGCAAACATAAAATTATTCCAAAGTAACTCAAAAGTAATTTAGATTCTGTTCCTAACTTTCAAGGACTATTTTGCAATGAAAGAAATTTAGTTTTGACAGCACTAAAACTAAAATTAAAGCCATTAGAATCGGCTTTACTATCCAAATCCGGTAAGTAGTTAAAACGGAACGAACAGACAGACAAAAATTCTAAAAATGGTAGTTTTGGCGTATGTAAAATTACTATGTAAATTATAACTTAATAACCCATTTCATTGAAAATTTTGAAAAAGTTTTCCATTACAAACACAACTTTTGACTACTTTATTATTAGTATATACCAGTAGCGTGCATAGAACTTTTTTCCGGAAAAGCAATCAGAAGGTCAAGTTTGAGAATAAAATAAATATGGAAAAATTTAAATAACCCTTTGAAAAAGTAAAAAAGTTTGTACGACGCCAGGGTAGACACTGTAGCCAATTCTGAAGGCTTTAATTTTAGTTTTAGTGCTGTCAAAACTAAATTTTTTCCAAAGTAATTTAGCTTCTGTTCCTAACACTTAAAGACGATTTTGTAATCAAGAAAATTAAGTTTTGACAGCACTAAAACTAAAATTAAAGCCTTCAAAATCGGCTTTAATGTGTACCCTAGAGTGAACATTTTCATTTCAACTTTTTTTTTTCATAGTATTATTTAAATTTTTTATATTTTTTTATTGTCAACTTGACCTTCTGATTGCTTTTCCGGAAAAAAGTTCTATGCACGCTACTGGTATATATTATTATAATTTATAATTAATCATCAAAAGATCAATCTCAGTGGTCGGGCGGTACAATCGAGACTTCCTCGAGATTATAATGATTTTCAATTAATCATTATAAATAATGATTCGCTGAGTTAAACGTTGTTTACTTTGCACTGGTCCAAGGCACAAAATAAACACTTACAGAATGTTTACTTCGCATAACTAGCCAAAACAGGCGCACGCACACATAGACGCGTACGTACGACGATCTCGGATGAAGTCAGTCGAATGCTAATACGAATTTCTGGCGAGATATAACAATAATAAGAAGAACTGTTTATTTCAAGAAAAATAATGACAATATGTTAACTTAAATCTAAAGTTACAATCTATAAATCTTAAGATTATGTTACTTTAGATGGTTACCTCATCTCTTATAAATATCTTACGCTGATCTTATTAATATTTTATAAAATTTATTTTGTAATTTGGGTGCACATCCTCTCCATTTATGTATTTGTCATCATTTGTATGCTCATCATATGTATGTATGTATGTAAATTCTTTATTGCACAAAATAAGTATACAATGCACAAAGGCGAACTTAATGCTAATTAGCATTCTCTACCAGTTAACCTTTGGTGATGTGGAGATCACAGGTGACAAATAAGTAATTAATTAATTAATTTATAAATATTATCTTTTAATAATATAACATATAACAAAACCGATACGTACGCGTCAATGCATGTGTGCGTGTGTTTTCGCTCCGTCTGGTCGAGTCGGCCTTCTGCTAGTATCTATTTTGTGTCCAAGGTGTTATGACGATGACGTAATGATTCTGTTGATAAATAAGACACGCTTAGAATGACAGTGACAAAAATAAAATTCGCATAATTAAGGTGTATGACCACGCTAAATAAGCAACTGGATGTGTGTTGGTACAAATATCAACGGAAACGACATTGAAATAACGTTCACTTCAGCGTGCCTTGAAAAGTCGCTGTTACGACAACCACTGCGTCTCCAGCTAGCGCAAAATAAGAGAAAATAATACTTTTCACTTGGACGCCATGAGCGGAAAAAAATTTTGAACTTGAATTTTTTAGATCTAAAAATTTCCTGTAATTTGGTGAAATAATAATTAAAATTGCTTTAGGCGTTTGGAAGGAGTAAGAGAATTCTTGTGTTAATCATGTGAAACTTTCGATGACTTTCGTTTTTTTTTTTGTCAAAACTTGCAATAGAAAAACAGTTTATGAAACTTAAAATTTAGTTTTGGCTCTATAATAATAAATAAAAATAAAAAAATAAAAATCTTTTATTTCGGACAACTTCGATCCACAGCATGTTAGTAAGACTTATTAATAATTGGTTAGTATTAGTAGCAAAGAGAGAAAATTAAATTAAATTATATATACAGACTTATGTGCTCCGTACCAGGAGCGATCAAGGAGATGAGGAGGTCTCCACGATCACTCTCCGCACAAAACACCTCCATAGCGGCGACGTAAATCTGTCGGCTATGGTTTCTAGGATGCTGTTGGGACTGTCCCGTGTCCTGCGGATCAAGGATATGGTCTTTTTACGGATAATAGTAGTAAAGCCATCTGTTTGGTACTCCGTGAACATCCCTGACGCACTACATAAGCGGGGCAGACCCATCAGCATCCTAAATACATTATTATCTTGGACGCGCAGGGTGTCCAGCGATCTTTTGGTATACTTGACCCACAGATTCCCCGTGTATAAGCTCTGGCAGTATGCCTTAAAAAGCGTTAGCTTAACTTCCTCTGTACAACGAGAAAATCTGCGGACCAGCATGTTACCTCTAACCGCCAGAGCCCTGCGTTCCCTTTCGATATCTTCATCGTCTTTAATATAAGGCGATTACCGTCGCCAAATTAGTAGCTCGATGTTTGTCGGTATGAATATCGACGGAAACGACATTGAAATAACGTTCAAATCAGTGCACAATGCGTGGTGGCTATTACGACGCTCGCTGCGTCCTTGAAAGGGCAAAATAGGAGAAAACAATACTTTTCACATGGGCGTCATTGTTTGATTGAATAATTCTATGTTATATTTATAGCTATCAAGTTTATCTATTTATCAAAGCATAAATGAATTAAATCACCTAAGCCGCTTAGGAGCAGTAGGAAATTCAAGCCAAAAAACACCATTCAGTTGAAACAATTTTTTATATAGAAGTTTTGGTGGTACGAAAAAGAAAAATGTTGCATATGTTGTCCTAGAGTTGATAATCCATAATACATTTTTTCAATATTTTTGGTTTGGCCATAAAAGAGGAGTAGGCTTTAGAAAGTACCCATTTGGCGATATTAAGGGCCTTAAGGTCGTCGGCAACGATATGTCCCAGATATTTAAATTTTGTCACACGTATAATGCGTATCATATATTTTTATGAAAGTTTTTGGACCACCCGTGTGGGAGGAGTAGGCCTTCAAAGACAGGTCCAAATTGCAGTTGGCGTATCCATTCGCGCTTTCGTATCAAAGCAAAAGCATTACAAGTTTACCACCTACCAAGTTCCTACGAAACGTAACGTAGCGGAGGGATCCGTGTTTTCCTTTTTCCTAAAGCCGCCCGACTCGACTACCTGTCGCTCTTTGAATAAATAATCTTTCTGTGACTCATACACTTCTGAGAATTTTCATTCCGAACACCTTGTTTTCTACGTTACGACCATGCGTAAATCCACACAGCCATTTAGGTTTTATTGCTATGAGAGTAAGTTTGTAAGTGCAACGTCTGTTGTATTTGATAATAATTCACTCTTTTTGTTTTACATCCGGAATTTTATGATTATGGCTTACTCGTTCTTACATAGTTATTGGAGGTTAATGGTCTAACTATTTAATGTACAGTAGAAAGTTCGGAGAAAATTGTAATGAGTTTTTCGGAAACAATGTACAGTGGAGACCGCATCAAGTAAGACACATTGGACTTTGTAACTACAGTACCCTCTCGCTAATCCGCCACCAAAAATTCCGGACTACCGAAAACGGTGGATTATAATGTACAGGAACATCAAATTGAGGAAAACAACAAAAAAACAGTAATTTTGTACTAGTACAGTATTAGTACTTATGAAGGTAAATACATATGTACATTTGTATTAAAAATTAAAAATGAACTGACTCATTAACTGATTACTCAGGTTTTGAAAAATACTGCTCTAATTTGGTTTGTTTTTTACCAGAATAAAACATGATTACAGAGAGACATCGACTTGCAAAAAATGGGCGGATTATAGTAGTTGTCGGATTATCAAACGGCGGACTAGCGAGAGAGTACTGTATCTTATATTCTTCTCTGTATGGGCCAATGTCGTACTGCAAGTGTATAGCTTGATGTGGTCTCCACTGTACAAGATCATTATTTAAGTGAAACCACAATACTGAACTGATCATACTGAAAATATTTCCCAACTACCTACTTTACTTTTTACTTCTTACGAATCTTTTACCTTTTACCTAAAATAAAATAAAGAAAGAAAAGATCTTTATTTCAAACATCACAGAAAACAAAACAAAAAAAGAAACAAATTACAAACGAAATAGCCATATTCTGTGGTTCTCTGAAGCCACAGCGCTGGTATTCTGCTGAATCCTACTAAAATTAAAACTAATAACTATAACATAATAATCTAAACATAACTACTGTGCAAATAAAAAACAAAATAGTAATAAAAATCCATAACTAAGATTTACAAAAAAAGTTACATGTAATAAACAAGATCTGGAAGAATTCAATTGAAAAAACCGGCCAAGTACTAGTCGGACTTGCGCACGAAGGGTTCCGTCTACCATATTGTATTGAAAAAAATATATTTGATTTATTAATCTTTTCTCTAGGGATCTTACGTATAAACAATGTACTAAGATTTATACTTTTGTCAAAAAAAAATGTTTTGCACCCTCTTTTTTTTTGGTTTTCAAACGTTCGCTTCAAGCGGTTAAAAGATCAACTTTATTTTTCTTTCATAAAATAGGTAATAGAAATATGAAGGTATATCACCTAAATTCAATATTTTTTTCCCTACAAAATATTTCAGTATTAGCTAAAAACACACCAATTTGTTGTTTCGCTCCGTGGTTCCTAGTATTACGCGTTCAAGAAAAAGAGGCCAAAAAGCCAACATATAATCGCCTCTATAAAAAACAAATAAAGTCTTTGCCATTAGACTTGTTGTGCTGGACGGGTAATAAAAAAAGTTGCTAGGGTATGCCATCCACTTAACTTGACATTTACAATCTAAACTCTTTGTATCTAAAGGATCGAATTAAGTTGCTTTTACGATAACTATCTAAATGATTACTTATTTGTAATTTTTAGATATTTTCCTACATGTGTGCTAAAAGACCTACCTGTAAACGAAATTTCAAGTTTCTAAGTCAATTGGAAATTCCCTACAGGTTTTGATTCCCTTGCGAGTGTCAAAAATTTGTATGAAATTAATTATGTAAAGTGAAAAAACTTTTTTCGCGTCGAGTTAGCGGTTTTTGTACAGCACCATGAGGCCGGCCGTAGACTTCTGTAGCTGGTATCAGTTTGAACTTGATATCTTGTATGGGGCCCGAGCAAAAGGGTCTCGACAGACAAACAGACAGACGGACGGACAAGAAAGTGATCCTATAAGAGTTCCGTTTTTTCATTTTGTGGTACGGAACCCTAAAAAGTATTAAAATTTGACCAAGTACTAATAACATTTTTTGTACTTTGATCCTTACATCCTTTTAGATCCTATGTGTTATACTGGGTGTAATGATGACCTGCTCAGAAAATGAAACCACATGTAGGGAATACCTCTACAAAGCCATAAAAAAACAATTTCGAGAAAATATTTCTGTTTACAGAAATTTGTTTTCTCGAACAAAATAAATCGTGTTCCAAGTGTGCACCTTCCCTTCCAGTATTGTCATGTCAGTAACCTGCACGAAGCGGCAACATCGCATTTTTTAAGCCTGTTAAAAAAACGTGGTTAGTACGTTGCACTTGTGAGCGAAACTAAATTAATTATTAATTTGTAGATGTAATATAATTTTTAGGAATGTCGAAATGAAATTTAGTACAAAGAACCCTCATAACATCCCCTATACGTGGTTTCATTTTCTGAGCAGGTCATCATTACACTTTCCATCGGGCGTGACATTGTTCTGAGGGCGTGACAGTGTTGTTGCCAAACCTACTTTGTTTTTCTCAATGTCACGCTACAGTTTAGCGTCTTACAATATCACTAGTTATTAAGGGGCTATACCGTGAAAATTGACACTTTTTGAAGTTATTTATCTGCTCTTTTAATGAAGTTCCAAGTAAAATAAATTAGTATAACAATTTTGGGACCTTTTACTAGATTTTGGTCTATCAGAAACGCGATAGGAGGAATTTCATTCGATACAAATAATTATTGAAATCAGGTCTAAATTTACACTTTTTTTGATATTCTGACAAATTAGGATAGCATACAGACTTGAAAAATATTTATTTAGATGGGTTTTACTGTTTATGGAATTTTTTGTAGCTATTTTAGTTAATTTTGCATTACTTTTTGACAATTTTCCCCGATTCCGTCCCTTTCGCACTGCGGGTCTTTCTGCCTGGAGTAACGGGGACCTTTGCTAGCACGGTATATCACCTTAAGGCGATACGTAAAAGTTTTAGCGTCCCTGTTACTCCATATGCGAAAAAACCCTCAGTGCGGGAGGGACGGATTCGTGGAAAAGTAGCAAAAAGTCGGTTTTTTATTAATATAAAATATACTAAGCTATTTTATCAACAAGATTTTCAAGGAGACTTTACAAATACATAACATCCACATTTTGAATGCAATTTCACAATGAAATTAGTTAGGATTTCAGAATTTTCGGAATTAAATTCTATCGAGAACATTTCATCCAATCACGTTTTCCTTCAGTGAGAATCTTTATCAAATGCTCAATAAACATTTACCCAAAAATGGAATACGTTGATGACGTTGTAGAGGAGTAAATGGATTCGAAAAAACCCTATTTTTTTTGGTATCGCCTTAGGGCGCTTTATGCTGCGAAAGTGCTGCCACTTTAAAAAAAAATACATTATTCACTTACTAGAATAATAATAGAAAATATAATATAGTAATTAACTCCTTTTAAATAGCATGGCTTTCATAGACAACGTCTTTGATGAGCTAAAATTTTAACTTTTGCTAAAAACGGCCACTTTTGCCATAAATTTAGCTCATCAAAGACGTTAAAAATAATTTATTGCGATGTCTACGCATTTACTTGAGCAGATTTTCAATAATTAGTCTATGTAGGAAGTAAATAATGATTTTTTTCTAAAGTGGCAGCACGTGTGCAGCACATAGCGCCTTAATAAGCACAATACAGTTCTTGACTTCTTTTGAACGAACCATTAGCACATTATGTAGAGTTTCCTGTTTAATACACGAAGCATTCCGATTCTAAATACGACTTTGATACGAATGCAATAAAGTTCAATGTGCCTCGTCGAGAGTCACGTTTGATTTATCATTTACAACTCTGTTAAACGCGGTCGAAATAATTAGCATTTATTTTTAGACGGGCAATAGTTTTCTGTTATTGCAAAAAAAGCTGTTTTTTTTTCATTACTCTTGTATTTCATTCTCATAATTTGATACAAAATAGTATTCTGTGCAACTATGACAGTTTTAAAACTTATTGCGTAGTGGTACTTGGTGGTAGAGCTGATGCCGGGCTCGACTGTGGAGGTACCACCATTTTACTCTGAGACCTCCTCGAAGTAATTCGGGGGAGAGTAAGAGGACAGCTCACAGGCAAAAAACTAGGAGGCCCACCATGCCCTGGGACCGATGGATGGCGGTATATCCATCCCTAATAGCCGGGCCTTATATGGAACACACTGGTGACGGGCAGCGGCGTCACAGGTGCGAGGGTTCCGGCACCGCGCTCACCAACTCGCCTGCCCAGCGTGTGTGAGTATGGGCAATTCGTCCAGGATGACCGCCGGGAGTGGCAAAGTCCTGGAAAGGCTTATGTCCAGCAGTGGACGAACTAGGCTGATGCGATGGAATGGATGACATAGTTTGAGACATTGGGGCACGAGTACTTGTTTACGAAACTTTCGTAATAATTTTGCAAGAGTGTCCCAATGTCTAATTATGTTCAGTTGCACACAATACTTTATCTACGACCATCGAAAATGTCTTCTTTATTTATATTATTTTCAACTAAACAATTTCACCAAAAATAAGAAATACATTCGTTCATGAACCTCGGGTGCGTCATTTCGGTAATGCGGCTTGAAGGCAATCAGGATAAGGGGGGCGTGGCTTAAGAAATGAGCGTTTCCGTTGTTGATTGGGTCTCTAGCGGTTTATTATAAATTGGGCCAATCGCAGCGCAGCGCGGTGTTATAATGTAATATTATAACATCGGATAAACAATCTAGGTACTTATAAAACCGCTTTTGATGTTGCAATTGCCTTATTGCAGTATCCACAGAACATAAAATGTTCTGAGGCAGTATCGGAGTAGATAAAAAATAATAGTGATTTGGTTACATTAAAGCAGTTTTGACGTAATATGAGTTGTATAGAGAATTGGAAACATACACGTTTTAAAAGATATGTTTAAATCTTGGACCGAGGATTTTTTTCAAAATATTTGTGTTTTTGATGTTTGTTTCTACCTAAGTGATCTTTTCTAGTTTTCAACTTTAAAAAATGTGAAATGAAATGAACTTTTAACAAAAAAATTGTAACCGACTTTAATTCAAATGTAACAGCAGTCATTCACTAACAAGTTAATAATAATTGTATAATGTAATGACCGATGGTACTGAAACAACACTTCTGCCGACTTCTTTCTTTCTTCTTATCTAGAAGTCGGCGTAGTCTGTACGATATAGTAACAAAAAAAACAATATGAGAGCGCTGACTTCTAGACACCATGTGTTTCAGGAAGAAAGAAGTCGGCAAAAGTGTTGTTTCGGTACCATCGGTCATTACATTATACAATTATTTTTATTTATTTTTATAGTAACTGACTAATTAGTTACAGCAAATTACAACACTTTTTGAATCTTTGAAAAATTCCTATTATTACCGAAGTTAGCGATATTTATCACTTTTAGTATGAAATCGTGTCAGATGACGTCACGAGACATTCACTTTGATTGTCAATAACTTCGTAATTTTTTGAGATATCGAAAAATACTTTTAGAGTATCCCAACCGATGGATTTCGCTATAACTAAAAACCATATAATCTAGGATCTTAAAACCTTCCCAACTAACACACAAGCTGCTTTATTCGCTTCTGTAAATCCTCTTGGACGCAAAAGAGGGTTATAAAAGCGGTGAAATTTACTTGAAGACATATAATTGCGTTAGCTAATGCTCTCAGCGATTTTTGATGCTTTGAGCTTCAGTAAAGAGTTAGTAAATGCTTTTTTAGCGGTTTACAACTCCAATAGGCAGTAATGGAGTGCTTAGGAAATATAAAGGAGTTACAGAAATCATTTCTACGTCTTGAAGGGATAAATAGGTGTAACCATAACGCCAATGTATGGCAGCCGTATATCAGATGTTACTGACTCCGAAATAAGAACTAAGCACGTACATTTGAGTTTATATACTCTCGTAGAATTACAGAATGCTTAAATGGAGTCTATTAGAGTTTATAATTTCCTAATTGAGTAAGAATTTTCCCAGTGACACGAGAGCGATTTATAACTCTCATATTCGGAACCACGCCGTATATCAACGATAACAATTACCTAATGGTGTTTTAACCAGCTTCAAGAGTAGAAAGAGGGAGTGTTACTTCCCGGTTTCATAACCTCAAAACCACGGACAGCGCGCGTCGCCTATTTTTGACAAAAAGTCGTACTAATTAATGAAACAAACAAAAATGGATGAGCGGCAATGGAAAGCATTGAAAAGGACCAGAGGTTATCGCAGGAAAGTGAAAAAAGTATACCAAAACATAAAAAAGTTTAATGTAAAATATATTGGTAAGGGTTCCGTACCAGAACAAATTGAAAATAATTTTATGCCAATGTTATGAGTGCTGGCGAAAGGTATGTAGTAACTTGAAATTTGCAGTAACTTGGTTATGTCACAGATAATATAATACTAGTTTATGTAAAAAATATCCAAGTTATCTTATAAGATTATACCTAACGCAAATATAAATCTTTATTTAAAATAAAATAAAAGATTTAGAACGTAGAATAATATAAGTCAAGGAATCCACATGGGAGTGATTTTTTAATTTAATTTATTGTACCTAATGTACCCTATATATTTTGCTTTTTTTCTAGACACTTTAATGCTTCTGAAATAGAATGCCAAAGAGATGCCTCCGCTAGTGGTTCTGACTCTGATGAAAGGTCAGTGCATACTATAATTATATAGGGTGTCAACTTTATTATGTACTTACTTTTTCAAGGAAGTCAATCCAGGTCACAGGAAGACACTACGAAGAAACATAGGTACTTTTGAGAGCTCTTTGGCAGCATGCTGCCCCTGCATGTTTTTTTCAACATTGTCATGGCCAGTCCTGTCTATATTTTTATTTTATAACTTCTGCTACAAGCTGTTTAGATCTTAGAGACACTAAGATTTTTGGGTAAGATTGGTTGGTTTAGGTAATAAAAATCAACTAGGTACTACACCGCGGTTTTGTTACAGACGTTAACCTTTAAAAATCAATGTGTAGATATCACAGCAGGGAGACGTGATTTTAATTAATGTTGTGTAATTCCACAGATCAGATATGGCGGAAGTTGACACACATGTTGGTGATGATAATGAACTAAATTATGAACGTTTTAAAGAAAATGAAAAGAAATGTGATCTTCGCAAGAAAATACGGAGCTGGGCTTTAAAACACAATATTAGTCATTCTGCTTTAAAGGATCTACTTGAAATTTTAAATGAAACAACACCCAACACTATGCCCAATGACCCCCGTACATTGCTAAAGACACCGAGGGCAATAACAACAACTTTAATGGGCTCAGGAGAATACTGGCACAACGGACTCAAAAAATCTATAATAAGAAATTTAGAAAAAACAGCGGAAACACCTAAAAGTATTTCGATTTCAGTTAACATAGATGGGTTACCAGTTTATAATAGTTCCAAGCAACAATTTTGGCCTATACTTTGTAGCATTTCTGAAAAACCACAAATACAGCCTATCATTTGTGGCATTTACTTGGGCTTAGAAAAACCCAAGGACTTAGAAGCATACTTATTGCCATTTGTTGAGGAAATGACTGAAATTCTTCAAAATGGCATTGAGATTAAAAATACAAAGGTTGAAGTAAAGTTAAGATGCTTTGTTTGTGATTCTCCGGCTAGAGCAATGATAAAAGGTAGATATATATTGTACTTTTTATAGCTAAACTGTTCTGTCAAAAATACCTTACCGAAATACCTACCAACTCATTATTCATATTCATTAATTTAATTAAATACAAGTATCAATTTTCTTTATTTTAATATTAAATTAACGTTAATGTTAGTATTTATTTTATTTACAGGTGTTTGTAATTACAACGGCAAACATGGATGCCTGAAGTGTACTGTCGTTGGTGAATATTCTCATGTTTCCCACACCGTCATCTTCCCTGGTATCGATTGCCCTTTAAGAACAGATGAAGACTTCCGGGTAAAAAAATATGGAGGCCATCACAAAGTAGACTCACCTTTGTTAAAACTTCCAATCGACATGATCGAAGCTTTTCCTGTCGCAGATTCGTTGCACTTACTTGACTTGGGTGTAATGAAAAGACTTCTCATCGGATGGCGCGATGGCAATTTTGGAAAAAAGGACACCAAGTGGCGTGCAAATGACATCCAAACTGTCAATGTTTTTTTAAGCTCATCCAAAACCCCAACTGAGATACATAGAGCAGTTCGAGGATTGGACTGTCTTAGCCATTGGAAAGGCTCAGAGTACAGAACCTTCTTTTTATATTTAAGTGTAGCAATTTTACACAAAGTTTTGAAACAAGACGCATTTCACCATTTTCTCGCGTTATTCTGTGCCATTACAATATGTTCAAGTGAGGAACATTTTCGGTATTTGTCTTTGGCGGAAGAACTATTAAAATATTTTGTTACACATTACAAAAGAATTTACGGTATTGACTACATAACAAGTAATGTTCACAACTTGATTCACGTTGGAATTTCGTCCTCCTAACGAGGAGGTTCGTCATTTTGGCAAGTTAGAAACGTTTAATGCGTACAAATTTGAAAATAAATTATATTTAATAAAAAAACTTGCTAAGACAGGGTAATAAACCCCTTGCTCAAGTCGCCAAAAGACTTGGTGAGTACGAGCATATTGAGAACGAACAAAGTGCTGATCCACCAAAAACAAATAACCCATATGTAAAGAGAAATCTAAAGACTAACTATTTAATTCTGTATTTCAAGGATTTTGTCCTATCTACTAAAGCAGCAGACAGGTACTTTTTAACAACGAAAAAAGAAATTATGGAAGTTAACAGTATTACAGTTGAAAATAACCAAATTATTATTCAATGTTTCAAATTTAATGACTTACAAAATGTTTTTGATCTACCAATATACTCTTCATATCTGAATATATTCAAGAGCAACTCTGATTTTGGTTTGAGGACAGAATGCCATTGTTTCCCCTGCGATGTGAAATGTAAATTAGTTGTAACAAAATTCGATTCAGAATTATATTTCATTCCCTTATTATACACTTTTTAAATATTCCTCAAATGTGTGTAGTATAACAATCAAATATAATTCTAATTCATGTTTAGTTTGGAGGTAATTGTAATTGGTTTTGCATTAAAAATAAAAGTGATCAGTTACAAATCAACTTGTTTTATTTGTATTCAAATACAATAAAAAATAATACGATAGTTATTTTCACCTGACTAGCTCGAAAAGCGCGCCTTTGTTGCTTAAAAACAGTGAGCAAAATCGACTATCACTGATTTTAAGCAGTAAAGGCGCGCTTTTCGAGCTACTGAGGTGAAAAATACATATTCTTACTTTTTAACGTATTGCACGCTATTCAACTTCAGTCTCAATTATTAAAATATTAACACGGGCACTTGTTATCAACTTTTAAAGTCCTGATTTCCTTCTTGAAATATGAAGCAACATAACAAAATATTTTTTAATTAACTTTAATTACCAAGTCTTCACTTTTTAATGTAAGTTACCTTAAAAATCAAATAAAACAATATTGGCATTGGTCATTTAACTTATTAATAACAAATTCAACAAATTATAGGATCACTAACACAGAATGAATGTGTCGTTATACAACAACATTGACATTAGTCAACTTATCAAATAAAAAAAAAATACCTTTAACCTTAGACCATACCCAAGCCTTTAACTATCACGGCGATACGGCACACCACTCATCACGTTTGGGGCGTAATAATCGTCGGTAAAAAGCGGATATAACCAAGTGACTTCTATTTCACAAATCACACTCGGGAATACCTCTGTCACCCCGTCGGGGTTTTATGTCGTGACGATATGTTGTTAATTCACACAAAAGGATCTACTGACTTGAACAGCGATTTAGCCCTTTAAAAGAACTATACAATTAAGACTACACCCTGTAGTTTTATTTTTATTTTTTAACATACACTTTTTTAATGTTTGGGAACGCAAAAGTGATTAGTACCTACTTGTCTATACAAATATTTTGGTCACATATAAACGGGTGCTGTTTCCAGTTATGAAAAGCTTTAATGGCGTTAATCTGGCCAGGTAGCATAGTGTTTAAACGCGTGCGACGCGGCTTAGTTGAATCACAGGTGCGAGGAGCATGACATACTGTTTAATCGCAAAAACATCGTGTCACACTCCTCGCACTTGTGATTCAACTAAGTGCCGTCGCGCGCGATTAAACACTATGCTACGAGGGCAGGTGTAAACTTAGTTGTGTAGGTGCTATAAATAATCAATAATATAAATAGAGATCAAAAGGAAAATAAATTAATAAAACAATAAAAACATCGGTCAAGTGCGAGTTGCACACGCTGAGGTTATAAAAATAAAGTATACAATATAATGCACCTGAGAC
Organism: Ypsolopha sequella; assembly: GCA_934047225.1. NCBI lineage: Eukaryota > Metazoa > Arthropoda > Insecta > Lepidoptera > Ypsolophidae > Ypsolopha > Ypsolopha sequella. The sequence goes on along the minus strand of OW204002.1, from coordinate 4,247,064 downwards.
AAATGTACAGCATGAAAAGACCGACACGAATGCATAATCTATGTTTCAATCCACACATTTAAAATTGTCATTAAAAATTTACAGCTATAAGATTAACAGAGGGATAGCTCCTCCTCATCCTCATCATCATTCTGAACAGGAACCATTCCTGTGTCCTGGCTGCAAATAACATTTTCTTGTGTGATGGTATTTCGACTGTGAGCTTGCCTAAAAAAAAATTAAGGATGTGAGAAATTGTCCCTGGGCCATAGGATACCATACCTCTAAGCAATGGGAGGATGGAGTAGCTCCAACTGGAGAGCATACCATCCGCCTAATCCCTGCAGGCATACCACTCTATTATTCATTCATAGGCAGAGGTGACTTCTAATCCTACACAATCTTTGACTAAAGCATAAGTCTTGTGCTTTAGTTAAAGTACACAATGTACTCTATATAATCTGTTGTAATCTCCATTTCAAATGATTAAACAGGGTTATTGATAAGTAAGTAACTTATTTAACCTTTAATGCCTAATCCAAAATATCAAAATGTTAACTGTTACTAAGATCTAGTAAATAAAATTTAAACTTTAAAATTCATTTAAAAAACTATAACCCTGTATTCAACCAGTATTCATTAAAATTTTTTGCTACTTCGAGAACATAGCAATAGTTTGTTAATGACAGCATTGGAAAAAATATCCAAGTAGCAAGAGCATTTAGTTGGGGTTGTTTGTCAACTTGTCCCACAGCGAGCTCGGGATGAGTTGAAGATTTCCATCCATCAGCCTAGTTCGTCCACTGCTGGACATAAGCCTTTCCAGGACTTTGCCACTCCCGGCGGTCATACTGGAAGAATTGCCCATACTCACACAGGCTGGGCAGGCGGGTTGGTGAGCGCGGTGCCGGAACCCTCGCACCAGTGACGCTGCTGCCCGTCACCAGTCACCAGTTGAAGATTTACAAAATAATTTTTTTTTTGTTCTCAACTCGTCCCACTACATTTTTAACAATAAAATAAGCGTTATGTCAGTGGTCAGTGTTTTTTTTTATGTAAATGCTTGTTTAAATTTATAAGCAAGTAAAAAGCATTTTTTTGTAACAGTAGAATAGGATGGCACTATTATGAAATTTGAAATTTGTCATCTTTTAGCTGTAAGTCCATACAAAAGTGAAAACTAAAAATATGTCTATAATGGTTTAAATTTCAATTGGGCATTATAGGGTTAAATAAGTTACGTAATACATCTTCTGTTGTTTATAGGACTGTGTTAAATACCCTGTAGATTTAGCTTCTCAAGGTCCTAGTTTAATTCACCTGGTAGCTAGTTATAACCAAGGTTATCATCCGTCCAGCTTTTTCTAATTACGTTATTTTTTTTTATAATATATGAGTATTAAATCAGTCTTCAGTTTTTATTGAACTAAATTCAACTACCCTGCTATCCCTCTAAAATGTGCACTGCGTCTGGAATGATTTCATTTTTTGAATTAAATGTCCAGACTTTTTGAAACATCCAGCTTTTATCAGGATTTTTATAGTTAAAAAATTATATTATCCCCGGCGCAGCACCAATTTTACAGAGATAGCGGGCTAGTTGTATGTGAACAACTAGACAGTGACTTTTCTAAACAGTGATGTTGATTCGGTGTAACAGTATTTATTTTATTTGACAGGACTAAATTTTATTTCAGCGTTCTGTGTTTTTCTTTCTGTATCGAAAAAACAAAGACAGGAAACTAAAATTAAGGCTAGTCCTGTCAAATAAGTTAAGTCGTCTTCTACCGAATCAACACTAATGTATTTTTTATGTATAGAGTTAAAATAGGTACACATGTAGGTACATGTACCATCGAAGAAATTGCCGCACACCCACTTTTCGCTCTTATCACTATTGCAATACGGACGTAAAGTGGGTCTGCAGATTTTTCCTCGATAGTACCTATATGTATTAACTTACCATCTGTAAAGCTAAATTGTTGAAATATACAATTTGTGGGTTGGGATCTTCATTTTCAGTATCTGTGTTATTACACATTATATTAAGTTCAGCTTCTGCTGCCTCATAGCTCATCAAATTTGATCTTTTTACGGAGCATGGTAAGGTACTCCATCCACTTCCTGGTTTGGAATGGCCACTATGTACCAAATTCTCAGACCTTTTTTTTGGCCAGTGCAGTATACCCTTGGATTCCCATCCTGCAGGACATATTGTAAGTTGTGGTTTGCCTCGCTCCACGGTCCTTACAACTTTGTATGACATGCTGAAACAAAAAAAAATAGTACCATATAGACATTCTGGCCCATTTTATTTAGGCTTGTATTTAGTTATCTTGTTTAACAGCTTTGTATTCGGTACCATGATTCGCAACATAGAAGAGTGCGTTATAGGTAGTAAAAACACCACAAACAATTTCTGCTGGTTTTAGTTACACACTAGAAAAAACAGTTTTGTATGTGTGCAAAGCATAGATATCATATTAATATTATTAGGTAGGGTTCCTAATTGCTGGGGTAAAGGTAAAAATTAACTATTACCCATTCCACAACCACCCGAGTGAAAACAAACAGCTCCAAACAATTCTTGAAGTCATTTAGGAATGCAACATTCACTTTGGACACCTAAAATTATAAGACCAGTAAACTCTTCACTTTGACAAATTTGTCGTCATATTGCATGTAATTTTTTGTTTTCTGGGTAATAGAGTTCTTCTGAATGACTTTTAAAGCCTTTTAATTATGGTAATAATGATACATAAACAAAAAAATATCCTTTACCACATAAATAAACTGACTTTACAAAGTGGCCGTTCCAAAACAATAAGTAAATAGATTTCGTCTCAGTCCTATCTCTTTCACTTTTACAAAGTAAACTTTACATTTCCTTATCTAAAGCCACCTTATAAAGTCTTGAGTTCTTAAATCGGTCAGAGTGTGGATAAGGGGGGCATGATACCGCTTGCTTGCAATGTCACATAAGTCACAAGATTAAGTATTAAATACTGGAATAGTGCTACCTTATCGACACTCTAATCAACATACAAAGTAAATTTACCTTGAAAATATCTGCTGATGTTTGATCGGGTTAAGAAGTATACTGTCCAAAGAACCAGTTGCCGCTGCTTGAAATCTTAATACAAAATTTTAAACCTGAAATTTTCAAAAGTTTCTTTTACTTCTCAAAATCTCCTTCATAAGTACACGAAAGGGTAGGTATTTTTAAAGAATCTACTGAAAACCAAGAAAACCGGCATAAAGCACTGTCCACTGTTTACCTACTACTTAAATGGATTTAAACATTATTTGTGGATAAAACACGGTAAAAAGGATCATACCTTTTTTATGTAAGTTCCTAGCGTTTTCAGAGAAATGAATATAAATATAGGTGCATAAATAAAACAATTTTTCCCTCTACATACAAAAACAAATAAAACATTACAAGAAAAGGACACGGTATGTTCCGATTTGCGTGACGCACGACGTACCTACCAATCTAACTGTGTAGTCTCGGAGTCCCCTGAGTGATTGCCGATTTAATGTTTCAACATGGTATGCACTGTGCTTAGTGCTTAGACCATACATACTCTGAGGGTTAGTGCGTTTCATAGAATAGGTCTTACGCCGCAATGTTATATGCTTTTCTAACACAATTCCATCTTTGATCAAACGTCGTCTATAATCACTCAGTGACTTTATAAAGTACTTACATATAAATAAATTACATGCAGAAGAAAAATACCACTTACGTACCTTATCTAAAATAATATATAACACGAAAAATTGGTATTCAATATTGTTTACTAGCGTGCTCGAATATTCTTATAATTTCCCACATCACGAATCGCCTTTTGATTGGCGGAACAGTGCCTAGTTCGCTAGCAACAAATATTCCAAAGGTCTTATTCGAGGCCTCCAATGTTTTTGAATGTTCTATTGGATCATTTCCTGTTTGGCTACTACCATCTTTCATCAAACAAAGCCATGTTAAAACAAAGTTCACAGCTCGCACTGCAACGTGGCTGTTACGTCAGTCACCGCGGCTAACAAGTGCGGAAATAGTGTGTTATGTTTTATACAAAATAAAATTAAATCCCAAGTACTGAGAAAACCATATCATTTTCATTTTATATTAATTTGTCTGGAAGTTTATAATTGTTTATACTGTTTTCATAAAAACTGCAGCAGTCATATGAAACAAGTGGACAAAAATTCAAGATAGGGTTAACTTGGAATTTTCTGGCTTCATTTTTGTATATTAAAATAAAATTCAGGAAAAACTACATCACTATTTTGTATCATGTAGATTACTATGTACTTTTCTTCTTTTAAAAAATGATTTAGTTACCGTGTAAAATTGTTACAAAGTTACACCGTTCAAGGTCGTTGGCATTGGGAGAAGCCTTTATACAAAATTTAGTTCATGTTTCTTTTTCCAAATAAATTTTCGTATTGCTAATAAGTCTTAACTAGTTTCAATACATAGTTATCATAGTTATTACTAGGATTGAAACTTACCCGCCATAATAAAACTTGTCAAACTTTGGATTTTTATAATTTGCGTTTTTTCTGTAAAAAAACACATGCGTTAAGTTAATAATACTAGGAAACTGTTTTTTTTTTTGGATTGAGGTGTGCTCCTAATAATGCATGTCAAAATTATTCTGTTTTGTTTCTATGCATGAATCGCGTCACTGAACTTTGACTAAACTGATTTCTTTGCTTTATCCGTCAACAAACTGATGCATTAACGCTCAAAACGGAACGCGGCCAAAACGGAACAGGGCTGCCAGATAGGAAAAGCTTGTGAAAATTACCTCTCTTTGACATTAAATTTTTAATTAACAAACGTAACAACTCTACCTACTTTTTGATATTGCAAAAACTTATGCTATGCTATATAGTCTGCGGTAATGGGGCACATTTTTATTTCTAGAAAAAAATAAAATTATTTATTTGTTTCCATTACTTTCTACCGTACCCTAAAAATTGATGATCAACTGCTGTCAAGACCATATTTTGGCAACATACACCGCTGTTGCATTGCTTTAAAACTTAGCCTTCTACGGCCCTTCTACGGCTCATATGCGTCCTAATGACGTACAAAATGCTCAGAGGAGTTACAAATTACCAAGAAATATTTCGCCATTGTTATTTTTATTTTATTGAGTTGATCCATCGAAATATGATTTAGTTACAGATATTTATGACAAAGAACGAAAGATTTTATAAAAAGAATGAGAGAGTAGGTACATTGTTGCTGACAATTTAGAAAATAACAAAAAAATATAACCTAACCTACGCACATTTCTCGAATTTTTAATCTCATTTCACATTATTAGGAAGGCGCATTAAAAACGAAATGAAAACATATGTACAGAACACCAGTAAAATTATCTTCGCAAAAGAATTTCACTCACAACACACATAAGAAGGTAAAAATAACTTACCGTTTATTTGCTGTTTATTTTTGTCTCGTATCTTTCACAGATTTATTTGTATCTTGCACCATTTGACGTTTTCAAATGAAAGAGTTCACACATTAAACAATTTAAGGAAAAAAAAGAGATGGAATATGACTCAAATCGCAAATAGAAATTCAAGGTAGTTAGTGGATCTCCTATGACGTATAAATCGCTCTTGTATCGCTCTTTAGACGCCTCGGAGGGTATAAATCGCTATTGTAACCCTCTTGTATGGATGAAATCGCAAATAGAAATTCAAGGTAGTTAGTGGACTCCCAATGACGTATAAATCGCTCTTGTATCGCTTTTTAGACTCCTCAGTGGGTATAAATCGCTATTGTAACCCTCTTGTATGAACGAAATCGCAAATAGAAATTAAAGGTAGTTAGTGGACCCGAAATGGTGTATAAATCGCTCTTGTATCGCTTTTTAAGCCCCTCGGTGTGTATAAATCGCTTTTGTAACCCTCTTGTATTGACGAATGCCGCTTAATTTGTGCCCAAATGGACATATAGCGGAGGTATAGCGGGAATATATCTGGATATAAAGCCAGTTCGTATTTCGTCAATACTTAACGGCTTACGCTCTATCGCTCTTGTATTTCTCAGTTTTGTTAGTTGGGTTAGTAAAGACATTTGCAGAATGAGGACTTTTTAGGATAGAGAGGGACAATATGGAATGAGGACATTATAGGATGAGGTCATTCTGTGCCGGAGCAGACCAGACCAGCATAATACCAATAATACCGACCTACCGACCTCTAAAATTATACAAGGTGACTTTTTGATCATCGTCCAAATTCATACTGGAGGCCTAATAAGTGATCAGTATCTTGGGTCAGTAATAATTTTTGTGAAATTCGTATACTGAAATTTCGGCTTCCCATATAAATTCAGTTCCACTCCCGAGTGAATCACTATGGGGAGTCGAAATTTCATTTTACGAATTTCACCAAAATTGTTATTGATCCATGATACTGATCACTTACCAAGCCAACAGTATGAATTTGGACGATGATCAAAAATTCACTTGTAAATGTAGCCTAGGTAACCAATTGATATACTACGTATTATATCGCATAAACGGGTACGGGTTTCAGGGGGCGGCTTAATTATGTGGTTAAGATTTTAAGACTATGTTTTCTTGCTGTAATCTTGATAAATAAAAAAATAAAAAGAAACAAATAATATAAAATAAAACTCCATTGTAACATACACCATTATGCATACAGCAGCAATAGTCGCATTGCAAATAAGTATTTCCATTTCCAGCATTAAACAAACAAAGAAGTTGCTTATACGTAGTGTTGTTCCAAATGTGGGTCACTGTTAAGGGAGGGGGTATATCGTCAAAATTAACACTTTTCAAAGTTATTTATCTGCTGTTCAAAAGAAGGGGTCGGTGGATATTCGCTCCGCCGGATTCGTCCCGTTTTCTATCTTTGGGAAAATTCGTCCCGCTTGCCTCGACCAGGGTAAATTTGTCCCGCAACCCATAAGATACATAACCGTTAGGTATTTAACAATATTATTGCTTCTCGATAGTACAGTGGGAGTAAAAAGTGTAACCAGAACAAAATAGACTGTTTATTAAAAATAATAAATAAATACAAATCAACAAAATATGTAGACATACTAAATATATAACGACTGCTAAATATAATTTTTTAAATAATCTCAAAATTATTATCATATAAAAAAGTAAGTTAAGTAAATTACCTATAGTATAACAGTTTTGGGACTTTTTTTCTAGATTTTGGTCTATCAGAAACGCAATTGGAGGAATTTCACTAGTAGAAATAATTATTAAAATGAGGTCTAAATTTACACTTTTTTGATATTCTCACAAATTGGAATAGTATACAGACTTCAAAAATATTTATTTAGAAGGGTTTTAACAATACCTAAATTACTGGTTATGGAAATTTTCATAGCTATTTTAATTTATTTTGTATTAATTTTAAACCGACTTTTTGTCAATTTTACCCGATTCCGTCCCTCTCGCACAGTGTGTCTTTCCGCCTGGAGTAACGGGGACCTTTGCACGGACGATATATCACCTTAATAATGGTGACGAAGCAAAATGAAATTTTTTGCTGTCATTGTTCTCTTACGAATATATCGAGTGGTCTGATGCCTTTGAAAAAAAAATCCTGTATGATAATAAAACACTTAATTCTCCTTGTGTTAGAAAATAAAAAACCTCTGCATAAAAACTCGTTGAGAAGAAAAAGAAAATGGAGCGCACGTGCAAGAACCACATTTGTCAATTTCTTATCTTGTTGCCTTTGGCCTCGTTAGACCTAACTATAAGTATACCAAATAAAGATATCGCACTCCTAGCATGCACTGCCATGGATAACTTTAATAAATAAAGGTAAATTGTTTGAGTACCTAATTTTTTATGTTACTTACGTAAGAAAACTTATAATGTCGAGTACAGTTTATTGTAAAATTGTTTTGAAAATTGCCCATCTATGGAACCCTTGTACAGTGGAGACCACATCAAGCTATACACTTGCAGTACGACATTAGCCCCTACAGAGAAGAATATAAGACAGGTACAAAGTCCAATGTGTCTTACTTGATGCGGTCTCCACTGTACATTTGTGCTCGACATCTATTTAATTATGGGGAATAATAAACCTTGCGACCGAAATTCTATTTGCCAACTGAACCTAACGTATTATTTTGTATGTAAGCAACGGGAAAATGAAAAAGGTTCTAATAAACTCATTCGTCTTCTTTAGAACACCAACGGAATATTATAAAGACAGCGTCAACGAAAGAACACTAATTATAACTCGGCCACTTGATATGTATAATATTAGCTTCTGATTTACTAAGTCAGCGACCGAATTTCCAACTTAGAAGCATTGTTTGTTTTACAGCTTCTATTCGTCTAAAAATATAATTCTGGCATCAACCACAAAGCATCAAATGTTTATAATTTAGCAAGTAAAATTAATAAGTCGTATTCTGTTTTAATGAAAATAAGCATATTGTTGTTTTATTTAAACTTCCGAGTTGGCTTTTGATAGGTTAAAACTGTTAAAAAACCGACTCGGAGCACCCCAACTCTATACAGTCTTGTGGTTACTACCCCTAGTAGAGTGATATGAAAAGCCGAAGGCGCGGAGGGAGGGCGCCTCCACCCGCTGTAATAAAGCGTAGGCAACCGTGCGAGCCACAGGTGAGGCTGGTCGCCGAGACGACCAGCAAGCCAAAGCTGCAGAGGTGAGAATGGGCGCCTGCACTTTGTTACGCAAGGGCGGAGGGGCAGAAGTGAATTTGTGTAAAAAAAGTGATTTCTGATATGTTTAATTAAATGGTCCAAAAATCATTAAATGATAAAAGAAAGGGGTTCCTTTCTCCCTTCTTCCATTCTGTTTCAAACACAAACTTACTTGTCATAAGATGGTAATAAATTAAATTTTTGAAGACAATTTTAGATTAATTTGATGATTTGATAATTTGACTACATGACATGATGTTAATTAGTCATAGTACTAACCTATAATAATGTGTTGAATTATAAACTTAGATGTCCATTGAATCACTTTATTGACACCATGGACAATTTTTTAGAAGCTAACAGTTTGTAGACTTGTTACAAATTCAGATCCTATAAAATAAACACGATGCTAATTTTTTTCAGAGAATATACGTCATTTTAGGGCATGGTTTTCATGATTTCGGTATTGAAATTAACCATTATTTTTTCATGATTTTTTTAAGGAATTGTCCACTATGACGTCACTTGAGAATAATTTTAGACATTATACTGATAATGATGTGTGATTGCTTATAAAAAAGTGTTTTGTCTCTGTCTCTCAACTCATATAAGTCTGAAGCAAATTATTATAAATTTATCTTAATAGCAAAGGACACATTTCTAAACAGCCATTTCTCAAGTGACGTCACACAAAGGCAGTTGCAGCTTTTTCGTAAAAATATTCATCGTTATGAGGTTTTTTGGACCACAAGTTCAAAAAAGAAAGCTAAATCTATTAAACCTAAATCTCGAAATGGTTTTCGGAATAAAACACCTTTAAATATTCTAATCTAAGCGAATTGAAAAAAAAAAGGTTGTTTGTCAAAAAAAAAAAAAAGTTTTGTGTATATTTTTGGCATCAGTATCGTATATATTTAGTTACACCCCTGTTATATAAATTGTGGACAAATTAACAATATTTTCAGTAGTCTTATGGCGATGCAGCCATTTTACGTCAATGGATGCAGGCAGCACATCAGCGCATACAGAAGATAAATAAATGATTTATGATTTATCTCCGATACTGGTGCACAAAAATATAAAAAAAAAACATGGTAATATGCTTACGTTTTTATTGCTTACGTAAATATTAAAAGAAAAATAAAGCGGTTGAGAAATTCACGAAAACAAAATGGCAACATTCCCAAAACTGTCGCATTATGGAACCCTAGGTACGCGAGTCTGATCGCACTTGACCGGTATTTTATTTTTATGTTAGATTCAATTGTGTCTGCACTGTTGTATAAGGTTTCCAACATGTAATAAAAATAGTTGTTTATATTTCTATTTCTATTTCTATTTTTAAAATAAACAAATAAAATCTTCTAACCAACACCACCTTATGGCTATTTTGTAGATTGAGAGTATTATCAAAAAAAAAAATCAAAATAATTTATTTCCAAACACAAACACAAATATATATTCGTTTACATAAGTTGCCTTAGGTAGATACTTTGTATTTTTACATTTTACAATAAATAGTATAAGCAAGCTTGACTCGTGGGTACCATTATATTGGCATAGAGGCGTTTACAAACTGCTTTAACATTTTAAATGACTTTTTAATGAGACTGGCTACTCTCTGTCTCCCTCTTCAAAGGTAAAGCTGCAAAGGTCAAATAGCAGACAGCAAAAAAAATAAAAACGACGATCTTAATTAGCTAACACATAATTTTGCTTAGCAAAGAGATAGAAGAAACTTATTTATGTTACTCTTAAATATTTAGTCATCGCATTTAGATTTTCGCTGGGGGTTAGTGAAAACGGGAAATAGTCTAACAAGCAACTGAAATAGAAATATGTATAGTGGAAATGCAATAATGGCGACCGACTTGCAAACCAAAAGGAAATGTAAATTTGTCTACAAATGGCCAAGTAATGGCCGGATGAATAGAATACGCAGGTGTTCACTTCTATTATTATTAAATTGGTACTTTATGAAGCCATTGCGATAAGTATCCATATTATCACAATAATGTGAAGAGACAAAGAAATACGTCGAATAAGGACTCTGTAAATAACTGTACCCATTTATGTGGACTAAATGTTACATACATGCAAACAGCGAATGTTTAGTTGCATTATATTTATGCAAAAATCCTCAATAGGCTTGCGTTGATCGTATAGAACTAAATACTTATTAAGTTTTATACAAATAAATTCATACTGGAGACTTCTAAAGAGAGTACCTAATAAGAAACGTAATTTTGTAAATCCTTACTAGACGTTGTTTTCATCCATCCATCAGCTTAGTTCGTCCACTGCTGGACATAAAAGCCTTTCCAGGACTTGGCCACTCCCAGCGGTCATCCTGGAAGAATTGCCCATACTCACACACGCTGGGCAGACGGGTTGGTGAGCGCGGTGCCGGAACCCTCGCTCCAGTGACGCCGCTGCCCGTCACCAGTCTGTTCCATATAAGGCTATTAGGGATGGGTATACCGCCATCCATCGGTCCCAGGCATGGTGGGCCTCCTGGTTTTTTGCCTGTGAGCTGTCCTCTTACTCTCCCCCGAATTACTTCGAGGGGGTCTCCAAGTAAGATGGTGGTACAGTGGAGGCCGCATCAAGTAAGACACATTGGACTTTGTACCTATCTAATATTCTTCTCTGTAGGGGCTAATGTCGTACTGCAAGTGTATAGCTTGATGTGGTCTCCACTGTACCTCCACAGTAGAGCCCGGCATCAGCTCTACCTACCACGTTGTTTTACTGTGTTCTTTTTTACCTGTACAATTCAAGTAGATAATCGGTATGAATTTGGTAATTTTACTTGATATGAAGGAAGGCACTTCCGTAAACTTAAATAGGAAGATTGTTTTAAAAAAACACTTGTACTTATCCACATATCATGTAATATGTAATATGTGGATACTTATATTATGAACAAGTGTTTTTTTAAAATAATGTTTTATAAATTCCACCAAGTGCCAACAATTACTAGCATCTACTATGTTAAATAGGAAGGTTTTAATGTTATCATATCAACAATACTATTAAGATTTAAAGTACTATGTAAGGCAAGTAAGTATAATAATTTGGTGATAATATACTGGGTGATGAGATGAAGTTGCGGAAGCTGGCAACTGGTGATAGTACTCGTCCATACGAACAACTTTTACTATGGAGCTAACCCTGGAATCGCGAAAATCAGCTGTTCCATAGAAAAGTTACATAGCTACCCGACCAAAATGTGTGAGACAACTGTTTCTTTTTTCTCAATTTCTCAATTTTTTTCTCTCACGAATAGTAGTTCGCATCGCAACTATCCAGTTTTCGGCTTCCGCAACTTCATTTTAAAGTGATTATCGACCGTGCAAAGGTCCCCGTTACTCCAGGCGGAAAGACTCGCAGTGCGAGAGGGACGGAATCGGGGAAAATTGATAAAAAGTCTGTTTTAAATTAACACAAAATGAATTAAAATAGCTATGAAAGTTTCCATAACCAGTAATTTAGGTATTGCTAAAACCCTAATTAATTAATAACCCTAATTAGTTAAGAGCGGTTTCGCAGCCGGATTGTGTAAAACCTGCCTTTTTCTAAATTAATCGATACAGAACACTTAATTTCAAAATTCAATCAACAAAACCTTATTAGTTATTTATTACCTATGTATTGTGTATGTTGCCATCGCAAAGTTTCCATTGGTTTCTGTTAATTAGAATTTCGAAATCATTTTAATTCAACATTTTTGAAGTTCTAATTTACAGAAACCAGCACTCGTCATTTCAAGTTTTTTTTTTTATTTAACGGCCGTTTTGTATCACATTTTTTACGGATTTTATTTGATATATGAAAATGTAAGCAATCGTGTTACGATCGGCTGAATTATAAGGATCAAAGAGTGAAATGGTGAAAGCGTCTGTCGCTTAGCACAAAGTGCATAACTTAAGTTTGTATTTCTTGTTTAGAAGGTAAAAATTTAAAACATATTTTGGTGGCAGTTAACCCCAATAGTTTAGTATTAGTGAAATGTATAAAGCATTCGTTTAAAATTTAATGCACAATTAGTCATGGTCTGGTCCAAACAAAGTTAAAACAGCGTTATTAGTTGGTTTTGAGAAGATCATGACTAATTGTGTATACAATTTCAAACTCTTGCTTTATGAACTTCACTAATACTAAACTATAGACGTCAAATGCCACAGACCAAAATTCTTTTAAATTTTATTTCTAAACAAGAAAAACAAAGTTAAGCTGTGTACTTTGCGCTAAGCTGCTGACGTGTAATAAACAAAATACGAAATAATACGACGTTTATCCGGGAAAATACGAATACCACGCCTTAAGGCGATACCAAAAAAAGAAATGGGGTTTTTTCGAATCCATTTACTCCACTACAACGTCATCTACGTATTTAATTTTTTGGGAAATGTTTATTGAGTATTTGATTAAGATTCTCACTGAAGGAAAACGCGATTGGATGAAATTTTCTCGATAGAATTTAATTCCGAAAAGACCTCTAAATTGTTTTATTTTTTCCTGTAATTCTGAAATCCTAACTAATTTCATTGTGAAATTGCATTCAAAATGTGAATATTATGTATTTGTAGTCTCATTGAAAATATTTTTGAAAAAATAGCTTAGTACATTTTATATTAATAAAAAACCGACTATTTGCTACTTTTCCACGAATCCGTCCCACTCGCACTGAGAGTTTTTCGCATATGGAGTAACAGGGTCGCTAAAACTTTTACGTATCGCCTTAAGTGTACCAAGTTACTTGCCATTGTAAATCATTGCTGCTGATAACTTGAACAGTAAAAGCTTAGAACTATAGAGTTGAGAGGTTCAAAAAGGTTTAAAAGCCATTGTTAAAATTGATAATCTTGTTCAACAAGTGTTTGATTAGATAAGAAGACCGTGCATTTGGGCAGTGCCTTTACTCGGATAGATAACATACAAGGTTCTATTGTAAAAAATGGGTTGGTACCACTTCCGTCCGTGTGGGTTAGGCCTGGATCTTCATAAAAAACCGAGTAAGTGCTAATTCGATAATATTACATATAAGCGGCGGAAGCTCAGTGGGGGCAATTCCGAGTCTGTCGAATTAGCCTTCTCGACCGTAAAAACCGGTTTTATCTGTCAAAGTCCATATATTTTTAGCTCGAGTTTTAGAAGTCTCGCTTCGACTGTTTCTCCGGAATAGCCCCCCAGGTCAGTGGTAGAACCATAAATATAGTAGTAACTCATAGATTTTTAAAGCCAAGGAAACACGATGTTACCAAAATCGAGTGTCAATGCTTATGTGTGTGTAATAGAGGGTACCCTAAATAATGTTAAAAGCAAACTATCGATAAAGGGGTTAATCATGAAAACGAACACGCTCACCAAATCGAACAAACTGGACTTGACATCACCACTGATGTGTCAAATTGCAAATTTTGTTCTTTTGGTGGAAGACTCGAACAGAACACGTTTTTTGGAGCATCGGAAAGTAGAATATAGGTATATTCTATATACATATATAATATAATATATATTCTATAATATAATATATATTCTATAATATATTTTATACCCCTATATTGTATATTTCGGTAGGTTGTCGTTGTCGATAGAATTATGAAGGGTACGCCCCTAGTGTAAACCTAACAAATCTTTTCATACGTAAGAAAATCTTTAAAGTGCAATGTTTTTGAAAAAAAAATGCACTTCCCTAACAGAAGCAATCATAATTTTCAACTAAATACTTTATTTATGCTATTTTTGGTAGTTATAGATGGATAAATATGTACTACATCAAACTTTGTTTAGCATATCCGTATATTTACCTGTGAAATGGATGTTTCTCATCATCTTTTAGGTGATTGTTCGGACATTTGTGTACAGAACAAGATAACATTTCGATGAAATGCTAGAATGTACCGTTATTGCCGCTTTTTGCTCTGTCTGAGCCAAGGCGGGAAACTTTACAACATTTGACGTTTAGAATTCCATACGGCCAAAGAGCCCTTTATCAGTAAAAAGTATTTATGTCTATGGGTAGAACCACAGGACTATTAAGGCGAATGGATACGCCAACTGCAATTTAGACCTGTCTTTGAAGGCCTACTCCTCCCATACGGGTGATCCAAAAACTTTCATAAAAATATATAATAGGCACTATAGAGTCAAAATAAATTTTAAGTTTCATAAACTGTTTTTCTATTGTTAGTTCTGACAAAAAAAATCGAAAGTCATCGAAAGTTTCACATGACTAACACAAGAATTCTCTTACTCCTTCCAAACGCCTAAAGCGATTTTAATCATTATTTCACCAAATTTTAGGAAATTTTTAGATCAAAAAATTTAAGTTCAAAATTTTTTCTTTCTTTCATGGCGTCCATGTGAAAAGTATTATTTTCTTCTATTTTGCGCTAGCCGGAGACGCAGTGGTTTTCAAGGCACGCTTAAAATGAACATTATTTCAATGTTGTTTCCGTTGATATTTGTACCGACACACATCGAGTTGCTTATTTAGCGTGGTCACACGCCTTAATAAGGGTAGAACGCTGGCCTCTCAATGTTTATGTGCATAGTATATTTGTTCTGAAATGAAATGAAATTTGAAATGAAATGAAATTTATTGTGTTAAAACATAGGTTTGGCCACAGTGAAGAAAAACATCGTAAGGCAACCTGCATTGCTGTAAAAAGCGTGTATTTATGCCCGAAGTACGACGATAAGGCTCACCACAGCATGACGTTGGCAGTTTGGGACGTAATAATCGTCGGTTAAACGCGGGTGTAAAGAGTGAGGACTGTGACTTGTGTGTTAACGAGTCATGCCGTGACGATGAATTATATTATAAAATAAGACATACCTAAGCTGAAGTCAGACATACTAAAATAAGACATAAGCTGAAGTCAGACATACTAAAATACTTGAAATTGTGTCAAGAACTATATAATAATCGGAAGCTCCAAGTCAGAAGTTATGTTTGATTTGTCTAAAAATAGACATCAAGGATTTTCCCAACTTGTATCTCTGACACATTGTTATTGCGAGTACATACATATTGTTGTATGTACCATCTTGGAATTGCCGCTGACCCATTTTTCACTGTTACAACTATTGCAATACAGGCTAAAAGTACGCCTGCACATTTTTCTTTGATACTCGCTATAATTTGTCACAGTACAGATAAGTAAAACAGTATTATGTTTTCATAATTATAAAACGGACGAAACGCGCGCTTCCAAATCTCGGTTCACACCTCATA
This sequence comes from Ypsolopha sequella, assembly GCA_934047225.1. Lineage (NCBI taxonomy): Eukaryota > Metazoa > Arthropoda > Insecta > Lepidoptera > Ypsolophidae > Ypsolopha > Ypsolopha sequella. The sequence continues at coordinate 4,231,143 of OW204002.1, read as the reverse complement.
GTAGGGGTGCGCAGTTAAGAGTGCACCGAGCTTTTTACACATACACACACGTTTTTATAACCCTTGTTTGAAGTAGTAAACAATTAAATTAAAATCTAGGAAAATATATTGGTATTATTGAATATATATACTAGGATTTATACACGATGGAAACACGATTTGATAAAGTTGACTTGATAGAATAAATTCGCAAAGTTACCTCTTTTCGAGTAATTTTTTCCTCTGTTTCCCAACTTTTTTATATAAATAAGTAATTTTATATTATGAATCATGTACTAAAATAAAGTTCATAGATGACTGGAGCGTTTATACACGATAGTTTTTTTTATTTAAGAACAATATCACGAAAATAACAACGAAAAACATTGAAAATGTGAAAAAGTTTGGTTATTTTCTTTACTCTTTACACGTAAAGAAAAAGACAGAGACAAAGGCAAACGCTCGGTGCGCCCTTAAGTACGGACGCGGAGAGTGCAAGATGCCACCCGATTCCCGCGCATTATGTGGGCAGCCATAGCCTCCTTTAATTAAAGGAGGCTATGGGGCAGCCCTAATGCGTGCGTCTACCGAGCGTTGTTTCAAGGACACTGCCCCAGATGTAATACTTATCTATATTGTGACTTTGTGTAGGTACTTTATCTTATCACTGTACGAGTATAATACCACAGATAATAACTATACTTAATAATACTAAGTAAATACACAAAGTAAACTCGCTAATTGTGTATATTATATTTAGGTAAGTACCTACTATGTATAAGAAAGGGATGTGCAGTACTACAAGGATCAGGTCCTCTAAAAAGGCCATTTTGTATGAATCACATTGTGATTCTGTTCTAATGCCGTCTCTTTTGCACGCGTGAAAAAACTCTGATTCCATCCTACTTTCAAATAATTTTATGATTCACCCAAGTCGGCCTTTTTAGATCCCCTGATCGCGCGTGGATGACGATGACAGTGACAGGGGGACGCAACTGTGAAACAAGGAGTATGGTCACAGTACAGATAAGTAACAGTATTACATCTGGGGCAATGTCATTGAAACAACGCTCGGTAGACGCACGCATTAGGGCTGCACACATTAATGCGCGGGAATCGGGTGGCGTCTTACACTCTCCACTGCGGCGCACCCCTTCTATGAGGTGGGAATCGAGATTTGGACATAATACTGGGGCTTTACCGCGTAATTCTCATTTGTATCAACTTCAAGCAAATGCATGCGAAATTCAACGCGTGCAAAAGCGATAGCATGTTAGGCGGGCGTCGTCGCACGCACGTCAAATTTCAATCTCAAGTTGATGTTGATGAAAATGAGAATTACGCGGTAGACCCGCTGTTTTACTTATCTACAGGGTGGAAAAAATTTAAGGGCCCTGGAGGGGAACCACCTTAAATCTTTTAGTTAGCTCATTTTACTGAAAGGAAACATTCCTTTATTTTTTAAAAGAAACAAAACTGCATTCAAAGATATTCTGAAATTCACTTGTCTCACCCGGGAATCGAACCAACTAAAAATTAAAAAATAAACCCTCGCTATTTTATTATCCGAATCGGTAGGATTATTGTTCAGGATAAAATTTGTCTAATAAACATTTGGTCTTATACTCATCTGTCGTACGAGATACCCATGAAATTAAATATTTATTACAAGTTCTTTATTAACAATACCTAGTACTGTTCCCTTGTAACAAGTAAATGACACGTTATAATTTTCTTATCTCGCTTACATCCAAAGACATCGTATGAAGTAGAAGCTTGCTAATGTTATTTATCTTAAGTACCTTGTTAAAGACTTCAATAAGAAAATCGTTCAATGGTAATAATAAAGGCGTACTGACGAAAAGTTTAAAAAGGAAACGTATTTTTAACTTTCGACATTTTTAAAATCGATAAAAGTATTCGTTCAAATTTCAAATTTTGTTTAGTTTTGCTTTCATTCCGTGCTATCATTGTGTAATAATGTCGTATTATTACTACTTTACAAGTGAACAGTACTAGGTATTGTAAAGAACTTGTAATAAATAGTCAATTTCATGGATATCTATCTCGTACAACAGATGAGTGTAAGACTAAATGTTTATTAGACAAATTTTATCCTGAACAATAATCCTACCGATTCGTATAGTAAAATAGCGGGAGTTCATTTTTTTTATTTTTAACCGACTTCAAAAAGGAGGCGGTTCTCAATTCGACTGTATGTTTTTTTTTTTTTTTTTGGCGTTGTTACTCCATAACTCCGTCATTTCTGAACCGATTTGAACAATTCTTTTTTTGTTTGAAAAAGTGTACTTCCAGGTAGGTCCCATTTTAGGTTTGGTCATGATCTGATGAAGGTCTTCAGAGATAGGCAGTGGAACTCCTCAGAAAATGACAGCATACCTCTCGAAATTGAAGTAATCGCTTTGTACCTGGGTGCTGATTACAAGGTATTACTTGAAAATCATCATTCTTTCACCTGGCCTTCGATCCTGGCTTCATCACCATATTCACCATAGAACTCCTCAACGGATCAGAGCACATAACTCGAGATTGCGGCAATCACTGCGTTAGGATGCTAATTCAAGGGTGTTACTTGGAGATTACCAGAATACCCACCTGACCTTCGATCCTGGCTTCATCACCATAGAACTCCTCAACGGATGACAGCACATAACTTTGGATTGCGGCAATCAGTTTGTGTTATGGTGCTCATTGCAGGGCATTGCTTGAAAATTGCCAGTGTACCCACCTGACCTTCGATCTTGGCTTCATCACCGTAGAACTCTTTAACGAATGACAGCACATAACTCGAGATTGATAGCAGGAAGCTACTCAAACATAGCTACTTATACTCACTTGAACTTCGTTTCATATTAAAACCACGTTTGCAAGAACTACCCATATTTCACAATTTAACCCAGCAACACTAAAAAATGTGAAATAAAATAAACTTTTAACAAAAAAATAGCAACCGACTTCAATAGTAACAGCAGTCATTCACTAAAAAGTTAATAATAATTCTATAAAGACCGATGGTACCGAAGCAACACTTTTGCCGACTTCTTTCTTCCTGAAACATTATGTTATCTAGAAGTCGGCGTATTTCCTACGATATAGCAACATAAAAACCAATATAAGAACGCCGACTTCTAGATAACATAACGTTTCAGGAAGAAAGAAGTCGGCAAAAGTGTTGCTTCGGTACCATCGGTCTTTATAGAATTATTATTAACTTTTTAGTGAATGACTGCTGTTACTATTGAAGTCGGTTGCTATTTTTTTGTTAAAAGTTTATTTTTTAGTTGGTTCCGTTCTCGGGTGAGACAAGCAAATTTTAGAAGATCTTTGAGTGCAGTTTTGTTTCTTTTAAAAAATAAAGGAATGTTTCCTTTCAGTAAAATGGTAGTTCCCCTCCAGGGCCCTTGAATTTTTTCCAGCCTGTATACTGTAGTAACGGCGTTAGTTCCGATTTCGGACCCATAAACCACGCGCAATAAACCAAGATCCTTGTACAAACTGGACGTGTATTAGTTAGGTACGATTTCCGTCATTGTTCACAAGTTTCATTTGAAACCTACATACATTTTCTTTTGTTTGATTCTGTCTGTGTTTACGTATCTAGAAGACGGAAAATAATAAAAATATGAATCTATAAACATAACCTGCGGCAAATCGTTATAGCAGAGATTGATTACTTTAGCACCTACGCCTTAACTACGATTAAAACCACAATCAGTTTTCATGTTTGTATACTCGTAATAATTCCGCTTAGAGACCAGAATCCTTTGAAATATAACATAAAAGTTGGCTTCTTAAAAGTGGCATTGTGTTTGATCCGACCATTCGAGGCCAACAAAACACAATGTAAGCTGATGTAAAAACTAAGAGATTTCTCAATGTCAAATTAACTTTTGATGTTTAATTGTAGGAAGTCGGTAATCGATTTTTGGTAGGAAATATTGACTGTCAAGAAAACTTTATAGGACTAGGCATTTTGCGACACCGTAATTTTACTCCTTAGCTATTTTACAACATAGACAATACAGGAAATGCAGCGATCTAGTCATTTTGCGAATAAGACTTGACCTATTAATCATTTATCATTATACTATCTGGACATCCTGTTACGAACCCATTTGTTTAAGGCGCTTAATATCGCCAAATAGGTACTTTCTAAAGCCTACTCCTCTTTTATGGCCAAACCAAAAATATTGAAAAAATGTATTATGGATTATCAACTCTAGGACAATAAATGCAACATTTTTCTTTTTCGTACCACCAAAACTTCTATATAAAAATTGTTTTAACTGAATGGTGTTTTTTTGGCTTGAATTCCCTACTGCTCCTAAGTGGCTTGATCGAATTAATTCATTTATGCTTTGATAAATAGATAAAATTGATAGCTATAAACATTACATACTATTATTCAATCGAACAATCACGTCCATGTAAAAAGTATTATTTTCTCCTATTTCACCTTATCAAGGACGCAGCGAGCGTCGTAACAGCTACCGCGCATTGTGCGCTGATATGAATGTTATTTCAATGTCGTTTCCGTTGATACTCGTACAGACAAATATCGAGCTGCTAATTTGGCGACGGTAATCGCCTTAAGGGGCAGGTAGCCGCTGACCTTGAATCGACCTCCGTGGTACAAATATCGACATTAACTATATTGAAATAACGTTCATATCAGCACGCACTGCATTACGACGTCGCGTCGCTTGGGTCTCCGGATAGCGCAAAATAGGAGAAAATAATACTTTTCACATGGACGCTACGGACGGAAAAAAAATCAATAAATATTTTTCTAAGCAATATTTTCCTTGTATTTTAGTGATTCAATGATTTTAGTCCAAGAACCCCATACAAATACCATTATTAGTAATAATAATAATAATAATATTGTTTATTTACAACAGGAAAAAACTTATAGCTATACATAAATAAATACACATTTTTATTTTTAAGGAAAAACTATACAATAATACCTTGGCACCTGAGCTAAACCGAAAGATCTGTATTCCAGGTGCCAGTCCCTAATCACCTCGGTAAAAAATAAAAAATAAAGTTAAACCACAATATACAAAATTATGCACTTGAATATAAATGTGAAAGTGAGAGGGTGTGTGAGAGTGTGTATGTGTAGAGAGAGGGTGGATGTGTGAGTTTGCGTGTTAAAGATGGTTTTAAAGATGTTTGAAATCAGCTTGACTTTGAACAATATTTTGACGCTGTTTCTAATACGCGAGAATGATTTACTTATATGAAGTTGTTTATTATAGTTTAATTTAACTAATAATATATGTATATTTTATAATTTTTAATTTATCAATAGATACATTTTCGGTTTTCGGATGATGCTGGGAAGAGACGCCTTCGTGAGCTTTTAGGTTAGGTTTCCGTTGAAACATATCTTCATGACATAAATCCCCGACGGGGTGTCAGAGGTGTTCCCAAGCGTGAACCAAGGGTACACCCGCTTTTCATCGACGATTATTACGTCCCAAACCTGATTGGTGGTGAGCCCTACCGCCGTACTTCGGGTACAAAATGGACCAAAGCATGCAGACCGAACATAAATTATTGTGCACGCGGGGAAAGAACCCACGACCTCTGGGTAAGCAGGCGAGCGCTCTACTCGGCTACAGAGGCGGTCAACATTCCTGGGGAACTGGGATTTCTTTTTTTCAGGATACGAAAATGTAAATTTTGCGCGTACAATACAATACAATACAATATTCTTTATTGCACACCAAAAATAAAATAAATAGGCAATTTAATAAGTAAAAGTAGGGTACAATTGGCTGTCTTATCACTAAAAACGATGTCTTTCAGACAACCTTTGGATGGAGGAACTCTTAAAAGAAAGTAAAAAATGTGTAGAGGCGCCGTACAGAATAAATAGACACAATTATACATATATACATACATATATTACGTATGTATATATTTAAACATACATAAATAATATATAAACAAAAATAAATCAATGTAAATTAGATCACGTACTTACGAAATCTAAATATTAGGCGGAAAACAATATGCTTGTTTATTTGTTACTAGCGCACGCGCCGCAGCGTTGTTCGTGTGGGTCCCGTTTCTCCCGGTCCCGTGGGAATATCTTAAAATCCCTTCTTAGCATATGTCTACGCCATACAAGAAAGTTTCATGTTCCTAGGTCCAGCTGTTTGGTCTAGGCGTTGATAGATCAGTCAGTGAGGGTATCTAATAGATTAATTTATTATGAATAATATGTCAGTAATATGGAAGTATCTAATATTGGCAATATTTCACAATTATCGGAAGTATTTCATCATCAGCGGCCACGCCTCGATATTATATGCAATTTATTACAATAAACATGTCTTGGAAGTGAATTTTAATACAGGAAATTCATACATTTGATTCGACTCGACTTTTCGATTTGGGTGCACTTTTACACAGCGTAGGTATAATGTAAGATAGTTATTTTCAAAATATCTGTTCCCTTTTATCTACAACAGGGTAGTAAAACTCTGCGATATTAAAAAATCACTACCATCCAACCAAACATGGCTTAAAACATTGTCCACCAAAGCTACAGAAGATATTCTTAAAAAGTCTTTAATTAAGTTAAAGATCTAATGTAATTTTCTTTTTGGTAAATAAACTTATTCTATTCTATTCTATTCCAGTGGGTTTACCAAAAGCGCCTCAATTAAGGCTTAGAAAGTAACTTTTCTTTACTTTGTGATAAACCTTGTCAGAATGGTCCCCGTGGAGTAAAATTCTGGATCCGCCCCTGTTCGAATTGAATAGTTCACTATCCAATATAGCGGTCACTATATACAGGACCAGTAAATTTGTTCTGTGATTACAACCAACACGGTGTCCCATATTGGCACTTGGCAGTATGGGACACCGTGTTGGTTATTTATGTTTCCGAGTTTTCAGCAAAGTTACATTTATCACTGTGACGCCGCTGAATAAATATCCTAATAAAGCTTTTACAATGCGTTTTTAAAGTTTATTTTGTAGATTTGCTAGTACAAAATACATGCATTTTATCAAAAATTCTAGCTTAGAATAATAACTGCAACAAAACAGGGGATATTTTATATAAGTAGGTACATCATAAAACAAGATTAAAGTCGTAAAATCAACATAAAGTCTAGTAACTACTCTGCCCCAAGGTCGATCCGGTCGACCAAGGTGATGGCCGATCTATCAACAACACGACTTCCGTGCGCCGCGCCACGGTATTGCGTTTGTTTAAAACCTCTCTACCAAGATAACAACATGTTTTGGAACATTATGTTTGGAGATACCCTGACCTATCCATTAGGGTAAATCGATTTTCCACTTTTTTTTAAATTTCACTTCGTAATAGTGAAATTCGTTCATTAATCATGAACAATATCAAACACGTATCAAATTGTAGATATAAAAATTTTGATTGTAAAATATATACTTTTACTATACTTACTGGCACTGGTTTCGAGAAATCTTTAAAAAACCACAAACATATGTATGTCCCCCCTTATCTCCAAAACTGGTGGACCAAAAAATATGAAAAAAATCATGATAATATGTGTTTACGTAAAGATTACAGGAAAAATAAAGCGGTCGAGAAGTTCACGAAAAAAATGGCAAAATTAAATTTATCATCCACAATACGGAACCCTAGGTACGCGAGTCTGAGTCGCACTTGGCCGGGTTTTTTCTTTCTTTTAAGAGTTCCTCCATCCAAAGGTTGTCTGGAAGAGATCGCTTTTTAGTGATAAGACCGGCAATTACTTTTTAAATTGTCTATTAGTTTGTTTTTGGTGTGCAATAAAGAATATTGTATTATATTGTATTGTCGCACCTACTTTTGACTTTTAGTGAAAGATTTTAAAGTTCATACTTTACGATCTGACTATGACATGGATATGTGTAAATAGATCTGAAAAAATGTTATGTTCAATATCGGAGCTCTATGTAGAGCTTTTCTAATTACTTACGTCAAATGATATAGAGCAACAATAACCGCAACATTAGAGACAATGGTAAATTGCATGAATCATAGAACCGTTGATAACAAAGTCCAGCGCCGGCGGTGCACGTGCTTTGTGGCACGTACACTTAGTTACTGCTGATTTAAGGGGTAGGTAGCCACCAACGACCTTGAGTCGACCTGTGTCGGTACAAACATCGACAGAAATTGTATTGAAGTAACGTTCATATCTGCGCGCACTGCATTACGACGTCGCTGGGTCTCCGGATATCGCAAAATAAGAGAAAGAAAATAATACTTTTCGCATGGAGACGCGATAAAATGATTTTTCTAAACAATATTTTCCTTGTATTTTAGTGCAAGAACCATACTTGTATATTGCTCAAAGTTAATCTGTTTTTAGGCTAAAATTAAGTAAAATTGGTTATTTCTTTAAAACCACTAATTGTATTTACAAATCTTAAATTTAAAATTAAGTATTTTACTTAATTTTAGTCTAAAAACAGATTAACTTTGAGCAATATTTTCATGGTGTTTCTTACACGCGAGAATAATTTCCTAAGATGGAGTTGTTCTTTACAATTTATATATTTTTTATAATTTTAATTAAAAAAAAGCGGTGGTAGCTCACGGGTAAAATGCTGGCCTCTCAATCTTGAGATCCAGGTTCGATCCCCGGTCGGGCATGCACCAATGAGTTTTTCGGAATTAATGTGCATAGTATTTGTTCTTACTTACCACTTGTTGAACGGTGAAGAAAAAAATCTTAAGGAAATCTGCATGCCCTAAAAAGCATGTATTTGTGCCCGAAGTACGGCGATGGGGCTCACCACCCATCACGTTGGGACTTAATAATCGTCGGTGAAACGCGGGTGTACCGAGTGTGGACTGTGACTTGCATTTCACAGTTCACACTCGGAACACCTTTGATACCCCCTCGGGGATTCATGTCGTGACGATATATTTTTAAAATCTATTTTTATAAATTTTAAACATACCGTTTATGGAGCTGCACAATGCTAAAATTCAGTCCTGCTCTAACGCTTTTGTTTTTTAACTGTCTATCCTGCTCTAATCAGATGCCGTGCACACAAAAATTTTGTTATTTTCAAATCACGGCTACATTAGGAAACTATAATTTCTTTATGTAATAAAGATGTGTTTTTTAGTTAGTATTTGCGTGTGTTGGTTTCGTTTCAATCGGTTTTGAAATATGGAAACTGAATCGCTATTTTCGTGAAATTCATGCCTTTTTAAAAGTTTTATAATATAAAGAAGATTGTCAGTATGTTTATTTATGAAGTGTAATTAATAACTGTCATGAGTAAAAAAAAACGCCATATTTTTTTCAAATTTTTACCATCTACGTGGACGGAACTGAATCCAATCCAAAACTGATGTTTAGCATTGTGGAGCCGCTTTATCAAAAGAATTCACATGACGCTGGTAAGAGGTGCTTTAAACATTCATACAAGTCCAAAATTTACGAATTTTCCTGTTATTTACGGTTTTAGTTTAAATTTTCACAAAACAACAAAATGATCTATCATTTTCCTTCCAGTTTCACCTGCTACACATTTGGACAATATTTTTTTTCAAAAATTAGTGGATATATTAATAATTTGAAATATTCCGCTAAACACTCTTACCATGCTATTCAAAATGCAGACTCAAGCACCGCCCGCCCTCCCGCATAAAACATGCACAAGCAAAGCAAGCAGTACGAGCACAAAATAAAGCAATCTTAAATAACAAGCAAGAAAACTTATCGACACGTGTTTCGACTCTAAACGAGGCATCCTCGGGATGTGTAGTCCGCCCGACCGCTCGACAGCAATGAATATTGCAAATTATTAATATATCCACAAATTCATGATGGACTTCCGCAAAGTAACGCCTTTTTCAATAAATTTTAATTCTTTTCTACTCTACACATACTTAAAAAATGCCGGTGTTACTACAAAACGGTGTTTAACTTTAGACAGCCTTTAAATCTGTTGCTGTCACTTTTGTACAATATGAAAGAAAAGGCGACAACAACAGATTTAAACACTGTCTAAAGTTAAACACCGTTTTGTGGTATAGTACATTTCAAATACCATGGCCCGATTCCACTTGAAACTTAACAATGGGGCTCATAATGTTTGCCTTTTGTTATCTAATTTGGAGCACTTCAAATTGGCACGCGTCGGTGCAATCTGTATGTAACTAAAGCGTGACTAAGAAATTTTGGTACTTGAAAATAAAAATACGTATGATTAGTTATTTACATTAATGTTTAATTATAATACTATGGTATCTTTATATTTATTACATGTAACGTCTAATAATTAACAAGTACAGACATTCAGATAACTTAAGTTACGACTAGCTTAATTGATTTACGTTTAACATATATGTACATTAATTATAAAAAATATAAGATTCATTCGCTTTCTGACATATTTTCTTCCGAACTTGAGGTTTCGCAGGTGTTTATGATGAATGGATACACAGGTGGGTTAAAAAGTCGTTCTCCACTTTGATGACATGCTCACAAGCATAATAAGACGCATTATCCATAACGATAACATGCAGTATTTGTCGAACTTATGGATGTTACCCAAGGTCGAAACATTGTTATTGGCAGTATACGTGTAATCACTAACGTAGTCAGATGACAACTAACATGAAATATTGATTACATTCATAAAGATTACTTGGTTAAACGATCAAGATCATTAGGTTGCGTGTAAAATACCACACCGCAAAAGGGTCTGGCCAGGTATCTTTTGTTATCACTAATCCTATTGTTAACACCTAATGACCGTCTTAAGTGGAATCGGGCCATGGTATTTGAAATGTACTATAACACGGTGCATGTCTATGTACAGACAGCAAAGTAGATAAGTAACCAGTCCCAGCGCAAACACTTTGATCAAAGACTCACAGGTGAGAGATAGATGAGATGTGAAGTACTTGGTCAATACATACACACATGCACTGTTTATTATGTATTTTTATGTCATCAATCACTCACATGTAGATTTTAGGATCAAAGTGTTTGCGCTGGGCCTGATTACTTCTCTCCTTTGCTGTCTGTACATATGTGTGTACAAGGTCCCGGCAGTAAATAATGCAATTCGTATCGTAGCGTCATCTCTGCACTAACAGTCCGGTGACAGAGACGACGCTCTACAAAGCCGAAGATAGCCGATGTGCATTATTTACTGCCGCGACCTGTACTTGTACTAGCTATCCGTATTCGTGCTAGGTACCCCTATTATCAATGCGAAAGTGTGTTTGTTTTGTCCTTTTTTCACGGAGCAACGGATCGACGTGATTTTTTGCATAGAGAGAGATAGTTTATGGGTCGGACAGTGGTATCAAAAGCAGCACGCAAGCGTTTTTAACAGCAATATACAAGCCCTTTTAGAACTCTACTAAGAAACTTTAAGCGTTTTGTGACATCATGCAGCGGGTCTACCGCGTAATTCTGATTTTTATCAACATCAACTTAGATTGAAATTTGACGTGCGTGCAAAAGAGATGGCATGTTAGGCGGGCGTCGTCGCACGCACGTCACAATCTCAAGTTGATGTTGATGAAAATCAGAAATACGTGGTAGACCCGCTGGTTTTAATGTTAAAGCTGTATAAAGACTGTATTTTGCATGTGATCACTTACTTATTACAGCTCTGAGTGTTATTATAGTATCACTCAATTATACTTGTTTCTGTACAATGGTATATGCTAACTATGGCGTAATTGAGTTCACTCTTGTAAATACAGTAGTTTTATGACTTCTGTCTATGGAGTGATTTAAAAATAAATGACAACTATGGTACAGCTTTAGTCTGTATTACTGACAGAGTCGTTCGCGAAGTGGTTATATTGTCTTTGTGCATTAATGTTTTCATTGTGATCGTGCATGCAATATGTGGAAAAAGACCGGCCAAGATCGTGTTGGGCCACGCGCAGTGTAGAGTTCCGTAGTTGCCCGTCATAATATGCGAACTTACAAGGTTTATAAACTTATATACTACCTGTTTTACACGACTAAATTAAATGCTGCATTATATGTTACTACAATAAAAAGGGTAGTTCTTCGCGAGCTGAAAAAATTCAAATCTTTAATCTATCTCAATAACTATTGGAGTTACCAGAAATTGTTTAATCACAAGATTTATGTTCATTTAAAAAAGCAGTAAAATGAGTTTTGGTTTTAAATATAAATTAGAAAATTAAATCGGGCCCCTGGGTATGAAGATATGCTTAAACCAAAATCTAGCAAATTGGCGGCTATTTTTAAATATGGTGGCCAATCGAGTCAATCGACTATGCTCTGGACAACGTGTACAATTTTTTTAATACTCCTATAGGTGTTTAACAAAGCCCCGCAACAGAACTTAGGGCACATACAACAGCACACGTGACAAAGGCCAGCGCCTAGACTATAGACTACGGTTGCCTTTTTAAAATATTATTGATAAAATAAGATAAACTAAGGAAGGGATCAAATCAAAGACATCTTGGGGCTCAGGGTTTTTCATTTATATGTAAATCTCTAATAAGTTACTTTAAATATATTTTTATTTTAACCTTCAAAACAAACATTTACTTACCGTATTAAGTATTTTCCTTTTGTTAGTTTGATTGTTTTGCTGGCGCGTGAATATTTTCATATTTTGACAGTAAACATACACAAGTTTACAATAAATTTAATCTGCACTTGAATTAACACCATCAGATATCTAAGTCCAAGCTTTATCCTTAACTTATAATTTTATTTGTAGATATTTAATGTCGCTATTCAGGTGTCATCGAATATAGCTAGTTCTTTTTATATTTATTCTTTTGTAAGTTTCTTCAAAAACCTATTTCGAACACTTATGTTCACAAGATACTTATAAGATAATATCTGCAGTGTTATGGTTTCTTTGTATACCGAATAACAGCTCTGATACAGCTTCTCTACTGCTTCTACAGCTACTATACAGCGCTACTAACGCAAAAAGCTGTATAATATGGGCTCTTTTTTACTTATAAGGAGTGTATAAGCGCTTATACAGCCTTTACATAGCCAGAATATATAGCTTCTAGTAAAAAACGAACTTAAATAAACCTTATACATATACTACTTGGTATAGGCTACTTTTCATCGCGGAAAAATGCAAACCAAATCAGCGCGGGCAAAATCTAGTATACTATACAATAAAGAACCAAAAGGAACTTAATGTGAAAAGTATTTAAATACTTATAGTATTATAATTTGTAATCACAGTTCCTTCATATCACATAGATCTAAGATCCATTATACATTGACATTTATGCATCATTTTCAACTGACAGTAAAGCTACTCGAACTAAGCACCTCGTGAAGTGCTGATGATACTCGAGTCACGTGAGGCTGCACCATCCTACCGCCCGCACGTGACTTGACAGGAATAAAAAACAGTCAAGTGTGAGTCTGACTAACGCACCTAAAGTTTCTTTCTCTACTACACTTAAGGCGCTACGGAAAAAAATCGACACTTCTAGAACTTGCATATCTACTTCAATAAATAATGTGTTACTTTGATAAAATAGTATATTAGTTTTGGAATCTTTTTCTAGGGATATGTTAAACTGAAACGCGATTGGATAAATTCGGCTCGATAGAAATATTTATTGAAATGAGGTCTTTTTCGACACCAATTCTCCTGGTTTGACAATTTAGAATGATATAATATGGACTGCAACTATATTTTATTAGATGGGTTTTAACGGTATCTAGGACCTGCTTAAATGAAATTTTGATAGCAATTTTAGTACTTTTTGCTATTTTTCCACGAATCCGTCCCTCTCGCACTGAGTATTTTTTCGCATTATGGATTAACAGGGACACTAAAACTGTTACATATCGCCTAAAAATCTAGATATCAATGTATTTTATACCTAGCGTCATCCAGTGAAAAACTTTTCTTTCGCGCGTGCTTCCATCTGTTTGAGATAAACCGCAAATATTAAGATTGTCTCGTAATAATTTCATAATTAAATCAAAGTGTTTCAAGATATAGTTTCAATGTAGTTGATAATTATTTTTCTCCGAGAAATTGTTTCAAATTGCTTTTTCTGTCTGGCAAAGCAGTCTGATTATGTTTAGAAATTCCCAAGCGACGGATTTCCCTATAAATCATTATATTTACTTGAAAAACCTTCCGAAATGTAACAATAATTTGGTAGCGTTCTTTGACTAAAGCAAATACGGTAGCGTTCCTAAACGCCGGGGTGAAGATAAAAATTAACTGTCACCCGTTCCACAACCCTCAGAATAAGGAATACAATAGAAACCTGGCTAAAATAACACGCGGAGAAAGACACCTATCCTTGATTTTCTTACGACATTCTAGTGCGTTAGAGAGAGATGGATATTTATTAGTTTTTTCCTAATTAGGAAGGTTGTCACTAGTTCGTTGCTTTGCTAGTGATGTAACAATGTCGATTTTTGACTACGATAAATAAACCAAATCGAAATGAACCACGAATAATCTGCTTACCACACATTATATCGTATCAAAGTGTGAAAAAAAAGAGAATGCAGGAGGCACCGACCTTTCTGGTGACATCCTCTTGCTTTGGAAGGAGGCCAAGAGAATTAATAGCAAAGTGGTCTCTGTCTACCCCAGTGGGACACATGTTATATTGTGTAAATAAGGAATTAATAAAAGGATATCTTTCGTTTAGCATAATATTTTTATTAAGTACAAATTACTATATCGTAGGCAGGTAGGTACATAAGTTAAGTCCAAAATTGTGCTTGTTTCTAGTACAAAAAATGGTGTAGCTTGTATCAGATATACAACCGTAAACTATTTAAGTGGATACTTTTTAAGTCGCCTCTTAACTCAATCAAATAGATGTTCGTTGATGTCGCGTCTTTTTTCAATCAAGGAGGAAGGAATTAATCGCAACAATAGAAATCATAATAATCATAGACTTATAGGATTCGTAATAATAATATTATGTCAATGATGTGCGATGACAGCGCAATTACTACAGAGGTAATTTAATTATTTTTTTATTTCTATCCAATAAACATCAACTTATCTTGAATAATAATTAATAACAAATAATGAACGATTAAAATACCTAATAACCTGTAATAAGAAATCAAATTATGCGCAGTTCAAGTCAATAAGCATTCCCAAAATTCATTTCACGATAGAACTACCCTGTCAAAGTACTTTTATTGTCAACCACTAAGTACGAAAATGTCTTGATCTGCGGAATTTCTTCGTGAAGTCGATCACGGCAGTAACGTGAACGAACAGGCCTTTCAGAACGATTTGCTAACATAGAAGTATGCACTTTTTTACACCACAGACATCCATAGGTACTGGTTCTGTTGCCTAAAATTTAAAAATTATCGAGTTAATATACTATAGTATAGTACAAGCACGTACCTACAAACAAGATTGTTAATGCAATTATACATAATTATTTAAAGGTTACCAATGTGTCTGTATCTGGTAAATATAACGTCGGTAAGGCATCTGCTTTTAAACGTCTCCATTTTAAATTTTCGTTTGGTCCAAAAGAATCCGACGTAAAGTGTTTCGAACAAATATGACTGCTATTTTTAATTGCCCAATTTGGTCAAATTATTCGTCTAAGCCATTCACTTTTTAATTCTTCCCTTTTTGGAAATCTGTAACAAAAAAATATAGCGATATTTATTCGGCATTATTTTTCTTTTAACTCGCGCTGCAATGTGGGATTTTCTTTTCTTTTTTTTTTTACTCTTTCCTAGTCGCTGGATAGATGGCGCTGAACTTGGTAAGGTACTACAAGGAACGGAACGTCACATAATTTTTTGGTTATTGCACTTGGATGTAATTTTGAGATCGTAAAACGAAACGTACATACAAAGTAATTAATGTCATTGTCACATCACATCACAATGACATTTTGAAAATAAATAAATAATAACAACAAGGAAAAAGAAAAAAATAATTAGCAGTCTTTTTATGAGTTTTCTACTTAAACTACTACTAGTTAAAATGTCCCAAGAGAAAAAGAAGAGAAGTCTGTGCCTTGTGGATTTGCATAAAAATGGAGGCATACATCTTTTTCCTAAATATGAGAGTTGTAAAGCGCAATGAGTACAAGCCATGGTACATTTTAAACCTGGACGGACCATAACAAAGCATTCGCACATAATATGCTCAGCACACATGTCATCAACCAACGAGCGTATGTGACGTGACGTGACGCAATGTTTTTTTTTCCAATCGTTTTGGCTTTGGCACCTAGTAACGTAGTCAGTTCAACACCATCTACAGAGTTCTTGGAAATTATGTTTTTTTTTAATACTCAAAAAGAAAACCTCTCATTAATCTTTATGCACGGCTGCCGCGGGAACCAATGTTCGATAGTTTGCCACACGGACTTTAGTACATCACTATGCGAAATTACATAACCTCTCATAGTCGGCAGAAAATCTATATAAAACAGGCAAATATCGGTGTAGAATTGAACACGAGTGTGATTTACAAGAACTGCTATTATTGTTACTGAGTTTTAGGTATGATCCTGCAACTTACTAACATAAAAACTATCAGAACTCACCGATAAAATGATATTGCTTCATTGTTGTTTTCTTTTCTTCCTGTATGCGATTTACAGCCTTCAATCGCACAAGACATTTTATTACAATGTTAAAAAAACTATCAACACAAACAATAATAAATCACACTTACACGAATTTTGAGAGGAAGAGCACAAAAATATTTAATTTCTCTCGGTGAAGCTGTAAACTTTCGCAAAATGCATTAGACATTTCGATGCCACCAAATTAAGATGTGATGCACGCTACGAACGATATTACAACACAACGATACAATGATGAGACATATTTAATTTGATGGTATTATAATTTTTAAAATACATCCAAATTACATCCATCTGACATTTGTTTGGTTCAATCTAGTGACACACCAGGAAAAAATATAAAGTAAGTGCGGTCCGTCATTTCATTCACTCGTACACAGGAGTAATTTACGTTAGATGAGTACAATGGCTAATGCCCAGTTCTTATTTTAGTCAGGCTTCTATTTGTATTCCTTATTCTGAGCCACAACCACACGTTCATAAACCTTGCAAGAAATGTAAAATTCACTTTGACAATTTAAATTTTACTTTTACCCAGGCGTTTAGCAATGCTACCTTTCGCAGGTGGATTGTGAAAACCCGCCTTTTTCTAATTAATCGAAACGAGCACTTAAATTCAAAAGTCACCAAATAGTTATTCAACAAAATGTTATTACCTATGTATTGTCTATGCTGCCATCGCAAAGTTTCCATTGGTTTCTGCAAATTAGAACTTAAAAAATTTTGAATTAAAAAAAAATTCTTACCTTGTATCGATTTGGAGCAGAAGATGTAGACTATAAAATAGATGCGCTGATTGTGTTGTTTATAATATACAATAAAAACTGAGTAAGCACACACATGAGTTTTATAGAGAGGTTAGTTGTCAACACAGTGACAGCTATTTGTTTTCTGTCAAAACGTTCCGTTTCACCACACCTACACAATACATAGGAATAAGGTTTTGTCGAATAACTATTTAGTGACTTTTGAATTTACGTGTTCTATTTCGGCGGGTTTTTTAAAATGTGGCTGCGAATGTTACAAGTAAGTAACCATGGTAAAAAAAAACATGCCTTTTTATTGAGCCCTTTGACTTTTTTTACATTTTGTTCGAAATCTGAGGTGCATTCTCCGGCATTCTGAAGGGTGCATTCTTCGCTCTTAGTCCATATTTCACTGAGGAAAAAAAACTGTAAGAGAATTGATGTCTTGAATAAATTCCTCTTTAAAGTCTGCTTGCATGAGACATGTGCGTAAAAGGTGGTTTCTAACTTCGACCAAAATAAAATGAATGGACGGGTCCATTCATTTTATTTTGGTCGAAGGTTTCCAAATCGAACATGATGACAATGTGGTTGGGAGATAAAGATAGAGACTGATTATTGTTACCCATTTTCCATTCATTTTTAGGGTTTCGTACCCAAATGGTAAAACGGATCCCTATTAATGTCACTCCGCTGTCCTTCTGTCTGTCTGTCTGTCTGTTTGTCTGTATTAGACGGAAGACTTGAAATTTTGATTATGTTGTGTAAAATGTTGACCCAAATTGGAATATTCAATTAAAATGTATAACTACATTTATTACATTTCAAGGAGGTCGAAAAATGTTGTGGCATGTGGGGTGTCGTCTAAAACTCATTAAGTAGAGTATAAATATATGTATATTCTTTTTATCTTCAGAAATAAAGAAATCGGGGCCTGTCAAAGTTGTCATTTTTAGAACATTTTTAAATAGGTAAGAATTTGTAATTTCTGTATATTATGTACCATATTATGCTGTATTTAAAAAACAAATACTGAAAACGCCGATTTATGATAAAGTTTTAGGGTTACGGCACCGAATACTCAACCGACTTAATTTTGCAGTTTTTTTTCATACAATTAGTTAAAATTATGAAAGTGTATTAACCTATTTAAATGGGCCGGAACCCTCAGGGCGCGAGTCCTACTCGCACTTGACCGGTTTTTATATCAATTGACGAACCATACAACTAAGATAAAATATGAAGAGAGACTTACGGTCAATCAACCGTCCATTTTGCTCTATTGCGGCCTAGTTATGTCCGGCGGCGCGTGCATCTCTTAGTCACTTATTAGATACTTAAATTTTTTACCTTCAAACTCTCGTTTCTACTTATCTACTACATCTACCTACAAGAACCACCGCACGGTCCAACCTGCGGGCCTATTCTGTATCTTTAGTTGCCAACTGGACTGGGTGTCTATCATCAAAAACTTAGATATACTATCGAGTCTAAGGCATACGAAAACACAAAATATAATTATAGGTAGTAAAATATATTTCGACCACTAGTTGTGGTCGGCATCATATTCTCCTAGAAATTATTAATTAAATATATTTAGATAATAATATATACTACCCGTGAAAATTAAGATCCTTGGGGGAGGCATATGTCCAGCAGTAGACGTCTTTTGGCTGAAACCATGGCGACGATGATCATTTTTTAATAATATCTTTCAATTAGTTTGACTATACAGTGATCAGGACAAACCTATTATAATAAATACAGAAACATTTATTTGGCACTTGATCATATATCTCGATGATTTTAGGTGATTTATTGTGGAATTGATTTTATATTGTTTGATGACTATATTTTGGCGACAGATCTACTATTTTGCGGATAAACCCTATTATTTTGAAAACACAAAATCTATTAAATTGGCGATGGCTTAAATGATACCATTAAAATTGTGCTTGATTTCCTAAGGGGTTCGTGGACAGAAAAGGTTAAGAAACGCTGGTCTAAGGATATGTTCGCACTTCAAGTGACGACACAGTTCGCAAGTAGTTCGATACCCACTAAAGGCATATTTAAAAGTTCAGTTTTTATCTGTGTTTTTAATGATAGGCACCCATACTAGTTGGCAACCAAATATACATAATAGAAGGGCTGATCAAACAATCTGGGCACACAAATATCTTATTGTAAAGCCCAGTCTATTCATAAAGAAAAATACATAAATTCACACCCAACTTTAGCGCATGAAGTATAGCCCTTGTTACTGCTCTCTCAAAATACTCGGCGCTCATTATGATGATGATGCAACAATGAGAGCGTCAAATTGTACTTTAAATAATATTACATCTGAAATGAGTTTGGGAATAACTTTGCAGTAAAAAGATAATGAAGTCACATAAATTAAATATAAATTAAAAAGGAATGATTTTTTGAATTTTAAATATTTATTCAGATTTCCGATCTTTCTGGTAGCTGTTAGCTGCTCTTTTCAATGAATATCAAGAGAATTTTAAATATACTCGTAGCAAGAAAATTTGCGAAAGTGAAAGGCGGTTGATTTTTGGAAGCTCAATCTTTAATTCAAGCTTTTATAATAAAAACCTTTTACCCAGATTTACCTATACCCCAAGCCACAAATCGAGAGTATCGTTTGACGTTTACTGTGATACCAGATGACGACGAAAAATAAATAGAGATGTCCTAAAGGTATTAATTAAATTCATTAACTAAGCGAATGAATCGATTGACATATTATTGGTTTTTGTTGTTTCTACATTTAATAACAATATGATAAATAAAACAATCGAGCTTTTAAGTGTCTAAATTTATTAATCTGAAAAATCTGTGTCACTGTCAGTACTGGTTTCATCATTAAGAATATGACATAGCCAAAACAAAAACCAGTTCCGGGCGTGGCTTATTCTATTTTACGATAGCGCGTGGGGGGAAATTCGTCCCGGTCTCTAAGTTCGCGTCACCATAGCAAAAATACGAATAGAGTGGACGAGGCAGGGTCAAAAGTAATACGTATTTTATTTTATCTAATTTATTACTGTATTTCGATCATCGTCACACGGCATTGATCCTACTTGCTATCACGTCGGGACGTAAATTTATTATGGTCGGCTAAAAGTGGTTTTTTGAGTGTTTGATTTATCAGTTGACCCTCGGAACATTTCAGACACTCCTTTAGAGATACATAATAATATTGTGACGGTTAATTGTCACCATTACCCATTCTTTAAATATTTTTCGCCCGTTGAGCTGGTTTTACACTTGCGGGAAAATAAATTGGACCAAAAATTTCTTTACAAAAAATTTTTACTAAAGTTGTTATTACAAAAAGTGGAAACTAACAAATATTCTCGGAAGGAATGCACCACGTCACTACCTATCTCACTGTAGCCTATATCAATTATGCCTCTCTCATTCAACCACGTTTAACTGCGTTCCTATCTCATTCCAACTCATTTTAAATAGCGTCACTATTTATCTCACTCTAACGCGTGTTAAATGGCATTTCTAATGAACGTCAAATATTTTTACTGCCCGCCACTCTTTCATTCTAAATTCTAATTATTTTAAAAAATACGCAGCTCCTTTGGTAGTAAAATAGCAATAACTTTTTTTTCAAAAGTAATACACAGAAATTGCCAGATCATTTGAAAAACAATATTTGATGAGCCGTTATTTAAGACAATTTGCAAAACTAACATAGGACATTTTTTTTCAGGGTGTGGTATCGAACTAACCTAATTACAAAAAATTGCTCATAAATTGGGTTTTTATTTTTCTTCCTGATGTAACAGCATTTCAAGGTTTATTTTTGACTTTATCAATAGCATGACTATTCAGAGTTGCGCAACAAAAATTTTATTCTTAGAATTTAGAACTGGTTAGCTTTGACTCTCAAAAATCTATTCGAATTTATAAAAGTACCATCAACTCGAAGACTATCTACTTTTTGCTGAGGTCATAATTTGATATTCTGGTCAGTCATGAGCTGGCCTACCAGCCTTCCAAGGGAAAGAGTTGACTTTTGGGACACCTGTTTACCCTTGCGATAAATCGCCAAGTGTTTGAAATGTTCAGGTCTCTTTACGCAAAATGAAAAAACAAAACTCTTTTAGGATTAATTTGTTGTCCCTATGTTTGTCTGTTTGTCCGTTTGTCTAGGCAATTTTTCTGGGTAAAATCAATAAATGCTAATATTTACAGCCCTGTAAAATATACATATTATAACGTTTTTATGGCCTTTTGTTTAACTTTTTCATACAAATTTTCTCCTTATGAAAATATAGAGATCAACACTTTACATAATATTTTGCGTTTGAAAGAAAGCACAGAAAGGAACTCTAGAACAAATAATGTAAAAAATATTAAACCATATCTTTCTATTCTAAAGGGATTAATAATTTACTGTTTGTTCAATGTGGCGATAGCTTTGTTTATTATTTTTTTCTTTCTTTGTTACAAAGATAACAAATATTTTCATACAACGTTTTCCTTAAGGGCTATTTCTCCGAATTTGTAACAAAATATTAAGAAATAATTATAACGGTAAAGTACAACTTTTAGCTAAGACAATTTATTGTTAAAAGTTTGCTATATGCATAAACATATTTTAATGATATTATGGTATCTTCAAAATAATTGGGTTTTCCATAAGCGTGATATCAGATTATTTAAGAAATTTACGGCTGGTATCACGACGACGGATAAGCCAATTATTTTATTACTATTGTAATATAATTAAAAATATGTTAATGCATACAGCAGACTTTTAACTATAAGTTTTCTTAACTAAAAGTTGTATTTTTACTTATTGAAATTGTATTTCTCATCAAGAAGTGCAAAATGACAAGATATTCAAAATAAGTTAATTGAATTTGTGAAATGGTTTCAGGTCAAAACAGTTTTCCATGAAACGGTAATTGTTTATACTTAGCAAAGTGTGTAAACTTAGTCATCTTAACATGAACGACGCCTGTATTTCTGTCTTTTTTATTTCCAGTATAGATAAAAATATACAAACTTGTTAAACTTTGCGTAAAAACGAGGCAATATTGACGATATCCTGACAGCTATTATGATGGTGTTTTACCAAATTTTGCTTTTTGGGCTGTATAGAGACGTAGTTAGATGTCACTAGAATATACTCATGAAAAAAGATATGAAGAAAATAAGCTGTAGACTTCACATTCGGTTTATAACTATTGTATGAATTTTAAGAAAAATACAGGGGTAAAGGGACCTCTTAAGGAAAACCTTGTATTAAACTATTTGTTATCTTAGTAAAAAATAATTCAAGGAAAAAAATAAACAAAGCTATCGCCACAGTGAACAGTAGATAATTAATCCCTTTAGAATAGAACAACATGGTTTTCATATTTTTTACATTATTTGTTCAACAATTCCTTTCTGTGTTGACTTTTAAATGCAAAATATTATCTCAAGTGTTCATCCCTACATTTTCATAGTGAGAAAATTTGTATGAAAAACGTAAAAAAAAAACGTAAAAACCTAAAACGTAATATAAATAAAAACGTCAAAAGTATGTTTTTACAGCTCTATAGAGGGCCGTTTATATTGGTATTTATTAATTTTACCCAGAAAAAATTGTCTAGACAAACGGACAGACAGACAAACATAGGGATAACAAATTAATCCTAAAAGAGTTTCATTGTTTTCATTTTGCGTAACAGAACCTGAACATGTACCGACAGGATTATCTACGATCTAGTAATTTTGCCATGCACTGTAAATATTTCAAAATAAATTTCTATATTTTAAATGCTTGGCGATTTATCCCAAGTAAGTGTACCTATATAATTTGCAAAAAACTTCACTTATTTGGACCTGAAATGGTGAGCCAATACTACAGGGTAATTTCACGAAAAGGTCATTGACCTTTGTTACAGATCTCAGTAAGTATAAGTAAATTAATTTGGGTTTCAATAACGATCACAAAATTATTCTTTTAGAGTAACATATATTATTTTCCCGCATAAAAGTAGGAATTAGTTCCAAATTCATTCAGTTTTGTTGTTATGACTATGGCACGATGTAGCTAAATCACTCATACGCATATTTTGTTGAGTTTTTAACGGCAGGAATATGATGCTCCTCGAAATATTACTTTATAAAATTAATTTCAATGTGTTTTGAAGTAGTTTTGGGAGATATTTATAGCTTGCAAAAAAGGGCACAGGTTCCACGTCTTACGGGCGCCAACGCTAGGCGTAGACTGACAATATCTTGCTGCCGCTGACTGCATCAGTGGATTTACGTATTTTTGGAAAAAGGGGGTGCTTTTTTTGACCCGAATAACGTGGTATTTGGAAAATGAATAGATATCATTCACACTAATTTTATTTAAAAAAAACCAACAAAATCGCGAAAGCGATACCTGAAACAAAATCGATAAAAAGTGTGCAATAGAGGGTTACAAAAAAATTCATTGACAGTACAAATATGAATCGATTAACGTGGTTTGTGGAAAATGAATACCTTAAAGTTCAACCAAAAACATGTATTTTTTTTATGGCTATACGTAACCTAATTATTGCAACAAAATCATCCGAAAGCTGACATTTTATTTCTGTTTGTATTTTCGATCCCCTTAACATTGATTATAAAACTATCCACAACGCCATCAATTAGGTGGTCGAGACGGCACATTTTGTCCTCTTCTTTAATAACATGAATCACGTAGTCACTCCATTTTTGGGGTGTTACTTTTTTTATCCCTTTTTCTAACAGGCCTTTTACTTCCGCCATTTTAAAAGTTTTGTTATTCATGGCAACGTGACCTTTTACCTGCGCCCATACCAGCTCAATGGAATTGAGTTCGCAATGGTACGGAGGCAGGCGTAAGATTGTGACTCCGTGCTCCGCTGCCATCTCGTCCACAACATACTTGT
Source organism: Ypsolopha sequella (assembly GCA_934047225.1). NCBI lineage: Eukaryota > Metazoa > Arthropoda > Insecta > Lepidoptera > Ypsolophidae > Ypsolopha > Ypsolopha sequella. The sequence continues at coordinate 4,206,886 of OW204002.1, read as the reverse complement.
TTACACATTGGTCTTTGTTCTGCCGTATGATATCCATTAGAGTGGCTTTTGGAGGTAAAGGTAGGAGGTAAGTAGGTTGCGTTTATGCTGGTAATGTATGATGATGATGTCTACTGTAGTGTAGATGTCCGTCTATTTTGTATTATTTTAAAAATAGGTTTAAAATATGGAATTCCATGACAGCGAACCTTACTCATTAAGTAGGAGTGAAACAAATATAAACTTGACACTTCGTTTTCTGAAACCTACTAGCGCCTTCTTGTTCATTTTGATGAAACTCAACTGACAGCTGTCAAGGAAAACGGCTCATTGACGCTCTCTCAATGTTTGATTTTTTTCTAAAAACAAATATCAAACCCTTTCATTTGATATCCATATTGAGGAAGTAGTCAAAAAATATTTAATCCGCCATTTTGTAGGGCCGGCCATCTTGGATTTACAATGACAACGAATGTTTTAAATTATATTGTCATCAGAACTAAAGGTGCGTACCAAAATTTCAACAGGAAGGGGGTCAAATTTCAATTACTAGATTTGACCCAAATAAATAAACACACAGGGCAAGCTAAATAAAATCTTTTAATAAAACCATTCCAAGGAGGACGTATGCTAAGCATGTTGATTAATCACAAATATTATATTAGTCAACATATTATATTTCTGGAATCACGTCGCTATTAGTAAAATTTGTCTCTTGACTTAATGAATTTAGTCATTCTTCTATACTATTGAACGACTTGAACGAATTAATTAATCGAACCCATCACTTCATGCAAACACTAGTGAAATAAATCTGGCCACATTATTCAGGGAAATGACAGTAGTGTCTGTCAAACGATACTCTCGATTTGTGGCTTGGGGTATACAACATAACAAAAATCAGTGAAATCCACGAAATGTCATGGAAAACTTTTTCTCCTCTATAAAAAGTATTTTTCATTCAATAAGAACTATTACGAAAGACTTGACCTAATTTTTATTTTATTTATTGTTTTAATTTTTTTTATTATACTGTTTATTTTTATTATTTTTTTTTATTATATTGAAGAAATAGTAGAATCTCTACCTACTATTTCTTCAACAGCTTTGTATTTTAAGAAAATAGCAAAAAGTAATGTATTGTATATGGGTTATAACTCCTTTAAAATATCCCAAAAAATTATACCAAATTATATTTAAGAGAGAACTTCCCTGTCAAAACTTTTATTGTCAAGTACTAAATACGAAAATGCCTTGATCTGCAAAATTCTTTCGTGAAGTCGATCACGGAAGTGACGTTCAAGGTCCCCATCCCATAAGAAAAGAAGTATTTACTTCAAAACGTTGCCAGAATTGCTCTCCGGTGTTACGTTTATGAATTATGAAAAATATATTAACTTGACGAACAAACAGACAAGCCTTGGCAGCCAGTCAGGATCCAGGCGGGTCAAGGTGAGCGCCGAGTGATCATTTGTATGATAAATTAACATTATTCTTTTTATTACAATTTTGTAATGGCACCGCCATTTTGTTGACATGAGTTTTTGCAATTAATGCTACGGCATTCTTTCAATTTTCCTTATATTCCGAAGCAAATTTTACCGTGATTTCGAACTAGCTGTTAACGTTTTATTGCTAAATTGGGTGTTTCTCTGAAGTACCCAAAATCTGGGTGCACGACGATCTAGCTCTTCTACAGTTCATTTTAGATTAAAGTATTATTTACATCATTTCTTTAACATATCGCTGCCCTAGTGCTTGAATATGGTATAGACCATTTAGCTAATTTTACAGGAGACGTTTTTTTTTGTTTACTCGGGTATTAGAAGAATTTTAGCATACCTAACGATGTTTTAGGAATTATGTTATGTACTTTGTTATGAAAATATAACTTAATAATAAAATATTTAAGCCAAACACTGCTTATTTTCAGTTTTAAAGTGGATATACAATAAAATAAGTCAACCGAAATTGTCTTATTGGATATACGATACACTGACGTGGATGTACGGTAGTATAACCAATTTTCAGGTCCGTGCTTGTTTATTGTATAGACTTTTTGTATGTACAGCATGTTCGGTTTTATGTTTTTTTTTTTATTATTATTGTTGTATTAAATTATAGGGTTGCAGATATGGAACCCTTAGGGATCCTAAAAAAAAATGGAAACCCTAATGTCAAAACCTTGTATAAGTAAAAAACTGCTAGACTAGACTGCTAATAGTAAAATATAGTAGAATTATGTAAAGTGCGGCTTTTCCGAGATTTAGGAAATCTGTATACCTTTTTTTTTTAATTTCTACAAATCTTGTAGAAAGTACACTTTAATAGCAAAAATTATTATTACATTACCCTACATCCTACTAATATTATAAATGGGAAAGTTTGTGAATGTGTTTGCTAATGTGTATGTACATGTTTGTTACCACTTAACTCCGTGACTACTCAACCGATTGGACTGAAATTTTGCACCAATATATTTCTAGACCTGGAATAGGACATAGGCTACTTTTTATTCTAAAAAGTATATGTAGTTTCCATGGAATAGCAAAGAAACGATATCCACGTGAGCGAAGCCGTGGGCAAAAGCTAGTTATTTAAAAAAGGTTACGATTACCAAAAAAAAAACGAACAAATAAGATTTAAAAAGAAATGATATTATTTAAAGAATTATTTAAAAAAAAAAGGATTTATTAAGGATTTATTTAGGCTTTGAACCTAAAAACTGTTTTTAGAGCTTCTTGAATGGATTTGATAAATCTGTTTTATTTTACACTTTCTAATACTTTGAATGTTTATAAAAACAATATTTTAAGATGCAAGCCACTTTTTTAGTTTTTTTACATTTTTGTGAACCTGGTCCTTATAAACAAAACACATATTCGGATTCTTATGAAAAAAAAATTTTTTTCAAACAAAACAAAGAAATATTCAAGGAACCTATCCAATTAAAACTGTTATTAAAATCATGCACCAAGATAGCCAACCCTTGCCCAAAACACGAAATTTGATAAATCACTAATTTTGATAAGTCATAAACTTGGGTAAAATAAGAACTTGTCTCAGGTACTAATTGTAGCTAAAAGAAACAAAGTATTTATGTTACTCTTGTACATTTAATCTTGTACCGTACTCAGGCAGACAAAACTGAATAAAGTCAAGAACAAAATTGAACCAACCTGTATCAATTGTATAGAAAACGCTTACACAGAGTAAAATCAAAAGAATATCAATAAATCGGCAACGTTCCTTTCTTAACTCATCTCAAAATGTGTGTGGTCCTTTTTTTCCTTCGTAACAGACATATTTGCCACGAAAACTACAACGTAGCTGTTTCTATCGATTATTTTAGCCAAAAAATTGCTACTCCATTCGTATCACAACAAATAATAAGCAAACAAAATGGCGTCATGTGGCTGTGACGTCACGAGAATGCTTGTTGCTGATTGGTTGGCAGATGGATATACCATACAAAAGCATGAAGTTTTAGATTTGGATGCGTTCACTTTGAGCAAAAATGGATATACCATATACAAGATCTGAAGGAATTTTTCTATTTGGATATACAATATTTTATTTTTGCTAATATCATGGGTTATGGTAATTATAAAGCAAATTTTGTGACATTATATAGTGCGTTAAGAGTAAATACACAGTTTTACTTGAAAAAACCAATTTCTCAAAAATGGTCTATACCATATACAAGTATTGGGGCAGCGATATAATGGTATTAGTATCAATTTATTGGTTTTGTAGGAGCATCGCTTCAATATAAAACATCATAAAATAGGCCTTAAAACAGCATGTCAAGTAGCGTGCAAAACCAAATTTTGGTTTTCAATACAAAAAAATCCTTATAATGGATACAAATATCATAATTTACTTGCAAATACCATATAGCTAGATCTCTTAAGTTATTAACCCCTTATCGCATACACGTACAAATATGAGCAGTTGAGTCTTTTGATGTTTTCAAAAGAACTTCATCAAAACTTTTAATTTAAATTTATATATGGTAACACTAAATAAGTCTGTGTGTCAATTTGAACGCAGTTCATTCATCTAAGACGCCATACTTGAAAGAAAAAAAGTAAAAAAGACAACATGGCGGTCGACTTCAGCAGATGGGCGATCGTGCTGCATAATCAATTTAATTGTGGTGGAAATTTTAAGTATATCGATTCGTATTATTTTAATATACAAATATATTTTATCGTTCTACCAGGACATATATTTTTTATTTGTTGAAAATATCGATAGCATTGATTTTCAATCGTTTAAATATGTTGATCATATTTGACCATACATGCAATATAGGTAGATTAGCCTTCGCATATATGGCTATCTATGCAATGTGTTGTATTGTGATGATCCGTCATATTTGGCTTTGTATGCACCAACAGTATCATTTACACTGTCGAAAAATTTCGGCGAACCTTTTACTATTAATATTTTTTTTAGAAAAAAATCTGTTTTATATTTTAGATCTTAATATGGAAGAAGTTTATTTGGCAGTTCCTGATTCAAGTTGTGATGAGCTGTCGGATGAAGATGAGGGCTATGATCCTCTTGCTGAGTTCAGAAATGACATATGTATTCCTGAAAGTAGTGAAGTAACTAAGAACCATCAATCAAATCTATTAATTACAATATTTAGGGCTAAAAAAATAAACTAGTTTAATACGCACAATAAATAATTATTCATGTTTTTCTGTCAATGCATATATCTGTATATATAAAATTCAAAGTCCTGACTGACTGACTGACTGACTGACTGACTGACTGACTGACTGACTTATATATCAACGCACAGCCTAAACCACTGGTCCTAGAGACTTGAAATTTTGCATATAGATACCTTATATAGTGTAGGCATCCACTAAGAAAGGATTTTTCAAAATTCACCCTCTAAGGGGGTGAAACGGGGGTCCAAAGTTTATATGGGGAAACAAGATTAGTTAGACTATTTTATTCGAGACTTCACAAGAGTACTCCTATCTATAAATGAGTAAACATGTGTTTCAGGTTTTTTCAGAATTCCACCCCTAAAAGGGGGAAATGGGGTGACAAATTCTGAAAATCAACATGGGTATCGTTTGTATGGTTTATCGGGTCGCTGATTACGAAAACAACAACTATTTCTAAATCCAACGAAGTGGACGTGAAATACCATCATCCCCTGTTGGGGTGCGATGGGGTTGATATGTTGAAATGTGTAAATATCAATATGGGTGTCGTTTTTATGGTTTTTTGGGACGTTAATTATGAAAATGGCATCGATTTTGAAATTTTATATAGTGGACATGAAAATTCTTGAAAGTATGTGTGCCAGAGCAAATCGGCTGTAACAGACGAACAGACAGACAGCCACACAAGTGATCCTATTAGGGTTCCATTTTTTCCTTTTGAGGTATCTATCTATCTATATATCCACAATCTATCTATATCTTTCAATATCCCAGCAAAATATTTTTGGAATGGAAGGTTGAAGGGGTTGGACCACGGGGTACCAAAAAAAGTTCTTTTTTATGTGAATACTTTGACGGCCTGTTTCTCCCAAACGGCTAGACTTAGACCCATGTTGATGGGTGTCTAGGAAAAGGTTTCGACGAGATCTACCCGCCGAAAGTGTCAAAACTTTACAGGCCCGTATCTCCCAAACAGCTAATGCTATAGACCCATGTTCATGGTACTCTAAGAAAAGGGCTCGGCAAGATCTAAAGTCGTAAAAAAAAAATTGCCAAACATTTGATCGGCCATATCTCCCGAAAGGCTAATTGTAGGGAGTTCGGGTTTCAACTATTGTGATCGGTCAAGCTGGGGCTATATGACCAAAAAAAAAATTAAACAGTTTTGACAGTTTTTTGACAGGTCCAAAGAAAGTATCCCGATTTGCATAAAACTCAAGGGGCATTCGGGGTCGCTAATTACGCTGCTGTATTCAAATTTGAAAATTTTTGACAACTGATAGGGATTTTGACACTCTTTCGGAAAAACTTTGATCGGTGAGTCCGTTTGGCATTCTGGTGAGGCCGAAAAACGAGCATGTGAGGACGGAGAACGCGCCCGCGAGGCCGAAGGCCGAGCAGGGCGCGTTCGTAGTCTGAGCATGCAAGTTTTTCGGCCGAGCACTACACCTTGACTCCCAGAGGGAGTGAGAGCACTTATAATGTTTGTTTCTGAAAAAAATGTAATTTGTTTCCTGTAGGCCACGCGGGCGAAGCCGCGGGCAGAAGCTAGTGATCATATATGAATGTGCTCTTATTTGAGCTTAAAATGCATATATGATCATATATGGCTAGTTGAAGTTTTCTTAATTTTCTTAACAATATTCATTTATATAATTTTTATTTTATTTTTTCCGGAATCTATTTAGCGAACAGCACCTTATGTATTTTTCCCGATTGAAAAAAAAAATCCATGCAATAAGGGGTTAAAAACAGTAGAAACGTACTTCTAAATAAACTAGAATAGTGTTATTTTAGCCCGTGCACTTTTACTGAATTAAAATATGTCCACACCGTAATTTGTGAAAATACGCGTTTAAAAGTTTGAAAACGCGTTACTAGAATTCACTTAACCCTTCCCTGCCGTTGCGGGGAGTCGGGGAGTGAACTAGTTTCTGTTAAGGAGGTGCCGCAAGCAGATGATACTCGGTTGTCGCTCGACACGTGTTCTCCGAGTGTGAACAATATTCATCGTCATTCACGTATCGTTCAAATTCTGGTAAGTATGCTTAATATTACGTTTATCATGTATATAGATCTTGAGGTTTTGGTAAACAACAAACATTTAATACCACGTAGCAATGAAACATAATCTTACATTTTGATGTAATTTAAAAATGTCAAAAATGTCCTTCCTCGTCATGTCCTTACCAGACACAACTGACGGGGATGGTAATGACAATTTAGATTTGGTAATGACTAATATCTTTTAATTTATTATTTATTAACATAAATGAAAAATTATAATGATTAACGGGCATCGGCCCGTTAAAGTATCGACTTTCACATAATTACGTCATGTTCACGGAGTAAATCCATGAAAGCAATGTGTCGAAATACAGAGACACTCATTTTAAAACATTATACATTGTATATCCCGTTAAATCTTTATAACTATGATTGAGAAAAAGCACTTTTTTATAAATGAATAATTATGATAAATATTGTATATTTCAGACCCAGAAGCTATGTCTAAAAGGAAATTGGAGAAAGAAAAAGCCAAACGAAACTGAAACAAGAGGAAAAATTATACTGCAATGAAGGAAAATCAAGAAAAGTATGGTTTATTGCAAGAAAAGGAAAGAAAAAGACATCAAGAAAGGAAAAAAGAACAAAAAAAGAGTATTAATACTCGTAACATGACTCCCCGAGAAAATAGAGAATAAAAAAAGTGGAGGCTGAATAAGAAAAACGAACAATTTCCTATCAATTCAATTTATTGAAAATATAGATATCAGCACTACAAAACAATTTACGAGCTAAAAATTTCAAAGTAAAACAATACGAAAGATACGAGTATATAAAGAAGTTAGAAAAGAAAAATGCTCAGGAACGAGCTAAAATCAGTAGACTATCAAAGAGTAACCATAAAGCAACAAATGAAGAGCCAGAAACCAAGGAAAGGAGAAGAAATCTAATAAAAAACGAAAGAATTCAAAGTTTTTACCAAGGAGATGAAAATAGCAGAATCTACTCAGGAAAAAAAGAATTTATAACAAAACAATGATTATAAAATAAAAACGATATTTACTTGACACTCTAAAGAATTTGCATAGAAAGATAATGAAAACAACTATAATGAGTCTCAGCTATGCTTCTTTTTGCAGACTTCAGCCCTTTTGAGTTGCATTTCCCAAGAACAGCAGAAGAGATACGTGTTTGTGCCAGAAACATGTAAATTTGGAGTTGTTGTTAAAAGCATTACATACCGAAAAAATTATAACATAAAATGATAATTGACTTTTCTTGTCTTTTTGATTAAATATTATATATATATATATATATATACGAAAATACAAAAAATATAATTATTGATAGTAAAATATATTTCGACCACTAATTGTGGTCGGCATCAGTTACACAATTATATATAAAAGTTAAAAATTAATAATTATTAATTATAGGTACTTATGATATGGAATATATATATATTTTTTAATTATAAATAATTTAATTAATTATATAATAATTATAAATAAAAAATAAAATATTCCATTTCATAAGTACCTATAATTTATAATTATTAATTTTTAACTTTTCTATATAATTGTGTAACTGATACCGACTACAAGTGGTCGAAATATATTTTACTACCAATAATTATATTTTTTGTGTTTTCATATATATATATATATATATATATATAATATTTAATCAAAAAGACAAGAAAAGTCAATTATCATTTTATGTTATAATTTTTTCGGTATGTAATGCTTTTAACAACAACTCCAAATTTACATGTTTCTGGCACAAACACGTATCTCTTCTGCTGTTCTTGGCAAATGCAACTCAAAAGGGCTGAAGTCTGCAAAAAGAAGCATAGCTGAGACTCATTTCAGTTGTTTTCATTATCTTTCTATGCAAATTCTTTAGAGTGTCAAGTATACTAAAAAACAGAGTCATTACCTGCCTTGAAATGTCATTACCAGTCTTTGGTTTATATTGTATTTCATGCATAAATAATTTTTTATTATGGTTTTGTTTCATTTACAAACATCAGTTCTGAATTAACATAATTTAAACATACTTTTTCACACCATTTTCATGTAACTTGTCATTACCATCCTCTCGTTGTCATTACCATTTTTTTGATCTTGTATATCTTCTTTAATTGTTCTTCAATTGGGTGCACACCCAAATATTCGTAATAGTTATAAGCATACAAATCGACCTAGAGTGCAACTATTAAAAAATTTAACATTTTATCCAATTTATCCGAAATCAAGATTTTCAGAGAAACACCCTATTCTATATTATAATACGAGGGTGAATCCAAAAGTTCTAAGCCCGACCGTGAAAATGAAAGAAAAGTGGGTTCAAAATTATTTTTATTTTTCGACATTGTCTCCATCTAGATCAACACACTTCTTCCACCTGACCTGCAACTTATTTATACCCTCGAAAAAAAATGATTCCGGAAGGTCGTCAAAATAGTCATTAAATGCGACTATCACTTCTTCTCTAGTCGAATATTTAGATACCCCCAAGTGTTTTTTAAATTTGGAAAGAGATGATAGTCAGAGGGGGCTAAATCCGGCGAATAAGGTGGGTGGTGCAGCAACTCGTAACCACATTCATGGATCACAGCCATCGTTTCAACCGAAGTGTGAACTCGTGCATTGTCTTGATGAAACAAAACTCTCTTACGCAACATCCCCGGCCGTTTTTCTTTTATTTCTTCGCGAAGTTTTCGTAATAGGTTACAATAATAGCGTGAATTTATAGTTTCACCTTTAGGTAAATAATCCAATAAAATAACTCCCTTCGAATCCCAAAAAACAGATGCCATGACTTTGTTGGCTGACAAAACGCACTTGGCCTTCTTCAGCGTGGGTGAGCCAGATCTTTTCCACTGTTTGGATTGCTGTTTTGTTTCAGGAGTATGGTGATGAACCCAGCTTTTATCTATGGTAACAAAACGAGACATAAAATCCTCAGCATCTGCCTCAAAAAGTTCCAAACAGTCACGCGAAATTGTGAATCGAACTCGTTTTTGGTCAGCTGAAAGCAATCTTGGGACCCAGCGAGCAGAAACCTTACGGAACCCCAATTCTACAATTATAATGTTTTGCACTCGGCCATAACTGATGCCTGTGATCTCAGCTATCCTACTAATGGTCAATCGTCGGTCTCCTAGGATGAGATCACAAATTTTGTCAGTGTTTTCTTTAGTGGTAGACGTTGAAGGCCTTCCGCTCCTTGGGTCATCTTCAATGGTCTCCCGACCGAGTTTAAATTCAGATACCCACTTTTTTACAGTGGAATACGATGGAGCAGATTCCCCTAATGTTGTTTCCATATCTTTATGAATCTCTTTAGGTGAAAGACCTTTTTTATTGAGGTACTTAATCACAGCACGGTGTTCAATTTTCTCCATTGTGAAAAATCCCGTCAGACTGCGTTAAACAAAATATCACAAAAAAATAATAGCTTGCAGTATCGAACTTCAACTTCACACAATCAATCACGAAAAAACATTCTAACAAATGACGGTAGATTTACAAAGATTTGATACCTCTTTGTAGGTCGGGCTTAGAACTTTTGGATTCACCCTCGTATCCTACCTTTGACAAAGATTTTAAAAAGTAAAGATAGGCCGTTACCGTAGTATGGCAGCACCAAAATGTTTTCACCTTTAAATGGGTAACGCTCACACACACGTTTGAAATCAGTGCTCATCTGAACACAGCGAGAAAAGGGGTCTCAATATAGCGTCCTGTGCATTTTTAAAGTGCACTAACATTTCAATAAATACGAATAAAGCCAAAAGTGTGACATTTCACATTCAAAACACATTCAAAAACAATGCAATAGATTTTAGGTGCCAGGGTTCATCTAACATTTTTTGAAATCTGTGACCTTTGATTATTTATAAATAATCAAAGTATCCTACATACCATACCAACCTACTGCATTTTTCAAATTTGTATGTACTACTACGAACCACGGGATTAACAATTTTATAGGTCTTTACCTATGAAGTTGCCGAAATTTTCTTACAGATTCATGAGTTCATAATTCCTGTAATTAAATAGCTATTTCCATTATTTGTTTTTTGTTTGAAAGTTGATTTCAAGGTTTTACATCTACGTATTAAATTTTGTTTTAATTTTCGGTTTGATTATTAAAATTAAATCTTCAAAAACAGTTCGTCCTAAATGCCATCCATTTCCATGATAAGATTCGTAATATTTTTTTAAGGTGACACTTTCCAAAAATTAAATTAATGCTGTTGTTAGCTGAATATTGTCTCATTCATACACAAAATAAATTAAATAATTTGTGTTTGTCATTCCTAAAAAAAATACAAAAATGTTAGTACTGAAAATTGAGTTTCCTTCAAATTCTCTATAGAAAACAGTAAATAAACGTTATTAATTGACTAGTTTGTCTTTAAATGTAGTTAATATATATATATATATATATACACTTAATAAAATAAAATTTAAGTTATTGTGAGATATATTTCGGGCCCTAGGCCGGACCCAGGATAGGGCCCGAAATATATCTCACAATAACTTAAATTTTATTGTATTAAGTGTATATATATATATATATTAACTATAGAAAACAGCAATTTCATATGTAAAGACCTGATTTGTTCTAATGCGAAAAAAAAACCATGTGAAAATGGGACGTTTTGGAGTTGAAAATCACAACCCATATTCGGAATAATTTTTTGACTACGCGTCTGGGAAAATATACATATTTACCAATATACTGAGTTTAAATGTTCCTAGTAGGTTACTGTGTTTTACCAATATACTGAGTTTAAATGTTCCTAGTAGGTTACTGTGTTTTGCCAATATACTGAGTTTAAATGTTCCTAGTAGGTTACTGTGTTTTACCAATATACTGAGTTTAAATGTTCCTAGTAGGTTACTGTGTTTTACCAATATACTGAGTTTAAATGTTCCTAGTAGGTTACTGTGTTTTACCAATATACTGAGTTTAAATGTTCCTAGTAGGTTACTGTGTTTTACCAATATACTGAGTTTAAATGTTCCTAGTAGGTTACTGTGTTTTACCAATATACTGAGTTTAAATGTTCCTAGTAGGTTACTGTGTTTTACCAATATACTGAGTTTAAATGTTCCTAGTAGGTTACTGTGTTTTCATTTCCCCGCGAAAAGAATTTCCAGCAAAAATCAGACTACGTGAAACGTGAAAGTCGGTCGACGCAAACTGATAATGCGTGGCGGCCATATTTAACGAACCAGCTCAATCTGGTCCCCACATATTTATTTATCAAGATCTTTACTAAAGAGGGGGAGCTCAAATTAAAGTGGACAGGTTACCAGCGTAAAGGATTTAGGTTTTTCCCCAGCGAAATTATACAGATTTTATTGAAATTGCATGCGTTGTTGCATATTACTCTGCTAGCTAGTGTTGAAATTAAATTAAATCAAAAGTTAAGGCGCTACGGGAAAAAATCGACACTTTAAGAACTTGCATAAGTAAATAAAATAAAATTTTGATAAAATAGTACATTATTTTTGGATTCTTTTCCTAAGGATCTGTTAAAACAAAAACGCGATTGGAGAAATTCGGCTCGATAGAAATATTTATTGAAATGAGGTCTTTTTCGATACCAATTCTCGTGGTTTGACAATTAAGAATAACATCCACGGATCCGTCCCTCTGGCACTGAGAGTTTTTCGCACATGGAGTAACAGGGACGCTAAAACTTTTACATATCGCCTTAACCCGGTATGTATGTGTGATCCGGACGTTACACATAATTTCTAGCCAATCATGCGTACCTTTGAAAGCGATAGCGACATAAGTTAAGGCCCCTTGAGACGCAGAAAATTCAATTCGAGAATTCTCTCCAAGGAGCAAGTTACTTGCGGAAATCTTTGAAATTATAAATAGCATTAGTTCTGAATTCTGAAAAAACACACAATCAGACTGATTCAGACCGCCATAGCCGTTTCATACTGGTCTGTTGAGGTATTTAGATGTGTATTTAGAGCCGCGACCTCCTACCAACTGCTGAAGACCGAATTTTGACATGGATGTACAATTGTACACCATTATTGCCTTGTCCTGAAACTCGAATCGGCTTGCCTATACAACGTGTAACAGAAAGGTGTAACCATATTTGAAGACCTTATTCAGTCAATGGAATACTATTTACTATGGAACATGCATAGGCATGTATTTATATATGTAACCTATTAGTATGTAGTATATAGGATGGGATTTGGTCGGCCGCCTGGATTCGTGCTGGGGGCTCGGTTGGTGATCATTGAACCTTGTTCCTGGTCCCTGGCCGGGTCTCCGGTATGTGTTCGGGCGGTTGATTCGATTTTACCTTCTATTATATATATTTTACCTATCATTTTAATCGTATATATATTGCTACATAAATTAAATAAACCATTAATTTAGTTCATGTATATTTATTATTTTATTACATATATTTTTTTATTACATTAAATTTGACGTGTATATATTTATACCTGCTATGCAAAATAAACTATTAGAATTTGAACAAACACTGTATATCGAAAAAAAAAAAATTACTCGCTTCATAGGAAAGCGCAATGCCGCTCGGCCAAAATGTATGGAAGGGCAGATTATTTTTTTTGAGATTTCGGGGTTGACCCCATAGTAAAAGTTGTTCTATTTGACTAAATAAGCTCTTCAAATATGGTTACACCTTTCTGTTACACGTTGTATATAGTAAACACATTTATATAGTTACTAGCTTTTGCCGGCGGCTTCAACCGCGCTGATTTCGCATTTATAAGAATAGGTGTACGCCATTAGTGGACGCTTTTTATTGTTTACTGTTTGCCTCGTTTTTGAAAAAAAAAACAGATTGTATTGAAAATACGAGTAGTTACACAACACAGTATAGAAACTAACTGCGTCTGTGGCAGTGGCGTGTTTTAAGGGGGTATATCGTCAATATCGACACTTTTTGAAGTTATTTATCTGCTGTTAAAAAGTAGTTCCAAGTTAAATAAATTAGTATAACAATTTTGGGACCTTTTTCTAGATTTTGGTATATCAGAAACGCGATTGGAGGAATTTCACTCGACAGAAATAATTTATGACATGAGGTCTAAATTTACACTTTTTTTGATATTCTGACAAATCGGGATAGCATACAGACTTCAAAAATATTTATTTAGATGGGTTTTAACAACACTTAAATTACTGGTTATTGAAATTTTCATAGCTATTTTAGTTAATTTTGTATTAATTTAAAACCGACTTTTTGTCAATTTTCCCCGATTTCGTCCCTCTCGCACTGCGGATCTTTCCGCTTGGAATAACAGGGACCTTTGCACGGACGATATATCATAAGATTTAGCGCTCTGGGCCTGTAACGTTTGCCGCCCGATAAAATAACGAGAAAAAGCAAATATATTTCAATTATAAAATAAAATCCAACAGTGTTGATTTGGGCTAAGAATGTAATTAATGAAAAAAAAAAAACAAGGCCAAACAACGAAATACTGACATAAAATCTGACGGCCAAATTGGTTACAAAATTCTTCAATGACACTGTCATAATTAACGGATATCGGATCTGAAACATGTTTGGCACTCCCTTGTGACTAGTTGTGACAGTATATTTTTTTAATTACCTGCCTAAAACATCAGATAATTTTCAATCTGGTATACGTCATCAGGTATAATTATGAAAGGACAATGTGAAAAAAGGGTTTTGATTGTTGGTCTCTCCTAAGCCAGCTAGTTAACAGTAGAACCCGCCTGCCCAGCGTGTGTGAGTTACAGGAGAACCGCCAAGAGTGGCGAAGTCTTGGAAAGCAGTGGGCAAATCAGGCTGACGGATGGATGGATGGACTAATAGAAAAACATGCGTTATCATTTTTTTTTTCTTTATTTTGTGAAACATAAACGGTCACATATATTAATGTGTAATGACAATTACATATATTAATTAACACAAATAGACCTACAAGTTTCAATTAATACAAAAAAATACAAACATTTTCCAAAACGACTTCACAAGACAAAATCGAAAACTAACTTACACAGACAATATATTTTTAACCTAATTTTTAAAACGTTGTAAGAAGAACTAAATAAATCAACACTATACAGTTCCGCTGCGCTTCGCTCGGCGCCCTATGTATACCCGCTCCTTTTCGCTTTGCTCGTCGTCGCTACCTATTTTAGATTTTTTCGGACTTTACCCTACTTCGGGCTTTACCCGTATATGTATATCTAAGGCACGACTTATAAAATCATCAATACTGGGTTCTGGAGAAAGGCACTGAGAATAAATCTTTACGTTTAGTACGACGATCAGGAGCTCTGAATCTGATTTTTTCAAGGAGGTACGGGGAGTCCACAATTCCATTCTCAATTTTATAAAGGAGACAAGAATCGATCAGTTCACGACGACGTGATAAAAGAGAAGGTACTTTATAACGCTTAGAACAAGAACTGTAATCATCGAAACAGCCCCGGGCTCGATAGTGTAAACATTTCAGGAATTTATTTTGTAGTTTACAAACTTATTTATATGTTTCTGGAAAAGCGGGGATCAGACTGATAAAGAAAACTTTAAATGGCTACCAACATAACTATTGTATACAATTTTATCACTATCAACCTTGTTAAGGTGGCTCCGTCGGAATAATTAGCAACTCGATTCGTGGTGGTTGAAATTTCGAATAAAACCATATTAAAATAAAGCCCTTATCAGCTCGCACTGCAATATGGCTGTTACGTCAGTCGCTGCGGCTGACAAGTGCGAAAATAGTGTGTTTTTAATTTATTTTATCTAAAATAAAATTAATTTGCAAGAACTAAGAAAACCAAATCATTTTATATTATTTTGTCTAGATGTTTATAAATTTTCATACTGTTTCGATAAAAACTGTAGTAGTTATGTTGTTACAAGTGAACAAAAAATCGAAAAATAAGGGTAAACTTTGAATTTTCTTGCTTCACTTCTGTATGTTATAATGAAATTCAGGAAAAACCACATCACTATTTGTATCATGCAGATTACTATGTATTTTTCTTCTGTTGAAAAATACTATAGTGACCATATAAAATGGTTAAAAAGTTACTTAGTTCCAGGTCGTTGGCGTTGGTAGAAACCTTAAACGGTTTACCAATACGGAGAATAACTCCTAAGGTTTTATATGATTTTTTGAGTAATTCGTTTTAATGTGGAACAAAAGTTAATTTGGAGTCCACTGTGACACCTAAATCGCGGATTATTTTTTCCTTTTATCACTTTTGACTTTTAAACATTTACATACCCAGCTGCAATTTTTAGTACCATCTTGCAATCGTTTACGTTTGACTAGTGATGTAAATGGTACTTTTCAACCCTCGCATCCGACTTCCTACCCGTGTAAACTAGGCAATAAGGACAAGTAGTGCTGGTCTATGATCTATCCCACAATAAGGACAAGTAGTGCTGGTCCATGATCTATCCCACAATAAGGACAATTAGTGCTGGTCTATGATCTATCCCACAATAAGGACAAGTAGTGCTGGTCCATGATCTATCCCACAATAAGGACAAGTAGTGCTGGTCCATGATCTATCCCACAATAAGGACAAGTAGTGCTGGTCCATGATCTATCCCACAATAAGGACAAGTAGTGCTGGTCTATGATCTATCCCACAATAAGGACAAGTAGTGCTGGTCCATGATCTATCCCACAATAAGGACAAGTAGTGCTGGTCCATGATCTATCCCACAATAAGGACAAGTAGTGCTGGTCTATGATCTATCCCACAATAAAGACAAGTAGTGCTGGTCCATGATCTATCCCACAATAAGGACAAGTAGTGCTGGTCTATGATCTATCTCACAATAAGGACAAGTAGTGCTGGTCCATGATCTATCCTACAATAAGGACAAGTAGTGCTGGTCTATGATCTATCCCACAATAAGGACAATTAGTGCTGGTCCATGATCTATCCCACAATAAGGACAAGTAGTGCTGGTCCATGATCTATCCCACAATAAGGACAAGTAGTGCTGGTCCATGATCTATCCCACAATAAGGACAAGTAGTGCTGGTCCATGATCTATCCCACAATAAGGACAATTAGTGCTGGTCTATGATCTATCCCACAATAAGGACAAGTAGTGCTGGTCTATGATCTATCCCACAATAAGGACAAGTAGTGCTGGTCTATGATCTATCCCACAATAAGGACAAGTAGTGCTGGTCTATGATCTATCCCACAATAAGGACAAGTAGTGCTGGTCTATGATCTATCCCACAATAAGGACAAGTAGTGCTGGTCTATGATCTATCCCACAATAAGGACAAGTAGTGCTGGTCAATGATCTATCCCACAATAAGGACAAGTAGTGCTGGTCTATGATCTATCCCACAATAAGGACAAGTAGTGCTGGTCTATGATCTATCCCACAATAAGGACAAGTAGTGCTGGTCTATGATCTATCCCACACACAATAAGGACAAGTAGTGCTGGTCCATGATCTATCCCACAATAAGGACAAGTAGTGCTGGTCTATGATCTATCCCACAATAAGGACAAGTAGTGCTGGTCTATGATCTATCCCACAATAAGGACAAGTAGTGCTGGTCTATGATCTATCCCACAATAAGCACAAGTAGTGCTGGTTCATGATCTATCCCACAATAAGGACAAGTAGTGTTGGTTAATGATCTATCCCACAATATCTTGTTTACTTATCTTTATTGCGGGTATGTTGTTTTGGTTTCATAACTATAAATAAATGTAGAACCGTGTAATGAAAAAAATCAGACGCAACATTCCAGTGGTCTTGACAAACATCATCATCAAACATACATACATTTAACAAATGTTGATGACAGCTAAGTAGATAATTTACTACACAGTTGAAGATGTTTTTGGGCACAAAAACATCAGGCCTTGGCAAGGTGATTGCGTTACGTAAGTGTTGATAAATATGAAGATGATTCTATTAAATAAGTGTCCAACAAATCAAAATTAGAGGCACGGCCATCAAATATAGACTGTCGGCGGACAGTCGGTAACACCATGAAGTGATTATATTGTCTTTGAGCAACCATATGCTATCGAGTAACAAAACGTGACCAATTCGTAGTTGTGTAGAAAAAAAACTTCATCAAAATAAACAAGGTTGGCTGTACGCACCTGGAGCGTTTTGTAAAGTCAGCAAAAACATCACATTTTTACTGTTTATTTTGATGTTCATGATGAATAAATACACTTGCACTCGTTTCACAGTTTATATGCTTATTTAACCCGACCGGTTTCGGTTTTACACCATAATCAAGGGTTTAGTTAGACTACTTGGATGTTATTCCGTGCAATAAATCATTATCCAAGTTTCACCAAGTGCCGAAAATCCCACTAATATTATAAATGCGAAAGTTTGGATGGATGGATGGATGGATGTTTGTAACTCATTCACGCCGAAACCACTGAAACGATTAGGCGGAAACTTTGCACAAATATAGTTCAAGACCTGGAATAGGACATAGGCTACTTTGTATCCCATAAATCAGTTCCCATTGGAAGACAATGGGATTTCAAGTTCCTATAGAAAAGTGATGTACTGTTACTCCTTCACGCCGTTGAATATTAGTGAGATGGGATGGGATAGTGGCATTAGTGGGATGGGATGGGATGGGATGGGATGGGATTCGATACGACTATACAAAAACATAATCAACGCGGGCGAAGCCGCGGGCAAAAGCTAGTCATTTATATTTTGATGTAGTTTTTTTTTCCTACGAATTTTTGATCACATTTTGTTACTCAACAACATAGGGTTACCGACTGTCCGCCGACAGTCTATTAACGTTGAAAATAATACACGTGAGAAATGTGTATGTTTATCAAGGTTCCTTACAATCAAAGTTTGAGTTAGTGTATCCATTTTATTTCGCAGTAAAGGTCTTCAGTTTTTCGGTAAGTCACACAATCCTACAGACCACCCCTGCCAGCTAAACGTTTGTTATTGGATATATGAAAAAATTCACGGCAGTAGTATTATGTATAACGAAGTTAAAAAGAAAACTATCACATCTAAGTAGACTTTCATTTCGTATAAATTTCATTGAAAATAACTTAATTAATATGTTAATTATTATTAATTAAATGTTAGTTAATTAATAAAAGTTAGTTAATTATTAATAAATGTATCAAACAAAAAGTCCCCTTCTAATTCCGCAATCCGCGTATAGTGACGGAACCCTACACTGCGCGTGGCCCGACACGCACTTGGCCGTTTTTTTTAATTGAAATTAAATAATTTTAAATTTTATAGAAGGAACATTAAAACTTAACATTATATCATTGCAGTATAGAAAGATAAATTAAACTTTTAACAAAAAAATAGCAACCGACTTCAATAGTAACAGCAGTCATTCACTAAAAAGTTAATAATAATTCTATAAAGACCGATGGTACCGAAGCAACACTTTTGCCGACTTCTTTCTTCCTGAAACGTTATGTTATCTAGAAGTCGGCGTTCTTATATTGGTTTTTATGTTGCTATATCGTAGGAAATACGCCGACTTTTCGTTTTTTTTTTCTAAACATGTATATTTTTATAGTTTTCGGATTTTTTTCGGATAAAATCCCACCAGTATGTTATTGATAGGGTCTACTTGAATGCGGGCACAGCCGCTGGCCAAAGGCTATTAAAGGAAAATTAATTAAGTTATACTTTTTGGGTAGTTATGCAACTTCTTTGTGCATCAATCCGCGGCCATGGAGCAACGTGATGAACATATGATTATTCCTCTCGCAGCTCGACAATAAAACCAGGATCGTAAACGAAGCCATCAAAAAGTACTAACTTGAGCATTCCTCGCTGTTTGCTGGACACAGATGGCGTGTTGTGTGCGCGAAGTTGTGCCCTGCATACTGAATATCTGTTTATTATAAAGTTTACATATAAAGATTGAGGGAAAAGACAAATGAAAATGAATGAGCGTTTTTTCCGTTTTTTTTTCTTAGTTCTTAGCTTTTCTCCAGATGTCGCTGTCCATGTCACCATAGATAAAATGTGTTTCGTAGCAATCAATGTCAAAGTGGTTTTTAGTTTGTTTGGAATCTGTGCAAATTTTGTCTTTGATTCTGTTGCCAGTGCCATCTAGGAATCTTATTTAACACTAAATTTGACAGAAGGAAAAATGCTCATTATAGAAAAATAATTCTTGGCGTTTGGGCAAAGTGCTTAGTAAGTAGTTAGTAGTTCCGTCAATGTTCTTGTTCAGACATCCGCATCCAATTTGTGTGTTAGACGGGTGGACAGAAACCGATGATACTTTGCCGGGTTTCCATTTTCGACGGAGCCTTAAAAAGCTTTAAATATTAGTCTTTACATATGAAATTGCCGTTTTCTATAGAAAATTTGAAGGAAACTCAATTTTCAGTACTAACATTTTTGCATTTTTTTAGGAATGACAAATCAAAATTATGTAATTTCTTTTGTGTATGAATAAGACAACAGCAACATTAATTTAATTTTTGAAAAGTGTCAAAAAAATATTACGAATCTTATTATGGGAATGGATGGCATTTAGGACCAACTGTTTTTGAAGATTTAATTTTGATTATCAAACTGACAATAAAAACAAAATTTAATACGTAGATGTAAAACCATGAAATTATTACCATAAATTACAGGAATTATGAACTCATGAATCTGTAAGAAAATTTCGGCAATTTCAAAATTCAAAAAGTTTATTTTGCAAAGTAGGTATATATATTATAATACACGTTTCACAAGTCAAATTTTAATCTTATAAAAATATATGTAAGTAATAAAATAATAAATGTACATGAACTACTTAGATTCAATGTTTATTTAATTTATGTAGCAATATATATACGATTAAAATTATAGGTAAAATATTATTATACAAGGTGAAATCCAATCAACCGCCCGAACCCAATTTCGTATGTAAAGACCTATTATGTACATTGTGTTCGGAATTAGGTACTGTGTGTGTAAATATGCTATGATGTGATAACAGAGAAGAGCATTGATTTGATTGTTATTGAAGTTGAAATATTTTTGACAGTAACAATAGTAATGAATGCCCATTGAGGGCCGGATGGTTTATGTGTCACCCACATACAAAATACGTTACGTACACGGACGTTTTTTAACGTTCGTGGTTAAATATAAAATATTTGTTATGTTCTCGAAGGTGCGTAAGAGGCTTGGATCATAAAAATGGTAAAAACTGAATGTGAAGTCAACGGCTTATTTTTTTTTTTTTTGTAAGTGTTATACTAGTTATATTAGTCTAGACTATATTAGTCTATGGTATTTTCTAGCGACATCTAACTACGTCTCTATAAAGCCCAAAAAGCAAAATTTGGTGAAACAACATCATAATAGTTGTCAGGCTATCGTGAATATTGCCATGAACGAATTGCTTCGTTTTTACGCAAAGTTTAGCAAGTACTAGTCTTTCATGTAAAGAAGACTACATTTTTACTTTTCTATAAATAAACAATTACCGTTAAGTACATGTTAATTTTATCTGAAACCATTTCACAAATTCGGCGCTTTTTGAATATCTCGCCATCTTGCACCTATTGATGAGTGTGGAGGGGAAGAGAAACATTTATAAAAATGTGTGCATAGTTTCATTGAGATCAAAGCCACAAGGACGTCACAAACACCTAAAGCATTTACCTATATGGCAGTCGAACGGCAGGAGGTTAACAAAACTCACACAGATCGATCTCACAAGCGCTCGTTAATCGGACATCCTTTAATTTAGAAATCAACATCAAAGGGTCGACCCCCAGTAGGTACAGTCAGTCACAAACGTGGCCCGAGTGCAGTACATCGCGTACAAAAAGTACAGTGGCACGGGAAAGTGTAATGTAATTTATGGGAGTCAGGGCCGTCTTGAGTATATTCTTCGTCGGGGTGCGAAAATCAAGGCTGAAAACCAATCTCCTGTTAAAATTTAATTAACTCTGTTTTCTTAGCACATTGCCCTACCAGAACCTAACGTTATGGATGGCCAACCTAGCCGTAATTTAATTCTTAGAATTAATTAATAAGGGCTGATTTGGCTTGCACATCGTAACTGAGTGACATGCCGACTGCAGCGTCGATGTGTTTGTAAAATAAATCAGCAAATAATAATTTTAATAATTTTGTAAAGAGGACTATATTCAGTAATGGATTTCAATGGTCTGTGGATGAAGATAATACACCTAAAACTTTTTGTTTTTTTCATAAATAATTTATTATACAACGTATAACAAAAAGGTGTAACCATATTTGAAGAGCTTATTCAGTCAATGGTATAGAACAACTTTTACTATGGAGCCAAAACTGATATCTCAAAAAAAAATCTGTCCTTTACATTTCGGCCTAGCGGCATTGCATTTTTCTATGAAACAGTAAAATTTTTTTTCGATGCACAGGTTTTGTTCCATATTAAAAGTTGTTCTATTCCATTGACTGAATAAGCTCTTCAAATATGGTTACACCTTTCTGTTACACGTTGTATAAATCATAATTTCAAGACGGTAGGTAAGATTTAAACGATCAGTGGGCTTATTATGTAACTTTAGTGGCCGTCTGGACTGGGTGCCTATCACAAAAACGTAGATTACTCTCGAATTCCGATTGTCTAAGGATTTGTTCGCACTTGAAGTGACGACACAGTTCGTAAATAGTTAAATACCGTTTAAAGGCAATTTGGAAAGTTCAGTTTTTATCTATGTTTTTGATGATAGGCACCCAGTCCAGTTGACAACGAAAGATACAGAATAGTGCGGCAGCTTGTGCCGCCCCTTGAATTTATAGTGGCCCTCACAACTTGACCGGATAAGACGAGGGAACGAATGCCGAAAACGTTCGACTTAAGGGCCTTGGTATCGCCAAATGGATACTTTCTAAAGCCTACTCCTCGTTTATGGCAAAACCAAAAATATTGAAAAAAATGTACATGAAATATCAACTCTAAAACAACACATGCAACATTATTCAAATTATTTATTTCAAATATCCTTATCACCCTTGGTTTGCTGGAAGAAATCTCATTATTGAGATAAGCACGCCATTGTACATAACTTTTATTATATAATTTAGAATTAAGTTTTCTGTGTGCAACAAGAATAAATAAATAAATAAAAATAAATATTCTTTTACATCCCACCAAAACTTCTATATGAAAAAAAAGTCAACCGAATGGTGTTTTTTGGCTTGAATTCCCTACTGCTCCTAAGCGGCTTGGTCGATTTAATTCATTTATGTTTTGAGTAATAGATAAACTTGATAGCTATAAGCAAAACATAGTATTATTCAATCGAACAATCACGTCTACTTGAAAAGCATTATTTTCTTCTATTTCGCCCTATCAAGGAAGCAGCGAGCGACGCAACAGCGTCTATGCATTGTGCGCTGAAATGAACGTTATTTCAATGTCGTTTTCGTCGATATTCAAAAAACAAAATACAAAAATACAAAATTATTTATTTCATTAACACAATCATAGGTATACAAGATGTTGGAGCCTCCTTTTAAGTAAAATAATACCTGTAGTAGGAGACTCCGCTCTTCCATAGTGGACAGCAAACTTACGATTAGCTTATTTATTTAACTTAATTAACACAATATATAATTAGGTAATAATGTATGTGTATAAGTGAGGGGTGGTGTGTATAGGTGTGACTGAGATTCCCTAGCCCTATGACCGAAGTCTTATATTCGTACCGACAACCATCGAGCTGCTAATTTGGCGACACTAATCGCCTTAAGTAAAGTTTTAATCAACGTGCACCTGAAAGCCCCCAGGTACGTTGATGATGTATGCTATCGGAGAGAGACCGACTCGACTGCCCCGTACCCCTGGCACCCCCGGGTTGAGACGGCCCTGATCGGAGGGGACCAAGCAGAGGCGCCGCCACGCCGCCGCCGCTCGGGGCTGGCGCGTCGTCTCGGCGCCTCCGACCGACGCTTGTGGGGGAGCAGGGATTCTCGAGTCGGAAATTGGAGAGACAACTGTTTTGGGATTTTCGATTTGTGTCCTCGCTTCGTGATTGTTCAACTAAATATCGCATATCAGTGGGCATTCTTAGGGTTCCGTACCCAAAGGGTAACCAACGGGACCCTATTACTAAGACTCCGCTGTCCGTCTGTCACCAAGCTGTATCTCCTGAACCGTGATAGTTAGACAGTTGTTCACAGATGATGTATTTCTGTTGCCGCTATAACAACAAATACAAAAAAACAGAATAAAATAAATATCTAAGGGGGCTCCCATACAACAGACATGTTTTTTTTACCGTTTTTATAGATAATGGTACGGAACCCTTCGTGCGCGAGTCCGACTCGCACTTGCCCGGTTTTTTTTTAATCTGCGTTTTGCAATTCACTTTGTATTAGCCTTTATGTCTGACTTCGATTGTTGGGCGAGTGCATGAAGCAACAAGCCAGGGCGAGTGAAACTCTTAGTAGGGTCCGTAGAACATTTAGTATAATCACAGATATATATACTAATGTAGGTATATAGTTATACCTAATATACAGGTGGTAGAGCTGATGCCGGGCTCGACTGTGGAGGTACCACCATCTTACTTGGATACCCTCTCGAAGTAATTCGGGGGAGAGTAAGAGGACAGCTCACAGGCAAAAAACCAGGAGGCCCACTATGACTGGGACCGATGGATGGCGGTATATCCATCCCTACTAGCCGGGCCTTATATGGAACAGATTGGTGACGGGCAGCGGCGTCACAGGTGCGAGGGTTCCGGCACCGCGCTCACCAACCCGCCTGCCCAGCGTGTGTGAGTATGGGCAATTCCTCCAGGATGACCGCCGGGAGTGGCAAAGTCCTGGAAAGAC
This sequence comes from Ypsolopha sequella, assembly GCA_934047225.1. NCBI lineage: Eukaryota > Metazoa > Arthropoda > Insecta > Lepidoptera > Ypsolophidae > Ypsolopha > Ypsolopha sequella. The sequence goes on along the minus strand of OW204002.1, from coordinate 4,182,361 downwards.
TTATGTCCAGCAGGGGACGAACTGGGCTGATGGATGGATGGAATAATAGTTAGTTTTATTTATGCCTATCTCTGCTTACTTCTAAATCTCTAAGAATCGAAAACTATTGAGAAAGAGAAGCATAGTTGAGCAAATTCAAATGTGTAAAGAGAAAGTGGATCCACTAAACCAGGGGTTCTTAAACTTTTAGTAGTCACGGACCCCTTTCTTGTGAAATCCTTTCGTACAATTTCTTCCACCCAAAGTTTGTCTGAAAGAGCTCGCTTTAAGCGATTTGTACTTACCCTAATCGTATTTTTAAGTTAAATATTAATGTTTTCCTTTTCTTTTGTGGTGTGACAATAAAGGCTATATTGTATAGTATTGTGTGATCCCTTGCAAAATTGCAAAAACTGATGGAAGGGGTCCATCCTTAACCTAATCACAGGGAAAGTAACTACAAATTTTTAATGAATACAAAAATAAAAAATAATTCCTATTGAATCGAGCACGAACAATCGCGAAAAGCAATATTCCACTTGCGCGGTAAAGACACAATTACAATTTCGCTTTCTTTGGTGTCAATTCGGTGTAGCACATCTAAACTTATATGACAGGACTAAACTTAATTTAAGCGTTCTGTCCTTGTCTTTTCAGAAAAAGACAGGACGATTAAAATACGGTTAGTCCTGTCAAATAAGTTAAATCGTGTTACGCCGAATCGACACAATTAGCACTGTGCGGCGTTCGGTATCAGACATCACGCCACAGACCCCCAGCACTCTTGCCATGGACCCCTCGGGGGTCCATGGACCCCAGTTTAAAAAACCCTGCACTAAACCCTCGCCCCATTATCGATATGGATATATGTACACTTCTACATAACTTCGTCTACAAACTTTTGGGGGAAAGCGAAACTCTCGATTGAGAAAATTGGATTGCGGAAAGGAGAGAGTAAAGTTTTATTAGCCGCTAGTGAGGCTTCCACTTTTGAGTTAATATTGAAATTAAAATAGGGGTCATATAAATAGGATTGGGAAATTGAAATTAACAATGTGGTTTTTATGATTTCGTATTCGTACCTCATCATTGAAAAACGAACTTTGTCGTTGGAAATGATCTATAGTATAACCTTTTTCAAGGAATAGGTCGAATTTCCAAGCAACCTGTATATATAGGTACTTTGTTGAGATCGTAGTCAAACAGAACGAGGCAGATACATAAAACAACAAGTTATTTCCTTTTATTAATTTTAAACTGGCGCTCATTAAAGTAGTCAACTGAAAGTCAACAGTGAGAATGAAATGAGTCATCGACTGAAAACTGAATCATTCACGAGATACCTACAACTCTAGCTGTCACTTCATTCAACCTAGAGTTTAGTTGTTGCGAGTGTGTATAATAAAATAAGACTGCCCTGCGAAATATATGTTGCCGGTTGGTGTTCCATAGCGACATAGCCTGCCGAATCAGTAAGTTGAAGTGGCAGTGGACTGGCCAAATCTGTTGCCGACGTGATAAGCGTTGTGGTCGTAAGGCATTGGAATGGAGACCACGTACAGCAAAGCGCAGCGTAGGCCGCCCTCTTGCCCGATGGACTGACGATCTAAAGGACGTTGTGGTTGGCCGCTGGATGAGGATGACTGAGGACCGCCAAGAGTGGCGTTATATAGGGAGGCCTATGTCCAGCAGTGGAGACCGAAGAAACGCCGACCCACGTGACGATAGACTGCGTAGGCGTCAGCACACAACGGGCTAAGATCCTCGGTGAACCGGGGACGCTTCGCCAATCCTGTGGCGACCTAGGTCGCCTCTTGGGATTCTGGCGAGAGCTGGGCTGGCTGGAATAGCCGGCTCCACACTTTCCACGCACAAAGGTCCAAGTAACAGACTAGGTGCGGAAACCGAGCACACCAAGAAGAAGAAGAAGAAGTCCAGCAGTGGAGGAATACGGGTTGATGGATGGATGGATGGTGCTCCATCGCAAAACTCAAGTTCTATTAATTTGTGTAGCTGCGTCAAACTAATTCAAAGTCAAAGGATACAGATGGGTGGGGGGATAGCGGAGCCATGCATGACCCAAACTCTGCGATGTCAAATGCCCCCCCAAATTGAAGGCCTAGATCTGCCCTTGGTACATTTGAAAAAATCATGTAAGCGAACGATGTACAAGCAGGGGCTAACTTCAATATCTATTGCTATCGTTATCTATAGTTATCCTGATTGGCTAAAATTTATTTGTGATGTCTTTTCTAGCCAATCGCGTTGCCTATGCGATAGCGATAAATGTTGAGTTAGACAATAACGCCCGTGATTGCGACACAACGGGAACCGTACATATTTTCGTACGGCGGGGTCATCTCCGATTTAAGGCGATACGTAAAAGTTTTAGCGTCCCTGTTACTCCATATGCGAAAAAACCCTCAGTGCGAGTGGGACGGATTCGTGGAAAAGTAACAAAGTCGGTTTTTTATTAATATAAAATGTACTACGCTATTTTGTCAAAAAAAATTTCAAGGAAACTTTACAAATACATAATATCCACATTTTGAATGCAATTTCACAATGAAACTAGTTAGGATTTCAGAATTACAGGAAAAAATAAAACAATTTAGAGGTCTTTACGGAATTAAACTCTATCGAGAAAATTTCATCCAATCGCGTTTTTCTTCAGTAAGTAAAGAATCTTAATCAAATACTCAATAAACATTTACCCAAAAATTAAATACGTAGATGACGTTATAGTGGAGTAAATGGATTGGAAAAAACTAAATTTTTTTTTTGGTATCGTCTTTACTGTTTAATTTATCAACAGTGGGAACATCTCCGATTCTTATCGGGAATACTACGTCCTGCGGATTTAGTATTTTATTTTAGAAACTATAGTTTTTCGCCCGCGGCTCCGCCCGCGTTTATTCAATCTTTGCCCCGTTTTCGGCTTGGCAGTTATTTATTTTATCCGTTATAGCATATATGTTGACAAAGGTCACTACAATGACAAACACGAAAACCGCATTGAAATCCGTTGAGTACAGACAGGCAAAATTCCAAAAAATATATTTTTTGCCTCGGTATTATACAAGGTGACTTTTTGATCATCGTCCAAATTCATACTGGAAGCTTGGTAAGTGATCAGCATTATAAATCGATAACAATAATTGTGAATTTCGTATAATGAAATTTCGACTTCCCATGGTAATTCACTCGCAGTCCTGGGTGAATCACTATGGGGAGTCGAAATTTAATTTTATGAATTTTACAAAAATCGTTATTTGTTCGTGATACTGATCACTTACCAAGGCTCAAGTATGAATTTAGACGATGTTCACAAATTCACCTTGTATATACTAATATATAATAATACATCATTTAAAATTTTGCAAATTTTTTAACTCCTTCAGACTTATTTTCTTTTTGACCACTGCAGCATCACTGATTACCTATAGATACGAAGCTCGTTTTGTTTCAGTATTCTGTGGGTTTCAGCATTGGTCCTGTAAATAGACTGAATTGAATTAGCTGAAAAACCCGCCTGAAGTGTCCGACCGCGCTGCGCGTGAGTCACCCAACGGTGGCGCCTCGTGATTTGTCGCGGACGGATTTGGAACTAAAATGAGGCATAAGAAACAGTTTTGATGCTATGTTTATTACACTGTAGTAGAGCTAATTTCGTTTAGAGGCTAGGTAACTGTAGAACTGAACTTTTATGATTTAAAAGTTTTAGGTTTGTGGCATTTGATTGAAGACATTTTAAACAATAGACAGGTTCATACCTAACAAGTTTCACATGGGAACTCAAAAAATAATGGTAATGGTAATGAAAAAAGTAAGTAATGGTTAATTTATTTGCTCACTTTTCGAAAGCCCACATGTATTTTCGACGACCCACATACATTTTCGACAGCCCACATGTATTTTCGACAACCCACATACATTTTCGACAGCCCACGTAAATTTTCAGCAGCCTACATGTATTTTCGACATCTCACATGTATTTTAGAAAACGATTTGTTGGTCCAGTATTAAATCAGATTCATTGTTCTAATAGCCCTTAAATACCAAGGCAAGGCTTTAAGTGCTGTCAAAACTATGTTTTCCTCATTGCAAAATAGTTCTTTGGAACAATAGTTCTTTGGAAAATTACTTTGAAACAATTTAAGTTTGCAATCCTTATCTTTATTTGAGGTACATATTTTGATTTATATTATTACAAAGATAATCAATTTATTTAAAGATAAAAAACAATTTGAGTTTAAAACTAAATAATCCTATAAAATACGAAAAACAAACTAAACTTCTAAAAATAGATATATATTACAAACTAAACTAAATAAAAATAAATTTACACTAAATAAAATATTTTGTTAAAGTCATCGCTATCACTGGGCAGGGTGCCCAAGACACTGGCAGCATTACCTCGTTGGATAGCAAGACTAATGCGTTGTCCGAGGTAAGCTCCAGCCCTAGGGTCCCCTGAGGCATCCACCAGACGCGATGCTATTTAAATATATTAAATATAAATTGCAAACTTAAATTGTTCCAAAGTAATTATAGTAGTTTATGCTACAAGGGCGAAAAGGAATAAATTACGAGGACGATTTAAAACACGAGCGTAGCGAGTATTTTAAACGTAACCGAGTAATTTATTGCTCTTACGCCCGTGTATCATACTACTATTTTCAATGCATAGTGTGAAGAAATAAAACAAATATAATCTTGTGAACTTTAAATTATGATTGGCTCAAAAGGACTGTATCCAGAGCCGTTAAAAAGCGGAAAAAAAAAGTATAACATTTATGGTACAAAGGAAAAGCTGCAGGTTAGCCAACCATTGTAAATAAATTAAAAAAATTATAATCAAAAGAAATTTTCCAAAGAACTATTGTTCCAAGGAGCCTTCAGGCTGTTTAGGAAAAACAACCAATGTCACTTTTCTGACGTTTTACAGGAAGTAAATATCAACAACCATCAGGTCACATCTACCCTGTTTTCTATAGGAACGGAGCGTTAGGTAAATAAAACATCAGCTACATGGAAAAATCCCTATTTATGTTTTTCTTTTAAACTTGGGTAAATGCAAATGAAATAAAAAGTAAAAAAATGTTTGTTAATTTATTGGAAACGTTACTGATGTTTTTTTCCGGAAATACTCTGATTTTTTTGTAGATTTTATGGATTTCGGTTGTTTTTGGTATTTCTCATATTACCAGATTCATCATTCATTCAGATCATATTACATAGATTATGTGTATTCCTTATTCTGAGGGTTATGTATGCACAATAGAAAATCCATTGAGTGAAAAAAAAAACAAATTCGAAAAGGTTTGATATTGGTTGTTTTTCCAAAACAGCACAATACTAGTATGATTTTGACATAATATGCAAAATTCAATTTTCAATAAAAAAAAAAAAAACATTATTCAATTTCAATTCTATTTTTTTTTATTATTCAATTTCAATTATATTGAATTCACCTCTAAGAGAGTTCCATCTCTACATCACTACGCTACTCCGAGTGTAGAAGCGATTGCAAAAAGACACCAACAGTTGACACACGTTATTGCTAACAGATGCTGCGCCTGCGTCGATATTACAGGGACTGCTGCAAAATAATGAAATTTAGTGTTTAACTCCTTAATAATAAAGGTTGTTGTGTGTATCTGTGGATGTTTAATTGAATTTACACGTGGTGGGTAACAAAACAAGGTTTCATCAAATGAAAAAATTATTGAATATTTGCTGAGGGCCAGGGCAGTTCTAGAGTTAAAAATATTAGTTTCTTGTGAACTAAATCTTTATTTATTAACTTAAAAACATAACTTTATTTCTTCTTACAAAAATATAACAACGCCATCTTTTATGGCAGGCAAGGCAGCAGTCACAAATTATAGACAAGACATCTTAATAGTTTTAATTAGAAAATATGAATGTTGCTATATTCAACACCCTTCCTCAACATTCACATTTTTGTTATCACACAAACCTAACTCAGCGATAAAATAATTAAACATTCTCTTAGACAAAGGTTTAGTTAATACATCCGCTAACTGTTTCTGTGTACAAATATACTCCAGATGAATAACACCTTCTTCAACTTTTTGTTTCACAAAATTAAATTTTACTTCCATATGTTTTAATCTTTTCTGATATGAACTTTTAACCGACTTAATTGTACTTTGGTTATCTTCATAAATGACTATAAGACCTGTGTCTATATCAAGCTCACATAGCAATTTCTTTATCCAACAAGCTTCTACAGAAGCTTCACAAAGTGATACAAATTCAGCCTCAGTTGAACTCAACGCTACAGTCACTTGTTTCTTTGACTTCCATACTACAGTATTCCCAAAAACTTTAAATAAAAATCCTGAGGTTGACTTCCTATCACAGTCTCTAGCCCAATCGGCGTCCGCATATCCCATTAAAGGTACATTATGTTTGTCTTTAGAAAACAATAATTGCAATTCAATAGTTCCCTTCACATACCGCAATATTCTCTTTAATGCCTTCCACAACTCAGCACTTGGCTTCGATTGAAATCTACTAAGATAATACACTGAGGTAGCTAAATCAGGTCTTGAACCTACAGTGGCATACATTAAACAACCTATAAGCGAACGACATTGCTTCTCATATGATTGGTCAACAATACAATCATTTTCATTTAATGTAAAGTTTGCATCCATTGGTGAATCAATACTTTTACAGTTTTCCATTCCAAATCTGTTTAAAACCTTTTGTAAATATTTTGACTGATCTATAACAATGCAGTTATTCTGCTTTTGAATTGAAATTCCCAAGTATGTTAAATTTTCACTTCCCATATCTTTCATTCTGAATTGTGTCGATAAAAAATCCTTGACTGACTCTATTTCTGTCAAATCATTTCCTAAAATAAGTAAATCATCGACATACACTAGCAAATACATGTCTCCTCTCCTATACAAACAATAGTCATTTTCTGATCTTTGAAAACCTACTCCAGTAATCGTCTCAGTAAAACGTTCATACCAATATTTTGGTGATTTTCTCAAACCATACAAAGATTTTGTCAATTTCAATACATGCCCTTCCTGAATGTCAATACCCTTAGGTGGCTTCAAATATACCTCTTCATCTATTCTTCCATACAGAAATGCTCCTTTCACATCCATTTGATGTATGTTATAATCCCTATGAGCAGCAACTGACAACACAATCCTCAAAGTTTGTAATTTTAATACTGGTGAATACACATCTTCAAATGTATCTTGCTGCTGAAACCCTCGCACAACAAGTCTTGCCTTACATACACTTTTGTCATTCAAATCTTTCCTTGTAAAAACCCATTTTGTATCAATTAACTTGGCTCCATCTGGTTTAGGCACACTTTTCCATGTCTCACTCTCTTCTAACACATTTATTTCTTCTTCTACCGCCTTCTTCCATTCTCTCTTATCTTCTCTTGCCTCAATGTCCTCATAGATAATCGGTACATCATTTGACTGTCCCATATACAAAGCAAACAATGCTTCCTCTTCCTCAGTAAAATCCATTACATAATCCTGTTGCCATGCTGGCTTATTAATCGTTCTTTTTGTTTGTGTCTTTGACTGACCTTCCTCTTGACTCGTATTTGGTTGTTGTTCATACACTCTTTCATCTGTTTCCACTCTTTCCTCTTTTTCCATTTTATTGACTCCTTCTACTCTGTTCTCTTTCTCTTGTTCCTCAACATCTATACTACTTCCTTCAATAACGACTACATCTCTCACCTTTTGTGGTCTTTCATCAAATATAACATTTCTCCCTACTATTACTTTATGTTGTTCGTCATCCCATAGTTTATATCCTCCTGTACAGTATCCTATCATAATCATCTTCTTTCCTTTATCATCCAACTTCCTTCTCAATTGACCTGGTACATGATTGTATGCAATACTTCCAAACACTCTCATATTAATTACATTCGGCTTCCTTCCTTCCCATAGCTCACTGGGAGTCCTATCTTTTGATACTGTAGGGCTTCTGTTAGTAACATATGCTGAGAAATAAACAGCTTCTCCCCAAAATTCCTTTCTTAAACCTGACTCAATCAATATAGTGCGTGCTTTGTCCATCAAAGTTCTATTCATTCGCTCAGCTACTCCATTCATCTCTGGATTATAAGCTACTGTGTACTGCATTAAAATTCCATTATCCTCACAAAACTGCTTGAATTCCCTTGACACATATTCACCCCCATTGTCAGTTCTAAGTTTCAGTAAATTTGTATTAAAATGTCGAGTAGCATAATTGTAGTACTGTTTAAACTTATCAAATACCTCTGACTTCTGTCTGATCAAGTAAACCATCACAAAGTGAGTATAATCATCGATAAATGTTACAAAATAATTATTACCGTCCCATGTAGTGGGATTTATTGGTCCACAAACGTCACTGTGTACAAGTTCTAGTGGCCTACTCGCTCTATATCCTGGCTTATTAAAAGGCTGCTTTGACATTTTACCTAGCAAGCATGGTTCACACAAAAACTGTTCATTACCATTGTTTACATTTGAAATTCCGTGAACTAAATTCTTTTGACTCAATAACTTAATATTTTTAACTCCCAAATGACCAAAACGGCGATGCCACAAATCCAAATCAGTATTTTGCACAATATTACATTCAGTTACATTTATCATTGTGTTTACCGTGTACAATGATCCATTACAGTAACCCATCATGATTAATTCCCCATATTGGTTAAAAACTTTTACGTTCCGTTCATTGAAAATTACTTTCATCCCAAACGATCCCATTTTTGACACTGACAACAAATTCTTTCTTAAATCTGGCACATAGTATACGTTATTTATAGTACAGTAACTAGGCTCATTGTTTACCATACATTTTACCTTGATATTTCCGACTCCTTGGGCCTCAAGTGTCACCTCGTTCTTTGCTGCACATATTTTCTTCGGCACCTTCAAGTCTATATATTCATAAAATAGTTCTTTACTATTGATAAGGTGATCAGAACAACCCGAGTCCAAACACCATTCTACATTTTCACTTTTACTTCGATAATTTTTGTTCATCCTATTTCCACACACAAACGCCTGACCATCCTCTTCTCTTTCCGCCATGAATGCTCGTGAATGTTCTCCTCTAGAACCGCCTTGACCTCGTCCTCTTCTTGGATTAAAACCGTTTCCATGAAAATTGCCTCCTCGTCCTTGAAATCCACGTCCTTGAAAATAACCTCTTCCACGATTCTGATCTCTCACTTGACCTCTGTTGTTGAAATTATTACACTGATACTGTTTATGTCCTTTCTGTCCACATGAATAACAAGTGAAACTTGTTGCAACATTCTCCGCATAACTGGGACAGTTTGATAGCTTCTTCCTTTTTTCTTCTTCACCCAATAATCTATTTTTCAAAAAATCTAGTTTGAGGTTATCTACTGTTTCCAGCGCCGTTATTATCGCCTCATATGATTTCGGCATGGACAGAAGTATGTAGTTAACTTTTTCTTCTTCTGTCAACTCGTTCCCAGCGTCTACCAGTTGAGAAAATATTTCTTCCATACTTATAAAATGTTGTAAGAGGGGCTGAGACTCCGTGTACTTCATATCTGATAGCTTTCTGCGTAAAAATAAACGGCTTCTTACACTTTTTTCTTTGAAACTTTCTTCCAGGTTTTTGATCATAGAATACGCAGTTGTCTTGTTTTTCAAGTATTCCAAATGGCTGTCCGCAACGCCACTTATTATTATAGCCTGAGCTTTAGATTCCGCTTTCTCATTTTCTTTAGTCGCAGCAAAATTTTCTTCTTGAACCGCTTTCTGCACACCGGCTTCTCTCAAAATTGACATCAATCGAAACATCCACGCCCCGAAGTTTTCTCCCGCAAATCTGCTCAAATAAAACTTATCTTTCGTCTCCATGTTACTATTTTCTTCTCTTCTTCTTTTCAATCCGTATTTCCGATCAAACTTTTATTTTCCGTTTTCAATTTCTTTTCCATCCAACACAACAATGGCTGCACGGCGTCTTTTCCACTTTTCGTTTTCACGCAAATCCTGGGCCCATAACCCTATTGAATATTTGCTGAGGGCCAGGGCAGTTCTAGAGTTAAAAATATTAGTTTCTTGTGAACTAAATCTTTATTTATTAACTTAAAAACATAACTTTATTTCTTCTTACAAAAATATAACAACGCCATCTTTTATGGCAGGCAAGGCAGCAGTCACAAATTATAGACAAGACATCTTATAAGTTTTAATTAGAAAATATGAATGTTGCTATATTCAACAAAAATAACAGTCAAGTGCGAAAAGCACTCGTTTCCTGGGGGTTCCGTTTTTTCATTTTGAGGTACGGAACCCCGAAAAATACAGCTGCAGAATAAAATTATTCCAAGATTTCCGAGAGTTTAGTGGAAAAATTTAAAATTTTACAAAAATGCAAATTTTCGTTTCTATCCACCTAAGAAAAAAACCGGCCAAGTGCGAGTCGGACTCGCGCACAAAGAGTTCCGTACCAACCACCACAAAATAAAATACGGATACGGAACTCTAAAATAATTTTGGTAAATTATTCCACTTGCAACTGGAATATCTTGTGAGATATATTTCGCGGGCCATTGCTTGTGACTGATGCCGGGCCCGAATGGCCCGAAATACCTATACCTCGCAAAATTGTTATTAAACATAATTTTAAAAATAAATAAATAAATGACTGTTCATTTTCAGATTAAAAATCCATAGGTAGGTTAGTGTTAGGCTTAAAACAAGGTTAGTAAAAGAAAGGAAACATGTATAAAATTACCAATGGATCTTTCCATCCAGAATTTCTGGATGGGACAATCCATTCGGTCCGAAATCATCTTCAGGATGCCGTTGCCACTGCCCCGTAGTCTGAGTAGCATAGAGGCAGTTTTCTTGCGCATTATGGTAAAGCGATAGTGATTGATGTTGATGTTGGACAATAAGGACTATCACAGGGGCTCACAACGTGCATAACGAGGTCTGTCTGGTCGTGCGAGCCCTGGGCCTGTGAGGTCAGAACAAAGAAGGCCAAGGTGTACCTCGTACTTTACAAGAGTCACATTTATGGTCCCAGTTGTCTGATCGTCGTGGGGTCGCTAGTTCAAGGTCTTTACAACGTTCTACTTGTGATACAAGAAAACAACGGGGATTATTTACTAAACGAATAAAATTTGAATAAAGTGTGTCTAATGAAAGCTGAGAGTGATAATTAATCGTTTTCAGGAACTGGCCACACTGGCTCACACTGCGTTAAATGTCAATTCTTGATTTTATAACCTCATCACACAACCGTATTTCTGAATAATTTTGTGTATTTCGTCCTAAATAATGCCTAAAACAATAAGAAGCGGTATCAGAAAGATTTTATACGGTTTAATTAAAAACTACCAGGACGAGAAAAGTGAACGTGATGCTGTTCTCAATAAAATAGTGCAATTGTTTACATTGATTTCGGAAATTGCTGATAGGTTTTACTGAACTGGTTTTGATACTTACTAGATTTATTTAATATTACATTTTTAACTCAATAAAACTTTTCAGGATTTACATTTATTAGACATGGTCTATCAACATGGCAATTTTAAATGTTGAGTCTATCGTAATATTATAAATACTTCGATGGTGGATTCGAACCTGGGCGCTGGCAGATTTTATTGTCAGGGGGCTATAAATTATAATTGTATAAACTTATTTGCATCCTTATAATTATAATAAAAACAAGATAATACGTTCGGACAATTACGTCGCGTTTTTTCATAAAAAAATTGTAATAAAAAAAGTGCATCCTCTTGCACTCTCCTCCCGGCGCCCATGGATTATAATTGTAATACATTACAATTATAATTGTCGCAAGTAAAAATTTGGGAGTACCTGCTAAAGAAATGGAAAAACTAATAATAGAATCATTTTCAAGCATTACGTTCAATGACTGGAAAAAATATACAGACCATGTAATTCATGTTGAAAATGAATACAAGAAAAGAGACAATATACTTGAGGATGAACTAAATCAGTTTGTCATTAATGTAAGAGATGATGGTGATAGTGATGATGAAAGTGATGATGACATGGACGATTTTTTTACTGGCATTGAATTCCACGAATCAGATTTCGATTACGATTCGTAATTTTTGTATAATATTTCTATATTCAATATATTTTTATTAAAAAAAAACCTTTATTATTATTGAAGTAGTCTGGTTTAAATCCCTATGTTTTCTTCTAAGGAAACCTCGATAGCAGGAAACATAGAATTATATATATCGTCACGACATGAATCCCCAAGGGCATCTCAGGAATTAACAGATCATCAGAGGTGACATTAATGCATAGATTTAGGATTAATGCATAGAATTATGAAAACTAAACAACTAGCATACGTAATTAATTAGAGTAATTACAATCAAAATGTTAATGAATACTTTATTATTATTAATTTCCTATGCGTATGCACCCAGTCTTACAATCGTAAAAACTTCTCTAGACATTTTTTTGCTTTACAATTTCCTATTATTCCTTAAGCTAAAAAGCAAGTATCAAATACGTTTATTCCTAGTAAATCCGGGGATACCCAACCTATATTTTTTAAATTTGCCGCCGTTTTTCACTCTCAGCTTTCATTAGACAGACTCTACCATGTTAACTGTATTTAAAATTATTTAAATCAATAAATGTAAACAGCCTAAAATATACATCATGTATGAAATAATCTGACGACCTTCTGTAGCCGACTTTAAAAAAAAATTGAAATAAAAAAAAAACGGCCAATTGCGTGTCGGGCCACGCACACTGTACGTTTCCGTAGTTGCCCGTCACAATATGCTGACTTAGAAGGGGGCTTTTTGTTTGAGACTATGAACATATTAACTGTACGAAATTTTGATAAGTAGACTTGTAAAGCCTACTTAGCTGTGATAGTTTTTTTTAACTTCGTTATAAATACTACTGCCATGAATTTTTCACATATCTAGCAGCGGGGGGGACACTTGACTCTAACAAAAACGGTTCCTGAATCGAAAAATGATTTTTCCCCTCATTGCGCTAGCTAGTTTTTCATGAAGCTAGTTTCGACGTTAGCCGAAGTTACTTGTAAGTGGTTTGTGGCAAAAGATATTCGTAGCTCGTTTCATTTCCACGAGATTTTTATGATGAAAATGTATCTCTGACTTTTACAAAATACTTTTTCTAGATCGTTCTTTCGTCACAACGAGAGCAATAGAGGAGTGTTTCGTCACCTTTATTTATTCGTTATTTGCTGTTTTCGTCCCGTTGAGCAGTTTCAAGAACCACTGGCAATGCTCCCAGTGTGCTTTTACCATTACAACTTTCAACTTACAATCTACAGATTCACTTTTTCGTCGACTGTATTTTAAAGGAATAAGGTCTAAAGCTGAATGGTAGATTTTCCTGGCGAATGTAAACGTAAAGCAGCATTTGCTTTGCTGTGACATGTGTAAAGTTGCGCAATGTTTTCTGGGAAATGTTTATCGTGTGATACGCTTCATACATCCATACCATATCACCCAATAGAATCTATTCACCTGATTACTTGGATGTCAGAAGGAAACCCAAGAGGTCGAAACTTTTCACGACGCGACGGTACAAACCACTGTATCTGGTATTATATACCGGATCAGGTTGACTCGGGCCGAGTTGTCGCCGACCCAAACCTTCTGCAAATTATATTTTTCAACAAGATTTCTTTGTTATTCTGTAGTTATACAATAATTAGTAACTACGTGTTAAAGTACGTAATAAACTTATCAATCTTTTGTGCATGTTACTCGTATTTTTGTTTCCTTATTCTGTTTTGAAGCGGAAAACAATGCATACATACATACATACATCCATATCCTAAAAACTTGGACGAATAAACCAGCCTAAAAAGCATAATATCTAATTATTTAATGTTAAGTTGGATGGTCCAACCAAGGCAATCTTCCTTCATACAAACTTGTGAGAACCAATAACGACGACCGAAGTAGGTATTATTATTTAATTCTGTTACCTTTTTCCACACGTCCCATCAACTTTACACCCGCGAATAATCAGTTTTTTTACAAACGAACTTTTTTAGAATCTAATTTTGTTATTTACAACTTTTGTAATCTAATGTATGAAAGTTTTAAATTGCAAAATTAGACTGTTAAAACATTTTGTTTTTAAGAAAAACTGAATATTCGCGGATGTAAAGTTGATGGAACGTGTGGAAAAAGGTAACAGAATTAAATAATAATACTTCTGTCGTCGCAATTGGTTCCCACAAGTTTTTTATAAAACCTACCTTGGACCATCCACCTTAAACTGGGATGGAATAATCGTCAGGGAACTGTGGATCCAATTTTATTGTTTGACTATTCAGGTGACTGTCGTGGAACACCTTTGTCACACATATTGCCTCTCTATTATGTATCTTTGGTTATACCAACTGGACTGGTTGCCTATCATCAAAAACATAGATAAAAACTAAACTTTCACAATGTGCTTTAGCGGGTATTAAACTATTTACGAACCGTGTCGTCACTTCAAGTGCGAACATATTCTTAAACAATCGGAATTTGATAGTATATCTATGTTTTTGATGATAAGCACCCAGTCCAGTTGGCAACTAACGATACATAATAGGCCTGCTGCTATAGTACCACAAAAGCCCGGACGACTGCATTCATTTTTGATTTTGCCGGTAATTCGGCTATTTTTGTTTGTAACATCCGATACTGTCGGAAGTGGCGGATATTTTCCGGACTCTTCGCCTCCCGATGACTGTTCATCGTGTGTCATCCTGGCGTCCATCCAGAAGCGGTTGAAGCGTCAATAACGCTGTATTTATGCGCTGTAATTTCTCTATTTAAAAAAACAGCTTTTCCCTGTTGCCGAGCCGCTGTCTCCTGCAGTAAATCATGAGCTAATCGTGAGCATTTCACAGAAATTAAGATAGAGGGCATTATAATATTTAACTCAATGGGCATTAGAGTAAAATATGATGACAGAAAATATAAACTCTGCACTTTTAACGTTTACTAGATAAGGAGGAGGAAAATTGCGCTGCCTTCACGGTTGGTACAGTCGTCGGACCACTTTGTAACGCAAGATACTTAGGTATTTTTATTATTTTATTTACAAGGCAGAAAGAACACGTGTAAAGTTACAAATAATTGTTATAATTTGTACAATGACATTTTGCGGTGAAAAAGTTGTTTTGAAAACGGTATAGTGACAATACTCGTCTTTATGAACAATTTCTGCTACGAGTCCAAGCCTGAAAATAACTGTGCTCTTTTTTAGAAGAATGCCGAAATTATAATTTTACCTCATGTGCTGATTTCATAATAAAATATAACATATAATTAATTGTTTCGATCGTAGACTTATAAAGACGAGCGATTAATTTAATACCTACTCCAAGACGTAACCAAAATCTGCTGAACGATTTTCACGATTTCCGGAGTGGCACCCAACAAGTTATCCAGGATTAAATTGTCTGTAATCAGTCTCTTTATGTGTTAATGAATTAATAAATAATGATAGATACCTAACTCACCAATTTGCATATTTTAAATCCTAAAACGGGTCCAAATCGGCGTATTCATTTCATTTAAGTAACAAAATATTGTAACAATCAGTGATTTAAGGCGATATGCGAAAAAAATACGGGTGTTTTTTTGTGTATTTCATGAAATACGCGGAAAATTTTAATAAATTTCAGGTATATGCATTTTGATTATACAATCTAGGGTTTTGAAATTGGAAATTGTGTTTGGATAAATTTTCCTCGATAGAAATAATTGTTGAAATGAGGTCTTCAAACACACTTTATCTACTCGTAAGACGAATAGGAACCATATACAGAACTCAAACATATTTTATTAGGTGTGTTTCAACAATATCTAGAGATTTGATATTTGAAATTGTGCTAGCTATTTTAGTTTTTTTAATAAAAATATGAAACCAACTTTTTTCCTTTTTGCCCTGAATCCGCCCCTCTCGCACTGCGCGATTTTTCGCTTGGAGTGACAGTGACAAAAATAAAATTCGCATAGCCTCTTAACGTTCTAACTCTTTGGTATCAATATTTAGTTAATGGTATATGGTTCTTTCTGTGTCGAAAAGACAAACACAGAACGCTAAAAACAAGGTTAGTCCTGTCACGAATCGATACTAATACCTACTGTTATGCAAAAAAAAATAGGGTGCAGTGCCCAATCAGATATTATTATTTTGACATGTTTACGTGATATTCATGTTATCAGATGGCCTTCATGGCACCCCTTATCCAGATTAGGGTCATCAACAATCCAATATCTAACTTCATGCACACACGTGAATGGAAATTCATAATACGATGGCATTGGACTGTCGACAACTATACTAATTCTGTACATAGGTACAAGTATACAAAAATAAAAATCGTAATAATTTTGCACCTCATGCGACATTTAATTAATTGTCTCGTTAATAATGAAGTTATTGTTTTAAATTTTCAGAGACACAAGCAATCCCATAACTATTTACATTATGCACGAAACTTCTTTTACAGGTGCAGAATTACTGGAATGGAAACCTGGGAAAATATGCCAAAAGTGATCTTGACGAGAACTTACAATACCTACACACTAGGTAAACTTACGATTTTCAGATAAATACGGACTGGCAACCCTAGCCGCCCTATGTCCACGTGGCTTATATTTAATTCACCCCAAGTCCCCAACCAACCCATAAACTATTTCCCCTTTCTAATTAATTATTGCTTATTTTTTATTATTTGGCTTTCTTTCTGCGCAGATATTGACCTCGCGTAAGTTGTTTACTTGCAAAATTGACACGATGAGGTTTCTTTCGTTTCAAAATAAAGGAAACTGCTGAAAGGTTAGCCACGTACCCCAAATGTTAACCTCACATGTTCGTGAAGTACCCTGATCTGCCGAATAACGGATGAGTCTCTGGCAACCATAGCAATATAAAGTGCTCGTTTAAGATGGCAACCAACTAGTACCCAGTGGCGTGCACAGAACTTTTTGCTGGAAAAGCAAGCAATTGATCAAGAACAACAAAAAAAAAATATGAAAAAATTCAAATATCACTTTGAAAAAAAAAAATTGTATGACGCCAGGGTAGACAATGTCTACCCTAGAGTGAAAATTTCCTATGCAAACTTTTTTTTTTCAAAGTGATATTTAAATTTTTTAATATTTTTTTTATTGTTATTCTTGACCAATTGCTTGCTTTTCCAGCAAAAAGTTCTGTGCACGCCACTGCTAGTACCACTGAATAAACTTGTAGTACCCATAACTGGCGTAATATCGGGGAGGCCTATGTCCAGCAGTGGACGAATACGGGCTGATGGATGGATGACCTATAACTTAGTACTAAGATATCATTTTATTTATTCGCTGCAAACACAAATAACCACGAAAATAAAAGTAAAAACGTCTTATAAACAAATTCTGTGTTGAACCAGCGAAAAGGTCCCACTCAGCATAAGCACTTACACTGTGGCATAAGCTTGCGATAAAAACCACGACGTGGGACGCTCTGGTTTTCTGTCAAGATTTTTGCAATGAACGAGGAGGCAGTGAATGAACAAATTTAGTTTTGACAGCTCGAAAACTAAAATGAAAGCCAACAGAATCTGCTTTAATAAGTGTTTTTTGTTTTTAAAACGAATCCGGTTTATATACCCCGACTCTGATAAATTTGTTAAAGCACTATACATAAGTACCTATCAGGGAATAATTTTGAAACTAGAATTTTAAATAATCTTAAAATATTTATATTGATAAACAATCTGACAGACCTTTTCTGAGGGAATTCAGACAAGGATGCATACAATACAGTCACCACTACTCTTCAATTTATATTCAGAGGACATCCTGCTCGAGGACTGAGAGGAGAGGACGAGGAGAAAATTTGATGACCTTACTATATGCTAATATTTTTTAGATATGCGAAAATTTGGTGACCGTAGTATGCTACTCTATATGCCATAATATGCTATTTATTATCTTTATTAAAACCACGTGAAACGTGAGTGATATGGTGGGTATAATGTTAAAAAATTTGGGATCAAGAGAAAATATATGCTTTCAAACTCTAATATAGATAGCACATACTGTAAAACGTATTAATATATTGGTACGGAACACTCAGTGCGTGAGGTTTGTTCGTACTTGACTGGTTTTACGGCGACTGTTTGCATTGCAAATTTTTAAACGTATGGTGACATCTCTTGGTGACTAGACTTGTTCATTCTTATAATTTTGTTCTGCCATCTAGCGGTAAAAAGCTAATACTCAATTTTATAATCGGATCATAGCGAAGACAAAAGAGTACATTGGAAAGACTGTTCTAGTCAGAGTTTGCTCTGAAAAACGCTTGGTTTGTAGACATCCTAACAGAAATGAAATTACTGGCAACACTAAAATGTCTATGGTTCTGCTGTATCTTGGCTGACATTTCACTTTCATCGGCATTTCCGCTTCCGCCTCCTGGGGGTCTAACTTAACCTGATGCTGGCGCCAGACATGTGTCCACTTATTTGCACACTCGAGTGGACACACTGTGTGGCACGAGACTTTGTCTATGTGTTCCAAAGTTTGTACACAGATTTGCACTTTGCCGAGCGGTATCGGTTTTTTAGCGCACATCAAAGGAATGTGTTCAAATAAGTGCGTAGCCTGCCACACTATTTGGCCTATTTGCAAAGACCAGTTGCGCGAGCGCTGTTGTACGGAACGGTTGTGTGAGAAACTACGTGTTTGATCGTTCAAAATGGACACACATCCATTCACGCCTTCTTCTCGGACGTTTCGATATATTTTGTTGCAGATGTAAAAAATAATTACATGCACATAAATAATATAAGCACACTGCGTCCACGAAATCGTCGTCCATCTCCTTTGTTGTCTACGAGCATACTGTGGAGAAAAGAGTTTACGAAGCATGCGTGGCAGGTACGCCAAATGTGTGTACAAAGTCGTCGAAGAAGTGTGCAAATAAGTGGACACATGTCTGGCGCCGGCATAACATGTTAGCTAGCTGGAAAAAAGTAGGTTTATTGCTCGTCCGAGGTTTATTGGATTATTAAATTTTACAGAATGTACTTTTTAATTTTCGAAGCGCGTATGCCCATTGTTATTTTATTTACCTTTGGCATAATTTTGGCGTAGGTAATTCGTGCTCGTTCAGTAATTCTTAATTTTGTATTTGGAACGGTTTGCGAACTGCACTTGCAGATACGTGTTTTTCCGAAATCTTTGTCTCGATGGAATGTAGAGTTATGTTTACATGCTCAGTAGATTTATTTTCGTGATTGTGATTGTAATTGATCATTTTAATACCACAATGTAAACTAATATTTCTCCAATAAATTATTGAAAGTGTTTATTTGTCAGTGATCTATATGGCGTTGCGGCTTGCGCACCGTTTAATAGCGCTTCGGAAGCGCCGCTTCCTCTACGGCTTGGCTATTTATATTGTATTTATCGGTGCCCTTGAAATGAATATTACGAATTCTGTTAAAATTACCGGGGTCGCCTCGCTCTGATCCGCTTCACTCGGCTTCCCGAATTTACATGAACATGTAAAACTAATACGCTCTTCCTCGCTTCGCTCGTCGTTGCACCTATTTTTGTTGAAAGACTCATAAATTTTCTTAATTTTCCGACGAGGTTACGAACCCTAAAATCTGGTTTCTTAAATGTAGTTCTTTTACCCACTGCACCAACGATTCGATATCTGAAGTGATGAATCAAGCGAAATTGTACAAAATAGTCTATAGATGGAGCGCTTTTGAACGGTGCGCACCGCCATATAGACGGGGGCACCGACAAATAGACACTTCTGCCGACACTCCATATTAATCGCTCAAGTTATTTACCTACACTCTTACGTGCGCACTGGCTTGTCTGCACACGCTTCTGTGTTTGCGTGAGCCAGTCTAGGGCTGGCTGCAATCGTGTGAGCGTCGTCGCCCGAGGGGTCACAATATAAGTAAGCAACTCATGTAATTCTCTTCCTAAATTCTAGCGTGGTTATTCCCTAGGTCCAAGTTCTGGTTCCCCGTTATTCAATATTAAAATATATATGATAATATACATGAAATATATAGATATCAAATGACGTGCATTGGGGTTCAAGGCCAGCCGGGCATACTTTTCTCCAACTTTGTCATATCTTGACGGATTTGAGTCATTTAAAAAGTAATATGCTTGAGTTTTTTTTACTCCAGCCGTCTTAGTAATTGGAAGTCCAGAATTTCGATGTCTGAATGATCCTCATTTATTCAGCTTGAACTGTCACACAAAAACATAACATTTTTAAATTTCAACTCAATGTTGAAATTGTTTCAAACTGTTTGACGATTGTTGGAGTTGGAGTTAACGTTCTAAACCGACAAAATAAGGGTAATACAAAAAATTTAATATACGACGTACATAAATAAAATGCCTTTCCTTGGTTCATCGGAAGGAAATTAAAAAATTCTCCGTTCTTTATTGTTTGCTCCGTTTTCTAGGCATCAGGCCGATACAGACTAGATGCGTGTGCGTGACGTGTGCGTTGCGTGTGCAGCACGTCTGCGTAGCTACGGCGTGTTAGTACTGTCACACTGAGCTGCGCACGCCACGCAGGGTGATTGCGTAGCTACGCAACGCATCAGCCTGATGCGTTCTCACTGTTTTGGCAGTATCCGAAAAAAGTTTGTTGCGTATTTTAATGCTTAAAATATTAAATTATCCAACATATTAAAAATCGTAAATATTTTTTTTTTACCTTCTTTATCCAGTAATGCCCTTTAATCCTTTCCCATAACAATATCTTGTAATGCATATTTTTATAGTCTTTGTTACTCTGGTCAAATAAGCAACAATGGTTCCTCACAATTTCAAAGCGACACTCATGCAAAACCGCGGTAAATTTTGTAAAAAAATACAAAAATGCTTGCGTGTACACGCCGTAGAGACGTGCAGCACAGTTGCGTGCGTACCCGCCGGTCTGACGTCGAACAGGGAAAGCCATATAATACAACGTTATCGCAGATCGCGCGCATGCGACGTTGCCGCTCCGCGTCACGCGTGCACGCAGTCGGTTTGTGTTCAGAGCGATGCGTGGCGTAGGCGTTGCGTGACGTGCATTGTGCACGCAACGCATTCAGTCTGACGTCTTCCATATAGTCTCATACAATACAACTGGTGCTGCCACGCATACGTGCTGCACACGCCACGCACACGCATCCGGTGTGTACCGGCCTTAACGCACCATACTGATTAAAAATTAGTATTGTAATAAAACATGAGTAACAAAACACGCGCGCAGCAAACGAGTGGTACTCGGGCTCTGCCTGGCGCCTGCCTCCAGATTTGCCGCTAACATGTGGGGGACGCGAGGGACGATAAATTCGCGCGGGGAGGTGAGTGTCGCTTCTTTACGTAGTAATACTTTATATTCTCTGCTTCTGCTCTAATGCTATGTTATGGGCATTACCACCTAGAATATAATGAGCTTTTCAAATTTATTAATTTTTAAATATTTGGTATTTTATAGGTATTGGTATTAAAAGACGCCAAGTATATTTAATTATTTCATAATATTAATTACAATAACTTAATGTAAATAGTAAGCCTATACTTTAATTGAATAAAGAGATAAAAAATACAAAACAGTAGAAAACGATGTCATGAAGGCAAAAAAGTATATACTATCTTTGTCTACCTGTCCCATATAGTCCATCTGCTTTTACATTCATCTCATTAAAATTAACTAATTAACGTTAATTCTAGAGGAATCATATCATAAGTTAGGAAATTATACTAGTAACAATATATAGTGAAAAAAATCACTATCCTAACTGATAACTCCATACTTTAGTATCGTCTTAATAATCATTTATTTTAAAATATGCTTTCAATAGGCCCGTTTAAACTTATTCTCTGGCTAAGTAAGGACATTCTTTGGAAGTTTATTGTACAATCTTATACCATGTCCTACAAAAGAGGTACCCACCTTGGCGAGTCTGAGATTGAACTCAACTGAGAGCTGTAATGAAAAGCCCTGCCGGCTCCAGTAGCTGTGCTACAGCCAAACATTTTATGCCTGCAAAGAGGACATGATAAGCGGGCGTCGTCCGACGATCAAATCATCAAACTGAATGGAGCCCTAGAAAACGCCTATTTGTAGACAGCCTAACGGAAATTAAATTACTGGCAAAGTGGCAACACTTAATTGTCTATGGTTCTACGTTGACGTTTCATCAGCACTTCCGCCTAAAGCAGGGTTCTTTTTCAAAGCGTACGCCATTGCTGGCGTATCGTAGTTTATTTTATTGGAGTTAAAATCATAACCCATCCAATATGGTGAGTATAAATCCGCATACTAGTGAAAAGAAAAGTGATGCGGACGATATGTGCTCTAGTTTCACATATTTATTTCATGTATTTAGCTATTCTAAGTGCCAAATAATACTTGCTTCTTTCACGACCATCGGTCTTTGTATCCCGATGACGTATATTCTCAAGACTTGTGAATATAGTGAAATAGAAAGTGTTGACGTGAATATAGGGAGTGTCTTCAAGAACTAACGGAGTTCTATATCCGACAAATGCAGCTTATTAGTAATAAATTCCTTATGAAACGCATGTGAAAAGTGACCTCAACATCTGTGTTGTTTTTGGAAGTCACGTCTGTACAATGATGTTGACACAGTATCTGGTTGTCTGTGCAGGTGAATTTCACCGTGGACGAGATCCGTGGGATGATGGACAAGAAGCGGAACATCCGCAACATGTCCGTCATCGCTCACGTAGACCATGGAAAGTCCACATTGACGGACTCATTGGTGTCAAAGGCTGGTATTATTGCGGGAGCCAGGGCCGGCGAGACCCGCTTCACCGACACCCGCCAGGACGAACAAGACAGATGCATCACCATCAAGTCTACGTAAGTACCAATTTTCTGAGGTCGTCAACCTTTGTAGCACCAGTTTTTTGGAGTCGCGAATTCACCATACGGTTAACCATAGTTAGGAAATGAAAGCGGCATATTTTTCGCTATTTTTTGCTTGTTATCATTGCATTGTTTTCAGTATTGTTGTGCAATCCCCACGAAAATATTTGTACCCTGGCTGTTTCAGCAAATACGTCAATAATTTATTGCACAACTGAAGTAATGATAATATTATTGCATTTTTGTGCCTACAACTACAAATGATGAATGTTCTTAACCATTACAAAACTGAGATTCATTGACGATCTGCAGAACGGCCATCTGATTTAATTTGCACTTAAACATAAAATGTGTATTGCTGCAAACAAAAGTTAAATGAACTTTACCTTTCAGTGCCATATCTATGTACTTCGAGCTTGAGGAGAAAGATCTGGTTTTCATCACCAACCTTGACCAGTGCGAGAAGGGACAGAAGGGTTTCTTGATCAACCTGATCGACTCTCCTGGGCACGTTGACTTCTCCTCCGAGGTGACAGCCGCTCTCCGAGTCACTGATGGAGCCCTGGTTGTTGTTGACTGCGTCTCTGGTATGTACTTCTATAGATTACTTCAAACAGATTTTAAGTGGTACAAAGTGATTGGAAATTATGTTAACAATTAATTAGCCATTAAATTGGTTCATTGCCCTTTCAAAATTAACATAAAAGTGGTTTCCAAACAATATAATTGGCCTCCATAGAAGAATTATCTTTTAAAATTCTACTTATTTTGCAGATTTATAGAATAATCTTATTATCAAATGATGAATGTTCTTTACCATACCAAAACTGAGAATCATTGACGATCTTCAGAACGGCCATCTGATGCTCCTGCATACAAACTACACATTCCTCCCAAGGAATTTCTTTACTGACTCCCCACTGCTCTGTAGGTGTGTGCGTGCAGACCGAGACGGTGTTGCGTCAGGCCATTGCCGAGCGCATCAAGCCCATCCTGTTCATGAACAAGATGGACCGAGCTCTCCTCGAGCTGCAACTTGAGTCTGAGGAGCTCTACCAGACCTTCCAGCGTATCGTTGAGAATGTCAACGTCATCATCGCCACCTACTCTGATGACTCTGGACCTATGGGTGAGTTTCAACTTAAGTTTTTCACTTGTTTAAGTGAGGCACTTTACGTAGCATTGCAGTGTAACGTAAGGTAGACTATTTCATTTGTTTATCTGGCCCTGGATCCCTCAAGCACCATGCTAGTGTTGCATTGCTAGAAGTTAACTTGCATTTTTTTCAGTTGTAGATACTATTGCAGCATGGTTTTCTAGGCTTGCAAATTATTATGAAATATTCTGGTGGAAATTATCTGATATTAGTTATGACTTGAAGGTGGCACTAACACCTTCAAGGTCATGATAAATATAAGTAAAATGTATAAAAATAAATACATTTTTATCACAAGTGATAACACACTAAATGGTGTGTGCCCCAATTATCTTCACTTATATGAAGGCAAGGAATTGGTAAACTTTTAATCTCAAATCGTCGCCTTGGGGAAGCGGACTGATGGGGACTGACTCTTATACAAATATATGCTCGCGAACTAGCTTTTGCCGCATGGTTGTATGCGCCTAAACAGTATTTCTCTTTTAATATTACAAAATCCAATTTCAAATCCAATCCAAAATCAAATTAAGTGTAGTCCTGTCAAATAAGTTAAAATGTGTTACACCAAATCGACACAAATGCCTATTAGGCAGACGAAGTCGCAGGCAAAAGCTATTCACTACATAATAACATTGTCAAGGTCATGCTCTCTTGAGTCAGCATTACATGTTATTATTACATAATTGTAGTAATTTGAATTGCTAACATGTGAATAAAGATGATGTATCTTAGCATAACATTCTTTAAAAATAACAGTTTATGAGAATGCTGAATTTGTTTTTGATGTTTGTTCAGTCAGTTGATATTAAGTATTGTACTGCTGTTTGAGATCCATGCTAGCAACTTACTCGATGATTTGATTATTTGCGCAAGGGAAGGAAGGAGCATCCCTTAGCACAGAATAACTATTAATACCACCCTTAGTCCCAAGTGTTGCCGGTCGCTAGCTACAACTGCTTCTGGGTGTCAAAGTGGACTTTACAGCATGTTTCTTTCCGGAATTGGTTATTAGCCCTCGTGGCTTGTGACCCCATTAATGGAAGATACATTTAAACTATCAATATAATGAACAACTATTACCTAAAGTAAATTTTTACTAAATCTGATAATGATACCAAGGAGTGAGATTATTTTATTAGATCTCTTTCTGTCTTCCTTGCTAAAACATTGTCAAATGGTGCACTCTTGATGTTAGCATGGAGTACAATGTGATGTTGTGTATGACATTATTTTATGCTGAAATCTGTGTTTATCTGTCCCCCACAACTGACCCCACTTTCCTCCCAGGTGAGGTCCGTGTGGACCCCAGCAAGGGCTCTGTGGGCTTCGGGTCTGGTCTCCACGGCTGGGCCTTCACCCTCAAGCAGTTCTCCGAGATGTATGCTGACAAGTTCAAGATCGACCTTGTCAAGCTCATGAACAGGTAAACCTTGGTTCAAATATTTTCTACTTATTTAATTTTATCTTGTTTTATGTAGATTAGATACGGTTTCTGGAGCAGGGATGTCATCTGGTATTAGGAGCCGTCTTTAATGTATGTTTGCATAAATATTTAGAAAATAAGACATAAATATAGCTGTACGTAATGTCATGCCTACTGGCTTTGTTTTCAAACGTAACTTCTCGCGGCAAAGTAAGTTCGCGCGACCTGCTGCAGCCAAATTACCTTATTTTACGAATATATCGGTTCTGGCTTCGGCTATCTTCGGAAATTACACGTTTGACGTTCAGCAGCACTGCATACGCGCTGCAATAGAATACGGTAATTGCGGCTGTCGTACGTGTGCATAAATTCGTCCCGTTGATACTGAATACAGCTACAATGTTGTATTACAGCGGCAGTAAGGACGAACATTATAGGCTTCGGTCTGATTAGTGGACTGTTCTTGTGAACATTTTACAACAGAACTTAGCTACAATACAACTTTTCACAATAAGGAAAAGAAAATAAAACAACAACTAACAAGTAACCTATTTGTAATCAGGCGGCCTTATCGCCAGCTACACCCGCTTTTCTCTCTGATATAGAAAGGTAATGAGAATTTACGAAGGAAAATAACTACAGAATGACGTCAATAAATTTATCGGAATTTATGACGTCAAAGGGTGGAGGGTTAAAGTTTAGCAAGCGCCCACGCTAACCACGTGGGTAGAAATCCAAAATGGCCGCCATCAAGAGGTTAAATGTACGGCCCACCTCTTCTCCCTTGGCATTCTTTTACTAACTTCGTTTCATTTTGAAACAATAATATTACTTTCGTTGTTTGATATCTAAGTTGAATTCAAAGGCTCTAGAATCTAGGACATATGCCCGGCGGCGGTTGCATTTAAATCGGAATAACCTCGTAAAAAATGGATGAACTAAATTTCCATTCATTCATACATAATTTTGCCCACTTACATCATAATACTAACCAGCCCCCCTATTCTGTATCTTTAGTTGCCAACTGCACGAGGTGCCTATCATCAAAAACATAGCTAAAAACTGAAATTTTAAAATTTCCTTTAGTGGGTATTGAACTATTAACAATCTGTGTCGTCACTTCAAGTGCGAAAATATCCTTAGGACATCGGAATTCGATAGTATATCTATGTTTTTGATGATAGACACCCAGTCCAGAAGGCAACTAGAGATACACAATAGGCCCGCTGGGGCTCTACCGCGTAATTCTCATTTGTATCAACTTCAAGCAAATGCATGCGAAATTCAACGCGTGCAAAAGAGATGGCATGTCAGGCGGGCGTCGTCGCACGCACGACAAATTTCAATCTCAAGTTGATGTTGATGAAAATGAGAATTACGCGGTAGACCCACTGGACCATACAACAGCGGCGGTAATGAGCAAATGTGGTTTTTATCTTTTTATTCCTAAACTTATTGAATATTCGGGTAACAAAATTTACGGAATTTAAAATAGTAAAGTTACTTGATTTTCTCTTCTGCAAAATAATACATTGATTCACAGTCCACGGCTCAACTGGCTGGTCGGAATGAACTTTTTGGTATATATTGTGTGAACTGCGTCATCTACAAGTATTAAATCGATGGTTTTCTCTGTATCCACCCAGGCTGTGGGGTGAGAACTTCTTCAACGCTAAGACAAAGAAGTGGGCGAAACAGAAGGACAATGACAACAAGCGCTCATTCTGCATGTATGTGCTCGACCCCATCTACAAGGTGTTCGATGCAATCATGAACTTCAAGAAGGACGAGATCGAGCGTCTGCTCAAGACCATCGGCGTCACCATCAAGCATGAAGACGCTGACAAGGACGGCAAGGCTCTACTTAAGGTGGGAATAACTGATCTTCAGTCTATAGTTGAGAGGTGTAGATTCAAACACAGCTATGTGCATAATCTTCAATTATTCACAAAAAAATATATAATTCATGTTCTTATTAAAATGTCATATCTTTGATGTTTTTAATTTTGATCCCAATAGCAGTTTTCAACAGTGTTTTCCTACCACTTTTAGCTGGGTTTTATACAAATTACTCTGGAGATGATACATAATTCATTTTCTTTTTTGCTTTCACATCTCAAATTTGAAAAAAACTGCAATTGATTCTATAATTGGATCCGCCGGTAGTAATTTTTCCGGTGTTATTTTAAACGGTACCACATCTAATCTAAATAATAAATTGAGTTTTTGGGTTTATAGCCTACTTACCACATTAATGTAGTGCTAAAAAACGCTGTTTTCTGCCCGACGTCACCAGTCTTTGAAAAACCATACATCGTCACGATATGGAACCCCGAGGGGGTGTCAGAGGATTTTTCGAGTATGGACTGTGAAAATACACTCGTACACCAACGTTTCACCTACGATTATTACGCCCCAGCGTGATAGGTGGTGAGCCCTATCTCCGTATTTCAGCTATAACGCACGCAGACCTAACACATGTGCCTCTACAGGATTTGAACCTGCGACCTCTGGATTACTGGTCGAGATGGTCGAACCACTACTGCTACACCACAGAGTTCTTTAGAAAGCTCAATTATTGGTTCACACAACAGAATTTTACGAATTTGAAATTTGGCTATCGTATTTTGAAAGGATTAAATGTCTTTATCACCATTACATTAAGGCCCATATAAAACGAACGTTTCCTCCCCCCCCAGGTGGTGATGCGCTCCTGGCTGCCGGCTGGAGAGGCGTTGCTGCAGATGATTGCCATCCACCTTCCCTCCCCCGTCGTCGCGCAGAAGTACCGTATGGAGATGCTCTACGAGGGTCCCCACGATGACCAGGCTGCGATGGGTATCAAGGTAGGTAACCAACCACCCGTAC
Source organism: Ypsolopha sequella (assembly GCA_934047225.1). Classification (NCBI taxonomy): domain Eukaryota; kingdom Metazoa; phylum Arthropoda; class Insecta; order Lepidoptera; family Ypsolophidae; genus Ypsolopha; species Ypsolopha sequella. The sequence continues at coordinate 4,153,977 of OW204002.1, read as the reverse complement.
AATGTGTGTGTCGTAGCCAAGTAGTTTTACTATGGAACCAAGTCTGGAATCGCGAAAAAAAGTTAGGTGTTTCTTAGAAATGTGCAGTAACTACTCGGGCGCAATTTATTGAAGGGTTGATTGTTTTTTTCTCGATTTCAGTGGTCACATCCCGTTACATTTCAAAATGTGCCATAGCACGTTATTCAGGTACCTACCGTCTCCAATTTTAAAGTAATGGTCATTTTGCTATCAATCGTCAACTTTAAAACTTCTCCTTGTTATATAATTTATAGTCCACTGACCTCTGAGGTCAGTGGTTTAGTCCCAAGTGTTGCCGGTCGCTAGCTACAACTGCTTCTGGGTGTCAAAGTGGACTTTACAGCATGTTTCTTTCCGGAATTGGTTATTAGCCCTCGTGGCTTGTGACCCCATTAATGGAAGATACATTAATTAGTTATGTTTGAAATAACTAGTTTTTTTATAAAATTTACCACCTACCAAGTAGGGTTCGAAGTGAATCTTTGATTATTATCAAGATAAATATACGTTGATGTATATCTTTCATAAGTATAAATCGATATTTAGTTACGAAATTATGAACAAAAAATTAATAAAAGATTACCTTGATTGTAAAATGTGAATGAAACCAGTCACAATCACATACTTGTCTGTTAATCGATTATATTTTTCAATTTTCTATAATTGTTAAAAATGTTAACATATACCATTAATTCCTACGAATAAAGTTGTCATCAATGTTGTGTATGTAACAGAACTGCGACCCTGAGGCTCCGTTGATGATGTACGTGAGCAAGATGGTGCCGACCACGGACAAGGGCCGTTTCTACGCGTTCGGTCGAGTATTCTCCGGCAAGGTCTGCACTGGACAGAAGGCCCGCATCATGGGACCCAACTTCACCCCCGGCAAGAAAGAGGTTAGTATTTATTTTATATTGAAGTTGGAAGTAACGCTTTTTAGTTCTTTTGTGCAGAGAACTGAAGATCACAAATGAAACTTCGATTTTTTTTAGATAACAAAGTCCTTATTGAACAAAGTAGTAACTACAAGCTTAGGAACACATAATTAAATTTATTCTAAAACTAGCTTTTACCCGCTGATTTAGTTCGCATTTTTCCAGGATAAAAAGTAGCCTATGTCAGGTCGATTCGTTGCTGCGTGAAGGAAGGACAAACCAACAAACTCACTTTCGCATTTAGAATAACAGTGGGGATGCTTTTCCAAGTCTTACATTTAACATTTACGAATTTCAAACTAAAGCAATAATTGAACGCAATAAAGTGCTGTGATTGGTCCATACACCGTTAAAATTGTCCCTAACCCCCCTCTGCCCCGCAGGACCTGTACGAGAAGACCATCCAGCGCACCATCTTGATGATGGGTCGTTACATTGAAGCCATCGAGGACGTGCCCTCGGGCAACATCTGTGGTCTCGTCGGAGTAGACCAGTTCCTCGTAAAGACTGGTACCATTACCACCTACAAGGACGCTCACAACATGAAGGTAAGTGCATTCAGATCTTGGACTTATTCTGAGTAGACCTAGACTTCTGGGTTGTCATAAAAGATTACTACAAAAGTTATGTATGGCGGTCGCTCTACTCGGGATGTACTTTATTTACCGTCGATGCGCACGCGCACAGTCTCAGTCCCAAACGCATAACTTATGATTGAATTTCCTAATTATGAATAAAAGGTATTAAATAAATGTGAAATGAAAAAAACTGAATGAAAAAAAAAAATGATTTTAAAGTAGTGGTGTTTGTTTTAGACTAAAAAATTTCTAATATCCGGATGGCACCCATTGTTTGAAGTGAATCTAAACAATGGCTTTGCTAAACAAAAGAACTGCTATTCTTGTGAAAAAGGTACTAGAGTTACACCAAAACAACCTTTGTCTGTTAAAATAACGTACAGCATGTTTCAGTATCGATATTAAATCTGGAATATTTTTTTGACCTAAATATTATAACATACAATGGTTTGCCTACACTCAGCAGAACCCCATGTCATTAGACGATTATATTAGTTCAGGGATTTAGTTCCAGATTAGTTCTATCGAACGAACCCAATCATTTTTTTTTTGTTGCGTCGTTATGGATGAAGGACATGTTTTTACAGGCGACCTTCAGCCAGCGGGGGACACTTGCTGTATTTTTTTGTAGAGCTTAAGGGCGCACCGAGCGTTTGCCTTTGTCCCTGTCTTTTTCTTTACGTGCAAAGAGTAAAGATAATAACCAAACTTTTGCACTTTTTCAATGTTTTTCGTTGTTATTTTCATTATATTGTTCTTAAATAAAAAACTATCATGTATAAACGCTCCAGTCGTATATGAACTTAATTTTAGTAAATGAATCATTATATCAAATTACTTATTTACATAAAAAAGTAGGGAAATTGAGAAAAAAATTACTTGAAAAGAGGTAACTTTCCGAATTTATTATATCGAGCCAACTTTATCAAATTGTGTTTCCATCGTGTATATAGTCTAGTATATATAAACGCTCCAGTCGTATATGAACTTAATTTTAGTAAATGAATCATTATATCAAATTACTTATTTACATAAAAAAGTAGGGAAATTGAGAAAAAAATTACTTGAAAAGAGGTAACTTTCCGAATTTATTATATCTAGCCAACTTTATCAAATTGTGTTTCCATCGTGTATATACTTATATAGTCTAGTATATATATATATATATATATACCCAATAGTACCAATATATTTTCCTAGATTTTAATTTAATTGTTTACTACTTCAAACAAGGGTTATAAAAATATGTTTGACTGTGTAAAAAGCTCGGTGCGCTCTTAACACTTTTTGAATTGTTATTTCCATTAATTTTAAAGTAATTTTAAATGTGTCCCCTTCTAAATTGTAAACTGGCAAGGGGAGTGAGTGTCGCTTCGTCACGTAGTAATAGTTAATATTCCTTGCCCCAGGTGATGAAGTTCTCCGTGTCGCCGGTGGTGCGTGTGGCGGTGGAGCCCAAGAACCCCGCTGACTTGCCCAAGCTGGTGGAGGGTCTGAAGCGTCTCGCCAAGTCCGACCCCATGGTGCAGTGCATCAACGAGGAGTCGGGAGAGCACATCATCGCCGGAGCCGGAGAGCTGCATCTTGAGATCTGTCTCAAGGTAAGAGACATTTGACACCTCATTTTTAAAAGTACCAAAATGGAGTTTGGGGTATTAGATATTGAAATTTGTTACTTGAACTCGTGCCACCAAAGAAGTCCCGTTTTAAATTTCTTTGGTGTCATACTGCATTTTTTTTGACTTTGGTATTGGATCTCTAAGATACATAAAATAACTATTGTACATTAAACACAAGGGTATTCTCAGTTTCAAAAAGGTAAATAATTCGGCTTTGAGCGAGTAACATGGAGGAAACAAATTGTTAATCCATTAGACCCACAAATCTGAAATTTGGATTTTGAATAAAAGGCTATCATAATATGGTTAGGCAAGACCCATGGTTATTATTGAACTTTTCTTTTTTTTTTCTAACTGATTTAAACTTTCCGTTTGTGAATGTGCCTTTAGGAAAATGAAAAAAAAAAAGTATTCACAAAAGTATCGTTCCAATACAATAGTGCACTAGCTCCCACCCTAATTTGCATTGTTATGTGAGAGCTAGGCTCAACCCAGTCAAGTTACAAATATTTACTATTGTGTACGTTATTATATTAAACTAAAAGTTAGAGATATTAAGAAAAAAGAAAAGAATAGTTAATCAAAATAAAATTGAATATGATGTTGAATTCCTTTAATGTTCAATTAACAATATAGAATGATGATTAAGAAATTTATTACCGCGCAGTAATTGCATCATTAGTGTCAATTCTGTGTAACATGATTTAATTGACAGGACGCTTAAAATAAAGTTAGTTCTGTTAAATAAGTTAAGTTGTGTTACACTGAATCGACACCATTATCTTTTTTTTCTGTTTTGATCAACAATGAAGCAACAACCTCCATTTCAACTGTACAAACAAGATAAGACGTATTTAAATAGTCCTTTATTTGCTCATTACGAACCATTGTTATGAACTAATAAAGTACCACATTTATTTCACCATCTTATGATCAACATAAGAACTCCATTTAATTATCCCCGTGCTCCTATAAAACTCTTTCGTCCACCCTTCTCCAGGACAGTCCTTAGCGAATTCGCCCCAATCTCTCGAATCCTAAACACCTATAATAGAATCAGCGATAATTGTGATATCAGTGCCATTAATATGTCGTTTTAAATTATTGTGATGCTTTGGCCGAAGTAAAATAATATTTTTTGTTAAATACTTGGTTTTCATAGTACCATAATTTTTAATACAAACTTTTAATATTGGGAAACAAATACAAAATTGTCATTTAACTAGGTGTATAATATTTAACTTATATTTATTTATTATATAATGATACTTAAATAATGCAAGCTGTGATTACCTTAATAAGTTTATCATTAATTACAGTTTGATATGTTTAGTTACAATTAGCTTACTAACTACTGGTTATCCTTAAGAAAATAAATAAACAATTTCTGCACATTTCTAATATGATTAATTCTGGCAGGACTTGGAAGAGGACCACGCTTGCATTCCCATCAAGAAGTCTGACCCCGTCGTGTCCTACCGTGAAACGGTCGCCGAGGAGTCGGACCAGATGTGTCTGTCCAAGTCGCCCAACAAGCACAACCGTCTGTTCATGAAGGCGCAGCCCATGCCCGACGGTCTCGCTGAGGACATCGATGACGTAAGTTGTAACCTGGGTCAAAAGACCTTGAGGTCCAAAATGTCTGCCCGCTTTGGGTGTACTGTCAGCATAGACATATTTACCTCACTCACAGTACATGTGGGATTATTTATCAGTATCTTGGCGTCAGCTTGAACACAGGTTCGAATACCTTGAAATATTTTTCTGTAAACTGAACTGAAATTGGATTAGTTTACGTAAAAAAATAATATCTTCCATTTGCCTAATTGTCGGAACGTTAACAAGATAGGAGTCATATTAAATCGTTTTAAACTAGCCCTTCTGCGGCAGAAAAGTTGTTACTAGATTGTTAATTTTTATACATCTTCCCGCACTAACGTGTCGCTCTGTAGCGCGCCCGATGTCCCCTCGCGGGAGGTCGCGTGCGCGAGGACAGTGCCGACGTGCGAGGGAAGTAGACCAAGACTCGACCACGTCACAACGCTGCACAGGACCGCTATCCTTATGTCCCGGGACTGTATGCTACGGCGTGGACGATACATTACAAAACAATCTTACACTACAATTATCAACCCTTTAATTGAACGAGTGAAGTTCTCAGAGTCTAGTTGAACAGTCCGACGTTTGTTTGTATGTATGAATGTTTGTCTGACGATAACTGGAGGTCATGAAATTCGATAGGCGAGTAGACAAAAACAATTTTTAAGTTTGAACATGAGCCAAATCGGTCAAGGGTTTGCCGAAATATGGGTTTATGAAGAATGAATAAAATAGACGCGAAACGCCTTCAAATCTTTTAATAGCAATAACTTTTTAGTGAATATAGCATGTGGCTTTGTTTAGGCTCTTTCCTTCTTGTTTGGCATCGACGTCGCGTTATTATAATTTATCTAAAATAAATAGTTGAGCCCATGTATTCTAATCAGATATTGTTTGATATCATTTCATCAGGTTGTAATAGGTACAGTGGAGACCACATCAGGCTATACACTTGCGGTACGACATTAGCCCCTACAGAGGAGAAAATAAGATAGGTACAAAGTCCAATGTGTCTAACTTGATGCGGTCTCCACTGTACATCGCAAGTTCACAGTTCCGTGAGAACTACTGGTTAATTGTAGTGTCGTGTCTAAAAAGTTTCGTTTTACTTTCCAGGGCAAAGTGAACCCCCGTGACGACTTCAAGACCCGCGCGCGTTACCTGACCGAGAAGTATGAGTATGACATCACAGAGGCGCGTAAGATCTGGTGCTTCGGTCCCGACGGCACCGGGCCCAACCTGATGGTGGACTGCTCCAAGGGAGTGCAGTACCTGAACGAGATCAAGGACTCTGTCGTAGCCGGGTTCCAGTGGGCGGCCAAGGAGGGAGTCATGGCCGAGGAGAACTTGAGAGGTGTCAGGTTCAACATCTACGATGTTACGCTTCACACTGACGCTATCCACAGGTGGGTGCATTCTTCCGCGTGGTAACTCTTTTAACCGGTCCGGCTTTCTGCACTCAAACCTGATACAGGCTAATGACAAAGCCTACATCCTACTGGAAACGATTGATATAAGATTTGATATGTATTGTAATAGGAAAAAATATTAATAACATATTGTAAAAATTCATTCGGCCCATCTCGGTTGGAACTTGCGCGGGCTCCACTTGATGCTACGTCAAAATACAACATCCTTAGGACATCTATAGCGATTATTGACATTATGCTCAGAGTATCAGAGGTTTATAAGAAAAGTGACGTCTGAGCAAGAATCTTGACGATTTCCGTTCCGTTACTTAGTTAATTATGAAACTGTAAAACGTAACTTTATTTTAATATATTTTTAAATAGTTTTACGGCTCTGGATGCAAGTCCTTTTGAGCCAATCGTAATTATTATTTCCACTTTGTGAGTACTTTATACATGCTCATCGTTTTAATTGCCATTCTTGCTAAAAAAAAAAATGGTTAAGTAAAGTCTAAAGAAAGGCAGGCTGAAACATGAGGTACTGATAAGGTAATGTTTGGTGTCCACAGAGGAGGCGGTCAGATCATTCCAACGACGAGGCGGTGTCTCTACGCGTGTCTACTGACCGCGCAACCCCGGCTCATGGAGCCAGTCTACCTGTGCGAGATTCAGGTAACTGATGTGTCATGAATCGCATTACTTAATGTGTAGTTTACGTACTAGAATGTTTGTGAAAACTCTGTGGACGAAAAAACATGGATGTCTGATTAGAGATGAAAAATTATTCCACGATAAAATGTGTTGAACACAGTTTTGTATGCCGAAGGCTCTAAGAGCGTTCCCTGTCTTTGCGTCTGCAAATCACGGCTGACCTAGTGTCGTATGTCAGCAAGACGAACCAATCTTGAGTCTTCCCTTTTTCAATCTCTGGTGCCAGTTTCGAATGACACTTTGTTAGAAATGAGTCTTCTATGTTTTTTTCATTCGCCATAGAAACTAGTATTTTAATTAGAAATTAGATTTACTATATTTGCATGTTATTTTATCATTTATTTTCAGTACATTTCCTGTTTGTTAAACATATTTTCATGTATTATCGAAAGTTTCGCTGATCAGTGATAGAGTCTGTCTAATTTTTCCCAGTAAATACCTTTGCATGTTCAGATTTGAGTATGAACGTATCCCTAGCACGAGTAGTATCCACGTTTATCCTGAGCGGGACTTGCATGACCCACTGTAGTCCCGCCTTTCCGAAACGTGGTATAGTAACTGTTCAATATTTCGGCGATGACACCAACACGCTTCCTTGCCTGAATAGGAGAACTAACAAACCTATACGAAATTATAACACACCCACAATTGGTTTATCCTTTCGATGAAATGAATTAGAAATTAATTACACAGAATTTCTATAAAAAATGCTCCCCACATCTCATGATTAATTAATGTATCGTCTAGATCAGCGTTTCTTAACCTTTTTTGTACACGGACCCCTTAGGAAATCAAGCACGATTTTAAGGACCCCCTTAATAAAAAAGCAGCAATAAATTTCGGACCATTTATTTTAGTTCTATAAATTACAAAAAAAATATACTTTTTCGTATATATAATATACGTTAAATGTGAAGGTTTTTTGGTCGCAGAAAACTTTTGGTGGCATTTATTTATGAATGTTAAATGGTCCATAGATTAGGCTGCGGACCCCCATACATATGCTCGGGGACCCCCAGGGGTCCGCGGACCACAGGTTAAGAAGCGCTGGTCTAGATCATTGCGTGACTGCTTCGATTGGAAGCTTTTGCGTGTCAGACTTTGTAAATTAAGTGAAAATTAGCACAAATACATGGTACAAATTATAAAAAACACTCCGTATTTTTTACGAAGTGTTTACTGGCGATAAAACTTGTTATCTGGCGTCGCAAATTGTTCTGCTAGATTTGAAGTATATTTAGCTTACTATACACACAATTAATACTTCAGCTATACGTAGTTCTTTTTTCCATTTGACTGTTACTTATTAAAAGTGAGAAATTTCAATGATAATATAATTCAGACGATTATGTATGACATTAAGTTTATTTATTTATTTATTTATTTACTTAAATGGTTAGTATTACAGAAAAACTTAATTAGGCCTATCCTAGGGTTAGTAAAATACAAAAATAGAGAAAAAAAAGAATTTGGGACTAATAATACCCAAAGCAGGCTTCCGACACATTAACAGATTCTTTCTCAGACTGTAAAACTAACAACCTAGCACATAATAATAGTTTCGAATATGTGTGCTCCGATACTAGAGTTCTCCGTAACACGGAAGCACTATGAAGTTATTTTCGCCAAAGGGCGCCCAGTGCTATAAGTAATATAAACAGTTTAGGGAGCCAACTTGCATTATAAACCAGCAGAAGACATAATCTCAATTTACGTCAACAGTGCCCCGAGGTGGCGGTGGGAGGTATCTACGGCGTGCTGAACAGACGCCGTGGTCACGTGTTCGAGGAGTCGCAGGTGACGGGCACGCCCATGTTCGTGGTGAAGGCGTACCTGCCTGTCAACGAGTCGTTCGGGTTCACCGCCGACCTCCGCTCCAACACCGGAGGACAGGCCTTCCCGCAGTGCGTGTTCGACCACTGGCAGGTGCTGCCTGGTGACCCCTGCGAGCTTGGTAGCAAACCTTACACCATTGTTCAGGTAAAATTACTTTATTGGTTATTGTTTTGTAGCTGGTCTGAGGTTTGACGTCAAATAGATTGCTGATGAAATTTGTCCGATCACTAAAATTGCTCCGATTCTCTTGCTGCGCTTTTTGTTAACAAATTACGCGTTTTCCAAATTGTCTGCACGTTGATGAGGTAGAGGAGCCAAAACAGTTATAAACTAGTTGCGGTAGAAAAGTTGTTATTATACTAAGGTTGCGTTCCTAAACGCCCGGGTAAATGTAAAGGACGGAATCTATTAACGTTTTTAATGGCCACTTTGTAAAGGCAGTTTATTTACGTGGCAAAAAATCTTTTTTTGTTTATGTATCATTATTATCGAAATTAAATGGTTTTACAAGTCATTACGAAGAATTCTATAACCCAGAAATTAAAATGGCACATAATGTGATGACAAATGTCAAAGTGAAAATTTACCCCTGAATTTACGGGTGTAAAATTTAACAGTCAAAAGTGAATTTTACATTTCTGACAAGGTTTATGAATAGCTGTTCGTTTTCACTCGTGCGGTTGTGGAACGGGTGACAGTTAATTTTTACCTTTACCCCGGCGTTTAGGCACGGTACCTAGATTGGTAATTTTTATACATCTTCCCGCACTAACGTGTCGCTCTGTAGCGCGCCCGATGTCCCCTCGCGGGAGGTCGCGTGCGCAAGGACAGTGCCGACGTGCGAGGGAAGTAGACCAACACTCGACCACGTCTCAACGCTGCACAGGACCGCTATCCTTATGTCCCGGGACTGCATGCTACGGCGTGGACGTTACATTTTGTTTTATACTATAACTTTTGCTGTAACCCTGTACAATATAATAAATAAGTAACGAGTGGTTTTTGTTTGACAGACCACAAGGAAGAGGAAAGGTCTGAAGGAGGGCCTGCCCGACCTACAATCATACCTGGACAAGTTGTAAACGAGCTAGCTAACGCAATACCTACTGTAATATATGTAACAATACAGGAGCACCCCTCGCGCCGCAGACATAACAACACCTTGTTTTTTTTATTGATTTATATTTTATTAAAACGCGAAATGTTTTAATTTACGTTATGAGCCGCAAGTGCTAAGTAACTTCTACAATAAAATATTGCTGGCCGATATGCATTGTTAATAATTATTATATCCATGATAAGTGAATACGATTGTGATACTAGTACGTGGTTATTATTGATGTAGTATCACATATTTAATAAATATTATATCAATTGAGAACATTTCTTTCTAAGACTTGAAAGTTTCATTTGATAGATTGGGATCATGTGGACTTTCTTTACTTGTAATGTAATTAATTTTTAAATTATAATTTTTCTATTTTAAATTCATTGTTTGAATTTGACGTGAGCTAGGTTATGATAAGATTTATTAGAATTATTATAAGGTGAGTGTGCTGAAATTTTGTAATTTTTTTTGTTTTATGATGACGAAATAGTATTTGATCTTGTGTTATTTTTCAGGGGAGTATAGCACGCGCTGTGGATACGGTGTCTTTCCGTCATACTTGCTCTTTCGCATATCGACAAAGCGCAAGATAAATATAGCAAATAGACGCTGTTTCTATGATGCGTGCTAGCTATTGGATGGGCGTGGTCTAATGCGGTGTTCAATCTCTTTGAAAGGTAAGCTAAGTAGTCAATCTGATAATGTTTTATCTAACAACATTCTAAATGATGAACTTTCACAGACCTGTTCTGAATTTTTTTGAGGACAGCTTAATTTCAACTCTGATTAACTTATTATATTGCATTATCGTTAAATTTGTCGTCAATAGCTAAAGTAAACGTTTTATTTACAGATACTTCGCTTTGCGTAAAAGGAAATTCAAATAAAAATGAATCATACTGCGCGGCATTCTAACAATATTGAATCATAGTGCGCGGCGTTCTAAAACATATATTCAATATTCGTTGGTTAGGTAAGATATCACTGCAATATTTTGTGTGGATTCATAATATCGATATCATATCTAGGGCTTTAAGCTGAAAGGGCGTATCTACAAAAAATATAAAGTATCTACTAGTTATTTATAAATATTTTTCTTTCATTATGAAAACTCCTTTTCATGTCGTAGACTCAGGCTATTACCAGTGGAGCAAAATGTTACTTTTTCACTACATCATAAAACTAATAAATATGGAGATTCGCCCAAAAAAGTTGGAATATTCGGAATTCAGAAAAGTAGATACCCCTTTTCAGTTTGATGCCTTAGATATCATTATTATTCTGTTCATAATATTGTTTATCCTTCATACAAAGGTTAAGTTTTGTTCAGCTTAACTTTTAGTCATTTCTCTAGATTCTGAAATGATGATAAAACTCCCCCGGATGCCATAATGACGGTTTTTACAAGCTCAACAGGACTGATATAAGAAAAACATAAACCAATTGTTAGATATGGCATAATATTTAAATAAAGTGATTCATATTTTCTTATTTTAGATGGCGATTGTGGTGGGATGACGCTGTATACGCGTATGAAACGGTAAGCACTTATATTCGATGTTACTTTAATGTTTATTAGATAAAACTTAAGTCCAAAATGATGATAAAACACCCCCAGATGCCATAATGACGGTTCATATAAGCTCAACAGGACTGATTATACATTCATCCGCAATAAATACACTCTCCTCAAGCGTATGATGTCTAACGGAGAACTCTTTTTGCAGGATTGGGAAACGGTTGATGACAGCGAACAATCTGATTTCCACATTGTTGTTATTTCCACATTAGAAAATTCAAGTGAGTACTGTCTGTCTGTTTATTACAATATGGACGTATTATTCTTTTAATTTTGATTAGACATCTCCAGTGAGAAGTGAAGGAATTGAACCCCACATTTTGGGAGGATTTGTGTAGCGGTTGATTCCCATCTTAGACTCTTAAATATCTAGAATGATGTTAAAAAACCCCCACATGCACTCTCAAATATCTAGATGTTAAAATACCCCCAGATGCACTCTTAAATATCTAGAATGGTGTTAAAATACCCCCAGATGCACTCTCAAATATCTAGATGTTAAAATACCCCCAGATGCACTCTCAAATATCTAGAATGATGTTAAAATACCCCCAAATGCAATCTTAAATATCTAGAATGATGTTGAAAAACCCCCACATGCACTCTTAAATATCTAGAATGATGTTAAAATACCCCCAGATGCACTCTCAAATATCTAGAATGATGTTAAAATACCCCCAGATGCACTCTTAAATATCTAGAATGATGTTAAAATACCCCCAGATGCCATAATGACGGTTCATATAAGCTCAACAGGACTGATGATAAATTCATCCTCAAAAATGCACTCTCAAACGTGTGATGTCTAACGGAGAACTCTTTACTTGCAGGATTGGGAAACGTTTGATGACAGCGAACAATCGGATTTCCACATTACAACTCAAGTGAGTACTGTCCATTTGTTTATTACGATATGGACGTATATTATTTTAATGATTTTTTTAGCGGTTGATTCCCATCTTACACTCTTAAGTATCTAGAATGATGTTAAAATACCCCCAGATGCCATAATGACGGTTCATATAAGCTCAACAGGACTGATTATACATTCAATTGTAAAACCATTGTCCAATAATATGTAGTGTCTCTAATACTGAACTTGTTTACAGAGTTTCGCTGGTAACACTTCTGGATGACAGCAAAATAACTGACTTCTAGAATGCTATTGCATTTATAAGAATGGTGAGTGGTAATTGTTTTGTTAATAACAAGAAGTTCATTCACTCTACAAATTCTTTGAACCATTTAACATTGTTTTAGAAAGTCTCTGAACTGACGTTTTGAGGCGTACAAATACATTTGCAACAATGTTTACCATGATGATTATTATCACAGACCTGTTCTGAATTTTTCTTGAGGATAACAATTTATTTTTCTGATTCTATTTGTTATTTCGCAATGCAATGTTCTAAATGTAAATTTTACTGTCTAAAATGTCCCTTTCTCATTGCAGGTAAGGTTCGCTACCGAAGAAACAATTATTATTGTGGTGACATGTAAAATGATGTGAAAAAATATTTAAATAAAAGAGTGTTGCATTACTTGGTAATTTCCTTTCATACCTGCCAAGATTTGCTGTAATTTTTCTCAAAAACTTTGAACTAAAGACCTGGCCAGTACTGAAGGCTTGTGTGAAGTTAGCTGTCAACTGGGCAGTATCTTAATACTGGCCCTTACTGTATCCAAATTCTAAATACATCGTTTGTGGTAAAGAAAGATGCATCAATGATAGGTAATAAGTACCTACTGGATATGCATTTTCTATTACTTACCTAAATAACCAGAGTATTATATTCCTTGTAAATAACTTACTCGGTGGTACCACCAGGGGTACCGTGGGTCTGAAGCATAGACTAGTATTCTCTTTCTACGGTCTGAAGTGACGATTTTCAGTAAACATTTTTTCCCATCCCTAGTCTAGATGAAAGAAACAAAATGGAATAGCCTGTTGTTTTCAGTTCCTACGACTGATGTTTCTCGCTTTCCACTTTAATCCGGAATGGAACAGTGTAGAAGTCTTCACCTTTATGACATATTCGAATAATTCTTTTTCCTTACGATTCGCATGATGCACAAAGGCTGACCGTGTAGTGTAGATTGGTCGCGTTTATTGCACACGGTGCAATTGCAGCGATGAGCTCTGAGATGGGTTGTGGCGATAGATGTGTTATATTATATGTATCTACAGAGCCACAAACTTATCTGTTCCGGTGGGCCAAACTAAAATGGCTTCTATATTAACTATGTGACAATCTTCGCCACCGGAACAGATAAGTTCGTGGATTGTTAACTAATAAACAACCATTTTTTTTACTTGTCAAAATGACAACCGACAGTGCCACAAACTTATCTGTTCCGGTGGACCAAACTAAAATGGCTTCTATATTTACTGCGTAACGGTCTTCGCCACCAGAACAGAAGTTTGTGGCTTGTATACGAAAACGATGCAGAGACCTTGCATCGAGGCATGTCAAAATCATGAGAAACCCGTTGCACACTTCATCGATGCGGCGATGCATGCGTGTTTAACATCTTTGTTCGTAGTGAACCCGAAGGAAGAAGCGGGGCCAGCCGCATTCATAAATTAGGGGTCACGACTCACGACACGGGTTCTAATTTCTAATGCCTTCTCTGTCGTAGGCGATAAAAATTGTATACGTTATCCTGCTGTTAGTGATGGAACCTGTATGAACGGCTATCGGGTGGTGGTGTGTAGGTACATATTCCCGAAAATTCTTTTCTGGCAACACCCACCCACTGCTTTCAATCAAAATTGCTATTGGCAACCCTCCAAACGTCATTTAAATCTCTATTTTACGTCAGAAACTTCAAGGTTTTGCTTTGCGCATGTTTTATAAAAAAATATTTATTCCGTTCCGCTTACGAATTAGTCGCTCGCCGTTTCATGTTGCATCGAGTGTTGCGGCCGCTCTCTTCCCATCTGAACAAAATGGTGCCTGAAGTAGTGTTTGTCCTCGGAGCGCCCGGTTCCGGCAAGGGAACTCAATGCTCGCTCATTTCCAAGGAGTATGGCTTTGTGCACCTGTCTGCTGGAGATTTACTCCGCGAGGAGAGGCAGAGACCTGGCTCCGAGTTCGGCGAGATGATCGAGGAGAAGATCCGGAACGGACAGATTGTTCCGGTCGAGGTTACCTGCTCGCTACTCGACAAGGCGATGAAGAAATCCGGAAAAACGCGCTTCCTCATCGACGGCTTCCCACGAAACAAGGACAATCTGGAGGGCTGGGAGCGCGTCATGTCAGATAAGACATCTCTTCTATTTATACTTTTCTTTAATGCTTCTCATGATGTGTGCACAGAGAGATGCTTAGGGCGAGGCGCTGCCGGTAGTGGCCGCTCTGACGACAATCTCGACAGTTTAAAGAAGAGGTTTAACACATACCTAAATGACACCATGCCTATTGTGGACCACTATGACAAACAAGGTCTTGTACGCCAAATCAATGCGGAGGCAGCCCCGGACCAAGTGTTCCATGATGTCAAAAAGGTGTTCAGTGCCAGTGGACTGGACAGGATAGCTAACTGAGGTGGGAGTGAGTAGCTGGTTAGTTCAATGTTAGCTGTAGCTCATTTTTAATTTTTCCTGTGACAAAAATCAAAGATTACATTGTAAAGAGGTTTATTGAGGTTAACAAGTTAAAAAAATTTTTTGAAGAGGCAGCATTTAGCAGTCTTCTTAGTTGTGAGCCTCAATGGATAAGGCAAAAAGATGTAGGAAAAAACTATTAAGAACAAAATCATTTTTACATTACCAACTTTAGAAAATTTTGTTTGGTGATATTTATTGCTTAGCAAAGTTGGTTAATTTTTGCGCATGCCATCCAGTGATCTGTAGTTAAAAATCCAATAAAAATTAAATCATTGTTACAAAATGTGTAAGATTGCCTGAGTCGTATTGGAGGCAGATTGTAAAAAACCCACTTGTAATTAAATACTTAAATTTAAAATTTGCTTAATGATTGCCCTACAAAACCTAAACACCTATCTATTATGTATACTGTCATTGCAGAGTTATCATTGGGTTCTGTAAATTAGCATTTCAAAGACTTGAATTTTAATTACAAAAAGGCAGGTCTTTTTCAATCTCCTTGCAATACGGTCTTAACCTATAGAGATGACAATGTATATATATATATTGTCATCTCTGTAGATTATATATGTGTTATCATAACATGTTATCAGTCTCATGTTGTCATGTCATCATGTAGTCTTTACGGGTTAATTTAGTACTAGTAATAAACTATTTATTTTATAAAATAGGGTGTTAAGGATCATGCATTTCTGTTATCATTAAATATGTCTTTCATCAGTTTCATCACACAATGTCTTTCAGGATTAGAAAGGTTGTTACAATAGAATGCTTTTAAATTGCATTCCCTTAAACTAAAACATAATTGATGAAGCCTTTCAGAAACATTTTTTAACTTATTCACCAAATTATATAAATGTGAAAAAAAGGACAAGTTACATGAAATAATTTCATTTGGAAATGCAGCTCGGCTCTCGGCCTCGCCAAGAATACTTTAATCAAATCATGTATAAAAATAATTTTGTTCTGAAACATAGCTTGGCCTTCCCTCGCCAATGATTACCTGAAGATCAAATAAGAGATCAAGAAATAAATTGTTTCGGAAATGCGGCTTGGCTTTCGGCACTTTAGCAGATGATCAATTAAAACCAGAAATAGTTTCGTTCCAAAACGTGAAAATAATACTTTTAACATGGACGTCATGGATGGAAAATAAATTCCATCAATAATTTTTCTAAGCAATATTTTCCTTGTATTCTAGTGCAAGAATCATACAAATAACTTTAGTGATTTCAAAGAAATAACCAATTTTAGTGTAAAAACAGCTTGAGTTTGAATATTGTTCGAAATATATATGCGAGAATCATTTTTTACAATAAAGTTGTTTTTTTATAATTTATGTAGGTAACACTTTATTTTTTTTGTTCATAATTTTTAAACATACGGTATATATATACCTAATTGTATATTGAATTGACATTATCAATAGAAGTATTTTTCGGATGAGGATGCTGGAAAGAGGCGTTTTAAAGAGGCCTTAAGCCTGGAATTTTCATACAAAACGTAAAAACTGAATGTGAAGTTAACAGCTTATTTTTTTCATAAGTCTGCGACATCTTACTACGTCCCTATACAGCCCAAAAAACTAAAATTTTATGAAACACCACCATAATAGCTGTCAGGATATTGTGAATACTTCCTCGTTTTTACACAAAGCTTAGCAAGTTATATAATTTTTTTCTATACTGGAAATAAAAAAGAGAAATACAGTCGTCGCGTCGTTGATGTAAAAAAGACTAAGTTTATAAACAAACGGTTACCGTTTCATGGAAAACAGTTTTTACCTGAAACCATTTCACAAATTCGGCGCTTTTTGAATATCCCGCTATCTTGCACCTCTTGATAAGAGATGGGTCGGAGTGCGGTGTGGGGGAAGAGAAACATATAAAGATGTGTGCAAAGTTTCATTGTGATCAAAGCCATCAGGACGTCACAAACACCTAAAGCATTTATATGGCAGCTCAGCGGGATGGCCCACCTTAAGAGGCTATGCGAATTTTATTTTTGTCACTGTCACTCCAAGCGAAAAATCGCGCAGTGCGAGAGGGGCGGATTCAGGGCAAAAGGGAAAAAAGTTGGTTTTATATTTTTATTAAAAAAACTAAAATAGCTAGCAAAATTTCAAATATCAAATCTCTAGATATTGTTGAGACACACCTAATAAAATATGTTTGAGTTCTGTATATGGTTCTTACTCGTCAAACGAGGAGAAAAAGTGTGTTTGGAGGCCTTATTTCAACAATTATTTCTATTGAGGAAAATTTATCCAAACATGTTTTCCAATTTCAAAACCCTAGATTATATAGTCAAAATGCATATACCAGAAATTTATTAAAATTTTCCGTGTATTTCATGAAATACACAGACAAGAAACACCCGTATTTTTTTCGCATATCGCCTTAACTAAAAAATAATAAGCTATCGTTAATATTCAGCTGTCAGTTATTGGCATGAGTTATGATATTACGGATTCATGATCACCATCTGTGAGCGATCCTGATCTTGCATCTGCAGTCACCCACTGAGCAAATAAAACACAGTCACCTAACTGATGTCATGCTATAATACAGGCCTTATCAAATCAAACCTCATATCATGCATGAATGATTCATCATGACAAAATTTACCGTGAACTTGTAGACCGGGTAAATTAATACTAATTAATTGTGCCATATTTTTATATCATAATTTTTTTATATCATAAACAAGAAACTTAACTAAAAAAATTCAAAAACTTAACAAAAGATAACCTAACAAATTTAATCTATAATCTGAGAATTTATAATAAATAGATGGCATTTATTTTAATTGATTAATTATTTCGATGGCGAAATGTTTATTTGCTTTCGTAAAACTATTCGAAATAGTGGCAGCGCAGTGTTGCACCACCGGTTGGATGAATCAAAAACTCGTTTTTTTGGCAAGGACAAGGCCTTCAAGTTTTTCAAGGCATTCCAGTTTTTCGTGCGTGCATATTTTGTACAAAAAATCCCATTTCCGTCTCATCTACGGCGAATTCCATTCGCTCGGCATTTTTTGTTGCGTCGAGTATCGAGTAAGGCCACTTTCATCCCTGAAAAATTATGTCTGAAATAGTGTTTGTCCTCGGAGCTCCCGGTTCCGGCAAGGGAACTCAATGCTCGCTCATTTCCAAGGTGTATGGCTTTGTGCACCTGTCTGCTGGAGATTTACTCCGCGAGGAGAGTCAGAGACCTGGCTCCGAGTTCGGCGAGCTTATTGAGGGCAGGACAAAGCGATGTTGAAGTCTGAAAAAACGCGCTTCCTCATTGTTGGCTTCCCTTGGAGCAGGGACAACGTGGCGACCTGGGATCGTATCATGTCAGTAAAAATACTTCTATTCATACTTTTCTTGAATGCTTCTGAAGAAGTGCGCACACAGAGGGGATTGGGACGAGCCGCTGCTGGCAGCGGCCACTCCGACGATGACCTCGCCAGTTTTAAAAAGAGGTTCGATACGTGACCTTGCCTGTTGTACAACACGATGAGCAGCGAGGTCTCGTACGTAAAATCAATACCGAGGTCTCTCGCGAGGAAGTGTTTGATGAAATCAAGAATATGTTTAATGCCTCTCTGGGTTGGACAGGAATTGAAAGGATATATATAAATTGAGGGGGAAATATCATCGAAATCTCAATAACTTAAACACCGTCTCTAATTAAAAAACATCATCCGCCAGCGCTCTGCAGCGGTTTTTCTTATTATTTATTTTTGATTATTTGCTATCCAGCTAATAACTCAAGCGGATACGGAAAGAGCAATGCTTTCTTCCTTACACTGCGTTTTGGAATGGTAGATGAAACAAAACTAGACAGCCTTAAATGGCGTTATTGTACGTCGTAGGGCTGGTAGCGAGCGACGCTTTGTATGGTTTATTATCTCATAACTCACTTTTTCCTTCGATAGCAGTCAAATTTTAATTTTTACCGCTACACAGATTCTTATATGACCCAGAACTATCTCAAACCTCTGTCATGTTTTACGTGGCAATTTCTACTTATTACGTGTAGGCAGTAGCGTGCAAAGAACTTTTTGCTGGAAAAGCAAGCAATTGGTCAAGAATAAAAATAAAATAAATACGACTTTGAAAAAAAAAAGTTTGTATTGGAAATTTTCACTCTAGGGCAGACATTGTCTACCCGGGCGTCATACATTTTTTTTCAAATTGATTTTTAAATTTTTTCATATTTTTTTATTGTTATTCTTGACCATTTGCTTGTTTTTCCAGCAAAAAGTTCTGTGCACGCCACTGCGTGTAGGTACTACCGGGCATTATGGTACACGGGCAAATGTAGGTATAGTGCGTTTCATAAGTGGGTTTTAGTTGTAGCCTCTGAATTAAAGTAGGGAAGTGAGTCGGTTAATCATAAAGTGGTAAGTTTAAAATTTAAACCTTTCAACTTTTTTTTAGTAATTGTGATGGCTTTAAAAGCTATTATACAACGTATAACAGAAATGTGTGGTCATATTTGATGAGCTTATTCAGTCAATGGTATAGAACAACTTTTACTATAGAGACAACCATGAAATCACGAAAAAAACTTAACTGCTTCATAGAAAAACGCAATACCTACCTATACTAGCCCAAATGTATAACAAGGGCACATTTTTTTTTTCGAGAACCTTTTTTCCGTAGTAAAAGTTGTTCTATACCATTGACTGAGCTATTCAAATCATGAAAAGGTACAACTTGAAGAGTGTGGTCGGTTGTACCTCAATAATTGATTGATTGAATCAATTGATTGAGGCTCAATTTTATGAAACGCAGTTAGCGTGCGAGTTGAATGCAAACTTGCGCGACACAAATATTGTATAGCGCATTCAACTCGCGCGCCAACTGTACTTTTTAGCGGGAAAATTAACAATGGCATTTCGATAAAATAACAAATTGCTAATAATAATGTATGGGCTATGTTTTTTTATGGGAACCTTTGAATATGGTAAGCATATTTTTTGTATGATGAATGATCATATACTTAACTGTAAAACATTTTTTTTTGGTTAAATGTAGCTAGGGTTTTAATTTTAAGTATATAATAACTTTGTGTGACTTCTACTTATTGCTAAGCAACACTAGTTTATTTATGCGACCACCCACCAGGCCCTGTAGCATAGTGTTTAATTGCGCGCGACGCGGTTTAATTGAGCCACAGGTGCGAGGAGCGTGACCTACTGTATAATCGCAAAATCATCGCGTCACGCTCCTCGCACTTGTGATTCAACTAAGTTGCGTCGCGCTATGCTACGAGTGCGGTGATGTTTATAATATAAATTAAATCATTGTAATAAAATTATAAGCCTAGTGCTATACATTAGCACCCATTAACGATTTATTTATTTAATTTATTCATGCATTTTTATTATTAAACTTGTCAACAATATTGTCCTTTACTTGTTGAAGTTGAATTTAAAAACTTAGTTTAGTTAAAAAGAACCGCTTGAAATGTAGAATGAGTATCATTAAAATCTAGGTTTTATTTTTGTCGTCTTGTGTATTTCTATCTACTTATTAGTCGGTAATATTGCATCCATATTCCATACCCCTATTATAAATGCACAGTGTGTTTGTTGGTTTGTCCTTCTTTCACGAAGCAACAGATCGACGTGATTTTCTGCATAGAGATGTTTTATAGGCCGGATAGTGATATAGGCTACTTTTTATCGGCCGGACGAAGTTGCTAACAAAAGCTAGTATTAATATTTAAAAGTTGATGGTTAACGCAAATCATGTATAAGACCAAAAATTTACTTAATTTAATCCCGATTTCAGGTTAAGCAATGCTTAAGTATGAAGTGATTGGCTCATTAGTGCTTTAAGTATCGGTCAAACGATGTTTTATCAAATCAGAAACGAGGGTTTAGAACCAATGTCCCAAAGTATGTCACGGCCACATATTGATGGTTTAGATGTCCCAAAGTATGTCACGGCCACGTATTGGTGTTTTAGCAAATTAGTATAGTTTCCTGCGTGTAACTCTAAGGCTTCTTCAATCTGATATACCAGTATATCTTATGACACAAAAGATAATTCTAGTACAGTGGAGACCGCATCAAGTTAGACACATTGGACTTTGTACAGTGGAGACCACATCAAGTAAGACACATTGGACTTTATACCTATCTTATATTCTTCTCTGTAGGGGCTAATGTCTTACTGCAAGTGTATAGCTTGATGTGGTCTCCACTGTACCTACATATTTACCTGATATTATCATACTGCGTACCTACTAGAAATAAAAATCAATTATTTGAAAATTGCATGTCATTAAATATACTGGTGGACATAAAAATCGACTCAAGCATTGTTGTCCTACATTCAAGGGAATAACTATCATATAAACATAAACATATGAAATATATATATCATTTTAAACGTATAGGCCTCCACCTTTGAATAAATGCATTTTGGTTTAAAAGTATTCGCTATACAGGACGTGAAATTCATTTAATTAATTTAAAACATAATAGGTCAATGAAGAACCAGCTGCAAGCAGTTATAAGGGCTAGAGGGGGGAACACGAAGTACTAATGTTAAACTTAATTAATGAATAAATGAATGATTTTGTAAAAGAAGGTTTTTTGTTTAAATTTTTTGCTATTTGATTATTTCAATATTTATTAATTCATCACTTAAAAAAAAATTACAGCCTGTATAGCAAATACTTTAAGACAAAAATGCATTTAATCAAAGGCGGAGGCCTATACCTTTAAAATGATATGTTATATATTTCATATGTTTATGTTTGTATGATTGGGTTATTTCCTTAAATGTAGAACAACAATGCTTGAGTCGATTTTTATGTCCACCAGTGTATATCTAATCTATGTTTTAACTAATATATGTAAGAGAATAAATGCTGGTTTCGCCCATAGATGTGTAAATACGGACTATCCTATAGAATATCTACTAAATGCATTTCTACTTGCCGTTGTGAACAAAGATTTCAAAAAAGTTTAGATGAGCCCTGGCACCTAAAATCTATTGCATTGTTTTTGAATGTGAAATGTCACACTTTTGGCTTTATACGTATTTATTGAAATGTAAGTGCACTTTAAAAATGCACACGACGCTATATTGAGACCCCTTTTTTCGTAAAAATTCATTAAGGCGTCCAACTATCACTGTGTTCAGATGAGCACTGATTCCAAACGTGTGAGCGTCACCCATTTAAAGGTGAAAACATTTTGGTGCTGTCATACTGTAAGGGCCTATCTTTAGTTTTTGAAATCTTTGGTGGTGAAACACCTATACTTTTAAATAAGTAAACAAGTTTATACAATCTTACTCCCGAGGCCATTGATGCCATATCATTTATAACACAATTATCATTCCTTTGCGTAATTCTGTAAAAACGAGGATGTATACTGTTTGTGAAATTATGTTTAACGAAATAAAGTATTTATTTATTACTTAAGTGAAAAATAGTTTTAGGTGTAGACTTAAAAGTTGAAGTAGAATGTGGATAGTGAATAAACAATTTAATTGTAAAAGTGTCCGTTTTATTTCTGAAGTCCGTGAGATAAGTTTACCGGGTGTAAACAGTCTGCTACCTTGAAATGAAGCCAGATATTCTGCGGGGCCACTTTTCCGAAGAAACATATTCTCAGAAACCATTGGTTTGGGAAATATTTGAGTTTCAAACAAAAATGCGTGAACCCTAACGCACCGAGATACGGGCGATTTTTAAGTCAGCGTCCTTGAATCGGCTGTTCACGCGCAGCGTTCTGAAATAGACCTTCCTCCTCCGAGATAAAGTCTACAGTTATTTTCACTGAATGTTTGTGCGTGAATTTTTCTTCAGAGAGTTGTTCAGTATAATCTTTTTTATTTAAAGGTCGCAGACTATTTACACTCTGTATAACCCATATCGGAGACCATTATTATGATTACTTATCATCATATAGTTAAACATGATGATAAAGTATTTCCAATCAGTGTTTACTGAATGCTTGGTATAACCCGGAGCAATAAAGAAAGGAATCTTAGATGGCGCCCATCATCATCCCCTCTCACTCGCACAGTATATCTGTCTTCAGTCGCACACCTGCGTACTGCATGCAAAAAAAATAGTCTGGATTTGCCGCTCAAGCTTACTCCACGCGTATAGTTTCCCAACACACTGTTACTTGTTTCTTGTTAAATTTCACTCGTTATTGTTGTTTTTGTGGATCAAAAATTATTATTTTTCAAATTTCGCCAGTGGTGTCAGTACACATTGTTCCTGATCACTAACCGAGTCTGCAGTATGAATTCTGGCGGTTGATTCAATTTCACCTTGTATATTAAAATAGACCAAAAATATTACAAAAAAAAATATTAAAGAAACAACTTTTTATGCTGTCTGTATCAGTGAGCAATAAAATCACAGGTACATGCCGCCATTTTAGATTCCTTTCTATAATGCTCCGGGTTATATATGTTGTTATGTAGATATTCTTGTTTGGTATTTTGAACAACAAGGGCGTACCGTGGGTAACTCTGTGTATCGGGTAACAAGATGTGTGACCCATTCGGAGATGTGTAGAATCAAAATAAACAGGGTTGGCTGGGCGCAACCTGGAGCACTTTGTACAGTCAGAAACAAAAAAATAATCTGACGAAAACCACGTCTATAAGTAACAGGTACCGAGTAGTAGTAACAAGATGTGTGAGCCCTTTGGAGATGTGTAGAAACAAAAATACATCAAAATAAACAGGGTTGGCTGGGCGTAACCTGGAGCACTTTGTACAGTCAGAAAAAAAAAAAAAAAACTGACGAAAACCACGTCTATAAGTAACAGGTACCGAGTAGTAGTAACAAGATGTGTGAGCCCTTTGGAGATGTGTAGAAACAAAAATACATCAAAATAAACAGGGTTGGCTGAGCGTAACCTGGAGCACTTTGTACAGTCAGAAACAAAAACTAATCTGACAAAAAGTCACGTCTATGAGTAACAGGTACCTAGTAGTAGACCCTATTACGTTCGATAGAGTGTATTAAAAGGTGCTTGAAAAATATAAGGTTTGCGCATCCTTGCATTACTAACGTGAATCAGCCTGATTTTATCGAAGACCGATTTATTTGAAAAAACCGATTCATAATTCGCTGGCTCACTATTACAAGGTACTATGTTAAAATTGTAGTACTTATTGAGTTACGAATTATACAAGGTTCTGTGTGTCCTTAGCTATTTATATAGTGTAATTTACTGTACCTAAGTATTATATACAAGGTGACTTTTTGATCATCGTCCAAATTCATACTGAAGGCTTGATAAGTGATCAGTATCTTGGATCAGTAACAATTTTTGTGAAATTCGTAAAATGAAATTTCGGCTTCCCATAGAAATTCAGTTCCAGTCCCGAGTAAATCGCTATGGGGAGTCGAATTTTCATTTTACGAATTTCACCAAAACTGTTACTGATCCAAGATACTGATCACTTACCAAGCCACCAGTATGTATTTGGACGATGATCAAAAAGTCACCTTGTATATATAACCTATAAAATTCCACATAAGCATTGGGGCTATTATACTTATTTCAAAGTCTAATAAAATTACTGAACTTAATTAAAATAAACATAGAACCTTGTAATAGTGAGCCAGCGAATTGTTATCAGCAATATGTGACCAATTCGTAGTTGTGTAGAAACAAAAACTACATCACAATGAACAGGGTTGCGCCCACCCAACCTTATTCATCTTGATGTAAGTAGTTTTTTTCTACACAGCAACACATTGGCCCCATCTTGTTACTCTATCCCCCGGTTTCTGAAAGGCCAATCAAAGTTAACAGTAGATTAAAAAAACTTTAACCGCAAATAACGGTGAAAATAAAGCATATATGAAGTCTGAATAGTGATGAATCAATAATTAACTTAGTTAAGTTTTGATTTCAATGTAAAATTCCCACTTTTTCTGGCTTAATCCGCAGATAATTATTTTTTAATCTACTGTTAACATTGATTGGCCTTTCAGAAACCGGGGGTATACCTTTTATTATTCTAAGCTCTATACATAGGTACTGTACGCTCCTTGCTTGTGTTTTCAAATATCCTTAAAAAAAGCAAAGTTTGGCGCTAAGTGCAAAACATAATTTTTAACAAACATATTCTGTATTAAACATGTATTGACCAAATTATGACTAATTGTGCATTCAAACTGTCGCTTTATAACCAATATATTATATCGTCAGGACATAAATCCCCGAGGAGGTGTCAGAGGTGTTCCGAGTGTGAACTGTGAGATGCAAGTCACAGTCCACACTCGATACACCCGCGTTTCATTATAAATCGGCGTGTTCAGTATTTGTTGTTTTAAATAGTTTTAATGCACAGCATGTGGTACGTTATATGTATACAGAAATTATAAATTCCTAACTTCTTTGGTCTTTTAGACCCCATAGCAAAAATGTTCTAAAAATGACAACGTTTAATTTTTGAAGATGAAAAAAAGAAATTAAGCTCTACACAATGATACCCCACAAGCTAGGGTAAGAAAAAACATTTCTTTTTCGGCTCCATTTTCAGGAGGCCGTCTGAAAAAAAAAACAATTCTATTTTTAATTCAATATTTGGTTTTGGATTAACATTTTACACAACATATCAAAATTTCAGGTCTCTATCTCATTCCGTCTAGTAGCTATAGAGGCTCCCGACGCATAACGAGATACAAGATGACTTTTTGATCATCGTCCAAATTCATACTGGTGGCTTGGTAAGTGGTCAGTATCATGGATCAATAACAATTTTGGTGAAATTCGTAAAATGAAATTTCGACTCCCCATAGTGATTCACCTGGAACTGGAACTGAATTTCTATGGGAAGCCGAAATTTCATATTACGAATTTCACAAAAATTGTTACTGATCCAAGATACTGATCACTTATCAAGCCTCCAGTATGAATTTGGACGATGATCAGAAAGTCACCTTGTATACAGAGACTCGTGACATACGGACAGATAGATAGCGGAGTGACATTAAGGCTCCGTTTTGCCCTTTGGGTACGCAAAAAGAAAAACTTACAAATCTGCGGGGACATGATTAAGTAACGAAAAAAGAGAAAAAAAAAACTTACCCCGGCGCGCCAAGCAGATGCCCTACCAACTGAGCCAATCTTGTACAAAGGCCAGACGATATACGTGATTTGCTCGTGAAAAATAGCGGAAAAACTACTTTTCACAGAGATGATCGATTTTTCGCCCCCTAAAACCCTTGTACTGTAAACATCGAAAACCTTAGAGCCGTTTTCTAGAAACCGATCACTATACAACGTGTAACAGAAAGGTGTAACCATATTTGAAGAGCTTATTCAGTCAATGGTTTAGAACAACTTTTACTATGGACCAAACCCTGTATCTCGATAAAAAAAAATTACTCGCTTCATAGGAAAATGCAATGCCGCTCGGCCGAAATATATGGAAGGGCAGATTTTTTTCTGAGATTTCAGGGTTGACCCCATAGTAAAAGTTGTTCTATTCCATTGACTGAATAAGCTCTTCAAATATGGTTACACCTTTCTGTTACACGGTGTATATTGCCGCCATATGGATGGATATAATAAAATGTCAACCTTAATATACATATTGTTTATTCCATTTATTGTGTAAATGCAGTCTTTACAGATTGTTTTAACTTTAATATTTCGTAAACAGAAATAATTTTAATTACAATCTTTATAAATAATAATATTACATTTCAAAATAAGTACATGCAAAATATAAATAGGCAAAACTTAACCTCTACTTATGACTTCCATACATCGAGCGATATAGACGCCATACGTTCAACGATAAAGTTAAAAAGATAAATGTTTTAATGTTTTTAACATCAAATACAATGCAATTAATTTTCGTGTACAAATGAAAATTTATTATAGAAAAACTCTTATTATCTACTCCATTACTTTAGAAAATACTTAATACTTTGGTATAAAATATCATAATAAAATGTTACCATAATTTTTAATAATATCAATCCATTTCTAAAAAATAAACAATAATTAGTCAAAAGACACGATGTGGTAAATAAACAAGCGAGTGAAATACGAAAATCTTTACACAAGTGCATTTAAAAATAACCCTAGCAACTAGAAAATATACCAAGTCAAGATTATCGAGACACATACATCGAGAAAATTAACATGAAAATACCAAACAAAAGTTTCAAACCCAGCTCTGAGTAGTTTAAGGTTATCGCTTAGCAAAAAGTGCATAACTCAACTTTGTATTTCTTGTTAGAAGTTAAAAATTTAAAAACATTTTGGTATGTGGCAGTAAATACCAAATACAAAAGGGCGTTTAAATGATGTTTAACTTTAGACAGTGTTTAAATCTGTTGCTGTCACTTTTTTAAAATATGAAACAAAAGGCGACAACAACAGATTTAAACACTGTCTAAAGTTAAACATCATTTAAACGCCCTTTTGTAGTAACACAGCAATAGTTTATCAATAGTAATGTTTATAAAGCATGAGTTTGTAATTTAATAAAATAAATAATAAAATGCTGTTATAACTTTGTTTGGACCAGATCATGACTAATTGTGCATTAAATTACAAACTCATGATTTATAAACCTCATTAATACTGAACTGTGGTGTTAACTGCCACATACCAAAATGTTTTTCAATTTTTAACTTCTAAACAAGAAATACAAAGTTAAGTTATGCACTTTGTGCTAAGCGACTGACGTTTAATCTTAAGAGCATTTTTAATGCTACATTTATACAACACGGAATTAAAGTTAAGTGTATTCTAGTTATTCTAGAGGCACAATACATTTAGTAAGCTCAAAGCGTA
The DNA here is from genome assembly GCA_934047225.1 of Ypsolopha sequella. Taxonomy (NCBI): domain Eukaryota; kingdom Metazoa; phylum Arthropoda; class Insecta; order Lepidoptera; family Ypsolophidae; genus Ypsolopha; species Ypsolopha sequella. The sequence goes on along the minus strand of OW204002.1, from coordinate 4,126,174 downwards.
CACATTGTGGTATACAGTAACCTAATATTAATGAAACGTTGCGAAAAATACGACTATATGTTACATCCGTATTTTTTATAGACATTTCAATACACAAAGTGAAAAGAAGTAATGTGCGGGGCCACGGGGGGTGCAAGGGCAGAACTGGCCTGCGAGCCAGGGGGGCCGAAGGTCACAGGCTGCAAATTAGTCCAAATGTATAATAACATTTTGTGCAATTTTAGGTAAATTTAGTGTGTCTGTATAGAAAAAAGGTGAAGTAGGCCCAGGGGGGATCATGACCCCCCATGACTCCCCCCTGGATCCGCCGTTTGGGGGTGCTATGATCTCTGTATGGTTGATTCTGCATGGAAAGATAATATTCAATTAATTAAAACCTCAAGTACTTAGAATCCAAAGGCTCATGCCCCGCCCCCCCCCTCCCATATATCAAGCTGGGCCCGAACCTTAACTTAAGTACCAACGCTGAATAAAACTGTTAATTTTGAGTTAAGGCGATATGCGAAAAAAATACGGGTGTTTCTTTTCCATGTATTTCATGAAATACACGGAAAATTTTAATAAATTTCTGGTATATGCATTTTGACTATATAATCTAGGGTTTTGAAATTGGAAAACATGTTTGGATAAATTTTCCTCGATAGAAATAATTATTGAAATGAGGTCTTCAAACACTCTTTTTCTCCTCGTTTGATGAATAGGAACCATATACAGAACTCAAACATATTTTATTAGGTGTGTTTCAACAATATCTAGAGATTTGATATTTGAAATTTTAATAGCTATTTTAGTTTTTTTAATAAAAATATAAAACTAACTTTTTTCCCTTTTGCCCTGAATCCGCCCCTCCCGCACTGCGCGATTTTTCGCTTGGAGTGACAGTGACAAAAATAAAATTCGTATAGCCTCTTAAAGATATTTTGTGCTTGAAATACATGTCATAGTCGGTGTGAAGTTTCTTGCCGGGTAGGGAGTCTCTTTACAAGCACCTTCTTTCGTCCCTCTTTTATTTAAATTTTTTTATTTAAATAAAGCTGCTACGAACAATGCCTCAAAAGATTTTTCCTATATCGTGGTGTAAACCTTCTTGGATTCGGCGTAAAGTGGGTTTCTAGGGGTTTTAGATTATGATTTTAAAAACATTTTTCTGATTAGATCGCTATCAATTATCTATCACACAAATATTTTAGTAAACAGTCAAGTGACTTTAGTTTACAGTTCCATTACAACTGAAATAGATACCTACGGAATATAAGTTTACATTTTACATCATCATAACGAGCTTGATATTGTGCCCCGTAGGGGCCAGAGGAATTAATGGAGTCCTCAGGAGAAATCATTTCCCAAGAGAGAAGAACTCCAATATTATTTCGCCGCAGAAGTTTCATCGCGATCCGTTGTATTACTGAGCGTGATGTGGTGGAAAACAAACAGAAATTATTTTTTGATTTTCTGTAGATTTGTTTTGCATTGTTTGTGTCTATTGGAAGACATGGAGACCGACGTGTGGTATTCTCCATTGTATAGAGTTAGTCTATGTCTAGAGCAGGCAGAAAATCGTTCAACGACCCGAAGTATTTAGTAACATTAGCGTCAAAAACAAAAACGATACGTAACTCTCTTCACTTCATACACTACCGCGTTTCACCGTACATTACATAGTAAGGACACATGATACGGATATTTTCCTCCTGCCTTTGAAACAGGCTTTAAAACAGAAATACATAATATGACTAATTAATGATTTTGAATGATACATCAACATTCATACTAGACTCGGTAAATTTTATCAATCAACACTAAGATTCAAAGGCCCCATTAAAAAAAATCTTGAAATTAAGTTTAGTATTTCCTAATTGGTTCGAGGTTGGGCTACTTTAGGCTTGAAAAGGGTATGTTTTGGAACTTTGCATAAATGGTGACTGAGCCCTGAATCTGATCACTCGAGCCGGGGGCCGTCCATTTATTACGTCATTTGAAGTTAGGGGGGCGGCGGAGGGGAGGAGGGAGGGGGGTGTCTGGTCTGTAATAACATGAGCATAAATGTCAATAATGGGGAGTCTAACCAAAAGAAAAATGTGAAACTATTGTTTTAAACGACAATATTGATTTTGTATTCAAGATAAGGAAAATTACATCAGTTTTGTGAGATGGTAGGTTCAATAGATAATGGGAGTGACAATAAACCACCATTTTCCACCAAAAACACTCACAATTAGGTGAACCTCAACCAACGTCAAAAATCGTTGGGAAAAATTGGCTGTCAAACGTGATTGTGCAGCTAACTTCAGGCCAATATGAACCACCATGTCCACCATGGTATGGACTATGGTGGTTGGTGGTAGTTTGACACTTCAATGGTCGGTCACGAAGTCCGTATGATTTATTCAGTTTGTTTACGTAACCGACTTACCAACGATAGCAGAGCGTGGTGAATCTGTTTATTTTGATAACCACACCCAATTACGAAAGGACGATTGTAGGGGGGGGGGGGGGGGCTCGAAAATCGGCCAAAATCGATGACGTAATATATGGACAGCACCGCGTCAGTATGAATGTGGCTGCATTAATCAAAAACATTTAGATAAGTATTTATCCACCGGGTCATCCGAATATTACTGAATCTACAATTTGGAATGTATTTCCTATCCCTTCCGGAATACGTGCAACATTTTCCATTAAATCAGACGGAATACACACTTTCTTAAATTTTAGTAACCCTTAGTAACTTATTAGGTTTAACTACACGGGTTCCGTAACGTGCTGCGAGGGTTCCCTTGCTAGTGAGAGGAAAACCTCCTCGAGAGTGGTCTCGGTGACGGAGTAGTCTTCTACTATCGGGAGTGAGTTTTTGAGGTGCTCCATTTTGGAGAACAGCTGGCTGTAAGGCATCGTCTCGTTTATGTGGTAGTGCAGCATTGTCTGTGGGAATTAGAAATATTAGCATTACAGTATGTGTACGGACTTTGTCCACACGTTTAGATTATCTTAACATTTCTTAATAATTATTTCCTATTGACATAGTTTACTTAAGTCAAGGTTGCTAACACAACGCCTGCAAGTATTGAGGACAAGTTAGTGCCTTCCGGATGACGATATGACTGCCAGCGACACATAGTTAAGCCTAAAGTATTGTAGAAACGTTAGTTTTTTTTGGTGCCACTCATGAACATTAACATAATTTATAACATAACATTTTATATTCCATTTTTCTCTCGCAATTAAACATTATTAACATAACAATTAACAATTCATTTCCACTATTATCCTGCCAAGGCACACTTGTCTCGTGGTATCGGTCGGTCGTCGCGTTCGGATCACGAGTACCTTCTGTAAGGGAGAGCTAGTCCGATATTAGTCCCTACCCTTACACTATGGGAAAAGCACATCAGTAAATTCACGAGTTGTGTTGAGACCTCGATTGCTCAGTTGGTAGAGCAATCGCCTGGTAAGCGAGAGGTCCCGGGTTCGAATCCCGGTTCAGAGCTCCTCGCATCCAGATTTACTTTTCCTTCTGCGTTTCTATACTGCAATGATTTACAATATTATTATTTTATTTACTGATTGAAGCCAGCACCCGATCGATGAGGCATGGCACATTTTGAAATTTAACAGGATATGTTTTTGTTGATATTTGTGTTGACTCGGTGTATGTAGCACGATTTAACTTATTTTACAGGACTAAACTTAATTTAACCTTTCCGTTCTTGTCTTTTCAATATATATTCCAATCTCATGCTACTCCGATTCGACATCAATATCGCAAAATCATGTATTACTTTCTTTTCTAAATATACAAAATAACTTATTAAATATTGGTTTTATATTGAAAATAACAAATATTAATCTAAATAAATTTGATAAAACTACCATGAAGTTCAGAAGTATTTACTTGGTAACCATGAGAGTTTACTTCCAGCCAATTAAACAAATTATACTTATTTTTAACACTTGGCGACACCTAGCGTCGTAAGGGCGCGTAAAAAATTTGCTACACCTTGATGTATGGGAGTTGTCAGTCTATACGTAGTAATACTTAGTCTATGGTGGGAGTTAAGAGTTACGCGACAGAAAGAGAGGCGCCTTGAAGGGTAGCCAAGCAGCGCTATATTGCACTCCAACCCCTCGGCCACAGCTTCAGGCTTCGAGAGGCGCGTCAAGCGGTTCTACTTGCGACGGCGCCGGCGGAGAGAACAAATGTATGAAGTTGTATAGAGCCGGCCATGGGTAGCATCTCGCGCGTCTTGTCCGGCTTCGGGTGACTTGCGCTCTCTCGACGGCGGTGTGCGGGGAGCCGCGCCAGTGATCGAGCGCACGGAACGAACCTAGTGTCGAGCGCTTTGAGCGAGCGAGCGCGCTATACATGAAGGTGCCAACGGGTGTCGTGGCAGGGCAAAGCCCGTCGCAAAAACCGTCTGAAAGCGTAGCAAGAAGCGCCGCCAGAAACCTGAAGCTGTGGCCCTGGCGTAATGCCGCAGGACGAGAGTAGCTTTTTATTGTTTGAACAGTGGATCCTCTGCACGTAGTACTAGTGGTAAAGCTAATGTTTCCCTGAGCTGAGTGTTTGTTACCTTGTGTTCATCCTTGAGAGTACAGTCGAACGTGTCGCGCATGTTGCCCTTCAGTCGCTGCGCGTCCGCTTCCGAGCTCAGCGCTGTGACAATGACAAGTTTACATTATTTTATTATTCTCCATGTTGTATACAACTATTTTATCTGTAACATGGATCCGAGCCACGATCTGGACTGCGATCTATTAATTTATCGATAATGTGAATTAGAGGATAAAAGCAATAAATATAAGTGATAATAAAGCCGATTCTGAAGGCTTTCATTTTAGTTGTAGTGCTGTCTCAACAAAATTTCGTTTATTGCAGAATAGTCCTTAAACGCTAGGAACAGAAGCTAAATTACTTTGGAATAATTTTAGTTTTGACAGCACTATAACTAAAATTAAAGCCTTTAGAATCAGTTACACTGGCAGATCTTATTGCGTCGTCAAAGGCGTTAAAATCGTTAAATAGTTAAGGCTTCTCCCAAAGCCAACGACGGTAATTATACGGTTTATAAGGCATTATAGGATTAAAAAAAAAAAAGCATTTTTTAAGAAAAATACATAGTAATATACATGATACAAACAGTGATGTGGTTTTTCCTGAATTTTATTTTAATATTCAGAAGTGAAGCAATAAAAATTCCAAGTTTACCCTTATTTCTCGATTTTTTGTCCACTTGTAACAATATAACTACTGCAGTTTTTATCGAAACAGGGTAAAATGTATGAACTTCTAGACAAAATAATATGGTTGTCTCAGTTCTTGGGAATTTATTTTATTTCACATTAAATTATTTAAAAACACACTATTTTCGCACTTGTCAGCCGCAGCGACTGACGTAACAGCCATGTTGCAGTGCGAGCTGATAAGAACTTTATTTTGATATGGTTTTGTTCGAAATTTCAACCATCACGAATCGAGTTGCTAATTTATCCGACGGAGCCACCTTAAGGTTCATAGATAACTAAATAGATAGTATTATTAAAACTCGCGTGAGTTGACATACTAAATTATTTAAAAATTTTCCTTAAAAAAATATTGTATTATTTAACTGACATTAGGTACGAACTTTCTGTAGTAACTAATTAATCCTACAAATGATCGTATTAAATTTCTTTTAAAGTTTTTTGTATCGCTTTTTTTATAGCATTTATTTTATGTTTATTTGGTTTTAATCCGTCTTTACTTAATACGTGACCTAAAAATTAGATCTCTTCTGTCATAAAACACATTCATTTTTGTTTACTTTTAAGGTAGCTCGTCTCAAAGATTCAAACGCTTGTTGAAGTTTATTAATATGTTCTTGTTTGTCATATTAATATGTTTTTGAATAGATAATAGTATCCGCAAGATAGACTAAACGAAGGTTTCGCGTGATTTCCTGTTTACATACATTGTTCATCATTCTCTGTAATGTGCATTTTTTAAACCAAACGGCATTCTCAGAAATTCGAAGTGACCATCGGGGGTGCTAAACGCTGTCTTTTCTATGAAGCTTTCCTCTATCATAATTTGATGATAGCCTGAAGTTAAATCTAAGGTTGTGAAATAATTATTACCTTGCAATTTTGAAAATAACTCTTCGATGTTAGGTTAAGGAAATTTATCAGATTTTGTATTTTCATTCAAACGCCTATAGTCGATTACCATTCTCCATTTTTGAATTCCCGATTGATCGAGTTTTTTTTTGACCGGATGGACTGGAGATGCCCATGGCGAGTTTGACTGACGAATTATATTTTCATTTAATAATTTATCTATTTCTTTCCAAACTTTTTGTAAAATTTGAGGTAATCTGTAGGGTCTTTGATAGATTGGGTAATTTTTTATTAAATTTATTTTATGTTTTACTGTTGTAGTCGCACTATCAGTAATGTCTTCTGTAAAAAGGTCATTATAAGTATTACACAGATCATGAATACGGAAAATATGAATGTGAAAAATAAGCAAGTCTTTTTCTGATATGATTAATTTTCTTTCTTTTAAATAAATTTTTGCGTTAATTTATCTTATCAATAAAGTTGTAAATATAGAATTCCATTGTACCGTTATCATCACCAAAATATTTACACCAATAGGGAGTAAGTTGAAGTGGCAGTGGACTGGCCATATTTGTCGCCGACGTGATAACTGTTGGGGCCACGGAGACCACGTGCAGCAAAGCGCAGCGTAGGCTGCCCGCGTGCCCGCTGGACTGACGATCTGAAGGACGTTGCGGGTGGCGGCTGGATGAGGATGATGAGGACCGCAAAGAGTGGCGTAATATTGGGGAGGCCTATGTCCAGCAGTGGACAAATACGGGCTGATGGATGGATGTAGGGAGTTTCTATTATTCCGTAATGCGCACTAATTCTATAAGATGTCCTCACAATAAATTTTTCAGGTTTCCAAAATTCAGGAAAGTTTTTTATGCATAACTTTGACTACCAGTGTCTATTACAATTTTAAATTTCGGATTATCTGTCTCGAAATATGGTAAAAAGGATTTGATATGATTAAAATATATAAACTTTCGTTTTCACTTGTTTCCGATAGGCCATTACTGTCGTGAATTTTTTGGCATGAATTTTAAGAATTCACTCTGAACTTCATGTTCATCCTCTGGATGATAAAACACTTCTTCCGCGGTAAGGCCTCTGCCTAAGTTAATTTTCAATGCAAGTGCTCGTAAAGGCCCACTTTTTATGCATCAAAACCGAACAGAAAGTCGATTATTTTGCCCTAGGGCTTTATAATTTTTTTTCATTTATTTACGAGGAGTTCGCTAACCTGCAACCTTTCCTGTGTACCATAAATGTTATACTTTTTTTTTCCCCTGTTTAATGGCTCTGGATACAGTCCTTTTGAGCCAATATAATTTAAAGTTCACAAGATTATATTTGTTTTATTTCCTCACACTATGCATTGAAAAATGTAGTATGATACACGGGTGTAAGAGCAATAAATTACTCGGTTACGTTTAAAACTCGCTACGCTCGTGTTTTAAATCGTCCTCGTAATTTATTCCCTTTCGCCCTTGTAGCATAAACTACTATTATTCGCATGAACTGTTCTCATCGACACGTCTGTCTGATGAGGTGTCTTAGACTCTTGTGCCTGAATTAATTTTTGTTGGAAGTATTGATTTTGAGGTTTATTAAGAACATTGTTTGGGTTAGTTGTTTTCTAATCGTTGTATTGCTTTGTGACGGATACGGTTGATTAAACTTTTGATACATAATGGATCTCTGTGTTGTAAGATAAGTATGTCGCATTGGTTTGTGATTGCTAGATGTTGATGGTTGTGAATGTTGATGTGAGGCATGTTGTTGTTGAGTAATTACTCGTGGTGCCGGAAGAATGTTTGAAAACTTTTGTTTTATGTTATCAAATCTTCCTTCGGCTTCAAGTTGCAGAACTCGTTGTACTGTTTCGTTAAAATTACAGTTACTAACATATCTTTGATCGTGATATGGTAGGCTATTCCTAAGTGTATTTTGAGCTGTGTTAATATATGGTTCTATTATTTGTTCAACCATTGTATTTATCTTGAAGTTTTATTTATTTTAATAAAGAATATTTTTTGTTAAAGTACAAAAATTAATTCTTTATATGTTCCCTTTTTCTTAACATTAAAGCCGATTCTGAAGGCTTTAATTTTAGTTTTAGTGCTGTCAAAACTTTATTTTTTCCAAAGCAATTTAGCTTCTAGTCCTTCCATTAAAGGACTATTTTGCAATGAAGAAAATTTAGTTTTGACAGCACTAAAACTAAAATTAAAGCCTTCAGAATCGGCTATACTACCTTACTCTACTAATTGAGTATTAAATTCCCTATTATCGCCACATTCGGCTTTCAACGTTGCTTCAATAATATCCTAGTTAAAATGGTGATCCATCATGGATATAATCAAGGCGGCTTTACTTTCTAACCTTGTTAATAAAATCATTACATTCCGAAGAGTCTTTCCTCCAGCAAATATGAGCTATTGGTGACAATCTTTTATATAATTATAAATTGTTAATTTGTCTCCATTATACGATGGGGCAATAGTGCATTATTGCCGCGGTCTGTAATGACTGCGTTGCTGGCAGCTTTTATGATGGCCGAAAGCGCAGCTCCAGGCTTAGACAGCGCTGGAATGAAAAACGAGACCGAAGGTCGAGGCCTTAATAGCGCGGACAGCAAGGGCTGCCATGTTGACCAAGCTTGAAGGCCGAGAGCGTAGCTAAGCTGAGCTCGAGGCCATCATACGCAACGCAGTCATTGCGGACCAAGGCTTGTATACATAGGTATAGTGCTTTACTGAAAAATACTTGTATTGTATGTGGTCATTATTTTGACAACCTTCAAGTTAGTAATATTCGTTATTTTGCTATGGAACACTAGATGGCGCTACTTGTATTTTACTCGCGATATAATTTTATCTTTCTCAAAAATGTTTGTGCACCTGAGTATATTCCTCAATGCTGGAATAATGGATCTTTATAGGAAATTATTACTGGTAGCTAAAACTCACTAGCAATGAAATTCCATACAACTTTGGTGGCGCCTATTCAAGAAGCGCGGAAAGGTCGACTTTGCTCAAAGAAGATTGTCAAAATAATTACCAGTTTACCACATTGTAAGCAATTTTGAGGAAACTTCAATAACTTCATAGGATCCATAACACCTCGGGTATTGTAAATATTATTCCAATACATTGGGATATTGTAAATTACAAAATTTTACTCGAGTGGGTATTGTAAATTTTGTGCCATCAGCACCAATAGCTCCCACTGATCCAACACATAGTGTCATGGATCCTATGAAGTTAGTTCACTAGTTAGTCCTGAGTGAATCACTATGGGGAGTCGAAATTTCATTTTATAAATATTAATAGAGTGCATTACAAACTAAGCTGCTGCCGTTAATTCGAGAGAATGATGACAGATGGAGTGTGGCGATATCTCGAAAAAATACTACAAGTCAACAAGAGCTTCTTCACGACAAAAATAAATAAAGGCACGTTAAAAAAATATCAACGGTACAACAAATGGGACGAAATAAATCCAAATCATGATTATTTAAACTTTTTTATAAATAAAAACCCTGGAATAGAATATATATACGATCTTATTATTTGGTAAGGTATATCAGTTTTATAATACGACAACACTGCCTTACGCCGCAGATATTATAAACCTTTTTCTGAAATGTCGATTCAAAAAGTCGAGGATTCATACTGCAGGCATTATGATTGCTGATTTGACAGAAATAACTTGACACATTTTATTGATTAAATAAATAACTTCATTCGGCTTCTATCTTTGTCCTCGAATGTTATATATATGCGATCCGTGTTTGTGTATAAAATTATTTGATTTGTAATTATTTTTTAAATTTTCGTTATTTTAGTAGGTAGTTTTTTTATCGAAATTTACATTTTATTTGGTTGACTGGCACTAAGACATAAAAATCATCATGATAAATATAAAATATTGAAAAGCAAAACAGTAAAAAAAAGGTTTTAGCCCCTGACATTTGCAAACGTCACCATTCTCTCGAATGAACGGCGGGAGACTAGAAAAGATCAATCAGAAACAAATCCAAAGACAAGAATTTGAAAAATGCACTCTTATAATATTTAGAGTATTCATAGCGATGGATTTCGCAAAATAAACATAATCTTAGTGAAGTTTATTCAAAGTTGCTTACAATCAGATAAAGACAAATGGTTGGACATTTCAAACTGTTCTTATTAGTAATAAGCCTCGCGGGTCTTAGGAGTGGAATGTTGGACGGTGGACGGTACGAAATGCTACTCAGTACTTACAATTGCCGTATCAAAAGAAGGTCGGTCGCCTGATGCTTGGAGGGACTTTGGAGAATTTCGGAAATCTTGAACTCAATTATCAACGGTAATTTACTTCTTTACTAGGGGGGCGTTAGGCGCCAGTCAAAATAACGGAATTTACAGCTTTATAAAAAAAATATATAATATACATATATATATTTATTAGTTAATCAACAATTGTTGAATTAACTTAACTATTGAACAGGTGGATGTGAAAAGAAGACGTTCTCCATCGGACCCGGTTATTAATACTGTTTCGATCACTGACGTATCCCTAAGTTGTTTATACCTGGTTGCGACAGCATTGTTCCATTGTTATGGAATCTTCTGGTATCTGTTTTGAGACTCCCTGAGTGTTTTTAAAATGTCGTCCATTGTTTAACTTCATTTGACTCGCGTTCCGGAAACGCCTAACTTTAATTCACAGCAAAATATCAACAAAATGTAAGGTGTGGCCTGCCACATTAGACTAGGCGCTTATTATATTACGAACACTGCATGTAATAATAATTTAACTAAATATAGGCCTGACTCCGCTCATCCCGACTGTCCCTCCGGCGGTCTCAATTTAATCATGACTACGTGTCCCACCGCGTTGGCCGCTCACAGCGCAGACACCGTGCCGAGCGCCACCATGACGTGGGCTGTTCAATATTGTAATGACGTCAGAGAGGTAGTATCTTACCAGATTGTCCCTCCGGCGGTCTCAGTTTGATCATGACCGCGTGTCCCGCCGCGTGGGCCGCTCGCAGCGCAGACACCGTGCCGAGCGCCACCATGACGTGGGCTGTTCAATATTGTAATGACGTCAGAGAGGTAGTATCTTACCAGATTGTCCCTCCGGCGGTCTCAGTTTGATCATGACCGCGTGTCCCGCCGCGTGGGCCGCTCGCAGCGCAGACACCGTGCCGAGCGCCACCATGACGTGGGCTGTTCAATATTGTAATGACGTCAGAGAGGTAGTATCTTACCAGATTGTCCCTCCGGCGGTCTCAGTTTGATCATGACCGCGTGTCCCGCCGCGTGGGCCGCTCGCAGCGCAGACACCGTGCCGAGCGCCACCATGACGTGGGCTGTTCAATATTGTAATGACGTCAGAGAGGTAGTATCTTACCAGATTGTCCCTCCGGCGGTCTCAGTTTGATCATGACCGCGTGTCCCGCCGCGTGGGCCGCTCGCAGCGCAGACACCGTGCCGAGCGCCACCATGACGTGGGCTGTTCAATATTGTAATGACGTCAGAGAGGTAGTATCTTACCAGATTGTCCCTCCGGCGGTCTCAGTTTGATCATGACCGCGTGTCCCGCCGCGTGGGCCGCTCGCAGCGCAGACACCGTGCCGAGCGCCACTATGACGCCGTTGTTCATTATCGCTATGCGGTGGCACAGCGCTTCCATCTCGTCCATACTGCAAACAACATGTATTTTTTCATTTCCTTAGCAAAATTCTGAAGAACTGAGGGCGTCTTCAACTTCTAATCGCCATCGGGTTACTGGTTGTTCATCTATAAACTAATCAACAAATGAAATCAATAATTCAAAAAACTACACCGTTTGGATTTTGCAAAAAATATATATTTAGCGATCTTTTTAAACTACAAAATATCCTAACATAAAACTTTTTTTAGTTCCGAACATAAAAACTTTACAGGCACACTAAACATCTGCTGTGTTACTACAAAAGGGTGTTTAAAAGATGTTCAACTTTAAACAGTGTTTAAATCTGTTGCTGTCGCTTTTTTACAATATGAAAGAAAAGAGGACAACAACAGATTTAAACACTGTCTAAAGTTAATCACCGTTTTGTAGTAACACCGCTGATATTTCTTTTACTATTTTAGCGTATCTAAAAGAGTCTAAATTTCTATCATTGACATGTCTTTCCGTGTACAAAACAAATCCCAACACAACGTTTTACAGATCTGCTGAAGATATAATGTGCATACAAATCTCTGCCACAAAATTGTAACAATGAGTAGTATTTAGAAACTTATTGTAAAGAAAATAAAAGTCAAAGTAATTTTAGAACATGTGCAAAAAATTAGAACTGGAAGCGCTTTTGGGCGACAGGAAGTGAACAATCTATCATGGATTGTATATTAACACGACCTCTGCCGAAACTGTACATTAGATAACTCCATTTAACCCTTAAATGCATAGCGTATCAAAAATTATACAAGGGTTTGCAAATTTATTATAATTATTTTTTTGTGAAAAATTATAATTATTTGATTATATGAGCTAAAAATATGTTTGGCAACCGCTCGTATTTTTTTTAATGCATTCATTTATTTTTCTTTGTTTTTTTTTGTAGTTTCTGGCATTTTGGCGGGAAAACTGACAAAGATAGCTTTTGGAAAAAAATTAATAAATATTCTGCTTATATATAATTTTATAGTTTTTTGATATTAAAGTCAACTGGTTAAGAAGAACCAAAAAAAAAGAATTATTAAAAAATTTAATTTTTATTATAAATTATTATTTTTATTTTTTATTTGTTAGACCCATTTTAATAAAATAAAAATTGTTATTATTTATTTCATATTTTTTTGGTATTTTTCTATCACTGTTTTCAATTTCATACAAAAATAAAATCTCATGCGTTTAAGGGTTGAAGCCCACCTGTGACTAGTAATGACGATGGACCGCTCGTTGACGAGCCCCCTGCGCAGCGCCTGCCACACCTTCCTGCGCGCGCTGGGGTCCACGCCGGAGGTCGGCTCGTCCAGCAGCGAGAGCGGCGCTCCGCGGGAGATGCCGGCGGCGGCCGCTAGTCGACGCACGCAGCCGCCACTGTAGGCAGACACCTTGCGGTCCGCGTACTTTTCGAGACCTGGGTTTTAATTGCACACAAATAATAAAGAAATGCAAAATTCAAAAAGTTCATTTTGCAAAGTAGGTATATATAATACACGTTTCACAAGTCAAATTTTAATCTTATAAAAATATATGTTATAAATAAAATAATAAAACAATTAAAAAAAAATTTAACTCGATATATTTCGGCCCTCGGTATGGGGCCGTCATCAGTCGACGGCCCCATACCGAGGGCCGAAATATATCGAGTTAAATTTTTTTTTAATTGTTTTAATAACACTACTAATGAAAAGCTAGTAAAAGTTAAATATAATATATTTATAAATAAAATAATAAATGTACAAAAACTAGATTAAATGTTTATTTAATTTATGTAGCAATATATATACGATTAAAATTATAGGTAAAATATTATTATACAAGGTGAAATCCAATCAACCGCCCGAACACATACCGGAGACCAGCCCCCAGCACGAATCCAGGCGGCCGACCAAATCCCATCCTGTATACTACAGACTTATAGGTTACATATATAAATACATGCCTACCTCCGCCCATTCGATTAGTCTTGCTAAGAAAAACGGGCAAGAAACTTGTGGCAAGATCATGTCTTTTTTTTAACATAAACTTATAATATACATCAAATTACTTATATCTACTTTAACCAAGGGATAAGAAAATACAAGACATGCTGAAACTAGTGTTAGTAAACTCAGGCTAAACAAAAAAGGCCGGCTTACAGATAGCGTCGGTATTTATTCTGTCATAGTTGTGCATTCTCGGTAGAGATGTACCGAGTAGTCAGGAAAGCCGACTATCCGGCCATATTTAAAGTCGGCGACTAGTCGGCGATTAGTCGGCAAAAGCGCAGACAAGTCGGCATATTTATATACTTAAAATAGGGTGATTGAAATGAAACCGTAATCTTTATTGTTATTAATTTTTATATTAGTTAGAATCAGCCTTACAGTTTGTAACATAATCTAGGTTTAGGAACACTTTCTTTGGAAAATATTTGGACTTAAATCAAGAACACCATACATTTAATAAAAAAAATCGAGGTTTAAAAAGGCAAATAGGTTGAAGCGCCATTTTTGCAACTTAACAGGAGCCATTTAAACAAAAAAAGAAAAAATATTAAAAAAAAAAGCTAGTGGATTTAGAATAATTCAAGCAGAATAATATGACTAAATAAAAAAAAATATAATCCGAAGTCAGTTTTGATCAAAAAAACATCTAAATCTTTAGAAATATAAAATAAAGGAAAAACGCTTGAAGTGGTATGCGAGTAAATATTAGAAGAAAGCAAAAAGCTTTAAGTTGAATTTGGTAAATATTTAGTGTAGAGCAAAATGATTGAATCGCCCTATCACATGACTGATTAAAAGAGGCTAAACAGCTTAACTTCCATTTTTTGATTTGTCTGGGGAAAGTAAAATAACTTATTTAATAATCAAAACGCGACTATTTACAACACTGAATTAAGAACTTATTACGTCACATACGTTTTTATATACCAGAATAATAATTTTATATATTGTATATACCACCGAAAGCAATGATCGGCTTAGCCGACTAGTCGGCCTTTTTTCAACCGACTAGTCGGCCAAAGTCATAGTCAGCACATCTCTAATTCTCGGAGCTTCGATGAGCAACAGAGGGGGGGGGGAGGGGGGCGGGGGGTACGCTTTAAGAACTGAGGGTCTCACCAACAACAGAGATCCACTGCTTGACCTCCTTGTGTACATCGTCAGCGTTCAGCCCCCTGAGCGTCAGCATGAGCGTGAGGTTCTCGCGCCCCGTCAGGAACTGGTCCAGCCCGAAGAACTGAGGGCAGTAGCCCAGCGTCCAGATGTACTGCAATAGAGTACGGTTCATTAGACACCTCACTCAAAATAATATACATCGGCACGACACTGACAGTCAGAGGTGTTCAATTTTATTTATTTATAGATAAATTGAATGACTAAGTACACGCAGAACGCAGATCAATCGTATAGAAACTGAGTTTGACTGATGCATTGCTTTACTTATATAGAAATTGTGACAGTAGCAGCCCAAACTAGACCGAGGTCCGTGCTAGGGCTGGCTACATCTATTTGATCAATTTTATTGATCTATTTATCTAATCTATTACATACTTCTTTTGCCTGAACTTTCCATGTAAGGTTGTTGCCAATAATTAATCCTAAAAATCGTGAAACTTTAACTTCTTCTACTGTTTTTGAACCATAATTAATATTTAAATTTGGGGTACTATTTACGCGTTGATAAAATTTCATCGTTTTAGTTTTTTCAAGATTCGCTATTAATACATTTTTGTCCAGCCAGTCCATTATTTCCTTTAATGCATAATTTATATAATTTTCAAAGTTATCAAAATTATTACATTTTATTATTATTGTGCTATCATCTGCGAACAACACCATTGGATGAGAAACACTATTTGGCAGTTCGTTAATATATAGTAAAAACAATAATGGCCCTAATACACTGCCTTGTGGTACCCCGCAAGTAATTTGTCTAGCACCTGACACGTATTTTATAATAATAATATATATGTATAATATTACATAATTATTCGATTATTTTGACATTTAGACATTCATTTATTATCCGAAATATTATAACATTACAGTAATAGACCAAATCGTTACAATTCGGGTAATCTTTTCTGTTATTTTTTTTTTTTGTAATGTGCTGTGGATTTCTGTGTGAATAATAAAATAAAAATAAAATAAAATATTATATATGTATATAATTTTATTTTAAGCACTAACTAACATACTTTCTTCTAGCATTCTCTTCCACACACTCATCACACATGCTATCCCATCTACAAACACATCACACTCTGGTGCTTTAACGAGCAGGGAGCAGAGCATATCGAGTGCTCACATCCATTACCTTGAACTTCTCCTTGCCCAGGAAGTATCCGTTGGCGTACACGTCTCCGCGCGTCGGTCGCTCCTCACCTGTCATCATCTTGAACGTGCTCGACTTGCCCGCGCCGTTCACTCCGAGCAGACCGAAACATTCACCTGGACACACGAGATCGTCGATATAATACATAATAGGTGCCGTAAATAAATGTTATTTATTGTAACCTGGTGGTAGAGCTGATGCCGGGCTCGACTGTGGAGGTACCACCATCTTACTTGGAGACCCCCTCGAAGTAATTCGGGGGAGAGTAAGAGGACAGCTCACAGGCAAAAAACCAGGACGCCCACCATGCCTGGGACCGATGGATGGTGGCATATCCATCCCTAATAGCCGGGCCTTATATGGAACAGACTGGTGACCGGCAGCGGCGTCACTGGTGAGAGGGTTCCGGCACCGCGCTCACCAAACCGTCTGCCCAGCGTGTGTGAGTATGGGCAATTCTTCCAGGATGACCGCCGGCAGTGGCAAAATCCTGGAAAGGCTTATGTCTAGCAGTGGACGAACTAGGCTGATGGATGGATGGATTGTAACCTTAGATGGCTTTTAATGATACCGGGTGTAAATATACCACAATTTAAATTAAACCACATTTTCTAACGATCATACTGGACCACTTCTCCCAAGAAACATACTTACCATACAAACCATTCGTTCGGCAAATATTTGATATGGGCATTTTTTGAGGCAGCAACATCCGTGAAACAGCTGTTCACGTGCAGCGTTCTAAAATGGACCTTCCTATTGCGAGATAAAGTCTTTAAGTTACAGTGGAATATCTTCTTCTCTGAAGGTTTGCG
This sequence comes from Ypsolopha sequella, assembly GCA_934047225.1. Lineage (NCBI taxonomy): Eukaryota > Metazoa > Arthropoda > Insecta > Lepidoptera > Ypsolophidae > Ypsolopha > Ypsolopha sequella. The sequence continues at coordinate 4,109,249 of OW204002.1, read as the reverse complement.
CGGATATTTTTCTTCAGAGTGTGTTTCAGTGCGATCAGTGGACTACGTGATTCTATTTAATGGTCGAGGTCTATTTCATATAATATATAATCAGCTTTACTGGCCATTAAAATTCAGTCAGACGATAGCCTAGTTTTGTTAAAAATTGTTACCTTTTTTGACAGAAAAGCTGATTCCTTTGACCGCGTTGACGCTCCCTCGGAATAACTTAGGATAGTTCTTGTGTAGATTGTGGACGAGCATGGCGTCACTTATCTCGCTTCTAGCTATAAAAATAAAAAAATATTATAAATATTTAAACGCGCCAAATTAACCCTTATAGCAGGGGCGTGCATTGAATTTTTTTTCGGAACAGCAATCAGAAGGTCAACTTTGAAAATAAAAAAATTAAACATCACTTTGAAAAAAAACAAAGGTTGTTATGAAAATGTTTACTCTAGGGTAGGCAGTGCCTACCCTGGCGTTATACAAACTTTCTTTTTTCAAAGTGTTATTTAAATTTTATCATATTTTTTTTATTGCTTTTCCGGAATAATGTTCTATGCACGCCCCTGCCTTATAGTTGTAGTATAGGTACTGTGGGTGCCGAATAGGTTTTTGGTGTTGGGGTCAGCACACCACAAAGCACTTAAAAAGTTAGATTTTCACACAACACAATGCATTACTTGAATGCACGCAGGATAGGTATTTTTATTTGAGTCTATATAGTTATTTTGAATATTTAATTGATTTTATTTAGAGCGCTCGCGCAAGCCGGCAATTCGGATATTTTTCGGAAGAAGATTCATCTTTTTCACGTGGTGGCGTAGTTGTCGCTTCTTGCACTCTTTTTCTTTATTCAGCGAAGAGAAGGATGGGTATAGGAATATAGTAAAAATGAATAGTTTTTCGTTGTATGAGTGATTTGTGTGATCGTGTGTGTGCACTTATTAAATGTAAAGTAAAAAATATCAAATTAAGTAACGCGGTGCGTACAGGTAATGTGGTGGCTCAGTGGTAAGGACGCTCGACTCTCAATGTAGAGAACAGAATTTAAATCTTACCGGTCTAGCATGCACCAATGAGTTTTGAGGAATTTATATGTACAGTATTTGTATACTTGCTGAATGGTGAAGGAAAACTCTGTGAGCTAAACCGCATGCCTTAAAAAGCGGGTATTTTGTGTTCGATGTACGATGATGGCTTTATTTAGGTCCCAAATTTAGAGGCATAAAATAATACCCTACCAATATGGCCAAAACGAGTGAAAAAAGACAAAATGTCTATGGTGTTTTTTTCTCCTTACTTTTACTGTTCGGTTTGGTCACGCCACAAGTCAAACAAATTGTCAAGAAAAATTGCTTCAGACAAGACTGTATGGGCTCAGGTCCCTTTGTCTTTCCCTAAAAGGGAAGAAAATGGACAAAAAAGAGCTTTAGTGGGGCTTTTAATGATTGGTATAGGGTAATTTAGGGCTAACGTAACGGGGACGTAACAATCGACGGTGAAACGAGGTGTTGACTATCCCAAAAATAATTTAAGGAAAACACCTCTAAGACCCCTTCCGGGATATATGTCGTAACGATATGTACAGTCAACAAGAATCCCGCCTGTCTACCTTAAGTGCTAGTTTTGTGTGCAGTGGTTCACGACATCTTTAGCTAGTTTTTGTCTGCCAATAGTCATCTGATGGACCCGAAAACTGCATAAAAAATGTCTATCATAAACTTTCATTGGTCAACAAAATAAAAGGCGGGGCTAACTGAGATCGTCACATGCAAGCAACAAGGTTTTGAAACTGGATAGGCGGGAATTTTGTCGACTGTATGCAATAGATACTAATATTGCTTGGTGATCTTGTCGACATGCTCCTGCTATCGATCTTGTTGGTCGGTGGAGGTGTGTACTTGTTTAGCAGTCTGTTCCACAGTCGGTCCCAGCAAGTGTTGACCACGCCGTATTGAGCCTTATAATTATAGTGATAGATACTAACATTGCTTGATGACCTTGCCGACATACTCCTGTTCCGCCTGCACGTAGCTATCGATCTTGTTGGTCGGTGGAGGTGTGTACTTGTTTAGCACTCTGTTCCACAGTCGGTCCCAGCAAGTGTTGAACACGCCGTATTGAGCCAGGATTACTAGTGTCTGGGGCGTTAAGACGTCGTATAAATATAAGTAAACGGAACAGTAAAACAAAATGAAGTAGAAAACAGTTTAGCATACTACCATATTTTTTCTGAAACTGCCCTGAATTTATTTATTTATTTAATAGTTCCACCAACAGAATTACATACAGTTCATGACATTTGCTTTTCATTTACAAACATATATTATTATGTTCTTATAAGCATCCCAATTATAGGTAGAAACATCATTCATATTTCGTAGGACAGAAAGCAGTTACAAAAAAAGGAGACTTACTAAAGGAAAATTTCATCTTATATATCTAACATGCATTAATAAAGTAATAAAAGTTAATTACAATTTAAGAGCTTAAACCTAAATTATGATATTTACACACCTATCTCTTAATAACTATGTACAAAAAAAAAAACATTTTATAAACAAACATTTATAATAATAAGCATATTATATATACAAGGTGACTTTTTGATCATCATCCAAATTCATACTGGAGGCTTGATAAGTGATCAGTATCTTGGATCAATAACAATTTTTGTGAAATTCCTAAAATGAAATTTCGGCTTCCCATAGAAATTCACTTCCAGTCCCGAGTGAGTCACTATGGGGAGTCAAAATTTTATTTTCCGAATTTCACCAAAATTGTTATTGATCCATGATACTAATCACTTAATAAGCCACCAGTATGAATTTGGATGATGATCAAAAAGTCACCTTGTATAATAAAAAGCAAGGGGAATTAACAAATGTATCTACGGAGAAATTGATTTATAGTATGGTTATTTTCATGATATGGAATCCGTAGACTCTAGAGACAGAAACCGAGTTTTTTACTTTTTGGCAGCGCCCGGGGTACGCTTGTAGGGACTCGATAACTAGGCCATGGTGGAACAACAGAACAAAGAAGTATCCGCTTCAAAAATTTACCTTCCTACGTTCTGAAATTGCTGAGAGAACTATTGGCGCTGTGAAATAGCATTCGTTTCCAGGTGCCATTAATGGAAGCTTGAAGTTAGTCATAGATGGCGTATCAATTGCACATTCTCGAATGAAGCAGGGGCAGGGGGACTCGAAGCGAGACTTCTAAAACTCGAACTTAAAATGTGTGGAGTTCGACCAGTGGCATATTTACTCTAGGGCAGTGCCGGATTAAGACTACTTGATGCCCTAAGCAACCCGCGCCTATGGGTCCCCTATCCACTGGTAGACCAGTGTCTTCTCTTTGAAAAATGTTACGTATTTATTACAAAGAGATCGATCGATCGAAAGAGAGCATTACGTGCAAAGAATATAATACTCTTGTACTTTTATTAGAATAAGTACGAAAGAGATAAGTGTATTTATAATAAAAACCAAAGCATACCATTTTTTCATTGTTTATTCGTCTTAAATCCAGACGAAGTTTCTTGGCTATGACCAGTGCCCTGTTTTTGACGCCTACTAAGACCAGGCTGTCTCTTTGGGATCAAGCGCCTCAGCCATGTCTAAGCCATGACTGGGGAAAACCCGCAGAACATCTCCCACCGGGCCACGATCAGAAATAGCTAGTATTGAAATCCTTGAATCGTCTTAGAGCTCGTGTCGGAAGGTCCAAGGATAACCTTAAACGCTGGGGAATTTCCGCCGAAAATGCTAGCATAAACTGTCTATGCGGTGTTCCACAAACGACAGACCATCTCATTTCGTGCCCACTGTGTCCGGCTTCCTGCACTCACTTAGACCTGATGCAGGCTAATGACAAAGCTATTACAGTAGCTACTTACTGGAAAGATTTAATTTAATTTAGTTTCCACACGAAGGAGAAGAAGAAGAAGATTGTTTATTGAAATGCAACTTAGGTTTTCGACAGCAAATTCACGAACGATAGTGTCAGAGTTCTATATGCACACCTGCCTCTATATTTAACATTGATGAAGCCTCGGGGATCTCTTATAGCACTTTCGTTCGTTTTAATACCTGATTTTTCGGAAGATTTGCAAATTCACGCGAGGTGCACGCAACGAAATCGCATTTTTCATTTTTTTTCAATAAGTGTTACTTTTCATAAGCTAGAAAATATTTTATCGGTGCTGTTTGTGGTGCCCCCCGAGACGTGATGCCCTAAGCAGTTGCTTAATTTGCTTATGGGCTAATCCGGCACTGCCCTAGGGCCAAAAGGGCCATGGCCCGGGGCGGCATCAGGCTGCGAGGAGCAGCGCAAGCTGTAGGTACCTCGCGCTCAGCTTTGGGCGCCTTTCATTATCAATCGTTACGTACCTATCTGGTTTATACGTCCAAATATTTTAATTTATATTGCTTTTTATATTAAAAAAAATTGTTCATCGGAAAATCTGTAAATATTGAATTAACGGTGTTTATTTGTTCGTAAGGTATTTTTGCTGGATTTTATTTTATAATTGAAATATTTATAGGCGAGACACCTTGCAGGCCCAGGGCGCTAAATATTAAAATGCTGAGTTAGACAGATAAAACAGGTTTTTACGGTCAGGATCAAATTGCTAACAAACTCTGAATTCGGTTGTTTTTTAACTTCAATGTGCAATTTTGTCTGCTTTTTGGAATAAATAGATCAATCTAGGCATGTAATTTTAATGATACATATTTTCGTGCTTTAAAACCGATTTTATAAGCATCTAAGTATTTGCAGGAAGTGACGTAATCATATTAGGTTGAATGGGCGAATTCTTGTTAGACTTAAAGATGCGTTCAAGAAATATATTTTTTCGAAAAACATCACTAGTTTTTATTTAATAAAGGATATGCATGCTTATTTTAATATCTGTATACCAGAAACAGTTATGGAAAGTTATTCCTCGAAACGGTTTTCAAATCGTAAATATAGGTATTGAAGAAAACAAAAGAGGCCAGTTGCCGCCCTAAAAAGATAATGTTTTAGTTACCCAGAAACATACCTGAAATAGTATTATAAAAAAAAAAAACGTTATTGGACCTCTAACGTTATAAAATACAAAAACTTTTCTGTACTCAGCTCAAACGATATAAACAAATATAAGAGCGAAAAGTGGGTCAGAAAGAAAGAAGAAATAAAGAAAGAAATAAAGAAAAAAAAAAGAAAAAACAAAGAAAACAGAAAATTTATAATAATAATGAAACATTTAGAAGAAATAACGATGCAGCAACAAAAAGGTCAGCATAATGTCGCAAGCTTATGAACTTACGACGCTGGTATTCAGCCAAGGCCTAAATAATATAAGATATAATAAGTATTATTTAATTAGCTAGCAGCTATTTCTTCTATAGTGATTTGGATTAACTGCACATTCCTCACATTTGCTATTCCCTAGGCTAGTTATTGTCAAGCACGTGCTAACATAACACTCACCATGTAAACGATAGCCTGTAGAAACATGGTCACCATGAAGGATGCCGGTGTGTAGTCCCCGAAACTGAATGGATTTAGCCAATTCGAACTCGGTGAAGCTGTACACAAACAAATACATTAAATTTAATACGGAGTATAATTATACAACGTGTAACAGAAAGGTGTAACCGCATTTGAAGAGCTTATTCAGACCATGGTATAGAACAAGGCTGACCAAACCCAGGCACGCGGGCCACGAATTGGCCCGCCAAGGCATTTGAATTTGCCCACCAGCACTTCGGTCAGCCAGCTAGCCGATAAATTACTATCAGGAAAACCACTTCACAGCTCATATTAAATAAAAAGTTATACGTTATTTCATTTCATTTACAAATAAAGCAAATTAAAGCATATTTCGTCTTTTTTGTGTATAAATTACCCAATGAAAAAAGGAGTAGTGGTGGCCCGGCGCCGCGATAGTCTAATGTTGCTCACCTGGAAAATCTATTGGCCAGCCTTGGTATAGAACAACTTTTACTATGGAGCCAACACTAAAATCTCAAAAAAAAAAAAATCTGCCTTTCCATACATTTCGGCCGAGCGGCATTGCATTTTTCTATGAAACAGTCGATTTTTTTTTTCGAGATACAGGTTTTCTTTCCACAGTAAAAGTTGTTCTATACCATTGACTGAATAAGCTCTTCAAATATGGTTAAACCTTTCTGTTACACGTCGTATATTAGCGGCGGTAGCATAGGGGTAGAACGCTAGCCTCTCAATCTTGAGATCCAGGTTCGATCGCCGGTCGGGTATGCACCAATGAGTTTTTCGGAATATACCTATGTGCATAGTATTTGTTCTTACTTTCCACTTGCTGAACGCTGAAGGAACACATCGTAAGGAAACCTGCATGCCCCGAAAAGGGTGTGTGTGCCCGAAGTACGGCGATAGGGCTCACCACACATCACGTTGCGACGTAATAATCGTTGGTGAAACGCGGGTGTACCGAGTGTGGACTGTGACTTGCGTTTCACCGTTCACACTCGGAACACCTCTGACATCCCCTCGGGGATTCATGTCGTGACGATATATTTCTTTTCTTTTTTATATCGCCGCGACATAAATCCCCGAGGCGGTGTCAGAGGTGTTCTCGAGTGTGAACTGTGAGATGCAAGTCACAGTCCATACTCGATACAACTGCGTGTATTTTATTATTTATTTATTATATAGGACATCATTTGAAATCATCAATAAAAGCCTGGAAGATATTGCTATTAGCACAGATAATATAAATATCATTATTTTGTTTCTTAAGTATTGTATAATATATGTATATACAATTATACTCTTGTCTCGGGCAGATCGTTAAGTATTAGTCGAAATTTTATTCAAGTTTTCATGTTTTTGATTTTTGCCTACTTCATACAATTAAGTACAAACGAAATATGTACCAAAACCATTTGTAAATCATAGATACTCCTAGGATAGTAAAGCCGATTCTGAAGGCTTTAATTTTAGTTTTAGTGCTGTCAAAACTTAATTTTCTTCGATACAAAATAGTCTTTAAGAGTTAGAATTAGAAGCTAAATTTCTTTGGAAAATTTTAAGCTTTGACAGCACTAAAACTAAAATTAAAGCCTACAGAATTGGCTTTAATGTGTGTTTATTCCGATTGGATAACAGAATTCTTCGACGATTAGTACGTCTCAATGGGCAACGGCCCCTATCGCCGTTCTTCAGGCATAAATACACGCTTTTTAGAGCATGCAGGTTTCCTCACGCGATGTTTTCCTTCACCGTTTAGCAAGTGGTATGTATTAGCACAGATATATAACACTAGTACAGATACCTCATCCCATACATCAAAAAGATTCGCTCCGAATACTTGCTGTGAGTAGATGACGTTTGTAGTTTGCACTTACGGATGTCAGATGGCATTACCTTCCTTGTATCCCAACCACGACAAAATTGTGGTATGGCATTCGTGACGACTACGTTTGTACTGGTTCATTTAGATAGTTTAAAAAATAAATCTAGATGTCCAACCGGAATAAACACACACTATCCTAGGAATATCTATGATTTACAAATGGTTTTGGTATTTCGTTTGTATGAAGTAGGCAAAAATCAAAAACTTTAATAAAATTTTAATGAACATTTTATACATACTCGTACCTATGTTTAGCAAGACCCAAAACAGTCAGTTATTTAAAGGAGACGGTCAGTTCCCCATAAGCAAAATGCCTTAAGAGTGTACACAAATATATTGTGGTCAATGATAAAGAACAAATTCAAAATAACACGGTTTGACTATCCATTTAAAACGGACACCATCTTATAATAACTTTTTATGATAAATCGTTTTTATTTTGAGGTTATTTTCATATGGCGATGCGAAAATAAACTTAAGCGCGTTTAAAACGTTCATAGTTGTAACAATGTTTCACGATGATTCTGATATATTTAAAAGGGTCATGCTCAAATGTCAGTCGTAATGTAATCTCTATCAGAATCCAGAAGAAAAGCATGAATCGTGAAATAAAAAGCTGTGACTGCCGATTGCGTCACGCATGACTCTATCAAAGCACGCTGGAAGCGTAGTTTGTGGACTATTTGGTAGATGGCGCCCTTTCGTTTCGTTCGGTGTTCGCTCTCATGACTGGCTGCAACATTAAGTACTTATATTATTTTAATATGTGTGTCCGTGTTATTATGAAAGTGAAACTAGCTACGAATAAATCTAACAGAAATTATAGTATAAATTTATTTCATGTACGCGGTTAAGGCCGATTCTGACCATCTCCTTTAATATAATATATAAAAATAATAATTCTGAATAACGTAAAATAAAACACACTTGAATTGGAACGTATTATCACGATTTTTTCGACAAGGGCGGCAAAATATGTTATTCCATGGAAGCAAAAATTTACAAACGGTTTTCTTATTTCTTGGACATTGTCACTATACACTATACAGGCGCGGTCGCAGATCAAGATTTTGGGGGGGGGTCGTCTTGGCTCTAGTACAGTTCAAGATGCCAACTTAACAGTAAAACAGGAAAAATTTATACAACTGCCGCTTTATCGGCTCCGTAGCCCAGCGGGTAGTGTGCCTACCCGTGAAGCTCGGAGTCGCGGGTTCGAACCCCGCCCAGGGCAAACATTTATGTGATGAGCATTTGTGTTTGCCTTGTGTCCTGGATGTTATTTATCTATATAATTATGTATTTATCTATGTATGTATGTATATCAGCTGTCTGATACCCATAGTACAGGCTCTGCCTAGTTTGGGATCAGATGGCCGTGTGTGAAATGTCCCCACATATTATTATTATTATTATTATATGACAAATGGAAGCCTTCTATTGGTTTTTGAGAAGCGATTGATTATTTTTGATACGTCAGGGGTTTTTTCTGGATGTATATTTAGAAGGGCTAACCCTGTCAGCCTCTCTTCTAACATACTTGCTCTAAGCCAAGTTTTTACGCGCCTTAAAGTAGAAAATGATCTTTCTGCAGTCGCGGCGCTTATGGGGAGGGTTCCCAGTATTTTTAATAATATGTTGATATTTGGGTATAGATCGATATCACAAACTTCAATTGTAGAAGGCACACAACTAGGAACTTTTCCACTATTTTCTGCAAGCTCCCGCCTCCACTTCGAAACCCAAAGCTGATACTCTGCAACAACAGTGGTTGCAGGAACGCCTAGATAATGAGTATAAAATTCTGCTGCTTTCTTAACATTAAGGAGGTCCTCTTCGGTATGTTCAGATTTTGGCATGAAAATGCCTAAGCCAAAAATGTTCATCGTGTTCGCAGACAGACGGTCTTTTAGATCACTGGTTATGCTGTCTAGAAGTGGAATATAAACAGTCCTCCTAAAATATTCCTCGTCGTTTCCTTGATAATTATCACGGTGGGTCTGTCGAGACACAGTACGAGGCGCTTTTATCTCTGTATCTAGTTTTCGAGCTAGATCTTGTGCCTCGACAAACAAGTTGTGAAAATTTTCGTCTGCATTTTCCCGTTTACGAAACAGAACGTCCATTGTATCGTTAAGAGCATCTGTCGCTCTCTTTAAATCCAATGATATTTTTTGTAAAAAGCGACTTAGCGAAACAGTTGCTCCTGAAATTAAAACATTATGTTAAGATCATAAACATTAGGTATAAAGTAAATCTTATAAAACAAAGATAAATTAATCTAGAAGGAATCTTATTTTCATACCTAGTACGTCGGCTAAGCAAATGGATGCGATGATAAAATCTGGACTGCACAGAGCATGTCGTAAGCAATTGGCATCCGATGCAGACTTGCTGTCTTGCCAGGTTGAAATTTTCGTCAGTGCGTCACAAATTTTTACTAAAGTGTCGCCTTGAAATTGCAAATAACCATCATGCCGTTCTACCCACCGAGTATCACACAGACTTTCCAGTTTGCCACCAAGAGCGTCTTTGAAAATTCTGCTTCGTTTGGCTGAGGCATTTGCAAATGCCACCAACTTTTTCATTGTTGCTGATGCATTTCTGCAACTGGTGACCTTTGATGATTTTGCCAGGGAGTTATTCAGGATATGATTATTACAAGGGCATCTTTGAGCATGGGTTGCAGTTTTTATTAGTTCGGTTACGGCTCCCTTCACCTCAGAGGCCATAACAGAGCAACTATCTGTGCCTATTCCAACGCAGTTTAATAAATCCAAGCCAAATTTTTCACAGAGATCTATGACAATATGTGCTAAGGCGACACCTGTAAGCCTCAGTTCGTCCTTCCGCAGCACATCTTCTTTTCGGATTTCTGTGTAGGCATCACAAAATAAAACGAAGTCTTCATGAATGACATTATTGTGAAGATACCGAAATGATAAACTGAGTTGTTCTGTTGCTGAGATGTCAGTTGTTTCGTCGAATATAACAGCAAAATATTTAGCCTCTTTTACTTTATTTATTATTATCTCCTGTATCTCTTCTTTACATAAATCTATTATTTCGTTTTGTATTCTCTTACTTATGTATGTAGCATTAGCACTGCTATTTTTTAAATGGTCTTCTAATATTTTATCACCTGCATCGATCCGAAGCTTAAGTAAAGCTCTGAAATTTCCTTCATTCACAGGACTTTCATTATCATTAGTGAGAAGCGACCCTGAATCACGATGGCCTCGAAGGGCGATGTTTTGTTGACCACAGAATATTATTGTTTTAATTATGGGTGTCAAACGTTCTCTATTTTCTTCTACTTGTTTTGCTCTTTGTGATGATATTTGATTCCTGATCTCTATTGAGGGATTGTGGTAACTGATGAGAAAACTTTTTCCAGCTTCGACTGCTCTCTTGTGGTACTGGTTCTTTTCATGAACTGAAAATGCACCTTTTTCACCCATAAGATCGTCAAAAACTTTTAATGGTTCTTTCACAAACCTTTTTAATGGAGTCTGGCTACCTTTTCCTGCAGCGCTTTGCGCAAAAAGTGCACAGTACTTGCAATAGAGGCCGCGGTCTTTATGCGAGAGAACTAACCAATGGAATTTGTCTAAATGAGACCTTTGAGCGTACTTTTTAGTATCTTTTCCTTTTTTACGTACAATGTTGTATGGAAACTCATAATTCACCGGTGGTATCCAATGTCGTTCCAGTAGTGCAGCTAATGAAAAGTCATCTATATTATCGCAATTAATATGATAACCAATATCGGTCTCAGTAGATGATAAAAATGTTCTTTCTTTGGAAGGCGTATTAGTAGAAGCAGAGTGGGATATTTCATTTTCAGAAGTATTAGCATTATCTGTCGCTGAAGCACATTCATTATCACAATTGTTAGTGTTAGTATCAGTGTTTACATGCTCGTTGTTATCGCTTGTTTTAGATTTTTTTGTAAAAAAGCTATCAATTGTTCTCAAAGCGCGTTTTGAACTAATCTTCAAAGCATCACCCTGCCACCAATAAAAAGTACTCGTTAGTGTTTAAATAAAATCTTAAACGGAAAGTAGTCTATGTAACACAGCCTACTAAGGCCGCGAAACGAAAAGGTGAATCACTTTTTTGTTAACGAAAGTATCATAGCCGTCAGAAGGCTATGGAAGTATCGAAGTATGAAAGCTATCTTGCTAGCGGGTGTGAGATAGCGCTCTATGCATAAATTAAAGGCAATGCATGCTTGTGCTATTCGATTTCAATCAAATAACAAATCAGAAACTAATCAGAATCAGAAAATATCTAACTATACATGTAAGGAACAGGTTAGCAAAAACGGAAATCCTGAATTCAGACCATTGTTCTGAATTAAAAACCTGTGGAAATTTTTCTCGGAAAAATTTCACTTTGTTTTTTAATTTAAATTAGGTATTCTAAGGTAATGCACTCCATTGTGCCCCATTATGCAAAAAATGAATTAATTGCGTAATACACAAAACCAGCAATGTAACGCAAAATAACTAAATAAGCCAGCAGCGACCGATGCGACGACGCGGACGTTGCCCCTTGATGTTTTACAACTAGAGTTGAGATCGATATCGATAAAAACTAATTTTTTAATTAATTAGTTTATGTTTTAGTTTTAGTCACTACAGTTGTTCAAAACCCAGTGTAAGTAAACTCAAGTATCCAATTAGGTTACCAAGCAAGTACCAAGTATCTCTTTTTGTAGCCCCCTTAAGAAAAAGATGCAAAAAGAGATACTTACTCTACTTGATACTTGTTTGGTAACCTAATAGGATACTTGAGTTTTCAGTTTAAATAAGTAGGTAAGTAGGTAGGTACCTATCGTAGTTTGGAACACCGAAAAAAATCGTCATTTTATTCAGTAAGTAGGTACCTAGGCTAGGTAACAGATTTAAATTCAATGTTACAACGAAATAAACTATCCTGCCAAAAATTTCGATTAATCAAATGCAAAGGTATCATCCATCGATCGATCCATAGACTATCGATCGTCCGTGCCTTATCTCTAATCGGTGCGGCGGCGACGGCGGGCGGGCCGGGCGGCATCACACAAACCGAACCGACAAAGAGTTCAAAGAGTCGCCGACGGCCGACACTCCGGCTCGGCGTTACCGCCACTCGCCAGTACGACCGCGTTTGTTCTAGGTATCACATGTGTTGTTACTTTAATGTGGTTTTACTTTAGTGTAGGTACTAATCTAGGTAATAAGTGATTTTGAGTGTGGATCTTGAGCGGCTATTAGTGAACCGTTTTCTGTTCGTGAATACGGCAGAATGCTTTTATGTGCCTTGGTGAGGCTCGAGCGAGGGAACGCGTCACTGGCTCTGAGACTTTATGTGGAAAGGTACCTATCCCAACGCTCGTCATCCGGCAAACGGTCGAACAATTACTCATGCGTCCGGCGTACCAACGGGTCCTCGATAACGTGCCGAATAAGTAGGTAACTGTCTGAATTCAGGATTTCCGTTTTTGCTAACCTGCCCCTTAAACCCTGTATTTCAAGCTAGTTTGCTTTCGAATCGTACCGAAAAAGTACCTATCTAATTTAATTTTGAAACATTTAGTTAAGTTTTTCGCAAATATCAGGCTTTCAGTCCTAGTCTAGTCAATAACAGAAATAGACCCTGACAATAACTCCTCTGTCGGTAAAACTTTGCAGTGTGACTGTGTGATAAAGTAAAGTGTAAGGTCACATTCGAAGTCGAATCCAAAAGTCGAAACATCGACCTTTGGATTATTTGTCGAATGTGACCTATACACTTTACTTTATCACACTGCACAGTTTCACCGACAGAGGAGTGATTGTCTGGATCTACATACAAAATAAATCTTTATTGACTAGACTATCCGGACTTTTATGATAATAAATAACCTTATAGGAGTCGTTCAAAAAGAAAAAAAATTAGTAAGTAAAGTAACAAAAAATCACAATACCTAAACCCGGGTCTCCAGCGCGTGTTTTGGTCTACACAATCAACAAAAACACCTCAACAATCAACAAAAACCTCTACACAAAACATTTTTTTGCTACACATTTTTAGTCGCATCAACAATGTTTTTGCTTTCCATGTCTGACGGAAAACATATACACATTTGCCCCCGCGCGGGTGAAGAGGGGCAGGGTATGATCAATTTTGTTGACAGGTATCTCTCGGTAGCGTTTGCATTGAGTATTTTTGTGATTATGAAAGTATAGACGGCGTGTGTAGAGAAACATGTGTAGCGAAACAATGTTTAGTGTAATTTCGCTTTCGCTGGAAACGCGCCATAACCTAACAAACACCCACACATAGCAAAAGCGATATGCTAAAAAGAATTTATTTGGACTTACCATGATTTATTCACATTGCATCACATCAGTTTTTTTAACAAAGTAAATAAAGACTTTCTTTTCGCTTAAATTATATCCTTTGATCCTTTAGCACAGTAAACAAATACGAAACAGATTCAACGGTTGCAACTCCGAGCCGATTGATCAACGAATGATCGAGGCGAGCGAATCGGGCCGCCGCGCCGGCCGCGCCGCCCGCCGCCGCGATTGCGCGGGAGGTGGAAGGAGAAGGGGGGGCGGGACGAGAAGATTCAGATCGGGGCGTCGTCATCGGTCGTCGGCCGCCGCCGCTGGATTTCGCGGGCTTTTAAAATTTTGGTTTGCACCGGGTGCCTATCAGCATATTTTTTAAAATATTGGATTACTTTTTAATCGTTATTTTTAATCTTTTTGACTAGTTAGTTAGAAGGCAGATAATAATTTGTTTGGAATGTTCGTAAACCTTTAGCTTTAGGAGATTTGATTTTGTCAAGTTGGCGTGATTTTGGGGGGGGTCATGACCCCTGTGACCCCCCCCCTCGGACCGCCACTGACACTATATGCCTGAACACATCATATTTCCGTTGAAACTAGAGGGTGTCGCCTCGCTGCACTCGGCTTCCTAAATTGATTTATATGTAAACCTAGCTCTGCTCGTCGTCACACCTATTATTGACGTTTTTAGTGAATAAAAGATTTTCGACTCATCATACTATACGATATGCTCGAGACAAGCAAGTGTATACAAGTATATACATAATACATATATTTTACATTACTTAAGAAAATAACCCAATCATTGATGAACGCCCCTTCCATAATGGTGGCAGCGTTTCCAAAAAATCATACAGTTTTTTACCTGTATGCTGTATTTCCTCTTACTCACTGACCGCAGATATGCCTAAATTGTTTATTTTTCAAGACGGGACAAACGATATCGCGATGCAGCTGACAGGCACCGCCATCTGTTGGCATAGGTGCTTTGATGTCTAGCTTTTGTTTATTTTATTTTTATTTATTTATAACGCCTTTTGCACATTTACACAAATAACTTAAAGACAAAAAACAATTAAACATGGTGTACAAGGGCGGCTAATAGAATGGGGTCTCAACGCCTAGCTAGTACTTTTATTTCCTTTCTGTGTCAATAGATGGCACTACGTGTTTCATTTAATACATTTTAAAATTGACAAATTGCACATTTCAAAATTTTATTATCACAAATTTGATTTTTTTTAATCCTTTTTGTACAATTAAAACCAAAATAATATAACTACTTCACTGCCATCTGTAGTTCAATTAAGAACTACTAATACCTTCCGGCAAGTACAAAGTATCGTGAATGCTCTTGAGCGTTTGACCTCTACCTAACATAAAACGGGATGAGCGCCATCTAGCAAAATGCTCATGTATTATGACAACTAAATGTCTACAGATGCGATATCGAAAGAAATGCAACAGAGTTTTTACCTAACTATGCCTAACAAATGAATGTGTCTCTCTTCATACAAACGAAATACCAAAACCATTTGTAAATCATAAATATTCCTAGGATAGTGTGTGTTTATTCCGATTGGATAAAAGAATTCATCGACGATTATTACGTCTCAATGGGCAACGGCCCCTATCGCCGTTCTTCAGCCATAAATACACGCTTTTTAGAGCATGCAGGTTTCCTCACGCGATGTTTTCCTTCACCGTCTAGCAAATCGTATGTATTAGGTAATACAAGTAATAAATACTAAAGCCAATTCTGAAGGCCTTAATTTTAGTTTTAGTGCTGTCAAAGCTTAAAATTTTCCAAAGAAATTTAGCTTCTAATACTAACTTTTAAGGACTATTTTGTATCGAAGAAAATGTTGTGTTGACAGCACTAAAACTAAAATTAAAGCCTTCAGAATCGGCTTTATTATGCACATAAATTCCGATTAACTCATTGGTGTATGTCCGAGCGGGGATCGAAACTGGGTCTCAAGATTGAGAGGCCAGCGTTCTACCGCTTGAGCCACCGCTGTCACTACGACTTATGTGAAAAGATATGTGTAATATTTTTTTTTCTCTGTGGCTGAATGGTAGGACGCTATCCTGCCAACTCAAAGGTCGTGGGTCCAGATTCTAAAAGCAAAGATAAGCCCTTACCGTACTATGACAGCACCAAAATGTTTCCACCTTTAAATGGGTGACGCTCACACGTTTGGAATCAGTGCTCATCTGAACACAGTGATAGTTGGACGCCTTGAGTGCGCTTAAAGTTAATCATTTTAACAACTTTAGTAGTCTGATCAGTTTGCCGACCGCAGGTAGACAGATTGCGCACTCAAAAGTGTGCGCGCGTCGGAATTATGTTAACGCACGCATACAAAAACAATGCAATAGATTTTAGGTGCCAGGGCTCATCTAAAGTTTTGAAATCTTTGGCTGAAAGTACGTTAAGCCGTTGGTCTATTTGTACCCGAAATACGGAGATAGAGCTCAACGCCCAACACTCTGGGACATAATAATCGTCGGTGAAAGGTGTTTATACTGTGACTTGCATTTCACAGTCCACAAACACCTGTCATCCCCTCGGGGCTTCATGTCGTGATGATGTTAGATTTAGCAATTAAGCAATCTGGTCTAATATAAGATTCATAATAATTATAATTTGTAAAAATTTACGTCATAATTGCGAGTAATAAACAGAAAAATACTTTTCTGTCAAATTATTGAATTCAATGTTGGTTAAGTTTAATCAAAAATCACGTAATTAATTTATGTAATATATAACTTTAAATTCTCGCGTTTCGTACACATTATAATATATAATCGGGTCTACCGCGATAAATTTTTACCTTTTTACCTTTTTAGGTGCCGCCCCTTTTCGTAAAAAGGTGAAAATTGATCGCGGTAGACCCGATTATTATTATAATTTATGTAATGTAAATTGTAATTATTTTGTAACTTTATTTTTTAAGCATGCACTGCAACAATATTGCAATGCCCAACAACGGGTATCATGTAATTGAACTTTATAATACAAGTTATTATTCCATCCATCCATCAACCTAGTTCGTCCACTGCTGGACATAAGCCTTTCCAGGACTTTGCCACTCCCGGCGATGATCCTGGAAGAATTGCCCATACTCACACACGCTGGGCAGGCGGGTTGGTGAGCGCGGTGCCGGAACCCTCGCACCAGTGACGCCGCTGCTCGTCACCAGTCTGTTCCATATAAGGCCCGGCTATTAGGGATGGATATACCGCCATCCATCGGTCCCAGGCATGGTGGGCCTCCTAGTTTTTTGCCTGTGAGCTGTCCTCTTACTCTCCCCCGAATTACTTCGAGGGGGTCTCCAAGTAAGATGGTGGTACCTCCACAGTCGAGCCCGGCATCAGCTCTACCACCTTGTACTACATGAATGCAATAAATGAATTATGTATAAGGTCAAGTTACCGCAGCACTTGGTGGAGTCAAACGCTTGTTCGGAGATAACGGCGATGCTCGGACACGAGGCTCGGTTGAGTCGACAGAACGCGTTCAGTCGTGCTACGTTGGTGGCCTGAAAACGATACGGGAATTTGAGATTAGGCCTTAACGTCAGTCCCTTAGCACAAAGTGCATAACTTAACCGACTCCGTAGTGGGCACCAAGTGACCAAATGTAATAAAATAAAATAAATGCTTACATGACAGCCGCGCTACCGACTACGCTACCACACCCCCGACACTTCATAGTCAAGGCTCAAGTTATTTACCTACACTCTCACGCGCGCATCTGGCTTGTGTGTGTGCGTGAGCTAGTCTAGGGCTGGCAGCAATCGTGTGAGCGTCGTCGCCCGGGAGGGACACAATATAAGTCAGCAACTTATGTGATTCTCTTCCTAAATTTTAGCGTAGTCCAATTTCTGGTTCCCCGTGGATTAATCAGTATTAAAAAAATATATGTATATATATATATATAGTATGCCTAAGCTTAGTAGGTACCTATATAGTTTCGTATGCATAAATGATCATCATATAATTAACAACTACTCAAACATAAATTTTGGAAAAAAAATGAAAACTTGTTAAAACATGGAAAGTTATAAATACTGATTTTATTGTTCCAAATGCGTTACTGAACGAAATTGTAAGGTTTGATCACGCAATTCTAATTTTTGAAAAAAAGTTTTCCAGGCATCCATAAACACTGCAATAACGCACCATACTGATTAAAAATCAGTATCGTGATAAAACTTTGTAACAAAACACGCGCGCAGCAAACGAGTGGTAATCGAGCTCTGCCTGACTCCAGATTTCCACTAACTTGCGGGGGACCGCGGGGGACGTTAAATTCGCGCGGGGAGGAGAGTGTCGCTTCTTTACGTAGTAATACTTTATATTCTCTGACGCTACCGAGGTTCGTATCTGGAACAACGA
Organism: Ypsolopha sequella; assembly: GCA_934047225.1. NCBI lineage: Eukaryota > Metazoa > Arthropoda > Insecta > Lepidoptera > Ypsolophidae > Ypsolopha > Ypsolopha sequella. The sequence continues at coordinate 4,091,150 of OW204002.1, read as the reverse complement.
TTTTCTCTGAGCGAGACAACTAATTGCCACGCCCCCCCTTCCAGTGCGGAGTTCATCCGTTGATTCGTGGGACCCTTAAGAGATACTAATTTACATAGTCCTGCAATCAGTTCGCTTCCTACTTTTTGAAATTTTATCATCATTTGTTTTTTACATTGACATAATGTAGTGAATGTCCGAATGTCAATTTTTTGGATGGAGAAATGTTTTTTTTCTAAAGTGGCACCACTTCGCAGTTAAGGTTAAACGTCAGTCGCTTAGCACAAAGTGCATAACTTAACTTTGTATTTCTTGTTTAGAAGTTAAAAATTGTAAAACATTTTGGTATGTGGCAGTTAACACCAATAGTTCAGTATTAGTGAGGTTTATAAAGAATGAGTTTGAAATTTTATGCACAATTAGTCTTGATCAGGGGCTCTACCGCGTAATTCTCATTTGTATCAACTTCAAGCAAATGCATGTGAAATTCAACGCGTGCAAAAGAGATGGCATGTTAGGCGGGCGTCGTCGCACGCACGTCAAATTTCAATCTCAAGTTGATGTTGATGAAAATGAGAATTACGCGGTAGACCCACTGGTCCAAACATAGTTAAAACGGCATTTTAATCAGATCCATATTTGGACCAGCGGGCCTATTATGTATCTCTAGTTGCTAACTGGACGAGGTGCGTATCATAAAAACATAGATATACTATTGAATTCCGATTATCTAAGGTAATGTTCGCACTTGAAGTGACGACACAGTTCGTAAATAGTTCAATACCCATTAAAGGCAATTTTGAAAATTCAGTTTTTATCTATATTTTTGATGATAGGCACCCAGTCCAGTTGGCAACTAAATATACAGATAAGGGGGGCTGATCATGACTAATTGTGCATTAAATTTCAAACTCATGCTTTGTAAACCTCACTAATTCTGAACTATTGGTGTTAACTGCCACATACGAAAATGCTTTTAAATTTTTAACTTCTAAACAAAAAATACAAAGTCAAGTTATGTACTTTTTGCTAAGCGACTGACGTGGTGCCACTTTACAAAAAAAAACATTTCTCCATCCAAAAAATTGACATTCTGACATTCACTACATATGTCAATGTAAAAAACAAAAGATGATCAAAATTTCAAAAAGTAGGAAGCGAACTGATTGTAGGACTATGTAAATTAGTATCTCTTAAGGGTCCCACGAATCAACGGATGAACTCCGCGCTGGAAGGGGGGGCGTGGCAATTAGTTGCCTCGCTCAGAGAAAATCGTTGTTCCAGATACGAACCTCGGTAGCGTAGTCGGTAGCGCGGCTGTCATGTAAGCAGAAGGTCGCAGGTTCAAATCCTAGCCCAAGGAATTTTTTCAAATATATTTTTGCTTTTAAATTTGTTTCTGATTGGTTGCAAGTTTGTAATGCACTCTAATAATAATTAGAGTATTCAAAGCGATGGATTTCGCAATAAAACATAATCATAATATCTATTGTTAATCAATTGTTACCGATAATCAATAATTCTACTGGTTAAAAGACAAGATCATGGCCCGAATTCATTTTACCCGTCTAATTTCAGAAGGCACGATCGCGCTCTGAATCAATAACGTTTAAAGTACAGCTGTACTTACACGTTCCGCCGTATGTGCATTCGGTTAGCCAAGCAATAATCACCTGTATCAAAATCTTATTAGAGGCGATTATTGCTTGGCTCATTGAATACACACACGGTGGAACGTGTACGGAAGGCAGAGTAAAAATTTAGTATAACCTTAAGCAGTGCGAGTGCGAAGTTCTGCATCGGTATGACGTAGCCGATAATGGCGATGATGACGTCCTCGACCGCCCACCGCGGCTCGTCCTCGTCTTTCAGGAACTCGCGCCCAGACACGATGATCGGCGTTATCAGACCTGCGGGATGTACTACCTTTGTACTATCGAGGAAACTGTCAACGCCCTCATGAGCGTTTTATGTGTGCATTACTAGATGGCGGCAAAATTCGGAAGAGTCTAGTGGATCTCGGTGGGCATACTGGATAAACCTGAAGGCTAGGAGTATGATAAATTAACCTTTCGTGTGTCTAGTCAAGGATCCGGTTGGTCGATACAATAAATTCAATTATTTTATTTTTTATAACGCCACGCCAGAATTCAATAGTCAAAAAGTCAAACGATTCAATTTATTTTCAATTTTTATTATTTCTATAAAAAAATATAACATAACAACTACAAACACAAGTTACCAACCTAAAACCTTCAAAAACTAACCAATTGTTTTAACCAGGCCAGATTCGCCTACATAGAACTTAACAGCAGAAATAAATACTTGAACTCGCAAACAATGACGGACGAAATAAAAGTAAAACTTTTATAATGGAAATTGTGCACGCTTTCTGTTAAAAAGATAGACTTATTGCTATCAATAAAGTAGTCAAACAACTTTATACTTAAAAGAAACTCCACACGTGGAGGTACAAATAAATATCACGATCCCAAGACCCAAGTAGCAGGGCTGGCAGAGACGACATACACACCCTCTCACACACATACACACCCTCTCACACACATACACACCCTCACCCATACACACGAAACTAAACTAGACTAAATTAAACCTAAACTTAATCCATCCATCCATCAGCCTAGTTCGTCCACTGCTGGACATAAGCCTTTCCAGGACTTTGCCACTCCCGGCGATGATCCTGGAAGAATTGCCCATACTCACACACGCTGGGCAGGCGGGTTGGTGAGCGCGGTGCCGGAACCCTCGCACCTGTGACGCCGCTGCCCGTCACCAGTGTGTTCCATATAAGGCCCGGATATTAGGGATGGATATACCGCCATCCATCGGTCCCAGGCATGGTGGGCCTCCTGGTTTTTTGCCTTTGTCCTCTTACTCTCCCCCGAATTACTTCGAGGGGGTCTCCAAGTAAGATGGTGGTATATCCACAGTCGAGCCCGGCATCAGCTCTACCACCTGAGAATTTAGTTTATTTTTCATTTTTATAAATTATATATATATTTTAATTTTATTATATTGTTAAGTAATTTGTGTTAACTGTCTGTCTAGATTTTAAGCTTAGATTTAAATTAGTTTATGTGTATGTTTGGATTGTTAATATTGACTAGTTTTTTGTAATTTCTATTGATGCTAATGTTTTCTGATAATGCTGTGTTCACCTGTCATTGATGGCAACACCAGAACAAGGACCAATGTACATCTATTTATGTTGTTTGTGTTGACATTGTTGGTGTACCTTTATTATAAATAAATAAATAAATAAATTTATAAATACACTTACCAAAGACAAAGAGCAGAGCGACCATAATGATGGAAGCGGCGCGCTCCTCCGCGAGGAAGCTGATCAGGTATGCGGTCGCGAAGAATGCAGCTCCTCCACACAATAGAGTGGTGAACAGGGCCGCTGGGGATATACAAATTTCAATTAAAGAATTAAGAGCCCGCTCCAAATCGTTCAAATTCAAAATTCAAATAGTTTATTTTGCAAAGTAGGTATATAAAATACACGTTTCACGAGTCAAAATTTAATCTTATAAAAAATATATATGTAATAATAGTAGTCTATGCTATAAGGGCGCAAAGGAATAAATTACGAGGACGATTTAAATAACGAGCGTAGCGAGTGTTTTAAACGTAACCGAGTAATTTATTGCTTTTACGCCCGTGTATCATACTACGTTTTTCAATGCATAGTGTGGGGAAATAAAACAAATATAATTTTGTGAACTTTAAATTGTAATTGGCTCAAAAGGACTGTATCCGGAGCCGTTAAACATTGGAAAAAAAAGTATGACATTTATGGTACACACTGTGTACTGTACTACACAGGAAAGGCTGCAGGTTAGCCAACTATTGTAAATAAATAAAAAAAATAATAATAATAAAGCCCTAGGGCAAAATAATCGACTTTTTGTTCGGTTTTGATGCATAAAAAGTGGGCCTTTACGAGCACATGCATTGAAAAAGAATTAAGAACCCGCTCCGAATCGTACTTCATACAAATCTAAAAACCATAATAACTCGCGAAAGTGGAACAATTCAATCAAATAAATTTTAGCCTTTCATTTAGACAGTCAATATGAAGTGGTGTATGTCCCTGATATTTTCACAAACATCGCGTCAAAGACCAGAAAAATATTTAAAATAATGGGTTTTAGCCCTAAAATCGAGTACTTTTACAAGGCTTCGTTAAGTGACTTATGAACATTTAACAAGCAAAGTAAGCACATACACCATTTGGAAATATCATTAATATTCTACAGAATAAAAAATAACAAATAATCGAGACACAATTAAGGTATTCGGAGATAATAATCAAGAGCTATCCGTCATTATGTGCTTGGTCAAATCAACTGTATTACAAAACCACTAGCTCCGTTATGTAAAACGACTAAATATGAAACGTTAAGCTGTTTTACAAAATAACACGCAGGATTGTATAAACGTTTTGCGTTAATGCGGCAGGTCAACGTCAAGCTGTTTTGTAAAATAGCGTGAAAATTATAAACTTTGGATTATGAGTTTCGTTAAAAACTAAATTTGAAAACTAAAGGATCACTATCTAAACTAAAAGATCACCAGAAACCTAACACACTGCTGTTTGCTTCGCTCGTCATCGCACCTATTTTTAACTTTTGACATTACGTCTAAACATAAGTAGCAGTGTAGGATAGGCATGATGACAAAAAAAAATTAATTAATCCGTCAGTTAGATTATCAAAAAATATTGGACACATATTTTTTCTTTTGTCAATTAGACAAAAAATTATGAAGATATAGCCCGCTAAATTTCCGCGTGACGTCACGCCTAAGTAAACTTTTTACCTAGGCGTGACGTCACCAGCCCCCACTTCCAAACTTTGACGCGCTTTATCTCTGTCATTTTTGTTTGATTGATAAAAGAAAAAATACGTGTCCAATATTGTTTCTTAAATATCTTGCCAATTTGGTCAGCCTTCTAGGGCGGCCTTCCCCTCTATTCTGTATCTTTAGTTGCCAAATGGACTAGGTGCCTATCATCAAAAACATAGATAAAAACGGAACTTTCAAAATTGCCTTAAGTGGGTATTGAACTATTTAGGAACTGTGTCGTCACTTCAAGTGCGAATATATCCTTAGACAATCTGAATTCGATAGTATATCTATGTTTTTGATAATAGACACCCAGTACAGATGGCAACTAAAGATACAAAATAGGCTCTCTTGTCGAGCTGTACCTTCCATTTGCGCACCACACATTTCTATCGCCACTTAACTTTCATTCATCCTCTCTACATATCCAAACCACCGGAGCATTCCTTTTTCTATTCTAGTCACTACATCTTCTTTCAGGCCACAACGATCCCGTATGTCGATATTTTTCACTCTGTCATTCTATGTTAAGCCACAAATACTTCGTAAGGAACGCTAATGTAGTACTGCAAGGTTGATGTGATCTCCACAGTACATGAGCATGAGCGCTGCGAAGACTCGTCCAAAGCCCACATAAACCTAAAGTCCCTTTCAATAGAATCCGGCAATAATGTAAACAAGATAATTATTAGACAGTTGTCTATGATCATAGTGTTGTACCTACACTGATGTCAAAGTGAGTGATTGTTATATTGTTATGTTGTTATATTGTTAGATTTTGGGCTTTCAGTACAGAAATAAAATTAATAAAATAGCTTTTGCAATATTTCAAAACATAGGGCAAGGCTCTTTAAAAAATATGAATTAAATTATGTTAGAAAATTTAATAGAATAGAATAAAAATGTATTCAGTATAATATACACATGCAATAATCAATCGCGCCGCGCGTCATTCGCTTGTGTCAGATTCATCATCACTTGACGTGTCACCGGTCACAGTTATTATAAAAGGCTTTGTTACAGCATCACTAGCCACATCCACATCCTAATGAATAAAGCAAGCCAAACCCATACCTGACCAAATCAGCTGTTGCGGCCGGTCGGCCATTACAAATTTTCATTTCAGCCAGTACAAAAAAGGTTTGTGAAAAGACATCACTAACTTTCCAAAGACATTTAAGACTTCGATGATAAAAAAAATAATATGGCAGTTTTACCAACTATTGAAATTTTCTTCATCCGAGTATTTTTTATTAAAAAACTATCATAAAGAAGTTATTTGGTGTATAAATGATTGTAAGAACAATGTATGGTTCCTTGAAATGTGAATATGATCAGAATTGATATTCAAATGTTAGTAATTTCTAAGTAATCATGTTTAAATTGGTTTGTTTACATTATTGCCGGATTCTATTGAAAGGGACTTTACACGTACAACGGTCGCGGTAAACTACACTGCGGTCGCTGTAATCTGACTTTTAAAACCAAGCTGGGTTTCGCGAGTCATATCCGCACTCATCGCCGTAGAAGTCCTACAAACCATGACGTCGCATGAGCTACTTACTCAACAAATGTCCGTCATAATGTGTACACGAGCCACTTACCGAGGAACTGTCCGTCGTTAGTAGTGTGATCGTGGTCCAGCGTGGCGGCGGCGATGACCGTCGGTAGTGCCAACGTGACGGTGTACACCAACAAGTTGTACGTTAGAGTGGTCAGCCAATAGAGCGCCGGCGGACACCCGGTCATTATGTGTATGTGGCGCGCGCCGGACTTCCGCTCCTGACACGGCAATGTCACCACGTTCAGTTTTACCGACATGAGTACTGGAAAATTAAAGTAATTTTATACAAACCGTTTTTTAGGGTTCTGTACCTAAAAGGTAAAAAAGGGAACCTTTATGGTGTGAGACTCCGTTGTCCGTCCGTATGTCACAGCCTCATAACTTTAGCACCGTTAAAGATCAAGACATGAAATTTGGCAAAAAAATAGCATTAATTTGCCCACATATCACGGTGTAAATAAATTTATAAAAAATTTGAAATTGTTCAAAATATTTCTAAAACCAAAGTTAGAAAATTAAAAAAAATATTATCCTAAAATTACAACATGGGTATTAAATTGTAGGTATTAAAAAGCTGTTTGTAAAAATATATAGTTTGGCTTTATTTAATTGCATCTATTTCACGAAATCCTTGAAAAACCACAAAAAATTGGATGTCCTCCCCATTATCTCCAAAACTGGTGGACCAAAAAATATGAAAAAAAATCATGGTAATATGTGTTTACGTAAAGATTACAGGAAAAATAAAGCGGTTGAGAAGTTTCATGGAGCGTGCATCTTATAGCGAAATGAAACAGCATGACATTTGACCACGCCCAAAACTGAGTTGGTCGCGTCATGACGACCATCTTTAATATTAATTAAAGCATTCCGCTATCTAGAGCTTTGAGTGCTAAACGAGACTTTATAAGAAAAGCTAGCGATGTAATGATACCGATACCTATACCGATATATCGGCATCGCCGATTTAAATACAGCCGATATAAGAGTTTGAAAATGATTTGCGAAACAGATTATCTGCTAGTAATTTGAATAAACTATGTTTCAGTAGCAAACATTTTCCTAAAGTGAACTTTGATTATTAATATTGATTTACTTTTGATTTGATTGCTTGATAATTACCTAAATAAATGTTTTCTTTGATTATGATTTGCCATTTTTCATTATTTTGAATTTCAATTTTTGTCACACTTTACAAAATCGAGTCTCTATTTATCGGTATCGGTATCGCCGATTATTTACTTCGATAATCGGTATCGGTATCGTGTCGGCAAATTCATGTATCGTTACATCCCTAAGAAAAGCAGTGACCAGATAATAGTTGTGTGCTATTTATATATGAACCCAAGTTGTTTGTTAATATATTCTATTGTGGAATTATTCTATCTAAAACACATCTATATTCTGAGGATAATAATTTAAGACAAAATCTCTCAGCTATCTGCAAGCGTCTTAAATGTAGAGGAGGAATGCAAGTCTCACACTGCATGGCGTTTATTGGTGTTGAACACATGGCACCTGTTATGTTTACTCACCGACAGCGACGACAAGGGCCCAACCCACGGTGTTTTCCTGCGACTTCGGCATCGTTAACGTTTGTTCCATCATCATGTAAGCCCCCTGTATCGGGTGATTGTTCGTCGTCACAGTTCTGCCATCCGCCCAGGGCAAGCTGTTTGAGGCTAGGATGTTAGAGAGCAAGTTCAGAGCTATGGGCGCGGTGTGGCGTACCGTCGTCGAATAAAGGACCTTAGCGTCTGTGTCGTTGAGCTCAATTCCGACTAGATACTTGTTGTATTCGCGTGTCTTCTCTTTTCGTATGCGCAGGATGTCTGTAAAAAGAGTTTTATATCAATCTCAATATATCGGGACCTCAAAGGTCATAAAAGTCTGTCACATGTACGTTCTATCCATGAGCCCGTATTCGTCCACTGCTGGACATAGGCTTCCCCAATATAACGCCACTCTTGGCGGTCCTCAGTCATCCTCATCCAGCCGCCACCCGCAAACATCCTTCAGATCGTCAGTCCAGCGGCCACGAGGGCGGCCTACGCTGCGCTTTGCTGTACGTGTTCTCCATTCCAATGCCTTACGGCCCCAACGGTCATCACGTCGGCGACAGATATGGCCAGTCCACTGCCACTTCAACTTACTGATTCGGCAGGCTATGTCGGTCACCTTCGATCTCTGACAGATATCTTCGTTTCGGATTTTATCTATCAGAGATATCCCAAGCATAGCCTGCTCCATAGCATGTACGTTACGTTACACAATTTTTAATTTTACTCAAAATAAAATTTCGCCCGATGTATGTACCTGCGCTGAAGACCAATTTTAGTACCGCGGGAAACTTTGTTCTACCAATAGCAAAGTAGAGCAATTGACACATACAGGTCTTTCACAGGTTATTTACCTCTGACAGCTGTTCTATGTCCAGTACTTAAGAAACATTTTCGATCCGCCTAGCTTGAGTGATAAACTTTAAACGGTCTGTACATATCAGTATAGAGTCTACAGCGATGCTAACAGTACATGATGGAGAAAGTCATCAGGAAAAACAATGTCAGTCGCAAGATTTGGAGGGTAGAAGTAAAATATCGAGCAACGATTGTAACCAGCCCAATAATAGTCTAGCGGTGACGACAACCGAGGCGACAGAATCTAGAACCGGTCCGGTGACAACATCCCCACCCGCTCCGCCGCCGCCGCCGGCGCAGCCCGCACAACAGTAGATAAGTTTAACGGATAATGCGAAGAAACAAAACAACGGCAGCAGTCACACGAATGCAAAGACGAATGTAAACAAGAAACTGCAACAGAACGTGTCCTATACGGATATTGTTAAATCAGATGAACGAAATTTGAATTCTATAAATAAAGATTCGAATGATTCATGGCAGGTAGTAGAGAGTAGAAAAAGTAGATTACGATATCGTTATGCCGGAAAATCTGGCCAGGCACGTGATGATGAGGGAAAATTTAGAGCCGCGGATGTTAAGGTCCCGATTTTTATTACGAACATCCACAAGGATACGACGGAATTGGATATTATAAATTACATACGGAGGATGACACAGGAAACTGTCGTCCTAGAGAAAATATCTATTCGAAAACGATCTGATCACAACGCTTATAAGTTTTTCGTATCAAACGAAAAGGTAAAAACTTTCTTGAATGAAAATCTTTGGCCCAAAGATGTTATATTTCGGCGTTTCGTGAGTTTTAAGCACAAAGGTGCGTATAGCGAAAAATCTGTTAGCGGCAACTTACAACAAAACTATGTATAATACGACTTTATGTAGAATAGTAAGTTTTAACTGCAAAAATGTTAAACGCTCTGTGCAAAGTATCAGAGAATTGTGTCGATCTTGTGACGTAATCTGTTTACAAGAAACGTGGTTGTTACCGAGCGAATTGTCTTATCTGTGCAGTATAGATAACGATTTCAACTGTACGGGAACCTCGGCGGTGGACACAACGGCAGGGATGTTGCGGGGGCGGCCTCACGGAGGGGTTGCTCTGTTTTGGAAAAAATCTGTTTTTGAAAATGTGTCAGTAATAAAGTGTGATAATCCCCGTATTTGTGCAATAAAAATTGTGACGTGTGAAAAGTCTTTTTTAGTTATAAATGTTTACATGCCTACGGATAAGTATGAAAATCAGTCATTGTTTATGGATTGCCTGGGCGCGGTGAGTGCCATTGTTACTAATGAAAATATAGAATATGTTTACGTTATGGGTGACTTTAATGCGCATCCTTCGGAAATGTTTTTTAGGGACCTTACAAATTTTTTTAAAGACCTACAGTGGTCATGCGCCGATACTGAAATCTTAGGCTTAGACTCTGGAACTTACACTTTTATTAGTGAATCACATGGATCGCGTCGATGGTTGGATCACTGTTTGGTCTCAACCTCGGCCATGTCTACGGTTGAAAAAGTCGAGGTTAAAGTTGATGTAACGTGGTCAGATCATTTTCCTTTAATAGTTGAATGTAATATGAACCTAATAAAACCTAAACTATCTATTAGTACACCTAGGATCCCGAATAAAATTATTTGGGGAAATAGAGAACCTGAACAAATTAGTATGTATTCAAAAATTTGTCACGAGAAGCTTAAAAACATAGATTTTCCTGTTGAGTTTCAGACATGTTCTGACCGATCTTGTAATGACGCACAGCATAAATACACTATCGATCAAATGTATAATGAGATAATTTCTATTTTATGCGAAGCTGCTACGGCAACATATGAGAATAAACATAATTTTAAAAGAAAAGTTGTGATAGGCTGGAACAAACATGTCAGCGATTCTCATAGGGAGGCAAGACTTAAGTTTCAAAACTGGATATGGCACGGAAAACCTAACGTGGGTATTGTATATCATGAGATGTTTGAAAGCAGAAAAATCTTCAAATCACGCTTAAAATGGTGTCAGAATCATGCTGAGCAAATCAAAATGGATATGATTGCGTCTCACCATTCCAAAAACGATTTCCGAAACTTTTGGAAAGCAACAAATAAATTAAACAATAAGTCTGGTCTCCCCGTGAATGTTGACGGCATTGCAGACCCTAAAGATATAGCGGAGGCGTTCAAAGATCAGTTTATTGTTAAGTCGCCTTTAGGTCCATCGCGATCCGTACTGAATGCTGAGACACATGGTGAGCAGTTGGATAACATAGTGTTGGCCAAGGATGTTACTAAAGCGATCAAAAATATGTCGAGGGGTAAATCCCCAGGTCACGATGGTCTCAGCATTGAGCACCTCCAACATGCTGGGCCTCACCTACCAAGAGTACTAGCTATGCTGTACACATTTTGTCTAGGTCACACATATCTACCTGACGATTTAATGAAGACTTTGGTGGTACCGATTGTAAAAAATAAGACAGGTGACGCGTCAGACAAAACCAACTACCGACCCATATCACTGGCAACAGTTGTATCGAAGGTCTTGGACAGTGTATTAAATTTTCAATTAAACAAGTATCTACACATCCACGACAATCAATTCGGTTTCAGACCTGGGTTGTCAACAGAAATGGCTGTTTTATGTTTGAAGGAAACTGTCAAATATTACTCGTCTCGAAAAACTGCTGTTTATGCTTGTTTTCTTGATCTGTCCAAGGCTTTCGATCTGGTCAGCTACGATATTTTGTGGGAAAAGTTGAAAAATACTGATGTTCCATCTGATATAACATCAATTTTTAAATATTGGTATAACAACCAAGTTAATATTGTTAATTGGGCGGGCACATGCTCGGATCCATACAGGATGGAGTGTGGAGTTCGTCAAGGTGGGTTAACCTCTCCTGTGCTATTTAACCTTTACGTGAACGCACTGATTGAGGAGCTCAGCAGCACCCACGTAGGTTGTCATGTAGACGGTGTCTGTGTCAATAACATCAGCTATGCGGACGATATGGTGCTGCTGAGCGCCTCAGTCGATGGTCTTGTGAAACTGTTGAGGATCTGCGAAAGATATGCTGCCTCGCACGGATTATTATACAATGCCCGCAAGAGTGAATGCATGGTCTTTGAGACCGGGTCGGGTTATCACATGGATGTACCACCTATTAAACTGAACGGTGCAACATTGAATAGGGTGCAACAGTTTAAGTACTTGGGACACATAGTCACCGCTGGTCTCAGGGACGATGCAGACATAGAGCGAGAGCGGAGAGCGTTGTCTGTCAGGGCTAACATGATTGCCCGGAGGTTTGCCCGAAGCTCGAGAGAAGTTAAGCTTACACTGTTCAGAGCCTACTGCACATCTTTTTATACGGGCACCTGTTGGCAACACTGCCACATTTAGTTTTTAAGTATATTTTTAATATTAATGTGGCAACTAATTATCTGTCACTTCTTCTTGACCTACCACCCTTCTTGCAACGTGTATGTAAAATAACCTATCGTGTACATGGTGCTCATTAAAATCAATTATTAATTACTGGCTGTTTTCGTGGATGTACACCGAATCACCAAACCCTACATGGTCCTTCGAGCAACGAGAGGTTACCTACATTGCCGCCGTCAACAGCATTGGTAGCTGTATCTATCTACTGCATGCAAACGGAGGACATTACAACACGCAACGCAACTTAAAAACGAAGGGAAGTTGCAACCTAGGCAAGTAATCAGATTTTATTCTGCTGGAAAAGATAACCTACGTGTCAGTTCAAAGGAGACGAAAAATTCCAACGACTTCACATCCATTGCTGGGTGAACAAAGAAACGTACCAATCGAAACCGTTGCGCATCATACTCGCACGGTATTGGAACGCGTATTTTCGATCGAGACGAAAGCGATCGGTGCACAGAGCAGCGAGACCACGTGACTTCGTGCCGCGGCGTCTGCTGCCTGCTTTGCCGGAATTCGCCGCCATCTTGAACTTTGCTTCGTTTGACACTCAGGCGCATGTGCTCGCAAGACATTTTTGCAGTTTTAATTTTAACTAAGTGCTATATATAAGTAAAAATATAAGAATATTGTTCCAAGTGTTACTTAGATTGAAATTTAAATAGGTGTTGTATTGAGAAGTGGAGTGTAAGCTTAGTATGGCGGAACTTAAAAGAGCGGTCGCGGAACGTGGCTACCTAAAATCGATTATTACCAGGCTTTACGACTGGTGTGTTGAATTAGATTCGGCGGACAGCGTCAACGCTGATGCTGTAATTTTGTCTTCAAAACGAGAACGTCTTCGCGAAATCTTCAAGCAATACGATGCTCAAAATAAAGTTATTCTGTACCTCGACGACACTGACAAGGAAAACGTCGATGAGTATGAAGAAAAGTTTTACAAAGCCATATCAATTTTAACTAGAAAATTAAATGAATTAGAATCTGTGTCGCCATGTCATCCTTCGGGACAAATGCAAACCACTCCACTGCTTAAGTTACCACCAATTCAAGTGCAAATGTTTGATGGTAAGTTTATTGAATACATACCATTTATAAATTTGTTTAAAGCTGTTATAGATGAGAACCAATCAATTGATCCTGTACAAAAATTATATTACCTTCGTTCATATTTGCGAGGGGAACCATTTGAACTTGTAAAGAACTTACCGTTAACACCAGAAAATTACACTAGTGCATTGAACTTGTTAAAGAAACGCTATGATAACAAATACAAAACTGTGCAAGCACACATAGATCAAATATTAGATTTGAAACCCCTTTTAAGGTCATCCGCCTGTGGTTTGAGAGAATTTGCTTCTAGTGTTAGGCAACAGTTAGCTGCGTTATCTAATTTAGAACCTAAAGTAAAACATTGGGATCCTATGATTGTGTGTGTATTATCCCGTAAACTAGATAACTACTCGGGACGAGAATACCAGATGGAACGTGACACCAGCATCGAGCCAACGGTTGATGGCTTCCTCAACTTCTTGGAGAAGAAAGCCCTGGCACTGGAGAATGCTGAGCGAGGTCATGTCACGGTAATGCAGTATCCGACACAACGTTCATCTGCCTCGACCAAGGCAGCTGTCAACATAGCAACTCAAGAACCACCAGGATGTTTATTCTGTAAGTGTGATCACAAACTTTATGCCTGTAAAAAGTTTCTCTTGATACCGGCCAAGGATAAGGTTAAATTTGTAAAAGAAAAAAAGCTGTGCAACATTTGCCTCGGCCCGCACTTAGGTAAATGTAGGTATCATTTCCGGTGCAATGAATGCAAAAAGCCGCATAATACGCTTTTGCATACTGGCGAAAATGTACTTCAAAGCGTGGGAGCACCTCCTGTTTCATTATTGGCAGGCAATTTAAATAAAGATGTTCCACGGGCCGCTGAAGCACCTCCTGTTTCATTGCTGACAGGCAATTTAAATAATGATGTTCTTCTTCCCACAGCTAAAGTTAAACTCATCGCAAGAGATGGCACGGTCATGATATTTAAGGCTTTGCTTGATTGTGGGTCCCAGCTGTCATTCGTTTCGAGCAACGCAGTGCAGCTGCTAGGATTACGACCCACTCAGAGCCACACAAACATCCTTGGAATCACTAATGCAAAAAGCAGTGTGAGATATTGCTTACCATTAGAGATACATTCTTTGAATACACCATTTAAAGCAACCACTACTTGTCATGTAGTCGACAAAATAACCTGTAATCTGCCTCAGACAAAATTTGACATTTCAGGGTTGCGGGTACCAAAAAACATTAAATTGGCAGATGATCAGTTTAATGTCCAAAGCGAGATAGATTTATTATTGGGCGCTGACGTATTTTTTCAGGTCCTGCTGCCGGCGGAGGGCACAAGATGCTTGGAGTCCACGCTGCCACAACTGCCTGAGCAACAGCTGCCCACCCTGATCAACACACTCTTCGGCTATGTAGTAGGTGGAAATATTCCACAACACAACGCTTGCAACAAGGTATCCTTAAAATGTACAACCTGTCAGTCTGAGGTTCAAGATGTCTTGGCTCAATTTTGGAAAACTGAGAATATACCTGAAATCTTTAATGAAAAATCTTCAGAAGAAGAGCTTTGTGAATATATATTCAAACAATCTGTTCAATTGAAGGATCAGCAGTTCGAAGTAGCACTACCATTAAAGTTGCCTCTCAGCCAAGTTAACGAAACCTTAGGTGATTCCTTCCATTTAACCCTTAAAAGGTTTCTCAATTTAGAAAAAAAATTGCATTCAGATCCTTATTTACTCGCAGAATACAAAAAGTTTATACACGAGTATCTAACATTGAATCATGGTCATTATGTAGATATTGAATTATATGACATGAACAAAGATGCAGTCTATTTTATGCCTCATCATGCAGTCATTAAAGCTGATAGTAAAACTACAAAATTACGCTCAGTTTTTGATGGTTCGTTAAAAACTATTTCTAAAAAGACTTCTTTAAATGATTTATTATTGAATGGACCTCTCGTCCAAAGAGATCTTTTTGATATTCTCTTGTTATTTAGATTTGGTGACTTTACATTCACAGCAGACATCAGACGCATGTTCAGAAACATACGTGTGAGCCCAGAGTATACTTCTCTTCAGAACATCCTGTGGAGAGATGACCCTAGTGAGCCTATCAAGTGCATCAGGTTAGACACTGTCACGTATGGCTTAAAAAGCTCTAGTTACTTAGCATCACGCTGTCTTGAAGAGCTAGCAAACCTGCATGCGCATGATATGCCATTAGCGTCGTGGATATTAAAAAACAACACATATGTTGATGATATTTTGTATGCTCACAACGATTTAAATACGATTCTCGAAGCTAAGACTCAACTTCGTGATTTGTTGAAACTAGGTAGTTTTCAGACACATAAGTGGTCTTCTAATGACTTTAGAATTCTGTCTGACATTCCTTCAACTGAACAGCATTTTGATAATGTCCAACTGCAAGAAAATGAATGTAGTATGAAAACTTTAGGTCTTCATGTAGTAATGAAAGACGATCAATTTAAAATTTATTGCCCTGCGTCATTTGATACCAATAAAGTTACAAAAAGAGACGTCCTCAGCTATATAGGCAAATTTTTTGACCCTATGGGATTTGCCAGCCCTATAATTGTTAAAGCAAAGGCAATCATGCAAAAACTATGGGCAAATAAACTAGATTGGAAAGCACAAATTCCAGATGACATTAAGACAGAATGGTTAGAATTTTCATCCAGTCTAGCAACCATGAAACCCATTTTAATAAACAGAAATATTCATGTATCTGACACAGACACCGTTGAACTCTTGGGTTTCTCAGATGCATCTAGCACTACAGCCTACGGTTGCTGCTTATACCTGCGCGTCAGAGATAACAAAGGTAACACAAACTTGCACTTGCTTTGCTCGAAGTCGAGGATAAACCCGCTTCTAAACAAGAACATGACCGTACCACGTCTTGAGTTAAATGCAGCACTGCTGCTTTCTATGCTGGTTGCAAAAGTGAACAGCACGCTTAAACTGAAGATAAATATACAAGCTGTTTACTTATTTTCGGACTCGAAAATTGTGCTTGCTTGGTTACAGAGTGAGCTTACTAACCTCAAAGCTTATGTGGCAAATAGGGTAAAAGTCATTTGCCAGCACACAGTGAATTGTCAGTGGCTGTACATTAACACCAAGGACAACCCCGCTGATCTTGTCAGCAGAGGAGTAGATCCTTGTCAGCTCGAAGCCTGTGTGTTGTGGTGGCATGGGCCAAAGTTCTTGCATGACAGTGAGTATGAGTTTTGTCCCTCTCTAGACATACCAACAGACCTACCTGAAATACAGCAGCAGTCAAGCTCGGTGTTCTCCAGCAACCAGGTGTCATCAGATACACAAGGTAATGAACTTATCGGATACTTACACAGACATTCTAGTATCCCCAAAATGGTTAGAGTACTAGCATATATATTGCGTTTTTGTAACAATGTTAATATTAAGGCTCCAGTCCCCTAAAAATCAGTATTCTTGCAGAATTATCAGAAAAGAAAGATTTTATTTTAGTTAGTAAGAAAGCAATAAATAAAATACATTTTACGTTAATTTATAGTATGGAATTTGAAGATTTCAAAACTTATTTTTTCATTTACTTTAATGCTACTTTTAATAGGTTTTTTAGGCTTTAAACATACCTTTATTTATGTTCTACGCGTTGAGAGTCTCATTCATGCACACGTCACGTAAAAATTATGACAAAAACAAGAAATGTATTCAGGTAACATTTATTCCCATATCTTCAACAATAATCTTACCTGGTTACTTTTTTGGATAATACTTTAGTTTTCTTATTTCGAGTGCTTTAAGTAGTTGTAATTTTATGAATTCAACCACTGATAAAATATTTTTTTTCTACTAGAAAACTATCGTTTAGCGTAGTCAAATTTAAAACACGTAGAATAAAACTATTAATAAGTGAAATAACAAAAAACGGTATTTAAAAAATTATTTTAAGAACATTTATCAAATCGAAACTTATCGAGAGTTTAAAACACAAAACGCGTCGATATTTCCCTCAGTTTCGCTGGGACATCGCAGCGTTCAGACGTGTGTTGTGTAGCCTGACGTCATTTTACCTCCCGCTCGCACGGTTGCTCCCTTTCCCTCGCGTAGATTCTTATGGAGAGGCGAACTGTATCATGAAAGTTGCTCTACTTGAATATTGCACTTATCATTTAATAAGTAAACAACTATGGATAAAATATTTTAAGAAATCCCTGTTTCGATAAAATAAAGTCTAATCTACGTCCGTCCGTATTTCACAGCATCATAACTTTAGCACCGTAAAGATAAAGACATGAAATTTGGCACAAAAATAGCATTAATTTGCCTACATATTACATTGTAAAAAAAATATGAAAAATTTGAAATTGTTTAAAATATTTTCAAAACAAAAGTGAAAAAAATAAAAAATATCCTAAAAATACAATATGGGTATCAAACTGTAGACACTAAAAAGGTGATTGTAAAAATATATATGTACTTTTACTATAGTTACTGGCACTGGTTTTGTGAAATCTTAAAAAAACTACAATAATGTGTATGATAAAACTAAATTTATCATCCGCAATACGGAACCCTAGGTTCTGACTAGAGTCTGACTCGCACTTGGCCGGTTTTTTTTCAAGATGTTTGCGGTAGGCCGTTTTTTTGGGCGGTTTTAATTTAGTTTTCGGAGCTTTTATTACTACCCTTAATTTTTACCATAAGTATACATTATCCGTTATTCGGATGGTAAAAATCTGCGAATAATTGCATGCCCTAATTCGCTTAGATTAAGTTATGTTAATGTGTGTTAATTTGAAAACCCGTAAAGCCGTATTTTAGAAGTTGTGGTCTAAAAAACTCACGGGGGTGGCGTGACACAAATTTTATACCAGCACCGCTGTCGCCACTTTTTGGAATAACTAAAGCCGAAGCTACATCCTTTTTATTACTTTACTTACTTTTATTTAAAATATCTTAAAAAGCTATCGAAGTCACTAAAACCGACAGTCGAGATAACAACGTGCTAGACAATAATGCATCAAAACAAAAGAACGTACGCAGCTGCGGTACTTATCATTAAAACATCACATTTCTAAAACTAAATTTTTTACCTTTTTTATTGCACCTTAGTCATAATCATGGAGTCATGGACACACAAACTGACAGACACTTAATTACCGTAAGAGTTTCTATTTTTGATATTATATTACTTAAAGAACTGATTGTAATATGTGTGTGAGTATTAGGAATACATAATTTTAAATGTTTTCATTGTTACGATTTGATTATTAATTTTCTACATTTCCAAATTTTATAAAGGTATTTTTTATGTCAGGCATTAGTTTAATGAAAATCTTGATGATTCAAGAAATTTTCGGGCACACCTACACGCTTTTTAGGGCATGCAGGTTTCCTTAGAGCGATAGGGCTCATCACGTTGAGACGTAATAATCGTCAGAGAAACGCGGGTGTACTTATAGGTACACGTATGGGTGGACTTATGACTTGCATCTCACAGTTCACACTCGGAACACCTCTTGACACCCCTTCGGTAAAAATCTGCAAATAATTGTATGACCTATAAAATGTATTAAATACAATCACTCTTACTGCTACCAATAAGCCATCTGTTCCAGGTAGATTTACTTTTGTTTATTTTGCTTTTGCAAATTCATTTTGTTTGTTCCGATAAACAAAACACTCTTTGTAAATTACCGTTACTTGAATAATTAAAAATCTTCACATGTCAAATTTTAAGTAATCGTACACTCATTTAACGAAGTAGAGCAACATTCAGGTGCGGTCTCTAACATCTTAATGCAGCGGGGGGAGCGCCACTTCTAAAGCCTCAGGTAAGATGAAAGCGAAATGTTGCAAAGAGAGTCTGGGGCCTTAAGAAGGCAAAGATTGAACATAAATATTTGTCAAGTTCTGAATTAAATAACGCATTAATGTTTTTAGTAAGTAATGAGCAAAAAATTCATTACAAAGATGAGATAGACTCGCTTGAAAAGGGAAATATAATCAAAGGTTCTT
Source organism: Ypsolopha sequella (assembly GCA_934047225.1). Lineage (NCBI taxonomy): Eukaryota > Metazoa > Arthropoda > Insecta > Lepidoptera > Ypsolophidae > Ypsolopha > Ypsolopha sequella. The sequence goes on along the minus strand of OW204002.1, from coordinate 4,071,764 downwards.
TAAAAGACTTACATCCTTTTATTGACAATCATGGGCTTTTACGTGTAGGTGGTAGGCTGCATCATGCAAACATTCAATATTCTCAGAAGCATCCAGTCATTTTGCCCAAGCGATCTCAAATTACTAGCTTGATAATTAGGAGTGAGCATGAGAAATTATTACATGCTGGGCCTAGGCTCCTACTAGCTAATTTGAACCAAAGATTTTGGATAGTTAACGGTATGTTAGAAATTAAAAAAATCACACGTAAATGTGTTACATGTTTCAGGCATAAGGCCAAGACTGCTCAGCAGCTGATGGGTTCCTTGCCCCAGGGCAGAGTGACTGCAACTGCACGTCCCTTTGAGAGAGTTAGTGTTGATTTTTGTGGGCCCGTAAATGTAAAAAACTCGCGCGTGAGACGGTCCCTTGTTGGTAAAGGATATATTTGCGTTTTCATTTGTTTTACTACTAAAGCTATACATTTAGAGTTAGCATCGGACCTTACCACTGAAACCTTTCTCGCGTGCCTTAAACGTTTAATTTCTCGGAGAGGCAAACCCACCGAAATAATCTCTGACAATGCTAGCACTTTCAAGGGTGCAAGGAATCTCCTAGCTGAGCTTTATGAACTGCAGTCTTCACAAGGTCACCAGGCCAAAGTTCATAGTTTTGCGGCTGAAAACGGTATAGAATTTCGCTTCGCGCCCGCATACTCGCCTAATTACCAAGGACTTGCCGAGGCTGCAGTTAAAAGCACGAAGCATCATTTAAAGAGAATATTGCAAAATAATGTATTAACATATGAACAGCTTGTTACAGTGTTAGCTGAGATTGAATCTGTATTGAATTCTAGACCTTTAATCCCACTGTCATCATCCGATGTAAATGATTACAGCTATTTAACGCCAGGTCACTTTTTAATAGGTAGCGCTTTGACTATGTACCCTGAAAAAGATGTATCCAATATGCCTCAAAATAGGTTAAAGTATTGGCAAATATGTACGCAATTGAAACAGTCGTTTTGGAATATGTGGCATAAGCAATATTTGAATGTACTTCAAAATAGACCTAAATGGCACAATGAAACATGTAACATCAAAGTAGGCACTCTTGTCATTCTGAAAGATGATAATTTGCCTCCTATGAGTTGGCCAATGGCCAGAGTCACGAACGTGTTCCCTGGTCACGATAATAAAGTAAGGGCTGTAGAAGTAAAAAAACCTAACGGGTATGTCCATACAAGATCTGTGACAAAAATTTGTGTACTTCCAATCGATGACAATTTGTAATTTATTCATTATAATTGTAATGTAAACATTATGTTTTAGTAAGTAATTTGTAGTAAGCGGTAAACGTAAGTTCCATAAAAACTTTTTTTTGTATAATTTACCTTTTAGTTGAATAGTAACCTTTCTTTGTGAGGCCGCAGCATGTTGGCAACACTGCCACATTTAGTTTTTAAGTATATTTTTAATATTAATGTGGCAACTAATTATCTGTCACTTCTTCTTGACCTACCACCCTTCTTGCAACGTGTATGTAAAATAACCTATCGTGTACATGGTGCTCATTAAAATCAATTATTAATTACTGGCTGTTTTCGTGGATGTACACCGAATCACCAAACCCTACAGCACCCTCTGGGCGAAATATACCCAAAAGCAGTATAACGCTTTTCGCGTGCAGTATAACGACGCGTTCAGGACGTTGGTGCGGCTGCCCCGGTTCTGCAGTGCTTCGGGCATGTTCGCGGAAGCAAGCGTGGATTGCTTCTACGCGACGATGCGCAGGCGCAGCGCGTCTCTGCTCTGCAGGGTGCGGGCCAGCCGCAACAACATCCTTAGAACGTTCGCCAACCGGTTGGATGCATACTACCTTGGGCACTGTTCCAGCCTACATATAAAGTAAAATTTATTATGTAATCAATTATAAAACGACTGTATATAATTAATGTTTGTGTTAACTAATCCTAGATAATTAAGCCTTCCTTGTATATAACTAACACAATGAGTTCTTTTATTACTCGAATAAAGAAATATTATTATTATTATTATTATTATTAAGCGGCCAAAACCAAATGACGTGCGAGCGCATTAATAACTTGCGGGGATTATACAGGTGGTAGAGCTGATGCCGGGCTCGACTGTGGAGGTACCACCATCTTACTTGGAGACACCCTCGAAGTAATTCCGGGGAGAGTAAGAGGACAGCTCACAGGCAAAAAACCAGGAGGCCCACCATGCCTGGGATCGATGGATGGCGGTATATCCATCCCTAATAGCCGGGCCTTATATGGAACAGACTGGTAATGCGCAGCGGCGTCACTAGTTCGAGGGTTCCGGCACCGCGCTCACCAACCCGCCTGCCCAGCGTGTGTGAGTATGGGCAATTCTTCCAGGATGACCGCCGGGAGTGGCAAAGTCCTGGAAAGGCTTATGTCCAGCAGTGGACGAACTAGGCTGATGGATGGATGGGGATTATACATCCGTATTGTCGGAACCCGGACACTGTATTGTATACAACAGACTTTAAATTTCAACAAAACTAAAAAGAAAACCAAAACCTTACCGGACGCAGCATCCTTAGTATCCTCAAACATAATCCCTGGATAGTCGTCCGCGACCCGCCTGAAGGTGTCCGGGCGCGAAGTGCTGATGTTATACAACGCCTTCGGTTGCTGCAACTCGCTGTACATGTCTAGGTTCATGGTAGTGATCTTGTTTCTCCGTGTGGCGTCCACGGCTCGGTTGTTGGAGCTCGATGTGAATAGGTAGATCATTGCTAGCGGCAGTAATACTTGCTGGAAAAGAAATGGTATTTCTCTACTTCCATACGGTAATTACAAAATTAAAGACAGTTTTATAAGTCAATAATCCAAGCCCCTTCTAATCCGAACATCTGTGTAATCCGAACATCTGTGTAATCCGAACATCTGTGTAATCCGAATGCCCACCCTTGCCCGCGCTTAGTTACTCGCCGTCTCGCCAGTTGCTTACCGAATGTCGAGTAGGTGTCATGTGCATTTGTTATTGTTACTCGTCCATAAATACATGTCTTGAATGTCGAGTAGGTGTCATGTGCATTTGTTATTGTTACTCGTCCATAAATACATGTCTTGAATGTCGAGTAGGTGTCATGTGCATTTGTTATTGTTACTCGTCCATAAATACATGTCTTGAATGTCGAGTAGGTGTCATGTGCATTTGTTATTTTTACTCGTCCATAAATACATGTCTTGAATGTCGAGTAGGTGTCATGTGCATTTGTTATTGTTACTCGTCCATAAATACATGTCTTGAATGTCGAGTAGGTGTCATGTGCATTTGTTATTGTTACTCGTCCATAAATACATGTCTTGAATGTCGAGTAGGTGTCATGTGCATTTGTTATTGTTACTCGTCCATAAATACATGTCTTGAATGTCGAGTAGGTGTCATGTGCATTTGTTATTTTTACTCGTCCATAAATACATGTCTTGAATGTCGAGTAGGTGTCATGTGCATTTGTTATTGTTACTCGTCCATAAATACATGTCTTGAATGTCGAGTAGGTGTCATGTGCATTTGTTATTGTTACTCGTCCATAAATACATGTCTTGAATGTCGAGTAGGTGTCATGTGCATTTGTTATTGTTACTCGTCCATAAATACATGTCTTGAATGGGCTGACCAAGTAGACATTCTTTTGCCAGAAAAAATGCTATTACATAAATTGCGAGACAAAGCTTTTTATTTGCCATTAAATACCTCCCGACAAACTAAAATATGTATTGGATTTCTTTATAAAAAGTTTAATAAATGTAACGTTTATAGATGAATATACATTTATAATTTCACAATACTATTAGTTTTCATCCATCCATTCCATCAGCCTAGTTCGTCCACTGCTGGAAATAAGCCTTTCCAGGACTTTGCCACTCCCGGCGGTCATCCTGGCAGAAATTTATTTAGTTTTATTTCATAAAAATACCCTATAAATCCTCTGTACTATAATCCGAACGCTCCACGAATCCGAACGTGGGGTACATTTTTGGAGTTCGGATTAAAGAGGTCCTACTGTACTTACATTGTTTGTCCGGTGTTATATAATATTAATAACACTGCAATTCTGGGCTGTTTAATAAATTGGGCTTTTGTGTTATAGTAGTTTATGCTACAAAGGCGAAAAGAAATAAATTATAATTTATTGCTTTTACGCCCGTGTATCATACTACGTTTTTCAATGCACAGTGTGAGGAAATAAAACAAATATAATCAAAGAAAACAATTTAATTATTAAAGTTGAAAGTTACATTGTTACAATTTTGCAAGTTAATGATTGGCTCAAAAGGACTGTATCCAGAGCCGTTAAACAGTGGAAAAAAAGTATAACATTTATGGTACACAGGAAAGGTTGCAGGTTAGCCAACTTCTCGGAAAAAAAAAGAAATAGTAATAATAATAAAGCCGTAGGGCAAAATAATCGACTTTCTGTTCGGTTTTGATGCATAAAAAGTGGGCCTTTACGAGCACTTGCATTGAACATTTTTTTATAACACCGCTACATAACCAGGGGCTCTACCGCGTAATTCTCATTTGTATCAACTTCAAGCAAATGCATGCGAAATTCAACGCGTGCAAAAGAGATGGCATGTTAGACGAGCGTCGTCGCACGCACGTCAAATTTCAATCTCAAGTTGATGTTGATGAAAATCAGAATTACGCGGTAGACCCGCAGTCCGCAGCAACGACGCGAAATAAGGGCGGAGTCAGGCGTTTGGAACTGATAATTATGTACTTCATTTATGATGTCTTTGACTTCATTTTTATAATTGCTTTTCTGGATTGGTTAACTTTTACAGCAGAGAAAAAAAACTGGTCAAGTGCGAGTCGACAGTTTTGGGAATTGAGTCATTTTATTTTCGTGAAATTCTCAACCGCTATTTTTTCCTGTAACCTTGACGTAAGCACATATTACCATGATTTTTTTCATATTTTTGGTTCACCAATTTTGGAGATAAGGCGAGGACATACAATTTTTTTGTGTATTTTTTTAGGATTTCGCGAAATAGATGCAAGTAAATGGCACTGATTTAAAGCGGCAGTTGTATATAGTAGTTTTGGTAAGTTAAAAATTACAAAATGCATATTTATCAACAAGTTCGGCAGTTAAAACTTAGCAGTAAAGTAAAATAAAATCATTTCGGCCGCGTACGCAACCAGAGGTTCGTAACCAGTTGCGATCGAATACTTTTTCGGTCTTGTACGTAACTGGTTGCGATCAAAAACTATTTTGTTCTTTTTCGTAACCAGTTACGAACGAACACTTTTCATTGTTGTACGAAACCTTTCGACCGTTGATAAACTATAAACTTGATAAAGTCAGCTAAGATTATATTTTATACACCTTGTTACTCGTCAATATAAACAAAGTATTAATTAGCCATGAGTCTGGTACGAGCATACGAGAACATAAATAGTTGCATATTTATTGGATGTCCAAATACTGATTTATTATTGATACCCAACATGGTAAGGGTACGGATGTTGTGTGACTTAAACTTTTTTATACCAGGTAACACTCGTGTATGTGCCGACCATTTATCAGCTGATAACTGGGAGGACTTGATGGAGGCACCTCTTTGCGATGAGTTTAGTCCAGCTCATACGCAAGAAATTGTCAATGTTATGCGACAAGCATTAATTGTAATTCATTCGACAGTATCTAATGTACTAGGTGCACCCTGTTATAATTAAATTACATATATATTTATTAAGCGTTTCTTTTGCTGTAGTTAATTTATGATCAACAATGGAACAATACAACGATATCGACAGCATCAAAATAGAAGGTTGCTAAAGAAAAACTATTTAAAGTTCAAAAAAATATTTATTTAAAAATAAAAAAGTTTGTAGTAATTTTGTTTGAAATAAACTAAACAGCTTTTCATCACACAGTAAAAATCAAAATCGCTCATATTTTCTTTTAATATGTAGGTACGGTCAGCACCAAAAATATGTACATTTACAATTTTGACTGTCAAATATGACAGACATAAGTTATGAAATGTATAAGTACATATTTTGATGCTGACTGTACATTGTTCCTTATTAAAACGTAAAAGCATACGGACATATAATTTCTAAACAGTGGCCCACACACATACATCCGGCCTTCAAATCTTTAACAGCGTTAGCAATTTCTTCATCAATTTCTAAATAAGGTTTTGCCTTTTTGTTGTTGCATTTGAATGTCCGTGTAGATTTGCTCTCTTTTAATAATACGTCCAATAAGTGAGCCATCGTCGGATATTTCTTGCCAATAAACCTGTTGATGCGGCTATGCCACCCTTCTATATTGTTGGTGGTTCTTATTTCCTCCTGTTCACAACAGCAAATTTTAGAAAAGGCTGTTTTTGTGAACCACTGTTTTTTATAATAATTATTAAATTTCTTAATATCTTCGCCCTTAGGGCTCTTACGCATTACATACTGCATACCGGTTTGTATGAAGTGCTTTGGCAGCCGTGCCAGTCCAGCACATCTAGACACATGTCTTTTTTTAACTCGTGATGAGATATTCAACTTTTTGGCTTTTCGGAATAAGCATCTATTGAAATGGAAAAAGCATCCCTTGATCTCTATCTTTGGATAAACTTTTCTCAATGCATGCATAGCTGCTATCTCAAAATCCACTGTAACCTTTGTCGGCTTCCAGTCAGGAAAGCTTGATTTAATCAGATACAACATAGTTTCATATGTTTCTACCTTTTTGTCAGGAAGGAAACAAAAAATTAAAGGTTTTATAGAACGGGTTTCTTCGTCTAGACCATGTATGGTGTACACTTGTACAGTTGCTTAAACCCCACCGGGCACGACTTAAATGTTCCATCAGCTAAAATATGCTTAAAACCTCCTTCTTCGATCGATGTTCTAACTTTTGCCCCACAAAATAAAATAATTCTTTTATTCTCTTCCACATTATCATAATCTCTTAATAGAAAGTTTAGGAATTTTTTCGGTATTATCACTTCACTTCCTGCAGAAAATCTAATTTTTTTGACACCCAGGACTTTGTTTCTTGCATTATTCAGTCCTGTTTTAACTCCCTCGTATGTTGGCATATTTTCTATCAAATCCAACCCTTCATTTTCAAGATTAAAAACCATAGCCTCGTACTGTTTCTGAATCGAATCAAAATTTGTGCTTGACCTTTCCTTAAGATTATCCAATTCCTTCCAAATTCTGTTTTGAACAAAATTAGGCTTACATTCACTATGATGTTCTCTCTCTTTTACTATTTCATTTCTATCGTTTAATGTTACACTTCCCTTGCATCCATTTTCATTGTTGTAGTAGCACAACCAGAACGAACCTTTACGATAAAATTTCTTGCGATGATATCTTCGTCCTGCTAACAACATCGAACGCCCTCCTCTTCTTGTCGTAATAAAATCAATTGCAGCGTTTATATCATTCATTTTTATTACGTACATACATTATTTGCAGATATGCGAATAATAACTAATGACAGCTAACAATATAATGAATGACATTGTCTAGAGTAATCAGATTAGAACTCACCTGAAGTACTGTTTAAGTGGCCAGTGATTTGTTATATTACCTACTGTAAAGGTTTCATATAAAATCTAAATATGTTATATTGAGTTTTGAAAAAACCTATAGCTAGACTAGCTAGATGGCCCAGACATTGGTTTCGTATAAGAACGAGAAGTGTTCGATCGTAACTGGTTACGGGTAAGACGGAATTAGTTTTTGATCGCAACCGGTTTCGTACAAGACCGAAAAAGTATTCGATCGCATCTGGTTACGAACCTCTGGTTGCGTACGCGGCCGAAGGGAATAAAATGGATCATTTAATAAATACTGAGCAGTGAAATAACTAAATGGGCAAAAGCTAGTTTTATAAATCATTTAAGAGATTTCATAAAATAGTTATTTGTGCAACAAGAGAGCAAAGTTTTTATTCTAAGTTAGAATCCTGAGCGTGGTGAGGGATTCAAAGGCACAAGAAACAGAATAAATTTGCTCTCGTGTGACACATACAACTTTGCACCTCATTAGCGAGAAAACACAGATGTGAAGACACCATCTTTTCGAACGAACTTATAAGAATTCAATGGTGTTTTTCTTTAAGCAATACACCATATAAAAATATTGCACATAAAATAAAATGTAAGGAGTGTTAATTTAATCCCAAAAGCCACAAAAAATCGGAAAATCATTGATAAACCGATCGAAAAAGCATAACATAACCATCACACGGGAGTTTCCGGATTCCATACACATTGAGAGGCCATACACAGGATTTCAAGAATTTTACCTTGTCTGTGGTATCCGACAAGCTGTGGGGCTGTGTAAAGCCTCCCAAAGTGTATGGAGTGAAAGAGATAGCCGCCATGTTGATGTTTGCTGTCTTTCTTTCTCTTGAGCAAAGGATATGGAGTTATTGAACAATTCGCAGTGTTCTTAATTTAAAACACTTTTCTTCACTGTTTAAAACCAGTCGATTTTGCTCACTGTTTTTAAGCAACAAAGGCGTGCTATTCGAGCTAGTGAGGTGAAAATAAAAATAGGTAATCGTACTTACAAATATGATGAATATGAAGCACTTGGAGAGCGTGTACTTGACTTGTCTCTTGAACAGCACGACAAACAGACTCAGCCATAACGACGGTCCCGTTACTTTCTTATAGAGGGGCTCTGACAATATAAGACATTTGGTTATACAAATACAAAATGATTTATTTCTCAACTTAATCTTACAGTTGGTTGGAGTCCCCTTTACCATAGTTAAATAAAGGAAGGATAGATTGCTCACTCTATACATTAGAACAAAGCCCGCGTAAAACTTATTATTTTCGCCGATACCTAGTAGTTCGACTTATTATTTTTGATGTCGCTACTATACTAGATAAATTGTGACATACCTAGTGCCATCTATCGAACAGTTGATGAAACGAAATTCGATGTGTGTTAGTGTGTGGGTGTAGCAACTATACTGCGCCCACAAAAACAAAAATTTGCTAGAATACGACAATACGTGTGACAATATGTGCGCCATCTACCGGAATTCGGAATAACCATCTGCACGCTTAGTTAGATTGCCAGCTTACCACCGAAAGTTTAATGATTAATGACACCTGATTAAGAATTCACAATTTTCTGATGCGATGTTATGAAAATTTTGTGTTTTTATTCATAAAATAAATAAACATGATGAACCAGAACAGTAAAATGCTATATTTCGTCGATTTCAGACAAATTTTATTTCCAGCGAGACAACTAACGCCATCTAGCAACGTTATTTTCAGTATTGCGAACAGTACAAGGAGATAGCAATCGATCCTTCCTTTATTTATTTATTTATTTATGCCTTTACAAAATACCATATATGGGCTTTTTATATTTTGTATTCGTAAATCGTCATCGCCTGATGACGACCCCACTGAGGAGTCGAAATATAGCTATATAAAAATATTTAATTAAGTAATTATATTTATACAAACTACAGAATACTTTTAAATAAAAGAGATAGCAGTAGTAATATCAGTTTTTTTTAGCATTTATATAACAAATGTTTTTAAAACAACCTCCCAGGTACTATCACTCTTATAAGTACTTAAATAACGTACAATTTTGTAGTTAAATTGGATTCCGAGATAGAGACGAAATTAAAAAAAAATATATATATATATATATTACCGGGTGCCATGCTATCAGTTTCGTCATTGCCAGCACCTGGGTCCACATCTCTGCATAGTCTGTAAATAAAATAAAATAAACCTTAAATACGAGTCGAACTCGAGCGCCGCGAATGTACTACCCTCAACAATACATATCATGTGTATTATCCCACAAATTTATTTAGAACTTCCTGACCGGTTTCGCCTTTATCGCATTATCAAAGGAATTATTATAATATCTTAATGAAACAAAATTATACTTAAATAAAATTAAAATACTTAAAACCTACCTACAAAATAAAACTTACCTAAAACAAAACACTAACCTAAAACCCATACAAAACCTATACCTTATAAAAATAAACTAAACTAATTAAAAAATCCTATCTAGATCGCCACCGTCATGTGGAAGGGTACCTAGAAGGCTGGCAGCGTTTCCTCTTTGAATGACCAGACTGATTCTCTGGCCAAGATACGCGCCAGCCTTCGGGTCCCCGTCGATCAGCCGTGCAGATAACTCTTATTGTATAGACAGCGCAGTCTAAACTCAACTTTAAAAAGCGTTATTTTTCTTCTTTTATTACAACTTTTACGTTTAGCGAGACTATACAAGGTCATTCACTCGATTGACACCTGTCATCAAAGCAAATGCTGCCCTTTCGAAACAAGCCACTGGCCTCTGAATGCTCGTGACCAGATCCTCGTACCATGATAATCATGTGTAGCTACATTTTATAACCGAAGTCAACACGTGTCGGAAGTATAGTTTTCTAAAGTTAAGGCGCTACAGAAAAAAAATCGACACTTTTAGAACTTGCATATGTACTTCAGTAAATAATGTATTATTTTGATAAAATAGTATATTATTTTGGGAATCTTGTTCTAGGGATCTGTTAAACAGAAACGCGATTAGAGAAATTCGGCTCAATTGAAATATTTATTGAAATGAGGTCTTTTTAGACACCAATTCCCCTAGTTTGACAACTTACAATGACATATGGACTGCAATTATATTTTATTAGATGGGTTTAACGGTATCTAGGACCTGGTTAAACAAAATTTTGATAACAACTTTAGTACATTTTGTATTACTAAAAACCGTCATTTTGCTACTTTTCCACGAATCCGTCTCTTTCGCACTGAGGGTTTTTTCGCATATGTAGTAACAGGGACGCTAAAACTTTTACATATCGCCTTACGTATAATACTGAGGGGTGAATGAACCGCTTTGCATCGTCTTAGTAAATACAATATAATTTTCCAAGTTTCAAACATTCTGTTTATTATATTTTTTCTTAGACAAAATAAAAATAATAAAACAAATATATGTCGGAAACATTTGTTTAATTAAATGAAAAACTTATTTAAAATCACAGATAATAATAATACCTCTATAATACTAGGTAAAATATATATGTATTTATTTCGAGTTAATATTTTTCCCTATAATTAAAAAAAATTAAATTAAAGTCGCTGTTAGCTTAATGTTTTCTCATTCATATACATAATTTTTTAAATAAAATTAGAAGACACCATTCTTTAAAAAAATGCAAATATGTGTGTGCTGAAAATTGAGTTTTCTTTACTATTCATTAATACTTACTGTAAAAATACTTCTTCGAGTGTAGAAACGCCCACTCCGATGGACGAGATACCTGCAATTTAAATATACGTTTAAGGGTCTGTATAATGTCAAATGCACAACCTCGAATTACCATTTCACAAGTGGGAATTATTTTCATGTTACGTGACATCGCTGTGCCACTAGCGTCACCAATCGGTCTTTTTTAGAGTCTGGCAAGGGAAACGTGTCACAACAAAAGCGCGGCAAATTTAAAAAATCTGAAGCTGTTAACACTGAGTACACTCTGAAAAAACAACTTTGATACATTTAAATATACTTGCGTAACAGCATATTATTATTTATGATCTTTCCTTATTTTATACAAATGAAGGAGAAACAAAATAAACATATGGGCATATTAATAATTTGCAAGATTCCAAAATTAATAATATTATAAATATATCCGTAAGTTGATGATGGACTTCCGCAGAGTAACGCCTATTTCAATCAATTAGAAATAAAATTATAAGACTTTTGAATATTCATCATGATTTATTAAATTAAAAAATATTGGTCATTCATTATAAATGATACTATCCCCTTACGAAATGAAAGTATCACAACGTTTTAAAGTATCAATGGTTCCTCATTTGACAGTTAAAAATGTTGCCATAATAAAACTTTCGAAAAATTGCTGTGACAGGATTCCCTGGCCAAACTATAGCATCGTGTTCGTTAGAGGATTTAGCAACGCCATCTAGATTTCGTTAGAATTTTACACCTTTTTTGTGGCTACAAACTGATGTATGGGAACTGCTAGTCTATACGTAGTAATACTTAGTCTATGATTTAATTTAGCGACCGTTATACAGGGTGTAAATGGGCAGGTATCCTGATGCTCCTGGTCATATTGCATTATATGTATAACTATAGAATATTACTCTTTTAGTGAGAGATAGAGAAATAGTGACACAAAGCGTGAATTACACCACCGCTCTCATAAAGGTATAAAACACAAGATTGTCAGTTATTATGCGGTACCCGTACTCAAAAATTAGAAAAATTAACCCTTATAGTCATACTGTATGTGTACATCCATCCGTCTGTCTGTCTGTCACAGTCACTTTTCTCTGTGACGAATAAAGATATCAACTTAAAATTTAAATAGTTATAAAGCTTACTTGTGCGCCAGCTAAGGGGCCTTTGTCTCCGAAATATTTTTCCCATACAGGGTGTGATCGATAAGTGACCAGGCGATTATTTCATAACTATGACAGATATCAAAACAATTTAAACTGATGTCGAAAGTACGTTACCTAATCAGTAAATTGACATCAATAACTTTTTGAAAATCACACAAGGAGTATCCAAAATTTTAACATTAAACATTCCCATTCATTCAGTATGAGATTAGTAGAAAGATTTTAGTTTCCTTATTTTAAGTGGTCTAGTACTCATTTTACCTCAATCTCATTTTATAATTACGTATGATATGATAATAATGATTTTCAAGTAGAAACAAGTGTAAATTAATTATGTTACCACTTCAAATTAGTAATAAACCATGTTTCAATATCGCATTAGTACTAAATGTATGGGAATGTTTTGGATATTTTTCGTTTGATTTTCAAAAAGTGATTGATGTCATTTTACTGATTAGGTATCGTACTTTCGATGTCAGTTTAAAACTTTAAAACACTTAACGGTTACATCCTATAAATAAGGGGGTTAAAAAAGTAAAAAAAGAGCAAAATTATTTTTGTCGAAGATGCGTTGTGTGTCGACGCGCGTGATGGCCAGCTCGGTCGTGGTTCCGCCTGTGGGCAGCGTGAGACTAACCTAACTGTCCCTTCTCCGCCTCCAGATCGTTAAACAGCTCGGGGTACAGGTCGGTCTGCTGCGCCGGCAGGTTGTATGACAAAGAGTTGATACTGCGCTCCTTGATAGTCGCATCGGGGATCCGTTGTGTGACAACGCGCGAGATGGCCGGCTCGTTCGGGGTTCCGTCTGTGAGCAGTGTGAGGCGATAGCCGGAACCTGGGGGCATTGATTGTGATTATTGATGAAGCTTGAAGATAAAGTTAGCAATGCTATTTAGAACATAAACAATATACGAAATTATATGGTTTGCGGGGTCACCTAATACAGGTAACTCTTTACTTAAGACGAATGGATACGCCAACTGCCATTTGGACCTGTCTTTGAAGGCCTACTCCTCCCACACGGATGGTTCAAAAACTTTCATAAAAATATATGATAGGCATTATAGAGTCAAAAATAAATTTCAAGTTTCATAAACTGTTTTTCTATTGTAAGTTTTGACAAAAAAATCGAAAGTCATGGAAAGTTTCACATGATTAACACAAGAATTCTCTTACTCCTTCCAAACGCCTAAAGCGATTTTAATTATTATTTCACCAAATTATAGGAAATTTTTAGATCTAAAAAATTTAAGTTCAACATTTTTTTTCCGTTCATGGCGTCCATGTGAAAAGTATTATTTTCTCCTATTTTGCGCTAGCAGGACACGCAGTGGTTGTCGTAACAGCCACTTTTCAAGGCACGCTGAAATGAACATTATTTCAATGTCGTTTCTGTTGATATTTGTACCGACACACATCGAGTTGCTTATTTAGCGTGGTCATACGCCTTAACTTGTGACTCCAACCCACTGTCAAGTTTTTGTATGTTAACGATTTTGTATTTGTACATACAATTTTTACGATTGAGCCAATCCTGAAATAAGTCATCTCTTCGATACATTTTGGTCAAGTAGGAACAGTTACCGCGCGAGTTGAATACAGACTTGCGCTACACAAACTGAATATCGCAAGTCTGTATTCAACTCGGGCGGTAACTGGTGTGAGTATGGGCAATTCTTTCAGGATGACCGCCGGGAATGGCAAAGTCCTGGAAAGGCTTATGTCCAGCAGTGGACGAACTAGGCTGATGGATGGATGGATGGTAACTGTATTTACCTTTTCTATGGAATAGAAATAGAATAAAAAAATAGAATATGTTGTCTCGCGATTTCATGGTTGCCTTTATTAACTCTTCTTCAATGACATAAGAATCACCCAGTATATTGTCAAACTATAAGTTCATTTGGATTTGGAACCACTCAGAATAAAATATGGGAATTGATAAAAGTGGATAAAGTCTTAAATATATTTCTTTTTTTTTACATAAATACACATAAAAAAACAAGAAAAGCTCAAGTAAATTTCACGTTCATTATCATGCAAATAGGATCAAAATGATGTCTGCACATTTGCTGCTTAACACTGTTGCTAATAAAATATTATGTCCATCAGTAGAATTCCTTGTCGTAATCACGAGAGTTTCGTCATAGGTAGCAGTCGATTTGTTTACTGGTGAATGTTACAGTATGGAGGACTCACCGATAGATCTCTTCAAGAACATGGGTGTAGCGTGACACTTGAGTCTGCCGTGATGTAGAACTGCGATCCGGTCACCGAGCGCGTCCGCCTCCTCCATGAAGTGTGTCGTGAGGAGCACCGTACGGTCGCCGCGGAGCGTCTGCGAACATTACGTAAATGTAATAAACCTTTTTTAATTACAAAATATTTTTATGTATAGTACCCGGCAGAAAATAATGCACATCGGCTATCTTCGGCTTCGTAGAGCGTCGTCTCTGTCACCAGACTGTTAGTGCTTCGTGCGACAGTGATGAGACTACGATACGATGTGCATTATTTACTGCCGCGACCTGTAGTCTTATTTTATTATTTATTTAAAATCCACAGACGGAGAGCTTATAACATTATGTACTTATCAAACAAATATATAAAAGCTTAAGATTTTAATTAAGTCTTTTATCGATCCATCTGTCACTTACCCTAAATTTGCTAACATGTCAAATACTAAAATGTCAAGTACACAAACTTTGCAACGATGTGTACTAGAGATGCATCGGGTACCCGGCTATGAGCCTGTACACAGTAGTTTCGGCACCTTTTCAGGATCTGACCGGATACCGGATTAATATGCCGGGTACTGGATGATGCCAAAAAAATCAAGAAAACAGCTTTTTTATAGACAAACATTTTTATTCACAAGGCAACTTAATGCGGGAATTAGTGTCGTCTTGTATACTGTAACATGTTTTTTGAAATAAAGAAATTTTCAATTTTCAAACGTTTATTAAATAAAAAAAAAACAACTTTTTATTTAAATTGACTTTTAATTTTAATAAACAATCTAGTATCAAATCAATTTAACAATCATAAAATTAAAACGTCATTGAAAATTTAATGTGTGTATGTTATGTCAATAATTTGTGTTTTTTGTGCAATGGATTTTAGCCGGATAATTTTGCTGGGTATCCGGCAGTCCGGCAAATATGATGCCGGGTATCCGTTACTCGTTACTGGGCAAAACCAGGATCTGGCCCATCACTAATGTGTACACATTCTTCACTAAATGGCTTTTATACAAATTTTGGTAAATGTCACCATCATTTATGCTAATTCATCTTCTCAACAAACTTACAGTACTCGGCTGTAAAAAATGCACATCAGCTATATTCGGCTTTGTAGAGCGCCGTCTCTGTCACCGGACTGTTAGTGCTTCGTGCGACAGAGATGACGCTACGATACGATGCGCATTATTTATTGCCGGGACCTGTAGCTACAATGTCTCATATAAAACAGAAGTTATGGTAAAAAGTAACTCACACAAAATTGTCAAAACTCAAAAGTACCAACCAAAAGCAAATCCCAAAGTTCCCTCCTCGTTTCGACATCCAACCCGGAAGTAGGCTCGTCTAGTACCAACACATCCGCCCCACCTGCAAATTCAGAAAATTCATCATTGTCATTTCATCAGTGTCATTGTAAAATGACCATTAAAAATACCTAATTAAGTTGGTCATAGACAGACTGGATGATTTTGGGAAACCCACGGTCATTAAAAACCGGCCAAGTGCAAGTCGGACTCGCGCACAGGACTGAATTTTAGCATTGTGCAGCCCCTTAAATCTATGACAGTGACAAATGTAATAATGTAATTTAAAAAACCTAATTAAATACAAAGTAAAATGTTTATTAAATTGTCAGTGATCAGAATAAACATAAATATTAATTTGTAACTAAGAATGTCAAAATTATTATTATATTAATTTTAAGTCACACAATTTAATACTAATAACCTATGACAGACAGACACACGCTTCGTACTTAACAAGTTTTCTTGACATAAAAATAATTATCATCTAAATATTTACTTGCTTTATAATAACCTTTTTTTTGTAATATTTTATAAACAGTTTAAATTTATTTAATGGTAATGATTTGTCTCTTCGGGCAGTTTCTTAAATAGCGTAATAGACGTGCTGTAAATACTCTTTTGGTGTAAATGCTCTTTAGAACTAATTGCGTTTGTGTAAAGATCATTTTCGCCTAAAACAGTAATAAACATTGGTGATTTTGAAGTCACACTCAGTTCGGGAGTGCTCGGTTTCGCGAACTTGACCGATCCTGCACTGAATCTAAGTTTCGTTACCTGCCAGAGCACAAGTGAGCTGCAGTCGTCGCTTCATCCCGCCGGAGAGCTCTTTACTCTTGCTGTTTCTCTTGTCTTTGATGCCCAGTTTGTCGAGCAAGTCCAGCGACGATGAGGTAGCTTCTTTGTAGGGGACTCCTTTTAACTATCAACAAATATCATTGGTTTATACATGTACATCGTCACGACATGAATCCCCGAGGGGGTGTCAATGGTGTTTTGAACTGAGAAATGCAACAGTCCAGATTCGTACATCCACGGTTCAGCGATAATTACGTCCCAGCTTAACTTGCCTTCTGAAGTTCGCAGACAGAACACAAATGTAACCTTACTGGATTTGAACCCGTAACCTCCTAATGCAGGATGAAGCTAGCCAATAATTCTCCAAAGCCTTCATGGAAGAAGTTGTTGATATGGACGAGTTTTACCTATGTTTTGAGTTTCACCAATAATTTTATCCTGATAGATGTCTTAGTTATTAACACTCTTTAGTCTTATTATCGCTTAAGAGGCTATGCGAATTTTATTTTTGTCACTGTCACTCCAAGCGAAAACACGCTCAGTGCGAAAGGGCGGATTCAGGGCGAAAGCGAAAAATGTTAGTTTTATAATTTTTATAAAATAACTAAAATAGCTAGCAAAATTTCAAATATCAAATATCTAGATATTGTTGAAACACACCTAATAAAATATGTTTGTGTTCTGTATATGGTTCCTATTCGTCAAACGAGGAGAAAAAGTGTGTTTGAAGACCTCATTTCAACAATTATTTCTATCGAGGAAAATTTATCCAAACATGTTTTCCAAATTCAAAACTCTAGATTATATAGTCAAAATTCATATACCAGAAATTTATTAAAATTTTCCGTGTATTTCATGAAATACACAGAAAAGAAACACCCGTATTTTTTTCGCATATCGCCTTAAACAGTAAATCCCAGATCTTACAGGTTAGTGTGTTCTAAAAACCAGATAAGTCAGTCTTCGCCCGCGATGCTACAGGGGCACGGGGGCGAGCTTATGTTACATTGAGAGTGTGTGAAAGTGAGAGATAGTCTTTCTCTCACAAGCCTGCCCCCCGCTCCACGCGCGTTTCCCTTTGCCGACATCCCCCACGTTCCTGTAACGAAGACTGACTTATCTTATCTTATCTGGTTTGCCTATAAGACTAAGAGCTGACGACCTCAAACACGACCTCACACTTAACTAAGGCACACCTGGTGGGTTCAGGAGTTATGGGGGGGAGGAAAGCCTGTAACTTAATATCCAGACTTTCAGATTTGAGGGAGTGGTTACGGGTTATGGAGAGGGAGGGAAAGGATACCAGCCAGTTCAACGATTTTGCCAAAAGGTTGGCATCGGGTAAGTATTATCATAGACTAAGTATTACTACGTATAGACTATCAGTTCCCATACATCAGTTTGTAGCCACAAAAAAGGTGTAAAATTCTAACGAAATCTAGATCTAGATTCTAACGAAATCCTCTGACGAACACGATGCTAAAAAAACCGATTGGTAACGCTAGTGGTACAGCGATGTCACGTAACATAAAAATAATTCCCACTTCGATAATAGATGGCGCTGAAATATTCACTGTTAGTGTTGCCACCTTAGCGCCATCTAGTGTTTCTAAGCAAAGCTATTACAGCCACATGTTTACTTGGTAACCATGAGAGTTTACTTGCAGCCAATTATATACGTAGCAATACTTAGTCTATGGTATTATCCAGAGTTTCATTGACGATAAAGTTACCTGACCTTTGAGATCGTCAGCTCTCGGTCCATATGAATGTAATTACCATAGTAAAGAACAAGACATGCTCGAGCACAGTGAGGTCAGCGAAGAAGAGGTTGTGTTGTGTACACAGACCGATGTGCTTGTGTAGTTGTTGCTTCTGTCGCTGTGTGTGTAGCCCGTTCACGTATACGTCACCCGACGTCGCCTTGTACATGCCTGTAAGGGGGGGAGTGACGTTAGCATTTTACTTCTTAAGTGATTATTTTTGTTACAAAGTCAGGGGTCGGTGCTTCTTGGAATAACTCCTGCTCTAACGCTTTTGTTTTTTAACTGTCTATCTTGCTCTAATCAACTGCCGTGCACGCAGAACAGTTATTTTGACTTCTTTTGCAACATTATTACGTAGTGCAGAATATATGTATGCATATAGCAAATATAATGCTATAATAAGGTGGATCGAAATAGATGAATACCGGCCAGTGGCAGTGCTTTCAACACCGGCTAAAGTGTTAGAGTCGGCGATTCAGAAAGATAGATTTAGCCACGGTTATCAGATGCTCAACACAGGTTCCGACCAGGTCGTAGCACAACGAGCAACCTACTGAGCTATATGGCCAAAGTGGTTCCTGTTGTAGACAGCGGAGGACAAGTAGACGCAGCGTATTTTGACTACAGAAAAGCGTTTGATATAGTGGATAACGATGTCTTACTTATAAAGTTGGCCGACATCGGATGTACTCCCCATCTACTTAGGTTTTTTATTAGCTACATGGGCAACAGAAGCCAGTACGTGGAATATGATGGGTACTCCTCAGAGCCATATCAAACCAGGTCAGGCGTAAGTCAGGGCAGCAACCTTGGGCCCTTAGAGTTTATAATTATGATAAACGACCTTGAGAATGTTGTCAAAAACTCTAATTGTTTACTCTTTGCAGATGACCTTAAATTATCCCTGGCGATTACTAAAGCTGAGGACTGTGAGATATTACAGAATGACATCGACAGGGTGGTGGACTGGAGTACAAGAAATAAGCTTGAATTCAACGTCTTGAAATGTGCACTTATTACATTTACTCGAAAACACAAACCCATCGAGTACAACTACAAAGTCGGAGACAAGCACATTCAAAGAGTAACCGAAGTGAGAGACCTGGGCGTCCAACTAAAATCTGATCTAAGTTATAGGGAACATATTACAAGCATTTGTAAAAAGGCATACAGGAATCTCGGGTTTATTCTTCGCACAGTGCGTGGCTTTACAAACATTCAGGCTATAATAGTACTATACAATGCTATTGTGAGGAGTCAAATGGAAGTGAACTCAGTTATCTGGGCTCCACATGAGGCTAAATATTGCCTCATGTTGGAGCGTATTCAAAACAAATTCATAAGATATTTATATTTAAGACACTACGGAGTCTACCCTTTCTTTCCTTTAAAGTATCCCACACTATTTATTTTGGGCATGGTAGGCTACAATGAGCTCAAGGTTAGGCGTGAACTGGCTTTGGTTACATACATGTTTAAAATATTGATAGGGAAGATACACAATCCAGTGTTAATGGGAGAAGTGTATTTGTGTGTACCAGACAGGTACATGTGTCGGCGCCGCCAGCCGCCCTTGCTGCTCGTACCACGCGCACGCACCGCACTGATGGCGGAGGCGCCGCTGACGCGCGCGTTTACCATTCTCAATTCTGTCGCGGAACGCATAGACCTTTTTAATTGTGTTAAGTGATTTCTTAGCGTTATCTAAAATAGCGTTATATACACTGTGTTATAAACATAAGTAGAGGTTAAAATAAGTAATTTTGATGGAATATGTAGTTAATAGTGTTATTTTGTACATTTATAAGATAAAATAAGTCAAACACATTCTATCGCATTAGGTTGCATTCCTGTAATGGTAGGTGTAAGTTGGGAAATAAATAAATAAATAAAAATAATAGGTGGTAGAGCTGATGCCGGGCTCGACTGTGGAGGTACCACCATCTTACTTGGAGACCCCTTCGAAATAATTCGGAGGAGTAAGAGGACAGCTCACAGGCAAAAAAACCAGGAGGCCCACCATGCCTGGGACCGATGGATGGCGGTATATCCATCCCTAAGCCGGGCCTTATGTGGAACAGACTGGTGACGGGCAGCGGCGTCACTGGTGCGAGGGTTCCGGCACCGCGCTCACCAACCCGCCTGCCCAGCGTGTGTGAGTATGGGCAGTTCTTCCAGGATGACCGCCGGGAGTGGCAAAGTCCTGGAAAGGCTTATGTCCAGCAGTGGACGAACTCGGCTGATGGATGGATGGATAGCAAACTTTTAACAATAAGTCGTCTTAGCTAATGTAAAAAGATAGCCTTACAAGGATAACATGGTAGAGCACAGACCAGTAATGATGGACATGAGCGTAGTCTTCCCGGCGCCGTTGTGACCGAGCAGCACTGTGATCTCCCCCTTGTAGATCTCGAGGTTCACGTTGTGGAGCACCTGGTTCTTGGGTCGAGGCCATATGCCGTAATCCTGCACGGGAATATAAATATACAGCTTTTATTATATTCTATTAGGGGCCTTATTATGTTTTTTTAGTATCACTTTTCAACCAGCTGCAGTGGTTAGAGCGCATGAATGAAAGAAGGGCGACCAAAGAAATTAATTGGTTTTAGGTAAAAGAAGCAAAATAGTGTTCAAATCTGCGCGCCAAAGACAACTTCCACCGAGATCAGGTTTGAGTACCGACCATTTTCCTGTCCCCTCCCCAACTACTTCCGCTAAAATAGATGCGATCAATGCCCGCACGCTCCGGAGAAAATAAAACCAAATATCTTTGTGTAAACTATAACTTGTGCTGAAATGCAATGTCCCTGCAATCCCCCCTCCTTGGATCCACCTTTTCAGTGTGCAAGTGGAAGGTACCGCTCGACCGGGCCGCCCGAGAAGGACGTATTTCAAACAAAAAGTCGACACACTATAAAGGTAAAGTCAAAAGCACCCGGAGTAATCAACTTAGAACGTTTCAAGCTGAAAAATATCACGTTATGCATTAAGTAAACGTCAGGCGCTTAATACAAAGTGCATAACATAACATTGTATTTCTTGTTTAGAAGTTAAACATTGAAAAACATTTTGGTATGTGGCAGTTAACACCAATAGCTCAGTATTAGTGAGGTTTATAAAGCATGAGTTTGAAATGTAATACACAATTAATCATAATCTGGCCCAAACAAAAACAAACAACATTTTAAGTTGGTTTTGAGAAGATCATGACTAATTGTGTATACAATTGCTTTATAAATAAACCTCACAAATACTGAACTATTGGCGTCAAATGGCACAGATCAAAATGCTTTTCAATTTTAAATTTCTAAACAAGAAAAACAAAGTTAAGTTATGCACTTTGTGCTAAGCTACTGATGTAATTAGTGACTAAAGAGACATTTAATTTTACGTGACGCTATAACCAGATGGAATCCAGAACTTATTTTACCTCCTGACTATAGGTCGACCAAAAGGTCCAACTAAACCCTTGAATATCTAACTTAACCCTTCGTGTCCACCTCTTACTTACACACAATCTCCGTCTATATTCGCACTATATTCGTCTATATACACTCCGTGTATATTATCGATCGCTCAAATCCTATACTTTTATTTTAAGACATTTATTTCATAAAAAATGTACACTGCAAACATTTGGACCCTCCTTTTAAGCTAACAATAACCTGTATTAGGAGGGACCGTTCTTCCCTTGTTACATTGTTTTTGTGCTTTTGTTAGTAGGAGAAGGGGTGAGATGGTGTATGTGTTTGAGAGGGCGTGTGAGGGTGTGTGTGCGTGTGTAGTGTATGTGCTGAAATCTATGTGGTATAAATATGTGTATGGATATAATAATAATAATATGCTTATTAAATGCTATTTAAATGTTATGTAGGTAATCCCCGTGTTTTGGTTTTAATTTAGATACAAGTAACTGTTAATTATCTATCATACTTCACACACAGCATGGTGGGGGGGGGGGGGGGGGGGGGGTAGGTGGTTCGATTCCTGTTACGGCAATTCAGTTTTTGCTTTATTCTTAGAGAAGTGACATTCTGCCAGGGTGTTGCCATCTCCCTGTTCGTTCGCCGTAATGATTACACGTTCGTGGAACATCTAATGTTTTAGTTGCCGCTTTGCGGGTTGGGTATCCATGGGCTCGTTCTTTTTTATATAGATCATTCTTATATTGCTCCAGGGTAAGTAATTGTTTTGTTTTTAATTCTATAGGTAGGATTTTGCATACTATGACGTAAATATGTCAGGTGTGTGTTTGGTCTATGCCACCAGTACAGCCAAAACGGACAAACATTTTGAATCCCAGAGTTTTTGACTCAGGTTATACCGCGAAAGTTTCATGTGTTAGATTAGACTAACTCTTGCTAGTTAATGTCTCTCTGAGTGCATTTCTTATTGAAAAAAATACTCATTATAGAATAATAAAAAAAAAAACAAGGACGCGGCGTCGTCGTCAGCTCGCTGATAAATAGACAATTTATTAATTAACTGTAGTAAACCCAGGTGTTTAAATTATAATAGTCCGTTGAAAATTTTCCCCAATTAGCATCCCGGTTTACAAGGATATTCAAGTAAAAGAGCTTTCACTGAACCGTCACAAGAACTATACCTTAGACACGTTGACAACTTTGATGCCAACATCCAAGTTCCTCGGCGGTTCCTCAAAGTACTGCGGATCCTTAAGCTGTGTTTGGGAGTCCTCATCTTCGATCAGTGACGCGTCGGGGTTCACCTTCTGTGGGTTCCAGTAGCTTTTCTGTAAATGACATAAAATCAATATAAGAATGCATGACAATATTAATTTCAAAATTTTAAAATACTTTAGTTTTTAAGAACAGACATCACGACGCGACCAACTCAGTTATGGGCGTGGCCAAATGTCATGCTGTTTCATTTCGCTATAAGGTGCACGCTCCATGAAACTTGAGAGGAAGATACAATCCCACGTCCAACACAGCTCAAACTACTTTTGTTTAGAAGGTGTCATAGATATGTACCTCTTTGCCAATGCGCATAGGGTTACCAGAACCGGTGTGAATTCCTGACAAAATACCTGATAAATCAATAATTTTCCTGTCATTTTTTGTATAGATTTCATGTGAATGAGCAAGCAGCGCGATTTTCAACAAGTTTCGTTACAAATATATTGAAACTCTATAAATATAATAACTTTAAGCAATTATTCATGTTTTAAAAATTCCTGACAAATTCCATTTTTTCCTGATTTCCTGACAGAGGGCCAAAATTCCTGACAAGTCAGGAAAATTCCTGTCATCTGGTAACCCTAAATGCGCATCAAATTCTGTGCCGGGAAAATTTTCAAGTCGAATATTTTACTGGCAAAGTCAAGCCGCGGGTAACAATAACCAAAGTACCCACGTACCTGAAAGAGGAAGTTCCAGGGCTGCGCGACCCCGTACGTCCCGGGGCGCACCTTCTCCAGGTACCAGCTGAGAGCGGAGTAGATCACGATCTGTAGCAACATGTACATGTACGCGGACAGGATCGACAGTCCGCCTGGTTGAGCTTCCGTCAGCGACGCTCCTTGCCCTGAATGTATTGAGAGCAGACCTTCAAATTGCTATACAAGGTGACTTTTTGATCATCGTCCAAATTCATACTGGATGCTTGATAAGTGATCAGTATCTTGGATCAGTAACAATTTTTGTGAAATTCGTATAATGAAATTTCGGCTTCCTATAGAAATTCAGTTCCAGTCCCGAGTGAATCACTATGGAGAGTCGAAATTTCATTTTACGAATTTCACCAAAATTGTTATTGATGCATGATACTGACCACTTACCAAGCCACCAGTATGAATTTGGACGAAGATCAAAAAGTCACCTTGTATACATAATGTCCAGTGTTGCCACCAAAATTTTTTTGACATCTGTAATAGTAATCTGTTAAATCTGTAATGGTCACACTTAACGATTACAACCTGTATACCTATATTGTATATGTATGTCGTGGATAGATCGTAGAAGTATGAAATCGAAAATCTTTTACCAAAAGTCAAAAATAGGTGCGACGATGGGCGGAGCGAGGAGCGTGTTAGGTTTACATGTAAATAAATTTGGGGAGTCGAGCGAAGCTAGCTTCTAGTTTTTACAGAAAAATGATTTGCCTGGACAGATCATGATGTGCCCAATTCTACGATCTGCTAACAACATGTATAAGGTGGCATTAATTTAATCAGCCAAATTCATATTGGAGGCTTGGTAAGTGATCAGTCAGATTGAGAGAGATGTGTCATTGTAGCAGTATTTTTTTGACATTATTGGATGAAAAGTATGTATGGAGCGTTTGCTCAGAAACAGGGAGAGTGAAAACAGGCGCAGCGTTAATAAGTCTGTCCAAGGACTTCCGCAAAAATCTACGGAAGTCGGTTACGAACGAATGACCATGTAACTGCCGGATTGAAGCAGTTAGTATCTGCATTCAAGTTTAAATAGAAAAGAAGAATACAGTAACCCGGAAAAATATTTCTATGCGGTGACAGGTGCAGATGAAAATCAGCGCTGCATTTTATTTTTGACCCTTCAGTCACTTACGCGTAAGTTCCCCCTGGCCAACGTTATTCCAGAACCAATGTATAGGCATGTGCGGCAGTAGCCCCACCACGTGCAGCAGGAACCGACTCTTGATCTTGACCGGCATGAGCCGGTACGGCAGGAACAGTAGGGTGTACGCCGTGAACGATATTGATGCTGCGTAGTTTGCTGAAAACCAGAACGAGTTGGTTAGTGAAACTAAGAAGAGGTAAAAAAAAACTAATTTGACAGATGAGTAGACACACCACTTTTTTTTTATAAGCAATCACACATCACAATCAGTATAATGTCTAAAAATCTCAAATGATGTCAAAACCGACAACTCTTTAAAAAAAACGGCCAAGTGCGAGTCGGACTCGCGCACGAAGGGTTCCGTACCATTATCTATGAAACCGGAAAAAAAACATGTCTGTTGTATGGGAGCCCCCTTAAATATTTATTTTATTCTGTTTTTAGTATTTGTTGTTATAGCGGCAACAGAAATACATCATCTGTGAAAATTTCAACTGTCTAACTATCACGGCTCACGAGATACAGCCTGGTGACAGACGGACAGACAGACGGACAGCGGAGTCTTAGTAATAGGGTCCCGTTGGTTACCCTTTGGGTACGGAACCCTTAAAAGGAGTTCTAATATACAGGTAGCGCGTTAAGATCGGTCAGTAATAGTCAGTAAGACTGCCAATTGTTACCTATATATTTTTTTTCCTAACTTTGTATTGTCTTTTTATTTTGGTGCTCAATAATAGTAGATTGTATAACAAGGGCATAAAACAATCCATTTTATCCGAGACGTCGGCTCGGGCATATATTGAGTCGAGGATAAAATGGGTTTTATGCCAGAGTTATACACTCTGTTTTTCACTTCGATTGCGAGGAAATGAAACAGTGATATTGCTAGCAAAAGACATATTTAACATTCAGTGGGTAATATTTAATACAAATTTAAATAAACAACTTAATATATGTACCTATTGAGGAAAAACAACAGCTCTTTCCCGCCAAAATATATATTTTTTAATTTCTTCCACCATTACTGAGTTTTAAAAAGTTTGTCTATGATGTTGTACTGGCTGTATGTACGTTCTTATAAGAAGTAAACACTTTTATGGACTCGAGCATAAAACGTAGTTTTAGTGCGCTTATAGCAAGCATAAACAAGAACTTTATGAGCATGAGAAGTGAAAAGATTATTTTCAATGCAACTGCTCATAAAGGCCCATTTTTTATGCATCAAAAACCGAACAGAAAGTAGATTATTTTGCCCTAGGGCTTTATTATTATTATTATTTTTTAATTTATTTACGAGAAGTTGGCTAACCTGCAACCTTTCCTGTGTACCATAAATGTTATACTTTTTTTTCCACTGTTTAACGGCTCTGGATACAGTTCTTTTGATCCAATCATAATTTAAAGTTCACAAGATTATATTTGTTTTATTTCCTCACACTATGCATTGAAAAACGTAGTATGATACACGGGCGTTAGAGCAATAAATTACTCGGTTACGTTTAAAACACGATTTCGCCCTTGTAGCATAAACTACTATTAAAAAATTACTTCCCTAAGCCGGGAATCAAACCTGCTTATTTCGCAAAAAATAAAAAGACATCTGTATTATGGATGGCATCAATCGATAGTGTAAATTCGATGCTCTATAAATTCTCTTTTTGTTATTTATGTATGCAAAACTTGATAAACCTTTAAAGTATTCATAATGTAATGATGGACTATACAGATGAGAGCTTTATTATAATGTGATAGAGGCGGTTATTGTTTGGCTTATTCGTCTAGTTAGTTATTTATTTAAGATACATTTGCAGAAGATACAAAAAACATTGATGGTGGACGAGATTAAATCCTTCGCAAATAATATTTATAACTATATAAAAGAAAACATCGGTAACTTATAAAATTACACATAACAGAAGAGCTTAAGATAAAATATGAACTAAAAAAACACACAACGTGTAACAGAAAGGTGTAATCATATTTGAAGAGCTAATTCAGTCTATGGTATAGAACAACTTTTACTATGGAGCCAACCCTGAAATCTCAAGATAAAAATCTGCCCTTCCATACATTTCGTCCGAGCGGCATTGCATTTTTCTATGAAACAGTTGAATTTTTTTTTCGAGATACAGGTTTTGCCCCATAGTAAAAGTTGTTCTATACCATTGACTGAATAAGCTCTTCAAATATGGTTACACCTTTCTGTTACACGTTGTATATAAGGTCTTTCAATTTAAATTGAAAGTAATTTAGGAGGTGATTCAGTATCGTTAATACATCACATTCCACTGCAAAGTACTTTTTTTTTGCGCGAACTTTTTCTTCATTTGTCCATACAAACTGAGTCAGCTGATCGGACCACTTTGTACTAAAAAGTGAAAAAAAAGTTCGCGCAAAAAAAATTACTTTGCAGTGGAATGTGATGTATTAACGGTACTGAATCATCTCCTAAATTACTTTCCATTTAAATTGAAAGACCTTATATATGTGATTTTGAAAAAAAAAGAAAAAGAAATATTAACATATTGGTTGCGTGGTAAAATAAATTTTATCCGAAAAGGGTCCGCTCGCGGGTCCTTGTAAGAGTTGTAAGGTCAGATGCACAACTTCAAATGACCATTACACTTATAATAAAAATAATATAGATATTAGACTATAGGGCTAATCTAAACATTATGGAAATAATGCAAGAGTTCAAGTTCGCTCGATAGAAAAAAATTACGAAGTTACCTCTAAATTTTATGTTTTTGAGTGTTAAAGGGCCTTCCTTAAATTATACAGCCTTGAAATTTGTATTAAAAATAAGTGCACAATAACCCCCCGTCTAAATATTTTAAAGCGTTTTAATAATTTCATCTAGAAGCCGAGTTATTAAGGGGCTTCACTATGCTAAATATCACTTTTGCACTGGATTCAGTTCCGTCAATGTAGATCGTAAAAATTTGAAATAAATATGGCGTGTTTTTTGACTCAAAACAATTATTAATTACACTTTATAAATAAACATACTTTCAATCTTTTTTTAATTATTATTACTTAAAAAAAAACACGAATTTCACGAAAAAAGTGATTCAGGGGTACTTGCAAGAACTTGGTATTGATTTGTATCGGGATTCAAATAAAAGAAACTGCGTTTTACTTGAAGGCTTGTACTCAACTGACTTATGGACTACCTACGTACAGATATTATAATTTAGTGTACACCTACCTACATGCATACATATCAGGTATCGACTCGACATCGATTCGACAAATAAAAATGTAACTCTTATTTCATTGCAATAAGGGTTATCGTTTGGAATTTATCGATTCTATCTGTCAAATTTATCTAATCGACGCGTATGTGCTCGCATAGCAGATTCTATATTTCAAACCCGATTGAAACCAAACCAACACACGCAGACACGTCCCAGATAACACCATCTTTATTACATAAAGAAATTATAGTTAATGTCCTAATGTGGCCGCGATTTCAAAATAACTGAAGTTTTGCGTGCGCGGCATATGATTAGAGCAGGATAGACAGTTAAAACACAAAAGCGCTAGAGCAGGACTGAATTTTAGCATTGTGCAGCCCCTTAAATAAAAACGCAGGTTTTCATGAGCGTGTGTTTCTTGGTGGTCGTAACAGCCACGGCTGAGGGCGCGCTATTTTAAGAGGCTATGCGAATTTAATTTTTGTCACTGTCACTCCAAGCGAAAAATCGAGCAGTGCGAGATTCAAGGCGAAAGCGAAAAATGTTAGTTTTATAATTTTTATAAACTAAAATAGCTAGCAAAATTTCAAATATCAAATCTCTAGATATTGTTGAAACCCACCTAATAAAATATGTTTGAGTTCTGTATATGGTTCTTATTCGTCAAACGAGGAGAGAAAGTGTGTTTGAAAGTGTGTTTGAAGACCTCATTTCAACAATTATTTCTATCGAGGAAAATTTATCCAAACATGCTTTCTAATTTCAAATCCCTAGATTATATAGTCAAAATGCATATACCAGAAATGTATTAAAATTTATCGTGTATTTCATGAAATACACAGAAAAGAAACACCCGTATTTATTTCGCATATCGCCTTAAACTAAAAGTCTGATTGACGTAACATTTATATGCAGCCTTAAGAACCCGCTCCGAATCGTACTTCATACATATCTAAAAACCACAATAACTCGCGAAAGTGGAACAATTCAATCAAATAAATTTAGGCTTTCATTTAGGCGGTCAATATAAAGTGGTGTATGTCCCTGATTTTTTCACAAACATCGCGTTAAAGACCAGAACAATATTTAAAATAATGGGTTTTCGCCCTAAAACCGAGTACTTTTACAAGGCTTCGTTAAGTGACTTATGAACATTTAACAAGCAAAGTAAGCACATACACCACTTGGAAGTATCATCAATATTCTAATTAATTAAAACACAATAAAAAATAACAAGCAATCGAGGCACAATTAGGGTATTCGGAAATAATTATTATCCAACGCAAAGGGCGAGACTCGCTCAGCACAGTTCGAACGGCGTGGGGCAAAGTGTGAGGCGCTTGTTTAGATCAGCCAGCCAAATATGCGCTTTATTGTCACGATACGTCTCGCTTCTCATCGGAGTTGGCGTTGTCCTGCCCCGGGTTCTTAAAGACAGCAAACTCACTGCTTCTAACGATGAAACTGCAAGCGAACCCCATAGACACGACAGTTGCCACGTGCAGTAATAGCGCCACACATATCAGCACCGGCGAGGTGTGTTCAATGAGCGGGTTACTGAACCCCGACAGGAGGATGGTTCCTCCGATAGAGTACACCAGGCTGCAGGGCAAGGTGTTCAGGAAGTGGGAGATGCTGAGTGTCATTGGTGTTACGCCGACCATCTTTATCAGCTCCTGTGGAATAAAGGACTATTATTCGTATGCTTCGATCAAATAACCCCTAGATGTTGAATCAGCGCACAAAAAGCGGCTCCGAAAACTGATGCTAAATTAAATTTTTGGCATTCGTTTACGTCATTCAGTTTTCTACCTTAATGCATTAATTTAAAGCTAGAAATAGAAATAGAAATAGAAATTGTTTATTTGCAAAAAACTTATCTTATAACATTAGGTGTTGGAACATCCTTTTAAGTATTAAAAATACCTGTGCCAGGATGCCCCGCTCTTTCATAACTATGGTTATAGTTTTACAAAATCAACTTAATAAATAATTTAAAACTTAGTTATTATATAAAAGTGTCAGTGTGTGTTGAGTGTTGAAGGTGTACGTGTTGGGTATATATATATATATATATAATAATATGAGATTAGTTATGAATGTAGTTGTAATTATGAGTGTGTGTGTTTGTAATTATTATAAACTATATCTCCCTGGCCCTGCGACCGGAGTCTTGGGATCAGTATATAATTGCTACTAGGGAGGGTGTGTGTACTTATATTATATGAGTTTATGTTTGTAAATGTAGGTTGGTACCTAGAATTTATACAGTGACTTGCATGAGGGCCTCTACTTGATTATAGTTTAGGTTTTGTAACCTGAAAGATATAAAAAATAATAATCACTGAGCTCTTTATTCGCTGGCTGGTTGATATGGTTTTACGACTTTTTAATAGTTTTAAAATAGAATTTGTCCTGAAATGGATCGTGGAAAAAAAATCTTATGAAAGTGCGGACAAGGTTTGTTTTCGAAAAATCATAACTTAGCTCTTATGTTATTGTTGTTTTATTGCGATGTATAGGTATAACTATAATTGTATAACATACCTGGACCATGATTTCGATCTGATTTTGTATGGAATAATACGAGTAGATCTAGGGGTTATTTGATCGAAGTTCGCATGGGTTTGCAGCTGACAAACGGAGTCGATTAAGGACTTAACAGCTGAAGCAAACGCATACTTCCTTCATTTTCATTTTTCTAAAGAAACCTTCGAGATAACAATAAAAATCACAACAAAACTGTGAAGTGATTAACAATTTATAAAAGAATAAACTAGCACTATGATGTCACCGAGCGCTCCATGTATAGTACTCCCAATTTAATAATGCACATACAAATCTATAGCCGAGCGACCGGACGTACCACGTGACCTTGATTGTATAGCAAGTGTAAGGAAGTACGAACTTTGCCGAACAGTGGCGAAGATTTGTATGCGCATTATTACTTTTAGTGCGTGACTAAACCACACAAGATCAGCAATAATCAGCATAGAAGTGTGACGTCACCTGTATCCCATTGCTGCGCTCCTCCAGCAGAGTGGTCAGCAGAAACACGAACATCAGCAGCAGAGAGAAGATGCACATGAGGGTTACGATCGTCATGGTCACCGTCACCACCTCCATGCCGTGCGAGCTCTCCATGTACGGGAACTCTTGGAACGTCAGCCTCTGTCAACGAAATTAACGTTGTACAGGGATGATAAAATAAATAAAAAGATTTTTATTCAACAGAACACAACACAAAACACATAATACTTAAAGACTATTTAGGATTAGACAGGTTCTGTTGAAAAGGTTGGTGACTCAGCTTTTGTCCCTTAAGCCAGAAGCAAAGGGACGCTGTTATTCTGTCACTGCCTGTTCATCAATAAGGATACTTAAAACAATAAACAAAAATTAACACAACTATGATTAAAATACATAAAAAACAATAGCCATTTTTAGGAACTTGGAACTTCTATTGTTTTGCAGCTAAATTAACGTACCATTTAATAATATTAAGAGTATTATATGTATAATTATCTATATACTTATATATGAATATTATATAAACTTAAATGCATTATTAATAGATTTAAAATATATATTAATATATTATGTTATTTACAATGTACATACTGACACCATTTTCCTTATCTTTTTATTTGTAAGTTTACTAACCACTCTTTACAATGTTTTTTGAATGTAGGAAAAGATTACTATTACTCAAATCAACAACCCTTTATGAAAAGTCAAAAACGATTTTTGTATGAAGTGACGTCATATCATCATATCATTTATTCATCAGACAACATGGGTCCATTTTGTTTGACATAACTTTGTATTTTCGAAGAAGGCAAATGAAAAACTTGTTTCACTGCATTATAGTAGTTTAGGCTACAAGGACGAAAAGGGATAAATTACGAGGACGATTTAAAACACGAGCGTAGCGAGTGTTTTAAACGTAACCGAGTAATTTATTGCTCTTACGCCCGTGTATCATACTACGTTTTTCAATACATAGTGTGAGGAAATAAAACAAATATAATCTTGTGAACTTTAAATTATGATTGGCTCAAAAGGACTGTTTTCAGAGCCGTTAAATAGCGGAAAAAAAGTATAACATTTATGGTACACAGGAAAGGCTGCAGGTTAGCCAACCATTGAAAATAAATAAAAAATAATAAAGCCCTAGGGCAAAATAATCGACTTTCTGTTCGGTTTTGATGCATAAAAAGTGGGCCTTTACGAGCACTTGCATTGAAAAATTTTTTAAATTAAACTTCGTTCAAAATGATAAATAAAGTAGGCACTATTTTTGAATATTAATTTTACGCATGCAAGTCTTTGAATTTATTGACAACCCTGGCACCATTCCGTAACTCTATGACGCGAATGCAGGCGGAACTTGTATTTTACTTCTTATTTTATTAATAACCATAAACACTTCCCTCGTTATTATCAAAAAATTAAGGTAACTTCTACTTATTCTAGCACTGGTAATAAATAAATGAAAAATATTATACCAAGTTTCGCCTACGAAAATGACATCTATGACGTAAACGTCAGCGTGATTAGCACCACATTAGCACTGCATAGAATACAATAATTAGGCTGCAGATACTATAAAAATGTATAAGTATATATATATATATATATAGTATATAGGTACTATACAGGTTGCTCTGAAATTCGACCTATTCCTTGAAAGGAGTTATACTAGAGATCATTTAAAACAGATTAAGCCCAGTTTAAAATTTTGAAAAATATCTTACAAAACCTTCGTAACTCCGAGACCATTTATTTTCGACCCTTAGTTGATAGGCATTATTTGTTGGAAATGATCTCTAGTATAACCTCTTTCAAGGAATAGGTCGAATTTCAGAGCAGCCTGTATATATTTTACCAGTAAATAACTTTTAATTATATTTGAAGCTGAACTTTCAACCTTGAACGTCGTACGTTCACCAAAGGAAATTTATTTTAATTAAAACGATATTAAATTAAAATAATATTATATGTCATGGCAACCTTAAGGCGGCACAAACGAGCCGTTAAAATGGTGGTGCCTGACAAACAATCGGCGGCTCGCGCTGAGTAAGGAACCCCAATATCTTAACGACCCCAACTAGTACTTCCATCAAACAGTTTACCATATTGATTTTATTCGACCTTCGTCTGTGTGTTTGATCTAGGGTTGCAAACTTTTTTTAGAAGAAATAAAGTATATCTGATTTCAGGGAAGGTAAATAAAAAGTACGGTCCTTTAGAAAAAAGTATTTTTTATCCAAGGGAGTTCAAAGATTTTTTGAAAAAAAATTCACGGTAGCTACGGGCGGTAGGAACTAGGCAGGCCAGACTCCATACTAACATCCTCAAATCCTTTTGTGAAACTGTATTTTTTGTGCTATTTGCATAAACACAAACGCACAACATAAAATTATCATCCACAATGAAGGAAGTCATACATTTTCCCTTGGATTTCTTTGCGGGTCTGTTTTTGTTTTCAGTTTTTTATGTAAAGATTGAAATAAAGTATTTTCACGTACTTTATTGGTATTCAAAAGTATAAAGTACAGGGACCCAAAATAACGTAAGATACTTTATTTTAAAGTACGGTTGGCAACCCTAGTTTGCTCCCACATATACCAGTATGTTTAATTAATTACTTTCAGTTCCAACGTTTCCAAGTAGAGCTTTAACTTAAAGTTTTATCGATTAGTGAAAGTTAGAATATAACGATATTATTTTTGTACTGATAAAAATTAAATAGGTATGTGGGTAAGTCATCCAAGAAGTCAAGCCAAGAAGTTTTGATGACTTACCAACATACCTATATAATTTTTATCAGTACAAAAATAATATTGGATTTTACAGCACGTAGTTGCAGTAGTTCGGAGATAAATAAATAAAACCCTTGAAAATTAATTAATTATTCGAAACCGGTTGGGTGTATAATTTTGCATGATTTTTTAATTTTTTATTACCAAATTTCCGTTTCCGGATCCGTTTCCGGTAAAAAAGTCTTATCCATACTAATGTATCAATTAGCAGCAAGAAAATCCGATCCCTGATAATTATAAATTAAAGTGAGTTTTATTAAAGATGATGAATTAATAAACTCAAAAGGCGATACAAAGAAATAAACACCATTTATTCAATATTTAATTATTATTTTCGATGGACAATTTTTTTTTAAATAAGTGTTTAAATGCAAAAATCAATATAAATTAAAATATAGGTAACGATTGATTATGAAAGGTGCCCAAAGTTGACCGCACGGTGCAGCTTGCTCCGCCCCTCGCAGCCTACCGCCCCGGGCCAAGACCCTTTTGGCCCTAGGGTAAATACTTCACTGATAACGCATGTGGTAAAGTAGTCGGCTAAGTAGTGCGCTAGTTACACTCCTTTTTTTTTTTTTTGTTTATTTTTCTAAAAACATTACTTAAAACTATTACAATTTTGCCAAACCACTATCGCGGTTTGTCGGCAAGCTCTTAATTTTAATTATGTACTATTCACACTATACATAAACACTTTTTGTAGAAGTAGCTAACATGTAAACAAAGAGAAAAAAAAAAAGAAAATAGTAGTTTATGCTACAAGGGCGCAAAGGAATAAATTACGAGGACGATTTAAAATACGAGCGTAGCGAGTGTTTTAAACGTAACCGAGTGATTTATTGCTTTTACGCCCGTGTATCATACTACGTTTTTCAATGCATAATGTGAGGAAATGAAAACAAATATAATCTTGTGAACTTTAAATTATGATTGGCTCAAAAGGATTGTATCCAGAGCCGTTAAACAGTGGAAAAAAAGTATAACATCTATGGTACACAAGAAAGGCTGCAGGTTAGCCAACCATTGCAAACAAATAAAAAAAAAAATAATAATAATAAAGCCCTAGGGCAAAATAATCGACTTTCTGTTCGGTTTTGATGCATAAAAAGTGGGCCTTTACGAGCACTTGCATTGAAAACTATATTATGCAACATATTTAAGTCTTAAATAAAAGTAAGCGCTTGAGTTTATTTTTAAAACTTGTAACTAGCCTAAATGTAAACCCTGCTATACAACGTGTAACAGAAAGGTGTAACCATATTTGAAGAGCTTATTCAGTCTATGGTATATAACAACTTTTACTATGGAACAAACCCTGTATCTCGAAAAAAAAATTTACGGTTTCACAGAAAAATGCAAAGCCGCTCGGCCGAACTGTATGGAAGGGCAGATTTTTTTTCGAGATTTTAGGGTTGGTTCCATAGTAAAATATGTTCTATACCATTGACTGAATAAGCTCTTCAAATATGGTTACACCTTTCTGTTACACGTTGTATAGTTAATTGTTTGTCGCATGACTTACCTGTCGAATAGGGGTAGTAGTTAGAAGTTCAAGATAACTGCTGTCTACCGCCCATTGCAGTCTCATGAATGACTCGTATATGGCACCTGCAATATCAATTCACTAATTGGCATAGATAAAATTATTTTAGATTAAATTATTATTAATTATTATTTTAATTATTTTTGTGTTAATTCGAAAACCATTTCGAGATTTAGGTTTAAAAAGCCGTATATTCGAAGTTTTTGTCTAAAAAACCTCATGATGATGAATCTTTTTACGAAAAAGCTGCAACTTCCATTTGCCCTTGTGTGACGTCACTTGATTAATGCCTAATGGCTGTTTAGAAATGTGTCCTTTGCTATCAAGATAAAATAATAATTTGCTTCAGACTAATTTGACAGCTAGATGACAGATGAGTAGACAGACAGAGACAGACCACTTTTTTAATAAGCAATCACAAATCACAATCAGTATAATGTCTAAAATTCTCAAGTGACAAGGAGGCGAACTCCGAAAACGATCACGATATTTCGATATACGACCGACATCCGACCGAATCTATTTTGCTTTGGTTACCACGAAGCTATATCGTTTTCGACTTTCAAATGTCGTATCGTCCAATGTTCGATCGTGACCGAATGATTGAACGAAATCGTGATTAGCAAACTGTCTATGATTTAGGTTTGTTCCGTACTCTGAAAAAAAAACCGGTATTTTGTTAAAATATCATGCTGTCTTTTTCACACTGCGTACACGACAGTAAGCTATCTCCGCTCACATAATATTTTTTGAATAGGTATTTTACGTTTTATTTGGGAACGTAGCCAACTTTCAAGCAAAACAAATGTGTGTTCATCGACCATCTTTTTTTATTTATTGTTTACTTACAGTTTAGTTTAGCAGTTTTGAGAGATTTATTAGATGCGAGCGGTGATTATTACAATAATAGGTCGGAGTGTCGATAAGGGGGCGCGATACTGCGACAATACATAGAAAATTGTAACATGTAAGTACGTTTAAATTCATCTTTACTGTTGAAATTACTTGAAGTTCCTTTGATGGGTCCCTGGATAAACAAACCGTCCACACTGCATCCTCTTACGATCAACTGAATTTTATATGCGAGGGACATGGACCCATTGCTGAACAGGAACACAAGAATGTGTAACTTCTCTCTCCACTTTCAATCATATTAGATCTACCTAACCAACCTATTTTGTTGCAGAATGACTGCTGAACAAATCGAAATACTTTTCACATTTCTGGAACAAAGAAATAACAGACAGTCAAAAGCCATGGCAGTTCACAACAACAATGGCAGCAACGATGGTAATACAGTTTTCTATCAATGTTCTTATTAAAATAATAACAACAGGGAAGACTGTTCTGTGTGCTTTCTAAAACATTAACAATATAACATTAATCGCTTTTGCTAGGTTTGGAAGCATAGAAAGAACACTATAAAAAAATATATTCAAGTGTGACTCTACCCGTCCCAGTAGAAGGCAGCCGACATGCTACTGGGACAGGCGGAGGGTCACCTTCAACTAAAGACATACCGCCATCTATAATTTATCTATGCCACCACGGAGAGATTAGAAGTAATGCGACAGGCCCTTGTGTTCTTGACATTAACTTGTAATCTAGAATAGTTAAAAGTAATATAATAAATCTATCATCGCGACATGTCTCCCTGAGGGGGTGTCAGAGGTGAACCGTGTGTCAAGTCAAGATATTCAAATGCACCACTTTTCATCAACAATTATTCCCATTCCAACTAATATAGTATTGCTTATTTTCTTTATGTTCATCTGATAAAGACAAGGATTAGCAGGAGTAATCTGCACATGAAAAGAGCCTCAACATCACTGGAGACTGCGGCTGTACACCTAGGTCACACAAAGTCACTGCTCGCTAGCTCTCATAGCCTACGCCTGCACTCCGTCAAGGAGAGATGAAGCGGTTAACCAGGCCATAATAGTACTTATTATTTTTAAGAATATTTATTTTAAAATAATTTATACATCCATTTAAAACAGGCCCTATCCGTCTGTCTTTTCATCGATATTTCACAGGTATCTAGCTCATAGACAGAATGAGTTACAGACCTGAGATTTTAATATTTGATGTAGAATGTTGACCTAAAACTTAATACCTATTTAGTTAAAACTCCATTTAAATTATTTTTCATATTATAGGGATATTTTTCATATACATGAAGGAGCTGAAACAATATTTTTTTTTTTACCCTGTCATGTAAAGTGTCATTGTTTAGAGCTCAATGAGTAGTGTGTATAAATATATTAATATTTTTTATCTTTAAAAATAAAGAAATGGGGGGCTATCAGTTGTCACTTTTATTACTGGTTTATCTCAAAGCATTTAGGAATTTGGAATTTCTGTATAATATGTACCATATGCTGAATTAAACAACAAATACCGAAAACACCGATTTATAATGTAGTTTTAGGGTTACTGATTCATTTTAAATTGGTTGTCACTCTTATTACCTAACAGGTTTCTTAGAGCAGTGATCAGTGTAACCAAACAAGTCGGAAAATATAGGTCCAAGGTGTGTCAGGGGAAGTAATATTGTTGTTTTATGTTCAACAGATAGACGGGGCAGGGGCAGAGGCAGACGGTGGCGTCCGCACTCTCCTTGCTCGCACGTCAGTGCATGCAACCGCCTCCTTGAGCTGTATCAGCAGTCAGCTGTTCAAACGGAAAGAAAAGTGTCTCCGAGCTGAGCTGCGAGAGATTCACAAGGCAGTAGTCGCCCTGAAAGATGTTATGGAGGGACTATTTTTGAGTCAGGCCATCAGGGCAAATCCGGAAAGTCCCTCATATTGTATACTTTTTTTAGATTATATTTAATAAATACAGTTTTACACATCTATTGACTTTTATTTAAGGAAATAATTGACACAAGTAATTCCAATGTTTTATTTAATAATTTGCTGTATACTCATACAAAATATAAAGATTTGAATATTTGTTGACCGCCTCTGTCAAAAAAAAAAAAAAAAAAAATCAAAAATTCTTTATTTACTTTACAAAATGTAGGTTTTGAGGGGGTGGGACTCCCCTTTTAAGTTTTACAACCTGTTTTAAGGGAGACCCGCTCTTTCTACGGATCTTATTTTACAATTTTGTATTAAAATTAAAATTAGGTCTTGCTTAATACATAGATATAAAGAAAAAATGTGTGTGTATGAGGGTTTATGTTGTGAAATAATATAATAATATAACTACAAGAGAGTGGGTGTCTTGTGTGTGAGGGTGTGTGTGTGTGTGTGTGTATATGTATTGTGTATATGAAAGAAAGGGTATGTGTGTGTTTTTTAGGGTGGTTCCCTAGCCCTACAACCGTAGGCTCGGGATATATTGTTTATCACTCTAGGGGGGTATATTTATGGTGATATCATAAGATAAAAAAGATATTTAAGAAAATATGCGGTATGGAGAGGATGAGTACTTTATTTGAGCTTATTGAAGGTGGAGGTGTCATGCGATAATATGAGTTCGGTTTGTTCGTAAGTCAAACTTTTTAGCCATATTGTAAGTTTATTTTTACATTCAAAGTATGACATGGTGTATATATTTAATATTCGGTTTATCTTATTGTAAAGGTAAATTGATTGTGTACGGAATTGGTTTTGAGCAAACAAAGTTCTTACTGTAGCGCATTTGATAACTGAATGAGGATTCCGTTTATTGAGAATTTTAGGGTCTATAGATATGTTTTTATGAATTCTAAGCACACATTGCAGTATGTATAACTGTCTGACGGTAAGAACATTGGCATCTTTATATAATTTTGTTGTTCTATGTAATTTCTTTTTGCGCAGCATTATTTTTAAAATAGTTCTCTGCGCAATTTCGATACTAGTAAACTTAGTTTTGGATGCACCACCCCAAACAGTTATGCAATACAGTAAAATAGACTGAACAAGAGTTGTGTAAATGTATGTAATAAGTTGCTTGTTTGATATATTACGTAAATACTTAAATAGCCATATTAATTTTCTTGCTCTCGTTGCCACTGCTTCAAGCTGAGGGTACCAAGAGAGATTTTTGTCAATTATAATGCCTAGGTATCTGGTGGAGTTAACTCTATTAATATTAGTACAGTTGCAATTTTCATTGTTAAAGTTTGTACACGTGTGAGCAGTTAGTTTAAAGTCGTTGCTGGGTTGGGAAGAGTCATAAATAGAGAATGGCATGTAGTTGGTTTTTGTCATATTTAATGTGAGTAAGTTGAGTTTTAACCATTTAACAATACTACGCAACCCAGTTTCAGCATTAGCGAAAGTCCCTGCCCAGTCGTTTCCGTGAAAGAGCAGCGCAGTATCATCTGCGTATGAAAATATATGTCCATTAGCTATATTTAAATCAGTCAGGTCGTTAATATAAATAAGAAAAAGGGTAGGTCCTAAGACACTACCCTGTGGAACGCCATAATTAGTGCTCGAAAGATCAGTGCTGAAAGTGTTGTTATCAAGTTTAACTATATGTGGGCGTTCCTTAAGATAGTCAGTTAGGAGAGATAAAAAAGTTCCTCTAACACCCACCTTTTCTAGTTTGCGGAGGAGGATAGGAACAGAGACGGTATCAAAAGCTTTTTTTAGGTCCAGAAATATACATAGAGATTTTTTTTTGTCGTCAAGATGTTTAGTTATATTTTTTGTTAGGTCTAGAATAGCATCTTCAGTTCCAATGCCCTCTCGAAAGCCGTACTGTGCATTTGATAGTGTACCATTTGAATTTAAGAATTTAATAAGTCGGTTATTGATTAATTTTTCAATGATTTTAGAGATAACTGTCAGCACAGCAATAGGTCTATAGTTGTTGATATCGTCTCTGCTCCCACTCTTAAAAATTGGGTGTATAATAGATCTCTTCAGAAATCGTGGAAAGATACCTTCCTGAAAAATCAACAGAGAAAGGCGGGTTATTAAAGGGACCAGAATTTTCGTCGCCATTTTCACAAACTTTGTGGGAATATTGTCCCAACCAGCGGCAGATTCCATTTTAAGATGCATGATAATTGCTTCAATTTCATAAGGTTCGGGTTCAATAATGCCAATTGAGTTTGGTTGAGAGGGAAGTGACGCAAAATAATTATTAATTAGGTGTGAGTCATTTTGAATTTGTTCGGCTAGTGATTGGCCAACACCGTTAAAGTATGTGTTTACGTATTCAGCAGATTCTAAAGGATTATCTTTTATGCTTAATAGTTCTATATTAGAAGATTTTTGTTTATTCAGATTAGTGATTGTTTTTATGCACTTCCATAAGGTTTTATTATTTGATTTAGCCTTTTCCAACATATCTCTTTCGTAATCTCTTTTGAGCTTTTTGATTAAGTTGTTACAGTAATTTCTATACCTGCGATATGTTATTTTTAATATGTCATTGGTCTCATCTAGTCGTAATTTTCTTTGTAACTTGTTCCTATTTTTAATGCATCTTAATATACCGGGGGTTATCCAGGGTTTGATTATTCTTTTATTGTTAGGTATTTTGACAGTTTTTGTGTTTGCCTCAATAGCTTCTGTAATTAAGGAGACTAATTTGGTGGTTAAGATATTCGGGTCTTGTGCAGTCATTAGGTCAGCAGTAATGTTCATTCGCAAAGTATTTACAGCGTCAGAATAGTTAGTAATGGTCTTTGTTTTTGGTGCTTTAAAATGTTTTGTTTTATTGTAAACATACATACTAGTCATTTTATGGTCAGTCACTGTCGTCTCTAGAACTGCAATTTTCGCAGAGAAATAGGTTGGATCTAAATTTGTAATAAGGTGGTCTAAACAGCTGTTTATTCTGGTGTTGAATCTGTGACCAGGGAGTAAACTATGACACGCCAACATATTTAGATAAGTATTAGAATCTTTATCGTCATTTCCTTCGATTATATTTATATTTATGTCTCCAGTTATGATAACATTTTTATTTTTTAGGTAATTAGATTTAAGATGCGTATCCAGAGATTCAATAAAAAGTTTAGGGTTTTTTTCAGATGGAGAACGGTAGATGCAGATTATTGTGAAGTTTGCAGTTGAAATTTCTAAGCAGGAAGCACCATGTATAGAAATTTCTTTGACAGAGTGTTCAACAGATTTTTTTATGAAGACTACAACTCCGTCATTTTGGTTTACTTTTCTTGTAGAATGGTGAGTTAGATAGTCAAATCTGTATGGAAGCGGCTTATTAGGGTTTATTCGGCATTCTGTCAAAACTATTGTATCAATGTTTTGTTTCAAGGTACTGAGATTAATGTCTAAATCATCGATATTTGAAGTTTTGTGGATGCTTCTAATATTTTGTGTGATTATTGAGAGGTAAGGAATGTCTGGAGCAGTATGATTTGGTAGTTCATCACTTTTACATTGTATAGCGCTTAAGTTGCTAGTAGTGTCTAATTCTTGTATTAAATAATGTGGCTTATCCATCATATAGAGAGCTTTTATAGGACTGAGAGGGTTTTGTGTTGCAAAAGCATGGGGGATATTTGACTATAATTATAGTGTACATACGAGGATAGATGAATATATACGTATTTATTTTTGCATGATGATTAAGTAACATTTGGCAGGTAATTTGTCCAATCTTGTGTATTAAGTGTATTTTTTGATTAAGTGAGTTGAATGTTTGGTACAGAGTTTGAGAGGCATTTTTGTGTATGAGGTCTATTATTGAAATTTTTAATGGTCGAGATGTTTGGTTGAGAGTGAAAGCTTTTTTGCTCGCGTAGTGTTTTGGCTGGATGAGATTGCTGAGTGTTTGGTAGAGATTTAGTGCGACTTTTTGACTTAGAGTGAGTATGAATACGTATATAAGTATTGATGTGTATAGTAAAATTATGTAATTGTTTGAGATATATAGGTAATAACAGCTTATGACTGACATATGTGTATAAAAATTTAAAAAATATTTACAGGTAAGTAGTCACATATTCGCTAATTGATGAACTTGGGCTTCACTTATAATAGAGATAATCGGTGAGTTATCGTCCATGCGTAGGTACACCTTTCCATAGCTCGACCAACAGTATTTATAATTTTTCAGTGTTTTCAGGTCTCGTGCAAGAAAATATAATCTTGCGGATTTCGGGGTGAGGTTCTCAGAGATGTATATGGGGATGTCAGGATTAGACGTTATTCCCATGTGCTTGGCACTTAGTTTATTTGTTTTATATTTATTGTTGAAACTTTTCGCCGCTTTCAGGGTGTCAGTTTTTATAAAGGTATTTGTAAACTCCACAATTATTGTACAGTTTTCTTTTTTGCCCTTGTTTATTTTTATTATATCCTTGACGTCGGATTTTTCAACTTTCAAGTTGAGATTTTCAGATAATTTTAGAATCATTCCGAAAATATCTTTTTTGGTTTCGTCACCTTTCAGTGGTACATTTTTAATTTCGATATTAGATTTTCTGTTTGTTTTCTGATTATCTTCAATTTTATTTTCCAGAATTATTATCTGCTCTCTGTCATTTTTAGCTTGAATTTCCATCTGTTCAATTTTGCGTTTCAGTTCTGAATTTTCTTCACATAAAAAAGCCATTGTATTTTGAACATTGTTACTTGTCTGTTGGATATCTTTTAAAGTTGACAGTATTTCGGTTGTTTGTTCACTTTGTGACTGGGCATATTGATAAAATAAGTTTTTCATTTCGGTTTTTAGTTCGTTCGTTAGATCATTCAGCTGAGCGTTACAAATATCGGGGGATCTTTTCCTCTTATTACGGGCCGTTACGTGACTTATCGGAGAATTTTCTTCTAACGTAGATGCTGAGATATCGGGATTGGAACTTGACTTCCCAGGCGGTGTCCGCATCATTTAAATTATTCTCAGTTGTTGTCGACAGACGATAATTGTACCTATCACGTGGATTGGCGGTATTTACGATGTGGTCCCTTCGTACACAGTTCAATGCCCGGCCGCTTATCAGCGTTACCGTATAAGTGCTAGTGTGCAAGACGGTGACCGCAAAATTATATCTACTTTCCTTTTTACCCGCGGGGGTGTGGGCTTGAGATTCAAGATCGAGGTGAGGGGGGGCGCTATCAGTGGAAATCTCGATGCATGTCAGACAGAGAGAGCAATTATGGCTACCGTCCTTTTTACCCGCGGGGGTGAAGGCTCGTGATTTCGGTCCGAGGTGAGGGGCGCCGCAAGCGTCCAGTATTAGATGCGTGCCTGACAGTGATAGCTATAAGGTCTGCTGTCCTTGTTACCCGCGGAGGTGAGGGCTTGGATTTCCTACCCGAGGTGAGGGGCGCCGCCAGTAGTCGCGATGATTTATAGCACAACAATCGATTTTCACACTTATTTGCTAGTCACTAGAACTTATTTAAAATTTAAATAATTATAATTATTAAGTACAGAGCAATAATAAACGTCTGGTTTCTACCAAGGTCCGAGCGAAAGAGGTAGTAGTAGCTACTGTAGCCGAGTGGTGGAGTGATCGCCTGCTAAACCCGAGGTCATGGGTTTAATCCCCGCGGTGCACATTAATTTGTCTTCGGTATGCGTGTTTACGAAGGCACGTTAAGCTGTAGATCTATTTAATTTTGTGTCCATATTACGGCGATAGGGCACACCACCTATCACGTTTGGGACGTACCTATATAATAATCGGTAGTGAAAAGCGGGTGTACCAAGTCTGGACTGTAACAAATGTTTAAACTTTGAAACACCTCTGACACCCCCACGGGGATTCGTGTCGTGATAATTTATA
Source organism: Ypsolopha sequella (assembly GCA_934047225.1). Classification (NCBI taxonomy): domain Eukaryota; kingdom Metazoa; phylum Arthropoda; class Insecta; order Lepidoptera; family Ypsolophidae; genus Ypsolopha; species Ypsolopha sequella. Next base: position 4,027,391 of record OW204002.1, on the reverse strand, counting down.
AAAATTATCTGCCTTATCTCAGACAAAAATGATATACAAAAACTAAAGTTTAATTTTGCCATTTCAGCTTTAAACACAAGTAAATATAGTATAATATATATTGCCATCAATTACTATATTTAAAACAGTCACAAACCTAATAATATTAAGTAAATTTTAAACTTTCGATATTAAAACGACACCCCTTGAGCTGACGTAAAAATCACGATCAAACTTCTGTCAAAATAGAATTATCGGTCGATGTTCGGAAACTTCGGAGTAAGCGTTTCGATCAAACTCCTGTCAAATACGTTTGTCGTTCGAAAATTGATTATCAGAGTACCACTCGCGTTGATATTACGATACTCGACCGAATATTGTACGATCGAACACGATCAGAGTAGACCCCCTGGTCATCGGACAATTCTTTAAAAATTATAAAAAATAATGGTCAATATATATAGCAAAATAATGAAAACCATGTCCTAAAATGACGTAAATTCTCCGAAAAAAATTAAAAATAAAATCTTTTAAAAATTAAGCTATGGGAATTAGACATGTTCGGGACCGACATTCCGCTTATTGATATAACTAGCGTTGCTTGTGTGGATCACGTGCGAATTTAATAAAATCCCTACTTAGCGGATGTCTGCGTCATACAAGGATCGTTGAAATTGTACGATCCAAGGTCCGTTTGGTCGATGCGTTGATAGATCAGTTAGTCAGCAGGATTCTGATGATAAAGTACTATAAAAGTCTATATACAGACAGCAAAGGAGATAAGTGTCCACTGTCCATGCCCAGCGCAAACACTTTGATCCCAAGACCCACTTGTCCCTACGAGGGCGACATGGTCACGTAGTGTACCAAGTCCTCTATAAAAAATAAAGATTAAAAAAAAATGTGAGCGATAGATGAGATGTGAAATACTTGGTCAATACATACATTATTATTACAACATGGTAAGTAGGTATAATCAATGTCACCAACATAATCTCCTTTATAACATTAAATCCAAAAAAAAAAAAGAAGTTTTTACGTGTTACTACTATGGTCTCAAACACGGCAAATAATAAAATTGAAAAAAAATAATTAAAATTAAGCCCCTTACAAAAAACTTCAAAAAAGTTGCGTTTAGTTGTTTTAACATTAAATAATCAGGGTAATAGGTGATTACGGTGCTCCCAAAGTAATAATGCGCATACAAATCTATAGCCGAGCGACCGGACGTACCACGTGACCTTATTGATTGTATAGAAAGTGTAAGGAAATACGAAGTTTGCCGAACAGTGGCGAAGATTTGTATGCGCATTATTACTTTGGGACCACAGTATATATTATTAGGGAGGGTACCGAATTGTTTGCCAGGCGCTTTCATTTTAGCGGCTTGTTTTTGTGGCGTTCATACTCCTATAACATCTGTTGTTGTTATTTACGCCCTAGAAAGATGTATGCTGACCGAATTAGCGACATACTGAAGAAGGGCAATTTCAAAAGTACCCAGAATAGAAGAGCTTGCATGACTAGATTGATGGATGTGAAAGAGGCGAAAAAGGTGTGTTTGGAAATCTATAGTCTCTGCCTACCCCTCTGGGAGACACGCGTGAGTATATGCAGATATGTATTAAGGGTTCCGTACCCGTATTGTGTGGTGGTACAGAACCCTGTGTGCGCGAGTCCGACTCGCACTTGCCCAAACTATTAAAGCGATTATAATATATATTATCGGGTCTACCGACTTTGAAATATATAACTTTGATATATATTTGACTTTAATATATAACTTTAGACTCTCGCGTTCCGATAATATATATCTACCGCGATAAATTTTTACCTTTTTTACGAAAAGGGGACACCCAACGTTTCGAGACAGTTGCATGTCTCGTGGTCTACGGGAAACGGTTTTCTACGGGTCTACGGGAAACGGTTTTCTACGGGTTTCCCGTAGACCACGAGACATGCAACTGTCTCGAAACGTTGGGTGTCCCCTTTTCGTAAAAAAGGTAAAAATTTATCGCGGTAGATATATATTATCGGAACGCGAGAGTCTAAAGTTATATATTAAAGTGATACCAAAAAAAATATGTTTTTTTTTTCGAATCCATTTACTCCACTATAACGTCATCTACGTATTTAATTTTTGGGTAAATGTTTATTGAGTATTTGATTAAGATTCTCAATGAAGGAAAACGCGATTGGATGAAATTTTCTCGATAGAATTTAATTCCGAAAAGACCTCTAAATTGTTTAATTTTTTCCTGTAATTCTGAAATCCTAACAAATTTTATTGTGACATTGCATTCAAAATGTGGATATTATGTATTTGTAAAGTCTCCTTGAATTTTTTTTTGACAAAATAGCTTAGTACATTTTATATTAATAAAAAACCGACTTTTTGCTACTTTTCCACGAATCCGTCCCACTCCTACTGAGGGTTTTTTCGCATATGGAGTAACAGGGACGCTAAAACTTTTACGTATCGCCTAAGTAACTCCCAATGGTTTCTGATAGTCGTCATCCCGAGAATACATCTGCTTAATGTAACTACATGATATTTATTAGTACTTAGAAACTGTTTATATCAACAAATAACATATCAGTACCAAGAAATACTCAATGGGTACATTGCAGCAATGTTATGTTACATATAATACCAAGTACCCATCGGGGTTGATAAGAAACAAGTATACATTTACAACCTACACATTACTGACTGGTGAGTCAACTCTACTTCAACTAATACACTATTATATTATGTAGACATCTGTTTACTTCACAAGGATCCAGTCAGCGCATTTTGCGCCAGATCTAACGCTTTTTTGACCACTTAGCGCTCAAAATTTGTTTTTAGCGCCTAGCGGAAAATCTAGCGCTATTTCGGAATGAGTTTTGTTTCATTATTTTAGCACTTTTTTGGAATAATTTTGGGAAATCTAGCGCTATTTTGAAATGAGCTTTGTTTCAGTGATGATAATTCTACTCGCATTGATTTAATTTAGTCTAAAATGTCTTTATCTTCTTTTAAAAATTCTTTACGGCGCTATAAATGACGTATTTTTTTAAAAAGCCAATCAATTACAATCAGCTTATCAATATGGCCACCAATATACAACATAAAAGTAGCGCTTCTTCTAGCGCTTTTTATAAAAATTATGTTTAGCGGAATCTAGCGCTTTTTTACAGCGGAGTTAGTGCGCAATACTCAATTGGACCTGGCAGCCCTGGATCCAGTTGTACGAATGTAGTTTTTAATACTTTCATTTGAAAGAAATATTTATATTTGCCTATAACAAGCCTAAGCTTTTAATTTAATTTAATAATTATAAACCCAACAAAAATAACGATTTTAAGTATTTTCGAGATATATTTCGGCCTACTTAAAGGCCAATAAAAAAAAAATTATAAAAACTAAAAAAAATATAGAAAAAGTATATTTTTTAAATAGTTATATTATTACTATATTATTTTTTTATAAATAATTTTATAATCTGATACCGGCCGGCTTCAAAGTAGGCCGAAATATATCTCGAAAATAATTAAAATTGTTATTTTTGTTGTGTTTATAATTATTAAATTAATACATTTACGTAATATTTTGTGAAAATTCGTAGTAAATGGATGTTCAACCATATCCTGTTCTACACTACTTAGTACATATTTATTTTATCCAGAGTGTAGTGATGACTTGGTATGGTCGACTTGGGTGAATCATAAAATAAAGTAGGATAGAGTCAGATTTTATTTACACGCGCAAAAGAGACAGCATTAGAACAGAATCATAATATGATTTATCCAAAGCGGCCTTTTTAGAGGACCTGAGGGCCTATTTTGTATCTTTAGTTGCTAACTGTACTGGGTGTTTATCATCAAAAACATAATAGGTACATACTATCGAATTCCGATTGTCTACTAAGGATACAATTTGAAGTGACGACAAAGTTTGTAATTAGTTCAATACCCACTAATTTTGAAAGTTCAGTTTTTATCTATGTTTTCGATAGGCACCCGGTCCAGTTATAGAAGGGCTAGTCAGAAAATGAAATAGAAAGCCACGAAAAAAAAACAATTTAGAGAAAACATTTCTGTTATAGAAATTCGTTCACTGGAATAAAATAAATCGTGTTCCAAGGTTGCGTTTCTAGATGCCCGGGTAAAATTTAACTGTCAACCGTTCCACAACCAACCGTGTTACAACCAAGAGTACACACACACACACACAAACCCTCTCACACATACAAATTCACCCTAAGTATGTATTTACTAAACTTTCTTTTCTTTTTTATATTTATATTAATTTGTTAGTCACCTCTGTAAACAATAGTTTTGTTGATTTATTTAATTTCTTATTTTTAGTTATAGGAGAGCGGGGACTCCTGCTACAGGTATTTATACCCAATAGGAGAACTCAAACTCAATGTATTTAATGTTTAAGCAAGCTAAAGAAAATAAATCATTTTTCATTTTCATAACGTACTCATTGGAGACCAGTGGGTCTACCGCGTAATTCTCATTTTCATCAACATCAACTTGAGATTGAAATTTGACGTGCGTGCGACGACGCCCGCCTAACATGCCATCTCTTTTGCACGCGTTGAATTTCGCATGCATTTGCTTGAAGTTGATAAATACAAATGAGAATTACGCGGTAGAGCCCCACATCAAGCTATGCACTTGCAGTACGACATTAGCCCCTACACTCTACAGTGATGAATATAAGATGGGTACAAAGTCCAATGTGTCTTACTTGATGCGGTCTCCACTGTACAGTACATAACCCTTGTCAGAAATGTAAAATTCACTTTGACAGTTTAAGGCGATATGTAAAAGTTTTAGCGTCCCTATTACTCCATATGCGAAAAAACCGTCAGTGCAAGAGGGACGGATTCGTGGAAAAGTAGCAAAAAGTCAGTTTTTTATTAATTTAAAATGTACTAAAGATGCTATAAAATTTTCGTTTAACGAGGTCCTAGATACCGTTAAAACCCATCTAATAAAATGTAATTGCAGTCCATATGTTATTCTAAATTGTCAGACCACGACCAGGAGATTTTGTCGAAATTGGTGTCGAAAAAGACCTCATTTCAATAAATATTTCTATCGAGCCGAATTTCTCCAATTGCATTTCTGTTTTAACAGGTCCCTAGAAAAAGAATCCAAAAATAATGTACTATTTTATTAAAATAATACATTATTTACTGAAGTAGATATGCAAGTTCTTAAAGTGTCGATTTTTTTTCCGTAGCGCCTTGAATTTTACATTTACCCAGACGTTTAGGAACGCACCTGCACGGAACGACAACATCGCATTCGGAGAAAACTTTTTATCGTCAACGTATGAACGAGACGAGACGTGACGGTGTGTGGGAACCGGGCCGGGAAGTGACGTTTGTCAATACGATTTAAACATTGTTTAACCTGTTAAGTGGCAGGAGGCACGATCATGGCGGAAGTTTATTGTAAATCAAGTGTTATCGAGAATCAATAATTGAATGATTTATTGATAATTTAATATAATTTATTGATCAAGACGTATACTACATGTATAAGGAACGTACATCAGAACTGTACCTATAATCTCGTCCACCATTAATGTTTTATGTATCTTCTGCAAATGTATCTTAATAAATAAATAAATAAGTAGCTTTTAAACTTCACAATTCCCATAGCTTAATTTTTTTTTCAGGGATTATACGCCATTTTAGGACATAGTTTTCATTATTTATACTAACCATTATTTTTTTATGATTTTTTAAAGAATTGTCGGTTAGAACGTCACTAGAGAATTTTAGACATTGCACTCATTGTGATGTTTGATTGCTAATAAAAAAAGTGGTCTGTCTCGGTCTGTCTCCTCACCTGTCACCATTTCTAAGCAGCCATTTCTCAAGTGACGTCACACGAGGGCAAATGGAAGTTGCAGCTTTTTCGTAAAAGTATTCATCATCATGAGGTTTTTAGATCACAAGTTCTAAAATACGGCTCATTATAGCTAAATCTCGAAATGGTTTTCGAATAAACACACCTGAACACAGTTTAATCTAAGCGAATTAACTCGGAACTCACTTTCAAAAGAGAAAGCTATTTTCAAAAGTAGATGCGACCTACTTTTTAATTTGGTTGCAAGTCTGTGCTTGACTCAAACTCAATACCGCATCTGGTACCTTGTGACGCAGATGTCTACATTAACACCGATTCGGCGCAACACAACTTGACTTAATTGATAGGACTAAACTTAATTTAAGTGTTCTGTCCTTTTCTTTCCGTATCGAAAAGACAAAGACGGGACGCTCAAAATAAGGTTAGTCTTGTCAGTTGTGTTGTGCCGAATCGGTACCATTGTATATGTAGGGCTAAAGGGAAGAATCAACTAAGTCACATTTACAAAATATTACATAATAGATTCTATGCTAACTTTCGAATTTTTTTATCGAGGTGCAGAAACAAAACTTACTATTAATATAAGACGTAAAACTTACAACAAATTATTTCTGATTCTGTTCTTATACAAAATTAGCAAATTTTTGCAGTTTTCATAGTTTTCGAAAACCCCAAAATTCTTCAGTGGATGCAGTTTTATAAATTTTCAAGGAAATTTCTTCTTGCAAGTCTATTATCTCCATAAAAGTATTATTTAAATTGAATAATTTAAATTTTTGGCGGACCACGTTTCGACCTTCTACGGTTGGGGTGCGGACTACGGTCCGCCAATTGCCGACTGCTGCTGTACAGAATATATTCGTTTGCATTTCCCCGGGATAAAAAGTAGTCTATGTCACTCCCCAGTATATAAACTATCTCTGTGCAAAAAATCACGTCGATCCATTGCTGCCTGAAAGAAGGACAAACCAACAAACACACTTTCGCATTTATAATAGGGATACGGAGGTACGGATTGTAAAGTTTTGTCAATGTGACTTAGCTAATTCTTCCTTTTAGCCCTTCATATGCTATACTAAAAGGACCCATAAAGTTGCGTTATGAATATAAAACACATTATGATTCGTATCGCGTGTGTTGTGATATGACTTATGTAATGAATCAAAGGTTATCCGACAGACAACACGGGAACTGTGTATGTACTTTGATATATCCAACGAGTTAAATAATAAATAATGGATAATAATAAAGCCTCCGAAAAACAAATCAAATCCCAGAGGACTGCTGCACACTGTTATACTATCTGAGCATCGGCAAAATTAGTTATCGAAAAATATACTAATTTAACCGTGTAACATCTACCGACAAAATAAATTAAACATAGCAAACTAAAATTTCTCACGACCACCAGTCCCTCTATTCTGTATCTTTGGTTGCTAATTGGACTGGGTGTCTATCATCATAAACATAGATAAAGACTGAACTTTCAAAATTGCCTTTAGTGGGTATTGAACTATTTACGAACTGTGTCGTCACTTCAAATGCGAACATATCCTTAGACAATCTGAATTCGATAGTTTTTGATAATAAGCACCCAGTCCAAATGGCAATTAAACATACATAATAGGCCCTCTGGTTTAAATAATGAACCTCCGAATAAATTACTAAACTTCCGAAAGAAATACTAACTTACACAATACCTACTTAAAAAACATAGTCAAAAACAAAACTATGAACCAAAAGTCAATAAATAGGTGCGACGACGAGCGAAGCGAGGAGGAGCGTGTTAGGTTTACATGTAAGATGAGCGGAGCGGAGCGAGGCGAGGTCTCTAGTTTTAACAGAATACATGACATAGAAAGTAAAATTAATTTTTATTCAGAGATCTACGATAAAAATAGCTGACAGTAGTTTTCAGAGCTTTTATTACTACCCATAAATAATTGTTGGGATGAGACCTACAAAAGAAAACTAAAATACTAATAACCTTTAAGCATGCCTTGGTCAACAATTATGAAACGACTGTTACCAGGGGCGCCGGCAGGATTATTATCGGGGGGGGGCATCTACTTATACAATACATTATATGATATACAGGCTGTCGAGTTGGTCATCAACTTCCGTCGTAAGGTAGGTTATATTCACGATACATACTGATTATGAAAAAAATGTATTTACTATATTTTGGGGGCGACAAAAGACGTCTAGTGTACGACAGATATGATGAAATTGACTCAGCACTGGTGGAGGGCGGCGGGGTGGGGAGGGGCACCCGAGTAGGTAAGTACTAGCGTTCAACGCCGGTGTTACCGTTTATCGAGATAATTTTAGGAAATATAAAAACTCCTTCTTCAAGGGGTATTAATACTTTTTATTCTGTTTTTTGACGCAAGCTGTAGACCAAATCTACAACCTGCATATTCCCTTGTATTCTTATAATTATAGGAACAAATGTAAGATAATACGTTTAGGCATTGACGTCACGTCAAGATTGCGCTGACTATTCCATCCACAAAAAAAAGATTTTTGTGTATTTTTCTCCAAGACAGGGGGGGGGGGGGCAAGTGCAACCCCTCGCAATCTCCTCCTGGCGCCCATGACTGTTAAATAATTGTGGTTCAAGTCAACTTTGGTTTATACCGTAAAGCTACATGAGAAATTTATTCAAATCCTACATGGTTTAATTTTGATAACAAAAACATTCTAAACCTCTTAGAGCCGATAGTTTTTTTCTTAACAGCTCGGAGACATATGAGTTCGGCATCGTTATTTTATTGAGCCTACGAATCAAATTGGCTTTACTTATAACTTCTCGCCAAGACCCTGCAATTAAATGTTAAAATAAAAAATGATAAAAAAATATATACATATATATGTATATCGAGCGGGTGTCAGAGGTGTTCCGAGTGTGAACTGTGAAATAAAAGTCACAGTCCACACTCGGTACACCCGCGTTTCACCGACGATTATGTTAAAATAAATTCATTAATATTTGTTAGTTTATTAGCCGCTTTATGGATCCTTTTTATTTTGTTTTAGTAGGTACATGGAAATAGCTGCAGATAGGTAAAAATTAAATTTTCTTCATTGTAAAATAGTCCTTAAGAGGCCGGCGAAGCAACCCTAGTTCATACAAACGAAATACCAAAACCATTTGTAATCATCATAGATATTCTTAGGATAGTGTGTGTTTATTCCGATTGGATTACAGAATATCTAAATTCCCAAGTATACAAGGTGAATTTATCAACATCGTCCAAATTCATACTTGAGCCTTGGTAACTCATCAGCATCATGAACCAATAACGATTTTTGTAAAATTCATGAAACTAAATTTCGACTCCCCATAGTGATTCACTCAGGACTGGGAGTGAATTACTATGGGAAGTTGAAATTTCATTACACGAATTTCACAAAAATTGTTATCGATTCATGATGCTGATCACTTGCCAAGCCTCCAGTATGAATTTGGACGATAACCAAAAAGTCACCTTGTATATTTTGAAAGGACCGTACAGGGTTGACGGTTGTATAAAGCAAAATTGGATAAAGCATCTTTTTATATCAATGACAACCGTATTTTGGGGGGGGGGCAGCTATTACTCCGGAGGGGCGTGCTCCCTGGCCCCTACCTAATTACGCCCATGTGTCTGCAGCAGCAGCAGTAGTGCAGCTCGCGTATTGTAAAAAGAATACGTCTGAAGGTAGCCGAGGATGAGTTTACGCATGTATACAGTCGCGCATAAAAGTGCTTGCGGTCACTACAAGCTGACGGGTGATATTGCATAATTATTCAACCTAATGAGGTAAGTACGAGTAGGTACATATTGTGTAGGAAAGTACAGTCTAGAAAAAAACCTATTTCGCTATACAATTTTAATTTAAAACTGACAACATAATTGCACTGTGTCAAACTTGTGTTTCTATCGTCTTTCTTCATATAACACAATACATCGTAAATCATCTTTCTTTCTTTTCTGTGTAAAACCATCACGTTCAAAATCAATATACTTTTGTGTGCGACTGTACTTTGAGAGCAAAATGGACGCTTGAACGCAGCACAGCAAACAAACGTCGACTGAGGAGCCAATCGCGAAATGTCCGGGAAACAAATAGCCAATAGTATTCCTTATTCTAAGGCCATAGCTTAGGGGGCGGGGCCGTGCGGCGAAGATGTTTGGGGATTTCCCCCGGTTCCCCCGTCGCGCCCTACTCCTTACCGCCAAAGAGACAGATAATCGTGTTGTGCGCAGGTTCATTGCCTAACTTCAGACGTATTCTTTTTACAATACACGAGCTGTAAATGAAGAATACTAACCGAAGTTGTGGTGCGGTATGACGTCACCGTCATCCAGCGCCTCGTAGATGTGCGTCAGGAAGTTCTCCTTCATCCGGATCGTGTAGTTCAACTTGCGAGGGTACTGCGAGCTGTCATTCATGCTCTGGAACATTACGTATTACGTCACTATAGGTTGTCAACTTCATGCCTACCTCGTCCACGGTACATAATAGATACTACAGAAGGCAGACTCGACGACGGAGCGAAAACAGACGCATACATGCATAGACGCGTACGTAAGATGATCTCGGCAGAATTTCGTAATGGCATTCACCCGAGTATCTCCGAGATCGTCGTACGTATGCGTCTATGTGTGCGTGCGCCTGTTTTCGCTAGTTATGCGGAGTAAACATTCTGTAACTGGTTATTTTGTGCCCACGGGGTCTATGGTATAGGGGTTGGCGGGCAGGGTCTCGGAGGGGATGCGGATGGTTTGGCGGGAGGGTGAGCGAGCACGACGCGTGGGGCGGATCAAGGTGGATAGCCAGTCGCCGGGGAGGTCACTCCATAGATAAGGGTAGTATAAACCGATGTATAATGGATCTCTTTTGTAGACTCTATGATATTATACCTCATGATAGTATACTTGGAATGCCTTTCGCACAGCCCTGCACACTAAGTCGCGTGCTATCTCGTACCCGCCAACCCCATGTACCCCGTGGGCGCAGTAAGCACGAAGTTGACAAGGTATTACGCTCAGCGACTAATGTCTGGCTGTCAGAAGAGTTTTTTTTTTAACTAGCTCGCTGCCCCCCTTAATTTAATGCTACTGCAACTACGCAAATTCGAACAGTTCTTTTTGAGCCGTAGCGTTTCTGCAATAATGTTGGGTGACACCAGTGTTGCCAGATGAGGAAACTGATATCACAGTGTTGAGGGCTCAAAATTACAGTAGAACTTATACATTTTCATATTTTTCGCCATTTTCAACTAACTAATTTGACTTTTGTCTTTTAAAAATTAAGCTATGGGAATTTCCCATTTTTAAAAGATTTTATTTTTAATTTTTTTCGGAGAATTTACGTCATTTTAGGACATGGTTTTCATTATTTTGCTATATATATTGACCATTATTTTTTCATGATTTTTTAAAGAATTGTCCGATGACCTTGTCACCAGTGGCGTGCACAGAACTTTTTTCCGGAAAAGCAATCAGAAGGTCAAGTACGACAATAAAAAAAATATGAAAAAATTTAAATACCACTTTGAAAAAAAAAAGTTTGTATGAAAATGTCTATGAAAGGCAGTGCCTACCCTGGCGTCATACAAACTTTTTTTTTTTCAAAGTGTTATTAAAAAAAAACCTTCTGATTGCTTTTCCGGAAAAAAGTTCTGTGCACGCCACTGCTTGTCACTTGAGAATTTTAGACATTATATTGATTGTGATGTGTGATTGCTTATAAAAAAAGTGGTCTGTCTCTGTCTGTCTACTCATCTGTCATCTAGCTGTCAAATTAGTCTGAAGCAAATTATTATAAATTTATCTTGATAGCAAAGGACACATTTCTAAACAGCCATTAATCAAGTGACGTCACACAAGGGCAAATGTAAGTTGCAGCCTTTTCGTAAAAATATTCATCATCTTGAGGTTTTTTTAACCAAAACTTCGAAAATACGGCTTATTAAACCTAAATCTCGAAATGGTTTTCGAATTAACACACCTTAAAATAATTTAATCTATGCCAAAGAGTGTCTCCATACACTGTAATTTTAATAATTGCTACAGTGTACAGTGTAGCCGATTTTGAAGGCTTTAATTTTAGTTTTAGTGCTGTCTAAACTAAAATTATTCCAATGTAATTTCACTCATGTTCCTTACATTTAAGGGCTATTTTGCAATAAAGAAAATTCAGTTTTGACATAACTAAAACTAAAATTAAAGCCTTCAAAATCGGCTTTATTAGGTCGTGATCTACTATAATTACAGTGTGTCTCTCAACACTGCGTGACACCCCCCACAAACCCCGAATTGAGACCGTGTCGCGAAATACCATTATACCGTATTAAAAACATAATTTAATCTATGCGAATTCTGTGTGAAATTGTTAATTTATGAACGGCTACCGGGGTCACCGAATTAACCGGGGTCACCGGCGGGGTGTACGCTAGTTATTCATAAACAGTATAGCATTTGCGCATGCGTGTGTGGTAGGTAGGATCTACCTCAGCGGCCCTACCACGTAATTCTGATTTGTATCAACTTCAAGCAAATGCATGCGAAATACAACGCGTGCAAAAGAGATGGCATGTTAGTCGGGCGTAGGGTTACCAGATCCGAAAATAAGTTTTCCTGAAAAAATCCCTGACTCAGCAATAAATTTCCTGACATTTTGGCAAAAAAGTATCTTATTTTAACCCATATGTACTCAACTTTATTTTTTTTCGTAAAAATTGGTATTTTTTAGTTTTATTCTTAGTCCAATTATCGTAAAAATGAGAAGATAAAATCCGTCAGCTGTGAAAGACTGGAAGAAATGAACAAAATTTGCTGTTTTGTGTTTGCAATTCAAACACAATATGCTAACGTCGAACGAGTGTTTTCATAAATGGGACAAAGTGGACGCAGTGGACAAAAGAGAGAAATAGACTGTCCATAGCTTCTGTCAAGGATCTACTGTTGACACAGTTCAATCTGAAGAACACATCATGCGAAGAGTTTCATAAAATTGTTATGAAAGACCAGCAGTTCCTGAAAGCTATATCTAGCAATAAAAATTACCAGATCCGAAAATAAGTTTTCCTGAAAAAATCCCTGACTCAGCAATAAATTTCCTGACATTTTGGCAAAAAAGTATCTTATTTTAACCCATATGTACTCAACTTTATTTTTTTTCGTAAAAATTGGTATTTTTTAGTTTTATTCTTAGTCCAATTATCGTAAAAATGAGAAGATAAAATCCGTCAGCTGTGAAAGACTGGAAGAAATGAACAAAATTTGCTGTTTTGTGTTTGCAATTCAAACACAATATGCTAACGTCGAACGAGTGTTTTCATAAATGGGACAAAGTGGACGCAGTGGACAAAAGAGAGAAATAGACTGTCCATAGCTTCTGTCAAGGATCTACTGTTGACACAGTTCAATCTGAAGAACACATCATGCGAAGAGTTTCATAAAATTGTTATGAAAGACCAGCAGTTCCTGAAAGCTATATCTAGCAATAAAAATTACGAGGATCAGATGAATAATTAATTAATCACATTGGTTGTTAATTATTAGATTTCATTCTTTGATTACAATTCGATTTCTCATATTTACCTCTTTTCTTAAAATTCCTGACAATTTCCAATTTTCCCTGTTTCCCTGACAGACATCTAAAATTCCGGACATGTCAGGAAAATTCCTGCCATCTGGTAACCCTAGTCGGGCGTCGTCGCACGAGCGTCAAATTTCAATCTCAAGTTGATGTTGATGAAAGTCAGAGTTACGTGGTAGACCCTCTGTTCTGTGGGTCTACCGCGTAATTCTCATTTACATCAACATCAACTTGAGATTGAAATTTGCCGTGCGTGCGACGACGCCCGCCTAACATGCCATCTCTTTTGCACGCGTTGAATTTCGCATGCATTTGTTTGAAGTTGATACAAATGAGAATTACGCGGTAGAGCCCCTGGTTCTGACTAACACAGAATAAACACTGCTAATTATTTTCTCGGAACATTTGTGTAAACAAAACATCACGGAAACTGTAATACGAACTTGAGACTTTATTTTCGTTTCGGTTTTACAATATCAAGGGGGAATAATAAACTTTGCGACCGGAATTATATTTGCCGGCTGGACCTAACCTAAGATGGTGGAGGTACCACCATCTTACTTGGAGACCCCCTCGAAGTAATTCGGGGGAGAGTAAGAGGACAGCTCACAGGCAAAAAACCAGGACGCCCACCATGCCTGGGACCGATGGATGGTGGCATATCCATCCCTAATAGCCGGGCCTTATATGGAACAGACTGGTGACGGGCAGCGGCGTCACTGGTGCGAGGGTTCCGGCACCGCGCTCACCAACCCGCCTGCCCAGCGTGTGTGAGTATGGGCAGTTCTTCCAGGATGACCGCCGGGAGTGGCAAAGTCCTGGAAAGGCTTATGTCCAGCAGTGGACGAACTAGGCTGATGGATGGATGATGGATGGTAACGTCTTATTTTGAAAGTAATTAAAAGAAAAATAAATTACATAAATTCCTTAGAACACTAACCACAGAATAAAGATCTATTGATAAATATATTAACTTCGGATTTACTTTCTTCTGCTAATATTAGGTCTTTACCTATGAAATTGCCGTTTTGGTATAGAGAATTTGAAGGAAACTGAATTTTCAGTAACATTTTAGCGTTTTTTTCAGGAATGACAAATCCAAATTAATGTGATTTCTTAGGTGTATGAATGTACAGCAAAGCGCAGCGTAGGCCGCCCTCGTGCCAGCTGGACTGACGATCTGATGAACGTCGCGGGTGGCGGCTGGATGAAGATGACTGAGGACCGCCAAGAGTAGCGTAATATTGGGGAGGCCTATGTCCAGCAGTGGACGAATACGGGCTGATGGATGGATGGATGAATGAGACAACATTAAGCTAACAGCAACGTTAATTTAATTGTTGAAAAGTGTCAGCTGTAATAAAATATTACGAATCTTATCATGGAAATGGATGGCATTTAGGACGAACTGTTTTATAAGATTTAATTTTTAAAATCAAACTGAAAATAAAAACAAAATTTAATAAGTAGATGTAAAACCTTGAAATCAACTTTCAAACAAAAAAACTAATAATTGAAATAGCAATTTAATTACAGGAATTATGAACCCATTAATCTGTAAGAAAATTTCGGTAATTTCATATGTGAAGTAACTATGACAGAAATAAATTTCTATGTTTGAACACTTGGCGATTTATCCATCGCAAGGAGATATAAGTTAACATTATATCATTGCAGTATTAATGTAAACTGTTACAGTTTAGAGCAATCGCCCGGCAAGCGAGAGGTCCCGAGTTCGATTCCCGGTTCAGAGCTCCTCACATCCAGATTTACTTTTCTTTCTGCGTTTCTATACTGCAATGATATAATGTTAATTTATATCTCCTTGCGATGGATAAATCGCCAAGTGTTCAAACATAGAAATTTATTTCTGTCATAGTTTCGATAAGAGAAATGTGTATTTTTCACTACCCGATGCTGTAACAGGTGACGGTAGGGCATAATGGTCTTTGACTAGCTTTGAATACACTAGCGTCCTCTAGGCGCCAAGTGGCTCACTGTAAAGTGGGTATCTATAAATATCATTGCAGTATGGGAAAGCACATCGGTAAATTCACGAGTTGTGTTGAGACCTGGATAGCTCAGAGGTTAGAGCAATCGCCCGGCAAGCGAGAGGTCCCGGGTTCGATTCCCGGTTCAGAGCTCCTCACATCCAGATTTACTTTTCTTTCTGCGTTTCTATACTGCAATGATATAATGTTAATTCATATGTAAAGACCTATTAATAAAAATATTGAAACTCCCACACTAAAAATGTATTGGTACTCGCAGGATTTTGTTCGTAAAGGATATTTGTCATACCCCGCCCCGCGCCCCCATATAAACGCCCTGCGCCCCGCTTACCGAAGTTAAATGGTGAATACTTCATTACAAGGGGCTCCGGCTCCACTATGCTAAACATCAGTTTTGTATTGGATTCAGTTTCGTCGATGCAGACGGTAAAAATAAAAAAATATATATATGGCGTGTTTTGTGACTCAATATAATTATTCATTACATTTTATAAATAAACATACTTTCAATCTTCTATTAATTATATAACTTCTAAAAAAGCATGAATTTCACGAAAAAAGCGATTCAGTTTCCATATTTCAAAACCGATTGAAACGAAACAAACACACGCAGGTACTAACTAGAAAAAAATCATCTTTATTACATAAAAAAGAAATTAAAATAACAGAAGTTTTGCGTGCGCGGCATCTGATGAGAGCAGGATAGAGAGTTAAAAACAAACGCGTTAGAGCAGGGCTGAATTTTAGCAATTAGTAGTTAGTCCATTCGCCTGATCGGCTTGGACTTTTAGTAATTTATAATTTCCGCTCTGATTCCAAAAAAAACATTTAAGTCTGTCGCTTATTTCGAAACCACTACATTGATAGACCAAAAAAAAAACGTGCCCTTGTCTTTTCGATAAAGAAAGAAAAAGACAGGACGCTTAAAATAAGGTTAGTCCTGTCAAATAAGTTAAGTCGTGTTACACCGAATCGACGTAATTGTCTAATGTCTATGTCGTTAACAATTTATTTTACTTTTTTTTTTTCACTTAAAAATTTAATCCTTATTTTGTTTAAATGTTTTACTTTTTTGTTGAGAAAAGTATTAAAAATGTATTCTTGCAGTTTAACTCGGGCAGAGAATATAAAGTATTACTCGGTCCGAAATAGAATTACAATGGATCATAAGCCATTCGCTTCATATTTTCGTAATCGATTTTAGCGATGTAATTCTATTTCGGAACGCAGGGTACAAAACTAGGTGAAATCGTAAATTTTTGTCTATCGTGAGAAATGTTTGGTTTTCAAACTTGATTGGCAAACTAGTTGTGTAGTCTGAATCTAGCTGTTCCACTTGGAAGGGTCGGCAGAACGCGATCGGCGAGTGACGTCACAGGCCGGGGTGTCGACACAGACAAGGTGGCGCCAGTGCCATCGATCTGGTTTTTTTGGGTTGATTTCATGTCTAGACGTATTTAGGCGGGGTGGGGTTTGCGCCAAAGATTTCAAAAGTAAAGATAAGCCCTTACCGTACTATGACAGCAGTTGACAGCACCAAAATGTTACCACCTTTAAATGGGTGACGCTCGCTCACACGTTTTGATGGAATCAGTGCTCATCTGAACACAGTGATAGTTGGACGCCTTAAGTGCACTTAAAGTTAATCATTTTAACAACTTTAGTAGTCTGATCAGACAGATTGCGCACTCATAAGTGTGCTTTAAGTGCCAGGGCTCATCTAAACTTTTGAAATCTTTGGTATGCGCGAGACCTTTAAGAGGCTATGCGAATTTTATTTTTGTCACTGTCACTCCAAGCGAAAAATCGCGCAGTGCGAGAGGGGCGGATTCAGGGCAAAAGGGAAAAAAATTGGTTTTATATTTTTATTAAAAAAACTAAAATAGCTAGAAAAATTTCAAATATCAAATCTCTAGATATTGTTAAAACATACCTAATAAAATATGTTTGAGTTCTGTATATAGTTCCTATTCGTCAAACGAGGAGAAAAAGTGTGTTTGAAGACCTCATTTCAACAATTATTTCTATCGAGGAAAATTTATCCAAACATGTTTTCCAATTTCAAAACCCTAGATTATGTAGTCAAAATGCATATATCAGAATCTGATTATAATTTTCCGTGTATTTAATGAAATACACAGAAAAGAAACACCCGTATTTTTTTCGCATATCGCCTTAAATAGCGTTAAGCCTCTACCTGATCCCAGAACATCAACAACCCGAGACTTTCAAACTCTTTTTGCAAGAAATTCGGTATCCTTATATTGGAGAAAATACATTTGTTTTGTTGGTCTTTTATTAAGGGAACGTACTTTTAAGCAATTTATTAAAATATACAAGGTGACTTTTTGATCATCGTCCAAATTCATGCTGGTGGGTTGGTAAGTGATCAGTATCATTCATGAATAACAATTTTTGCAAAATTCGTAAAATGAAATTTCGACTTTCCATAGTGATTTACTTGTAACTGGAAGTGAATTTCTATGGGAAGCCGAAATTTCATTTTACAAATTTCCCAAAAATTGTTATTGATCCAAGATACTGATCACTTATCAAGCCTCCAGTATGAATTTGGACGATGATCAAAAAGTCACCTTGTATACAAGTACTTTTGTCTAAAAAAAAACTCCAACCCATATTTTTTTTATTTTTAAACGTTCCGCAGATAGACGCGGTTAGGAGTTGACTTGAGTTTTTTTTCATAAAATAGGTAATAGAAATATGAAGGGAATCTAAGCTTAAATTCAATATTTTTTCCCTACAAAATATTTCAGTATTAGCTAAAAACACTCCAATTTGTTGTTTCGCTGTGTGATTATTAGTATTATGAGTCCAAGAAAAAGAGGCCAATGAGCCAACATATAATCGCCTCTATCAAAAGCAAATAAAGTCTTTGCCATTGGACTTTGGTAATAAAAAAAGTTGCTAGGTTAGGCCATACTCTTAATGACGTCATTATCACGTGATTTCGGGACAATGAAGCATGAATTGACTATTATATTGATATTAATATCTCGTTTAGATACATAATTACCTAATCAAAACTATACATGGTGACTTTTTGATCATCGTCCAAATTTATACTAGAGGCTTGATAAGTGATCAGTATCTTGGATCAATAACAATTTTTGTGAAATTTGTAAAATGAAATTTCGGCTTCACATAAAAAATCACTTCCAGTTCCGAGTAAATCACTATGGGAAGTCGAAATTTAATTTTACGAATTTTACAAAAATTGTTATTGATCAATGATACTGATCACTTACCCAGCCACCAGTATGAATTTGGACGATGATCAAAAAGTCACTTTGTATAATACCCATTTACTTAATGGTATTTTTAATAACTATGATAACTTACTTTTAAAGATTATATCGAAAGAGACTAATGCGGTAAAATTCATACATTCTGAAGTTGTTTATCTGCTTATCAGAAAAATCCATTAGTTTATTAGTTTGCCGAGTTAATATATAAATGTTATAACCTTGCTATTGGTTTCCAGTTTACAACCCGGTCACATTATCTCGAGACCTGGCGTCGATGAAGTCACGTCGCGTCGGCGCTCAGATATAGACGCGACGTGGCGAGCGCGGGGAGGTGAAAGGAGAACGGGCGGGTGGTTCGCATTCCAGCGAGGTCTCGAGATAATGTGACCGGGTTGTACTTACAATGTTCATTAGAGGGGTTATTCCCAGAGCTCCAAAAATTTCTTCCCACGGCTCCAAAAAATTCAATTTAATATTTATTATTATCATAATTTTATTCTCGTCGGCTCCAAAACATTATGATACAGGCTTCGACCAAAATTTTGGTCGAAGGTTACAGGTGAATTCGTCAGTTTACAAGTTTTGCCGTTTGGCAAATAGTAAAACGCTCGCTGATTTGCCGAAGACAAATTGTAAAATTCGTAATTTTCTAAAAAACCGAAATCGAAAGTCTTTCACAAAAAAGTCAAAAATAGGAGAAAAAACAGAAATATATGGTTAATATTACTATGGCGAATAGATTAGTTTAGGTATATCTATCAGTGGCGTGCATAGAATGCAATCAGAAGGTCAAGTTTGACAATAAAAAATATATGAAAAAATTTAAATAACACTTTGAAATAAAAAAAGTTTGTATGAAAATGTTCTTTCTAGGGTAGGCAGTGCCTACCCTGGCGTCATACAAACTTTCTTTTTTCAAAGTGTTATTTAAAATTTTACCTATTTTTTTTTATTGTCAAACTTGACCTTCTGATTACTTTTCCGGTAAAAAGTTCTATGCACGCCACTGAAATCTATTCCCTTACTATTCTCACAGATTACATAAAGAGATAAAAATTAAGCAGATGAAGAAAGTAATGGATAAATGTTTGATGACAATATTTAATATAAACCTATTAAAACCTAAGCTAAACCTACGGCATGCACATGCAAACATAAAAATTAAAAACTTAAAATTACTATTGCCCTGCGACACATTGGTGTCGATTCGGTGTAGTACATTTTAACTTATTTGACAGGACTAAACTTAAGGGCCTTACTATTGCCAAATGGGTACTTTCTAAAGCCTACTCCTCGTTTATGGCCAAACCAAAAATAATGAAAAAATGTATTATGAATAATCAACTCTTAGACAACATATGCAACATTTTTCTTTTTCATACCACCAAAACTTCTACATGTTTTTTTTTTTACTGAATGGTGTTTTTTGACCTCAAATTCCGTACTGCTCCTGAGTGGCTTGGCCGATTGAATTCATCTATGCTTTGATAAATAGATAAACTTGATAGCTATAAACATAACATAAGATTATTCAATCGAGTAATCACGTCCAAGTGAAAAGTATAATTTTCTCCTATTTCGCCCTCTCAAGGACGCAGCGAGCGTCGTAACAGCCACTATGCATTGCGCGCTGATATGAACGTTATTTCAATGTCGTTTCCGTTGATATTTGTAGTGACAAATATCGAGCTGCTAATTTGGCGATGGTAATCGCCTTAATTTAAGCGTTCTGTCCTTGTCTTTTCGTTAAAGAAAGAAAAACGCTTAAAATAAGGTTAGTCCTGTCAAATAAGTTAAGTAGTGTTACGCCGAATCGACACAATCATATCTTTTATTACCTTACCTGAAATATTACGATAGCTTCGTCATAACCTAAATTCTCAGCAATTTTGGCAAATTCTTCATCAGTTTCTATTCCATAATATCCTTTAGTAGGAGATTCTGTAAATAACACAAAGAAATTGGATTTAAATAATTCATTGAGTACACTTTAATAACTTTTGGAAGTGTAGGGGCACTCAAAATTCTGCCAATCAAAATATATGAAAAGTAACAGTACCATAAAGCAATTAAGAGGCTATGCGAATTTTATTTTTGTCACTGTCATTTCAAGCGAAAAATCGCGCAGTGCGAGAGGGGCGGATTCAGGGCAAATGGGAAAATAGTTGGTTTTATATTTTTATTAAAAAAACTATTAAAATAGCTAGCAACATTTCAAATATCAAATCTCTAGATATTGTTAAAACACACCTAATAAAATATATTTGAGTTCTGTATATGGTTCCTATTCGTCAAGCGAGGAGAAAAAGTGTGTTTGATGATCTCATTTCAACAATTTCTATCAAGGAAAATTTATCTAAACATGTTTTCCAATTTGAAATCCCTAGATTATATATTATAGTCAAAATTTATATACCAGAAACTGATTATAATTTCCGTGTATTTCATAAAATACACAGATAAGAAACACCCGTATTTTTTTCGCATATCGCCTTAACACACTATTTTAAGGTGGTTGCGTCAGGGTTTGTTCCCGAACGCACAACTTATTATTGTTTTCTTTTGTGTTTTTTAATGCATTTCGTTGTAAATGATCCTGTACAACTATAAACACGTTTTAAAGTTTTCGATTTGTAACTATTGTAAGTTGGATTCATAATTAAGGCTACGTTTCGAAACGTGTGATCTTCGTGCGAAATTTCACTCGTTTTTAAGAAAGAGACAAAGCTATATACTAGAAAGAGAATGAAAGATCTGGTTTTGAAACGCTTGCGAGTGATTCCCGTGAGAAAAGCGTTTTGAAACGGTCTGGAGTGACACACGTCAAGTAAATACATAACCTCAAATCAAAATAAATAAATTAAGTAAAGTACCTAAATACCTATTGCTTTTAATATGGATGGCATTGCAACCTTTGCATTTGCAAGCCATAATCCTGTCGAAGCAGTTTCGAAACATTTTCCCGTATTCGTACGGAAATGTTGAATTCTATTTTCAAAAATTGTCCGAATCCCGCGAAAACTCCGAAATGACAACTGTCAGGCGAATTTTAACGGTACCCAAACAGAGTTAGAAATCGCACTTGTCAGTGCGATATTCACATTCCCCGAAAGCGTTTCTAAACACTTAGCGCAACTGTCAGGTAACAGTTCGTTTACCCTCGGTTTCACTCGGGTCGATTTTTGAACGATGCAGGGTAAAATTCGCATCGCTCCGAGTGATAATCGCACGTTACGAAACGTACCCCTAAGTATAAAGACGGATCGACTTACAGTACTCCCAAAGTAATAATGCGCATACAAATCTATAGCCGAGCGACCGGACGTACCACGTGACCTTATTGATTATATAGAAAGTGTAAGGAAATACGAACTTTACCGAACAGTGGCGAAGATTTGTATGCGCATTATTACATTGGGAGTACTGTACATGAATTTATTTCGCGATACGCGATATGTTTCGAATTCCTTCCGAATTCGTTGTCAAGCGAACGAGCGTCTGTCGTTAACGGACGAAGTCCCTGCACTCTGCAGTCCGTCGATCCGTCCTTATACTTAATTACGCTTTAAAGTTGTTTTCGCGTAATGCCATAAATCACATTTATTTAATACTTTTTATTATTCAAAATAAAATTGGAAACGAAATCCGTCGCATCCACCTCATGGTTAATCAGTCATCACTCATGACTCATCAGTCGCTTGGTACAAAGTGCATGACTTAACTTTGTTTTTCTTGTTAAGAAGTTAAAAGTGAAAAAGATATTGGTCTATGGCAATTTTTTCAGTATAAGTAAGGTTTATGAATGAACAGCTTAAAATTTAATGCACAATTATAGCTTGACCGGCCTAAAGTTGGCCTTTCGTAGGTTTGCGGGACGCAAGGGGGCGGGTGCGGGCGGTTACACACGGCATTTCCACGTCATAATGTGTCTAAAGACCAATTTAAGAAATATGACTACAGTATGAGAGTTTGATAATAAACGTATACATACACTGAAATATAGCCATGATTTTTGTCGAAAGTTAAGTTGTGCACTTTGTACAGAACAACCAACATTTAACCTTAAGTGATAAATACTGTTTGCAATGTCACCTGGTGAATAAGAGTCTTGTCTGTTCCTGTCCAGTTTTTCACCAACTTTGTTCATTATTTCATCTGCGAGACTTGTCTTGGGAAAGTAAAATATGCTGTTTGGTGCCAATGAGTCTTCCAAATGATAAGGCTCCTGAAAAATTAATGAGGACTTAAGTTAAAAAATATATGTTGCACGGATCTTATATTGATTTTAATTTTTGTATGTTCTTATATAAATTATTTAGCGCTACTTATTTGAAGCTAAGTCTCAGCTAGACAATGGGATCCTAGAACAAAGATTGCTGTTTGATGTAGAATAATTATCAATATCAATAACATCAATATACATAATAATAATAAAACAGTCTGGTGTGTTGTGTATGTACATTGAAGAAAAGTAATAAAAATAGAAAGGGGGTGACTAAAGAAGAATAATAGAATACAAATCAGTGATTATTAGAATTCTTTTCTGTCTATTTGTTCACGCATATCTCCGAAACTACTGAACAGATTTAGATGCGGTTTTTTTTATTGTCATTGTTGTGACCCTGTTCAACATATAGGCTTGTGTTCCTTTGTTTACCTTATTTCCTCGAAAATGTAATAAAAAAGTAATATGAAAACGCAAAAAACCAGTCATGTGCAAGTAGGGCTCTAACCCTGAGGTAGCACTGAAATAAGTTAAAAAACTTAAATAATTTTTATTACAAGAATTTTGTTACCGTGTCTATATCAAAAAGAAACTACAGTAGAGCCACTGAGTGATGGTGCCTATGACTTTTAAATGCCTACAAAGTATCGTAATTATTTATAAGCAAGTGTGAATTAAAAAATATAATACTTCATTGTTGATAGTGATGTACTACTTGTTTCGGTTATTATTTTTCGATTTGAATGTTGCTTTATTGTGTAATAGAATTCGTATAGAAACAAAGATTTTTTTTTTAAAAAGTTTCTCGTTTTTTATAGGTCGTGTTTGAGGTCGCCATGTTACGCAATAATATTTAATTAAAAACAAAACAATGACGAAGTTAAACTAAACGAAAATAAATGATAGTAAAATACTTTTTTCGATTTAGATATTTAAACATCTCTTGGGGGCCCCGGGGCACTATACTGCATAGCCCTCCAATAGCTACGCCACTGGTTTTGGCACATTTTCCTTTTGTATCGTTATGTTGAATGTTGAGTAAACTCACAATTGATTTTTATTTTTAACCGAAATTTGAAATGTACCTCATCACTAAATGCAGCTGTCATAAGTGCCATCACTCAGTGGCCCTACTTTAATTAGGAATTTGGTATTTATTATATATCATGTGCCATATACAGTACTTTTACACTAATCCACCACCACAAAATTTCATTGGTGGATTATAGCTTATAGAAACAACTACATTAAATTAACCTACAAAATTTTTACAAGTATGTATTTATGTAAAAATCAAAGTATGTAGCTTAAATTACACAGGTTTTTTTAAATAGTAGTTACAATAGTATTTAATGTGGCTTGCTTTTTTGCAAAAATATTGATAAGAGATAACTTGATCACAGATTTCATGTAAATTTGTTACCATATCTCAAGACATTTCATTTTCTTAATTTAATACATTCTAGACTCACAAAAAACGGTGGATTATATAGTGGTTGTCGGTTAATCGAGCAGCAGATTAGCAAGAGGTCTGTATCGTTTCTAAGTAACAAATACTGAAAACGTAGATTTATAATGTAGGTAGTTATAGGTTACATACCTACCCAAATACTCGCCCAACTAAATTTTACAGTTTTATTTTACAAATGTTGTAATGATAAGTTTGTAATTTTTGTTCAAATTAAAAGTCTATTACCTTATTAGAATGACTCATAGTCCTACTTGCACTTGACCGGTTTTATTATATAAGGTGACTTTTTGATCATCGTCCAAATTCATACTGGTGGCTTGGTAAGTGATCAGTATCATGGATCAATAACAATTTTGGTGAAATTCGTAAAATGAAATTTCGACTCCCCATAGTGATTCACTCGGGAATGGAACTGAATTTATATGGGAAGCCGAAATTTCATTTTACGAATTTCACAAAAATTGTTACTGATTCAAGATACTGATCACTTATCAAGCCTCCAGTATGAATTTGGACGATGATCAAAAAGTCACCTTTATGTCCCAGATCACTTTTATTCTACAAAATGGTAATATCTGCCTCTGGCCAGACGACAGGAATGACATATAACAGAATATTAACTAGTAAAATTATTGATTTGTGATAACAATAAATAAAAATTTTATTTTGTTCTTCTCTATTGTAGTCTTTTTTTAATTTTATTTATTTATATTATAGTACTTGCGGAAGATCGACAAGAGTTAAATTATCGTTTAGTTATATAAACAGTCACTTTGTGTCTTTTTCATTATAAAGTTATAGCTCGACATTAGCGGAAGTAATGTGCGGAGTCACATTATCGGAACCCAGATAAATTGATTTAAAAGACGTCCAGCATGATTGTGGATAGAGCAATGCTACTGATTAAACATAATTGTATGAACTAAATGGTTCACATTATATTACTTCATACAATCTTCTATACTATTGGATCTATAGTTCTATTTGTTTAACTATTTAATTAAACATGTAAATAACTTCGTAACTCCCAAGAGGAAGCGTGAGATCCTGAACCTCAGGTTATACGTAACTTATAACAGGGTCTCACTGTAACCTTTGTAACGATTTATGGTTTAATAAAAAGGTTTTTTTTTATACTATATAAGATGTTTCAATTTAAATGGAAAGTAATTTAGGAGGTGATTCAGTATCGTTAATACATCACATTCCACTGCAAAGTACTTTTATTTGCGCGAACTTTTTCTTCACTTGTCCATACAAACTGAGTCAGCTGATCGGACCACTTTGTACTGAGAAGCGAAAAAAAAGTTTGCTCAAAAAAAAGTGCTCTGCAGTGGAATGTGATGTATTATCAATACTGGATCACCTCCTAAATTACCTTATAGCACACCGTGCGTAAAAAATTATACGAAACTCGTGCGAGAAACTTTTTCTCGACTCGTGTGATTGCAGCACTCGCCTTCGGCTCGTGCCGCAGAAAACGTCAAAAAACGTTTCATCGCTCTCGTATCGTAATGTACTATTCCATTTAAGTTGTAAGACCTTATATACAAATATAGCATTTGCCATGAAACAAGGGTAGAATAAAATGTCTCTTGAGGATCCAAGCCGAGAGAAAGGTCCAATATAAGTTGATCTACCACTAAATGAGAGATTAATTAAGTTAAATGGATAGAAGACTTACCGGCTGTACAACAGTATCTTCCGTTACAGGTACGTATTTTGACTGCGGTTTAATTTTATCTCGGAACAAGAACAATATGAGGAACAGTAGTATCGGGGAGAGCAATTCCATAGCAGTGCGGATGAACCTGCGTAGCCGCAGCTTGCCCTGCTTCCACATCAAGACACGTAATGTGTTGCAAGCCATGGTGTCAGTTCAACGGACGAAACCACCAAATAAAAGATTAAGAACACTACACAAGAACTAAAACACAACTTGAAATTTTCTATTCATTTTTTTATGACCAACTGCCCTAGAATTGAATACAAAAACACAAAGAAGATAATTGCAAAGTTAACATATTGAAACTACCTACTCTCAATTCAACAAATAGTACTCATTTGTAATTTAAAACGGGCCGTACTGATGTATATACCAAGTGACCATTTCGGTCAAAGTTTATAGAATTTTAAACGAATACTTATTAAAATACACAGGACGTAGTGTATGTAGGTTCACACCACACAACATCACCATTTTCCACCGTCCTTTGATTTATTTGGATTGGATTTGTTGACGGATTTTGACGTTTACTTTTTTTTTTGTTTTATTCGCCCTTGTCAGGCAGGCAAAGGTTTCAGACCATACAGCCTTGTCATATTTGACGTTTACTGTTGACGTTTCGGTTTAGAAGTGTCTACTATACCGCTAACGGCAATCTAATACGTTCGGATGCTGCTAGTTTGGCGTCAGTCACGTTAAGCGTCTAAGTTGAATACGTTTGCTTGATTCTTCGCTTCAGATAGGTATCGAATTGTTGATGTAGTGGTGAGAGCAGAGAGCATTAGGTTTTAGGGTTCAAATCATGTCAGAAGCTTTTCATTTTAACAGAGGGGTAGGCAGAGTCTACAAATTTACATCTGCTGCGATCCTGACAAACAAAAATAGGTGCAACGAAGAGCAAAGTGAAGTGGAGTGAGGAGGAGCGTATTAGATTGCTGGTGATGATATATTCAAGAGTCAAGCGACGCGACCACCGTGGTTTTAACATTAATTAAAGATAAACGCTAAAATCCAACTTTCTTTTCAATCTACGGCAATATTTATTGTTTTTTTTAAGTGATTGTCTTGTCACAAAATACCCATAATGATCCGGAAGCAATCATTACCCGCAAAATATTCTCATAAGTTTATGGCCTAAATTATTCAAAGAAGAAAATTATTCAATTGGTTAAAATACCCTTACCGGTAATAGCAACTTCGACCCGTTGATTGGTTCGTCGCATAGATTATACTACCGTTAGATCGGTATTGCAAAAGAGTAAGAGCATATATACGCGCATGTAAGGGTGAGATAGACGAGACCATTTTTCTAAAGCTATGGGTCTACAGTTATTTATGAACGAAATAAAATCTGCTTATTTTTGCAAAATCTCTAGTTTTAAAGTGTAATTTCGTGTTTATGAGAAGTGATTAATTATCGTCACGTGTACAGAGCCCAAATGCAACAAATTTGAGAAAAAAAAACACATTTCATATGTACGTGAAATAGTACGTACTTTTTTTTGTCTAAATACTATGTTTTAGAACTAACACAAAAGTTTTGTACAGAAATAGGTGGAAAAATTTATCGCATTTATTCACAATATTGCTCTGAATACCTACCGATTCAATTTAAAGTGATAATAATCACGCAAATTTCTACTATTCATAACCTTCACTTCGCATTGCATTGTGTATTAAATATTATCATCGGTGGTCTTTTAATACACAATTTCTTAAATTACAACATTTACATAAATTTATTTCCATGCTCAGCAGATGTCCAAAAAAGTGATCTGGCCTTGTCCAGTTTTTTGGTTTCGTTCATTACTCCATAACCGATAAGTTGGTAGGTTCAGGTGTTGGAGTCATACAGCATAACCCAATCAAGCACCTCAGGGGCGGGTTCATGAACATAATGATTGGTCTCAATAGAAATAATATTTTTACATAAAATAGAAAGTCATGCAAAGATTAATCATACATTAGCAAACCGATAATGTTTGCAGAGAAAACACGTTATAACGATTCATGTACGTTTAACATTAATACAATATCAAGCCTATACAAGCTGCTCGAGATTGCAAAGCAAGATGGAGCGTGTTAGTTTACATGTGAATAAATTTGGGGAGCCAAGCGAAGCGAGGGCACCCCCTTAATTTTAACAGAACTTACGATTTACGTAAAAATCTTTCTTCTTTATCAAAACTTTTACAACGAAATCACGTGACTGTCAGCAAAATAGCAAATCGACCATTTTACAATGCCGCTAGTGGCACGGTAGACACTTCCATTTTTTTTTATCACTGACTGACCGTCATCCCGAGGTCATCCCGGCGATGCCAGAAGTAGGCACGATACGAATTCATACGATAATAAAATTATCGTACATGAAACAAAATTCCAAATAAGTATCACAAGTACGTCTTAACCGATTTTGAGTATCTCTGACTTAACTTTTCTTTTTTAAAAATCTCCGCTGTATCCATAGTCTTAGGATATACCTTAGAATACCTTATTCTAAGGGATATACCGCTCAGAATATATTGTTCTGATAATTCACTTGCACTCGTCTGGCATCCCTGCATCATTCATGTAGACTGTACACTGTCCAATGTTTGTTTAACTCACGTTCAACTAAATTAGGTTGTAATTATGATAGCATATTCAAGCGAAAAACGAGCCGAGCGACAAAAGCACTCGCCAGACGTCACTCGTGTGTTTTTGTTTAGCAGGTTGCTAGTTTCTAAATATAATAAATGTATAATTAAGTGCCAAACGTGTAGTCATATTTGTAAAAAAGGGACAAACGAGTGCTTGCGTCCTTCTTGATCGGCTTGTTTTTCGTGTTGTAGTACACAGTCTGTACTCTATCTCTTCAAGAATCTTACTGTGCTTGGACGACAGTGACAGAGGGCGCAGCTATGAAACAAAGAGTATGGTAGCGGCGTTAGTTCCGATTTTGCACACAACCAATCCACGTGCCATACATAATATGCACTGTAATGTCTTTGCATTCATAGCAGAGCATGATAGGTGTGTTCGTTTCAAAGCCGTTTTCCGTCTAATGGGGATCCATAGGCAAAGCTAATTGCAGATGGCGCTAGCATAGTTCCGGCCAATAAATACAGCTTGTCTAAAAAGTCATGAAATGGAACTAACATTGTTTTTACTGGTAACACCTGATTTCCCCATACAAAAGATATCAGGTGTTGCCATATTAATTCTGTTTTGGAAAAGAAAGTGGCGCCCCGCCCCTATTTATTTCTAGACTTTATTGACAATCTGTACTAAGTTCCGGCTATGTCCAACTTTGTTGTTGTGTGTGTTCCGGTTTTCCTACCATTTTTCTGCAATATCTCGCATTTATTTTTTTACTTTCTCTTATCAAAATTTATTATTGTTATTATTTATTCATTTTTAATAGAAAGTGTCTAGCCTGCCACCAGCGGCCGCTTAGCAAAATAATATATTCTGCCACTAGCTGCAGAATAACAAAAATAATTATTCTACCACAAGTTTATGATTGTTGAAATGAAAATATTTGTCTTTTTATATTTTTAATAATCCTTATTCCTAGAGATTTTGAAAACTATAACTTGCAATTCCTAACTTTGTCTACTCTCTTAGATACAAATCTTTTTAGAAAAGCGCAAAAGTAGATGTTTCATTTCGACTGTTTCTCCGGAATAGCCACCCTGAAGTGCGTTCATTAAATAACCCTGGGCTGGGTAGGAACACTGGGGTTGTAACGCTGAGTTTTTGAACGGGTTTCGTCGTGTGACGACACTCCAAACGTCAGTTGTCATTTTTGCATTATATTTAGTATAATAACGATGAGAGGACCCCCTCGGTACGAAATTTAACGTAAATATATCAACTATAACGTTGAGAAGACCCCCTCGGTACAAAAATTAACGTAATTTCATTTACGAAAATTAACGTGAATGTCAGGTGACGTTTGGAGCCTATACGAACCTTGCGAACCCTGCTCAGAGTTGATGTTGAAAAAGTCGACACCAGTGTAGCGACACTGTCATTTTTGAACGGTCGGTGTTGAGACGCGAGTTCATTTTTGAACGGGTTAGTGTTGCGACCCGGGTAGGAAACCATCCCCGCGTTCCGAAATAGAATTATATCGCTAAAATCGATTACGAAAGTATGAAGTGAATGGCTTATGATCCATTGTAATTCTATTACGGACCGCAGGGCTGAATGGCTAATAATCCATGAGTGAAGCAAATGCGTTCATTCATTTGTATGACTTTCGTGGCTTATGCGACGGAGGTGAGGCGATGTGAGCGTTGAACGGAATGGAATGTCAAAAATTGTTTTCGCTCCATTATTTCAGCAGTTCAGATCAGATAAACCATGGTATATGTTTTATTCGGTCATGAGAGAAACAAATGGAAAGTCGTGTGGAACTCTTCGTCGAAAAGGAAGAATATACTTATATTTAATAATTTTTTTTGTCACTGTCTGAGTCTACGTTGAATAACAGTGCTACAAACTCTTCTTGTTCCATCACGAATCACGGCACTTTGACGAAGTAAAATAAAATAATCGTATAGTATTCTGTGGTAAGAGGTTATGGTTAAGATGTATCTTTTTTAATGCGGTCCGAATCATAAGCTATCTTTCACATCGTTTGCTAGCTCACAAATTACGGACCAGTCATCGCTCACACTTTAATGAGCGGTTTTCCAGACTGAACGTGATCAAGCTTTCAGAAGTAAACACAGATGGCGTTACCCTGCTTTCAAGTGTCAAAAAGCAAAGATTATTTTATAATCTGTGGGAAGCAAGATAAAAATTGTCAATTCAATTGTTAAATCCAACAATGTTGTTTTCTATCTATATTACTTACGTTAATAGCTTGGTATTTCATTCAACTTTCAACATGGTCAGCCCATGCGTTGTAGCTAATTGTAAAAATATAGGAACACACAGTTTAACTAATTACGGAAAGAACAATGGATCTTAGCAATAATATATTTGAGGCATGGATTGACCATAAAAAAGAAAATAGCAAAGAAGAAGTGTCAAAATCAAAAGAATCCAGTGTTGCCAGTAAGACTTTTTTGACACTTTTAGTACAGGCTGCGCCATCTATTGTGTCGTTCGGTACTATTTTTTCTTTTTTAATTTGACTTTGAAAACCCCTCATTCATTCATAGCTTTTATCTATGTAATTCTATTTCGGACCGCACGGTCGGTGTGAGTTTATGAATGACTATCTGGGCTTGCGGTCTCGACAGTGTTAGCGATCGCTATCCTATCGATTTCGGTCGTTACGTTATAAAAATATAATTTTAAAGCTTTTGTCTAGTATCTGCTGTCAAACTATCGACTGAAATCGGAAGCGAATTCGATACGCTTCCGATTTCAGTCGATAGTTTTATGGGTAGACATTAAAAATAATCGATTTTTATCACTTACCGACAGAAATCGGTAGGATAGCGATCGCATACAGTCAAAATGCATATACCACAAATTTATTAAAATTTTCCATGCATTTCATGAAATACACAGAAAAGAAACACCCGTTTTTTTTCGCATATCGCCTTAAATTACGCGTGATTGGCTAGAAATGACGTGCCATTTTTTCATCTTCATTCATTCATTCATCTTTAGCCATTTAAGCGTACCTTTGAAAGCGATAGCGGTAGATGTCGAAGTTAGACAATAAGGTTTATCTACCATTCAGCCACATAGGTGTACAAATTAAAATTAAAAATAATGATAAAATTTTATTAGTTTACTTTTCACCGACATAGCCTGCCGAATCAGTAAGTGGCAGTGGACTGGCCATATTTGTCGCCAACGTGATAACCGTTGGGGCCGTAAGGCATTGGAATGGAGACCACGTACAGCAAAGCGCAGCGTAGACCGCCCTCGTGCCCGCTGGACTGACGATCTGAAGAACGTTGCGTGTGGCGGCTGGATGAGGATGACTGAGGACCGCCAAGAGTAGCGTAGTATTGGGGAGGCCTATGTCCAGCAGTGGACGAATACGGGCTAATGGATGGATTAGTTTATTTCTTCATTTTCGGTTTCATCATCATCATCGTCTGAAGAATTCTCTTGTTGAAGCTCAACAACTTCTTTCTGTAAGCGAAGTATTATTTCATTAAATAAGTAACGTGCAAGTGCGTTTTTATTTTATTGCTTATAAACTGACATAACTACGGAATTAGAAGAAAAGTAGGTTAAAATACAAAACATTTTGGCTAAGGCGATTCGGAATCGCGCACAAAGGGTTCCGTGCCACCACATAATACGAGAACCCTAAAAACATGTCAAATTACATAGATATTGATGTCATAGCAACGTTAAGGCGACACAAACAAGCCGCTCAAATGTAGCACCTGACAAACAATTCGCGGCTCCCGCTGAGACGGAGCTTTACCTATATCATAGACTAAGTATAGGTATACTTTTTTTACACCTAACGGTTTAACGGCTATGGATACAGTCCTTTTGAGCCAATTATAATTTAAAGTTTACAAGATTATATTTGTTTTCATTTCCTCGCACTATGCATTGAAAAATGTAGTATGATACACGGGCGTAAAAGCAATAAATTACTCGGTTACGTTTAACACTTAGTGTAGGTATGCCTATATCTTAGCCGCTATATTTTTTCTGTAATTATGGCAATATGTGCTTACGTAAAGATTACAGGGAAAATATAGCGGTTGAGAAATTCACGAAAACAAAATGATAAAATTAAATCTTTTATCCAAGACACGGAACCCTAAGTACGCGAGGCTGACTCGCAGTTGACCGGTTTTTTTATACATGTACCTACTGATATCGCACTCAAACTTACCTCTACTGGAGTCTCAACCTCAGGAGGTGCTTCCTATAAAAAAAAAACAGTTGAAAAAAGTCAGACAACAAGGGATTTCAACATTAGATGTTAAGGTAGATGGTCCAAGGCAATTTTCATACAAAATTGTGGGAACCAATAACAACGACAGAAGTATTATAACATCGTTTTGTGTCCTTTTTTCTATAAGTTCCATTAATTTTACACCCGCAAATAATCAGTTTTTTTTTACAAACAAAATGTTTTACAATCTAATTTGCTATTTAAACCTTTCATAATCCAATGTATGGAAATTTTAAATTGCAAAATTAGATTGTAAAAACATTTTCCGTGTTACTACAAAACGGTGTTTAACTTTAGACAGTGTTTAAATCTGTTGTTGTCGCCTTTTCTTTCATATTGTAAAAGAGTGACAGCAACAGATTTAAACACTGTCAAAAGTTAAACACCGTTTTGTGGTTACACTGTGTTTAAAAAATTGATTATTCGTGAGTTTAAAATAAATTGAACGTTGAAGAAAAAGGTAAGAGAACGAAATTATAATACTTCTTTCGTCGTTGTTTGTTTCAATTTGCATAAAAATTGCCTTGGACCATCCAAATAAAAAGGAAGCATCAAAGGCACGCGGGCGAGTTCTGGGGGCCTATTATGTATCTTTAATTGCCATCTGGAATGGGTGGCTATCATCAAAAACACTTGAAGTGACGACACAATTCGCAAATAGTTCAATACCCACTAAAGGCAATTTTGAAAGTTCAGTTTTTATCTATGTTTTTGATGATAGGCACCCGGTCCAGTTGGCAACTAAAGATACATAATAGAGGGGCAAATCTTGCTAAACTTGTTGCACAAGTAGAACAAAACATATAGGCACGACATATTTAATTACCTACTTTTGGACTACGAACAGAAGAGGTGCCAGAGGTGTTTTCAAATGTGTGAACTTGAACTAGACATTCTAAAGTCGTAACACCCTATTTTCACCGACGATTTTAACGACCTAACGTGATAGGGGGTGAGTTTATCCATCCATCAGAAGTGCGTTCATTAAATAACCCTGGGCTGGGTAGGAACACTGGGGTTGTAACGCTGAGTTTTCGAACGGGTTTCGTCGCGTAGCGACACTCCAAACGTCAGTTGTCATTTTTGCATTATATTTAGTATAATAACGATGAGAGGACCCCCTCGGTACGAAATTTAACGTAAATATATCAACTATAACGTTGAGAAGACCCCCTCGATACAAAAATTAACGTCATTTCATTTACGAAAATTTACGTGAATGTCAGGTGACGTTTGGAGCCTATACGAACCTTGCGAACCCTGCTCAGAGTTGATGTTGAAAAATTTGACACCAGTGTAGCGACTCTGTCATTTTTGAACGGTCGGTGTTGAGACGCGAGTTCATTTTTGAACGGGTTTAATGTTGCGACCCGGGTAGGAAACCCAACTCGGTGTGAGTTTATGAACGACTATCAGGGGCGCGTTTATAAATCAGCGGTCGCGACACAGGTTCTAATGCCATCTCTGTCGCACGCCTTGAAAATTGTATACACTGTCCTGCTGTCAGTGTTGGAACCTGACGAAAGTGTTAATTTATGAATGGCTATCTGGATATTAAGGAATGTAGGGTAATTAACCTCATAGTATTTTATTTTCCATAACCGTTCAGCAAGTGTACAATGTCGCAGCTAAATTGTCAGAGCCGTAATTCCCATAGCTTAATTTCTAAAAGATTTCTTTTTTATTTTTTTCGTAAAATTCACGTAATTTTAGGACATAGTTTTCATTATTTTGTTATATAATTTAACCATTATTTTTTCATGATTTTTTAAAGAATTGTCCGATATGACGACACTTGAGAATTTTAGACATTATACTGATTGTGATGTGTGATTGCTCATAAAAAAAGTGTTCTGTCTCTGTCTGTCGTCCAGCTGTCAAATCAGTTGGAAGCAAATTATTATAAATTTATCTTGTTAGCGAAGGACACATTTCTAAACAGCCATTTCTCAAAGGACGTCATATAAGGGCAAATGGAAGTTGCAGCTTTTTAGTAAAAATATTCATCATCATAAGGTTTTTTAGACCACAAGTACCAAAATACGGCTTATGAAACCTAAATCTCGAAATGATTTTCGAATTAACACACCTTAACATAATTTAATCTAAGCGAATTATAATTAAATTATAATTTCACGGGCCGTTTTTGTTAGGCTTTTTATTATCTAACCTAACCTAGTGAAATTATAATTTCACGGCTTTTACAAGTTACCTGCGACATAAATACCATGCACATAAATTCCGAAAAAGTTCGAGCGCTGAGAGTCCGGCGTCCTACCTAGAGCACAAAATAACCACTTACAGAAGGTTTACTCCACATAACTAGCGAAAACAAGCGCACGCACACATAGACGCGTACGTACGACGATCTCGGATGAAGTCGGTCCAATGCCAATACGAAATTCTGCCAAGATCTTAATACGTACGCGTCTATGCATGTATGCGTCTGTTATCGCTCCGTCGTCGAGTCGGCCTTCTGGTAGTATCTAAACCATGGATGCACAGACCACGGCCCCCGGGCCGCATGCGGCCCGCCGGTCGAATACTGGTGGCCCGCCGCGCCGACAGCAAAAATAATACTCTCGTGTTGCTACAAGTAAATTTGAGCCAAATATAAAAAAGATTGTAAGCACTATGCAGTGCCACGCTTCCAATTAATAAATTCTTTTTCAATTTTAATACATCTTTATTGTCTTTAATTACCTATACTTCTGGCGGCCCGCCATCAGTTCATAATTTGCCCGAGTGGCCCCTAGTCTTAATAAGTCTGTGCATCCCTGACTAAACAGACTAGAGTTAGACATAAATAAACGACGTATTTACCACGGTCTCTTCCAATACGCTCTCCTCCTCCACATAGTCATCTCCATACCCGACCGGGAACATCACTAGACAGTCCCGTTCTCCCGACGCGTTGTCAGCGCTGATGTAGCAGGGGTTCAGACCAGCTAGCTGCAGCATCGCTAGACTGTGCTTACGGGACACTGCTAGCGCGAGTCTGTCCTTGCTGCGAATTAATTGGGAACATACAAGGCAATTCTTAGGCCACAAAATAGATACTACCCGAAGGCCGACTCCATACAACGAGCGAAAACAGACGCACACATGCATAGACGCGTACGTACGATGATCTCGGCAGAATTGCGTACTGGCATTCGACCGACTTCAACCGAGATCGTCGTACGTACGCGTCTATGTGTGCGTGCGCCTGTTTTCGCTAGTCATGCGGAGTGAACCTTCTGTAAGTGGTTATTTTGTGCTTAGGCGTTGACAATTATATCATAATAATAAATAATTTGGACAAATGGGAGTTGGACTCGCGCATAGGGTTCCGTACCACCACACAACACGGGTACAGAACCCTAAAAATACTATGGTAAAATAACAACAACATAGATGCCATGGCAACATTAAGACGACCAAAAAAATCTCTTAAATGGTGTCGCTTGGCAAATAATTCGCGGCTCCCGCTGAGTACAGCACCCGTAGTAGCACAGTGCGTGTTAGGTACATGTACATTTTGGGGAGCCGAGTGAAGCGGAGCGGAGCGAGACGCCCCCCTAGTTTTAACAGAAATATGATATGCCGTATGCCCAATTCTACGATGTGGCGACAACAGTCGCAGATTTACAGTGGATACATTTGCAGTGGGTTAGTTTAAGCATAGACTAATGGTTTAAGTCATGACATGAGTATACGTCAGTAGCATCAATCATCATCATCTTCATCGTCACCATTTACATCAGCTATACGAACACGTACGCGTCGATTAGATAAAGGACCATGAGTAATTTTGGACCATAGCTTAATTTTTAAAGTTTTTTTTTTTTAATTTTTCAGAGAATATACGCCATTTTAGGACATAGTTTTCATTATTTTGGTATATAAATTAACCATTATTTTCTTATGATTTTTTAAAGAATTGTCCGATGACCTTGTCACTTGAGAATTTTAGACATTGCAAGACATTGTACTGATTGTGATGTGTGATTGCTTGTAAAAAAGTGTTCTGTCTCTGCCTGTCTACTCATCTGTCATCTAGCTGTCAAATTAGTCTGAAGCAAATTATTATAAATTTATCTTGATAACAAAGGACACATTTCTAAACAGCCATTACTCAATAGTCAATAGTCATCAGTCAATATCATTACTCAATAGTCACACGAGGGCAAATTGAAGTTGCAGCCTTTTCGTAAAAATATTCTTCATCATGAGATTTTTTAGACCAAAACTTCGAAAATATCGAAATGGTTTTCGAATTAACACACCTTAACATAATTTGATCTATGCCAATTACTCAACAGTGATAAATCCTATGTATAAAAGCTTTTAGGGTATTATTAATTTCTTATTATGGCAGCTACATAGAATTCGAGCGCGAAATGGTGTTTTAAAACCATTTCAACACTGAGAAAGCATCAATATCATAGTATAAAAACTGTAAACAACATTTTTTTTCCTGACATTTTGACATTTTGTTAGCGCTCGATTTCGACTTGGCTCCCATAGTAACAATTAAATAATACCCTAAAATATTTCATTAGGAGTAGGTTTCATCAATGTTGAGGATTTGGTCCAGTCTCCATACAAATTTGCCCATGGTCCTTTGACAGATAGAATCGATAAATTCTAAACGATAACCCTTATTGCAATGAATTAAGAGCTACATTTTTATTTATCGAATCGATGTGGAGTCGATACCACGTTCAGGGTAACAATGAAGATTATGATGATTGATGCTACTGACGTCATCGTCATCGGCATCATCATCGTCATCGTCGTCGTCACACACTACTCGTATCCTGTGATCATCCATCTATCCATCCATCAGCCTAGTTCGTCCACTGCTGGACATAAGCTTTTCCAGGACTTTGCCACACCCAGCGGTCATCCTGGAAGAATTGCCCATACTCACACAAGCTGGGTTGGTGAGCGCGGTGCCAGAACCCTCGCACCAGCGACGCCGCTGCCCGTCACCAGTCTGTTCCATATAAGGCCCGGCTATTAGGGATGGATATACCGCCATCCATCGGTCCCAGGCATGGTGGGACTCCTTTT
This sequence comes from Ypsolopha sequella, assembly GCA_934047225.1. Classification (NCBI taxonomy): domain Eukaryota; kingdom Metazoa; phylum Arthropoda; class Insecta; order Lepidoptera; family Ypsolophidae; genus Ypsolopha; species Ypsolopha sequella. The sequence continues at coordinate 3,989,310 of OW204002.1, read as the reverse complement.
TTTTGCCTGTGAGCTGTCCTCTTACTGTACCCCGAATTACTTCGAGGGGGTCTCCAAGTATCCGGGGAGCCCGGCATCAGCTCCTCTAAAAAGGCCGCTTTGGATGAATCATATTATAATTCCGTTCTAATGAGATAAAAGAGATTTATCCCAGTAAATCAGGTCTTTCAGGTCTAGTACAGGGGCCCTTGCAACTTGTGTTAATGCTCTGTTTTTGAACAATAAAGCTATTTTATTTATTAATTTTTTTTATTTTGCACACGTGAAAAATTTCTGACTCCATCCTACTTTCAAACAACAACAACAACAACAACAACAACAACAACAACAACAATACAACTTTATTTGTACACCATATAAAAAGGAACAGAAATATAAATACTTAATTTTAACTAACGTATTATGCCTTATCGCTTAAAGCGATCTCTTCCAGACAACCTTAGGGTGGATGAAACTGTTTAGAATGATTGCTGAAATGGTGGTGTACTATTTTTAATAATAGATATATTTCAATATTAATAGATAAACGTATTAATATATAATGATAAATACATACTAATAAAATATATAACAAACAATAAAAATAATATATACAATATATTCAAATCATTTTATGATTCACCCAAGTCAGCGTTTTTAGATACCCTGCTCTACCACCTGTGATATCAATCAATAATTTCTACAGAGACAACAAATGTAATATACGCGGATCAAGTCACGTGTAAATAATTGTAGTGTCTCACTGTCTCCTTGGTCTTTCCATCTTGTCGTACTGCTTGATGGTGTACGCGATGTGTTCCGCCGTTGTTGGGTCGTCTCCTACAAATAACCCCATCTTGAAACAAAAAAAGAAACCGGTCATGCTTTAGGGTCAAGGTTATGTTCAAGCGCGTGAGTTGAATGCCAGGCGGGAGCACCTCCCCCTTCTTTCCTTCCTCTTCTTTGGCATTATGTATGTATGTATGTATGTATGTACACTCCCTTTCAATAGAATCCGGCAATAATGTAAACAAATAATGTTTTATAAACAATAACAGAACAGATAATGCAATTTGTTATAATAAATCTATTATTATTAGATTGCATTTTCAACAAATTGCATTATCTGTTATTTTTTATAAAACGTTGTTTGTTTACATTATTACAGGATTCTATTGAAAGGGACTGTATGTATGTATGTAAGTACCTAAGATATATTTATATTACACATAATGACTTAAAAACTTATACAGGGTGTCCCATAATAAGCGAATCAAATTGTTATGGGAGGTAGCTTAGTCCAATTCCTATCAAATAAAATAAACATAGGTGAAACAAAAGTTCGATGGTTTTTGAGTTAATTAACTTTTTCAAAAAAAATTGAAAACATCTTCCCGTCCCTGTTTTTTTTTGCTGTCATTACTTTATTTTTCAGTTAAGAATTTTTTTATTTTCAGAATATTATTTAAAAATAACTATTTCATGAATTGGCTACCAAACATTTTAGAAAAGTTACACCAAATTTAAATGGCAAGACTTTGTTTTCACTTCTTGTGTAAATTCGAAAAAAATCTTTAATCTTTGGATCTCTGTGATGAAAAAAAAAAGTATGGAGTGGGAATGATAAACTATTTTGAAAACTTGCTCATTTAATGTTATTTCCAAAAATGTATAACATTTGACCACTTTCATAAGGGCGAGACTAGTTATTGGCCTTGACCACCGGCTGGAATGGATTTTTAAAAATATTTACTTTCCATAATTTGAACTAAAATGCTATAAAAGTAAAAATTCTTGAGTTTTAATTGAAACAATGTGAAGAAGTGATTATTTTTTTTTTATAAAAAAGTGTATACCGACAAGAAAAAGTGATACAATTTTTTTCAAGAATATCTCCTTATAAAAAATGTTCGAACTGACGCCCACCTGTGCGAATGCATAAACGACACCTTTTCAAAAAATTTCGTTTTAGTCGGCGCAGGCTGAGTGCCGATATGCTTCTGGCGGCTTGTGTCACTCGTTCGCGTAGTTCTCCCTCATTGTGAATGGGCTTTGCGTACACTCGATCCTTTAAACAGCCCCAGTAGAAGAAGTCGAGTGGATTAAGGTCTGGCGACCTTGGTGGCCACAGAATGGGGCCTAGTCTGCCAATCCAACGGCTTGGGTATGCTTCGTTGAGATGAGATATTACTTGAACAGCATAATGAGCCGGACACCCGTCATTTTGCAGCCACATTTGTGCTCGGGCTTGAAGTGACTCGTCTTCTAACAAAACTGGCAAAGTATTTTGCAGAAATTCCAAGTAATTTTGTCCATTCAGAACTGAGGGCAGTTCTACTGGGCCCACGATTCGACCGTTGTAAATTTTGGCCCACATGTTTATTTTAAATTGGTACTGTGAATGGTCTTCCTTCTTTTCATGCGGATTGACCATCCGCCAACTGTGGAGATTATGCAAATTGATGTAGCCATCTTTCCTGCAGGCGGACTCATCACTCCTCAATACGTGATTAAAAAAATCCGGGTCTTCTTGGTGTTTGCGTAGCATTCGTTGGCAAAATACCACGCGCTTCGCATAATCGCTTGTCAGAAGTGCTTGTACACGCGTAACATGGTAAGGATGATATTGATATCGTTTGAGTACTCTATGCACAGTGGATTTCGGTATTCCCGTAGTTTGTTCGATGCGCCGACAAGAAGTTAATGGATCGTCTTCAATTTGTAAGAGAACTTCCTCATCGTCAATCTCTACAGGTCTACTCTCACCACCATGTCTGCCTGGATTTCTTCCTTCCCTAAAGGCTTTGTCAACCCTTAAAAAAACTCCATATTGTGGGTGTTGTCGGTTTGGATAACGATCAGCATAAATCCTTGCAGCTTGTCTAGCAGAGTATGTGACACTTCCACGTATTTCGTCGAAATGTCTGGTTTCTCCATAAATCAAATGCATATCTGCATACTCATGATGGGTAAATGGATGGTCTTGATGATTTGCCATGATGCAACAAATCACAAACACAATGATCCAATTCACAAGCAAAACAAGTCCCGAGAAGCGCCAAGTCGTACACTTCACAAGATACCAAATCAAGAGCACAGCAAAGTCCAAATTAAAGCCAGGTTCGTTGGAATATCTCAATACGGAAGCAGTGATAGTACACGAGTGTAGCACAGTAGGTAAAGTGTTGCACTGAGCGGCAAGTGAGTGCGCAAACAAACAACAATGGCAAATTAGTGGTGGCATGGCAGCTAGCTTCATGTTAAAACGAGACAGCTATACATCACGCTGTTGATGTCCTTGTTTATTTTTTAACTGTTCTTAGATAAATAGTCAAAAGAACGGTTAGAACGTCGATGCGATAGTGTAAATAAGATTTTTAGTTGAAATTATGGATAATATTTTTTAAATATCCATTCCTGCCGTTGATCAAGGTTAATAAATAGGCTTATTCTTATGAAAATGGTCACATATCTTACATTTCTAAAAAGAACATTAAATGAGCAAGTTTTTAAAATAGTTTATCATTCCCACTCCATACTTTTTTTTTTCATCACAGAGATTCAAAGTTTAAAGATTTTTTTCGAATTTACACAAGAAGTGAAAACAAAGTCTTGCCATTTAAATTTGGTGTAACTTTTCTAAAATGTTTGGTAGCCAATTCATGAAATAGTTATTTTTAAATAATATTCTGAAAATAAAAAAATTCTTAACTGAAAAATAAAGTAATGACAGCAAAAAAAACAGGGACGGGAAGATGTTTTCAAATTTTTTTGAAAAAGTTAATTAACTCAAAAACCATCGAAATTTTGTTTCACCTATGTTTATTTTATTTGATAGGAATTGGACTAAGCTACCTCCCATAACAATTTGATTCGCTTATTATGGGACACCCTGTATGTGTAGTTTGTCAGCAAAAATGTCAGCCTCTGGTACAGTGGAGACCGCATCAAGTAAGACACATTGGACTTTGTACCTATCTTATATTGTTCTCTGTAGGGGCTAATGTCGTACTGCAAGTGTATAGCTAGATGTGGTCTCCACTGTACAAGCCAATCTTTTAGTCGCCTCTGATTGAGTTACGAGTGCAAGCTTGCGCAGGTACAATCAAGGAAACAATAATATGAACGGTTGATTATTAAATGTTGACTATAAGTGGGAAGGTGTAAGTACTTGTTGTAACTACCTATTTAATATATATTTATTATTTTAGTGCAATCTTAACTGTTTAAATAAAACAAATTAATATAAACATAATTTTCCTACATTGTCGCCTTAAAACGCTATAACGACCGCGAGGCATAACAACAACAATAAACTTTAACAAACTAAATCAACATAAAATAAACTTTTAACAAAAAAATAGCAACCGACTTCAATAGTAACAGCAGTCATTCACTAAAAAGTTAATAATAATTCTATAAAGACCGATGGTACCGAAGCAACACTTTTGCCGACTTCTTTCTTCCTGAAACGTTATGTTATCTAGAAGTCGGCGTTCTTATATTGGTTTCTATGTTGCTATATCGTAGGAAATACGCCGACTTCTAGATAACATAATGTTTCAGGAAGAAAGAAGTCGGCAAAAGTGTTGCTTCGGTACCATCGGTCTTTATAGAATTATTATTAACTTTTTAGTGAATGACTGCTGTTACTATTGAAGTCGGTTGCTATTTTTTTGTTAAAAGTTTATTTTATTTCACATTTTTTAGTGTTGCTGGGTTAAATTGTGAGGTATAGGTAGTTCTTGCAAACGTGGTGTTAATATGAAACGAAGTTCAAGTGAGTATAAGTAGCCATGTTTGAGTAGCTTCCTGCTATCAGCAGCCTAACACAACATGATTACCGCAATCTCGAGTTATGTGCTGTCATCCGTTGAAGAGTTCTACGGTGATGAAGCCAAGATCGAAATTCAGGTGGGTACACTGGCAATTTTCAGCAATGCCCTGCAATGAGCACCCTAACACAAACTGGTTGCCGCAATCTAAAGTTATGTGCTGTCATCCGTTGAGGAGTTCTATGGTGATGAAGCCAGGATCGAAGGTCAGGTGGGAATTCTGATGATCTCCAAGTAATACCCTTGAATCAGCACCCTAACGCAGTGATTGCCGCAATCTCGAGTTATGTGCTCTGATCCGTTGAAGAGTTCTATGGTGAATATGTTGATGAAGCCAGGATCGAAGGTCAGGTGGAAGAATGTCGATTTTCAAGTAATACCTTGTAATCAGCACCCAAGTACATAGCGATTGCCTCAATTTCGAGAGATATGCTGTCATTTTCTGAGGAGTTCCACTGCCTATCTCTGAAGACCTTCTTCAGATCATGACCAAACCCAAAATGGGACCTACCTGGAAGTATATTCTTTCAAACAAAAAAAGAATTGTTCAAATCGGGTGGGAAATGACGGAGTTATGGAGTAACAACGCCAAAAAAAAAAAAAAAAAAAAAAAAAAAAAAAAAACATACAGTCGAATTGAGAACCGCCTCCTTTTTGAAGTCGGTTAAAAACAATAAATAAAGGCAACACAAACAGATTCAACGATTAACGAATTTATTAATTTTAGGGTTCCGTACCCGCAAAGGCTAACCAACGGGACCCTATTACCATAGCTATTACTAAGACTCCGCTGTCCGTCTGTCTGTCCGTCTGTCCGTCTGTCACTAGGCTGTATCTCATGAACCGTGATAGTTAGACAGTTGAAATTTTCACAGATAATGTATTTCTGTTGCCGCTATAATAACAAGTACTAAAAAACAGAATAAAATAAATATTTAAGGGGGCTCCCATACAAGAGACGTGTTTTTTTTGCCGTTTTTACGGAACCTTTAGTGCGCGAGTACGACTCGCACTTGGCCGGTTTTTTTATATAAAATGGCTGACCACTGCCGCTAATAAAATCGTTCGGAAAAAAAATCGACAGAATAAACATTATACTGTGGCTCGAGAGGAGGGTGCATTACCTGCGTTGAGTGCGTAGTTGGATAGCCAGCTCCGCCAGCAGTCGCTTCCACTCCTCGCAGGTAGCCAACAGCTTAATTTTTTAAAGTACCGTTGGATTATTTATTTTGTTGTTTACCAACAGAAAGTAGTGTAGAATAACCAGCATCTTTAGCCTAAACTCTAGCTAGGGGAAAGAATCCAGTCATTCCCGAAACAAACAGTGACGGAAACATACAGTGTGTCCCTCGTACAAATCCGAAAGTGGGTGAAACTAGATCTAAATATATCGACTAAAACAAAGAAAAAAATGTTTTTGGTTTTTTTTTTTTTATCTTGAAAAAGTATTCCATCTGGGTATGGGACGCGAGGGCAGTGCCTTTGGTTAACCGCTCGTAGAAAATATTGTATTTATGATAATAAATACTTAATATATAATAATATTTATGAACGTTGTATTTTTTTTTTGTTAGAAAGATAATGAAATAGGCAATGATAAATAGGAATAAAAGTATAGTGAAATGGGGACATTATTTTGAAAAAATTTACTATTACTGAAAAAAAAAGACAGAAAAATCAAAGAAATCATCTTTTAGGATATTATTTTTATGGTAAAGGTAGTTGATTATGTTTTGTTTTTGATTTGGTATGCAACGTCTATTCTTAAGGATTATAACAGTTTTATTTCATTGCATTACTCGCGATAGGTCAAAAGTTATGACATATTTTATACATAGTCTCCATGGTAAGCAAAAAAAAATTTAAAACGTAAATTTAAAAAACAAAGATTTTCTAAAAAAAAAAAACATTTTTTTGTCGATAAAATAAGGTCTAGTTTCACCCCTTTTCGGATGTGCACTTGTACGAGGGGCACACTGTATATTGAAGTTAGACAATAATGTTGTATGCTCACATTGAGTATTTCACTCCGATAGTCCTGTATGACAGCGTTGACGTCCTGTCTTTTGTCCACGTGGAACATGACCAGCACATGGGGCGGCAGGTTCGGAGACTCTATCAAAGTTAGGGTCGATATTACCTGCACAAGTCAGAAATAGGGTTGTTTCACGATTAAACAGTATATCGATATCAAATTGATCCTAAAATTCCTCCAAGAAAATACCCTATTTGGGGAATTTGTAATTAGTGTAGGAGCCATGTAGTTTAGGCACCGTACATTTGAAAGAAGTTGTATAGCACGAAGAGAAAAGGAACTGAAACCTCAATTGATATCAAAGTAAACAAGAGTTCAGTTTGGCGTCTCTTTCTCTATGTGTCGACAGTTAGTTTCGTACTACATTAAAAACGGTAAAATATAAAATTAATTATTGTGGCTAAGTAAATAAAGTAGGCTGCAACCAGTGTTGCCAGATGAGGAAACTGATATTACAGTGTTGAGGGCTCAAAATTACAGTGTTTGGGACCAAATTTACAGTAGAATTCATTCATTTTCATATTTTTCGCCATTTTCAAGTAACTTATGTGACTTTTGGCAATAGAAAATTACAGTGTTTCGATTGTAATTACAGTTTAACACGATCTTGTTAAATTACAGTAGATCTACTGTAATTACAGTGTGTCTGGCAACACTGGCTGCAACGCAAGCAAAACAACGTGCGGTTATGAAACCGTACAATTAGTATGTCATAGCGGGAAGAGCATCATTTGACGAGGTTATTTTTATAGAATAGAATCGCCGGGTTGGAGTTCATTCACCCTAAGTTGGACAGCGGACGGCGTGCCAGTTTTGGTAGAAAATGTTGGCGAATTATAAGTATGTGACGTAGGTTTTAATTTTAACTTCGCATTATAAAAGGTGGCTTGGACGGAATGTTTCCAGGACACTTAGATTTATGACTTTTCTAAACAAAGTGTTAAATTCTTCTTTCTGTTTCATCTGGATAACCTAAAATGTAAAATTTCATTGTTCCGTAATTTATCCTGGTAAAACTGGATGGTGTACCAGACGTCTTATTAAAAAAGAGTATGTCGACAAATATTATTAAGTTGGATTCACGGCTCCACTGAGCTAGATTTGTTTGGAAATTATTTACCTTGTTTTTTCAAGTTTTCTTACTCTTAAAGATTTTTTCTTTTTTTTAATGTAGATTCACAAGATTCAATGTAATAAATGATTCAATGCCTGTGGTTAAGGCGGTACCTAACCCAACCCGTTTGATGTTCTAAAAGTTTTAGTAATGACTTGGCAGAATTTGTTTTAATGTAATATTGCTACCTGAAGTTAAGGCGGTACCTGACACAACTATTTGATGTTCTAAAAGTTTTAGTAATGACTTGGCAAAAATTTGTTACAATGTAATATTGTCAATTACATCTTCAGTCTTGTGAAATTATACATATTTTTGATAAAGTTAAATACACTTAATTGTAAAGTACCTCGAAGTTTTCTTCTGAACCTTTTCCAACTATTAGGTTACAATTAGGTCACTTTTTAACTTTATCTTGTAAGCAGCACGACTGGTGGAAAAGACCGGGTACCCGCCGGCCGTGCCACTTTACAATACACAATACACATACACATAAGAACACAAAAAATCAAAAAACAAACATACAATAATAACACATCAATAATTTTGATACTACAAACACACTAAAACAGTATTTTGACGATAGTCAGTACATGAACCATGCTACAATGATTCAGGTACTGACGTCAAACCGTTCCGCAAATTCGTCCAAGATACAGTTGCGGCTGGCCCGTACCCTGCGCAACAGGGATGTGCATCACCCGCGCATGGTTGCATAAAATCAATCCACATGTGCTTCCGCGAACATACCCGAAGCGCTACAGAAGCGAGGCAGCCCCAAAAGCACCCTGAACGCATTTTTACATACCTATATTGGAAACGTAGCGCGTTGTATTGTCTTTGCGTATAACTCATCCACAGACTGCTCGTGTAGAAGGACGTACAAAATGCCCTGAACAGGGTGACTTTGCCGCCTCTTGAACAGCGAGCAAATCTGCGGGCTATCATATTATTAGCACAAACAGACAACACCTTACGCTCCCTCTCTATGTCTGCATCGTCTCTGAGGTCTGAGTCATTTATGAATGACTTTCGTCCATGTCAGCTGCTTCTCAGCGACTGCCCGGAAAAACGGTGCCCGGCTTCTTGCCGTGTCGTCTCCGTCAACTGGTCAAGTGCGAGTCAGACTCGCTTACCTAGGGTTCAATTGTTCGACAGTTTTGGGAAATTTTACATTTTGTTTTCGTAAATTTCTCAACCGCTATATTCTTCCTGTAATTTTAACGTAAGCACATATTTCCATGATTTTTTTCATATTTTTCGGTCCACCAGTTTTGGAGATAAGGGGGGGGGACATACATTTTTTTGTGGTTTTTCGAAGATTTCTCGAAATAAATGCAACTAAATATAGCCAAACTATATATTTTCATAATCGACTCTTTAATACCTATAATTTGATAGGTACCCATATTAAATAAAATTTATTTTCTTCTAGGTAGGTCCGCATGGCGCTGCCTCACATCTTCCTTTAGAACTTAAACCAAGCTGTATAGGTTGAAAATGATCTGTTAATTTTGGGAGGATATATCGGCAGCAGATTTTAGACACCATGCGACCTTGTGTGGCTGGCTACCACCGTTTATATTCTCTGGCTATGGGCCGTATGCCACCACCATTTGTAATGAGGGCGCAAATATTGGCTCCGTAAAGTATGGACGTTAATTCCTTGTTTACTCTGCCGGCTAGCATCAGGTTAGCAATTCTCACTTTATCTGGTACTGTTTCTGATGCGTATAACTCACATTTTTATGAATTTAGTTATAGGCTTATAGATTGAAAAGAGTTTACTAGGTTTTCAAGGTCCTTAAGGATAGTCGTGGCTTCACCTCCTAAGGTGCCGTCATCTAGGTAGCAAACATTCAGTTTAGAATTTAGTTTAGATATAATTGGATGAATAGCCAAACTGAAGATAGCCGGTCCCAAGGGGTCACCCTGCTGACATCCTACGGTCGAGTTTAAAAGGTAGCATTGCCAAAAATAGCTGAAGGTCATGGGAATATTTTCTTCAATTTCTGTAAGCAGGGTGCCCCTATTTACGGAGTTTAAGGCGTTCTTCACATCTACCTTTAACATCACTCCACCTCCACCTGCATGGAGGGCGGCCTCGCATCCATCTTTACTGCCAAATCCATCTTGTATAAGCTGACATTTTGTTGATAGGTCCGAGAGAATATATTTACAGCATATTTTGGAGACAACACGACGGATGACCAACAGCGATCGGTCTTATAGAGCGCACAAACTAGCACCGTGAAGTATATTGGTAACGTCTCCGCATACCTTGCCAGCCAGCATGATGTTTACCAGCTGCGTGAGGTCCCCCGAGTGATTTACTCCCAGTACTGAGTGAATCACTATGGGGAGTCGAAATTAAATTTTATGAATTTTACAAAAATCGTTATTGGTTCATGATGCTGATCACTTACCAAGCCAAGTATGAATTTGGACGATGATCAAAAAGTCGCCTTGTATAAGGAGAGTCCTAATTTCTTCTAACGAAGCCTCCGTTGTTCATAGGCATAATGTGCCTATAATGTTCATAGGCATAATGTGCACATAATGTGTGAGACAGTGTTTAGTGGGACAAGAATGGCGAGGGATAGTTTGATAAAGATTTTTTGATTCCTGCTGAGTTTTGCGGGATACAGACATAAAATACTTCAAAATTTGGTTCCATTGTCAATTATTTTAATCTGGCTACCAAATTAATATATAGACGGTGTCACATTAAAAACAATTGTAATATTCACGTAAATAACATTAAGCAATTCATGATGTTAGAAACCAAGAAGAAAAGGCTTTTGCCAGCAAACCAAGCTGCATAGACCAGGGCTGTATTGTCTATGACACAGACACAACTGAAGCTACTAAACAAAAAAAAACAACACACTGTTGCCACACATCTGTTTATCCCAATCATATTTTTTAAAAATAAAATTAGGTTTTTCTGCAGTGTTATAGAGTAGATCAGCAACAGTGCCAGATTAAGGGTTACTTAACATTTTAATTTCAATCTGCTTATTTTCTTCTTCAGGTTTTTCCGGGCTTCCTGTTCCTTTTTTTATTGTGTTTTAGATTAAACTTCTTGGCCTCACGTTCTTTTGCCAATTTCCAGACAACAACATATATTACGTGGGTTTTCGTCGTCTTCTATTTTATGTTCTCTTTCAGGCTGTTTATGACAACAGGTTTGTTTCTCGTTGTGTTCTGTTTTATGTTTCTTTGTTGATTCTTCTTCAGGTTTTAGTAGACAGCAATAAAAGCACTCTTCTGTTTTATGTTTATCTTCTTCAGGTTCTATCGTACAACAGCAGCATTTAAATTTATGTTCTTTGTCTTCATTTTTACTTTTTTTTTCGGTTTCTTCTTCCAGTTTTTCTGAACAAGTATATTTACTTTTTTTTTCGGTTTCATCTTCATGTTTTTCTATACAAATGCAGACTTCACTTTGTGTTTTTTTTTCTTCTGGTATTGTTCTTTTTTTTGGACCAAATTCAAATTCTTGCAGACAATCGCAGCTTTTACTATGTCTTTCTTTTTCTTCTTTTAATTTCTGTGTGAATTCTTGCAGACAAAAGCAGCTTTTAGTTAGTTTTTCTTTTTCTTCTTTGTTTTTATTTGTGGATTCTGGCAGACAATAGCAGATTTTACTGCGTTTTTCTTTTTCTTCTTTAAATTTCTTTGTGGATTCTTCTTCAGATTTTTCCTGACAATAGCAGCCTTTTTTGTCTTCTATTATTATTATAGTTTTAAATTTTGAATCACCTTTAAGTTGTTCTGGGCACCAGCAGCCTATGTTTAGTATATTTTCATCTTCTTTTTTTGTTGGTTTCAAATATGATTGTTTTGCTGCTTTTAGTGGGTTTTCCTCTTCCCTTGTAGTTATATTTTCTAAAAAATTGCTTCTACTGATTTTTTTTTTCTCTCGATATATTGTTGGACAGCAGCAGCCACCTGAAACTTGTTGTGACTTTTCTTTTAATTTTATTAGTTCTCTGGACTTGTGGGCTTTAGGAGCCGAATCTGGACAAAAACACACACTACTTAGTCTTATATGTTCTTTCGTTTTGGTTTCTATAGGCTGTTTAGTTTCTTCAGGTATTTCTAGACAACAACAGGGTGTAAGTGATTTCCTTTCGTATTTTGTTATGGATTCTTTTAGACAACAGCACCCAGATTCTTCGTTATCTATTGTAGTGCATACATCTTCGTTTTCCATTGTTTTCCAATATATTTTCAAAAACTATTGGTTAATTTTGTTTGTCACTATCACAACTTCATTGTAATTTAAAACAAATTTCATTTTATGACAACATTTATACGAAGTTCGTTTTCAAGTGCTACATAATATTTCAGTTTTGTGTCAACTCTCTTTTCTGGTGTTTAATACTATACTTTACTATCTGATTTGCAAAACTCATGGGTGTAACATCTTTTTTTGTGATTTTTTTAATGTAGGAAGAGATAGACTCTTTTATAAAATTAAAAATATCATCGCAATTCAAAACAACTTTAAGCTTGATATATTCTTTCATATCTATATTGTCATCTTCAAGATGCTTTTTCAACTTTGACGTAATTAAAAATTATTATCTTCACATGGTTCTTGTGAACAATCAATTTTTTAGTTGAACATTCAAATTTATGTGTCGCCCTTGCAAAACAGCTATCATTAATTTTATCTGTTAAACTTTTATCTTACAGCTTATCTTTTTTATTGGTCCTTTATACATTCATTTTCCTACATGGTGTTCTTTGATTTATGTTATTTGGTTGGGTCGTTTATTCGTGGTGTCCACTTTTTTTTGTTTGAGCTAACTAACAAAATTGCTTTTATTTCATTGACGCGATATATTGCTATCATCACTCTTATCTGTTGAGAAACCTCCCGTTGTTGTTTAAAATTTCTTAGTGGATATTCCGGATCATTTAATAGTTTTATTTGTTTAACAAGAAGATTTTAAAACCTTCATTTCCTTGGTACTAGATATATGATGTTTTCATTACCGTTATATTCTAGTGGATGAACAGATATGGTTTTATCTTTTAACTGACCTTGTGTACACTTATTATTTTTATTACCGTTATCTTCTAGTGGATGAACAGATATGGTTTTATCTTTTAACTGACCTTGTGTACACTTATTATTTTCATTACCGTTATCTTCTGGTGGATGAACAGATATGGTTTTATCCTTTAACTGACCTTGTGTACACTTATTATTTTCATTACCGTTATCTTCTGGTCGATGATCAGATATAGTTTTATCTTTTAACTGACCTTGTGTACACTTATTATTTTTATTACCGTTATCTTCTAGTGGATGAACAGATATGGTTTTATCTTTTAACTGACCTTGTGTACACTTATTATTTTTATTACCGTTATCTGCTGGTGGATGAACAGATATGTTTTTATCTTTTAACTGGACTTGTGTACACTTATTATTTTTCTTAGGTGAGAAAGAAAAAAGCGTTAATGTGTTATGTTTTCATCTTAACCAAATGAAGACTCTTTAAGAGATGTTCGTGAAAGAAAACGCTTTGTTGTTTTATATAATTATCTGTAGTCTTTTGTGAAGCCAGACGTTAAACGTAAATCATCAATTTCACCAAAAACAAGCCAAAAACCTAAAAAAATAACCAAAAGATTAAATGTCATGAAGATCCATCAAGGTCATCAACGACTGTCAAAACCTGTCAAAACTATCACTCGCTGGAAACTGGACAGGTGCGAGTTTGTAGCGCGCTCCGAGAATTCCGTAGAACCCGGTCCGCGACGACGACAGTTTTGATGCAAAGCATTTTGTTAAACATTTTTCTGGCATTTATCTCGATGTTTTTGGAAAAATCAAGGACATACACCACTTCATATTGGCCGTTTAAATGAATGCCTGAAATCATTTGATTGAATTGTTTCTCTTTTGCAAATTATTTTGGTACTTACGAGCCCGTTCCGAATAGTTCTTCATAATGTCTAGGTACCAAAATAACTCCCAAAGAAGAAACAATTCAATCAAATAAATTTTAGGACTTCATTTGGACGGCCAATATGAATTGGTGTATGTCTTTGGTTTTTACAAAAACATCGCGGTAAAGATGAGAAAAATATTTAAAAAATACTTCGCATCAAACGGTCGAAAAATACGGGGCAGGTTCTTAAACGAACAATTTTTAACATACTACGAGCCAGAAAAAACACGATATGTAGTCGAGCAAAAAATATCGCCAGAAGGAACACGAAAAAAATTTGAGCGACAACTATCATATTCTTTGTAACTATAAAAAAAAGGAAATTTAATAATCTTAAGAAATATCTTTAAAAATTTATCTTAATGGTGTCATTTTTTAGGGTTCCGTACCCAAAGGGTAACCAACGGGACCCTATTACTAAGACTCCGCTGTCCGTCTGTCTGTCCGTCTGTCACCAGGTTGTATCTAATGAACCGTGATAGTTAGACAATTTAAAATTTCACAGATTATGTATTTCTGTTGCCGCTATAACAACAAATACTAAAAAACAGAATAAAATAATTATTTAAGGGGGCTCCCATACAACAGACATGTTTTTTTTGCCGTTTTTATAGATAATGGTACGGAACCCTGATGGATTTTGGGCAAATCAAAACAGGATTGAATGAACAACAGTCGATGTATTATTACCGATACAAGAAACACAGGCAGACATTAGAGTATTACACGACCAAGTAAAGTTGCAGAAATGACGCCACCTAGTGGCAGATTGATACAACACAAAATGACAATTTAAACTGTTTGGTTTATACTTAACAAACCCTTCATGCGCGAGTCCGACTCGCACTTGGCCGTTTTTTTTAAAGAGTTGTCGGTTTTGACGTCATTTGAGAATTTTAGACATTATACTGATTGTGATGTGTGATTGCTTATAAAAAAGTGGTGTGTCTACTCATCTGTCAAATCAGTCGGAAGCAAATTTTTATTGATAGCAAAGGACACATTTCTAAACGGCAATTTCTCAAGTGACGTCACACGAAGGAAAATGGAAGTTTCAGGTTTTTCGTAAAAATATTCATCATCATGAGGTATTTTAGACCTCAACTTCGAAAATACGGCTTATTAAACCTAAATCTCGAATTAACATACCTTAATTCAATTTAAATCTAAGCGAATTGATTTATATATTTACTGTGAATAAAATATTTTGTAAACCTCTATTTCATTAATTTTAGAGTTGTAATTTTCTCTCGAGTATCGATTTCAGTATGTAATTGGTTGTTTGATCAAATCGTGTTTTTATTTAAACCAGAAACCGTATATTTAATAAAAACGCAGTTTTTCGAAAGCGCGCGATTTTGACAGGGCGTTATTTTAACTTCTCGGAGAAAATGTAGTGTAACAAACGGACAGAAATCCTTTTTCTGAATTTCGAGTACGGAACCCTAAAAACTACATGACAAAGACAACAATCAAAGAGTAAAAGAATTTCATAGAGTAGGTAAAGAAGTTTGTGAATGTGGGTGCAAAATGCAAAATTTATAGCCCTAAAATCGATCCAGGCCAGGCATAGCCTAGGGCAGGGGCATTTTGTCTCCAAACTTTTTAGTCTCGTTCCAAAACGCACGACTTAGGTTATGATTTTATGCTACGAATAATAATTCTTTATAACGTAATTCATTTTACAAAATGTAAATTTTTTTATTCCGCAGCAATGTTGCCAACTTTGTTTTTTCGATAACAGATCTAATGCATTTTTAGGGTTCCGTACCCAAAGGGTAACCAACGGGACCCTATTACTAAGACTCCGCTGTCCGTCTGTCAGTGCGTCTGTCTGTCCGTCTGTACGTCTGTCACCAGGCTGTATCTCATGAACCGTGATAGTTAGACAGTTGAAATTTTCACAGATGTTGCCGTTATAACAACAAATACTAAAAAACTGAATAAAATAAATATTTAAGGGGGCTCCTATACAACAAACGTGATTTTTTTGCCGTTTTTATAGATAATGGTACGGAACCCTTTGTGCGCGAGTCCGATTCGCACTTGGCCTCTAAACACGACCGTAGACAGCTGCG
The DNA here is from genome assembly GCA_934047225.1 of Ypsolopha sequella. NCBI lineage: Eukaryota > Metazoa > Arthropoda > Insecta > Lepidoptera > Ypsolophidae > Ypsolopha > Ypsolopha sequella. The sequence goes on along the minus strand of OW204002.1, from coordinate 3,973,297 downwards.
AATGTACGCGACTAATTGAGTCCAGTGTTGCCATCTACGGCCAAGCGCTTGTAGCTAAATGTAGCTCAAAAAGTAGCCAGATTAGTTAATTTTACCACCAAAAGTAGCTGAATGTATGAAAATTCAGTCCTCGAAAAGTAGCCAAATGAAACTTTCAACAATTTTGGTAGCTAAATGACCCTAAAAGATGTTAGATCTAGCTACAAAGTAGCTAAGATGGCAACACTGATTGAGTCCGGGTGTTGCTACTATTCATCGATGTGATTAGTGTTGTATTCAACCAAATCGCCAAACTCCGTAGTCTCCTAAAAACATAGACACGGATAATTAAAAAAATAAACATATGGTATGTAATAGTCTGAGGTAATAATACTATCTAATAATGGATCTCAGTAATGGATTTTTTAATACAGTTGCTCAAAAAGTGGCGTATTGCAGGGACGTATAGCGTTCGGGATGTGGGCTATTACAAACTTGAGCTTTTTCTTTACCTTTTCCGAACTCGTGCGTTCTCTTTCCCAACTGTCAAAATAATGTCTATTAAAAAGAAAAAAACAACCACAAAGTTTTTACTATAAAAAAATAATAGAAGTTTTTATGATTCATGCACATATTTCTAAAAAGAAGCTACTAATTTGTTTCAATATCAGATTTAATAATTTAATTCAATGAGTTAGGTTAGGTTTCATTTCATCTCATTAAATTTCATTTTCATTTCATATCAATAAAAAAATTCTGCTGAAGACTTGGCTGTATGAGCATAGTTCCCTTTGCCTACCCAGAATGGGTGAAGAAAACAAAAAAAAAACTCTGCTTGTATTCTTTTACGTTTGGCGCCATTTTCCAAAAAAATTCTTTGTGGGTTTAGTTGTTTGTTGCACAAAATGAGTAATTTCAACGATATTTTATTTCAATTAACACCACCGGAACTCAGTATAATTGCACAAAATGCTTCGGAGAACATTTTACCGGAAAAGTCAAAAAGTCGCTACATATCTACATACGACGAATTCATTGCGTGGAGTATTAGTTGTTGAGTTTATTGTGTTTTTATTATTTTATTAAATTGCTTCATTTTTTCGCAACTGTATTAAAAATAGTTGTTCAGTACACGTGCGGAACCGTCATTGCAACTTGTTCCGACTGTCAACCCTCACCTTCGGCTGCGCCTCGGCTCGGGTAGACATTTGTCGGAACTCTTTGCAATGACAGGCTTTCCGCACTCGTAATGAAATATACTATTCATCTGGGGGCTCGGAGGCAGTGCCACCGCCAAGTCTCGCAAAAATTTATTTTTTATGCAGATTTTGTGACAGATGATTTATATTTTGTACTGATTTTTTGACAATGTCAAAGGGACAGGGATTTATTGATAAGAAACTGCTCGGATCAATGTACTCAATAAATGATCTGCAAGCTGACTTTAACAAAAAACATGTCATGTCAATAAGGTCGAAATGAGCTTGACACCTTAGAAACTATCTAGATCATATACGTATATTATAAAGTCGCCGTCAATAGAAATTGTGGACTATGTAAACAAACCGTTTTCTCAATTTTTCTCAAGGTTCTGTCACGGAGTCTCATTGAACATTATTCCAAATCATGAAGCATCGAGTCTTACCAGTCGTTCACTGTATTTCATCATGAAATATTCAATAATCACCAGTTAATTACGGAAAATCATAGAATCAATAGTCAATTCTGTACTGCGTCGAGATTGCTGTCATATTTTTTTCTCATCGAATCTGTATTGTCTTTGAAAATTGGTGATGTACGAATCTATTTGAATATAAACCTATTTTATTCGTGATGTTATTTTATTCCGTCATTTTTTTTTAACAGCGTTACTTCATAATCTTTGACAAAAACGTGTGTATGATTCTATCGAGAGCTGTGTGATCTTCCAGCGATGCTCTAAAATGTGTAGCTCATGTCCTAAAAGTAGAAGAAAAAATGAAAGAACTGGATGAGATAACAGATACGGCCAACAACGCTGTGACGGAACCATTTGTAATTAACGTGGGCGATTTGACTAGCGATTCATTAGAATATTTTAGCGATGAATCAAATAAAGAAAACTAATTAAGCACCTAACATATTTTAATCACATACTTACCCATCTCTAGATAGTTCACCTATTCATAGACAAAGACAACATGGCGCTTTGTTTACATAGTCCACAATTTCTATTGACGGCTACTGTATACTCATTATTCACTCATTATATTATATACATATCATATATTCTAAGGTCAAATGAATTTCGACTTTATTGACATTAATGTTTTTTTGTAAAACCCGCGCAGTTAAAGAATGTAAGTAATTGAAAATTGCGTCGTGTACTTATGTCTGCACTGAACTGCAGGGGCGTGCACAGAACTTTATGCTGGAAAAGCAAACAATTGGTCAAGAACAACAATAAAAAAATTTAAATATCACTTTGAAAAAAAAAATTGTATGACGACGCCAGGGTAGACAATGTCTACCCTAGAGTGAAATTTTCCTATACAAACTTTTTTTTTCAAAGTTATATTTAAATTTTTTTATATTTTTTTTATTGTTGTTCTTGACCAATTGTTTGCTTTTCCAGCAAAAAGTTCTGTGCACGCCACTGCTGAACTGTGATAGAGGCAGCATAAATATTTGTTGCTTTAGTATTATTTTGTATGGTGTAAGCTTGAGCGGCAAATCTCGACTACTTTTTTGCATGCAGTACACTTGCAGTCGCAAGTACACAACGCCATTTTCAATTCCTTTCTTTAAATGCGCGGGTTATGACATTCAGCTTCCAGATTCAATTCCGACAGCATTATCAGCAGCTAGCTAACCTTCGGATAAAAGAACACTAAGCCATTGGCTCGGGCGAGGTCATTTGGTGGACAGTAGAAGCCAGGGACAAACAACCCTCCTGGAGGGATGTATTCTTCGCCTTCTACTGACACATCTGAATGGAACTCCTCTTCTACAACCTGGATTAGGAACAAACAGGATGTCGTAAAGAAATCAAAACTTTATTGTACACTTCAGTCCAAACAACTAGATAGGCCTGAAGTTGGCGCGCTGCGCGTGGCACACACTTGTGTACGGTGGGGCAAATTGCAATGCGCGGCAACATCAGGCCTATCTAGTTGTTTGGACCGACACGTACCTACAAATATCCCCGCTTTCCTCTCTTCCTCGTCGACTTGAGTGACGTTCGGCCACTTTCACATTGGATGATAAAGACAACGATCGACACAACACAACGAAATATCGTCAACCGTAACGACAGCAACAAGAGGAGATCTATGTCCCGCCCGCCCGCTATCTTCTTCACCCCGCATTGTGTCGTGTCGTCACCGATATTGTGCTGATGCTGTGTCAGTCGTCGTCGGTGACGATGTATGAAAGCGTTTCGTAGTCAAATTTTGAGATTACCAGTCTGACAATATCGTGTAAGTTATCGTTATCTCGTTATCGTCCAACGTGAAGGCGCCCAATACGCAACTGCGATACCATCTGCGACTAACATCACGCACCCCTTCTCTTCTAGTCAAGTGGCTTACTAGGAGATTTCATCAAACTACGCAAACTAGGGGATTTCATCACAGGTTGGTTAAGGCCACAATAATATATTGGTTGCATGCTGGTACTCGATGGAATGAAATCTACCCCCGAATACACCCTTAAAATCGATTTGACAGACTCGCGGCAGCAAATGTTTTTCTAGCTATACTTATCGAGTGTTATCGTATGAACAAAGTTTGATGCTGGTACTACATGAGATATTTTGACATGAAAAAAGCCCCAATTTTTTTCATGACTGTAAACGACCTGCCAAGTTTCGCCAAGGTGTAGGCCGGCTTTTTAGGGGTAAGTTTTTGCCATTCCCACAGTAACTGTGTCATGCTCGTACTCGATAAAATATAGTTACCCACAATAAACCACCGGTCTATGGTGCCCTCACACTAAAGGAGATGGTCAGAATCGGCCTTAACCGCGTACATGAAATAAAATACTATAATTTCTGTTAGATTTATTCGTAGCTAGTTTCACTTTCATAATAACACGGACACACATATTAAAATAATATAAGTACTTAATGTCGCAGCCAGTCATGAGAGCGAACACCGAACGAAACGAAAGCGCGCGCCATCTACCAAATAGTCCACAAACTACGCTTCCAGCGTGCTTTGATAGAGTCATGCGTGACGCAAACGGCAGTCCCAGCTTTTTATTTCACGATTCATGCTTTTCTTCTGGATTCTGATAGAGATTACATTTGAGCATGACCCTTTTAAATATATCAGAATCATAGTGAAACATTGTTACAACTATGAACGTGTCAAACGCGCTTAAGTTTATTTTCGCAATGCCATATGAAAATAACCTCAAAATAAAAACGATTTATCATAAAAAGTTATTATAAGATGGTGTCCGTTTTAAATGGATAGTCAAACCGTGTTATTTTGAATTTGTTCTTTATCATTGACCACGATATATTTGTGTACACTCTTAAGGCATTCTGCTTATGGGGAATTGACCGTCTCCTTTAGTGCTATGGTCCGCCCGGTAACGGTAATTTCACCAAGCCGCCATACTATTCTGCCCGAACTCTATTGCTACTTTATTGTTATTGTCATGTCATTTTGGAATTTAGGCAATGGGGATCCACACGCAAAGCTAATTACAGATGGCGCTAGCATAGGTCCGGCCAGTAATATTTATTGTTCTGTGGGACCGGCTATGTCAAATTTTGTTGACGTGTGTTTCCTTCTGTTTTTGTCCAATATTTCGCAATTTTTTTACAACCTCTATTCACTTGTATTCCAATATGTTATATATTTGTTATTTTTATTATTTTAATCATTTTTAATGTGGGGTTTTCCGGGAATAAATGAACACCATTATTAAAGCAACTTGATACTGCACACAAAGGCATAATTCAAAGAAATTAATAGAAAATCACAAAAAACTACGCAAAAACCATGACAATGTATTGAAATGACAGATTTTCATGGTCGCATCGACGATGCGCCATCTACAGGGATAATTTGGCAGTGTGGATTCCCATTAACTGACCGTCACTTTAATCACAAATTAGACACTACCAGAAGGCCGATTCCATCCAACGAGCGAAAACAGACTCACACATGCATACACGCGTACGTATGATGATCTCGGCAGAATTTCGTATTGGCATTCGACCGACTTCGACCGAGATCGTCGTACGTATGCTAGTTACGCGGAGTGAACCTTCTGTAAGCGGTTATTGTTTTGTGCTTTAATTTAGAAAAGGAAACTACTCACTTCAGTAACTTCCATTTCAGCCGCAGTTTCATCCTCTGTAGGCGCTGTGACCTCATCAGCTACTGTGACGTCAGTTGCTTCTACCTCATCTTCTACCTTTTCAGGTTCTCCTTCAGCTTCGGCTTCTTCAGTGTGTTCCCCTTCTACAGCCTCGTCTTCAGGCTCTGCGGAAAGCTGACCAATGGAAACTTTTTAGCGCCAAGACTTGGCGAGAGCATCGGTATCGGACTGCCCATCTACATGACTTTCAATCGGCTGACATAATGATATTAATATTATGAAAGGTGACATTTATTTATGCAGTCAAATCCATACCAGAGGCTTGGTAAGTGATCAGTGATCAGCCGCCATAAACCGCCATTTGGACCTTTGTCCTGGCCGACGATCTAGCATGAATTGGCTGCACTGTTATGGATGTGGCTTGGCTGTTATCAGCAATTACCATAGCTTAATTGCAAAAAGTTATTTTTTTGTTCAGAGAGTGTACGCCATTTTAGGACTTATTTTTCATTATTTTTGTATATAAATTAACCATTATTTTTTATGATTTTTTAAAGAATTGTCGCGTTATGACGTCACTTGAAAATTTTAGGCATTATACTGATTGTGATGTGTGATTGCTTGAAGTGGTCTGTCTCTGTCTGTCAACTCATCTGTCACCCATCTGTCAAATCAGTCGGCAGCAAATTTTTTAAATCTATTTTGATAACAAAAGACACATTTCTATACAGCCATTTCTCAAGTGACGTCACACGAAGGCAAATGAAAGTTGCAGCTTTTCCGTAAAAATATTCATCATCATGAGGTATTTTAGATCGAAAATACGGCTTACAAAACCTAAATCTCGGAATGGTTTTTGAATTAACACACCGCGAATTCGCGACTGTCATCAAAGTTTACTACATGCTCACTCACCCCAGCCTGAATCCTGGCGATCCTCTCCTCTTCCTTCCTAATACTTTCCTGAAGGAGTCTGTCTTCCTCTTCCTGTCGCGCCAGCCGAGCCTGCTCCGCCGCTAGCCGCTCGCGTTCCTCAAGCTCTTCTTGCTAAAGAAGAAGAAGAATGTTTTATTATGATTTTTACACTGTACTTATACATCGTTACGCACGGTCGCACGACACATTTTACAAAATTATCTATGACATGAACTCCCGACAGGCAGTGCTGGACTGAGACTACTTGATGCTCTTACGAATCTTACGATGCCCTTAGCAACCAGACCAGACCAGACCAAAAAAAATGGTCTGTTTCTGTCTACTCATCTGTCATGTAGCTGTCAAATTAGTCCAAAGCAAATTATTATAAGTTTATATTGATAGCAAGGACACATTTCTAAGCAGCCATTACTCAAGTGACCTCACACGAGGGCAAATGGAAGTTGCAGCCTTTTCGTAAAAATATTCATCATCATGAGGTTTGTTAGACCAAAACTTCGAAAATACGGGTTATTAAACCTAAATCTCGAAATAGTTTTCGAATTAACACTAACATAATTTAATCTATGCCTATTAGCGAACATATCGTAATAGTCTAAGAGCTAGCCAAATCGGTCATGTAGCTTCAGCTGTATTGAAACTCCGTTAGCTACTTCCCTGAACAACCTTTTCCGATAATCTTCGTGCTGGCAGGCCGCGGGCGGTGGGTGCGGGTGTAGTGGGGTGGGGAAAAAATTGAAAAAAAATGTGGGCTCAGCGACTTTTTTTTTCAAACAGTTGCTCTATACTCCCTGTGCACCCAAAAAATATTTAATCGATCGGGTGGTGGGAAGGGGTTGCCAGCGTTAATTAAAAGTACCAAGCCGCCGTGAGCCGTGAGCGCGATGACGCGTTCGCCGGCTGATATCTGAGCCCACATGAAAATTATTATTATTTTGGTACTTTTAATTAACGCTGGCAACCCCTTCCCACCACCCGATCGATTTAAATTTTTTTTTTGGGTGCACATGGAGTACAGAGCAACTGTATGAAAAAAAAATTAAAGTCGCTGAGCCCACATTTTTTTTATTTTTTTCCCCACCCTACTACACCCGCACCCACCACCCGCGGCCTGCAAGCACAAAGATTTTCGGAAAAGGTTGAACAGGGAAGTAGCTAACGGAGTTTCAATACAGCTGAAGCCACATGACCGATTTGGTCGCTAGCTCTCAGTCTATAACACGATGATCTTCAGAACTGGGGCTCTACCGCGTAATTCTCATTTGTATCAACTTCAAGCAAATGCATCCGAAATTCAACGCGTGCAAAAGAGATGGCATGTTAGGCGGGCGTCGTCGCACGCACGCCAAATTTCAATCTCAAGTTGATGGTGATGTAAATGAGAATTACGCGGTAGACCCACAGTTCCTAGCACTGCCGTGTAAGGGTCTTGAGATCCGGATCTTATAAATATGTGATCTATGCAGCTTTTAGTTGTTTTATTTTTCCTTACCTCGATTCTTGTATAACCAGAGTCAGTCAGTATTTTTTATACAAAAATAAAAATAAAACAAATGCTACTTTAAAAAAAACAACGAATATTTGATGTAAAGTGGGACAAAGATACACTAAATTTATCAAGGTCAGGATACTTATCTACCAACGTATTTATGAGAGTGCGTGCTTACTTACTTACTTGTACCGAGCATACTATGTAAACCATACCCATCGTCACGAAGAGATTGCGTACCTCTCCGCCGTCGGCAGCGCGCAGCTCCCAAGAGCAGTGGGGTCGTCAAGTTGAACAACAAATAAATGGGGCACTAGTAGCCAGCTTTCGTCTCAGCTCTAGGATGTGGTGATTTTTTTCTAAAGTGGCAGCTCTTTCGTTGCATATTACGCCTTAATTAAATTACAAAGCCAGATAACTACTTTATCAAATTCGACTACAAGATGGCGCAGAGGTGTTCCATTTATTGATAAAATAGAACATATATTTGAAAAAATGAAAATGAAAAAAAATGAAAAAATCTTTATTGACGCAAAAAAATACAAGTACTTACACAGAATAATTGGAACTCTGCCATTAGGGTAGGCTGGAACCTGAATTCCAACGGCCAGCGCTCTCCGTATAAGTTAACACATTTAAAAACTTAATTATGTACCGGCTAATATTTTTTACAATAATTATAATAATTTGAATACATTTCAATTACATTACCTACAATAAAATTAGATTTAGATTCAATATGAAATTGATTTGTGGTAACAATGTAAGATACTTACCAGCTTCTTCAGCCTGGCATTGTACCGGTCGCGTCTAACTTCGCGCTTGGTCTTGCTGATGGACGCATACCTCTCGAAGGCTGTGACCAGCGGTGGCTGATTCTCCGGGGGCACGTCGTCTTTGAGCTTTGGAAGCTCTTCGTAAAGCGCTTTCCGCAACAGCTCTGAGAAATAGGAAAATAGGCCAATTTTTTATGAAAGTGCCTTGCCGCCCGCTTCTCTAGTAAGACAGGATGTGGTGCCGTCAATAGTTGGAGACGATACCTTGCCGCTAGCGGTACCGTCATTCGTTCAGATGCAGTGCTGTGAATTGAAAAAATTCGGTTTTTTGTATATACAACGATTCCTGTTAAGACTACGAGGTCTACTTAAAAATAGGTATTTAACTATAAAACTATAAAATTAATTAAACTATAAAACAAGATAAATATATTCAATAAGAAGTAAAATTAGACACAGCTCAACAGAGTAATTATTATCCTTCGTACTCTTTTTTGCCTCATGTTTATTTTCACTTTTTTGTGAACACGTTGATCTTGTTTTATTGTTAAACTGAAGTGTATTTAGGAAGAATCTAAAATGAAAATGTATTTTTTAGTGTTTTATTATGATTCATTTGCAGTAACCGATTTTTAAGTAGCCAAAACTAAAAAATGTCTATATCTCGAAAACTATTAAACTTTGCACTAAAGTAAATTCAGTCCAAAATGTTTAAAATCACTTCCTTTATCGTCCCTGAAAATATTCACATCGATGCCCCAAACATCCTGTATACAGATAAAGAACCAGCCTCCGACCAAGACCTATCGCGAGAGGTAAACAAAGAGGCTGACGCGAAGGAGTTTCAATGCTCTGTGGTTGAGGCTTAAATGAACGTTTTTCCTTGTGTCAAATTTTGTGTTAAATAAATTCCTAGATGGCACTGTTGTATTCTTTAGCAACAGAATCAAAGACAAAACTTGCACCGATTCCAAACAAACGAAAAACCACTTTGACATTGATTGCTATGAAACAGATTTTATCTATGGTGACATGGACAGCGCCATCTGGAGGAAAACTAAGAACTAAGAAAAAAAAACAAAGAGAAAAACGCTCATTGAGACTATCAGTCAAGAAGCTTCTATCCTCCTGACTATCAGTCCAATTTTCCTCGATGATTACTAGTAAGTTTACAAAATGAACTAACTGACAAAATCCCTGTTATCCCTCTCGAACATCTTGAAGAGAACAACCAACGCCTCTCCGCTGGTCAGAGCGATGACACAAGCCTCATTAGGGTCCACGTCACTCATGTAGAACACTTCCTTCAAGTCCTCTTCGGTTATCCTGAGCGTTTCTTTAGCGGTCACGTGGATGCCTGTGCGAATAATCAGTCACTACTTATGTGTATTTCTTCATTAATTTTTAATTTAATTTGATTATTTATTAATTTGATTATTTTTATGATTGATAATTCTTTTCATATGTTTGTGTAATAATGCTTTATGTTATTCTGTAGCTAATCTGTTTTTTTTAATAATTATTTTGATTTTAATCCCCTGTGTCGTATACTCGTATTTATGGTAAATTGTCAGTTTGATTAGATGTCACTCATTGTCATTACATTACTAGGATTATAGCACAATAAATTGTGGAGAATGAGTAATATTACAACCTGAATTATGTAGGCTTTTGACAAATTATTCTTATGATATAGTATACCGCCCAGGAAAAGAGAACATTGTAGCTGATACACTGTCACGGGCCAACATCGTGGCATCTTCGGCTACTGTCGATAAACTAGCCGAAATTCACAGAACTTTATGTCACCCAGGTATTACGAGAATGATCCATTGGGTGCGCAGCAAGAACCTTCCATACTCTATTGAAGAGGTCAAGAAGATGATATCAAGGTGTAAAATATGTGCAGAAATAAAACCCAGATTCACACAAACCCGTGGAACCCTGATTAAAGCAACTTCTCCTATGGAAAGAATATCGATAGATTTCAAAGGTCCACTGCCAAGCAAAGGATCCCCTAACCGATATATACTGACAATCATAGACGAATATTCAAGATTTCCATTTGCCTATACATGTCCTGATCTTACTACAAACACTGTGAAAAATAAATTACAAGAACTCTTTTCGATATTCGGTATGCCTTCTTACGTACACTCTGATCGAGGTACCGCTTTTCTTGCTAATGACTTGAAAGAATTTCTTCATGATAAAGGAATAGCTACAAGTTATACAACTCCATACAATCCACAAGGAAATGGACAAACTGAAAGATACAATGGCATTATATGGAGGGCTATTCAACTAGCATTAAAAAGCCACAACCTTCCAATAGAAAAATGGGAAAACGTTCTATCTCAAGCACTCCATAGCATCCGTTCTCTCTTGTGTACCGCAACCAACTGTACACCACATGAGAGAATGAATGTCGTATACTCGTATTTATGGTAAATTGTCAGTTTGATTAGATGTCACTCATTGTCATTACATTACTAGGATTTTAGCACAATAAAGCCTACATAATTCAGGTTGTAATATTACTCATTCTCCACAATTTATTGTGCTAAAATCCTAGTAATGTAATGACAATGAGTGACATCTAATCAAACTGACAATTTACCATAAATACGAGTATACGACATTCTCCCGGAGTATCTAAAATGAGCACATTTAATTTAATGTTTTTATTTATCTAGCACATAGTCTAACATGCGCTGGGGTGGACGGCACTGCCTTCCGGAACGACGCGTCTCTGGATCTGATTCAGGTTCTGTGGTACTAGTGCTTGGCAGTGGCTCCACGGTATTAGTGCCAGGCAGTGGCTCTGCGATAACATTGTCATGTCCAGAATAAGTCAGTTCTTCTTCAGTGTCGTTCACTCCATATTCACCAGTGGGTGCTAAATGTCGGTTTGATACAACAACTTCTCGTCCATTTGATGTTCGTACTAGGGAATGAAACGGGTTCGTCTCTATCAGATCCACTTCCTCTACGATTGGGTCGTATTTACTTGTCCGAGTGTGGTTGCGCATCAGCGCTCTTTTTGGACCTGTTAACCATGTCGGCATCGATTGTCCGTTGGATGATCTGCGTGGATGTGTAAACATTCTCTCATGTGGTGTACAGTTGGTTGCGGTACACAAGAGAGAACGGATGCTATGGAGTGCTTGAGATAGAACGTTTTCCCATTTTTCTATTGGAAGGTTGTGGCTTTTTAATGCTAGTTGAATAGCCCTCCATATAATGCCATTGTATCTTTCAGTTTGTCCATTTCCTTGTGGATTGTATGGAGTTGTATAACTTGTAGCTATTCCTTTATCATGAAGAAATTCTTTCAAGTCATTAGCAAGAAAAGCGGTACCTCGATCAGAGTGTACGTAAGAAGGCATACCGAATATCGAAAAGAGTTCTTGTAATTTATTTTTCACAGTGTTTGTAGTAAGATCAGGACATGCATAGGCAAATGGAAATCTTGAATATTCGTCTATGATTGTCAGTATATATCGGTTAGGGGATCCTTTGCTTGGCAGTGGACCTTTGAAATCTATCGATATTCTTTCCATAGGAGAAGTTGCTTTAATCAGGGTTCCACGGGTTTGTGTGAATCTGGGTTTTATTTCTGCACATATTTTACACCTTGATATCATCTTCTTGACCTCTTCAATAGAGTATGGAAGGTTCTTGCTGCGCACCCAATGGATCATTCTCGTAATACCTGGGTGACATAAAGTTCTGTGAATTTCGGCTAGTTTATCGACAGTAGCCGAAGATGCCACGATGTTGGCCCGTGACAGTGTATCAGCTACAATGTTCTCTTTTCCTGGGCGGTATACTATATCATAAGAATAATTTGACAATTCTAATCGCCATCTTTGGATCTTGTCGTTCTTGATTTTACTGGAGTGAGTTTGATCAAACATAAATGATACAGATTTTTGATCTGTAATCAATTGAAAAGGCCTGCCGATTAGAAATTGACGCCATTTTCTAAGGCTTTCAACAATTGCACAGGCTTCTTTTTCGATAGCAGAATGGTTACGTTCGGTGTTTGTCAAAGTTCTTGAGAAGAATGCAACAGGTCGGCCTTCTTGTGACAAAATTCCAGCTATAGAATGGTCTGAGGCATCAGTTTCAACAGTAAATTGAATTTTATCATCAATGGCGTGAATTAATGATTTTGCTATTTCTTCTTTAAGGTTATTAAATGCGTTTATCGCATTTTCTGTCAAGGGGAATGACTCAGTTTTGACTAGCGGTTGCAATTTATCAGAAAACCTTGGAATGAATTTTGAATAATGAGCAAAAAACCCAAGAGCTCGGTGAAGTGAAGCAGAATCTGTCGGTAATGGCAATTCCGAGAGTGGCCTAAGGCGTTCAGGATCTGGCTTAATTATGCCTTGGCTTATGTTATAGCCTAGTATGTTTATCTCAGTTTTGCAGAACTCACTCTTGTCTAGGTTTAAAGTTAAGTTGTAGCGAGAAGCAATTTCAAGAAATAATTGCAATTTTTTGTCATGATTGTCAGTATATATCGGTTAGGGGATCCTTTGCTTGGCAGTGGACCTTTGAAATCTATCGATATTCTTTCCATAGGAGAAGTTGCTTTAATCAGGGTTCCACGGGTTTGTGTACACTTCACCGAGCTCTTGGGTTTTTTGCTCATTATTCAAAATTCATTCCAAGGTTTTCTGATAAATTGCAACCGCCGCTACCTGTCTATCCTGCGGCAAAAGAGGACACTTCGCTAAGGTATGCAGAGCAAAACAATACAATGCTTTCCTTGACGTCGATGAAAATAATGATATTAAAGAAGCAGAAATTCAAAAATCGTCTTGCGTAACCGCTGCCACTGCGGACCTCAGTAAAGCTACGATCACGATAACTATTAACGGGAAATTGACAGCAAAAGCACTTGTTGATACCGGAAGTACTGCTAGCTTCATAAATAGCAGTCTTGTAAACCAATATAACATTGAAAAACAACCATGTAGACAAGAAGTCACTATGGCAGCATCAAATCTCTCATCAAAAGTAAATGGACTTTGCCATTTGGACATCAGTGTACAAGGACAAAAATTCAAAGCTAATTTATTAGTTCTAGATGGGCTATGTACAGATGTTATATTGGGCCACGATATCTTAAAAAAGCATGAAACTCTTGAAATGTACTTCGGTGGGCCTCGAGAACCATTGAAGCTATGTACTTTAACTCAAGCTTCCATAGAGCCAGTGAGTCTCTTTTCAAATATGCTTCCTGGAAGACCGGTTACTACAAAATCACGGAAGTTTTCAAGTGATGATATAGAGTTTATAAGAAGCGAAATAAAAAATCTCCTCTCCGATGAAATAATTGAACCCAGCTCATCTCCATGGCGAGCACAAGTTCTGGTTGTCTCGAACGATAATCATAAGAAAAGAATGTGCATCGATTACTCTCAAACCATCAACCGCTTCACTCAACTTGATGCGTATCCCCTACCGAGCATTGAAGACATTGTAACAAAGGTTGCCAAATATTGCGTTTTCAGTAAGATTGATTTGAAGAGCGCCTATCATCAAATTGCTATTAAAGACTCAGAAAAAACTTATACAGCCTTTGAAGCAGACGGCAACTTATACCAATTTAGAAGAATACCATTTGGAGTAACAAATGGCGTCGCAGCCTTTCAACGCGCTATCAATGAGATAATCAAGAAAGAGAATTTACAAGGAGTGTATGCATATCTAGATGATATTACACTGTGCGCCATAGACAAGACAGATCATGACAAAAAATTGCAATTATCTGCTTCAAAAATCGTCTTGCGTAACCGCTGCCACTGCGGACCTCAGTAAAGCTACGATCACGATAACTATTAACGGGAAATTGACAGCAAAAGCACTTGTTGATACCGGAAGTACTGCTAGCTTCATAAATAGCAGTCTTGTAAACCAATATAACATTGAAAAACAACCATGTAGACAAGAAGTCACTATGGCAGCATCAAATCTCTCATCAAAAGTAAATGGACTTTGCCATTTGGACATCAGTGTACAAGGACAAAAATTCAAAGCTAATTTATTAGTTCTAGATGGGCTATGTACAGATGTTATATTGGGCCACGATATCTTAAAAAAGCATGAAACTCTTGAAATGTACTTCGGTGGGCCTCGAGAACCATTGAAGCTATGTACTTTAACTCAAGCTTCCATAGAGCCAGTGAGTCTCTTTTCAAATATGCTTCCTGGAAGACCGGTTACTACAAAATCACGGAAGTTTTCAAGTGATGATATAGAGTTTATAAGAAGCGAAATAAAAAATCTCCTCTCCGATGAAATAATTGAACCCAGCTCATCTCCATGGCGAGCACAAGTTCTGGTTGTCTCGAACGATAATCATAAGAAAAGAATGTGCATCGATTACTCTCAAACCATCAACCGCTTCACTCAACTTGATGCGTATCCCCTACCGAGCATTGAAGACATTGTAACAAAGGTTGCCAAATATTGCGTTTTCAGTAAGATTGATTTGAAGAGCGCCTATCATCAAATTGCTATTAAAGACTCAGAAAAAACTTATACAGCCTTTGAAGCAGACGGCAACTTATACCAATTTAGAAGAATACCATTTGGAGTAACAAATGGCGTCGCAGCCTTTCAACGCGCTATCAATGAGATAATCAAGAAAGAGAATTTACAAGGAGTGTATGCATATCTAGATGATATTACACTGTGCGCCATAGACAAGACAGATCATGACAAAAAATTGCAATTATTTCTTGAAATTGCTTCTCGCTACAACTTAACTTTAAACCTAGACAAGAGTGAGTTCTGCAAAACTGAGATAAACATACTAGGCTATAACATAAGCCAAGGCATAATTAAGCCAGATCCTGAACGCCTTAGGCCACTCTCGGAATTGCCATTACCGACAGATTCTGCTTCACTTCACCGAGCTCTTGGGTTTTTTGCTCATTATTCAAAATTCATTCCAAGGTTTTCTGATAAATTGCAACCGCTAGTCAAAACTGAGTCATTCCCCTTGACAGAAAATGCGATAAACGCATTTAATAACCTTAAAGAAGAAATAGCAAAATCATTAATTCACGCCATTGATGATAAAATTCAATTTACTGTTGAAACTGATGCCTCAGACCATTCTATAGCTGGAATTTTGTCACAAGAAGGCCGACCTGTTGCATTCTTCTCAAGAACTTTGACAAACACCGAACGTAACCATTCTGCTATCGAAAAAGAAGCCTGTGCAATTGTTGAAAGCCTTAGAAAATGGCGTCAATTTCTAATCGGCAGGCCTTTTCAATTGATTACAGATCAAAAATCTGTATCATTTATGTTTGATCAAACTCACTCCAGTAAAATCAAGAACGACAAGATCCAAAGATGGCGATTAGAATTGTCAAATTATTCTTATGATATAGTATACCGCCCAGGAAAAGAGAACATTGTAGCTGATACACTGTCACGGGCCAACATCGTGGCATCTTCGGCTACTGTCGATAAACTAGCCGAAATTCACAGAACTTTATGTCACCCAGGTATTACGAGAATGATCCATTGGGTGCGCAGCAAGAACCTTCCATACTCTATTGAAGAGGTCAAGAAGATGATATCAAGGTGTAAAATATGTGCAGAAATAAAACCCAGATTCACACAAACCCGTGGAACCCTGATTAAAGCAACTTCTCCTATGGAAAGAATATCGATAGATTTCAAAGGTCCACTGCCAAGCAAAGGATCCCCTAACCGATATATACTGACAATCATAGACGAATATTCAAGATTTCCATTTGCCTATGCATGTCCTGATCTTACTACAAACACTGTGAAAAATAAATTACAAGAACTCTTTTCGATATTCGGTATGCCTTCTTACGTACACTCTGATCGAGGTACCGCTTTTCTTGCTAATGACTTGAAAGAATTTCTTCATGATAAAGGAATAGCTACAAGTTATACAACTCCATACAATCCACAAGGAAATGGACAAACTGAAAGATACAATGGCATTATATGGAGGGCTATTCAACTAGCATTAAAAAGCCACAACCTTCCAATAGAAAAATGGGAAAACGTTCTATCTCAAGCACTCCATAGCATCCGTTCTCTCTTGTGTACCGCAACCAACTGTACACCACATGAGAGAATGTTTACACATCCACGCAGATCATCCAACGGACAATCGATGCCGACATGGTTAACAGGTCCAAAAAGAGCGCTGATGCGCAACCACACTCGGACAAGTAAATACGACCCAATCGTAGAGGAAGTGGATCTGATAGAGACGAACCCGTTTCATTCCCTAGTACGAACATCAAATGGACGAGAAGTTGTTGTATCAAACCGACATTTAGCACCCACTGGTGAATATGGAGTGAACGACACTGAAGAAGAACTGACTTATTCTGGACATGACAATGTTATCGCAGAGCCACTGCCTGGCACTAATACCGTGGAGCCACTGCCAAGCACTAGTACCACAGAACCTGAATCAGATCCAGAGACGCGTCGTTCCGGAAGGCAGTGCCGTCCACCCCAGCGCATGTTAGACTATGTGCTAGATAAATAAAAACATTAAATTAAATGTGCTCATTTTAGATACTCCGGGAGAATGTCGTATACTCGTATTTATGGTAAATTGTCAGTTTGATTAGATGTCACTCATTGTCATTACATTACTAGGATTTTAGCACAATAAAGCCTA
Organism: Ypsolopha sequella; assembly: GCA_934047225.1. Taxonomy (NCBI): domain Eukaryota; kingdom Metazoa; phylum Arthropoda; class Insecta; order Lepidoptera; family Ypsolophidae; genus Ypsolopha; species Ypsolopha sequella. Next base: position 3,956,103 of record OW204002.1, on the reverse strand, counting down.
CATAATTCAGGTTGTAATATTACTCATTCTCCACACCCTGTATTGTCCATTATTCTAAATTCATAATTGTATTATTGTAATTGGTTTTTTATTATGTGTATGGGTAATGAGTATTCCTACTTGCAATGAGAATGATAATGCTTTTATAGTTGTAATGGGTCAATCTGAAAATCAGCGCTGTAACGTTTTTAACTTATAGCAAATGCTGAGATTGGTCCATTTTGTTAACAAAATATGTTTAAATAATTTATTCATTAAAATAAATTTTTATGTTTTGATTTTGTGGCAAATAAATATATTTCTATTTCTATTATTTACTAGCCACCTCTGTGGGCTTGTGGTTCAAATATCTCGATCACAAATCTGGAAGTCACAGGTTCAAATCTCGTAGGGACACATTTGCGTTCGGTCTGCGAGCTCAAGGCATATCCGGTCAGATTGAGCACCTCAGCTTGCCATCAATCAGAACTTAACACTATGACGTTTCCTTTTAGTTTAAAATAGCGCGCTCTCAGCCGTGACTGTTACGACCACCAAGAAACACGCACTTACGAAAAACTGAGTTTTTATTTGATAATTCGGCTACTAAATGAAATTATTAATCGGGCGAATAAAAATATAATTAGCGACTTCAAGTGTCCGGAATAAATACCAAAGAGTGCGACTGAGTGGACGAATTTAAAGTGTGAAGTTGAAAATATTTCACCAAATGCCAAAAAATAGGTGCGACGACGAGCGAAGCGAGGAGGAGCGTTTTAGGTTCAAGGTGTAAGATAAAATAAGGAGCCGAGTGAAGCGGAACGGAGCAATAGTCACTAAAATAGAAAATTGTTCGCCTGAGAATTATTCAACTCAACTCAAATTTGTATTTTCAAGTCACAGTTCTCAACATTTTTATTCGCCCACAGTCTTTCGCCCACTTCGTATTTTAGTACGCTATATTCAGTATTTTGACATCTTAAGTTTTGATGAAATGTAGTGGACACAAAGCGCCTGCAAACTTGGTTGTGCATTAACTATGCATTATTGCTAATACTTTTGTGTAAGGCGCTCTCTCTCTACTTGCCTACTCTCTCGCGTCAAGTCACGCTCCGTATACTTTTTTGTGTAATAATTAAATTACTTGTTATTAGCATCTCGAGTGTTTATATTTATCATCAGGTTATGGGCCTTCTCATGCCTGTATAAGTGTAATAACAGTACAGTGAAATAACAGTAAAATTTTCTCAAATATTTAAAACATAACCTCAAAAATATACCTATTTTTCTGTGGTACCGAGTTTTTTATCATCAGCGAATTGTTATAAAAACAATTATTATGGGATCCAACATGTTTTCCATACCGAAGCTGACCGGACGAGATAATTTTACTAGTTGGAAGTTTGCCATGGAAGCATATTTGCAACACGAAGAATTATGGGAGTGTGTAACTGGTGAATGCAAAGATACCAAGAAGGATACAAAAGCTAAGTCCAAAATCATATTACTCATAGATCCCCAGTTATATGTGCATGTTCAAGCTTCACAAACAGCCAAGGAGGTGTGGGATAAACTGAAACAAGCTTTTGAGGACTCGGGATTGCTCCGAAAAGTTGGATTACTAAAAGATTTAATAAATACTAACTTAGAATCCAGTACAAGCGTTGAAGAATATGTCAATAAAATTATGACTTCCGCACATAAATTGAGAGAAATAGGATTTGCTGTAGATGACGAATGGTTGGGAACCTTGATGTTGGCTGGCTTGCCAGACGAATACAGACCAATGATAATGGGCATTGAAAGCTGTGGTATAAAAATTAGTGCCGATCTAATAAAAACCAAACTTTTACAAGAGGTAAAATCCGTAGATACTACTACCGCTTTTTATACAAAATACAGCAACATAAGGAAACAACAACAGCACAAAAATATAAACAGTCACTCAAAAAAAGAAAAAGGGCCCCGCTGTTTTAATTGTAACAAACATGGCCATTTAAGTAAACAATGTTGGTTTAAAAATAAAAAGTCTGAAGATAATAATGGGTTTGTAGCTGCTTTTTCAGCCACCTTACAGAATGATGCAACAAATTGGTATGTGGACTCCGGTGCCTCAGCTCACATGACAATGCACCGTGATTGGCTCGAGGATGAAGTAGCTGCACCTGTTCAGAGTATCCGGATTGCAGATAATAAAATGCTACCTGTGAAAAGCTGCGGTAACATAACCATAAGTGTACACAATGAGAGTACTGACGCTACAGATTTCATACAGGTGAGAAATGTGTTATATGTCCCTGATCTGTCTACCAATTTACTCTCAGTAAGCAAAATTATCAAAAGTGGATGTAAAGTAGAGTTTGGCAGTGATGGTTGTTATATAATAAACCAAAGTGGACAAAAGGTAGCAAATGCTAGATTAATAAATGACACTTATAAGTTGAATACTCACCAAAGCGGTCAAGCAATGTCGACGACAGCTGCAGCAGAAGATATATATCTATGGCACCAACGCATGGGTCATTTGAATTTGAACAGCGTTGGCAAGATTGAGAAGTGCACTGTGGGTGTAAAGTTATCTCCGCAGAAAGAAAGCTATATATGTACCTCTTGTCTTGAAGCGAAACAATCAAGACAACCGTTCAATCATGAAGGCTCCCGGGCAGCAGGGCTGTTAGAGCTGATCCACACTGATATATGTGGACCGATGGAGACACAATCTCTAGGAGGTGCCAGGTACTTTATTACCTTTATAGATGATTATTCTCGCAAAGTTTGTGTTTATTTCCTCAAACACAAATCCGAAGCATTAGATAAATTTATAGAATTTAAAAATAGAACAGAAACTGAAACAAACAAGAAAATTAAGATGATTAGAAGTGATAATGGAAAAGAATATTTAAACAGTAATTTTGAAAATTATTTGAAACTATTTGGTATAAAGCACCAAAAAAGTAATGTCTATACGCCACAGCAGAATGGATTAAGTGAGCGCATGAACCGTACACTTATTGAGCGTGCCAAATGCATGTTGTTCAATGCTACTTTGCAGAAGGAGTACTGGGCGGAGGCAGTAGCTACTGCGGCCTACATTGTAAACAGGTCCCCAACAACCTCGCTCGGCGACATCACACCTGAGGAAGTATGGACAGGTTCCAGACCAGATATCAGTCACATGCGAATATTTGGCTGTAAGGCAATGGTGCATATACCAAAGGAAAAACGCAAGAAATTGGACCCAAAGTCACGTGAGCATATTTTTGTTGGCTATAGCGAATGTACTAAGGGCTACCGTTTTGCAGATCCAAAGAGCAAACAAATTATCATGAGTAGAGACGTTGTATTTTTGGAGACAACTGTAAAGCAAAATAAAATAATTAAAAATATTTCTACCATGGAAAATCAAAAACTGTCAAAAGTTAAAGGTAATGTAAAAGAAGATGAAATTATAACTGAAAAAGAAAAAGAAGTAAACTTACCATTATCTAATACAAATAGAGAAAATGAAATATTAACTGAAAAAGAAGTGTACTTACCAGAATCATCTGCAAATGAAGAAGCTATATCATTATCTGAAATAGAAGATGAAAATGAGTGTAGTAGTTACGAAGATGTAAATGATGAAACTTACGTACCCGAAGAAGAAAATTCAGCAAGTTCTCCCGAAAGTCCAATTCGTAAGATTGGACGAAGAAATATCACTCCTTGTTTTAATAGTCCAGAAGAAACTTCATTCTTATCCTTGAATGTTGAATCTGCAACTAGCCTTCTAGATAACGATCCACAAGATCACATACAAGCGTTGAGTAGTGATGATGCTATTTTTTGGAAAAAGGCAATGGATGAGGAATACCAGTCTCTTATTGAAAATAATACATGGACTGATGTGGATTTACCCAAAGGGAAAAGATTAATACCATGTAGATGGGTATTCAAAACCAAAAGAGATGAGACAGGTACTGTGGTTCGCTACAAAGCTCGTCTAGTCATCAAAGGTTTCAAACAAACTAAAGGTATTGACTACAATGAAGTTTATGCCCCAGTAGTTCGATATTCATCACTAAGGTATTTAATGGGACTGGCAGTAAAGTTCGGGTTAAAAATACATCAAATGGATGCTGTCACCGCTTTCCTACAAGGGGAAGTGGAGGAAGAGATATATATGTCTTCACCACCATGTTATGAATCAGCAGATAAAGCATGTCGCTTGAATAAATCTCTGTATGGCTTGAAACAGGCCAGCCGGCAGTGGAACAAAAAGTTAAATATGACGTTGTTGAAAATTGGAATGTCAAGATCCAAAATGGATCCCTGTGTTTATTACAGAATCATAAATAATGATGATATACTATTCATTACAGTATATGTTGATGATCTGCTTTTTTTATTTCAACAATGAAGAGACTGCTTTGCTTATAAAACAAAGATTAAGTGATATATTTAAAATGAAGGATATGGGTACAGCCAAACAATGCATCGGTATTAAAATAGATCAGAAGGAAAGCCTGGCTGAAATAACTCTAGACCAATCCCTTTACATAAAGAAAATTTTAAACCGCTTTAGAATGCATGAATGCCGATCTGTATCTACGCCTTTCGAAGCAGGTACACAACTTAGAAAAGCTGAAAAGAACAGTGAAGTACTGAGGGATATACCATATCAAGAAGCAGTAGGATGTCTGTTGTACTTATCACAGTGTACACGTCCTGACATTGCTTATGCTGTCAATTCAGTCAGCAGATTCAATAATAACCCCACAGCACAACACTGGATCGCTGTTAAAAGAATATTCAGATATTTAAACGGAACCATAAATATGAAACTAACCTTCAAAAAAAATTATGAAAGTATAATTGGATACTGTGATGCCGATTGGGCTAGCGACTCAGAAGACCGTCGATCCTGTACGGGTTATGTGTTTATTTTTCAAGGTGCCTTGATCTCTTGGAATTCGAAAAAACAATCGACTGTAGCCTTATCTAGCACAGAGGCCGAGTATATGTCGTTAGGCACTGCAACACAAGAAGCAATGTGGTTAAAACAGTTGGAAGAAGATTTTTGGCCTCATCTATCAGATACTCCAATCACCATGTACTGTGATAACCAAAGTGCAATTAGTCTTTCAGAGTCCGATGAATACAAATCTCGAAGCAAACATATTGACGTGCGGTATCACTTCGTGAAGGAGAAAGTTGCTGCTAAGCAAATTTGTGTTAAATACAAGAGTACTGAACACATGGTGGCCGACGCGCTGACGAAGGGGTTAACACGCCCTAAGCACCAAGTCTTCGCCGCAGCTATGGGTTTGCGTCCAGGGGAGGATGATGAAATGTAGTGGACACAAAGCGCCTGCAAACTTGGTTGTGCATTAACTATGCATTATTGCTAATACTTTTGTGTAAGGCGCTCTCTCTCTACTTGCCTACTCTCTCGCGTCAAGTCACGCTCCGTATACTTTTTTGTGTAATAATTAAATTACTTGTTATTAGCATCTCGAGTGTTTATATTTATCATCAAGTTTGCATTTATATTTAAATTTGGTATTTAAATACTACTTTCATTAAAATATTCCAAAACGTTTAGATGGGGTTATTGGTCATTAATTTTTAAGGCGCTCTTATCCCAAAATCAGTAATTTCAAAGTCAAATAGAACTTTCAAATATCGTTTAAGACTTCCAAAAAAAAAAAATACGCAATATAGTTCGAACCTTTATCTAGGTCTTCCACGCATGTGTTACACGATCAGATAAACTTTGCTCGATAGAAATAATTCACGAACACAGCATGTCATAAGACCTTTCAAATCATGCCATTTCCATAATTCCACTCTTTTATTAACGAAACATATCTGGTAATATTGCTCTTTAAATTTTCTAGGTCGACCACGTAAGTGGGTTTTAATAAACATATCCCTTATTTTTAAACAATTTAAAAACCGATAAAAACAACGAAAAAGTACAAAAGTGTGGTTATTTTCTTTACTCCTTACACGTAAAGAAAAAGACAGAGAGTCACTCTTCTGGGATAAGAGCGCCTTAATACAAATTTCAAGGCTGTATAATGTAAGGAAGGCCCTTTAACACTCGAAAAACAAGGTAACTTCGTAATTTTCCCGTCGTAGAGGGATGCGTTTTTGATATGACGGCCGTTTTATAGCACATTTTTGATATGACGGCCGTTTTATAGCACATTTTTGATATGACGGCCGTTTTATAACACATTTTTGATATGACGGCCGTTTTATAACACATTTTTGATATGACGGCCGTTTTATAACACATTTTTGATATGACGGCCGTTTTATAACACATTTTTGATATGACGGCCGTTTTATAACACATTTTTGATATGACGGCCGTTTTATAACACATTTTTGATATGACGGCCGTTTTATAACACATTTTTGATATGACGGCCGTTTTATAACACATTTTTGATATGACGGCCGTTTTATAACACATTTTTGATATGACGGCCGTTTTATAACACATTTTTATGTCGTCTATTTTGGTATCAGTTTTATTGTCTAAAATCTAATGTAATTCAAGTGGATTAATATTGAGATCATGGTTTAGGTCTATCTTTGGGATTTTATTGGATGCAGGAAAATGCAAGTAATCGTGTATCGAATAGCCGAAATATTAAGATCAAAGAGGTAAATATGACATTTTATATATTTTTCAATTTAAATCCTTATTTACAAATAAAATACAAAAGAATACGAGTTAATACGGCACTTATCCGCGAAAACACGACTACCCTCGAGGTCTTTGCGGTGTAAAGGAGGACCTACCTGTCAACTTGCAAGTTAAGCACTTGATGAGTGCACATACGTTTATTATTGAATGTCTGTGGATGGGTGAGTGAGTGGTTTTGGTTCATTTTTATATGTATAAAAGAAATATTTCTAATATTTCTATTTTTAAACTAGTATCTGAAGAACAACTAACTGAGATTGTCCAACTTCTCGTATAGATAGTAGTGCGCTTGGTGGCAGTGCGGCCAGAACAGTATAAAGTTGTATTTGAAGAACAACTAACTAAGATTGTCCAACTTCTCGTATAGGTCGTAGTGCGCTTGGTGGCAGTGCGGCCAGAACAGTATAAAGTTGTATTTGAAGAACTACTAACTAAGATTGTCCAACTTCTCGTATAGGTCGTAGTGCGCTTGGTGGCAGTGCGGCCAGAACAGTATAAAGTTGTATTTGAAGAACAACTAACTAAGATTGTCCAACTTCTCGTATAGGTCGTAGTGCGCTTGGTGGCAGTGCGGCCAGAACAGTATAAAGTTGTATTTGAAGAACAACTAACTAAGATTGTCCAACTTCTCGTATAGGTCGTAGTGCGCTTGGTGGCAGTGCGGCCAGAACAGAATAAAGTTGTATTTGAAGAACAACTAACTAAGATTGTCCAACTTCTCGTATAGATCGTAGTGCGCTTGGTGGCAGTGCGGCCAGAACAGTATAAAGTTGTATTTGAAGAACAACTAACTAAGATTGTCCAACTTCTCGTATAGATCGTAGTGCGCTTGGTGGCAGTGCGGCCAGAACAGTATAAAGTTGTATTTGAAGAACAACTAACTAAGATTGTCCAACTTCTCGTATAGATCGTAGTGCGCTTGGTGGCAGTGCGGCCAGAACAGTATAAAGTTGTATTTGAAGAACAACTAACTAAGATTGTCCAACTTCTCGTATAGATCGTAGTGCGCTTGGTGGCAGTGCGGCCAGAACAGTATAAAGTTGTATTTGAAGAACAACTAACTAAGATTGTCCAACTTCTCGTATAGATCGTAGTGCGCTTGGTGGCAGTGCGGCCAGAACAGAATAAAGTTGTATTTCTTGACAAAAGGGTGGAGCCGTTCGCAGACTCGCTTCTTGCGTGCGCTCAAAGTGAGAATTCGAAGACGCTCCTCCGCTTTTAGGATTGCCAGGTCAACCTGCATATCTTTTTCTCTTTTAAGCTGGAAAAAAGATAAGTTTTTCATCAAATTCAGGCCATGCTCAATGGTCAGTCTATAAGAAATTGATAAGGAATTTACAGTGCCACAAGGATCATTTGGCACGTGGATTGGTCGTGGTCAAAATCGGAACTAACGCTGCTATCCTATCTCTTGTGAACAGCTGCGCCCCCTTGTCACTTTTATCCACGCGCGAAAAGTTCCTTGTAACAACAGCTATGCGAGCACGTACGCGTCGATTAGATGAATTTGACAGATAGAATCGATAAATTCTAAACGATAACCCTTATTGCAATGAAATAAGAGTTACATTTTTATTTATCGAATCGATTTCGAGTCGATACCAAGTTCATGCTAGTACGCAGTGGCGTGCACAGAACTTTTTGCTGGAGAACAACAATAAAATGATATGAAAAAATTTAAATATCACTTTGAAAAAAAAAAATTGTATGACGCCAGGGTAGACAATAACACCGATTCGGCGCAACACAACTTGACTGAACTGACAGGACTAAACTTAATTTAAGTGTTCTGTCCTTTTCTTTCTGTATCGAAAAGACAAAGCCGGGACGCTCAAAATAAGGTTAGTCTTGTCAGCTGTGTTGCGCCGAATCGACACCAATGTCTACCCTAGAGTGAAAATTTCCTATACAAACTTTTTTTTCAAAGTGATATTTAAATTTTTTCATATTTTTTTATTCTTATTCTTGACCAATTGCTTGCTTTTCCAGCAAAAAGTTCTGTGCACGCCACTGAGTAGTACCCCCACAGAGTACCCCAGATCATGCTAGCTATTACATAATCTGTGATAATGGTAAAATCTCCAAATGGTAAAATCCTCAGAATAAGGTAAAATCTCTGGTCTGAGAGTAAAATTGTTTATGATACTGACAATTCCTGACAATTCATACGAAAAAGTTCTTCTAGATAAGGCTCTCACGGCTGGTTTCACCAGGTTTCACCTAAATCAACATAGAGCAAGACCATGTTTCACTAATACTTGGGTCATGGAACTATTGGAACTCTTTGCTAAATAAAATTAGGTGTTACCGTGTTGGTCATGCTGCATCTTAGGAAAGGCTTATATCCAACAGTAATTGTACTTATACAGGATGTCTGGGACATCGATGTAAATATTTTCAGGGATGATTAAGAAAGTGATTTTGAACATTTCTGACTGAATGTACTATAATGCAAAGTTTAGTAGTTTTTGAATTATAGAAATTTTTCAGTTTTATCTACTTAAAATTTGAATAAAACACTATTTATGGCTAAAAATTTGATTTGATTTTAATTTATTTCTTAATACACTTCAATTAAACAAAAAAAAAACAATATAAATGTGTTCAAAAAGAAGTGAAAATAAACATAAAGCTGAATACTGTGAATGTTTTGTAAATTTTAGTAAAAAAATTAAATTAATATTTTTAGCCATAAATAGTGTTTTATTCTTTTTTAAATGCAGTCACCTAATTTTAAGTAGACAAAACTGAATTATGTCCGTATCTCGAAAACTACAAAACTTTGCATTATATTAAATTCAGTCAGAAATGTTCAAAATCACATTCTTTATCATCCCTCAAAATATTTACATCGATGTCCCAAACATGCTGTATAATATGATGAAAATAATAAGAATGTAACAATAGCACTTCGTAGACTTGTTACACAAACAAAACAGATACTACCAGAAGGCCGACTCGACGACGACCGACGGAGTGAAAACAGACGCACACATGCATAGACGCGTACGTATGACGATCTCGGCAGAATTTCGTATTGGCATTCACCCGAGTATCTTCGAGATCGTCGTACGTGCGCCTGTTTTCGCTAGTTATGCGGAGTGAACTTTCCGTAAGTGGTTATTTTGTGCTTGTTAGTACTCACCGCCTCCTCCTCAGACATCTCGTCGATAGGGAATTTGGGTCGCTCCTCCCCCGTCTCCAACTCCCTGCGCATGAGGCCGAGCTCCTCCACCGTGATCTGACACAGCTTAATGCCGTCTGCACCGAACATCGCCCGCGTCAGCTGGCCCTTCTATAAAAGGAACATGGATTCAAAGCCCGTAGGGAGCCAAATTTGTGTTCGGTCTTCGCAATTCGGGCATCAAGTTAAGATGTTCGTCCATACTTGTACCCGAATTAAAACGACATACCATCCATCATACTGGGACGTAGTAATCATTGGTGAAATGTGGGTGTACGCAGTGGCGTATTATGTTTTTCTAATCCGATCTTTCCCCGCACGTATGCATTTTCGTGGGAAAACACCAGATCTCAGCCTAAAACTATTGTTTATATCTTTTTACTATTGTTTATTACTATACCTAGCAGTCACCTGCCTGAGAACTCAAGTTCGAAACTTATAAAAATATAGTGTTCAAGCCGAAAACAGGGCAGAGTTGAATAAACGCGGGTGTGGTCGCGGGCAAGACACATACAACCTACTATCTGAATTTGTTCGTTCAGTGAGTAACTAGTTGTGCGACTTTAGTTTACAAAGTTCTGTTTTTCTCGTGTTTCGGCCTCGCTAGCTTTGTTTGGGATATTGTCAGTTTGTATAAGTGAGAGCGCTTATAATGCTTGTTTCTGAAAAAATGATGTCATTTGTTAACTGTAGGCCACGCGGGCGAAGCCGCCGGCAGAAGCTAGTGTACAATAAAACACAATTACCGTTTACCTGAATAAACAGAAAGACAGGTTCACTTCTATCTTTGAATCTTGACAATGCGGTGATGTTGTCAGATGCGGCCTGTAAAATATAGTACGAGTGACGTAACTATATGTATAATTCGCAGAAAACAGCTCCCAGCTAAAAGTAACGTACATTCACAATAAGGGGGTGGGGGGGGGGGCAGAGGGCGTAGCGGTAGCGCTTGCAAAAACTTTACCTTGGCCATAGCAATGTTATCATTTCCGAGTTCTAGCTTGGCTCTTCTTACCGCGTTGCTCATCGCGATACTGTTGCCGCAGAATGCTGAATACACTTCCATACCTACAATAAATAAATTCTGGTAAATATGTACTTTCATGGAAAACTTTTATGAAAATATGCGCCATAAATTCAATAATCTAATTCCGTAGCACGATGCCAACTTTCGCACTTAGTTTCCTTTTCAGTATTTTCATGCAGTCGGTAGCACAATGCCCAACATTTTGAAACCATGATTTAGATCGCAAAGCCTATTTTTTTATTTTCGTCGCAATTACATCGCAGTCTGCCAACTTTCATGAAAGTTCTTATATGAAAATAATTTGACTCAATTACATTGACTTGACCTTGCACATTCACAAGTCACACAAGCTCTATAACACTATAACTATAACTCATAAAGAAATCTTACTTGCTTATCTTAATTATTGTAAGAAGATATATTGGCTCCTGAACTTTACTTTAAAAACATGGGCATCGTCAAAGAGGGGAAGGGGGTAGAAAGAAATTCCCAAGAAATTTGAAAAACTTTTGAGATTTTAATAATGTCGAAAAATTCGCGAGAAACCCAAGAAGATTATGTTAAAAACTTAAAATTTGTTTATTTTACCTACAATTTATGTCATCTTGCCCCCCCTGGCGACGCCTTTGCTTAAAAATATTTGTGATTGTTACCTAAATTAATCAGTTAAATTCATTAAAGCACATAATAAAATTCAAGTATCTAATCAAACATTGGCTCCTAGTCTAAAATTAAAAAATCTTTGCGATTTTAACCATATCACCTCCACGTTTAAAAAAACCTTGAGTAATTAACAAACATAGCACAGTTATGATATTTTCTTTGTTAAGAAAATAAATAAGAACAAAGAAAATACGGTTTACATTTCCCATTATAATTTATATATACCATCAATTCTTATTCACCTTTCTTGTTGAGTAGGTATTGAGAAGAACGATAATTCTGGATTTGAGGAATTATTATTGAGGCATCCGAAGACAGTACAATATGTTCGATTGCGTTCTGTCGACATATTTGAATTGGTCGGTGACGCGCGGCGCGCGGCGTGGCGGCTTGTTCGAGAGACTTGACTGAGCGCGATCGCGGCGTGACCCCGACTAGCGCCTACCTTGTATACTAAGATATTGCTGTTGTGTGCGTACTGTAGTTCGTGCGTACTAGCACGCACACATATTAGCCGCGCGATGTACCTTTGCTTGAAGATAAACTACTGTTCTGGTTTTACTATGGTCCTGTGCCCTTGATCACTGGCGCGGCTCCCCGCCTCCCCGCACACCGCCGTCGAGAGAGCGCAAGTCACTCGAAACCGGACAAGGCGCACGAGCGGCGACTCATGGCCGGCCCTATAAAACTTCATACATTTGTTCTCTCCGCCGGCGCCGTCGCAAGAAAAACCGCTTGGCGCGCCTCTCGAAGCCTGAAGCTATGGCCGAGGGGTAATTGTTGAAATGAGAGCATGACTGACTTACAAACTTACATATCAACTTATTATAGTGGTCAGTAAGGTAACTTTCAAAGTCTTCATTAGTTTCAATCGTGTCTTGTATGGCAACTTGTTTACGAGCCATTGTATTTTCGGATATATTAAAAAATGTTCTCTAACACACCGCCCCTGTCAATTTAATATCTTCTTATTTTAGCTAAGTATAATTAAGAGAAGTCAACAAGAAGGCTTTCTTTATTCTTTATTGTACACACACGGAAATATAAACATAAACAAAATTACAGTAAAAAGATGCACATTGGCGAGCTTATCTCCAAACAGAGATTTCTGACAGCAAAACCATCACAAAAGGAAAAAGTAACATAAACGAAGTAATCATACACGTGTACACAGAGAAGAAGAATATACAAAGAATTATACAAGTTTAATAACAAAATAAAAATTTATATCAATACTTACTATAAATGCAATATATAAAATATTATATACATAGTGTGTAATAAACTACATAAACATAAATATATATAATATCTATCTATTTAGATTGTGAGAGGTAGTGTTCTTTAGTAAACAATAATGTAGTAAACCCTAAAGAAAATTGAAGCTGGAATGTCTAGAAAATTAAATTGAAATACTTGAAAAAATATTTAGCCGGGTTCCGTACCACAACACAATCCGGGTATTGTAGGAGGTAAACACTGATGTGTATATTAGAATAATATTAGTATGATATCTGTGGATGTAAATAACAGCAATACAGATGCCATACCAACATCACGGCGACAACAAATAAGGCGCCGAATGGTTGACAAACAATTCGGCACCCCCTGCGTACGGAACCCTAATTCTTATAATTTCTTGTTTTACTTCAGAGTATGTACTAAATCTGATTAAATTAAAAACTTGTCGCTGAAACAAATAACGTCCAAAAATGCTACTTTTTCGAAGATTTTGTATAGGAACTCAAGGGTTCCGATATAAAATCCATTATAATATTATATTGTCACGACGTGAATCACCAAGGGGGTGTCAGAGGTGTTCCCGAGTGTGAACTGTAAAATGCAAGTCACAATCCACACTCGGTACACCCACCTTTCACCGACGATTATTACCTCCCAACGTGAAGAGTGGTGATCTCTATCGCCGTACTTCGGGCACAAATATAGTTACGCTTTTTAGGGCAATTTCTTTAACCGTTCAGCAAGTCGTAACGTAAGTAAGAACAAATATGCAAAGAAATTCCACAAAACTCTTAGGTGCATGCCCGACCGGGGATCGAACCTGGATCTCAAGATTGAGAGGCCAGCGTTCTACCCCTAAATTCATGTACTTTTGAAAGCTTCATACTCTTAAAGTTTAAGAGGATAGGTTTGGCTTGCATATACTACCCTGTTACTCCATGCGGAAAGAACCGGAGTGCGAGAGGAACGGATGCTGGAAAAAAGTCAAAATGATAACTTTTTTCACTAATTTTATTATTTAAAAAAAGCAAAGTTGTTATAAAATCTCTGTCCCGTTAAGAATTTAATAAAGTTTATACAGAATTTAGTCAATAAATAATATGAACGGATTTTACTTAAACCTTGACATGTAAACTTTTTTTAGAGCCACCTTTGGCACTTTATTTCTCAATATTGAAATGACTTCTGAGGATTATGTTTCGATATGAGTGTTTCCCGAAAAAAACACATTTTTTTTTCTTTTTTATGTAATATTGCTAGATTCTTCAAACCAGGAAGAATAAACTATGGTTCTGCGGAAACTATCCTCTTAAAAGTTACAAAAATTATAGATAGATAGTGCGCTATGGTGCGCTACGGTGCGGTACGATGCGCTACGGTGCGCTACGGTGCGGTACGATGCGCTACGGTGCGCTACTGCCACCCCCACGCACCCCACCTCGTTTCCGTACACTTAGCAGTCGATCCGTCACAACACAAGCAAGCGAATCAGTTTGCGCGGCGAATAACACTAACACATGAAATTTGCTGATGCGCGTCCCGCTAACCCCGCGGGATCCAGCATGATTTACGTGCGGGAATAATCTCGCAAAATTCGTGCGAGATCCTGGTATGCCGAGATCCCGGTATACCGGGATTGCATTCCCATGACTAATTACAATTTCAAACTTTTGCTTTATAAACCTCACTAATACTGAACTTTTGGCGTCTCTTGCTTTATAAACCTCACAAATACTGAACCATATAATAATGTACTCTGTGTACTGAACGATTGGCTTCAAATGCCACAGACCAAAATGCTTTTCAAATTTAAAAAACAAGAAAAACAAAGTAATTTATGCACGTAAGGAGATTACAACTCCAAAAGAGTACACATTTGAAGCTACATTAAATAAAAACCGGCCAAGTGCGAGTCAGACTCGCGTATTGGTTCCGTACTGTGGATGATAAATTTAATTTTGTCATTTTTTTTCGTGAATTTGTCAACCGCTTAATTTTTCATGATTTTTGGTCCACCAGTTTTGGAGATAAGGGGGGGACATCAATTTTTTTATGGTTTTTCAAGGATTACTCGAAATAGATGCAATTAAATATACTTAGCCAAACTGTATATTTTTACAATCAGCTTTTTAATGGTACCTACAGTTTGATACCCATATTGTATTGTTATAAAATATGTTATTTATTTTGCTTCTTTTTTTATATTTTTCATTTGTGCTCAATTTTTTTTTAATCGCTATAGTTTTCCTGTAATTGGCCAGTTATGATCTAAAATTGTCATTTTTTTCATATTTTTCGGTCTACCAGTTTCGGAGATAAGGGGGGGGACATACATATCTTTGTGGTAATTTAAGTATAGTAAAAGTATATATTTTTACAATCAACTTTTTATATCTACAATTTGATACCCATATTGTATTTCTAGGATAATATTTTTTTATTTTTCTCAATTTTGTTTTGGAAATATTTTAAGCAATTTCAAATTTTTCATATTTTTTTTTACACCATGATAATATTTGTGCAAATTAATGCCATTTTTGTGCCAAAATTTCATGTTTTTTCTTTAACAGTGCTAAAGTTATGAGGTTGTGACATACGGACGGACGGACAACGGAGTCTCATCATAAAGGTTCCTTTTGTACCTTTTAGGTACGGAACCCTAAAAACGACAAGTTGTTGTCACGTATCGATCTAGCCCAATAACTTTTGATATCTAAATAAAATTAAACAGCAGTGTACATTAACGAGAATGTATAAAATAGTCAAGGCTTATTTTAGGGTTTATATTTTTATTTAGTTTATACTGGATGTTGTGGTCTTTGGCTTATGTACAGTTTGTCTATTAATGATCTTTCTTAAATAACTCTTTTCGTTGTCTTCCATTGCTGTTGTATTCTTCAAGTCTAATAGTAGACTGCTTTGTTTTTCCTTGTCTTGTTTGTTACTTTATAATTTAGTTAATGAGTAATCAGGACGACTGTAACGTTCCATATCTATTACACTGTCTCCACTTCTAGTTTCATATTTTGATTCAGCTTTACATATTGGAAGACAACGGCAGCATTTACATAGCTTGTCCTCGTCTTCTTTGTTACTTGTCTTTTCAGATTCCTTTTCTTTGAATTCTATTATTACACTAGTATTCTTTGTTGATATATCTTTAAATTCTTTCGGACAAGTGCAGCCTCTAATTGGTTGGTTCTGGACATCTTGTGTCGATGTTTTGCTGTATATTTTTTTTATTGATGAATCTTTAAATTCTTTCGGACAAGTGCAGCCTTTAATTGGTTGTTTCTGGACATCTTGTGTTGATGTTTTGCTGTATATACGTTTTATTGATTCATCTTTAAATTCTTTGGGACAAGTGCAGCCTTTAATTTGTTGTTTCTGGAAATCTTGTGCTGATGTTTTGCTGTATATTTGTTTTATTGATGAATCTTTAAATTCTTTCGGACAA
The DNA here is from genome assembly GCA_934047225.1 of Ypsolopha sequella. Taxonomy (NCBI): domain Eukaryota; kingdom Metazoa; phylum Arthropoda; class Insecta; order Lepidoptera; family Ypsolophidae; genus Ypsolopha; species Ypsolopha sequella. Next base: position 3,939,851 of record OW204002.1, on the reverse strand, counting down.
GTGCAGCCTTTAATTTGTTGTTGCTGGATATCTTGTGCTGATGATTTGCTGTATATTTGTTTTATTGATGATTCTTTAAATTCTTTCCGACAAGTGCAGTCTTTAATTTGTTCTTGCTGGACACCTAGTGTTGATGTTTTGCTGTTTATTTGTTGTATTGATTCATCTGAACAACTACACACATAGCATGCATCATCCTCCGTTTTAGTTGATTGTTCAGACATTTCTGGAATAGAGAAGCCTTTACTTAGTTTTTTCTTTAGTTCGGATGGTTTTGGACAACAGCAGATACTAAGTTTAGTAGTTTTCTTTTTTGACTCTTTCGATACTTTGGCCTTGGATACCATTTTTTTCATTTTTGGATAAAAACACACATAACATCGTTTTTTAGCTTCTTGTGTTGAAGTTTGTACACTCAGTTTATTTCCAGATGTTTGTGGATAGCAAACTAAGCAGGCTTTACTTGGTTTTTTCCTTTCTTTATTTTTAGTTTTCTTTTTTGTTGCCTTTGATTTTTTGGTTTTGGATTCTTTTTCTGACATATTAAATGGTTTTTTATCTTCCTCCGTTTTTGTTTCTACATACTCATCACCGGTATTTTGCTTTAACTGTTCTTGATTTTCCTCATTATTATTAATTCCATCGGTTTCTGTTTTATACTTTCCTGCTTCAAAGTCTTTAGGCCAGCTGTATGGCTGGTTTTGTATTGCTGGTGCACTAAATTTTTTAATGTTTCTCCGTAAATGTTCATTAACTGCTGGTTGATTTTCTTCGTCACTATCAGCACTCCATTGTAATTTGAAACAAAGTTCACTTTTATTTTCTGAACGATGAATCTTTACAGGCATAACATCATATTCTCTAATTGGATTGTGAGAATATTTGTCCCAAATACTTTTTCGAGAGTTATTTGGATATTTATTCAGTTCGATGCCACTTTCTTTTTTGAGGTTTAATGAAATACAATCTGAGTTGTGAACTTCAGGGGTGTTCGTTTTCTTTGAATTTTCAAGACTTGATTGTTCCATCTTGTTGAATGCAGAAACAGTAATCGATTCTTTAACCAAATCAACTAGATCATTGCAATCTTGAATTTTTAAACAAATATTGAGAGTGACATAGTCTTTCTTTTGATCATTATCATTGCCAAGATCCTGTTTCAAGTTTGACGTAATTGAAGAATTGCTTTCAGTAGATAGTTGTTTTGAAAAATCAATAGTCCCTGAATAAGTGCTTTCTTTATTTGGTTCTTTAATAAAAAATGCAGAAGGCTTTAGTTGTTTAGCTGAAAAACTACCTTTTCGTTGTTCCTTTCCTAAAATTCTCTTATTAATTTTATCAACTAAAGATTTATTATATTTCGAATTGTCTAACTCCGGAAAGAGTTTTCGTTTATTTGTTTCGGTCGTTACTTCGTTGCAACCAATTTTTTCTTGTCGTTTTGGTAAAGGTGTATGTCTTTTATTTGTTTGATCCGATTCAAAATCGTTTTCATAATACTTATTTGTTGAGCGAGATTGCGTTGTTATTTTCGATTTCTCAGTTTGAATAGGTTTTTCAGCGGTTTTAATATTTTGGTTTAGTGAACCAGATTTGTTTTTAATTTCTTTTGCCTCTTTATCACAATCGTAGTCTGAGTCGCAACTACATGTTTTTTCCTGTATCTCGAATTCTGCCTTTTTTAATGCCTTTTTTTTCTTAGGTGAGCAAATAATGTGTTCCTGTTTATCCCCATTCTTATCTTTGTCAGCTAAAGAAGACTCTTTACAAGATGATTGTGACAACAGTTTGTTTTTTGTCATTATTATCGTTATCTGATGTGTAACCAGACATTGATTGTTCTTCTACCTCAAATTCTGTGTGCTCATTGTTTCCCTCCGGTGGAAGCGAAAAATCTTTGGGTCCCTTCGTTTTTGCTATTTGATTCTTCTTTTGATTTATCCGGACAACAACAGTTTCTTTGGTGAAATTGATGATTCATACGGAGATAACGAAACGTGTTAGGATAACAAAAACAACTTAAATAATGTTCCATCAAGAACCAATAGTCCAATTAGTAAGTTATTGATGATTTATGTTTAAAGTAATTCTTTCACGAGCAATGTCATAATATGAACCTTAATGTATACTTGCAGTACAATACCATGGCTGCTTTAAATATAAATCACCAATTTCACCAGACACCTAAAAAATAACCAAAAGGGTAAGTGTCATTCATTAATAATCCATCAAGACTGCCAAAAGTGTCACTTGTAAAAAACTGGGCAAGTATGAATTGATTCGCGCAACGAGGGTTCTGAAAGTATTTTCGTGTTTCTTTAATTTTATCCAAGTTTTAGTTTAATCCTTTTAAAAAAGGGGAACATGCTTTTTATATGTACCTACTTTTTTTCAAATTACTCGAAAAATACGCAACGAAAAATTCAATCAAAAATAGTTTAGCATCTCTAAGCAACGTCCTTATAAATAAATAATACCCCAATAGCTAGGTCGCAGCTCTGATCCACAGAAAACATAATAAAGAGAACAAACGGCAAAATGCAAGAATTTAGTTAGTATTAAAGTAGAAATAAGGAAAGGATGTACCTATAAATGGATGTATAATTTCCTTATGTCAAATTTAGTGTTAAATAAGATTCCTAGATGCCACTGTCGTATTTTTTAGCAACAGAATCAAAGACAAAATTCGCACCAATTTCAAACAAACGAAAAACCACTTTGACATTGATTGCTACGAAACAAATTTTATCTATGGTGACATGGACAGCGCCATCTAGAGGAAAGAACTAAGAAAAAAAAACGAGAAAAACGCTCATTCTACACGATTGATGTCCAAAATCATATAATTATATTTGAATGTAATTCAAAAAAATTTTAATGGAAGGTGACCGACATAGCCTTCCGAATCAGTAAGTTGAAGTGGCAGTGGACTGGCCATATTTGTCGCTGACGTGATAACCGTTGGGGCCGTAAGGCGTTGGAATGGAGACCACGTACAGCAAAGCATAGCGTAGGCCGCCCTCGTGCCCGCTGGACTGACGATCTGAAGGACGTTGCGGGTGGCGGCTGGATGAGGATGACTGAGGACCGCCAAGAGTGGCGTAATATTGGGGAGGCCTATGTCCAGCAGTGGACGAATACGGGCTTGAATTGAATTCAAAACAATGTCTATACCACAGAACATTTAAATTCTGAGGTCTATACATATACAATACAATACAATACTGTTTATTGCACACCAAAAACAAAGTAAATAGACAAATTAAAAAGTAAAAGTAGGGTACAATTGGCTGTCTTATCAATAAAAAGCGATCTCTTTCGGACAACCTTTGGATGGAGGAACTCTTAAAAGAGAGAAAACAATGTGAAGAGGCGGTGTACAGAATAAATAGATACAATTATACATATACAGGGTGGAAAAAATTTAAGGGCCCTGGAGGGGAACTACCTTAAATCCTTTAGTTAGCTCATTTTACTGAAAGGAAATTGCATTCAAAGATATTCTGAAATTCGCTTGTCTCACCCGGGAATCGAGCCAACTAAAAATTAAAAAAAAAAAACCCTCGCTATTTTATCATACGAATCGGTAGGATTATTGTTCAGAATAAAATTTGTCTAATAAACATTTGGTCTTACACTCATCTGTTGTACGAGATACTCATGAAATTAAATATTTATTACAAGTTCTTTGTTAACAATACCTAGTACTGTTCACTTGTAACAAGTAAATGACACGTTATAATTTTCTTATCTCTCTTACATCCAAAGACATCGGATGAAGTACAAGCTTGCTAATGTTATTTATCTTAAGTACCTTATTGAATACTTCAATAAGAAAATCGTTAAATGGTAATAATAAATGTATGCAGAGCACAATTACTAAAAGTTTAAAAAAGGAACGTATTTCTTTTGCAACAGCAACAAATCTGAAGTTCGAACCATAACTTTCAACATTTTTTAAATCGATAAAAGTATTCGTTCGAAATTCAAATTTTGTTTTGCTTTCATTCCGTGATGTCATTGTGTAATAATGGCGTATAATTATTACTTTACAAGTGAACAGTACTAGGTTTTGTTAATAAAGAACTTGTAATAAATATTCAATGTCATGGGTATCTCGTACAACAGGTGAGTGTAAGACTTTAGTTTATTAGACAAATTTTATCCTGAACAATAATTCTACCGATTCGTATAATAAAATAGCGAGGGTTTATTTTTAAAATTTTTAGTTGGTTCAGTTCCCGGGTGAGACAAGCAAATTTTAGAAGATCTTTGAATGCAGTTTTGTTTCTTTTAAAAAATAAAGGAATATTTCCTTTCAGTAAAATGAGCTAACTAAAGGATTTAAGGTAGTTCCCCTCCAGGGCCCTTTCATTTTTTCCACCCTGTATATTCAGTCATTATTTGTTATTTATCAGTTATCATTCATGATAATTTAATGTGTATTTGATTGACATAGGTAATAAAAGTGTCATCACTGACATTATCTATGACCACCATTGATTCCTACTATGATTGAGTAAAGAGACGAGTATGTACAAAGAGTATTCACTGAAATAACTCAGGGTTGTATCTATGACACAACTTTTGCTTTTTTGTCGAAGTAATAATTTTAGATCTTACATTTTTCCAATTTATTCACTTTTAGTAAATTAACGATAAATAATTCCTTGAGTCTATGATACATATTTTATTTGTGTGTTTCAATATAAAAATTACGTTGAAAAGTAACGTCACGTAGAACCGATTATGCCTTTTGCTGATTCCTTTTTAGCAGTTCATACTGAACGCGCTTTACTTGTTAACCTTTGATTTTTTGGTGTTGTTGACAAAAAAATACATATTCAATCAATTGATATTAGATATTCAATCACAGGGAGCTTCTTATTCGAGTTCGAGAGTATTTTAAACACAAAGCGCAAAATGGCGGATCTTTGTTTGCGATCGGCTAGCTGAAGCGCTTGATATAGGCAATAAATAATTAAACAAATAACAAAGGAATCAATTTTACACATGGTTTCACGTCATGAAGTTACAATTCGAGACAAGCACATAAAAAAATTGAAGCTACATGAAAAAATCGGCCAAGTGCGAGTCGGAGTCGCGCACACAAAGGGTTCCGTACCACCACACAGAATGGGTTACGGTTAAAATTGGTACGGAACGCTAAAACATTACGGTAATAATTCCACTTGCCGTTATGAGCGTCCAACTTAACTTGAAATTTACGTTCTATTTAACTCTGTGTAAATAATTAAATATTTGTAATTTTCAGATTTTTTCCTTATGTGGGTGCTGTATACCTACCTGTAAACGAAAATTCAAGTTTCTAAGTCAACTGGAAGTGCCTAGGTTTTGATTCCCTTGCGAGTGTCAAAAATTGTATGAAATTAATTATGTAAAGTGCAATAACTTTTTTCGCCTAAGAATTAAAAGAATTTTTCGAATAAGAAGCCTGCTATTTTTACAGCACCATGATGGGGTCGCAGAATATCGCAGCAGGGGTCGGTTCAAAAGGGTATTTATTTTGTATTTTAATAAAATCGGACTAATCTAAACTGAAACAATGCAATTAATTTGTGAAAATTTAAAAATAGGCCACACGCCTTTCAGGTCTCGCCTGGTCGCAGAATTACGCGTGCTACGTCACTGGTGCGTAGGGTTGCCAGACGACCGGGAAATCCGGGGTTGTCCCGGAATTTTGCGTCCAGTCCCTTGTCCAGTAATTACAGTTAACTGTCCAGGAATTCGCAAATACTAGCTTCTCTTCAGAACAAACAATTATAATCCTATTGTTATTGCAAATCTGAAGTAAAATAGTTGGTTTTGTTTTGTCAATTCGTACAAGAAATGCCTTTTGCGAGAGAATGTTTAGCTTGTTGAATAATGTACTAAAGAGCAAAACAAAATGTCCATGGATTTGATCAAGACTCAACTACAAATTCTTATCAATTTTGAACAGCGGGTCTACCGCGTAATTCTGATTTGTATCAACTTATTAGATTAGGCGGGCGTTAGGCGGGCGTCGTCGCACGCACGGCAAATTTCAATCTCAAGTTGATGCTGATAAAAATCAGAATTACGCGGTAGACCCGCTGTCTTGCTCAGAAATTTCATCAATTTTACAATGCAGTGACAGAGAAAATCTTGTAAAAATTGCAAAATGTGGCGATAAATATTTTATAAAAGTAGTTGATTAATATTTAATTTAATTGCTATGTATGTAAGGAAGGTCACAGAGTTTTTACAGAAATTTTCATATTCTTTTTCCTCTTAATAATATCCAGTATTTTTTTATGTTATTCTATCGTCCGTCCAACAGTTTGAGATTTGGAACTTGGAGTCCACCAACTAACTCAAAAATGTCCAGGAAATGATAAACCTGTATCTGGCAACCCTACATGGTGCCCCTGGCCAGGGTTGGATTTCGTAGTATAATTATACTATTTGTACCATATTTTCATGACATGTAGTATGTAGTATCGTAATGGAACTATACTACGTAAAAATACCATAATTTTATCTTCAGGCTGACCGACTTGTTTTATTGGTTGAAACGTTTTGCTTTTTAACATTTTTTTTTAAATTTCACTTTCAAATAGGCTATTGTGTTTGAATTCAAACAAAAATCGACGAAAAACGAAACGTAGTATAATTTTAACCAAGTAGTATATTTTTAACTCTCATAGACAATCATTTTCCGAGGGTCTGAATCCAACCCTGCCCCTGGCGCTCATTCGCTCTATCGCCTTCTATGTGAAAGTATCTTGCGCGTTGTAGATTTTCAAGTTTTAGCGAAATGTTTTCTCAAAAAAGAAGATACAAATACTGTACAGGGGACATAAAAAGGCCAACTTGGGTGAATCATGAAATGATTTGAAAGTAGGATAGAGTCAGAGTTTCTTCATGGGTGCAAAAGAGACGGCATTACAACGGAATCATAATGTGATTCATGCAAAATGGCCTTTTTAGAGAAACTGTTCCTTATTTTATGAAAACTGTTCCTTATTTTAGAGGACCAGTTCCTTAATGTACTACAAACCATGCCGTGAGGTGAAAAATACGAAAAAAGTGGTGTAATGCAGTGAAACGTGACCCAAAGAACATTTGGTATAGTTAGACTAGATAACAAAAGAGAAAACAAAAACCGGTCAAGGTAATGTGACAGTTTTGGGAATGTTGTTATTTTGTTTTCGTGAATTTTCCTGTAATCTTTACGTAAGCGCATGTTACCATGGTTGTATTCTTACATGGTTCCCTAATTCAGCAGTTTTAGGAATTTTGTTCATGAATTTCTCAACGGCTATATTTTTCCTGTAATCTTTGCGTAAGAATGCATGTTCACCATGTTTTTTTTATATTTTTGTGGTTTTTCAAGGATTTCTTGGAATAGATGCAAGTAAGTATAGCCAAGCTATATATTTATACAATCAGCTCTTTAATACCTACAATTTGATACCCATATCGTATTAAAAATATATATACATATATTAATATAGGTAATTTTTTTTTATTATTTTTTAAATACTTATAAATTTTTTGTGGATTTCAAAAGATTTCCCGAAAACAGTGCCAGTAAAAATAGTTGTTATACAGGGTGAATTTTTGAGACGGGACAGTAAGGGCAGGTACCTTAACCGTTATAGTTACAGGAAAACGCTTTTAGGAGACTATACATACATTTTCAAGATATTCTGAACTGCATTTACAGATTTTGTAAAAAATGTACAGTCAGCAAGAAAATTGTCATATTAAACAAAAACTTTTTTTGATGCCAATCGATCCTGTTTCTTATAAGGATCAAAAGTCTCTATCGGACCGACTGAGGTTTGAGTACTAGAAATGTCAGAAATCGCAAAAAGCTTTTCCCATACATTTGTACGGGGGCATAAGATAATTACAGCTTTTGTTTAGCTGGCCTCGTGGCTTACTGTACCTAGAAGCAAAAGCGCCTACCTAAGTAGACAATCATCATAGTTGCATCGATAATCTTCTACAACATTAGAACTAAAACAAATAATAATAAAATAAATCATTTTAATATGTATTTTAGACACAGACAAACATAACTTACATTTAGATGATCTACGAAATAAATTGCTCAAAATGACCGCTGTTTCCAAGAATACATAAGTTCACTCGTTTTTGTACTGAGCTAGTAGCAGCCGATAATTTTCTTGGATGGATATCATTTAAAATCCTTTAGGTAGCCCCACAGAAAAAAATCGAGAGGCGTTAGATGTAATGTATGTAATGTATGAGAAAAGTTTTTTGCGATTTCTGACATTTCTAGTACTCAAACCTCAGTCGGTCCAGTAAAGACTTTTGATCCTTATAAGAAACAGGATCGATTGGCATCAAAAAAAGTTTTTGTTTAAAATTACCATTTTCTTGCTGACTGTACATTTTTTACAAAATCTGTAAATGCAGTTCAGAATATCTTAAAAAATTATGGATAGTCTCCTAAAAGCGTTTTCCTGTAACTATAACGGTTAAGATACCTGCCCTTACTGTCCCGTCTCAAAAATTCACCCTGTATATTTTAAAATCAACTTTTTATTGCTTACAATTTGATATCCATACTGTATTTTTAACCATTGTTTTTGTTGTATTTTATTTGGAACAATTTAATTTATTTTTTTCTTTACACCGTGTTGTGTGGCCAAGTTAATGCAATTTTGTGACAAATTTAAAGTCTTGCTAAAGTTATGAGGCTGTGACATACGGACGGATGGACGGACAACGGAGTCTCACCATAAAGGTTCCTTTTGTACCTTTCAGGTACTACGGACCCCTAAAAACGTATAATAAACGTACAACTATCATAGGCAAGTTCGGATCGACTACGGTCATAGACAAACATAGACCAACTACCCCAAAGAAGGCTATTGTTCAATTTTAAGAGTTGATCGAGGTATGAGGAAGCAGGGTAGAGTTCATGTCACAAAAGAAGACCCGCAGTTAAGTTTTTATTGTTATTGGAATATGAACCAAAATGCCTTCACCTTCGGGACTTCTTTCGTGACAAGAACTTTACTGCAATCCTATTGACCCTGTCAAGGTTATTCCGATATAAATAGTAATACTTTGTAGGATTAGGCAGAGCCGTCTAGCCCATGTAGCGCCTGTGTGCAATCATTACACTGGCGCCCCCTCGCGGTCAAAATTGAATACTTGCAGTCATATTTTCACCAGTGAACGGAAATGGTGCAATTTTAAATGATGTCGAGAAGTGATAGGTACACGAGTAAAAATCATTTTTTAGGAAGGAAGGGGAAAAGGCACAACTTTGTAGTTGGGTATATCAATTTTTTTTTTTTAAACTTGTAACATTATACGCTGCTAACTTAATACAAAGCAAATATTTTTACAAAAAAGTTATTTTTCGTGCTTTTGCATTAGCAAAATCTTGAATGATGTCACTGACTTCAATTTTTATACATGTTCGATACCTACTTATTAATGATAAATTTGTCAATCTACTTTACGACATACCTAGTTGAACGAAGATAGTTTTTAATTATTTTTAGTTTTGAAAATGATCTTTCGCCGTGTGCTACAGTGGCTGTTAAAGTGAGGTAAATTCTAAGTGCTGCGGACAGATTTGGGAACACTGAAATTAATTTATTTGTAAACAAATAATTAAAATATCCAACGGCGCGCGGCGTAGTGGAATCATCAATAAACTTTGGTAATAGTGTCGATTCGGCGCAACATTACTTAAGGCGTATGACCACGCTAAATAAGCAACTCGATGTGTGTCGGTACAAATATCAACGGAAACGACATTGAAATAATGTTCATTTCAGCGTGCCTTGAAAAGTGGCTGTTACGACAACCACTGCGTCTCCGGCTAGCGCAAAATAGGAGAAAATAATACTTTTCACATGGACGCCATGAACGGAAAAAAAAATTTGAACTTGAATTTTTTAGATCTAAAAATTTCCTATAATTTGGTGAAATAATAATTAAAATCGCTTTAGGCGTTTGTAAGGAGTAAGAGAATTCTTGTGTTTATCATGATGTTTATCATTATAATATATTAACGGTTCCTTGTGAATATATTTACCAAGTCCTTAGATATGTCAGAAAAAATGTTGAGTCTTTCCCAAGGCTTGGTAAGCAACATTGTAAGGAGACCAGAAATAAGCATAAACTGGCTTTTCCAAAAATCAGACTCGCTAAGGTGAGTACCTCTTTTTAATTAACCGACTTCAAAAAGGAGGCGGTTCTCAATTCGACTGTATGTTTTTTTTTTTTTTTTTTTGTGGCGTTGTTACTCCATAACTCCGTCATTTCTGAACCGATTTGAACAATTCTTTTTTTGTTTGAAAGAGTGTACTTCCAGGTTGGTCCCATTTTGGGTTTGATTATGATCTGATGGAGGTCTTCAGAGATAGGCAGTGGAACTCCTCAGAAAATTACAGCATACCTATCGAAATTGAGGTAATCGCTTTTTACCTGGGTGCTGATTACAAGGTATTGCTTAAAAATCGACATTCTTCCACCTGACCTTCGATCCTGGCTTCATCACCATATTCACCATAGAACTCCTCAACGGATCAGAGCACATAACTCGAGATTGCGGCAATCACTGCGTTAGGGTGCTAATTCAAGGGTATTACTTGGAGATTATCAGAATACCCACCTGACCTTCGATCCTGGCTTCATCACCATAGAACTCCTCAACGGATGACAGCACATAACTTTGGATTGCGGCAATCAGTTTGTTTTAGGGTGCTCATTGCAGGGCATTGCTTGAAAATTGCCAGTGTACCCACCTGACCTTCGATCTTGGCTTCATCACCGTAGAACTCTTCAACGAATGACAGCTCATAACTCGAGATTGCGGTAATCATGTTGTGCTAGGGTGCTGATAGCAGGAAGCTACTCAAACATAGCTACTTATACTCACTTGAACTTTGTTTCATATTAACACCACGTTTGCAAGAACTACCCACACTTCACAATTTAACCCAGCAACACTAAAAAATGTGAAATAAAATAAACTTTTAACAAAAAAATAGCAACCGACTTCAATAGTAACAGCAGTCATTCACTAAAAAGTTAATAATAATTCTATAAAGACCGATGGTACCGAAGCAACACTTTTGCTGACTTCTTTCTTCCTGAAACAATGTGTTATCTAGAAGTCGGCGTATTTCCTAAGATATAGCAACATAGCAACATAAGAGCGCCGACTTCTATATAACATATTGTTTCAGGAAGAAAGAAGTCGGCAAAAGTGTTGCTTCGGTACCATCGGTCTTTATAGAATTATTATTAACTTTTTAGTGAATGACTGCTGTTACTATTGAAGTCGGTTGCTATTTTTTTGTTAAAAGTTTATTTTGTAGGACATGGTATAAGATTTTACAATAAACTTCCAAAGGAGGTCCTTACTTTGTCAGAGAATAAGTTTAAACTGTATATTAAGCAGGGCCTATTGAAAAAGGCATATTATAAAATAAATGAATATTTGGATGATGGTGAAGCATGGTGTTACAGTGATAATGATAGTAAGTTATAATTTAATTAAATAGTATAATTTCTTAACTTATGATTCCTCTAAGGTGTAAACATTAATTGATTACAGACTGTAAAAGGAAAAGGACTATATGAGACAGGTAGACAAAGATATATATGTTTTTCTTTTTTTCATTAACCTGAATTCCTGCTGTCTTGTATTTTCTTATCCCTTGGTTAAAGTAGATATAAGTCATATATTGTATAGGATAAGTTTTATGTTGAAAAAAAAGACATGATCTTGCTAAGTTTCTTGCCCTTCTTCTTAGCAAGACTAATCGAATGGGCGGAGGTAGGCATGTATTTATATATGTAACCTATTAGTATGTAGTATATAGGATGGGATTTGGTCGGCCGCCTGGATTCGTGCTGGGGGCTCGGTTGGTGATCATTGAACCTTGTTCCTGGTCCCTGGCCGGGTCTCCGGTATGGGTTCGGGCGGCTGATTGGATTTTACCTTGTATAATATATATTTTACCTATCATTTTAATCGTAAATATATTGCTACATAAATTAAATAAACCTTTAATTTAGTTCATGTACATTTATTATTTTATTACATATATTTTCTTTATTAGATTAAATTTGACGTGTAAAAAGTGTATATATCTGTCGTATAAACGTGCACCTATCCTAACCGGAGGCGGTCTATTATAATAAAATATCAGCGTTACAAAGTTAACGTGGTTTAATCCAATTACACACAAACTAAATAACAACTTTAAGAGGCAAACGATCCGTCGGAGTAATGCTTGTGCATCGGGCGCGCTCCCAGCGAACACTGCCGCTTGAGCTCGACCATGCGGCCGCCCCGACGTTCCGTGAGCGCGCGCGCGCGACACCGGCGTCCCCCGATGGCGCGGCAACCACGTGCTGTGCCTCAGAAGTCAAATCAGCTCCTTTTATTCATTTTCGCCGACACGGCCTTCCTGACATACGCACGTCCTCGTGCGTTACTCATCTGAAGATAACAAAACCATCGAACACAGACAAGCTTTCTATCAAATACGGAATCTACAGAACTCCACAGCGTTTTGTTATGTGAACTTAATAGTGTATTATCAAAGAAAGGTAATTAAGACAATTAACAAAGCTCTATTCTCTCTACAATTTATATTCTCAGTGATCTTCAGCTCGCGAATACACTCAACACAAGTATCGCGTATAGCACTCGCCACAGCTCCGCGCCACACACTGGGGACCAACACGCATATAGCGCGTGGCAGGCCAGTTGTTTGCGGCCAGCAGTGAGATGCTACTTAACGTACCTTGTATAGCACTCGCCACAGCTCCGCGCCACACACTGGGGACCAACACGCATATAGCGCTTGGCAGGCCAGTGGTTTGCGGCCAGCAGTGAGATGCTACTTAACGTTCCTTCATCATTATTCATCACACACTGCGCCGGCTGGTTCCATTACCACCGCCCCATTATCTGCCTCACGGTGCACCTGCACCGCCGTGCTACCCGTGTCTCTGTCATCAACCTCCATTTCGGTGCTATCATCCGCGGACACAAGCCCATCCTGCTCTAATGCTTGATCACATAGAGCTTCTGCCATTTACGAGTTCTACATGTACCCCCATATCAATTATATCACGACCGAGAAGAATGGGTTTAATCAAACTCGAATCATCAACAATATGAAATAGAATTTTCAAAGTGAGACCTTGGACGTTAATTGAACATCTCATTTGTTTAGTGTACTTTACGTCAGAATTACCTATACCTACTAGTACTACTGTGTTATAAAGTAGCACTCCATCTAGTTTTTCTGCGAGACTTTTTTTTTTTAATAAGAGAACACTCTGAACCGGAGTCAAAAAGAAAACGACAACTCATACCTGCAACATGTGGCTCACCAGTAACAGCTCGCTTGCTGCAAAGCTTAACCTCCTTCCTAGGGGCTTGGTTGGAGTCGCGGAGAGCGATGGCAGCTGCGCAGGAGCTGGCAACGTGCCCCTGCTTGCCGCACACGTAGCAAGTCACCGGCCGCTTCTCTTCGTGGCGAGGGGGTGCTACCATGGCCGTCAATGGCATGAATCGTGATGTGGATGATCTGCTAATCTGTGAACTTTCGTAACGGCTTTGAGGACAATTCATGATTTTGTGGCCTACCTCACCACAGCGATGGCAAGCACCAGTAAAAGTTTCCGGGCGCTGACTATTATTGAATCGTGGGCGCTTATTCTCGATGTAGGTAGTCGTATCCTCATTTTGTCGCTTCATTGATACCCCACGTAATATGCGACACAGCTGCGTCTTTGAAGTTATAGTATGCGAATTTAATTCACGTCTTAAATTATGATCGGAATTAGATAAAATGGACACAGCGAAGCCGGCAATTACATCATCGTTAAATTCGATTTTAGGTATTGTCTCAATCAGATGCCAAAGACGCAATCCCGCATCCGCAGCGGTTTCTTTATCCTGCATTTTAAATTTAATAATGCGATCGAAGTAATCTTGCATAAGCATGGGTTTTGAAAACTTTGCGATCAGAGTATTTTTCACATTTTCCCACGTTATGCAATCGGGCTGTATCTTCGTTAGGCACGTGGCAGCTCGTCCACGCAGGGCTTTCATTAACGGTAATAATAATTCGGTACCTTTGAGATCCTTGTGCTTCACAATAACCTCATTAATCTTACACCAGCCCTCGATGTCAGCATCCGGATCGTCAGGGTCGAACTTGATAAGCGCTGCCGGAGCGGGCGCGGGCGGCTGCAACCCTCTAGCCAGCCCGCGTAGTAGCTGCAGTAACGCGGCGGACTCGTCTGCGCCCGCACTTTCGGCATGGTCCATATTCGCGCTGGCCTCGTGGTCGGGCTCAGTTGCGTCGTGTTCACTCATTGTCACTCACGGCACCGCCTCCAGAGCGCTTCCGGGTCCTGGATCCCACTTCTGATGTCGTATAAACGTGCACCTATCCTAACCGGAGGCGGTCTATTATAATAAAATATCAGCGTTACAAAGTTAACGTGGTTTAATCCAATTACACACAAACTAAATAACAACTTTAAGAGGCAAACGATCCGTCGGAGTAATGCTTGTGCATCGGGCGCGCTCCCAGCGAACACTGCCGCTTGAGCTCGACCATGCGGCCGCCCCGACGTTCCGTGAGCGCGCGCGCGCGACACCGGCGTCCCCCGATGGCGCGGCAACCACGTGCTGTGCCTCAGAAGTCAAATCAGCTCCTTTTATTCATTTTCGCCGACATATCTATACCTGCTTTGCAAAATAAACTATTTGAATTTGAATTTGAACATGTGAAACTTTCGATGACTTTCGATTTTTTTTGTCAAAACTTACAATAGAAAAACAGTTTATGAAACTTAAAATTTATTTTTGACTCTATAATGCCAATCATATATTTTTATGAAAGTTTTTGGACCACCCGTGTGGGAGGAGTAGGCCTTCAAAGACAGGTCCAAACTGCAGTTGGCGTATCCATTCGCCTTAACTAATTTGACAGGACTAACCTTATTTTGAGCGTTCTGTCTTTGTCTTTTCGATACAGAAAGAAAAAGACAGAACGCTCAAATTAAGTTTAGTCCTGTCAAATAAGTTAAGTCTTGTTGCGCCGAATCGACACAAATAATTCGAGTTCATTAAAGACCTCGAACTTCTCCACATCTGAAACGCCAGCATGACACAGTTTATTTTCTAAATTAAAACAATCTGGTTTTTTGCATCTAAGTCCAAATCCGTCCAGTGTTTTAATTTTTGAAGAAATGAAAAATATAAATTATTTTGATTCAAAAATTCGAACCGTTCATCGAACTTAGTACCTAATTGCAGTATCTAATAGGTAGTGGTAAAATTTTACTTTAAAATGTGTTTTCGCGTTTGTTATCGGTTCATCCTCATGAACTAACTATATCCCATCAAAAACATAAAATGTAATAAAATGGCAAGTCTCGCAACGCAATCCTTCCACCGTAAAAAGTTGTGAGATCTTATGTAAAGCCAAGTCTGCTATTTTAGTTTTTATGGAAGCACCTTTTCATTTAAGTTAGTATGGGAGCACCTATTTAACAAATTTATCATTAATTGTTTCCTATTTAGTTACCTACCAACATTAAGTGACTGTATTAATATTAGTCATCTTTATTTCCTAATAAAATATAGTGACTTCGCAATCGCACAGCAACATATACAACATATCAGCTACCTAATACCAATTTAGTAGCGATTTGAGAAGATATTTCTACGCATCAGTGCTTTATTTGTGCTCTGCGATTGCAAAGTCACCATATTTTATTAGGAAATAAAGATGACTAATATTAATACAGTCACTTAATGTTGGTAGGTAACTAAATAGGAAACAATTAATGATAAATTTGTTAAATAGGTGCTCCCATACTAACTTAAATGAAAAGGTGCTTCCATAAAAACTAAAATAGCAGACTTGGCTTTACATAAGATCTCACAACTTTTTACGGTGGAAGGATTGCGTTGCGAGACTTGCCATTTTATTACATTTTATGTTTTTGATGGGATCTCATTTCTTTTTGTAGGTAGTCCTCCTTTTTTTCTTCTCGGGTAATATTTCTTGCACGTCAGCTGCGGATTTTCTTAAAACCCACTCCCTTTAACTGATCATTAGGACATACTCCTGAGAAATTAGTATCGGGAAGGAGCATTTCATAATGACCACCAAAGAAAATACCAGAGAATCGTAAACGTTTCACTGGCATCCCAGGATTGCCACCGAATGATCCTCTCAAACGGCCATTTTCGTAAACCTCGAACGTAAATGGATACAAAGCGGTGGCTGCCATAAGTTCGGATACGGAACCGTAGGTGGTAGTTTTCATCATTGCTGTCGAGTACATGTGTCTCCACGCTCGTCACACGTATAAAGTTGCATTTCATCCCAATGCGCTACCACATACTCGACTACCGCACACCTAATGTCATATGACGACTCAATGTTCCCATACATAAAGAATGACAAAGAATGGAACAAACATGAACCATCTCCAGGTATAGGGACAACTAGGTGTGGACAAGGATTTTCATTTATGTACAATATTTCAGGTTCCATTGCAATATTAATTTTTACTGTAAGTTATTATTACTATTATCCACAAATAGATGCAACAGGCAGGTTAAAATTTCTTTTGACCATGAAGTGAAAGGCAGGCTTGTCAGTCTAAACCACAGAGTATATTATTATGTCTAAACCTCTCAGAATAATGAGCTAAACCTGGTCTTTTTTGAATGACACACGAGTACATAGACATTTCAATATACCTACATTATAGAGGATGCATATACAAATAAAACAACATTAGCCGCTTTATTTTTCCTTTAATATATTTAAAGCTTTACTTGATAAATAACCTTTTACCTTGATTTTTAGGGTTCCGTATCATTAGGTTCCGTGACCCTATTACTAATCCTCCGCTGTCTATCCATCTATCACATGGGTCTACAGCTTCAGCCGTTATAGGTAGCGCGTAAATATTTTCACATAATATATGTTACATTGTCCTCTATCACGGCAAATAATAATATGGCCCCTATCACAGCATAAAAAGTTCAATAAATTGAAATCCAAGGGGGGTCCAATTATTCGATGTTATTTGTTTCAGCTCTATCTTTATAAAACAACAATTTTGGGCATATAAATATTAGAGTTCCGTATTCAAAAGGTGCTGATTTGTTTGTCAGGCGCTACCATTTTAGCGCCTTGTTTTTTGTCGCCTTGATGTTGCTATGTCATCTTTATTGTTGGTATTTACCATAATGATTTGGGGTTTCGTACCCATATTGTGTGATGGTAGTACGGAATCCTTCGTGAGCGAGTCTGAATTGCACTTAGCCGGTTTAATAGCGACTTAATTACGAAATGTTGATATTTATCTTCTTAAATAGACTAAATGTGTTTTAGGGTTCCTTACCCAAAGCACAAATTATTAAAACAAAGGCTCTATCGTTAGAACGGTTATACATACAAGTTGAAAATTTAGGCAGACTACTTTAAAGTAAAATAAGAAATAATAAAAATTAGGGTTCCTTCCTAAAAAGGTACCGAATTGTTTGTCAGGCGCTACCGTTTTATCGCTTTGTTTTTCGTCGCCTTGATGGTGCTATGGCATCTATGTTGTTGCAATTTACTTTTAGGGTTCCATACCCGTATTGTGTAGGGGTACGGAACCCTTTATGCGCGAGTCGGATTCGCAAACTACCGTTTTTTTAGTGACTTAATTACGAAATGTTGATATTTTCTTCTTAAATAGACTAATATTGTGAATGTGCGGAACATTATAAACCACCCTTTTTAGGGTGCCTTACCCAAGGAACAGATTATTATAACAAAGGCTCTATCTTTAGAACGGTAATACAACATACAAGTAAAAGTTTAAACTTTGGGCAGTCTGTAGTAAATACTTTAAAGTAAAATACCTAATGAAAATTTGGGTTCCGCACTAAAAAGGTACCGAATTGTTTGTCAGGCGCTACCGTTTTATCGCTTTGTTTTTTGTCGCCTTAATGTTGCTATGGCATCTTTATTGTTGTTATTTACTTTTAGGGTTCCGTAACCGTATTGTGTAGGGGTACGGAACTCTTTATGCACGAGTCAGATTCGCACTTTACCGGTTTTATTTTTTAGTTTTCGCACTTTAACTTTAACGCAGAATTTTTCGTTTTAGGCGTCTTTAATGCAAAGCAGCATACCACCAACGTCATCTAGTGTCATACAAATTTATAGATGCAGCTGGAAACATACATTTTGTGTAGACTTTGTATGGAAATATTAAATTACCAACCGCAAATAACATTTTTATATTTTTTTGTTGCAATGTACACTTAACACTAACCGCATGCAAAATTTCAAGTTTGTAGGCCTGCTAGAACACCTTTAGACTTTTGATGATGTGTCAGTCAGTCAGTGACAAAATAAGGGAACTTTGACTTGAGATATTTCGTAATCGAATATAGGTACAAAGTTGTAATTTGGGGTCAGATATAGGATCAGTAAGTACTCTTGGTTGCTGAAATTTCAGACTTCTAGCTTCACCCACAACGAAGATACAGGGGGGTTGAAAGTGCCGTGAGTTGCTTCGAGAAAAGGATGGTACGGCCGTTCCGCGTTTTTTCTGCGAGACTTTGCGGGGGCACTGCCGTGCCCCCAGATAAATTAATTATTTCTGACATGTTCATTTTATTGTAAGGTATGACATATTTATTATTTTACCTTATGACATATTTATTATGCTTTTTACAGAATGTATCGTCTTTTATAATGTCTAGCTTATAAACTAATTCTACTTTTTATGTATTGACTTGAGTACATAATTATGTACTCATGCAAGAAATAATGTTGTTTAATAATTATTTTATTAATTGTGTACACATATTTGTAAATTTTGACCTGTATAAGTGCGAATTGTTTCGCCTATGTACTAAACTAAATGAATCTATGAATCTATGAAAAACCTTCTACGAGAGCGAGGGCGGACAGGTGTGTAAAATTCTGCTATTGCCTCAAAGCGGAGTACCTAATTGCGGAATTCAGACAAACTTATTTTTGCATGATCAATTATTTTCACCGCTTCTGACAATACGACGTCCGACTTTTGAACAAAATTTTGTCTTGCTTAAAATTTCGAACCAAATAAGCAAAGAGCAGAGTAAGATTTTCTCGCGTGAATCGAAACTTCAGCCTTGTTTTGAATGCTCCAGCAGTAATCAGTCATCATATTTGCATTCCAATGAACCTGGTATCGCTCTTCCATCGTGCGAATGTCCTGATGAATGCGTTCTCCTTGTTCTTCGCTTAAATCGCCTAAATTTTCTGGGAAGCGGTCTAAATGGCTGAAGAAAAAGTGCATCTTGATGCTCATGTTACATCCTAATCTTTGAATGTGCAACATGAGCTGCTCAATGTGTTGAATGTAGTCTGGAGACTTTTTTATTTCCTAAGAAATTTTGCACAACCCAAACAAATTCAATCCATGCAGATTTCTCTTTATCTGTCATACAGTCAGTAAAATTTTGATCCTTTATTAGTTCCCTGATTTGAGTACCGTCAAAAATACCAGCTTTTATTTTTCTGTGCTCAATTTTAGGAATATTTTACTGATATATTTAAAACATTCCCCATCCTTACAATACAATACAATACAATACAATACAATACAATACAATACAATACAATACAATACAATACAATACAATACAATACAATACAATACAATACAATACAATACAATACAATACAATACAATACAATACAATACAATACAATACAATACAATACAATACAATACAATACAATACAATACAATACAATACAATACAATACAATACAATACAATACAATACAATACAATACAATACAATACAATACAATACAATACAATACAATACAATACAATACAATACAATACAATACAATACAATACAATACAATACAATACAATACAATACAATACAATACAATACAATACAATACAATACAATACAATACAATACAATACAATACAATACAATACAATACAATACAATACAATACAATACAATACAATACAATACAATACAATACAATACAATACAATACAATACAATACAATACAATACAATACAATACAATACAATACAATACAATACAATACAATACAATACAATACAATACAATACAATACAATACAATACAATACAATACAATACAATACAATACAATACAATACAATACAATACAATACAATACAATACAATACAATACAATACAATACAATACAATACAATACAATACAATACAATACAATACAATACAATACAATACAATACAATACAATACAATACAATACAATACAATACAATACAATACAATACAATACAATACAATACAATACAGCTTTATTGTGACACCACAAAAGAAAAATAATACAATTAATTGAACTTAAAAATACGAGTACAGAGGGTAAGTACAAATAGGCGGTCTTATCGCTTAAAGCGATCTCTTCCAGACAACCTTTAGGTGGAAAAAATACATTAAGATTGCTGAAGAGGCGGTGTACATATAAAATAAGTGTTCACGCTACAGCGTGACGCGTGATTCGCGCGCGCATGCGCGGATGACCACCCCCCCCCCCGCCGCGCGCCGGTCGAGGCGCGCGCGGGCGCTGGTCTCACTCTGTTTCGCCGCAACTGTCGACCGAACGATACGTGTGTACACACATTCGCGCCGCCACAACCAATATCGTGTACCCATCAGTGCAGTGTTCTAACAGTGTTGTGTTCACGTTACCACGAACCAAGACATTCAATACATCCTACTCATCCAAGACGTCAGCTTCATCAGCCCAACAAGAAGGTTCAGCTCGTCAGCGCATTAGAAGTGGGTCGGTACGGGTTTTTGCAATACCGAAACTATGTATCGGTATGGATGTTGATAACGGGCTTTGAAACTGTTTATTTAAAGTGGTATTTTAGGTATTGAAGATTACCCAGGTTTCGAATACCGCCGAATTCGTTCGTTGTTATTGTTATAGCTGCTGAACTTGAGAGGTGGGTCGATGCGCGTATTAAATTAAATTGTTTCATAAATTATTGCGGTAGATATGTGTACTGTAGCTACGTTATTTCCGTTTGAAAATAAACTGTTTCTTAGATAAATTTAGAAGTATAATATTTTCAAGGTGGATTTAAGTAGTATTTTAACTAAAGGAAATATTTTATTAAAATAAAGTGAACTTTTCTTCATACTTCATCCAGGCTTAGGACTGGCTGCAATAAGTCTAGGTATATTTAAATACAAAACTGAAAACTAAGTGAAAACTAACTGAAGGGCGGGAGCATCTCCCCCCGCCGTCCGCACACATTCCTCTCACGCATGCTGCAGGTGGCCGCCGCCGCACGCACGTGGCACGTCGCATCAACCGGCTAGTAGTGTGTGTTGTGTACCCGTACTAGTGTGCGTATTTTGTTTATACCTACTATTGTCTCGTTCTTACACGAAACGCAACGTAAGCGCGCTGTCCCTGTCGTATCAAGCTTCGGTATTTCGTTGTTGCGCCTGCAAAATCACCTATGTGATTAAAATTGTTTGCAATTTTAACTCTTATCGCAATTAGAATAGTTTTTAAAACTGCAAAAAATTTAAAATCACTTAGATTTTGCAGGCGCAGCGACGATTTGGTATTTGAAATGTGTTTGATCGGTTCGGTATATTGTAAGATTTGATATTTGAAAATTCGATCGGTATTGTAAATAAAATCGGTATTATAAAACATAGGTATTGTAAAATCGAATACCGTATTTTAGTTATTACGCCAATACGTATGTACCGAAACTATTTACGGTTTGTAACGCCCACTTCTAGTCTCACTCTGTTTCGCCGCAACTGTCGACCGAACGATACGTGTGTACACACATTCGCGCCGCCACAACCAATATCGTGTACCCATCAGTGCAGTGTTCTAACAGTGTTGTGTTCACGTTACCACGAACCAAGACATTCAATACATCCTACTCATCCAAGACGTCAGCTTCATCAGCCCAACAAGAAGGTTCAGCTCGTCAGCGCATTCGTCGGCTCGCCCACCAACATACAAAGCAGGTCAGTGCACCCACATTGTTTCCCACAATTCTCCCGTGTCAAATCCCATCAGCCCTGCATTCCTGTAGCCAGCGGTTACATTTTGGCCCTTCGAACCGTTACTGAACCAGCCCCCGTCGATTTATTACAGTCCATTTTCAATCCAAGAAAATTTTTGGTTTATATCACCCCCCGCCTATCCCCCGCCGGCCCGTAACTTTGTTTGAACCAGTCCCCGTCGATTTACTACAGTCCATTTTCACCCGGTTACATATTTTGCAAAAAATATTTTGTGGTCTCGAATACCTATTGCGGGTAGGTAATTAGAACCGCCGCCTAGAACATTCCATTTATCGGTATAGAACCGCCCCCCCCCCCCGCCCCTTTACAGAATAAACTCATTTTCATCCCGTTTGTTATTATTATTTAGCTCAGATAATATAATTATATCCATTCAGCCCAATTGTTTATTACAGTCCACTATATTTCTTTATTAAACCCCTCGACCCGACCCGACCCAATTTACCTATTTCTACCCAATTTTTGCCCGCGGAGAGGTGTACATCTGCCCATTGTCAAAGATAGTTTTCGTAGGTATCTTGCGAGCTATTTTTCGGTGCGAGTATAAATTTGCTTTATTTCGTGCATTTACGTAAGTTACGCACATACGTAAAACCCACGTATACATAAATTATTACGTTACCAAAGCTTGATTTGCATCATTGGATTGTCCGCTCATTTAGATCCGATTTCGGCTAGGTAAATACATTCTTTGTTTGTTTACGCTCTCAAAGCAGTAGGTAGGTATTTTATTCTATAAATAGAATTTTCGACGACGAACCAACGCGTATTGTCGGCACATGATTTCAAGGCAAATAACATAAAAGTGAACAGTGCATACATAGCTGTTTGTATTTTTACAAGTGTTGTTTAAATTAGTGAACAAGTTCAGCCCTTTCCGATATTTTATGTTACGGTAATCTTGTGTTACAGTAATATATTGCCGGACCGTTTATTTGTGTTATTGTCTGCTTTTTTTACCCGGGTATATATATAGCACAAATATAGTAAACAATTTGTTTTTTCATCTCATCTCTGCTCTTGTTGTTTGTGGTACACATATAGGGTGTTCCAAGTTGGTGTATCAGCTCATATACAGGTTGTTTAAAAAAAAAAAAAAATCATTTTTTTTCTTTCTCTGTCGTGTTTATTTCCGTGTTCCGTTTGAACATAGTCATTGTTACTTCATCCGCGCAAGTATCTCAGCTCTATTCATATATCTCATCAATTATTTTAGTTGTACGTTCGCTCTTATAGTCAGCTCAAACTCGTTGCGTATTTTATCTTAGTAATCAACCACCTAGTTTAACAAGATTAAGATGCCTTCGAAATCACAAGCTGCGATGTTTCGTGAGGCCGTAAAGGCGATAGTTCTGTTAAAGGAGATTGGTGCGGCGGTCGAGGCAGGCGACAGAAAAATATATTCTGTGGCGGACTTCACCGCTCGTTACGCAAACATACAAAGCGTTAAAACTAAGTTAGAGGACGTATATTATGAGATCCTTGACGATAAGGATTTGTCCGACGAAACTGAGGCAACCTACACAAAAAATTTTCAGTCGGCACTTAGCAACTATGATGCTATCCTAGTGGCATTTGAAAAATTAAATGAAAAATCAGCTCTTCCGGACAAGACGCAACCCCTCAGCTCAGGTACACCCGTTGGTGTTTTACCAAAAATACCCATACCGGAGTTTCATTCGAACGTTGAAGAATGGCCCTCATTTATTGCCGTTTTTAGGAGCCTCGTCAGTGAGATGGCTACAGTCTCGGATGCTGTCAAACTGCATTATTTGTTAGGCGCCCTAAAGGGTGAGGCACATGATATGGTGAAACACCTCTACCCTACCAACGAGAATTATCCCATAGCCATGGAAATTCTCACCAAGCGTTACGACAATCGTCGCGTACTCATTGACCGATTTGTGGACATTATAATGAACCTTCCGCACATCCACATGCGCTCGGATATCCGCACTTCGTTCTTAATTCCGCTTATCTCAGCGCAA
Organism: Ypsolopha sequella; assembly: GCA_934047225.1. Lineage (NCBI taxonomy): Eukaryota > Metazoa > Arthropoda > Insecta > Lepidoptera > Ypsolophidae > Ypsolopha > Ypsolopha sequella. The sequence goes on along the minus strand of OW204002.1, from coordinate 3,915,703 downwards.
AGCGCTCTCCGCAATCTGGATCTGCCCATGAAGGATTCTGACTATGTTTTCGTGTCCATGGTAGTGCGAAAACTACAAGGCGAGCTCCGCACTCTTTTCGAGCGGAAGTACGGATCTCGTGCAACTCTGCCCACGCTCAAGAACCTCATTGAGTTTTTGGAAGAGCACGCACGCTGCAAGGAGAATGAGTCATCGTCCCTTGCGTCACAGGAGGCTCCTTCTTCAGCACGGCTCGGCCCGTCAGAAAGGCTCGCTCAGCTCAATAAGCTGCTTCAGCCCACTCGAGGTACTCCACGTCAGCCCTACCAGGCTCATCAAGAGTTCCGCCCCATAGCTCCTCGGCAGGACAATCGCTCCCCCCGTCCTATTCGTCAACCATTTATGGCATTTGAGACAGCGCCAGTTTACTCGGCCCGATCATCCCCATCACCCACTCGCCGACAGAATTATTCGGCTCAACCTTCTTCCCCTACTGGTGGTATGCCATGCCCATACTGCAGGAATAGGGGACACAAACTCATCGCATGCCCAGGATTTAATAACCAACCGGTTCAAGGTCGGTGGGACTTTGTGAACTCACGCAACCGGTGCCGACGCTGTTTGGGTCCTCATTATGAGAACGAGTGCAGGTCTACACGTGCATGCAAGGAGTGTGGGCGGTCTGACCACCACACTTCACTGCATCGCCATGGGGCCATGTCTCCGACACGCTCATCTGCTCATTTGCTGCCTCCGTCTCTACGTGAGCAGCCCAGACAGCGCTCAGCGCATGAGCCTCAATACCATTCGGCACATGCTACACAGGCATACACGTCCCATCCCAACTCGCCCACTCAATCGCGATCGCCAAGTAGGTCTTGGGTAGGTAGGCAACAGTGACTATCTACAATAACAGAGCACTATGAAGGCGAGGACGACCAGCACTCAGCACACTCAGCACACTCATCACACACACACTCATCACATACACACTCAGCTCATTGTCACTCAATGACTTCAACTCCAACAGAAAATTACTGTAACTCCGCACAACGTGTAGTGAACGTCACCAACACGCCAATTTTGTTGCCAACCGTCTCACTTAAAATAGCAGACGTAAATGGTCAATTTCACTCAGCACGAGCCCTGTTAGACTGTGGAAGTATGCTGACTCTTTGTTCTCAGCGCATGGCCACAATTTTAAATTTACCATTAAAACATACATCTCTAAAAATCGCAGGAGTTGGAAATCAGCACACACAAAACTCAAAGGCATCAATCACAATTGTATGCCGACCTACTCACCGTGACACACCTATGATCACGGCCACAGCCCATATATTGAAGAACGTAACTGGGTACCTACCGTTGGAAAAGGTTCCAGATCTCGCTCAGTTAACAGGTCACCCACCGATTCCTCTTGCTGATCGAGAATATCACACACCAGCTCCGGTTGATCTAATACTAGGATCTGACGTTCTTGGTCAAGTGTTAGACGGAACCAAGGTTTCGCTCGGCCCTGGCAAGCCTATAGCCTTCGGCACGATATTCGATTTTACATTAATAGGACCTTTCGAAAGTTTACACACCTCACCCACGAATCAGGTCAACTCAGTTCACATTGTCGGCTCTCACACGGACTCAGAGCATTCCACTCATGACATTCACAAAAGTCTTGAGAGGTTTTGGGAATCCGAGGAACCCCAAACCTACAAGCATACCAGCCCATTAGAGGATCAGTGTGAGGACATTTTCCGCACCACAACTACTCGTGAACCATCAGGTCAATATATGGTTACACTGCCCTTTCTGCACAACGCGCCGACATTAGGTTCCACTCACGCTATTGCGCTACGCAGGTTTCTCAATTTGGAGAAGAAGCTGCTAGCGAACCCGCCCTTCCGCTCGAAATACGTAGAGTTTATGTCAGATTACATAAAATTGGGACATATGTCGCCGTGTCACCCCAATACCTTTGCTCATAAATCCCATTTCTATATCCCACATCATGGCATATTCAAGCCAGGGTCAGAAAAGTTACGCTGCGTGTTTGACGGAAGTTGTAAAAGCTCAAACGGCGTCAATTTAAATGATTGTCTCCATACAGGTCCAGCTCTTCAACAAGATATTGTTGACATTATCATGTCCTTCAGGATCCACTCACAAGTTTTCAGCACAGACATCCGAATGATGTTCAGAAATATACTCATTCACCCAGAGCAAAGACCTTTTCAACTCATTCTCTGGCGGTCTTCACCCGACCAGCCCCTGCTCACGTATGCCCTTAATACCGTCACATATGGATTAAGGTCCAGCCCATACCATGCCATCCGCACTTTACTCCAATTGGCTGATGACGAAGGTCATCGTTACCCCCACGCTGCTCAGATCCTCCGCAAATCAATATTTGTGGACGACATTCTCTCAGGTGCAGATTCTGTGGAATCTGCTCAGTCGCTCCAAAGCGACCAGCTAGCCTAACATGGTCAGTTTTTAACACCCTCTAAACACCTTTTGACAGCCCAATTTGACATTAAACACATGGAATATGGTGTTTTGTTGTGTCAAAAGGTGTTAATAATAGGTGTTAAACGTTGGCCATGTTAGGCTAGCTGATCGAGTTCCTCGCCCTAGGTGGCTTCCAGCTCAGTAAATGGACCTCCAACTCGCCTCAGCTCCTTGAACGGTTCCCAGATGACCAGTGCGACATGCCCAAGGACTTTGACTTCAGTCCCGACTCTAATTCCATTAAGGTTCTGGGAATACAGTGGATTCCTCAAACTGATGAGTTCACTTATCGCATTTCTCTGCCCACTCATGCTCAAGTCACAAAGCGCTCCATTCTCAGTACAGTAGCGTCTCTTTATGACCCCAATGGCTGGGTTACTCCAGTCATCTTCCGCGCAAAGATTCTTCTCCAGAAGCTTTGGCTCCTGAAAATAGGATGGGATGAGCCTATCTCTGAAGAAGTCCACACAGAGTGGCAACACATCTCAGAGGATCTTCCTCAGCTCTCAAACCTCCGTTTACCGTGACACATTTGTAAGTGTAAGCCCACGTCTACTTACTCACTTCACGGGTTCGCGGACGCATCAGAGGCTGGCTTTGGTGCCGTTATCTATCTTCATGAGCGCAATACCACTGGACATGTCAATGTACACCTAATCATTGGCAAGTCCAAGGTCGCACCCATTAAGACTCGTCTCTCAATCCCGAAATTGGAGTTGTCAGCCGCGACTCTTTTATCTCAGCTCATGACTCGAGTGTCAGCCCAACTGTCAGCTCATATACCCATTCAAACACACACATGCTGGTCAGATAGCACAATAGTTTTGGCATGGCTCAATACCCCACCTCACCGATTACAGACTTTCGAGGCCAATCGAGTGGCTAAGATCACAGCTACTTCAACTAGCCATACGTGGAGGCATGTGCCCACGAACCTCAACCCTGCTGACTGTGCAAGCAGAGGCATGTCTGCCCAGTCTCTCTCACTTCATGACCTTTGGTGGTCACCCAGTTGGCTCAAAGAACCTACCTGCACTTGGCCCAAGATGCCACCCGCTCTAGGCCATCATGCTCTCCCAGGCCTTAAGCCCAAAAAGGTACCAGCACACATAGCAGTCCCAGATATCGATCTGGACTTGCTCACTCGCTACAGCTCACTTGACAAGCTCGTCGGAGTGACGGCTTGTATTAAAAGGTTCATATTCAATTGTCGGCACAGCCCAGATGCAGGGCGCTCTGGTCCGTTGACAGCTAGTGAACGCAGGGACGCTCTGTTGCACTGGGTCCGCTCTGTTCAGCACAATGAGTTTGCTGAAGACATTAATCGTATCCAGACTGATAAGGTTTGTCCCGTTCGGCTCCAGCGTCTCTCGCCCTTCATAAAGGACGGCCTCTTGAGAGTCGGTGGTCGTCTCTCTCACGCGTCAATTAGGTATGACGCTCAACACCCACTCATTCTACCCAGCTCAAGTCCGCTCGTAGATCTCATTATAGATCACTATCACTGCCACCCTGGAGCTGACACATTACACGCCATATTACGCCAGCAGTACTGGATTCTGTCCGCTCGTCGTATTATTAGACACCGCGTGTTTAAATGTATTAGATGTTTCCGGTGCCGCGCTCAGCCTAAGGCTCCGCTCATGGCTGATCTCCCAGTAGACAGAGTTACTCCTCAGCCAGTTTTTAGTCACGTCACGACGGACTTTGCTGGCCACTTCTTCGTTAAATCCAGCACGTTGCGGAACGCGAAACTCATAAAAGCGTACTTTTGTATTTTCGTTTGCCTCGCAACAAAGGCGGTTCATTTGGAACCAGTCTCTGCACTCTCAACGGAAGCGTTCTTTGCGGCATTGCAACGTTTTATCTCACGTCGCGGTACTCCGGTTCTCATTCGCTCAGACTGCGGCACAAACTATGTAGGTGCTAGGAATCAGCTCATTGAAGTTCAGAACTTCCTCAGGTCAAACAATGATGCAATCACTCACAAGCTCGCGAATCAGCACATAACTTGGTTACTGAACCCGCCTAAAGGGCCTTGGTTCGGCGCTCTGCACGAAATAAACGTAAAATCCACCAAGCAACTACTTTATCGCGTGATAGGTGAACAGCACCTCACTTTTGAGGAATTCTCTACTCTTTTGGCTCGAATTGAGGCTGTACTCAACTCAAGACCCCTCTGCCCAATTTCATCCGACCCTACGGACTTTGAACCTCTCACGGCCGGACATTTCATTATTGGTCGTCCGCTCACCGCTCTGCCTGAGCAGTCTTTTGACGACAGACCCATATCTGCTATTAAACGGTTTCAACTCATTCAAGCGCTCTCTCAGCGCTTTTGGACTCTCTGGTCCAGATCCTACCTCCATACCCTGCAAACCCGCTCCAAATGGCTCTCCCCTTCTTCCCCTCCTCAAGTGGGTGAACTGGTCCTCATCAAAGAGGATGACCTGCCTCCGCTCCAATGGAAGCTGGGGAGAATTCTCCGCACGATACCTGGCAAGGATGGAGTGATCCGAGTTGTGGATCTGGACACAGCTCATGGAAATCTGCGACAACCTGTGTTCAAGATAGCCAGGCTGCCGTTGGATTCAGCTCAAGAGGAGTCGCAGCCCCGGCCCCCCCAGGATGTTCACGCTACAGCGTGACGCGTGATTCGCGCGCGCATGCGCGGATGACCACCCCCCCCCCCCCCCGCCGCGCGCCGGTCGAGGCGCGCGCGGGCGCTGGTCTCACTCTGTTTCGCCGCAACTGTCGACCGAACGATACGTGTGTACACACATTCGCGCCGCCACAACCAATATCGTGTACCCATCAGTGCAGTGTTCTAACAGTGTTGTGTTCACGTTACCACGAACCAAGACATTCAATACATCCTACTCATCCAAGACGTCAGCTTCATCAGCCCAACAAGAAGGTTCAGCTCGTCAGCGCATTCGTCGGCTCGCCCACCAACATACAAAGCAGGTCAGTGCACCCACATTGTTTCCCACAATTCTCCCGTGTCAAATCCCATCAGCCCTGCATTCCTGTAGCCAGCGGTTACAATAAGATATATAAAGTAGAAGCCAAATTATATAAATAATAATACATACTAATACATATATGTATACAATACATATACCTACATATATAAATAATTATTTCAAACATAATAAATACATTTTACAAATATACAATGAAAAAAATTAAATATAAAAGCTCTGAATATAAAATATGGTGCAGAAGAGTTAGAGTGGCAAGTAATAACCCTTGACTAATTTTCTGAAGACAGGCAGTGATGGAGCTCTCCTTATTGGCAAAGGAAGATCGTTCCACAACCGAACAGCTTGGACTAAAAAGGAATTTGTGAAGAAGGACGATGAATGAGATGGTGTTGCCAAAAGGAGATTGTGAGAGGAACGTAAGGAACAACCATGAGTATCATGAAGAAATTGAAAATTAATCTTAAGGTAGGAAGGAATTGCATGATTGTGCAACACGGAAAATAATAGAGACAGGATGTGAGTATCACGGCGCTGACGAATAGGGAGCCAGTTAAGTTGAGAACGAAATTCAGAAACGTGATCGTACTTGCGAAGACCAAAAATAAATCGTATACAAACATTTTGAAGACGTTCGAGTTTGTCAAGTTGCGCTTCAGTGAGATCCAAATAACTGACGTCAGCATAATCGAGAATGGGTAATAAGAGAGATTGTGCGAGTGCAATTTTAGTGGCAGTAGGTAGGAAATTTCGGAGCCTTCTCATAGCACCTGCAGCAGCAAACATTTTTCTACTTACCTCATTGAAATGTGGAACCCATGTTAAACAACTATCAAAAATGATTCCTAGATTTTTAACCTTTGTGCTAAATGGGATAAGAGTTCCATCAACTTGTTGAGAGCTTTTACAAATTGTTTTATCAATTTTAAATAGAGAGGGGGTAATATAATGCGGTCTCTGGCTACTAGAGGTACATTTATCACATTCATACTACCCGGCACTAAATCCACTCTCGAAGGCCAAACTTTTTTAGTCCACTGTTCTGTTTTGGCTCGGCTATCCTACAAACACATAAATAAGGGGTAATTGGTATATCCTCCTTGCTGACCCAAAAGAAAATTGACCATTTTAATATAAAAGCATATCAGCCAGTTATGTTCTATGTATTTTATTGTCTCCATAACCAAGGGGATATTTCTCTTTAACTTTTGTTGAAATTTGGGATCCATGTCTTACTAAACACTTGTAATAGCGTCCCAAAGAAGTCCAAGTAGGCCTTTTTTATAAAGTCAGACGCACTTAAACGACATTCGCGAAACATATATTCATCACAAACAGCACAAAAACTATTTGGATCGTTTAAGCAAGTTCTTCTTAACCTAGACATATTGATTTATTTATGGAATTAAATAATTTTTTGCACGAAAAAAAAATATTAGTTAGCCGCGTAACGAAATTTTAAGAAGTACCTGTATCACAAAAACTAGAGCTGCTAGAAAAAAACTGAGAGTAGATTTGAAATCAGCAAACTCAGATTACTAAGAAACAGTTTAGAAACTTCATAAAACAAAAAAAAAGTTAAATTTTGTTTACCAGTGTTATATTACTGGCTAATTACAGGAAAAGTATATCAATCAAAAAAAGTTGAACACAAATGAGAAAAATAAAAAAGGTGAAATCAATAAAAAATATATTTTTATAAAAAAACAATATAGATACAAATTGTAGATAAGAGCCGATTGTACAAATACAATCCTTGAAAGACCACAAACAAATGTATGCCCCCCCCCCTTCCAAAACCGGTGGACCAAAACATAAGAATACAACCATGGTAATATGCGCTTACGTAAAGATTACAGGAAAATTCACGAAAACAAAATAACAACATTCCCAAAACTGTCGCATTACGGAACCCTAGGTACGCGAGTCTGATTCGCACTTGACCGTTTTTTTTTGTTTTTTTTCTCCGCTCATTTGTAAGAGGTGTGAACTTGATATCCCATACCCAAGCAAAAGGGTCTTGACAGACAGACAGATGGACGGACGGACAGACAGACGGACAACAAAATGATCCTATAGGGTTCCGTTTTTTCATTTTAAGGTACGGAACCCGAAAAACAACTAGCTGTTGTCACGCATCGGTTTGACCCAATATTTTTATATATCGATAATTAAACAGTATATAAAATAATGCATAAAATATTCGTAATATTCAGTGCTCATTTTAGGGTTAACATTTTAATTGGCTTGGGTTTAACTGACCACCAGAAAATAGTAAATGAGCACCAATCAAAATTTTCACCCCGTTTTTAATGTTTTAATGGCAAAATTGGTTCTGGGTGTCATAAAAAAAATAACCACGCGTAGGTTATGTTTGCGATACTCGCCATACCTAACCTTCAAACCTAACCTATCGGGCCTCTTCTGCGCTGAAGGATTTCCGATCTCCGGATATCCTTCAAAGTTAGATTTGGTGTAATTTTACAAATTTTGGTGTTCACTTTTATTTTTTGGTGGAAGTGTATGAGATATCAAAGTTTATTTTGGTGGTTATTATATTTAATCCAATTTTAATTTAGTTTTTGGATGGAGGTTTTGGTCTCATTGGCAATTTGTCTAATAAATCATCTTTCATATATTACTATAAAAATTTAAACTGTAAAGCTTCCAGTGAGTCTTTTCGCTTAAAACAAGATATTGGCAGACCTAATGTGCGGAGACACGTTTTAGGAAGCCAGATAAAACGGCTTTGAATTTGAATTTTATCGTCGTCTATCTTTCATTGTTTTTTCTTCTTCAAGTTGTTTCTAACAGCGGCCTGCTTTGTTTTTCTTTGTCTTCTGTGTTACTTTATTCTTCAGATTCATCAGGATGACTGTAACGTTGAATTTTTATTTTACTTTCTCTCAATTTGTTTCATTTTTTGATTTATCTTCACATATTGGAATACAACGGCAGCATTTGCATTGTTTTTCCTTGTCTTCTTTGTTATATGTATTTTCAGATTGCTCTGCTTGTAATAATATTATTAAAGGTTTATTTGTTAATTCATGTTTGAATTCTTTCGGACAACAGCAGACTTTAATTTGTTTTTCCTTGTCTTCTTCTTTTAGTGGTTTGCTGTTTAATTGTTTTGTTGATTCATCTAAACACCTACACACATAACCTGACTTTTTAATTTCTTCCGTTTTAAGTTGTTGTTCAGATATTTCTGGACAAAAAAAGCCATTACCTAAATAAGAAAAAACTATTTTTTTCTTTAGTTCAGATTGTTTTGGACAGCAACAGATACTTGGTTTATTGTTTTCTTCTTTTTTAGTTTTCTTTTTTAATTCTTTTGATGTTTTAACTTTAGATACATTTTTTTTCAATTTATTTGGATGAAAACAGACATAACATAGGTTTTTGTCTTTTTCCGGTGTAGTTTCTACACTCAGTTTAGTTTCAGATGTTTGTGGGTAGCAAACTAAGCAGGTTCTACTTGGTTTTTTATTTTTTTTATTTTTAGTTTTCTTTTTTGTTGCCTTTGATTTTTTTATCTTGGATTCTTTTTCTGGCATATTAAATGGTTTTTTATCTTCCTCTGTTTTTGTTTCTACACACTCATCACGGTTATTTTTCTTTAATTGTTCGTGATATTCTTCATCATTATTAATTCCATCGGTTTCTATTTTATATTTTCCTGCTTCAGAGTCTTTATGCCAGCTGTATGGCTGGTTTTGTATTGATGGCGCACTTGATTTTTCATTGTTTTCCAGTAAATTTTCATTACCTGTTGGTTGATTTTCTTCATCACTATCACAACTCCATTCTGATTTGAAACAAGGTTCACTTTTATTTTCTGAACGCTGAATCTTTACAGGCATAACATTAAATTCTTTAATTAGATTGTGACAATATTTTTCGCAAGTTTGTTCGCATGAGTTACATGTACATGGACAATTTTTCAGTTCGCTGCAACATTCTTTTCTGTGGTTTGATATCATACAATCTGAGCTGCAACATTTAGGGGTGTTTGTTCTCTTTGAATTTCCACAACATGAATGTTGCGGTTTGCAGAATGCAGAAACAGTAATCGATTCTTTGGCAAAATCAACAAGATCATGGCAATCTCGAATTTTTAAACGAATATTTAGTGTGATATAGTCATCATCATGACCCTGTTTCAGTTTTGACGTAGTTGAAGAATTGCTTTTGCCCCATGGTTTTTTTATTGAAAAATCAGAAGTCTGTAGTTGTTTAGCTGAAGAATCACATTTTCGACGTTTCTTTGCTGACATGCTGTTTTTAATTAAATCATAATATGTTTCTGCTTTTGTTTGAGTCGTTTTTTCGTTTTCACTTAATTTTCCGGTCGTTCTTCGTTTTGGTAAACTTTTATTAGTAGCTTTGTTTCTTTTAGTAACTTTATTTACGAGACTGTTTTTATCATACTTATTTGTTAAGCGAGATTGCGTTGTTATTCTCGATTTCCCAGCTTGAATATGTTTTTCAGCTGTTCTATATTTTTGATTTAGTGAACCAGATTTGTTTGACATTTCTTTATTACAATCGTAGTCTGGGTCGCAAAAACATATATTTTCCTGTATCTCGATTTCTGCAAACTTTTTAAATGCCTTTATTTTCTTAGGAGGGCAAATATTGTGTCCTTGCTTATGCACATTCTTCTCTTTGTCAGCTGAACAACACTGATGACTGATGATGATACAAGATGATTGTGGCCACAATGTGTAACCAGACATCGATTATTCGACTAACTCAAATTCTGTGTGCTCATTGTGTCTCTCTGGTGGAAGCGAAAAATCTTTGGGACCCTTCGTTTTTGCTATTTGATTCTTCTTTTGATTTATCCGGACAACAACAGTTTCTTTGGTGAAATTGATGATTCATTCGGACATAACGAAACGTTTTAGGATAACAAAAACAACTTAAATAATGTTAAAAACAACTTAAATAATGTTCCATCAATAACCAATAGTCCAATTAGTAAGTTATTGATGATTTATGTTTAAAGTAATTCGTTCGCGAGCAATATCATAATATGATCCTCAATGTATACTTACATTATACAATGGCTAGTTAAACATAAATCATCAATTTCAGTAGACACAAAAAATAACCAAAACAGTGAGTGTCATCTTAATCCTTCAAGGCTGCCAAAAGTGTCCCTTGTAAATAATTTGGCTAAGTGCGAGTCGAACTCCCACACAAAGGGTTCCGTACTACCACACAACACTAAGGAACCCTAAAAACTTCATGACAAATAAAAACAAAAAAAAAAGGCGCTAAAAGGGCAGCGCCTGACAATTAATTCGGCATCCTCTGAGGGGTTATTCCCAGGCCTCCAAAAATTATTCTCATTGCCTCCATAAGATTAATAAAATTTTTGTTAAAATTATAATTCAGATGAAATATGTAGGTAGAACAAAAACAGAACTTTATTTGTGTTTTTAGTATGTACAGGAAATGATAGATAAGTCAAGAATGATTGATTACTCAATTAAGCTGTGATATTTTATAAATGTTTTAAATTTATTTTAATGTTTGTAGGGTATATGAAGTGTTAACATACCTAATATTAATCACCTCATTTTTCAATTATTCATCAGTTTACGTAAAAGCTATATGCATATAGGGTATAGGAACACACATTATTTTTAAAGATGGTGCGTCATATTAATTACGACTAATTTATTTACGACAAAAAAAACTTATGTAGTATGTACAGTAGAATAATTGTCACGTAACTTGTATTTATTATTTATTTACCTACAAGATGACCGTAGTACTTTTGATAGCTTTTGGAGGCAGTGAGAAGTAATTGCTTTTAGAGTTTATTTTTGGAGGTAACGAGAATCACTACATGAAGTGTTATTTTTTGAAAACAATGAATCTTTAAGGCCTGGGAATAACTCTTCTATTCCACTCTGAAGTTGTTCCTACGAAGAATGCGAATCGCCTCGTGTTCAGAGAGGATTAGAAGTTTGGGGCGATCTGTACCTCAATCGGTCCTAGTCGCTAAAACCGATTTTCACGGGTGGAGATTTTTTTAACAATGAAAATTTTCGGTTTATCTGAAACAACACAATCGAGAGTTCAGTTTTAACACTAAAACTCAGTTATCTAGCTAAAAGAACAGTTGGAAAAAATGAGCTATAAATCAACAAACTCGTTAAGACCCGTTTAGCAGCCGGATTGGAAAAACCCGCCTTTTTCTATTTAATCGAAACAGAACACTTATATTCAAAATTTACTCAATAGTTTCTCAACAAAACCTTATTATCTATGTATTATGTATTGTGATTAGAGATGAAACGGATATCCGGTTACTATCCGGTATCCGGCCTATCCGGCCATATTTTTGTTATCCGGTATCCGGCCGGATAGTAGTCAGTATCCGGCCGGATACCGGATACTTAACTCAACATACAAAAAGTCGTTTAAATCACAAAATAGTTGTATCAATGATTGAATAATCTAAATTCTAATACATAAAGTGAATAAGAATTGAGCTATGGTAGATAAAGACAAGCTTTACATCAATTGTTGGGATTAAATGTTTATGCTTTTCCTTATACATTACACCAGCTTCTTTTGCTCTCACAATATACCGAATGTAACTCAATATGTATCTTTTAATAAAAACACATGGTCATACTGAAATCATACTAAACAACTTTTCCAAAGAAACATACTTGTGGAAATGAAAAAAATACTTATGAAAACCTACTTCAAAGGGCACTGGGCGGGCAGGTTCAATTTTGTTTTTTCAATATGTTACTTTGGAAAATTTGTTCAGTATGAACAGTATATTACGCGGTTTTGTTTAAAGATACCTGTCCATTTATATACAGTATACACCACTCCAAGGAGACAAAAGATACATATTTACAAATTTCGTTAGGATCGGAAATAGTTTCGCGTTTGCAAACCAGCATTTGTATGATTATGATACGATCATTTAGAAATGATAATTTAGAAATGATCTTCATTTAAAAAATGCACGAATAATCTCGCCCACTTGCACCCGCACGCACCGTGGTGCGTAATATTAAGACTTGCTCAATAAGTGCGAAACGCATATCTTGAGCCGGATATCCGGCCGCCGGATATCCGGCTATCCGGCCTAGTGCCTCGCCGGATATCCGGTATCCGGTATCCGGCCAAATCACTATCCGTTTCATCTCTAATTGTGATGCTCACACCGTGTGTACTCGGGATCTTATGGGGATATTTCTTATAATTATACTATTTTATATTTTGTTTATCTTCTTTATATTTTCTTTTTTCACTTTATATGCCCTAATTATCATATATATATTAAGGGAGGGGAGCTCCAAATTTGGTAGAGCACTCGCTTCTTATATTTCTTCAATAATTTACGGATGGAGAAGCACATCCGCACTAATCGGACTCTCTGAGGAATCTTTCTATATGGAGAACTACGTCCGCACTAATCGGACTCTCTGAGGTATCTTGCTCGTGTTTTGTCTGAAAGATCTTTTATACTCGATCTGTATTTATTTTTGGAAAACATCAAATAATTCAGTCAATGCGACGTATGTCGATCCATAAAGGTTATCGATTGCCAACTAAACACGAACAAATAGTCCTTTAACCTACCTATAAAACCTAGCCTTACCTAAACCTAACATATTGCCTAGCTATATGTTACAGTATGGTGCCATAGTACGAGTAAAACTTTCATTGGTTTCTGGAAATTAGAATTTTTAATTTTTAATCTCTAACTTACAGAAACCAATGGAAACTTTGCGATGAAAGTTTACACAAAACATAGCTAATAAGGTTTTGTTGAGCACGAATTGAGTACATTGTCTGTTCTGTTTCGATTAATTAGAAAAAGGTGGGTTTTGCACAATCCAGCTGCTAAAGCGTTCTTAACAGGCTATGCGAATTAAATTTTTGTCACTGAGGAAAATTTATTCAGACATGTTTTCTAAAAACAAAACCCTAGAATAATCTATCTTATAATATCTTATATATATCAATCTATATAAAGTATTCAAGATGCATGTACCGGAAATTGATTATAATTTACGGCGTATTTCATAAAAAAATGTATAAAATTTTGATTAAAAAGCACATGGAAACGGTTGACGATCACAACAAAATATTTCGAAAGAAAAAAGCGTCGTGCTAAAACTTTACTGACAGGAATGGTTTTTTTATCAAGTTGCCGTTTATTAATCATATAAATTACTTTATTTTATAAGAACCTCCCAAAATTTTAATAATTTTAGAACATGATGTGTCATGAAATTAGAAAACACAATTATCAAACACGGAACCCTAAATTCTTCATATCAAAGACAACAACCAAAGAGTAACAAATATTCATAGAGTAATTAAAGGAGTTTGCAAAAGACAAAGTTTACCACCCTCATCTTAAAAATCTTCAGAAGATATCTTTAATTATATTTTACATAGCTAATGCCCGCGACTTCGTCCACTTGGAAAAACATAATGCGGCCAGCGTAATCCCTTGGGAATCAGAGCTGTCATATGGACCAAATAAAAAGTCCGTAAAAGACCGAAAACGTATAAAAAGTCCTAAATCATCAAATAGGACTTTTTCAACCGTGAGCGAGTCCGCGGACCACGGACCGATCGGACTTTTTCGGGCTTCGGGTTAGTCCGTTCAGTCCGTTGGTCCGTTGCTGGTCCGTTGTGTGTAACGAAATGATTATGGATGGTTTTATGCAAGTATAGCATGACAAAATAATGTTATTCGAAGGATGTGATGACGAGTTGACGACTAAGAATCGAAATATATGTTTTGCAGGTATGTATTCATTCATATTTTCTTCATATTGTCCATACTTAATTTTGTTTTGGTTTTGACTATATACTCGTACTCGTATAAAGCTACTACAAAACGGTAACTCACTGACTGACTGACTGACATGGTTGTTTAGTTTGAAGGAGTCTTTTGACATGGTAGTAATGTATGAAAACAATGTCAGTTGTCTAATACTGAGTGGGGAAAAACCTTGACATTTGACATTTTTTGACATTTGACATGGTTTTTTGACATTTTAGTGAGACGTGTCGTTGTATGGGAGTTTTGAAAAATTTTTCGAGTGAGTAGGCGAGCCCGAAGGGCGAGCCTACGAACGAGCACGAACGAGCGAGCGAGCGAAGTTCGTAGTGATGTACCTGGGTACTAGGGATGGGAAAGATTGACATTTTTGACAGAACGAGCCCGCGAGCGCGAAGCGCGAGCGGGCGAAGTTCGCCGGGACAAGTACGCGAGCGCGAAGCGCGAGCGTGCGCAGTTCCTAGTTATGTCCTCGATCACTAGGGATGGGAAAAATTGCCTTTTTTTTTTAAGGGATGTACCGAAAAAAAAAATTGTTTTGGCCATATCTTCGGAACGGAAGGTGGTACATCCCTAGGGGTCGGACCATAGGGTGCCAAAAAAGTTTTTTTATTTTTTTTTAATGTCAAAACTTTAACCGCCCGTATCTCCTAGACGGCTTGAGTTAGACCCATGTTGATGGGTGTCTAAGAAAAGGTCTCGCCGAGATCTAGCCCCCCACAGTGTCAAAACTTTAACGGCCCGTATCTCCCAAACGGCTGAAGCTAGACCCATGTTCATGGTACTCTAAGAAAAGGGTTCGACGAGCTCTAACTGAAAATGAAAAAAAAAAAAAAAAAACGAAAAAAAAAGTATTTTTGCCAAAACTTTGATCGGCTATATCTCCCGAACCGTAAGTCCTAGCGAGTTGCGGTTTCGACTTTAGTGATCGGTTTGCCGAGGGCTTTCCGACCGCATAAAAAAATTTGACATTTGACAGGTTTTGACATTTTTTTGACAGGTCCAAAAAAGTGCTCCGATTCGCTTGAAACTCGGTATCAAGGGGCAAATGGGGTCGGTGATTACGAATTCATTGTTAAATTTGACACTTTTTGACAACCGACAAGGATTTTGAAACTTTTTTGAAAAAAATTTGATCGGACATTTCTTCGGATCTAATGGCGAGGCCGAAGGCCGAGCCTTCAAGTGTCTTTCTAGCGAGGCCGAAAAACGAGCATGTGAGGACGGAGAACGCGCCAGCGAGGCCGAGTCCGATCAAATAATTTTTTTTCAAAAAAGTGTCAAAATCCTTGTCGGTTGTCAAAAAGTGTCAAATTTAACAATGAATTCGTAATCACCGACCCTACTTGCCCCTTGATACCGAGTTTCAAGCGAATCGGAGCACTTTTTGGACCTGTCAAAAAAATGTCAAAACCTGTCAAATGTCAAATTTTTTTATGCGGTCAGGAAGCCCTCGGCAAATCGATCACTAAAGTCGAAACCGCAACTCGCTAGGACTTACGGTTCGGGAGATGTAGCTGATCAAAGTTTTGGCAAAAATATATTTTTTTTTTCGACTTTTTTTTTTTTTTTCATTTTCAGTTAGAGCTCGTCGAGCCCTTTTCTTAGAGTACCATGAACATGGGTCTAGCTTCAGCCGTTTGGGAGATACGGGCCGTTAAAGTTTTGACACTGGGAGGGGCTAGATCTCGGCGAGACCTTTTCTGAGACACCCATCAACATGGGTCTAACTCAAGCCGTCTAGGAGATACGGGCGGTTAAAGTTTTGACATAAAAAAAAAAAAAAACTTTTTGGCACCCTATGGTCCGACCCCTAGGGATGTACCACCTTCCGTTCCGAAGATATGGCCAAAAACTTATTGTGCTGGACGGAAATTAAAAAAAAGTTGCTAGGGTATGCCATCCTCTTAATCGAAGTTTTCAGGTATTTCAATATTATTCAATAAAATACACGACATTTTTTCGACTATTTATCAAATTGTAGCACAGCATTTATTGCATAACTCTATTGAAGTAATCTAACGGACTGTTTCGTACCAACTCGGACCGGACCGGCTTTTTACCGAAATAGGGCTAGTCCGTTCGGTCCGCTGGAGTTTAGGGCTCACCATAAAAGTCCATCGGACCAGGTCCGAGTCCTATTTGAACGGACCAACTTAGGGCTTATATTTGGTCCATGTGACAGCTCTGTTGGGAATCCTGCAATAAAAAATATCCCAGTTTGTAAGTTGGATAATACGTTATTGAACAGTGATCCCCCTTCCTTCTTTCTTTAAAATCCATGTCTCACTGCTGAGGATCGTACAGTGGTAACCGCATCAAAACCCGTTCAGTAGTTTTTGCGTGATGCATGAAATGCCGACGAAAATTTTGATTTTTTTCAAAATCATTATCCTACACCGCTATTTTTTGGAATATCATCGATGGACAGACGGACACAGCTCGTTTCTTTTACAGTTTTTTTTATAGAATTTAATATAAAAAGCTTTACAATTTTCAGTTACCCCTTTTCATTAAAGAAGGTATCACCATCTGTTATAAAATTCCCATAGCTTAATTTCTAAAAGATTTTTTTCCAGAGAATATACGTCATTTTAGGACATAAAAAGTATTCTGTCTCTATCTGTCTACTCATCATTCATCCAGCTGTCAAATCAGTCGGAAGCAAATTATTATAAATTTATCTTGATAGCAAAGGACACATTTCTAAACAGCCATTTCTCAAGTGACGTCTCACGAAGGCAAATGGAAGTTGCAGCTTTTTCGTAAAAATATTCATTATCATGAGGTTTTTTAGACCACAACTTCTAAAAATACGCCTTATTAAATGGTTTTCAAATTAACCCACCTTAACATAATTTAATCTAAGCGAATTGTTCTGAACCCCCGAGGCACACAGAGGGGTCTTATAAGTTTAATATTTTTATCTGTCTGTGGCATCGTAGTTTTTTTTCTTTTAAACAATCGTACGAGACGTCTATAGGCCTTCATCATCAGGAATTATTATTTGCTACCTAACTTCTAACAGTAGAAAATTAAATTCCAAAAATCCCTATAACTTTTTTTTCCGACATCCATTTTCAATGAAACTAAGCCTATATTTTAACACAAATTAAGCTCTGCCCCCTGTAAAAACTACAAAAAAATCTGTTAAGTGGTTTCGAAGATGTGCGTGAACAAACGGACAGACAGACAGAAAAGAATTCTAAGAATCGTTGATCTGTGATTTTTAGTCACCCCCTTTTTATTTTTATTACTTTTCTTCAATGTACAGACACACCGGGTTCTACTATTTTATTATATGTATATGTATAACTTTGCCCGCGACTTCGTCCACGTGGGTTTCGGATATAATTTCGAATTAGATTTTTCCACGGAACTTTAACATCCTATCAGTTAAAATTAATTTTCTAACAAAAGTATATTTACACCCTTACCCCTCGGCCATAGCTTCAGGCTTCGAGAGGCGCGCCAAGCGGTTCTTGCGACGGCGGCGCCGGCGAAGAGAACAAATGCATGAAGTTGTAGGTATAGGGCCGGCCATGGGTCGCATCTCACGCGTCTTGTCCGGCTTCGAGTGACTTGCGCTCTCTCGACGGCGGTGTGCGGGGAGGCGGGGAGCCGCGCCAGTGATCGAGCGCATAGGAAGAACCTAGTGTCGAGCGCTTTGAGCGAGCGAGCGCGCTATACATCCGATGCGGTGGAAGGCGCCGACGGGTGTCGTGGCAGGGCAAAGCCCGTCGCAAAAACCGCCTGGAAGCGCAGCAAGAAGCGCCGCCAGAAGCCTGAAGCTATGGCCGACCGGTTAGGGGTTGATTTTAGGAACATCTCTTCTTGGTGCACCCCTAATCCTTAAATACCAAATTTTTTTTTTCTATACTTTAAATTGGATAGTTCATTGTTCGCATATCTTATAGGAGGGTATGTTCAGAACTTGTACGTTACTTCCGGTACCTACAACATTTTTTAAAAAAGGATAATTTGATTTCTTACTAAACATTGCTAGCTTTTGCTCGCGGCTTCACCCGCGCTGATTTAGTTTGCATTTTCCCGGGATAAAAAGTAGCCAATGGTGTCGATTCGGTGTAGCCACAGAACTTGGGTGTAGCACATTTTAACTTATTTGACAGGACTAAAATTAATTTAAGCGTTCTGTCCTCGTCTTTTCGATAAAATAGAAGACTATTTTCGCTCTGTTATATTACTCGTAGCTATGTTCAACTAGAACAGCTTTTTTTATCAAATCGCTTTTTATAAAATTCGACATTTTCTATTTTCTTGCGATCGTTGCGCTAGCCAGTGCGATTGTTTTAAGGCGAATGGATACGCCAACTGCAATTTGGACCTGTCTTTGAAGGCCTACTCCTCCCACACGGGTGGTCCAAAAACTTTCATAAAAATATATGATAGGCATTATGGAGTCAAAAATAAATTTTAAGTTTCATAAACTGTTTTTCTATCGTAAGTTTTGACAAAAAAAATCGAAAGTCATCGAAAGTTTAACATAATTAACACAAGAATTCTCTAACTCCTTCCAAACACCTAAAGCGATTTTAATTATTATTTCACCAAATTATAAAAAATTAAAGTTCTTTTTTTCTTTCCGTTCATGGCGTCTATGTGAAAAGTATTAGTTTCTCCTATTTTATACAACCACTTTTCAAGGCACGCGGAAATGAACGTTATTTCAATGTCGTTTCCGTTGATATTTGTACCGACACACATCGAGTTGCTTATTTAGCGTGGTCATACGCCTTAAGAGTATGACATAGCCAAAACAAAAACCAGTTTCGGGCGTGGCTTATTCTATTTTACGATAGCGCGCGGGGGGAAATTCGTCCCGGTCTCCAAGCTCGCGTCACCATAGCAAAAATACGAATAGAGTGGACGAGGCAGGGTCAAAAGTAATACGTATTTTATTTTATCTAATTTATTGGTGTATTTCGATCATCGTCACACGGTATTGATCCTACTTGCTATCACGTCGGGACGTAAATTTATTATGGTCGGCTAAAAGTGGTTTTTTGAGTGTTTGATTTATCAGTTGACCCTCGGAACATTTCAGACACTCCTTTAGAGATACATAATAATATTGTGACGGTTAATTGTCACCATTACCCATTCTTTAAATATTTTTCGCCCGTTGAGTTGGTTTTACACTTGCGGGAAAATAAATTGGACCAAAAATTACTTTACAAAAAATTTTTACTAAAGTTGTTATTACAAAAAGTGGAAACTAACAAATATTCTCAGAAGGAATGCACCACGTCACTATCTATCTCACTGTAGCCTATATCAATTATGCCTCTCTCATTCAACCACGTTTAACTGCGTTACTATCTCATTCCAACTCATTTTAAATAGCGTCACTATTTATCTCACTCTAACGCGTGTTAAATGGCATTTCTAATGAACGTCAAATATTTTTACTGCCCGCCATTCTTTCATTCTAAATTCTAATTATTTTAAAAAATACGCAGCTCCTAACTTTTTTTTCAAAAGTAATACACAGAAATTGCCAGATCATTTGAAAAACAATATTTGATGAGCCGTTATTTAAGACAATTTGCAAAACTAACATAGGACATTTTTTTTCAGGGTGTAGTATCGAACTAACCTAATTACAAAAAATATCTCATAAATTGGGTTTTTATTTTTCTTCCTGATGTAACAGCATTTCAAGGTTTATTTTTGACTTTATCAACAGCATGACTATTCAGAGTTGCGCAACAAAAATTTTATTCTTAGAATTTAGAACTGGTTAGCTTTGACTCTCAAAAATCTATTCGAATTTATAAAAGTACCATCAACTCGAAGACTATCTACTTTTTGCTGAGGTCATAATTTGATATTCTGGTCAGTCATGAGCTGGCCTACCAGCCTTCCAAGGGAAAGCGTTGACTTTTGGGACACCTGTTTACCCTTCGCCATCGCCAGACAAACGGACAGACAGCCAAACATAGGGATAACAAATTAATCCTAAAAGAGTTTCATTGTTTTCATTTTGCGTAACAGAACCTGAACATGTACCGACAGGATTATCTACGATCTAATAATTTTGCCATGCACTGTAAATATTTCAAAATAAATTTCTATATTTTAAATGCTTGGCGATTTATCCCAAGTAAGTGTACCTATATAATTTGCAAAAAACTTCACTTATTGGACCTGAAATGGTGAGCCAATACTAGAGGGTAATTTCACGAAAAGGTCATTGACCTTTGTTACAGATCTCAGTAAGTATAAGTAAATTAATTTGGGTTTCAATAACGATCACAAAATTATTCTTTTAGAGTAACATATATTATTTTCCCGCATAAAAGTATGAATTCATTCCAAATTCATTCAGTTTTGTTGTTATGACTATGGCACGATGTAGCTAAATCACTCATAATACGCATATTTTGTTGAGTTTTTAACGGCAGGAATATGATGCTCCTCGAAATATTACTTTATAAAATTAATTTCAATGTGTTTTGAAGTAGTTTTGGGAGATATTTATAGCTTGCAAAAAAGGGCACAGGTTCCACGTCTTACGGGCGCCAACGCTATAGGCGTAGACTGACAATATCTTGCTGCCGCTGACTGCATCAGTGGATTTACGTATTTTTGGAAAAAGGGGGTGCTTTTTTTGACCCGAATAACGTGGTATTTGGAAAATGAATAGATATCATTCACACTAATTATATTAAAAAAAAACCAACAAAATCGCGAAAGCGATACCTGAAACAAAATCGATAAGAAGTGTGCAATAGAGGGTTACAAAAAAAATCATTGACAGTACAAATATGAATCGATTTACTTGGTTTGTGGAAAATTAATACCTTAAAGTTCAACCAAAAACATGTATTTTTTTTATGGCTATACGTAACCTAATTATTGCAACAAAATCATCCGAAAGCTGACATTTTATTTCTGTTTGTATTTTCGTTCCCCTTAAAAATAAAACCAATTTAGAAATGAGTCGTGAATTTATTACAATAAATTTGTAAAAAAAAACCCATTAAATTTTGTATGTTCCATTGTTATAAGAAAGTCACTGTACTGTATGCGCCTAACGATCCAGTAATAAACCATTTCTCGAGCTAATCGTTTGTCTCATTCCTACAATACTTTAGTCACATTTTTTGGTATTATTCCATCCATCAGCTCGTATTCGTCCACTGCTGGACATAGGCCTCCCCCGTATTACGCCACTCTTGGCGGTCCTCAGTCATCCTCATCCAGCCGCCACCCGCAACGTCCTTCAGATCGTCAGTCCAGCGGGCACGGGGCGGCCTACACTGCGCTTTGCTGTACGTGGTCTCCATTTCAATACCTTACGGCCCCAACGGTTATCACGTCGGTGACAAATATGGCCAGTCCACTGCCACTTCAACTTACTGATTCAGCAGGCTATGTCGGTCACCTTCGATCTCTGACGGATATCTTCGTTTCAGATTTTATCCATCAGAGATATCCCAAGCATAGCCCGCTCCATAGCTCGTTGAGCGATCTTAAATCGGCGGATCAAGCCTTTGGTAAGAGAGCAAGTCTCAGTTTATTTTGTATTTAATTCTATTATTAATAAAAGAGGTAGAGCTGATGCCGGGCTCGACTGTGGAGGTACCACCATCTTACTTGGAGCCCCCCTCGAAGTAATTCCGGAGAGAGTAAGAGGACAGCTCACAGGCAAAAAACCAGGAGGCCCACCATGCCTGGGACCGGTGGATGGCGGTATATCCATCCCTAATAGCCGGGCCTTATATGGAAAAGACTGGTGATGCGCAGCGGCGTCACTGGTTCGAGGGTTCCGGCACCGCGCTCACCAACCCGCCTGCCCAGCGTGTGTGAGTATGTGCAATTCTTCCAGGATGACCGCCGGGAGTGGCAAAGTCCTGGAAAGGCTTATGCCCAGCAGTGGACGAACTAGGCTGATGGATGGATGGATTAATAGAATTACATACAAAATAAAAAGAGACAGAAGCAGAACATATATCTGCTATTATTCCATAACATCTACAATCCCTTGAAAATGGTGTACCTACTTAATATCCGAAACCGGTTGTAGAAGAAATATTATTTATAAATAAATAGTGAGACCATAGTACCTGAACATTTAATTCAAGAAGACGATGTAGTATCGATTCGGTATAACACGATTTAACTTTATTTGAGAGGACTAGAGTTAATTTAACCCTTAAACGCATAACATTTTATTTTTGTGTGAACTTTAAAACAGTGATAGAAAAATATGAAAATTTTTTATTGGTATAGTGTTATTAAAACAATTAAAAAAATTATTACTCGATATATTTCGGCCCTCGGTATGGGGCCGTCATATGAAAAGAAATATATATTTTTCTATTGAAAAGGGTTTTTACTAGAGATGAAACGGATATCCGGTTATTATCCGGTATCCGGCCTATCCGGCCATATATTTGGTATCCGGTATCCGGCCGGATAATAGCCAGTATCCGGCCGGATACCGGATACTTAACTCAGCATAAAAAAGTCGTTTAAATCACAAAATAAATTGTTTGAATCAATGATTGAATAATCCAAATTCACATAAAGTGAATAAGAGTTGAGATAAAGATAAAGACAAGCTTTACAGCAATTGTTGGGAATAAACGTTTGTGCTTTTCTTCATACATTACACCAGCTTCTTTTGCTCTCACAATATACCGAATGTAACTCAACAGGTCATAAAAACACATGGTCTAAGAATCATACTGAACAAGTTTTCCAAAGAAACATACTTTTGGAAATGAAAAAATATTTTCATGTTACTTTATTCATTTTGAAAACCTATTGTGAATTTTGAAAGGGCACTGGGCGGGCAGGTTTCATTTTTTTTCAATATGTTACTTTGGGAAATTTGTTCAGTATGAACAGTAGATTACGCAGTTTCCTAGATGCCTGTCCATTTATATACACCGCTGCAAGGAGACAAAATATACAAATTTACGAATTTCGTTAAGATCGGATAATGGTTTCGCGTTTGCAGACCAGCATTTGTATGATTGTGTTACGAAATTTACATTTTAAAATGATCGTCATTTAGAAAATGCACAAATAATCTCGCCCAGTTGCACCCGCACGCACCTTGGTGCATAATGTTTAGACTTGCTCAATTAGTGCGAAACGCATATCTTGAGCCGGATATTCGGCCGCCGGATATCCGGCTATCCGGCCAAGTGCCTCGCCGGATATCCGGTATCCGGTATCCGGCCAAATCACTATCCGTTTCATCTCTAGTTTTTACAAGAAAAATTTATTTGCTATAAAAATTCACTTTTTTTTTAAGTAAGTACATGTTTATTAGATTTTTTTTCCAAAAGCTCTCTTTATCAATTTTCCAAAAATACAAAAAAAACAAAGAAAAATAAATGAATAAATTTTAAATTAATATTGTTTATATGAGCTAAAAATACTAAAAATATATACTTACACAAAAAAATTCCGCAAAAAATATAATTATAATTACAAATACTTGTATAATTTTTGATACGCTGTGCATTTAAGGGTTAAGCGTTCTGTCTTTTTCTTTCTGTATCGAATAAGGTTAAAATAAGGTTAGTCCTGTCAAATAACACCGAATCGACACTCAGTTTCCAGTTTTACTAGTGACATCCGCAGGTACAAATTTTTAGAAAGTCCAGCTTATTAAACAAAATATTTACTTCAATATGCATAGCAAACATTAATCATAAAATAAATAAAGATACAAAAGTAAATTTACAAAAATTATCACATTTAGAAAAAATGGTCAAAATGTTATCGCCACCATTTTACATTTACCTGTTTCACGATTTCTCGTTTTACTACACAAGATATATTCTTATTATTTTAGTCCTATTCTTATTGTAATCGAATAGTTAAGGGGCTCCACAATGCTAAACATCAGTTTTGTATTAGATTCAGTTCCATCAATATAGAGGGTAAAAATTTGATATGGCTTTTTTTTTACACAATACATAATGATAATTATTAATAAATAAACATAATCACAATCACAGTCAAGGAATTCGTCCACTAACGACAGACCCTCGCTCGCTTGACAACGAATTCAGAAGGAATTTGAAACATGTCGCGTGTCGCGAAATAAATTCATGTAAGTCCATCCGTCTTCATACTTAATTATAAATTCAACTTCCAATAGTTACAAGTCTAAAAAATACTCACAATCTTCTTTTGATTATATTACTTTAAAAAAAGCGACTCAGTTTTCATATTTTAAAACCGATTGAAACGAAACCAACACACACAGATACTTACTAGAAAAAAACACATTTATTACATAAAGAAATTATAGTTAATAACTGAAGTTTTGCGTGCGCGGCATCTGATTAGAGCAGGATAGACAGTTAAAAAACAAAAGCGTTATAGCTCGGCTTCTTCGTGCGCGACCTTCCTGCGGGGTACAGACGTTGGCGGGGGCGAGGTAGCTTCGACTGCGACTGTCGGTGAGTGAAGCGCAGCAGCACGCGCTTCCCTTCCCCGCTACACCACCCGCCCCCGCTAACATCCTCGTACCTCGTCTCCGCGAACGTCTGTACCCCGCAGGAAGGTGGCGCACGAAGAAGCCGGACTATAGAGCAGAACTGAATCTTAGCATTGTGCAGCCCCTTAAGCGCGTTTTGTGTGTGTTACGCACACTAGAAAAGTGCGTGCACTGCTACAACCATAGCCAAATAACAGTGTATTAATAACATACTGTGGCCTAATGGACCTCGTGAGATAGAAGAACATCCTTCCCCTTTTTTTGTCAAACTAAACTATATTTTAGATCTATAAGGCATGAGTCTCCATTGCGATTGTATTAATTCTTTCTTGTTCTCGATTGTCCGTAGTTTAGTATCGTCTGTAAAGATATAACACAAGTACATAAGCTTCATTACAACATTATATCAACTAAAGAAATATAGGAAAATAATGTAGGAGTTTTGAAGCATCGAATTGGCCAAAATTCCAGACTAAAGAAAGAGATATTATTAAAACTCGCTTGAGCTGACATACTAAATTATTATTACACACGTGAGTGTTCAAGCCATATGTAATAATAATAAAGAAAGAAATCCGAAATTAATCCATGGACACGTAACAAAATAAAACCGGCCAAGTGCGAGTCAGACTCACGCACGAAGGGTTTCGTATTTATCTATAAAAACGGCAAAAAAAAAACATATCTATTGTATGGGAGCCCCCTTCAATATTTATTTTATTCTGTTTTTTAGTATTTTACTAACAGAAATACATCATCAATGAAAATTGCGACTGTCTAACTATCACGGTTGATGAGATACAGCCTGGTGACAGACGGACAGACAGCCAGACGGACAGAAGACGGAGTCTTAGTAATAGGGTCCCGTTGGTTACCCTTTGGGTACGGAATATATACTATACTATACTATACAAGGTGACTTTTTGATCATCGTCCAAATTCATACTGGTGGCTTGATAAGTGATCAGTATCTTGGATCAGTAACAATTTTTGTGAAATTCATATAATGAAATTTCGGCTTCCCATATAAATTCAGTTCCAGTCCCGAATGAATCACTATGGGGAGTCGAAATTTCATTTTACGAATTTCACCAAAATTGTTATTGATCCATGATACTGATCACTTACCAAGCCACCAGTATGAATTTGGACGATGATCAAAAAGTCACCTTGTATTGCATTAGCAATTTGCAAAACTCAAAACATAGGTAGTAGTCGTCCATAATATGAACAACTTTTTCTATGAGAGCTATACAAATTGTGTAACATGGAAACATGTACGACACGTGCTTGGGCAAGCACGCACACTAACACAACGTGCTATACACGACTTACCGATAAGCCTTAGCAATTTTCAGAAAAATCCATAACATGTCAAATTATTATTATGCTAATTTTAATAGCTAAAAGGAAAGGAGGTTAAAACCTAAGGGACTTGTATTTTACCCTTTCGCAATATTTGGATTTTTACAAACATCAATGATTTTTTAATCCTTGTAGGCATAATGACTTTCGTACCTTTGCCAATAACTATTTTCGTTTGTATTTAAAAAAAAATGGCGTGCGTAACCATAGAGCATGATATATAAAATGTCAGTGGTGATATAGAACATAGAACTAAAACCTCAGAATAAGGAATACAAATAGAAACCTGGCTAAAATAATACGCGGAGAAAGACACCTATCCTTGATTTTCTTACGACATTCTAGTGCGTTAGAGAGAGATGGATATGTATTAGTTTTTTCTTAATTAGGTAGGTTGTCACTAGTTCGTTGCTTTGCTAGTGATGTAACAATGTCGATTTTTGACTACGATAAATAAACCAAATCGAAATGAACCGCGACCAATCTCCTTACCACACATTATATCGTTTCAAAGTGTGAAAAAAAAGAGAATGCAGGAGGCACCGACCTTTCTGGTGACATCCTCTTGCTTTGGAAGGAGGCCAAGAGAATTAATAGCAAAGTGGTCTCTGTCTACCCCAGTGGGACACATGTTATATTGTGTAAATAAGGAATTAATAAAAGGATATCTTTCGTTTAGCATAATATTTTTTATTAAGTACAAATTACTATATCGTAGGCAGGTAGGTCCATACGTTAAGTCCAAAATTGTGCTTGTTTCTAGTACAAAAGTTGCTGTAGCTTGTATCAGAGATACAACCGTAAACTATTTAAGTGGACACTTTTTAAGTCGCCTCTTAACTCAATCAAATAGATGTTCGTTGATGTCGCGTCTTTGTTCAATCAAGGAGGAAGAAATTAATCGCAACAATAGAAATCATAATAATCATAGACTTATAGGATTCGTAATAATAATATTATGTCAATGATGAGCGATGACAGCGCAATTACTACAGAGGTAATTTCATTTTTTTTTTATTTCTATCAAATAAACATCAACTTATCTTGAATAAAAACTAATAACAAATGATGAACGATTAAAATACCTAATAACCTGTAATAAGAAATCAAATTATGCGCAGTTCAAGTCAATAAGCATTCCCAAAATTCATTTCACGATAGAACTACCCTGTCAAAGTACTTTTATTGTCAACCACTAAGTACGAAAATGTCTTGATCTGCGGAATTTCTTCGTGAAGTCGATCACGGCAGTAACGTGAACGAACAGGCCTTTCAGAACGATTTGCGAACATAGAAGTTTGCACTTTTCTAAACCACAGACATCCATAGGTACTGGCTCTGTTGCCTAAAATTGAAAAATGCGAGTTAATATACTATAGTAAAGTACAAGCACGTACCTACAAACAAGATTGATAATGCAATTATACATAATTATTTAAAGGTTACCAATGTGTCTGTATCTGGTAAATATAACGTTGGTAAGGCATCTGCTTTTAAAAGTCTCCATTTTAAATTTTCGTTTGGTCCAAAAGAATCCGACGTAAAGTGTTTCGAACAAATATGACTGCTTTTTTTAATTGTCCAATTTGTTCAATTTATTCGTCTAAGCCATTCACTTTTTAATTCTTCCCTTTTTGGAAATCTGTAACAAAAAAATATAGCGATATTTATTCGGCATTATTTTTCTTTTAACTCGCGCTGCAATGAGGGATTTTCTTTTCTTTTTTTTTTACTCTTCCCTAGTCGCTGGATAGATGGCGCTGAACTTGGTAAGTTACTGCAAGGAACGGAACGTCACATAATTTTTTGATTATTGCACTTGGATGTAATTTTGAGATCGTAAAACGAAACGTACATAAAAAAGTAATTAATGTCATTGTCACATCACATCACATCACAATGATATTTTGAAAATAAATAAATAATAACAACAAGGAAAAAGAAAAAAAAATAATTAGCAGTCTTTTTATGAGTTTTCTACGCCAGAAAGAAAATGTCCCAAGAGAAAAAGAACAGAAGTCTGTGCCTTGTGGATTTGTATAAAAATGGAGGCATACATCTTTTTCCTAAAGATGAAAGTCGTAAAGCGCAATGAGTACAAGCCATGGTACATTTTAAACCTGGACGGACCATAACAAAGCATTCGCACATAATATGCTCAGCACACATGTCATCAACCAACGAGCGTATGTGACGTGACGTGACGTGACGCAATGTTTTTTTTTCAATCGTTTTGGCTTTGGCACCTAGCAACGTAGTCAGTTCAATACCATCTACAGAGTTCTTGGAAACTATGTTTTTTTTTTATTACTCAAAAAGAAAACCTCTCATTAATCTATTATCCTTTATGCACGGCTGTCGCGGGAACCAATGTTCGATAGTTTGCCACACGGACTTTAGTACATCACTATACGAAAAAACATAACCTCTCATAGTCGGCAGAAAATCTATATAAAACAGGCAAATATCGGTGTAGAATTGAACACGAGTATGATTTACAAGAACTACTATTATTGTTACTGAGTTTTAGGTATGATCCTGCAACTTATTAACATAAAAACTATCAGAACTCACCGATGAAATGATATTGCTTCATTGTTGTTTTCTTTTCTTCCTGTATGCGATTTACAGCCTTCAATCGCACAAGACATTTTATTACAATGTTAAAAAAACAATCAACACAAACAATAATAAATCCCACTTTCACGAATTTAGAGAGGAAGAGCACCAAAATATTTAATTTCTCTCGGTGAAGCTGTAAATTTTCGCAAAATGCAATAGACATTTCGATGCCACCAAATTAAGATGTGATGCACGCAACGAACGATATTACAACACAACGATACAATGATGAGACATATTTAATTTGATGGTATTATAATATTTAAAATACATCCAAATTACATCCATCTGACATTTGTTTGGTTCAATCTAGTGACACACAAACCCTGCGTTCCGAAATATAATTATATCGCTAAAATCGATTACGAAAGTATGAAGTGAATGGCTTATGATCCATTGTCATTCTATTACGGACCGCAGGGCTGCCCTGCGGTCCGTAATAGAATTAAAATGGATCATAAGCCATTCACTTCATACTTTCGTAATCGATTTTAGCGATATAATTCTATTTCGGAACGCAGGGCAGGAAAAAATATAAAGTAAGTGCGGTCCGCTGTTTCATTCACTCGTACACAGGAGTAATTTACGTTAGATGAGTACAATGGCTAATGCCCAGTTCTTATTTTAGTCAATCTTCTATTTGTATTCCTTATTCTGAGACTAAAACATATGTTTTAGAGATATTTTGAAAAAAGTTCATTAAATAAAAAATAGCTGTCAATGTCAAGTATGTACCACTGAAATTTTATATATCATGCTCTATGGTTACGCATGGCATTTTTTTTTTAATACAAACGAAAATGGTTACACGTGTTGAGCATATGAACATGTCTCAATGGATTTTATATTACCTAACACGAAATGAAAACTTGTGGATTGTATTGTAACTGTCTTCAAATAAGGTCGTGTGCGTCCTCTACCGACCTTTATCCTGCATAAACTCCAAGAAGAGCTCATTGAACGCTCGCGCCGGCACCGCCATATTGATGTACGGGTAGCACGCGCCCGTCTCAGTCTTGGCGTTGCACACTATCACGCCGAGCACCTCCACGCGCAGAGAACGTGGTTCAGACGTGAGCCGGTAGATGGCGCCACCGCTGCAAAGAAATCGAAATACTGGTTTCAATGGACTCAGGTACTGAAAAAATTTCCCAAAGATAAAAAAAAAACATTGTATTGTTCTTATATGTACTATTTTTGCATATTTTATGAAATAAAAAGTAGCATATATCCTATTCCAGGTCTAGAACTACATATGTGCAAAGTTTCAGCCCAATCGATTTAGTAGATAGGTACGGCGTGAAGGAGTAATATTTCATCACTTTTCTATAGGAACTTGACACCCAATTGCCATCTCATGGAAACTGGTTTATGGGATAAAAAGTAGTCTGATGTAGCCAAGGGCGCATGATTTGTTTACTGGAGTTTTAAGGCGATTACCATCGCCAAATTAGCAGCTCGATATTTGTCACTACAAATATCAACGAAAACGACATTGAAATAACGTGGCTGTTACGACGCTCACTGCGTCCTTGAGAGGGCGAAACAGGAGAAAATTATACTTTTCACATGGACGTGAATAATCTTATGTTATATTTATAGCTATAAAGTTTATCTATTTATCAAAGCATAGATGAATTCAATCGGCCAAGCCACTCAGGAGCAGTAGGGAATTTGAGGTCAAAAAACACCATTCAGTAAAAAAAAAAAATCATGTAGAAGTTTTGGTGGTATGAAAATGAAAACTGTTGTATATGTTGTCTAAGAGTTGATTATTCATAATACATTTTTTCATTATTTTTGGTTTGGCCATAAACGAGGAGTAGGCTTTAGAAAGTACCCATTTGGCAATAGTAAGGGCCTTAAGTAGGGAGACAGTAAAGTCGATTCTGTAGACTTTAATTTTAGTTTTACTGCTGTGACAGCAAAATTTTCTTCATTTCAAAATAGTCCTTAAATGTAAGCCACAGAAGCTTTGGAAAAAAATAAGTTTTGACAGTACTAAAACTAAAATGAAAGCCTTAATAATAATAATATGATATGGGTCTCATCACTGTCAAGGCTTTTGTAAAAATTGGTTAAAGTATTTGTATAGTATAAATTTTATGTTAAAAAAAGATAGCAAGACTAATATAATGGGCGTAGGTAGGCATTTATTTATACAAGGTGACTTTTTGATCATCGTCCAAATTCATACTGGAGGCTTGATAAGTGATCAGTATCTTGGATCAGTAACAATTTTTGTGAAATTCGTATAATGAAATTTCGGCTTCCCATATAAATTCAGTTCCAGTCCCGAGTGAATCACTATGGGGAGTCGAAATTTCATTTTACGAATTTCACCAAAATTGTTATTGATGCATAATACTGATCACTTACCAAGCCACCAGTATGAATTTGGACGATGATCAAAAAGTCACCTTGTATATGTAACATATTAGTTTAGTATGTAGCATGGATCGTATTGTTCGTCCATGGTATGTAGCATGGACGAAATACTAGGTATGTAGTATAGGATGGGATTTAGTCGCCCGCCTGGATTCGTGCTGGGGGCTCGGTTGGTGATCATTGAACCTGTTCCTGGTCCCTGGCCGGGTCTCCGGTATGTGTTCGGGCGGTTGATTGGATTTCACCTTGTATAATATATATTTTACCTATCATTTTAATCGTATATATATTGCTAAATAAATTAAATAAACCTTTAATTTAGTTCATGTACATTTATTATTTTATAAGATTAAATTTTGACTTGTGAAACGTGTATTATATACCTACTTTGCAAAATCAACTATTTCAATTTAAATTTGAATTGGTGCAAATTTCATACACAAATGCCCATGGTCTTTTGTGAGCGACGTTAAACTGGCGGGGGAAGCTGAGTGTCGCTGTCTTACGTAGTAATAGTTAATATTCATTGCTGTAAGCTCGCGACCATCTCACCTGAACCCGGACTGCACGCAGCACGAGGTCTGGATCATGGAGGGAGACACGTTGGTCACGTGACCACCGGTCACCGTCGGCCGGAGGTCCTCGAGGTTGTTCTCGTTGAAGTACGGGTAGCCCGCTGCTAGAACCGATTCACCTGGCAAAGGAAATTGATTCAATACGGGCTGAACTTTTGGACGCAGTAAACCCGCCAACGGTTGATGGTAATCGTCTATACGAACAACTTTTACTATGGAGCCAACCATGGAATCGCTAAACAAAAATGTCCCCAGCTAGGAACTGTCCATATATTGGATACTTACCTATGAAGTTAACAAAAGTTTCTTACAGATTCAATAGAATGAGAATGGACATTTCCATGTATTGAATCTTACTCGTACAGATCAGTGGGTCTACCGCGTAATTCCCATTTTCATCAACATTAACTTGAGATTGAAATTTGACGTGCGTGCGACGACGCCCGCCTAACATGCCATCTCTTTTGCACACGTTGAATTTCGCATGCATTTGCTTGAAGTTGATACAAATGAGAATTACGCGGTAGAGCCCCTGTATGGAAATATCCATTACTTTTGTTTGAAAGTTTATTTCAAGGTTTTACATCTAAGTATTAAATTTTGTTTTTATTTATAATTAAATCTTGAAAAACAGTTCGGTCTAAATGCCATCCATTTCCATAATAAGATTCGTAATATTTTATTACAGCTGACACTTGAAAAATTAAATTAATGTTGCTGTTAGCTTAGTGTTGTTTTGTTGCATTCATACACAAAGGAAATGATATAATATTAATTTGGCATTCCTAAAAAAAATGCAAAAATGTTTTACGTACTGAAAATTAAGTTTCCTTGAAATTCTCCATACAAAACGCCGATTTCATATGTCAGGACCTAATATTACGTCATTTGAAATCAGACGCGGGCGGTCTGCGCATGATGGTTATACATTCTGTGTAAAAACTATCGGGAATTGTTCAATAAAACCAAAAAAGTAATTTATTCGCCAAAATTTATTTTGTCGCCTTCGAAATAGGCCCCTTCGCTTGCAATACAGCCACGCCAGCGCTTGACCCATTCCTCCATAAATTTTTTGTAAGCTGATTGGGGGATAGTCTTCAACTCCTTCAGCGAATTTTCTTTTATAGCTTCAATCGACTCGAAACGTCTTCCTCGAAGTGGTAACTTCAGCTTTGGGAACAGGAAAATGTCAGACGGAGCCATATCAGGTGAGTACGGCACTTGGTCGATGACATTAGTCGAGTTTTTGGCTAAAAACTCTTGCACGATTATGGCTTTTTGCGATGGTGCATTATCATGGTGTAAAATCCACGAATTGTCGTTCCATAAATCTGGCCGTTTTCGGCGGATATTCTCACACAAACGCCTCATGACGCCTAAATAACATTCTTTATTCACCGTTTGTCCCTCTGGAAGAAATTTATAGTGCACTACACCCCGGCAATCGAAGAAAACTATCAGCATAACCTTGATTTTCGAGCAGCTTTGACGCGGTTTTTTGGGTTTCGGTTCATTTTCGAGGCGCCATTCTGAAGACCGTTGACTTGTTTGCATACCGTACTCATAAACCCATGTCTCGTCGCCAGTTATTATGCGGTTCATGAAGGTGGAGTCCGAAAAAGATCGGGAAATCATGTCTTCAGCAACCTCTTTCGATGCTCTTTTTGGACAAAATTGAGCTCTTTTGGAACTAATCGTGCGGCGACGCGTTTCATGCCCAAAATGTCCGTCAGAATATTATGAACGGACTTAAAAGATATGTTTACCTCTAGAGCTAACTGTCTAAGACTCATACGACGATTTTCAAGCACCAGACTCTTGATTAGATTGGTGTTTTCATCATTCGCAGCGGTTGGGGGTCGACCAGAACGAGGCAAATCAGTTACCACTTGTCGGCCTTCTTTAAATACTTTATACTATGCATAAACCCGTGTTTTTTGAGATATACGAATCATCGTAAGTCTTCTGCAACATTTTTAGTGATTCGGCACAGGAAATCTCGTTTGATACGCAAAATTTAAGGCAAACTCTTTGTTCAACAAATGCTTCCATAGCAAAATCGCAGAACACTTAAAACAACGAGATACAAAAACAGCAGCTGTAATTACACTGAGTGACATAATGCACTCAAAGTTCGCGTGGTAACTCATTACAGTCCTACCAACTTACGAAAAAAAAAGTAGGTTGATATGTTTACCGCGCGTTCTGTAATTTATCAATTCCCGATACTTTTTACACAGAGTAGTATTAATAAACATTAATAATAGTTATTTTAAATAAACAAAATAAATATTTTAATAAAACATATTTTTTATTTCAGATTTAATCCTTCTTCTATTATAATATGTCTTTTGAACATATAAAATGCGACATCTGTCTGTCTACCTGTTTATTATACAACGTGTAACAGAAAGGTAACCATATTTGAAGAGCTTATTCAGTCAATGGTATAGGACAACTTTTACTATGGAACAAACCCTGTATCTCGAAAAAAAAATACTATTTCATAGAAAGATGCAAATTATGTTGGAAGGGCAGATTTTTTGTTCGAGATTTCAGGTTTGGTTCCATAGTAAAAGTTGTTCTATAATATTGGCTGAAAAAGATCTTCAAATATGGTTACACCTATCTGTTACACATTGTATAGAATGAAACTAGTCACGGGTTTCGATGTGATTTACTTGCTTAAAGTTAAACGTCAGTCGCTTAGCGCAAAGAGCAAAACTTAACTTTGTTTTTATCGTTTTAAAGTTAAAAATTGAAAAACCTTTTGGTATGTGGCAATTGACACCAATAGTTCAGTATTAGTGATGTTTAAAAAGTTTGATATTTAATGCACAATTAGTTATGATCTTGTCCAAACAATGTTAAAACAGCATTTTAAGTTGGTTTTAGAAGATTATGATCAATTGTGTATATAATTTCAAACTTTTGCTATTTAAACCTCACTAATACTAAACTTTTGGCGTCAAATGCCACATACCAAAATACTTTTTAATTTTTAACTTCTAAACAAGAAATACAAAGTTAAGTTATGCACTTTGTGCTAAGCGACTGACGTTTATCCTTAACTGACAGCGTTCTTCTGGGAAGGTTCAAGGCGCTACGGAAAAAAAATCGACACTTTAAGAACTTGCATATCTACTTCAGTAAATAATGTATTATTTTGATAAAACAGAAACCCGATTGGAGAAATTTGGCTCCATACAAATATTTATTGAAATAACGTCTTTTTCGACACCAATTCTCCTGATTTGACAATTTGGAATGACATATGGACTGCAATAATTATATTTTATTAGATGGGTTTTAACGGTATATAGGACCTGAGGGCCTATTATGTATCATTAGTTGCCATCTGGACTGGGTGTCTTTGATCAATAACATAGATATACTATCGAATTCCGATTGTCTAAGGATATGTTCGCACTTGAAGTGACGACATAGTTCGTTAATAGTTCAATACCCACTAAAGCTAATTTTGAAAGTTCAGTTTTTATCTATGTTTTTGACGATAGGCACCTAAAGTAGGGCCACTGAGTGAGTTTACTCAACATTAGACACGTCATTCAACATTCAACATAATGATACAAAAGGAAAATGTGCCAAAACCAGTGGCGTAGCTATCGGCGGGCTATGCGGTGTAGTGCCCCGGGGCCCCCAAGAGATGTTTAAATATCTAAATCGAAAAAAGTATTTTACTATCCTTTATTTTCGTTTAGTTTAACTTCGTCATTGTTTTGTTTTTAATTAAATATTATTGCGTAACTTGTTGGCGACCTCAAACACGACCTATGAAAAATGAGAAACTTTTTTTAAAAAAATTCTTTGTTTCTATACGAATTCTATTGCACAATAAAGCAACATTCAAATCGAAAAATAATAACCGAAACAAGTTGTACATCACTATCAACAATGAAGTATTACATTTTTTAATTCACACTTGCTTATAAATAATTACGATACTTTGTAGGCATTTAAACGTCATAGGCGCCATCACTCAGTGGCTCTACTGTAGTACAGTTGGCAACTAAAGATACAGAATAGAGGGGGGTTAAACGAAATTTTGATAGCAACTTTAGTACATTTTATATTAATAAAAAACCGACTTTTTGCTACTTTTTCTCGAATCCATCCCTCTCGCACTGAGGGTTTTTTCGCATATGGAGTAACAGGGACGCTAAAACTTTTACATATCGCCTTAAGCATCTACAAACCCTTCTTCGCCACTTCGTCAGCAAATATCGCCGGAGTGAGATGATGCCAATGTTCCGAGTTGGAGTAGAGAAGGGCTAGGTCGTACGCTTTGTCGTCCGCCGTCTTGTACCGCACTATTGCTGTCTCCTTCACTCCTTGACAGTACACCGACACCTTCGCTATTGAGTGCTGAAACAAACAAACAGCGCGTTTGAATAACTAACGGCCAGTTGCAGAAAGGGTTTTTAAGTTTAATGAAACTTTCTTTGTCAAGAACAATGTAAGGGACCGCATCAACTTTAAAGGTTCATTAAACTTAAAAACCCTTTCTGCAACTGGCTGTAACTATGTCAGAATCTGACTTGACACTGGCAAAAAAGTGGCGCTTAAAATATTACGAAGACACAAAAAAAAAGGTATTCAAAGTACAAATTTAATGTTGTATGTGTGCCAGCGTGACATTGTAATATCCGATAGTTTATCATTTTACTAGGTTAGGTTACTTTATAAACAACCGTGAAAAAACCTTCCGTCTAATTATAAAAACTAACCAGTGAAATTATAAACTATAGGATTTTACAATATTACGGTGACATACAATACTTGAAAAAACTTATATCTACAAAATTTACGACACAAAACTGCAAATAAATCAGCATTTTCAGTATTTGTTGTTTAAACGCAGCTAATGGTACATAATATACAGAAATTACAAATTTATAATGGTCAAAAAATTACAACTTTGATAGACCATTATTTCTTTATTTTTAATATATATATTTATTTTATACTCTACTTAATAAACTATAAACACATGCTAGGGTAAAAAAAAATACATTGTGTCTCCTCTGAAAATATTTAAATTACATTTTTAATTCGATATTCGGTTTTGAGTCAACAATTTAGACATCAAAATTTCATCTCATTCAGTCTAAGAGCTAGAGACCCGTGACATACGGGCGGACGGACAGACGCGTTTTGCCCTTTAGGTACGGAACCCTAAAAATTGATACCCACGGGGTATACAAAAAACCTCGAAAGAGCATAATTTTTCAACATTATCATGTCGTGTCGCCCCCTTATCTTCGAAACAAGAAAACCAAAAAATATGAAAAAAATCATGATTAACTAAGTAAAGATTATAGAAAAATATAGCGGCTAAGATATTAGGGTTCTGTACGCAGGGGGAGCCGCGAATTGTTTGTCACGCGCTACCAACGACATAGCTGCGCGCTACCATTTTATCATCTTGTTTTTGTCGCGTTAATGTTGCTATGACATTTATATTGTTGTAATTTACCATGTTTTTATGGTTCCGTGCCCGTATTGTGTGTTATTATGGAACTCTATCTGCGCGAGTTCGACTCGCACCTAGCCAATAGTGTAAATAAATATATTATTACACTGAAAGGCAATATGAAAGACAACTCACGTTTTTGACGACATGAGCGCACGTGGCGACGTAGCCGCCGCCGAGGTAGACGCCAGCGCCCCACGCGGCGCCGCACCGAACTAACACCGTCGTGCTGTCTATGCTCTCTGGATAGACGAGAAAGGGGAACATTGAGCCGTCTGAACACATACACATATTTCGTGGGACATCTGGTTGGACGAAGTTCCTTTAGATACTGAGTCAACAAACGTGCAAGCCACCGCTCTCGTCTTCACCCTACCCCGTACTATGAAACCCGTTAAGATGCGTTAGCGATAAAGAAGTGTATGAAAGCGATACGATGAAAGCGTACCGGTCAAAATGTAACACTTTTTTCGTTATAACCCTCAACCGCCAAGCGTCTGGATATACCCGGTATATCTCCGACGGGGTGTTACCGAGTGTGCACTGTCACTTTAACATTCAACACTCGTAGGTCCTCTTCTCGCCGACGATTTTTACGTCCTAATGTGATAGGGAACTAACCTTATCGCCACACTTCGAGCACAAATAACACGCTATATAGGGCAGGGCATACAGGTTTAGCTCACAGTGTTTTCCTTCACCGTTCAGCGAGTGTTAAGGCGATATGTAGTAGCGTCCCTTTTTACTCCATATGCGAAAAAACCATCAGTGCGAGAGGGACGGATTCGAGGAAAGGTAGCAAAAAGTTGGTTTTATATTAATATAAAATGTACTAAGGTTGCTATCAAAATTTCGTTTTACCAGGTCCTAGATACTGTACCCATCTAATAAAATATAATTGCAGTCTATATGTCATTCCAAATTTTCAAACCAGGAGAATTCGTGTCGAAAAAGACCTCATTTCAATAAATATTTTTATCGAGCCGAATTGCTCCAATCGCGTTTCTGTTTAACAGGTCTCTAGAAAGATTCCAAAAATAATACACTATTTTATCAAAATAGTACATTATTTACTGAAGTAGATATGCAAGTTCTAAAAGTGTCGATTTTTTTTCCGTAGCGCCTTCGGAAACTGTTGCAGTTGATTCTATATTCGTTTCAAGCATCATACATATCATCACGCTTTTCTCCCAGCGGGGTAGGCAGAAACTACAAATCTTCATCCTCCAACGGACCTTACATCTTTTTTGCTTTTCCGCACTCAAAAATCAAAAATATTTATTTCGCATAATTAATCAGTACAAAATTTCAGTAGCTCCCAAACTAGAGAATAGGTTAATTTGTACCTTGAGCTCCGGACCCATTAGAAGTCTTTTTAATTTTTTTGATGGTAAAGTACGTTTCAAATACCAAGGCCCCATTGCACTTTAGACGGTCATTAGACGTTAACAATAGGATTAGTGATAACAAAAGATACCTGGCCAGATACGCGTGCTAATTTGATGTGCTCCAAATTAGATAACAAAAGGCAAACATTATGAGCCCCATTTATAAGTTTCTAGTGCAATAGGGTCTTGGTATTTGAAACGTACTTTATCTTTTGTTATCACTTATCCTATTGTTAACGCCTAATGACCGTCTAAAGTGCAATGGGGCTTTGGTATTTGAAAAGTACTATAAGCGTCGGTAAGATCTACGAGTCGGATAAAGGGCGCGCGCCTAGAAACTGGGAGAGTGACACGACACGCTGCATAACTACACACCCGATTAGCTCTTTATTACTTACTGAGTATCTCATGATAGAGGGGGTGCGGGGAGACGGCGGGTCTCGGCGAGTTGACCCTCAACTTGGCGGCCAGTACCGAGGTCAGCGGCGCCGCCAAGGTCAGGCCGACCCACTCGCCGCGCCACCACGACACGCTGCATACTACACAACCGATTAACTCCTTTCTGGAAAATAATACGGTGTCAAACTTTAAAGTTTTGTCGTTTACATATTTGCCGCCAATTTTGAATTTAGAATTGTTCAATATTCAAATTGGTTGGAATTTAGAATAGCAAAACAATTAAAAGAATTAGGATTGGAATTATTCCCATGGCTTCATTTTTTAAAGATAAAAAAAAAATACGATTTACGTCATTTTAGGACACAGTTTTCATTATTTTGGTATATAAATTAACCATTATTTTTATGATTTTTTAAAGAATTGTCCGATATGACGTCACTTGAGAATTTTAGAAATTACACTGATTGTGATGTGTGATTGCATAAAAAAAAAGTGATCTGTCTCTGTCTGTCTACTCATCTGTCATTTTGCTGTCAAATTAGTCGGAAGCAAATTATTATAAATTTATCTTGATAGCAAAGGACACATTTCTAAACAGCCATTTCTCAAGTGACGTAACACGAAGGCAAATGGAAGTTGCAGCTTTTTCGTAAAAATATCCATCATCTTGAGGTTTTTTAGATCACAGGTTCATCAAGTATCTATATCGTCATAATTCAAATTGTTATGATTAGCATATGAACGATTATTTCTCCCGCTGTTTTAGTACGAAGATTCGGTACCAGAAGTGCCAGAAGGCACTGGTCGACGCGCCGACGACAATGCGACGTGCGCGATTCAGTCCTATTGCAGGGATATTGACGGCAAAACTTATGAGGGCGTAAAGGTCCTCTAGAGACCCGTAAGGTCAAGATTTTGCCACCCTCCCGCCCCCCTCGATCCGGGCCTGACTTACTTATCTCCATCAGTGAATATGGGTCCCCCTTCTGACCCCAGGGCGGTGGCCGCGTCTGTGAGCAGCAGCGACGGCCGCTGTCCCACCACGCCGCAGATGGACCCTCGAGTGACAGCGTTCAGGAACACCTGGGACACAATGCGTTTACAATAAGGATAGGATCAACCGTGGACCATGTTCCCTCTCGCGATATCGCTAGACAGAACGAGAGAGATATATGGTTTAATTCCTTCCATCCATCCATCAGCCTAGTTCGTCCACTGCTGGACATTAGCCTTTCCAGGACTTTGCCACTTCCAGCGGTCATCCTGTAAGAATTGCCCATGCTCACACACGCTGGGCAGGCGGGTTGGTGAGCGCGGTGCAGTCTGTTCCATATAAGGCCCGGCTATTAGGGATGTATATATCGCCATCCATCGGTCCCAGGCATGGTGGGCCTTCTGGTTTTTTGCCTGTGAGCTGTCCTCTTACTCTCTCCCGAATTACTTCGAGGAGGTCTCCAAGTAAGATCTAGGGGGTCTCCAAGTAAGATCTCTCCCCCGCTGCAGGATAAATGTATAGTCAACGAGTAGATGTTTGTAATTGGAGTATGCAGTTGAAGCTCCTCAATAAATAAATAAATGATTAAATCTACGGGCTAGTTCCATTATTGTTCTAAACGCATAATACGGAATTATATTGTTGATAATTGTTGGCACTAGGTGTGAGTGATCAGTGGGTTGAGTTGACTTTGACAAAAATTAAATATTTTTGCAAGTGGTCAACTAAGCCCGCAGCTACCCCTGCCTGGGTTGAGTTGCCTCCTAAATAATACATTATTTTGCAAGTGCAATGTTCAACATAGCCCCCGGGCTGAGTAAGTTGCGGGCGGGGTTGACCCCGAAGCGTTTCGGACATCCCCTCAAGCAGTAAATCCGGCTACTGAGAACTAACCTCGTTACCAAAAGGAGTGGAATGTATCTGCAGTGCCGCTCCCCTCTCTGGCGGAGGTCGCACCATGTCAAACAGTTCTGATAGCGGCCGCAACGGTTTCAGACCTGAAATCAATCATAACAAGCGTGAAATGCGTTAATATAACAAAGAGGAAGATACTGTACAGTACTAAAGTAATAATGCGCATACAAATCTTCGCCATTGTTCGGCAAAGTTCGTAATTCCTTACACTTTCTATGCAAATGTACGAGTATATGTTCTATATAGGGAAAAGAAAACCAGATTTCAAATGTGATGTGATTGGCTAGAAATGAAATCACAAATAATTTTTAGCCAATCACGATGCCTTTGAATGCGATAGCGATAGATATTGACGTTAGACATAAGGCTCCTGAACTATGCTAAACAAGAGCGTCGACTAAAAGCATTCTACCTGTGCACTGTCTGCATAACCTTGGCATCACATGAGAGGACAGGGTCACGAATAAGAGGGTACTTGGACCTGCACAGCTGCCCAGCCTCATAGCCCTGCGGATCTACCGCGTAATTCTCATTTTCATCAACATCAACTTGAGATTGAAATTTGACGTGCGTGCGACGACGCCCGCCTAACATACCATCTCTTTTGCACGCGTTGAATTTCGCATGGATTTGCTTGAAAGTGATACAAATGAGAATTACGCGGTAGAGCTCCTGCTCAAAGAGCGACATTTGCGCTGGTTGGGCATGTGTACCCTGCTCGGGCACCTGCAAATAGACCCTGCTCACCTGCCAAGATTTGTCCACAGAGAAGATGATTTGCTTGGACCTTAGAATAATATTGTTCTGAGGCTTGGACGCACGGATTCTTGGACGATTTCGTCCAAGATGATTTGTCATGCTCCGCAGTCGCGGAGCAGACGGAAATAGGTAGGCAGGGTGAAGTAGGTTTGATATCAAGGAGGTTATTGACGAGACATATTTTTAATTTTAAATAGCTATGGTCAGTGAGGTGACAGGTGACACTTAAAATGTCAAAAACATATGGCGGGTACATTGCAAGGCGATCCTCCAGTGCATTGCTTGGGCGATTGTTATAGTAATATAATTGAATATGGGTTCGTGTAAGCCGTCCAGCGGTAGTAAGCGTAACTATTACCGGTATTACGATACTCCAGAAGGAACTGATATACCTAAAAAGGTTTGCAGTTCCGTTTTGTGTAATTTTGTTTAACATCTCGTAGAAAACACTCTTGTACACAGAGATTTCTTGTACACAGTTCCACTATTATTATTTTTTCTCCACACTACACCTAACGGGACCAGGTGGTAGAGCTGATGCCGGGCTCGACTTTGGAGGTACCACCATCTTACTTGGAGACCCCCTCGAAGTAATTCGGGGGAGAGTAAGAGGACAGCTCACAGACAAAAAACCAGGATGCCCACCATGCCTGGGACCGATGGATGGCGGTATATCCATCCCTAATAGCCGGGCCTTGGAACAGACTGGTTACGAGCAGCGGCGTCACTGGTGAGAGAGTTTCGGCACCGCGCTCACCAACCCGCCTGTTCAGCGTGTGTGAGTATGGGCAATTCTTCCAGGATGACCACCGAGAGTGGCAAAGTCCTGGAAAGGCTTATGTCCAGCAGTGGACGAACTAGGCTGATGGATGGATAGGCACCTAATCGGTTTCGAATATTAATTCGTTTAAACGGGCTTTTTAGGTCTGGAGAAAAATGAATTAATATTCGAAACCGGTTGGGTGTAGTGTGAGGAAATAAAAAATAATAGTGAAACTGTGTGCAATAGTGTTTTTTTCGAGCTGCTTTCCAAGTTTCGTCAAGTGCCGACAATTGCTAGTATACATTTTAATTTGGTTTAAGTCATTATGTTTCATGAATTCAAAAAATTTTACACAAATTCTTGTACTATCATTTCCCAAATATAATATTTGTTAAATAAAAGTATAAGAATTTGTGTGTGATTTGTTAAAGATGATATATCACTAGATCCATCAATCGAACAAAATTCAAAATTCAAAAAGTTTATTTTGCAAATTTTAATCTTATATAAATATATGTAATAAAATAATAAATGTACATGAACTACTTAGATTAAATGTTTATTTAATTTATGTAGCAATATATATACGATTAAAATTATAGGTAAAATATATATTATACAAGGTAAAATCTAATCAACCATATCGAGTCTCTGTTTATCGGTATCGGTAACGGTATCGCCGATTATTTACTTCGATAATCGGTATCGGTATATTATTATACAAGGTGAAATCCAATCAACCGCCCGAACCCATACCGGAGACCCGGCCAGGGACCAGGAACAAGGTTCAATGATCACCAACCGAGCCCCCAGCACGAATCCAGGCGGCCGACCAAATCCCATCCTATATACTACATAGTAATAGGTTACATATATAAATACATGCCTACCTCCGCCCATTCGATTAGTCTTGCTAAGAAGAACGGGCAAGAAACTTGGCAAGATCATGTCTTTTTTTTTTAACATAAACTTATACTATACATCAAATTACTTATATCTACTTTAACCAAGGGATAAGAAAATACAAGACATCCATCGAATATTTCACAAATTCGGTATAATTCTGTCAATGAACGCTCTAAAAGAGGTTCTGGATGGAAATGGTTGGATCGAGATTTTTGAGGACCTCAATTCCGGGCTCGA
This sequence comes from Ypsolopha sequella, assembly GCA_934047225.1. NCBI lineage: Eukaryota > Metazoa > Arthropoda > Insecta > Lepidoptera > Ypsolophidae > Ypsolopha > Ypsolopha sequella. Next base: position 3,872,102 of record OW204002.1, on the reverse strand, counting down.
GATAACTATCACGACCATGGAGATAAATCTCTGTATGGAGATTTTATCTCCATACCTAAAGACCAGTCAAAATATCTCGCTGATTTACGACCAAAAATCTATGAATGGAGATCGTTAGAATAGCATTCTTTTTGTTTTCGACGGAGATAAGCAGTTTCTCGCCTGATATTTAGACCATGGAGATCATTTCCATTTTTTTGGTGTTTGGCTTCTATCTCAAAAGTGTTGCGTTGTAGCTAAAAAGTGGCTGATAATACGTTAAAGTCTATACAATTGCCTACAAGACATTATCCCGTATTTCTTACAGTAACCCCCCCCTCCTTACTACTCTATGATCAGTCGAGCTGTAGAAATCTTCTTGACGTTACTGCTTCCTTCTATCGTGCAAATTAACAGATGGCAGTAACAACCCGCTACGGAACCATGGCGGGCATGGTGCTGGGCACATACGACGTGCTCATGTACTCCCACGCCGTCGGTTTTCCGAACGTGTTGAGGCGATACGCCTTCCACGTCGTACCGCTGGCGGCCATGGGCGCCACCTTCGCGGCCGTCACTAATGGGGTACAGATAGCACGCGAAAAGAATGATATGCTGAACTATTTCCTTGGTAATTATTTCCTTATTATACTGATGATAATGCTGTCATGGTAGTAGAGCTGATGCCGGGCTCGACTGTGGATGTACTACCATCTTACTTGGAGACCCCCTCGAAGCAATTCGGGGCAGAGTAAGAGGACAGCTCACAGGCAAAAAACCAGGAGGCCCACCATGGCTGGGACCAATGGATGGCGGTATATCCATCCCTAATAGCCGGGCCTTATATGGAACAGACTGGTGAAGAGCAGCGGCGTCACTGGTGCGAAGTTTCCGGCACTGCGCTCACCAACCCGCCTGCCTACCGTGTGTGAGTATGGGCAATTCTTCCAGGATGACTGCCGAGAGTGGCAAAGTCCTGGGAAGGCTTATATCCAGCAGTGGACGAACTAGGCTGATGGATGGATGGATGCTGCCATCCTGGCACACTGAACTGCTTTCGGTTCTTCCACATCCATCAATGTAGTCATAAGATCTCTTCTATTCCGGGTGATTTAGACTTTGCCCCTCTCCAGTATGTCGCCAATTTGGTGAGCATACGTCCTTCTACGATCGGTCGGTTTCCCGTTTCCTTCCTCTCAAAGTCACCCATTTTTTAAATTGAGATCAAAATCATTAAAACTTAAATATAGGCGAGATCAAGAACCCCTTTGGTAAAAAAGCAGCAATAAATTTCGGACCATTTATTTTAGTTCTACAAATTACAAAAAATAAATACTTTTTCATATAAAATACGTTAATGAGAAGGTTGGTGTTGCTTTTTTGCAACAAAATTAGTGATATTTGGGTTTATATTAGTACTGAGTTGTAGTCACAAATCGGATTTCACTTTTAATCTATTTCTGTATTTGTTTTTAGTATACACAAGAGCAGAGAATACCTTTTCACAGAGGTATGTCGTTGAGAAAACGCCTGTTGGCTCACATTCGCCGTGTTACTTAGTAACACGGCGTGCGTAGCATTTACGAGACTTTTGGTGTCATTTATTTATGATTGTTATCCATAGATTAGGCTGCGGACCCCCATACATATGCTCGGGGACCCCCAGGGGTCCGCGGACCACAGGTTAAGAAACGCTGAGTTAGGGTATTCTTTTATGTAGGTACATAGACAAGCGTATATTCAATCGATGCATCTATGCGTTAGACACATTATAGAGACAAGCGGACAGATTATTCGGTGCGCAGTGATAATGTCCACATTGCTTTACGGCAGGAGGCGTGGCGTGCGGTCCGATCCTAGCCGCGTACGTCGGCTCCTTGCACGGCGTAGTGGCAGGCGGGTTCGTGATGGGCGCCCTGGCTGTCGGACAGAAGATCGCAGTGGACCAAGGAGTGCCAATGTTCATACCGAAAAAGGTCCATCAGGCGACGAACAACGCCTGGTCGTGTAAACATGACTGGACTCTCGCGAAAGACCCTAGGAAGGCTATAGGTTTGATTGTTCGTTTGTACAAGTAGTAAAGAACCTTTTGGAGTTTGTATTTATTTAATAGTAGTTTATGCTACTAGGGCGAAAAGGAATAAATTACGAGGACGATTTAAAACACGAGCGTAGCGAGTGTTTCAAACGTAACCGAGTAATTTATTGCTTTTACGCCCGTGTATCATACTACATTTTTCAATGCATAGTGTGAGGAAATGAAAATAAATATAATCTTGTGAACTTTAAATTATAATTGGCTCAAAAGGACTGTATCCAGAGCTGTTAAACAGTGGAGAAAAAAAAAGTATAACATCTATGGTACACAGGAAAGGCTGCAGGTTAGCCAACCATTATAAATAAATTAAAAAAAATAATAATAATAAAGCCCTAGGGCAAAATAATCGACTTTTTGTTCGGTTTTGATGCATAAAAAGTGGGCCTTTACGAGCACATGCATTGAAAAAAATATTAAATAGATCATCATGTCACGTCACTCCCCCCCCCCCCCCCCCCCGAGGTGTGCCTATCTACAGCCTGTATAATAATATTTATTCATATTCATGATTTCATAATTCCTATAATTCAATAGCTATTTCCTTTATTGGGACAAACTGAAAACCAGCGCTGTCAGTTGCTTGCAACTAGCAGCATTTGCTGAGGTTGGCTCTTTTTGCCACTTTATTTAATTTTTTTTCTCTGTGCGTTGTGTTTCTTTTTTGTGGCAAATAAATACTTTTCACTTATTTATTTTTGGTTTGTGAATTAATTTCAAGGTTTTATATCTACGTATTCAATTTTGTTTTTATTATCAGTTTGATAACCTTCAAAAACAGTTCGTCTTAAATGCCATCCATTTCCATGATAAGATTCGTAATATTTTTTTACAGCACACACTTTTCAAAAATTAAATTAATGTTACTGTTAGCTTAATATTGTCTCATTCATACAAAAAAAGAAATTACATCATTGGGATTTGTCATTCCTAAAAAAATGCAAAAAGTTTAGTACTGAAAATTGAGTTTCCTTCAAATTCTCCTAGAAAACGGCAACTTCATATGAATGAATGAATGAATATGTTTATTTATTTCAAAGATAACTTACTTAATCTAAATACATCCCACAAAACCAAGTAGAAATTTGGTTTGTCTATGGGGAGGGAGTCGCACTTCTTTTTATATAAATTATACAAGGTGACTTTTTGATCATCGTCCAAATTCATACTGGTGGCTTGGTAAGTGATCAGTATCATGCATCAATAAACATTTTGGTGAAATTCGTAAAATGAAATTTCGACTCCCCATAGTGATTCACTCGGGACTGGTACTGAATTTATATGGGAAGCCGAAATTTCATTATACGAATTTCACAAAAATTGTTACTGATCCAAGATACTGATCACTTATCAAGCCTCCAGTATGAATTTGGACGATGATCAAAAAGTCACCTTGTATAGTTATGTACTAAATTATAAGTAGTTAGGTACATTAATAGTAAATAATAAAATGCTATTTTAATCTGTCAATGTTTTCATGTTTTGTAAAAGGTAAGTTTTATATAACTTCGCGACGTTTACATAATTTCATATGTAAAGACATATTAATATTTGCCCGAATAATACGACATAAGTTCATTGATTGGTAAACACAATATAAGATGATGATTTGTTAACAAGCACGTATCTACTTAGTTTGCGTTTTAAGGCGCTCTTATCCCAAAATCAGTAATTTCAAAGTCAAATAGAACTTTCAACAATCGTCTAAAAGTTCAAAAAAAAAAAAATACGCAATATATTTCGAACCTTTATCTAGGTCTTCCACGCATGTCTTACACGATTAGATAAACTTTGCTCGATAGAAATAATTCACGAACACAGCATGTAATAAGACCTTTCAAATCATGGCATTTCCATAATTCCACTCTTTTATTAAACGAAACATATCTGGTAATATTGCTCTTTAAATTTTCTAGGTCGACCACGTAAGTGGGTTTTAATAAACATATCCCTTATTTTAAAACAATTTAAAAACAACGAAATAGTACAAAAGTGTGGTTATTTTCTTTACTCCTTACACGTAAAGAAAAATACAGAGAGTCACTCTTCTGGGATAAGAGCGCCTTAAGACCTAAAAACCATTGAAAATTAATAAATTCTCGAAACCGGTTGGGTGTAAAGTTATAGATATTAAAGTAAAATGTATTGTGAAAATGTATACAAGAGTGTTTTCTTCAAGAACATAAGTTGTTTCAGTAGATATTTCTCAGTATTCATATATTTTCCTTTATTTGCAGTGCCACAGTGTCCGAAGAATAATTAAAAGAAACAGTTACATACAAAAGAAATATAATAAAATAATTCAATAAATATGTATTAACTTTTACAGATCAAATAAAAATATACATAGTTGCTGGATTTATGTCGTATAAGTATTATTTACCCTGATCCATATTTTGTACCAAAATAAATTTTTAACAAAAAAATTGCAACCGACTTCAATAGTAACAGCAGTCATTCACTAAAAAGTTAATAATAATTCTATAAAGACCGATGGTACCGAAGCAACACTTTTGCCGACTTCTTTCTTCCTGAAACGTTATGTTATCTAGAAGTCGGCGTTCTTATATTGGTTTCTATGTTGCTATATCGTAGGAAATACGCCTACTTCTAGATAACATAATGTTTCAGGAAGAAAGAAGCCATTTTCGGAGGAGTTCCACTGCCTATCTCTGAAGACCTTCATCAGATCATGACCAAACCCAAAATGGGACCTACCTGAAAGTATACTCTTTCAAAGAAAAAAAGAATTGTTCAAATCGGTTGGGAAATGACGGAGTTATGGAGTAACAACGCCAAAAAAAAAAAAAAAAAACATACAGTCGAATTGAGAACCGCCTCCTTTTTGAAGTCGGTTAACAATACTTCTGGTGGTGGTACAGAAAAATAACAGAAAGTCAGAAATAGTGATTATTATGATACTTTCTCGCTGATGTTGAGAGCTCTTTTGCCCTCACGTTCATTTGACAGTTAAGTATTTTCATCAACTTGTTTTTTTTTTTAATTCATATACAATACCAATTTTATTTGCTTAACGTCAAATCGGTAGGGAAATCATTCACTCAATAGTTTGATATTGGCTTGAAGCTGATAGGCATTAAAATTGAGTCACGCGGTACGCCGGAAAGAAATATTGGTTTCAAACGTCAAAAGGAAGCGGATGTTGATGTAAATGAGAGTTACGCGGTACCCGCTGGTCCTCTAAAAAGGTCGTTTTGCATGAATCACATTATGATTCCGTTCTAATGCCGTCTCTTTTTCACGCGTGAAAAAACTCTATTCACCCAAGTCGGCCTTTTTAGTTCCCCTGGGGATTTAAAAAGGCCGCTTTGAATAAATCATAATATGATTCCGTTGTAATGCCGTCTCTTTTGCACGCGTGAAAAAACTCTGACTCTATCCTACTTTCAAATCATTTTATTATTCACCCAAGTCGGCCTTTTTAGATCCCCAGGTACTAAGTTACGGTTTAATTCTGTAGAGATGAATAGAGTACCTATTCTTATTATTATTATTTTATATATTCGTTTTATATCGACACCGCGTTTACATGAAATACCCATATTTCACAATTTAACCCGTCAACATTAAAAACCATGTCAAGTGTGAGTAGGACTCGCAGCCCTGAGAGTTCCGTACCATTTAAATAAGTTAATACTTGAATAATTTAAACAGAAGTTACATAACCCTAAAACTACATTATAAATCAGCGTTTTCAGTATTTGTTGTTTAAACGCAGCATATGGTACATAATATACCTAAATAATTTAAAAAATCCTAACTACTTTGGTCTTTGCGATAGACCCCGTAACAAAAATGGTCTAAAACTGACAACTTTGATGGACCCCCTTTTTCTTTTTCTTAAGATAAAAACATTAAGAATATATTTATACTCTACTTAATGAACTCTAGACAATGACAGCATACATTAAATGTACTCCATACATTTTGCCAAATTTTCAGCTTAAATAATTGAATTTAAAGAATTTTAAATTGCAGTGTATGAAAAATTTGGCAAAATGTATGGAGTACATTTATCTATCGGAATACGTTAGTTATAGAACGAAGTTAAAATTTATTTACCGTCCCATCCCCTCCCGGGGTAGCTTCACCCCCCCGCACCCCTTAATGTGTCCCAAATCGTGGTTTTTTACAGTTTTAAAGAAAACCGTACATGATACATGAAAAATGTGTAGAATTGAAATGATCCTCGATATATTTACAATCGAATTTGAAAACATTTAAAAGCAATACCACTTATAGTTTCCATGCAATCAGCCACTGAATATGATAATTTTTTATCATTTATAAATTTTTGTGCTAAAAGTTTACCACGATATGTACTATGAAAGTAGAGAATGGAATATCCTTTTAAAAAGAGATATAATTTATAAATACTTACTCTTTTTTTTCACTTTCCTATGCGATTTTGAAAATTATCCTCCACCAACAACTATTTATCGTCGATTTTTCGAAGAGCCGGCCGTGGTATTTTGTGTAGGTATAACACGGTGGAAATATCCCAGCATTTTGAATGAATGCAGTTCACTCACCTCCGCGTCACACTTCACACCGGTCTCAGCACGTTAGTACTGAGACCAGGGTTGAGGTGTGCCGCGGGGTGGGGAAAGCACATTCTCTCGAGGTGCCAAGATGTTTCCGCCGTGTTATACTTGTCGAAAGTGTTTTGTTCGTCACACGGCATCTTGACTAACTATACTTTACCCAGCGCCACGCCCTCATCCCACTGTCAATAGTACCACTGAGCCCACTGAGTGTAGTATATGATCAACCAACACTATCACATAGAATTGAGAGACACCAATACAGAAAACCATTTAGAAAAGTTTGTGCAGTGGTTTAAGAAACATTCGCCTTTCCCGCGAACCGAAAATCTTATGTCCCTATCTACTGGGCTGATTGCCGAAGTCGATATAAATTGTTATGATGCAAGGTCAATAGGCGAAGAATCAATAAACAAATCTGTTATTGAAGGAAATAAGTTCGGGACTCTAAAATTTAAGCGAGCAAATTTGATAAAGTCCCTGTCTTCTGCAACAGCTTCAGTGAAGGTGGGTAATGACACAAGTGGAAACAACTCAATTGTTTCAACGAATACTTTGTACTGTACACTCTTCTGATGATCTAAAAAGGCTTGTTTTGTGCACGAGTTATGCACAGTTGTCATTATTTGATGAGAACTCACTTATGCGGAAATCGAATAAATCAGCTCTGTATACTTTATTCAACAAAGACCCTGAACAAACAATCAATACAGTAAATAGTTTCTACGTTATCAACGGTGGTTACCTTCTCCATCGGGTGATATGGCCAAAAGAAGAGACTTTCTTGGATGCATTACATTCAACCTCTTACATTCAAAGAAATTACGGCCACTTGGTTATTGTCGTATTTGATAGTTACTCTGAAAATCATGAAAGCCCCAACAGTTTAGAACGACAAAGACGACTTGTACAACGTAAGACCCCGGAAATTGCTTGCACCGAAGACAAAGTTCTAGTTGAACCACAGGCCAAACTTCTCTCCAATCTTGAAAACAAGGAGAAATTTATTTTGCAGCTCATCGAGCATCTGAACAAAAATGGCATACGTACATCTCTTCATCTCAAGAATCTCAAGGAAAAAAAAAGAAAAGAATGTACAGTTCCCAATGTTAGATAAACACTTTAAATTGATTAATTTAGTATTTATTTTCGTACGACAAAATACACGTTCTTTACAACATGGTGGTTCGGTAGCGAGAGAGCAAGACAGCAGCGTATCCAAGAGCAGTCCACATAGACTGCTATGCTAGGTTCCAATATCACACCCAAGACTTACAGTGTGCTAATTTGTTATCCATCATCAAAGAATCAATTCTTTTCTTACACGCTGTAAGTGGCTGTGATAGTACGTCAGCTTTTTTTGGAAAAGGTCAAATGCAGACAGTACAATACTTAGCAATAGACCGGATTTGCACTACATTGCCGCGGTGTACAACAATCTCAATAGCGCCTCAGAAGAGATCGAATAGGCCGGCGCTATACATTATTCTCGTGCTATACAAAGCTGCATCCAAAGAAGTGGATTTAAATCATCACAGATTTGTTTGCTTCAACAAATTTTTAGGACAGGCTAACAGTGCTGTTATCTTCGCGAAGTTGCCATCTACATCGTCTCCTGCTCGCCATCATTCTCGGCGAACCTTCCATCAGGTGTAAAGTTGGAGGAATAACCTTTTACTGCCAGAAGAATGGAGCTGGAAAAAAATGACAACTGCCTAACGCTCGTTTTAAATACGGAGCCGCCAGCACCAGCCTCTATATCAAAACTTATAACCTGTGTCTGCAAACAAGGCTGTGTTAGACGTTGTGGATATGTGAAAGCCGATTTAAGATGCACCACCATGTGCAAAAATTCTAGAGGCCGGAGTTTTTTAAATACAGTTAGTTGAAGTAAATATAGACGAAGATTAATTTAGATGTTTCCAGTTCTTTTAAAAATTATTAAATGTAAATAAACAGGTATAATTATAATGAAATATAATATATGAAGGAAGATACTCGTAGGTAAGCTGGTTTTATATGCAAACTCTCTCAGGAATAAGCCCTGTCGCGATGAACAATGAATATAGCCTCATTGATAAATTGAATTTTCAAAATAGCATAGCAAAGTAAAAAGAGAAAGAATAGTTCACTTTTTAGATAATCTATCCACAAATCCACATCTTATTCGTAAATGGAAAATTTTTGAAGAAAGCAAAATTTTTACGAAGACCATTTGATAAATTATGAAAAATTATCAAATTCAGAAGCTGATTGCGCGGAAACTGTAAGTGATATCGCTTTTATATGTATGAAAGGATAATAGTAAATTTATCAAGGATAATTTCTTTTATTCACACTTTCCATGTATCGCGTACGGTTTTTTTTTTTACTGTAAAAAACCGTGATTCGGGACACGTTTAGGCATGCGGGGGGGTGAAGCTACCCCGGGAGGGGAAGGGACGGTTAATAAATTTTAACTTCCTTCTGTAACGAATGTATCCCGATAGATAAATGTACTCCATACATTTTGCCAAATTTTCAGCTTAAATAATTGAATTACATGCTAACACATTTTTTTCAGCTCCGTTTTCGTGTATGAGACCCCCTTAAAAAAATATTTAATTACATTTTTAATTCAATATTTCGTTTTGTGCCAACATTTTACACAACAAAATTTCAGGTATTTATCTCATTCCGTCTGAGAGCTAGAGACCCGTGAGATACGGACAGACAGAAAGACAGACAGACAAGCACAGTAGTGACATTAATAGTGCTCCGTTTTGCCCTTTAGGTACGGAACCCTAGAAATGTAAAACAAAATAAATTTTTAACAAAAAATAGTAACCGACTTCAAATTTAACTGCTGTCATTCACTAAAAAGTATAAAATAATTATATACTGACCGATGATGGTACCGAAATAAAATAACCAATGATATTTTATTATATATTTTAAATATATTTTATTAAATATTATTATTATTAAATAATATTATTATTATTATTATTAAATATATATTTATATATATTTTTTTATATCATAGGGAATACGCAGACTTTTAGATAACATATGTTTCAGTAAGAAAAAAGTCTGCAAAAGTGTTATTTCGGTACAATTACACTTGAAGTCGTTACAAGGTTTTTTTGGCAAAAGGTTTTTTGGGTGTTTTGTGTTTTTTATTTTTTTTATTTACGCAGTTGTTTGTTTGTTGACCTCTGCGGGTACCTCCTTCAGGCTTCTTCGTCTCCCAAGCTGAATGACCGATCTTGGAGTTTGAGGGGTGCTTCCACCTTGGCTTAGCTTTGCGCCCCTCCAAGATTCATCTGGCCATTGCCCTAGAAGGGCTACGCTGGTTGCGCCTCACTGTTCACGGCAGGTTTGGTTAAAATCCCTGAAGCGTACGGACACATTCACTGCCCTTAGGAGAAACTGTGGGGCTCAATATTTGAGGAGGATGACAGGAAAGGGGAAGAGGGAGAATGGGGATAGGCGGCGTATCAGTCAAAGTCCCAGTGGTGTTCGGAAACTAAAGGGACATAGGACCTGCGCGTCGACGGCCGCACAACCAAGCGGGTCGGATAGATGAAGAAACCCAAAGGAAGACCGATGGTAAAGCTTCGGTGCTTTTATATATTGTGAATGAACAGAAATATTTCTATATCGCGATCTAGGTTCGGCATGTTTTAGGTAAATTTCTTCGAAGCTACTGCACGCACGAAGTAAGGTTTCAGGATACAGCTTAAATAGCTACTTTTGTAACGATTTGTGATCAGTTTTGCATTACTTTGATTCAGGATAAAGGCGATTTGTACAGATAAGCTAAAATTACATTCTGGAACGTGATTGGTCAGCTGTGTAAGTGACGTCAGTATGTGGTATGGAGTATGGATGATGATTAATAACAAAGTTGTGGTAGCCGAGACTTCTACGAAAGGCAACCATGATGATTTTCGATTCTCGCTTGAAACTCGCTTGAAACTCATGCGAATTGTAACTTGATTGAAACTTTGCAGTTGAGGAGAAGACCATCTAATAATATAATGACATCCTTTTTGCTAAGCTAGCAGCGATCGGTTGTACCTCACATTCACTGGCTTTATTCAGCAGTTATCTTTTAAATAGAAAACAATATGTCAACTTCGGCAATTAGCTTCTCTAAATCATACAGCACACATTCAGGAGTCAGTCAGGGCAGTAATTTAGAGGCCCTAAAATTTTTAATCATGATAAATGACCTTCAGAACGTTGTAAGACACGCCACATGCCTGCTGTTTGCAGATGACCTCAAGCTGCTCCTCTATCAGAGATGAGGCTGACTGTGAGATACTGCAGCGGGACATAGATAGGGTGGTACAGTGGATTCACGACAACAAGTTCCACTTCAACGACTCTAACCCCTCGGCCATAGCTTCAGGCTTCTGGCGGCGCTTCTTGCTGCGCTTCTAGGCGGTTTTTACGACGGGCTTAGCCCTGCCACGACACCCGTCGGCGCCTTCCACCGCATCGGATGTATAGCGCGCTCGCTCGCTCAAAGCGCTCGACACTAGATTCGTCCTGTGCGCTCGATCACTGTTTCAACCACCCGCCTCCCCGCACACCACCGTAGAGAGAGCGCAAGTCACTCAAAGCCGGACAAGACGCGCGAGCGGGGACCCATGGCCAGCTCTATACAAGGCCAGCGCTTGGCGCGCCTCTCGAAGCCTGAAGCTATGACCGAGGGGTAAATGCGTTCAGATCACGTTCGGCCGCTGGCCGGTGGTGCGCCGCTCGCGCAATTGAACTCGGTGCGAGATGTGGGTGTTAAAATCACATCAGATCTATACTTTGGTAATCATATTGTGGATGTTTGTAACAGTGCGTTTAAAACTTTATGTTTTGTGCTCCGTAGGTGTCAAGGATTCGCAGATACTCGACCTGCGATATCCTTGTACAATGCTCTAGTCAGGAGTAAATTAGAAAGTAACGCGATCATTTGGGCCCCGCATGAACTTAAACATAGTCTAATGCGGTAGCGTATTCAAAATAAGTTTTTAAGATTTCTATTTATCAAAATGTATGGTGTATATCCAGGTTATCCTCTACTCTACCCAACATTGTTTATTTTGGGTATGGTTGATGGGTACACGAAATTAGAAGTCCGAAGGGATCTGACCTTAGCCACATATGTATTTAGGGTTCTAAGAGGATTGTTGTGTGATCCCTTGGTTTTGGAGAACATAAAACTGGTGGTGCCTTGTGGGGAGCGGGGGCTGCGGCGGCGCGCGGGGAGGATACTGGCGCTGCCGCCCGCTAGGACCAACTTACTGGCGCAGGCACCGCTCACCAGAATGTTACGGATGAAAAATAGGGTCTCTGAGTCAATAGATATTTTTAATTGCTCCCTGGGAGAATTTCACAATAAAGTATTAGAGATATTAAGTTTTAAGTAGTTCATTTTGTTGTATTTTCTGTCTATGTTATTGTAATAGTTTTTTTTTAGCCGGAAACTGGCAATATTACTAGTACATACGATGAAATCGAGAAAATAAAACTGTTGATGCCAATAGTTCAGCATTAGTGAGGTTTATAAAGCATAGGTTGATTCAATTATGGATAAGATTGAAAATATACAAATGAAATTTTTAAAATTCCTATTCAGTAAAAATGTTAGAAAAAAACACAAAAATAATATCAAAATATTGTACTCAATCTGTAAAATTCTACCGGCTTCATTAAAATATAAATATATAATAGCAGTAAATAGCCATAGCACCCCAGATCATAAGATACCTAAACAGCATGGGCTCAACACGAGAGCTGCTGCGCAAGGGAAATATGAAACTGTAAAAGTGAATAACTATTTTGGCGGCAGAATGTTAAAGCGCAAAATTCCAATGTTATATAATGAAATGCCTATTCATATAAGAACTGAACAAAATAAAAATAAATTCGCGAAGTTATATAAAACTTACCTTTTACAAAACATGAAAACATTGACAGATTAAAACAGCATTTTATTATTTACTATTAATGTACCTAACTACTTATAATTTAGTACATAACTATATAATTTATATAAAAAGAAGTGCGACTCCCTCCCCACAGACAAACCAAATTTCTACTTGGTTTTGTGGAATGTATTTAGATTAAGTTATCTTTGAAATAAATAAACATATTCATTCATTCATTCATTCATAAGTTTGAAATTGTATACACAATTAGTCATGATCTTCTCAAAACCAACTTAAAATGCTGTTTTAACTTTATTTGCACAAGATCATGACTAATTGTGCATTAAATTTCAAACTCTTGGTTTATAAACCTCACTAATACTGAACTATTGGCGTCAACTGCCACGTACCAAAATATTTTGAAATTTTTAACTTCTAAATAAGAAATACAAAGTTAAGTTATGCAGTTTGCACAAAGCGACTGAAGTTTAACCTTGACTCATTATTTCGGCAATAGAACAACTTGGATGACGAAAGCATAACAAATTTTTTATGGAATTTAAACTTTTTCACTTTACTTCCAAACAAAAAACCATCATGGTACCACAGCTAAACATGACTCGGCGATTTGTAGAACGGGAGTCCGGAGCGAAAATTTTACATTTCGGGTCAGCACAAAAGGCGGACTTGAAATGAGTCACTTTTTTCCTCTATGGTCAACAGCACTCACATCATGGGCGCCGCAAGTTTCGCAATCTCGGAGCTTCGACGAGGAAAAGGAGGTGCGCGAAAGGATACTGCGCACACGCGCACCTCCCGTACTGGCCCGAACTGTACCAAACCGTAAAGTAAAAGAGAAAGCCCGGACTACATACATCTGTTTCGGTTACGGTTGAAAGGGACAAATATATGGAAGTGTAACAAACTGCAGTCGATGCTATTTACTAGTATTGGTTTGCCCCTTTCACCCGTAACTGAAACGGAAGTACCTATATGGGCTATATGTATTCCGGTCTGGGCCGAATACCACAGATCGATACGGCTTACGCGAAATTGAGATTATAATTAGGTTTACAAATTAATTGATTGATAAGTTAATTGACATGTAAGATGAACTGTACTGAAACTCGCTCACAATTATCTTTTTTTTTTATTTAGATTAGAATTCACTCAATACGTGAGAGTTGTGACAATATCGGCCCCATGACGTTTCGTTCCATTCCTGTATTTGGAGTATGAACTCTATTAAGGCGCTACGGAAAAAAAATCGACACTTTAAAAACTTGCATATCTACTTCCGTAAGCAATTTATTATTTTGATAAAATAGTATATTATTTTTCTAGAGATCTGTTAAAACAGAAACGCAGTTAGAGAAATTCGGCTCGATAGAAATATTTATTGAAATGAGATCATTTTCAACACCAATTCTCCTGGTTTGACAATTTAGAATGACATATGGACTGCAATTATATTTTATTAGATGGGTTTTAACGGTATCTAGAACCTGGTTAAACGAAATTTTGATAGCAACTTTAGTACATTTTATATTTAATAAAAACCGACTTTTTGCTACTTTTCCACGAATCCGTCCCTCTCGCACAGAGGGTTTTTTCGCATATGGAGTAATAGGGACGCTAAAACTTTTACATATCGCCTTAACATGGTTTCTGTCGCTTGTCAAGCCAGGACAAGGCCATCCAAGTTGAAGTACAGTACTCCCAAAGTGATAATGCGCATACAAATCTTCGCCACTGTTTGGCAAAGTTCGTATTTCCTTACACTTTATATACAAGCAATAAGGTCACGTGGTACGACCGGTCGCTCGGCTATAGATTTGTATGCTTTTATTATTACTTTGAGAGCACTGTAGATAAGTAGCTAATCAAAATTTGCCTCTAACACAAATTAATACTGCTAAATCGCGTCCCACGTACAGACAGATGTGACGTATCCACCCATCTCTTTCTAGTACGATAGAAAGTAGATTCATAAGAAAGAAACGGCGGATGATCCAACTGAACAAATAGGTAGGTGGCACCATAGATTTAGAATGTACAAGATAAACAATGTAGTAGAGAAAATGATACAAAGAAAATCAATACGTTAGTGTAAAACTTTTTTTTGGGCCGATTAATACGAGAAATTGGGCAAAATGTGGTTCAAAACATTCTAATGACAAAATCATGTTTACCTGTGAAATGTGTAATTATTTGGATTATTCCTCCTTGTCACATCACAATTACTCACTGCACAAGATAAACCAATCACTATTTATCAATTCAGTTACGTATTATTTGAATATTATTATAAAATCCGCAATCACACCCAAGCAAGTGGGACGCTATGGGCACTTACTCGAAAAAACATTGACACAGCGGTTCTTTGTTGTGCATCTCTTTCTCTCTTGCAAGGTGTTCATAAAGGTAGAACGTCTTTTAAGCGCAGCGAATCCTATGTCTATGGGTGGCACTGTCTACAACAACTGCGTCTCTTTTTCGACTGTCACTGTTTTTTATCTTGAATTTCATCCCTGGGCTCCCGGTCCAATACGGACGGATATCATTAGCACTGTGGCCAGTCATTAATGTACTTGTTTATGATAACAACATTTAATCATACAATTGTGAATAGTTCGGACGTTTAACATTTATTTTGGATATCATATTCCTGTTGTCTTCTCAGAATGTAATGTAACCCGTGCTGTATTCAAAAATAAGTTAAAATCATTAATATTGCAGAAATATGATATCTAAGTGTAGATAAAACGATTATCTTTTCTTTTTAAGTAAGTTTTTTAGGTTAAATTGAAACTGTTAAATTTAATTTTTTCATTGTTTATTTTTATTTAAACAGAGAGTTTTTTCCGCCTACAAACTGCATTACAGTTTGGCAGAAATATTTGTATGAGCTAAATATTTTCGTATGGAAATAAACGTCTATTACTATTAAAAAAAACATCTATTACTATGTGCTCTGACCTTGTTTAGAGAAATGTTATATTTAGAATGTTGCCTTCCAGGAAATTTATAAAAGAGAAGCAAAATGATTAAACTCCGGCCGTTCATTCGAGAGAATGGTGACGTTTGCAAATGTCAGGGGATAAAACCTTTTTTTTACTGTTTTGCATTTCAATATTTTATATTTATCATGATGATTTTAGGGTAGATTGTATATCGTTAAAAGGTCCCATTTGTTAATAAAAAGTATTTTTGTCGTATATATTTTCCACTTCCTAGTACAAAACTTAATGAATCAGCTGACTCAATTTCTACGTAAAAGTAAAAAAAAAACGCAAAAAATACTATTTTTGGTGAAAAGTTGTCTATTAGCGATACTGTGTTCACTTGAATTTAAGAACCTTATATAGAGGTTGTCATTTTATTTATTTATTTTATTATTATACAAAGATAGAAGCCGAATGAAGTTATTTGTTTAAGGCTGCGTATAAACCTGGACAAATTAGTGATTTTGCCCCCGCATCCCCGCACCTCAACTGTTTGCGCGACCGGCCGTCACCGGCCGCGAGCGCTATTTCTTAGCTCCCACGAGCGGTGTGGATCCGCGGTCATTAACCCGTGCACGTGCTAGTTTTCAATAATAAGTATAATGCATCTACGATGTATAAAATTCAACCCAGTTGACAAAACGGTTTGTTCGCAATAGCATTTTTTTGCGTAATTGTGTTTGGATCTAATTTTTATATTTCAAAATTTTATTTTTCGAAAGTCATACTTGCGACGTATCGGCGTATCGATGTATCGGCGTATCGACGTATCGTTGTATCGACGTATCGTTGTATCGTCGTATCCTCGTATCGTCATAACGATGATGATACAACGATACGTCGATACGACGATACGTCGATACGACGATACGTCGATACAACGATACGTCAATACAACGATACGTCGATACGCCGATACATCGATACGCCGATACGTCGATACGACGATACGTCGATACGGGGATACGTCGATACAACGATACGTCAATACACCGATACGTCGATACGGGGATACGTCGATACAACGATACGTCGATACGTCGATACTGGGATACGTCGATACAACGATACGTCGATACGACGATACTTCGATACGGGGATACGTCGATACAACGATACGTCGATACGCCGATACGTCGATACGACGATACGTCGATACAACGATACGTCGATACAACGATACGTCGATACAACGATACGTCGATACGCCGATACGTCGATACGTCGATACGTTGATACGACGATACGTCGATACAACGATACGTCGATACGCCAATACGTCGATACGCCGATACGACGATACGTCGATACGGGGATACGACTATACGACGATACGGCAATACGTCGATACGACGATACGTCGATACGAGGATACGTCGATACGCCGATACGTCGATACGACGATACGTCGATACGAGGATACGACGATACGAGGATACGACGATACAACGATACGTCGATACAACGATACAACGATACGTCGATACGCCAAAACATCGATACGCCAAAACATCGATACGCCGATACGTCGATACGACGATACGTCGATACGGGGATACGTCGATACAACGATACGTCAATACGCCGATACGTCGATACGGGGATACGTCGATACAAAGATACGTCGATACGCCGATACGTCGATACGTCAATACGTCGATACGGGGATACGTCGATACAACGATACGTCGATACGACGATACGTCGATACGGGGATACAACGATACGTCGATACGCCGATACGTCAATACGCCGATACGTCGATACGACGATACGTCGATACGGGGATACGTCGATACAACGATACGTCAATACGCCGATACGTCGATACGTCGATACGGGGATACGTCGATACAACGACACGTCGATACGCCGATACGTCGATACGTCGATACGTCGATACGACGATACGTCGATACGGGGATACGTCGATACAACGATACGTCAATACGCCGATACGTCGATACGGGGATACGTCGATACAAAGATACGTCGATACGCCGATACGTCAATACGTCAATACGTCGATACGGGGATACGTCGATACAACGATACGTCGATACGACGATACGTCGATACGGGGATACAACGATACGTCGATACGCCGATACGTCAATACGCCGATACGTCGATACGACGATACGTCGATACGGGGATACGTCGATACAACGACACGTCGATACGCCGATACGTCGATACGTCGATACGTCGATACGACGATACGAGGATACGACGATACGTCGACACAACGATACGTCGATACAACGATACGTCGATACAACGATACGTCGATACGACGATACAACGATACGTCGATACAACGATACGTCAATACGCCGATACGTCGATACGTCGATACGACGATACGTCGATACAACGATACGTCAATACGCCGATACGTCGATACATCGATACGGGGATACGTCGATACGCCGATACGTCGATACGTCGATATGTCGATACGGGGATACGTCGATACAACGATACGTCGATACGACGATACGTCGATACGGGGATACGTCGATACAACGATACGTCGATACGCCGATACGTCGATACGCCGATACGTCGATACGACGATACGTCGATACGTCGATACGACGATACGAAGATACGTCGATACGACGATACGAAGATACGACGATACGAAGATACGCCGATACGTCGATACGCCGATACGTCGATACGTCGATACGACGATACGTCGATACGACGATACGACGATACGTCGATACGACGATACGAAGATACGTCGATACGACGATACGGCAATACGTCGATACTATCTATCTATCTATATCGTCTCCCAGAGGGGTAGGCAGCTAGGCAGAGACTACAGATTTCCATCTGCTACGATCCAGACACAACTCTTTCGCCTCTTCCACATCCATCAACCATATTTATTGTGATATTAAATTGTAAGCTAAAAAAAATACCTCAGACGAAAAACATAGCGATATTCATTAGTCCATTGAGACAACCTTTAGTTCAACATCTTTAATAAAACATGACCTATCTACTTAATTTGTTAAGTAATGGCGTACCTTTGCATTACTTTCATCCACTGCTTTATTTTCACTCGTAAAACATTTTTATTCCATTTTTTACATTGGTTGCATTTATTTCCTATGTTTCAAATTACGAGATTTATTTAAATTACGAAACCGGGACGTCGAGAGCGCAAAAACGTAGCCCTCCCGTCTCAACGGAGCGATCACAACTGACCGACGGGTGAGTGACGAAACAAAGCATTGAACAAAAAGCGCGTGCGACCGAGATATCTTGTCGCCGCCTTGTCTCAGAATAAATCGACGTAAGCGCCAATTCTTAGATGTTAAATTAAATGAAAACGAAATAGAATTATTCAAAATCCCCGTGCAATTATACGGGGTCATTTGTTTTCTTATTTTTAATACAAATTTTAAGGCAAACTGTTTTAAGAAAGGTCCTTTAACACTCGAAAAACATGAAATATAGAGGTAACTTCGTAATTTTTTTCTATCGAGCGAACTTAAAGCTTTTGCGTTTTTGCTTCTGCACGAATATCAGCCCTATAGTCTATTATCTATATTATTTTTATTAAACCGATTGACCAAGTTACACAATGTTTTACGCTCATTTGAAATTGTGCATCTGACATTATACCGACCCTTAATCAATAATATGTGTCAAGTTATTTCTGTCAAATCAGCAATCATAATGCCTGCAGTATGAATCCTCGACTTTTTGAATCGACATTTCAGAAAAAGGTTTATAATATCTGCGGTGTAAGGCAGTGTTGTCGTATTATAAAACTGATATACCTTACCAAATAATAAGATCGTATATATATTCTATTCCAGGGTTTTTATTTATAAAAAAAGTTTCAATAATCATGATTTGGATTTATTTCGTCCCATTTGTTGTACCGTTGATATTTTTTTAACGTGCCTTTACTTATTTTTGTCGTGAAGAAGCTCTTGTTGACTTGTAGTATTTTTTCGAGATATCGCCACACTCCATCTGTCATCATTCTCTCGAATTAACGGCAGCAGTTTACGTTATAAAAGCACAAAACGTTGAACACAAAACGTTGAATGAACGAATGAATTGACACTTTATTGTACACAAAAGACATGTAAAAGAAAACAGAGTATTGAAAACATAATTTTGTACAAAGGCGGACTTATCACTTAAAGCGATTTCTTCCAGTCAACCTTTGGGTGGTGAAGAAATTGTCACTAGACAAGTAAAAATAGGGGGATAGACGTAATAGATAGAGTAAATTAAATGAAAATCAATAAAGTGTAAATACAAATAACCTACCAAATTAAACTTAATTTTAATAGATATCATAGACTTACATCAACAAATATACAAGAATATATTAATAAATACATCTATAATATATATATGTATATACATTTAAATATCAATAGAATAAGGGTAAATAAATGACGAGACTACATAAATATTTTATGTTACATAAATATTTTAATATAGATATACAACGTGCAAGGGGCCGTCCATTAATTACGAAATGTTTTTAGCAACTTTTTAACCCCTTCTTCCCCATGATGATACGTGGTGAGGTTTTAGACTACCCCTCCCCCCTACCCAAAATCACGTGTATTTTTTTGGTAAAAAGTATATTTAAAAATTCAGAATATTATCTTTAAATTAAATTATATCTCTAAATATATCTATAAATATCTATATACATATACAAGGTGACTTTTTGATCATCGTCCAAATTCATACTGGTGGCTTGGTAAGTGATCAGTATCATGGATCAATAACAATTTTGGTGAAATTTGTAAAATGAAATTTCGACTCCCCATAGTGATTCACTCGGAACTGAAAGTGAATTTCTATGGGAAGCCGAAATTTCATTTTACGAATTTCACAAAAATTGTTACTGATCCAAGATACTGATCACTTATCAAGCCTCCAGTATGAATTTGGTATATACAAGGTGACTTTTTGATCATCGTCCAAATTAATACTGGTGGCTTGGTGAGTGATCAGTATCATGGATCAATAACAATTTTTGTGAAATTAGTAAAATGAAATTTCGACTCCCCATAGTGATTCACTCGGAACTGAAAGTGAATTTCTATGGGAAGCCGAAATTTCATTTTACGAATTTCACAAAAATTGTTACTGATCCAAGATACTGATCACTTATCAAGCCTCCAGTATGAATTTGGTATACACAAGGTGACTTTTTGATCATCGTCCAAATTAATACTGGTGGCTTGGTAAGTGATCAGTATCATGGATCAATAACAATTTTTGTGAAATTAGTAAAATGAAATTTCGGCTTCCCATAGAAATTCACTTTCAGTTCCGAGTGAATCACTATGGGGAGTTGAACTTGGCCGGTTATTTTTTATAATGAAGCCTTCGTGACACAAGAAGAAACATTTTGAAATTGTAATTTACAGAAAGCAATGTAAACTAAAACGGACCTGTATCATCGCTCTCCAAGTCGACCAGCACGAACACTGAGAGCAGAGTCTTGCCGAGCTGTGTCTGCTTCTCCGCGTCTCCATCCCTGAAATATACAACTAACTTTATAGTGCGTATAATATAGCTTAACCCTTAAATGCATCTTCACGGAGAAAAAATATTTTTACAATACTACCAGATCGTTTTGTAAAGAAAACCTTGTTAACAAAAACAGAATTATGTTATATTTACTTGAATTATTGTCTACATTACATTGTTCAAGTAAACTGAACAATAAATAAGTAAACTGAACAAGAAATATGGACGTCACATATAGTACAGTGTTTTCTGTTTAAATGAACTATATTCAGGTTAACGGAACCAGAATTTTTTCTCAGTGTTGGGTCGAAAACGGCACAAAGGAATTTTTATTTATTATTTACATAATTTTATGTAAAAATTTATAATTATATGATTGTATGAGCTAAAAATATGTTTGGCAACAACTTTATTATTTTTTTTTTATTTAAAATTCATTCATTTATTTTCCTTTGTTTTTTTTTTTTTATTTTGCCGCATTTTGGCGGGAAAATCGTTAAAGAGAGCTTTTGGAAAAAAATCGAGTAAATATTGTGCTTGCATATATATTTTTATAGTTTTTTGATATTAAAGTCACAAAGAGTTCAGCTTTACAAGTACCCAATAAAAAAAAAGATAAATTAAAAATTACATTTTTATCGCAAATTAAATTTGTTTTTTTTTCCTTGTTTTTACTTGTAAAACCCCCCTTTCAATCAAGAAATATTTTTTTTATTATTTTTTTCATATTTTTTTGGTATTTTTGTATTACTGTTTTCAATTTCATACAAAAATAAAATCTCATGCATTTAAGGGTTAAGTCCTGTGACAGCAGGACAGCGCTACACAATTTGTATTGCTAACTCTCTTTCTCATGCTCAAATATGTATAGCGCTGACAGCTGTCTTAGGGCTCGAGCTATATTTTACGGACTATAGTACTAAATTTTCAGATGTTTCAGACAGAAAACTCACGTTTCTTTCTTTATACACATCGTCTTTATAAATTAAGGTAAACAATATCATTCAATGATAATATTTTCAATAATTTCTATTTGTTTTAAGCCAAAATTTTGCGTTTTTATTTATCCACTCACATTACTTTATACTTTAAATAGTTTATACTATATGAATATTTATTTTTAATTATATATACGACATAAATAAATATTTTATATTTATATACGTACTTCTATTTTATTTGGATGCCGCGTACTGTTTCTGTGCTCATATATCAACTGCAGGCCCTAGCAGAATAACAGCGTTGCGGGATGTTACTGGTAACACCCGTAGCATATGCTGAGTTCGGGTCCTTTTTATTGCCACGACACATGACGTTCCATGTTTATATGTATCAGTGTGGTATTTATAAATTTTATTTTTAGTGAAAAAGTTGTATTTAAAATGTGTTTTGTTTCGTGTGTGTTGTGGCACTTAAATAAATGATTCTTTATCTTTTACCTTTTTTTAAATTTGGTCACCACTTTCAAGGTCACAACGTACAGCAGCCCAATTACCGTTTTTAGGGTTCCGTGAAGGGTGCCAAACGGGACCCTCTTACTGAGCCTCCGTTGTCCGTCTGTCATAAGGGTCTATAGCTTCAGCTGTTGTAGGTAGCCAGTTGAAATTTTCACAGAATATGTGAAACGAAGATATCCGTCAGAGATCGAAGGTGACCGACATAGCCTGCCGAATCAGTAAGTTGAAGTGGCAGTGGACTGGCCATATCTGTTGCCGACGTGATAACCGTTGGGGCCGTAAGGCATTGAATGCATTGAATGGAGACCACGTACAGCAAAGCGCAGCGTAGGCCACCCTCGTGCCCGCTGGACTGACGATCTGAAGGACGTTGCGGGTGGCGGCTGGATGAGGGTGACTGAGGACCGCCAAGTGTGGCGTAATATGGGGGAGGCCTATGTCCATCAGTGGACGAATACGACGGGCTGGTGGATGGATGGATGTGTTGCTATGAACTCTATCACGGCAAATAATAAAATATAAAAAAACTGGGGAGCTCCGTACAAAAAACTAAAAAAATAGCGTTTTTAACTTTGTTTGATGCCCACCCATAGAGAATATTACCCGTCTCTCCACTAATCCAAGGAGTACTCTAGGATGCATATCCGGTACTCTCTACTATCCTATCCACACCCTGAAGGCACGGTCTTCCCTACCATTACCTGTAGGGTTCCTGTAGTTCCATTAAACTTGGGGCTTCAGGGGCTAATGTAAATCCTTGGGTTAATTCGTTAATAGTCTGGTCAAGCCACGCTGGGATCGGTGCATTTCATTCATTCATTCATTCATTCAATTCTTCTTACAGACGGTAACACGTACAGTGGAGACCGCATCAAGTAAGACACATTGGACTTTGTACCTTATACTATGTATCTTATATTCTTCTCTGTAGGGGCTAATGTCGTACTGCAAGTGTATAGCTTGATGTGGTCTCTACTGTACAAGTTTCAATTGGTCAAGTTATAGTGCATACTATAATTTCTAAAAACTAATAAAAAATAGGGTTCCGTACTCAGAGGGTGTCGAATAAATCGTCAGGCGCTACCATTTTATCGCCTTGTTTTTTGTCGCTTTGTTGCATCTATAATGTTATTTTTTACCATAATATTTTTAGGGTTCCGTACTCGTACTATGTGGCGGTACGGAACCCTTTGTGCGAGTCCGAGTCGCACTTGGCCAAAAACAATAATGAAATTATATAATGTATAATAAATAAACTTGGTATCTGGAGTGCTCCAGGTCTATATAAACAAATATGGAGTATATAAACGTAAATTCACCTGTGCCCGATAGTCCAGCTGTAGAGTATGTCGTCCACACACCTGTCGAGCACGGGGCACTGCCACACATGGCAGACTCTGCCCGTCAACACGCGAACTTGGTAGCTGGAGTGCTCCAGGGAGGTATGCTCGTCTCGTTTTTGCGCCAACTTGGCAACGCCTTCGTAATGTTTCTGGAGCTCATCTTGTTCTGGAGTGAGAGTTTTACTGTTGTTGATGATGTTGATGATGTTGATGATGATGATGATGATGATGATGATGATGATGATGATGATGTTGATGACGATGACGATGACGATGATGATGATGATGATGATGATGATGGTGATGATGACGATGACGATGATGATGATGACGATGACGATGACGATGACCTATACACAATTATTTATGATCTTCTCAAAACCAACTTAAAATGATGTTTTAACTTTGTTTGGACAAGATCATGACTAATTGTGCATTAAATTTCAAACTATGCTTTATAAACCTCACTAATACTGAACTATTGGTGTTAACTGCCACATACTAAAATGGTTTTTCAATTTTTAACTTCTAAACGAGAAATACAAAGTTAAGTTATGCATTTTGCGCTAAGACACTGACTTTTAACCTTAAAACGATGTATACGGTACCTTCAATGCCCGAGTCCTATTCGCACTTGACCAGTTTATTTTCCTCTTATACATTTTTTTGGAAAATTTGAAAATTGTGTGTTTTCATTTAAGGCGATACAAAAAAATGGGGTTTTTTCGAATCCATTTACTCCACTATAACGTCATCTACGTATTTAATTTTTCGGTAAATGTTTATTGAGTATTTGATTAAGATTCTCACAGAAGGAAAACGCGATTAGATGAAATTTTCTCGATAGAATTTTATTCCGAAAAGACCTCTCAATTGTTTTATTTTTTCCTGTAATTCTGAAATCCTAACTAATTTCATTATGAAATTGCATTCAAAATGTGGATATAATGTATTTGTAAAGTCTCCTTGAAAATATTTTTGACAAAATAGATTAGTACATTTTATATTTGTTTCGGCTATTCCTCTAGATTTAACAGATCTTCCAGGCCAGGATTTATGTAGCAGGATCAGCAGGATCGTAGAAAGAACTCCAGAAGAATAGTTTATAAAATGATTTACTTTTCGGTACTACAATGGTATTTTTACAGGTTTAATTGGTAAACAAATGTGATCGCGTTGGTTGCGCTCAACAGACTGGCGGTGCGCACCAATCTGCGCAGGAGCAGAAAAAATGTATCTGCGCATGTCCGTTTGTAGGCAAGAGACAATCCTGTACGCAGGGTTGCGTTAACATCCTCCCGCCTCTTAAAAGCTCAAGCTTTTAAGCTCCTTCATCATCCAGGAATGGGCAAATCCTATTTACAGCTCTCCTGATAGTGCCCTTGGTTGTTTTTATGTCAGCTACTCTGCAAGCTCCATCGCTTCCAGGAAACACCGCTTCTATTCGTCCTAGGGGCCATTTCAGTGGAGATGTGGCCTCATCTTTGACCAGTACAAGCTGACCAGCCTTGATGTCTTCATGCCGTTGTTGCCATTTGTGCCGCTGTTGCAATTCACAGATGTACTCCTGACTCCACCTTGTCCAAAAATGCTGCCGTGCTTGCTCTATTCTAGCGTATCTATGTAGCCGATTTGGATTAACTTGTTGCAGGTCCGGTGCAGGCAGTGAGGTCAAGGGTCTCCCGATGAGGAAATGCCCGGGAGTAAGTGGGGAAAGATCATGTGGATTTGATGACATAGGATAAAGGGGCCTGGAATTAAGTACGGCTTCAATTTGTGCGAACAGGGTAGTGATTTCCTCGAATGTTAAATGTGTATTACCTAACACCCGTTTCATATGATACTTTGCAGACTTAACAGCCGCTTCATGAAGGCCTCCAAAATTTGGAGCATATGGGGGATTAAAACTAAATTTTATGCCCTCATCCACAAAATGATCTGACACAGAGTTAGAGTTTTCTTGAGCCAAGAGAAATTCTCCTAATTCACGGTTGGCTCCAACAAAGTTGCGCCCATTGTCACAAAATATCTCGCGAGGTTTTCCTCTGCGAGATATGAAGCGACGAAGTGCCAAAATAAATTCTTCTGTGCTCAATGAGCTGACTACTTCTAAATGCACTGCCTTGACCTTTAAATCTACGAAAATGCACAAATAGCATTTATTTAGTTTTGCACCGCGACCCTTTCTATCGCTGATAAGGAAAGGTCCGGCAATATCCGTGCAAGTTACGTCAAATGCGAAGCCAGGTACTACTCGTTGGGTCGGTAAGTTTCCCATAATTTGTTGCGCGACTGCTCCTTTCATTCGCTTGCAACGTACACAGTCATTGTAGGTACGTCTTGCTAATATTCTGCCATTAATAGGCCAATATTTTTCACGAATAACTGAAAGAAGCAGCTGCGGTCCTGCATGCATTAGTTTAAAATGGTAAAATGTAAATAGTAGCTTTGTAAAATGATGTCTATAGTCTAAAACAATAGGATGCTTCTTGTCAAAATTAAAACTTGTGTTTTCTAATCGACCTCCTACTCGTATCAATCCTGCGTCATCAACAAAGGGACTCAAATTAGCTGGAACAGGAATCGCCTTTGTTTTCACGTTTACATCAGGAAAACTATCTCTTTGTGAGATATAAGATAATTTAGACTCTGCTGATTCGAGTTCCTCAACAGTCAATGATCCCGTATGCCTAGTATTACATATTTTTTTACAATTGTTGATAAACCGACACACAAAAGCCATTATTCGGCGTAGTTTAGTAAAACTTGAAAACCTTGTCATATCTATGATGTTTTCCTTCGGTTTATCAACACTTACAGCATGTGAACGTATCTCAGGTAAGTCCATTTGTGTCGCGTCATTTTGACTAGGCCAGTTTTCTTTTGGATTCTGTAAAAATGCCGGTCCTTCCCACCACAGTGACAACGACTGCACTTCATCTGGAAAAACACCACGAGATGCCAGATCAGCAGGATTTTGTGACGAAGGAACATATTTCCATTCTGAATTGGCACATAAATCATTGACTTCAGCAACACGATGAGACACAAATGTACCCAACTTATTTGAGGGAGTTTTCAGCCAACCTAATACAATTTTCGAATCTGTCCAGAAATACTTCTTGACAATATTGCATCTAAGAGCTTGTGACACCTTTTTACAGAGGCGCGCCACCAGCAAGGCGCCACAAAGTTCTAAACGAGGAATTGTGGTGGCTTGCAGTGGCGCTACCTTCGCCTTTGCACATAGAAGTCGAACTGTGCAGTTTTCTGACGCATCAATTGATTTTACATAAATAGTGCCTGAATAGGCTTTAAGACTTGCGTCAGAAAATGAATGCAGCTCGATTGCCACTGCATTACTACAGCTTACATGGCGCGGTATCGTAATGTTTCTCAAACAATGAATAGTATTGACAAATTTTGTCCATATACAGTTTGGTTTCTGAGGAATTTCATCGTCCCAGTCCAATTTTTGTAACCACAGTGATTGCAAGAAGATTTTACAGAGGATAACACATACACACAACAATCCTAAAGGGTCAAAAATACTTGAAGCTACCGATAGGATCGAGCGCTTGGTATACTTAATATGGTTATCTATCAAATGCAATTTTGAACATGTCATTAGAATTTTATCTGTGTTAGGGTCCCATTCAACACCTAATGTATTATTGACGTTGGATATTTTTAAATTTTCTTGTTTGCATTGCACAGAATTAGATATACAGTTTAATAGCTCCTGCGAATTACTTCTAAGTTTTCTTAGATTAAAATGAGCACGATCCAATTGATCAATGACTCGTTGGTAAATGACATTTATCATTTTTTCATCATCATGGCCGGTAATTAGATCGTCGACATAAAAGTCGTGAATAATTATGTCCTTTATCAACGGGTCATCGCATTCGTGCCCCAGTTGCAACAGACACCTTGTGCTAAGAAAGGGAGCGCATGAAGTTCCGTATGTAACAGTATTTAATTGCAGATACTTCATTCGCTTCCTCTCATCATCACGCCACAAAATCATTTGAAGGTGCCTTTGCGAAGGTTCCACGGCAATCTGCCTATACATCTTTTCTATATCTCCTGTGAGAATAAAAGCATGTTGTCGGAATCGTACAAGGATAGAAAAGATGTCATCCTGTACCGTGGGACCTATCATTAGAATTTCGTTAAGTGCGAGACCTGAATCTGTCTTCGCACTGGCGTCAAAAACGACGCGACATTTCGTTGATTCACTATTCACCTTTAGTACAGGGTGATGTGGTAAAAAAATCGCATCATCAGTTCTCGCTGTTTCTGACAAATGTCCTAAAGCCGCGTATTCATTTATAAAATCTACATATTGTGATTTTATGTCAGGCTGCCGTCTGAATCGCCTTTCTAAAGCATCAAATCGCTTTTTAGCCATATTGTATGAGTTACCCAGAAGCTGAGGGTCATTTCTCAGAGGCAGCGTGACGCAAAATCGTCCGTCAGCAAGACGTTTTGTGTGACTCATGAAGTGCTCCTCGCACGCCTTCTCCTCCGGAGACCACATAGGAGTCGCTGGCACTTCTTCCAGCTCCCAAAACGTGCGAAGTTGTTCACGAATCTCTCTACTAAAATTGCAGTGAATGTTTTTTGTCGGTGTTCTAGTCATGACAGATCCTACCATCAACCATCCAAAAATAGAATTTTGCAACATAGGTTTGTTTTTTCCTATTTTTATACTTCCACTACAAATTACATCCCAAAAAATATCAGCTCCCAGTAACAAGTCTATTTGAGATGGCCGGTGGTAGTCTGGATCAGCTAAAACTACATTTTCAGGCACATTTATTTCAGATGTGTCTATTTCCTCTGTTGGTAGTTCGCCTGTTATTTGAGGGATAATTAAGGCATCAACCTTTTTATAAGATTGATGGTTATTATTTGAACGTGATGAAATTGATAAACAACAACGGTTTAATGCATTGAACGAAATATTGTTAATCCCCGTAACGCGTACGGTATCAACTACTTCATTTTTTAAGCCCAATTTATCCCTCAGCGACTCGCTTGCAAAAGATGCCTGACTACAACAATCTAACAAACAGCGCGCCTGCACAATTTTGTTTGTTTCACAATTTTTTACATTTATAACTGCAGTTGACAATAAAACTTGATTGTTTACATAGGAGGATAATGCAACAGGCGTGGCCACAACATCATTACCTTCTACCTCTTTATTAGCAGGAGCAATTGTCTTATGTAGAAGGGTGTTGTGTCGGCGCCTACATATCCTACATGGTCCCGCTTTGCACTGATGGGCAAAATGACCATCACGTAAGCAGTTAATGCATAGTCTTAGTTTAGCAATTACACCATTTCTATCGAACACGGACATCTTATTTAACTTTTCACAGTTATAAATTAGGTGATCGCCACTACAAACACGGCAGGCTCTGTTGTTATTTGTAGTTGTAGCGGTTGACGCATTGGCATCACAAGCAGTAGCGACAAAGGCCTTTTGAGATTTGTCAATACGTTTAAATTGACCCTGATTTGGGTTTGGCTTATCTACCTTGTCGCTTGTGCTCGCGGTAACCATTTCCAGAACGTCAGCTCGCTTCCTCAAAAATTCAAAAAAATTATCTAAATTCGGACTTGTTGGCAATCCGTTTTTGTACTCTTCCCATTTTGTACTTGTTATAATATCCAACTTGTTAGCAAAAATAAATATAACCAACGTGTCCCAATTATTTGTTGGCTCGCCTAACATGTTCAAAGCTCTCAAATTTTTCGAAATATGGTCTACCAAAAAACGCAACGACTTATCACATTCCTTTGCTACATTCTGAACATTAAATAATGATTTAAGGTGGCTGTGAATCAATTGTCTTTTGTTATCGAAGCGATCGCAAACCAGTTTCCAAGCTACAGAATAATTCGCCGATGAAATCTCCAACGCCTCGATAACAGAAGCTGCAATGCCTGATAACGACGCCTTTAAATATTGATACTTGTAAATGTTGTTAAGACAGTCGTTATTATGTACCAAAGACATGTAAGTGTCACGGAACTCCAACCATTTGTTGGTATTTCCGTCAAAGGAAGGCAGCTTAATAGTCGGGAGCTTAACATTAGCAGCATCAGCCCCACCTTTTGGAGCTGCGGCTGGTGTGCCTCCAACCTCGTCATTCGCCGCGATAAATTCTTGAGCTACACTAATAACGGCGTAAAATATTTTTTCTGTATTTTCGCGTTCACTTGACTCACTTTTCTCAACTGACTCTTGTTTCGACTTTGACTCTAAAATTTCTAAACTAGATTGTATCATATCGTAATCCTGAAACATCGATTCTATTTTCGCTAATCTAACCTTTAGTTCATATAAATTCGCCTTTGAAATATCTTTACATTTTTTTTAATCGATCAAGTAGTTTTTAAACGTAGTTAGCCTCCCCTTAATTGATCCTCTTTTAGCTCTTAACTCCGTGTCACTCATTATTGTAAACAAGACAAAATGTTGATCAAACTGATAATAAAAGGTGCAATAAATACCTCGTTATATGTAGGTAGGTAAACCTCTATGAAGCAGCTGTTTACGCCAGCACGACACTCGAAAACAAAGGGCCCCAACAACGCTTGTCGTCAAGCGGTTAGGTACAGGCGACAGAGGGGGTGAGGCGCGGCCGTCTTCTGAAATATTCGGCCAAAATGTTTATTTACAAGTTCACTACTAGCTATAAGGACAAAACAAATAGTTATATATCTTCCACTAGCCTATGTTTTCAGAATGATTTATGGAATTCGGAATAATCTAAAACAACAAACGAAACTTATAATTTCGATTCCATAATTTTAGTGATAAAAATTAGGGCCTTTTAATCAAATGAGACTTTACTTGAATGAATCATTAACTTTATAAATATGTAGTACTAACAATGACAGTAGGTATGATAATATTTAACTGCTACTGTAAGCACTTTATTTTGAGTACTGTTTGCACAAACCAAAGCTTTAGACAAAAGTTAATAGTATAGGAAGGATAAGGAACGGGCCACTTCCCTTTTTGAAGAAGTCAGCAGATTCAGCTTCGCCTCCAGGTTCCAAAATACATCCAAAATCGACACGGGTCCAAAGTTCAGTTTAACTCGCCGCCGTGTGATTGCAGGTTAGCACTTCACTTCCACGAAGCACAATAACACGGTCGCCAATGTTTCGGCTATTCCTCTAGATTTAACAGATCTTCCAGGCCAGGATTTATGTAGCAGGATCAGCAGGATCGTAGAAAGAACTCCAGAAGAATAGTTTATAAAATGATTTACTTTTCGGTACTACAATGGTATTTTTACAGGTTTAATTGGTAAACAAATGTGATCGCGTTGGTTGCGCTCAACAGACTGGCGGTGCGCACCAATCTGCGCAGGAGCAGAAAAAATGTATCTGCGCATGTCCGTTTGTAGGCAAGAGACAATCCTGTACGCAGGGTTGCGTTAACAATATTTATAAAAAACCGACTTTTTGCTACTTTGCCACGAATCCGTCCCACTCGCAATGAGGGTTTTTTCGCATATGGAGTAACAGGGACGCTAAAACTTTTACGTAGCGCCTTAAACATAACTGTCAATTTAGACCAGCGGGCCTATTATGTATCTCTAGTTGCCTTCAGCGGGCCTATTATGTATCTCTAGTTGCCTTCAGCGGGCCTATTATGTATCTCTAGTTGCCTTCTGCACTGGGTGCCTATCATCAAAAACATAGATATACTATCGAATTCCGATTGTCTAAGGATATTTTCGCACTTGAAGTGACGACACAGATTGTTAATAGTTCAATACCCACTAATAGCAATTTTGAAAGTTCCTTTTTTAGCTATGTTTTTGATGATAGGCACCTAGTACAGTTGGCAACTAAAGATACAGAATAGGGGGGCTGGACTGGGTGTCCATCATCAAAAACATAGATATACTATAGAATTCCGATTGTCTAAGGATATGTTCGCACTTGAAGTGACGACACAGTTCGTAAATAGTTCAATACCCACTAAAAGCAATTTTCAAAGTTTAGTTTTTATCTATGTTTTTGACGATAGGCACCCTGTCCAGTTGGCAACCTAAGATACAGAATAGGGGGCAGGTGCAGTATACGACGTACGCGCAACAGACCCCTACACGTCGTAGGTACTTACTCAGTACCTCTTCCCTCTCGCAAGTGACGTACATCTCGGGTAAGTTGTCGTAGAACTGCTCGTTCAATATCGGCTTCCCTTTCGTCTTGCTGATCACTTCCGCCTGAAACATGGGAAATTTAAGGACATAACATAAACATAAAACATAAAAATCATTTATCATTAACAGTAAAGAAAATTCACAACATAAGACTTAAGGCGCTACGAAAAAAAATCGACACTTTAAGAACTTGCATATCTACTTCAGTAAATAATGTATTATTTTGATAAAATAGTATATTATTTTTAGATTCTTTTTTTAGGGACCTGTTAAAACAGAAACGCAATTTCAGAAATTCGGCTCGATAGAAATATTTATTGAAATGAGGTCCTTTTCGACACCAATTCTCCTGGTCTGACAATTTAGAATGACATATGGACTGCAGTTATATTTTATTAGATGGGTTTTAACGGTTTCTAGGACCTGGTTAAACGAAATTTTGATAGCATTTTTAGTACATTTTATATTAATAAAAAACCGACTTTTTGCAATTTTTCCACGAATCCGTCCCTCTCGCACTGAGGGTTTTTTCGCATATGGAGTAACAAGGACGCTAAAACTTTTACGTATCGCCTTAAGCAGCGGGCCCCACACTAGAGATAATCTGAACTGCGGGCTCCCAAATAACACATTACATAATTACACATTTTGCTTTACAACTACTAGATAAATGAATAAATTTAATTACACATACTTAAACTAAAACAGAACAATTTTCAATTACAATTACAAACTAAAATTACACAATAAACCTGTTATTTAATCTACATTTATTTAATCTAGGAGGTGCTACAAAAACATTTCTTTACGACATAATAAACTCTGGGGGTTGTCGGAGGTGTTTAACCCCCCGTTTCTGAAAGACCAATCAAAGTTAACAGTAGATTAAAAAAACTTCAACCGCAAATAACGGTGAAAATAAAGCATATATGAAGTCTGAATAGTGATGAATCAATAATTAACTTAGTTAATTTTTGATTTCAATGTAAAATTCCCACTTTTTCTGGCTTAATCCGCAGATAATTATTTTTTAATCTACTGTTAACATTGATTGGCCTTTCAGAAACCGGGGGTTAGAGTGTGGACGGACTGTCACTGGAACGGTAAAAACTCGTAATACCCTCTTTTTACAATCGATTCTAACATCCCAAACTCCCAACCAACGTGCGCCTATCGCTGTACTTTCGGGTATGCAGTTTTACCTCGCTCATCTTTTGACTAATTGTTGGATAACATTTAGCTTTCCACTGTCATTGTTACCGTGGAAGGAAAGAAGATAATATCTGTTACAAGGGGGGCAGTATGGAGCCGTGTGTGAGGACCCAGCGATTGGAGATTCTGATGCCAGAAGCGGCGACCGTGATTATGTTAGCATGCTCGCCTTCCGAGAAGTTGTAAGAAGTCATCTTGACATTGTTACTGTGGCAGGAAGGAAGACAAATACCTGTTTCAAGGGGGACAGTATGGAGCCGTGTGTGAGGACCCAGCGGTTGGAGAATTTGATGCCAGAAGCGGCGACAGTGATGATATTAGCATGCTCGCCTTCTGAGTAGTTGTACGATACCATCACGCCTTCCACTGTCATTGTTACTGTGGAAGGAAAGAAGATCAAATTAGTCATTGTAAAATTTTCATGTTTACAGCAAAGCGCAGCGTAGGCTGCCCTCGTGCCCGCTGGACTGACGATCTGAAGGACGTTGCGGGTGGCGGCTGGATGAGGATGACTGAGGACCGCCAAGAGTGGCGCAATATGGGGGAAGCCTATGTCCAGCAGTGGACGAATACGGGCTGATGGATGGACTAATTTTACGGCGAATATTTTTTTTTTCGGGAACCAAATACTTTACTCGTCTCCATCATAGATCGATCGGCCCGATCGGCCTAGTAGTGTGGGCCTCAAAGAACAGGAAACCTAATGGCAAATCTTCAATGCTATTTGGAATAACAATTCAATAATTTTGAAATAACGTGTTAATAAATAAAAATAACATCATCATAAAATATAACATAATCTCATTTCACACATTTAATATTATGGTTGACAAACTTCTGTAAGTACACTGAAAATTTCAAATAATTTTTACTTTTCCCAAGCATCATCTTATGTAGAATAGTACCTTTGAGAAGGGGGGGTCTGCACCCTAAGGACCTCTTAGATACCTGCCTGTATCAAGCAAAACTTCCGTTTTGCACAAACGCTTTTGTTTTTGAATTTTCTATCCGGGCTCTACCGCGTAATTCTCATTTGTATCAACTTCAAGCAAATGCATGCGAAATTCAACGCGTGCAAAAGAGATGGCATGTTAGGCGGGCGTCGTCGCACGCACGTCAAATTTCAATCTCAAGTTGATGTTGATGAAAATGAGAATTACGCGGTAGACCCCGCTCTAATCAACTGCCGCGCACGCAAAACTTCAGTTGTTTTGAGTTTGCCGCAACATCAGGACTTGTAATTAAATAAAAATCCTTTAAGCTAATGTTTCAACTAATGTATGTAAAAAATTATCGCGAATTTCGAGATTTATATCTTTAGATTACTAAAACTTGTTCCTGGTCCCTGGCCGGGTCTCCGGTATGGGTTCGGGCGGTTGGTTGGATTTCACCTTGTATAATATATATTTTACATATAATTTTAATCGTATATATATTGCTACATAAATTAAATAAACCTTTAATTTCGTTCATATAGGTACATTTATTATTTTATTACATATATTTTTGTAAGATTAAATTTGTCTTGTAAAAGTGTATTACATACACCTACTTTGCAAAATAAACTATTTGAATTTGAATTTGAATTAGAAATACGTGTCATTAGGGTCATTGTAGGATTTTTTCAGAGCTAATGTTGCGATTTTTTTCTATCACACGTTTTCAGATCTACTATAGACCTAACCTATTATAGACCAAGGTTTTTAGTCTAGTTTATTTAAATTATTAAGGCTGTTGTAGCCGCCGACGACCTTGAGTCGACCTGTGTCGGTACAAATATCGACATAAACTATATTGAAATAACGTTCATATCAGCGCGCACTACAATATGACGTCGCTGGGTCTCCGGATAGCGCAAAATAGGCGCATAAAAAAAGAAGTTTTTTTATTTCAATCGGACCCTGTTTTGGTATTTATTTTGTTAAATTATAGATACAAATTTTAAATTCTAATCATTCCACATATTCTGTAGTATATCATAGGTACATTTTTTTTCAAATATGTTACTAAATTAAAAATCTGAGTAAAACCCGACCTTATACGTAATTGTGGCTTTTTGGTCACCAGCTGTAAGAACCACTTTAACGGGACACCTGACGCTAGAACATCAACAACACCAGGTTTTCAAGGGTTCATTGGAAGAAACTAGGTCTCTCCTCATATTGAAGAAAATATATTTTAGTAAACAATGTAAACAATGTAAGTATTAAGATTTATACTTTTGTCAAAAAAAAAATGTTTTCCACCCTCTTTTTTTTGGTTTTCAAACGTTCGTTTCAAAAACGCGTTTAAGAGATCAACTTGTTTTTTTTTTTATAAAATAGGCAATAGAAATATGAAGGGATATGTTACCTAAATCCAGTATTTTTTTTCCTACAAAATATTTCAGTATTAGCTAAAAACACACCAATTTGTTGTTTCGCTGCGTGATCACTAGTATTACGCGTCCAAGAACAAGAGGCCAAAGAGCCAACATATAATCGCCTCTATGAAAAGCAAATAAGGTCTTTGCCATTAGACTTATTGTGCTGGGCGGGTAATAAAAAAGTTGCTAGGGTATGCCATCCTCTTAACGATGCATGACTCTTCCATAAATCTAGATCTTCTATGTTTATTCCATTTGTCTCAATGACGTACGAAGAGTCAAGGGTATATTACATACATAATAATGACCATGGCGGTCTTCCTACGCAGATGGGACTGTCAAAAAGTCAAGAGCAAATTATAAATAAAATTCACGAGTTCCATGAGTGTAATGAGATGAAAAGCAATTTCGCAACACATTTGTTTGTCCAACGAGAGCAAAACAGAGCATAATAACCGCTTGACGCACTACACATCCTTGTAATTGTACCATGGAACGTTCAACCTTACGGAGATATTTTCATAACATCATCCATTGCTGGATACTTTCACCTGGGGATTATCTTATTTCTACATAAGCAGTGATGGATCGCGTTCTACTTCCAACTTCGGATACAAAATTTGTTTAGCGCTTCAAAGTACCGGCATCGTTCGACATGAAGATAGAGGGTGCGAACAAGATTACATGTTTTGCTGCAAATAAACCGCTCCCATAGAATGAAAGTAAATGAGCTACATTCAGCGGGGGGTCAATAAAAAGGGAGTTCATCTCGTTTCGTGTTCTATAAAAGACCCGCCCCACAAAAGAACTCGACCGCTTCCGTCGAAGCGCCACCGTGATAGGCGCTCGCGGCTCCCTCCCGCGCTTCCAAATTCAAAACTATTTTTCTTTTTCTTTTGTGCCAGTTCTGGAATTTGTTCTCTGTGGTCGAGGTTGCAGTATTTTCTATGCAGCTGGTGGAATCCCGAAAAAAGGTAAGTTTTTAAAGCGGTTAATTGGTAGTTCTTATAAAATATATAAATTTATTTATGTAGGATATTATATGCTTGCATTCGCATTTATACAGCTCACATTGCCAATGCGATATAATTGAGCGTGCAACTAACATTCGGTATCTTGGCGTCATTGTAGTAGATGATAGACTTAACTGGCAAGCTCACATAAAAACCCTATCAGGTCGCGTACGAAAATTATCATTCTTTTTTAGGTCAGTTAGGAACATTTTAAACACAAAGCTAATATATAGTGTCTATTTTGCAATGTGCCAAAGTTTGCTTTCCTACTGTATTAGCTCTTGGGGTGGCGCAGCAAAGACTCACTTATTAGAAATAGAGCGAGCTCAACGAATGGTTATCAAAGTAATGCTTAGCAAACCATTTCGTTATAACACAGACCTTCTACACAAAGAAAGTGCCATATTAAGTGTACGAAGATTATTTATATGACACATTCTTTTAAAATCTAGCACAGCCTTAGAAATAAACGCACCGAGTATTAGCACGCAAATAAACAACAGGTCAGTAAGGCTGGAGGGAAAACTTCACGTTCCTAGAATGAGTAGTAAATTTGCACAGCGTTTCAAAACTTTTTTATATCCCTTTATTCACAATCAAATCAATAAGGAAATTAATTTGGCAGATAACACAAAGTTAAAACTCCAGCTAAAAAGAGAGCTGAGTTCTTGGCTTCTAGCCAAATCATATGACAATGTAGAAAGTCTTTTGGATGTCATTGAATAATTAAAACATATATATTTTTTTTTATTATTATTAATATATATATTTTTTTTTGTCTTTTGTTATTCGTATATTATTAATAAGTATTACTTACGCTATAGGCTTCACCTGTGTTTTTTTTTAAGTATCATACAAACATTTTATCAGTTCGTTTTTCATTTTTTTATTTTATTATTATTATTTTTCTTTTTTTTTTTCATTCTTGGTATTTTATGTTTTATTTATATTGAAACTAGTACATATTTTGTACATATTTTATATAATTTATATGTAACTAAATATTTTATTTATTATAACATATATTATATTTGATATTCAAAATATATATTATTTATAATACCTATATTATTTTACATTTATTTTGGATCATACTTTAGATTTAGATTTAAGTAAAAATATATTTAATCTATGTTAGCACGGGCGGGCGCCATCTGGCAAAAAACACTTGTGCATCCCATGAAACGGAGGATTCTGGTATGGGAGCACGCATATTATATTCAATAACGTGTACTAAGTCAGTTGTGCAACATTTACTTGTTTGTTGTTTTTTTTAAAGTTAACATTAGATTAGTTTCCTGTACATACTAACATATCAGAATAAATAAAATTTGTATTTGTATAAATTATTCCAAAATAAAGAATTGTAACCGGTGTAAATAGCATTTTAAGTTTTAGACACACCCGCGCTAAATATCATACAGAATTTCACAGCAAGACCGTAAGTTTCCGTAGTGTAGTGGTTATCACGTGTGCTTCACACGCACAAGGCCCCCGGTTCGATCCCGGGCGGAAACATCGGTCTCTTTTTTAACATGTTTTATTAGCTTCACTTACTTTTTACATTTTATACTTAGTTATATGGGATTTTTTTATATTATTATTATTATTTCATATGTGATTTTGATTTTATTTAAAACACTCGAAAAATATTTTTATTACTATTTGGTTTTCAGACAGATCTTTTTTTAAAATATATATTTTTTTAATAATACATTTTTAGTAACTATTCTTCTTGGTACATGCTTTAAGTATTCTTCAATTTTATGTACACTCATCTTGAATATTTCCAGTTAAAATTCTCGGTCACTGGAAATAAATACTGAAACTAATTCTAGATATAGATGCGTAAACAAAATAAATTGCGATAAATTAATAATAATTTGCGGTGCAATGAAATAAGAACGAAAAATAAAACACAAAAAGATTCCTTCGAGCCGGATTTGAACCAGCGACCTATGGATATCTTTGCGATTGCCTCTACAGTCCACCGCTCTACCAACTGAGCTATCGAAGGTTGATAGCTGTGGCCGAAATTTTAAATCAGGTTCACAATGTGATGAAATGTAACTTATCGTGACGGACGTCACGTCTCGTCGGGTCGCGTCTCGCGTCGTCGTACCGACGACGTCACTTTAATATTATTGTACAAAATCACTGTTTCCATAAATTAATAGGACAATCTTAACGGCCGGCCTATAAAAACAATGTGTTTAGTATATTCGTTTTTAAAATGCAAATTGCTTGTAAAGAATGTTTTTGACGTAAAAAGCCTGCTGTTTTTTTTAAGAAACGTATTTTTTTATTTGTTTACTTTGAAGCATTTAATTGTTATTCTTTTTTTATTTAAAACACATTTAACAAACTCATATTAGGAAAAAAAAAACATGTACAATGGAGACCGCATCAAGTAAGACACATTGGACTTTGTACCTATCTGTAGGGGCTAATGTCGTACTGCTAGTGTATAGCTTGATGTGGTCTCCACTGTACTAAGGCAAAGGCAAACTTATCTCTAAGACGACATTTTATTGCCAAGGTAACTGAGGGTTATTGAACTAAATAAAGATGGATTTGAGCCGAAAGTTGAAAAGTTTATTATTATCATTACATTTATTAGTCTTGATCTATTGAATGTAATATCTATGTACACAAAAGCGACGCAATTTAAAGATAGTAATTTTTAATCTGCTCTTAACCAGTTTTAGTCAGTTGAAAGTCTCATTAATTATAACATTGTATATATGCTGACTTTGTGATCGTTCAAGACACGCTAACTGGTGATAGTACCTAATCGTTTATATGACTAACTTTTTATTGCACTTTAGTATGGAATTGCTGTTTTATTCCTTTCTTATTTGTTAATAATAACAGTGACATCGCAATCTGGGCAGTGAAATAATAAAGCAGTTTAAGTGCTGTCAAAACTAAATTTTCGTCATTGCAAAATTTTCTTTACGTGTTAGGGATAGAAGCTACATTATTTTGAAAAATTTCAAGTTTTGACAATTACTTACACTAGAATGAAGGCCTTCAGAATTGACTAAACGATAATTTTGAATTTATATGAAACTCATTTTCTTTAAATAAAGTATAAATTTTGGAAGAGTCTAGAAGCAAACTCAATTAATCTTGAAACATTGAAAGCCAGGCAACATTCTTGCTCTACTCGCTCAAACATTGCATCAGATTGGCACATTTTGTGACCTACATTTAATAACTAGTGTTTATCTGCACTCTGTCTACGCACCGAATTAATGTTGTACCTTCATGTACTCGTATGAATAAATAAAAAATGAGTTCAAAAATTAAAACCCGACTACTGTAATATCACGCTTTAAAAAGTATGAAACAAGAAAATATTCTCATCTGAGATTATTATGTACAAACTAATCAATATTTATCGTCTATTAAATAACTTACATTTCAATGTATTTAATAAATATTCATAGTGATGTTCAGAGGATAGCCGTGGTCATATGCCACTTTGCCCTAAAGCTTATGATCGCTGACGAATGTAATGTTTTTTAGGGTAGGTGGCATAAGACCACGGCTATCCTCTAAACATCACTATGAATATTTATTAAATACATTGAAATGTATTACGTGTAAGTTGTTTATTTAATAGACGATAAATATTGATTCGTAACTAACGAGAACTGAGCAGAAATCATTTTGGTCTGTAATACAGACTATGTAATGTACCTATCTAAGCGGATTCAGTCAGAAAGCAAGTCCCCCTTAATATTCTCTGCCCTTAGCGTCCCAAAAATATTTGAAGGTATAAAAGTTAGCTGAGAGCAGCAACAGTTTTTGTGAAAACGAATTCAAGCAACCCAATGGTGATATTGTAAAAACGACTTCAAGCGACCCGAGGGTGATATTCTAAAAAGAATTCAAGCGACCCGAGAATGATATTCTAAAAAGAATTCAAGCAACCTCTAAAAATAATTCAAGCAATCCGAGGGTGATATTCTAAAAACGAATTCAAGCGACCCGAGGTTGATATTCTAAAAAGAATTCAAGCAACCCGAAGATGATATTCTAAAAACGAATTCAAGCGACCCGAGGGTGATATTCTAAAAAGAATTCAAGCAACCCGAGTTACCCGAGGATGATATTCTAAAAAGAATTCAAGCAACCCGAGAGCGATATTCTAAAAATGAAACAAAAGAGATAATTAAAATAAATGGCCAATGTTGTTGTTCTACTAAACTTCGGTTAATATTTTACGCACATAGAGATGTACAAATCAGAAAAAAAAAATTGTAAACATTTTCCATTATAAACTGCGTAAGCTATTTAATTAGCACACAGTATTAAAATGCAATCAGCTCGTCTGCTATTGGTGGAAAAAGGTGGTGTGACTGCCGCGCCTTGTCTGGGGGCTGCGATGCAACCATCATCAGCACCTGTCGTTTTATACGTAGATACTGCTTTTAATCTGTTATGTGAACCCTATTGTTTGGAATGTTGATGGGTACCATTTACAGTGCCATAAAATGCTATCTACAACGTGTAACAGACATATTTGAAATAGCTCATTCAGTCAATGGTAATATACCTATAGTAGAACATATTTGATATACCATAGATTTATTCGTCTATGGATATACTAAGAAACCAAATTTGAAATAATAAAAAACCGCCCTTATATGCAAGTAAGCCGAATAGGTATTGTACTTTTATATAAAGTAGCAGTTTTTTCCGCTATTTCAAGTTTGGCTCCATAGTAAAAGTTGTTTTACACCAACGACTGAATGAGCTCTTGAAATATGACCGCATCTTTCTGATACATGTTGTATACGTCTAGATTAGGACTATCAGACAATACAAACAATTAACGAAGATTACAATTAAAAATATGTTGTTTATTTGAATGGCATAAATTAGAACCACTTGAATAAATTAACAAACTCTCACAATGTAGAGGACGAATGAAAGTAGAGTGACGAACGAGATTTATGGTGCGCAAGTGGAAGGTATAGCTCGACCAGCGGGCCTATTATGTATCTCTAGTTGCCTTCTGGACTGGATGCCTATCATCAAAAACATAGATATACCATCGAATTCCGATTTCCTAAGGATATGTTCGCACTTGAAGTGACGACACAGATTGTTAATAGTTCAATACCCACTAAAGGCAATTTTGAAATTTCAGTTTTTATCTATGTTTTTGATGATAGACACCTCGTTCAGTTGGCAACTAAAGATACAGAATAGGGGGGCAGGCCGCCCTAGATGGACGTATGGTGACCAA
Organism: Ypsolopha sequella; assembly: GCA_934047225.1. NCBI lineage: Eukaryota > Metazoa > Arthropoda > Insecta > Lepidoptera > Ypsolophidae > Ypsolopha > Ypsolopha sequella. Next base: position 3,830,169 of record OW204002.1, on the reverse strand, counting down.
ATTGGCGACATATTGAAGAAAGGCCATGTCAAAAGTAACCGGTAAGTAACAGTAGAGCTTGTATGAATAGATTGATGGATGTGGAAGAGGCGAAAGAGGTGTGTCTGGATCGTAGCAGATGGAAATCTGTAGTCTCTGCCTACCCCTCTGGGAGAAAGGCATGAGTATATACATGTAAGTATATATATATATATAATATAGGTACGCTCACAATAATTGTGAATCGTACTACAGGTTAATTTTCTTTCAATATATTATGTCTTTTTAAATCTGAAGAGTGGCCTGTTTAAAAGTAAACGTGTCTAAGAAGTCCTACCCTACCCAATAACCATTCACTTCCTATGACCTTACTAGCTCATCTGGATATCCTTGCTCGAATTCGGTCATCATCAATCAAAGACGGTCATTCGACTTGTCCTTAATATTAGCAACTCCCGGCCACTAGCAGGGAGGTTTGTATAGAAAGAAACAAGTGTTTTTTACGACACACCAAACTATGGGCATAATAAGAGTGACATTGACAATGCATTATTTTGAGACAGTGTTGAGTTATATCAGGCGCCAGTCTTTTAAGCAATTTCCAGCCTTTTTTATACCTGAAGAAGTAAAAGAACTTGTATGACTAGATTGATGGATGTGGAGTAGGCGAAAGAGGTGTGTCAGGATAGTAGCAGATGGAAATCTGTAGTCTGTGCCTACCCTTCTGATAGTCGTTCATAAACTCACACCGAGTTGGGTTTCCTATCCGGGTCGCAACACTAACCCGTTCAAAAATTAACTCGCGTCTCAACACCGACCGTTCAAAAATGACAGTGTCGCTACACTGGTGTCGAATTTTTCAACATCAACTCTGAGCAGGGTTCGCAAGGTTTGTATAGGCTCCAAACGTCACCTGACATTCACGTAAATTTTCGTAAATGAAATGACGTTAATTTTTGTACCGAGGGGGTCTTCTCAACGTTATAGTGGATATATTTACGTTAAATTTCGTACAGAGAGGGTCCTCTCAACGTTATTATACTAAATATAATGCACAAATGACAACTGACGTTTAGAGTGTCGCTACACGACGAAACCCGTTCAAAAACTCAGCGTTACAACCCCAGTGTTCCTACCCAGCCCAGGGCTATTTAATGAACGCACTTCTGGGAGACAGGCATGACTAAATATATGTATTATGTTGTAGACCTGAAGACACTAAACACTTTGAGCAAAAAGGAATTTCTGATATATCTTAAACAAGTTTTTTGTTTCTAGCGGGTTGTTTTTCTTTTTACAATTCCTGTGTGAAACAACGGCGGAAGCGGCCGGCTTCAGAGCTTCGCCGGTACTTAACTCTTCAATTGAACAAATGAGCGTGAGTAATGTAGGATCCAGTCCCGTGACTCAATCATTCCCTTTGGCCTCTTATTTTGCAATTAGAGAAGATCTGTTCATGTCATGAAACTTTTCATTAGCGAAATTTTTCATTTCACAATTTTATTATTAAGTAAACAAATTTAAATAGCTAAAGGAGACTGGGCGAAAGTGGTCTATAGACCAACAGATATGAAGTATTATTTTTTAGGACGTACACATTTAGACAGTATTTTTTTGTTATGACGTCATCAAAGTCTGACCCGACAGTTTTGAGATATTTCAAGTCAAATATATTAGTATTATTTTACTTTAATTAAGTATTTTTATTACAATAATGTTATAATAAAGTAAGGAACTTATAAGAACTCAGATTTTGCAATGAGCTACATTTCTTGCATTTTTGACTGCAATGACGCCGAACTAACAACTATAAATAAGTGACCTGTTATACTAGCGTTGGTAAACTACACGCCGTGTCTTTGAAGACGCTCTGACGCAACCTCTTTCTGTCCACAAAGTACCAAAAAAAATTGTCGGGTCAGATTTTGATGCCCTTTCGCACAGAGGTGTAGTTGGGGTTACCTTATATAAAAACCACAATATTATATCTGTTGGTTCATAGACCACTTTCCATACAAAAAAGAACAGTCTCCAAATTTTATTCATATTTTCTATTAACCAAAAGGATTACGTTTCATAGGTCAGGTTTAAGAAAAGGCATTCGCTCTGGAGCGTAAACAATTTAATCCCCACGTTCAGATGCCTGCGTCTTATTTTAGTATTTCCTCACTCTAAACTCCTTTGGACCACTCACACGTTTATCGCTCCCGGACGACGAGCAGCAATTTGAGAAGACTGTACCGAACCACAAACGTTACGATAAACCCCCACGACAATACAATAATGGCTCTTCTGCCTAATGGGCCGCATCCTGCGCAAAGCGAGCGCCGCCAGTCAATGCTAAGACCCTGCATACTTCACTACTGTACTACTCCAGTCTTCTTCAGAATACTGAGCACGTTCCGCGTTTTCCTAATCGTGTTGGAGATCACATTGCTCATTATTGTCCGCATCCTCACGTGGGAGTAGATTAGGGCTGACTCCATCGTTCTCGATAGCAGCTACATCCGTAGTTGGTGTCGACGACGCTAGTGAGGGCACCTGTATCGAACGATGTCCCCGTCATACAGAATTCGTAAACGATAACGAAACATCGCCAACTATTACCGCTTGCTGTGCTTTCAAATCGGATGCAGTGCTAGTGTGGATGATGAATATCAGTGCTTGAGAGAGATTGGTTAGTGCAGTGCATTGTGACGAAGACGGACATGCCTGGGATTCACCGGTTGGCATCCAGTGTAAAGAAAAAGAAGCCACTTTCGCCGACTCAGCCGTCGAGTCAGACGCGCAGTTCTGAGAGCTTGATGCGATAACGTTTTAGGTGAGTTTCCCTTTTAGAATTCATTAACATTAACTGTGCTTTTGAGCATCGCTGCGTCCTGCATATCATTGTCTATTAGTGAGGTTGAAAGAGCAAGCAACTGTGCAAGTGTCTTGTGATAATTGATGAGTTCAGAAGAAAGTTTCAAAGTTATTTAGCAAACTTGGGCATTGCAGGTGAGTCAATACTTAATACTCTTAAAATATTTAGTGAAGATTTTGGTAACATTACGTGAAACAAAATTATCGATAGTGGCAATAGTCCGTGTTATGGTAAACCCTAATTAGGTAGCGTTCCTAAACGCCTGGGTAAATGTAAAATTTAAACTGTCAAAGTGAATTTTTCATTTCTGACAAGGATTCTAAACTGTTAGTTTTCACTCGGGTGGTTGTGGAACGGGTGACAGTAAATTTGACCTAAAATTAGTTATTTTGGAAACGCCCAACTAGAAATTCTATATACGACCGTTAGGAAAGTTCCAAAATTTCACAAAGCATGGTATCAATCAACACAAAATAAATTAAGCCATTTTTTTATTTAAATAGATAAACAGCCTTTGGCCCACGTCTCCGCCCGCATATAGGTACCTAGTAGTAAATCGAAAAACTTCTTTTTTGTTCGGCCTCCTTTAGTGACAAGCACAATGGTACCTACAAAGAACCTAACCTAAACCAGAGAATATAAAGTAAACGTACCTAGGTACCTATTACCTAAACATTCAAGTCTTCTAGAGTCAAGACATTATCCATAAATAACGCAGATAATACCTATAAATAACATAAAAGAAATTCTAATAGTGAAATAAAAAAACAACAAATATAAAATTTCATACATTCAAACGGTGTACTATATTGTTTAGTTGTGAGTTTCTGAATTTTTGTGTTTAGTAAAATAAAAATCCTTCGGAAAAAAAAAACTTGAAAATTGCGCTGAATTCTATATCCTTGAAATTAACTTTACTCCACTTAAACACTGAATAAAACAGAAGTTTGAGTTACTTACTTACCTCTGTTTATTTTAGACCAGAATAATAAAATTGCAAAAACTTACCTGATTTTCGTAGATCTTAGTCCAAAGTTTGTTTACTTTTGAGGTTATGTTTATCACTTTATTATTGAATTAGAAATCATTCTGTTCCACTAGCCCGCAAAACAGCATTCAGAAAGATCTGCAGTTTCAAGTTAATCGCAGGGCACAAACAATTATTACTTGAAAAACAAAAACTTAAAGAACGTTTGATTCTGTTCAACCACATCAAAGTTATCTTTATTTATCAGCTGTTTGTTGATGTCTTGCTTCCTTCTCGTTCTCGACAAGAAGTTCTCGTTCGCACGTCACGTTGTGTAGCCAGCGCCATCTTCAATACAACGAAAATGTTTATCAGGAAGTTCTTACAAGAATCGTGAGATGGCGCTTTCTATCTTATAAATAAAATAAAAAAAATATTTAGGTACAAATAATTGTGCCATCAAATACTTATCTTTTGCTCGCAGCTTCGCCCGGGTGGTACAAAAGTTTCCAGATCCCTCAGGAGCTATATTCCGGGATAAAAAGTATTCTATGTCCTTCTACGTCCTTTAGCTAAATTTCAGCGAAATCGGTCTAGTCGTTTTAGAGATAACCCTAGCAATATAACAAACATTACAAATACATTGTGTAAATGTCTCTAAAATGCGAAATACAAAATACTTTGAGAGGGTGTATTGAAAATACTAGATAAATACTTTTGCATATAAGTATTTATTTAAAATACAAAATACTTAATTTTCTTACAATAAATCTCTGAGGTACACCGTAAACGTCCATAAGAACAATTTTTACAATAGAGCCAAACCTGAAAAAAAAAAACAATTTCTGATCAAAAGTATTTGAAGTATTTTCAAGAGGAATTTGAAATACAAACAAACACAAAATCTGGGGGCATGTAGTGCCCACCCCGCCAAGACGAGCCAAAGGGAGCGGGGCACTAAGTACCTTTTCTCGAAGCGTTTCGTCATATTTTCGAACCCTCATAGTTCGGTCTGGATAATACTAGAGATACCAAACTTTAAAGATAAGAGGTAGTAAGCAGTCTTAATCCCGTGTTACTACAAAACGGTGTTGTTGTCGCCTTTTCTTTCATATTGTAAAAGAGTGACAGCAGCAGATTTAAACACTGCCTAAAGTTAAGGCGCTACGGAAAAAAATCGACACTTTTAGAACTTATATATCTACTTCGGTGAATAATGTATAATTTTGATAAAATTGTATATTATTTTTGGAATCTTTTTCTAGGGATCTGTTAAAACAGAAACGCGATTGGAGAATTTCGGCTCGATAGAAATATTTATTGAAATGAGGTCTTTATCGACACCAATTCTCCTGGTTTGACAATTTAGAATGACATATGGACTGCAATTAAATTTAATTATATGGGTTTTAACAGTATCTAGGACCTGGTTAAACGAAATTTTGATAGCATTTTTAGTACATTTTATATTAATAAAAAACCGACTTTTTGCTTTTTTTCCACGAATCCGTCCCTCTCGCACTAAGGGTTTTCTCGCATATGGAGTAACAGGGACGCTAAAACTTTTACATATCGCCTTAAACACCGTTTTGTAGTTACACCGGATAAGTTTCATTTATCTAGCTTTTATACTTTGAATTTTATTAATAGGTATCTAAAATACGTCGATTTCGTCACTCACTCACTCACTGATGATCATCAAAACCTCTAGGGTACTTTCTGTATTCCTAGAAAGCTGAAATCATGCTAGGAGTAGCACACAAACAGCAAAAAAATTAAGAAAGCTATAACTTTCACCCTCCAACCCCTTCTGTATCATTAAAAAAATATATTCCCAACTTCCAAAAGTCCTACAAATCTGAAATTTGGTATTAAGGCTAAGATTTCCACAGTCAACAAGAAAAAGAAGCAAACATAGAGAGTGGGCTATAAAAAAGTCATAGGTGAGGCGCAAGAAACGCAGCCTGAAAAAATAAAAAGAAGTAGAGCATCTTAGAAAAATAAATGAAATCCCATCAAAAACATTTAATGTAAACTAGGTCGCCAAGACTCACAAGCTAATAAAACTTTCATTGTTAAAAAGTTTTCAGATCTCATGTAGAGCCAAGCCCTTAACTCTACAAAAACCCTACATCTTGGTTTAAAAAGTATGGCTTGGCCGTTTCGCGGCCGTCAAACAGACACTCCCATGGACTTATAATATTATGTCCTGCAATAGTTCCATGAAACGACCAAGCCATGTTTTTTTTACCAAGATGTAGAGTTTGTAGAGTTAGGGCTTCCAGAGTTAGGCCTTGTAGAGTTAGGCTTGAGACTCTACATGAGATCTGATAACTTTTTAACAGTGAAAGTGTTATGAGCTTGTGAGTCTTGGCGACCTAGTTTACATGAAATGTTTTTGACATACCAGACAGTATTTCAAATACAAAATACATTTTCAGGTACAAATACATTGTATTTCAAATAGGGTACGTATTTGAAATGTTGTGTTTCAAATACTGTCCAGCGCTGCAAACTTTTAGAATTTCCTCTTTACTTTATTAGTGAAGATTAAGAGTATGGCATACCCTAGCAACTTTTGTCATTACCCGTCCAGCACAATAAGTCTAATGGCAAAGACCTATTCGCTTTTCATAGAGGCGATTATATGTTGGCTCTTTGGCCTCTTGTTCTTGGACGCGTAATACCTACTAGTGATCACGCAGCGAAACAACAAATTGGTGTGTTTTTAGCTAATACTGAAATATTTTGTAGGGAAAAAAATATTGGATTTACGTAACATCCCTTCATATTTCTATTGCCTATTTTATAAAAAAAATCAAGTGATACGAACGTTTGAAAACCAAAAAAAAGAGGGTGGAAAACATTACTTTTTTTGACAAAAGTATAATTCTTGAAACATTGTTTATAGATGGAATCCCTAGATAAAAGATCGATAAATCAAATAGGTATATTTTCTTCAATATGAGGAGAGACCTAGTTTCTTCCAATGAACCTTTGAAAACCTGGTGTTGTTGATGTTCTAGCGTCAGGTGCCCCGTTAAAAAAAGGTCACAGTTTTCGGCTATTTAAGGCGCTACGGAAAAAAATCAACACTTTAAGAACTTGCATAATATCTACTTAAGTAAATTATGTATTATTTTGATCAAATAGTATATTATTTTCAAAATCTTTTTCTAAGGATCTGTTAAAACAGAAAAACGCGATTGGAGAAATTCGACTCGATAGAAATATTTATTGAAATAAGGTCTTTTTCGACACCAATTCTCCTGGTTTGAGAATTTAGAATGACATATGGACTGCAATTATATTTTATTAGATGGGTTTTAATGGTATCTAGGACCTGGTTAAACGAAATTTTGATAGCAACTTTAGTACATTTTATATTAATAAAAAACCGACTTTTTGCTACTTTTCCACGAATCCGGCCCACTCGCACGGAGGGTTTTTTCGCATATGGAGTAACAGGGACGCTAAAACTTTTACACATCGCCTTATCGACTAAAATATAACCTCACTCGTCAATATCAATAAGTAATAAATATATCACCCATTTGTCGCACCATAACTACTGCTTCGCTAATTTATATAACCATTGAAGGAAACCACTGAAGAAAGTAATCTTGATCTTGCAAAGAGCTATTTATTTCCGAAATTGTAATGAATTAATTTTTCAATTCCGCCTAAAATAAATGTGACGCCCACAAGCGCCCACGGGATTAGTTGGTTACTTACGTAGGTAACCTAGTTACTAGTTACTACGTAAGTAACTAACGTTAGGTACCCTACCTACCAATATCTTACAAGTTTCAATTTGCTTAGATTAAATTATGTTAAGGTGTGTTAATTTAAAAACCATTTCGAGATTTTGGTTTAATAAACCGTATTTTCGAATTTGTGGTCAAAAAAATCTTACGATGATGAATATTTTTGCAATAAATTAAGCTGCAACTTCCATTTGCCTTCGTGTGACGTCACTTGAGAAGAAATGTGTCCTTTGCTATCAAGGTAAATTTATAATAATTTGCTTCTTATTTGACAGATGGATGACAGGTCCTCTAAAAAGGCCACTTTGGATGAATCATGTTATGATTCTGTTCTAATGCCGTCTCTTTTGCACGCGTGAAAAAGCTCTAACTCCATCCTTCTGTCAAATCATTTTATGAATCACCCAAGTCGGCCTTTTTAGATCCCCAGATGAGTAGATAGACAGAGACAGACCACTTTTTTTATAAGCAATCACACATCACAATCAGTAAAATGTCTAAAATTCTCAAGTGACGTCATATCGGACTATTCTTTAAAAAAATCATAAAAAATAGTGGTTTATTTATATACCAAAATATTGAAAACCATGTCCTAAAATGGCGTATATTCTCTGAAAAAAAATAATTAAATAAAATCTTTTAAAAATTAAGCTATGGGAATTCATATAGAGTGAAAGAGATAGCCACCATGCTGATGTTTGCTGTCTCTCTTTCTCCTGAGCAAAGGATATGGAGTTTCTGAACAATTCGCAGCTTTCTTAATTTAAAACACCTCTTGACTGTTTGAAACCTTTTTTTTTATTTTTACTCTGAAGAAAATAAAAAAAAAATCTTTTAAAATGAAGCTATGGTAATTAAATAGCTAATTATACCATGGCTATTTGAACTATTTTTTTTATGTTTAAAAGTTGCTTTCGTGTTTTATATTTAAGTATTAAATTTTGTTTATATTTTCAGTATGATAACAACAATTAAATCTTCAAGGACAGTTCATCCTAAATTTCCATAATAAGATTCGTAATATCTTTTTACAGCTGACCATTTTGAAAACTTAGATTAAAGTCGCTGTTAGCTTAATTTTGTCTCAATAAACGATTTTTTTTACAAAATTTGGATTTGCAGTTCCTAAAAATTGAGTTTTCTTCAAATTCTACATAGCAAACGGCAATTTAATAGTTAATTACCTAATAGATAGGTATTTGTGATTGTTGACACTTGGCAAAACTTGGATAAGAACATGATGAATAATCACATCACTTGTACTCGTTAAAGTACAATTAAGTATCGAATTTATCAGGAAACTTCGATTTATAGAACAACGACCTCCTTAAAAACTTAATTCCTTGCTAAGTAATTGGCTTGTCGCATTCATTGATTGAGTACCTATAATAATGTTCTGAGGTCGCACTACGTTCTGAGAATTCAGAAAAGTTCCTCCCGCCTCCATCCTTCCATTCAAAGGCTACAATCTTAGGTTTTCCGTTGCATAATTTTCCACTTAGGACTTATAATTATAAATTATGATGAATCATGGAAAACAGGCAGTGCCCCATAGTCCAATGTACTCCTTGTAATTGCATTGTCTTCGTCATTTTACAGTGTATTACACATAGGGTTACCACTTCAAAATTTTAAAAAATCCTGATAAAAATCCGAACATTTCAATAAAAGTCCGGACATTTTAGTCACAAAATAAAATAATAAATCCTAAGCGCAGCGCACTTCTTACAGGGATAGCTAAATAAGTGCGAGTCGGACTCGCGCACGAAGGGTTCCGTACCATTATCTATAAAAACGGCAAAAAAACATGTCTGTTGTATGGGAGCCCCCTTAAATATTCATTTTATTCTGTTTTTTAGTATTTGTTGTTATAGCGGCAACAGAAATACATAATCTGTGACAATTTCAATTGTCGAACTATCACGGTTCATGAGATACGGCCTGGTGACAGACGGACAGACGGACAGACAGACGGACAGCAGAGTCTTAGTTATAGGGTCCAATTGGTTACCCTTTGGGTACGGAACCCTAAAAATTACCTACAGGGATTTTCAAATAATTGTATGCCAAAATTAAACAGTCATTCAAAATATTTCAATCTAAGTAAAAATCCGGACAAGTTAGAAAGCCGGACAAAGTCCGGACGGAAGGCCTAAAGTCTGGACATATCCGGACAAATCCGGACGGATGGTAACACAATATTACACATATTTACGTACGGACCAATTAGGCCATTGCCCAGGGCGGTGGATATAAGGATAAAATATATATAACTTTGTTTGTTTGTTTAATATGTTTCGTGTACAATAAAGAATAAGAAAGAAAAAAGTATATTTATCCACTCCCATACTGTAATAAGATAATTACAACATCAAAATAGGTTTTATAAGTAAACATTATTGAAAAACGCGTTACATTGCGGAAGTCCATCATGAATTTGTGGATATATTAATAATTTGCAATATTCCGCTAAATACTCTTACCATGCTATTAAAAATGCAGACTCAAGCACCGCCCGTCCTCCCGCATAAAACATGCACAAACAAAGCAAGCAGTAAGAGCACAAAATAAAGCAATCTTAAATAACAAGCAAGAAAACTTATCGACACGTGTTTCGCCTCTAAACGAGGCATCCTCGGGATGTGTAGTCCGCCCGACCTCTCGACAGCAAATGACGTCACCTTTTATACACCGGCCTGACTAGTTGTTTGGTGGGAATAAATGGATGACGAAAACATACGTAAAAGGGGGGTACTTAGTTTGTTCGTTCAGTAAATCAGAGTTATTCTTGCTGTTTTTCAATATCTCTAACTGTTCTAGCACACACATTCTTAAACCTTTCTTACAAATATGTTTTATATCAAATGAATGATTGTTAGGCAAACTATGACCGGACTCTAAAATATGTTTCGCAAAATGCGATTTTTCGGGATGATTATTTCTATAGGCTGAGATGTGTTCTTTATACCTTGTTTCAAAGCTACGACCCGTTTGACCGATGTAAACACCGTTACATTCACTGCAGCACAATTTGTAAATACCCGACTGTTGTTTTTTATCTAATTTATTAATATATCCAAATATTAAAATTATTAATATATCCACAAATTCGTTTTATAAGTACCTACAATGTTTGACCGATGTTATAATATTACAATATTACACCGCAATTCTGCGCTGTGATTGGTCAAATTTATTATAACACCGCAATAACCTTTTACTCTTCTCCCTTCTGATTGGTCTCAGGCATCTACATACTAATTCCATGATGACGAGCTTTGACTAAAGATGCTTTAGTCAAAGATGACGAGTATTACGGCCTTAGAATTATTCTAAGATTACGGCAGTATAATGAAGAGTGTTGTTTTTCTCATTTTTCGTGAAATTGTTTCCGATGTTATTGCGCAGACAATATAGTCGTAGATAAAGTATTGTGTGCATAATTAGATATTGGAGCACTCGTGCAAATCTATTACAAAACGAACGTTCATTTCGTAAACAAGCACTGGTGTCCCAATGTCTCGCATTATGTCATAGTTGCACAAAATGCTATAAGACGACGTTGAAACTTGAAATAAACCGTTATGTACTAAGGTTTTTTTATTTTCCGCTAAAACATACCGTTGCTGATATCTTGGAACCTAATCTACCTGAATCATGGAACACATAAACATGCCACATACTAATGGAGACTACACAATGACTGTAAATCATTAGACCATGACTATGTGGATCATTAGAAAGGTTAGTCATTGCCTAAACACTCCGCTTGTTGTTCAGAAAATGATCTCCGAAATATTTCTAAGAACTTGCTGATTGTTGGACAGAAATTTTTCCTCAAACGGACAGAGATATTCTACCACACGAATTCCTATAGCTTAATTTTTAAAATATTTTTTTATAAATTTTTTTTCAGAGAATATACGCCATTTTAGGACATAGTTTTCATTATTTTTGTTTATAAATTAACGATTATTTTTTTGATTTTTTAAATAATTGTCCGATGACCTTGTCACTTTGTAATGTGTGTTTGCTTATAAAAAAGTGGTCTGTCTCTGTCTGTCTACTCATCTGTCATCTAGCTGTCAATTTAGTCTGAAGCAAATTATTATAAATTTATCTTGATAGCAAAGGACACATTTCTAAACAGCCATTACTCAAGTGACGTCACACGAGGGCAAATGGAAGTTGCAGCCTTTTCGTAAAAATATTCATCATCATGAGGTTTTTTAGACCAACACCTCGAAAATACGGCTTATTAAACCTAAATCTCGAGATGGTTTTCGATGATTTAATCTATGCCAATTAGTGCTGGAAAATGACCCCATAAAAATGGTGTTGATCACAGTTTAGTACGGCGACGGCTCCAATAACTTTCATTTTCCCCTCACTAGCTCGAAAAGCGCGCCTTTGTTGCTTAAAAACAGTGAGCAAAATCGATTTTTGCTCACTGGTTTTAAACAGTGGAGAAAAGGGTTTCGAATTAAGAACACTGCGAATGTTCAAAAACTCCATATCCTTTGCTCAAGAGAAAGAGAAACAGCAGGGGGGTCTCACTTGACAATCAGCATGGCGGCTATCTCTTTCACTGTATATGTATTCCATACGCTTTGGGAGGCTACACAGCCCCACAGCTTGTCGGATACCATAGACAAGGTAAACATCTCGAAATCCTGTGTATGGTCTCCCAATGTGTATGGAATCCGGAAACGGATAATAGATTGATATAAATAATAGAGTAAAACTCCCGCGTGAAAGTTATGTTTTGCGTTTTCGATCGGTTTATCAAAGATTTTCCGATTTTTCGCGGCTTTTGGGATTCAATTAACACTCCTTACATTTTATTGTATGTGCAATAATTGAATTCTTATAAGTTCGTTCGAAAAGATGGTGTCTTCACATCTGTGTTTTCTCGCTAGTGAGGTGAAAAGTTGTATGTGTCACACGAGAGCAAATTTATTCTGTTTCTTGTGCCTTTGAATCCCTCACTTCTAACTTAAAATCACACGCTACAACAAAAAAAATTGTTGCTCTTTTGTTGCACAAATAACTATATCTCTATGAGAATTAGGGCTAGCTCTGTTTCGTACAGCCTTAGTACATACATACCATTTTCGAATAACACTTTAGTATTTTTCATTCGCCGGTTCCCATGAACAAAACTCTGTAATTTTTCACATAACACCAGTAGACCAGTTTTGGAAGGAGAGGACTTCAGAGGACCACTTGCAACTTCCTAATTTTGATTAGCATTTTGTCAGTCAATACGATTTAAAATGCTTTGCAGTCACAGTTGATTCTTGTGCTGACACATGCGCAAGAGCACAATCTCACATTCTTGCGCTGTCTCTGTACCCAATTTTATTCATCCGTTTTTTATCTTTCTCTACATTTTGATTACTCTACTCAGTAGTTTGCATTTTTTCCAACATAATAAATAACTCAATGTCACACCAAGTAACTGAATCTATAACCAAGCAGCTTTTTTTGCACATTTTTAGGGTTCCGTAACAGAAGGGCAAAACGGAGCCCCGCTGGCTCCGCTGTCATGTCACCGCTGTCCGTCTGTCACGGGTCTGTACTTTGACTAAAATTTGCTTTAGTCAAAGGGTCTGTAGTTCTTAGACGGATTGACATAGAGACCTGATTTTTATTGTAAAAGTTTGACCCTAAACCAAAAAAATATAACGTAATTTTTTCAAAAGGTATCGAAAAAAAAATATTTTCTTTTCGTTGCACGTGGTGTACATATTTTATATCATTGTATGACTTATTACTTATTATTACTCATTGAGTAGAGTATCAATAGATATTTTTTATTTTTTCATCTTCAAAGAAACACCAAAGTATTTAGGAATTTGTAATTTATGTATATTACCTAGGTATGTAACATTATTATGCTGTATTCACACAACAAATACTAAAATAGCCGATTTATCATGTTGTTTTAAGGTTACGTACTCGAATACTCGACTAATTTAACTTCGCAGTTTTTTTCATACATATTCTACGTAATCATAAGTTTTGTTAAAATTATTTATGTCTAAAAACTTTTTTGAATGGTACGGAACCCTCAGGGTGCGAGTCTCCTCGCACTTGACCGGTTTTTTCTTACTCGTCATCGTCTGCTAAGTCTAAAGACGGGTCACGTTTATTGTCTGGTGGCCATGTGCCATTCTTACCTATTTTTTATAGGTGTTTTATCTTTGATCTGTGCTACGGGAGTTGTTACGGGACCCTAGGCGCCATATTAGCCTAGTGTTCTACAAAATTGGTATACAATTCGCTTAGATTAGGTGTGTTAATTCGAAAACCATTTCGAGATTGAGGTAATTAAATTAAAGGCGTATTTTCGAACTTGTTGCCTAAAAAACTTCATGATGATGAATATTTTTACAAAAAGCTATAACTTCCATTTGCCTTCGTGTGACGTCACTTGAGAAATGTCTGTTTAAAAATGTGTCCTTTGCTATGAAGATAAATTTATAATAATTTCCGTCCGACTGATTTAAGATGGATGACAGGTGAGTAGATAGACAGAGACAGATCACTTTTTTTATATGCAAGCACACATCACAATCAGTATAATGTCTTAAGTTTTCAAGTGACGTCATATCGGATAATTCTTTAAAAAATCATAAAAAGTAATGGTTAATTTATATACCAAAATAATGAAAACTGTGTCCTAAAATGGCGTAAATACTCTGAAAATAATTTAAAAAAGAATATTTTGAAATTAAGGCGCTACGGAAAAAAATCTACACTTTTAGAACTTTTAGAACTACTTCAGAAAAAGATTTATTATTTTGATAAAATAGTACATTATTTTTGAAATCTTTTTCTAAGGATCTTTTAAAACAGAAACGCGATTGGAGAAATTCGGCTCGATAGAAATATTTATTGAAATGAGGTCTTTTTCGACACCAATTCTCCTGGTTTGACAATTTAGAATGACATATGGACTGCAATTATATTTTATTAGATGGGTTTCAATAGTATCTAGGACCTCGTTAAACGAAATTTTGATAGCAACTGTAGTACATTTTATATTAATAAAAAACCGACTTTTTGCTACTTTTCCGCGAATCAGTCCCTCTCGCACTGAGGGTTTTTTCGCATGTGGAGCATCAGGGACGCTAAAACTTTTACATGGGAGCATTACTTGACAGACAGGACATTGAGTTGATGTGATGTTTAGATGCTATGAGGAGCATGAGGAGCGTGTTAGGTTTACAAGTAAATAAATACATCGAGCGAAGCGGGGCGGAGCGAAGCGACCCTCAATAGTTCTAACAGAATTATGATATGCTTAGACAAATTATAAAATGCCGAATTCTACGAAATGACGACGACGACGACGACAGGGAGCGTTTAGAAACTGACGACGCCGTTTGTAAAATGACGAATATATCCAGGATACTTGTAGTTGACGTACTTAGTTATTTTACTTAATAACTTCTCATTTGTGCTATGAAAACTTAGTTTAAGTAAATTATGAAAAAATTATTAGAACCATGGACGAAATTTGTTTGTCTATGATCCGAATGGCTTAAAATCATGCAAAACGAGTATAATTTGCACTGGTTCTCTTTCGATCTCTCCTCTCAAAGATCTTGTCAAGTTGATATTAATTTGACCACGTGTGATAGAAATATATAGACCATGGTTAGAAATATGGAAGTCGCAGATACGCTTTATGCAATTTGATAAATTGTGATAACATAGTGAACATTTTGATAAAATAGTGAATTTTGATAAATAGTGAAAATGTTGATAAAATAGTGAAAATGTTGATAAAATTGTGAAAAATGTTGATAACATAGTGAAAATTTTGATAAGTCTTTACATACGTCTAGCTATGCTGAAAGCCTCGCAAGCATTGAAATAAATTATTTCTTAAAAAAAGTCCTTAAAATCCATCCAGTATCGTTTATTAAAGAGGCAACCAATACGTACATAATACATAATAGTAAATTTTAGGTAGGGGTGCTATGCGAGGAGGTGGCCTAATTGAGTATTCAAAACTAAGTTTTGACGGAAACTAACAACTTGGTATAAAGTCGAGACTTACTTTTTGTCAACAACCAATTTTTTTAACAGTACCAAACAAGTTCAAACGTTGGTCATTGTTAGTAAAGTGCATGAGAAACATCTCCTACTAATTGGTCCAACCAAATCAAGAAGGTAACGGGTCTGAAAGACACTGACGCCCTCAAGAGAAGCCGAAGACAGACCACGATGGAAGAAATTGGGTAAAACATTTTTAAGAGGATGGCATAACCTAGCAACTTTTTTTATCACCCGTCCAGCACAATAAGTCTAATGGCAAAGACTTTATTTGCTTTCCATAGAGGCGATTATATGTTGGCTCTTTAGCCTCTTTTTCTTGGACGCGTAATACTAGTGATTACGCAGCGAAACAACAAGTTAGTGTGTTTTTAGCTAATACTGAAATATTTTGTAGGGAAAAAAATATTGAATTTAGGTGATATACCTTCATATTTCTATTACCTATTTTATGAAAAAAAAATCTAGTTGATCTCTTAACCGCGTTCTTGAAGCGAAAAAAAACGAGGGTGCAAAACATTTTTTTTTGACAAAAGTATAAATCTTAGTACATTGTTTATACGTAAGATCCCTAGAGAAAAGATTAATAAACCAAATATATTTTTTTCAATACAAGGAGAGTCCGAATTTCTTCAAACGAATCCTAGATAGACTGGAGTTGGTCATGCTCTAGGCTCAGGTTCAGTCTTAATAGGGCACTTCAAGGCGGACACGACCTTCAGAACTGAAGGAACGATGTGTTATTTACGGCCTCAAATTGAGACTGAAAGACAGACGGTGGACGGAGGTACAATCAGAGTGAAGCACAAGCCAGGGGCATCGTTCAGAGGGCAGCAAATGACCCGATGATACCTATCGTGAGGGTTACTGGAGGGCAATGGTTGAGGTTAACGAGGGATTGAAGAGACAGTGACCCGGCCAAGATATCGGCTATAAGGTGTATTGATAAAATAACCGTCAAGCCGAAAACTGGCGCACAAAGCCGCGGGCAAAAGCTAGTGTTAAATAAAACTCTTATTACTAGCCACAAAGATATTATTAGTACTTAAATTTACGTAATTTTCTGAATGAAGGACTCATATTATAGAGCAACTTTCACTTGTCCTTTAAATGAATCTAAAATAATGACTGGTTGTCCAGGTGTCATTGGTTTACCAACAATTTTTCCTCAACAGATTCAATGTAATTGGTATAAACATATCATACTTGGTTCTAGGTGTACAATGCATATATGGAAATACCCTTTCGCTAGCACTGCAGCTACACGGAAGCTAAAATATAAAAGAAATAAGCTAAAAAAAAATACAGGTGGTAGAGCTGATGCCGGGCTCGACTGTGGGGGTACCACCATCTTACTTGAAGACCCCCTCGAAGTAGTTAGGGGGAGAGCAAGAGGACAGCTCACAGGCAAAAAACTAGGAGGCCCACCATGCCTGGGACCGATGGATGGCGGTATATCCATCCCTAATAGCCGGGCCTTATATGGAACAGACGTCACTGGTGCGAGGCGCGCTCACCAACCCGTCTGCCCAGCATGTGTGAGTATGGGCAATTCTTCCAGGATGACCGCCGGGAGTGGCAAAGTCCTGGAAAGGCTTATGTCCAGCAGTAAAATAATTTAATATTAATAGATAAATACACGCAATATTGATCAAATATTCTTTATTTCATGTATCACTTGTATGTGAGTCTGAGGATCAAAGTGTTGGAGCTGAACCTGGTCACTTATCTCTTTTATTGTAGTTTTGTCGAGATTTGGTTCAAAAGAGGGTAAGTAGTAATAATCGTTTAAGGCGCCTCTTCCCAGCGTCATCCGAAAATGACTCTATTGATAAAGTAATTTCTCTTAAATAGTATGTTTAATTTTTTTTTAATATATATGTATTGTTAGTTAAACTATAAATAACAGCTTTATTTAAGGAAATTATTCTCGCATATAAGAAACAGCATGAAAATATTGTTCAAAGTCAAGCTGTATTTTGACTAAAATTAAGTGAAATTGGTTATTTCTTTGAAACCACTAATGGTATTTAATTTTGTATGGTTCTTGCATTAAAATACAAGGAAAATATTGCCGGAAAATTAATTTAAGGAAATGTTTTTCCGTCCATCGCGTAGAAGTGAAAAGTATTATTTTCCCCTATTTTGCGCTATCCAGAGACCCAGCGACGTCGTAATGCAGTGCGCGCTGATATGAACGTTATTTCAATGTAGTTCATGTCGATATTTGTACCGACACAGGTCGACTCAAGCCTCTTAAGTCCTGCCTCTTTAGGAAATATTGCTGTTTCAATGATTTTGAGAATTAAATAAATAGTTAGTGCAGTTCTACCCAGTGCCGGATTAGACCCTAAGCTAGTTAGACATTAGTTGGGTAGGAGTTAGGACCCCTGTAATTCTTTGAAAAGAGTTACTTAGTGCACTACAGTGAAAAAATGGCTGTCATTTGTCACTTTTGTAGCTCAATTTGGTTAGCTGTAAATTGGGATGAAAATGTGGAAGAAAATGTAGTGAATAAAATAAAAAAGGTATGCTCTATTACTAAGACTCCGCTGTCCATCTGTCTGTCCGTCTGTCCGTCTCTCACCAGGCTGTATCTCATAAACCGTGGTAGTTAGTTGAAATTTTCACAGATGATACATCACATTTCTGTTTCCGCTATAACAACAGAATAAAAATATAATAAAAACTAAATATAACTAAAAAATATAATAAAATAAATATTTAAGAGAGCTCTCATACAACAGATATGTTTTTTTTTTGCTGTTTTTATAAATAATGGTACAAAACCCTTCGTACGCGAGACCGAATCGGTTTTTATAGATAATGATACAAAACCCTTCGTACGCGAGACCGAATCGGTTTTTATAGATAATGGTACAAAACCCTTCGTACGCGAGACCGAATCGGTTTTTATGGATAATGGTACAAAACCCTTCGTACGCGAGACCGAATCGGTTTTTTATGAGCTGTTTAGCAGCCGAATTGTGAAAAACCCGCCTTTTTCTAATTAATAGAAACAGAACACTTAAATTCAAAATTTGCTCCAAAGTTATTCAACAAAACCTTATTTTATCTATGTATTGTGTAAACTGTCACCGCAAAATTTCCATTGGTGTTTAAATTTAAAATTGTAATTTACAGAAAAGAATGGAAATTTTGCGATGACAGTTTACACAATACATAGGTAAAATAAGGTTTTGATGAATAACGATTTATTTATTTATTTATTACTTATTTTAATAACAATAGTAAAAAATTTAAATTAACTCTAGCTAGTCATTTAATAAGTCGAATTGACTGACGACGACCACAAGTGGGTCGAAATATATATCGATTACAAGTAATACTTTTTTATCTATATTCATAATTTCTTTTAAAATAGTTAATTACACAAGAAATAGCTCTTATTCAAAGAATGTGTTAGTAAGAAGACGTCTCACCGAAGTGATACTGCTATGGAATAAGTCCATAACATTAACATTTTGAGATAAACAATTAAAAGCTTTACAGGTTCGCCAAATATAAGAATTTTGTTTATAGTTAGTTCTTACTGTAGGCAAGAAGAAAGTTTTATAATGCCTACGATTTCGATTAATTAGAAAAAGGCAGGTTTTTCACCATCCGGCTGCTAAATGGCTCTTAAGTCCATGTAAATATATCTTCTGTCAGTGTATACTTAATAAATATAAAGTAAACTTATTCGTATAAGGATTCCGAAACAACAAAGTGATATGTACTACGTGTATGTACGTTTACTCCCGGAATTCCAAACAAGAATCGTCATGCGTATAGCGTACACACACTATCACTAGTTTATCATACAAATTCCTTTTGTTCTTCGTACACTGCTTTAAAAGAGAGATACCACAATATTTCTAGGAAAATAAAGGCCGTAGTGGATGTAGTACAATTAAATTGACTACTGTTTCTTTCAAGAATGGTGGCTCCTTCCAGACAGCGCGTCGTCATGGACTTTCATGTCTCGTTTACCATTCCCACTGCCCTAATTCTTATTACAGTGCACTAAAGAACAGATTTCTTTATACGGTAGGCAAGTCTGTAACTCGACCATATGTTCAAACGAAACATCGTGTATTTAATAATTCTGTTAACAAGGCGGTAACTGGCTATTGTTCAAAGGTTCT
The DNA here is from genome assembly GCA_934047225.1 of Ypsolopha sequella. Classification (NCBI taxonomy): domain Eukaryota; kingdom Metazoa; phylum Arthropoda; class Insecta; order Lepidoptera; family Ypsolophidae; genus Ypsolopha; species Ypsolopha sequella. Next base: position 3,810,378 of record OW204002.1, on the reverse strand, counting down.
GGTTAATGTTGACACCGGGATGTATGTACTGTACACTCGCCTACAGTTCAAGCTTCCTATTTTTAAACGATTTAAACGGCTATGGTACAGCAATTAGAACTGCCAATAGGAAGCATGTCATGTTGACGTCCGTAGACGCATACAAACAGTTATTAAGGCATATTTATTATTATTACGGAGGGCGTTGAAATAGGTATCTCATAAAATTCATAAGCAGAGGTCGGAATTAGGAAGGGTGATTTTTAAATTTAGAACTAAATATTGATATTATTATGGATACAATTGTACTCGTATATCAGTTTTACCACCGGTTTCTGAAAGGCCAATCAAAGTTAACAGTAGATAAAAAAACTTTAACCGCAAATAACGGTGAAAATAAAGCATATATGAAGTCTGAATAGTGATGAATCAATAATTAACTTAGTTAATTTTTGATTTCAATGTAAAATTCCTACTTTTTCTGGCTTAATCCGCAGATAATTATTTTTTAATCTACTGTTAACATTGATTGGCCTTTCAGAAACCGGGGGTTAATATCACTTCATCGAAAATTACAAATTCTTAGCAACATCTAAGGAGGTTAGTATAAAAACGTATGTATTAAAATCTCTCTATATCACCTTTTTTAAAAAAATGACACTACTCCTTTTTAATATAGCTGCAGACGCCATCGATGATTGATTTAATAAATTATGATTATATATGATTTCAAAGAGACTAAGTAAGTGTACGATACATCTTCAAAAAGATGCCCACCCATAGAGAATATTACCCGTCTCTCCACTAATCCAAGGAGTACTCTAGGATGCATATCCAGTACTTTTACTATCCTATCCACATCCTGAAGGCACGGTCTTCCCTACCGTTACAGTGCCCCCCGGTCTACTCTTGGATACGCAAAGGTTCCTGTAATTCCATTAAACTTGGGGCTTCAGGGGCTAGAAATTCATCAGAATTCTAATCCCGGGAATATCCATATTAAAATCAGCATAGCACGAGTACATAAATCACAGTACCAAATTCCGACTTCTGGTCATGAGATACCTCGTTGAGCTTATTACAGGTCATCAACCGCCACTTAATTGCGTAAAAAAACCACTGATGGTATTTTTATGGTTCTTGCACTAAAATACAAGGAAAATATTGATTAGAAATTTTTTCAAGGATTTTTTTTTCCGTTCATCGCGTCCATGTGAAAAGTATTATTTTCTTCTATTTTGGGCTACCGCAGACCCAGCGACGTCATAATGTAGTGCGCGCTAACATTATGAACGCTATTTCAATATAGTTTCTGTCGATATTTATACCGACACAGGTCGACTCAAGGTCGTTGGCGGCTACCTGCCCCTTAAGGGCCTTACTATTGCCAAATGGGTACTTTCTAAAGCCTACTCCTCCTTTATGGCCAAACCAAAAATAATGAAAAAATATATTATGAATAATCAACTCTTAGACAACATATGCAACATTTTTCTTTTTCATACCACCAAAACTTCTACATGAATTTTTTTTTTTTTACTGAATGGTGTTTTTTGACCTCAAATTCCCTACTGCTCCTGAGTGGCTTGGCCGATTGAATTCATTTATGCTTTGATAAATTTTATAGCTATAAACATAACATAAGATTATTCAATCGAGTAATCACGTCCAAGTGAAAAGTATAATTTTCTCCTATTTCGCCCTCTCAAGGACGCAGCGAGCGTCGTAACAGCCACTATGCATTGCGCGCTGATATGAACGTTATTTCAATGTCGTTTCCGTTGATATTTGTAGTGACAAATATCGAGCTGCTAATTTGGCGATGGTAATCGCCTTAAGGCGGAATTACACAACCTCAATTAACGGATGGATAAACGCGAACATTTTTGCAAAATCGGTAACGCCTCTGACACCCCCTCGAGGAGCTACGTCGTGACGATGTACTTTTTATATTTATTTTTGTATTTAAAAAAAAATTCACATGAAGGTTTCAAAGGAACATTCCAGAACGGCATCCTAAATAAAAAGGAAAACATTATAGAATGTTGTAATTATTGATCCAGGTGTAAGTCGGATGCGCGTGCGCCGACTATTTACTATCATTTACATACTTACACATTTATGAGTCAATGTACTTGTTTCAACACTTGTACCTGCGGGGGTGTTTGTTTACATACCATCGGTAAAAGTTCAGTTGTCCCATTTTCTCTCTTATTGTAATCGTAATGAGGACTAAAAGTGGATCTGGGCTATTTTCCCCGATTGTACAGGTAGTTTATGTACTTGCACAATAATGTACATAATAGTTTGTTAAATTGTTAAGAAAAGTATGATTTCAGATGCAATAACTCGGAGACCATTCAATGATCTCTTGACCCCTTTCAAGGAATAGGTCGAATTTCCGGGCATCCTGTAAACGGGCCGGCAATTGAGGATGGATATGTCACAGGCGAATAGTAAAATTACGGCGTCGTCAGTTTCTAAACACTCGCTATTTTGCTATTTGACGAATTTTCGCTCCGCTCGTCCGGCAAATTGAAAAACAGCCAGTGCGGCGTTTGGAAACTGACGAAGCCGTTTTGTAAACGGCGGAATTTTACAATTTGCCTGCCACAGATATACCGCCATCAATCGCTCCCAGGCATGGTGGGCCACCTGCCCCCCTATTCTGTATCTTAAATTGCCAACTGGACAGGGTGCCTATCGTCAAAAACATAGATAAAAACTAAACTTTCAAAATTACTTTTAGTGGGTATTGAACTATTTACGAACTGTGTCGTCACTTCAAGTGCTAACATGCCCTTAGACAATCGGAATTCGATAGTATGTCTATGTTTTTGATGATAGACACCCAGTCCAGGCAACTAGAGATACATAATAGGCCCGCTGGTTGTGCGTGTTTGAGAACTGTCGGGGGTTTTTGTGACCAAGATGGTGTTGCCTCCACAGTCCCAGCATCAGCAGCTCTACCACCTATATACCTAAACTCGAATGTTTTTATTATATAAGAGTACAAGTACTTTGTATAAATATGGCAGTCCACGTACCTTATACCTTACCTTTTAAGCTTTTCTTTTTGTAAAATTTATTGAAAAAGGCGTTACTTTGCGGAAGTCCATCATGAATTTGTGGATATATTAATAATTTGCAATATTCCGCTAAACACTCTTACCATGCTCTTAAAAAAAAATATATATATATATATATATTACATATGTATACAAGTATTTTTATGTCAATCTTTCCTAATATTGTATTATACCTAGGATGTAATTTTTATGTATCAAAATCTTGTTTCTTATCGTTTTCACATTGTATAATGCGCAATAAATCTCAGTCAAGCAATGATATTTGTCGACGTCTCTTTTTATTAGTTAACAAGTGTGCACACTAATAAAGGTCCTCACGAATCAAGCTCGTCTTAGTTTGAGGACCGCCAGGTAATGTTTTGACTTAAATAAGTTTTCAGTGTACCCACATACATGTAAAAATTATTTTTGTGATTTATTTAATGTATCTTTCATTCTGAATAAAGTTATTTTTTATTTATTTATTTATTTATTTATTTATGCTATTCAAAATGCAGACTCAAGCACCGCCCGCCCTCCCGCATAAAACATGCACAAGCAAAGCAAGCAGTACGAGCACAAAATAAAGCAATCTTAAATAACAAGCAAGAAAACTTATCGACACGTGTTTCGCCTCTAAACGGGGCATCCTTGGGATGTGTAGTCCGCCCGACCGCTCGACAGCAGCTCTTTTTGTGTTGTTTTATTTAAAGAAATGGTCTTATGTAATTAATTACCATAGCTTAATTTCTAAAAGATTCTTTTCAGATAATATACGCCATTTTAGGTCAAGGTTTTCATTTTTTTTGGTATATAATTTAACCATCATTTTTTTATGGTTTTTTAAAGAATTCCCGGAATAGACGTCGACGTATTGTGATGTGTGATTGCTTATAAAAAAAGTGGTCTGTCTCTGTCTGTCTACTCATCTGTCATCCATCTGTCAAATCAGTCAGAAGCAAACTATCATAAATTTATCATGATAGCAAAGGGCATATTTCTAAACAGTCATTTCACAAGTGACCTCACACGAAGGCAAATGGAAGTTATAGCTTTTTCGTAAAAATATTCATCATCATGAGGTTTTTTAGACCACAAGTTCTAAAGTTATTAAACCAAAATCTCGAAATCGTTATCCAGCACCTTAACATAATTAATCTATGCTAATTTTTAACAGTTGTTACCTTAACTTCTTACTTTTATATTAGTTTTGTTATAATAGGTCCTTACATATGAAATTGCCGAAATTTCCTTACAGATTCATGAGGTCAGTATGAATTTTGTTTGAAAGTTTATTTCAGGGCTTTACATCCACGTATTAATTTTTTATTTGATTTATATAAACTGGTCGGCTTTCCCGATCATAACACGTATTGAGGTGAGCCGTTTTTTTTTAATATAAATCATGAATTATCCTTGAATTTTAATACATTAACCAACTTAGGTTGAAATATAGAATAATAATTTATCCTATTACCTGTCATCATGAATACCTTTTATCTAGTATCTTTTATCTGTGCTTTCATATACCTGTGTGCTAAACTCAAAGTTTTTTTAATATTTGATTATTATATATTACTATATGCACTACTTTGTACATAATAGATGTCCTATCTTTTTTTTTCTTTTTCCTTTCATGGTGTGTTTGAGAAATTGATTATTTGTATTTTTTTAGTTTTCTTTTAACCAGTTAAAACCTTTTATTTTTTTTTTCTGTTTATTATGTGTGAAACTAATTTTCTAAACTTCAAATTTTATTAGCGTCAGTTGGTTATTGTTTTTTTGCAGTGTTTTTTTTTCATTATGTTACTATTAGTGGAAACTTTTAATTGGCTGTAAATTGTTCTTTCTGTTTATTTTTTAAGTTACTTTGTGCTGTTAGTTTTCCTTAAATATAAATAAATAAATGAAATAAATACTTGTGAAATTTATTCAGATCAATGTATACAGATACGTGACAATCTTGACGTAGTCTTTTATATATTGTAGAGACAACTAAAACAAACTAAATTTATTCAGATCAATGTATACAGATACGTGACAATCTTAACGTAGGCTTTTATATATTGTAGAGACAACTAAAACAAACTAAATTTATTCAGATCAATGTATACAGATACGTGACAATCTTCACGTAGTCTTTTATATATTGTAGAGACAACTAAAACAAACTAAATTTATTCAGATCAATGTATACAGATACGTGACAATCTTCACGTAGTCTTTTATATATTGTAGAGACAACTAAAACAAACTAAATTTATTCAGATCAATATATACAGATACGTGACAATCTTCAAGTAGTCTTTTATATATTGTAGAGACAACTAAAACAAACTAAATTTATTCAGATCAATATATACAGATATGTGACAATCTTCACGTAGTCTTTTATATATTGTAGAGACAACTAAAACAAACTAAATTTATTCAGATCAATGTATACAGATATGTGACAATCTTCACGTAGTCTTTTATATATTGTAGAGACAACTAAAACAAACTAAATTTATTCAGATCAATGTATACAGATACGTGACAATCTTCAAGTAGTCTTTTATATATTGTAGAGACAACTAAAACACACTAAATTATTCAGATCAATGTATACAGATACGTGACAATCTTCACGTAGTCTTTTATATATTGTAGAGACAACTAAAACAAACTAAATTAGGTTGTTAACCCGTTAGTCACCCGGTATCAGTCCACTTGTCTATTAATAGGTGGCACTACGCGATACTCTATCTCAGCGTTTCTCAACCTTTTTTTTCCACGGACCCCTTAGGAAATCAAGCACAATTTGAAGGACACCTTTAATAAAAAAGCAGCAATAAATTTCGGAATATTTATTTTAGTTCTACAAATTACAAAAAACTATACTTTTTCATATAAAATACGTTAATGAGAAGGTTGGTGCTGCTTTTTTGCAACTAAATTAGTGATAATTAGGTTTATATTACTACTGAGATTATTTTATTTATTTATTTATTCACAAACATCTATCCTTACAGGCTAGCCTAATTCGATAGATATGTATATTTACAACCAGCACATTATAATCTAGTAATAGCCTAATCTATTACTAGATTAGGCTGCGGACCCCAATATATATGCTCGCGGACCCCCAGGGGTCCGCGGATCACAGGTTAAGAAACGCTGCTCTATCTGATGATTTATGTTTAGAGTTATTTTTATTTATGTTATTTCGGTACGAATAATCGTCGGTGAAAAGCGGTTGTACCGAGTGTAGGCTGTGACTTGCATTTCACAATTCATACTCAAAAACACCTCTGATACCCCCTCGGGGGTTCATGTCGTGACGATTATGTATTTTGTTTAACAAAAAAACACAATTATATTAAACGACATTATATCCCCAAAGGGGTGTCCGAGAAGTTTCCAAGTGTGAAATGTGACTAGAACAGTCAACACCCATACACCCTCTTTGTGCCGACGATTATTACGTCCCAATGTGATTATAAGAATAATAGAGGTTTATTGTGGCTAACAACTTACATATTAAAACAGGGGAGTAAGATAAAATATACAGGGTGTTAAGTTGAAGTTGCGGAAGCCGGAAACTGGCGATAGTACCCGTCCATACGAACAACTTTTGCCATGGAGCCAACCCTCGAATCGCGAAAAAAAATCAGCTGTTCCATAGAAAAGTTACATAGCCACCAGTGGCGGCTGCACCTTAAGTGCGCTCGTGCGCCGCACTACCATTTTAAATCTTATAAATTGAACCATTCTTCTTCCCCTCTTCTATACCATACACCTATGTAAAAAATATAAACTTTCAAAACAATGACCTATACCTATAACAATCCATACATTGTACAGAGAAATTACATATCTGATTACAAGGTTTTGATATTCGAGTTAAATAAAATTACGCTGATCTGTTTTGCTTTCTACTGCAAAAGAATTAGATCTTATTTTTGCTTGAACAAAAACGACCCCGTGCGCTCGGTAAAGCGCACGCAACGATCTCTAACAACTTCTATGAAAGACGATGTAAACCGCCCGGCGCGTGATACCAAAGATGCTTAGTACAAATTGTATGGCGTTTTTAGGATAGATTCGTGCGCCGCACGGAGCCGGAAATTGCCGACAGAATACGAAAGACTCTCTCTTGGGCGACGCGACGTTTGGCTCTCGGATGCATGACCCGACGCCTTTTGTTTGACCTACGCACTTGTCATTGTTACTTTTCACGCGCGCTTGCGGTGTTATTTTGATTAATTTGTGCGTGATTAATTATTTGTTGTTGTGAATATTAGTGAATATGAATATTATTTTTTTTTTTATTTATTTAGAATGGTTGGCTTACCATAAATGTTATACTTTTTTTCCACTGTGTAACGGCTCTGGATACAGTCCTTTTGAGCCAATCACAATTTAAAGTTCACAAGATTACATTTGTTTTATTTCCTCACACTATGCATTGAAAAACGGGCGTAAGAGCAATAAATTACTCGGTTGCGTTTAAACGTAATTTATTCCTTTTCACCCTTGTAGCATAAACTACTATTATAATGCATTTAGTGAATCATTGCGAGTGAGTCTTATTATAGGCAAGCTCAATACTGTCCAGGGTTTTTTTTTTATCATTTCCAATTTCATTGGTACATGCTCACAATACTGTTCAATGTTTTTGTCATTTCCAATCTCATTGGTACATGCTCATAATACTGTTCAGTGTTTTTGTCATTTCAAATCTCATTGGTCCATGCTCGACGGAGAGGCTTCGAACTTAGGTCTCAACATTGAGAGTCCTATCGATCGATAAAGCTACCGCTGGTTTTATGCAACAGCTTTTAATGGACAGCTTTTTTGTTTACAATTTTATTTCCTCCGGTTTTTCCCAAAGCTTCTGCATCCACTGTCTAAGATCAGTCGAAAGTAAAACATGAAGGGTTTCGAAAACCAGCGACTTTATTTATTATAATAATTTCACCAGCACTCTTAGCATATATTGTTTAATCGCGCGCGACGCGACTTAGTTGAATCACAAGTGCGAGAAGCGTGACACGATGTTTTTGCGATTAAGCAGTATGTCACGCTCCTCGCACCTTGGCCAGCACCCATAGATCACGCGCGACGCGACTTAGTTCAATCACAATTGCGAAGAGCGTGTTACGATGTTTTTGCGATTAAACAGTATGTCACGCTCCTCGGACTTGTGATTTAACCAAGTCGCGTCGCGCTTTAAACCCTGTGCTACGGGCGCAGGTATAACTTTGACTTTGACGTGCTAAACTTAAACCACTTGTTCTACTGATCACACTAACCTCATTTTCTAGTCAATGAGTTTTATAGGTGCCACTTACTCGCAAACAACCCCGAATAATTAATATTATTACAGTACATAATAAAGTACAGTTCTCAAACAGGCACAACCAGGTGGCCGACCATGGCTGGGACCGATTGATCGCGGTGTATCTGTCGTGGCCATATCGTAGAATTGACCATTTCATGATCTGGTTGGCCATATCGTATTTCTGTTAAAATTGGGAGGGTCGCCTCGCTTCGCTCGTCGTCGCACCTATTTTTTACTTTTGGTGAAAGATTTTTGATTCCATACTTTACGATCTGCCCAACCAGCCCCCCTATTCTGTATCTTTGGTTGCCAACTGAACTAGGTACCTTTCATCAAAAACATAGATAAAAACTGAAATTTCAAAATTGTCTTTAGTGGGTATTGAACTATTAACAATCTGTGTCGTCACTTCAAGTGTCGTCACATATCCTTAGACAATCTGAATTCAATAGTATATCTATGTTTTTGATGATAGACACCCAGTCCAGAAGGCAACTAGAGATACATAATAGGCCCGCAGATCATGAAATGGTCAATTCTACGATATGGTCACGATATGGTTCATCCACAATTGCCGGCCTTTTTATAAAACAGACTAGTGACGGGCAGCAGCGACGTCGCGAGTTGCGAGACGTGCGAGAGTTTCGGCACCGCGCTCACCAACCCACCTGCCCAGCGTGTGTGAGTATGGGCATTTCTTACAGGAGTGATGTGTTCTGTGATGGGCATTGAGTATGTCTTGGAGGAAAGCCACGAGTGGCGAAATCATAGAAAGATGCTAGCAGATGCTAGCACTGGACGAATCAAGCTGATGAATGGTTAGATGACTTTTGAAATTACGGTATGCTGCATGAGCACAGAATGCAATATTAAAATCATTGTTGGTTTTTTTTAACAATGCTGGGTCATTCATTTGTAATGCGGAACTCTAATAAACTAAAAGAGTACTAAAAATACATCAAGTCGTACTTGCCCACCCGCCCCTTGCGGTTAAATTAACGAACTTGAAATTCAAGATTTAAAATCGGAACGGCAGTTTAACGACGGAAAAATACTATTCAAACGCAGTGGGTTCTCCCCAAACCTCACAACTTAATTAAAAATAAGCTTTTAAAATAAAAAAGTGTAGTTTTATCGCCATAAATGAACAACTCACAACAAAAACATTCTTGTAGATTTAGAACGAAAAATTATAAATTCCTTTGGGACAGAGTTAAATTTACTTATATTAAGTCTTATAAATGCTGTTATCTATAGAGCAGCGTTTCTTAACCTTTTTTGGCCACGGACCCCTTAGGAAATCAAACACAATTTTAAGGACCCCCTTAATAAAAAAGCAGCAATAAAGTTCAGACCATTTATTTTAGTTCTACAAATTACAAAAAAAATATACTTTTTCCTAATGAGAAGGTTGGTGTTGCTTTTTTGCAATTAAATTAGTGATATTTGGGTTTATATTACTACTGAGTTGTAGTCACAAATCGGATTCCACTTTTAATCTATTTCTGTATTTGTTTTTAGTATACACAAGAGCAGAGAATGCCTTTTCACAGAGGTATGTCGTTGAGAAAAGCAGTAAATGTTTCAGTCCATAGTTTAGGCCGCGGACCCCCATACATATGCTCGAGGACCAGGGGTCCGCGGACCATAGGTTAAGAAACGCTGCTATAGAGAATTTGAAGGTAACTCAATTTTCAGTACTAACATTTATGCCTTTTTTGTTAGGAATGAGAAACCCAAATTATGTCATTTCTTTTGTATATGAATGAGACAACATTAAGCTAACAGCAACATTAATTAAATTTTTGAAAAATGTCAGCTGTAAAAAATTGTTACGAATCTTATCATGGAAATGGATGGCGTTTAGGACGAGCGGTTTTTGAAGATTTAATTTTTATAATCGAACTGATAATAAAAACGAAATTTTATATATAGATGTAAAACCTTGAATTCAACTTTCAAACAAAAACAAATAATTGAAATAGCTATTGAATTACAGGAGTTATAAACTCATGAATCTGTAAGAAAATTTCGGCAATTTCATATATAAAGACCTATTACTTAAAACGTATCATGAAAAAATAGTCTAAGCATGACAACAACATCGAAGGAATGTTCCCAAAAGCCTAAAGTAATTAGTGAAAAATAACAATAAATGTATTAACTCTAAGAGTAAAAGTATGGAGCTTCCCAGAAAATGGTGCCTTCTAGAAATTTCCACAATATCAATGTATCATACATTTTTAATGAATGATGAATTTATTGATGATGAATTTAATTAATTTAATGAATTTTATCCGAACCGTTTTCATAGGTTTTCATTTTCGTGGCTGGCATGTAAAATTATACCATCTATAGTCGAGTCCAGAATTAGGCGAACTAACTTGACAGCCGAAAATGTAGCCAGACATAGGAAAAAATAAATAGTGATAGGTTTATGTCGACACAAATATGTCGATATAACCTTGTGCCTTCTATAAATCTGATTCTTTTTATATTTTATCAAGTAATTGTCGTCAAAACTTTCACAGTCATACATACTTGCCAAATAGGGACGAACTACAGCAATTTATATGATATAATATGATCTGAAGGATGTATTGTTTAAAGCGGATATTTACGATACTTACTCCTCAGATTAGGAATAAAATACAAAAATAATTATGTTATTACAACAGGCCATTGTGATCCTTTTAGGTGGTTTCTGTCGGGCTAGTACGGTACATTTCATGTACCATACATATAGCATTCATCCCTTTCTTTCTGGCAAATATGAAAGTGCAATAGAGACAAACGCTATTATATCGTCGCTGATAAATCCAAATCCGTTATGTGTTCGATTTTAATTAATTTAATAAATTTTTATTATTATTATTTTGCTAAGTAAAATTATTAGTTTGATTAATAATTAATCATTATTATTGTGTTTGGAATCAAAATAATAACATCGTTATAAACAGCACTAGCCAAACTGTGGCAACATTAGTGTACAATGAACTGTCAAGTTAGTTCGCCTAATTCTGGACTCGACTTTTAGTTATAGGAATTGTACAGGTAGTTTACAGATATGTTCGTACTTTACAATTACAAGATTTTACAACTCTTGTAATTGTAACACAAATATCGTAAAGTATCAATTTTTAAATTTATTATTTTTTTATTCAGTTTATATTATATATTTATATAAAAACACTTATTAAAATAATAGTTTCCAGATATATTTCGACAAATAGTCGGCTTCAGTGGAATTTGATACAATTTATATATTATTTTAAAATGTCATAAAATGAAGTGAATGATTGACAGACAAATGAGAGACAAAAGAAAAAAAAAAAAATTATAATCATGAAAAATAAAAAGTATATATACAAGGTGACTTTTTGATCGTCCAAATTCATACTGGAGGCTTAATAAGTGATCAGTATCTTGGATCAGTAACAATTTTTGTGAAATTCGTAAATTGAAATTTCGGTTTCCCTTGGAAATTCAGTTCCACTCCCGAGTGAATCACTATGGAGAGTCGAAATTTCATTTTACGAACTTCACCAAAATTGTTATTGATCCATGATACTGATCACTTACCAAGCCACCAGTATGAATTTGGACGATGATCAAAAATTCACCTTGAATACAAATTTATTATTAAATTTGCAAGAGCAAAATTTTGATTTCCGCACAGCTATTCCGCCACTATTTCCGGACAGCTATTCCGCCACAATTTCCGGACAGCTATTCCGCCACAATTTCTGGACAGCTATTCCACCACTATTTCCGGACAGCTATTCCGCCACAATTTCCGGATCAGCTATCTGTGGCAATATAAATCATTCTACTTTTGTGTATAGTGTGATAAATACTATGCCATATAAAGTCGAGTGACTACACCTTGTTAAGGCGCTACGAAAAAAAAATCGACACTTTAAGAACGTGCATATCTACTTCAGTAAATAATGTATTATATTGAAAAAAATATATATTATTTTTGGATTCTTTTTCTAGGGATCTGTTAAAACAGAAACGCGATTGGAGAAATTCGGCTCGATAGAAATATTTATTGAAGTGAGGTCTTTTTCGGCACCAATTCTCCTGGTTTGACAATTTAGAATGACTATGGACTGCAGTTATATTTTATTAGATGGATTTTAACGATATCTAGGACCTGGTTAAACGAAATTTTGGTAGCAACTTTAGTACGTTTTATATAAATAAAAAACCGACTTTTTGCTACTTTTCCACGAATCCGTCCCTCTCGCACTGAGGGTTTTTTTGCATATGGAGTAACAGGGCGCTAAAACTTTTACATATCGCCTTAAATAAAGGCTATAATACAATGTAATGAACGCATACTTTAGTTTTTTAATCGAAAATAATTGATACACATTCTTAGAAAAACAGTTTTAAAATCACACGAAATCTGCCTTCGCAATATTTTCGCACGCGCCAGACTCACTGTACGCAAAAATTGCGAAAGCTGAAAAATCAATAATTTCCGTAGAAAAACTCTTGTAAAATCACTCGAAATCTGGCTTAGCAAATTTTTTCGCACTTGCTAGAATCGCCGTCCAGGTTTCATTTGACCCGAAAATCACCGATTTTCGCCATGTCTCTTGGAGATCATAATTCATACATAACACAACGTTTTATTTAGTATAAGGTTTTAGGGCTTTTTCTTTTATTTTATTTTAGGATTATTTAGTTTTAAATTAAGTTACTTTTTTGTTTGTTATGTTTATTTTATTTTGTTTTAAATGTAATTAATTTTTATTTTACACAACGTTTGTACCCTAATAGGTCTAGTGTTATAATATATCTAGTGTTATCTATGGTACTGATAGATGGAGACACAGATTATATACGTAGTAGGGGCACATTCACACTGTGGTAGTATTATCACATTCATATAGAAAGAAGAAAGAAAGAAAAGAGCTTTATTTCAGACACCACAGAAAACAAAACAAAAAAGAAAACAAATTAAAAACGAAATAGCCATACTCTGTAGTTATGAAAAAGGAGTCCAGCTCAGCTTAATATACTGGGTGTTAAGATGATGTTGCGGAAGCTGGAAACTGGCGATAGTACTCGTCTATACGAACAACTTTTACTATGGAGCGAACCCTCGAATCGCGAAAAATATCAGCTGTTCCATGGAAAAATTACATACCAAAATGTCAGATATCTTTTTCTCGATTTCTCGTTTTTTTTTTCCCGGAAAGTTTTTCGTATGGAAGAGTACTATCGCCAGTTTTCGGCCTCCACAACTTCATCTTAACACTCTCTATAGCGTATATCTATCCTACTTCCTCTGCTAGGAATACCGCGTTTACAAACGTGCGAAAGAGCACGTATCATGGTCTATCAATGGTGCGTGCTATGGGTGCAGGGGATCTAAAAAGGCCGACTTGGGTGAATCATGAAATTATTTGAAAGTAGGATGGAGTCAGAATTTTTTCACGCGTGCAAAAGAGACTGCATTAGAACGGAATCATAATATGATTCATCCAAAGCGGCCTTTAAGGGGACCAGTGGTCGAGGAGTCTAATTATATTTTTTTCAATGCAAGTGCTCGTAAAGGCCCACTTTTTATGCATCAAAACCTGAGATCAAAACCGAACATAAAGTCGATTATTTTGGCCTAGGTACTTTATATTCTCTGCCCTAGGGCTTTATTATTATTATTTTTTTAATTTATTTACAATGGTTGGCTAACCTGGAGCCGTATTTTTGATTTGTTCGTTTTCAATTCACGTGCGAAAGTATATACCCATCTCACGTAGCACATCAGAACTTGTCATTTGCAAGATGAGACAGGTATATATTTTCGCACGTAAATTGAATACGAACGATTCAAAAATACGGCTCCTGCAACCTTTCCTGTGTACCATAAATGTTATACTTTTTTTTTCCACTGTTTAACGGTTCTGGATACAGTCATTTTGAGCCAATCATAGTTTAAAGTTCCCAAGATTATATTTGTTTTATCTCCTCACACTGCATTGAAAAACGTAGTATGATACACGGGCGTAAGAGCTATAAATTACTCGGTTACGTTTAAAACACTCGCTACGCTCGTGTTTTAAATCGTCCTCGTGATTTATTCCTTTTCGCCCTTGTAGCATAAACTACTATTATTATGAAAGCGCACACGCACCCATGTGATGACTGTCGCGTTCATATTGCATCAGTCAACGTTTCGAAGCTTTACCTATTCACTGACAGATTGCCTTACACTTGATGTATGGTGATGGTAACTCTACCAACAATTAAGAAAGATTTCATAATATTGTTGAGTAATATTGAATTGCAGCCAAAGATTTCAAAAGTAAAGTAAAGCCCTTACCGTACTATGACAGCACCAAAATGTTTCCACCTTTAAATGGGTGACGCTCACTTTTTGGAATGAGTGCTCATCTGAACACAGTGATAGTTGGACGCCTTAAGTGCACTTAAAGCTAATCATTTTAACAACTTTAGTAGGCTGATCAGTTTGCTGACCATAGGTAGACAAATTGCGCACTCAAATGCGTGCGCGCGTCGGCAATATGTTAACGCACACATTCAAAAACAATGCAATAGATTTTAGGTGCCAGGGCTCATCTAAACTTTTGAAATCTTTGATTGTAGCATGGTTTATATTTTGAATAGTTAGAAGTAGGGTAACTAGCGTACTATTCATTATTTATCATCATCATCAAGTGCCATCTCCATCCCGGAGGTCAGCGACCATTTTTCTAAATGTTTCCCTATCTTCTGTCATGCGAATTAGTTCCTCTGTACTTTCCACTGCGAGCCAGTCTCTTATATTTATAGTCCATGATGTTCTCCTTCTACCGCGACCTCTTTTTCCTTCAATTGTTCCTTCAACAATCAGTTGTATTAATTTATACTATTCATGTCTATAAAATATGTCCGAAATACGCCGTTTTCCGTTTTTTGATTGTTGTAACTACTTCTAATTTTTTGTTCATCAAATTCAAAACTCTTTTATTCGTAACTCTGTCTGTCCATTTAAGGCGCTACGAAAAAAAAATCGACACTTTAAGAATGTGCATATCTACTTCAGGAAATAATATATTATTTTGAAAAAAATATATATTATTTTTGGATTCTTTTTCTAGGGATCTGTTAAAACAGAAACGCGATTGGAGAAATTCGGCTCGATAGAAATATTTATTGAAGTGAGGTCTTTTTCGGCACCAATTCTCCTGGTTTGACAATTTAGAATGACATATGGACTGCAATTATATTTTATTAGATGTTTTTTAGACTTAATCGTCAACTGGCGAGCGCGAATCTCGCGAGCGCGCGCGAGTTGGCACTTTTCGATTTTGCCTACTTTTTTTGTCGTCAACTCGCGCGTCTATATAATTTGATGTTTTAATGTATAGTCAGCTACAAAAACGTTATAACAAATTTAATTTAGTTAGGTACTTACCTACTATAAATGTATAAGAAACTTTATGAAATTTGATTTTTAAAATAAAACAAAATATACATCGTTTTGAAATCAGTTTATTATAAATCAACAGGACAAAATATAAATTATTAGTAGTATTTCCCTTACTAATTATCAACAATATCACATTGATTTGAGAATTTGGCTTATTATCTTATTATCTAGTATGTAAATTGTAAAAAACTAAGTAAATAAAATAGAAACAACGAAAACACTCCCCTCACATACTCGTATACTGAATATTGGTAAGTATAAAATAGTAAAGCTAAACATAGTAATTGACAACAAACTGACTTATTATTGCTCCCTAATAAAATCAATCTTAGGAACCATAGAAAGAGTCTTAGAAACTATAAAATCACAGATCACATATGGTTGTAAATGATTTTTACAAAAAACGCTAAACACTATCAATAAGTAGATTCATCAATTGGCTAAGTTATTACTGACGACCTACTAATAAAACTAATCACAGACTATACAATCACAGATCATGGTTTGTTATAAATGATTTTTATAGCAAACGTTAAAATAAACAGACTATGCTAAATTAAATCAAAAATCACAAGATCAAAAGTTCGATACATAAGTCAATATTTATAACCCCATGGATAAATTCGTTAACAGTGTTGGTAATGTGCTCGTCAATAGCACAAGTTTCTTTACATTTTGCAGTTATATTAGACTTCTTTAAGTATAAAGTCTGAAAATAATTATCTTCTTCTTTTAAGATGGTCAAAAAATGTGCAATACTATGTGGGTTTGCTATTAATTTTTTTATTTACCGTAGAATGCCAGCTCTCAACCATGTTCGTAGTGCGGTGTTGGCTAAAATTACAAGACCATTTGTCTGCGAAAATGGAAGTCTCATTCAACCAAGTTCTTACAAAATAATCATTAAATTTTACAATATTTTTATCATTCGGACATTGAGACATAATATACAACCAACCATTCTCAACAGCTTCTTTGGGCAAATGTGCCAAAACAACGCACCTCTTTATATGTTTTCTAAATAGTACAGATTTTGTTATGCCTATTTCGTCAGCTTTCCGCCACAAACTTCGCGAAAAATGAAAGAAACACCCTCTAACGCTTGTTTCAGGGAATATGTCTTTGACTGCTAACATTGCAGCCTTCTCGAAGTCTAGTAGAATGGTTTTGGGATTAAACTGAGGAATTTGGCTCTTGATAAGGCGAAACAAAATTTTGTAAGTTGCTCTTGTTTTGTTACCCAACAACGCATAAATAACGGGTATAATATTATTATGAGTTTTACTACTTCCTAAATCAACATGTAAAGTGTACAACTGCTGGAAAGGTTTTAAACAAAATTTAAAAGTACCATCGCATAAAATGGTCAAATTTGGTTTTGCTAAAATTGTTTTACAATTTTCACTAGCGAATATTAAAATTCTATTGATTGTTTGGTAGTCGGCTAGTAAAAAGTTTGCAAATATTTCGGGCACAGTAACATTCTTAATCGACTTAAGGGGGGCTTATCCCAATTTTGTCTGTTTTTAAACTCATTTTAAAGCATCAAATAGTTATTTTTAAAATCTGAAAAAAATATATGTTTCAGATACATCTTTTGTGCAGTGTTTTTTGTGGTTCAATTTGCGAGACGTTACACTTTGCTCGATCGAAAAAAAATCCGAAACTTTGTCGATTTTTAAGATTTTTTTCGTTTTATGTAACGTGTACTTAACCAAATTGCACGAAAATTGCAGATAATTAAAGTAAAACTATTGTACTAATAACTTTTGTGGTTAATTTTTTTTTAATGAAAATCGTTTTTTTTCCCTTAATTTAAAAAGAAAAATTGATTCATGACTACTCGGCGAGCGGCCGCCAGTTGCCCGCCAGCGGCTGTCGAGGCAAGACCTATGTCAGTTTTCTGAGCTCTGGTTCCCCCTCACTCGCCTCGAAGCTCTGATAGAGTGTACTATCATTATTTAAATAATCGTGTAAATATACATCAAACTATCAGTTGTGTGTACATGTAAATAAAAATCATTTAGTTGTATCTTGCTTGGATGTTTAAAAATAAAAATGGAAACTAGAAATAAGAAGAAAAAAACTGGCCAAGTGCGAGTCAGACTCGCGTACCTAGGGTTCCGTATTGTGGATGATAAATTTAATTTACTATTTTTTTTCGTGAATTTCTCAACTTCTTTATTTTTCCTGTAATCTTTACGTAAACACTATTACCATGATTTTTTTCATAATGCTCGGTCTACCAGTTTTGGAGATAAAGACATACATTTTTTTTATATCAATGTATTTTTACAATCAGCTTTTTGATATCTATAATTTGATACTTACCCATATTGTATTTTTAGGATAACATTTTTTAGTTTTGTTTTGGAAATATTTTGAATAATATGATATGTGATATGTGGGCAAATAAATGCTATTTTTGTGCCAAATTTCATGTCTTTATCTTTAAAGGTGCTAAAGTTATGAGGCTGTGACATACGGACGGACGGGCAACGGAGTCTCACCATGAAGGTTACTTTTGTACCTATTAGGTACTACGGAACAATACAAATCATCAAATTTGAGAGTGCTGAAGATAAGAAAACAATTCTTTGAAACTGTAACGAGATGTTTTATTGATCGTACAGAACAACCAACTTTTGAAATTACGCAAAAAATGTAAACAACTCTTGAGTCCGAGTATAACTGTACAACAGTAAAATGTAACAGTACTTACTCTTGCAGTCAGACAGAATGTATAGATATATAATGTACATATTATGTAAATATATAATATATATATAAAATAATGCGATTGTATCTACGTATTTTTTTTTTGTAAGCGTAAGTATGAATCGTATGTAACTAAGTGATTAAATAAAATTTCTTCAGCTTATCAAATCTTCGTACTGAGCAGGGCACCTTCGCATCGAGACAATGTATAGAGGCAACAAGTACGACAAAACTCGATAAAAACAGTAATTGGTATTACCAGGTACAAGGACAGCTTTACGCGACAGAACGGCGATTATGTCTCTTTGGCATTTGGGTAGGAGATAATGAACTTGTACATATTGAACGCATTACAAGAGATGATGATGAGGAGATGATGGAGAGGAAGCTAATACAATTTTATATAAAATGTGTAATACCAGAGATAGTGAAAGTGATAGTGAAATGAGTTTATTTGCCACAGAACATATAAAAAAAGAAGACACAGTACAACACAAAACAAAATGGCAAAAAGGAGCAAGCTTATCAAATGCTACACGTTGAAGTAACTTGCAGCTCTGATTTTCAGTTTGCCACATATGAACAAAACACAATAGCAAATAGAAGTAAAACATAATAATTAATAATTAAGAATTTTAACTAGTACAATTATACTATTGACTAAGAAAATAATGAATAATAATAATTTATTCATAAAAATAATATTGAATAATTGAAATAATATTGAAAACACACAAAAAAATAATTAATTTGACAAAGAATTACAAATAAAATAATTACAGTCTATTCCATTAACGAGGTTACATTTGACACTTCTGAGAACGTAACTCTGCACGTTTCACATAAATTGAAAAAAATAAATAGTCTTTGTTTATGACAGTAAATCACCGTTTGAAAAAAAACACAATCAATTCAAAACATTATACAATTAATTCACAAATATAATCAAAATAAGTATAACTTATTTTTCGTGCTCAAAATAAGTATAACTTTAAAATAAAATAATATTTTACTGCAAATACGCATTTACGTTCTATGGTTTATTTTTTACTTTTAAACATAGTGACGTAGCTCAAAAATCGGTTAGTTAATCGATTATTCTCTTGTGTACCGAGGTCGTAGGAAATAAAAATCTACTAAAAATATGGTCCACCTCGCAATCACCATGGTTACCATGGCAATCACGATCAGCCATATTGTTTGTCTGTTCAGTACGGTGCAGAAGCCTTGTATACGTTGCGTGCTTGTGTTTTCTTCTTGCTTGACCACTAAAAGAACAGTGTTGGGCAGTCAAGCGCGGGAGTTTGTGGTACGCCTACAACATTACTTTGAATGTGAGTTTCACAATGGTAGTCCACTCTTTCTTTATCAGTCGAAAAACTGTTTCCCAAATAAGTAAGGAAAAGCATGGTAAAGATATACCAGAAGATAATAAATTAAAATCGCCACTTAAGAAAAAAGTTAGAAGGTCGATAGTCACACAAACAAAATGCTGTCGTTGTTGCAAGAAGCATGCTATAACGTTACTGCTGCGAATTGGAATAGTGTGGTTTTACGAACATTAAATCTAAATTTCGCTGATTGGGACCGAGATGTGCATATCGATGCCCTAATAGATAACCAAATTATAATAAATACGGTGGATCCTACAGACGATGGTGAGGGTGATGACGACGATGGTGACAGTGAATATGATGCAACGATTTTGAATAGCGAGCACGCATAAGTCGCATGCTGATAAAATTGAAAAATAATAGTATTTAATCAAATTAAAAAACTTGACTAAGTAACTTTACCTCGTAAATGGATGGATGTCATGCAAAAAAAAATTAGAGAGAAAAGACATGTTCAGAAATGGAATGAATAAAAATAGAAATTTACAAATAAAATAATAAAATAAAACAACAACATGGTAATAGTAAACCCACGGTATACACGCGGGATGTCTATAAGAACTCTGACTTTGAATAATATTTAATAAGAAAACGTGGATCCTTCACCTATCTCAGAGCAACAATCAAGCTATGACACCTCGCAACCGGGTCCTAGTACTAGCACACATACAACTGAACAAATTGTGCGACTAAAAATACTGAGTGGGCGAATTTAAAGTATGAAATCGAAAATACTTCACCAAAAATCAAAAAATAGGTGCGACGAAGAGCGAAGCGAGAAGGAGCGAGTTAGGTTTACATGTAATATAAAATAAGGAGCCGAGCGAAGCGGAAAAAAATGTTTTTTTTTTTAATCCATTTACTCCACTATAACGTCATCTACGTATTTCATTTTTGGGTAAATGTTTATTGAGTATTTGATTAAAATTCTCACTGAAGGAAAACGCGATTGGATGAAATTTTCTTGATAGAATTTAATTCCGAAAAGACCTCTAAATTGTTTTATTTTTTCATGTAATTCTGAAATATTAACTAATTTCATTGTCAAATTGCATTCAAAATGTGGATATTATGTATTTGTAAAGTCTCCTTGAAAAAAGTTTTGACAAAATTGCTTAGTACATTTTATATTAATAAAAAACTGACTTTTTTACTACTTTTCCACGAATCCGTCCCACTCGCACTGAGGGTTTTTTCGCATATGAAGTAACAGGGACGCTAAAACTTTTACGTAGCGCCTTAAAATTAAATTGACACTAAAATAGAAAATTTTTCGCCTGAGAACTATCAACTCAACTCAAATTTGTAATTTCAAGTCGCCGTTTACAACATTTTTATTCGCCCACTTAGTATTTTAGTACGCTATATTCAGTATTTTTGACACCATATTTTTGAATTTATATTCGCTCATTTAAATACTACGCCTATAATTTTAGTTTTAGTGCCGTCGAAACCTAAATTATTCCAAAGTAATTTAGCTTCTATTTTTAATACTTATGAACTATTTTGCAATAAACAAAATTTTGTTTTGACAGCTCCTAGATTACAATGAAAGCCTTCAGAGTCAGCTTTGTTAGCTCATATACCAAGTGTATTAAATATTTTTAGCTGTACTTCCAAATGTTTTACAAGAGCGTGCTTAGATATTGCTCATATGATCCAATGTAATAAACTCCCCTATTTGTACTAACTCGGTTTTTTAGTAGGAATAGTTTATGTTGGTTCATTTATCGGAATTAATTCTTATTAGTACGAAGTACAGTTACTGGCCCCGAACCTATTTTAATGTACGGCGGTCGGTGGCAAGTCACGTGAGGTCACGATTATAGCCGCTCAGTTGCATCGTAAATAAATACGTCGCGGTGAATTGGCGGGGGCTGAGGTAGCGATAAATACCTACAGGTCCCGGATAACCTGCCCTTAAAACATACCTTTCTTACCCCCAATGACTTATTCCGTTTTCGGTAAAATTTGTTTTTAATATTTTTATATGTAGGTATTTTTTTTATGAGGTTAATTCCTTTATCTTTAAGGGTTGAGACCGTATGTCGAAATGCATTTGGTATGGGTATAGTACAGTCACTTTTTACTTTTTCCATGCACTTGTCGAAGTTAAGCTCCAGTTCATTTGATACAAAATCAGGCTCACAGTCGTGCTTGTCATCTCGTTTGATGCAGTTATTGCTATCAATAATTAATCTTGCCTTGCAAACAGTCCTCTTCGAACACCTCCAGATACAGGAACCATCTTTATTTTCTCGGTCTTTATTATATTTGTGTCCTGCACGAAGTAGTATCGAACTTCCTCGCTGAGATGTAATGATGTCGTGTCCAGTTACATTTCTGGACGAACCTGCCTGTGGTCCACTTCCTAAAAATATTGTTTTTAATGACAAACATTTTCTAAAAAGCTAAATCACAAAAAAATATAAATTATCTATATAAAAAATGGAAAATCAACGTATATTTTTTACTATGGAATAAATATACTGTGTAAAATTGCCACGTGGTATTTATTTTAAAGTGCAATCGCACTATAAGAAAGTAAACGACAATCAAGTTAAAGTGAACAAAACAATTAAGTAACCGATAAACTGCTTAAGGAAACAATTTTTTCCAAAATTGAACACCCTTGACTGCTTCTGGCAACAATCGTTTCCAACAACCAATTTTTACTAATCGACTTTAAACTTTATGTTGTAGTTCATAGCGGGTAAAGCCATATGTTAATTCAAAAAAGTAAAATAGTAAGAACAACGAGTTAATCTAAGGTTTAACTAATCAAGATGCCTGATAAAAGTAACAGAACACTTTGAGAGTATTACCCGAAAAGTTTAATTGTTATAAACTTACCCCCACAGTACATCAAAATCACTAAAAACTTCCACATTTTCACACCAAATGGCATTCTTATAGACTTAATAAAAACGTTTATACTCTGTAAGTATGTTTACTCCGTAAGTGCACTGTAAACGTCAGCTTAGCTTACGTAACACTAACGTCACTAAAATAATAACTAGGGTGCTTACTCCTGATGAACTTCGAACGGCTAAACGATGTACCCGTCCCTGTCACACACACACATCACTTCCGCCATGTTAGACGTGACAGGTACATCGTTTGTAACTAAGTGCATAAGGAGTAGGCACTCAGTTTGCAAAATGAATTAGAAAGAGATAGCGCTATGACAGCTATACTGTTGTGCGCATGCGCGTTAGACGAGATAGTATGTGTCATTGGATGCGTTCCCCAGGCCTTCTCATTTCGGCCCTCTAAATCGTAATCTAAGTCAGTACTTCACAGAATCAGCTAACGCGGTCAATAAATAATTATTAATAGTTTTTGTTTTCAATCTCTTTTTATTTGACTGTACTTTACATAGACGCGCGAGTTGACGACAAAAAAAGTAGGTAAAATCGAAAAGTGCCAACTCGCGCGCGCTCGCGAGATTCGCGCTCGCCAGTTGACGATTAAGTCGTTTTTTAACGATATCTAGGACCTATGGTTAAACGAAATTTTGATAGCAACTTTAGTACATTTTATATCAATAAAAAACCGACTTTTTGCTACTTTTCCACGAATCCGTCCCTCTCGCACTGAGGGTTTTTTCGCATATGGAGTAACAGGGACGCTAAAACTTTTGCATATCGCCTTAATTTTAAGCATTCTACGGTAAATCCACATTTCATAGGCTCCAATCTAAGTTAGCTCATCATTATTACCACAAACAAAAAAGCGACGGTAGCTCAGGGGTAAAACGCTGGCCTCTCAATCTTGAGTTCTAGGTTCGATCCCCGGTCGGGCATGTACCAATAAATTTTTGGAAATTTATGTGCATAGTATTTATATTACCTGTGAAGGAAAACATCGTAAGGAAACCTGCATGTCAAGAAGCGGTGTATTTGTGCCCGAAGTACGGCGATAGGGCTCACTACTCATCAGGTTGGGACGTAATATTCGTCGGTGAAACGCGGGTGTACCGAGATGGTCCATACTCGGTACATCTGACAACCCTTCGGGGATTCAAGCAGTGACGATGTATTTTTTATTACTCGTATTATTCATTACCATATGCGTTATCCACTCTACTCTCCCAGCAACCCTAGATTATTATACCTTGTTAAATAGCTGATAAAACGTAGATATTATTAGGCACATCTGCAAGACATCTGCCATAATATTTTTTTCAGATATTCCTTACAGAAAAATAAACTTTATAAATTGTTATTAACTTTTTTAACTTTCAATCGTGTACAACGGCCTATTTAGGTAACTTACGTAGGATTTCAGTTATTTATGTCATAAAACATCTTATTCTACATGTAAAAATTAAATAATAATAATACTAAAACTTGCCAATTTCAAAATATTTTATGTGATATTAAAAAAATTAGCAATTTTCATAAAAATCATTAAAAGCCGCATAACTCGAAAACGGTTAGGTTTGGGGTAGGGTGTTCCTAAGTCAGATCAGTCAGAAATGATGAGCACTACACGCCCTTAACGGATCTAGGTCGATTTAACCTGTAACCCTGTATACCAAAATACTCGTAATTAAAACTATGTCCTAAAATGACGTAAATTCGGTGAAAAAAATTTACCAAATAATCTTTTAAAAATTAACCCATGTGGGAATTCCACTTGCAGTTATGAACTTTATGTATCTAAAGAGTCTAATTAAGTCGGTCATCGATAGCATTCGATAGCTTCCTAAATAATTAAATAGTTGTAATTTTCATATTTTTTTATGAGTAAGACCTAGAGAAATTTCAAAAGTCAACTGGAAGTGCCCTAAGGTTTTCATGGTAAGCAAATTTGTACGAAATTGATTATGTAAAGTGCAATAATTTTTTTCGCGTCGAGTTAGAAGCCTAATTTTTTATATACAGCACCATGGGGCTTCTGTAGGTGGTATCGGTTTCAACTTGATATCTCATACGGGGCCCGAGGAAAAGGGCCGTGACAGATACACAGACTGACAACAAAGTTATCCTATAAGGGTTCCGTTTTTTTTTCATTTTGTAGTACCCTAAGGTGGAACCTTAAAAATAACCTAACTAATTAAATAAATAAATTATTCTATTCTATTCTATATAACTTATCATTCGGGCATATCAAGAATGCTGCAGCTTCGATTGAAAACCATACAAGTCTATAAGGAGTAATTCAAAAATCTTTACTGATACTAAAGCCATAAAAAAAACTGGGGGCACGACGCGTTTATGGAAACCCTTCCAGTATTCAGAACCACAGTACTTCTGAGCTGCGGGAGGGTTTAAGCGATTGAACGCGCAGTTTGATGAATTAAATGCTACCCTGCTTTTAGTTCTGTAATGCGGGAGGCTTTACAAACGCAATTCTAGCATTATGGATATAAATTCCTACCGCTACTCAGATTAGCCTACCCTGCTTTTAGTTCTGTAATGCGGGAGGCATTACATACGCAATACTAGCGTTATTGATATGAATTCCTACCGCTACGCAGACTAAAAATTGGGTTATAGGTTTAACAGAATACGCTTAGTAAGGACATCTATGTAATCAAGCGAAGATTAAAGAAAAGATGAATATCATAGTACTAAGAAAAAAAATTGAATTGCATAAACGTACGACAATATATTCATAAAGTTTTTAACAATTTTTTTCGTGAATTTCTCAACCGCTTTATTTTTCCTTTAATCTTTACGTAAACACATATTACCATGATTTTTTTTATATTTTTGGTCCACCAGTTTTGGAGATAAGGGGGGGGACATACATATTATTGTTTTTTAAAGATTTCTCGAAAGCAGTGCCAGCTAGTAAATAAAGTAAAATTATATATTTTTACAATCAAATTGTTAATACCTACAATTTGATACCAATATTGTATTTATATAAAAAAATATATATTTCACTTCTTTTTTATAATTCTCATTTGTGCTCATTTTTTTTTTCGCTATTGTTCTCCTGTAATTGGGCAGTTATGATCTATAATTTATATTTTTTTCATATTTTTCGGTCTCCCAGTTTCGGAGATAAGGGGACAAGGACATACATATTTTTGTGGTTGTAGTAAATATATATTTTTACAAAGAGCTCTTTAATATCTTTAATTTGATATCCTTATTGTATTTTTAGAATAATATATATTTTTTCTTACTTTTGTTTTAGAAATATTTTAAACAATTTAAAAATTTTCATATTTTTTTACACTATTTACATATTTTTTATATGTGGGCAAATTAATGCAATTTTTGTGCCAAATTTCAAGTTTTTATCTCTAACGGTGCTAAAGTTATGAGGTTGTGACATACAGACGGACGGACGGACAACGAAGTCTCACCATAAAGGTTGCTTTTGTACCTTTTAAATTGGACAAAGACTTAATTTCTGCTCAAATAGCTGTACTCAACTCAACAATTACAGATCATTCCATGATCATTCTTAATCTAACAAATATAAAAATCAGTAACTCAACCCCTAAAACAAAATTAGTTATAAACTATGAAAATGCAATCACGAGTTTAGTGAGCGGCGATCTGTCGAATTTGCTTCTCAGTGATAGCCCCGATTTCGTCATTAATCATCTAATAGATAGAATAAATATATCATTAAAGGAGAATACTAAGGAAATTAAAATCCCTAAAAATAAACGCACCATCAAGCCTTGGATGACTTCTGGTATACTACGTTGTATTAACAATAGAAACAAAATGCAGAAAAAAGTTCGACTAGACCCGTATAATGATATTCTAAATATAACTTATAAAAGATACCGTAACTATTGTAGTAAACTTATAAAAAAATTAAAAAGACAATATGACAGAGAACTGCTAGTTAAATCTACAAAAGACTCCAAAAGCCTTTGGAACAATATAAAAAAATTAACCCACCTTTCACATGCTAACACTAACAACTTAATATTATTAAACAATAAACCGTCTCCCATTGCAGCTGTTGATTACGTAAATAATTTTTTTGGAAATATAGGGAAAAGTCTGGCCGAAAATATTTTATCAAGTAATGATCCTCACCTCTCCGAAGATTCCAAAATTACTACTTCTCACAAACATAATTCATCATTTGTTTTGCTTGATACCACACATGAGGAGGTCCACGGTGTGCTTATGAGCTTGAAATCAAATAGTGCCCCTGGGTGGGACAAAATAACAACAAAATTTCTTAAATTGGTTAAAAGTGAAGTCATTCCGGTTATCTGTCACCTAACAAACCTTTGTTTCAACCAGGGTTTATTCCCTGCAGCCCTAAAACAATCTATAATAACCCCTGTTCACAAAGGTGGAGATGGTGGTGATGTCAACAATTATAGACCGATTTCCGTATTGACTGTAATTTCTAAGATTCTAGAAAAATTACTCAACAATAGGCTTCTTTCATACCTGGACAAATTTAACATTTTATCAAAGTCTCAGTATGGCTTCCGTCGTGGAAAATCCACTGAAGATGCTATTGAAACACTTACGTCATTGATTGTGAATAATTTAGATCAGGGAAATAAATGTCTAACTGTTTTTCTTGATCTTAAAAAGGCGTTTGACACCATTTCTGTCCCTATTCTTTTACGTAAACTAGAACTGATAGGCGTTAGGGGTACACCACTGGAGCTACTCAAAGATTATCTTCAATGTAGAAAACAGAGTGTTAAAATAGGAAAGTACATGAGTAGTTCCATCAATATAACGTACGGGGTCCCGCAAGGCAGTGTGTTGGGCCCAACCCTATTTTTAGTGTACATCAATGACCTATGCAACTTAAATATAACAAATGGTAATGTAATCTCATATGCTGATGATACGGCTCTGGTCTTCTCTGGTGCCTCTTGGAATGAAGTCAAAAAACTGAGCGAACTTGGACTTGCCCAAGTCGCTGAATGGTTAAAATGTAACCTTCTCACCCTTAATACAAATAAAACTAATTACGTTTGCTATAGTATATACAACAGTGGTCAGCCAGATTCCGATTATAACCTAAAAATTCATAATTGTGGGAATGGGGTTCAGGTTGGATGTGATTGTCCAAAAATCAATAAAGTTGCCATGATCAAATATCTAGGAGTTATGATAGACCAACGCCTTTCTTGGTACCCACAGATCGAACTTGTATCTGGAAGAATCAGGAAACTCATATGGATCTTTAAAACCTTAAGACATGTAGCCCCAGTAGATTTATTAAAAACTATATATGTGGCACTTGCACAATCGATAATATGCTATTGTATTCCAATCTGGGGAGGGGCCGCTAAGACAAGATTCATAGAAGTAGAAAGAGCTCAACGACTATTATTGAAAGTCATGTTCTTTAAACCACGAACATTTTCTACTGATTTATTATATTCTACGTATCAGCTTCTAACAGTGAGAAAGCTATATATCATAAATACCACCTTGAGGCTACATAAACATTTGATATTTGACCCTACTGTCCTAATTAGGAGAAGGGTGAACCCCACAACCACATCTACCTATAGAACAAAAACATCTTTCGCAAGACAACAATATACTAGACAAGCTACGTATCTGTATAAAATAATCAACAAAAAGCTTAATATATATTGCAAAACTTTTTATGAATGTAAAAAATTAGTAACTACTTGGATACAAAAATTTAATTATAACGAGACGGAGAATTTAATAATTGTCATTGAATAGCCTATGTCAATATCGAATAGTCATCATAATTAACAAATTAATTAACAAACTTATTCCAAAATTGCATAAATTGTAAATATGCACACATAGTCACACACATCTCACATACACACATCCCACATACACACACATACCCTCTCACACTTACAAATTCAGCCTAAGTAAGTATATACTAAACTTTTCTTTTCTTTTTTATATTTATAATAATTTGTTAGTCACCTCTGTAAATAATAGTTTTGTTTATCACTTAATTTTGTATTTTAGTTATAGGAGAGCGGGGACTCCTGTTACAGGTATTTTCATACCCAATAGGAGAACTCAAACTCAGTTTATTTAATGAAGTAAGCTTAAGAAATAAATAATTTTTCATTTTCATTTTTTAGGTACCACAGAACCCTAACAAACAAAACGGCGATGCGCATGATATCGCTCTCTCTCTCTC
Organism: Ypsolopha sequella; assembly: GCA_934047225.1. NCBI lineage: Eukaryota > Metazoa > Arthropoda > Insecta > Lepidoptera > Ypsolophidae > Ypsolopha > Ypsolopha sequella. Next base: position 3,781,353 of record OW204002.1, on the reverse strand, counting down.
TCTTGGCACGTGCCGCTTTCGATCTGAGATCGGGGAGCATAGCACAGAAATCCCTCCCGCGTGTCAGATACTTTTATGCTATCAAGGGATCTGAGTAGAGGAAGCGTTTTTATTATGAAGTCTTGAATACTACACCGAAAACAATACCCGAATCCAGATTCGTGTCGCTTGCGATCTGAGATCGGGGAGCATAGCGCAGAAATCCCTCCCGCGAGTCAGATCGCACTTAAGTACTTTTATGATATCTAGGGATCTGAGTAGAGGAAGCATTTTTATTATAAAGTCTTGAATATTACACCGGAAACAATACCCGAATCCAGATCGTTCGCAACTCTGAATAGTGGAATGGTTTAAAGCAACTTTCTGTGAATTAATGCTAGTAAACCCTCCCGCAGCTCAGAAGTACTGGGGTTCTGAATACTGGAAGGGTTTCCATAAACGCGGGCACGACAGTGCCCTCGCCAAGATGACACGGAGGAAGCAGGGCTCTACGTACCTTTTCTTGAAGCGTTTCATCGTATTTTCGAACCCTCATAGCTTCGGCCTGGATAAAACTAGAGAGCCCAAATTCTCAGGATAAGATGTAGTCAGCAGACTAACGCCAAGTTTCATTTGTCTAGCTTTTATAACTTCGAGTTTATTAATACCTAAAAGTCTTAGAAAGCTGAAATTTGGTATGCAGGCTAGTATTAGCACACAAACACCAAATAAATTAAGAAATCTATAACTTTCACCCTCCAACCCCTCATAAAGGGGGGTCCGGTTCTCTATAATATAAGAATTTCTATTCCAAACTTCATTCCTACAGAGTTGAAATTTAGTATGCAGGCTAAGATTAGCACACATACAACAAAAAACTAATAAATCTATAACTTTCAACCTCCAACCCCTCATAAGGCAATGCCAAGCCATACTTCTTGACCAAGATATCGTGTTTTTAGAGTAAGCGGCTTGGGTCTTCATGAGATCTGATATTTTTTTAACAGTGAAATCGTTATGAGCTTGCTTGCGAGTCTTGGCAACCTACTCTACGTGAAATGTTTTTGGTGGGATTGATGTTTCAAAATGACGTTACCGTGAAGATAAAGGAGTAACAGGGCAGATTAAAGTCGAATTACAACATAAATCAATATATTATAATGTTAAATCGCATACACGTCGTTTACTTAGAATTCCTCAGTCCAAGAGTAATGAAAGCCCTAAGGCTGCATGCTTGCGTCATCCAAGCCTCCACAGAAGTTTTCGGGGAATAAAAAAAAACTAGAGCCTGAAGCAAAGGCTTTCCATGCGCTCGTGACGTAGCCGTGAGTCAGCGGCGGGCGCGCCGGCCGCTCGACCAATAGGAACGTTTTGCGCCCCCATATATACGACGACGGTAGCACCCGCGCGCCGCAAACTTTAATAAACCGCTCGTGTACACGCACGTTCACGTCGTATTCACATACGCCGATTTGCGATATATCGTATTCGTCCGTGAACTTCCCGCGTCACGCGAAAGTGTTGTGTCTTCGCACCCTTACAGTTGTCCCTCTGTTCGAAAAGTGAGTACTTACGACTTTTTTTTTAAACCCAGTGTAGACGTATAATGTAACACGATCGTGTCCACTGGAGCTGGTAAGTCGGTTCTCTAGTTTGTGCCGCGAAGTGGCCGCTGTGAAAATGCAATTTTTATTTCGTCTCACACATTCACTTTTGGGATGTTAAGGTTTGATATCATATATTAACGCAGAAAAAAAATATTGCTTCTAGAAAATGGACGCGAACGTGGTACTTATTGCATATTTTTTATGTAGAACATAAATATGAAGGTTTTGTAGGAAGAAATTGCCTATAGAAACCATCCTACGATTATCAAATCAGTGATAATAAAGCCGATTTTGAAGGCTTTAATTTCAGTTTTAGTGCTGTCAAAACTAAGTTTTCTTCGATACAAAATAGTCCTTAAGAGTTAGGATTAGAAGCTAAATTTCTTTGGAAAATTTCAAGCTTTGACAGCACTAAAACTAAAATTAAAGCCTTCAGAATTGGCTTTACTATCAACTTTACCTTTTCATCTTGACTTTTGTAAGTATTGCACAAAGTTTATCTTATCTAATCAAATTCATCTTTTTATTAATGTGCCCAATTTCGGGAATTTCTTTACACAAGATCATAAAATACGCATACAAACGTGATTGATAAAAACTTAGGCGAGTACTTAAGAAATCTAATCAAAACTCTATGATAAATTAAAAACATCCAAAAAACTTCGGTAAGCGCGGTACAACGCACAAAAAACTGTACAGAAGTGCATCGAGTTCTATTCATAGAAAAATGGCTGACGCAACTCTTATAAGACTTTTCATTATCAAGATGAACGTAAACGCGGTTATCTTTAACTATTCGAGGTTAACCGCTGGAGTTAAAATGACGTCGCTGTTATTTGAATTATTTCTTTAAATATTTATCCCCGTAAAATTCTGAGCAGGCTATATCAACAATTACTAGTTTTTGACACGGTTCTCGAATTGTTAATAAAGCAACATTTTTCAGGTGACTCTAATTTTTAAAAACAATTAATATTGCAATATTAAATAAAACTCCTTGGTACACGGTTCCACAAATATAATAATGTTTAATTACCTTTTAAGTTGCTACCGGTTTCGTCGTTTTACGACATCCTCAGGCACTGTATTAGAGGTGTTAATAATACATTTCTTAAAAACCACGAATTTTATGTTATGTGGTTTTTAAGAAATGTATTCAAAAATGTATTATTAACACCTCAAATACAGTGCCTGAGGATGTCGTAAAACGACGAAACCGGTAGCAACTTAAAAGGTAATTAAACATTATTATATTTGTGGAACCGAGTACCAAGGAGTTTTATTTAATATTGCAAGATGTCGTTCCATCAAGAAGCAACAACATTCACCGTCAACAATTAGTAATATTTCACAATTTTAAGAAGACAATTTCATAAGGATACCGATATTGGTTTAGCAGAGCTCATACTTATATACATAATCACCGGCCACGTACAAAAAGTTCAAGCCTCCGATCAAAGCTAAATTCACATTTTATTTATATACCTATACTATTGGCAGTTTATTATCATATTTATAATACAAACAAGATATATGTTACAAAAGAGGACATAAATGATTTCATTAACTTCGCTTGTAAGAAAAAAAAAACGCAAAGTCAGGTCTAAAATTATCTTTTTCAATGCATGTGCTCGTAAAGGCCCACTTTTTATGCATCAAAACCGAACAGAAAGTCGATTATTTTGCCCTAGGGCTTTATTATTATTATTATTATTTAATTTATTTACAATGGTTGGCTAACCTGCAGCCTTTCCTGTATACCATAGACGTTATACTTTTTCTTCCACTGTTTAACGGCTCTGGATACAGTCCCTTTGAGCCAATTATAATTTAAAGTTCACAAGATTATATTTGTTTTCATTTCCTCACACTATGCATTGAAAAATGTAGTATGATACACGGGCGTAAAAGCAATAAATGATTCGGTTACGTTTAAAACACTCGCTACGCTCGTGTTCTAAATCGTCCTCGTAATTTATTCCTTTGCGCCCTTGTAGCATAAACTACTATTAATGGCGCAAATGACAAGTATTTTTATAGCTATAAATCTTTTTTTTTTTTTTATTCTTAGGACATTTGTAGAAGGGTTTTTAATAAGATGTCTTGAGTGCGCGGCAGTTGATTAGAGCAGGATTTACATTTCGAAAACAAAAGCGTTGGTGCAGGACGGAAGGACTTGATACTGATACTGGGCCTTAACCATTTACGAGTAGGTTTAACATTTAAAAAAGTTTAAATGGACAGTTCTCGGGTCACAAGGATTTATGTTTATAGCATTATGTACCGTAAGAAGGAACATCGACAAGGAACCAAGAAAGTTTTGAGGCCACACTCGAATACCGACGTTTCATCGACAAATTTACGCCCCAGCGAGGCGTTATCGCCTAAAATACGGGAAAAAAATCGACACTTTAAGAACTTGCACTTCAGTAAATAATATATTGTTTTGATAAAATAGTATATTATTTTTGGAATCTTTTTCTAGGGATATGTTAAACAGAAACGCGATTGGAGAAATTCGGCTCGATAGAAATATTTATTGAAATGAGGTCTTTTTCGACACCAATTCTCCTGGTTTGACAATTTAAAATGACATATGGACTGCAATTATATTTTATTAGATGGGTTTTAACAATATCTAGGACCTGGTTAAACGAAATTTTGATAGCAACTTTAGTACATTTTATATAAATAAAAAAACGAATTTTTGCTATTTTTCCACGAATTCGTCCCTCTCGCACTGAGGGTTTTTTCGCATATGGAGTAACAGGGACGCTAAAACTTTTACATATCGCCTTAAGCTCCAAAACGTCCCATTTTCACATTGATTTTTCTGTATCAAATCTTATCTCTTGAATTTGAAAACACATTAAGGCCCTACGCATCCAACACAATAATCGTATTAAGTAATTTTGATCTCAACGATAGTGTCAGAAAGTCTACATTAGAACGCTCGCTGTGTGCGCTGCGAGCACGCATAATCAGAATTTCTGAAAAAGTATTGAAAAATAAATAAAAATGGGTCTATAAGTGTCTTTAGTTATCTGTAAAGAAAATTCAGGAAAAGTTTTAATTCTCTCCGTTGAACACCTTTCCTATAAACACATTTATTCGCAATTTGAGGAGCTTACTTTGTGATTGTTTTCTATCGAGTGAAGTTAACTCAATTACGTTTTTAGATCAACTTGTGTTTAGAGTATATCCTCTATTGTAACATATATTTAACTTGTATTTGAATGAGATATTGAACTGACAATATTAATTAAACAAAATGCTCATTTTGGAATGGCAGGGCCTTAACGCCGTGGTAGTTCATAAACACTTGAAAAATGCAGCACCATTTAGGATAGATTAAACGTTAAAAGCGATAGGATTCGAAATCGCAGTAAAAAGGTACTGTTCTAATATAAAAGTTCTAATGTAAAAATACCATATCCTAGAATTTAAAGTGGTTGTCGTACATCACAGATAACGTGTGATAACACGAGAATGGAGAGGTGTGGCGCGCTTCAAGGGCTAATGGCGGTTTCTACGGTGGGCCCTCAAACGACATGGTTTCATTTTCATTGTCACTTCACTTTGTGCCTACATTATGTAGGTGGCTGAGTAAACTACATGTTTTATTTAGTTAGCGACATTTCAGAGTTCATTCTTTACAGTTGTAAGAAAACTAAAAGCGATAATTATAATGGCCAAAAAACAACTTGTAGTTAAAAATATATACTTTAAATTAATATAGCTCGAAACAATCTACACAATAATATAGAAAACAGTTTTTAAGGATAATATAGCAGGTTTAAAACAAAGATTTGCGATAGCCGTGAATTTAGTTTTTTTTTTATATCAACTTAATAACAAAATATGTCGCCATGAGTCACAACATCAATCCCAGAAGTTACCGAAATAACATTAAATAATCAGTTTATACCTTTAATATGTTATTATTTGTGTACATTGTTTTTAACTAGAAGCTTGTTTTTACTTACGTTCTAGCTATTTAGTTCAAAATTGAAAAATCGGTCATAATAAAAAATAACAGTATTTTAATGAAATACTAATATATTACATTTTTCAATGAAAAAAAAGTTTCGTCTTTTGTAGAGCTCTCCATGCCTTGAGGTCCGTGGACACCGAACTATAGAGCACGTTGAAGTCTTTTCTAGGGCGCGGTCAGTTCGCAGAATTCAGACTAAGTTTTTGTATACTTTAGCCTCTCGGGCCTTTGACGGTAGTTTTTGTAGTTGTTGGTTGACCAATTTGTGACGTTGAGGTATTTTTACTACGAATTGTACCGGTTGATTTTGGTTGCGTAAAAAGTTCATATGAATTTTGGTAGTTTTGAACAGCTACTTAGAATTCAAAAAAGTATGGTACGTCTGTTGGAAGGGGGAACAATTTTATTTTGAATATTATTAGAGTGCATTATTACAAAGTAGAAAAAATTAACTAGAAACAAATTTCAACTAAACAAATACTTACCGGTTTGTTTTTATTTTTTCAAATATTTTTACTTGAAGTTTGTTTTTGTTGCTTTTTTCCAGTTTGTAATACATTCTACGGTATCCTAAGCGATGGATGTTGTTATAAAAACTATTGTTTTGCATATTAACTAGAGGACGCCCGCGGCTGCGTTCGCGTAGAATTGGAATATAAACAACCCCTTGTGCCATGGGGCACCATATATACAAGGTGACTTTTTGATCATCGTCCAAATTCATACTGGAGACTTGGTAAGTGATCAGCATCGTGGATCGATAACAATTTTTGTGAAATTCGTATAATGAAATTTATACTTCCCATAGTAATTCACTCCCAGTCCTAAGTGAATCACTATGGGGAGTCGAAATTTCATTTTATTAATTTTACAAAAATCGTTATTGATTCATGATGCTAATCACTTACCAAGCCTTCAGTATGAATTTGGACGATGTTATATATATATCTTACTAGTATTATTGTTAGGAACGTTTTGGGAACGCATTTTCGATACAAAGTTTACACCCTGTTTCACCTTTTTTCGAATTTCGAATAATCCCTTATTATTATTTTGGGAATTTTTAATCTCGTCTCTCCCTCTTGGCCAAAAAGATTTAACGAGAGAGACATGTACCGGCATAAACACAGTCGACCGAGGTTCAGAGCCCCAGGGAAAGAAACCAGCGAACGATGCGAGCAGTATCGAGCAGAATCACCTTCTGCATCCGCACTGGAAGCGAACTGCCGCGGAATCCCAACTGGGATTATTTCAGTGGATGCCACGCCCTACATGGTCTTCTCGGTTTCGGCTTTCACGCGGTTCTCATCTGTGGGATTGTGTATCTACTAGAGATGCCGCGAATAGTTGTTATAGCGAATAGTCGAATACCGATTAATCGCCTTTCCCTATGGCGAATAGTCGAATAACTCGCCATTATTATTCGACATAAAAAAGGAATATAGAAAATAACTTATTCGTTATCAAATTATAATACGCTTGTATATAGTCTTGAACTTACTAATCATTTATTTATTACTGTAATAATTTTTTTTTCTAAAGTTATGTATGAGAAAGGCAAACAATAAAGTTAAAGAAATCAATCTCATATTATACTGATTTTACATTTTTAAATGCTGAAAACCCTTTTTTTTTCGAGGCAGTTTTGATTTATGAAGAAAAGCGCAACCGACTTGATCCCAATCGTGCAGAAAAACTAGCTTTTTTTTGCAACACAATCTGCCTCTTTTTGTCTTTTAAAATTAATTAAAAAGCCTAACTTCAACATGACATGACAAATTTTTGGCAAACTTTTTATATTAATGATAGTAATATGTGTTTTGTTTATTAAAAAAATTTGAAATTGATTATTTTTAAGTCTATAGTGTTTTTGTTCACTAAAAGTTTATTTTAGACAACTATTCGCCAAATGTCGAATAATACTAGCTAATATTCGGTATTCGTCGAATAACAAAAAAATATCGAGTAATGCCGAATATCGAATAATAGCGAGTATTCGCGGCATCTCTAGTATCTACCAAAGACATCCGAGACTGCGCCCGGTCCATCAACACGATGTCAGGTTTATTCGTGTGATGACCACAGACCGATCCCAGTAGAGCTTGGCGCGGTCGTTTTCTAGTACTGGCGCCGGTGAGTACTTGTAATACACCACCCTCTGATCTACGAGGTCGTACAGTGGAGACCGCATCAAGCAAGACACATTGGACTTTGTACCTATCTTATATTCTTCTCTGTAGGGGCTAATGTCGTACTGCAAGTGTATAGCTTGATGTGGTCTCCACTGTACTTGTGGGCGAGTTATTGATGAAGGATTTTGGCCACTTGGTTGTGTCTGTGCAGATACTAATGTTGGCAAGAGCGAAACGACCGGAAATAACATGTCGAAGAGATTCTCCAGGATGGGTACATGCCCGGCATATGTCCTGGGTTAATGTATTTCCGGTAATTACGCGTCTTGATCACCTGATCCTGTATTGCACAGACAAAACCCTCGGTTTCCCCGAAGAGGTCACATGAGGCTCGTGAAGAGCCTTGTGAAACCTCCCTTGCAATTCATAATAATAATATGTAATAATAATTATAAAAAAAAAAAATCCTTTCATATCTAAGCCTTATTTAGGGTTCCATACCCGAAACAAATTGGGAACCGATGCTCTAAAGAACATTTATATTCTAAATTTCATGTGTATATCTGGCATTATAAAATGGCTGTGTGTTCTGTTTAGTCAGTCAGTCAGTGACGGAACTGTTTTATATATACAATAGTATATAAAACTATAATTAGAAGCCATATTTCACGGTAAACTGCAGTTAGATGCAACTTGTTTTCCGAATCCTAAAGTTAATTAGTTTCCGAATCCTAAAGTTAATTAGTTTTCGAGGGCACGTTCCTTGTTAATTACATTTAATTAAATGACGCGTAACACACGTTGCCGTTGATTGCTATTTGAAGACTTGCGAATTGGGTTATGTAATCAATCCGAATGCATTTAAGGCGATATGCGAAAAAAATACGGGTGTTTCTTTTCTGTGTATTTCATGAAATACACGGAAAACTATAATCAGTTTCTGGTATATGCATTTTGACTATATAATCTAAGGTTTTGAAATTGGAAAATAGGTTTAGATTAATTTTCCTCAATAGAAATAATTGTTGAAATGAGGTCTTCAAACACACTTTTTCTCCTCGTTTGACGAATAGGAACCATAAACAGAACTCAAACATATTTTATTAGATGTGTTTCAACAATATCTACAGATTTGATATTTGAAATTTTTCTAGCTATTTTAGTTTTTTTATAAAAATTATAAAACTAACATTTTTTGCTTTCGCCCTGAATCCGCCCCTCTAGCACTGAGCGTGTTTTCGCTTAGAGTGACAGTGACAAAAATAAAATTCGCATAGCCTCTTAAAAGTCATTTGGTATGAGGTGTAGCCTTTTTAAAGCTGTTGGAGACTGTACTTTGACCTTTTTGTTTTGAATATAACTCATCATGGTCATAGACCCCACCATTTCGGCTGACTCGCAAGGATCCAAACCTGTATATACTTACTTAGAAATGTTTATGACCATTTAACACATAGTGGGTATTATAAATAATCTAATTAAGTATATAAACACAGGTGGTGTCTGTACTGATATCATTAAAAGATAAAATAATCAATTGGCTCTTCAAAAACCAATTTAAAGAAGCTATTAAAGATTATGGCACCATTAAAATTAATTTAAACGAGTATATTTGCATTGGCGTACCCAGGGTTATGGGGGGGGGGCACGGAGGGGCCTAGAAGGGGCCAGCCTGACACAAAATGTTTTGATCAAAATCATGGTTTGTTAAAATGTGTTTCCATAGGAATCGAAAATCATTTACTTAAGACTGTACCTGAGCCTAGAGCATGACCAACTCCAGGCTATCTAGGATTCGTTTGAAGAAATTCGGACTCTCCTTGTATTTAAAAAAAAATTTGGTTTATTAATCTTTTCTCTAGGGATCTTACGTATAAACAATGTACTAAGATTTATACTTTTGTCAAAAAAAAAAATTTGTATCCTCTTTTTTTTTGGTTTTCAAACGTTCCCTTCAAGAACACGGTTAAGAGATCAACTTGATTTTTTTTTCATAAAATAGGTAATAGAAATATGAAGGTATATCACGTAAATTCAATATTTTTTTCCATATAAAATATTTCAGCTAAAAACACACCAATTTGTTGTTTCGCTGCGTGATCACTAGTATTACGCGTCCAAGAAAAAGAGGCCAAAGAGCCAACATATAATCGCCTCTATGAAAGCAAATAAAGTCTTTGCCATTAGACTTATTGTGCTGGACGGGTAATAAAAAAAGTTGCTAGAGTATGCCATCTTCTTAAAACATATTCGCATAAAATATGAAATTCTGTTAATCACGTCGGTCATCTTATGCTTACTTGGTTGTATATTTAAATATATTTGGTCGATTTTTCTGGGGGGGGCGGGCGCACTGGGTTTTCTGCCCCTATCTGGATACACCAAAATATCTGCATTCTATTCACACAGCTGTGCGTAACCTGATACGCGGAGGTTCTGGCGGCTCTGTTCTGCACTGCCCATTTTGCAGACCATAGATTGACCATTCAAGTTATATTAGCGAGGATATCAAATATCAATTTTGAATTTCAACCCCGTTTTAGGTTAGTCGGATAAGTTTAAAATCAACTCGAGAGTAGGTATAGCTTGTACAGCGCAGTATTCTTATTTATTTAGTATTAGCGACCCGCCCCGGCTTCGCACGGGTGCAATGCTGATACCAAATATACTACATTTCTTTATATACAACGTTCACAGCTTTTTTGTCATTAGACATAGACAATACAAACACGTTTTCTCTAGAGGTCACTCTTGAAAGAGCGACATATAATCAAATCTAAATCTGCAACGTTGAAAGTTTGACCCTGACATGCTGTAAAGGGCCATATTGATCTATATTAAATGCACAATAAATTTACTTAAGGTACTTAATTGGATAAGGATTAATGCTGTATTGCTTAAAATCGCTTCGTAAATAAGCCATTATTTCTCGTAAAAAGTAAAGGATAAAAATGGTTATTGTGGGTTATCCCTAAGAGATACACATATACCATCGCGGACATAGACCTTTCTAAGGTGTACAATAGTGTAGTACATTATTTTGATCTATCTCATGGCGTTTGCAATGTACGCGCAAAAAAATGCGTTTATTTACCACATCACATTAGAAACCTCTAAAATTATCAGTGTTTCTCTACTATATTATGCATGAATTATATAAATAAACCTTTCTCTTTAATCACCCTGTCTATTAAAAAAAACTGCATCAAAATCCTTTGCATAGTTTTAAAGATTAGGGACATAGGGACAGACAGACAGACAGCGGGACGCGACTTTGTTTTATACTATTTAGTGATTCTTAGGCTTTCACTTTCTTGACGCAATTAATGATTTTCTTTTTAGGGTTTTATAAAATAAAAGAAAAGCAACATACACGGCATAATTTGCTAATAATATTGAACTACAAAAAATCCGTCGTAAAATCGCGCAATATCGTCTGAAAATATACAATAATTTGGCAATATTGTGTGTACATGCGGTTAGCCACAGCAAAACTCAAAAATGGCCAAGCTGATAGGCCTAAAACTGTATGGGCAGAATTACACTGAAAACTCAGAAACAAGATTTGCGTGGATAACCCATGTGTGAAAAAAATTAACCTGCGTCATCCAGATTACGAAATCATCTTTTGTAAGGACGTTATTATATAATGTACACAAACATAACTACTAATTGTACCACTGTATGCATATCATCAGTTACAAACTTTATTGAAAAAATTCTACACAAATTCTTTCTTAGCGTTTAAATCAAGAAGTTTAATCACAATTTCCCGCCAAATCTCACTGACATACCTAATTGCAGTGTACTTTATATGTTTGGACAATGTTATTATGAAAGTGTAACATACAGACGAAGGAAATAATATTTTATCAAAATAACAGTCCCGACGCAACCCGTTTCAAGACGTTCAAAATAGAAGTTTCGCAACGCTTAGATCTTGCAGGAAAAGCTTCCTGCAATTTAATTACACAAAATGTAAAGTGGAATCACACTGGACATCATATCCAACTCTAATATCAATATATATGTCACAGTCAAAAGTCATAACTGGTCAAAACTACTTTTGACTGCGAGAATGAGTCAGTTAAAACTAGTTTTGACTAAGGACGTAGTGTTGTTATGATTTATATAAAAACGGCTCACCTCAATACGTGTTATGATCGGGAAAGCCGACCAGTTTCAGCAGATTTAGACTGCCTTCATCTGGGCGAGTAAAGACGTTTACGCGACGACGTTACGCCTCACACTGTAGTGTGACGTAAGTGTTGACTGATATTCGCAGGCAAAATTAGTTTTTCGGATGTCCTGCAGCGCAGAAGAGAGCCGGTAGGTTAGGTTAGAAGGTTAGGTATGGCAAGTCGCGGAACGCAGTTCGACCGCCATACCTGACCTTCGTGGTTATTTTTTTATAACAACCCAGAAATACTTTTTAATCAAAATTACTTCAGACCAACTTAGTCAAAACTAGTTTTGACTGATTTTCGCAGTCAAAACTACTTTTGACCGGCTATGAGTTTTGACTGCAACAAAATCGCATTAAAATCATCATTAAAAGCATTAAAATCGAGGAAGACCTAACAAAACAAGATAATCATTTGAAAAGTGATTTCCTTTGCATGCTACTTACGTGGTTGATGTAGATTTTATGATCATTGAGACAATTACTTTACGTGGTTAAGACTGTACCTGAACCTAGAGCATGACCAACTCCAGTCTATCTAGGATTCGTTTGAAGAAATTTGCACTCTCTTTGCATTGAAAAAAATATATTTTCTTACGTATAAACAATGTACTAAGATTTATACTTTTGTCAAAAAAAAATGTTTTGCAGAGGTTTTTTTGGTTTTCAAACGTTCGCTTCAAGAAGGCGGTTAAGAGATTAACTTGATTTTTTGTAAATAAAATAGGTAATAGAAATATAAAGGTATATCACCTAAATTCAATATATTTTTCCCTACAAAATATTTCAGTATTAGCTAAAAACATACCAATTTGTTGTTTCGCTGCGTGATCACTAGTATTACGCGTCCAAGAAAAAGAGGCCAAACAGCCAACATATGATCGCCTCTATAAAAAGCAAATAAAGTCTTTGCCATTAGACTTATTGTGTTGGACGGGTAATAAAAAAAGTTGCTAGAGTATGCCATCTTCTTATACTAGTACAGTTCTTAATATAATGTTGTAATAACTACTTATTTTTTTATTTAATTAAAGTAACATAAATTAAAATCAACTTACAAACAAAAAACAAATAATGGAAATAGCTATTGAATTACAAGAACTATGAACTCATGAATCTGTAACCAAATTTCAGCAATCTCATATGTAAACCTATTATTTACAAAGCCTATTATTACATCGTAGTTCCAATTAGTGTTGTTTATCGGCAAGTTAGTATTGGATCTAAATATGGACTTGGAATTAATCTATGAAATTAATCTATGGTTTCGAATACATCAGTTAACTTCTTTTTGATTAAACAGCTTTCAAGTACCTCCTCACTCAGTAGCTGTAAACTCAATGTGAATGGACTGACTCATCAACTCATCAAGCAAGACCAAATGCATGGCTTGCATGATGCGGGAATAAAATAACTCACAAATTGAGAAGACCGCCTGAAGATACAAAACAATTTGGGAATTCCACGGCAAAGGCTACTTTGATTGATCTTGTCGTATCACCAACCACCGTAGACTTTATCCGAATGATGTTTTTTGCGGTGAAAAGTCCTAATATTTTACTGAAAAATCCGGCCAATTGCGAGTCAGGATCGTGTATCTAGGGTTCCGTAACGCGGATGAAAATTTGTTTTCGTGAATTTCTCAACCGCTATATTTTTCCTGTAATCTTTACGTAAGCACATATTACCATGATTTTTATCTCAATTTTCGGTCCACCATTTGTGGAGATAAAGGTAAGCATTTTTTGTGGTTTTTCGAGGATTTCTCGCAATAGATGCAAGTAAATATAGCAAATTTTTTATAATCACCCCTTTAATACCTACAATTTGATACCCATATTGTATTTTTATAAAATATGTTTTTTTTTACATTTCCAACCTATAATCGGCATTATTTTCATATTTTTCGATAAACCCATTTCGGAGATAAGGGGGGGTACATACATTTTTGTTTTTTTTTTTTAAATCACTGCCAGTAAATATTTATTATCTAAGTATTTATAAAATCTACAATTTTTAGGATTTCATTTTCTCTCTTTTATATTGGAAATATTTTGAACAATTTCAAATTTTTGATTTTTTTGCACTGGGCAAATTAATGCAATTTTTGTGCCCAATTTCAAGTCTTTATCTTTGAAGGTGCTAAAGTTATGTTATGAGGCTGCTGTGACATACGGACGGACGGACGGACAACGGAGTCTCACCATAAAGGTACCTTTTGAACCTTTTAATACTACGAAACCTTCAAAAACAGCTATTTCATAAAAAAGTTAGTACACTACCTACTAATTGACCAAAATAATCAATCAGTTGATCTTTTTTTCGAGATTTCAGAGCCAGCTTATGTTTAGTTTTCGGCTTTGAATCGGAAGCTACTAAAAATTCAGCCAGATTAAAAAACCTTACAAAACGGACCGAGTTTATATACGAAAAGAGTGAATTGGAAAAACAACCAATGTCACTTTTCTGACATTTTACAGGAAGTAAATATCAAAATCAATCAGCCTACATCTACCAACCGTTGGGCATAGGTAAATAAAACCTTTTAAAATTAGTTACATGGAAAAATCCTTATTTATGTTTTTTTATTAAACTTGGATATATGAAAATACTTAATTTTGTACATAAAAAGTTTAAAAAATGTTGTTTATTTATTGCTTAGAATAAAATTAATAATTTTTAGAATAATTTATTGGTTATTCTTCATAGAAACGTTACTGACGTTGGTGGTTTTTCTGGAAGCACTCTGTTTTTGTAGCTACATTTTGAATGTACTTTGGTTGTTTTTGCTGATTCTAATATTACCAGATTATTGTATGCACAATAGAGAATCCATAGAGCAAAAAAAACAAATTCGAAAAATTGGACATTGGTTATTTTTCCAAAACAGTCTTCATTATTATAAACTCCAAGACACTAGCGGGCGGTCGATGCAATTGTAACACGCCATCTTGCACGCCGACTGTCAGCGGTGGCCGGGGCGGCGGGCGGCGCGGGCGCTCGGCGTCACCCTGTCTTCGGTTACTTCGCACGCACACATACGCACTCTAATTATTCTGGTGTAAACCTGCGTGCAGACAAGAAGAAAAGAAGATGTACACTTGTCACTGAAATGTTCTGGATGAGTTCTAGCTGCAACTCTTGCCGTCAAAATGATTAGTGTAGTAGTTGAAAATGTTGTGTCAGAAAAATATAGAACTACAAGATAATTTTAGTAGAAATAATTCCGACCTACTGCATTAATGATTTCGACGGTAAAATTCTGTAGATAATCAAATCAGTTACGAATGTGAAAGGAAGGTGAAAGAAACCTAAATCTGCTAGTCTCTACAATAATTGGAAATAAGATTTATGAAAGTAAAGATCGCATTAGCTACTTAAAAAAAAAAAAAACAGAAAAACGGAAAACGGCAACAAATACTTTGACCACCAAAATAAACTTTGACATCGCATAAAAAATAATAGTGAATAACAAAGTTTGTAAATGTACACCAAATCTAGCCTTGACGGATATCTGGAAATCGAAAATCTTTCAGCGCAGCAGCAAGCCGGTAGGTTAGGTTAGAAGTTAAGTATCGCGAGTGGCGCCACTTTATCTGGTCATGATTTAAACACAAGCCATAAAAAACATGTAAAAGCTTTTTAAAAGAACATCTTCACTGTGAACGAACACCTTACCTGCGCATGCGCTTGCTGCCAGTTGCCAGCGAGTCTGCCACGACACGCACACACGTCCGCCTCGTGTCTCCATGAAACCCGATCCCACACACATACACACACCGACATCAGGGAAACTCAGCGTGCAATACAAACTACATGCCATACCACTATTGCAAGTAGGTATTTAAATTATATGAGCAGTATTGCGACGGTAAACCGTGAAATGAGTGTAATTTTGATTAACATGCGTCATGGACAAAGTATTTGTGAGATCTTGAAGTGTGAGATCTTGATCAGAATTGAAAATACGAAAACAGCAGAACAATTGCAAGTTCTATTACTTAGCAGTACTTCCATTGCATATGCAGTAGTTTTCTACTAGTTTTCCAGTACGTAAAGATTTATGAAGAAAAAAACGTAAATTCAAGGACTTAAATCTACTGCAATAAGTTTTTAAAATTCAATTACGAACCATACAACGGACAAAGCTGGCACAAATAGCTAGTCGAAATAGATAAGATTTTCAAATAAATTAATTTAGTTTATGAAATAGAACCAGTCCGTAAAGATAATCTTAATGCACAGAGACTAGTTATTCTAGAATCTAGAATGCCTAGTTGTCAGAAAATTAATCGATGCCTCGATTTCATTACATATTATGGCTGTACATTTCGCTACTGGTGCACAGGGGCTCTACCGCGTAATTCTCATTTGTATCAACTTCAAGCAAATGCATGCGAAATTGAACGCGTGCAAAAGAGATGGCATGTTAGGCGGGCGTCGTCGCACGCACGTCAAATTTCAATCTCAAGTTGATGTTGATGAAAATGAGAATTACGCGGTAGACCCGCTGGTCGTGATGTACCTATCCTTCAATCAATCAATCAATTAGTTTTTTGTAAAAAAAAAGCACGTAAAATTGAATTGTAATTATGAAATTCACCAACTATGTTATTCACACAATTCTGCAGTTTATGACTTTCATTTCACAGTTCATATTCGGAAACCGCTGACACCCCCTCGGGGATTCATTTAGACTAGCCTTTTGCCTGCAGCTCTACTTGCGCTGAAGGAGAATCTCCGCCCTCCACCCCTTTTCCATCAATTTTTATCACTGTGACTGCTCAGCTCTCTTTAGTATAGCCGAACACTTACCTCAATAACTCGCAACAAAACCGCATCAAAATCTGTTAAGTAATTTTCAATTTATAGGCGAATCTACCTGTACATATAAACAGATGCCGCAATAAAGACCTAAGGGAAATAGACCTAGAAAAGCCTTTAATTTACGCAAGTATTAAGCACATGTTATTTACTATATTACATTACATTTTGTTACGTCAACGATAAAAACTTTTGTTTGTCACATAGAATAAGAACCTACGTTTGTCACTTCCTAATTATACACACGGTGGATTTATCTCAATTCACGAACTGAGTCGAGACCTCGAACGCAGTTACCCAGTGTTGCCAACACCTTCCAAAATTGTCCCCCACATTTTTTTTAAATCACCTTATCCCCCTGAGTTTTATAATTACCAAAAATAATATTGCCTTATTTGATTAAAACATCTATTACAAATAGCAACGGAATGATGTGTGAAAAAAATTATTAATTTTCATTTTGAATGAGAATGAGTCGGTTCGTTCATTCTAAGTAGAGACCTACGGGGCGCTTCCGCGGGAAAATAAAATTGATTTTTGGTCTACTTTTTCTTCGTTTTGAATGACAGATTAAAAATCCAAAAAAAAAACGTATTTTCAAGTTCTTAAGTTTCAAGTTCTTTATTGAATATTAAAATCATGCTCCTTAGAAAACCCCTTTTTTGCACTTCGACCCCCGAAATTTAGGAAGAAAACCCCCAAGTTGGCATCACTGCTCGAATCTCTGCGTAGTTCCATCAAGGAATGCTACGTCTAGAGATAAGATAGAGCGCGCTAAGATTATAAGGAACCTGCTTGGAGTAGGCTGCCTTAATCGGCAGAACAGCCTCCGACCAGAGAAGCCTGCCTGACCACCCTACGTGTTAAATACACTTGATTCTAGACTGTGTTATAAATAAATACGGTCAAGTGCGAGCAGGACTCGCGCCCTGCGGGTTCTCTAGTTATATAAAATAAGTTAGTAAGCAGACATTATGTTATCTAGAAGTCGGCGTATTCCCTACGAAATAGCAACATAAAAATCAATGTTTCAGGAAGAAAGAAGTCAGCAAAAGTGTTGTTTCGATACCATCGGTCATTACATTATACAATTATTTTCATATTTTTAGTGAATGACTGCTGTTACATTTGAAGTCGGTTACTACTTTTTTGTTAAAAGTTTATTTTATTTATTTGATTTATCGTTTACGGAATGGCAGAGCATAGATAATATACACCCAGAAGTGGCAGAGCACACGTGTTTCTAAGGAAAGTTGTTAATTATTTCCAGTGCTTGTGAGATCCCAGCAGCAACGATATTCCAATATCGTTGGATCCGAATCACAAAGATTCCCATTTCGATAAGTTGTTGAATGTCGCTAATAACTGAATCGGGTTCTTTTCGGAATAATAATTAATACTTTTGTATTATCTATTATTTTATATCAAATAAGTAATTCATTATTTATAAGAAAATAAAACATCCCAAAATATTAGCAAGTTTATTATAAAATAAAGTAACATCTATGAAAATGTAAATACATTATTTTATACAACATATTGTAACGTTTTGTAAAATAAACAAATTAGTGCTAATTGGCCTACGAGGAAGTTGCTAATAGTATTTTTAATGTTGAAATAACAAATTATAGACACAAAGTATAAATCTTGTTACGATTGTCTAATACTTATAAGACTGCCAAAACCTCATTATATGCAGACAAGATGTCCTCTTGTAGATTTATAACTCGCAATTATACATATATAACTTTAAATATAATTAATAAATAAAATGATTTTTTTCACTTGAAATATATTTCGGCCCTTAGTGTGCCGTCATCAGTCAAGTATTCAAGATGACGGCCTACTAAGCGCCAAAATATATTTCAAGTTAAAAAAAATATTTTATTTATTAATTATATTTAAAGTTATATATGTATTGCAAATAAAAAGCTAATAGAGGAAGTATTATATATTTATTAAAGTAAGATTTATAACTCGGGGATGAATGATAGATATTTAGGGTTCTATACCCAAAGAATGAAAAGGGACAATTCTGGTGAGACCATACATTTAGTATAATTATAATGGGTGAGACTTCGTTGTTGGTCTGTTCCTCCATCCATTTACACCTTTCTGTTACACTTTGTTTACTAGTCCATATCCGCCTCGTAATTTGGTATGAAAATTGAAGTTTAGAAGTTACAATATTGTGACTTTGTTTTATATTTAGAGAGAAGAAATACTATGACGCAGTATACAGCATTTTCGGGAAAAAAAAAATTGCCGTAAATTGCTTTTTTGCGAAAAAATGCGCTTATTCGTGGAAAACTGAATTAAAGTAGAGATACATTTTTTATAATTTATTATATTGCTTTGTCTTTGTTGCTAGAAAGCGCGGGATTTGTCCTGTCTACAAATTTTATTGAGTTTGATTAATATTTGTCTAAAATTTGATTGGACTGCGTCTGTGTAGAGTGCGCGGTAAAACCCATGAGCACCAAACACTTTGTTGTAATTTTACCTTCATGACTAGCTAGCCACAGAAATGTTTCAATCTATCTGTGTGACTAACTTTCTTTTTAACGTAATAGCTTGTGGCTTAATTATACTTTACTCGTATCAGCCATAATGGTGAATGGATGTGAGTCATTCACCATTTGTTATGGGTATGGCCACATATTGTTTATTGGAAGGGACAGAAATAACCAAAGCGGTTGATTACCCACAGTTTTACAAATACCGTTACCTGGATTATCGTCACGACATGAATCCCCGAGGGGGTGTCAGAGCTGTTACCAAGTATGAACTGTGAAATGCAAGTCTACATTTGCAACACCCGCTTTTCACTACCTGGATATAAAGCAAAAATATTGATACTAAGATTATATGTTTTTATTGCGAAATCCATTGCTTTGACTACTCTAATTATTATGAGAGTGCATTATAAACTTGCAATCAATCACGAATTTCCACGTATGGTGGAAAAATTGATCGTTTCATATATCTACGAACCTCGGCAGCGCAGTAAGCAGGAGGTCGCAGGTTCAAATACTGGCCCGCGGAATTTTTTCAAAATATTTGTGCTTTTAAATCTGTTTCTGATTGATTGCAAGTTTGTAATACACTCTAATAATAATACTGATACCCCTGGTTTTTTTCATTGGGTGAGGAAAACATAACTGAATGAGCTAGCGAAGTTCTTCGAGTCTACTTGAACAATCCAGCGTTTGTTTGTATGTATGTATTAATGTTTGTCCACCGATAACTCGAGTATCGTTGATCGGAACGTCATGAAGTTTGGTAGGTGAGTAAATGAGAGAAAAACGATTTTTAAGTTCGAACATGAACCAAATCGGTCAAGGGGTTGCCAAGATATGGGGTTCCGCGAGTTCACACTTCGGGGCGAAATAAAATCACTCGCCCTATCTCACAAATTTCATACTTATTACCTGACCGGTTTCGTCTTTTACGGCATTTTAATGTAGCAAAACATAGTGAACTAAGAGTTTCAATGACCATTCTAGTTGTGAAAACTGACTTTCAGTTTAACTCCAATACTAATAAAATTAATATGAAGATATTCTAACGAAATTCGGCAACCATGAGTGAATGAATGAATCGACACTTTATTGTACACAACCCATATTACAACTGAAAAACAGAGTTACTTGACATAATTTTGTACAAAAGCGGACTTATGACTTGAACCAATTTTTCCAGTCAACCTTTGGGTGGTGAATAAATTACTATTATACGAAAAGTAAACTAGTCCATATATTATACAGGTTGATTATAAAATAACGACTGGTTTCCTTTAACAAATAATTAGATCAAGTTTTCTTTGTCGAGACATTAATTTTATACTAGAACACAAACGTTAATATGAAAATATACATATTTATTAGTAGTTATAACAGCATTTCTCGAACATAGAGGTCTATAAAGAAGAATTACTTCGAAACTCTCCTTAACTTTTGTTTAGTACTCTTACACTTATCGGATATCAGTTAAAATTACTTGAAAACTATCAAACCACGTCACACCATTGAAATTCACAGAATCGTGGTCGTATCATGTCAAAGCCACCAGAAATGTTGACCTTCCCGACCCCCTGGTGAGCCGGAATAAGCAAGCCACTTTCAGATGTATAACGCGACAACGGAGTTCAAGTCAAACTGGTGATTTTCACCTGAACTTAGCATGGCATTTGATTCTCGCTAGTAGGGTTACAAAGTGACATTGTTTTCAAAATGACTCAGATACGAGATGGGAAATGATGCGACACAACCAATGACATTATGTCGTTGGACACAACTTACATTTTCAATTTCCCGCTATACAAGGTGAATTTATCAACATCGTCCAAATTCATACTTGAGCCTTGGTAACTCATCAGCATCATGAACAAATAACGATTTTTGTAAAATTCATGAAACTAAATTTCGACTCCCCATAGTGATTCACTCAGGACTGGGAGTGAATTACTATGGGAAGTCGAAATTTCATTATACGAATTTCACAAAAATTGTTATCGATTTATGATGCTGATCACTTACCAAGCCTCCAGTATGAATTTGGACGATGACCAAAAAGTCACCTTGTATTTTAGCAAATGCGTGAGACTAATAATACTTGTTACATATTTGTATACTGTACTTCATTTTATACATGTAGTATGTGGGCCTTCTATTCGCAAAAATCGTACAGTGCCCTCCGGGTACAGTATAATAACGCGTTTCGGAGTTTGCTGGGGCTGTCCCGACGCTGCAGTGCGTCAGGTATGTTTGCGGAAGCGCGCACAGACTGCTTCTGCACAACAATACGCAAGCGTGCCGCCTCGCTGGTGCGCCGTGTGCGGGCCAGTTCCAACATTCTCCTGTCCACCATTGCGGCCAGGCTCGACTGTCCCTATCTGAGTCGCTGCTCCCTGCTGCACGCAAGCGTCCCAGCTTGGAGGAGAGCACTCGCATAGGTACAGTCCAATATGATTTATTTATTTATTTACTAATATTAGAATAAGAATTATTGTTACTAACAAATTATGGGTTGTTATTGTATTGTAGCCTGAAATAAATGGATTTATTTATTATTATAACAGCTGAAGGATAACAAACATATTTAACCAAGGAAAATATAAATAAAAACGGCGGAGTGGTATCACAGAACAAATATATAGTACCTAACCTAAGTAGGAAACTTATCTAGAATTGCATCATTGCCTAGCGAGATTCGGACAATAAGTAGATATCTACGAAAAATAAGTCTTCTTTCAAAACCCTTCAGGGAACGATGGGACACAGTTGCTTTCGCTGTCCATAGCGATGGATAGGTCAAAATGGTGGTAGTGGTGGTCTTGTCGATCTGGGTTCGGTTCGTGCGTCGTCATTTTTCGTAAATAAGCTAGTTGGGTGCGTTTCGTGCGTTTTCAATTATGTAGAAAAACAAGCCTTCACCGTTGAGTGCGGTTGACTGAGGTCTCTCCTCATATTGAAGAAAATATATTTCAGTTATCGATCTTTTATCTAGGGAATCCACCTATAAACAATGTTTTAGGATTTATACTTTTGTCAAAAAAAAAAAATGTTTTCCACTCTTTTTTTTTTGGATTTCAAACGTTCGTTTCAAAAACGCGGCTAAGAGATCAACTTGATTTTTATTATAAAATAGGTGATAGAAATATGAAGGGATGTTACATAAATCCAATATATTTTTCCCTACAAAATATTTCAGTATTAGCTTAAAACACACCAATTTGTTGTTTCGCTCCGTGATCACTAGTATTACGCGTCCAAGAACAAGAGGCCAAAGAGCCAACATATAATCGCCTCTATGAAAAGCGAATAGATCTTTTGACTTATTGTGCCATTAGACTTATTGTGCTGGAGGGGTAATAAAAAAAGTTGCTAGGATATGCCATCCTCTTAAGGCGTAGCCTTAGCATAGACAAATTAATTTGTCTATGTCCCTAGAGACATTCAAGAAATGCTCCTGGTATGTATAGCTACTACAAAGATAATGTACTCTCGTCTTTGATTATATTATATGCCTATGTGTTAATATTGTTTTATATAAGTATATTTTTATATATATTCATAAATATATACATATTCGTAACGTTATAAGTATTTATGTAGTATATTATCTTCTTTTATTTATAATATACATATATATTTTTATTTCTGAAGCTTACTCATCATGTTATTAGTATTTAATTACAAAACTTATCTATCAATACATAAATGTATTTTTTATTTCTTGTTTAAAATTAAAAACTGTAATACCTTTTTGCACACCTGCCTGTGTAACTTTCTTGTACTTTCTGTTGAGTTGACTGGGAGGACATGCTTCTAGCATTAAGTCCACCTGTTGTACATTAAACTGTGTTTGTGCAATAATGAATTTAGAAGAAGGAGAAAGATAAAATCTTTGAAAATGGCCTTAGTAATTAGTTATATTAATAAAATTTACATAAACACGTCTATAACCAATAACTTGAGAACCACAAACGAATTCACAGAAAAGCTGCCAAGAGATGTGTTTCTACTTTATCGCGAGCAAAGCCGTGTGCTAAGGCTAGTTAGTTATAGAAGCAACACGCGTAGACTGCTAGTCGCCAATCGTAACTTGAGACAGCTCTCTCGGACACTAGATTTAGGTCACCGAGCTATACTTTAGGTATGCTAACTATAACTAGATAAACACTTGTGAATTTTAAATTAACTTTATGATTCTTAGTGCATATCCTATACGAGTATTAAGTACGAGCTTCTGCCTGCGGCTTCGCCCGCGTGGCTTACCGGAAACAAAAGACATGTTTTTTTTCAGAAACAAATATATTTAGCGCTCTCACTCCCTCTCAATTGAATATACAAACTGACAATATCACAAACAAAGATAACGAGGCCGCATGCTCGTTTTTCGGCCTCGGTAGATACTCCCGGCTTCTGCGACGCTGCCAAGAACTTCATAAACTATCTATATGGTATGTGCCTTGCCCGCGACCCCAACCGCGTTTATTCAGCTCTGCCCCGTTTTCGGCTTGGGCGTTATTTTATTAACACCCCTTATAGATGATGATGATGATGATGATGATGATGATGATGATGATGATGATGATGATGATGATGATCAAGGGCGGATCTAGCCTGCGAGCCAGGGGGGGGGTCACAGGCTCCTAATTATATCATAAAATTTTGTGTAATTTTAGGTAAATTTAGCGTGTCTGTACAGAAAAAAAAGACCCCCATGACCCCACCTCTGGATCCGCCGTTGATGATGGTGATGATGATGATGATGATAATAGAAAAAACTATACGGTTTTTTGATCGTAGTGACCCGGTTTCGTGGATGTGTGTGAACAAATAGACAGACAGACAAGAATTCTAAAAATCGCTGATTTGTGTTCTATTACTCTTCTTTAGTCACCCAGTTTCTTTTTTTATTACTTTTCTTCAATGTACAGACACACCGGGTTCTACTATTTTATTATATGTATTGATATTGATAGTATACCTATAAAATATTTTATAGCACACCGTGCGTAAAATGACCACTTTACGCACACTGCGCGTGCGTAAAGTCGTCATTTTCCGCACTTGTGCTATAAAAAATTATACGAAACTCGTGCGAGAAACTTTTTCTCGACTCGTGTGATTGCAGCACTCGCCTTCGGCTCGTGCCGCAAACTCACACTCGTCAGAAAACGTTTCATCGCTCTCGTATCGTAATGTACTATAATTATTTAATAAGTTATGTGCAGTGCAAATGAAGTTGGATAAAAATTGTTCGCGTCGTTAAAAGAAAACAGCATTACAAATATTACAATATTATATTTATTTAATTAAATTTTAAGTTATATATGTCGACATACGAGTATGATGATAGCATAGACTGCTTTTTCGCGAAAATACCCAAATATGGCGTAAAGGCCGACCCATTATGTACGCAATTATTTCGCATTTTCGCGAAAAACAAGTAAAAACTGAAATTTTCACGAAAAAGATTAAACCAAGTACTTAAACAAAGCCTTTAAACAAAAAATCAAAAATAGGTACAACGACGGGCAAAGCAAAACGGAGCGTGTTTTACATGTAAATTTTAGGGTACCGAGCAAAGTGGAGCAGAGCGAGTTTTAATAAAAAAGCAGTTTACACCGTCATACGACGACATATACATTAATAATGGTATCGATTCGGTGTAGCACATCTTAACTAATTTGACAGGATTAAACTTAATTTAAGCGTTCTGTCCTTGTCTTTTCCATAAAGAAAGACAAAGACAGGACACTTAAAATAAGGTTAGACCTGTCAAATAAGTTAAGACGTGTTACACCGAATCGACACCTATACTAAACACCTTGGAAAAACTTAGTGCAAATTGATATTTTAGATTTTAAGGCTTCTCCCAAACCTTGAACTGAGTAATTTTATAACCATTTCATACGGTAACTATAGCATTTTTTAATAGAAGAAGATACATAGTAATCTACATGATACAAATAGTGATGTGGTTTTTTCTAAATTTTATTTTAATACACAGAAGTGAAGCAAGAAAATTCTAAGTTTACCCTTATTTCTCGGTTTATTGTCCACTTGTAACAATATAACTGCTACAGTTTTTATCGAAACAGTATAAAAATGTATACACTTCTAGACAAAATAGTATAAAATGATATGGTTTTCTTAGTTCTTGGAAATTCGTTTTATTTTAGATAAAATCAATTAAAAATACACTATTTTCGCACTTGTCAGCCGCAGCGACTGACGTAACAGCCATGTTGCAGTGCGAGCTGATAAGAACTTTATTTTAATATGATTTTGTTCGAAATTTCAACCACCACGAATCGAGTTGCTAATTTTACCTACCGATCTACGATCTGCCCTTTTGAGCATAATAAATTTGTATCGACTGCTCAAAAACGAGTTGTGACCGCTCATTCCGGTTATCTATAGATTATAATATATTCATATATTAATTATTAATATATTAAATTATATTATATTAATATATTAACTGTTAAGTAGGTAAGTAGTCTCTATACAATGTTAAAAAAAAATTGGAATTAAAATTTTATGACCTAGATTAATCCCCATGAAGCAAAATTTCTCCCGCGGTTCCGTCCGCGTTTATTCAATCTTTGCCAAATTTTCGGCTTGACAGTAATTTTCACAAAATATAAAAATGAAATTACGTCGCCACAACTCGGCCTGATATAACTAACATCAGAGAAAGTGAAAAAAATATCATTTTGCAAACTAGTATACCCTCGCGAGGATATTACATACCGTAACATGAGTACCTCGTTCTAAAAATAACCCTAGACGTTGAAAAACTTCAATCTTGCTAGTTTGTCTGTATTTCAGTAGTTTTTCATGATTGAAGCTTTTTTTCCTCATGATAATGATCTGCTGGATACATAGATGCATAAATTTTAAATAAAACACATATTAGATGCACTTTAAATTTTACATATATGAATTATGTTTACGATCCTTCCTTTGATGTGAATGATCTCATCTAAGATCTTTTTGATCGTGAAGTATTTTTTCAAGATAAAAAAAAAATCAAAATAATTTTTTTTCTTTGTTTTTGTCGATATATTTAGATCTAGTTTCACCCACTTTCGGATGTGCACTTGTACGAGGGACACACTGTATATATACAAGGTGACTTTTTGATCATCGTCCAAATTCATACTGGTGGCTTGGTAAGTGATCAGTATCATGTATCAGTAAAAATTTTGGTTAAAGAAAATATATATATATATACGAAAACACAAAAAATATAATTATAGGTAAGTAGTAAAATATATTTCGACCACTAATTGTGGTCGGCATCAGTTACACAATTATATATAAAAGTTAAAAATTAATAATTATAAATTATAGATACTTATGATACTGAATATTTTATTTTTATAATGATGACAGCTACAGTGATTGATATCAATTGAAATTCGTAAAATGAAATTTCGACTACCCATAGTGATTTACTCGGGACTGGAACTGAATTTATATGGAAGCCGAAATTTCATCATACGAATTTCACAAAAATTGGTACTGATCCAAGATATTGATCACTTATCAAGCCTCCAGTATGAATTTGGACGATGATCAAAAAGTCACCTTGTATATACTTACTCCGCGAGTACGTATAAAACTTAGAAACGTAAGTATTAATTAAACTATAAATTATTTTATTCATATCATTAAAATTTTAACTTGGTAATACTAATTAATAATTAAATAAGGTTTTGATTTGTGAATTAATTTGTTTGGCTTTTAGAGTTCCGTAGTACCTAAAACGTACAAAAGGAACCTTTATGGTGAGACTCCGTTGTCCGTCCGTCCGTCCGTCCGTATGTCACAGCCTCGTAACTTCAGCACCATTAAAGATAAAGACTTGAAATTTGGCACTAAAATAGCATTAATTTACCAACATAACAAGGTGTAAAAAAGATTAAAAAATTTTAATTGTTTAAAATATATCCAATACAAAAGAGAGAAAAAAAAATATCCTTATAATACAATAATGGTATCAAATTGTAGATATTAAAGAGTTGATTGAGAAATATATACTTACCTTAACTATATTTACTGGCACTGATTTCGAGAAATCTTTGAACAATCACAAAAAAAAATATTTCCGACCTTATCCTCGAAACTGGTATACTGAATAATATTTAAAAAAATAACAATTATAGATCATAAATGGCCAATTACAGGAAAAATATAGCGATTTAAAAAAGTTGAACACAAATGAAAAATATTAATGATGGTAAAATAAATAAAAAAAATTTATAAAAATACAATATGGATGTCAAATTGTAGGTATTAAAGTGCTTATTGTAAAAATATATAGTTTGGCTATATTTACTTGCATCTATTTCGGGAAATCCTCGAAAAACCCCAAAAAAAATGTATGCCTCCCCCCGCCAAAAAAACCGCAAAAAATCATGCCATGGTAAATTACCATGATTTTTTGGCAATATGTGCTTAATAAAGATTAAAGAAAAAATATAGCGGTTGACAAATTCATGAAAACAAAATGACAAAATTTCGAAAACTGTAGCCTCGCACTTGACCACTTTTTTATATTTTATAACGGGGATGCTTTATTATATTCCCGTAATATTTTACCATAAATTGTAACATTGTTAATTAAATGAATATGGCCAGCGTTCTGGGCACCATGCCGCAGGCTCAGAATAAGGAATTTATTCTGAGGCCGCAGGGGTCCGTTATTTGACAGTTTTATTATTTGTAAAGTTTAGTTTTAAATAAGTATTTGCTTATACAGTGTGTCTCTCGTACAAGTGCACATCCGAAAGTGGGTGAAACTAGATCTAAATATATAGACAAAAAAAAATTTTTTTTTTTTTTTAATCTTGAAAAAATACTCCACCTGGGTATCTTTGTATTGGACGCGAGCGCAGTGCCTTTGATTAACCGCTCGTAGAAAATATTGTATTTATGATAGAACGTTGTATTTTTTTTTGTTAGAAAGATAATGGAATAGGCAATGATAAATAGGAATAAAAGTATAGTAAAACGGGGACATTATTTAGAAAAAATTTACTATTACTGAAAAAAAAAGACAGAAAATTAAAGAAATAATCTTTTAGGATATTATTTTTATGGTAATAGTAGTTGATTATGTTTTGTTTTTGATTTGGTATGCAACGTCTATTCTTAAGGATTATAATTATAACAGTTTTATTTCATAGCATTACTCGCGATAGATCAAAAGTTATGACATATTTTATACATAGTCTCCATGGTAGGCAAAAAAAATTTTAAAACGTAAATTTATAAAACAAAGATTTTCTAAAAAAAAAAAACTTTTTTTGTCGATAAAATAAGGTCTAGTTTCATCCCTTTTCGGATGTGCACTTGTACGAGGGACACACTGTATTGTGTTTATAGCGTCGCGTCGTTTATATTGTTAGGTAATTTTAATATTTATTTTTATTTATTTTTAATCTTAATTAATTTGCCGCAAAAACTATTAAATATGGCCAAAAAAATTAATCATCTTGAGAAAGTTAAATATATATTTACGAAGCAGGTCGTATATCTTTTACAACGAAAATTAAAAAAAAAGATAAAGCGTAATTTCAGTTTAAATTGAAATCACAGATAAATCTCGTAACTCGTAACGGAAGACCTGCACTTAGGACTCGTGCCAACACATTCATATTTATTCTCAACACTGGTCTCGGCGACGAATTAATTGTAAATAATTTATTTCTTACTGACAACTTACCGTTAGAGTAAGAAGAAACAACCGGAGACAGTTTTTTTTTTTAATAGTGTTGTGAAATCTATATTTGTGTAAATTAAACGACCGGGCGCCGTGAAATAAAAAATCTAACTGAAAATTCCCCCAATTCTGTGTTAGCAACGGGTTATAATAATAATACTTAATATAATAATTCATTTATTTCGGCTAACAAAAAGCCATATAACACACACAGTATCTACGATAATGTTAGTAATAAAAATAAATCTAAAACTGAAAACTGCTTAACCTATTGTTAGTAACGTAAACCTATATTTACATATTTTTATTTTTCAGTACATGAATCATACACAGTACAATGGTTCAGGCGATACGCGAAAAAAATACGAGAGTTTCTTTTCTGTGTATTTCATGAAATACACGAAAAATTTTAATACATTTCTGGTATATGCATTTTGACTATATAATCTAGGGTTTTAAAATTGAAAAACATGTTTGGATACATTTTCCTCGATAAAAATAATTGTTGAAATGAGGTCTTCAAACACACTTTTTCTCCTCGTTTGACGAATAGGAACCATATACAGAACTCAACCATATTTTATTAGGTGTGTTTCAACAATATCTAGGGATCTGATATTTGAAATTTTGCTAGCTATTTTATTTTTTTAATAAAAATATAAAACCAACTTTTTTCCCTTTTGCCCAGAATCCGCCCCTCTCGCACTGCGCGATTTTTCGCTTAGAGTGACAGTGACAAAAATAAAATTCGCATAGCCTCTTCATGTACTGAAAATCGAACCTGCTCGCGAATATGCTCAGGATGCCATTGGCGCTGCCCCGACCTCTGCCTACCAGGGATGCGCACCGTTTGCGCATGATTGGTTAATTCGCTATCGCTGATCGTAGATATCATTATATTCATGTCCTTATTTAATAACAGAAGCAGTATTTCATTATTTTATTACAACGCATACCAGCCATCATTGATTGGATTTCACCTTGTATAGTATACAAGGTGACTTTTTGATCATCGTCCAAATTCATATTGGTGGCTTGGTAAGTGATCGGTATCATGCATCAATAAAAACTTTGGTAAAATTCGTAACATGAAATTGCGACTCCCCATAGTGATTCACTCGGGACTGGAACTGAATTTATATGGGAAGCCGAAATTTCATTTCACGAATTTCACAAAAATTTTTACTAATCCAAGATACTGATCACTTATCAAGCCTCCAGTATGAATTTGGACGATGATCAAAAAGTCACCTTGTATATTGTACCTATCATTTTAATTGTATACAACGTGTAACAGAAAGGTGTAACCATATTTGAAGAGCTTATTCATTCAATGGTATAGAACAACTTTTACTATGGAGCAAAACCTGTATCTCGAAAAAAAAATTACTGTTTTATAGAAAAATGCAATGCCGCTCGGCCAAAATATAAGGAAGGGCAGATTTTTTTTTTGAGATTTTAGGTTTGGCTCCATAGTAAAAGTTGTTCTATACCATTGACTGAATAAGCTCTTCAAATATGGTTACACCTTTCTGTTACACGTTGTATAGTATATTGCTACATAAATTAAATAAACCTTTAATCTAGTTCATGTACATTTATTATTTTTCAATGCATGTGCTCGTAAAGGCCCACTTTTTATGCATCAAAACCGAACAGAAAGTCGATTATTTTGCCCTAGGGCTTTAATATATATTTTTTTTAATTTATTTACAATGGTTGGCTAACCTGCAGCCTTTCCTGTGTACATACAATAGACGTTATACTTTTTTACACCGTTTAACGGCTATGGATACAGTCCTTTTGAGCCAATCATAATTTAAAGTTCACAAGATTATATTTGTTTTCATTTCCTCACACTATGCATTGAAAAACGTAGTATGATACACGGACGTAAAAGCAATAAATTACTCGGTTACGTTTAAAACACTCGCTACGCTCGTGTTTTAAATCGTCCTCGTGATTTATTCCTTTGCGCCCTTGTAGCATAAACTACTATTATTACATATATTTTTATAAGATTAAATTTTTACTTGTAAAAAGTGTATTATATATGCCTACTTTGCAAAATAAACTATTTGAATTTATTAGAATTCACGCTGGGATGTGATAAACATCGGTGAAACGTGAGTGTTCCAGTGCGGACTTGCATTTCATAATCCATACTCGGAAACACCCCTGACACCCCACGGGGACTCATGTAGTGACAATATATACAAGGTGACATTTATTTATACAGCCAAATTCATACTGAAGACTCGTTAAGAGCTCAATATCAAGGTTCAATGACCTCTTTTGTGAAATTCGTAAAATATTTTTTTCGCGTTCCGTACAAACGCAAGCCCAGAGGGCCTACTCTGAAGTGAAAAAATTCGATCGAATATCGTGCGGTTGTATATTCACCTCTATCACACTTTCTATGCGTGCGTCAGGGACGGACGATTGACCGAATCTTTTTGGGAGTGCCGGGCTAGCTCAGAGTCTATTACTATCGGAGGTCAACATTTTATTTTGCGAAATTAGCAAAAGTAATCGATCCGTGATATTGATCACTTACCAAGACTCCAGTATGAATTTGTCTGTATAAATGAAATTCACCTTATCCAACTACACATGTATATAGTTACTACGGCGGCGTTGACATCTTTATTGAACGAGTTGGTAACCGCAAATCACCTTCCTGTATTTATAAAAGAGTCTTGGAACCGAGGTGACCGCGGCCGAACCCGCCGCTGTTTCCAGAGACGTAAATTATATTAAAAAAAAAGTCTACGTCCATCGCTTTAATAATAAATAATGTTAGAGCACACCTCAGATAATAGGTTCCTTATCAAAGGAGTACACTGAAAAAAAAAAACGACATTTATAGTAGAGTACTTAGTTTTTAATCAGTAATCAAATCACACATCAGAAAATACTAAATATAATGTCCTATCAAAAATACTAACTATAGTGTTCTATCAAAAATATTAACGGCACATCAAATTTTAGGATTTCTGAGTTGTCATAAAAAAATAATCAGGAAGGTTATGTATGGCGCTTCTACACTGAAGGATTATTTCAGTATTTTGCAGAAAGCGCGAATTAATTCAAATTAAATTAATAATAATTTGGTTTGGCAAAAAAACAATAACTAAAAAAGAAGCAATTGTAAGTTGCAATAACATTAAAATTAAATGTATTTTTCAATTGTTTCTTTCAGTTGGCTCCTATTTTACTTTTTAATCATACTTTTGTCAGTACTTGTATTGCATATAAGGTGATTTTGTTGATGTAGCCAAATTCATACTGGAGACTCGGTAAGTATTTACGACCAAGGTTCAATGACCCTTTTGGTGAAAAACGCAAAATAGGATCTAATTGACTGTGAGTTGTTCGTAAATAATTTTTTCACACATTTTTTCTTCGTATTCTGCAAAAAAGTTCATTGAACCTTGGTCCTGAGTACTTACCGAGTCTACAGTATGAATTTGGCTATATAAGCGAAAGTTACATTATATATGTTGTCGTCATTTTGTAAAATCCGGCAAATTGTAAAGTATGAAATCGAAAATCTTTCACCAAACAGTCAAAAATACGGCGAGCGAAGCGAGATTTTGGGAGCCGAGCGAAGCGTAGATTATTGTAAAATGCCGAATCCTACGATTGTATTTGTATGACGACGAAAGATTGAGTCAACGGATATTTATAAAGCATCTTCATTCAACGCCACTATTCAACCTCAATCAAATAAAATGAGAAATTAACTGCGATAAAGAATCTGAAAATACACGGTTCTGACGTTAACGAATAACGTGCGCGTTTTGGCTGGTGTCTTAACCGCTTTTTGACGATAAAAAAATACTTATATTAATCATATGAATTAGGTGGTAGAGCTGATGCCGGGCTCGACTGTGGAGGTACCACCATCTTACTTGGAGACCCCCTCGAAGTAATTCAGGGGAGAGTAAGAGGATAGCCCGCAGGCAAAAACCAGGAGGCCCACCATGCCTGGGACCGATGGATGGCGGTATATCCATCCCTAATAGCCGGGCCTTATATGGAACAGACTGGTGACGGGCAGCGGCGTCACTGGTGCGAGAGTTCCGGTACCGCGCTCACCAACCCGCATGAAGCAACAAGCCAGTGGAGAGCGCAGAGATACATTCTCCTTCAAAACACAAGTCACCAATATACGGCGGGGGACGTGACAGCTTAGCGAGCTGTGATTGGACAGCTCAAGGTCAAAATTTGATGCGTAATTTGTGTAGGGATGTCATGCAAGTGCAACTAAAAATTATCGATATCGATAAAATCGAAAAAATAAATTTGGAATTTCCGAGTTTGTCAAAGATATACCAATGAAAGTATTGTTGGCTTATAAATAAAACAAAATTATTTATTTGACAAAGTAGCTACTCACTGATTTTTGAAATGAAGTAATTTGGAGTATAAACATAGGCACTTCTGACGCTAAACAAACGCGTATAAAAATATCCCTACATTAAGTACTTACCTTACATACATTACATATACTTACATGCATACAATGTATGTAAGCAACAATACATTGTTCGATAAATTATTAAACACGCGGTAGGACAGCACTATCGAAAAAAAAAAGGCAACTGTTGTGCATTTCACCGTGCGACAGAAAGAGAGGACGTGAAGACATCAACGCAAAGCGCAAGTTCAATTGAATTATTAAATTGTTATATTTTGAAGATTAAAAGTAAACGAAAAACACTTACCTATGAAATGTTACTCCATCTTTTGTGTTACTTGAAGTAGAAGTATTCTTTCCACACCATTTTATTGCACAAGTAGGCATATTTACTGTAAATTTCGGATTTTTTCTACAGAAACACGCTATGTTTTCACGGACACAGCCAAACTCTGACTAAAACCAATGGCTTCGCTTCAAGCGCCTATACGCTTTGGGAAGCGGATGTTTGGCGAGTCGCGTTACCCCCGCATGCGCTCTCCACTGGCTTGTTGCTTCATGCCAACCCGCCTGCCCAGCGTGTGTGAGTATGGGCAATTCTTCCAGGATGACCGCCGGGAGTGGCAAGGTCCTAGAAAGGCATAACTATGTCCAGCAGTGGACGAACTAGGCTGATGGATGAATCATTTCAATTTGAAAAAGTCTGAATACAACCGCATGTAAGTAAGTCATATTTACGTATATTCTATTCAAAACCACAAGCGAACGATGTTATTCACAAATACTTATGTAGGTATTTTGTTATAAAATACCAAAGTATTATGTTGTCTCATTGTATCAAAGCTATTGTTACAAAGTACTTTTCATTATTTTATTGCTTTACACAGGAAAAAGCAAACTCTCATTTAACCTGTGTGAGTCCTACTGAAGGGTTCTCTTAATAAATATTTTTTTAACTCCCTCAAATAATTACATACATATAATCACGCCTGTCTCCCAGTAGGGTAGGCAGAGACTACAGATTTAAATCTGCTACGATCCGGTTACGATTTATACAATAAATAATTATTATTTGTATAATACAAATAATAATGAAACAAGTGTTTAATTTCAAATCAAGATGCTATACAAGCGTCATCTAGTGGCGAAAACCGTAAGTATAAATAAATATTTTTTCAATGCATGTGCTCGTAAAGGCCCACTTTTGCGTTTGCATCAAAACCGAACAGAAAGTCGATTATTTTGCCCTAGGGCTTTATTATTATTATTTTTTATTTTATTTATTTACAATGGTTGGCTAACCTGCAGCCTCTCCTGTGTACCATAAATGTTATACTTTTTTTCCACTGTTTAACAGCTCTGGATACAGTCCTTTTGAGCCAATCATAATTTAAAGTTCACAAGATTATATTTGTTTTATTTTCTCACACTGTGCATTGAAAAACGTAGTATGATACACAGGCGTAAGAGCAATAAATTACTCGGTTACGTTTAAAACACTCGCTACGCTCGTGTTTTAAATCGTCCTCGTAATTTTTTTTCTTTTCGCCCTTGTGGCATAAACTACTATTTTAACTCAATTAAATAATTACATACATATAATCACGCCTGTCTCCCAGACGGGTAGGCAGAGACTACAGATAATTATTAATTGTATAATACTAATAAAGAAACAAGTGTTTAATTTCAAATCAAGATTCTATACAAGCGTCATCTAGTGGCGAAAACCGTAAGTATAAATAAATATTTTAATTATCATTGTAATGATATGAATGAGCGGGCACGAGTCGCTCGCGTGAATGAAAACTCCCAACTTGATATACCAATTTATAATCATAAGAAAAGTAACCTGGACGAACGCCAAATTGTACTAAATTTTCATGAAATTCAGGGTTTATTTAGCGATATATTGTGGCCACGGTAATGAGTTTGTCCAGACTGTGTTGACAAACTCAAGTACTTGCCGGCAGACGTTAATGTCGACAAAAAACACACATTAACTGTAACACCGAACGCAACAGTAATATTTTTTTCATGATTCACAAGTTATCATTTTCATTGTAATAATTACAAATAAAATAAGCTAGAAACATGTAGTTTTGCTTTTTATATAAAGTGTCGTTTAAGGGGGTATATCCTCAAAATGGAAACTATTTGAAGTTATTTATCTGCTGTTCAAAAGAAGTCCCAAGTTGAATAAATTAGCATTACAATTTTGGGACTTTTTTCTAGATTTTGGGTCATCAGAAACGCGATTGGAGGAATTTCACTTGATAGAAATAATTATTAAAATGAGGTCTAAATTTACACTTTTTTTTTGATATTCTGACAAATTGGGAGAGCATACAGACTTCAAAATTATTTATTTAGATGGGTTTTAACAATACCTAAATTACTGGTTATGGAAATTTTCATAGCTATTTTAGTTAATTTTGTATTAATTTAAAACCGACTTTTTGTCAATTTTCCCCGATTTCGTCCCTCTCTTACTGCGGGTCTTTCCGGCTGGAGTAACGGGGACCTTTGCACGGACGATATATCACCTTAATACATTTTTTAGAACACAAATGTAAAATTACCTGCGAATTGCCTATTTCTAGGTCTTTCTCAGCATAAAGTATAAAACAATTGATAAATATAGCTTGTTTGGATATTCCCACTCGATTATAGAAATAAGATAAGAGTGCGTCAGTCATAATGAAAATTGGTTTGCGTTTAGTTGCATTCTGTGAGGTCTTAGAAGTCTGATGACGTCACTTCCGACGAAGCACTTATCTAAACTACACCATTAAAGAAATGCATTTTTAGAACTAAAACTATTTTAAGTCATAGTAATGAAAGTTTAAGGCAACACCAAAAAAAATTGGGTCTTTTCGAATCCATTTACTCCACTATAACGTCATCTACGTATTTCATTTTTAAGTAAATGTTTATTGAGTATGTATGGTCAGAGTGATCAGTTCTGGCCGTACGATTGTTGTTGTCGTTAGATGAAGTGGAGTGGTGTAGAAAGTGGAAACAGACTTGTAATTTGAAGATGGTTTAATAAAGAGAAAAGTAGTTTTCTCTAGCTGTGATCTCTACGGTAGCTAAGTAGGTACTCAATTGATAGATAAATAAAATGTATAAAGTAAAGTAATAACATCACGTACACGCTGGACATAACTAGGTCGCAACGTAGCAGAATGTACGGAAGGTTGCCCGTACATGCTCCCAAACCGGGAAGAAGAGAGACGCTAAGTTAAGATTTAGTTTAAGATAAGTTGAGATCACAACTAGAAATTTAAAAGACACATTACAAAAAATCAAAGTTATAAAGTCATTAGTGTAGAGAAGTACAAAAAATGTAAGTTAAAATCAATACCCAAAATTTAATTAATTCACTTGATTAAAGTTCATATGTACGTTATAAAAGTCCATCACTTTCACTTAGAGTTCGTAAAGTTTACAGTCCTTTCACATTACACTAAGTTTTCTTTCACTAGAGCTTCTTTCACTAGAGGAGGGGGCGGCCATTGTCGCATGGGTTGTAGTTCAAAGTCATCAGACCTCCTCGCCGTCCCGTGGCTCGTCTCCGCCGCCCGCGCCCCTGCCGTCGCAGTAGTCTCCACCGCCGCCGCCGCCGATCGGGGCTCCGGCCCAGTTAGTCGTTGTGACCGTCTGTACCGCCTTGTGATGATCCATGCGAGTACTCCGATTGCCGCTGCTCCCCAGAGCGAGTACGACACGAAATATAAATGTACATCGTGTGTAGAGAGCTCGTTTGGTAAATTCTCTCGTTGTCGTTGTAGCCGTAATTTCTCGTCTACGTCTTTAAGTTGGATATCTAAGTTGGCGGACTCTTTGTAATGGATGCCATGTAGAGTCACATCTGCGATGTCGTTTATTGACGTTTTCAGAGATGGCACGTCAATCTCGCTTTTCATAAGCAGCCTGTTCTGGAAGAGGTTGTGGGCGTATATTGTCGAATCTCTTCCTTGAAGTATACAACCCTGACCTAGGGTAACAATGCTGGAACCGTTCGTCGTCACCGATGTAATCCGATCTTCACATATTATTCTGATGACGCATCTATCGCAGCATGTGCTAAGCCAGGAGTTCGCTGTGTGTAGTTGTACCCACTGTTCCTCGCACCTCTCAGTTATCATGTTACAAGTTAAGGCCGGCCTATGACTTATTAATTTTGCTTCGCACGGCGAATCTTCAGTATGAACGAATAAATTATGAATGGGTCGGCTATCAGTGCATACAAAATTGTTACTGCTTTTTTGAATACAGTTTGCTATTTCTTGCGCTTCCATATTTAAGTAAGTATTTTTTCTAAAGTTGACGGCCATGAATTCTGACGACCGTACAATTTTTCTTGTCTCCTTCTCATAGTATATCGGAAGTGGAATAACTCTGTAGATGGTAAAATATTCATCACTCGTTAGTGGAATGTGCATTTCAAATAAAAAATTATTTTCCGTGATTCTAGCTTTCACGTACAGCAATTTATATACATCTCTTATGTCGTTTTGCACATTTTCAATGGGTAAAAACAATCTCTTTGGTAGCCGTCCAGCTATATTTTTTAATTGTCTCATCATATAGTCTGGAGTAAAGAGGTGTGCATCGACGTGTCCTTGATAGATGCCGGATAGAGTGCTGAAAAGCGTTTCTTGCGTCGTTCTCAAGTTTGTTAAAAGAAGACTTGCAGTTAAAGACACTGAGTTAAAATAATTCGCAGTTGTCATAATTTCGAGCTGTTGCTCCATTTTTCCAAATGATGAGTTTGTTTGCTGTATGACCGACTGGATAGCTTCAAATTGTTGTCTCATTCGTATTTCGTTCTTCTTCATAGCATTATTTTCAATTTCGACGATGGACGTTTGATTTTTCAAGAGACCAAGTAAATAGTTTTCGTTCGACTGGATAGCTTTAATATCATTTTCATACTTGTCAGCAAAGTTTTGATCCAAAATTCCAAACAGACTTCGTGCCAAGGATCCCACACCATTGATCAATCCACGTCTTCTTCTCTTAGTTAAGTGTTTTTGAGGTGTAAGAAGCATAACATTGTAGTTTTTGATCTGATCCATTTCGTGATCAAGTTGATTGGTAGTAGCCTGACACAGCGTCTTTTCCATAGTTTTGCATATACTTCTGACATGCTCCAAGTTTTTCTCCATAGTTTGTATGCCTTGCCAGTATGATGTCAGATTGTAATAAACTAAAAGGACCCATTCATCGTGGACAAGTTGCATGTTACCGATTTTATCATAATAAATCGGTTGCTCCTTCCCCAACGATGTAATATATACATCTGATGTTTGATTAGCGTTGGACCCAAGAATTGCAGTAAATATCCACAGCATCAAAGTTAGCAAAGTCAGGAAAAGAGATCTCTTTCCCGGCTTCTTTCTCTCAGTTTTCCGCTCAGTTTCTCTCTCAGTTTTCTGCTTCGTACTCTTCTTAGTTTCCTTCTTCATAGTCTTCTCAGTTTTCTTGTTTTTGGTGTCTTGCCCCTCTCTTGATATTAAAGTTGATGTTGATGGTTGTTCTTCTTCTTTTGGCAGTGGAGATAGTTTGACTATAGGTCGCTTCATTATTCCATTCTTAGTTCTTAAAGTTACTACCCGGACGTAACCATCTTTGCCCGGATGTAGCTCCACCACGCGACCCATAGGCCATTTTCCTTGTGGCATTATACTATTTTCCCGTATCAAAACCACATCACCTTTCTCAATATTTTTGGTGGGTTGCTGCCATTTGCTCCGAATTTGCAGCTGGTGTAGATAATCATGTGACCAGAGTTTCCAAAACTGTTGCATCATTCTCTCAGTTAGCTGCCATCTTCTTCTTAAGTCTATGCTTCCATCTTCTAAGTAGTTGCCTTGAGGAACTGCTAATGTAGGACTCCCCGTGAGAAAGTGTCCAGGAGTCAGACTACTTCCTAGTTCATCTGGATCCTCAGTCAATTGACAAAGTGGCCGCGAGTTTAAACATGCTTCTATCTGATTTAACAACGTAAGAAATTCTTCGTACGTGAGTTTTTGTTCCCCAAGCACTCGTCGCAAGTGATGCTTCATAGACTTTACCGCGGCCTCCCACGTCCCTCCCCCGCCACTGGGCCAAGAAGGGACGCTGAAGTGCCATTCTATCTCCAGTTTGCTGAGCTCATCAAAAAATTCGTTGTTCATCAGTTGTTTGAAGTCTACGAACTCTCTCTTCAGTACTTTAGCCGCTCCAATAAAGTTTGTTCCTTGATCCGAATACATATGGCGTGGAGTGGATCTTCTGGAGCACATCCTTTTCAGTGCAGCGATAAATGTTTCAGTGCTGAGGTCTGAAACTAGCTCCAAGTGGACTGCCTTAGTTGCCAAACACACAAAGACGGCAATATAGCCTTTGCAGGTACGGACTCCTCTTCCTTTGTTGAGCTTGATATCAACATGCCCCGTATAATCAACGCCGGTGTGAGTAAATGGCTTACAGGGAGTGACTCGGTGCGCAGGCAAGTCCCCCATAATTTGATGATTTTCCTTGGTACTGAAGCGGTGGCATCGCACACATTTCCGTAATAGTGATTTTACTGCTTTATTCCCACCTACAATCCAATACTTCTGGCGAATCAGCATTAATGTGAGTCGCGCTCCTCCGTGTAAGGTTTGTAAGTGTGCATGTTCAATAACTAGACGTGTTAGCCGCCCAGTGTTTGGTAGGGTTATCGGGTTCTTCATGTTGTAGGGCAAGGCAGAGTTCTTGAGACGTCCCCCCACCCTTAGTACGTCTCTGTCGTCTAAAAATGGATTTAATTTATATAAACAGCTGCTTTTTGACACCAATCCATTTCGTCTAAGTTGCATTATTTCATCGGCGAATGCTGATTGTTGCACATATTTTATTAAGAATGTTGTTGATTCGTCGATTTCCAGTGTTGCTAGGTATTTTGTATTTGTTTTGATTCGACGAGTAGCCTTGTAGAAACGCAAAATCCAGGTCATTATTCTAGTTAATCGAGTAAATGAACTGCATTTATTCAATAAGTTTTGAATAAAATGATCTGTATTTTTCAGCAACGCGCATGATAGTTTCATATCTTCAGATCTTTCATCTTGACTCACAGTTCCGTTATCTGTTGCATAAAGACAAATCTTTACCTTAGTTTCCTCAAAGTTTTTAAGCCAAGCAGGTCCTTGCCACCA
The DNA here is from genome assembly GCA_934047225.1 of Ypsolopha sequella. NCBI lineage: Eukaryota > Metazoa > Arthropoda > Insecta > Lepidoptera > Ypsolophidae > Ypsolopha > Ypsolopha sequella. The sequence continues at coordinate 3,740,781 of OW204002.1, read as the reverse complement.
TAGGTCAAAGGTAGCCAGTTTTATCGGTGAAAGTCCTCGCGATGCGCAGTCCGCGGGGTTTTCTTCTGACTTGACGTAAGCCCACTGTTTACCAGGGATTATCTTCGTTATCTTGGCTACCCGAGTAGAAATGTATTTTTCCCACCTTGACTGTTCTCCTTGAATCCAGGCCAGGACTACCTTGGAATCACACCACCCAAAGATCTTCATAGTTTTTCCTTGTAAGGAGTTAATAATTTTTTCTATTAACTTCGCCAGTAACAAAGTGCCACAGAGTTCCTTTTTCGGTAAGCTAGTTTTTTGTTTCAGCGATACCACTCTTGTTTTAGCAGCAATAAGGGTGATTTTTGCTCTGCCATCCTTATCTATACTTCGGCTAAATACGACCGCCGAAAACGCTTTTTCGCTCGAGTCGCTGAATCCATGTAATTGCATGTTGCTGTCTGAGCTTTCTATCCATCGTTCTAATTTCAGTTTTTTAATACTGAAGAGTTCGCTTCTTAGTTTTCTCCACTCCGTACATATACTCTCAGATAAATCTTCGTCCCACTCAGTTTTGTTTAGCCAAACTTGTTGAAATAAAATCTTGGCAGCTACCGTTATAGGGGATAGCCAGCCAAGTGGATCATACATTTTGGAGATTTCTGATAATAACATTCTCTTAGTAATCCGTTTCTCATAGTTATCTCCCATATCCCAGTTAAACATGAAATTATCAGTCTTCGGATTCCAGATTAATCCAAGCGTTTTCATCGAATCTTGTTGCTTGAAATCAAATGTTGTTGATGAAACTTGATCCGCTGATAAATGAGTCAGTAGTTCGGCTTCGTTACTAGACCATTTTCGTAAATTAAAGCCACCGCCTCTTAGTAAATGAATCAATTGTTGTTGTAGTATTTTTGCTGAACTTAGCGAATTCGTCCCGCTGACTAAATCATCCATATAAAATTCGTTTTGAAGGATGTCAGCGGCTAGCGGGAACTTATGTCCGTCGTCTATTGCTAGCTGTTTTAGGGTTCTCATAGCTAAATATGGCGCACTCTTGGTTCCGTACGTGATAGTACAGAGTTGCATCTCCTTCAAGTTTTCGTAAGGGCTGTCGCGCCAGATGATTTTTTGCAATCCTTGCTGTTTTTCATGTATCAGGATTTGTCGATACATTTTTTCGATGTCGGCAGTAAAAACGTATCGATAGCTTCGCCATTTGATAATTAGCGACTGGATATCCTTTTGCATGTTAGGACCCTTTTCCATAAGCGAATTTAAGCTGTCTTGTGACTTGGGACCGCTAAATTTCATCGATCCATTGAACACCACTCTCAGCTTGGTCGTCATAGATGATTCCCTCAGGACTCCATGATGAGGTAAAAAACATTCCAATCTTTCGTCAGTAGTTGCAGTAGAAGGTTTCATGTGTTCCAGTTCCATGTATTCATGAATGAACTCCTTATACATCTTTTCTAGCTTCGGCTGTCTTTGTAGTCGTCTCTCTAATTGAAGAAATTGTGAGATACACTTGGATTTGGAGTTTCCAAGTTTCTCTTTAAAGTCTTCATATAAAGGCATTTGGACTACATATCTCCCGTCGTTGCGTCTCTCAGTAGTTTGTTTATAAAAATATTCACATCTGTCCTCCTCAGACGTCTCCTCAGTTTCCAAAATATCTTCATTTTCCCAAAACTTCACTAAGTTATCAGTTCCTGTCAAGGTTATGTGACAGTTGAGTGTTTTAACATTTCCACATAACACCCATCCTAGTTGAGTTTGCTGAGCGATTGGATAGTGTGAAGACCTCTTAATTACACCTTCCAGGATAATGTCAGAATACACGTCCGCCCCCAGGAGTATGTCGACAGATCGTGATATATTGAACTCTGGATCGGCGAGCTTCAAGTTATGGAGATGAGGCCAATTTCCAGTATCAAAGGTTTGGTTCGGCAACTTGTTTATTAGCTTCGGCATTATTAACGCCTCAATTGTTAAAGTGTAATCTGAGTAAATGGATTTACACTCAATCTGAAGCAAACCCTTACAGTCGGTGGAAGTCACTCCCACTCCTGTTACCGTTGCATTTAGTTTTCGTCTCGGCAGCCTCAGTAGTTGCGCGGCATTTTGGCTGACCAAGCTTATCTGACTTCCTTGGTCGAGCAAACCGCGTAAGTTCACATAAGTTCCATCTACAGTTTTCACTCTCAGTATTACCGTAGCCAACAAAACTTCTTGTGTCTCACCCGACACGTGACTAGACTTGGGGTAATTATACTTCCGTTGACCCGATTGTTGATTATGGCGTCTTACAGAATCGTTACTATTTCCGTATGGATGAAGTAACGTGTAACATGATCTTTCTGACAAAGGGGGCAGTTTTTGGCGGTAGCATGAAAAGTTTTAGAAAATCCCTGCTGCCATGCCTTGTTTTTATAATTGTTGCCTCTAGATGTTGACGGCTTCGGATTACTTAATTCCGTTTTCTGGTGACTCCTCGCAGCTTCCAGTGCCATGAACTTGCTTTCCAGAAAATTGCTGAAGTCATCGAAGTTTGGTAGTTCTCGCGGGTCTTCCAGCTCCTTGTTATACTCGTTATATGTTACAGAGTCGAGCTTTTGCAACATCAAATGCACGATTATTGGATCCCAAGTAGCTATGTCAATTCCTATGTTGTTGAGACCGTTTAAACACTCGATTATGACGTCATGCATATTTTTTATGACGTAAGCAGTCGCTTGCTGAATTACTGGAAGATTCAGCATCGTATTCATGTAAGAATTAAACATCATACGTTTGTTGTTGAAGCGATGATTTAATATTTCCCAACAGGAATCGTAGTTTTCAGCGCTAATAGTCAAGTGCTGTACTTGTTGTAATGCTTCCCCTTTTAGTTTAGTTTTCAGGTGTTTCATCTTTTGAGTTTTTGGTATCAATGGGTTGTTATGAATAGTTTCCGTGAATAGATCCTTAAATGATACCCATTGATTATAGTTACCCGAGAATTCGGGAATCTCCATACGCGGCGTTGATTCATGGTAGTGAACGTTCGCCCAGATTTTGCTGTTCAGCTGTCTTCGTAATTCGTCATAGTGTTTTTCTAGCCTTGTATAGTTTTTCTCGTACTCATCCTCATGATCTTCTTCCTGGAGCAAGCTATCCAACTCCCAGTGTCGCTTGTCAATAATTTCCCATTTCACCTTCAAAGTTTTCAGATAATCCTCCATTTCCCATCTCTCCACAGTGTTCTCCATGTTTATTTTCGTCATAGTTCTCTCGAAAGCCTTAAAATTAGATCTTTGTTGCCTCAGTATCTCAGTTGTCTTGTGTGTTGTCGGATTTTCAACACTTATTTCCTCCTCCATAGTTTTTCCAGCCTTCGAAGTTGATTCAAGTAAAGTCAGAATAGCTTTCCTTGTTTTCTGGTACATATTTCTAGTCTGCTCAAACACCTGTTTCGTAAAATATTCATGAGCCGGGTCAGTTTTTTGTAGAAGTTCCACGTGCCTAACCTCAAAATCTTCCCATTGGTTTTCCAGGGACACAATCCGCGTTGTTAAATAGTCCACAGTTTTTCTCGCCTTCCCGTCCTTCCCAAAGTTCTCGCACAGTCTCTTAATATTCTCATACACTTCTCCCTGAATACGTAAATCTTCCATCTTTCCTCACAGTTAGTTAATGACTCTGATTAGTTAGTTAAGTAGATGTGTTCGAACACGTAGCTAAAGTTCACTCCCCAGTAAGATTTTTGACGTCAAATTCTGTTAAAGTTCAATCTCACAGTTCAAGTTACTTCGTAAAGTTTTTCACTGACACAGTTCCTCTAACCCACAGTTAATTAACCCACAGTCTAATTCACAGTTCTTCTCAGTTTATAATCACAGTTACAGAGTCACTTTAGGTAGGTACCGTACCTCTTTTAGTTACACAGTTAATTTTTTCCGCCGACGGATGGAGCCCTACAACGTAGTAGATCACAGATTCCACAGCCTGCTAGTTCCAGTCTTCTTTCGTACCTCGACGTATTTCCCCGAAGAGTCCCGAAGAAGTCCTGGTGCTCGAAGGACCAAATTGATGTATGGTCAGAGTGATCAGTTCTGGCCGTACGATTGTTGTTGTCGTTAGATGAAGTGGAGTGGTGTAGAAAGTGGAAACAGACTTGTAATTTGAAGATGGTTTAATAAAGAGAAAAGTAGTTTTCTCTAGCTGTGATCTCTACGGTAGCTAAGTAGGTACTCAATTGATAGATAAATAAAATGTATAAAGTAAAGTAATAACATCACGTACACGCTGGACATAACTAGGTCGCAACGTAGCAGAATGTACGGAAGGTTGCCCGTACAGAGTATTTGATTAAGATTGTCACTGAAGGAAAATTTGATTCCGAAAAGACCTCTCAATTGTTTTATTTTTTCCTGTAATTCTGAAATCCCAACTAATTTCATTGTGAAATTGCATTCAAAATGTGGATATTATGTATTTTTAAAGTCTCCTTGAAAATCTTCAATTGGGAGGTCTCAATTGTTTTATTTTTTCCTGTAATTCTGAAATCCCAACTAATTTCATTGTGAAATTGCATTCAAAATGTGGATATTATGTATTTTTAAAGTCTCCTTGAAAATCTTTTTGACAAAATAGCTTAGTACATTTTAAATTAATAAAAAACCGACTTTTTACTACTTTTCCACGAATCCGTCCCACTCGCACTGAGGGTTTTTTCGCATATGGTGTAACAGGGACGCTAAAACTTTTACGTATCGCCTTAACACGTAAACTACCTTCAAAATGAGATTTTACAATTTTAGGGAATCAGCAAAACCTTTTCACGTGTATATTTATTAGTTTTACACGGCCATTTGGTTTAACAGCTCGTAACAGCCGGGAAAGAGGTCGTAAATAAAATATAAAACCATTGCATCGGAGGCGAAAAAACCGTAACTACCTTCTAAATATAGGTTTCTAGTGGTCCATGACGTCATATGTGAATGAACTTGCTCATAGTCTTATTACTATTTATTATATAATTGTGTTTAAATTAAATAAAAACAGGTTCGATGGACATTGTCACGTCATCGTCTCGGTATTATTTTTGTGGTCGGTTAATGCTCCCTTAAGGCGATACGTAAAAGTTTTAGCGTCCCTGTTACTCCATATGCGAAAAAACGCAAAAAGTAGCAAAAGGGCGGTTTTTTATTAATATAAAATGTATTAAGCTATTTTGTCAAAAAGATTTTCAAGGAGACTTTACAAATACATAATATCCACATTTTTAATGCAATTTCACAATGAAATTAGTTAGTATTGCAGAATTACAGGAAAAAATAAAACAATTCAGAGGTCATTTCGGAATTAAATTTTCCTTCAGTGAGAATCTTAATCAAATACTCAATAAACATTTACTCAAAAAAGCAATACGTAGATGACGTTATAGTGGAGTAAATGGATTCGACAAAACCCCATTTTTTTTTGTATCGCCTTAAAACGTCTACACTAATTATTCACCGTTATTTATTTTAAAGATATACTGTTTTATTTTGAAATAAAAAGTAAGTCTCTATTTTAGGAGCTTTTGGGACCTCGACGGGGCGTTAACCTACTAAAATTTAGTATTACCACAGACTAAGTACTACATAGTTAGTCTATGTTATTACTAAGTTACCGAAATTAAATAGAAATAGTAATTAAATACTTAACATTTTTAGGTAAATATTTTAAATATTTAAAAATTTTAATTTAGACAAAAGTAAATGTTATTTAGAATTCACAATTTTATTGTTTTTTAATAACAATTCTACTTATCATATGTATAAAGACTATTATTAAAAATAATTATTTAAAATGACTTATCTAACAATAACAGATGTAACTGTCACCATGTAAATTAAATCCACCGAAACAAATAAACAAATAGAAGTTAATTTTAAAGCAAACTTGTGGACACCGAACTACGCAGTTCTGAGGCGACGAAAAGTTAATAAATTTTATTATAAGTATTGCTTGCATCACCTCACCAAATTTTATACGACAATTTTATAACACCTTCAAGATATTCAGTTTAGTATATTTTCTTATTGTTATGTAGCTACTAGACCTATAGGTACTACCAGTGGCGTGCACAGAACTTTTTGCTGGAAAAGCAAACAATTGGTCAAGAACAACAATAAAAAAAATATGAAAAAATTTAAATATCACTTTGAAAAAAAAAAGTTTGTATAGGAAATTTTCACTCTAGGGTAGACATTGTCTACCCTGGCGTCATACAAATTTTTTTTTTTCAAATTGATATTTAAATTTTTTTATATTTTTTTTATTGTTGTTCTTGACCAATTGTTTGCTTTTCCAGCAAAAAGTTCTGTGCACGCCACTGGGTACTACTAACATAGTATGTAGTCTACATACCTACATCCCTAATCATTAAATAGTATAAAGGAAAGTCGCTATGCGCGTTTATCTGTGTTTTCGCATAACTTCTAAACTTCCATGTCGATTTCAATGCGGTTTTCACTATAATTTAGAACATTTCACAAGGAGAGTTTATATATATACTATATATACAAGGGTAACAGAAAGGTGTAACCATATTTGAAGAGCTTATTCAGTCAATGGTATAGAACAACTTTTACTATGAAGCCATTCCCGAAATCTCAAAATGTCATTTCAATTGGTGTCATTTTGTTACCATAGATTAATTACGGTTTTTTTTTATATACAGGCAAAGGAAGTATTCGTATGCAGCTGTATAGCTCCGTATATCCAAAATTTAAAAAAGTTTTTATATTTTTTAATGTAATTAAAGCCACCTAAAAAATTTAGTTTTTTTTTCCTCGTATGGGGAAGGTTATTCCTATCAATAAAAAAATATTCAGGCACTTTTAATGATTTCAACCATCACCCATTCTTTAAAAAATCATAAAAAAATAACGGTAATATGTCCTAAAATGGCGTATATTATATGAAAAAAAAAGAAAATCTTTACAAAATTAAGCCATGGGAATTATGTACGGGAAAGATACTTTACCGCCGATCGCCACAATTTATCTCGCGACACAATTTTCCACTGTCACATACATACTTATACCCACGTCTGTCTCCCAAATGGTAGACAGAGACTACAGATTTCCATCTGCTACGATCCTGACATACCTCTAACGCCTCTTCCACATCCATCAATGTAGTCATATAAGTTCTTCAATTCCGGGTACTTTTGCCATTGCCCTTCTTCAATTTTCCACTGTTGTTGTGTGATTCTAAGAACGCTTGATTTATTATTCCGGTATCTTACATATAAACAAGTTTACATGTTATTTTACATACTAAGGCGATACTTCCGCTTCCTCGTCTACTCTTCCGCTTTTCGATACATACTTCGAGAACTTACATCAATAGTTATCAAGTTAGTTCTAAGGGCAAATATTGTTTACAAAAGTCATCTATTGAAACTCATATTGATCATACTATGTAATGCAAATTGCAGTGTGAAAATGAAGTTCTGTAAAATTACCTGATACCTAGATTGCCTTGTTTACAGGGATCTACCCCTGTAAACAAGGCAATCTAGGCATCAGGTATTCTAGTACGAATTCTAGTGCCAGGGTTAAAATACAATCACATTACTTACTAGCCAAATGTAAACGATTGCAAGATGATACTAAAAATTGTAGATGGCTTTACTTCGTTTGACAGAATCTTAAATTGATCTGTCGCAAAATGAGGCTCTGAAAAGTGACCGTAGCCAAAAAAAATATATACTAACTAGCCTTCATGTAAAGAACCTTAAGAGTTCCTTTCATTTTATGTACGAAATAATATCAAAATCAGTTGCACTCTATGTATACATTATATGTCGCTAGATGTTTTACAAAACAGCTCAGTTATGTAAAACCGCTAAACGTTAACACGCAGGATTGTATAAACGTTTTGCGTTATTCTATACAGCGGGTCAACGGTTTTGTAAAACAGCGTCAAATTAAATGGTAGATTGTAAATTTTGTTAAAACTACAGGAGCCGCCTCGTTCCACTCTGCTTCGCTCGGCTCCTTATTTTATCTTACATGTAAACCTAACACGCTCCTCCTCGCTTCGCTCGTCGTCGCACCTATTTTTGACTTTTGTTTAAAGACTTTTTACATTACGTCTCATCGTGGATAGCAGTATTGTCAAACGTAACGCAATGACAACAGCGTTTAACATAACGGAGCTATTTCGAGCCGTTTTGTAAAACAGCTGATTCTATAATCCAACTTCGACATGTATAAGTAGTACTCTAGAAGTCTACTGAGAGAACATTTTAATTCAACAAAGATACAGGATATTTCCATAATATAATTAATAAACATGTTTTATATGCAAGTGAACGCATAACAAATGACTTGTTCAATTATCATAAATTTGAAAATTGCATGTGATCCACTATAGGTACATTACATTACATTACATTACATCCATAAAACAGCATCATTACCTTAAAATACGCAATTCAGCGAAATAAAACGACGGCGGATATTTATTTTATTGAGAGAGACACCTTCGGCTTCGTTATCCGAGCAGAAATACCAAAGGTCAAAGTATATAAACGTTTTAGTTCAATCCGAGAACTTTGTAGGAATGGTATCATACTGACACAAATAATGATCAAAGAAAAAATATTGGATTTATAAAATACCAGGTGTAAAAGGGCAGCTTCGTTTAAATAAAACTATATAATCTACAAATCATAATGTACAACTTAGCCAACGAAATATAACAGCGCAAATGAAAAAAAAAATTCTCTTCTCCATATTAACCCTTAACTACCTGACGCGTTTTTCAGTTACTCAACTACCTGACATCGGTCCTGGAGACCGCTTATAAGAAGTCAAAATCTTAGTAGTTAACTAGTTATAACAAACATGTACGTATTTCAAAATCTATACTGCTTAATTAAAAACAATAAAGTACAATGTTACTTAAATAATTGAGTAGGTAACAATAAACACAAAACAAAAATCACTTCTAAATTCTCAATGTGAGGTTTATACCTCATGAGATTTACATAGGAGAAAATGCCGACTTGCGACCTTTTCCTAATCATCTATAGAGGATTCGCGCATGCTTGCAAATTGTTACAAGGACGACGACGCACAGACTCCTACGGCTAACGTTGGCCGAAGAAATTAGAAAACAAAAGCAACCGGAGTCTCTGAGACCAATGTCAGTTAAGAACCTACTGTAAATGTTGTGTAGGCAAGAAAACTTTTTTTTGTTTACACAGGTATTTTTGGGCAAGTTGTTTGGTATAAATCAGACTTCAATTATCAGACAGACAGACAATACTAGAATAGAAAAAAGAATGCAGAGAGGATAAATTAAAGTAGAATGACGAAAGAAATTTATGGTGCGGAAGTGGAAGGTAGAGCTCGACGAAAGTATAATTTGCCTCGGCATATAGTAATTCTGTTAGAACTATTGGGGCTCGCCTCGCTCAGATGTACGTAAACCTAACACGCTCCTCTTCGCTCCGCTCATCGTTGCAGCTATTTTTTACTTTTTGATAAGATACTTTCGACTTCGGTTTTTTAGAAAACCTTTTCATGAAGGTCCCTAACATGTATAGTATGTACCATGGATCTTCAACAAGCATATCCCAAATTGCGATTGAATTCAAATTGCGAGGAAACCTACCCTTTTCAGTGCCATTCGATATTGATCTCGGTTAGCTTTGACATGCCTTTTAAGTTTTGTCGTTTGAAGAAAAAAAAGCTAGAACCTTACAGTACTTTTTATTGTTTTACTTTTATACACTTTTAAATTCGCTCGAACCATTTATTAAAACATTTATTCCACTCCAAAGTGGAGATGTTCAATATGGCTGATTTGAAAGCGTCAGCGCGCAGCGTCGACTGCTTCTTCACCCTACTGGAACCTTTGACCACGAAGAGTTTTCTTAATTTAAAAAAATGCAAGGGAATGGTTAGGGTTAGGTCAGGACTGTATGGAACAAATTAAACGTTTCGAGAATTTCTACGTTTTCCTGCTTCAAATAGACAATCGTGACGATATTATACACTTATATTAAATTATACAAAACGAAAGAGAATTTGACGCAATTTTCTTGGTTGAACTCGTGCATCAGCACATCCAACTTTCAGTTTCGTTGGCAACACAAGGCAGTTATCTGCCAATGATGAGATAAATACCCTATTATCACCATTTATTGCAGTCTATCTGGTGTAATCCAAGGCCCACCTGGTAGTTCATCGGCACTAGTAACCAGTCAGTCCAGTCGGGCATGACGCCGACAAAGCGCATTTTATTATTAATGTTTTTTTTTATGCAAGCCTTACGGAGCTGCGGATGTGCGCGATTAATGCCATCTCTGCGCGCGAAAGTAGATTAGTACTGAAACGGTTGGACATTTGTTTTTTTTTTACTCATGGTTCGAAACATAAATAAAGAAGTAATTTATGCAGCCAAACATTTACAGCACTAAACAAGGATGAGTTAATAGTACATTACTGCTGAGACCAAGTAAGTGAGCTCTCCCTGGACGAGTAAGGGGTGAGGACTTTTATGTACGAGGCCAGGGAGGGCCAGCAAGTATAGTGCTTTCCTTAAAAATAAAACGAGACAATTTATAGTTGGTCTATAGGATAAAAAGTTAAATAAAATTAAACGAACTCATAATATTGAAAGTCGCATTGCTCATGTTATTTAAGCTTACCTCAAAATGTTAAATTCGTTAAAGATTCGTTTCGAGTCTAGCACTTGTAGGCGGAAAATTCGATTCACTACCTTTGTACTTTTGACATGGCCCTTCTTCAGATCAGCATACGTCCTTCTAGGGTCGAGCTGTACCTTCCACTTGCGCACCATACATTTCTTTCGGCAACCTACTTTCACTACTTTTTCAACCTACTCTCTACATGTCCAAACCACCGAAGCATCCCTTTTTCTATTCTAGTCACTACATCTTCTTTCAGACCGCAACGATCCCGTATGTCGCTATTTTTTCACTCTGACATTCAATGTTAACATAAGGAACGCATTTGCACTGCATCCACTGAGGATAGCATATAATTAAATTGTGAGTGTTTAATGGTTTTAAATACATAAAATTATCTATTTTCGTTATTATTATTCAATTAAAAAATAAAGCAAACATCTCTACATTCTGAACACGAAATTGCGATTCATTTTATTTTTCTTTTTAAACTGGCCGCTTAAAACTTTATGATCACCAAACTCCTTAGTCTCCTAAAAACATAGAAACGGATAGTTTAAAAAAAAACATATGTTATGTAATGGATTTTCATACGAATTTACTGGACACTTATTCAGACACTTACTGGAGACTTGAAATAGCTCTACTTACTTACTGGCTTGTCTTTACGGTATGAAATGATGACATTACAATATATTTTTGAGAAAAAAAAGTCACAATCTTCCGAATCGTTAACTGCGTTTATGGTGGTACCGAAAACGATAAAATGGGTCGTTAAAGTTATCGTTTGGTAATCGTTATCAATTTAGTTCGTCTCGGTATTTTTACGGGTCACTTTGATTGCGTTCGGTAGAACCTGTGTGTGGCCAGTATTGCGTGGTCCAGTGGAAGGTTGTACTGAATGCGCGTGCGCTGGTTTTATATTGACTACATTTACACGTTGCTAGAACCTTCCGCGCCTTTCCACTGCCGGAGATAGACGGCTGCGACAATTTTCCAATAATAGCCCAGTATCGGTTTTTTTAGTAGCACGCGACAAGACTCTGGCTTAGCGTGAAAATTGCTGGTTCTTAGAACGGACTTAAGGATGGACCTGAACGCCACACTTTCAAGGATTCTTTTAAAAAAAATACGTTTCTCCTTATCTTGAAAAAAAAATTAGGTTTGTTTGCCTTTTATTAAGTGAACGTATTATTAAAAAATGTATAAAAATATATATGTACTTTTGTCTAAAAAAAATAATATATCAATTTTTTTTTTTGTTTTTAAACGTTCCTTAAAAGAACGAGGTTAAAGGATCGATTAGTTTTTTTTTTTTCAATTAATGAATAAAAAAATATGATTTTTTTTTCAACCTAATGGAAGCATGGAGTGAATTCATTAAAATTAAATATTCTTTTGCCTAAAAATGTTTTCGGTATTAGCTAAAAATTCTCCAATTTGTTGTTTCGCTACATTATTAGTAATACCCGTCCAAGAAAACGAGGCCAATGAGCCAACATATAATATACAAATAAATACAAATACAAATAGTTTATTGCACAACTTAATCTTACAAAAAGTTAACAGTGTTTGGAGTCACCATTTAAGCAAATATTTACTTGTATTAAGAGACTCCGCTCTTCCAAAGCTTATACAGAGTTAAGAAATAAGTTGAAAGATTTACTTAGATTTAAACAAAGTCGCCCCTATTAAAAGCTAATAAAATCTTTCCCTCATTGTGCTGGACGGTTAATAAACAAAGTTGCTAAGGTATGCCATACTTTTAACATTTTTTATCTACCTGGAAACGCTGAGAAACGTTTAGATATTATTAAAAGTATCAGTTTGATTAGAACACAAAGTAACAATGCGATTAAATTAATGACAACTGATTGGGTGCATATATACCTAGCTATTGTATAATGTTGTTTCGTGTTATCTGGTTATTATTTCCAGCAGTTTCAAAACCCAACATTGGAGTAAAAACCGGTTTAATAAAGCAATTAATCTGAAACTGGATCAATAAAGTTGCCACATTAATAAAAATATAATTACATCGAAACTTTATTTACCATTTAATTTGTTATGTAAACATATAAAACATACATAGTTGCAAAAAGCTCTCGCAGATAATAAATTTGCAAAATGTTGTAACTTTACAAGCTTGGCTCCCTTGGTTGGTTACTTTATCGAATAGCGCTTTCTATTAATAAAGACGATGACGTCACAGATCTCTAGGGGCGATTAGGCAAATGAATCGATTCAATTTGTTTGTAGGCACAATCGAATCGTTTGCCAACACGCGTACCGTGATGCGCGTAAGCAAATTGTTCGCCAGAGCAGGCATGATCAATTTTTTGATTTTTTGGGCTCGCGATTTTAGGCGTTCATTTTTTTACGATTCTTAAGAAGAAAAATGTTGGTCATTTTTTTAGTTCATTTTCCCATTAAGTGGAAAGGCAAAGTGGCCTTAGCCCATACAGCCATGTCTGAGGTTATAGTTATTATCTGTGTATAGCCACTATCCTCTTCTGTTGAGGACCATCTGAAAAATAAAATATAAAGCATAATACGGCTTATTATATATCAGAATGTCAATTAAAAATAATCCTCATTGGCTGGCATTAGTTGTTCTGGCAAAAAAAAAGTTTTTATGTATCTTAGACGTAGTAATTCCCAACAGACAAATCAATATGGATATGCAGGACCCACAATTGAAAGGCCCTGCCATAGACCGTGCATCTCATTCGCTTGAGTGGTTAACCTGGTAGGAATGTCAAATTAAAATATAGTTGCATAAGATAAGACACGACTGTATTGTTTGAGCACGCATGTCTTTAGTTTGAATTTGGTTCCTGCACGTACAACTTCCTTTGATATGGAGACAATGAAGTAGACCACCTGCTTATTTAAAACCTCTTTTTAACCTTGTTAATTCATACCATCTCTAAAAACTTGTAAATTATTAGACTGCAGTCCAAGTCGACACATCTTACTGATTAAAATATTTTTAATAGAGCAATTTTTTTGCTCTACATCTCTACTCATATACAATGTGTAACAGAAAGGTGTAACCATATTTGAAGAGCTTATTCAGTCAATGGTATAGAACAACTTTTACTATGGAACAAACCGTGTATCTCGAAAAAAAAATCAACTTTTTCATAGAAAAATGCAATGCCGCTCGGCTGAAATGTATGGAAGGGCAGATTTTTTTTTTGAGATTTCAGGGTTGGCTCACTAGTAAAAGTTGTTCTATACCATTGACTGAATAAGCTCTTCAATTCAAATATGGTTACACCTTTCTGTTACACATTGTATAGGTAAGTAGTTGTATAATGAATGACTTATTCAAGCTGCAGGAAAAATATTTTCCAGAACGTTTAATTTTCCAACCATGAGCGTTAACTAGCTCAATAAATATGTTGTGCAATTTAATATACCATTCTATCAGAGAATCAGCCATAGAGTCTAAGGCAGTTGATACTGCACTCGCCATTCAAATTTGAACCTCACACGTCCATCCTGAAGTTTCATTTAGCGTTGCTGAAACGATTCACTATTCACTCGAAGCTGTACTTCTAAACTGAGCTCTATCCTCTAGGGGTAGCTATTAAAATTGGGTACCGGAGTTAGTAGAAGCCAGATGGTAGTCATACCATGTCGTGGCGGCAGACTGCGAGGCGACAAACTAGCTGGTTCGACAACCCACGCTCTTTGAATATGTGTAGTTACAATTACAAGTTTTAGATTGGTTTTCAACGTTGTAAAGAACAAAAATATTAAAAAAGATGCAGATGGAACAATTTTCTTTCTAAGTGAATCGAACCTGCTGTTCCCTGTGGTCTATATTTAATGGTAATTCATAATAATATTACGTAAGTAAATGTCCACAGGTACGGTAACATTTTTGAACGATTATCACCTTTAGGTAGTAAGAACTACCGTGGGCTCGTCGAGTTGGCGACTGTTCGACTGTTTATGTTATATCATTTTGAGAACTCGTTAATATTCTCGTTGTACATAGGTAGTATTGAGGAAAAACATCAAATAAATCAGTTTAATGTCACAAGCAAATTGAGTCCCATAATAAAAGGGGCATTTGCGACGACATCAATTAAAAGTACGACCCACGCCTGACGTCTGTCATTCTTTACAATCAAATGTCCACGAAAATAGCGTCAACAAATTGGCAATACCTACTAGATGATGACAGATGACGTAGTGACCTAAATAGAGGATGGAGGCGCTTGCGCACGTGTCATTTCATGTAATTGCCTCTCATTGGTCGCTCACGCCATGTCGACCTAGCGGCTAATTGTTTTATGACTAACACAAGTGTGGTGCTGTGTCAAATATCATATAATCTGGACGCGTGCAGGAATCTCCAAGTTTTCCACGCCATGATAAGGTAATTTTCCCTTTCTTTTCTAGGCTAAATCAAAATCACGGCGCATACGTTTTTACTCCAGCGCCAAACTAAAATATACTTCATTAAAATAAACTTTTAACAAAAAAATAGCAACCGACTTCAATAGTAACAGCAGTCATTCACTAAAAAGTTAATAATAATTCTATAAAGACCGATGGCACCGAAGCAACACTTTTGCCGACTTCTTTCTTCCTGAAACGTTATGTTATCTAGAAGTCGGCGTTCTTATATTGGTTTTTATGTTGCTATATCGTAGGAAATACGCCGACTTCTAGATAACATAATGTTTCAGGAAGAAAGAAGTCGGATCATGAGAGAAGAGGTCAGATCATGACCAAACCCAAAATGGGACCTACCTGGAAGTACACTCTTTCAAACAAAAAAAGAATTGTTCAAATCGGTTCAGAAATGACGGAGTTATGGAGTAACAACGCCAAAAAAAAAAAAAAACATGCAGTCGAATTGAGAACCGCCTCCTTTTTGAAGTCGGTTAAAAAGCTGTCACGTTTGACAAACAAAGAGTAACAAAATAGTAATCAAATCGTTTTCTGCGAAATCAAAGTATTGTTAATATATTGAATAGGCTTGTTACATAAGTCTTGACGACTCAATAATGTCATGCGGTACATTACAGCGGTTGACTTTATAGGGTCAATAATGCATGCAGCTGGATGTTGTGCATTGCTTACTTATACGTTGCAAACTTCAAATATGTGTGTCAATCGAATGACAAGCTATGATTGGATACATTCCAATGCACTTTAGTTAGCATATTATGATTTATCTTACGAAAATATTAATATCTGCAAGTAGTAAGTTCAAGAACGAAAATTCACAATTAATTCAACATACATACATTGAAAATATCTCTAAAATTAATTAAATTCATACGTAAGTGGTTAGTCGATGCAGTTTTCACAATTTCATCTAAATACTTATGTTAGGAACGCCGTGGAAGTTTATAACGAAACCTCACTTGATTATGAAAAATGTAACCACCTTCATCAAAGCCACTAATTAAGAATTTTCCGGTGCAATTAGAAATAACAAAGAAATTTATTAAGTTTGTAATTGGTTTTCGCATGTAAAAGGAAAGCTTTTTGATACCGACGAACGGTCCAAGAATCCGTTTTTAATACAATGCTGAAATTTCTAGTACCTATTATAATATAGTTTATTGGAAAATTGTTATACATATTTCTCGCCAAATCTATCTATAGTTAAATTCCTATATAATTGTTAGTTTTTTCTAATAAACTTTGTAATATTACGGGAAATAAGTTATAATATTTTATCTACTCCCATACTGCAATAAGGTAATTGCAACACCAAAAGCAGTTTTATAAGTGTCTACGTTGTTTATCCGATGTTATAATATTACATTATATCACCGTGATTCTGCGCTGCGATTGGTCCAATTTATTATAACACCGCTAGCCAATCAACAACAGAGACGAGAAATAAGTCCCGACCTTATTTTTTAAGCCACGCTCCCTTGTCCTGATTGGCCTTCAAGGCAGCATTACCGGGACGACGCAACCGAGGTTCATGAACGAGTGTTCTTCTCTTTTTTCGTGAAATTGTTAATTGAAAATATTAAAAATAAAGACGGTATTTTTGATGGTCGTAGATAAAGTATTTTGTGCAACTGAACATAATTAGACATTGGGACACGAGTGCAAATCTATTACGAAACTCGAGTTTCGTAAACAAGCACTTGTGTCCCAATGTCTCGAATTATGTTACAGTTGCACAAAATACTATATTAAGTGATCGTTACATCTATTGTCAGGTATATGAATAGGTTCTTTATAAGAAATATACGTGACTGTTCTGCAAATCGCTTAGAGGAGCAATTTTTAACTATTGTTATATTTTCCTTTAGCTTTTCCTGCTCTACTGCATCGTTTAACTGCAGAGTCCATTGGCTTCTTCGGCCTTCGTGACATTGATTGGTATTCAAAAAGTATCTGCTCCAAATGTGCAATCAACTTCCTGGGCCGGATTGCCATGCGAGGCAGAAAAGGGCCAGCTACAATTTTCTGACACTCTTTAAGAAAATTCATATTTACGACATCTAAAAGGAAATCTTTTTGTATAACTTTGGTCAGTCTTGCAAAATAGTTGTGATTTGGTCTTTATGGAAACAAGGAACTAAACTTTCACTTCCTTGTTGGTTCTGTCGGTGATAAAATGCGAATTCGTGGCTAAGGTCACGTGACAGGCGCAGAGGTCACCACGAAGGCTGCGCGGGCGCCGCCGAGAGAACAATGGACCTCCCGATGTGCCATACTGATACCACTTCTACTCCCATACCTTTATTATACCGTGACTTCCATTGTTTTAGCCGTTAGCCTGTTTAGGTCGGGTACTACTTAACTGGTTATTAAATATAAAATCTGTTGGCAACTCCTGTACATCCATTTCTTTGCAAAGGCTGCAAAATTTTCCTGTGTCGTAAAGCGCAACGAATAACCCTGTAGGCTTTGACATTTGACCAGCTTTTGATATCACCTCAAAAGTTTCCACTCGGTAACACATTTGCTGCACTCAAATGGCACATTTTATTATGAATTCAAAGTGCATAGGCCTACTCAGTCGCGCTGGGTGCCATTTTGTCTGTACCGAGCGACCAGAGAACGTGGACCCACCGACAGACGGCTTTTCCTCACTTCAACACGCGTAAGTTGACGCATTGCGAGCGTACAGGGGCCGTGTTAAAACGGTCGCGTTTACAGACTGAGTGTCTAAAGTTTCGACTCGACGACTCTGTAAACAATATAAATTCGTCGTTTTACGACGACCGGCCGCTTTTAAATGCTAATGCACTTGTTTTCATTCAAATATAATTGGATTCAGCATGAGAACCGCGCGATTCCCGGCGATTGTCTCATATATTAGCGTGTTTAAATTGTTTACCTCTTAGGCAACGTATGGAGCAATTTTCTCGAGTTATTCGCCATGTTTTTCTCTATTTTGCACGAGAAACTCGAGCGCAGCACACAAGGCTGAACGTATTTAGATCTTCGCCTTGGGTGGCTCGCCGAGATGTCTAGTCGGTCGGCCATAATTATATGCACTCCGTACATGTTCCGACGAGGCCCGTCCGACAAATTGCGTGACTTACACACAGCCCTCCCATGTGTAGAGCCTGCGAACGTTCACTTCTCCACTTAGAAGGAAGGTGGTACGAAGCAAAAAGCTCTTGATGTATAATTGATGAATGAGGCCTTACACGTCGGAATAGCCACGACTTCTCGGTAAAATCTCTCACTGATATCTCCTCAAGTGATGTCTAAAGTATATTGTCAGGAACGTCGATCGTATAATAACTTTATCGAGGCGGAGGCATGAATCAAGTGCGTGTAGAATTGTGAAGCCGGGGGCGGCAGCGGTAGAGAGCGTAAGGGCTCTCGTTAGGTCTCGTTATCGCAATTCACGAGGAGCAAAGCTCGCCGCTTACTTTACGAGCTCGCCAGAGCCGACAACACTCAAAACGAGCGAGATATCGCGCCTCTGCGCCCTCCATTCCCATATCTGCAGGACAGCATTCTCACGCACATTTAAAAACGCAGATATCGTTTGAACCGGATTGAACCGGACGCACAAAATAAATCGCGCAAACGAGTTAATTTCAAAACGCCTAGTAATTTCCTGCAAAGTCCTGGCTAGGCGCAGAATCTATCGGTAAAATTGACGTAGTTTAACGAGATTACATTTAATTCGTGCCGCGGATAATTGTCTAATAACCTCAAAAGCGGAGCGGGCGGTGAGCGGCGGTGGTCCGGTTAATCGGCCCGGTGTATTTACACTTTAGTTAATCGACGGCCACTCACTTTACACTATACACGGCGGCCGCGCGTTAATCGAAGGACCGGCGTGGCGAGTACGCCTGCCCATTACACCTCAAACGCTTATCTCGGAGCGGACAGAAGTAACTTTTACATCGTCGTAATAAGTGTCTCGGGATCTAGCCCGACAGTTAAGTTGCCGGTCAGTAAATGATGTGATAAATGCAAAAATGGCGGCCACTTCCCGCCTCCGCGGGTAGCGGCCGATTACGTGTAATATTCGCGGAGTTGCAACACCGACTCCTTACTGCATCTGTTGATTCAGCTTCTAGATTAGATGCTATTAAAATGACGCCATTAAATCTGCAGTGCCAACATGTCTACAGTGAACGGTTGTAGTCCTAATTGCTTTCTATTGCTTCATCTGTAGGGGACTAATTGGTAAGGAGAATTGAGGAAATATTTTGGAGTTATACAACCAAATACTACAGAATAAGCGTTAATTGCCATTTGTTAAACAGAAATGTCCTTAACCTATGTTTTGGTAGGAATCTACAAATTTCCAGTTTTTATTTTCGAAAATGTTTTAATTGTTAATCAAACAGTATAGTTCTAAATCAGTACAGTTCGGACCTGTACAGAAGGCTTGCGTGAAGTAAGCTGCAGTATCCCCCCGCGCACCCCCTCCCTCGTCGATGCTTCAAGAACCGCAACTACGACGCCATCTTTACTTTACGCCCGCTTTCTGTGCTGGCCCAAACTGTTCTTCGAAATTTATTCCGTTTTTCAAACAAATTCACTGGATAGCGGCTGTTAGGACCCGGAGCAAAAAGAGCGATCAAAATAACTTACCTTCTTCCTTTGGTTGTTCCAGATGCATCTAAGGTCAGTGCAAGTGGCGTGCGCGGCTCTCCTCACGCTGGCCCTGGGGGCGGCCGGCGCCCCCCCCTCGGGCGCTCCGCACCACGTCGCCAGGCGGTCCTTTTTCAACCTGCAGTGCAAGGGGGTTTACGACGCCGCTATCTTCGCGAGACTCGACCGAATCTGTGACGACTGCTACAATCTGTTCAGGGAACCGCAGTTATACACGCTTTGCAGGTGTGTATTTTTGGTTTTGATTGTGTATAATTCAATAAGTAAGCCATAGTTTCAACACTATACAGACGAAATTTCTATAAAGATTTTGATATGAGTACTAGGCTAAGTTTTCAAATAAAGTCATTTAATTTGGCGCCGTGACCAGGATTCTGTTATTCAAATACATTGCAAGACATTTCCCTCAACACATTATTTTTAGCTCTATATAACATGTAAATAAAGCGTAAATTTGATTGTTGGGATACAGGAAAGACTGTTTTACGACAGACTACTTCAAGGGCTGCGTGGAGGTGCTTCAGGAGAACGACCAACTTGAACTGTTCAAGACGTATATAAAACAATTACACGGGGCCGATCCGGGCATTTAGGTACCATTCTGTTTTTATTTTGTTTCCTACCTGTTCTTTTCTTCCAACCTTTAATCAATTCACCCTTTCCTTCTACTAACAAAACAGTATTTGTGAATGCATCTTTTACTTTAAGTTCGAAAACCTTACCTCACCGCGTTTAGCGCCCTGTTGTCTGTTGCGATTTTCGGACGATTGTATTTCTTTATTTCTAATCTGGGGGAACACGTTTTCTTCACGCAATTAACACAACACTGCTTACTTTACCACTTTATCCTAATTCACAGCACTTTTAGTCATTTTATGCACTATTTCAGCACTAAGCACATCTTTTTGTAGGTTTAGATTTATCATCCATACAGTGTAGAAAATATTTAATTTACATTTACCTTACCTTGCAGTTTTCGCTTAAATTATTTTTTCTTTGTCATTATTTATTATCTTTACAAGTCATTGATGTACTTTTGAGTAACATGAAGTCAATATATAAACCTTCTCTTCATCAGTGTTTCATTTTCAAGCACTCTTTTCCAGTTGCAATTTCCAGTATCAATGATAGTAATTTACGTTATTTCCGTTCCAGGGCGAAATGTTTCACCACGCCCTACTTCAAGGGTTGCATGGAGTCTTTGTACCTCTACGACGAGGAGGAGCAGATAGATCAGATGATCGACTTCGTCGGGAAACGCTAACTCGCACTCCGCTATACAACGCACAGTTCCCGCCATATTGTCTCGTCCGCCATCTTGACATCCGCCTAGCGTAGCCGCCATTTTGTCAGAGTGAAATGCGATTCAAAATCCAACGCTTTACAAAGCAGAACAAAACTAAGTTCCTCCGGACTGACGTCTGCTTTCTTTCCTCAACGTATTCTAGTCGTCGTCGCGACATAAATTATTTATGTTTGCAACTAATTATAATTATTGTATTAGATGATGTGTATTCAGTGTTTTAAGGACATTTATTATTATGTATTAATTAATGTGTATATTTTATTAGGTGTTATTTAAGGAGCTTCGTGCGAGTCACGGGAGTTTTAAGTACATTAAAGATTTCGTTTTGTTCAGATAACGTTCGCCTCCTGGGTTCTTTATCGGCTAAGAATTGAGACAGATCTGTGGGGATTCGATTTGGTGCTGGTCATCTAACTGTGTCTCCTCTGTATGATAACTTCAGACTGACATAAGTTTTATGCCAATTTTTAATATTAATCGTTGACGCATTCCAAAATTCAGTATTTTAACATAACTTACGCTTTGTATTCTTTCGTTTTACTTTAATCTGTACTAACAATAATTTATATATCGAGTATTCTTTACAATATCATAGCGAATTAAGCAGTAGAGTAATGTATAGTATTCACACCAGTGGCTTATACAATACAGATAGCTCGAGTTATATTTGACTGTACCAGTTTTTATTTTTATTTAACCGGTCGCCTGAATAATTATATTTTAGAACAAACTATAATTTTACTGTACATGTTACGTTTTCAAGCTGTAAATTTACGTTATCTGCTTTAGAAATAGTTTTTTCTTTTTCGGTTGTATCGGGCGAGAGGTTGAATATTATTTAAGTATTATAGTTAGTTTTTAAGTATTTATAAAAAAAAAAATATTTTTATTTTCTTCCGACCTATTTAATATTTGTTACTTTTTTTACGTATTTATTTCTCTTTATTTTAATAATTTTAATCGAATATCGGCTCTTTGATGCCTAAAACCAACAGGAGAAACCAGTGACTTTTTATCTAAATGTTTTGCACAAATATCTTCCTACGAGTATTTTCTAATGATTTGCGGTTTATACTTACATATTGATTTTATGAAATTTCTTATAAACTCAGCTTATCCTTCTCTGTTATTGAATCTCATCTTTTAAGAACTACATTTTGTATGTCTGTTGGTAGTTTTTACA
This sequence comes from Ypsolopha sequella, assembly GCA_934047225.1. Classification (NCBI taxonomy): domain Eukaryota; kingdom Metazoa; phylum Arthropoda; class Insecta; order Lepidoptera; family Ypsolophidae; genus Ypsolopha; species Ypsolopha sequella. The sequence goes on along the minus strand of OW204002.1, from coordinate 3,718,530 downwards.
AGTTTCAATTCTGTGCAACTTGTAAAAAAGTACCCATCTTTCACAAATATGTCGATATACGTTAGAGTGGTTTGTGGATGCATACCATTAAGATTGTTACAAGAAATATGGTGCCAATTATAATGTCCCTATTGTACTGTTGTCAGACACGAAAATTCACAAACTATATTAGAATGATCACGAGAAATGTTTATAAATTAAGTGAACCTGTGGTATTAATGTATAAAAATATTAAATTATCAAATTATAACTCTATTTGTATACAACATTATTATAAAAAACAGCCAAGAAACGCTACGGGTTCGAATAAATATACATACTTCATTTGAAAATCACTACTGCATTTCATTTCTACCACCGCTATTGTATGGAGCTGAGTCAACCTCATCAATCAGTATGATAAATTGCTTTTATCGATGATCGTTCCCAGGTAATGGATTATTCATTTTAAAGCAGTCCATCCATCAGCCTGCTGGATATAGGCCTTTCCAACATTTCGCTACTGTTGGTGATCCTCTTGGAAGAAATGCCCACACTGGACACACGCTGTTGGTGGGCGCGGTGCCGAAACGTGACGCCGCTGCCCGTCACCAGTCTGTTTTACGTACTCTATTATATGGTGTATCCGTATATATTGTTTTATGTTAAAATTGTATCGCTGTTTATGTCCTGAACAAATAAATTAAAAAATATATACATATACTATTATACCTATATACAACGTGTAACAGAAAGGTGTAACCATATTAGAAGAGCTTATTCAGTCAATGGTATAGAACAACTTTTACTATGGAGACAATACTGAAATCTCGAAAAAAAAATCTGCCCTTCCATACATTTCGGCCGAGCGGCATTGCATTTTTCTATGAAACAGTAAAATTTTTTTTTCGAGATACAGTTTTTGTTCCATAGTAAAAGTTGTTCTATACCATTGGCTGAATAAGCTCTTCAAATATGGTTACACCTTTCTGTTACACGTTGTATATAAAGGCCGGCAAATTTGAATGGATATACCGCCAGCAATAGTTCCCAGGCAAGGAGATAGGCCACCTGTTTGAGAGCTGTATAATAACTTCGAGGGGGTCTCCAAGTAAGATGGTGGTACCACCACAGTCGAGCCCGGCATCACCCCTACCACTTTAAGGCAGTAAAATAACAAATTTAAGTGCATCTATAGCTTTTAAACAGCCAAAATGGATGTCTAAAATCGGTACTACGTAACGCTGATGCGATAGATGCGCAAATCGGAATACAACAGAATAGCACATGTCATATTTCTTTATAAACTTGTTACGTAATTTAAGACTTAAGATATCATCTCATGCGTCATTTGGCGTCATTATTCCTACTGCACTGTCATCGTGAGAACGTTTTATGTGATATAATTATTACAGTAACGTAAAAGTAATTAATGAGTTACTATTGCCATGACATGTTTTGACCTTTGACTGTTAAACGAGTCCTTATGTTTATGGGTCAATTGTCCGCGTTTGTAACAAAATATTAAGAAATAATTATAACGGCCAAAATACAAGTTTTAGCTACGAGGAATGTATATCAATAGTTTGCTATATGCCATAAACATATTTTTAATATAGCTATAAAACAATTGGCTTTTCCATAGTTGCGATACCAGCCGTAAATTCCTAAAATAATCTATTATCACGTTTATGGAAAATCCAATTATTTTGAAGCTATCATGATATCATTAAAAATATGTTTATCCATATAGCGAACTATTGTTAAAAGTTGTCTTAGCTAGAGGTTGTATTTTGGCCGTTATAATTATTTCTTAATATTTTGTTACAAATCCGGAGAAACGACCGACACTTAAAGACATGTAAGAATCACGCAAACAAAGTATAAGGAAAATAACACTTTATTTGATTTTCATTCTCAAAACTTACATTTAATTGATATAAAGTATGATGACATGATAACAACACAAAACAGTTTGTGCGAAGGGAGGCAAAATTCATATTAAAATTAATGGTAACAAACATGAAATGTATCATACTTACAACAATGCTAATTAACTTCAGAACACGAATTTGAAATTTCAGGTAGCTTTTTAAAATCTTTGTTAAAAAACTTAAAACTAGGTTAAATTTTCACTAAAATCGAAATTAAAATCATGAATTGATTTTGCTATAACGAGCGCACCGAGCTTTTTACACACACAAACATGTTTTTATAACTCTTATTTGAAGCAGTAAACAATCAAAATAAAATCTAGGGAAATAAATTGATATTATTGGGGATATATAGACTGTATACACGATGGAAACACGATTTGATAAAGTTGGCTCGATAGAACAAATTCACAAAGTTACCTCTTTTCGAGTAATTTTTTCCTCTTTTTCTCTACTTTTTACATAAATAAGTAATTTGATATGATGATTCATTTACTAAAATAAAGTTCATAGATAACTGAAGCGTTTATACACGTTAGTTTTTTATTTAAGAACAATATCATGAAAATAACAACAAATAAACATGGAAAAAGTGCAAACGTTTGGTTATTTTCCTTACTCTTTGCACATAAAGAAAAAGATAGAGACAAAGGCAAACGCTCGGTGCGCCCTTAAAACTAGTGCACATTGATAACGAACAAGTTGTCTCTTGTGCTATAAAAGTAAACTATCTTATATAATAAGCTATTAAAAGCTTTACAATGCAATAAGCAATCAATCTATGAAATGGCACACACCGATAATCATTAGGACAGAATGAATAATCATTTCTGTCTTTGCTAATAGAATTTGTCGCTTTAGGTAAGTGCGGGGCAAGGGAGGGTCAAAAATAAAATGTCGTCAGTATATTTTAGACGTTATGGCAGCTGAGATAAGATTGACTATTTGACAGTCCGCAACTTTGTAATCCTTTTTCCCACCCTTTAGTCTGTCAGGTTGATAAATAGTTGATTTTCAAGAATTTAATAGTTAAACTCCATTTTTTGGCTGATATTTCTGTAGAGCTCGGTTGTATCATTCTCATATAGCTGATGTCAGTTTTTGGCTGATATTTCTGTAGAGCTCGGTTGTATCATTCTCATATAGCTGATGTCAGTTTTATTTAGTGAATGTTTTGTTACTCTCAGCCTTCAAAATAAAGTCTTTTTGGTTTTCAGTTAAGCGATTTAGAAAATGTGTTATTTTGGCGCGTTATTCTGCTGAGAACTTTTGTTATTGGCTCGAAGCTGGTTCTGGTATTACTTCATTTGTTGTTACTATCTTGTCTAGACTCACACTGTACTTTTTATTAAATAATAACGTTCCTCCCATAAATCCCATTTCTCCCGATCCCGTGGGAAATTCCAAAAAATATTCCTTGTCTACATTATAAATGGAACTTCTGTGCAAAATTTCAGTTTTCTAGGTCCAAAGGTTTGGTCTGGGAATTGATGAGTCACTCAGTGAGTGAGTGAGTCAGGTTTAGTCTATAAATTTAACACAACACCAACACTTGCTATTTATTTCTACTCTGTTAAAACGCAAAAAAATATCAATTTAGTTTCAAAGACCTTGTGATCATTTTTCATCGAAGTATGTCCATATTTCGGACTCTGACAGCGAAGTGTTGCGTGCTGTTTTTTCTTTTGTCATGACAATGAAACGGTTAAAAAAAAATGTCTCTTTATTAGCCAAATTATTTATAAATATATTATATTTTGCTTTGGTAAGCTTTATTTTTTTTTTATTGTTTAGCATTAAAACAAATATTTTTTCAAACAAAATTTTTTTTTTGCATTCGACTGATGACGGCCCCATACCGAGGGTCGAAATATATCGAATATTGGTTTTTTTATTATTAGCCAAATAATATATTTAAAAATGAATTTATATTAAACATCCCCCAATGGAAAAAGGTGGCAACAACCGACATTTTAGGTTTAGGGTCTGGGATACAATGTTACTATCCCACTTACTCTGCGCTTGCGCTTACCAAAAGCCGCGTTTACTTAATTCGAAATAACAGTTGTTATATTTTGTTAAAATTAAAATATATTTTATGTCAGGCGCACAAAAGGTATTACGTTATTAAATAAGGTGAGTACATTATAAAAAAAAAAATGAATCTAAAATCACTACAAATGGAATGAACATCAGTAACTAGTATACAGTTTAATAATTAATTTGGCTTTTTCGGATATGACTTGACTATTTTAAATAATATATTATTTTCTAACTTATTACAATCACAATCAGTCTATCACATTCAATCAAGAATTTTGATGGTTTTTTTATAAAAAAAACAATATCGACATTTTAAGACAGGGATGCGATATTTGTTTAATAGGTTTGTATCAACAGTTGTTGTCTTTTTCTTTTCATATAGAAAGGAGTGAGACAAGAATGCTAAAAGCGTTATACAATTATAATATATGCAAAAAACAAATTTTCAATAAATTTTTTTTTTTTTTGCACACTATTTGTTGCTATTTGCATGAACTCATTTTTGCCAGTTTTTTTACGCTGGTGTTATTTTTTATTATACAACGTGTAACCGAAAGGTGTAACCACATTTGAAGAGCTTAAAAAAAACCGACTGTTTCATAGAAAAATGCAATGCCGCTCGGCCGAAATGTATGGAAGGGCAGATTTTCTTTGAGATTTCAGGTTTGGCTTCATAGTAAAAGTTGCTCTATACCATGGACTGAATAAGCTCTTCAAATATGGTTACACCTTTCTGTTAGACATTGTATACAACGTGTAACAGAAAGGTGTAACCATATTTGAAGAGCTTATTCAGTCAATGGTATGGAACAACTTTTACTATGGAACAAACCCTGTATCTCGAAAAAAAAAAATTTAATGTTTCATAGAAAAATGCAATGCCGCTCGGCCGAAATGTATGGAAGGGCAGATTTTTTTTTTGAGATTTCAGGTTTGGCTCCAAAATAAAAGTTGTTCTATACCATGGACTGAATAAGCTCTTCAAATATGGTTACACCTTTCTGTTAGACATTGTATATAGAATCTATGTCATATATTTATATTGTTCTAGAATTATTTATACACTAATAACTAAGTCAGAAAACCCCTGTACGGATAAGGTTAATAAAAGTTAGGCGTCGACACATGATTTAGCCTTTACATTTCTAGAATAATAAGTTTCGATAACACTGTTTATAGCCATTTTTTTCAAGATTAAATTATTGACGAAAAATGCAAAAAAAGGGTCACCATTTTACCAATAGATTTCAATAACACTTTCAACTAAATGACGCAATCATTTCGTCCTTGTCTATTAAAATACGATCGTATACTAAAGAAAGAGACAGACCTACGTTCACATGAGGTCGTCCAAGCAGAAGTCGAAATGGTCCTCCATCACTTTGTATTGGTCGCTCGAGAAACGCATACATTTAGGGCACGTGTACACCTGAAATTTATTAAAACTTATGTTAAAGTTGGTTAAAACCGACGGAATTGAAGCAAACGTGCTGTTAGGTATTTTACATATAAAAAAAGGACATGATGTAAGTTCAACAGCATCAACCAGAAGTTAGTGATGTAATCTGCAAATCTGATACAAAATAATGGTGTCAATGCAATAGTACATTGTTCACCGAGGGAAGAAAGGGGAAGATTACCAACGAGGGTGTAGTTTGAGGCCCGAGGCGAAGCCAAGGGCCTCAATACACACGGGTTGGGAATCGCACTTTCTCCCGAGTGATACATAGTGATTTATACTACACCTGCGAGGAAATAGTATAATTTTACTTTTAATCAAGATACAATAACAGAAACCGACTGACTCGCGTGCGATTGTCACTTTTTATTTCCTTCTTATTTTTTATTATGTACAGGAAAAGCAAGTGGCCAGTATCATTTTTCGAGTTTTATGTACGAGTTCGCAAAATAATACTGGCCACTTGGCCACTTGCTCATTCTTTATGTTATTTAAAAAAAAAACAGCACGTTAACAATGGATTTGCATATCTTTTTTCTGCCCGCTCAAGCACGTTAACAATGAATTTTCATACACTTTTTCCGCCAGCATATTTGTATGACAGTAATGACGTATTTTCTGCATCGTTTTCAAAAAAGTAAGAAGGTACTTTCCGAGCAGGTGTAATACAAATAAGAAAAATATTCAGAAAACAAATGATCCAAAAATTATATTATATACAAGGTGTAACAGAAAGGTGTAACCATATGTGAAGAGCTTATTCAGTCAATAGAACAACTTTTACTATGGAGGCAACCCCGAAATCTCAAAAAAAAAATCTGCACTTGCGGCATTGCATTTATCTATGAAAAAGTAATTTTTTTTCGAGATACAGGATTTGTTCCATAATAAAAGTTGTTCTATACCATTAACTAAATAAGCTCTTCAAATATGGTTACACCTTTCTGTTACACGTTGTTTTCAAGCTTCATAATTTATTTACTTAGTATAGCTGTTAATACTAAAAATACAACGAAAAACATTTTATTTACGAATTTCACAAAAATTGATTTATATAAAAACGGCTCACCTCAATACGTGTTATGATCGGGAAAGCCGACCAGTTTCAGCAGATTTAGACTGCCTTCATCTGGGCGAGAAAAGACGTAAGATCACCCAGATGAAGGCAGTCTAAATCTGCTGAAACTGGTCGGCTTTCCCGATCATAACACGTATTGAGGTGAGCCGTTTTTATATAAATTATGAATTATCCTCAAGTCTCATTTAATTCTATAATTCACAAAAATTGTCATCGAACCTTGATACTGAGCACTTATTAAATCTTCAGTATGAATTTGTCTTTATAAATAAATGTCATCTCATATTTAGTCTATTTAAAAAAACTATTTTTTTTAGGTTAGTACATCATATATTGATGGTAAAAGCACACTTCCTTGCGGTCACTTCTATGACAAAGTACATAGGTATTATTGTTAATGCAGTGTTACGTAAATATTTTGTAACATCCTGTTAAACAAACGAAAAACGTAGTTAACACCAAACTGCATGCTAAAAGACGACAACAAAAACAGCGGCAAAATTAACACATATTAGTTTGTTTGTTTAAAAAGACGTCAATAATTTAGTTGAAAAACAACACTTTTTACGAGCAGATTGATTTTCTCACCTCTCAAAACTGATTTTATTGTGTTTTGAAGATTCTCAATATTTTAAATTAACATTATATCATTGCAGTATAGAAACGCAGAAATAAAAGTAAATCTGGATGTGAGGAGCTCTGAACCGGGGTTCGATACCGGGACCTCTCGCTTACCGGGCGATTGCTCTTCTTTCTGCGTTTCTATACTGCAATGATATAATGTTAATTTATACCTCCTTGCGATGGATAAATCGCCAAGTGTTCAAACAAGTATTCAAAAAGTTTCTCAATATTTATTATCTGTTCAACTATGGTATTTAAAATACATACAATAATTGCTAATCTTTTAATTTTAAATTAAATAAACACCATAACAAAATAAAATTTATAACAACATTAAATGCAATTGGCAGTTGCAATTAAAAAATCAATGCAATAAATTATTTTATCTACTCCCGTATAGCAATAAGGTAATTGCAACATTAAAAGCAGTTTCATAAGTACCACATTGTTTATCCGATGTTATGTTATTTACATTATAACACCGCGATTCCACGTGCGATTAGCCCAATTTATTGTAATAATAAATTTATAATAAATTTATTTATTGCGCAAAACTTACATACATCAGTTGATGGGGCATCCTTTTAAGTACAAGATACATGTGCCAGGATACCCCGCTCTTCCATGCAACAGGTGATTTCCAACAATTTTAAATATTTTATAAATTATAATAAGTTACTTTTAAACAAAAATAAATATAAGTTTATCTTAAAAACTAGTTTAGACTTAGGTGGAAAGAGAGATAGGTTATATTATAACACCGTTAGAGAGCCAATCAATAACAGAGACGAGAAATAAGTCCCGACCTTATTTTTAAGCCACGCCTCCTTAATCCTGATTGGCCTTTAAAGCAGTATTACCGGGACGACGCAAACGAGGTTCATGAACGAGTGTTCTTCTTCTCATTTTTCGTAAAATTGTTAGTTGAAAAATATTATAAATAAAGATGATATTTTTGATGGTCGTAGATAAAGTATTGTGTGCAACTGAACATAATTAGACATTGGGACACTCGTGCGAAACTATTACGAAACGAACGAAAAGCACTTCGTGTCCCGATATCTCAAATGTTACAGTTGCGCAAAATAATATTTTAAATAACGATAGATCATGTGAAAACTGACAGACTGAAATCATTTGAGAACTGTTTAGCTATTTTAGTGTGCAATACCAAAGTGAAAATTTACATGTAATACATACATATACGCACGCTTCTCTCTTAGAGGAGCAGACAGAGACCACTACAAAAAAACAAGTTTTCTGGAAAATGAAAAACTACTACTGGGATCGAACAGGGTTTCATCCCAGCCCAAATATTTTAGCAAAACTAAGTTTATTTATTACCGCTTTTATTAAAAAAAAAAAGACGTGTTGTGTCAGAGATACAACCGTGAATTATTTAAGTGTATACTTCTTATGTCACCTCTATACTCAATTACAGAGGAAGAAAATAGCGGCCATAGATATATCATAACAATGATCGTGTCAGTGATGGCAGAGCATTCGCTTACACAGAAATATCAAAGTTTATATTATTCTGATCAAATAGCTTTCACTTATCATGAATTAAAAAACATGATAATCTTTAGACAGAAATCAAATGAAGGGTACAGGGAAAGAACAAGGAATGTCACATCGTAAGGAAGGGCTAGAATAGTAATAGTGTAAATAATGAAAACTTTTTTTTTGTTTGTTAAAAGGCAAAGTAACACCTTAAAACAGAGTTTAGCGAAAATGAACACACAATCTTATTTTAACCAAGTGAAAAAAAAACATATACAAATTATCCCCATATTTATTTTAGCCCGAAAATAAAAGATCTATTAAAGTTATTTATACATTTATTTTAGCCCTTACTTACCATGTGACATTCCTTGTTCTTTCCCTGTACCCTTCAAATAATCCTTCGTTAAAAATAAACATACATTAAAAATATACATATGCCAACAAAGAAGTATCCATTTCAAAAAAAAGATCTACAATAAACACTGTTCGACATGGTCCTGCAACATTTTCAATGTCCGATGGGACTTGTCACAGACCGGACAGTCGAATCTCGTGACGGGCGGCGAATTTTCTCGATCTTCCTCCGTTTGTTGCCGAGCGACGCTGGATGGCGCCACCGGAGTGGCACCGTTCAGCTTCGGCTTCTTTTTAACCTTTAGTTCGAAATAATACAGCTGACTACGATTTCTAGATCATTTAGTAGCACAATCATAAAGAGCTAGGTTGTGAAAATGATGAATGGCTGTTTATATTGAAAATTCACAGGCTACTTTATAAAAATATCGGTCGGATTCCATTTCATCTCATCTCTCCCAAGAGCAGTCTCAAAGTACGATCATTGCCAAACTTTGTGGATATAAAGTACTGCAACTTTATTTCTCAATGCGCTCATGCAATGCGACCTGCTTATACTAGATATAAATAAATCCTTAAATCAACCGCTGATTGCAAAAACCCACCATACGAGTAGGACTTTCTTCCCAAAAATTAGTTAAGTATACAAAAATTAGTTAAGTATACAAAAATTAGTTAAGTATACAAAAATTAGTTAAGTATACAAAAATTAGTTAAGTATACAAAAATTAGTTAAGTATACAAAAATTAGTTAAGTATACAAAAATTAGTTAAGTATACAAAAATTAGTTAAGTATACAAAAATTAGTTAAGTATACAAAAATTTGTTAAGTATACAAAAATTCTCAAGAGGCATCGTTACGCGCAAACCTCCATACAAACGCTGTCACCACATTGTGGGGTGTCTATGGAATATTATTATAATATTTTAGGCTGAGTCCATTAACATTATCTAGATCTACGTTTAAGTGGAATTAAAAATGCTGAAAGTTGACTAATATCTTACCAACAAACCCCTAATATACGTAAATTTAACTGTTTTTTACCAAAAGTGTAACCGAATGTGCTTTTATTGTTTTAGATTAAACCGAAAAATTAATACGAGTCAAACATCGAAAATGTTATCTAGATTAAAACTTATGTTTGAAAACGTGCACAGTCTTGCCAAAATCTGGTTTCACCTAAACAAGTTTCCAATTTCGCGTCCGCGACAAAATCGGCACGATTGTATTGTCCTCGCAAGTTTAATAGAGCGTGCACCTTACAGCGAAATGAAACAGCATAACATTTGGCCACACCCACAACTGAGTTGGTCGCATCATGATGTCTGTTCTTTATATACAGACACACAAATTAAAGAAAAAAACAACATATATTTTTGTTGTTTAAATTCACATAATACAGTATAAAATTGAGTGTAAAATAATCTATATCCTTGACTTTTAAAATATATAATACAAGGAAACTAAATAAATTGGGCACATGATTTTTAGCTTTAATAATAAATTACAATAAAAGCTCACAAGCAGATATATATTTTTATTAAGTTTTGTCTTTGTCCTTCGGTTTGTTTTTGCAATAAGCGGTCCAAATGAAACCACATAATCTACGGATTACACTGAATTTTCCCAAAAATAAAAATATATTGGACTTGGTCAAACTTCACAGGTTCTCAAAATTAGTAATATAAGGGTTAAGGCCCTTACTATTGCCAAATGGGTACTTTCTAAAGCCTACTCCTCGTTTATGGCCAAACCAAAAATAATGAAAAAATGTATTATGAATAATCAACTCTTAGACAACATATGCAACAGTTTTCTTTTTCATACCACCAAAACTTCTACATGAATTTTTTTTTTACTGAATGGTGTTTTTTGACCTCAAATTCCCTACTGCTCCTGAGTTGCTTGGCCGATTGAATTCATCTATGCTTTGATAAATAGATAAACTTTATAGATATAAACATAACTTAAGATTATTCAATCGAGTAATCACGTCCAAGTGAAAAGTATAATTTTCTCCTATTTCGCCCTCTCAAGGACGCAGCGAGCGTCGTAACAGCCATTATGCATTGCGCGCTGATATGAACGTTATTTCAATGTCGTTTCCGTTGATATTTGTAGTGACAAATATCGAGCTGCTAATTTGGCGATGGTAATCGCCTTAGCCCGCGTCTACTTTGGTTGTTATACCATACTCTTTGCTGGTGCGAGCTGGCAACGTTGGGACACCGCGAACTTGACGTTAGCAACGTTGCGGTGTCGTTCGAGACAAAATTCAAATACACCCGACGCGCCCCCCCTCACTCCCCGCCCAGCGTCTCGTTCGTTTTTGTTTTGAAGCGCGTCCTCTCTGTTATATTATTTTGTATTTTTCTTTACAAATTAAAAGCTTACTAGCAAAGTAAATATATGAACAAGAGATTTCAGTGCCTTTATATTGTAGTTATTGTTCATAGTAATTAATTTCTTTGGGAAAGTTATTCAGTATGATCAGTTTAGTCATCAGTATCTTAAGAGTTGATCATCCGCATTTGTAACAAAATTATAAATAAATAATTATAACGGATAAAATGAAATTTTTAGCTAAGAGCAATGTATACCAATAGTTTGTGATATGCATACATGTTTGTAATGATATTACAACAGCTGTAAAACTATTGACTTTTCCATAGTTGTGATACCAGCCGTAAATTCGCGTTGATTAAATTATGTTAAGGTGTATTAATTCGAAAACCATGTCGAGATTTAGGTTTAATAAGCCGTATTTTAAAACTTGTGGTCTAAAAAACCTCATGATGATAAACATTCTTACGAAGCTGCAACTTCCATTTGCCTTCATGTGACGCCACTTGAGAAATGGCTGTTTAGAAATGTGTCCTTTGCTATCAAGATTAATTTATTGCTCTTACGCCCGTGTATCATACTACGTTTTTCAATGCATAGTGTGAGGAAATAAAACAAATATAATCTTGTGAACTTTAAATGATGATTGGGTCAAAAGGACTGTATCCAGACCCGTTAAACAGTGGAATAAAAAAGTATAAAATTTATGGTGCACAGGAAAAGTTACAGGTTAGCCAACCATTGTAAATAAATAAAAAAAGTAATAATAATAAAGCCCTAGGGCAAAATAATCGACTTTCTGTTCGGTTTTGATGCATAAAAAGTGGGATTTCCGAGCACTTGCAGTGAAAAATTATTTATTTATATTTTGTTACAAATCCGGTGAAACAAGTCTTCAGTTTTATAAAAGTGTATGTATTTTGTAACGAAGTTCCTTGTAGCACGTTATGCTCCAGACGCTTGGCGAATGTAGGCTAGGCGGAAAATATTGTAACATTTCAACCGTTACGTTTTCATCGTATATTAAAGTAGGGCCACTGAGTGATGGCACTTAAAAATAAATAAAAAGACATTTATTTAACACACCATTATGGACAAAGTAGTACAATGTTCTTAAACGTAAAGTGGTATAGCACTGTTAAAAAGGACGGTGACTCAGCATATGTTCCTATACCAAAGGCATTAGGAACGCTGTTATTCTGCCACCACCATTAAAAGAAAAAAAAACATACTTAATTAACTTACTATTTACTTTAACCTAAACATATTCAATACAGTCAGCGCATAGTTAAAATATTAAAACAGAAAAATAATAAAACATTATTGTATTAGAATAAAATATGACAGCTGCATTTAGTGATGAGGTACATTTCAAATTTCGGTTAAAAATAAAAATCAAGTGTGAGTTTACTCAACATTGGACACGTCATTCAACATTCAATATAATGATACAAAAGGAAAATGTGCCAAAACCAGTGGCGTAGCTATCGGAGGGCTATGCGGTGTAGTGCCCCGGGGCCCCTAAGAGATGTTTAAATATCTAAATCGAAAAAAGTATTTTATTATCATTTATTTTCGTTTAGTTTAACTTCGTCATTGTTTTGTTTTTAATTAAATATTATTGCGTAACTTGGCGACCTCAAACACAACCTATAAAAAATGAGAAACTTTAAAAAAAAATCTTTTGTTTCTATACGAATTCTATTGCATAATAAAGTAACATTCAAATCGAAAAATAATAACCGAAACAAGTAGTACATCACTATCAACAATGAAGTATTACATTTTTTTATTCACACTTGCTTATAAATAATTACGATACTTTGTAGGCATTTAAACGTCATAGGCGCCATCACTCAGTGGCTCTACTGTATATCTTTTATACATTTCTTTATCGCTAACGCTTCTTACCACGTTTCATAGTACGGGGTGAGGTGATCGAGTTGTCCACGACACGTCTCGACTTTATTTTCCACTCAATTTGGCTATCAGTAAACCTGCAAAAAAAATATTTAAAGTAAACACATCTCACCATATTCCCAGTAGAGCTACCCTTGGAGCCAGCAGGCGTGGACGGGCTTGCAGCAGAGGCGCGCGGGGAGGTGGGATGCGGGACAGAGGGCGTGGCTCGCTTCTTTTTGCTCATCGCTGATTGGTATATCGCCGGGTTGATCTTTCGGACTTCTTCCAGCTAGGAAGAAATTATGACAGTTTAATAGTAGTTTATGCTACAAGGGCGCAAAGGAATAAATTACGAGGACGATTTAAAACACGATCGTAGCGAGTGTTTTAAACGTAACCGAGTAATTTATTGCTTTTACGCCCGTGTATCATACTACGTTTTTCAATGCATAGTGTGAGGAAATGAAAACAAATATAATCTTGTGAACTTTAAATTGTAATTGGCTCAAAAGGACTGTATCCAGAGCCGTTAAACAGTGGAAAAAAAAGTATAACGTCTATGGTACACAGGAAAGGCTGCAGGTTAGCCAACCATTGTAAATAAATAAAAATAAAAAAAAAATGAAGCCCTAGGGAAAAATAATCGACTTTCTGTTCGGTTTTGATGCATAAAAAGTGGGCCTTTACGAGCACATGCATTGAAAACTAATTGATGCGACGGTAGCTGGCCTCCCAATCTTGGACCCTGGTTCGATATCCGGTCGGCCATACACCAATGAGTTTTTACGGAATTTATGTGCATAGTATTTGTATCACCTAATACTTATCACTTGCTGAACGGTGAAGGAAAACATCGTGAACAAACCTGCATGCCCTAAAAAGCATGTATTTGTGCCTGAAGTACGGCGATAGGGCTCACCACCTATCAGTTTGGGACGTAATAATCGTCGGTGAAAGAACAAGCGTACCAATTCATCGAAAAAATAATGTTACTACAGAAGATCTACTGTTCAAAGACACTTAAATAAATAGCTGCTCTTGTACCGCAATTAGGCTCGCACAGCGCTGCATGGCTAACTCTTTCTACCGCGTAACACTATCCCTTCTTCACCCACTGAATGGTTCGCTCCAGGGCGAGCCGCCGATGTTTTTAGCCTTGGCTAGGTGTGGACTGTAACTTGAATTTCACACATGGGAACACATCTGACACCCCTCGAGGATTCATGTCATGACGATATATGTATGTACCAGTTCTTTAAGGTCCTCGTAGCGTCTCTGCGCGGTCCGCAGGTCGGTCGCGACGGAATCCTTCTCGCTCGCTAACTTCTGTCGCGACTCGCGTTCCGCCTCGAAGTCGCCCCTGCAAGTTGTACTAATGTGAACTAGATATACTACATGTCTAGTGCTTAACCACAGAACTATTAATAAGGAATAGAAATGCAATGAAAGCCGTGACTGCGACGCACCAATTTGAATTTTATGCGCCGCGTATGTTACTAACTAGGCAATACTACGTTATTCCAAAAAGTGGCGACAGCGGTGCTAGTATAAAATTTGTGTCACGCCATCCCCACGCTTAACTGAGTAGGTTCTAGTAGGCCTAATATGATGGACTAAGAGAAGGCGGCATAAACCGCATCTACTACAGCTCTATTTTCGCTGTTTTAGGATGCAAAATTAAATGCAAGTATGGCTACAAGAAAACGGTTTTAGGAGACTAACTTTAACTTTTGCACTATTTCTCATTCCCAGATTTTGGTAAAAAAGTAGTCATAGAGAAAAACGGTTATCTTCACCAAAAAAAAAAAAAAAAAAACTGCTCTCCCAAACGCATCGGCGCTTACCTGCCAGACTTGCAATCTATATTCCTTAAATAAGCCAAAACGCAGCTAGAGTAGACGTTTTTGGTATGAAAACGACGTGAGATTTATGATACCTGCTTAGAATGAAAACTTTTCTATGTAAAAATAGTTCATTGCTAGACATTTACTTGAGCAGATTTCCAATAACTATTCTAGCAAGTAAAAAATTATTATTTTTCCAAAGTGGCGGCACTTTCGCATGTTGTAACGCCTTAAGACTTTTTATAGCAAAGTTGACTTACTTGTAAACTTCAATCTGCGCTTTTAGCAGGTCGTTATCTTCCTTATCCTGCTGCATTGCTGTGATGGTGGACAGGAGACCTTGCATTTCCTCTTTAGTAGATTCTAGTTCTTTGCCCCGCGCCATGAGGGCATTCGTTAACGCTTCTACGTTCGCCGTTGTGGCGGTCGGTTTGGACGACGGCTGGAAGAGAAAAGTTTGTTAAGAGGTGTCACCACGCGCAAACCTCCATACAAACGCTATCACAAAATTGTGAGTAGTCAGTAACAGAACACATAAATTCAAAATTTGCTTTGAAAAGGCGGGTTTTTCACAATCCGGCTGCGTAACCGCATTTAACCGATTTCAAAAAAAAGAGGAGGTTCGACTGTTTTTTTTTTAACGTTTCTCCGTAACTCCGTCATTTCTCAACAAATTAGAATGGAAAGTCATTATAATTTTGTAGGCTGTGCCCATTGATATTATCTAGATCTATGTTTAATTGTGATTAAAAATCGTGAAATTTGAGTAACGTCTTAACAAAAGATCTCCTAAAATACGTATTTGACGGGTTTTTAGCAAAAGTGTAGCCGAATGTTTTAGATGAAATCAAAAAATTTATACGAATCAAACATCAAAAATATTATCTAGATTAATAATAACCAAAAATATGTTTGAAAACGTGCACAATCTTGCCCAAATCATGTGACTCCTGAAACAAGTTTTCAATTTTGTGTCCGCGATGAAATCTTCTTGGTCTTCGCAAGTTTCACGGAGCGTACATACTAGCGAAATGAAACAGTATGATATTTGGCCACGCCCACAACAGAGTTGTTAGAGTCATGATGTCTGCTCTTAAGTGTGGGAATCTTCGCCACTCTTCTGATTACACGAAATGCGAACAAAGAAGTGTCCAATTCAAAAATAGAGAGAAAAAGAACTCCGACACATCGCTGCGGAGTTCCCATTCTTTTGACGTAATCATAAAAATGTTAGTACATGCTAAACTACGGTCTATTACTTTTTGGGTAATGTTACGGACAAACAGACAGGCAAAGAAATTAATTTGAAATGGTTGTATAACGATTTCCGTTATTCTCTATGTCTAAATAAAATGGCTGGAAAAGCTAAGAAAACCAAAATCAGAGCAGTTTGCGGCAGGTACTCACAACTTCTTGTTTGCAGAGAGCCTTTTTTAGGAGTTCCTTGTGATCTTGGAATATGCCCTCAAATATCGATAGGGTTCCTTGAATTTGACCTCTGAAATCAAAATGAAAAATTTATTAAAATCATGGAGTAATCATAGCCAACGAGAGTTTGCAGTTTTTAGGGTTCCGTACCCAAACGGAAAATGTAGATCCCGAGGGGTCTGGGCAGCTGTAAACATACTTGTAGCCATTGATATTACAAAAAGGAAGATACGGTACGATCTTATACCGTCAACTGTAAAATAGACCTCTTTCTGAACAAGCGCTACCGAACGAAAGAAATAGAGCGACGAGCTTCGACAGAGGCGCGAGCGAGACGAAGCGAATAAATATAGGTCTATGGGCCTGCATTTAAAAATAACATAAAATAAATAAAAGATGTTTATTTGTCTTCAATATTAAAAAAATTGTAAATAAAAAATTAAATTGGGTAAAATTTTGTCAAAACAATATACATAATAAATTATCTGAAGAAAAAACGGCTTAAGATTCGGCAAGTTGCTGTTGGACATGCAAACAGCTGCCGATTTTTAAACTTAACCTAAAAGGGTCGTGGAACACAACAATGTGAACAATCAAAAATGTGTATGTCCACGTGCTGGAAGCAGAGTTCCGTATCTCACCTTTTGTTTTATTTAAGCTTGCAGCGTGTGCAATACTCACTTATTATTCAAAGAGTCGCTGTGTACTCTCTGCAACAGTTGCTTCACCTCGCACAGACCTGACTTGACGTTGTCAACCGAAGTGCGGTCCAGCTTGTACTCGTGGAGACTAGTCACTAGCCCCAGCGCGTCCATTAGACTCTCCGATATGCTGGAATACAAGGGGTTCAGTAGATCAAGACAAGACAGTGTATCAATACAAGGCAGTTAAGTTCGAAAGAAAAAGGAAGACGCGCTAAAGTTTTAAAAAATTGTAAGAAACGAGCCGAACGAGCGGTAGCTCAGTCGAACGAGCGGTAGCTCAGTCGAACGAGCGGTAGCTCAGTCGAACGAGCGATAACTCAGTCGAAAGAGCGGTAGCTCAGTCGAAAGAGCGGTAGCTCAGTTGAACGAGCGATAGCTCAGTCGAACGAGCGATAGCTCAGTCGAACGAGCGGTAGCTCAGTCGAACGAGCGATAGCTCAGTCGAACGAGCGGTAGCTCAGTCGAACGAGCGATAGCTCAGTCGAACGAGCGGTAGCTCAGTCGAACGAGCGGTAGCTCAGTCGAACGAGCGGTAGCTCAGTCGAACGAGCGGTAGCTCAGTCGAACGAGCGATAGCTCAGTCGAACGAGCGGTAGCTCAGTCGAACGAGCGGTAGCTCAGTCGAAAGAGCGGTAGCTCAGTCGAACGAGCGGTAGATCAGTCGAACGAGCGGTAGCTCAGTCGAAAGAGCGGTAGCTCAGTCGAACGAGCGGTAGCTCAGTCGAACGAGCGGTAGCTCAGTCGAACGAGCGGTAGATCAGTCGAACGAGCGGTAGCTCAGTCGAACGAGCGGTAGCTCAGTCGAACGAGCGGTAGCTCAGTCGAACGAGCGGTAGCTCAGTCGAACGAGCGGTAGCTCAGTCGAACGAGCGGTAGCTCAGTCGAACGAGCGGTAGCTCAGTCGAACGAGCGGTAGCTCAGTCGAACGAGCGGTAGCTCAGTCGAACGAGCGGTAGCTCAGCCGAACGAGCGGTAGCTCAGTCGAACGAGCGGTAGCAAAAAAAAAACATTTTGTCGAGAAATGACGGAGTTCCGGAGAAACATAAAAAAAAAACAGTCGAACCTCCTATTTTTTTGAAATCTATTAAAAGCGGTTTCGCAGCCGGATTGTGAAAAACCCGCCTTTTCAAAGCAAATTTTGAATTTATGTGTTCTGTTTCAATTAATAAGAAGGCGGGTTTTTTACAAATTGGGTGGTAAGAAATAAGAAATCATTCAGATCTCAATGAACTTTGCCCATGAGTCATACTCTCAAGCATGTCAAACTTGCGGCCCGCGGGCTGCATGCGGCCCTCTACGCATTTACCGGCGGCCCGATCCAAATTTAAGAAAGCTATCTGATGTGGCCCGTGAGCGTGTCCGCAGATAGAATTACCCCTCAAATTGATAATTTATTTAAAGACAAAAGATTACAAATTTCTTGGAAAGGATTTTGATATATTTTTATATTATTTTACTGTTAATTATTAAATTACATGTACTAATCTATATGCAATGAGTTCTTTTTCTTTATGGTTGCGTTTTGCGGCCCACTGTTTCTACGGTCTTTATGCGTTTGGCCCACCAATGACTTTGAGTTTGACATGCCTGGACTAGAGGTTTGCTTACCCATGTGTCATAGAGTTGAGTAAATCGGCGAGGTGCTTGAGTGTTCGGTCGTACAGTTTGACGTTGGACATGTAGCTCGTGAACTCTGATGTCGAGGTCTCAGGTTCAGAGCTCAGAGATATACGGACTGGTTGGAACACCTGAAAGGGGTTGTAAACACCTTATACTGGGTGTTAAGGCAATATACGAAAAAAATACGGGTGTTTCTTTTAGGTGTATTTCATGAAATACACGGAAAGTTATAATCAGTTTCTGGTATATACATTTTGACTATATAATCTAGGGTTTTGAAATTGGAAAACATGTTTGGATAAATTTTCCTCGATATAAATAATTGTTGAAATGAGGTCTTCAAACACACTTTTTCTCCTCGTTTGACGAATAGGAACCATATACAGAACTCAAACATATTTTATTAGGTGTGTTTTAACAATATCTAGAGATTTGATATTTGAAATTTTGCCAGCTATTTTAGTTTTTTTAATAAAAATATAAAACCAACTTTTTTCCCTTTTGCCCTGAATCCGCCCCTCTCGCACAGCGCGATTTTTTGCTTGGATTGACAGTGACAAAAATAAAATTCGCATAGCCTCTTAAGATAAAGTTGCGGAAGCCGGAAACTGGCGATAGTACTCGTCCATACGAACAGTTTTTACTATGGAGCCAACACTCGAATCGCGAAAAAAAATCAGCTGTTCGATAGAAAAAATACATAGCTACCCGACCAAAATGTATGAAACAACAGATTTTTTTTCTCGATTTCTCCATTTTTTTTCCACAGAAAATGGTTCGTTCTTTCGCTAGTTTTCGGCTTCCGCAACTTCATCTCAACATCCTGTATACAACGTGTAACAGAAAGGTGTAACCTTATTTGAAGAGCTTATTTAGCCAATGGTAGCCAATCCTGAAATCTCAAAAAAGAAATCTACCCTTCCATTTATTTCAGCCGAGTGGCATTGCATTTTTCTATGAAACAGTAACATTTTTTTTTCGAGATACAGTGTTTGTCTCCATAATAAAAGTTGTTCTATACCATTGACTGAATAAGCTCTTCAAATATGGTTACACATTTCTGTTACACATGGTATAGCTGTATTATTGTCATATGGAGTGCGTCCATTGGCGGCAGAAGGGAGGAACTAAATTTAGATAGCGGAATACGGCAACAAATCCCTCATGTCAGTAATGATATTTAATCGACCGCCCGAATTCATACTGGATACTCGGTTAGTGATCAGGAACAAGGTTCTACAACCGCTTTTTTCAAAATCAGAAAAAAAGTGCTTTGGGAATACGAAATGGACTAGTTCAAATACAATTCTTAGTATAGGCAGTACGAGTACGGGACCAAAAAAGATTTTATTTTAGTTTCGGAGGACGTTCAAGAAAATAAAATGACTATGAAATATAATATAAAATAAAATTAATATTCATTATGTTTGTGAAAAATTATATAACTTTTTAGGGGGGGGTTTATACCTCAAACCCCCCCCCGGCTACGCCCTTGCCTGACGGGTCATTAAACATTGTTCCTGATCACTAACCGAGTCTCCAGTAAGAATTCGGGTGGTTGATTAAATTTCACCTTATATTCAAAAGATCTTGAAACTTCAGAATAGACAAATAGAAGAATAGAATAGAAGAAAGACGAAATGCCTGAAACCGAGTGGAAAACTATCCCGGCTGGCGTTAACCGAGATACAATCACTGCACACATAATTATTATTAGAAATCAATCAGAAACAAAGTACCAGCAAACAAATATTTTCAAAAATTTCTTCGGCTAGGATTCAAACCAGCGGGTCTACCGCGTAATTCTGATTTTCATCAACATCAACTTGAGATTGAAATTTGACGTGCGTGCAAAAGAGATGGCATGTTAGGCGGGCGTCGTCGCACGCACGTCAAATTTCAATCTCAAGTTGATGTTGATGAAAATCAGAATTACGTGGTAGACCCGCTGTGACCTCTGGTCACAAGGCAAGCGCGCCACCAACTGCGCCGGTCCTAAATTCACCGTTCCAGCTAAGAACCTCGGTAGCACGCTTGCCTCGCAAGCAAGAGGTCACAGGTTCGAATCTTGGCACCAGTTTTTTTTTCAAAATAACTGTTTTATTGAAATTTGTTTTTGATTGATTTCTTAATGCACTGAATTTCGAAATACGACTGGCGCGCCCGAACCCTCCAACCTTCCCACAGCCATACCAACTCTATGGTTTTAATGCCTCTTCGGACAGACCTAGACGAAACCATAGATTAAGTATTGTATTACTACCTATAGACTGTATTACTACGTATAGATCGACAACTCCCATATATCAATTTTTTTACGCGCCCTTACGGCACTAGGTTGTGTTGGTTGTGTTGCAAAGAAGCATAATTTGTTTAATTGGCTGTAAATAAACTGTCATGGTTGCTGTAATAGTTTTGCTTAGAAAAACTAGATGGCGCTAAGTTGACAACACTAACAGTGAATATTACAGCGCCATCTATTATCGAAGTAGGCATTATTTTTATGTTACGTGACATCGCTGTGCCACTAGCGTTATCAATCGGTATTTTTTAGCATCGTGTTCGTTAGAGGATTTAGCAACGCCATCTAGATTTCGTTAGTATTTTAAACCTTTTTTGTGGCTAAAAACTGGGAACTGCTAGTCTATAGATAGATTAGATTAGATTTATTTATTAATAATAAATATAGTTACATGTCAAATAGATTACAAAGTTATACTTAAAGTATAATTATTATAAAATTAACTATAAAATTATAGAATAATAATATTCTTAGTCAAAAATAATAACAATAATAATAATAATTGAAAAAACAATAAATTGTATTATGATTAAGTAATGTCAAAAAGATTAATATTCTATGTAGGTACAATTAGGTACCACATCTGTCCAAAAACTCCTTGACCGTGTAAGGCGCAAACTCGACTAGCAGTTTTTTAAGCTTGCTTTTTAAACTAGTGAGTGATGGTGCGTTCGTTATCTCAGTAGGCAGCGAGTTGTACACATTTATACCGAAAACGCGAGTACATTTGTGAGTTTTCTCGAGTCGATGGACACGAGAAACAAGTTTATTGGCGCCCCTTGTCGCATATTTGTGAATGTCTTTGCGACACCGAAATTGTGCTAGATGTTTATGGACATAAATGCAAGCTTGATAAATAACCATTGCAGGCAGTGTCATCACTTTCTGGTCAATAAAAATGGGTTTCGCCGTGACGGACTGATCGTAGACTTGTACAATTGTACGCACAGCTCGCTTTTGCATGACAAAGGCCCTTTCCCAATCAGCCGCTATACGTAGTAATACTTAGTCTATGACGAAACTGACAAATACTGTCACTTCTACTGGCCGTGACTTATCACCACCCTGAGAAGCGGCACCGGGACAGTGGTTACTTTGTTTTTTAGGTAGTATCTGGACGCTTTTCTTCCTAGCTATCATCGGCGCTTTCCATCAGGCGTTTAAGTGACGAAGCGCAAGCCGATGGTGACGAAAAAAATAGAATGGTTTAAAACATACCGTGGTCTGCGCTTCTTTGAGTCTGTTGTGAAGGTCGTTTATCTGATCCTTGTATACTTTCACTATATCCGACGTCCCAGCCTTCTGGCGGGAGAACTCCAGCTGAAACACGGAAAAAGCACTCTTAATGCTATGGAATACAGACAAAACATCAAAAATTTGCAACTACCGTATGTTGAATAGATAAGACGGATTACACTTCCATCCATAAGACCAGTTCGTCCGCATCTGGACATAGGCCTTTCCAACATTACCCCACTGTTGGCGGTCCTCCTGGAAGAAATGCCCATACTCACACACGCTGTATGGGCGCGTGGTAATTGCGGTACCGAAACCCTTACACCAGTGACGCCGCTGCCTGTCACCAGTCTGTTTTATATAAGGCCCGGCAATTGTGGAAGGATATGTCGAGGGCATATCGTAGAATTGGGAAGATCGTTATGAAATCGTAAATTTGACAAAAAGTCAAAAATAAGTGCGACGACCAGCGGACCGAGGAGGAGCGTGTTAGGTTTACATGTAAATAAATTTGGGGAACCGAGCGAAGCGGACCAAAGCGGAGCAGAGCGAGGCGACCTTCCTAGTTTTAACAGAAATATGATTTGCAATTCTAGCTGTCCTCTGAGCATAATTTCGGGGGGGGGGGGGGTTGGGAGTAAGATGTTGGTACCTCCACATTCGAGCCCGGCATCAGCTCTACTACCCAATTACACTTACATACAATTTATCCGTGTCATCTTTTAATTATAATTAAGGCGCACACATACCCTAAATTAACAATTGAAATAACGTTCATACCAGCGCGCATTGCAAAGTGGCTGTTACAACGATCGCTGCGTCTCCGGATAGTGCAAAATAAAACAAATAATACTTTTCACATTGACGAGATGAACGGAAAAAAATTTAACTTTAATTTTATAGATGTATAAATTGTCTGTAATTTGGTGAAAATGTAATCAAAATCGCTTCAGGCGTTCGGAATCAGTAAGAGAATTCCCGCGTAAATCATAGGAAACTATCGATTTTTGTTTGACGAGAGGAAAAAATATATTAAACTTAAAACTGATTGTTGACAATATTATGCTTATTGTTATTTTTTTTTCTAAAAACTGAATAAATAATATTTTTAAGCCTTTTTTTGGGCGTTTTATTGTTTTAAATAGATTATAATATATAAATAAAAAGTATTAATTTGTTTCGAAATATATTTCGACCAACTTGTGGTCGTCGTTAGTCGAATAAGTAAATAAAAAAGATATTTGACATGTACATATAGATGCTGACATTGACACATAATTCTAAACTATTTCATTATATATTTTTTTTCTAAATATTTGGACTACCCGTGTAGGAGTAGGCCTTCAAATACAGGTCTAATATTGCAATTAGAGTTGTATTTACCTAAATAGTTTCAATAAGTTTCTTACTTTGACACTCTCCAGATCCAAAATCTTCAGTTGTGCAGTTTTAAGTTCATTCTGTAAGGCGGACACTTTAACTTCAAGTTGTTGTATTGTTATATCGCGCTGTTTACACTCTTCACTCGACAACCCTTTCTGAAAGAATAATGAGTTACATCTTCACTTAGATATATTATTTTAAATTAAACACACTATAACAGCTTTTAAAGTTTTTTTAAAATATAAATATACTGATTAATAGGATATACAAATATACGGAAATCTCAAGATATATTTCGGGTCCGATCTGGACCCGGCATCAGTTGAGTTTTGATTAAAATAAATAGACATTTGTGTCGATTCGGCACAGAACACTTAAATTAAGTTTAGTCCTGTCAATTAATGACATATAAAACCTAGACTATTTACAATCTGTCTTAATATTATCTCATTATAATAGTTATATTTATTATAAATTATAATTAATAATGATGATGATGATGATGATTATTATTATTTTAATGTTGCTTGTTTAAGCCGTCGCCATAATGTGCACCAAGTGCCCATATGAAGGTGGATTCCCATATCCTGAGCTGTATGTCCGTGAGTGGGGGATGAAATGATTTAATGTTTCTTACGGTGAAACACTGATCGAAGGTTAGGTTGTGTAGGCGTGGGTGGGTAGAATGTTATTTATTATTTTGGAAGTGTGTCGGTGCTGTTAGTTAGATATTTGAGGCAATAAAATAAATGAAAAACGGTTATCAATATATCATAAAAGCAATCACAAAATCAAACACTCAACATTCCAAAACATGATTATGTTTTTATTGTGAAATCTATCGCTTTGAATACTCTAATTATTATTATTAGAGTGCATTACAAACTTGAAATCAATCAGAAACAAAATTAAAAGCACAAATATTCATCGGGCAAGGATTTGAACCTGCGACCTCCTGCTTTTAATGTAATGCACTCTAATAATAATTCCAAAACATATCAAAAATTCAAAAAAATTTGAAGAAAATGTAGTTCTGAGCATACATGGGTTAAGTGACAAGTTGAACAAGTTGTAAGCAAAAATTCGAATAACTAGACATGACAGTCAGAAATGATAAGCACTCGCAAGAAATGACTCAGAGAGTGACTCACAAAGCTCGTCGACATTTGTAGTTTTATTTGTAAGTCTTCGATCGTATAGTTTAGTTTGTTGATCTCCGCTACATACTCCTCTTCTTTCTTTGAGTGTTGCAACTATAAAAAATATATATACTTGGTTTTTAGGGTTCCTTACCCAAAGGTTAACCAACTGGACCCTATTACTAAGACTCCGCTATCCGTCTATCTGTCCGTCTATCACCAGGCTGTATGTGATAGTTAGACAGTTGAAATTTTAACAAATGATGTATTTCTGTTGCCGCTATAACAATAAATACTAAAAAACAGAATAAAATAAATATTTAAGGGGGCTCCCATACAACAGACATGTTTTTTTGGCGTTTTTATAGATAATGGTACGGAACCCTTCGTACGCGAGTCCAACTCGAACTTGGCCGGTTTTTTGAAAAAACATACTGACATGTATGTACAGTACTCCCAAAGTAATAATGCGCATACCGAGCCAAGCGACCGGACGTACCACGTGATCGTATTGCTTGTATAGAAAGTGTAAGGAAATACGAACTTTGCCGAACAGTGGCGAAGATTTGTATGCTCATTATAACTTTGGGAGTACTGTATACCTACCAATGTATATATACTTGCCAAACTACAGAAAACAAAAGTCTCAATAGACCCACTGGATCTTATTTTATGGATCTACTGAGAATGATCGAAAAAAATATACACAGTTGTTCGGTCAACAGGAAAAATGGGAAAAAATCCAACTAGTTCGGTCAACAACACTAATTGGAAAAAAACACTAATTCTGTTAATAGAACTGTACAACAGAACTAATGGGAACAAAGGACATTCCCGCCAAAGATTTCAAAAGTAAAGATAAGCCCTTACCGTAGTATGAAAGCACCAAAATATTTCTACCTTTAAATGGGTGACTCTCACACGTTTGGAATCAGTGCTCATCTGAACACAGTGATAGTTGGACGCCTGAAGTGCACTTAAAGTTAATAATTTTAACAACTTTAGTAGTCTGATCAGTTTGCTAACCGTAGTTAGACAGATTGCGCACTCATAAGTGTGCGCGCGTCGGCATTATGTTAACGCACGCATTCAAAAACAATGAAATAGATTTTAGGTCTAAACATCTAAGGTGTAACTACAAAACGGTGTTTAACTTTAGACAGTGTTTAAATCTGTTGCTGTCACTCTTTTACGATATGAAAGAAAAGGCGACAACAACAGATTTAAACACTGTCTAAAGTTAAACACAGTTTTGTAGTAACACCACTAAACTTTTGAAATCTTTGATTCCCGCCCTTTGCATTTAGTGAATATGTACAGTCATTGCAAGTATTCCAACTCATCCTTTCCTTGCGGTTCGATTCACACCTACATTCAAATGTAATTTTTTCATGATTCAAATTATCCCTAACATTGAGCATCTCATTTCGCATCAAGTAAACTGACCTCTGTGACCTTTCATTAGAGTTTAAAATAGTGTGCTCTGAGCCATGGTTGTTACGACACCGGAAACATAACTCTCTCTCAGAATACACGTTTTTTTTGCCTCAGTACAATACTAATAATAATAACCCATTCAATGTAAGACCAAGACTTTTTTACTTCTTTAGTATTATTATAGATATGTCGCCGCCGGATGGTTAAATCAGCCTCCTAATTGGACGCCTAGGTCGTTAATTAAATGGTGGCATCCAATTAAATGGCTAGGCTGCTGGTTGTTTAAGTTAAGAGCGGTTTCGCAGCCGGATTGTGAAAAACCCGCCTTTTTCTAATTAATCGAAACAGAACACTTAAATTCAAAATTCACTCAATAGTTATTCAACAAAAGCTCATTACATATGTATTGTGTATGCTGCCATCGTAAAGTTTCCATTGGTTTCTGTAACTTGGAATTTTTAAATTTTTTAAATACGAAATTTTCAAATTCAAAATTTTTTGTTTTGTAATTTACAGAAAACAACTGAAACTTTGCGATGGCAACATACACAATACATAGGTAATAGGGTTTTGTTGAATAACTATTGAGAGAATTTTGGTTAAACGTTGCGTTCAACCAATAGGCTTAGCATTTTGTAGCCGTTTAATTGGATGCCGCCATTTAATTAACAAACTAGCTGTTCAATTAAGAGGCTGATTTAATCACAGAGCGCGGCGACATATTCCATGGTCTACTATAGTATAATAATGAATGGGATCGCACCCTATTTTCGGGTCAATGGATGGACTGGGTTTAGTTGTACAGTGTCATATCAACTTACACACATTGGACTTTTATTCGGTAATTTTCCAAATTCCATGAGGAAAATTTGTTTTGGTAAAAGAATAAATTATTATTATTATTTCTTTGTGCATGTTTTAGTTTTACTTGTAATTAAATGTAACTGTACTTTTATTATTAGTTAAAATATGTTTTTCTAGTAGCTTAAACGTGTTCCTGTGTAAATTTTTATCTGGGGGCTCGCGTAACAGACTAACTAGTGCGGGGCCCGCTGTGTAATTGTTACTTTGATTTTCTTATTTTGGTAAATAAATATTTGTGATTTGTGATTTAATCATGTCAAAAATATTAATTGCAAAATCGCTAAACTGTACTACATTACCTCGGCACTTTTCAGTTTTTCCTTCAATTGGTCTCTTTCCTTAGACGTCACGTCAACGATGGTTTCAAGAGATTCTTTCTGCCACGTCAGCTTCTCATTGTCCACTATCACCTGAAATATGTTTACCAATACTGCTCTGTCCACTATTTTGCATTAATTCTACCCAAAATTCGCTTAAGGGGCTTCAGAAACTAAACTGCGTTTTAAGACGTTTTGGGATCGCACGAAACTGTATATACATACAATAAAGCCGATTCTGAAGGCTTTAATTTTAGTTTTAGTGCTGTCAAAACTTAAAATTTTCCAAAGGAATTTAGCTTCTAATCCTGACTCTTACGGACTATTTTGTATCGAAGAAAATTTAGTTTTGACAGCACTAAAACTAAAATTAAAGCCTTCAGAATCGGCTACAATAAGTTATTAAAAACCTTTAAAATGCTTTTAAAAACGTATAGAATATTATTATTACAAAATATTAGTTACAGCTGTTGCCCGCGACTTCGTCCGCGTGGAACAAGATAATGCGGACACATTGGGAATCCCGTAACAAAAAGTATCCCAGTTTTTAAGTTGGATAATAAGTTATCGAACAGTGATCTCCCTTCCTTCTTTCTTTGTAATTCATGTCTCACTGCTGGGGATCATACAGTGGTAACCGCAACAAAATCCGTTCAGTAGTTTCTGCGTAATGCATGAAATACGGACAAATTCCAATTGTTTTTTTTGTATCAGTGTCTAACACTGCTATTTTTTTTGGAATATCTTTAATGTACAGATATATTTCGACATGTAGTCGGCTTCAGTGGAATTTGATACAAATTCCACTGAAGCCGACTACATGTCGAAATATATATGGAAACTATTATTTTAATAAGTGTTTTTATATAAATATATAATATAAACTGAATAAAAAAACAAATAAGTTATCTTCAATATTTAATGTACAGACAGACACAGCTCGTTTTTTATCAAGTTTTTGAATAGAATTTAATATACTTACTTAGCTTTACATATTTCAGTTATTTATTATAGTACCTAAGGTCTTCGACCAAAATAAAATGAATGGACGGGCCAGGGGCCTTGTCTTTACAGTTTCCTCACTCATAACGAGTCTAAGCAATTGGATATATACTTCAATACCTAATTTTTATTTTTATGTTTATTTTGCTTTTTGCACTTTGTAAATGCACAAGAAGGTATTTTTTCGTCAGTTATTTGGATGGCATGTAATAATAAGCGTACGTGTCACTCTTCTAACAGACAGAGACAGAGATGAAGTGAGAGCCGGCGCTCACTTTACAGACTTCAAAAATCTGTACGCTATGGCCCGTCCATTTATTTTATTTTGGTCGAAGCCTAAGGTTGTATTCCAGATAATTCACAATCGATGTCACTGTCATTGTCTGTACAGCAGCTGTCACAATCTGAATCTAAATCACTGTCGTATCATAATTGTATGGTTAGTTCCGGTACGTGTGTTTCTTTGATTCGATCTTTTACCTAATATTCTCCGTGTAATCTATCTACATACGTGATTGACCTCCCTTTTCCAATCATACATTTCTCTTCTAATTATAAACTACACGAACAAAAACCACCAAACTGATGCAATCAGGCAAAAAACCAAACGCACGTAAGGCGATTGTGAGTTTGCTAACGGTACTGACACAGTGACGCGGCATAGGTGAGAGCGGTAAGAAACGCGGGGGTCGGGAGGGGAGCGCGCATTCCGCTCGAGTCTCAAGTTAACTCTTGCGGGATGTACTAGGCTTTTGTAATGGCACATCGGCTAACTTCGGCTTCGTAGAGCGTTGTCTCTGTCACCGTACTATTAGTGCTTCGTGCGATAGAGATAGACTGTATTATACAACGTGTAACAGAAAGGTATAACCATATTTGAAGAGCTTATTCAGTCAATGGTACAGAACAACTTTTACTACGGAACAAACCACGTGTCTCGAAAAAAAAAAAAAACGACTCATAGAAAAATGCAATGCCGCTCGGCCGAAATGTATGGAAGGGCAGATTATATTTTTGAGATTTCTACATAGTAAAAGTTGTTCTATACCATGGACTGAATAAGCTCTTCAAATATGGTTACACTTTTCTGTTACACATTGTATAAGGTGTTTCAATTTAAATGGAAAGTAATTTAGGAGGTGATTCAGTATCGTTAATACATCACATTCCACTGCAAAGCACATTTTTTTGCGCGAACTTTTTTTTCACTTCTCAGTACAAAGTGGTTCGATCAGCTGACTCAGTTTGTATGGACAAGTGAAGAAAAAGTTCGTGCAAAAGAAAAGTACTTTGCAGTGGAATGTGATGTATTAACGATACTGAATCACCTCCTAAATTACTTTCCATTTGATTGAAAGACCTTATACAAAGTACCTAAAGTAAGTAATTACTTTGTGACAGAACTTTAAACAAACGCTTACCGTATCTGCTAAATAGTTTGCCCGAAGATATTCGAAAAGAGACAAATAAATTTAAATTTAGAAGGTATCTTGAAAATTATCTCTTAGAGACACTCCGTGATTAATCAACTGTATGTACCTAATAATGTCTTTTGTTAATCTCGAGACTCATTCCTACAGACAAACTGTTTATTTGTTCTGTATAATCATTTAAGGGGCTGCACTATGTTAAAATTCAGTCCAGCGGGTCTACCGCGTAATTCTGATTTTCATCAACATCAACTTGAGATTGAAATTTGACGTGCGTGCGAAAGGAGTGGCATGTTAGGCGGGCGTCGTCGCACGCACGTCAAATTTCAATCTCAAGTTGATGTTGATGAAAATCAGAATTACGCGGTAGACCCGCTGATCTAACGCGCTTGTTTTTTAACTCTCTATCCTGCTCTAATCAGATGTCGCGCATGGAAAAGTTTAGTTATTTTGAAATCGTGGCTCCATTATGACATTAAAATTAATTTCTTTATGTAATAAATATGGTTTTTTCTCGTTAGTATCTGCGTGTGTTGGTTTCGTTTCAATCGGTTTTGAAACACGGAAACTGAATCGCTTTTTTCGTGAAATTTATGTTTTTTTTTAAAGTAATATAATTAATGGAAGATTGAAAGTATGTTTATTTATAAAGTGTAATTAATAATTGCCTTGAGTCACAAAACACGCCATATTTTTTTCAAGTTTTTACCACCTACATTGACGGAACTGAATCCAATACAAAACTAATGTTTAGCATTGTGGAGCCCCTTAAAAAAATTGCGAGATTTTCTTATTTCAGAAACTGGGCCTAAGGCTATCATTGCGCTCTGGTTAAAAGGAGCTGGGCAGTTGCTGTTTCAGATTCTACTCCAATAGAGGCAAAAGAGTATTTCAATGTACCCACCTGCCTTCTCTGCTTTTCAACCAATTCCAACTGCGCAGTCAATTTGTTTATGACATCATCGTCCGGTGACGTCACGAACTCGATTGTCGACGTCGGAGCGGATTTGTCGGACGATTTGTCGGACGATTGGGATTTAGTGAGACTAGCGGGCGCGGATCCGTTGAGTTGAGAGTTGGGTGCGCTTGTGTTCTCTATGAGACGAGACATGTCCTGTTTTAACTTCTTGTTCTCTTGGCGAAGCTGAAATACATAATTTAAAATTAAATTATTGTGTAACGTAGATTTCTGTAGAGTGGGGAGAGTGATTACTCTACTGTTTTAGGTATTTTCTGCGACCGCCCTTCATCCTATAGGTTCCATTCATCAGGCGTGAACTAAATGAGAATTAAAGAAATTAAAAATATATATTGTCGCGACATGAACGCCCGGGGGATGTTCTAGGTGTTTCCAAGTGTGAACTGTGCAATGCATGCATTCATTAAAAATCCCTGGCTTAAGGTTAAACGTCAGGCGCTTAACGCAAAGTGCAAAACTTAACATTGTTTTTCTCGTTTAGCTGTTAAAATTGAAAAACCTTTTGGTATATGGCAATTGACGCCAATAGTTCAGTATTAGTGAGTTTATAAACCATGAGTTTGAAATTTAATGCACAATTAGTCATGATCTTGTCCAAACAATGTTAAAACCGCATTTTAAGTTGGTTTTGAGATGATCATGACTAATTGTGTGTACAATTTCAAACTCTTGCTTTATAAACCTCACTAATACTAAACTATTGGCGTCAAAGGCCAGACTAAAATGCTTTTCAATTTTTTTATTTCTTAACAATAAAAACAAAGTTAAGTTATGCACTTTGCGCTAAGTGACTGACGTTTAACTTTAACTAAAACAAGGATTCTCAATATGCAAATGGGAACTTTATAACGGTAGGGAAATCTCTATACACAACGATCCTGACATACCCCTTTTTGGCTTCTTCCACATTTATCAAAGAGTCATTTGAGTTAATGGTTCAGACTTGGCACTTAGAAGATTTATATAACATGACAGAATAACAGCGTCCCTTCGCTTCTGGCTTAAGGGACAAAAGCTGAGTCACCGACCTTTTCAACAGAACCTGTCTAATCCTAAATAGTCTTTAAGTATTATGTGTTTTGTGTTGTGTTCTGTTGAATAAAAATCTTTTTATTTATTTTATTTTATTTATTTATAATTTTTTTAAGAGCGGTATCCCAACCTTATTGTGAAAAACCCGCCTTTTTCTAATTAATCGAAACAGAACACTTAAATTCAAAATTCACTCAATAGTTACTCAACAAAACCTTATTACCTATGTATTTTGTATGTTGTTATCGCTTAGTTTCCATTGGTTTCCGTAAATTTAAATTACAAAAAATTACAGACATTATGTACAGAAACCAATGGTAACTTTGCGAATGCAATATACAGAATACATAGGTACTAAAGTTATGTTGAATAACTAATTAATGAATTTTTAATTTAAGTGTTCTGTTTCAAATGATTAGAAAAAGGCGGGTTTTTCACAATCCGGCTGGGAAACCGCTCTTAACGCAGCGGACGACCTTTCTCTTTTTTCAGGATAGCTTTCATTCTCCTTTTTTGAGCCCAGCTTTCATTCGCCAAGTGTGTGAAGTGTAACGTGTGATTGTAATTAGATAACTTGGTTCAAATTACATTAAAACTCCTAAAAGTTTAAATACCTTTTCAACCAGCCCCCTCGTCTCGTCAAACTTCTCCTTGTGCATCTGATGCGTCCTCAACATGTCCTCCTGACAGGACGCTATCAGCAGAAACTGGTCCTTCATGGACTCGTTGTTTTGTTTCAAAGTCTCCTTCAGGATCACGTTCTCGTCGAGGATCTCGCCGAATTTCTTCTGCAGTTCATCTGTGCTCTTGTCTTCGGCGAGGATGGAGCTTGCTACCATCATACTGGCTGGTGATGGCTGGAAGAGGATGAGGGCAAAGATGTTTGTATGTAAGATGTAAATAAATTAAAAATTAAAAAAGTATACACACAAAACCCCAGACCAAATGAAAAATCAAGACGGAGCGCAATTCTTGAAGCAGGCCAAAAGTGAGACAGTTTCGTGTTCGTACCCGTCTTGAAACTCACACATTTGTCTGCCTCAGTGTTTACTACGCGGCAGCACTCACCAAGCACATACATGTTTACAAAACCGGCCTCAATTCAGTGTTGACAGCGCTCCGTCTCGAATTTTTGTTTGGTCGGAGATAAAAAAAAAACATCGTCACTACGTATACTACATCATATCTCCGAGGGGATGTCAGAGGTGATTCCGAGTGTGGACTGTCGATAGAAGAGTCAAAACTCGTACACCTTCTTTTCATCGACGACTTTTACTTCCCAATATAAACTCTCCCGATCCTGTGAGAATTTCGAAAAATCCAGCCTTATTCCTTGTCTACGTTATAAATAGTACTCGTCCATACAAACAAATTTTGCTATGGAACTAAACCTCAAATTGAAAAAAAAAAGGTGTTTGATTCTAGTTTCAAAGGATCTGCCCTATGTATTTTTTACTGAATTTGACACACGACGACAAGCCCAGGCGCGTGCCCAGGAGGAGTCAAGAATGACATGATCCCCCCCCCCCCCCCAAAGCCTTAGCATGTTCCAAACGAAAATATCTTTCATAAATATTTATTAAAATACAACATATTTCCTTATAATCAAAGAAATATTCTTGGTGACACCACCCTGTTTTGAAGGGGGCACGCACCTGAACAAGCCACTTTTCTGCCATTTCATCAACTGCCAAAAATCAACGTGTCAACATTCTAGAGCAGCGTTTCTTAACCTTTTTTGTCCACGACCCCTTAGGAAATCAAACACAATTTTAAGGACCCCCTTAATAAAAAAAGCAGCAATAAATTTCAGACCATTTATTTAAGTTCTACAAATTCCAAAAAAATATATACTTTTTCGTATAAAATACGATAATGAGAAGGTTGGTGCTGCATTTCTGCAACTAAATTACGATTGTTTACAACATATTTATGACTGTTAAATGGTTAGATTAGGCTGCGGACCCCCGTACATATGCTCGGGGACCCCCAGGGGTCCGCGGACCACAGGTTAAGAAACGCTTTTCTAGAGGAAACAAGGTATCAGTATTGTTTAGGTCTTATAACCCATGAGCAGGCATGGTATCGCGTATCGCTATGTCAGTTTTGTTGATTAAACCACCTGACATCAGTACTATTAGGCACAAAAAAAACTGAAAGCTAGATTAAATTTAATGCGCAATTAATTTTTTGCTTCCGATGGTTTTGTATGGTTTTTTTTTAATCACAATGCTATTTATAAAGACTAACAAAAACTGTAAAAAAGCTAATTCTAAAAAAAAAACTTACTTAAAGGTCAAAAGAAAATGTTTTTGTCAATATTATTCGTATAAATGTGTTTTTTTACCAACTGATTATGATTACCCGAGAGGTCACTAAGTTTCAAGGTCACTAGAGGTCCTGTGCGAGAAGCTACAGAATGTTGACTGATGTATCACAAACCAAACACGAGCTTTTTGTTAAATCTAAATATCTAGATTATACTTTGGTAAAGTCCCTTCAATGGTCTCTACTTATGTAGTACACATACCTAGATAAAAGTTAAATGAGTCATCAATATACATATATAATAAAAGAGTAGAACCCCGTGTGTCTGTACATGAAAGAAAAGTAACAAAAATAGAAAGTGAAAGTGAAAAGTATTTATTTGCCACAAAAAAGAAATACACACGCACAGATTTTTTTTTTTAATAAAGTGGCAAAAAGGGCCAAACTCAGCAAAAGCAAATGCAAATGCTGCTAGTTGCAAGCAACTGACAGCGCTGGTTTTCAGTTTGTCCCATAGAAAGGGGGTGACTAAAAACGAGTAATAGATAGAACACAAATCAGCGATTTATAGAATTATTTGCTGTCTGTCTGTTTGTTTGTTTGGGCACATCTCCGAAACTGCTGAACTGATTTTTATGTAGTTTTCACAGGTGGATAGAGCTTAATTTGGATTAGAATATAGGCTTTGTTGTATTAAAGTCGGATGTCGAAAAAAAAGTTATCGCCATTTAAAGATTTTTGGAGTTTACTTTTCTACTGTTAGAAGTTACATTGCAAATAATATTATATAATAATATATATTGCAATGAAGGCCTATACACGTCACGAACGACTGTAAAAAAAAAAAAACAGAAAACTTTGGTTAGAATTATGTAGCGAACAAAATTTTAGTACATAAAAATCAACAGGTGGCGCTGTTCATTATTAGAACGCGCATAAATAAATATTTAATTATTTCGTTTAAATAGCGTCATCTATTTTAATATAAAGTAATTCGAATTTAGTTGCAGCAATTGTATAACAGATAATACCTTCTTTGATGAAACGGGTTAGGTACTATAACAATTGAAAATTGTAAAGCTAAGTAACTATTTACCAGAGGCACATTGTCACCTCTTTAATATTTGTATGCCTTTTAGGCTAAAACGTGATAGATCTAAGCTCTTCGTTCACCATCTTTTATATTTTACTCATGTTTTAACAAATAAATTTCTTTGTCTTTGTCTTATTTTAAAATCCATTCAAAAACTGTAAAAGAAAAGAGCTGTGTCTGTCTGTAGCGGTGTAGGATAATGATACAAAAAAAAGGAATTTTTGTCGATATTTAATGGACCACGCAAAAACTAATGAACGGGTTTCGATGCGGTTACCACTGTACGATCCTCAGCAGTGAGACATTGACAACAAAGAACACTGTTCGATAACATATTATCTAGCTTGAAAACTGGGGTAAATACTTTTTATTGCGGGATTCCCAAGGGATTACACTGTGGCCGCATTATCTTCTTCTACGAGGACGATGTCGCGGGCAACAGCTAGTACTAGATAAACACCGATCAATAAATACTCTGCATCATCAGGAATCTCTGATAAGTACAGTCAACATCAAGTAAGCTTGAACTTACAAGCTTTGGTCTCTTGTGATTTGCATTTGTATAGACAAACAGATTTAAGCTTCATTATAAGTGTTTTTTTTTGGCAGTAAACTGAAAACTGTACAAAAAAACATAGAAGACGCGTTCCTAAGAAATTGTCATGAGAAAATGGTACGAGACATGGAAAATAGCAAAAGGCTCACGCACGATAAATAAATGAATGAATGAATCGACAACACAATACATATTAAAACAGAAAAACCGGCCAAGTTCGAGTTGGGACTCGCGCACATAGGGTTCCGTACCACCACACATTACTGGACATAAGCCTTTCCAGGACTTTGCCACTCCCGGCGGTCATTCTGAAATAATTGCCCATACTCACACACGCTGGGCAGACGGGTTGGTGAGCGCGGTGCCGGAACCCTCGCACCAGTGACGCCGTTGCCCGTCACCAGTCTGTTCCATATAAGGCCCGGCTATTAGGGATGGATATACCGCCTTCCATCGGTCCCAGGCATGGTGAGCCTCCTGGTTTTTTGCCTGTGAGCTGTCCTCTTACTGTCCCCCGAATTAAGATCCAAGTAAGATGTTGCTACCTCCACAGTCGAACCCGGCATCAGCTCTACCACCTCTTTGAATACGGTTTTCTTAATATCATCGTAGTGACCGTGGTCAACATGTAATGGGCTAATTAGGCTATAGTATAAGGATTGTTAATAAAATAACCGCAAAGCCAAAAACTGTCGATACTACTGAAAGATTGAAGAGACAACGCGAGCGAAGCCGCAGGCAAAAGCTGGTATAGAATATAGAATAAAAAAAGAAAGTTACATAAATACAAAAAATATTGATTTGCGTATAGGTCACTAAAATTTATATAAATAATACTATACTGATCGCAAGATCTCGCTGCACGTCGTAAAACATGTTT
Organism: Ypsolopha sequella; assembly: GCA_934047225.1. Lineage (NCBI taxonomy): Eukaryota > Metazoa > Arthropoda > Insecta > Lepidoptera > Ypsolophidae > Ypsolopha > Ypsolopha sequella. Next base: position 3,681,792 of record OW204002.1, on the reverse strand, counting down.
TGCGTAGTGCTTGCTTCGAGCAACTATCGATAGAACTAAAATAGTGAGTAACGTATGCGCTTCATAACAATTAGAAGACGATCAAGAGATAACGGTCACTATTATTATTTATTTGTTAATGAGGGTAATTACGATGACGATGACTTTTAATATTATTTAATAATTAGTAATCATTAATCAATCATTATTATTTCTCTTTGTTTATAATTAAAGTTTTTATTTTTAAGTTAATACAATAAAATAAAATTATTTATTTATAATAAATGCACATACCAAAAAATAAGACTTATTGTTTGATTTTAATTTTGTAAACATTTACCGATAACATATCGATACGCGCGTTTTGGTTCACTACGCGTTGCCATAAGACCCCTAAGTGAGAGTAAGCGCTCAATATGCTTCACTGTGCTCGCACTTTTAACTGCCCCGCGTGCAGCGAGATCTTGCTACCAGTATAAATAGTATCATATCTATGGTACGGGTACTTTCCCAAGGTAGATACTGATGGATGTTTCGGTATGCTTTGGTATCAGTGGTAATATTCGCTGATAAAACAGATATCATTTATCAAGTTGGTACTTAAGGCCCTGCCATTCCAAAATTAGCATTTTGTTTAATTAATATTGTCAGTTCGATATCTCCTTCAAATACAAGTTAAATATATGTTACAAAAGAGGATATACTCTAAACACAAGTTGATCTAAAAACGTAATTAAGTTAACTTCACTCAATAGAAAAAAATCACAAAGTAAGCTCGTCAAATTGCGAATAAATGTGTTTATAGCAAAGGTGTTCAACGGAGAGAATTAAAACGTTTCCTGAATTTTCTTTACAGATAACTAAAGACACTTATTGACCCATTTTATTTATTTCTCAATACTTTTTCAGAAATTCCAGAAAAACCTCGCAAATTTACCGATTATGCGTGCTCGCAGCGCACGAAGCGAGCGTTCTAATGTAGACTTTCTGACAATAACATTGAGTTCAAAATTACTTAATACGATTATTGTGTTGGATGCGTAGGGCCTTAATAGTTACTGGTTTTTATTAGTAATGTATGATACAGTAAATTACCTTTGGAGATTATTATACAAATTAGGTAGGTGCATGTTGTCTACTTGCATTGGAATAAATTATAATCATATGTATGGTATTTGTAGCAAGAAAAACAAGTTTAAAAGAAGTCAGCAATACAAAATACCTACAAAGTAAAATGTTTCATTTACTTATGAATATGGTTGTGAATGAATTTTATAATAATAATAATAAATATGATATATAATAATAATAATAATACATGATAAATAAATTTTCTTCTGTTATAGCATGTTAGTTCTTAAGAGTCAATATTTGCATACTATATATTATGGTAAAATGTGCTGTATCCAATAATAAAAAGATGTAATAACACCTATATGTATTTAAAACGCATGTTTAAGCAAATAAAATTTTACTTTACTTTACTTTACTTACAAACATTAAGATTTAAATTACCTAAAAAGTATATTAGTGTTGATTCTGTGTAACACGGCTTAAATATTTGATAGGATTAACCTTATTTTAAGTGTCCTGTCTTTTTGATACAGAAAGAAAAAGACAAAAAGCTTAAATTAAGTTAAGTCCTGTCAAATAAGTTAAAACATGATACAGTTACACCAAATCAACACAATTATCAGTTGTTAAATAGTAAATATTATTGACATCATTTATTCTGCGAATGATAGGTATCAGATTTCGATGAGTACAACAATTTGCTTGATCATAACTTAAGGGGCTCCACAATGCTGAACTGAATGAGAAGGACTGTTTCTGACTTTAAGTGTTATTCTTATTTATTTTAGTTGATTGTACCGTTTTATGTTTGTGTTACTATCTTTAATTATTGTAATTGGTTTGTCCGTTTTAATTAAAGTAAATAAATAAATAAATGCTAAACATCTGTTTTGTATTGGATTCAGTTCCGTCAATGTAGATCGTAAAAATTTGAAAAAAATATGGCTTGTTTTTTTGACTCAAGACAATTATTAATTACACTTTATAAATAAACACACTTTCAATCTTCCATTAATTACATTAATTTTAAAAAAGCATGAATTTCACGAAAAAAGCGATTCAGTTTCCATGTTTCAAAACCGATTGAAACGAAACCAACACACGCAGATACTAACTAGAAAAAAAAATCTTTATTACATAAAGAAATTATGGTTAATGTCCTAATGTAGCCGCGATTTCTAAATAACTGAAGTTTTGCGTGCGCGGCACCTGATTAGAGCAGGATAGAGAGACAAAAAACAAACGCGTTAGAGCAGGACTGAATTTTAGCATTGTGCAGCTCTTTAAGGGTTGATTCTCCGTATTTGTTACAAAATTTAAGAAATAATTGTAACGGCCAAAATACAACTTTTAGATAAGAGCAATGTATAACAATGGTTCACTACGGGATTAAACGTATTTTAAATGATATTATGGTAGCTTCAAAACAATTGGATTTTCCATAAAAATTATTTTAGAAAAATTAAATTAATAAATTCTAATATCACTCTTATGGAAAATCCAACTATGTTGACGCTACCATAATAGTGATTCGGTGAAACACAATTTAACTTACTTGACAGGACTAAATTTAATTTAAGCGTTCTTTCTTTTTCTTTCTGTATCGAAAAAACAAAGACAGGACACATAAAATAAGGTTAGTCCTGTCAAATAAGTTAAGTCATATCATACCGAATCGACACTAATATAATTTAAAATATGTTTAATCAATAAATAGTGAACTATTGTTATACATTACTCTTATCTAAAAGTAATATTTTGGCCGTTATAATTATTTCTTCATATTTTGTAACACATTAGGAGAATCAATCCTTAATGAGAGATGGGGTAATCTGAAAACCAGCGCTGTAACGTTGCCTTCAACTTACAGCAAATGCTGAAATTACTCCACTTTGCCTACAGATAGGGTACTTAAATAATTTATTTTTGTAACTTATTGTAAGTATTTAGTTTGTGGCAAATAAATAAAATTTTCTTTCTTTCTTTCTTAATAATTATATGTACTGTGGTCATACAATGCTCAGATAATAGACCTTTATAGCCAGTAACATATTTTTATCAAGATGTTTACTATGCATTAATTCTGCATACCTTTGTAAACACTATTATGGTGAAGGCGTTGCAGGAGCTGAGCGCGCAGATGACGTCACCAGATTCAGACAGTGGAAGGGTATTCGTAGCTGAGCAATGTACATAATGTAAAACATGATAATTAGAGAATCTATCCACAGCACAGTAGTTCTGGCTGTGGTGACATGGAAAGTAGTATATAAATATTTGGACTAAGAGCTGACCTTTGAAGTTGTCTGCTCTTAGTCCAATGAAATGTAGAGTAGCTTGTTTCCTTTTTTTATTGGTAAGCGAAAGAGACAGGTTCATAGCAAAGGAAGATGGAATGGAATAGATAGTTCTCTGATGTGTGACAGGTTAACATAGACTGGGTGCCCTAAATATATTTAGTGTGCATACAGTCAAAACCTGATATAGCGACATTGAAGGGACACATACATACATACAGTTACATTAGTTGTGTAGTTATATTATTATAGGTACATATCTATCTAGTATAGGTATAGGTTATGTTATGTTCATTTTCTAATCTCCATATGACATGAGATTTTTCTTCAATAGAAAACACTTTTCTCTTTTTTTGCGACATGATAATGCATAAATACACGGTCTAATCAAAACCAACACTTATAAATCAAGCTGTCGCTCACGCAGTCATTTAGCGCACTAAACAATTGGTGTAAAATATGCAAGGTCAAATGGCCGGGAAGAGGTTCGGATGAGGTGGGAGAAAGTGCATAGGTAATAATACGCGCCTAATTATTCCTTCAATGCTTATCAATAATATTTAAAATCGTCCGTATTGTTTTGTTTTGCTGGGACAAGAAGCGGTCGGTCGTTATAGTCGATGAATATCGATAAAGTTTCGTCGTTGTAAGCGATATGTCACTGTATCCGATGTTGTTATAGGCGGTATGTTTGCTGAATAGTTTACTAGAGATTCCGGCGGGACTTTACAATCTGGCTGTAATAACCGATCGGTCGTTGTCAGTGGCGTGCACAGAACTTTTTGCTGGAAAAGCACGCAATTGGTCAAGAACAACAATAAAAAAAATATGAAAAAATTTAAATATCGCTTTGAAAAAAAAAAGTTTGTATAGGAAATTTTCACTCTAGGGTAGACATTGTCTACCCTGGCGTCATACAAAATTTTTTTTTTCAAAGTGATATTTAAATTTTTACATATTTTTTTTATTGTTGTTCTTGACCAATTGTTTGCTTTTCCAGCAAAAAGTTCTGTGCACGCCACTGGTCGTTGTAAACGATGTCGTTATAATCGGTTTCGACTGTATATGTATTTCAATAGTCAATTCCTTAGTACAGTTCTGGTCCTCTAAAAAAGATGCATTGGATGAGTCATATTATGATTCTGTTGCAATGCAGTCTTTTTTGCAAGCGTGAAAAAAATCTGACTCTACCTTACTTTCAAATCATTTTATGATTGACGCAAGTCAGCCAGCCTTTTAGATCCTCTGTTTATTCTTAAATGCACTGATGTTTGTCTATCTCTCTGTCTCTTTTTTCTAAGAATCTGTCTCAAAGAGATAATTTCTTTGGTCTCACCGTAGCTAACTTTACGTGAACATGTTTGACGTGAACTGTGGCATTAAAATTACCTATTTATGAATACCATTATAAAGATAATACTCACGCCATCCCCAAATTTGAAATAAGCTTTGAAAGCCATGTTTGCTTCTGCAGGGAGGTCTCTCATTGCATCCTCCATGTCGGCTTTGTTCATCGGTGAGTCACCGACAGGAATCCCATTGCACTTCACATCCAGACTGGTGCCCGGAGATGTACCCAGGATTATGAACGACTCCTCATCGTGGTTATCTAGCTTTGTGGCCATCTTTGGCATAACCTATGTAAAAAAGGAATAGTGGAAAATTCGTGTGATTTTTTTTTACAAGAGGGTGGCATGTTATTTTATCTCGGTACATATTGTACGTACTACGTACATTTCCCCTGTACGTCTAGACTAAAAGATAACAAACAATACTGCTGATAAAATTTTAATTTCTAAAATTATGATTATGTTATGATTAGAAAAAGTGGTTCGTAACAAGAGAAAACAACTTACATTCATACGCGCTTTGAAGTTATTCAAACACCTGTGAAGATGAAATGTGTTTTGTTTTATCACTGAATAAATTAGAAATTAGAAACTTTATTCTTGTTTAGGGTATGTATTAAAAATAAATACCACAACAAAATCGGCAGAGGATATTTTCACCGCAGCAACCATGTTTGCGTTAAATAAAAACTATATGCATACACAAGTCACAACGCACACATGCCTGTGTTTTTTTTATGCAGAGTCTAGTATTGCGACTTTGGATACATCGTCTTTTTGAACCAGATTTTATTTTCGTAGACTTCAAAAATGACCATTGTCCATTAAAAAAAGCCATAAAACAAATGATTCTGGTAGATTACTGTGTACCTAGGTAATCAATCAAACGAGTTTTCTTATTTTCTAGCGATTGTGCCCATTATAAAACGGTGGCATTTATTGTTGTTGTGCCTGATCATTTCATTTTAAATCGCGAGTCAATATGTAAGTGCTCTACATAGTCAAACCAGTGGCTGGCCACCAGTGCTGTTATCTTTTTGTTATTTTATTCGTTATTGCAAGTTTCTTTGAACTGATATTAGTCAATTCGGAACACGAAAAGCAAGTTCTTTTTTTTTCACAGTGGTGTTATCTCAGAATAAGGAATACAAATAGAAACCTGGCTAAAATAATACGCGGAGAAAGACACCTATCCTTGATTTTCTTACGACATTTTAGTGCGTTAGAGAGAGATGGATATGTATTAGTTTTTTCTTAATTAGGTAGGTTGTCACTAGTTCGTTGCTTTGCTAGTGATGTAACAATGTCGATTTTTGACTACGATAAATAAACCAAATCGAAATGAACCGCGACCAATCTCCTTACCACACATCATATCGTATCAAAGTGTGAAAAAAAAGAGAATGCAGGAGGCACCGACCTTTCTGGTGACATCCTCTTGCTTTGGAAGGAGGCCAAGAGAATTAATAGCAAAGTGGTCTCTGTCTACCCCAGTGGGACACATGTTATTTTGTGTGAATAAGGAATTAATAAAAGGATATCTTTCGTTTAGCATAATATTTTTTATTAAGTACAAATTACTATATCGTAGGCAGGTAGGTACATATGTTAAGTCCAAAATTGTGCTTGTTTCTAGTACAAAAAATGCTGTAGCTTGTATCAGAGATACAACCGTAAACTATTTAAGTGGATACTTTTTAAGTCGCCTCTTAACTCAATCAAATAGATGTTCGTTGATGTCGCGTCTTTGTTCAATCAAGGAAGAAGGAATTAATCGCAACAATAGAAATCATAATAATCATAGACTTATAGGATTCGTAATAATAATATTATGTCAATGATGAGCGACGACAGCGCAATTACTACAGAGGTAATTTAATATTTTTTTATTTCTATCAAATAAACATCAACTTATCTTGAATAAAAACTAATAACAAATAATGAACGATTAAAATACCTAATAACCTGTAATAAGAAATCAAATTATGCGCAGTTCAAGTCAATAAGCATTCCCAAAATTCATTTCACGATAGAACTACCCTGTCAAAGTACTTTTATTGTCAACCACTAAGTACGAAAATGTCTTGATCTGCGGAATTTCTTCGTGAAGTCGATCACGGCAGTAACGTGAACGAACAGGCCTTTCAGAACGATTTGTGAACATAGAAGTATGCACTTTTCTAAACCACAGACATCCATAGGTACTGGTTCTGTTGCCTATAATTGAAAAATTATCGAGTTAATATACTATAGTATAGTACAGTACAAGCACGTACCTACAAACAAGATTGATAATGCAATTATACATAACTAGCTTCTGCCCGCGGCTTCGCCCGCGTGGCCTACAGGAAACAAATTAAATTTTTTTCAGAAACAAACATTGTAAGTGCTCTCACTCCCTCTGGGAGTCAAGGTGTAGTGCTCGGCCGAAAAACTTGCATGCTCAGACTACGAACGCGCCCTGCTCGGCCTTCGGCCTCGCGGGAGCGTTCTCCGTCCTGACATGCTCGTTTTTCGGCCTCACCAGAATGCCAAATGGACTCATCGATCAAAGTTTTTCCGAAAGAGTGTCAAAATCCCTATCAGTTGTCAAAAAATTTCAAATTTGAATACAGCAGCGTAATTGGCGACCCCGAATGCCCCTTGAGTTTTCTGCAAATCGGGATACTTTTTTTGGACCTGTCAAAAAACTGTCAAAACTGTTTAATTTTTTTTTTTGGTCATATAGCCCCAGCTTGACCGATCACAATAGTTGAAACCCGAACTCCCTACAATTAGCCTTTCGGGAGATATGGCCGATCAAATGTTTGGCAATTTTTTTTTTTCGACTTTAGATCCTGCCGAGCCCTTTTCTTAGAGTACCATGAACATGGGTCTATAGCATTAGCTGTTTGGGAGATACGGGCCTGTAAAGTTTTGACACTTTCGGCGGGTAGATCTCGTCGAAACCTTTTCCTAGACACCCATCAACATGGGTCTAAGTCTAGCCGTTTGGGAGAAACAGGCTGTCAAAGTATTCACATAAAAAAGAACTTTTTTTGGTACCCCGTGGTCCAACCCCTTCAACCTTCCATTCCAAAAATATTTTGCTGGGATATTGAAAGATATAGATAGATTGTGGATATATAGATATATAGATACCTCAAAAGGAAAAAATGGAACCCTAATAGGATCACTTGTGTGGCTGTCTGTCTGTTCGTCTGTTACAGCCGATTTGCTCTGGCACACATACTTTCAAGAATTTTCATGTCCACTATATTAAATTTCAAAATCGATGCCATTTTCATAATTAACGTCCCAAAAAACCATAAAAACGACACCCATATTGATATTTACACATTTCAACATATCAACCCCATCGCACCCCAACAGGGGATGATGGTATTTCACGTCCACTTCGTTGGATTTAGAAATAGTTGTTGTTTTCGTAATCACCGACCTGATAAACCATACAAACGATACCCATGTTGATTTTCAGAATTTGTCACCCCATTTCCCCCTTTTAGGGGTGGAATTCTGAAAAAACCTGAAACACATGTTTACTCATTTATAGATAGGAGTACTCTTGTGAAGTCTCGAATAAAATAGTCTAACTAATCTTGTTTCCCCATATAAATTTTGGACCCCCGTTTCACCCCCTTAGAGGGTGAATTTTGAAAAATCCTTTCTTAGTGGATGCCTACACTATATAAGGTATCTATATGCAAAATTTCAAGACTCTAGGACCAGTGGTTTAGGCTGTGCGTTGATATATAAGTCAGTCAGTCAGTCAGTCAGTCAGTCAGTCAGTCAGGACTTTGAATTTTATATATACAGATTATTTAAAGGTTACCAATGTGTCTGTATCTGGTAAATATAACGTTGGTAAGGCATCTGCTTTTAAAAGTCTCCATTTTAAATTTTCGTTTGGTCCAAAAGAATCCGACGTAAAGTGTTTCGAACAAATATGACCGCTTTTTTTAATTGCCCAATTTGGTCAAATTATTCGTCTAAGCCATTCACTTTTTAATTCTTCCCTTTTTGGAAATCTGTAACAAAAAAATATAGCGATATTTATTCGGCATTATTTTTCTTTTAACTCGCGCTGCAATGAGGGATTTTCTTTTCTTTTTTTTTTACTCTTCCCTAGTTGCTGGATAGATGGCGCTGAACTTGGTAAGTTACTGCAAGGAACGGAACGTCACATAATTTTTTGATTATTGCACTTGGGTGTAATTTTGAGATCGTAAAACGAAACGTACATAAAAAAGTAATTAATGTCATTGTCACATCACATCACAATGACATTTTGAAAATAAATAAATAATAACAACAAGGAAAAAGAAAAAAAATAATTAGCAGTCTTTTTATGAGTTTTCTAAGCCAGAAAGAAAATGTCCCAAGAGAAAAAGAAGAGAAGTCTGTGCCTTGTGGATTTGTATAAAAATGGAGGCATACATCTTTTTCCTAAAGATGAAAGTCGTAAAGCGCAATGAGTACAAGCCATGGTACATTTTAAACCTGGACGGACCATAACAAAGCATTTGCTAATAGCATAATATGCTCAGCACACATGTCATCAACCAACGAGCGTATGTGACGTGACGTGACGTGACGCAATGTTTTTTTTCAATCGTTTTGGCTTTGGCACCTAGCAACGTAGTCAGTTCAACACCATGACCAGAGTTCTGGGAAACTATGTTTTTTTTTTAATACTCAAAAAGAAAACCTCTCATTAATCTATTATCCTTTATGCACGGCTGCCGCGGGAACCAATGTTCGATAGTTTGCCACACGGACTTTAGTACATCACTATACGAAAAAACATAACCTCTCATAGTCGGCAGAAAATCTATATAAAACAGGCAAATATCGGTGTAGAGTTGAACACGAGTATGATTTACAAGAACTACTATTATTGTTACTGAGTTTTAGGTATGATCCTGCAACTTATTAACATAAAAACTATCAGAACTCACCGATGAAATGATATTGCTTCATTGTTTTCTTTTCTTCCTGTATGCGATTTACAGCCTTCAATCGCACAAGACATTTTATTACAATGTTAAAAAAACAATCAACACAAACAATAATAAATCACACTTTCACGAATTTTGAGAGGAAGAGCACCAAAATATTTAATTTCTCTCGGTGAAGCTGTAAACTTTCGCAAAATGCAATAGACATTTCGATGCCACCAAATTAAGATGTGATGCACGCAACGAACGATATTACAACACAACGATACAATGATGAGACATATTTAATTTGATGGTATTATAATATTTTAAATACATCCAAATTACATCCATCTGACATTTGTTTGGTTCAATCTAGTGACACACCAGGAAAAAATATAAAGTAAGTGCGGTCCGTCGTTTCATTCACTCGTACACAGGAGTAATTTACGTTAGATGAGTACAATGGCTAATGCCCAGTTCTTATTTTAGTCAGGCTTCTATTTGTATTCCTTATTCTGAGGGTGTTATAGTCTGAGGGTGTTATGTGGTGTTATTTTCCCTAGTTTATGAACGCGTCCCGGAGTTATGCGAATTTTTCCCTGCGTTCAGAAATCGGTACGAACAATGATTTCAAAATTGAGTACGAATGGATCCGAGGGTAAACGAGCTATGACCTGACAGTTTCACGAAAGTGTTTTGAAACGCATCCAGAGAATGTAAGTTTCGCACTGACAAGTGCGAATTCTAACGCTGCCTGGGTACCGTAAAAATTTACCTGACAGTTGAAAAACTAGGGTGTTGCACAAAATTAAAAACTTGATAATTTTATTTAACATTTCTGTAGGGCTGTAATGTCATATTTTTAGTTATCTCCATCTCCATGGTTAAAAAGAGCAACAATGGACGTTTGCTCATATTGTCATAAGTAAGTAAGTATCTATAAAGATACCTACCTAGTTACGTTTGTGTGTATTCCGTTATTTTACGAATTTGTCGCAAAGCATTTCGATATCATAAGGCATTATCAATATTTATTTAGACTACCTGTAAATCTAATTTTCTATATGCTTGCATAAGACGGGAATGACGGTGTACGTAAAAACCCTTACAGGTTTCTGATACACCTTATTATTGTAAAGTATGTATTTCTTTTTGGTTATTAAATAAATAAATAAATAAAAATAAAAATAAATAGTATAAAGCACTTTTTTCCCTTTCTTAGCGACTACAAAAAGCATTTTTGGTTTCCCACCTAGAGATGGGTTTCTACCAGGGAAAATTCCCGATTGCGTGAAAATTCCCGGAAAGTTTCCGTGAAAACACCCGTTTGGGAAAACATTCGGGTGTTTTCATTTTGACATTTTGTTTTAATATATTTTGAAATAAAAGCTATCCACCATGGCAAATAAGTAGATTTGCCGTATTGTAGCTAAGTGACAGAAAATTCTTCTTTAATTGACAGTATCATTGTTTTCTCCATACAAAAAGTAATGATTTTTTTTTCTCAGACAGTAATGCATATTTCAGAAAAACTTTATCAATAAAAGGTATTGTAAAAGCACCAGCAGTCTATCACAAAACAAAATGTTCGGTTACTTAACCTTTTAATTAAATATTTTCAAGTGCCTGTAGTTTCCAAAGCGCATATTTTCACAGTTTAGTGTAAGGAAATAAAATGTTGGCTGTGACTTCATTTATCACCTGCAATAAGTTTAATAGTATTTGTGAAGAAAAATGAAAAAACCCACCGATTAGAAATTTTCCCCGATAAACACCGGGAATTTTCCCAAATTTCCCACGCCCATCTCCATTCGCACCCTTAAATTTCATTTGAAGTTACTTTGACTGATTAAATTGACATGGAAATCACGCGTTCTTTCTAGTCTTTCTAGTATAAAGTTAGGTCCCTTTCTTAAAAACGAATGAAATTTCGCACGACGATCACATCAATCGTTTCGAAACAGAATCCATCTCTGTTTGAATTTTGGGTCCAGTCAGATTCAGATTTACTTGCGCGTTTTGGTTGCATGAAATATTTCCATGATATTAAAAAAACCAATGAGGTTTTATATAATACAAGATAATTAGCCATGCAGTTTCTGATATATATATTTTTTATAATTTATTTTGAAAATATAGACTATTTTATGAAACTGATTTCAATATTTTTGGATTTTATTCATTGCGTCTATTTAAAAAAATATATTAAAATTTTACCCGCCAAAAGTGAACGTGACGTCACTAGAGACGTGATGGGATTAAATTCTTTGCCTACCACAAAAAAAGAAATGTGACAGTCAAGTCAACCAGCGCGTTCCGCATGGCGCTAATAGTGCTAACACTACGATCAAACTTCTCACGCCCATCAAGTCGTTCCGAATGAAAAATGGCGTCACTCCTTAAACTTATAATCCATTTAGAGTTCTTTTGCCGCACAGACCACGACGGTGGAGGTGTGAGTATACTGGTGAGAAACAGCCCAGATGATCTAGAATACATCGAACTAACAGACATTAAATCGCTATCTATAGAGTTTATTTTTGAAATATGTGCTATTGAGATTCAAAAATTAAACACAGTAATAATCGTGTTATACTGGCCAAACAGTAAAAGAGATGTTGAAGTTTTCTACGCTAGTTTAAAAACTCTACTTCAACGAATACAGACAAAATATAGTAAAAAAAATATCATAATTGTAGGAGATTTAAACGTAGACTTCCTCAAAAACAATACCGCTAAAATTAGGCTATATAATCTAATGTTAGAGAATAATTTTAAACAGCTTATCAAAAAACGCACTAGAAAACAAGCCTGCCTTGACTTATTATTTATAAACTTTAATATCATCGATCCAAAAGTAGATGTACAAGAACTTGGACTTTCAGATCACAGGGGAATATTCTTCTCAATACCACGTCCTGTACAAAAGAAAATACGGTTTTCTATGGTAAAACGAGTTTATAACGAAACAAACATGAAAAAATTCCGTGACGAACTGAAACAAATAGACTGGGAAAATACATTAATCAAAAAATGTAACATAAATGAAAATTTTAATATTTTTGCTACCATCCTAAAAAATGCCCTAGAAAAATCCATGCCAAAAAAACGTATTAGATTTAACTATGTATCCGAAGATGTCTACCTAACGAAGGGTTTAAAAATTTCGTGTAAAAATAAAAGAGCGCTAAAAAGTATTGTAATACAAACACAAAATGTAACTTTAAAAAAATACTACAAATCATATTGTAAAATATTAAAACAATCAATAGCTAAGTCAAAAAAAATTAATAATATAAAAAAAATTAAAAATTCTCAAAATATGACTAAAACAATGTGGGAAATTATTAACAAGGAAACAAACAAAAAACCAAAATTAAACAGAAATAACATAAGACTTATAGCAAACGACAAACTGATAAGCGACCCAAAGCAAAACGCAAACATACTTAACACATTCTTTGCATCAATAGGAAACAAACACACAAACGTCAAACCAAAAGAAACCAACATTGCCTCTCTGAAAGACACATTCTTTTTACATCCGATAGAACCAAACGAAGTTTATAAAATAATTAAAGGGCTAAAAAATAAAAAGTCTTTCGGTATTGACGAAATTCCACCAATGTTAATAAAAGAATGTGCCGAAGAACTTACTCTCCCATACACAATATTAATAAACCAATCTTTCTCGGAAGGCGTTTTTCCGGACGCTTTAAAAGTATCAATAGTAAAACCTCTCCATAAAAAAGGAAAAAAAACAGATCCAAACAACTACCGTCCCATAGCGTTACTTGTCACTTCAGCAAAAATTTTCGAAACTGCAATGGTAAAGCGACTCTATTCCTTTTATGAAAAATTCAAAATTTTTCATGAAAGTCAAAATGGATTTAGAAAAACAAAGTCAACTACCCTAGCAGTATACAAATACTTAAAACTTGTCCATGAAAGCATTAATAATAAAAAATACGCTGTAGGCCTTTTACTTGATTTGAGCAAGGCATACGATAGTGTCTCATACAAATTACTTTTAGACAAACTATACAGAACAGGAATAAGGGGGATTTCGCACAAGTGGTTCATATCATATCTAGAAAATCGTGTACAGTATGTTGAAGTAGAAAATACAAATTTTAATGAAGGGAACATACAGCGCATTAGATCAGATAAAACTATAATGAAAGGCTCAATTCCACAGGGAAGCGTTTTGGGCTGTATTTTGTTTCTCATCTATATAAACGACCTCCCCACAGCCCTAGCAGAAGATTCCTGCATCGTTTTTGCAGACGACATCTCAGTGCTGATTCCAGTTTCCACAATTACAGAACTAGAGAATAAACTAAACCAAATTTTAAATAAAATAACAAATTGGTTAGATTGCAACAACCTAGAACTTAACTTGAAAAAAACTAAATTAATTCAATTTAAACCATACCAGAAAAGGCCATTACAAATAGAATACAAATACAAAAACTCAACTCTTGAATTTGTAAAATCGGTTACTCTACTGGGCATAGACCTCGATACGGATACAAACTGGAAACCTCATATCCAGAAACTAACAAATAAACTCTCGTCGTTCATATATGCTTTCTACCGACTTAAGAAGGTGAGTAACTTTGAAACAGCCCTATCAGCATATTATGCATATCCCCATTCTAGACTTTCCTACGGCATCACACTATGGGGAAATTGTAGTAACATAAATAAAATATTCATACTACAAAAAAAGTGTATAAGGATACTGGCCCATATAAATAACTTTGAATCTTGTAGGCCTCATTTCAAAAAATACTCCATATTGACTCTTACATGTATATATATATTGGAATCATGCAAATTTGTTAAAAAACACCCTAGCCTTTATTCGCCTGTAGATAGTTCACGTATCAAACGTAACAATCGAAACAAAAATAAAATTAAAATCTCAGTTACAAACCTGAAAATAATATCATCAGGGCCACATTCAATGGCTATTAAAATATATAATAACATGCCAGGCTATATCAGAAATATAGACAAAATTAACTTATTTGTAAAAAAGATTAAAGAATTTCTAATAAGTAAAACCTATTACAACATAGAAGAATTTTTCAACGATAAATCTATATTACACACATAAATCACATTACAAAACGGAACATTTTAACTACTCTGTAACATCTGATGGTACGTTAAAACTTTGTCGGTGACTCTATCCTCATACTTTCTGTGATTCATTTATTAATTATAGATAGTTAATGTAACTAATATTAGTTTTTTTAAGTTTTTATGTATTTTTATTTTTGTCACTAATAATTTAAATAATATATTGCTAGACTTGTAAAAATATTGCTACGCCCTAACAGGGTATCACATGATACTTTATATTTATTTTCCACCTGTAATAATACTGTGATATGCAAATAAAGAATCTGAATCTGAATCTTTTGAACGCAACATGAATGTTGACAGAATTTGTAGAAATTTATTTAGGTTTCGTGAATACAAAGGTTATACTACTTTCCTAGGTCCAAGAAGTGATTTCTTTTAACTACAATCTTTGAATCATGGTTTAATAAAATGCTCTTATTCTCCGAATAACCTTTTTTTGGAATTGTCACCACCGGCCAGCTATCACTTTTCATAGATCGGTCATAGTGCAAACGCTCTGAAGCATAGGCGATAATAGCACAACATGGCGTCGTTAATGATTTCGTCTATGACATACAAGGTGAAATTTAATCAATCACCCTTATTAATACTGGAGACTCGGTTAGTGATCAGAAACAAGATTCAATGATCGTTCTTTTTGAAATCATAAAAAAAAATTGGTCCCTACTGACTGAATAGGCAGTAAGTACGGGAGCAAATTTTTTTTTTCAGTTTTACCTTGGGGGTCATTAAAAATTGTTCCTGATCATTAACCGAGTCTCCAATATGAATTCTGACGGTTGATTAAATTAAATTTCATAACGGCTATCATTATCGGGCTCACAGCGACTCGGAATGATTATAGACGCGGTATAATCGATTATGTCGTGACTCGGAATGCACTATCATGCATGTCAAATTGGTCTGAGGTCAAATCCTCAGAATAAGGAATACAAATAGAAACCTGACTAAAATAATACGCGGAGAAAGACACCTATCCTTGATTTTCTTACGACATTCTAGTGCGTTAGAGAGAGATGGTTATGTATTAGTTTTTTCTTAATTAGGTAGGTTGTCACTAGTTCGTTGCTTTGCTAGTGATGTAACAATGTCGATTTTTGACTACGATAAATAAACCAAATCGAAATGAACCGCGACCAATCTCCTTACCACACATTATATCGTATCAAAGTGTGAAAAAAAAGAGAATGCAGGAGGCACCGACCTTTCTGGTGACATCCTCTTGCTTTGGAAGGAGGCCAAGAGAATTAATAGCAAAGTGGTCTCTGTCTACCCCAGTGGGACACATGTTATATTGTGTAAATAAGGAATTAATAAAAGGATATCTTTCGTTTAGCATAATATTTTTTATTAAGTACAAATTACTATATCGTAGGCAGGTAGGTACATAAGTTAAGTCCAAAATTGTGCTTGTTTCTAGTAAAAAAAATGCTGTAGCTTGTATCAGAGATACAACCGTAAACCATTTAAGTGGATACTTTTTAAGTCGCCTCTTAACTCAATCAAATAGATGTTCGTTGATGTCGCGTCTTTGTTCAATCAAGGAGGAAGGAATTAATCGCAACAATAGAAATCATAATAATCATAGACTTATAGGATTCGTAATAATAATATTATGTCAATGATGAGCGATGACAGCGCAATTACTACAGAGGTAATTTCAATTTTTTTTTATTTCTATCAAATAAACAACAACTTATCTTGAATAAAAACTAATAACAAATAATGAACGATTAAAATACCCAATAACCTGTAATAAGCAATCAAATTATGCGCAGTTCAAGTCAATATGCATTCCCAAAATTCATTTCACGATAGAACTACCCTGTCAAAGTACTTTTTTTGTCAACCACTAAGTACGAAAATGTCTTGATCTGCGGAATTTCTTCGTGAAGTCGATCACGGCAGTAACGTGAACGAACAGGCCTTTCAGAACGATTTGCGAACATAGAAATATGTACTTTTCTAAACCATAGACATCCATAGGTACTGGTTCTGTTGCCTAAAATTGAAAAATTATCGAGTTAATATACTATAGTATAGTACAAGCACGTACCTACAAACAAGATTGATAATGCAATTATACATAATTATTTAAAGGTTACCAATGTGTCTGTATCTGGTAAATATAACGTTGGTAAGGCATCTGCTTTTAAAAGTCTCCATTTAAAATTTTCGTTTGGTCCAAAAGAATCCGACGTAAAGTGTTTCCAACAAATATGACTGCTTTTTTTAATTGCCCAATTTGGTCAAATTATTCGTCTAAGCCATTCACTTTTCAATTCTTCCCTTTTTGGAAATCTGTAACAAAAAAATATAGCGATATTTATTCGTTACTGCAAGGAACGGAACGTCACATAATTTTTTGATTATTGCACTTGGATGTAATTTTGAGATCGTTAAACGAAACGTACATAAAAAAGTAATTAATGTCATTGTCACATCACATCACAATGACATTTTGAAAATAAATAAATGATAACAACAAAAAAAAAAAATAATAATTAGCAGTCTTTTTATGAGTTTTCTACGCCAGAAAGAAAATGTCCCAAGAGAAAAAGAAGAGAAGTCTGTGCATTGTAGATTTGTATAAAAATGGAGGCATACATCTTTTTCCTAAAGATGAAAGTCGTAAAGCGCAATGAGTACAAGCCATGGTACATTTTAAACCTGGTCGGTCCATAACAAAGCATTCGCATATAATATGCTCAGCACACATGTCATCAACCAACGAGCGTATGTGACGTGACGCAATGTTTTTTTTTTCAATCGTTTTGGCTTTGGCACCTAGCAACGTAGTCAGTTCAACACCATCTACAGAGTTCTTGGAAACTATGTTTTTTTGATAGATGGATTATCCTTTATGCACGGCTGCCGCGGGAACCAATGTTCGATAGTTTGCCACACGGACTTTAGTACATCACTATACGAAAAAACATAACCTCTCATAGTCGGCAGAAAATCTATATAAAACAGGTAAATATCGGTGTAGAATTGAACACGAGTATGATTTACAAGAACTACTATTATTGTTACTGAGTTTTAGGTATGATCCTGCAACTTATTAATATAAAAACTATCAGAACTCACCGATGAAATGATATTGCTTCATTGTTGTTTTCTTTTCTTCCTGTATGCGATTTACAGCCTTCAATCGCACAAGACATTTTATTACAATGTTAAAAAAACAATCAACACAAACAATAATAAATCACACTTTCACGAGTTTTGAGAGGAAGAGCACAAAAATATTTAATTTCTCTCGGTGAAGCTGTAAACTTTCGCAAAATGCATTAGACATTGTGATGCCACCAAATTAAGATGTGATGCACGCTACGAACGATATTACAACACAACGATACAATGATGAGACATATTTAATTTGATGGTATTATAATTTTTAAAATACATCCAAATTACATCCATCTGACATTTGTTTGGTTCAATCTAGTGACACACCAGGAAAAAATATAAAGTAAGTGCGGTTCGTCGTTTCATTCACTCGTACACAGGAGTAATTTACGTTAGATGAGTACAATGGCTAATGCCCAGTTCTTATTTTAGCCAGGCTTCTATTTGTATTCCTTATTCTGAGGTCAAATCAAACAAACAAACGATTTACTTTTTTTTGTAGGCAAGGTGGGCAGGCAAAGGCAATTTTTTCATACATCTTCTGATGACGTCATAGATAAGTCAAATGAAGTTCATTGTGTTTTGTTAAAATATCTTTAAAAATATAGACTTATTTATTAATCTGATAAAAAGAAACTGTACAGAAAACATATTTCTTGAAACGGTTTTAGGATTTCCGTTCCTGTCCAGAAAGTTAGCACCCCTAATTGTAAAAAACAAAAAAATGGCGCCTTTTTGGCAAGATTTTTATTTTCCTGGTGCATTGGTCTAAAATAGTATATACTATTATTTTTTCTGTGGTGCAACCTTAAAAATCTTCATTCATCTAATTAAATTAAAAAGAAAAACGTCAATCAACCAAATCAAAATTGTAAGGACGAGGAGGACGAGTTCGTTCTTCATTGAATTTAATAAATTTTTCTAACAGAAATGTCTAACGAGAATACTCTAGACCTAAGTCATGTGCACCATAGTTTTCAAAGAAGCTTAAAAGAAGACGATGACGTGGTTATTGAGGCTTATATCGATGGATACAACGAACTAGTAAAGTATGTTATCTCTTGTTTTTGTTCTATCCATATGGAAAGGCCTAATTAATTCGTAATTATTTCTCAGATTCTTGAATCTCATCGGTTCAGTGTTCAGTTTTGTAAGCAGCGATGTAAGAAGTAAGATAAAGGTTATGGAAAAGCACAGAGAATCAGACAATGCAGTGTACTATGAATCGTTCAAAAAAATGATGAAGTTTGAGAAGGAAACTAGTTTACACGAGAAGAATGGCTTTGTTTCTGGGTCGAGAACTATGCTGCGCTTGCACAGAGGCTTAGGTAACTACTTCACCTAGATTACTAAAATTTAAGTCGGCAAAAAACAGCTTTATTATATAAATTTAACATCACCAGTGATCGGAATAGGCCCTGAACTTCTTGGAACATAGTCATAATATGATTAAATTTTTTTATTTTATTGTTCAGTCCAGATTTTTATCTGGGATATAATTTTATTAAATAGGGCACAAATATAATTAAAAACTACAAAATAGGCTATTCGAAATTGGTTTTACTCAATAACTCAGTTGTTTTCAACTTTTCTGTAAAATTTATATGGACTAAAGTTGTTTTAAATAAAATTTACAACAACTTAAGTCCTTACAATTTTTATTGAGTAAAAATGATTCCCATTTAAATAAAAACAACATGGCAGCTGATGCAACCAAGTATTAAAATAATCGGGATTAAAAAAAATAAAATGAAAATTTAGTTATGTGGAAGTTTCCATTTTATGACTATGTTCCAAGAAGTTTAAGGTAGAATAATCAACCTATTCAGAGAGATGTTGAAGTTAGATATTTTATGACCCCTTTAACCAGACATGGTCGTCTTTTTACAGTTGTGTTTGGCCAAATATATACAAGTCCAGTCTGTCCGGCTTATGTTAGGCTTTTGTTCCATTATTAAAATAAGATCAGTTTATCTTCCTAAATTAAAAATTAAATTAAGAAGATTAAGTGTGATTATGCAAATGCATATAACTCTCTAATTACGACGTTAATGCATATTTTAGCCTTTTTCCCCAATTGTGCATATTTTGTTTAGTAGCGGGAGGTACGTATAGGGACCTAGGTGATGAAGACGTGTAGGGCGTGAGCACAAACTGACTGACCAGTGCGTACGTTTTATCCAATGACGTCAGTTTATGTAGAGATGTCGTTTTCGGCATACAAATTGCTACTGGGTGACAAACGTCACAAAACTGCACTCAAAAATTTGGAAAAATACTTAATTGTATATTGTCACAAGAACTATGCATAATTTTAAGCATATCTCGCTGTTTTTGTACCGTCTATAATTAAACTGTATAAAAATAATAACGGTTTTTTGATTTTGCATTGTGTATATTTTGGGCATATCAACAGTTTTTAGTGCATATTTCGGCCATTTTTAGTGCATATTTTGGCACTGTGTTAGTGCATATAATCCGATGTCTAGTTATGATTATAGTGAAGATATTGGCATTTTTTCAAAAGAATAATTTTATGTTTTGATTTAGTAATTAATGAAAGACTTTTCCTATTCCAATCAGCCCGACGATGTCAAATAGACGAAACTAGTCGCAATAATTAAAGAAATAAAATAGTGGAACTCGTACAAGAAGACTTTGATTAGTGAAAGACTTTTCGTTTATTGTGCTAGATGAGAGCTATTTTATCTAATTATTTATAAAGTGGAGTAAAGATAATTATTTTATCTTTGTAAACTGGAAAGTTACACCTACCAAGATAACAGTAATATATTCACAAATGTGTAGGCTGATTATTGATTGTTTTAGTTACCTTCAATGTAAGGAATTAACAAATTACTTTAACAAGAACAAAATGTGGTTCATAATTACAAATAATTAGGAATAGAATAAGTCTCATATTAATATAAATAAACAAACAAAAGTACGAATTTTTGTTTTGTTCACAATCCACAAGGTTTGTATTCTTAATAATGGAGGATGTCGAGAGCAGAACTGTAGACCACTTGCTGTGTTCCTGGTGCCATAATAGTGAGCTTAAAAATAAATAGTATATAAACCAGTTGTTATGATATTATGTATGCTAAATAACAATAACAAATCAACCAAACAATGTACATAAACAGCTGCTTTTGCAGTTAGAGTGGAAACAAGAAAAATCACCTAAAAGTATATTATGATGAATTTATAGAAAACACTAATGTTCCATCTCTTTCAGACTTCATACGGTTGTTTTTAAAACGTCTCAGCGAGGCAGATGATCAGTTGAACACTTGTACGGCCTGTCAGAACTCGTACAATGAAACATTAGCTGAATTCCATCCATGGTACATACGTAAGGCCGCCACACTTGCCATGCATGCCCTTCCTCACCGGCCAGATTTACTTAGAAAGGTAAGATATTCAGAATGGTTTTAACAAAACAAACCAGCCAAGAGCGAGTCAGGCTCTCACAATTAGGGTTCTATACTAAAGTGGGTAGTCAGTACCAAAATGGAACTTTTTTAATATATATTTTTTAGCAACTATATGACACTGAAAAATCCTGCAGTTTTCCAGTAATCTATGGCTCCATATCTAATTACCACATAAAAATCTAAATTTTTGCTTTAGAAATCTAGGAGCCCCAAGGCGTCGCCCAGTTTAGGAAGCCTTGCTAGACAATGACACCTCACTGGTCATGAAAAAACATTTTTTTTCGGCTCCGTTTTTATGTATTTTGGGGCAACCCTGAAAAATTATTTAATTACATTTTAAATTCAATATTCGGTTTTGTGTCAACATTCTACATAACATACCAAAATTTTATGTCTCTATCTTAGTGATGGGTGTTAAATCATCGGACTGATACAATGGACCGGTCTACTTGCAATCAACGCATCGACGGTTCACTGTCCATCAATAGACCGGTTCATTTCATAGACTGCTAAACTGAGAGTCCGTTCAAAATTAAGAGTAAGAACCTTATGGCCCAAAACATTTATATCGACAGGCAACGCGACGACGACCGGTGAACGTAGTCGGTTAATACAAGTTTGAAATTACAATATTTGAAATTACATTGTCGACCGTCGAGCAAATAAATTTGAACTCTAAATCGAGTGCAAGGGAGTTGATATTTGAATGAGTCGAGTGTTAGAGTGAAAAAGCGGTTTTTTATTGTTGTAAAAAGGATGCCGTTACGTTAGTTTTGTCTGAGCGCGAAAAAGTCGGCTGCTGGACTGACCGATTATTGCGAGAAATATTCGACATTGTTTAGTTTTATGTTGTTTTGTAAAACATAATAATAACAAGCAAAAAAAGTAACAGATTTTGTTCCCCGGTAATATACTCCTACGAAATTTATTCCTATTTATTTATTTATTATTTATATTTAGCTTGAATTTTTTTTTAGTTTTAAGCTACAGTTTAACACTGTGCTAGACGGTTGTCAACGGTAGGCTAGTCATAGTACATGACTAGCCTACCGTTGACAACCGTCTAGCCGTAGACATCGTCGCGAAGCTTGGATAGATGTCGATTAGTCGACGAATTCTAACGGTCGATCGACTCGTCGATGAAAGAAAATGAACAGTCTAGTTTCGTTAACGAAAAATACGTTCGATGACCCATCCCTACTCTATCTCATAATGTCTAACTAGACCCGTACCATACGGACGGACAGACAGACAGAGTGACATTAGTAGGGCTTCTTTTTGCCCTTCAGGTACGGAAACCTAAAAACGGGACCTTACTAAAGTTTTTAGGGTTCCTTAGTAACTAAAGGGTAGAAAAAAAACCTTTATGGTGAGACTCCGTTGTCCGTCCGTCAAAAGATTTGAAAAATTTCAAATTGTTCAAAATATCACCAATACAAAAGAAAGAAAAAATTAAAAAAGATCATACAATATGAGTATCAACTTGTAAATATTAAAGAGCTGAATGTAAAAATATGTACCTTAACTGTATTTATATATATAGGTATAGTATACGAATAAAAAACCACAAAAAAATTCATGTCCCTTATCTCCGAAACTGGTGGACCGCAAAATATAAAAAAATGTCGGTTATAGGTCATAATTGGCCAATTACAGGAAAACTAGCGATTTAAAAAAAGTTGAACAAAAATAAAAAAGAAAATTTTTTTTTTGAATAGTACAATATGTTTATTAAATTGTAGGTATTAAAGAGCTGATTGTGAAAATATATAGTTTGGCTATATTTACTTGTATCTGTTTCGAGAAATACTAGAAAAACCACATAAAATGTATCTCCCCCCTAAACTCCAAAACTGGTGGACCGAAATAAAACATGCTAATATGTGCTTGCGTAAAGATTACAGGAAAAATATAGCGGTTGAGAAATTCACGAAAACAAAATGAAAAATAAAATTTTTCATCCACGACACGGTATATCAATTATTATACCTCCTATATATATAGGAGGTACCGTCCGTAAGTACGCGAGTCTGACTCGCACTTGACCGGTTTTTTTATTTAGGACGACTAACGTAAAAACAATATCTTGACATTGTTTTAACGTGTAAATAATTGTATCCGCTTTATCGTATGTTATCTATCTATCTATCATATCGTATGTTATAATGTTATCAATATATCATACGACACGTCGTCTTAACACACTAATGTAGCAGGTAAATTTTCGGAGCCGTGAAATTCCAAATTATTTTTTAGGGTTCCGTACCCGTATTGTGTGGTGGTAAGACTGGCTTCAAACCACTGCGCAAGAGCTTTTATCAAAGTATATTTTTCGGCAGATTTTCGGCTCAGAAGAAAGCCTTACGGCGGCGCTCGCTATACTGCCTCAGATGCTGGCATCCTGCGACGAGGTGTACCTTCGAGTGGAGCAACTGTACACCACCTTCGACTTCCACGGTTTGCCTTAAAATGTGGTATCTGGTACCAAGTCTCTGGGACTTTGAAACAATTTGCGCATATTCGACTTGAATGTTAAAATGGCTATGGTTCGATTGGGTGCTATACGCGAGTGTCAATTGCTTATTTCTGAATTTGCCTGACTAGTAAATGTTTTACTTTGGAGCTACAAGAAAAACTTTGAAATATTTTTGTATGAAAATCTAATTGAACATGCAGCGCCACAAACTTGTCTGACACTCTGAACCGAACTAAAATGGCCTCTATAGTACGAACTTACAGTTTTCATCACAGGGTTATATAAGTTTGCTGCTAGAGCAGTATCTAATAAGATTTAAACATGTACATAATTGGAACAAAGTTAGTGCTCGAGTGGTTGATAATCGTGGTTCATTGGAAAAACACGTAGACAACGAAGGCTTTAATACTGAGTGTAGACAGCCGTCATTTTTACCAGCTACTACTTTTCCATAAAAACATATCAAAAACATAGATAAAACTGAACTTTCAAAATCGCCTTTAGCGGGTATTGAACTATTTACGAACTAAGATTTATGTTTTTATTGCGAAATCTATTGCTTTGAATACTGTAATTATTATTAGAGTGCATTAAAAACTTGTAATCAATCAAAAACAAATTTAAAAGTACAAATATTTTGAAAATATTCCGCGGGCCAGTATTTGGACCTACGACCTTCTGCTTACATGACAGGCGCGTTACCGAGGTTCGTATCTGGAACGACGAATTTTTCCACCATACCTGTATATCGAATTTTTGTAACTACCCGACATACCAGTTTGTAATGCACATACTGAACGCTCACGAGGGCGTTAAGGCTTAAGGGGCGAGTGATTTTAAATTTGTTTCTGATTGATTGCAAGTTTGTAATCCACTCTAATAATATTTACGAACTGTGTCGTCACTTCAAGTGCGAACATATCCTTAGACAATCGGAATTCGATAGTATATCTATGTTTTTAATGATAGCTCAGTTGGAAACCGATTCAAAGATATTTTTTTTTTATACATAATATGCCCGCTGTACTGACGCGTACAACTAAAAGTTGGTGTCTTTTGGGTGCGTTTATCTACAAATAAATTGTAATATTAAGAAATTTAATATATTCTGTATAAAGTATTTAAAGAATGGGTAAACTTTCAGTTTTAACAAGTGATTGAGTAACCAGGGACCTTGTTGTCTAACTCCAACATCTATCGCTATCGGTTTCAAATGTATCTTGATTGGCTGGAAATGACATCATACATCTATCCATCAACCTAGTTCGTCCACTGTTGGACATAAACCTTTCCAGGACTGCCAATCCCGACGGTTATCCTGGAAGATTTGCCCATACTCACACACGCTGGGCGAGCGGGTTGGTGACCGTGGTGCCGGAACCCTCGCACCAGTGACGCTGCTGCCCGTCACCAGTCTGTTCCATATAAGGCCCGGCTATTAGTGATGGATATACCGCCATCCAGCGGTCCCAGGCATGATGGGCCTCCTGGTTTTTTGCCTGTGAGCTGTCCTCTTACTCTTCCCCGAATTACTTCGAGGGGGTCCCCAAGTAACATCATACATCATTTTTAGCCAATCACGATGCCTGTGAAAGCGATAACGATATATATTTAAGTTAGACAACGCGCAGGCGCTTAGAGAAATGTACAAGTATTTTATTTTACTGTAAATACTTAGGTGCTTTTGTATATTAAGTGAACATTATTAGAAGGTAAGATATATTTTGTCTATTGATCTCAACTAAAAGTACATGATCGTTGTAAGCTAAAACACATATAATGATAATACCATGCGCGCTCCATGGCCAGCAAGTCTCCAGACGCTACGTCGGGGAATATGTCAAAATCCCACTTCCCACTAACATTATAAATGCGAAAGTTTGGATGGATGTTTGTTACTCCTTCACGCCGTAACTACTGAAACGATTGGGCTGAAACTTTGTGCAAATGTAGTTCGAGACCTGCCCCCCTATTCTGTATCTTTGGTTGCCAATTGAACTGGGTGCCTATCATCAAAAAGATAGATGAAAACTGAATTTTCAAAATTGTCTTTAGTGGGTATTGAACTATTTACGAACTGTGTCGTCACTTCAAGTGCGAACATATCCTTATACAATCGGAATTCAATAGTATACCTATGTTTTTTATGATAGGCACCCAGTTAAGTTGGCAACTAGAGATACATAATAGGCCCGCTGGAATAGGACATAGGCTACTTTTTATCCTATAAATCAGTTCCCATGGGAACAAGAAATAGTTTCGTTCAGAAACGCGGCTCGACCTTCAGCCTCGCCAAACATACTAGGGGATTAAATCAGTTATCAAAGACCGCGAAAAACACATTAGCAGAGGATTAATTCAGAGAACAAAAAATAGTGTTGATCAGAAAAGCTGCTCGGCCTTCGGCCTCGCCAAACATACTATACTAGGGGATTAAATCAGTTATCAAAGACCGCCAAAGACACATTAGCAGAGGATTAATTCAGAGAACAAAAAATAGTGTCGATCAGAAAAGCTGCTCAGCCTTCGGCCTCGCCAAACATACTATACTAGGGGATTAAATCAGTTATCAAAGTCCGCCAAAAACACATTAGCAGAGGATTAATTCAGAGAACAAAAAATAGTGTCGATCAGAAAAGCTGCTCAGCCTTCGGCCTCGCCAAACATACTATACTAGGGGATTAAATCAGTTATCAAAGACCGCCAAAAACACATTAGCAGAGGATTAATTCAGAGAACAAAAAATAGTGTCGATCAGAAAAGCTGCTCGGCCTTCGGCCTCGCCAAAGACACTTCACATGGGGATCAAATTAGAAATGATGAGAATCCAAAACACTCCACACTCCAAACCAGAGTCAGATCAACTATGTAATAAAAAATTAATTAGATAAAAAATATTTACAGATTCGATACGACTACACAAAAACTTAACCATCGCGGGCGGAGCCGCGGGCAAAAGCTAATAATATAATAATGAGATGACAAATAGAAAAAAACTGCCAGATATACAGTCATCAGTGTGATGTACATACGTACACCCACATCTCGCCGTGTATTTGCAGTAGCGTTTCATTTGTCGTGACGAGTTTGCGATGCAGCCTTTCGGCCCCTGTGTGCCGGCGTAACAAAGCGTGCACACTATTTGAGCAAACAAACTATAAGAGCCCGTACTTTTGTTTTCCTCCTTCAACATTCTCAATATGACGTGTTCTTACTGAGTAAGCACCGAAGACGAGTATGTACAGTGGAGATCAGGGGCTCTACCGCGTAATTCTCATTTGTATCAACTTCAAGCAAATGCATGCGAAATTCAACGCGTGCAAAAGAGATGGCATGTTAGGCGGGCGTCGTCGCACGCACGACAAATTTCAAACTCGAGTTGATGTTGATGAAAATGAGAATTACGCGGTAGACCCGCAGATCAATCTATACATTGGAAGTTGTATCTATCTTATATCCTTCACTATAGGGGCTAATGTAGTAGTACTGAAAGTCAATATAGCTTGATGTGATCTCCAGTGTACAATCTACTTCGGTAATCCTCCTCAGTTCAGTCTTTACTTACGTTGAAATATAAACCAAAATGTCTTAATCTGCGGAACCCTTGAAAATCTTTAATCATAATTTGGAAGTTTGTTTGGTACTTAAAGTTTTAAGGGTCTAAAACATTAGATTATACAGCGTCTATGTATTTTACTTGCGCCGTCAAACATACCGCTTTTGTAAACGTGCGAAAGAGCAAGAATGATAGAAAGATGATCTGCTATGCTTGCTAGGCGTACACGTGATTATCAATGATAGTGTATGATATCTGGTAAATGACGCATTGTATTTCAGAAAGCGAACACCTAATTACCCGAGATAAACAATATGAGCGATATTTTCTATAAGTATTAGGTATATGTATTGTATTACATGTGTGGTAATATTTATGTATGAGCTCAATGTATTGTAACAGTTGCTCAGTTAAATTTTGTGTAGCAGTTGCTGTAGCTTTTGTATCAACTTGAGAATTGGTGTTAATCTATTTTATTATAATTATAACCTGTCATTGTAATTTTTTTTTTAATCTTTATTTTTTATAGAGGACTTGTGGTACACTACGTGACCATGTCGCCCTCGTAGGGACAACAAAATACTTATATTTATCTTAACATATATTTCTTAATGCTACCTTAACGAGTTTATACAAAGATTTAGCCTCATCAGAACATGCGTTAGCCAAAACGGTATTAAATCATAACACATTAACCTCATAAAACATTGAGTTGTGGTATATTTGTCGCCTGCAGGTCTCGTTCCGCCCACACTCCAGCAGCACATGTAACAAGTCCTCGAGGACACCGCACTCACTACAGTTCGGTGATTCAGTCTTCCTCATCAGAAAATCAAACTTATTTGTAGGAATGTGTCCGGAGCGAGTCCTCATTGCTGTTACTACATCATAACGTTCCATGCTGCATTGATCAAACCAGGTTGGTGGCATTGAAGATGCCAACACAAAGTATGACGTGCGCTCCGTTGGGAGGATACAGGAAGAAGAAGGAGACAGCTAATGTTTTAAAGAGAGAGAACATTAACATTTTTAATTTGCAAAGCAAAGAGTTTTTATGTTTCCAACATAAGCTGCCGCCTCGAACATAAAAATTACAACAATTTACTTATGTTAAAAAAATTGCACGTCTGTGAATATGTAAATTAAGTAACTTACCTACATATTTACGTAACATAAACATTAAGTCTTTTTATTTCCCTAGGTAGAGAAACTAGTTTTTTTTTTTAAATTAGATATTTACCTTTCTTATCTAGACATAGATGAGGATTTCACCTCAAAGAATGAAATAAAAATCTAACATAAAATAATTATCATTAAACATAAATGTTGTTTGTAATTTATACCACTTAAGTAATTGGGCATAAATTAATAACTAAAAATCTAGGAACTGAATGTAAGTCTTAAAACTTGTAGTAGTATTAACCTACTAAAGACTTATATAAAAAAAAATATTATACAAGTTATCACCTCCAACCTAGCATTTTTGCTTGGAATACTTAAAGAAAAGTACTTAATAAAAAATACAAAGAAAGTGTAGCTCCTGCTTACTTACTTTCTATGGGCAATACACAAATCTTTGTAATGGACCTGTTATGAATGTGGCCATTAGCAGTTTTAACTTCTACCGCGCGAACTTTTCCGTCTTTTCCTGGAAAAATATTGGTTATGCGAGCCATGGGCCATTGCAAAGGTGGTGTATTGTCATTACACAGGATAACTAGACTACCAATTGTTACATTCGGTAAATCAATGCGCCACTTTGGTCTGTTCTGTAATAAAGTAAGATAGTGTTTACTCCAATATTTCCAGAAATGTTGTTTTTGACTGATAGTAATAGACCAAAATTTGACTAAGCTCTTTTTAGAGCTACATAGGTCACGCTCTGGGTAAGTATTGAGAGGTGCTCCTGTAAGAAAATGACCCGGTGATAAAAATGAAAAATCATTTGGATCCGACGTTAGAGCAGTAAGTGGGCGAGAGTTTAAAACTCCCTCAATCTCTGTTAATACAGTATGGAGTTGTTCATATGTAAGCAAGGTGTTACCTACAACTCGTTTTAAGTGATGCTTCATGCTTTTTATGCCGCTTTCCCAAAGCCCTCCAAAAATCGGACTATAGCATGGTATAAAGTGAAAGTCGATACCGCGTTGTGAAGCGTATGCTTGTACTTGATTTTGGTGACTCTGAGAGGCGTGAAAACGATGTAAATCATCTAACTGTTTCCTCGCCCCCTTGAAAGTTGAACCATTGTCGCAGTAGACGTCACTGGGCAGGTTCCGTCGAGCGATAAATCGCTTGAAGCAGGCAAGAAAAGTCTCTGTCGCTAAATCAGAGGCCAACTCTATGTGTATAGCCTTCGTCACGAAGCAAACAAACAAGACGATGTAACCTTTCCCAATTACTGGTCTCCGAATGCGGCTGTTTTTGACGGATACCGGCCCAGCGTAGTCAATGCCAACCTTTTGAAAAGGGCGGCTCACGGTGACACGATCAGCAGGCAAGGAACCCATCAGTTGAGTGTTCGCGACAGCCTTCATTTTGAAACAGGGAATACATCTGTATATGAATTTTTTGACAGTTCGTAATCCATCTAGAATCCAAAACCTTTGTCTAAGTGAACTTAAAACTAATCTTTGGCCGGCATGAAGCAACTTCAAATGTTCACATCTCACAATTAAGGCAGTGATTTCAGACTCTTTGGGCAAATAGCTGGATGTTGCTTTGCGTAAGTAATAGGCGCGTTTTGTAAGCGACCTCCGACCCTGAGGACACCATCACTATCTAAAAAGGGTGTTAGAGGTTTCAAGCTACCGCTGACCGGATTCTGAGACTCTAAACATTTAATTTCCTTGGAATAGAATAGTTGTTGCTCATGTTTCACAATTAATAACAAAGCCTTGTTAAGTTCAGTTGCTGACAAGAAAGCCCTTTGTTTTACAACATTAGGTTTGACATTGTTACAAAATCTGACAATGTAGGCAAGTACACGAGTCATTTTATTAATGTCTGAAAACTTTTTAAGCTTTGAAAATAAATCGTTACCAAGAGTGACAGTTGCTGCACACACGAACTTCTCATCATTACGCTTAAGTTCTGGAATTTGGATGGGCAGCTCATACTTTGATTGAAAGTTACAATCTGACTCACGTAAAAAGGATGGCCCGTGCCACCACGTTTCGTGGCCTTTCAGCTCGTGGGGTTGTAGACCTCGACTGAGACAATCTGAGGGATTGTCAACCGTGTTTACATATTGCCAGTGACAACTATGAACAAGCTCTAGAATCGCTCTGACTCGATTAGCGACGTAAGTTTGTAGTTTTGTGACGTCTGTTTTTAGCCAAGCTAATACGATCTGTGAATCAGAGTAGAGGTAAGTATCATCGAGTTGTAATTTTGTACCTAGAGTGTTAAGTACCTTTGCAGTAAGTTCGGCAAGGAGTAATGCGGCATTGAGTTCAAGCCTGGGGGTCGTCAGCTGTTTGCGGAGAGGGTTGATCCTCGATTTCGAGCATAGTAAGTGAACCATTACCTTGTTTTGTTCGTCAACAGTACGTAGGTATAGACAGCAGCCGTAGGCAACTGAGGACGCATCAGCGAACCCTATCAGCTGTTTCGTGACTGCACCGTCAGGTTTGATGCAACGAGGTATTACAAGTGGCTCGATCTGCTGTAGATCTCTGACAAAATCTATCCACATCCTGCAAATGTCTTCAGGGGGTGTGTCATCCCATTCACAGTCACTGGACCATAACTTCTGCATAATTACTTTCGCGTGCACAAATATTGGTCCTATCAAGCCTATAGGGTCATAGAACTTGCTGATGTAGCTGAATATATCACGTTTCGAGTCGCGTTGGCTTTTGTACTGCTCGGGGCACTCAGTCCTGAAGTCGTCGCCTTTGACATCAAATATAACGCCTAGCGTTTTGAGGGACATGGTATCATCGTGTTTTTGGAGGTCTAGCTCTCCGAAGTGATAGGTCTCTTTAGGTATATTACTCAGTATAGTCTGACAGTTAGAAGCCAATTTGGTGGTCTTACTGCTTTCTTTTATCACGGCATGGTGAGGGAGAAAAAATACAGGATCCTTAGATAAATCAAAGCTACCTATGTCTCGATACTCACCATGTTTCAAGTCGATATATTGATCGATGAATTTGGTATATTCAGTGAGAAGAGTTGGGTTTTTTTGCAACCGCTTCTCTAAGTTATAGAACCTCTTTAGTGCTAAATGGAAATATTCTCCCAATTCGGAGTTGACCTGCTCTAATGGAACTTTGATGGGCATTGTAACTTGAAACTTCTGATTTTCTAATTTGGTAGTTTCATTAAAAACTTTTTCACAATACTCGTGTTCAGGTAATTGGTCTGGGAAAATTTCAGGCACCTTTTCAGACCTCCAAAATGCGCTCATAGTGTCATTTAAATCGCTATTACATTCTTTACAAAACATCGATACAATCTGATTATTTGTAGTTTTTGAAGATACATTGCTGCGGCCAGCGACGATGAGCCCGAATGCAGTGTGAACTAAAGACGGCTGCCTAGGAGTAATTGAAACGTTTTGTGTAGTTGCAGGTGGTTGCTTGCTCACAGAAATTAATTCATCAGGCTGCGGCAAGAGGACCTGGAAGAAAACGTCGGCTCCTAGCAACAAGTCCACATCACCAGGCGTGTTAAAGTTTGCATCGGCTAGCTTATAATTGGCAGGGAATGTAATAGATGACACATCAATATAGTTTTGTGGGAATTTTGTGGTAATCGTTTTTACAATGTGGCAGTTGACATCAATCTTGAATGGATAAACGGTGGAATGAACCTCAAGGTTTATGCATTTGTCTACCACTTGTTTTTGGTTAGTAATACCCACGATGCTGTTGTTTGTGTTAGTCGGAGACAAGCCTAGTATATCTACCATGTTCTTCGTGACAAAACAAGCTTGACTCGCACTGTCAAGCAGAGCCCTAGCATAAATTATCGTGCCCGACTGTGATACAAGTTTAACCTGGACGGTAGGCAACAAAATTTCACCCCGAGTAATGCTAGAACTCGATAGCAAGGTCACCTTTGGGTTAGATTCTGAATCTATGCCATGAAGTAGTGTATTGTGCTCCTTCTTACACTCAGCACATTTAAAATGATACTTGCATTTGTGTTTGTGTTGTGTCAAACATACTTTACATATTTTGTTTGCTAAAGCGAACTCTAAGCGCTTGTTTGGTGCCGAAAGCTTAAAAACTGGGCACTGAAATATTTTATGATCAAGTGACTTACAGAAAGTGCATGATGCAGATGCATGTGGAGTAGCTACAGCGTGGCTTGCAAGTCGCTGCACGTGACCTTGTGGTTTGTTTAGGCTGGTTTCCGTAGATTCGAGCGCAAGTGCACGGTGGTCCAGGTACTCTAGAAGCTCACTTATAGAAGGAAGCTCCTTATTATCCCGGTCCAGCTGGAACGCGCGGATAGTCAGCATGTCAAGCTTGCGCAATAGGATACATACAATAACACTGTCCCACTGGTCGACAGGTTCGTGCAGGTTCTTAAGCGCTGCGAGGTGTTGTTTAGCATCTGAAATTAGCGTGCGTAAGTTTGTAGTTGTAGAACGTGTAATGTTAGGCAAGTCTAAAAGTGTGTAGACATGTTCATGAATGATTTTTGTCCTATTGTCGTATCGTTCTTGCAATAATTGTAGTGCTTGTTCATAGCTTCCATCCTCCAATGGTAAATTGTTAATTAAAGAGCGCGGTTCTTCACTCAAAAAACCTTTTTTTTAAGTAATATAATTTTTGAATAGGCAGTAATGATTCGTCCGTGTGGATCATTGCAGTGAAGAGGTTTATGAACTCATAATACTCTGTATACTTACCAGTGAAGGTTGGAATTACTACATTTGGCAATTTTGTTCTTGAACCTGAAGGCTTATGTTCTGACTTGAAATGAGGACCTTCCGAGGCCTGTGTGGTCATGCTGTTAATTAATTGGTCAAGACTGGCCACAAGCTCGATATAAGTTTCTTCGATGTCGGCTCCATCCTCGATAGGGACCTGATCTCCTTGGGCTGCTTCATAGCAGGTTATTTGGATATTGAAGGATTTGTATTCCTTGTAGACATCGTGTAGATTACTTAATTTTGCTCGTAAGTATTCTACAGACCTTGATAAAAGTCCAGAAGAATCTACCAAATTTTTAAGCCGTGTTATAGAAGCCTTAGCGTGGCCTCTACACGCAACAATTTGTGACAGTTTCGACATTTTATGCAAAACAATAAAGCACTATTATTTAGAATAATTACTAGGTTACAACGTTATAATCTTACTATAAGTAGAACGATAATATTATTATTATGATTACACGTAATGAGGTTACAATATAAGATCATTGATTGCCTACACGTTACTTACTCTTTTGACGCTAGGGTACAAGAAGGTGTATACTCCTCCATAGACTTATCCTGAGTCTATGCACAACTCTTATCTATGCACTTACTTCTAGTATATCTATGACAAGACGAGATAAACAAGATGGCGTATTTGGCTAACTTCAAGGTGATCGAAGGCTTCGTTGTAGTTCACGTATCGCGAAACTTGCCGAATGGGGGCGCTGCGATTGCTTCGTTCGTCCAATCCAAAGAATCCAGAATGTTCCTTGTTTTTGCTTTGAGTTGACGTGTCACTTGATGATGAATGGATGTTCGTTCGGGTCGTTGTTCGCCTGAATTCGACTACTTTCGTGACGTCCCGAAGATAGCGTTTGATGGCGATATGATGTGAGCAATGCTGCCAATTGAACAAAAAAGTACTTGTGGTCACCCTGCACGGCACTGATTGGTCCAACCTGGTGCTTATATTTGATCGGCTTGAGCGCGAAAATTCAAGTGCGCTGAGAACTCGATGCACTGAAGAGGTTGAATTTGTCGCACGTGGTAAATGTCACGACCACGCACGAACCAACGCGTAATGGCGGATGACATTGAAGTAGGCAGTCTTCAAGATTGCTTCTTTGTTGCTTCTTCTCGGTCACAAATAATGATGACCTCGTTGATCCTCGTCAAGTCCAATGGGCGTAGCACTGATTAATAAACACCAAAATAGCTAGTTCTTGCGAAGGACCATTTTATGGTGGCATTGAAGATGCCAACACAAAGTATGACGTGCGCTCCGTTGGGAGGATACAGGAAGAAGAAGGAGACAGCTAATGTTTTAAAGAGAGAGAACATTAACATTTTTAATTTGCAAAGCAAAGAGTTTTTATGTTTCCAACACAGGTTGTAAAATGAAATGATAAACAAACACTTGTACTCGTTTCACAATAAACCGGTTTCGGTTTTACACCATCGGTTGAATAAGGAGTAAAATAGGTCATTAACTATGAAATTGCAGTTTTCTATGGAGAATTCGAAGAAAACTCAATTTTCAGTACAAACATTTTTGCATTTTTTTTTGTATGATAGAGACAGCATTAAGTTAACATCGACGTTGATTTAATTTTTTAAAAGTGTCAGCTGTAAAAAGATATTACGTATCTTATCATGGAAATGGATGACATTTAGGATGAACTGTCCTTGAAGATTTAATTGTTGTTATCATACTGAAAATAAAAACAAAATTTAATACGTAAATATAAACCTGGGAAACAACTTTTAAACAAAAAGCAGCAGGTTGTGTCGGAGATACAACCGTATATTATTTAAGCGAATACTTCTTGCCATGTGGTACCTTTTGCCATCGTTTTCAGCTTTGGTAAAGCATTGTTGTTTTTTTGATATATACCGTTTTGGACCAGTAACTTTTGCAAAAAACTTATTTCCATCTACGTCCGTATAACACACTTTCTCATTTCGCAACTATAGGGATCTTGCTTGCTTGAAACAATATGAAGTAGATGTAATATTTTTAGTAATTCGACACTGCATCTTGTGGCATTAGATGTCAATCACATGGAAAAACATAAAGAATTATGTAAACTTCCTGATGGCAACGCGCGCATTAAGCTTGCAGAGTCGTTTTTTTTTTATTATTGCGATCAAATAAACATTAATTTGTCATGAATGATAACTAATAACAAACAATAAACGATTAAAAAACGTGCTAATCTGTAATAAAAATTAATTAATCCCTCGTCAAAAATAAAAGGTTATCCTAAACTTCTTTTTTACGAAAAAAGTCCCCTGCCTAAATACTCTTATTGACAAGTACTAAATACGAAAATGCCTTGATCTGCGGAATTCTTTCCTGAAGTCGATCACGGAAGTGACGTATAAGTTCTGAATTGGACCCCCTATCTATCTGAGGCGCGAACAAAAGAAGGATTCGCTTCAAAAACAAATTATGGAAATAACTATTGAATAATAGGAATTATGAACTCGTCTGTAGGAAAAATTTGGCAATTTCATAGTTAATGACCTATTATTATAAAATGAGTACAAGTGCATATAATTAATTATGTTATCTCTCACCAAGTGCCGACCATTAATTAATCATTGTTTAATTATATTTTTCTAATTCATTATTCTACAGACATGTGATTATTTTCATACTAATTATATACTTTTCTGCTACATCATTTTATATTATGCACCAACAGTATGTTCTATGGTTCAAGTCAAAACGTTTTTACAGTGTGACAAGGTTCTATTGGCGCGTGGATGTGGATGGAATTCTTCTCCTTGTCGCACTGTATTTTCATAAGATTTTCGCTTGAAAAAGTAAAGCCGATTCTAAAGGCTTTAATTTTAGTTTTTGTACTGTCAGAACTTTAAATTTTAACTTCTGTTCCTAACACTTTGCAATGAAGAAAATATAGTTTTGAACGCACTTAAATTAAAATTAAAGCCGTTAAAATAGACTTTATTGAAGTCATAAATTATTTAATTCAAATTTTAAAGTAATAAATGGAGTTAGGAAAAAAATATTGACAATATATTTTGTCAATTTAGTGCGATTATGTAAAAAAAAGAAAAACAAAATAAATATAAAATGGTATGGTGGGAAAAATATTCCCTCTGCCTTGAGAAAGGGGTACTTAAGTTTTGCAAAGACACTAGATTCAACGTGTTTGTCTGCAATCAAACATTTTTAAGTCACTGTTATTAGTTTATTTTATACTTGAATGCATAAATGATTATATTTAAAAATACGTATTTTTGTACATTCCCATCGTAAATCATGTATTTATAGTTAATGCAGCTTCATAGATCCTTATATCATGTTTATAAAATAAACGCAATGTTGCCAATTTTACAAATGGTCTTTACTTTCCCGCGCCAGATATACGAGGCCCAGGCTAAACCCTTCTGCCAGTGTACATTCTGCCCAGGCTCAGTGCCTCGGACGTCACGCACACACACCAGGCCCTGCAGTCTCGACAAAGATTGTGATCGCTATCCTCCGATTTCGGTTGTTAAGTTATGAAAATCTAATTTTAAAGGTTTTGTGTACTATCTACAGTCAAACTATCGACTGAAATCTGAAGCGAATTCGATACGCTTCCGATTTAAGTCGGTAGTTTCGATGGTAGTAACTAAAAATAATTGATTTTTATCAGTTAACGACCGAAATCGGTAGGATAGCGATCGCTATCTTTGTCGAGACTGCAAGGCCTGAGTTCAGCCAGAGAGCTAAGTACGAGTCAGAGCTGTCACATGGACTGAAAAAAGGCCGAAGTTGGTCCGTTTAAATAGGACTCGGACTCAGTCTGATGAACTTTCAAGGTAAATACTAAATTCAAGCGGGACTAGCCCGATCTCGGTCCGGCTCGAGTTGGTCCGAAAAAGTCCGTTAAATTCAAGAGCACGTATATACTGCAATAAATACAGTGTTACAATATTTCGACTCCTTCAATAGTCGGTATCACATCCGTCGAATGACATATGGACATAATTGTTTCATGCTATGTGGTCCGCGGACTCGCTCACGGTTGAAAAAGTCCTATTTGATGATTTAGGACTTTTTATACATTTTCGGTGTTATTTAGTCCATGTGACAGCTCTGGTGCGAGTTGCCTTTACTATGTGACCATTTGTGGCAGATTCCTGCCATGTAGGCAGATTTTGCCTAATTTTCACTTGGGCAGATTATGTTGACGAATTACAAAAGTGGCAGATTTTTACATGAATATACAAAATACAATACAAACTACAAAATTATTTATTTCTTTAACACAATCATAGGTATTTACAGGTTGTTGGAGCCTCCTTTTAAGTAAAATAATACCTGTAGTAGGAGACTCCGCATGGGAAACGAAACAATATCAAACACCTCATGCGAGAGACTATTCTCACAAGTAAACCCAAACAAAACAAAAGTAGGTAAGGAACATAAATAAAAATGTTTTTGCCATTATTATAACGAAAAAAGGTTTAAGAAACATGGGGACCTAAAAGAAGTGTTCAAAAAGATGGGACCAAATACGTCATACGATGAAAAAAAAATGAAGTGAATGTGGACGTATAAAAAGGTTTATTTATGTCAAGTTGACGCAAAAATATTTAATACAAACATATTCTTTGAATACTTAAGTGTTTTTTTTTTATATTTACGGTATTTTTCTTTAGAGTTTTCGGCAGTTTTTCAGCTAGTGTGTGGCAGATACTTTCCCAATGGCCACACTGTTTACTAGAGCATGAACCGAGTTGACCTGGATCTCCGGCGCATGTTTTGCCCCACACTAAACTAAAACGTTGTAGACATCGTTTCGCTTCCCATTTTAGCAGCTGATTAGCAAACAGACCTTAGAGTAAAATACAATGTATACTCTAAGATACAGGTAGACAATTTTTGGTATAAATATATGTATACAGGGTGATTGGAAATTGCTCTAATTCCTGACGGGGGAAGAAACTATGATTCATTTGGAGTGATTTGACCCCTATAACTTGGGGGTCGCAAATCTACCGTTTTCGAGAAAATCGCTACTAATCCTGAGGTCACTGATTCAAATCCCGTAGAGGAACATTTGTTGTGGATCGGCGTGCTTCGAAAGGCACGTAGAGGTCATCCATAAATAACGTCACACGTTAAGGTGAGGGGAGGGGCTCGACGAAGTGTGACAAGGGGTGGGAGAGTCATAAGTTTCGTGACGTCACAGTTCAAAATCTGTATCTAAGTATTAAAACGCGAAATTTTAACTATTAACGAAAACTTTAAAATATTTTAAATGGAAATAAAACTAATCTCGCAACTGCAGTTTTAACTTAATAAATTCTAGATGTAAAATATGCGACGTCACACTTGGGGGGGACGGGGAGTCACACAAATGTGACAAAAACGAAGGGTGGTTAAAAAATCATGAAATTCGTGTGACGTAATTTATTGGGTCCATTTTGTACCCGAAGAATCGCTATAGGGCACAGTAACATGGGACGTAAATGTCGCCTGGCAAACGTGGGTGTACGCGAGTTGACTTTAACTTCCATTTCTTGGATATGGAAGGGACAAGAGGTGTGTCACGATCGTAGCAAATGGAAATCTGTGACCTCTGCTTACCCTAGTGGGAGGTAGGTGTGAATATACGAGTATTTGTGTATATGCAAGATCTTAATTTTGATTTCACCCTACTGACCGACATTAAATATAAGGGTAGGTATTCAAATCACAACAAGTTTAGTGAGTTCTTTAT
Organism: Ypsolopha sequella; assembly: GCA_934047225.1. Lineage (NCBI taxonomy): Eukaryota > Metazoa > Arthropoda > Insecta > Lepidoptera > Ypsolophidae > Ypsolopha > Ypsolopha sequella. The sequence continues at coordinate 3,642,782 of OW204002.1, read as the reverse complement.
ATTTAATAATAAAAAATTACAATAAATAACTTTGATGTTTCACAAATCAACGCAACAAATACTAAATATAAGAACTTATAATATCTATATTTTTACTTCATAATTTTCTTAATATAATTTTTATAGCTAGCAAAACTTACAAAAACAATTAAACTAATTAGGTATTTGGCGCATTGCCTAAATGAGAATGATAATTAACACAATCGGCCAATAACAAATAATTATCACTTTTATTGACAAAAGCTATTATTTACATAAAAAGCTAGTTTGGACAGCTTGCATTTTTGAACTTTGAAATCATACCTCTTCGATATTTAAAACGTGCTTATAACTTACAGGTGAATTGATATTGATTTTAGCTAAATATACAAAGACAGGGTCAAATTTTTCTCAAATTCATCTTTTGTTACATAGAACCTTGTGAAAGTGAATTACGACTTATCTACGAATATTATACAAGGTGACTTTTTGATCATCGTCCAAATTCATACTGGAGGCTTGATAAGTGATCAGTATCTTGGATCAGTAACAATTTTTGTGAAATTCGTATAATGAAATTTCGGCTTCCCATATAAATTCAGTTCCAGTCCCGAGTGAATCACTATGGGGAGTCGAAATTTCATTTTACGAATTTCACCAAAATTGTTATTGATGCATGATACTGATCACTTACCAAGCCACCGGTATGAATTTGGACGATGATCAAAAAGTCACCTTGTATAACTCTTTGCTGAAGTCGTCTCAAAACTTCGGGGGCAGATCTTAAAGCAATTCTCAAGGCGCTTAAGCTGTATTATCGCGGAAAGCCACCCTTGAACCTGACAGCGTTGCCATAACAGCTACAATCGAATAAAGTACTTTTCCGCGATGACACATTCTTCACGTATAACCAGATCATTTAAATTTGTGCAAGAATGTTTAAATTTATTCAATCATGGTGAAGGCAGTAATTGTATAGAGGTTTGGGATATAATTTTTTAGCACATTTCAAGCTAAATAATGTCGAATTATCAGCAAATCAGCGAGTCAATTATAACATTTTACAAAATATACATAAGCACAGGTAATGGCAGTGGCGTGCACAGAACTTTTTTCCGGAAAATCAATCAGAAGGTCAAGTATGACAATAAAAAAAATGTTTTTTTTTAAATAATACTTTGAAAAAAAAAAAGTTTGTATGACGCCAGTGCGCCTTTCATAGAGTGAACATTTTCATACAAACTTTTTTTTTTTCAAAGTTTTATTTAAATTTTTTCATATTTTTTTTATTTTCGTACTTAACCTTCTGATTGCTTTTCCGGAAAAAAGTTCTGTGCACGCCACTGGGTAATGGTATCGATTCGGTGTAGCACGATTTAAATTATTTGACAGGACTAAACTTAATTTAAGTATTCTGTATTATTATTTCCATACAATGAAATAATGAACTTTATTTTCAGAATTAAGAATATCACGTAAACATTTTTTTGACGTCAACAAATTAAACAACTATTTTAGTCCGATTTATAAAACAGACTGGTGACGTGCAGCGGCGTCACGGGGGTGCGAGGGTTTCGGCACCGCGCTCACCAACCCGCCTGCCCAGTGTGTGTAAGTATGGGCATTTCTTACAGAAGAACCGCCAACGGTAGCGAAATCTTCGAAAGGCCTGTGTCCAGCAGTGGACGAAAACAGGCTGGATGGTTGGATAGTCCGAAAAGAATCCGCCTGCGCAAACCGGCAATCCCCCAGCCACCAAAACGTATATTTTGAGAGGGGGAGGGGAAAACGTCAGACAACTATAAAAAGGAAAAAAAGAAAACTCGGAAAATATTCAGAAGGAAAAAGACAGGACGCTTAAATTAAGTCCTGTTTAATAAGTAAAATCGTGCTACACCGAATTAGGGTTGCCAGACGGTATCCTAAAGGAGGACATGTCCTCCTTTTTCACAATTTGTCCTCCCGCCCTCCCTCACCTATCGATTGTCCTCCCTTTTCAAATTTTGCACTTACTGTACCACATACCGACACCGTTTGGTTAGCCCTTACGGCACGGTTTATTCTCCTATCCTGCACGCATTAACCACGGATGTGACACTGGCAAGACATTCAAATATCAGCTTGAAAATGTAGTTCTGATAAATGTCTAACGAATAAAACAAAAAATTGTATCCTTTTATTTAAGTATGTCCTCCTTTTTTTCTGAAGTCCTCCTTTTTTGCTTAGTAGCACTGATTTGTCCTCCATTTTAATTTTTCCATCTGGCAACCCTACACCGAATCGACACCAGTGTGTATCATGTTAGATCACGAGGCAAACAAATTCGATAATTTCATATAAGAATTACCTACATATATATGTACACATGTTTGTAGTACAATGCTAGCAAAAACGATGCACAACGTAACTGCACTTTTAATAGGTAAACGATCTTATTTTATGAAAAAGTAAAATCTAATCATTGATCTAATATTCACAGGAATCGTGTGCGGAGCCAGGAAGGTCATGAACCTTGAATGGTTGCTTTTGTACGTAAAAATAACTAGTATTTTTTATTTTATTTACTAATTTAAGAGGCTATGCGAATTTTATTTTTGTTACTGTCACTCCAAGCGAAAAATCGCGCAGTGCGAGAGGAGCGGATTCAGGGCAAAAGGAAAAAAAGTTGGTTTTATATTTTTATAAAAAAAACTAAAATAGCTAGCAAAATTTCAAATATCAAATCTCTTGATTTTGTTAAAACACACTTAATAAAATATGTTTGAGTTCTGTATATGGTTCCTATTCGTCAAAGGAGGAGAAAAAGTGTGTTTAAAGACCTCATTTCATTAATTATGTCTATCGAGGAAAATTTATCGATTTCAAAACCCTAGATTATATAGTCAAAATGCATATACCAGAAACTGATTATAATTTTCCGTGTATTTCATGAAATACACAGAAAAGAAACACCCGTATTTTTTTCGCATATCGCCTTAAATAAATTTAACTTATAAAGATTATATTTTTTAGTAACCTTTGGTGTTCTAAGAGTTCATGAATTCCCTCCTGACAGGTATAGTGAGCACTCGTACTAAAACTTTATGGCTATGAGCAATCGTATTATCACATAATTTTAATTACGAATTAATGCCTAATATATAATATGCGTGTATAAATAATTATGACCTATTAACGTGATTGGTGAATACTGAATACATTTTCCATGATAATAAGTCTGTTTTAGTCAACAATATACATATACAACCACTTCTACATCAATTATTCTATGGTAGAGTTCCAATACACCTGGGTAAATTTAAAGTTGACTTCGTAAGTGAAAGAGAGAACTGAGACGGAATCTATTTACTAATCGTTTTGGAACGGTCACCAAAGCAGGTTATTTTCGTGGCAAAGGATATTTATTTGTTTATTACCATTGATGTACTAACAAATAGACATCGGATCTACGCTCAAAAGTGTCCGAACCAAAAGAGTGTCAAAACCATTGAAAACTAAAAAAGCGTGTCAGTCGCTTATTATTATTTAATTGTGTTAATTCTTACTTTCATTTTAATTTATATTTTCTAACTTAAAACCACTGGCGGAAGAGCGTGGTAACCCTGTTACAGGTTTGTATAAACTTACTAGGGTTATCACAGCCCACTATGTAAAAACATCATGTTACAGAAATAAATATTTTTCATTTTCATTTTCATCGCACGTCAATCAAAATTGAGCATGCAGCAAACATATACGATTTATATTAAAATGTTTTGTTTCTTAATATTTTGACACTTCACTAAGGACACTTTTTTCGTAAATCTTGTACAGTAGAGACCACATAAAGCTATACACTTGCAGTACGACATTAGCCCCTACAGAGAAGAACATAAGATAGGTACAAAGTCCAATGTGTCTAACTTGATGCGGTCTCCACTGTACTAGACCCGAGGTCCATGGTTTGTATGTCAATGTTTATTACCGTAATTAAATGGCTTTAAAAGTCATTCCAAAGAATTCTGTCAAAGTGAAAATTTACCCCTGAATTTACGGGTCCTAAAATTTAACTGACATGGTTTATGAACGACTTCCGAGAATTGTTCGTAGCTGTTCGTTTTCACTCGTGCGGTTGTGGAACGGGCGACAGTAACATTTTATCTTTACCCCGGCGTTTAGGAACGCTACCTATATGTGCAAAAATCTAGCTCGTTTAAGATGTACGACACGACAAACTTGCCAAACGCAATGAGGTACAGTAACCAACATGTTAGTCACGGTATTTACGTTCCATGGCGGTTCCTATTAACGATAGTCGTACAAAAAGATCTGCCGTAGCGAGATCTCGTTATCGGTTAAAATTAAAGTTTTGGTCTCGCTAACCGAAGATTCTAGAGAACCTCGGCCATGGCTGACACTACTTAACACTCGGGAGATAGCGAAATTTTAAATGTTGGCACGTGCGTTCGCGACCTCTTGCTTACAGTGCGTTCCAAATCACGACATAATCGATTATAGCGCGTCTATCGTCATTCCGAGTCACTGTGAGCCCAATAACGATAGCCTAACAATGGTCGCTATGACGTCATAGATGACATCATTAACGACGCCATGTTGTGCTATCATCGTCCATGCTTCAGAGCGTTTGTGAGCGATCTATGAAAAGTGCTAGCCGGCCGGCGGCAATTTCAAAAATAGGTTATTCGGGGCATAAGTTTATTATTAAACCATGATTCAAAGATTGTAGTTTTGTCTATGGGAATTAAAAATATATTACTTGGCTAAAATTATACTACGTTTCGTTTTTCGTCGATTTTTGTTTTGAATTGAAATAAAATAGCCTATTTGTAAGTGAAATTTTAAAAAAGAATTACTAAAAATAATCATAATTTAATAAAACAGCCTATTTGCTAGTCAAATTTTAAAAAAAATTACTAAAAATATTCATAACGCACAGAAATTTCCTATATTGTAGGGTAAATGTAAATTTGAATTGAATAAATGTTGACAAGCAAAACGTCTCAACCAATAAAACAAGTCGGTCGGCCTGAAGATAAAATTATGGTATTTTTACGATACTACATGTCATGAAAATACGGTACACATAGTATAATTATACTACAAAATTCAACCCTGCTTTCAAGTGTCAACGTCCATGTCGCGTTCATAAGAGTTCCGAATGGATCATAAGTTTAAGCAGTGATGGACGCCATTTTTCATTCGGAATGACCTTATGGGCGTGAGAAGTTTGATGATAATTTTAGCACTATTAGCGCCATGCGGAACACGCCGTTACAATTTGTAACGCAAATAGAGAATTTTTGATTTGATTCAATAAACATTTTTTACGAAACGGGCGCGTTTATAAACTAGGGGTCGCGACACGGGTTCTATTGCCATCTCTGTCGCACGCGTTGAAAATTGTATACGCTATCCTGCTGTCAGTGTTGGAACCTGACGAAAGTGTTAATTAATGAACTGGGTCTGATAGTCTTCTGTGCAGTGCCGGATTAAGACTAATTGATGCCCTAAGCAATCCACATCTATCCACTAGGAAACCAGTATCGGTTTTTTAAAAATGTTACGTATTTATTACAAAGAAATCGATCATTACGAACAAAGAATACAATACTTTTCTTAGAATATTGCACGCAAGAGATAATTGGATTTATAATTAAAACCAAAGCATACCATTTTTTCATTCACGCAGACAGCAAATTCACGAACGATACGTGTATCAATTCGACGTAACACAACTTATTTGACAAGACTAACCTTATTTTAAGCGTCCTGTCTTTTTCTTTCTTTATCGAAAAGACAAGGACAGAACACTTAAATTAAGTTTAGTCCTGTCAAATAAGTTAAGATGTGCTTCACCGAATCGGTAACATTGTCAAATTTCTATATACAAGGTGACTTTTTGATCATCGTCCAAATTCATACTGGTGGCTTGGTAAGTGATCAGTATCATTGATCAATTACAATTTTTGCGAAATTCGTAAAATGAAACTTCGACTTCCCATAGTGATTTACTCGTAACTGGAAGTGAATTTCTATGGGAAGCCGAAATTTCATTTTACAAATTTCACAAAAATTGTTATTGATCCAAGATACTGATCACTTATCAAGCCTCCAGTATGAATTTGGACGATGATCAAAAAGTCACCTTGTATACACATCTGCCGCCATATTCAATATTGATGAAGCCTCGGATCTCTCTTGTAGCATTTTCGTTCGTTTTTAATAAGTACCTGACTATTCGGAAGATTTGCATATTAACTTGTGTTCATGTATCAATGCAACGACATCTCATTACTTTAGTCAATCTCATTACTTATTACGCGCAGATTTTCAATAAGCCTTACCTTTCATGTGCAGGAAAATATTTTTTCGGTGCTGTTTTTGGTGCCCCCCGAGACGTGATGCCCTAAGCAACTGCTTAATTTGCTTATAGGCTAATCCGGCACTGCTTCTGTGTTATTAAAGCCGATTTTAAAGGCTTTAATTTTAGTTTTAGTGCTGTCATAACTACATTTTCTTTGATACAAAATAGTTCTTAAGAGTTAGGATTAGAAGCAAAATTTCTTTGGAAAATTTTAAGCTCTGACAGCACTAAAACTAAAATTAAAGCCTTCAGAATTGGCTTTAACATCTGTTTTTTTAATACTTTGTCCGCCGATAATTTAGTTTAGTTGCAGCCGGCCGAAATAAAAAAAAACAGTACCAGACGGACGTTAGCCGTAGCGCGTGAACATCACATAACATGATTTTGTACAGAATGGCATTATATTATGTGTACAGTTTCTTTCTACTATCTATGAATCTGACTTGTAGTATAGCCGTTTTATACTGACACACTGTTTTGTCACCATTTATATTACCTATGCATGTGTAAAAGATTCGAGATTTCAAAAATTTTGTAACACTAAACCACTTCACTGGACGGTACAAAAAAAGCTAATTCTCTTATAGAATACTTTCGAAATATCTACCTTAAAACATCACGTTTACATTTCTAACAAATCTAACAACATTCGCTTACTTTACAATAATACATCTTTAGATTTCTTCATAATCAACTTTGACGACGTATTTTTTAAGGAAATACAAATTAGTTCCAATTCGTTCTGAAAATCAGTGCGTGGTGAATTTCTAGATTATCTTCTCAAGCGAATCAAACCGTAATACTTCAACTAGAATTTTCTTTCGAAATCTGACATAAAGTGTAAACTTTTTCATCACACAAGCGTTTTTTCTTATGTCAAATTTAGCGTTAAATAAGATTCCTAGATGGCACTGTCGTATTTTTTAGCAACAGAATAAAAGACAAAATTTGTACCAATTCCAAACAGACGAAAAACCACTTTGACTTTGATTGCTACGAAACACATTTTATCTATGGTGCCATGGACAGCGCCATCTAGAGGAAAGCTAAGAACTAAGAAAAAAAAAACAACTAGAAAAACGCTCATTGGCTTTAGAGGATAGCGCTTTTTGCGCTTTCTCTCTTCTGATTGGTCCGCATTCGTGCTTCTGATAGATTAGCGTCATTTAACCAAAGAGGTCGAACGCATAATTTTTGAAGAAGTTACTGGCCGTCAGGCTAAAGCGGCAAAGAGCGCTGAAAAAAAAAATCTTCTTTTTTTTATTTTTTCTCAGAAATTAGTCGTCGCTGTTATTGCAATAAATAATTAAAAATCAGTTCGAGTATGTAGTGACAGTGACAATATGCAGCGCTCGAAAATGCATAATATACGCAAGGTTTATCAGAATAATGAATGAATGAATGGCTTGACCAGACTTGATTAACGAATTAACCCAAGGACTAGCCCCTGAAGCCGCAAGTTTAATGGAACTACAGGAACCATTGCATATCCAACAGTAGACCGGGGGGCACTGTTATGGTAGGGAAGACCGTGCCTTCCGGATGTGGATAGGATAGTAGAGAGAAAAACATCGGTCACGTGCGTGTAGGACTTGTAACCTGGCTGAGGGTTCCGTACGGTTACATCAAATAATTAGTAGACTTAAAGAAATTTCAAAATTAAGTTAGTCAAGTAGTGTCTATCTACATTTATAAAATAATACCCTGACTTACTGACCGATCTACCAACACCTAGACCAAACTGCTGGACCTAGGAACATGAAATTTGGGCTGTGGGTTTCTTGTATGACGCAGATATCCGCGAGTTTCATATGGAATTGGATATTAATAATTTTCAGACTTATTCCTTCACTTGTGCCAGAAGGTTCATTTGTACCTTTCAAGATACACCGGGAAGTACCCTATTTTGGTTGTGATGATCAGCCAGTGTACAAAAATACGCTTTGTAAAGCCGTATCTTCAGTCGAGCGTTTTTGGGATAGAAATATGCCCAATCGTGTATGCAAATACAGAAAGTAGCGCTCGAGCGTTAATTATAGACACCATGTGATATTGATTTTAACTTGATACCTCAAGCCATTCATGAAAGAAGGGCTTTGGCATACGGACAAGTAAGTCATCCTGCAAGTTCCGTGATGAGGTATGGAATCCAAAAAGTTATAGTCAAAGTCGATTATCAGAAATATACCGTCTTTCCCTCTCTTAGAACCGAAAGTTTAGGTATTGAAGCTTCCATCGGTGCAAAGTGCCCCAAAAAGAGTAACGCAAAACGGCCACTAGTGTCAGGCTTGCGGCGGTTCGTCCAGGGGGTTGGCTCGCGGTAAATCATTATCGTCGTTGGTTGGTTCCTCGGCGGGCCGCGCTTCTGGGCTACTGGAAATAAAAATTAAAGACGTATTTTGTATATAGGAATTAATGAAAGTAGAGCATCGAGCAAGTAACCCGGGGAGAGGAAATGCCGATGCCGCTCCGTCCTATTCCACAACTTCAGTGATTTTGCAAGTCTGACCGTTTTATACGGTCATTCCTTGGAGGGCTGATAGGCTTACTCATGCATGACTAACCAGAATATATAATACCATGTCCACAACAGTAAAACAATCTAAACTTCTGCCTGATATACTAGCTTGTACTGCACATATAGAACGCTCACGAGGGCGTTATGTGATTTCACGCCATGTTCTTAAGAAACAGATGGCGCTGTCGTCGCTACAATATTGTTGCTTCAGACAGTTAAGAAATTCACAGTTCTCATTAACTAAGATTATGTTTATTTTGCGAAATCCATCGCTATGAATACTCTAAATATTATTAGAGTACATTACAAACTAGAAAAGATAATTTTCTACAAACTAGAAAAGATAATTTTCTAGTTTGTAATGAGATGGTTTTCTAGTTTGTAATGCACTCTAATAATATTTAGAGTATTCATAGCGATGGATTTCGCAAAATAAACATAATCTTAACTTTTCGAGTTATTAGCACTTTTATGAATTTCGTAAAATGCGACAACTTGGAAGTCGCTATATCTAACAGTGGACATTGGCTGATGGATATCATGATGGATTATTATTCTTCTATAGCTAAGAACCGTGTAGGATCCCACCTGCTGGGCTCCGTGGTGTGGTTGTCCGTAGAGAATGTGGTGGACGAGGAGCCGCTCCGACTGGTCGAGGAGGAGGTGAACGTTGAGGACTCGTTGGTGTCTGCGTTGGGAGTGTGCCTGGAACTAGTACCTCACCTGCTGGACTCCGTGGTGTGGTTGTCCGTAGAGAATGTGGTGGACGAGGAGCCGCTCCAACTGGTCGAGGTGGAGGTGGACGTTTAGGACTCGTTGGTGTCTGCGTTGGGAGTGTGCCTGGAACTAGTATCTCACCTGCTGGGCTCTGCGGTGTGGTTGTCCGTGGAGAATGTGGCGGATGAGGAGCCACTACGACTGGTCGAGGTGGAGGTGGACGTTGAGGACTCGTTGGTGTCCGCGCTGGGAGTGTCCCTAGAACCGGCGTACATCAACTGTTACTTCATGCGGCAGAGGTGTAGACGAGCACGTCGGGGTCACCAATTTGGGGGCGGTTTTATATAAAATAAATTGTTGTTGCCAGTTTGATGGTTAAGTATGTAATGTTATTATTTTATGAAAGATGATTCCTTGTTTATACTAAAGATATAGTGCGCGCCAATCTTTTAGTCGCCTCTGAAGATAGCCGTACGAGACGACGCAATAGCCGTTTTACGGTGTCAGGGGGACGTTACAGGAGCGAGGGCGCGGAGCACACCCGCCTGCGTGCCACACCACACCCCCCGCTCGCCATTTAGCAGGTGTCAACACTATGCGTTAGTGTTAGTGCTACGTCCGTACACTACACACGCGCGCGTTGCATGAAAAGTACCTTCGAGGAAAAAATTCTATGATTCGTTAAGTTTATCGTTGAATCTGTTTGTTATACTTTATTTTTTTTGTTGCCTTTATTTGTTGTTTTAGTTTGTTAAAGTTTATTGTTGTTGTTATGCCTCGCGGACGTTATAGCCTTTTAATGCGTTTCATTTATATAGTTAAGATTGCACTAAAATAATAATTAAATAGGTAGGTACAACAAGTACACCTTCCCACTTAAATTTAATAACCAACCGTTCATATTATTGTTGCCTTGACTGTACCTGCACAAGCTTGCACTCGTAACTCAATCAGAGGCGACTATAAGATTGGCGCGCACTGTACGTGATTATTCATATCTAACAAGAATGCGGCGAAGTGTTCTATTACCGTACTTCGAGCACAAATATTTAAATATACAAGGTGACTTTTTGATCATCGTCCAAATTCATACTGGAGGCTTGGTAAGTGATCAGCATTATAAATCGATAACAATTTTTGTGAAATTCATATAATGAAATTTCGAATTCCCATAGTAATTCACTCCCAGTCCTAAGTGAATCACTATGGAGAGTAGAAATTTAGTTTTATGAATTTTACTTCATGATGCTGATGAGTTACCAAGGCTCAAGTATGAATTTGGACGATGTTCACAATTCACTTTGTATATTTTGATTTGATGTAATAATTTGTGTAATGTGTATGTTTGTAGTACACGTATGTATGATTATTTATTTTATTACATTTTTTCTTTCCCGGTAAGGTTTGCTGAAAGAAATATCTTTCTAGAGATAAGCTCGCCTGTGTACAATAAATAATAAGGAAATATGGACACACTAACGTGCATTCCGAACCACGCAGAATAAACACATGTGCCGTTGTTAATAAATCATTCATTACATTAGTGAGTGAAAGCAGGCGAGGCGTTAATCTTCCAGGGACTTCCGCAAAATCTACGGAAGTCGGTAACGGACGAATGACTGATACTACCCAGCTGCCTGTGTCTACACTCCCGGAATAAAGTTAAGACGTTGAAGGACAGAGACGCTGGACAGTGTCCTATTAGATATACCAATTTGAAGACGACGCCCGTATGACGTCATCGATTCCCTGTAGAATTGTGCCAGAACGGCTAGCAGCGTCGATATTTCTCTACAAACCAGTACAAGTGTTGTTTATTGTGTCACAAAGTGAACACTCAAACGAGATCTACTGTCAATCCAATGGGCCTAAATGTCCGTTCCCCCTTCCTCTCTACTACCATGTGTGTCACAACACAACTTGTATGAAGGCAATCTCTGTCCTTCAACGTGTTAAGGCGATGTGCGAAAAAATACGGGTGTTTCTTTTCTGTGTATTTCATGAAATACACGGAAAATTATAATCTGTTTCTGTTATATGCATTTTCACTATATATATTCTTAAGGTTTTGAAATTGGAAAACATGTTTGGATAAATTTTCCTCGATAGAAATAATTATTGAAATAAGGTCTTCAAACACACTTTTTCTCCTCGTTTGACGAATAGGCACCATATACAGAATTCAAACATATTTTATTAGGTGTATTTTAACAATATCTAGAGATTTTATATTTGAAATTTTGCTAGCTATTTTAGTTTCTTTAATAAAAATATATAACCAACTTTTTTCCTTTTTGCCCTGAATCCGCCCCTCTCGCACTGCGCAATTTTTCGCTTGGAGTGACAGTGACAAAAATAAAATTCGCATAGCCTCTTAAGTATAAAACAGCGAAGTCTGAGGCTATTTTTAATTACAATAAGTAGTTACTTGTGGAAGCCGTTGGTCTGGCAGGTGTTGTAGGCCCCGCAGTGTTGACACTTGAGACCCACCACGTGGAACTTTACCGTTGATAGCTGCAATAGTATAAATATTATGAGGATTTAGAGATCACATCATTTAGTTTTTTCAGCAACAAAATAGTACACATTAATTTAGTAAATGGATCACAAAAACCCCTCAGGGTTTATCCACGATTCATGAGACAACTCTTATCTTAAAATTATAATAGCTTATTATTATAACTTATCATTAAATATTATAACTTAAAAAATATTTCTTTAATTCTTGTGATTAGTTAATTCTTGTGATCGGTGGAATTTACTACACATTAAGGTTTAATAATAATAAAACATTCGTATTTATCTACAGATACTTAGATATGTAAATTATGTAACTTTATTCTGCTCGACCGTTTTCGCTGTTAAGCATTATCAAGGGCTTTTTAACCATAATTTAAAACATTCTATGTTGCAGTGGCATGCATTGAACTTTTTTCCGGAAAAGCAATCAGAAGGTCAAGTTTGACAATAAAAAAATATGAAAAAACACTTTTAAAAAAAAAGTTTGTATGACGCCAGGTTAGGCACTGCCTACCCTAGAGTGAACATTTTTTTATTGGCCATTAAACATTGGCAGAAAACATTTGGACTTTTAAAATGTCCCAAAAACCAAATAATTCGCTAATCTATATTCGAGGTGCAAATCTAAGTAGTTAAGCTTTCCCATATTTTTGTACATACATATACATACTCGTAAATACTTCGCTCATCCTTATTTTCTGTGTTCATTAGTTTAAGCAATCTTTTGGTTCTTGTACTTTATAATTATTTGTAAACTTACTAGTGGAATGGATGTAGCTGAAAATCAGCGCTATCTAAAAACTTTTTTTTTTTTTTGGTAGAATAAAGCTGAGCTACGTCCATTTATCAGGGTAATTCTATTTCTTACATATATATTTTTTTGCATAGTTTTTTTTACAATGTTTTTTGTCGTGTTTTGTTTTTTTTTTATCTTGATAATAAAGCTTTTCTTCTTTCTTTCTTCTTTCTTTCATTGCAAACCAGTCCCTAGCTCTGCTCAAAGACAATATAACCACTTCGTTTGCTATGCTTGTGGTTCTTTCTGGTACTATGGTACAGTAATTTTCAACAAATAGAATGTCAGTTTTATACAGTTATTTATTTTCTCCCTTTTGTCTGGTAACCGTATCTTTGTACCACACGCGTTAGACTTTATTTTGCCTCTTGCTCGACCTCGCGATCCGGCTAAAGAAGTAAATTTTCAATAGAATATTCATTAAATATAGCTTGAGAAGGATTCATAATAACAACAAAAAGCTCTGGGGTAGAACGCTGGCCTCTCAATCTTGAGATTCAGGATCTATCCCTGGTCGGGCATGCATCAATGAGTTTTTGTTCTTACTTACCACTTGCTGAACGCTTAAGGAACACATCGCAAGGAAACCTGCATTTGTGCCCGAAGTACGGCGATAGGGCTCACCACGTTGGGATGGAATAATTGTCGGTGAAACTCGGTATGTCTTGCATTACACAGTTCACACTCGGGAACACCCCTGATACCCTCTCGGGGATTCATGTCGTGACGATATATTTATTATTATTATTTAAATACTTCTTTTAATCGAAACAGTCGACAAGTTTCGGTAGTTCAGACTGCCTTCTTCAGGGCGAGTGATTGTTACCTTATGACAGTCTTTGCAGAGTATAGTGGCGGTGTAGTCCGCGTACTCCGTCGGCATCGGCGTCGCGGCCACTTCCGAGTCTAGGTATGCCCATAGCTGGAACAATACACAAGATTGTTTAATTTGTTATATCCTTTATTGTACAGGTTCCTTTATTGTACAGTTAAGCAGGTTCTCAGTCGTACATAACCAGGCACTCGAATAAACTCAAAATACCACTCCATAAACTGACGAAGTCAACTAAGTCTGTTTATGTAGCAGGTCCAAAAATTTATAATTCTCTCCCTACCGACATTAAATCTATAACTGAAAAACTACAATTCGAAACAAAGCTGAAGACATGGCTCACACTAAATGCCTTTTACAACATGAAAGACTTTTATGATATTAATTTCAAGACAGCATTGTAATATTTCCTATTTGACCTTATCTGACATTTAATTTTCTAATAAATCACACTGTATTATTATTATATCAATTGTAATTGTATACCGCATAATTGTATTGTTTGAAATGACTTGTAAATGTTTTTGTATTTTACCAATAAATGAGTATGAGTATGAGTACACAGAAACTGAAGGCACTTCTTCACAGCGTCATCCGAAAATGACTCTATTGATAAAGTTATATCTCTTAAACGGTATGTTTAAAAATTTAAAAAATATACAAGGTGACTTTTTGATCATCGTCCAAATTCATACTGGAGGCTTGATAAGTGATCAGTATCTTTGATCAGTAACAATTTTTGTGAAATTCGTATAATGAAATTTCGGCTTCCCATATAAATTCAGTTCCAGTCCCGAGTGAATCACTATGGGCAGTCGAAATTTCATTTTACGAATTTCACCAAAATTGTTACTGATGCATGATACTGATCACTTACCAAGCCACCAGTATGAATTTGGACGATGATCAAAAAGTCACCTTGTAAGTCTTTTAAATTATTATAATTACATAAGAAAACAGTTAAATTAAATTTTAGTGAGATATATTTCGGGCCACCCGTGACTGATGCCGGGCCCGAGTGGCCCGAAATATATCTCACTAAAATTTAATTTAACTGTTTTCTTATGTAATTATAATAACTTCATTAAAGGAAATTATTCTCGAGTATAAGAAACATCATGAAAATATTGTTCAAGGTCAAGCTGTTTTTAGACTAAAATTAAGTGAACCTGGTTATTTTTTTGAAACCACTTTTATTATGGTATTTCTATGGTTCTTGCACTAAAATACAAGGAAACTATTGCTAAGAAAAATTGTTAAGAGTCGGAGTTCCGAGATTGGGCAAAACAGGGTTCGGGGTTATGGCTTTTTAAGATAGTAAAATATTAATTTCTGAACAAAATAAATACCACTTGTTACCTTACAAGATGAAGTACAGGTTCATTAAAAAAAGTCTTGGCACTAATGTATAGTAACTTCAGAAAAAAAAAAACAGGATGTCAAGTTCAGGTTACACCCATAGCGCTGCAATGCTATTCAAGAGATTTTCTTGAAATTCCTGGTTTTTTTCTGAAGTTACTATACATTATTACCGTGATTTTTTTCAATGAACCTGCACTTCATCTTGTAAGGTAACAAGTGGTATTTATTTTGTTCAGAAATTTGAATTTTTACCATCTTAAAAAGCCATAACCCCGAACCCCGAATCTCGGAACACCGACCCTTAATGGAAATATTTTCCGTCCATCGCGTCCATGTGAAAAGTATTATGTTCTCCTATTTTGCGCTATATGGAGACCCAGCGACGTCGTAATGCAGTGCGCTCAGAGGTCCTCTTATGTATCTTTAGTTGCCAGCTGGACTGGGTGCCTATCATCAAAAACAGATATACTATCGAATTCTGATTGTCTAAGGATATTTTCGCACTTGAAGTGACGACACAGTTCGTAAATAGTTCAATACCCACTAAAGTCAATTTTGAAAGTTAAGTTTTAATCTATGTTTTTGATTTAGGCACCCAGTCCAGTTGGCAACCAAAGACGTTGGCGACTACCTGCCCCTTAAACTACGACAATAAATTTGTTATGTATGCATAACGGCATGTACAGTGGAGACCACATCAAGCTATACACTTGCAGTACGACATTAGCCCCTACATAGAAGAATATAAGATAGGTACAAAGTCCGATGTGTCTTACTTGATGCGGTCTCCACTGTACAATTGATGCCCCTGGATAACGTATATTCATTATTATACATTCGAATCTATCAGTAGTGTGATTCGCTCTCTGTACACGTTATCTAGTGGCACCGAAGTTACTTTGCTCGTGGTTCATGGTCTGTACACGTTATCTAGTGGCACCGAAGTTACTTTGCTCGTGGTTCATGGTCTGTACACGTTATCTAGTGGCACCGAAGTTACTTTGCTCGTGGTTCATGGTCTGTACACGTTATCTAGTGGCACCGAAGTTACTTTGCTCGTGGTTCATGGTCTGTACACGTTATCTAGTGGCACCGAAGTTACTTTGCTCGTGGTTCATGGTCTGTACACGTTATCTAGTGGCACCGAAGTTACTTTGCTCGTGGTTCATGGTCTGTACACGTTATCTAGTGGCACCGAAGTTACTTTGCTCGTGGTTCATGGTCTGTACACGTTATCTAGTGGCACCGAAGTTACTTTGCTCGTGGTTCATGGTCTGTACACGTTATCTAGTGGCACCGAAGTTACTTTGCTCGTGGTTCATGGTCTGTACACGTTATCTAGTGGCACCGAAGTTACTTTGCTCGTGGTTCATGGTCTGTACACGTTATCTAGTGGCACCGAAGTTACTTTGCTCGTGGTTCATGGTCTGTACACGTTATCTAGTCACACCGAAGTTACTTTGCTCGTGGTTCATGGTCTGTACACGTTATCTAGGGGCACCGAAGTTACTTTGCTCGTGGTTCAGGGGATGCTTACTGTCACTGTACTGTCTGTTAGCTTGTCAATTCACATACAAATAATTAAATAATTTATTATTTTCATTGAAAAGTTAATGCAATGGGTTTTTGTGTGGCTTTTGGATGTAAAGGAAAGGGAACTTGAACGACAAGGTCTCCTTGCTTTCCTCGCAGCGAAAAACCTCTTTTCTTTAGCTCCTCCTTCAACTGAGTGATACACCAGGTAGAAATACATGACGAATACACCAACAAAAAAAGGCACAAAAGTCTTTAGAAATGTGGAATGCAAAAATAACATCTATTAGCGTCTTTTACAAGAGCGTGATAAGACACAAACACTCAGCGCCCTCTACCATAAAAGCTTTTGGTTTTCATTCCCATTGCACCCATTGCCCCCTTCTTGTATCCGCGCCTGACAGTCCAGGCTGGACACGCAACTTACCGTCGACATGTCGATCATGCTGGTCTGACACGTGGGACACGCGTAGTGCCCAGAGTGCAGCAGCTGCTCGAAGCAGGGCCGGTGCAGCAGGTGGCCGCAGTCCGGGATGTGGCAGGGGATCCGGGACGTGTGGATGTCCTCCAGACAGACCGGGCAGTTCGACCGGGACACGTTCTCCACGCACTGAGGATTAATTTTATTTTCAATGCAAGTGCTCGTAAAAGCCCACTTTTTATGCATCAACTCCGCCCACATCCTGTCAGCCTGTTGAATGTTTTTCGCGGCAGTCGCTTCAGGAACGTCGAAGAGGTGACACGTAATTTTGGACAAGATTAAAAAATTATACCACGAATGTTAAGATAGTCTAGTTACTATGATGAATAAAGATGTGAAAATGGTTAGAAGTGATAAACTAAAAATGACCAGGTTATGTAGAGATATTGATAAAACCTAAATCCAACATTATGGTGAGACTTGATTTTTAATTTATTTACAATGGTTGGCTAACCTGCAGCCTTTTATGTGAACCATAAATGTTATACTTTTTTTTCCACTGTTTAACGGCTCTGGATACAGTCCTTTTGAGCCAATTATAATTCAAAGTTCACAAGATTATATTTGTTTTATTTCCTCACACTATGCATTGAAAAACCTAGTATGATACACGGGCGTAAGAGCAATAAATTACTCGGTTACGTTTAAAACACTCGCTACGCTCGTGTTTTAAATCGTCCTCGTAATTTATTCCATTGCGCCCTTGTAGCATAAACTACTATTATTTATTTATTCAACTCACATCTATCTTTACAGGACTAACCTAAGACGATAGTGTAGCTACTAACTTAAACATAATACAATTTATTATCAACAAAAAAAACAAAAACACAAAATCAAAAATAAAAATACACAATAGAAAATAATAGAAATAACACAAAGATTTAGACCTAATTTACATAACACAAAACACACAATGTAGCTTTTGCAAATTCATTCAAAGAGCAATGAAACACGTCAATGTTTTCTGCCACCTTATTGATTGTACGAAAGGCTCGCGTAAGGGGTGCATCCGACAACAGTTCAGTTCAGGCGCATGGCACGACCAGCAGGCGCCACACGCAGCGCTCCGGCACGCACAGCTTCACTTGCTCCAGTACATCACCAGGGTGACATACCTTGCCACGTAACAACTTAAATATATATGTCACTAGACATAGATTCCTTCTTACATCAAGTTTGTAGTACCCAACCATTCCAAGGACGAATAATGTTGGGTACATTAGTGGGTAGAATGGATACACACCATATAGTTTAAAATATAAATATCTTACACATTTATTTTGTATTCGCTCTATCATGAGGTTATACGAGTATTTAGCCTGACGAGGAGCCTAAATAACTGCGTTACATTCGAGGTGACTTTTCACTAGTGCTTCATACAGTGCACGCATCGCGTTTAAGTTTGTGAATCCTTGTGATTGACGTAGCATGAACGTTAATAATGTGTTCACGAAAGGATAGGTCGGCAGTAAAACGAACACCCAAGTCCTTGACCTCAGTGACGCGCTGCATCGGAGCTCCGTCCATCAGGTACTGGTGGTGCAGCAGGGTGCGGGCTCGGCTGAACGAAATCACAGAACACTTGGAAACGTTAAAATACAACTTGTTCTCGTGGCTCCACTTCACCACTCTGTCAATATCCGTCTGCAACTCTTCGATATCTGACTCATCATCATAGAGAAGGCAAGTAGTCCCCTTGACAACATTAAGTTACTGTGTATAGTTATATCTATTAGGTATTTACATAACGAAATAGATAACAAGAGCTAAGACTCACTATGATTTATGCGAGAAAAACTCGACGTTTCGGTCAACTAAAGGCGGTATGCGAAAAAAATACGGGTATTTCTTTTCTGTGTATTTCATGAAATACACGGCAATTTTAATAAATTTCTGGTATTAGCAATTTGACTATATAATCTAAGGTTTTGAAATTGGAAAACATGTTTGGATAAATTTTCCTAGATAGAAATAATTGTTGAAATGAGGTCTTCAAACACACTTTTTCTCCTCGTTTGACGAATAGGAACCATATACAGAACTCGATCCATTTTGTTATGATCGACACTCACCCAAATTTTAGGTATTTACATATGCAATTTGCCGTTTTGTATAGATAATTTAAAGGAAACTCAATTTCCAGTACTAACATTTTTGCATTTTTTTAGGAATGACAAATCCAAATTATGTAATTTCTTTTGTGTGTGAATGAGACAACATTAAGCTAACAGCAACATTAATTGAATTTTTGAAAAGTGTCAGCTGTAAAAAATTATTATGAATCTTATCTTGGAAATGGATGGCATTTATGACGAACTGTTTTTGAACATAAAATTTTAGTTATCAAACTGACAATAAAGACAACATTTAATATGTAGATGTAAAACCATGAAATAAACTTTCAAACAAACAATGGAAAAAGCTATTACATTACAGAAATAATTCATGAATCTGTAAGAAATTTTCGGCAATTTCATAGGTAAGTAATGACCTATTATTCTTCGACATCTGTTGTGACCTGTGGTTGTGACCAACCCCTTTAAACTTAACACTGAAGACTATTGTTCTTGAAAAAGCTTTTTTGTATGTTTGTCATAAGGGACATAAAACTTGTTTTATTTATTTATTGTAGAAATAACAATACTCGGCCATGCTGTAATCTTAGAATCAATTATTATTAAGACAAAAGAGAAGAGATATTTGTCAAATATAATAATTTGTGTTTGTTAAATAGATCAAAGGAAATGTAAAAATTAAGGCTCTTTCATTTGTAGCTATTATAAAAGTTTATTTAAGGCCTTGTACAAAGTTAAATTAACTTTTTATTTAATTCATAACTTCAGTTAATTATCAAATTATCATATTAAAAATACAAAAATTTGTACATATTATTTATAATAGAGGACATACTTAAGACATATGTATATAAATTTGAAAAAGTAATTAAATTAACTACGCTCGATAGAAAAAAAAAACACAAAGTCAGCTCTAAAAAAATCTTAAAATGGCGTTAGAGACATGTATTTTTAAGCTATAAATCTCAAACTTCGCGATAATTTTTTCCATACATTACTGTAGACTAGAGATAAGGAAAAAGATTCTTAATGTAGCTACAAATTCAAAATAACTGAAGTATTGCGCGCGCGGCCAACGACGTAATGACAGTTGATTAGAGCAGGATGGATGGACAGTTAAAAAACAAAAGCGTTAGAGTAGGAGAGAAGTTTAGCTTGGTACTGGGCCTTAGGGCTACCACACACCTCCATTCAGAGCGCGTTCTGTGGTACAACGTGGAGCAAACTGAAATATTAATTAAACAACAAACTAGGTAGCTTCTATTTTTACCGTGAAATTTGATAGTGAGCCAACACTTTTATGGCAAGAGTTTCTTTGTTGATAAATCACGCTACTGTCAATAAATTGGATTATTGATATCAAATATTGATTGATCAGAGAGCAAAATTTTCTGAACCAATGTTATTTTACAGATTGAAAACCATAGTTACAATGTACATAAATACTTGTTCTTGTAAAACTATTATGAAAAATTTGCAACAAATCTTAACCGGCTATAACTTATTAAATTATTAAATTCAGTGGGTCTACCGCGCAATTCTCATTTATATCACCATCAACTTGAGATTGAAATTTGGCGTGCGTGCGACGACGCCCGCCTTACATGCCATCTCTTTTGCACGCGTTGAATTTCGCATGCATTTGCTTGAAGTTGATACAAATGAGAATTACGCGGTAGAGCCCCAGGTGTTGAAAGCAGTTACAGTACAGTGCGCGCCAATCTTTTAGTCGCCTCTGAAGATAGACGCAAGAGGCGACGCAATAGCCGTTTTACGGTGTCAGGGGGACGTTACAGGAGCGAGGGCGCGGAGCACAGCCGCCTGCGTACCGCACCACACCCCCCGCTCGCCATTTAGCAGGTGTCAACACTATGCGTTAGTGTTAGTGCTACGTCCATACACTACACACGCGCGCCTTGCATGAAAAGTACGTTCGTGGAAAAAATTCTATGATTTTAATCGTTGAATCTGTTTGTGTTGCCTTTATTTGTTGTTTCGTTGATTTAGTTTGTTAAAGTTTATTTTTGTTGTTATGCCTCGCGGTCGTTATAGCGTTTTAAGGCGACAATATAGGAAAATGGTGTTTATATTAATGCATTTTATATAGTTACGATTGCACTAAAATAATAAATAAATAATTAAATAGCTAGGTACAACAAGAACACCTTCCCACTTATAGTAAACATTTAATAATCAACCGTTGATATTATTGTTTCCTTGACTGTACCTGCGCAAGCTTGCACTCGTAACTCACTCAGAGGCGACTAAAAGATTGGCGCGCACTATACCAGAATATTACGGTACCGAATTCACAGATGTGAGCGGGGCAGCGCGGGTAGCGGCGGGCGCGGAAGCGGCGTCGTCGTATCAAGGAAAACTTTTTTGTTTTGGGTTTAGGTAGCGTAAAAAATAACGGTAGCATTATGACGTCATACCGTTTACCTTTGTAACCACAGAACAATAATTTTACATCAATGTTTGTAACCCATTTATTTCGGTTATGAAAGCCCTGATTAAATTGGAGTTGAATAAGTTTTCACTACACATTATTTAGAGAAGCTCAATCTGTATTAACAAATAGTACATTTATTAAATATTTTTAGTGCAACCTGTTGAATATATAATTACACAAGCAGACCTTTGAGGGTGGATTGAAGTATTCGCAACCCTACAACTTATTAGCATCCCTATGTATTTATTATACAAACCTTATTAAATTCAAATAATTTTTGGTAGCCACAGTGTTGAATTTTGTTGTAGAATCTGTAGTTTTTAAGTTAAGTCAGACCAAGTGCAGCTTTTGGAAAATGGGTGCGGTCATCTAGCACTTGCCGTGTAAGCAAAAGGTCCCAGGTTCCAATCCTGGCCCAACAGATTTTTATCAAAATATTTGTCTTTGCTGTTTTGTTTCTAATAATATCTCCAATAATGTTTTTAAAATAACGCTATTTCAAGTTCTGTGCACAAGTGTTCAAAGTGAAACTCACCCTATGTCCAACCCTTTGCAGCTGTACAGGCAGACACATGTTACATCTCTCGCAATGGAAGAACCTGTCTCTGCCGCCGACTCTACAGATACCACAACCCGAGCAGTGGTACTGTCGCTTGTCTTCGTCGTCGAACAGGTTGCACACGAGACATGTGTACTGAAATTAATAAGGTTTATATAAATACAAATTGACTTTTATTTATATAGCCAAATTCATACTTCTTCTTCTTGTCTTGTGGTTAGTGGCAAACCTGGTATCAGAGTACTTCAGACCACCATACAGGCCTCTTGCCATGGCTGAACGACCATTATCTTTCGATATCAGCTGGGACCAACAGCTTTACATGCTTCTCGAGGAACGAGGGACCCAGAAGTAAATACCACTAATGGTCACCCATTCAAGGACTGATTACATATCTGGAGATCTAAAAAGGCCAACTTGGGTGAATCATAAAATGATTTTAAAGTAGGACAGAGTCAGAGCTTTTTCACGCATGCAAAAGAGACGGTATTAGAACAGAACAAAGCGGCCCTTTTATACGACCTGATCACACAGCCACACGCTGCTATATGCCCTGTTCTAGAGGCATGAGCAGTAGTGGGGATCTGCGCATACAATTTTGTATGGACGGATTCAAAAAATCACACACCACACAGTACCGAGTGTAGACTGTGATTTGGATTTCACAGTTTACACCTGGGGACACCTTTGACTACATAAACACCTACCCTACGTTCCGTACCTTTCCAAACTGAGCTCCGCAGTTGACACACATGGCAGTGACTTTCTGCCGTGTGTCGCACTCCGTACAGATCAGTTCTGTCACAGACTTCCTGTTGAAGTAGTGCTGCTCATTCTCATCGTGACAGTACCGACACATGTACAACTTGTTACAGCATGGCGTCTAAAAGATAAATTTAATTTGAATAACTAGCCCACATATTCGTCCAAAAAAAAAGAGGGTCATACCTAAAGCTATGGAAGAATTTGTTCTCATCATAAAAAATATTTAAAAACCAGTCAAGTGCGAGTAGGACTCACGCTGAGTGACAGTTCTGTTTAAATAAATTAGTAGACTTAAATTATTTGAACAAATATTACAAACTTATCATATACAAAATGTATGAAACAAAACTGCAAATTCAAGTTGGTCAAGCAAAGTTATTTAAGCAGAAACAATAAAGACACATCATTGGGTATCATAGCACATTGTGTACTAATCTTTCGCCTGTGGCTCTGTTACAACTTGTGGCATTTTAACCCATTGTAATAAAACTGTATCCACTGCCATTACAGTGCTGGTAGCTGTATTTTATTACAATGGGTTAAAATTCCACAAGGTTGTAATGGTGCAGTAGGTAAAAGCACTATATTTAAGAAACCAGGTTATACGGTTTAAACTAGAGATGAAACGGATAGTGGTTTGGCCAGATACTGGGTACCGGATATCCGGCGGCCGAATATTCGGCTCAAGATATGCGTTTCGCACTATTTGAGCAAGTCTAAACATTACGCACCAAGGTGCGTGCGGGTGCAACTGGCTGAGATTATTTTTGCATTTTCTAAATCACAATCACAATCATACAAATGCTGGTCTGCAAACGCGAAATAATTTCCGATCCGATCCGATCCGAAGAAAATTCGTAAATATGTATCTTTGTATTTAAATGAAACCGCGTAATCTACTGTTCATACTGAACAAATTTCCCAAAGTAACATATTGAAAAAATTAAATTGAACCTGCCCACCCAATGCCCTTTCAAAATTCACAGTAGGTTTTAAAATGAGGAAGGAAACATGAAAATATTTTTTCATTTCTACAAGTATGTTTCTTTGGAAATTTTGTTCAGTATGATTCTTAGGCCATGTGTTTTTATTAAAAGATACCTGTTGAGTTACGTCCGGTATATTGTGAGAGCAAAAGAAGCTGGTGTAAGGTATGAAGAAAAGCACAAACGTTAATTCCCAACAATTGCTGTAAAGCTTGTCTTTATCTACCATAGCTCAACTCTTATTCACTTTATGTATTAGAATTTAGATTATTGAATCATTCAATCAATTTATTTTGTGATTTAAACGACTTTTTATATGCTGCGTTAAGTATCCGGTATCAGGTTGGATACTGGCTACTATCCAGCCGGATACTGGATACCAAAAATATGGCCGGATACCGCATATTCTTTTCATCTCTAGTTCAAACCCTTGTTGGAACTTTTTTGGTTTGAACCCTTGTTTGAACTTCTTCTTTTTTGTTTTTTATGTATGGGTATTAGGAAATTTACCAAAGTATCAACAAAAAGTCAAAAATAGGTGCGACAAATAGTGAAGCGAAACTGAGCAAGGAAGACTGTGTTAGGTTTACATGTAAATACATTTGGAAGCCAAGCGAAGCAGAATGGAGTGAAGCGACCCCCCTAACTTTAACAGTATTCATAATGTACACAAAAAATATATAGCACAAGAGGATGCCCTAAATTATTAATAATAATTAACTTTAACCAATTGTAATAAAATACTGCTAGGGACACTATACACTGCCATTAATAAATAAAACTTATCATTATCACAAATATCATTAGCTATGACTTTGTTCTATGACATTGGTTTACTCTTACTTTTAACAAGGGTAGGTAATAAAATAGCCTTGAGAGTCATTGTAATGTCTCCATTTAAAACAACAACAAAGGCAATTGTTGTGTTCAACGTTCATTGACGTCGCTTTGTCTTTTTCATGTTCTTTAACATTGTTTTTAGAAAGATTTTAGTTTCTTCAACAAACCGCAGTTTCGACAGATTTCTGGTAGAAATTTTAGGTGAGAGTGGTGGTATTTATCAGGAACTTACGACAAACTTGCATCGCCGCTTGTAATGAGCACAGCCGATGCGTTTTTCTGATTCTTCTTCAGCCGTCGCGACACCTGCATCCTTGTCTGTTTTAACTTCTTCGTTTTCTGTCGACATCATGCTACAAGGAATATTACCAGGAGGCAGACGTAATAGCACGGAACATTGAGCCAATTCGCAAATTCAGTTACAACAAGCCATGTTAGGTACCGTATTGAAAAATTAAAATGAACTTGGAATTTGGATATTTCGTGCGATGAGTTTTCGCAATTTGACATTTTACATTTATTTGCGTTCCGTTCCGTTTCTTTTCATTCTTGCAATCAAATGGAAGTGTCTCAGCTGCCGGATCCGGCACTTGGGACAGGTGCCGAAGCCGGCATTTGGGATAGCTGCCCGAGGTCACATAATTAAGTTGTTTATGTTCCTTACCTCGTCGCGTGCATGTTACGACAGAAACCATTATGCATCTTAAAAGTATAAACGAGACTGATAAAAATTAAATAGAAAATGTAAACAACAGCAGTTATCCAGTTAAAATTATTATAAATGAGCGTTTATTGCGTCAGTTATCTGCGAAAGAACAGACCGGACGAACGGACCCTTTTTTTATAGTCTAATGAAATAAGATAGTGGTATATGTCACGTATCATAAAAAACCGGCCAAGTGCGAGTCAGACTCACGCACAAGGGGTTCTGTACCACCACACAATATGGCTATGGAACCCTAAAAACTTCATGGTAATAATTCCACTTGCAGTTATGAAGGACCAACTTAACTTAATAACACTTACGATCTGTGAAACTCTATATATTCAAATTATCAAATATTTGTAATTTTCAGATTTTTTCCTATGGGTGTGCTATAAGACCTACCTGTAAAGAAATTTCAAGTTTCTATGTCAACTGGGAGTGCCTCATAGGTCTTGATTCCCTTGCGAGCGTCAAAAATTTGTGGAAATTTATTAAAAAGCCTGATTTTTTTAAAGCCCCATTGAGCCGTAGACTTCTTGTAAGAAATATCAGTTTCAACTTAATATCTCATACGAGGCCTAAGCAAAAGGGTCTTGAGAGACAAACGGACAACAAAGTGATCCTATTATTCCGTTTATTCATTTTGAGGTACGGAACCCTAAAAAGGGTAAAAGGTAAACAAGTTTTAAAATTATTATTGCAAAACGGCTCACTTCACTACGATAAAATACGATAAGTTTTAAAATGATTTCCATGTCTGTATGTAGTTATGGTAATTTTATTTTTATACGTAGCGCAATTATTAAGTTTCTACTAAAATTTACTAAAAAAAAAAAAAAAAAACCGTTTATCCTTACTGTATTTATCTTTATGATTAATTTAACTTCTTTTTGAACACATCAATCTTGTATGTATTTTTGTTTAATTGAAGTGTATTAATAAGAAATAATTTAAGTTAAAAATCTTATTTTTAGCCATTAATAATGTTTTATTATTGTTTCATTGCAACTAAGCACCTAATTTTAAGGAGTCGAAACTGAAAAATATGTATATCTTGAAAACTAAAAAGCTTTGCAAAATAATAAATTTTGTCAAAAACTTGCAAAATTGCTTCCTTTATCATCCCTCAAAATATTTACATCGATCTCCCAAACATTCTGTATACGCAAAAATCCTTCTGGTTTTCCTTTGACGATCACCTCCGGCATCTGTCCCATAAATTTGTGATTACCGGTTCCGGCAGCTGAAGCACAGCCCAGACTAAAGTACACTTCGAAAAAAAAATATGCATTGTTGATTTGTTGCTTTTTTTTTGTATGGGGACCTCCCTTGGTTTTAAATTTTATTATTTTATTAATTTTTGTGTTATATGCCAAAACAAAATGTATTCTGTGAAAATGTTAAAATGTATACAGATTGTCCAGAAAGTCATGAAATAAATAGGGGCGCCACTTTCTTTGCCAAAACAGAATTAATATGGCAACACCTGCGATCTTTTGTATGGGGAAATCAGGTGTAACCATTAAAAATAATTTTAGTTCCATTTCATGACTTTTTAGACAAGCTTACCTTAACCACAAAATAACCACTTACAGAAGGTTTACGCCGCATAACTAACGAAAACAGGCGCACGCACACATAGACGCGTACGTACGACGATCTCTGAGATACTCGGGTGAATGCCAATACGAAATTCTGCCGAGATCATCATACGTACGCGTATATGTATGTGTGCGTCTGTTTTCGCTCCGTCGTCGAGTCGGCCCTCTGGTAGTATCTATTTTGTGCCTTAACTATATCGGCACTGATTTCGATTAATCTTTGCAAAACTACAAAAAGATGTATGTCCTTCCCCTTTTTTCCGAAACTGGTGAACCGAAAAATTTGAAAAATATGTATAGCGAACACAAATGAGAAATATAAAAAAAGTCAAATGAATTAACGTGTAAAAAGCACAGTGTATTATATACAGTGTGTCCCTCGTACAAGTGCACATCCGAAAAGGGGTGAAACTATGGTTACACCTTTCTGTTACACGTTGTATAAGCTTGGATATATATAAGCCAATGTCAGACTCTCAGAATAAAAACTCTGAGGTCAGACCCGAGTCCGCCATTTTTCATTGGGAGCAGTGTACTGGGTGTAGCGTTATTTTTAAAAAAAAATTATTATTTATTATTTTCCGCCACTACATACTAACGAACGTAATTTCGAATTAAATTTGGACTGCCACCAGGCAAGCCTGGTGACAGCCAAAAAAAAAGAGGTAAACCTGGATGAATAAACCGTATAATTTAAATAACAAAACACAAAAATAACAAAACCGAAGTAAAAAAAATATGGTACAAAAGAACAATAATATCAGAGGAGTATCGGTACAAAGGAAATTCTTAGATAAAAAAATTATTATGCCAAATTCCACTTATTTAGGATTTTAATTTCCTTTTAGCTTGAACGACGCATTTATTCATAAAATAATGGATTTTAAATTTGGTTGTCGACACTAGTTTATAGGATCCTTTAAACTAAGATTTCACGGAAGTTTTGATAACTCTTGATCCGAAAGAAAAACGTAATAATAAGGTGTTACGAGCAATCGTTATCTAGCTTTACACTAAGGAATAAAAATAATCGATGCTGAATATTAAGCTACAGATATTAAAAACCTGGTAAGGGTCTCTTCGTGACTTTGGGAGTTTCCGGTGTTCCCGGGAGCAGTCGATGAAGCTTGGCGATTTCAATTTTAGTATCGGAAGCTTTAGCTCACCAGGGACGTGGTCCTTACATCAGGCCTCAATAGGTACAACCGTACGAGATGGCGGATGGGATAATCAAACTGGGGAGACCCAGAAACCCTTTAAAAAATAATCCCGAAGGGTCGCTGTAAAGAAATAAAACAACAGCGTCAAGACATGCTTATGAAACGAGGGAAAGGAAATTAACGTATTGGAAACGGGACAAGAAGGATTTTCAGAGAATGAAACCAAAATTACACAAAACTTACCGGGAAATGCAGGAAAACTGGCTTACACAATGCTCAGGGCAATTGCGCTCTGTTTCTATATTTTAAATATTAAATTTGTTATTTTGTAAAAGAGATTTGCTTCCTCTGTCACGATCTTCTCTGATATGAGAAAAATAACAAAAAAATCTGACAAGAATATTCTAACTATTCGAATTCGAAAATTCAGAAAAGCAGCCAACGATAAAGAAAGACTAAAAATATATAAAAAGGTTGAATACTTGTAGCGAATGCTACATGGGGTATTATTACGATTTATGCACTGACTATGACTAGTATTGATGCATGGTATCGGCCATGTATTGATGCAAGTACGCTGGACGTGTTGTGCCATACAAATTTTGTGTCGATTCAAAGCGCCCCCCACCGAGCGTACCAGGAACTAACATTGACACTTGTTATAATTGATAACGTTATTGAGTGCGGTCATCAGATCACAATAAACTACTATTTTCCACTAAAAACGCCTTTCTACAAAAAAACACCTACGATTCGGTCACGACCTTGAACCGTCAAAAATCGTGGGGAAAAATTGGCCCTCAAACGTGATTGTGCAACTAATTTCAGGTCACAGTAAACCAACATGGTATGTACTATGCTGGTGGGTTTATTTCTATAACCGACTTATCTGATAGCTGAGAGTGATGAATCTGTTTAATCTGATGACCACACTCATTGTCATATCCTCAGAATAAGGATTATTAATTAATTTTATTATTTGTCATAATAGAGGGCATATAGTAAATCTAATTTTATTGTAATGTAATTTAAATGTATTCAAATTATTGTAAAAAACATTAGCCGGTACATAATTAAGTTTTTTAAATGTGTAAACTTATACGGAGAGCGCTGGCTGTTGGAATTCAGGTTTCAACCTACCCTAATGGCCAGAGTTCCAATTATTCTGTGTGCAACTTGTATTTTTTTGTGTCAAAAAAGATTTTTTCAATGTCTGTCGCCGCACGGGACGAGCGCGCGCGATCTTTTCAATAAGTTCTAGTAGAAAGAAAACAACCGACTAATTTAAATCGTAATATTTTATTTAAATATACAACATGGTAGTTTTATAACTAGTTCATCAAATATATTCAATGTGATTTGAATGATATAATTTTTTGCACGTGTATCCATTCACTGTCATACAATATCTTTTTATTTCGTTACAACATTCTCTCTCTCAGTCTTTTTCACTATTTTTCTCTTTTTAACCAACCAGTGGTTTTCAATAACCGTACCATTGGTTTTCAAACTATTCGTTAAGTGCTCGCTATATCGATCTATACATAAGCATCTCGAAGTAACTAGGAAAACTTCATTCATATTTACACTATTATTGCTGGACTTCACATAGGCCATATGCGACACGTAATGGATAATTATTGTCTTAGATTTACCTGATTATAGTCAACAACTTTTGATATTACGCTAAAGAATATTCAAAAACAAAATTGACCAGGGGTTCTAGCATAGCTGACCATATCGAGCTTTAACCGCTCGATACAACATGTCTATCCCTAACTAGGTAGATCAACAGAGTGAGAGAGCACTGTATCACGCGCTATCGAGTTCGATATGGTTTGCTATGCTAAGACTACCTGAACGGCTATTTTGGCAATGTTTCACACGCTTTACTTTTCTTCATACGACTTTGTTTATCGCTTATTAAATGCCGTGTGATAATACTTTTACTATCTAAACTGCTTAAAGACATGTCAATAATTAATGAAAAGGTTTCTAGTTTAAAAGCTTGATACGTTTGCGTAAAAAGCTTAAAAAAAACCACCCGGCTTCCGCCTTCGCAAATTTTCGCATATGTCAGAATTGCCGTCGAAACTTCCTGTAATGAAATCAACACGGTTTCGGTGTAATGAAATCAACACGGTTTCGCTGTAATGAAATCAACACGGTTTCGCTGTATTTCAGATGTACAGAGCTCAGTATAATCAGGTAAATCTAAAATATTAATTTTTCATTACGATCAAAAAGTCACTTCGTATATTATAAGGTTTAATTTTTTACAAAATATTCAAGTCGAGGGGTCGAGGATAAAAGAATAGTTATTAAAAAAATATTAAAAAGTTTTTTTTTTCAATATAAATTATGGCAAAATACGAAGAGTAAAATTTTTTCGTTCAAAATTAAGCATAACATCGGTGCGCCATAATAACTTTTCTCTAATCGTAGTTCTACGACGAAGGATTTTCTACCTTGAGGAGTTACAGAGTCACAGAGTGTATAATCGAGTGGATTATCTCGTGTTTTCTGCGTTGTCTATGGTTTGCTTCAGCTGGGGCGACTTCGTGCGCTTTGTCAAAGAGTTCGTGTACTCCCATCCGTCTTCGCCTTTTTGGCTGAACATCTGCAAAATGAATAAGGTCATATTGGATATACAAACAAATATACATCTGGAGTTAAAAGCACTTGTACAGTAGTTTCACTTTATTTATGTTTTCTCCCAACCGGTTTCGGATTTTACACCATTTTCAAGAGAAGTAGTTAATTAATAGTGTATTTCGTGACGAGTATAAAATGGCGGATTTTTTTAACCGAGGAATGAAGCTAGTTTCGAAGTGAGCCTACTTCTCGCATTTATAAAAAAGTCATAAATAATTTATATACAAAGTCAATAAAGCCGATTCTGAAGGCTTTAATTTTAGTTTAAGTGCTGTCAAAACTTAAATTTTTCCAAAGTAATTAAGCTTCTATTCGTAACACTTACACATACCATATTTGACGCAAATAAAATTATCTTTATCTTTAAAGTGACGGATTATAAAAGTGATAGATGTCAAAATAAATTGACAATGTCAAAGTGACACGAAAATTTCCAGACCCGTCAGGAACTTCGAGATAAAAAGTATCCTATGTCCTTTACGGCCCATTACTATACTGAGTGTTAATATTAAGTTGGGGAAGCCGAAAACTGGTGATAGTACTCGCCTATACGAACAACTTTTACTATGGAGCCAACCCTCAAATCGCGATAAAAAATCTGCTGTTCCGTAGAAAAGTTACATAGCTACCCGACCAACATGTATGAGACAACTGTTTCTTTTCTCTCGATTTCTCAATTTTTGTTCTCGAATGAACGTGTTCTAATGCCAGTTTCCAGCTTCCGCAACTTTATCTTAACATCCTGTATAGTTCTATAATATAGCTCTATGCTCAGGGAAACCGGCTCAGTGGTTTCTGGGATTAGCCCATGCAAACTAATAAATCTAATTCTATTTAATATATTAGTATACATGTAGATATACCTGAGTGAGCCACTTCTCCCCGCTGGTGTCCCGTTGTTTGACCGCGTCTCTCTGCGCTTGCTCCACGCGCCGCTTCGCTTGTGTCGCCGCCTCGCAGTCTCCCGCGCTACGAACATTATTCATAATGATTTATAGCGAAATATATTTAATCTAGACAGATAAATCATTAAGGCGCTTTATAGAAAGAAAGAAAGGAAGGAAAATGTTTATTTGGTATCAAAACTTAAAACTTAATTACCAGTTATACATAATAATGAGGAATTTTTAGGAACATTTTAACTACTTAAAAACTAAATTATACCAAAAGGGTCTCCGCTCAGCTAAATGTCGCAGCTGTAGCCACGACGCTGATTTTCAGCGGATGCCTAGGTTTTTAGATTGGGAAAGTGCTGCCACTTTAGAAAACAAAAATCGAACAAAAGACGTTGTCTATGAGAACTATGCTATTTTAAAAATAGTTAATTGTTACGCATTAATTGAGCTATTTTCAATAATTATTCTAGTAAGTAAGTAATGTTTTTTTTTTTCAAAATTGGCAACACTTTCGCCTGCGAATATCCTGATATAGCGCCTTAATAAGCAAATTCTTTGTAAAAAATAAATCTCATGTCAATCAGTTTCATGTAACAGCGCGTTCCGCATGATGATAATACTGCCAACACTACCATTAAACTTCTCACGCTCATAAGGTCGTTCCGAATGAAAAATCGCGTCCATCACTGCTTAAACTTGTGATTTATTCGGAA
Source organism: Ypsolopha sequella (assembly GCA_934047225.1). Taxonomy (NCBI): domain Eukaryota; kingdom Metazoa; phylum Arthropoda; class Insecta; order Lepidoptera; family Ypsolophidae; genus Ypsolopha; species Ypsolopha sequella. Next base: position 3,610,269 of record OW204002.1, on the reverse strand, counting down.
CTCTTTTGAACGCGACATAGACGTTGACACTTGAAAGTGACAGACTTTGTAGAAATTTGTTTACGTTACGTGAATACAAAGGGTATACTACTTAACTAGGTTCATGAAGTGATTTCCTCTAACTTCAATCTTTGAATCATGGTTTAGTAATAAACTCTTTTGCTCCGAATAGATTATTTTTAAAACTGCCGCCAGCCAGCTGTCACTTTTCATAGATCGCCCACAGTGCAAACGCTCTAAAGCATGGACGATGATAGCACAACATGGCGTCATAGCGACCATTGTAGGGCTATCTCGCTAACACTGACTCGGAATGACTGTTGACGCGATAAAATCGATTATGTCGTCATTCGGAACGCGGTGTAAGTGTATGTTTATTGTTGAACTGTTGTAACGTACCGTAGCGCGCATGTGACGTGTCGCCACACACGGCGCGACTCGGTAGCAGTCTGACGCGAGATCTGTGCCACGCGCTTGCGTCGCGGCTTCATGTTTGACACGTCGAAGAGGACTTCTGTTCGCTGGAAACATTAAATATAATGTGAATTAAACTTTATTATACGCTTCTGAAAAAATTACAAAAAATTTTGCATCGGATATTTTAAAATTCATGTTTAATTTTGTTATTACTTTTAATCATAGGTCCTTAATTACTAACGGTAAGAAACAACCTATACAACGTGTAACAGAAAGGTGTAACCATATTTGAAGAGCTTATTCAGTCAACGGTATAGAACAACTTTTACTATGGAGCCAACCCTGAAATCTCAAAAAAAAATCTGTCCTCCATACATTTCGGCCGAGCGGCATTGAATTTTTCTATGAAACAGTATATTCTTTTTTCGAGATGCAGGTTTTGTTCCATAGTAAAAGTTGTTCTATACCATTGACTGAATAAGCTCTTCAAATATGGTTACACCTTTCTGTTACACGTTGTATATCAATATCAGTATATGTAAAATATGCATTAAGACGGGCCATCTCGCTCAGCTGCCATAGAAAAAACATTATTATTCCAATACAAAACAAAAAATTAAACTTTTTTTTTACAATTTATCGTGTGGTCTTTACAAAAGTTATAAAGATCAGCCTGGACATGATGTCACAAACTTTTTGTATGCAAGATGAGTTCAGTCGTACGTAATACAATAGGAGCGCCACGATCTGGGCTGCGATCTCTTGTTTCACTATTGTTTTAGCCATAACGACAATTAAGAGGGTTTATTAACATACCCCTGTATCACACCACCGTCCGTCCATCCTTGTGTTCCATTCACCTTGCGCCGTGTAAAATGGCTTCTTGTCACTACCCGCAAAGATCTGCCAACAATTATCGTTATAAATACGTATAAAGAACAAGGTTTAAGTGTAGATTGTAACAGAGAGATTTTTGATCCGCGTATCTCTAGAAGACATGCTGAATTTGGTTTATACACAATCCACAACATTTTGAACTATTAACTCGCTACCTAATTTTAATTGCTAAAATGAAAGAAGGTAAAAAGTTAAGGGATTTGTACTTCACCCTTTCCCAAAATTTGGATTTTTACATTATGTAACATGTTTTTTTTATATACAAGCCTTGTGGGTATAATGGCTCTCGTACTTTTGCCAGAACCTATCTTTGTTTGTATAGAAAAAAATGGCGTGACCATAGAGCATGATATTATACTCAGAATAAGGAATACAAATAGAAACCTGGCTAAAATAATACGCGGAGAAAGACACCTATCCTTGATTTTCTTACGACATTCTAGTGCGTTAGAGAGAGTTGGATATGTATTAGTTTTTTCTTAATTAGGTAGGTTGTCACTAGTTCGTTGCTTTGCTAGTGATGTAACAATGTCGATAAATAAACCAAATCGAAATGAACCGCGACCAATCTCCTTACCACACATTATATCGTATCAAAGTGTGAAAAAAAGAGAATGCAGGAGGCACCGACCTTTCTGGTGACATCCTCTTGCTTTGGAAGGAGGCCAAGAGAATTAATAGCAAAGTGGTCTCTGTCTACCCCAGTGGAACACATGTTATATTGTGTAAATAAGGAATTAATAAAAGGATATCTTTCGTTTAGCATAATATTTTTTATTAAGTACAAATTACTATAACGTACAGTGGCGTGCGGTCCATACAGACAAAAAGACACTGTCTACCCTGACATATACGCATTTTTACGCATATCGTAATAAATTTTCTGCTAAAATGTAGCGACACCGACCGCCATCTACTGTCATTAGCGGGAACTGCGAGTCTCAGTTTCGAGTCGCTCGCTCACTCGATGCCAAAAGACATCGCGGAATGGTGTCTGTCGCTGTATATGTGTGGGTCATATTCTAACAGTCTATGTTTGTGTGCGTTACTGTAAATACATGGCACACAATGCAAAAGTTTGTGCTTGTTTGCGTGCGAAATGTAGGCGACGACTGTGCAAAAAGCCGACGGCTTCTTACGACATTCACTGAAAATGCTACCTTCGCCTTGGCGGCTTGGCGGGCGTCATCCATTATTGTTTTTCGTTCGTTCTTTACGCAAATTGATGACAAGCAGTATAAAAAAATGGCTAGTGCCAGTGTTTACTGTGAAAGTTATTCAATGTGACAACATGTACAATGTGTGTATACAAAACTTAAGAAATGGTGCATTTTTGAAACTGTGTTTTGATGATAAAAACTAATAATTGCGAAACGATATTTCAGGTGGCAAATCGCAAACAGTAACTTGATTATTTGGTAAGTTTTTACCAGGTTTTTTAGGCTTTTAAATTTTTATGTCTACCCTGTGTAAAAACTCTGTGCACGCCACTGATATCGTAGGCAGGTAGGTACAAAAGTTAAGTCCAAAATTGTGCTTGTTTCTAGTACAAAAAATGCTGTAGCTTGTATCAGAGATACAACCGTAAACTATTTAAGTGGATACTTTTTAAGTCGCCTCTTAACTCAATCAAATAGATGTTCGTTGATGTCGCGTCTTTGTTCAATCAAGGAGGAAGAAATTAATCGCAACAATAGAAATCATAATAATCATAGACTTATAGAATTCGTAATAATAATATTATGTCAATGATGAGCGATGACAGCGCAATTACTACATAGGTAATTTTTTTATTTTTTTTATTTCTATCAAATAAACATCAACTTATCTTGAATGAAAACTAATAACAAATAATGAACGATTAAAATACCTAATAACCTGTAATAAGAAATCAAATTATGCGCAGTTCAAGTCAATAAGCATTCCCAAAATTCATTTCACGATAGAAATACCCTGTCAAAGTACTTTTATTGTCAACCACTAAGTACGAAAATGTCTTGATCTGCGGAATTTCTTCGTGAAGTCGATCACGGCAGTAACGTGAACGAACAGGCTGTAACGACTGAAGTTCCTTCATTCATACAGAAATATATAAATTACTTTGTACTGCTTTTATTCGTTATTTTATACCAGTAACTCCATCTATGATCTGAACTTCGGCAATTTAGAATTAGACCTAACCTATTTTAAATAAGTGGGCGTAGCCAAATATTAATAATTTAATTGATATTTCGTTCGTATGCTTTCATGCTTAAGTTCAATTTTAAACAAAATTGAATGCACTTATAGCTTTATGGAAGGAAATGTCATGTGGATTCCAGAAACAAATTAATAACAGCCTAAGATAAGGTAAAGGATTTAGGACGTATTAGCGACCTTATTTCACAGCAACACAAGGGTCAAGCTTCAGGGCATGGAAACGCTTTCATCTATATTTTACTTAGCAATTGGCGCCAGTATGATTTTTTTTAGAGTTCCCATGCAATAAAACAAACATAAGTTTGGCCCTAGAGAATGTGTCAAATTTTATGATGTTGAAACCATGTTCGTATTTTTTGTGAAACTTGTAAAATCTTGGAAGAAGCCACAGATCTACAAATGTCGGAGAGGTGGTGTGTTTTTATTGATAAAATTTGTTTAGAAACTTGAATTATAAAAAGTGTGTCATGTCATGTTCGGAAGCTAGGTCTGATGTAATGATAATAGTTAAATGACTTAGAACACAAACATATAAAATAAAACGTGTTCTACCTCATGTTCTTTCAATTAATCGATTTCATGAAATTCAAAAAGGTCCAAAATAGTTTGCATTATGAATAAGATTAAAATAGCAGTATTTGGACTAGTAAATTATTCAGCATTCTATATTGAAATGTTTCTTTACTTATTTTCTATAGATTTGAATAGCACATCTAAAATTATTGTAGATCTATGTTTCACGAGTTGAAAAAGAGATTAGTTTTAATGTGTTTCACGCTCTTGACTGTTTTTGTTGAGTTTTAGCTAAACAGGCCTCAAGTAGTGTTTGACAACTAATTAATTTACGAAATAATGTGTCTGGAAGGAAGGCGGAGCTTAAAACTATGCAAAATTTGGGAAAAACCATAGGTGGGGACAAAGAAAGAGTGGACAGTTGGGTGACGGGACGCTCGGAAACAGGTCGATCTAGGAAACACGTCGCGCACAGTCTGGTTTCTTAGATTAAAATAAACACGGGCGAAGCGGAACGTTTATAAGAAATCGCGTCGAAGTGTCGTCTTTGTCTGTGTTATAAAGTTTTAGCGTCGGTTCTGAAATAATTTATACTAGCGACGTGCACGGTTGCAATTCAGAGCTCTGAAATTAAGTGTCGGGAGTGAAGTAAATAGTATATTTTCAGTGTTAAATACGAAACGCGGTTTAGCTTTATATATCAATTATTTGTATCACAATTTATTTATGTAAAGAATAATATATACGTCCCTTATTCCTATCCAAAATTTAGGACCTTTAGCGTTTCTACGTCTAGCTGTGCTGCTGTATATTCGATTAACAAAAAGTCTGTGAGAAATTCGAGATTTTATAGGTACTGCGAGCTGCGGGTGTCACACCATCATATTATTTCTTTCCCCTCTCACTTATCCACTTCTACAGGATTTTAGGTACAGGTGCAGGAAGGAGATTTCTGCATATAATTTCTCACATGACTTTTCTCAATTTCCATTTTTAGGTCTTCATAATTTAGATTTTTGTTGTGAATGATATATATGAATACTTAGTTCTTATGTTAGGAACCCTTTCTGGTTTAGGGGCGGGGTCTTTGTGGACTGTGGTCTCTGGAGACGTCCGGGTGTTCACATGGCTGTTAACTCTGATGGGAAGCCTTGCCCAGTGCTTGTGTCGGAACCAGAGTTGGTGAATTCTGCTTCAGGGGCTCCTTAGGTTGCACCTGCAATATCCCGTCCACAGGTCAAGCTTAGAAATTTAGAAATTGACTTGATCAAGTCGTAGGTGTGATGAATGAATGCTTTGGAGGCAGTTTTTGTGAGGTTTTGTATGTTTGTGTAAATTTCTAGGGACACTTAGGTTATAAGGTGTAGTCTAGGTTGCTTCGCAGGAATTTGTTCGGAAGCGGTGTCATTTTGTGTGACAACGTGGGGGTAATTATTTGGTTGGTCAGGGAGATTACCGTCTAATTTTGTAGGGCCCCCACTTCATTCTGGACTCATCTGGGTCTAGAATCCCCTCAAATATCAAACATCTAGCTAAATCACCTTAGCGCTTGCAGCTGCCGATCGTCGAGTATCTACGGTTCATCAATCCCTTTTTCTAACCCAAATAACTGCAATATCATATTTTACACACACACACACACATTTTACTATATTATCCGATAATTACATAATCATTTATCTAATTAAAAATATAATGTCGCGCGTAACATACGAAGTAATGAAATTGTTATTTGTTAAACATCTCACGGAGTGTCGAATCAAAAGTGGTTTTACATAGTGATTTAGTCATAGTGTGTTTCGTTTTCCCTTGGATTTTCAATGGCAATAATAGCCTTGAAATATAGCTGAGTTTCAGAATACAGCTAAGTCGTATCATTTAACCAATAACTAGTACATTAGCTTCTCTTGATTACTTTATTTTCCTTTGTTGAATTATGATATACATTGTTTTGAGCATAACCGTTTTGTAACATAACGTAGTGTCCTAATCTACTAGACGATCACACAAATAAATTACGGCCAATGATTTAATTTGTAATTAATAAATCGATGTACTCCTCAAGTATGTCATAATAACGTAGGAGACGTAGAGAGGTATATACATTACTATAACCTCATTCTACGGATGGTATCGCTTCCAGCGGTCATCTTTTAATTATTAAATAAATACATACTAAGTACTGTAAGTACATATGACTGTACATAACACATATGTATATACTTGTATAAGCAGGATAAATATTGCTCCTGCAGTACAAATAGTCCAAGAACCTAATTTGTTACAGATAGTACTCGTGACCAGGATCACAATATGTTAATTACAGGAGAACTTACTTCACACCCAGATCAACTTGTTACAAGGCCTTTCAGAAAGATTTGCGAACATAGAAGTATGCACTTTTCTAAACCACAGACATCCATAAGTACTGGTTCTGTTGCCTAAAATTGAAAAATTATCGAGTTAAGGTTGAACACTAGTGCTTGATTCTAAGTTTCCTGTCAATAGATGGCGCTGCGGTACTCAGCGGTACTATAATTTGGTTTTTGTATTTAAAAATAGTAAACAAACAAAATATTTTGCTCCGTTGTATGATGCGACAGTTTTAATGTGTTAATTAATTTATAAAGGCAGAATTGTGTCATTTTCTGTTGTATGTTTCTACATCGGGCCCAAACAATCTTAAAATTTGCTGTTTTGTCGTAGCTATGCACGCACACATACACAATGAATTTATATATAAAATAATTGTTAATTTCAAGGCGCAATGTAGAGATTGATTGGTCTTATGGTTACACCTGTGGAATTTCGATCTGCTCGAGCAAGGATCGATCCCACATCACTACAAAATCTACAAATGTTTTCTTTTTCTATTTTTGTGAAATCTTTCAAAATTACCTACTTGTTTTTTTATTTGATCCATCAAAATGATTATTTTCCATCAAATTGAAGAAAATTATTCGATGATGTGACTTTCTGAAGAATCATGTAAGGTGTACTTACAATTACATCCTTTCAAGCAAACTACTTTTAGATTGGAAAAAACATTGAATTATGGGAGAAACCCGCGAATTGAGAGAGATGATGTACCAAACTTTTTTTTTTAATTCATAATATTTACAGGTAATAAACAAATTATTTTACATAAATAATGCTGCTGATATTATGCAATGATATAAGCATAATAAGATTAATAAGAGTATAATCACATTTTTATCCATTATAAAATCATACAAAAATAAAAAAGCTCTAATGAAGCTCTAATAAATTTTACGAACGAATGTTGCAATTTTTAAAAAAATACTAAATAAACTAGCGCCATCTGTTAGAACCTATCATAACTTCGTCGTAACTGGGACGACTCCATCTCGCTAAATAAGGTGACTGATTGATATTTGAGTAGCCAAATTCATACTGGAGACTCTCCTCGGGGTTGTTCTTGAACAACATAAACATAACATAATGCACTCTAATTTTCATAATACAATGCGTAAAAGTACATAGACCGGCTTGTAATCAGTATTACGGATCAATAACATATGCGAAATTTAAAAAAAAGTTCGTGGCGGTATCTAGGGGCAGAAAGAACGCTGTCCTCTCAGTCTTGCTTGATATCAATAATCCGTCCAAGACAATTAGACAAATAGGCCAACTAATAATCGCCTCTGTCAAAAGGTAATAAAGTCTTCGCCATTCGTCTAATTAGTTTAGACGTTAGTAGATTCAATCCCCGGTCGGGCGACATAAGTATATGTGCATAGTATTTGTTCTTACTTACCACTTGCTGAACGGTGAAGGAAAACACTGTGAGGTAAACCGGCATGCCCTAAAACATGTATTTTTGTCCCCGAAGTACGGCAATATCTTGATACTGCCCAAGGTAATGAGACGAATAGACTTTATTGCCTTGTTACAGAGGTGATTATTGGTTGGCCCGTTCATCTAATTGTTTTGGAGTTTATATACTTAAAAGTAGGTATAAAATAATGTTCGATGAAATGCGGGTATACCGAGTGTGTTCTGTGATTTGCAATTCATAGTTCACACTCGGGAACACCTCTGACACCCCCTCGGGGATTCATGTCGTGACGATATGTTGTTGTATAAATCGCTGAACTTACCGGGTCTTCATTATGAATTTGCCTGTATAATGAGGTGAATAGGTGACTTTGCTTTATATGACCAAATGCATACTGGAGACTTTATAAGTGATCAGATCAGTAACAAGGTTCGATTACTTGCCCTACTTTCTGTGAAATACAGAAAATACAATTTAGGCTTTCTATACTAAGTCGGGGACTCGGGGTAGACCATGAATTTGTATAGGAAAACAAAAAATATTTAAAACGGGTCATTGAACCTTGATCTTGACGACTTATCGTGTCTCCAACAGCGATATGAATAAAAAAAATATTTATGATATATCACTGGTTTCCAATATGAATTTGGTCATATAAATCATAGTTACTTTATACCTATATATTTATAATATAAAATAATATATAAATTAATACTCGAGGCTTGGTAAGTAAGTAAGTAATCAGTATGACGAATTTCGAAAAATAAAATGTTAGTAGGGATTCGGTCTGTGTAGGGTCCGTGCTGAAAGATAGTAACTACCTACTTACTTACTAGCCAAAATGTGGTACCTAAAACCTTTGCAATCGGAAACAAAAACGAACAAACGTAGCGAAAGCGTACGAAGTTAGTGTTGCCATACTCATACTCATTTATTGGTAAAAAACAAACTTATTAATCGAAAAACTTATCAATCTGACTGACCTAAAAATTTTGTACCATAGAAACAATATTTATACGAGTAAATAACTATGAAATCTATCAAGATTAGCGATTATTTTTAACAAACAAACTGAAAATAATGTTGAAAATTCAAATTTAGGTACAAAAAGGATAATTAAAGTCCCCACGTCTATAAAGCATCCGAATCTCTTCCAAAACTTTTAGCGCTAAATAAAAAAACCTCCGTACAAACTCATTTCTCCGTACATAACTGGTCCAATCTGTTTTCTGTAAATGTTCCTAAATCCCTAAAAGTACAGATAAATCTATGTTTATGGCAACACAGAGTCGTCGCCGGCGCGCGTGTCCTCCCTTTGATATTTGCCGACATTGCTCGATAATGGCGGCTTGAATGAAAGACGATTGTCACTGCTGCATGTAACCAGGCTCGCCGCTACCTATTTGAACACCCGTGTATATACCGATTTGCCGCCCTGTTTATCTGCGAATACCCTTCTCCCTGTTACGATATAGGATATAAATGCGAAATAAAGCGTGATAAGTAAGTATTTATCCTGACGAGAGAATAATACTTACCTAGTGAACGTTATTTTCAGCTCGGAACGAAAAGCGTTCGTTTAGGACGCAAGAAGCCGGAAGTTCTAATCTCCGAGGACAACGTCACTTTTTGTGTTTTTTTTATTTTATTTTATTTATTCATAAAATAACGCCAAAGCCGAAAACGGGGAATAGTTGAATAAACGTGGGCGGAGCTACGGGCCAAAGGCTAGTGATAAAATAAAATATAAATCACAATAATAGATTATTTTGCAAAGATTGCAGGAAAAATGTAGCGGTAAAGAAATTCACAAAAAACATTTTTTCTTATATTATATTTTTTTTATTATTTAAAAACTTAGCCGCGGTTTTTTTTCTTTTGTAAATATAATTGGTAGGTAAGTATGTACTTGCAATCAATTCTTTTTTTTGTCTTCATAATCAGTTACTGGCAAAACTTTAACTAAGTACCTACCCACTATTTTCAATACGGAACCCTAGGTACACGAGTCTGACCTGCACATGACCGGTTTTTTTAAGGTTTTATTATTTCATCGCGAAAAACTGAACCCTTATATATGTAAAATCACTTTGTTGTTCATCTGTCGGTTTTTAATTAGGCACGAACAGCGGCTGGGCACGAAGGAATTTATTTTGGCACAAGTGAAGGAATAAATCCAATAAATAATTTTTATTTTTATTTACAATTCTGGAATCAATAATACTTAATAGACAAAAAAACAAAATAAATACATGTAACAGGAATCGAACTTTGAACCTTATGATTTGTAGTCAGACAGTATATCACTTATGCTATTGAAGTATTTTTTATTGGCGTGAAATTTAAGTACAATTTAGTACGCATTCTAATCATGCGAAACCGTCATGTAGTTAAACCGCACACACGTAAAGCATATTCACACACATCCAACAGTTTTATAGTATGACATCCACAACTACACACGTAAAATGATGGACATTTAACTGAACTTTAAAAGCTAAAATAACCCAATTATTGTTGTAAAATATAACTTTTATTTAAATTCGCGACATTCTTGTATTAAAATGTAATAAAATACAGTGATAAATACAAGCTAAAATTTGTACTTCAGCTGATCTTGGTTAATTAATTTTGTATGGAAATTGGCACTACCGTTTAACATTAATATACTATAGTAAAGTACAAGCACGTACCTACAAACAAGATTGATAATGCAATTATACATAATTATTTAAAGGTTACCAATGTGTCTGTATCTTAAGGCATCTGCTTTTAAAAGTCTCCATTTTAAATTTTCGTTTGGTCCAAAAGAATCCGATATAAAGTGTTTCGAACAAATATGACTGCTTTTTTTAATTGCCCAATTTGGTCAAATTATTCGTCTAAGCCATTCACTTTAAAATTCTTCCCTTTTTGGAAATCTGTAACAAAAAAATATAGCGATATTTATTCGGCATTATTTTTCTTTTAACTCGCGCTGCAATGAGGGATTTTCTTTTCTTTTTTTTTACTCTTCCCTAGTCGCTGGATAGATGGCGCTGAACTTGGTAAGTTACTGCAAGGAACGGAACGTCACATAATTTTTTGATTATTGCACTTGGATGTAATTTTGAGATCGTAAAACGAAACGTACATAAAAAAGTAATTAATATCATTGTCACATCACATCACAATGACATTTTGAAAATAAATAAATAATAACAACAAGGAAAAAGAAAAAAATAATTAGCAGTCTTTTTATGAGTTTTCTACGCCAGAAAGAAAATGTCCCAAGAGAAAAAGAAGAGAAGTCTGTGCCTTGTGGATTTGTATAAAAATGGAGGCATACATCTTTTTCCTAAAGACGAAAGTCGTAAAGCGCAATGAGTACAAGCCATGGTACATTTTAAACCTGGACGGACCATAACAAAGCATTCGCACATAATATGCTCAGCACACATGTCATCAACCAACGAGCGTATGTGACGTGACGTGACGTGACGCAATGTTTTTTTTTTCAATCGTTTTGGCTTAGGCACCTAGCAACGTAGTCAGTTCAACACCATCTACAGAGTTCTTGGAAACTATGTTTTTTTTTTAATACTCAAAAAGAAAACCTCTCATTAATCTATTATCCTTTATGCACGGCTGCCGCGGGAACCAATGTTCGATAGTTTGCCACACGGACTTTAGTACATCACTATACGAAAAAACATAACCTCTCATAGTCGGCAGAAAATCTATATAAAACAGGCAAATATCGGTGTAGAATTGAACACGGGTATGATTTACAAGAACTACTATTATTGTTACTGAGTTTTAGGTATGATCCTGCAACTTATTAACATAAAAACTATCAGAACTCACCGATGAAATGATATTGCTTCATTGTTGTTTTCTTTTCTTCCTGTATGCGATTTACAGCCTTCAATCGCACAAGACATTTTATTACAATGTTAAAAAAACAATCAACACAAACAATAATAAATCACACTTTCACGAATTTAGAGAGGAAGAGCACCAAAATATTTAATTTCTCTCGGTGAAGCTGTAAACTTTCGCAATATGCAATAGACATTTCGATGCCACCAAATTAAGATGTGATGCACGCAACGAACGATATTATAACACAACGATACAATGATGAGACATATTTAATTTGATGGTATTATAATATTTAAATTACATCTAAATTACATCCATCTGACATTTGCTTGGTTCAATCTAGTGACACACCAGGAAAAAATATAAAGTAAGTGCGGTCCGCTGTTTCATTCACTCGTACACAGGAGTAATTTACGTTAGATGAGTACAAAGGCTAATGCCCAGTTCTTATTTTAGTCAGGCTTCTATTTGTATTCCTTATTCTGAGATATTATATCAAGGCTAAGTTTCAAAACGTGTGATCTTCGTGCGAAATTTCACTCGTTTTTAAGAAAGAGACAAAGCTATATACTAGAAAGAGAATGAAAGATCTGGTTTTGAAACGCTTGCGAGTGATTCCCGTGAGAAAAGCGTTTTGAAACGGTCTGGAGTGACAAACGTCAAGTAAATACATAACCTCAAATCAAAATAAATAAATTAAGTAAAGTACCTAAATACCTATTGCTTTTAATATGGATGGCATTGCAACCTTTGCATTTGCAAGCCATAATCCTGTCGAAGCAGTTTCGAAACATTTTCCCGTATTCGTACGGAAATGTTGAATTCTATTTTCAAAAATTGTCCGAATCCCGAGAAAACTCCGAAATGACAACTGTCAGGCGAATTTTAACGGTACCCAAACAGAGTTAGAAATCGCACTTGTCAGTGCGATATTCACATTCCCCGAAAGCGTTTCTAAACACTTAGCGCAACTGTCAGGTAACAGTTCGTTTACCCTCGGTTTCACTCGGGTCGATTTTTGAACGATGCAGGGTAAAATTCGCATCGCTCCGAGTGATAATCACACGTTACGAAACGTACCCCAAATGTCATTGACACTTGACATTGACAGCTAGTTTTTTTTAATTTATTGCTTGGCAAAGGTATTGTAGCTCTTCAGCCCATATCCTTACACTTTGTTTTTTTTTAATATCTCTCGAACTAATGAATAAAAAAAATATCATGAAACGTGTTTAGTAATAAGCACATTTCAATGGATTTTTTATTATCTTACCTAACACGAAATGAGAATTAACTTGTGGGTTACCATTACATTGATCTACAGAATAATGCAGCTTGATGGTGGGAGACCTAAATCTATTTTGACGAGACTATATCTTTGAAAAATACGCATTTTTTATTTGGGTATAAAACTGTTATGAAACTTGTGTTTATGTTTTAGTTTAGTATTATCAACATATTAAGATAGGTGTAACAAATATTTAATAAAAAAAAAGGGCTTGGGAAACAGCCGAAGCCGGCACATTTCTATAGCCGGTCGAGTGCGTCAACCACTGAACTGTCCTAACCGAATAAAAAAACAGTTTCTTCTAACCTCGCACGTGACGCGGTGTTTCTTCCCCCCGTAGAAGGGCTTGGTGATGAACTCGATGTTGGCTTTGTGCCCGGTCTGCGGACACTCGATTGTGACCGGCCCGCCGAGCTCGATCCACGGCACTGTCAGTATCGACCTGAAGATGGCAACGCATCCCGTGAGAAACGGTTCGAAAAGTGATGTTCCGAAAATACAAGATGACTGGTTTTGAATTTTGAATTTTATTCTGTCAAATGTATACTGGAGACTTTGTGAAAGTAAATGTTAACCTGTTTTGTCTGTATACATATTTAGTCAAAATTAATCGTTGCCCCGCACTTAAGCCCAGTGACTAGAGTCTAGTCCAGCAAAAAGGATATATGTCCATCCATACATCCATCCATCAGCCTAGTTCGTCAACTGCTGGACATAAGCCTTTCAAAGATTTCGCCACTGTTGGCGGTCCTCCTGGAAGAAATGCCCATACTCACGTACGCTTGGCAGGTGGGTTGGAGAACGCGGTGCCGAAATACTCGCACCAGTGACCTTATATAAGGCTTTTCAATCGGTCCCAGGCATAAAGGGCCACCTAGTTGCGCCTGCTTGGTAGCTCTTCTCTTACTCTCCCTCATAGGCGTAGCCAGGCAGGGTCTTGGGGGTTCAAACCCCCTAATGAAAAGTTAAAATTTTTACAACCCTTCCCCTGCTCTGACATTTTTCAGGTCAAGCGCCACTTTGGCTAGGTCGTTTTATTTTCTTGAACACCCCCCGATACTAAAACCTGGCTACGCTCATGCTCTCCCCTGATTGTCTTCTAGGGGGTTTGCGAGTAAGGTGGTGGTACCTCCATAGTCGAGACCGGCATCAGCTCTACCACCTATCTGTATATTTAGTTATTTTTTCTAAAATTTAGCAGCAATTAAGGCTTCAAATATTAACTAACTCTCTAAGTTTTAAGCCTATAGAAGCGTTTCTTATTTAACGAACGCAAAACTTGACTCACCTCCCATATCCATTAGGGAACGTCAACGTGTACTCCTCCCCAAAATCCAGCAACGTTACTATCCCCTTCCCGATATTGTGCACCCCGATGGAGAGGCCCAGGAACTTGCTCTTCGTCCAGACCCACGCCTCGAACTGTATCCGCTTGTGGACGTGCTCCGCGTAGAACGCCGAGATGGGGGGGTGGTGGGACACTTGCTCCGCTACGAAGGAGAGCTGGTCGGGCGAGCACCAGGGGACCGGGCCGTCGCCCACTTCTTGCTGGGAGGGGGGCAGAAGGTTGTTACATACTGCACACACGCACTTGTGTATGTGTGTACAGATGGTTTATCCCACAATGGCGGATCAGGCTTGGTTCCACAACTACTACTAGTGCGTGTCTCTGAAGCACTCCCGCTCACACACACGCGGGAGTGCCCATTACTACAACCAAGCCTGACCCACCATCGATCGGCTAAAAATTAAAATGAAAAAGTTTTAATGGTCTTACAATGTTCGTAGGTACATCCAAAATAATAACATTATCTACAAATGTAGTTTTAGTTAATTAAAAGTTAAAAAGGTAAAAATGAAAATTTTACTCAAGATATATTTCGGGCCCCACTGATTCTCAGAAACAGATTCTCAACTGATGCCGAGCCCAGTGGGGCCCGAAATATATCTTGAGTAAAATTTTCATTTTTACCTTTATAATATTAATATTTATAAATATATTATATTTAACTTTTACGAGCTTTTGATTAGTACTATTATTAAAACAATTAAAAAAATTAAAAAACTTATAACTCGGTATATTTCGGCCCTCGGTATGGGCCGTCATCAGTCGAATGTAAGAAAATTTGTGACATATAATTTAGGTATCATAATAAAAAAATATTATATATTAAATATTTATAATATTAACTTTTAATTAACTAAAACTACATTAAAAATCTTATATAAAAAAGAGACAAATATATATTTATCAAAAAATTATCTACAAATAAGACACAAAGACTTATATAATCTAGTATTAACTTAAAATTAGCGGGCATTATTATAAGTATATATTACATTGTATAGCAAAGGTATTGACATTTTATTATTTCCAATGGTCCTCAAACTAGGCAAGCCTGGAACGCGAGGGCCGGTTAAGTATTTTGCAGATTTTATTTCGCTCAGTTGCTATCCAAAATTAAATTTTCAAGATTTTTAAACCAGTATAATCATATTATGTTGACAATAAAAACAAACGACCTAAAACTATAATAAAAATTAACTTTATAATATTTACATTCTTGTGCATAGTAAATAAATTAATAAATATAATGTTGATAAATATTAAATTAAACGAATATGATATATAGGTTCAAGCAGCCGAAATTAATTTTACTTGTTTTTCTATTGGCAGAAGCAACGTTTCAATTTCATCATAGGTTTTAGGTGTTTAGAAAACATCTGTACATCTTGGCAGGGGCACCTTGCTCCCAGATCTGAGTATCTTCGCGTACGTCACATGAATAGTAAATAAATATGGAGCTTTGTGCGGTCTCTTACAGAATACTCAATACTTCATAATGACTTTGTCATAACATAACTAAGTACAGTATCTTCTATGGCGACCCTGCCAGGATCTTCGACCAATATTGTGCAATACATCGTCACGTCAGAAAACCTTGGGGGGGTGTCAGACATGTTTGTGAAATGCAAGTCAGTCCATTTTTTATCGACGATTATTAAGTCCCAGCGTAATGGGTGGTGAGCCCATCGCCGTACTTCGGGCAGGGCATCGAAAATCTATCAGCCCGTATTCATCCACTGCTGGACATAGGCCTCCCCAATATTACGCCACTCTTGGCAGTCCTCAGTCATCCTCATCCAGCCGCCACCCGCAACGTCCTTCAGATCGTCAGTCCAGCGGGCACGAGGGCGGCCTACGCTGCGCTTTGCTGTACGTGGTCTCCATTCCAATGCTTTACGTCCCCAGTCTACTGCCACTTCAACTTACTGATTCGTCACGCTATGCCGGTCACCTTCGATCTCTGACGGATATCTTCGTTTCAAATAAATCGGATCGGATCCGAAATGCTGAAAATTTCCACATCTAATTTACATACATACAGTTGCGACACATAATCCCGGGGCCCTAGAGCGGAACCAGCCAACAAACAAACACCAACCTTTTCCGTAGCGGCGTCGAGGGGCGGGTCCGGCGCGTCGAGGTCCCAATGGCACCGGAACACCTCACCCAGGATCGGGTTGTACGGCTTCTTGGCGACCTGCGACTTGCGGCCCGCGTAGTACGACGACAGGTACCAGCGGACTGTCTGCAGCATCCGGTCGCGCGGCGTCGGCTGTTCCGCTATCCTGTAACGTTTCACATACAGGGTTATAGCCTTTCAGTCTGAATCTGCTGAAGCTGGTATATCCCGACCTAATTATATTATATTTACTTACCGAGTTGAGTCGTTTATTTACGCCACGACACTGGTAAGCACATACATAGGGGTAGGCAGAGACTACAGATTTCCATCTGCTACGATCCAGACACCCCTCTTTCGCCTCTTCTAAATCCATCAATCTTGTCATACAAGCTCTTCTATTCCGGCATAGATAAATAAAGGAAGGATAGATTGCAATCTCCTTGTACTGTTCGCAATACTAAAAAAAACGTTGCTAGATGGCGTTACTTGTCTCGCTGGAAATAAAATTTGTCTGAAATCGACGAAATATAGCATTTTACTGTTCTGGTTCATCATATTTATTTATTTTATGAATAAAAACACAAAATTTTCATAACATCGCATCAGAAAATAGTGAATTCTTAATCAGATGTTTTTAACATTTATTTCATTAAACTTTCGGTGGTAAGCTGGCAATCTAACTAAGCGTGCAGATGGTTATTCTGGATTCCGGTAGATGGCGCACAACGATCAATTAAACAAAATATGTGCATTAAAATACGCTTTATTTACCTAACACACACTACTCATACATACCGGTATATAACTTTACTCTTTGACTCAACTGTCATGCACGGTTGAGCGATTTATCCTCAGATTTATCGTATGCCATGTGTCGCGTATTGTCGTATTCTAGTAAATTTTTGTTTTTGTAGGCGCAGTATAGTTGCTACACACACACACACACACATCGAATTTCGTTTTATCAACTGTTCGATAGATGGCACTAGGTATGTCACAATTTATCTAGTATAGTAGCGACATCAAAAATAATAAGTCGAACTACTAGGTACCGGCGAAAATAATAAGTTTTACGCGGGCTTTGTTCTAATGTATGGAGTGAGCAATCTATCCTTCCTTTATTTATCTATGATTCCGGGTACTTTTGACGTTGCCCTTCTTCAGTATGTCGCCAATTTGGTCAACATACGGCGGCTTGGTCGAGATGTACCTTGGGCACCATAAATTTCTTTCGTCACTCTGCTTTTATTCATCCTCCCTCCCTCCAAACCACCGAAGCATTTCTTTTTCTATTCTCCATCCATCCATCAGCCTAGTTCGTCCACTGCTAGACATAAGCCTTTCCAGGACTTTGCCACTGGAAGAGTTGCCCATACTCACACACGCTGGGTAGGTGGGTTGGTGAGCGCGGTGCCGGAATCCTCGCAATAGTGAGGCCGCTGCCCGTCACCAGAATGTTCCATATAAGGCCCGGCTATTAGGGATGGATATACCGCCATCCATCGGCCACAGGCATGGTGGGCCTCCTGGTTTTTCGCCTGTGAGCTGTCCTCTTACTCTCCCCCGAATTACTTCGAGGGGGTCTCCAAGTAAGATGGTGGTGGCTCGACTGTGGAGGTTTTTTTTTATACCTCCACAGTCGAGCCCAGCATCAGCTCTACTACCTGTTACCTTTTCTATTCTAGTCACTATATATTCTTTCTCTTCTTCTGGTATAAGTTTTCGTAGTAATTTCAGATAAAATATCAAAGTTACAAAAGAGAACTCCAGTTACCAACCTAACAAAATGATCGGGATGCGCGAAGTAGTCCGCGTACATCTCTAGCAGACTGCGCCGCTCCAATATGAAGGTCGGGAGCACGACCTTTGTGAGGTCCATCCCGATCTTCACCTGCGAGAGAAGGTGCGTCACCACCGAGCCGTGGTTCTCCATTGAGCCCAGGTCGTTGTCCGACTCGTCTTCGTACAGGGCTGGAACAATCACAGACGTTTCGTTAGAAAATTGTATGAATAGTTTTCAAAGACCTCACTAGATGGCGTTGTCCGAGTTTTAGCTGTCAAAGTGTTAAGCATGGTCGACATGACGCGACCAAAGCAGTTGTGGGCGTGGCCAAATGTCATGGTATTTCATTTCGCTAATATAAGGTGCACGCTCCATGAAACTTGCAAGGACAATATAATCGTGCCGATTTCGTCGCTAGCACAAAATTGAAAACTAGTTTTAGGAGAAACCACATTTTGGCAAGACTGTGGACTTTTTCGAACATAATTTTATTTTTGGTTATTATTAATTTAGATTTTCGATGTTTGACATATATTCTTTTTTTTTATTTTATCTACAAATACAAATCTAAAACAACAAAAGCACATTCGGCTACACCTTTGGTAAAAAAAAACGTTAAATTTAAGTATTTTAGGGGTTTGTTTTTATTTTTTGTTATTGATAATTTTGGATAAAAATGTTGCATCAAGAAAAGACCGTCGGCTTTCGGGTGTGGGCACATTGTGTCGCTTAGAGGCATCTTCGTAGTCTAAAAAATGGCAACAAGTTCTAAACTCCAGGGCTTTAATGAATTTTTTTTGTACACTTTCGATCGCAGCTACGTCCACATTGTTGTGTGGACTCCACACAATATTTGCAAATTCCAAGACGCTACGGATGTACGCGAAATATGAAGATTTATAAGAAGATGCATTTTTAAAAGGTTTACCTAAACGAAGTATCATGCCCCGGGACGGCCAAGCATGGATACAGTGCGCGCCAATCTTTTAGTCGCCTCTGAATGAGTTACTAGTGCAAGCTTGCGCCGGTACAGTCAAGGAAAAAATAATATCAACGGTTGATTATTTAAATGTTTACTATAAGTGGGAAGGTGTACTGGTTGTTACTTCCTATTTAATTATTTATTTGTTATTGTAGTGCAATCTTAACTATATAAATAAAACGCATTAATATAAACACCATTTTCCTACATGGTCACCTTAAAACGTTAGAACGTCCGCGAGGCATAACAACAACAATAAACTTTAACAAACTAAATCAACCAAACTTTAACAAATTAAATCAACAAAACAACAAGTAAAGGCAAAACAATAAACTATAACAAACAGATTCAACGATAAACTTAACGAATCATAGAATTTTTCCTTGAAGGTACTTTTCATGCAACGCACGCGTATGTGTAGTGTACGGACGCAGTGTACGGACGTAGCACTAACACTAACGCATAGTGTTGAAGCCTGCTAAATGGCGAGCGGGGGTTGGTGCGGCACGCAGGCGGGTGTGCTCCGCGCCCTCGCTCCTGTAACGGCCCCCTGACTTCATAAAACGGCCATTGCGTCGCCTCTTGCGGTTATCTTCAGAGGCGACTAAAAGATTGGCGCGCACTGTACCTAGTATTTAGCGAGACGATGCAAAGCGATCCATTCACCCCTCAGTATTATGATACTTAATTTAAGAAATCGATACTTCCGACATGTATGACTGGTGTTATAAAATGCAACTACACACGATTATCATGGTACGAGGGTCAGCTGGGTCAGGTCACGAACAGTCAGAGGCGGTTTCTTTTGTGTTGGCAGCAGGTGTCAGTCGGGGGAACGCTAAACGCAGTAATAGTCATGAACGTTCGATTCTACACAGAGTATTGTGTTGGCTCTTTTGTGGTATTGTCAGCAATTTGGTCGATAAACCAAATATTTCAAAAGTTTTGATGAGCCCTGGCACCTTAAATATATTGCATTGTTTTTGAATGTGTGCGTTAATTAACATAATGCCGACGCGCGCACAATATGAGTGCGCAATCTGTCTACCTACGGTCAGCAAACTGATCAGACTACTAAAGTCGTAAAAATTCAAAACTTTAAATGCACTTAAGGCGTCCAACTATCACTGTGTTCAGATGAGCACTGAAAAACGTGTGAGCGTCACCCATTTAAAGGTGGAAACATTTTGGTGCTGTCATAGTACGGTAAGGGCTTATCTTTACTTTTGAAATCTTCAGTAAGTTTTCCCAGGTGTGTCACACATTACAATAAGCAATATTCCCGGCACATAATCAGCAATATCCTTTCTTTGACACGTGTATACTGTTTAGTCGCACACATTCAGTGACTCACTATCAGTCTCAATATTCATTGAACACCCCGTTCTCATGAAAGCCTGGATCATTTGCATACAATAGTTTCAATACACTTTATTGTTAGCATTTTCTTTGTGTAGTGGGTACTGTTTGTTTACTTGACAAAGGTGTCACCATAATGCAGCCCAATAATGCTGTATGCTCGCACCCGTGTTATAAAAGCTCTTATTATGTAACAGTTATATTATTAATAGTAATTTGCTATTTTTGTGCAAATATGTATTAAATTAAAACATTATTAAAAGCGGTTTCAACATGCACGATTGCGATGGCAACATACACAATAGCAATACATAGGTAATAAGGTTTTGTTGAATAGCTATAGAGTGAAATTTGAATCTAAGTGTTCTGTTTCGATTAATTAGAAAAAGGCGGGTTTTTCCGGCTACGAAACCGCTCTTAACTGAAAATCTTGAATTAATAGATTCCAAATAGCCCTTGTATATTCTAAACCAGGCTGGTTAACAAGCTTGACAATTTTTGTGCAAGATACTATGGAAGTCTGGCTATAAGATATGGGACTGAGATTTTTCAAACAACCTGATAGCCCCGAAAATTGTTACTGCATTAATTACATTTATTATTCTCTTCTTCTTCAAGGTCGTATTCTTCAACGCTGAAGGTCGTGTCCGGATGCGAAGTTTCTCGTCATAACTTCAGTAGTTTTTTTAAAATTCATTCTTACCTGTTCTCGGCATGTCTTTTTCTGAGTCGGTACACTCTTGACAGAGTGGTCGTGGTCATTAGTTAAGTCGCAGTCTGTTGCTGAGTGACCAGTCTCTTCATGCGCCGCCACTCATCTCTAACAGTCGCTCTTCTCGTGCACTCGTGCAAGGGGTTGTTCATATCAGCTTTGATTTGGTTCGCCCATCTCATCGGTGATCACGCCTTCACTTCTTCCCTGCATGTCTTAGGGCATCTGATATTGTAAATCCCATCAGTTCTTTAATTTGATCTACCCAGCGGGTAGATGATCTGCTTCTAGGTCTCTTTTCTTCAAATCTGGCGACCAGAAGAAGTTTCTCCAGGTTGTCTGGGTCTCTGCGTGCTATGTGGTTAAATTATTGAAGGATTCTTTGGTAGCAGATTGTTGAGAGCCTTACTATAACTCTTGGTTGTTTTCTTGGCGGTCCACTCATGCATCTCATTTTAATTGCATCAAATCCTTTCCTCTCGCAAGCGCGAACTGTCCATAACTTAGAGGTAAATCCAAGATCAGCGAGTTCTCCTGTACGACGAACAGGTTTAGCTCTATCAATGATCGTTATTATTGATCTGTTCATCTCTAGCTCGACTCTTTCGCTACCCTGTCAATAAGTTCAACATATTTGCTTTTCGTAGAAGCAAATAATGTGGTGTCCTCCGAGTAACGAAGATTACTAATTTCTTGCCGCTATTCGTAATGCCACCTTTCCATCCTTCAAGGGCTTTTCTCATTGCATGATTACTGATTACGTGTTCCCCATAAATGTTAATCAGTCTGGGGGACAAAATGCATCCCTGACAGACCCCTTTTTGCGCCTTAAATGGCTTTGATATGGCATCGTCGATTCTCACTACAGTTTCGCCATCCTCGTACATATTGTAAATAAAGAGATATAAGGTGGTTTGGCAGGCCCATATCTTCCAGGATCTTCCAAAGGCTATCTTATCTTACACAATCAAATGCTTTGGAATAGTCAAAATAGCCCGGGAACGTTAAACTTTCGGCTCTTTTCTATCATCTACCTACCCGATGTTTATAAATTACTTAATAAATGTCGGATATTTTTGAAATCAGTGTGCCTCACCATCGTAGTCGATCTCTCCGTCCCTGGTGCGCGGCAGGTCGATGGCGGCGGCCGGCTGATCCGGCTCGGCCGCACCTTCTGTCGGCGCCGTGCGGCTCGCGCTGCAACAATACAGACCGTCACATCAGTGGACTGACTACCAGCACTCAATACAAGCGATCAGATTCAAGATGATAATCCCCACAAAACCATAATTTATTCTACCTACTTTGAAGAATCTAGCAATAACACATATTTCAAAAAAATTAACATAGGCAGTCATGGGGTCATAGCATGTCGGTGACACGAATCAATGAGATTTTCTCCCAAAAATCACAACGCACCTAAAGCAGTTGTCAGTTCAAGAAAATCAGGAGGTACGTATGTATTTATATATGTAACATATTAGTATGTAGCATATAGGATGAGATTTGTTCGGCTGCCTGGATTCGTGCTGGGGGCTCGGTTGGTGATCGATCACTGAACCTTGTTCCTGGTCCCTGGCCGGGTCTCCGGTATGGGTTCGGGCAGTTGATTGGATTTCACCTTGTATAATATATATTTTACCTATCATTTTAATCGTCTATATATTGCTACATAAATTAAATAAACCTTTAATTTAGTTCATGTACATTTATTATTTTTCAATGCATGTGCTCGTAGGCCCACTTTTTATGCATCAAAACCGAACAGAAAGTCGATTATTTTGCCCTAGGGCTTTATTATTATTTTTTTTAATTTAATTACAATGGTTGGCTAACCTGCAGCCTTTACTGTGTACCATAAATGTCATACTTTTTTTTTCCACTGTTTAACGGCTCTGGGTACAGTCCTTTTGAGCCAATTACAATTTAAAGTTCACAAAATTATATTTGTTTTATTTCCTCACACTATGCATTGAAAAACGTAGTATGATACACGGGCGTAAAAGCAATAAATTACTCGGTTACGTTTAAAACACTCGCTACGCTCGTGTTTTAAATCGTCCTCGTAATTTATTTCTTTGCGCCCTTGTAGCATACTCTACTATTATTTCATATATTTTTGTAAGATTAAATTAGGCTTGTAAAAAGTGTATAACACATACCTACTTTGCAAAATAACTTATTTGAATTTGAAATCTCCTTCTGCCAAGAATATAAGGAGTAACAGGTATTGATGCAAGCGCGACCTATCCTATCCTAATCGAAACAAAATAGGGCCGCTTTTTTCTGTGTGTTTCATGAAAGGCAGATTTTTTTAAAATAAAATAATATAATCTATATAATCTGCTTTTAGGATTTTGATTTTGGAAAACATGTTTCGATAAATTTTCCAAAATAATTTTGATTTTGGACATTTCGCCGGCTATTTTAGTTTTTTTTTTTGCGCGCACGCATGCAGCCGACGTGAGGTACTCAAGCGCATCATGCGCAACTCAAGTCGAGCATAACAAGAACAAGCAATACAGCTAATTGGGTTCTGTGCCTTGCTTCTACCTATAAAATGGATAGTTGTGTCTGTCTGTACTTTTCTTTGTTCACTATTTGCCCCTTTTTTCACCACTATTTACGCATCCTAAAAATTCATAAGGATTCGACCTTTCAACCTAATATGATTACGTTACTTCCTGTAAATTCTAAAATACTGATATAATCGGTATAAAAGCACAAAAAAATTCATAAAGTGAAACTACGATAGAAATAAATTTCTATGTTTGAACACTTGGCGATTTATCTATCGCAAGGAGATATAAATTAACATTATATCATTGCAGTATATATCCCGGTTCAGAGCTCCTCACATCCAGATTTACTTTTCTTTCTGCGTTTCTATACTGCAATGATATAATGTTCATTTATTCATAAAGTGATTTATTACAAAAAGCTGACAAAAATAGCACATAAAAGTTTAAAACACAACCGAGTTGCCACAGATCCGTCGTGTGATTGGTCAAATGAAAGGTTTTGATGAGAATATTTGGCGAATCGGATCAACCGGAAATTCCGTACATACATATTTTGCTTTTATAACTTCAAAAGCATTGAACTCATTTTTATATGGTATCTACTGTCGGCTAGAGGGCTGAAATAATAAAGGCAAGGTTGAACAATATACATTTTTGCACAAAAGCAAAGGTCAAAGAGTTAAAACACTACGTTTATGAATCATTCTTGATTATAAATCAATTACTTTAAAAGCAAACCAATCAGTTCACAATTCGTTTAGTCTAGACATTTAGTAATCAGAGCATAAAATCAGCGTGAACACAAATCAGAAACAGATCGGTCTAGGTCCAATGCTAGATCAGACGAAAGAGTAAAGTATATCTTTCTACTACCTTTATGAAAAAGTTCCATTTAATACTCGAAATTAGTTTTGAAAATCGAACTTTCCGGGCCCCGTTGCGGAATGACTATCAGGTAAGTTTGATATATCGTATTGAAATTTCATTTATTACAAAATTTGGTTCTTTTTGACGTTTATCTTCATTTCATGCTAAATTAGGTTCTTTCTGACGTCCTTAGTTTGTCTTTACAATCGAATTTCTCTGCGTTCCGATTCACGACATAATCGATTATATCGCGTCTAACATTCGTTTTTCGCAAAATTATACTGGCCTCAAATGAAAGCCGCCGGCCGAAGCCTGAAAAAAAAAGGTTAAAACCGCGCCTTTGCAAAGTCATAAAATACGGCTCACGTCGAAACTAGCTTCATTCCTCGGGTAAGAAAATCAGCCATTTTATACTCGTCACGAAATATACTATTTTAGAACATTATACATTACAGGGTGTTAAGATGATAACCTTTTTACTTAAAACGGGATGTTCTACCCATCTTTTACTGTGGGGCTAACCTTGAAATCGCAAAATGAACAACTGTTTCATTTTTTGTTTGCCTGTTTCTGACTTAATGTGTTATTCTTATTTATTTTAGTTGATTGTACCATTTTGTGTTTGTGTTACTATCTTTAATTATTGTAATTGGTTTGTCCGTTTTAATTAAAGTAAATAAATAAATAAATACACTTTGTTCGAGTAGTTATTGAACTTTTCTATGGAACAGCTGTTTTGTTTTCGCGATTTCAGTGTTGGCACCATAGTAAAAGTTGTCCATATTCATTGGTAGAAAACCCTGTTTCAAGAAAAATGGTTATCAAATTGTCAACCTGTAAAATTCAAGGTGAAAACAAAATGTAGCAAAGAACAAGTGTGGATCAATAATAAATCTTAAATATATAGACCGCAAGAACTACATTGAAATAAAGAAATATATTTTGGTCGGGGTGTAATTCTTAGGGTCGTAATTTAGGCAGTTTTCAAGGCTTTCAGTTCGTCCAAGGGGCAGTATAACAATTAATTTGATAAGAACTTTATGGATTACCTCATTGCTTTTTCATGGAAGGTCGAAATTTTCAACGGATACATAACATTTCAGAAAGGTAGGTGTTTATTATGAAGATAAAGCATATTTATTAATATGATGAATTATTATGTTACCAGCCAAACCCATAAACTAGTTTGGGCTAGGCCTAAGTAGTTGTAGGTTGTCATAAAAAATCAACCTTCTAACCTAACCTATCGGCTCTCCTCTGCGTTGAAGAACTTCCGAAAAACTAGTTTGTCCTAGGCCAAGTTTTTCCTAAAGTCGGGTTTGGGCGGTAACATATATTAAAATTTAAACAATAAACAAAATAAAACATGTCGTCGCGACATTAAACCCCGAGGGGGTGTTAGAGGTGGTCCCAACTTTCAACTGTGAAAATACAAATCTCAGTCCACACTGGTACACCCGCTTTTCACCGACGATTATTACGTCTCAAACGTGATGGGCGGTGAGCCCAATAGCCGTAAAAAGCTTAGAACAATAGCATAACTTTAAAAAAGAATATACAAATGCGCCAAAACATTTAGACCCATTTACGACTTTTATTTTCAACGGATATTTCCCATTTGGAGCCAAAAGGCATTTGGCTCCAAAAACGTTCCGGCAATGCAATGAAAGAAAAACTGTTTTCAAGCCGATCTAATAACAACATTTTGATAACCTCCGATTTTCGGTTCTAAACCCCCTTTGAGATCCTTCTTGGATAGTAATACGGGAGGGGAGGACAATCTGCAAAAGGTTGTTGCTTCTGGTTTGCGAATTGTTGCAATTTTTCACAGCGTTCATTAGCGGCCAGTATTCGCGCAGGTAGTGCTAGCTATCTGACCTACTTTTTTCAGACCTTTGTGGACGTAAAGCCTAGGTGAAGCCACTGATATCAATAGTATTTATGATATAATAGGTCTTTACATATGAAATTGCCGAAATTTTCTTACAGATTCCATCCATCCATCAGCCTAGTTCGTCCACTGCTGGACATAAGCCTTTTAAGAACTTTTCCACTCCCGGAGTCCCGGCGGTCATCCTGGAAGAATTGCCCATACTCACACACGCTGGGCAGGCGGGTTGGTGAGCGCGGTGCCGGAACCCTCGCACCAGTGACGCAGCTACCCGTCACCACTCTGTTCCATGTAAAGCCCGGCTATTAGGGATGGATATACCGCCATCCATCGTTCCCAGGTATGGTGGGCCTCCTGGTTTTTTGCCTGTGAGCTGTCCTCTTACTCTCCCCCGAATTACTTCGAGGGGGTCTCCAAGTAAGATGGTGGTACCTCCACAGTCGAGCCCGGCATCAGGTCTACCACTTTACAGATTCATGAGTTCATAATTCCTGTGATTCCATAGCTATTTCCATTATTTGTTTTTTGTTTGAAAGTTGTTTTCAGGGTTTTACGTATTAAATTTCGTTTTTATTGTCAGTTTGATAACCAAAATGAAATCTGCAAAAACAGTTCGTTCTAAATGCCATCTATTTCCATGATAAGATTCGTAATATTTTTTTACAGCTGACACTTTTCAACACTTAAATTAATGTTGCTGTTAACTTAATTTTGTCTCATTGATACACAAAAGAAGTTACATAATTTGGATTTGTCATTCCTAAAAAAAAAATGCAAAAACGTTAGTACTGAAAATTGAGTTTCCTTCAAATTCTCTATAGAAAACGGCAATTTCATATGTAAAGACCTAAATATGATTGAAGCACAATTTCACAATACTCGCACCATTCCAAATCTCGTGCCGTCAGACATTTCATCATACGCGTGCTAAATGTACGAAATCACGAATTACTAGGCACGCGTACATAATTTTCATGATCTAAATAGTTAGTACATACATACATACATATACTCAAGGGGTAGGCAGAGATTACAGATTTCCATTTGCTACGATCCAGACACACCTCTTTCACCTCTTCTACATCCATCAATCTCGTCATACAAGCTCTTCTATTCCGGGTACTTTTGACATTGCCCTTCTTCAGTATGTCGTCAATTTGGTCAGCATACGTCCTTCTAGGGCGACCTGGGGATCTAAAAAGGCCGACTTGGGTGAATCATAAAATGATTTGAAAGTAGGATTGAGTCAGAGTTTTTTCACGCGTGCAAAAGAGACGGCATTAGAACAGAATCATGATGTGATTCATGCAAAATGGCCTTTTTAGAGGACCTGTGGCTCTACCGCGTAATTCTCATTTGTATCAACTTCAAGCAAATGCATGCGAAATTCAACGCGTGCAAAAGAGACGGCATGTTAGGCGGGCGTCGTCGCACGCACGTCAAATTTCAATCTCAAGTTGATGTTGATGAAAATGAGAATTACGCGGTAGACCCACTGGTCGAGCTGTACCTTCGACTAAGTAAATAGTTAGTGTTTTCTAAAAACACTTAATCATTAATAACGTTTCAGTTGAATGAGATTTTCCAGCAGTTTCTTATGCAAATGATCGATTTGTTAAGTTTGAGGTTATTTGTTTACCTTTTAGGATCGCACAGTGTATTAAAAGCCATGAAATTCGGACATCCGTGTTTTATTTATGCAATCAATAAGGCTGTTGGAGTAAAACTGCTGAGTGCCAATTATACCCAGAATTCGAAAAAAATATTCATTGTTTGCAAGAAAAACTGGTGACGGGCAGCGGACCGCCGGGAGTGGCAAAGTCCTGGAAAGGCTTATGTCCAGCAGTGGACGAACTAGGCTGATGGATGGATGGATGGAAGAAAAACGTTTTTTTTTTTTTCTGTTATCTTTACTAATTTTTACATTTTTAGGGCTCCGTACCTCAAAATGAAATCCTTTGTTGTTTGTTGTCCCTTTTGCTCGGCCCCCATATGATATATCAAGTTGATACCTCCTACAGAAGTCTACGGCCCCATGGTGTTGTAAAAAAACCAGCCCTCTAACTCTAGAAAAGGTATTGCTCTTTACATAATAAAATTCATACACATTTTTGACACTCGCAAGGGAATCAAAGCCTGCAGGGCACTTCCAGTTGACTTAGAAACTTGAATTTTCGTTTACAGGTAATTTAATTATTTAGGAAGTTATCTAAGTCCAACTTAATTAGACCGTAAGTTTCAAGTTAATTTGGTCATCACAACTGTAAGTGGAATTATTTACCATGCTGTTAGGATTCCGTTCCCGTATTGTGTGGTGGTTCGGAACCCTTTGTGCGTTCCGACTCGCACTTGGCCGGTTCTTTAAACCTGGCTGTATATAGTAATAAGATTTGTTAAATTTTCTACACATACAAGGTGATTTGTAAAAATCGTCCAAATTCATAATTGAGCCTTGGTAAGTGATCAGCATCATGAAACAATAACGATTTTTGTAAAATTCATAAAATGAAATTTCGACTCCCCATAGAGATTCACTCAGAACTGGAAGTGAATTACTATGGAAAGTCGAAATTTCATTATACGAATTTCACAAAAATTGTTATCGATCCCTGATGCTGATCACTTACCAAGCCTCCAGTATGAATTTGGACGATAGTCAAAAAGTCACCTTCTATATCTACGACAATGTATATTATTTTCACTTATTTGGTTTTATTTTTGTCTGTCTGTCTGTTCCGTTTGAAGTCAAGAACCACTGAACGGATTTGGATGCGTTTTTTTTATATTAACATCGTATTGACCCTGGGCAACATATAGGCTATAAGGGGTGTTGATAAAATGACCACCAAGCCAAAAACTGTCGATAATAGTTTTAATCTTACGCGCAAATTATAGATACATTGATCGCGATTGAAGCCGCAGGCAAAAACCAGTTTTTCAGAATAAAAACGGAATGAAATGGACACATCGTTAGATAAGCGGAACCGTGGGGCGCCAAGTAAAAAGGAAAAATAAAAAGCGTTGGCTCTTTGCCAGTTTACGTAAATAGAATAGAATAGAATAGAATAGAAAAGTTTATTTGTTTGACTTTTGGTCCTTAAAAATTAGGTGTTACAATATGCTTAAATATGTCATTCCTCAAAAATCTGCCAAATTTGGCGTACAAATATTTATCTAAATAAACACAAACAAAGAAACAATTGACCTTAAACCTTAAAATCTGAATTACAAATAAATATATAAAATAACTCAATTTATAATGTAAAATTATGTGAATCGTCAATTTAAAAAGAATACAAATGTCAATCTATAATGTTAAATTATGTGAATCGTCAATTTAAAAGGAATACGAATGTCAATCTATATAAACTAACGTTAAAAATTATTATTATAATTAAAAAACTCATCCATCGAGTAAAAACATTTGTCGACGAGCCACATGTGAAGTTTGCTCTTGAATTGGTTCAGTGGTAAATCTTTAAAATCGTCCGGTAAAGCATTAAATACTCTGACTGCCATTTGGAAGACGTTTTGTTTAACTAGGCTCAGTTTACAATGGTGTATGTAAAGTCTCTCGCCTCCTTTTTTTCTTTGTGATCTTTGGCTGACCTCTTTTTTTTTAGGAAAATATTCTGCCTGTTGTTGTACAAAAACTGCAATTTGTTCTATGTACATACAGGGTAAAGATAGAAGTTTAAGCTTCTTGAAGAATGGCTTGCAGTGGTCCATGAAATATAATCCGCAAATGGCTCTAAGGCACTTCTTTTGAATTTTAAACACCCTATCCACGTCAGATGAGTTACCCCAAAGTATCAATCCATATTGCAATGTAGATGCAACGTAGGCATGATATGCACTAATTGCAACTTTTGGCGATACAACTTCCCTAAGTCTTCGAAGTGCGAAAACAAACCTGTTAAGTTTTGTGCAAATCATATCCACATGCACCTTCCATTTACAATTTGTGTCCAAGTAAACTCCTAAAAATTTGGTTGAATTGACCTCTTCTATTGGGGTCCCCTTATAACCAATATTTAATTGCATTGGTTTAGCCCTGTCCGTATGAAATTGCATAAATTTAGTCTTTTTCACATTAACCTTCAGATTGTTTTCAGCTAACCAATTTATAATTGTGTCAACTGTTATATTAATGTCATTTTGAAAATTTGATTCATTATTGCATTTAATTAATATAGTAGTGTCATCAGCAAACAATATTGTTTCATGGTCAGTAATTTTAGGCAAGTCATTAATATACAACAAAAAAAGGCTAGGTCCAAGAATACTTCCTTGCGGAACACCATATTCATTTAATTTAAAGTGTGATTTGTATTTGTTGATGACATTTGATTTGATTGATGTTATAAAGTAATAAAATAAAACCTTATACTTATTTATTCAGGCTAAACGAAACAAAAAAAAAAAGATTCAAAAGGGCAACTTTGAAACTGGTTCTGGTAACCATTTAGGGTCCGTGAATATTTTTAATACCTCAAAATAGCAACTTTCTGTGTTACTACAAAACGGTGTTTAACTTTAGACAGTGTTTAAATCTGTTGTTGTCGCCTTTTGTTTCATATTGTGAAAAAGTGACAGCAACAGATTTAAACACTGTCTAAAGTTAAACATCGTTTAAACGCCCTTTTATAGTAACACAGTTGATGTTAAGAGGCTATGCGAATTTTATTTTTGTCACTGTCACTTCAAGCGAAAACACGCTCAGTGCGAGAGGAGCGGATTCGGGGCGAAAGCGAAAAATGTTAGTTTTATAATTTTTATAAAAAACTAAAATAGCTAGCAAAATTTCAAATATCAAATCTCTAGATATTGTTGAAACACACCTAATAAAATATGTTTGAGTTCTGTATATGGTTCCTATTTGTCAAACGAGGAGAAAAAGTGTGTTTAAAGACCTCATTTTAACAATTATTTCTAACGAGGAAAATTTATCCAAACATGTTTTCCAATTTGAAAACCCTAGATTATATAATCAAAATGCATAAACCAGAAATTTATTACAATTTTCCGTGTATTTCATGAAATACACAAAAAAGAAGCACTTCTATTTTTTACATATCGCCTTAATTTTTTTCCGTATTTTGATTTCTAAATGTTTACATGTTGATAGTATTAGAGCAGCAAAACACGTGGTTTAGTGTCCTATTCTATTCGTTTTTTATTTAGTTATTTTTACAAAAAACACAAAATACACAAAATTGCTAAACTACTATTGCAGTTCTTACTGTGTGTATTGTGTGTGTGTACATCGATTCACATTCATAACAAGTATAATCAATCATATCGATGTATTTTACAGCGCTTGCATACTACCCTGTTACTCCATGCGGAAAGACCCGCAGTGCGAGAGGGACTGATGCTGGAAAAAAGTCAAAATGACAACTATTTTCACTAATTTTATTATTAAAAAAAAAGCAAAGGTGCTATGAAATATATGTCCTGTTAAAAGTTTAATAAAGTTTTTTTAATAAATTTTGAATTTTGTACTCCTTCACGGCATGAATCCCCGAGGGGGTGTCAGAGCAAATTTCAGTCCACACTCGTACACCACCATTTCACCGATGATTATTACGTCCCAGACCTATTGCCGTATTTCGAGCACAATAGTACATTACGATACGAGAGCGATGAAACGTTTTCTGACGAGTGTGAGTTTCTCGCACGAGTTTCGTATAATTTTTTATAGCACAAGTGCGGAAAATGCCGACTTTACAGTGTGCTATAAAATCTATTAATGTTTCTTATGAGCTACGCTCTTGTCGGTGGAATCATTGGAAACAGAAGGGGGAAGATGATAGGACTCTTACAAAACTCGACATTCAGCTTCTTGAAAAACATGGAAATATGTAACTTTACTAATATAAGATTGTAGGTGGTAGAGCTGATGCCGGGCTCGATTGTGGAGGTACCACCATCTTACTTGGAGACCCCCTCGAAGTTATTCGGGGGAGAGTAAGAGGACAGCTCACAGGCAAAAAACCAGGAGGCTCACCATGCCTGGGACCGATGGATGGCGGTATATCCATCCGCAATAGCCGGGCCTTAATATGGAACATACTGGTGACGGGCAGCGGCGTCATTGGTGCGAGGGTTCCAGCACCACGCTCACCAACCCGCCTGCCCAGCGTGTGTGAGTATGGGCAATTCTTCCAGGATGACCGCCGGGCGTGGCAAAGTCCTGGAAAGGCTTACGTCCAGCAGTGGACGAACTAGGCTGATGGATGATGGATGATGATGGATGAAATATATGATGGAAAGAAAGAATTCCCAAGGCGTAATTTCTAAAAGATTTTTTTTCACAGAATTTACGTCATTTTAGGACATAGTTTTCATTATTTTGGTATATAAAGCAGCCATTATTTTTTTATGATTTTTTAAAGAATTGTCCGAAATGACGTCACTTGAGAATTTTAGAAATTATACTAATTGTGGTCCGTCTCTGTCTGTCTATTAGCTGTCATCCAGCTGTCAAATTTGTCTGAAGAAAATTGTTATAAATTTATCTTGATAGCAACGGACACATTTCTAAACAGCCATTTCTCAAGTGACGTCACACGAAGGCTAATGGAACTTGCAGCTTTTTAGTAAAAATATTCATCATCATGAGGTTTTTAGACCAGAAGTTCTAAAATACGGCTTATTAAACCTAAATCTCGAAATGGTTTTCGAATTAACACACCTTAACATAATTTAATCTAAACGAATAAAAACTCATATTACTGACAAACATGGCCATAAGCACACAATCAATACTCAGTAATCGCCTTGACCACCTATGTTGGCATTGACCGTGGCTAAACTAAGCTACAAAATATTCTACAACCAAATATAGCTTTTATATTACCATGTGTTAAGAGCTAAGTAGGATTAAGAGCGGTTCCGCAGCGGGATTGTGAAAAACCCGCCTTGTTCTAATTAATCGAAACCGAACACTTAAGTTCAAAATTCACTCAATAGTTATTCAACATAACCTTATTACCTATGTGCTGTGTATGTTGCCATCGCAAAGTTTCCATTGGTTTTTATAAATTAGAATTTCAATTTTTTTTTAATTCAAAAGTGATACACATAGTACACAGATTCTCTTTTATTCAGCTCTACATTGTGTTAGAAAACAAGCACTAGCTCGGGAATAATAAAATGCGTAACTTAAAATGGATTTCATGTCTCACCGAGAATTACATCTATCCGAAACTTTCATTATTAGGGTACATAATCCGTCTTGTTCGTCTTAGAGAAACTTTGGCTTTCAAGTTATTGCTGTAATGAAAAGTTTTGAAAACAGGGTTCATTAGCTGAGGATAATGAAAAGCGTAACACAAATTATGGGCCGAATAACTAGTATAAAACAATATTTTCTTTATTTTGTGCTCGTACTGCTTGCTTTGCTTGTGCATGTTTTATGCGGGAGGGCGGGCGGTGCTTGAGTCTGCATTTTGAATAGCATGGTAAGAGTTTTTAGCGGAATATTGCAAATTATTAATATATCCACAAATTCATGATAGACTTCCGCAAAGTAACGCCTTTTTCAATAAATTTCAACATACTGGGTGTTAAGATCAAATTGCGGAAGCCGGAAACTGGTGATAGTATTCGTCCATACGAGAAACTTTACTATGGAGCCAATCATCGAATCGAGAAAAAAAATCAGCTGTTCCATAGCTACACAACCAAAATGTATGAGACAACTGTTTTATTCCCGATTTCTCAATTTTTTTCACGAATAGTAGTTCATATAGACGAGTACTATCGCCAGTTTCCGGCTTCAGCAACTTCATCTTAACACCCTGTATTGTAGTCAAAGAATGGTCCTTTATAAGAAAATCTACAATATTATTTCGAGCATAAAATCGTGTTTATAAAACATTTTACAACCCACTTAAATATTTACCGAGATCATGTTGTTATAAAACGTTTAACAAGCTCCATGTTTATGTAAATAAGGACCCAACTCAGTAATACTGCTTTGAAATAAAATAAATTTATTAGTTCAATACATTTTTATAAGACTTGAATTATCAAGTCTTATAAAAATGTGGTTCAGATGAATTCGAAACAAATGCATAGCTTCGAATAAAGACAACCATTAGCTTACTAGTTTTCCGCTCGTGGTTTAACCCTCGCGAAATGACCAAGGAAATTTGTTCCTGTCCTAAAAGAACAAACTTATAGCCTTTGACCAAGCGAAGAATACAACCATTACAACAGTGAAAGAATTTTCAAAACCGGTTTAGATGTTCAAGACAAGGGCGGTTACTGGGGGGGGGGGGAGGCAGGGGGCCATGCCCCCCCCCACAAAGCCTTTGCAGTTTGCATTGAATCTTGGGCATCTGCCTGCTGACTGCCGATCGAATGAATTCGAAACACTTGATTATATACATAGGTATAATAAAAACATGGTTATGCTCTGGTAAATTTGAAAAAGAAATAAATAATGTTTAATTTTTTTTTATTGTTTGATAGTTCTTAGTTTGTATATATGCTTCGGGTTATTGCCATTCTTGTGCATCTTACTTTTTTGGAAAATCTTAAAACCGAGGTGTCGAGGGCCCCCACCCCAATCTTAATTCCTGGATCCGCCCTTGCTTCAAGAGATTGCCACCTACATACAAACAAACTAATTTTACCTCTTTATAGTATTGGTGCAGATGTCGCGGGCAGATCGTAAAGTAAGTATAAAATGGAAAATCTTTCACCGAAGGTCAAAAATAGGTAGGACGATGAGCGGAGCGAGGCAGACCGTGGGCTCTACCGCGTAATTCTCATTTGTATCAACTTCAAGCAAATGCATGCGAAATTCAACGCGTGCAAAAGAGATGGCATGTTAGGCGGGCGTCGTCGCACGCACGTCAAATTTCAATCTCAAGTTGATGTTGATGAAAATGAGAATTACGCGGTAGACCCGCGTGTTAGATTTACATGTAAATAAATTTGGGGAGCCGAGCGAAGCGGAGCGGAGCGAGGCGACCCTCCTAGTTTTTACAGAAATATGTATTCCGAAGACATATACTTAAATTTATTTTAATTTTAAATTCAATCCAATTAATTGTAACCGAATAATTTATTGTAGCTAAGATCTATGTGTTTATAATTTTGTATAATCATTACTACTAGCAGCATGACACACCAAACTGAGTGGCGTGCACAGAACTTTTTGCTGGAAAAGCAAGCAATTGGCCAAGAACAACAATAAAAAAATATGAAAAAATTTAAATGTCTACCCTAGAGTGAAAATTTCCTATACAAACTTTTTTTTTCAAAGTGATATTTAAATTTTTTCATATTTTTTTATTGTTATTCTTGACCAATTGCTTGCTTTTCCAGGAAAAAGTTCTGTGCACGCCACTCTGTCCAAACTTATACGTGTAAGGACGAGTAAAGGAAGCTAGTCCCCTACACCCAGGGAATCCTACTGTGGGGACTAGAGAACGCCAATGTTAGTACCTACTACTATCAACTATATGTTTACTGAATATTTCTTTTTTGTTCTGTGAATAAATAAATTTGAATTTGATAAATAAGTCATAATGATCTTGATAATGAACTAACTTGTGAATCCAATTAATCTGTTGTTGATTAAGTAATTGGAAATAAAAAAAAGTCGTTTTTATTAAACTATAGGTTTACGCTTGTCCATTACCGCGCCTGATGGTTAGCCCTGATAACTAGAATGAGGCGCGTTCACCCAGAAAGTGAGAAAGTGAAAGTAGGTGAGGCGTAAGTCAGTCTGTCAAGGGCGTTCCGCAAAATCTACGTAAGTCAGGGACGGACGAACGACTGATACTACAAGATGTATCGTCATGAAACACGAGGAGACGCTTGGTCATGACAAGCCACGCCGGAAGTAGCCAGTTGAAGTGAAAGGATTTATTGAACGAGCGAGCGAAGTTCTCCGAGTCTACTTGAACAATCCGGTGTTTGTACTTACGTATGTGTGAATGTTTGTCCAACGATACATTTTAAACCGATAGCGATATACAGTGTGTCCGTCGTACAAGTGCACATCCGAAAAGGGGTGAAACTAGACCTTATTTATCGACAAAAAAAAGTTTTTTTTTTTTTTAGAAAATCTATGTTTTATAAATTTACGTTTTAAAATTTTTTTTCTCTACCATGGAGACTATGTATAAAATATGTCATAACTTTTGATCTATCGCGAGTAATGCAATGAAATATAACTGTTATAATCTACCAAATCAAAAATAAAACATAATCAACTACTTATTTTTTTTATTTATTACTAATTTATTTCTTTAATTTTTCCGTATTTTTTTCAGTAATAGTCAATTTTTCAAAATAATGTCCCCGTTTCACTATACTTTTATTCCTATTTATCATTGCCTATTCCATTATCTTTGTAACAAAAAAAAAATACAATGTTCTATCATAAATACAATATTTTCTACGAGCGGTTAACAAAAGGTACTGCGCTCGCGTCCCATACAAAGATACCCAGGTGGAGTATTTTTCCAAGATTAAAAAAAAAAAAACTTTGTTTTTGTCGATATATTTAGATCTAGTTTCACCCACTTTCAGATGTGCACTTGTACGAGGGACACACTGTATACGTAATACTGTATAGTGGCGTGCACAGAACTTTTTGCTGGAAAAGCAAGCAATTGCAATAACAATAAAAAAAATTTGAAAAAATTAAAATCTCAGATTGAAAAAAAAATTCAATGTCTACCCTAGCGTCATACAAATTTTTCAATCAACTTTTTTTTTCAAAGTGATATTTAAATTTTTTCATATTTTTTTTATTGTTATTCTTGACCAATTGGTTGCTTTTCCAGCAAAAAGTTCTGTGCACGCCACTGCGTATGATAAACGGGCCGCGGCGGGACTTATTTCTGAGATAGAAATAAAACATTTCTATAAAATATCGTTGTATATTCTCGTCTAGACGATCGATAAAAACTAAAATGATAAGTAGTGTGGTAGCCGCCTCACTCTTCACTGTGGGATCTTGCCAAATGCGATGTAACGACGTATTTATTAGTTCCATAACCAAACCAGGCACGTACTTAGGGGGGGGGGACCAACAAAAAATATACGCTTGTATAACATTAATGTTTAATCTGTAAAATTAACCCGACCCACGATTTGGACTACGATATATCCGGTTTTTTTTTGGTTGGCTGACTTTTGAACGGTTTTGAATTTCAGATAACTTTTATTGTTTACCTAGTTTAAATAATGTGACCATTTGGCTTTTCTCTATAAGTTTTATAGTATTAGTTAAAATATACACATAAATAAATTAAAGTAAGATATATTTCGAGCCCCCTAGTTTATATAGCTTAATGCAGAATAATGGTTGTGAACAGACATCATGGCGCGACCAACTCAGTTGTGGGCGTGGTCAAATGTCATGCTGTTTCATTTCGCTATAAGGTGCACGTTCCGTGAAACTTGCGAGGACAATATAATCGTGCCCATTTTGTCGCGGGCGCAAAATTGAAAACTTGTTTTAGGAAAAACATGATTTTGGCAAGATTTTTAATGTTTTCAAACATTATTGATCTAAACAAAATTTTCGATCTTTGACTCGCATTAATCTTTTGATTTTATCTAAAACAATAATAGAATATTCGGCTACACAAAAGTGTGTACCAAAAAAGTGTACCAAAAATCCGTTTAACAGAAAAAAAAATAGTTTTAATGCCGTTTTGGTATTATGTTTAACAGATCGAAATCATTACTCAGATGTAGTTATCAGCGGGTCTACCACGTAATTCTGATTTTCATCAACATCAACTTGATATTGAAATTTGACGTGCGTGCGACGACGCCCGCCTAACATGCCATCTCTTTTGCACGCACGTCAAAATTCTATCTCAAGTTGATGTTGATGAAAATTACGCGGTAGACCAGCTGCTTTTGTTGCCACACTGACGCCTTGTCACCCCCCCCTCCACTCCCTCGTATGTCCGTCCACGCCTCTTAGTAACTCTCTGTACTATATGTTTGCGGGACAGTAAGTCTGGTAATAATGCGGTCGTTTCTCAAGGAGTTTCCTTGAAGAAAGTGTTTCCGAGGTCGTCGCTGGACACGTGTAGACTTTAACTTTTGCTAGTACTTTGGAAGGGCAAAAAAGGTCTATATCTACGACATACGGTCAAAGAGACTGAATGGTGACATACAACGGAACCTTGTTACAATAAATATAACCGTCTAAACTGTGTGTGACGTCACAGGTTCTTATGCAGTCTAAGAAGCAGGAATCGGTAACCGGATATAATCTAAGATGCAGGAATCTGTAACAGGATATAATCTAAGATGCAGGAATCGGTAACCGGATATAATCTAAGATGCAGGAATCGGTAACCGGATACAATCTAAGATGCAGGAATCGGTAATCGGATATAATTTAAGAGACTGAATCGGTAACCGGATATAATATAATATGCAGGAATCGGTAACCGGATATAATTGGATGGCTTATTACGTATCTTGCAAACAGTAAGCAA
The DNA here is from genome assembly GCA_934047225.1 of Ypsolopha sequella. Lineage (NCBI taxonomy): Eukaryota > Metazoa > Arthropoda > Insecta > Lepidoptera > Ypsolophidae > Ypsolopha > Ypsolopha sequella. The sequence continues at coordinate 3,571,218 of OW204002.1, read as the reverse complement.
TCGACAAAAATTGTGCAATTTATGTGTCAAAAGTCACTTTTCTTACTAAGAAAGTGACTTTTGACACAGGAACTGCGCAATTTTTGTCTATTGCTTATTGTTTGCAAGATACGTAATAAGTAATAACCCTGCCGGTTACCGATTCCTGCATCTTGGTAACTGATTTAGAAAATACTTTCATTAAAATGTTAGTGGGTTGACGTCATAAATATTTTAATAACGATAGGACTAACTTTTCAACTGCACAAGGAGACACAGGTCGAGCTTTCGACGAGATTATCACCCATCATCATCGGGACTCTTGAATTATACTCACTAAAAAAAGACATGATCTTGCAAAGTTTCTTGCCCGTTCTTCTTAGCAAGACTAAACGAATGTGCGGAGTTAGGCATGTATTTCAGTGTTGCCAGACTCGATTAGAACTCTTGCCCATACAGGTTGTTAAAATAAATCTATAGGTAGAAATGTTGTTTTCACGTATCAATACAATATAGCTGAAAAACTTCTCAGAGATTACTTTAAAAAGTGTTTTTGTTATATTCGAAACTAACACAGGATCGAATGAAGTTTGATGTAACCTGACAACCATATTTTCACATCATTTTTATCCCTAAAAAACCGGCCAAGTGCGAGTCAGAATCGAGTACCTAGGGTTCCGTACTCGCACTGAGGGTTTTTTCGGTCGGTTTTTTCGCATATGGAGCAACAGGGACGCTAAAAATTTGACGTATCGCCTTAACATAAATAAGAGTAAAACATTTGCCCGTGAAAAGCAAAAAATGTGTCGGTGGAACGAGTGTTGCAGAGTTGCAATGATACTAGGTATCATGGTACTTGGCTGGTGTACAGTGCAATGTACAATAAGTAAGACATCCGCATCAAGTAAGACACATTGGACTTTGTACCTATCTTATATATTCTTCTCTGTAGGGGCTAATGTCGTACTGCAAGTGTATATCCTGATGTGATCTCCACTGTACCTATAGATATTGTGCAGCCACCGTGAATATAGTACCGTTATGACGACCCATTGAAACCAGCGCTTTTATGAGCAATGGGGCGTTTTATGGCCTTATATCATGCAGGAAATCACATTTCTTTAAGGCGCTACGGAAAAAAATCGACACTTTTAGAACTTGCATATCTACTCAAGTAAATAATGTATTATTTATATAAGTATATTATTTTTGGAATCTGTTTTATTGGAGCAATTCGGCTCGATACAGATATTTATAGAAATGAGGTCTTTTTCGACACCAATTTTCCTCGTTTGACAATTTGGAATGACATATGAACTACAATTATATTTTATTAGATGGTTTTTAACAGTATACTATCGAAGTCTAATTGTCTAAGGACATGTTTACATTTGAAGTGACGACACAGTTCCTAAATAGTTCAATGCCCACTAAAGGCAATTTTGAAAGTTATTTTTTTAGCTATGTTTTGGATGATAGGCACCCAGTCCAGTTGGCAATTAAACATACGTAATAGAGGGGCTGGTTAAATGAAATTTTGATAGCAACTTAACTACATTTTATATTAATAAAAAACAGACTTTTTGATACTTTTCCTTGAATCCGTCCCTCTCGCACAGAGGATTTTTTCGCATATGGAGTAACAGGGACGCTCAAACTTTTACATATCGCCTTAAGGTTTTCTGCTGTTTTTCATATCAATTTAATTTGAAATATCTTATCACATTTGTCTCACTATGTAAACCCACTTTTCAGCTATATTTAATTTCGAAAATTATATTATTTCTTGCAATGAATGCTTTTACAACATTTCGGTACACGTACATAAATCAAATCCAAAACTTTTATACGCTTGCAACTTTTGTATGTACAGGTCGCGGCAGTAAATAATGCACATCGGCTATCTTCGGCTTCGCAGAGCGTCGTCTCTGTCACCGGACTGTTAGTGCTTCGTGCGACAGTGATGAGACTATGACACGATGTGCATTATTTACTGCAAACGATATTTCTGTACAGTTTCCTTGCACGTATTTTATTATATGTATATGTGATATCCTTAATGATATAGCGGAATACCCGAAACAAATATTTTAACACAAATCAAGAACATATTTAAAGCCGACGTCATCTTCTGGTAAATACTCAAGAAGCACCTGTTGTTTACCTTGGTACTTGGTCAAAACTTTTGCGAACGTTATCTAACGTTTAGCGTTCCGTGTTAATTTTTTTATTCTATATTGTATCCTTTGACTAATTTAGTCAAAGATTGTATCCTCAACAAATTCGAATCTAAAACATCACAAACCAATAGAAAACAGTTCCTCACCTCTCTGGATTCCCCCTCAAGGACCACCTCCTAGAAGTCCAAGCCCGGATCATCGCGAACAACCAATTACGTCACAAGCTCACAACTCACTCCATCACACAACAAGTCAAAACTGCACAAATCGGAACGCACCCATCGTCAGCTCTATGGCTTCGTTCAACAAAATCACGCGCACAACCAACAGCGAAAATAGTCAACGATCATCACAATTTCGAGGCACTCTATTTAAAATCGGTTTTTTGGATTATCATGCGTTTCAGTTTGATTTGTTGTTGAATTTCATTGACCTTGAAAAATGTACATTTGACATTTTATATTTTTTAATAAACTCTACATGGTCAAGGCAGTAAAAATATTCGTGATTTATGACTTTCAGAATGTTAATAATGTAACGTGTTTGTTGATGATTTATTGTAGTATGATATGTCGATTTATTTGTGAAAAATTATGAAATTTATAAAACGACTGTTCAAGGAGTTTTTAGAGTTTTTAAAAATCAAATAACGTAGATAATGTAGCCGATTCTAAAGGCTTTAATTTTAGATTTAATGCTGTCAACACTAAAATTATTCCAAAGTAATTTAGCTTCTATTTCTCAAACTTAAAGGGCTATTTTGCATTGACAAAAATTTCGTTTTGACAGCACTATAACTAAAATTAAAGCCTTCAGAATCGGCTTTACTATGTCTGAAATATCTCGGCACCTCAAGTTTACCCGCAAAAGCAGGAAGATCCCCTTGCGGGAGGGGGGTTTCGGGTGCATAGATATTTTCGACGCGTTATATTTATATAGCTATTTACTAATAACAGAGATCTCGAGAGTATACCTTGTAAAAAACAACACTGCAACTACAATAACCAACGGATCGTGATGAAAATTGTAGCAATCAAATTTATGACATGAGGCAAGATATGGGCTATTTTTTAGGGTTCTGTAGTACATAGAGGGTACAAAATAAACCATTATGGAGAGACTTCGTTGTCCGTCCGTCCGTATGTCACAGCCTCATAACTTTTGCACCGATAAAGACTTTGAAATGTGGCATAAAATTGCATTAATTTGCCCACATAATATGGTGTCAAGGAAATGAAATTGTTCAATATGTTGCCACTACAAAAACAGAAAAAAAAAAACCTCATAAAAGTACCATATAGTTAGCAAACTATGTGCTTTCAAGCAGATTGTATAAATATAATAATCGTACAATAATTACTTGCACTGATTCACAGTAATCTGTAAAAAACCACAAAAAAAAAAATCTGTCTCCCCTTATCTCCAAAACTAGCGGACCGAAAACTATGAAAAATCACGATGATTACATCAACCACGATTTAAATCTACCTTTTTCAATTATTTGTTTTTTTTTTGTTTTCTTCTATTTCTTCTTTTTTTTGTTATATTATGGTTATAATAAACAGTTATGGGCAAGATTTTAATACTATTTTCCTAATTTTCCTCAAAACTGACGAAATACGGAACGCGCGCGAGTCTGACTCGCAGTTTGACCGGTTTCTAAAATATTATTAAAATTATTTTGTGTCTTCCTGTTCGTAAAACAGCGAGCTACAAATAGCTGTTTTGCCACTTTATAGCTGTACAGGAGTTCTAAATCCGCTTTAAAATATTAACAAATCCGTGAAAGAGATTTCTTCACGGCTGGTCGACGACGTCCCTAAGGGCTCAAAGGCATTATTCTGGCAATGGCTAGGGTTTGCGATACAAAGAGGGAATGCTGAGGATTTTTGTATCTCTGTCATAAGACATATTTTTTATGTATTTTTGATTGTTATTATGGAAAAAGGGCTCTGGGACAGAAAGTCACTTTCAATGCTGCAGAGAAAGGTTTGTTTCATTAATCAAACATTCTAACGTCCGGATATAACCAGTTTCCTACATTACGTAATTATGTAAGAAACGGAAAGTGTAACACAACAGTGTAACAACGATTCTAGAGAAATTACATATAGACCACTATTTTATTATTAAACATCCTGTGTGGAGACAATAATCATGTACCATTGCAGAATTCCCTCATCAATTTTTCCCATGGAGACAGGCACACTGTCCATGGAGCGTAGCAGTGTAGTTTCATAGACACGTAATTGTCATTTCAATGCAAGTGCTCGTAAAGGCCCACTTTTTATGCATCAAAACCGAACAGAAAGTCGATTATTTTGCCCTAGGGCTTTATTATTATTATTTTTTTAATTTATTTACAATGGTTGGCTAACCTGCAGCCTTTCCTGTGTACCATAGACGTTATACTTTTTTTTCCACTGTTTAACGGCTCTGGATACAGTCCTTTTGAGCCAATTATAATTTAAAGTTCACAAGATTATATTTGTTTTTATTTCCTCACACTATGCATTGAAAAATGTAGTATGATACACGGGCGTAAAAGCAATAAATTACTCGGTTACGTTCTCGTAAATTATTCCTTTGCGCCTTTGTAGCATAAACTACTATTATACACTCGTTGTATACAGTGTGTCCCTCGTACAAGTGCACATCCGAAAAGGGGTGATAGTAGACCTTATTTTATTGCCAAAAAAATGTATTTTTTATTTAAAAAAAAATCTTTGTTTTATAAATTTAGGGTTTAAATTTTTTTTTGCCTACCACGGAGACTATGTATCAAATATGTCATAACTTTTGATCTATCGCGAGTAATGCAATGAAATAAAACTGTAATAATCCTTAAGAATAGACGTTGCATACCAAATCAAAAACAAAACATAATCAACTACCATTACTATAAAAATAATATCCTAAAAGATGATTTCTTTAATTTTTCTGTCTTTTTTTTCAGTAATAGTCAATTTTTTCAAAATAATGTCTCCATTTTACTATACTTTTATTCCTATTTATCATTGCCTATTCCATTATCTTTTCTAACAAAAAAAACTATAACGTTCTATCATAAATACAATATTTTCTACGAGCGGTTAACCAAACGCACTGCGCTCGCGTCCCATACAAAGATACCCGTTGGAGTATGTTCCAAGTTTAAAAAAAAAAATAAAAAAAAAAATTTTTTCTTTGTTTTTGTCGAAATATTTAGATCTAGTTTCACCCACTTTCGGATGTGCACTTGTACGAGGGACACACTGTATAGTAGTGAATGTTAGTACAAATGTTCTGTATTTTTGAATCATTCGAACTTCAATTCGCATATGAATCCGCGTGATTCGCTTACGAAAACTTGAAATCAGTATTTTTGAAAATTCTCTCCGTGAATTCTGCAACGAGTGGTCTGCTGGACCCACTCGTTTTCCGATTTCTATTAGTAGAAACTACGCAAGAATAACAAGAAGAAAATGTCGATGTCGATGCATCGATGAGACTGACATGACATTATAATTTTTTAATTTACGTTTCGTTCACCTCCATTCATTACCGGTTTTTAAAATCAACGAAATATTGCTTTTCGGTTTTAATTTTTTCTGCGAGAAACGAAAACCGTTTACATTGATTTCTACTGATTCAAAAATACGTAAAATCGTGACCAACCAAATGAGCGTTTTTCCTAATGTCAAATTTAGTGTTAAATAAGATTCCTAGATGGCACTGTCATATTCTTTAGTAACAGAATCAAAGACAAAATTTGCACCAATTCCAAATAAACTAAAAACCACATTGAATTGACATTGATTGCTACGAAACACATTTTATCTATGGTGACATGGACAGCGCCATCTGGAGTAAAGCAAAGAACTAAGAAAAAAAAAGAACGAGAAAAACGCTCAGCACGTGAATTTTTTTCGTGCGTGAATATATGATTCACGGCGAGTGGTTCAAAAATACAGCTCCTGATTCGATCTCACACACACAGATGCGTGCTCTACACGCCGAGATTTATATGGAGACTCCACTGAAGATTCCCTACTCTATGGATATATATTTTATATATACTCTGGTGTATCTCGCAAGGGCGGATACAGGGGGGGCCGCCATGGCCCCCCCCCACAAAGCCTTTCCAGTTGCACCTTTGCAGTTTGCATTAAAGAATCTTAGGCACCTGCCTGCTGACTGCCGAACGAATGAATTTGAAACACTTGATTATATACATAGGTATAATAAAAACATTTTTAAAGACAAGTAAAATGGTTATGCTCTGGTAAATTAAAAAGGCTTGATGAGTAAAATGCGCAGCTTATATGGGTATAAGATCTTTTAAATTGTTAGTGTTAGAGCTCGTGCGTGCGAGAGGTGAGAGGCGAGCGGGGCGGGTGGGTCAATGACCGAAATCGAATCGAAGTGCGGATAGATTCTTTTCTCTACTACCTCCTGATTCACCAGCACCACCGCCACCGCCCAAATCGGTTTGCCAAGGGTAAACGAAAAATTGATTTAATTTTGTAAAATGTTAAATGACAATTTGAAAAATAAATAATTAATGTTTAACTTTTTTTAATTGTTTGATTGTTCTTTGTTTGCGTACATGCTTCGGGTTATTGGCGGTTTTGTGCATCTTACTTATTATTATTTTTTTGAAAATCTTGAAAGCGAGGTGTCGAGGGCCCCCCCCCAACCTGAATTCCTGGATCCGCCCTTGGTATCTCGGCTTGCTGCTTACATACAAAAGTACGAAACTATCGACGACGAAGCGGCATGCAGCGACGCGAGCGTGACGTTGGCGCTTCGTCGACACTTTAATGACGATTACGTGTCTATAAATCATTGCCTCTATGGACAGTGTGCCATTATTTTAGCACAATTACAGACGTGTATAATCTGAAGTTTTCCTTTCAATACTAAAGCTGAATAACAGTTTTTTTTTCAGGAATTTTAAGGCGTTCTTATCCCAGAAGAGTGACTTTTTCTTCACGTGTAAGGAGTAAAGAAAATAACCACACTTTTGTACTTTTTCGTTGTTTTTATCGGTTTTTAAATTGTTTAAAAATAAGGGATATGTTTATTAAAACCCACTTACGTAGTCGACCTAGAAAATTTAAAGAGCAATATTACCAGATATGTTTCGTTAATAAAAGAGTGGAATTATGGAAATGGCATGATTTGAAAGGTCTTATTACATGCTGTGTTCGTGAATAATTTCTATCGAGCAAAGTTTATCTGATCGTGTAACACATGCGTGGAAGACCTTGATAAAGGTTCGAACTATATTGCGTATTTTTTTTTTTTGGAAGTTTTGTCGATATTTGAAAGTTCTATTTGTCTTTGAAATTACTGATTTTGGGATAAGAGCGCCTTAAGTAGACTCAAGCTTCGGCAACAATCTTTTCAAGTAAATCAAGTAAGAAAAAGTAAACAAATAAAGAAAAAGGTATAATGAACAATTTCACAATCAGTGAAGCTATGCACTACGTTCCTCAGAGATGAATCATCAAAGAAATATTGTTTTGTTTTGTTTTACTTTCCTGGCGAGAGTGTGGGTGAAATAATACAGCGCTCTATGTCTGATTTTAGACTTCTTTGATAGTGACGCAAGAAATGTTTATTGTGTAGGTATGTATAATGTGTAATTAACTACGGGTGTAATGAGATGCTCAGAAAATGTATTGACATGCTCTACTGGTCATACAGATCCCGACAAAAACATTTCAGGTAAAGTGAGTTGCCATGACTCTTTAAAAAGAAAAGAAAAAAAAAACTTTTTTCTTAAAACTGTCAAAAAGTAACGATATCTCATGTAGAGCCAAGCTCCTTACTCTACAAGACCTACATCTAACTCAAAAAAGATGGCTTGGTTTGAAAAAAAAAAGCATGAACCTGACCAACTTGGGATTGCTGTCATCAAATGGCTATATATATTATAACTCTATAACTATGCTGTTATACAGGCTGTTGATTTGGTAAGCGACTTCCGTCACAGGGTAGGTTGTCAATTCAAATTTATTTGCACTATAATGTTCGAAAGGTATTAAATAACATTTAGTATAGTATCAATTACCATATCGGGCACAGCAAAGTTACTTAAAGCTAGTAACACAATTATTCTTATTCAATTACCTACATACTTACGGGATATAAAGGAACATATCCATCTTATATTTAAGTAAGTAAGTATCATAAACAAGGCATGCATTTGGGCTTAAAATCTAGGTAAATACGATTTCTTTTTTTATATCTATAAATCTTAATATTCTAGTTATTTAATTATTCTTCAATTGTGTTTACGACCCCTATTGCAAAGGCATACTACAAAAGAAATAGCGCATAAAGAAGAAGATTCTGCCCTTTTTTATTTATTATATTATCTATGACGTAAAGATAGTAGCTGAGAGAGTAAAGTGGATGACGCATGTGGTAAAGTAGTCGGATAGATAGTGCGCTATCCATCATCCATCCATCAGCCTAGTTCGTCCACTGCTGGACATAAGCCTTTTCAGGACTTTACCATTCCCGGCCAATTCCCGGCGGTCATCCTGGAAGAATTGCCCATACTCACACACGCTGGGCAGGCGGGTTGGTGAGCGCGGTGCCGGAACCATCGCACCAGTGACGCCGCTGCCCGTCACTAGTCTGTTCCATATAAGGCCCGGCTATTAGGGATGGATATACCGCCATCCACCGGTCCCAGGCATGGTGGGCCTCCCATACAACAGACATGTTTTTTTGTCGTTTTTATAGATAATGGTACGGAACCCTTCGTGCGCGAGTCCGACTCGCACTTGGCCGGTTTTTTAATTTGACTTCATTCGATATGATGTTTTTAGGTTAAAAGCTTGCTAGATATATTTTATACTTAGTTGATGTTGACTGTACAGACCTGCAGCAAAAACTACAGAGTTATAAGAAATGGCGTGGGGCAGGTTGACCTGCTGGCGACCGTACAAGATTTGTGTGACACACGTCGAGATTTTCTCAACGGCGTTATTGTCGGAATTGCTCTGATAAGCTCACAATGGGACACGGTCCAATGTAGCGAAAACAAATGTTCAAATACAAGGCTATCTTGCAAAAGTAAAGGTCAAGTAGTGAATGTTTGTTTTAGGGTTCTGTTAAAAAGTAAAAAATCGTAAACCCTTTTGGGACAAAAATCGCAAAATCTTTGAAGACGTCATATTTCGGAATATTTTGACAATTCGTGTGGGGTGTCGTCTAAAGAGAAGGTATTCTCAAACGAAACTTTTGACTCGAATTTACCCCTGCAATATTGAGCTCAATCCTGCCTAGTTTACATTAGACGGGTAGAGTACAAGGGATAAAGATAGTATCTGGGAGAGTAGAGTGGATAATGTATGTGGGTACGCTAGTTGATCAACTTCTAACAAGCCAAAATGTAAACCCCTTCTCCGGATTTATAACAAAATATTAAGAAAAAATTATAACAGTCAAAATACAACTTTTAACAATAGTAAATATATAGCAATATATGCATGCATAAAAATATTTTTAATGATATTATGGTAACTTCAAAATAATTATATTTTGTTTTTAGGAATTTACGACTGGTAACACAACTATGGAAAAGCCTATAGCTATTGTAATATATATAAAAAAATATATATATATTTCGTCACGACATGAATCCCCGAGGGGGTGTCAGAGCTATAGTAACATCATTAACAATATCTTATGCATATAGCAAACTATTGTTAAAAGTTTTGTTACATATATTTTGTTACAAATCCGGAGAAACGACCCTTAAGGCGATATGTAAAAGTTTTAGCGTCCCTGTTACTCCATATGCGAAAAAACCCTCGGTGCGAGAGGGGCGGATTCGAGGAAAAGTAGCAAAAAGTCAGTTTTTTATTAATATAAAATGTACTAAAGTAGCTATCAAAATTTCGTTTAACCTGCCCCCCTATTCTGTATCTTTAGTTGCCAACTGTACTAGGTGCCTATCATCAAAAACATAGATAAAAACTGAAATTTCAAAATTGCCTTTAGTGGGTATTGAACTATTAACAATCGGTGTCGTCACTTCAAGTGCGAACATATCTCTGAAGTAGATATGCAAGTTCTAAAAATTACGATTTTTTTCCCGTAGCGCCTTAAGGCGATTACCATCGCCAAATTAACAGCTCGATATTTGGCAGTACGAATATCAACGGAAACGACATAGAAATAACGTTCATATCAGCGCGCAATGCATAGTGGCTGTTATGACGCTCGCTGCGTCCTTGAAAGAGCGAAATAGGAGAAAATTATACTTTTCACATGGACGTGATTGTTCGATTGAATAATCCTTTGTTATGTTTATAGCTATCAAGTTTATCTATTTATCAAAGCATAAATGAATTCAATCGGCCAAGCCACCCATAAAGTACCCATTTGGCAATAGTAAGGCCCTTAAACAGAAAGAGACAAAAACGAAATTCTCATTTGGCAACAGAATACCAGTTAGTACGTAGGGCGGCTGATATGTAATCTCCTTGGTCAGAAATATATACAAAAATAATGCTGGCTGGTATGGATTTATATTCGTTTGTTATTCTATTTTCCAAATGTATGACATTCATTTGTTTATTGCATCACGTTTATTTGTCTCCTACAATTGTTTCGAACATGTCGGTAGAAAAAGTGAAAATGGATAAAATCGAGCAGCGTGCGGTGATTAAGTTTTTGACTAAAGAAGGGAATACGCCTTCGGAGATCAGACAGCGTATGTCACGTGTGTTTGGCAGTTCGTGATCTTCCGAATTTGTTATAAAGTTTTGGTCAAGGCAGTTTAAATTAGGTCGTGAGAGCCTCGAAGATGAGCCTCGTAGCGGAAGACCAGTTTCGGCCGTCACCGATGAAAATGTAGCCAGGGTGAAAAAAAAATATATTAGAGGACCGACGAGTGAAGCAGTGGGAGATAGCTAGAGATGTGGGCGTCAGTAAAGAGCGAGTCAATGAAATAATTCATGAGCATTTGAACATGTCCAAGGTTAGTGCACGTTGGGTCCCTAGAATGTTGACTGCATTTGACATGGAGAGGCGTGTCAAATATTGCGAAGAGTTTTTGGACATGAGTCGAGGGAAAGAGGAAGAAATAATTTCTAGAATTGTAACATGTGATGAGACTTGGATTCGACAATGGGACCCGGAAAGTAAGCAAGAGTCGTTACAGTGGAAATTTAAGGATGAGAAGCCGCCTCGGAAATTTAAGGTCTGTCCATCGGCCGGTAAACTTATGGCTACAATCTTTTGGGACACAGAAGGGATTTTGCTCATAGATTATTTACCGAAAAAAACTACAATGAATGCTGATTATTACTCAAACTTATTATATCAACTAAGAGAGACAATAAAAGAAAAACGGCGAGGTAAACTAAGCAAAGGAATTCTGATTTTGCACGATAACGCACCAGTGCATACCGCACGCACAACAAAGCTAGCAATTAAAGACAATGGCTTCGAAACCATTGACCACCCCCCTTATAGTCCAGATCTAGCCCCCTGTGACTATTTTCTGTTTAGACTTCTCAAGAAAGACCTCAGGCGACGAAGATTTATGACCGATGACGAAATGAAGGCAGCGGTTTCTGACTATTTTGACGACAAACCGTTTTTTTTTTTTTAATGGCTTAAATTCAATATTTGAAAAATTTAATAAGTGCATTTTACTAGCAAATGACTATATAGAAAAATAAAAAAAAACTATCCAGTTACGTCTTTTCTTTCATAGTTAGGTAGGTTACTTTTCAGCCTCCCCTCGTACATTCCGCGAGTTCTGTATCGATTAGGTATCTATCTGCAGCGATACTCCCACACGAGCCAAATAAAGATATCATGCACTTTGGGACAAAAACACAATAGTAGTTTATGCTACAAGGGCACAAAGGAATAAATTACGAGGACGATTTAAAACACGAGTGTAGCGAGTGTTTTAAACGTAACCGAGTAATTTATTGCTTTTACGCCCGTATATCATACTACGTTTTTCAATGCATAGTGTGAGGAAATGAAAACAAATATAATCTTGTGAACTTTAAATTATAATTGGCTCAAAAGGACTGTATCCAGAGCCGTTAAACGGTGGAAAAAAAGTATAACGTCTATGGTACACAGGAAAGGCTGCAGGTTAGCCAACCATTGTAAATAAATAAATAAAAATAATAATAATAAAGCCCTAGGGCAAAATAATCGACTTTCTGTTCGGTTTTGATGCATAAAAAGTGGGCCTTTACGAGCACATGCATTGAAAATATATTTATATTGTCTGATTAAACCGAACAACTATTCTTATACGTTATTTTATTATTCTACGGAATAAATTTACGTTATTTACTTATTTATATTTGGGAAACTAACAGTCAGTGGCGTGCATAGAACTTTTTTCCGGAAAAGGAATCAGAAGGTCAAGTTTGACAATAAAAAAAATATGAAAAAATTTAAATAACACTTTGAAAAAAGAAAGTTTGTATGACGCCAGGAGAAAGAACATTTTCACACAAACATTTTTTTTTCAAAGTGTTATTTAAATATTTTCATATTTTTTTCATTGTCAAACTTAGAATTTCTGATTACTTTTCCGGAAAAAAGTTCTATGCACGCCACTGCTAACAGTTAAACATTACATTAAAAAAAAAACACGAAAAAATTACACAAACCACCAAAGCGTCCACACATAGGCATACAAATCAAAAACAAGCGGTACATTTCCAAGACACAAGAAAAGAAAGTAAAAGTTACTTAAATATTTTAATAAAATAAAAAATTCAACACATGTTATAAATAACACAAACAATCTTAAACTATTGATCGCACTGGCTGATGTAAACTATTTATTGTGTAATTAAGATATTATATTGATTCCTTTGATAATGCCATAAAGGCGAAACCGGTCAGGAAGTAAATACATTTGTGGTATAGTACAAGTGATTTTCTGTTCATTAAATCTTAAACTAATTTGAATATAGGTAGTTATATAAAAATAATAAGTTACAAACGAACGAACAACTTAAAATCAAAAGTGTTTAAATATAACCTAAATAATATATAATAAAAGAACATTAATGCACATAAATTATCAACAGGGGTCGAAAGCTACAAACCGTGCTAGTCAAAAACTGTTTGACGGTCGAGTAGTTCGCCGTTTATAACCTTCATTTGGTTTAGATGTGGTGTTTACAGTTGGAGAGATCTAGAAGATTTTTTTTTGGAATCATCGGTAGATAAAATATCGGGTTATATTTACTAAAGGGCCTTACTATCGCCAAATGGGTGCTTTCTAAAGCCTACTCTTCGTTTATGGCCAAACCAAAAATAATGAAAAAATGTATTATGAATAATCAACTCTTAGACAACATATGCAACATTTTTCTTTTTCATACCACCAAAACTTCTACATGATTTTTTTTTTAACTGAATGGTGTTTTTTGGCTTAAATTTCCTACTGCTCCTAAGTGCCTTGGCCGATTGAATTCATTTATGCTTTGATAAATAGATAAACTAAATAGCTATAAACATAACATATGATTATTCAATCGCACAATCACGTCCATGTGAAAAGTATAATTTTCTCCTATTTCGCCCTATCAAGGACGCAGCGAGCGTCGTAACAGCCACTTTGCATTGCGCGCTGATATAAACGTTATTTCAATGTCGTTTCCGTTGATATTCGTAGTGACAAATATCGAGCTGCTAATTTGGCGATGGTAATCGCCTTAACAGTACGATTGTATTTGAAGCCAAGACTGACAATCAAAATTGATTATCTTCCAATGTGAAAGAGGCATGTTAGGATCTTAGCAGATGAATATATATGTTGTATCTGCCTGCCTACCCTTCTGGAATACAGGCGAGAGTTCATGGGTGTATTTCAGTGTGGAAAAGTTTTTTTTTCTTCTATTTTGGATGTAAGGCGGCTGAAGCCGAGAATCGAATCTCTGATTATAAGCTCGAACGTTCGGCGATAGATAAATCGCAAATTAAAATGGGTATCGACTTCACCGAAATATCTAATTTTTGTATGTAGATTTATTTTTCAGGGTTCCGTACCCGAAGGGTGGGTGTCTGTCTGTCACAGGGATCTACAGCTTCAGCCGTTATACGTAGCTAATTGAAATTTTCACAGAATATGTGCTACTGTGGCCTCTATCAAAGCAAATAGATGAAACCCAAATGATACCCCATTGAAAAAAGAGCATTTTTTAACGTTATATTTGTTTTAGCTTTATCTTAAGGCGATACCAAATAAAAATGGGGTTTTTTCGAATCCATTTACTCCACTATAACTTCAACTACGTATTTCATTTTTGGGTAAATGTTTATTGAGTATTTGATTAAGATTCTCACTGAAGGAAATCGCGATTGTATGAAATTTTTTCGATAGAACTTAATTCCGTAAAGACCTCTAAATTGTTTTATTTTTTCCTGTAATTCTGAAATCCTAACTAATTTCATTGTGAAATTGCATTCAAAATGTGGATATTATGTATTTGTAAAGTCTCCTTGAAAATCTTTTAGACAAAATAGCTTAGTACATTTTATATTAATAAAAAACCGACTTTTTGCTACTTTTCCACGAATCCGTCCCACTCGCAACGAAGGTTTTTTCGCATATAGAGTAACAGAGGGACGCTAAAACTTTTACGTATCGCCTTAAAGATGGTGTACACAATAGTTTCAAATGTGGTCAAATTGTTGTAGGTACATACTCGAAAAACAAGAAATAATAAAAATAAGGGGTTCCGTACTAAGAGGGTATCGAATTATTTGTCATGTGCTACCATTTTACCGCCTTAAGGCTCGGCGCTCCATGGGAATAAGTCCTGCTCGTACGCTTTTATTTTGTAACTGTCTATCTTGCTCCAAATTCAAATTCAAATATTTATTGCATTCATGTTGTACAATATAGGGTATTACAATATACATAAGTGGTATCAAACATGACCCTGTAAGGGCATAGCAAATTAAGTGGCTATGCGAATTTTATTTTTGTCACTGTCACTCCAAGCGAAAAATCGCGCAGTGCGAGAGGGGCAGATTCAGGGCTAAAGGGAAAAAAGTTGGTTTTATATTTTTATAAAAAAAACTAAAATAGCCAGCAAAATTTCAAATATCAAATCTCTAGATATTGTTGAAACACACCTAATAAAATATGTTCGAGTTCTGTATATGGTTCCTATTCGTCAAACGAGGAGAAAAAGTGTGTTTGAAGACCTCATTTCAACAATTATTTCTATCGAGGAAAATTTATCCAAACATGTTTTCCAATTTCAAAACCCTAGTAGTCGAAATGGATGTAACAGATATTTAATTAAAATTTTCCGTGTATTTCATGAAATTCACAGAAAAAAAAAGTCCGTATTTTTTTCGCATATCGCCTTAAAGCATAGCAAATCAACAGCCGCGCATGGAAACCCTCAGTTATTTAGACTTTTTTTGCAACATTTATGCGTAGTATAAATAGTATCTGGAAACTGTCTTTTTTGTTAATGTTGTTTGATGTTTTATTATGATTCTGAGATATGTTTTGTCATTGTTATGTCTCTTATTAAATCACAATAGTGATAATATGATAATGGTATTCGAGAGTTTTTCTTGTAATTTCTGAAGTTACAATAAAAAATTACAGCAATTGTTTTTATTTACATGTGATATTTATTTCGTTTAGAAGTAATAATATTTAACATCATCTACAGTGATAATGCCGAACCCTGTTTTTGCCCGATTGTTGCTATTTAGCCAATGAGTCAATGTATTTAGCATAATATTTTATACACGGAACAATTGTGTGGTAGTACGGAACCCTTAGTGCGCGAGACCTACTCGTACTTGGCCGGCTTTTTTTACACCTAAATGTCATTGACAGGGAATCCATACAAAGTGAGCTATTACATTGTTGTCCTCTACAAAAGGAAGTTACTACTTCACGAACTATATTTAGAATTGCTAAAAGGTAGATACAATACAATGTATAACAGAATTTGAGATTTCTCCGCTAATTAAGCTATTGTCTTGAAACAATGAAAATGAAGCTTTAGTGTCGAGACAAAAGACTCAAATTGAAGTGCAACTGAAACAGCTCGCAGTTTCACACCGGTAGCGCATTTCCGCAGTTACAGCACCGGCTGAACGGCAATTCCAAAATATTGACACGAAACGTTCACAAAACATTAAATTCACACCGAAATTCATCTATTATTTACTCTTTCTACTTTAGCTTTATAACCCGCGAACAAAAAAAAAACAAAACAAAACAACAAAAACAAAAGCCGGCCGCGCGTCTCACCATGCATTCTAAATTTAAATCGATTACAGAACTCTTCAAAACAAACACGTACGTAATTTTGGGTGCGGGTAAAGCACGGTCCACACGGTGTGGTATTTTTATTGTTTTTCCGATGCACGGAACGGGTGTAGGTATCGATCGCGCGGTGTGGCGTGCGCGACGGGTCCACGCCGCGACGCTGCCGATTTTGCACTGATGCTCTATGTAGTCATGGACAAAGATCAATAGGGAATAGACGGGCAGTTAGGTACTGGTTTAGTTCCAAATTTGATCATGTCTTTATTTATAAAGCTAGCACCTAACTGATTTTTTATTGTTTATTGTGTAACCGAAGGAGATATCAAAATAATTATTGTTATTCTATTTGTTCACAAACGCGATAAAAACCATTAATTACTCGGAGACTAATAATATCATCAATTTGGAAAATTTTGAATAGATAAGGTAACTGTATAAAACAGTAAAACTGCAACGAAAGAAACTCGGATTAATTTGGTTAAACACATTTCAAAACACTCCTATGTTGTAAGTCAATTCAGTTTAACAATAACATAAGATACGTAGCTTATAATTTATCAATTAATATGATTTTATTTGTATGACCTTTTCGGTAATCGCTTCAGTACATTGACCTCAATAATAAAAGAAAAACCACTATAACTGAAAACTAATTTAACGTTATATTGTCATTGCAGTATCGAAATGCAGAAAGAAAAGTAAATTTGGATGTATGTCCTCTAGGCGCCAAGTAGCTCACTATAAAGTGGATATTTATAGATATCATTGCAGTATGGGAAAGCACATAGGTAAATTCACGAGTTGTGTTGAGATAGCTCAGTTGGTAGAGCAATCAACCGGTTAGCAAGAGGTCCCGGGTTCGAATCCCGGTTCAGAGCTCTTTACACCTAGATTTACTTTTCTTTCTGCGTTTCTATACTGTAGTGTGAATTTATATCGCCAAGTATTCCAATATAGAGATTTATTTATCTTATACGACTATTTATATTTATATTTATCTTATATAGCCCTTTTTGCTACCGTGGCACATGGGTACACATCAACACAATAGTAAGAAACGCATGTCTTTGTTATGTTATTAAAAGATAGGTTTATGTTTATGTGAAATGCATTTTTTGTTTTTTCTATTCTTTTTCTTTCTATTTTCCGTACGTGTTAATTATTAAGTATTTTAGAGATATTGTATATAATTTTGTATTCCTCACTTTTGTGTATGTATGTGTTATGATGCTTAATAAATGTTCTATCTATTTCTATCATAGTAAAAACTCATTTAATCACTTCACGTTCGCCGCGAACGTATGCCGACCAAACTGGCGACCGACATACTGAAAAAGGGCCAAGTCTAAAACACCCAGAATAAAGCATGTACGATTCGAATGATCAGCGTGAAAAATCAAGTATTTCTTAAAAAAAAGAGATCCAGGACGAAGTGCGCTTGCCCGGAATGTGGGAGAGTGAAAGCAGGCGAGGCGTTGGTCACTCAGTCCAGGGACTTTTCTAAAATCTACGGGTGTCGGTAACGGATGACTGACTGCCTGTAACCATGGAATGTTACTTTCATCAAATGACTTGGTAATAGGACAATGCTTTTATCATTTTCTCTTTTAGCGTCAACAATTTCACAATCAATAGTATTCATTTTGTGGCAACAACGAATGGTTTTATAAACATTTGTATTATATAATTTGGTAAATTTAAGGATTAAGTTATATTTTTAGGATATCCACACACTATCTTTCATCACATTTTAAGATCCATTTTTTTCAAGACATAAAAATAAATATTTCATAAAAAAAATTACATATTACAAACATAAAATAATGTCCGCCAAACTGTACAACAGTTTGTTGGCAGACCAGGGGATCTAAAAAGGCCGACTTCGGTGAATTATAAAATGATTTGAAAGTAGGATGGAGTTAGAGTTTTTTTACGCGTGCAAAAGAGACGGCCTTAGAACAGAATCATGTGATTCATGCAAAACGGCCTTTTTAGAGGACCTGAGCTCTCAACATAAATTATACAACATAAGTTTGTATGTATCAACTGTTCTTATAAGTAGGTAAATACAATTTTGTAAAAACACGTTTTGTTTTTATAAATAAATGTTATATTTTCTTATATTTTTATGTTCATAGTTAGTTTGAAGTTTCAGCTTTTATTCTCTGTACATAAAGCTTTTGAAATAATGAATCAACATTTAAAAACCTAAACGACTGGCAGTTTTTCGGTAAAAGCAAACAGGACGCCCATCTATACAATAACTACTCTTTGCCCGCCCGCACTATGCTTCGTCACATCGATCTCGCCCGCCCTGCGCCGTTTCACTCACATACCGCAAGCCAATGTATTCTGATACTCTTCAGGACTTCATCCCATCAAGGGAAATCATACCTTAATAGCGAGAAATACAGTTTCTATTCCATTAAACAAATACCTCAAGTAATAAAGTTGTTTAGTTCTTTCGCGAGGGGGCAAGAAAGGTTTTGGTGTGAATTTGTAAGGGTAGGGATCAATTTATGGTGGTTGGTGATTATAAGTTGCTTGAACTTGAGTTTAAGATATCGGTAGGTTATGTGGGTAAACAGCTGTAAACGTAACTTTTGTTGTCACATACCTTGATTTATATAAAAAAAAGCGGCCAAGTGCGAGTCGGACTCGCGCACGAAGGGTTACGTACCATTATCCATAAAAACGGCAAAAAAAACATGTCTGTTGTATAGGAGCCCCCTTAAATATTTATTTTATTCTGTTTTTTAATATTTGTTGTTATAGCGGCAACAGAAATACATCATCTGTGAAAATTTCAACTGTAACTATCACGGTTCATGAGATACAGCCTGGTGACAGACGGACAGACGGAAGGACAGCGGAGTCTTAGTAATACGGTCCTTTGGGTACGGAATCCTAAAAATATATACGACATGTATCCAGAGGTGTTCCTGAGTGTGAACTGTAAAATGAAAGTCTCGCTCCACACTTGGTACATCCGGGTTTCACCGACGATCATTACGTCGGTGAAAAGCGAGTTTGATTACTCGTGATTTATGTTATGACGTAATGGATTTCCAGCGGTAGCTCTATGGGCTGAGTGAGACCCAAGTTCAATTCCCGCCGGTCGACCGGTTTTTCGGAGTTTAAGTGCATAGTTAAGCAGATTCTGAAGTCTTTAATTTTAGTGCTGTCAAAACTCAATTTTCTTCATTGCAGAGTAGTCCTTAGACTAGGTGTAAAGAATATAAGCTAAATTACACAAAAAAAAAATTTGTTTTAACAGACCTAAAACTAAAATTAACGCCTTAACGATGAAGTAAGTATATGAATTAACATTATATCATTGCAGTATAGAAACGCATAAATAAAAGTAAATCTGGATGTGAGGAGCTCAGAACCGGGAATCGAACCCGGGACCTCTCGCTTGCCGGGCGATTGCTCTAACCTCTGAGCTATCCAGGTCATCCAGGTAAGTATATGAAGTGTAATATATTTTTGCTCAAAGTACGGCGACAAGGCTCACCCCTTACGTTTAGACCAGGGGACATAAAAAGGCCAACTTGAGTGAATCATGAAATGATTTGAAAGTAGGATAGAGACAGAGTTTCTTCATGCGTGCAAAAGAGACGGCATTACAACAGAATCATAATATGATTCATCCAAAGCGGCCTTTTTAGAGGACCTGCCCCTCTATTGTGCATCTTTAGTTGCCAACTGGACTGAGTGCCTATCATCGAAAACATAGATAAAAACTAAACTTTCAAAATTGGTTTTAGTGGGTATTGAACTATTTACGAACTGTGTCGTCACTTCAAGTGCTAACATGCCCTTAGACAATCGGAATTCGATAGTATATCTATGTTTTTGATGATAGACACCTAGTCTAGAAGGCAACTAGAGATACATAATAGGCCCGCTGCTCCTCTATTATGCATCTTTAGTTGCCAACTGGACTGAGTGCCTATCATCGAAAACATAGATAAAAACTGAACTTTTAAAATTGCCTTTAGTGGGTTTTAAACTAATAACGAACTGTGACGTCACTTCAAGTGCGAACATATCCTTAGATAATGTGAATTTGATGACATTTTTGATGACAGACACCGAGTCCAGTTGGCAACTAAAGATACATAATAGGCCCGCTAGAGCCGTATTTTTGAATCGTTCATTTTCAATTCACGTGTGAAAATATATACCTGTCTCATCTTGACAAGTTGTGATGTGCTACGTGAGATGGGTATATACTTTCGCACGTGAATTGAAAACGAACGATTCTAAAATACGGCTCCAGGGATGGGCAAACTACGGCCCGTGGGCCATCTCCGACCCGCTAACGGAATCCGGTCCTCGACCTTCGACCCGGATGTATTTAATAACATAATTTAAAACAAACTTAAATAGTGCATTAATAAATCTTTGTTCTTTTATACCTGCAATAAATATCTAAGTCCTTATTACATAGTGTACCCGAGGTGCGATTATGTAAGGAAATAGTCATGAAATCGTCTATCACTATTGCTTTAAATGTAACGTGATTGGCTAGACATGACGTGACTCATCACTTCTAGCCAATCACGCGTACTTTTGAAAGCAATAGCGATAGATGTTGAAGTTAAACAGTAAGGCATCTGATTTGAATATGTATAGTTCATATTATCATAAAATTTTGCAAAAATAAGAGATCTTTTATTAGTGTTGAAATCCTTGAGAAGAACCAACTAATTCGGAAAATACAAATACTTTCATTTCAATAAAGAATTATAGCGAAAAATTCAAAAACCTGGCCCTTCGTAAATTCTGTTTGTAAATATTGGCCCACGTAGGAAAAAGTTTACCCATCCGACGATAAAAAGAGGATGTTATGAGTGTTGACTGTTCTAGCGACACTCTATACTATGAAACACCCCTGACACCCCTTCGGGTCTGTATGTCGCGACGAAATGTTATACAGGGGGTTAAGTTGAAGTTGCGGAAGCCGGAAACTGGCAATAGTTCTTGTCCATACGAACAACTTTTACTATGGAGCCAACCCTCGAATCACGAAAAAATTAAATCAGCTGTTCCATAGAAAAGTTACATAGCTTCCCGACCTAAGTGTATGAAACTATTGATATTTCTCATTTTTTTTACGAAAGGTTGTTTGTATTGTCTAGTACAACTGCCAGTTTCCGGGTTCCGCAACTTCATTTTAACGGGACACCTGACGCTAGAACATCAACAACACCAGGTGTTCAATGGTTCATTGGAAGAAACTAGGTCTCTCCTCACATTGAAGAAAATATATTTGATTTATCGATCTTTTATCTAGGGATCTTTTATCTATAAACAATGTATTAAGATTTAAACTTTTATCAAAAAAAAATGTATTCCACCCTCTTTTTTTTGGTTTCAAAGACGCGGTTAAGTGATCAACTTGATTTCTTTTTATAAAATAGGCAATAGAAATATGAACGGATGTTACCTAAATCCAATATTTTTTCCCTACAAAATATTTCAGTATTAGCTAAAAACACACCAATTTGTTGTTTCGCTGCGTGATCACTAGTATTACGCGTCCAAGAACAAGAGGCCAAAGAGCCAACATATAACCGCCTCGGGTGATAAAAAAAGTTGCCATCCTCTTAACATCCTGTATATGTTTAGGATTCGAGCATTTTATCTTTGTTTTAAAAATAACTGTTTTTGCTTAATCATAACTTGGTTTTATAAAAATCTGCGAGATATAATACGCCATGAAACTTTTATCGACATTTCCGTAAATGTTATCAGAACATAACCGTTACTTATTTTATTATTGAGGCATAAAAAGTGATTTTACGATACGTCGATAACATAATACAAGGCTTTACTTTCATTTTGTTGGCCGGCTTCCAAATAAGTTATATTTTTGAAGAGATTTGCTATTGGAATTCGTAATCTGAGTTCTTGACCTGTTTATTAATTTATACGTTACAATAATTCAATTTCCGACCATTTAATTTTTTTTCAGTGTTCATTCTAAATTTTTTCGCGGTAAAATTTAACAGCTTTGAAAATATATGATAAGATACCTTTACACGGTGACTTTCAGATGCATGACGGTCTCCCCCCCGTAAAATGTGTGCTCAGTTAAGGTTATACCATACATGCTATTTTCAGAAAAACGAAATTCATAAAATTGCCTATAAGTTTGAAGTTATTAGTTTAACAGAAACCTAACAATTATTTTTCAATGCATGTGCTCGTAAAGGCCCACTTTTTATGCATTTATTATATTATTTGCCCTAGGGCTTTATTATTATTATTTTTTTTATTTATTTACAATGGTTGGCTAACCTGCAGCCTTTCCTGTGTACCATAGACGTTATACTTTTTCTTCCACTGTTTAACGGCTCTGGATACAGTCCTTTTGAGCCAAGGATAATTTAAAGTTCACAACTTATATTTGTTTTCATTTCCTCACACTATGCATTGAAAAATGTAGTATGATACACGGGCGTAAAAGCAATAAATTACTCGGTTACGTTTAAAACACCCGCTACTCTCGTGTTTTAAATCGTCCCCGTAATTTATTCCTTTGCGCCCTTGTATCATAAACTACTATTAACGTACAATAACGAGTTTTTTATGCTTACAAAGAAAAAACATAATTAACAAAGTCAGCAATACATTATAATTAAAATGTATAAAATAGTTACAAAATAGTACTAAAGATAGTAGCTAAGAGAGTAGAGTGCGCACAACGCAAATATAACGCATGCGGTAAGTAGTCTGAGAAAGTGTGCGAGTTGCTCTACTTCTAACTTGCCAAAATAGAAGTAATGTCATGGACATTTTAAGAACGGCCAAGCAGACTAAAAAGACGATGGCGGGACGATCTCCACAGATGTTGACCAGCAGCACAAAGCAGCACAGGACCGCGATATGTGGTATCAGCAAGGGGATGCTTTTGCCCAGCAGTGGGACACTAGAGAGGCTACATATAGGTAGAGACTGACTACAGATTTCCATCTGCTGCGATCCTGACACACTTCTTTTGCATCTTCTACATTCATCAATCTACTTTTACAAGATTTTTTATTCCGGGTACTTTTGACATTCAATATGTCGCTAGTTTGGTCAGTATACGTCCTTCTAGGGCGGCCTGGTCGAACTGTACCTTCCACTTGCGCACCATACATTTCTTTTATCACTCTACTTTCATTGAATGAATGAATGAATTGACACTTTATGTACACAAAAGACATATAAAAGAAAACGGAGTATTGAAAACATAATTTTGTACAAAGGCGGACTTATCACTTAAAGCGATTTCTTCCAGCCAACCTTTGGATGGTGGTGAAGAAATTGACACTAGAAAAGTAAAAATAGGGGGATAGACGTAATAGATAGAGTAAATTAAATGAAAATCAATAAAGTGTAAATACAAATAACCTACCAAATTAAACTTAATTTTAATAGATATCATAGACTTAAATAAACAAATATACAAGAATATATTAATAAATACATCTATAATATAATATATATATAGATATATATATGTATATACATTTAAATATCAATAGAATAAGGGTAAATAAGTGACGTTCATTCATCCTATCTAAACAATTGTCCAAACAACCAAAGCATTTCTTTTTCTGTTATAGTCACTACATCTTGTTTCAGGCTGCACCTGTCGGTATTTAAAACACCATCATTAAAAAAACAATCGGCAATAGAAAAATTCAACCGAGATTCCATTCTAAGTATTGAATTAAATAAAAAGTATAAACAAGAGAGAAAACTACTGAAAATACAAAAGCAACAATTAAGATACTTAATTAATCAATTAATGCCAATTCCAAAAGCAAGCCAAAACGTAAAAGCCTGAACAAAACCAAAGCCGTTACATTTTCATCCCATTAAAGCATTGTTATTCTGAATCCTGCAAGCGGGTTCACCCGGGTTCGTTGCCCAGAATGGGTAAATTTAAACCCGGTCTGGGATCAATACTATGTTACCTAATATAGAGTAGCTGTGGAAGTTGAATTTTTGCGGATGTCCTTTTCGGGCTACTTATCGAACGAAAATAACTTGCATCTAAAACGATGAGCTTCGCAATAGTTAAAATGAATATCAGTTGTTCTCTGCTTACCCCGCCAAGCGCGATCGCAGCCTACGATTTGGGGGGGGGGGGGTCAACTTGGCTCAAGTACAGTTTCACGCATTTTTTAATTATTTTATTAAAAAATGCGTGAAACTGATCTTTATTATTTTATATACGGTCTTTCAATTTAAATTAAAAGTAATTTAGGAAGTGATTTAGTATCGTTAATACATCACATTCAACTGAAAAGTACATTTTTTTGAGCGAACTTTTTCTTCACTTGTCCATACAAACTGAGTCAGCTGATCGGACCACTTTGTACTGAGAAGTGAAAAAAAAGTTCGCGCAAAAAAAGTGCTTTGCAGTGGAATGTGATGTATTAACGATACTGAATCACCTCCTAAATTACTTTCCATTTAAATCGAAAGACCTTATATATAAATTATTCATTTATTGACGGCAGTATTTTTAATTTTGTTTATATATATTTTTCATTTTTTTATTAAATAATATAATTGACCCAATAAAACACTTTTTCTTGCAGTTTATTTTCTTATGTTTGTAAATTATTAAATTAGTAAATTTTCTTATGTCACATAGAGACAATCTTCGTTTTAAGATAATTATTAAATTTTGTTACATCGCATGTGTCGCAACTCGCGGACTCTGACGGAAGATCAGCGTCACAGTTCTGCTGTGGCATTTTGCTGAGTCAGAGACCTTTTTGTTGGCTGCATCTTATAAACTACCTCACGCTGTATAATAGTTTATATGTATAACCCCTAAACTTTTTATTATTTAGAGTATTTGGTTTTTTGTAATTGTGTCTCAAAATAAACGCCTTTTCTTTCTTCTTTTAATTACATCTTTGTAGATTTTTCTACTTTTTGACTAAATTATTTCTTGCGTAAATTTTATGAGAATTTTATTTAGAATATATTAGTTAGGGAGCTCGCGTACTAAAGTGCTGACAATCCGAAGAATCAAGACAGAATGTGCAATCGATTGTACACTCATATCATAACATAAGTGAAGAACGAATGGACCGTCGTCGTCGGTTGACGGGGCAGTGGTGGGCATGGATGTAAAAGGGTGAAGGCGCCTGTTCTAGTGTCATCTGAAAATTACTCTTACTGATAACGATATTTCTTTTTAATTAGATATTTAAAATTATGAAAAAAATATATATAGTGTTATTTAAGGTATAAAAAAAAAAACTGAAATTAATTGATTTCTTGCGTTTAAAGAACAGTATGAAAATATTGTTCAAAGTAAAGCTGTTTTTAGACTAAAATCAAGTAAAATTGGTTATTTCTTTGAAACTACTAATGGTATTTGTATGGTTCTTGCACTAAAATACAAGGAAAATATTGCTTGGAAAAATCAAATATGGAATTTTTTCCGTCCATCGCGTCCATGTGAAAAGTATTATTTTTCCCTATTTTGCGCTATCCGGAGACCCAGCGACGTCTGTATTAACAGTGCGCGCTGATATGAACGTTATTTCAATATAGTTTCTGTCGATATTTGTACTGACACAGGTCGACATTCACACTACGATAAACGATAAACGCAGTCAGATGGATGTATGTGAGTGGAAAAGTCATAAATATTTGAAGGGGACGCGGGAAGAAAGATCATTGTCAGTTTTTTTCAAAATTGAGTAAATAGTGCCATCTCCTAAAACGTCTCGATAACAATGATTGAGCGAAAACAAAAACTTGACAAAAATAACACAGTCCGCAGAATATCGCTTTTAAAAATAAACCGGACTCAAGAAGCTTAAAAACCTAACATAAAAAAAAGGTCATAACTAGTACAAAAAGTAAAAATAAATGTCTTTTAACTGTGAATATGGGGGGCTATGGGCTGATAGTAAAGTTTGCTTTTGAGAAAAAAAAATTGTTATTACAATAATTAACAGTGATTACAATAAGCCCACTAAGCAGAGTTCTAAAATAATAACCTAAGCAAGTTTTTTCTACTTATTTCAAATTTACCTTCTGTTGACTATGATCCCTCTTCCCGCTTACCCTTCATTTATAAACATAAATTCTTCCCTCGAACAAAACATAAAAACCCCTTTACAAGACCTCAACAGCTAGCCACTGGACAAACCGAAAAGCTTTCGAACCTAATGGCGGGTGACACGACGAGGGTTATTTGAAGGCTTCGATCCGCACAAAATGGTCTAATGGACACATCGCATGGAATATGTCAGTAGCGGACACGATTCGCATAAACATTATTTTTAGAGATGTGCCGACTTCCCTGTATTCAATATACTCTATGGTGCCGACTATGACTTTAGCCGACTAGTCGGTTGAAAAAAGGCCGACTAGTCGGCTAAGCCAATCATTGCTTTCGGTGGTATATAAAAATATGTAAGGTAATAAGTTCTTAATTCAGTATTGTAGAAAGTCGCGTTTAGATTATTTTTTTAATTAAATTTATAGTCTTCTTGATTTAAGTCTAATTATTTACCAAAGAAAGTGTTCCTATTGCTAGATTAATTATTTTAGAAGGCTGTAAGGCTGATTTTAACTAAAATAAAAATTAATAACAATAAAGATTACGATTTCATTTCAATCACCCTGTTTTAAGCATAGAAATATGTAAAGTTAGGCCGACTAGTCGGCGCTTTTGCCGACCAATTTTCGACTAGTCGCCGACTACAAATATGGCCGGATAGTCGGCTTTCTCGACTAGTCGGTGCATCTCTAATTATTTTATTCCCATTTCAATGAGCTCGTTACAAAAACAAAAACAAACTGTATGTAAAAAAGGGCATGAAAGATGAAAAAACCGGTCAAGTGCGAGTCAGACTCGCGTACCTAGGGTTCCGTAATTCGACAGTTTTGGGAACAGAAAATTCAATTTTGTCATTTTGTTTTCGTGAATTTCTCAACCGCGATATTTTATATTTTTCCTGTAATCTTTACGTAAGCGTATATTACCATGATTTTTTCATATAAGAACCGACCAAATCGGGACAATCTATGATAATAAATAAATAAATAAATGTTGCTTTTTAATATATCGTTAAGAACACTCATATCTAACATTATTCTTCTATCCTGTACCTGTGGGTCTACCGCGTAATTCTCATTTTCATCAACATCAACTTGAGATTGAAATTTGACGTGCGTGCGACGACGCCCGCCTAACATGCCATCTCTTTTGCACGCGTTGAATTTCGCATGCATTTGCTTGAAGTTGATACAAATGAGAATTACGCGGTAGAGCCCCTGTACTGTAGGCCAAGTAAATTACAGTGTTCACATTAATAATGAATTATACGAAGTTGAAGTTCTTTTACTACGATAATTTAGGTGTCGGAAGAAAAGTTCCTGGATATTTTAAAATTTAATTTGTAAATGTATGCAGTGTGACACACACATTGAATAAAAACTTAACAAAACACACCTGCCCCTCTATTCTGTATCTTTAGTTGCCAACTGGACAAGGTGCCTATCATCAAAAACATAGCTAAAAACGGAACTTTCAAAATTGCCATTAGTCGGTATTGAACTATCAACGAACTGTGTCGTCACTTCAAGTGCGAACATATCCTTAGACAATTGGAATTCGATAGTATATCTATGTTTTTGGTGATAGACACCATGTCCAGATGGAAACTAAAGATACACAATAGGCCCGCTGGGGTTAAGTGAAGGCTTTTCAAATGTCTCCATGCCATGAGCAACTCAAACGAGCCCACGACCCGAATAACCGGCAGACGAGTGAATAACCTGTGATGTGACCTATTTCATACTCTACCCAAAAATACTAGTCCAGTTTAAAATCCTTATAACGTTGCAATATGGACGAAATTGCCTTGAGCCGTGAAATAAACTACGTGGTTTTAGAGGAAAGTTGCATGTTGCCATGCAATCTTGAAAAGGCGTGGTCTAACGGGTTTATAATATACTAGTGACCCGCCCCGGCTTCGCACGGGTGCAATGCTGATACTAAATATACTACAGAATGTCTTAAGCCATTATTTCTCGTAAAAAGTAAAGTATAAAAAATGGTTATTGTGGGTTATCCCTAAGAGAAAAACATATACCATAGCGGACTTTTTTGTAGACCTTTTTAAGGTGTACAATACTGTAGTACATTATTTTGATCTATCTCGTAGGGTTCAGCCAGCGTTTGCAATGTAAGCGCAAAAAAAAAGCGTTTATTTACGACATCACATTAGAAACCTCTAAAATTATCAGTGATTCTCTACTATATTATGCATGTATTATACATATAAACCTTCCTCTTGAATGACTCTATCTATTAAAAAAACCGCATCAAAATCCGTTGCGTAGTTTTAAAGATCTAAGCATACATAGCCGGGACAGACAGACAGCCGAAAGCGACATGTTTTATACTATGTAGTGATGATGTACAACATCAATAGATATACTCACGACTGTCTCTCAGAGGGGTAGGCAGAGACTACACATTTCCACCTGCTGCGATCCTGACACACTTCTTTCACATCCTTCTATCTTCCATTTTTAATATAATATATTGAATGTTAATATTTTTTACAGACTGACCGTCTCTGTGGCCGAGTGGTAGACCGCTCGCCCGCTATCCCAGTGGTCGTGGGTTCAATCCCCGCGGGGCAATTATTTTGTGCTCGGTCTGCGTGATTCGGAAGGCACCTTGAGCTGTTGATCCATTTGTGCCCGAAGTACGTCGATAGAGCTTAATACCCATCACGTTTGCGACGTAATAATTGTCGGTGAAAAGCGGGTGTCAAAGTGTGGACTGTGACTTGCATTTTACACTTGGAAACACAACCCTATTTTATGCTATACGCTTTTTATTTTATTTTAAGTTTGATATTATTATGTTATAGTTATTAGTTTTAATTTTAGTAGGATCCAGCAGAATACCAGCGCTGTGGCTTCGGCTGTGGCATTAAGCTGAGCTGGACTCCTTCTTCATAACCACAGAATATGGCTATTTCGTTTTTAATTTGTTTTGTTTTCTGTGGTGTCTGAAATAAAGCTCTTTTCTTTCTTTTCTTTCTTACTAAACCCCTCGGGATTCATGTTTTGACAATATGTTTGTTTAAAATATTTTTGTAGGTTGTTTATAATATCTCCCGTAATTTAAAACAGATTATCAGATTTAAAACGAGAAAAAGCTGGATACAGTGTGTCCATTGTAAGAGTGCATGTCCGAAAGGGGGTGAAACTAGATCAAAACATATCCACGAAAACAAAGAAACAAAATATTTTATACTACACCTGCTCGGAAAGTACCTTCTTTCTTTGTTGAAAACGATGCAGAAAATACGTCATTACTGTCATACAAATATGCGGGCGGCAAAAGTGTATGAAAATTCATTGTTAACGTGCTTGAGCGGGCAGAAAAAGTATATGCAAATCCATTGTTAACGTGTTTTTTTTTTTTTTTAAATAACATAAAGAATGAGCAAGTGGCCAGTATTATTTTGCGAACTCGTACATAAAACTCGAAAAATGATACTGGCCACTTGCTTTTCCTGCACATAATAAAAAATAAGAAGGAAATAAAAGGTTGGAAAAAAGGCGCGAAGACGTGATGGCGTCGTTTTTTTGTTTTATTGAAAAAATATTGCATTTTGGGTGTTTTGATCAACAATAGTGATAGGATATTGTGAATTAAAATCGCCGTAACCTGTGTAGTGTGTTGTTCAATGGAACAAAAGTGCGGGCTGTGCCTTTTCGTGTGTTTTTTCTAACCCTGTTGTATTTGCGTTACAAGGCTATCATTATAGCGGAAACGACAGGACAGTGACTTAGACAGGACAGACCTTTCAGATGATCCTCAACAGAAGAGGATAGTGCATATAAACATAAAAAACTATAACGTCAAACATGGCTGCATGGGCTAAGATCCCTTTGCCTTTCCACTTAGTGGGAAAATGAAAAAAAAAAAAATAGTGACAATCGCACGCGAGTCAGTCGGTTTCTTTTATTGTATCTTGATTAAAAGTAAAATGATACTATTTCCTCGCAGGTGTAGTATAAAGCACTATGTATCACTCGGGAGAAAGTGCGATTCCCAACTCGTGTGAATTGAGGCCCTTGGCTTCGCCTCGGGCCTCAAACTACACCCTCGTTGGTAATCTTCCCCTTTCTTCCCTCGGTGAACAATGTACTATTGATCTGGGGATCTAAAAAGGCCGACTTGGGTGAATCATAAAATGATTTCAAAGTAGGATGGAGTCAGAGTTTTTTCATGCGTGCAAAAGAGACGGTATTAGAACGGAATCATAATGTGATTCATCCAAAGCGGCCTTTTAAGACCTGGGGATCTAAAAAGGCCGACTTGGGTGAATCATAAAATGATTGAAAATAGGATAGTCAGGGTTTTTTCACGCTGGCAAAAAGACGGCATTAGAACAGAATCATAATGTTAAATTATGAATCATAATAAATCATTTTTAGAGGACCTGTTTTTAATTTCTTGAAAAAATGAACACCTGAGCGTCTCTTTGTATGGGACGCGAGCGCCGTGCCTTTTGTAAACCGCTCGTTGAAATTACTGCATTTATGATAGAACGTTGCAATTTTTTTGTTAGAAAAGTAATGGAATACAGATGGAAGACAACATATCTCCATCTGCTACGATCCAGACAAGACAATAAAACCACATCTAAATCCTAAAAAACAATCCTATAAACAAACATACAAGCACACTTGCATTTTTTATATATAAAAAGGAGATGATTTGCTCTATTCTAAATCCGTAGTGATTTGGCTCGAGCATTTTCAGTAAAAATTTAAATTAGTATTTAACTGTAGGAATACATAAATGCCGAAAGCTATATGACGTGTCTGACACAAGGAGCGTCATCGCTTGTCATATAATATACACTGACGCAGTTCGTACATAGTGTACGCGGTGCACTTTAACTGACCAACCCCTCTATTATGTATCTTTAGTTGCCAACTGGACCGGGTGCCTATCATCAACAACATAGATAAAAACTGAACTTTCAAAATTGCTTTTAGTGGGTATTGAACTATTTGCGAACTGTGTCGTCACTTCAAGTGCGAACATATCCTTAGACAATCAGAATTCGATAGTATATTTATGTAGACACTCATTCCAGATGGCAACTAAAGATACAAAATAGGCCCCGTTGTCCCCGGAGGCTGTGTGAAGCTGTCGGGTCCCTCATTCGCGTTGTAGAAGTTGTCCTCTCCTTCCGATGACGAATATGACGTGTCTGACACTAGGATCACAAAATATAGATACTACCAGAAGGCCGACTCGACGATGAAGCGAAAACAGACGCACACATGCATAGACGCGTACGTACGATGATCTCGGCAGAATTTTGTATTGGCATTCACCCGAGATCGTCGTACGTACGCGTCTATGTGTGCGTGCGCCTGTTTTCGGTAGTTATTCGAAGTAAGCATTCTGTAAGTGGTTATTTTGTGCTAGGAGTGCAACGATATTCCATAGCCCTAGATGTCTTACTCCATATATAGACAGTTGTAAATCATGGCCCAAGTTTGTGGTTAGATCTATACATCGAAACAAAACAACAATAACATAAGAGCCACGTAAGGATTTTTCGTAAACAGACCTTGTCCGCTCTGGCATAAGAGTCTGAACTGTCTGAACGACAACCCCACTCCTCAACTGTATTGAGTGGGCTTGTACGGGGCCACTTTTGGCGCGCTGTCGCATAATCTAGGGCTATGGAATATCATTGTAGGAGTGTCATCGCTTGTCATATAATATACACTGACGCAGTTCGTACATAGTGTACGCGGTGCACTTTAACTGACCTGGCCCCCGGAGGCTGCGTGAAGCTGTCGGGTCCCTCGTCCGCGTCGTAGAAATCGTCCTCTCCTTCCGATGACGAATATGACGTGTCTGGCACTAGAAGCGTCATCGCTTGTCCTGCGAACATAACGCCTATTTATACAATGTCAAGGTCATCAACATTAATGACGGAGAAAACAGAAATGTGGTGGTATAAACAAGGCAGAGAATAGGTCTTCTATGTTTTTGGGACCAAATCGTGCTTTCAAAGGCATTTTTTTTATTTACATTTGGCTTCCGCTTGGTCATTACTACACCTGATGGAAAGCACCGATAAGACCTAGGATAAAGACCGAACACCCAGTAACTGGGAGAGTGATTTCAACAAAAATCTACGGAAGACGTCACTTATGTCCACTTATGACGTCACAACACAACGAGTCGCTTGGCGACATGGTTTCATCATGAGAGTGGTGACCTCAGAACATATTAATAAGGAATAGAAATGCCATGAAAGCCGTGACTACGACGCACCGATTTGATCAATACGTCGAGACATAACCGTAACGCGTTAGAACAAACATATTGTAAAAATGGTGAATTGCAGCGTGGCAAATTGTTGGCAAACTCTTAAAATAACGGAAATAAGACATCCAAAGGAATTTCATTTCATCACAGTTTTCATTATTATGGTATATAATTTGATAATTATTTATCATGACTTTTTAAAGAGTTTTCAGATATGACATCCCTTGGGGCATTTTATTTAGGTATGATACTGGTTGTGAACCATTGCCTGGATAGCCAAATAAGTGATCTGTCTCTGTCTGACTTCTCATCTGTCAAATCAGTCGGAAGCAAATTATTATAAATTTATCTTAATAGCAACGGACACATTTCTAAACAGCCATTTC
Source organism: Ypsolopha sequella (assembly GCA_934047225.1). NCBI lineage: Eukaryota > Metazoa > Arthropoda > Insecta > Lepidoptera > Ypsolophidae > Ypsolopha > Ypsolopha sequella. The sequence continues at coordinate 3,538,020 of OW204002.1, read as the reverse complement.
TCAAGTAACGTCACACGAAGGAAAATGGTAGTTGCATGCTTTTTTGTAAAAATATTCATCATCATGAGGTTTTTTAGACCACAAGTTCTAAAATACGGCTAATTAAACCAAAATCTCGAAATGGTTTTCGAATTAACACACATTTAAGCGAATTGGATTATTGTTTCATATTGGTACTCACTCGCAGAATCCAAGTCGTCAAGCGGTGTGAGAGATAAGGAGGGCGCCATCTCGCGGCATTCCGCGCCAAGCTCCACTAGGCCCGACTCTGGACCTGGCAGAGACATTCAAGCCGGTGTAGCAGGTGATTGTGGGACGTAGATAACTTAAAGTTCTGCAGATGGCGCTACGTCCGCGTTACAAACTCGAAATCAATATCTTGTCAAATTGTAAGTCAAGTAATATAAAAAAAAAGTATGTAGGTTATTTATGGATATTTCTTCGCGAATGATATGATCAATCACGGGCTCGAAAAACGACAAACTTCGAGCATTTAACAGGGGATCTAAAAAGGCCGACTGGGGTGAATAATAAAATAATTTGAAAGTAGGATGGAGTCAGAGTTATTTATTTCACGCGTGCAAGAGACTTCATTAGAACCGAATCATAACATGATTCATCCAAAGCGGCCTTTTAAGACCTGGGGATCTTAAAAGGCCGACTTGGGTCAATCATAAAATGATTTGAAAATAGGATAGACTCAGGGTTTTTTCACGCGTGCAAAAAAGACGGCATTAGAACAGAATCATAATGTGATTCATGCAAAACGGCCTTTTTAGAGGACCTCATATGCCACTTTCATGAAATAAAAGTGCGCATCGTGATAAACGACGACATTTGGCTCACTATTACGAAGGTCTATGTAAAAAAAATTGGAATAACACAAGGTTCTACGTGTCATTCATTAGCTATCGTCACATAGAACCTTGTATTGTTCCAATATTTTTTTACATAGAACTTTATAATAGTGAGCCAACGATATGCATATACATACAATCTTCGACCAAAATAAAATGAATGGACGGGCCTTGTCTTTACAATTTGCTCACTCATAACGAGTCTAAGCAATTGGATATATACTTCAATACCTAATTTTTATTTTTATGTTTATTTTGCTTTTTGCACTTTGTAAATGCACAAGAAGGTATTTTTTCGTCAGTTATTTGGATGGCATGTAATAATAAGCGTACGTGTCACTCTTCTAACAGACAGAGACAGAGATGAAGTGAGAGCCGGCGCTCACTTTACAGACTTCAAAAATCTGTACGCTATGGCCCGTCCATTTATTTTATTTTGGTCGAAGCATACAATACAATCCATCTGCCGACCTTACCTTGCTTGATATGTGATTGTGATGATGTGTTTGATGGTCCTTGATATATTCCGTTCACAGGATTTACAGTATTCTGCAAACAAAATACAAACGACATTGAATTTTAAATCTACGAATGAAGAAATATGTGTCTGATTATGGTCAACTTTAATTAAAAACCCGCCTTTTTCTAATTAATCGATACAGAACACTTGAATTCAAAATTCACTCAAAAGTTATTGAACAAAACTTTGTTACCTAGGTATTGTGTGTGTTACCATCGCAAAGTTTCCATTGGTTTCAATAAATTAGAATTTCAAAAATTTTGAATTGAATGCAGTACATGGGTACACACAACACATAGGCAATAAGGTTTTGTTGAATAACTATTGAGTGAATTTTGAATTTGAGTGTTCTGTTTCGGTTAATTAGAAAAAGGCGGGTTTTTCATAATTCGGCTGGGAAACCGCTCTTAATGACGTGATCAGAAAATAAAACCACAATATCTACTGATTATACTGAACCACTTCCATAGAAAAATTTTTGCAACAACGCGAATTCCCCAACATTTTCTCATTTTCTATGAAGAAGAGATTTTAACCGCTTTGTTTCAAAAGTTTTTCTATGGAAGTCGTTCAGTAGACCATGTAATTTAATTTTCTTAACAGGTATGTTTACTTGCTGTTTTAGCTGCCCATTTTTAGGGGTTTTATGCAATAATAATCTTTTTCTCTCTCTCTCTCTAGTCTCTGCTTACCCCTCCGGGAGACAGGCGTGAGTATATGTATGTGTGATGCAATTACTATATTTTGCCTGGGGCCTCACCCGCGTCTAATTAGTTTTTGTGTAGTCCTATCGAATTGGTCAATATTTTTGGGACCAATAACTTTATAGTACGTATTCGACCTAATTTAGGGTAGTAATGGTATGAAGTCTGACGTACTGTACCCGGCAGAAAATAACGCACATCGGCTATCTTCGGCTTTGTAGAGCAGCGTCTCCGTCACCGGACTTTTAGTGCTTCGTGCGACAGAGACGACACTACGATAGGATGTGCATTATTAACTGCCGCGGCCTGAACTCCGTGGAAAGAATCAAGAAAATAACAGCACCAAACTGAGCCAATGTACCAGTATGGTGATTACGTGTAAGTCAACGTGGGAGGTTATAAAGTGTTCATATACCCATAAACTTAAAGAAAATAATCTTCGATTGAATTAAAATTATATCATTGCAGTATAGAAACGTAGAAAGAAAAGTAAATCTGAATGCGAGGAGCTCTGAACCGGGATTCGAACCCGGGACCTCTCGCTTACCGGGTGATTGCTCTAACCACTGAGCTATAATATCATTGCAGTATTGGAAAGCACATCGGTAAATTGACGATTTGTGTTGAGACCTGGATAGCTCAGTGGTTAGAGTAATCACCCGGTAAGCGAGAGGTGGTTCGAATCCCGGTCAGAGCTCCTCACATCCAGATTTACTTTTCTTTCTGCGTTTCTATACTGCAATGATATAATGTTAATTTTAAATGCATGTGCTAGTAAAGGCCCACTTTTTATGCATCAAAACCGAACAGAAAGTCGATTATTTTGCCCTAGGGCTTTATTATTATTATTTTTTTTTATTTATTTACAATAGTTGGCTAACCTGCAGCCTTTCTTGTGTACCATAAATGTCGTACTTTTTTTCCACTGTTTAACGGCTCTGGATACCTAGTCCTTTTGAGCCAATTACAATTTAAAGTTCACAAGATTATATTTGTTTTCGTTTCCTCACACTATGCATTGAAAAACGTAGTATGATACACGGGCGTAAAAGCAATAAATTACTCGGTTACGTTTAAAACACTCGCTACGCTCGTGTTTTAAATCGTCCTCGTAATTTATTCCTTTGCGCCCTTGTAGCATAAACTACTATTTCAGGATCTTAGGTAAGAGACCAACAATCATTAACTATTATATTAGTATTTAGAATTACACAATATAACTTTAAATATATACAATTATATACAATACAGAGACATATCATGGCGCCCGATCGACGCTTCCAGTTACCCGAGGGCTGGAGCCTATTTCGGTCAAAGAATTAGCCTCGCTATTCAGCGACTCAATGCTGCCAGCCTTCTGGGTACACTACCGAACGACGGTGGTGATCTGGCCAGCATTTTTTATTTATTTTAATAATTTTAAGATTATGCATGTATATAGCTTGTAATTTACTATATTTATAGGTTTAGTCTAATTTTTAATGTTAATTAATAAAGATAAAACTGTGATTACAATATACACAATAAATAAAAGAAAATGTTAAACTTGAAATCAATTTTTTTTTTATTTATTGTATATATTTAAAGTTATATTGTGTAATTCTAAATAAAAAGCTAATTGAGGCATATTATATATTTATTAAAGTATTATATTAGTACGGATATGAAAGTAAATAGGGATTATAATTTCTTAAATAGCAGTAGTGTATAAAACTAACACGATCATCGTGCCAAAATCAAAATGTCACACTTCGCCCGCGTGGTCTTCGTGTTTGCAAAGTGTATTTCCCTAGGGAACTGCCCGAATTGTTCGATGAGTTTAAGTAGAACAATTCTTACATGAACTCCTTGACAAAAATGAACAAAATATACTTAATAATTATATAATTAAATGACACTTGAGGATAATTCATGATTTATATAAAAAAAAAACGGCTCACCTCAATACGTGTTATGATCGAGAAATCAGACCAGTTTCAACAGATTTAGACTGCCTTCATCTGGGCGAGTGAAGACGTTTACGCGACGACGTGTGAGGCGTAACGTTCGCGTAAACGTCTTTACTCGCCCAGATGAAGGCAGTCTAAATCTGCTGAAACTGGTCGGCTTTCCCGATCATAACACGTATTGAGGTGAGCCGTTTTTATATAAATTATACTTAATAGTTTTATTTTAATTATTTGTTTTTGGGTCGTCCTTAGAGAACTGCCGATTAAAGACGTCGAATGTTAGTGTAATATAAGGGCGGATCCAGGAATAAGTGCACCCTAATCGAATCGAAAAGTTGAGTCAAATGTATGGAATTCCTGGATGTTTGGGGGGGGGGGAATGACCCTGACAGCCCCCAATGGTGTAAAAATTTCAACGCGGGCGGACCGCATGCAAAATGCTAGTATGTAATAAAATAATACTAACATTTAAACATTTGTTTGTCGTCCAAAATAGGGTTGCCAGCAGGTTTTCAATTTTCTCTTTTTCGGTGATTTCAATGCTTTTACATGACATTGCAAGCAAAATGCAATGTTTTCTGATTCTACAAAATATTTATTATTTTCATATATTAAATAAAAAAGGAAAAGAAGTATCAACAGCATAGATAATTTTAAAATACGTGGAACAGTTTTGAGTAAGCGTACCTTAGCTATTTGTAGAAGCACTATGGAATGTTTAATATTATCCAACATGGCCTGAAAACAAAAAAAAACAAATTAAGCACTACTGATATCAATAGTATATATAAAAAATAAAATGCAGCTGCAGCTATACATAGAGCACACAATTTAATAAAAGTAAATCTCATATTTGAGATAAGCGTGCCACTGTACAAAACTTTTAATTTCCCCAGAATTAAGAATAAGTTGTTATATTACATCCTTAAATTGGAATATGCAACGATTGTACATACATATAAATTTTTTTCTTTTTTTTTTAGAAATTTGTGACCTGTAATTGTATATACACTGTGTAATGATGACCTGCTCAGAAAATGAAACCACGTATAGGGGATGTTATGAGGGTTCTTTGTACTAAATTTAATTTCGACAATCCTATTAATACATCTACAAATTAATAATTAATTTAGTTTCGCTCACAAGTGCAACGTACTAACCACGTTTTTTTAACAGGCTTAAAAATTGCGATGTTGCCGCTTCGTGCAGGTTACTGACATGTAGTAATACTGGAAGGGAAGGTGCACACTTGGAACACGATTTATTTTGTTCGAGAAAACAAATTTCTGTAAACTGAAATATTTTCTCGAAATTGTTTTTTTTATGGCTTTGTAGAGGTATTCCCTACATGTGGTTTAATTTTCTCAGCAGGTCATCATTACACCCAGTATATATATATATATTTATATATATATATATATATATATATACTGGGTGTAATGATGACTGGGTGTAATAAATATATATATATATATATATATATATATATAAATTAATATAAATCAGCAATCATTGCTATATGAAAAAAATATCTCGTTTATATATTTTTTCGTTATTAGTTCTTAAAAATCAGTATGGTTCGGTTGCTTGCATATTAAATTTGAATATTTGATTTAAAAAATCAGCTGACCGAATGAAAGACAGCAGTGAAACAAAACCCTAAAGTAGCAAATACGATAAAACGAAAAATTAAACATTATAATACAAAAAAGAAAACATTTCTATACAAAAAATATTAACACTGTCTTATGCGTCCATTTTATCACAAACCAACATCCTAGGGCCAGCTTTCATTATTATCTAACTTTTCGAACCAATTTACAAAGAAAAAAAAGATTACAAAGATCTATTACTTCGTTCGATAAAACCATACCATACAAAAAAAAACAAATTCTTACAAAATTTAGCAAAAACTTCAATTTGAATATGTATGATACGGTTTTGATTAATTTTCTAGTTAGAAAACCTGCCTTAAAATCGAATTATTGTAGCCAACAAATCAATACGGAGTTTAACATTCGATTAAGAACTAAAAATATACAGAAAAAGAAAAAAATAAATATACTCATAGAAAATTCAAAACGTTACCAACCATGCCAAATCAGCCTTTCAGGAATTCTTCCACTGTAAACCTTTGTCTAATATTTACATCAAAAGTCAGTTTCCTTAGCTATCCATCATTCCAGATTGATTTCTAAGGAAACAACATTTAGCCTGACGATAACTACACGCATTTTAGACTAGGGGATCTAAAAAGGCCAACTTGGGTGATTCATAAAATGATTTGAAAGTAGGATAGAGTCAGAGTTTCTTCACGCGTGTAAGAAGGACGGTATTAGAACTGAATCATAATGTGATCCATGCAAAACGGCCTTTTTAGAGGTCTAGATGTAACATACAAGGACACTTGTACACATTAATTCATTACTCTCGCCATCACCGTGTTTGTAAAATCCTTTGTTTGCACATTGTGTAGACACAAAGGTATCAATATCATATTTATAAGGAAGCGAGACATCGAGGGTTTCAATTTAGACCTGAATTAAGCGGGGCGGCGCGCGTAACCCTGTTTCCCTTAGTTGTACCCAAAACTAGTCAGGCAAAATGTATGCCTTTTATAGTGAGTAGCCTATTGTTTGCGTGCTCAAAGTAAAATATTTGAATCTGGGTCAAGTAACACAATAAATCGATATGCAAAGGTACATTCATACCATGGTTACTCAATTTTCTTGTTTAATCTCGAATATTTTCTACCGAATAACTAAGATTGGCGAATCAATTTGTTATTCAGGTCTTTGTACATGTTTTGTATTATTATTGGGCAAGTTAATTGCTGACCAGAACGGACAGTGTCTCGTTCGAAGTTCTTCATTCAACAAAAAACATTTTCTATTAGTTTTCAGATCCGTACATATAGGTTGAATAAACACTATCCCCTGCCTTATAGATCCCAAATAAAAATCTGAAGGCCCAGATTAGAAATCATAGGAACTTAATATGCGTTGCAACAAACATCAACAAGGCGCGCATGAGCTAGAGAGGTATCTATTATGTCATATTCTTACAACACGGTTATTGCGCACATTTTTCAAATGATTATCGTTATTTTGCTCGGCTTTGTCCCAGGCATCCAGTAACAACATACGGCTAGGTACCAGGCGCCCATGAATCAGAGGTATCTATTGCGTCGGTCACCTGATGGCGCGACATCGTCTACACAGTCGGACGGCGCCGGACGACCACTCGCCCGCTGAACTCATCTCGGAACATGAACCGCAGAATATACCGCCGCACTTCCTTTTAGCTGACGGAAGATTGAGTGTAGAAACAGTCGAGGCCCCTACCTGCAGTGGTGCCGTCTCCTGGCCAGCCAGAAATGGTTCCGACAGTACTGGCACCGAGGGGCCGCGCTATCCGGTACCCACACTACGCCTCTCGCCTCCTCGCCCACTTCAACTTCGCTGCCGGACGCAGAGCCGCTGTTCGACGCGCTTCCACTGCCTGACACGCTGCTTGTCATTTGTTGCGGTTCCGGCGCGGGCGCAGGCTCGGCAGCAGGCGGCGGTGACGTCAGCCGCGCTTGTAACGCCGCGCGCGCAGCCCGCAGCTGATCGTTCAGGGACTCCACCACCATCCGCTGGTGCAGTATGATCTGGTGCAGCCGCTGCTGCGCGGGGTCGGGACGCGGGGGGAGCCCGTCGAGCGGGTCCCTCCCCGCGCTCCGCACGCCGCCCCCGCACGCGCACACAGCTCGAGAGCTCTCGCCACCGACGCAGCAACACTTCTCGCTGCCAGCCAGGGAGTCGCCTGATGTTTCGATGCCGCTGGTCTGACTGGCGCGCCGGCAACAATGGCAGCAGCAAGCTCTCCTTGGCTGCGCGCGAGGCGAGCCCCCGCACAGTGTCTGCTGTCGTGTCAGTGTCGCGCGGACGAGTCTGTGTGCTGCAGTCGGAGTCGTCGCAGCACACAGACTCGTCCGCGGGGTTCGATATCGACCATCGACTGAACAATAACCATAACTCGACAGACGGCGACTTAGCCAATCACAACGTAGTGGACGTGATGTCGGCTACTCTGACCAATCACAACAGGATAGAGGACCCATTGGGCAATGGCGAGTTGAGCAGCAATGGCGACCTCGGTATTGGAGAGAATGGAGACTTGAGCAACGGGGATAGGCGAAATTACTTGAAGCCGAACTTGGAACATCGTCAAGCGTCTCCTCAGAAAGCGAAGGCGAGGAGGGCTCATCGACCCGGGTTAGAAGGAACCGCACCGTGACGTCACGGCGCGCCGCCAGCCAGTAGACACTGTGCGGGGGCTCGCCTCGCGCGCAGCCAAGGAGAGCTTGCTGCTGCCATTGTTGCCGGCGCGCCAGTCAGACCAGCGGCATCGAAACATCAGGCGACTCCCTGGCTGGCAGCGAGAAGTGTTGCTGCGTCGGTGGCGAGAGCTCTCGAGCTGTGTGCGCGTGCGGGGGCGGCGTGCGGAGCGCGGGGAGGGACCCGCTCGACGGGCTCCCCCCGCGTCCCGACCCCGCGCAGCAGCGGCTGCACCAGATCATACTGCACCAGCGGATGGTGGTGGAGTCCCTGAACGATCAGCTGCGGGCTGCGCGCGCGGCGTTACAAGCGCGGCTGACGTCACCGCCGCCTGCTGCCGAGCCTGCGCCCGCGCCGGAACCGCAACAAATGACAAGCAGCGTGTCAGGCAGTGGAAGCGCGTCGAACAGCGGCTCTGCGTCCGGCAGCGAAGTTGAAGTGGGCGAGGAGGCGAGAGGCGTAGTGTGGGTACCGGATAGCGCGGCCCCTCGGTGCCAGTACTGTCGGAACCATTTCTGGCTGGCCAGGAGACGGCACCACTGCAGGTAGGGGCCTCGACTGTTTCTACACTCAATCTTCCGTCAGCTAAAAGGAAGTGCGGCGGTATATTCTGCGGTTCATGTTCCGAGATGAGTTCAGCGGGCGAGTGGTCGTCCGGCGCCGTCCGACTGTGTAGACGATGTCGCGCCATCAGGTGACCGACGCAATAGATACCTCTGATTCATGGGCGCCTGGTACCTAGCCGTATGTTGTTACTGGATGCCTGGGACAAAGCCGAGCAAAATAACGATAATCATTTGAAAAATGTGCGCAATAACCGTGTTGTAAGAATATGACATAATAGATACCTCTCTAGCTCATGCGCGCCTTGTTGATGTTTGTTGCAACGCATATTAAGTTCCTATGATTTCTAATCTGGGCCTTCAGATTTTTATTTGGGATCTATAAGGCAGGGGATAGTGTTTATTCAACCTATATGTACGGATCTGAAAACTAATAGAAAATGTTTTTTGTTGAATGAAGAACTTCGAACGAGACACTGTCCGTTCTGGTCAGCAATTAACTTGCCCAATAATAATACAAAACATGTACAAAGACCTGAATAACAAATTGATTCGCCAATCTTAGTTATTCGGTAGAAAATATTCGAGATTAAACAAGAAAATTGAGTAACCATGGTATGAATGTACCTTTGCATATCGATTTATTGTGTTACTTGACCCAGATTCAAATATTTTACTTTGAGCACGCAAACAATAGGCTACTCACTATAAAAGGCATACATTTTGCCTGACTAGTTTTGGGTACAACTAAGGGAAACAGGGTTACGCGCGCCGCCCCGCTTAATTCAGGTCTAAATTGAAACCCTCGATGTCTCGCTTCCTTATAAATATGATATTGATACCTTTGTGTCTACACAATGTGCAAACAAAGGATTTTACAAACACGGTGATGGCGAGAGTAATGAATTAATGTGTACAAGTGTCCTTGTATGTTACATCTAGTCTAAAATGCGTGTAGTTATCGTCAGGCTAAATGTTGTTTCCTTAGAAATCAATCTGGAATGATGGATAGCTAAGGAAACTGACTTTTGATGTAAATATTAGACAAAGGTTTATAGTGGAAGAATTCCTGAAAGGCTGATTTGGCATGGTTGGTAACGTTTTGAATTTTCTATGAGTATATTTATTTTTTTCTTTTTCTGTATATTTTTAGTTCTTAATCGAATGTTAAACTCCGTATTGATTTGTTGGCTACAATAATTCGATTTTAAGGCAGGTTTTCTAACTAGAAAATTAATCAAAACCGTATCATACATATTCAAATTGAAGTTTTTGCTAAATTTTGTAAGAATTTGTTTTTTTTTGTATGGTATGGTTTTATCGAACGAAGTAATAGATCTTTGTAATCTTTTTTTTCTTTGTAAATTGGTTCGAAAAGTTAGATAATAATGAAAGCTGGCCCTAGGATGTTGGTTTGTGATAAAATGGACGCATAAGACAGTGTTAATATTTTTTGTATAGAAATGTTTTCTTTTTTGTATTATAATGTTTAATTTTTCGTTTTATCGTATTTGCTACTTTAGGGTTTTGTTTCACTGCTGTCTTTCATTCGGTCAGCTGATTTTTTAAATCAAATATTCAAATTTAATATGCAAGCAACCGAACCATACTGATTTTTAAGAACTAATAACGAAAAAATATATAAACGAGATATTTTTTTATATATATATATATATATATATATAAATATATTTTTTTTCTCATTTCTAGTAAGGCTGTTTACAATTTTAATACTTGTGCTGAAATTTAAATGATACATATATTTTAATTTTATTATATTTTTAAGTAATTTGTGTTAACTGTCTGTCTAGATTTTAAGCTTTGATTTAAGTTAGTTTATATGTATGTTTAGATTGTTAATATTGACTAGTTCTTTGTAATTTCTCCTGATGCTAATGTTTTCTGATAATGCTGTGTTCACCTGTCATTGATGGCAACACCAGAACAAGGCCCAATGTATATATATATATATATGTAGTTTGTGTTGGCATTGTTGGTGTACCTTTTTTATAAATAAATAAATAAATTATATCACTGAAATTAGGTCGAGTGTCGATCATAACAAAATAGATAACAACAGCTAAGACTGACTATGACATATGCGAGAAAAACTCGACGTTTCGGTCAACTTAAGATTGACCTTCATCAGGCTTCGCGAGGTGCTCCGGCGCGTGCGACACCCTCACGAGGACTGGTCACTTTTAAGTTGACCAAAACGTCGAGTTTTTCTCGCATAAATCATAGTGAGTCTTAGCAGTTGGTATCTATAGATACCGTTAAGTTGGTATACTTAAAAATTCGATAAAAATTTCTGTTTAGAATTCTACTGCACACATTTTTGTTTGATTTAAGATAATTACCCTCAAAGGTGTCAGCTGAGACAGACTCTTTTCAAAAAAGTTATAAAATATTTAAGTATATATAACAAGCCAATATTCAGAAATTATTTAAAAAAGTCAAAGAGCTTACGTTGGAATGATCTAGTATAATTTGTCCCCTGTTTTTCTCACTTGTTTCTTGTAATTCTGAAACTCGCGTCGTCATTTTCTGAAACAGAAAAAGCATTGCTGTGTCAACCACAACAAAGATAATAAGTTTGAAATTAATTATTATAGCCCGTTACGGGCTCAAGTAGGTGAAATAAATATATGTCATACGGCATCATGCTGCGTGGTCGAGCACCCAACTTCTAGAACCAAGTTATTCGCAGATTTTAAATTAAATCGTTTTTTTATTTTTTTTCTGTTTATTCTCTGGTCGTAAACCAAAAATTTTTCAGTACATTACATGATATAAGTTTGACCGAAACCTATTTTTCATTCGTTTTCAAAAGTCTTTATTAACAGACAAGGTTTACAATATACAGTTACAAGACACGGTCAAAAACGCATAAACACAAAAGTGTACAAAATTGTACAGTAAAAGTGTATAAAGTTTACCTTTTTATAGCTTGTACAAAGAGGTATTGTACATAGCTTGACAGTTTCTTGAGCAATACCCCCATGGTCTGCGAGGGACAAGGTACGGGAGTTGCGAGTCGATCGGGTAAATTTTCGAGTGTAACTCACAGAGACCAAGTCGATCATGATCTGCAGATAGGCGTCCGCCTCAGCCACCCGCCGCTCCAGGTCGCCGTGGCGGTGCGTCGGCGCGGGCACGCTGCGCGACCACCGCTCCCTGCGTCCGTGCCGCGCGATCGTGTCCTCTAGTGCGCGGACCCAACGTTCACGCTCCGACCCGTCGCGGGCCTGGAACAATTGGCATACATCAAATTATGTTAAGGTGTGTTAATTCGAAAACCATTTCGAGATTTAGGTTTATTAATTTTCGAACTTGTGGTCTAAAAAACCTCATGATGAATATTTTTACGAAAAAGCTGTAACTTTCATTTGTCTTCGTGTGACGTCACTTGAGAAATGGCTGTTTAGAAATGTGTTCTTTGCTATCAAGATAAATTTATAAAAATTTGCTGCCGACTGATTTGACAGATGGATGACAGATGTGTAGACAGACAGAGACAGACCACTTTTTTTATAAGCAATCACATATCACAATCAGTGTATATTTAAAATCCTCTAGTGACATCATAACCGACAATTCTTTAAAAAACTCATTAAAAAAATAATGGTTAATTTATATACCAAAATAATGAAAACTTTGTCCCATAATGGCGCATATTCTCGGAAAAAAAACTTTTTTAAATTAAGCTATGGGAATTTTTACAAGTAGTTATTATTATGCTATGTTTCATAATCTAATTTAGAGTATTAACTGAATAACTTGCGGTTTATTGCAAGGTTTTGAAATAACTTTGAAATTTTTTCTATAGAGAAAATTTAATGGAATCAAGTTTTCGCCAAATTCTGGGCGTAACATAAGTCCTCAACTTTACCATATATTTATTTCAAAGTGATTATTGCAGTATTGTTGATGTAATAGAGGATCATTATTAAAACCCATCTAATAAAGTTAATCGTAGTCCATATGTCATTCCAAATTGTCAAACCAGGAGAAATGGTGTCGAAAAAGACCTCAATTCAATAAATATTTTTATCGAGCCGAATTTCTTCAATCGCGTTTCTATTCAACAGATCCCTAGAAAAACATTCCAAAAATAATATACTATTCTATCAAAATAATACATTATTAACTGAAGTAGACATGTAAGTTCTGAAAGTGTCGATTTTTTTTCCGTAGCGCCTTAAAGCACGGTTTTGGTTTTTATTCGGTTGCTATAAGTAAATCGTTGCCTGTTATATACTCTATTTCACCAGAAGAAATAATGTTTGTAAACATTGGTGATCATTGAACCTTGTTCCTGGTCCCTGGCCGGGTCTCCGGTATGGGTTCGGGCGGCTGATTGGATTTTACCTTGTATAATATATATTTTACCTATCATTTTAATCGTAAATATATTGCTACATAAATTAAATAAACCTTTAATTTAGTTCATGTACATTTATTATTTTATTACATATATTTTCTTTATTAGATTAAATTTGACGTGTAAAAAGTGTATATTTCTATACCTGCTTTGCAAAATAAACTATTTGAATTTGAATTTGAATTTGAACAACTTTCTAACCTAAACGTGATGAAATATATTTTCAACTGCAATTTGTAAAGTACAATTAAACATATTATTGTACGGGAGTTTACTTTTATGAGTTTAAACTAAAATGTATGTATTTATAGATATCAAAATGCTTTTGAATATTATTTTTCATCACTTTTAGGTTATAAAGTTGTTTACAAACATTATTTCTTCTGGTGAAATAGAGTATAGGAATACTACGGAAATCACCGCAACGTTTCCCGCTGGAATCCGTTTCTCTCCATCCTGTGGGAATTTCCTAATTTTTTATCTTTCATAAAAATGTATTGAAATATAACATATCTCCATATAATTAAAGAAATATTGCCCCGATCATCGAGGTAGACCCCCCCTATTTTACAACCTGGGCACGTACCTGTTCTGTTCAGTTATTGATCGGTTCTAATAAATCAAAAAGGTAAAACAGGGCGGAATGGGTCCTTATCCTTATAAATATGCTTCTCATGAACTTACGGAACCCAACGATGAATGGTGATTAATAACTTTAGCAAACTTGTGTTTCGTTTCGACGCTGCTCTAGACTTAGACCAGGGGTCTCCAAACTTTTTTGCCTAAGGGCCACAATAATGAGCGTTTTTCCTTATGTCAAATTTAGTGTTAAATAAGATTCCTAGATGGCAGTGTCGTATTCTTTAGCAACAGAATCAAAGACAAAATTTGCACCGATTCCAAACAAACGAAAAACTACTTTGACGTTGATTGCTACAAAACGCATTTTATCTATGGTGACATGGACAGCGCCATCTGGAGGAAAACTAAGAACTAAGGAAAAAAAAAACAACGAGAAAAACGCTCATTCCTCCACTAAGTCCCGAGGGCTAAGACTATAATAGCTCATGATTCCAAAATACTGTAGTTTTGACGCGCAAATTTTCGTATTGGGACTAGCCGGTCAGTGAGATATGTATTGTGCAGGGCGCAGGAGTGTACTCCGCTCCGTTCGCAATTTCGGTTGGTACTTCGGGTAACATTAATCATTGCGGCGGAGTAAGCCGCAGCGCGTGCTGTGCGCAGACCTTGAAATAGGGTTGTAAATAACATTCTTATAATAAAAGATAAAGAATCATTTATTTAAATGCCACAACACACACGAAACAAAACACATTTTAAATCCAACTTTATTAACTAAAAATAAAATTGATAAATACCACACTGATACATATAAACATGGAACGTCATGTGTCGTGGCAATAAAACGCTCCTTTTAGACAGATACGCATGATAACGGGTTGGGAATTTTGATCCTATTATAAATAGCATCACGTTAATATTATATGTTTGTGAATTTTAAATAAACTACAGCGGGATAGAAACCGGGCATGTCCCGCCGGCGACCACGGGCCGGATTGCTCGCGGGCCGATTTTGGCCCGCGGGCTGTAGTTTGGAAATCCATGACTTAGACCGTTTGTCCACGATTCGGAATTATATCCGGTACGTGATGGACCGATAAGCTGCGCATGTATTCAGAGTACTAAATTCTTCTTCTTTTCGTATCGCTGGTTAAACATCACAGAAATTATTTGCCAGGTCTACTGCATTTGCCGTAGCCTTCCAGAGGTCATCCCACGTGCAGGAGTACGGGCAAGCAGGGCATGAGAGCAGGTGGAGCATGGTCTGGGTGGCAGCTCCACATTTGCACTGTGCATCTACTTAGGGGCTCTTTGCATCGGCCCACCTGCGTTCGGAGTCAAAGTACATAATCTTGATACATTTTTAGGGTTCCGTACCACTGTCCGTCAGTCTATCTGTCCGCATGTCACGGGTCTCTAGCTCTTAGACGGAAAGAGAAAGAAACCTGAGATTTTTATATGTTGTGCAAAATGTTGACCCAAAACTGAATTTTGAATTTAAAATTAAATAATATTATTTTTCTGGGGGGGGGGGCTTATACACGAAAATGGAGCCGAATTTTTTTTTACCCTAGCATGTGGGGTGTCAAAGTCTAAAGCTCATTAAGTAGAGTATAAATATAAATATATTTTTTTTATCTTAAAAAATAAAGAAATAGGGTGCTATCAAACTTGCCATTTTTAGACCATTTTTTGTTACGGAGTCTATCTCAAAGGCCAAAGCAGTTAGGAATTTGAAATTTCTGTATATTATGTACCATTACTGTATTTAAACAACAAATACTTTCTTTCGGAAATAAGTCCACCTTTGCCCTGTATTTCTCTTAATTCTAATCTGTATTTATCTGTGTTTTTGTGTGCAATTAAGTGTTTATTATTATAATTATTATTAATACTAAAAACGCCAATTTATAATGTAGTTTTGGGTTACGTCCCCAAATACTCAGCCAACTTAATTTTGCAGTTTTTATGTCTGACAGAATTAAAGCATTACCTAAAACTAAATAAATATCTAATTTGAAATAATAAATTAGTCATATGTACGGAACCCTAAAAGAGCGAGGCCCGACTCGTACTTGGCCGGTTTATAAAAATTAAATATACATTTTTCAATATTTAAATTTTCCCAATTTCTTCAAACGACGCCTCGAATGTCTGGCGTTGTTTGTGTTCTAGGCTCAGACCTAGCCTTAAATAATATTCCGGTGTCTATAGGCCTAGGTGTCTATATTCAATATGTATTGAAAAATATTAGGTAGCTATAAAATATAAAGATATAGAAATATCGAGAAAACAAATCGGTAGCAGGAAAATTTAAACTCCCTGGGGAAATCAATAAAGTTTCACTCGATAAAAATTATAGCTGCGTGGAATGCTGGTGATCTTTCACGTGCATAGACTTATATTTCATTCATGAAGGCTATTTTATTTACCTTCGGTATAATAATATATTAAATAAAAACATTCTTCTTGGTTTTTAAAAACTTCTACATAAGTAGAATAACCATGTCCTTTACACACCAATACGAACCGACAACTTTTAACAGATTTTGTCAGTAAATAAGAAATGTACGAACATAGACACAAAAGTATTCATCTGAAGAAGTAACAGCTTTTCATTGAACCGCCTCCAGCATTCGTTGGTACACTCTATAAAAGCGGCCTTTGTATGCACTTTTCTTGTTAAAAGCTCTAGGCCGTTAGCGAGACGATGGGTTTTCTGAATAGGAAAGTATTTTCAACAATCCTACACTAGTTAGGGTTCCGTAGTTAACAAAAAGGAACCCTTATAGTTTTGCCATGACCGTCTGTCTGTCTGTCCGCGGCTTAGCTTAGAGACTTATTAGTACTAGAAAGCTGTAATTTGGCATGGGTATACATATTTATTACGCCGATAAAGTGGTACAGTAAATTTTTGAAAAAAAATTTTATAGTGTACCTCCCCTACACGTAAAGTGGGGGTGTTTTTTTTTCTCGTCTATCCCCTAGTGTGGGGTGTCGTTAGATAGGTAATTTAAAAATATTGGGGGTGTGACAAGACCATTTTTCGATCCAGGGTTCCGTTAGCGAAATATTAAACTAAGTGTTAATTTTTGTTAGAGTCAAGTGTCCCCCCCTGCCGGCGAAACGGTTGTATTTGGAGACGTGAAAAAAATCACGGCATTAGTATACATAATGAAATTAGAAGGAAAACTATCACAGCTAAGTAGGCTTTACAAGTTAACGAGGACAGATCGCGCCAAACTTTTAGTCCCCTCAAAACACGGGACGATTCACATCAGCAGGAACAAAATGTATGGTCCGTTCTTGGGAAGAGCAAATTCCGAGTGGTCTAGAAGTTTGGCGCGATCTGTATTATTATAGATAATGGTGCGGAACCCTTCGTGCGCGAGTCCGACTCGCACTTGGCCGGTTTATTTTTATTTTTAAAAGTCGAGCACCTAGCTCCGAGAGAGAAATGCCGTGCCGGTCCGTCCAATTCCGCCAACGAATCAGTGTTTTTGCATAGACTTGACTAATGCATCTCATTACCTCTTAGGTACCGGGGATTCACTATTTCTATGATCGCGTGGTGCTGACTTGGCCAATCAGAGCGGGTTAAGGTTTCTACCAACGCCAACGACCTTGAACTAAGTAGCTTTGTAACCATTTTATACGGTAACTATAGCATTTTTCAACAGAAGAAAAATACATAGTAATCTGCATGATATAAATAGTGCTGTGGTTTTGCCTGAATTTCATTATAACATACAGTAGTGAAGCAAGAAAATTCCAAGTTAACCCTTATTTCTCGATTTTTCGTTCACTTGTAACAACATAACTGCTGCATTTTTTACCGAAACAGTATGAAAATTTATAAACTTCTAGACAAAATAATATAAAATGATTTGGTTTTCTCAGTTCTTGGAAATTAATTTTATTTTGGATAAAATAAATTAAAAACATACTATTTTCGCACTTGTCAGCCGCAGCGACTGACGTAACAGCCATGTTGCAGTGCGAGCTGATAAGGACTTTATTTTAAGGGAAGAGCGCAAGACTCCGCGGCCATACAAAACGATTTAGCTTCTCATTTGTACGCTAATGCATTAAATCAAATAAAACTTTGAGTAACTTCATCTTTTTGACAACCTACAAGTCCGATTTAACTTTAAATTTCAGATAATCAACACGCTTAGGAAATACAAGCACTTAGAAATCTATTTTTTAAGCTCCAAAATGTTCCATTTTCATGTTCGATTTTCTTAAGCATTTCTCAAGTAAAAACAATTTATATTGAATTTCGGACCCATGGTAGTTCATTAATATTTGGAAAATGCAGTTATTTCGTATGTAGAAAGTATAGGATTTCAGTAAATAGCTATGGGCTGGCATTCGAAATCGCGGGCGCAAATTACGTAAATCTAGAATTTCATTCCGTCGCATCAGGGGTGGCGGAGGCGTGCGGGGGGAGAAGACGGGACGAGCGATGGGTCACTCGTTTCACTCACCTTACTTGTTAAAACGGTGCATTATCAAAGAGTTTTGTACCAGTGTATGGTAATGGAGAAGTTATTGAGTATGGTGGACAGATTTTTTGTGCAAAAATGGGTGAGTACTATTTGTATTTTTTACCTTATAAATACAATGTATTTCGTTTATAAATTAGGTCATGCATCTTGGATTTGGCCATTAATTTGATTGGTCTGCAACTCCTTATAACTATTATCCTGCCATTGCCATGCAACACGCAATGAGAGGCCACGCCAAGTGTTCACTGTGGTGGCGCGGCGCTACGGCTTTTATCAAAGAAAACGCCGCTGCGCCGCCGCTTCAGTCACGTGTCGAGTAGAGGGTGGCGCTCCCGCACTTTAGTACATTCGTTTTGGATATAAACAACTATAACTTCATATATTTGTTCTCTCCACACATCGCAAAAAGCTCCTCATTATGACAGACAGCAAGAAAATAACAGACAGATAGGCAACAAAGTGATCCTATAAGGGTTCCGTCTTTTTCATTCTGAGGCACGGAACCCTAAAAAGTATTTCATTTCAGCCTCTATTACAAAAACTGTTCATAACGACGATTAGTACCTATGTCTGTTTTAGGTTTGCAAAATAATTTGATCCTATACAGGAGTAAAAATAATTATGTAGTCTCTTTTTATTCTGAGAGATTATTCTATGAAACTAATAGATCACATAAAAAAGTGAACTGCGGAAATAATGGTTATATTCAGATAACTACTACTGGGGCTTAATTTAATAACTATCTATTAAGGATGATCGGCAAAGTTCAAAAGCAGACTTTCGTTTATCTGCAAAGTTATTTGATATTTATAAATTATATCGTTTATCTGATAAGTTCTGTTTTTTTTAAAAAGTTATTAAAATTATAATCAGAAGTATAGGATTATTAAATATAATAATAAACGAAAAATTTAAATATTAAATTTACATAAGGACACATTATAATTTGACCCTATACAGGGGTTAAAATATTTATGCTGCCGCTCCTGAGAGATTTTTTCTGTTTAATCAAAAGATCATATACAAAACAGTAAACTAAGAAAACATAAGTAAAATTCGGATAAATAATACTGGTACTTAATTTTATTACTATGAATTTCAGATGATTATATCGACGAGGTAAAAAAAGGAAAAGTACGTTTATCAGCAAAACGAAAAAAAAATATGTAAAAAAGGGTTATAAACTTAACAAGTTAGTATAAATATGTATTGTATATTGTAATAAGATAGGGTTTTAAAAAAAACCTCCAAATTTGTGAGCCTTTCGTCCTACCGATCAAGCTTTTGATGCGAAAACCTAAACGTTTTTAACGCTCATCACATTAAATTTCAGGCGTACATCAAAAGAAAACAGAACACTCAGCAGTCAACCAAAGCACTGTTAGGCCGATGTTGAAAGCTTAAGGTCAAAATTATACAGGTAAATATTTATTAGGAGAATACACAGATAAAATCGCGCCACCCATGACTTTGAAAAGTATACCGGTCTAAAGGTAGATCAAAGTGGTCATTTGTCGATCCTGTGGATGGTTTTCTGGCAGCTAGTCCGGATGGACTCATAGGAAATGAAGGACTTGTAGAAATAAAATGCCCATTTGTAGCCTCGGAAATGAGTCCTGCAGATGCAATTCAAAAGGGATTGATCACATTTTGTAAGGTGACGACTCAAGGCATATAACTGAAAACAGGGCATAACTATTATTATCAGGTCCAAGGTCATCTTCATGTGTCACAATGGGCTTATTGCTATTTTATTGTTTGGAGTTCACATGGGTTGCTTTACCAAAAAATCAAAAGAATACATTTTATCAAGAAAAAATGCAAACACCTCTAAGAAACTTTAACATGCACTGGAGTATCTAGAAATATGCCTGCAAGAGAATGTGTTATTATTAGGTAATTTAAAATAGAAATTATTAAAAAATCATCATAACATCACATTTTTCATTTATCCTCGTAAATTATTATCGGCACTTGTTAGAATTTACAAAAAATGGTTACTAAAAATACTGTATATCCCATAATTACGTTTCATTAGCTAAATATCCGGCCGGTTCCGCATAAAAAAATGTCAAGGGATTACATAAAATAGTAAAAAAAAATATTCAACATTCCGATGTTATTATGTGCAATAACATCTGGATAATAAATAATTTTTATTCTATTTGTCTTTCAGCGAATCTAGCTTTTTTGGGTATTTTTGAAAAGTATTCTAACGAAAGCTATGTAGATTACAACGTAATTAATAAACTGAAAAATTACAACATCAATCAGCTCATTGTTACCTATTACACTTATTGATAAAAATAATATTTTAATAACTCTATGATGTCTTGATGATTGTTAAATTAAAAAAAAAACAGCCAAGTGCGAGTCAGGGTTTCGTATTATGGATGACAAATTTAATTTTGTCATTTTTTCGGAAATTTCTCAACCGCTTTATTTTTCATGTAATCTTTACGTTAACACATATTACCATGATTTTTTCCATAAATGTTTTTCAATTTATTTCACTTTTCCTTCAGTCAAAACATATTTTGGGAAGCACATAATTAAGTTTACGGCCTGTATAGTTATCTAGAGAAGAAGAGCACAAAATAAAGCGTAAAAATTGTTCGTTAGGCGAGTATTACCACCAGTTTCCGTTTCCAAAACCAATTGAATTTCACAGTAAATATCCATTTAGTTACTCATATAACACAGTAATCGTCCAAAATATTTTACATACTATTATATTGTGTTCGTTAGATAAACAGGAACAGGAGATCATTCATTTTTTATTTTGCATGTTGTTTCTTTTGAATTAAATAACCAAAGGCACTAAAAACGAAAGTACGAAAGGATGTCCTGATCTGGATCTAAGAGTAAGCTGTGATGTGAGTACAAAATGAATAAATGCGGAGCAGGGAGTGAGGCGCGGGGGGAGGGCGCGCTCGTGCCGGCCGCGAATGACCGAAACAGCTACAACAATTGTGAGAATCCAAATCTCGCGCGCGTAAGTTTTACCGTCTAGCCTTAAGGCTGCGTATAAACCTGGACAAATAAGTGATTTTGCCCCCGCATCCCCGCACCTCAACTGTTTGCGCGACCGGCCGTCACCGGCCGCGAGCGCTATTTCTTAGCTCCGACGAGCGGTGTGGATCCGCGGTCATTAACCCGTGCACGTGCTAGTTTTCAATAATAAGTATAATGCATCTACGATGTATAAAATTCAACCCAGTTGACAAAACGGTTTGTTCGCAATGGCATTTTTTTGCGTAATTGTGTTTGCATCTAATTTTTATATTTCAAAATTTTATTTTTCGAAAGTCGTACTTGCAAAGATAATGATAACGATGATGATACAACGATACGTCGATACGACGATACGTCGATACAACGATACGTCGATACAACGATACGTCGATACGCCGATACGTCGATACGCCGATACGTCGATACGACTATACGTCGATACGGGGATACGTCGATACAACGATACGTCAATACACCGATACGTCGATACGTCGATACGGGGATACGTCGATACAACGATACGTCGATACGCCGATACGTCGATACGGGGATACGTCGATACAACGATACGTCGATACGTCGATACGGGGATACGTCGATACAACGATACGTCGATACGCCGATACGTCGATACGCCGATACGTCGATACGACGATACGTCGATACAACGATACGTCGATACAACGATACGTCGATACGCCGATACGTCGATACGTCGATACGACGATACGTCGATACAACGATACGTCGATACGCCGATACGTCGATACGACGATACGTCGATACGAGGATACGAAGATACGAGGATACGACGATACAACGATACGTCGATACGACGATACGGCAATAAGTCGATACGACGATACGTCGATACGAGGATACGTCGATACGCCGATACGTCGATACGACGATACGTCGATACGAGGATACGAAGATACGAGGATACGACGATACAACGATACGTCGATACAACGATACGTCGATACGCCGATACGTCGATACGCCGATACGTCGATACGACGATACGTCGATACGGGGATACGTCGATACAACGATACGTCGATACGCTGATACGTCGATACGCCGATACGTCGATACGACGATACGTCGATACGGGGATACGTCGATACAACGATACGTCGATACGCCGATACGTCGATACGTCGATACGTCGATACGGGGATACGTCGATACAACGATACGTCAATACGTCGATACGTCGATACGGGGATACGTCGATACGCCGATACGTCGATACGACGATACGTCGATACGAGGATACGACGATACGAGGATACGACGATACAACGATACGTCGATACAACGATACGTCGATACGTCGATACGCCGATACGTCGATACGACGATACGTCGATACGGGGATACGTCGATACAACGATACGTCAATACGCCGATACGTCGATACGTCGATACGGGGATACGTCAATACGTCGATACGGGGATACGTCGATACAACGATACGTCAATACGTCGATACGTCGATACGGGGATACGTCGATACGCCGATACGTCGATACGACGATACGTCGATACGAGGATACGACGATACGAGGATACGACGATACAACGATACGTCGATACAACGATACGTCGATACGCCGATACGTCGATACAACGATACGTCGATACGCCGATACGTCGATACGGGGATACGTCGATACGTCGATACGTCGATACGTCGATACGTCGATACGGGGATACGTCGATACGCCGATACGTCGATACGTCGATATGTCGATACGGGGATACGTCGATACAACGATACGTCGATACGTCGATACGGGGATACGTCGATACAACGATACGTCGATACGCCGATACGTCGATACGCCGATACGAGAATACGTCGATACGCCGATGGTGATGGTGAGATAAGGTTTTGTTAGTCT
Organism: Ypsolopha sequella; assembly: GCA_934047225.1. Classification (NCBI taxonomy): domain Eukaryota; kingdom Metazoa; phylum Arthropoda; class Insecta; order Lepidoptera; family Ypsolophidae; genus Ypsolopha; species Ypsolopha sequella. The sequence continues at coordinate 3,514,703 of OW204002.1, read as the reverse complement.
CCCAGAGGGGTAGGCAGCTAGGCAGAGACTACAGATTTCCATCTGCTACGATCCAGACACAAGTCTTTCGCCTCTTCCACATCCATCAACCATATTTATTGTGATATTAAATTGTAAGCTAAAAAAAAATACCTCAGACGAAAAACATAGCGATATTCATTAGTCCATTGAGACAACCTTTAGTTCAACATCTTTAATAAAACATGACCTATCTACTTATTTTGTTAAGTAATGGCGTACCTTTGCATTACTTTCATCCACTGCTTTATTTTCACTCGTAAAACATTTTTATTCCATTTTTTACATTGGTTGCATTTATTTCCCATGTTTCAAATTACGAGATTTATTTAAATTACGAAACCGGGACGTCGAGAGCGCAAAAACGTAGCCCTCCCGTCTCAACGGAGCGATCACAACTGACCGACGGGTGAGTGACGAAACAAAGCATGGAACAAAAAGCGCGTGCGACCGAGATATCTTGTCGCCGCCTTGTCTCAGAATAAATCGACGTAAGCGCCAATTCTTAGATGTTAAATTAAATGAAAACGAAACACAATTATTCAAAATCCCCGTGCAATTATACGGGGTCATTTGTTTTCTTATTTTTAATACAAATTTCAAGGCAAACTGTTTTAAGAAAGGTCCTTTAACACTCGAAAAACATGAAATATAGAGGTAACTTCGTAATTTTTTTCTATCGAGCGAACTTAAAGCTTTTGCGTTTTTGCTTCTGCACGAATATCAGCCCTATAGTCTATTATCTATATTATTTTTATTAAACCGATTGACCAAGTTACACAATGTTTTATGCTCATTTGAAATTGTGCATCTGACATTATACCGACCCTTAAGGGCAGGTTATCCGGGACCTGTAGGTATTTATCGCTACCTCAGCCCCCGCCAATTCACCGCGACGTATTTATTTACGATGCAACTGAGCGGCTATAATCGTGACCTCACGTGACTCGCCACCGACCGCCGTACATTAAAATAGGTTCGGGGCCAGTAACTGTACTTCGTACTAATAAGAATTGATTCCGATAAATGAACCAACATAAACTATTCCTACTAAAAAACCGAGTTAGTACAAATAGGGGAGTTTATTACATTGGATCATATGAGCACGCTCTTGTAAAACATTTGGAAGTACAGCTAAAAATATTTAATACACTTGGTAACCATATGAGCTAACAAAGCTGATTTTGAAGGCTTTCATTGTAATCTAGGAGCTGTCAAAACTAAATTTTGTTTATTACAAAATAGTTCATAAGTATTAAAAATAAAAGCTAAATTACTTTGGAATAATTTAGGTTTCGACGGCACTAAAACTAAAATTATAGGCGTAGTATTTAAATGAGCGAATATAAATTCAAATATATGGTGTCAAAAATACTGAATATAACGTACTAAAATACTAAGTGGGCGAAAGATTGTGAGCGAATAAAAATGTTGTAAACGGCGACTTGAAATTACAAATTTTAGTTGAGTTGATAATTCTCAGGCGAACAATTTTCTATTTTAGTGTCAATTTAATTTTAAGGTGCTATGTACGTAAAAGTTTTAGCGTCCCTGTTACTCCATATACGAAAAAACCCTCAGTGCGAGTGGGACGGATTCGTGGAGAAGTAGTAAAAAAGCCAGTTTTTTATTAATATAAAATGTACTAAACAATTTTGTCAAAAAGTTTTTCAAGGAGACTTTACAAATACATAATATCCACATTTTGAATGCAATTTGACAATGAAATTAGTTAGGATTTCAGAATTACATGAAAAAATAAAACAATTTAGAGGTCTTTTCGGAATTAAATTCTATCAAGAAAATTTCATCCAATCGCGTTTTCCTTCAGTGAGAATTTTAATCAAATACTCAATAAACATTTACCCAAAAATGAAATACGTAGATGACGTTATAGTGGAGTAAATGGATTCGAAAAAACCCCATTTTTTTCCGCTTCGCTCGGCTCCTTATTTTATATTACATGTAAACCTAACTCGCTCCTTCTCGCTTCGCTCTTCGTCGCACCTATTTTTGATTTTTAGTGAAGTATTTTCGATTTCATACTTTAAAGTCGCCCACTCGGTATTTTTAGTCGCACGATTTGTTCAGTTGTATGTGTGCTAGTGCTAAGACCCGGTTGCGAGGTGTCATAGCTTGATTGTTGCTCTGAGATAGGTGAAGGATCCACGTTTTCTTATTAAATATTATTTTTATTATCATGCAAAGTCAGAGTTCTTATAGGCATCCCGCGTGTATACCGTGGGTTTAATATACCATGCTGTTGTTTTATTTTATTATTTTATTTGTAAATTTCTATTTTTATTCATTCCATTTCTGAACATGTCTTTTCTCTCTAATTTTTTTTTGCATGACATCCATTACAGTCTATTCCATTTATGAGTTAAAGTTACTTAGTCAAGTTTTTTAATTTGATTAAATACTATTATTTTTCAATTTTATCAGCATGCGACTTATGCGTGCTCGCTATTCAAAATCTTTGCATCATATTCATTGTCACCATCGTCGTCATCACCCTCACCATCGTCTGTAGGATCCACCGTATTTATTATAATTTGGTTATCTATTAGGGCATCGATATGCACACTCGGTCCCAATCAGCGAAATTTAGATTTAATGTTCGTAAAACCACACTATTCCAATTCGCAGCAGTAACGTTATAGCATGCTTCTTGGAACAACGACAGCATTTTGTTTGTGTGACTATCGACCTTTTAACTTTTTTCTTAAGTGGCGATTTTAATTTATTATCTTCTGGTATATCTTTACCATGCTTTTCCTTACTTATTTGGGAAACAGTTTTTCAACTGATAACGAAAGAGTGAACTACCATTCTGAAACCCACATTCAAAGTAATGTTGTAGGCGTACCACAAACTCCCGCGCTTGACTGCCCAACACTGTTCTTTTAGTGGACAAGCAAGAAGAAAACACACGCACGCAACGTATACAAGGCTTCTGCACCGTACTGAACAGACAAACAATATGGCTGATCGTGATTGCCATGGTAACCATGGTGATTGCGAGGTGGACCATATTTTTAGTAGATTTTTATTTCCTACGACCTCGGTACACAAGAGAATAATCGATTAACTAACCGATTTTATGAGATTTTTTGAGCTACGTCACTATGTTTAAAAGTAAAAAATAAACAATAGAACGTAAACGCGTATTTGCAGTAAAATATTATTTTATTTTAAAGTTATACTTATTTTGAGCACGATATCTAAAAAAATACGTTGATTATGTTTGTGAATTAATTGTATAATGTTTTGAATTGATTGTGGTTTTTTCAAACGGTGATTTACTGTCATAAACAAAGACTATTTTTTTTTTCAATTTATGTGAAACGTGCAGAGTTACGTTCTCAGAAGTGTCAAATGTAACCTCGTAAATGGAATTTATTTGTAATTCTTTGTCAAATTAATTATTTTTTAGTGTGTTTTCAATATTATTTCAATGATTCAATATTATTTTTATGAATAAATTATTATTATTAATTATTTTCTTAGTCAATAGTATAATTGTACTAGTTAAAATTCTTAATTATTAATTATTATGTTTTACTTCTGTTTGCTATTGTGTTTTGTTCATATGTGGCAAACTGAAAATCAGAGCTGCAAGTTACTTCAACGTGTAGCATTTGATAAGCTTGCTCCTTTTTGCCATTTTGTTTTGTGTTGTACTGTGTCTTCTTTTTTTATATGTTCTGTGGCAAATAAACTCATTTCACTATCACTTTCACTATCTCTGGTATTACACATTTTATATAAAATTGTATTAGCTTCCTCTCCATCTTCGTCATCCAAAAATCATCATCTCTTGTAATGCGTTCAATATGTACAAGTTCATTATCTCCTACCCAAATGCCAAAGAGACATAATCGCCGTTCTGTCACGTAAAGCTGTCCTTGTACCTGGTAATACCAATTACTGTTTTTATCGAGTTTTGTCGTACTTGTTGCCTCTATACATTGTCTCGATGCGAAGGTGCCTTGCCCAGTACGAAGATTTGATAAGCTGAAGTTAAGAAATTTTATTTAATCACTTAGTTACATACGATTCATACTTACGCTTACAAAAAATAATAATACGTAGATACAATAGCATTATTTTTTATATATATATATATTATAATAATATATATATATAATATATAATATTATATATAATACGTACATTATATATCTATACATTCTGTCTGACTGCAAGAGTAAGTACTGTTACATTTTACTGTTGTACAGTTATAGAGTTGTTTACATTTTTTGCGTAATTTCAAAAGTTGGTTGTTCTGTACGATCAATAAAACATCTCGTTACAGTTTCAAAGAATTGTTTTCTTATCTTCAGCACTCTCAAATTTGATGATTTGTATGGTTCCGTAGTACCTAAAAGGTACAAAAGGAACCTTTATGGTGAGACTCCGTTGTCCGTCCGACCGTATGTCACAGCCTCATAACTTTAGCACCTTTAAAGATAAAGACATGAAATTTGGCACAAAAATAGCATTTGTTTGCCCACATATCACGATGTAAAAAAAGATTGAAATTATTCAAAATATTTCCAAAACAAAACTGAAAAATGTTATCCTAAAAATACAATATGGGTATCAAATTATAGATATCAAAAAGCTGATTGTAAAAATACATTGATATAAAAAAAATTTATGTCTTTATCTCCAAAACTGGTAGACCGAGCATTATGAAAAAAATCATGGTAATAGTGTTTACGTAAAGATTACAGGAAAAATAAAGCAGTTGAGAAATTCACGAAAAAAAATAGTAAATTTAATTTATCATCCACAATACGGAACCCTAGGTACGCGAGTCTGACTCGCACTTGGCCGGTTTTTTTCTTCTTATTTCTAGTTTCCATTTTTATTTTTAAACATCCAAGCAAGATACAACTAAATGATTTTTATTTACATGTACACACAACTGATAGTTTGATGTATATTTACACGATTATTTAAATAATGATAGTACACTCTATCAGAGCTTCGAGACGAGTGAGGGGGAACCAGGGCTCAGAAAATTGACATAGGTCTTGCCTCGACAGCCGCTGGCGGGCAACTGGCGGCCGCTCGCCGAGTAGTCGCGAATCAATTTTTCTTTTTAAATTAAGGGAAAAAAAACGATTTTCATTAAAAAAAAAGTAACCACAAAAGTTATTAGTACAATAGTTTTACTTTAATTATCTGCAATTTTCATGCAATTTGGTTAAGTACACGTTACATAAAATGAAAAAAATCTTAAAAATCGACAAAGTTTCGGATTTTTTTTCGATCGAGCAAAGTGTAACGTCTCGCAAATTGAACCACAAAAAACACTGCACAAAAGATGTATCTGAAACATATATTTTTTTCAGATTTTAAATATAACTATTTGATGCTTTAAAATGAGTTTGAAAACAGACAAAATTGGGATAAGCCCCCCTTAATATGGTTTTGTTCGAAATTTCAACCACCACGAATCGAGTTGCTAATTATTCCGACGGAGCCACCTTAAGAGGATGGCCTACCCTAGCAACTTTTTTTATTACCTATGCCCAACGGTGGATAGATGTGGGCTGATTGATTTTGATATTTACTTCCTGTAAAATGTCAGAAAAGTGACATTGGTTGTTTTTCCAAAACATTCTTCAATTGTATAAGGCTCACGCCTTGATTTTTACAGAATCTGGTTTTTTGGTGAAATCTAAGAGCTTGTTATGACTAGATTGATGGAAGTGGAAGAGGCGAAAAAGGTGTGTCTGGCAGGATCGTAGCAGATGGAAATCTGTAGTTTCTGCCTACCCCTCCGGGAGACAGGCGTGAGTATATATATAAGGAAACGTAGAGCATTTTTATTTTCCTTTTGTGTTTCCTTGGAAAGGGTTTTCCGTATGTTCAGTATAATACGCGAACATTTGAAGGTACATGTGCTTTTTCTTTCTTTCTTTCTTCTTTATTGCACAAAACACAGTTTAATGTACAACAGGTGGACTTAATGCTAGAAGCATTTTCTCCCAGTCAACCCAACAGAAAGTTCAAGAAAGTTACAGAGGCAGGTGTGCAAAAAGGCTTTACAATTTTAAATTTTAATTTTACGCCGGCCCCAAAGTGGGCCGAAATATATTTCGAAAATAATTTTAATACAATGTTTTAATTAAACAAAAATAAAAATAAAATAAAATTTTAAACAACAAATAAAACGTAAAAAATACATTTATGTACTGATATATAGTTTTGTAATTAAATACTAATAATGTAAAAAGTAAGCTTCAGAAAAAAATATATAAATATATAAATATAAATATATTTTTACCAGGTATAGATTTTTTAATGAATATCAGATCTAGATAGATAGATAATAGATATTATTTATTTATCAAAAGACAATAAAATTATATTTTTACAATTTTTAAGCCAAACTGCTCAGCAGTTTATCGGCCATAGCTCTCTGTGTCTACATGTTTTTTTTACAAAGGCTTTTAAATCTAAACTTATTTTTCAATGCAAGTGCTCGTAAAGGCCCACTTTTTATGCATCAAAACCGAACAGAAAGTCGATTATTTTGCCCTAGGGCTTTTTTTTTAATTTCATTACGGGAAGTTCGGTAACCTGCAACCTTTCCTGTGTACCATAAATGTTATACTTTTTTTTTTCCACCGTTTAATGGCTCTGGATACAGTCCTTTTGTGCCAATTATAATTCAAAGTTCACAAGATTATCGTCCTCGTAATTTATTCCTTTTCGCCCTTGTAGCCTTCGCATAAACTACTATTATATACAGGTTTTATTTAAAACAATAAGTTATACAGTTTTTTTAATAATTTATCTAAAGCTGAGAAAACACTTTTTTAAGATTTCTTGTTTATATCGTACATTTTCATCTAGTTTATAGAGCCTCGGGCTACATCTGCGTTGCCTTTCTGATTCCCAGATTATCATACCATGTTGGTGCATGCTCTGTTATTACGAAGATCACGGCCTCCGTGGCCGATCAATTTGTACGCATGGTCACGAGAGTTTCCGAGAAGTACCTATACAGGGTTTTAAGATAATGTTTCGGAAGCCGGCAACTGGCGATAGTACACGTCAATACGAACATCTCTTCGTGAAAAAAAAAAACCGTAGTTTCATACATTTTGGTAGAGTAGGTACGTGACCTTTCTATGTAACAGCAGATTTTTTTTCGCGATTTGTCGACGAGTTTGACGAGTACAATCGCCAGTTTTCGGCTTTCGCAACATCATCTTAACACCCCAGTATACTTGGTCTATTGAGAGAATGGAAAAGGATTGTACGTCCTTTTTAAGATTTCATTTAAAAATGGAAACGTTTCATCTATTCGTGCATTCCTCTGCAGCATTATGTGACCAAATAAAGAAGGCCTAGTTGTGGGAGACTCTGACATTTCCAGTGGTTTAATTGTTTTCCAATGGATAAGTCTATTAAGAACCCGCTCCGAATCGTACTTCATAGATATCTAAAAACCACAATAACTCGCGAAAGTGGAACAATTCAATCAAATAAATTTTAGGCTTTCATTTAGACGGTCAATATGAAGTGGTGTGTGTCCCTGATTTTTTCACAAACATCGCGTTAAAGACGAGAAAAAAATTAAAATTATGGGTTTTCGCCCTAAAATCGAGTACTATTACAAGGCTTCGTTAAGTGACTTATGAACATTAAACAAGCAAAGTAAGCACATACACCACTTGGAAGTATCATCAATATTGTAAATAATTAAAACAGAATAAAAAATAACAAGTAATCGAGGCACAATTAAGGTATTCGGAAATAATAATTATTTCCAACGCAAAGGGCGAGACTCGCTCAGCACAGTTCGAACGGCGTGGGGCAAAGCGTGAGGCGCTTGTTTAGATCAGCCAGACAAATATGCGCTTTATTGTCGCGATACGTCTCGCTTCGCATCGGAGTTGGCGTCGTCCTGCACCGGGTACTTAACATTATATCATTGCGGTATAGAAACGCAAAAGAAAAGTAAATCAAGAGCTCTGCACTAGTAGCATAGTGTCTAATCGCGCGCGACGCAACTTAGTTGAATCACAAGTGCGAGGAGCATGACACGATGTTTTTACGATTAAGAGTATGACATAGCCAAAATAAAAACCAGTTCCAGGCGTGGCTTATTCTATTTTACGATAGCGCGCGGGGGGAAATTCGTCCCGGTCTCTAAGCTCGCGTCACCATAGCAAAAATACGAATAGAGAGGACGAGGCAGGGTCAAAAGTAATACGTATTTTATTTTATCTAATTTATTAGTGTATTTCGATCATCGTCACACGGCATTGATCCTACTTGCTATCACGTCGGGACGTAAATTTATTATGGTCGGCTAAAAGTGGTTTTTTGAGTGTTTGATTTATCAGTTGACCCTCGGAACATTTCAGACACTCCTTTAGAGATACATAATAATATTGTGACGGTTAATTGTCACCATTACCCATTCTTTAAATATTTTTCGCCCGTTGAGCTGGTTTTACACTTGCGGGAAAATAAATTGGACCAAAAATTTCTTTACAAAAAATTTTTACGAAAGTTGTTATTACAAAAAGTGGAAACTAACAAATATTCTCAGAAGGAATGCACCACGTCACTATCTGTCTCACTGTAGCCTATATCAATTATGCCTCTCTCATTCAACCACGTTTAACTGCGTTACTATCTCATTCCAACTCATTTTAAATAGCGTCACTATTTATCTCACTTTGCAAAACTAACATAGGATATTTTTTTTCAGGGTGTGGTATCGAACTAACCTAATTACAAAAAATTGCTCATAAATTGGGTTTTTATTTTTCTTCATGATGTAACAGCATTTCAAGGTTTATTTTTGACTTTATCAGTAGCATGACTATTCAGAGTTGCGCAACAAAAATTTTATTCTTAGAATATAGAACTGGTTAGCTTTGACTCTCAAAAATCTATTCGAATTTATAAAAGTACCATCAACTCGAAGACTATCTACTTTTTGCTGAGGTCATAATTTGATATTCTGGTCAGTCATGAGCTGGCCTACCAGCCTTCCAAGGGAAAGCGTTGGCTTTTGGGACACCTGTTTACCCTTGGGATAAATCGCCAAGTGTTTAAAATATAGAAATTTATTTGTATCATAGTTTGAAATGTTCAGGTCCCTTTACGCAAAATGAAAAAACAAAACTCTTTTAGGATTAATTTGTTGTCCCTATGTTTGTCTGTTTGTCCGTTTGTCTAGGCAATTTCTAGCGTAGCCAAATGTCCTTTTATTGTTTTAGATAAATTCAAATAATTAATACGTGTCAAACATCGAAAATCTTATCTAGATTGATAATAACCAAAAACATGTTTGAAAACGTCCACAATATTGTCAAATCAAGTTTCACCTGAAAATAGTTTTCAATTTTGCGCCGGCGACGAAATCGGCACGATTGTATTGTCTTCGCAAGTTTCATGGAGCGTGCATATCATAGCGAAATGAAACAGCATTACATTTAGCCGCGCCCACAACTGAGCTGCTCGGAACATGATGTCTGCTCTTAAATTGTTTAGCGGGATATTGTAAATTATTACAATGTATAAGTTGTTATTTAAATTGTCTAATGTAATGACAGCCCCGGATCAACATATTTTTACAGGGGGTGCAAAAGGCTAATTTAGCGTCCTAGAAAAAAAAAAACGAAAACGAACTTTAAAAAAATAAATTTATGTATATAACTGTTTCATTGTATTGTGACTGTTTGATACCTTAATAAATAAAAATAAAAAAATAGTGGAAGAAGAGAAAAATACAGAAGTATGACGCTCACGTAACTTTTGATTGAAGCCTGATTGAATACGGCAAAGATTTGGCAACATCGTCCTTGTAAGAAGAAAAAAAACTGGCCTCGTTAAAATGTAACTGGATAAGGTCGGAGATGTATGCAGTGAATGGTCGTAACTAAATGCACGACCTGATTACTGATGTTTATCGCTTCATAATCTTACAATTTCGCAACACCTCGGTTTGAAAATTCGCACGATCTACCTTGAAATGTGCACACAAAAGATGGTAGAAAGGCATAATTGGATCACATATTTGTGTCGATTCAGTGTAGCACGAACTTATTTGACAGGACTTATTTGATCCTCGACTGAAAGTTGGTTAACTCCATAGACGAATACAGCCTACAGACTCCTCATAACAGGCGACCAATTTCTGTCAACACATCTGATTGAACCAGCAGATACAATTCGCCACTCCTAAATTATATGTTTCGGTAGGCCAAACCAAAATGACTTCTATATTCATTACGTTAGAGTCTTCGTCTTCGGGAAAGATAAATTTGTGGCGCTATACGTAAGATTGGAAGAGCCAATAGGATTGCAGTATCCCGTTTCGATTGTTGACAGAATTATTTGTACGCAAGATGTTGAACAATACACGTCTTTCTGGGCTGTATTGTCTATGGTTAAATCCTAACGGTACAAGCAAAAATTCAGAAAAAGATATTATGTTAATAGACGATGCATTTTTTTCTCGATTTTATAGAACCATATTAATTGATTAAACAAAATTTTGATAGCAACTTGAGTACATTTTATATTAATAAAAAACCTACTTTTGGGTACTTTTCCTCGAATCCGTCCCACTCGCACTGAGGGTTTTTTCGCATATGGAGTAACAGGGACGCTTAATCTTTTACATATCGCCTTAAACAGCTATGACGCCGCAATAAGGATTGCTTACACGTACGGTTACCAGATCCGGTAACGTGAATTCCTGACAAAATACGTGATAATTCAATAATTTTCCTGACATTTTTCGCAAAGGTTTCATGTGAATGAGCAGGCAGCGCGATTTTCACAAGTTTTGGTAACAGATATATTGAAACTCAATAAATATAATAATTTTAAGCAATTATTCATCTGTTTCAAAAATTCTTGACAAATCCCATTTTTTCCTGATTTCCTGACAGAGGACCAAAATTCCTGTCATCTGGTAAGCCTACACGTAGCCTGTCAGCCACGCCGCGTCCTCTCCTCTTTAGTCCTTATGTCCTTAGCATTAAGTTTGATTATTGTTTGACACGTACCTGAAAGTGGAAGGTCTTGTGATCGACGGTGATGGTGAAGGTGGAGTCGTCTTCGTCGTCGATGCCGATCACCGCCGCTCTGAGACGCACGCAGCCGCGCCGTACACCGCGGGTCATCTTCTCTTTTGACTGGAAAATATATATAAAATATCTATTACATGCATATGTCGAAGAAAAGTCAACATTTTCAAACGAGAAAACTTAACTTCCTGTTTCCGGAGGTAAAACAAGAAAACGGTACCACGTGCGCGCGCGCTACACCGCAGCCAGGGGCTCTATCATATGGCCTTTGAGAAGGCGAGCGGGAACGCCATTAATTTACTGAATTTAGACACAGACGGAACCGTGTGTGCGCACGCACCTTCTATTCGGATTTCGTTATTGTTTAATATCATCTTTTATCTAGTGTTGTATTTCAAAGCGTGTAACATTAAATAACGATTATTAATACAGACATTTTGAATTATCTGTGCTCTTATTTACAAGATCGACCTAACAACGACTACGTGACGTGTAACTCGGACCATCAGCTACCTGAACCCTCACTTTCTCCGTCATATACATACATATACTCACGCCTGTCTCCCAGAGGGGTAGGCAGAGACTACAGATTTCCATCTGATACTAATAATATTTACTAGTTTCCTAGAAACTGATAAAAACAAATAAAGAGGTGTGTCAGGACCGTATCAGATATAAATGTATTCACTAACACTCTCGATGATCTCATACAAACTGCAAAAACTACCTTTGTTTTATGACATTTACACAATTAAAATTAATTAAATGCATCGGACATCACATAATTATATATCCACGGGGCCCTGACGTTAATACTTTTAATGTTAAAAATTTATAATGAATAAACGTATTTTTTTTTTTTTTATATCACATATATTGTGGTCTCAGTTATATTATAAACCCGCGCAGATAAAGAAAAGATCTGAGAATGGCGGCGGGTACTTATGGTACGGTTGGCAAAACAAGTTCTCAAAAATCGATTTTTATTTTTCCTGCTTACTTTTTTGTTATTAATTATTCTTTATTATTATGTAGGTACACTTTTCAGTCACGGGCCCATAGGGACCCGGTCATTTGAAAGGCATTCATGGGGCCGAAGCCAACATTGAAGAGGCCTTTGGTACCATTTAATCTAGATGTGAGATGGCGTTCTAGATGTGAGATGGCTTATTATTATTATTAATTAAATAATAATAATAATAACAAAAAATATTAATAAAATAAATAAGGAGCAAGGGTAAATATAACATTAGGATTTTTTGTTTATCTTTATTATTTATGTTCAAATTGCTTTAGCAGGGGAGAGAAGGTTTTATAAACCGCTTGGTCCAGCAGCATCCTCGTCATCTGAACTCATGACTGAATCCTGACTAATTATAATCATTATTTTTTTTGCAGTGCGTACTTCACTGCGTGAGTATAGACAGCGATAGGTTGTGAGCGAGATAGCATGCTAGCGGGCGCCATTTACAGATCTTTTCTTTATCTGCGCGGGTTTATATTATACATATAGTAAGAGTACTTTATTTCGGTACATACACATGATATGAGACCATTTATTTCATACCTACATAATATTTGTATTCTGATAAAAGTTATTGTTTCTTGTAACATAAAAAGTTGACAAGGGGACACGGGCGGCGGCGGCGGCGTTATGAGCTTCAGATTAAAAGATAAAAATAAAGAAGAGTAGGAGTGAGAAAAAACACAGGTTAAAAAAAAATTGCGCAAGTGCGGGTCGGACTCGCGCTCAAAGGGTTCCGTACCGCCACACAATACGGGTACAGAACCTTAAGAATATTATGGTATACTAGATGTGCCCGCGGCTCCACCCGCGTTGAAAATATAATAAATATTAAATTTGCGTTTATCGTGACACCTGACGCTAGAACATCAACAACACTAGGTTTTCAAGGGTTCAATGGAAGAAACTAGGTCTCTCCTCATATTGAAGAAAACATATTTGATTTATCGATCTTTTATCTAGGGATTCCACATATAAACAATGTTTTAGGATTTATAATTTTGTCAAAAAAAAAATGTTTTCCACCTTCTTTTTTTTTCTCCCTACAAAATATTTCAGTATTAGCTAAAAACACACCAATTTGTTGTTTCGCTGCGTGATCACTAGTATTACGCGTCCAAGAACAAGAGGCCAAAGAGCCAACATATAATCGCCTCTATGAAAAGCAAATAAGGTCTTTGCCAATAGACTTATTGTGCTGGACGGGTATTAAAAAAAGTTGCTAGGGTATGCCATCCTCTTAATGATGTTACGTTTTTGCAAACTCAAAACAGTATGAACGGCCGTTTAGACATGTCATACAGATCTGACGTTTCTGAAACGTGGAACATTTTGATTTCATAATTTCATTTTTTAATTATTAAGCGATCACTTATACAAACCCATATTGTTTATGCCGTTCATTATTGTCACAATCAATGGAAATTGTCACAAGGAATGGAATTGAATCATTTTTTTCGCGATTTTGGCGTTCGTGTGTGAGTGATACGCGCACACAAAGGTGTGTAGAGCTCCATCTCACCCTTTCTCGTGAATTTTGTCTCTGTCTAGCTTTTCGATTTTATATAATAGATGATTAGTGTCGCCAAATAAGCAGCTCGACGTTTGGCGATACGAATATCGACGGACATTGAAATAACGTCCATATCAGCGCGAAATGCAAAGTGGCTGTTACGACGCGACGCTTGCTGTAGCCAGTGGCGGATTTGCCTTAAAGCCCAGTAGGCCCGGGCCTAGGGCGGCCAGATATTAGGGGCGGCCAATCGTGTCATTTTGTTTTCGTGTATTACTCAACCACTATATTTTTCCTGTAATCTTTACGTAAGCACATATTAACATGATTTTTGGCATATTTTTCGGTGCACCAGTTTTTGAGATAAGGGCCCTATTTACATTTTTTTGTGGATTTTAGCCAAGCTACATATTTTTACAATCAGCTCTTTAATACTTACAATTTGATACCCATGTGACTTATATTATAAATACGACATGATCATAATTACATTTTTGAATTTATTTCGATAAAAGTTTACAAGTAAATTCATATTTATTACCTAAATGATAGGAGCTAAGAAAGGGGCGGCTGGTACTACATGGCCTAGGGCGGCTAAGACTGCAAATCCGCCACTGGCTGTAGCCTTGATAGGGCGAAATAGGAGAAAATAATACTTTTGACATGGACGTGATTGTTCGATTGAATAGTCATATGTTATCTTTATAGCTGTCAAGCTTAAAAGCAAAAATGAATTAAATCGACTATGCCGCTTAGGAGTGGTAGGGAATTCAAGCCAAAAAACAACATTCGGTTGATTTTTTTTTTATCGTTTTTTTGATGGTATGAAAAAGAAAAATGTTGCATATGTTTTCTTAGAGTTGATAATTCATATATATATTTTCAATGCAAGTGCTCGTAAAGGCCCACTTTTTATGCATCAAAACCGAACAGAAAGTCGATTATTTTGCCCTAGGGCTTTAACATTATTATTTTTTAAATTTATTTACGAGAAGTTGGCTAACCTTTCCTGTGTACCATAAATGTTATACTTTTTTTTTCCACTGTTTCACGGCTCTGGATACAGTCCTTTTGAGCCAATCATAATTTAAAGTTCACAAGATTACATTTGTTTTATTTCCTCACACTATGCATTGAAAAACGTAGTATGATACACAGGCGTTAGAGCAATAAATTACTCGGTTACGTTTAAGACATCCTTTTCGCCCTTGTAGCATAAATTACTATTTTCTATATTTTGGTTTGGCCATAAACGAGAAGTAGGTTTTAGAAGGTATCCATTTGGCGATACTAAGCCCCTTAAGGAGCTCCACTATTCTAAACATCAGTTTTGCAGTGGATTCAGTTCCGTCAATGTGGATGGTAAAAATTTAAAAAAATTTGGCGTGTTTTTTGACTCAAGACAATTATTAATTACACTTTATAAATTAACATACTTTCAATATTCTTTTAATTATATTACTTTAAAAAAAGCACGAATTTCACGAAAAAAACGATTCAGTTTCCATATTTCAAACCCGATTGAAACGAAACCAACACACGCAGATACTAACTAGAAAAAAACCATCTTTATTACATAAAGAAATTATAGTTAATGTCCTAATGTGGCCACGATTTCAAAATAACTGAAGTTTTGCGTGCGCGGCATCTGATTAGAGCAGGATAGATATTTAAAACACAAAAGCGTTAGAGCAGGACTGAATTTTAGCATTGTGAAGCCCCTTAAAGTAACGCCTGGCAAATAATTTGCGGCTCCCGCTGAGTACGTACAGTCGACAAGATTCCCGCCTGTCCACCTTAAGAGCTAGTTTTGTGTGCAGTGGTTCACGGCATCTTCCGCTAGCCCCACCTTGCCAGTTTTTGTCTGTCAATAGTCATTCACACAACAGCCAACGAGTGACAAATGAAGTCTTATGGACCCGAAAATGCCATAAAAAGTGTCTCTCATAAACTTTCATTGGTCAAAAAAACAAAAGGCGGGGCTAACTGAGATCGCCACATGCAAGCAACAAGGTTTTGAAACGGGATAGGCGGGAATTTTGTCGAGTGTACGTACCCGCTATATTTTTACTATAATCTAAGTAATCAGTGTTTTTCGGTCGTCTTGTTTCGAAGATAAGGGGGGAGGAACACGATAACGTTAAAAAATGCTACTTTTCGAGTTTTTTTTGTATGAGGGCTGAGGGCCCCCCTTGTGTTTCAATTTTAATTTTTATTCTAATGTTTGTCGTGATAAAGGAGATATCAAAACGTATTCCGTGAACATTTCAACAGGCTACCTATAACGGCTGAAGCTGTAGCCCCTGTGACATACGGACAGACAGACAGCGGGAGGCTTAGTAATAGGGTCCCATTTGGCACCCTTTATTCTTTAATGTACACAGAGAAGCAGTTAAGATAATAATAATGAAAAGATATGTACACAGACGAGCTTATCTCTAAACAGAGATTTCTTCCAGCAAACCGAAGCGGGAAAGGGAAATTTTATTGAAATAAGTAATCATGCGTCGTGTACTACAAAAGATATATCCTAAATAAATCGTACGATACCTAAACAAAATATACGTACATAATAATAATATACTTACTTACCTATAATACATGTAAATATATAGACAAACTTACCCATCGTGTAAGGAAATCTAAAAATAAGTATGTCTCCAGGCGACACAAGCAACCCTTTTCAGCCAATTTCTATAAAAAGACAAGTGAAATCTCCGTTGGGGTAATGGTCATGAATATTTAAATTGCCAAACGGGGCTGCCAGTAGAGCAGGTTGAGTTGATTCTTAGATTTTCGCGTTCCTTACCTCATTATAGAAACACGGAACTTTTATAGGGTCGTTTTTAGGGTTCCGTACCCAAAGGGTAACCAACGGGACCCTATTACTAAGACTCCGCTGTCCGTCTGTCACCCTCATGAACAGTTAGACAGTTGAAATTTTCACAGATGATGTACACTGAGAAAAAATTCTGGTTCCGTTAACCTGAATATAGTTCATTTAAACAGAAAACATTGTACTATATGTGACGTCTATATTTATTGTTCAGTTTACTTGAACAATCTAATGTAGACAATAATTCAAGTAAATATAACATAATTCTGTTTTTGTTTACAAGTTTTTTTTACAAAACGATCTGGTAGTATTGTAAAAATATTTTTTCTCCGTGTATTTCTGTTGCCGCTATAACAATAAATACTAAAAAACAGAATAAAATAAATATTTAAGGGAACTCCCATACAACAGACATGTTTTTTTTTTGCCGTTTTTATAGATAATGGTACGGAACCCTTCGTGCGCGAGTGCGACTCGCACTTGGCCGGTTTTTTATGTCTGGCTGTCGGTGTGTCATGGCATTTTACTCGGGAACGGATTGAAGTATCAAGTTGATAATAGTACTGAATACAAATAAACGCAATAAAAAGATTCGTCTTTGAAAGCGTATTTGCATACCAAAAAACCTACAAAACTTATACAGAGTGATTGTTAATTCGACCTATTCCTTGAAAGGGGTTATACTAGAGATCATTTCCAACGAATTAAGTCCTATCAACTAGGTGTCGAAAATGAATGGTCTCCGAGTTACGAAGGTTTTTATATTATTTTTCAAACTTTTAGACTATTCCTCTCTCAGCACTTATTTATTATATTTCTGATCAATGATAGATGAGTGATCATTTATAAAAAAAAATAAGTGCCGTGAATTCCCATAATCTCAGAATTAAAAGGTCTTAAGTGGAAAGAAAACCTTTTTTATTTTGTAATTATTGAAATATCGACGTGTTTTACTTGACAAAAAATTATCATTTTCGACCCCTAGTTGATAGGCATTATTTGTTGGAAATGATCCCTAGTGCCGCAGCATAAAGCCGCAGTGGCTTTAGTTAAGCACGTGTACGCGGCTTGGGAGGAGTGCAATGATGCCATAGGTATTTTTTGTGACCTCTCCAAAGCGTTCGATTGTGTGGATCATACTATCCTCATAAAAAAGTTGGACTTTTACGGAGTTAAAGACCGAAGCTTAGATTTAATTTATTCTTACCTAACAGATAGAATACAACATGTACACATAGGGGGAATTAAGTCAGGTGGTTCTCTCATCAAGATGGGAGTTCCACAGGGATCAATTTTGGGCCCATTTTTGTTTCTGGTATACATCAATGACTTGAGCTATTTTGTGGAAAAGATTACTAACATAGTAATATTTGCTGACGACACTTCGTTAATATTTAGATTAAATAAAAATGAAATTGAAGCAGATCACATCAATAATGCCCTGAAAAGCATAAACAAATGGTTCTCCACGAACAACTTATTGTTAAATGCTTCCAAAACTAACGCCATTAGATTTACTTTACGTTGTGACAAACAAGACAGCACGCTCGAAGTTAACAATGAAACGCTTCCTTTTAAAAACAATGTGAAATTTCTAGGTCTAACAGTTGACGAAAAGTTGCGCTGGCACCTACATATTGATAAGCTATCAAAGAGATTTAGCTCTGCCGTGTTCGCAATCCAGAACATTAGACGACTAACGGACATGCAGACAGCTAAAATTGTCTACTTCAGTTACTTTCACAGTATTATGTGCTATGGTATTATTTTGTGGGGCAATGCAGCTGATGCCGAACGCATATTTATATTGCAGAAAAGGGCAGTAAGAGCAATACTCCAATTACCCTCAAGACATAGTCTAAGACAAATCTTTAAAGACACTAATATTATGACATTGCCTTCAATTTATATATATGTATCAATTATACACGCCAGGAGAAACTTAGACGACGTTTTAAAATACAAAGACATCCACAACTATGAGACTAGAAATAAACATAAAATCATTGTGCCCTTTTCTAGATTGGCCAAGGTTTCAAATAGCTTCCATAGTATAAGTTTTAAAGCATATAACAAAGTACCAGAAAGTTTGCACAACCTGAACGAAAAACCTTTCAAGAGACAGATAAAGGCATTCCTATTAAAAAAAGCTTATTATTGTATTGACGATTTCCTTAAGGATAAAAATGCCTTCACAGACTCTTAACTATATAAATTAATTATTGCTGACATGTTCATTTTATTGTAAGGTATGACATATTTATTATTTTACCTTATGACATATTTATTTTACAGAATGTATCATCTCTTATAATGTATAGCTTATAAACAGCTAATTCTACTTTTTATGTATTGACTTGAGTACATAATTATGTACTCATGCAAGAAATAATGTTGTTTTAATTATTTTATTATTTTATTAATTGTGTACACATATTTGTAAATGTTGACCTGTATAAGTGCGAATTGTTTCGCCTATGTACTAAAATAAATGAATCTATGAATCTAGTATAACCCCTTTAGAGTAATAGGTCGAATGACCAAGCACCCTGTATACTTCCCTTGGTACGAACAGATGTTTCTAGGAATGAAGGAAGTTTTTTTGACATACGTGAAGGAATACATCCAAGAAGCTTTTTGAATTAATCCGAGTAAATAATTAAATTTTTAAGCGTATAATCACTGATAATGGTAGATGATTGATATGGGTATGATACTTGACTAGCATAATTTTAAGTCAATTCTACGATATGGCCACGACATAATTATACATTATGTCCCACTTTTACCTATAAGACACGCACATATTTTAATTTTAAATTGCTTTATCTGTTTTTCATTGTATTTAAAGGTGTGTTGTCTAGATTGCAGTCGCGCGACAAAATGCATTTCCAGGGCATTACGCCCGACGATGACCGACCCCGCACATAGGCCGAAATCATAATTGCAAATTGCGGCTGTTTATGCAGACTATACTTAGATGGAAGAAGTACGAACTTCATAGGGGCGTTTTTGGACGAGAGTGTGGAAGTAAAAGCCGACGAATTGCAAAAGCAGTAAACGCCACTGTGAAAGCCCAGAAAAAATGTATTTTATTCATTATTTAGATATATCTATGTACATTGGTTTTGTAATTAGTTAAATTAGTGTATTTTCGTTTAGTAGTAAGAATTAAGTTTGCACACATATGATTACTGTTTTCTTTTTATGTATTCCTGGTCTTTTTTTCGGTTTGCTGGAAGAAATCTCTCATAGAGATTTTAATGTTTGTAATTTTAATGTTTACGTGTGTAAATAAATATTTTGTGTACAATAAAGAATAAGAAAAAGACAAATTGTTAATACATTTTTTTCTCTATTGACACGGTTTGTATAAGTTATAACAAAATTGTAACCAATTATTTTTATAATAAAGACATCGAGTGCAGCCGAATGATTTAACAACATTGTAGAATGTCATTTAACAACCCGAACGAATAATTCGCCGTATGATCATGCCACATAATACATGAATACTGTTAAAGATTTGTTAGTCCGAGTATAATAGGTAAAATGTAAATTAAAATAATTTTTCAGGTTTAAATTCATATTGCATAGTTTGTTGGTGAAACTTGTCGTTTTATTGAGATATATTTAGTTATTTATTTATTTTCAAGTTAAATATGGATTTTATAGTAAAAGCTTACAACTATGTGTTTTATGAAAGAGCAGGTAAGTTGTATTTTTTTATCCTACCCATATACAATTTTTATTGTTTGGTTATTTTATTTTAATGGTACCTAAGATAGATTATTTTATGACTTTATTTGTAGTACAAATATGTATGATTATTTATTTATCTATCTAACTGATTTATTAGGAGAGGGGGGGAACCCCACTGTGTAATTTTTTCTTGCCGGAGGCACGCGGTTTTTTTTTTGCCGAATTTTATAAATCGTATGGAAATAACGTCAAAATGTAAGATTGTTACTGATTTATGGGGGAGGGAAGTGAGAGAGAGAAGCGGGGGGAGGGGGAGGAACCCCCTGTGGCACTTTTTATTGCCGGAGGCGCGTGGTTTTTATGTTTTATTTCAAAATTCGTATGAAAATAATTTCAAAATGTATGACGACTTTGATGCGGTTTCTTCTGTTAGATAAGAGGTATGAGTTTATGTTCCATTATCCTGCGAGTTGGGTAAGCTGAGCAGTTAACAAAGTGAAACAACAACAAACAACATAACATACCGTCACGACATATATCCCCGAGGGGTTTTCAGAGGTATTTTACAGTGTAAACTGTCACTAGAAGTTACATTCGTACACCCTCTTTTCACCAATGATTTTTACGTTCCAACGTACGACCATATAGTCGAAGTCGTACAGTGGAGACCGCATCAAGTAAGACACATTGGACTTTGTACCTATCTTATATTCTTCTCTGTAGGAGCTAATGTCGCACTGCAAGTGTATAGCTTGATGTGGTCTCCACTGTACTACAAATGCACGTTTTAGGGCATGCAGGTTTAACACACCGTGGTAAGAAAGTGGTAAGTGGATATGCTCATAGCCGGTGGGATAAGAACTCGATCTTGCTAAGTTTCTTGCCCTTCTTCTTAGCAAGACTAATCGAATGCGCAGATTTAGGCATGTACCTTTTAGTATGTAGTATAAAATTATAGACGTTACATATCATTTGATCGTATATACCTACATACATACTCGTACATTACTGTATAAATTAAATATATCATCAATTTAGTTCATGTACGTTTATTATTTTATTAAAGGCATTTAGGGTACAGAAAAAGTGCATACGAGCAATTTGTGGCGCCTGGTATACAGACAGCTGTAAACCACTTAAAAAAAAAATTAAATATCCTACCTCTGCCGTGCTTGTACATTAAAGAGGTTTGTTTGTTTGTGGCACAACATAAGGGCTATTTTGTAAAAAATTCAAACGCTTATGAAAAGCAAACGAGGTATAAAGATAAGCTGTATACGCCTCAATGTAAATTGGATATATATAAAAATAATGTTTCTTACACGGCGATAAAAATATTTAATAAACTGCCATTAGAATTTAAAAGTTTGCCCATAAAACATTTAAAAAGAAGATACACACATGGCTTCTAGAAAAATTTTATTACGACGTCAAAGATATGAATATGGTATATTTTGAATGAATTTTATAATAATAATAATACATGATAAGTAAATTTACTTCTGTTATAGCATGTTAGTTCTTAAGTTTGCATACTATATATATATATATTATGGTAAAATGTGTTGTACCTAATAACAAAAAAGATGTAATAAGACCTATATTTATTTAAAACGCATGTTTAAGCAAATAAAAAAAATAAAATAAATAAAAATCTTTATTTCTCTTAATTCTTAGCCTAATATGATAGGTTCGTAGGGCATCTCCATTTAAGTGGCCAGTGTTTGGAGATACCGCTCTTCCACAATAATTAGGTAAATCGAGGTTGGCCGTATGGCATACATAGACAAAATGAACCTTAACTATAATAACATTTCACTTTACTTTACTTTACTTTAAATATAATTTTATGTGTTGTTAAATGTTACATTTAACTAGAATAATTATTTATAACATAACATAACATAAATACGCTTTATTGTGCACCAAAAGAAAAATAACAATACAAAGTTGGAAAAAAAAACAAAAATATAGGCAACAATGGGCGGTCTTATCGCTTAGAGCGATTTCTTCCAGACAACCTTTGGGTGGAAAATATTTTGGATGTACGTGAAGGCGTAGGCGGTGTACCTATTATAATCAAAAATACTTAAATAATGATCTAAACATATGTATATATTAACTCAATACGTAAACTAGACACAAACTAAATAAATATTACATTCAATTAAATACAAAATATATACTTGTGTATAAAGATATATAGAAATATATATATATATATATATATATATATATATAAAAGTACCAGTACAGTAATAAGTAGAGATAAATTAAACTTAAACTATCAAAGGGATAGAAAATGCTCCTTTATTAGTCTTTTAATAGTTTAGTCTCCTTAATTAGTATTTATGACTTGCGATAAGTGTACATGGTGTACCTACATTGCAAAAAAAAAAAATTGATTCTCATACTGATTTCCGGGTCTCAAGATTTTCTGGTGCAGAATAAGTAATGCATTGGCTATGCAAATTGGATTTTGATTCTATGGAATATGGCTGAGACGAAATAAAACAATCTGCATGTAACAGAAAATCGGATGAAAAACTCCTGCGTATTTCAGTACACCCGTGTTTATGTAAATACGTCGTGACGGCACGTTCACTTTCCTTATTCTGAATAGGATTTTCGTTACATTTTCCTGAAACCTCGTTTCGTACGCAGAATTAAATATTAAGCCGCAAATCAGAATTTGTTTGAACCACAAAAAAAAAAACCAGCCAAGTGCGAGTCAGACTCACGGACCTAGGGTTCCGTATTGTGGATGATAAATTTAATTTCGGTTTTTTTTTTTTTTGGTGAATTTCTCAACCGCTTTAGTTTTCCTGTAATCTTTACGTAAACACATATTACAATGGTTTTTTCTTATGTTTCGTTCCAATAGTTTTGGAAATAAGGGAGGGGACATATATCTTTTTGTGATTTTTCAAGAATTGCTCGAAATAAATATAGCTAAACTTTATATTTTTACAATCAGCTCTTGAAACCTACAATTTGATACCCACATTGTATTTTTATAAATTTTCGTTTTATAAATTAAAGTTTTTTTATATTTCTCTTTTGTGTTCAACTTTTTTTTAGTTTGCTATAGTTTTCCTGTAATTGGCCAGTTATGACCTATAATCGTCATTTTTTTCATAATTTTCGGTCAACCAGTTTCGGAGATAAAGGGGACATACATTTTTTTGTGGTTTTTCAAAGATGTCTCGAATTCAGTGCCAGTAAATATAGTTAAGGAATATATATTTTTACAATTAGCTTTTTAATAAGTATATACAATTTGATACCCATTTTGTATTTTAGGATAACACCTCGTTATGTGGGCAAATTACTGTTTTTGTGCCAAATTTCAAGACTTTATCTTTAGCGGTGCTAAAGTTATGAGGCTCTGTGACATACGGACGGACGGTCAACGGAGTCTCACCATAAAGGTTCCATTTGTACCTTTTAGAAAGGGAAGACTCCGAAAGTGAAACTCAATAGAAACGATTCAAAATCCTACTCCTTCCAGACCCCCGCTGCAAAGACTGGCTGTTCATGACGTCACCATGGCCTCTGGCCAGCATCATCATGATGTACCTGCTCCTCATCAAGTTCATCCTGCCGGCGTACATGAGGAACCGTAAGCCCTACGAGCTAAGGACTATAATCAAGTGGTACAACATCTTCATGATTGTCTTCAATGCTGTATGCTGTTGGGGGGTAAGCAGAAGCAGTTTCAGAGGGTTATTCCCAGGACTCCAAAATCCATTGTTCTCAAAATGATAAAATTTCATACAGAGATTCCCATGACTCCAAAAATTTATTTGTAGAAAATATTGATTTCTCACTGGCTCGAAAAGCTGTCATGTACAGTCACATTGTACATAAATAACAAATTCAAGTAGAAGCATATAAATATACTACAGTGCACTACGAAGCGTTTCTTTTCTTGTACTTAATGAGGAAAAACGCAATGAGGGCGCCAATTACGACAGTAAACTGATGCACCGTCTTAAAATACATATATAAAAGCGTAGATGGATAAATAATTAAAAAATTTGGTGATTTGATATACTCTATATTAAAATACTTATAAAAAAATCACAGCTAAACACAGTTTTTATTAAGGACATGTTTTTTCACAGTTAATCAGTCTTAAAATAATAAATTATCACAATTTAAAAAATTAAACGCTTTCCAAATTTTTTTAAACAGAACGCTATAAGGGTTTTACTGACATGGGTCTAGCTTTTAGTAAAACCACAGTTTACACTGTGGTAAAACTATGTGTTCGTCCTGTTCTGCATATATGTACAGTTAATCTTTTGGAGCCGACGAGAATAAAATTATGATAATAATAAAGATTAAATTCAATTTTTGGAGCCGTGGGAAGAAATTTTTGGAGCTCTGGGAATAACCCGTTTCAGATAATACTTTTGCCTAGCAATAAGAATACTAGCTGTTTTATGTATAAAGCTCAAGTCATTTCATTTCTTTTTATAAAAACAAAAATTGCCACTGATAGGTTTCAATGTATTTAATAAATATTCATAGTGATGTTCAGAGGATAGCCGTGGTCATATGCCACTTTGCCTTAAAGCTTATGATCGCTGACGAATGTATTGTTATTTATTGTTTGTGATTTGCTGTCGAGCGATCGGGCGGACAACACATCCTGAGGATGCCCCGTTTAGAGGCGAAACACGTGTCGATAAGTTTTCTTGCTTGTTATTTAAGATTGCTTTATTATGTGCTCGTACTGCTTGCTTTGCTTGTGCATGTTTTATGCGGGAGGGCGGGCGGAGCTTGAGTCTGCATTTTGAATAGCATGGTAAGAGTGTTTAGCGGAATATTGCAGCAAATTATGAATATATCCACAAATTCATGATGTACTTCCGCAAAGTAACGCCTTTTTCAATAAATTTTGAAGCTTGATTTTATAGAAATTATTCCCAATTATCGACTGCAGGCAAGCAAAGCCGCAAGCAACAGCTAACAATATACAAGGTGAATTTGTAAACATCGTCCAAATTCATACTAGAGCCTTGGTAAGTGATCAGGATCATGAACCAATAACGATTTTTGTAAAATTCATAAAATGAAATTTCGACTCCCCGTAGTGATTCACTCAGGACTGGGAGTAAATTACTATAGGAAGTCGAAATTTCATTATACGAATTTCACAAAATTTTTTATCGATCCCTGATGCTGATCACTTACCAAGCCTCCAGTATGAATTTGGACGATGATCAAAAAGTCACCTTGTATATATTTTTGAAATGTGCGAATTAAGCTCTTTCATTTTATACCCAATACGGCATAATTCAGACATATTTTTTTTTAGTTCATGACATTATGCCCGTTATATTCAATTTAATATAACGTCACGTACCTTATAACCAGCGGAAGATCAAGACGCTTCCAACGATACCTCATTTGTTAAATTATGATAAGTAGTTTAGAAGTTATGAGGGAACAGATGAACATTCATACATACATACATACCGGTCAAAATCATAACCCTCCTTTTTGCTTCGCCGTAGTCGGGGAAAACAATAATTGCCACTGGTAGGCAGCTGAGGCATTGTGCATACAAGACTGTTGTTTAAAAATCCAAGAAAAAATATATAAGTGTGAAAAAAATACAAAAATATTGGAAAAGAAAATATGCGGGTAGTGTATTATTACGAGTTCTCTCTTTCTCTAGCCCTCTTCCCAGTTCAGCTGGGGTCGGGCCTCCTCGAATGTCGGCGCCAGGATGTTCTATCCCGGGTTGTTATTGTGGGCAGGTTCTGGTCTTTAATTTCCCTCTCGATATTGGACCACCAGGTTGATGGTGGTCGTCCTCTCCCTCTTGGTTTATTTGGAATGTTAATAGCTTTCTTTACGACGTAATTTTCCTCTCGCCTCATCACATGTCCATACCATCTCAATCTGCTTTCCGTTAAACTCTCAGTAATAGGTGCAACCTTAAAAGAGCCTCTCACATATTCGTTTCGCACTTTATCTAGACGCTATGCATTATTACGAGTTAATGTTTTGAAATGGAATGCGCCGCCATACTCGCCATCTATGACCAGTGGCGTGCAGTCCATACAGACAAAAAGACACTGTCTACCCTGACAAATACACATCATTTACGCATTTTTACGCATATCGTAAAAAAAAAAGTGTAGCCACACCGACCGCCATCTATTGTCATTAGCGGGAACTGCGAGTCTCAGTTCACAGCTGCGATTCGCTCGCTCACTCCAGCCATAGATAAAGTATCTATGCTCGAGCATTCCGAAATAGAATTACATCGCTAAAATCGATTACGAAAGACTATGAAGTGAATGGGTTATGATTCGTTGTAATTCAATTTCGGACCAGCCATCGCGGAATGGTGGCTACCGGCCAGTACCGGCTTTTATGTGTGGGTCATTATTCCAACAGTATCTTTGTTGTGTGCGTTACTGTAAGTACATGGCACACAAATGCAAAAGCTTTTGCTTGTTTGCGTGCGACATGTATGCGAAAACTCTGCAAAAAGACGACGTCTTTTTAGTTTTACGACATTCACCGAAAATTACCGAAGTCTTACGAAGCCGCCTTAGCAGCTGAGCCGGCGCCATCCATTATTGTTTTGCGTTCGTTCGTTACGCAAATTGATGACAAGCAGTATAAATAAAATAAAATTGGGTCTAAAAATTGCAAAAAATGGCTAGTGGTGGTAGTAACTACTGTGAAAGTTGTGCTGGGAATGTGTGTGTGCAAAAATTAAGAAATGGTACGTTTTCAAAACTGTGTTATGCTGGAAAAAAATGAAGTAATCGAGAAAAGCCGCTTCGTACCGGATTCAAATAAAAGGTAAAGCAACTAGAAAATTCAATCCAAAACAATATGAAACATTTAACTGGCTGACAGGTTGTAAACATACTAATCGACTGTTTTGTTTCACCTGCTTGTTATGTTCAAATAACCAAACTGTTTGGAACGATGCCGCTTAGCTATATTTACTTGCCTCTATTTTGGGAAATCCTCGAAAAACTACAAAAAAAAATTGATGTCCCTCAACTTATCTCTAAAATTGGTTGATCGAAAAATAAAAAAAAAATCATGGTAATATGTGCTTACGTAAAGATTACAGGAATAATATAGCAGTTTAGAAATTCACGAAAACAAAATTACATTTTTCATCCACGATACGGAACCTTAGGTACGCGAGTCTGACTCGCACTTGACCGGTTTTTATGTCTACCCTGTGTAAAAACTCTGTGCACGCCACTGTCTATGACTAACTTGACGTGGATGCCCGCCATTTTGATTGAGCTGAACCACACCGTACGTAATTCTGAATCACAGCACGAAATTGAAAAAGATTATATAAAATTACTATAAACGCCGTTGGTAGAGGCTTTCCTGTCAACAAATGAACTGTGAATTGTATTAAAACATGCGATCCTAAGTAAATAAAGGAAATACATAATTAGATTGTGTAACGGACTCCATAACAGCGCACAATATACGTACAATTGCTTTTTTACACGAGTTTGAATGAATGAATTGAATGAATGAATGAATTTATTCACAACAAAAGGTACATTAAAAGCTTATTATTTACGATAAATAACAATTAGCAAAACCCTTAAAAGGCTATGCGAATTTTATTTTTGTCACTGTCACTCCAAGCGAAAAATCGGACAGTGCGAGAGGAGCGGATTCAGGGCGAAAGCGAAAAATGTTAGTTTTATAATAAAACTAAAATAGCTAGAAAAATATCAAATCTCTAGATATTGTTGAAACACACCTAATAAAATATGTTTGAGTTCTGTACATGGTTCCTATTCGTCAAACGAGGAAAACAAGTTTGAAGACCTCATTTCAACAATTATTTCTATCGAGGAAAATTTATCCAAATATGTTTTCCAATTTCAAATCCCTAGAATATATAGACAAAATGCATATACCAAAAACTGGTTATAATTTTCCGTGTATTTCAAGAAATACACAGAAAAGAAACACCCGTATTTTTTTCGCATATCGCCTTAACAATAAAGTTTTACATAATTAGATTTATAGTCAAGTCAAGACTACTCGCCGTACTAGTTTATAAAAATAAACTGTTTGACGGACAGGTATCTAGTTTGACATACATAATAATAGTTTAAGCTTAGCTAGTCTGATGGAAAGCTTTAATGACACCCAGGATGACGGGCACTCGCCTAGAGAGTAAAAGCAGGAACTAATCCGTATGTATGTATGTAAATTCTTTATTGCACAAAATAAGATAACAATGCACAAAGGCGAACTTAATGCTAATTAGCATTCTCTACCAGTTAAATTTTGGTGATGTGGAGATAACAAGAGTAGTGCCAAATAAGTTCATTAATTAATTAATTTATAAATAGGTATTAACTTTTAAAAATATTTTTTATAAATATTAATAATATAACATTCTATAATATATACATAAAAAACATAAACATAGGCAATGGATATAGGTAATAAGCTATAGTACCGTGTACTACCGGGTGTTTTGTCTCATATGTTGTCATACACCGAGTAAGAAGACACTTCTTGTCTTCTTACTCGGTGTATGACAACATTATTTTTTTGTATGGAAATTTAGTTATTTTTTCTTGAAACCTATCGTGTAGGGTGTCAATAAAGGGCTTTAGAAGTTGATTGTAAAAATTTACTACATCAATTCATTTCTGCCAATCGTTTTATAAAAAACAATAAAACATTTTCAAAACACACCAATTTTGAGCTCCTCCAGGTAGTTATTGGCTTAAGAAATTTTTGTGAATTGTTTTATTGTTTTGTTATGGTGTTTGAATGTCTGATATCCAAATATTACACATACAAGTACCTAGGCTAGGCGACCGAGCTCCGCTCGGGCATAGATAAATAATAGTAGTTTATGCTACAAGGGCGCAAAGGAATAAATAACGAGGACGATTTAAAACACGAGCGTAGCGAGTGTTTTAAACGTAACCGAGTAATTTATTGCTTTTACGCCCGTGTATCATACTACGTTTTTCAATGCATAGTGTGAGGAAATGAAAACAAATATAATCTTGTGAACTTTAAATTATAATTGGCTCAAAAGAACTGTATCCAGAGCCGTTAAACAGTGTAAAAAAAAGTATAACATCTATGGTACACAGGAAAGTCTACAGGTTAGCCAACCATTGTAAATAAATTAAAAAAAAATAATAATAATAAAGCCCTAGGGCAAAATAATCGACTTTTTGTTCGGTTTTGATGCATAAAAAGTGGGCCTTTACGAGCACATGCATTGAAAAGTTATTTATCTATGGCTCGGGACAGATGGTAAAACGTCTTGGTAATTTATTATTTAAAAACGGATAAACATAGGTACATTAATTAAATTATTTCGCGATACGCGACATGTTTCAAATTCTTTTTATTGCAATTTATTAAAATTACAAATGTTTTACTTCGTTTTATACATATAAATATTGCTCGTTTAAACTATGGACGTGATATTACAACAAATAATTTATTTATAGCTTATTTCTAGTTTAAAGATTTTAACAATAATATTGTTTGTTTTATTAGTTTTCTTCTCCTGGATTGTCCTTGACATAAGCCTCTTCCAGGAACCTCCATCTCTCTCTATCCTTTGCCTCTCTAGTCCATGTCTTTCCTGCTACTTCTCTTATCTCGTCTTCCCATCTCCTTATTTGTCTCCCTCTTTTTCTTTTTCCTTCTCTCGGGTACCATGGTGTTATTCTTTCTGTCCATTTATCTTTGCCTTCTCTGATCATATATCCTGTCCATTTCCATTTCATTTTCCTTATTGTACGAGTAATCGCTTCTACTTTGGTTCTTTTTCTAATTTTTGTTAGTTTTACTCTGTCTTTAAGGCCCTTAATATCGCCAAATGGGTACTTTCTAAAGCCTACTCCTCTTTTATGGCCAAACCAAAAATATTGAAAAAATGTATTATGGATTATCAACTCTAGGACAACATATGCAACATTTTCCTTTTTCGTACCACCAAAACTTCTATATGAAAAATTGTTTCAACTGAATGGTGTTTTTTTGGCTTGAATTTCCTACTGCTCCTAAGCGGCTTAGGTGATTTAATTAATTTATGCTTTGATAAATAGATAAACTTGATAGTTATAAATATAACATAGAATTATTCAATCGAACAATGACGCCCATGTGAAAAGTATTATTTTCTCCTATTTTGCCCTTTCAAGGACGCAGCGAGCGTCGTAACAGCCACCACGCATTGTGCACTGATTTGAACGTTGTAGTTTCCGTCGATATTCATACAGACAAACATCGAGCTGCTAATTTGGCAACGGTAATCGCCTTAAGTTTTAGGTGCAGCATACTTCTCTCCATGTTATATTATACAACAGACTATATTAAAACATATTACAACAAATTCATGTCCGAAATTGCACCGATCATTAGAGAGGTAATGATGTGAGAGATAATATTGATTTCGAATGTTAGCTTCAACAGCTTGACCCTATCACTCACGATCCGCATTCACGAAGCACATCATTTATAGAAGGGCGTAAATAAATAAAACAGGAGCCGAAAACTTAGTAATTGATTTTCTTATCATCTTCGTCGTCATTTCATCAGACTACTCCTAATAAAGAGGACTTCTATTACTATTGACAGTTTTCGGCTTAGGCATTATGTCATTAACGCCCGATATTAATGTATCTGAGCCTCCTTTGTGTAGTAAATTCGGATGATATGAGAAAACTTCTTGGTTTTGACTAAGCCTAACCCGAGGGCCACGCGCCATGATGACGCTCCAAGCGAATTCGCTCTACGCTTCAAGCGTACATAAGCGTCGAGCAATTAAAACAAATGTATGAGTCAGTATAAAATAGTAGTGCTGCAAGACTTAGCTATAAAAGCTGCAAGCGATTTTGCACAAGCGCCGTCTGTCTCGACGCGCTTCTTCTAAATCAAATGTAACTTAAAACTCTTCAGTCCTATGCGAATTTTATTTTTGTCACTGTCACTCCAAGCGAAAAATCGCGCAGTGCGAGAGGGGCGGATTCAGGGCAAGAGGGAAAAAAGTTGGTTTTTTATTTTTATTAAAAAAACTAAAATAGCTAGCAAAATTTCAAATATCAAATCTTTAGATATTGTCAAAACACACCTAATAAAATATGTTTGAGTTCTGTGTATGGTTTCTATTCATCAAACGAGGAGAAAAAGTGTGTTTGAAGACCTCATTTCAACAATTATTTCTATCGAGGAAAATTTATCCAAACAAGTTTTCCAATTTCAAAACCCTAGATTATACAGTCAAAATGCATATACCAAAAACTGATTATAATTTTCCGTGTATTTCATGAAATACACAGAAAGGAAACACCCGTATTTTTTTCGCATATCGCCTTAAACCATTTATATCTATAACTAAAACACAACAGAACCGCGAGAAACCTTTCCAGCGGATTCCAAACAAACTAAGCCCTTAGAAACAGGCCATATTTTGCGGATTCGTATTGCGTGGGCTGATCTTCAGGCAATTTAGGCCACGAACAGGATACGCGGCTTAGGCGGAGGGCGAAACTAACCCAATAGAAGTTCCTAATACATTGGTTTATGCTCGAAAATAGCATAAACTACGGGATAACTTTTGTGGGACGATATCTATGTGGTTAGGTGTTTTCTGTACTGAGGTAACCCTGGTGGAGGCACATCCAGTAATGGATTTAGACAAGCTGATATATTGGAAGACACGACAAGTGAGATGTGCTACTACACCAATAACAACATGGGTTCACACGGATAGAGAAGAAAGCAGAGTACGAAACAGTAACAGTAACAGTAATAAACAACTGTAAACAACGGGCTCGTTCACACAAAGGTTTTGCGGAGTAATTTGACACGTCCGTCCGTCTCGGCGGCTGACGAAAGATCAGAAGAAAGTAGAGTACGAAAGACTAAAAAGTACTGAAACAATTAAATTAACAAACGAAGGAAGATACGGTACGTTCTTTCATCGTCAATTGTAAAATGGGCTTGCTGTATGAACACTGAACGACAGAGATAGAGCGACGAGCTCCAACAGTAGCGCGAAAGCAGGACCATTGGACTTGGTTTTGTAGGACCACTCGCGGGAAACGGATACCGTACCTTCCTCCTTTTGTTTTTATCTGTGACTGTAACTGGCCCAATGTAAATAGTCGTAGGATAATACTAAAGATAGAAACCGGAATTGTCAAGTAGACAAACCATGTGGTGAATTGTGATGCCATTGTGCAATTTTTGGCATAAGCCAATCCAAAGCGGACTTGAGCCGAAGTCCGTCGAAAAGAACCGAAGAAGGTGAGCCGAAGACAGCCAATGACGTGTCATTTTCTGCTTAACTCCTAGCTTCATCGTTATGTGGAAAAAACCGGTAGAGCGATTGGATAAGTGGTAGGTCAATCTAGTAGCAAACGACTAACTAACCAAAGTGTATACCTAGCTTTATCGAATTTTCATGGTTAACGTTTTTTTGGGCAAGATTCGAATTACTTTGTGCTTTTCTCTCGGGTTATTGATTACATTACATCCTAAACCAAAGCTTATACGTAATTTTTTTTAAATTATCTTTTTCATTTGGGGGTTTTGAACCTTGTTCCGTTGTTAAAAGAGCGAAGATTCTTTGGTAAATTTAAATTCGTGCTTCACCTTTATACGGAAGGCTTTTCAAGAAAATACAACTCGCTGACCAAATTGGCGACAGATTGAAGAAGGGCAATGTTAAAAGTACCCGGAATAGAAGAGCTTGTATGACTAGATTGATTAATGTGGATGGGGCGAAAGTAATGTGTCTGGATCGTAGCAGATGGAAATCTGTAGTCTCTGCCTACCCCTCTGTATGTATGTATGTATGTATGTATGTATGTATGTATGTATGTATATTGTAGCATTACTTTTTAAAATTAGTTAGCTATTTTATAATCACGAATGTAATTTTGTTAAGTCGGTCGATTCGGCCTGGCTTTGGACTGCCACCAGGCAAGCCTGGTAACAGCCAAAAAAAAAAAGATAAATCTGGATAAAGACACTATATAATTTGTTTTTTGAATGAACTAAAAATAACAAAACTGAAGTAAAAATATGGTATAAAACACAATAATATCAACAGAGTATTGGGTATGTAGGAACCATTCGTCCATGGTAGGAACTTATAAAATCAACACAAAAATTATGCCTAGTCCATCTTATTTTAGGATTTTGTTTTCCTTTAGCTTTAACGACGCAATTTGTTCACGATATTATGGATTCAAATTTGGATATTGAAACTAGTTTATAGGATCCCAGAAACTACAATTTCGCGGAAGTATTAATAACTTCTAGTCGAGAGAAAACATAACTTTAAGGTGTTAAGAGCAATCGTTATCTAGCTTTACATTAAGGAAGAAAATGATTGATTCAGAGTCTACTGGATGCTAGGCTACAGATATAAAAACCTGATAAGGGTGTCTTCGTGACTTAGGTGTTAGCGGTCTTCCAGAGAGTAGTCAATCAAGCCAAGATTGTCTGGCGCCAACTTCTGTTATAACACAGGAAGCTTACCCCGTGTGCGTACGTGGTCCGTACGTTCGGCCTCAATATGTGCAACCATACAAGATGGTGGGAGAAATAGAAGAAACATTGGGAAGACCCTTAAATAACCTGAAGGGTCGCTGTAAAGAAATAAAACAACAGCGTCAAGACATGCCTATGAAATCTGGGCAAGGAAATTAACGTATTGGAAACGGGACAAAAGAGATTTTCAGAGAATGAAACCAAAAGTACACAAAACTTACCAGGAAATGAAGAAAAAAACAGTCTTTCACAATCA
The DNA here is from genome assembly GCA_934047225.1 of Ypsolopha sequella. Classification (NCBI taxonomy): domain Eukaryota; kingdom Metazoa; phylum Arthropoda; class Insecta; order Lepidoptera; family Ypsolophidae; genus Ypsolopha; species Ypsolopha sequella. The sequence goes on along the minus strand of OW204002.1, from coordinate 3,480,722 downwards.
CTAGGGCAAATGTGCCCTGTTTCCTGGATTAAACTATATTTTAAATTTATTGTGGCAAATTTCGCCTTCTTTCTACCACGATACTCTTTGATATGAGAAAAATAACAAAAAATGTGACAAAATATTCCAAATTTTCGAATTTGAAAATTCAGTAAAGCAATCAACGATAAAGAAAGACTAAAAATATATGAAAAAGGTTGAATACCTGTAGCGAATGCTACAATATACAACTCGTTTGATCTCATGAGCGAAGGTAAAAGGTCCCATAGGTAAAATTTGCTTCTAACTTTGGCGCAATTAGGGTTACCAGACGACAGGAATTTGCCTTACATGTCGGGAATTTTGACCCCCTGTCAGGAAATAAGAAAAAAAAGAGTTTTTAAAAGATAGTTAATAAATGCTTAAAATTATTATACCTATGTTTATTTATTGAGAAACATTGTGTTTGTAACAAAAACTTTTGAAAATCGCGCGGCCTCCGCTTTAACATAAACCTTAACAAAAATTTTATTTTCAGGAACTCACATTACTGGATCTGCAATCAATCGTATTTGACAATATTTACCTAAAACGTACAAAAGTACGTTTTTCTACGTGTGGCTAGCATGCGCCAGAGATACGCGTCTATCAATCCTACTTGCGCTCTCGTGCATAACGAGTTTGTCAATGTGCGCGAGAGGGAGTATGATAGAAAGAAACTGTACCGACCGTACTAGACCCCCTGTTTATCAGAATATTTAGCCTCAAGGCTTCCTTTGAGAGTAGTCCCAAGATAAATAATGTCTTATCTATCGAATAGCTCCATTACGGGTGAAAGATTTACCTAAAGAAATAGTGAAACGATCTAACAAAGTCCCGAAGGGCTATCCCGGAGATGTTTTAACGTATCCATTAAATAGTGAAACGATCTAACAAAGTCCCGAAGGGCTACCCCGGAGATGTTTTAACGTATCCATTAAATAGTGAAACGATCTAACAAAGTCCCGAAGAGCTACCCCGGAGATGTTTTAACGTATCCATTAAATAGTGAAACGATCTAACAAAGTCCCGAAGGGCTACCCCGGAGATGTTTTAACGTATCCATTAAATAGTGAAACGATCTAACAAAGTCCCGAAGGGCTACTCCGGAGATGTTTTAACGTATCCATTAAATAGTGAAACGATCTAACAAAGTCCCGAAGGGCTATCCCGGAGATGTTTTAACGTATCCATTAAATAGTGAAACGATCTAACAAAGTCCCGAAGGGCTACCCCGGAGATGTTTTAACGTATCCATTAAATAGTGAAACGATCTAACAAAGTCCCGAAGGGCTACCCCAGAGATGTTTTAACGTATCCATTAAATAGTGAAACGATCTAACAAAGTCCCGAAGGGCTATCCCGGAGATGTTTTAACGTATCCATTAAATAGTGAAACGATCTAACAAAGTCCCGAAGGGCTATCCCGGAGATGTTTTAACGTATCCATTAAATAGTGAAACGATCTAACAAAGTCCCGAAGGGCTATCCCGGAGATGTTTTAACGTATCCATTAAATTACATATATATATATATATATAGTATATGATATATATATATATATATATATACTATATATATATATATATATATATCATATACTATATATATATATATAATATTATTATCAATATCCTGTTGTTTGTAATATTTTATTTTTGTTTCTGTTTTTCTGTAAACATGTGCAATAGATGTATATTCAGATTTTTGTGATTAACACGTCTGCTTATATAAGGTAGGATCGTACCGCGAGTCTATTGTATTAAATTGTCATCTCAATTCAATAATTCTACGGGTTAAGATATTAGGTGCTACTTATGTTGCATGTTACCCTGCGAGGTGTCCACGGAAGACCAGCGTCGTGGTACAGAATGGTGCCATGACACATGCTGAGTGGAGGCCTTTTGGGTGTCACTTATTGTTAAGCACAGCGTTATCTATCAGCTAACTTGCTTATTTACTTAATAGTTTGTTAACCTTTTTGTATCGAGCTTCATTAATAGAATCATAGATGGCGCTAGGAGTGCCGATGTTTGTTAAATTAGCAATAGCATTAGCAATCGATCTTGTTGTCGTACCGAGCTCCAAGTAAACGCACGTACTTATAGAAATTATTTTTCTTTTATTTCGGTCACACGATATACATGATGGTGACCCCGACTCTGTGATCTGTACCTCTGATATAGTAACGGAGTGCATGTTTTTGAAGAATCTCAAAATATACCGAGGAAGAGTGTCGCCAAATAGAAGAATAAATTATCGCTTTCGTTAAGAAGTGCGCGTCGAGGAGCCCTGATCAACCGATCAACCGAGTACCCAAGCCACGTCACGACGACGCGACGTTGCCAATCACTCATCCAACTCACAATTATCGATTATAAGAACGACGAATCGAAATCTGGATCCAAGGGTTGTGAAGAAATCATTATTGACGACCAATTAACGACGATTTACCGAAGGATCTTCGCAAATTTTGGAGGCTAAGTACCTACCGAGCACGTGAGTTGGCAATTTCCTGTCTTGTCTTTTCCTAAATTCACAGTATCCCTAGATCAGAAATGTCTTCCGACGACGAAGGGGGTAGGACGAAATTAGAGTCATTAAAATTACAGGGTTTAAAACGATTCCGGGGTGTGTATAAGGGGAAGCTTACGTTATATAAAAAATATATAGATTCTCTTAGTGCAACTAAGATGTCTGCCGAACAATTAGTAGACCTACAGATGCGTAGTAACAACATCCAATCGGTTTTTAATAAATTTGAGGAGTGTCAGGACGAAATTGAAACTTTATGCTCTGACTATGACGAACAGTTATTAGAGAGGGAATCCTTTGAAACTAAATACTATAAAGTGATTTCCTCAGCCACGGCACGGCTCATGACGGAGAAACCTTCAGATCAACCTACTCCTGGCACGTCTGAACCTAGGTCAGGAGACATTGAGGGCATTAAATATCCAGAGATAGTCTTACCTGAATACGATGGGGATATAAAGCAGTGGATGGAATTTCGTGATACCTTCGATGCAATAATTAATCAAAGTAATTTAAAGCCCATTCAGAAGTATAAGTATTTACGAACTTGTCTCAAGGGTAGTGCATTGGAAGTTGTTGCGTCATTAGAGTACAACGAGAATAGTTACGAATTAGCATGGAAATTGCTGTGCGAACGTTACAGTAACCCTAGAATCATTTTAAGCAACCACTTGAAGGCTTTGTTTAATATCGAAGTAGTATCTGATACTCCCACCGCGTTACGAAGTCTCTTAGATAATATTTCAAGACATTTGCGTACGATTAAGGCATTAAATGTTGATATAGAGAACTGGGACATATTAATTATATTTTTCTTATCTTCCAAACTCGAAACGTCCTTACAACGAAAATGGGAAGAGAAAATTGGCTCAAAGGAATTGCCTACGTTGCAGGATTTTAAATCGTTCCTGAGAGCGCGCGCTGACCTCTTGGACACGCTGAGTACCAACCAGTCAGCGGAGAACAAGGGTGTCATCACTAGCGGCGCAAGGAAGGCATTTGTCGTCACGGCTCAACCGAACGTTAAAGGTAACCCTGCTAATCGATGCCCTAATTGTATGGAAGGTCATTACATAAACCAATGTCCCAAATTTTTGGCCTTGAACATGGAAGCACGCCATCGCACTATTCGAAAATTAAAGGTGTGTCTTAATTGTTTTGGAACAAATCATATGATCCAAAATTGCCGAGCTAGTCGATGCAAAACCTGCAAGGGTAAACATCACACTTTATTACACGACCCCATGTTCGCGCAACAGAAAAATACGACGTTATTTAACCGACAATCAAATGAGTCATCGAATTCACCACCACATATCGAATCTCAACCGAAATATGTATCAACAACTAACTCGGTGGTTAATACTTCGCTTGTGCAACCGAGCCGCGAACAACTCATTCATAAATCTGTACTTCTATCGACCGCCTTAGTTAAAATACGCGATAATAATAACCGAATACACACTCTAAAAATTCTTTTAGATTCCGGATCTATGTCAAATTTTATAACTCAACAGGCGTACGATAAACTCAACTTACCGAAACATACGATTGATATGGAGGTACAGGGGTTTAACAATAGTTTAACCAATATAAAACATTATTGCGATTTAACAGTATCATCGAAAGACGACTCGTATACTACCGACGTTTCTTGTTTTATTGTGCCGAATCTATGTAAACTACCTCAGTTGTTAAATGTTGAGAGTCTTAAAATACCGAAACGATATAAATTAGCAGATGAACATTATTATGAGGAACGCGAGATTGATATGATTTTGGGTGCAGAACAATTTTTTAATACTATGTGCATAGGCCAGCATAAATTGGGAACAGGTTTACCAATATTACAAAAAACCCGTTTTGGTTGGGTCATATCAGGGCCTGTTACGTCACCACTATCGAACAAGTCAGTGACGTGCAACTTTGTAATGAATGACGTGGTAGGCAGTTTATGGAACAGAGACGAATACGAGTGCGAGAAATTATCTGATGACGACACAGCACGATGTGAGGAGATATTTAAGGAACATTCTCGCACGGCTGAAGGTAATTTTGTTGTGACTTTACCCTTGAAGGAGGCTCCCTCCGCCCTAGGGAGATCACGGCATATCGCGTACAAAAGATTAAAAAATTTAGAAACAAAGTTTACCCGAAACCCCGAACTCAAAGTACATTATATAAATTTTATGCGCGAATTCGAACAAACAGGCCACATGATAAAACTAGACAATGGTAAGGGGACCAATAATGATGGCCAGTATAACTTTTTACCCCATCACGCGGTTATAAACTTTGATAAAAAAACGACCCCTGTTAGGATTGTATACGATGCGTCGTGCCCAAGTGATAGCGGCTTAAGTTTTAACCAAATTCAATACAAAGGTAATATAAATCAAGACGAATTAACCAATTTGTTAATGCGATTCCGTATACATTCGTTTGTAGTTTGCGCGGACATAGAAAAAATGTACCGCATGATTTATATTAACCCTAACCAGCGACAACTACAATGCATATTATGGCGGGAAAACCCAGACGAACCTATATGTATTTATGCGCTCACTACATTGAGTTTCGGATTAAAATGCGCGCCACATTTGGCAACACGTTGTTTACGACAACTTGCCTATGAGAACGAAACACGATTTCCCGACGCCGCTGCAGTGATCACCGATGGTTTTTATATGGACGATCTTATTTACAGTGGGGAAAACGAGTTTCAAATGGCTGAAACGATAAAGCGAATCGACTGTATTTTACAGAGCGCGAAATTTAAACTCAGAAAATGGAGGTCAAACTCTCAGCTAATACTCGACGCAGTAGGTAAAGTAAACCCAGACGCAACTCAATCAAATATACCAATATCTTTTGGGGATGGTTCAAATAAGGTACTGGGTCTTGCTTGGTGTCAAGAGAACGATAATTTATCATTTGCGTTAAAAAACGTACCGATAGGAACCGAACTAACTAAACGAAAGGCGTTGTCGATTTTGTCATCAATTTTTGATCCACTCGGGTTGCTTACTCCCGTTTTAATTATGGGTAAATTATTCATTCAACGACTTTTTGTAGATAGGACCGGGTGGGACGAGTTATTACCTAAATCACTAATCGAAGAGTTCGATTCATTTTACAAAAATATTTTGATGCTTAACCTGCTAACAGTGCCGCGGCACGTCATTATTCGTGGGAGTTCAGAGATTGAGTTACACGGGTTCGCGGACAGTTCAATGACCGCCTACGGGGCAGTTATTTATCTACGATCGGTAGACGAACACGGCAACATACTTGTGCGTTTACTCCGTTCTCAATCCAGAATTGCACGTAAAGAAACAATACCACGTCTCGAGTTGCGAGCTGGGGTCCTGGTAGCCAATCTTTATAAAAAGGTGAAGGACGCGATTAAAATCCCTTTAAATTCTGTTAATTTGTGGTCTGACTCCACCATCGTCTTATCATGGATCAATACGCAACCGAGTAAATTGCAATGTTTCGTGAGCAACCGAGTAAAGGTCATTCAAGCCGTAACTAACACGGATGAGTGGCGCTGGATTAGTTCACAGGACAATCCGGCGGATTTGATAACTCGTGGCGTATCAGCTGGTGCGCTATCGCAATGTTCGTTGTGGTGGCAGGGCCCTTCGTGGCTCCAAAGACCAAGGTCCGAGTGGCCAAGTGCTAACGGCCAAATACCACCAACAGTAGATTCGATAACCGAAGAAAAAAATAAAATAGTGTGTTTTCCTACAGTAGAAAACCAAACCGATCATCAAACCGAATTCATGAATACTTTATTCTTAAAATATTCTAGTGTCACAAAGTTAAACCGAGTCTTTGCACATATATTAAGATTTATTAATAATTCGAAACCGACAAACAATAAAATTAAAGGTCCACTATCAGTCTCAGAACTAAACTCTTCTATGGACAAATTGATTAAATTTTCTCAGGAAGAATCATTTCCAAACGAATATAAATTACTTAATCAAAATAAACTGTTACCCAAAAAATCCAACATATTGGATTTGAGACCTTTTATGGAAAATGGTTTGATGCGTGTAGGAGGGCGTTTAGGTAACTCGAATTACGCATACAATAAAAAGCACCCTGCCATCCTACATCATAAGCACACGCTCACTAAACTCATCCTTAGAAACGAACATGAGCGCTTATTTCATGCCGGGCCACAGTTGCTATTAGCTTCAGTGCGCGAACGGGTTTGGCCTACACATGGCAAGAGTCTAGCGAATAAGGTTGTGCATGAGTGTGTAAAGTGTTTCAGGGCTAAACCTCAAACAACGAACCCCGTAATGGGTAACTTACCCTTAGCTAGGGTAACACCTTCTCCTCCATTCGATACAACGGCACTCGATTATGCGGGCCCTTTCACCATACGGGATCGGAGAAGCCGTGGCTATAAATGTTATAAATGTTACATTGGTATATTTGTGTGTTTCAGCACGAAGGCGGTTCACATTGAGTTAATATCGAGTTTAGAGTCACAGGCCTTTATATCAGCGTTACGCCGATTTATAGCTCGTAGAGGTAAACCCCGCGTGCTGGTAAGTGACAATGCCACTACCTTTGTAGGAGCAAGGAACGAAATATCCGAAATATCTCAATTTTTGAATACCTACTCGAATGAATTTAAAACCTTCAGCGCTAATGAAGGTATCACCTTTAAGTTCATACCAGCTTTTACACCCCACATGGGGGGGCTGCACGAAGCGGCGGTCAAGAGTTGCAAGTTTCACTTTAAAAGAGTCGTTGGGCAAGCACTTTTAACTTATGAGGAATTTCTCACTTATTTAATTCAGATAGAAGGGATACTGAATTCACGCCCGATTTGCCCTGTTCCTTCCTCTGATTCCGATAGTATTTCTATCCTCAAGCCAGCTCACTTTCTGATCGGTAGGTCACCGACATGCCTTCCCGACTACGACTATCAAGAAGTCCCGAATTTTAAGCTAACCCATTATCAACAGATCCAGAAGTTGCAACAGGATTTCTGGCGCCAATGGTCGCGCGATTATATTGGACTCCTTCAGCAGCGCACGAAGTGGAGGGCCGCGAAAGGACCCGCGCTTGCGGTGGGGGCCGTAGTGCTCATCAAGGACGACAAGGTGCCGCCATGCTGTTGGCGACTAGGACGCATAATTGAAGGTCACGGCGGGCGAGATGACATCACCAGGGTAGCAACTATCAAGACACAACGTGGGACGATCAAACGCGCTTTTAATAATATTTGTGTTTTACCGTTGAACGATATAGATTAGTTAAATTTAATTAAATTACGAATACATGAGTTTTTTCTAAATTCTTATCAGTAAGGTTTGATCTCGTTAACCATATAAGGTTTAATGTTTCTCTTATAATAGCACAGTAGGAACAGTAATGTAAACAATAAATTAGGAATCGATTAGCTTAGTTGTAGTCATTGTATATAGGAAATATGTACTGAGTAATTTCCATTAGTATTTTATATAGGCTGGCAGCATGTTAAGCACAGCGTTATCTATCAGCTAACTTGCTTATTTACTTAATAGTTTGTTAACCTTTTTGTATCGAGCTTCATTAATAGAATCATAGATGGCGCTAGGAGTGCCGATGTTTGTTAAATTAGCAATAGCATTAGCAATCGATCTTGTTGTCGTACCGAGCTCCAAGTAAACGCACGTACTTATAGAAATTATTTTTCTTTTATTTCGGTCACACGATATACACTTATGTTTTGTTTGTTATTGATTATATTGTATTTTAATTGTGTGACACCAATAAAGTTTTTTCTATTTCTATTTCTATTACCTTTGTTTATTGAACTGTCTCACGCAACGCTCCAAAAGATAAAAAAAAATGGAATATGAACCTTTGAGATCAAAAACATACCCAGTATATTGTAAAATAACGAAAAATGTTTCGCTTCGGTAAATACTGGTGAAGTATCTTAATCCCATTTGTAGATATAATTCTGTTAATTTCTGGTTTCATTAAAAGGTTTTAGTGCAAAAAAGAGCATTGAGACAAGAGGATATACAAGGTGAATTTGTGAACATCGTCCAAATTCATACTTGAGCGTTCGTAAGTGATCAGTATCATGAACCAATAACAATTTTTGTAAAATTCATAAAATGAAATTTCGACTCCCCATAGTGATTCACTCAGGACTGGGAGGGAATCACTATGGGAAGTCGAAATTTCATTATACGAATTTCACAAAAATTGTTATCAATTCATGATGCTGATCACTCACCAAGCCTCCAGTATGAATTTGGACGATGATCAAAAAGTCACCTCGTATATGTATTAATAATTTGCAATCATTCAAAATTCAGACTCAAGCACCGTCCACCTACCCGCATAAAACATGCACATGCTAGCAGTACGAGCATAAAATATGAAGCAGGAAAACATATCGACACGTTTTTCGTCTTTAAACGAGGCATCCTCGGGATATGTTGCTCGTTGGCCGTGTAACACCAGTTGTAGCGCGGAGCGGCTGGACGAGCAATACACACAAGTCACACATCCTGAGGATGCCATGTTTAGAAGCGAAACACATTATAATATATTCATAAGTTGATTTTTAGTTAGGTTATTATTTTAGTTTAGTATTGTATAAAACATTTTAGGTATGTACGCATTTGATTATTGTTTATTGTTATTATATAAAAGTTTCCACCCTCTTTTTTTGGGCTTCAAGCGTTCGTTTCAAGAACGCGGTTAAGAGATCAACTTATTTTTTTTTTTTTTTTCATACGATAGGTAACAAAAATATGAAGGGATTCTACTTAAGAAGATGGCATACCCTAGCAACTTTTTTTATTACCCGTCCAGCACAATAAGTCCTACGGCAAAGACTTTATTTGCTTGTCATAGAGGCGATTATATGTTGGCTCTTTGGACTCTTTTTCTTGAACGCGTAATACTAGTGATCGCGCAGCGAAACAACAAATTGGTGTGTTTTTAGCTAATACTGAAAAATTTTGTAGGGAAAAAAATATTGAATTTAGGTGATATACCTTCATATTTCTATTACCTATTTTATGAAAAAAAAATCAAGTTGATCTCTTAACCGCGTTCTTGAAGCGAACGTTTGATAACCAAAAAAAGAGAGGGTGCAAAACATTTTTTTTTGACAAAAGTATAAATCTTAGTACATTGTTTATACGTAACATCCCTAGAGAAAAGATTAATAAACCAAACATATTTTTTTCAATACAAGGAGAGTCCGAATTTCTTCAAACGAATCCTAGATAGACTGGAGTTGGTCATGCTCTAGGCTCAGGTACAGGCTTAAATCCAATATTTCTTTCTCTACAAAATATTTCAGTATTAGCTGAAAACACACTAATTTGTTGTTTCGCTGCGTGATCATTAGTATTACGCGTCCAAGAAAAAGAAACCCATAAGCCAATACATAAACGCCTCTATCAAATTAAATAAGGTCTTTGTTTTGACTCAAAAAAAGTGTATTATATATACCCACTTTACAAAATAAACTATTTGAATTTGAATTTAATCCAAGTAAAAATATGCTACAATATATCATGTCGGTTTTCTGGAAGAAATCTCTCATAAAGATAAGTTCGGCGCTGTGTACCAATTTGATTTTTTCATCAGTGTTATTATTATTATGTATTTATGTGTGTACAATAAAGAACGAGAATGAGTTATTCCGCTTATTCCTACAGAGCTACGTGAAAGAAGATCCCAATTTCCGATTCTCTTCTTCCAGATAGCGACATCTGGCTGGACGACCACGTACCACTTCGGCTGCGTGCTGCCCGACTACTCCAACAACCCTGAGCCACTGCGTATGCTGAGCTTCCTCTGGTGGACGGTCGTCATCAAGCTGTTCGAGTTCTTCGAGACCATGTTCTTTGTGCTGAGGAAGCGAGACAGGCAGGCCTCCTTCCTGCACATCTACCATCATGTCGTCACGCTCATCATTGTGTGGATGGGCGTCAAGTACGTTGGAGGTAGGTAATGGTACCGATTCGGTGAAGCACATCTTAACTTATTTGACAGGACTAAACCTAATTAAAGCGTTCTGTCCTTGTCTTTTTGATAAAGAAAGAAAAAGAGAGGACGCTCAAAATAAGGTTAGTCCTGTCAAACAAGTTAAGACGTGTTATGCCGAATCGATACCATTGTTAACCAAGAAGGATACATTTAAAGATAAATTTTCCAAAATATTCCAGATTATTTGAGAAATTTGTGTCATCATCATGTAATGACATATTTCTCATCATTCAGATCAAGAAATCATAAGAAACTCGTATTATCTGCGTTCAGACGGCCAATTCTCAGTCTGTCGAATTAGCCTTCTCGTCCGTAAAATCCTGTTTTATTTGTCGTACTTCATACATTTTATCTCGAGTTTTAGATACCGCGCTTCGGCTATTTCTCAGGATTATCACTCCTGTCAGACTAGTTCAGGTACCCTCGTTTATTTGGGGTTTAAGAGGATAGGTTCCGCTTGCATACTACCCTGTTACTCCATGCGGAAAGGCCCGCAGTGCGAGAGGGACGGACTAAACTAGAATAGCTAGCAAATCTCTAGATATTGTTGAACCACACCTAATACATATTTTGTTTGAGTTCTGTATATGGTTCCTATTCTTCAAACGAGGAGAAAAAGTGTGTTTGAAGACCTCATTTCAACAATTATTTCTATCGAGGAAAAGTTATCCAAACATGTTTTCCAATCTCAAAACCCTAGATTATATAGTCAAAATGCATATACCAGAAATGTATTTAAATTTTCCGTGTATTTCATGAAATACACAGAAAAAAAACACCCGTATTTTTTTTCGCATATCGCCTTTATCAAGTCGTATAGCATGTCTGTATATCACATGGGAGTATTTTCCAAAAATTTGCAGACATTTCCGATAAGAAGCGTTGAGTCCAAATAATAGCTTAAATAATAAGGGATAGTATTTAAACAAGCGAATATAAATTCAAATTTAAGGTGTCAAAAATATATACTGAATATAGCGTAATAGAATACTAAGTGGGCGAAAGACTGGGCGAGCAAAAATGTTGAAAACTGCGACTTGAAAATACAAATTTGAGTTGAGTTGAATTATTCTCAGGTGATCAATTTTCTATTTTAGTGACAATCTAATTTTAATTTACTATTTACCTTTACTATTTTACTATTTCATGTTTAATATCAAGTTAAATAATATAACAAGTTACATAATAACGTACTTCTTGAAAATGTTCTGTTCTTTTAAGTTAATAAGTCTGTCAAGCTAATAAGTCTGTTAATCTTTAACTGTTAACGTTTCGGTATTTTTATAAAGATATACTGTGTGATAATTTTGGAAAAACTATCTGTCTATAATAAGTCTACTTATCATTTCACTGTTTGTATTTTCTTGTAAGACTGTTTGTTTTACAAAATAAAATAAAATAAAAATAAAATTAATTAATAAAACTATGAACGTCGCCTCGCTCCGCTCCGTTTCGTTCCACTTCGCTCGGCTCCTTATTTTATCTTACATGTATACCTTACACGCTCCTTCTCGCTTCGCTCGTCATCGCACCTATTTTTTGACTCCTGGTGAAATATTTTCGATTTCGTTCTTTAAATTCGCCCACTCAGTATTTTTAGTCGCACGCTTTGTTATTTATTCCGGACACTTGAAGTCGATAATTAAATTATTATTCGTCCGATTAATAATTTCTCAATGATAAGTAGTACTAAGAACATCGTGTTAGGATTTGGAGTGAAATAAAAAAATGCAGATTTTTAGAGTGATCTATTTGAAGGACAAACACTCGTCAAAGAGGAAAGTGTTTCACAGCAACAAGTTCAATAAAAGACAGAAAATATCCGCGCACCATTTTATCTCGTCTTTACAAACTTTTGTACCTCTAGTTACGCACAGTTGGAGATCAAAGACGAACCCGACTTGAAGGCGAAGATGGAGGATGTTTGTTCACCTGACTTTCAAAACTTTGAGATAACTGTAAAGTAACTTGAGATTAAGTGATAGGATTACACAAGGTTATACTGAGGTCCAAGATAATTAAAACAGACGCAAAACGCGCACCAAAGTAAAGCAAAGTAATAAAAATAAGATGGGAGAATGTTTTTGAACGAAATCTCTAATCAGAAAACGATTTTTTGTTGATATTCTAATTTGTATTACACCACCATAATATTAAGGCGATACCAAAAAAAAGGGGTTTTTTCGAATCCATTTACTCCACTATAACGTCATCTACGTATTTAATTTTTGGGTAAATGTTTATTGAGTATTTGATTAAGATTCTCACTGAAGGAAAACGCGATTGGAGGAAAATTTTCTCGATAGAATTTAATTCCGAAAAGACCTCTAAATTGTTTTATTTTTTCCTGTAATTCTAAAATCTTAACTAATTTCATTGTGAAATTGCATTCAAAATGTGGATATTATATATTTGTAAAGTCTCCTTGAAAATCTTTTTGACAAAATAGGTTAGTACATTTTATATTAATGAAAAACCAACTTTTTGCTACTTTAACACGAATCCGTTCTACTCGCACTGAGGGTTTTTTCGCATATGGAGTAACAGGGACGCTAAAACTTTTACGTATCGCCTTAAGATATAATCTATAAAACATATGTTTTTAGGGTTCCGTACCCGAAAGGTGCCAAACTCTATAAAGATAAAGATATTCATTTGCTTAAATTGTGGTACATAAGTTGTTATATAAAGGCACAATTTGCCCAAATAGGAATGAAAATTTAAAACACTCTTAATTTAATTTTAAGTCTATATAATATTAGAGCAGGGGATCTGAAAAGGCCGACTTTTGTGAATCATAAAATGATTTGAAAGTAGGATTGAAGTCAGAGTTTTTTCACGCGTGCAAAAGAGACGGCATTAGAACGGAATCATAATATGATTCATCCAAAGCGGCCTTTTTAGAGGACCAGTTAGCATTCAGTATAGGTATTCTTAATATTATTACTTATTACATAAATGTTACAAAGGTCATATTGTTGTACATACTCTAAAGTAAAACAACAAATTATAAAAGCTATCGTTCCGTACTCAAAGAGAGTACCGAATTGTTCGTCAGGCGCCTTGTTTATTGTCGCCTTGATGTTGCTTTGTCATCTATGTTGTTATTTACCATGTATTTAGGGTGTTTTGCGTAATGGTACGGAACCCGTTGTGCGTGACTCTGAATCGCACTTGGTCAAATTATTTTTACTTCTAAACGCAAATTATACTATACTAGCTTCTGCCCGCGGCTTCGCCCGCGTGGCCTGTAGGAAACAAATTACATTTTTTTCAGAAACAAACATTATAAGTGCTCTCACTTCCTCTGGGAGTCAAGGTGTAGTGCTCGGCCGAAAAACGAGCATGCGAGGACGGAGAACGCGCCCTGCTCGGCCTTCGGCCTCGCGGGCGCGTTCTCCGTCCTCGCATGCTCGTTTTTCGGCCTCACCAGAATTCCAAACACGGGGACTCACCGATCAAAGTTTTTCCGAAAGAGTGTCTAAATCCCTATAAGTTGTCAAAAATTTTCAAATTTGAAAACAGCAGCGTAATTGGCGACCCCGAATGCCCCTTGAGTTTTATGCGAATCGGGATACTTTTTTTGGACCTGTCAAAAAACTGCCAAAACTGTTTAATTTTTTTTTGGTCATGTAGCCCCAGCTTGACCGATCACAAAAGTTGAAACCCGAACTCCCTACGATTCGCCGTTCGGGAGATATGGCCGATCAAATGTTTGGCAATTTTTTTTTTTCGACTTTTTTTTTAACGTCATCTAGATCTTGCCGAGCCCTTTTCTTAGAGTACCATGAACATGGGTCTATAGCATTAGCTGTTTGGGAGATACGGGCCTGTAAAGTTTTGACACTTTCGGCGGGTAGATCTCGTCGAAACCTTTTCCTAGACACCCATCAACATGGGTCTAAGTCTAGCCGTTTGGGAGAAACAGGCCGTCAAAGTTTTCACATAAAAAAGAACTTTTTTTGGTACCCCGTGGTCCAACCCCTTCAACCTTCCATTCCAAAAATATTTTGCTGGGATATTGAAAGCTATAGATAGATAGATAGATAGATAGATAGATAGATAGATAGATGGACAGATAGATAGATAGATAGATTGTGGATATATAGATAGATAGATACCTCAAAAGGAAAAAATGTAACCCTAATAGGATCACTTGTGTGGCTGTCTGTCTGTTCGTCTGTTACAGCCGATTTGCTCTGGCACACATACTTTCAAGAATTTTCATGTCCACCATATTAAATTTCAAAATCGATGCCATTTTCATAATTAACGTCCCAAAAAACCATAAAAACGACACTCATATTGATATTTACACATTTTAACATATCAACCCCATCGCACCCCAACAGGGGATGATGGTATTTCACGTCCACTACGTTGGATTTAGAAATCGTTGTTGTTTTCGTAATCAGCGACCCGATAAACCATACAAACGATACCCATGTTGGTTTTCAGACTTTGTCACCCCATTTCCCCTTTTTAGGGGTTGAATTCAGGAAATGCCTTTTTTACGTCCACTACGTTGGATTTTAAAATTGTTGTTGTTTTCGTAATCAGCGACCCGATAAACCATACAAACGAAACCCATGTTGATTTTCAGAATTTGTCACCCCATTTCCCCCTTTTAGGGGTGGAAATCTGAAAAAACCTGAAACACATGTTTACTCATTTATAGATAGGAGTACTCTTGTGAAGTCTCGAATAAAATAGTCTAACTAATCTTGTTTCCCCATATAAACTTTGGACCCCCGTTTCACCCCCTTAGAGGGTGAATTTTGAAAAATCCTTTCTTAGTGGATGCCTACACTATATAAGGTATATATATGCAAAATTTCAAGTCTCTAGGACCAGCGGTTTAGGCTGTGCGTTGATATATCAGTCAGTCAGTCAGTCAGTCAGGACTTTGAATTTTATATATACAGATACACTTCTTTTTATAGGTAGGCCCTTAAGGCGATTAGTGTAGCCAAATTAGCAGCTCGATGTTTGTCGGTACGAATATCGACGGAAACGACATTGAAATAACGTTCATATCAGCGCGCAATGCATAGTGGCTGTTACGACGCTCGCTGCGTCCTTGATAGGGCGAAATAGGAGAAAATAATAATTTTCACATGGACGTGAGTGTTCGACTGAATAACTTTAAGTTATGTTTATAGCTATCAAGTTTGTCAATTACTCACACCAAAAACAAATTAAATCGACCAAGCCACTTCGGAGCAGTAGGGAATTGAAGCCAAAAAACACCATTCGGTTGAAATTTTGTTTTCATATTGAAGATTTCGTGGTATGAAAAAGAAAAATGTTGCATATGTTGTCTTAAAGTTGATAATTCATGCAGAAATTTATTCAATATTTTTGGTTAGGCCATATACAAGTAGTAGGCTTTAGAAAGTACCCAATCGGCGATATTAAGCCCCTTAATATATTAACCAGCTAGACCAGCGGTTCCAAATTAATTTCGGCTGTGAAACCCCAAATTAACACCCTTGTTTTATCGGAAACCCAAAAATGAAAGTAAAGACATCCATCCATCCATCAGTTTGCCTGTGAGCTGTCCTCTTACTCTCCCCCAAATAACTTCGAGGGGGTCTAAAGTAAAGACAGAGTAGAGAAAATTCAAGAGCAAATTTGAAGAAACTAAAGAAATATTCAATGGAAACCAAAATTTCATTTATACCATTTTGTTAACAACACATTATCACCCAAATTTCAATAAATTGTCGGTAACATTGAATGTGATAAGGCTCTTAAACTATGTCTGTCTTGCTCACTTGCGCTCAATTATGCACTCTCACAGCAGAATCAGCTTTTTCCCAATGCCCACTTCACTTTAAGATTCCAACTGGTGGTTTAACTCATAATATCGATCATATTCTCAAGCTCCGACACAGTTAGCATTGATGGTTTGGTCAGGTCGGCGAATGAATTATGTACCAAATAGTCACGTCAGTTGCGTCGGCTGCCTGCTATCTGCGACGGCGTGTATTTTAGTTATAGCAGTTTTATTTTGCCTATTACGGGCAACCCCTGTAAACACTATACGAAACTCCAGGGTTCTGCAGACCACCTTTTAGGAACCGCTGAGCTAGACGTTCCAACCTTCTCAAATGTTTCGGAAAAGGCGCACGTAATTTACGAAAAGAACGGAGCGACATATTTCATCGAATCGCGTGCACAATGGGGCGAGAGAAAAACACATTCCTTGAAAATTGCTTTTTGGAATAGAATTCCTCAAATCGGAACGACACATCGCACGCCAACTTGGGCTGATTCACCTTTAATATGTAAATGATGAACTGGTAAATGACAAGTTTCAGGTAAGAGGCGGTAGAACGCTGGCCTCTCAATCTTGAGAGCCAGGTTCGATCCCCGGTTGGGCATGCACCACTTAGTTTTTCGGAATTTATGTGCATAGTATTTCTTCTTATTTCCACTTGCTGAACGGCGAAGGAAAACATAGTGATGAAATCTGAACCCATCTGTAATGTTGTATATATAGAGGTACATATGAAGGGTAAGCGCGAAGAGGGATCATAGTCAACAGAAGGTAGTTTTGAAATAAGTAAAAAAAACTTGCTAACGTTAATCACAGTTAATTATTGTAAGAACCGTTTTTCTTTTTCTTCAAAAGCAAACTTTACTATCAGCCCATAGCTCCATATTGATAGACAATTTTTCATTTTGCTTTAATTATGACCAAAATTAAGTTAGGTTTTTAAGCTTCTTGAATACGGTATATTTTTAAAAGCGAATATTCTGTGGTATGTGTTATTTTTTTCTAGTTTTGTTTTGCTCATTCATTGTTCTCCAGATATTTAAAAAAATGGCGCTATTAACTCAATTTGTGACAAAAACTGACAATACTTTTCTTCCCGCTTACCCTTCATATATGTTGTATATTATAATAAATATCTAATTCCCACTTAAAAAGCAGCCCTTTATGAGGCAGACGAAATGAGATTATGTGTGTATGTAAAAAAACAATAGCATACGAAAACAAACAAGGTTTGTTTTTAAATGTATTTTGTTTTTAAACTGATAATTTCAGTTTAATTGCAATTTCTTTAATTTGATACAATAAAACGTGATTTCTTAGACGTTAAGCAAATTTCTGGAGGCATACATAATTATAGAACTCAATAAAACTTGAATACTAAGCATACAAAAGATAAAAACTGAATGAGATCAACGCCATCAGGGGATCTAAAAAGGCCGACTTGGGTGAATCACAAAATGATTTGAAAGTAGGATAGAGTCAGAGATTTTTCACGCGTTCAAAAGAGACGGCATTAGAACATAATCATAATGTGATTCATGCAAAACGGCCTTTTTATAGGACCTGTGGGCCTATTATGTATCTCTAGTTGCCTTCTGGACTGGGTGTCTATCATCAAAAACATAGATATACTATCTAATTCCGATGTCCTAAGGATATTTTCGCACTTGAAGTGACGACACAGATTGTTAATAGTTCAATACCCACTAAAGGCAATTTTGAAATTTCAGTTTTTAGCTATGTTTTTGATGATAGGCACCTCGTGCAGTTGGCAACTAAAGATACAGAATAGGGGGGCAGGACGTCACAAACACCTAAAGCATTTATATGACAGCTAAGCGGTATAGCCCACTTTAAGCATGATTATGTAAGAGCTACAAGGAAGGCGTGTCTTAAAGACCACTCTATATGACGTCACATAATAATGACAATAATGATACAGGCCTATGACGAAACCATTATGCAGTTTTGTATAGCTCATCAGCTTTGCTATAACCATCTGAATGCATTGACTACGGCTCTTAGTATTACTTTACGATCGATTTTATTACTGTTCATGAAAATGCTATCTTTCCCTTGCTCCACACATAATGGATTAATTAAAATGGACGTGACGAAAACACACTGAACGTGAAAGAAAAAAAAAATCAAACGCACCATGTTTGGGCTCCTGCACGCAGAAAACGGCTGAAGGATTTTTTGTGAATCGTACGAGCGTTCTTTATAAAGTGATGATTAGGTACAAACTCTTTGGAACCAAAAAAAGTAAATACTGGCTGGTAAAGCTGGAATACTGATTAGATTTTAAAAGAGGAAACAATTTGAATATCTTTTGTTTTTTTTAAATTGGAAGTCATTTGTCTGCAGTCTGTCGTAGCGTATTGCCGAAAATGAAAAAAATTGAATTGTGCGCAGTTATTAAGAAACTATACTTGAAAAATTTTGCTACAAAACGAGTTAATCAAGACTTACAGGATACTTTAGGAGCAAATGCTACGTATTCTACAGTTGCCGTTACTGCGCCGAATTTAAACGTGGAAGAACATCCACCAAAGACGAACCCCACTCGGGTCGCCCCACAACAGTAGTCACCGAAGAAATGTTAAAAAAAGTCGAAAAAATTGTTTTAGCAGATCTTCGAGTCACGGTACGTTTTATAGCCGAAGAAACAAAGATTTTGACTGATAGTGAGCATAGCATTTTAATCAAACGCTTGGGGATGAAAAAAGTATCCACGCACTGGGTTCCCAGAATGCTTACCGATTCACAAAAACAAATCAGGCTGAACATTTCTCGAGATTCTTTGGAACTGCTGCAACAAGATCCTGATCGTATTTTGGCTCGATTTATAACCATGGATGAAACGTGGCTTCACTATTACGATCCAGAAACAAAATCACAGTACATGACTTAGAAAAAACCATCATCTCCAACCCCTAAGAAAAGATCATGGGCTCTCTTTTCTGGGATAGTGAAAGGGTGGGCATGGTGGAATATCTCGACCATGGAGCTACTGATACGGGCTCTTTGTATGCAGAACAAATAAAAAATTGCGTACCGAAATTCGCGAAAAACGGCGAGGCAAACTGGCAAAAATTGTTTTGTTCCATCAAGATGGCTCACAGCAGGTCCGGCGTTGCTATGGCTGCAATTCGAGATGTTGGCTTTGAAATACTTGAGCATCCTCTATATTCACCCGACCTTGCCCCTAGTGGTTTTTATCTATTTCCAAGGTTGTAGAAGTATCTCAGAGGACAGAGATTCGAAAATTATGAAGCAGTAGTCGCTACAGTACAGGAATTTTTAGGTGCTCACGAGACTAGTGCTCACTAGGTGCTAAGGACGAAGAGTTTTTTAAGAAAGGAATTTCAAGCCTAGAAAAAAGATATTCCAAGGGTATTATGTTAAAAGGTGACTACATCGAAAAATAAAATAACATTTAATAAAAAGTTACCGGCAACATACTCATTCTCACTTTTTATTGAACGCCCTACGCACGTTAATTTACTCGTAACATTAATTATGATTATGATGATAATAACATATGATTTTAAAAATTATAAACGTTAATATTTTAAAATTATGATCATAATGTTTTACATACAAAATAAAGAGACTCTTTGACAGAAATGAAAGGAATTTTCATTAATATTCATATATAAGTATATAGATAATTATACAAATAATACTCTTAATATTATTAAATGGTACGTTAATTTTGCTGCAAAACAATAGAAGTTCCAAGTTCCTAAAAATGGCTATTGTTTTTTATGTGTTTTAATCATAGTTGTGTTAATTTTTGTTTATTGTTTTAAGTATCCTTATGGATGAACACGCAGTGACAGAATAACAGCGTCCCTTTGCTTCTGGCTTAAGGGACAAAAGCTGAGTCACCAACCTTTTCAACAGAACCTGTCTAATCCTAAATAGTCTTTAAGTATTATGTATTTTGTGTTGTGTTCTGTTGAATAAAAATCTTTTTATTTATTTATTTTATTTAAATAAATTTTGTAAATATCAACGTTTATAATCTTAATTTTTGTTTTTGCTTTTATGAGTAATTTGACGTATGATTCGTCAAAACTCCTGCAGCCGTTTTCTGCCTGGAGGAGCCCAAACTTGGTGTGTATTGAAAATGTATTTTGTTTTTAAGAGAACGGCTCACTGAAATGTACTGATGGACATTTTTATAATCAGCTCTTAAAGCCCTTTCATTATTTATAGTGTCAGAAAAAGAAACATATTAAAAATATGATGACGTCATAAAAACCAAACATGGATCACACAGGCAAGTATCTAAACGCTTCACGAGACGGCCTAGCTTCGTCATACTACCAAAGATCCGAACGAATTATGGCAAGCGAATGTTTAATTAAGGGAGCACAGAGTTTTAAGAGGCTATGCGAATTTTATCTTTATCACTGTCACTCCAAGCGAAAACACGCTCAGTGCGAGAGGGGCGGATTCAGGGCGAAAGCGAAAAATGTTAGTTTTCTAATAAAACCAAAATAGCTAGCAAAATTTCAAATAACAAATCTCTAGATATTGTTGAAACACACCTAATAAAATATGTTTAAGGGTCGGTTTCGCCAAACATGCTCTCACGTTTGGACAATCAAGCATATTAAAACAACATATTTTTAAGAAATAAAATTTGTGTAAGTAGTTAAGAAGTTGAACTACATTATCATTTTTCAGATTTGACACAAGTATCACAATCATCTAGAAAAAAAATAGGAAAGATCAGTAAAATCACGAAAAACGTAATTTTACGTAGCAAACAGAAAAAATAATTTTTTTTTTGTTCCAAATTGAAATATTTTTTTTTTCGTAAAGAAATCAAAGTACCTTATTCATATAATATTTTAATATTTTTTTCCTTTCGTTATTTAAAAAGAAATACAGAAACATTCAAATTATTTTTGCGTAATTTTTGTATACAGGAAAAATGTAGAATGTTTGAATATTTCTTTTAAAATAACGAAAGGAAATACAATTCATATACTTTACTTTCATAATATTTTCATTTTTTTACTCTATAAAAAAATATTTTATTTTGTAGTTATATCAGTAGACTGATCATACTAGTTCCAAAGCCAAATTACGTTTTCCGTGATTTTACTGATTTTACCGATTTTTTTTCTCGATGGTTGTGATACTTGTGCCAAATCTGAAAAATTATAATGTAGTTCAACTTCTTAACTACTTACACAAATTTTATTCGTTAAAAATATTTTGTTTTGTTTTGTTTTCAAAAATATTTTGTAAATTGTCCAAACGCGAGAGCATGTTTGGCGCAACCGACCCTTAAGTTTATAGTTCCTATTCGACAAACGAGGATAAAAAGTGTGTTTGAAGTCCTCATTTCAACAATTATTTCTATCGAGGAAAATTTATCCAAACATGTTTTACAATTTCAAAACCCTAGATTATATAGTCAAAATGCATATACCAGAAATATATTAAATTTTGCCGTGAATTTCATGAAATATACAGAAAAGACGCACCTCTATTTTTTACATATCGCCTTAACAACCTACCTTCCGAAATTAAAAATACCGAACACCCGAATGACTTCAAGCGAAAATTGACACAACATATTGTTAACAACTAATAAATTGTGTTAGAGAGGTGGTTATAGTTAGGATTCAAGTACTTAGTGAACTGTGAACTTTATTATTGTACCCACTTTTATTTTGTGCTTCTGGTCTGTGCCGATGGACGACAAGATTTTTTCTCGTGTAAGTGACAATGATTTTAATGAGAATAAATTACCTTTAAACCTTATCTGTAAGCAATATCATGATAACCATTGCTATTTTTATCCTACAACTTATAACGAAGCCATTGACACCCTCCCATGCTTCAATCATCAAAGAGCTCACGGAAAAGCACTTGCCGCCAGTCTATAGTACATCATGGTGTACTATATGAATTTTATATTATGAAACAGTGTAATCTATAGATATGCAGGTAAATGTAACATAAAAACTGCCTATCATTCTGTATCTCGGCCAATTTTAGGCACATGACTGAATACATAATATTTGTGCACGATTTTCGCTTACATTAAATATTTTACATACTTACTTTTATTTCAAAATAATGCAAAGTCACGATTTTTCCAGTTCAAGTGCTTTGAGAATTATAATATTTTATCCACACTCTACGAGTCTACGCTTTATTGGGGCGGGAATTTATAAAATTTTCTCTCTATTCGGCAGTGCTATGCATGAGTATGGCATACCCTAGCAACTTTTTTATTACCCAGCCAGCACAAAAATTCCAATGGCAAAGAGCTTTTAGGCGATTATAATTATGTTGGCTCATTGGCCTATTTACGCAGCGAAACAACAAATTGAAGGGTTTTTAGCTAATACTGAAATATTTTGTAGGGAAAAAATATTGAATTTGAGTAGATCATAATATTTTTATTACCAATTTTATAAAAAAAAAAAAAAAAACAAGTCGATCCCTAAACCGCGTTCTTTTGCGGAACGTTTAAAAACAAAAAAAATAGGTCAAAATATATTTTTTTAGGCAAAACTATATATTTTAAGATATTGCTTATCAGTACGTTGAATTGATAAAAGATCAACAGATCAAATTTTTTTTTTTTCATTTTTCGGTCCCTCCAAAGTCTGGTGTTGTTCATGTTCTATTAGCTTAAAACCCTCCAACCAGTTGTGTATGCCATCGCAAAGTTTCTATTGCTTTCGTAAATTAGAAATTCAAACTTTTTAAAATTCAAAGATTTTGAAGTTCCAATTTACAGATTGGCATATATTGGGATATGGCAGCATACACAATACATAGGTAATAACACGGTTTTGTTGAATAACGATTAAGGGGGGCTTATCCCAATTTTGTCTCCTTTTTGATTCATTTTAAACCATGAAATTGTGATAGTTTGTGTCTGAAAAAAATATATAATTATCTTAGATTAATTTTGGGCAGATTTTTTTGCGGTTTAAAACTCAATACGTTATACTTTGCTCGATCGAAAAAAAATCCGAAATTTGGTCGATTTTTCATGTTTTTTTCGTTTTATATAAAATTTACATTACCAAATCATAGGAAAATTACAGGAAATTAAGGAAAATGTAATTAAGTAAGTACTTTTGCGAATATTTTTATGAAAATTTCCCCGTAAAACGTTTTTTGAGAGAAAAACGTGTTTTGGTTTTGGCTGTCGTAACAACCACAGCTCAAGAGCGCACTATTTTAAACTATAATAAGAGATCATAGAGTTCAGTTTTACTTGATGCAAAATGAAGCGCTCAATGTCAGGGATAACGGGCCCTTAAGTGAATTTCGTTCCGTTTCGATTAATTAGAAAAAGGCGGGTTTTTCACAATCCGGCTGCAAAACCGCTCTTAAGGCGATATGTAAAAGTTTTAGCGTCCCTGTTACTCCATATGCGAAAAAACCCTCAGTGCGAGAGGGACGAATTCGTGGAAAAGTAGCAAAAAGTTGGTTTTTTATTAATATAAAATGTACTAAAGTTGCCTTCAAAATTTCGTTTAACCAGGTCCTAGATACCGTTAAAACCAATCTAATAAAATATAATTGCAGTTCATATGTGATTCTAAGTTATCAAACCAGGAGAATTGGTGTCAAAAATTACCTCATTTCAATTAATATTTCTATCGAGCCGAATTTCTCCAATCGCGTTTCTGTTTTAACAGATCCCTAGAAAAAGAATCCAAAAATAATATACTATTTTAATAAAATAATACATTGTTTACTGAAATAGATATGCAAGTTCTTAAATTATCGATTTTTTTTCCGTAGCGCCTTAATACAGGCAGAAACAAAAGCCGGCCGGTCGGGTTTATTTATAGGCTTATCAGCCGGGCTGTCTCCTCTAACTGGGAGATCAGACACCTGTGCTACTCCACAACCACCCCTATCACCAGTTGCTTAGGTTCTTCATTACCGTGGTTAACTAATAGTCAACATCCACAATTATGAGTGTTAGTGGATAAAGTTACCGGTATCTAGATTATTGATTTTTTACCATAAATAGCGTAGCATTGTTGATCAGTTGAACAATCTTGCTGCTAACTTAAATGTTATAGTGAAAATCACATTTGGCTGTATTGTTACTGTTACTTCTTTTTTTAAATATTTTTCTTTATTTTCAAAAATCTTAACCTAGTTACATAAATGCACAATGAACAAAAACCCATAGGGTTTATCAGTGATTGCGGAGTTCGGTACTTATATTAAATTATAGTAGCAATAGGTAAGCATCTCACAACCATAGCTGGGTGGTGATCGCTACTGTTATATCGCCGGGTTAAAGGTAAAACCAACTAACTCGTGATTTTTGTGAAAATGACTTAAAAATGCCATTATGCTTGGAATTTTTTCCTCTTTCTAATGGTAAAACAGACTAAACAATCTGATGGCTAGTTTCGTAGATAGTGAGACCTAAAACCATTTAAACTGCAGACTTTGCTCAAAACTTCAGAGGAAGAATCGAATATTTTTAGTTAATACGCAAATTATACTTAAGTTCAGAACCAAAAACAATGTATCGAGAGATAATACGTTTTACGAGTAACATTAATTGTCCTTGTGTCATACAAAATAAAGAAGTAAAATATATTATTCGTAAATAAGTGTTATTTGCATTAAAAAATTGCGAGATAGTAAGAAAAAATATAAGAGTCATAGGATCTATAAGGGGATAGCTGGTTTTAGCAGCAGTTAAAATGCTTAAACATATTAATTTTATCCTGAAGTAATAACGACTAATCAATGAAAGTTTATTTTACCACTTATTTTTTGTCATATTCAAATAAAATCTTTACAGATAAAACCAACTATCCATGCATTGGTTGTATAAGCGATGGATATGGTTCGTTTTATAGGCACCTCCCCAGGCAGGCAGACAGTGTGTCATAACAGATTGGGCTAGTGCAGTGTAGATTTTGGTCAATAGAAATGAGTCTGCAGTATGACGAAGATTTTTAAAAACCCACATAAGTTTTCTTACTCGGGTAGTTACTGCTGCTGTCCATTTTAGGTTTTGGTTTGGTTTGTTAAGAACTAAACAATTGCAACCCAGAGATTTTGATGATGAGCATGTGTGAGCTTTAAGAAGTAGGCTCTTATCCGGTTGACTGGAGTTTGTGATAGAATAGGAAATATAGTTTGTCTTAGTAATGTTCAAGGTAAGTAAATTTGATTTTAACCATTTCATAACTTTGTTTAGACCAGTTTCCGCTGTCAAGTATACATCTGACCAGGAACTACCGTAGAACAACAAAGCAGTGCCATCAGCATAGGAAAACACTTGACCGCCTTTAAGTTGCATTTCACAAAGGTCATTAATATAAATAAGAAACAGGGTAGGTCCAAGGACACTACCCTGAGGAACTCCATAAGTGGATGTAGATATTTCATCACTATAAATATTGTCTGTTAATTTGACCTGTTGAGTTCTATCATTTAAATAGTCCGAAAGTAAATCTAAGAAGGGACCTCGAATACCGATTTTTTCTAGTTTTCTAAGAAGTATTGTGATTGAGACTGTATCAAAGGCCTTTTTTAGGTCCAAAAAGATACTAATACATTTTTAACCTTGGTCCAATTTCTCGACAGTAAGTTTGGTTAGATTGATAACCGCATCTTCTGTGCTTTTTCCTTCTCTAAATCCAAACTGTGCTGGTGAGAGTATATCGGAATACTTTAAGAAGCTTACTAGTCGCTTGTTAACCACTTTTTCTAAGATTTTTGTGATGATAGTGAGCACTGCTATCGGTCTTTAGTTTGACACTTCATGTTTATTTCCGTTTTTATAAATAGGGTGAATGATCGATCTTTTCAAAAGTTTAGGAAATTTCCCTTGTTTAAAACTTATGTTACATAGGTGACAGAAAATGGGGATAAGGATCTTTTTTGCCATTTTAATAAATTTAGTAGGTATGTTATACCAACCAGCACCTGAATGTGTTTTAAGATTATTAATTATATCCTGAATTTCCAAGAAGTCAGTGTCAAAAACACATATAGACAAAGTTTTTGATGGGAGTGAAGCAATGTATTCATCAGTATCACTAGAATCTGTATTTTTTGTTATAACCTCCGCGAGGGATCTTCCAACGTCACCAAAGTATTTATTTATAGTATTAGCCGAATTTACATGTGTTGTAGTTGTATCTATATTAAGTAATTCTGTGTTTGTTGATTTGGTTTTGTTAAGGTTACAAATAGATTTTATCGTTTTCCATAAGGTTCTTGAGTCATCTTTCGAATTTTTTAGTACATAATTCACGTTCGTAATTTCTTTTAAGTTTCTTTATTAAATGCGATATCTACGGTATGTTATTTTCAAAATTTCATTTGTTTCGTCTTGCCGTAATTTTAATTGTCAGTAAATTGTTTCTATGTCTAATACATCTGAGAATGCCAGAAGTAATCCATGGTTTATTGGTTCTTTTACTTTTTGGGATGCTTTTAGTCTTTGTATTTGCTGTGAGGGCTTTCGTGATTGAATTAATTAATTATATTTTTCAGTTATCACATTTGGTTCTTCAACCATTAAAAAATCAGATAGGTTTTCTTTTTCGAGTGTACTTAACGCTGAGCCACAGTCCGTTATTTGTTTTGACTTTACTGAGTGATACTGTTTGCGCTTTGAGTTAGTAAGGTCATTGCGTGATCGGTGACAGTTGTGTTGAGGACAGCAATGAATGCAGAGTAAAAGTTTGGTTCAATATTTAACATGAAATGGTCTAGGCAACTATTTATTCTTGTATCTAATCTGTGTCCGGGTAGGATTCCATGTTCTGCTAACATTACAAGATAATTGCTGCACTGGTTGCTGTCATGACCCTCTAAAACAAGCGATTATTATGTTTTTATTAAATTTACCGGAAGACAGATAGGTGTGAAGAGAGTTTATGAATTTATCTGTATTATGATTTGATGGAGATCTGTATATGGCAATAATTGTAAGGCCAGGTACGCTAATACTAGGTACTAAACCTGAAGCATCGCTTACATAAATTTTTTTCGATATTGTGTGTAATACTAATTTTTATATATACTCGTACAATTACACCGTCATTTTTGTCTCATAAATCTCTAAGCTATATAATATTATAATAATTATTTTAGTTTTTAATTTATAAAGAGTGATAATATAAGTTAGTCACGCCTTATTTTTAAGATTTTGGATTTGACCTTCATTTTTCAACAGAATAATCGGCGAATCTTCAGATTTTCTTACGTAGATTTTTCCATAAGAGGTCCAGCAAAATTTGTATTCTTGCGTTTTGACCAGATCTCTAGCTAAAAAGAATAATCGTGAAGCTCTAGTTGTTAGATATTCTGAGACAAAGATTGGGCTGTCTGCGTTGGTTTTGATTCCAATATGTTTGAAACTTAGTTTATTGGATTTGTTTTGAATGTTGAATGTCTTGATGCGCTTCAGTAGCAAGTTTTTGGTGATGGTTGATGACAGTTCTACAAATTATAGGTCTAGAGGTCCCTTTGTCTCCCCCAGCCCTAAAAATGTCTTTGAAATCATTGTTTGAAAGAGGTAGTTTTACTGTTTCAGACAACTTGATTACATGGTTCAACAACTCTTCTTGGGTTTCATGCGGTTTGTTTAGTTTGTTTGTTAGTAAGTCCTTACTTATAGTTTTGATTAGGTGCTTTAATAGTTACAAATTAGAAATTACTAATTTGATAGCTATTCTATTATGATTTATGACATAATTATTATAACTTTGTATTAAATATTACGGATATTCCTTAATTTTGATGGCTATACATTACATTTTATCTTATAACTTTCACTTAAAACTCAGAGACTTTTGAGACTGTTTTATTTGTTAAATGAAAATATAGGTACTTGTACCGCATACATTAAATCGTATTATTATTTCTGAAAAATCATAAAAAGTATTGTTTTAGGATCAAGTTTAATGAATGTAAAAAGTTAGTTTATTTTTTTTTCATAAGTTGGGAGGTAAAAGCAACTATCTGAAATGTTTTTTTTTTTTTCTCATAATCTAGCAGACCTAGAATTACCATTCTATATCAGATACTATTAAACATTTGAACGGGGCAAGCTTAGTTATTATAAAACCATTATTGACCTATATTTTCCAAGTTATTGACTTTTCATCATATACAGGTAAAACCAACTAAATAGGGGGATCTGTCAGAAACAGACCGTTTTTTTGTCAAATAAGATAAGCCTATCTTAAAAATCTTTACACAATTTAGATCATTATGAAATTTTCTTTAATTTGCTTATTACACATAAAGCATTATGTTTCATTTAGTACAATCTTATGATCCACAAACTTTCGAAACGCCATAACTCAAAACAACAAATCAGTGGGTTAGTTGGTTTTACCTTTAACCCGGCGATATATAGTGCTGTAGATTTTCCTAAATAAAGATTAAAATAAAAATAAAAAAGACAGCTCCTACGACACGTTGAATGACATAAATGCTAGAAGATGTACCTATAGTGACTATAATAGTTTTCTTCTTCGAATGTTATAAATATAATGCTTCGGTGGTTTGGTTGGACATGTATAGACAGGATGAATGAAAGAAGAGTGACGAAAGAAATGTATGGTGTGTGTGCAAGTGGAAGGTAGAACTCGACCAGGCCGCCCTAGGAGGACGTATACAGACTGGGGAATGCAATCTCGGTATACCGAGATCTCGAAATACCGAGATCTCGCACATAATATTGCAAGATCAATCACGCATCGTCATCAGTGCGAGATCTCGCAAGATTTGCGAGATCAAGCCGCACCGCATATTACAGATGCAGGGCATTGACGAAACTTGAATAACTTTAAAAAAGATAAAGCTTTGGATTTGCTGGGTCGAGAAGACAATAACTGCATTTTGCATTATAAAATCATCAACATCATTTTGTTGAATTAGAAAGAACCTTGTCTGCGGCTGGGCTAGCCTATAGGCTATATAAAGAAAAAATACACGCTATCTTTAAATTAAATCATATACTCTACTGTTCACACTAAACACATTTTCCAAAGAAACATAATAAAACAAATGAAAAAAGAAACAGATGCCCATACAACATTTACAGTTGGTTTTTAAAGTTATTATGTAAAGGAGAATAAATGTTTTCAGTATGGTCAGTAGAATAATATAATTAAATTTTATAAGTATGTTTTAATACATCCCTTTAATTGGTTTGATATCTTGTTTTATATTTTTTATTAACCAGTAGTTGAAACAGTATTTTTTTGAAAGAATGTTTATTAGTGCAAGATCTCGCTAATACCGAGATCTTGCGAGATTGATTTTTTTTTATCTTGCAAATACCGAGATTGACATTGAGGTGCAAGATTGCATTCCCTAATACTGACCAAATTGGTGACACACTGAAGAAGGGTCATGTCAAAAGTACCCGGAATAGATGAATTTATACGACTAGATTAATGGATGTGGAAGAGGCGAAATAGGTGTGTCAGGATCGTAGCAGATGGAAATCTGTAGTCTCTGCTTACCGCTTGGAAAGACAGGCATGAGTATATGTATGTATGTATCTTTACTTGTTGTTCTTGTTCAAATTTCAATAAGGCATTGGTCAAAATCTCGCTCGAAACATATTCTTGGATTTTCATCAAAAATACCTATGTATGTCGACCAAATTGATGACATACTGAAGGAGGGCAAACTCAATATCAATACTAAATGTATGGGAATGTTTAATGTCAAAATTTTGGATACTTCTCGTTTGATCAAAAAGTTATCGATGTCATTTTACTGTTTAGGTAACGTACTTTCGATATCAGTTTAAATTTTTTTGATACCTGTAATAG
Organism: Ypsolopha sequella; assembly: GCA_934047225.1. Classification (NCBI taxonomy): domain Eukaryota; kingdom Metazoa; phylum Arthropoda; class Insecta; order Lepidoptera; family Ypsolophidae; genus Ypsolopha; species Ypsolopha sequella. Next base: position 3,450,533 of record OW204002.1, on the reverse strand, counting down.
TTACGGAATAATCGCCTGGTCACACTTAACGATTACATCCTGTATACCAAACTTCGCCCATTCGATTAGTCTTGCTAAGAAGAAAGGCAAGAAACTTAGCAAGATTATGTCTCTTATAAGGATTCCTTTCATTATGTGGTACACAGAACTAAAAAGTCGTGGCAACACAATACGACACTTATCCAATTTATCTCAAACACACTTAATCTCTCAACTAGTCAATTATGATCCCAAAATCGATTCAGACATAAACTAGCTGCGGCAAGGTCATAGCGAATTACAAATAATTTAATACAAATTGCATGGACTGATTGAATAACTGAATGGGTAATAAAATAACGAATTATCGGAATAATTCAATGCCAGTAACGAGTTCTTAAGGCGATACCAAAAAAAAAATGGGGTTTTTTCGAATCCATTTACTCCACTATAACGTCATGTACGTATTTCATTTTTGTGTAAATGTTTATTGAGTATTTGATTAAGATTCTCACTGAAGGAAAACGCGATTGGATGAAATTTTTTCGATAGAATTTAATTCCGAAAAGACCTCTAAATTGTTTTATTTTTTCCTGTAATTCTGAAATCCTAACTAATTTCATAGTGAAATTGCATTCAAAATGTGGATATTATATATTTGTAAAGTCTCCTTGAAAATCTTTTTGACAAAATAGGTTTTGTATTAATAAAAAACCCGACTTTTTGCTTCTTGTCCACGAATCCGTCCCACTCGCACTCAGGGTTTTTTCGCATATGTAGTAACAGGGACGCTAAAAATGTTACGTAGCGCCTTAAGAAAAATTTGTAAGAAATATTTCTTGTCGTGTTGAGTTTTGTCCGCCAGCCGGCTGTGTGTACCACAATTAGATGTAAAAATGGCTTTATTAATAATAATAATAATAAAGGCGTAGGGATGTGACGACATCGCCCTCTGGTACGTCCAGTACGTCCAGTGCAATCAGTCACCGCAGGGTGGCTTGTGGCGAGCCGATGGTGAGTGGCGACACCACGGACCCTACCTCCAGGGGACACTATCACACATGCGCTTACACACACATACACGCAGCAACACACCCCCAGTCTCTGCGCTTGCCTTAACCAATGGCCAGAGTGGAGATGCAAGAGCGGAACCTATGCTCCAGGTTGGAAGTATAAAATGTCATAACGCCGGGGGCACTTGACTGTATAAGGATCTTGCGCCCCGCAGACTCACCTCTCGACAACCTTAGCTGCTTATATAGTGTTGCCCCCTGGCCGCCCCATGGTGGCTAGATAAGGGGCCCACAACGGCTATCCTGTTCGATAGTTATCAAGCAGCATAAGTCACCATCTGCCATACTTAAATTTGTGAGAGAATTTCGAGGCAGATGTCCGTTATCTCACTCCATAGCCCTGTTATCCGGCCCATTTAGCATCCCATCCTCATAGCCCACTCCAAGTCGCATCCTAGTTTGGCAACTGTGGGGGACTGTCCGTTAGTGTATCTCAATGATACATTGAGGGAGAGGCCTCCATGGATGCAGTCATCTCACATTTAGATTAAATGGTACCAAAGGCCTCTTCAATGTTGGCTTCGGCCCCTTGAATGCCTTTCAAATGACCGGGTACCTATGGGCCCGTCACTGAAAAGTGTACCTACATAACAATAATAATAAATTTGTATTTCAGGCAACAATAACCCATACAGAATACAAAAACAAATAATACAGTATAATGACAAAAAATTGATAACTAGACTAAAACTAGTAAAAAAGAGTAAATTTGTAAAAAATATGATTAAAACTGTAGAATTAAAATAACATAAAACCTTTGTTAACCTGCCGCCTTTTTAATTTATTATACTATGCATTATCTAAACCTGAATCCCATGTTATGTAACTCTGAGTCACCAAACATACGGCGCATATTTCACGGAAGCGGCCTGCATGAAAACAGACTTTGTAAATATACGCATCAGATGCCATTCAAATCTCAACCTTATACTTTTGAAATAAGTTGTAACAATACACGGAATATCACTTTCACTGTGTGATAATCGTGTACGTCTAAAATGGAAGAGATGTAAGCGGGAAGTGCTAAGTCCTGTAATTGGCTAAAGTATTGTTGTGATATCATATCGTTTGCTGAGATGGTTCATACTGTTATGTTGTTGTGACGTCATTTTTTACGAGTGCTTCTTTTCTGTGTACCTAGTTGGTTAAAAAGTTCTGTTACTGAATTTCATCATTGATTTCTGGACATTAAAACAAATGAAAAGTAAAAAATAAAAATGTCAAATTATTGACAGTTTTATAAGCTGTTATTCCATACCACTATTGTACCATTTTCTGTTTAATTCACCATGGAATGGGGGTTGAAGGAAGAATCGTTTCGCTGTAATTGCACTGCACAAATGTGGGCACCCCCGAATATGATTTTCAAGTTGCTACAGACAAGACCAGACATTTATTACTTTATTGTATGTACACCAAAATAAATAAACAACGTAAAAGAACAAACTTATGAAAGAAGGTAAAAATTGGCGGCCTTATCACTTGTAGCGATTTCTTCCAGACAACCTTTGGGTGTAAATTACAACAATGTGGTCTCATTTCAACAATTATTTCTATCGAGGAAAATTTATCCAAACATGTTTTCCAATTTTAAAATCCTAGATTATATAGTCAAAATGCATATACAGAAATTTATTAAAATTTTAAAATATATATATATATATATTTTATAAAAATATATTATAAATATATATAAAATATATATATTTATAATATATTTTTATAAATATATATATAAATATAATATATTTTTTAAATATTAAAATTTTAATAAATTCTGTATATGCATTTTGACTATATAATCTAGGGTTTTGAAATTGGAAAACATGTTTGGATAAATAAATAATTGTCGAAATGAGGTCTTCAAACACACTTTTCCTAATGAATTTTCTGCATATTTCATGAAATACACAGAAAAGAAACAGCCGTATTTTTTTCGCACATCGCCTTAAAATACACAGACTTTGCGTTCAAACAGACTGCTTTAACGGTTGATAAATTATTCAAATTAGGGTGGTTGCGTCAGTTTTAGTTAATGTTAAAGTTAGTTAAGCTTTTCTAGCAAAGTTGTGTTATTTTATATATTACTTTGTAAATAATCCTGCACAACAACTTTAAAGCGTGTTTATAGTTGTTGTACGGGATCATTTACAACGTAATGCATTAAAGAACACTACATTGATAAAAAGCCTAATTGACATTGAAACAATGTCGCGTAGTGCCATAAATCATATTTACTTAATGCTTTTTATTCAAAAATAAGGAAAACAATAATAAGTTGTGCGTTTGGTATCCAGCCCTGACGCAACCACCTTAAATAAATTGGAATTCTTGGACCGTTCCTGGCAGGATGTCTTTTGCTAACCCTCCTTTCATGCGATGCTTAGTACAGTGGCGTAGCTAGGGATATTCCCAAGGGGATAAGCTACCTTGCAGATCAGCTACCGCAAGGCTTCAAATTTCGGTAAACCCGATAACAGTAGAGACCAGGGGACCTAAAAAGGCCGACTTGGGTGAATCATGAAATGATATGAAAGTAGGATAGAGTCAGAGTTTTTTCACGCGTGCAATAGATATGGCATTAGAACGGAATCATATTATGATTATATTTTGATTCCGTTCTAATGCCGTCTCTTTTGCACGCGTGAAAAAACTCTGACTCAATCCTACTTTCAAATCATTTTATGATTCACCCAAGTCGGCCTTTTTATTTTAGATCCCCAGCTAGCTTTTCAGTATATTTAAGGTCGTTCTTATAGCTGGTGACCTAAAAGCCACAACAAGTGCGGGTGTATTTAAAAAAATTGAAAAAGATATAAGTATGATATACTACAGAATATGATGTGCATTGATAATTTTTTTTTAAATCTATAATTTAACGAAATAAATTCCAAAACAGGGTCCAATTTATTTAATTAGATATTCAAAGAAACAAATTGAAACTTAGTCAAATTGACGATATTATAAAAATATTCTAAAAAACAGCATGAAAATATTGTTCAAAGTCAAGCTGTTATTAGATTAAAATTAAGTAAAAATGGTTATTTCTTTAAAACCACTAATGTCATTTTGTATGAATCTTGCACTTAAATTATGAGGAAAATATTGCTTAGATTTTTTTTTCCATCTATGTGAAAAGTATTATTTTTTTCTATTTTGCGCTATCCGGAGACCCAGCGACGTCGTAATGCAGTGCGCGCTGATATGAACGTTATTCTAATATAGTTTCTGTCGATATTTGTACCGACACAGGTCGACTCAAGGTCGTTGGCCTCTTCTCTTAATTCAGAGGCATATAAGACTTTACTGAGCTAGTGAGCTATGACGTAGGTGTATATTCCATATTAATTGAAGTATTACCAGATAATATAAAGTATTGTATTACACTATGGTCTAATAAGTATGTTCCCAGTCGTATAAAAAACGAATAGCTAAGGTATAATTAACATCAGAGAGTCATGGACCAGATAGAAACACATAATTAGAACTAATATCTTATAATTTTGTTTAAAAGCCCAAGTCACGCTGCTTTGTTTTTAATGTACCCATCAAATTAATTATGAAAAACGCTCCAGAGTTAATTAAGAAAGGGTTTTAAGTAGAAATGGGCCCGCAGCCACATTTCTGCTATTTTGGAGATCAACTAAAATCTCTTTGGCTCAGCCAGAGGTCCTTCAAAGAGAAAATTTTGACCTGTTCAGGCCGACTGACTTGTTTTATTGGTTGAGACGTTTTGCTTTTTAACATATACCCTACAATATAGGAAATCTGTGCGTTATGAAAATTTTTAATAAATTTTTTAAAAATTCACTATCAAATAGGCTCACCTCAATACGTGTTATGATCGGGAAAGCCGACCAGTTTCAGCAGATTTAGACTGCCTTCATCTGGGCGTGTGTGAGGCGTAACGTCGTCACGTAAACGTCTTTACTCGCCTAGATGAAGGCAGTCTAAATCTGCTGAAACTGGTCGGCTTTCCCGATCATAACACGTATTGAGGTGCGCCGTTTTTATATAAATCATGAATTATCCTCAACTCTCATTTAATTCTATAACAAATAGGCTATTTTATTAAATTATGAATATATTTAGTACATTTTTTAAAAATTTCACTTACAAATTTCGCTATTTTATTTCAATTCAAAACAAAAATCTACGAAAAACGAAACGTAGTATAATTTTAGCCAAGTAGTATATTTTTAATTCCCATAGACAATAATTTTTCGAGGGTCTAAATCCAACCCTGCTGACGGGGGTCCTTCTGCATGTTTCTGGTGAACGGCCAATTTTCATGGCGTCCCCATGGTTTTGGTTGCGGTGGGACGGTGTGAATGTTTGCTTGTCGGTGTGTGTTTGTTGTGCGCGGGCGGATTCTTTTCGGACTAAAATAGTTGTATTATTTATTGACAGAAAAATGGGTTTCTTACTTCTGAAAATAAAGTTTATCGTTTCATTACTGCTGTAATATCAGAAATGTTTTTAAGGCGAGGTGCAACCACATGAGACACGAACATGAGAATGAAAACTATTTTTAATAGATACTTATTTGAGTCGAAAGTGTGGCACAACTTAGGAGGTTTCTCACTTTTTTTTTTTTTTAAGCTTTACAACTTTACAGAAAAAATATTGTTGTAATTGTATTACAACTTTAACCCTTTAAAGGGCATAAGGTTTTCGCATGAAATATTGAAGTCATAAATGATTTAATTATAAATTAAAGTAATAAATAAATTTATGAAAAAGGAAATCACAATATATTTTGGTATCATGTCAATAAATTAGTGCGAGTATGTAAAAAACAAGAAAAAAAACAAAATAAATATAAAATATATTACCAGTTAAGGTAGAAAAAAATTGGTGGGAAAAATATTCCCTCTGCCTTAGAAAGGGTTAAGAAACCTAAGAAAGAAAATGAAAACCGAAAAGAATATAAAAAAAATAGATGTCTCCCAGGCTAATATTTGTCAGTACACAACAAGGTATTCTCATACCAAATTTGGTGCAATTTACCACTCGTGTAACGGTAATTTCACTAAGCCACCTCGCTGTCATAAACGAACCATAAAAATTACATTATTTTGCAGATAATTGGTACTTTTATGGAAATCCATCAGCCCATATTCGTCCACTGCTGGACATATGCCTCCCCCATATTACGCCACTCTTGGCGGTCCTCAGTCATCCTCATCCAGCCGCCACCCGCAACGTGTTTCAGATCGTCAGTCCAGCGGGACTTTTATGGAAAACTAACACTAAAATAAAGTGCTCGGTTTTTAATTTAATACTTTTGTAGTACTTTGCTAATTTGCTCGGAAAAGACCTACAAGTTTTCTTTCCATTTTCTCCCCATCACATCTTTGTCCAACGTTGAACCTAAAATAGCAGGTGTAAATTGGTCCGCACTTGACATGTTTTGGACACCAGCGCAGCGCGGCGATCGTCAAAAGAATGAAGCATGTTTATTCACACTTTGAAAGGCTTCGTGACCTATGACCTTTATAAGTACTGTAGAGAGACTAGTTAGCATATCTCGGGTCTCGGAATAGTTTGCCTTTGCGTAAATATCATCAAAAAGGTCATTTTGAAGTGAAAACTTCTTAGGCACGTTGAGCGATTTTTGGCAGAGGAAAATCTTATGGATTCGCGTCACCGACATGCTATGACAGGTTGCGCTTGACAAGCAGTGAAAAGTTTTCACTTCCGTCGGCAGTCCCCATGACGGCCTATGTTTTTTTATTCGGTAACATTTACGCCAAGGGCTGCCGATTGCTCATTGAAAGATTAATCGCTTTTCTTGCACAAACAATTCTCTACCTTCCATAATTCTCAAAGTTCCGCGAAGTTAATCAACTACTTAATGGCAGAATCAGAAATAAAATATCATCGTCAGGATTTGTTCGTAAACCATCAAAACGTACCAATAACCAGTTTTATAGGCCATCAAAACTAGAGATTCCGTGAATAGTAGTCGAATAATTCCCTATAGCGAATAAACGAATAACTCGCCATTATTATTCGACACAAAAAAAGGAATGAAAAAATGAAAAAAAATGAAAAAATCTTTATTGACGCAAAAAAAAAAATAAAAGTACACAGAATAATTGGAACTCTGGCCATTAGGGTAGGCTGGAACCTGAATTCCAACGGCCAGCGCTCTCCGTATAAGTTTACACATTTAAAAACTTAATTATGTACCGGCTAATGTTTTTTACAAAAATTATAATAATTTGAATACATTTAAATTATATTACAATAAAATTAGATTTAGATTCAACATGAAATAGATTTTATATTAGCTAATGTTAAATGGCACCAGTATTACAATCAAAAAATTAAGAATTATAAAAATTATTTAGTTCATAGATTTTGTATTTTATTATTAAATTATAGAATAGCATGCAAAAAAGAAAAATAGGTATATTATATGCGTATATACTCGTATATGTAAGAAGTAAGATGTTGAGGGTGTGATGTGTGTGTTAGAGGGTGTGGTGTGTGAGTGTGTGAGTATGTGGGTGAGAGGGTGTATGGGACCTATATGTTTCACTCTCCTACACGGAGAAGATTTTCCGTTTCATCATAGTTCAGTTCCGCCAACCATTTCGAAACAGCAGTTTTACATTTAAATTTAGTTAAATGATAAATTGAGAAAGTTTTGCTAATTGTGTTGTACAGGTAAGGGCTAATGATGCAATAATGTCGTTTGGCAAATGACGTTCTATGGGGTATTATTGGACAAACTTTGTCTTTTCGACGCTTATTTGAGATATGTGTAGGATCATAGATCAGGGAAGTATGCACACGTAGGACTGTATTGAGAACAAAGAGCTGTCTGACTGTCAGGACCTTGCATTCTTTGTAAAGTAAGGTTGTGGAGTGTCTGAAACGTTTGTAAGTCATGACTTTCAGTACAGCTCTCTGCGCTCGCTCCAGATTCAGCATTGAAGTTTTATCAGCACCTCCCCAAGCAGGAATACAGTAAGTAAGTAACGATTGAGCAAGGGAAAAGTAGACCACCTTAAGAGTGTGAAAATCAGCAGCGCTTCTCAATTTCTTAAAAACAAAGCACAGTTTTCTGATTCGTGAAGTTAGCTTTTCAAAATGAATTTATTAATAATATTACGCTTGGAGTAGTCTTGAACTTACTAATCATTTACCTACTTGTTACTGTAATCAATTTTTTTTCAAAGGTTATGTATGAGAAGAGAAAACAATGAAGTTAAAGAAATCAGTCTCATATTATACTGATTTTATATTTTTAAATGCTGGTAACCATTTTCTTTTCTGAGGCAGGTTTAATTCATGAAGAAAAGCGCAACCGACTTGATCCCAATCGTTTTTTAATTTGTTTGCAATGGTTGGCTAACCTGCAGCCTTTCCTGTGCCCCATAGATGTTATACTTTTTTCCACTGTTTAACGGCTCTGGATACAATCCTTTTGAGCCAATCATAATTTAAAGTTCACAAGATTATATTTGTTTTCATTTCCTCACACTATGCATTGAAAAACGTAGTATGATACACGGGCGTAAGAGCAATAAATTACTCGGTTACGTTTAAAACACTCGCTACGCTCGTGTTTTAAATCGTCCTCGTAATTTATTTGATTTGCGCCCTTGTAGCATAAACTACTATTTTTGCACCACGATCTGCCCCTTTTGGACTTTAAATATTAATTAAAAAGTCTAACTTCAACGTGAAATTATATAAAAGTTTTAGCAAATTTTTTATATCAATGATAATAATTAATACTAAGTGTTTTGTTTTTTAAGCAAAATAAAAGTTTGATTATTTTTAAGTATATAGTTTTTCTGTTCATTAAAAGTTTATTTTAGACAACTATTCGCCGAATGCCGAATAATACTAGCTATTATTCGGTATTCGTCGAATAAAAAAAATTAGTCGAGTAATGCCGAATACCGAATAATAGCGAATATTCGCGGCATCTCTAATCAAAACATTAATTTCGAGACGACGGAAAATATCAACTCTTACGGTGAAAAAAATAAATTTTCACGCCTTAAGGCTACGCGAAATTAAAATTAGCTACGCGATTCGTGGTGGTTGAAATTTCGAACAAAACCATATTAAAATAAAGTTCTTATCAGCTTGCACTGCAATATGGCTGTTATGTCAGTCGCTGCGGCTGATAAGTGCGAAAATAGTGTGTTTTTAATTTATTTTTCACTTCTGTATATTAAAATAAAATTCAGGAAAAACCACATCAATATTTGTATCATGTAGATTACTATATATTTTTCTTCTATTAAAAAATGCTATCGTTACCATATAAAATGGTTATAAAGTTACTCAGTTCAAGGTCGTTGGCGTTGGGAGAAACCTTAAGTTTAAGTGCTGTCAAAACTAAATATTCTTGATTGCAAAATAGTCCTCAAAGATCAGAAGCTAAATTGCTTTGGAAAAATTTTGTTTTGACAGCATTAAAATTAAAGCCTTCAGAATCGGATTGATTGAGAGATCAATTTACTTCCGCAATTTCATGGCTATTATTTACTGATTTAAAGTACAAAATATTGTTAATTTTGATACTGTTGCGAGTGTGGTGTGTTTGTGACTTAGTTTGGCAAACAGCATTACTGATGCTTTCAAACTTTTTGTAACAATCGTAATATTACGTAAATTAACTAAAAAAGATTCATAGAATTAAATGAGACTTGAGGATAATTCATGATTTAAATAAAAACTGTGAACGTCTTCACTCGCCCAGATGAAGGCAGTCTAAATCTGCTGAAACTGGTCGGCTTTCCCGATCATAACACGTATTGAGGTGAGCCGTTGTTATATAAATCATAAAAAGATTCATTTTGTGTCAAAACATATGAAGGAAAATGTTCCTAATGCTCGATGATTCCCTTTTTAATTTTAACATTATAATAAAAAATGATTACATAACTGAATTTATTTTTATTCTTCTCAACAATCTTCCTCACCATTCATCTATTCTGAGTAGATAGTAGTAGGCAGGGATTCATATCTAAAACGTAGTAGGGTGTTCGTAATGGCTCCCGCGGCACAGAACTAATTTTATGATGGCATTTAAAAAAGCAGCGGTAGCTCAGGGGTAGAACGTTGGCCTCTCAATCTTAAGATCCAGGTTCTATCCCCGGTCGGGTATGCACCAATGAGTTTTTCGGAATTTACGAGCATAATATTAATACTTACCACTTGCTGAACGGTGAAAGAAAACGTCGTAAGGAAACCTGCATGTCCCAAAAAGCGTGTATTTGTGCCCGAAATACGGCGATAGGGCTCACCACGCATCACATTGGGACGTAATTATCGTTGGTGAAACGCGGTTGTACCGAGTGTGGACTGTGACTTGTATTTCACAGTTCACGCTCGGAACACCTCTAACACTAGGTCGAAATTTTGAGAATTTTGCGTTACCTAATTTGTGAACGACCCCCTATTACTATTAAATTCACCATCACTTCTGGGTCGTGAAGTCTATCAAAATTATATGTGAACATTTTTGTAAAATCGCCAAATTAACCAACAATTTTAGTCCGATGGTACGCCATGAGAACCGGCCAGCCACTAGCAACATGCAAAAGTATTCGATGGTACGCCGTGAGAACCTGTGATGTTTTGTCTTTCCTTTCTTAGAAGAATTCGGTTCTAATAAAAATCAAAAGACAATTATCTTTTAGGTAGAATATATTTACAGTGCTCCCGGACTAAGCGAAAATACATATAAAACTTAATTCTAGATGCAAATAATTATCACGGATGATTTACACACTCAGAATAAATTCCTACACAAAATGACGTAGGTAAAAGATCTGTGGCTCTCGGACTATAAATTTAAAAATTTGACTACACTAACTCGTCTTATTTAAGATTCAGCATAGACGCTCGAGATGACCACAATAACTTTACTTAACACCTAATTGCTATAACACACAATAAATAAGCCAATTAGGGCCATGGGTTTCATCCGGTCTCTGGTTTGCTTGAATTGACACTGCTGCTATTTCCCTCAAGAATCCCGAGTTCCAATTATTAGCAGGTCCGTAGACAAAGTTCTCCGATAGCATAGGATGCAAGTTAATGGGAATAAAGTAACTTACAGGTTGGTGACGTCACGGGCACACACCGTTATTAACGGTCATGGCGTTGCGGGAGAAATCGATTCCCAGGCCATGTAATTTCCTCAGTAAAGTGGAATCCGTTCAAAGGGGCGTTACTTTAAGGCTGTAAGTTACAGATTACATATTTTAATGTTGCAATGTGATTTTATGTAAATCACTTTAGGATAATAACATATTTTCCAAAAACTTACCCCGTGACAATGTTTTATATTGCACTTATTATTTCAAATAACTGTAATCGTGCAAAACTTCACAATAACAACAAAATATCTTAGTTTCGCAATAAATCCTATAAATATTCTACAATTTGATCAACTCAGATCCAGTGACACCAAATGAATCATTCGTTTCTGCTTACCCGCCGATTATTTTATTTTATTCGACTTGCTTCTACCATCCACTTTCATGCGTAAAAAGTTGAATACTCGAAAAGTATTACTACTACTGCCATCTATTGGCGAGTAGCAGAACTGAACACTGAACATTACATTACTCCCCCTCCTCAAAAGGAATCCAAACTGGATTCCGCGCAAATAGAAACATTTATATTAATCGTTTAAGATCTGTTGCATGCCACTTTCCCAAATCTTTTCCTCTGAGGCTTTTTAACATGTATACATCCGAGGATAGTTTGTCAGATATCACGGCTTTTTCATATTTAGGAGAGAGCTTGGCCATAAAATTTTTGTCTGTATTGGACTGAAACTTTGTCCTTTTCCACACTAAATCCCCAACTTGGTAACGTACATTTCTGCGTCTTTGATTGTAGTTCTTAGAATTTATTTCATAAGCTTTTCTCATTCTTTCGTTAATGTTCTTATATACATCATCTCGCATTTTGAGTTTTTCTTCATAAATACTTCTGTCGAATAGCAATGGTTCTGTAGTAGAGAAGTTTATTTTATTGCCTAAACCATGGATAGACGTTTCCCGTCCCAAAAACAAATAGGACGGTGTTTTACCTGTTACCTCATGAACGGCAGTTCGAATTGCGTGACCGATGTGGGGTAAATAATTATCCCAATCTTTGTGGTTGTCTTGAACATATGAAGCGATTGTTGTTCCAATGACTTTATTGACTCTCTCTGTAGGATTAGCCTGAGGGTGATAGTATGGTGTATACCAAATTTTGGAATTGTATTCAATAATCAGGTCCCTAAATTGATTTGACATAAATTGCTTTCCATTATCACAGATAATTACATTAGGTACTCCGTACATGAGAAATATCTGTTCTTCTACAATTTTTGTAATGTTTGATGCCTTTCCATTCCTGAGGGGAAACAGAAAAACGAACTTACTGAACCAACATGCAATGACTAGCAGCATAGTGTTTCCAGATTTGGATCTTGGAAAAGGCCCCATTAGATCCATAGATATTATTTGAAAAGGTTCAGTAACCTCTTTATGCTTACCCATCATACCTGTTGGTGGTTGTTGATTATGTTTATGCTTGGCACATATTTCACATTTATGAACATAATCCTTCGTATCCCTAATAAGTGATGGCCAAAAATAACGCTGTCTCACTCTATTAATGCTCTTTTTCACTCCAAAATGTCCTGAGACTGGATCGTCATGACACTCTTTGAGAACGGTTTGTCTTAATCTTTCTGGAATTACCATTTTCCATGAATCTTTTTCTTCCGGAAATTGATTAAGTTTCAAGTATTTCCATAATATACCTTGATCAATTGTCCAATCATTTTCTGTTTTCCCGTTATTGATGGCATCTTCCATGCTGGTATACCAGTCATCTTTATCTTCTGGTTGTATTTCAATTACACATATTTCTTCATGGTCAATGGCTCGTGATAACGCATCTGGAACTATGTTGTCTTTACCCCTTTTATAGATCATTTCATAATCAAATTGCTGGAGTCGCATAGCCCAGCGTGCCAATCTTCCGTGAGGATCCTTCATTTTATCCAAGCATTCAAGAGCGCTATGATCTGTGAGTACAACGAAATGTGAACCTTCAATGTATGGCCGGAACTGTTCAACTGCATGCACTATACTGAGTAATTCTCTTTCTGACGTAGAATACTTTGACTCCCTCTCCGATAATTTCCGACTGGTGTATGCAACGGGCTTTTCTTTTCCGTCTATTTCTTGGACTAAAACACCACCAATTCCTCTGCTTGATGCGTCGCATTGTATTTTAAATCCTTTAGTGAAGTCAGGACAACTCAGCACCGGTGTAGTAGTAAGAGCTGTTTTTAAATTCATAAACGCTTTTTCTGCTTTATCATTCCATTGAATTTTTCGACCTTTTTTTCCACCTTTAGTAAGATCATGCAAAGGTGCAGCTACAATTGAAAAATTTTCAACAAAACGTCTATACCAGCTGGCCAATCCTATGAAGCGCTTAAGTTCTGTGAACGTAGATGGTCTTGGGTAATCAATAATTGCTTTTACTTTGTCCGGATCGGTGCGCAGTCCCTCTTTGTCTACGATATATCCAAGATATTTCAAGGATGAGCGGGCAAATTGACATTTCTCCATGTTGACAGTTAAACCAGCATTTTTCAACTGTGTCTTGACCCAAAGCAGGGAAGCTATGTGATCTTCAAATGTTTTACTGCAAATTACTATGTCATCTAAGTATGCGAATATCTTTCCTTCATATTCTGGTGGAAATAATCTGTCCATAAGCCTTTGCTGAGTTTGACTGGCATTGCTTAAACCAAATGGCATTACTTTAAAGTGGAAAAGACCCACCCCAGCCAGACCAAAAGCAGTCTTTTCTTTACTGGATAATTCTAAAGGCACTTGCCAAAATGCTGAATTAAGATCAATGGTTGATAGAAAATGGGCTTCTTTTAAGTTATCCAGTACTGCTGAGACTCTGGGTAAAGGATAAGAATCTTTTTTCGTAACTTTATTGAGTTGCCTGCTATCCAAGCAAAGTCTATTATTCCCGTTAGGTTTTTTGACCAATAAAACTGGAGATTGCCATGAACTATATGAAGGTTCAATTACGTAATTTTTTAACATATCCTTAATTTCTGCTTCCAACTCCTTCATGATTGGTGGTGCAAATGGATATTGCCTTTGCTTTACTGGTAGATGGTCACTTGTATCAATCCTATGCTCTATAAGATCAGTTCTCCCTAATCCAACACCAATCGATGTTTTCATTTCTTCAATAACTCTTTCCAACTCCCGTGTTTGATTAACTGTTAATTCATGACGAGATATTACTTAATTTTTAATATTAACAGCTAACATTTCTACATCTTCCGGTTTTCTTACAGTAAATCCTTTTACACTATCATTGTTTACTGCTATTGATAAATCAAAAGCCTCGAAAAAATTCATGCCAAGAAGCAAATCATGGTTAACGTTGTCCATGATGTAAAATTTTACAACATTATACTTATCAATAAATTCAACTGGTAAGTGTATCACTGAAGTTATCTCATGAGAAGTACCATCTGCCGTTGTAAGTTTAAGCATGTGTATGTCCTGAATTACAAATCCCAACGTTACAAGTTTTAAGCACAATTTCTTTGAAATTACTGAAGAGGTGGCGCCAGAATCCAGCAGACCAGCAAAAGATTTATCTAAAATTTTTACCACTGCATAATAACGGTTATCATGAGACATTTGTTTCACACAACACATTTCTCCAGTTCTAAAATAGTGGGAAACTAAGTTCAACCAATCGTGCCATTCATCTTGGTCGCCGTTGTTAGATGCCTTCATTATTTCCTTGGAGGACATTCGGCATGTATAATGTCTTCCCTTTTTTCGTTTCCCGGATATTTACAAGAACATCTGTTTGATGTTTGACCAAACCTTCCGCATCGATAACAAAACAACCTCTGTTTTGGGATTGTACATTCTTTGAAAGTATGACCAATTGATCTGCAGTTCCAGCATTTAATGCCTGATAATTCTCGTCCATTATAATTCTGTCGTACCTTTGATCCAATAACTGCAATTTCTGAAGTCGTACTTCCTTGATAAGCTAAATCTGGTTCTAAAGTATTAATAGTGTTCACCGGTTCCTTAAATCTTTCACAGTTTTGTTTGGTCCGTTCTAATATCCTTAGTACTAAACTCAACTCTGAAACGCTTTGGAACGTATCCCTGCAAACAGCCCGTTGGTAATAGGGTTGAATATTTTTGAGTAGAATGGATAGTTTCTGAGACTCTGAAATCTTGGATGGCAGTCTCCTAAACATGTTCTGTATGACTGCTATATAAATGTCTATTTTTTCTTCCCTTCCCTGCGTTCTTCTGTTAATTTCCTCCAATAACTCCTCCTGGTAATACGGACTTTGAAAGGCTTGAAGAAGCAATTCTACTAGTTCCTGCCAGTTGTTTGTACAATCTCTGTTTGCACGGAACCAAATAAGAGCATCTCCTTCAAAAAAATCTACGGCATATGTCCATAAATCGTTATCGTTTGCATTGCGAGCACCCTTTATTTCATCTATACGTTCTAGGAAAGCGTTTACACTAAAAGTGCCTTTCCCGGTAAATTTTATTCCCCAATCCTTAATTGGAACTAATTTTCTCGGCTGTTCAAATTGATTGACAGTTGAAGTTCTCATAAAATTTGCTCGTCTATCAACTTCTGGCTCTTGTGATTTACGCCCTGAAAGATTTTTTGAATGGGAAGAGGTTTGTTCGATAAATTCTTTATCTACTGTATTACTCTCCAATGCAGCTATAACTTCTGAGGCATCCTCTCCTAAAGTTTGTTGGAGAATTTCCTTTTCTTTCTCTGATAACTGACCATTATCTTCATCATGCTCCGTGTCCTTTAATGACGTTAATGTCATTAAGTAATCGTCAATGTCCGTACAAATTTTTGCGTGCCTATTGACGTGTTCATTAATTATTGGAATCAAAAGCTTAGCACGATGTTTCAGGTGAAGCAAGCGAGAATGTATACGTTTGATACTATTTCGATCTGGTTTACCCGATATTTCTGATAAATTGAGTGAAATTATTTTTAATTTGTCTTCACAAGTAATTATCTGAGAGTTTATATCACTAATGCAATATTCCGGTGTCTCAAATTTTATTGATGATAGACCCTGTTTTTCCTTGACTATTATTTCCCTGAGAACTTTTCTCATTGTGTTAACATTTGCCAAGTCATAAACGCCGCGACATGCCAATTCAAACTCCAGTTCATCTCTTAATAAACAATTGACCTCCATTATTAACCCTGACAAAGAACGTCAATTACACAATATTTTAATAAAATTTATAGTGAAATTTTTGTCACCAACTTCTCAAAATCAAAAGGCTACACTTATAAAATAAACGAAGAAACAATTATCTAACAAACCAAAAGTTTAAATTAAGTTGAAAAAGGAAAAAAAAAAAAAAAAAAAACTAAAGCACGAAAATAAAGTTAAATTAAATAAAGATTTGTCTTTCAATTTTTATTGCCGTTGGGCGCCATTTGTGATGTTTTGTCTTTCCTTTCTTAGAAGAATTCGGTTCTAATAAAAATCAAAAGACAATTATCTTTTAGGTAGAATATATTTACAGTGCTCCCGGACTAAGCGAAAATACATATAAAACTTAATTCTAGATGCAAATAATTATCACGGATGATTTACACACTCAGAATAAATTCCTACACAAAATGACGTAGGTAAAAGATCTGTGGCTCTCGGACTATAAATTTAAAAATTTGACTACACTAACTCGTCTTATTTAAGATTCAGCATAGACGCTCGAGATGACCACAATAACTTTACTTAACACCTAATTGCTATAACACACAATAAATAAGCCAATTAGGGCCATGGGTTTCATCCGGTCTCTGGTTTGCTTGAATTGACACTGCTGCTATTTCCCTCAAGAATCCCGAGTTCCAATTATTAGCAGGTCCGTAGACAAAGTTCTCCGATAGCATAGGATGCAAGTTAATGGGAATAAAGTAACTTACATGTTGGTGACGTCACGGGCACACACCGTTATTAACGGTCATGGCGTTGCGGGAGAA
Organism: Ypsolopha sequella; assembly: GCA_934047225.1. Taxonomy (NCBI): domain Eukaryota; kingdom Metazoa; phylum Arthropoda; class Insecta; order Lepidoptera; family Ypsolophidae; genus Ypsolopha; species Ypsolopha sequella. The sequence continues at coordinate 3,433,395 of OW204002.1, read as the reverse complement.
ATCGATTCCCAGGCCATGTAATTTCCTCAGTAAAGTGGAATCCGTTCAAAGGGGCGTTACTTTAAGGCTGTAAGTTACAGATTACATATTTTAATGTTGCAATGTGATTTTATGTAAATCACTTTAGGATAATAACATATTTTCGAAAAACTTACCCCGTGACAATGTTTTATATTGCACTTATTATTTCAAATAACTGTAATCGTGCAAAACTTCACAATAACAACAAAATATCTTAGTTTCGCAATAAATCCTATAAATATTCTACAATTTGATCAACTCAGATCCAGTGACACCAAATGAATCATTCGTTTCTGCTTACCCGCCGATTATTTTATTTTATTCGACTTGCTTCTACCATCCACTTTCATGCGTAAAAAGTTGAATACTCGAAAAGTATTACTACTACTGCCATCTATTGGCGAGTAGCAGAACTGAACACTGAACATTACAAACCGGCCAGCCACTAGCAACACGCAAAAGTATCCGATGGTACGCCTAAGAACCGGCCAGCCACTAGCAACACGCAACATTATCCGATGGTACGCCTAAGAACCGGCCAGCAACTAGCAACACGCAACATTATCCGATGGTACGCCTAAGAACCGGCCAGCAACTAGCAACACGCAACATTATCCGATGGTACGCCTAAGAACCGGCCAGCAACTAGCAACACGCAACATTATCCGATGGTACGCCTAAGAACCGGCCAGCAACTAGCAACACGCAACATTATCCGATGGTACGCCTAAGAACCGGCCAGCAACTAGCAACACGCAACATTATCCGATGGTACGCCTAAGAACCGGCCAGCAACTAGCAACACGCAACATTATCCGATGGTACGCCTAAGAACCGGCCAGCAACTAGCAACACGCAAAAGTATCCGATGTTAAGCCATGAGAACTAGCCACTAGTAATACGCAAAAGGATTCCTGTCGGACAACTGCAAAAAAAAAAAACAGGAAAAATAACCCCGATTCAGAGCTCCTCACATCCCTTTCTTCTGCGTTTCTATACCGCAGTGATATAATGTTAACAGGCGTCGTCGTTACACACAAACCTCCATAAAACTCTGTCAACACATTGTGGGGTGTCTATGGAATGTTATTATAACATTTTACGCTAGGTCAATTATCATTATATAGATTACATGTTTAAGTCGAACCAAAAACCGGGAATTTTGAGAAATATCTTAACAACAAACCCCTAAAATATGTAAATTTTACTGTTTTTCCCCAAAAGTGTAGCCGAATGTGCTTTTATTGTTTTAGATAAAATCTAAAAATGAATACGAGTCAAACATCGAAAACATTATCTAGATTAATAATAACCAAAAATAATGCCCGAAAACGTTCACAGTCTTGCCAAAATATGGTTTCTCCTGAAACAAGTTTTCAATTAGGTGCCGGCGCCGAAATCGGCAAGATTCTATTGTCCTCGGAAGTTTCATTGAGTGTGCACCTTACAGCGAAATGAAACAGCATGCCATTTGGCCACGCCCACAACTGAGTTGGTCGCGTCATGACGACCATTCTTAATCAGATAAATACAGAAGACAAAAAACTCAAGTTACACATGCGTAAGCCAGGTTCGATTAGCTGGACCAGAAGGCCCAACTTATAAACAAGCCTCTAATGTTATCATAACAAAACAGTATAATGAAATGAGTGTGAAGCAACTTGATCCACTATCATCATTGTTATGATGACCAACTTACAACAACTATGAAAAACGTCCCCCATCTATTGTGCCTTACCCACTCGTTTATTATTTGCTTAGTAAACAATTTTATTTACTAAGGTGCCCACAATAGGCTAGCCCTAGCAGTAAGCATAGATATTTACATACATACATTAATATATTCACGCCTGTCTCCTAGAGGGGTAGGCAGGCAGAGACTAGAGATTTCCATCTTCTACGATCTAGCTATTTCGCCTCTTTCACATCTATCAATCTAGTCATACAAGCTCTTCTATTCCGGGTACTTTTGACATGGCCTTTCTTCAATATGTCGCCAATTTGATCAGCATACGTCCTTCTAGGGCGGCCTGGTTGAGCTGCACCTGCGACTTGCGCACCATAAATTTCTTTCGTCACTCTACTTTCATTCATCTTCTCTACATGTCAAAACAACTAAAGCATTCCTTTTTCTATTTTAGTCATTCATAGCATAAATAGAGAAAATAGAATATTTCGTTTAGATTTAATATGAAAATTAATTTTGTTAATAAGGTTTTGTTGAATAACTATTGAGTGAATTTTGAATTTAAGTATTCTGTTTCGATTAATTAGAAAAAGGCGGGATTTACACAATCGGGCTGCTAAACCACTCTTAAGTTTTTATAGCTAGGCAACAAATAAAAATAAAAATTTGTTATGTTAATTATTTTTAAAAATAGCATATATTATAAGCAAATATGACAAGACTGTTAATAAACAAAACAAAAAAGAAAAGCCATAGGATTAAGGTATCTACTTTGCACTGTCACGGTTGCACCAGTGGCGTGCACAGAACTTTTTTCCGGAAAAGCAATCAGAAGGTCAAGATTGACAATAAAAAAAATATGAAAAAATTTAAATAACACTTTGAAAAAAAAAGTTTGTATGATAATGTTCACTCTAGGTTAGGCAGTGCCTACCCTGACATCATACAAACTTTTTTTTTCAAAGTGTTATTTAAATTTTTTCATATTATTTTTATTGTCAATCTTGACCTTCTGATTGCTTTTCCGGAAAAAAGTTCTGTGCACGCCACTGGTTGCAAGTATGATGGATCTTTAGTGCATGCCAGGAGGCCTTGTCTACCATTAATTCTTTCATCTCCACAAACGAAGTAGTTGTTACCATTCTTCCATCCTCTACATGTCTAAAAAGTAAATGCCTTCTGTCCACCAGGTGGTATAACATCATTCTCACCCATGATCAACAACGCTGTCCATGTTATTATGTACAGTTACTACTTGGCTGTGGCTGAAGGGACACCGGAGTTGAAGAAATTACTCAGAAAACATAAAAAATGGCTTACCGTATTGCAAATGGTAAGGGTGGTTTTAAACTTACTTTGAAAATTATGAAGTGAATATTTAGGTCAAACTAATTCAAATCTATCTATGCCATATTATTGGTACCTAACCTAACTTGTTTCAAGCCCTATCCTGAAACAATAAAGTATATATATGACGTGAACTTATCTGAATCTCACTCAGCCTTAAATAGAATAAGCCTAGAATTTTGACAAAAATCTCAAATCAAATTGGTTTTTATTAAAAAATGTTTTTAATTCCCATTGCCTAATTTTTAAAAGATTTTTTTTCAAGGAATTTACGTCATTTTAGGACATAGTTTTCATTATTTTGGTATATAAATTAACCATTATTTCTTTATGATTTTTTAAAGAATTGTCCGTAATGTAATGACGTCACTTGAGAATTTTAGACATTATACTGATTGTGATGTGTGATTGGTTATAAAAAAAAAGTGGTCTGTCTCTGTCTGTCTACTCATCTGTTATCCAGCTGTCAAATTAGTTGGAAGCAAATTATTATAAATTTCTCTTGATAGCAAAGGACACATTTCTAAACAGCCATTTCTCAAGTGACGTCACACGGAGGCAAATGGAAGTTGCAGCTTTTTCATATAAATATTCATCATCATGAGTTTTTTTAGACCAATAGTTCGAAAATACGGCTTATACGGTTTTCGAATTAACACACCTTAACATAATTAAATCTAAGCAATTTATTTGCATAGCAATAATTTAGCAATTTGTTTTTTCAGATTCAGTTGACAGCAATGGTTGGCTACAGCTCCATAGTATTCCTACCAAGTTGTCCAGCACCGCTTGGTGTGACATGGTTCTATTTCCCTAATGTGGTTATTGTCTATTACATGTTCTACAAATTCTTTAAAGAGAACTATAATAAAAAACAAAAAGCTCAAAGTGTGAACGAAAATATAAATGGAATTTCACAAAATGGCCATACTTGTAAAGAGGAGTAACTTTGTAGGTTAAACTTAGTATTTTTATAAAGTATGCAAACTTCATTATGGACTTCCATTTAAGGGCCTTTTCTATCTCATTAAAAGAGCACAATATTTTTTCTAATTAAATTGTAAAATAAATAAATAACTAAATAACTGTTTGTTTTCAGATTAAAAATCCATAGGTAGGTTAGTGTTAGGTTTAAATAATCCAATGGATCGTTTCATCCAAATTTTCTGGATGGGACAATCCATTCGGTCCGCAATCATCTTCAGGATGCCGTTGCCACTGCCCCAACATAACGTATCATCACTGTTTTAACAAGCTGTCGTATCTAATTTTTTCAGTGATTTAAGTTAGGACCAAAAAATGCAAATAACTAAGTAAATAGTAACTTGTAAAATTAAAGTATAGACGATTACTCTATGGAAACAAATGCTTGTTCTGAAAAACTCACATTGAGATACTTACCAGAGTTAGTTAAAACAAGGACGATATGATAACATACAACAACACATACTATATATATACATGTATAAATTGTCATCTGTTACAAATCTGTCATAGTCTACAGGTTCAATTAATTTAGCTGATTGAGACTGTTCATAGTGAAAGTTGAAATGTAATTTTTCTTATTCAAATTTTGTGTTTTGAACTCGGTTCTAAATGTTAAGTGCTGCAAGTTGTGAGCACATAGATAAACTACCCCTAAAGAACTGCAATGAGACTTGGCTTGTTTAAAATAAATTCCTTCAACTTCCAATGCACTCTGATTGGCTAAGCCAACACCATGCAGTGATTGAAATAGAGAATCCCCAGTAAGTGGGAGTGAGATGCATGTAGTCGAGTTAATGCAAAACCACTGATTTGTTGGTGAAATCGGGTGGTATGACATTTCCCTACTCGGGGCTAGTTTTTTGATATGCGAACCTTATATTCAAGTTATTTGTCTAAATAGACATCCATAACAAATCAAGTACTGAACACTTCAGTGGTGTTGGGTATTTGCATTGAACCTGACAAATTGATAAAGTATAAGCCCTAAGAAAGAAGGACACCCTGTAATTAATGCTTCGGTCAGCGTTGACAAGGAGGTACACAACTGAAGGATTTCTAGGTTGTCATAAAAACCATAAATGTTTTGTGGTCTCTACCAGTTTGGTGAAGGACTTTCCCATAGTGCCTATTGCACCCCAATGAATGTGCTGCTGGAGAAAATGAACTTCTTGGTCTGTTTCAATCAGTGGATATTAAATCAACGGTCCAACAAATAAATGCCAAAAATCTTTATTTAGACTCACGTTTCATGTTTTCATAAATTAAACATAAAGAAATAAAAAGAAGCCTAAAACTAATTTCTTGGGTTGTTTTTTTGCCGTTTTTATTTCCCAATAAACTGTAATTAGATGATAAATATAAGAAACGTCACTTACCGTATAGTACGAGAGAAGTCCAGCATTTTCATCCAATACGAACCACCGATACTGCCAACCTTTCATCACATTTGTCCATTTACTCAGGGAACCTTCCATCATGATTTAAAATCACAGATATAACTCAGGACACATGAAATAATAATGAAATGAAAACTATGAATTTCTGTTCCTTAATTTCGGCACAACCCTGTTGTTTGACATTGACATTTGACATTTGAGTCTTCGGTGTTGCCAGTTTATAAATTTTAAAAACAGCGAGGTTTGTTTGGAATTTTGAGAAATATCGATGTTACTCGAACTCGATTCCAATGTTATTCGGGTCTCAAAAAGCTTTTCTTTTCTTGCGCGTTTTGGCTTCTTATTTTTTTATTTCAGAGGTGTGTCTGGATCATATCAGATAAAAATCTTTAGTCCCTGTCTACCCCTCTGGGAGACAGGCGTGAGTATATGTATAAGTATTTTTTTATTTGAATTCATTATCACTATCATCAGCATCTGTCTGTATGAAAGTTTGTGCTAATTTTAAAAATGACTTGAGTGATTTTCATTCGGTTTTCATCAATAGACAAATTCATCCACGAGAAAGGTTAGGGGAAGGATATAGGCATTGATGTGTTATGATATATATCGAAATAAGTTGTGAAAATTATGTTTGTTATCAATTTTATATAAATTTGACGATTTAGGTAAAAAAAATCGTGCATCAGAGCTTCTATGACGTATAATCCATAAATCGATCGATTTTATAAATCGATCGAAGTTTAGAAAAATAACTCACGGTGGAATTATTGGGTTGGATTTAGTATCGTTTGGCAGTTGTATGGGGGTGAAAGTGGTTAAAGCTGGTAGAGGTGGGGTCCTCGATTATAACGCTACCACACTTATTAAAAGATAATGCACATTTTTCGAGAAATTAATAAAAATTGTTTCTAACCTCAAATCAGGTAAAAGGCGAAAACGGAACGTTAAAATGGGCGCTTGACAACCAAATCTGCCCTAGTTTATTGTCTGTGGTGTAAAATATTGTGCAATAACGATGAAACGGAACGCAAAAAAAAAACTACGTCATGTGTTACTGTCATTCGTAATTCGGTTTATTTGTTTTTACCTAGAAATCCTGCTCAAAAGAAGGTAAGTGTATCCCCAGTTCATGGGTAAAATAGGTTAAATCTGTTTCAAAACTAAATCAGAGCACCCCGACTCTATACAGTCTTGTGGCTACTACCCCTAGAGTGTATATAAAAAGTCGAAGGCGCGAAGGGAGGACAGCCCCCACCCGCTGTAATAAAGCTTAGGCACGGGTACCTGTGCTTTGTTACGCAAGGGCGAAGGGGCTGCACTTCGCGCAGCGCCGTAGTCGATGCAGAAGTGAATTTGTGATATAAAAGTGAGTTCGGTATTGATAGGTTCAAATAGTTCAAAAATTGACTTCTGCACTGATAGGTGCAAGGTTAAAAGAAGGGGGGTTTTTGCACTCTCCCCTTATAAGGAAGTTCTTCCATCTCCCCCCACCTTTACTTTAAAAATATAATCTGAATAATTGATTATAACCTCAAAAAAGTAAAAAATTAAATATAAAAAAACGGTTCATTACCTTTTAATGCGGGGGGGGGGGGGGGTACCAGGGGGGGGGCACCCACCCCACTCCCCCTGACCCCCTCCCTCCTCCTCCGCCTGCCAAACGATACTAAATTTTTACCGAATTTTATCACTAAAATTAGAGTGAGTGGCCATCATAACGAAATAAATAATACAGCTAAGACTCACTTTGATTTTGCGAGAAAAGTTCGTCGTTGCCTTCAACATAAGAGTTCATTAGGTTTCGCGGGGTGCTCCAATGTGCAACATTACGTGCTCAATACTAAGATTAACTTGCAATCATAAAAAAGAAAGCATACAAAATACACGTAATAAAACTTTGGTATACAGGTGCGATTATGTGAATGCTACACAGCAAGCCTGTATAAACTTACCACTTCCTCCCCCAGGTAACTACACCATCATCCGGCAGATTCAGTATCCAGATACTAGATACGAAGTCGGGGTGGGTCGCTAGTTATTATTTTTTTTTATGGACAATGGGGCACACAAATTGTTTAATCTTGGCTTAGTGCTGACTCTTGGTTATCAAATTTTGGATTACTTGTAGGTATTTGGACATGAAATTATAATTTATCTCACTGGTTTCGCTTTAAAACAATCATTGAATCATGACAAGAAATTTTGTATCATTTAAATTCTAATTTGTAATTTTATAATGATTTTATGTCTGCATGACATTTCATATTTTTATTTTTATTGAAATTATTTAAGTGTTTTGTTTTGATCCACTGGCGTAACTACAGGGTGGCAAGTCGGCAAAATGCCACGGGCCCCCAGCCGAAAGGGGCCCCCGGCCGGAGGAGAATCATAACTCCCAACATTTATTATTACCTTTGCCTACCGTCACACAAATCTCTACTCAAAAATTTGATGGTAAGGTATTAATGTTAATGTTAATTTTAATTTAAATCAATTGTAAATATGAATTTGTTATTCGAAATAAAAATATTTTATTTTATTTATTTATTTATTTTTTGACGTTGGAACGAGTATAATTTGTTCAGATTCTACTAAAGGGGGCGCCTCAATCATTGATTTTATCTTTGTCTTTTATTTTCTGTTATTTTTGGGGGCTTCTTAAAGCTAAGCTAGGGCTTGAGTCCTAAAGCCCCTCCTACTTCAATCGCCAATGAAAGCATTACCAAGGTTGTTTGAAGTAAAGTAAAACTAAATACATTAAAAGGATTGTTTAAAATGTGTTAATGGTTTTAAGCGAAACCGTTCGGATATAGTAAAATTATAATTTCGTAGACATGTTTCTACGAGAAGAGTTTGATTTTAACAAAGATGTACGAGAAAGTTCCACCAAGTGCTGATGATGTGATTATTATCATTGATCAAAATTGAATAATTTGACGATTTGAAGAATATGCCTAATATTTAGAATAAAATACGAACTACCAAGTAGCAAGTACAAATAAAGCTTGGATCGTTTTTTAGTCAACCGAGAAAGATGTTTAAATATTTTTTTCAAACCGGCATATCTATATTTAAAATGCCAAAAAATAAAATAAACGAAGATTACAATCGAGTCACCTCAATCTCATCAAGATTTAAATATCCAATGTGTAAGGTATGTATGAATTAAAATGCAATGTGGTAAAGTAAAGGTACTTTATATCGTACAACCTGATTATCACTTTCGCAATAAAATAAACTAAATACTCTTGTCATCACGCCTTAGTTTTAATTTAGAAATTCTCTATAGCTATACTATTTACAAGGAGCAACGCCTATCTGGGCGTTTTACATTTCATGTCAGTGTTTCTGTAACGATCTGCCTAGTTTCGTTTTACTATATCCCGAAGATATTGACACTTGGTTGCTGTTTTCTTGGTCTAAGCTTAGACCTGATAAATCTACTAGTAATGGCACATTTTCCGAACCTTCTGCTACAGTTTCGTCTTCAATTTTATCGAAATTTTCTGGGACTCCATCTCCTTCTATGGCGAGCCTTTCGATATCTTTACTAAGAGAATTATTTTCAGCTGCTTCAACAAAAGCGTTTGATAGCTCTCCATCCAGCTTATTCACATTACCCGATGAAACATCGTACATGAATATTTCTCTTTCTTCCGGCGCATCATCTCTTCTATAACAAAGAAAAAAACACATTAATTTAAATGTACATTCTTACTTGCTAACTTATTTAAGTAACGAAAAGGTTTTTAAAACATTCTCTAACATCTTACCCCGTGACTAGAAGCACGACAGACTGTAAATCGGCAGCAGTGTTCTTTTCTGTTTTTAACCATTTTTCATAATTTTCTTTAGTTGGTCGTTTTAGTAAATCTTGGAGACTTTCACCTGCCACAAATTTTATTCCCTTCAAGTTATTGCTTGTAGCGCGCTTTGAACGTCTGGCATGTTCATCTTGATTGATTAATTCTGTTTCAACTGGAGCTAATACAACAACGGATGTAACTATTCTTCCTTTCAGGATATCTGGCAAGGGAAACTGGTTTCCACTTACTTTTAATGGTAAGTATCTGTTATATTTTTTGTCATTCAGAGCAACTGGTTCCAACCGTGTGGCATCGTCTTTGACATAATCTGTTGCAACCTTTTGTCCTTCTTTTGTAGTTGGGTCAAAGTGGACAACCTTCATTTCAACAGCCTGTTTCTTCTGTGGAGCAGGCATGGCATACTGTGGAATATTTTCTGAAGCGGCAATTTCCTGATCGTCATCTTCTTCATCTTCATCGATTCTTGACTGGATTTTTTCCCCATTAGGTGTAACTACAATTGGTCTGTTTTCACTAGCTGCTATTTGTTGACCACCACCTGCACTAAAAAAGTTAGCTAATTGATCTGGTGGCAACGATTCAAGAGGTGTTTCTCCCACTTTGTCGTAGTCTAAGACACTTATGTCGGCATTATCTAAAATACCAGATGACAGTAGTTGTTGTCTTAGATCGTCTGGAACTTCATCTGGAAGTTCAATAGTAGGTTTCTTCTTTTTTTGTTCCTTCTCTTCGGATGCTGTGTTTATTGAGTTGATAGTAGAAGAGGCGTATTTCTGAGTAGTCGGTTTAATTTCTACAGTTCTGGAAGTTGATTGGTAGTAAGGAGCGGAAGCAGTACTGGTTGGGTAGGTAGACTGATAGTTGATAGGTCTCGAGCGTTCCTGATTGTATTGAGGTCTAGCTGAAGAAACTTCTACATTTTGTTGATTGTAATTGTTTTGCAGCTGTCTGTAGTCAATTTCGTATTGTTTTGCTTCTTGTTGTTGCTTCTGCAATTGCTGATGTTGCTGTTGTCTGTGTTGTTGGTGTTGTTGTTGTTGTTGTTGTTGTTGTTGTTGTTGGTGTTGTTGTTGTTGTTGGTGTTGTTGTTGTTGTTGATATTGCTGTTGCTGCTGCTGCTGTTCATGTTGTTGTTGTTGCTGCTGCTGTTGGTGCTGTTGCTGATGCTGTTCGTGATGCTGTTCGTGATGCTGTTGCTGATGTCGTTGATTTTGAGCTTGTATCAATTGGCTTTGAAGTTTTTGGATCTCTTCCTGTTGTTTCTTTACGTTTTGAGCAAGTTGTTGCCTCACTTGTTCCTGTTCCTGTTCAAAATACTGTTGACGCTGCTGTTCTTGAATCTGTCGTTGCTGTTCTTGCTGTTGGCGATACTGTTGTTCAATATTGCTGGGTGATGTTGATGGCTGGCTAGACTGGCCAAGGCTGCTGTAATCAGGTTGAGCTGTTGGTCCATTCACTGTGATATGTTGTTCGTATTTCGGTATTGCAGCAACTAATTCTCCCCCATTAGGCACAAATTGACCAACATTTTGCTGATGCTGTAGGTTAGATTGATCTTGGAAGTTGCTCTGGTGGTGATGAATGGGTCGCTCTTGTGGATTATTGAACTGATGGAATTGCGGTGGCCTCTCAGATGGGGAATTGTGTTGAAAATGATCAGGAATAGGAGATGGCTGAGGTTGGAAGTTAAATTGTGGTGTTGATGAAGACTGAGGAAGAAACTGGGTTTGAGGAATAGGAGAAGCCGACGGAGAAATGGGACCTGGGAACCTGTGGTGTTGATTCTGTTGTGGTATTTGTTGAGATGGTCTGGATATTGACTGTACTCCTTGATGGAAGCTAAATTGTGAATTTGGCTGTTGATGTTGTTGAGTGGGTTGTTGGAATGGAGAGTGATTTTCTTCAATATGAGGAGGTGATGGTTTTAAATTATAAAATGGAGATCTGCTGGGCGTAACAGCAAATGTTGGTCTGTTATGGGTATTTTCAACAAATTGTTGATGAGGTCTTTGTTGGGGCAGCAACTGTGTTAGTGGAATGTGTTGCTGTGGTCTATAATGTTCCTGGAATTGAGATGGTGTCGGTGATGGGCTAGGTTTTGGAATAAAGTTAAAACTTTGTGACGGTCTACTTGGCAATGGTTGATCTTTAGGGGGCTCTACTTGTTCTGTTGTTATTGTGTGATAGTTTTCTTGCAAATATTTTGCTTCGTCAAAAAATGGTTGTGCTTGAGGAGGTTGGTTGAACGGTCTTTGAGGACCAGAATGAAAACTTGGCCTTGGGGGTCCGCTGAACAATGGTCGGGGTCCAAATGGTGGCTGACTATTTGGTCGAGGGTGAAAAGTGGGAACGATATTAGGTCTTGGTTGGTTTGTTGGGAATGCAGGAGTAATTGGCCCAGGAAGAGTAGGAGCATTATTAGGAAAATGTGCTAGTGGTCCTGGAAAGTTTGATGTAGGTGCTAATGGGGTGGGAAATGGATTTTGACGAGCAATTGGTCCTCTGAATGGAGCAATGGATGGACCTTGTCTTGGAAGTTGTTGCTCGTTCGCTATGTATGGTGGTTGAAATTGAATACGACTTTGAGCATGTTGTTGTGGTGGCTGAATAGGTCTATAATTTTGAGGTCCCTTATGGCTTGATTGTGTTCTATGGGCAGAATCATGGAATTGTTGAGAAGGTTGAGCAGATCTTTCAAGAGGCGGGTGACTTAGTGGCTGTTGTGGAAAAGCTATAGCTGGTCTTGGCGCAGTTTCTTCATGATCTTCATTATTGCCATTGCCTTCACGTCTATCACTGTAATGGCTATGATGAGGTTCTTTACCAAAAGTTACCTTCACACTGCTGTCACTATGGTAAACTTCAGAATCTGGTTTTATGATTGCTCGTAATGTAGTCGTCTGTGGTTGCACGTAGTATGGTTCAGGAGTTACGGTTACATATTCTTCATGATGTTCATGTTCATCTTCGTCATTGGTAGGGGGAGTGATTGCTGGAATTGGTTTTTCATAAACAACCTTATCATGTGAATGAGGGTCTTTACTATATTTTACGTAAAATACTTGCACTGGTTCTTTTTTCTTTTTAATCACAGGAGCTGGTGGCGGTGCTGGTAAAGATTCGTTTGATTCTTTGATGATAATCTCAATGATGGGTTCTGGAGCTTCGTAATAATGTGGCTGAGGCTCATGGCTATACAACGGCGCTGTAGGCAAAGAGCCATACGGTTCTCCATATCGACTCTCATGAGATGTTTGATCTCCACCATTGACAATCTGAGGCTGAACATATATTTCATTTTTGTTTACGTAGTCGTCTAAGTTTTCAAGGGTAGGATCATACAGAGGATCTTTTTGAGAGTACTGAACAACTGGCTCCATTTGTACAGCATATGGCGGCAGTTTTCCTCGTGGTGTGGGTCCATAGGATATTCTTCGATTATCGTTAAGTGATCTGAAGTGTGATACTCTTGAGTGAGGCAATACTAAAGAGTACTGTAAATTTTGTGGTGATCTTATGCTTTCGAGCTGTCGCTTCGGTTTCGCTTTTGCTGTTGAATTTTTTGCCCACGCCAAGCTGAGCACAGCCAAGGCTGTGACCTGAAACAATTGAAAATATTTTGACATTAATTTAATGTATATGATTTTATTTATTTAAATACAATTTTAAACTTTTAGAAGCATCTTTTCTGTCAACTCTGCCGCTAGTTGTACTATAATACGGTGGGATGCTCTGCCGCAAGCGAGATTACGTGATTAAATTGTAAAAGTTCGCTTGATTCGATTTGGCTGTGTAATTAATGAATGTCAGCTTATAATATATAATTACAACAAAAGAACGTCATTTAAATTTTTCTATAATAGTTATAAACATGCAAGAATTCGATAAATTAATTATCGAATAATGTATTTGATTTTTTGCCTACTGATCCCCAACAAATCATTTTTAGCCAACGTTGCAGCACAATTGTCGCATTTAACGCACACGATGTAACTGCAGCGATGAACTCCGCAACGGGTTGCGGGCGATGGACAGTGATAAACGACCATATTTTTACCTGTCAAAATGACAGATAACAGACAGAGCCACAAACTTATCTGTTCTAAAAGGCTTCTAAATGGGCCAAATAAAATGGCTTCTATATTCACTTTGTGACAGTCTGTGCTATCGGAACACATAAGTTTGTGGCTTGTATACGAATACGATGCAGAGAGCATCGGAAATTATTTGGTGTTTACACTCATGCTTGTCCCCCAGAGGGGTCGGCAGAGACTACCGATTTCCATCTGCTACGATCCTAACACACCTCTTTCGCCTCTTCGACATCCATCAATCTAGTCATACAAGCTCTTTTATTCCGAGTACTTTTGACATTGTCATAGTAATGCAAAATGGTCGTTTAAAACTCTTTGCAGCCCGTTGCAGACTTAATCGATGCGGCGATGCGTACGTGTTAAACGCTACAAAGCAAAATAAAGGTTGCGTTCTTAGAATAATTATTCTTAGGTTGCGTTCGGTTTGATCGTCAAACTCTCAGAATAAGGAATAGTCAAACTACACCTGAGGACGACACCCGAATAACATTGACAGCACGATAGCATAGTCAAATTCAATGCGTGAAAAAGAGATAGCATGTTAGGCGAGCGTCGTCAAGCGATTAAATTGAACGTAGCCAAGGCTGTCAAGCAAGCAAGCCAACGCAACCAACGAACTTGAACGCAACGAAGCCAAGGCGCTGTTTTCAAATACAAAGTAAACTTTTTCCGCGTTGTTTTATATTATAAATAGTACTTAATAAAGCCGATTCTGGTCCCGTAGCACAGTGTTTAATGGCGCGCAACGCGGCTTTGTTGAATCACAGTTGCGAGGAGCGTGACATATATAGGTAGGTACTGCTTAATTGCAAAAACATCGTGTCGCTTTAAACACTAACAAGAAATTATCCTAGTAGAATAAAGACGCATTATAATGTTGAATGAGTTAAATATTACTATGAAGTTAAAAGCGGGTTGACTCAGTGCACTGTCTAAAGTTTTCTAGGATTTGCGACGCGGATTTTCAGTCAGAGCCTGTGTAAATCGATCACCGTTACTCGCCTGAGTCGAAAAAATTAGCGCACATGCCATAACCGGATAGGCAAAGAATCCACTTTTACTTTGCGAACGCCCTAAGCTGTTACGAAATATTGTGCCAAATTGCCATACACCAAAATAATACCGGGTGTAATACCGGGTAGAATCAATCAATTAAATCAAATTTATTTGCAATATAAACCTAGCATGGTACACAAATAAGTTTACAAAATCATACTTAAAAACAACACAATCATAAATCTCTTACAAAAAAATTAAAACAACTTCAAAAATAAATAAATAGGTAAGTTTATGTATATGTATTATAGGTAAGTAAGTGTAAGTATGTATATTATAATTATGTATGTATATTTTGTCAAGGTCTCGTAATATACAAGGTGACTTTTTGATCATCGTCCAAATTCATACTGGAAGCTGGATAAGTGATCAGTATCTTGGATCAGTAACAATTTTTGTGAAATTCGTAAATTTAAATTTCGGCTTCTCATATAAATTCAGTTCCAGTCCCGAGTGAATCACTATGGGAAGTCGAAATTTAATTATACGAATTTTACAAAAATTGTTATTGATCAATGATACTGATCACTTACCAAGCCACCACTATGAATTTGGACGGTGATCAAAAAGTCACCTTGTATATTAATATACCTATATTATTTAGGATATATCTTTTGTAGTACACGTATGTGTGATTACTTATTTCAATAAAATATCTCTTTCCCGCTTAGGTTTGCTGGAACATATCTCTTTTTAGAGATAAGCTCGCCCGTGTACATATCTTTTAATGTATTATATGTCTCAACTGGGTTTCTGTGTACATTAAAGAATAAAGAAATAATATGACGAAAGAAATTGGATAAAATTGTAGTAAATTGTGAAATGAATAGAAGATGAAGATTAAATTGTAGCAAATGTCAGGAAGTACATTAAATTAAAATTCAATGATATAATTATAAAATTTATGTAAATTGTAAAAAGGTCCGAAACCGAAAAAGAAAAAGAAAACCGAAAATTAGGGATAGTCGAAAACTAGGGATATATTCATCTGAACAAATCCGAAAACGCGAAAAAAAAAACTGCTGCTATATACATTTGTGTCCTGTAAGTATATATCTTTTCTATGGAAAAGCTGATTTTATTTTCGTAAAAATCTTTGCCTATAACGTCGTAGCAAGCAAGCGTAGCAAGTATATAAAAGCTCTACGCTTGGCTACAGCGGCGTCGTAGCGTTGTTACACAGCCTGTAATGTTAATGACGTGCTAAACCATAAACTTAAAAATTGAACCACATGGTACACTGATCATACAGAACCAATTCTATAGAAAAACTCTTAAAAAGCATTTCCCTATAATTTTGAATACCTAGTTACTTCTCATTTTTAGGCAAAAGAGAAAAAAAAAAAAATAACGTACTTGCAACAGTTTATCTGTATTGTCAGTTTATCTGTATTGTCAGTTTATCAGTAGAGCATTTTTAGAAAAAAGTTACTAAAATTGTTAAAAAGTGTCTCTTTTACTTTTTTAAACATAACTAACTTATCTGTCAATATTTTTTGCATTCGACTGATGACGGCTACATGCCAAGGGTCGAAATATATCGAATAATATTTTTTCATTGTTTTAATACTAATAAATAAACAAAAGAAATAAGTAGAGCATGTGGTTTAATTTTCTGAGCACGTCATTGGTACACTTGTATGTATGTAGACAACAAGTATTTTTTCACACCACCTGCTCGACAATGTCCAATTACATATCATGCAACCTCAACGTAAAGTAACGCATTATATCTCAAGGGATATATAGTTAAATGAAAATCCCTAGGAATTAAAGTGATTTAAAATTGGAACGTCAAATTCGTGTGGAAACTCGTGGAAAACAAATGCCCATATGGGATTGTAAAGAGGTTTGTTCGAAAATCGAACTGGTTACCATAAGCAGAATTCAACAAAAAGAAAAAAAGCGTTTACAAAGAATGTGAAACAAAAGACGGTGTTTGGTGCTATGATTGTCAGTGAATTTTATTGAATTATTAATGTTGATAAAAAATGTCGAGCTTTTTATTGTCTCGCAGAAGGTGTGAAAAGTAGAGTATGCTCCTCTGGAATATAACCTGTTTTTGTCTTGGGCAGCTTGAACCCCTCGCTTTACTCAGGACTCTACCTATATATAACCACTGCTTTATTCCCTTAGTTCATAATCTACTATTTTGCATGTGTAAAATGTGTTTCGGACGAATTAACAATAACTTGTTAATTCTATATAGGTTTATCCATGACCTAAATTAGCAAATCAATGTGTGTCGTTCTCGACGGAAACTACATTGAAATAACGTTCATATCAAGTGCGCATTGCACAGTGTCTGTTACGACGATCGCTGGGTCCCCAGATAGCGCAAAATAGGATAAATAACACGGACACGATGACCTTTTGAAAAACAAATTATTGTGTAATATTTTAGATATTAACCTATCTAACCATTAAGGCGATATGTAAAAGTTTTAGCGTCCCTGTTACTCCATATGCGAAAAAATCCTCAGTGCGAGAGGGACGGATTCGTGGAAAAGTAGCAAAAAGTCGGTTTTTTATTAATATAAAATGTACTAAAGTTGCTATCAAAATTTCGTTTAACCAGCGGGCCTATTATGTATCTCTAGTTGCCTTCTGTACTGGGTGCCTATCATCAAAAACATAGATATACCATCGAATTCCGATTTCCTAAGGATATGTTCGCACTTCAAGTGACGACACAGTTCGTAAATAGTTCAATACCCACTAAAGGCAATTTTGAAATTTCAGTTTTTATCTATGTTTTTGATGATAGGCACCTAGTACAGTTGGCAACTAAAGATACAGAATAGGGGGGCAGGTCTTTGATACCGTTAAAACCCATCTAATAAAATATAAGTCACTCTAAATTGTCAAACCAGGAGAATTGGTGCCGAAAAAGACCTCATTTCAATAAATATTTCTATCAAGCCGAATTTCTCCAATCGCGTTTCTGTTTTAACACATCCCTAGAAAAAGATTCCAAAAATAATTTACTATTTTATCAAAATAATACATTATTTACTGAAGTAGATTTGAAAGTTCTTAAAGTGTCGAGTTTTTTTCCTTAGTTGCTCGAAAATAAATAACGCCAATTTGAGGTGTAGATGTATAAAAACAATAATTATTTCTAATTTCAGTCCATTCAGTCATTATTTTGAAAGCAGATATTATCATAAGGTTGTAAGGTAAAAAAATATTTGTTGTGAAAACTGCACGGCGAAATATAGGAGATAAGTGCTGTATTTTTTTTTTTTTTTTAATTTCTATCCACTAACGTGTTTAAAAGAAGCAAGACACGGATTTTGCTGGAGGACACACGCCTTTACAGATTTTGATACGGTTTTCAGAGTTAAATAACGGCTTACTTCAGGAAAAACTACGAAGGAAAAAAAAAAGCTGAGTTATTAAATATACATGAGTTGAAATGGTTGGGAGAAGATAAAGAAGAATTTACAACTTGATCTTGAAATAAATAAGAGAATTTTTCTTCAACAAATACAGAATCACATAATAAAATTTCCATTTCGCAATGAAAAACGCCCATCTTATCTGGCACTATCGTGGGAAAGCAGCACAAAAACCGACAATGGTACAAAAGTTACTTAACTGAAGAATATTATGCTAAATACACACATACATTTCACTCAGAGAATGTGCAAAAACTGCCCATCTAGAGACTCTTAGTACGAGGAAATAGAAGCTATATTTCTTTTAAATTTAGGCGTGACCGGATATTATGCAAAAAACGTTACTTTGACCCAAAGTTCTTGACTCATGCTCTTCAAATAAGATGTTAATATTTAAATGAAGTAAAACTGTCGGACTGTTGCGAAAGTGGAATATTTAAATTACAAATCGCATAATTAATTTGTATGGAAGAATGTAAGACTAAGTTCGAGTGTAGTTTGATGAGATGATGAGTTTTTTACAATGAAGAGAATCATCTGTACATGACGATGCATAATAATTATCGTGATTTTCTAATTAAATTAAATCTAATTAATAAACTTGATGTTTAAAAACTTAAAAAACATGCAAAATCTTAAAACTGAAGATGACCTACAATTAAAAATCTAACAAAGTAAACCTAAAATATTTATAATATTTAATAAGATTGTATCTTTTAGAAGTTGGCGTATAATTGAACGGCCTTCTGTTATAAATTTATTTATATAATCTGTCACAAAAATCTCGAAACTTGCAGCCAAGTTTCCAGCCTAAGAAGAATGTGATAATGGTTCAAGTACGTAAGGGATAAGGGATGATGATAAGTATTATTATTCTATAGCAGTGGTAGCTCAGGCGGTAGAACGCTGGCCTCTCACTCATGAGATCCAGGTTCTATCCACGGTCGGGCATGCACCTAAGAGTTTTTCGGAATTTATGTGCATAGTATTTTGTATTACTACTTGCTGAACGGTGAAGTAAAAACATCGTGAGGAATCCTACATGCCCCAAAAAGCGTATATTTGTGCCCGAAGAACGGCGATACGGCTCGTGATCCATCACGTTGGAACGTAATAATCGTCGGTGAAATGCTTGTGTACAGAGTGTGGACTGTGACTTGCATTTCACAGTTCACACTCGAGAACACCTCTGACAGCCTCTCGCTGATTCATGTCGTGACGATATATTATTTACCAGACTAAACCACTAAACACTAGTTAGCTAAATTTTTATTTTCCAAATTTCATCGGTTGACTAGAAGAAATTCCTTTGTCTTTGCCTTCTGTTATTTTGTATTTGTGTCTTGATTTATTTTGCAATAAAGTTTTTATTCATTAATTCATGCTCTGATACATTGCAATGCAAAGACAAATTCGAAACATTCATTCATCCGGCAGGACTCAAGCTGATACACTATTTTGTTAAATCGAACAGAAATTTTGAATCACCCTAAAATGGTGACATTTTGACAGTTCGAAACCCATTCAAAATGGCGGCACATATCCCTCTTCATACTAACTTTGTAGTTGATTCTTTTACCGGACAACCATGTTGCTCATTCATCACAGTTTATACTCAAGAAAATAATAACTGCAAGGAAGCTCAACAAATAGAGCTCCCGAACAAAGTCCGCACGCAAGTTCAAGACACGAAACCTGCGGGCACGCAAGCAATGCTCATACAAACTGTGTAATTTGCAAAACCAAGTCGTG
Organism: Ypsolopha sequella; assembly: GCA_934047225.1. NCBI lineage: Eukaryota > Metazoa > Arthropoda > Insecta > Lepidoptera > Ypsolophidae > Ypsolopha > Ypsolopha sequella. The sequence continues at coordinate 3,413,823 of OW204002.1, read as the reverse complement.
AGAACCTCCGTGGAGGTGGGGAAAAACTGTGGTAATGGCTGGGGACGATAACACGATGATACAGTAATAGCTGGGCTTGTTTACACGCCTGTTTGAATAGAGACTAGTGGTTAGGAGAGGCGTTCTGTCTAATATGGGAACTGGGGGTTTCCACACAAAGTGAGGACTCGAATAGTGTAATCTGCGAGGCCTTTTATATCCCGTGGATATCTACCATGGGTGGATTTTACTCCACTGATGTAAATTATAAATTAGAAAATAAAATACACTAGGCATACTGCGTAAAATGGATGGAAACAAGAATACAGTTAAAGTTAAAAGGCCTTTCTTAAATGTGGCTATGTGAGCCTTGAAATTTGTACTAAAAATAAGTGAACAAATGTTTCGTCTATTTGTCTTGGGATATTTTAATAATTTCATCTAGAAGCCGAGTTATTAAATTAAAGCTCAGTTTTTCGTGAGCAGGTGTTTCTTGGTGGTTGTAACACCCACGGCTCAGCGCGTGCTATTTTAAACTAAAGGGAAACGTCATAGAGTTCAGTTCGGATTGATGCAAAATAAGATACTCAATCTGACTTTAAATGTCGGTCGAATCTATAAATCAGTTTTAAAATAGTGAACAATGTTATATTTGTGACTATATCCAGCTCGACAGGGTGAGAGACCACCTCCTAAACCGATACAAACTTGCAGAACTTTTACCTTGCCGTTGAAAGTAGTTAACTTGTTTGTAGTAACTAGTTAGTTAGTTGTTCTGCAACTATCTACAAATGCGAAGTGGATCCAAGTCTATTCAGCCACCGCCCACGAGAGTCTCTCAGATTGGTCACTATCGGATATCAACAGATAAAGAAAACTTGAGAGACCCTGGAGTTTATGATAATGTCTTTCTCTCTATACAGTGTGTCCCTCATACAAGTGCACATCCGAAAAGGGGTGAAACTAGACCTTATTTTATCGACAAAAAAATGTTTTTTTTTTTTAGAAAATCTTTGTTTCATAAATTTACGTTTTAAAATTTTCTTTGCCTACCATGGAGAGTATGTATAAAATATGTCATAACTTTTGATCTATCACGAGTAATGCAATGAAATAAAACTGTTATAATCCTTAAGAATAGACGTTGCATACCAAATCAAAAACAAAACATAATCAACTACTATTACCATAAAAATAATATCCTAAAAGATTATTTCTTTAATTTTTCCGTCTTTTTTTTCAGTAATAGTAATTTTTTTCAAAATAATGTCCCCGTTTTACTATAGTTTTATTTCTATTTATCATTGCCTATTCCATTATCTTTCTAACAAAAAAATAAATAAAACGTTCTATCATAAAAACAATATTTTCTACGAGCGCGAGCGGTTAACCAAAAGCACTGCGCTCGCGTCCCATACAAAGAAAGATACCCAGGTGGAGTATTTGTTCAAGATTAAAAATAAAAACAAAAATAAAATGTTTCTTTGTTTTTGTCGATATATTTAGATCTAGTTTCACCCACTTTCGGACGTGCACTTGTACGAGGGACACACTGTATAATGAATAAAAAAACCTCATCCTATCCCACATAATTAGTACTTTAGTACCTGACTGGTGACTTAACTTCTTTTCGAGGAAGTGGTCAGATTTTGATGTCATATGAAAAGATTTATAATCGAGTAAAACTTAAAATAACTTTATCTATAGCCCAACATATACATCTTCAAATTTCGAGTAATCGACATTTTTAAAAATTACGACCCATTTTACGTAGATTTTTCTTAAATAACTATCTTTTTTTTCTTGAATTTGAAAACATATTAATGCCGTGTATTATATAGTTAATGAATATTTGGAAAATCCATTAGTTTGGTATGTAGGATATAATAAGAATAGCAATAAAAGTAAAATGTTTCTGTCCAGCCTTAAGAGGCAGGTAGCCGCCAACGACCTTGAGTCAACCTGTGTCGGTACAAATATCGATATAACTATATTGAAATAACTTTCCTCCAGATACCGCAAAATAGGAGAAAATATTACTTTTCACATGGACACAATGGACGGAAAAAAAATTCCATAAATTTGTCTAAGCAATATATTCCTAGTTCACCTTTTTTGACCTCAGACGGCAATTTTGATGTCAGTCGTTAGCAATTTAAAAAGTAACTATCTACTCGTATTTCCTAAGCGAAAATTTGCAAAATGCTTGACAAAACCCTGATGTAACAGTCTATGTCATGCCGATGTTACAGCTACCTACAGACAGACGGACAAGCGGCGTCAAACGTAAATAATAGATGTAAAATAAAACAACTACTGCAACACCTTGCATTCACTTTCAATATAAGAGGACGTTCGCCCAACACTGTTGCGTGCGCAGGAGTTTACTTCAGTCTTTGTTTCTTTTTTGTGCACTAAACAATACTCGTTCAGAAACTTCAATCAAACAGTAAAAACCTAGGAAAACTTCTTTTTACTTTAATTTGTAACTGTTGGAAGAGATTTCTTTGCATGTTGTGTATGTTAGTTTAATCGTGAATTTTTATGGATTTATTACATTAATATAACTCTTATTTAAGTTTTAATAAATTAATTATTTTAGCCATTGAAAGATAAATATATATTAAAACAAAAATAAAATTTGCCTCCAAGATTACACTTACAATATACATTCTTTGTCGAAAAGTAAAAAAATTATAATTATTGTTTCGACTGGGCCAAAATATATCGAGTAAAAACATATTTTTATTGTTGTAATATTAATAAGTCAACCAAAGAAATTATTAATATGTAGTTATATAATATAGAGATAATGATATAGCGAGGTAAATATACTGTTATCTTTAAATCCAACCAAATCCTCTCCTGGTTATGGTGAACAATATTCTCAAAGAAAAGCGGAAATAAAAAAATATTTTCACTTCACCTTACTGTGAAAATTGTTTGAGCAGATCCATTTTATTTTTATTTTAGCTGTTGTGTTTGTTTGAGAAAGTCGTTCAGTATGATCAATATGTGGCTTAATGAATGAATAGACACTTTAAACAAAAAATTGAGTATAGAGTTTTGAACACACAATGTTGTACAAGAGCGGACTTATCACTTAAAACTATTCCTGCCAGCCAACCTTTGGGTGGTGAAGAAAGTATTATTTTATGCAATGTGGAAGTGGGATACCAAATTTATAAAATAAAATAAACAAAACTAATAAAGTGTCTATACATACTGGTTATTAACAACTTATATATTGTATGTATTAATATACTCCTACGAAACTTAAAAAAAAAAAAAAAACTCCTACCTAAACTTACACAATATATTTAATTTTCAGATACATTTCATATTTCATCTTTATATTACATTTTAAGATGCCTATCCATTTACACTCAGTATAATATAAATATAAGAGCAAAAAGTAAATAAACCTTTTCAAACATAACTTGGGAAAACTGCTGGCAATCAACAGCGATTTCTTTTACCATACTAGCATAAAACTAGGTCATTAAATACATAACTCATACCAAATCCACAACCTTAATATGCAAATAAATACACACCTACATTTACGCATGCAACTTGAGAGCAAATTAGCAATCTTTATGCCAAATCTACTATAGACAAGCGCACGAAATTGAACTTAGGCAATGCACTCCAATTTGCCGAACGAGTTATAAATGACTACGGCAGATGAAACAGCGTCATTACGGTTATCTAGGTCGACAACCTACCGAATGGACTCCGTTTTATATAGAAAATGGCTGTGAAGAATACGTAGTACAAGGTTCACGGGTTCTGTCAATGTAGATATGTGATCTATTTTAAATTACGCTTTATTTGAAATGTTAATAAATATATATCGTGCTCATTATAATATACAACGTGACTTTCTGATCATCGTCCAAATTCATACTGGTGGCTTAGTAAGTGATCAGTATCATGGATCAATAAAAATTTTTGTGAAATTCGTAAAATGAAATTTCGACTCCCCATAGTGATTCACTCGGGACTGAAAGTTAATTTCTATGGGAAGCCGAAATTTCATTTTACGAATTTCACAAAAATTGTTATTGATCCAAGATACCGATCACTTATCAAGCCTCCAGTATGAATTTGGACGATGATCAAAAAGTCACCTTGTATATAATCGGGTCTACCGCGATCAATTTTTACCTTTTTACGAAAAGGGGACACCCGACGTTTCGAGACAGTTGCATGTCTCGTGGTCTACGGGAAACTGTTCGTTTGTCGGGTGTCCCCTTTTCGTAAAAAGGTAAAAATTGATGGCAGTAGACCCGATTATATATATTAAAATGTGTACGAAACGCGAGAGTTTAAAATTATATATATATATCATGCTTTTTTAAACTTTATTAAAATTTTTGGTTTCCTTAATAATATTAAAGCAATAAAATACGTTTCTACTCGATATATTTCGGCTCACGGTATGGGTTCGTCATCAGTCGAATCTTTATTTGAAATAAATGTTCCGGCGTATTATTTATTATTATATTTTGCATTGATTAAAGAGATACAAAAACTTAAGTGAATAACACCACAAAAACCACGACGGTAATGACGTGTCAGAAAATTAAACCACATGCTCTACAGATTTTATACTGAAACACTTCCATTAGAAAACTTTTGAAACAAAGCGAATAATAAAATTCAATTCTATATAAATTTAAAAAAAAATTGCATATTCCATTTAAAATTGCATTTACTATGTGAAATCGAAAAAAAAATTCATGTTATTGCAAAAGTCATAAAACACAATAAATTATTATGAAACAAATTATTTCAGAGATATATTTCGGCACCCTGTTGCCCCAAAGTAGGCCGCAATATATCTATATAATAGTTATATGTGTAATTTATAAATTAGGTAAACGATTTATTTGACACATCTGGACACATGTACCGTTATTGGGAATATTTCTGAGAATGTTCAATATGCTTGGGCATTTTCCTAATTACGAGAAATTTAAACGGGCAATATTTTCAAAATTTGAATGTGACATACACACCGAAATTCCAAAATAAGGGTTTCCATTTTTATATGGAACCCATAAACATTATAGGACTAAACCAAGGTATATCTGCTGCTACGACAACCGAAATAGACTTTTGTGGCAGTCTTTATATGGTAGTTTATGGGTGAAAAAGCTGATTTTGTTTTGATTGTGACGTAATATATCTATGTCGACCACTACTGGCCCGTAAATGGTCAGAGAATTGATATCATCTGTACTTACGTAAGAGAGGTCATCTTTGCGGAAAGATTTGGCGTTTTCAAGCAATAAAATGCTTTTTTAGGTAAATTGGAAGGTCATTTAGATTTGTGGGGCGTTCTACATAAGTAAACTTACTAAAACTAACGATTATGTAATTGAACAAGTTTTCGAGTTTAGTTTGGAACTTACTTATAATTTACTTCGTTATGTTTTTCTTATGTAAACTTTTGTTTTACTATGTTAAAATAACAAAGTAGAGTAGGGAGGACATTAAAAAAAATCATTTTTGGCTCTTTTAATTTCGCCAAACATGTTACTACATGTATATTCAACAAAATTATTACATTGTACAATCCTAACTGCTTCCGGCTTAAAGAAACTTGTTTTAGAAACAAATGTCATCCGAAACAAAAGAACGCATAATCTAATTACTATACCAAGTAACGAAGATCGTGTTGCATGGGTGTTCAATAATGTTTTTAATTACAATCCATGTATTACATTCACACTTGGTCCCGACAGATTGATGCTTCAGTAAGTTGATGTAACGTATGATTGATGGCCAGACACACTAATTGCTCCCAATAATAGGCTTTTAAGGAGTAATGGAAAGGCATTTAAAATTGTCCGTTCCTCAACAGACATTGAGAAATCGAGAAACAAAATCTGTTGTTTCAAAAATTTTGGTCGGGTAGCTGTGTAACTTTTCTATAGAACAGCTGATTTTTTTTCGTGATTTGAGTGTTGGTTCCATAGTAAAAGTTGTTCGTATGGACGAGTACTATCGCCAGTTTCCGGGTTCCGCAACTTCATCATAATACTCTGTATATTGTTTGACTACTTGCATTGTGCTTTGACAGGATAACGATAAAATTTACTGATCTTTTTATTTAGGTTTATCTTGTAATCCATCCATCCATCCATCAGTCTAGTTCGTACACTGCTGGACATAAGCTTTTCCAGGACTTTGCCACTCTCGGCGGTCATCCTGGAAGAATTGCCCATACTCACACAGGCAGGCGGGTTGGTGAGCGCGGTGCCGGAACTCTCGCACCTGACGCCGCTGCCCATCACTAGTCTGTTCCATATAAGGCCCGGCTATTAGGGATGGATATACCGCCATCCATCGGTCCCAGGCATGGTGGGCCTCCTGGTTTTTTGCCTGTGAGCTGTTCTCTTACTCTCCCCGAATTACTTCGAGGGGGTCTCCAGGTAAGATGGTGATACCGCCACAGTCGAGCCCGGCATCAGCTCTACCACCTTGTTTTTATCTTGTAATAGCAACTGGGAAAGCTATCCTTCAGTTCAGCCTACGACTCCGGGTTTACTAGTCATTAGGAAACAACGACGAAATGACGAATTAGTAAATTGCAAAGGGTCGAAAGCACACCTACCATTTCGTAATTATGGAGGTAAGTTAATGAAGAAAGTTATGGTAATGATGATTGAAGCTGTCCTGACATTCAAGAGTTTTGTAACTTTGAAATTGAAAAACATTTTTCATTATTTTTATGAGCTGGTCTTGAAGACAACATCGGGATAATTTGATATGATAATATTGGAAGTAATGTGTTAAATTTAAAGAATTACACCAAAAGTTTATTTTTATAATATTTACATACAAACTATAAATTAGAGAAAAAACACAGCACATTTTATTTTAATTTCAATGTGTTCCATCAAAAACAAACAACAAATTTAAATTTTATTATTGAATAAATGTTAAATAAACTGATACAATTTTAAATCCTTCTTTAACATTTGAAATAATAAATGTATTCAAATTTAAGCTTTATTTAAATCCCTAATAAAAATGAACCATTACGTTACATAATAAAGCAATAATAATAAAGTTACGTTCATAAAGTAAAGTCCCATCCAAATAACGTAACGTATTAAGAATGTAATAGATTGAAGAAAAAATCATAATAATTCTGTAAATTACGAATTCAAAGAATTCAAGTAAAAGTTGAAATCGGATTATACGTCCATTTCTAATAAGGAAAAATAGTATCACGTCTCCATCTGACAAGGTACCGGACATCTTCTTAACAATCCTATCATTACCGTCTCACAGATCTTTATTTTCTAAGCTACAGAATTCAAATTCGAGTGTCCAGGTGATATTTCAAGATGGTGTTTTGTAATAGGATGATTCACCGTGACCAAAAGATGATGGGATTACAAGCGGAAGGTAATGATTAATCGTCATTATACTATAACACGCAATAGTACAATGACATTCATTAAGAGATTAAAGCATCGGTAGCAGCCCTAAGTGTTTTCTTTATGCAGCTTTGGGAATTTTGGTATATATGATAATTTGGGATAAAATTACAATAATAAGGTTATTATCGTATCCATTATCTACTCTTTAATCATATTAGATACACGTAAGGAAATAGCGATGCACGCTGCACGGACTACACAGGGTTATATTTGGACCCCTAGCCAAAAGTGAATATGATTTGTGAAAAGAAATGAAAAAAATATTTGGTAATAAAAAATAACAAATTTTCCCTTTTTTAAAACCGCATTTTACGCCACTTTGTAAATCCTAAATTTCCAGGTGCGTTCGGTCACCCTTGCGCTCAAGGCGGTGGTGGGCAATGGGAAGGGTAGTGAGGGGGTGGCTTGGCGGCGCGGGGGCGGTGTACGCGGTAAACAACCGAGTAAGCATACTTTTAATTTGTGTTAGGAAAAGTTAATGAAAAAATTTAAAAAATTATTTTCGTTTCTAATTTCATAAATTGATTGTACTCTTGCAATACTATTATGACGTGAAAAAGTTTGTCTAGGTGTCCATAAATAACCCTGTATAAAAGCAGAAATGTGGACACAGCTTTGTGTAAAGTAAGTTGTAAGCTCGGGCGAACATACGAGTAGCTTCCTGTATCGATAACTATTTTTTTACTTATCGATATCTCCATGTTTTATTTTATTATAATTACGTGCCTTAAATATCGAGGTAGCTCTTATTATTTTTGGATTTAAGTTAGTATAGATTTTGTATAAATATAAAAATCATATCTTTTAATTAATGATAATAATTATTATAAACATATACAACGTGAAATTGAAGTCATTTTGTTAACGAAAACTGATGACAGTACTTGTCCATATAAACAACTTTTACTATGGAGCCAACCCTGAAATCGTAAAAAATATCAGCTGTTCCATATAAAAGTTAAATACCTACTCGACCCAAATGTATGAAACAGCTGATTTTTTTTCACAATTTCTGTGTTGGCTTGATAGTAAAAGTTGTTCATATGGACGAGTACGATCACCAGTTTTCGTTAACAAAATGACTTAAATTTCATGTTGTATAGTAATGATAATCAACATAGTAATAATAAATAAAAACCTATATCTATGATAATGATAAATACTAAACCTATAGATATATGCAAGGTGACTTTTTGATCATCGTCCAAATTCATACTAGAGGCTTGATAAGTGATCAGTATCTTGGATCAGTAACATTTTTTGTGATATTCGTAAAATGAAATTTCGGCTTCGCATAGAAATTTAGTTCCAGTCCCGAGTGAATCACTATGGGGAGTCTAAATTTCATTTTACGAATTTCACTAAAATTGTTATTGATCCAAGATACCGATCACTTACCAAGCCACCAGTATGAATTTGGACGATGATCAAAAAGTCACCTTGTATATACCATTGTTGTGGTAAGCTTTATTTATTTCTTTGGTTTCCTTAATAATATTAAAACAATAAAATACGTTTTTTACTATACAAGGTGAATTTTTGATCATCGTCCAAATTCATACTAGTGGCTTGGTAAGTGATCAGTATCATGGATCAATAACAATTTTGGTGAAATTCGTAAAATGAAATTTCGACTCCCCATAGTAATTCACTCGGGAGTCGAACTTAAATTCTATGAGAAGCCGAAATTTCAATTTACAAATTTCACAAAAGTTGTTACTGATCCAAGACACTGATCACTTATTAAGTCTCCAGTATGAATTTGGACGATGATCAAAAAGTCACCTTGTATATTTTGGCCTACCGTATGTGGCAGTCGAGAGTCGATTGGAACAAAGTATTGGCAGATAAGTTATATAAATTATATAAAAATATTTGATGTGGTAAATAACATAAAGTTTCATAAAATTTCTACAATAACAAAGAAGTCATTTGTCCGTTCAGTCTAAAACTTACAGCCCATTCATACGCGTCATTCAATTGCATAGCCAACTTGAGACATATTATATGAACTGAACAATAAAGTGTCAAAACGACAATAATTCGTACAAGTACTCGTAAATGCCTACGTAATTGTGCCAGTTTCGCTTGACTCTCACTATCTAAGAAAGGAGTCATCGTTTAAGCCGTTAGAAGTATCAAGATGTCAAGTTTTTGCGTTCCACAGTCATTACCGTGAAACTACGCGGCAAGTCACAAAGACCTCGGCAATCGATTGGTTCCGTAGATAATTTCGCGAAGAAACTTCACACGGAGGAAGGTAATGAAATGACGTGCTGCGTTGAGGTAAATATGACTCGGAGTTCATGAGTCAAGGATAGTAAAGTTACTCTTTATTCAATTATTTGGGTTATTTATTTATTTTAAAAAACAAATTATGAATATAAATGAAAAAGTATTAACTGCTATCGATATATATTTCGAGCCACTTGTGGTCGTCGTCAGTCGAATTATAAAAATAGATATTTGACATATAATATAAAAAGACAGATTGGTGACATTTACACGACGAAGAACTTTTTAATACTTAATTCTAAACTATTGGAAAGAGGTGAAAGAATGACAGGGAGATACGTTGCGAGAGAGAATGTTTGTTAGGAGGGGGTGATAGGATTTGTGAGGGGTTGTAAGAGATGACGAGTGTATACTATGTATGTTATGGGGGAATGTGTGTGTTATGTTTGTCTGTTGGTCAGTGTTGTCTGTTCAGTCCTGGTCCGTAGTGAGTTATTTATTTATACAAGGTGACTTTTTGATCATCGTCCAAATTCATACTGGTGGCTTGGTAAGTGATCAGTATCATGGAACAATAACAATTTTGGTGAAATTCGTAAAATGAAATTTCGACTCCCCATAGTGATTCACTCGGGACTGGAACTGAATTTATATGGGAAGCCGAAATTTCATTTTACGAATTTCACAAAAATTGTTACTGATCCAAGATACCGATCACTTATCAAGCCTCCAGTATGAATTTGGTCGATGATCAAAAAGTCACCTTGTATATTTTTTAAATGATACCTATTTTTATACGATTTTAAATACACCGGCACGACTGAATCACCGAGGGGGTGTCAGAGGTGTTTCCGAGTAAGGACTGTGAAATGCAAGACATTAGTATACACCCACGTTTCACCAACGATTTTTACGTCCCAGCGTGATGGGTTGTGTACCCTATTATCGTAGTTCAGGCAAAAATATGGACCCACAAGTTAACGTGCCTTCCGAATCACATAGACTGAGCACTAATGTGCCCCTACTGGATTTAAACCCGCGATCTCCGGATTAGTGGTCTAGTACTCAAACTGTTGATGAACCACAGAGGCGGTCGATTTTACTATAATACAATTAATTTTAACTCTTCTAAATTATATTACAACGGACTTTATTTATTTATTTATACAAGAACCTTAAACCTACTTACAGTTTTATACCAACTCGCAGGTTAAAAACAGGAAAAAAGCTCCCACTGGAAAAGTTGACTTGCGGACATCTTTTACATCGATAAAAGAAAGTTTATATTTGATTTCGTTTAGAACCAATGCCTGGGGGCTATTCCGGAAAAACAGTCGAAGCTAAGCTTCTAGAAGTTGAGTTGAAAATGTATGGAGTTTGACAGATAAAACAGGTTTTTACGGTCGAGAGGGCTATTTCGACAGATTCGGAATTGCCCTCCTGGCTTCTAAAATTCAGTCACTATAGATAGAGCTTTTCTCGGGAGTGGAACGCACGTTCTGTACGTATGCGAGAATTTTACGAGAACCCTAAAAACAGTGATTCAGCGAAAAAGCACAGAAAGTTTGCAGTAATCGTGGTTTGCGTAACTCAAGTGTTCCCCTCATTCAAAAATAGGTTTCAGATTTGAAGAGACTAGTGCAACACTTTTGGGATCCATCCATCCATCCATCCATCAGCCCGTATTCATCCACTGCTGGAGATAGGCCTCCCCAATATTACGCCACTCTTGGCGGTCCTCAGTCATCCTCATCCAGCCGCCACCCACAACGTCCTTCAGATCGTCAGTCCAGCGAACACGAGGGCGGCCTACGCTGCGCTTTGCTGTACATGGTCTCCATTCCAATGCTTTACGGCCCCAACGGTTATCACGTCGGCGACAGATATGGCCAGTCCACTGCCACTTCAACTTGCTGATTTGGCAGGTTATGTCGGTCACCTTCGATCTCTGACGGATATCTTTGTTTCGGATTTTATCCATCATAAAGATATCATGAGATATCCCAAGCATAGCCCACTCCATAGCTTTTGGGATACCCTGTACAATTTAATTTATAGAAAACTTCGTTTGGTCTTGTTTTTAAATTGAATTCGATTATAATAACAGTGGCAGTACCTAATTGGAAGTTACAAGTAAGTTATTAATGATATTTACGAGACAAATGAATGTGCATAAAGATGGTAAACAAAAGACGGCAAAACATTGAAATTGTTCCTCGAGAACCTTCATCTATTGTTAATGTATTCAATGTAAACTTTTTGTTCAATGTTATTCATTCTTTTCTCATTTACTTAATTGAAAGTGAACTTATTCACTTTTGCGTAAAAATAATGGAGCAGTTAAATGATTTAATAGAGTTGTTAAAATAAGTATTGTAAAGACAATACTTGTATTATACAAATTTAAAGAAAAATAAAACGAAAAGATGATGTTCAGAAATTTAGGTTAAACTGTTGATTAATGGACGATTTTGTTTTCCCACCAATTTTTCCCGCCAATTTTGTTTTTGGCTTTATCTCCGAAAGTAGTTGTCAGAATCTAATGCGGTTTTCTCTTTCTAAAACTAGATTTCTTATATGATAAAAAAATATAAGAGAAAGTTATTTTTTTTTCTGTACGGGAGAATTTATATAGAAAAAAGGTTTTGGTGATATTTGTAAAAATATATTTATATTATATTATATACCATATGGATGTCGTTGGAAAGCTAGAAAGACAAGCAACAATAAAAAATAAAAAACAAAGTTGTGATTATTTTTTTTACCCTAAATTTACGCCTACCTTAATTTTATTTTAATTTATAGTTAGAGATATATATGTATATATTTTTTCTTTATATATGAATACACATATGTATATAGTATAGTTAAAGGCGAGAGTAAATTACTAGTCGTGAAAGGAGACGGTCAATTCCCCATAAGCAAAATGCCTTAAGAGTGTACACAAAGATATTGTGGTCTATATTAAAGACCACATTCAAAATAACACGGTTTGACTATCCATTTAAAACGGACACATTTTAATTACTTTTTCTGATAAGTATCGTTTTTATTTTGAGGTTATTTTCGTATGTCATTGCGAAAATAAACATAAGCGCGTTTGGAACGTTTATAGTTGTAACAATACATTTCATGATGATTCTAATGTATTAAAAAGGGCCATGCTCGAAATGTCTGCGTTTTACAGTCCATTAAACTCAAGACTTAATTAGTTGCAGTAAAATGACATTACGAAAAATGGATGCGCTGTGCAAGTAAGCGAGAAAAACCATTTTCGTCACTTTTCCGCACTGTCATTTTACTGTAAAAGTCGGAGTTTAGACAAACTTATTACCCTTGTGTGGATTAGTGAGCGTGAAGGGTAAATCGTTACCTATAATGAAAAAAAAAAAAACGGTATTTTTCCACAATTATTTATTTTTAGTCATCCTCTAAAACAATGAGATAATCGTCCAGGAATTGTGCAGGTGGTGCGATATGACCCTGATGCCTTGCCCAACTTAAGAACCATATTATGGTCATTACGTGGGCACAACAGCCCACGGTTCTGCGGCCGACGATGCAAGTGCAATAATATTGCGCGATAGCATCTCGCCCCTGTCTCTCTTGATCGACCAAAATGTACACGAAATATGTTTTACCCCTAACATGTCTGCTTTGGATTCGCCCACGTAACAACCATGTTGTGTCGGGCAAGACCATGTCAATTAATAATTGTCTGTCAACCTCTCTGCACACTTCCACAGTATATACACCGTTTCGCCTTGTATGTTCACCATAGTAAGAGCGGGCTTGTTTAATTTGATAAGTCCCAAGTGCTATTAAAATCAATTCGCTGTAAGCCATTACAGGAAACACAATATTATTATTAGCTACATTGATGCTCACAAATTGAGCCCGTCTTCTATTTAAATCGTTATCTAAAACAAAATGACCAAGGGTATTATCCATGTTCATTTTCTCCTCAATGATGGCAATAATTTGTTGAGCATCATCACGGTCCCTGATAACTGGATGAAAGCTGTTTGTTAAAGCTGCAGCTACTCTAAAATCTTCCATTAAATGTCTGGAGGCTTGGTTAAAAAACCTATGGCGGAATATTTTAAAATCTCTTTTTATTCTGCCGTTTACCACCTCCACTACCCATCTGCAGATGGTCACTTTACGCGATTCATTGGCGGCGGAGGTGGATAGCTGTCTTTCACCCCGTTGCAAGGACCGTGGAAAGTGGACGTCGTAATTGCATGCTTGCAACAGCGGTATAGCGTCCCTGAAGCCCCTATCCAGAATAAGGATATCTCCTGCCTGAAAATACTGCCGTAATGGTTTCGCAGGGTCCCGTAACTCGTCATTTAAAATGTCGGCATCGGATGTCGTTGCTGAATAGGGGCCCAGCACATCAATAATATAGCCATCGCTCGAAACTATCATGAACGGTTTAACAAGGTTCGTATACTTATGTAAGGAGTATGTGTCTTTTTGGTACAAGTAGTTACTACTTTTCTGGACAAATATATATGTGCCATCCATTATCACAACCGCTTTTCTGTCCTCTAAAGGGCTATCTGGATTACCAAACAAGGCATTTGGTATTAAAAGGTTCCTCTCTGCAACATGTTGCCTTGTTACATGGTTTAAACCCAAATGTAAGGGTACAAAATACTCAGTCATCAATTCTCTGGCTTTGGTGATCATAGCATTAAAAGATGACTTCGGCATATTTAGTAACGTGGCAAGTCTCTCATCTGAATCCCCTGTTCTTAATTTTACTAAATATGCAACAAGAGCTGTCAATTTATTTGGGAATTGAGGGATGTGCATTTCTATTTCCCGGAATTGGTTCTTAGTTCTCCCAAGCCAGTACCACACAATACAGTCTTCCATATCATAAATATTTTCAAAGTCTATGACTGTAATATTTTTCATAAGCGTGCAAAAATCTTGAATTTGTGCTGCTGTAAATGTCCGTATAATCGGTTCCGTCAGAATCAAGTCAGCCCATAGATTGGCGTTTAAGTGGAATAAGCAAATTCGACATCCCAGTGGAACATAATAATTTAAATCATTAAACAGTCTTTTTCTTAGAGCAATCGGGACTAATTTGAGCTCCCTCCGTATGCAATTCAAGAACATGCATCGTCCATGAGTAGAAGCTGCTCTTGAATAATCTGGCAGCGTTATAGACGTATTAAGCGCTGGCACTGGGTCTGGTTGCTGCTCTCTCTGCACTGCGCGCCCTGCCCTCATCCAGCAAGGATGGCAAATGCGGTCTTCTTCTTGGATCTACAAAAAAAGCAGTATTTATAGATATGTTCAAATTCAATTACATTTTGGGCAGAATTTATTAAGCACTCTTATTTTATCTACTTCTTATTCAATTGGAAACTTATTTCAAACTGAGAAGTTGTTATTGTGAACTATTAATTGCCTATGATGAATACAGCTTTTTATATTAAAGCTTACATTTATTCATGAAACTAGTATTTTGGTATTTTTTATTGGATATATCTGGGCATTGTAAAATAAAAGAAGCAGGTTGAGTTAGAGATATAACTGTAAATTATTTAAGTGGATACTTCTCAAGGCGCCTGTTTACTCAATCAAATAGATGTCTTAAGTCGCCTCTGCTCAATTAAGGAGGAAAGGATTAATC
This sequence comes from Ypsolopha sequella, assembly GCA_934047225.1. Lineage (NCBI taxonomy): Eukaryota > Metazoa > Arthropoda > Insecta > Lepidoptera > Ypsolophidae > Ypsolopha > Ypsolopha sequella. The sequence goes on along the minus strand of OW204002.1, from coordinate 3,398,496 downwards.
GTGACCATAGTGATCATAGACTTAGAATCCCTGAAAGAACTCCCCTTCAGGGTTCTTTTATTGTCAAGCACTTAATACGAAAATGCCTTGATCTACGGAATTCTTTCGTGAAGTCGATCATGCAAGTGACGTATTCTGAATATGAATATACGAGATGCAAACATAGGAGTATCCAATTCAAAACCATCTTGTTACAGTGAAAATAGTTTGCCTGTTTCATTAATAATATACTGGTGTACAAATCTCGATTTTCTACAATTCATGCAGACAAGGTATGCTTTGACTTTGGTCACCTGGTGTTAGAGCAATGTAGGTAATTATTCAATTTAATTAACTTACAGAAACTGCATTTAGTTATGTAATGCCTTTTAAATCACATTACTCTGAAGATAGTTAAACATATTCAATGATTTCTTTGCCCATAACTAAATAAACATAGCAATAAAAATAAAAATGCTCACCTGCCGTGGTGCAACCCATCCCTGTACTATTCTTAAAATACTTTCCGGGTGTAAGTTGTGGGTTCGCATGTTATCCAAAATAATACCGCAGCCTAAACAAATGCGTCTATTAGGCGCAGGAACTGGTTGTTGTTGTGCTGTAGCTTCTTGGGGCATGTCAACAGCCACATGTTGATCATCGACAGGTACATGTTGTTCATCGACGGCTACATGTTGTTCATCAACAGCTACATGTTGTTCATCGGAAACCACACGTTGTTCATCACGTGTAACGAAACATGTATGGCATATGAAATTGGTTTCAGTAACCTGTAAAAAGATTTTTCTTATTATTAGGCTGAAGAAATATGAACCAAAGCTCACATACATTTTCTATTGGTATATTGGTATCATTTGGTATCATGATATCTTTGTAGTATTGCCTGTGAATATTAGACTACACTGACAAAGCACTTACTTGACAGTAGCACTTATTTGACAGTTGATTCATGACAGCTTTACTCCATGTACGAGTATGTTAATTGTAGCTCTGCTACACAATCTTAAATGTTAATATATTATTTGTAACTCACCACCCTTGGTGCGATAAGATTTTGAATTTCTCCAAGTAGTGGCACGTTATGCAACATATGTCTTCGGGCTCTAGTCAAATTCAAGCCACAATTTATGCAATGAATTTGAGGAGACCTTGAAGAAGATGGTTCAGCATAGTGTCTGGCAGCCCGCTCAGCACTTTGCCAACATGGATGGCAAACCAAATGTGATGCTCTAATCTTTAAATAAGTAAACAAGTGTTATTAATTCAATAGCACACTATTACCTTTATTTTTCTGTAAGGTCTGGTGCAATGGATGAGGATCTAATGAGAGTATATTGTGCATCTTACCTGTCTTGGAAGAAGCCTTTCTGTAATTATGTTGCGAATATTGCGATGGTGGTCTGTATCCATTCTTAACTCTAGTATCGGGTGCGAACGGGCTCCAAACAAAGAATGATTGCATAAGACACAAGCATGTGGATTTATTGCAGGATTACTATTCCCTCTGATCTCATTGACTGCAGTTTCACATCTTGTGCAAATTAGATCATGGCTCGCAACCTGCAATTAATTTGTAGAGATATTTAGATAGTATAAAAAGGTTGCATATACCTATGGGATGCCTTGCTCTGCTTGGCTCTGTCTTGTATCATAACATTGAAGCCTAACCTAACCTAGTTTTTTAATAAATATTTTGACCTCATACATTATCCTTCTAATGCCTACAGTCCTACAAAAAGGCCTACATCTGACTTGGGGTTAAAGCCCAGGATTTAAAAAAAAATGCACTCTCATCCCAACACCCTTTTAAAAGGACTTCAAGTTTTTACATATTTAGCATATTTGGTACTTATAAAGGGAACCTATGTCATAGGAGACAAAACGCTTTTGGTGTTAATCCCAAGTCAGCGAAGGCTTTTTGCAAGACTCATGGGTATGAATGAATAAAACACTTGTACTGTTTCATTATGTTGTGAAACAGTACAAGTGTTTTATTCATTCATGATTATGTTTCACCAAGAGCCGACAATCGCAAGTATTAACCCATGGATATGATCTTGAAAAACTTCTGTGCGTTAGGTTATATATGTATATATTATATACTTTCACACTTTTTTGTATCCATGAAAATGTAAATATATAAATGTTTAAAAATGGGGGAGACCACCCTCCTAACTATTTCAACCCACAGCCACACCAAATTCCACCAGCCGATATGATATCTAATACCAACCCGTACGCAGTCTCACAGTATGCCAATTATTGCGTTTTACAGCTGTCCATCACTGTAGAGATGAAGTTCTCATCCCACAACAGGGATGAATGTGTATAACCACATAAACATATGATGAAGATTTTGTAGCTCTACGTCTGTCTGCATTGCATGAGAATTTAGAAAAGGAGAGTTATCAATTAAATAGTTTAATGATTTTTCATTCCATCCTGAAGAAAATGGTAGGTAGTTAAGTGGAGTAAATTCTTGCGCACACGAATTTTTTTTGTACAGTGTCGTGCTCGATAAATTGAAGTTCGATCTCTGTTTGCATCTGAATGAAATAAGGTTTTGGAAAATAACTTACCAATCGTGGGGCAGTCCATCGTTGTATCAATAATAAGAGCGCTTCATTGTTTAGAACCACTGTAGCATTATGTACACCGCAGTTAACACAATTATTATCGGGTTCCATAGTCCAGAGTTCACAGCCAGTTTGAGTCATATTCAGCGGGTTCAGTCCGTTATACAAAAGCCAGGTCAGTCGTAATGTAATCGAAATCAAAGTCCAGAAGAAAAGCATGGGTCTTGAAATAAAAACGCAAACGAAAAACAGAAACAGCAATTTACAACAAACGAAAAGACGAATGTGATGTGAAATTGTGAAATGAAAAATGCGTCACGTTAGTGTTTCCAAAACATCGATAGTGTTTCCAAAATATCGATAGTCTAGTAAAATCAATCGATAGTCTGCACTTTATTCATTGTTGCTTTTAATGACCACATCAGGCTATACACTTGCAGTACAACATTAGCCCCTACAGAGAAGAATATAAGATAGGTACAAAGTCCAATGTGTCTTACTTGATGCGGTCTCCACTGTACATTTACGTATTATCTACATCAATGCTGTGGTAGCATATTTAAAAATCATGTTCGTGAATAAAGTTCTTTTCAGAAAAGAAGTCCCGCGGATTAAGGAATTTTCGTATTTTGTCATTGATAATAAGTAGGTACTTTGAAGTTGATAAGTAATACAAAATACAAATACAAAAAAAAAAATAAGTAGGTAGGTATTTTTTTAATGAGGCCAGTGAAAAGTTTTTATTTTAAAGTGTCAGTTTGCAACGATAATTATTTAGGTACCTATTTACTTGTTTAGTTGTTAGAAAAATAAATTAAACCAAGAAAAAAAAACACGTTTTATTTGAGATAAGTACCTACCTAGAACACTACCGCTATAACCTTTTTTTTTAACAATCGATACTATCGGAATCTCAAACAATCGATGTTTGACAACACTACGTCACGTCAAGATAATTCAATTTTTTTCGTGCTGCGTTCAAAGACTATGCATATTTTGGTGCGCTCATAGTATATTTGTGTGCTTATTTTGAAACGCAGCATTTGTCATAGCTGATTTTTGACTCAATAGAAAACAGCATTTTTTAAATAAGTTATCTTCTAATCTGTGTCCGTGGTAATATGAAAGTGAAACTATCTACGAATAAATCTAATAAGAATTATCGTACAAACCAATTTCATGTACGCGGTTAAGGCCGATCCTGGCCATCTCCAAATTTCAGATTGCTATGTTGATACCAGATTTAATGAACTCTGCTAAGATAATGTCTGTGCAATGACTGCGAATTCATACTTGAGACTTAATAAGTAGTTCATAAAAAGGTTTAATTACTCTCAGAACAAAAAAAATGGCTTAATATACCGTTTCGCTCCGAGCAGGATATGTACAAGTAAATTATCGTTTTTTTAAAAGAAGATCAATCTGATCACTGACAGAGTCTCCAGTATGAGTTTGGCTATATCAATCAAAATTATAATATCAATAATACTGCTTGCTAAATTGACATGCATCTGCTATACAATAGCAAAAAAATAAACGGCTTTTACGTACATTGTGGTCGAGTAAGTATTACACTTTTCTATTGTACTATTTCATGCTATTTTTTGTTTAACCCGTAGTAAGTTTCTACTATTTCTACTTGTCGTCTTTTCAGTGACTAAAATTCCGGTATAAAGCTACACAGTACACAGCATGCTGCGCCTGCGCGCGGATATGGCACGCGCACATTCTAGGCTAGGCCAGTAGGCGACAATAGCATAGACACGCTTTGTTTTCGTCATCCGATATCGACTTCAACCTGAATGTAAAGCGCTCATTAAACTGTGAACGAAGAACATTGGGACCACGTGTGACGGGTTCGGCTCCATTGTTGATTTAACGTGAAAGTTTTATCTTGATCCGTTTGGAAAAATTGGAGGAACTGTGTCATTATGACGACTGATTTTTTCTTTGGTCGGCGTTTTAAAGTTTCCGTATGAAAAACGGAAACTCTTATTAAATTAACATTATACCTTTGCAGTATAGAAACACAGAAAACAAAATCTGGGGCTTTTTTTCTAGCTTTAACGTCTTTCGCTTTCAAAGTATCGTGATTGGCTAGAAATTATATGTAGCTTCATTTCTAGCCAATCACGATACGTTTGAAAGCAATAGCGATAGATGTTGAAGTTTGACAATAAGGCCCTTGATTATTCTCTTATTTTTGGAGGTTTGGGTCCCAAAGCCTCCACCTTCCGCCGCCAATGAAGAGGAATTGGAACAATTGAATCAAAGTTAGTTAGTTTAAATAGAAAGTTATTTTATGTTTATGTTTATTTTGTTTTACTACCTAGTTATTTATTTAGTTGATAATCTACTTAAGCTACTCGCAAAAGTTATTTGATTTTACTGTATAAACAGGGACAGGCTCCAAGCCAGCGTTGTGTTTTTGCTCGCAGCTCACAGCAGATGCTGAGTCGCGCCTTTTTGTCACAATATGATAGTTTTTGTATTTTTATTTCGTTATTAAAGTGTGTGTTAAAAACAAATGGAAAATGAATAATTTTCTATTTCAAAAGGTTAATAAATAACAAAATTAATAAAAATGACCACATATGTAAGGCGTGATGAAGCGTATATTCAAACAGATTGCATTTACACTGATGGAATCCATACATGGTGTACAACGTTACTTTACACGCTTTTTTTTACAAAAGTAATTGTTATTTATCTTAAATTGAGTAAAAATGCAAGTAGGTATCTTGTAAGTGAAGCATGCACTCAGTTTATGCTCGAAGAATAAAATTGTTTTTGGCAAGTTTTTAGGTTTGCGGGGGCTTGCGTCACAATAACGAGAAAAAGTTACACGGATGTGAGGAGTTTTTTATGAAGCAGAGAGACTGCCAAAAACAGTGATTTTCTCTAAGCGACAAATATTAGGGCCTTTGAAACAAAATATTAAGAAATAATTATAACAGCCAAAGTAAAACTTTTAGCTATGACAACTTTTAACAATAGTTTGCTATATATATAAACATATTTTTAGCTTCAAATTGATTAGTTAGCTTCTATTGTTAGCTTCAAAATAATTTGATTTTCCATAAGCGTGATATTAGATTATTTTAGGAATTTACCAATTAAAAAGCCAATTGTTTTAATATATGTACCCACTCTTTAGGGCACGTAGGTTTAGCAACTGGTAATACCACTACAAACTAGTATGCAGATACATATCGTAAATTGCAATAAAAAACAAGGAGTTAAAATGATGACGTCATCTTTTAGAAGTATTTAACTTTACTTATTGGTTACCATTTTAAGTCTCTTGACCTGACATCACAAAGTATTATGTAAGTATAGTTTAAAAAGTTTTTACCTACAGCAGACAAGCCAGTGATCATCAATATTCATTCCAATAGAGTCATTGTCAAAGGCCAGGCTCATCAGAAAGAGCTGTTGAGCTGTCAACGGGTTGTCATGTATAGCATTCTTTGATATTGTGGCGCCTTTCCGTAATTTTGCCTTACCTTGGGAGAGCGATCAACTTTGTAGCTTTATGGCAATTGTCTATGCATTTCCTACGTGCTGTGAGAAATCTTAGGTTATTTGTTGAGAAGTGCAAGTGCTTTCAACAATGGAAAGTTGAAAACGCAAATAAAATGCATTGTTTAGATGTTTTTGTTTTGTTAAACAGTAAAACTTTGCATCTTGAGCTGCAACCGTGTTGAAATAAGTCGATTTTTGTAATCCTTGGCTAATATCCCGGAGAAAAAAGTAACCTATACAATTCTTGAGTCGTAAATGTTACATTGTAATAGTCGTAGAGAGCTATAGGGTAACAAAAAAATAAACTTTTGGAAAAGTTGGCAAAATCATGCAGCATCATTTTTAGATGTAAATTCCAATGCTAATTGACTGATATTCGAAAGCAATGTCAGCTGTCGCGGATTTTGCCACAATTTGCCATGCGATGCCATGCTACGGTCAATGGTGAACCTGCAGCCTGACGAGAAAGTGGCATCGGCACGGAATTCGCATCTTTAATGAGCAAGCATTCTGCGAGGTTTGATTCTCAAGTGGCTCTCTGGTTTGACCCGAAAGTTTTAATCTATTATTTACGAGTGAAATAAAAACTAGTTTGCTGCGTCTACATATGAAGAGTCTCCCATAGTCCATACAAAGTACACTATGGGAATAACGAAATGTTTTCTGGGGAATATTTATTTAAAAACAAAAAAAATTAAATAACAGGTAATTAATAAAATTGAATCTAATTAAAATAAGAAAATCCCTAAAAGAAAACTTACCTATTAATTAAACTTTACAAAATGTTTTTTCTAAATGTAAATTCTAAATCACCGTCGCCATTTCTTCGTTTGATTGCTAAGCTAAGACGCTACCCAAGGTATATGCCCTAATCTTTCGGAAAGTTTCCTTTGATTTTATATCTAATTGTAGATATGCTATCAATAGAATTTGTTGGGTATTAAAATTGATAAAATTTTCAAAATAATCACCTTTCATTATTTATTAAATAATATAGCCACAAAGGTCAAGTGCAAGGAAGTACCTATAGGTCTAAACATAAGCTCTAGTCTGTAACAAACCATCAGATTACTACTTCCTCACAAGAGAAGGTACCACGATCGCACCGATAACCCCACCAATCTCCACCACTTATAGACTACTTGCTGGGCCACTATCACCTCAATTACTTGTCAGGTAAAGTTTATACATGAGGCTAAACAAAGAGGTAACTGGCGATTATTTGTGATCTCGGATCATTAATAATCAAGTGGCATAGAGCTAGCTGTATTTTTAGGTTACAACTACCGGGTGGTTAGAAGCACCAAATTTGGTATGAAGGTACCTTAGAGTGTACCAATAAATTTAGCCTAGGAGCCTTCGAAACGTGAAATAGTTCTTTTTAATTTTTCTCATCAGAATTCTTTTTCTTAAAGCTGTAATTGAGAAATTAAAAGTATTTTTTTACTGTTAATTTCAATTCTGAGGGTCAATTATTCGGATTTGTTACAAATATTTTAATTTGTTACATTATATATATAAATAAATAAATAAATAAACTAAATAAATATAAAGATATAATTAAAACAGCTAAAATAAAACTTTTAGCTAAAATCAATGTACAGGTAGGTATACTAAAAGTTCACTATATGCATAAAAGTATTTTTAATGATACAAATACAAAATACAAAAATATTTATTTCGGTAAAAAAACACATTTTAACAAAAACATTGTTGAGGCCTTCTTGTAAGTATAAAAATACTTGTAACAGAAGACGCCAATGATATTATGGTAGTTTCAAAATAATTGGATTTTCCATAAGCGTGATATTAGATTATTTTAGAGACTTACGGCTGGTATCACGATTATGAAGAAGCCAATTGTTTTATAGCTATTGTAATATCATTTAAAATATTTTTATGCATATAGAAGACTATTGGTATAAGTCTTAATTAAAAGTTACACTTTGGCCGTTATAATTATTTCTTAAAATTTAGTTACAAATGCGGACAATAAAACCCAAAGAGATTTTGTTTTCAATTTCATTTCAGAGCGCTCCTATACTACGCAATTGGAATTGTTGACAAGCACACGTGAATTTGAATCAGAATGTATCATACAAATTCCATCCACACCAAGTGCCTACAATCACATACACTCTTGAAATTGTAATAGTAGTTTATGCTACAAGGGCGCAAAGGAATAAATTACTAGGACGATTTAAAACACGAGCGTAGCGAGTGTTTTAAACGTAACCGAGTAATTTATTGCTTTTACGCCCGTGTATCATACTACGTTTTTCAATGCATAGTGTGAGGAAATGAAAACAAATATAATCTTGTGAACTTTAAATTGTGATTGGCTCAAAAGGACTGTATCCAGAGCCGTTGAACAGTGGAAAAAAAGTATGACATCTATGGTACACAGGAAAGGCTGCAGGTTAGACAACCATTTCAAATAAATTAAAAAAATAATAATAATAAAGCCCTAGGGCAAAATAATCGACTTTCTGTTCGGTTTTGATGCATAAAAAGTGGGCCTTTACGAGCACATGCATTGAAAACAAATTAATATAAACTTCTAAAGTACCGACATCATGCCTTTTTCGTCACTAAAGTGAAAATTATTCGGTCACGTATGATTACGGAACCTAGGTTGACTTGTCAGTGGAACGTAGCCGCGTTTCGTTATGTGATGTGTGGTCAGCAGTGATATAATAGAAAGTGTTCAGTGAATATGATCTGATAAATTCGGCACTAAGTGATTAATTTAACTCTGAGACAATGATCTTGTTTACTTCCTGAGTAGCTAGTACGCGCCGTCCATACAGTGTCTATCTATTAATCTTATATTATCTTTGCTATGATTTTTAAAATGCAAAATATATATGTATAAAATTAACTAAAATGAAATTTTTCCAGCTATTTTTAGTATTGCATTGCCAGGGGTGTCCCATAATTAATATCAAAATGTATTTACGAATAAACATGAAAAATACATTCGTATCATCACGATGACGTTTATCGCAGAAGGGATGTTAGAGGTGTGTTCGAGTATGTATTGTTGACTAAAACCGTCAAAAATTCATACTCTCTTTTTGCGTTCCAATCTGTTAGAGGTAAAGCCTTATCGCCGTTCTTGGAGCAATTACCTTCAACTTCAAGAAAATTCCGGAAAACTCATTGGTGCATTCTAGACCAGCAGGAACAGAACCCGCGTCTCAACATTGAAAGAGCAGCGTCCCAGTGACTGAGCTAACGTTGCTTTAAGTACGAAACAATCGATAAAGCAATATTTAAGTACAAAAAGTTTCAAGTATTTTTCCTAGTCGATTTCCGCATACAAAAGACATCAACGCGCGCTCTGGAAGGAAGTTCAATTACCTTTTATTGTTTTTATGCTTAACGTACTTTAGTACAATTGATCAGTACAGTTTAACCTTTTTGGTACAATTTAATACCAAAAAGGTTAAGCAGAAATTGTCGGTTGTCCAGTCTAGTTAAACTGTTGTGGTCCAGTCTAGTAACAGTGGTTAGGTAAATCGCAATTCCTCTTTCACGACTCACCTAAAGTTCAATCTGAAGTTACTAGTCTGTTGAACAGTGTAAAGTATCTGTTATCACGAACCTTTAGAAGGTAGAGAAAGGCTTTGTGCCTCCCAGCGATGTTTTACACAGGAAATTGAATAAGCGGCTGTTTAAACCAAATGACAGTTCAGGATGACCATAGGTTTATGCAGGACTTGTACTTACATTTGTGTAATAAATAACATAAATAATGCCTCGTTTAGAGGTGAAACACGTGTCAAGTTTTGTTTGCATAATTATTTATTGCTATACTTTTTCGTACCTTAATGCGGGACGGTAGGGAAATGCCTTCTCTTGAATTGCATAATCATAAACGATTAGCGGAGAAAAGCATATTATTTTTTAAGTTTATCCGCGTGGATTTGGGATTTAAACAGTTGGGAACGCATTTCATACGCTAAAGTTTACACCCGGTTTCACTTCGTTGTATCCTTAAAAAAGTCTTTTCCAAGTTAGAGGACCTTTAAAGTTTCTGTTTTCAGTGGTTTAGGCTGTGAATTGTCTGGTAGTCAGCCATGGAAATGTTTTATATGACTATTGCAAAATTCATACTAGAGATTCAGTAAGTAGTCTAGTAATTTGTTCAATGATTTTTTGAGAAAAATGCAGAATAATTTAGGCTTCCTATACTAAATGACGAGGAGTTGTCTGTAAGTTTGTTGAAGAGTACAACAACTTTTTTTTTGGATTCTGCAAAAAAGGGTCATTGAGCGTTGGTCCTAACTACCACGTCTACAGCATGAATTTGGCTATTTAAATAAAAGTCACTTTATGTTTATATATACTTAAACCATAAACCCTTTAAAATTTTATTTCTTTATAATATTAAAATTCAATAAAACTCTTTATACATTCGGAAAACGAAACTAAAGAGATATAGTTTACTGAATCTTAATTGTATCTTTCAACTTCCAAAACTAAAGTTGTTAAACTTTACATGTAGCGTACAGGATGTTCCTAAAGCTACCGAGAGAGACCACCCAAACCCATGACTAAAGCCTTGAGGCATTTTCAATATGGGAAAAGATTCAAGTACCACGTTTCATGCAGACCACCTGGTAGGAAACAATAACATGGTGAAATTGAACAAATGTATTATGAACATCAAGCTAATCGCTTTTGTGATTGAAATACTCGCTTTTGAAATTACCTTAACAAAATTATGAAATATGATGAGCAATTTGAGCAATTTCAAGTGCATTATTACCTAGGTGTCTGTAATAAGAGCCACATAGGAAGCAACTTAGTTAAATAAGGATAAAAGTATGTTGTATGTGTGTGTCGTATATATTGTTATATCAATAAATAATATAATAATAAAACTTTTAATGGAATAACTAATAAAACTAACACAATTCAAAACTTTCGAGATAATAATATAATATTCAAAAAAACCAAACATAACTAGTTTTATAATATTATTAAAACTCGCGTGAGCTGACATACTAAATTATTATTACATACGGCTTGAACACTCACGTGTGATTGTTGTTGACTATATGCCAACCGTTTCACCGATACAATTTCGGCATTATCAAGGCGAGTGTCGTTCTTAGGACGACGACGCGGCGTTCACCGTCGTTGTCAACAGTGCCCGTTTGAAGAGTTTGTTGATTGTTCCAGTGACAGTCTACACTCGTTACCAATATACATATACACAGTAACTATATGAGTGTTATGTTATGTGTTATATACATTGATGAAACCTGGTGGATGGATAGTCAGTAAATAATTTAAATTTTGTTGAAATATAGGTATATACATATGAAATTGCCATTTTCTATACAGAATTCGAAGGAAACTCAATTTTCAGTACTAACATTTTTGCATTTTTTATGTAAGTTTATATGTGTATGAATGAGACAAAATTAAGCTAACAGCAACATTAATTTAATTGTTCAAAAGTGTCAGCTGTAAAAAAGTATTACGAATCTTATCATGGAAATGGATGGCATTTAGGACGAACTGTTTTTGAAGGATTAATTTTGATTTTAAAACTGAAAAAAAAAAAATTTTTAATACGTAGATATAAAACCTTGAAATCAACTATCAAACAAAAAACAAATAATTGAAATTTATATTAAACTACAGGAATTATGAACTCATGAATCTGTAAGAAAATTTCGGCCATGTCATATGTAAAGACCTGTACCATATGTAAAGAGATGTCATATGCATTTCATCAGTGAAGTAAAAGCAAGATGAAACTGTTTTGATTGATTACCACTTGATCATGGTGTACGTTTAGATAAATAGTATCCTACCATAGATGTACACCTATTAGTATGCAGGTGTAGGTTTCTAGTTAGTTTTCACTGGAAAGTCGACTGGCTAGGAGCGTGGGAATATACCTACTCGTATATTGATGGTAGCGGTTGTTATTAAAAGTTCAAAGACCGGAACTAAGAGTGAGTGAGCAATTGCAAATTGTGCCCTACAAAAGAGCAATACACTGGAATAGTTAGGTTTAAAAATGTATACCTGGCGCAAACCTTGTGTTTGTAATTTAACCATGAATGTTGTAAACGCCTGTATCAGAATTTAAATTTTGTAAATAATTTGTTGTGTGTAATATGTGTACTGTTGGTGTTCCATTTAAAATAAATAAATAAAATTAACATTATATCATTGCAGTATAGAAACGCAGAAAGAAAAGTAACTCTGGATGTGAGGAGCTCTGAACCGGGAATCGAACCCGGGACCTCTCGCTTGCCGGGCGATTGCTCTAACCTCTGAGCTATCCAGGTCTCAACACAACTCGTGAATTTACCGATGTGCTTTCCCATACTGCAATGTTATTTATAGATACCCACTTTATAGTGAGCCACTTGGCGCCTAGAGGACGCTAGTGTATTCAAAGCTAGTCAGAGACCATTATGCCCTACCGTCACCTGTTACAGTATCGGGTAGTGAAGAATACACATTTCTCTTATCGAAACTATGACAGAAATAAATTTCTATGTTTGAACACTTGGCGATTTATCCATCGCAAGGAGATATAAATTATTAACATTATATCATTGCAGTATAGAAATAATAGAATTAATTTATATCTCCTTGTGATGGATAAATCGCCAAGTGTTCAAACATAGAAATTTATTTCTGTAATAGTTTAAATAAATAAAACCTTTTGATTATATACCTACAATTCGGTCGTTTTTTAAAGTGCAATGTTCTATTTTTGTTAGCCTTTTGGAATAAATAATAGATCAACTTACTTATGTTATTTTAATAATATTTTTTACGCACTTTTAAACAGATTTTATAAGCAGTTTATTATTTACAGGACGTGAGGTCATCATATTAGGTTCAGGGGTCAGATCCTTGTTAGACTTTAAGATGCGTTCATTGTTGTCATCACTACATATTTCCATACAAAAACACTTCTTTTTAGGGTTCCGTAGTCAACAACAAGGAACCCTTATAGTTTCGCCATGTCCGTCTGTCTGTCTGTCTGTCCGCGGCGGCTTAGAGACTATTAGTACTAGAAAGCTGTGATTTGACATTGGTTTACATACTCGTATTTATCCCCCCGATAAAGTGGTAGAGTAAAATGTAGAAAAAAAATTTTTTTTCGGGCCCCTCCTCCTCTACACGTAAAGTGGGGATGATTTTTTTTTCTCGTCTATCCCCTAGTGTGAGGTGTCGTTGGGTAGGTAATTTAAAATATTGGGGATATCCTTTTGCGAAATATTAAGCTTAAAAGTGTTAATTTTTGTTAGAGTCAAGTATCCCCCCCCCCTGCCAACGAAACGGTTGTATTTGGAATATCACGGCAGTAGTATACATAACGAAATTAAAAGGAAAACTATCACAGCTAAGTAGGCTTTACAAGTTAACGAGTACAGATCGCGCCAAACTTTTAGGCCCCTCTAAACACCGGGCGATTCGCATGAGTAGGAACAAAATGTATGGGCCGTTTTTGGGAAGAGCAACTTCCGAGCGTACTAGAAGTTTGGCGCGATCTGTATTAGTTGACAAACTTATAAAATGTACTTGGAGAAGAAGTCCGCATATTGTGTAGGGCAACTATGGAACCCCATATTGTACGTGGCCCTACACGCACTTGGCCAGTTTTTCAAAATGGAAATCTGTGGTGATGACATCAGTGAAGCTCAAATGAAATACACCAATTTTTTTTCCTTTAATAAAGAATATCCACTTATTTTAAAATCTGTCTACTGAAAACAGTTGGGAAAAACTACCTCGAAATGGTTTTCGAATTGTAAATATTGCAGAGAAACAAAAGAGGTCAACTAATCATAATAATTTTGTTAAACTCAATATCAGGTACAGAAAATAGTAGTTTATGCTACAAGGGCGCAAAGGAATAAATTACGAGGACGATTTAAAACACGAGCGTAGCGAGTGTTTTAAACGTAACCGAGTAATTTATTGCTTTTACGCCCGTGTATCATACTACGTTTTTCAATGCATAGTGTGAGGAAATGAAAACAAATATAATCTTGTGAACTTCAAATTATAATTGGCTCAAAAGGACTGTATCTAGAGCCGTTAAACAGTGGAAAAAAAGTATAACATCTATGGTACACAGGAAAGTCTGCAGGTTAGCCAACCATTGCAAATAAATTAAAAAAAATAATAATAATAAAGCCCTAGGGCAAAATAATCGACTTTCTGTTCGGTTTTGGTGCATAAAAAGTGGGCCTTTACGAGCACTTGCATTGAAAATTAATTTAGATGGTTGGTACTAAAAATCATAAACGTTCCTTATAAATCTTATGTAAAGGTAAATGTATGATTGGTAGTTGTCATATCTAATTTGCTAAAAAGGAGTATTGTGTAACCTACCGCGAGGCTCACCAAAGTATCTCTCATTCTGCGGTGAGGTTTCGAGCCAATGAGAGGACCTCATACTGGTAAGAAGTCAACGGTCACTATTTGTGAACTTTGGTTCACTCATACGGAGTTGCAATTCCCACCGTTCTTTTGATTCTGCATTTGTAATCCTTTTTGAAGAAATAAAATATTTACTAAATAAATTTCTACATTTTATTATTTATGATATAAATAAACACTTAAATAAAAAGGCGAAAAGTGCAGCATTTGCATCCTCAAAAACACCATATTTAGACAAAATAAGTAATAATTCATATTTGATTTTAAAAATGAACAAAGTAAATTGTGAATACCATCGAACATTTCCAGAGAACCGATGTAGTACTATTATGTAATAATTAAAGATATTTGACTGAATAAGCTCTTCAAATACGGTTACACCTTTCTGTTACACTTTGTATTTAATTTATTATATTATATTTATTATTAGCCAAATTGCTACACCTAAATCTAGTCTTCTTTAGCACTATTCTTTATGAAATTATTTAAGATAGTACAAAGATTATTAAGCAAATAAATTAATATAAATATGAATATAAACATTAACTCACTTTTCTATATAAGTGTCAAACACATTACATTGGCTGTAAAAGAGCAAGCTTGTATCACAATACCAACTGGTTTGCGGATAGGTTTTTCATTACTTTCTTTGTGCCTCTCAAATAATTGCCAAGATATTGTCTATAAAGCCTACCTAAACTGCCTAGACGTCTTTATGTATGCTAATGCATAGTCTTAGATAACAGTTACATCAACACACGTAATTACTATGCATAATACTTAGAATCTGAGAATTGCCAAGTAATACTTTGGCGCAGCTAATCCAGAGATGTGTGCTCAATTTACAACTTGTTTTGATTGCACAATTACTTGTTTATTGATAACTTGTCTTCTATAAAACACACAAAACAGATATTTATTACCTGAAAACTAACAGTATTTAAGCATACAAAATGAGGATCAAAATCCCAAATATTTAATCTTGTTATTTCTTCCGTCCTCAATAATTAAAAGTTTCAAGGTCCCTACCATTTTATTTCACAATCAAAAGAAGTGCCAAGTGGCTATCAGATCGCATTTATATCTATCTAGCTTTCCCCCAAAGTACGAGTCGTTAAGATATACATATAGACGCTCATCATTTGATCGGTTACATAACTTTAACTTATGGGTTATGGTTAGCTTAATGCTTATGCTCAGTTAAAGTAATAGCAGTGCTTAATAACAGTTTTATGAGTTGTTTCAATGTCTCTTTTTAACTTTCAGAATTTTCTTGTCGTGTATTTAAGTATGAACAGTTTAACATAAACTCGATGTGAACCCGGCTTTGCTCTTATCAATGTATTATTAATAATAGGTCTTTACATATGAAACTGCCGAAATTTTCTTATAGATTCATGAGTTTATAATTCCTGTAATTCAATTAAAAACGTTAATTTAAGTTAATATCAAGGTTTTACATGTACATATAATATTTTTTTTATTTTTAGTTTGATTATAAACATTAAATCTTCAAAAACAGTTCGTCCTAAATGCCATCCATTTCCATAAGATTCTTAATAATTTTCTACAGCTGACACTTTTCAAAAATTAAATTAATGTTGCTGTTAGCTTAACGTTGTTTAATTCATAGGTAACTACATAATTTGGATTTGTCATTTCTAAAAAAAATGCAAAAATGTTAGTACTGAAAATTGAGTTTCCTTCGAATTCTCTACAAAAAACGGCAATTTCATGTGTGAAGACCTAATAATATAATGAAACATAAATAATCAAAAAGGTTTGTTAATATCCATAGACAAAATTATTGGCTTGGTAGGACAGATATTTACTATAGTATATTAAATGTCTGTGGCATGGTAGACAAGTCTATCGGTCAAACCTTAGAAAGGGTCAAACTTCGTAGTTTTAAAAACAAGCACTGTCGTGGTGGTTGTTTGTTGTGAAAAAATAGTGGTTTGTACTTCATACTGTAAATTAGGTACTTAATTGTAAAAATTTAGTGATCTTAAGTGCTAAATTATTATTAACGGTTTTGCACTCACGTTTTTTTTGATAACTATATGTTAATCGTTGTTGACTGTTTTATGAATTCTCGAATCGAAATGAATGTTTGACATAAATTTCAATAGGTTGGGGCAAAAATGCGTCACGTGATTTGTGGACGCCCCCTTGTGATCATAGCCATACCCCTATTATAAATGCGAAATTTTGTTTGTTGGATTGTTGGTTGGTTTGTTGGTTTGTCCTTCTTTTAAGCAGCAACAGACCAACGGATCGACGTGATTTTTGCATAGAAATATTTTGTGGGTCGGAGAGTGACATAGGGTACTTTTTATCCCGCGAAAATCCAAATGAAATCAGACAAAAGCTAGTATCAAATAAATTGGTAGTTTTGAACAATTTCGAACCCGAGATCTGTGCTTTAGTGGTCGACGTTTGATCCATAGAGATGGTCTTTTATCAGCCTTAATGATTTATTTATTACTCATGTCACACCCAAATTTCGTTACAAAGATAGATAATATTATAAGACCATTAACGCTGTTTTTTTAACCTTCCACACAAAAAACTCACATGTATGTACTCCACGTCAATGTCAAATGAAAGTGAATTTATCTTGTTTGATTCGGTTGTTAGTGGTAGGCTAAAAAAAAGTAAAAGTTGACAGGTGTACTGTGTGTACACATATACATATACTATACGTGTTTGTTTGTATGTGCAGGGACAAGATGCTCACAAATTATGACGTTGGTGTAAAGTTGTTCTGTCTGTTGGCTTTCCCGAAAGGTCGGAGTGGATAGAGGAATGTGTGGAGAAGACAAGTACATCTGACATTGATTGATCAATTAATCGTGTTTTTGTGTTGCAAGTTCGTAGAGGTTGGAAGTAAGTGTTGTTAATTAGTGCTGTATTTTGCAAAGCCCGTACCAGACACATGGCAAATGTTTACAAACGTCGGAAATTCTCATTAATAAATCCAGAATCATGAATGGGATTTTTTATGTTTGTTTACATTTGCCGTGTGTCTGGATAATGATTCAATTAAGTCTTCAATTCCCATGTAATATTTGACGTGTGTCTGGATAATGATTCCATTCCAATCAAATCCCATGCAACATTTGAACAAAAATAAGCTTCATGTTGAAAATGTAATAGAAAACCAATACAACCATTATTACATAATATGCTAAAGAATGGATTACATTATTGAGGTAATCTTTCGGACTTTCTAGACCTCTTTTTCCTCAATAGGTCAGTAAAAAGCTCTCAAAATTCATCTTATTACATCACAATTCAACCCATCCAAACATTAT
This sequence comes from Ypsolopha sequella, assembly GCA_934047225.1. Classification (NCBI taxonomy): domain Eukaryota; kingdom Metazoa; phylum Arthropoda; class Insecta; order Lepidoptera; family Ypsolophidae; genus Ypsolopha; species Ypsolopha sequella. Next base: position 3,380,651 of record OW204002.1, on the reverse strand, counting down.
CAGACCATCTCATAGCAAGGCGTCTCCATTCTTCCTATGTTCCCACATCAGAAGTGAGCGTAAGGTATTACACAACTGGTAAAAGATATGCACACTTTTAAATGCACTTAAATCAATGAAAACTAGCTCTTATCTCGTAAGCATTAGATTGAAACGTTTAAATACGATGTGCAGGTAACTTTGTTGGTCTGCAGAAGATAAATTCACGGTTCAGCACCTCAAGGTATGGAAAGATATAAATGATGTGCGATTTGTCAACTTATATCCGATTGTTTCTCTTTTGTTGGGACATTTCTAATAAATGTTTTTTCGACAAGACATGAAGAGATTTCCACAGGCTAAATTATATTTTGATTAAAATAAACAACACAGTTTTAGGTTTGGTGGAAATTAAAACGTTTGCGCAAAGTTTGATTAATTTGAGTTTTTTTTATTATTTAAAACCAAAATATTTTTTTTATGTATTTATATGTTGCTTTCCTATGTATTGTCCCAAATAAATATTTTTTTCTTTATTTATTCTTTCTAAATCGCAAAACAAGGATAATAAAAGAGTAATTATAGTCCAGATATTTATCCAAAATATGTACGTAATAAACAGTGATATTGTAATCATAAAATTAAAAATATATATGTTTCATACATCACTCTTTGATCTTAATATTTCAGCCGTTCGATACATTTCCCTGCATCCAAAAAAATCACAAATGATGTAAATATAATTTTATTTGAGTTAGCTATATTAGGTTTTAGACGATAAAACTTTTACCAAAATGAACGTGGCATAAAATGAAGTATAAAACGAGCGTCATATTTAAAACCCATCCTTCTCATTCCAAAATAATAAATAAAAACACTTTGAAATCGTGAGATTTCTGAGCGGCCCGCTTCCACTGAGCAGGAGAGTCAAGTGTAAAATGAAAGCATCGGATACCCTCGCCTTAAGAAATTTAGACGCTTGTGCCTAAGACAGGGTCAATAATATTTAAAAAAAAGTTGGAAAAAAGGCGCGAAGATGTGATGGTAACGTTTTTTTGTTTTATTGAAAAATTATTGCATTTTGAGTATTTTGATCAACAATAGTGATAGAATATTGTGAATTAAAATCGCCGTAACCAGTGTAGTGTGTTGTTTAACGAAACAAAAGTGCAGGCCGTGCCTTTCATGTGTTTTTTCTAACCCAACATTTTGTTCGTGTTATGGTCTATCACTTTAGCACGAACTGACAAGACAGCGACTTCGACAGGACAGTTCCTCAAGAGAGGATATACAAACACAGAGAAGAAACGAAACTAAAATAAGCCCAGTCAGTATGGGCTTAAGCCTTTAGCCTTTTCCATAAAGGAAAGAAAATAACAAAAAATAAAAAAACAAAACAAAAGTATTACACATAAAGGTTATATAAAATAATGATGACATGACATGAATCCCCGAGGGGATGTCATAGATGTTCCCGAGTATAAACTGTGAATGCAAGTCATAGTTTACACTCCACAATTATCACGTCCCAACGTGATGGATGGTCAGCCCTATCGCCGTACTTCAGGCCCAAATACACGCTTTTTAGAGCATGCAGGTTTCCTTACGATGTTTTCCTTCAGCATTCAGCAACTGGTAAGTAAGAACAAATACTATTCTCATAAATTCCGAAAAACTCATTGGTGCAGGCCCGACCAGGTATCGTACCTGGGTCTCAAGATTGAGAGGCCAGCGTTCAACCGCCTGCTGAGCTACCGCCGCTTATATTGGGATTAATTCGTATATAACATAACCTATCACCCGACTCTGTCGTAATCCACGATTACATTAGTTTGAAACGCAGCCTTCGAAGATGAAAACAAGTGAATGTTCGATAAAATTAAGTAAGTTAGAGCTTCATTTCGAAATGATAGTAATCAGTAACTGGAAGAAGTTATTATATGAAGTGGAGATAAGATAGCTATTACGAGGTGTAGATTTTTTTGAGAGGTCGTTTGAGGTTAAACAAAATGATGGTCGCACGTGACGGAATGTTTGATGCACGTACGAGCGGTCATAAGTAAAGTATAGCTATTACTAATATTACACCATAAGAAAAGGAACTACATCTAGACTGCTATAGCATAAACAATAGTATAGTTTTGTTACTAAAAGTAATTACATCTAGACAGACTACTATAGCATAAACAGTAGTATAGGCCTGCCTTAACTAGACAATGGGTGTTTTTAAATAAAACCCTGTAAATATTAATATAAATTAAACTACTAATTATCCTACATTTTATTCTCCGAAACTACTTTAAATGTCCCGCTATATTCAAAGAAATTCTGAAAAAAGGTTGAACCATACAGTCTCCTCCAAGTTAAAATGTAACAAACGTTTTTATGTAGCCTACGTGAGGGTCAAAATCTTGGAAAGGCGTAACTTTGTGCAAGCTGTGTTCTTTAGAAGATAATTATATTCAAAACTGAGTAATTACTCATACGCGAGAGTTATGCAACTTGTGTTTTTAACATTTAAACGCTATTAGTGTTTAATGTTACATTAAGTTGGTTTATTATAATTATTACGTGCCTCCGTGTTTTTTATTCTCAATGTGTTTCAGTTATTTTAATTAATGACCGTTTAACGGACGTTTTATGAATGCGTAGCGTAAAAATATAACAACAAACTTTAGAAACTCACAAACTCTTTTTTTTAAAGTCACGTATAAATAGTATATAATTGTTAATAAGTAGATAATTTAGTACATGTCAGAATTCATTGACTGCGTGCCTATACTAACATGCACATAATTTCACAGTTGATTTTTTACCACAAAATCGTGGATCAGTTTCCAATCTGTGTCTATCAGAGCGTGCCTCAGTTCTACCTTGACCGTCAAGTTAGCTCAGCTGAGTACGATGACTTGGGACTTATTGTTATCAAAACATTGATTGTTAGGGTTCCGTGCAAGCAATGGAAACTGTTATATGGGATAACAAACGAAAAAATAAGAACTGGACTGAAGTTTGGCGGAGTGTTGTCTTGTATTTTGGTCTTGTTTTTCTGAGACCAAATTGAGGGTATTGAAGAAACCCAGAAATTGTATAGCATACAGTCTATGCTACGTTACGGTATCACATCTAATATCATAGTTGTAAAAAAAGTGTAGCGTTAATGAGGCGTAGATTATCTGTATGTGAAATATGAGAAAGTATCAATTTTTCTTATACATAAACTTCAAGTTAACTGAGGCAGCTAAAGTCCATAGAAATTGAAGGGTGCAAAGTTAAAACGATGAAGGAATGATTTTTTCTTTGTTACAATACAAATAAAATTACAAATACTGTATATATTTATTTGCCAGACTACACATTGAATGGTGGTAATATAAAATGGTATGTCTCGGTATTCAACCTTAACTAGGCATGCAAATATTAATTAAAATTTAAATCTATAAACAAATCATCATACAATTTTCATAAACAAGATCAGTTTTAATACAATTGAATATGTTATGGATACAGTTCTTTCATTACATGTAAACGTTTCCCAAATAAAGATGACATTAACGTGAGATATGTCAGAAATATTCCGATCCCATACAAATCCTATGAAAATATTTATTTAATCCTATGACATGACCCTCGGGCCATGGGGCCCGGGAGCACGACAGCTTTATAAGGAACTGTCGTCGCGACTGATCAACGTCTTCAGAGATTTCAGGGCTGGTGCATACCTCGGCCAAAAAATTGGCCTAGCAATCCAAAAAGGTAATGCCGCTAGTGTTCTGAGTACTCTTCCCTGAGACGACAGCGAGTTTAGCTTAATTTTTATCTTTAGGCATTATTATTTATTAATCCGTTATTAAAGTTTGCTTGTTTGGTTAATGAATTATTATTCGTAAATATATTTTCATTATAAACTCTACTATCTCATAACGTAATCTTATATCCTTCAATGTATAGCGTACACATTTATATACCGGGAGTACATTAATGGTTTTTTTAAAATAAAATCGCATAATCTACTAACCATACCTAACAACTGTCCTAAAGAAACTTATCCGCGGAAATAAAAAAAAATATTTTCATGTTTTATGTTTCGTTACGAATTTTGTATAATATTATATATATATATATAAATATATATAATACCCGGTATACAGTATGTTTTGAAATGTTTAATATTAATGTATAAATTAGGTAATATCTGTGAAATTTTGGAATAAATGTGTTTAATTAAACGGCTGAATTTGACCTTGTTTTGACATAACGAAATGCAGGTTTCGGGACAAGTTATTTTGCAAAGTAGCAATGCATGCTTTCAGCTATTGATCAATGTAAACTAGAATTCAAACAGTGGCCTTGCTTACGCACAGGAAATTTTAAGCACTAGCTTAAAAGTTAAGTAAGTTTATACTTTATTAAATTTTATTGTGCTGCAAATTTGAAATTATTATCGTTGTAAACAATTCTGGGATTGCAATTTAAAGAAGATGTCTTTGTAAATGTAAAAGATAATTTGTAGGTAATATAAAATATGGTACTATAAGGGTATTAAAATAAGTAATAACGACAAAAAGTAGGTCATTGGCAATAAACACCCTCTATAATACAAAATGTTAATAAAACGATTTTCATGTTGAACCCACAATCCAAAAATTAATGCTCATTATATTTGTAGTCATCATTTTAATTAAGTGTATGTAATGTACGAGTATTTGTATGTATTGGTTATGCCTCAATATTACATATTTTCGTAGATCCTTCCCTCTCTCCAAAAATTATATTTGGGGCAACACTGTTCAAAAGTAGACCAAAAGGCAATGTCCTAAATTAAATTTTTGGCCAACCCACGCGTGTTCGTTTATCCTTTTGAAACAAAGGCTGTTCACACACTTGCACCTGTCACTTTCGACACCAAAGACCCTTACCGTGACCTGATACCCAAAGCAGGTACCGGTAACCCAGATTCTTGTATAAAAACTATTTTGTTTACAAGACTATCGTTGGTAAAAATTTGTACTGGTTGAGCAATATATCGTCACGACATGAATCGCCGAAGGGGTGTCAGTGGTGTTGCGAGTGTGAACTGTGAAGTGCAAGTCCACACTCAGCACACTCGCGTTTCACTGAGGGTTATTACGTCCCAATGTCCCTATCGCAGTACTTCGGGCACGAATACACGCTTTTTATGACATGCAGGTTTTCCTGACGATGTTTTCTTTCACCGTTCAGCTAGTGGTAAGTAAAAACAAATACTATGCACATTTTTTGGTTGAGAAATACGAAAGAATTTCGCAAGTTTAGTGTCTGTTTCATGACAGAATGTAACAATAAAAATTTTAATGCACTTGCAGGTTTGAAGAGCAAATAATTGAGAAATATTATGAAAATAAGTGGCTATTTTGTAATTAAAAGCAATAAAAGGTAACTGAACTTTCATTGAGCGCGCGCGTTTATGTCTTTTATATGCGGATGTCGACTGAGGTATTTTTCATAATATTCCGTAGATTATATGTTATGAATTTGCGTGAAGTTAATGATGCTTACATACTCATGTTTATTATATAATAAGCCGTTCAAACTGTATAATATGTTGAAAATATCGAAATTTAAAAAAATATAGCAACCTCTATCCTTAATTCTTTTCATTATTACCACAATATAAGTTTTAATTTTGACGTATCATATATAAAAAAATATTTTTCACCTATTTAAGTAACTTTTCATTTGATCAAAATATTTCGCCTAAAATTAATTATCATTTTTATTAAGTTAACTATTCACTACGTATCTATATTTATTCTATAAGATTCCTTGAGCAAATATTTTCTCAAAGAAAGTGGTTTCCGACTGGACCTGCGCCTGCGCAGCGCGCGTGAGAGCCGCGGACGTCCGGAGCTTCTCTCTCATTCGCCCTACATGTCACTGGTTTAAAAATAAATATATGTTACTCATTTATCCGTATCAAATTTTCGTTTTTTATCAATTTTAAGAAAGAAGAGGGTATTTATTTGGTTTAATCTGTTCATAAATTTAGGTACTTGTTTTTGATACTTTTGTGTCATAATAATTTGTTCATAAAAAAAATCAAGTCATGTATGTTTTAATTTATAACGGAATCCGACTTTTTTATAATCATAAGCGATCGAACCTACCCACTGACACACATAATCGCGAAACCAATCATCGGTAACGACATCGAGCCTGATCATCGCGATACCTTCGACTTTCACTATAAAGAAAGTGGACATCCCTCAATAAAAAAAAAAGATAGAAAAAAATTCGGAACGTACCCATAAAGTCAGCCTCATGATATCCGAACCTTTGCGTCACTGCACTGTATTTATTTAAAAATGTATTTTTGAAAATCGATCGGCACTACACTAGCGCGTTCCCGCGCTTCACTCGCTAGACTGTCGCCGGCCAGTGAAGCCTTCTCGGCGAAAGAAAGCCAGCAACCTTCACATACAACCTTCTTACGTAAACCTCGGGCAAGAACTTAGCGTCTGCTTTAGATGACGATGGGATGATTGTTCTCGAGTTCCTGGTCTTGATTTTGATCTGAAGAGCACGAAGTGAGTTCGGGTGGCTATATTTGTGTGAAAGTCTATTTTGGTCTTCTGTACCTTCTATCTTGCTCCTATTTCCGAACATTTTAATTATGTTCTGCAACTTCGGCTTTGAACAAGACAGGTAGAACCAAGAAACCATTTTGTAGCATGTTTAAGACACTTAAAAGATATAAATTCAATCATAAATTTAATACATAGGCAATAATAAAATTTGCTGAATAATTATTTTCGGTGGTGACCGTATCAAATGATGTATAACAATTGCTAAATATCACCTTAACCTAAATCCATATGCAAGTGAAGCCGCGGGAAACAATTGAGTATTTTTGCTTTCGAAGAGGAATTTATTAAAAACTTCATTATTTATGATTTTCTCTAAATAATTTAAGCAATTAAGCAATTTCGCTACGCGAATTTTATTTTTGTCATTGTCACCCCAACCGAAAAAACGCGCAGTGCGAGAAGGGTGGATTTGGGGTGAAAGGGATAAAAATTCGTTTTACATTTTTACGAGAAAAAACAAAAAGAGCTTTTTCAAAATCATAAATATAGGTTCCTATCTAATAAATTATGATTTAGTTCTGTAATGATTCCTATTCGTCAAACGAGGAGAAAAAGTGTGTTTGAAGACCTCATTTCAATAATTATCTCTACTGAGGAAAAATTATTCAAACATATTTTCCAAAAACAATACCCTAGATTATATTTTCAAATTGCGTATACTAGAAATTGATTACAATTTTCCGTACACAGAAATACACAGAAAAGAAGCACCGTTTTCTTTACATGTCGCCTTAAATTATATTAACCATCAGATTTAGTAAATATGCCAAGGTTCCAATTAAAAGATGGCAATTACTTACTAAGTATTAATAATTAAGATGCTTACAAAACTTACATGATATATCAAAGTGCCGATAAATATTTGTTATTTGAAGTTGGTCAAGAAACATATTTTAAGGAAGTCTTGCTATATGTAAATAGCTAGTAAATAACCTATTGTTTACTAATGTTATGTAAAACAAACAAAGTAACGCGAATTTTATAATATAAGAATGAATTTGAAAGCGGCATCATAAAAGGTTTCTGTATATTTACTACTATACCCATAACCAATTAAAATTTCTTCATGGACAATTCGTTGTTTGTATTCCTCAGACAAATCTTATCGAATCGCTGCCTCCACATATCCGGTAAAAGAATCTCTATATATACTGGCTGTTAAGATAAAGTTGTGGAAGCCGGAATCTGGTAACAGTACTCATCCATACGAACAACTTTTACTGTAGAGCCAACCCTCAAAGCGCGAAAAAAAATTAACTCTTCTATAGAATATTATCTGGGGGCACGGCAGTGCCCCCGCCGAGTCTCGCGGAACGGCCGTACCATCCTTTTCTCGAAGCAACTCACGGCACTTTCAACCCCCCTGTATCTTCGTTGTGGGTAAAGCTAGAAGTCTGAAATTTCAGTAACCAAGAGTACTTACTGATCCTACTTCTTACCCCAAATTACAACTTTGTACCTATATTTGATTACGAAATATCTCAAGTCAAAGTTCCCTTATTTTGTCACTGACTGACTGACACATCATCAAAAGTCTAAAGGTGTTCTAGCAGGCCTACAAACTTGAAATTTTGCATGCGGTTAGTGTTAAGTGTACATTGCAATAAAAAAATATAAAAATGTTATTTGCGGTTGGTAATTTAATATTTCCATACAAAGTCTATACAAAATGTATGTTTCCAGCTACATCTATAAATTTGTATGACACTAGATGACGTTGGTGGTATGCTGCTTTACATTAAAGACATCTACCACGAAAAATTCTACCTCGTGACGCTAGATGGTAAAAAGTGTAAAAAAATGTATACCTTTATTTCCGAAAATAGAGCAAGTAGTAAAAATAAAAAGTAAAACCGTTAAAGTGCGAAAAAAAAAGCGGTAAAGTGCGAATCGAACTCGCGCATAAAGGGTTCCGTACCCCTACACAATACGGGTACGGAACCCTAAAAGTAAATAACAACCATATAGATGCCATAGCAACATTAAGGCGACGAAAAACAAAGCGATAAAACGGTAGCGCCTGACAAACAATTTGGTACCTTTTTAGTACGGAACCCTAATTTTCATTATTTTACTTTAAAGTTCTTACTACAGACTGCCCAAAGTTAAAACTTGTACTTGTATGTATTACCGTTCTAAAGATAGAGCCTTTGTTATAATAATCTGTTCCTTGGGTAAGGAACCCTAAAAAGGGTGGTTTATAATGTTCGATACATTTACAATTAGTCAATTTAAGAAGAGAATATCAACATTTCGTAATTAAGTCACTAAAAAAACGGTAAAGTGCGAAACCGACTCGCACATAAAGGGTTCCGTACCCCCACACAATACGGGTATGGAACCCTAAAAGTAAATTGCAACAACATAGATCTATGCCATAGCACCATCAAGGCGACAAAAAACAAAGCGATAAAACGGGATAAAACGGTAGCGCCTGACAGAAAATTCGGTACCTTTTTAGGAAGGAACCCTCATTTTTTTATTATTTGTTATTTTACTTTAAAGTAGTCTGCCTAAATTTTCAACTTGTAGGTACTTGTATGTATAACCGTTCTAACTATAGAGGCTTTGTTATAATAATCTGTGCTTTGGGTAAGGAACCCTAAAACACATTTAGTCTATTTAAGAAGAGAAATATCAACATTTGGTAAATAAGTCGCTATTAAACCGGATAAGTGCAAGTCGGACTCGCTCACGAAGGGTTCCGTACTACCATCACACAATATGGGTACGAAACCCCAAACCATTATGGTAAATACCAACAATAAAGATGACATAGCAACATAAAGGCGACAAAAACAAGGCGCTAAAATGGTAGCGCCTGACAAACAAATCAGCACCTTTTGAATAAGGAACTCTAACATTTTTCTGCCCAAAATTGTTGTATTATAAAGATAGAGCTGAAACAAATAACGTCGAATAATTGGAACCCCCTTGGATTTCCATTTCATATTATTATTTGCCGTGATAGAGGACAAAGTAACATATATTATGTGAAAATATTTACGCGCTATATTCACCTATAACGGCTGAAGCTGTAGACCCCTGTGATAGATGGATAGACAGCGGAGGCTTAGTAATAGGGTCACGGAATCGTAGGATACGGAACCCTAAAAATCAAGGTAAAAGTTCATTTATCCAGTAAAGCTTACAGGAAAAATAAAGCTGCTAATGTTGTATTATTTGTATATGCATCTTCTATGATGTAGGTATAATGAAATGTCTTTGTACTCGTTAGTCATTGAATAAAGACCAGGTTTAGACATAATAATGTACTCTGTGGTTTAGACTGACAAGCCTGCCTTTCACTTCATGGTCAAAAGAAATATTAACCTGCCTGTTGCATCTAATTGTGGATAATAATAATAATAACTTACCGTAAAAATGAATATTGCAATGTAGCCTGAAATATTGTCCACACCTAGTTGTCCCTATACCTGGAGATGGTTTATGTTGGTTCCATTCTTTGTCATTCTCTATGTATGAGAACATTGAGTCGTCGTATGACATTAGGTTTGCGGTAGTCGAGTATGTGGAAGCGCATTGGGATGAAATGCAACTTTATACGTGTGACGAGCGTGGAGACACATTAACGCTGACCTGTACTCGACAGCAATGATGAAAACTACCACCTACGTTTCCGTATCTGAACTTATGGGAGCCACTTCTTTGTATCCATTTACTTTCGAGGTTTACAAAAATGACCGTTTGAGAGGATCATTTAGTGGCGATCCTGGGACGCCAATGAAACGTTTACAATTCTCTGGTAGTTTCTTAGGTGGTCATTATGAAGTGCTCCTTCCCGATACTAGTTTCTCTGGAGTATGTCCAAATGATCAGTAAAAGGGAGCGGGCTTTAATAAAATCCGTAGCTGACGTGCAAGAAATATTACCTGAGAAGAAAAAAAAGAGGACTACCTACAAAAAGAAATGAGATCCCATCAAAAACATAAAATGTACAAAAATGTCGAGTCTCGCAATGCAATCTTTCCACCGTAAAAAGTTGTGAGATCTTATGTAAAGCCAAGTCTGTTATTTTAGTTTGTATGGAAGCACCTTTTCATTTTAGTTAGTATGGGAGCACCTATTGAACAAATGTATCATTAATTGTTTCCTAATTAGTTACCTACCAACATTAAGTGACTGTATTAATATTAGTCATCTTTATTTCTCTAATAAAATATAGTGACTTGGCAATCGCAGAGCACAAATAAAGCGCTGATGCGTAGTAATATCTTCTCAAATCGCTAACAAATTGGTATTAGGCAGATATGTTGTATATGTTGCTGTGCGATTGCGAAGTCACTATATTTTATTAGAGAAATAAAGATGACTAATATTAATACAGTCACTTAATGTTGGTAGGTAACTAATTAGGAAACAATTAATGATACATTTGTTCAATAGGTGCTCCCATACTAACTAAAATGAAAAGGTGCTTCCATACAAACTAAAATAACAGACTTGGCTTTACATAAGATCTCACAACTTTTTACGGTGGAAAGATTGCATTGCGAGACTCGACATTTTTGTACATTTTATGTTTTTGATGGGATAGTATATTAATTGAACCAATTCCACTGACGCCGACTATAAAATATGTCGAAATATATCTGGAAACAATTATTTTAATAAGTGTTTTTATATAAATATAAAATGTTAACTGAATAAAAAAACAAATAAGTTATATTTAATATTTAACGCTTCTATAGAAAAGTTACATAGCTACGCGACTAAAATGTATGAAACAACAGATTTTGTTTTTTGTTCAATTTCTTTACGAACACTTGTTTGTGTGAATGGTTATTATCGCCAGTTTCCGACTGCCACAACTTCATCTTAACACCTTGTGTATAAAACTCATCGTATGTCCATTTGTCTGTGTGCTCGTTTATTCATGACTAGAGAACCATTTAACGGACTTTGAAAAAGGTTTAAGAGTATGAGTATGTATCAATAGGCTGTGCCTGACAGGGGCGGAGCAGTGATCATTGCTGTCTGTACTTTATTATGAACAATTTTAAGAGGTCGACGAGACCTGAGTGAGAGCGCAAGACTTTAATTTGTCTGTCCAGGCACAACCATAAAATCTACAGAAGTCGGTAACGGATGAATGGCTGACACTATGCAACTACCTGTAACTACTCTCCCGCCCGGTACACGGACGATTGCAACTACCTGTAACCATTCTGCCTCCCGGCACACGGACGAATGCAACTACCTGTAACCACTCTCCCGCCCGGTACACGGACGAATGCAACTACCTGTAACCACTCTCCCGCCCGGTACACGGACGAATGCAACTACCTGTAACCACTCTCCCGCCCGGTACACGGACGAATGCAACTACCTGTAACCACTCTCCCGCCCGGGACACGGACGAATGCAACTACCTGTAACCACTCTCTCGCCCGGTACACGGACGAATGCAACTACCTGTAACCATTCTCCCTCCCGGCACACGGACGAATGCAACTACCTGTATCCACTTTCCCTCGCGGCACACGGACGAATGCAACTACCTGTAACCACTCTCCCGCCCGGTACACGGACAAATGCAACTACCTGTAACCATTCTCCCGCCCGGTACACGGACGAATGCAACTACCTGTAACCACTCTCCCTCCCGGTACACGGACGAATGCAACTACCTGTAACCATTCTCCCTCCCGGCACACGGACGAATGCAACTACCTGTATCCACTTTCCCTCGCGGCACACGGACGAATGCAACTACCTGTAACCACTCTCCCGCCCGGTACACGGACGTATGCAACTACCTGTAACCACTCTCCCGCCCGGTACACGGACGAATGCAACTACCTGTAACCACTCTCCCGCCCGGTATACGGACGAATGCAACTACCTGTAACCACTCTACCGCCCAGTACACGGACGAATGCAACTACCTGTAACCACTCTCCCGCCCGGTACACGGACGAATGCAACTACCTGTAACCACTCTCCCGCCCGGTACACGGACGAATGCAACTACCTGTAACCATTCTCCCGCTCGGTAGACGGACGAATGCAACTACCTGTAACCACTCTCCCGCCCGGTACACGGACGAATGCAACTACCTGTAACCATTCTCCCTCCCGGCACACGGACGAATGCAACTACCTGTATCCACTTTCCCTCGCGGCACACGGACGAATGCAACTACCTGTAACCACTCTCCCGCCCGGTACACGGACGAATGCAACTACCTGTAACCACTCTCCCGCCCAGTACACGGACGAATGCAACTACCTGTAACCACTCTCCCGCCCGGTACACGGACGAATGCAACTACCTGTAACCACTCTCCCTCCCGGTATACGGACGAATGCAACTACCTGTAACCACTCTCCCGCCCGGGACACGGACGAATGCAACTACCTGTAACCACTCTCTCGCCCGGTACACGGACGAATGCAACTACCTGTAACCATTCTCCCTCCCGGCACACGGACGAATGCAACTACCTGTATCCACTTTCCCTCGCGGCACACGGACGAATGCAACTACCTGTAACCACTCTCCCGCCCGGTACACGGTCGAATGCAACTACCTGTAACCATTCTCCCGCCCGGTACACGGTCGAATGCAACTACCTGTACAGTGCGCGCCAATCTTTTAGTCGCCTCTGAAGATAGACGCAAGAGGCGACGCAATAGCCGTTTTACGGTGTCAGGGGGACGTTACAGGAGCTAGGGCGCGGAGCACACCCGCCTGCGTGCCGCACCACACCCCCCGCTCGCCATTTAGCAGGTGTCAACACTATGCGTTAGTGTTAGTGCTACGTCCGTACACTAAACACGCGCGCGTTGCATGAAAAGTACGTTCGTGGAAAAAATTCTATGATTCGTTAAGTTAATCGTTGAATCTGTTTGTGTTGCCTTTATTTGTTATTTTGTTGATTTAGTTTGTTAAGTTTATTGTTGTTGTTATGCCTCGCGGTCGTTATAGCGTTTTAAGGCGACAATGTAGGAAAATGGTGTTTATATTAATTTGTTTTATTTAAACAGTTAAGATTGCACTAAAATAATAAATATATATTAAATAGCTAGGTACAACAAGTACACCTTCCCACTTATAGTAAACATTTAATAATCAACCGTTGATATTATTGTTTCCTTGACTGTACCTGCGCAAGCTTGCACTCGTAACTCATTCAGAGGCGACTAAAAGATTGGCGCGCACTATAACCACTCTCCCGCCCGGTACACGGACGAATGCAACTACCTGTAACCACTCTCCCGCCCGGTACACGGACGAATGCAACTACCTGTAACCACTCTTCCACCCGGTACACGAACGAATGGCTGACACTACGCACGCTACGCACGGCTGACACTTCGTACACTATACACGTCTTCTCTTGAATTCATCAAAACAAACAAATCTTTATTGTGCACCTTATTGAAGATATGAACAAATATTACATGCAAATGTAGAAGATGGTAATAATTGGCGGTGTACATAAAAAATTTAAACTATACAAAAACAAATCTCTAATACTTTTATATGAGAGTAACTTTTGTTGGATGGTAAAGTCATTATTGCCCAGCAGTGAGACACATAGAGGCTACAACAGAAAAAAAAACAGAGGAAATTTTTCATACCATTTTTTTTAAATCCAAAAATGATAATTTTTATTGCCTGTATGTTTTCCATTAAAAGAACCCTATAAAAATAAAAAAATAAAGTCTAAGATATTAATAATATATATCAAAGTTTTATAAACTAAGATTAAAGTAGAAGTAATATAATTTATTTAAGCTGAAGATTACATTTTAAACTAACAGATTAACTAACACTAAAATTTTGTCACATCATGTAGCTAAACCTACTCGTAAAATAACCTCTTCAATATTGCGTTCCAATTTACGAAAGAGTTTAGAGATCGTCTAAAATTATTATGATTTTCATAACATAATGTTGCAATAGTACCTCCTGTATAACATGGATAAAATATATTACAATATTGTGCAATTGATAATGTATTTTATTTCGATGCACCAAGACCCATAAAGCTTAATTTCAAATCCATTTAATTATAATTTCCCACGTAAAATTTGTAAAGTGGAATTATTTTGAGGTCAGTGTTACGAATAACTAGTAAAGATTGACAAAACATGAATATTAAATTCTATTGAATGTTAATTTGTCAATGATAAATTGAATTGCTTTGTAGTAAGTTTGAAATTTAATAAATGCAATTATTTGTCGTTATCCATTGCTTGGAAGCTTAAAGTGTATTTAAAATGGAAAATAAATGTAAGAAGAAAAACATTCTCTGACTTTTTCAAGAACTGAAAAACTTAACTGATTAAATTCAAGTTTTACTACAAATAAAAAAAAGGGAAAAAGAAAATAATAAAGCAGAAATCTTTATCTAGCACGCCCGTCTTTTGTATTTAATAATTATGTATTATGTATAAACTACTAGCCTTTAAAGCGATATGCGAAAAAAATACGGATGTTTCTTTTCTGTGTATTTCGTGAATTACACGGAAAATTATAATCAGTTTCTGGTATATGCATTTTGACTATATAATCTAGGGTTTTGAAATTGTAAAACATGTTTGGATACATTTTCCTCGATAGAAATAATTGTTGAAATGAGGTCTTCAAACACACTTTTTCTCCTCGTTTGACGAATAGGAACCATATACGGAACTCAAACATATTTTATCAGGTGTGTTTTAACAATATGTAGAGATTTGATATTTTGCTAGCTATTTTAGTTTTTTTAATAAAGATATAAAACCAACTTTTTTCCCTTTTGCCCTGAACCCGCCCCTCTCGCACTGCGCGATTTTTCGCTTGGAGTGACAGTGACAAAAATAAAATTGGCATAGCCTCTTAAGCGTGGTTTACCCCGCGGAAATTTTATTAATGAATATGTCTGTAGAGAGTTCTCTAGTTCCCATCCCCAGCGAATACACTATTTGTAGCCTACGTTCAAGTGATGGGTGTAAGTGAAATAATTATTCAAAACAAAGGGGTCAGTGTTGCTACAAGTGTCAACTAATCACTCATACTAGTACATCCACTTTTCACTGCAGATTACACTATTTCAAAGTACTATTTATCAGGATTTTTCATAAGTTAGATCCGTGTTATTTATTGGGATATTTTATTTCATGTTCCGAGTGACCTTGCTAAAAAGAAAGCGTGCAAAAATTGCGTTCTTTCTAAAGACTCCTGTGTATCAGATGAATATTCAAACAGAGGTTTTGACTGTATTTATTAAAGTAGCCTATAAATATTTATATAAAAGCCTGATAACTTGAATTTTCTAGACTTTGCCTGATTTTCTCGGATATTTGCATTCTTCTTTATACATATACAATGGAATGGTCGGCTGTCTACACGTATACGTTAGTTTTCTTTTAATTCTATAAACCACTCGACTAAGTTTGAATAATTTTTATGCGGTTATCTGGGAAGATTTAACATTGCGATTTGATCCATTGTGGCTGGACAGGCTTAGAAACAATAGCTGAGATGTATTTACTTTAACTCAGGGCAGGCGAAGCCGCAGGAAAAATATAATATAACAAAACAAGATCAGGCAAGGCAATTAAAAGCTTATGATGTGTTCTTTATTTTTTTTACGAATATAATTTAAATAACATAATGAGTCCTCAAAATACCAAAATAAAAAAGTTTTAAAATTAAATACACTGTAAAAGCTTTTGATGTTTTTTGTTTTAATATAAATAGGTAATGATATATATGATAATTTAAATATAAATACTGTTATCTCAAGATATATTTCGGGTCCGACCTGGACCCAGCATCAGTTGAGTATATAATTATATACATATACTCGAAATATATCTTGAGATAACAGTATTTATATTTAAATTATCATATACAATCATTACCTATTAATATTGAAACAAAAAATGAAAATAGCAAATTTTAAGCGGCGGTAGCTCAGGGGCACTATGCTGGCCTCTCAATCTTGAGATCCAGGTTCGATTCCCGGTCGGCCATGAACCAATGAGTTTTTCAGAATTTACATGCATAGTATTAGTTCTTACTTACCACTTGCTGAATTGTGAAGGAAAACATCTGCATGCCCTGAAAAGCGTGTATTTTTGCCCGAAGTACGGCGATAGAGCTCACCACCCATCACGTTGGGACGTAATAATCGTCGGTAAAACGCAGGTGTACCGAGTGTGGACTGTGACTTGCATTTCACATTTCACACTCGGACCACCTCTGACACCCCGGGCTTCATGTCGTGACGATATATTTATTTTTATTTATATAGGTTTAGGACTAGACTGGTAGACGTTTTACTTTGAATTTCTATTGTTTGGAATAAAACTAATAATTATGAAATAAATAATAGTAGTTTATGCTACAAGGGCGCAAAGGAATAAATTACGAGGACGATTTAACGATTTAAACGTAACCGAGTAATTTATTTTTCTTACGCCCCCGTGTATCATACTACGTTTTTCAATGCATAGTGTGAGGAAATAAAACAAATATAATCAAAGAAAACAATTTAATTATTAAAATTGGAAGTTACATTGTTACAATTATGCAAGTTAATGATTGGCTCAAAAGGAGTGTATCCAGAGCCGTTAAACAGTGAAAAAAAAGTCTTACATTTATGGTACACAGGAAAGGTTGCAGGTTAGAAAACTACTCGTAAACATAAAATTTAAAAAAATAGTAATAAAGCCCTAGGGTCAAATAATCGAATTTCTGATCGGTTTTGATGCATAAAAGCGGGCTTTTACGAGCACTTGCATTGAAAAATTAAATAAATAAACAAGAACCATGAACATCTACTTAGAACTACGAGTATAATGTTAGCATAATGCAGTGTGATAACTTGTAGGTCTTATTTATTTGCTCGACACTGTAATGTACCTATAGTGTAGGGTACCGGTTTTCATGCCCGTAAGTAGGTATTTTGAGTTTGTAGCATAATGTTTTCGTAAGAAAGTCCAAGTCACAAATCTGGTTTTAATTTTAGGCCCTTTTAATAAAAACATGCCATGTACTTTTGTGATCGAGTAAAGTTGTAAAAGTAAATGAGGTAGAGGCCACGAAAACAGCGATTTTAATAACTTAAAGCGTTCAATTGCGAATCAGGCTCGTGCACCTATAGTTATGTTTTTCATACATTTTAAAAAAAGGTAGGAAAATGACATTATTATTATTTAATTCTTTATAGTACAAATTACAAATGTACAATGGGTGGACTAAAGATTGATGCGACGGAATGCATGCCTAAACGCAAAACTAGTTTTAAATAAAAAGTATTGAATAAATGTAATTGATGGCATTTGGCGACCTAGTTTAATGTTAATTAGGCTTTTAGGCTAAGCTGTGTTTATGCTTTTCATTATAAATGATCCTGCACAACAAATATGAACACACTTTAAAATTGTTGTGCAGGGTCATTTACAAATGAATGCATAAAATACCACAACTTTGCAAAAAAAGCCTAATTGACAATAAACTATGGTCGCCTAATCATATCTCTTTAATACTTTTTGTTTAAAAATAAGAATAACAATCATAAGTTTTGCGTTTGGGAACGCATTCCGTCACATCCACCTTAATGCTAAAAGCATTTTCTCCCAGCTATACCGTCCGGAGGTACAGGATAAGATATATAGGCGTGCAGTGAAAAAAATCATAGAAAATAATTGTTTTTTGTTGGTAAGAATAAAGAAGCGGGTTTTGGCAAAGATACAAACGTAAATTATTTAAGTGGATACTTCCTATGCCACCACTTTACTCAATCACAGAAGAAGTAATCTTAGAAGAAATCAATGGCAGCTCATTCACTTACGAGGCTATTGAATTTTTTATTATTCTGATCAAAAAACATTAGAATTTCAAAATTTAATTTAATTTTTGATAAGGTTTATACTGTAAGTAGGTAAAAGTTCTGCTGTAAAATAAATAAATAAATGATTTAAAATAATAATAATTAACATTTGACTAAAAAACGTAATACTCTATAATCAGAAATCAAAATATCCTTTGTTCCAAAAGTGACGCACAGGCTCTGAACATGGCCTTCATACAAGATATGAAAAAAGAAGTATCCACTTCAAAAGATTGTTTGTATAGCTAATGAAATACATTTGCAGCAATATTAGTAACAAAGAGGGAAATCTTTAATCAGAAACTAATTTTGTTCTGATAATAAACTTTATGGGTTTTATTAGTATCTTAATTAAGCCTACTGACCTCCAAACTTCATTTTGAAGATGGCGGCACCCAATGATGGTAATAAGTATCTTGCTGCAAGAATTATGGTTAATATGGTCGCGTTCCGTTCCGCTTTGTTTCGCTCACGAATTGGTTTCAGCCCTACTGCGGAAATTTAAGGTTCTCCCTGCGGAAATTTGAAGTTTTCGAGAAATACTTCCCTATCAATTTTCTTCATAGAACAACAGAGGTCGCCTCGTTCCGCTCCGCTTCGTTTGGCTCCCGAATTTATGATCACAACAAGCAAGAATAGTTCCAAATAAAATAACCAATTATATAACCTTGCAGTCCAAGTAATAATATGACTATTTTTTGCATATGTGGTAGAAAAATAGTTAAATTTCGCCGTTTAAAAACGGCGTCGTCAGTTTCTAAACGCTCACTCTTTTGCAGTTTGACTTTCGGCAAATTGAAAAATGCCCGCCGTTTGTAAAATGTCTTCGTCACTTTCTAAAAAGCCGAAATCGAAATTATTTCACCAAAAAGTGAAAAATGGTGCAACGACGAGCTGAGCGAGGAGGAGCGTTTTAGGTTTACATGTAAGTACACATTGGGAGTCGAGCAAAGCGAATCGGAGTGAGGTAACCCTCAATACTTCTAACCGAATTACTATATCCCTATCAGTGAGTCCCTCGCCTCGTACACGTGCAGTTACTGTACGACGACAGCATTCGTCAAATAGCAAAATAGCGAGCGTTTAGAAACTGACGACGCCGTTTGTAAACGGCGGAATTGTACAATTTGTTTGCGATACATATACATAAAATATCAAGCTGACTAAATATGAATTTTTGTCATGAGATGCAATCTGGGACAAACTACGAATGCCTTGCCTACTTTCACTCTCCCACTTCCTGGGCGAGCGCACTTTATCCTAGACTAGATCTCATTGACACATTCCATCAGACGTGATAGGGGCCAAACGTATACCAAAAATAAGCTTTATCTTTTAACCACTTCGTTGATTGAGGTAGACACAGCCATCCATAAGTCGCTAGTTTCGTGGCCACCGCCGAACTGTATCAAAGGACACTCCGCTCGAGCAAGGTGGTTGTTAAGTATGTGGATATGCGGGTAGTTACATAAATTGGGTTTTTGGGGTTCTGTTCAGAATTTAAAACCAGTTCGGTGTCTTTCTGTTCTCATAGTAACATAAGAACTCCAAAGCTGATTGGCTGGTAGAATTTCTGTAGCCACGATCGTGTCGGAAGTCTATTGTTAATTGTTATGGAGAATCAATTATTCTACTGGTTAAGTTGAAATTAAGCTTACAAGTAGAGACTTAATCTGTTTCCAAACAAACGGGTGAATTCGTCCAACATAATAATATACTTCTATTGTTATATTTTCATCTTGCATTGAACAAGTTAATCTGGAATCCGCGAAATGCTACTAATACAAATACTAGCGGTGTTACTACAAAACGGTGTTTAACTTTAGACAGTGTTTAAATCTGTTGCTGTCACTTTTTTACGATATGTAAGAAAAGGCGACAACAACAGATTTAAACACTGTCTAAAGTTAAACACCGTTTTGTAGTAACACAGTAAATGTTTATTGAAGTATATTTCTAAACAGATAATGGTATCGATTTGGCATAACACGTCTTAGCTTATTTGACAGAACTAACCTTATTTTAAGCGTCCTGTCTTTTTCTTTCTTTATCGAAAAGACAAGGACAGAACGCTTAAATTAAGTTTAGTCCTGTCAAATAAGTTAAGATGTGCTTCACCGAATCTGTACCAATATCCACTAAACATTATTTCAGAGTTCATTACCACTAGAAAAGATCAATTAGAAACACAAGTAAGACAAATACTTTGAAAATAAAATAAAAAACGGTGGCGCAGTCAGATGCGCACTTGCCGTGTAAACAAAAGGTTGCAGGATCAAATCATGGCCCGAGGGACTTTTTCAAAACATTTGTCTTACTTTAAATTATCTTTTCTAGATTCAAATCTACTCTAAATAATGTTAAGATTATCCAAAGCGAACAATTTCGCTATAAATCATACAAGGTGACTTGATAAGTGATCAGTACCTTGGATCAATCACAATTTTTGTGAAATTCGTAAAATATAATTTTGACTCCCCATAGTGATTCACGCGGGACTGGAAGTGAATTTCTATGGGAAGCCGAAATTTCATTTTTTGAATTTCACAAAAATTGTTATTGATCCAAGGGACTGATCACTTATCAAGCCTCCAGTATGAATTTGGACGATGATCAAAAAGTCACCTTGTATAATCTTAAATAACATCCATCTTAACGGAACTCGTACATTCTGTATGACGTACACTTTACGGCGTACATTTTACGTGACACAACACACCTTGGGGTCTATTCACTTGCAGCGGACGCAGTTTGTTCAATATTGAGGTCAAATATTGTTGAGATTTGTGGCCAGGTATGTATCCAGAATTCAGCTTTACGGGGGGCCAGCGTCTGTCAATTGGTATTAACTCTCTTGGTTATTATTATCGCTAAAACAATACTTTAATAAATATATATAGTATGCCTTAATTAGCTTTTTATTTATAATTACACAATATAACTTGAAATATATACAATAAATAAAAGAAAATTATAACTTGAAATATATTTCGGCCCTTAGTGGGCCGTCATCAGTCAAGTATTAAAAAATTAAGAAAAATATTGTCTTTTTTATTTTTTATAACTATGGTATATTCGTAATTTTTTTATATTTGACTGATGACGCTAAAACAATAGATACATAAACTTCAGACTCCAGATCGTGGCTCAGATCCATCTTATATATTAATTGCCGTTAAAAATTAGATGCTCTAATGAACTTGTCATGTAATTATATAGCTCATATATTTTTATGATTATCACAAATTAAGATGTGTGTTTTTATTGAAATGCATCGCTTTGGATGCTTTAAACATTCTTAGAGTGCAGTCAATAGCGCATTTGCTGTGTAAGCAAGAGGTCGCAGGTTCGAATCCTGGACCGAGGAATGTTTTCAATTACTTGAAATTAGTTTCATCTTGAATTAAAACACTTGTACTTGTAGTTTCACTTTGTGTTAACTCCCAACCGGTTTCGGATTTTACTCCATCTTCAAGGGAAGATCTTAATTAAAATATTTTACATGACTCCAGGCACTAGCTCTGAGCAACGTAAACAATGATAATTATCGCTAGTTTATGCCCAGACGCATTTATATTTATATGCGTCTGGGCATAAACTAGCGATAATTATCATTGCTTACGTTGCTCAGAGCTAGTGCCTGGAGTCATGTAAAATATTTTAATTAAGATCTTCCCTTGAAGATGGAGTAAAATCCGAAACCGGTTGGGAGTTAACACAAATAAAGTGAAACTACAAGTAAAAGTGTTTTAATTCAAGATGTGTTTCAAGTTTCACCAAGTGCCGACAATAGCAAGTATAAATTTTGAAATTAGTTTCTTATTTACCCCTGACCCCTGAACCCCCTCCCTAGATACGTTCCAGATAATGGCATTAAATAAGAGCATTATAATGCAGCAATCATTTTATTTTATCATACATCGAGATGATTATTCTAGATATTGTTCTGCAGCATTTAAATTATAATGCACTGACAAGGACAAGGGCATTCAAAATTACAAAACTTACTTGTATCTACCTATTAAAAATCCAAAAGATAGTCCGATCAACGAAGTTGTTGACGTAAGAAACAATAACTTTGATTTTAACTCACATTCACAATGTGATTATGTTTTGTCATTTGCGCGCCTGAAGGTCGTTTGCTGTCGCCACATAGTTTCTTTTACCTAATTACTAGGCGAATATCTGAATTGATTGATATTTTACTAGCTGATGTAATACTGATTATAATAGTAGGTAAATACATAAACTGAATAAGTACCCACAATATCGCACACGCATGTACGATCCTCTTTCTTATAGCCTGACCTGATTAACTGAATCTGATTACTGGTCTTATAGTTGGGGGGAATCTCACATCCTCACCCCTGTGGCCTCCAACCTCCCCTACAGCCACCCCATGCCTCGCTTGCAGGGATTCTCCTGCTACTATTCTTTAACCTCTACCCGCAGGCAGTCCGACGCATCGGTTCTGATAACTAGGGCTTTTCCCTCTGATACTGAATATTTATTGACCCCTGCCCGCTGGCAGTCCGACGCATCGGTTCTGATAACTAGGGCTTTTCCCTCTGATACTGAATATTTATTGACCCCTGCCCGCAGGCAGTCCGACGCATCGGTTCTGATAACTAGGGCTTTTCCCTCTGATACTGAATATTTATTGACCCCTGCCCGCTGGCAGTCCGACGCATCGGTTCTGATAACTAGGGCTTTTCCCTCTGATACTGAATATTTATTGACCCCTGCCCGCTGGCAGTCCGACGCATCGGTTCTGATAACTAGGGCTTTTCCCTCTGATAGGTAAGTACACTGAATATATATTGCTGTGTCACTTACCTCTACTCCACTGTCCACGCACACAGTTACCCTTTTTACTGTCCAGGCGGCGACTGACGGCGTGCGCGCCCGCGCTCTCTCCCCCGCCTCGTCCCGCGCTAGCCTATAGCTACCTAGAGGTTTCGCATTCGCGACATTCCCCACGAGGAAGAAAAAAATAATAATAATAATGAGTAGAACACACTGATTGTAACTGATTAGAAATTTAATAATAGTTCTAGCACTCATATTATTACATCTGAATCACTATTCTACTGTTCAAATAGTCTTATCATTAACTGTGACGTCCACTGCTTAATCTTCTCCCTGGCTTTGACTGCTGTTGCCCTAGTTGGTCGCTTATTGATGTCTGTTGTTGCCGCTTCCGGCATCTTTTGTTCATTGTTTATTACAGGTACCTCACGTTGACCTTCGTCTGAATCCGAATTAGGTCTTATTGACTGATCAATCTGATTGACCGCCTGTCCCATCTCTGGTACTTCGGAATTTTCGTTAACTCTAATAGCATGATCATTTGGCACTGATAATGGTACTGTATTCTGATCATCGTCTAGTTCAAGTGGATAAAGATGGCCTATGGAGCGTGTTAACATTTCTCCTTCAGGTAATTTTACTTTGGCCACTCTTATCTGTCCATCCAAACCCTTAAGTAACTCTGATATCTGGCCCACCTTCCAATGGACTCTATTCCCATCTGATTTTATCTGCACGGCCTGCGCCATTCTGGGTACAATATTTACTACAACCCGCGGTTGCTTCTGTCTGTTGCTCCGCTCACGAAGACTGGTCAAATACTGATTGGTAAACATCTTTGAGAATTCTGATAGGATAATCTGACCACGTTTCCAACCTTCAATCAGATTGGACTTGGTTGCAGTAGCTGATTCTAAAAAATCGCGATCAGATATCTGAGTGGTTACTGATCCACCTACACGTAAAAAGTCAGATGGAGTCAATACGTGTTCTAACTCAGCACCTACTGTTGTCAAAGGTCTAGTATTTACAACGGCTTCAAGTTCTTTAATTATAGTACATAGCTGGTTGTGATTTATGAGATGTTTGTCCAATGTCCTCTTAAGACTGTGTTTTACTACACCTATCAGTCGTTCATAAAACCCTCCGAACCATGGGGCTAATTCAGGAATAAACTTCCATCGCACATTGTTCTGTATGCAATAATCAGAACTCAACACATCACCGGTTAGTTTAAACTGAGTAGCGTTATCTGATATAATTTGCTGTGGTAGGCCTCTTACTGCGACAAATCTCCGTATCGCGAGTAAACATTTTTCAGCTGAACAGTCTTTGACCACTTCCATGTGAATAGCTCTAATGGTCAAGCAGGTAAACAGGCACACCCAGCGTTTTTCCTTAGTGGCTTCTACAAAAAGGGGGCCGAAATAGTCAAGACCCGTAAAAGCGAAAGGTAGACTGAGATTCACTCTCTTTGCAGGTAAATCGGGAATCGGTGGTAGTTTGAAAGGTCCATCACCGTATTTGACACATCGCTGACACTTTCTGACGACTTTCTGAACCGTCGCCCTCCCATGTGGAACCCAAAACTTCTGTCTTAATAAGGCTAAAGTATGCGAAACGCCTACATGGTAGTTTTTAAGGTGTAATTCGGTTATGATTGTATGTGTAAACTCTGAATTCTTTGGAAGCAATATGGGCTCCTTCTGATTATTTGTCCAGTCTGTCATTGAGTCATCTCAATAATCCGTCCTGATCTTTGTACAACTGGAGTGTTCTTGATAAGTCTGTTGTGATACCTTCGACCTCTTTAGGAAAGTATTCGGCTTGAATATTTAGTATCTTCTTAGTTTCGTCATCTACAGGATGTTCGTTACTGTCAACTGCCATTGGTTCCGTTCTATCTAAATTTGTTTCAGTTGTATTATTCTGAGTTATATTTGTAAGACCATCCCCGGCCAAAAAAGTTTCAATCTGAACATTATCTGAGCTATGAGATTTTAGCCATAGTTCCGAACTTTCTGACAAAAAAACCGGACCCTTGAGCCATCTATGATACGAGTCTACACGCTGCGCCCTAGTACCTACGTCTGACGGATTGAGTTTAGTCGGCACATATCTGATCTGTAGGACTTTATTTTGCTTTTATCTCATTAATTCTACGCGAAACAAATGGCGGAAGCAATTTTTCTGATCTAGACCAACTCAAAACGATCTGACTATCAGTCCATAAAATTTGTGCTTCGACCCTGAGACGCAAAAACTTCATTACGTAGTTAATAAGTCTGCAACCTATAAGTACTCCCATCAATTCTAATCTTGGAATCTGTAAATTACTTTGTTCCTTTAAAGGGACTAATCTAGACTTGCCAATAACAAAACTGACAATATTATTAGTGCCTAAGGAACTGCGTATATAAACTACCGCTGAGTACGCTTCCATAGACGCATCCGTAAAACAATGAATTTCATGTTTTATGTGATCACTGTCGTCGTTTCTATTTAAACTTTGCGCGTAATATCGATTTACATGAATTTCTTTTAGATAAGAAAACTTGGATGCCACCTGGCGCCATTCGGTAAGTTGATCATCACTTAACTTATCATCCCACTTGTTTTTCAGCTTCCATAATTTTTGAAAGAATAGTTTTGCTGGGAGCATCACAGGCACTGCAAGACCACAAGGATCGTATACTGATGCAATCATCTTTAAAACATCTCGTTTTGACTGTACCATGTCTAAATCATTATTGTTTAGGTTAGACTTCAAATAAAGATGGTCATCATTTAAGTCCCATATTAAACCTAACACTTTCACTCTTCTACGACCCTCTGTCCGAAGTTTGTCTGGAATGTGAGTCATAAGCTCTTTAGAATTTGAATTCCATTCGCGTAAGTACATCGACAAGCAATCAAATGATTGTCTTGATGCTTCGTATAGGTTAAGTGCGTCTGAGGTTGTCTTTGCACCTGTAACTATATTATCTACGTATATATCTTCCGCTATTTGTTTCATACGGACGTCATTTGACCGCGTCAAGTGAAGTCTGATAGTGGCGTTCAAAAGAAACGGACTTGATATAACACCGAAAGGAACTCGACAAAAACGTAAATGCACAATATTGTCTTGAGTAGCTTCGCGACTTATGTTTTTATCTCTGAGTTATCTAACCGCCTTATCAAACTATTGAGGCGACCCAAAGCTAACCCTAAATTATTGGAAAGATCCGGTGGAAATTCATTCCAAGGCCATTTAACATGATATCTATTGTCCTTGTACTGAACAGTTTCATTAAACTGTTTTACTGCCTCTTCATCGCGAGTCGTTTTTGGAGAGTCTGTAATACCTAAAGATTCAAGGTCCCACAATTTTTTAACATCTTTTAACTTTAATGGTAGGTCAGGTTCGTTCAGTTTGTTGTCAAACACTTCATTTGACTGAAAATAAGTCAACACGGTTAACTGATCCGAGTTGTCATTGACTTCGCAAATTTTGCCTGACCACACCCAGCCAAAATCTGAATTTACTAAGAAAAGATCCTTAGACACCGTAATCTTTTCATGCGACATGAATGAATGATAATAGTCATTACCTATAAGTATGTCTATTTTGTCCCCACAAGATCCATCATCCGCTATGACAACGGAAGATACCCAAGGTGGCTTATTAAACACCGGTGCTCTTACACTATTCGTAATGTGAGGTACAACATTAGCATGTAAAAGCCGTGAGATACCCGTACGAGTTGTGATTTTAAAACTCACTACTGAACTTTCAATCTGATGTGGTGATTTCGCGCCAAACGTAAATATCGACAAGTTTAATTTTTTGGCAATGGGTAAATTTAGTTTATTAGCAGCGCTACCGCAATCCAACAAAATTCTGCCTTGTAGTCGTGTAGACCTAGTCTCTGGATTGCTAACCTCCACAAGGCAAGTTTGCAACTATGTTGTGCTAAAATCTGATCGAATGTGTAGGCTATCAGTCCGTATTGCGTTAGCAGATGACTGTTCAAATTTTGTGGGACATAATGCACGATTATGAATGTGAGATTTGTTACAATGTCTACATTTCCTTTTATCCCGGCAATTAGACGCCCTATGCCCTTCACCGAAACAAATGTAGCAACGACTTCCTAGTCGAGATTTTCTCTCATTCAGTGTTTTGTAGTTCATACATTCGTCATTGTAATGATCTTGTTTACAGAATATACACTTACTAAATTTCTTTTTAGATGGTTCACTGGTCCTATCAGAGTTGTCATAAGGTCTTTTGCGCGAGGTTAATTTAGATCTATTGAAAATTTTATCATCAAATCTAGGTTTGTTATTATCCTTTTTAAAGTTTGTGAATCTGCGTTGATTATTTACTTTTCTATTTTCTTCCGACCTAACATGTAAAGAACCTATTGTGAAATTATCTGATCTTTGTTCTCTTTCGACATTAGTCGTATCCATTTTCGTCTTATCCACCGTCGGTTTCTTCAATCTGTTCGATGTTTCTCTAGCCGATATAATATACTCCAAATATTTCCTAATACTGTCAATTGATTCATCTTCTTGTGTCATTTTCAATTTTAATTCATAAATTAGGTCTTCAGGGAACTTTTCCATAATCATAACTCTGAGGTGGTTATGATTGACATCTTCCCCCAGGGAACTAAGTACTCTAAGGTGTCTCTCAATTTCATTAAGAACGTGCCTGCATTCTTTGACCTGATTGGACGATGCTGCTTTCACTCTATACAGCGCTACATAATGAGCATCAATAATAACGCTAGGTTTGCCATACCTTTCTTTTAATGTGGTGACTGCTATGCTATAATTTTTGTTAGTGGTATCTAATCCTTCGATAGCTTGTTTTGCATCACCATCAAGAACCGATTTAAGATACAATAATTTATCGACTTCATTGATGTTCCGGTTATGTACATTCGACGAAAACTGGTCCCAAAATGGGTACCATTTCAGAATTTCCCCATCAAATCTTTGAAGCTCCATTCGTGGCAAGTGACGAGCAAAGTTAATATTACCACCAATAGTAGAATCTGAATCACGGTTTCGGTTATTCCGTCTGACATTAACTTCTACTTCTGATATCAATTCTTCGGCCTGAATTTGAGTTGACGTGTACTGCTTAATTTCGTCAATGTCGGGTTCTGATACTGATTTACAATAATTCTGAATTTCCGCAACGAATCTATCATTGGCACCCTTTAACTTGGACCCACTCAATTCTAATTCATTAAAATTGGCGTCACCGTCTGCAGACTTTTTAAGTTCACACTGAACTAAGTTTATACAAGATAGAAGAGATTCGTAAATTAACTTCAAACGGGTTCGAATGACTTCTTCCATTTTAAATAAGTACCGTACCTATAAGGTGCAAGAGATTGGAACCTTTAGCCTCGTATATTGTAATGTCCAAATCCTAAAACAAATTTTATTATAAATTACACAACTCTCAAATAAGTACCCTAATTTAAAAAATTGTCTAAATAACTGGTCAACCACCAGTGTATTATTTGAATTTAACTTTGCGATACACCAATTCGTTGTTAAATTCAACAGTGATCCTATTGTACATAACAAAGTCAATGGATTATAGTATCTAAATAAATTAGTAGGTATCTGTATTAAGGATAGCCGTACTGCCTTAAGGAAGGCCTAAGCTCCCCCTCTTGTTCTGCCGCCCTGGGCACTTGCCCACTTGACCCTACCGTAAATACGGGCCTAGTCTTTCACGGAATTAACCATTTACTATCGGTAGGTACTTACCTACTTTTAATCGAAACAAATTAGACAATTAATATTTCGGTAAGTATTCAAAACCACCTCTTGCTAAAAAATAACAATTCGTGTTATATTAACACAGCTCTGGTATTAAATTTCTCTTAAAATATCCGCACTAATATCAGCTCAATATTCGGCGTGGCAGGTCTCTTCCCACACTTTGGGAATCGATCCATTCTAAGCTACGCTACGCTTACAACAAATGATATTTTTTAACCACGTGTAATTTTTTCTACCAGACTCACGGCTACATTCTTTAATAAACAAGAATAGGGAAGTACGTGCCGCTCGCACTCAATACTTAATGTCATTGACCTGTCAATGCTCAATGTACTTATCTATTCTAAGTTTATAGCACAATAAAAAAAAAAAGGTAGGTACCTACGATTCTGTCGTTCGAACTTATTCGAGAAAGTAACAAAAATCATGCTCCGTAAAGAACTAGGTACTTACTTACCTACATTCTTTAAAAATATATTTAGATAGATGGTAGTCTTTATTAGCTGAAATATCGAATTATCGATAGACAAACTTGTCTTTCAAACCTTCCTTAGTTAAAGAACATTATTAAATCGAGAAAAAAATCACAATAAGTAGGTTATAAACGCAATTAAGTACTTAAGTATCATAATTAAGTGTCTGAACTTGAATTCTTTAGACTAATAATGCAACATTTTAATACTTAGGTAGGTAAGTACGTCTTTCTGTCTGATCTGTATTGCAAAAAATACACACGCTTTTATGCGTAGGTACCTGTATCTCAACAATACATACGCTTTTATGCACACCTTCATCTTAACAATACACACGCTTTTATGCGTAGTAACTGTTTTTATGCACCCTTGCAAAAATACGCTTTAATGCGTAGCTGCTTTTATGCACCATTTCATAAATACGATTTTATGCTTCATATTCTTGGACGAATTATTCGATCCCAGCATCTCCACCATGTCGCCACATAGTTTCTTTTACCTAATTACTAGGCGAATATCTGAATTGATTGATATTTTACTAGCTGATGTAATACTGATTATAATAGTAGGTAAATACATAAACTGAATAAGTACCCACAATATCGCACACGCATGTACGATCCTCTTTCTTATAGCCTGACCTGATTAACTGAATCTGATTACTGGTCTTATAGTTGGGGGGAATCTCACATCCTCACCCCTGTGGCCTCCAACCTCCCCTACAGCCACCCCATGCCTCGCTTGCAGGGATTCTCCTACTACTATTCTTTAACCTCTACCCGCAGGCAGTCCGACGCATCGGTTCTGACAACTAGGGCTTTTCCCTCTGATACTGAATATTTATTGACCCCTGCCCGCAGGCAGTCCGACGCATCGGTTCTGATAACTAGGGCTTTTCCCTCTGATACTGAATATTTATTGACCCCTGCCCGCAGGCAGTCCGACGCATCGGTTCTGATAACTAGGGCTTTTCCCTCTGATACTGAATATTTATTGACCCCTGCCCGCAGGCAGTCCGACGCATCGGTTCTGACAACTAGGGCTTTTCCCTCTGATACTGAATATTTATTGACCCCTGCCCGCAGGCAGTCCGACGCATCGGTTCTGATAACTAGGGCTTTTCCCTCTGATACTGAATATTTATTGACCCCTGCCCGCTGGCAGTCCGACGCATCGGTTCTGATAACTAGGGCTTTTCCCTCTGATACTGAATATTTATTGACCCCTGCCCGCTGGCAGTCCGACGCATCGGTTCTGATAACTAGGGCTTTTCCCTCTGATACTGAATATTTATTGACCCCTGCCCGCTGGCAGTCCGACGCATCGGTTCTGATAACTAGGGCTTTTCCCTCTGATAGGTAAGTACACTGAATATATATTGCTGTGTCACTTACCTCTACTCCACTGTCCACGCACACAGTTACCCTTTTTACTGTCCAGGCGGCGACTGACGGCGTGCGCGCCCGCGCTCTCTCCCCCGCCTCGTCCCGCGCTAGCCTATAGCTACCTAGAGGTTTCGCATTCGCGACATTTGCCATGAATGTACCTATTTGCTCTTTTTAAAACTATTACGATAAATTGATGCTGGCTAGGAGTACCACATCTCAGCTGAATGGATGATGAACGAAGATTTAACCGTTAAGAGGCTATGCGAATTTTATTTTTGTCACTGTCACTCCAAGGGGTGGATTCAGAGCAAAAGGGAAAAAAGTTGGTTTTATATTTTTATTAAAAAAACTAAAATAGCTAGCAAAATTTCAAATATCAAATATCTATATTAAAACACACCTAATAAAATATGTTTGAGTTCTGTATATGGTTAATATTCGTCAAACGGGGAGAAAAAGTGTGTTTGAAGACCTCATATCAAGAATTATTTCTATCGAGGAAAATTTATCCAAACATGTTTTTCAATTTCAAAACCCTAGATTATATAGTCAAAATGCATATGCCAGAAACTGATTATAATTTTCCGTGTATTTCATGAAATACACAGAAAAGAAACATCCGTATTTTTTTCGCATATCGCCTTAAATGCATGAGATTTTATTTTTGTATGAAATTGAAAACAGTGATAGAAAAATACCAAAAAAATATGAAAAAAATTATAAAATAAATATTTCTTGATTGAAAGAGGGTTTTTACAAGTAAAAACAAGAAAAGAAAAACAAATTTAATTTATTCTAAAAATTTAATTTTTTAGTTTTTCTTTTTTTGTTGGGTACTTGTAAAGCTAAATTCTTCGTCACTTTAATATCAAAAAACTATAAAAATATATGCAAGCAGAATATTTGTTAGATATTTTTTTAAAAGCTCTCCTTGACGATTTTCCCGCCAAAATGCGAGAAAATACAAAAAAACAAAGGAAAATAAATGAATTAATTTAAATAAAAAAAAAAAATAAAGTTGTTGCCAAACATATTTTAAATAATAAATAAAAACTCCTTTGTGCCGTTTTCGACCCAAGATGCATTTAAGGGTTAAAACTGGTGCGTTGGAATGCCAAGTTAAAATTAAGTTGTCTTATTGGATTATTACCCAGCTATAATCTATAGAATTTACTTAATCACACTTTTACATAATGAATGGCTTTTAATATAATATGAGTGTCATGGAATAATTAATAATTATTAGTAGCTAAGTAGTGTAAATAATTATAATTTATACTGTAAGGTGTGACTCCTTGATGGAACTTCATTCTAACACTAATCAAAGACTTCTTGTACGAGTTGAAAAAATATTTTGACATTTATCTACCCTAAGACTTAGCTATACTTTTACTATTAACCTATTCCAATCAGCCCGACGATGTCAAATAGACGAAACTAGTCGCAATAATTAAAGAAATAAAATAGTGGAACTCGTACAAGAAGACTTTGATTAGTGTAAATAATTATAATAAGTATATTCTCTCCCAGAAAGGTTGATAACCAGGGAGTTGAGATATCACACCCCTTCTATCAAAGGTTGATAACCAGGGAGTTGAGATATCACACCCCTTCTATCAAAGGTTGATAACCAGGGAGTTGAGATATCACACCCCTTCTAACAAAGATTGGGGAGAATAGGTATTAAGTAACTGTGTTTTTAAATTTTATGCTATAATGTCAATTCTCGGACGAATAAGTGTCAATTCTTGTGTCAATTTAATGGTTATTGTACTTATTTTAATAATAAAAAACCGGCCAAGTGCGTGTCAGGCCACGCGCAGTATAGGGTTCTGTAGTTGGCCTGCACAATATGCGGACTTTTTCTCCAAGTACATTTTATAAGTTTGTCGACTAATACAGATCGCGTCAAACTTCTAGTACGCTCGGAATCGCCCCGTGTTTAGAGGGGACTAAAAGTTTGGCGCGATCTGTACTCGTTAACTCGTAAAGTCTATTTAGCTGTGATAGTTTTCCTTTTAATTTTGTTAATATACTACTGCCGTGATTTTTTTCACAGCTTCAAATACAACCGTTTCGCTGGCAGGGGGGGGAGACACTTGACTCTAACAAAAATTAACACTTTTAAGCTTAATATTTCGCAAACGGAACCCTAAATCGAAAAATGGTCTTCCCACACTCCCAATATTTTTAAATTACCTACCCAACAACACCCCACACTAGGAGATAGACGAGAAAAAAATCATCACCACTTTACGTGTACGGGAGGTACCCTAAAAAAAATCAATTTCAAAATTTTACTGTACCACTTTATCGGCGTGATAAATATGTATATCCATGCCAAATTACAGCTTTCTAGTACTAATAGCCTCTAAGCTGAGCCACGGACAGACAGACAGACAGATGGACATGGCGAAACTATAAGGGTTCCTTGTTGTTGACTACGGAACCCTAAAAACAGCTGTAATAATAATAATAATAATATATTAGAATGTCTCAATGCCCCTTTGACCTTTGCAACAGCTTGGCTGCTTTATCAATAAAGTAGCCGAGAGGTCCTGTCAATGAGGTCAGAGACCCTGATTGAGATCAGTGGCTCAAAGAAGAAGGGTCCGACGGACCCTGCATACTGATGAAGCTTAACAGTCGAAGGTCGAGGAAATGGCGCCATACGTGTTGAACTATCTTGAAACATAGGAGATTCGTTGTTATCATATTGTAGAATTGGGTATAACATGAAGTATGAAATCGAAAGTCTTAAGGATATGGGTGAGGCAAAAAAAAAACAGTTCTGGGCGTGGCTAACTCATGAACATATATTTTTAGCAACGAGCGGAGCGAAGAGGAGCGTGTGAGGGGGAGGAGATTTACATGTGAATAATGTTTGGGAGCCGAGTGAAGCGGAGTGGAGCGACCCTTGTAGTTTTAACAGAATTCATGGTATGCCTGGGCCTGCCCA
Organism: Ypsolopha sequella; assembly: GCA_934047225.1. Classification (NCBI taxonomy): domain Eukaryota; kingdom Metazoa; phylum Arthropoda; class Insecta; order Lepidoptera; family Ypsolophidae; genus Ypsolopha; species Ypsolopha sequella. The sequence continues at coordinate 3,346,772 of OW204002.1, read as the reverse complement.
GTTGTTTGACTGACTTTCTTTCACACACGGAAATATAAACATAAACAAAATTACAGTAAAAAGATGTACATTGGGGAGCTTATCTCTAAACAGAGATTTCTGACAGCAAAACCATCACAATAGGAAAAAGTAACATAAACGGAGTAATCATACACGTTGTAGCGTTATTTTTTAAAAAAAAATTATGTTTTTAGCCACTACATATTCACGAACGTAATTTCGACCTAAATTTGGACTGCCACCAGGCAAGCCTGGTGACAGCCAAAAAAAGAGGTAAATCTGGATAAATAAACCGTATAATTTATCTTTAAATACACAAAAAATAACAAAACCGAAGTAAGAAAAATATAGTACAAAACACAATAATATCTAAAGAGTATCGGTACAAAGGAACTTATTAGATCAAAAAGGAAATTATGCTTAATTCCACTTATTTAGGATTTTGATTTCCTTTTAGCTTGAACGACGCATTTGTTCATAAAATAATGGATTTTAAAATTTGGTGGCGAAACTAGTTTTTAGGATCCCAGAAACTAAGGTTGCACGGAAGTTTTGATAACTCTTAATCCGAAAGAAAAAGTAATATTAAGGTGTTACGAGCAATCGTTATCTAGCTTTACACTAAGGAATAAAAATAATTGATGCTGAATATTAGGCTACAGATACTAAAAACCTGGTAAGGGTCTCTTCGTGACTTTGGGTGTTTCCGGTGTTCCCGGGAGCAGTCGATGAAGCTTGGCGATTTCTATTTTAATATCGGAAGCTTTAGCTCACCAGGGACGTGGTCCTTACATCAGGCCTCAATAGGTACAACCGTACGAGATGGCGGATGGAATTCAAGTTGAAATGAATAATCAAACTGGGGAGAACCAGAACCCTTAGAAAATACCTGAAGGGTCGCTGTAAAGAAATAAAACAACAGCGTCAAGACATGCTTATGAAATGAGGGAAAGGAAATTAACGTATTGGAAACGGGACAAAAAGGATTTTCAGAGAATGAAACCAAAATTACACAAAACTTACCAGGAAACGCAGAAAAACTGGCTTTCAAAATGCTCAGAGCAAATGTGCTCTGTTTCAAGCTTTTAAATTCCAAATTTTGTTATTTTTGTAAAAGAATTTATCCTTCCTCTGTCACGATCTTCTTTGATATGAGAAAAATAACAAAAAAAATCTGACAAGATCATTCTAAATATTCGAATTCGAAAATTCAGAAAAGCAGCCAACGATAAAGAAAGACTAAAAATATATAAAAAAGGTTGAATACTTGTAGCGAATGCTACAACGTGTACACAGAGAAGAAGAATATACAAAGAATTATACAAGTTTAATTACAAAATAAAAATTTATATCAATTATTAAATAGATTCAAAGAATATACTACTATAAATACAATATATAAAATATTATAAATATACATAGTGTGTAATAAACTACATAAACATAAATATAATTAATATCTATCTATTCAGATTGTGAGAGGTAGTGTTCTTTAAGCTTTTATTAAAGGAACCGATAGTTAGACAGTCGCGAATACTATGCGGAAGATCATTCCATAGTCGGACTGAATGGACACTGAATGAGTTTCCATAAGCACAGGTGTTATGTGTAGGGGTTTTAAGGAGGGAGAAAGTCCTGGAACGTAAGGGTCTATCTCTGGAGATTAAAAACTCAAAACGTTCACGAAGGTAACTTTTTGTTGAAAGCCAGTAAGTACGTGTTTTTCAAAACTTGATTCTGAAAATAAAAAACAAGTTATTGATATGAGCCGAGCTCGGGCTCAAGCTTTTTTGCTCAGGCTTCCCTTTTCATAAATTTCACCCTACGTCATTGCTGGGCAGATCAAGATATGCCCAATTCTGCGATGTGCCGACGACATATACATATTTCTCGACTTTCCTCTTTTGACCTACTTCTAACTCGATAAGGCTTTTTATAATGTATTTTTTATTTACAATGTCTAGACAGAGACGACGATTTTAATTTAGTAATTAGTAAGTTTATAAGGTGATAGAGCTGATGCCGGACTCGACTGTGGAGGTACCACCATCTTACTTGGAGACCCCCTCGAAGTAATTCGGGGGAGAGTGAGAGGACAGCTCACAGGCAAAAAAATCAGGAGGCCCACCAATATGCCTGGGACCGACGGATGGCGGTATATCCATCCCTAATAGCTGGGCCTTATATGGAACAGACTGGTGACGGGCAGCGGCGTCACTGGTGCGAGGGTTCCGGCACCGCGCTCACCAACCCACCTGCCCAGCGTGTGTGAGTATGGGCAATTCTTCCAGGATGACCGCCGGGAGTGGCAAAGTCCTGGAAAGGCTTATGTCCAACAGTGGACGAACTAGGCTGATGGATGGATGAAGTTTACAAGATAAATACACCCGTATTATATACATATATCTCTCTAGCCATCTAAAGTTTGTAAAATATGATGTGGCGATTAATTTCGTAATTTTAATATCTAAAATTCCGTTCTCATAATTATAAACGCGCATCTATCTAACTTTTGTAATAGGTAATTAAATAAATAATATTTTTAAGCCTTTTTTTGGCCTTTCATTGTTTTAAATATATTATGATATATAAATAAAAAAGTATTAATTTGTTTCACAGTATATTTCGGCAAACTTGTGGCCGTTGTCGTCAGTCGAATAAGTAAATAAAAAAGATATTTGACATGTATACAGGATGCTTGGTAATTCGACATATTCCTTGAAAGGGGTTATACTAGAGATCATTTCCAACGAATTAAGTCCTATCAACTAGGTGTCGAAAATGAATGGTCTCCGAGTTACGAAGGTTTTTATATTATTTTTCAAACTTTCAGACTAATAACCAAAAAAAAAAAAAATTTAAAATAACTATTCCTCTCTCATCACTTATTTATTATATTTCTGATCAATGGTAGATGAGTGATCATTTATAAAAAATACGTGCCCCGAATTCCCACAATCTCAGAATTAAAAGGTCTTAAGTGGAAAGAAAACCTTTTTTATTTTGTAATTTTTGAAATATCGACGTGTCTTACTTGAAAAAAAAAACATTTTCGACCCCTAGTTGATAGGCATTATTTGTTAGAAAGGATCCCTAGTATAAACCCTTTAACGGAATAGGTCGAATTACCAAGCACCCTGTATATACTATTTGTTGACATTGACACATAATTGTAAACTATTTAATTATAAAATAGAAGCAAAGTAGAAGATATTGTATGACTAGATTGATGGATGTCTAATGCTTGTAATGCTAGTAACTGTCCACACTCGTACCCCCACGTTTCACTTACAATTATTACCTCCCAACGTGATAGATGATGAGCTCTATCGCCGTGCTTCGGGCACAAATGGACCTGAAGCTTAACGTGCTTCCAAAGCACGCAGAACGAATAATAAACGTGCCCTACGGGATTTGAACCGGCGACCACTGGGTTTGTGGTCGAGTACTCGAACCACTAGATCACAAAGGCGGTCGTGTTTGTATGATACACCGATACGTTAATTATTTTTTCAATGCCAGTGCTCGTAAAGGCCCACTTTTTATGGATCAAAACCGAATAGAAAGTCGATTATTTTGCCCTAGGGCTTTATTATTATTATTTTTTTAATTTATTTACAAAAATTGGCTAACCTGCAACCTTTCCTGTGTACCATAAATGTTATACTTTTTTTCCACTGTTTAACGGCTCTGGATACAGTCCTTTTGAGCCAATCATAATTTAAAGTTCACAAGATTATATTTGTTTTATTTCCTCACACTATGCATTGAAAACGTAGTATGATACACGGGCGTAAGAGCAATAAATTACTCGGTTACGTTTAAAACACTCGCTACGCTCGTGTTTTAAATCGTCCTCGTAATTTATTCCTTTTCGCCCTTGTAGCATAAACTACTATTAAATCGGAGTGGTATTACCTAAGCTCCTCTTACATATATATAATAAACTGTGTTATGTAGGTAAAAGACGAACAAACACAATTTTACGAGCTATTATGATTATGACATAGCAGTAAAATCAAAGCCTACACGAAGCGTGCGTGCCATACATTATGTGTGTATAAACTTGAAATGATTGTGGGTTGGTTATGAAAAACTAACATTTTCAATTATAATGACAGTGTAGGCACAAAGGTCAAAAGGTCAAACAACCAAACTGACCCGAGTTTTATTTTTGGGTCGGTTGTGTAACATTCGTAATTAATTTAAAACAACTTTTTGGTAATAACACTAACTGTAAGGTGTTAATTATATAAATTCATTAAAATATTAAGTTAAGCAAATTATTACACTAAGTAATTTTATTAATTACCTAATTTGCATTTACATTGCAAGCTATTATGAAAATAAGTCACAAACAAATTTGACTTTTTATAAAATGTGATGTCTTAATGTGACTTAAGGTGGGCCGTCCCGCTCAGCTGGCATAAAAATGCTTTAGGTGTTTGTGACGTCATGGCTTTGATATCAATGAAACTTTGCACACAAATTTATATATGTTTCTCTTCCCACCCCACATCGCACTCCGACCTATCGCAAGATAGCTAGATAATCAAAAAACGTCAAATTTGTGGAATGGTTTCAGGTAAAAACTGTTTTCCATGAAACGGTAACCGTTTAATTATATAAAAGTGCATAAAATTAGTCTTCTTTACATGAACGACGTTGGTATTTCTCTCTTTTTTTTCCAGTATAGATAAAAATTTTACAATTTGCTAAACTTTGCGTAAGGACGAGGCAATATTCATAATATCCTGACAGGTATTGTAATGGTGTTTCATCAAATTTTGCTTTTTGGGCTGTATATAGACGTATACGTAGTTAGATATCGCTAGATAATACTTATGAAAAACAATATTATGAAAATAAGCTATTGACTTCACATTCAGTCTTTTTCTAAGAATCTTAAGAAAAATCCAGGCTTACAGGGGCCTCTTAATGTATTATTCAATTATTTACTAATTTTACTGCAATAATATATGCTCCATTTACATTAAAAGGTTAACGAATATTATATTACCTATATACAGGATAGCGCGTTGAGATGGGTCAGTCTATATCGTCTTAGATTTTGAAGAAAAAAAAATGCATTAAAAGATTTTTGAAAAATGACTCAACCTAGCCGGGAATCGAATCTGCTCATTTCGCAAAAGAAAAACATTTGTATTATGGCATCACTCAATAGTGTTGCTAATAAAGACCAAGTCTTGCAAAGAAACATTATGACTGTGTCAAATCCATAAACTTAGGAAATACATATCCTAAGTCTATGGTCAAATCAAAGAAAATGTATTTTTTTTGGTATTATTAGTAATTTATACTAAACTCCGGCCGTTCATTCGAGAGAATGGTGACGTTTGCAAATGTCAGGGGATAAAACCTTTTTTTTACTGTTTATCATTTCAATATTTTATATTTATCATGATGATTCTAGGGTCGATTGTACATCGTTAAAAGGTCCCATTTGTTAATAAAAAGTATTTTTGTCGTATATATTTTCCACTTCCTAGTACAAAACTTAAGAGGGCGCCGAGCAAAATAATCTAAAACGACAGTCACTGTTAAATTGATTCATTGCATAATATTTCAATGATAAATAAATAAAATATATATTTATTATAACAGAGAATGTATCTACACTTCCGCCGCAGCGAATATTAAAAATAACTTATGGTGTAAGAAACAAATCTATCTAAAGTAGGCCCAAAATATAAAAAAGGTATTGGGGTTTTAGTCATTTCAATAACTTAACTGTTGAATTTTGTCTCAACCATAATTCAAGACAATCACAAACGTTATAAAATACAATTGGGCCGTTTCACATTCTTAAAATTTTGTCGGGTAAATTAAATATGATTTTTTCTGTTAAATTCAATAAAAACGACCACGATAAAAAACGACCACGAGAGAACAAGCAAGGTGTCTAATCGTTCTACGCTCGGCGCAGCCTTAATGAATCAGCTGACTCAATTTCTACGTAAAAGTTAAAAAAAAGCGCAAAAAATATTATTTTTGGCGAAAAGTTGTCTATTAGCGATACTGTGTTCACTTTTTGTGAAACTCGTTAATTTGTTTTTATCGTTTTCCCGAGTCCAGCTCCGAGTCAGTTACTATAGGAAGTCAACATTTTATTTGGCAAAATTAGCAAAAAGTATTACGATCCGTGTTGCTGATTTATTATTATTACTTGCCAATATGGTAGTTTGACTGTATAAATAAATGTCACCTTTCAAAGAGCTCGTGCTATAACTAAAATTTCCTTCTGCTCTCCTTTGGCCCTCTTTTAAAAAACCTTGTCTTGCCTGTCAATGAGGCCGCTTTTTCGTTTGCGCGTGGCATATTTGAAATTTAATTTCTTCATTACATTTTGAAGCGTTGTCCTTTTGAGATTTGGTAAAGAATTATCAGAGTTCACAGCGAGTAAAATCTGAAAATAAATATTTTTTTTTATCCCTGTACATATATTATTAAAAAAATAGCAACAATGAAACAATAAGATTTTGTTTTAATAACTTGCCTTTTTGATTTCGGTAAAAAAATTGGTGAATTTTTCTTCTTATAGCGCATAAAGTAAAATCATCAATTTTATCATCAAACTGAAGTTTTGGACCACTTTTTTGTGGATTTGAAAATGTTGATGTTGATGACATTTTCATTGCTTTATATTCTCTTATGATGCGATATATAGTTGCCATTGATACTCCAGTAATTTCAATCACCTTTTCAATACAGGCAGCAGTATCAGAGTCAGCCCTTAATTCGGGTGCTTTCGGCCAGTTTTTCACCACGTACTTGTACTTGTATACGTTAAGAATAATTTCTTTTTCACCAGGAACTATTGCACGACGTGTTCTTTTCTTTCTCGGTGAAAGAAATTTTGCGTCCGTGTTTCTTGAAAAGCCCGGTTGCGGGCCCATTTTACGTCTTAGTGCCAGTCAACCAAATAAAATGTAAATTTCGATGAAAAACTACCTACTAAAATAACTAAAATTTAAAAAATAATTACAAATCAAATAATTGAATACACAAACACGGATCGCATATATATAACATTCGAGGACAAAGATAGAAGCCGAATGAAGTTATTTGCTTGTTATATGCTCTGTGGTTATTTGTTTAATCAATAAAATGTGTCAAGTTACTTCTGTCAAATCAGCAATCATTTTTGAATCTACATTTCAGAAAAAGGTTTATAATATCTGCGGTGTAAGGCAGTGTTGTCGTATTATAAAACTGATATACCTTACCAAATAATAAGATCGTATATATATTCTATTCCAGGGTTTTTATTTATAAAAAAAGTTTAAATAATCATGATTTGGATTTATTTCGTCCCATTTGTTGTACCTTTCATATTTTTTTAACGTGCCTTTATTTATTTTTGTCGTGAAGAAGCTCTTGTTGACTTGTAGTATTTTTTCGAGATATCGCCACACTCTCTTGAATTAACGGCAGCGGTTTACTTTTTATATTTGTCAAAGTTGAATTTGTAATTAAATGAATTATGTAGCCTAGGTACAATTTTTTTAAGAAAAGGGTTTTATCGAATGAATAAAATGTCAGATGTTCACCTTTGTACGGGTTCCTTTGAAAGGTATTTTGTTCCGGAAGAATTATTTAATTCTGCACCTATCCTAATCTGCACATGAGTAAAAAATGGTATAAAATCCAAGAAAATACAAAAATAAGGCATTTCCATTGAATTGACACACAACGTTTCTTTCCAAGACTTGGTTCTTGCTAGCAACACTATCGAAGGATACCATATTACAGGAAGCCTTTTTTTCCAAAATGAGCAGTTTCGATACCGGGCTAGGTTAACTCATTTTTTTAAAACCGACCAAGTGCGAGTTGGACTCGCGCACGAAGGGTTCCGTATCATTATCTATAAAAACGGCAAAAAAACATGTCTGTTGTATGGGAGCCCCTTAAATATTTATTTTATTCAGTTTTTTAGTATTTGTTGTTATAGCGGCAACAGAAATACATCATCTGAGAAAATTTCAACTGTCTATCTATCACGGTTCATGAGATACAGCCTGGTGACAGACGGACAGCGGAGTTTTAGCAATAGGGTCCCGTTGGTTACCCTGGGTACGGAACCCTAAAGATCTTTGATTGCAGTTTTTATTTTCTCCAAAATCAACGACGAAAGTCTTTTGAGCAAATTTCTCTATCCCCTATAGTTTAGATTTTCCCCACACTGACCCATCTCAACGCACCATCCTGTATATACGGGCAAAACGGGTTATCCATCAGTTAGTTTTGGTTATTCATATCACATAATGTTACCTCAAAATGTAGCCCAAAACGTTCAAGAAAAAATATATCAAAATGAAAATTCTACAATTTTTTTTTTGTTATGTTATATGCAAATTAATAATGACTTCGGTTGATATAGCCATATTCGTAATGGAGACTTTGTAAGTCATCACTCATCAGTAACAAGGTTCAATGACCCATTCTGTGAAAATCGCAAAATAAAGGCTAATTGGCTCGGGGTTGTTCTTAAAACAGGTACAGGGCACAAGTAATATTTTTCGTATTTTGCAAAAAGGGTAGTTGAACTTTCGTTCTGAACTCTTACCGAATCTCCAGTATGAATTTGTCTGTATAAAAAACGTCACCATATAAGAAGATTATTGCTTTTTTGCGGTAAGAAAGAAGGAGCGGCGCTCCATCCATCCATCAGCCTAGTTCGTCCACTGCTGAACATAAGCCTTTCCAGGACTTTGCCACTCCCGGCGGTCATCCTGGAAGAATTGCCCATATGAATTAGTTCGAGGGGGTCTCCAAATGGAGGTGGTTCCTCCACAGTCGAGCCCGGCATCAGCTCTACCACCAGCCCCCCTATTCTGTATCTTAGGTTGCCAACTGGACTGGAGCCTATCGTCAAAAACATAGATAAAAACTAAACTTTGAAAATTGCTTTTAGTGGGTATTGAACTACGAACTGTGTCGTCACTTCAAGTGCTAACATACCCTTAGACAATCGGAATTCGATAGTATATCTATGTTTTTGATGATAGACACCAGGTTCAGAAGGCAACTAGAAATACATAATAGGCCCGCTTAACTATTATAGATACTAGTATAGATATTCTGGTACAAATTATAGCACAACTCTCCTAGTACTTTAAACTGCACTTTTTACAACAAGTGAGCAGTAACCCGACCAACAGGCTACCTTCTCCGCATCAAAACAAGTAGGTAGTATATTTCATAACAGCGACGTCAATTTTACATAATAGTGAATGTAGAGAAGTGTATCGGACGATGGACAGATCTAAAGATGAAGGCGGCTGTACCAAGATTGGCTTCAACTTACTATCTGGTAGCTGCACTTTGTTTTGTAGCCACGAAAATAAGAATACTGAGAATTTTTATCAGTTGAATAAAATTTTGTGGCTTTGGAGTAGACTTCTTGATAATTAATCTGGAATGTAAATAAAAAAAAATAATTGTCTGATGTTAAGACATCTGATACCGCAGTTTTAGTTTCTGTAGGATTATTTATTATTTCATTTTGAATTAATTTGATTAATGTTTGATTAACTAACACTGATGTCGTCCATAGCACTGCAGGCTGCTCCCCACAGTGTGAGGCGTCGTCGTCAAGTAATGCATGCATCACACATGTCATGCATGTTCTATTATTTGCAATACCAACAAGGTCGAATATGTATGTGCCTTCTAATTTTGAACACCATTGTAAATACTCATATTCAGTTTATTGAAAAAGGCGTTACTTTGCGGAAGTCCATCATGAATTTGTGGATATATTAATAATTTGCAATTTATTGAAAAAGGCGTTACTTTGCGGAAGTCCATCATCAATTTGTGGATATATTAATAAATTGCAATTTATTGAAAAAGGCGTTACTTTGCGGAAGTCCATCATGAATTTGTGGATATATTAATAATTTGCAATTTATTGAAAAAGGCGTTACTTTGCGGAAGTCCATCATGAATTTGTGGATATATTAATAATTTGCAATTTATTGAAAAAGGCGTTACTTTGCGGAATTCCATCATGAATTTGTGGATATATTAATAATTTGCAATATTCCGCTAAACACTCTTACCATGCTATTCAAAATGCAGACTTAAGCATCGCCCACCCTCCCGCATAAAACATGCACAAGCAAAGCAAGCAGTACGAGCACAAAATATAGCAATCTTAAATAACAAGCAACAAAACTTATCGACACGTGTTTCGCCTCTAAACGAAATGCTTCGTTTAGAGGCATGTATTTTTTTCCTGTTAAATATAAAATATATATTAGATTATAATGTTAACTAATATTACATTTTGGTAAAAATTAGCTCGTTGCTTTTTTGTTAGCATTAACGCTACCCTTTTTATCGTTAACATTTCATAACATCTCATCTCTTTATCGTTAACATTCATTCTACCCAAACGTTGCCTGGAAAATATTGCTATTAGCAATAAGTACCGCCTTTGTACACAATGTCTGTCTTTTATGTGAAAATGTGTGAAAATTATGTACAAAAAGTATAATAATTAAAAAAATAAAAATAAAACTATGACAGAAATAAATTTCTATGTTTGAACACTTGGCGATTTATCCATCGCAAGGATAAATTAACATTATATCATTGCAGTATAAAAACGCAGAAAGAAAAGTAAATATGGATGTAAGGAGCTCTGAACCGGGATCCCTGTTATTAATAAAAAAATAAAATAGTTGGACTTTTTGAACTCAAAGATTCTAAAATATCTTTTATACTACACCTGCTCGGAAAGTACCTTCTTTCTTTGTTGAAAACGATGCAGAAAGTACGTCATTACTGTCATACAAATATGCGGGCGGCAAAAGTGTATGAAAATTCATTGTTAACGTGCTTGAGCGGGCAGAAAAAGTATATGCAAATCCATTGTTAACGTGCTTTTTTTTTTTTTAAATAACATAAAGAATGAGCAAGTGGCCAAGTGGCCAGTATTATTTTGCGAACTCGTACATAAAACTCGAAAAATGATACTGGCCACTTGCTTTTCCTGCACATAATAAAAAATAAGAAGGAAATAAAAGGTTGGAAAAAAGGCGCGAAGACGTGATGGCGTCGTTTTTTTGTTTTATTGAAAAAATATTGCATTTTGGTTGTTTTGATCAACAATAGTGATAGGATATTGTGAATTAAAATCGCCGTAACCTGTGTAGTGTGTTGTTCAATGGAACAAAAGTGCGGGCTGTGCCTTTTCGTGTGTTTTTTCTAACCCTGTTGTATTTGCGTTACAAGGCTATCATTATAGCGGAAACGACAGGACAGTGACTTAGACAGGACAGACCTTTCAGATGATCCTCAACAGAAGAGGATAGTGCATATAAACATAAAAAACTATAACGTCAAACATGGCTGTATGGGCTAAGATCCCTTTGCCTTTCCACTTAGTGCGAGTCAGTCGGTTTCTTTTATTGTATCTTGATTAAAAGTAAAATGATACTATTTCCTCGCAGGTGTAGTATAAAGCACTATGTATCACTCGGGAGAAAGTGCGATTCCCAACTCGTGTGTATTGAGGCCCTTGGCTTCGCCTCGGGCCTCAAACTACACCCTCGTTGGTAATCTTCCCCTTTCTTCCCTCGGTGAACAATGTACTATTCTTCATTTAAAAAGCACAAGTCGTCATATTTCGCTGTTACCCCAAATATTGCAAAAATGAGCAACAGATTTCATAATTTAAAGTGAGCGTGTAACATTGCATTGTTCAATGCATGGCCAGGCGGGACGCCATGTTCTTTTTGCAAATCTTTCATTAGTGCTAATAGCAGACATTTGTTATGTGTTAATTGCAAATGTATTAGAGGATAAAAGAATCTAGTAGCAATATAAGTTTTGATTCCGTATCATTATAATCGAAATCTAAGTTTTCTTACGTGTTACTAAAATAAAAATTGTTCATGGGCGCAAGACACGGGCGCAATAAAACACAATTATTTCGGAGATATTTTAATTTTAATATAATAAAATACAAATTATAACAACTCCCTTATCTACCTATACTTAACTGGCCAGTCATCTAAGGCACATAAGGGTATGTATAAGGTCAAATGCACAACTTCAAATGACCGTATACATTATGTAACTTAGTCAATCGGTTTATTAAAAATAAAATTGATAGGGCTAAAAAGTTTATTTTAGAAAAAAACGCAAAAGCTTTAAGTTCGCTCTAGAAAGAAAAAAAAAATTAAGTTACCTCTAAATTTCTTGTTTTTCGAGTGTGAAGGGCCTTCCTTAAAATCATAAAGCCTTGAAATTTGTATTAAAAATAAGTGAACAATATCCCCGTCTGTTAATCTTAGAATATTTTAATAATTTTATCTAGAAGCCGATAGTTAGTAATTAAAAACTCAAGTTTTTATGAGCGCATGTTTCTGGTGGTCGTAACATCAACGGCTGAGGACGCGCTATTTTAAACTATAAGGAAACGTCATAGAGTTCAGTTCTGATTGACGCAAAATGAGGTGCTCAATTTGACTTTATGTGTAGCCTTAAGGTGGGACATCCCGCTCAGCTGCCATATAAATGCTTTAGGTGTTTGGGACGTCTTGATGGCTATCATCTCAATGAAACTTTGCACATATTTTTATTTATGTTTCCCTTCCCCCCCACAGCGCATTCCGACCCATATCATATCAAGTCGTGCAAGATGGCGAGATATTCAAAAAGTGCCGAATTTGTGAAATGGTTTCAGGTAATAACTATTTTTCACGAAACAGTAACTGTTTATTTATAGAAAACTGTATATCCTTAGACTTTTTTACATGAACAATGACTGTATTTCTCTCTTTTTTATTTCCAGTGTAGATAAAAATTATACAACTTGCGTAAACTTTGCGTAAAAACAAGGCAACGTTCACAATATACTGACAGCTATTATGACGTGTTTCATAAAATTTCAATCTTCAATCAGTTTTTATATTTTGTATGAATCTTTGAAAAATCCAGGCGTACAGGGGCCTCTTAAGTACAGACAGTCGCCTGCAGTTCAAGTTCAAGATTCATATTTGAAAAAAAAAAAAAAAAACGGCTACGACGCCGCAATAAGAACTGCCAATACTAGCCTGCTGGCGTCCGTACAGTCAATTCCTCTTTAACCCTAAGAGGTTCAACCTAAAGGTTGAAAATATAACAATAGAAACCTAAAGTTACGATGGACGAAGTCATCCCCCTGCAAGTGAACAGGTTAAGATGTGAGTTTTATCTCCTTGATTAGCTAACAAATAATATAAATATTATATTTAGTCGAAGATATTTACATTCTACGTTCTTACTACATACCAACCAAAGACACAGATAAAGACGCAGAGGTACTTTATACCTTAAGGCGATATGTAAAAAAATAGAGGTGCTTCTTTTTGGTGTATTTCATGTAATACACGGAAAATTTTTATAAATATGTGGTATATGCATTTTGACTATACCTATATAATCTAGGGTTTTGAAATTGGAAAACATGTTTGGATAAATTTTCCTTGATAGAAATAATTGTTGAAATGAGGTCTTCAAACACACTTTTTCTCCTCGTTTGACGAATAGGAACCATATACAGAACTCAAACATATTTTATTAGGTGTTTATCAACAATATCTAGAGATTTGATATTTGAAATTTCGTTAGCTATTTAAGTTTTTTTTAAAAATTATAAAACTAACATTTTTCGCTTTCGCCCTGAATCCGCCCCTTTCGCACTGAGCGTGTTTTCGCTTGGAGTGACAGTGACAAAAATAAAACTCGCATAGCCTCTTAATGATGCTTTGACTTTTTGTTTATACGAGTAGAAGGATATCCACAGCCATAACTTTGTAGATTTAAAATACATTATTGCGTGAATTAATAGGATTTCGGATTTTGATTTTTACAGTGGCTGATTTTTCAAATAAAATGTCGCCTATTGTAAAAGATTCGTCACGATTTACAATTGGTTGCGTGCACAGTTACTTATAAGTCAACAAACTAACAAGCAAACGTTGAAATTTATAAATCAAAATATTTTATTTAGTAACAAACAACTTTCATTTTCATAAGACATTTATGTTTGCCAATAAATGGCGAAATATAATTATAAATATGTATTATAAAATAAGATGAAACACATTATCCTTTGAATTTAATTATAAAAAATGCATAATTTCTAAAAGCTTCGGTTTGTTTTAAATGACCACGGAATCCTAAATACTCCTAACAATAGAGTCTAGAATAGTAATTAAATACCAAAACAGATTATGTGTATTTACGAAATAGCAAAAGTTTGAAATCTATTCTAGGTCATTGAAAGACCAAGATTTGAATTGAAAATGATTTATTACTACAAACATGACCCGTACAACATGACTTAATGTGACTGAAAAGAAAAAAAAGGCCTAAACAATACTGTGTTGACATTGAAGAGTGTTATTCTGGCGTCTAGTGGTTCAAAAGTCTCGACCACTAACCCGGAGGTCGCGGGTTCAATTCCCATGTGGCGTTCGGTTTGCATGCTTCGGAAGTGTATATTTATACCACACTAGCTTTTGCCCGCGGCTTCACCCGCGTTGATTAAATTTTATATAGTCGATCTGTAAAAATGTTTAGCTCATAATTTTTTAGTACGTTGTTGACCTGACTCTGGTTTGGAGATATGGAGTGTTTTGGATTCTCATCATGTCTAATTTGATCCCCGTGTAAAGTGTCTTTGGCCAAGCCACTTTTCTGATCGACATTATTTTTTTTTTCTCCGAATTAATCCTCTGCGAAAAAAATCTGCCTCCTTGCTGCACAGACACCGCGGCAGCCCCAACACCCTCCTACAAGTTATACCCGATCGATTCGACAACCCATTTATGCTTAAACTGGTTGATCGGACAAGATCGCTCCTAGTTATTAAGTACTAATATAGAATAAGTATATTGTTACTAACAAAATGGACCCATGTTGTCTAATGAATAAATGATATGATGATATGATAATATCTCTTTGGCGGTCTTTGATAACTGATTTAATCCCCTAGTTTAGTATGTTTAGCAAGGCTGAAGGCCAAGCCACGTCTCTAAACGACACTATTTCTTATTCCCATGGAAACTGATTTATGAGATAAAAAGTAGCCTATGTCCTATTCCAAACCTAAATTTGTACAAAGTTTCAGCCCAATCGGTTCAGTAGTTACGGCGTGAAGGAGTAACAAAGATCCATCCATACATCCATCCAAACTTTCGCATTTATAATATTAGTGGGATGGGATAGTGGGATGAGAAGTGGGAAGTTCGGCAATATGACTCACCAGCACCACCCATCACGCTGGACTAATCGTGAGTTTAGAAGTGTGGACTGAGGTTTGCACTTCCCAGACTATACTTGGACACGCCTCTGAAGCCCCCTCGGAGATACATACATCCATAATACAATAAACTCTCGGCCCATGTGGAGCCCAGACGGGCGGCGACTTTTTAAAGAATTGTCGGCGCGCCTGGTCGATGTCTCTGTTGACCCAAGACCTGGCGCTTACCTCGGTCAGAGGATCAGCTTAGCGATCCAACGAGGCAACGCTGCTAGCGTCTTGGGTACCCCCCCCCCCCCCAACGGTGACGACTTAAAAAACATTTTTTATTTAATATAGAAATATGGTTTACTTTGCTAAATTTTAGGATGTACATATTGATAGGTAAACTATATACTAATAAATCATTACAAACTAATAAAAATAATAAACCATAATATTATTAAAATATAATTAAAACTCGCATGCGCTGACATATTAAATTATTACTACATACCTAGGGCTTGAACATTCACGTGTGATTGTTGCTGACTATGCCAACCGTTCCACCGATACAATTTCGGCATTATCAAGGCGAGTGTCGTTAAGTACAACTTAAAAACTAAAAAAACCTGCAAATAAAAAATTATACAAAATAAAAAACTTTGGCCAAATCGCCACCGTATTTTGGCTGAGTCCCTAAAAGGCTGCTGGCAGCATTCCCTCCTTGAACACATAAAATCAGACGTCGGTATGCCCCAGCCCTCGGGTTCTGCGAGATGTCGACCAGCTGAGGAGATATCTCTTTGAAGAGAGACTTCGCTTCTGGACCCCACCGCCCGAGGGTTTCAACACCAAAAGGTGCAAATATCACGAGGTTTACTTGTTCACTACATCTTTTTTTTTTCAAGTACTTACAAACATTTGTTCTATCACTTTAAAGTACCGTAAAGTAAAGACAAATTTAAGTAAAGAAACCTTTATCTGAGTTGATACTTATACGGCCACATTATCTCAGGATACGATGTAAGTTTACTTATATACGGATTGCGTGATGATTAGTTGCGGATCTTTCCTGCAGCTGACCCTCTATGCTGGATTATTCCGTTTGTAAACAACAATTTTCACCATCTTGTCAAGGGACTCAACCGGCGAAAGAAAAAAAAAAACACGGAGGACGCATTTCTAACAAAGTGAAATTCGAAAATAGCACCAGAGACTGAAAAGGGCAAAAGGCCTTGATTGGTTCGTGCTGTTGTCATGCGATTCTAGACCAGTCGTCGTGATTGGCCGACTCAAAGACACAGTGAATGCTATTGGAGCTGCCGCTTTTCAAAATTGTGTTCAACAAACTCTATCGTGGCGTCATTTTTCAGCTCTAATCAGACTTCTATGATTTTGCATTTTTGCTGAGGCGTTTATTTTTTATATTTTCCCAAAAACAACCCTTATATCCTTTGCAATAAGACTTACACGAACTATGCATCGTGTGTATTAATTGTTGTGCGCGTTAGAATTGTTGTAAAAGTATTTTGTAATGCAAACACAACAATTATCTCATTACTCGGATTAGACACAGTCATTCTACGATTATGCATGTCCAACGTTTAAAAGAGAGTTTTGGTTTAGTCACATGAGTCACACATTCGTAGTTATGCAAGTGTAGAGCTGAACAGATGTTCGGTGCTTCTTTTTATCGCTTCACACAAATTTAACCATTATTATTCATTAGGGGTGCCCTATCCTAGCGGATCCATCACACGGAAGTCTTCCTGTTCTGTCTGTGCCAGTTTTCATGGTCTTTGATGTTGGTCCAATCCAAACTTTCATATTGTCACTCCTATCACCTGCGTTCTCCCTTATCCCCGTTTTCCGTCCATATTTACTTCGATGATGTTCTTCTATATGATATACTTTTTGTTTCGATAAATGTGAGCAATATTTAAATAATTTGATACACACAAGAGTTAATAACAAGTTAAATATTTTTGAGACATTTTTCGGCCCACTTTGGGGCCGGCATCGGTCAAATACCTATGTCTCACTTGTTATAATATCTCTTACAGCAAAATATAAATATTCAAATTCAAATATATTATAATTTAATGAACCGTCCGAATTCGTACTAGAGACTCGGTTAGTGATCAGGAACAAAGGCCAATGACCACTTTTTTCGAAATCGGGAAAAAATAAATTGGTCCCATACGAACTGGACTAGTTTCAATATAGTTGCTAGTATGGCAGTATGGGAGCAAAAAATAAGTCTCTCCGCATGGCGTCATGAGGCAAGTACACCAAGGGGATCCGATTTTTTCCCGGACCCTTAATCGCAATAATCTCTTGGCATCCGGCGTTCACTCACCAAGTTAACCGAGGTGAGAGGTCGCGCACTGACAGATTGACTGTCTGATGGACGTTTCAATACTGCAAGTGTTTTGGTTGCCAAATTGACAGCGTGTGCGGATTATCATCAAATCATCAGATATTTTTAAGTCGCTCTAATAAGTTGTGGCGTCTGAATTTTGAAAGTAATATGGTAGGTAGTTCGAAAGTTGAAACTTATTTTTTATCTACAATGGTCAGCGTTTATGAAACCTAAGGGGAAAGATGAGGCAAACAGAAATAACTTTGGATGATTTTGTTGCAAGTATCACGAAACCTACAATAGTTAAAAATGCACATGTTCTCCTAAAATTTATGAAGTAGGTTTGAACAAAATATATTTCCTGTAAATAAAATCTATTTGGCTGATTTTAGACTTCATATTAATTTTCTCTGGAGTATCGATTTCAGGATTTTGTTGGTTGTTTCTAGATTATATAGATTATCAAACAAGTTTGAACAAATAGTGTTTTTATTTCAACCACAAGCAGAGTTATTTAATAAAAGTCGCACGGCTAAGAGCGAGCTATTTTAAATAATAATGAAACGTCAAAGAGTTAAATTCTACTTGATGTAATAGTTATTTAAGATACACGTGCGGAAAGTAAGGTTTTATACGAATAAGTGCCAAATTGAAAACACGAGCGCAGCGAGTGTTTTCATTGGCACGCATTTGGATAAAAACCTTTTACGCTCAAGTATCTTACAACATTTTTCAATGCATTTTGTGAGGAAATACAACAAAAAAATAAGTATAATAAAGAAAATTTATTATAAATACCAAATTAATTGTTGAAATTGAAAGTAAACCTTGAGGCAAAGGTACAGTATACATACAGCCAATAATGTGAAAAATATTTTTGTTTGCGGAAACAAAACACGTATTTTTAAATGAGATAATCAAGAATCTTATGTGTTATCATCATTCGTTGGTGTTTATCATCATTCAATTATTGCTAGAGCGCGCATACTTATAAATAATTGTTTTTTTTTGGACAGCAAAACCTCCTTGCATCTTTGTAATTTTTTAAACTTAAAAAAAAACTTTAAAAAATGACTTTACTTCACGCGTGAAATAAAGGATTTCAGTACTGTTTTATTTCACGCGTGAAATAAAGAGTCGGTTTCCGCATAATTTTGTTACACAAAAAAGAAAACTTTACGAGCAACTGCATTGAAAACATTTGTTTATTTATTTGCTCAGTTTTGGGTCATCCATATCCTCAAGTGCCTATTTACTCTACATCCAAAAGAAACTTTGTTATAACTATCGATTGACGGACGCTGGCAGGGGGAGTTTCATATCTCAGCTGTGCGGTTGATTTTGAAACGTTGCGTTTGAAATTACGATCGACTATTTCGGGTGGGAAAATTATATCCAAAATATATGTAGCCTTTAAAAAACTAGCAAGAGGCCAGCAATATTTCTTTTCCGTGTCTGTCAATCCGCGACATAACGTTAGTTTCAGTCTCCTTCAGTTTTCAGTTCAACCAATTGAGTTCAGGGGACAAGGGGCAGAATAACACAAGTCCTAAGTAAAAAAACAAGATATTCTATGTATACAAGGTGACTTTTTGATCATCGTCCAAATTCATACTGGTGGCTTGGTAAGTGATCAGTATCATGGACCAATAAAAATTTTTGTAAAATTCGTAAAATGAAATTTCGACTACCCATAGTGATTCACTCGGAACTGGAAGTAAATTTCTATGGGAAGCCGAAATTTCATTTTACAAATTTCACGAAAATTGTTATTGATCCAAGATACTGACCACTTGCCAAGCCTCCAGTATGAATTTGGACGATGATCGAAAAGTCACCTTGTATAAGATTCAAAATTTTGTGTAGTGGGTATGTTTAGGTAGGCTGCAGGGCTTTTCAAGCCTCATTAATAGTAAATAACTATATGCAATTGTTTGCTTTACGATTAAAATAATTACGAAGAATGCTTTGATGTTAAATAGCTTGTACTTGTAATTTTTTTCCGGTGTCTTGACTTTGTATACAGATGATAGTGATTTGTTTTCATAAACGTCAAGTTAAACCCTTCAAAAGTTTTGCTTTGGCTATTTAAAATGAGCTGTGTAAGTATAATAATAAAGAATGTTTTTATTTCTAAATTGACTGTCAAAAAAACTATGTCAAATGCATAGTTCATGTATTGATTCGTAGATGGCGTTGTGTTAAAAAGTCGCACCGAATATGGAAACTGAAGAATGTAAGTATAAAATGATATGCCCATGGTATGGTTTATTTTGCACAAAATTCATCGCTGGGTAAAATCTGGAATTTTTTTTTAATGCGAAAAGATAGAAAAATAAATACACAATTAAATTGTCTCAGAAAAATATCTATGCAAAGATTTGAACCTCTCTCCCGGTTGTAGGCTATTTCTTGACGATACATTTTGTTTTAAATTTAATCTGCGTTGCGAATGTTAGTCTTACATACATTACTATGATAGAAATAAATTTCTATGTTTGAACACTTGACGATTTATCCATCGCAAGGAGATATAAATTAACATTATATCATTGCAATAGAGCAATCGCCCGGTAAGCGAGAGGTCCCGGGTTCGATTCCCGGTTCAGAGCTCCTCACATCCAGATTTACTTTTATTTCTGCGTTTCTATACTGCAATGATATAATGTTAACTTACATACATTGTATACTAACAACCAAATAGCTGAGAAACAAATAGCTGACAACCAAATAGCTGACAACCAAATAGCTGACAACCAAATAGCTGACAACCAAATAGCTGACAACCAAATAGCTGAGAAACAAATAGCTGACAACCAAATAGCTGACAACCAAATAGCTGACAACCAAATAGCTGACAACCAAATAGCTGACAACCAAATAGCTGAAAATCAAAATGGTCTGGTAAATTTATCGCCAATAAGACTCAGGATAATATACGTATATCGGGACTTTTTCTTTGACGAACATAATAGGTCTTTACATATGAAACTGCCAAAATTTTCTTACAGATTCATGAGTTCATAATTCCTGTAATTCAATAGCTATTTCAATTATTTGTTTTTTGTTTGAAAGTTGATTTCATGGTTTTACATCTACGTATTAAATTTTGTTTTTATTTTCAGTTTGATTATAAAAATTAAATCTTCAAAAACAGGTCGTCCAAAATGCCATCCATTTCCATGATAAGAGTCGTAATAATTTATTTACAGCTTTTTTTATTTACTTTATTTACTTTTCAAAAATAAAATTAATGTTTCTGTTAGCTTAATACACAAAAGAAATTACATAATTTTGATTTGTCACTCTTAAAAAAATGCAAAAATATTAGTACTGAAAATTGAGTTTCCTTCAAATTATCTATAGAAAACGGCAATTTCATATGTAAAGACCTAATATTTCCGCTAAGAATGTCTACCGTCAGGTCATGTTTACGCCATTACTATTCAGAGCCACACATAAACACCATGAATGACTCAAATTATCTCCATTCCCTTCACCAAATGACCAGCTAAAGTGCCATTTCACTACAAAAAAAAACAGTTGCAAAATCGACTCTATTCACAAGGACTAGAACTTTTCAATTTTGTTGCGTATCATGGTTTTTCAACTGTCCATTACGCACGCGCGTACGTCATTAACCTTTCCATTTTGGGAGCAAAAACAAATGAACCCCGTTGTATTATGTAACAAAACATACAAACACATAAGTAGCATTTCTCCATTACTTAATTTAAATGGCTGAAAATAAACATAAGGCAAAATACAGGTGGTATAGCTGATGCCGGGCTCGACTGTGGAGGTACCACCATCTTACTTGGAGACCCCCTCGACGTAATTCGGGGGAGAGTAAAATGACAGCTCACAGGCAAAAACCAGGAGGCTCACTATGCCTGGGACCGATGGATGGCGGTATATCCATCCCTAATAGCCGGGCCTTATATGGAACAGACTGGTGACGGGCAGCGGCGTCACTGGTGCGAGGGTTCCAGCACTGCGCTCACCAACCAGCCTGCCCAGTATGTGTGAGTATGGGCAATTCTTCCAGGATGACCGCCGGGAGTGGCAAACTCCTGGAAAGGCTTATGTCCAGCAGTGGACGAACTAGGCTGATGGATGGATGGATGAAAATACAGTACGAAGGAAAGTAATTATTACTCTTTTGAACTTTATGTCTAATTTTACTTCCTATTGAATACATTTATCTTGTTTTATTGTTAAATTGATCTGCATTATGTAATAATTTAAAATGAAAATATGATTTATAGCCATAGTTCTTGTTTTATTATCATTTCATTGCAGTTATCTATTTTTAAGCAGACAAAAGAAAAAAATGACTATATCTCGAAAATTATGAAACTTTGCACTGAAGTAAATTTAGTCAAAAATGTTTAAAATTACTTCCTTTATCATCCCTGAAAAAATTTACATATATGCCCCAAACATCCCGTATAGGCCCAGTATAGCTTTTATGAAAGGTAGGTTTATGTAGGGTAGGTTTATGTAGGGTAGGTGTCCACATAAATAATTTACATTTCTATTAATATGTAATAAGTATTCTATTAAATATCACTTACCTGCAATCCAATATTGTGCAAAAAAAGCTTTTTTTTTTGTAGCTGTTTCTGCCTCTCAGTCTTATTGAGCATTTCCAGAAACTTCCGCAATATTACCTGTAAAAAACTTCATTGTGAATCCTCACATGTTTGAAATCCTAGATTGTGTTACATTTTTAAACGAATGCCATTCTAAACGAATTTGGAGGTTAAAAACATCTTGCCCAATAGAAAACCTACAAAATCATCTCTGTATCATCACGTAGCGGCATTACAACACCCCTTCGAGTCCGGCCCACGTTCTCTTCTACATCTCCATATGTGTCCGAGATGAGTAATGTGGGATCAACCATGCTAATAGGGCTGGCTGATGCAGATTCTAAGTCAGGGGGAGGGGGGGGAATTAAAGGGCTTTCGCCGAGAAACGTTCGTATGATGAGTTTTTAGACACTTCGTTATATGGGGTGTTAATATGTTATTTCGGAAGACGGAAACTGACGATAGTAAACGTACATACAAACAAACATACAAAAATCGTGAAAAAATAAAATATTGTTGATTCATACATTGTGGTAGAGTATGTATGTAAGTTCCGTAACAATTGTTTTTTTTTCTGTGATTTAGTGTTTGGTTCCATATTAAAAGTTGTTCATATGGACGAGTACTATTGCCAGTTTCCGGCTTTCCAGTGTCTAAAATAAGCAAATACATTTTTTTGCACTCTGAAATGAAGAGTGAAAAAGAATGTGGACAATAAAGGACCAGTTTCATAAAGGGGGTATTTGTTACGGACCACTAACCGAGAGTCCCATAAAAAAAAAACATCGAAATACATCATTACTATATTTTCCTAGAAAAAAAAAAACGCAAAATTAATCATATAAATTATCAAAATCGACCAACTTGTGCTCGCGGAAATAGCAACCTTCCCTCCCCCCCCCCCCTAACCGCGGATCCTGGCTACGCTCCTGGTCTGATGTTCTGGGTAGGAGGTGTGAAGCAATCATGGAAACTGAAGTACTGGCGGCTTTGACTTACAAAGTTTAAGTTAAGCTTAGTTGGAACTGACCCTAGGATTATCATTGTGCGACTTAAATTGTCTCGGAATGTCTTGTGAGCGTATTTACAAATATTTTATCTTTTAGAGGTCTTGTTTACAATACGCATGCTGTTGAAATTATAGTAACGGAGGTCCCGGGTTCGAATTCCAGTTCAGAGATCCTCACATCCAGATTTACTTTTCTTTCTGCGTTTCTATACTGCAATGATATAATGTTAATTTTCAATGCATGTGCTCGTAAAGGCCCACTTTTTATGCATCAAAACCGAACAGAAAGTCGATTATTTTGCCCTAGGGCTTTATTATTATTATTATTTTTTTATTTTTTTGCAATGGTTGGCTAACCTGCAGCCTTTCCTGTGTACCATAGATGATACTTTTTTTCCACTGTTTAACGGCTCTGGATACAATCCTTTTGAGCCAATCATAATTGAAAGTTCACAAGATTATATTTGTTTTCATTTCCTCACACTATGCATTGAAAAACGTAGTATGATACACGGGCGTAAGAGCAATAAATTACTCGGTTACGTTTAAAACACTCGCTACGCTCGTGTTTTAAATCGTCCTCGTATTTTATTCCTTTTCGCCCTCGTAGCATAAACTACTATTATATCTCCTTGCGACGGATAAATCGGCAAGTGTTCAAACATAGAAATTTATTTCTGTCATAGTTATAGTAACGGAGTTTGGCACTAGATACTAATTAGAAACTATGTCAATTCTTTTTTCAAGAAATTGTGGTTCCTCTCGTAAACCGCTAGGCGGCGCTGTACAATTTCCTATATAAATATTTAAGGCTGTTGTAGCCGTTAACGACCTTGAGTCGACCTGTGTCGGTACAAATATCGGCATAAACTATACTGAAATAACGTTCATATCAGCGCGCACTGCATTACGTCACTGGGTCTCCGGATAGCGTAAAATAGGTGGTTACAAATGTTTGAAAAGCTTACAAAAAAATTCGTAGCTAAAATTCTTCAAAAATAATCAAAGGGACTCATTTGTTGTTATAATATCGTCAATTTGACTAAGTTTCCATTTGTTTATTCACACCCTTAATTCATTAAATCGGAGCTTATTATTAAATTGAAACCTGTTATGGTATTTATTTTGTTAAATTATTTATAAAAATATAAATTTTGATCAATGCACATCATTCTACATATTCTGTAGTATATCATATATTTTTTTCAAATTTTTTACTTAATAAACATCTAAGTAAAACCCGATCTTAATTGTGGCTTTTTGGTCACCAGCTGTAAAAACCAGCTTAACGCAGTCCCTAGCGAGTATCGAGGCCTCAGCTCATGGTAGGTCTTCTGATGACAACGTGCTCGTAGCTACATATTATCGTATTATGTAAGCTAAGCATAGAAACATTTTTAAGGTTCCATAGTACCTAAATGCTACAAAAGGAACCTTTATTGTGAGACTCCGTTGTCCATCCGTCCGTCCGTCCGTACGTCACATCCTCATAACTTTAGCACCGTTAAGGCGAATGACCACGCTAAATAAGCAACTCGATGTGTGTCGGTACAAATATCAACGGAAACGACATTGAAATAATGTTCATTTCAGCGTGCCTTGAAAAGTGGCTGTTACGACAACCACTGCGTCTCCGGCTAGAGCAAAATAAGAGAAAATAATACTTTTCACATGTACGCCATGAACGAAAAAAAAATTTTAAACTTAAATTTTTTAGATCTAAAAATTTCCTATAATTTGGTGAAATAATAATTAAAATCGCTTTAGACGTTTGGAAGGAGTAAGAAAATTCTTGTGTTAATCATGTGAAACATTCGATGACTTTCAATTTTTTTTTGTCAAAACTTACAATACAAAACAGTTTATGAAACTTAAAAATTATTTTTGACTCTATAATGCCAATCATATATTTTTATGAAAATTTTTGGAACACCCGTGTGGGAGGAGTAGGCCTTCAAAGACAGGTCCAAACTGCAGTTGGCGTATCCATTCGCCTAATATGAAATTTGGCAAAAAAATAGCATTAATTTGCCCACATATCACGGCGTAAAAATATATGAAAAAATTTTAATTGTCCAAAATATTTCCAAAACAAAAGTGAGAAAAATAAAAAATTATATCTTAACAATACAATATGGGTATTAAATTGTAGATATTAGAAAGTTAATAAAAAAAAATTATACGATTACTATTTACTGGCACTGGTTTCGAGAAATCTTTAAAAACCACAAAAATACGTATGTCTACCCCTCTTATCTCCAAAACTAGTAGACCAAAAATATGAAAAAAAAATGTGGATTATAGATCATAAATGTTCAAATACAGGAAAACTATAGCGATCTAAAAAAAGTTGAGCACAAATGAGAAATATAAAAAAGTAACAAAATACTTTATAAGAATACACTAAAGCCGATTTGGAAGGCTTTAATTTTAGTTTTAGTGCTGTCAAAACAAAATTTTCTTCATTGCGAAATAGTTCTTAAGGGTTAGGAACAAAAGCTAAATTAGTTTGGCAAAATTTAAGTTTTGACAGCACTTAAACTAAAATTAAAGCCTTCAGAATAAGCTTTAATATAGGTATGAAATTGTAGGTATTAAAAAGCTGATTGTAAAAATGCATAGTTTGGCAATATTTAATTGCATCTATTTCGAGAAATCCTTGAAAAACCATAAAAAAATGTATCCTTATCTCCAAAACAGGCGAATCGAAAAATTTGAAAAAAAAAATCATGGTGATCTATGTTTACGCAAAATTCCAGGAAAAATAAAGCGAATGAGAAATTCACGAAAAAAATTACAAAATTAAATTTATCATCCACAATACGGAACCCTAGGTACGCGAGTCTGATTCGTACTTGGCCGGTTTTTTGTTCTAAGGGCAGCGATGGGCATTTTTTTTTTCAGGTACACCTTTGGCAACAGATTACGTATATCCACACACAAGTATTTCACGAAATACTTGCATTTTTTTCTTCCTCGTGTAATGATGATGAATCGTGGGTGAGTTCAAACAAGTCGTGCTCCAACAAGTTCACTTTAATTAAATGTTAGCCGACGATGATGCGAGTACTATCTAGGGAAATTACGCTAACCCACTTTTCGCCTTTATTTCTGTGATAATAAGAGCGCTTCTGTGGTCTAGTTGTTCGAGTACTTGACCACTAATTCGGATATCGCGGGCTGAAATC
Source organism: Ypsolopha sequella (assembly GCA_934047225.1). Taxonomy (NCBI): domain Eukaryota; kingdom Metazoa; phylum Arthropoda; class Insecta; order Lepidoptera; family Ypsolophidae; genus Ypsolopha; species Ypsolopha sequella. The sequence continues at coordinate 3,320,356 of OW204002.1, read as the reverse complement.
CGGTAGGGGCACATTCTTGGTCTATATTTGTGCCCGAAGTATAGTATATGTCCATAATTATTGGGTACTCTCCCCGATGATGGCGGTGATCTGGCTCACATATTTTATTTAATCTAGAGCCCGCTATGAGACAGACAGGTTGGTATTTGTTTTTCTTTTTATATTTTATTTAATTTTAAGTTAGTTTTATAAAAAAAAAAAAATAAGTTTATTAATATACATAAAACTTGTTCCGTGTCTTTTATTGTTAATGTAAATATTTAATTGTGTTGAATGTGAATTGTCTACATATTGTTTAGTGAATAAATGTTTTATCTATCTATCTAAGTACGGCAATAGGGCTCACCAACCACGTGAAAATCGTCAGTGAAACGTGTGTAACAGAGTGATGGACTGTGAAACTGTGACTTACATTTCACAGTCCACACTTGGAAACTCCTCTGACACCCGCTCGGTGATCATGTCGTGACGATGTAATATTAATAAGAGTGAAAAGTGTACCAGCGGAGCTTTCCCCGATGGTGCGTTGTTGCACATGTAATTAGCGAATGCTTTTATTTGTAAACCGTGAAGAGTAACTAATCTAATATGTTCAGCATTAACATTAATCATACATTATGTACATGTGCATATATAGGTTGCATTTCGCAAGTTATGTATATGTCAGCAACACATAGTAGAATTCGGCATATCTTGATTTGCCTATATACAGGGTGGAAAAAATTTAAGGGCCCTGGAGGGGAACTACCTTAAATCCTTTAGTTAGCTCATTTTACTGAAACGAAACATTCCTTTATTTATAAAAGACCCAAAACTGCATTCTAAGACCTTCTAAAATTCGCTTGTGTCTCACGTGGGAATCGAACCAACTAAAAATTAAAAAAATAAACCCTCGCTATTTTATTATGCGAATCGGTAGGATTATTGTTCAGAATAAAATTTGTCTAGAGGAGAACAGCATCGGTAGCATAGTGTATAATCGCGCGTGACGCGACTTAGTTGAGTCACAAGTACGAGGAGCGTGACACGATGTTTTTGCGATTAAACAGTACGTCACGCTCCTTGCACTTGTGATTCAATTAAGTAGCATCGCGCGTTTTAAACACTGTGCTACGGGTGCAGATCACATTATAAAAAAGAGAGAGAGATAATATTTATAAACTTATAAAATTAAGTTGTTGGTATTTAAATTAAGTTACAATTTGTTCTAGATTTTAAGTTCAGCCATAAATATACGGCAATCAATCTATCCCGAGAGGACCTGACCAATCAGCCAATACCTGATTCAGCATGTATTTCATTTTCTATAACTGATTGATCCATTTGAAAACGTAAATCGATTACTCGTTTTTTTTTACGAATAGTTGTCTTAGCTTTCTTAATGGAGTAAACAGGCTGTTAAGATTTCCTATTTCCTACCTATTTCCTTTAAACGGGGTGTTCTACTCATTAATATGAACAACTTTTACCATGGAGCCAAAAAATAAATCAGCTGTTTCATACATTTCGGTCGAGTAGATATTTAACTTTTCTATGGAAAAGCTGATTATTTTTTCGCGATTTCAGGGTTGGCCCAATAGTAAAAGTTGTTCATATTCATCGGCAGAACATCCTGTTTGAAGGAAAAAGGTTATCAAATTAACACCCAGTTTATTTATCCAACTATCTTATATGTGCCCAAAGTAGGGGTCAAAATCCATCACGGTGGGACGTAATATTCGTCGGTGAAACGTGGGTTTCATTTTCATTTTTTCAAACGCATTTCACAGTTCATACTTGGAAACATCTCTGACACCCCCTCGGCGATTCATGCCGTGACGATGTATTTACCTCCTGAAGACGAGAATCCTTTTTTTTCAATTATTTTGCTATTCATTAGTTAATTCATTACTAATTTGTTAAAATTTTTTTGTTTCTTTTCATTTCTGTTTTTATTGTTGTAATTAATTATGTAAATAATTCGTATAATTTAAAAAATTCAAGGGTCTTTTATTAATATTAAGGGCTGTTTTTTTTTGGATGTTCTAAAAGCAAGACTTTCGGACTCAGGAGGAAAAATTCCGGTTTTAAAAACGAAAACGCACGTTTTTATTGCCATTAGCAACTGAATTAATCAACTACTACAGGGGCAGTGGGTTAGTTTATCACCACGTAGATATCGATACCGAGTTGTCGATAAACGAGTTAGTTCTGGTATTCCTGAGGACTGGATCGGGTAGAAAGTATTATGGTGATTGCTAGCTGCTTGACTAGAAATAGCATCCTAGTCTACCTACATGACAGGAGTACTGGAAGAAATCGCTATAAGTGATAAGGCCAGCATTTGTTACCTTCTCTCATAAGTTTGTTCTTTTACCTTATTTTATTAACTTTGGTGTACAATAAAGAGTATTTGTCTTGTCTTGTCTTGTCTTGAGTACTTAGTTCTTACATACTACAGATGTCGCAGACAAATTGTAAAATTCAGCATTTTACAAACAGGCGTCTGTTTCTAAAATGAATGATGAATCTTCGTCATAAAGTAAATACAAATCGGCATTTTATAATTTGCCTCGGCATAATAGTAATTCTGTTAGAATTATTGAGTGACGCCTCGCTCCGCTGCGCTTCATTTGGCTCACAATATGTACTAGTATTTACGTGTAAACGTTCCTCCTCGCTCTGCTTCGCTCCACTCTTCGTTGAACCTATTTTTCACTGTTTATGAAAGACCTTCTACTTGGCTTTTTAGAAAATGACGAAGTCTTTGGCAAATCACAAAACAGCGGGCATTGTACAATTTGCAAAATAGCGAGCGTTTAGAAACTGACGACGGTGTTTGTAAGATGCCAAATTTTACTATTTGCCTGCCACATATAGAGGAAGGTTACCAAATATGGAATAGTATCCCTAATATGGAATACCACCATTTCACTAAAACTAACACTTCAAGATGTAGTTCAAAGTATTTTTTTATCTCATTCACTCACATTAATGTCGCACTTATTTTGTCTGACCAGTCAGGTGCGCGGTGTGGCTATGGTAGGCGTTTTTTGTTTTCTCAAGATATTCAAGGAAAATCATGGGTCGAAAGTTTAATGTCTTCTTTCTGGATTCATAATGTCTGTGTAGATCCAGAGTTTGACATACGAATTTGTGTTTTTTGTAAGAAGATTAAGTTCCTTATTAATATTTTCCATAATTTCCTTACTTTTATGTTTTTTTCTAAATAGGAATCACGTGTATTTTTCTAATATTCCATATTTGGGTAGCTATTCCATAAATAGCTACCATTTTGATAATTTGATTTTTGTTAAATAAAAAATTGTTAAGTGATATTAAAAACAAAAAACGAATACTAAGTCAAGAAAAAATGTATGACTGATTATAATTACCAAAAAATGTCTTTAATATTTATTTTTTTATCTATTTTTTAAATAAAAATCAAAATGGTATTCCATATTTGGTTACTTTCCTCTATACCAGTAGATGCCAAAAGCGAAAAAGAAGACTAGTTGAATAAATAGTTAGTCCAATTTCAGGTAGTTAGAAGTAGAGTAAATAGCTTACTATGTAGCCGACTATTTTACCACATGCGTTATCCATTTTACTCTCCCAGCTACTATCTTTAGTACTTTACTATGTAGCCGACTATTTTACCACATGCGTTATCCATTTTACTCTCCCAGCTACTATCTTTAGTACTTTACTATGTAGCCGACTATTTTACCACATGCGTTATCCATTTTACTCTCCCAGCTACTATCTTTAGTACTTTACTATGTAGCCGACTATTTTACCACATGCGTTATCCATTTTACTCTCCCAGCTACTATCTTTAGTACTTTACTATGTAGCCGACTATTTTACCACATGCGTTATCCATTTTACTCTCCCAGCTACTATCTTTAGTACTTTACTATGTAGCCGACTATTTTACCACATGCGTTATCCATTTTACTCTCCCAGCTACTATCTTTAGTACTTTACTATGTAGCCGACTATTTTACCACATGCGTTATCCATTTTACTCTCCCAGCTACGAGTACTATCTTTAATACTTTACTATGTAGCCGACTATTTTACCACATGCGTTATCCATTTTACTCTCCCAGCTACTATCTTTAATACTATTTTGTAACTGTTTACATTAAGCTAGTAATGTTTGTATCCCTGGTACTCTACCAGTTACTCTACCCGTCTAAAATAGGCCTAGTTTGTGAGACCAAGATGTTGGGTTTGTGGAGTAGTTAAGGGGCTTGGCTCTAAATGAGATCTGATAACTTTTTAACAGGCCAGAGGGCCTATTATGTATCTCAAGTTGCCATCTGGACTGGGTGTCTATCATCAAAAACATACATATACTATCGAATTCCGATTGTTTTAGGATATATTCGCACTTGAAGTGACGACACAGTTTGTAAGTAGTTCAGTACCCATTAATGTCAATTTTGAAATTTCAGTTTTTAGCTATGTTTTTGATGATAGGCACCTAGTCCAGTTGGCAACTAAAGATACAGAATAGAGGGGCAGGTCTCCGGTATGGGTTCGGGCGGTTGATTGGATTTCACCTTGTATAATATAAATTTTACCTATAATTTTAATCGTATATACAAGGTGACTTTTTGATCATCGTCCAAATTCATACTGGTGGCTTAGTAAGTGATCAGTATCATGGATCAATAACAATTTTGGTGAAATTCGTAAAATGAAATTTCGACTCCCCATAGTGATTCACTCGGAACTGGAAGTGAATTTCTATTGGAAGCCGAAATTTCATTTTACAAATTTCACAAAAATTGTTATTGATCCAAGATACTGATCACTTATCAAGCCTCCAGTATGAATTTGGACGATGATCAAAAAGTCACCTTGTATATTGCTACATAAATTAAATAAACCTTTAATCTAGTCCATGTACATTTATTATTTTATTACATATCTTTTTATTTGATTAAATTTGACGTCTAAAAAGTGAATTACATATACCTACTTTGCAAAATAAACTGTTTGAATTTGACAGTGAAAGCGATATAAGCTTATAAGTCTTGGCAAGCTGCTTTACATGAAATGTTTTTGGTGGGATTAATTATTAATTATTTTAGTTACTATCGGCAAAATACCAGTCGACAAGTGTAACACGCGTTTTGGATTAACCTAGATTATACATAGACAGTCACATGAATAATTCTGATATAAGTGAAATTCATAATATTCATATCTACGTTTGATATGAATATTATGAATACATCAGAGCCCGTAGCATAGTGTTTATTCGCGCGCGAAGTGCTTAGTTGAATCACAGGTGCGAGGAGCGTGACACACGTGTGATTCAACTAAGTTGCGTCGCTCACGATTAAACACTGTGCTACGAGTGCAGGTTCCGTCTGGTCTCGTAAGAGCAGGGTCAGATCTAGGTCTTGACTTTGGGAGGGGGGATATCGCGACTGGCTACATTAACGCAGGTAAATTCAAATGTCACCAAAAGTACTACAAAATCAGAACAAATAATAGTACATTATGATACAAGTGAGCTAAGTTGGTCATTACACACAAAGCTCGATTACAGCTAGAGCCGAAGGCGAGGTCGTATTAGAGCCGAGTGTATGATGACCAATGATCAAGTGTTTCATACGACATTTTTCAACACACTTGAGATGAAAAAAAAATATCATAAATCTTGAATTTAAAACACTTGTATATTATAGTTTCACTTTATTTATGTTGACTCCCAACCGGTTTTGGATTTTACTCCATTTTCAAGGGAAGATGTTAATTAGTTGTTTTTTTTTAAATTCAAGATGTGTTTCAAGTTTTACCAAGTGCCGACAATCGCAAGTATAAATTTGTATAAATATCATAAAGTTATTTTGTTTATAATATAGAGAAGAAGTTAAACTGATCTATGGTGCTAGGCTGTCCGTTACGGCTATTCGGAACATTTTTCAAAAACTTTTCAACGTCATTTGGTGACAATACCTTGGACTTCTGACTATTCTGAAGGCTTTAATGATAGTTTTAGTGATGTCAAAACTTAAGTTCAAAAGTAATTTAGCTTCTTTACTTAACATTTATGAACTATTTTGCAATGAAGACAATTTAGTTTTGACAGCAGTAAACTAAAATTAAATTTAGCCTTCATAATCGGCTATAGCAACTTTAGTTTTCGGCTTTTTAACTATTCAAAAGCCAGTCTTTTTTGTTTTTATCTGCTTTTGTAAGCAAAACTAGCTTTTTAAAATTCGTTTTGGGGGGAGCTACCCCACCCCCCTGTAGACCGGCCTGCGTAAGAGTAACACTTGACACAAAGAAGGAAGTTATTGAAGAATGCGGCTGCAGGACTTTCTCGCGGCCTTGGCCCAGAATTTTTACAGAGGCTGCAGCTTTCGAAGACTGGTGACGTGAGCTTGTCTCGTAAAGACTACCTAAAGTTTAGGTATCTGTCTTTCTGTCCGCGTTACAACTCATTATCGGATATACCAATAGAGCTGAAAGGCATGTAGTAACAAAATTATTAATTTCAAATTACATCTACTTTGATAGAAACAAAGTAGTTAAATTTTAAACCTACCTACAAGGAAGGAATATGTAATGTTTGTGTTATTTGTAAAAAAATGGGATAAACTGAAAACCAGCGCTGTCAGTTGCTTGCAACTAGCAGCATTTGCTGACTTTGGCCCTTTTTGCCACTATTTTTTTTTCTGTGCGTGTGTGTTTCTTTTTTGTGGCAAATAAATACTTTTCACTTTCACTTTTAAAACATTCTAGGAATCAAAAACACGGAAAGTAACCGATGGTGAAGCAATAAAAATGTTGTGAATGTTTGTGTATTTGTTTTTTAATTTTATTTGTGTATTTTTTTAATGCACTTTATTAAAAAAATGGGTTGACTGAACCTGTACTGTACATTACCTACATGTTGTAACTATTTTCACTTGATTTGGCTGAAGGATAGTTTATCATATTGAGTGCTTACCTATAAAGTTGCCGAAATTTTCTTACAGATTCATTAGTACATAATTCCTGTAATTCAATAGTTATTTCCATAATTTGTTTTTTGTTCGAAAGTTGGTTTCATGATTTTACATTTACGTATTAAATTTGTCAGTTTGATAACTAAAATTAAATTTTCAAAAACAGTTCGGCTTAAATGCCATCCATTTCCATGATAAGATTCGCAAATTTTTTTTACAGCTGACTTTTAAAAAGAAAAATAATATTGTTAGTTTAATGTTCATTCATACACAATTTTTCTTGCAAAATCTGGATTTGTCGTTCCTAAAAAAAAAAAAAAAAAATGTTAGTACTGAAAATTGAGTTTTCTTCAAATTCTCCATACAAAACGGACACTTCATAGGTTTGCATAAGGCTTTTTATAGAAAGCTTTTTCGCGAAGTTTATTATACAGATCCTTGGGAGGTGTAATTACTATAGCTGTGTGGTATGGGTGGTCTGGCATATATATACTGACGTATGGCAAAGAAAGAGAAAACTGATTAACTTCACTCTGTTGAGGGTTTATTTAAACCTTTTAATAATTTCCTTTTACCTACTGCCTTTTTTCTTCTTGACGTTGATATAGGACCCACTATGTTTTAAATTAAAAGCCTTACGTTAAATAATAACGAGGATACATTTCTGCAATATATACAATATACATACACCAGCTATTACCCGAGTCCATAAACCTTGGGAATAGAAACGGCCGCCTGCTCTTGCTGTACTACTGTCAGCATAGACCAAACGCACACGCTGACATATTTACATCATAATATGGGATTTGAGTGATCGACAATATACATATTATACATGTCGTGACCATATTGTTGAATTGACCATTTCATGATCTGGTTGGGCAGATCGTAAAGTATGAAATCAAAAATCTTTCACTAAAAGTAAAAAAAATAGGTGCGACGACGAGCGAAGTGAAGAGGAGTGAGGAGGAGCCTGTTAGGTTTACATGTAAGATAAAATAAGGAGCCGAGCGAAGCAGAGCGGAGCGAATTTTAACAGAAATACGATATGGCCAACCAGATCATGAAATGGTCAATTCTACGATATGGCCACGACATACACATTGACTGCTATTGTTTTTAATACTATCTATATTTCCATGTACTAAAATAGACAGAGATAGTTAGTAAACAAGTGAGAGATGGATAGAACGGTCGCCATCTCTATAACCAAGGTCTATTTACTCGAGTTATATTAACTGTGACATGCGATACATGCTGAGCAATACGTTGTTATAAACTAAGTTGATATTATATTATACCGGATTGACTCCATTTTGACTATATTTGATCAACAAACATGTCAACATAACGTGTTGTGTTATTGTCTTGTAGCCTATGAGTAATTCGTAATTACTCGCACTTCGTACCCCTGAGGTATTCGTAATCGGTGATCTGTACCACCCTAGTGACCCTAGTAAGGCACACATGCAGGGACACAAAGGCAACTCATTATGCAGGCTTATATTTTGTCAGTAGATACATGTAGGGAAATCTGAAAAAAAAAAGCGCAGTCATGGGAACTGCCGACAATTCTTATGCCGACAGAAAACTTAACTGTCAAAATACCATGTCGGTGGCGGTGACTTATGATCATAGAGAAACTACCCCTAATTGTACTTGGGTGCAATGACACCTGATTGGCATGTCGGTGACGGTGACGCGACCCCATAAAATGTTGCCCTACCAAAATTCGCTCAACGCGCCTAAAGAAATTTTCACTTCAAAAACTACGGAAAACAAAAAGTCTCACTGTAGATCAATTTTTGATCCAGGCTGAATTTTCTCAGTAGATCTGTTAAGAACTGGGCGTTTATGATGTGGAGACTCGGTCGTGGAATGCGGTGGTAAAGAAGAACTCCTTCGATGTTTACTAATTTATTGATATTACAAAATGATATTACAAAGGATTGTGTCGTGCGTGTGCACCAGGTACCGTATGCGAAGGTGAAGTGAACGAAGTGACAGCCGGCAATGGCGGCAGCGTCGCCGCCGAGCTGGGAACCCGTTATCTCGCCGTGTGCATGTGTGTAGGTCATGTACGCACACATGCAAGGCGTTAACAAGTTGCCGCCCCAGGAACGAAGTTCTGTTCTGTCACTGGCAGCGGACACAGTCGGTTGAAAGCTCGTCGCAGGGTTCCTGAAGTGGTCATCACATCGGCCACACGGGCCACACCATCAGAACCGGGATGTATGGCGGTCACTCGCCCCAGGAGCCACTGATTTGGAGGCAGCCGGTCGTCTTTTATCAGCACCATTTCTCTAAGCTTAAGCTGTTCTCCTTGCTTTTGCCATTTCTGTCTTTTCTGTAACTCTCCAACGTATTCCTTATAAAATCTATTCCAGAAATGGGCCTTTAATTGTTGCATTCTCATATACCGTGAGAGAGTATGCATGGCGACAGTATCTTCGACTTGTGGTGACGGTAGTGACGTTAACGTTCGTCCAATTAAGAAGTGGGATGGGGTGAGAGCTATAAGATCTGAAGGATCAGATGACATAGGAGTGAGAGGTCTTGAGTTCAAAATGGCCTCGATTTGTGTTAGAACTGTATTCATTTCCTCATACGTTAAATTCGCTAGAGAAACTATTCGCTTTAAGTGATGTTTCACGGACTTTACTGCACTCTCAATTAATCCATTGAAATGCGGACTATACACAGGCGAGAACCTAAAGTTAATGGCTATGTTTGATGCTTTCCCGGTTATATTATCTGAATTAAGTTTTAAAAATTTTGATAATTCATTGCAAGCGCCCACAAAAGCCGTCCCGTTGTCCGAGAAGATGTTGGCGGGCTTGCCTCTGCGAGCTATGAATCTATTTAAGGCGGCTAAATAGGTCTCACTACTCAGATCGGTAACAAGCTCTATGTGTACTGCCTTTGTTGCTAAGCATACAAATATGCATAAATATGATTTAATTAATTTACTACCCCTACCCTTTCGGTTCAAAATCATGACTGGTCCGCCATAATCTACCATTGTATTTGAGAATGGGAAATCGGCATGCAAACGTTGTTCATTGCCCATTATCGGCTGTCTAGCCTTACCTGAAAAACGACAGCATTTAACGCACGCATGTACTATTTTTCTGGTCAGATTTCTACCACGAACAATCCAAAACTTATGTCTGATGATTGCTAATAACAGTTGTGGACCAGAATGCATCAAAAATGTATGATAATGTCGAAAAATCAATGTAGCAATGTGATGTGACGAGTGAAGCAGGACAGGATGTTTTGCATCATAATCATAAAAAGAGTTGTATAACCTGCCCCCAACTCGCATCAAATTGTTGCTGGTGTCAAAAAACGGATTTAAGTTTATTAATTTGTTTTTAGCAGGTAAGTATTTACTATTTTTTAATAAGTTGTCCGTCAATATGATCATCATGTGATAATAAAGCATGATTGCAATGGACTGTATTAGAAGCTTGTTGTGTCTGTGCAATACCGGAAATCAACCAACCAAATTTGGTTTTACTCAAAACTGGTTTGTTTTTGCCTAATGAAATATTTCTAGAGCTAAGTACGCTCCAGAAAATGTCAGCTCCGAGAAGCATATCTACTTCAGATGGGCAGTAAAAAGTTGGATCAGCTAAAGTTACGTGTTTTGGTATGTTTAATGACTCATAATCCACTTGCACGGTAGGCAACATCTGTGTGATACGAGGAACAACAAAGCATTGAACATTTTCTTTGTATGAATTAAGAAGTGATGATATCATGACATCACAGTTTTTAGACAAACGAGAGGTTTGGGAATTCAATCCTTCAACTAATGATGATGTTGAAGAGGTTGGCAGTTTGAGCTTTGCACATAAGCTCTCTGAAATGAAGCTGGAAGTCGACCCATTATCTAGGAGGGTACGTATTGTATGATTTTTACCCTCAAGGTCCTTGACTTGTATTAAAGCTGTAGATAACAGAACACAGCTTTTATGTATAGCTGATAAAGCTATATTATTATTTGAAGCGTTACTAACAGTTTGAGTGGTTTGAGTTTCAGATTGTATCTGCGGTGACAACATCTGCAGCGACGACGGCGGCGGCGGTGATGCAGCACACAGGACTACATTGTTGGCAGGCTGCGTGGTAAGTATGGGTAAAGGTGAGTCATGATTATGTAACAAACTATTCATGTATTTATTGCATAACCGGCACGGCCCTATTCTGCAGTTACTAGCTGTATGTCCTTGACGCAGACAGTTCAGGCATAATTTAAGGATTTTAGCCTTTTGAATTTTAGTTTCTAACGTAAACGCTTTGAATTTTGAACAACGATATATCGCATGGTTATTTTTACATAATGGGCAAACAAATGATTTGTTTGCGGCAGAAGATTGAGAATGTGATTGGGAGGCAGAGCTTACGACTAACGACTTGTGACGATTATATGTGACGTCACTGTGTCTACGTTTCACGTGGGCTTCCTCCATGGTTTCCAATAAATCAGACCGGTTCTTTAAGAATTCGATAAGGTTGTCGAGTGTAGGTAGGTCTTTCAGGGTATTACGGTAAGTTTCCCACTCACGACTTGTAACGGAATCTAGCTTCGTTGAAATGATATGTATAATAAGTACATCCCAGTGCTCCGTGGGTAATTTAAGCGTCTTTAAAGCTCTAAGATTTCGATTTAAAGTATCGATAATATTTCTTAATGCAGTAGAACATTCTTTAGCTATTATTTCAATGTTAAAAATCGCATGAATATGATTGTTAACGAGTAGCCTTTTATTATTGTAGCGGTCGCAAAGAAGTTCCCAAGCTACATCGTAATTTTCAGCTGAAAAGTCAAGCGAGCGTATGATCAAAGCTGCACTATCTTTCAAAGCAGCACGCAAGTAATGAAATTTATTGATTTTAGGTATAGACGTGTCTAAGTGTATGAGCGAGTTAAATGTGTCACGGAATTCTAACCAGTCATGATATTTGCCCGAAAAGGAAGGCAAGTGTATGGTAGGAAGTTTAATATTTTTGGTACCTCTATGTGCAGTACAAGAACCTGTGACCGATCCGGAGCCGTCGTCGCTGGCAACGGATTGCTCGTGTCGCGCCAACAACTCTCGGGCGACGGCGACGGCCTTGAAGTACAGGGTCTCGAACGTTTCGCGCTCTGCGAACTGCTCATCTGGAATTTCACACAGATTTTCTATTTCAGACTGTACCGTATCATAATCGGTGTAAAGTTCATCGATTTTAGATAACCGAATAGTAAGTTCGTTGATTTGAAGTCCGTTTAACCTTTGACATGATTCTATTGGTTCTAAGTAACTTCTGAATTGAGTTACTTTACTTTTAAAGGAAGCTCGCTTTTTAATCAATGTTTTTATGTCCATTATGTTAGTACAGCCAGTAACAATAGGTACTCACTTATTGCGCGTCGTGTTACTGTAGTGTAAACTGCTATGTAATAGAATGACACGATTATACAGAAATAAAAACTTTTAAGAAGAAAAATAAGAAAGATACTTAAATTTTAAACAATGAAGCGAAGTGAGCGTGCAGTAATGTCGATAAAAGCCGTGCGCATTCAAAAGCGTTCCGCAAGCCGTGTATGCAAAACCGGTTTGAGGTAGATGGTCGCGGCGGCAAGCAGCGGCTGCGTGCGTGGCAAGCGGGCGCAGCGACACGTAGTAACAAAGCAGTTAGCTGGAATTTATGTAAAACAATTGCTACGATTAACACAACATAAACACAGTTCACACACAGACCGCTGAAACTATCACCCAAGAATCTCTGAAATTATAGATTTTGAAGATAAATACCCGAGTAGGTATGTAGCTATAATGAATTTAGCTTAACGGTAATTTGGCAATTCTAAGGCAATAAGCCTATAATGAAATAAATGGGTTTTAATGTTTTTTATTGTAACTTGCAAGTAGGTTACAAGAATTAGCAATAATGTTTGTATTTCGCTTATAAAGTGCGACTTATGTATGTTTTAACCACAAAGATAATGGCAATGTATAGGTAATCAGATTATTGCTGATTTTTACTCATGGATGAGTAATGAATAAATGATAGGTAATAAAGGTAAAATTGGAACGAACTCACAATAACGATACCCTCCAGGTCTTCTAGTAGAATACCCTTTGAAATATGTGTGATTCTCCAATAGCTCACTGCAATCCTTTATAATGTTATGAAGTAATGATTTCTTCAAGTTGCTTCACTATGTACGGTGTTTAATGTTTGAACACAAATTCGTAGAAAATAATCTTCTCGGCAATGTTCCACGTAATGGCGGCTCGATGTCACCACGTCGCGTTTCCTTTGTTCTTGTTTCGCCAGCTCTGGAGGCCAATGTTCGACTCGAAGGACCAATGTTAAGAACTGGGCGTTTATGATGTGGAGACTCGGTCGTGGAATGCGGTGGTAAAGAAGAACTCCTTCGATGTTTACTAATTTATTGATATTACAAAATGATATTACAAAGGATTGTGTCGTGCGTGTGCACCAGGTACCGTATGCGAAGGTGAAGTGAACGAAGTGACAGCCGGCAATGGCGGCAGCGTCGCCGCCGAGCTGGGAACCCGTTATCTCGCCGTGTGCATGTGTGTAGGTCATGTACGCACACATGCAAGGCGTTAACAAGATCCTTATAGTAAAATCTGGATCTAATGAGAAAAAGAAGGTCTCAGTAGATCCATATGGATCCATTTTAACGTTTACGTAATGTTCCAAAACCAGAATAGTCTCTTATTTGCGGCGTTTTTGAACGGTCAACCGGACGGATGGACGTGACCAAAGCCGAAGCGTGCGAACAAAATGTAACGAAATGATTAGTTGGTATATTATTGACTTCAAGCTTAGGCTATAAGTTTTATAGACTAGAAGGGATTGCCAACAGTTGGCTCGCGTTGTAAATAATATGAAGTTATGTAATTCGCAACGTTTGGTGCATCCTTTCACTGGCCGCTTGCATGGTGCAGAGTAAAGTTGAATAAATATGCTAACGCTACTTTAAGCGATGCTATAAGATAAGCTACATAGGAACAGACTGTGTTTCCTTGCAACTTTGAGATGCATCGGGGGCATATTAAGAGGCTATGTGAATTTTATTTTTGTCCTGTCACTCCAAGCGAAAACACGCTCAGTGCGAGAGGAGCGGATTCAGGGCGAAAGCGAAAAATGATAGTTTTATAATTTTCATGAAAAAACTAAAATAGCTAGCAAAATTTCAAATATCAAATCTCTAGATATTTTTGAAGCACACCTAATAAAAAATGTTTGAGTTCTGTATATGGTTCCAATTCGTAAAACGAGGAGAAAAAGTGTGTTTGAAGACCTCATTTCAACAATTATTTCTATCGAGGAAAATTTATCCAAACATGTTTTCCAATTTCAAAACCCTAGATTATATAGTCAAAACGCATATATCAGAAATTTATTAAAATTTTCCATCTATTTCATGAAATGCACAGAAAAGAAACACCCGTATTTTTTTCGCATATCGCCTTAATTTCATCACCCTGGACACTTGACCAGAACACAACTATCTGACAAATACTTTCACTTCAACTGGCGGCATGATTTTGCCATGGCTTGTCACCACCTTCACGACAAAATCATGCAACTAAGTGACTCCTTGTGTTCCAGCGTCACTCAGGCGTGAGAGTGGGTACTCTACTTTATTAAATACTTTCTAGGCGAGCGTACTTCGTCCTAATCTCATCCACGCTTTCCATCAGGCACCTTACTGGTAATCCAACCAGCATGGTTCATGCATTGCTGGACATAGGCCTTTAGAAGATTTCGCCACTATTGGCGGACCCTCCTGTAAGAAATGCCCATACTCACACACGCTGGGCAGGCGGGTTGTGAACGCGGTGCCGGAACCCTCGCACCTGCGACGCTAGCAGGATTTCGCTAAATCGGTTAATGAAGTGTTTACATTAGTTAAAGTTATGTACTTTGTTCGTGGCTCATGGAGGGCACTCTGCAAATTGCACCAGTGACGCCACTCCTCACCATTCTGTTTTAAATAAGGGCTGGCAATTGGGGATGGATGTACCGCCATCATCGGTCACAGGCATGGAAGGCCACCTGACTATGCCTGTTTGAGAGCTGGCCTCTTACTCTCCCCGGAATAAACTTTGGGGGGGTTTGCGAGTAAGATGGTGGTACCTCCATAGTGGTAAAGCGCAAGATCGCGAATAAAGAAGACGTCCCACGTGGTATAGCTTAGAATAGCTCAGCATGGATCTGCTCGCCCTTACTGTGCGCACGATAG
This sequence comes from Ypsolopha sequella, assembly GCA_934047225.1. Lineage (NCBI taxonomy): Eukaryota > Metazoa > Arthropoda > Insecta > Lepidoptera > Ypsolophidae > Ypsolopha > Ypsolopha sequella. Next base: position 3,305,128 of record OW204002.1, on the reverse strand, counting down.
GATCTACGGTATTTATGTCTTTACTTCTTTAGAAGCGCTAACTGGCTGTTTCACCATTCCTTAGAATCTGTGTTCGGTTACACAATAATTATTGTCTTTCGCTACTTGCACAATTGCGAGAATGTCTAATACTAATGGGATGTGGTAAATTATTATTTACTAAGTCTTAAAGGCCTTCAAATGTTAACTTTTAACCCTTATTTATTTTATGTTAAACCATAAGGCATATAATATGTGCATAATTTATTTATAATATAAATTATATATAAAGCCTGATTAGAAACCGATTTGCCCAATAAAATTATAATTAAGTAATTAAGTAATTAAATCTTAATTATAATAACTACTTTATATTTAAGAATCACACAAAATTATAATAAACTAGAGTTACATATCCATTAACCATACAAATAGGTTGATACCAAAGTTTCATAGAAACTTCGGTTTTGGATTTTTTTGTAAAAAGCATTGAAATTTGGGGTGTTATTAAAAAATATAATAAATAAATCCCACTAATATTATAAATGCGAAAGTTTGGATGGATGGATATTTGTTACTCCTTCACGCAGAAACTACTGAAACGATTAAGCTAAAACTTTACACAAATGTAGTTCTAGACCTGGAATAGGACATAGGCTACTTTTTATTCCATTAATCAGTTCCCATTGGAAGTCAAGTTCCTATAGAAAAGTGATGTACTGTTACTCCTTCACGCCATTGAATATTAGTGGGATGGGATGGTGAGGATGAGATGGGATGGGATAGTGGCATTAGTGGGATGGGATAAGATGGGATTCGATAAAGTTAATCAACGTGGGCGAAGCGATAAAAATATTTTATTTCAGACAACAAAAGAGTAGCATCAATTAGTAGGTATTTTAAAATAAGGAAAAATCTTATTTTAACGAAATAATCATATTTGGAATTTCAAAACTCAAAATCGCATTGCATTGATTTTTTGTTGGTCCAAACAAAAATCTTTGGAACCCTCGTAATTAGTGACATTAGACAGTTCGATTCAAAAATGGATAGCATAAAAATAATCGACTTGGCATTACTCGCGTCCGTCGGTTTATCGTTGAGCCACACCAGACCACAGTGATACACTGATAGGCCACTGTACTACATCGCAGGCACTACAGCCCCCTCCTCAGGCAGCAGTCCAGGAGCCGTATTTTTGAATCGTTCGTATTCAATTCACGTGCGAAAATATATAGCTGTCTCGTCTTGCAAATGACAAGTTCTGGTATGCTACGTGAGATGGGTATATACTTTCACACGTGAATTGAAAACGAACGATTCAAAAATACGGCTCCAGCTCACTGATGGTGCACACGTGCACCTAAAATAAAACTGACTTTCGAGGCGGGAGAATCTCTGTCCTGCCCTTCATGGTAAAGCTTTTGTGGCCATAAGGCAAAAAGTGAAAAAAAAACATTCAAAAATAAAATTAACCCAGCAGTTGCTAAGTAACAATTATGCTGAGGTAACAATAGCATCTTCATTTATTCGCCCAGATGATAAAGAAGTATCTTACTGTCAGATTGGTGACACACCAGCTGGTACGGTTCTGATTGGGTTTTTTTATACGTTACCCTTTGTGATTTTACCACACGTTTCCACAGCTAAAGTGTTAGTAGACATAATATTATTATTTATAACTAGCTTTTTGCCCACGGTTTCACGAATATAATTAATGACCATGCTCCTATAGAACTGCCCGTCCCTAAGGTAGTCTTTACAATCGCTGAAACCGGTAGCATGACCGTGTCTGACAAATATTTTAGAACAACGTGTCGTGAAGTGTTAATATTTTTTTTCAAGAAGTGACAGCATAAAATATCAATCGAACAAATGAAGACTGTTTTGGAAAAACAATCACGGTCTTACCACAAAACTGTGTTTAACTTTAGACAGTGTTTAAATCTGTTGCTGTCACTCTTTTACAATATGAAAAAAAAGGTGACAACGACAGATTTAAACACTGTCTAAAGTTAAACACTGTTTTGTAGTAACACCGTCAATGTCCAATTTTTTTGAATTTGTTTTTTTTTTTCTCTATGGGTTCTCTATTGTGTGCGGGAGCGTAGTTGCTGATTTTGCTCTTCTATAGGGGCTGGGACCGCCGATGCCAAATAAAATTCGGGATAACACGATGCAGGTTTATTGTACACCATTCGATCAAGGAAGGAAGTAAGAAGCGACGGTTCACAGGAAGTTATGAAAAAACATTGCCATAGAGAAAAATGACCATTTCGGTGTTGCTATAATATGCAAGATATTGTACAATTAATAATCTGGTAATATTAGAATCAGCAAAAACAACGAAAGTACATTTAAAATGTAGCTACCAAAACGGAGTGTTTCTGGAAAAACCACCCTCACTAACGTTTCTATGAAGAATAGCCAATAATTTAATTTAAATAAAATAACTTTGTATTAACAGAATTAAGTATTTTCATAAATCCAAGTAATATAAAAACATAAATAGGGATTTTTCCATGTAACTAATTTTATAAGGTTCTATTTACCCATGCGTAACAGTTGGTAGATGTGGGCTGATTGATGGCGATATTTACTTCCTGTAAAATGTCAGAAAAGTGAATTTCCAAAACATTCTTCAAATAGCCTACAGTCCTATGAGGATCTTTTGGCGCGTGGATGGCAGTGACAGTAGGGCGTAGCTGTGAATAATGGATAGGATACCAGCATTAGTTCCAATTTTAACCACGACCAATACACGCGCCAAAAGTGCCTCGTCGCACTGTATGTCGAATTAAAGAGTCTCATGATTAAAGATTCTATTTTAGAATTACATTAGAATGATGTTAAACCATATTTGTGCTTTTAATTTCTTTTCAATGCAAGTGCTCGTAAAGGCCCACTTTACGAGCAGAAAGTCGATTATTTTGCCCTAGGGCTTTATTATTATTATTTTTTTAATTTATTTACAATGGATGGCTAACTTGCAGCCTTTCCTGTATAACATTAATGTTATCCTTTTTTTTCACTGTTTAACGGCTCTGGATACAGTCCTTTTGAGCCAATTATAATTTAAAGTTCACAAGATTATATTTGTTTTATTTCCTCACACTATGCATTAAAAAACGTAGTATGATACACGGGCGTAAGAGCAATAAATTACTCGGTTACGTCGCTACCCTCGTGTTTTAAATCGTCCTCGTAATTTATACATTTGCGCCCTTGTAGCATAAACTACTATTGTGTATTTTTGTATTGTGTCGTTTCGTGTACTGTATGTTTTAATAAACATTTTTCTATTCTATTCTATTCTATTCTATTATTATCACTAATAGTTCGTCCCGAACTGTGAACTCGCGACCTCCTTTTACAACCTTCGACCAAATTTGGTCGAAGTTTATAACCAACCCCATACCTCTGCAACCCCTTGACCGATTTAGCTCATGTTACCATGAGTCTCATGTCACCATTACAACAATAAAAGAACTTTCAAAATTGTTTGATTACTTCCAGAGATAATCCCCCGTATGCTGTATACAAACAAATGAACAAATTTTACCTCTTTAGGGCAGATGATGAGTGAACGACAGGTAGATAACAGACATTACAAACAACCTTACATCACCACATAACATTCTATATCTCTCGAAAGCAATATCATTAAAATTGCAAGAGAATTGAGTACTTCCTTTATTATTTGTAACAACGTTCAGATTGAGTGGAGATCTTTCAAAAAGTATCAAATTGTCGGATGCCTTTACATCGTAAAGATTTATAGACACTTTAGATGAGAAATAAAATTTTATTTATATTTAGCGGAAATAATAGAATTCCTAAAGCTTTTGTGAGGATTCACAATAAAATAGTATGAGAGCCGATTAGTTACTCACAAATCTTACAATGTACTATATAATATATATGTATGTATATACATACTGTGGTGGACATATAATTGGAAACACTTGATATAAATTATGAAAGTATAAAATCAATTACTACAAAAATAATATTGGTTTTTACAGCACGTAGTTGCAGTAGTTCGAAAATAAATAAAACCCCTTGAAAATTAATTAATTATTTGAAACCGGTTGGGTGTATAACTATTAATTAAATTTGTGAAATAGTGTACAAGTGAGTTTTATTAAAGATTTAAAAGTTTCACCAAGTGCCGACAATCGCAAGTATAAATCATATAATTATTATTTGTTAATATTTTGTTACAAATCCAAAAAAACGCCTCTTAACATTACAAGAAATATATACTAAATTTATTTTAGGTTTCTTAATAAATAACTAAAGTTTGTCACAAAACTGACTGAACTATTTGTTTGTTTGGGCATTTATTTTTTATTTTATTTTATTTTCTAAGATGACCTTGTCTACTTAAAAAATGTATTTTCTTATCAGTTTTTGTATGTTATTAAGTAGATTGTATTAAGTTATTATGAAGCATGCTGCTTGTGTGTGTTTGTTAATATTAATGTATCCATACGCCTATCGGTAGAACATAGCGCTCAAAAATTTGTACCAACCTAACATTACCTATGTTCATGAATAAAGATATGATTCTATAATTCTACAATTGATAAATAATTGCATATACGTAATGATGTATATCTAACACCGTTCAGGTATCAGAATGCATATCTAAATAATAACTCTACATTCAATGTAAATGAAAGGGAAAGAATGACTCGAGATTTTATCGTGAGAATAAATTCTTTGTTAGTATTCCGTCAACAAAACTGGAACCTTTGTAGTGACGCCTCGGTATGTCTTTTTCACTAACTGTACAATACATACGAAATATAATTTATTTATTATGTTAGGTAATAAAATACATGAAAATAATTTATATTTTCGGCTTCAATCGTAATAATCATTACAGTGGGCCGATATATTTCAAAGATAAAAAATAAATATTAAAAAAAAAAAAAAAACATACAGTCGAATTGAGAACCGCCTCCTTTTTGAAGTCGGTTAATAAGACAATTTTTCGATTCGGTGTAACACGTTTTAACTTATTTGACAGTTCTAAACTTAATTTAAGCGTTTTCTTTCTGTATCGAAAAGACAAAGACAGGACAATTTAAATAAGGTTACTCTTGTCAAATAAGTTAAGTCGTTCGTGTTACACCAAATTGAATTGACACCACACAATTGGACAATTGACAATTGACACAGTCATGTTGGCAATGAATTAATATTACCAATAATATTGTGTGTGTGCGGTCAGCTTTTAAAAACATCTCCAATATATTAAAACAATATCTTAAAAATCATGTGGTCTATGAAAACACGCGTATTTTTATGCAGATTAATCTGTTGCCTTCTCCCTGTCTCTACAACAATAGTTGAAATATAGCTAGCACGCAAAATCGTAGTTCGAATCTATATTTTACGAGTTAGCAGGGATGTAAACAAACGGTTAACAAACCTTCTCTTTTCCATCATGAATTCTTCCCAAGTTTCATTAAGTCTATTAATGTATATATTTGACATATATACAAACCTTGGCAAACAACTTAAGGCGCCTCTCCCCAGCGTCATCCGAAAATAACCCTGTTGTTAAAGTTATTTCTGTTAAATGGTAAGCTTAACAACATTTAAAAAATATATATATTAAGATTATGTTTATTTTGCGAAATCCATCGCTATGAATACTCTAAATATTATTAGAGTGCAATACAAACTAGAAAATATCAATCAGAAACAAACCCAAAGACAAGAATATGAAAAAATTCCCCGGGCCAGGATTCGAACCTGCGACCTCTTGTTATCAAGACAAGCGCGCTACCAATTGCGCCACCGAGGTTCCTACCCGGACCGGTGAATTCTTCCATCATACTTGTCCACTGTTATTTTTGCTTCTGCTTGATATACTAGCTTGTACAACACATATAGAACGCTCACGAGGGCGTTATGTGATTTCACGCCTTGTTCTTAGAAACAGATGGCGCTGTCGTCGCTACAATATTGTTGCTTCAGACAGTTAAGAAATTCACAGTTCTCATTAACTAAGATTATGTTTATTTTGCGAAATCCATCGCTATGAATACTCTAAATATTATTAGAGTGCAATACAAACTAGAAAATATCAATCAGAAACAAACCCAAAGACAAGAATATGAAAAAATTCCCCGGGCCAGGATTCGAACCTGCGACCTCTTGTTATCAAGACAAGCGCGCTACCAATTGCGCCACCGAGGTTCCTACCCGGACCGGTGAATTCTTCCATCATACTTGTCCACTGTTATTTTTGCTTCTGCTTGATATACTAGCTTGTACAACACATATAGAACGCTCACGAGGGCGTTATGTGATTTCACGCCTTGTTCTTAGAAACAGATGGCGCTGTCGTCGCTACAATATTGTTGCTTCAGACAGTTAAGAAATTCACAGTTCTCATTAACTAAGATTATGTTTATTTTGCGAAATCCATCGCTATGAATACTCTAAATATTATTAGAGTGCAATACAAACTAGAAAATATCAATCAGAAACAAACCCAAAGACAAGAATATGAAAAAATTCCCCGGGCCAGGATTCGAACCTGCGACCTCTTGTTATCAAGACAAGCGCGCTACCAATTGCGCCACCGAGGTTCCTACCCGGACCGGTGAATTCTTCCATCATACTTGTCCACTGTTATTTTTGCTTCTGCTTGATATACTAGCTTGTACAACACATATAGAACGCTCACGAGGGCGTTATGTGATTTCACGCCTTGTTCTTAGAAACAGATGGCGCTGTCGTCGCTACAATATTGTTGCTTCAGACAGTTAAGAAATTCACAGTTCTCATTAACTAAGATTATGTTTATTTTGCGAAATCCATCGCTATGAATACTCTAAATATTATTAGAGTGCAATACAAACTAGAAAATATCAATCAGAAACAAACCCAAAGACAAGAATATGAAAAAAACAGTGGACAAGTATGATGGAAGAATTCACCGGTCCGGGTAGGAACCTCGGTGGCGCAATTGGTAGCGCGCTTGTCTTGATAACAAGAGGTCGCAGGTTCGAATCCTGGCCCGGGGAATTTTTTCATATTCTTGTCTTTGGGTTTGTTTCTGATTGATATTTTCTAGTTTGTATTGCACTCTAATAATATTTAGAGTATTCATAGCGATGGATTTCGCAAAATAAACATAATCTTAGTTAATGAGAACTGTGAATTTCTTAACTGTCTGAAGCAACAATATTGTAGCGACGACAGCGCCATCTGTTTCTAAGAACAAGGCGTGAAATCACATAACGCCCTCGTGAGCGTTCTATATGTGTTGTACAAGCTAGTATATCAAGCAGAAGCAAAAATAACAGTGGACAAGTATGATGGAAGAATTCACCGGTCCGGGTAGGAACCTCGGTGGCGCAATTGGTAGCGCGTTTGTCTTGATAACAAGAGGTCGCAGGTTCGAATCCTGGCCCGGGGAATTTTTTCATATTCTTGTCTTTGGGTTTGTTTCTGATTGATATTTTCTAGTTTGTATTGCACTCTAATAATATTTAGAGTATTCATAGCGATGGATTTCGCAAAATAAACATAATCTTAGTTAATGAGAACTGTGAATTTCTTAACTGTCTGAAGCAACAATATTGTAGCGACGACAGCGCCATCTGTTTCTAAGAACAAGGCGTGAAATCACATAACGCCCTCGTAAGCGTTCTATATGTGTTGTACAAGCTAGTATATCAAGCAGAAGCAAAAATAACAGTGGACAAGTATGATGGAAGAATTCACCGGTCCGGGTAGGAACCTCGGTGGCGCAATTGGTAGCGCGCTTGTCTTGATAACAAGAGGTCGCAGGTTCGAATCCTGGCCCGGGGAATTTTTTCATATTCTTGTCTTTGGGTTTGTTTCTGATTGATATTTTCTAGTTTGTATTGCACTCTAATAATATTTAGAGTATTCATAGCGATGGATTTCGCAAAATAAACATAATCTTAGTTAATGAGAACTGTGAATTTCTTAACTGTCTGAAGCAACAATATTGTAGCGACGACAGCGCCATCTGTTTCTAAGAACAAGGCGTGAAATCACATAACGCCCTCGTGAGCGTTCTATATGTGTTGTACAAGCTAGTATATCAAGCAGAAGCAAAAATAACAGTGGACAAGTATGATGGAAGAATTCACCGGTCCGGGTAGGAACCTCGGTGGCGCAATTGGTAGCGCGCTTGTCTTGATAACAAGAGGTCGCAGGTTCGAATCCTGGCCCGGGGAATTTTTTCATATTCTTGTCTTTGGGTTTGTTTCTGATTGATATTTTCTAGTTTGTATTGCACTCTAATAATATTTAGAGTATTCATAGCGATGGATTTCGCAAAATAAACATAATCTTAGTTAATGAGAACTGTGAATTTCTTAACTGTCTGAAGCAACAATATTGTAGCGACGACAGCGCCATCTGTTTCTAAGAACAAGGCGTGAAATCACATAACGCCCTCGTGAGCGTTCTATATGTGTTGTACAAGCTAGTATATCAAGCAGAAGCAAAAATAACAGTGGACAAGTATGATGGAAGAATTCACCGGTCCGGGTAGGAACCTCGGTGGCGCAATTGGTAGCGCGCTTGTCTTGATAACAAGAGGTCGCAGGTTCGAATCCTGGCCCGGGGAATTTTTTCATATTCTTGTCTTTGGGTTTGTTTCTGATTGATATTTTCTAGTTTGTATTGCACTCTAATAATATTTAGAGTATTCATAGCGATGGATTTCGCAAAATAAACATAATCTTAGTTAATGAGAACTGTGAATTTCTTAACTGTCTGAAGCAACAATATTGTAGCGACGACAGCGCCATCTGTTTCTAAGAACAAGGCGTGAAATCACATAACGCCCTCGTGAGCGTTCTATATGTGTTGTACAAGCTAGTATATCAAGCAGAAGCAAAAATAACAGTGGACAAGTATGATGGAAGAATTCACCGGTCCGGGTAGGAACCTCGGTGGCGCAATTGGTAGCGCGCTTGTCTTGATAACAAGAGGTCGCAGGTTCGAATCCTGGCCCGGGGAATTTTTTCATATTCTTGTCTTTGGGTTTGTTTCTGATTGATATTTTCTAGTTTGTATTGCACTCTAATAATATTTAGAGTATTCATAGCGATGGATTTCGCAAAATAAACATAATCTTAGTTAATGAGAACTGTGAATTTCTTAACTGTCTGAAGCAACAATATTGTAGCGACGACAGCGCCATCTGTTTCTAAGAACAAGGCGTGAAATCACATAACGCCCTCGTGAGCGTTCTATATGTGTTGTACAAGCTAGTATATCAAGCAGAAGCAAAAATAACAGTGGACAAGTATGATGGAAGAATTCACCGGTCCGGGTAGGAACCTCGGTGGCGCAATTGGTAGCGCGCTTGTCTTGATAACAAGAGGTCGCAGGTTCGAATCCTGGCCCGGGGAATTTTTTCATATTCTTGTCTTTGGGTTTGTTTCTGATTGATATTTTCTAGTTTGTATTGCACTCTAATAATATTTAGAGTATTCATAGCGATGGATTTCGCAAAATAAACATAATCTTAGTTAATGAGAACTGTGAATTTCTTAACTGTCTGAAGCAACAATATTGTAGCGACGACAGCGCCATCTGTTTCTAAGAACAAGGCGTGAAATCACATAACGCCCTCGTGAGCGTTCTATATGTGTTGTACAAGCTAGTATATCAAGCAGAAGCAAAAAATAACAGTGGACAAGTATGATGGAAGAATTCACCGGTCCGGGTAGGAACCTCGGTGGCGCAATTGGTAGCGCGCTTGTCTTGATAACAAGAGGTCGCAGGTTCGAATCCTGGCCCGGGGAATTTTTTCATATTCTTGTCTTTGGGTTTGTTTCTGATTGATATTTTCTAGTTTGTATTGCACTCTAATAATATTTAGAGTATTCATAGCGATGGATTTCGCAAAATAAACATAATCTTAGTTAATGAGAACTGTGAATTTCTTAACTGTCTGAAGCAACAATATTGTAGCGACGACAGCGCCATCTGTTTCTAAGAACAAGGCGTGAAATCACATAACGCCCTCGTGAGCGTTCTATATGTGTTGTACAAGCTAGTATATCAAGCAGAAGCAAAAATAACAGTGGACAAGTATGATGGAAGAATTCACCGGTCCGGGTAGGAACCTCGGTGGCGCAATTGGTAGCGCGCTTGTCTTGATAACAAGAGGTCGCAGGTTCGAATCCTGGCCCGGGGAATTTTTTCATATTCTTGTCTTTGGGTTTGTTTCTGATTGATATTTTCTAGTTTGTATTGCACTCTAATAATATTTAGAATATATATATTGTTAGTTAAACTATAAAAAAACAACTTTATTTTAGAAAAATATTCTGGCGTATAAGTAACAGCATGAAAATATTGTTCAAAGTTAAGCTGCTTTTAGACTAAAATTATGTAAAATTGGTTATTTCTTCTTGAACTAAAATACAAGAAAATATTGTTTAGAAAAACTATTTATGGAATTTTTTATTTTCGTCCATCGCGTCCATATGAAAAGTATTATTTTCTCCTATTTTGCGCTATCCGGAGACCCAGCGACGTCGTAATGCAGTGCGCGCTGATATGAACTTCATTTCAGTATATTTTCTGTCGATATTTGTATCGATACAGGTTGACTCAAGGTCATTGGCGACTACCTGCCCCTTAAACAAAATTCGACGTAGTGGGAGAACAGCATAGTCTCTATTTGGCGGATCAAAGGCTGAAATTCGGGCGCCAACTTTCCTCCACTACGCCACTTTTTTTCAAATAGCATCTAAATTTACGGAACCCGTCTACTGTTCGTGAAGTTTACTTAACTGACTTTTTATTAAATTGATCGGTACTTTTGTAACTAGTAACTTAGCTTATTACATATTTTATTACCAAAAGATGTTGAACCGATAGCGCTTTGTAAATGATAGAACACATTTTGAAGTATATGTGATTGGTATTATCTAACACAGGGGTCGGCAACCTTATGACATAGGAGGGCCACAAACGTTACCAGAGGTTCAGCGAGGGCCACATATAATAAATAACGCATTAGTCAATTTCGTATCATATTTATTGTAGTTTAAAACACAATTTATTAATAAAATCTAATGCAATTTTTGCGGCTGCATTTGACTTGCATTTTAGACGTGGAAATGTGCAGTATTAGGTCTAAATGTGCATCCGTTAACTGAGAACAATGCTTGTTTTTTCGTTAGTTCAGATTATAAATGTCTGCTCACACAAATATGTACAACCAACATAGTTATCATGCAGCGATTGGGAACCTTGAGGGCAGCACCGAAGTGGTTCACGGGCCGCATGCGGCCCGCGGGCCGCCGGTTGCCGACCCCTGAAACATAATGATTGTTCAGAATAAAATGTATATTTCGGAACGCATCCATCAAGGGTCTATATAATTTGTCTATGGACTTGGAGCTGTCAAAAACGAGGGACGTGGAATTTTCTTGGTATAGATCGCGGACGATTTTAATATGTGTTATTAAGGGCTTAACCCAAGGGAAATCGGTGCGGACATCGTAAGAAACAGTATTCGATCAAGGGCTGAAGATATTTTGGCGTGAAGGCCACTTTTGAGTGTATTTCCTGTGTGTGTGAAATAACCTATATCCACGCGGTGTGCGACAAGTGGACTTGTTAATTACTATTTCTGGGTTCGGATGCATCCCGGGGTAGGAGGGTTGTGTTTAGATTCATCGTGGAAGGTGATCTACGTGTCACGGCACCGACACGCCTTGGTCTCCGCAGCGAAGGGTCTTCGTGCGAGGACTACTTGATGAGGTCATCATACAACTGTCTGGTAGGACATTTTATATTAAATATTAGATCATAAGATACTTGTATACTATAAATCTGGGACAGCTATGGGCCCCTGCTCCAGCTGCAAGTATCGCCCTTTAGCATACAATTAGTGGTGTCTGAGCGTGGTTATGGAATCCTCGCACCAGTGACGTCGATGCCCGTCACTAGTCAGTATTACTACTTTTTATATGCTACAATTTCTGGTAGCAACGAGCGTTTATATCAAACAAGCTTTGGTAGCAGAGCGTGGTTAATCCCAACTTTGGTTTATATACATATAAACAGCGGAACTGGGCGGCCCCAGTGTCATTGAACTGTTAACATAGCTAGGCTATTTACATGTACATGTAGCAATTACAAATTGGATTTGTTTAGTGCTTTGAGTAGATAATTGATTACCGGAGGGTACCACACTGATGTGGTTCAGTAATATCAGTATAAATTGTTAATTTAGTACATATCAAGTGTTCTTGTATTGCAATAACATTATATCATATAACGGTTTATATTATAGATTGGAAATCAACTTGTTAGCTAATATACGGTTATCTTGGCTTGAATTTATGTACTTACAAGCATGTATACAGTTGCATAGTGGAATGTGCATTCGGGTTTGTGTGTATTGTATACACCAAATATAATTTAAATTTGGTAATATAGAATTAGGTAGGAACCTATTTGTTTGTTTAGTATTGACGGACAGTACATACATTGGTAATTGGGAATTAATTTTGCTAATTAAATTCTATTTATAGGTAGGGTACCTATTGAGCAGTGCTTCTGTATTTTGTGCCGTGTCAGGGTGTTTGCTAAATAGTTTTTATTTATACATTTCCCGGTTCATTGCGGCATGATGTCCAAGTCTCACAAGGCTGCGTTGGCGAAAGAGCTCCGCTGGTTTACAACCGTCCAGGGATTGCTTTCTCGTTCGGATCGCGACAATGCAATCCTGGAGAGAGCCGAGCGGATGCATCAGCGGCTGGCTGATGCAGAGGCGGCTGTGGCAGCACTGCAGGAAAGTGACGGGCCTATGGATAGGTATGTTACTGATTTAGCCCAGATAAAAGGGATTTATGATGATATAACAGAGGCGGCCTCCATGATCAAAAAGCGACAATCGGGCAGCCCGGTTGTTAGCACACCTAGACCAATTGATGGCGCCACTGGTAAGACGCTGGTTATAACGTCGAATATTATTGCTGATGTAAAGAGGCAAAATTCAGGAGGTCCTGTAGTTGTCACGCCTCAACCGGTAGATGGCGTGTCTGGTAGTTTGGTTAGTTTAGAACTAAATAAATTTAATGGGAAAATTCAAGAATGGGTTTCTTTTAAAAATATGTTTAATTCATTAGTAAATTCTAGGGTAGATTTATCAAAGGGGCAAAAGATGGCATATTTGATGTCAACATTGGAGGGCGAAGCAAGGTCGCTCATCCAGCACCTCAGGGTAGAGGATGATCATTATGATATAGCGTGGGGCTTATTAAATGATAGGTATCAGAACATGCGCTTACTGGCTGATGCGCATGCGTCTCAATTGTTGACGTTACCTAGGGTAACTGACCGGGCCCAACTAAGGTTGCAGTTGCTGACCCCGGTCACTGTGGCGTGTAATGCCCTTAGAACATTAGGTTTACCGGTGGACGAGTGGTCGTTTTTACTCGTTCACATTATTTTAGGTAGGTTGCCTAATGATGTGAGGTCACGTTTTGAGCGGGTGTCCGCAGGAAAAGATGGCAGCACTGTGCCCAAATTTACGGACTTATTAACGTTTCTTGAATATGAAGCTAGGGTAGCAGAAACATCACAGCCGGACTTGGCGCCATCTGGGGCGCAATCATTTTCGTCTGCTGGCTCATCTGAATGTGGGGAGCCCAGACAACCGCAGCAGTCGCGGGGACGCGATATGACACGTTTGGCGGGGGTCGCCGTGATCGAGAGGTCATTGACCTGTTTACAATGTGGCCATACGGGGCATGACCTGCTGAGATGTCAGCAGTGGCGAAACCTGCACGTCACCGAGCGGCGACGCATAGTGAAGCGTAAGGGCCTGTGTTTCGGTTGCTTGGGCAATCATTTTGAACGTAATTGTCCCGAGCCACGACGTTGCAGTGTTTGTGAGGGGCCTCACCATTTATTGTTGTGTGCCAACAGATCTGAAGCGGCTTCACCGGTCCCGCAGCGACGGAGCCCTACGGGCGGGGGTGCTTCAGGGAGAACTCCCCCCCCCTTGGACAACGGGGGTGCGTCAGGGAGAACTTCCCCCCCCTCGGTCCAGGGAAGGCATGTTGTCGGGCAGAGCTCCCCTCCGTCGGAACGGAGGACTGCGGCGCGAGGCGCGCCCCCTCACCGGGAGGTGAGTTATGTATTTGCGCGTGGACCCGTAGGGGGCTTGCCTACGGGCTATCACACATATGGCCATGTAGTGAATTGGGCCCCTACGGGCGGGGGCCAATTGGAGTTGGCAAGGGCTAGGCCCCCCCTCCCCGCGCCAGTTTTGGTGCCAGCTGGCATAGAGCACCGTGTTAAGACGGAGTCACGTGGTTACTCACCGCCGTACCGCGAGTACCCGCGGTTAGAGTACCACCCGCCGTACTCAGGGAGAGTTGGAGGCTACGCTCCCCCCATGGTGGGGATGTGCACACACCAGCCGTATTATTGCCAGTGGACTGGTCCTGCACTCCACAGGTGGGGTAGCCTGTAACTAGCTTGTTCAAGCCATGAGTACGGAACCGCGGACGGTTCTGTTGCCTACCGCGATGGCTCGCGTCTAGGGCCCCAGGGGGGATTGAGTTAGGGTAAGGGCCCTCCTCGACTTGGAAAGTCAAGTGGCGCACCGATTAGTTTTGAACCTGGAGGTTTCGTCGGTGCCGCTCCTAGGTATTGGTGGACTGGAGTTGAATCAGCGGCTGCAGCCATGGTTATAGACAATATTGTCGGCTGGCAGCCTTCTTTGGACCTTCCTCCGTTCATAATCTCATGCACGTCAGGTCTGCATCTGGCAGACCCACGTTTTGTCATCCGGCCCCAGTCGATGTTTTCCTGGGCGCAGATTTGTTAGGATGGATCCTATTTGGTTTTAAAAGACTCTGGGTTCTTCTTCATTGGTGGAGGTATCCACAATTTTGGATATTCGATATTTGATTCGATACTTGGATTATTATGTTCAAACTTAGGAAATGGCTTTCAAATGAACATATACTGTTTGCAGATTTGGAGGATCCCAATATGATGGTGGTATTATGTTGAAATACCAACCAGTCAATGAAATTCATATATTTTGTCCCCAGCCGTGAGTGCAGAGGAGCGTTGGAGCGCATTGGTACACGGTACGTGTACTTCAGGCGGACCTCATCAAGTTTAGACTTCGAGTTCTGCGCGAGGATCACGCCAGGCTGAAGTGAGCGGTTGCTCGTTTGAATCCTTTCACGGATTATGAAGGACTTCTGCGTTTTGGAGGCTGATTTTGGAGAGCTGACCTGCCATACGGAAGTCTTCATCCTTTGCTTCTACCCAAGACGGACCTTTGGTAAATCTGTTGGTGTCGGATTGACACATACGTAATGCGCACGGGGGTTTTCAGCAATCGCAACGCTCGGGTTGTAAAAGCATACCTTGTGTATTTGTGTGCTTGGCCACCAAGGCCGTTCACTTGGCAGTGGTATCAGCTTTGACTACGGAGGCCTTCGTCGCCGCGTTGGATCGTTTCGTGTCGCGTAAGGGTTTACCTTCACTTATTCGCTCCGACAATGGCACAAACTACAAAGGTACTGCTAACTATCTAAAAGATATTGATAATTTTTTGTTTTGTAAATAACTATGCTAGTTTAAGTTAAATCTTCGCCCAGAAAGGGGTAACTTGGCGGTACAGTCCCCCAAATTGCCCTCACTGGGGAGGGAATTTTTTGAAGCTGCCGTCAAGTCGGCGAAGACCCACCTCCGCTGCGTTATTGGGGAAACTGTCCTAATTTTTGAGGAGCTTGCCACTGTGTATTGTAAAGTGGAAGCGGTCCTCAACTCTCGTCCTCTCTGTGGTCAGACAGGACTGAGCATCCTAGGGAAGGAAATTTAATTCTTTTGAAGGATATGAACTTGCTATCCTTGTTTTGGCGCCGGGGCCGTATATTAAAGTTGTTTTGGCGGAGACGGAACTCCACGCGTCGCAGAGGTGTTGGTCGAAGGTTCGATTTTGTGACGAGCCATGACAACTCTCTCCCGTCTCCCGGTTGTATGAGCTAGTGGACTGATTGCTCAGCCCAGAGCGGGGGACTGTTCAGAATAAAATGTATATTTCGGAACGCATCCATCAAGGGTCTATATAATTTGTCTATGGACTTGGAGCTGTCAAAAACGAGGGACGTGGAATTTTCTTGGTATAGATCGCGGACGATTTTAATATGTGTTATTAAGGGCTTAACCCAAGGGAAATCGGTGCGGACATCGTAAGAAACAGTATTCGATCAAGGGCTGAAGATATTTTGGCGTGAAGGCCACTTTTGAGTGTATTTCCTGTGTGTGTGAAATAACCTATATCCACGCGGTGTGCGACAAGTGGACTTGTTAATTACTATTTCTGGGTTCGGATGCATCCCGGGGTAGGAGGGTTGTGTTTAGATTCATCGTGGAAGGTGATCTACGTGTCACGGCACCGACACGCCTTGGTCTCCGCAGCGAAGGGTCTTCGTGCGAGGACTACTTGATGAGGTCATCATACAACTGTCTGGTAGGACATTTTATATTAAATATTAGATCATAAGATACTTGTATACTATAAATCTGGGACAGCTATGGGCCCCTGCTCCAGCTGCAAGTATCGCCCTTTAGCATACAATTAGTGGTGTCTGAGCGTGGTTATGGAATCCTCGCACCAGTGACGTCGATGCCCGTCACTAGTCAGTATTACTACTTTTTATATGCTACAATTTCTGGTAGCAACGAGCGTTTATATCAAACAATGATGATAACTGACGATGTATTCGGAATATTTCTTTTTTATAAAAGGTTTTCAGTATGATTTTTAAGGCGATTACCGTCGCCAAATTAGCAGCTCGATGTTTGTCTGTATGAATATCGACGGAAACGACATTGAAATAACGTTCAAATCAGTGCACAATGCGTGGTGGCTGTTACGACGCTCGCTGCGTCCTTGAAAGGGCAAAATAGGAGAAAATAATACTTTTCACATGGGCGTCATTGTTCCATTGAATAATTCTATGTTATATTTATAGCTATCAAGTTTATCTATTTATCGAAGCATAAATGAATTAAATCACCTAAGCCGCTTAGGAGCAGTAGGAAATTCAAGCCAAAAAATACCATTCAGTTGAAACAATTTTTCATATAGAAGTTTTGGTGGTACGAAAAAGAAAAATGTTGCATATGTTGTCCTAGAGTTGATAATCCATAATACATTTTTTCAATATTTTTGGTTTGGCCATAAAAGAGGAGTAGGCTTTCGAAAGTACCCATTTGGCGGTATTAAGGGCCTTAAGGGGCTACACAATGCTAAACATCAGTTTTGTATTAGATTCAGTTCCGTCAATAAGGGTGGTAAAAATTTAAAAAAAATATGGCGTGTTTTTGGACTCAAGACTATTATTAATTACACTTTACAAATAAACACGATTACAAATAAATCTTCCTTCAATTAAAATACTTTTTAAAAAGCATGAATTTCACGAAAAAAGTGATTCAGTTTCCATATTTCATATTTAATAATCTAGCAAAATTATTATTCCATGTTTTTATAATATGTTAACCTCCCAATAGTCAGATAACGTCCATCCATCCATCAGCTTGTCATCGTCCAATGCTGAACACAGGCGTTTCCAACATTTCTCCACTGTTGGTGGTCCTCTTGGAAGTGATGCCCGTACTCACACACGATGGGCACACGCACCAATGACGCCACTGCCCATCACATGTCTGTTTGCCAGGCATGGTGGGCCACCTGGTTGTGCCTGTTTGGGAGCTGTCTTCTTACTCTCCCCCGAGTTACTTCGAGGGTGTCTCCAAGTAATATGGTGGTACCTCCACAGTCGAGCTCGGCATCAGCTCTAACGTATTATGAATTAATAAATTTATTTTTTAAGAGCGGTCTCGCAGCCGGATTGTGAAAAACCCGCCTTTTTCTAATTAATTAAATAAGTAGTTGTGTCCCGCTTCTTTTGGCTCGTCTTGGCGAGGGCTATCGTGCCCCCATTTCTGATTGATTGATGGATATAGAAGAGGCGAAAGAGGTGTGTCTAGATCATAGCAGATGGAAATCTGTAGTCTCTGCCTACCCCTCTCCGAGACAGACTGATTATATGTATGTATATTTCTGTAAGTAAATTTGTGAGTGTTAAATACATACTCATAAAATATGTTATTTAAATGAAATAATTAAATTTCACGTATTATCGGAGACAAATGCTTTGACCCACTTTTTACCTGACTACTTTACAATTGTAAGAGCAAATAGTGAGTCACCGGATTCTTTTTCGATAGCATAGTAGGTTTATTTATACAGGTGTAACAATAAGCTGCTCAGAAAATTAAACCACATGCTCTACTGATGATACTGAACCATATCCAAAGGAAAACTTATCAAACAACGCAAAATAAAAATTCACTTCTCCATACATTTTTTTCATAGCTACTCGTAATATTCTATGAGACAGTGAATTTTTTTTTCACGTTGTTTCAAAAAAATTTCTTTGGAAGTGGTTCAGTATAATGCATGTGGTTTAATTTTCTGAGCAGGTAAAAATACACCCGGTATAAAACGTGACTTTTGTTTAAAGATATAGCCAGATTCATAATGGAGACTCAGTAAGTGGTCAGGACCAAAGTACAAATTATTCTTTTATGAAAATCGCAAAATAAAATTTCGGCTTCCTATAAATACTAATTGACTTGGAGTTGTTCGCAAATTAGTATAAGGGGACAAAACTTATTTTTCTTATTCTGCAAAAAAAAGTCATTAAACCATAGTCCTGACCACTTACCGAGTCTACAGTATGAGTTTTTCAAAATTCAAAATTCAAAAAGTTTATTTTGCAAAGTAGGTATACATATACAAGGTGACTTTTTGATCATCGTCCAAATTCATACTGGTGGCTTGGTAAGTGATCAGTATCATGGATCAATAATCATTTTTGTAAAATTCGTAAAATGAAATTTCGACTCCCCATAGTGATTCACTCGGAACTGGAAGTGAATTTCTATGGGAAGCCGAAATTAAATTTTACAAATTTCACAAAAATTGTTATTGATCCAAGGTACTGATCACTTATCAAGCCTCCAGTATGAATTTGGACGATGATCAAAAAGTCACCTTGTATAATACACGTTTCACAAGTCAAATTTTAATCTTATAAAAATATATGTAATAAAATAATAAATGTACATGAACTACTTAGATTAAATGTTTATTTAATTTATGTAGCGATATATATACGATTAAAATTATAGGTAAAATATTATTATACAAGCTGAAATCCAATCAACCGCCCGAACACTTACCGGAGACCCGGCCAGGGACCAGGAACAAGGTTCAATGATCACCAACCGAGCCCCCAGCACGAATCCAGGCGGCCGACCAAATCCCATCCTATATACTACATACATACGAGTAGTAATAGGTTACATATATAAATACATGCCTACCTCCGCCCATTCGATTAGTCTTGCTAAGAAGAACGGGCAAGAAACTTGGCATATAAACAAAAGTTGCCTCATACTTATAGTTTTTTTATGTGTCCTTTGAATTCCTACTGCTGGAGAAAGTCCACTACATGTTGAAACCACATATCGCGTACATTATAAGTCTCGGAATTTATAAACAAAAACAAATACTACAGCGTGCGTGACTCAGTTTATGTCCCAGTACTTTCGCAAATTTTACAAGACTACGTATGAATAATCCAACGGACGATTTCACGGATTCCATCGCTATATCCGCAAAAGCCTCCCAGACAGCGTATTTCCATTTACTTGTTCAACAGGTGGCGCTTTGTGGGGGCGTATGCTTATAAGGTGCGCGATTGAACACGAGTTTGAGAAGTGAGTTAGCTCATCAATAGGGATGAATCAATACCATCAAGGTATCGATACTTTTACTCATTACTTGTATCGAAAGAAAGTATCGATACCTACTTGGATCGGTCACTTTAAAAAGTTTTGATTGAACCACAGATAATATAATTGAACCAAACAAAACTACACGTAGAAAAAATATTTTTACAATACTACCAGATCGTTTTGTAAAAAAAACCTTGTTAACAAAAACAGAATTATGATATATTTACTTGAATTATTGTCTACGAAAGATTGTTCAAGTAAACTGAACAATAAATAAGTAAAGTCAACAATAAATATAGACGTCACATATAGTACAATATTTTCTGCTTAAATGAACTATATTCAGGTTAACGGAACCAGAATTTTTTCTCGGTGTACACATTTATTTGATAAATCTAAGAGTTTACAAAAAGAAAGTCACAATTTGAGGTGCTGGTTAAGAAAAGCAATTTTTCCAGTTTTTTTTCCAGATAATCTATTTCTCGTGCACGTGATTGTAGCGCCAGCTGAAAATAATCTGAAGGTACTGAGGTGGCAACAATTATCAGGTTCATTCTTGCCTGCTTATACAGCAAAGGAAAAACAGTTTTTTAATCCTCCCATTCTTTCTCAATTTTGACAGATAATCAGAAGAAATACAACATCTGGAAAGAAATACACTTGCAGCATACGTTCTTGTTTTCTCTTTTTTTCACGATTCACTCGCCGTCGCAATCGATGTTATCTTCCCCCACTCCTCCAGTACTTTTCATTCGATCCAAGTACTTTTGACCGATACTTACTCAGTACTCAGTCATAAAGTATCGATACCAAAATTACTTGTTATCGAAAGAAAAGTATGGAGTAATTACTTGTACTTGTATTTACTCGTATCGATTAATCCTTACTCATAAAACCCGTGCTGGTTTCAAACCTACTGTCCAAATTTCATGTTCATAGGTCCAACCGTTTGGTCTAGGCATTGATAGATTAGTTAGACAGTTAGGGCTTTTTAGGGCATGCAGGTTTCCTTACGATGTTTTCCTTTACAAACATAAACATAAAACTAGCTGATGCATGCCCGACCAGAGACCGAGCTTAGGTCTCAAAATTGAGAGGCCAGCATTCTACCGCCTGAGTTACCGCCGAAATCAATTTATGTCATACACACAGATGACTCAGTGGTCGGTGACACTCAGTTAGGTAATATTTGGTACTATATGATATCACTGGTGACACCAAACCAACCACAAGAAGTGCGCAAGCGTCGCATTGTCGCACTTCACAGTGTCGCACAGTGAGCGATCGCACGTGTGTCCGGGTCATGGTGTATCCAAAAAAAAAACAATATTTTTTTCAAAATTTAAAGCGCTTAGGAATGCCTAATTAGCAGCTCGAAATAACGTTCAAATCAAAGTGGCTGTTACGACGATCGCTGCGTCTTCGATAGTGCAAGAAAGGAGAAAAATATACTTTTTATATTGATGCGATTATTTGATTGAGAAACTATGTTTGATTTAAAGCTATGAAGTTTACCTATTAATCAAAGTATAAATGAGTTAAATCTCCCAGTAGGGAATTCAAGTCAAAAACACCATTCAGTTGAACTTTTTATACAAATTTTTTGTGACATGATGAAGATATATATTCCCTATGTTGTCTTGGAGTTATTAACGACGAGTAAGCTATAGAAAAAGCCCATTTGACTGTACTATATGCCTGAACTACTTACAAGAATCCGATCTGTTCGGATAATATTTATCCTCTGACTTTGGTCACTGCTTCACATAGACCTCTTCAAGGGCACGCCACATTTTTCTATCCTCAGCCATCCTCATCCAGCCACTCAGACATCTAAGAAAATTAGGATCAATTGTGCGATGTGAAGATATCATGATTTTTTATGCTAGCTAGATCAAGCTTATAAAGAAAAACTTCAACTTATTTAGGCATGTTGTGGGATTTTTAAAACAATTTTTAAGTAAGACTTGAATAATAAATTTGAATGTCTTTAAAACTCTGATTTCAGCTCACTGTGCGACGTTGCCTAAACTTATCAGCTTACCCTAACAATGGACTCGTGCGAATGGTCAGTATTAAATTGACAGGCGTCTAATCTAAAAAGCACGCCGCTTTAATGTCAAAATAATCAAGAACAATATGATAATAAATTATGTAAATTATAAGTAGTTTGTAACCAGTCTTGTTTAGAGTTTAGAACAAGGATAGTAGACATTAGTCCATGATATGATGACAAACAGGAGTTTGTTATGGCAAGCTTGGTTTAAAAAATTCTCTTGTCATGACTTTCCAACCATATAGAGAATCTTATCACAGTAGGGCCTGTTTCACTACGATGCTGAAGGCTTTAAATTTAGTTTTAGTGCTCTTAAAAACTAAAATTATTCCAAAGTAATTTAGCTTGTGTTCCTAGCATTTAAGGACTATTTTAAAATAAACAAAATTTATTTTTGACAGCACTAAAACTAAAATTAAAGCCTTCAGAATCGGCTTTATTAGCGATATAAGATCTTAAGTTGAAACATGGAACATAATTTTTGTTTGCGTTATCTATGAATGAATGAGTTATTATGTTCTGAATTACAAAATATCTGCTTGAAAATACGCTTAATTTGACGCTATTTTGATCAAAATGTGACATTATCTTAGTATTTATCGTATTTTCTTTGTATTATTATGGTAATGCTCAATTGGCCTGGCATTTCTGGAACAAAGAGACACCGAGGTTTTGCTGTAAAAAACTTTAAACACGAGTATGATTTATAAGTTCATACAAAAATGTAATGGGTATTTTTTCCGCTTAACATTTTAAAAACAAAGATCCTCTAAAAGATTACTGATCCTCCGTCCGCCAATTCATCACCCCGTGTGTACACCAACAAGTTATCACAATATTCGCGCCGCGCCGTGTAAAGGAGCGCAAAATTACGCTTATAGACTTTTGAACCTTACTACAAAGTAATAAGAATTATAACTAGGTAAGCGGAACATTAAGCGATAGTACACACCTCGGATAGCGCGCGCATCGAATAGAAAGGAGCGGGTGAAAGCGACTCGTGCGCATGTCCTTGTAATAAATCTCATACGCTTCCTGTTCCTATTATAATTGTGTTTGTATACTTAACTAATGCCATTTGGTACTCCGTTTAGTAAAGGAAATAGTTCAAACGAAGTCTTATTAACTATCTATCTGTCTACCAGATAATTTAATGCGGCCTGAAAGAAAATAGACTAGACTAAAATAGAAAAAGGAATGATTCGGTGGTTTGTGAGTTTATTTAGATAGGATGAATGAAAGTAGAGTAATGACAGAAATAATATTTGATAATATTTATTTACTCATAAAAAGCTTAGCCTATGTTACAAAAGATTAATATTAATAATATATTCACAAAGTGAACAAAAACAATAATTATTGTAGAGACGCCAACATGCATGACCCATTGACAGTTTCAGCTGTGACGCCATAGCTGTTAAAATCGTTTACAAATAGAGAGTTTGAACCGCTACCGTTTGTACAACTTATGATGAGTGTAACAAAAGGTATGAGCCCTGGAACCTACGCTAGTATAAACTGCTCTGTAGGTTCCAGTCTCCCCATGATGATGCCAAAGGTTACAAGTCAAATATATTAATGTATGGTGCAGAAGTGCAAGGTAAAGCTCGATCAGAGGTCACCCTAGAAGGATGTATGTAAGATATAGTTTATAATAACAAACACACACACATAATTACAAACACATTCATAACTAAACTCATATATTACTTATATACCCAACACGTGCACCTTCAACAGTCAACACACACTCACACTCTTAAATAAAAACTAAGTTTAAAATTGTTTATTTTGTAAAACCATAACCATTAGTTATGAAGGAGCGGGGCATCCTAGCACAGGTATTTTTAATACTTAAAAGGATGTCCCAACACCTAATGTAATAAGATAAGTTTTTTGCAAATAAACAATTTCTATTTCTACGTATGCCACTGAAGAAGGGCCATGCCAAAAGTACCCGGAATAGAAGAGCTTGTATGACATAGCTTGATAACATGGTGATGGATGTGGAAGAAGCGAAAGGTATGTCATCTTCATCTGATACAATAGGAGATGGAAATGTGTTGTTTCTGCCTACCCCTCAGACAGACAGGCGTGAATATATGCATATTGTGTGTAACCTAATGCTTAAAATGTTGGAATTTTTTCATGTAACATTTTCATACTTTGTAAAATAAACTAATAAAAAATATAGAAGCCTTATCCGTCTTGTCAGTCTGTCTGTCTGTTTGTCTGTCAAGACCTTTGTCTCGGGGCCCGTGTAAGATATCAAGTTAAAACTAATACCTCCTAAAGAAGTCTACGGCCCTATCGTGCTACTGAGATTCAGTAATTACCTTTTACGTAATAAATTTCATACAAAATGTCTCACTTAAAACTTATAGGGCACTATAGTTGAATTAGAAACTTGAAATTCAATTTACAAGTTGGTCCTAGCACACGTATGGGATTATTTATATCGAGGAAATTTTATCGAGATATGTTTACCAAATTCAAAACCGAAAATGCATATATACCAGTTTTTGCTGTCGAGCGGTCGGGCGGACTACACATCCCGAGGATGCCTCGTTTAGAGGCGAAACACGTGTCGATAAGTTTTCTTGCTTGCTTTATTTTGTGCTCGTACTGCTTGCTTTGCTTGTGCATGTTTTATGCGGGAGGGCGGGCGGTGCTTGAGTCTGCATTTTGAATAACATGGTAAGAGTATTTAGCGGAATATTGCAAATTATTAATATATCCACAAATTTATATACCAGAAGTTGATTACAAAAAAAAACAGCAGCCCTATTTTATTTACATAGCGCCTTAATCGTGATCTCTTGTTCGCACTTGACCGGTTTTTATTTGTTTCTTTTGGTGAAAACTTACAAACTACATAATGAGTCGGCATTTTTAGAATTTGTTGTTGAAATACTGTAGTTGGTACAAAAATAAAATCACTGTCTTTTACTTCACAAACTTTTGTTTATATAACCAAAATTATATTGTAGACTCGGTGCAATGACCTTTTTTGCAGAGAACAAAAAAAGAATGTTCATATATAAGGTCTTTCAATTTAAATGGAAAGTAATTTAGGAGGTGATTCAGTATCGCTAATACATCACATTCCACTGCAAAGCACTTTTTTTGCGCAAACTTTTTTTTCACTTCTCAGTACAAAGTGGTCCGATCAGCTGACTCAGTTTGTATGGACAAGTGAAGAAAAAAATCACGCAAAAAAAAGTACTTTTCAGTGGAATGTGATGTATTAACGATACTGAATCACCTCCTAGATTACTTTCCATTTAAATTGAAAGACCTTATATAGGGGCACCTATACTAATTTACGAACAACTCCAAATGAATTAGTATAGGAAGCCTTAATTTTATTTTGCGTTTTTCACAAATAGGGTAATTAAATCTTAGTCCTACATAAACAAAAGACACCTAATATTAAAAAAAAACACCGATATACATCATTTCACGTCAACGCCGCGCGCCGCCCGCCGCACCCGGAAAGAACGGATTAATTTTGGCCAGTTATTACCGTCAGGGTTGGATTCAGACCCTCGGAAAATTATTGTCTATGGGAATTAAAATATACTAGTTACTTGGCTAAAATTATACAACGTTTCATTTTTCGTCGATTTTTGTTTTGAATTGAAATAAAATAGCATATTTGTTAGTGAAATTAAAAAAAAAAAGTTTTCATTATTTAGGTAGCGTTCCGAAACACCTAAGGTTGTCCGATGAAGTAGAACATATTACCATCTGTCAGATAAAAGTAGCTCAATACTGGGGCTCTACCGCGTAATTCTCATTTGTATCAACTTCAAGAAAATGCATGCTAAATTCAACGCGTGCAAAAGAGATGGCATGTTAGGCGGGCGTCGTCGCACGCACGTCAAATTTCAATCTCAAGTTGATGTTGATGAAAATGAGAATTACGCGGTAGACCCCCTGGTTCCAAAACCACAAATGAGATCGTTTTGGAACGATCAAACCCGAGCAACTTTTTCTACTGACACGACCAATATTTTGCTCTGCGAAAATCGCCGGGAATATATTGCTCCTGTCAAAAGCATGATTCTTGACGTATGATTTTTATACGTTTACATGGATATCAAAAATTATAAAACATGAACTGAAGAGTGTTGAACGTTTGAACACATCTCAATCCACAGATGAGAACTATTCCGTACAACAACTATAAGGGATTTGGGAGTCATATTTGATCGAAAGTTGACATTTCACGACCACATAATTGCGTTAGCAAAAAAGTGTTTCAGGCGGTTGGGTTTTATCCTAAAAAATTCCCATGACTTTAGGAATGAGCAAGTAATACGGCTAATTTTTGGGGCTTTAGTACGGTGCAAATTAGAAAGTGCAATGTGTGTGTGGAATCCGCACGAGAGCACTTATGTCCTTTTGCTTGAGAAGGTGCAAAAAGCCTTCTTAAGATACCTTTACAAACGTGTTAAAGGATATTATCCCTTCATGTATCCCACGAAATTTTTATTAGGTTGTCTTGGGTACAACTCACTGGAAATCAGACGAGGAAAGCACCAGCTTGCGGTCATGTGTAGAATTCTTCGGGGAGATATTGATGCTCCAGATCTGCATGGTAAGCTGTGTCGATTTTTCACTCCCACTAATTATCTTCGCGGCCGTAAGCACAGGTTTTTCGCTGTGCCGTCGTGTCGCACAAAGGCGCGATCTAACTCACCCATACCGCGTACTCTTCTCTCCCTCAACGCTCTTCTAATAAACGCCAATCAGGACTGTGATCTGTTTGCTGATGGATGGCAGAAAATATTGTCAGAGTGTTTGTGTTTTTGTGAGAAGGCCTGTTTCTGACTTTATGTGTTACTCTTATTTATTTTAGTTGATTGTACCATTTTATGTTTGTGTTACTATCTTTAATTATTGTAATTGGTTTGTCCGTTTTAATTAAAGTAAATAAATAAATAAATTCCTATTTTCTCACCTAGAACGACATTTTTATTCGAATTTGTTTTTTGTTATTTCCTACAAGTCTGAAACTTGATTATCAGCAAGTTTTCTCTACTATTATAAAACCTGTAGATAAAATCTCATCATTTCAGAACATTTTCGTCTTCCCGCTTAACTTTTCTTTTGACATATTACTCTATGTCCGTTCCGAATCTCAACAAAGTTAGTCCGAAGACTATTCCATTATGACCGCTTCCAAAACGTATTGCTCATCCGACTAGAATTGCTCGATGATAGGGGCTTGGTTTCGGAACGCTACCTTAATAAAATTAAGGCAACTGGATCTCTATCGCAGCCAATTCGTTGATCGGAATTTCGTCCTTGGCATTGACTCGACGTAACATGTCGTCAGACGGCATAAATTCGATGCAATTACTGAAATTCCCTATATTGTAGATTGTAGGGTAAATGTTACAAAGCAAAACGTCTCAACCAATAAAACAAGTCGGTCGGCCTGAACATAAAATTATGGTATTTTTAAGTAGTATAGTTCCATTACGATACGACATACTACATGTCATGAAAATATGGTACAAATAGTATAATTATACTACGAAATCCAACCCTGATTACCGTCCTCTTCTCTCACACAAAGATAAACAACTGTGTAAATGAACACGTATAGAAATGTAATAAAATAAATGACGTCATAAGGTCAAAAGACTATCGGGGAAGATAACCAAACAGTCGAGCAGTGTATGTATGACGGTTTAAACGCGTGCCGCACCGGTAAATCCCGGTCGCGAGTTTGCAAAGGCTTATACATTTCAGCTCCGCATCGAATCATATCACTTTAGAGTTTGTAGTGGTTACATTGATCACAAATTGGGTTGCCAACTTTTTTTAGAAGAAATAAAGTATATCTGATTTCAGGGAAGGTAAATAAAAAGTACGGTCCTTTAAAAAAAAGTATCCTTTATTCAACGGCGCCCAAAATTTTTTTGAAAAAAAATTCTGTGCAGCGGACGGTAGGAACTAGGAAGGCCAGGCTTGAAATCCTTTTATGAAACTGTATTTTTTGTGCTTTTCGCACAAACACAAACGCACAACTGCGCACAAGTCATACATTTTCCGTAATTTTACGTAAATATTGAAATAAAGTATTTTTACGTACTTTATTGGTATTCAAAAGTATAAAGTACAAACCCAAACTAACGTAAAATACTTTATTTTAAAGTACGGTTGGCAACTCTAATCACAAACCCTAATGCCTTATGGCACCATTTTTGACCGTATCAGACTTTGTAGGGAGATTTATCATATAATCATGTTAACAATCCCCATGTTGATTCAGTTCAAGGACTCAAATGCATAAGGCATTTTGAGCAATATTCTTCTTTAGATTCCTGGCACAAAACCTGAGTGATTATGATCATGTATGGTTTGTGATGGTTTGGATTCTTGGAGGTAATTTTATCAGAAATAAATGACGGATTACTTGAGCTTAGATAATTTTAATTTTACATAAAATATTAATTATTAAATATGCAAGCTAAGGCTATTAAATAAAATTAAATAGGACTTATTATTATGTTACATAAAATTAAGTAAAACTAGTTACACGAAATCTGTCGTTTATTTTGGAATAAAACATACCACCAAAATACGAACCATCACAAACTTGTGTATAAAGTCAATGATTATGATTACATATAAAGTATACCTATACTTCTTTTACGATGTAAGTAGATACTGACCCTTAGTGTTAGATTCTAGATCAGTTTTTAGGACGTTTAATTTTAATTTTTGTCATTGTTTGTCACAGCTAAAAATGCGTAGTGCAAGCATTGAACTCTATGTATGTACTATGAGTGAGTACGAGAGGAGCGGATTCAGGGTGAAAGAGAATATTTCTTTTTTTATTTACTTGAAAAAAAAAACTAAAATGGCTGCCAAAATTAAAAATATATTATATACAGGTTGAATTTTAGATCATCGTCCAAATTCATGCTGGTGGCTTGGTAAGTAATCAGCATCATGAATGGATAACAATTTTTGTGAAATTCGTATAATGAAATTTCAACTACCCAGGCTTGAGTGAATCACTGTGGGAAGTGGACGATGTTCACAAATTGTTAAAACCCATATAATTTAACGATCGAGCAAAGTTCTCCGAGTCTATTTGAAAAATCCGGCATTTGAATGTATGAATGTTTGTTCGACGATAACCGAGTATCTTTGATCGGAACGTCATGAAATTTGGTAGGCGAGTGAATGAGATAAAAAGAATTTTTAAGGGGGAGTTTCCGCAAAACCATTAGTTATTCTTCAAAGTTATTCTTCCTGGTTTGAAGAATCTAGCAATATTACATAAAAACATACTACTACATACATACTACGTAAAAAAAAAAAATATATTTCTTCCGGGAGTACACTTATGGCAGACAGAGAGACTCGAGACAGAGTCTTCAGAAGCCATTCCAATATTGATAAATAAAATACCAAAGATGGCTCTAAAAAAGCTTTCATGTCGAGGTTTAAGATTGTTAGAGCAAAAACTCGTTTATATTATTTATGGATTAAATTCTGTACAAACTTTATTAAACTTTTAACAGAGCAAATATTTCATAGCACCCTTGGTTTTTTTTTTAAATAATCAAGTTAGAGAAAAAAGTTGTAATTTTGACTTTTTTTCCAGGATCCGTCCCTCTCGCACTGTGGGTCTTTCCGCATGGAGTAACAGGGTAGTATGCAAGCGGAACCTATCCTCTTAAGTTTGAACATGAGCCAAATCGGTCAAGGGGTTGCCGAGATATGAGATTTTAAGACGGAAGTACATCACGACTTTATCTACAGTTCGGGGTGGACTATTAGTAATAGTAGTTTATGCTACAAGGGCGAAAAGGAAAAAATCACGAGGTTTTAAACGTAACCGAATAATTTATTGCTCTTACGCCCATGTATCATACTACGTTTTTCAATGCATAGTGTGAGGAAATAAAACAAATATAATCTTGTGAACTTTAAATTATAATTGGCTCAAAAGGACTGTATCCAGAGCCGTTAAACAGTGGAAAAAAAAAAGTATAACATTTATGGTACACAGGAAAGGCTGCAGGTTAGCCAACCATTGTAAATAAATAAAAAAAAAAATTATAATAAAGCCCTTGGGCAAAATAATCGACTTTCTGTTCGGTTTTGATGCATAAAAAGTGGGCCTTTACGAGCACTTGCATTGAAAAATATATTTGAGTTCTGCAGATAATTTCTATTCGTCAAATGACGAAAAAACCTTTCTACAGGAACAAAGTGCAGATTACTGTACTTATTGTCATTAAAATTACATCAACCTGCAAAGTTTAAAATCGATACGACAATTGGAAGTAGGTTAAAATCGACTTCCTATGACATTTGATTACATACTTACTTAGTTGATCAGTTAGTGAAGCTAATAAAAGCGTGTTAAAATAACAATAAGTATTTACACGTGTTTTTGAAATAACTCTAAACAAAGCGAGCCATTTTACAACGTGCCGTGTCATTGGGAATTCACGCCGCCGGCTAGCGATAACGCACTCCGGGACTTCACAAACTTTTACAAGCCGGGAGTCCCCGTGCACCAGACAATCTGAACGTTATGCGATGTTTATATAAACACAGGCCAAGACTTTTCATGTATCATTTAACTAAGACAGATAGTAGCAAGAGGTTCAAAGAAGAAGAAAAAATATATTCAAAAATGAATTTCAAAAATATTGTTTTCTTTGTTTTCGCTTTGTTCTTCGCTGTGGCCAGTGTGTCTTCAGCACCTAGTCCAAGGTGGAACCCATTTAAGAAATTGGTACGTATCTCTTATCTTCTCTAACTAGTCTATGTTATCTTATTCTTTAAAATTAACTCCGGGTCTTTAAAATTAGAGTAACTGTACCTATATACACAAACAAAAATTGTTCGAAATAGCTTTTTTAAAATATTTGTTTAGTAGGTACCTATATGAATATTTTGTTGTACAAACTTCAAATTATTTATTGCGAAATATTCCTTATCTATTTCGCAATAAATAATATCAAATAGGTTTCAACTGTGATGGAACATTTCGTAGGTACCTACATATATTACACTCATAGTAAATATACAGTTGTATTGTATTAGGAAATGTATGCTCATGTACCTACTCAATTCAAATTGATACTAAGGGTCAATTCTCCGGATTTGTAGCAAAATATTAGGAAATAATTAAAGCAACCTGAATACAACTTTTCGCTAAGATAACTTTTTACAATAGTTTACTATTTGCATAAACATATTTTTAGTGATATTATGATAGCTTCAAAACAATTAGATTTTCCATAAGTGTGATATTGGATTATTTCAGGAATTTACGGCTGGTATCCCGACTATGAAAAATCCAATTGTTTTATAGCTATTGCAATATCATTAAAAATAAGTTTATGCATATAGAAAACTATTGATCGACCCTTATATTTAATTATCAAGTTATGCTGTGATCAGACTGCATACCTATAGATATAATTTTCATCTCTTCTGACGTCTTGTAAATATTGACTTTTCTCTCTTTTTCAAGGAAAGGGTCGGCCAGCACATTCGTGATGGCATCATCAAAGCTGGCCCAGCAGTCGATGTGGTTGGACAAGCTGCATCCATCGGGAGACCTGGGAAGTGATCCTGAAGATTCACGAGGAGAAACTGATATCACTTCAAATCCTTATTTATTTGCATCTTTTCATATTTTCAAGTACTTATTTGTACACGTGCCATACCTAACATGTATTAAAGATTATCTTTTAATAAATATTGCTAGTTAATGTAATTTATGTATACTTATTTATGCACGATTTTGATAAAACAAATATGGTCGTTTAAAAATAGTCAAATTTTTGGCTCAATTGGTCCATTGCTCAGGAAAAAATTACATACGAGCTTATGTAAGATAACCGATGTCGATTTAAACTCTTAGAATAATAATAGAAGAATAATAACTGTAAAACTGTAATTTTTTGAATACTGAAAACCAAGAGGCAAGCAATGAAGGCCTTCCGAAAAACTAGTTAGGATTAGGCAAAACCAGTTTGTTCTAAAATCGAGTTTGGTCGGTAAAATACTCGAATATTATTTACCTCGGTGCTGAATACTTGTTATGGGTAATTATTTAAACAGTGAAGGGTATTGGGTGCTTCTCTGTCATAGAACAGTTCCATCAACTAATACAATGATATGGTGATTTTGGTTGATACTGGAGATTCGATAAGTCGTCAGGACTAAGGTTCAATAAACCTTTTTGCAAAACATGAAAAATATTATATCCTAATTTATCCTATCTTTACCTGTTTAAGAACAACCCCGTGTCAGTTATACAGGTTGTTGAATTGGTCAGCAACTTCCGTCACGGGGTAGGTATATTCACGATACAGAAGAAAAGAAAAAAAAAATTCTTGCAAAATTAGGTTGGTAGAATATTCGGAGACGTGACCCTAAAACTACATTATAAATCAGCGTTTTCAGTATTTGTTATTTAAATACAGCAATATTTTACATAATATACAGAAATTACAAATTCCTAACTACCTTGCCCTCCGAGATAAAAATTGTAACAAAAAGGGTCTAAAAATGACAACTTCAAAACACTTCTTTTCCTTATTTTGAAACTAAAAAAAAATAAAAAAAAAAATCTCCGCTCAATAAGTTCTAGCTAGACCAGAGATGGGAAAATCTGGCCCACGACTTGAGCAAAGGCCTCTACTCTAAAATGGGTATCCCGCCAATCGGAAGTGACATGATAATATTTAATTTATTAATATTCAATTTATTATCAAACTTTATTATATAATCAATGAATCATTTTAATTAGTAATTTCTTTTTTCACTGGTTTCAGAATTTTGTGCATAATAATTTGTTATTTAAATTTGAAATAGCATGGAAATTCAATAAAGGCTAGTATTATTATTAATATTATTTTTATCTTTATTTCCTCTCTTTTTTTAAGAGGTGAAAGTGGCACGGACAGAGGCTAAGTGCGGAGTAATTTACATTTTTTTTTAGTTTATTTGCCATTTACACAAATTTATAACAAAAAATAATAACAGCAGCTAAAAACCACAACTGTGTTACTACAAAACGGTGTTTAACTTTAGACAGTGTTTAAATCTGTCGTTGTCGCCTTTTATTTCATATCGTAAAAAAGTGACAGCAACAGATTTAAACACTGTCTAAAGTTAAACACCGTTTTGTAGTAACACCACATGTTTAAAAAGGTTTAATCTTCAGTCACGTCAATATTAATTAGGCACTTTGTTTACAATGAATAGGTATGTGTTCCCTGGGATGAGTTAGACCAGGGATGGAGAAACTACGGCCCGCGGGCCATCTCCGGCCCACAAAGTGTTGAAATCCAGCCCGCGAACATCAAACAAAAATCAAGTGAAGTTTTCGTATTGTTAGAAATTTCGCAGCTACCTTGAAAGTTTAGTTTAATTACAATTTGCAATTTCTTCATTATTTCAATAGTTATTTTGTAATATTGCACAGTGAATTAGTGTTTCAGAAAATACACACTAATATTTTTATTTCAGTAGGTAAATAATATAGCTAAAAAATGCAACAACTTGGCCCGCCATATATTTTGTTAGTAAATATTGGCACGCGAAGGAAAAAGAACTAAGGACTGAAGGAATTTTTTTGTGACACGACAGGTGTTCAGAATTACAGGTTCTTGCAGAAGGTAAATTGTACGAGTCGGGATACATATCCAAAGTATTTAAACTAATCAAAAGATTTTTAATAACACCTGTAGTTGATATTACGATAGGGACTATTTTAACAGTGTTTACATGCCACTATGTTTTGATTTACATAGCCAGGGGACCTAAAAAGGCCAACTTGGGTGAATCATTATGAGTCGGCCTTTTTAGATCCCTACTTGCTTTTTTTTCTGTATGTGTCGATTGCAGATTGTGTGTATTGGGTATCGCTATATCTATCAAGTAAACTGTGTTGTTTTGTTTGGTAAAGGTGATGTCCGGTCGGTTAAAAGAATATGTCTTTACCTATGAAATTGCCGAAATTTTCTTGCAGATTCATGAGTTCATAATTCCTCTAGGCGCCAAGTGGCTCACTATAAAGTGGGTATCATAAATAACATTGCAGTATGGGAAAGCACATCGGTAAATTCACGAATTGTGTTGAGACCTGGATAGCTCGGAGGTTAGAGCAATCGCCCGGCAAGCGAGAGGTCCCGGGTTCGATTCCCGGTTCAGAGCTCCTCACATCCAGATTTACTTTTATTTCTGCGTTTCTATACTGCCATGATATAATGTTAATTTATATCTACTTGCGATGGATAAACCGCCAAGTGTTCAAACATAGAAATTTATTTCTGTCATAGTTTTAATTCATAATTCCTGTAATTCAATAGCTATTTCAATTATTTGTTTTTCGTTTGAAAGTTGATTTCAAGAGCTTACATCTACGTATTAAATTTTGTTTTTATTTTCAGTTTGATTATAAAAATTAAATCTTCAAAAACAGTTCGTCCTAAATTCCATCAATTTCCATGATAAGATTCGTAATATTTTCTTACAGCTGAAACTTTACAAAAATTTAATTAATGTTGCTGTTAGCTTAGTGTTGTCTCATTCATAACATACGAAATTACATAATTTGGATTTGTCAAACCCAAAAAAAAAAAAAATTTAGTACTAAAATTGAGTTTCCTTCAAGTACTCTATAGAAAACAGCAATTTCATATGTAAAGACCTAATATACTGCTTTATCTGTATGATTGTGCGGTCCCAGTATACTTTCAGAGTTATTTTTGAGATTTTTTTTCCGGTTTATATTTATAATATGGGGTCTTTTAGTCTATAAATTTATTCATGTGTGCAAAGTGTTCTGGCATTGGAATGAAGACCAAGTACAGCAAAGCGCAGCGTAGGCCGCCCTCGTGCCCGCTGGACTGACGATCTGAAGGACGTTGCGGGTGGCGGCTGGATGAGGATGACTGAGGACCGCCAAGAGTGGCGTAATATTGGGGAGGCCTATGTCCAGCAGTGGACGAATACGGGCTGATGGATGGATGGAGTGCAAAGTGTTGATGTAAGATAGAAGCAACTTGATCATGCCAGTGCTTGCAGTCTGTTTGAATAGTCTTATAAGCCCCCGTAATATGCTGAATAGTTTCTGAAGCGCTGCTACAGTGTCTGCATAAGTCATTTGATAGATTGCGTTCTTTTGCGTTTCCTATAGTGTAAATAACCTGGTCTTGATAGCGATCATAAATGCCACCGTCTCCGGAAGGAGCTCCCCTCGCTTAAGCCATGCATTGGACCAGTTTTTATAAACGTGCGGTTGCTCAAGATCTTTGATTTGTCTTCCGTGGAGGCAGGGCCGGGTTTGGGGGAGGGCAACCGGGGCTGCAGCCCCGGGGCCTCTACAAGAGAAGGGCCCCCACAATAGTGACTCCGCCAATAAATTAAAAATATTGATTTTAGTGAACTGTATGCGAGCATCAAAGTTTATTCAATAAGTTTTATCACACAATTGCCAAAAAAACGCAAATTATAACTGTTCAGAATAAAATGTATATTTCGGAACGCATCCATCAATGGTCTATATATTTTGTCTATGGACTTGGAGCTGTCAAAATACGAGGGACGTGGACATTTGATATGGATCGTGGCCGATTTCATAAAATGTATTATTAAGGGCTTAATAGAGGGGAAATCGGTGCGGACACCGTAAAGAACATAAGTGAATCAAGGGCTGCTGATATTTTGGCGTGAAGGCCACTTTTTGGTGAATTTCCTGTGTGTGTGTGACATAACCTGTGTCCACGCGGCTTCCGACAAGCGGACTTGTTAATTACTATTTCTGGGTTGGATGCATCCCGGGTTAGGAGGGTTGTGTTTAGATTCATCGTGGAAGGTGATCTACGTGTCACATCACCGGAACGTCTTGGAGTCCACGTGCAGCGAAAGGACTTCATGCGAGGATCAGTGGATGACGTCATCATACAACTGTCTGGTAGGACGTTTTATATTAAATATTATAGATTATAAGATACTTGTATACTATGAATCTGGGACAGCTTATGGGCCCCTGTTCCAGCTGCAAGTATCACCCTTTAGCATACAATTAGTGGTGTCTGAGCGTGGTTATGGAATCCTCGCATCAGTGACGCCGATGCCCGTCACTAGTCAGTATTACCACTTTTTATATGCTACAATTTCTGGTAGCAACGAGCGTTTTTATCAAACAAGCTTTGGTAGCCAGTCCGTGGTTAATCCCAACTTTGGTTTATATACATATAAACAGCGGAACTGGGCGGCCCCAGTGTCATTGAACTGTTAACATAGCTAGGCTATTTACA
This sequence comes from Ypsolopha sequella, assembly GCA_934047225.1. NCBI lineage: Eukaryota > Metazoa > Arthropoda > Insecta > Lepidoptera > Ypsolophidae > Ypsolopha > Ypsolopha sequella. The sequence continues at coordinate 3,268,906 of OW204002.1, read as the reverse complement.
TGTACATGTAGCAATTACAAATTGGATTTGTTTTGTGATTTGAGTAGATAATTGATTACCGGAGGGTACCACATTGATGTGGTTCAGTAATATCAGTATAAATTGTTAATTTAGTACATATCAAGTGTTCTTGTATTACAATAACATAATCATATAACGGTTTATATTATAGATTTGGAAATCAACTTGTTAGCTAATATACGGTTATCTTGGCTTGAATTTATGTACTTACAAGGATGTATACAGTTGCATAGTGGAATGTGCATTCGGGTTTGTGTGTATTGTATACACCAAATATAATTTAAATTTGGTAATATAGAATTAGGTAGGAACCTATTTGTTTGTTTAGTATTGACGGACAGTACATACATTGGTAATTGGGAATTAATTTTGCTAATTAAATTCTATTTATAGGTAGGGTACCTATTGAGCAGTGCTTCTGTATTTTGTGCCGTGTCAGGGTGTTTGCTAAATAGTTTTTATTTATACATTTCCCGGTTCATTGCGGCATGATGTCCAAGTCTCACAAGGCTGCGTTGGCGAAAGAGCTCCGCTGGTTTACGACCGTCCAGGGATTGCTTTCTCGTTCGGATCGCGACAATGCAATCCTGGAGAGAGCCGAGCGGATGCATCAGCGGCTGGCTGATGCAGAGGCGGCTGTGGCAGCACTGCAGGAAAGTGACGAGCCTTTGAAGAGGTATGTTACGGATTTGGCTCAGATAAAAGGGATTTATGATGATATAACAGAGGCGGCCTCCATGATCAAAAAGCGACAATCGGGCAGCCCGGTTGTTAGCGCACCTAGACCAACAGATGGCGCCATTGGTATGGCACTGGTTATAAAGTCAAATAATATTGCTGATCTAAAGAGGCAAAATTCAGGAGGTCCTGTAGTTGTCACGCCTCAACCGGTAGATGGCGTGTCTAGTAGTTTGGCTAATTTAAAACTAAATAAATTCAATGGGAAAATGGAAGAATGGGTTTCATATAGGAATATGTTTACGTCATTAATAAATTCTAGGGTAGATTTATCAAAGGGGCAAAAGATGGCATATTTGATGTCAACATTGGAGGGCGAAGCAAGGTTGCTCATCCAGCACCTCAGGGTAGAGGATGATCATTATGATATAGCGTGGGGCTTATTAAATGATAGGTATCAGAACATGCGCTTACTGGCGGATGCGCATGCGTCTCAATTGTTGACGTTACCTAGGGTAACTGACCGGGCCCAACTAAGGTTGCAGTTGCTGACCCCGGTCACTGTGGCGTGTAATGCCCTTAGAACATTAGGTTTACCGGTGGACGAGTGGTCGTTTTTACTCGTTCACATTATTTTAGGTAGGTTGCCTAATGATGTGAGGTCACGTTTTGAGCGGGTGTCCGCAGGAAAAGATGGCAGCACTGTGCCTAAATTTACGGACTTAATGAGGTTTCTTGAATATGAAGCTAGGGTAGCAGAAACCTCACAACCGGACTTGGCGCCATCTGGGGCGCAATCATTTTCGTCTGCTGGCTCATCGGAATGTGGGGAGCCCAGACAACCGCAGCAGTCGCGGGGACGCGATATGACGCGTTTAGCGGCGGTCGCCGTGGTCGAGAGGTCATCGACCTGTTTACAGTGTGGCCATACGGGGCATGACCTGCTGAGATGTCAGCAGTGGAGAAACCTGCACGTCACCGAGCGGCGACGCATAGTGAAGCGTAAGAGTCTATGTTTCGGTTGCTTGGGCAATCATTTTGAACGTAATTGTCCCGAGCCACGACGTTGCAGTGTTTGTGAGGGGCCTCACCATTTATTGTTGTGTGCCAACAGATCTGAAGCGGCTTCACCGGTCCCGCAGCGACGGAGCCCTACGGGCGGGGGTGCTTCAGGAAGAACTCCCCCCCCCCTTGGACAACGGGGGTGCGTCAGGGAGAACTTCCCCCCCCTCGGTCCAAGGAAGGCATGCTGTCGGGAAAAGCTCCCCTCCGTCGGAACGGAGGACTGCGGCGCGAGGCGCGCCCCCTCACCGGGAGGTGAGTTATGTATTTGCGCGTGGACCCGTAGGGGGCTTGCCTACGGGCTATCACACATATGGCCATGTAGTGAATTGGGCCCCTACGGGCAGGGGCCAATTGGAGTTGGCAAGGGCTAGGCCCCCCCTCCCCGCGCCGGTTTTGGTGCCAGCTGGCATGGAGCACCGTGTTAAGACGGAGTCACGGGGTTACTCACCGCCGTACCGCGAGTACCCGCGGTTAGATTACCACCCGCCGTACTCAGGGAGAGTTGGAGGCTACGCTCCCCCCATGGTGGGGATGTGCACACACCAGCCGTATTATTGCCAGTGGACTGGTCCTGCACTCCACAGGTGGGGTAGCCTGTAACCAGCTTGTTCAAGCTATGAGTACGGAACCGCGGACGGTTCTGTTGCCTACCGCGATGGCTCGCGTCTAGGGCCCCAGGGGGGATTGAGTTAGGGTAAGGGCCCTCTTCGACTTGGAAAGTCAAGTGGCGCACCGATTAGTTTTGAACCTGGAGGTTTCGTCGGTGCCGCTCCTAGGTATTGGTGGACTGGAGTTGAATCAGCGGCTGCAGCCATGGTTATAGACAATATTGTCGGCTGGCAGCCTTCTTTGGACGTTCCTCCGTCCATAATCTCATGCACGTCAGGTCTGCATCTGGCAGACCCACGTTTTGTCATCCGGCCCCAGTCGATGTTTTCCTGGGCGCGGATTTGTTAGGATGGATCCTATTTGGTTTTTAAAAGGACTCTGGGTTCTTCTTCATTGGTGGAGGTATCCACAATTTTGGATATTCGATATTTGATTCGATACTTGGATTATTATGTTCGAACTTGGGAAATGGCTTTCAAATGAACATATACTGTTTGCAGATTTGGAGGATCCCAATATGATGGTGGTATTTTGTTGAAATACCAACCAGTCAATGAAATTAATATATTTTGTCCCCAGCCGTGAGTGCAGAGGAGCGTTGGAGCGCATTGGTACACGGTTCGTGTACTTCAGGCGGACCTCATCAAGTTTAGACTTCGAGTTCTGCGCGAGGATCACGCCAGGCTGAAGTGAGCGGTTGCTCGTTTGAATCCTTTCACGGATTATGAAGGACTTCTGCGTTTTGGAGGCTGATTTTGGAGAGCTGACCTGCCATACGGAAGTCTTCATCCTTTGCTTCTACCCAAAACGGACCTTTGGTAAATCTGTTGGTGTCGGATTGACACATACATAATGCGCACGGGGGTTTTTAGCAATCGCAACGCTCGGGTTGTGAAAGCATACCTTGTGTATTTGTGTGCTTGGCCACCAAGGCCGTTCACTTGGCAGTGGTATCAGCTTTGACTACGGAGGCCTTCGTCGCCGCGTTGGATCGTTTCGTGTCGCGTAAGGGTTTACCTTCACTTATTCGCTCCGACAATGGCACAATCTACAAAGGTACTGCTAATGATGTTGTAATTTTTTGTTTTGTAAATAACTATGCTAGTTTAAGTTAAATCTTCGCCCGGAAAGGGGTAACTTGGCGGTACAGTCCCCCAAATTGCCCTCACTGGGGAGGGAATTTTTTTGAAGCTGCCGTCAAGTCGGCGAAGACCCACCTCCGCTGCGTTATTGGGGAAACTGTTCTAATTTTTGAGGAGCTTGCCACTGTGTATTGTAAAGTGGAAGCGGTCCTCAACTCTCGTCCTCTCTGTGGTCAGACAGGACTGAGTATCCTAGGGAAGGAAATTTAATTCTTTTGAAGGATGTGAACTTGCTATCCTTGTTTTGGCGCCGGGGCCGTATATTAAAGTTGTTTTGGCGGAGACGGAACTCCACGCGTCGCAGAGGTGTTGGTCGAAGGTTCGATTTTGTGACGAGCCATGACAACTCTCTCCCGTCTCCCGGTTGTATGAGCTAGTGGCCTGATTGCTCAGCCCAGAGCGGGGGACTGTTCAGAATAAAATGTATATTTCGGAACGCATCCATCAATGGTCTATATATTTTGTCTATGGACTTGGAGCTGTCAAAATACGAGGGACGTGGACATTTGATATGGATCGTGGCCGATTTCATAAAATGTATTATTAAGGGCTTAATAGAGGGGAAATCGGTGCGGACACCGTAAAGAACATAAGTGAATCAAGGGCTGCTGATATTTTGGCGTGAAGGCCACTTTTTGGTGAATTTCCTGTGTGTGTGTGACATAACCTGTGTCCACGCGGCTTCCGACAAGCGGACTTGTTAATTACTATTTCTGGGTTGGATGCATCCCGGGTTAGGAGGGTTGTGTTTAGATTCATCGTGGAAGGTGATCTACGTGTCACATCACCGGAACGTCTTGGAGTCCACGTGCAGCGAAAGGACTTCATGCGAGGATCAGTGGATGACGTCATCATACAACTGTCTGGTAGGACGTTTTATATTAAATATTATAGATTATAAGATACTTGTATACTATGAATCTGGGACAGCTTATGGGCCCCTGTTCCAGCTGCAAGTATCACCCTTTAGCATACAATTAGTGGTGTCTGAGCGTGGTTATGGAATCCTCGCATCAGTGACGCCGATGCCCGTCACTAGTCAGTATTACCACTTTTTATATGCTACAATTTCTGGTAGCAACGAGCGTTTTTATCAAACAATAACAATAAGATAATGTACATCTTAAAATAACAGAACAAAAATTATCCTAAAAAAATTATTATAAAAAGAAAATTGCCTCTAGATCACTGTCCTGCGGGAGAGTGCCCAAAATACTTGCCACATTACCTCTCTGTATGGCAAGACGTACGCTGGCCTAGATAAGAGCCAGCTCGCCGGTCGCCGCTAGTGTCCACAAGCTTTACAGAGAGGTCCGTGACAAGCTGACGCGTCTCCGGACCCCATGTCCCCATTGTCTCAACCAAGATAATGTTACTGTGGGTATCTTAGTTTTTGTTTTTTGTTATAGTAATACATATGAGCACTTATGGGAACAGCGGATATATGATCGATCTTGAATCAAAGCCTCTACTTCGTTGTTGCCCAGGGGCTTCCCACAGCCTATAATGGGCCTCTGCGTGGAGGGCTTTCTGTTTCCAAGTATCAATTTTTTCGGATGATGATGTTTGTGACTCATTTATTTGCATGTTTTTATTGCTTAGGTTGAGTGGTGTCAGTTTTCCATCTATCTCTGTTATGTAGTTGTGTAGCTCTGAATATTCGGTTTTTGTATGAAAATAAATGTCTGAAGAACGGTATTTTTTTGTTGCGTAGGTTTTGTAGGTCTATTATTTGTTCTTCTTCCTTCTAGCCACGGTAGTGATAGTTGTTTTGTGCATGATTGGGGGTGGTGTTTTCTGTAATTTGTCAAGTGTATATTGATTATTATTACTATTAGAAATTTGTATAGTTTTGGCCATTTATCCACTGCAATATATTTTAATGATAAAAATCTGAACAATACATATTGTCATTAAGATGTACTTAATATTTTAAAACTGCTCTATCAACGGGCGGGAGCGTGAGCTAAAATGTCGTTGTGTCTCTGTCTACGCCATATATACGAGAGTGAGAGCGCGTTTTCTACCGACAGTGCCCTTAATGACAAGCAAATAAATACATTAAAATTGGGGAATGCATTAAGCGTTTCGTACTACATTACACAATACGCGGATGGAACCCTTTTTTATGGTCAATAACAACAATATGGATGGCATAGCAACAATAATGCCAAAAAATAAGCCGTTAAAATAATAGCGCCAGGCAAATAATTCTCGGCTCCCACTGAGTACGGAACCCTGATATACACCACTATATTTTTCCTGTAATTTTTTCGTAAATACGAGATAAGGGGGGAGGGCATGATAACGTTACAAAATGCTAGGTACTTTTTCGAAGTGTTTTTGTATGGGGCCCCACATTGGGATTCAATTTTTTTTTTGCCGTGAAGCAGGCTATAGTAAAACGTATTATGTGAAAATTTCAACTGGATACCTATAACGGCTGAAGGTTTGTAGACTTCGGTGACAGACGGACAAACAGACAGCGGAGGCTTAGTTGTGCCCGTTTGGCACCGTACGGGGACGGAACCCTAAAAAATTAAGGATTTACCTACATGTTTTTGAGAGAACTCTCTAAACAAAGCGAGCCATTTTAAAACGTGCCGCATCATTGGGAATCCACTGCGTCACTAGCGATAACGCACTCCGGGACTTTACAAACTTTTACAAGCCGGGAGTCCCCGTGTACACCAGACAATTTACGCGATGTATATAAACACCGGCCAAGACTTTTCATGTATCATTTAACTAAGACAGATAGTAGCAAGAGGTTCAAAGGAAGTAAAAAAATATATTCAAAATGAATTTCAAAAATATTGTTTTCTTTGTTTTCGCTTTGGTCTTCGCTGTGGCCAGTGTGTCTTCAGCACCTAGCCCAAGGTGGAAACCATTTAAGAAATTGGTACGTATCTCTTGTTTCTCTTCAATTATTTATTGTAACTGTTATCTTTTTTTTATCTGTTATGTTATCTTTAATAAACAAGAAACTTAAATAACGTAAATCATTGAAATCTAAACATATATTTAAACTGCAACTACAACTTAAGAACTTTGAAGTGGATACTTCTTTGAAGATAGGGGCCATGACCTAAATTTGTACGTCACTTCTAGAACGATTTATTTAATGAAGGATTTCCGATAATAGATTATTTCATATTTTAATTTTTCATTATGTGCTATCTTCTATTATTCACATTTAATCGGAATTTTGAAAAATACAAATTTTTAAAGAACGTGCCTACGTCGAAGAGACTGCGCCGCCATACTCATATTAGATTTCTTCTTTTGCGATTTAGTAAAGCAGCGGCATAAGTAATATACACTTAATAATTTACGGTTGTATCTCTGGCACAACCCGCTGCATTTGTTTATGAAGTCCCTAATAATTTTTACCCCCGAAAAATTAAGCTCCTAGTATCTTTTCACAATATGAAAAGTTAAGAGAAAAGTTTTTTTTTATTTTTTTCTAAAGCCTACAATTGTACTCAATTAGAAGTTTTCTTTTTCATGTTATGCTTTAATCAGTCTGCAAATAGATATAATTTTCATCTCTTCTGGCGACTTGCAAATATTGAATTTTCTCTCTTTTTCAAGGAAAGGGTCGGCCAGCACATCCGTGATGGCATCATCAAAGCTGGCCCAGCAGTTGCTGTGGTTGGACAAGCTGCATCCATCGCGAAACCTGGGAAGTGACCCTGAAGATTCACGAGAAGAAACTGATATCACTTCAAATTCTTATTTATTTCATGTTTTCATATTTCCAAGTACTTATTTGTACACGTGCCATACCTAACATGTATTAAAGATTATCTTTTAATAAATATTTTTAGTTAATGTAATATATGTATACTTATTTATGCACAACGATTTTAATAAGGCGAATATGATCGTTTAATAGTAGTTTATGCTACTAGGGCGAAAAGGAATAAATTACGAGGACGATTTAAAACACGAGCGTAGCGAGTGTTTTCAACGTAAACGAGTAATTTATTGCTCTTACCACCGTGTATCATACTACGTTTTCGATGCAAAGTGTGAGGAAATAAAACAAATATAATCTTGTGAACTTTAAATTATGATTGGCTCAAAAGGACTCTATCCAGAGCCGTTAAACAGTGGAAAAAAAAGTACTTATAACATTTATGGTATACAGGAAAGGTTGCAGGTTAGCTAATCATTGTTAATAAATTAAAAAAAAAACAATAAAGCCCTAGGGCAAAATAATCGACTTTCTGTTCGGTTTTGATGCATAAAAAGTGGACCTTTACGAGCACTTGCATCAAAAAAATAGTTAAAAACGATATCGTCAGTAATTTTACATAAGCTCGTATCAATTTTTTTTCTGAAATTGAGCAATGGACCAAAGAATTTTAAAATATATTTTTAATTTATTGCAAAACCTCGTACCTAAGCAAAGTCAAAAGGCATCAAAAGATCGTAAATAAACAGATAGAGAACTTTTAAATTCAACAAATTCTTTACTCCGAGATTATTATTTCACAAATAATAAGTAATTACAGGACATTTGTCAAAGAATAAAAAGCATTTAATTATTTTGAAATGTTTTAGTTAAGTATGTTTCCCCAATAAATACTGTTTTAGTTTTAAGAACTTCGTATTGGGGACAAAAACTAAATCATACAATAAATTTTATTCATTATTTTATTCATTATTTTTATTCATTATTTTATGTATAAATTATTAATTTATTGACGTAAGTATATTTTTTAATTAATTTATATTATACATATTATATATATATATATATATATATATATATATATATATCTTCTCCTATTTTTTTTTGTATTGAATTATATTATTGACCCAATAAAACGCATTTTCTTTTAGTAAATTTTCTTATGTCACACAGAGAAAATTTTAGTTTCATAAATAAATTTTGTTACATCGCATGTGTCGCAACTCGCGGCCCCTGACGGAAGATCAGCGTCACAGTTCTGCTGTGGCATTTTGCTGAGTCAGAGACCTTTTTGTTGGCTGCATCTTATAAACTACCTCAGGCTGTATAATAGTTTATTGTTTAGATTATTTGGTTTTTTTGTAATAGTGTAGCTTTCAAAATAAACGCCTTTTCTTTCTTCTTTCTTTCTTTCTATAATTTTTTGTATGATTTATGAGTTTTCTGTTTAAAAAAAAAATTGTTTCCCTGTAAACTTACTATTTACTTTCTGAGAAACAAGCTTACGTAAGATAACTGACGTAGAATGAAACTCTTAGAATAATAACTCCATGGTGCAACTCCAGAGGCAAGTATTGAAGGACTTACGAAAAACTATGTAGTTTGGGTTAGGCAAAACTAGTTTGTTCTAAAATCGAGTTTGGTCGTTAAAATACTCGTATAGAATTTACCTCGGGGCTGAATACCCAGTTTATTATGGGTGATTATAAACAGTGAAGCGTATTGGGCGCTTCCCTGTCGAGAACAGTTCAATCAACTAATATAATAATATGGTGATTTTGGTAGATACTGGAGACTCAGTGGTCAGCGGCCCTACCACGTAATTCTGATTTGTATCAACTTCAAGCAAATTCAACGCGTGCAAAAGAGATGGCATGTTAGTCGGGCGTCGTCGCACGCACGTCAAATTTCAATCTCAAGTTGATGTTGATGAAAATCAACCCTTTTTGCAAAACACGAAAAATATAATTTATACTACACCTGCTCGGAAAGTACCTTCTTACTTTTTTGAAAACGATGCAGAAAATACGTCATTACTGTCATACAAATATGCGGGCGGAAAAAGTGTATGAAAATTCATTGTTAACGTGCTTGAGTGGGCAGAAAAAGTATATGCAAATCCATTGTTAACGTGCTGTTTTTTTTTAAATAACATAAAGAATGAGCAAGTGGCCAGTATTATTTTGCAAACTCGTACATAAAACTCGAAAAATTATACTGGCCACTTGCTTTTCCTGTACATAATAAAAAATAAGAAGGAAATAAAAAATGACAATCGCACGCGAGTCAGTCGGTTTCTTTTATTGTATCTTGATTAAAAGTAAAATTATACTATTTCCTCGCAGGTGTAGTATAAAGCACTATGTATCACTCGGGAGAAAGTGCGATTCCCAACCCGTGTGTATTGAGGCCCTTGGCTTCGCCTCGGGCCTCAAACTACACCCTCGTTGGTAATCTTCCCCTTTCTTCCCTCGGTGAACAATGTACTATTGTGTCCCTATCTTATCTATACCTTATTAGGAGTACGGGACTCCCAGATGTAACTCTGCCGAAAATTCGGGAAAATATAAAAACCAAACACGGTGAGTCCCGTACTTTATTTATTTATTTAGGGAAAAACAACAGAAGTAAACTGCAGATATAACTAAAAGGAACTAACAAACATTTTTGTACTGCTAATAATGTTTATAATGACCGTGTAAATTTTAAATCTTATCTTATCTATACCTGCGGGTCTACCGCGTAATTCTCATTTTCATCAACATCAACTTGAGATTGAAATTTGACGTGCGTGCGACGACGACGCCCGCCTTACATGCCATCTCTTTTTCAAGTTGATGTTGATGAAAATCAGAGTTACGCGGTAGACCCGCTGTTCAAGGACAATCCCGGGTTAATTATACAGGTTGTTGATTTGGTCAGCAACTTCCGTCACAAGGTAGGCTATATTCACGACCTGACGAATATTTTGGGGGCGACTAAAAACGTCTAGTGTACGACAGATATGACGAAATTGACTGAGCACCGGTGGTGCGGTGGTGGAGCGGGGAGGGGCATCTGAGTAGGCAAGTACTAACGCTCCACGCCGCTATTACCGTTTATCAAGATAATTTTAGAATATATTAAGAGGGTAACTCCTTCTTCAAGTGGTAATAACAAATTTATTATGTTTTTTTTTTTTTTTTTTATTGTTTTACATGATATTTTGATTAAATCTACTACAATAAACACCACATAAACCTTCTCAGGTTTGTGTGTGGTGCACATTAATCTACCGGACAATTTAACTTTTTAGCGTGCTCATAAGTACAATGACAAATCTAAAATTATGGCCACAGTGTATCTTATTTTTTTCCTATAAAGGTCACTTTCCATTGTGCTGGCAACAAGGGTAATCTTGTTTGCGTATACAATGGAAAGAACTGATAAGGAAAATACATTGAAATAAGCACCATGTATTCATGTGACGCAAGTTGTGGACCAAATCTACATTCTGTATAGGAAGCCTAAATTTACCGTGCGATTTTCTAAGGAAATTGAACCCTGTTACTGATCATTTACAAAGTCTCCAGTATTTGACTGTAGTGTCGATTCGGCGCAACACAAATTTACTTATTTGACAGGTCGAACCTTCTTTTGAGTCTCGTGTCTTTATCTATACGATACAGAAAGAAAAGCCAGGACGCTTAAAATAAGGTTAGTCCTGCCAAATAAGTTAAGGCGCTCTTATCCCAAAATCAGTAATTTCAAAGTCAAATAGAACTTTCAAATATCGTCTAAAACTTAAAAAAAAAAAAACCAATATAGTTCGAACCTTTATCTAGGTCTTCCACGCATGTGTTACATGATCAGATAAACTATGCTCGGTAGAAATAATTCACGAACACAGCATGTAATAAGACCTTTCAAATCATGCCATTTCCATAATTCCACTCTTTTATTAACGAAACATATCTGGTAATATTGCTCTTTAAATATTCTAGGTCGACCACGTAAGTGGGTTTTAATGAATATATCTCTTATTTTTAAACAATTTAAAAACCGATAAAAACAACGAAAAAGTACAAAAGTGTGGTTATTTTCTTTACTCCTTACACGTAAAGAAAAAGACAGAGAGTCACTCTTCTGGGATAAGAGCGCCTTAAGTCGTGTTACACCGAATCGGCACCTATATCAACCAAAGTCACCTTATGTAAAGTAAAGCTTATTTCGAGGGCAGCTTGAAAAACTGTACGTGTCAAAAGAAAAAGATATGTCAATATCGCCATACAATCTTTATCTCTTGACGCAAAGGTTTCGTAGTACAGGGTACAGTAAAAAATGCGCAAAGGTCATTGACCGTTTTTCCAGTTGCTCTCGTCGGAATAGACTTTAGTTGTTATTAACAGTTTTATAATTTTGTTACGGGTTACGGGTACAGAACCCCAAAAATATTTTGATAAGTAACAACAAAATATTTAGATGCCAAAGCAATATTAAGACGACAAAAACAAGCCGCTAAAGTAGTAGCACCTGGCAAACAATTCGCGGCTCCCGCTGAGTACGAAAACCAAATATCTTAACCGCTATATTTTTCCTGTAATCTTCATGTTATCAGCCTATAACCATGATTTTTTTCATATTTTTCCCTACTCTTGTTTCGGACATAGATGTCTCCCCCCCACATAATAATAAGATAAGATAATAAGATGATTTATTGACCTTCAGTATGACTTAATCAAACGTAATTATAATACTGAATGGTATCGTTGTTGAGTAGCTCAGGGAACTTTTTTTTTTGTTTTGTGTTTTTCTGTTCCCTGCACTCAGGGCTGCCAGGTCCAATTGAGTATTGCGCACTAACTCCGCTGTAAAAAAGCGCTAGATTCCGCTAAACATAATTTTTATAAAAAGCGGTAGAAGAAGCGCTACTTTTATGTTGTATATTGGTGGCCATATTGATAAGCTGATTGTAATTGATTGGCTTTTTAAAAAAATACGTCATTTATAGCGCCGTAAAGAATTTTTAAAAGAAGATAAAGACATTTTATACTAAATTAAATCAATGCGAGTAGAATTATCATCACTGAAACAAAGCTCATTTCAAAATAGCGCTAGATTTCCCAAAATTATTCCAAAAAAGTGCTAAAATAATGAAACAAAACTCATTCCGAAATAGCGCTAGATTTTCCGCTAGGCGCTAAAAACAAATTTTGAGCGCTAAGTGGTCAAAAAAGCGTTAGATCTGGCGCAAAATGCGCTGATCTGGCAGCACTGCTTGCACTAGTACTAAAAGTACCTGTACGGTAGGTTACAGTTATTCTCTTTAGTCGCTCTTAAAAATACAGTTACATTTTCGTAAGAAGGGAAGTCAAACACATAATAAAAACGTGTAATTAATAAACAGAAAAAAAGATAATTATGACAACAATAAAAACAAAAGAAACATTGAAACTGTACCATATATTTGAAAAATTTAAACAGATATTACAAAGTTATTACCTACAAAATGTATGAAACAAAACTGCAAAATTAAGTTGGTTGATTATTAGGAGACGTAACGCATATTTTACATAATATACAGAAATTAAAAATTTCTAACTACCTTGGCCTTTGAGATAGACTTCGTAACAAAAATGGTCTAAAAATGATAATTTCAAAACCCCCATTTCCCCTTTTTTTTAAATAGAGAAAATACAAAATATATTTAGACTCTACTAAATAAGAAAAAAAAATCGTCTACATTTTGATGTATCAGCCTCCCTCTCACCTGAAAAATAACTTTCGTTTTTAATTCAATATTCTGTTTTGGGTCAACATTTTTCATAACTTATCAAAATTTCAGGTCTCTAGCCCATTCCGTCTAAGAGCCAGAGACCCGTGACATCTCAGACATTGGTCTGAGCGTGACATATGGACGAGTAAAACGTATTCTGTGATAATTTCAACAGACTGCCTATAACGGCTGGATTCAGACCCTCGGAAAATTATTGTCTATGGGATTTAAAAATATACTACTTGGCTAAAATTATACTACGTTTCGTTTTTCGTCGTTTTTTTTTGAATTGAAATAAAATAGCCTAATTGTAAGTGAAATTTTTAAAAAAATTACTAAAAATATTCATAATTTAATAAAAGAGCCTATTTGTTCGTGAACTTTAAAAAAAATCACTAAGAATATTCATAACGCACCCTATATTCCTATTATTCCCTATATTGTAGGGTAAATGTTAAAAAGCAAAACGTCTCAACCAATAAAACAAGTCGGTCGGCCTCAAGATAAAATTATGGTATTTTTACGTAGTATAGTTCCATTACGATACTACATACTACATGTCATGAAAATATGGTACAAATAGTATAATTATACTAAGAAAACCAACCCTGGGCTGAAGTTGTAGACCCTGTGAGGCTGTGACAGACGGACAGACGGACTGACGACAGATAGTAAGTAAGGAACTCTAAAAAAACTATGATATAAATAAATTCGTATAGTTTTGACTATTTATCCACTGCAAGGAGATACAAATTAACTTTATCTAATCCCACACTAAGGTAATTACAACACCGCGATTCCGCGCTGCGATTGGCCCAATTTATTATACACCGCTAGAGAGCCAATCAACGACAGCAACGAGAAATAAGTCCCGCCCTTCTTTCTTAAGCCACGCGTCGTCGCTTGTGCTTGGTCCCCAGGCAGTATATCTTCACGACATGAATTTGCGAGGGTGGGTCAGAGGTGTTCAGAGGTACACCCGCGTTTTACCGACGAATTATTTAATGAAAACTGGCCTCAGATACTACATGAAAACACAGTAAAAGTACCAGGAGCACATAACTTACTTAAAAGTTTCGCAGCCAGTAAACGCTTTGATTGTCCGTCTCCAAAAGAGAGATGAGTTGGTTCAGTACATCTTTGTAGAGTTTCACCGCATTTGGATCTTATACTAGAGGTTCTCTTGACATGGACCCTTCGGCAAGTGACCGAAGCATGGAACTTGGTACAGATGTAGCCTAGGTCAAAATGAGCAGATTTAGGCCTGGCCCCAGCAGTCCCGGACTTAATGTGGGGGGGGCAGAGGGGGGAAGTAAGCTCCCGCCGCTTTGTAAACAAATAATGCTAACGCGTCGCAATTTTCTATTAGGGTGTATTTGGTATCATTTTCGTATAAATTAAGGATGAGGAATTCAAATATAATTTTTTCATAATGCCTTTCCATACAAAAAAAACGAAATTTTAGCAAAAAACTGTAAATGCCGGAAAACTATTTTCTCTTCAAGGAGACGTTATGCAAAGAATAGTTACTTTTTAAGATTAAAAAAAATAGCTATAGAGAGCCTCGTTATTGTAGTTTATTAAAATATATATATCATATATACTTACTACACAATAAGAACTAAAAAAAAAATAAGGCGATGTCTCACGTTTCTCACTCTGTTACGAACGGCAGTGAGCGAGCAATCCGCTCCGTAGACAAAAGATACTAACGCGTCGTGATTTCACACAAACGCGTATTTGCTATCATATTCGTATAAATTAAGGATGCAAAATTCAAATTTTGTTATTTTGTATTGCGTTTCTATACAAAAAAAGATTTTGGGGATAAAATGAAAAATAAGGTAAACTATTTTCTCTTCAAGCAGATGTTATGTAAATAATAGTTACTATTTTAAGCTAAAATACTTATAGAAAGCCTAGTTATTGTAGTTTATGAAAATATAGACATCATAATATATACTAACTTCACAAAAATAACCAGAAAAAAACAATAAAACGCCTCGCGTTTCTCATTTTACTACGACCGGCAGGGAGCTAGCAATCCGCTCCGTAAACAAAAAATACTAACGCATCTCACACAAGGGCGTATTTGTTACCATTTTCGTCTAAATTAATTATGTGAAATTCATATTTGAGGTTTTCGTAATACCTTTTGATACAAAAAAATTTACAAAGCAAGCTAGTGTTGTCCACTGCACAGACACAACTCAGTGCAGTTCAGCCCTTGTTTTTTACAACTACATCTGTTACCGCATTGCTGTTTGCACTTGCATCGTACTAGCTCTAAACAAGCTCTCGCAGCAACAAGTGCAGTTGTCCAGTGTGGCATCCAGACATTTCCATGTTTCCTCCATCCCCAGTCTTCAGGACTGGGTAGATTTTGTTGAGCTGCTGTTTGCCCCCACACAAACACTCCTTGGTATACAGCTCTTTTCAAGTGCTGGTGGAGAGCATCTTCGGTTGGTGGGATGTACTCCAACTGACGATCTTTTTTGGTAAACAAATGTTTTCTACATTCGTTTACCTTTTCAGATTGGCTGGATCTAAAATTAAAGATGTGAGCGCTTGTAATTGTACATTTATGCTGTGTGCAATTACTAAAAATTCTGAAAGATCAAAATTATATTTACCTATCGTACATAGTCACCACATACTTTTGTAGAATAGAATCAGCAAGATCATCTATTTCTCCAGTCAACATCAGCGCTTGAAAAGTACTTGTCACCTCCGGGTAAGCTTTCCAAGCGTCGAAAGCAGTCTTTTTGCCTCTCTCATGGAACGCAGAAACAGTATCGCATCCGGAAAATGCGTGGAACAAGGGGAGCGCTTGTTCTACAAAGCTTGTTGGCTAGTCCTACAAAAAATATTTAATAAAATATAACCTAATGCGGATGCGATCGCGTGACAAGAGAGAAACTGATGTTTTTTTCCAGTTCCAAGGTGTACATAAAGCTTCTCCAGCTGAGGATATTTGGACACACAGGATACCGCCAAAACCAATACATCAGTGTCGAACGATCTGATTAATATACAGGTGTGTCCCTGTGCTGCAGCATCGGCGACGTGAACCATAATCAGCGTGTCAGCTTCTTCGTGGTTACACGGCTGCAAAATAGGTTTAGCTCGGTCTTTGTTGCTAAGCACAATGTCACCATCTGTTATGTTCAGTTCTTTGGTCTCTGGTATTTCCATGTTGTGGCAACGAAGGCTGAGCAAATGGAACAGCTCTTCTTTATTAGCTCCATCTCGAAGAAAGTTAGCCCAACTCTTGGGAATTTTGGTGCTTGGGGTCACCCGTGTACAATCGCCAGTGCCACGTTTTTGTCGTGTTATATTTTTTAAGGCTGTTGTCGTCATATTTATACCAAACGACGTCTAGCCGTGTTGAGTTAGACAGCTCTCTCTGTAAAAAGGGAACAAAAACTGTGTCTGCATATTCACCGAAGGTTTTTGATTGACCAGGGTTTAGCATGTGAACAATAGCAGATCCATCCAAAATTTTTGTCGAAACCTGTGAATCATTCATAATTAACATTTTACTGTATCGTATTGTAATAGTACATTATTTTAAGAGGATCTCGCGTTTAAAAAAATAAACTTTTACCTGAGGAGTATTTGCTTCTATAGTTTCGTCCGAAAGATTTGTAAGGCACTTACTAAGGTCTGATTTGGTAGTAGATCGCAAAGAACCAAGAAGTGATAGTGTTGGCGGATAATTTTGATTTTCATGAGCCAAAAAATTGTCGAGGTCGACAGTTCTGTGTTCACATTTGGCGATATATAATTAACTGAAAAGGTTACAGTCATTTTTAAGAGCAGTCATTTTGGTTTGCGTTTTCTTTTCTGGTTTTACATTTGTATTAAATCATTTACATTTATTTAGTTTAATTGGACCGTGAATGCTTTTAATGCCCGACTTCAACCTTTCTTCCCAAAAAGTAAGGGTTTCCCATTTCTTCAATTGCGTTTACTAATGATCTTACATCTTGGCTGAACCTTTGCTGATAAGCGGGTGTGTCGGAATGGTGAGTGCTGTATTCTTCGTAGTGTGTATCTTCGATTTCATTTATTTGGTTAATTTTGAGGATTTCACTTTCGTACTGATCTGCCATTGCTCCTAACTCTGCTCCAGCAATGAACCATTTGCGCAGAGCGTCTGGGTTTTCTGTAAAATACGTAATCATAATTATGTTTAGTAGTAGATAGGTAACAGTTACCACATGAATATTTGAAAAAAGAAACTGACCACCATCTCCTTTCATGAGGGCATTCATTTGCTCGTGAGCTTGATCAACTGACATCCCAGAAAATGAATTACCAGTTTTTCTTGCAACAAATGCACCTCCTTCAAACTTATGTAATATATCTGGATGCATTTCTTTTAAATTTGCGAGGTCTCTGATATGCACAGAAAACCATCTGGCATAATGTACATGGTCTAGAGAAAAAAACCAGGGCACAAGTGTTCTCAACGAGTCCAAATATGTGCTGAAGTTTCCTATTCTGGTAGACTTCACGAACTGCAACATTTGTAATTCAAGCTGTAGGATCATGTCCCAAAACTTGAATTGTGGTATTTCTTTCAGCTTATTTTCACGCCACTCCTCGAATGCAGTTTCGACTGTTTCATACTTTTGAAATGCTGTTTTTTGCAATAAATGCAATGCAGCAGCAGTAACCTAGAACATATATGTATGCTATAAGATAAGAAAACATAAATCTTAATTATAGATCTAGTCATTCAATCGATGGTTGTAGTAGTTATAATTTTATAACTCAGTCCCAGTTAGATACTTACTTGATGCGCGTAACATGAGAAGCCGACAACATAGCTCCTGATCTTCCTTGTGTAGTAACACTGGCTTGTACCAATGCCTCCGTCCAACCACTCCCAGACAACAACTGACCAAGATCTTTTAGCACCGCTATTTCAATATGTAAACCACCCATCATGACAGAAATATTCTTTTTCCGTATCTTTCCGGAAACAAATATTGTAACTGCTTTAAAAGAGCAAAAAGAGGTTGATCTGCCACAATTATTGGGTTTTGGTCCGGATTCGAAAATTGTATGGCTTTATCGACGACATTCATTGTATGCACCATTATTGCTGCATCGTGAGATTGTTCTTCAAAGATCGTAAGAAGAGCTACGTTAGTTATATGTCGTTCATTTAAGTTTCTGTCACTCGCGCTGTGAAATGCTGCCCAAGGTTTACAGTTGTTATCAGACGTTGTACATTCCAACCATTCCCGCTCTTCCGCATAAGGTGAAGCTTCAGGCGATACACTATGCGTACAAATTTCGGTTAGTGGGCACACGGACTTTTTAACGTCGACAAAACTGCCGGTCGTAATAAAATGAAAAACGCGAGGCGTTTTATTGTTTTTTTCTGGTTATTTTTGTGAAGTTAGTATATATTATGATGTCTATATTTTCATAAACTACAATAACTAGGCTTTCTATAAGTATTTTAGCTTAAAATAGTAACTATTATTTACATAACATCCGCTTGAAGAGAAAATAGTTTACCTTATTTTTCATTTTATCCCCAAAATCTTTTTTTGTATAGAAACGCAATACAAAATAACAAAATTTGAATTTTGCATCCTTAATTTATACGAATATGATAGCAAATACGCGTTTGTGTAAAATCACGAGGCGTTAGTATCTTTTGTCTACGGAGCGGATTGCTCGCTCACTGCCGTTCGTAACAGAGTGAGAAACGCGAGGCATCGCCTTATTTTTTTTTAGTTCTTATTGTGTAGTAAGTATATATGATATATATATTTTAATAAACTACAATAACGAGGCTCTCTATAGCTATTTTTTTTAATCTTAAAAAGTAACTATTCTTTGCATAACGTCTGCTTGAAGAGAAAATAGTTTTCCGGCATTTACAGTTTTTTGCTAAAATTTCGTTTTATTTGTATGGAAAGGCATTATGAAAAAATTATATTTGAATTCCTCATCCTTAATTTATACGAAAATGATACCAAATACGCCCTAATAGGAAATTGCGATGCGTTAGCATTATTTGTTTACAAAGCGGCGGGAGCTTACTTCCCCCCTCTGCCCCCCTCCACATTAAGTCCGGGACTGCTGGGGCCAGGCCTAAATCTGCTCATTTTGACCTAGGCTACATCTGTACCAAGTTTCATGCTTCGGTCACTTGCCGAAGGGTCCCCATACAAGAGTTGGCAAGAGAACCTCGGGTATTATGAACGAGTGTTCTTTTTCAAATTTTTCGTGAAACTGTCAGTTGTAAATATTATAAATAATGACACGCGAAAACGATGTTTTTGATGGTCTTAGATAAAGTATTGTGTGCAACCACAGAACTGACACTCGTGCGAAATTATTACGAAGCTCACTTCATTCGTTTTGTAAACAAGCACTCGTGTCCCAATGTCTCACATAATATCACAGTTGCACAAAATACTATTATATCATTTCGGTATAGAAACGCAGAAGAAAAGTTTATTTGGATGTGAGGAGTGCTGAACCGAGATTCGAACTCGCGACCTCTTGCTTACCGGGTGATTGCTCTGAACTAGATTTACTTTACTTCAGCGTTTGTATATTGTAATAGAATATCTTAACAATATTTATAGCACACTGTGCGTAAAATGACCGCTTTACGCACGCGCAGCGTGTCGGCATTTTCCGCACTTGTGCTATAAAAAATTATACGAAACTCGTGCGAGAAACTTTTTCTCGACTCGTGTGATTGCAGCACTCGCCTTCGGCTCGTGCCGCAAACTCACACTCGACAGAAAACGTTTCATCGCTCTCGTATCTACTAATATTGTCATTGATATGTAAAAAATATTTTTAAACTGCTCTATCAATGGGCGCGCGAGCTGAAAAGCCGTGTCTCTGTCTACGCCATACATGCGAGAGTGAGAGGGCGTTTTTTACCGACAACGCACTTAAGGCGCTCTTATCCCAAAATCAGTAATTTCAAAGTCAAATAGAACTTTCCAATATCGTCTAAAACTTACAAAAAAAAAATACGCAATATAGTTCGAACCTTTATCTAGGTCTTTCACGCATGTGTTACACGATCAGATAAACTTTGCTCGATAGAAATAATTCACGAACACAGCATGAAATAAGACCTTTCAAATCATGCCATTTCCATAATTCCACTCTTTTATTAACGAAACATATCTGGTAATATTGCTCTTTAAATTTTCTAGGTCGACCACGTAAGTAGGTTTTAATAAACATATCCTTTATTTTTAAACAATTTAAAAACCGATAAAAACAACGAAAAAGTACAAAAGTGTGGTTATTTTCTTTACTCCTTACACGTAAAGAAAAAGACAGAGAGTCACTCTTCTGGGATAAGAGCGCCTTAAAGACAAGCAAATAAACACATTAAAAAAGTGGGAAAGTGCGAGACGGACAATACGAGTACGGAACCCTATTTTTTATGGTAAATAACAACAATATGGATGGCATAACAACGTTAATGCGACAAAAACAAGCCATTAAAATAATACGCCTGACAAACAATCGCGGCTCCTACTGAGTACGGAACCACTATATTCTTCCTGTAATTTTTACGTAAATAAGAGATAAGAGGGAGGACATGATAACGTTAAAAATGCTACTTTTTCGAGTTTTTTTTTTGTATGGTGTTTCAGCCTATAACGCCTGAAGCTGTAGACCCCTGTGACAGAGAGACAGACAGTGGAACAGTGGAAGCTTAGTAATAGGGTCCCGTTTGGCACCCGTCGCCGTCGGGTACGGAACCCTAAAAAATTAAGAATTTACCTACATGGTTTTGAGAGAAGTCTCTAAACAAAGCGAGCCATTTTAATCGTTGCCGCGTCATTGGGAATTCACTATAGCGATAACGGGTTACAAACTTTTCGCCGCGCCGGCGCAGCGCCGCCGGGAGTCCCCGTGTACACCAGGCAATCTGAATATTACGCGATGTATATAAACACAGGCAAAGTCTTTTCATGTATCATTTAACTAAGACAGATAGTAGCAAGAGGTTCAAAGAAAGAACAAAATTTATTCAAAAATGAATTTCAAAAATATTGTTTTCTTTGTTTTCGCTTTGGTCTTCGCTGTGGCCAGTGTGTCTTCAGCACCTAGCCCAAGGTGGAAACCATTTAAGAAATTGGTACGTATCTCTTGTCTTCTCTTGTAATTATTTATTTTGACTGTTATCTTTTTTTTACCTATTATGTTATCTTTAATAGACAAGAAGCTTAAATAACATAAATTCTTCAATAAAATATAAATAATCAGGCCGTGATCAAAATTGTAAGTCACTTTTAGAACCATTTTTTTAACAAAGGATTTCAGTTTTTGGCGTATTTTGATCGTTCAGTATATGTTATTAGTTATTATTCATATATTTGATTGGAATTTTTAAAATACAAATTTTGAAAGGACGTCTTGAAAAGCGCCGCAATACTAATATTATTGATTTCTTCCTTTGTAATTGAGTAAAGCAGCGGCATAAGAAATATCCACTTAATAATTAACGGTTGTATATCTGGCACAACCCGCTGCTTTTATTTTTGATCTTGTAAATTATCTAATGATTTTAACACTCGAAAAATTGTGCCCCTACTATCCCATCCTCTAATATTATAAATGCGAAAGTTTAGATGGATGTATGTTTGTTTTTTCCAAGCCGTACTGAACCAATTAGGCTGAAATTTTTCACAAGTGCAGTTCTAGACCTTAAATAAGAGATAAGCTTCTTTTTATCCCATAAATCAGTTCCCAAGGGATAGCAATGGGGTCAAGTTTCAATAGAAAAGTGCTGTTTTACTCTTTCACACCAAACCTGCTAAGCCGATTAGGATAAAACTTTGCACAAATGTAGTCTAGATCTAGAATTGGATATGGGCTAATTTTTATCCCATTGATCAGCTTCCATGGGATAATTTGATGCTTTTAATGGCTTTTCATTAATACCTGCCATAAAATCAGTGCTTAAAGTACCTACGTTTCGATTTTTTTCTACTGCTGTAGTATATCCCCTAAGCCTACTCTAGACACTTAACTTGCGGATCTAATAAGATATCAACAAATTATTTAGTTAAAAATAATTAATAAATTTGGCCTCACCAAAGAGATCAAATAATAAGTCAACAGATAAACTCCAAACCAGAATCAGGTCAAATATGTACTAAAAATTTAACTGACATATTCGATATGATTACACAAAAACGAAATCAACGCGGGCTAAGCCGCGGGCAAAATCTAGTAAATAATTTTGCTTTTTTCTAAAGTCAGCATCTTAGCATCAGCAGTTTTTTTTTTTCAAGTTATGCTGTAATCAGTCTGCATATAGATATAATTTTCATCTCTTCTGGCGACTTGTAAATATTGACTTCTCTCTTTTTCAAGGAAAGGGTCGGCCAGCACATCCGTGATGGCATCATCAAAGCTGGCCCAGCAGTCGCAGTGGTTGGACAAGCTGCATCCATCGCGAGACCTGGGAAGTGAGCCTGAAGATTCACGAGAAGAAACTGATCTCACTTCAAATTCTTATTTATTTGCATCTGTTCATATTTTCAAGTACTTATTTGTACACATGCCATACCTAACATGTATTAAGGATTATCTTTTAATAAATATTTCTAGTTAATGTAATTTATGTATACTTATTTACGCACAACCGGAGTTTTAAGGCAACTTTTGTGACTTTGTCAAGCGAATAATTATCGTCCAAAAGTAGTCGAAGGCGATGTTGTGAAACTTTTTTTTATAAATACTGAAAACCGAGAGGCAAGCAATATTCAACGGTTTTCGAGGCTTTGGTATTTAGCATCCATTCACTCTCCCAGAAGAAGGCAGTCTGAATCTGCTGAAACTGCATGGTCGGCTATCACGATCAAAAATAGTTATTGAGATGAACCGTTTTGCAATAATCAAATAAAACATACTAAGATATAATATAACTTTATGTGAATAATATAATATAACCTATGTAACCTAAATAACTAGTTTATTATGAATAATTAATATATATATAAATAGTGCGTCTATAATAAAAACTGGGCTAGTGCGAATCGGACTCACGCACAAAGGGTTCTGTACCACCACACAATACGGGTACAGAACCGTAAAAACTTTATGGTAAATAAATAACAACAATATATATATATACAGGGTGGAAAAAATTAAAGGGCCCTGGAGGGGAACTACCTTAAATCCTTTAGTTAGCTCATTTTACTGAAAGGAAACATTCCTTTATTTTTTAAAAGAAACAAAACTGCGTTCAAAGATCTTCTAAAATTTGCTTGTCTCACCCGGGAACTGAACCAAATAAAATTTAAAAAATAAATCCTCGCTATTTTATTATACAAATCGGTAGGATTATTGTTCAGGATAAAATTTGTCTACTAAACTAAAGTCTTACACTCATCTGTTGTACGAGATACCCATGAAATTGAATATTTATTACAAGTTCTTTATTAACAATACCTAGTACTGTTCACTTGTAAAGTAATAATTATACGACATTTTTACACAATGACAGCACGGAATTCGTCAGTACCCCTAGTGCAAGAAGTAATTGTGCTCTGCATACATTTATTATTACCATTTAACGGTTTTCTTATTGAAGTCTTCAACAAGGTACTTAAGATAAATAACATTAGCAAGCTTGTACTTCATACGATGTCTTTGGATGTAAGAGAGATAAGAAAATTAGAACGTTTCATTTACTTGTTACAAGTGAACAGTACTAGGTATTGTTAACGAAGAACTTGTAATAAATATTTAATTTCATGAGTATCTCGTACAACAGATGAGTGTAAGACCAAATGTTTATTAGACAAATTTTATTCTGAACAATAATCCTACCGATTCGTATGATAAAATAGCGAGGGTTTATTTTTTTTAATTTTTAGTTGGTTCGATTCCCGGGTTAGACAAGCGAATTTCAGAATATCTTTGAATGCAGTTTTGTTTCTTTTAAAAAATAAAGGAATGTTTCCTTTCAGTAAAATGAGCTAACTAAACGATTTAAGGTAGCTCCCCTCCAGGGCCCTTAAATTTTTTCCACCCTGTATATGCCATAGCATAACTGAGGCGACAAACACAAGCCGCTAAAATGGTAAACAATGCGCGGCTCCCACTGAGTATGGAACCCTAATATTGAACCCTAAGAATGATCAGTGCTGCATTGTGAATCTTTGCAGCAAATACTGAGTCGGAGCCCTTTTACTATTGTAATATGTCCATAATTATGTATCTGTCTCATTATTATTATTGTTAAAACTTGTTCCGTGTCTTTTATTGTTAATGTAAATATTTAATTGTGTTGAATGTGAATTGTGTACGTATTGTAATAGTGAATAAATGTTTTATCTATCTATATATATTTTAAACACTATATTATTCCTATAATGTTTACGTTATCACCTAACACCATGATTTTTAACATAATTTTCGGTCCTCTCGTTTCGAAGATAAAGGGGGAGACATGAAAACTTTAAAAAATGCTACTTTTTCGAGGTAAAAACATGCACACCTAAACACACTTAAAAACATGGTAAATTACAAAGAACTATTAAGTAAATTACAAAATTGTAGATGTCATGTCATAGTCAAAGCGACACAAACAAAACGCTAAAATGGTAGTCTAACAAACAATTCTGAGTACAGCACCCTAACAGCTTAACCACTATATTTTTCCTGTAATCTTTACGTAGTCACCTACTTGATATATTTCGGTTCTCTTGTTTTGGGGGGGATAACGTTAAAAATGCAACTTTTTTAAAGGTTTTTTTGTATGGTTATTATATGTATTATTATGTTTATTATATATTAAAGTATATTTTTTTTTATTTATTATTTACCCTGATAGTTGCCATATTCTGTGAAAACATATTCTGTGAAAATTTCAACTGGCTACCTATAACGGCTGAAGCTGTAGACCTGTGACAGACAGAAGGATGCCTTTTGGCACCCTTTAGGTATGAAACCCTAAAAAGGCAATGGTTTATACCTTGTACCTGATTTAATGTGAATGTTTATTCACAGATATTTTCGCCATTGTAAAGTAAGTATTAAAGCCGGTTCATTTTAGTTTAAGTGCTGTCAAAATTACATTTTCTTTATTGCAAAATAGTCCTTAGGTTTTAGGAACTAAAGTTAAATTACTTTGAAAAATTTCAAGTTTTGACAGCACTATAACTAAAATGAAAGCCTTCAGAAGCGGCTTTAGTATATGTATTATTTTAACGTCCCACGCTTATATAGAGCTAGTTTGTCAATTTTTTATCAATCTGTTATATTTTAATTACCAGTTTTCAATGCTAAATTAGAGTTCACACGTATCGTGGCGTGGTAACAGTTTTGCAGCGGACATTCTTTTATTTCCTTTCATAATGTGTTGTTGCCAACAAACTGTTTAGCAAATACGTACCTAGGGTTCCGTATTGTGGATGATAAATTTAATTTTGTCATTATTTTTCGTGAATTTCTCAAACGCTTTATTTCTCCTGAATCTTTACGTAAATAAATATTACTATGATTTTTTTTTAATTTTTCTGTTTACCAGTTTTGGAGATAAGGGGGGACATAATTTTTTTAAAGGTTTTAAAGGATTTCGCGAAATAGATGCAATTATATATAAGGTCTTTCACTTTAAATTGAAAGTAATTTAGGAAGTAATTCAGTATCGTCAATACATCACATTCCACTGCAAAGCACTTTTTTTTGCGCGAACTTTTTTTTCACCTCTCAGTACAAAGTGGTCCGAAAAAATGGAATGTGATGTATTAACGATACTGAATCACCTCCTAAATTACTTTCAATTTAAATTGAAAGACCTTATATAGCCAAACTATATACTATTATAATCAGCATTTTAATACCCGCAATTTGTTACCCATATTGTATTTTTGTAAAATATTTTAGAGCTTTAATGTGTATGGTATAAATAACTTATATAAAACTTATTTAAAATCAACAACAAATAAACATAATTTAGAAATAAAAAACACTATCGAGACCGCTGTCCCGGGGTAGGGTGTCCAGAATACTGGCGACATTACCTCTTTGGATGGCCAGACTAATCCTCTGGCCGAGGTAAGCGCCAATCCTCCGGTCCTTTTGTAAAATATTGTTTTTTACTTATTTTTACTTCCTTTTTATATTTCTCATTTGTGCTCAACTTTTTTTTAATTCGCTTTAGTTTTTTTAAGATGAGTTCCTATTACAGTAGAAGAGCAATACACTTTTATAAAGTAAAACATGGCAATTGTTTTACTATTTAAGAAACTACACTAAATTACCTAGTATATAAAATTACTTGCCAGCTAAGCGTACTACATTTTTTTCACAGTATGAAGAGTAAAGTTAGCAAATAAAAAATTTCAATCATAGAATCATATCTTTATTCATGAACATAGGTAATGTTAGGTTGGTACAAACTTTTGAGCGCTATGTTCTACCGATAGGCGTATGAATACATTAATATTAAAAAACACACGCAAGCAGCATGCTTCATAATAACTTAAAGTAGACCAAGTAATCTTAAAAAATAAAATAAAATAAAAAATAAATGCTCAAATGTCAGGAGGAAAAATAAATAAATACCCTCAAACTCATAATTCGAACAAAAGTGTTTTTTTTTATAACAAATGTGTATCATATTGGTTTGATTTTAGACTGGGATAAATAGCAGGGCTATTCAGGATTGCGAAACAAAAATAAGAATCTTAGAATATAGAATCGCTTGGCACTGGAAAGACTCATCTAAGGTGTCGAATTTTACGAAATTCATAAAAGTATCGATAACTCGAAAACTATCGCATTTTCACAGAGGCCATATTTTGATATCCTGGACAGTCATGAACTGGCCTATCAGCCCTCCAAGGGATAACGTTGACTTTTAGGACACCTGTATATGAGGTAAGCAGTGGCGTGCACAGAACTTTTTGCTGGAAAAGCAAACAATTGGTCATGAACAACAATAAAAAAAATATGAAAAAATTTAAATATCACTTTGAAAAAAAAAATTGTATGACGCCAGGGTAGACAATGTCTACCCTAGAGTGAAAATTTCCTATACAAACTTTTTTTATCAAAGAGATATTTAAATTTTTTCATATTTTTTTTATTGTTATTCTTGACCAATTGCTTACTTTTCCAGCAAAAAGTTCTGTGCACGCCACTGGAGGTAAGCATGCATACAATAAAAAGCGTGTATTCGTGCCTGAAGGGACGCTAAAACCTTCGGTGTACGAGTGTAGGAGTGTACAGTCAACAAAAGAGATAAGTAACCAGGCCCATCGCAAACACTTTGATCCTAAGATGTGAGCGATAGATGAGGTGAAGAATGTTGGTCAATAGGTACACGTATAACTACACGTATGTGTTTATTTTATTTTATCGATCACTTGTTTGCAGGTTTTAGGATCAAAGTGTTTGCGCTGGGCCTGTTTACTTATGTGTCTCGTTGACCGTACATGGGTGCCGTCAGAAAAAACCTTCAAGGAGTAGATTATTGCCATGTCACAGAATAATAGTTATTTAAGATACACGTGCGGAAAGTAAGGTTAATTGAAAACACGAGCGCAGCGAGTGTTTTCATTGGCACGCATTCGGATAAAAACCTTTTACGCTCTTCTTTCTATCTTACAACATTTTTCAATGCATTTTGCGAGGAAATACAACAAAAAATAAGTATAATAAAGAATGGTGTTTATCATCATTCAATTATTGCTAGAGCGCGCATACTTATAATAATTGTTTTTTTTTGGACAGCAAAACCTCCTTGTATCTTTGTAATTTTTTAAATTTTATGACGTGCACCATGCACCACAGAGTCAAAAACTTAAAAAAATTACTTTATTTCACGCGTGAAATAAAGGATTTCAGTACTGTTTTATTTCACGCGTGAAATAAAGAGTCGGTTTCCGCATAATTTTGTTACACAAAAAAGAAAACTTTACGAGCAACTGCATTGAAAACAATTTTAACCACTTACTATATAACTATCTGGCTCGAATCACATACAGTATGACATAAGCATAACATAACAATAATAAGATAGATTGTAAGTAGGTAGTCTAGGTTTTATATGTTTTTATGTCATGACCTCATGTCATCTACTTTTATATTATATATGTCAATGTCTATTTATTTTAATTAAGATACTCAACTGATGCCGGGTCCAGGTCGGACCCGAAATATATCTTGAGATTTAATTATATTTTTCTCCTCGTTTGACGAATAGGAACCATGTATATTTTATTAGATCAGTTTTAATAACAACTAGAGTTTGGATTTTGGAAATTTTCCTAGCTATTTTAGTTTTTTTTATATATATATAAATATAAAACTAACTTTTTTCCTTTTCGCCCTCTCGCACTGCGCGTTTTTCGTTTGAAG
Organism: Ypsolopha sequella; assembly: GCA_934047225.1. Lineage (NCBI taxonomy): Eukaryota > Metazoa > Arthropoda > Insecta > Lepidoptera > Ypsolophidae > Ypsolopha > Ypsolopha sequella. The sequence continues at coordinate 3,240,552 of OW204002.1, read as the reverse complement.
TGACGGTAATAAAAATAAAATTCGCATAGATTCTTAAAAACGAATAATGTTGATCCCAAAGGGTAAAAGTGCACCACCTGGCACCCCCCTGCCAGCGCCTATGGTAACCTATGCTAACTATGGTAATACTCGTACGCAAACTCGTTATTAAAACTGAATCATCTACAACAGCGTTTCTTAACCTTTTTTGTCCACGGACCCCTTAAGAAATCAAGCACAATTTTAAATAAAAAAGCAGCAATAAATTTCGGACCATTTACAAAAAAAAAAAAAACTTTTTCATATAAAATACGTTACTGAGAAGGTTGGTGCTGCTTTTTTGCAACTAAATTAGTGATATTTGGGTTTATATTACTACTGAGTTGTAGTCTCAAATCGGATTTAACTTTTTAATCCATTTCTGTATTTGTTTTTAGTATACACAAGAGCAGAGAATGCCTTTTCACAGCACAGAGGTATGTCGTTGAGAAAAGCAGTAAATGTTTCAGTGCTTCTTCTGATATTTCTATAATCTTTTTTTCACATTCACCCAAAAACTTGATAAAGAGGATTCTTTGAAATTACGTTTCAAAGCTGAGTCGAGCTGCGGACCCCCATACATATGCTCGGGGACCCCCAGGAGTCCGCGGACCACGAAACGCTGATCTACAACATTGCAGAGTCAATGTTTGGTCAATAAACAGCCTTAATAAATCAAATAAACAAAGCAATGCCATCTGTAGGTGGAATTAAGGCCAATCCAATAAACTAAAACAACAAACGAACGCAAAGATATAGCAGCCCTCCGTAAATTTGTCCGAACATATTACAAAATTCTCGTGCATTATCGCATGGATGGCCTCGTTCAAGTACCTAAAATAATAAAACGATGGTGAAACGTGTGAAATGTAACGACTTATCGCTACATTTTGGTTCCATTCATTGCTTATTCTAACTAGCGATAAATAATCGTTTTGAAATGCTTTGAATGGACATTTGAACTTGAGTTTATTGCCCACGTTTCTCTTATTTTATTGTTTTTTTTTCAAGATAATTTCAGCTGAAATGTCGTAAGAATATATAAACTAAGATTTTTCAAGGTATTTAGCTCAGATAATGGTGATAATAAGTATTTTTTCAATGCAAGTGCTCGTAAAGGCCCACTTTTTATGCATCAAAACCAAACAGAAAGTCGATTATTTTGCCCTAGGGATTTTTTTTTATTAATTTACTAGAAGTTCGCTAACCTGCAACCTTTCCTGTGTACCATAAATGTTATACTTTTTTTTTTCTACTGTTAAATGGCTCTGGATACAGTCCTTTTGAGCCAATCATAATTTAAAGTTCACAAGATTATATTTGTTTTACTTCCTCACACTATGCATTGAAAAACGTCTAATGATACACGGGCGTAAGAGCAATAAATTACTCGATTACGTTTAAAACACTCGCTACGCTCGTGTTTTAAATCGTCCTCGTAATTTATTCCTTTTCGCCCTTGTAGCATAAACTACTATAATAGTAATGCATTATATTTCCTTATATTGGCTGCTACGCCTTTTAGCAATCGCGTAAAAACTGATAGTGTATTTTTCCGCTTCGTAGACCAACTAAAACCTGCTACGTCGTAGCAATATATTTATTTGTGACATTGTTATTATGAATATTTTTTTTATTATAATGTTAATGTAAATTTTTTTTATCATTAATTTTTTTTATCTTTACATATGAAATTGCCGACATTTTCTTACAGATTCATGACTTCATAATTCTAAGCTTTATAATATTCAATAGCTATTTCAATTATTTTCTTTTTGTTTGAAAGTTGATTTCGAGGTTAAACATCTACGTATTAAAATTTGTTTTTATTTTTAGTTCTATTATAAAAATTAAATCTTCGAAAACGGTTCGTCCTAAATGCCATCCATTTTCATGATAAGATTAGTAATAATTTATTACAGCTAACACTGTTTATGTTGCTGTTAGCTTAATGTTTTCTTATTCATACACAAAAGAAAGTAAATAATTTGAATGTGCCATTCCTAAAAAAATGTTAGTGCTGAAAATTGAGTTTCCTTCAAATTCTCTATAGAAAACGGCAATTTCGTATGTAAATACCTAATATTATCATATAAATTTTCTTGTCAATGTAGAAAACTCGAACTTAATGCTAAAGTATATTTCTAGGGCAGTCGGAAAATCGGTCAATGATGATGACTCAAAGTATTGTATAACAGGGTCGTTATAGAATAGAATAGAAAAGTTTATTTGTTGGACTTTTGGTCCTTAAAAATTAGGTGTTACAATATGCTTAAATATGTCATTCCTCAAAAATCTGCCAAATTTGGCGTACAAATATTTATCTAAATAAACACAAACAAAGAAACAATTGACCTTAAACCTTAAAATCTGAATTACAAATAAATATATAAAATAACTCAATTTACAATGTTAAATTATGTGAATTGTCAATTTAAAAAGAATACGAATGTCAATCTATATAAAATAACGTCAAATATTATTATTATAATTAAAAAAATCATCCATCGAGTATAAACATTTGTCGTACTATAAAACATCGTTGTACTATGAAATTCGGTAAGAACTATATAAAAGAAGTGACACATCGTTTCCAGCCAATCACGCGTAGCTTTGAAAGCGATAGCGATAGATGTTGTGGTTAGACAATAAGGCTCCTGATCTGCCAATAGTTTTACCAGTCAGGTAGTGTCAAGTACGTTATTTCAAAGACTACTTTTTGTACTTTTTAATTGTCGCGTTGTTAGGTGTAGTTAAGACTGAAAGTGATTTAGTATGATAAGTACACTTGTTGATTGCTTACATGACCAATATAAGCGATAAAAAAATGTATGGAGAGAGATACGTATCTTTTTCTTTTGACGCCAACATAATACTAAAGTTTTATCGCCTGCATTTGTTATTTTGGAACACACTTTAGCCACATCTTGTTTATTTTTAAACCTGTAGGTAGGTGTAGGTTACCCTCTGCTTTATTATGGATATTCACAATATAATAATATAATTTTATTTCAGACCAAGTCCATATTTTGTTAGTAATAGTATTGCTTAAAAACTATATTAGTACACATATTTACACTTGAAAACCTTATTTAATGTTAAACGTTACAGCTCTGGACCCCATATGTAAGAAGTTCCAGTGCCGCACAACCGGACAATCCATCCGATCCAGTATGGTGTTGAGAAGACTGCTGGGACTGTCTCTCACGCGCCGCATCAGGGAGGCCACTCTCTTGCGTAATATTGACTCCCAGCTGTCAATACGAGCCTCGGTAAACATACCTGATGCGCTGCAAAAGCGAGGCAGCCCCATCAACATCCTCAAACCATTATTATATTGGACGCGCAGAGCACTGAGTGATTTGCGTAAAAAGTCTGCACGTGTAAAAAGTCTGGCAGTATGGCTTGAAAAGGGTGATTTTGACTTCTTTTGTACATCGTGCAAACCTGCTCATAACAGGCGACCAATTTCTGTCAACACATCTGACTGAACCAGCAGATACAATTCGCCACTCCAAAATTATATGTTTCGGTAGGCCAAACCAAAATGGCTTCTATATTCATTACTTTAAAGTTTTCGTCTTCGGGAAAGATAAGTTTGTGGTGTTATACGTAAGATTGGAAGAGCCAATAGGATTGCAGTATCCCGTTACGATTGTTGACAGAATTATTTGTACGCAAGATGTTGAACAGTAGACGTCTTTCTGGGCTGTATTGTCTATGGCATAAGCTTTGCTACTCAGTATGTAGTCTTTACAACGAGAAAAACGAAAAAAAAATCTCCATTGCTAAAATCGTTATGTTACGCAAACCTTAAGCACCCCCCTCTCCCCATGTGCCAGGACCGTAACGCCTGACCGTCACCCCCCCCTTTGGACGACCCCATATTGTAGTTACTAAAATAATACTAACATCAGAATTTGGTCACTCTATTTGGGTTTAAATTAAAATTGCCAAATACGTACGTAATTGTTATCATGAACAAATCCGAACATGCTGTAGGCAAAAAAATGTCTGGATCACTTATCTTCTATCATTTCGTTTTATGTAATGGCTAAACTACAATGTTACGATGCGGTAATCTACATTCAGCTCAAAAGAAATCCCTAAATGACTAAATCGCCTGATTAATGGCCATCTAAATGAAGACATCACCTACATAAACAATCTAACTAGACAACAAAAGCACTAAATTGCAAGGAAAAGTCTAATTCAAAGAAATGCAACTGAATTGACAAAACAAATTCAACCTTATGATGCAAAGATTTAAAGTTGTCTTTTACAGTGGTGTTGATGCATCTTTGTCGTTATTTTGGTGAAGCGGTTGATGCTATTGTCATAGTGGTGACGTCATATGGTTTGTTTCCGGTTGAGGTTACGTTTTTAAATGGACGTAACGTGGAATTCCTAGATTCTATCATGAATGGGCGCGTTACGTTACGAATAGACCCATGTAACATAACTATTCGCAATAGCTTCTTCACCTACTTTTAGGATGTAACATTTTCCAATCGAGAATGGAAAATAATCCTGAGATACAAAGTGTTCATAATATGTATAAATAATAAAGTGGTACGAACGGTAAACCTGCTAGTTTAAAAAAGCGTGCACAAAGTTAGTTAACTCAGTGACTTTAACAACATTTTTAACTTTGAATTTGTTGATGCAATATAATTATTTTAGTTGTAGGTATTCTATTTTGTAACTTTATAACCAGGGATAGGATAATCGGATCGATATATACCTAAATTTGGAAAAATCCTTGAAAATGTATGTAGCTGTGTAGTCGGATTCTTAAAATATTATTTATTTTTACTACGGAAATTACGGCATTGCTTAAAATGTTACGATGATGTACCTAATACTTAATAGATGTTACGGTAAATTTATATTATTTATAAGTTGTATACAATTCCTAGGAAATTTCTAAAATGCCAAGCTGATTTATTTGTTCATTTTATTTTGTTTTTGATCGGCCTTCTGATTTGCCTTTTGCTCTTTTCGGCCTAAATAAGCTTGGCAAATTCCCATTTTTTTTATTCATTTATTTATTTTTTTGGATTGCCGGTAAATTAATAAATAGTATCTATTAAGTACCTATTACATTATCGTAACGTTTTAGGTAATTCCGTAATTCCGGGATTTTTACTAACAAAATTAAATTATAAGAAGCCGACTCCATACCTACAAAGTTTCTCAGTTTTTCCAACCGTAGATATATATCGATCAGATTATACTATCCCTGTTTATAATATACCCCACCGTCTCGTCTACAGAAACACCTTATCTGTCGAACATAATCTAAAAATAATTGTATTATGTAATGTTATTAAAACAATTAAAAAAATTATAATTCGATATATTTCGGCCCTCGGTATGGGGCCGTCATCAGTCGAATGTGATTATATATATCGAATTATAATTTGTTTAATTGTTTTAATAACACTACTAATCAAAAGCTAGTAAAAGTTAAATATAATATATTTATAAATGTATTATGTAATATAATACTAATTATAATTTAATATAATTTAAGTATGAGACAGTAGGGAAAGTAGGTAACTGTGATATTTAGATTAATAAAATGAGTTAAACCCTGTGAATCAACATAATTTTTTAAATATGTTATCCTTCGATTAAAAGTGGACAAGCCAGCTTTATAAACAAAAGTGGCTGACTGCCTGTGACAAATGAACAGACGGACGGACAAGTCATACTTTAAAAGTTCCTTTTTGTGAATATGGAACCCTAAAAACCTGTGGTCATAAATGTGGAATGTTTAGAAAACACTCCGGCGCGGCGAGTGTACTTAGTCATTGACTTGATTCGCTATCGAATATGTTTATCTACTTAGCGATCGGTCAAGTTATTTTCTATGTAGCTACATACTAGAATAAACATTACATTCATCGTCATTAAAGTTATCAAGAGTAGAGTCTTATTCCCAAAGAATAAGAGATAAAATCGCTCATCAGATTTTATCTAGAATACAGTTACAAGTTTGTCTAAATCCCACGATTTCTTTACCAAATTGCGATGTTGTCTATGCGGAGTGGATTCGTAGGCGTTAAGGACATTTTCAAATTCTTACATGTTATTGTAACATATTCTAATACGATAATTTTTGTTTGAGAAGCTTATTTTGCAAAGGCGTTTTAAAATAAGCACGCCTGTCTACCAAAGGGGTAGGCAGAGACCATCCATCTGCTCCGATCTCCATACAACTCTTTTGCTTCTATCACATTCATTAATCGAATTATTAAAACTTGTCTATTTCAAGTGCGACTTACTTTTCTCTTGTACCTAATATGATTCAAATTCAAATAGTTTATTTTGCAAAGCAGGTATCTATAGATATATACACTTTTTACACGTCAAATTTTATCTAATAAAGAAAATATATGTAATAAAATAATAAATGTACATGAACTAAATTAAAGGTTTATTTAATTTATGTAGCAATATATTTACGATTATAATGATAGGTAAAATATATATTATACAAGGTAAAATCCAATCAGCCGCCCGAACCCACACCGGAGACCCGGCCAGGGACCAGGAACAAGGTTCAATGATCACCAACCGAGCCCCGAGCACGAATGAAAGAAAAGAATGAAAAAAATATATATATTAAAGATAAACAAATACATGTAATATAACATTCAATAAAAAATTTATTAACATAATAAACAATGTAAAAGTATAATGATGCAAATAAATATAATAAATAGATAAATAAAAAAAAACAAGGTCCCTGAAAAATTAAAATCGGGGGAAACTGGATTAAATAAAAATAAAAAGAATGAACGAATGAATGAATGAATGATTTATTATCACTGGTAAAGTACATAGGTAATATTAACTACACAACACAATATTTAGATTTTTACAAAATATCGGCAAATAGGTTTGCATACTTCTACGAAGGACCTCTTTTAGACATTTTAACCATTGTAAGTTTTCGATAGGTTTATGACGGCCTCTGTGTTCTACTGGTTCGAATGTTTCAACCAGTATCCGGAAGTCTCGGGTTCAAATCCACTAACACACGCATTTCGGTCTGCGTGCTTGCTTCGGATGGCACGTTAGGCTAAGTAAGGCGATAGTCGAGGCTCACGAGATCGAGGGAACGTAGTAATCGTTGGTGAAATGTGGGTGTTCGAGGGTGCTGACTTGCATTTCACAGTCTATACTTGGAAACACACCTGACACCCCCTCGGTGATTCACTTCCCAAATCGTCCCAAATACCAGACGCACTTCGAGAGACGTTTAGAAACCATTTTAGTTTAGAAACCATTTTAGTTTTGAAATGTTACATGCCAAAACTGCATTCAGTTCTGCTATACCTATCACAATAGCAGTGCTTTCAGACAGTTATGAAATGCACTCAGTTCGAATACGAAAAGATTATTATCTGGCAAATGGATTTGGCATGAACTATTGAAGAGGCACGAGTCGCAACTCACAAGCAGTCCTAAATTGTTTTTGTATGGAACTGCATGAGATAATATATTTTTATGGTTTAAACTTGTTTGATTTGACCCATTTTATTCCGACTATTTTTTTTTATTTATCATTCCACTATAAAAACCATGGGGTTTTAACAGTGGCGTGCATTGAACTTTTTTCCAGAAAAGCAACCAGAAGGTCTAGTTTGACAATTAAAAAAAAAAGAAAAAATTTAAATAAGACTTTGAAAAAAAAAAGTTTGTATGAAAATATTCACTCTAGGGTAGGCAGTGCCTAACTTGGCGTCATACAAACATTTCACATTTTTTCTATTATCAAACTTGACCTTCTGATTGCTTTTCCGGAAAAAAGTTCAATGCACGCCTCTGGGTTTTAACAAAGTAAAGCAGGTCGAAATTAGTATCGTTTGGGACGACTATTTCTTGAACAATTTTTGACACCAAGTTCAAACTGAAAAACGTACGCGTTCTGCAGAAATCAGGTGAGGATTATTGTGTGAACGGTTCACGCCATAATTCTCACCTAGGTACTTTTATAACTCTGGAATCCTTGAAGCACTATTTTCGAGATTCGGCATGGCGTCGTCGTCCGTTACGACTAAGTATTTTTTGGAATTGATACCAAGTCGTTATTCCGCAAAGTTTGCTCCCATGAGGGCTGAGGATGTTTCGGAGGCCTTTGCACCATAATCCTCACTAACCTCCCAACTAGCAAAGCAGTAAAAGAATGCGCACTTTAAAAGAGTGGTAGACTTATAGCGCTCTAGTAATTGTTTTCAAATCATGCTATCACTCTTACATTAGTCTCAGACAAGCGGGTATCGGCTTAAAACACTTAGTTTTAAACTGAAAAACGTAAGCGTTCTGCAGAAATCAGGTGACATAATCCTCCTAGGTACTTTTATAACTCTGGAATCCTTGAAACACTATTTTCGAGATTCGGCATGGCGTCGACGTCTGTCACGACTACTTCATGACTATTTTTTGGAATTGATCCCAAGTCGGTGTTTCGCAAAGTTTGCTCGCATGAGGGCTGAGGATTCCTTGGAGGCCTTTACACCAAAATCCTCACCAACCTATAGCTATAACTTTGGAATTTAATGCTACTTTTTTCTCCTTGGTGACTATGTTTTGGATTTTCATGAAGTTTTCAGAAGTGAGGATTCTGGTGTGAAATACAAATGAGAACTTACTTACCAACAGCCGGCGAATGATCACTGCCAACACCAACAACCGCGCCCTATGCAAATTAAACGTGTCTTTGAAAGCCTCCTCTCCCTCTATGGAGGGAAGATCCGAATACATTTAAAAATATTTTCAATGCAAGTGCTCGTAAAGGCCCACTATTTATGCATCAAAACCGAACAGAAAGTCGATTATTTTGCCCTAGGGCTTTATTATTATTATTTTTTTTTATTTATTTATAATGGTTGGCTAACCTGCAGCCTTTCCTGTGTACCATAAATGTCATACTTTTTTTTCCACTGTTTAACGGCTCTGGATACAGTCCTTTTGAGCCAACCAAAATTTAAATATCACAAGATTATATTTCTTTTATTTCCTCACACTATGCATTGAAAAACGTAGTATGATACACGGGCGTAAGAGCAATAAATTACTCGGTTACGTTTAAAACACTCGCTACGCTCGTGTTTTAAGTCGTCCTCGTAATTTATTCCTTTGCGCCCTTGTAGCATAAACTACTATTATGGGAGGCATAATATAGACAAAAATAATTGTAATCTTTTTTTATAGGCTGATAATATTTTATTATTGAAACTTAACTAAAATCTTAAATAACATTCAAAATCTTAACTAAAGATGACCTAAAATAAAAACCTAACAAAGTAAACATAAAATCTGAAATATTTATAATGAATAGAAAATGCTGACCAGATCGCTGCCGTCGTTAGGAAGGCTGCGTTGAAGGCCCAAAAGGCTGGCGGCGTTGCCACGTTGAATGGCCAAACTAATTCTTTGGCCAAAGTAGCTTCCAGTATTTCGGTCACCTTGAAGCGTCGACCAAACGTGACGAAATTTCTTTATAAAGTCGCCGCGCTTCTGGACCCCACTGCTCAAGAGTTTCGCAAAGGGCTCCAATGCTAGCTTCAAATACCTATATGTCATATAATATTTTTCTATTCGCCTGATGACGTCAGTGATGACGCCACTGAGGGGTCGAAATATAGCGTCTAAAACCATTTAATTAAGTGTTTATATTTATGTAAAATACAATATACAAAAAGCCCGGTATTTTATAAAAAATATTTATTATTATGTAGTACCTAATTGTTTGCAAGCATTTTATAGCCGCCATCTTCAAATAAAAACCGGAAAAGTGCGACTCGCGCGCGAAGGGTTCCGTACCATTCTCTATAATAGTACAGATCGCGCCAAACTTCGGGTCCGCTCGGAAGTTACTCTTCCCAAGAACGGCCCATACAATTTGTTCCTGCTGATGCGGATCGCCCCGCGTTTAGAGAGGACTAAAAGTTTGGCGCGATCCGTACTCGTTAACTTGTAAACCCTACTAAGCTGTGATAGTTTTCCTTTTAATTTCGTTATGTATACTACTGCCGTGATCTTTTCACGTCTCCAAATACAACCGTTTCGCCAGCAGGGGGGGGACACTTGACTCTAACAAAAATTAACATTTTTAAGTTTAATATTTCGCAAACGAAACCCTGGATCGAAAAATGGTCTTTTCACCAATATTTCACCCCCAATATTTTTAAATTACCTATCCAACGACACCCCAAACTAGGGGATAGAGGAGAAAAAAAAATCATCCCCACTTTACGTGTAGGGGAGGTGAGGTACCCCAAAAAAAAATCTGTTTCTAAATTTTACTACATCATTTTATTGGCGTAATAAATATATATACCCATGCCAAATTACAGCTTTCTAGTATTAATAGTCTCTAAGCTAAGCCGCGGACATACAGACAGACAGACGGACATGGCGAAACTATAAGGGTTCCTTGTTGTTGACTACGGAACCCTAAAAAGGTAGAGTGAAGACGAATCTCGGATGAGGCAATAACAAGATTAAAAGTGAATATTACGCAAAAGTAAAATAAAATAACATGAACCAAAGCGTTGCTGATGGCGGGTAGTTCAAATAAAATGTGTTAAACAATTATAACTGTAATTTGCGGTGCAAGTCGTGACTCTAACTGTAACAGCTTAACCACATCCGCTTACATTAATTAGGGTTCAGTTGGACAATGGGAATCCTTAAGGGTCGTTTTTCCGGATTTGAAACAAAATATAAATAAATAATTTTAACGGCTAAAATGAAAAATTTTGCTAAAAGCAAAAGTTTTTATCTGCATGAACGTAGTTTTAATGATATTATGGTAGCTTCGAAATATTTGGCTTCTCCATAAGCGTGATATTAGATTATTTTAGGAATTTACGGCTGGTAATGGAAATGCCAATTGTTTTATAGCTACCTATTGAAATACCATCAAAAACGTGTTTATACATAAAGCAAACTATTGGTATACCTTGCTCTTAGCACATGTAATATAATACTCTTATCTGAAAGTTGTATTTTGCCCGTTATAATTATTTCTTAATATTTTGTTATAAATGCAAAGAATCGACCCTTAAAGCAGTCACGGAACCCGTCCAAAATACAAAAAAAAGCTAGGTACTTTGCCGAATTAGATGAGAATTCCGGCAAAAGTTGTTAAAGCTGTACACTGTATGCACAAACTTTGTATCTTACAGTATACATTATCTTATATTAATATTTAAACAGTACTTCACACTGTCAAAATTTAAAGAAAATTCCTCGTTTCGGAAATTTCCTGATAACTTTTTTGACTTCCGACTCAATTTTATTCTTGTGTCTATATAACAAGTGCATATAATCCAGTATTTATTCCTAATAACATCTAATATTTTTCACGAAGGAAGAAACTGACAGTTCTTGATAGTGGAAATGCGCTTGTAACCCTAAGGCATAGACGAATACAGCCTACAGACTCCTCCTCCTAACAGGCGAACGATTTCTGTCAACACATCTGACTAAACCAGCAGATACAATTCGCCACTCCAAAATTATGTATATATTTCGGTAGGCCAAACCAAAATGGCTTCTATATTCATTACGTTAGAGTCTTCGTCTTCGGGAAAGATAAGTTTGTGGCGCTATACGTAAGATTGGAAGAGCCAATAGGATTGCATTTCGATTGTTTACAGACTGATTTGTACGCAAGATGTTGAACAATAGACGTCTTTCTGGGCTGTATTGTCTATGCCCTAAGGGTATTTGCATGACTTATTTCACATGGCAACATTTAAAAATCCGCAACAATATGAAATGGCTCATGCACTAGTGAGTTAAAAGTGCATTTCCCACTACAAAGAACTGTCAGTTTACTCTTTCGTGCAAAAAAAATATACTTTAGTATTCCAAACGGGTTGCCAACTTCTGTAACGGCCTGAACTGTACTTATCCATATTGACATAACATTCCGAAGGATTTATTTTGTTGCTGTCAGTCAATACATAAATTAGTATTTTAGTGTAGGCAAGAAAAATTAAATTTCAAGTTCAAAATTACTAAAAGAACAAACAGCGGCGTCGGAAAGTCTGAAGAACTAATCAAAGACAATATAACCACTTCGTTTGAACTAACCATGTCAGAATCTAGCTTGACTGACATTGGCAAAAAGTGGCGCTTAAAATAGCAGCCGTCGGCGTCGTCGCCAAAAAACAAAAAAAAAATACTTAAGGCGATTATCCCGGACAAAATGTGAAATTCGACATTTTAGAATTTCGAAGACGCTGCATCCTGTCGCTTTAGAAAATTGCAGCTCTGCATAAACATACGTTGATCCTTATTCTAAGACCCCTTGGAATTCGTTTTTACATAATTTATCATTTAAAGCTATAATAAGCTTCACGCGTTACTACAAAGTCATAAAAATAAGAAACTGTTTATCATCAGTTTCTCACCAAATACGGGCTAAAATGCAGAAGACATCACATATTCAGGTATGGTTCAAAGAAGTAAAGATTCCTATGAGATTCTTTTTTTATTCAATTTGTTTTAGAAGGAAAAAGCTTGAAAATATTTAATAGCGCCTGAAAAAAAAAATACCAAAACAAAGTCTAACGATTTTGATTATTGCTTTTAAATTTAATCAGGCACTTAGAGTCAGACGACACGCTCCCGTCACGCAAAAATTAAAAAATAAAATGTCTTTATTTCGGGCAATGAAAAACACATAGAAAGTGGAAAGAAAATTTTGGCTAATATCAGGTGTTTTTGTGGTAGTGTAGTGCATTTGACGATTCCGATTTTGTATAATATTGTGAACTAGTGGTGTGTGGTAATGTAAATATTCCCTTTTGTTTTGTTTTTGTGCAATAAGTGTAAGTGTAATGTATAGGTTAGGTTAGTTTGCTGTATCGTTTATTAAATAAATTAACATCGTAGAAGACAATAATAAATGGTAAATAATGGGTAATAAAAGAATAATAAAGTACTACGGTTCTGGTAAAGCCAAGCGAGTTTACCAAAATAAAGGTCGACGACTCCTCGGTCTCAAATAGGCACAGAGCATAAAATATAATCTTTACGTCAAAAATAAAATAAATCAAAATAAAAAACAAATAAAAGGCCAATAGAGGCAATATTATATATTTATTAAAGTATTACTCGCACATGTGATTATATTATAAACTTATGAACGAATAACTCTTTTCGAGTGCAACAACAATAAAAAGATTTTATGCAACAAGGATTGAAGAATCACGTCGAGGTGCATAATTGAAAAACTGTAGAGACGCAACCACACGTGCATTTGTCCCAAGAGCTGCAGTTGATTTCATACAGTGCATTGTGTACGCAAGACATTCGAAGGCAGCCAGAGACTCAAAGGATTTCTCTCCATTCTTCAGAGGGCTATTGACGGTCTCCAATATCAATACGTAACTCGATGAGGACTGCTTGAAGCAGGCATATGGAACGGAACCCACACAATTATTGCTGCTCGTTTGATGGACTCTAATCTTGTGCTATATAGGTTACACTGTGTTCTTCTTACTGCCGTCTCAATTCAGCGCAAGGAATATAATACTTCAGCGTATCCACGTTTCAAAAACATCTTTAATTATTGTTATATGCTCCTTTGTGCATTTTTGACAAATACCAAAATCGTGATCATCTGTTATAGCCTTCTGTCAAAGTCAGTATAATTTTGATGAACATAAATACTCGCAACGTGCCAGTTAATCAAATTAGAACCTTCTTACTTAAATTTTAACGTAAATGAAGGAAATCGTAAATAAAATAAAAAATATAACAGCCAAACTTTCCCAATATTATACCCATTTACAATTTTTAGGAAAATGTTTGGAAATTGGTGCAGCACCGACAGGGCTGATACCAAAAATTGCCCTCAGTGCAATACCACCAATAATCAGAAGCAACATGATTATGGTTAACTACATGAACGCCTTACACTCTACACACATGCTCTACATACAATATATACACCTCTGCACAGATCAGAAAAATAAGCTAGATGCACTTTTAAAAGTCAGCCTTATCGCCTTTCCTCATCTGTTTTTAAAAATACAAACGCTCCTCTCAAAAGCTACGAGAAATATCTCTCAGGAGCAAATCAAATCACAAATAAAACTAAAAAATCTACAAAAATATTACAAACAAAACAACATTAATCTACCATTAAGATACCAACAAATAAATATTCCTGCAGATCTAAACCTAACTCCGATAGACCTCTCTAACCCATTCTCCATTCCTCCACCTCCTCCGCCGGGATACTATATACATTATGATAAAACGCCCACCACTGACACTATAGTAAATCTATCTTCAGTTCAATTAACTCCTGAAGATAGAGCCGTGTTGAACAAAGGGCTATCATTTTGTCCCACAAAAAAACTTGACAAGATTAAATTGTTGAAAGATTTCGTGAGATTCGGGCGCAAGCTAAAATGGAAACATTACTGGGAAACTAACCCACGTCACCATAATAACAATACACACGCAGCTCTACAAAAATTCAAACCACCATCACCTAACGAACCACCACCACTACCTCCAAACCATCCTATCGAAACATTTTTAACCAGCCTTTTCGCAAAATTTTCAGATGACAGATATATAAATAGTCTACAAGACAAAACGCAAAACCTTACCTATAAAGAAAAAGAATCCCTAAAAAAACTTCAAAACAACAATGACATCATAATTACCACCGCAGACAAAGGATCAACAACCGTAATAATGAACAAAGAAGACTACATTTCCGAAGGACTTAGGCAACTGACTGACTCGACCTTTTATTCTGTCGCACCAAGTGACCCATGTGAGCAGATTGTTGACTTGGTCTGTGACATGCTCCACACAAGAGGTGAATCTGAAGGCCTATCTGAGACTGATATTGAACTCCTGATACCTAGTCATCCGAGAACCCCACATTTTTATATGTTGCCAAAAATTCACAAGACCAACAATCCAGGCCGTCCTATCATTGCGTCCTATGACGCACCGACAGAAAGAATATCATCATTTGTAGATTACCACATACAACCATTAGTCAAAGAATTATCATCCTATGTGAAAAACACCAACCATTTCCTCCAAATTATTAATTCAATACAGTTACCAAACAACACACCACTTCTTTTAGTCACAATAGACGTTATATCCCTATATACCAATATTCCGCACGCCGATGGCCTTGCAGCACTCCGTTACCAACTAAATACCCGATCCCTACCACACCATCCATCAACCGACTTCACCACCACCCTCGCAGACATCATATTAAATAACAACTACTTTAATTTTGAAAATACATACTATCACCAATTAAAAGGGACGGCCATGGGTACTCGGATGGCACCAAGTTACGCAAACATATTCATGGGTACAATTGAAACCAGTTTTCTATCTACAGAACCGTTGAAACCTCATGTGTGGAAAAGATTCCCTGACGACATCTTTATGATCTGGCCACACAGTAGCGACTCCCTCTGTAAATTCCTTGACAGACTGAACAATCATTCATCACTTAGATTCACCCACAACATATCCTTACATAAAATAACTTTCCTTGACGTCGACATCACCATTAATCACAACAACCAAATAAACACTGGCGTACATTTCAAGCCCACAAACAAATTAGAATATCTTGATTACTATAGTTGTCATCCATCACACATAAAAAAAATCCATTCCATACTCACTTTCACTCCACGGCCATCGAATCTGCAACACCCATACCTCACTTAACCACTACCATAACAAAATACACGAAAGTCTCCGCAATAGAAACTACCCCGAAGCATTCCTACAAAAACATATACATGACAGACCAAGATTTCATAACCCACAGAACAAACACAAGAACTCATCAGATCACCCAAGATTAATCACCACATATTTCCACGGTAGCCATAAACTTACACAACTTATCAAAGACTTCATACCTATACTCCGACAACACGATGACACAAAAAACCTACTCCCCTTAAATCCACAAATTTGCTACAGACATATCCCAAACTTAAAGTCATCACTCACAAAAACAAGACCCACACAATCACTCCACCAATCAATAACTTCACCTGGAACAACCCCATGTCAACAACCTCGCTGCAAAACCTGTCCCCTGATCAAACCAGACACACAAATTAACACACATCACACATCGAATACATACAAAGCACAACCTAACTCCTCATGCAAAACAGCGAACTGTATATACCTGCTAGAATGTCGACTCTGCCCCGCATTCTATGTAGGTGAAACAAGAAACGCTCTCCACATCCGCATGAACAATTACCGATACACAACAGACTCAGTACAAAATAACACTCTACCTATCCCGACACACGCCCGATCTCATAATCAAACCTTCAATAACTGCTTCACCGTTCGCGTCATTAAATCATTTCACCCTCCACTAACTGACATTGACCTTAGGACCTGGGAGTCGTCCTACATCTGGTCACTTGGTGCCCACTACAACCATGGACTGAACAGAAAACACTAACTGACAGACAAACTAAACCACCCTCTCATCACTTCCATCACGCTCTTCCACACATACCCTGAATACCCCACCAACCACAGAAAACTCTCTGTCCCTTTCAGAGAACACATATACCAGAATTGGGATGGCATGAGAAAAATTTATGGTGGTGATTGTTGGCACTTGAAGGGCTTGTACTTGTCCACAAAATTTTTAAAATTTTATAATTTTATTATTTGATAAAAAATTTGTGGACCAATACAAACAGGTTAGGTTAGTTAAGAAAAATATCATCTTTTTTTTTATTTTTTTTATTTCTTTTCCTGTTTTTATTACTATGGTATATTTTTCTTTTTTAATACTTGACTGATGACGGCCCACTAAGGGCCGAAATATATTTCAAGCTCAAAAAATTTATTTTATTTATTAATTATATTTAAAGTAATATATGTATAATTACAAATCAATGATAAAATAGTATATGAATTCTAGGTAAAAGAAATACAAATTGTTAAGTTAATATTTTATATGTATATTATTAAAATATTATATCTTTCATAGAAATTTAGGTGTCAGTAATGAATGACCATTCTGACAAAGAAAATATATATGTCCTACTGAGAGGACAAGATAATTTAAATCAAGAAATGGTGATGAGGGAGTACCTAAGTATCTAGCTGCTGAATCTTCATTCAGTAAATTATAAATCAATGCTTGATAACAGAACTATTGAAACGTTAGAGGCTTTAATGATTATTTAGAATAATTTGTTTGACCATCCTGACAAAGAAAACATAAATGTCATACTGAGTGGACAAGATAACGTTGTGCCGTTCAGGGTCAAGGTCATTGTACTGCCAGAAGGACAAGTCAAATTTTCATACAAAATACGTACTGCAAGCAGGACAACATATTGATTTTGTCAGGACGTTTCGCACAAAAAACCCATCCTTCCAGAAGAGCTACAAATAAATATCCAAATACGCTACAAATAAATTTAAATATCTGCCTAACTTTGCCCGTTCAATTAGTCTTACTAAACAACCAATCAACCCAAATTTTGGATTTATTTACGTATATAACATGTGTTATTATTTTACTCTAATTAATGATTCTTTCGCTAAACTCATAAACTAAACAAGAAAATCAGAGGTGCGATTGTGTAAGAAAATAGTCATGAAATCGTATTCATTTGATAGCTTAAAACTAATCATTTCACTTGTCAAACGGCCAATTCGAATTGTCTATGGTATTCATAGATGCTTTACGATTTGTATTGTTATTTTAGACAATGAGTGAATGATTTGTTAAGATTGACAGATAATTCGAATTGTCTAAGATTTTTTAGTTCATCGCTAATGTCAAATGATTGCGGCGACTTGTTGTCTATGACAATCGTTTAACGGTAAGTGTTTTTGATTATTTTGGAATAAAATTAGGTAAAACAATTTTTATTCTACCATTAAAATCAATAAATGATGTTCAATTAATTAAAATTGTGGTGCTTTTTAGTCAAAACCCTTGGCTTTGGCACAGAAATAAGAATTGTTTTTTATATGAACACAGTTTGGGGTTATATTTTTGTACGAAAGATATTATGAAAAGGTTTAGGGCAGTTCGGCCACAGATTAAAATATTTTTTCTTACTTTTTAGGGTTCCGTACCCAAAGGGTAACCAACGGGACCCTATTACTTAGACTCCGCTGTCCGTCTGTCTGTCCGTCTGTCAACAGGCTGTATCTCATGAACCGTGATAGTAAGACAGTTGAAATTTTCACAGATGATGTATTTCTGTTGCCGCTATAACAACAAATACTAAAAAACAGAATAAAATAAATATTTAAGGGGGTTCCCATACAACAGACATGTTTTTTCGCTGTTTTTATATATAACCCTTTTATTTTTTTATATTATTATTTTATATTATTTTATATTATTTTTATATATAAGTCCGACTCGCACTTGGCCGGTTTTTGTATTTTGGTTCGGTTGCTATTTCGTCATACTAATATAATAAAGAAACATACTATAAAATAAAACACCGACCGATTCAAAAATATTTTGCAGTTGCAGTTGACTTGACACTTGAATTGATTCGAAACTATGACGCGTTATTATAACTACAAAACTCGGACGAAGACAAATAATACGATAAGATATAGCGCTGTCTCTTTCAGACATCACATCTAGTAAAAAAAGTAATCCCGTGTCAAGCTCTTCAACTACATATACTGTTGAGTAGTAGTAAACTTATGCCACCACCTGGGGTCGAGCAGCTGAAACTCGGTTTTCCTTCAATTGTTGCGTTTGGTTATACGAGTTGCATGGAGATAAGTTTCGATTGAATTCTATGTTTTAAATTATAAAAAAATATTTTTGTGGTGGATTTAAAAAATGTAATCAAAAAGATCTATTATTTTTGTGTTTGACATAATTTTAAAGTAAATAAATTATCAAATTTCATTTTACGTAGGTAGTTCACAATAAAACGCAATTTCATTTCGCATTTTTTAAACCATCGGTCATTTCTAAACCTTCGGTTACTTTTCGGTCTTCATTTTATGGACAGTTTTACACAATTCGAATTTGCCCTACACGATCCTTGACAATGGTATAGATTTATCATCTATGACCAACCTTACACAATCGCACCTCTTTACATTACCAGAATACGGACGCCTCACAGAATAAGGTTGCGATAAGCGCGCGGGGCGACTCGCTTGCAAGTGCGCCGCGCAGCAGGAATAAGACGGCTATAGTTTTTTTCAAATACAGACTGTTCACAGGTATTTTACCTCTGACAGCTGTTCTATGTCCAATACTTAAGAAACATTTTCGATCAGCCTAGAGGTAAAATAACTGTGAACGATCTGTACCTATCGCGGCCGCGGCCGCTAACTCAATGATTCCCTTAAAAGAATTATTCACAAAATGAAGCCAAATATATGACATATTTGTTACAGCTGAAGAAGAAGAACGCACAATGATTGTTTTTCCTATTTTTGAATAAAAAGTATAAAATAAATGTGATTTGTCATTACGCGACAATAGTTTAATGTCAAGTAGGCTTTTCTAGCAATCTTTTCTTATTTTATATATTACTTTGTAACATATTTGTAAATATTTCTGCAGACCAACTTTAAAAAGTGTTTATAGTTGTTGTGCAGGATCATTTACAACGTAATGCATTAAATAACAACACTAGGCTAGAAAAATCTAATTAATTTTACGGATAACGGCCAAAATACCACTTTCAGCTAAGACAACTTTAAACTATAGTTTGCTAATTCCATAAACATATTTTTTATGATTTTTAGCTTCAAAATAATTTGATTTTCTATAAGCGTGATATAAGATTATTTTCGGAATATACGGCTGGTATCACGACTGTGAAAAAAGCCAATTATTTTATAGCTATTGTAATATCGTTAAAAATATATTTATGCATATAGCAAATTACTGTTAAAAGTTGTCTTAGCTAAAGGTTGTATTTTGGCCGTTATTTCTTAATATTTTGTTACAAATCCGGAGAATGGACCCTTAAACTATTGTCGCGTAATGCCATAAATCACATTTATTTTATACTTTTTATTCAAAATAAGAAAAACAATCATAAGTTATGCGTTTGGGAACGAAATCAGCCTAGACTCTTGCTCGAGTGAAAAGAGAAAAATTTAATACCAACTCGTTTACGGTGATTCTAAATAAAACTCAAATAATATCACAATAAAAAATTTATTCTCTATAATGATAACATCGTACCATAACCATACAAAGAAACGACTGTATAATACATTATATATATATCAATAGTATATCGGATATACTGGCTTCGGCCATACATTTGATACCTGACATAAAAAGGCCGAAATAAGAAAACAGCATGCTAGCCTAACTAATAATACAATAAAACTAATAATTTAACGTAAAATGTGAGTTAATAAGCGAGATAAAATCGAGTTTGCGTTTATAAATCAGGTATCACACGAATAATGACTTATGTACATGTTAAGTTGGGCTCAGTAGGGTGTGTTTTGCTTGCGTTACATGAAATCGTCGAATTCGTCATCGAAGTTGCCGTAGCTGTCGTACTGATTGAGATGCGCCTGTCAAATAAAGGGACACTTTATTGTGGATTCACCAACACGGGCGACGAAATAAACAGAGGAAGGACTATAGAGTAGGGGGGAACGCATTTTGCGTTTTTTGGATTTTCATTTGGGCGGAAAGCGGAAATGTTGCTTCAAGTAAACAGAATAACTAAAAAAAAAATCTATCCATCCATCAGCCAGTATTCGTCCACTGCTGGACATAG
This sequence comes from Ypsolopha sequella, assembly GCA_934047225.1. NCBI lineage: Eukaryota > Metazoa > Arthropoda > Insecta > Lepidoptera > Ypsolophidae > Ypsolopha > Ypsolopha sequella. The sequence continues at coordinate 3,219,724 of OW204002.1, read as the reverse complement.
GGCTCCACCATTTTACGCTACTCTTGGCGGTCCTCAGTCATCCTCATCCAGCTGCCACCCGCAACGTCCTTCAGATCGTCAGTCCAGCGGGCACGAGGGCGGCCTACGCTGCGCTTTGCTGTACGTGGTCTCCATTCCAATATTAAAAAATCTTGGGATCTAACTTGTTTTTAAGAAAATAAGAAAATTGTTCCATTTTTGTTTTTTTTTTTCTGCACTGACCAAAATTGCTGTTTTTCAGGTTCAGTTACTTATGATGCTTTTATTCTGTTTAAGTATCTTACGACTCAATAAAGAAAATAATTTTGATTATGAGGACAGCAATAGAAAAAAAGTTGGAAAATTGAAAAATGCTAATTTTTGCGTAATTTTCAACATTTTCAAACCATTGTAAATTTTGTTTTGAAACTGCTATTTTCAGCAAAATTGTTTTAGATAGTTTCTTTAATGAGTCCTATGCTATTTAAATAAAATAAAAACAATAGAATGAAACAAAAGTAACTTGAAATTTTGAGCTGTTACAAAAAAAACGACCACAATATTGAACAATTTTCTTATGAAAACAAGTATGATTTTAGTTATTTTTTTGTTTTATTTTTGTATTGTCCTTTTCCATAAATACGAGGTACAAAAAATCTATCTTGAAATTTCATGATATTCAACTTACTTAAGTCTTTTTTTTAACTTTACCCCCCTAGAGGCAGCCGACAACATTCAAAGATTTTTTTTGTATTTTAATCGTTATTCTCTTTACTTGTAGCAACATTTCCGCACTCCGCCCAAATGAAAACAAAAGAGAACGCAATATGAGCTCCATCCTACTATGGGACTGTCCATATATTATTATGTCATCGATTTTTGCCGATTTGCCACACAATCATCCTCAACGTCACTATCCAATTAGATAACCCTCTCACAAAACTGATGTAATCTTCGTTATTTACAAAATTAATATTGTTGTTTAAACCAGCGTTTCTTAACCATTTTGTCCACGGACCCCTTAGGAAATCAAGCACAATTTTAAGGACCCCCTTAACAAAAAAGCAGCAATAAATTCGGACCATTTATTTTAGTTCTACAAATTACAAAAAAATATATACTTTATCATATAAAATACCTTAATGAGAAGGTTGGTGCTGCTTTTTTGCAACTAAATTAGTGATATTTGGGATTATATTACTACTGAGATTATAATCTAGTAATAGCCTAATCTATTACTAGATTAAGCTGCGGACCCCTATACATATGCTCGCGGACCCCGGGTTTAGAAACGCTGGTTTAAACAATAGTTTTTTTTTTCTTTGTGCAAAATACAGATAACGAAAATTACATAAGTTTTGTGAGAGGGTGGGGTCATTAAATAATGATGATAGTTTGATTGTAGGGGGGGGGGGGGTCGAAAATCGATGACATAATATACGGACAGCCCCTACACAGGGCCGCGTTCATAAATTAGGGGTCGCATTAAATGAGAGCAGAATTACGAGGAAAAGAATTCCAAATATGTACTCACATTGTCACCCTCCACTTTTAACTTGGCTTTGCCTTTCCCTTTGGTGGGCTTCTTTCCTTTATCGTTCTTCTCTGCTTTCTGTTTCTCTATGTAGAGGTTGTCTACGGACATCTTTATCCTTTTTATGTCTGCTGAAGACACTGCAAGAAGAAAACGGCTAATTTAGTGGTGCATGCATAACAAAGAAAGAAAATGGATGTACCAGGCCATTTGAAGGTCGCATCGTGCTTTAAAAAGAATTTTTTTTTAGAAATCAAAACAAAAAGAAAACTTGATTTCTAAAAAAAAATCTTAAAAAACAAGTTTTAGTTACTAGGACTGTTAGTGTTTCGTGTGACAGAGATGACGCTCTACAAAGCCGAAGGTAGCCGAAGCTAGCCGAGTATCTCTTTTTAAAGCACGATGCGATCTCCAAATGGCCTGGTACTGTATGTCATAGATGGATGGTAAAATCTGCTGTTTCACAGAACAGCTCTGTTATGTAAAACAACCAATCAAAATAACACGCTTGCAGGATTGTGTAAACGTTTTGCGTCATTCAATGTGGCAGCTCAATATTTAGTAGTTCCGTAAAACAATTTAGCGGTTTTGTAAAACAGCATGAAATTAAATGTTGGATTGTAAATTTTCTGAATTTATAATAACCAACAAGTTAAAACGCTTTTCCTCCCTTTGCTCGTTGTTGCACCTATTTTTACTTCAATTACTGACGTGGGAATGTAGCTGAACATTGATTGGCTGTTTTGCATGCTGAAGCTGTTTTGTAGAACCACTTGTAAATAGTGGTTTTATAAAACAACTGATTACAATATTTATAATCCAACTTCGACATAAGGGCTGGATTTTTGGTCTCTGAAAAGCCGAAAACCAGGTACTTATTGAGTCGAACCTGAAATAAGTAAACCTAACCTTTATTATTTCTTTGTGTATTTCCCCATATTATTATTTATTATATAAAACTATCGGACATAGATTATTTAATTATATTACATTAAAAGCAACCTGTATCTGATATACCTACATAACATAAATAATTTTTTTCATTTCAAATTTCTTATACATATTTAATTTAATTTCATACATCATACAAAAAAATCTGTTCCATACGTTTTGGTCAAGTATTTGAGTACCTTTTCTATAGAAAAGCTGCATTTTTTGCGCAATATCTGGGTTGGCTCACAGAAAAAGTCTAGTAATCTAGATTTTTTTTGTTTGTTTCTGGTGGGTGGCAAACTTACTAAAAGGTAGTCTACACAGAAATACATACTCTGCACAAGGATGCTCCGCACCAGGTCGTCGACGAAGCCGGGGAACTCTTCCTTGCTCTTGTAGTAGTTGATCTTCTTCACCAGCAGCTCTCCGAACTCTGCGAACTCCTCCTTGTTGGTCGGGTGGAAGCTGTCCAGTTTACCGCTGCTGCCTTCTGTTACACCTGGAATGTGAGTTTCATTGATAAGTACTTGACCGCCTCTGTGGTAAAGCAGGTAAAGTCCCTTTCAATAGAATCCGGCAATAATGTAAACAAACCAATTTAAAAACGATTACTCAGAAATTACTTACATTTGAATATCAATTCTGATCATATTCACATTTCAAGGAACCATACATTGTTCTTACGAGCATTTATACACCAACTAACTTCTTTATGATAGTTATATTAATAAAAAATACTCGGATGACGATAATTTCAATAGTTTGTAAAACTGCCATATTATTTTTTTTATCATCGAAGTCTTATTTGTCTTTGGAAAGTTAGTGATGTCTTTTCACAAACCTCTTTTGTACTGGCTGAAATGAAAATTTGTAATGGCCAACCCGCCGCAACAGCTGATTTTATTAAATTTTCTAAAATAATTTAATTAATATTTTTTAAAGAGCCTTGCCCTATGTTTTGAAATATTGCAAAAGCTCTTTTATTAATTTTATTTCTGTACTGAAAGCCCAAAATCTAACAATATATCAACATAACAATATAACAATCACTCACTTTGACATCAGTGTAGGTACAACACTATGATCATAGACAACTGTCTAATAATTATCTTGTTTACATTATTGCCGGATTCTATTGAAAGGGACTTTAGATAGTAATATGTTAGAAGTGACCCTGCCCCGCGCTCGCACCACACCACCCCGCTCCACTCTTGGGCGTATCGCTCACTGCTAGAGACGATGCGAGGCGAGACAGGCGCAGGTGTTCTAAAAATGCATCCCCTAGATATTATTTAGGACCAGGGTACGAAAGTATCAAGATAATTGCGCTGCTTGATCAATATCCGAAAATTTTCGGATCATTATCACCAGTGTAAGAAATTAATTTGTTATATTGTTTCATAACAAATGCGTAATAATTTGGGCAATTCTAACAAAAACAAATAAATTTTATTTAAAATCCAACACAAATTAACATTAATTAAAGTAAAAATCATTTTTAGTATTATATTTTAAATTATTTAAAGTAGCGCTTCAAAGCGCTGCAGAAACGCGCGAAAGCATCCTAAATCCGGACTGAATTTTTATGGTACGGGGAATCCCCACGGCGGCGGCGGGGCGCGGGCCGGCACGTTGACAATTCGTGCGTTCGGTTATACGCAAGTGCGGAAATACACGTTCGAATACAGTTCACTTTCATGAACGCAATTTTTGTTAATCATGATAATTATAAAGATAATTGTCACGGATAAGTATCCTTTCGAACCCTGTTTAGGACTAAGATCCCAGCCCTTATTTGCCGCGCCTAGTCGTTAAGTAAACTCAAGCAATTTGATCCTAAATAACAATTAATTATATCCAGGAGGTGTGTTTTTTGAATGCCTGCTCCTCGAGTTACCTGTAAGCGATTATCCTTTCCTCCGCGCAACCCCAAGCTCCCCTCGTGCCGCGGGCGATCCGCCAATTATTTTGATTTATCTTTAGTGGTTCGGATATTCGACCACTGATCCGGAAGTCGCGGGTTCAAATCCCGCAAGGGCACTTTATGTTCTTCCAAAGGCGCATAAAGGTGTGGGGTCCATATTTGTGTCCAAAATCGCCGATAAGGCTCATCCTTATCGTGTTGCGACGTAAAATCATTAAATCCTCGGTAAAAAGAGGGTGTTCGAGTGTTGACTGTTCTATAGTGATATTTGTCAGTATGTCAGGTGATATTTGTCATAGCAAAATGTTATGTTTTTGTACCAATTTCTATTGCAACTAACCAAACGTCTCCATGGCAAGACGTAGATCTGACTCTTCCTGCAGTTTCTGCTGTCTCAGTTTCTCTGCTACTTTTTCTTCTGGTGTCAGCTCTTCAGGCTCCTTCTCTGCTGCCTGCCGCTCTGCCTTCTCACGTTCTAAACGCTGGAATAATAGACAGTGAGTTTTAAATTAAAAGTTCTCACCAATGAAATTAAGCTCAGAAGTTTTACAGCTGAAGATTACAATGTAGCAAAGTTACATTTTATACAACATTGTGCACCTACTAAATAAGTGGTAGAGCTGATGCAGAACTCATCTGTAGAGGTACCACTATCTTACTTGCAAGCCCCTGCGGAAGTAATTTGGGGAAAGTAAGAAGACAGCTCTCAAATTGGTACAACTCCAAGACCACCAACCCACCATGCCTGGGACCGGATTAAGGTTCATCCGAAATTGCTGGTTTTTATATAAAGAGACTAGTGACGAGCAGCGGAGTCCCTGGTGAGGGTTTCAGCACTGCGCTCACCAACCCGCGTATCTGCAGGCGTGAGTATATATATATAGGCATAGCTTCCAAGATGACTGCCAAGAATGGCGAAATCTTGGAAAGGCCCATCTCGAGTAGTAGACTAAAAAGGACTAAAAAAGTGGCTGAATAATCAGCTTGACAGACTAGTTTTTTATCTTTATTGTTTAAATATCACATTCTCAGTAAAAGAAGAACTAAAACCTAAAGAAATAGGATAGAATAATGGAAACAGACTTGCTGAGACTCTGGACCAGTCCAAACAAGATGTCTGAGAAGGCAACAAGACACTCACAAGGGCATTCCTTACAAGCCACTAAACTAAATACCTTCAGGAACACTCCTTATGGCTTATGTTGTGTTTACAGACTCTATTGGAAAAAACTTAGGGCCCTTATTAGGAAATAAACTTATGCAGAAAGTCACCAATATTTGTATGCCAGGTGCATCTTTCATACAAATTGTAGAGCGTTTGCTCAAAATGGAATATCAATTAAATACTACAATTGTTCTGCTAATAGGAAATAGTACAGGTATCACACAAAGTGACCTTATAAAATATCTCGAGCTAATGTTACAACTTAGTGTTAAAAAAATCATCATTTGTGAATTCCCTTATTCAGAATTACTTACAGGGTCACAAAAAACTACTTTATATAATTTGAATATGTGCATGCACAACTTCTCAGCTGGTCACAGTGACAAGGTGCACTACTTAGATACGAATATCTACATTCGTGATTTTTTTTTGACAGAAGGTACTTTGTACCTTGCAAATTATTATAAAAAACAATTAGCTACTAAGTTAGCATGCATTTTAGAAGGTAGTGAATCTGTTACAAAGAGTGTAACAGGAAATTTTCCAATACCAGTTATAATTGATGGTATTTGTAATGTTAATTATTTACATAATTTTGTCCCTATTGACACGGTTAGTACAAGTACTAACAAAATTGTAAAAAATTCTTTTTAGAATTGAAGACAATGGGAAAGCCGCCTGTATTAAAGCTGGTACATCAAAACATACAAGGCGGCTTTCTCAGCAAAATACTTTCAATCGAGTTGTTCTTAGAGGAATCAAAAACAGATATTTTGTGTGTAACCGAACATCATCTACATGAACATAATATGCATTTTAATGTTAATAATTTTAGTGTTCTTAGTTGCTACAATAGATTAAAAATACAAAAAGGTGGCTCCATGATTCTTGTAAAAAATAGTATAAAAGCAAAGGAAAGAAAAGACATTGTAAAACTTTCTGTAGAACATCAACAAGAATTAGCTTGCATAGAAATGAGTACATATATTATTCTCTGTGTTTACCGACCCTCAGGACAAGATTACAACATTTTTGAAAAAGCAATGGAAGAGGTTTTAAAATTATTATTTGATACAAAGAAAAAAGTTATTATATGTGGAGATTTTAACGTAGATTTACTAGAAAAATCGATTATGCGCTCAAAATTATTACATTTATTCAAATCATTTAATTTGTCTAATGTGTTCTTAGAACCTACTCGAATTACTCGGGATACTGCGTCATGCCTCGACAATATATTCTGTGATTGTGAGTATTCAGACAATAAAGTAATCAACCGCTTGCAGTCCGATCACAGTGGCCAAACTATAACCATTAAACAAAGCGTAAAACAACTGCCCAAAGAAGTCTTTTGCAGACCTATTACAACTCTCAAAGTAGATTGTTTCAAAGCAAATCTAGAAGTTAAATTAGCACATTTTAATCTTCTCCAAGACGATCCAAACGCTCTCTTTACAGACCTTTTCAACATAGTCTCTAAAGAGTTCGAAAATACGTTTAAGATGCAAAAACTTTCTAACAAAAGTAAAATCACCTTCAGTGACTGGGCGACACCAGGTATTTATAAAAGCAGAAATCATTTATACGAATTATACGACATAAAGTCCTACAATAATAATGTTAAATTTACTGAATTCGTGAAAAATTACTCACGCATCTTTAAATTGGTGTGTTTAAAAGCAAAAAGTATCTACTTGAATAAAAAACTTAAAAGGTCCGATAACAAAGTAAAAACAGTATGGAACATCATAAATACTGAAACTGGGAAAAGTAAGAAACGAGATAACGAACTTAAGTTAAGTATTAACAATGAAGTCGTTACAGGAGATAAAGAAGTTGCGAATGCCTTTGAACAATTCTTTACTGAAATTCCTTCCTTAACAACTAAAGATTTAAATTCAAGCCCTAGGCTTGCGCAGGATCTTTTAATAGATCACGTACCTCAGTGTCTTTCTGTATTTGCTTTTAAACATATTAATTCATTAACTGTAATTAAAGCATTTAAATCGCTTAACTTGAAAAAAACCGAGGACTTATGGGGCCTATCTGTGAAAGTTATAAGTTCTGTTATTGATTTAATAGCTCCTTATTTGGCATTAATTTTTAATAAATGTGTAGATGATGGTATCTTTCCTGACTTAATGAAGTTTAGTAAATTGATCCCCCTTTTTAAATCAGGCGACCACGGGGACCCTTCAAACTATAGACCTGTGTCAGTTTTACCGGTATTGAGTAAGGTTTTTGAAAAAATAGTTTTTAATCAATTGTTATTTCATTTTAATTTAAATAAGTTACTTCACTGTGAACAATATGGATTCACTAGAGGGATGTCAACCACAGATGCAGGAGTTGCTTTAGTTAAGCACATTTTTGATGCTTGGGAAGAAAAGCAAGATGCATTTGGTGTATTTTGTGACCTCTCGAAAGCCTTTGATTGCGTTAATCATGAAACACTCTTATGTAAATTGGATCACTACGGAGTGAGGGGCAAATCTTTGGCGTTATTGAAGTCATATCTTAGTGATCGTATTCAAAAGGTAGACATTAACGGGGTAAAATCAAGTGGAGCATTAGTTAAAATGGGTGTCCCGCAGGGTTCCATATTAGGGCCCTTGCTGTTTTTAATTTACATAAATGACCTTCCATATTTAGTTAAAGACTTAACGAAGATAGTATTATTCGCAGACGACACGTCACTTATTTTTAAAGTTAATAGACGTAAAGATATCCTTGACGGCGCGAATACAACTTTATCACTGGTGCTTGATTGGTTTACTGTAAATAATTTAGTTTTAAACGCAAAAAAGACAAAGTGTATAAAATTTACGTTACCAAATGTAATTCAAGTGGATGGTAATTTGCTTTTGCAGGGGTCCAAGCTGGAGTTAGTTAACGAAACAAAGTTTTTAGGCATTACGGTAGACTCTCGTCTTCAGTGGGGTCCCCACATAGAAGCCCTATGTGGTAGACTTAGTTCGGCCGCATACGCTGTTAGACGCATAAGACAAATTACTGATGTAGATACTGCTAGACTAGTCTATTTTAGTTACTTTCACAGCATTATGTCATACGGCATGCTGTTATGGGGTAGAGCCGCGGATACAGACGCAGTCTTTGTTTTGCAGAAGAGAGCAATTCGGGCTATTTATAATATGAAGCACCGGGATTCATTAAGACAAAAGTTCAAAGAAATTAATATATTAACGGTTCCTTGTGAATATATTTACCAAGTCCTTAGATATGTCAGAAAAAATGTTGAGTCTTTCCCAAGGCTTGGTAAGCAACATTGTAAGGAGACCAGAAATAAGCATAAACTGGCTTTTCCAAAAATCAGACTCGCTAAGGTGAGTACCTCTTTTGTAGGACATGGTATAAGATTTTACAATAAACTTCCAAAGGAGGTCCTTACTTTGTCAGAGAATAAGTTTAAACTGTATATTAAGCAGGGCCTATTGAAAAAGGCATATTATAAAATAAATGAATATTTGGATGATGGTGAAGCATGGTGTTACAGTGATAATGATACTCGTAGTAAGTTATAATTTAATTAAATAGTATAATTTCTTAACTTATGATTCCTCTAAGGTGTAAACATTAATTGATTATAGACTGTAAAAGGAAAAGGACTATATGAGACAGGTAGACAAAGATATATATGTTTTTCTTTTTTTCATTAACCTGAATTCCTACTGTCTTGTATTTTCTTATCCCTTGGTTAAAGTAGATATAAGTCATATATTGTATAGTATAAGTTTTATGTTGAAAAAAAGACATGATCTTGCTAAGTTTCTTGCCCTTCTTCTTAGCAAGACTAATCGAATGGGCGGAGGTAGGCATGTATTTATATATGTAACCTATTAGTATGTAGTATATAGGATGGGATTTGGTCGGCCGCCTGGATTCGTGCTGGGGGCTCGGTTGGTGATCACTGAACCTTGTTCCTGGTCCCTGGCCGGGTCTCCGGTATGGGTTCGGGCGGCTGATTGGATTTTACCTTGTATAATATATATTTTACCTATCATTTTAATCGTAAATATATTGCTACATAAATTAAATAAACCTTTAATTTAGTTCATGTACATTTATTATTCTATTACATATATTTTCTTTATTAGATTAAATTTGACGTGTAAAAAGTGTATATATCTATACCTGCTTTGCAAAATAAACTATTTGAATTTGAATTTGAATTTAGGGCCTATTGTTGGCATTACCACAGAAAAAATATGTGCTCAATGGCAAGTAATGAATTTTTAATGATTTGTATAATATTAATTCACCATGTATGTGTATGTATGACTAATAATAAGCATTGCATCAAGGTAAGTACATAATTATTTCAATTCTGTATAAGCTTGTTCTAATTGTGCAATTATTGCAGATAGATTTCTCAATGCAGATAAATTTTCTAAATGCAACAAGTCATATAGAGATAAGATTAGTGGTTATTTATTATCATTTCATTTTCTTATCTACTTATTGAAATATTATTTAATATATGAGTAAATATATAAACAGTCTGCACAGCAAAATGTAAAATTTCAAAACAAGGTGCTACATCTTACCACCAAATTATTCTGGATTCTAGAACATTCCAATGACTTTACTGCCTTTCTTACAGCTGATAAGCCAATATATTGACCAAGATCCAGATATGTAATAGTTATTGCAATGTCATTAGCAGAAATCAATAAGTTCATCACCTTGATATTAAACAAAAAGTGAAATAAAATGCAAATAGGATCTATTATTACCTCTTTCTCAGCGATTTTATCCTGAATTTTCTTTTTAGGCTTCGCGGTGGGAGGGGGTATGTCTTTTTTCTCTTCATCCTTTTTTTCTTCCTCCTCATCCTCCCAACTTTCCTGCAAAAAAAAGGCTGACGTCAACACGTAAGCAGCATTGAGGTTATGTCGCGAAATAGCGAAAAGTGCTGAAGGCCACGACTTTGTAACTAAAATCCGAGTATAATACTTGGCAGCATTCGCAGTTACCTTGACTTCGTCTTCCTCGTCCTCGCCTTCCCATCTGTTCGAACTGGTCAACGTGGTCGGCAGTTTGGGCTCGAAGCTTTCGGAGTCTAAAAACAAAATTTGCAGTCATCTGTCTGTTGCAATTTTGCAAAATCAATAATCCTGCCAACACTGAACACTTACCCCAAGACACTTCCATTGTTGCGGAACTTATTTAGAACCAATTTTAATTTTGTTACCGTTTCACGTGAAGACAAAAAATTAGCCAGCGGGTGACTACGCGCAATGACTTTTTATCACAAGATGTCTCCAGGGTCGACGGTGAAATTATTATCAACAATAGCCTCAAGCGAATTTCGTCAAACGATTGAAGCTTTTATACAGTAACCGCGGAGAGATTGAAAAACGGCCAAGAACTGACATGATTTTGGTGAAATCTCAGTAAAAATACACTCAAAATTCGATAAGATAAAATACGACTCCATTGCAGAAACAATTTTACGATTCACTAAAAATTTCAAGATGGCTGGCTTAGCTTAGGCTGGCTACACCAGGACTAGTGATGTGCAATGAAACTTTTTTATCGGTGTTCCGTATATTTTTTGACTTTTCGGTATGCCATGTAGTTATGGAAAAAAATCACACCCCGGCGCTCGTAATCTCTAAAACAATAATGAAACCATTAATCACAGTCCAGATCGTAGCTTGGATCCATCCGAGATTTGCCTTATTACTCTAATTATTGTTTGAGTTCAAGTATCTCCGCGTTTCCTCCAACTTATTTCACCAACATAGAAACAAACTATAAGTATTTAGGTACAGTACACTCATACGTACATATACTCACGCCTGTCTTACAGAGAGGTAGGCACACACACTTGGCAAAAAAGGGTTTGATGCGATGACAGGTGAAAACTGATAGAATTTGGCCGTTGTAAATAGCGTTCCTAAACACCGGGGTAAACGTAAAAATTAACTGTCACCCGTTCCACAACCACAAAACAAACAGCTCTTTTAGTCACACACATTATCAGAAGCCATAAACAAGAAAAAAAAAACAGCTCGAAGTTTTTCAATAAACCTTGTCAGAAATGTAAAATTTTACTTTGACATTTAAATTTTACATTAATTACTTTGACAGTTAAATTTTACATTTACCCAGGCGTTTAGGAATGCAACCTTTAATTTTGAACCAAAGTCATTATAAAGAGAACTAGACTGTGCACTATTTTAGATTTTTATGGAAGCTAGCTTGGAAAACAGCTCATTTTGGGTTGGATCTTTAAACGAACCACCTTCGCAGGGGGGTGGGAAGACGGGAGGATAGAGGGGGTCTAAGGGTAACACTCCCTCAAAGTTTCACATCTAGGAAATATTATTTTTTTGTTTTAAAAAGCGCGAAGGGGCTGCACTTTCCGCAGCGATGAAGTAGTTGCAAAGCAACTGCATTATAAATCCGTGGACTGTTAGAAATAGTGACGTTATGATTTTACAAAAAACAAAAAATAGTCCAAAAACTAAACCTTTTCTGGACAGGGGGAAAGTGGGAAGACTTTCCCTCCCCGCATCTTCTTCCACTCCTTTACGAAGGTACCAGATGTCCGAAAGACACAAAAAAGAGAGGCTCTAACCCTAGCCCCTCTCATCCTTCCCATTCGCAACTACTTTTAAAAGTGGCTCGATAAAAGATTTTAACCCCAATTTCTCACACTGACTAATAGTAAGTACACATTCGAAAAGAGGGCGATGGATCAACCTGTAGCCACGGACAACACAACACATTACAACATTCCTATTGACAATGACATTGGGTCTCGCATGAGGCCTATTTTTGGTTCCATGCATTCCCAAGCACCACGCCTCCTATCCATATCTATATATAAAATAGTGGAACTCGTACAAGAAAACTTTGATTAGTGTTAGAATGAAGTTCCATCAAGGAGTCACACTTTACAGTATAAATTATTACTAAAACTAGTTGCATTTGCGACTAGTTTTGAAACTAGTCTGTGTCGCTGAAAAAACAGTCTCGTTTCGTTGCGGAAAAAAACTGCAACGACCCACCCCTACTATCCTATCGATGTGCTGGCCGGGTGTTTAGTGACGTGACAAGCTCAACATTTTTCATACTGAGTCAAACCGGTTTGAACATACATGCAAACTGAACTGACAAATTCGATGTAAACTGGTATACGGAATCAAAGGTGTGAATATAAAGAAAACCAAAGATACCAAACTTAATCAGCAAAAGGTTAATTAAGAACAAATCCAACAGAATTATGTACACTGCTCGAACTACAATGGCAACTTACCAACCAGATACCTATAGAACTCATTTATTTTTGGTCTCTAAATAAACTCCATTTACGTAAAAAATAAAATATTACTGATATATGTACTTAAGTATTATTTTTATGAAAATCAAAAGATCATCCAAACTGGTTTGAAATTGATTCAAACCGAATAACGCTTTTATCCCGGTTCAAATCGTTATATCACAATAAGCGTCATCCGATGATCAAACTGAACGCACCCTATAAGGTCCATCAGCGTTTTGTCTCATTTGTTTGGAAAATGGATGTTTTCTGAGGTACAAATACCTATCTTATTTTCTTGTCGGTAGGGGCTAATGTCGTACTGCAAGTGTATAGCTTGATGTGGTCTCCACTTTACATAGGTATCATGATTGTTATAATTTTTTCTTTTCAAATATCTTATATATATATTTTATATGCATACAGTTTCTTTACTTTGGCATTTTTGCATTCAAGATTTCTTATAAAGTAATTTTTGTATCTTATTATACCAAGAAAATAATAATAGATTTATCTGTTATGTTACAATAATTTTGAATTTTTGAATAAACCAAACGCAATTGACAGTTAATAAAAAAATCAGGATTTGGGTTGTTTTGTTGTGCCGATATAACGAATTTTTAATTGAAAAAAACTTAACCACGAAGATGTTTGAAGCACAAACTATTCAAGCAGACCACAAAGACCTTATCCACGATGTGGCCTTCGACTTCTATGGTGAACGAATGGCCACTTGTTCGAGTGATCAGTATGTCAAGGTAAGGTTATCTTCTTGATTGTTTTTGTATTGGATCTCCCTTCTGAAGGCTTAGCAGGTTTCTAACTTCTTATTATGTAACCATCAACATTACCTGCGAGCTGCATTCTTTTTCCTCAACCATTAAAAAAAGTCCAATATTCTTTCAATGATACTAACCTCTGCTTTACTATGCTTACAGATTTGGGACTCTGATGGACATGGTGACTGGCAACTCTCGTCCAGCTGGAAAGCGCATCACGGCTCAGTGTGGAAGGTCACGTGGGCTCATCCCGAATTTGGTCAAGTTATAGCGACATGCTCCTTTGATCGTACAGCTGCCGTTTGGGAGGAAGTTGGTAAGATCATTATATTTTTACCTTATCTAGTTTTTGAATAATGTAAAATGTGTATAGTACATTTGTCAGACTAAAATTATTAGCTAGATCTTATTATTACAAGCACCAGTAGCTCAGTCTGTTGGACCCCAGACTCTTATTTCTGGGGCCGTGGTTCGAGGGTGTATAATGTTGTATTCATCAAACAATTTCACTACCTAGGAGACACAACAGTACCGGGCACAGAGCGGGGACTGCGACAGTGGGTGAAGCGCTCAAATCTCGTAGACTCCAGAACATCTGTAACTGACGTTAAGTTTGGACCCAAACACTTGGGGTTGCTGCTTGTCACCTGCTCTGCTGATGGGATTATAAGGTAAAGCTCTTGCGATAGTAATATACTTACCTATTAATCCTATTAGACTGTATGTAAATTCTAGATGTTATTATTTTTAATTTAAATAAAATGTGTAAAAATGTAAAACACGCATAAATTTCATCAGGCGGTTGTGTATTTACGAATATAACTAAATGGACGAGCCCAATCCAAAATAATCGGATCCGTTTAGCTATACTACTCAGTACAATGGCGTGCACAGAACTTTTTTCCGGAAAAGCAATCAGAAGGTCAAGTACGATAATTGTATATCGTGTGACCAAAATAAAAGAAAACTAATTTCTACAAGTACATGCGTTTACTTGGAGCTCGGTACGACAACAAGATCGATTGCTAATGCTAATTAACCTAACAAACATCGGCACTCCTAGCGCCATCTATGATTCTATCAATGAAGCTCGATACAAAAAGGTTAACAAACTAAGCAAGTTATCTGATAGATAACGCTGTGCTTAACAATAATAAAAAAAATATGAAAAATTTTTGATAACACTTTGAAAAAAAAAGTTTGTATGACGCCAGGGTAGGCACTGCCTTTCCTAGAGTGAACATTTTCATACAAACTTTTTTTTTTCAAAGTGACCCGCTGTCTCCAAAGCTATTCATAGCAGTACTTGAAGACATTTTCAAAAAAATTAATTGGAAAAATAAAGGCATATGGATACTTAATAATAAATTAACACACCTAAGGTTCGCAGATGACATTGTCCTGTTTAGTGAATCCGCGACAGATTTAGAATCAATGCTACAAAGATTAAACTCTGAAAGCAAAAAAATCGGCCTACACATGAACACATCCAAAACTAAAATTATGTCAAACAGGCATAAGAAAACAATCAAAGTAGAGGAAAAGCAGATAGAATATGCAAATGAATATGTGTATCTAGGTAAATTGGTGTCCTTTGATGCAAATAGTAATGAAAACGAAATAGACAGACGAATAAGTACAACTTGGAAGAAGTACTGGGCCCAAAAAGAAATTCTAAAAGGGAAGTATAGCCTTAATATAAAAAAGACAATAATGGATTCTTGCATTCTCCCAAGCTTAAGTTACGCTAGCCAGACATGGGTCTTCACTGAAAAAGTAAAAAATAAAATTTCATCTTGTCAGCATGCCATGGAACGAAGTATTCTGAAACTTAGAAAAATCCAAAAAACGAGAAACACAGACATCCGCATGAAAACTAAATTAACAGATGCTCTACATTTTAGTTTGAAACAAAAGTGGAACTGGGCAGGGCACCTGTCAAGGTACAAAGATAAAAGATGGACTTACCAAACAACTAAATGGCAGGGCCCAAATGGCAAAAGAAATGTGGGAAGACAGAAGAAGAGATGGGTCGACGACATAATAAATATAGCAGGAAAAAGTTGGATGCATACAGCCAAAGACAGGGAAAGGTGGAAAATAATGGAGGAGGCTTTTACCCATAGAGGGGCCACATAGCAAAGAAATTAATAGAAATAATTATAATTAGATGTATATATTTTAAGAACTGTTAAGTGGATAATAAAGCTGTAATAATAATAATAATAACTTGACCTTCTGATTGCTTTTCCGGAAAAAAGTTCTGTGCACGCCACTGACTCAGTATAACTATTCGGATTTTCTTTGTTAATTTTGTTATATCGTATAACTAACAGTATAACTAGGTGGACTAACCCCTCTAGCTGATGGTTGTAGTTGTTGACACTTGAAAGTGGTAATACCTATAGTGAAACTGGTGGGTCAATTAAGGCTATAGTTCTGCTCTGCAAAACATAGATGAGGGTATGAGAAAGGAATGTTACATAAAAATGAACTACATGCACAATTAATTGCACACATCCAATCACTGAAGATAATGGTGTTGAGTTTTCCAACATAAATGTAATAATTTGTCATTAATTGCGGCTGTCACTTATTGGTTAAAATTAAAACCAAATAAAGTCTTTTTTAGTTGTATGATTGCAAAACCCTTTTTGTTTATGTCATGTAAGTATGTATTATTTACCTTGGTCCATATTTTGTTCCAAAACAATATGTTGGTTGGTGGTCAAATTATAGAAAATTTGTACAAATTGAAACCGTTATGAAAAGAAATAGCATGCACATCCTTGAATTAAAAGTATGTAGAAAAATATGGCTGTGAAGAATTTTAATTGTTTTTTACATGTTTGTCGTACTGAGTGTTCAAACATGACAGTAACTGTAATAATCAAAAACAGGGACATGTTTGATGCCTGTTTTAGTTAAGTAAATTACCAAATTAAACCATAAAAATAATAACAACCATTCTTCAAAAGAAATCCTTTTTTTTATACTGAATTTCTATCATTTTCTAGGTGCGTATTAACTAAAAAAATTGTTGAATCTTACCATTAAACTCGTTTTTTTTAAATCTATAGCTGTAAATTGTTTTAAACAGTGGACAAGTACAATTATATTTTACTAATAAGGTGAAGCGATTGCTATAATTGGTGAGTAACATTTTCTTGTGCAAGTGGCCGTGAGGTAGCCCTTATAATAAGGGTTCTTACAGATTCCAACAATATTTTATTGTGAAATTCTATTGTATATTTCAGGATATACGAAGCTCCAGATGTAATGAACTTAGCACAGTGGACTCTTCAGCATGAAATACCAACAAAAGTGTCAGTCAGCTGTCTGTCATGGAATCCATCGTTATCAAGGTAACTAATTATCATGGCCGAATAAAACATGGTCTGTTCCTTTGGTTTCCATTCCAAAACATAAGCTTGCTACAATTTGAACCCTGACAACAGGATAGCATATAAAATTTTGTATGAGTGCGAATGAATGACACGAGAGCTCGTACGGCGACACTGATATTTTTAAATATTTGGAACGCACCAGCCCTTGGTGACGTCATCTTACGTGCTTGCCATTTTATGTCATTATTTCATGATAAGGAAAATAGTTTTAAGTTATTTTGTTTACAAAAAGGTTTATACTATTCATAACATTGATGAGTATTTTTGTTGTTGAAATTAAACTTAAACAAATTTAATTTTGATTTTTTGCTTATCTTTATGATCAGATTTGCAGACGTTGTGTGAAACGTTTGGGTAAAAATAAGCGTATAATACTGGCAATATCTAATGGCGTTTTTTCCATTTGTTGTCATCCTTGTTGCACGAGAGTGAATTTAATAGTTTGTTTTCACTCTACACAGAGATTCCCAAAGGTTGAAGCGCATTTCCCAGTTGCAGATGAGCTGATTATTAAATGATAAATTGATAATCTCATCAAGCAATAATGGGCGGTTGTGCGATCCGTAATTGTAAAAATCGCTCTGTAAAAGGCGGAATAATTAGACTTTTTACTTTTCCCAAAAATGAATTGATGGCTCAAGAGTGGCTTCGCTATTGTGGCCCAAAAGCCAGCATCAGAAATTGTAAGTCCTACTTACCCCATTTATCCAATATAATTGTATATATACTTACATCGTTTCCTATTTACAAGGATTTTTACAATATTTACAGTACATAGAAGGTATTTCGGGGCGCGAAAAATCAATATGTTATGTATCTAGATCTCATATTTGTGAAAAAATGTTCTATTTTGCGAGTTTCCACGAGCAAATTGGCTGTAATTGTACAAGTTTGAAAGGATGATGCAACTCTTCCCTTGGCGTTTGGTCCAAAATTTGAAAACCTTTTATCC
This sequence comes from Ypsolopha sequella, assembly GCA_934047225.1. Taxonomy (NCBI): domain Eukaryota; kingdom Metazoa; phylum Arthropoda; class Insecta; order Lepidoptera; family Ypsolophidae; genus Ypsolopha; species Ypsolopha sequella. The sequence goes on along the minus strand of OW204002.1, from coordinate 3,201,763 downwards.
ACGAATGAAACCTATGCCAATCCATAGATCAGCAGTAGCAACTTTTAGCACGACACCAAAAAAATCCAAGAAGGGAAAACAGATATGGTGATAAGAATGTAAAAAAATATAATGTGTTTTTTTCTTATTCATGATATTTCATGGCTGCGTTTCTGTTTATTATGCGTTTAATCGCTCCTTTCGAGTTGCAACAATTTTTTTTAACCGAGACGTAAGATTGGCATACGGTATCACATTTTTTTTACGCATTAATAAATAATGGTTTCTTTCCAACATTATTTTTCGACATGTAAAATTTTTTTTTTTTTTTGGTCGACTTTACTTTCTGGATATCCTTCGAAAAAATTACATGAATAATTAAAATTTTTTGGTGATGATTTCTAGGCAAAAGACCAGATAAAATAATAATAAAAAATTCCTCATGAATTTATCAATTCCGTGCTCTCTCACGTTGATGTATTTTTTTTGCTGCATTTTTTTTCGTAGTAGTTATTTTGGTCTATGTGTGGTATTTATTCTAAGAAAAGTAAGTTATAGTGACACATTTTATGTAATATTTATATGAAGCTCTAAGATCACGTTAAATTTCGTTACGTGCAGAAGTTAGTGTGGTGTTTTCCATACGCTTTATTTATTATTTTGAATGGCGAATTTTCACTAGTATTTTCTTTCACAGCGAGAGTGTGTTCAATTCATTTTGCGACTTCTGACTACATAAAGCCATTAAGGGACATTTTATTGAATACTTCCCACTTTAGCCGCCACACCCATCCCTCTGCAGCTGAAAAGTTAAAATCCACATGCATTCCTAGTAATTTATTTCTAAGGACATAAAAATTTCCACGATTCCCGAATTTTAAAGTTTGAGAACCGTCGATAGCGTGATGACGTACTCAAGTTCCCCCATTTTGGAACACAAAACCTCCACACATCACCAAGGAACATACCTTGTTTTATTATACCATGCTAATTATAAATTACGCCTTTTTGCTCTGTCTTCAAAGATCTGGACTCTATCTAAAATCTTTCTTTTTTCAAAAATCTATATTTATAAAATTACATGTCACTACCCTTTTGCTTGATGCTCAGTATTCTCTCTCAGCAAATTTTCATGAGAACGTCTCCACTGGGCACCCTTTCACCAAAGGACATCATTCAGCGTTCATACATTTTTGGGCTAAATCTGAAAGTGCCGGCCAAAAAATTATAATGTTATATTTCGATAAAATGTGTCATTATATTCATTTTTTGCTATGGTACCTAAGTTGTAGGGTCATTCTCTACTTAGTTAGATGATTTCGAAAATCATTATTTTTTTATTAATTTTCGAAAAAATATCACATTATTAATGATTTGTTGTGCAGAAAAGATGTTTTGAACATATTTTACTATGAAATCAATGCACAGGGGTTATTCTCTGAACTCTTTCACCAGCTATAAATAGTCATATTCATACTTTTTCAATAAACTAACCTGAATTTCACTTATCTAACTTAATAAATAATAAATTAATTGGTTTAAATCTGAATAAAACGGTAACATGGAATAAAATATTTATTTGAAAAAAACAAAACAGTAAAAAGGTTAATATTCGTTCTGTCTGACTATTATATTTTCCAGACCCTCTGCCGGTGGAACTATGGTGGGATCATGCCGCGCAAAACCCATGTACCATATGATGGTCATAACGTGTGCACAGCATCCTAATGTACGTCTCCCAATATTGCAGCTACAGTAGTAATGAGGAATTGCTTCTCTTCCGAGTAAAGTTGGCTCAACGGCGATGTAAACGTAGTAAGTTTTGGCTTGAACGTGTCTTGACTGTATGCGACTTCTTATAAGCCAAAGGTCTCTTCCATCCAGTTCCCGAACCTCTTGAGCTGGCATGTCTCCACCAAGCTCTATGATAAACGCACCATCAGGTTGAATATGCTCCCCATAATAGCTTCGAGCCTGCTTTATTTGATAGCTGCCCAAGGCAAACAATGTCAGTTGCTCTTGCGTAAATCTGGGGAACTGGTCAAATTCCGGCGTATTGGCTGTCATCGACTGGAAATGTGCTCTCCTTCTATTGTAGTTATTAGTGATGACAAGATCTGCTAATCTATTAGGCAGAGTTATTCTTTCATTAATAATTCTTAAAAACTCATTAGCATGCACATTATTGTCGATCAGGACATGGAAGTCATTTATAAGAGCTGCAGCAATTCTAAAGTAGTCCATCATATGTCTTAGTGATCGGTTACTGTGGACTATTCTTAATAGGCGAAAATCTATTTTGAAACGTCCATTTATGACTTCGATCACCCAACGACAAATGGCCACAAGCCGAGACTTGTTGGCTTGGTCAGTGGTAAGCTGCAGTTCCCTTCGGTTCTTTGTCTCCGGCATATGCACTACGTAGCCGTAGTCTTCAAGGGACCTCACCGAGTCCCTGAATCCGCGGTCTAAAATAAATACGTCCCCCGGCCTAAAGAACCAATGAAAACCGCCTTCTTCGTTATCTACAGAGTTGTTCATAATCACCGCATCAGAAGTAGTTGCAGCATGAGGTCAAGAAACCTCTATTATATGACCATCACAGCATACATATAACATTGGTTTGAGAAGGTGACGATACTTGTGACCACTATACGATTTCCGTTGGTAGAAATAGTTAGAGCTCTTTTGATGATAGATATAAGTACCATCGCACATTGTCACAGCTTTCCTTTCATTGATTGGACTGTCTGGGTTGCCAAAAAGTCTTTCTGGGACTATCAAGTTTCGTTGGACCACTTCCTCACGGGTCATGTGGTCGAAACCAACTCGTGACGGCACATAGTCCGCCATCAATGCTTCACGACCTTTCTTCAACATTCTTTGAAAAGTTGATTCGGACATTTTGAATATTGAGGCTAGTCTTACATTGGAATCTCCGGTCCGCATTTTTGTTAATACCGCTGCGAGCATAGTTTTTTTGCATCGATTATTATTGAGGCTGGGCACATTTTCTAACAAAGAAGAGAACTGTTCTTTCGTAATACTGGTCCACGTGCGGAATTCACTTGGATTTATGTCTTCGTACTCCTCGAAGTTTAAAAACTCAGATGTGATGTGGTTTTTCGCTATGGTGAGAGTGTAAACAATCTGATTTGCAGTGAACTCTTCCATTAAGTTATTTTGCAGTGGGAGTTCATGCCAAACATTTTGTTGCAAGTGTTCTTCACAAACGCGGCCATTTTCAGGAATCATGAGGTTGTAACGACATAACATACGACAAATAATGTTTTGTGGTATGCGGAGTCTGGACATATTCTGACAATGCTCAAAAACACAATTTACAGTAGTGTTGGGAGTACGCTTGAAACCAGGTAGTGCTAATGTTGACCCTGCAGCTTGACGGTTTTCGTTATTATTTTCCTCAGCAACGTTGTCCTGGCGTACTTCCCGTAAAATTCGTTGATGTGTCCTTTCTGCCCTTTGCCAACAAGCTCGGCAAATGAAATCCGTTGGTGGCATCTAGAACAACAAAAAAATATACATATCATATTATTATCTCATAGACATAGCCACGTTATTTATTTATCAATGAAACTTAAATGCGCAGCACTGTACAAAACAAGTAAGAAAAATGGTAACTCTACTAAAACAAAGGCCAATAACGGAATCCTTTCTGTTCCTTACACATTAATATTCATACTTTAGTGTTTGTATGTACGTATAAGTATGAGCAAGTTCTTAAGAAACCAAGAATCATCTCTGCAGAATCTCTGTAGTAGACTCATATAAAAGACACGTTCTTCTTTTGTTGCAAGTTTTACGCACACGTTGAGCTGGTCAGGGCAGTCCATAGCATTCTTACATTTAGACATATAGGAATGTCATTCTGATTAAACAACAGTGTTGATCTGACTCAAAATGCAATGCAGGGTTCAAAATTAATGACGACAACATCGTTTTAACAATAAAATATAATATATCACTCTTTAGTGCAAAAATAACTGTAGGTCAATACTTACTTGATTTTCCATTAATTCTTCTAAAACAATCTGAGCAATATCGATGAATTCTTGCTCTCGAGAAACCCAGGTGTACCAGCGCCTCCCCCCAATTATTTCACGACACCTTATACACAATTGTTCGTCCATGATGTAAAAACAGTAACTGTCCACTAACCAGAGGTCGCGTGCTTAGAGATAGCCGTCCGATGTAACATAAGTCCCATGGATAACTAAATGTTAATTAACCCTTTCTCCTTTTTTTACTTGTACTTACCACCGTTAATTGTGTGACAATTACGTGTAGATAAGGATTTAGCGTCTCGCTCCCTCCTATGGTTGCGCTTATATTTCTATCTCACCTGTAGCGAGGCTGATTGTGTCAGGTAAAAAAACCCAAACCCAATCTATAATTATCCTTGTTTACGCAGAAACGGGGTTTTAGACACTGATTTGTTTGTTACTCAAAGTAATATTTTAGTTCAATTATAAATGTGCAATACTCTAGAGACTTATTATAGTATTACATACTCGTGATTATGTTTTTCTACACTAAAAACAATCCATTTTATGCCATCAATCATACGCCTTTATAAAAAGCATAAAATATCGATTTCGAGCTCACAGAATAAAGCAAAGAATGACCCTACAGCTTTTGTCTCATAATAACAAATAAATACAATTACATATTCTAACGAAACATAGCGTTATTTTTGTTTGGCCGGCACTTTCATACTTAGCCAAAAAAAATATAGATTTTTCGAAGTCATATAATAAAGCAGAGAATGACCCTACATATTTTGTCTTGTAGTAACAAATAAATCTAATTACATATTCTAATGGAATATAAAATTATATTTGTTTTTGCCGGCACTTTCATATTTAGCCCAGAAAAAAATATCGATTTTTCAAACTCATATAATAAAGCAGAGAATGACCTTACCGCTTTGGTCTCATAGTAACAAATAAATATAATTACATATTCTAACGAAATATAACATTATTTTTAATTGGCCGGCACTTTCAGATTTAGCCCAAAATGAATGATGTCCTTTGTGTGTAAAGGGTTAATATAAAATTTATCGTATTGACATGAATCCCCGAGGGGGTTTCAGAAGTGTTCCGATTGTGGACTGTGAAATGCAAGTCACAGTTCACACTCGGTACCCCGCGTTTCACCAACGATTATTATGTCCCAACGTGACGGGTGGTGAGCTCTATCGTCGTTCCTCTGGCACAAATACGGCTTTTAAGGGCATGCAGGTTTCCTCACGATGTTTTTCTTCACCATTCAGTAAGTGGTAAGTATTAGTTCCACTATAAATACTATGCTGCACATAATGCATGCCCAACCGGGATCGATCCTAGATCTCAAGATTGAGAGGCCAGCGTTCTACCCCTGAGCTACCGCCATTAAACGGACTGGAGTTTTTAAATTAAACCACATACTGTGCTGATCATACTGGACCACCTTCCCAAAGCAACATCCGCACAAATGGAAAATAAAAATGGATTTACCCTACAAAATTTACGGTAGGTATTTGAAGTTAGTATGATGATGATGTTGAGGTGGGACGTCTGCTGGCCACAGGCGGATGGTCGGCTCTCTATTTGGAGCTATTTCATCCAATTCCCATTGCTTGAGCTTTGGTATCCTAATGTCCCAGGGGCGTTCCCTCCACAAATCTTCAGCTTCTTTTAATAAATCTAAGTATATCTGAGTACTCAATATACTTGAGATCTTCCTTAAGTTGGTGAGGAAAACATTTTTTAGGGTGCCGCATCCGAAGGGTGCAAAACGGAACCCTATTACTAAGCCTTCGCTGTCTGTCTGTCACATACTAGTTGAAAATTTTCACATAATACGTGTTGCTATGAATGGCTTATATGACGGCAAATAAAAATGAAAAAGTTAATTCCAGTCCCCATACAAAAAATCCTCTAAAAAGTTGAATTTTTTTTTAAATTGTCGTTTGCCCCCACGTTATGTCCGAAACAAGAGGTGATTACGTAAAATTACAGGAAAAATTTTGCGGTTAAGATATTAGGGTTCCGTATTCAGTGGGCGAATTGTTTGTGAAGCGCTACAATTCTAGCGGCTTGTTTGTGTCGCCTTGATAAGGCTATGCCATCTATATTGTTATATTGTTTACCATGTTTTTAAAGTTCCGTACTCGTATTGTGCGGTGGTACGGAACCCTTTGTTCGAGTCCGACTCGCACTTTTATTATTATTATTATTATTACAGCTTTATTATCCACTTAACAGTTCTTAAAATGTATACATCTAAATTATAATTATTTCTATTAATTTCTTTGCTATGTGGCCCCTCTATGGGTAAAAGCCTCCTCCATTCTTTTCCACCTTTCCCTGTCTTTGGCTGTATGCATCCAACTTTTTCCTGCTATATTTATTATGTCGTCGGCCCATCTCTTCTTCTGTCTTCCCACATTTCTTTTGCCATTTGGGCCCTGCCATTTAGTTGTTTGGTAAGTCCATCTTTTATCTTTGTACCTTGACAGGTGCCCTGCCCAGTTCCACTTCTGTTTCAAACTAAAATGTAGAGCATCTGTTAATTTAGTTTTCATGCGGATGTCTGTGTTTCTCGTTTTTTGGATTTTTCTAAGTTTCAGAATACTTCGTTCCATTGCATGCTGACAAGATGAAATTTTGTTTTTTACTTTTTCAGTGAAGACCCATGTCTGGCTAGCGTAACTTAAGCTTGGGAGAATGCAAGAATCCATTATTGTCTTTTTTATATTGAGGCTATACTTCCCTTTCAGAATTTCTTTTTGGGCCCAGTACTTCTTCCAAGTTGTACTTATTCGTCTGTCTATTTCGTTTTCATTACTATTTGCATCAAAGGACACCAATTTACCTAGATACACATATTCATTTGCATATTCTATCTGCTTCTCCTCTACTTTGATTGTTTTCTTATGACTGTTTGACATAATTTTAGTTTTGGATGCGTTCATGTGTAGGCCGATTTTTTTGCTTTCAGAGTTTAATCTTTGTAGCATTGATTCTAAATCTGTCGCGGATTCACTAAACAGGACAATGTCATCTGCGAACCTTAGGTGTGTTAATTTATTATTAAGTATCCATATGCCTTTATTTTTCCAATTAATTTTTTTGAAAATGTCTTCAAGTACTGCTATGAATAGCTTTGGAAACAGCGGGTCTCCCTGCCGCACCCCTCTTCCAATTGTGAATTCCTCTCCTTGTCTTTCCAGTTTTACTCTACTTACACTTTTAGAATATATATTTTTTATGATATTTATATATGTTTTGTTTACATCATTATTTCTAAGAGCAGTCCATATAGATGAGTGTACTATGCTGTATAAAGTGGTTTATTGAATTCTTTAAATTTCTCTATTATTTGTTCTATTGCGTGAATGTGGTCTATGGTTGAGTAGTACGGCCGGAAGCGCGCTTGTTCTATTGGCTGGTTCTTGTCAATGTCTGGTGCTATTCTTCTTAGGATGATTGATGAAAAGAGTTTATATATTGTTGATAGTAAGCTGATAGGCCTGTAGTTGCTGATGTCGAGCGGGTTCCCTTTTTTATACAATAGTATTATGTTTGATTTACTCCATTGCGATGGTACTTGCTCTTCCTCCAGTACTAAGTTGAAGAATTCTGCTAGATATGCAGCCAGGATTGGTGCTCCGATTTTCAGGGCTTCATTAGTGATTTTATCTTCGCCTGGGCTCTTCTCGGGTTTAAGTCGTTTAATTTGGATTATTACTTCTCTTTCTGTTATTGGGTCCAATGCTGTTTCTGCTATATGTTCTCCGGGTGTATTACTATTATCGTTTTCATCATATTGTGACATATCATTTGGTGGCTTTTTATAAAGAGAAGTATAGAAAGCGGTTGCGCATTTTATTATACCTTCTCTATCTTTGTTTTCGCCCTTTTCACTGTTCAGGCTTTGTATCCAATTTTTGTGAGTAGATAGCTCTTTAAAGGCTCTTTTTGAACTTCGGAAAGTAAACATATGTTTTTCTATAATTTTTGTTCTATGGTTAGCATAGTCTCTTTTGATTGATCTGTTGGTTTGTTTGAACAATTTCTTTAGTTCCTCTCTCATTTCTTTGGACTTGTTCTTCGTGAATATAAGTTCAGTTCTTTTACAGATTAAATTTTGCGTATGTTCGCTGATGATTTTTTCTTTGTATTTATTGTTCGCTTTTTCATCCATTTTAAGGCTTTCTGTGATTGCTTCTTCCAATTTATCGCTAAATGATTGTACAGTCTTATTTTCCTTCAGAAATTCTTGCAATGCTGGTAGGTTCTTTTTTAGGTTTTGTATAAAATTGTCTCTCTCATGTGTGGACTTCAATTTGTTGGGTATAGTTTTGAATGTTCTTCGACTAATTTTAGGTTTTTGAATTTTTATAGAGCATCTTAGAATCCTGTGGTCAGACGGGAAGCTTGTTTTGTTCAACTCGCACTTAGCCAAATTATTTTAATTTGCTTGGGTTTGTTACTTTGTGATAGTTGTTCAGTGTAATCAGTAGATTATGTAGTTTCATTTAAAGATACCAGCACTCGTAGCACAGTATTTAATCGCGCGCGACGTGACTTGAATCACAAGTGCGAGGAGCGTGACACGATGTTTTTGCGATTAAATAGCATGTCACGCTCCTCGCACTTGAGATTCAACTAACTCGCGTCGCGCGCGATTAAACACTGTGCTACGTGGCCTGCTCGGTGCTCATTTACACCTGGTTTAACAGATGTTTTTTTATGAAGCTAAATAAAATTGTAAATTTTAAAATCCTGCCCCCCTATTCTGTATCTTTGGTTGCCAACTGAACTGGGTGCCTATCATCAAAAACATGGATAAAAACTGAACTTTCAAAATTGCATTTAGTGGGTATTAGACTATTAACAATCTGCGTCGTCACTTTAAGTGCGAACATATCCTTAGACAATCGGAATTCGATAGTATATCTATGTTTCTGATGATAGGCACCCAGTCCAGTTGGCAACTAGAGACACATAATAGGCTCGCTGATGCAAGAGTGTGGCTATGTGGTTTAACATTGAATGACAGAGTGAAAAATATCGACATACGGGATCTTTACGGCCCGAAAGAAGATGTAGTGACTAGAATAAGAAAAGGAATGCTTCAGTGGTTTGGATATGTAGAGAGGATGAATGAAAGTAGAGTGATAAAAGAAATGTATGGTGCGCAAGTGGCAGGTACAGCTCGACAAGGCCGCCCTAGAAGGACGTATGCTGGCCAAATTGGCGATATACTAACAAGGACCATGTCAAAATTGCCCGGAATAGAAAAGCTTGTATGACTAGATTGATGGATGTGGAACAGGCGAAAGAGGTGAATCTGGATCGTAGCAGATGAAAATCTATCTCTAGGAGACAGGCGTGAGTATATGTATGTATGTATAATGCAAGAGCGAATCCATGCATTTGAGACAAAACATTCTATTTTCCAGGGTAAACCCACCGATGCTAGCAGTGGGCAGTGACGAGCCAAACACAGCCAACGTCATCACCAACTCAAATGACAAAAATGCTCCAGCGCTCAACGGGAAGGTTTTCATTTACGAGTACACAGAGAATGCTAGGCGGTGGACCAGAACCGAGTGTCTGTCTTCAGGTAACTTTTAAAGTGGTATTCCGGTAGTTTGGACGTTATTACTGTACATAAAAATTTGCACGCCATTATTATGGAAGAACTTGTCGATACTGCAATTAAGAAAGAAAGAGAGAAAGAAAACGCGTTTATTTTGGGAGCTACACCATTACGAAATAACATATTATACTCTAAATAACAAACAGTTTAAGGCTTATACATATAACTAGGTCGTTTATAAGATGCAGCCAACAAAAAGGTCTCTGACTCAGCAAAATGCCACAGCAGAACTGTGACGCTGTACTTCCGTCAGAGGCCGCGAGTTGCGACACATGCGATGCAATTACCTACAAGAACTATTATTTTGTGACATGTGTCTTTGCAAATAAATTTCTTTCTTTCTTTCTTTCTTCTGTGTATTTCTAAATGACGGATGCGTGACCAAGCTAGCCTCCTCACAAAAAGTTCAAATGGAGAATCAGACTAACTCTCCCAGAATAGTAATAAAATCTTCCATGAGATGAAACTTCCTTTCATGGAGATATTTATATTAAGGTGGGCCATCCCACTCAGCTGCCATATAAATGCTTTAGGTGTTGGTGACGCCCTGATGACTTTGATCTCGATGAAACTTTGCATACATCTTTATTATGTTTCCCTTCCCCGCGATACTGCTCTCCGAATCATCTCTCATCAAGAGGTGCAAGATAGCGAGATATTAAAAAACCGCCGAATTTGTGAAATGGTTTCAGGTAAAAACTGTTTTCCATGAAACAGTAACTGTTTATTTATAGAAAAGTGTATAAACTTAGTCTCCTTTACATGAACGACGTCTGTATTTCTTTCTTTTTTTATTTCCAGTACCGATAAAAAATATATAACTCCCTAAACTTTGCGAAAAAACGAGGCAATATTCACGATATCCTGACAGTTATTATGATGTTGTTTCATCAAATTTTGCTTTTTGGGCTGTATAGAGACGTAGTTAGATGTCGCTAGATAATCGCTGTTGACTTCACATTTAGTTTTTACATTTTGTATGCATTTTAAGAAAAATCCAGGCGTAAAAGGGCCTCTTAAATGAATTTGTAAATTTTTGTCATTCAATTATTTTTTTAATGTCACTCTCCCAGTTTCTGGGCGAACGTGATTCATCTTAGGTCTTATCGACGCGATGTTAAAATACTACATTATAAAACCGCGATTCTGCTCTGTGATTGACCAAATTTTGTTTAAACACCGCTAGAGAACCAATCACAAGCGATAACTGTCTGTCTCAATTGCTCAAGCCACGCCCTCTTTACTCACTCACTTCTGATTGGTCTCAGGCATACATCTTTTAGGCTCAGGCATCATGACGAGTGTTCTTTTTACCATTTTACGTGAAATTGTTTTTGATGGTCGTAGATAAAGTATTGTATGAAACTGGACATAATAATGTCACAGTTGCACAAAATACTATTATTTGATTACTTTAGCCATAGACTATTACTACGTATAGACCGACAACTCCCATACACCAAGGCGTAGCAAATTTCTTACGCGCCCTTATGACACTAGGTGTCGCCAAGTGTTGCAAATAAGCATAATTTGTTTAATTGGCTGCAAGTAATAGTCTTGCTTAGAAAAACTAGATAGCGCTAAGTTGACAACAATAACAGTGAATATTTCAGCGCTATCTATTGTCGAAGTGGGAATTGTTTTTATGTTACGTGACATCGCTGTGCCACTAGCGTCACCAATCGGTCTTTTTTAGTATCGTTTTCGTTAGAGGATTTAGCAACGCCATCTAGATTTCGTTAGAATTTTACACCTTTTTTGTGGCTACAAACTGATGTATGGGCACTGCTAGTTTATACGTAATAATACTTAGTCTATGCTTTAGCAAACCGGTTTTACACCAAGGGTTTAAATATGTTTTTTTTACAATTACGCGCAGCAATACAATAAAAAAAAAAACAATTAGTTATAGAAATTAATGTTTTGTTTTCCAGTTCAGGAGCCAGTGAATGACCTGGCGTTTGCACCAAACTTGGGCCGGTCGTTCCATCTACTAGCCGTAGCTACAAAAGACGTTAGAATAATTAAAATTGAGCCTTTGACGTGAGTATCAAAGCTTTGCTTACAATATCGCTTTTAGTTGTTTTTTTTTAGTAATTATTATCAAAAGATTAAAAATTGTTATTTTGCTTCAACCTTGAAAAACAGAAAACATCAAATAAATATGTTGATAGCAATAATTATTGAATACCAAGACGGCGATTCTGGCAAGTGCGAAAAATTTTGCTACGGCAGATTGCGAGTGATTTTACAAGGGATTTTCTACCGAAATGACAGATTTTTCTGCTTTCGCAATTTTTGCGCACGCGCCAGAATCGCCGTCCAGGACAGCAATTCTGGCATAGGCGACAATTTGCTGGGGCCGAGGCCAGGTGATTTTAAGAAGCTCTTTGTACAGAAACGTATTAAGATTTTAAAATAAAACCTTTTGCGCGAATGCATGTCATGTTTTACGTGTCTTTGAAGGAGTTTTACTTAGTAGAAGTCGTATGAAACATAAAGCGTGTGAAAAATGTTGCAAGAATATCCGCCCAGAAATTGAATAAGGTGCCAAAAACAATTATTTTTTAATTATATATAAGTATATATACGAAAACACATCCCGGCAGTAAATAATGCACATCGTATCGTAGCGTCATCTCTCTCGCACGAAACACTAACAGTCCGGTGACAGAGACAGTGCTCTTCGAAGCCGAAGATAGCCGATGTGCATTATTTACTGGCGGCTACTGTATATTATGTGTTTTCGTAAAAATATATATTATTATTAAAATAAAAGACAATAAGTCATTTACAATTTAGTGCAAAAAATAAAAGATAGATAAAGTTCTGATTTAAAGATGAAATGATGGAGGAATTTGTGATTGCAAGAACTTTCTAATGGATATATTACAATAATGGATTACCAGTTAGAAAGCGACAGGTTACTTGTACCATATTTTAGAGCAATGTAGATGGCACATACTATTTCTGAATTAAAAGCGAAACATATTTGAATGGCGCTTATTTCTGGTATGTATTCAATTAATATTAATCGATGTTATGCATCTGTTATCTTTGAAACATGCGTGCATTAACTTGATTCACTTTTCACCGATGATTTTTCGTTCTAATTATCCTTATCGCCGCCGTGCTTCAAGCGCAAACCAGCGCTGTGTTCAGTTCGATCGTCGGACGACGTCCGTCTAACACTGACAGCAGGACAGCATATACAAATTCAACGCGTACAAAAGAGATGGCTCGTTAGGAGGGCGTCGGGAGGGGTGGAGAGTTGGTAAGAAGGGCGCGGGGTACGCTACTGACTTTTATCTCAGTTCGCAAAACAATTTTTTGAGCTAAGGTTTTGATGGAATTTTAATAATTCCAGAGACTCGTCAAACTCAGTGACGTCGAACGGCTCGAGCGGCGGGGTGCGTTTCAAAACGGAAGTACTTTGCGCGTTCTCCGAGCACCAATCGTGCGTTTGGCGGACGAGTTGGAACGTGACCGGCACGCTGCTCGCTTCGTCCGGGGACGATTGTACTGTCAGACTGTGGAAAAGTTCGTGTTCTTGTTTATAATGTAGTTGTACAGTACGGGGCAGGAAATAATGCACTTCGGCTGTCTTCGGCTTCGAAGAGCGGCGTCTCTATCACCGGACTGTTTAGTGCTTCGCAAGGGCATACGTAGGGGGGGGGGGGGCAGGTAGGGGCAGCTGAGACAAGCAAGTGTTATGTATTAACATTAATATCTCGCTTTTTCGTTTTAGAACCTATGCCTGCTTCCTGCCTGCTTATGCTTCGTGCGACCGATATGACACTATGACGCAATGTGCATTATTTTCTGCCCCGTACTGTTAATCACTTGATTTCATTCAATCACTTAGTTCTAAGTCAGAATCACACCACGGGATTGTGACGACGGATGTAGAGTGAGTTTTGTAAATAAGTATGACAGAAATAAATTTCTATGTTTGAACACTTGGCGATTTATCCATCGCAAGGAGATATAAACTAACATGTGGCTCACTGTAAAGTGGGTATCTATAAATATCGTTGCAGTATGGGACTGCACATCGGTAAATTCACGAATTGTGTTGAGACCTGGATAGCTCAGTTTGTAGAGCAATCGCCCGGTAAGCGAAAGGTCCCGGATTCGAATCCCGGTTCTGAGCTCGTCACATCCAGATTTACTTTTCTTTCTGCGTTTCTATACTGCAATGATATAATGTCAATTGATATAACGTTGAAATGACAATGACAATGTTGTATGTTTATAGTTGGTAATTCCTTGTTTATTTTATTACCCACCAAAGCAGATTCTGCTGAAGGCTTTAAGGGGGTATATCGTCAAAATTGACACTTTTTAAAGTTATTTATCTGCTGTTCAAAAGAAGTCTCAAGTTAAATAAATTAGTATAACAATTTTGAGACCTTTTCCTAGATTTTTGTCTATCAGAAACGCGATTGGAGGAATTTCACTTGATAGAAATAATTATTAAAATAAGGTCTAAATTTACACTTATTTTGATATTCTGACAAATTGAGATAGCATACAGATTTAAAAAATATTTATTTAGATGGGTTTTAACAATACCTAAATTACTGGTTATGGAAATTTTCATTGCTATTTTAGTTAATTTTGTATTAATTTAAAAACGACTTTTTGTCAATTTTCCCCGATTCCGTTCCTCTCGCACTGCGGGTCTTTCCGCCTGGAGTAACGGGGACCTTTGCACGGACGATATATCAATTACAGTTTCAAGTACTATCAAAACTAAATTACTGCAAAATAATTGTTAGGCACAGGAACTAAATTTCAAGTTTTGACAGCACTAAAACTAAAATTAAAGCCTTCAGAATCTGCTTAATTGTTTTCTTTTTATAATTATCTTTTTATTTTGTGTTTTGATTTTTATATTCTATCGTTTTAATCATTTTTCATCCCTTGTGTGCATTCATTATACTGGGTGTTAAAATGAAGTTGCAGAAGCCGGAAACTGGTGATAGTCCATACGAACAACTTTTAGTATGGTGCCAACCTTCGAATCGGGAAAAAAAAGTCAGCTGTTCCATAGAAAAGTGACATAGCTACACTACCAAATGTATGAAACAACAGATTTTTTTTCTTGGAAAATTGTTCGTATGGACGAGTACTATCGCCAGTTTTCGGCTTCCGCAACTTTATCTTAACACTCTGTACAGTGCATTGGATTTAAAATCTGTAACGCTGCACAAAGCATTAAATAAATAAAATATTTTTTCAATATTCCAGTGCAATACCTAAACCAGTGGAAATGCGTTGCCGTTCTGAAGAACGAGCGCGGGGCGGCGGCGGCGGCGGCGTTAGCGGGCGGCGCGGGGACGCCGGCGAGCGGCCCAACAGAGACGCTCGCACCGAGAGCGCACACCGCCTATATCAAAATGGCCGCCATCACCAATCCGAGCCATATGCCGTGGCACTGATGCGACGATTGAAGGAATCATAAAGTAAGTTAAACTGTTCATACTCAAAGATTCCAAAAAGTAAAGATAAGCCCTTACCGTAGTATGATAGCACCAAAATGTTTTCACCTTTAACGTTTGGAATCAGTGCTCATCTGAACACAGTGATAGTTGGACCCCTTAATGAATTTTTACGACAAAAGGGTCTCAATATGCCGTCGTGTGCATTTTTAAAGTGCACTAACATTTCAAGAAATACGAATAAAGCCAAAAGTGTGACATTTAACATTCAAAACACATTCAAAAACAATGCAATAGATTTTAGGTGCCAGGGCTCATCTAAACTTTTGATATATTTGTTCATAGTGTACAGAGTTTGTTTGTATGTACTCTGGAACTAGCGAACCGATTTCGATAATTCCTTCACTGTTGTAAAGGTTAGATCAGAGATTCTTAACCTCGGGTCGCGACCCAAATGCGGGTCACGGGAAGCCCCAAACGACTTTGAAGAAGTGATAAAATTTTACGTTTTTAATTGCGATATTTTTTTTTATAGGTTGGTCGATGTCATTACACTAGTATTAAAGCCGATTCTGAAGGCTTTAATTTTAGTTTTAGTGCTGTCAAAACAAAATTTTCTTCAATACAAAATAGTCCTTAAGAGTTAGGATTAGAAGCAAAATTTCTTTGGAAAATTTTAAGCTTTGACAGCACTAAAACTAAAATTAAAGCCTTCAGAATTGGCTTTATTGTATAATTTATTGCTACTCACAGAACAAAGTCTAAAGGCTGTGTTACTGCCATCTATTGCCAGTTCACAATCACAATTATTTAATATAAAATTAAATAATATGACATTGTATTACCTGTCACTGGAAAATAAAATAAAAGATTAAGATGAGGGTAGCGGACTTCAAATATATTTCTACTTTGGGTCGCCAGCCCAAAAGGTTAAGAACCACTGCGTTAGACTCTTCTCTTGGATATAAGTTTGTTTCCTAGAAACTGGCAATTCCAATTAAATTTGTGCTGGTGAAACTGCGGGCCGGAGGCTATTTTTATTTTATATATATTAAAGAATACACTGACCGACTGATCTGTCAACTCCTAGACCAAACGGCCGGACCTAGGAACATGAAATTTGTACAGTAAGTTCCTTGTATGACGATCCCAAAGGATTTCAGGAAATTCCCAAGGGATCGGGAGAAATGGGATCCACGCGCGCAACGCCACGGGACGTCCGCTGGTCTTTTATAGGATGTTTTGAAATGTAATACAAAAATATATACATAATTAATTTATATTTGAGGGGGAATTCATGATGTAAAATAATTGTTTTGTGATACTGTAAAATTGTGTGGACGCCCAACCGGTCCGACCGCTCTCGTCACCTGCACCGATGACGTCCTGCGCATTGCGATCTGCCACCGGCAGTGTGAGGCTTCTTCACTCGCCCTGATAAAGGCAATTTTAATCTGCTGAAACAGGTCGGCCATCCCAATCTTAGTAACGGCAAAGATAACCTCTTTGTTTACATCACACGAAAATAATCAAAACCTAAATAAATTTAATAAACTTAACTAAAGATGACCTAAAAATAAAAAATCTAACAAAGTAACTATCTTTAAAAATCTAACATAGAAAATACTGGCCAGATCGCTGCCGTCGTTAGAAAAGGTGCCCAAAAGGCTGGCGGCGTTGCCACGTCGAATTCGAATCGAACGTTATTTTATATTTTATAGTTTTGTTTGTTAGATCTTACTTTGTACTGAAATAGATTCAAACAACTATAATAAAAAATAATTTATTTTAAGTTTATAGGAATCTTAAAGAAAATTTGTTATAATTTTGACTGTGCTGTATTACAAACCCTTACTTGATGTGATGCTCTGAGTTTGCCCACTAATTTTCTTTTAATCTTTGTATTGATAATTAATTATATTATTAATAAAATAGTACAGTCGGGCACAACATGCTTCTATATTAAAAACATCACGCTATTATTTAGATTTTTCTGGAAAAAGACCAATAAATTAATTATACCACTAAAACGTACACGACAAAAATACGTCTAAAACAATCTAAAAGTCGTACAACGAGCCCTTTTTATTCACTTAAAATTACATTTCAGATAACACAAAGATTTTTTCTAAATATAAAAAAATAACTTAAAAAAAATACTCTACGCAAATTATTTTACAAATTTTTTTTGTAGGTACTCTTTTATTTAGGCACTCTTTTGAACAAAAGCAATGAGACATTTCCTTGATAGAAATATTGTAACAAATCGGAGATAAAATTCGTGTGATTGATGCATCCAAAAGTTGGGCTAGGCAGTGGCCCCATTACAGTATCCTACGCAGCGCGTGCGCAGTGCTGCTGAACGTTGAACATGTCATTTTCGTAGACGAAACTTGGTATATATATTTTTTTTGTTAATTGCCATATGAAGCACCAACTCTATTTTATTTTTAGGGGTGGTGACGTCACGCCTAGGTAAAAAGTGTACTTAGGCGTGACGTCACGCGGAACTTTAGCGGGCTATATCTTCATAATTTTTTGTTTAATTGAAAAAAGAAAAAATACGTGTCCAATGTTTTCTGATAATCTAACTGACGGACTTATTAGAATTTTTTAGTCATCATGCCTATTAGGCACGAAGGGAGTGCTTTATATGGTTTTTAATAAATAAATATAAATGTTGTACCGAGTTTCGTCTAAGAAAATGACATGTTTGACGTTCAGCAGCAATGCGTACGCGCTGCAATAGATTACGGTAATTGGGCTGCAGCTTGCCAATTTATCATGTCATCTCATCAGTATTGACATAGATTGAAAGAGACAGCATGAATGATCTTTGGGCTAATTATGAGACGTTGCCGTTTTGTGCACTCCGGAACGACTGTTACGCTGCGTCGATTGATTTATTAATATTCATTTTAGAGAATGATGCTGTTGAGGTGGCCATATAATGACTAAAAGGCTTCGTTTCAGTTGAAATGTTTCCCGTCTGGTTATTTTTAAAACATTACCAAGTGTGCAGCTGCTGTGTTTATTCAAAAGAGTACTGAATATAAACAGATATCACTTCAGTGGTGCGGCTCTCCTGAACCGCTGGAGATGAGGAGTTTCTTTAGGAATCGCTGGTCTACTCGAGTACCAACCGACCTGCAATGATCATTAAACAAACCGTTTATAGGATTTCGTTTGGTTACTTATTTATTTTTATATATTTTATATTCCACATAAATGTAAATACTTAATTAAATGGTTTTAGGAGCTATATTTTGACCGCCCACTGAGGGGTCCTTCATCCATCCATCTATCCATCAGCCCGTATTCATCCACTGCTGGACAAAGGCCTCTCCCATATTACACCACTCTTGGCGGTCCTCAGTCATCCTCACCCAGCCGCCACTCGCAACGTCCTTCAGATCGTCAGTCCAGCGGGCACGAGGGCGGCCTACGCTGCGCTTTGCTGTACGTGGTCTCCATTCCAATGCCTTAAGGCCCCAACGGTTGTCATGTCGGCGACAAATATGGCCAGTCCACTGCCACTTCAACTTATAGCGCCTAAAACTATTTATTTATATTTATGTGGAATATAACATATATAAAAAATAAAAAGGTCCTTAAACGGTATTTTATAAAAGATATTTTATTAACATAATGATGCCGATTCTGAAGGCTTTAATTTTAGTATTAGGGATGTCAAAACTTGAATATTCTAAAGTAATTTAGCTTCTAATCCCAACACTTGAGGATTATTTTGCAATGAAGAAAATTTAGTTTTAACAGCACTAAAACTAAAATTAAAGCCTTCAGAATCGGCTTTATTGTTTACTTATTTAGTAAGACAGGTAACACTCGAAATATTCATGATGTATATAAACAAATCGGAACTTGAATAAATCATATATATATAACATATTGTCACCGTGACATATTGGTTTGCATATGTGTTTTTAGGTGTGGACTGTACACTCAAATAGTCAATAGACGTACAGTCAAGACCAAAAATATATATTTGTCTTAGGGATATGATAAAAACAAAGATTTGATTAAATCCTCTGAGATTTGATAAATTCTCGGAGGATGTCGAAATGGCAACTCGAAATTGTCATATCTCAAAATAAATCTAGTGATTTGATCAAATCCCAAAACTGGTTTAGTGAAATGACGCAAGAAAAACATTTTTAGGTATTAAAAAGATTAATCCGTGAACCACATATTATTTAGGTTGGTAACATTGACTGAACACAATAATTATTACTTATTAATTAATTTAATCAAAGATAGGGAACTTCAAGAAATAGTTGATTCTAAAAAATATATTTAAATAGATCTTAATGTTTATCTACCTTTTATTGAAACACGTTGTGGATTAGTAACATCTCGTGTTACAAATTACGTTTTCTTACAGAGAGAGACATCTATTAGTTTTGCATTATATTTTAGATTTTTCATAGGAACTCTTCTTGAACCCTTGATCCCCAAATAAAGATAATTTTTCTGCAAACTCAGCTTAATCTTTGCTACTGAATTAGTTACTTAATGTGGCTGTAGTTATTTGAAGAGCGTTTCTATCTTTTACGATCTCAACTGAGGGTACCAATTTGGATTCAATTGCTTTTTTTTATGGTAAAATTAGTAGAAAAAGCGCTTATTTGAACCGACAAGCGCCGAAAAGTTGCATACTAACAAATGAGACAATTCTTATAGGATTACACACCCTGCGTTCCGAAATAGAATTATTTCGCTAAAATCGATTACGAATGAATGAGGTGAATGGATAATAATCCATGAGCGAAGCAAATGCGTTCATTCATTCGTATGACTTTCGTGGCTCATGCGACGGAGGTGAGGCGATGTGAGCGTTGAACGGAATAGAATATCAAAAATTGTTTTCGCTCCATTATTTCAGCAGTTCAGATCAGACAAACCATGGTTTATGTTTTATTCGGCCATGAGAGAAACAAATGACAAGTCGTGTGGAACTCTTCGTGGAAAAGGAAGAATTTATATATTTTTTTTTCGTCGCTATCTGAGTCTACGTTGAAGAACAGTGCTACAAACTCTTCTTGTTCCATCACGAATCACTTTGACGAAATAAAATAAAATAATCGTATTGTATTCTGTGGTAAGAGGTTATGGTTAAGATGTATATTTTTTAATGCGGTCCGAATCATAAGCTATCTTTCACATCGTTTGCTAGCTCACAAATTACGGACCAGTCATCGCTCATACTTTAATTCATTCATAGCTTTTATCGATGTAATTCTATTTCGGACCGCACGGACAATAGAGTCCAAGATATATTTCGGGCCCCACTGGGTCCGGCATCAGTTGGAGTAATAAGTGGGGCCGAAATATATCTTGGACTCTATTGTGTAATCCTATAAGAATTGTGTCTCATTTATGTGTATTTACCTATATAATTATATATAAAAAACAAAAGAAACATGCTGATAAAGGCAATATATATATATTTTTAATTTCATACTAACAAATGATATACGACCAGCTTTATAATTTTACCCTCTAAAATGTTGTTTGCATCTAATAGGCCTCTGTCCGCTTTAGGCATATCAATTAAAACGGTAGAACCAACGACATATCGCTGGGTAGAACCCAATACGTTTTAAATTTCCTTTCATTTTTTTTCAGTAAATATTTAAATATTTTTTGTGCAGCATGTTCCCTCATATTCTTTTAGTTTTGACATAAATAACACGATTTTTTACCGATATCCTTCTATTCAAACCGCACATGTTTATTTTATCAATTCACTGATACTAGTTTGGGAAATTGATCAAATCACTTAATTAAATTTGGGATTTGATCAATCCTTAGAGAAATGAATAATTTGAATTGCAAGTTTAACATATCTCCACAGTGTCCGTTTTCATGAAACAGTGCACGTTGTATACCATTTTCCTTGCTTGTCTAGTCAAAGCTTTGTTTCCTTTCGGCATCTTGGTAACTAAATTGCAGGTCACGGACAGAAAAATTAAAACGCTCTACAAAAAAATATTTGTGTGCGTGACTGTACCCAAGGAAACGGAGAAATACGTTAACAGCGCGGGAAACAGACAAACCAATCAGAGCCGCGCGGCGCCTCCGCCCCAGAAGTGCGTTCATTAAATAGCACTGGGCTGGGTAGGAACACTGGGGTTGTAACGCTGAGTTTTTGAACGGGTTTCGTCGTGTAGCGATACTCTAAACGTCAGTTGTCATTTTTGCATTATATTTAGTATAATAACGTTGAGAGGACCCCCTCTGTACGAAATTTAACGTAAATATATCAACTATAACGTTGAGAAGACCCCCTCGGTATAAAAATTAACGTCATTTCATTTGCGAAAATTTACGTGAATGTCAGGTGACGTTTTGAGCCTATACGAACCTTGCGAACCCTGCTCAGAGTTGATGTTGAAAAATTCGACACCAGTGTAGCGACACTGTCATTTTTGAACGGTCGGTGTTGAGACGCGAGTTCATTTTTGAACGGGTTAGTGTTGCAACCCGGGTAGGAAACCCAACTCGGTGTGAGTTTATGAACGACTATCCGTTGTGCCCCTTCTGTCCCCCAAACAGTCCCAATACATGACTTCTGCGCATTCACCCATTACTTTTTTTTACTCGCACCTCCAAAACCGTGCCGATGCCTGCACATATTTTTTTGCTTTAACTTACCGGCATAGCTCTTTCGCTCTTGCAATGGCTGTTTGATGAAGAATGAGGGCTTATGATGCTCCTGTGTAAAAACGAAATTTTAATCGAAAAAGTGTCTTTCTCCTTTGTATTACAGTCAGTTTTCAAGTTCAAACTTACCCCAAAGAAGCTCTTTTTATTGAAGATGCATTGTTTTGCAGAAACAAACGCGGTGGGTTTGATCCGACGCCGCTTGCTCGCCAACTGAAAATGCAAAATGGATCTTACCTCTCCTGAACACAATCCATTTTACTGTAACTGGGCTTTTCATTAACTCACCTAGGCAGTCCGTCACCAGCTTTCCTATAAAAGTCAGACCGTGTCAATTCGCAAGTCGGTGGACAACTATTCAACCTTATTGGTGCCTGTGACGTGTCCAAATGAGTTTTTCTAGCACACGGACTCTTTGGCTTGGCTTTAACATTTCTATACTTATTTAAATCTGTGGAATGTTCGTCTATACTTGGTAACCGAGGGTCTAGGCAGTCCCCGCCATCTTGATAAAGCGGTTTTTTAATTCCATAAGTACTTCGGCTTCTATCGATGAACTTGGGGCTTTGCAGAGTTCTAGTTTTTATCGGGTCTGTTTTTGCTGGCGCCTTTTGTGGTACGGGTTGAACCTTCCGTTGAGCTAAAACTTGAGTTAAAGTCCTGACAATGCCGTTGGTTTCCTTTTTTGGCGCGATTTGGGTCTTTTGGATTCCGTTGACTATTTGTTTGTTTATGCAGTTGAAAGGCTGGCTCTTTATGGCACTGTAAGCCTGACTGGTAGCAAATGTTTTCTGCGTAGTCAAGTTTGTGACGGTGTTCGTGCATTTGCTACTAGATGGCGCTGTGTCTGGTCTCTCCATTTCGTATTTGGCTTTGTACTCCGGTGGGGTAATAGGTCTGGGTTCCTGGGTCAACGAGGACCATAGTAGGTCGGTGCCAGGGGCGGTCTGCATTTGTAGTAGATGCGTTTTGATATTGTACATGCCGCCGGTAGTTCCGAATGGGTCGAGTTTTATTGCGGCCATCACGTCCGCAATGTTGCTACCGTTTAGCTCGGATAGTTGTCTGTATATCTGGAATAGAATGGACGTTCAAAGTTCATTTTTAATGGTTAAGGCGCCTATATAATTTATAATTTATATACAAGGTGACTTTTTGATCATCGTCCAAATTCATACTGGAGGCTTGATAAGTGATCAGTATCTTGGATCAGTAACAATTTTTGTGAAATTCGTAAAACGAAATTTCGGCTTCCCATAGAAATTCAGTTTCAGTCCCAGGTGAATCACTATGGGGAGTCGAAATTTCATTTTACAAATTTCACCAAAATTGTTATTGATCCATGATACTGATCACTTACCAAGCTACCAGTATGAATTTGGACGATGATTAAAAAGTCACTTTGTATAACTAAATATTTTATTTATTATAACATATATTATATTTGATATTCAAAATATATATTATTTATAATACCTATATTATTTTACATTTATTTTGGATCTCACTTTTAGATTTAAGTAAAAATATATTTAATCTATGTTAAATGTTAGCACGGGCGGGCGCCTTCTGGCAAAAAACACTTGTGCATCCCATCAAACGGAGGATTCTGGTATGGGAGCACGCATATTATATTGAATAACGTGTACTAAGTTAGTTGTGCAACAATTTACTTGTTTGTTGTTTTTTTTTTAAGTTAACATTAGATAAATTTTCTGTACATACTAACATATCAGAATAAATAAATTTGTATTTGTATTTGTATTTTTGTGAACAGGTAAAATTCGTCATTTTTGAATGTTGAATACGTCGCATCCTGTCGATTTGGGTAATTGAAATTCTGCATACACATGCCTTGAATCTTAATCTAAAGTGCCGTCTCTAGCGTTTTTACATATTTATCATTTTATAGCTATAGCACGCTTTACGCCTAACTACAAAAATATGAAAAAAAAAAACATTTCACCCCTTTCTCCTCAAATACTGGATAAAATGTAGAACTAATCACGCAGGCAGATGTGGTTATAAAAATAAAAAATAAAAATAAAGTCTTCAATTAATTATTTTTATTTATTTATTTTAAATATGGTTAAATTTTTTTAATAATTTATTATTTATTTTATTATTATTGAATTGGCATATTGGAATAATTAAAAATTGCAATTTAAATTGGCACTACTTACGAACTTAAGTATAAGAAACAAAATATTTTCAATAAAACACGGATTTTAGTGATTTAGTGCATTTTACAATTTTCCCGACAATTTCACAGTCCTAATCGTCTTAAAAAGGGACTATCAATAAATCTCCAAGCTAACCTTGAAAACCATTTTAAATTCCGTTCAGTGGTTCTAAAGTTATAAGCAGGGGTCGGAATAGATAGATTGTTAGATAGATCATAACATGGATATGCCTATCAGAAATGCTGGAATCGCGGGGTTTAAAATTTAATATTTAATTAATACGTTAGTATTAATTTTAGATACGCATATTTCATCGGTTCGAATCCTGACCCGAGGAACCTTTTCAAAATATTTGTCTTACTTGCAATTTGTTTCTAATTGATCTTTCTAGTTCTTTTTTACTGTAATAATATGAAAAGTATTCAAAGCGATAGATGTCGCTATAAAACATACAGTCTTGTATTCAAGACGTTCGACCCACTTGACCAAAGAGTAACAAAATGGCGACACCGACCTCCTTGTTAATCTTGGAGTCGACGTTGTTGAGCGGATGCGTGCGCATGCGCATTCCGGGGCGGCGCAGCCAGCGGTGACGGGATGCCTCATCGATCTTCATGCGGAGACCCACGTTTGGCTCTAACAAGTGCTGGATGAAGGTCTTGCACTCTATGGACAACACATTCCTTATTTAAACAAAACGGCTCACCTCAATATATGTTATGATTGGGAAAGCCGACCAGTTTCAGCAGATTCAGACCGCCTTCATCTGGGCGAGAGGACGTTATACGCCGTTTTGACGAAACTGGTCGGCTATACCGATCATAATAATGTACTGGGTGTTAAGATGAAGTTGCGGAAGCCGGAAACTGGCTGTATTACTCGTTCATACAATGAGTATTGCAATGGAGCCAACCCTCGAATCGCGAAAAAAAAAATCAGCTGTTCCATAGAAAAGTTACATAGCTACCCGACCAAAATGTATGAAGCAACAGGTTATTTTTCTCGATATATTATTTTTTCCCCGACACGATTCTATCGTTTTGTAAGTTTTGTAGTACTATAAGCTTTTGCGTTTTTTTTTTCCAATATGTTTAGGTCAGCCCTGTAACCCACTATCTATATTATTTATATTAAACCGATTGACCAAGTTACACAACGTGAAATGGTCATTTGAAGTTGTGCATTTGACCTTATACCGTCCCTTAAATTGAGATGTTTAGACGACTTAAGTACGGTCACAAAATGGTTATTTAGTGGTACGGTTGTCATGAGCGCAGCGTGATCAAATGTAATGCTCATTATTATTATCTTTGATAAAAATATGTTAGTTCCTTCTGCGGTACCGAAATTATAATTAAATATATGGAAATGTAACGAAAATAAGTGTATATATAAGGTCTTTCAATTTAAATTGAAAGTAATTTAGGAGGTGATTCAGTATTGTTAATACATCACATTCCACTGCAAAGCACTTTTTTTGCGCGAACTTTTTTTCCACTTCTCAGTACAAAGTGTTCCGATCAGCATATATCTTGAAAATGACATAGAAATACAACGCTATTTTGTGTCTATTCTGAATTTATGAAAATTGCCCATACATGTGACAGTGCCAAATTTCGGGAACTAATCTCTTCAAATCTTATTGTTTCACTTTTCATAATACCTGTAAATGAAGTATGTATCTAAATATGTTTTTATTTTTGTTTTCAGGTACCCACAAGTTAAGAGTCATGCTTAAGGAGTTGCCTGAAATTCAAGGTAAAGTTTCAAAACAAAGTCTTTCCAACGTCTCAACGGTTTTGGTAAACTGCTATTATTGTTGATTGTTTTTTGTAAGTATACTGCCACACATTGTGAATAAAGTAATCGTCATCAATAAATTATTTTTTATAGCTGTTGAATAGTTTTAATAAATCACTTGTTCACGCGACAGCGTGACGACGCGCATGCGCGGATGACGAGACCCCCCGCCGCGCGCCGGCTCGAGGCGCGCGCGGGCGCTGGTCCTTTCTGTTCGGCTCGAGATGCCTCCCGAGGCGCACGTCTGCGCACTCGCGCGCTGGCGCCAACCCGCGCGTTGGCTCACTCAGACTGTTCTGCCGTAAACGTCGATCGAACGACACGTGTGCACACTCGCGCCGCCAGCCCAAACAATATCGCGTACCTACCCTTTAGGTTGTGAAAGTGTTGTGTTCACAGTATATACCAAGACATTCTGCACATTCCTGACCAAAACGCCGTCTCCATCAGCCCAACAAGGAGGGACGCTGCACAGCGCATTTGCCGGCCCATCGAAAACAACATTCCAAAGCAAGGTCAGTGCACCCACAATTCTCCCGTGTCAAATCCCATCAGCCCTGCATTCCTGTAGCCAGCGGTTACATCACTGTAAAAGTAACTTTTGTTGTTACGGAATCCCTTCTCGACTTTATATTAGCGGCCAACCTGGTGTCAGAGTTGTTCAGACCACCATACAGGTCTCTGCCATGGCTGAACGACCATTGTCTTTAGATTAGCGGCCAACCTGGTGTCAGAGTTGTTCAGACCACCATACAGGTCTCTGCCATGGCGGAACGACCATTGTCTTTAGATTAGCGGCCAACCTGGTGTCAGAGTTGTTCAGGCCACCATACAGGTCTCTGCCATGGGTAAACGACCATTGTCTTTAGATTAGCGGCCAACCTGGTGTCAGAGTTGTTCAGACCACCATACAGGTCTCTGCCATGGCGGAACGACCATTGTCTTTAGATTAGCGGCCAACCTGGTGTCAGAGTTGTTCAGACCACCATACAGGTCTCTGCCATGGCGGAACGACCATTGTCTTTAGATTAGCGGCCAACCTGGTGTCATAGTTGTTCAGACCACCATACAGGTCTCTGCCATGGCGGAACGACCATTGTCTTTAGATTAGCGGCCAACCTGGTGTCAGAGTTGTTCAGACCACCATACAGGTCTCTGCCATGGCGGAACGACCATTGTCTTTAGATTAGCGGCCAACCTGGTGTCAGAGTTGTTCAGACCACCATACAGGTCTCTGCCATGGCGGAACGACCATTGTCTTTAGATTAGCGGCCAACCTGGTGTCAGAGTTGTTCAGACCACCATACAGGTCTCTGCCATGGCGGAACGACCATTGTCTTTAGATTAGCGGCCAACCTGGTGTCAGAGTTGTTCAGACCACCATACAGGTCTCTGCCATGGCGGAACGACCATTGTCTTTAGATTAGCGGCCAACCTGGTGTCAGAGTTGTTCAGACCACCATACAGGTCTCTGCCATGGCGGAACGACCATTGTCTTTAGATTAGCGGCCAACCTGGTGTCAGAGTTGTTCAGACCACCATACAGGTCTCTGCCATGGCGGAACGACCATTGTCTTTAGATTAGCGGCCAACCTGGTGTCAGAGTTGTTCAGACCACCATACAGGTCTCTGCCATGGCGGAACGACCATTGTCTTTAGATTAGCGGCCAACCTGGTGTCAGAGTTGTTCAGATCACCATACAGGTCTCTGCCATGGGTAAACGACCATTGTCTTTAGATTAGCGGCCAACCTGGTGTCAGAGTTGTTCAGATCACCATACAGGTCTCTGCCATGGGTAAACGACCATTGTCTTTAGATTAGCGGCCAACCTGATGTCAGAGTTGTTCAGATCACCATACAGGTCTCTGCCATGGGTAAACGACCATTGTCTTTAGATTAGCGGCCAACTTGGTGTCAGAGTTGTTCAGATCACCATACAGGTCTCTGCCATGGCTAAATGACCAATGTCTTTAGATAAAAGCCGGGACCAATAGCTTTACGAGACACCGAAGGACCAAAGAAAATCCAAAGATTGATCATGTAAAGCGTTGCTTAAGGTTCCGTATAAGGTCAGATGAAAAACTTCAAATGACCATTTTAAAGTTGTGTAACTTGGTCAATCTGTTTAATAAAAATATAATAGATAGTAGATAAAGGGCTGATCTAAAAAATTTAGAAAAAATGCAAAATTTTTAAGTTTGCTCGATAGAATAAAATGCGAAATTACCTCTAAATTTTATATTTTTCGCGTATAAAAGGGCCTTCCTCAAATCATACAACCTTGAAATTTTTATTAAAAATAAGTGACCAATAACTCCATCTAGAAGCCGAGTTATTAAATATAAATGCTGTTTTCCTTGTTACTAAGTATACTAATATTCTATGGACCCAAAGTTGTCCGAAATAAAAGATTTTTATTTTTATTTTATTTATTTATTTATGTGAGCGTATGTTTTTTCGGTGGTTGTAATAGCCAGGGCTGAGAGCGTGCCATTTTAAACTAAAAGGAAACGTCATAGAGTTCAGTTCTGTTTGATGCAAAATGAGGTGCTCAATCTGACCTTATATGCACCCTTAACCGCGGATCGTAACTAATCACACGACTGCACGCTGCTACAGGCACCCCGATCGTCCGTCTTGATAGTCTTAAACCAAAAGAGACGCAAACGAGAGAACCAACGAATAAATCTCAAAGTTAAAAATTCAACCTCGCTGCGTTGCTGCTATAATGACATGGATGACTATAGATGGTGCCGGCATAGCTAGTATATTCGTTTCAAGTAAATTATGGACAAAATAAGGTCTTCATTTTGCGGCACTAGAAATATTATTTTTCACTTTTTTTAGCATTTCAATTTGCTCCTTACTTTTGTGTTTCGGTATGTACGGTTACTTTTTTTTTAATATTAATATTTTTTTCCTTTTCTTAACAATTGTCTGACTGCGATCCTATTGCGAATATCTTGTGGCCGGTCAGTCTTCACGGTGTCTTTCTCCCAAAATCATCCATCAGCCTAGTTCGTCCACTGCTGGACATAAGCCTTTCCAGGACTTTGCCACTCCCGGCGGTCATCCTGGAAGAATT
This sequence comes from Ypsolopha sequella, assembly GCA_934047225.1. NCBI lineage: Eukaryota > Metazoa > Arthropoda > Insecta > Lepidoptera > Ypsolophidae > Ypsolopha > Ypsolopha sequella. Next base: position 3,172,915 of record OW204002.1, on the reverse strand, counting down.
GCCCATACGCACACACGCTGGGCAGGCGGGTTGGTGAGCGCGGTGCCGAAACCCTCGCACCAATGACGCCGCTGCCCGTCACCAGTCTGTTCCATGTAAGGCCCGGCTATTAGGGCTATTCTCCCAAAATATAATTTCTTAATAAATGTTGGACGTTATTAATGTGTGTCTGGTTGTCGGTGCGCGCGGGCTTTTCCTTTTCGGACTAAACTAATAGAATTTATATCATTTTAGTCTTTACATATGAAATTGCCGATTTTTTCTTACAGATTCATGAGTTCATAATTCCTGTAATTCAACAGCTATTTCAATTATTTGTTTTTTGTTTAAAAGTTTATTTCAAGGTTTTACATTTACGTATTAAATTTTGTTTCTATTTTCAGTTTGATTATAAAAATTAAATCTTCAAAAACAGTTCGTCCTAAATGCCAACTATTGCCAACCATTTCCATGATAAGATTCGTTATAATTTTTTACTACTGACACTTTAATTTTTTTATTAAATTAAAATTAAATTAATGTTTTTGTTAGCGTAATGTTGTCTCATTCATACACAAAAGAAATTACATAAATTGGATTTGTCAATTGTTAAAAAAAAATGCAAGAATGTAAGTAAAAACTTTATTGTTTTACCTATTCCAATTAGCCCGACGATGTCAAATAGACGAAACTAGTCGCAATAATTAAGTAAATAAAATAGTGGAACTCGTACAAGAAGACTTTGATTAGTGTTAGAATGAAGTTCCATCAAGGAGTCACAACTTACAGTATAAATTATAAAAATGTAAGTACTGAAAATTGAGTTTCCTTCAAATTTTCTATAGAAAACGGCAATTTCATCTATCCTTTCTATCTTTCACTCTAATTACCGAAATATTCATTATCATTATTTTTTCATTTTTTTCCAGTTGACAATTTATTTCATGACATATACACATATATATTATTTTTTATATATTTTTCAATGCATGTGCTCGTAAAGGCTCACTTTTTATGCATCAAAACCGAACAGAAAGTCGATTATTTTGCCCTAGGGCTTTATTATTATTATTTTTTTTTAATTTATTTACAATGGTTGGCCAACCTGCAGCCTTTCCTGTGTACCATAAATGTTATACTTTTTTTCCACTGTTTAACGGCTCTGGATACAGTCCCTTTGAGCCAATCATAATTTAAAGTTCACAAGATTATATTTGTTTTATTTCCTCACACTATGCATTGAAAAACGTAGTATGATACACGGGCGTAAGAGTTATAAATTACTATTATTTATTTATTTGGTCTACCAACAGATGATACAATTAATCTAGCGTACAGTAGGAATAGAGTGTAACTCCAATTACAGGTAAACACTGCATGCTATAAAAATGAGAGGAGTGACGTGTGACGCCAGAGACGAACCCGTCTCGGCTCCAGAGCCAGAGACGTCTCGTCCTCCGCCAACCAGTGGTAAAGACCTAATATAATTAACACTCTTAATCTAAGTAGAATCAATCTAGTAACTGGCCACTGTAGGCTGAACAGACATCTGTCAATAATGAAGGTACAGGAGGACTCCTCTTGCCCGCACTGCGGCGAGGAGGAAACGAGTAAGCACTACTTAGGTGAATGCTTTATATATTCTAGCCTAAGATGGGAAGTATTTGGTAATGATCACATTAAAGAAGAAGACCTCAAGTACCTTGGGTACTCAGACATATTAAGATATATTAAGAGAAGTGGAAGATTTGAGGAGGGAATGCCACTGGGACAATAGGATACCAAAGCTCCAAGCAATGGGAACTGGATGGAATAGCTCCAACTGGAGAGCCGACCATCCGCCTGTGCCCAGCAGGCGTCCCACCTCTAAATCATCATAAATATAATTAACCTTACCATTAGAGACGAATGCCAGTGCCGCCCGTTGCTTCTTCCCGAACCCTCGAGCTATGGCCGCTCGTAGTTGAGGTCGTGACTTGCCCTCGCCACCATCAGATGCAGTGAACGGCAGCCCGCCAGTCACCATGCCGTACACTATCACGCCTCTGAAATGTTCATTTATTTATTTATTTTCGTGCTCGTAAAGGCCCACTTTATATGCATCAAAACCGAACAGAAAGTCGATTATTTTGCCCTAGGGCTTTATTATTATTATTATTTTTTTTTTTTAATTTATTTACAATGGTTGGCTAACCTCCAACTTTTACTGTGTACCATAAGTGTTATACTTTTTTTCCACTGTTTAACGACTCTGGATACAGTCCTTTTGAGCCAATCATAATTTAAAGTTAACAAGATTATATTTGTTTTATTTCCTCACACTACGCATTGAAAAACGTAGTATGATACACGGGCGTAAGAGCAATAAATTACTCGGTTACGTTTAAAACACTCGCTACGCTCGTGTTTTAAATCGTCCTCGTAATTTATTCCTTTTCGCCCTTGTAGCATAAACTACTATTTTATTAAAGAGCTCCAACTGCATACTCCGATTACAAACATCTACTTATTGACTATACATTAGTCCTGCAGAGTTATACAAACTATAGGAGCACACAGCCCTCGCATAATGTCACAAAGTTAAGCAGAAAAAAAAACTTAAATAAAAAATACAAACATGCAAAATTTTATTAATTACTACTAAATCATGAAATAATAAACTTGAACCAATTAAATTATTATTACATACGGCTTGAACACTCACGTGTGATTGTTGTTGACTATATGCCAACCGTTTCACCGATACAATTTTAGCATTATCAAGGCGAGTGTCGTTCTTAGGACGACGACGCGGCGTTCACCGTCGTTGTCAAACGGGCACTGGCAGTCGACGGTGAACGCCGCGTCGTCGTCCTAAGAACGACACTCGCCTTGATAATGCCAAAATTGTATCGATGAAACGGTTGGCATATAGTCAACAACAATCACACGTGAGTGTTCAAGCAGTATGTAATAATAATTTATTATGTCAGCTCACGCGAGTTTTAATAATATTATTGAACCAATTACTTAAAATAAAAGAAAACCTAAATTAAGCTTTAAGCTTAATTATGTGATACGTTTTTACCACAGAACTGTATGTTTTTACTGTTGTGAGGTAAAGAAAAATGTTGGGAGGTATACACTGAGGTGAACGTTCCGTCCTGTACAGTAAACTTGTTGTGGCCAACAACATCAACGTAATTTAAAAAAGTGCGAGTCAGACTCGCGTACCTAGGGTTCCGTATTGCGGATGATAAATTTAATTTTGTCATTTCTTTTCGTGAATTTCTCTACCGCTTTATTTTTCTTGTAATCTTTACGTAAACATAATTACCATGATTTTTTTCATATTTTTTGTCCCACCAGTTTTGGAGATAAGGGGGGGGGGGCATACATATTTTTGTGGTTTTTTAAACATTTCTCGAAACCACTGCCAGCAAATTTAGTAAAAGTACCTATATATTTTTACAATCAACTTTTTAATATCTACAATTTGATACCGATATAATAAATTAAATAGGATACATTATTTATTTTTCCCACTTTTGTTTTGGAAAAATGTTGAACAATTTAAATTTTTTCATATTTTTTTACACCGTGATATTTGGGCATATTAATGCTATTTCTGTGCCAAATTTCATGTCTTTATCTTTAACGGTGCTAAAGTTATGAGGCTGTGACATACGGACGGACGGACGGACAACGGAGTCTCACCATAACGGTTCCTTTTGTATCTTTTAGGTACGGAACCCTAAAAAGGCGAGTCTGTATTAGCTGCGCAGTCTGCGCCTGCTTTATATTCTTCTTCCTTATCGCACTATCGAGACATTATTGACACTTGCCTACTTCCGTCCATCTATCCATCAGCCTGTGTTAGTCCACTGCTGGACATACGCTTTTCCAATATTTCGCCACTCTTGGCACTCCGTCCTCCTCATTCAGCCGCCACCCACGTCCTTGGCTACTTAGCTGACGTGTATTGTAAACGTTTTCACAACACAACCAACTTCTAGTTGCGAGAAATAGGTATATAATGGATACCGAAACTCGTAGTCTTTTCAGGGGAACAACTTCAAATGGTCCTGGGCGAGGAAAGAGTTGGGATGGGGATGCTGTATTATGTGAGGTATCGTTCTAAATAAACTTTTTACTCGTGTAAGATGGATAGTCCAAGTATAGGATTCAAACAAAACCAAACCAGAACCAAACCAGATGCTTGCGCCCGATGGAGTATTTACCAGTCTAAGATCATATACAAGTCACGGACAATAAGGAGCATTCTAAACATATGTCAAAAGAAAGAGACGGTACTAACATGCTCCACAAGTCGACTTCCGGCCCGTACCGGCGTCCGTCGACAAACAACTCCGGCGCAGCGTACTCGAGAGAGCCGCACGGCGTCCGCAAGCCGCCACCCGTCGACCACAGGTTCGACAGACCGAAATCTGGAATCAGATGTACCTTGTTATGTAGATGTAGTGAGTGAAGTCGGTCGTGCTCTTTCTCTCTGGCGTCAGATAAAAGAGAGCGGAAGACCTTAACGTTGGCAATCGGTTTGTCGCGCTTTTTGTACCTTGTCTTATGCATACCTAGTGAGTGAAGTCAATCGTGCTGTTTCACTCTGGCGTCAAAAAATAGAGCGCGGTAGATCTTCGTTTGCTAGGTCTGTCCACTGCTTGACGCCATGCGAGTAAACGCAGGCGATGTCTGTCGCGCTCTTTCTTTATGCCTTCAGATAAAAGAGCACGGTAGACCTTCGGTAGCTTCGTTTATTAGATGTAGCTTTATACAAACATTGCAGACACAGCGAGCGAGCGTGGGCTATAAAAGGCAACTTTTGTTTATAGAGCCAAATTCATACTGGAGACTCGGTAAGCGGTCAGGACCAATTACCATTTCTTGCAGAATTCGAAAAATTTAATTTAGTATAGGAAGCTTAAATTTAATTTTGCGTTTCTCACCAAAGGGTCATTATAACTTGGTCCTGACCACTTACCGAGTCTCCAGTATGAATTTGTTTATATAGACAAAAGTCGCCTTACATAGTCTTATTAACACCTGTCAAGGTACACAAGGATGTAACTACACCAGTTTACACTCACCAACTATTTTGATGAACTGCTTCGTTGAATCCAACATGATGTTTTCCATTTTCAGATCTCTGCAATGAAAGAAGTATATTGAGAATATAGCTTGACAAGTTTACTAACAATAAAAAAGACCCGAAAGCAACAGGGGCGGTAAGCGTCCGTCACCCTTAGACCATGGGCACACCGCGCAAAAGCTTGTCAAGCTTTACGCCAGCGCCACAGCTTCAGGCTACTGGCGGCGCTTCTTGCTGCGCTTCCAGGTGGTTTTTTGCGACGGGCTTTGCCCTGCCACGACACCCGTCGGCGGCTTCCACCGCATCGGATGTATAGCGCGCTCGCTCGCTCAAAGCTCTCGACACTAGGTTCGTCCTGTGCGCTCGATCACTGGCGCGGCTCCCCGCCTACCCGCACACCGCCGTAGCGAGAGCGCAAGTCACTCGAAGCCGGACAAGACGCGCGAACGCCGACCTATGGCCGGCTCTATACAACTTCATACATTTGTTCTCTCCGCCGGCGCCGTCGCAAGAAGAACCGCTTGGCGCGCCTCTCGAAGCCTGAAGCTGTGGCCGACCGGTTAATAGAACTTTTTCCGATAAACGAAGCTGTCGTTTTATCAAATAATTTACTTCGGACCAAAAACAATTTACTGGTCGCAGTAAATAATGCAAATCGTATCGTAGCGTCATCTCTGTCGCACGAAGCACTAACAGTCCGGTGACAGAGACGACGCTCTACAAAGCCGAAGATAACCGAAGTGCATTATTTACTGGGACCTGTAACTTACCTATATATTATGCTGAGATGGTTCCATTTTATCAGAAGTATGATTTGTGTGTGTGTATCATGGATTGTATAGAAAGCAGAAATACGAATACGGGAACACGACCTTTGCCGAAGAGTGACGAAGATTAAATTCCTATTGTGCTGTGGAGCCAATCTTGAAATCGCGATAAAATATCAGCTGTTATACTTTTAGGTCAAGTAGTATGTACCTTTTCTAAAAATCCAGCCAAATTCGCGGCAGCGAAGAGAGACATGAAGTTGCTCTTACTGTCACGAGCGGCGCTAGCATCGCATCGCAAATCGACCAATAAAATTTAGTTTTCTGTCCATTATTTTCGATCCGAGGCATTTCCAGCTCTGCTAGAAGTAAACAGAAGTTCGTTACCTATGCACCACTCCTCTGGCATGCATATGTCTGACGGCGGAGACGAGCTGCGAGGCCAGTGTCCTGGCTCTGGTCTCGGGCAGGCCTCGCGCCGGGCCTCGCGCAGCCAGCACATGTGCACAGAGGTCGCCGCCTCCCGCCGCTTCCATCACTACGTACAGTCGAGGGCCATACTGGAGAAAATTGTGAATACCAACGTCAGAAAGTTCGCAATACACTCTAATACGAGTAATATTTAGCCGATTTATTATATATATATATATATACAGATTCTTACGAATATTATGTTAGAAATTAAATAAAAAAGAAAATTTTCGATATATATTTCGACCCATTTGAATCGTCTTACATTTGGTCACTTGGTGCCCACTACGGAGCCGGACTAAACAGACAACACTGACCGACAGACAGACCCTTCTCTACCTTTACCAGATGAGAGCAAAAAGGTAAATTAAATAGGTTAAGTTTGTCAATTTATTGTTAACTCTATTTTATTTATGATATTATTCCATATTCGACTGACGACGATCCCAAGTGGGTCGAAATATATATCGAAAATTTTCTTTTTTATTTAATTTCTACCATAATATTCGTAAGAATCTGTATATATATATATATAATAAAACGGTTAAAAAAAGCTTTTATTCAGTAATATTTAGGGTATTCCAAGCAATGAATTACGTTATAAATGAATGATAAACTCTAGGTTTTTAATGCTTTTGAGTGAATATTGTTTTAGAATGGGGATCCACAGGCAAAGCTAACTACAGATGTCGCTAGCATAGGTCCGACCAATAAATACTACGGTCTGGCTATCAATTTGTTATTGTTATTGTGTTATTCATTTTTAATACCGGGTTTTTGGGGAATAAATTAACATCATTTTACACAATAGCCATAATTCCAAGAAATTAATCGAAAATCTCAAAAAATTACGCAAAAACCTTAATAATATACTGAAATGACATATTTTCATGGCCGGATCGACGATGCACCATCTACAGGGATAGTTTGACAGTATGGATCCCCATTTTAAGCAAAAGAATTACCTTCGATAACTTTTCCCTTTCCATAAAACTCTTTAGTCACAGCGCAATAATTCACATCCCTCGAAAAAATCTTTTGGTAAGATTGAAAACCGATTCAAAAGGAGACGGTCAGTTCCCCATAAGCAAAATGCCTTAAGAGAGTACACAAATATATTGTGGTCAATGATAAAGAACAATTTCAAAATAACACGGTTTGACTATCCATTTAAAACGAACACCATCTTTTAATAACTTTTTATGATAAATCGTTTTTATTTTGAGGTTATTTTCATATGGCATTGCGAAAATAAACTTAAGCGCGTTTGAAACGTTCATAGTTGTAACAATGTTTCACGATGATTCTGATATATTTAAAAGGGTCATGCTCGAATGTCAGTCGTAATTAATCTCTATCAAAATCCAGAAGAAAAGCATGAATCGTGAAATAAAAGCTGGGACTGCCGATTGCGTCACGCATGACTCTTATCAAAGCACGCTGGAAGCGTAGTTTGTAGACTACTTGGTAGATGGCGCTGCGACATTAAGTACTTATTTATTTTAATATCTGTGTCCGTGTTATTATAAAAGTGAAACTAGCTACGAATAAATCTAACAAAAATTATAGTATACATTTATTTCATGTACGCGGTTAAGGCCGTTTCTGACCGTCTCCTTTGTAAAGTAATTTTCAATCAAAGTGCTGTTGTACATTAGTCATTAGTATAGATTCCAAAATGTTTTTGTTCTGAGAAGTGTCCTCACCATCATAGTTTCGTAAAGAGCAGCGATGCATGGGTGTCGGAGCCGCGCCATGACTCTTGGCTCTCGGTGAAGGTTGCGTCGAGCATACTCCTCTTTTATGCTTGTCAAGTCGATTATTTTTATTGCCACCTACAAATGACGATGAAACCTTCGGTTACAAATTTGAGAAAATCTCTCTAAGCGATAGTTATGTCACAAATGGGTCAATTACAGCGCTGCGCTTTATACTTAATGCTATATGCGAAAAAATACGGGTGTTTCTTTTCTGTGTATTTCATGAAATACAGGGAAAATTTTAATAAATTTCTAATTTCTAATTTCTAATTTTTAATAAATGCATTTTAACTATATAATCTAGGGTTTTGAAATTGGAAAACATGTTTGGATAAATTTTCCTCGATATAAATAATTGTTGAAATGAGGTCTTCAAACACTTTTCCTCTTTGTTTGACGAATAGGAACCATATACAGAACTCAAACATATTTTATTAGGTGTGTTTCAACAATATCTAGAGATTTGATATTTGAAATTTTGCTAACCATTTTAGTTTTTTAATTAAAAATATAAAACCAACTTTTTTCCCTTTTGCACTGAATTCGCCCCCCTCACACTGCGCGATTTTATATATAATATGGTATTGAATGTCATTGCATGTATGTATTTAGAATGCATTTAGAAAATCCACACAGAATGGTTAGTGTTTCAAATACTTTAATAATTTGGGCGCGTCGGACTCGCGCACAAAGGTTTCCGTAATCCGTACCACCACACAATACGGGTACGGAACCCTAATTTTTTTATGGTACATAATAACAATATAGATACCATAGCAACATTAATGCGACAAAAACAAGCCGCTAAGTGCCTGGCAAACAATTTGCGGCTCCCACTTACTACGGAACCCTAATATCTTAACCGCTATATATTTTTCTGTAATCTTTACGTACCTAATCAATCGCCTATTACCATGACTTTTTTCATATTTTTCTGTCCTCTTGTTCCGGTGTTAAAGGGGGGGGGGGGGGACATGAAAACTTAAAAAAATGCTACTTTTGCATACTTTATGTTCGCATCTTGTATGTTCAGAACTTGTACGTCACTTCCGTGATCGACTTCAAGGCATTTTCGTATTTAAGGGGCTCCACAATGCTAAACATCTGTTTTGTATTGGATTCAGTTCCGTCAATGTAGATCGTAAAAATTTGAAAAAATTATGGCATGTTTTTTGACTCAAGACAATTATTAATTACACTTTATAAATAAACATACTTTCAATCTTCAATTAATTACATAAAAAAAAAAAGCATGAATTTCACGAAAAAAGCGATGCAGTTTCCATGTTTCAAAACCGATTGAAATGAAACCAACACACGCAGATACTAACTAGAAAAAAACATCTTTATTACATAAAGAAATTATGGTTAATGTCCTAATGGAGCCGCGATTTCTCAATAACTGAAGTTTTGCGTGCGCGGCATCTGGTTAGAGCAGGGTAGAGAATCAAAAAACAAAGGCGTTAGAGCAGGATTGAATTTTAGCATTGTGCAGCCCCTTAAGACTGTACCTGAGCCTAGAGCATGACCAACTCCAGGCTATCTAGGATTCGTTTAAAGAAATTCGGACTCCCCTTGTATTTATATATTTGGTTTATTAATCTTTTCTCTAGGGATCTTACGTATAAACAATGTACTAAGATTTATACTTTTGCCAAAAAAAAATGTTTTGCACCCTCTTTCTTTTGGTTTTCAAACGTTCGCTTCAAGAACGCGGTTAAGAGATCAACTTGATTTTTTTTTCATAAAATAGGTAATAGAAATATGAAGGTATATCACCTAAATTCAATATTTTTTTCCTACAAAATATTTCAGTGTAAGCTAAAAACACACCAATTTGTTGTTTCGCTGCGTGATCACTAGTATTACGCGTGCAAGAAAAAGAGGCCAAAGAGCCAACATATAATCGCCTCTATGAAAAACAAATACAGTCTTTGCCATTAGACTTATTGTGCTGGACGGGTAATAAAAAAGTTGCTAGAGTATGTCATCCTCTTAATGCTAGACGATAAAAGTTCTTTTGTGAAATGAATTTTGAGAGAGCTTATTGACTTGATCTGCGTATAGTTTAATTTCTTATTACAGATTATTATGTAAAAAAATTAAATTACCTCGTTAGTGATTGCGCTGTCATCGCTCATCCATCATTGACATATCATTTATTATTAGAAATCCAAAATCTATGATTATTAGAGATGTAACGAATAGTGATTTGGCCGAATACCGAATATTCGGTGGCCGAATATTTAGTGAGAGATCTGTGCATTTCGCGCGTACACTCGTACAGCTTACCTGTCCCGGTACGGGGGCACGCGGGGGCGACGAGATGGCGGAAGAAAGCTCATTTTTGAGCACATCGTGCGTGTCACGGGCGCGCTGTATTTGTGTTTTTTACTTTTTTGATCGCACTTTGTGTTTGATTTTGTAAAATACAAGTTTTTTACAACGAACAATTTAAAATGGCTTCAACTTCTAAAAAGTCGTCCGTTTGGAAACATTTCGAGATTTGTAGTGAAGATAAGTATAAGTTTGCTGTGTAAAGTAAAGATCTCGCGAGGTGGAGAAGCAAAAAAAGTTTGTTACCAGCAAATGCAGAAAAACTTATTTTTATTCACCATTATCTGCCTCTGATAAATTTTAAATATTAAATATTATCGACTTAAGATATATGGCTTGTAAAATAAATAAGATAAAAAAAAATATATATATTATCGACTGATGACGGCCCCATACTGTGGGCCGAAATATTTCGTTTCAAAATGTTTTATTATTGATATTACTATAATTAAACAATAAAAACAAATATTTAAAGCTTAAAAGAGCAAAACATATCTTTATTCATATTTTAAATATTAATTATACTTACGTAGTTATTTATATAGGAGATTGTAGTGAATAAGTGAACAAAAATAAGTGTTTCTGCCAACTTACCAAATTTCAAATTTCTGATTAAAATGCGTTTTTATTTTCATTTATTTGTATAGCAGATTGTAGTTAATAAAAATAAGTTTTTCTGCCATCTTACCAAATATATACTTTCTGATTAAAATGTGTCTTTATTTTCATTATATATTCGGTATTCGGTCCGAATACCGTCTACTATTCAGCCGAATACCGAATATTTAAAAAATGGCCGAATACCGAATATTTGCCGAATATTCGTTGCATCTCTAATGATTATTATCTATTCCCCCTTAATTAAGCAAAGAGGCGACTTAAGACATCTATTTGATTGATTAAAGAGACGACTTGATAGGTATCCACTTAAATAATTTACGGTGGTGTGTCTGACACCACCTGCTGCTATTTTTGTATGAGGACCCCCTTTGATTCAATTTATTATTTGCCGTGATAGAGGTCATAGTAAAAATGTATTCTGTGAAAATTTCAACTGGTTACCTATAACGGCTGAAGCTGTAGAACCCTGTGATATACAGACGGACAGACAGAAATAGGGTCTCGTTTGGCACCCTTCGAGTACGGAACCCTGAAAGTGGACTAGCAAAGAATGTTTTGGTCTTAGGTAAGGAAGGCGGAGAGGCGGGAATGTTTCCATTTGTATTTCATTAGAGACTGTTGCTTTGTGTTGTAAATAAAGAACAGGTATTGCTTATCTATTAGGGATTTTGATAAAAACTTGGTAAAGATTGTACAATTACTGATCAGCTGATCGATGCTGTCACTATCTGTCTTTCAATAGCTAACACAAACTAGGTGTTCTACATTTACCTTATTCCCAATGATCCTATGCGTGGCCTCCTCGACCCTGGCAAAATGGCCCTTCCCGAAGACCTTTCCAGTCATGTGGTAGTTCCCTATGCTCACCACTTCAGAATTCCTTGTTATTCCGTTCATAGTGGAGTTTATAGTTACACTGCACTCACAAATTTCGATGCATAACTGTCCGAATATCTTCACTTTAATAAGTAAAATCTATGTTTTTATTTTATAGAAACTTTCCAATATATTTGTAAACGTCATAGTAATTTCAGGTCAGTGTTTGGGTACCATCTTTTGTTTGTGTCTTTTTGAAAATAGAAATGGATCAGTGTCGGTAGAGCAGCGGGCGTGTGACATTTAAAAAGACTATTTTTAACGGCCTCTGTAATCGTTTGATTGACAGTGGAATGATGGACTCCTTGGTTTATTGACTGTCTTAGCTTCACGACGTTTGTTTTGGGAGCTGGGTGGCTTATCAAACAAACGAACTACCATTCTACTACTTTTTTGTAATAGCCCCGTATGACGCAGCCGAAACGCGGTGGTAGAGTAGTTCTCGATCTTTGGTTCCGGGTCAAATTCTGCCTAAATAGCATGCACCAATCATTGGCGTAACTAAGATTGGTTGTTGAGGGGGCCCGGCTCCCAGCTCCAAATCATGAATCGATCTATTATGGTCCATCCACTGCTGGCCTTTCCAAGATTACGCCACTGTTGGTGGTCCTCCTGTAAGAAATGCCCATACTGACACACGCTGGACAGGCGGGTTGGTGAGTGCGGTGCCAAAACCCTCGCACCTGTGACGCTGCTGCCCACCACTAGTCTTTTTATATGAAAGCCGGCAATTGGGGATGGATATACTGCCATAAATCGGTATCAGGCATGGTGAGCGCCACCTGAATGTGCCTGTCTTACTCTCAACCGAATAACTTCGGGGGGGGGGGGCGGGGGTTTGTGAATAAGATGGTGGTACCTCCACAGTCGAGCCATCAACTCTATCACCTAACATTTATGTGACCGTTATAAGATAAATAGAGATAAACGTCCATACAATGAGATCAAGTCTTTATTTAATTCGAAGTAAACATTCTTAGTGTATTGCATTAGGGTCAAATATGGATCCTTTCTTAGTGGATGCCTACACTATATAAGGTATCTATATGCAAAATTTCAAGTCTATAGGACCAGCGGTTTAGGCTGTGCGTTGATATATCAATCAGTCAGTCAGTCAGTCAGTCAGTCAGTCAGTCAGTCAGGACTTTGAATTTTATATATACAGATTAGTGGAAAGTGGGATTGTACACAAAAACATAACATTTAGAAATATCATGTACAATGTACATAGGCCAGCTTACCTCTAAGCCTCTAAGAAGAGATTTCTTTCAGCAAACCTGGATTGATAAATATTATTTATACTACACCTGCTCGGAAAGTACCTCCTTACTTTTTTGAAAACGATGCAGAAAATACGTCATTACTGTCATACAAATATGCGGGCGGAAAAAGTGTATGAAAATTCATTGTTAACGTGCTTGACCGGGCAGAAAAAGTATATGGAAATCCATTGTTAACGTGCTGTTTTTTTTTTAAATAACATAAAGAATGAGCAAGTGGTCAAGTGGCCAGTATTATTTTGCGAACTCGTACATAAAACTCGAAAAATGATACTGGCCACTTGCTTTTCCTGTACATAATAAAAAATGAGAAGGAAATAAAAAGTGACAATCGCACGCGAGTCAGTCGTTTTCTTTTATTGTATCTTGATTAAGGCGATATGTAAAAGTTTTAGCGTCCCTTTTACTCCATATGCGAAAAAATCCTCAGTGCGAGAGGGACGGATTCGAGGAAAAGTAGCAAAACGTCGGTTTTTTATTAATATAAAATATACTAAAGTTGCTATAAAAATTTCGTTTAACCACGTTCTAGATACTGTGACAATCCATCTAATAAAATATAATTGCAGTCCATATGTCATTCCAAATTGTCAAACCAGGAGAATTGGTGTCGAAAAAGTCCTCATTTCAATCAATATTTCTATCGAGCCGAATTTCTCCAATCACGTTTCTGTTCTAACAGATCCATAGAAAAAGAGTTCAAAAATAATATACTATTTTATCAAAATAATACATTCTTTACTGAAGAACTGCACGTTCTAAAAGTGTCGATTTTTTTTCCGTAGCGCCTTAAAAGTAAAGTTTACTATTTCCTCGCAGGTGTAGTATAAAGCACTATGTATCACTCGGGAGAAAGTGCGATTCCCCTTTCTTCCCTCGGTGAACAATGTACTATTTCTGCATTCAAGTCTTTTTATCATTTTTCAGTACTCCTGAATAAGTTTAAATTTTCAGACAAGGACTTAACAAAATCATTCATATACCTATACAGACAAGTATAGCGTAACCAATATCGTTCCCTAGAACATGCAAGCCTCAAGAAATTCAAATAACTTGACACTTCCAATTGTGCCGAATTTAATGGAATTTCCGTCGTTATAACCGGAGGGAGCTGATTTTCATAATGTGAGCTCCATAATAAATCCTATTAGTGGCAGAACGGAGAGCTTTGAAAGTGCAGCTAGGGAAACTCTCTAGCAGTAAACAATCTTACGTCTTTATAGAAAATACCCCAATTGTTTGTTACCAAAGACTAGAGGATTAATCTTTTCCCCCTATTGTCCTAAATTCCTCAATCACGCTACAATAATTCTGTACAGTTCATATTAGAACATGTACTTATAAGGTTATACCAGGGAGGGATTAGGGAACCGGTATTGTCCTGTTATATGGAAGTCTGTAAAGTTTATTTTTATGCATCAAAACTGAACAGAAAGTCGAATATTTTGCCCTAGGGCTTTATTATTTTTTATTTTATTTATTTACAATGGTTGGCTAACCTGCAGCCTTTCCTGTGTACCATAAATGTTATACTTTTTTTTTCCACTGTTTAACGGCTCTGGATACAGTCCTTTTGAGCCAATCATAATTTAAAGTTTGTTTTATTTCCTCACACTATGCATTGAAAAACGTAGTATAATACACGGGCGTAAGAGCAATAAATTACTCGGTTACGTTTAAAATACGAGCATTTATTCCTTTTCGCCCTTGTAGCATGAACTACTATTAAAAGCGGCATTGTCCAATCGGAAGGAAGTACGTGTACGCTAGTTTATGCGCAATTTAGGTATGTGAATATATTTATTTATTTATTTATTAGGTGACTTTGCAAGATATACTCACAGTGGCGTATTTTAAGATTCGGCGCGAAAAAGATTCGAACGAGAAAAAAGCAAAAATATTTCAATTGTAAAATTAAATTAAATCCAGTTGTGTGTTGTTTTGGGCTGATAATGATGATAATAAATAAAAAAAACTCTAAAGGGCATACAAAGAAATAAATACCGTTTATTCAATATTTAAGTAATTGTGTTTTTCGATGTACAATCGATAGGTAACGATTGATTATGAAAGGTGCCCAAAGCTGAGGACATGGTGCAGCGTGACACGATGTTTTTGCGATTAAACAGTACGTCACGCTCCTTGCACTTGTGATTCAAATAGTGGCGTCGCGCGCGATTAAGGCGATTACCGTCGCCAAATTAGCAGCTCGATGTTTGTCTGTATGAATATCGACGGAAGCGACATTGAAATAACGTTCAAATCAGTGCACAATGCGTGGTGGCTGTTACGACGCTCGCTGCGTCCTTGAAAGGGCAAAATAGGAGATAATAATACTTTTCACATGGGCGTCATTGTTCGATTGAATAATTCTATGTTATATTTATAGCTATCAAGTTTATCTATTTATCAAAGCATAAATGAATTAATCATCTAAGCCGCTTAGGAGCAGTAAGAAATTTAAGCCAAAAAACACCATTCAGTTGAAACAATTTTTCATATAGAAGTTTTGGTGGTACGAAAAAGAAAAATGTTGCATATGTTGACCTAGAGTTGATAATCCATAATACATTTTTTCAATATTTTTGGTTTGGCCATAAAAGAGGAGTAGGCTTTAGAAAGTACCCATTTGGCGGTATTATTGGCCTTAAACACTATGCTACGCCGCCAAGAAGAAGAGTTTAAGGACCAACAAAGAAACTATGTAAAGTCATATCACACCGAACTAAATATATTGGAAATACGACCTTTTCCGAAGATTGCCGAAGATTCCTACCCGGAATATTTCTAAGGTACTGCTGTAATTCCCGTTATTTTCATAGTAAGTATTTCCCTACAATTTCGGTGTTGGATTTCTTGGTCTGTAAGTATACTTGATAGTAATTCAATTAAACTTAATATTACCTATTTTTTCTTTTGTTAAATTATTGTTATAAAATATGTAAGTATTTCTTGTTTTACCCAAAATTTGATTACAAGCGGCCTTACAATGTAAAAAACACACACCTACACACCTTCACACTCTCATGCATTACACACCACACTCACAAACATACACATACTCATCCTCCCTAGTACTGATCCCAAGACTTCGGTCGTAGGGCTAGGGAATCTCAGTCACACCTATACACACCATCCCTCACTTATTCACATACATTAGTACCTAATCATATATTGTATTAATTAAGCTAATCATAAGTTTGCTGTCCACTATGGAAGAGCGGAGTCTCCTACTACAGGTATTATTTTACTTAAAAGGAGGCTCCAACAACCTGTAAATACCCATGATTGTGTAATAGTAGTTTATGCTACTAGGGCGAAAAGGAATAAATTACGAGGACGGTTTTAAACGTAACTAAGTAATTTATTGCTTTTACGCCCGTGTATCATACTACGTTTTTCAATGCACAGTGTGAGGAAATAAAACAAATATAATTTTGTGAACTTTAAATTGTAATTGGCTCAAAAGGACTAGGTATCCAGAGCCGTTAAACAGTGGAAAAAAGTATGACATTTATGGTACACAGGAAAGGCTGCAGGTTAGCCAACCATTTTAAATAAATAAAAAAATAATAATAATAAAGCCCGAGGGCAAAATAATCGACTTTCTGTTCGGTTTTGATGCATAAAAAGTGGGCCTTTACGAGCACATGCATTGAAAAGAAATAAATAATTTTGTATTTGTATTTGTATTGGTCTGGCGATCAGTGACTTCTCCACCGTGTGTACAATAATAGTTTCTACAAACTGCAGGTGTGCAGAGTTGCATTGCGGTGGGAATTTGCATCTTTAGACGATGAAAATGCATTTGGAATTATTTTGATATTCACAAAATGCTCTGTGTCTCATTACGTTTTGGTAGGTTAAGAGACAGGCGAGAGAATTAATGCTTAATTTGACGGTTTAAGGAAACAAATAAGTCAGCCAAAGTGTTAATTACATAGGTACTACTTTTAACGTCTTAAAGCCACCGAAATTGTGTGGTTGTGTGGTTTATTTATCTATAGTTGTGCTGCGTCGGCAGCCAAGGCGGACGACGAGAAACTTATGTATTTATTATTCTAAACCTGTGCATTAAGCGAGCGGGGCCCACATGCTCAACTTAATCTGCGACATCCGTCTCGCAAAAACTATTTTTTTTCTATTCATGCCTACCCGCGGGGCCCCCCCTACGTGTGGGCCCGGGGCGGACCGCCCCTACCGCCCCCCCCCCCCCCCTTAGTCCGCCATTGCACCGAATAAGACAAGAGGCTATAAGATATTTCGGGAGTGTATGTAGTTCCCTGAAGTTGATAAACACATCAAAATAAGTAACTACAATTCGGTTTTTTACATTTTATGTTTTTAGGGTTCCGTACCCAAAGGGTAACCAACGGGACCCTATCACTAAGACTCCGCTGTCCGTCTGTCTCTCCGTCTGTCACCAGGCTGTATCTCATGAACAGTGATAGTTAGACAGTTGAAATTTTCACAGATGATGTATTTCTGTTGCCGCTTTAACAACAAATACTAAAAAACAGAATAAAATAAATATGTCCATACGACAGGCATGTTTTTTTTTTGCCGTTTTTATAGATAATGGTACGGAGCCCTTCGTGCACGAGTCCGACTAGCACTTGGCCGGTTTTTTTTTAAACGCTGCAAATTGTAAAGAATTACCTGTTTGTCATTTATTACGGTAACCAAGGGCAAAACGAAGACCTTAATAGGCCTCTGCTGTCCGTCTGTCTGTAATAATAATGAAAAATGTAATAACAATGGCATGTTCTGAATTTGAAAATAAAAATACTTTCTTACTAAATAATTTATTAAATAAATGAAAAAATCTTTAATGAAAATAAATGTTACAGTTACATATTGGTTCCAGGCTAGAATTCTCTGTCCAATGGGTAGCCAGAGAGCCTACTCCGAAGTGACAAAATTCGATCGAATATCGTGCGTCAGAGATGGACGTATGCTCGAACGATAAACGATCGACCGAAACTTTTTGGGAGTACCGGGCCAGGCTTCTTTCGTATAGTAAGTAGGTAGGGTACATTTGCAACTTATGCTTATGACTAGTTTAAAATAAGACTAATTAACAATAAATGAATCACACCAATCGAACAATATTAGTGCGGGTAGGTACCTACTCATTCGTGCGAGTTATTTCCTTATTTTGAAGTGTTTTTAGATCGTATATTCCGATTAGGTATATTTTTTTTACCAATATGTGTCCTGCGTGTAGAAGTTCGTATATGTAGTGGTGATCCCAATTTACATTTGTGAGGGTATTGTACCGTTGGCAATTCCACTATCTGAATTGTTATTGGGAGAGTCGGCAACGGCAAGAGCGCCTGATCTACGGCTCCCTATTGTTGCAAACGGTACCTGTACTGCTCCGAATTTAGGACAGCACAGCATGTGAGGATAGCTCAGGTGTTTTTACGGATATACGGGTTTTAATACGGCACACTATGTAAGCTTGTCTTGTCGATGTACGTAACGTAACGTACTGCATTCCACGAGTCGAACTCCTAAGAAAATCGCCCGTGACCTTCATTAGCCAATGTGTTTTTTAAGATTGGTTTACATGTCAGGTCTTTTTCACCTTGTATTTGCTGTGTTCAGTACGTTCATAGCTTTTGCAGTTATCAAATGTGCGTGTTAGTGAAAAAATATAAAAGATATCTGATACATGTGTCGATTCGGTGTGATACGATTTAACTTATTTGACAGGACTAAACTTAATTCAAGTGTTCTGTCTTCTTCTTTCTGTATTGAAAAGCCAAAGAGAGGCTCAAAATAAGGTTAGTCCTGTCAAATAAGTTAAGTCGTGTTACACCGATTCGACACAATTGTGGACTCAGTAGTGAGAAAACTTAAAAGACGCCTCATTTCGACAACAGAAAATCTTCAATTTGCAATGAGTTTCTCTGACGATTTTCACGTCTCAACGTGATGAGCCCTATCACTCTAAGGAAACCTGCATGCCCTAAAAAGCGTGTAGTTGTGCCCGAGAATTTCTTTATTCATCAAGATTTTCATTTAACTAATGCCTGACATAAAAAATACCTTTATAAAATTTGGAAATGTAGAAAATTAATAATCAAATCGTAACAATGAAAACATTTAAAATTATGTATTCCTAATACTCACACACATATTACAATCAGTTCTTTATTAAGTAATATAATATCAAAAATAGAAACTCTTACGGTAATTAAGTGTCTGTCAGTTTGTGTGTCCATGATTATGACTAAGGTGCAATAAAAAAGGTAAAAAATTTAGTTTAATGCTACATTCACACGCGCGCCGTGCAGCCCGGCGGGCTGCCTGGCGGGCTGCACGGCATGCAGCCCGTCCCGGGCCGGCGGAAATTCAAGCTGTTCACACGCACGCCGTCGTGTCAGTCAGTGCCAGCATGGCGGGCAGCGAGGATCTCGGTGTTGTTGCTGCCATATCCTTTGGCTTAACTTATTTTTATTGGAAAAAGAAACAAAATGATGAACGACGGAGAAAAAGACTGCAAAGAAGGTGGTGGATGATAAAAGTTCACAGAAATTATGTTTATGGAATTTATGTTCGGGGTTCCATAATATTTCTTCTTCCTGGTAATATTCCAGGAACGTCAAGATTGTCTCGTTTGACCATTCCGCCATGTTGTAATCTCCGATCGTAGCGACTTTCTTAGCAACGTTGAAGATCCACTCGTCGCGAAAGCGCGGGCGGGAGAGACTGACTGCCCGCGCGCGTTTAAACAGTCACCGGGCGCCCGCACATTCATCCTTTGAACTTTGCCAAAAAACCGACACTCGCCCGATTCGCGGCATTCACGTTCACAGGCGCGTTCACGGGCTCGGGCGTACCGTTTACACGCTCGTGAATGTGAATGTGCACGTTGAATGTCGAGTTAAACGCGTGCGTGTGAACGTACCATTAGAAATGTGATGTTTCAATGATATGAACCGCAGCTGCGTACGTTCTTTCGTTTTGATGCATTATTGTCTAGCACGTTGTTATCTCGACTGTCGGTTTTAGTGACTTCGATAGCTTTTTAAGATATTTTAAATAAAAGTAAGTAAAGTAATAAAAAGGATGTAGCTTCAGCTTTAGTTATTCCAAAAAGTGGCGACAGCGGTGCTGGTATAAAATTTGTGTCACGCCATCCCCGTGGGTTTTTTAGACCACAACTTCTAAAATACGGCTTTACGGGTTTTCGAATTAACACATTAACATAACTTAATCTAAGCGAATTAGGGCATGTAATTATTCGCAGATTTTTACTATCCGGATAACGGATAATGTATTATCCGGATAACCGGATACTTCTGGTAAAAATTAAGGGTAGTAAGAAAAGCTCCGAAAACTAAATTAAAATCACCCAAAAAAACGGCCTACCGCAAACATCTTGAAAAAAAAACCGGCCAAGTGCGAGTCAGACTTTAGTCAGAACCTAGGGTTCCGTATTGTGGATGATAAATTTAGTTTTATCATTTTTTTTCGTGAATTTCTCAACCGCTTTATTTTTTCTGTAATTCTTACGTAAACGCGTATTACCATGATTTTTTTCATATTTTTCGGTCCACCAGTTTTGGAGATAAGAGGGGGGATATACATTTTTTTATAGATTTTCAAGGATTTCTCGAAATAGATGCAATTAAATATAGCCAAACTATATATTATTACAATAATCTTTTTAATACCTACAATGTGATACCCATATTGTATTTTTATAATTTTTTTTTCATTTATTTTACTTTTTTTATATTTTTAAATCACTATAGTTTTCCCGGTTATTGGTCAGTTATGATCTATAGTGGACATTTTTTTTCATATTTTTCGGTCTACCAGTTTCGGACATACACATTTATGTGGTTTTTTTAAAGATTTCACAAAACCAGTGCCAGTAAATATAGTAAAAGTATATACTTTTACAATCACCTTTTTAGTGTCTACAGTTTGATACCCATATTGTATTTTTAGGATATTTCTTATTTTTCTCACTTTTGTTTTGAAAATATTTAAAAGTTTCCAATTTCCAACTATGTAGGCAAATTAATGCTATTTTTGTGCCAAATTTCATGTCTTTATCTTTACGGTGCTAAAGTTATGATGCTGTGAAATACGGACGGACGTAGATTAGACTTTATTTTATCGAAACAGTGATTTCTTAAAATATTCAAAAAATATTTTATCCTTAGTTGTTTATAAATAATGAACAGAAAATCACTTCTACTATCCCACAAATTTATTTAATACTTCCTGACCGGTTTCGCCTTTATGGCATTATCAAAGGAATTAATATAAGATCTTAATTATTAAATATAATATTAATATAAGAATATAAGATCTAAGAGTGCTCGACCAGGCCGCCCCAGAAGGACGTATGCTGACCAAATCGGGGAGGTATTGAAGGGCAATGTCAAAAGTAACCGGAATAGAAGAGCTTGTGTGACTAAGATTGATGCATGTGTGATGTGTGTAAGAGGTGACAGAGGTGTGTCAGGATCGTAGCAGATGGAAATCTGTAGTTTCTGCCTACCCCTCTTTTGGAGACAGGCGTGAGTATATGTATGTATGAGTAATAAAAAAAGTTGCTAGGCTAGGTCATACTCTGAAAACTTTCACATGGAAGTTTTTTCTTTCACTTATTATATTGGTGTTCAATAAAGAGTAAAAAATTATACCAAGTCTCGTAACACTTTAACTGTAAAAAGTTTTGAGTTAGCTAAACTTTGATAGCATATAATTTCTATACTAATATTTGTTAGAAGCTAGTAATTTGGGAATTTAGTGATGTACGTTAGGTGCAATCTGTAACGTAATTTTTAAGGTTATGCTTGCATTTGCAAAAGACGCTTCCAGAAAAGAGGCCCCGGGCATAGTAAAACCAGAACAGTAGTTTAACTCACGCCCCGTACGAGACTTAAATACCTACTTTTGCAGGGTTGTCCCTTCTTTTAGTTTCGTATCATTGTTCGTAGCTAATAAAAAATCAATACTTAAAATGTTTTGAAGCCGATTATGACAAATGAGCTATCAATCGACGATGTAGTGAAACATCCAAACATACATACCTACTACAAACAAACATACATTCATATCATACATAATAAACATATAGACACTATAACTCATAAAGAAATCTTACTTGCTTATCTTAATTATTGTAAGAAAAAATATTGGCTCCTGAACTTTACTTTAAAAACATGGGCATCGTCAAAGGGGGAAGGGGGTAGCTGTCCCCCCCTAGAGATTCGAAAAACTTTTGAGATTTTAATAACAAAGTAGTCGAAAAATTCGCGAGGAACACAAGAAGATTATCTTAAAAACTTAAAACTAGTTTATTTTACCTACAATTTATGTCATTTTGCCCCCTCTGGCGATGCCTTTGCTTAAAAATCTTTGTGATTGTTACCTAAATTAATCAGTTAAATTCATTAAAGTACATAATAAAATTTAAGTATCTAATCAAACATTGGCTCCTAGTCTAAAATTAAAAAATCTTTGCGATTTCAACCATATCAGCTCCACGTTTAAAAACACCTTGAATAATTAACCAACATAGCACAGTTATGATCATAGGACCTATGTTAAATGTGAACAAAGAAAATACGGTTTACATTTCACATTATCATTTATATATACCATCAATTTTTATTCACCTTTCTTGTTGAGTAGGTATTGAGAAGAACGATAATTCTGGATTTGAGGAATTATTATTGAGGCATCCGAAGACAGTACGATATGTTCGATTGCCTACTGTCGACATACTTGAATTGGTCTTGATTGGTTGAGACTTGACTGAGCGCGACCGCGGCGTGTCCCCGACTAGCACCGGCCTTGCATACCGAGATATTGCTGTTGTGTGCGTACTGTAGTTCGTGCGTACTAGCACGCACACATGTTAGCCGCGCAATGTACCTTTGGTTGAAGATAAACTACTGTTCTGGTTTTACTATGCCCCGGGGCTGGCGGCCGGTTGTGCTCGACTTGGTGGGGCCACTGCCGTGACCCCTGATCTGTTTACTTATACAAGGTGAATTTGTGAACATCGTCCAAATTCATACTTGAGCCTTGGTAAGTGATCAGCATCTTAAACCAATAACGATTTTTGTAAAATTCATAAAATGAAATTTCGACTTCCCATAGTGATTCACTCAGGACTGGGAGTGAATTACTATGGGAAGTCGAAATTTCATCATACGAATTTCACAGAAATTGTTATCGATTCATGATGCTGATCACTTACCAAGCCTCCAGTATAAATATGGACCATGATGGAAAAGTCACCTTGTATAGAGTCCCAATGAAATAAATTAACATTATATCATGGATGGATAAATCGCCAAGTGTTCAAACTAAAATGTCGTTGGTTCAAACATAGAAATTTATTTCTGTCATAGTTCCAACGAAACAAAGTCTCAAAAGTACCAATCCATTTGTCTTTAATATTTCCGTTATTCTTAATATTTTGCTTTAATAGTTTTCCCGGTTTTCCCGGCCATTTGTCCCCGGTACCTGGAGAAATCAGTGATCTTGGTTTACGCCACTCACGGAAGCTCTTTACATGTTCCCCAAAATGGATTTATTGAGACAATGACGACAACATCGACATAAAAGAAACTAAGTAATACGGGTTATTTTCAAGTTCCTCCATTCTTTTATTATATAAAAGATAGACACTGGTTTTGATTCTGCATAACACGTCTCAACTTATTTGACAGGACTAACCTTATTTAAAGCGTCCTGTCTTTTTCTTTCTTTATCGAAAAGACAAGGACAGAACGCGTAAATTAAGTTTAGTCCTGTCAAATAAGTTAAGATGTGCTTCACCGAATCGATACCATTGCCTACATCAGTTCTCAAAATCATCCATGGTTTTATTATTTGTACACCTTGCCATTCCTATCTATTTTGAGCCTAAATAGTTACAGTAAGTAGATACAATGAATACAGTCAAGGTAAATTTCTGTACACGTAGTACCTATATTTTTAATGAAAATTGTAATGAATAGTAGGTATGCTCTATTTCTTAGATGGCGTTAGTCTCTCAATTCATTATAAACGCTATGTTACTATAACCCCCGGTGTTACGTAAGCAGCCGATGTTGTGCTTTACGAGCCATTGTAACTAAACGTAAAGCGGAGGTCGATTCCTATATGACGAATGATCTTGTCACCATTTTTTTTTTGAAAGAAAGAAAGAAAATCAATTTATTGGCACGTTTACAAAAAAGAAACTTCTAGCTAACACAGTAGAAAAAGGTTTACTTAAGTAGGGAGTAATATATAGATAAAAATAACAACAAGACAAAAGGATGTAGCTCAGCTATGTGCCATCCAAAACATGCTTTGGTTGGCGCTGGTTTTTTGACAGACATATTTTCTGACAAAGAGTTGTAAAACATGGAGCCAACTGTTTGCAATACAACCACCCTAATAGGACACCTTCGCAAATTGCTAATACCATGGGACTTTGTCTAAATAACTCAGAATGACGTTTGTTTCTGAGCAGTCAGAAAAAAAGTAGCTTTTGCCCGCGGCTCCACCCGCGTTTAAGAGATTTTCATGGAAATAAGGTAAATAAAGGAACATAGTTTTTCGAGCCTTACGACAAAATATATTTTTTGTGTATTGTCACATTATCAGATCCTGGTCACCATATTTTACAAAATTACCCATCACGATCGGGCAAATAATTCCAAACTTCAAAGATTATAATATATTAATGGGTCCTTGTGAATTTATTTATCATGTTTTTAGATATGTCAGAAAAAATGTTGAGTCTTTCCCAAGGCTTGGTGAGCAACACTGTAAAGAAACCAGAAATAAGCATAAACTGGCTTTTCCAAAAATTAGACTCGCCAAGGTGGGTACCTCTTTCGTAGGACATGGTATAAGATTTTACAAGAAATTTCCAAAGGAGGTCTTTTTGTAATTTTTTTTTGTGTGGAGTTAGAAGCAAAAATTTTTTTACAGCACCATATGACTTCTGTAGGAAGTATCAGTTTTAACTTGATATCCCACATAGGGCCCGAGCAAAATGGTCTTGACAGACGGACAGAGACGGACAACAAGATGAACTTTTATGGGTTCCGTTTTTGAATTTTCAAGTACGAAACCCTAAAAAGACAAAAGGCAAGGATGGACTTATTCCTAAAACTAAATTTTCAAAATATGTACTTACATTTTTCATTTACTTTTAATTGGTGTGAGTGTACAAATATTAGGTCTTTACATATGAAATTGCCGTTTTAATAGAGAATTTGAAGGAAATTCAATTTTAAGTATTTTTTTAGGAATGACAAATCCAAATTATGTAATTTCTTATGTGAGTGAATGAGAACACATTAAGCTAACAGCAACATTAATTCAACTTTTGAAAAGTGTCAGCTGTAAAAAATTCATTACGAATCTTACGAGTATCATGGAAATGGATGGCATTTAGGACGAACTGTTTTTCAAGATAATCAAACTGGAAATAAAAGCAAAATTTAATACATAGATGTAAAACCTTGAAATCAACTTTCAAACAAAAAACAAATAATTGAAATAACTATTGAATACAGGAATGACGAACTCGTGAATCTGAAAGAAAATTTCGGCAATTTCATATGTAAAGACTTATTATTAACAGAAACTTATTTAAAACCTATTATTTAAATGAAAATATATTACATACTAATTAATACACATGTACATACTTACATAATAATAATACACAATCTATTTAAAATAATAATACCTACATAGGTATCTACTTACATAGGTACGAAAAAAAAAGGAGCTTGGTCAGTTAGTAAGTACAAAAAAGGATACAGAAGGTCAATTTCTTATACTTAGGTACCTACATATTTATTGGGCATAGGATATGTATCAGCGAGGAAAATTCCGTCCCTAACGTAATAAGAGCGAGTCGTAAACTGGGATCTTAGGCTGAGTAGTCAACTACTGAAATTACTGTCGCTATTGCTTATTTATATAATAAATACCTTCTAATATTATTTTTAGTACCTGCCTACTACTTTTGCAGATATTTTTTTATGAACGCGTCTAAACAATAAATGATTTTAACTGAACGTAACACTTTTCTGTTCCGTTCCAGACTGCGTTCATGACAAATTCAACGCGTGCAAAAGAGATGGCATGTTAACACAAGGAAATTTTAAAATAACGACTTTTACCTAGATACTCTCATACGGAAAAAAATTGCAACACCAAATACCTATTGTATTATTGTACAGTGGAGACCGCATCAAGTAAGACACATTGGACTTTGTTGTACCTATCTTATATTCTTCTCTGTAGGGGCTCATGTCGTACTGCAAGTGTATAGCCTGATGTGGTCTCCACTGTACCTACTTTGTTTGACCGATGTTGTATTATTACATTATAATACCGCAATGGAAATCTGTAGTCTCTGCCTACCTCTCTGGGAGACAGGCGTGAGTATATATATGTATGTAAGCGCTGATATTGGCCAAATTTATTATAACACAGCTAGAGAACCAATCACAAGCGATAACAGTCTGTCTTAATTTCTTAAGTCACGCCCTTTTTACTCTTCTCGCTTCTGATTGGTCTCAGGCATAGTCACACCATAACTATTCTAGTTTTACATATCGCAGCCGGATGGTAAAATAGGTACCCGCCTTTTTCTAATTATTCGATTCAAAATTTACTCAATAGTTAGTTATTCAACAAAACCTTATCACCCATGTATTGTGTATGTTTCCATCGCAAATTTTCCAATGGTTTCTGTAAATTAGAATTTTTAAAATTTTTATTTTTAAATTTTGGTAAACCTACCTACTACAAAATAGAGATTGCGTATTTCGGAACGTTATCTCATCCCACGTACGTCACTCACGCGCAGTGTTGCCAAACCTACTATTTTAACAATAGATTATCTGTTTTTTCAATGATAGTTGTTTTCTGTTTTGGTCTTTATACCGGGTGGAAAAAATGAAACATTTCTTTATTTTTTAAAAGAAACAAAACTTGAATTTTTTCCAGCCTGTATATATGTATATATAATATACTGTTTTTTACTCTGTATTTTGTTTGTATTGGAACTTACCTATATAAGATTATATCCGACAAATCAAAATGAATGACTTTTTAAGTCATATCCTTGAACAGTAAATTTTATAAATTATAACAAATGAAATAGAGTCAGAAAGAAATATTATTGTTGTTGATTTTTGAAGTGAAAACTTCATATAGCGCGTTAGCAATTTTCGGTATGTAGGGGATCGCGTCATCGACATGCTATGACCAGCAGTGAAAAGTTTTCATTTGCATTGCATTTAAATACCTTATAAGTTACAGCTTTTCCTGTTTGCTTATCATTTCGCTTTTTTAATTCAGGTTGAAATACTGCTAGGGACCAAGAACCGTACACTCAGGGCCGTATATAGCCAGAATGGTGTAATCAGGACAAGTTCAGAAAAATTTTGGGTAGGCTGAAAGCTAAAATGATCCATTACTAGATTTTGCCCGCGGCTTCACCCGCATTGATTTAATTTTTGTGTAGTATTTTAGAATAATATCAATATTTTTCGGACCATTAATTTTATATATGTAGAACGTAAGACTCTGGTTTAGATTTTTTTTGGTGCACTTATTTGATCCCCAGGAACTCTCTTTGGTGAGTAATTTCCGAACGAAACTATTTCTTATGATCTGATTGATCCTGTGGTACCTATATTGTCTTTGGCAAACCCGAAGACTGAGCAGCGTTTCTGAATGAAGGATTTTTAAAACTGATGTAATCCCTTTAAATCGTACGTTCGACGAAGGCCGAAAGCCGAGCTGCGTTTCAAGACGAAATAATTTCTTGTTCTCTGAATCGACCCTCAGGTAAAGCGTCTTTGGCGAGGCCGAAGGCCGAGCCACATTTCCGAAACAAATATTACTTAATCTTGCATTTGATTTCTTGATCTCTTAATAAACTTCCAAGTAAAATATTTATGGCGAGGCTAAAGGCTGAGCCACATTCCCAAACGATTTCAATCGATCCTGTGATTAAATGTCTTTGGCAAGGCCGACAACGAAGCTGCGTTTCCAAATGAAATGATTTCTTGATATCTTATTTAATACCCAAGTAAAGTGTTTATGGCGCGGTTAAAAGCGGAGCCGCCTTTCCAAATGAAGTATTTTTTTATAACTTATTTTTGATCCCCTGCTTACGTGTCTTTGGTGAGGCCGAGAGCCCGCGTTTTCGATTAAAGTATTTTTTTTATAACTGATTTGAACATCTTATATAGTATGTTCTTTTAAATAAATCCTTAGCAAGCTCTGGCTAGTGGCTAGGGTAGGCTAAACCTGCCCTGGCGTACCCCTGGCTACGGGTCTGGAAACATAGTATCTGCTCATGATACTAGCTTTCAGCAGATCAGTTAGAAAAAACAGTTTCACCAGAGGTATCCAAGTCCAAAATTGGCATTGTTTTGTTATCAGTGTCCAAACAGTTGCATAGCGAAATCTTCTTATGCAGTAAAAATCAGTGTCTAGATAATATTTTGTCCCAGATAGTATTGGTAAGTATTCGAGCTATCCAAGAAAAAATACTTGTATTAAAATAAACAGTGAAGGTGCTGAATTTTATAACTGACAGCCAGAGATCAACCAAAGCTGACTTTGGCTTGTCTTTAATCTTTTGGAAAGGCCTATTAAGTCAAGAGATTATTTTAATTTTGAAGTCCTTAGACAGCGCTAAATAATAATCATTCAAACGGTAACACCAAGTAATAACACGCAATGTCATGCAATATACAGACCGCGCTTAATTTCTAGTCCACTCTGAATTTGAGGCGATTCAACTAGAAGTTTAGCGCGATCTGTACTCTTATTTAACGGCATCTTCAAATGAGTGTAAATATTCGATACACAGACATAGACGTGTTTTAAATTCCGAGGCGCTTTCGTTTTTACACCGATTTCACACAACAGCCTCAGGATTAGGATCAGAACTTACACTCTTGTGACTCTTATGCCACCTAGCGGGCACACTCTGGTACTACCTATTTCGGGATTTTTTTATAAACACACACACCACCTGTCAAAGTTACCAAAAACGAGGCGAAAATTTCAATGCCTCTGATTTGGTCGTCAAAAGTATGTTTTTGACCAATCAAAGGCCGTAGATTTTGAAAATAAAGTCAGATTATCCATGAAAAAATGTGAGACCGCCTCGCTTTGACAGGCGCCTCACTTTTGGGTCTGTAGACGGACAAAACGTCTCACATTTAGGACCACACAAACACACCCTCTCACACACCCTTACATACGCACCCTCACACTCACTACTAAGTAATAGAATAAGTTAATTTAATTGCATTGTATCTTTACTTGTCATTGTTAACTTTATATAAAACTAAAACTGTGTGGAAGAGCGGGGTCTCCTAATACAAGTATTTACGTACTTAAAAGGAGTCTCCAACCCAGCTATGTTAAACCGCTTTGAATGATAAATAAAGATTTTTGTATTTGTTTTGTATTTTTTGTATTTTTGTATATGAACATTTTATGAAAGCTAGCCTGGAAAACAGTTACTTAATTGAAAACTTATTAGGAAAAATAAACAAATTTTACCATTTTACTATTTTCTATTGTTTTTTTTCACCTCAGTTTACTGCTTTTCATTTATTTGGGATTGCAACACTGTTCCCACACATAAAAATAAAACACACACACATAAACTGAACAGTGATAAGATACTTGAAAAGTTGAAATTAGTGAATGATAAAAGCATAAAAGTTATAAATATCTCGATAACCAATTGATAACTCTCTAAAAGTGGGTAAGAATAGTTGTACTATTATTTCCACTGTATAAACCACTATAGTTTACAGCCTGGTGAGTAAAATCCGCTATTTGTTTAGATAGATACCAAGAGAGTCCATATTATTTTGTCTCAAACTTTCAACAAAGTTGTCTGGACAAGCACTTTCCGAAGGAATAATTTGTTGGCATAACTTCGACTAAGTTAATCCAAATCGTTTTGATATTATTGGACCTTGAACGTTTCAACAGCCAAATTTTGTATAGATTACCTTTTAGGTGGTAAATTATAGCAAAACAATTTGCAAAAGAACTTTTGTGTAAATATTTTTCCGGAACTCAAACTAAATAATACTTACATACTAGGTACTAATATTGGTCGGAGTGTCGATAAGGGGGCGCGATACCCCCCTTGAAAATTATTTAGTGCCCCCTTTTCTACACCCCAACCAACCCTAATATTCGTATAAATTCCAACTAATTTGTATTTTTTTCCAGGAATATAATGGTTGATGCAGAAATAAAAACTCCAGCGGAGCTCCTAAAGAATCTTAACTTTGATATGATGGCTGTGGACACAATGCTTGCTAAGGTGAGCCTTTCAGAACTTAACACGTTGAAGGACAGAGATTGCCTTCATACAATTTGTGTTGTGACACACATGGTAGTAGAGAGGAAGGCAAAAGGGGAAACGGACATTAAGGCCTCATACGCACTGTCCGGTTAGCCGCGTCGTGGCTGGCCGTCCGGCTGGCCGCAGGATGCGGTTGCAATCGCGGTTAACCGGGCTGCGGCTAGCCGTAAGCGCAACCGGAGAGTGCGGATAGGATAACGTTGCGGTTCCATCAAAACTTTTTCAAGATGGACGCTGCAGAAGTTGCAGCTATTTATTTTATTTACACGCGATACATAAAGAAAAATAAACAAAGAAAACGGTTCTGGGTGCATCCTTATTTGCAAGCACGAGACGAGAGCAAGTATTTTGAAAACTAGCAAACCGGCGTGCATCCGCGTAGAAACGTAGAAACCATTTTTTCGTACATATTTTTGATCACTGCTAGCCGGACGGCCAGCCGCAACGCGGCTAACCGGACAGTGCGTAGGGGCGCT
Organism: Ypsolopha sequella; assembly: GCA_934047225.1. Lineage (NCBI taxonomy): Eukaryota > Metazoa > Arthropoda > Insecta > Lepidoptera > Ypsolophidae > Ypsolopha > Ypsolopha sequella. The sequence continues at coordinate 3,141,858 of OW204002.1, read as the reverse complement.
TAGGCTCATTGGATTGACAGTAGATCTCGTTTGAATGTTCACTTTGTGACACAATAAACAACATTTGTACTAGTTTGTAGAGAAATATCAACGCTGCTAGCCGTTCTGACACAATTCTACAGGGAATAGATGATGCCATACGGCGTCATGTTCAAATTGGTGTATCTAATAGTATGCTATAGGATGCTGTCCATCGTCTCTGTCCTTCAACATGGTAATTTGAACAGAATCTTAGGACTCTTCGACTATAAACCCTTACAGGACTGTAAAAAGAATAAAGCAGAACTACATTACCCAAGGCATCGAACAGCTTAGCCCCGTGAATTAAAAGGCGTGTATGTCAAACAACATATCGGACGTATTTCTGACTATGCGTAGTATAGCGAGCCCTACTATAAACCATTCCAAACCCACAGTTTGATTTAATTCTGTGGATCATACTCATTGAAAAATTCAATAGGTCAAAGATAGATATTTAAGCGGCCATTCCTATCATTTACTGAAAGACTGTTTATTCCTAATAACTCTGCAACTAATAACTGTGGTCCATTGTAACTGCTTAAAAACTATTATGTGGAGCAGCTTTGTTACAAATTTTGAATACAATTTTTTTGAGCTATGGTATGTTAAGAGCGATTTAGCAGCGGGATTTTGAAAAAACTTGCATTTTTCTAATTAATCAAAACAGAACACAGAAAATTTCATCAATAGTTCCTCAACAAAACCTTATTACCTGTGTATTGTGTATGCTGCCATAGCAAAGTTTCCATTGGTTTCTGTAAATCAGAATTTAAAAATTTTATACTTTGAAATTCTAATATACAGAAACCAATGGAAACTGTGCGATGGCAGTTTACACAAAACAGGTAATAAGGTTTTGTTGAAGAACTACTGAGTAGATTTTGAAGGTGGGTTTTTCATAATCCGGCTGCAAACCGCTCTTAACAAAGACTAAAAGACCTTATTGTACCATCAAATAAAGAATCTGAATCTGGAAAAAAAGCAAATCTTATTTATTACTATAATTTATGTTTTTATGTTTATTTCAGGACTACATTGATAAACACAATGGGGTGTTTCTCCCTATCTATCCAACCGAACTTGCCATAGACAAATTTCAGTTTGACAGCTATGGAAACAAGATTTTCTACTTTGTAGGGAAAAACGAAGAAAAATTCACCTACTCACAATCTTTAACACCTCAAACTTTGGACCATAAAAAATTTAAAGAATTTGCAAGAAAGGTTGAAGATAATGCTAAACTTTTTGCTCAACTGGAGTGTCTTATTAGAAAAACTAACATTGAAGATGTTAAAAAGTATGATATCGAAATCATATCAAAGGCTTTTGATTATTACGCAGACACTCCTTGCAGGACATTGACGGGTGAGTAGAGTAGATATGTTAAAACCAGCCAAGTGCCAGTCGGACTCGCGCACTGAGGGTTCCGTACCACCACACAATACGGGTATGGAACCTTAAAAACATGGTAAATAATTCCACTTGCAGTTATGGGTTACAAACTTAACTTGACACTTACGAAATAAACTCTATGTAGGTATCTAAAGGGTTTAATTAAGTTGGTCAACTATAAGTTCCTAAATAATTAAACATTTGTAATTTTCATTTTTTTTCCTATGTATGTGCTATAAGATCTACCTGTAAATGAAATTTCAAGTTTCTACATCAACTGGAAGTGCCCTAAACGTTTTCATGGTGAGCAAATTTGTATGAAATTGATTATGTAAAGAGCAATAATTTTTTTCGCGTCGAGTTAGAAGCCTAATTTTTTTTACAGCACATGGAGCCGTAACTTTCAACTTGATATCTCATACAGGGCCCGAGCAAAAGGGTCTTGACAGACAGGCAGACAGACAGACTGACAACAGAGTGATCCTATAAGGGTTCTGTTTTTTCATTTTGAGGTATGGAACCCTAAAAATTTAATGCTTACACTGGTACACAGATAAAGTCATCAGATAAATAGATGATAAAAACATGTTGTGTAACAATCTTTCTGTTATGATGAGATAAGCAAGGATGTCATTTCTCGCATTGGAATCCATGGGGTGGACTTGGGGTTGAATGGGGAGTCATACAACACATTACTACAAAGTAAAGGACCATAGGCATTTTTGTATAACCCTGGGCCCACTAACATTTGTTGTTTAACATTGTTTGATTAACAGTGATGACACCATGCCATATTATGAAAGCTTTTGATGTGGTCTTAATTTCATTCTATGGCAGCTACGTTCAAACCTAGCGCGAAAATGGTGACATGTATGGTACGTTAAAAAAAATTACAAGAATATATATATTATAAATGAAAGTTCATTCATTCCGTCGTTCACCATTTTCGCGCTGGATGTGAACTTAGTTGCTATAGAATGAAATTAAGAACATATCAAGATCTTTCATATGACATGGGTCTCATCCTTTGACTAAAGCATAAGGGAAGACACGGTACCGGGTCTCGATAAGTGGCAGAGCAAAACTAACACAAATTTATTCAGTACGCTCTAGTCGCTTGCGGAACGTCTTGGAGGTTAGCTGTGCTTTCTACCAGAGTGATTATTGTTGTTTTACGCTGAAAATGCCTGATGCGCTTTTGATAAGTGCAAAACTTACTACTAGAAATGTAATAAACATGATGGAGTCACATATCATGCGTAAAAATGTCAAAAAGTCATTGCTTTTAATTATTTTTGTTTTCAAAGCCGAATATTTTACATAGATCGAACCGAGAGCGGCCATTTCAAAACACATCCAGTTGAATGGTCCGAATTATTCTAGTACACTCCCCGCTGTGGCCTATTAGTTCAGTCGGAGAGGGGGGCGGGGTAGCGCTCTACGCGATACGTAGATTGGCCGACACAAACCAAGCTCATCGCAGGTATTCGCGTCGTTTTTGAGTAGAGATTTGTGTGACGGTAGCCGGTCTTCCTTTATGCTTTAGTCAAACGTCTCATCACTCTTGGATAATTTGGAAATGTGGGCCCAAAATGACGCATGCTCCTTTTATTGCATAAAGTTATCTACTCCTAGGTGCGGTGACATTATTTTATTCATGTATAAAACACAGACTTCTTCAATAGCCAAACTTTAAAAAATATTAAACTACTGGATGAATTTTGATGCAGTTTTCACATTTCAGAAATGGATGGAAATCTGTTTCCCATACCAATAGTGGTTACTCAAGTGATGCCACTAGCTGCTCTCGGAGTCGTGGCCCATGTGTTGCATGGAGGTCAGAGTGTGGAGATCATTTGTGATCTGGACACCGCTGTTGTTGGACACCTCTTTGTCACTCTCTGTCATGAGGCTGGGTAAGATAATTTGTCCATCCATCCATCCATCCATCAGTCTAGTTCGTCCACTGCAAGATCTTGGTCAAAGGCTATATGGGATGGATATACCCTTAATAATAAGTTACCGTTAATAATTAAGATAATTTGTAAACAAACTTTATTTGGCCAATATGCCGTAAATAATGGTGTAATTAAATAAACCCGGGTGAGGGTTTTTAGTCTGACGGTTCATTGTGTAACTATTAGAGGCAAAGAAAGAGACGAATTGCTACCAAAATTTGGCCGTTTTGCCTTGAATTTTAATGACAAGATATACATATGTAGATCACGCTCGACGTATACCGATGTAAAAAGACAACTATCTTTAAATTAAACTACATAATCTACTGATCATACTGAACAAGTTTCCCAAAGAACCAGAGGAAATGAAGAAAAATGTGTTGTCCTTTCTATCAAATGTTCTCCTTCAAATACTTACTGTGAAATTTGTATGGGCTGTTTCAAATTTTTTTTTATTTTGCGCCGGCATTGTTTTAGGGGAACATTGTTCACTATGTATGTGGTTTTATTTAAAGATAGCAGTCCGTTTGCACCAATATACGTCAAGCGTGATCTACCTATATATCATGTCATTAAAATTCAAGGCAAAAAGCCCAAATTCTGGTGGCATTTCGTTTCTCATCCTTTGCCTCTCATAGTTACACAATAAAACGTCAGGACTAAACCCCCTCATAATGAAACCATGCTGCCAAGCGACCCGTGTTCCGGCATGACGTCATGACAGTCACAGGCAGTTGCGTAGTATCAGTCATTCGTCTGTTACCGACTTCCGTAGATTTTTTGAAATCCCTTACCTGTTTTTAATCTCACTTTCTTCACTCACAGTAATGGCTAAGAGTAGGGCTGCCACCTTTTAAAAATGGTAAGCCCAAAGTCGCCTTTTTATTTTAAAAAACATATATTCTTGTATAAATAAATAATTAATACCTAATATACAAAAAATTAAGAATTCTGCCATGGTTTTTGAAATCAAAATTTTTGTTTGATATTTTTTTAGTAACACTCTCTTTTCAGAATCGGTTTCTTCAAAAATTTTAATATTTCTTGGCAAGAATTAACTCCGACTTCACCATGTCGAACGAATGATAAGCAGTTTCGCTCGTCTGCCCATTAATAAAATCCGCATTAAAAAAAACGTGTTCCATTAAAGGGGACTGGAAAAAAAAATTCGGCACTTCTGTGAAGTTTGTGGCTTTCATCAACTGAAACCATAGTTAAACAACCAACATTGTTGAAAAATCTTGATTGTTCGAATTGTGGATATATTTTGCTTCAATTCACTGGTTTCGTTATAAAGCAGACCCTCCGAGTTTGACCCGGAGGTAAACCTGTAGCCCGGATATGCACTACTCAAACTTGTAGCCCGGATGTGCAATAGTCAAACCTGTAGCTGTAGCCCGGATATGCACTACTCAAACCCGGACCCCCAGCTACTAAAGCGGTTCTTATCTCCATAAACAATAATACATTTTCTTTTTTAGATTCACCAAAGACCTTGTCTTGTTTACTCCCGCTAAGGTAACTAAGACGGCTCATGATGTATATACTGTTTGGGATTCAATCATAGAACATGGACAAATTAAAGGTAAAGTTACCCAATTCGGTTGTTTCTTAAACTTCAATATGCTATTTTTTTGGAATGCTTTTTTGGATACATAGATCAATTCCCATAGCTTAATTTCAAACCCCTTTTTTAAAAATTTCTTTTCGGAGAATATACTGCATTTTAGGAGAAAGTTTTCATTATATAAATTAACCATTAATTTTTTTATTCTGAATTTTTAAAGAATTTTCGGTTATGACGTGACTTGAGAATTTTAAACATTAAACTGATTGTGATATATGATTGCTTATAAAAAAAGTGGTCTGTCCCTGTCTGTCTAGTCATCTGTCATCCATCTGTTGAATCAGTCGGCAGCAAATTTTTGTAAATTTACCTTGATAGCAAAGGACTTCACACGGCAAATGGAAGTTGCAGCTTTTTCGTAAAAATATTCATCATCATGCGATTTTGTAGACCAAAAGTTCGAAAATACGGCTAATTAAACCAAAATCTCTAAATGGTTTTTTAATTAACATAAAATTAAAATAAATTGCTTTTAAAAAGCTAAAAACAGCAGAAAACGATTTTATCTTTATCTCAAAAAATGACGAAGTTATTGGTAATAAAAGTGAGCTAAACGGCATGGCACGTGACGTCATCTGACACGATTTCATACTAAAAGTGATAAATATTGCTTATGGCTAACTTAGACAATAATAGTTGAAATATATATATATACATATATGTTGCTACATAGAGCATTTTTTTATAATTATTATAAAACAGTGTATAAAAACTTATTTTCGAAATATATTTCACCCCACTTTGGGGCCGGCATCAGATTGTTTATAATTCGACTGATGCCGGCCCCAAAGTGGGCTGAAATATATTTCGAAAATAAGTTTTTATAAACTGTTTTAATTATACAAAAAATTCGACAATAATAGGATTTTTTCAAAAATTCAAAATGTTTTGTGCTTTGCTATAACTATTTAATCAGTTACTATAAAAAATATACTGATATTTGACTACTGGAGACGCGTCCATTGCAATTAATTAGGCTACATATAAATTAATATCACCTTATATTGGGTGTTAATTTGATAACCTTTTTCCTTAGAGTAATTTAGGAGGTAATCACCTTCGTTTGCTAGGTCTGTACGCTGCTTTATATAAGGTCTTTCAATTTAAATGGAAAGTAATATAGGAGGTGATTCAGTATCGTTAATACATCACATTTCACTGCAAAGTACTTTTTCTTGCGCGAACTTTTTCTCCACTTGTCCATACAAACTGAGTCAGCTGATCGAACCACTTTGTACTGAGAAGTGAAAAAAAAATTCGCGCAAAAAAAAGTACTTTGCAGTGGAATGTGATGTATTAACGATACTGAATCACCTCCTAAATTACTTTCCATTTAGATTGAAAGACCTTATACAAGGTGTAACAGAAAGGTGTAACCATATTTGAAGAGCTTATTCAGTCAATGGTATTGAACAACTTTTACTATGAAGGCAACCCTGAAATCTCAAAAAAAAAACTGCCCTTCCATACATTTCAGCCGAGTGGCATTGCATTTTTCAATGAAAATCTTGTTTTTTTTTTTCGAGGTACATTGGTACCGATTCTTCACTCGCACATCTTAACTTATTTGACAAGACTAAATTTAATTTAACCGTTCTGTCCTTGTCTTTTCGATAAAGAAAGAAAAAGACAGGACGCTTAAAATAAGGCTAGTCCTGTCAAATAAGCTAAGACGTGTTATGCCGAATCGATACCATTGTTTGTTCCATAGTAAAAGTTGTTCTATACCATTGACTGAATAAGCTCTTCAAATATGGTTACACCTTTCTTTATATATATTTATTTTATATTTTAATAGGCTTACAAAATTCTTCAGTATCTTCAATAATTATTTAGAATATTGTTTCTTATAATCTTTCAGGTGCAGTAAACTGCAGTGTAGCTGTAGTCACGGAGAAATCTGACTTGGACTCGGCGGTGGAGAGCATTGTGTCTTCTACCCACAATTACAAGGTAAACAAACATACCTACCTCAGATCAGACGAGATTTGCCTTATTACTTCGATTGTTCATGTTCCTCCCACTTATTTCACCGACACAAAGACAAAAACTTTAAATACGGCACACGTGCTCATATTTGTCACGCGCACTAATAGAACACTTCACTTTTAAGAGATGGTAAAGTTGAGAACCATTGGTACGCCCAGAGTGTGGCGAATACTTGAATCCATTAAATTTTCTTGATAGCAAAAAAAGTTGTGTTGAGACCTGTGTATCTTTAGTTGCTTTCTGGACTGGGTGTCTATCACCAAAAACATAGATATACTATCGAATTCCGATTGTTTAAGGATATGTTCGCACTTGAAGTGACGACACAGTTCGTAAATAGTTCAATACCCACTAATGGGAATTTTGAAAGTTCCGTTTTTAGCTATGTTTTTGATGATAGGCACCTAGTCCAGTTGGCAACTAAAGATACAGAATAGGGGGGCTGGATATCTCAGTTGGTAGAACAATCTCCCGGTAAACGAGAGGTCCCGGGTTCGAATCCCAGTTCAGAGCTCCTCACATCCAGATTTACTTTTCTTTCTGCGTTTCTGTAATGCAATGATATAATGTTAATTTATGAATTAATGAGAGAATATGTTTATTTATTTCAAAGATAGCTTAATCTAAATACATCCCACAAAACCAAGTAGAAATTTGGTTTGTCTGTGGGGAGGGAGTCGCACTTCTTTTTCTATAAATTATATAGTTATGTACTAAATTAGCATATCTTCTTGCGATGGATACATCGCCAAGTGTTCAAACATACAATAGTAGATTATGCACTAAGGGAATAAAGCAGTGTCTTACGTCACGGGCGGCATATTGAACCCTGAGCGTAACGAGGGACTCTAGAGTTAACTCCTGAGCGTAGCGAGGGAGTTATATAGAGTCCTGAGTAAAGCGAGGGGTTCAAGCTGCCCAAGACAAAGACAGGCTTTATTCCAGAGGAGCATACTCTACTTTTCACACCTTCTGCGAGACAATAAAAAGCTCGACATTTTTTATCAACATTAATAATTCAATAAAATTCACTGACAATCACAGCACCAAACACCGTCTTTTGTTTCACATTCTTTGTAAACGCTTTTTTTCTTTTTGTTGAATTCTGCTTATGGTGGCCAGTTCGATTTTCGACCAACCTCTTTACAATCCCATATGGGCATTTATTTTCCACGAGTTTCCACACGAATTTGACGTTCCAAATTTAAATCACTTTAATCCCTAGGGATTTTCATATAACTTTATATCCCTTGAGATATAATGCGTTACTTTACGTTGAGGTTGCATGATATGTAATTGGACATTGTCGAGCAGGTGGTGTGAAAAATGTATTTCTATCATAGTTTCTAACTTATCATTTAACATTTGTTTCAGTACCCTTGGCGTCTACGTCGCGTCATTGTCCAGGAAACAGTATACGAACGCTTCCAAAAGGTTCTCATGCGCAAAATTGACCAAAAACCTCTGACGTCACTCGATGATCAACTCCTTGCCAGTGTAAAAGCGAAATCAGCAGAAGTACATATCACAAACGGGAAAGTATTCCTCATCGACTACGCAGACACAGACGACAACATACAGAATGATAAACCCGTTGTATACGTAGAAGGTTATAGAACAACCAAGGAGTTACTATCTCTTCTCAAGAGATACAGACCGTCATATCTTTCGTTATGGTGTAACGATAATTCGGTTAAAGATGAAATAGTTTTCGGTACCGATGCACGCCATATTTGGGTCAACGGTTTTGGCATTTTCGATGATCCGAAGGAAATCGGGTACAGTTTGTTTGCTGAGCCAGATTTTTCCAAAAGATACCCCTTCGAATTTAACAAGACACCATCTGTACTTTGGCATCCTGAGTTTATGGATGCTGTACCGAAGGTAGCGAAGCGAAGGGAGGATTGGATCAAAAAGGACTTGACTCAGCGTCGCGAGGCTGTCAAGAGAGCTATGGTGAATTACAAAGCGAAGACGAAAAAGAATGATCGATTCGACAAACTTTCGGATGAAATTTTCCAAGCTGCAGCCTTGTGGAAGCCCGAGGCTTACGCTAAAATGAAAAACGGAACGTTAACGATTGGATTTTTTGAAAACGTTGGCATATTAACGTTGTCTTTCACCGAAACGCGCAGCTTGGAATATCGTTTGGTAGAAATTATCAAATCAGTTTTGAACGGAAATGGTATTATTATACCCAAAATCCCCATTAGGTTCGACGAAAGTAGGTTTATTGAGAGAATGCTCGACATTCTTGAAGATGAGGATGTTCCTATAGTGCAGACGGTGCCGTTAGATCGGAAGGATGCTAACGTAGAAGGCGTGAACCTTCATTATGAACCATACGTCTTCAATGGCGAGGTGCTGTATAAGAGGAAAGTGATAAAATCGAAATTTGGAGAAACATTTGCAAATTAGAACTCGCAAGGTGTTTTTGTCGTGTTTGTGCCATCCGTCGCCCGTTATGGGCAAAATTAGTCTTTAAAGTCTATATAAAATCATTTGTATCCATTTTGTTCAATAAATTAATGCCAATCAGAATTGTGCTTTTATTTTTAGCATACAATACTTTTCAATATTTGGAAAACACGTTGCAAGTATAATAACAAGTATGTATACAAGATGTTAATATGAAGATGCGAAAGCCGAAAACTGGCCAGTACCAGTCCAAAAGAACAACTTTCCGTAAAAAAATTGTGAAATCGAGAAAAAAAAAACAGTCGTTTCATACATTTTGGTCGGATAGCTATGTGACTTTTCTATCGAACAGCTGATTTTTAGGGTTCCGTACCCAAAGGGTAACCAACGGGACCCTATTACTTAGACTTCGCTGTCCGTCTGTCCGTCTGTCACCGGGCTGTATCTCATGAACCGTGATAGTTAGACAGTTGAAATTTTCACAGATTTATTTCTATTGCCGCTATAACGACAAATACTAAAAAACAGAATAAAATAAATATTTAAGGGGGCTCCCATACAACAGACATGTTATTATGCCGTTTTTATAGATAATGGGACGGAACCCTCCGTGCGCAAGTCCGACTCGCACTTGGCCGGTTTTTTTTCACGTTTCGAGGGTTGGCGCTATAGTAAAAGTTGTTCGTATGGACGGTTACAATCGCCAGTTTCTGGCTTCCGCAACATCATATTAACAGCCTAATGAAACACGCAAAGTTATTGGTAATCAACGAGTATATACAGTGGTGGTCACATAATTAAAGACACCTCCTAATTGACCACAAAAATCTTAGTTATGGTACTAGCATTTGCTTAAATAAGTATTTAATGTAGAGTAATTGGTATTAAACCATACGTGACATTGTATTCTCAAAATATGGGACAAAAAAATAGATGTGTTCGTTAGTAGTTTAGCCACTGCGCACTCTGGGAAAGTAACACAAACTTTTTAACTTACTTGTAGCTGGCCAGCTAATTAAAGACAATAAAAGCTGTGTTCTGAATTTAAAAAAAGAAAAAAAGAACTTAATTCTCTTTTTCTTTGTTTTGCCACGTATTTTCATAAAACGTCGATATTACTGAAAAAACTTAACTTTTTTCATTAAAATTAATACGTTTTATACCAATTAATATGGGAACAACCAAGAGTTGCGATTCGACCACTAGGAAGATTATTTTGAACTTTTGTACCAAAGGCTGGTCGTACAGAAAAATAGAAAACCACTTGAACTGTTCTAAGGACATGGTTATGAATGCTATAACACATACCAAGAAGTTTAACACGACCGTAAACGTACCTAGAAAACCGAGACCAAGGAAAACTACTGTGCGGGAAGACTCTAAGATGGTGTTGTTGGCAAAAAAAGATCCGTTTAAGGGATCAGGACTGATACGTTCGGAGTTGTTTGGTGCAGGAGGGTCGAAGGATGTGTCTGCAAGAACAATTAGACGGAGACTATGTGAGGCAAACTTGTACGGAAGAGTGTCTCGAAAGGTGCCACTTTTGAAAAAGCAAAATGTTAAGGCAAGATTAGCGTTTGCTAAAAAATATCAACACTGGACTGAACGAGAGTGGAAACAAGTGCTCTTTTCTGATGAAACAATAATTAATATGATTCATTCTGATGGAAAACAATTTGTTAGACGCCCCCCAAACAAAGAAATGGATCCAAAGTATACCAAGAAAGTAGTCAAACATGGGGGTGGAAATATCAAAGTGTGGGGCTGCTTTTCAGGACTTGTCGTAGGACCTGTCAGGAAAATAGAAGGCAACATGGATAAATTCCAGTACAAGAATATTTTAGAACAAGCCATGCTGCCCTACGCCGAGCAAAATTTACCGGTCATTTGGACTTTCCAACAGGATAATGATCCGAAAAACACTGCAAAAATAGTAAAAGACTTCTTAAGGAACCAGTCCGTAACAGTTTTGGATTGGCCCCTGTACAGCCCGGATTAAAATCCCATAGAAAATTTGTGGTACCAGGTGAAGAAGACAGTGACGACAAAGCGGACATCGAACGTCGATCAACTTTACACAGCCTTTACAGAAGCATGGGAGCAAATTCCGGTAGGAGCTTGTACAAAATTGATCGCTTCCATGCCCAAGAGATGTCGTGCTGTAATTTCTGCCAAAGGACATGCGACCAAACAATGATACGTACCGGAATGTTTTATAAATTTGTTGGGAATTTTGTGTTATAAAGATAATTTCAATAACAACAATATTTTTTTTATTTCTTCTAAGCAAATGGAGTGTCTTTAATTATATGGCCATATCTTTGTTAAGTTTATACTGCTTGCAATTAGAATAAACCGAATAAAAGATTAGGAACAGACAAATTTAGTTGATAATATTTCGTTTTAACACTACACAATACCTACACAAATATTTTTAAATTGTGTAGCAAGTTCCAATGGTAGTCAGATAAAAAATATAGAGAGTAATAGCTTAGTTATTTTAATATACTTTAAGTGTCTCTAATTATGTGACCACCACTGTATATAAAATATATATATATTATAAAAAAAACCGACCAAGTGCGAGTCAGACTCGCGTACCTAGGGTTCCGTATTGTGGATGATAAATTTAATTGTGTAATTTTTTTTTCGTGAATTTCTCAACCGCTTTATTTTTCCTGTAATCTTTACGTAAACACATATTACCATGGTTTTTTCATATTTTTGGTCCACCAGTTTTGGATTTTTCGATTTCGAAGATTTCTCGAAACCAGTGCCAGTAAGTATAGTATAAGTATATATTTTTAAAATCAGCTTTTTAATACCTACAATTTGATACCCATGTTGTATTTTTAGGCTAATATTTTTTATTTTTCTCACTTTTGTTTTGGTAATATTTTGAACAATTTCAAATTTTTCATATTTTTTTTACACCCTCATATGTGGGCAAATGAATGCTATTTTTGTGTCAAATTTCATGTATTCATCTTTAACGGTGCTAAAGTTATGAGGTTGTGACATACGGACGGACGGACAACGGAGTCTTACCATAAAGGTTCCTTTTACCTTTTAGGTACTACGGAACCCTAAAAAGAGCGGTGGCTTATTCGATGGAACGTCGACCTCCCAATATTGAGACCCGGTTTCGAATCCTGCCATTCGGGCATGCACCAACGAGCTCGGATTTATGTACATAGTACTTGGTGAAGAAAAACACCGAGATAATAAACCTGCATGCCCTAAAAAGCGTGTAATAGTCTTCGACCAAAATAAAATAAATGGACTGGCCATAGCGTACAGATTTTTGAAGTGTGTAAAGTGAGCGCCGGCTCTCACTTCATCTCTGTCTCTGTCTGTTAGAAGAGTGACACGTACGCTTATTATTACATGCCATCCAAATAACTGACGAAAAAATACCTTCTTGTGCATTTACAAAGTGCAAAAAGCAAAATAAACGTAAAAATAAAAATTAGGTATTGAAGTATATATCCAATTGCTTAGACTCGTTATGAGTGAGCAAATTGTAAAGACAAGGCCCATCCATTCATTTTATTTTGGTCGAAGGTAATAGTGACCGAAGTACGGCGACAAGGCTCACCTCTTTGGAAAAGTGGGTGTACAATAATTGTAAATCCTTTCCCCTAAATATATTTTGACAGATTTTTGATGTTGTAAATAAATCTTACCTAGTCTTTACGAGCTGTTAATTGTACAGTCAAGATTACATCAAGCTATACACATTGTACTATGTACCTATCATTACATCAAGCTATACACATTGTACTATGTACCTATCATTACATCAAGCTATACACATTGTACTATGTACCTATCATTACATCAAGCTATACACATTGTACTATGTACCTATCATTACATCAAGCTATACACATTGTACTATGTACCTATCATTACATCAAGCTATACACATTGTACTATGTACATATAATTACATCAAGCTATACACATTGTACTATGTACCTATAATTACATCAAGCTATACACATTGTACTATGTACCTATCATTACATCAAGCTATACACATTGTACTATGTACCTATAATTACATCAAGCTATACACATTGTACTATGTACCTATCATTACATCAAGCTATACACATTGTACTATGTACCTATCATTACATCAAGCTATACACATTGTACTATGTACCTATCATTACATCAAGCTATACACATTGTACTATGTACCTATCATTACATCAAGCTATACACATTGTACTATGTACCTATCATTACATCAAGCTATACACATTGTACTATGTACCTATCATTACATCAAGCTATACACATTGTACTATGTACCTATCATTACATCAAGCTATACACATTGTACTATGTACCTATCATTACATCAAGCTATACACATTGTACTATGTACCTATCATTACATCAAGCTATACACATTGTACTATGTACCTATCATTACATCAAGCTATACACATTGTACTATGTACCTATCATTACATCAAGCTATACACATTGTACTATGTACCTATCATTACATCAAGCTATACACATTGTACTATGTACCTATCATTACATCAAGCTATACACATTGTACTATGGACCTATCATTACATCAAGCTATACACATTGTACTATGTACCTATCATTACATCAAGCTATACACATTGTACTATGGACCTATCATTACATCAAGCTATACACATTGTACTATGTACCTATCATTACATCAAGCTATACACATTGTACTATGTACCTATCATTACATCAAGCTATACACATTGTACTATGTACCTATCATTACATCAAGCTATACACATTGTACTATGTACCTATCATTACATCAAGCTATACACATTGTACTATGGACCTATCATTACATCAAGCTATACACATTGTACTATGTACCTATCATTACATCAAGCTATACACATTGTACTATGTACCTATCATTACATCAAGCTATACACATTGTACTATGGACCTATCATTACATCAAGCTATACACATTGTACTATGTACCTATCATTACATCAAGCTATACACATTGTACTATGTACCTATCTTATATCCTTCACTATAGGGGCTAATGTTGTACTGTAACCCCCGGTTTCTGAAAGGCCAATCAATGTTAACAGTAGATTAAAAAATAATTATCTGCGGATTAAGCCAGAAAAAGTGGGAATTTTACATTGAAATCAAAAATTAACTAAGTTAATTATTGATTCATCACTATTCAGACTTCATATATGCTTTATTTTCACCGTTATTTGCGGTTAAAGTTTTTTTAATCTACTGTTAACTTTGATTGGCCTTTCAGAAACCGGGGGTAAGTAAGTTCACTACAAAAATGTGTTAGTGTCATTGATCGCACTGGCTGATGTAAACTATTTATTGTGTAATTAAGATCTTATATTAATTCCTTTGATAATGCCATAAAGGCGAAACCGGTCAGGAAGTATTAAATAAATTTGTGGGATAGTACAAGTGATTTTCTGTTCGTTATGTATTGCAAGTTCCACCAAGTGCCAACAATCAACAGTGTAAACATTCTAGTACTGTAAGTGTATAGTTTGACGTGCTCTTGACTGTACAGTACAAATAAAACTAAAAGCACAATTTAAAATAGAAGGCATCATTGTAGGTTAAACCCACAAACGCCGAAGTCTATAAAATAAATACAAATGACACCTCTCTGCAGAGGCCCATATATCACCGGGTGTATTTTCAATTACGGGGATAACTCGGAGGGTTAAATCCTGCACAAATCCTGAGGCGACACACACGGCCGTTCGCCGTACGTAGCCGTGCGTGTTTGTGGAGTCGGAACTGTGGATATGGCATCATATGAGAGCCTCGCTTTTGTTTTTTGAGGGATTATATCGGGTGTAGTGGACATTTATCGCTTTTTAGGATTCCGTACTCAAAGGGTAACCAACGGGACCCTATTACTAAGACTCCGCTGTCCGTTTGTCCGTCTGTCACCAGGCTGTATCTCGTGAACCGTGATAGTTAGACAGTTGACATTTTCACAGATGATGTATTTCTGTTGCCGCTATAACAACATATACAAAAAAACAGTAAAATAAATTTTTAAGGGAGCTCCCATACAACAGACATGTTCTTTTGCCGTTTTTATAAATAATTTCATTCATTTCATTTCATTTATTTAATTCATTAACAAAAATATATTGCATTTGAATATGTAAATTATACTTAATACTACCATAGTAAAACCAGAACCTTGGTTTTACTATGATACTACGTACTTATGAGCTAAATTACAACTTATTCATAATTCTATTTACAGATATAAAATATATTAAATAAAACAACAATCTTAGTTATATTAAGTAACAAGTTACATGTCACTCACTGTATAAAAACATTTCTCCAACAAGAACTAGCTAATTTTTAGCAAGTTTTAGCTAATTCTTAACGGTACGGAACCCTTCGTGCGCGAGTCCGACTCGCACTTGGCTGGCGTTTACGCTTGTTCACCACCTCGCCTGATGTTTTAAGCGTCGAAGGGACTTATAAGATAAATACCAATGTACTCTTTTAGTGGACTTAATTTCTTGCCATAAGTCCATGGGAGTGTCTACGCGACGGCCGCGAATCGGCCAAACCATACTTTTTGACCAACTGTAGTTTACATAATTTTTTTTAATTAAAATTTCATTTCTTTTTGTAAGGAAATTTTGTTTACAGATCTGCACCCTCTTTTATGGGGGGTTGGAGGGTGAAAGTTACACATATTTTTAAAATTTTCAATCTTTGTTTGTCTGCAAATCCTATTCTGCATACCAAATTTCAGCTTTCAGATGATCATGATTGAGTAAGTCAGTGACGAAATTGAAGTATTTTGGGTATTAATATTCGATTCTCCGTATCTATTACAAAGCAAGGGCGTACGCAGGATTTCACTCAGGGGGGGCAGAAACTCAATAATATAGGCATAGGTTCTAAAACGAAAACGACAACAGTAGTTTATTACCAGGTGGAAACACGAGCGTAGCGAGTGTTTTAAACGTAACCGAGTAATTTACTGCTTTTACGCCCGTGTATCATAAAAATAAAACAAATATAATCTTGCGAACTTTAAATTATGTTGGCTCAAAAGAACTGTATCCAGAGCCGTTAAACAGTGGAAAAAGTATAACATTTATGGTACACGGGAAAGGTTGCAGGTTAGCCAACTTCTCGTATGTAAATTAAAAAATATATATATTAAAGCCCTAGGGCAAAATAATCGACTTTCTGTTCTGTTTTGATTCTCATTTAATTCTATAGTCCCTATGTATATAGCTTACTTAGTTTTCAGTGTAAAGCGAGATATTAATGTTAATGCATGACACTTGCTTGTCTCACACGCCAGGAGGGGCCTATCTTTGCCCAGGGGAGGGGGGGGGGCAGCTGCCCTACCTGCCCCCCTGCGTACGCCCTTGGTACAAAGTAATAAGAAATAATCATAACGGCCAATATACATTTATTTAGGTAGGAGCAATGTACCTATAACAATGGTTTACTGTATGCACACACGTATTTTTAATGATATTATGGTGGCTTCGAATTGGTTGGATTTTCCATAAAAGTGAAATTAGAAAAATTTGATTAAAAATTTCTGATTTCGCTTTTATGGAAAATCCAATTAGATTGAAGCTACCATAATATCAGCTTATTCAGGCAATGGTATGGAACAACTTTTACTATGGAACTGAACAAACAGTGAGACACATAATATCCGACTGTCCACTGTATTCTTATAATGGTCCTATGGAGGACTTCAAAACTCTGACTCCAGCAGTGGTCGAATTGCAAAGACTCAACAATTCATTGATTTAAATAAATGTTTATTATTATTATAATGAAATATATACAGTACTTACATGTAATAAATGTATATATTATAAAAGTACTAAATGTCCATCACAATTAAGTCAGTGGCAAAGACTTTTTTAGCTTGTGATAGGGTTGATTATTGGTTGGCTCATAGGCCTAATTGTGGTGCACCCGAGCTAAATACACTAAACACAAAGGTTTCTGCAAACTAACTATGTACATAACGTTCGTGTTTGGGAAGTATTATATAACTATTATCTAACATTCTCATAAATAGAAAACTACAATAGCAAAGTTTGAATGCAAAATAATTTAAAGCATTGCCACAAAAAAACTTGCCAAAACTCGCTAACAGATGGCGCCACGTGCTTTCTACATCGCGATATCGAAATGATCATTTCACAATCGTTAACGTTTAAACAGCCTTGGACACGACACTCTGGTTTCCCTTCAAAACGTACAAATCTTTCGCCTTTTACTAAAGATTTTCGTGGAGGGGAACACTCAAATGAGTCTAACTCAATTTTTTGATGCTCTGCCCCGGCAGAGTTTTAAAAATCCTAAATAAATGCGTGCTCGTTCAATGCTCGATGTGTCACAGACCGTGCGGTCCGAAATAGAATTACATCGATAAAAGCTATGAATGAATTAAAGTGTGAGCGATGACTGGTCCGTAATTTGTGAGCTAGCAAACGATTTGAAAGATAGCTTATGATTAGGACCGCATTAAAAAAAGATACATCTTAACCATAACCTCTTACCACAGAATACAATACGATTATTTTATTTTATTTCGTCAAAGTGCCGTGATTCGTGATGGAACAAGAAGAGTTTGTAGCACTGTTCTTCAACGTAGACTCAGATAGCAACGAAAAAAAAAATATATATATTCATAAATTCTTCCTTTTCGACGAAGAGTTCCACACGACTTTTCATTTGTTTCTCTCATGACCGAATAAAACATATACCATGGTTTGTCTGATCTGAACTGCTGAAATAATGGAGCGAAAACAATTTTTGACATTCCATTCCGTTCAACGCTCACAACGCCTCACCTCCGTCGCATGAGCCACGAAAGTCATACGAATGAATGAACGCATTTGCTTCACTCATGGATTATTATCCATTCACCTCATTCATTCGTAATCGATTTTAGCGAAATAATTCTATTTCGGAACGCAGGGTTATATTGACCGCCTCTATGGCCGCGCTAATCCAGAGGTCGTGGGTTCAATACCCGCGGTGCACATTAATGTGTATTCCGTCTGCGTGTTTCGAAAGGCATGTTAATTTGTGCCCAAAGTACGGCGATAGGGCTCACCACTCAACACGTTTAGGACGCAATAATCGTCGGTGATAAGGACAGTGATAAGCTGTGATAAGTGATAATCAACAGTGATAAGGACACACGTGAAAATCAAGTGAGTTAACTCACAGATAAGTTCAGTCATTAGAGATGACTCATTTGAGTCGATCACTCATGAGTTACACAAGTCTCTCGCTCACGTAGTAGGCCATGCAATGCAAGTCCTCACCATAGAGTATATTGAATATGGTCCTCACCTGGCTGGCTGACGGCTGTAATGTTTTTATTAGAGGTAGAGGGGCCGAATTCTAGAGGCTATGCGAATTTTATTTTTGTCACTGTCACTCCAAGCGAAAAATCGCGCAGTGCGAGAAGGGCGGATTCAGGGTAAAAGGGAAAAAAGTTGGTTTTATATTTTTATTGAAAAAACTAAAATAACTAGCAAAATTTCAAATATCAAATCTCTAGATATTATTAAAACACACCTAATAAAATATGTTTGAGTTCTGTATATGGTTCCTATTCGTAAAACGAGGAGAAAAAGTGTGTTTGGAGACCTCATTTCAACTATTATTTCCATCGAGGAAAATTTATCCAAACATGTTTTCCAATTTCAAAACCCTAGATTATATACTCAAAATGCATATTACCAGAAACTGATTATAATTTTCTGTGTATTTCATGAAATACACAGAAAAGAAACACCTGTATTTTTTTTTCTATTATTGTGTTTTGAGCAATGATTTAGATATAAGTTTCTTAGAAGAGCTCGTGTGGAAAAATAGGTTCTCCGGACTCCGGTCAAGTCTATTTATGTTCAACTTTGTTGTAATAAAACACTTGTACTTGTTTTTATATATGTTGTACCCAGCTGGTTTCGCGTATAAGCATTTCCAAGGGTTATTTGTTTCAAATATGCATTTTTAATGAAATAACCCTTGAAAATGCTTATACGCGAAATCGGTTGGGTGTAACAACATCCATCCATCCATCCATCACCCTAGTTCGTCCACTGCTTAATAAGCCTTTCCGGGACTTTGCCACTCCCGGCGGTCATCCTGGAAGAATCGCTCATACTCACACACGTTGGCAGGTGGGTTGGTGAGCGCGGTGCCGGAACCCTCGCACCAGTGACGCCGCTGCCTGTCTATTAGGGATGGATATACCGCCATCCATCGGTCCCAGGCATGGTTGGGCCTCCTGGTTTTTTGCCTGTGAGCTGACTTTGCTCGAGGGGGTCTCCAAGTAAGATGGTGGTACCTCCACAGTCGAGCCCGGCATCAGCTCTACCACCTGTAAACAACAGATTGAAACGTTTTGGTACAAGTGTTTTATTACAACAAGATGTAATAAGTTCCAACATGTGCCGACAATCACAACCATCAACATTATATATATAAATATAAATTATATGAATATGAACCATATGCGAAAAAATCCTCAGTGCGAGAGGGACGAATTCGAGGAAAAGTAGCAAAAAGTCGGTTTTTTATTAATATAAAATATACTAAAGGTGCTATCAAAATTTCGTTTAACTTGGTTCTAGATACTGTTACAATCCATCTAATAAAATACAATTGCAGTCCATATGTCATTCCAAATTGTCAAACCAGGAGAATTGGTGTCGAAAAAGACCTCATTTCCATAAATATTTCTATCGAGCCGAATTTCTCCAATCGCGTTTCTGTTCTAACAGATCCCTAGAAAAAGATTCCAAAAATAATATACTATTTTTTTATGCAGTAGATATGCAAGTTCTAAAAGTGTCGATTTTTTTCCGTAGCGCCTTAATTTAAGGGACTTCTCGTCTTGGCGGGGGCACGGTGCCCCCAGATTGCCACATCCATTGAACCGAGCAAGCTTATATTCTTTAGTCAAAGGGTCGCGGGGCGGTTCGCGCAGGCAATAAATATCCCGACCAGCCCTTGAATATCGGGGATTCAGAATTAGCTGCTCCTTACTTTCCGTCGGGTATCTAATCTTTATGTTATTTGCCGACTGCCAGTTCACTTGGTAAGCGGAGATTTAACGATAGCACAGCAAGCAACATCATAATATCATATCAGATGCGGGACAATAGCAGATTAGATTATTTTATATTTAATAATAATAATAAAGGCGTAGGGATGTGACGACCCCATCGCCCTCTGGTATGTCCAGTACGTCCAGTGCAATCAGTCACCGCAGGGCGGCTTGTGGCGAGCCGATGGTGAGTGGCGACACCACGGACCCTACCTCCAGGGGACACTATCACACATGCGCTTACACACACACATACACACAGAAACACACCCCCTACCTCTGCGCTTGCCTTAACCAGCCGGCCAGAGTGGAGATGCAAGAGCGGAACCTATGCTCCAGGTTGGAAGTGTAAAATGTCATAACGCTGGGGGCACTTGACTGTAGAAGGATCTTGCGCCCCGCAGACTCACCTCTCAACAACCTTAGCTGCTTACATAGTGTTGCCCCCTGGCCGCCCCATGGTGGCTAGATAGGGGGCCCACAACGGCTATCCTGGTGGATAGTTATTAAGCAGCAAGTCACCATCTGCCATATTTAAATTTGTGAGAGATTTTCGAGGCAGATGTCCGTTATCTCACTCAATAGCCCTGTTATCCGGCCCATTTAGCATCCCATCCTCATAGCCCACTCCAAGTCGCTTCCTTCCTGGCAATAGTTTGGCAACTGTGGGGGACTGTCCGTTAGTGTATCACAATGATACATTGAGGGAGAGGCCCCCATGGATGCAGCCATCTCACATTTAGATTAAATGGTACCAAAGGCCTCTTCAATGTTGGCTTCGGCCCCATGAATGCCTTTCAAATGACCGGGTCCCTATGGGCCCGTGACTGAAAAGTGTACCTACATAATAATAATAAAATTCTTTATTGCACAACATTAAAGTTTCGTACATAGGCAAGCTTAATACTATTTAGTATTCTCTACCAGCTAACCTTTGGTAATGGGGAAGTTGTTGAGGGTAGTCCCATGATGTCAAAATATTATAGGGTACACTCAAACACTTAGTTAATTATATTATACTACATGCTAATAAACATATACAGTAATTAATAGAAGATAACAACACTAAATGATAAACTACATATACCACTTGAAATTTTTATATAAATATTTACATAATATTTACAGTCAAGTATATACTTGACTGATGACGGCCCACTAAGGGCCGTAATATATTTCAAGTTATAATTTTGTTTTATTTATTGTATATATTTAAAGTTATATTGTGTAATTATTAATAAAAAGCTAATTGAGACATACTATTTATTTATCATAATATTTACGTAAATACATACATATACTCACGCCTGTCTCCCAAAGGGGTACGCAGAGGCTACAGATTTCCACCTGCTACGATCCAGACACACCTCTTTCGCCTCTTCCACTCTCCTATTCCGGTACTTTTGACATGGCCTTTCTTCAGTATGTCGCCAATTTGGTTAGCATTCGTCTTTATAGATTATATTGATATTTTTTTGTATGTAGTATTTGTATAAAATAAGGATGCTTTCATTTCTGTGTATTTTATGAAATACACAGACATTATAATTGAGTTTCTAGTACCTATACATTTTGACTATATAATCTGGGGTTTTGTTTTTGGAAAACATTTTTGGGTAAATTTTCCTCGATAGAAATAATTATTTAAATGTGGTTTTGAAACACAGTTTCTCTCCTCGCTTGACGAATAGGAATCGTGTGGCTCAAACATATTTCATTAGATAGTTTCTTTCTAAATTTAGAAAAAAATATTTAAATTTCTTTTCTGTATTATAAATAAGAATAAAAATAAAATGTAAAGCTTTAAGATCCTAATTTACTTCTAAACCAATGGAAACTTTGCGATGGCAGCATACACAATACATAGGTAATAAGGTTTTGTTGAATAACTATTGAGAGAATTTGGCCCTGCCATTCCAAAATGAGCATTTTGTTTAATTAATATTGTCAGTTTAATATCTCATTCAAATACAAGTTAAATATATGTAACAATAGAGGATATACTCTAAAAACATGTTGATCTAAAAACGTAATTGAGTAAACTTTACTCGATAGAAAAAAATCACAAAGTAAGCTTGTCAAATTGCGGATAAATGTGTTTATAGCGAAGGTGTTCAACGGAGAGAATTAAAACTTTTCCTGAATTTTCTTTACAGATAACTAAAGGCACTTATTGACCCATTTTTATTTATTTCTCAATACTTTTTCAGAAATTCCAGAAAAACCTCGCAAATTCACCGATTATGCGTGCTCGCAGCGCACGAAGCGAGCGTTCTAATGTAGACTTTCTGACATTATCATTGAGTTCAAAATTACTTAATACGATTATTGTGTTGGATGCGTAGGGCCTTAAGTGTTCTGTTTCAATTAATTAGAAAAAGGCGGGTTTTGCACAATCCGGCTGCTAAACGGCTCTTTTAACCCAAAACCAAATATCGAATTATTATTATTTTATTTTTCATTTTATTTATTTATTTTTCCTTCTTACATCTATCTTTACAAGTTTGCGCTCAAAACGATAGCGTAAACAAAAACAAATTAAGGCTATACGCATGAAAAAAAAAAATAACAAGAGAAATGTAACGAAAAAAATAACACTGAACAAACACTTTAGAAAAATATAATAAAAATGCTCTGTAATACAACAAACCAGTACCTATGATACAGAAAGACGTAGACTCTCAGACGCGTGTTAACGGGACACCTGACGCTAGAACATCAACAACACCAGGTTTTCAAGGGTTCATTGGAAAAAACTAGGTCTCTCCTTATATTAAAGAAAATATATTTGATTTATCGATCTTTTATCTAGGGATTCCACATAGGTATAAGCAATGTATTAAGATTTATACTTTTGTCAAAAAAAAAAAAAGTTTTCCACCTTCTTTTTTTGGTTTTCAAACGTTCGTTTCAAAGACGCGGTTAAGAGGTCAAATTGTTTTTTTTAGGGTTCCGTAGTACCTAAAAGGTACAAAAGAAACCTTATGGTGAGACTCCGTTGTCCGTCCGTCACAGCCTCATAACTTTAGCACCGTTAAAGAGTCTTACTAGTTTCGAGAAATCTTTAAAAAAGCACAAAAATATGACATGTATGTCCCCTTATCTCCGAAACTGGTAGACCGAAAAATATGAAAAAAATGTCCATTATAGATCATAACTGGCCAATTACAAGAAAACTATAGCGGTTAAAAAGAATTGAGCACAAATGAAAAATATAAAAAAAGAAGTAAAATAAATGAAAAAAATATGTTATAAAAATACAATATGGGTATCAAATTGTAGGTATTTAAAAGCTGATTATAAAAAATATATACTTTTACTATATTAAGGCTGACTCGCACTTGGCCGGTTTTTTTTTATAAGCAATCACAATCAGTAAAATTCTTAAGTGACGCCATATAGGACAATTCTTTAAAAATAATGGTTAATTCATATACCAAAATAATGAAAACAATGTCCAAAAATTACGCATATTCTCTGAATAAAAATTAATAAAATAAATCTTTTAGAAATTAATCTATGGGAATTAATTCGAGTGGGTCTTAACATTATCGATCGTTAGATTTAGAAGCTCCTTGCTCCATGAACTCCATAAATCAAAATTATGCAAAGGCGCTCTTCTTTCGGCGGGAGATGCACATTCACCCTCCCCCCCTAACACCTATCTCAGAGGGGGTCACCTCATGTCAATCGAGCTAAATCAGCTTAGAACAACCAAGGATCAACTGTGCCAAGCGGCGCGGCGCGACCTCTTCGTACACAAAGTCGCAAGGGGTCCTATATAAGCAAGCAGTAGGCTAAGTACTAGAGTCCTGTTTGTCATACTTCGGGTACGGAACCATAAAATAGTTTTGACAATGTACTTACTAGACCGCAGTCGTTTGTTTGCTACTAAAAACCAGATGGCGCTACTTGTATATTACATCGCGATATCGTTTGATCTTCCTCCAAATACATAATCAAACATGTAGGTAAGATAATTGTCAAAACTTATTATTATCTACTATTTTTGTATGGATTTCTCCATTCAGAGAATCCTGGTGTCAGATTCAGAGACGGTAATCAGGGTTCCGTAGTAAATGTCAATCAATAACGATATTTACATCTATAAAAATATTTAAAATGGTCGTCGTCAGGTGATAATTTTGTCAATCACTTTTTTAATGTCTTTTCTTGACATTAAAAGTTGGGTCATGAAGAGTCGGGTCAAAAAGCCCAACAGTCTCAAAGAAGTCAGATATTTGAGTATCTCAACATTAAATGAAAAATATTGTTTTAAGGGTTCCGTACCTAAAAGTTACAAAAGGAACCTTTATGGTTAGACTCCGTTGTCCATCCGTCCGTATGTCACAGCCTCATAACTTTAGCACCGTTAAAGATAAATACATGAAATTTGGCACAAAAATAGTATTAATTTGCCCACATATTAGGGTGTAAAAAATATATGAAAGATTTGAAATTGTTCAAAATATTTCCTGAGAAAAATAAAAAATATTAGCCTAAAAATACAATATGGGTATCAAATTGTAGGTATTAAAAAGTTGATTGTAAAAATATATACTTTTACTATACTTACTGGCACTGGTTTCGAGAAATCTTTAAAAAATCACAAAGATATGTATGCCCCCCCCCCCCCTCCCCGCCCCTTATCTCCGAAACTGGTGGACCAAAAAATATGAAAAGAATCATGTTAATGTGTTTACGTAAAGATTACAGGAAAAAAAAGCGGTCGAGAAATTCACGAAAAACAAATTACAAAATTTAATTTAGGTATCATCCACAATACGGAACCCTAGGTACGCGAGGCTGACTCGCACTTGGCCGTTTTTTTTTAATAAAATAGGCAATATAGAAATATGAACGGATGTTACCTAAATCCAATATTTTTTCCCTACAAAATATTTCAGTATTAGCTAAAAACACACCAATTTGTTGTTTCGCTGCGTGATCACTAGTATTACGCGTCCAAGAACAAGAGGCCAAAGAGCCAACATATAATCGCCTCTATGAAAATCAAATAAGGTCTTTGCCATTAGACATATTGTGCTGCACGGGTAATAAAAAAAGTAGCTAGCCGGCAGAAAAAATATCCAAGCCTTAAGTTTTTCATGTAGGTTAGTGCCACAGAGTAAATAATTTTAACTTCTAGATATTTCGCTCGAATCACATACAGTATGTATGGTACCTTCCGCTCGGAGGTTCCATTGGTAAATTTACTTGAAATGTTTATTTATACTACACCTGCTCGGAAAATACCTTCTTTCTTTGTTGAAAACGATGCAGAAAATACGTCATTACTGTCATACAAATATGCGGGCGGCAAAAGTGTATGAAAATTCATTGTTAACGTGCTTGAGCGGGCAGAAAAAGTATATGTAAATCCATTGTTAACGTGCTGTTTTTTTTTAAATAACATAAAGAATGAGCAAGTGGCCAAGTGGCCAGTATTATTTTGCGAACTCGTACATAAAACTCGAAAAATGATACTGGCCACTTGCTTTTCCTGCACATAATAAAAAATAAGAAGGAAATAAAAAGTGACAATCGCACGCGAGTCGAGGTAATCCACTTAGAGCACCTGTCCGAAGAGCACCTGCGCGAATAGCACCTAGCCTAGTCCACGAAGAGCACCCAGATAAATCCGGGTGCTCTTCGTGGATTAAAATTTATTTTTACATTTTTGTCCACGAAGAGCACCTATGACTCAGCAGCCTTTTTCTGGGATGTATTTGTTATACAGGACGTTATTAAATGAAAGGGGTGGTGCCTTGGGTTTCCAATTCTTTTGTTCTCTAGAAAATCAAAACTCCATACATTAATTCTTCCAGTTTCCAAGAAATATTTTATTTATGAAATTGATTTCCTTTTAGTTTCCAAAAATTTTGTTGGTACAGTCGACAGCGGGAGCAAGTGATTATTAATTTATTTAATGTATTACTTATCTAATGTGTTCCTTTTTAATTAATATAATTGTATTTAGATCTATCTCGCAGTTATTATTTATATAAAATAGACGTCTTTATTACTATAACGCTTTCATTTACTATATTGTTACACATGCACGATGTGTTTTAGTGGTTAAATCATTAAATTGACTTGCGATAATTGGGAATAAACTACTCACAAACTTTTTTACCTGGACCATAAACAGGCGGCAGCCCCTTTGTTTTAATTTTGTCCCTTTTACAAGGGATAGAGACCGCCTTCTTATTTCTCGGAAACGGGTTGGCAAACTTAACAATAGCTTTACAACGAAAGCCACCTGGAAAATCAACTTGCTATTTCTGTTAACTAAACGGTTCATAACAATAAGTAAGTAGGTCATAGTAGAAAAAATATTTATTTATGCTATTATAACTTGCTTCTGATGCTGACTGTACCCCATCTTGGTTTTGGGAACAAGAGTAACTGAATTTGTTTATTAAGGCCCCAGACTCTCTTTGCACCATTTCGCTTTCATCTTACCTGAGGCTTTAGAAGTGGCGCTCCCCCCGCTGCATTAAGATGTTAGAGACTTTATAGATAAATATGTGTAATTATTAAACATTTTAGTGTTTTTTAACGATATCTTTCATTTATTAACGTCCTGTATAAGAAGTAGGTTGCTGAGTCATAGGTGCTCTTCGTGGACCAAAATGTAAAAATAAATTTTAATCCACGAAGAGCACCCGGGTTCACCTGGGTGCTCTTCGTGGACTAGGCTAGGTGCTATTCGCGCAGGTGCTCTTCGGACAGGTGCTCTAAGTGGATTACCTCAGTCAGTCGGTTTCTTTTATTGTATGTATCTTGATTAAAAGTAAAATTATACTATTTCCTCGCAGGTGTAGTATAAAGCACAGTGGCGTGCACAGAGTTTTTACACAGGGTAGACATAAAAACCGGTCAAGTGCGAGTCAGACTCGCGTATCTAAGGTTCCGTATCGTGGATGAAAAATGTAATTTTGTTTTCGTGAATTTCTAAACTGCTATATTATTCCTGTAATCTTCACGTAAGCACATATTACCATGATTTTTTTTTATTATTCGATCAACCAATTTTAGAGATAAGTTGAGGGACATCAATTTTTTTTTGTAGTTTTTCGAGGATTTCCCAAAATAGAGGCAAGTAAATATAGCTAAGCTGTATATGTATTTTTATGCGCACTTGTAACCGGCATCGTTCCAAACAGTTTGGTTATTTGAACATAACAAGCAGGAGAAACAAAACAGTCGATTAGTATGTTTACAACCTGTCAGCCAGTTAAATGTTTCATATTGTTTTGGATTGAATTTTCTAGTTTTTTAGAGCCAATTTTATTTTATTTATACTGCTTGTCATCAATTTGCGTAACGAACGAACGAAAAACAATAATGGATGGCGCCGGCTCAGCTGCTAAGGCGGCTTCGTAAGACTTCGGTAATTTTCGGTGAATGTCGTAAAACTAAAAAGCCGTCGGCTTTTTGCTGAGTTTTCGCATACATCTCGCATGCAAACAAGCAAAAGCTTTTGCATTTGTGTGCCATGTACTTACAGTAACGCACACAACAAAGATACTGTTGGAATAATGACCCACACATATAAGCCGGTACTGGCCGGTAGCCACCATTCCGCGATGGCTGGTCCGAAATTGAATTACAACGAATCATACATAAGCCATTCACTTCATAGTCTTTCGTAATCGATTTTAGCGATGTAATTCTATTTCGGAATGCTCGAGCATAGATACTTTATCTATGGCTCGAGTGAGCGAGCGAATCGCAGCTGTGAACTGAGACTCGCAGTTCCCGCTAATGACAATAGATGGCGGTCGGTGTGGCTACACTTTTTTTTTTACGATATGCGTAAAAATGCGTAAATGATGTGTATTTGTCAGGGTAGACAGTGTCTTTTTGTCTATATGGACTGCACGCCACTGATAAAGCACTATGTATCACTCGGGAGAAAGTGCGATTCCCAACTCGTGTGTATTGAGGCCCTTAGCTTCGCCTCGGGCCGCAAACTACACCCTCGTTGGTAATCTTCCCCTTTCTTCCCTCGGTGAACAATGTACTATTGTGTTACAAGGAGCCAAAGTAATAGTTTGTACGTCGAGGGCGTTATTTTGAATTCAAAGCGAAACGAAGGATTCTAAAGTAAAACCCTCACCGTAGCGAAGAATTCAATATACGCCGCCCGAGAACAAAATAGTTTGGCCCTGAGTGATACATACTATTTTTCATTACTTCCTATGAGAAAAAGAAGAAGCTACGAGTAATAATTGTAGCGACACATTAGCTGCATCATTTTCTGTTAATATATCAGTGTCACTACTCGAACCCATTTTTAATTATTATTTGCAATAACTAAGCGATGACTAGCTTGAAAATTTCTGAGAAAAAGAAATAAAAAGAAAGAAGAATTTTTCTTTTCAGTACGCATTGCTGCCAAAGCCAAACCGGCCAGTAACGTCTTCATAAATTATGCGTATGACCTCTTTGGTTAAATGACGCTAATCTATCAGAAGCACGAACGCGGACCAATAAAAAGAGAGAAAGCGCAAACTCCTATGGGAATAAAATTGGCTTTGGCTCCCATTATCCACTAGGTATTATGACCCCAGTAGTCCCAATTGCACCGCCTGGCACCCCATACCATAGGTTTACTAAAATGTCAAGTGTTTTCTAGAGTTTTACCACTCAAGCTCTCCGAAGGCATGTAGAAAACACCTTCGTCCTCATTAATTCTCGCTCGGTTTTTTATGTCGTCATTGCGGCAAGCCTCGCGCTGTCTCCAGGGAAATTATTTGAGCGAAGATGTTGCACTCGACCTAACAAAATACCTACTGAGTTTTTCACTTGTCATTGCTAAAAGACCGGAAACTGTTATGTTACTCTTCTCCTCTCTATGTAGAAAGCTACGTCTGTCTCTTGACTTTGCATAATATAGCCAAATACATACTGGAGACTCGGTAAGTGGTCAGAACGAAGGTTCAATGACCATTTCTGTGACAAACGCAAAATAGAATTCTGATTCTGTCAATACAGGTAGAATCCTGCTGAACAGAAACGCAATTGAAAAACCGGCCAAGTGTGAGTCAGCCTCACGTACCTAGGGTTCCGTACCATTAAAATCATATCTGTTGTATGGGAGCCCCCTTAAATATCTATTTTATTCAGTTTTTAAGTATTTGTTGTCATAGCGGCAACAGAAATACATCATCTGTGAAAATTTCAACTGTCTAACTATCATAGTTCGTGAGATACAGCCTGGTGACAGACGGACAGCGGAGTCTTAGTAATAGGGTCCCGACCCTTACCCTTTGGGTACGGAACCCTAAAATGTAAGCCTATACTTTAATTGAATAAAGAAAATGCCTTGATCTGCGGAATTCTATCCTGAATTATATCACGGAAGTGACGAACAAGCTCTAAATTATGGCCCTGCGAACAGAGAAATAATTATTGAAATGAGAACTTCAAACACCCTTTTTCTCCTCGTTTGATTGACGGATAAGAATTATATAAAAACTGCAAAATATTTTATTAGGTGGGCTTTAATAACAGATTTTAACAATATCTAAACGTCGGTTGAAGGAAATTTTAAAGCTACTTATTTTATAGCTTTTTCTGCAAAGTACATTTTTTTACGCGAATTCTTTCTTCACTTGTCCATACAAACAGAGTCAGCTGATCGCACCAATTTGTACTGAGAAGTGAAAAAAAAGTTTACACAAAAAAAAAGTGCTTTGCAGTGGAATGTGATGTATTAACGATACTGAATCACCTTCTAAATTACTTTCCATTTAAATTGAAAGACCTCATATAAATAAATCCGTCCCTCTTGGACTTCTTGTATGTCTTGTATTTTTTATCCCTTTATTCAATTAAAGTATAGGCTTACTTTTTACATTTAGTTGTTTGTAACCAATATTAAGAAAAAAAAACCGGCCAAGTGCGAGTCAGACTCGCGTACCTAGGGTTCCGTATCGTGGATGATAAATTATATTTTGTAATTTTTTTCGTGAATTTCTCAAATGCTTTATTTTTCCTGTAATATTTACGTAAACACATATTACCATGATCATTTTATATTTTTGGTGGTTGGTCGTTTTGGAGATAAGGGGGAGGGGACATGCATTTTTTGTAATTTTTCGACGTTTTCTCGAAATATATGCAACTAAATGTATTGCTAAACTATAAATTTATACAATTAGCTCTTTGATACCCGTATTGTATTTTTATATAATATTTTTTTATTTATTTTACTTCTTTTTTATATTTCTAAATTGTGCTCATTTTTTTAAATCGCTATAGTTTTCCTGTAATTGTTCAGCTATGATGACCGATCGAAATTTTTTTCATATTTTTCGGTCCATCAATTTCGGAGATAAGGGGGGAGGGGCATACATATTTTTGAGATTTTTTAAAGATTTCTCGAAACTAGTGAGAGTAAATATAGGAAAAGTTTATATTTTTACAATCAGCTTTTTAATATCTACAATTTGATACCCATATTGTTTTTTTAGGATAATTATTTTTATTCTTCTCACTTTTGTTTTGGAAATATTTTGAACAATTTCAAGTTTTTCATATTTTTTTTACATTGTAATATGTGGGCAAATTATTGCTATTTTTGTACCAAATTTCATGACTTTATCTTGAATGGTGCTAAAGTTATGAGGCTGTGACATACGGACGGACGGACAACGGAGTCTCACCATAAAGATTTCTTTTGTACCTTTTAGGTACGGAACCCACATGCATATTTTTGTGTTTTTTTAAAGATTTCTCGAAACCATTCCCAGTAAATTTAGTAAAAGTATATATTTTTACAATCAGTTTTAAATATCAAAAATCTAAAATTAATATCTAAAATTTTTAGGATAATAGTTTTTATTTTTCTCACTTTTGTTTTGGAAGTAATTTGAACAATTTCAAATGAACGGTGGTAAAGTTGTGAGTTTGTGACGGACGGACGGACAACGGAGTCTCACCATAACTTGAAGGTTCCCTTTTAGGTACTACGGAACCCTGATTACCGTCTCTGAATCTGACACCAGGATTCTCTTAATGGAGAAATCCATGCAAAAATAAGTAATTTCGTATAATGGTTGATTATCTTATCTACATGTTTGATTATGTATTTGGAGGAAGATCAAACGATATCGCGATGTAATATACAAGTAGCGCCATCTGGTTTTTAGTAGCAAACAAACGACTACGGTCTAGTAAGTACATTGTCAAATCTATTTTATGGTTCCGTACCCGAAGTATGACAAACAGGACTGTAGTACTTAGCCTATTGCTTGCTTATACAAAGTGACTTTTTGATCATCGTTCAAATTCATACTGGAGGCTTGATAAGTGATCAGTATCTTGCATCAATAACAATTTTTGTAAAATTTGTAAAATGAAATTTCGGCTTCCCATAGAAATTCACTTCCAGTTCCGAGTCAATCACTATGGAGAGTCGAAATTTCATTTTACGAATTTTACAAAAATTGTTATTGATCCATGATACTGATCACTTACCAAGCCACCAGTATGAATTTGGACGATGATCAAAAAGTCACCTTGTATAGGACCCCTTGCGACTTTGTGTAGGAAGACGCCGTGCCGCGCCGCTTGGC
This sequence comes from Ypsolopha sequella, assembly GCA_934047225.1. NCBI lineage: Eukaryota > Metazoa > Arthropoda > Insecta > Lepidoptera > Ypsolophidae > Ypsolopha > Ypsolopha sequella. The sequence continues at coordinate 3,109,710 of OW204002.1, read as the reverse complement.
ACAGTTGATGTTTGGGTTGTTCTGAGCTGATTTAGCTCGATTGACATGAGGTGACCCCCTCTGAGATAGGTTTAGGGGGGGGGGGGGTGAATGTGCATCTCCCGCGGAAAGAAGAGTGTCTTTGCATAATTTTGATTTATGGAGTTCATGGAGCAGGGAGCTTCTAAATTTAAAGATCGATAATGTTAAGACCCACTGGAATTATTTTGCCATAGCTTAATTTCTAAAATTTTTTTAATTCAGAGAATATGCGTTGTTTTTGGACATAGTTTTCATTATTTTTGTATATAAAAAAAACCATTATTTTTTAAAGAATTGTCCTATATGACGTCACTTGACAATTTTACACATTAAACTGATTGTGATGTGTGATTGCTTATAAAAAAAAAAACGGCCAAGTGCGATTCAGACTCGCGTACCTAGGGTTCCGTTTTGTAGATGATAAAATTAATTTTGTAATTTTTTTCGTGAATTTCTCAACCGGTTTATTTTTTTTGTAATATTTACGTAAAAACATGTTACCATATTTTTTTTTCATAATTTTTGGTCCACCAGTTTTGGAGATAAGGGGGGGAAATACAATTATTTATGGTTTTTCAAGGATTTCTCGAAATCGATGCAATTAAATATAGCTAAACTAAATATTTTTACAATCAGCTTTTTAATACCTACAACATGATACACATATTTTATTTTAAAAAATATTTTTCATTTATTTTACTCCTTTTTTTTATATTTTTCACTCGTGCTCAATTTTTTTTCAATTGCTATAGTTTTCCTGTAATTGGCCATATCTATGATCTATTTTGATTTTATGTTGAGATACTCAAATATCTGACTTCTTTGAGACTGTTGGGTTTTTTGACCCGACTCTTCATGACCCAACTTTTAATGTCAAGAAAAGACATTAAAAAAGTGATTGACAAAATTATCACCTGACGACGACCATTTTAAATATTTTTATAGGTGTAAATATCGTTATTGATTGACATTTACTACGGAACCCTGATTACCGTCTCTGAATCTGACACCAGGATTCTCTTAATGTAGAAATCCATACAAAAATATTAGATTAATAATAAGTTTTGACAATTATCTTACCTACATGTTTGATTATGTATTTGGAGGAAGATCAAACGATATCGCGATGTAATATACAAGTAGCGCCATCTGGTTTTTAGTAGCAAACAAACGACTGCGGTCTAGTAAGTACATTGTCAAAACTATTTTATGGTTCCGTACCCGAAGTATGACAAACAGGACTCTAGTACTTAGCCTACTGCTTGCTTATATAGGACCCCTTGCGACTTTGTGTACGAAGAGGTCGCGCCGCGCCGCTTGGCACAGTTGATCCTTGGTTGTTCTAAGCTGATTTAGCTCGATTGACATGAGGTGACCCCCTCTGAGATAGGTGTTAGGGGGGGAGGGTGAATGTGCATCTCCCGCCGAAAGAAGAGCGCCTTTGCATAATTTTGATTTATGGAGTTCATGGAGCAAGGAGCTTCTAAATCTAACGATCGATAATGTTAAGACCCACTAGAATTAATTCCCATAGATTAATTTCTAAAAGATTAATTTTATAAATTTTTATTCAGAGAATATGCGTAATTTTTGGACATTGTTTTCATTATTTTGGTATATGAATTAACCATTATTTTTAAAGAATTGTCCTATATGGCGTCACTTAAGAATTTTACTGATTGTGATTGCTTATAAAAAAAAACCGCCCAAGTGCGAGTCAGCCTTAATATAGTAAAAGTATATATTTTTTATAATCAGCTTTTAAATACCTACAATTTGATACCCATATTGTATTTTTATAAAATATTTTTCTTATTTATTCTACTTCTTTTTTTATATTTGTCATTTGTGCTCAATTCTTTTTAACCGCTATAGTTTTCTTGTAATTGGTCAGTTATGATCTATAATGGACATTTTTTTCATATTTTTCGGTCCACCAGTTTCGGAGATAAGGGGACATACATGTCATATTTTTGTGCTTTTTTAAAGATTTCTCGAAACTAGTAAGAGTAAATATACAGTAAAAGTATATATTTTTACAATCAATATTTTTATATTTACAATTTAATACCCATATTGTATTTTTAGGATAATATTTTTTATTTTTCTCTCTTTTGTAAACTACAAATAACAATACTCAAGTAAAAAAAAAGGGTACAAAAACACAAGTATATCACAAGAGTATTACTTCGGAACTTTGAAAATTAACATGAAAAAAATACCTAGTCTCTATCTTGTTTTTAGGATTTTGGTAATGTATTATAGTTTTAACGACGCTATTGGCTTACGATATTATGGATTCGAAATTGAATGTTACAACCAGTTTATAGGATCCCAGAAACTAGTATTACGCGGAAGTATTAGTAACTTGTAGTCGAGAGAAAATATAACTTTAATTCGTGAAGGTATTAAAAGCAATCGTTATCTAGCTTTACATTAAGGAAGAAAATGATTGATTCAGGGTCTATTAAATACCAGGCTACAGATATAAAAACCTGATAGGGGTGTCTTCGTGACGTAGATGTGATGTTGGAATTCTTCCCCACGGAGTGGTCAGTCAATCCGTGACTGTCATGCGCCAACCTCAGAAACAACTTGGGAAACAGACTTTACCAGCATACGTGATCCGTCCGTTCAACCTCCGCTATTACGTAGCACACTCCTCCAGCAAACAAAGAAGCTTACTCTTGATGCGCAACCAAACAGGATAGCCGGAAAATGGAAAAAAACCCTTAAAAACCTGAAGGGTCGCTGTAAAGAAATAAAACAACAACGTCAAGACATGCCTACGAAACCCGGGCAAGGAAATTAACGTATTGGAAACGGGACAAAAGGGATTTTCAGAGAATGAAACCAAAAGTAAGCAAAACTTACCAGGAAAAGAAAAAAAAAAAGACTTCCACTGACTCTAGGGCAAATGTGCTCCGTTTTGTGAATCCATGGGATCTCAAATTTGATATATTATTTTTCTACTGCAGATTTTTTGTTAGTTCAACGACGATACTCTTCGATATGAGAAAAATAACAAAAGCTATGACAAGACTTTCTAAATTTTAAAATTTGAAAATTCAGTAAAGAAATCAACGACAAAGAAAGACTAAAATAGATGGAAAAGGTTGAATACCTGTAGCGAATGCTACAATATCCTCAAACGACACAAAAAAATTAAACTAGCTTAAAGGAAATTAACTTCCAAAAGGATAAACAAACGAATGTACACCTTATCTAATCGAAACGCCTTGAAACAAAAAGGACTTGATTAAGTAAAAACAAGGGTGCGATGTTTTTGGGATAAGTAAGTAGTAGTCTATATTGCTCTCTGACCCATAAACTATCTTTACGCAACAATCACGTAGATACGGTTGCTCCGTTGCTGCCTGAAGAAGGACAAACCAACTCACCAACAAACCAATAAACAACAAATTAACAACCAACAAATCAATAACCAACAAACGAACAACCAACAAACCAACAACCAACAAATTAACAACCAACAAATCAACAACCAATAACCAACAAATTAATAATCAACAAATCAACAACCAACAAACTAACAATGAACAAACCAACAACCAACAAACCAAGAACTAACAAATTAAAAACCAACAAATCAACAACCAACAAACCAAAAACCAACAAATCAAGAACCAACAAACCAAAAACCTACAAATGAACAACCAACAAATCAACAACCAACAAACTAACAACCAACAAACCAACAACCAACAAATTAACAACCAACAAATCAACAACCAACAAATTAACTATCAACAAACCAACAACCAACAAATCAACAACCAACAAACCAACAGCCAACAAATTAATATCGTGAGGATTCATTATTTAACAAAAAAGGAAAATTTATAAAAAATTGTGTAAACCGGAAGCCGCAATAATATGTGCAAAAAAAGGTTTTGCTATTCAATTGGTCTCCACACAGCGAAAATAGTTTGTTAATTTCTATTATTGAATTTATGGTACGAACGTTTTGTATAAAAAAAGAAAACCAGAAAGTTCAAAATAATAGACAAATATTCAAATGTTGATTTTGACAGTTGACAAGACTGACAATATGTTGACAATGTAAACAAACATTTCAGAAATTGGAGATACTTTTCAGGAAAAATTCAATATTTGTTCTGTAAACTAAACAAAAAAATCAATTCGAGGATTTACGATAAAATTTCTAGAATGGGAGAGCCAATTTCAATATTATTGTGAAAATTTTGTAACAAAATGCGATTGCCTATATTGGTTTATAGATCAACAGAAAATGAATAAAATAACCAACCGGATCTCCTGGTATCAATAATTATGCTGGAAACACAATAAATATGTTTGACTAGTAACTACCACGTTTATGGATAAATTACAATAAATTTATTTGACTTGAAAAACTCAGTGTAAATTATTTACTAGAACAGGTAACAAATTATTAATAAATATGGAAAGTAATAGGCTACTAAATATTGAAATGCACTTACCTGCACGTCCTACCTAACTATACATAAGGATATTATAATATATAGGTACACACACAAATAAAACAGGTAATACACAATAGGCTAGTCATATCTTACATTCGAAATTACAATAATTGTGGTAAACTTGCTTTTTTGATATGTTGTTTAAGTCCTCTTAGATAGTATTTTTCCAGATTCGCAGCACTTTAAAATATACGTGGATTGAGTTATTGCTGAAAAACCGCTATTTTTTTTCACTTTTTTTAGTTTTATGAAAAAAAAAAAACACATAGGAAGGCTTTGAAGAGAAATGTTTGTATGCCTTTTTTAAAGTAGAGAAAATTTCCAATAGTTTGAGCTGTAATTCAGTTTTCTAGGTTTTATAGCTCCTAAGATACAAGTGTCCCAAAATATGCAATTTTTGTCTAAAAAGTCAAAAAATAGGAAATGGCTAGTCTGCGACCAAAATATCGGGTATAATGAGGTATCTACGGGGAAATGAAGTTGTATTAAATTTAATTACCTTCATTTTAAGACTAAAGGTGTCTCCGTAGGCGTGATAGTTTGTTTGATCACGACCATAAACCAAACACACCTAAAATTGAGTTTTATAGGGAAGTTACAATGAAATTACTAAAACACTACTCAATGTGTTTATTATCAATTTACTGTGCTAATCCAAATTTAATTTAAGTATAAAAAAAGAGAAATCAACAAAAATACTTATAAAAACTATCATTTTAAAAACCTTATATAATTTTACATGTAACTAGGCTCACCACCTCTGTTGGGCTTAAATTAACTTATGCGTCTTCTTTGAGGGCCCAAGAGTATCAATATCAACTTCGTTGAGAGGGAGAATGTCGATGGAGAGGTTGGTGCTTATTTGAAGAGCACGAGAGACATCAAACACTTCTTCCATAGCATCATGGGGGTCGTCTCCATCTTCTTCTACATCCTCGATTGTTGGGATATTCGTGTACTCACTCGCTTTACAATATTTGCAGAGTGTAGAGCACTTCATCCCAGCCTTCCTGCAAGAGCAAGACCCAGTACAACCTTTCTTACACTTGCAGGATAGGCTTTTCAGAAGTAGTTGAGGGGCTGGGGACATAAATGTAATGATTGGCATCAAACCAGAGTCTGTTTGATGCCAACATCAATCAGTAGGGGTCTTGTGCACCCCCAACCACTGCTGAACCTGAATGAATGAAACTTGGCTGCGTCTTTGGTAGGTGGAAGGCGAGCTAAATTTATTTTGTTTCTCGCTGAGGCCCTCACAAATAGGGTATAGTGTTGAGAGCTTCTCTGCCATCTCCGCCATACAAAGCAATTAAAATGCCTCGCCTGCACTCTCTATCTCTTCTGGACGAGAATCTGGCTGCAGGAACACTTTTATGAAGACGTACGTTGGTATATGTGGAGCCTAGTCCATTAAGAAGGCAAAGTAAATCAATGTCCTCTCCAAAAATGATGACGCTTGATTTTTTGAAACTGCCGTCTCCACAATCAATACATCGGCATCCTCTTCTGCTTGCTTGGCTTCTACTCCGTGCCTCTGGAATTTATTCATCAACATTCTTATGAGGCGTTCCTTGTCGCTTCCATTGGACAGGAATTTCACCTGGGGTGCTTTGACTATGGTGTGCCTCTCGAATAATATACTCCCTGACAATAATCGGTAGCGGCGAGATCACTCAGCACTTTTAGTGCTTTTCAGAGCTGCATTGTCAGGATACCCATCAAAAACCACGGAGACATTAGAACCGAACTGGTTGATAACAAAGGAAGTGTATCCAGTGAGAATTGCTTAAATGGAATTGTTGGGATGCCACATAACTTTGTGCAGCAGATACCCACTGTCTACCACAATGAAGTTACCACATTGATTCAACGAAATTTTTGTACTGACAGGCTCAAAGGCATCATAAAAGATTGACTTCTTCCCTTTTATCATTCCTTCTTCTGTAAATAACTTCCCCCGTAAATAACTCATTATACCTGATATTTTGGTAAAAAATTTGCATTTTCCTACTTTTCAACGTTTTAGAAAAAAATACCAAATTTTGGGAAACCTGTATCTTGGAATCTATAAGACCTAGAAAACTGAATTACAACTGAAACTGTCGGGAAATTTGTTAACTTTAAAAAAGGCATAGTGAACTTTCTCGTCAGAGCCTTCCTGTGAGGTTCTTTTTGCATAAAATTAAAAAAAGTTAAAATATTTAGTGGTTTTTCAGCAATAACTCAACCCCCGTATATTTTAAAGTGCTGCGAATCTGGAAAAATACTATCTAAAAGGACCTAAACAACATATCAAAAAAGCAGGTTTACCCCAATTATTGTAATTTCAGAGATTTTATGTGTACGTTATGACTGGCCTACAAAGCGTGTGTAAATACTTTATTCCTTTATTAAAATTTGTAAAACATAGATTTCACAAATTAAGGGTATCTAGAAAGACAAAGATACTTGGAAAGATTTGGTTCCTTTCGACAGCTTGGTATTGGGGTTCCTTAGAAGAGAAAACGCTGCCTGAAAACAAACAAAAATTCAGTAGGTTGGAAAATTAGTCTACGAAAGCGTAGACACCACGGTCGAATTGAGAAAAAAAATGTTAGAGTACAGCAAGTAATATTAAGAAACACGTACTTATCTTTAGTTCGGGCGCCATTTTATAGCATTACATTTAAAATTAGTAAGCTACTTGAGAATTACGAGTGTAATACTACTACTTCCGCGTAATTCTAGTTTCTGGCATCCTATAAACTGGTTGTAACATTCAATTTCGAATCCATAATGTCGTAAGCCAATAGCGTCGTTAAAGTTATAATAGATTACCAAAATCCTAAAAACAAGATAGAGACTAGGTATTTTTTTTTTGGTGTTAATTTTCGAAGTTCCGACGTAATACTCTTGTGATATACTTGTGTTTTTGTACCTTTTTTTTTTTACTTCAGTATTGTTATTTTTAGTTTACCCAAAAAAATTATAAAGTATCTTTATCCTGATTTATCCTTTTTTTTTTGGCTGTCACCAGGCTTGCCTGGTGGCAGTCCAAATTTAGGCCAGATCAACCAAATTAATAAAATTACACTCGTGATTCTCAAGTAGCTTACTAATTTTAAATGTAATGCTACAATATATTTGTAATATTATTTATTCCTTATTCCAAAATTTTTATTTTATTTAAGTGTATTTTTTTTATTAAATTTAGGTAAACCTAACCTTTATTATTTCCTTGTGTATTTCCCCATATTATTATTTGTAATATATAACTATTACCTATACACATAGATTATTTAATTATTTTACATAAAAACCGACCTGTAATAAGTGTATCTGATATACCTACAGTACATAAATAAATATATTTCTATTTCTACTTCTTCGCATTTTTCCGCTTGGAGTGACAATGACCGCTTTAGAATTACTTTGTCAGAGAATAAGTTTATTGAAAAGGCATATTGGTACCGATTCGGTGAAGCACATCTTAACTTATTTGACAGGACTAAACTTAATTTAAGTGTTCGGTCCTCGTCTTTTCGATAAAGAAAGAAAAAGACAGGACGTTTAAAATAAGGTTAGTCTTGTCAAATAAGTTAAGTTGTGTTACGCCGAATTTATACAATTATAAAATTAATGAATATTTGGATGATGGTGAAGCATGGTGTTACAGTGATAATGATAGTAAGTTATAATTTAATTAAATAGTATAATTTCCTAACTTATGATTCCTCTAAGGTGTAAACATTAATTGATTACAGACTGTAAAAGGAAAAAGACTATATGAGACAGGTAGATAAAGATATATATGTTTTTCTTTTTTTCATTAACCTGAATTCTTGCTGTTTTGTATTTTCTTATCCCTTGGTTAAAGTAGATATAAGTCATATATTGTATAGTACATATAAGTTTTATGTTGAAAAAAAATATACATGATCTTGCTAAGTTTCTTGCCCTTCTTCTTAGCAAGACTAATTGAATGGGCGGAGGTAGGCATGTATTTATATATGTAACCTATTAGTATGTAGTATATAGGATGGGATTTGGTCGGCCGCCTGGATTCGTGCTGGGGGCTCGGTTGGTGATCATTGAACCTTGTTCCTGGTCCCTGGCCGGGTCTCCAGTATGGGTTCGGGCGGCTGATTGGATTTTACCTTGTATATACCTATCATTTTAATCGTAAATACAGGGTGGAAAAATTAAAGGGCCTTGGAGGGGAACTACCTTAAATCCTTTAGTTAGCTCATTTTACTGAAAGGAAACATTCCTTTATTTTTTAAAAGAAACAAAACTGCATTCAAAGATCTTCTAAAATTTGCTTGTCTCACCCGGGAACTGAACCAACTAAAAATTAAAAAAATAAACCCTCGCTATTTTATTATACAAATCGGTAGGATTGTTGTTCAGGATTAAATTTGTCTAATAAACATTTAGCCTTACACTCATATGTTGTACGAGATACCCATGAAATTGAATATTTATTACAAGTTCTTTATTAACAATACCTAGTACTGTTCACTTGTAAAGTAATAATTATACGCCATTATTACACAATGACAGCACGGAATGAAAGCAAAACAAAACAAAATTTGAATTTCGAACGAAATTTATGGTTCGAACTTCAAATTTGTTGCTCCGCGTTGCAAAAAAATACGTTCCTTTTTTAAACTTTTCGTCAGTACGCCTAGTACAAGAAGTAATTGTGCTCTGCATACATTTCTTATTACTATTTAACGATTTTCTTATTGAAGTCTTCAACAAGGTACTTAAGATAAATAACATTAGCAAGCTTGTACTTCATAAGATGTCTTTGGATGTAAGAGAGATAAGAAAATTATAACGTGTCATTTACTTGTTACAAGGAACAGTACTAGGTATTGTTATCAAAGAACTTCTAATAAATATTTAATTTCATGAGTATCTCGTACAATATGAGTGTAAGACCAAATGTTTAGTATAGAAATTTTATTCTGAACAATAATCCTACCGATTCGTATGATAAAATAGAGAGGGTTTATTTTTCTTATTTTTAGAGTTGGTTTGATTCCCGGGTGAGACAAGCGAATTTCAGAATATCTTTGAATGCAGTTTTGTTTCTTTTAAAAAATAAAGGAATGTTTCCTTTCAGTAAAATGACCTAACTAAAGGATTTAAGGTAGTTCCCCTCCAGGGCCCTTAAATTTTTTCCACCCTGTACATTGCTACATAAATTAAATAAACCTTTAATTTAGTTCATATACATTTATTATTTTATTACATATATTTTCTTTATTAGATTAAATTTGACGTGTAAAAAGTGTATATATCTATACCTGCTTTGCAAAATAAACTATTTGAATTTTGAATTTTGAAAAATTCACATATCACGTTAAGGTGGATGGTCCAAGGCAATCTTCATACAAACTTGTGGGAACCAATAACGACGACAGAAGTATTATTATTTAATTCTGTTACCTTTTTCCACACGTTCCATCAACTTTACACCCGCGAATAATCAGTTTTTTTTACAAACAAACTTTTTTAGAATCTAATTTTGTTATTTAAAATATTTGTAATCTAATGTATGAAAGTTTTAGATAGCAAAATTAGACTGTTAAAACATTTTGTTTTTAAGAAAAACTGAATATTCGCGGGTGTAAAGTTGATGGAACGTGTGGAAAAAGGTAATGGAATTAAATAATAATACTTCTGTCGTTGTTATTGGTTTTCACAAGTTTTTTATAAAAACCATCCACCTTAATGTAACGTGTAGCCTACAATCCTGCCTCAATCGGATAATCTAAAACCTTTTCTGTGCCATTAGAACCCATCGAGGTATTCTAAAAAAAAATTATCAGGTTTTGGGCTCAGAACTTGCATAATGCCATCCAGCGGGTCTACCGCGTAATTCTCATTTTCATCAACATCAACTTGAGATTGAAATTTGTCGTGCGTGCGACGACGCCCGCCTAACATGCCATCTCTTTTGTACGCGTTGAATTTCGCGTGCCTTTGCTTGAAGTTGATACAAATGAGAATTACGCGGTAGAGCCCCTGTATCAAACCCTAGCCTCGGTAGGGGCGTGGCTAACATGGCCGAAGCAAATTGATCCTCAGAGATCAGCCCTAGAATCATCCGCTTGAAGAACCGACCGAGGCTATTAGATAACTTGATTGACTCTTAATATCTAGTTTATAAAGGCGACTGTTGATGAACTAGTTGTCTAAGTCTGTTTGTCGGTGGTCGTAGCTTCGAAGTTCTGAACATGGTCAGATCTGCGTCCAATTAAGGGTGACTAGATTTGAAATGTTCGGTCAGTGTTGACTGGAAGATTGGGTAAAGTTAGTCTCTTGTGTCCCCTTAATTATTTACTGGATTATATTTTTAGGGTTCCGTACCCAAAAATCAGAAGAAATGAATGGAATGAATCGGTCTGTTTGTCACAGCCACGTTCTCCGAAATGGATAATGCTATCAACTTGATGTTTAAAATAGTTATAAAGTTTATTCTGCGCCTAGTTAACAAAAACTTTTTATTTAATTTTATTGGGGTCCAAAGTGCAAGTGTGTAAAACACTGACCCTAGCATGTTTAAAAAAGGCGTTGCTAAATAGTAGAACTGCATTGACCGTAAATCATTTACGGTCAATGCAGTTCGGCTTTGGAATAAACTTCCGCAAACCCTCAGAAATCTTCCTTCTGTGTCCTCTTTTAGATTTAACCTGAAAAATTATTACCTTTCATCTCTCTGACTAGACTGACTATGCTACTTTATTTGTATGTATGTATTTATGTATGTATTAGTATGTAGTGTATTATATTAAAATATTAGGCTTGAAGAAGATTATTTTTCTTTTTGCACAAATATGATACTTGTAATTTTTTTTTCTTTCTCCACACCATCGGTTGACTAGAAGAAATTTCTTTAAGGAATAAGTCCACCCTTGCCTTTTATTATTCTGTATTCTGTGTTTTATTTTAATTTTTCTGTGCAATAAAGTGTTTATTCATTCATTCATTCATTAGTAGAAATGTTTCACCGAGGGTAGAAAGGGACCGATTACCAATGAGGGTGTAGTTTGAGGACGAGGCGAAGCCGAGGGGGTTCATACATACGAGTTGGAAATTGCACTTTCTTCCGAGTGATACACAGTGCTTTGTAATACACCTACAAGAAAAATAGAAGACAATTTCCGGCGGTGTAATCAAATCTTCACTATTCAGATAAAACTAAAGAAAGCGATTCGCGCGCGATTTTCTCTTTTTAATTTCTTTTGATAACATCAGTAAGCAACAGACAGCTTGTTATTACCTGAATTCGACGACGTGTAATAAATTTTTATGACGTACCTACATATATTGCATAAATAAATCAATTTCGATTTCAACAATAAGGAAATATCGTCGAGGTTGGTCAACGCTTCCGGAGACCCAAGGGCTGGGACCTATTTTGGTCAGCGAATAAGCCTCGCAATACAGCGAGGCAACGCCGCCAGCCTATTGGGTACTCTCCCCGATGATGGCGGTGATCTGGCTCACATATTTTATCTGATCTAGAGCCCGCTATGAGACAGACAGGTTGGTGTTTGTTTTTCTTTTTATATTTTATTTAGTTTTAAGTTAGTTTTATAAAAAAAAATATCATTATTTATATGTTATTTAAGTTTATAATACCAATTAAACAGACAATGAGTCCCATATTTTTATTTTTGTAAGTATATAATTATTTTATTAAAATGTACCTGATTAATTGGCACTACCTATGGCAAACCAAACTTTTGCGTCCGCAATCGCATATCACTCCCAACTTGGCTGTAACAGAATACCAGCGTTGTGGCGTACATACATTATGTTTGTATAAGTATGTATTATTGCGTCACAGCACCATGCTGAGTTATGGCCAGTTTGGTGACGTTGAATGCATGGGATAGCTTCATCCTAATCTTTGACTATTGTGTTTAATATGTTAATTATAAGTACTAGTTTTAAGTTAATAGTTATTATGTACCTATATGTTGCTTTCCATGTATTCTTTTTGTCCCCTAATAAATTTCTTTCTTTCTATCTTTCTTTATTAAATCTAATTTAGCCCAACTTATTTTTTTAAATTGTTTTTATTATTTTTCATTAAACCTGACCTGTATGTGTATATAATGTACCTATATTACATAAATAAATATATTATAATATATAAATAAAAAAGTATTAATTTGTTTCCAAATATATTTCGGCAAACTTGTGGCCGTCATCAGTCGAATAAGTAAATAAAAAAGATATTTGACATGTACATATTGATGCTGACATTGACACATGATTGTAAACTATTTAATTATAAATTAGAAACAAAGTAGAAGATATTGTATGAACAATAAAGGACAAAAAAAAGGCTAAAAATATTATTTATTCAATAAATAAATAATAGTACATTGTTCACCGAGGGAAGAAAGGGGAAGATTACCAACGAGGGGTCAATACACACGAGTTGAGAATCGCACTTTCTCCCGAGTGATACATAGTGCTTTATACTACACCTACGAGGAAATAGTATAATTATTATTTAATCAAGATACAATAAAAGAAACCGACTGACTCGCGTGCGATTGTCACTTTTTATTTCCTTCTTATTTTTTATTATGTGCAGGAAAAGCAAGTGGCCAGTATCATTTTTCGAGTTTTATGTACGAGTTCGCAAAATAATACTGGCCACTTGGCCACTTGCTCATTCTTTATGTTATTTAAAAAAAAAACAGCACGTTAACAATGGATTTGCATATACTTTTTCTGCCCGCTCAAGCACGTTAACAATGAATTTTCATACACTTTTTCCCCCCGCATATTTGTATGACAGTAATGACGTATTTTCTGCATCGTTTTCAACAAAGAAAGAAGGTACTTTCCGAGCAGGTGTAGTATAAATATAATTTCATTTCACAGATAGCCACCATGGTATACCGAGATTTTTTGAAGCCTGTAGTACGGGAATCAGTTACATTTTTGTTCTCTTGCATTTTCGTAGCCAACATCATTACACGGTTCATGCTTTCTTGGCTTTTAATTAAAGTCCAGTCTCAGTTCTATATTAAGCTTTTTTTCAGAAGCTACACTGACCGTAGAAAAAAAAACGTTTGTTGCTGTGTCATTTTAAACCTTACTAGAGAGGTCTTTACATAAACCTTCTACACCAAAATAAACTCTTACATAGCTTATGATTTTAGATAAATATCCTTATACAAGGTGGCGCAAAAGTAATGTCATAATTTAAATTGGCTGCCATTTTGTTATAAATGAAAAAAGGAGCTTTGTTTTCATACAAAGTTTATTTGAAAGTGTAAAATTGATGACATTAATTGGAAAAAATTAAATCGCTCAAATGGCCACCTCCCGAGTTGATGCATATTTGCGCTCGTTTAACGGCATTTTGAAATGTTGCTCGCAAAACATCTGCCTATCTGGCTTCAAATTGGTGATTTCTTCTTCAATATTATCTTCCAAGACTAACAAGGTTCGTGGTTTGTTGTGGTAAACGCGAGATTTCGAAAAGCCCCAAAAGAAGAAGTCTGGTGCTGTTAGATCTGACGATCTGGACGGTCTTTCAAATCTCCAAAACGCGAGAACAAAATTTGTCAAATAAGCAGTAACAATAATTCCACGTTCTTGAGGTGTATAATCGCTCCATGTCTCAATAGCAACTAATTCTATATATAAGGTCTTTCAATTTAAATGGAAAATAATTTAGGAGCTGATTCAGTATCGTTAATACATCACATTCCACTGCAAAGTAATTTTTTTTGCGCGAACTTTTACTTTACTTGTCCATACAAACAGAGTCAGCTGATCGGACCACTTCGTACTGAAAAGTGAAAAAAAAGTTCGCTCAAAAAAAGTACTTTGCAGTGGAATGTGATGTATTAACGATGCTGAATCACCTCCTAAATTACTTTCAATTTAAATTGAAAGACCTTATATATCTACATCATAAATGTCAAAGCACAGTAACATTTGGCACTATCTGAAAAATGGCAGCCAATTCAAATTATGACATTACTTTTGCGCCACCTTGTATAATAATGAAAAAGTTTTTGCCCGCTTCGTAACGAAGATTTCGTTGTTTCCCCTAGAAATGTGTAAATATTTGTTAACAAGAGTTTCAATTACAACCCAGTACATTTTAAAACCCGTTAAGTCGTTGTAGTCGAAAACAAACACAACTTCCAACTTTTGCAAGTTAAATAATATACATTATACGTACCTACGAGTATATTGTAGTTTGCTTTATCGCACCGAAAGGCGTTTTCAGCATCTGTAAATAATAGGAAAAGAAGAAAAAAATGTGCCCGCAGGCGGTAGGTGAAAAATAGGAGAATAGTGGCCGAAGTTGGAAGATTGCTTTTTATTAGGGCCATTACACCGGCCGATAATTTATCGTTGCCGGACTACGCGAGCAATTTTGTCTTCATATACTTACCTAAATCAATGGTGGTGCGAAAACACCCTTGATGTTAGTAGGTTGGTTTAGGGTGGCACTCGAAGGCTGAGTATCTGTAGTAATAACGGTTCCGGCAGAATGATCAGTGCTGATCTTTGCAGCAAATACTGAGTCGGAGCCTTTTTACTATTGTAATATGTCCATAATTATGTATCTGTCTCATTATTATTATTGTTAAAACTTGTTCCGTATCTTTTATTGTTAATGAAAATGTTTAATCGTGTTGAATGTGAATTGTTTACGTATTGTAATAGTAAATAAATGTTTTATCTATCTATCTATCTATCTATCTATCTATCTATCTAATGTGAGACAAGTAGTTCTATTCGGAAGAGTCTAGATGTAGTCTTCGGTGAACGAACTGGATAAATCGCTGGCCCGCTTAGGTACAGACGAAAATGTGTTTTGAATTACTTTGTAGGGTTCCGTACCTCTAAATGAAAAAAACGGAACGCTTATAGCAGTGGTCTGCCTGGAACTTTTTACTGAAAAAGCAAACATAATGTCAAGTATGACTAGTAAATAAATATAAAATTAATAGAAAACGACTTTGAAAAAGAAAAATTTTGTATGAAAATGTCTGCTTTAGGGCAGAATAGCATGCCTTGGCGACACACAATTTTTTTAAACTTTTTATTTTATTTTCATATTTGCTTTTCCAGCGAAAAGTTCTAGGCACGCCACTGTCTTATATGATCACTTTGTTGTCCGTTTATCTGTCTGTCACGACCCTTTTGCTCGGGCCCCGTATGAGATATCCAGTTGAAACCTGGTTTATTCAGCCAATGTTGAAACTGATACCTCTTACAGAAGTCGAAAAAAATCAGGCTTCTTACTCGACGCGAATAGTTATTTAAGATACACGTGCGGAAAGTAAGGTTTTATACGAATTCATTGGCACGCATTCGGATAAAAACCTTTTACGCTCAAGTATCTTACAACATTTTTCAATGCATTTTGCGAGGAAATACAACAAAAAAATAAGTATAATAAAGAATGGTGTTTATCATCATTCAATTATTGCTAGAGCGCGCATACTTATAAATAATTGTTTTTTTTTGGACAGCAAAACCTCCTTGCATGTTTGTAATTTTTTAAATTTTATGACTTGCACCATGCACCACAGAGTCAAACACTTAAAAAAATTACTTTATTTCACGCATAATTTTGTTACACAAAAAAGAAAACTTTACGAGCAACTGCATTGAAAAAAAAGTTATTGCACTTTGAATAAATTTCATACGAATACGCACACCATGAAAACCTATAGGGCACTTCCAGACTTAGAAACTTGAAATTTCGTTTACAGTTAGGTCTTATAGCACACAAATGAGAAAAAAAACCGGCCAAGTGCTAGTCAGACTCGCGTACCTAGGGTTCCGTATTGGGGATGGTAAATTTAATTTTGTTTTTTTTTTTTCGTGGATTTCTCAACTGTTTTATTTTTCCTGTAATATTTAGGTAAACACATATTACCATGTTTTTTTTTCATATTTTTAGGTCCATCAGTTTTGGAGATAAAGGGGGGAACATCATTTTTTCATGGTTTTTCAAGGATTTCTCGAAATAGATGCAAATAAATATAGCCAAACTATATATTTTTACAATCAACTCTTTAATACCTACAATTTGATGCTCATATGCAATATTTAGGATAATATTTTTGTATATTTCTTATTTGTGCTCAACTTTTTTTAAATCGTTATAGTTTTCCTGTAATTGTCCAGTTATGATCTATAATCAACATTTTTTTCATATTTTTCGGTCTACCAGTGTCGGAGATAAGGGGACATACATATTTTTTTTTGGTTTTTCAATTATTTGTCGAAATCACTGCCAGTAAATATAGTAAAAGTATTTTACAATCAACTTTTTAATATCTACAATTTGATGCTCATATTGTATTTTTAGGATAATATTTTTTATTTTACTCAATGTTGTTTCGGAAATATTTTGAGTAATTTCAAATTTTTCAAATTTTTTTTACACCATGATATGTGTGAACATTAATGTTATTTTTGTGCCAAATTTCATGTCTTTATCTTTAACGGTGATAAAGTTATGAAGCTGTGACATATGAACGGACGGACGGACAACGGAGTTGAAGATGTCGCGGGCAACAGTATAATACAAAAATGTCAAATGACATTTAGAATGTCGCTACTCGACGAAACCCATTAAAAATTCAGCGATGCGACCCCAGTGTTCCTACCCAGCGCCGCCTACAGTAGAGCCACTGAGTGACGGCGCCTATGACGTTTAAATGCCTACAAAGTATCGTAATTATTTATAAGCAAATGTGAATTGAAAAATGTAATACTTCATTGTTGATAGTGATGTACTACTTGTTTCGGTTATTATTTTTCGATTTGAATGTTGCTTGATTGTGCAATAGAATTCGTATAGAAACAAAGATTTTTTTTTTAATTTTATCATTGTTTATAGGTCGTGTTTGAGGTCGCCAAGTTACGCAATAATATTTAATTAAAAACAAAACAATGACGAAGTTAAACTAAACGAAAATAAATGATAGTAAAATACTTTTTTCGATTTAGATATTTAAACATCTCTTGGGGGCCCCGGGGCACTACACCGCATAGCCCTCCGATAGCTACGCCACTGGTTTTGGCACATTTTCCTTTTGTATCATTATGTTGAATGTTGAATGACGTGTCTAATGTTGAGTAAACTCACACTTGATTTTTATTTTTAACCGAAATTTGAAATGTACCTCATCCCTAAATGCAGCTGTCATAAGTGCCATCACTCAGTGGCCCTACTTTAGGGTTGTTTAATGAACGCACTTCTGTACCGCTAGGTCGAGTGTTATCTATTATTATAATGACTAATTATCAGTGATTTCGTGTCTCACTACTTCCATACAACATCCTTAATAAATCCATCATTCTCTAAAATGTTCTAAAGCTATGAATCATAGGATCTAACATAGTGTAATTAGGAAGTTGTTTATAACTTTCCCGGAACCGTAGTCCTTACTCAGGAGTAGAGTATTACAAACATCCCCCCCATGGTGCTCAGCCATGTAGGCCACCCCCCGCAGAGTGGGTAGCCATTACTGGCCGTGTCACAGGAATTTTCGTAATTCCATCCAAACATGGAGTTGTTGATGTTGTAGCTTTCCCGCCCGCGGCGATAGGTGGGGCTGAGGGCGGACTCATAAAGTTCAAGTATACTAAGCAAATTTAGAATACTACTTAATTAAATAGTAAAACTGCTCAAACTTTCTGTCATATTTCATACATTAGTTTAAACCACTGTACAATCCAAATTTAAATAAAAATAAAAGTAAGAAACAAATAAAGAAACAAAGAAAGAAAAGAGCTTTATTTCAAACACCACAGAAAACAAAACAAAAAAGAAAACAAATTAAAAACGAAATAGCCATATTCTGTGGTTATGAAAAAGGAGTCCAACTCAGCTTAATGCCACAGCCGAAGCCACAGCGCTGGTATTCTGCTGGATCCTACTAAAATTAAAACTAATAACTAAAACATAATAATATCAAACTTAACATAAAATAAAAAGCGTAAAGCATAAAATACATAAAAATGATAAGAAAAATAAATAAATTGTAGTTGTTTAATAAGTAAATATGTAAATCTGAAATAAATAAACTTAAAATAGCAAAAATACTTTTAAAAAATGCATATTTATAAAATACTACATAGATTATTTCATATCAAGGCATCGTTATTTGCTTTTCAATTAAATACCACTTAAGTTTAATTCGAAAATTAGCCTTCGTCTTGCATTCTCGAATAGGTGGGGGCAGGTCATTCCACACTTTTGAAGCCCTATACCTAAAACTTCCCCTGAACCTAGCTGTTTGATGTCTGGGAACAATCAAAAGATATGCAGATGCCCTAGTGGAATATTTATCAACATTAGAAGACCACAACAGTGGTAAGTAATATAGTATTCATAAATATAAATATAATATAAATTCAGATTAGTATGTTTTATGTAATTAATGTACTGATAATAGATACTGTATAATTGTAGATATTAATCATTAATAATGTGAATATGTGAAAGATGACACTAGATATAATAATAAAATATGTACATATTATATTATCAAAATCTAATAGCATATTTAGTTATAATAGTAGTTTATGCCACAAGGGCGCAAAGGAATGAATTACGAGGACGTAGCGAGTGTTTTAAACGTAACCGAGTAATTTATTGCTCTGACGCCCGTGTATCATACTACGTTTTTCAATGCATAGTGTGAGGAAATAAAACAAAAATAATCTTGTGAACTTTGAATTATATTTGGCTCAAAAGGACTGTATCCAGAGCCGTTAAACAGTGGAAAAAAAAGTATTACATTTATGGTACACAGGAAAGGCTGCAGGTTAGCCAACCATTGTAAATAAATTCAAAAATAAATAAATAATAAAGCCCTAGGGCAAAATAATCGACTTTCTGTTCGGTCTTGATGCATAAAAAGTGGGCCTTTACGAGTACTTGCATTAAAAATAAAATTATAGTAAGTTGCTGCGTCCTTATAGGACGTCACATTTTGTAAGACCACAATGTGACATTCAATAAATATATATGAAATATGAAAAGATTCCAAAAATAATATTCTGTTTGATCAAAATAATACCTTACTGAAGTAGATATGCAAGTCCTAAAAGTGTCGATATTTTTCCGTAGCGCCTTAAAAAGATGAATTTCCGTAATTCACTGAAACCAGCCTTTCATGTTAAACCATCAAAATGCTGTAGTGAACGGTACAGTAAACTTTATAACTTTTTTATTTTGTTATGTTTTTTCGTATTTTTCGTGTTTCTTTCTACCGAAGCGCCATTACCGGGGTCATTCGGTGCGCATGTTACATTTTCATCTGAAAAGAATTGCCGGTTACCGTTCGGACTCACTCTTTATGACCTAAAATTAATCAATTTATCAAGCGTTTAGCAGTCTGCTGGACACCAGCTCCTCTCAACGCATTCCGAGAATGAGGTCGTACAGGTCGCGGCAGTAAATTATGCACATCGTATCGTAGCGTCATCTCTGTCGCACGAAGCAATAACAGGTCCGGTGACAGAGACGAAGCTTTACAAAGCCGAAGATAGCCGATGTGTATTATTTTCTGCTGAGTACCGTACTTGGAAGGTTCGGCCTACTCATACACTGGGTAGGTATGTTGGTGATGTTAGACATTAAAACTTGCATTTGTCGTTTTTTAGGGTTCCATACCCAAATGGTGCCAAACGGGACCCTATTACTAAGCCTCCACTGTGTCCGTCTGTCCGTCTGTCTGTCACACGGGTCTACAACTTCAGCCGTTATACGTACCCTGTTGAAATTTTTACAGAATACGTGTTACTATGGCAACTATATCGACAAAAAAAAACAAAATATAAATAAAATCATGGTAATAGATATGTAAATACTAAAGGAAAAATATAGCGGTTAAGATATTAGGGTTCCATGCTAAGCGGGAGCCGCGTATTTAATTGTTTGCCAGGCGCTGCCATTTTAGCGGCTTGTTTTTGTCGCTTTAATATTGCTATGGCATCTTTTAGTTGTTATTTAACGTAATAATTTTAGGGCTCCTTACCGTATTGTGTGGAGGTACGGAACCCTTTGTGCTAGAGTCCAACTCGCACTCGCCCAATTTTTTAGTTTGCTTACTGTCTCTCAAATTCACCTAGAAGTATGTTGATTACCAAGGTGTAGCTGGTTTATAATAAAGAAACCGCATCCAAATCTGTTTTGCAATTTCGGAGATTTGCGTGTACAAATAGACAGACAGAAAAGAATTCTAAAAATTGCTGATTTGTGTTCTTATACTCTTCTTTGGTCACCCCCTTTCTAATTTTATTCATCCATCCATCCATCAGCCTTGTTCGTCCACTGCTGGACATAAGCCTTTCCAGGACTTTGCCACTCCCGGCGGTCATCCTGGAACCATACTCACACACGCTGGGCAGTGACGCCGCTGCCCGTCACCAGTCTGTTCCATATAAGGCCCGGCTATTAGGGATGGACATATCAGGCATGGTGGGCCTCCTGTTTTTTTTTGCCTGTGAGCTGTTCTCTTACTCTCCCCCGAATTACTTCGAGGGGGTCTCCAAGTAAGATGATGGTACCTCCACGGTAGAGCCCGGCATCAGCTCTACCACCTGCTCTACCACCTGCTCTACCACTCTATTTTTATTACTTTTCTTCAATGTACAAACACACCGGGATCTACTGTTTTATTATTGATTGATATTGATAATTGATTTATTGTTATCTTTTTTTTTTGAGAAAAAGCACCCTACCTTTCTAGGCAGTTACATAATGCCTCGTGATCCACGAAAGACTTTGGTTTCCCAGTAGAAAACCAAAATCAGGAGCTGTATTTTTGAATCACTCGCCGTGAATCATATATTCACGAACGAAAAAAATTCAGGTGCGAAATTCAATTCGATTGGTCACGATTTTACGTATTTTTGAATCAGTAGAAATCAATGTAAACGATTTTCGTTTCATACAGAAAAAATTAAAACCGGAAAGCATTATTTCGTTGATTTTAAAAACCGGTAATGAATGGAGGTGAACGGAACGTAAATTAAAAAGTTATAATGTCATGTCAGTCTCATCGATGCATCGACATTGACATTTTCTTCTTGTCATTCTTTCATAGTTTCTACTAATAGAATACGGAAAACGAGTGGGTCAGACCACTCGTTGCAGAATTCACGGAGAGAATTTTCAAAAATACTGAGTTCAAGTTTTCGTATGCGAATCATGCGGATTCATAAGCGAATTGAAATTCGAATGATTCGAAAATACAGCTCCTGGTCTACCACGTATCCCGTATACCACTTCGTTCTCTATAATTGAGTGTGACCAAATCTATGGTATTAAAGGGAAACGAGGCAGAATCCGTGTCGATTAATTACGATTTTATTACAAACGGGTCGAGGGACGGAGGTCCGTATAGCCACATCCCTACAGCCGCTGGTTATTCGCGACATTAAATTTGGCTGAGCACAAAATAATTATACTTTTTTCTGCCATCCCAGATTTGGGTTAATTATGATTTCGGGTGAAATTAAAAGTACTTTAGCTAATATTCGAAAAACAACTGATATTTTTTCCAGGTCTCGGTTCTTTGAATTAGCTGTATGTGTAGCTGCCAAAATAAATGTAAAAAATCTGCGTCGTAATAAATCTATGGGTCCCATCAATATTAGTTGTTTGAAATGAAGAGTTTCGTTAGATATCAAACGGTTGGTTTGATTTCAATTTAAAATTTCTTGGCTTATTAATTCAGTAGAGCAAAAGTAACTTGTATTTTAAAAATAATATTTTGTTACCATAGTGCGCATAAGTTTATTAAATATAATCATTTTAATGGTTGGTTTAATTAAATTGGAATTTTTTTACAAATTTCATATATCGTGACTTTGCACGATATAGCCAAATTCATACTGGGGACTCTGTAATTGTTCAAGACCACGGTTCAATTACACTTTTTGTGAAAAACTGCTTATACAAGTAAATAAATATTTTTCCTAATTTGCAAAGAGGGACATTGTACCTTGGTCCTTACTTCTTACTGAGTCTCCAGTATGAATTTTGGCTATATCATGCAAAGTCACGGTACCTGTTATGTGATCCATATTGAAGAAGAACTGAACGGAAGAAGTCCCGAGAAAAGAAGATTATATAAATAGATTGACGAATGTGGAAGAGGCAAAAGAAATGTGTCAATATCGTAGCAGAGATATGTAGTGTCTGCCTACTCTCTGGCGTTACAGGTGTGACCATACGCATGTAATTTCTTTTTATAAAAAACAAAAGTTCTTAACCTTGGCCTAATAACACAATGTTTCCAAAAAAACATGAACGAGACCCGTACACTACGCGCCAGGAAATTCGGGACAAACAATTTTATGGCAGCATTTATGACGTTTTATACGGCCAAGTGTGCGCTTTCTCCGCACTGATACCGCCCGGGTCCCTCATTCCGAGCTATAAATTATAATCGAAAAGAGGCTAGCACTTGAATCGCCAAAAACGTGGAAATTATTGCGATACCCCGCTGTTAGCTAGAGAGGGGCAACATCGATAGTCTCTCATATAAGTTGGAACGATAAGCCTTTTTACTATATACTTTAAAATTTTAACGCATATAAGGTGGTTTTGATTAAGGCAATATGTAAATGTTTTAGCGTCCCTGTTACTCCATATGCGAAAAAACACTCAGTGCGAGAAGGATGGATTCGAGGAAAAGTAGCAAAAAGTCGGTTTTTTATTAGTATAAAATGTACAAAAATTGCTATCAAAATTTCGTTTAACCAAGTCTTAGATATCATTAAAACCCATCTAATAAAATATAATAGCAGTCCATATGTTATTCTATATTGTCAAACCAGGAGAAATGGCCTTCATTGAAAAGGGCCTCATTTCAATAAATATTTCTATCGAGCCGAATGTCTCCAATCGCGTTTCTGTTTTAACAGATCCCTAGAAAAAGTTTCCAAAAATAATATACTATTTTATCAAAATAATACATTATTTACTGAAGTAGATATGCAAGTTCTTAAAGTGTCGATTTTTTTCCGTAGCGCCTTAATAAAGCGTAAACCATATTGGGGACGCGGTTAAGGTGGCTCCGTCGGAAAAATTAGCAACTCGATTCGTGGTGGTTGAAATTTTGAACAAAACCATATTAAAATAAAGTTCTTATCAGCTCGCACTGCAACATGGCTGTTACGTCAGTCGCTGCGGCTGACAAGTGCGAAAATAGTTTGTTTTTAATTAATTTTATATAAAATAAAAGGAATTTCCAAGAACTGAGAAAACCATATCGTTTAATATTATTTTGTCTAGAAGTTTATAAATTTTTAAACTGTTTCGATAAAAACTGTTGCAGTTATATTGTTACAAGTGGACAAAAAATCGAGAAATAAGGGTAAACTTAGAATTTTCTTGCTTCACTTCTGTATATTAAAATTAAATTCAGGAAAAACCACATCACTATTTGTATCATGTAGATTACTATGTATTTTTCTTCTATTAAAAATGCTATAGTTACCGTATAAAATGGTTATAAAGTTACTCAGTTCAAGGTCGTTGGCGTTTGGAGAAACCTTAATGGAGATTTCAACCACGATAAAAATTTAATTTAGGAAAAAAAATCAAAACAGTACGAAAACGAAAATAGGTGTAAGACTACGTACAGCAGAGCTGTCAAAGGTAGCCTAAGCCAATCTCGTGCCCGCTGGACCAACGATCTGAAGAAACGCCAAGAGTGGCGAAATATTGAAGAGGCCTATGTCCAGCAGTGGACGAACACAGGCTGATGGATGGATGGAAACGTAAAATTTACTTTTTAAAAATTGTTCTAACAGTTATTGAAAACTGAATACTATTATGTCTGCAGTATGAATTTGGTCACAAAGTCACCATAATTTGAATTAATACTACGCCGTAGCAGGCCTTAAAAACGAAGAACATCGGTGTCGTAGAGCTACGCTGCCGTAGCAAAAAGGGACGTAAATGTGTATGTGTGATGGACGTCATGTTTTTTTTGGTAAGATTTATTCTCTAACTGTTGCAAAGAAGGGACTGTCAAGTCAGTTGAGTTTAAAGTTTTGTTTTTTTTTTTTGGAAATTATGTGTATTCAATTTCACGCCTCTGTGGCCAAATAGCAGAGCGCATAGACTAAGCTGTCGAGATTAGCTGCTTTTGCAGAAATTAATTTGTATGTAGGATATCTAAAACTTATCGATATGAGATATAAAGGAACACTATAATGTACCTGGTTGAGTGAAACCTCACTATATATACCTACTTACCTTTTTCACACTATAGTAGTAGGTATAGAGGCTCTTTTACGAGATTTCAGTCATAAAAAAGTTCAAGAAGTGCTGTAAAAGGGCCCATTGTTTTTGGGGAAACCACTGGTTTTCACGATTGACTGTTTTAATAACACGAAAAAAACTGTGGCCCATAAAATGTGAAAGTTTGGTTTCTTAGTAAGTGTTGTGGCTACCATTATGATCTATTGGATTGTAACTTTTGGATATGATTAATTTATTAAAGATATCGTTTATAAAATTACATGTTATAGTTATTAGTTTTTTTTTATTTATTTATCTACAATCCCCTATCCTCTATCTATACAGGATGCATCCTAATGCGATAGAGAAGGTAACATTAATAACAACATTATACAATAATATGAGATACAAATACACAATTTTTAAACTTATAACTATTACTTAAGATTAATACTTAGTATGGCCTTTGTGAACTCGCTTACGCTACAATTAAACAAATCAATTTTAATTTCAATTTTAAGTAGTAGTTTTAATTTTAGTAGGATCCAGCAGAATACCAGCGCTGTGGCTTCGGCTGTGGCATTAAGCTGAGCTGGACTCCTTTTTCATAACCACAGAATATGATTATTTCGTTTTTTAATTTGTTTTCTTTTTTGTTTTCTGTGGTGTTTGAAATAAAGCTCTTTTCTTTCTTTCTTTCTTACATCTTTTTTTAAAGCGAAATCCATCACTTTGGATACTCTAATTATTATTAAGTGTGGCAGTAGTTCAGGGGTAGAACGCTGGCCTCTCAAAATCTTGAGGTACAGGTTTGATACCCGGTTGGGCATGCACCAATGAGTTTTTCAGAACTTATGTGCATTGTATTTACAGTACATAACACTTACCACTTGCTGAACGGTGAAGAAAAACATCGTGACAAATCTACATGCTCTAAAAGCGTGTATTTGTGACTCACCGCCCATCACAATGGGACGTAATAATCGTCGGGGAAACGCGGGTGTACCGAATGTGAACTGTGACTTATATTTCACCAGCCTTGTTTTTTTCTGAAATTGATACTTGTCGTTGTTGGTTCTTGATCGAACATTTGTAACATATTGTAAATAAAACAAATTCTTGGTACCTGTTCCACTTTTTATATATACTACACTAGCGACCGGTTTCGTTTTAATAACATCGTCAGGCTTTTAGATATGTCTACGAATCATGAGATGGAATATTTCGTTTTTGTTTACATTTGTGATGCTTTAGAAGCCCTGGAGATAAATAGACACAACATTAAATCACCCCAGCCACTCTTAAATGACCAATACTGCCTATCATCGTCACCATTACTCCAATACTTCACAATCTAATTCAACCTAATGACCAAATTATTTTATTTATTTATTGACATCAGTTCCTTTTTTGACTTTGTAAACATTTACCTCATTTTATTTTTATTTTCGTTTAATTTTTATTCAATTTATTTCAATTTAATTCATCTAATTATTAATTTCAGTGTACTTTGACTTTATAATACTAAATATTTTTTATTGAACGCTTCCATAAATGCACTAACAAAACGCCTTTTATTTAAATCATGTTTGTCATCACATCACAAATGTAAACAAAGACGAAATATTCCATCTCATGATTCGTAGAGATATCTAAAAGTCTGACGATGTTATTATAACGAAACCGGTCGCTAATGTAGCATATATGTCACAGTCAAAAGTCATAACTGGTTAAAACTACTTTTGACAGCGAGAATGAGTCAGTCAAAACTAGTTTTGACTAAGGACGTAGTGTTGACTGATATTCGTAGGCAAAATTAGTTTTTCGGATGTCCTGCAGCGCAGAAGAGAGCCGGTAGGTTAGGTTAGAAGGTTAGGTATGGCAAGTCGCGGAACGCCATACCTGACCTTCGTGGTTATTTTTTTATGACAACCCAGAAATACTTTTTAATCAAAATTACTTCAGACCAACTTAGTCAATGAGTTTTGACTGCAACATATATAAAAATGGAACAGGTACCAAGAATTTGTTTTATTTACAATATGTTATTTTTTCTGTCGTCTCCCATGTCTCTGGTCGGACGAGGATAGATAAAAATGTCAGTCAAGGGACTTTATTCATATTCAAATGCAGGATAAGTACGGAAGCTCGATGAAGCCCGGAAGCAAACCAAGTGATTTTCATCTACATAGAAAAGACTGGTGTCAGCTAAACATACTTCGCACCGGACATGGACGCAGCGCTTTTTATAAACATGTATGTGGTTGGTCAGCTTCTCCTAAGTGTGACTGTGGTGCTGAGAAGCAAACGGTTTATCACAACCTCCACGAGTGTCCATTGAGGTCCTACCCCGGAAACGCTGAAGACTTGATTTCATTGACTGACGATGCCGTCAAATGACTAAAAAAAACTCGATATCCAATTATAAGTTATATTTTATTTTTTTGTAATATATTAATTTGTATATTGTTAATAAATAAATTCATCATGCAAGAAGTAATTCGCTTTAAATTAAGCTTTGGCTTAGATTAGTTTTCAACGAAGATTTCCGTAACTAATAGATAATATAGCTAAGATTTACTTTGATTTTGCAATAAAAACTCGACGTTTCAATGAAACTTGAGAGTAACCTTCATCGGGCTTCGCAGGCTTCTAATAATAATAATGTTTTTTAAAAATATATATGGAAAAGAACACTTAAATTAGTGTCTAAGAAGTCTGCGTCGAAAAAACAAAGTTTTTACAGCTTAACGCTGGGTTTCCACCAAGGATGTGCTAAGCTGCGTACTGAGGGATGTGAACCAATAGGATCGTTTGATTTTCATAGCTTAGCTTAACTTATGGTGGAACAGAGTTCAACAAAGCTAAATCTTAGCGAGGGGTGGTGTGTAGCTATGTGAAGTACGGAACAGAGCTAAACAGACGACGTACTAGTATTTTGTGATATATGGGAAAGAACCTCGCGAGATTAAAGTTATATAAGCTACGAAACTATGCGTACATATGAGTACGTAGCAAAGCGCATCTTCATCGCATATCTTATCTGCTTCGCTACACCACTTAGCTTTGGTGGAAATAGAAACTTCAAAACTTTTATTTGTTAAGACTGTGTAAAAAGCCATGACTATATAGCGGCAGTACTATGACACAATTAGGACCGTGTTGATAATGTTTGAAAAAATATACATTGCGGCGTTAATATTCTAACTCAATGTGTGTCACTCTTTACAACCTGCAATGGACAAAATATTGTCTAATTTCAACGCTACTTGCTACAACTCTAAATACGAGGGCGGAGTGATAAGTCTGGTAAAAATTAAAGAAGGAGTAAATTTTATTTAATTATTATTAGTTATTTTTCAACGTAGTTTCCTTCTAACTCAATGCACTTCATCCAGCGTTTCTCTAGCTTTTCAATCCCTTCCATAAAATACGACTTAGGCAACCCTTCGAAATAGGCATTGGTTTCGTGCATGATCTCTTCGTTGGACCCAAATCTTTTCCCACCAAGCCATTTTTTAAATTCGGAAACAGAAAGTAGTCGCAAGGGGCTAAATCTGGCGAATACGGTGGGTGAGAAAGCAACTCATAGCGCAACTCATGCAGTTTGGCCATGGCAATCACACAGGTGTTGTAGCGTTATTTTTAAAAAAAAAAATTTGTATTATTTTCCGCCACTACATACTAACGAACGTAATTTCGAATTAAATTTGGACTGCCACCAGGCAAGCCTGGTGACAGCCAAAAAAAGAGGTAAACCTGGATGAATAAACCGTATAATTTAAATAACAAAACACAAAAATAACAAAACCGAAGTAAGAAAAATATGGTACAAAAGAACAATAATATCAGAGGAGTATCGGTATAAAGGAAATTCTTAGATCAAAAAAAATTATTATGTCAAATTCCACTTATTTAGGATTTTAATTTCCTTTTAGCTTGAACGACGCATTTATTCATAAAATAATGGATTTTAAATTTGGTTGTCGACACTAGTTTATAGGATCCTTTAAACTAAGATTTCACGGAAGTTTTGATAACTCTTGATCCGAAAGAAAAACGTAATAATAAGGTGTTACGAGCAATCGTTATCTAGCTTTACACTAAGGAATAAAAATAATCGATGCTGAATATTAAGCTACAGATATTAAAAACCTGGTAAGGGTCTCTTCGTGACTTTGGGAGTTTCCGGTGTTCCCGGGAGCAGTCGATGAAGCTTGGCGATTTCAATTTTAGTATCGGAAGCTTTAGCTCACCAGGGACGTGGTCCTTACATCAGGCCTCAATAGGTACAACCGTACGAGATGGCGGATGGGATAATCAGACTGGGGAGACCCAGAAACCCTTTAAAAAATAATCCCGAAGGGTCGCTGTAAAGAAATAAAACAACGGCGTCAAGACATGCTTATGAAACGAGGGAAAGGAAGTTAACGTATTGGAAACGGGACAAAAAGGATTTTCAGAGAATGAAACCAAAATTACACAAAACTTACCGGGAAATGCAGGAAAACTGGCTTACACAATGCTCAGGGCAATTGCGCTCTGTTTCTATATTTTAAATATTAAATTTGTTATTTTGCAAAAGTGATTTTCTTTCCTCTGTCACGATCTTCTCTGATATGAGAAAAATAACAAAAAAATCTGACAAGAATATTCTAACTATTTGAATTCGAAAATTCAGAAAAGCAGCCAACGATAAAGAAAGACTAAAAATATATAAAAAGGTTGAATACTTGTAGCGAATGCTACAATATCCTCAAACGACACAAAAAAATTTAAACTAGCTTAAAGGAAATTAACTTCCAGTAGGATAAACAATCGAATAAACACCTAGACTAATCAAAATGCCTTGAAACGAAAGGGGTCGATTAAATAAAAACAAGATAAGGATGTGATAAGAAAATCCTCGAACGAATAGAACGGTCAATAGGAAACCTACAACTAATACACCCTAACATTAACTTAGACTAACTACTATATGAACCGCCAAAGATAGATATATCAGTTGGGTGATTATAAAATACCAAAAATCAATCTAATATTAATCTAACTACACATATTACAAAACAATCGAATTAATTAATGCTGAATTCCTCGCAACTAGAATAAGAACAACATTACTGTTACACAAGTTTCAAACATAAAACGACATTCATTTAACGAAACAATCGTAAAAACATGGAAATTATTTGAAATTAAATTATCTTAGAATAGACAACCAAAAAAAACATCGGGATTAAAATCCATAACCGAACGACGCCTATAAAATATGTAAGACGTCATACGCGAAAATCGCAAAAAAAGGAACAAAAAAAACTCTTTGGCTGAGTCAATGAAGAATTAAAGAAACGTAACTCGAACCAAAAAAAAGAAAAAGTTGAAGCTAGATAGAAAATTGTAGGATCATTTTAAAATATCTTTAATATGATAATTACCAACATGAGCCGAATAAAAATCCTCCAACTCATATACTTGAGGAGAAATTATCCTTCGGACACGTGTCTTAGTGAAGCGAGGAGCCAACTTGTTAGTAAAGTAATCAATACCGGAAGAGCGCGAAAAATTACGTCTCCATACAATGTCTCCTACGTTGAGAGAAACGGAAATCCTATTTTTATTATATAATCTCGAATTGCGGAGAAAAGATAGGGACAAGTTATCGGCGACTTTTGCATAAATATCATCTAAAGATCTTAGATTCGAAGCATGCGAGGCCCGACTCTCTGCTATATCACCGCATCGAGTCTGACTTTGTACATGTGACGTATCGATAATGAGATCTCTCCCGAACATAAGGAAATTCGGCGAAAAAGAAGTCGCGAGATTAATACAAGAGTTTAGATAGAGTTTAACTTTCGGTAACATGCGAGCCCACTGTCGGTGGTTGTCGCCAACTAACATGCTTAAACATGTAACAACGCTCTGATTATATCGTTCGACAGTATTGGCTTGAGGAGAGTAATATGGGGTAAAGAAGGGTTGGCAATTAAATTTAGTCAAAAAATCGTCAAAACGGGAACTTCTGAAAACGGTTGCGTTATCGCACAGAATTGAATGGGGAATTCCGAAATTCAAAAAAATTTGATTCTCCAAAAGATCGCAAATAGATTTAGCGTCCACCTTTTTTAGGCAAAATAGCCAGACGTATTTGGAAAAAACGTCTACAACAGATAGTATATATTTATATCCGTGATAAGCCATGGGGAGAGGTCCGATAAGATCGATTGACAGCGTTTGAAGAGGAGCCGAAACTAATTTGGGATAGAACATTTGACCACGCGGCTGGGTATTAGAAATCTTAAAGGCTTTACAAACGTCACATTCGTTTAAAATTCGAGTGACGTCGCGATACATATTGGGCCAGTAATATTTTTTTTTTATCTGGAGATACGTTTTCATTACGCCAGGATGTATTTGTGGAAAAACATTGTGTGCTTCCCACACGGCGTCGCGTATTTTTTCGCGAGGTAAAACCACACGCCACGATTCTCTGGTCAAAGGATCTAGAAGCGGGGCATGACGGAGTAAGACCCCTTCACGGATACAATATGCCGGAAACATTTGAGGGTGGTCGCGTGCGCCCATGAACATTTTTTTGAACCAATCATCAGAAGTAGAATCAAGACCACGATCATACGTAATGGGAGCGACGAAAGCTCTCGAGAGGGCATCCGGCACGACATGTTGGACACCTTTTCGGTGAACTATTTCAAAGTTGAATTGAGAGATGATTGTAGACCAACGTGCCAAACGACCTGACGGGTTATCTAACGTCATCAACCACTTAAGAGCGATGTGATCGGTGACGATAGTAAATTGCGTACCATCAAGATAACCCCGAAAGTGTTTGATGGATTCTAGAACAGAAAGTAACTCCCTTTCGGTAGTGCTATAATTTCGTTCGGCTTTGGAAAAGAGTTTGGAAAAATACGCGATAGGGTGCTCCTTGTCATCAATAACTTGGGAAAGAACAGAACCAAGTCCAACGGATGAAGCATCGCAATGAAGAATAAACGGTTTCGTGAAGTCCGGACAAGCCATAACCGGGGTGTTAATTAGAGCATTCTTTAACTCGTGGAAAGCATGATCAGCTGCTTCGTTCCAATCAATAGAATCTCTTCCCTTTTTTTTACCTAATAAAATAGTTAAAGGAGCGATAATCGAAGAAAAATTATCGACAAATCTCCGATAATAAGAGCAGAGACCAATAAAGCCACGTAGAGCTTTTGCAGTGGTAGGGGTAGGGAATTCTTTAATAGAATCCAACTTAGCGGGATCGGTGTTCAGACCATCCTTATTCAAAACATAACCGAGATATTTAAGTTCGGCTTTACAAAATTCGCACTTTTTGAGGTTAAGGGAAAGTCCGGCTTCCTTAAGGCGGTCCTTAACCTTTTTCAACAGCTGTAAATGACTATCAAAATCACGGGAGACGAGGACCAGATCGTCGACATACCCGAAAATACAATCGTCAGTATCTTTTGTGTACTCATAATTGACAATCATATCTGTTAGGCGTTGCATTTCTGACGCGGCGTTTGTCAAACCAAACGGCATCCTGACAAATTCGAAAAGGCCACGTTGGGGGACTATAAATGCGGTTTTTTCACAGCTTTCTTTATCGGCTAAAGGGATCTGCCAAAAAGCATTACGAAAATCAAGAGAAGTGATGTAGCGAGCACCACGAAGATTATCCAAAATGTCCTGAATACGAGGTAGAGGATAGGAATCTCTAACAGTAACATTGTTGAGCTTGCGACTATCGACACAGAAACGAACAGATCCGTCTTTTTTTGTAACCATAACGACGGGACTCGCCCAAGGCGATCGAGATGGTCGAATAACCCCAGCGTCCAACATTTTGTCTATCTCTTCGTTGAGAATCTTAAGCTTAACCGGAGAGAGGGGATAGTAACGTTGTCGGATAGGTGGACCGACGGTATTTATTTTATGGGATAACCAACTGGTTCTTCCTAAACCTATTTTGTCGGAAGAGATATCTTCGAATTGGTTAATAACTTCTTGTAACCTTACTTCTTGTTCAGAAGAAAGGAAAGAACGCGGTTGGACTTGTCGAACCTCACCGACAAGAACACTCTCCGGATGAGAAACCTTGGACATTAAAAGATTTCCTTTAATATTTTTATTAAAAGCCTGACTAAAAACTACGGTCAGGCCGAACTTGTTCCAAAAATCGATGCCGAGAATAACAGGAGAAACAATATGGTCGGCAACAAGATAATCATGCAAAAAGGAAACTCCGTTAAAAGTGGTTAAAAGAGAAACCGTACCGGAAATAACCATAGGTGATCCATCTGCGGAATAAACAGAGGGAAGAAAACCGGGACTAGCACGAATGCCCAGGCTTTTATCAAGGAACTCGCGGGAAAGGAGCGACAATTGCGCACCAGTGTCAAGAAGCGCCTCGCAAGATTGATTAGACAGGGAAATTTCAAAGAAAAGACGGTTATCGGATGAATCTGTCAAACGCACCGGAGAAATTTCAATTTGAGAACTCCTCCGGTGATCAACTAGTTTTTTGGAGTTTGACTGCAAGAAGGACAATCACGGGTCAAAAAGCCTGGCTTCTTACATCTAAAACATATCTTGCCCGGAACGTTAGGGCATAGACGATAGGGATGGCCGTGTCCATCGCACTTAGGACAAACCACAGGGGTTGTTGAAACTGACGCGATACTGGCACGAGGAGCAAACGAAGGATTGTCGCTTGACAGAGCCTTCTGGGCCGAGTGGTCGTAGGTTTCGAAATTAGTCGCGATTTCGACTAAGGTTTTTAAATCCGAAATACGATTCGTTGACAGACACAACGCGTAACGCGGATGTAGATTAAACTTGATGATCGGCAAGAGTGCTCGATCTGAGATCGGGATCGAAAGCTTGGAATTCAGAGCTTTTATTTCAATTATGAATTCGCGAATGGGCTGATTCGCCTTTTGTTTTTTGTTGCGAATCTCACGTTCAGTGGTATCGTCAAAATCGACAGATCCGAAAGTATCAATAAATAGTGATTTAATTTCCGGAAGTGTGAGTTTATCATTCCTGACAGATCTGTAGAACATTAACGCGTGACCCGTTAAAAGCTCATGGAAGCGACGGACTACGTACTCGTCTTGCACTTCATATGCTGTCATGCACTCTTCTAAGCTGACAAAAAAATCGCGAACACACGAATGACCGTCAAAAGATAAGTTCCATTTCGATAAGGCGGGATTCTTATTGAGACGGCATGCATGAGTAGCGGAAGGCGCGTTGTGTAAAGTATGACACGAAGCGGATGGCTGTTGGGTGGTGAGTTCCATTTGTGATGGTGGTTGGCTCTGATTGGTGATTACGCTCCGTCTAGGGAGAGGCCTAGGTGTTTCCGTGACGTTCTCTTGTTGGTGGGACGCTCCAGCGTAGAGTACGCGCCGGACTGTAGAACATTGCAGAATGGGTGATGGGTCTTCAGCGGGGTCACCCATCGAAATCAAATCATCGTCGTGAGGATTCATGATTTAACAAAAAGGCAGAATTTATCAAGAATAGTGAAAACCGGAAAACGCAATAATATTTGCAAAATAAGGTTTTGCTATTCAATTGACCTCAATACGGCGAAAATAGTTTGTTAAAAAATGTAAACCAGAAAGTTCAAAATAATAGACAAATATTCAAATGTCGACTTTGACAGTTGACAAATCTGAAAATGTAAACAAAGATTTCAGCAATTGCAAAACCTTTTCAAGAAAAATTTCAACGTTTGTTCTGTAAAAACAAAAAGATTAATTCGAGGATTTGCGACAAAATTTCTTGCAAGGAAGAGACAATCTCAATATTATTGTGAAAATTTTGCAACGAAATGAGATTGCCTATATTGGATTAGGGATCAACAGGAAACGAATAAAGTGACCATCCGGATCTACTGGTATCAACAATTATGCTAGAAACACAATAAATATGTTTAACTAGTAACTACCACATTTATGGATAAATTACAATAAATTTATTTGACTTGAAAACTCAGTGTAATTTATTTACTAGAACAGGTAACAATTATTAATGATAGATATGGAAAGTAATAGGCTACTAAATATTGAAATGCACTTACCTGCAGGTCCTACCTAACTATACATAAGGAAATTAGGTTAGGGATAGGATAATATACACACACAAATAAAACAGGTAATACACAAAAAGTGTGTAAATACTTTATTCCTTTATTAAAATTTGCAAAACATAGATTTCACAAATTAAGGGTACTCATAAAGACAGAAAATATTCTTCGTGGAAAAATTTGGTTCCTTTCGACAGCTTGGTATTGGGGTTCCTTAGAAGAGAAAACGCTGCCTGAAAACAAACAAAATTTAGTAGGTTGGAAAATTAGTCTACGAAAGCGTAGACACCACCGTCGAATTGAGAAAAAAACGTTAAAGTACAGCAAGTAATATTCAGAAAACCGTACTTACCTTTTGTTCGGGCGCCATATTTGTAGCGTTATTTTAAAAAAAAAAATTTTTTATTATTTTCCGCCACTACATACTAACGAACGTAATTTCGAATTAAATTTGGACTGCCACCAGGCAAGCCTGGTGACAGCCAAAAAAAGAGGTAAACCTGGATGAATAAACCGTATAATTTAAATAACAAAACACAAAAATAACAAAACCGAAGTAAGAAAAATATGGTACAAAAGAACAATAATATCAGAGGAGTATCGGTATAAAGGAAATTCTTAGATCAAAAAAAATTATTATGTCAAATTCCACTTATTTAGGATTTTAATTTCCTTTTAGCTTGAACGACGCATTTATTCATAAAATAATGGATTTTAAATTTGGTTGTCGACACTAGTTTATAGGATCCTTTAAACTAAGATTTCACGGAAGTTTTGATAACTCTTGATCCGAAAGAAAAACGTAATAATAAGGTGTTACGAGCAATCGTTATCTAGCTTTACACTAAGGAATAAAAATAATCGATGCTGAATATTAAGCTACAGATATTAAAAACCTGGTAAGGGTCTCTTCGTGACTTTGGGAGTTTCCGGTGTTCCCGGGAGCAGTCGATGAAGCTTGGCGATTTCAATTTTAGTATCGGAAGCTTTAGCTCACCAGGGACGTGGTCCTTACATCAGGCCTCAATAGGTACAACCGTACGAGATGGCGGATGGGATAATCAGACTGGGGAGACCCAGAAACCCTTTAAAAAATAATCCCGAAGGGTCGCTGTAAAGAAATAAAACAACGGCGTCAAGACATGCTTATGAAACGAGGGAAAGGAAGTTAACGTATTGGAAACGGGACAAAAAGGATTTTCAGAGAATGAAACCAAAATTACACAAAACTTACCGGGAAATGCAGGAAAACTGGCTTACACAATGCTCAGGGCAATTGCGCTCTGTTTCTATATTTTAAATATTAAATTTGTTATTTTGCAAAAGTGATTTTCTTTCCTCTGTCACGATCTTCTCTGATATGAGAAAAATAACAAAAAAATCTGACAAGAATATTCTAACTATTTGAATTCGAAAATTCAGAAAAGCAGCCAACGATAAAGAAAGACTAAAAATATATAAAAAGGTTGAATACTTGTAGCGAATGCTACAGTGTGCACTCGTGCATTGTCTTGGTGGAAGAGGATTTTCTTCTTAGCCAAATGCGGTCGTTTTTCACGTAAAATGTTGTTAAATTGGTCCAATAAATTGACATAATACTCGCCATTAATCGTTTTACCCTTCTCTAGGTAGTCAATATGGATTACCCCACGTGCATCCAAAAAAACTGTTGCCATAACTTTATTGGCCGATAAAACTGCTTTGACCTTCTTCGGAGCAGGTTCGCCGGTAGCAATCCACTGTTTCGATTGTTGCTTGGTTTCTGGGGTATAATGGTGGATCCATGTTTCGTCTACTGTTATGAAACGACGCAAAAAATCAGTTTTATCCCGTTGAAAAAACGCCAAACCTGCCTCCGATGTTGTCACACGCAAGCGTTTTTGGTCAACAGTCAGTAAACGCGGCACCCATCGCGCGGAGAGCTTCTTCATTTCTAAATGTTGGTGTAAGATGTTGCGTACACGTTCGTCTGAGATGCCTACTATCTCGACTATCTCTTTCACTTTTACTCTTCGGTCGTTCAACACTATGTCGTGGATTTTAGCGATCATCTCTGGAGTAGTGACCTCAACTGGGCGTCCTGGACGCACAGCATCACTTGTACTTGTACGACCACACCGAAAATCATTAAACCACTTATGAATCATTTTAATCGACGGAGCAGAGTCCCCATAATATTTGTCAAGTTTTTGTTTCGTTTCCGTAATAGTTTTTTTGCGCAAAAAATAATGTTTAATCAAGACACGAAATTCACTTTTCTCCATCTTTGCAAAAATGTGTTCAATTACTTCTTTTTTATGGTTGTCAAAAAAAAAGTAACCGGCGGTACTGGCTGAAAATATTAATTAGGCCCTTCAAAAGAGTTGTGAACAAGGAGGTTCCGTTCAATTTGCGATAATTTTATTCCAAAATAGATTTTTACCAGACTTATCACTCCGCCTACGTATTTGATGGTAAGGTTGAATTTTAATCTACCGCGAGTTTTATTCTGTAAATATCCCAGTAAGTACATGTTTAAATTACTAACGAGTGAAATGAAATTCCTTTGGATGTGTTATTTGCGTTATTTGAAGATTTAGAACAATTTGCCACGCTGCAATACACCATTTTTACAATATTTTTGTTCTAACGCGTTGGGTTGAGAAATGAGAGGCCCGCGGGTTATGTCTTGACGTATTGATCAAATCGGTGCGTCGCAGTCACGGCTTTCATGGCATTTCTATTTCTTAATAATAGTTCTGTGGTTGAGACATAGGTATAAAAATTTTACATGAAATATAATATAATTTGTCCCTTTATGCTGTGCCGTGAGGCGTACAAATGTTAAATCTTAAAATTAACGAATTAAGTACAATTACATACAAAGTTATTTACATTAAATATTAGTACATTCTTAAACTAAATAAAATCAATATTAACAGATATTATTCAAATAATTATCAATTGTATAGTAGATTTTATCAATCAGAAATTCTTTTAATTTCATTTTAAATACGTCAATATTTTCAGTTGTTCTGATTGAAGCAGGAAGCTTATTATAAACTTTTGAGGTCATTCCGAACATGCTATTCCCGAAGTGAGTAGTACTGTAAAAAAAGCATTTTATTTTTGTATTAAGTTGACGGTTACTGAATGTCTGCATATAGAATAGATGCATTGCTTCATAGCTATTTTGTATCTACCTCGCACATCTCTGGTGGAAAGCCAGCCTAATTCTACACACCAAGCAGTTCATTGGACAATCCGTTCTTCAGTAATATCATAGGCTGACGGACAAAGGTATAGGCAGATACCAAGCTTGCTGTACAAGAATTTCTGTTTTTAAGGGTTCCGTACCGTGCCTCTATAGGATCACTATATTATTCGTCTGTCTGTCCGTGTCTCAAGTACCCTTTTCTGGGTAACCTTGAAATTAATGACGAAAAAAAATATTTTAAAAACTTAAGTTTTCTAAATAGTGTGACGCAATAAAAAGTTATCATCTTTCAATAATTATTTGTGTTACAAGGGGCCCAAAAGTAATATTTTGTACGTTGAGGGCATCGAAATAAATATTTCGATGGTTGAGGGCATTATTTTGAATTCAGAGTGAGGCGAAGGATTCTAAACTAGAATCCTGAGCGTAGCGAAGAATTCAATATACGCCGCCCGAGAAAAAATATCTTGGCCCAGTGATACACACTATTTTTCATCACTACCTATGAGAAAAAAAAAATCTACGAGTACCTGGTATTGTGTTAATAATTGTTGCACCACATTAGCCGCATCATTTACTATGTTTTTACAAGTTAATATAGCACTGTCACTACATACTCGAACTCATTTTAATTATTATTTGCAATAACTTAGCGAAGACTAGCGTGAACATTTCTGAGAAAAAGGAAATGAAAAGAAAAAAGAATACATACATAGTTATTTTATTTCACTACGCTTTGCCGCCAATGTAACTGGCCAGTAATTTTTTTTATAAATTATGCATTCGACCTCTTTGTTTTAGACGCAGAAACACGAACGCGGACCAATCAAAAGAGAGAAAGCGCAAACTTCCATGGAAATAAAATTTTCTTTGGCTCCCGCTATCCTGTAAAGCCAAATGTCGTTTTTTGAATAGGTGTGATGAAAAAGGTATTTTCATACAAAATATTCCATAAACTTATAGGATGATTCCCGGTGAACTTATAGGATGATTCTTGGCATTTCGTTTGTCTTTTGGAACAAGTGAAATAATAAATCCAAAAACCATTAATTTCCAATTCTATATGGACCAACTAAATTTTGCAATTTTGATTTATACATTGTGTACGCAATGATAAGTTTGTATTTATTGTTTAAATTATTCAAATCTACTAACCTATTTGATATAACGGTACGGAACTCTCAGGGGTCGAGTCCAACTCACGCTTGACCTGTATTTTTCTCCCAGAATCTCTCGATATCTGCAGTCAAATGCGGGTAGTTCCAAGTGTAACCGAACGTTGTCTACCTGCGAGCGTCTCGCAATATCCGTCTCGCCAGCTCATATCCGCTCGAGGAACAGTTTACCAGCGATCTGAGTGACAGGCGACAGCGGTAGGTTTAGGCGATATGTAAAAGTTTTAGCGTCCCTTTTACTCCATATGCGAAAAAATCCTCAGTGCAAGAGGGACGGATTCGAGGAAAAGTAGCAAAAAGTTGGTTTTTTATTAATATAAAATGTACCAAAGTTGCTATCAAAATTTCATTTAACCAGGTCCTCGATACTGTTACAATCCATCTAATAAAATATAATTGCAGTCCATATGTCATTTCAAATTGTCATACCAGGAGAATTGGTGTCGAGAAAGACCTAATTTCACTGAATATTTGTATCGAGTCGAATTTCTCCAATCGCGTTTCTGTTTTAGGGGATCCCGAGAAAAAGATTCCAAAAGTAAGAAACTATTTTATCAAAATAATACCTTCTTCACTGATGTAGATTTGCAAGTTCTAAAAGTGTCGATTCTTTTTCTGTAGCGCCTTAACTGTAACAGTGGATATGGCCAACGGCTGGAATATTACTATTTTTTCTCCCTACAGCCAACCGGTTTGCTTATAATTTATTAGCATTTATTAGCATAATATTATAAGCATTCTCAAGAGTATTTGAGGTAAAGTAAAAATAAAATGTCTTTGTCCATTATATGAACTAAACAATGTTATGTATTCATAAACAATCCTTTTTTGTAAATTAAGTAGTTTTTTTTATTGTTGATATGACACGCTGCAATCTAAAATATCTCTGAAACCACTTCGTGGTTCATATATTTGTTTTTGTAACTTTTCGTTATATCCTTCGATACAATATTTTGCTGAGCCAGGGCCACATTCATATTTACAATTGCATGTATGTCTCTTATTTATTGTGTAAAAGTATATCTAAGGTTAGTAAATATGTTTTTTTGGTCGTTGTTTGTATTTTAATTAAATTATATTCTGATTTGTATTGTGTTTATGAATAAATATTAAACATAAACGTATTTTTATTCTATTCTTTTCTAAAATATCATAATTATATAAAATAAAGGTTACATCGCAAAAAATGTGGCCATTCGACAACAACGATAAAAATTTGTTATAATAATATCTGTTGAAAAATCTTCAAGCGTTGCATGCAACCCCTTTCCGCGAGCTCTTGTTCCTTGGACCCTGTCTTCCTCAACAGCATCTTCAAGGCTCAAAGGCAGCAGGTAAGACGGCAATATTAACACGAGTAGGCGCGCCGAATCTATTTCACTTCTCAATGCGAGCCCACTGAATGGGAAAAGAGATTTGAATCTGCTTCAACAAGCAAACGTAGTTTTTCCGAAGATGAAGATTTTAAATTGTTGGAACATGTTTTGCGATTCTAAAAAAAGGAATTCACCGATAAATTTGAAACTAGTGTAGTTGAGCGTTTGGTAACCAATAGTATATTAAAACCTATATATTTACCACGGAATTAAACCCTTAAAGAATGTGCTGAGTCGAATTTTCAATATAGATATCATGATTTTATGTTCAAAATTATCAATTTTCACAATATAATGGTATTGTGAAGGACTATTTCTTTTATTATGGTTATATTTGCCATCTTATAGCATCTAAGTAATATCTGGGATTGCGGTTAGTCAGTTTCCCGTCAAATAATTTAAATTTAAAAATGACACAATCAATTTAATATTTTTCAACACAATAATAGTTATTTGTGTTTTGTGTGTATTTTGAATCCTGAGCGTAGCGAGGTATTCAATATACGCCACCCGAGAACAAAATATTACTTATGCCCGACTGATGCACACTATTTTTTGATCACTACCTATGAAAAAAAAAAAAACTATGAGTACGTAGTATTTTGTGGTAATAATTGTTGCACCACATTAGCTGCATCATTTAACAAGTTTTCAGGAGTTAATATATTATCACTGTCACTACATACTCAAACTCATTTTAATTATTATTTACAATAACAGCGACGACCAATTTCTGAGAAAAATTAATGTAAAGGAGAATGAAATTTTTTTTTCAGCACGCGTTGCCGACGAAGCCTAACCGGCCAGTAACTTCTTCATGAATTATGCGTTCGACCTCTTTAGATGAATGACGCTAATCTATCAGAAGCACGAACGCCGTCCAATCAGAACTCACATAGGAATAAAATTGACTTTAACACCCGCTATCCTCTAGGCCAATTGTCGTTTTTCGAAAAGGTGTGATGAGAAAGGATTTTGATACAATCATGAGCATTGGAATAGTAATTAATTTTATAATAACTCCATCTTCCATAACAGTTGAATAAACACTGAACTGGTGAGCTGCTAATGAACTCGCGCGGCAAAGCAAAACAGTAATAATTAATTTATTAAAAAGAAAAGGAAGAAATAGAATCTTTTGTTGATTTTATTTTAGCAATATTTCCTAACTGAATATTGTAAGGAAGAGACACCTCGGGTTTCGTGACGAATGTTTTGTACTTGTGCTATTTGAATATTAAGTCTCAAATTGGCGACATACTGAAGAAGGGCAATGACAAAAGTACCCGAAATAGAAGAGCTATAACTGATGACTAGATTTATGGATGTGGAAGAGGAGAAATAGATATGTTTGGATCGTAGCTAGGGATGGGTGTGGGAAAATTCCCGGGTTAATTCTCGTTTGGGAAATTTCCCGGTGTTTATCGGGGAAAATTCC
The DNA here is from genome assembly GCA_934047225.1 of Ypsolopha sequella. NCBI lineage: Eukaryota > Metazoa > Arthropoda > Insecta > Lepidoptera > Ypsolophidae > Ypsolopha > Ypsolopha sequella. The sequence continues at coordinate 3,067,646 of OW204002.1, read as the reverse complement.
CAATCGGTGGGTTTTTCCATTTTTCTTCACAAATACTATGAAATTTAAACTGAAACTCACTGCAGGTGATAGAGGAAGTCACAGCCAATATTTTATTTCCTTACACTTAACTGCGAAAATATGCGCTTTGGAAACTACAGGCACTTGAAAATATTTAATTAAAAGGTTAAGTAACCAAACTATTTTTTTTGTGATAGACTGCTGACGCTATTACAAAGACCTTTTACTGATAAAGTTTTTCTAAAATATGCATTACTTTCTGAGAAAAAATATTATTGAATTATTTTTTGTATGGAGAAAACAATGATACTGTCAATTAAAAAAGAACTTTCTGTCATTTAACTACAATACGGCAAATCTACTTATTTGCTTTTATTTCAAAATATATTAAAACAAAATGTCAAAATGAAAACACCCGAATATTTTCCCAAACGGGTGTTTTCACGGAAACTTTCCGGGAAATTTCCAACAATCGGGAATTTTCCCGGGTGGAAACCCATCTCTAAATCGTAGCAGATGGAAATTTGTAGTCTTTGCCTATCTCTCTGAGTGTCAGGCGTGAGAATATGTATGTATGTATGTTTGTCTCAAAATACTTATCGCAACAGAGTTTAGCGCTTACCTTCATCATCGCAAGTGAACGGAGGTTATTCACAAAGTAAAATAAGACATCGGTATTGATAGAGATTCCTTGGAAAGGGCCAAAGTTTGAAGACAACAATTCGATCCTTATTAGGGTCTTTCAAAGGCGCTAAGTCGTGGGTCTTTGAGACTACCCTTTCTCCAAAACGATTGAACCCTTCATAATCTTCGTTCTTTGCCACGAAATTATGGGACATCCGGTCTTGCTTTTTGTTAAAACTTGTTGTTTATAAAGTTAATACTTGCGATTGTCGGCTCTTGGTGAAACATCATCATGGATGAAAACAAACACTTGTACTGTTTCACAATTTAATTTACAGCAAAATTAACCCCAACTAGTTTCGCCTTATCGGCATTCTCAAGGGAATAATATAACATAATGATTATGTTATTCCCTTGAGAATGCCGATAAGGCGAAACTAGTTGGGGTTAATTTTGTTGTAAATTAAATTGTGAAACAGTACAAGTGTTTGTTTTCATCCTTGTTGTTTATATTTACATTACTATTAAATATTTTTCTCACAAAAGTATATTGAAATGTTATCATTTTATACCGTAAAAAAAACCAGTAAGTACTATATCCTGGAGAGTTATTTCAAGTTTTTGGACATGTAGAGAGGATGAATGAAAATAGATTGACGAAAGAAATTTATGGTGCGCAAGTTTAAGGTACAGCTCGACCAGGCCGCCCTAGAAGGACGTATGCTGACCAAATTGGCGACAAACTGAAGAAGGGTCATGTCAAAAGTACCCGGAATAGAAGAGCTTGTATGACTATTAGATTGATGGATGTGAAAGAGGCGAAAGAGGTGTGTCTTTATTGTAGCAGATAGAAATCTGTAGTCCCTGCCTACCGCTCTATTCAAATTCAAATAGTTTATTTTGCAAAGTAGGTATATAAAATACACGTTTCACAAGTCAAAATTTAATGTTATATAAAAAAAATACATGTAATAAAATAATAAATGTACATGAACTAGATGAACGTTTATTTAATTTATGTAGCAATATATATACGATTAAAATTATAGGTAAAATATATATTATACAAGGTGAAATCCAATCAACCGCCCGAACCCACACCGGAGACCCGGCCAGGGACCAGGAACAAGGTTCAATGATCACCAACCGAGCCCCCAGCACGAATCCAGGCGGCCGACCAAATTCCATCCTATATACTACATACTAATAAGTATATATAGTATGCCTTAATTAGCTTTTTATTTATAATTACACAATATAACTTGAAATATACACAATAAATAAAAGAAAATTATAACTTGAAATATATTTCGGCCCTTAGTGGGCCGTCATCAGTCATCATACTTGACTGATGACTACTAAGGGCCGAAATATATTTCAAGTTATAATTTTCTTTTATTTATTGTGTATATTTCAAGTTATATTGTGTAATTATAAATAAAAAGCTAATTAAGACATACTAATAAGGTTACATATATAAATACATGCCTACCTCCGCCCATTCGATTAGTCTTGCTAAGAAGAACGGGCAAGAAACTTAGCAAGGAGAGAGGCGTGAGTATATGTATGTATGTATGTATGTATGTATGTAATAAATTGACTAACAACTTAATAACAAGCTGCACATGTTACACAGCACATTATGTTTTACGCACATGTTATGCGTATGGTAGATTCGACGCTTTCTGCTTCCCGTGTTGTATGTAGCCTTGTACCTAACTTAACTAACCGAAGTTTGCTGACACGTTCCACAAGTAAAGAGATACACAACTTCTATTACAATAATAACAAAATGTTCCAAACTTTATCTGCACAGTATTTTATAATTTTGCCGTACCAGTGACCAAGCGAACGTTTAGAACGGGCACCGAAAACTATTAAAAAGCTTTATTCAATCATACAATTACCCAAAAATGAACCATAATCCGTTGTGCAAAAAGCTTGAAGTTCAGTGTGCGTATGTGCCGGTTATGCCGTGGTTATACAGGATAGTTTCAAAGTCCAGACAAATGTAAAGGCCATTTCACACGTGCAAGGAAACACGTGACGATTCCGCATTACATGGATGCCACGAACGGAGGTATAGGCCGAATTGCCGATTTTTGGCGATATTAAATAATATTGTGAAAAACCTTCCTTTTTCTAATTAATTGAAACAGAACACTTATATTCAAAATTTTTCAACAAATCCTCTATGTTTTGTGTAAACTGTCATCGCAAAGTTTCCATTGGTTTTTTGAAAATAAAATTTTAACGTTTAAAATTTCGATTAATTAGAAAAAGGGCGAGTTTTTCACAATCCGGCTTCTAAAAGGGGCTTAAATAGCACAAAATAAAGAAGGGGTAGAAAGCAATGGAATTAGATCCCAGAGCCCCCAGTTTAGCAAAGCTGAAATTTTGAAGATAAACAGTCTAACATGCAGGTACTCGCTAGCTTGAAAGCGGGGCCCTTTTGTAGGCCCCCGAACTTACGAACTTTTACTTTTACGAACCTTATTAACCTAATATAATCGCTGGTTTTACAGAATATCGCCAAAAACTTGACACCTGTAATGGCTGTAGTAGGGCCCCGCTTTTGAGCGAGCAAGTACGCGAACATTCTTAGCACACTACGCAAGTTAAGTCGATCGAACATACATATATAACTGCAAGTGGAATTACTATTTACCAATGTTTTGAGGGTTCCGTACCCGTTTTGTGCTGTGGTACGGAATTCTCTGTGCGTGAGAGCTACTCGCACTTGACCAGTTATTTATTTTACACAGTTTTTTTTTGTATATAAATCAAGTATCACTTGATGAATAAATTCACAAATGTCAAACAATTAAATAAACACTTCAAATAATTGCAAAATTACAATATCTTCTACTGATCACACCGAATAAATGCATTGAAAATGTTGGCGGCATGGATCTCAATATTTCTCAGCCATTACAAAACTATATTTAATTGGAAATTGGTAATTGGATTTTGTAACATTAGCGAAGTCTTTAATTTAAACGAGAAATACTGTTTTCGCGCATACGACCTTTCGGCGTAAGCTAGTTCGCGAGCATATATTTGTATGGAGTCAGTCCCCCTCAGTCCGCTCCTCTAAGACGCCGATTTGAGAATAGAAGTTTACCAACTCCTCGCCTTAAGGCTTGAATAAGCGTGGATTTAGTAAAATTGCGTATAATTAGCTCGATTTGTAGGCCAAACTGGCTACTAAAAAATTATGGGAAATATATATGTACTTAATCATGTTTTTCTGACGAATTAAGCCTTTATAGATTATCGAAATTTTATATCTTTACTCAAATAAATATATATTTGTAGGTACCTAATTTCATTCTGCACATTCAAATCGCTCGGACACGGAATATGCGTTTGAAATGAATTTTTCACACAATAAAAGATCTGCCGGGTCCAGGTCGGACCCGAAATATATCTTAAACCGTGTAATTTTATAATTATAAAGTATTTTATTTAATTATTGATGCGTATAAATAAAAATAAAAGCTCTCATTATTAACTACAAAAAAGCTTAACTACTTTATTTCTGTATGTCCATTAGGAACCACGATTTTAAAATAACTGAAGTTTTGCGTGCGCGGCATCTGATTAGAGCTGGATAGAGAGTTAAAAAACAAACGCGTTAGAGCGGGACCGAATCTTTTGCATAATGCAGCCCCTTAAATGAATACCTACTTTAACAAAAACGCTATGTTTCTGGCACTCCGCACTCCGCTTAAAGCATATCACGTGTGCACGAACTCTTATAACCACGATTTATAGAGTCAACTTAAACGTCGCGGTTTGAGTTTACGTTTTGATTCCCGTCCACTTTGGTTTCGTTAAAGTTTTAGATTTACTCTAAATATGTTTTTGGTTATAGGACTGCTTGTTTGCAGTCCATTTATTTTTTCTTGTTTTCCCTTTGAATGTTTTTCCGAGTTTCTTTTTTCGTAAAACTATGACAGAAATAAATTTCTATGTTTGAACACTTTGCGATTAATCTATCGCAAGGAGATATAAATTAACATTAAAGAAACCCGAAAAGAAAAGTAAATTTCCGGTCCCGGGTTCGAATCCCGGTTCAGAGCTCCTCACATCTAGATTTACTTTTCTTTCTGCGTTTCTATACTGCAATGATATAAACGTTAATTTTTTTTTCGTTTTTTTATTTTCACAGCTTTCTGCTTCCTAATAAAATTTACGAACAAAAAGGATCACTAACCACTTACCGAGTCTCAAGTATGAATTTGGCTGTAAAAACAAAAGTCGCCTTGTATACAGTGGCTAATATTTTGATCAAGACTGTTCTGAGTACTCTTAGGTGTTTGTGTACTATTTTCATTGAAATTAAATAAAAAATTCTCTCTCTTTCCGTCAACCAATGTCGAGACCAGAGCGTTTGTTTTAATAAATTAAATTATAATGTAAATGTATATTAATTATAAGTTTGCTCTTGTTTATTATATATATATATATATATATATATATATATATATATATATATTTTTTTTTTTTTTCATTATATAAAATGACATATGTACACATTAATTTACATTAATTGGTTACATATAGTATCATATTATCATTAAGTATCATAATGTTGGTAGACCAAATCCATCCATCCATCAGCCTAGTTCGTCCACTGCTGGACATAAGCCTTTCCAGGACTTTGCCACTCCCGGCGGTTATCCTGGAAAAATTGTCCATACTCACACACGCTGGGCAGTCGGGTTGGTGAGCGCGGTGCCGGAACCCTCGTCCCAGTGACGCCGCTGCCCGTCACCAGTCTGTTCCATATAAGGCCCGGCTATTAGGGATGGATATACCGCCATCCATCGGTCCCAGGCATAGTGGGCCTCCTGGATTTTTGCCTGTGAGCTGTCCTCTTACTCTCCCCCGAACTACTTCGAGGGGGTCTCCAAGTAAGATGGTGGTACCTCCACAGTCAAGCCCGGCATCAGCTATACCACCTAGGTTGGTTGGTTCTACCAAATAAATAAATAAAATAAATAAATAAAATTACTTTTAATTCTTCATATAAGTAATCCTAAGCCGTAATAAAACTCAAATTGATTTCAACACCACTCCTTTCTTGAGAAAGCTACTGAAAAACTCTTTCGCTGAATGAAATATTGTTGTTCTCAGCAAAGCCATAAAATTATTCGTAACAGTCGATGAAAATGGTTCAAAGTAGTAAAATAACTTTTTTATTTGCAACAAAAAAGTACTTCATTACTGCGAGTAAAAGTTACTAGAGCTTTTTATGTCTTTTATTGATTAATAAACTTCGATGTCGTTCAAATAGTCTGACGCCTACAATACTGTAAAATGTTAGCTGATTCTTTAACAAATAGTCCCTGGTACTTTCAGAAAAAAGCAAGCATCGAAGTCAGCCAGTTCCGAAGCACATCTCCTTAAGGCGCTACGGAAAAAAAATCGACACTTTAAGAACTTGCATATCTACTTCAGTAAATAATGTATTATTTTGATAAAATCGTACATTATTTTTGAATTCTTTTTCTAGGGATCTGTTAAAACAGAAACGTGATAGGAGAAATTCGGCTCGATAGAAATATTTATTCTAATGAGGTCTTTTTCGACACCAATTCTCCTGGTTTGACAATTTAGAATGACATATGGACTGCAATTACATTTTATTAGATGGGTTTTAACGGTATCTAGGACCTGCGCGCCTATTGTGTATCTCTAGTTGCCTTCTGGACTGGGTGTCTATCATCAAAAACATATATATACTATCGAATTCTGATGTCCTAAGGATATTTTCGCACTTGAAGTGACGACACAGATTGTTAATAGTTCAATACCCACTAAAGTCAATTTTGAAATTTCAGTTTTTAGCTATGTTTTTGATGATAGGCACCTCGTGCAGTTGGCAACTAAATATACAGAATAGGGGGGCTGGTTAAACGAAATTTTGATAGCAACTTTATTACATTTTATATTCATAAGAAACCAACTTTTTGCTACTTTTCCACGAATCCGTCCCTCTCGCATTGAGGATTTTTTCGCATATGGAGAAACAGGGACGCTAAAACTTTTGCATATCGCCTTAAATAAATTTCCTCTCACCTCGCCGTCACGTGAAGGGACATCCAAGAGCTGGCGCATTTTTTGGCCAACACATTAGCTTGGTCATACAACGCGGACACGCAACCAGCGTGCGACGTCCCATACGACAGCGATGACCTAGACAAGGTATTTAACTTGTTTAATTAAGTATGTATTTATTTTTAGTCCAGTGTTTACTATTTTTATTAAGGTTTTATAAAGATTTCGTTTAAGTTACGTAGTAGTTTTTTGTATGTTTTGTAATTGCTAAATTATTTATTTATTTTTTATCGTTTTATTAAGGAAACAAACAGTTACATACAACATATCAAAAAGCACGCACATAAAAACAACATAAACCAGCAAAGTTTCCACACATAGATATACATAAGAACAAGAAAAAAAAGCAGTAAAGTAGACAATCACAAAAAATAAAGTAGGTTCAATAATATCTTAATTCTAACGAAACAAAAATAAAAATAATTGTTCAAATAAAAGTATTTTCAATGCAAGTGCTCGTAAAGGCCCACTTTTTATGCATCAAAACCGAACAAAAAGTCGATTGTTTTGCCCTAGGGCTTTATTATTCTTTTTTTTTATTTATTTACAATGGTTGGCTAACCTGCAGCCTTTCTTGTGTAGGTACCATAAATGTCATACTTTTTTTTCCACTGTTTAACGGCTCTGGATACAGTCCTTTTGAGCCAATTATAATTTAAAGTTCACAAGATTATATTTGTTTTATTTCTTCACACTATGCATTGAAAAACGTAGTATGTTACACGGGCGTAATAGCAATAAATTACTCGGTTACGTTTAAAACACTCGCTACGCTCGTGTTTTAAATCGTCCTCGTAATTTATGCCTTTTCGCCCTTGTAGCATAAACTACTATTTTTTTTACAGTTAATAGGGAACTAGTGATTAAATTTAGATTCAATTAAACGCTTTCATGAAGGTATTAAAGCCGATTCTGAAGGCTTGAATTTTAGTTATAGTGCTGTCTAAACTTAAAATTTTCCAAAGTAATTTAACTTCTGTTCCTTAAACCTAAGGACTATTTTGCGATGAAGAAAATTTAGTTTTGACAGCACTAAAACTAAAATTAAAGCTTTCAGAATCGGCTATAGTGACGCATTAAATAAATCTATATCTTTAAAATTTTCATTATAAGATTTACAAGCTCTGTTTAAATAACAATTTCGAAGATTAAAGTGATTTTGGAAAATTATAAGCACATTCTAAAAACGTTAAAAAAATCTGCAATAGAGCTTAGCAAACGAATCATTTATCTTTTGTAAAGCCCTGAAAAAGCTTGAAATTTCACGAACAACTAAGCGAAACTTTCTGAAAATTCATCTCCTTTAACTTTTAGTTTCTGCCTGTTGCTCGAAGGAAAACAAATATCTTTCTTGTAATAAGAAAAACTTCACTAACTACCTAGGTACTTTAATACTTCAAATAACTTCTAACAAACATGATTATCTACCTAAAAACTTGTTCTGCGTCACAATAGTACGGAGCTCTAACCACCAGTAGCAGAGCTATATTAAAAGTTCAGATTAGTTAGAGAATCCCAGAGCAAAATGGTAATAATTTTTTATGGTAGGCATTTTTTGTTGGAATAAAGGTTCTTTTTACCGTTGCCGTTCGTTCGGCACATGAAATTTACGGCTGTGCCCGTTCAGATTGCTCAATTTCGTGCGAATATTTAGGCTGGACGCGGACCGACGAACCGTGCGACATTCATTTGCAATCAGACAGCTTGTATTGGTGTGCATAAATAGTACGCCACGTTTCTACCTCTACAACTAATTTCACTTCTGAACTAAATAAATTAAGAGTATAAAAATACATAAAAGTGAAATAGACAATGATTTGAACTTTGTTAATGTTAATTGTATGTTACTAAGGTTTATATCCTACTTGTATCTATTTTATTCAAATAACACAGCTAAGACTCACTATTATTTATGCGAGAAAAACTCGACGTTCGGTCAACTTAAGAGTGACCTTCATCAGGCTTCGCGAGGTGCTCCGACGCGTGCGACACCCTCACGAGGACTGACATGTCCATGCTACCCATCACCACCGCGCCCGCGCCCCCGCCGCCTCTGCTGCCGCGGCCGCATCCGCTCGTCTCTGAGTTTTCTGAATGATTTTTGTTTCTGTAGTGGGAATTGAAATGTCAAACGTCCATTTATTTATTTATTTATTTATAAAAAAGGTACACCAATAATGTCAACACAAACTACGTATATATATATACACATTAGGCCTTGTTCTGGTGTTGCCATCAATGACAGGTGAACACAGCATTATCAGAAAACATTAGCATCAAGAGAAATAACAAAAAACTAGTCAATATTAACAATTTAAACATACACATAAACTAACTTAAATCTAAGCTTAAAATCCAGACAGATAGTTAACACAAATTACTTAAAAATCTAATAAAATTAAAATATATATACCTATCATTTAAATTTCAGCACAAGTATTAAAATTGTAAACAGCATTATTAGAATTGAGAAAAAAAATAATAATATAAGGTCACACCATCAATAAACTCATCACACAAAGCACGACCACCAATTATATTTTGTAAAAATGACAAATCAAGCATAATTCTGCGGTCTGACAATTTATTAGATATATTCTAAATAATTTAAAAGATGAAGAAAATGGGAATGAGAATATATACATTGTTTTGCAATGTAATTACATAATATACAATTTAGTTTTTATTTGATAATTATTGTATAAATAACAAAGGAAAATACAACGTTTAAAATTAAATTAATCTAAAGTAAGTAAAACTTGTTCATACATTTCAGGTAAAAAGCGCCGGAATGGGCTCATTTTTGTTTGAAATTACACTAACTATAAAGTTTGTAACAAAACATACGAGGTTAGTCGCAACCATGCAGCTCCCCTTACGTCTTTTATGCGCCGCGTGACAATGCGGTGGGCGAAAGTTTGTGTCGAATTATTGGATTTTCGTGGACCCTTAATCAGGTCGGTAATGGGTTCCCATTGTTAGGAGTCACGATTGGAGCTGCGGAACCCGTGATGTGTTGACCGAATAACTGTCAGACCATTGAAAAGGTTTGCCTGCTCTAACAAATGTTTGGAAAACATAATTGGTTTTCATTTTAGCAACATTTTTCACTTACATACATTATAGCCACACCTGTCTCCCAAAAGGCTAGGCAGAGACAACAAATTTCCATCTGCTACGATCATGATACGCCTATTTGACTTCTTTCACATGCATAAATCTAGCTAGACATACAAACTCTTCTATTCAGGGTACTTTTTACTTTGCCCTTCTTCAGTATGTTGACAATTTGGTAGTCGTTTCTCTACTTTCATTCATCCTCTTTTTATGCCAAAAAAATGACCATTATGTTATATAAAATAAAATTGTGTTTGAAAATCCCCAGAATTTTAGAAACGCACTTTTAGATCATAATGGTGAAGCTCTTTTACGTGGGCGAAAATTGTATAATGTAACCGGGACGAATATGGAGAATTTTCAACGTCACAGTTTTAAAATATTTTGATGATTCGTTTGCGGTGTCTAATTATTAAATATTTTACAAACGTATGTCAAAATTTTATAAACCGAGAAGCAAAATGGATGCTGCCTTTCAGTCATTGCTTGTTTGAATATGAAAAAAAAAATGAACTTTATTATTTTAATTAGGAACTGTTTGTAACCTCTACATAATGTACTGTTGGCTATTTTATATAATGACGAGACATCGAAAGCTTGACTTGTACATTAAATACACATATATAAAATAAGTTTATCTGTTTAACATTTAAGATGATATGTAACCTGCACTTTCTGTACTATGACATAAACTTCGCCAACTTTTTTGATTTCCGTACTTACTTATATGCTCTCGGGTAATTTGGTTCAGTGGAATATAGAAAGTTACACGTTTTTCTATAAGATTCTTACTATCAATCTTTTACGAGAATAATCAACAAAATAGTAAACTGTAGTCAATTGATTAGAAAACTTTTTATATCCGATATAAAAACGGAAACGAGACCCTGCGGAAGTAACATAAAGCTCTGCTCTAACCCAAAATAATGATACTTAATTCAAATTCAAATAGTTTATTTTGCAAAAATTATAAATAAAATTATACATAATACACTTTTTACACGTCAAATTTAATCTAATAAAAATATATGTAATAAAATAATAAATGCATATTAACTAAATTAAAGGTTTATTTAATTTATGTAGCAAAATATATATATAAGGTAATAATTTATATTATACAATTAATATTTTGTATCTAAAACAATACCTATGCCTTTGATCGAAACATCTCCTATTGTCTGTCTTTAAAAGTTACTCGAATGCAAAATTTTAAAATTAATTGGTGTATTTTTGAATCAAAACGTTTTCCTGCTCCATATGTGCCTAAAATCATTGGTGCAAAGTTTATGTGCACTATTTATTTGTTTTTTCATGATGATACTTGTGGTTATGACTTGGAATATATAAAAAATAAATGAATATGTAGCATTACTGGAAACACATAGTCCAATAATAAAAACCAGTTATTACCAGTTATACGGGCAGCGGCGTCACTGGTGCAAGGGTTCTGGCACCGCGCTCACCAAGCAGCCTGCACAGCGTGTGTGAGTATGGGCGATTCTTCCAGGATGACCGCCGGAAGTGGCAAAGTCCTGGAACGGCAGTGGACGAACTAGGTTGATGAATGAATAAAAAGGTTTCCATCTAATGCGAATTATTAATGTTTTTTTTTATCAGTTCAATTTCTTTTTATTTGTGCTTTGTTAGCAGTGAAATTTGTGGTTCTATTTTATGATTTCTGTCTGCTTACAACCAGTACGCAGATTTTACGAGTGTTTATATAAACAGATTTATTGTCAAGTCAAACGAGTGGTTATGTTTATTTTCTATCACGACAAGTATGTATTGAAAGAATTTAATAGTCATTTCTTCCCTAAAACTCATCCCAAACAAGTTGCACAGTGCATTTATTTTGCTTTATATAGGCTAATATTGTAAACTTAGTAATAATTGATTGTGTTTCAGCCCGTTATATATTTTTCTACATTTCTACAAACATCAGCGGTTTAAGCACACCCTAATATATTATTTGTTCTTTACGGATTTTTTCCCCGGGAAATTACATATTTAAGTTGGCTGATTGATTCTCGACCATTCACCATGTTTACAACGCGGAAAAGCAGGCAGTCAACTATTTTATTACTCTGTGGCTGTTTTCACTTAATGCAACATTACTCTACGTAAAGGTTTTTGTGGTTACAGTCGAATAAAAAAGGGCAGTCAAGTGAGAAAAGTAGGCAGCAAAGTTGTGCCGGTTTTATTTCGATTCTGTCGATTTTATTTGCGTAGAAATTTATGATTGTACTCTGTGTAAAATGCACAGTGATGGTAAACATTACTTTAGTGTATTTACAAAAGTTTTTTTTTATTTGAATTCTCTATGGGCTTCCGGTTGACCACCGCGTCTAATAGAAAGCGGAAATAAGACCGAGAATGAAGAGCGCTCGTCTAGAATGTACCTAAAAATTTGAGTTAGCACTGTCCGTGTACGGCTTCTCATAACGTCACCGAACCATGGTGCATTACGAAACTCAACGTCATGGAACCATGGTGCATTACGAAACACAACGACGCTCTTGGCGTCATGGTTCGTCATGAGTGACGTGCATAGCCATTTTTGCTAGAAAGACAATAAGAAGGTGAAGAATGACAATTAAAAAAATAAAAAATTTAAATACCACTTGAAAAAAAAGTTTGTTCTTGGGTAGACAGTGCCTAACCCTGGCGTTATACAAATAATTATTTTTCTAGGTCATATTAAAAAAAAAAAAAACTCAATGCTCTTCTCAACAAACCACACTTACGCTTTCTGTTTCAGTGCTACAAGGATCTTTTGGCGTGTGAACTGTTATATGGCATATGTGTTGCCTAAGGCCTAAGGCAACACATATGCCAGAATTGGGATGGCTTGAGAAGAGTTGATAGTGGTGATTGTTGGCACTTGAAGGGTGCTTGTACTTGTCCACAAACTTTTATTATTTGATATAAGAATTTGTGGACAAGTACAAGTACCTTTTAAATCATAAGAAGTATAGGTTGATTAAGAAAAATATTGTCTTTTTTAATTTTTATTACTATGGTATATTCGTAATTCTGTCTTTTTAATTATATATTTTACTATCTTGATTTTGAACATAAACACTTGTACAAGTTGTTTCATAACACAATTATATTTGTTGCACACTTCCCAACCGGTTTCGGAAATTAATCCATCTTCAGGGGATACAGAATATTTATTATTTTAATATACGAGCCATAAAACGACAAACGTATGTCAACATTGTTGACTACAACATTGTCAACATTGTTGACATACGTTTGTCGTTTTATGGCTCGTATATTAAAATAATAAATATTCTGTATCCCCTGAAGATGGATTAATTTCCGAAACCGGTTGGGAAGTGTGCAACGGGAAGTGTGCAACAAATATAATTGTGTTATGAAACAACTTGTACAAGTGTTTATGTTCAAAATCAAGATGCTTTCTATGTTTCATCAAGTGCCGACAATCGCAAGTATAAATCATATATTTTAGTGTCTAGTTAAATGTACTTTCGTTAATGTACTATTGTGGATATCTGTTATTGGCTTTATTTCTTGTATTTTTTGTTAATGTTGTTTTAAGTTTAATGAATTGCTGTTGATGTCTCTAATAAAACTAAATAAAATAAAATAAAAAGTTCCCAATAAAGAGTACCTACTTATCTTATGTTATTTAATAATATATATATATATTTGTAAAAAATTACAAATAAATATGACATAACAGAAAAAGAAGACAACATTTTTCTTAATTAACCTAATACTCACTTGGTACCCACTACAACCACGGACTGAACAGAAAACACTGACTGACAGACAAACTAAACCACCTTCTCATCACTTGCATCACCCTGTTCCACACAGACACTGATTACCCCGCCGTCAATATTTATTCTTACTTACTCAACCCCGCTTACAAATAACATCTCTCCCCTCCTCTACTTACATACTACATATCCTCACCATCTCCGACTTCAGACAACTCTCTGTCCCTCCCACATAACATCTCGCATACGTGCCGGAATCGGGATGGTGTAAGAAGAGCTAATAGGTTGTCTTTTTTTCTGTTGTGTCATATTTAATAAACAATATCAGTAGGTTCGCAGAATCACTTGAAACTTCGTAAGAATGGCGCCTAAGTGTTACGAAATACAACTGTTTTTGTTTCATTCAAAAATTCGAAATAGTTTCAAAGTTATAGACATTGGAAGTTGAACAAAAATTCAAATGTCCGTGAAAGCGCGCGGTTCGCGTGTGACGTAGTTGTACAGGTCCCGCCCACTTGCACCGCGTGGTGCCTCGCGCGCTCGCCGGTTCGCCACGAACACAAGTACTGATACCTATTATTTATGTAACCGCGAGTAAGGAGTTCGTATCCCGACCGATTATTATTCTTTAGTGGAAGAAGGATGTCGAAAAGGACAATCAAATAACTTGCCTAGAGTGGGCGGTTTGATGGTGGCTCAATATTTTTCGAAAAATGCTGATTTCGTTGCCGCTGAAATGCGAGGAGTAAAAATGAAAAAGTAAGTAAGAATCCAATATGTATATCACATGATATTTATTAATTTTTTCCCATTTCACGCGTCACAATAATACTGTTAGAGCATATAGATACGTAAGTAAGTTTGTAGGTATGTTCGAAACATAGTTAAGCACTGTACTATGGTACCTACCAAACTCTTTTCTCTAACAAAATATAACCTAGTAACGATATGTATTAACACAAGATTTGACACCTATATTTTTGTTCTTGTAAATTTTATTTTGATCTTAGTATATAAAACAATTAGAACTTTGTCAGGGGTTCTAAAAATTTCATAGAATAGTATAAAATTTTTAATCAAGTATTTAAGAAAACTATTTATTTATTTTTTAGATCAGTGAGCGATTATGCATGGAGATGTTATGGAGATGACGCAATCGGCTATGTACAAGTAAAAAGACAAGGAGACATTTGCATCGTAAAGTGTAGAATCACACCGGAGCATCGAGTACGCACAAAACCTTACCACTGTTCTCTGGAGTGCAATGAAAAAGAGGACGAGGTTTTGTGCGTTACTTGTGATGATTGTGCCGCCAGTAAAAGTGGATGCAAACACACTATAGCTTTATTAATGTGGCTTCATCGTCGCACTGAGGAGCCGTCACCGACAGATGTCAAATGCTATTGCAAGAAATCGAAGCCTGCGGGTGTTGGTACTACGGAAAAATTTATAAAAGCCAAAGACTTTGGATCACAGCTTCCAAATGTTGGAGACGACAATAATGGGTTTTTTGAAAAACTAGTTCCAAAGCTTTTTGAACTAAATGTACAGTGCTCACTCGCTCTATATGTCACTGAAAAGCCGGAAGTACAGAAAATTTCTATGCATTACCTAATATGCGCATTCAAACTAAGTTCTGCTGTACGGGGCGTTGAAAATTTTATAAAATTTTGCTAAAACGAAATGACTCATTCAAGATGTCTTCTTGTAAAAGATGCCACTAAGGCTCAAGCTGAGTCTAATATGTGGTTCGAAATGCGTTACGGGCGCATTACGGCATCAAAAATGCTCGAAGCATCACAGTGCAAAACAAAGGTCGGCTCCCTAGCAGAAACTGTATTTGGGGCCTTAAAATTTAGTGCAAAACAAAGGTCGGCTCCCTAGCAGAAACTGTATTTGGGGCCTTAAAATTTAAAGAAACTGCAGCTATCTAGCGAGGGAAAATACTAGAGAGTGATGTTAGTAAAGTAGTTACTGAAATAAAAAAAATAAAAATTGAACAGTCTGGTCTTTATTTGAATAAAGACTGGCCAATGCTTGGTGCGTCACCCTACGGTCTTACAAATGACTATGTTATTGAAATAAAGTGTCCTTACAAGGAGAACACAATGAGAACGTACTATGAGAACGGTCAACTAGGAAAAAAATATTATGCTCAACTACAGGCACAAATGCACATGTCAGCAAGACAAAAAAGTCTGTTTTGTGTTGCTCACGTAGACTTTGAGTCCTCAAAAAAAGTTGATATACAAGGTGAATTTGTGAACATCGTCCAAATTCATGCTCAAGCCTTGGTAAGTGATCAGCATCATGAACCAATAACAATTTTTGTATATTTCATAAAATTTAATTTCGACTTCCCATAGTGATTCACTCAGAACTGGGAGTGAATTACTATGGGAAGTCGAAATTTCATTATACAAATTTCACAGAAATTGTTATCGATTCATGATGCTGATCACTTACCAAGGCTCCAGTATGAATTTGGACGATGATCAAAAAGTCACCTTGTATATGAAGTGCAGTACGATAAATACTTCTGAAAAATCTTTTTGAAAAATGCAAATAATTTTGGAAAAACAATGTTTATGATAAATTAGTAGAATAGTTTTTGAGTCATAAAATGCAACTAATGTGTGTTGTTAATGTTTATGGTGTAAATAAATAAATGTTTTGGTACTGTTATAAGGTTTTAAGGCAACAGGGCAACAGCTGACTGAGCGAGTCGGCGGCCGACGGGCCGGGGCGGCGGCGCGGCGCGAGGCGATTCATGTTTTGTGACGTCACACATGCGAGCGCGGTCGAGCGTTTCTAGCCTATTTTTAAAAATTAATATCTTGAAAACTACTTATCGTATCTAAGTAATTCTTTCGATGACTTTTATCTTATTTTATAGACTATATGATAAAATAAAAAACAAAACAAACCATTTTTCTTCATTGTCATTTTTTACTACTTGACTGATGACGGCTCACTTAGGGGCCGAAATATATTTCAAGTTCAAAATTTTCTTTTATTTATGTATATTTAAAGTTATATCTATATTATATCCTGTTTAAATAAAAAGCTAATAAAATATTAGCTTTTGATTATAATATAATAAATATTATATAAAATATTATATATTTATTAAGTTATTTAATAAAAGTATATGCTCTATCCTCGTGCATGTAGTAACGTATATCCCCGTGCATGTAGTCCCATGTATCCCCGTGCATGTAGTCTCGTATATCCCCGTGCATGTAGTCTCATATATCCCCGTGCATGTAGTCCCATATATCCCCGTGCATGTAGTCCCGTATATCTTCATGCATGTAGTCCCGTATATCCCCGTACATGTAGCCCCGTATATCTTCATGCATGTAGTCCCGTATATCCCCGTACATGTAGCCCCGTATATCTTCATGCATGTAGTCCCGTATATCCCCGTACATGTAGCCCCGTATATCTTCATGCATGTAGTCCCGTATATCCCCGTACATGTAGCCCCGTATATCTTCATGCATGTAGTCCCGTATATAACCGTACATGTAGTCCCATATATCCCCGTGCATGTAGCCCTGTATATCTTCATGCATGTAGTCCCGTATATAACCGTACATGTAGTCCCATATATCCCCGTGCATGTAGCCCTGTATATCTTCATGCATGTAGTCCCGTATATCTCCGTGCATGTAGCCCCGTATATCTTCATGCATGTAGTCCCGTATATCCCCGTGCATGTAGTCCCGTATATCCCCGTGCATGTAGTCCCGTATATCCCCGTGCATGTAGTCCCGTATATCTCCGTGCATGTAGTCCCGTATATCTCCGTGCATGTAGTCCCGTATATCCCCGTGCATGTAGTCCCGTATATCCCCGTACATGTAGCCCCGTATATCTTCATGCATGTAGCCCCGTATATCTTCATGCATGTAGTCCCGTATATCTCCGTGCATGTAGTCCCTTATATCCCCGTACATGTAGCCCCGTATATCTTCATGCATGTAGCCCCGTATATCTTCATGCATGTAGTCCCGTATATCCCCGTGCATGTAGTCCCGTATATCTCCGTGCATGTAGTCCCGTATATCCCCGTACATGTAACCCCGTATATCTTCATGCATGTAGCCCCGTATATCTTCATGCATGTAGTCCCGTATATCTCCGTGCATGTAGTCCCGTATATCTCCGTGCATGTAGTCCCGTATATCCCCGTACATGTAGCCCCGTATATCTTCATGCATGTAGTCCCGTATATCTTCATGCATGTAGTCCCGTA
This sequence comes from Ypsolopha sequella, assembly GCA_934047225.1. Classification (NCBI taxonomy): domain Eukaryota; kingdom Metazoa; phylum Arthropoda; class Insecta; order Lepidoptera; family Ypsolophidae; genus Ypsolopha; species Ypsolopha sequella. Next base: position 3,049,766 of record OW204002.1, on the reverse strand, counting down.
TATCTCCGTGCATGTAGTCCCGTATATCTCCGTGCATGTAGTCCCGTATATCCCCGTACATGTAGCCCCGTATATCTTCATGCATGTAGTCCCGTATATCTCCGTGCATGTAGCCCCGTATATCTCCGTGCATGTAGTCCCGTATATCTCCGTGCATGTAGTCCCGTATATCCCCGTACATGTAGCCCCGTATATCCCCGTACATGTAGCCCCGTATATCTTCATGCATGTAGTCCCGTATATCCCCGTGCATGTAGTCCCGTATATCTCCGTGCATGTAGTCCCGTATATCCCCGTACATGTAGCCCCGTATATATTCATGCATGTAGCCCCGTATATCTTCATGCATGTAGTCCCGTATATCTCCGTGCATGTAGTCCCTTATATCCCCGTACATGTAGCCCCGTATATCTTCATGCATGTAGCCCCGTATATCTTCATGCATGTAGTCCCGTATATCCCCGTGCATGTAGTCCCGTATATCTCCGTGCATGTAGTCCCGTATATCCCCGTACATGTAACCCCGTATATCTTCATGCATGTAGCCCCGTATATCTTCATGCATGTAGTCCCGTATATCTCCGTGCATGTAGTCCCGTATATCTCCGTGCATGTAGTCCCGTATATCCCCGTACATGTAGCCCCGTATATCTTCATGCATGTAGCCCCGTATATCTTCATGCATGTAGCCCCGTATATCTTCATGCATGTAGTCCCGTATATCTCCGTGCATGTAGCCCCGTATATCTTCATGCATGTTGTCCCGTATATCTCCGTGCATGTAGTCCCGTATATCCCCGTACATGTAGCCCCGTATATCCCCGTACATGTCGCCCCGTATATCTTCATGCATGTAGCCCCGTATATTTTCATTCATGTAGTCCCGTATATCTCCGTGCATGTAGTCCCGTATATCCCCGTACATGTAGCCCCGTATATCCTCATGCATGTAGCCCCGTATATCTTCATGCATGTAGTCCCGTATATCCCCGTGCATGTAGTCCCGTATATCCCCGTGCATGTAGTCCCGTATATCTCTGTGCATGTAGTCCCGTATATCCCCGTACATGTAGCCCCGTATATCTTCATGCATGTAGCCCCGTATATCGTCATGCATGTAGTCCCGTATATCTCCATGCATGTAGTCCCGTATATCCCCGTACATGTAGCCCCGTATATCTTCATGCATGTAGCCCCGTATATCGTCATGCATGTAGTCCCGTATATCTCCATGCATGTAGTCCCGTATATCCCCGTACATGTAGCCCCGTATATCTTCATGCATGTAGCCCCGTATATCTTCATGCATGTAGTCCCGTATATCTCCGTGCATGTAGTCCCGTATATCCCCGTACATGTAGCCCCGTATATCTTCATGCATGTAGCCCCGTATATCGTCATGCATGTAGTCCCGTATATCTCCATGCATGTAGTCCCGTATATCCCCGTACATGTAGCCCCGTATATCTTCATGCATGTAGCCCCGTATATCTTCATGCATGTAGTCCCGTATATCTCCGTGCATGTAGTCCCGTATATCCCCGTGCATGTAGTCCCGTATATCTCCGTGCATGTGGTCCCGTATATCCCCGTACATGTAGCCCCGTATATCTTCATGCATGTAGCCCCGTATATCTTCATGCATGTAGTCCCGTATATCTCCGTGCATGTAGTCCCGTATATCTCCGTGCATGTAGTCCCGTATATCCCCGTACATGTAGCCCCGTATATATTCATGCATGTAGCCCCGTATATCTTCATGCATGTAGTCCCGTATATCTCCGTGCATGTAGTCCCGTATATCTCCGTGCATGTAGTCCCGTATATCCCCGTACATGTAGTCCCGTATATCTTCATGCATGTAGCCCCGTATATCTTCATGTCGTTTAGTTCTTTTAAAAGTTCATTAATTAAGTAATTTTTTGTACGTTTAATATGATTTTGTGATTCTTTTTTTATTTTTTCTTTCGTTGTGTTATATTTTATATATATAAATAATTAATGTTTAAACGAGCAGCACTGGTTGGCGGAGGACTAGACGTCTCCAGAGCCGAGACGGGTGCGTCTCTGCTTCCGCCAACTGGCGTCACACGTCACTCCTCTCATTTTTATTGCATGCAGTGTTTACCTATAATTGGAGTTACACTCTATTCCTACTGTACGCTAGATTAATTGTATGTTGTTAAGTGTATCATCTGTTGGTAGACCAAATAAATAAATAAATAAATAAATATAGTCCCATATATCCCCGTGCATATAGTCCCATATATCCCCGTGCATGTAGTCCCGTATATCCCCGTGCATGTAGTCTCGTATATCTTCATGCATGTAGCCCCGTATATCTTCATGCATATAGTCCCTTATATCCCCGTACATGTAGTCCCATATATCCTCGTGCATGTAGTCTCATATATCATTCATTCACGAGTACTCCCCTGTTTATTTTGCTCCCAAATGAAGCACCCGAAAAAAGTGGCTTCACGTAACTTTATCTTTAATTTCTCGGTCGTTTAACAGCGACATCCTCCGAGGAATGCCCGGTGAAGTTGTGTTGTAACAGAACTATCCAGTTTTACTGCAGCAATAAAATATTTTATGACCGAGCGTAGAGGGCGCGGAGTGCCTACTAAACAAATGTAGTTTTGTTTAAGGCCGGCCACTTTCGGGATTTTAATGGGATTAATTTGTAATTAATGTTTAGGAAGATGTTGCTGGTAGGAGAAACGGGGGTTCACTAAAGAGGAAACATCAAAAGTAACACTGTAAGAATTAAATAATATATTACTTGCGATCTCAGCTATTTTAGATATATAACAGTTATATCTTTTTAGTTTAATATTATGTACATCTTAAAATAACACAACAAAAATAATCCTAAAGAAATAATTATAAAAAGAAAATTGCCTCTAGATCACTGCCCTGCGGGAGAGTGCCCAAAATACTTGCCACATTACCTCTCTGTATGGCAAGACTTATGCACTGGCCTAGATAAGAGCCAGCTCGCCGGTCGCCGCTAGTATCCACAAGCTTTACAGAGAGGTCCGTGACAAGCTGATATCTTTATATCTTTTCAATGCATGTGCTCGTAAAGGCCCACTTTTTATGCATCAAAACCGAACAGAAAGTCGATTATTTTGCCCTAGGGCTTTATTATTATTATTTTTTTTTATTCGTTTGCAATGGTTGGCTAACCTGCAGCCTTTCCTGTGTACCATAGACGTTATACTTTTTTTTCCACTATTTAACGGCTCTGGATACAGTCCTTTTGAGCCAATTATAATTTAAAGTTCACAAGATTATATTTATTGTCATTTCCTCACACTATGCATTGAAAAACGTAGTATGATACACGGGCGTAAAAGCAATAAATTACTCGGTTACGTTTAAAACACTCGCTACGCTCGTGTTTTAAATCGTCCTCGTAATTTATTTCTTTTCGCCCTAGTAGTATAAACTACTATTTCAATGCATGTGCTCGTAAAGGCCCACTTTTTATGCATCAAAACCGAACAGAAAGTCGATTATTTTGCCCTAGGGCTTTATTATTATTATTTTTTTAATTTATTCGCAATGGTTGACTAACCTGCAGCCTTTCCTGTGTACCTTAGATGTTATACTTTTTTTTCCACTGTTCAACGGCTCTGGATACAGTCCTTTTGAGCCAATTACAATTTAAAGTTCACAAGATTATATTTGTTTTCATTTCCTCACACTATGCATTGAAAAACGTAGTATGATACACGGGCGTAAAAGCAATAAATTACTCGGTTACGTTTAAAACACTCGCTACGCTCGTGTTTTTTAATCGTCCTCGTAATTTATTCCTTTGCGCCCTTGTAGCATAAACTACTATTATGTAATAAAATCGAGTAACTTTACATTAATCGTTCTAAATGGTTATAAAAGGTAGAGGACTCAAATATTGCACAAAAAGTACGCAGGTAAAACGCATTAATAATATCTAAAAATGTGAAAACGTGTTGCTATTGCTACGCTACGTAGCAAAATCGTAGCCATATGTCGTAGCTCACTCGTGCTTATGCCGTAGCTAGCATGTAGCTACACGTCATGTCTAACTCGCGCGTGCCTATTCCAAGAACTTTGAGTATGTTTATCTCCTTACTACTCTAAATATGACCTCATGAGGTCATATTTAATCTCGAATCGAGATTCTCGATCCATCTGTTTCCACCCAGAAATGTTTAATTTATTTATTTATTTATTTATGAAATGAAATAAAATGAATCACTAAATAGTATAAAACAAAGTCGCTTCCCGCTGTCTGTCCGTCCCTATGTATGCTTAGATCTTGAAAACTACGCAACGGCTTTTGATGCGGTTTTTTTAATAGATAGAGTGATTCAAAAGGGAGGTTTATATGTATAATGCATGCCCGTGCAAAGCCGGGGCGGGTCGCTAGTATGAAATATAAGTCCTGTAATAGGTAAAGTACAAATGTAATCGTTATTTAAAGCAGATTACAAACTATTCACATGGCTGGAGCACTGAAAGCTGTTAGTGCAAAGTTGTATTAACCTGCACTTTAACCTCAATGCTACGAGTTCCTCAGTGGAGCGGTAGCGGTCATGTTGTGTGTAAACTATCGACAAGTTGACGAGTTAACGGGTAAATCCTGTTTTGGACATTGAGGTTTGAACTCTTTTGGTTCAGGGAAAGAGATTATTGCTGGATAAGCAAAAAGTCACACGAGATCTATTTTTGGCAGTATCAGAAACGTGGTAAAAAATATAATCGCTGCCGTAGTCGGTATCGCTCTTGCCGAGTTAGCAAGGTCACAGGTTCAAATCCTGGACTGACGATCATTTTCATAGTATTCATCCTACTTGGAAATAGTTTCTAATTGATCTTTTCTAGTTTGCTATGCATTCTACATTATTTGATAAATTCAAGATTTTAGAAACGAATTTAAATAAGAATTTACATTTAATTTTCATGAAATTTTATTGGTTTATTATCTTAAAGATCTGACACAACGCGTGAAAGTGTAAATTAGCCTGACAAGATAATGATTCCAAAATTAAAATGGAAATAGATTAAAAATCGTCCTTTTTATGACAAAAGCTGAATAACTACGTTATTCTAACGTTCTTTTCAGATGTATTTGATCAGATTTTGATATTTTTTTTTATTTTTAATTATTTGGATCACCAACATCAGGTACATAAATACATTTTAATAACATAACATAAGGTTTTAAGCTATATGCCCAGATAATTACAGGTGAGCACCACATGCAAAAAAGGATATAGTGAACAATGTTAAATTATTTACAAATACAGAACATTAAATTACAGGAACATGACTATTTACATTAACTAAAAACTAATTATAAATAATATATAATATATAAGTAATGAAAAAGCAGACAATTTAATTGATTTATTTTTCACCTTCTAATAGACTTTAAAGTTATATAACCGAGCTATGGGTTCTGCAAAACATCTTCTTGTCTTGAACTTGTAAGTTGCAAGTTTACTAATTCTAGATTTGTTACTACTGTAAGTTGAATTCATAATTACCTAATTATTTAAAAACGGATAGATTTTCATGAATTATCTCGCCACATGTTTTGACTGCGCGCAGTGTTTTAGTGGAGCCGATTTAGTAAAACGTGTTTCTTTTTACAAATTACGATATATTTAACTATTTTAAATAAAAACTCCCGTCGCGCTACTGTTCTTAATTTTTGTAAAATATTTTTTCGAAGACAATACATTCTAACAGTAGTAAGCGATCATAACCTTTAGGGCAGCGTTTCTTAACCTGTGGTCCGCGGACCCCTGGGGATCCCCGAGCATATGTATGGAGGTCCAAGCCTAATCTATGGACCATTTAACAATCATAAAATTGATTTGAGACTACAACTAAGTAGTAATATAAACCCAAATATCACTAATTTAGTTGCCAAAAAGCAGCACCAACCTTCTCATTGACGTATTTTATATGCAAAAGTATATGTTTTTTTGTAATTTGTAGAACTAAAATAAATGGTCCGAAATTTATTGCTGCTTTTTTATTAAGGGGGTTATTAAAATTGTGCTTGATTTCCTAAGGGGTCCTATTGATTTCCTAAGGACAAAAAAGGTTAAGAAACGCTGGTTTAGGGCAAGGTGGCATATGATCACGGCGACTTCTGAACATCATTATGAATATTTATTAAATACATTGAAATGTATTACGTGCAAGTTGTTTATTTAATATACGATAAATATTGATTCGTTTGTACATAACAATTTCAGATGAGAATATTTTCTTGTTTCATACTTTTTAGAGCGTGATATTACAGTAGTCAGGTTTTAGTTTTTGAACTCATTGTTTTTTAAAACACTGTGCTGCGTCCGATGATGACAGACACTCGCTCGCTTGAGAACGAATTGGGAAATAATTCGAAACATATCACGTACCGGGAGATTATCCAAGTCCATCCGTTTTTTAAGGCGTATGACCACGCTAAATAAGCAACTCGATGTGTGTCGGTACAAATATGAAATAATGTTCATTTCAGCGTGCCTTGAAAAGTGGCTGTTACGACAACCACTGCGTCTCCGGCTAGCGCAAAATAGGAGAAAATAATACTTTTCATATGGACGCCATGAACGAAAAAAAAAATTTGAACTTAAATTTTTTAGATCTAAAAATTTCCTATAATTTGGTGAAATAATGATTAAAATCACTTTTGGCGTTTGAAAGGAGTAAGAGAATTCTTGTGTTAATCATGTGAAACTTTCGATGACTTTCGATTTTTTTTGTCAAAACTTACAATAGAAAAACAGTTTATGAAACTTAAAATTTATTTTTGACTCTATAATGCCTATCATATATTTTTATGAAAGTTTTTGGACCACCCGTGTGGGAGGAGTAGACCTTCAAATACAGGTCCAAATTGCAGCTGGCGTATCCATTCGCCTTAGACGATAAATATTGATTCGTTTGTACATAACAATTTCAGATGAGAATATTTTATTTTCATACTTTTTAGAGCGTGATGTAACAGTAGTCGGGTTTAAGTTTTTGAACTATTTTTTTTAAAAACACTGTGCTTCGCCCGCTGACCACAGACACTCGCTCGCTTAAAAACGAATTGGGAAATAATTCGAAACATATCGCGTACCGGGAGATAATCAAAGTCCATCCGTTTTTTAATTATAAATTAAGTTTACTAATGACAAATTAACCTGTTGGTTTGACAAAGCTTTGCTCTAGAGATATTAAGTCTGCTTGTGTCTACGATATTTTCACAAATTAACTTGATTATTTGCTAGCATTAATATAAGCTGCTCTTCCAAGTATTTCCAATAATCAGAACTGCATGGGAAGTAAACCAGTGTTCACAACAAAGCACCTACCGTTCTCCGAAACTTCGCTAAGCTAAAGGCTTGAATTGTTAACGGTGTATTGGCTTTACATGCTTTGACTGCTGCAGGTTGTAAGGCTGCTAACGAGGCTGGAATACTTAGGGGAAGGGGCTTCTTCTCTGTACAAGCTGACTTATATAGCCAGATTCATACTGGATACTTTGTAAGTGATCAATAGACATCGGATTATATGCACTAACAAAGTGCCAAAATATACATGCAAATATGCACTAAAAAAGGCCGAAACATGCACTAAAGACTGTTGATATGCCCAAAATATGCACAACGCTAAATCAAAAAGCATTTATAATAAACTTCCCAACCATATCAGAAACATTGTAAATTTGTATTCATTTAAAACGAAATTAAAAGAGTTTTTGATTTGTAAATCTTATTATGGTACTAACGAATATTTAGGGCTTATTCCACAAATCCCCTGCGAAGATCCCCTGCGTCGGGGATTTGTGGACTTTTTATATTTAATTCAATTCAATTTTTTTTAATTTAATTTATTACTTATTTTTACTCATATTGGGATTATGACTATAGATATACAAAATGTAGGGCTGTAAATATGTAATCAATGTAATAATGATATATTTAGTTTTAAGATTTAATTTTGTACGCCATTAGGCAGATCATATGGGACATGACAAAAATTGTACTATCATTCTTACCTATGTATCGACAAATAAAGAATTTTGATTGATTGATTGATTGATTGAAAAAACCGTTATTATTTTTATACATTTTTATTAAAGACGGTAGAAAAACAGCGAAATATGCTTAAAATTATGCATAGTTTTTGTGACAATAAAGCCGATTCTGAAGGCTTTAATTTTAGTTTTAGTACTGTCAAAACTTGAAATTTTCCAAAGTAATTTAGTTTCTCTGCATAATAATTTTAAGGACTATTTTGCAATGAAGAAAATTTAGTTTTGACAGCACTAAAACTAAAATTAAAGCCGTCAGAATCGGCTTTAATATACAATTAAGTATTTTTCCAAATTTTCGAGTGCAATTTTGTGATGTTTGTCACCCAGTAGCAATTTGTATGCCGAAAACGACTTCTCTACATCAACTGACGTCATTGGACAAAACGTACGCACTGGTCAGTCAGTTTGCGCTCGTCACCTAGGTCCCTATACGTACCTCCCGCTACTAAACGAAATACGTTACGTACGCACGATTGGGAAAAAAGGCTAAAATATGCATTAACGCCGTAATTAGAGAGTAATATGCATTTGCATATGCAAATGCATAAAATCCGATGTCTAGTGATCAATTAAAAGGTTCAATTACCCCTTCTGTGAAAATCGCAAAATAAATTTAGACTTCCTATACTAATTGTTATTGAATCGGGGTTGTTTTTAAACGGGTAATATGGGCACAAATAATATTTTTCTTATTTTGCAAGAAGAGTCATTTAATCTTGGCCCTTACAAGTCTTAGTATAAATTTGGCTATATCAACCAAGGACACCTTATACATGTGTAAATGTATAGTTCCACTTTAATTTTTACCTTGTTAACGTTCGATAGATGCTTGATACACTCAAGAAACGTGTCTGTTAAAAAATATTACTTTTGTGCTATATTTTGAATAATATATAATGCCATAGTTCAGCCTGCAGTATTCGTTGCTAAACTTTATTGAAACATTTGATCATATATAGCCATCGGTTAGTTAAGAGCGGTATCGCAGCCGGATTGTGAAATACCTGCCTTTTTCTAATTAATCGAAACAGAACACTTAAATTCAGAATTCAGTCAATAGTTATTCAACAAAACCTTATTACCTTTGTATTGTGTATGTTGCTATCGCAAAAGTTCAATTGGTTTCCGTAAATCAGAATTTCAAAAATTTTTAATTTAAAAAGTTTTGAAATTCTTATTTACAGAAACCAAGTAATAAGGTTTTGTTGAATAACTATAGAATGAATTTTGAATTTAAGTGTTCTCTTTCGATTAATTAGAAAAAGGCGGTTATTTCACAATCCAGCTGCAATACCGCTATTTAAAAAAATCCGAATTAACAATGGTGTAATTAGCAAAACAGTACTTGATTATTATTATTTAATATCATTGATTGACTTGATTATTATCATTATTATATTTTTTTCCAGTTTATAATTTATTTCATGACATATGTATATTATATTTTTTTATATATTTTATTAGTATGTTATTTATCATTATATATTAATACGTTTATCTATTAATATTAAAATATATCTATTATTAAAAAATAGTACACCACCATTTCAGCAATCATTCTAAACAGTTTCATCCACCCAAAAGTTGTCTGGAAGATATCGCTTTAAGCGATAAGGCCGCCTGTTTGTGCCTACATAATATGGTGTACAAATAAAGCTGTATTGTATTGTATTGATTGCTATTATTTGAGACATAATATATTACTTATCAATAATCTGTAAGATAGATACGAGTCAGGATCTGAACTGCGATATCTATCATTTAAGCGATAAAAGGTTATAAATAAGCCTTTTAAAAACGGCTGCGACAGCAACTGGAATTTGAGAACTTGTTCACGTTTGTCATATAATATAATTATAATTATAACAAATATTATATCCGAGCTTAAATCGAGCTTGGTTAGTCATCTGTTTTCTGCGCGTTAAGAGCCTTTTGTTGGAGTAAAAAGGCATCAAAGAAATCATTCGAAGTTGATAAAAAATATAATATTTACGAAAATTGGTAAAAAGGGAATGATTATTATTATATAAAAGATATTGTCACGTCTTTTTATTTACGATGCTCATTCATTTATACGTCGAACGAGTAATGTGTATATTATGTATTGCTGTACACCAGGCATGTCAAACTGTCATTGGTGGGCCGAACGAGTAATGTGTATATTAAGTATTGCTGTACACCAGGCATGTCAAACTGTCATTGGTGGGCCGAACGAGTAATGTGTATATTAAGTATTGCTGTACACCAGGCATGTCAAACTGTCATTGGTGGGCCGAACGAGTAATGTGTATATTAAGTATTGCTGTACACCAGGCATGTCAAACTGTCATTGGTGGGCCGAACGAGTAATGTGTATATTAAGTATTGCTGTACACCAGGCATGTCAAACTGTCATTGGTGGGCCGAACGAGTAATGTGTATATTAAGTATTGCTGTACACCAGGCATGTCAAACTGTCATTGGTGGGCCGAACGAGTAATGTGTATATTAAGTATTGCTGTACACCAGGCATGTCAAACTGTCATTGGTGGGCCGAACGAGTAATGTGTATATTAAGTATTGCTGTACACCAGGCATGTCAAACTGTCATTGGTGGGCCGAACGAGTAATGTGTATATTAAGTATTGCTGTACACCAGGCATGTCAAACTGTCATTGGTGGGCCGAACGAGTAATGTGTATATTAAGTATTGCTGTACACCAGGCATGTGAAACTGTCATTGGTGGGCCGAACGAGTAATGTGTATATTAAGTATTGCTGTACACCAGGCATGTCAAACTGTCATTGGTGGGCCGAACGAGTAATGTGTATATTAAGTATTGCTGTACACCAGGCATGTCAAACTGTCATTGGTGGGCCGAACGAGTAATGTGTATATTAAGTATTGCTGTACACCAGGCATGTCAAACTGTCATTGGTGGGCCGAACGAGTAATGTGTATATTAAGTATTGCTGTACACCAGGCATGTCAAACTGTCATTGGTGGGCCGAACGAGTAATGTGTATATTAAGTATTGCTGTACACCAGGCATGTCAAACTGTCATTGGTGGGCCGAACGAGTAATGTGTATATTAAGTATTGCTGTACACCAGGCATGTCAAACTGTCATTGGTGGGCCGAACGAGTAATGTGTATATTAAGTATTGCTGTACACCAGGCATGTCAAACTGTCATTGGTGGGCCGAACGAGTAATGTGTATATTAAGTATTGCTGTACACCAGGCATGTCAGACTGTCATTGGTGGGCCGAACGAGTAATGTGTATATTAAGTATTGCTGTACACCAGGCATGTCAAACTGTCATTGGTGGGCCGAACGAGTAATGTGTATATTAAGTATTGCTGTACACCAGGCATGTCAAACTGTCATTGGTGGGCCAAACGCATAAAGACCGTAGAATCAGTGGGCCGCAAAACGCAACGATAAAAAAAGAACGCATTGCATATAGATAGAGTAGTACAGGTAATTTAATAATTAACAGTAAAATAATATAAAAATATATTACAATCCTTTCCCAGAAATTTGTAATCTTTTGTCTTTAAATAAATTATCAAGTTGAGGGGTAATTCTATCTGCGGACACGCTCACGGGCCGCAACAGAAAGCTTTCTTAAATTTGGATCGGGCCGCCGCGCGCCGGTAAATGCGTAGAGGGCCGCATGCGGCCCGCGGGCCGCAAGTTTGACATGCTTGCTGTACACATTATTTGTCATGTTCTGAGGTCATTCCCTATTTTCTACTTGACTGTATCAAACATTCTGAGACTTTGGCAAGAAGGTCTATTTTAACTTATTATACAAGTTAGTATCAAATTAGTTGTGAATTTATTCTTACGCGAGGGACACAAGGAGCAGTCAGGGATGCATGATTGATTAACTGTGAAGAGTTGACTGACACAAACTTATTGTTTCTGAAATACGTATAATAATGATGAAATCAAGGAAAAATAACTCTTAATGGACTTTACATACGATACGAGTAAACTTAAATTTGTCTCTCAGCTCTTCCCCACATATACACGACCCGGAAGACTAAGACCAAACAAAAAATTGGCAACATCCTCATCAAAACTACATTTAGTTCATTCTGGCCCCCACTCAATGGCTGCCAAAATATTCAATTGTATACCGAATTCAATTCAATCGATAGAAAAAACTAATATATTTTTCAATGCGTGCTCGTAAAGGCCCCCTTTTTTGCATCAAAACCGAACAGAAAGTCGATTATTTTGCCCTAGGGCTTTATTATTATTATTATTTTTAATTTATTTACAATGGTTGGCTAACCTGCAGCCTTTCCTGTGTACCATAAATGTCATACTTTTTTTCACTGTTTAACGGCTCTGGATACAGTCCTTTTGAGCCAATTATAATTTAAAGTTCACAAAATTATATTTGCTTTATTTCCTCACACTATGCATTGAAAAACGTAGTATGATACACGGGCGTAAGAGCAATAAATTACTCGGTTACGTTTAAAACACTCGCTACGCTCGTGTTTTAAATCGTCCACGTAATTTATTCCTTTGCGTCCTTGTAGCATAAACTACTATAAAAATGCTCTGAATAAATATCTAATACAAAATAGTTATTACACTCTACAAGAGTTTTTTCATGATCATACCAAAAACAAAGATAGTAACGTTAGTAACTAGAATATTTATATGCCAGATTGAAATAAAACATATTATTGTTATTGTTACTGTATTTAGATTTTAGAGTTTTAAAAAAATCAATTATATTGCGCTTTTAATTAATTGTAGCTAGTACTACTTAGTAGTATAAAATAAATTTTAATATGAAGGAAAATAAGAAAGCACCACCAAATAATAAATTAACCTATATATACCTAGATTAAGTAAGTAATTAAGTTATAAAGTTTATAATCGCCCTAGCAGGGTTCTTGTTTGTTCCTATATGTATATCTATTTAAGATCTCATGTCCAACAAGGAAGCCAATAAACGTCTATTCTATTCAATTTTATTCAAATTTCCATCTACTACGATGCTGACACTTTGTTTTTGTTTTGTTTCTTCCAATTTCTACGAATTTACTTATACAAGTTCTTCGATGATGGGTGCTTTTATGTATTGAATAAAGATTTATTATACAAGGTGCCTGAGTGGGCTTTGGAGGGAAAGTACTTTTAATATTTATGATTTATTGTTTCTTTTATGGCTCAATGCTTTAATTTTTACGACAAGCGCTCCTTCCAATCCAACAATATAATCTCAGTTGACGAGAAATGAATTCCGTTTGCAATTTCCACGATTTTTCATTTCCCCAACTACCCGCGCCGAGCACAAAAGCTTACCTTGAGAGGGTTTACAATCTATAGGCTACGTGACGCGAGCGGGCCACGCTTCAAAGGGCCGTATTTAGGTCAAAACGCTGAAAGTAAACATGTGTGATGATGAGTGGATGCAGGGCTTTCTAGGGTACCGATGTGAGCGTTTCGAGATTCAGATTTGGTGGTTGATATTTTTATTTGTATTACGTATGTAATACATCACGATGGTGCTGATTATAAAATGTTATATAAAATGTTACAGGTGGTAGAGCTGATGCCGGGCTCGACTGTGGTTCGGGAGAGAGTAAGAGGACAACTCACAAGCAAAAAACCAGGAGGCCCACCATGCCTGGGCCCGATGGATGGCGGTATATCCATCCCTAATAGCCGGGCCTTATATGGAACAGACTGGTAACGGTCAGCGGCGTGACTGGTGGGAGGGTTCCGGCACCGCGCTCACCAACCCGCCTGCCCAGCGTGTGGGCATTTCTTCCAGGATGACCGCCGGGAATGGCAAAGTCCTGGAAAGGCTTATGTCCAGCAGTGGACGAACTAGGCTGATGGATGGATAGATGGATCTAAAAATGTACAAGGTTAACCTGTGAACTTGCGACCTACAGATTGGTAGTCACGTACTCAAACCACTGAACCACAGAGTCGTTCTTATGTTATAGTATGTGGCTCCAATTTGTGCTAGAAGTGCGGTGATAAGGCTTACCACCCAAAACGCTGGACGTAATAATCGTAGGTGAAAAGTGGATGTACGATTGTGGACTGTGACTTGCGTTCGGGGATTCATGCAGTGACGATTTTTTTTTTAATACACACAAATCTGCAATTCGCTATACCTACCAAACTTAAAAGTTTATTTTAAGGCGATACGTAAAAGTTTTAGCGTCCCTGTTACTCCATATGCGAAAAAACCCTCAGTGCGAGTGAGACAGATTCGTGGAAAAGTAGCAAAAAGTCGGTTTTTTATTAATATAAAATGTATAAATTTTGTCAAAAAGATTTTCAAGGAGACTACAAATACATAATATAATATCCACATTTTAAATGCAATTTCACAATGAAATTAGTTAGGATTTCAGAATTACAGAAAAAAATAAAACAATTTAGAGGTCTTTTTGGAATTAAATTCTATCGAGAAAATTTCATCCAATCGCGTTTTCCTTCAGTGAGAATCTTAATCAACTACTCAATAAACATTTACCCAAAAATTAAATACGTAGATAGTGGAATAAATGGACTCGAAAAATCCTAATTTTTTTTTGGGTATATATATATATATATATTATAATATATAATTGGACAAATTTCACTCGATTATGATTATATTTTTGAAAATGACTCCTTATATAGCTTATATATGATAGCGCTTAAATATAATTTTTATATTAATTCATTCAACTTAATTTTATTTGTTCTATTGTCCCATTTTATAACCTTTTAAAAGGAACAAAAAAGCTCGTGTATATTTTCACAATTTTTCAACGGACCAAAAATCTTTGATGGCTACGGAATCGCGATGAAAAGCGTGCGATATTCTTTCCCGTTTATTTCTGATCCTGACAACGAAGCCCTAGTGACAGATATCGTGAGTGAACTCATGTTTGATCTCAAGTGAAAAGAAGTTGCGTGATTGTGAAGCCGTACTTTTCTCTGATTGTACTTTTGCTCCGTTGGTTCCGATTTTTGGTGCGGAAAGAAATATGCCAGATTGAGGCATCGTTCGAAGGAGGTTACGTCATTCACAAGTGTGCTTCGTTGTCAGACTTATATATCGTCACGACACGAATCCCTAAGGAGGTGTCAGAGGCGTTCCCAAATGTGACTCTGAAAAGCATAATCATGCGCCCCAACGTGATGGTAGACCTATCGCCGTTCTTCGGCCACAAATACACGCTTTTTAGGACATGCAGGTTTCCTCACGATGTTTTCCTTCACCGTTCAGTAAATGGTAAGAATAGGTAATGCAAAAATTATGCACATAAATTCCAAAAAAACTCATTGGTGCATGACCGACCAGGGATCGAACCTGGGTCTCAACAGTAGGAGGCCAGCGTAATTATATAATAGTACATTGTTCACCGATGGAAGAAAGGGGAAGATTACACAATACACACGGGTTGGGAATCGCACTTTCTCCCGAGTGATACATAGTGCTTTATACTACACCTGCGAGGAAATAGTATAATTTTACTTTTAATCAAGATACAATATAAGAAACCGACTGACTCGCGTGCGATTGTCACTTTTTGATTTCCTTCTTATTTTTTTATTATGTACAGGAAAAGCAAGTGGCCAGTATCATTTTTCGAGTTTTATGTACGAGTTCGCAAAATAATACTGGCCACTTGGTCACTTGCTCATTCTTTATGTTATTTAAAAAAAAACAGCACGTTAACAATGGATTTGCATATACTTTTTCTGCCCGCTGAAGCACGTTAACAATGAATTTTCATACACTTTTCCCACCCGCATATTTGTATGACAGTAATGACGTATTTTCTGCATCGTTTTCAACAAAGAAAGAAGGTACTTTCCGAGTAGGTGTAGTATAAATAAATAAATATACTTCAATTTCAATTTCTTCGCCGTTACCTCTTGAAGTCTGGAAAAGTCAATCTAAAAGCTGACTGTTATTAAGTTTTTATTGTAAAATCAAAGTGAATTTTAGTTTTCCTATCCATAAACTGTGCAACCTGTTATTATAATGAATAATGACGCTGTTATTATAATGAATAATGACGCTGTTATTATAATGAATAATGACGCTGTTATTATAATGAATAATGACGCTGTTATTATAATGAACAACAACGCTGTTATTATAATGAACAACAACGCTGTTATTATAATTAATATCAATACATATAATAAAAGAGTAAGACCCGCTGTGTCTGTACATTGGAGAAAAGTAATAAAAATAGAAAGGGGGTGACTAAATAAGAGTAATAGAACACAAATCAGTGATTTTTAGAATTCTTTTCTGTGTATCTGTGTGTCTATCTGTTTGTTTGTTCGCCCACATCTCCGAAAATACTGAACGGATTTTGATGTAATTTTCACAGGTAGACGAGGCTTAATTTAGAGCAGAATATAGACTTTAATTTATTAAAATCGAATAACGGAAAAAAAAGTTATCGTCATTTATCGATTCTAGGAATTTGCTTTTTTACTTAGAAGTTACATAGCAAATAATAATTTCTAGCGTTAAAGGCCTATAGACGTCACGAATGAGTGTTAAAAAAAACAAGAAAGCTTTGGTTAGAAGTATGTAACGTATCAAATTTTAGTACACAAACATTAGTCGTTTACGTAGGACTAATGACACTCGTGCAAAAATTATTACGAAAGTCACTTCGCTCGTTTCGTAAACAAGCACTCGTGTCTCAAATTACGTTATATTATCACTAAAATACTATTTTAATCTTTTGATAATAAAGATATAACCTAGATATAGAATTTCATTGGTATAAGTACTAAATCAAAGCTTCTGGCCCCCTCCATTTATGGCTTACGCCTCGCGGCTCTGCCCACTGTCCGCAACTCAACTTTCGCCACGCCGCACAGTATGCTAATTCAATATTCTAACTTGACAAAATTATTTTCGTGAATAAACTTCTTAATTAGGCGCGTGTTAGTAGTAAAAAAGATAATAGGACAATAAAAAAATAAAACTTCGATATTTTCAACATAAATAATTTATTGAATAAAATAAATTACAAATTTGGTTAACCTAATAACTCTAAAACTCTTTTTTGGGACAGGGTTTGTTCTTTTTGTAGGAACTTTTCTTAAGCCTGCAATAAATAGGTCTGACGCAACAAATAAATATAGCATCATATCCATATTGCCATCATATCCATTGAACAACTCCTGCCGCGTTATAGGAGAAGGTCCAGCTGTAAAAAAAACATAAAACATATATCGCATCATTTCGCAATTTAAAAGTAGCGGGTATTCAAAGTGGACACTTTATACTGTGTAACGTGTATATAATCAGAATGGAGCGGCGCGGGGCTACATAACTTTTCAGTGTTTGAAGAAAATTTTTTGATGCTGAATTAACTAATACTTCAAGTAAGATTTTAAGGGCATCAAAGGATAGATAATAAAATTAAAAACTTACCTGTTGAAGTCGAAGCCATTTCAAAAGATGCCTTTAATTTACTTATCAAAAAAACTAGTTAGTACATCAATTAGCGATAGGTCTTTGAAGCGCACTGACCGGATGCACAACGAAACAATACCGGTTATTAGTCTTTGGTCGCCACCTATTCATAGAGTTTATTGTTATGGCAGGTAGAAAAAATATATGTAGTCCACTAATGGGTCCTGTATACGAAAATCAGTAAAACATGTGTATTAGAGAATGTTGAAATAATGAATTTTGTCAAGCTACTTTTTAAAATTAGCACATTGTGCGCCGCACCGCCTTTTACTGACTGCAGTATTTTACAGTTAAAGAAGGTACATATTTATTTATTTATTTATTTATTGGGAGACATACAGTTTTCTTATAACATAATTACAATTAAAGAAATTATATATATATATATACGAAAACACAAAACAATATAATTATAGTTGACTAGTAAAATATATTTCGACCACTAATTGTGGTCGGCATCAGTTACACAATGAGCGGTTTTCCAGACTGAACTTGATCAAGCTTTCAGAAGTAAACACAGATGGCGTTACCCTGCTTTCAAGTGTCAAAAAGCAAAGATTATTTTATAATCTGTGGGAAGCAAGATAAAAATTGTCAATTCAATTGTTAAATCCAACAATGTTGTTTTCTATCTATATTACTTACGTTAATAGCTTGGTATTTCATTCAACTTTCAACATGGTCAGCCCATGCGTTGTAGCTAATTGTAAAAATATAGGAACACACAGTTTAACTAATTACGGAAAGAACAATGGATCTTAGCAATAATACATTTGAGGCATGGATTGACCATAAAAAAGAAAATAGCAAAGAAAAAGTGTCAAAATCAAAAGAATCCAGTGTTGCCAGGAAGACTTTTTTGACACTTTTAGTACAGGCTGCGCCATCTATTGTGTCGTTCGGTACTATTTTTTCTTTTTTAATTTGACTTTGAAAACCCCTCATTATAAATAAAACTTAAAAATTAATAATTATAAATTATAGATACTTATGATACTGAATATTTTATTTTTGTAATGATGACAGTAGCAGTGATTGATAGGAAATGGAAGAAGGTCTTATTAAGAAGTTTGCATTGTTTCTTGTGCTGACTCCTCGTAAATATCAATGCTGCTTGTTCAGGCCCGGACCGTAGTGGGCACCAAGTGACCAAATATAGGATCCTTCCCATGTCCGTAGTTGAGTGTCTGTCAGTGGAGGTGAAAATGATTTGATTATTCGTGCGGTGAAGCAATTATTGAATGGATGGTTATGAAGTCGAGCGTGGGTGGGGATTGGCAGAGTGTTGTTTGTAATAGAGTCGCATGTGTGTCGGTGTTGGTTGATTCGGATGTGGAGAGCGTTTTTTGTTTCGCCGATGTAGAATGCAGGACAGTGCCTGCATTCTATTATGTAAATGCAGTTGGATGTTTTGCATGTGCTGTTAGGTTGTGCATGGTATGTGTTTCTGGTGTGGTGTGTGTTGATGGCTGTGGCTGTGTTAATATTTGCGCATGTTTTGCATCGTGGCCGTCGGCATGGTGAAGTGCCAGGTGATATGTATGTGTTTTGAGAAGGGATGCTTTTTGTGTGAGTGAGTAGAGATTTGATGTTTGGGTTTTGTCTGTAGCATATTTGGGTGTTGTGTGGTAGGAGATCTTTTGTTTCGTCATTGTGTGTTAAGATTGGAAGGAAGTCTTTGATCAGTTTTTGTAGTTTGTAGCTGCCATGGAAGTAAGTTGTGATCAGACGTGGTTGATTTTGTGTGTTTCGTTTTGTTCTGTTGTTTTGGTTGTGAAATCTGGGCCGGTTATGTATGTGTTTTGTCAGGAAGTTATTTGGGTAGTTTCTGTTGAGTAAACCAGTATGTATTTTGTTTTGATAGGAATCTAGAGCATTTTGTGTATTGCAGATCCGACGGCCACGGAGTGATAATGAATATGGTATGGACTTTTTTAAATGAGGAGGATGGCAGCTATTGAAATGTAAATACTGAAGGTTGTTGGTCGGTTTGAAATGAACAGATGTAGTGATATTATTGTTTGCCTCTAAAGTTATGTCAACATCCAAAAATGTAATGGTCTTAGTGGATGTTTCATGGGTGAATTTGAGTGAGCTATGGTTGTTTAGTCTTGTCAAAAAGTTGTCGAGAGAGTATTGATCATGTGGCCAAATCATGAATATGTCATCTATGAATCTTTTCCAGACCAAGGGCTGCTGAGGTTCCGTCGCTAAAAAGCTATTTTCGTTAGAAGCCATATATATGTTGGCATAACTGGGAGCCATCCGAGTACCCATTGCCGTTCCTTTTCTCTGGTGATAAAATTCATTTTCGAATGTAAAATAGTTATGTTTTAGTATAATTTCGGCAAGTTCTGTAATAAAGTCAGAGGATGGTTGGTGGGGTGGTGGTCGGTTATTTAGATGATCGCGTAGCGCGTCGAGGCCAGCGGCATGTGGGATGTTTGTGTATAATGATGTGACATCTATTGTTACTAGTATTAATGTTGAAGATAACTTATTTGTTTTTTATTCAGTTTATATTATATATTTATATAAAAACACTTATTAGAATAATAGTTCCAGATATATTTCGACAAATAGTCGGCTTCAGTGGAATTTTATACAATTAAATATTATTTTAAAATGTCATAAAATGAAGTGAATGATTGACAGACAAATGAGAGACAAAAGAAAAAAAAAAAATTATAATCATGAAAAACAAAAAGTATATATATATAAATACATAAATATAAAAATTAATAATCAATCAATAACAAAGATAAATAATCATCCAACCATCTCCACACTCCAATTCAAAACCTACCCACTCAACACATTATAATATACATTATATATATAATTATGTATATATATATACAAGGTGACCCCCTGATCATCGTCCAAATTCACACCGGTGGTCTGGCAAGTGATCAGTATCATGCATCAATAACAACTTTGGTGAAATCTGCAAAATGAAATTTCGACTCCCCATAGTGATTCACTCGGGACTGGAACTGAATTTATATGTGAAGCCAAAACTTCACTTTATGAACCTCACAAAAATTGCTACTGATCCAAGATACTGATCACTTATCAAGCCTCCAGTATGAATTTGGACGATGATCAAAAAGTCACCCTGCATATTATGTATACATTATAATGTGCTAAGTAGGCAGGTCTCTAAACTGAAGCGTGGAGACGGGTAGATGATCACTTATCTTTGTCTGTTAAGACCCGGACCGTAATGGGCACCAAGCGACCAAATATAGGACTCCTCCCATGTCCTGAGTTGGATGTCTGTGAGTGGTGGTGAAAAAGATTTGATGATTCGTGCGGTGAAGCAGTTATTGAATGTTTTGTTGTGAAATCGTGTGTGCGTTGGGATGGGTAGCGTGTTGTTTGTAATGGAGTCCGATGTATGTCTGTGTTGGTTTATTCTGATGTGAAGATTGTTTTTTGTTTCCCCGATGTAAAAAGCGGGACAGTGTTTGCATTCCAGAAGGTAGATACAGTTTGATGTTTTGCAAGAGCTATTGGGTTGGGCGTGATAGGTATTGGATGTGTGGTGAGTGTTGATGTTAGTGTTAGTGTTAATGATTGCGCACGTTTTGCAGCGTGGCCGTCGGCATGGTGTTGTGCCAGGTGATGTGCTTGTGTTTGGAATGGATAGTTGTGTCTTTGTCTTGGTGAGAATGGATTTAATGTTGGGATTTTGTTTATAGCTTATTTGAATGTTGTGAGGTAAAAGGTCTTTTGTGTCATTGTTTTGTGTTAGGATGGGTTGGAAGTCTTTGATGAGTTTTTTAAGTTTATGGCTTCCATGAAAGTATGTGGTGATGAGGCGTGGTTGTGTGTCAGTCTTTTGTGTATTTCTATTGTTATGGTATCTCGGTCGGTTGTGGATATGTTTATTAAGGAAGTTGTTAGGATAGTTGCGATTTAGAAGGCCTGTATGTATTGTGTTGTGGTATGTTTCAAGTGTGTTTGGGTTGTTACATATCCGACGGCCACGGAGTGATAGTGAATATGGAATAGATGCTTTAACGTGTGGTGGATGACAGCTATTGAAATGAAGGTACTGGAGTTTGTTTGTGGGTTTGAAGTGTACTGATGTTATCATGTGGTTGTTGTTTCCTAGTGTTATGTCAACGTCTAGAAATGTGATTTTGTTGCTGGAGATTTCATGGGTGAATTTAAGTGGGCTGAATTGGTTGAGTCTGTTTAGAAAGCTGTTGAAGGAGTCTATATCATACGGCCAGATCACAAATATGTCGTCGATGAATCTTTTCCAAATCAGAGGTTGTAAGGGTTCAGAACTAAGAAAGCTAGTTTCAATTGAAGCCATGTAGAGATTGGCATAACTTGGTGCCATCCGAGTACCCTTTGCTGTTCCTTTCAGTTGGTGATAGAATTTTTCTTCGAATGTGAAATAATTGTTTTCGAGGATGATTTTAGCCAGTTCTGTAATAAAATTTGTTGATGGTTGATGAGGAGCTGGTCTATTGTTAAGATGATCACGGAGAGCTGAAAGGCCGGCACTATGAGGTATGTTTGTATATAATGAGGTGACGTCGATGGTTGCAAGGAGCAATGGTGTATTGGCAGGGAGGTGTAACGATTGAATTATTTCAATGAAATGGTTAGTGTCTTTGATGAAGGAGGGTAGGGCTTTTATTATTGGTTGGAGGTGATAATCGACGAATGCAGATATTCGTTCTGTTGGCGAGTCATATGATGCGACAATTGGTCTTCCGGGGTGATTTGGTTTGTGTATTTTGGGTAGTAAATAGAAAGGTGGGGTCCTCGGATGACTTGGCAAAAGAAGTTCTTTGTCTCTTTCGGAGAGTCCTTCGGATGTACCTCTGATTTGGACAATGTTCTCGACAACATTCACGATTTGACCGCATGTATCGCTTGGTGCCGGACTGTAGAAATTCGTGTCACTTAGTTGGCGTAGTCCTTCTGCTATGTAGTCTGATTTGTTAAGTATAACGGTGGTTGATCCCTTGTCTGCTGGTAGGATTATAATATTTGTATTATTTTGAAGTTTTTTTAGTGAGGAGCGTTCTTCTATACTTAGATTGTTTGAATGTTCTTGTAAGTCTAAATATATAAAACAAAGTCGTGTTAGTTACACCACTTATAACTCAAGATCGGCTGGATCGATGTTAGTTATCTCTTTTTTGGTGTATTCTTATCCGCTCCGAATAGCAGAATAAGTAATAAAGTATCGGATAAGTTATCGAATAACAATAAATTAATTAATTAATTTTACGAATGCAAACAGCATGTGGTGCCATCTGTTGACAAAACTACGCATATAAAAGAAACCTATTTATCTAGCGTTCTGATATCATAAAATAACATCTAAACCCCAAGTTTTAAAAATCGCTTAGTTATTCCAAGAACTATTATTTCTGCATATATTCAATACCCTACGCTAAGCCTAACAACGGTACTGAAACTACTACATGGGTCTCTGCCATTCTTCTTTCGCAATGGCAAGCAATAAAACATTTCTGTATTTGCAAAAAAGTTGTATTAATGTTATTACCTTAATGAAAACGTAAATTAAGTTTAACTAAAGTTAACACGATATTATTAGACTGTTAGGCGGAACGAAGTTCGCCGGGTCAGCTAGTTGTTTATAAAGTTGTCATCGGATAATTTTGAGAGGATACTCGTCATGAAAATTTCGATGGGATGATTAGAGGGAAGTGGGGGTGGTTCATTTTGTGACGGTGGTTGAAACGGTTTTAATGCGTCATGAATTTGATTTTCTGTTGATGGTGTATGGGTTTTCCAGTAATGTTTCCAACGTAAGTTTCGGCCAAATTGTACGAAATCATTTACAATTTTTATACGGTCCAATTTTTTGGTGGGTCAAAAGCTTAGGCCTTTGTTTATTAGTTGTTTATCTGTGGAAGTTAATTGAAGTGATGATAAATTAACTATGTTTTCATGTGATGATAAGTTTATTGTGGTTTGGTTTTGTTTTATTGGTGGTGGTGGAATTATGAATGGTTGTGATAGGTCCGTTTGAGTCAGATTCAATTCACCAAATTTGTTTTCGTGTTCGTAATTTATCGGCAATTTGATGTGTTTCTGATGATAAAAGTTAAGAAGATTTTGAAATTTGCGAGATTGTTTGATGTTTTCGTGTGCAAGTCTAAATCTAGCTTTTGATATAAGATCTTGTATTTCGATGAACAAGTGAGGAAAAGCTACTAGCGAAATTTTGAGTAGGTTATCCAGAAGATTTTTTTGGTTTGTACAGAGATAATAATATTGAATGTATAACATGTTGGTTGTATGTAGGGCGTTGACGAGGTTGACTGATATCATGTGTTTTCGTATTATAAGCGGCATACTATGGGTTGGGAATTTAGGGATCAGCCCTTTTGGTGCTGCACCTACTTGCAGACATCCTCCTAGAAATTGTAGGTGTAAATAGTATTGTAAGAGTTTATTTATAGAGTATTTAATTTTGTTTATAACTTCTTTCATGATTGATATGTATACTTTTTGGAAAGAAAGCAAGATTGATTTATGGTTCTGAAAAGAAAGAATATAAAATTAAAATTAATTTAGCAATGGTACATTTGTCTGTCACAGGTGAAAATGGAGAAGATTCGACTGATGACGGCCCCATACCGAGGGCCGAAATATATCGAGTTAAAATTTTTTAAAATTTTTTTAATAACACTACTAATGAACAACTTAAAATGGTTCTTCCTATTTTTGAATTACAGATATTAAATAAACGTAATTTATGGCATTTCGCGAATATAGATTAGTGTCATTTGGGCTTTTCCGGCAAAATTTTGTTATTTTATGCATTACATTTGTGTGCCCATTCATTTACAACGTAACTATGTTAACAACTATGTTCGCGAAATGCCACAAATTACGTTTATTTAATATCTGTAATTCAAAAATAAGAAGAACCATCTTAAGTTGTGCGTTTCGTAGAGGATACGACTCGTTCCACCGATGTTTTAAACATTTATTCTGACTTTTTTCCAAGGAATTTATGTGAGTACGATATACTGGATTCCAGACTACAGAGGCGTACTCAAGGTGAGATCTTGCTAATCTAAATATATAAAACAAAGTCGTGTTAGTTACACCACTTATAACTCAAGATCGGCTGGATCGATGTTAGTTATCTCTTTTTTGGTGTATTCTTATCCGCTCCGAATAGCAGAATAATTAATAAAATATCAGATAAATTATCGAATAACAATAAATAAATTAATTAATTTTACGAATGCAAACAGCATGTGGTGCCATCTGTTGACAAAACTACGCATATAAAAGAAACCTATTTATCTAGCGTTCTGACATCTAAACCCCAAGTTTTAAAAATCGCTTAGTTATTCCAAGAACTATAATTTCTGCATATATTCAATACCCTACGCTAAGCCTAAAAACGGTACTGAAACTACATGGGTCCCTGCCATTCTTCTTTCGCAATGAAGCAAGAAAACATTTCTGTATTTGCAAAAAAGTCGTATTAATGTTATTACCTTAATGAAATCCTAAATTAAGTTTAACTAAAGTTAACGTTAGGCGGAACGAAGTTCGCCGGGTCAGCTAGTGCATTATAAATAGTGATAAGTGTGCTTGCGTTTTTAAATTCCTTGCCCTGCCTAAGCACGAATCCCAGCATTCGGTAAGACTTCGCTACAATCTTTTCCATATGGGCTCGAAATGAAAGTTCGCTATCCAAAAGAACCCCAAGATCCCTCAAGATCACTCTCTCAAGTGTTCTGTTAGATAATGTGTAGTTGTAATTTAAACTATGTACTTTTCTTGAGAAACTTATTACGCAACACTTTTCTATATTCAGATGTAGTTTATTGGCTTATTGGCTATATTGTATCAAACGCAAGCCAACCGACAGTTTGTCCATGCCTAGTGTTATCTACGTAAGTACCACACGTTGCCACGTGGCGTGTGACATATGTTGCGTATAGGACGCATATAAATCTGTCTAGCGCTTCGCTTTGACACAGAGTATGAGATGATACAGTGGGCTCAAGTTATTGGTGATACACATGCAATAGGCTATTTGACTAATTTCGGACGTAATTTTAAATGATTATTTATAACATAATAAGCACACTTCTTTGATATTTCCGAGAAATTTTACTGTTTTATTAATAAAATAAATATTTAAGTTTACGTTTTAAAAATCGCTCCGAAAACGATGTTTCTGTAATGGCGCTGGTCACGTGACACGCGTGACGTCACACGCTAGTAAACAAGTTCACATAACCTCAACAAAACAGTGCACCTAAGTGAATTCTCATTACAAAATTTATCCAAAATTGACCGAAAAGTGCTTCACAGATCGAATTTAACACTCAGAAAACATAAAATGCAAACAACAATCAGTCTAGGAATCCATGTTTACTTGCATGTGACGTCACCATGAGTTGCCACCAATCACAGAGCGTTCGCGGCACATTGCCGTCACAGATAAGATATTTTAAAATATTATATTTTATTTCGCGTAATTTGCAAAAAATATGCGTAATTTAGTTAAAATAACGTGAAATATGTCTTTTTTAGGCTATTATCTGATAGGATGACCACAATTTGTAATGTATTTTCAATGTTGTCAAATAGCCTATTACTCAATATTAAAGAACGGTTGTACGTACCTACACTCCCGTAATATTATCAAAGCTAGTGTCGTTTTTACAGGTCGGCCACAGCTTCAGGCTTCAAGAGGCGCGCCAAGCGGTTCTTCTTGCGACGGCACCGGTGGAGAGAACAAATGTATGAAGTTGTATAGTGCCGGCCATGGGTCGCCGATCGCGCGTCTTGTCCGGCTTCGAGTGACTTGCGCTCTCGCGACGGCGGTGTGCGGGGAGGCTGGCGGTTGAAACAAATGTATGTGCCTACAGCACGGTGGCCATAGCTCAGAGCTGCGCCAGTGATCGAGCGCACAGGATGAACCTAGTGTCGAGCACTTTGAGTGAGCGAGCGCACTATACATCCGATGCGGTGGAAGGCGCCGACGGGTGTCGTGGCAGGGCCCGTCGCAAAAACCACCTGGAAGCGTAGCAAGAAGCGCCGCCAGAAGCTTGAAGCTACGGCCAAGGGGTTAGGACGTCAATGTGGCGTTCACCTTCGTTAACAATCGGCCACTCGATGTCAAACGCCTGTATGAAATTCAATTTTGAAAAAAAAATGAATGTTCCCTTTCAGTAAAAATTGCTATCATCAATATTTACGGTACTTTCCCTTCAATCAAGATCTTTTCTTATCAACCTGTTTAATTATTGTTATGTATATCAACTAATAAGTGAAAATTATTTATTTTTATTTCATTAAAGGGGATTATGTATGAATCAAATTGAATATTATTAAAATCAGAATATTCGTAACTTCAATATCATTGATGTCCAATTGATTTTAAAGTAATTAAAGGATTATTTAATTCATCATTGAGCATATATCCGATTGAACTAATTGAACTAAATAAATTAAAGATAAAATTAATAAAAAAAGTAACTTCACTTGTTGTTAAATCCAACAATGTTGAAGCTACTATAATATCATTAAAAATACATTTATGCATATCACAAATACGGCCAAAATACAACTTTTAGCTTAGAGCAATGTACCTATATACGCTCTTAGCTAAAATTTTTGTTTTAGCCTTTTTAATCAATTCTTAATATTTTATTTTGATGCGAAGGTTTCGGCACCGCGCTTACCAACATAGCGTGTATGAGTATGGGCATTTCATCCAGGAGGACCGCCAAGAGCGGCAAAACCCTAAAAGGGCCTATGTCCAGCAGTGGATGAACCAGGCTGCTTAATGGATGGATTTTTTTACAAATCCGAAGAATCGACTAAGATTTTTCTATTGGTCCACTATAATTCTCCATGACATGCTTGTCGGAATCACCTCGGTTTCGAGTTGCAAATCCCAGCGAGAACCCATTTACATGTTTATTACGGATTCCGGAAACGTATATCACGGAATTTAATGACGTCATATTACCGAATTTAACATATATCAGTGATTTTAATGATGTTATTAACGCTACTGAAATCATGACGAATTTTTCATATAATTTTGTAGTTGATGAGGTGTTATCAAGGGAATAACAGTACTTTGATAATGTTTGCTGTATTTACTCTCAGTTAGTTCATTATTTAAACATAATAAGTGATTACATAACAAAAAATATTTATTTAAGTACCCTAAAATTAAAACTAAATAATCCTATAAATACCGCAAAACTAAAGACCTCAGTTAGTTGCATAAAGATTTAGATTGCTATTCAGATCTAGACGTACTTTTGGAGAGAACTGCTCTATTTTACTTTTCGGGCTTCTTACTATGGTAAAGTTTGTCAGCGGAAAGATCATTGTACATGATTGATTGTACATGTGCAATAAAAAAAAAAAAACATGTACATTTAAGAAAAAGACACAGTTAAAATGATTCAATGTTATGTTGTATGTACACTAGCTAATAGTTTTGGAGCGGCTTGCACCAAAATGTTAGTCGCTAAATCGGGTTTACGATCTGTCAGTCTTTACATTTTAAGTTATGGACGAACTGAAAATGGAATTATCCAGACAGGGTTTCCCGCGCGGATTCCTAAAAACAGAAAAGTAATACGGAGGGATAATGAATTCAGCATCCAGCGGAGTGCTTGTAACAGAAAACAGTCGCGAGCGCACGCGTCGTGCGGAGGGCGGGCGGCAACCGCGGTGGGCGGGCGGCGTCGGGCAGCTGTAAATCTTGTACGATTTACGGGACAATTCCGAAATATGCAGCTGCATTCATTCGATACAGCCGCATGGCTCTGTAGAAATGAAGTCGGAAGGAATAACATTCGAAATTGTTTTGATTGTCTGAAATGGCAAGTTTGAAAAATTTTAAATAAATACCAAAAACACGTTAACTATATCCCTTCCGGTGTTACGAGCGCAATACATGTGACTCACTAATTACTAAAACGCCACATGTCCGAAATTTTGACACTGTAAATTATATAATTATATAATTGGGGTATCAAAGTTTCGGACATGTGCCCTTATTATATTATGAATATAATGACGTAGATCTGTATAATAGTAAAGTTTTGTAGTTTTTCATGTATTTAGTGATAATTATTTCATTGGTATAATTTGACTGTTTTCTCAAATTTTATCTCTCTGGATTTCTATGTGTCTTAATGTTGGCTGGCTGGATATCATTTTATGTGTCTCAATGGTGGCTGGCCGGATATCATTTTATGTGTCTCAATGGTGGCTGGCCGGATATCATTTTATGTGTCTCAATGGTGGCTGGCGGGATATCATTTTATGTGTCTCAATGGTGGCTGGCCGGATATCATTTTTTGTGTCTCAATGGTGGCTGGCCGGATATCATTTTATGTGTCTCAATGGTGGCTGGCCGGATATCATTTTATGTGTCTCAATGGTAGCTGGCCGGATATCATTTTATGTGCCTCAATGGTGGCTAGCCGGATATCATTTTATGTGTCTCAATGGTGGCGGGCCGGATATCATTTTATGTGCCTCAATGGTGGCTAGCCGGATATCATTTTATGTGTCTCAATGGTGGCTAGCCGGATATCATTTTATGTGTCTCCATGGTGGCTGGCCGGATATCATTTTATGTGTCTCAAAGGTGGCTGGCCGGATATCATTTTATGTGTCTCAATGGTGGCTGGCCGGATATCATTTTATGTGTCTCAATGGTGGCGGGCCGGATATCATTTTATGTGTCTCAATGGTGGCTGGCCGGATATCATTTTATGTGTCTCAATGGTGGCTGACCGGATATCATTTTATGTGTCTCAATGGTGGCTGGCCGGATATCATTTTATGTGCCTCAATGGTGGCTGGCCGGATATCATTTTATGTGTCTCAATGGTGTCTGGCCGGATATCATTTTATGTGCCTCAATGGTGGCTAGCCGGATATCATTTTATGTGTCTCAATGGTGGCTGGCCGGATATCATTTTATGTGTCTCAATGGTGGCTGGTCGGATATCATTTTATGTGTCTCAATGGTGGCGGGCCGGATATCATTTTATGTGTCTCAATGGTGGCTGGCCGGATATCATTTTATGTGCCTCAATGGTGTCTGGCCGGATATCATTTTATGTGCCTCAATGGTGTCTGGCCGGATATCATTTTATGTGTCTCAATGGTGTCTGGCCGGATATCATTTTATGTGTCTCAATGGTGGCTGGCCGGATATCATTTTATGTGTCTCAATGGTGTCTGGCCGGATATCATTTTATGTGCCTCAATGGTGGCTAGCCGGATATCATTTTATGTGTCTCAATGGTGGCTGGCCGGATATCATTTTATGTGTCTCAATGGTGGCTGGTCGGATATCATTTTATGTGTCTCAATGGTGGCGGGCCGGATATCATTTTATGTGTCTCAATGGTGGCTGACCGGATATCATTTTATGTGTCTCAATGGTGGCTGGCCGGATATCATTTTATGTGCCTCAATGGTGTCTGGCCGGATATCATTTTATGTGTCTCAATGGTGTCTGGCCGGATATCATTTTATGTGTCTCAATGGTGTCTGGCCGGATATCATTTTATGTGTCTCAGTGGTGGCTGGCCGGATATCATTTTATGTGTCTCAATGGTGGCTGGCCGGAAGTCATGGTATCCTCTTCTCAAAATACATATTTTTAATGAGTGACCGTGTAGCTGTGGATGTCTGGTTGTCAGTCTGCGTGGTCTAATACTATTTAACGCCAGAAAAATGTCACGTGGTTTATTATATAACAAATTATTTTAAAAGTATACGGAAAACTGATCTGTAAAAATATGACTTAATTAGTTTTATGATAAAAATAAAACGTCTAATACAATACGTGTTTTACTGAACGTGGACCTACTCGATCAAAATATTACAAAGCGAAGTATTGATACTTTGTTGCTACAACCCAAAATAGAAGAGAATATAAGTAAAGCTGCAACTGCCTACCAAGCAAACACACTCTAATAAAAGTATAAACATTTGCACAGCGAATCAAAGCGCGTTTCAATCTACACAAACAAACACACAGCGCACTCGCGCGTGAAAACCAGACAAAATAAACACTTACCGAGATTTTACACTAGCTGCGACATCGTTCGTCGCTAAATAAAGGATCTCTTCAAATATGATACAAAATACATTCCACGGCAAATACTGGAAAAGTATTTCGAATGGAGTTTTTTTCCTCAATTTAGAAGTTTTTTTTTGGGACCTTTATACCTTATTTAGGATTTGATTTTATACTCAGTTTGCAAAGAAAAATTATGCTTGAGATAAAAAAGGAATGTTTTAAATTTGCTCAAAAGACTCTCGTCATCGATGTTGGAGAAAATATAAACTACATACATTCAAAGCGTTTAGAAAGTGACTGCCTTGGCCAGGAATAGAAGCATACTTCAAAAAACATTTTATAGCATCAATCGATAGTGTTGTTATTAAGGACCAAGTCTTGCAAAGAAAAATCATGCATAAATTATAAAAAAAATCTTATTTTTTGTATTTTCTTTAAATTCCCACTATTCTTATGACATTTAATGATAATAGCTTATATATTTTTATATGATATATCTAGAAATATATCAGTATTAATATTGATTAGTAATTATATATGTAATTTTTTTTCTCTGTATTATATTTATCGATAGTTATCTAAACAAAGGTTGAAATGAGACGTCACTAAAACTCGATTCTTGTCATCATCATAAAATTCATAAACAATACCGACTAAAATGGCGACAATTATTGTACGTAGGTCGTATAGAAAGACGGCTATTAGTTGACAAAATGATAAAGTGTACCCCGCTACCCCCTTGACCCCCTATGACGTCAGTCCTCGAAAGGAATATTTTGTCATTGTATTTATTTGGTCGACTAGTAGAACTCTCTTAAACTTCAAAATCAAACCGATACGCTGTCAACGCCTTGACATCCAATCCATTATTAGAATTCCGTACCTTATTATGAAAAAACGGAACCCTTATAGAATCACTTTGTTTTCGGTCTGTCTGTATGTTCGCGTGTCAAGGTTTTTCTTCTCAGGAACGGCTCGAGATATAAATTTTAAATTACGAATGTCGAATACTAAAATCTACAGCTTCATACTGCAAAGCAATTTTCTAGTTTTACACAATAAAAAGATATTTCCTTTCCGAGCCTTTTCTATTCTAAAATTTCTACTTACAGTCTGTTAAGGTGAGGCATTGAGTTTTCAACGGGCAGTGTCACTCCAAGCGGAAAAACGCGCAGTGCGAGAGGGACCGATTCAGGGAGAAAGATAAAAAATAACTTTTTTATTTATATAAAAAAAACTAAAATGACTAGAGAAATTTCCTATTACCAAAATGTAGGTATTGTTTGGGGTCTGTACATGATAATTATTTGTCAAACTTTGAGAAAGCGTGTGTTTGAAGACCTCATTTTAATAATTATTTCTATCGAGTGAAAGATTTTTACTATGGCAGAAATAAATTTCTATGTTTGAACACTTGGCGATTTAATTAACAGTATATCATTGCAGTATAGAAACGCAGAAAGAAGAGTAAATCTGGATGTGAAGAGCTCTGAACCGGGATTCAAACCCGGGACCACTCGCTTACCGGGCGATTGCTCTACCAACTGAGCTATCCAGCTCTCTTGGGTCTCCTGGGACTTACATCTCCCGGAACTTATATAACATAAAAGTGTAACCATATTTGAAGAGCTTATTCAGTCAATGGTATAAAACAACTTTTACTATATAATCAAGCCTGACATCTCAAAAAAAAAAATCTGCCCTTCAATACATTTCGGCCGAGCGGCATTGCATTTTTCCATGAAACAGTTAATTTCATTTTTCGATATACATAGTTTGTTTCATAGTAAAAGTTATTCCATATTGACTGGATAAGCTCTTCAAATATGGTTACACCTTTCTGTTACAAGTTGTATATTAGTATTTAAAGTTACAGTTAGAATGTACCTACCTACTAAATATAACAAGTACTAGATACAACAAATAAATAAAGTACGAAGGAACGTAACAAGTAGTGATCCTGACGACATTAAGCCTAAAAGATATCGCGACCTTACAAACCTCAAACCAAAAACGGCCCTCCGATTTGCGGCGACGATATTTAAAGCGCCGCACGACGCCATTTCAAATATGTACACAAATCATCTGCAGATATAGGATGTAGGCCGCGACGCAATACCTTCGGGATGGAGGGCCACGGAGGGCCACGGAGGGTCTACGTTAGGTATTCATTAGACGAGGGCGATGACCCTCCACGTGGCGCTGCAACTACGCAGTTTTCAGCCCCCTGCAGTCGAAGCGTTATGGTGCAGGGTAGTGGTGCGAATGCGCGGCTTTTGAGGAAAAATATTCTAGATGTTTTTGCAGGTTTTGGTAGATTTAAAAAGTTACGTACAATTTTAATTCACACCGTTATTTTGATACATATAAATTTGAATAAAATGCAATGTATTAGATGGAAGTGTTACAAAACTTTAACCACGTGTTCTACTGATCATACTAAAAACTCAAAGGGTAACCAACGGGACCCTCTATTACTAAAACTTCGCTGTCCGTCTGTCCGTCTGTCAACAGGCTGTATCTCATGAACCGTGATAGTTAGACAGTTGAAATTTTCACAGGTGATGTATTTCTGTTGTCGCTATAACAAAAAATACTAAAAAACAGAATACAATAAATATTTAAGGGGGCTTCCATACAACGGACATGTTTTTTTTGCCGTTTTATAGATAATGGTACGGAACCCTTAGTGCGCGAGTCCGACTCGCACTTGGCTGGTTTTTTGATATTTCAAATGATATGTGTAAAAATTGTTTAATTTGATCAGAAAACTATGTAGATAATACAGGGTGTTGATTTGGTCAGCAACTTCTGTCACTGGGTAGGTTATGTTCACGACGCTCATTCCAAAACAAGGTATACAAAAAAATACCACATAAAAAGAAGATGCCCTTTTTTATTTGCACTAAAATTCTCTAGAGAAATGGTCACTGCGACACGAAGAGCTAGTACCGACATACTCGGGTGCCCCACCCCCCATCCTGCCGGCGCTCCGCCTATGCTGAGCCAATAGGCGTTTTAACCCGCACCCAAAATATCATAAATAAATTTATAAAAAAAATGTATTTTTTTAAATGCTGTCTTCTTCATCAGTATTGTTAAGAATAAAATGTATATTTTTAGAACGCATCAGTCGAGTGTTCGGTCAACGATGTTGTTTTTTGTGTGTGGTAACACTTCTCCCTCTTGGAGCTGTCAAAAACCTGGTATAGGACGTGTTTTTTGGTAAAGGTCGCGGTCGACCACATTTTTGGGTTTTAAAAGGATTTAATACAAGGGAAATCGATGTGGACATCGTACAAAACATTATTGGGTCATGGTCTGACAATATTTTGGCGTGAAGGCCACTATCAGTGTATTTCCTGTGTGTGTGTGACATAACCTGAACACGCGGTGTGCGACAAGTGGACTTGTCAATTACCATTTCTTCTGGGTTTGGATGCATCCAGGGTTAGGTGGGTCGTGTTTAGAGTCTTCGTGGAAGGTGAACCACGTGCCACAGCACCGGAACGCCTTGGAGTCCACAGCGAAAGGACTTCGTGCGAGGACTAGCTGATGAGGTCATCATACACTTGTCTGGTAGGACATTTTGTATTATATTTTGTAGAATATAAGATATTTGTAGATTATAGATCTGGGACAGCTTATGGGCCCCTGTTCCAGCTGCTAATATCGCCTTTTAACATACAATTAGTGGTATCTGAGCGTGGTTATGGAACCCTCGCACTAGTGACGCCGATGTCCGTCACTAGTCAGAAACATTACCACTCCTTTATCAATCAAGTATCGTGAACATAACCCACCCTACGATGGAAGTTGCTGACCAAATCAACACCCTGTCTAAAGTTTGTAGCACGTCTTTTCATCTAATCTTTTATGTATCGAACATAAAATAAAATATTGTACAAACAGATTTTTTTAACATGATATACAGATGCACTTGCACTCGTTTCACAATTTAAAAAACTAATTTAATTCGACCGGTTTCGGTTTTACACCCTCATCAAGGATTTGGTTGAACTACTTGGAAGTTATTCCGTGCAATCAAACCATCCTACCTCCTTCGATGACGCA
This sequence comes from Ypsolopha sequella, assembly GCA_934047225.1. Taxonomy (NCBI): domain Eukaryota; kingdom Metazoa; phylum Arthropoda; class Insecta; order Lepidoptera; family Ypsolophidae; genus Ypsolopha; species Ypsolopha sequella. The sequence goes on along the minus strand of OW204002.1, from coordinate 3,015,037 downwards.
GCCAACGCTTAGCGCACGAGCAATGCGTGCAGCTCGCCGATCAGCGGCTGCCAGTGCCCGTTTGATAACGACGGTGAACGCCGCGTCGTCGTCCTAAAAACGACAATCGCCTTGATAATGCCGAAATTGTATCGGTGAAACGATTGGCATAATTATAGTCAACAACAAGCACACGTGAGTGTTCAAGCCGTATGTAATAATAATTTATTATTAACCATTATTACGTCGCAGCGTGATGGTTATTGAACCCTATCACCGTACTTCGGACATTCGAGATGATCAAAAAACAGAGGCAATCCAAAAAAAAATAATGAGCAGTTGTCAAAAGTGAAATCCATCAGTTCCAAATGAATTTATAATTCAAAACCACACACAGTACCAACGCATCCTCTAATTGCGCAACTTAAATTGGACCATCAACAACAGCGACATTTACCCCACACGCACGACTTCACTATTTAGGTGACCCACATTTGGGAGGCTTACCCTCGGGGGCTATTCGGTGCAGGGTGTGCAATCAAATTACCAAATGCGTAGATTGGGCGTCGTAGGGGCCCTTAAATACTTTTGAATAAGTTACAGGCATTTCAGACATCTGGAGAATTACATTTAATTTGGTCAAAGCAAGTTTTAATGTAGCGAGCTGGATAGAATACATTAATGAATACAGTCATAACTCATAAGGCAAGGGCGAACTTATTCATACAAAAACTTCTTTTAGTCAACCTTTGAGTGAGAGAAAACAGTTTTTGGCCATTCTAGTCTTTAAATTTTAATGCTTTTTGTCTTTTCTGTCTAAAATTATTTGTAATTAAAATTAAAATTTAGAATTTCGTTGCCTGAAGTACCCACCGTTTGGGACGTAAAAATCGTGGGTGAAAAGTTGTACGAAGTGCGGACTGTGACTTGCATTTCACAGTTTACACTTTGGAACACCTCTTGACACCTCCTCGGGGATTGATGTCGTGACAGTTAATACTTGCGATTGTCGGCTCTTGGTGAAACAACATCATGGATGAAAACAAACACTTGTACTGTTTCACAATTTACTTGCTAACACAAATAACCCAACTAGTTTCGCCTTATCGCCATTCTCAAGGGATTTTACATAATAATTAAGTTCTTAACACTAGTTATCAATAAAGACAATGCTTCCCTTCCAATAAAATCCCTTGAGAATGCCGATAAGGCGAAACTAGTTGGGTTATTTGTGTTATCAAATAAATTGTGAAACAGTACAAGTGTTTGTTTTCATCCATATGTTGTTTCATTATGACTAATATATATTTCTTATACATGTTAAGATTTATTAGGTATGCCTAGGCTAGGCAAGGTTTACAGTTACTATTTATTATAATCTGCGATTTACGGCTTGCTTGGAAAAAAGAAGTTTGTTTTGCTTTAAGTATATGACGGGTTCTCACGTTACACGGTTTTATTTTGTTTTCAAGAATGAATGTGTAAATGGACAGGTGACATTACAATTTTGCAAGTAAGATTTCAGAGTCGGTGTGTTTTATTATTGAATTTGATGGAACTTACCGATGTTCCAGTATCGATGTAATCACATTTTAGGTGCAACTAATATTTGTAAAGTATATGTACCTATAATTGTATTTTTTTTAATTAATTTTTGGTTCTGTTTTAATTGTGCAAAAAACAGAAATGCGATTGCAAAAATTCGACTCGATAAAAATATTTATTGAAATGAGGTCTTTTTCGATACCAATTCTCCTGGTTTGACAATTCAGAATGAGATATGGACTGCAATATTATATTTTATAAGATGGGTTTTCACAGTATCTAGGACCTGGTTAAACGAAATTTTGATGGCAACTTTAGTACATTTTATATTAATAAAAAACTGTCTATTTGCTACTTTTTCTCCAATCTGTCCCTCTCGCACTGAGGGTTTTCTCGCATATGGCGAAACAGGGACGCTATATAAAACTTTTAAATATCGCCTTAAAGATAAAGACTTGAAAGGCACAAAAATTACATTAATACGCCCAAATAAAAGTGTGTAAGAAAAAGATTTAAAAATTTGAAACAATTCAAAAGAGAGAAAAAAAATGTAGCGGTTGAAAAATTCACGAAAACAAAATGACAAAATTCCCAAAGTTGTCGAATTACAGAACGCTAGGTACACGAGTCTGACTCGCACTTGACTGGTCTTTTAAGAAGAATTTTGTTACGGGATCTATCTCAAAAACTAGTTAGAAATTTGAAACTTCAGTGTATTATGAACTAAGAACTAAAAACGCCGATTCATAATGTATAGACAGCAAAAAAGATAAGTAACCAGTCCCAGTGCAAACACTTTGATCCCAAGACCCACAGGTGAGCGATAGATGATATGTGAAATACTTGATCAATACATACATACACACATGCATTATTTATTAAGTATTTTTTACATCATCAAAATATAAATTAGGATCAGTTTTAAGCCGGGACCAGAACAAACTGTACAGAACCCAGAAGACTGACTCTTGAATATTTTTTCAATGCAAGTGCTCGTAAAGCCCCACTTTTTATGCATCAACACCGAACAGAAAGTCGATTATTTTGCCCTAGGGCTTTATTATTATTATTTTTTAATTTATTTACAATGGTTGGCTAACCTGCAACCTTTCCTGTGTACCATCAATGTTATACTTTTTTCCACTGTTTAACGGCTCTGCATACAGTCCTTTTGAGCCAATTATAATTTAAAGTTCACAATATTATATTTGTTTTATTTCCTCACACTATGCATGTATGCATTGAAAAACGTAGTATGATACACGGGCGTAAGAGCAATAAATTACTCGGTTACGTTTAAAACACTCGCTACGATTGTGTTTTAAATCGTCCTCGTAATTTATTCCTTTTCGCCCTTGTAGCATAAACCACTATATTGAAATTATAATGAAACTCCATGTAAGCATGCGCAGCTGAAATCAGGTGCATATACTAGTTTAGTATAAATTGAATGAACATAGCGTAGTTCAGCACAGAAGGGGGATTGTGCGTCGGTAGGGGTGAGGCGGAATTTAGTCCCAAATTGGTTCGCTAAGTCTTATTACTTAGCTGTTACAGATTAACTAGGGTATGTTAATAAAATTGTTTGTTAATGCGTACGTTGTTGGAGGGGGTTTGTTTTGATTTTGGAATTACTTTTAGTTTTTAGGGTTTAAGGCGCCACGGAAAAAAAATCGACACTTTAAGAACTTGCATATCTACTTTAGTAAATAATGTATTATTTTGATAAAATAGTACATTATTTTTCGATTATTTTTCTAGGGACTTGTTCAAACAGAAACGCAATTGGAGAAATTCGGCTCTATAGAAATATTTATTGAAATGAGGTCTTATACGACACCAATTCTCCTAGTTTGACAATTTAGAATGACATATGGACTGCAATTATATTTTATTAGGTTTTTTAACGGTATCTAGGATCTGTTTAAACGAAATTTTGATAGCATCTTTAGTACATTTTATATTAATAAAAAACCGACTGTTTGCTACTTTTCCACGAATCCGTCCCTCTTGCACTGAGGGTTTTTTCGCATATGGAGTAACAGGGACGCTAAAACTTTTACATATCGCCTTAAGCCCAAAAAAGTCTTTTGACTTGTACGGTTGCAGTGTCTATATCGTGAACATATCGTAAAATTAACCATTTCATGATCTGGTTGGGCAGATCATAAAGTATGAAATCAAAAATCTTTCACCAAAAGTAAAAAATAGGTGCGACGACGAACGTGACGACGAAGTGAGGAGGAGCGTGTTAGGTTTACATGTAAATACATTTGGGGAGCCGAGCAAAGCGGAGCGGAGCGAGGTGACCCTCCCAATTTTAACAGAAATACGATATGGCCACCCAGATCATGAAATGGTGAATTCTACGATATGGCCACGACATCTCCATAACACCGCAATCTATACAAGAAAATTGCGACGCAATAAAACCAACCAGAACTTTAAAGGTAGCAGTCTATTTGAACCCTTTATTTATATTTGATATACAATTTGTTGTAGAACCTTCTTTTCTATTTTTTGTATTCACTTACGTAGTCGGGTCATAAATACTGCCATAGGTTCCGAATTTTGAATTTGGAATGCAGACAAAAAAAACAATAAAATACGTTCGAATTTTGAATGTTTCACGGTTTTTAAAATATAGGTTTTGTAGCAATGAGTTCAAGAAGGAAGGAGATGCCCATCTAAACATTTTCCCAAACTACAATCGGCACCACACTTTATGACGCCTCGGACGTTAGTATATCTCTCTCTTTCATACATCATATATTTCTTTCATATTTTTCTCTCTGTCTCGCTGGTACTAACTTCACTCGGGTTTGGCGCGAACATGAATGCCGCGTTGCGTAGGTGTGCGATGTAACCTTGTACGTGCGTATATGAATCCTTAATTTCTTTTTTATGGTAATAAGTCAGTTCCACACCGATATATACGTACAATTTTAATTATGTTACTTGCAATTTACAATAATCACTTTCGCTATTTGTGTACATATTTTTTAAGATACAATTGGCATTCAATCCGACTGATACAAAAATCCATAAAGGCCCTATAGCACCAGTTTCGAGCCGAATTGAGATTCCGCTACTGAATTTCATACCTAGATTAATATGATTATAATGATAACGATTATTTTTTTACATGACTTCCCATAAAAAAGCGTTATGTTTTCATGTATGTATGTAGGTATGTACACGACTGCCCAAAAAAGAGTTTTCTATTTTCAGGGTTCATTTCAGGGCACACGACCGTCCAAAAAGAGTTATACATATTTTCAGGGTTCATATATGTATGTAACTAACTTACTTACTTACTCGTCGTGGTCGGGTAAAAAGCTAGACAAATGAAACTAAGTTTATTCCATTAGTCTGCTAACCAAATCTTATCCTAAAAAAAAATAGCTCTCTAGTATTATCCAGGCCGAAGTTATTATTAGATTTATTGACATCAGAAAAATGTTTTCGTGGTATTTTACTTCTGAAAATAAAGTTCATTATTTCATTTCATTATTTTTTTCATCAAATTTTTAGTTTCCTATGATTATTATATTTTCCTAGTATCGTATATTAAGTTCCCCTTAGCAAAATTTTACATAAGTTTCTAAGACAAAAATAAAATACAGGTTTATAAAAATGACGCCCGTACAAAGTTGCTTTTGTTCAAACTCGCGTGAGGTGGTAGCGAACATCATGGCCGCCATTATGGACTTCGATAATATAATTATCGCTTCGAAAATGGTTTATTTAGTTGTTAAACAAGCAAAAAACATGATGTACGGTTACTTTCTGATGATACGATATCCCATCTGGCTTTTTAAAATTTTTTTCATAGTTTTTGCAGTCTTTTACTGTGCAACAAGGCATTTTTAATAGAAGTTCAAACACAAACACACTGCACAATCTCCCGCGGAACACTGAGTCGCGCTTGTGCTAAATTGGCATTTTAGCACTTACGCACTGGGGTCATTTACTCGCTTCGTTGGCCTGGTCCTTACCTTTAGGTCAATGTTTTGTAGACTTTTCTTTAGTTTTCAACACGGGGTGTACGAAATAATAGTAGTTTATGCTGCAATGGCGAAAAGGAATAAATTCAAATTCAAATTCAAATTACGAGGACTATTTAAAACACGGCGTAGCGAGTGTTTTAAACGTAACCGAGTAATTTATTGTTTTTACGCCCGTGTATATTACTACGTTTTTTCATTTCATTTATTTAATTCATTAAACAATAAACATTGTATTTGAATATTATCCTTAGAACTAAAACACGGTATACAAAATAAAATTAAAAATAATGATAAAGAAAAAAGAAATTAAAATTACACAAAAAAACATATTATTAAATACAAAAACAAAACATAAATTCATTCATATTAATGTCAACAAATTAAAACATTACAATTCGTCTACTTCATAAAGGCACTTCTCTAATAGGAACCGTCGTAGCTTCGTTTTGAACAAGGTGTAGCTCGTAATTACCTTTAACTCAGATGGCAACTTGTTAAATAGAGCAATTGATTGATTGATTTTTCAATGCATAGTGTGAGGAAATAAAACAAATATAATCTTGTGAACTTTAAATTATGTTGGCTCAAAAGAACTGTATCCAGAGCCGTTAAAAAGTGGAAAAAAAATATAACATTTATGGTACACAGGAAAGGGTGCAGGTTAGCTAACTTCTCGTAAATGAATAAAAAAAAAATAATAAAGCCCTAGGGCAAAATAATCGACTTTCTGTTCGGTTTTGATGCATAAAAAGTGGGCCTTTACGAGCACTTGCATTGAAAAAATATAAATAAAGACAAGAAAGAAAGAAGAACAAGAAAATCTGACACCAAAGCATTAACTTTGGTAAGACCCTAAAGCAAACAACACCTACGCAATCTTTTGCCAAAAACAGACAAAAGGGGCAAGAAATAACAAGTACATACAATGCAAGAAAATAAAACCACTTCATTTGTACTGGTTCTTTCAGAGGCAGAACAAAAGTACAGTCGAGTTAAAGAGAACATGGCGCGGCGAGGCGACGGCCAATTCATACGAGTGTCTGCTGTACTTGAAGACCTGGGTGGTTCAACATTGACCCTCTAAAACCTGTTCCTTGAATTTAGAAAAGTGTTGACCTCATCCTTTTCCGCCATCACTTTTTTTTGGCGAATTGTGTACAATATTGAGAAGGTATGTAATAAGTTTAGATTAGAGTGTGGACTGTGACTTGTATTTTACAGTTAACACTTTGGAACACCTCTGACACCCTCTTGGGGAAACATAGTGACGATATTGGCTAGTGATTAGAAGATTCTCAGTAGATCAGGTGGTAGAGCTGATACCGGGCTCGACTGTGGAGGTACCACCATCTTACTTGGAGACCTCCTCGAAGTAATTCGGGGGAGAGTAAGAGGACAGCTCACAGGCAAAAAACCAGGAGGCCCACCATGCCTGGGACTGATGGATGGCGGTATATCCATCCCTAATAGCCGTTCCGGGCAGGCAGCGGCGTAACTGGCGCGAGGGTTCCGGCACCGCGCTCACCAACCTGCCTGCCCAGCGTGTGTGAGTATGGGCAATTCTTACAGGATGACCGCCGGGGGTGGAAAAGTCCTGGAAAGGCTTATGTCCAGCAGTGGACGAACTAGGCTGATGGATGGATGGAAGATTTTATTAATTTAAGGATTACACTTAAACTAGGGGTGTCCATTATAACGAAATAAATATTACAGCAACGACTCACTTAGATTTTCTATAAGTAATCAAAATGAGATTTAGCTGTAACATCTATTTCGTTATGATAGACACTTACCTTATTTGAGTGACGTAACCATTTACAGTACCCGGCAGAAAATAATGGACATCGGCTATCTTCGGCTTTGTAGAGCGTCGTCTCTGTCACCGGACTGTTAGTGCTTCGTGCAACAGAGTCGACACTACGATACGATGTGCATTATTTACTGCCGCGACCTGTATATGATTCGTAGTACAGATACAGGAATTATTTCTTCCGGGAACTGACGTACTCTTTATTACAAGTTGTTACGTTATTTAGGCTGTATAGAGAAGTCTTTAATTGATATAACCAAATATATACTTAAGAGTTGGTAAGTAAACAGGTGAACTAAAATTTCGTCTCTCCATATACACTCGCGAATTTCGCGATTGGGCGTCGTCATTTTATGGTATCATAAGAAAAGTAATTGTAAAAATATACACAATCATCTATTACATTTCAGCTACTGGTTCTATAAAAATAAAATAAAAATATTTTCAAAACCCACAAAGTTTGTGCTCCTCCAGGTTAGGAAACGGCTGAAGGAATATTAGTAAAACAATCGTAATATCCCCATGTCTAAATCCATGGAAGCAAAACATAAACGATATTAATTATTTATGTTCATCTTATAATTATTCATCTTATAACAATTTTATTCAACTTTTAGTCGAGCAGCAAATTGTGGATATTCTTTATGTCACGGAACGTTTAAAAAATAAAGATGAAGATGTATCAAGATTATCAAGAATTTAGTATAACGGGTGGGACAGGAAGAGGGCCCACACAAACGATACATAAAATCTAGGTAATTTTATCAGCTCTTAAACACCCATACATATTTTTTTTAAAGAACCTACAGTTTTTTAGTTTCAAGTGGAAAACAAAAAAAAATTCAAAATTTCAAGCCTTCCGGGCGTCCCCCCTCCTTCAGCTCGCGTCTCGGATACTTTTAGGATGTTTATTATTATTTTTTTTAATTTATTTAATTAACATGTTTTGTACATATTTTTAGCTTATAAAAAAAATCACGTAAACCCTTAGGGGGTTTAAATGTGATTTCTGACCCACTTCTTAGTGGTACAGTACATAACAAAAAATACAAGTAAATAATAAAAACATTTAACTAACATAATTAGTTCAAGACAATAGATGTCTCTTCATGATTTCTCTTACTTTGTTAGGTTTGACATCTATGTCTTGCAACACTTTACCTGGTATACTATTTAACATTTCAGGTAGCATGTAGTTCCAAGTGCGCTTTCCATAAATATTGTTGCTTTTGAGCAGAACGTAAGGAGATAGATAAGAAAGGTTATGAAAATGTTGCGGCCGCGTTCTCTTTTGAAGACAGTTGACATTATTATATTCTTCACACACAATTAATCTTATTGAATAAGTACCCCAAACCCATACCTGAAGTCAGCAGCTTTGCCCCCCTCCACACACTCTATACCCCTTTCTGAGAATTCATTGAATGGATTACAAGGTTATCAAGAAGTTAATGTAACGGGTGGGACAGGAAGAGGGCCCACAAAAACGCCACTAGGTTCGAAGTGCGCCGCGTCGGTCCAGAGAGCGGAACTATTGTGTCCGGATACTTACACACTTTTTATTTGTACGAAGTTCTCTTTTACTTGCCTCTGTTTAGGCAATAAAAGGGATTTCTTCTATCCCAGCTACCTAGCGTCCTTGATGAATTGCGGAACAAGAGAACGGCCTATATTATGTAAGAATGAATGACTAATTTTATGTTAACGTTAATTCTGGTTCCAATAAGTAGTTGCCAGACGATGTCGTTAAATATACGAAACTAGTCGCGATTAAACAAACACAGTGAAATACTTCAAAAAACAGAAGTTATTGACATTACCATGCATTTATATTTTTGAAGTTGCGGCATTTGTTAAGTCTTATCAGAATTATTTTGAGACATTCAGTAACCGTCGACTCAATACAAAAATAAAATGCTTTTCTCACAGTACTATTAACTTTGGGAATAGCATGTTTGGAATGACCTCAAAAGTTTATAACAAGCTTCCTGCTTCAATAGAACAACTGATATTGACGTATTTAAAACTAAAAACACTGATTCATAAAATGTACTATAGAATTGATAATTATTTGAATGATACCTGTTAATATTGATTTTATTTAGTTTAAGAATGTACTAATATTTAATGTAAATAACTTTGTATACTTATAATTGTACTTTGTTTGTTAATTTTAAGATTTAACATTTGTACGCCTAACGGCAGAGCATAAAGGAACAAATTATATTATATTTCATGTTAAATCTTTATACCTATGTCTCAACAAATAAAAGTTTTGAAGTTTGAAGTTTAAAAACATTTATCATAAGTTTTAGAATGAAATTCCATTAAGGCTCTGTACAAAGCTATAATAAATACTATTGGCATTCGGCAAAAAAATTGCTATTCGTACATGTTATAATAAAGACATTCGTAGACCTGATAAAGTGATTTCATAAACTTCGCTGGATAGGAAAAAATCGCAAAGTCAGCTATAAAAAATTTAGAATGGCGTTAATTTATCAGTTGGAAATGTATCAGAGAGAAAAGGAAAACTCATAAAGTTTTAATTCTCCAGGGAACTACAAAATTCATACATACGTTTTACTGATGGAAAAAAAACGGTATTAAAAGAAGATTTATGTCGTTTTCAAAGGCAGGCCGACATTACGCGAGCCGGAATAATTAAAAGATAATCTCCGTCGAGCGATCCGCGCGTGAAAAGAGAAATGCGATGAACGGAAATGAATGTTATAATTTCGCATTTTCCCACGTTCGATCTGGTTCACACTTGCGATTTGTGCATCTTTTTCTGAAAATACAAAATCGCGGATGGATAGAATAAATTATTAGCCCTATACCAAGATTGTGACAGGACAAAAATATAAAACTGTATGGAAAACAATAAGTTTGGCTTCTCCAGAGCACGAGACCTCAATATCAACCAAAGAAGGTTGAATAAGTTTCTTATACAAGGCCTCAGTGCTGTGAATGGAAGACAAAAAGGCGGGTAGGGCTACTTCGGACACCTTTCTTATGCCAAGCCCTCCAAACCTGACCGGAAGTGAATCCTGGAGCCAACAGCCAAAAGGTACAATAAAATAAATACAATTATACCGATTATGTACGGGCAGGGTTGCATGTATCCGCCATTTTGAATTTTCAAATTCACAAGTGCACACACTTCCCGATACTCATATAGCCGAAGGGCGCTCATTAAAATTTCAGCCTTCGATTTATTTCGCATTTTGCGTGTGACGTGAATAAGTTTTGTGATTAACAAATAATTGTGGCTATTAAATATCGCTTTACTTCTTTATTCGCAAATGAAAATGCTGAAATATCCGTTGGATACCATCATACATCAATTATAGCAATACGTATAGCATTAATTGCTTATTTTAAACGATAATACCAACATTAAAACAAATCGTGTACAATTTTGTGTGAGATAAAAAATATCCTCTCATGGTATAGGAAGGACCAGTACGGATAAAGACAAGTTTCGCTCTCTCTGTCCAGGTTCTTTACTCCCCCGCGGAGTCTGATAAGGTGGCAGAGCTGATGCCGTGCTCAACTGTATGTAGGTACCACCATCTTACCCCAAACCTTCCTAGAAGTTATCCGGGGGAGTTGCTGTAATTAAAACGTCTAAAAAAGCTGATATGTATAAAATTACCAACTGCCCGTATTTGTTCAAACTTTAATTTAATTTAATTACTTTATTGGCTAATATCACTAATATTATAAATGCGACAGTTTGTGTGTGAGTTAGTATGTTTGTTATTTAAATTCTTCACGCGGAAACAACTGGACGGATTTAAATGAAATTTGGAGTGGAGATAGCCCCTGAATTAACACGTTGATTCTTGTGTTTTTTTTTGTTATTTAATTGATTTCTTCTCAACTTTCACTCAAAGTTCATTTAATGCAATCACATTGATACAAACATCCATATAACATATCAGGCTGGACATGACGTCACAAACATCTACGGCTTTTTGTATGAAGCGAAGAGTTCAGCAGCGCGTGCAGAAATACCCGAAAATAGCTTCGATTTACTTAGTGACCTACAATAGTAGTTTATTTATAATAGCAAAACCTTCCCTATTCCCAGCCTACCTCCCGCGGTTTGAAATATAGGTGTCATATCCATACATTGATTCCTCCCAGTCACTGGTGTTCGTACTCATATTTTACAACATACAGATAAAGAAATTGAGACTACAGTTTGACAAAATATTATTAAAGTACCTAACAACTTAACAACGTAAAAAAATTAAAAAGAAACTATAAAAATATAGATTTATTTTATTTATAGGATAGTTTTAACCAGTTTTTTTTTGTATCATGTAAACAATTAATATAAATTAATGTGTACACATGTAAAAAAGAAAACTAATTTTTCGAGAAAAACTCGCTCAAACCCTTATCTGCCAAAATTTGCCTATCGCCGGCCAGCGGCTAATCTACTTTGTCCACTGAGATCTTTATTTTTTAATTTGTTTTTTTTATTTTTAAAATCATCAACTGCCCGTTTTCGTTCAAACGGATATACATTCATATAGTGTTAGTAACAATCAACTTATATCTTTATTAGTGGCACAAACCATTAACAAAATATTTACAAAATTTATTTAGCTGCCGTGTTGGAAGGCAACACAACTGTGGTGAAATGCCTGATGAAAGGACCGTCCATCCTTTCTGTAACATTGACCAGGTGGCTGTTGGCGCTGCCGCGTACTCACCATATCTGAGAAGCGCTTCGTTTTCTCATGATAGCCTGGAAGTCATCCGTACACGCTTCCGTGAACATCTCTGATGCACTGCAGTAACGCGGCAGCCCCAACAGCGCCCTGAATCCATTGTTATACTGGACACTCAGGGCGCTGTAAGCTTTCTGAGTATAGTTGCTCCATAGACTGCAAGTGTAAAATGATTGGCAGTAACTCCTAAACAAGGTGACCTTTCCACTACTTGTTCACTTGGCAAACCTACGGATCAACATATTACTTCTTACTGCCAACGCCCTGCGCTCCCTCTCTATATCTATGTCATCTTTTTGAGATGCAACGACCCAGTGCCCCAAATATTTAAATGCGGATTCCATTTTAAGAGAAGAACCCCCGGGAACAGTACTGTAAAACTTAGTACCTGCCCTAAAAACTAACAGCTTACTCTTTTTGGCATTATATTTGAGGCCATAAGTCTCCACACATCACTCACAGATGTCCAGCAGCCTTCTGAGAGCGCTGACAGAGGGACTCAGCAACATCATGTTATCAGTTTAACTGATATTATTGACAATCTTACAATCAATGGAGAAACCTACCATGGCATCACTGAGCTCCACAATCAGCCGATTAACATACAAGCTGAAGAGCCTCGAAGAAGTCAACCCACCCTGCCTCACTCCGCACTCCAGCCTGTATGGGTCGGATAGTAAGCCTGTCAACTTTACCATATTACTCTGATGACCATACCAGTACTTAAACATTTTAATGAGCTCACCTGGTAACGTGGTGCCCTCATATAGCTTATCCCATAGCTTATTGTAAGACGCCAAATCGAAGGCTTTTGATAGGTCAAAAAAACCGCGTATAGGGCTGTCTTCCTTTTCGTGTAGTACCAAACAGTGTGCTTCAGACAAAGGACTACTGTCTCTGTGGAAAATCCAGATCTAAAAGTTGTTTATCCAGTTAGCACACTGTCTAGCACCTTAGCCAAAATTGTAGCCAACGAGATAGGTCTATAATTGGTTACATCAGAAGTATCTCTGTTCGATTCTTCACTATGGGCACCAACAGGGTCTTCATCATCTCGTCAGGTTAGTAAGAATGCCTTACACAAAAAGTGAAAAGCATGGCTAGCACACTTGCAAATGTGCTACTTGGAAAATGAACACTTGCATGTTTCAGATGTTCAATACTAAGAGAGTCATGTCCAGGTGATTTTCCACGCGTCATGGTTCTCACCACTGATCTTATCTCTTTGGCCGTGAACCTCATATGTGCACCAATAGCATACACTCTGGAAGGCGGCCCCAACGGAGATTGTACCCTAAAGTGGTTTTGAAAGAGTTGTGCAATGCTAGCAGGCTAACTGACACCATCTATACCATCTATAGGTAGACTCGACCTGGTGCTCATTGTATTGGTCTGTTTCTTTCCGAATTTTTATTGGAATGATGAGATGCTACTATTTGTTCAATCTTGACACCAAGATTTTTTCAATTTGCAATTTGCATTTAGAAACTTATTTAGTTTCCAACATAAAACTATACACTAGCCCTTCTTTAGGTTTTCCGTACAAAACAGACGAGCCTCCGCATGAACCTGTCTTAATGTGTGTTTCATCATAAAATTTTAAAAATGTTGAATGTACCAAAGTTCAAGACGTTTTCGCGTAAAAAGTAGTTTGAGATATAACTATAAAGGTATAGACAGCCGGTGCCAACATATCACTTTGTTTTTGTTCTTGACTCGTCGTCTTGTTGTATATTGTATGATCGAAGGAAAAAGTTCGTAATTTACAATTACTCATTAGAATAAGTGCCTTTGGGAATGTCTGTGTGTCGTAGGACGTATTTGTTACTCAAAATAGCATTCGAGTACGTACGTATACATGTTACTAGTAGTGATATTTTTATCCCCAGTAAAGTACCCAGTTTTATGTAAACGGCCATTCTGTAAAGATCCACTTAGCGAGAAGCGAAAAAATATAGGTTTTGGATATTTTTTGCGGAAAAAATGTGGGCTGAGGTCGTGGAAATGGAAAGATCTAAGTAAAAGCGAAAGTTTAGAGTTTTGCGTTGAGTTAGAGTTTATTAGAACTTCAGTTGGCTGGTTTTGCTTCTCAAGTAATTTGGATAACGTTTTAAAGTACCATTAAAACTTCACAAATTGGCTGAGCACAATATTTTAAAATATTTAAAAGGCAATGAAATCCTTAGTGACCAGAGAGTACGTAAAAAAATTAAAAAATAAATACTTTGCAATTAATTCGAAGATCATATAATATTACATACGAGTATTAATCCTCATTAAATAAAATAATACTTAGTACTCAATATCACCAGGACAATAACTAAAATAACAGGTAAGTTCAATTAGTATTATATCATTGCGATTAAGGTTTTCGTTTATACACGTAGTTTATCGATTTTATCTGTCAAAATGGAATCGATGCTTACGTGCTTGCATTACGGAGCTCGTGTATTTATAGCCTTGAATTTCGTATGTTGTAAACAGTCTAGCTCAGTTAGTAGGAGGTTGGATTCTTAGTTTTGAGACTCAAATTCAAATTCTGCCGGTCGAGCGTGCACCAATGAGTTATTCAGAATCTATGTGCTTAGTATTCTTGCTAAACGGAGAGAGAAAACACTGTAAGGTTAACTTGCATGCCCTAAGCGTGTATTTGTGCTCGAAGTACAGCGATAAGGTACCCCCTATCTCGTTGGGACGTAAAATCACCGGTGCAAATGGTTTTGTTTCTTCAGTGACAGTCCACACTTATAAACACCTCTGACACTCCTTCAGGGATACAGATCGTGACGATATGTTTTTTTTTCAAGCTAATACTGCAATTTCACACAAACCAATTTAAAAATTTCAGCTGCATATTTACAAAGCTCTTTATGCCAGTCCTGTTCACACTTGCGACTTGCGACAGTCGCGCGACTGGAGGCTGCGTCTTGGGACGAGTCGTCGGTGCAGCAGACAGGCGCTGCTGTCAAAACTTAGCTGCTTCATACTTTACTTGTACCAATAAAGGTTTTTAGCGATAAGGTTGCTAAGACACATATACATTGCTGGCTACGTGAAGGGAATTCATTTAAATAGTCATCTCTGGATCATCTATAAACGAACGTTGACACTGACTTGGTGACAGCATCTCCAGTACGCACCTACCTGAGCGATCACTACGCAGTGCGGGATAAAGTGAAGTTTGAGCTATATCCACCTTCAATTACTAGCATATCTCGACGCGATTTTTCTCAATCAAACAAAATTGACTTCATCGCGTCAATAACAGCTTTGATTGGTTGAGTTTGTGTGCTCAGCCAATATCAGATGTTAACGATTTTGATACCCAAATTATCATTATAAATAATTGTTAACAAATTTAATTCGTGTTTTCCTTACAAATCAAAGGCGACAAAACAAAATCTAGCTAATTGGGTTGGGTCAAGCTCTAAATTTAAAACGAATCCTCTTTGACATTTTAGTCCTAGAAAAAAAATATCTTGAAGTTTACAAAGTCTTAAGAATAACGTAAGTGAGAAATAAAACTATTTTTTGAAGATGGACACGGCATTTTTTCTAATAATACTAAATTTAGTAAAAATATAAGCAAAGTGAAGTAGAGCGTGGTGAATTCTATTAATTTTTCGTCACATACTTACTAAAAAAAGCACTATGTTATATAGGTGATTCAGGCGCCAGACAAAGTTCTGGATAATGGACTCTGCTCGCGTCCAAGTGAGAAGTAGTACGCATATAGGGCAGGACGCTCTACAATCTCACTTACTCGCGTGTATCGTCGCGATGCTGTCGTGCGACCTGTTCAAAGCGTTCGACATGGCGGACCATGAAGTCATAGCGGCCAAGCTTGACGACTATGGCATCAGAGGGTCAGAATTGTCCTTGTTAGTGGACTTCATGATCGACAGATTGCAGTGTTTATTATATAAGTGTATATAAGAACTTGTAACTTGTAAAATATCGTTATGAATAAATTTAATCTGAATCTAAATCTGTTAAGTGTATGTTTTACGCAACGTATGAGTTTTGTACAATAATCTGTTTGTAAATACGCTTCATTATTCACCAAATACACGGTTTTTATAAAATGTTTTCAAAATATGCGGGCCTTCTTTTGTGGTGCCGTAGCACTTGCGATGGAGTCGATTAGGGACCAAGCCCTAACCTTGGAAGTCCGGATATCCGTGTTATCTAGATATGCACCACTTTTTCTCATCCGCATAATACTGATATAATATCCGTTTTCTATTTCATTGGAATTATTTACTCATACTTATTTACTAAGCAAAATACTTCATATAAAATAAAATAATTGTACTACAAATTTGTCCAATTTATTTGCATTTATATGTATTTTCATGTATGAATATTAATCATTTTTAACATTGCTTTTTACTTTTTGAATCTTAAGATTGCAAGTCGTGGGTTAAAATCTGATCGATTTAACACAAACTTCATGTAAGTTATAAATATATTAATATTAATATATGCTACTGGTTGTGGGTAAATAGCCTACAGTAGTGGGGCCAGTTACAATGACCGCTAAAGTAAAACAAAGTTGCGCTCTATTTTTAAAATCCTGAGAGATGTAGTGGGTACAGACACATAGATAACGATATAAAACGAGATTTAACTAGCCTCAGGCTCTAGACTACGCTAAAAACATTAGTAAATTAACAAATTCAAATCCTAATTAAGGATATTATCATATCACCCATAAAATCTTTGAATATATTGATACTATAAGATTATAAATTAACAAATAAACTATTAAACTAAAATACTTAAAACTTAAAAAAGCTAAACGCCTAAAAATTAATTAATTTAAAACAAATAAAAGACATTATTTAAGTCATCGCTATCGCCGGGCAGGGTACCCAGGACACTGGCGGCGTTACCTCGTTGGATGGCAAGGCTGATTCGTTGCCCGAGGTAAGCTCCGGCCCTTGGGTCCCCTGAGGCATCCACCAGACGCGATGCAAGTTGTTTGTAAATTCTTTGAATTGATACCAAGACATGAAGAATTTCATACATTACAAGATCAATTATGATTGTATTGTACTACGATTGCATAACATTCGGAATTAGATTTTACCTGGTTTATTCGTCCAAGGATTTGACATATTATTATACAAGTTTCATTAACGAAAACTTAAAACAGTAAAATGTTTATCAAAAATTATTCTGATCGAGTGTACACGTGTTCTGTTAATTATGTTTTGTAAGTTTTTTTTTCCAAAAGCAAAGGTAGCTTATTTTGGAGAATGCCGCGCGCCGTCGACTACCTGCCAGTTGAATATGCACTAATAAGTTTTTCAGAATTGATGTGCATGGCATTAAAATTTGCACTTGTTGTACGCTATTTGGATTATCCGAATAGTTCAAATCGACGCATAGCTGCAAGCCCTAGTCGTGATGTCGCCCGCCAGATTTCGGTACTTTTATATATTTTACTATTTTATTTATATATTTTTAATGTCTTATTCCTTATTTAACATACAAATTATATTCTTCAATATGAGTAAAGTTGTGGGTTCAACGCATGGTACTGACTTCTATTTCATTCTGTATACATACATATAATGGGCGGAGTAGGGCATATATATATATTATATGTATTGCATATATTTATAATATTATTTATTCCTTATTCCTATATTTTTATTTTATTCAAGTGTGTTTTTTTATTAAATTTAAGTAAACCCAACTTTTATCATTCCCCTGTATATTTCCCCATATTACGATTTATGTATGACATAAAACTATTACCTATACACATAAATTATTTAATTACATTAAAACTGACCTGTAATAAGTGTATCTGTTATACCTATATTACTTAATATATAAATTTCAAATTTAAAATATATATCAAATATTTGTCTTCTAGTTCAACTACTTTAAACATAACCCTAAAATTACTAGAAGGTGGCAAAAGACTTGACAAATTGACAACAAAAACATGCCATTTTGGAATACTAAAAATATACAATATAATACAAGCAATGTATGGCGCACCACTTCTATTCTCACTAGCTCCACAGCATCACGGTACAGGCCTTGTGGCAGCCTCAGTAATAAATTTCCAAGTTCAGTTTCAGTTAATATAATATGCCACCTTTGTTAACATGCGCTTGAGGGATGCAACCAAATATTAGTGTTTGGAACTTTCGCAGCGCGTCTACCGCATGACTTTGGAAATATGCGCTGAATCGACGTACGGTTTGTAATTGTGTTTATTAGTTACACCTTCGCGCTCTTCGCTTAATGCTGCGTAACTATTATGTTAACCTACTCAAGTTAATATGAAAAAATATATCCATTTTTCGGTGATTTTTCGTTTTATTTGTGTTAATTATTAAGTTTTTAAACGTGCAAAACTTAACTTTGTTTTTCTTGTTTAGAAGTTAAAAATTGAAAAACCCTTTGGTATGTGGCATTTGACGCCAAAAGTTCAGTATTAGTGAGGTTTAAAAAGCATAAGTTTGAAATTTAATGCACAATTGGTCATGATCTTGTCGAAACAAAGTTAAAACAGCATTTTAAGTTGGTTTTGAGAAGATTATGACTAATTGTGTATATGTCGTGCCCAGATCATAGAATTGAACATTTCATGAAATGTTCGACCATATCATGAAAATTGTTTGTTGACCATTTCATGATATGGATTGACCAAATCAATGAATAAAGATCGTTTGACGATATAATCAACTAAACACAAGACCATTTCATAATCTGGTCAAATATCGTATGATCATATCGTAAAATAGTTACATTTATTCACCACTAGCGGCGCTGATGGCGCATTGTTATGCATCATGGCGGCGGCGCTACACAATTCTCTTGTTTTAAATGTTGTTAATAATGTAATAACCGAGGAAGAAAGTGCAGTGAAGTGTAATTAAATTCTTAAAACAACTAATTCATTTTATTTAAACCCAGATGGTTGTGATTATTATTACGTATTATTTAGTAAAATAAGTTCCTTAAAAATACCTAATTTGCTAAATCCTTATTGATTTTTCTAAAAAATTAACCTAAGTAGGTAGTATAGTAAGTAACTTGAAATACGTGCTAATTCTTTATAAGTTGTTGATTTTGTACTTTAAAGAAAAATAACAAGATTTCCAATTTCTAGTATCAACATTTGTATGAACACCGTACATTAATGATATGGTAAAACGTCGCTAACCAAATCGTTAAACGTTGAACATTTATTGATCTGGTCAGTGACAGTTGACTATTTCATGAAATGCGATCATTTCAAGAAATGGTCGACTATTTCATGAAATGTTCAATTCTATGATCTGGTCACGACATATACAATTTCAAACTCTTGCTTTGTAAACCTCATTAATACTGAAATATTGGCGTCAAATGACATACATCAAAATGCTTTTCAATTTTAAATTTCTAAACAAGAAAAACAAAGTTAAGTTTTGCACTTTGTACTAAGCTACTGACGTTTAACCTTAAGTCACACATAACCTTAATTTTTTCAGTGTGTGTCGATTCTCCAGATTTGTAACAAAATTTTAAGAAATAACTATAACGGCCAAAATAAAACCTTTAGCTAAGACAAGTCTTAACAATAGTTCGCTAAATGAATAAACAAATTTATAAAATAAAAAAATAAAATTTATCAGGTGGATTATATCAGGTGAAAACTGAACACTTAAAATATAAATTTGTTCAATAGTTATCCCACCAACACTTAAGAGACGTCGTTATGCGCACACATCCATACAAACGCTGTCAAGACATTGTGGGGTGTTTATGGAATGTTTTTATAATATTTTAGGCTGAGTCCATTAACATTATCTAGATATATGTTTAAGTAGAACTAAAAATCGTGAAATTTGAGTAATATCTTAACAACAAACACGTGAATTTAAAGGTTTTTTACGGAAAGTGTAGATGTATGTGCTTTTATTATTGTAGATGAAATCAAAAAATTAATACGAGTCAAACATTGAAAATGTTATTTAGATTAATTTTCACTAATAATTTATTTTAAAAACTTCCACTGTATTCCAATATATTATATATTTGTTATTGTCATTATGTTATGTTATTTATTTTTAATATGGGGTTTTTCGGAAATAAATAAATACCATTATTAAAACAACCTGTGGGTCTACCACGTAATTTTGATTTTCATCAACATCAACTTGAGATTGAAATTTGACGTGCGTGCGACAACGCCCGCCTAACATGCCATCTCTTTTGCACGCACGTCAAATTTCAATCTCAAATTGATGTTGATGAAAATCAGAATTACGTGGTAGACCCGATGGTACCACAAAGGCATAACTCCAAGAAATTAATCGAAAATCACAAAATACTACGCAAAAACCATAACACAGATTTTCATGGTCGGATCGACAATGCACCATCTACAGGGATAATTTGGAAGTGTGGATCCCCATTGTGAAATAATCTAGTCAAATTCTCTCCCTTTAAACATGTTTTGCCGATAAAAGATATATTTTATACCTCAATCCCTTCGTCGATTGGGGTAATGAATCACTAGAGAAGTAAGTGTGCAAAAAATTCAGTTTCAATGAAAAGTTAACTACGAAGGTCATAAATTCCTTGCGACGTAATGAACATAATAAAAAGCCTCGGAACGAATGGCCTGAGTCTAGTTTTATTTTATTCCCTTTGCTTACCTGTTTCTTTTTATTGTTACTTACGAAATTCAGCTCTATTTAGGAATGAATAAGGTAGAAATTAGTGTTTGTTGCCTGGTATCATAAATAGCTAGATCAGTTAAAGGAGTTATTGCTCAATAAGTGCTTAAAGTACGGTTATTTTAAACTGTTTCAGCCTGGATAGTTAGGTATCCTTGACAGAAAATAAAGCTCTGTAAGATGAATAAAAAAGGTACTTGAAAAACGCAGCGAGTTGTATCAGAAATACATCAGTAAATTATTTGAGTGAATACTTCTTATTACGCCTCTTTAATCAATCACAGAGGTTATAAAATGGCACCCATAGATATAATAAGAACATGTCAGTGTAGTTTAACGCGATATGTAAAAAATACAGGTGATAATTTTCTGTGAATTTCATGAAATGCACGGAAAATTGTCATCAATTTCTGATATATGCGTTTTGCCTAAATTAAAATCTAGGGTTTTGTAATTGAAAACCTTGTTTGGATTAATTTTGCTCGATAGAAATAATTGTTGAAATGAGGTCTTCAAACACACTTTTTCTCCTCGTTTGACGATATATTTTATTAAATGGATTTCAACAAAATCTAGATATTTGATTTCGGAAATTGTACTAGCTGTTCTAGTTAAATAAGTAAAAACCCTTTCAATGTGTTCTTTGTAGCTTTAAAGAAATAAGTTGCTTTTTTTTTTTTTTTTATAACAATGTTTAGGGGGTGCTCACGCAGCTTTAAAAAGTTTAATCTCCATAAGTACATTGAGCAACCTTTTTATAAACGTAAAAATTTCAATTAAGTGCAAAAAGTTAGCCTTTGAAACGAAGATAACAAAATTGAAACTGATACAAACACAAAAATTGTAATAATTGTATTAATTAAAAACAATTACAACACCAAGGCTTTAATTGACAGATAGTATGACAGACACCAAGGTTTTAATTGACAGATAGTATGAGAGACACCAAGGTTTTAATTGACAGATAGTATGAGAGACACCAAGGCTTTAATTGTCAGATAGTATGACAAACACCAAGGCCTTTAATTGCCAGATAGTCTGACAGACACCAAGGCTTTAATTGACAAATACTATGACAGACACCAAGGCTTTAATTGAAAGATAGTATGACAAACACCAAGGTCTTTAATTGACAGATAGTATGAGAGACACCAAGGCTTCAATTGTCAGATAGTATGACAAACACCAAGTCCTTTAATTGACAGATAGTATGAGAGACACTAAGGCTTTAATTGTCAGATAGTATGACAAACACCAAGGCCTTTAATTGCCAGATAGTCTGACAGACACCAAGACTTTAATTGACAAATACTATGACAGACACCACGGCTTTAATTGACAGATAGTACGAAAGACACCAAGGCTTTAATTGACAGATAGTATGACAGACACCAAAGCTTTAATTGACTGATAGTATGACAGATACTACGACTTTACTAAAATTGTTTCCTTTTATTGTTACGGAACCCTCAAAATAAATTGGGGACATCAATAAAATTTAAATTAATAGCACGGTTCCTAAAACCAAAATCTGTTAAAAGCTTTCAGAATAATTGGGACTACGGGACCCTTTTAAAACTTCCACCCTGTATCTTGTATGATATATAACGTTTACACAACGTACTTTTTACATTATTAGGTCAGTAAAGCTCGAATAGGCTTTACCCCTTTTTATTATTTAGCCGCGAAATTTATGGCCATAAATCTACTCCTTTTGAAAAGATCATTCATTCCACTCAATTCAACAACAAAAAGCATTTTGGCGCTGCAATTTATTATTCGGAAATGTCAGCGGCGGAAAATATGTAGGGAAATGAATAAGTATGCTCTTTTATCTGATTGTGTATTTTCACGAGTAGGTTTCCTCAAAATATTTCGGCCATTTTGTTTTTTTTGTGAATTAATTATTCTTTGACACCATGAAAGAGAAACAAAAAATCACATGAATGAGCTGGTCTCCTGTGAAACATCAGTATATTTTTGTATTATTAATTAGGTATTTGCAAAGCAGAAAAATTTTGAAATGTTTGAAAAATTCCTGTTATTACCGAAGTTAGCAATAGCGATATTGTATAGCGATGACGTCACGATACATGCCTAACCCCCGGTTTCCGAAAGGCCAATCAAAGTTAACAGTAGATTAAAAAAACTTTAACCGCAAATAACGGTGAAAATAAAGCATATATGAAGTCTGAATAGTGATGAATCAATAATTAACTTAGTTAATTTTTGATTTCAATGTAAAATACCCACTTTTTCTAGCTTAATCCGCAGATAATTATTTTTTAATCTACTGTTAACATTGATTGGCCTTTCAGAAACCGGGGGTTAATCACTTTGGTTCCTAAAAACTTCGTATTTTTTTTATGATATAGAAAAAATATTTTTATTACTGTTTTTAGCTTTTTAAATGCAATTTATGTGCATAGTATTTGTTCTTACTAACCATGAACGGTGAAGGAAAACATCGTAAGGAAACCTGCATGCCGTAAAAAGCGTGTATTTGTGCACGAAGTACGGCGATAGGGCTCACCACCCATCACGTTGGGACGTAATCGTCGGTGAAACGCAGGTGTACCGAGTATGGACTGTGACTTGCATTTCACAGTTTACACTCGGAGCACCTCTGACACCCCTTCGGGGATTCATGTCGTGACGGTTTATCTATTATTTATTTGATATTCATATTTTTTTTTACGTAGGAGACGAGTTAATTATGAAATAAAATATAAAAAATCAATCATCTGAATTAAGAAACCTAAAAAATAAACCTAAAAACCTACAAATATGGGTATGTACATTTTAATTACGATTTTCAATGTCGGGTTGCATTAATTAATAGAGGTCACAATTGACCAAAACTGTTGGTTTGGAAAAAATTTCAAGTGCCAATGTTTTTTCTATTATAGAATAGTACATAAAGTTATCTCTGCCAACGCCTCTAGAAGAATGCTTGAATGTATACACTTTTACAGGTTGACTTTAAATGTAACCCCAATTTTTTAGCGTGTATTTAATTTTATAAGCAATCGTAGAACAATGAGAAAAAAAAATAACTTGAAAACATAATGTATGGTTATAACACAGAACATATTTATATGGGTTATCCTAACGGACCAAATAGAAAGAAGCCTATTTAAAACTAAAATATTTCTAACTAAAACTACAGAAAAACTGCTAAAACGATAGGTAGAACTACGTACATACATATTAATTAAAATTTAATACTTAAGATTAACTCCGAAATTATTCTTTTAAAATCAATTAAAATATTGGGGTTAGGTAAAAATCAGTGTCTGTATTATATAGGTATATAAAACCAGCAATATTTTACACAGTAGGTTTCACCGTATACACACAAAACTTGAAAAAAAAGCATTAGAGAAGTAGGAATAAGAGAAACAATCCTTTGTTGTGAGCCCCAGACGGTTGACTGTTTACTAATTAATGTTGCCCGCATGTTTGCACGCTGTAGGGTGACCAGGTTTTAATACAAACTGTTAGGACAAAGAAACATAATAGCAAATTTTATACAAACAACGTCATGATATGAATACTCGAGGGCCAGGGGTGTTTCCTAGTATGTATTGTGAGTAATGTTTTATACCGATGATTATTATGTCCCAACGTGATGAGTTGGGAGCCCTATCACCGTACTTCGTACATTAATAAATATGGAGCCACGATTAGTCCGAGGGACACAACAATCCTATTGAATGATTTTGCATTTATTTATATTATCAGAAAGTCTATTTTGGACGCTCACTTCGTGCGCTTCCACTCTTCCAGCGCGCATAATCAGGGATTTTCGAGGTTTTCTGTATATTCCGAAAAAGTATTTGTTGTAGAAATTTTTTGCCTCGACAATGGAAAATCAACCATGTTTTCGTGTTACAGCAGCAATTTCAGACATAAACTCAAGCCGCTTAGACATAAAACGTATTTTTATTATACGTATTTTAAAAAGGCGTCCGATTTTGAAAAATAAACTTTTTAAATTTTGGAAGCATTTCACTATTGAGTGAAATGTTTCCAATTCGGTAATCGTCTTGACAACGGAAAGATGAAGGTGTGAAAAAACATGTGTGTGAGTTTAACATTGATCAGGTAAGAAGTTGAGTCAGCTTATTTAAGCAAAAACCGTTGAAATACCAAAGTCAAAGCTTTAACGTACTTTCCTAAGCACAAGACCGGACATAAGTGTGCCCCTACGAGATTCGAACCCACTACCTCCGAATTTGTGATCGAGACTTTCCAGCCATTAGTACACAGAGGCGAGACGAAATTGTATCCTTCAAACTAAACCGCACATAAATGTGTGTGTCGTAAATCATCTCAAATACCTACGGAAATGAAAACTCGAATAAAAAGATGCCTAGCTATACAAAAGAGAAAACAGTACAACTTCCGACATGCCATGGCCTGACCTCCATGCATGAAACAGTCAATTGTCACTATCACTATTTGCAAAATATGTTTTGTTAATTTTGATCACGTAAAGACAAAGTCAACCAATTGCACAAAAATGCAAAAATGTGTGTAAAATTTAATGATAAACTTCTAAACAAATTTTTTTGTACATGTAGATGTAAAATAATTCATCGTTTTCACAGACAGTGCCAAAGATTTCAAAAGTTTGAATGAGCACTGGCACCTAAAATCTATTGCATTATTTTTCAATGTGTGCGTTACCATAATGCCGACGCGCGCACACTTAGTAAACTGATCAGACTACTAAAGTCGTAAAAATTCAAAACTTTAAGTGCACTGAGTAAACACCAACTATGCTCCAAATTCCCCAATACTACGTCTTCTTTCAAATTATAATAAAAAGTGTCATAACAACTACAGATAATCAAGCGTATGCAATACATGCAGGCGTGGTCATTCAAACCAGACACCTCTAAAAATATGATCTTGGATTTTATTAACAAAATAGAACAATCTGAGGAGTACTATGTTGAAAAACGTGATATACGAACAAATAGACACGCTTGCTTCGTTATGGGAGCACCAGAAACGTTGTTTAAAAAGCTTAACTCGCCCTCCGTTTGGCCACTTGGTGTAAAAATCACAGACTGGTTTCTTGCCCACCCCCGCAGCGACCAACTGCGGGGCGACCTCCAACCCGCAACGTCAGACTAACACTAAGGACGATGTCCACAACTCGACTGCGCGCGCGGCGACTACAGCAGGTGCGTGCAGGTGCGTCGATACGTCAGACAGTAGTCTCCGCAACACTCGCGCCGTTCCCCCGTATGTGTCTGATTCTCTTAGCAGACTGATAATTATTCACCAAAACATTCGATCGATAAACAAGAAAACAAAGAACTTGGAGGTCCTACTTACAGGCGAATTAAAGTGTGATGTTTTAGGTATTACTGAGCACTGGTTAATATCAGATAAACTAAAAAGTACTAGTATTTTAAACTACAAACTATTGTCATTTTATTGCCGTCCTTCTATTGAACATGGAGGTAGCTGTATTTATGTTCGACATGGTTTACGAGCCGTATCTTTAGATGACCTCTGCTCAATGTCTGTTGAGCAGGTATGTGAAATATCTGCTGTAAAAATTATCGACTTTGATAAAATAATAATTTGTATTTACCGATCAAATATGACTCATTGTAACGAATTCTTTCCAGTGTTTGAAAGATTGTTAGATAAAATTGTTGAAAACAAGTGCAATAATAATGTTGTAATCGTTGGCGACTTCAACATCGATGTGTTGGAGATGTCAACGTATCATAAGCGGCTGCTAGACATTTTAGACTCTCATAACATGATCAATATTGTAGACTTTCCGACTAGAGTGGAAGACGGCTCTGTTACATCTCTAGATCATCTGTACACGAACGTTGACTCTGAATTGGTTGCAGCATCTCCAGTACGCAACTATCTGAGTGATCACTACGCAGTGCGGGGTGAGCTGAAGTTCGATGTCTATCCACCATTAATTACGAGCATACGTCGACGTGATTTTTCTCAGGCGAACAAAATGAAGTTCATCGCGTCAATTAACAGCTTCGATTGGTCGAGTTTGTGTGCTAAGCCAATATCAGATGTTAATGATTTTGCAACCCAAATTGTAACAATAATTGTGAACAAATTTAATTCGTGTTTTCCTTACAAATTAAAGACGAATAAAACAAAATCTAACTGTTGGGTAACTAATGAAGCTCTAAATCTAAAACGACTCCTTTTTGACATTTTAGATCTAGAAAATAAATATTTGGAAAACCCTAGATTACAAAGTGTTAAAAATGACGTAAGTGAGAAATACAACTCTCTTTTGAGGGAGGAACGTACACGTTATTTTTCTAATAAGATTAAATTTAGTACAAATGTAAGCAAAGAGATGTGGAGCGTGGTAAATGACGAGCTTGGTCGTACAACCCACTCAGAACCTGATCACACCGACCTAATTCGGAAACCTGATGGCACCAAATATGCCACTAAAATCGAGCTGCTCAATGCGATGAATGCGAGGTTCGTGGGTGCGGCCTCAGCGTGCGGAGCCCCCCGCGCTGATCTGCCACGTATCACTGCAGCCCTGCGTACTGCGGGAGAACCCTCGGACCGGTCATTACTCCTAACACCATTCACACCAGACGAAGTTTTTGAAATTATAACCAAAAAGATTTCTCATAAACAAAGTAGGGATATCTATGGGATGTCTTGTGATCTGTTAAACTCGATGGCGCTTTCTATTTCAACTGTCCTCTCCATTCTTTATAACAAGATGCTTGAGGGATGGTGTTTATCCTATACCTTTGAAAAAGGTCAAGGTATCGCCCATCCATAAAGGCAAGGGGAAGAAAGAGGACTGTGACGCGTACAGACCAGTAGCGGTGATTCCGGCACCAGCCAAAGTGCTAGAAAATGGACTCAGCTCGCGTATCACGTGTTTTTTGGACTCCATTGGGGCATTAAGTAAGCATCAGTATGCGTACAGGGCAGGGCGCTCCACAACCTCGCTTACTCGTGAGGTGGTATGGAGCGTATACCAAGCGCGCGAGTCAGGGAACCAAGTAGCGATGCTGTCGTGTGACCTGTCTAAAGCGTTCGACGTGGCGGACCATGAAGTCATAGCAGCCAAGCTTGATCACTATGGCATCAGAGGGCCAGCGTTGTCCTTGCTAGTGGACTTCATGACCAACAGGTCGCAGTGTGTTGTCGGCGAAAGGGGTGCAATAAAATCCGAAGAATTACAAACATACATTGGTGTGGCACAGGGATCTTCAATCTCGAACATAATGTTCTCCCTGCTGCTAAATGACTTACCGAACTGCATCTTGGGCGCTGAGATTACCATGTTTGCCGACGATGTCGCTGCTGTTGTAACGGCCAAAACAGTCGGTGAGTTGGAAGCAAAACTTAATGACGTAGCTAGACAGTTATCCGAATGGTTTCATATGAACGGCCTTGCTCTGAATGCAAAAAAAACGAACGTCATGCACTTTAATTTGGCTGGGTGACCATACAATCTCCTCGAAGTCAAAATTAAAGACCATATGCTTCCCCAAGTAAATACCAGCTGTTTCCTGGGCTACAGACTTGACTGTGGTCTTATGTGGGACGATCACATCGAGTGGCTCTGTAAGCGGCTTGGTAGCGCGTGTTTTGCGCTATCCCGTTTGGCAGCTACACTCCCACAAGATGTCGTCCGAACAACGTACTTCGCGACCGTCCAGTCGTTAATCAGTTACGGCGTTGAGCTATGGGGCAAAGCAGCTGATTGGCACCGAGTGTTCGTTATGCAGAAAAGGGCAATACGAACTGTTGCACGTGTCAAATATGACGATACCGCTCGCCCACACTTTATTCATTTGCGTGTACTCACGCTACCCTCCCTATACATTTACCAGATTTCGCTATTTGTACGGGAGAATCTTCATTTGTTTGAGAAAAGAGGTGAACGAACTCGAAGTAGGGACAAACTCCGGAGCGTGACGCATAAACTGACCAAGAGTGAGCGTTCAGTGTATGTGTATGGTCCTAAAATTTATAACAATATTCCAGACAACATTAAGCAGGCTGGATCATCACAAATCTTTAAAAATAAGCTAAAGTGTTGGCTTATTCAGCGGGCTTTTTACAACATTGACGAATTCCTGGGCTATTCTAAACTTATTCCTAGTTAGTTTTATCTTTATTTTTTATATTTTACATGACATTATAATTATTGTACATTTTTGAATTTATTGATTATTTAATTAATTTTAAATTAATTCAATTACTTGATGTATTGTTATATTGTATAAGTTGTATTTGTTTAATCATATCAACTTTTGTATTTCAATAAGAGAAATGACTTGTAACATATCATTATCAATAAAGTGAATCTGAATCTGAATCTGAATCTGAATCTACTTTGTTTAATCGAGTGTAGGGTACCAGTTTAGCCGACACAGCTTCTTAAATAATTTTTGAAATCCTCTAATATAACCGTTACAATGTAGTCACCCTACTTGCTTCCAGCCCGTCCGCCCATCCGCTGCAAGCGCGCAGTTTTTACATTCCCTTACGTAATTACTTGATGCGTTTTAGATTCGGAATTAAAAATCCAAGTCGCCAGTTTTCTGTCCCATTAAGTGCTGACGTGTGGAGTACTCCATTATTCATCGCACACTGGGGTCCACGAGAAAATAATGTTTAAGGAATAAAAGATTTCTTTTAAAAAATAAACATTTACAGATGTACGGTCGCAGAAACTGAGCTGTGACTGGTTTTGAGATTGAGAATGAATACTTTATTGTATTTTCATATAAACATAAATATATGTATATAATATTTACCTATTCAGATTGTGAGAGGTAGTGTTCTTTAAGCTTTTTCTAAGACAGTCGCGGATACTGTGGAAGAGCATTCCATAGTTGGACTGATTGGACACTGAATGAGTTTCCATAAGCACAGATTTTATGTATAGGGGTTTTAGGGAGGGAGAAAGTCCTGGAACGTAAGGGTCTATCCCTGGAGGTCAATGCAATCCCATAGCTTAATTTTTAAAAGATTTTATTTTTAATTTTTTTTGGAGAATTTACGTCATTTAAGGACATGGTCTTCATTATTTTGCTATATATATTGACCATTATTTTTTTATGATTTTTTAAAGAATTGTCCAATGACCTTGTCACTTGAGAATTTTAGACATTATACTGATTGTGGTGTGTGATTGCTTATAAAAAAAGTGGTCTGTCTCTGTCTGTCTACTCATCTGTCATCTAGCTTTCAAATTAGTCTGAAGCAAATTATTATAAATTTATCTTGATAGCAAAGGACATATTTCTAAACAGCCATTAATCAAGTGACGTCACACAAGGGCAAATGTAAGTTGCAGCCTTTTCGTAAAAATATTCATCATCTTGAGGTTTTTTTTTACCAAAACTTCGAAAATACGGCTTATTAAACCTAAATCTCGAAATGGTTTTCGAATTAACACACCTTAAAATAATTTAATCTATGCCAATTTAGGAAGCCTCGTCTAGAAAAACTTCTAAGATACATAGTTTATGAGTTGCAATATCTTCAAATACGTTCGAATTTCAGTTTAAACGCCTAAAGAAAATATTCAATGCATTTCCGTTTTCTCAAGCTCAATAATAGAGTCGAGTCTAGTCTCTACAAAAGTAAATTATTTTAATTATCTAATGTACTAAATAAATTGTTAGTGTTATTACTTTCTGCGGATTTTCGGTTTAGAAAAGTTCGAGGTTCAAGCATGCTCGTTACGCAGCGCCGTTGCTTTAGTTAAGGCCAAGTTACTTATTGTTTAGTTCACCCTGCCTCAGATAAGAGATTTTTGAAGCGGATACTTCTTTACTCGCATCTCGTATGTTCAAAACTTTTACGTCACTTCTAGAACATCCGATAATTTGATTTTAGATTATAGATTATTTACTTTTTTATCGTTCATTGTTTGTTGGTAGTTATTTTTCATGACTAGCCTTTTGCCCGCGGCTCCGTCCGCGTTTGTTCAGCTCTGCCCCGTTTTCGGCTTGGGCGTTATTTTATTAACACCCCTTATAGCTTATATGTTGAGCAGTGTCACTACGATTATAATAAAGAAAGCTGCATCCAAATCCATTCTGTGCTTTCGGAGATGTTTGTGAAAAAACAAACAAACAAACAAACAGACAGACAGAAAAGAATTCTAAAAATCGCTATTTGTGTTTTATTACTCTTCTTTAGTCACCCACTTTCTATTTTTATTATTTTTCTTCAATGTACAGACACATCGAGATCTACTGTTTTATTATAAGTATTGATTGATATTGTTGATATAGATATTGATTGTTAAGTTTAATGCTTATTTGAATGCAATAATAAAAATGTTGAAATGACCACGAAGAGATAAGGGTTTGAGAACCTTTGAAACATGTTCTCGTCTTCAGTGGGGTCCCCACATAGAAGCCCTATGTGGTAGACTAAGTTCGGCCGCATACGCTGTTAGACGCATAAGGCAAATTACTGATGTAGATACTGCTAGACTAGTCTATTTTAGTTACTTTCACAGCAATATGTCATACGGCATGCTGTTATGGGGTAGGGCCGCGGATACAGACGCAGTCTTTGTTTTGCAGAAGAGAGCAATTCGGGCTATTTATAATATGAAGGACCGGGATTCATTAAGAGAAAAATTCAAAGAAATTAATATATTAACTGTTCCTTGTGAATATATTTACCAAGTCCTTAGATATGTCAGAAAAAATGTTGAGTCTCTTCGAAGGCTTGGTGAGCAACATTGTAAGGAAACCAGAAATAAGTATCAACTGGCTTTTCCAAAAATCAGACTCGCCAAAGTGAGTACCTCTTTCGTAGGACATGGTATAAGATTTTACAATAAACTTCCAAAAGAGGTCCTTACTTTGTCAGAGAATAAGTTTATACAGTATAATAAGCAGGGCCTACTGAAAAAGGCATATCATAAAATAAATTAATAGTTGGATGATGGTGAAGCATGGTGTTATAGTGATACTGATTTTGATGATAGTAGATAATAATTTAATTAATTAATATAATTTCCTAACTTTTGATTCCTCTTAAGAGTTAACATTAATTAATTACAGACTGTAAAAGGAAATAGACTATATGAGATAGGTAGGCAAAGATATATATGTTTTTCTTTTTTCATTAACCTGAATTCCTGCTGTCTTGTATTTTCTTATCCCTTGGTTAAAGTAGATATAAGTAATTTGATGTATAGTATAAGTTTATGTAAAAAAAAAACATGATCTTGCCAAGTTTCTTGCCCGTTCTTCTTAGCAAGACTAATCGAATGGGCGGAGGTAGGCATGTATTTATATATGTAACCTATTACTTTGTAGTATATAGGATGGGATTTGGTCGGCCGCCTGGATTCGTGCTGGGGGCTCGGTTGGTGATCATTGAACCTCGTTCCTGGTCCCTGGCCGGGTCTCCGGTATGGGTTCGGGCGGTTGATTGGATTTCACCTTGTATAATAATATTTTACCTATAATTTTAATCGTATATATATTGCTACATAAATTAAATAAACATTTAATCTAAGTAGTTCATGTACATTTATTATTTTATTACATATATTTTTATAAGATTAAAATTTGACTTGTGAAACGTGTATTATATATATCTACTTTGCAAAATAAACTTTTTGAATTTTGAATTATTAGAAAAAAAACAAGTTTATTTTTAGAGTTATATTAATTAATTTGGGAAAGTGCGAGTCGGACTTGCACACAAAGGATTCCGTAGCACCAGACAAACGGATACGAAACCCTTAAAAATATTATGGTAAACAAGCTATCAAACTTAAACTCAAACTCAAACTCAAACGTTTATTGCAATCTAAGTGTATACAGATCTTATAAATGTTTTTGTCGCGCTTATGACTTAGATGCCTATTGTATAGGCGTTGCAAATTTGCAACACAACATAAAGCTAATAATTAACACAACTTAAAGCTAATAATTAATTAAATATTTACTACATTACATGCAACATAAACTATTATAAATTACTACTACTACATTCAACATTTGGGTAAAATAAAAAATAAAAACACAATTAAAAGGGGTCATTAATTATTCTATTAAGAAATCCTCAACCGAGTAGTAACATTTTTTTATTAGATCATTTTTTATATTGTTTGACAAAATGTGTTCTTTTTCTTCCGATTTTAAATTGGCGGGTATTTTATTATAAATTTTTATTGCCATGTAGTATGGGCTGCAGTAAAGCATTTTAATACGAGACATTGGTAGGTATAATTTGTTTTTGTTTCAAGTATTTAGTTTGTGTATATCTTTGATTTGTTTGAAATGCTTAATATTTTTAAAAACAAACATACAGATATCGTGTATATATACATGGGAGGGTTAAAAGGTTGAATTTGTTAAAGAAATCTTTACAGCTTGTAGTCGAGTTTATATGGGCAAGGATTCGAATACAACGTTTTTGAAGTATGATCAGCTGATCAGCATCAGCATAAAATGCTCTACAATATGCATTGACAAAAACAATCCGCTAAAATGGTAGCACCTGGCAAACAAGTCGCGGCTCCCACTGAGTACGGAACCCTAGTATCTTAACCGCTATATTTTTTTTGTAATGTTTATGTACATATTCTATTACCTTGATTTTTTTGCACATTTTCGGCACTCTATTTTCAGAAATAAAGGAGGAGCTTGATAACGCTGAAAAATGATACTTTTTCGAGGTTTTTTTGTATGGGGAATATTTTTTTCCTTATTTTCCTTGATAGAGGCCGTAATAAAACGTATTCTGTGAAAATTTCAACTGACAGGCTAACAACCAGACAGACAGCGGAGGCTTAGTAATGGGGTCTCGTTTGGCACTCTTCGGGTACGGAACCCTAAAAATGGGAAACCTCATAGGAAGCTATGGTATCTGGCTGTCTATCTACCGGCTTAGGCTTGGCCTCTAAAGGCCGATACACACCAAATGCATGTGCATGGCAGCTAATGTTATATTGCATTGTTGTGCACATTGCGTGCACAATGCGTGCACATTGCGTGCACATGCACAATGCGTGCACATTGCGTGCACATGCACAATGCGTGCACATTGCGTGTACAATGCGACGGGTGCTGCCACGCACAACGCCACGCACACGCTTTTGGTGTGCATCGGCCTTAACACGTCTGAAAGAAAGCGACGATGGGATCTAGGATGAAGATGATGCGCTTGCTGGGAAAATATAGATAAATAATTAAGAACCCGCTCCGTATTTTTCGTCCGTTTGATGCGAAGTATTTTTTTAAATATTTTTCTCATCTTTACCGCGACGTTTTTGTAAAATCCAGAGACATACTACAATTCATATTGGCCGTCTAAATAAAGTCCTAAAATTCATTTGATTGAATTGTTTCTCTTTTGCGAACTATTTTGGTACTTAGACATTATGAAGAATTATTCGGAACGGGCTCGTAAGTACCAAAATAATTACAAAAGAGAAACAATTCAATCAAATAATTTTAGGCATTCATTTAAACGGCCAATATAAAACTGTCGTCGTCACGGACCGGGTTCTTAAGATTCTGGCACAGTAGAAACAGCACGCTAACAAACAATCATCCCCTTAACAGAGGTAATGCCATGTATCTAGAAGCCAGTTGGCAGCGTCTCTGCTTAATTCTACTATTTGTTTAATGTATTACGTTTTAGCTGATCATGGCTTCAGCGATTCCATGTGGTCTTTTGTTACTAAAACAATAGTCAAGTTGGAAAATTTAGGTTTTTGTTACTTAAGCTTGAAGTAACTGAGGTTTTTTTCTTTTTTTTTTTGCTTGGACGAATAAACCAGGGGACGAGAAACGCAAGAAAAATGTTTCATTTTTCGTGAAATTGTATGGTCTTAGATAAATGTGTGCACCTGGACATAATATACAGGTGCTAGAGCTGATGCCGGGCTCGACTGTGGAGGTACCACCATCTTACTTGGAGACCCCCTCGAAGTAATTCGGGGGAGAGTAAGAGGACAGCTTATAGGCAAAAAACCAGTAGGCCCACCATGCCTAATAGCCGGGCTTTATATGGAACAGACTGGTGATGGAGAGCGGCGTCACTGGTGCGAGGGTTCCGGCACCGCGCTCACCAACCCGCCTGCCCAGCGTGTGTGAGTATGGGTAATACTTCCAGGATGACCGCCGGGAGTAGCAAAGTCCTGGAAAGGCTTATGTCCAGCAGTGGACGAACTAGGCTGATGGATGGATGGACTGGACATAATTAGACATTGGGACACTCGTGCAAGTCTATCACTATATAATAAGTGGTATTAACAAGTACTTTTGACCCAATGTCTCACATTGGTGTCTATTCGGCATAACACAACTTAACTTATTTGATAGGACTAACCTCATTTTAGGCGTCCTGTCTTTTTCTTTCTTTATCGAAAAGACAAGGACCGAACGCTTAAATTAAGTCTAGTCCTGTCAAATAAGTTAAGATGTGCTACAGCAAATCGACACCATTATCTCACAGTTGCATAACATTTTGTTTTAAGAGGCTATGCGAATTTTATTTTTGTCACTGTCACTCTAAGCGAAAAATCGCGCAGTGCGAGAGGGGCGGATTCATGGCAAAAGGGAAAAAGGTTGGTTTTTATATTTTTATTAAAAAAACTAAACTAGCTAGCAAAATTTACAAATCAAATATCTAGATATTGTTAAAACCCATCTAATAAAATACGTTTGAGTTCTATACATCGTTAAACGAGGAGAAAAAGTGTGTTAGAAGACCTCATTTCAACAATTATTTCTATCGAGGAAAGTTTATACAAACATGTTTTCCAAAATCAAATCACTAGATTATATAGTCAAATGCAGAAACTGATTGTAATTTTTCGTGTATTTCATAAAATACACAGAAAAGAAACAACCGTATTTTTTTGCATATGGCCTTATCCGAGTACGTTCCACCCAAAAGAAGGCTATTGTTTATCTCAATTCTTGTTTAAATCAGTGTTAATAACCTAAGTTTTACGTCTCTAGTCACCTATGGAAGACTGTGGTTTAGTTTATTATTTAAAAGTAGGGACTTTCTGCAAACTTTAAAGAGTTGTTTTAAGAGGCCTGCGGCAATTCTAGTTCATACAAACGAAATACCAAAACCATTTGTAAATCATAGATATTCTTAAGGTAGTGTGTAATTATTCTGATTGCATTAAAGAATATCTGGGTTCCCAATTATATAATAAATAAGAACACTGATTTTAACATGAAATATGAGAAAAATAAACTTTCTATGGAAATTTTAAATTACTTGGCGTCTTTAAATCAGTGTCCTCTTAAAATATATATTTGGGAATCTAGATATTCTGTAATCTAATCAAAATAAACACACACTATCCTAAGAATATCTATGATTTACAAATGGTTTTGGTATTTCGTTTGTATGAACTAGGGTTGCTCCGCATTCCTCTTAAGAGTTCCTCCATCCAAGATTTTCTGGAAGAGGAGGCTTTTTAGTGATAAGACCAACAATTTAACCGTGCTGTTACTTTTGAAATTTTCACTTTATTTTGTTTATTGTTGTGCAATACAATAAAAAGTATATCATATTGTTGCGTAGGACGCAAGGACAAGAAACGTTGCCCTGTGCTAGTGGCGGAAACTGGCCGATCTGTTCCAGAAAGTTCTACAACTTACTCAACGCACTTGCGAGGACATTCCACAGTGTCGTATTATTGGAATATTCCAAGTCGTTCCCGACCATGTCAGAATGTTCACGATTCGCATCGAAGTTTCTGGAACTCTTGGCTCGGCGTATAAATACAGGGCCGCGTGCTCGTCGAAGACACTGCGGCGCAGCCCTAGTGACTCCGAGGACTCCACTCGCCACCACACCATGTCTGCCCGCGTCGCACGTCTCAAGACGCGCCCGCACCACCTCCACCGCACCGCTGCGCGCGCTCATGCTGCGCAACCTAAGGACCTGCCCATAGAAATGGGCAGCGAGAACAACCTCAGTCAGGAGCCACGTACGCTGACGTGCAGGCGCGTGCCGCGCAGACACGCGTCTGTCCTGCTCTGCGCGGCGTTGTGGTGTCGGCACAGATTTCTGCGCAAGACGTGTCTTGGACGTCACGGCGAGTCTGTTCTGCGTAGCTATGACAACGCAGCATACGTTGGTCGCACATCTCTGTGTCGCCTGCACCTGCCTCAATTTATTCTGTGCTGTGCTATACTGCACCGCCTGCGCCCCAGCATACGCTTAGCCTCAGGGGGCCACAGTCCCGATACTGAGTCCCCACGCCCCCTCAGGGGAAGTGTGAGAAGACTATATGATGATGTGGATCAGTTGTGTTTGGATTGCGATACCGCGAAGATTGCTTTATTATGCGATACGAGTATTAGCGAAGTACAAGTTAAAGACGTTCAAGTGAAGCTATTACTGTTATTTGTAATTGTTATTTGTGATTAGCTTTGACTGTCTAAATAAAGTGTCAGTGTTTTGGTGTTAATTGGTATAAATTTATTTATCCCGAATTCCAGCTCGTAACAATATTATGAATTTAAAATTTTATTTGATGTCCTGCGTCCAATTTACCTGCTATCCTTTATAATTGTCGCTGAAAAGCGCTTTCTTTCAGCACAAAAAATGTGGATTCAGCGCTTTGAGCTTTAATCGCTTGAGGCAAGCCAGGCTTTTCACGATAAACGTCATTCATTCACGTCGGACCAGCATTTTATTTTGTTCAAAATCGAGTTCAGGTTGAATTTCAGGCATGCGATTTGTTGAATGGTGCAGAAAGAATGATAAATATGAAATGCTGTTAGTTGCGTTTTTGTTTCATAGGCCAAGGAATTGACAAAAATTGCAAATAAAAAAAAAACACAGTGTGGACAAAGAAGACCGTGGTTGAAGTGAAAGTACCCAAAATATTGGTGACAGAAAATTTTACTGAAACGAAACCTTCCCCTTATTTTCAAAAATAGGCAAAACTGCGTTAGGGGACTTTCGATAAACCGGCCAGAGCCGAGACTCGAACGAATTAGAACGTTATATTAACATTAAAAAATAAAACCGGCCAAGTGCGAGCCGGACTCGCGCACGAAGGGTTCCTGTATAATAATACAGATCGCGCCGTTCAACTCCGTTCGGAAGTTGCTCTTCCCAAGAACGGCCCATACATTTTGTTCCTGCTGATGCGAATCGCCCCGTGTTTAGAGGGGACTAAAAGTTTGGCGCGATCTGTACTCATTAACTTGTAAAGCCTACTTAACTGTGATAGTTTTCCTTTTAATTTCGTTATGTATACTACTGCCGTTATTTTTTTCACGTCTCCAAATACAACTGTTTCGCTGGCAGGGGGGGACACTTGACTCTAACAAAAATTATCAATTTAAGCTTAATATTTCGCAAACGGAATCCTAGATCGAAAAATGGTCTTGTCACCCCCCAATATTTTTAAATTACCTATCCAGCGACACCCCACATTAGGGGATAGACGAGAAAAAAATCATCCCTACCTTACGTGTAGGTCTCCCAAAAAAAATATTTCAATATTTTACAGTACCACTTTATTGGCGTGATAAATATGTATAACCATACCAAATTACAGCTTTCTAGTACTAATAGTCTCTAAGCTAAGCCGCGGACAGACAGACAGACAGACAGATAGACAGACGGATAAAGCGAAACTATAAGGGTTCCTTGTTGTTGACTACGGAACCCTAAAAAGATCCTTTATTATTTTTATGATACCGATCGCAAGGGTCAATCTTAGGGATCGATTTCTCAACTCAACAGATTTGGATGCGGTTTTCCTTATGACCCGATCAACATAAATATACTCGTAGGCTGTAAGGTGTCTTCATAAGAAAACTGCCAACCCGAAAACTGACAATACTAGTTTTTATCTTAAATACACTTCTATGCGAGCGAAGGCGCGGTTAAAAACCCGGTCCGCGACGACGACAGTTTTGATGCAAAGCATTTTTTTTAACATTTTTCTGGCCTTTATCGCGATGTCTTTGGAAAAACCAAGGACATAAACCACTTCATATTGGCGGTCTTAATGAATGCTTAAAATGATTTGATTGAATTGGTTTCTCTTTTGCAAATTATTTTGGTACTTACGAGCCCGTTCCGAATAGTTCTTCATAATTTCTAAGTACAAAAATAATTCGCAAAGGAGAAACAATTCAATCAAATAAATTTTAGGTTTTCATTTAGAGGGCCAATATGAATTGGTGTATGTCCCTGGTTTTTACAAAAACATCGCGGTAAAGATGAGAAAAATATAAAAAAAAAAATTCAAATCAATCGGACGAAATATACGGAGCGGCTTTATGCAAGTTATTGCAAGCTCTGTGAAAGAAACGAATACGATATCGGTCATATGGTTTCGATGCGATGAAAACCCTTCAAAACAATGAGCTTTGTTACTCACCCCTCGATGACACGATCCTTACACTCCGTTTATAGATGTACACACTTTTACCTATATATCGTATATCTTACTAGTCTTTAGCCCGTGATTTCACACGCGTGAATGTAATTAATGACTATGTCCCTGGGGAACTGCTCATTCCCAGGGAACAAACAATAGCATATGTCAATGAGCGTTTTTCTCCTTTTTTTTTAGTTCTTTATATTCCTCCAGATGGCGCTGTCTATGTCACCATAGATAAAATGTGTTCCGTAGCAAGCAATGTCAAAGTGGTTTTTCATTTGTTTTTCATCTGTGCAAATTTTGTCTTTGATTCTGTTGCTAAAGTATACGACAGTGCCTTCTAGGAATCGTATTTAACACTAAATTTGACATAAAGAAAAACGCTCATTGAGAAACCTTACCATTACAATAGCGAAAGACTTTTCAAAATCGTTTCACAAGTTCCCAAGATTACCTCCAACAAACAAAGAAACAAACAAATTGTACCCATTTAAAATGTTTGTGTAGATTGGCTAAAGGCGGCTTCTGATGGAGCGAAATAATTTAACGACTGGAAGGCACCGAGCGCAGTACTACAAAGCATACATTGTGTTCATTTTAGTATTACAGACTCCATTATTATGTAAAAATAAAAATGAAAAAATGATACGAGGGTGCCAGAGGTGTTTCTTGTCTTGTCTTGCTTTGTTGTTCTTGAGAACACAATACCAAGACTTAGACGAGACAGAAGAAGAGCCAGAAAATTCTGACGCTGACCGAACTAGTGTTGACAGTGATGCTGATAGTTCTAATGAATAAGTTATTTTTTTTTTTGCATGTTCTAAGAATAATTTAGTTACATACTTACTTCAATGTTCCTACTTTTAAGTTAATTATATAAAAATAAAGCACGAAAAACCGTTATTGTC
Source organism: Ypsolopha sequella (assembly GCA_934047225.1). Classification (NCBI taxonomy): domain Eukaryota; kingdom Metazoa; phylum Arthropoda; class Insecta; order Lepidoptera; family Ypsolophidae; genus Ypsolopha; species Ypsolopha sequella. Next base: position 2,974,950 of record OW204002.1, on the reverse strand, counting down.
GTATTATTTGTTCGTCTGAAAAAAAACCTTATTTAAAAAAAAACAATGGTGCCAGGTCCTTTTTTATGTTTTTTTCATGAATTTGAAAAAAAAACATTTTTTTCTATTTGCAACTCTAACTGTAACCATATGTGTATCTAAAATGTATCGATAGGGTACATCACGCTGGGACGTTGCAGTCGTCAGTGAAACGTAGGTGTACGAGTGCGGATTGAATGTGACTTGCAATTTCACAGTCACAGAATTCATGTCGTGACGATAAATAAAACGTAAGACTAGTTAAACTCTACTTCATTTAGAGCGGATAATTATCCACAATAAATATCAACTACCACACTTAGTCACCGACACAACAAAGACTACGAAAGTCCGTGGCTCTTTTTCATAACAAACTAGCTGGTGAAAAGTGACTGGGAAAATATTTCTTACCTAGAGTAGAAAGTCTGGCTGGATTCCATGCTGGTTTCAAAGAGTAAAAAGTCATGAATGGGCTGAGTAATTTATTGCCCGACTGCGGCGGTGGAAGCTATACTATTTGTCAATGTACACGGCTGCGACTACTGATTCTGTGAAATGAATTGAATTGGTAATAAATCGAGTTTGGTATATAAAATTTCTCTCATGGGCATTAATTTTGTATTTTATGTCGTGGTCAGATCATAGAATTGGGCAGATCGTGACGTATGTAATCGAAAATCTTTCACCAAAAGTAAAAAAATAGACGCGATGACGAGTGGAGCTAAGCGAAGCGTGTTAGGTTGCCGAGCCGAGCGGAGCGAAGTGATTTTTACAGAAATTTGATATGCCTAGGCAGATCATGATATGCCCAATTCTACAATGTGCCGACGACATATACTACATATATTTTATTTTATAAGTATGTCGAGATTAACATTACACACATTAATACAGCTATTCGAGGTACTTCAAGAAAGGACCTTCCCTAGTGGCATAAACTGAGATAAAAGCACTGATTACACCAAACACGCCGCACATATTGGATAGTAGACCCAACTTCCGTAGATTTTGTGGTTGTCCTTGAATAGACTATTATCGCCTTGCTATGCAGACTATTTTAGGTCTTGTCGAAGAGATTTTTATCAGGCGTTGTGATAGTGGCGCAGTAAGGAAAATTAAATGAATGAATGAAAATTAATTCATTTTGAAAGTGAATTATGTATAGATATCACCTGTATTCGTTTGCACTGATATCAAGATGTTTCGATAGCGAAACCGATTGCTTAGTGGCAGGATATCAGTTTCACAAATTATTTTGTGGCGTATGCAGAGCCAAACGCCGTTTCGGCCTCTGTGTCACAAATTGTTATAATAGGTCTTTACATATGTAATTGCCGAAATTTTCTTACAGATTCATGAGCTCATAATTCCTGTAATTAAATGGCTATTTCAATAATTTGTTCTGAAAGTTTATTTCAAGGTTTAACATATACGAATTAAATTTTGGATTTTTGTCTCAGTTTGATTAAAAAAATTACATCTTCAAAAACAGTACGTCCTAAATGCCATCCATTTCCATGATAAGATTCTTAATATTTTTTAACAGCTAACACTTATCAAAAATTAATGCTTAATGTAAGCTTAATGTTGTCTCATTCATACACAAAAAAAGCATAATCTGGATTTGTAATTCCTAAAAAATGCAAAAATATTAGTACTGAAAATTGAACTTCCTTCAAATTCGCTATAGAAAACGGCAATTTCATATGTAACGATCTAATATTTTAAGATTTTAATGTATTTGTTGTACCTTTAGCTTTAAATAAATATTTTTTTGTATCTTATGTAAAGAGGCATTGAATAAAGTTTTATCTATCTATATATTTTGCTTACGCTTGGCCACTAATAAATATAGGGTGTAAATAGACCACGACCTTTAAATAAAACCACATACTCATACTGTAACTCACTGAAGAAAAATACCCGCGCAAATCTTCATAGAAAAAGATATTCATTTTTTTTATTTGTCGTGAAAGGGTAACACGTGATCTGTGACTCGATTCTCCGTATTTGTAACAAAATATTAAGAAATAATTATAACGACCAAAATACAACCTTTAGATAAGACAACGCTAACAATAGTTTGCTATACATGCGTTAATGTATTTTTATTGATAGTATTGTAGCTTCAAAATAATTGGATTTTCCATAAGCGTACTTACTATTTGATTATTTATTAGGAACTTACGGCTGGTATCACGACTAAAGAAAAGCCAATTGTTTTATGGCTATTGTTATATCATTGAAAATATGTTTATGCATATAACAAACTATTTTTAAAAGTTGTCTTAGCTAAAGGCTGTATTTTGGCCGTTATAATTATTTCGTAATATTTTGTTACAAATCCGGAGAAAAGACCATTAAAGTCTGTCTCGCAGAGGAAAAGTCTATTTATGACCGCTACCTGCCTCAATAAACGCTCGTATCTAGGCGCATTATGATTCACGCATTTTTTGTTTGAAACTCAAATATTTCCCAAACCAATCGTTTGCGCGGGTGTGTTTCTTGGGAAAAGTTGTTTTGTATGATCGGTAGAATATGTGGTTTCATTTGAAAGTAACAGTCTAATTACACCATGTATATGACTACAGTACGACAACGATTTGGTGAACCTGATCACTCCTGAACTGAAAGTGACTTCAAAAGCACCAATATTTATCAATATTTATCAAAATTTATACTTTTGATTATCGGCACTATGTGAAACTTGAAACACACTATAAACAGTTAAACTACTGTACGAGTGCTTTTAATTCAAGACCAATATTTATTGATGCTTTAGGCGAAAGTTATGAATAAATATACACTTTATTGCATACACACAAAACAAAACAGAATATTAATTAATGTAAACACTGATCTTTACACAAACGCAATTATTTTAGTTCTAAAATTATTATACTCGCTTCGGAAGTGATAGGTTTCACGGACTTTCTGATGCTGATTCTAAGTTGTATCAATTTGAAACTGTTTTATAAACTGTTCTGAAGTTCGGTTTCAAAACAGTTTCTATACGATCCTTCTTCAAAGAATCAGGTTTCTTTGGAAGTGGAAGTAAGTAGAGGAGCCCACCTGGCCTGCAGTTCTCAACCACTAGTGATTATAATTTTATTTATTTGTCGGTTGCAGTACGAGTTGTCTGGAAGAAATCACTCATAGCGATAAGACTGCTTTTATAGAGTTCTTGCTAAGTACAGTTAGCGAATGCCACGAGATTGTTCTCTAGATAAAAATGTTTGATGTTTACGGTTGTTAATTCTAGTTACTTTGTTATGCTTATCGTTTTTACTTGGAAATGTTATGGCAAGTACTTGACAGTTTTATTTTACGTTTTTGCGTTAAGTTACCTTTAATTTCAAATAATTGTATTCGGTAATTATTGTATACAAGGTGAATTTTTGATCATCGTCCAAATTCATACTGGTGGCTTGGTAAGTGACCAGTATCATGGATCAATAACAATTTTGGTGAAATTCGTAAAATGCACAGGACGCGCGGCAGCGTCAATGGTCTCCTGAACAATATTGCCAACAGGACTGATAGTTCAATCCTGAGACACTGGGTCTCAGGACATATGGACAGAGTCCCAAAGTAGTTTACAGTAATATAGGTTATTTATACTAACATAGTTAATAAGTTGTTTGTAGTACTAACACCTATGGCCTAGTCCGAAATAAAAATATTTGTTTGTTTGTTTGTTTGTTTTGTTTGTTTGTAAAATGAAATTTCGACTCCCCATAGTGATTCACTCGGGAGTGGAACTGAATTTCTATGGGAAGCCGAAATTTCAATTTACGAATTTCACAAAAATTGTTACTGATCCAAGATACTGATCACTTATTAAGCCTCCAGTATGAATTTGGACGATGATCAAAAAGTCACCTTGTATGTATTCGGTACATTTCAAAAATATTTACACCGGTAGATTAACTGGTAGAGTACCAGGGATAAAACATTACAAGCTTAATGTAAACAGTTACGAAATAGTACTAAATATAGTAGCTGGGAGAGAAGAGTAAATAATAAATGTTGGTATAGTAGTCGGCTAAATATTACGCTATAATATAGTAACTCTACTTCTAACTAGCCTAAATGTAGATTCGCTTTACTTGCAAATTACTATGGTGTGAGAATTTCTTCGCCTTTTCTTAAGTCTTGTAAAAAAAGTTGTTCAAGTAACATTGTGTAAATAAATAATATAAAAACGACATGTTCTGTCGAGGGGTTATCAGACGTGTTTGGAGCGTTAACTTAAGGGTCAACTTTAAATGACCATTTCACATTGAGTTACTTGGTCAATCGGTTTAGCAAAAAATAATATAAATATCCGATATGACTAATCTAAAAAATTAAAAATAAACGCAAAAGCGTCATGTTCTCTCGATAGAAAAAAATTACGAAGTAACCTCAAAATTTCATGTTTTGCGAGTATTAAGTTTTTCGTGAGCGCGTGTTTCTTGGTGATCGTAACAGCCACGGCTGGGAGCGCGTTATTTTTAGCTAGAACGAAACGTCATAAAGTTCAGTTCCGATTGATGCAAAATGAGGTGCTCAATCTGACCTTATATGCACCCTTAACTGTCAATCACTCGTACGCCTACTTTTTATTATCTAAACGTAAATAGCTGGTGAGCTGATCGCTGTTCTTTGTTTTTTTCTTTTCAATTCAATAATTAATTAATGAGAGGTGAATTAAAAAATCTAGTAAGCTAAAACCTAAAGTATAGTGAGTAGATGTATCATCATGGATTGTACATATCAGTATTTTTCATAATAACTACCAAATACTGATTAATATTGTAAATGGCCAATACTGCAACACTTCTACAACAAGATTCTATGGTAAGGTTATGAGACAATCAAACCCAGTGGACATTTATGGATACTCACTTTTTGTTTAATCTATCACCAAGGGTTTGCTGTTAGAAATCTCTTTCAGAGATAAGCTCGCCTTTTCCTTAAGCTGTAAGATTACTGATACTTGTAATACGTTTTATTCTTGTGTGCAATAAAGGAATTTGAATTGAACATTTTGGCATATGTACGTACATTCAGTACCCGGTTTCTATTTTAATTATAACAATCCCTTCCTATCACTTATCAAGATATCGCGCCCACATAACAGATATTGCTTAGAATTGACTTGGCATTCTATACTCTTGTTACTCCATACCGAGACGGCCAAAGATAGGTTTGCTGCCACACGAAGGAGATTCAACTTTACGTATTTTAAATTAAGGTTTAAGTCGAACGAAGTTGTTAGATGGCGCTAGTTGTACACTAGGGAAATTATGGAAATAATACGAACGTTTCGGTAGTTGGCAGCCATTTTGTCGGATAAACAATATTTGTAAAGTGCAACCACTGGCTGCATGGAGGTAGAAAATGACTTTTATGTTCTAGCTTGTTATTAGGGTTACACAAAACAACAGAATTTTTTATAAAAAGAATTTCTGACTGACACAGTCAGAAATTCTTTTTATAAAAAAATATATAAAAAATCCGTGGCATAATACGCCAAAAAAGGTAAAAAATTGAGTTGAGGGCTATAGATGAAGGTTTAGGCTGCATCCTGAGAAAAATACGCATGGTAAGGGGGTGTGGCGCTTGCGAACACATGAGATCAAAATTAAGTCTCGTGCGAAACCCAATGTCAAATGTTATCCGTGACTACAAGTTGATCCACCGCCCTATTTTTGCATGTGTTCTATTAGTATGCGGGAGAAGTTTGAGTATGTGTGCCGAATAAGTGGGAGGAAATGTGGAGACATCTAATATACCAAAATCTGTGGTAGACTGTAACTTACTCATATTCGTACCCCAAAAACACACCTTTGACACATCGTGCACATGTTGCACTAGTTTTTTTTCAAGTGCGCTGTGTTGCGTATTCGATAATAAAACATTAAACTGGATTACCTTCCATTTATTGTAAGCAAATTTCGCAAATAATATAATACAATGCGGTGTTACCTTAACACTACGACCGTAGTTGGTTCTACAAAGCGGGAAAATTATGGAGTCGTAGCACTTGTTACGCTGTAGCAAAATGATGGAATCGTAGCACTTGCTACACTGTAGCAAAATGATGGAGTCGTAGCACTTGCACGTAGCAAAAACCAGACGCAAAGCTACGCCCGCGCTATGTGATCCATTGCAAAATGTAGTTTTGTATTGTTTCCCATACATTGCGTACACTGTAGTCGGTTCAAATAGGTATTGTATGTAATATAATATATATATTTAAAGAAGGCTTGACTTATTCACTGACTGACTCAATAACGCCCAGGCCAAACCCCTGGACGTAAAGAGCTGAAACTTTGCACAGAGGTTCTCTCTATAATTTATTATTAAATTTTGAAACTCTCATGGGACCGGGAGAAACGGGATCTACGCAAGCAACGCCGAGGGGCATCCGGTAGTCTAAATATATGAAAGCAAAATATTACCACATAATATAAACATTTTTTCAATGCATGTGCTCGTAAAGGCCCACTTTTTATGCATCAAAACCGAACAGAAAGTCGATTATTTTGCCCTAGGGCTTTATTATATATATTTTTTTAATTTATTTACAATGGTTGGCTAACCTGCAGCCTTTTTTTTGTACCATAAATGTCATACTTTTTTTTTCCACTGTTTAACGGCTCTGGATACAGTCCTTTTGAGCCAATTATAATTTAAAGTTCACAAAATTATATTTGTTTTATTTCCTCACACTATGCATTGAAAAACGTAGTATGATACACGGGCGTAAGAGCAATAAATTACTCTGTTACGTTTAAAACACTCGCGCCCTTGTAGCATAAACTACTATTATTTCTATCTTTATGAAGCCTTCAGATCTATAGGATTTACAAGTTTGAAGTTTGGCAGATAAGAAAGGATTTAACATAATACCGGTTCCCTTTAAAATGTTTGTTATTTATTTGGCGTGGTTGAGTAATTGGGAACAGCTATTTTGAGCTAGCTAGCATAATATATATGAACCACAACCAAACTACCCATAACTTATTTACTCGTACATACTCGTACTTACCTATGTTTACATACTTCGCATTTAGATATATAGTCCATATTTTGTCATTTTTAGGGTTCCATACCCAAAAGGCAAAACGGAGCCCTATTAATGTCACTCTGCTGTCCGTCTGTCTGTCCGTATGTAAGGACACTAACTTTTAGACGGAATGTGATTGAAATCCAGGACAAGAGCTACTCCAGTATAAAAAAAATATAGTAAGTACATAATAAACTGGCCAAGTGCGAGTCAGACTCACGCATAAAGGCTTTCATTACCATCACGGGTACCCTTAAAAAGTATGATAAATAGCAACAACTAGATGCCAAAGCAACATACACCAAGGCGACAAAATTAAGGAAACGACAAAATTAAGGAAATAAAATGGTAGCCCTAGATAAAAAATTCAGCACCGGAACCCAATTTTTATTATTTGTTGTTACGTTAGAGTATGTACAACGTTTTAAACAAATTTTACACATTATGTATCAGCCGAAACAAATGACGTTAAAAATTCTACCTTTTTGAGATTTTTTTGTATGGGGAAAAAATTTTCATTTTATTTTATAATTTGCCTAGGTCACAATCAATCAATCAATCAAATAATGTATTTGTGAAACATAGATTTACATGCGTACATGAAAACAATATTTAACAGTGTGCGTACAAAATGAGGCGTACAAAAATTTCATAAAAACAATAATACAGAATAACAAAACAGTTTTTATATAGATACATTTATCATACCATCATATTTCACATTCATGTCATTAAAATAATAAATTAGACAATATAATAATTCAATTCAATTTAACATAATAATAAACTCAAAAAATGTCGCAGTTATAGAATAATAAAAAGCCCTGTCGAAATGAATAATTTCATTTAACATTTGTCAAGAAACTCAGAAATAGTATAATAGCATTTTTCAATAAGGTATGTGTTATTTCGTGATTTGACGAGGATACAAATGAAACGATGTCTCTCTTGAACAGCTATCTATTAAGACTGACTCGTACAATAAATAATCTACCCTCTTATTACTAACATCCCTCCACCAATATTTAGAGACCTATTTTACAAGTATTTCTTATAAATCTTATAATCTACGGGGACGCGAGGCCGGCGCGATCGCGGTGATCTCGAGTGGTCAGTCTCTGTCTGTACAGACCTTGCAATCACTGGAGCACCTTCATCATTATGAGCAACAGGAGGTGCGGCGGCGACTTCCTCAGCTTCCTGGCAGTCGAGTACTGGGGCTGCAATTGGGGACTGATGACCCTCGTCTGTAATTTCCAAGTCGCTTGTAGGCCCTGCTGGTGCGAGTGCTTGAGACACCGATGGTTGTTGCTCTAATTCTTGTAAGACAGGAGAAGCCACTACTGTACTAGCAGGCGGATCCGAAGATATCGTGTCTGGAGTTGACAGAACGTCAGACGGCGTGCACTCTGTAGTGATCGAAACATCATCTTGCCTCAGCTCAGTCTGTAAATCATTTCTTATTCCACTCTCCCCTTTTAGCTCATGAATTTGATTCTTATGTCTTTTAACAATGCGATGAAAATTTTGCAAGTAAACCAAGTACGCTGATTTTCCAAGTTTCTTCCTAATAACACCTTTAGTCCAAAAAGTTTTTTTATTTTGGTGAGCTTTTACTAATACTAAATCATTTACAAAAAAGTCAATATTTCTTCTTCCTTTATAATATTTAGCCTGGAAAGACTGACTTTCCTTTACATTTTCTACCAGTGCCGTATCGGATGACGAAGATGGTTTTGGATTTAATAAATCCAACCTACATCTAAGTTTTCTACCAAAAAGAACCTCTGCAGGAGACTTATTTGTGGTTGAATGCATCGAATTACGGTAATTAAAAAGGAACTCATTTAATTTTGTGTTTATGTTACTATTACTCGTGCCAGAAATGATAATAGCTTTTAATGCCTTCTTGATAATTTTAACGTAACTTTCCGCCTGTCCATTACTAGCTGGATGGTACACGGGTGACGTCAGATGAGTAATACCATTACTTGTACAAAAATACTCAAATTCGGACGAAACAAAAGATGTCCCGTTATCGGTACAATTAGTATTAATTAATCCAAATGTTGCCATTAAATCGCATAACTTTTGAATCACTATCTTTGACCCATAACCCGAACTAACATCATACACTTGTACCCACTTAGAATACGCGTCCACTACCACTAAATATACCCTATTATTAAATGGCCCTAAAAAGTCCAGGTGCACCCTGTACCAGGGCTCATCGGGATACGGCCAGGGTGTGAGGGGGCTGCGCTGCGGGGTGGGCCGTAACTGTGTGCACACGTCACAACTCAATACCGCTCGCTCAACTTCCGAACTCATGCCGGGCCACCAGAACCGAGTGCGTGCCTCAGCCTTCATTTTTACAACCCCCAAATGACCGCTATGCAACTCCTTAATTATGTCTTGTCTGCACAAAACAGGAATTACTAATTTTGTGCCTCTCATTAAACAACCCTTCTCGACTGCTAATTCAAACCGACACCCATAATAAGGTCGAAGTATTTTATCCGACACTTTTTCGGGCCACCCTACCTGCGTGTATTTCACAACCTGGGATAAAATATTATCAGTTTCAGTTAAACGCCTCACCTCGCTTAGAGATAAAGGAGCTGAACTAGCATTCCACACAAAATTGACATAACACGCTTCCTCAACAATCCGTTCATAAGATAAAGGAACCGGTTCGCTAATACTTTGTGTATTTTCAATACGTGGTGGCTGTGACGTCATCGGTGACATGGAGCGACTAAGATAATCAGCACAGTTGTCTGCACTACAGACATACTCGATCGTATAGTTATAGGCAGACAAAAACAATGCATATCGCTGAAGTCTGTTAGCTGACACTTCCGGAATACCTTTTTCTGGATGAAAAATTGAAAGTAAAGGTTTATGATCAGTTCTCAATATAAACGGGTCTGCTCTCCCGTATAAATATTGGTGATATTTGCGAACACCAAATACTATCGCGGTCGCCTCTTTTTGAATTTGGCTATATTGCTTTTCAGCCGAGTTCAATGACCTAGACGCATAGGACACCGGTCGTTCAATGCCATCTTTATCAATCTGTGAAAGTAAACTCCCTAATCCAAAAGGCGACGCATCCACCGTTAAAATTATTCGTGCGTCCGGGTTAAAATGCGCTAACGTTTTATCTGATGTTAAATCATTTTTTATGGAAATAAATGCATTTTCATGACTTTTATCCCAATGCCATTTAATATTTTTTTGTAATAATTCATGCAAAGGAGCTAAAATAGAAGACGCGTTCTTTACGAAATTCCTATAGTAATTTACCAACCCTAAAAAGGATTTCAATTCTGTAACGTTTTCCGGTCTTTTAGCATTACAAATACTTTTTACCTTTTCCGGACATTTATGTATCCCATTTTTATCAATAATAAAACCTAAATAAGAAACGGAATCTTGAAAGAAATCACATTTTTCTTGTTTTAAAACAAGCCCCGCAGTTTCTAGCCTTTTAAAAACCTCTTTCAGCCTAAACATGTGTTCGCTCCTTGTTCGTCCTGTTACCAGGATATCATCCAAGAACTGAAGGACCCCGTCCTGCAAGGACGAAGGACGACCATCTGCATCTGGACCAGATAGAATATTTTCTAACGTACGTTGAAAAATAGCGGGTGCGCTAGAGAGACCAAAAACCAACCTTGTGTATTTATACAACCCTTTATGAGTATTTATGCAAGTGAGGTCCTGGGAATCCTTGCTTAGAACCAGTTGATTATATGCTCCAGACAAATCCAGCTTAGTGAACTGGACCCCATTGTGTAACTTACAAAATAACTCCTCAATCCGAGGAAGAGGATATTTTTCTATCAATAATTGTTTATTTAAAGAGACAGAATAGTCCGCACACAATCTTATTTTACCATCATTTCTCAGTACCGGTACAATCGGACTTGCATAGTCTGAAAATGTAACAGGCACAATTATACCTGAACTCTCCAGTCTGTCGATTTCTTCGTCTAATTTAGATTTAAGCGCAAACGGTACGGGTCGCGCCTTAAAATAAAATGGGGAACTATGTGGCTTCAATTTAAGTTTCACCTCCATATCACGACAGCAACCCAAATCATTAGAAAATAACCGGGGATATTTCTTTGTAAAGAAATCAATATTTTCATTTTCAGTAGCCTTACATTGATTAATGGGACAAATGTGTAACTTGAATTTTGAAATAAAATCTCGACCTAGTAACGGAGAGCCACCATTTTTAATGACAAATACCTGGATATCTTCAGTTTGAGAACGGAAAGAAAAAGGTAGGGATATAGTTCCTAATGTTTCTATAGAACTTCCGTTATAACTTTGCAAAATCTTTCTACTCTTCCGTAACGGATAATTTGCGAAATATTTATGATAAATTGAGTCGGAAAATGCCGTAACTGCCGAGCCGGTGTCCACCTCAAAGCTCAATTTAATATCATCCACCATTATTGATTCCTGCATAGGTTCTCCCAGAAAACTACGGATGTTAAAAAGTAACCGCTTACCATCATCGCCATCATCCGAACAACACTGTAAGAAATGTTGATTTCCACTTATCACCTTATTGCTACCGCAAACACGTTTCATATGGCCCTTTATACCGCACTTCCTACAAAATGCATTTTTAAAACGGCACTTTTTATTGTTATGACCAAAATATCCGCACACTGAACACTGTTCGGAAGAACGTGATGTCGCCGCAGAAGCTGAGCTGCCCTCGTTGTCACGATACTTCGCGCCGCTCGATGAGGACGAAGCACGGTCACGCGCAGCCATCTTGTATATATCGACGACGGGAGCAAGCACCGGCGCGTTCACAACATGACGGGCTCCTTCTCTCGCACAGCGTACGCCTTCAGCCAACTGTAACGCCTTTTGCAGCGTCAGCTGATCTATGGGCTCGTTGAACAACCGATCACGCTCGGGACCATAGGCCATACCGAGCACAAACCGGTCTCGTAATGTGTCTTCCAGTGACGTCACAGGGAAGCCACATTCCATGGCCAAGCCTCGTACACGCGCTGACCACTGCGCTAAGGATTCTTCCGGTTTTTGAACGGCACAATGGAAGTTGTGACGTTCCGCAAAAGTACACTTCTTTGTTCGAAAATGGCCGTCGAACAGGTTGATAACCTCTGCATAGGTTAGGGTACCGACATCTTTAGGAAGTGCTAAATCCCTGATGAGTCTGTAAGTAGTTTCATATAAACTACTGAGTAAGATAGCTCGCCGTTTTGCTCCTGATTTGTCTGTTTCGCTGGTAATTTCATTCGCCAGGAACCATTGTTGCAGTTGACCTTTGAACAGCACCCATTCTTGTGTTTCGTGATTAAACACATTTAACACGCCAAATGTTCCTGATGCCATTATCACCAAGTAGAAATGGTTATAATTAAATCACACGCGTAAAGTTCGGACTGCGCCACTGTTATTTCGTGATTTGACGAGGATACAAATGAAACGACGTCTCTCTTGAACAGCTATCTATTAAGACTGACTCGTACAATAAATAATCTACCCTCTTATTACTAACAGTATGTCCAAAGTTTGTATTTAAAATGTATCAAGTCCAGGTCTTTTATTTCACGAGGCAAGTTGTTATAGATCACAGTAACACATCTTTTATTTCATGAGGCAAGTTGTTATATATTACAGTAACACATCTTTTATTTCATGAGGCAAGTTGTTATAGATCACAGTAACACATCTTTTATTTCATGAGGCAAGTTGTTATAGATCACAGTAACACATCTTTTATTTCATGAGGCAAGTTGTTATAGATCACAGTAACACATCTTTTATTTCATGAGGCAAGTTGTTATAGATCACAGTAACACATCTTTTATTTCATGAGGCAAGTTGTTATAGATCACAGTAACACATCTTTTATTTCATGAGGCAAGTTGTTATAGATCACAGTAACACATCTTCTGTAAAAGTTCCCACTGTGTACTTTTAACGGTTGAGTTGTAGACCCCTGTGACAGACCGACAGCGGAGGCTTAGTAATAAGGCTACGTTTGGCACCCTTCGATTATGGAACCCTAAAAACGATGTTGACTCGTAGCTCCATAGTCACCAGAGTGTACTAGCTACCGACATCACTTCAATTGTTATACGAATGTACAGAGCTGAAAACGTCCCGAACTCTAACAGATAATGTTCCAAACACTGGGCGCGTACTTGTTAAATGCAACGACTGTTGGTATCGATAAATGCGTCTATAACATACATACTCACGCGTGTCTCCCAGAGGGGTTAGAGAGACTACAGGTTTCCATCTGCTACGATCCTGACACACTTCTTTCGCCTCTCTCACAGTCATCAATCTAGCCATACAAGCTCTTCTATTCCGGGTATTTTTGACATTGCCCATCTCCAGTTTGTCGCCAAATAGGTTGGTTATCTTTTCCAAAAAGAAAAAAAAAATGATTAAGTGCAATATTTAAAACTATTGTGGTTATATCAAATAAATTAATATTAAATTTTATACTAATATAAGCGGCGGTAATTCAGAGGTAGAACGTGGGCCCCTCAATCTTGAGATCCAGGTTCGCTCCCCGGTCGGGCATGCACCAATGAGTTTTTCGTAATTTATGTGCATAGTATTTGTTATTGCTTACCACTTGCAGAACGGTGAAGTAAATTATCGTAAGGAAACCTACATGCCCTAAAAAGCGTGTATTTGTGGCCGAAGCTCACCACTCATCACGTTGGGACGTAATGATCGTCGGTGAAACGCGGTTGTCCTGAGTATGGACTGTGACTTACATTTCACAGTTCACACTCGTAACACCTCTGATACTCCCTTTGGGATTCATATTATGACGATATATTTGTATATTTATTTTATAATAATATGTGCCAAATCATTGGAATAGTACATTACTGCAGCGGCAGGCAAGTAAGGCATTGGTATACATAGGATAGTGCGTTTCTCACACAATGCTCGTATATTCAGACAATGAGTAAAGTACGTTTTTACTTTTTACAATGAAAAAGTTGATATGCTAGGTACTTTTAGTAGGAAAGGTATCTACTAAAGTAAAATTTAGCTTGGCGTCTAGATATTCACTGTCTTGTGCTTCATTCAAAATATTTTCATCCCACTCTATTTCTTCGCTTGAGCTCATTTTAATCGAGAAATACTAGTCCAATAAAATTTTCACGTTTCGTGCGCTGTTTTTTTTTGCGTTACCTCATTTGTATTCAGCCAGTTACATTAATAAAACCTCTATGCACATTGAAATCGCTGGTGAGTAAACGTAACAAAACCTCATTCCATATTCAAATAACACGGCAAATATGGATTTTCATACTAATATTGCCAGCCGCTGATGGCTTGTTTTTCACCACTTCTAGAAGATAGATTTATTTCGAACAAGGTTCTTTAAATGCTTATAAAATAAATAAGATTTAAAAAAAAAGGTTCTTTAAATTATGATTGTATTACATGCTTGTTTGACAAAAAACATTTTAATAATTAAGTAATTCGTGTTTCTGAAAAAGTTGACTCATAGTTACCAAATTAATTTAAGTTGCCTTATCAAATACGCAACGACAGCAAATAAAATAACAACAACTAAGAATCAAGTACTATTGCAATTATTGTCACATGTTCCGAAACTGCTTCAGCGGAACTTTCCCTTAAAGTACTTAGTACATAAATTAAACAAAACAATAAATTCCCAAATTCAACACATAAAACCATTACTTGTGCGGTGACCGCCAGAATACTAAGCAGGGCAAAATGGCGGACAATCAGGCGGGCAGTCAGTCCTCCTTATCAACTACCTAATGGCTCTATTTACATTCAGACCGTCGGACGCGCTGATAATAAAATTCATCTCGAAACGGGCGGTAGGGCAGAAATTAATATTTTGTTGATCGTGATAAAAGTTATAGATACGTTTGTTTGGCGAAACTACGTCTTATACTTGGTACACTGAACAAAATTTGTAAGTCAACAGTTTATTTCAAGCCAATATGCAGCGCAGGGCGTGCGCAAAGGTACGGACCTCAATGTATATTCATTATTGCTCGAGCTTCTTCTCCGCGGGCTACAACCCGCGGGTCCGGAGGGGGCCGCCAGTATGGAGGTTGGCGGCTGCGGAGACTAAGTCTTCTGAGGCCGTCGGTGGTAACGTCACCGACAGCCCAGTCCGTCTTCAGTCTCCGCTGTCAGCCAATATACAAAGAGGTTTAAAGAATTTATTGAAAAAGGCATTACTTTGCGAAAGTCCATCATGAATTTGTGGATATATTAATAATTTGCAATCTTCCGCTAAACACTCATATCATGCTATTCAAAATGCAGACTCAAGCACCGCCCGCCCTCCCGCATAAAACTTGCACAAGCAAAACAAGCAGTACGAGCACAAAATAAAGCAATCTTAAATAACAAGTAAGAAAACTTATCGACACGTGTTTCGCCTCTAAACGAGGTATCCTCGGGATGTGTTGTCCGCCTGACCCGAGCACAAAAAAAAACACAAATTCAAAGGTGTTAAACGTCAGCGCTTAGCGAAAAGTGCATTACTTAACTTTGTTTTTCTTGTTAAGTAATAACAAATTGAAAAGCATTTCGGTCTGTGGCAATTGACGCCAATAGTGCAGTATTAGTGAGAATTATAAGGCAAGAGCTTGAAATTGTATACACAATCAGTCATGATCGTTTCAAAACCAACTTAAAATGCCGTTTTATTTTTGTTTGGACAAGATCATGAGTAATTGTGCATTAAATTTCAAACTCGTGCTTTTTAAACACCACTAATACTGAACTTTTGGCGTCAACTGCCACATACCAAAAGGTTTTTAAATTTTTAACTTCTAAACAAGAAAAACAAAGTTAAGTTATGTCCTTTGCGCTAAGCGACTGACGTTTAACTTTAACTTAAACAACAATAAAACAGGTAGTTAAATACGTAAATATTACATACATATACATATTAAAAATATTAACAGAGTACAAAAAAAGGGTTAAAAATCAGGTTCAAAATATTATATATAAAAGAAAAGGGCATATTGCTGCAAAACATTTCACTTTGTGGCACTGATTTACAATTATTTGTTTACTAACACACCTACGAAAACCAGTGGCTTGGAAAAAAGCTGAAAATTGTAATTGTCTTAACTATATTACTGCTTTCAGGATTTATTTTGTAGCCACTTTGATGTATTTTACTGGGAAAAAGTAACTGAGTATAATTCGAGCACTTAGAATGTGTTTTGTTCTTGTAACCTGTCTTTTAGCGTCCAGACAAAAAAGGAAATACGAGCAGGTAATGCGGTGGGCAAGAGGTAAAATAAAATTTGTTTGACACACACAAATGGACCGGTTCGGTGTTTAAAATCAACTATTACACACTAGTGGACGTCTCGCAGCGTTGTTCGCGTGGGTCCTGTTTTCTTCGATCCAGTGGGAACTCCCTAAAATCCCTTCTTAGCGCGCGTCTACGTCATACAAGAAACCTACAGTCCAAATTTAATGATCATAGGCCCAGCCGTTTGGTCTAGGCGTTGATAGATTAGTCTACCTATACCTATACATATAGACAACACAAAACGGTCTTACTGTCTCTCGAAACAAAAGTTGACGCGAAGAAGTTTGTGTGGTCTATGGTCTATGCTGTTGCGCTTATGAACTAATCGTGTCTACAAACTTTTTACTTGTCTATTGTCACCGTGTCTAGAAACTTTTAACTTGTCGCGTTTGCAATGGCGGCGTAGTATAACGCCTCAATCACATTAAATTATCTATTTTTTCAAACATTTTTGTCTTTCCAGGGACTTCCGCAAAGATAAGTCCGTGGTTACAAGCCACGGCCGAAGTCCACCATCAGTAAATAGGTGCCAACGTCGTCTCTACAGACAGAGCCAAGAAATTATTGTTGGCATATCTTTTAATAATCCTTTATTTGCCTTTTACGTCATCCACGAGAAGACATGGAGTGACAATGTTATTTTTAGATGACTTTGCCACACGTCACATTTTTAGATAACTTTGCCACACGTCACATTTTTAGATGACGTTGCCACACGCCACATTTTAAGATGTCGTTGCCACACGCCACATTTTTAGATGACGTTGCCACACGTCACATTTTTAGATAACTTTGCCACACGTCACATTTTTAGATAACTTTGCCACACGTCACATTTTTAGATGACGTTGCCACACGCCACATTTTTAGATGACGTTGCCACACGTCACATTTCATCTTGCTGAAAATGTACCCTGTAAAACAATAGCAAAATAAGCACATAAAAAGTTAATAAAGGTTCGTTTTTAACATCCACAGTCAAAATCACCAACATTATCATCTACGAAAAGTGCCTTTTCTAAATTCGAAAGGCAAAGACACGTTCCAAACCCTCCGCGAAAACCAGGAAGACTCTTACCAACGTGGAATAGGATAGCTTTTTGATTAGCACAAGCCTCTGATTTTAGTAGCTCCTGAATCGGTTTCTGCGGAAATTGAATGCTCGTTTTGATCAGAAACGCTTCCTGTGAATTTCTATCTATTTGTGGAGTTAGTTCCATGAAGAATACTTTAGAGGTTCTATCTGATTTGTTAATCGGAAATGGTGTTATAATGAACAATTTTTTGAAATGTGACAAAAAGTAGGAAATAAACTTGTCCCCTTAGAGGTAACGGTTGGAAGAATTTCCGAAGTTCAGTGTCGAAAATAAATGAAAATATCGTTTAAGAGAAAGCTTTTAAAACCCATGCTTCTGATGCAGCTACGTAAAATTAAATACATAGTGAATAACGTGAAAACATTCTTAGATAAATATATAATTAAAAAAATATATTAAACTTATCTACTTGCAGGAGGACGAATTCGTGCAACATATGACAACAGTTTTTATTGTTATATTTTTTAACTGAAGCAGACAGGTTATTTAAAAATTCAAATGCCACAAAAGTAGCTCCCGGTCGAAAGCATTACTTTCTGTAATTTTAATAATGAAGGTAACTTATTTTGAAATAAAGAATTTTAAATTTTTTTTTTTTTTTTTTTTTATTGAACAAGAGCAAATTTTAAGGGCGGATAAAAAAAATAGTTAACCAATCTAAACACGATCTTAAAATTTACGTATTTATAATTATAATTGAAATATAATTAAATATATTATCGAATCCCCGATTGGGATTCAGAGGTGCTTTGAGTATGAACTTTGAAATGCAGGTCACCGTTTACACTCGGTACACCTGCGTTTCACCGACGATTATTATGACCCAACGTGATAAGTGGTGAAAAACCTATCGCCGTTCTTCGTGCACAAATACACGCTTTTAAGGGCATGCAGGTTTCCTTACGATGTTTTCCTTCACCGTTCAGCAAATGGCAAGTAAGAAAACATACTACGCAAATAAATTCCGAAAAACTCATTGGCGCATGCCCGACCGGGGATTGAACTTGGATCTCAAGATTGAGAGGCCAAGCGTTCTACCCCTGAGCTACCGCTGCTTTTATTATTACAATCATAATATAACACAATAATATTATTTGATATACTCTAAAGGTAATTACAAAATCAAAATCGGTTTTATAAGTACCTAAATTGTTTTGTTCGATGTCAAAAGCATCGGCTTTATGGTTGTAATTTTTAATAAAAATTACAACACCGCGGTGTTTGTAACAGTGATTCTGTGCTGTGATTGGCCCAATTTATTATAATACCGCAAAGATAACCAATCAGAGATTAAAATTTCTTTTGGCCTAATAAACCTTGTCACCAAACAACGATAAAACTCTGAATTCACAGTCTATGTTACTTTCACTATAAGTTTACTGTTTGCAACGTGATTTAGTAACTGTTCTAAGCATAGATTTAGAATGTACAAGATAAAAAATGTAGTAGAGAAAATGATACCAAAAAATTACTATGACATTACTATTACACTTACTATTTAACTTAATATTTTAGACAATCCTGCATATAAGTACTAAATATAACAAAGAAAATCAATACGTTATTGTGAAAACTTTTTTTTGAGCCGATTAATACGAGAAATTGGGCAAAATGTGGTTCAAAACATTCTAATTACAAAATCATATTTACCTGAGAAATGTGCAATTATTTGGGTTATTTCTCCTTGTCACATCACAATTACTCACTGCACAAGATAAAACAATCACTATTTATCAATTTAGTTACGTATTGTTCGCAAACATCGACGAGAATCACGAGCAAAGGAAGCAACCAATCAGAAGAGATATGGACAAGGGATCGCTGGCCAGCGCACGTGTTCGAGCTACCTGCTAACTCGCGACCTTGAGATGTCATTACCTCGTCGCACCTCCTCAAGTTTCACCTCTCCGCGCTCCATTTCTAATCGTGTAAATAGGCACTAATTAAGAGTTTAGTTTTAAGGATATAAATAGAGCAATTTGATTGGAAAATTACAGTTCACATTTGGAATCAGTACAAGCAACAAGTCTTCTTATTTACCACCCTACGCCCTGCAATAATAGTGGGCTATACCACATCGAAGGAGCCCACACATATTATTTAAATATTATTATAAAATCCGCAATCACACCGCGGGACGCTATGGGCACTTACTCGACAAAATATTGACAGCGGTTCTTTGTTGTGCATCTCTTTCTCTCTTGCAAGGTGTTCATAAAGGTAGGACATCTCTTTTACACGCTATGGACGTATTTTAAGCGCAGCAAATCCTATGTTTATGGTCCTAAGCATAGGCTTTTATTTTGATCGAGGGCAAAGCCGAACCATTGTTTCTTTTAAAATTAGAATGTTGACTTATATTTGCGAATTTTGCATGGCATACATAATTTTTCTCTAATTGGCATTTTCGCTTTATCGAATCGCAGGAAATGTTTGGTATAGAATCTGAATTTTAACGTGGTCGCAAACAGCGGATACGTTGCAATCAAGTCTCTTCATGCATCTGGAAGGTAATTCCTCGTCTGTCAAATTAGTCTTCTCGACCGTAAAACCTGTTTTATCTGTCAAACTCCATGAATTTTAAGCTAGAGTTTTAGAAATCTCACTTCGACTGTTTCTCCGGAACAACACCCTTGTCAATCTCGTCGATACGTTCCGTTTCATCTCACCAATGTCACTCTTGCCACTGTCACACAGATGGAATATACACCGGAGGTATTTAATGGCTTCCATCGGCGATCGAATAGGAGGATGGAAAATTTGTTCTACGGAAAATGGATGTTTTTGTGCTTTATTTCCGGCAAAGCAGGAACCGTCCGTTCCGTCATACCTTACACAAATGGCAAGGACTCGGTGACGTTTCAACCGCTTGTAGGTAGAATCATGCACCATCCGGTTGACCTGCCTTTTGTTGTGTCTTAACTCACCCTGACAAAGGCAGTCTAAAACTGTTGAAACTGGTTGGCTGCCGGTCATAGTATTTATTAAGGTGTGGCGTTTGCTTACATCGGGAATTCTTCTCGAGTTTAGTTGGACTTTATGAAATATAAATAATTTACAACTAATATTAACCGTGTCTAAAGTTTGATTGAAGATGTCGTGTCAATGCCTGTCGTGGTCAAGCCATGGGTAAGTAAGTACTAACACCCAAGTACCTAAACTAAAAACCTATCTTAGAAAATGTTCTTTTATTTAGTTAGTTCTGTTATTTAGCATCCCCAAACCACGCTACACTGCTCCGATACCTGCGACTGACAGTTTCGTTTCGACAGAAACTTTTCTTTGTTAAGCAGTTTGCAGCTTCGCAAGGCGGGCAGCGGGGCGGGCGGCGGGCGAAGCAAGAGCGTTCCCACAACTTATCTTGTTAGTTTCCGAGACAAATTCACCGCAGAATAGGGATGGGATTCAGCCGGATATTCGTATTTGGTAGGCAAAGTGTTGACAAGGCTGCTTGCGCGATTGTGTGATGATATCAATACGAAGGTTTACCTTTTTTTTAAAGTCATACATAATGGTGTTACGCTTGTTCACTACCGCGCCTGATGAGACCTAGGATGAAAAGCGTTCAGCTACTCACCCTGAAAGTAGGAGAGTGAAAGCAGGCGAGGCGTTAATCAGTCTGTCCAGGGACTTCCGTAAAATTTACGGAAATCCGTAACGGATGAATGAATGATTGATGCCTGTAAAAATGCCTGTAAAATGAAAATGCCTGTAAAAACTCTCCTGGTACAGTTTCTCATGACCTCATGCTTGAACATGACGAGTCATGAGAGTGGTGACAGTCATGGCCAAACCCTGCCACCAGTTGAATTGGAAGGGTTTGTCAGTTAGTTGGGTTTTGTTTTAACTGTCCAGGCATATATGCAGTAAAGTTTACGCCTCAAGAAGGCTCCTTTTAATGCTCCTTAAATATAATGGCCACAAATAAGCGAGATAGAGAACGCAGTTCCATCAGTGAACGTATAAACAGTGCTAGATAAGATTTGTATTCTTTTATTTTGCTTCGGATTATACGTATAAATATTGTTTTTGGACCAAAATTGAAAACTGGTGATTGGATAAAATTACTTATTATTCATACGCTCTACAAACTAGGCATGTCAGTCATTATTACATGACTTTCCAGTAGAAGGCAGGATTTTTTTTCAATATTGACAATAGGATGTTACCACAACAGTTTTTTGTGCATATTTTAGATATCTGTGACTTGCATTTCAAGGAAACTTTCATTACTAGGAAAACACCTCTGACATCCCCTCGGGAATCATGTCGTGACAATGTTTTTTTATATTATAGTTTTTATTTTTAACCAAAATGAAGAAAATTCTTGATTTTTTTTGTTCCCTATTTTAGGATTTTAATATTTGGGGTATCAAAGGGCGTGTATTTTAAAGTCGATTATTCGAATTCGGTCAGTTACATATTTTTCCCCGAATTTTCAGTTTAGATCTATACATCAATTTTCCCAAACGTCCATTTACCAGAAAGTTCATTTCAAAATATTTAAAGCTATCCGTTATTCGGTTACGTCCCTATCACCAACTAAATTCCTTGTTCGGTGTCTGTCTTCAGATTGAATTATAGCTCCATCTTCTCTTTGTATTTCTTTCAAATAGTGTACATTGCTTCTATTTTGGGCGCCATTTGTGATGCAAATTTCGGACAATATTGTTTTGTGTACTTCAAAGCCTCTTTTATATTTTTGAGACACTCTTGTTTAGAATTTTAAAGAGGTTTGCTCGATTGTTATATTTATAATTTGTAAGTAACAATGTTTTGGGTTCAAAATTAATCTTCGATTTATCCTCGAGAGAGGAGAAGTATTTTAAAAATAATAGAGAATAGAAGATAGATGATCGCACACATACTCAGACACGACTATTTTATAACAAACTTAGAAGAGAGAAGAATATAAAGAAAGAGCGGAAGAGGAAGACCCTGCAGGAGTAATGAGGACCAATGAAAAGAAAAGGCTGGAATCGTATCATACCAAGAGCTGAAGAAATTGGCAACAAATAAAACTCAACAATACGAAGACCTCTATTCAAATTCAAAGTGTATGTAGTTGGCCTTTGTCAACCAAACTCCAAGTAAAATAGTGAACACATGAACATACACGCATCCATGCAAAACTAAACTACATGCACCCAAGTAAAGCTGGACTCGAACTAGCGTAAGTAATACTACACCTAAACATAACCAAATCAACGCTCTCCATTTCACATCCGAGGACTGGGTAACATAACACTCCATCACTCCGTCTATAACACACATTGATATCAATGCAAGCATGAAGCGCGCACACACATGCAAATCCAGTAAACCGAAAACCGATCGCTGCTCAATCCGAATGTCCCAATTAACGTTAACAAGCAGTGCAAATGTATAAGTGGGTGGGCTTGGATCCGCGGAGCGTGGAGCGGGGCGGGGAGCGGTGGCAGTTCAAAATAATAGGTCCTCACCTATGAATTTGCCGAAATTTGTCCTGTAATTCAATAGCTATTACCATTATTTCTTTTATGTTTGAAAGTTAATTTCATGGTTTTACATCTACGTATTAAATTTTGTTTTTACTATCAGTTTGACAACCAAAATTAAAATTTCAAAAACAGTTCGTCCTAAATGCCATCCATTTCTATGATAAGATTCGTTATCATTTTTTACAGCTCACACTTTTCAAAAATTAAATGAATGTTGCTGTTAGCTTAACGTTGTCTTATTCATACACAAAAGAAATCACATAATTTGGATTTGTAATTCCTAAAAAAAATGCAAAAATGTTAGTACTGAAAATTGAGTTTCCTTCAAATTCTCTATAGAAAACGGCAATTTCTTATATAAAGACCTAATATTTCTTTTGTCAAAATAACATTGTAGTGGAACTTATTTGTTAATTTTCGAACACAATTTGATGATAAGAAAAGTAAAAGCAAAATTATTTTGCAACGATGTAGTGGATGTGTTCTAGCTACCAATCTTGTTTAGCAGCTTTGCTGAATATTTTTGACTTACAATGTGACATAATCAGACTATAATCAATAAAAAATCCAATTTATGTAACAATATAGCAGTAAAAGAACTATATGCCTGAGTGTGAGTGTTTCAATAATTAATTGAAGTTTTAATAAAACTTCATTTAAAAAATTTTAATCGATTTGAAAAATAAAATAGACATAATATTGAGTAATTATTGACGCAATTTCAACACTATTAAATCGCCTATCTAAGCCATAACCCTGTGTGGCCAATTTGCGTTTCATCATATGTATACATAGGTATGTTTATTTATATTTATATCTATATACATGTTATCATTTCACCATAGTTAAGCTGCTGATACACTAGAAATATTTAGTTTCTTGTCCGGAATCTTCCATGATCTTTTTGAAATCTCACAAAAACACGATATCCTTTTTTTTGTACGTTTTCTTGCCTATTTTTTTTCTTTTTACTCATAGAAAGTAAGAGAAATCCATGAAAGTATCCATGAAACCACATATTCAACTGATCATACTGAACAATATTCTAAACGTGCCAATGATATATAAAATTAGGCCTGCTCAATCATACATTACAGTATAGGTTTTCAAAATTGGTAAAGGGAAAGTGAAAATATTGTTTCATTTCCGCAGTTATGTTTCTTTGGAACACTTGTTCAGTATGAACAGTGGATTATGTAATTTCATTTAAAGATACCAGTCCGTGTACATCCGGTATGAAAACGAGTATTATAATTGACGTTACTTTGCGGAAGTCTACATCAACTTGTGGATATATTAATAATTTGAAATATTCCACTAAACACTCTAACATGCTATTCAAAATGCAGACTCAAGCACTTCCAATTCTCCCATATAAAACATTCAGATGCAAACAGTACGACCATAAACATAATGCAATCTTAAATAACAAGCAAAAAACCTATCGACACCTGCCTCAGAGACGAAACACGTGTCGATAAGTTTTCTTGCTTCTTATTTAAGATTGTTTTATATTCATACTCATATTGCTTGCATGTGCAGTTATATGCGGGAGGGCGGGCGCCGCCGCCACCGTTACAGTTCATGAAAACATCTCTAATTTTATATATTTTTGTTTTATGTATTTTGTACATTATGCTGGACCAAAATTTAATATATTTTGTCCTAGAAAAACTGTAAATGTAGTAGTCTAAAAATTGTTATTGTCTTGTTAAAAATTGTATTCTTTTTATATCATATATTGTTTTTTACTTGGAATATAAAAAATATTTTATTAATAAAGAAAATTAAATAACGAATAATTTACGTAAAACTAAATAATCCTATATGTATAATGACTTGAACAAACTATTAGACCTAAAAATAAATATGTCGGCGAAAATGATTAAAAGGAGCTGATTTGACTTTTGAGGCACAGCACGTGGTTGCCGCGCCATCGGGGGCCGCCGGTGTCGCGCGCGCGCGCTCACGGAACGTCGGGGCGGCCGCATGGTCGAGCTCGAGCGGCAGTGTTCGCTGGGAGCGCGCCCGATGCATTTCTCCGACGGATCGTTTGCCTCTTAAGTTGATATAAAATTTGTGTGTTATTGGATTAAATCACGTGAACTTTGTAACCCGGATATTTTAATATAATAGACTGCCTCCGGTTAGGATAGGTGTACGTTTATTCGACATCAGAAGTGTGATCCAGGACCCGGAAGCGCTCTGGAAGTGGTGCCGTGAGTGACAATGAGTGAACACGACACAACTGAGCCCGACCACCACGAGGCCAGCGCGAATATGGACCATGCCGAAAGTGCGGGCGCAGGCGAGTCCGGCGCGTTACTGCAGCTACTGCGCGGGCTGGCTAGAGGGCTGCAGCCGCCCGTGCCCGCTCCGGCAGCGCTTATCAAGTTCGACCCTGACGATCCGGATGCTGACATCGAGGGCTGGTGTAAGATTAATGAGGTTATTGTGAAGCACAAGGATCTCAAAGGTACCGAATTATTATTACCGTTAATGAAAGCATTGCGTGGACGAGCTGCCACGTGCCTTACGAAGATACAGCCCGATTGCATAACGTGGGAAAATGTAAAAAATACTCTGATCGCAAAGTTTGCAAAACCCATGCTTATGCAAGATTACTTCGATCGCATTATTAAATTTAAAATGCAGGATAAAGAAACCGCCGCGGATGCAGGATTGCGCCTTTGGCATCTGATTGAGACAATACCTAAAATCGAATTGAACGATGAGGTAATTACCGGCTTCGCTGTGTCCATTCTATCTAATTCCGATCATATTTTAAGACGTGAATTAAATTCGCATACTATAACTTCAAAGACGCAGCTGTGTCGCATATTACGTGGGGTATCAATGAAGCGACAAAATGAGGATACGACTACGCACATCGAGAATAAGCGCCCGCGATTCAATAACAGTCAGCGCCCGGTTACTTTTACTGGTACTTGCCATCGCTGTGGTGAGGTAGGCCATAAAATCATGAATTGTCCTCAAAGCCGTTACGAAAGTTCCCAGATTAGCAGACCATCCACATCACGATTTGTGCCATTGACGGCCATGGTAGCACCCCCGCGCCACGAAGAGAAGCGGCCGGTGACGTGCTACGCGTGCGGCAAGCAGGGACACGTTGCCAGCTCCTGCGCAGCTGCCACCGCTCTCCGCGACTCCAACCAAGCCCCTAGAAAGGAGGTCAAGCTGTGCAACAAGCGGGCTGTTACTGGTGAGCTACATGTTGCAGGTATGAGTTGTCGCTTTCTTTTTGACTCCGGTTCAGAGTGTTCTCTTATAAAAAAAAAGTCTCGCAGAAAAACTAGATGGAGTGTTACTTTACAACACTGTAGTACTAGTAGGTATAGGTAATTCTGACGTAAAGTGCACTAAACAAATGAGATGTTCAATTAACGTCCAAGGTCTCACCTTGAAAATTCTATTTCATATTGTTGATGATTCTAGTTTGATTGAACCCATTCTTCTCGGTCGTGATATAATTGATATGGGGGTACATGTAGAACTCGGTGTTAATGGCATACATTTATTCAAATCTAAGTTTTCTCAGTTCACATCTTGTATGCCTACCCTACTTGAGTCACAAGTAGATACGGACTTAGAAGGTGACACCAAAGGATCTTTGCTGACATTACTTGATTCTTATTCAGAATACTTTGTCGAAGGTAGTCCAACCAGGCGTGTTACCACAGGAAAAATGAAAATAGAGCTCATTGACCCCAATAAATTGGTACAACGACGTCCTTACAGACTATCGGCTAGTGAACAACAAATAGTGAAAGACAAGGTATCTGAACTA
This sequence comes from Ypsolopha sequella, assembly GCA_934047225.1. Classification (NCBI taxonomy): domain Eukaryota; kingdom Metazoa; phylum Arthropoda; class Insecta; order Lepidoptera; family Ypsolophidae; genus Ypsolopha; species Ypsolopha sequella. The sequence goes on along the minus strand of OW204002.1, from coordinate 2,948,147 downwards.
CTAGAGGCAGGCGTCATTCGCGAAAGCAAGTCTCCTTTCGCCAGTCCCATCTTGCTGGTCAAGAAGAAGGACGGCAGCGACCGCATGGTAGTAGACTATAGAGAGCTAAATTCTAATACGCGCAGCGACAATTATCCTCTACCGCGAATCAATGATCAGATTGATAGATTACATGGAGCTAATTACTTTACCTCTCTTGACATGACCTCAGGATTTCATTGTATCAGCGTAGAGTCAGCTTCTATTGAACGTACTGCGTTTGTTACACCTAATGGGCAATATGAGTACGTTGCCATGCCTTTTGGCCTCAAAAATGCACCATCGGTTTTTCAAAGATGCATTCAAAATGCCTTGAAAGACTGTGAATTTGCCCTTACGTATATAGATGACATCTGCGTTCCTTCGGTTACGGTAGAACAAGGGTTGGAACGTCTCGAGTCCGTTCTCGCAGCACTTGCGAGGGCTGGGTTCTCTCTGAACATGAAAAAGTGCAAATTCCTAAAACGTGAAATCTCTTATTTGGGGTATAAAATAAAATCAGGAGAAATTAAACCAAATCCTAATAAAGTGCAAGCTCTGGTAGAAATTCCAGCTCCTCGTACCGCTACGCAAGTTCGCCAGTTTATTGGGCTCGCTTCCTATTTTAGACAATTCATACCCAACTTTTCATCACTTATGGCCCCTCTGTATCCACTTACGCAACACGACGGTAATATCAATTGGACAGAACAACATAGCAAAGTGCACAGGCATATAGTAGATATCTTAACTTCTGAACCAGTATTAGCAATTTACGATCCAGATAGAGACGTAGAATTGCACACGGATGCGAGCGCGCAGGGCTACGGTGCGATCTTGATTCAGCGGCGTGAGCGCACGCAGTACGTGGTAGCGTACTATAGCCGGCGCACCTCCGCCGCTGAGTCGCGTTACCACTCATACGAGCTGGAGACTCTGGCGGTGGTGCGCGCTGTAGAGCACTTCAGGCATTACTTGTATGGTCGCCACTTTACAGTTCGTACCGACTGCAATGCGCTTAAAGCATCTAGTAAAAAAAAGGACCTCACGCCTCGCGTACATAGATGGTGGGCAATACTGCAAAGTTACGATTTTGATGTAGAATACAGAGAGGGGCGAAATATGCAACATGTAGACTTCCTATCCAGAAACCCACTACCTCACTCTGATTCCGATAGTGACGACATTGATTTCCCTTCAAAAAGGGAAGTTCAAGTCTTAGAGTTGCAGCAAGAATGGCTAGCTGTAGAGCAGCAACGGGATAGTGAGATAGTGGATATCATGGATAAATGGAGAGTCGGTGACTTACCGCGAGATGATGCTCAATCGTATGATATTAGGAAGGGCGTTTTGTACCGAAAAGTGCAGCGTAATAAACGAACTAAGTGGCTGCCTATCGTTCCCCGATCTTTAGTGTGGTCTCTTATAAGCCATGTACATTCCGAAGTAAAACATCTTGGTTATGATAAAACACTTGACAAATTGTTTGACTTATATTGGTTCCCTGGCATGGCAAAGGCTGTAAAAAAATTTGTAGATGCATGTTTGGTATGTAAAGCCTGTAAAGGAACTTCAGGGGCTCAACCAATCCAGCTGCACTCTATACCTAAAGTAGCGGTACCGTGGCACACGATCCATATAGATCTAAGCGGGAAACTAAGTGGTAAAAGCTCAAAAAAGGAGTACGTAAGTGTTATTATTGATGCTTTTACAAAATATGTTCTGTTACGGTTGACTACGAGCTTAGATGCCAATAGCGCTATAGAATCGTTAAAAGAGGCCATCAATTTATTCGGTACACCGAAACGTGTAATTGCTGATCAGGGCCGTTGCTACATTAGTAATTATTTTCAAAAGTTTTGTTCAGAAAATAATATAGAGCTTCATATTATTGCAGTCGGGGCTAGCAGAGCCAATGGTCAGGTCGAGAGGGTAATGCAAACACTTAAAAACCTACTCACCATTACTGAAAATAGTTCAGATACTGTGTGGAGAGACGAACTTGGTGCAATTCAGCTAGCATTAAATAGTACAAAGTGTAGAGTCACGGGTTACTCAGCAACTGAACTTATGTTCGGTATCAAATCGCAGGCTTTAGGCATCTCTAGGATAGCTTGTAATGATGAGACTTCTGAATGTAGGGCTGACTTAAACGAGATCCGTAAAAATGCCTCCGGCAATATACAACACATAGCAAAGTCAGACGAGGTTCGTTTCAATAAGGGAAAAACACTGGTAAAGTCATTTAGTAAGGGCGATTTTGTGTTTCTGAAATCCTGCGAACGAAATCAGACCAAGTTGGATAGGAAGTTTAGAGGTCCTTTTAAGATAACCGAAGTCTTGGAAAATGACCGCTATGAACTGCAACATGTAGACGGCTCAAAGAGGAAGTACAAATACCCCCACGAAAGCTTGCGTAAAGTTCCGGAAGGGCGCGAAGGACTAACGGAAATTGCAGAAGCTCTATGTGATCAAGCGTTAGAGCAGGATGGGCCTGTGTCGGCGGATGATAGCACTGAAATGGAGGTTGATGAAGGAGACACGGGTAGCACGGCGATGCAGGTGCACCGTGAGGCGGATAATGGCGCGGTGGTAATGGAACCAGCCGGCGCAGTGTGTGATGAATGATGATGAAGGTACGTTAAGTAGCATCTCACTGCTGGCCGCAAACCACTGGCTTGCCAAGCGCTATATGCGTGTTGGTCCCCAGTGTGTGGCGCGGAGCTGTAGCGAGTGCTATACGCGATACTTGTCTTGAGTGTTTTCGAGAGTTGATGATCACTGAGAATATGAATTTGAGAGAGAATAGAGCTTTATTAATTGTCTTAATTACTTTTCATTGATAATACACCATTAAGTTCGGATAACAAAACGCCGTGGAGTTCTGTAGAATCCGTATTTGATAGAAAGCTTGACTGTGTTCGATGGTAACGCTGGATTTTGTTATCTTCAGATGAGTAACGCACGAGGACGTGCGTACGTCAGGAAGGCCGTGTCGGCGAAAATGATTAAAAGGAGCTGATTTGACTTTTGAGGCACAGCACGTGGTTGCCGCGCCATCGGGGGCCGCCGGTGTCGCGCGCGCGCGCTCACGGAACGTCGGGGCGGCCGCATGGTCGAGCTCGAGCGGCAGTGTTCGCTGGGAGCGCGCCCGATGCATTTCTCCGACGGATCGTTTGCCTCTTAAGTTGATATAAAATTTGTGTGTTATTGGATTAAATCACGTGAACTTTGTAACCCGGATATTTTAATATAATAGACTGCCTCCGGTTAGGATAGGTGTACGTTTATTCGACAAATATTTTTTAGATAAAAGATCAAGATTAAATAAATATTTTAAATAAATATATATAAAAGGACTTTCCCTTAATACAGTACAAATAAAATTTTATCCTCTTGGATGCGGAAAATTAAGCCATAATAATGAAATGATGCCTTTCCCGTAATTGGTGAAATGTCATTAGTCACCGTAATTATAGTCATTTGGGAGTTGCAAATTTGCAGTTGGTATTTATACTTGAATGGAGACAAATATTTTCCAAAAACAAATAAACACATAACCTAAGAATAAATGTTTATGGTGTTTATAACAACTCATACAATTTGTTGTTACACAATAACATAAAACCGGCCAAGTGCGTGTCGGGCCACGCGCAGTGTAGGGTTCCGTAGTTGCTCTGCACAATATGCGGACTTCTTCTCCAAGTACATTTTATAAGTTTGTCAACTAATACAGATCGCGCCAAACTTTTAGTATGCTCGGAAGTTGCTCTTCCCAAGAACGGTCCATACATTTTGTTCCTGCTGACGCGAATCACCCCGTGCTTAGATGGGACTAAAAATTGGCGCGATGTGTACTTAGCTGTGATAGTTTTCCTTTTAATTTCGTTATGTATACTACTGCCGTGATTTTTTTCACGTTTCCAAATACAACTGTTTCGCTGGCAGGGGGGGACACTTGACTATAACCAAAATTAAATTTGTGTCCAGGATGCGTGCTCGGGAAGCCACGTTAAGGGGCTGCACAATGCTAAAATTCAGTCCTGCTCTGACGCTTTTGATTTTTAACTGTCTATCCTGCTCTAATCAGATGCCGCGCACGCAAAAATTCAGTTATTTTGAAATCGTGGCTACATTAGAGCATTAAGTATAATTTCTTTATGTAATAAAGATGTTTTTTTTTAGTTAGTATCTGCGTGTGTTGGTTTCGTTTCAATCGGTTTTGAAATATGGAAACTGAATCACTTTTTTCGTGAAATTCACGCTTTTTAGGGTTCCGTATTCAACAACAAGGAACCCTTATAGTTTCGCCATGTCTGTCTGTCTGTCCGCGGCTTAGCTTAGAGACTATTAGAACTAGAAAGCTGTTATTTGCATGGGTATACATATTTATCACGCCGATAAAATGGTACAGTAAAGTTGTGAAAAATATATATATTTTTGGTACCTCCCCTACACGTAAAGTAGGGATGATTTTTTTTCTCGTCTATCCCCTATTGTGGGGTGTCGTTGGATAGGTAATTTAAAATATTATAAATTATTTATTAATATATAAACCATTTTTCGATCCGGGGTTACGTTTGCGAAATATTAAGCTTAAAAGTGTAAATTTTTGTTAGAGTCAAGTGTCCCCCCCCTGCCTGCGAAATGGTTGTATTTGGAGACGTGAAAAAAATCACAGCAGTAGTATACATAACGAAATTAAATGGAAAACTATCACAGCTAAGCAGGCTTTACAAATTAACGAGTACAGGAACCCTACACTGCGCGTGGCCCGACACGCACTTGGCCGGTTTTTTTTAAAGTATTATCATTAAAAAAAGATTGAAAGTATGTTTATTGATAAAGTGTAATTAATAATTGTCTTGAGTCAAAAAGCACTGCATATTTTATTCAAATTTTTACCATTTACATTGACAAAAATGAATCTAATGCGAAACTGATGTTTAGCATTGGTTGTGGTTGTGTAGTTTAGTTGTGGAGCCCCTTAAGTGTTGGTCCATTTGTATCGGAAATATGGCGATGGGCTCAATTATTGGCTATCAATAATAATTGGCTCACCCATCATGATGGGGACGTAATGATTGTTGGTAAAAAGCAGATGTACCAAGTGTGGACTATGACTTGCATTTCACAAAGGGATTCATGACGTAACGATATGTATGTATTTACCTAACATACAAAGCCTTCATTTAGTATTTAGAATTTATATTATCTGATAACATTAATTAAGAAAATTACAAGTTACAAAGCAATACAATCTTATAACATTAAATCACTTGGATATCACTATCCCACAAATATAACAAAAAAAAAATAACATTAAAACTAAATCATATTTTAAATTAAACTAAATAAAAAATTCTATCAAGGTTGCTGCCGTTGTAACTTATAACATATAGTTTGTTTAAATTTTATTAGATAAGCCCTAGAGTCAACGTTAGTATACGAACTGTGTACAAAACATAACCCGCAGAACAGTGGTCACAGGCAAAAACAACAAAAAAAACACGTCACCTTTTTAAAAATATTCAACACCGTCTGTTTTCCTCGTCTAATGAAGCCCCTATGTTTGGCTTGCTCGAAAAAAAGCCTTTTTCAAGCTACATCGTTTGTACGTTGCAACTAGGTAGGTCCAACCGGATCACCATGTACATACCACAGGGTTGCCAGATGGGAAAACTAAAATATCGGGGCAAAATTTCAAGAAGTCGGGATTTTGGGATGTAGTGGGGACAAATAAATATTTTATTATTAAGTAATTACAACAAAATTATTTTTTGCCCGCTGACCGTTGTTTTTTGTTGTTTGTCGGGACAATTTGTATTTTGTCGGGACTCTGAATATCTTATGAAATGTCGGGACAATCCTGACGAATTCCGACCATCTGGCAACCCTACATAGCACAATCATATCTCAAACCATTTTAAAGATTTTGTAAACAAGGCTCATACATGGGTTATCCCTACTTTAGTACAAAAATGACTCTACTGATGAAGTTTTTTATCTGAAACTGTATGTTTAAAAACTTTGAAAAAAAAAGATTGTTAGGTAAACTATAATAAACAACTTCATTTAAGAAAATTATTCTTAAAAAAACAGCGTGTACTATTTAAAAAAAGTTTTTTAACTAAATAAGGAAGGTCATTAATGTAAATTAAAAACAACAAGGGCCCCAATATGGAACCCTGCCGGACACCTATTTTAACTAATGCCCCACATGATTTTACCCCATTATATATTTACCCTATATTTGATTATGACACGGAAGAGAAGACTTCAATTTTCAACACCAGATAGAAAAATAAAAATATATTTAATGCCTTATGTAAGTATGAAGCTTATTAGGGTCATAAGTAGCTGAAGACATCCTCAATAATCATGTGAATGACTTTTATAACATAGGATTAAATTAAAAAGAGTCATGTGCCGCCGCGCCGCTACGCTACGAGTGTTTGCTACGGCGTAGAAGGTCGTGTAGCACGCGAGAAACCTCTACAATGCTACGAGTATTATATACAACGGCAAAATAAATAACGTGAGTACAGGATTTTTGGAAATTCCTACGAGATCGAGAGAAACGGGATCAGCGCGAGCGACACAGTGAGACGTGCGCTAATTATTTATAAATAAACTAAATATTCTAATAACGGATTCAACTCTTTTTTTAGCTGTGCAAGAAGGCACACTTAACTCACTAAAAATTTTGTTAATACTGTTGTTAAAGTATTTATGATGTCAAATCACTCCAATTATAGAGGTTATGCGAATGTTATTTTTGTAACTGCCAATCCAGGCGAAAAAACGCGCATTGCGAGAGGGGCGGATTCAGGTCGAAAGGAATCAGTTCGTTTTATAATTTTATGTCAAAAATATGTTGTTGAAACAAGGTTACTATTCGTCAAACGAGGAGAAAAAGTGTGTTCAAAGACCTCATTTCAACAATTATTTCTATAAAGGAAAATCTATCCAAACATGTTTTCCAAAAACAAAACCCTAGATTATAGAGTCAAAATGCATATACCAGAAATTGATTACAATTTTCCGAGTATTTCAAGAAATACACAGAAAATAAGCACTCGTTTTTTTTCTACATATCATCTTGAAGAAAAACAAATGATGCTGTCAAAAATTTTCATTTCAAGGTGAAATTTTAGGCTTTTTAGGACGTGATCCGTTGCAACTGACGCTTGTGTATCTATTTTTTGTCTGCAATGTCGTTCATATTTTTCGTATTTTGTATACAGATCTCGCAAAGGGAAGTATCTATGCGGGAGTGTGTTAGCTTTTGTATTTTTTTTAAATCTTCTGTGAGATTTGCACTGCTTTGAATTTGTATTGGTGATACTATCCATCCTTTGATTTGTACGAGCGAGTTCCCAAGTGGTTTTATTTGCAGCGCAAGTGATTTCGCAGTTTATTTTTTAGAAGCCAACCGACAGTTATCTCTTGGCTCAATGCAAATTTTATATTCAGAGAAGTCAGTCCTGCTCCAACGCTTTCATTGAACACTATTCTATCCTGTTCAGTGGAAGTGGACCACTAAAAACTTGCGATTTTCAGGTGTTTTTATTTATTATTTTAGATTTAGAGAAATGTCTTTTTAATATGTTGACCGTTTTATGTCACATGTTTTACAACGTTTATTTTGGTAAGTATACAAATTAAATTATAGTTACTTAGGTCAAAGCTTAGGCCTATCTTTGTGATTTTATTGGATGCAGGAAAATACAAGTAATCATAAATCCAATGGCCGAAATATTAAGATCAAAGAGTGAAAAATTACATATATTTTTTCCAAAATTTAAGTTCTTGAAATAATATAATAGAAATAGAATATTAATGATTCAGTAGTTTAATTATTTAATTAAATAAATAAGTTTAAAAAATAGAATTTTTGTGATTTACACATAAAACAGAAAAGGATAATTCGCCTTAATCCTCATAGAAATCATCAATGAGACGTAGGACGATGGGCGCTCGTCTAAAAAGTACCGAGAAAAGTAGAGTAACCACTCTCCCGCTACTGCTTCACATGACGTCATGTCGCAACACGATTTATTGATTGATTTATTTATTATTAAAAATATTACACAGCATATTTCACACATAAAAATACGTATTTTGGTCTTTGAATCTAAGGACATCGTCATTGAGGCTTCACTCTCACAGAATTTCAAGCATTCCCGCACCGCATTTTCTGTTAGAGAAAAGATCACACAGTGGTTCTGATACCAAGACTGCGTTGAGTTTTATGGGTGCGCGCACTAGTGGGGACTCCCTCCCCACCACGGAGCATGAAGAAGACGTTGCCAAGAGCCTGTGTGAGTGGGCACGGAGATAATTATTTGGCACAAAAAATTTACAAACTTGCGCTACCAGCTCCGAGCAGCCAGATTTTCCACGAAGCAGGCAGCATGCAGGCACCATCAACTCACATGCTCGACACGACGAGTCGCTTTGCAGTACGGTTTAGTCATGACGGTGGTGACAGACCACAACAGAAACTTGCCGTCACGTCGTTATTTGTCTTAAGAATTAAAATCATATTACATTTTCTAAGGACTTCTTGTGTTGACTGTACATAACTACCTCAAATTTTCACTGTCGGCCGAGTTGACCGTCAATAAAATTGATTTAATCAAAAGGTGTCGGACACGCGTCCGAGTTTTATGTGGCCGAGATGACCCCTTAGTCCCTGCGACCAGACCAGGACCAGGTTTGCCATCAGATGAAGTGAAAGGATGTTATCAGTGGTTGAATCCTATCTATCATATTGTATCATTTATCACATCTGCCGAAGAACCGATAACCGTTTGGAGTAGACGAGTTCTCGAGCGAAGGCCACATCAGGACGATGACGTAGTGTGGGACGACCTGCATCCAGGTGGATCATGGTTGGATGCGGATGGCTGAAGATCGAGTGCTATGGCACGCCTTGCCTATGTCCAGCAGTGGACTAGTTTAAAGTAGGCTGATAATGATGATGATGATGATGATGATGATGATGATGATATGATAACAAGCTATTTAGCGAAGCTTCTTTTATTCACCCCAAAATATTACTTCACGGCTTCACAGTGTCTGAATCGGGACTTCATCAAATTGTTTTGAGCCAATACTTGTATTATATTAGGCCTTTACATATGGAATTGCTCTTTTCTATAGAGAATTTGAAAAACTCAATTTTCAGTACTTACATTTTTGCATGTTTTTTAAGAATGACTAATCCAAATGATGTAATTTTTTATGTATATGAATAAGAAAACATTAAGCTAACAGCAACATTAATAAAAATTTTTAAATATTTCAGCTGTACAAAATTATTACGAATCTTATCATGTAAATGGATGGCATTTAGGACGAACTGTTTTTGAAGATTGAATTTTTATAATCAAACTGAAAATGAAATCAAATTTCAAACAAAAAACTAACAATTGAAATAGCTATTGAATAACAGGCATTATGAACTCGTGAATCTTTAAGAAAATTTCGGCAATTTCATATGTAAAGACCTACTATGTGTTTGTACAAAGTGACGTGCTACAGTTTTACTTAGAATTTGTAATAATTTGTAACATGACATTTGAAATAACGCAAAAACACTCCGATACAAACTTTCACCTTTAAGAAGCGTTTTTCCGTATTTGTAACAAAATATAACAAAATATAAATAATTATAACGGCCAAGTTTTAGGTTAAAAAAAATATCGTCAAAAGTTTGCTATATGCATAATAGTAGTTTATGCCACAAGGGCCTAAAGGAATAAATTACGAGGACGAGCGTAGCGAGTGTTTTAAACGTAACCGAGTAATTTATTGCTCTTACGCCCGTGCATCATACTACGTTTTTCAATGCATAGTGTGAGGAAATGAAAACAAATATAATCTTGTGAACTTTAAATTATAATTGGCTCAAAAGGATTGTATCCAGAGCCGTTAAACAGCGGAAAAAAAGTATAACATCTATGGTACACAGGAAAGGCTGCAGGTTAGCCAACCATTGCAAACAAATTAAAAAATAATAATAATAATAAAGCTCTAGGGCAAAATAATCGACTTTCTGTTCGGTTTTGATGCATAAAAAGCGGGCCTTTACGAGCACATGCATTGAAAACATATTTTTAAATGTTATTACAATGGCTACAAAACAATTGGCTTTTCCATAGTCGTGATACCAGCCGTAAATTCCTAAAATAATCAAATATCACGCTTATGGAAAATCAAATTATTTTGAAGCTATCATAATATCATTAAAAACATGTTTATGCATATAGCAAACTTTTAACAATAAGTTTTTATAGCTGAAAGTTGTATTTTGGCCGTTATTATTTCTTCGTATTGTGTTAAAAATCCGGAGTAACGACCCTTAAATACCCATGGCTGGGTTCAGTTGAATTGCCTGCCAACGCCCCGACGTAGCAATTGCTACGACGCCGGCGCCGTAGCAAAACTATGAAATCGTAGCCCTTGCTAATAAAACGTGGACGCGCGAGTGTGTTAAGATTATGTCACAATTGCAACAGTCATTGTTACTCTATGCGGAAAGACCCACACTGCGAGAGGGATGGATTCTACAAGAATTGCCAAATGTCGGTTTTAAAATAATATAAAATCAACTAAAATAGCTGTCAAAATTTCAAACTAGCAAAATATGGACACTTATTGTAAAAAATTATGTAATAAAATACTGTTGAGGTCTGGTCTGTATTCCTATTTGTCAAACTATGAGAAAAAGTGTCAATGAAGATCACTTTTTGGGCAAATATCACCAATCGCGTTTCTGTATTACAGAAAACTAGAGAAAGGTTTGAAAATGTATATAAGTACCACTTTATCAAACCAGTAGCTTCTTCTGATAAGCAGGAAAATAACTTCAAAAACTATCGACTTTAGCTAAATAGCCTCTTACTATCTTGTGGCAAATTTTTGGGAAGCTAAAATAATTGTGCTGTTAACAAAAAAAAACTCAGCAGTTTTCATTTCAATTACACTTTTCAGAGATTAAGCCGGGCAGATATTCTTTCCAGGTAGGGCGAAGCCGCAAATAAAAGACAAGATACAAGGCAAAGTATCCCTTGAATGTACCTCGAGCTAAAATTCCATTTAAACCCCGAAACAAATATACACTGAGATCTCATTCCCCCAAAACCGAAAACAATAGACGCGAACTTAGAGCGCAATCCTATTTCCATAGCTCCACTCACGGTACACTCAACAATACCTTCCTTGATAGCTAGATACCGAGCCAACCAGACGTACAGGGTTAACATAGAATATAATTCAGAATAATAAAAACAATCATAAGTTATCATAAAACTTAAATAATATTAAATTAGAATAATAATAATATAATTTAGAATAATGAAAACAATCATAATTTATCATAAAACTTAAATAATATTAAAAACTTAAAATATAATGACAGAAATAAAACAAAAATAATAAATAAACTTACCTGGAGTAAAATAATATTATTTTGCTCCAGGTAAGTTTATTTATTATTTTTGTTTTTTTTTTCGTTGTTATATTTTAAGTAATTAATATTATTTAAGTTTTATAATAACATATGATTGTTTTTATTTATATTCTATTCTATTTATATAAAGAAAGAAAATTTGGTCCAGATCGCTACTTCGTGGAAGAGTTTCCAAGGTACTAGCGATATTCATATAGAATACAACGTCACGAGATGAGTCCCCAAGCGAGTATCTGGGGCGTTTCTAAGTATAGACTGTGAAATGCAAGTCACAGTCGACACTCATAAACCCACGTTTCACCGACGATTTTTACGTCACGTGAAGGGCGAGCTTTATCGCCGTAGTTCGGTCACAAATATGGTCACACAGCTGTGGTAACAGATTTGCTACAGGTATAATGCGCATAGATATATTTTCCTTGTCAGTGGTTTGAGCGAGAATGGTGTTTAGCACAACTTTTTTTTTTTTTACTGAATTTTTATGTAGTTATAATATCCTTTTTCTGCACATTGTGGTGTGTTTGACCATCTGGGTGTTTAAGTTCATATATTTATATATATAATTGTTTTCTTTCTGTTATCTGATAATTTCTCTTTCAAAATTAATTATCGTCAAGATAATTATCGTCAAGATCGTTGTTCAAATCTTTTTCTGATGTTACTACTAGTGGAAACTTTTAATTGGACTTATTGAAGTTACTGTGCTGATATTGTTAGTTACCTTGCGCAGTAAGTTTCTCTTGAAAATAAATAAATGAATAGAAATCTGCAGCCGAGCGACCTGTCATGGATTGTATAGAAAACGTAAGGAAATACAACTTCTGCCGAAGTGTGGTGAAGATTCTATGCGCATTATTTAATCGTTATTATTGACGTAGACCAACACAAAGTGCCCCACGAGTTTGAATCCATGAAGTCCGAATTAGTGGTCGACAGTTTCGAACCGCCAGATCATAGAAGCTTCCATCAACAGAACGACAAGTTACTTAATTTTTATATATGTCATTGTCTATTTATTTTTATTAGATACTCAACTGATGCCGTGTCCAGATCGGACCCGAAATATATCTTAAGATTATTTTAAAGTATTTATATTTGCAATATCATATCTATCAGTATATATATATATATATAACGCGTACAGTTCCGAGGAGACTAGCACTCTCTGCGATGGTTTCGTTCCGAATCATCGCTGACTTCCCAACGCTGCCTCTCCAAGACTCCGTACAGCTCCACTAGGTGGCGCTTGCGTTCCGCAACAACTTCCGGTGTCATGAATACGGACGGCCAATGATCCAAACCTCCCGTACTCATGACTGAATCCGACATATATATTAAAACATTTAAAGCTGTTGCAGTGTATTTAATTTTAAAACATTTTCATTTTTTAAAGATTTTTGTTCAATTTTTTTTCAGAGAATTTACGTCATTTTAGGACATCGTTTTCATTATTTTGGTATATAAATTAACCATTATTTTTGTATGATTTTTTAAAGAATTGTCCGATATGACGTCATTTGAGAATTTTAGACATTACACTGATTGTGATGTGTGATTGCTTATAAAAAAGTGGTCTGTCTCTGTCTGTCTACTCATCTATCATCCAGCTGTCAAATTAGTCGGAAGCAAATTATTATAAATTTATCTTGATAGCAAAGGACAAGTTTCTAAACAGCCATTTCTCAAGTGACGTCACACGAAGGCAAATGGAAGTTTTTAAACCACAAGTTCTAAAATACTGCTTATTAAACTTAAATGTCGAAATGGTTTTCGAATTAACGTATCTTAACATAATTTTATCTAAGCGAATTAAGCTAGATATTTTACTCAACAACTTTCTCAATTAGACATCTCCGTACATATGAATTTATGGACCTTATAGATGAGGTACTTTTAGACACATATTATTAGTGACAATAAGTCCGTCAAGATGATTTTCGTTCTCGTCATCTATATGCGTAGTTGCACTTCGCCTTAAGCCATCTAAATTAGCAACTCGAACCCAAATAACGTCAGAAACGACATTGAAATAACGTCTATATCAGCGCGCATTGTAAAGTGGCTGTTACGACAATCGCTGCGACGTTGGATAGCGCAAAATCGGAGAAAATTATACTTTTCAATGCATGTGCTCGTAAAGACCCACTTTTTATGCATCAAAACCAAACAAAAAGTCGATTATTTTGCCCTAGGGCTTTATTATTATTATTTTTTTTAATTTATTTACAATGGTTGGCTAACCTGCAGCCTTTCCTGTGTACCATAGATGTTATACTTTTTTTTCCACTGTTTAACGGCTCTGGATACAGTCCTTTTGAGCCAATTATAATTTAAAGTTCACAAGATTATATTTGTTTTCATTTCCTCACACTATGCGTTGAAAAACGTAGTATGATACACGGGCGTAAAAGCAATAAATTACTCGGTTACGTTTAAAACATTCGCTACGCTCGTGTTTTAAATCGTCCTCGTAATTTATTCCTTTTCGCCCTAGTAGCATAAACTACTATTATATACAGATGCGATGGTAATTTTTTGTTTAATATTTGATTTATTAAATTATCTAACCATAAATGATTTGCTTGAAAATAAATAATGTCGATTTGGGATATAGATGGATTAATGAAATCAGTCATTATTTTTAACTTCAGTCTTTCTTTTGTATCATGAGGTATTTGTAAGGTAAAAAATTATTTATTTGTGGAGCTTCACAACGAGGTATTGGAAATAAGGGCTGTATTTTAAATTTATTTTATATCCACTAACGAGTTAAAAAAAGGAAGCAAGTAAACGGCTTAGCACACGCAGTGGCGTGCGGTCCATATAGACAAAAAGACACTGTCTACCCCGACAAATACGCATCATTTACGCATATCGTAATAAATTTTCTACTAAAATGTACCCCTGACCGACCGACCGCCATCTATTGTCATTAGCGGGAACTGTGAGTCTCAGTTCGCAGCTGCGAGTCGCTCGCTCACTCGATGCCAAAAGACATCGCGGAATGGTGTCTGCCGGTTTATATGTGTGGGTCATATTCTAACAGTGTCTTTGTTGTGTGCGTTACTGTAAATACATGGCGCACAATGCAAAAGTTTTTGCTTGTTTGCGTGCGAGATGTAGGCGAAAACTCTGCAAAAAGCCGACGGCTTTTTAGTTTTACGACATTCACCAAAAATTACCGAAGTCTTACGAAGCCACCTTCGCCTTGGTGGCTAAGCCGGCGCCATCCATTATTGTTTTTCATTCGTTCGTTACGCAAATTGATGACAAGCAGTATAAAAAAATAAAATTGGGTCTAAAAAATTGCATTGCTGCACACGCCTTACACAATTATCAAGTTATCACAAAAACATTGTCTCTCACAGTAGCTAAGAAAAGGTAAGGAGATTTCGTAAAAAATATTTGGGAAAAGCGTTCAGTATGGTCAGTATATTATGGTTTCAGGAAATGTTAGGACTGGAACACCCGGTATATGCGTTAGATAATGGAAGCAAAGGTCTGCGGCACTCTAAGTAGCTCGGCACTCACAGCCAGCGGTATGGAATCCACCGCTAAGCTCATTTCCCCGCTTTGGTTTTATAAAACTGGGTAAATTCTTACACTGATCTTGGATGTGGGTGGTTTTGTGTTTGTTTGCAATGGACACGGCATGGTGGCATGCATAATTTGTTTACCTGAAATTGTGTTTTGGACTTCGAAAGTTCGACTTATTTAAATGTTAAATTTCATGATCTTTCTTTAACTAGCTTAGATTAAATTATGTTAAGGTGTGTTAATTCGGAAACCATTTCGAGATTTAGGTTTAATAAGCCGTATTTTAGAACTTGTGGTCTAAAAAACCTCATGATGATGAATATTTTTACGAAAACGCTGCATTTTCTATTTGCCTTCGTGTGACGTCACTTGAGAAATGGCTATTTAGAAAGTGTCATTTGCTATCGAGATAAACTGATTTGACAGCTGGATGACAGATGAGTAGACAGATAGAGATAGACCTAATTTATTTATAAGCAATCACACATCACAATCAGTTCATTTATCTTAAATTCTCAAGTTACGTCATATCGGACAATTCTTTAAACAACATAAAAAAATAATGGTTAATTTATATACCAAAATAATGAAAACTATGTCCTAAAATGACGTACATTTCCTGAAAAAAAATAAGCAATGGGAATTTAGTATACTTTGTTACTTTAAAGAATTTGGGTCCCGTAGTTACACACTGTATCAGTGCTGCAAACCCCAACTTGCAAAAAAGAAGTATACTTGATCAAAAAATCCAGGGGACTTCCAAAAAGAGAATGAGAAAATGAGAGATGGAGAATTTTTTATCAGTTCCCTCCGTCAACCGTTACTCATGTTTGTCAATTATCATAGTATTGAAATGCAAAAGAAAGTTTGTTAGTCAAGCTTTTAGCTAGCCATTACTGTAAAGTTTGTTAGTTAAGCTAAGAAAGCGCACACACAACAATACACACACAATCCTAAAAATTTACAACAAATATTTTCAATTGAAATTTTTAAAATTCACAAATCACAACAACATCGACAAAATTGAATACTTGGAGTAACGATAACGACACAAACAAATCTTACCTTTCATTGTGGAATGTATGGAAGATTGCACATTGCTTGTTAATTCTTTAAACTAATGTTGTCCTTTACACACATACCAAAATCTATTATGCTATGCTGTGTCTGACTCACTCATCTATGTTCGAGTTATCTTATCTTTAACTCACTGAGTTTTTTAGAGCTCTCTTTATTTGTTGGACTACTTTCATTCTACGTAACTTGAAAATATATTTTTTTTCTACCAGAAAATCCAGTACATTTTTAAGAATATCCAAAGAAAGAAGGAGGGAAGGAAATAATGCTAAAAATCATGTAATCTCCTGGAAAATAAGGAAGGTTGCAGCACTGCACTGTACTACTAGCTGGCAGCATCATTATGAGGGACACTGAGTTTGGTAATGGATACAATTTAGTTATAGTTCTTGTCAATTTCCCTGTCACTTCTAGGATACTTTGCAATAACGCATCCAATTGGCCAGCGTCTTGGATGGAATCTTTAATATTTTTCAATGCGAGTGCTCATGAAGGCCCACTTTTTATGCATCAAAACCGAACAGAAAGTCGATTATTTTGCCCTAGGGCTTTATTTTTTTTTTTTAATTTATTTACGAGAAGTTGGCTAACCTGCAAAATTTCCTATTTACCATAAATGTTATACTTTTTTTCCACTGTTTAATGTCTCTGGATACAGTCCTTTTGAGCCAATCATTACCTTGCAAAATTGTAACAATGTAACTTTCAACTTTAATAATTAAATTGTTTTCTTTGATTATATTTGTTTTATTTCCTCACACTATGCATTGAAAAACGTAATATGATACACTGGCGTCAAAGCAATAAATTACTCGGTTACGTTTAAAACACGAGCGTAGCTCCTCGTCCTCGTAATTTATTCTTTTTCACCCTTGGAGCATAAACTACTAATATGATTACTAAATCTCTTATATCTAGCTCCTTCTTTACTTGTCACCATTTCGATCTTTCTTGCAGTTTAGTTACGTAAGGGGGCTTTTTGTTACTTTGAACATATTTTCATTCAATTCGATAAATGAACATATTAATTGAGTTTACGGTTTAACAGCTAACAACCTCTAAAAATGGGGCCCGTAGGACGATGGTAAGCTAGACGATAGATCAAAATTTAGCTTTTTACTTCTCCAGGTATATTTTATAAGTTTGTCAACTAATACAGATCGCGTCAAACTTCTGGTCGGAAGTTGCTCTTCCGAAGAACGGCCCATACATTTTGTTCCTGCCGATGCGAATCGCCCCGTGTTAGAATTTCAAATTGTTTTCAAAAATTTTGAAATTATAATTTTCAGAAACCAGTGGGCACTCTGTGATGGCTGCATACACAATACATAGGTTATTACCTATTTATTAGGTTTTGTTGAATTACTTGAATTTTGAATTTAAGTGTTCTGTTTCGATTAATTAGAAAAAGGCGGGTTTTTCACAATCCGGCTGTGAAACCGTTCTTAATATCAACATTCACTCCAAATTCAAAATTCACACTAACTCTGAGTTCTGGTTATTACTTTTTTAATTATCAATCCGTTACCGTACGAGTACATAATAATTATGTACTTATACAATATTTTACTAGATGCAGGTTTCATCAGTGTTTTCCTTCACCGTTATCAAGCCATAAGTAGTGGACGAATACAGGCTGATGGATGGGTGGATGGTAAAGTGGAGATATCTAATATTAGTTTTGTCAATCAGCTCTGATCTACAAAAACTTCAATTAAGCTACAGAATAAAACCTTCTCCACCATTATCTACCTCTAAGATTTGTTTCTCTCCGGGTCCGCAAGCTGAATGAAATTTCAGTAATTTGGTAAAGCGAGACCGAGGTAGCAGGATTCTCTTATGCGCTTTGTGCCTGGATATCCTTACATTTGGATTACTATTTGATGGCAAAGCCAATATACATAACTACTATTTCCTTGTGTCTTTCCGTCTACGCTATTAGAAGAACCTTATTATTATTAGAAGCTGTATTGGTTGCATTTACTTTTTCAAGAACTGAACGGAAAGTCCTTGAAGTTGCCGTGTCTGAATAAATAAATGAATGCTAAAATTATATGCGAATTCTGGGTGAAATGAGCATAGATGAGATCTTTACGCTATACACATTACATTTTTTTAGTGTTCCGTACATCAAAATGATAAAACAGAAACTTTATAGGATCATTTTAAATCACAAATAGGATCACAAAAATCTATACTCACAGACAGTGCGCTGGGAATAGGGTTGCCAGATGGCAGTGGCGTGCGGTCCATACAGACAAAAAGACACCGTCTACCTTGACAAATACGCATCATTTACGCATATCGTAATAAATTTTCTGCTAAAATGTAGCGACACCGACCGCCATCTATTGTCATTAGCGGGAACTGCGAGTCTCAGTTCCGAGTCACTCGCTCACTCGATCCAAGTGTTCCGTGCACTCGATGCCAAAAGACATCGCGGAATGGTGGCTGTCAGTGTCTATGTGTGGGTCATATTCTAACAGTCTATGTTTGCATGCGTTACTGTAAATACATGTCACACAATGCAAAAGTTTGTGCTTGTTTGCGTGCGAAATGTAGGCGACGACTGTGCAAAAAGCCGACGGCTTTTTACGACATTCACTGAAAATGCCACCTTGGCGGCTTGGCGGGCGTCATCCATTATTGTTTTCCGTTCGTTCTTTACGCAAATTGATGACAAGCAGTATAAAAAAATGGCTAGTGCCAGTGTATGTTTTCTGTGAAAGTTATTCAATGTGACAACATGTTGTACAAAGTGTGTGTACAAAAGTTAAGAAATGGTGCATTTTTGAAACTGTGTTTTGTTTTGATGATAAAAACAAATAATTGCGAAACGATATTAGGTGGCAAATCGCAAACAGTACTTAACTTGATTATTTGGTAAGTTTTTACCAGGTTTTATAGGCTTTTAATTTTTTATGTCTACCCTGTCTAAAAACTCTGTGCACGCCACTGCCAGATGGTATCCTAAAGGCGGACATGTCCTCCTTTTTCACAATTTGTCCTCATCTCCTCCTTCACCTATCAATTGTCCTACTTTTTCAAATTTTGCATTTACCATGCCGACACCACTTAGTTAGCCCACACAGCACGGTTAATTCTCCTATTTCTCTCGCGTGGAGTTGCGGTATTGCTATCACATTCACCCATTATACTTGCGCTGTACTCATAACCACGCATGTTACACTGTCAAGACATACAAACCCAGCAAAATCATTTCATGTAAACAAGGTTGCCAAGACTCACAAGCTCATAACGCTTTCACTGTTAAAAAGTTATCAGATCTTATGTAGAGCCAAGCCCTTAACTCTACAAGGCCTGACTCTACAAGTTCTAACTCTACAAACCCTTGGAATGACAATTTGGAATGTCAGCCTGGGAATGACACCCCAAGTTTTTGATAAGTTACCTCTAAATATTTGACAAACTGAAAATATCTTCAAATTTACAAATGAAATCAAAGAAATCTTAATTAACAAAGCTTTAAAAGAGTTCCTCAACGATGACAAGCTGGGGCCCGGTAATTAAATATTTTACAGTTTTGTGCGTCTGATTCTTTATGATATCTAGCAATGAAATCAATTATTTTTTTAAATGTAAATATTATTGGAAATTTAAGTTTAATTTAATTTTACATGTAGTCTAGCTACAAGTTAAAATATTTGTGTGCCTTTAAGAGCGGTTTGGCAGCTGGATTGTGAAAAACCCGCCTTTTTCTGATTAATCGAAACAGAACACTTAAATTCAAAATTCACTCAATAGTTATTCAACAAAACCTTATTACTTACTTAATGTGTATGCTGCTATCGCTAAGTTTCCATTGGCTTCTGTAAATTAGAATTTCAAAATTTTCAACGTAAGATGCACAATTTCAAATGACTATTTCACATTGTGTAACTTTGTCAATCGGTTTAATAAAAGTAATATAGATAGTAAACTACAGGGCTTATCTAAACAACTTGGGCAAAAAGTAAAAGCTTTAACTTGGCTCAATAGAAAAAAAATATGAAATTACCTCTAAATTTCTTGTCTTTAGAGTGTTAATGGGCCTTCCTCTGTGTAAAAAATAAGTGAACAATAACCTCGTCTAAATATGTTTCTTGGTGGTCGTAACAGACACGGCTCAGCGAAAACGTCGTCGTAGAGTTCAGTTCGGCTTGATTCAACAATCTAACTTTATACAGACCCTTAATGGAGAAGCACAGGTTTTCGTTTGTCCGTCCATTCACAGCATTTCTCTAGAACTAAAATTTGGTAAAAAAGGTGGATTTTTTTTAATGATTTTTGTGGGTAGTCAAATAAATCATGTTTTAAAGCAGAACATATCTGTCTGTATTGATGAAACGTCTATAACATTCTATAAAGAGATTCTACTTTCAACTCTTTTCTTTCTTTTTAGCAAATGTACGAGCAGTATGTGACAAAAGATCTATTTCATCCCGCGCCACAAATGTGGGTACTTACTACCCAGTAGCGACGAAGAAACCTTGCACTTTCCTCGGGTAAGGATTTAGCCAATGTCACACCGACTATACATATCTACACATATACATACATAGGTATAGCGTAAAGTCAAACGAGCTATGATCTGACCAAAAATTATATCCGATGTTGGAAAATTTAAGGGTGCATAAAAGAAGCCTCCCAGAGGGGTGTAATGAAATGAAGTTAAATATATTTATTTATGTAATGTATATATGAAACACTTCCTAAGAAGGAGATATGACAGGCTGGCACCGGCTACTGGTATTAGTCTATACGGAAAGTCACGCAATGCGAGAGGGACGGATTCCGAAAACAATGCAAAATGTCAGTTTTTAAATGAATATAAAATGAACTAAAATAGCTATCAAAGTTTCAAACTAGCGGAATTAAGATATTGTGTAAATATAGACAATATCAAAATTTAGACATTATCGAAATTTAGACATTATCGAAATCCATCTAATATAATATCGTTCTGCTCTATATTTCATTGAGATTTCATATTTTATCTGTTTTCATTGAGAAAAGGTGTCGATGAAGACCTTCATTTTAGTTATTTCTATTTTGAGTGAAATTTCTTCAATCCCGTTTCTGTACTACAGAGAAGAAGAAAAGCTTTAAAAAATTAAATTACTGTTTCTACCCTATACTTCCTATCTGTTTTAAAATTTCAGGTAATGAACATGCTTAAAAAATACAACTAAGTTAAGAAACCTTATGTTTTAAATTAACCACAAAACGTCAAATTTTCACAAAGATTTTTCTTAAATATAGGTAACAACTTTTTTTCTTAAATTTGCAAACATTAACCCCGTGGTAGTACATAAATGTTTTAAAAAAATGTAAAGTTTAGTATGTAGGAAAGGAAAGCAGTTCTATAGGTAAATCGCGGTAAAGAGTAACTGGCCTTAAGGCAATATGTAAAAGTTTTAGCGTCCCTGTTACTCCATATGCGAAAAAACCCTCAGTCCGAAAGGAGCAAAATGTCGGTTTTTTATTAATATAAAATGTTCTAAAGTTGCTTTCAAAATTTCGTTTGACCAGATCCTAGATACCGTTAAAACCCATCTAATAAAATATAATTGCATGCAGTCTATATGTCATTCTAAATTGTCAAACCAGGAGAATTGGTGTCAAAAAAAAAAGACCTCATTTCAATAAATATTTCTATGGAGCCGAATTTCTAGAAAAAGATTTCAAAAATAATTTACAATTTTATCAAAATAATACATTATTTACTGAAGTAGATATGCAAGTTCTTAAAGTGTACATTTTTTTCCCGTAGCGCCTTTAGACTGGACCTGAGCCTAGACCATCAAAAACGCCAGACTTTTGAGTATTCGTTTGAAGAAAATAGGCCTCTCCTTATATTGAATAAAAAAATAGATTTTTCGATCTTTTATTAAGGGAAAGTAATTATAAAAATATGTTTAGATATACTTTTGTCCAAAAAATGTGCATATTTCAACCCCTTTTTTGTTTTAAACAGGCTTTTCTATACGAGATGCGAACAAAGAAGTATCCACTTCAAAAAATTATTTTCCTCCTTTTCCTAAGATCCTATCTCGAAAAATTATCTACTTACAATTAAAATTTCAGCTAAATCAACCAAGTTTTTATTGAGTCATACCGCGGACGGACAAACATCCAGACACACAACTTGCTAAAAACCTAGTGTTGATAGAATGGAAAATAAACATTTCTCAGTTTTCTCAAAAAACAGTGACAATTTAAAAAGGACAACAACAGTCAATCAGACTATAATCCGAGTCACGGAATGGCGTCATACGTTAGTTTGGTATTCGTGAAAATCGCTGGAAAAACTTAGTCATTTTGAAGGTTATTGCAATGCTGATAGTCGCCCACGCTTTCTACTGCACTATCACCGGCAAAGGAGTAAATGGACGGTAAAAAATGTGCTATAAGTGAGCGGAGATTTTCTAGTTATTTTCTCCGCTGAACGGAGAACTTGGCCATTCAATTTTATGGCGGGAACCACTTCAATTTTGATACTTTCGCCTTCAAACTCGGGATATTCTTTTTGTTCATAGATTGGTTATATGTAGGTAGGTAAGATTAAAGGCGGTGCATTTTTTGCTAATACTTTTTAAGGTTCTGTAGTACTACAAAAGGAACCTTTATGGTGAGACTCCGTTGTCACTGGTTCATAACTTTAGCACCGCTAAAGATAAAGACATGAAATTTGGCACAAAAATAGGATTAATTTACCCACATATCACAAAATATATGAAACATTTGAAATTGTTCAAAATACTTCCAAAACAAAAGTGAGAAAAATAAAAAATATTATCCCAAAAATACAAAGTTAATTGTAAAAATATATACTTTTACTATATTTACTGGCACTGGTTTCGAGAAATCTTTAAAAAAATATCCATCCCCCCCCCCTTATCTCCGAAACTGGAAGACTGGAAAATATGAAAAAAAACGTCGATTATAGATCATAACTGGCCAATTACAGGAAAACTATAGCGTTTTTTAATTGAGCACAAATGAGAATAATAAAAAATATGTAAAATAAATTAAAAAAAAATTATAAAAATACAATATGGGTCTCAAATTGTAGCTGATTGGCTATATTTAATTGCATCTATTTTGGGAAATCCTTGAAAAACTATAAAAAATGTTTGTTTTTATCCCTAAATCTTTTTTACTCCCTTATCCCCAAAACTGGTGGACCGAAAAATATGAAAAAAATCATGGTAATATGAGTTTACGTAAAGGTTACAGGTTGCAAAATTCACGAAAAAAATTACAAAATTTAATTTATCATCCACAATACGGAACCCTAGGTACGCGAGTCTGACTCGCACTTGGCCTGTTTTAAGAAATATCTAGAGGGCATCAGGGTACTAACAGACAGAGAATGTATGTAACCACCCCTTTGGAGCACACAGGCCCAGTGTCTGAAAATATTTTATAGAAATTTGATTAAAAAAAAAGTTGCTGTATTGATATTTATAATTTATACGTAAATCTGACGGCTAAAAGTAAAATTTTACAGAATTGGATGAGAAATGAGAGTTACGTTTTTTTTATCAAATCGTTAATAAGTTTTTTGTTGTACTACTCTGTACCACAAAATAGATACTACCAGAAGGTCGACCCTACAACTGAGCGAAAACAGACGCACACATGCGTAGACGCGGACGTATGATGATCTCGGTAGAATTTCGTATTGGCATTCACCCGAGTATCTCTGAGATCGTCGTACGTACGCGTCTATGTGTGCGTGCGTCTGTTTTCGCTAGTTATGCGGAGAAGGCCTTCTGTAAGTGGTTATTTTGTGTCTGTACTATAAAATAAAAATAATATTATGAGTTTATAAATCGTCATAAAAAAGATAAAGTTAAATTTTAATCATCATCAGTTATTTAATAACCTAGCTCTTGTTGGTCAAACTTCAATTTTTAAGTAAGCAAAACTTTTTGTAAATTGTGTTTTCACGTTTTATATCTGGTTCATTTGTTTTTTTACTGAACATTTTAATAAAGTGGTAGAGCTGATGCCTGCAGGCTCCACTGTGGAGGTACTACTATCTTAGTCGCAAAACCCCCCAAAGTTATTCAAGGCAGATTAAGAGGACAGGTCTCAAACAGGCACACAACCAGGTGGCCCAACATGCATGGGAACGATTGATGGCGGTATATCCATCCCCAATTGTCGGCAATTTATGTATATAAAACAGACGTGCAGCGGCGTCACTGGTGCGAGGGTTTCGACACCGTGCTCACCAACCCACCTGCCCAGTGTGTGTGAGTGTGGGCATTTCTTTCAGGAGTATTGCCATTAAGAATGGCGAAATTCTGGAAAGGCCTATGTTCAGCAGTGGACTAACACAGGCTGATCGATGAAAGTATTTACATATAATGTACGGACGTCAGCATGATAGGCTACCTTTTAGTAGTTCTTATTACAGCAACATAGCGGTTAAAATCGTTTATAAAGAGAGAACTTGAACTGCAGCCGATTGTACCTAACCTATATTGCATAAATAAATCTACCATTTCATTTCGGTGTAACATCTTCCATGGTTCTCTGTCAAGAGCCAAACCCTTCTGCTTTTGCCTTAAGATACTCAGCACTGAGCTTCATCCCCGGTCTACCTCTTCCTCTTTTTTCTTCTATTTTGCTTGAACACCTTTTAAAATAATCTTTAAATTATTCATGCAAAACGTGCCCAACCAATAAACTTTTTACGTAGGATCACTTAACTAATGAATGACAAAGCCACCTCATACAAGCTTACTGATAAAAGATTCGGTAGTGCTGAGAAAATGAAATAAAGCTTTTAGTTAGTTAGTTCATTCATTAAAAGCAGAAAAACAAACACTTAAGGAAAAACGCTAAAACCACAAGCAATATCACTGAGCACATCCTCTCGGTGGATTCTCTCGCTTGCCGAGATCCACCCTTCACTTCAATCAAAATCGAAAAAAAATCGGAGCCTCATTAACGGGTGTGTTACCTACGTACTCGGAGCAAGGCTAGCTTGGAGGCTGATTCTGAAACTTTTAACCAGTTTTTGTGCATATCGTTTGAGTTTTTTTTTTGAACGAAGTTCCTTATTGGTCCAGGAGACGCTGATCAAAAATAAACCTCATTTTGTTATGGAAATGTTCTTTATTCTTTATTGCACATAAAACTTAAATATTATAATATACACATGAATAAAAACTTGTACAAGGGCGAGCTTATTTCTAAAGAAATTTCTTCCAGCCAACCTCCAATGTGGTGAAAAGGTAGTGAGAATGGTGGGCAAATAATTGTGCACAACTTTAAAAACAGAAAACTTGCTAGAATTTTTTTTTCTAATGAATAAGCAATAATACATGCAAATAATTACATATACATTTACATATATAACATTATTTAATAATATACATATATTAATAAAACATATTAAATACATAAATATTCCAAATAATAAAATGCAGATAGGTAAAAAACAAAAATTTACTCTTCAAGAGAAAATGCTGTTTAAGCTTTCTTTTAAATGACGATACAGATGGGCTGTCTCTAATATTACTAGGGAGACTATTCCATAATCGAGCGGCTCGAACTGTGAAGGATTTAAAATAGTAGAAGTCTCTGTTACAGGAAGGTACTTGGAGGGTCCTAGTGTCGCAAGCTCTCTGAGGTTGTACTTCTCTGTTGTTTAAATCTAATTTCAGTTACATAATTCAACGTCTCACTAGCTACAGCTGTACAGTACCAGGCCATTTGAAGGTCGCATCGTGCTTTAAAAAGAGATACTTGGCTAGCTTCGGCTACCTTCGGCTTTGTAGAGCGTCATCTCTGTCACACGAAACACTAACA
Source organism: Ypsolopha sequella (assembly GCA_934047225.1). Lineage (NCBI taxonomy): Eukaryota > Metazoa > Arthropoda > Insecta > Lepidoptera > Ypsolophidae > Ypsolopha > Ypsolopha sequella. Next base: position 2,922,208 of record OW204002.1, on the reverse strand, counting down.
GTCCGGTATCTATTCGGTAAAGCCGAAGGTAGTCGAGTATCTCGTTTTAAAGCACGATGCGACCTTCAAATGGCCTGGTACTGTATTTAGTGAGCGTAGAGCAACATATAAATAAATCAGTTCTGTTATTATCACGTGCATGAAGTCCTCCCTTTTGGAACTTCACATAGATTTGGCCCAGAGTGAGTGAAGTTGCAAGAGGGCGGGTTTCATGCTCGTGATAGTAATAAGGCTGATTATTATTGCATTAGTTTTATGTTACATTTTACAATGAATACTTTTATAATAGATCACTTTGTCCTGAATACTGTATTTTGCGAGATAAACATGAAAAACCAGTATCATCTACGGCAGAGTGGCGGCCATTTTGTTTTTTGCTTATAACTTCAATCTGACACGAGTGGTCATTGTCCACCATCCAATTACTGATTCTCCATGTCATAGCGAAGAGATTGATACCACTCCCATACTTGTATTTGTACACTTGCAGGCGCACTATTATCCCAAACGGTTTCGGTGTTTCTACTACAGGAAATCTTTATCATAATCATCGGCGAAAATCTCCGTAAACTATCCAGAATCAAGACGCCAATCCTTTTTTAATTTGCACGCCCGTTAAAAAGCTTTAGGGTCTTTGCACTCGAGAGATGGAGGATTTTGGGAACGCGACGTGAAAAAACAACAAAAAAGAAGATTCACTTCACGCTGTCTGTGACATAATAGAAGGGCAGAACATAGTAACGTCTCGTGTTATACCGATCTTTAGTAAAAACAATACAGACGAGGGTATTCTTGTTTTCCCGGATAAAAGTTGTCTTCTTTTGTGTGTTTATTTGTAAATAACAAAGATTTAAATTTTGAAAAAAATACATGTCGTATTCACTCTTTAATTTTAATATTTAGGCACGATTGCTTGCATTTTCTTGCATCCAACAAAATTGTAAAGAGAGGCCTAAATTGCACGCGAAATCGCGGGATTTTTGAGCGGCCTGCTTCCACTGAGCAGCAAAGACTAGTGTAAAATGAAAGCGTTGATGCCAACGATTTCGAAAGTAAAGATAAGCACTTACCGTACTATGGCAGCACCAAAATGTTTCCACCTTTAAATAGGTGACGCTCACACGTTTGGAATCAGTGCTCATCTGAACACTATGATAGTTGGACGCCTTAAGTGCACTTAAAGTTAATCATTTAAAAACTTTAGTAGTCTGATCAGTTTGCTGACCGTAGGTAGACATATTATATATTAGACTCATAAGTGTGCGCGCGTCGGCATAATCTTAAGGGGAACGAAAATACAAACAGAAATAAAATGTCAGCTTTCGGATGATTTTGTTGCAATAATTAGGTTACGTATAGCCATAAAAAAAATACATGTTTTTGGTTGAACTTTAAGGTATTCATTTTCCACAAACCACGTTAATCGATTCATATTTGTACTGTCAATGAATTTTTTTGTAACCCTCTATTGCACACTTCTTATCGATTTTGTTTCAGGTATCGCTTTCGCGATTTTGTTGTTTTTTTTTTAATAAAATTAGTGTGAATGATATCTATTCATTTTCCAAATACCACGTTATTCGGGTCAAAAAAAGCACCCCCTTTTTCCAAAAATACGTAAATCCACTGATGCAGTCAGCGGCAGCAAGATATTGTCAGTCTACGCCTAGCGTTGGCGCCCGTAAGACGTGGAACCTGTGCTCTTTTTTGCAAGCTATAAATATCTCCCAAAACTATTTCAAAACACATTGAAATTAATTTTATAAAGTAATATTTCGAGGAGCATCATATTCCTGCCGTTAAAAACTCAACAAAATATGCGTATGAGTGATTTAGCTACATCGTGCCATAGTCATAACAACAAAACTGAATGAATTTGGAATGAATTCATACTTTTATGCGGGAAAATAATATATGTTACTCTAAAAGAATAATTTTGTGATCGTTATTGAAACCCAAATTAATTTACTTATACTTACTGAGATCTGTAACAAAGGTCAATGACCTTTTCGTGAAATTACCCTCTAGTATTGGCTCACCATTTCAGGTCCAATAAGTGAAGTTTTTTGCAAATTATATACTTACTTGGGATAAATCGCCAAGCATTTAAAATATAGAAATTTATTTTGAAATATTTACAGTGCATGGCAAAATTATTAGATCGTAGATAATCCTGTCGGTACATGTTCAGGTTCTGTTACGCAAAATGAAAACAATGAAACTCTTTTAGGATTCATTTGTTATCCCTATGTTTGTCTGTCTGTCCGTTTGTCTAGACAATTTTTTCTGGGTAAAATTAATAAATACCAATATTAACGGCCCTCTATAGAGCTGTAAAAACATACTTTTGACGTTTTTATTTATATTACGTTTTAGGTTTTTACGTTTTTTTTTTTTACGTTTTTCATACAAATTTTCTCACTATGAAAATGTAGGGATGAACACTTGAGATAATATTTTGCATTTAAAAGTCAACACAGAAAGGAATTGTTGAACAAATAATGTAAAAAATATGAAAACCATGTTGTTCTATTCTAAAGGGATTAATTATCTACTGTTCAATGTGGCGATAGCTTTGTTTATTTTTTTCCTTGAATTATTTTTTACTAAGATAACATACAGTTTAATACAAGGTTTTCCTTAAGAGGTCCCTTTACCCCTGTATTTTTCTTAAAATTCATACAATAGGTATAAACCGAATGGGAAGTCTACAGCTTATTTTCTTCATATCTTTTTTCATGAGTATATTCTAGTGACATCTAACTACGTCTCTATACAGCCCAAAAAGCAAAATTTGATAAAACACCATGATAATAGCTGTCAGGATATCGTCAATATTGCCTCGTTTTTACGCAAAGTTTAACAAGTTTGTATATTTTTATCTATACTGGAAATAAAAAAGAGAGAAATACAGGCGTCGTTCATGTTAAGATGACTAAGTTTACACACTTTGCTAAGTATAAACAATTACCGTTTCATGGAAAACTGTTTTGACCTGAAACCATTTCACAAATTCAATTAACTTATTTTGAATATCTTGTCATCTTGCACTTCTTGATGAGAAATACAATTTGAATAAGTAAAAATACAACTTTTAGTTAAGAAAACTTATAGTTAAAAATCTGCTGTATGCATTAACATTTTTTTAATAATATTACAATAGTAATAAAATAATTGGCTTATCCGTCGTCGTGATACCAGCCGTAAATTTCTTAAATAATCTCATATCACGCTTATGGAAAACCCAATTATTTTGAAGATACCATAATATCATTAAAATATGTTTATGCATATAGCAAACTTTTAACAATAAATTGTCTTAGCTAAAAGTTGTACTTTACCGTTATAATTATTTCTTAATATTTTGTTACAAATTCGGAGAAATAGCCCTTAAGGAAAACCTTGTATGAAAATATTTGTTATCTTTGTAACAAAGAAAAAAAAAAAAAAAAAACAAAGCTATCGCCACATTGAACAAACAGTAAATTATTAATCCCTTTAGAATAGAAAGATATGGTTTTATATTTTTTACATTATTTGTTCTACAGTTCCTTTCTGTGCTTTCTTTCAAAATATTATGTCAAGTGTTGATCTCTATATTTTCATAAGGAGAAAATTTGTATGAAAAAGTTAAACAAAAGGCCATAAAAACGTTATAATATGTATATTTTACAGGGCTGTAAATATTAGCATTTATTGATTTTACCCAGAAAAATTGCCTAGACAAACGGACAAACAGACAAACATAGGGACAACAAATTAATCTTAAAAGAGTTTTGTTTTTTCATTTTGCGTAAAGGGACCTGAACATTTCAAACTATGATACAAATAAATTTCTATATTTTAAACACTTGGCGATTTATCCCAAGGGTAAACAGGTGTCCCAAAAGTCAACGCTTTCCCTTGGAAGGCTGGTAAGCCAGCTCATGACTGACCAGAATATCAAATTATGACCTCAGCAAAAAGTAGATAGTCTTCGAGTTGATGGTACTTTTATAAATTCGAATAGATTTTTGAGAGTCAAAGCTAACCAGTTCTAAATTCTAAGAATAAAATTTTTGTAGCGCAACTCTGAATAGTCATGCTATTGATAAAGTCAAAAATAAACCTTGAAATGCTGTTACATCAGGAAGAAAAATAAAAACCCAATTTATGAGCAATTTTTTGTAATTAGGTTAGTTCGATACCACACCCTGAAAAAAAATGTCCTATGTTAGTTTTGCAAATTGTCTTAAATAACGGCTCATCAAATATTGTTTTTCAAATGATCTGGCAATTTCTGTGTATTACTTTTAAAAAAAAATTATTGCTATTTTACTACCAAAGGAGCTGCGTATTTTTTTAAATAATTAGAATTTAGAATGAAAGAGTGGCGGGCAGTAAAAATATTTGACGTTCATTAGAAATGCCATTTAACACGCGTTAGAGTGAGATAAATAGTGACGCTATTTAAAATGAGTTGGAATGAGATAGTAACGCAGTTAAACGTGGTTGAATGAGAGAGGCATAATTGATATAGGCTTTAGTGAGATAGATAGTGACGTGGTGCATTCCTTCTGAGAATATTTGTTAGTTTCCACTTTTTGTAATAACAACTTTAGTAAACATTTTTTGTAAAGAAATTTTTGGTCCAATTTATTTTCCCGCAAGTGTAAAACCAGCTCAACGGGCGAAAAATATTTAAAGAATGGGTAATGGTGACAATTAACCGTCACGATATTATTATGTATCTCTAAAGGAGTGTCTGAAATGTTCCGAGGGTCAACTGATAAATCAAACACTCAAAAAACCACTTTTAGCCGACCATAATAAATTTACGTCCCGACGTGATAGCAAGTAGGATCAATGGCGTGTGACGATGATCGAAATACACTAATAAATTATATCAAATAAAATACGTATTACTTTTGACCCTGCCTCGTCCACTCTATTCGTATTTTTGCTATGGTGACGCGAGCTTAGAGACCGGGACGAATTTCCCCCCGCGCGCTATCGTAAAATAGAATAAGCCACGCCCGGAACTGGTTTTTGTTTTGGCTATTTCATACTCTTAACGCACGCATTCAAAAACAATGCAATAGATTTTAGGTGCCAGGGCTCATCTAAACTTTTGAAATCTTTGGTTGATGCGGTATTGATTTCTTGGAATATCCTTGCCTTAAACTGTTCCGTTGATAGGATGATGGATTCTCAGTCTTGGTCAGATTCAAATCCTGACGTTTGAGCAGAGAGAGGTATATAAAATTATAGATTTAACCTATCGTTTGAATCGTATATACATTTATAGAATTAAATGAGACTTGAGGATAATTCATGATTTCTATAAAAACGTCTCACCTCAATACGTGTTATGATCGGGAAAGCCGACCAGTTTCAGCAAAGTTAGACTGCCTTCATCTGGGCGAGTGAAGACGTTTACGCGACGACAGTGTGAGGCGGAACGTCGTCGCGTAAACGTCTTCACTCGCCCAGATGAAGGCAGTCTAAATCTGCTGAAACTGGTCGGCTTTCCCGATCATAGCACGTATTGAGGTGAGCCGTTTTTATATAAATCGTATATACATTGTTGAATATATTAAATTAGTTCATGTACGTTTACTCATGTACATATATTTTTATAACATTAAATTTGATTCGTAAAAAGTGTATTATGTTACTACTTCACAAAATAAACTATTGGAATTTGAAATTTGCACCAATGAGCTTTTCGAATTTTACGTGCCAATTTGGTGTAACACGTTTTAAATTATTTGACGGGACTAAACTTCATTTAAGCGTTCTGTTTTTTCTTTCTGTATCAAAAAGGCAAAGACAGGACGCTTAAAATAAGTTTAGTCCTGTCAAATAAGTCTTTTATTTATTTATTTCCCAACTTACATCTACCATTACAGGAATGCAACCTAATGCGATAGGATGTGTTTGACTTATTTTATCTTACAAATCCACAAAATAACACTATTAGCTACATATTCCATTAAACTTACTAAACCTACTTATCTTTATAACACAGTGTATATAACGCTATTTTAGTGAATTCACTTAGAACACAATTAAAAAGGTCTATGCGTTCCGCGATAGAATTGAGAATGGTAAACGCGCGCGTCAGCGGCGCCTCCGCCATCAGTGCGGTGCGTGCGCGTGGTACGAGCAGCAAGGGCGGCTGGCGGCGCCGCCACATGTAGCTGTCTGGTACACACAAATACACTTCTCCCATTAAAGGGCTATGCGATTTTTATTTTTGTCACTGTCACTCCAAGCGAAAAATCGCGCAGTGCGAAAGGGGCGGATTCAGGGCGAAAGCGAAAAACGTCAGTTTTATAATTTTTATCAAAAAACTAAAATAGCTAGCAAAAATTTAAATATCAAATCTCTAGATATTGTTGAAACACACTTAATAAAATATGTTTGAGTTCTGTATACGGTTCCTGTTCGTCAAACGAGGAGAAAAAGTGTGTTTGAAGACCTCATTTCAACAATTATTTCTATCGAGGAAAATTTATCCAAACATGTTTTTCAATTTCAAATCCCTAGATTATATAGTCAAGATGCATATACCGGAAACTGATTATAATTTTCCATGTATTTCATGATATACACAGATAAGAAACACCCGTATTTTTTTCGCATATCGCCTTAACACTGGATTGTGTGTGTATCTTCCCTATCAATATTTTAAACGTGTATGTAAAGTCTTGTTACACCGAAACATTGTGTTGTGAGGTAACCTATCTTTATTCTTTAGTTCTTTATTCTTTATTGTACACACACGGAAATATAAACATAAACAAAATTACAGTAAATAAATGCACATTGGCGAGCTTATCTCTAAACAGAGATTTCTGACAACAAAACCATCACAATAGGAAAAAGTAACATAAACGAAGTAATCATACACGTGTACACAGAGAAGAAGAATATACAAGGAATTATGTGAAGCTTGGAGTTGTGTCCGAAATATGGCGACAAGATTCACTCCCTATCACGTTGGGATGTAAAAATTGTCTGTGGAAAGAGGTCGTAAACGGTGTTGTCTGTTCTAGTGATGTTCTTGGAAATAATTGGCCTCTTCTGTTTTTCGCCAATATCTACGATTAGAAAACAGTTTCGAGTAAAAGCTTTCCTTAAGGCCCTTAATACCGCCAAATGGGTACTTTCTAAAGCCTACTCCTCTTTTATGGCCAAACCAAAAATATTGAAAAAAATGTATTATGGATTATCAACTCTAGGACAACCTATGCAACATTTTTCTTTTTCGTACCACAAAACTTCTATATGAAAAATTGTTTCAACTGAATGGTGTTTTTTGGCTTGAATTTCCTACTGCTCCTAAGCGGCTTAGGTGATTTAATTCATTTATGCTTTGATAAATAGATAAACTTGATAGCTATAAATATAACATAGAATTATTCAATCGAACAATGACGCCCATGTGAAAAGTATTATTTTCTCCTATTTTGCCTTGTTAAGGACGCAGCGAGCGTCGTAACAGCCACCACGCATTGTGCACTGATTTGAACGTTATTTCAATGTTGTTTCCGTCGATATTCATACAGGCAAACATCGAGCTGCTAATTTGGCGACGGTAATCGCCTTAACTGTTTCTAGTAGACAGATTTTGAAATAAGCGTGCACATCCTCCTTAAATGAACAAAGCGATGTCTTTCATTTGACCTTCAGTGACACCAGCATAGATTTCGATACGAATAAAAATATTCCTCGAGAGCATTTTTAAGTATTTTTGATAAGTGTCCGACCATTTAAAGTAACATGATGACGTGACTTCCCGTAAATGCTTAAAATTGATCTATTGATTGCATACCTAATTGATCTATTTATTCCAAATTTAAATAAAAACTGGCCAAGTGCGAATCGGGCTTCGCTCTTTCAGGGTTCCGTATATATGACCAATTATTTCAAACTTGTGTCAGACATTAAGACTGTAAAATAAAGTAACGCCTTTTTCAATAAATTGTGTTCAGGATGTGTTTAGTAGGTATAATACTTTCGGTGTAAATTCCAATTCAATAGTTTTGCTTGGCACATCGAGTTTTATTTGAACAAAAACCTGAACAGCAGACGCAGTTGGCTGCACTCCTATTGCTCCTTGTAATTTTATTATCCTTGCTTATTATACTGAGAAAAATCGGGCTGATAAAAATGGACACTTTCCTACTCGACAAATTTCAAAGTATAAAAATATAAACGGTGGCGCTGCACACCAAATGCGCGCACGTGACGTTGTGCGTGGCACCAGCAGCTATTGTATGAAACTAGACTCACGTATTGTGCACGCAATACAATATAATTTGAACTGCCAAACACAACGCCACGCACACGCATTTGGTTTGTACCGACCTTAAGAGGCTATGCGAATTTCATTTTTGTCACTGTCACTCCAAGCGAAAAATCGCGCAGTGCGAGAGGGGTGGGTTCAGGGCTAAAGGGAAAAAAGTTGGTTTTAAATTTTTATTAAAAAAACTAAACTAGCTAGCAATATTTCCAAAATCAAAAATCTAGATATTGTTGAAACCCATCTAATAAAATATATTTGAGTTCTGTACATGGCTGCTACTCGTTAAACGAGGAGAAAAAGTGTGTTAGAAGACCTCATTTTAACAATTATTTCTATCGAGGAAAGTTTATCCAAACATGTTTTCCAAAATCAAATCCCTAGATTATATAGTCAAAATGAATATACCAGAAACTAATTATATTCAGTTTTGAGTCAACACTTCAAAATTTCAGGTCTCTATCTCATTCCGTCTAAGAGCTAGAAACCCGTGACATATGGACGGACAGACAGACAGACGGACACCGCTGTCCGTCCGTATATCACGGGTCTTAATCTTTTAGACGGAATGAGATAGAACCTGAAATTTTAATGTGTTGACATCGCAGGGACATTAATAGGACTTTGTTTTGCCCTTTGGGTACGAAACGCTAAAAATGGTGAATCGTGTCGAGTCTAGAAGTGGCCAGTAAAATGGCGCTTTGCTCTAGCGCTCAGCACTCGGCAGGCGACAACGGGAACGGAAGAGGTTTCTAATTGGCGCCACTAGACTCGATGCCTATTATTGGCATCTACGGACGCACTCCACCCGTTTTTATTTCCTCGAAAACGCTGTAGCGAAATAGTTTGTTTTTTCAGTGTGCGGTTGTTTCGTTTTATTTTATATAAGGTTTACTGAATAACTCTTTATCGTAGAATGAATCGCATACGACACTTCATCACTTCATCAGTTTTCTACAAAAAATATCGAAAGTAAAGCAAGACGTCCATCCATCCATCAGCCTAGTTCATCCACTGCTCGACATAAGCCTTTCCAGGATTTTGCCACTGCCGGCGGTCATCCTGGAAGAATTGCCCATACTCACACACGCTGGGCAGGCGGGTTGGTGAGCGCAGTGCCGGAACCCTCGCACCAGTGACGCCGCTGCCCGTCACCAGTCTGTTCCATATAAGGCCCGGCTATTAGGGATGGATATACCGCCATCCATCGGTCCCAGGCATGGTGGGCCTCCTGGTTTTTTGCATATGAGCTGTCCTCTTACTCTATCCCGAATTACTTCGAGGGCGTCTCCAGGTAAGATGGTGGTACCTCCACAGGCGAGCCCGGCATCAGCTCTACCACCTGTTAAGCAAGCAAGACATACAAAAAATAAATTGCATAGTTAATTTGTGAGTACGCCAACTAAGTAACAGTTGCCAACAAACTGTTTAGCAGTTTGGCGAATATTGTTTACTTACTAAAATTTGTGTAAAATAAAAGAAAAAAAAAGTAGGGTTTTGAATGAAGTGTCTTAACAAGCAGAGTTTGCATGTTAAGACACTTCATTCAAAACCCTACTTTTTGCATTTGAAATTCATATTTTGGGTTTACTTTACACTTTTACAGACATACAAAATTTAATAATTAATTATATGGGATTCCTACATTCCATTTTCTTATGACAAGCTCTAATCAAGTTATTATAGCATTTTTTGATGTTTAAGAATTTTGGCGGAAACTTAAATTGTGAGTTTTATTTTTTACGACACTTAATTTTCCTCTTAAAATAAATGAGGGTATCTCGAGATTTATAAATTCATTAAAAAATTAGCCCGAGGCCTTCTATGAAGGCCCATCAAAATATTTTAATATTATGCAATTATGATTTATATCTTCCGGAAAAATGAGCTAACGCCGTAAAAGAAAATTAGTCTGGATCTCCGTAAATTAATTATTAGTTAATTGGACTCCTGGCTTGAAAATAAATTTATTTATGAGAGGTTGTTTTTATGTTAGACGTAAAAAGGTTAAATCCAATATTTATGGGACAGGACGATCTGGTTTATACTTTAAAGTAAAATAAAAAACCGGCCAAGTACGAGTCGGGCTCGCTCACAAGGGTTTCGTACCACCACACAATACGGGTACGGAACCCTTAAGGGGCTGTACAATGCTAAAATTCAGTCTTGCAACGCTTTTGTTTTTTAACTGTCTATCCTGGGGGCCTATTATGTATCTCTAGTTGCCTTCTGGACTGGGTGCCTTTCATCAAAAACATAGATATACTATCGAATTCCGATTTCCTAAGGATATGTTCGCACTTGAAGTGACGACACAGATTGTTAATAGTTCAATACACACTAAAGGAAATTTTGAAATTTCAGTTTTTATCTATGTTTTTGATGATAGGCACCCAGTTCAGTTGGCAACTAAAGATACAGAATAGGGGGGCTGGTCTAATCAGATGCCGCGCACTCAAAACTTCACTTATTTTGTAATCGCGGCTACTTTAGGACATTAACTATAATTTGTCTACGTAATAAATATGTTTTTTTTTCTAGTTAGTATCTGCGTGTGTTGGTTTCGTTTCAATCGGTTTTGAAATATGGAAACTGAATCACTTTTTCGCGAAATTCGTGCTTTTTTAAAAGTAATATGATTAAAATAAGATTGAGAGTTTGATTCTTTATAAAGTGTCTTGAGTAAAAATACGCCATACTTTTTTTCAAATGTTTACCATCTACATTGACGGAACTGAATCCAATGCAAAATTGATATTTAGCATTCTGGAGCCCCTTAAAACATTTTGGTAAATAATTCCACTTGCACTTATGAAGCCCAACTTTTTAAGGTTCTTCTATCTAAAGGGTCTAATTAAGTTGGGCTTTGATAACTTCCTAAATAATTAAAAAGTGGTAACTTTATGATTTTTTTCTGTCCGTGCTATAAAAGAACTACCTATAAACGAAATTTCAAGTTTTTAAGTCAACTGGAAGTGCCCTATAAGTTTTCATTGTAAGCAAATTTATATGAAATTGATTATATGAAGTACAATAACTTTTTTTTCAATGCAAGTGCTCGTAAAGGCCCACTTTTTATGCATCAAAACCGAACAGAAAGTCGATTATTTTGCCCTAGGGCTTTATTATTATTATTATTTTTTAATTTGTTTGCAATGGTTGGCTAACCTGCAGCCTTTCCTGTGTACCATAGATGTTATACTTTTTTTCCACTGTTTAACGGCTCTGGATACAATCCTTTTGAGCCAATCATAATTTAAAGTTTACAAGATTATATTTGTTTTCATTTCCTCACACTATGCATTGAAAAACGTAGTATGATACACGGGCGTAAGAGCAATAAATTACTCGGGCACGTTTAAAACACTCGCTACGCTCGTGTTTTAAATCGTCCTCGTATTTTATTCCTTTGCGCCCTTGTAGCATAAACTACTATTTTTGCATCAAGTTAAAAGCCTTATTTTTTTACAGCACTATGAGGCCGAAAACTTATGTGAGAGGTATTAGTTTAAACTTGATATCTTATACGGGGCCCGAGCAAAAGGTTCTTAACAGACACAGACAGACAGTCCGACAACAAAGTGATCCTATAGGTTGTTTTAATTTTGAGGTACGGAACCCTATATTCTACGCGGAAGTACAACCAGATAAAAATCTGATGACCTACTTTTTGGTAATATTGTAATGATAATTAACGATACAAAGTACATATTTAAAGACATTAATTTTATTTGAGAGGCTCTAACACACAATACAGCAGTATATTCTGGATGGTTGTAAAGTTAGATAGGATATGAATGACTAGTTTTTGCCCGCGGCTTCGCCTGCGTTGGTTTAGTTTTTGTGATGGCAATTGAATCTGTCAAAGTAGCCTATGTCCTTTTCCAGGTTTAGAACTACATTTGCGCAAAGTTTCAGCCCAATCGGTTCGGCGTGAAGGAGTAACAAACATCTATCCATCCATCCATCCAAACTTTCACATTTATAATATTAGTGGTATAAGATATAAACAATTATACATATAATAGAACCCCTAGATGCAACAAATATTTGATAATTTAAAAATGATGTAACAATGATTTATAAATAACGAATTCCATCGAGAAATACTATATATATTTTTCTCAGTGAATTTGTTTTGTCAGAGATTTAGTTTTTGTTTTTTAATTTTTGTAACGCTGTATAAAATTAATAATTTTTGTAATGCTGTATAAAATTAATAATTTTTGCTATTGATAAAAAAATTATATCAAAATTTATTTATTGAAAAATTAATACAAAGCCATTATTATAAATAATAAATAATTACTTCCATTGGGATTTTGTTTGCATTTTGCTTTTTGTTTTTATTTTTGTAATGCTGTATACGAATTAATAATTTTTCTTTTGATACAAAAATCATAATATTATGAAAAAAATCTCAGTGAATTTGTTTTGTCCGAGATTTTGGTTTTTGTTTTTGTAATGCTGTATAAAAAATAATAATTTTTCTATTGATACAAAAATGCTTATATTATTAAATTGTTGTTTTCCTGAAAGATAATAAAAGTAAAACATATTTTTTTTTGCAAAATTATAAAGCATTTTTTAATATTTAATAGTTTTAATATTTGTACACTGGCAGGCAGAACATAGAGAATTCATTTCTACCATCCTGTTGTAAAATAAAAAGTATAGACATTATTACCCGCTTTTTCTAACACCAACAAAGCGGCGGTAGCTTAGGAGTAGAACGCTGGTCTTTCAATCTTGAGATCCAAGTTCGATCCCCGGTCGGGCATGAACCAATGAGTTTTTAGGAATTTATTTGCATTGGTTCGTACTTGCTGAACGGTGAAGAAAAACATAATGAGGAAACCTGCATGCTCTAAAAAGCGTGTATTTTTGCCCGAGGACGGCGATAGAACTCACTACTCATCACGTTGGGACGTAATAATCGTCGGTGAAACGCGGGTGTACCGTGTATGGACTCTGTGACTTGCATTTTACAGTTCACACTTGAAACATTTCTGACATCCTCTCGAGGATTCATTATTATTCATTATATATATAAAAAAACTGCGTGTTACCTATATTCACAAATAAATCTCATAGCTTAATTTTTAAAAGTTTTTTTTTCAGCGGCTATACGCCATTTTAGGACATAGTTTTCATTATTTTTCAACCATTATTTTCTAATGATTTTTTAAAGAATTGTCCGATATGACGTCACTTGGGAATTTTAGACATTATAATTTATACAAAATTTATACTTGCGATTGTCGGCACTTGGTGAAACTTGAAACACATCTTGAATTAAAACACTTGTACTAGTAGTTTCACTTTATTTGTGTTAACTCCCGACCGGTTTCGGATTTTATTCCATTTTCAAGGGAAGATCTTAATTAAAATATTTTACATGACCAGGTCAGTTGGGAGTTAACACAAATAAAGTGAAACTACTAGTACAAGTGTTTTAATTCAAGATATTATACTGATTGTAATGTGTGATTGCTTATAAAAAAGTGGTCTGTCTCTTTCTGTCTACTTATCTGCCATCCAGCTGTCAAATCAGTCGGAACCAATTTCTTATAAATTTATCTTGATAGCAAAGAATACATTTCTAAACAGCCATTTCTCAAGTGACGTCACACGAAGGCAAATGGAAGTTGCAGCTTTTTCGTAAAAATATTACTTTTTTAGACTAAAAGTTCTAAAATACGGCTTATTAAACCTAAATCTCGAAATGGTTTTCGAATTAACACACCTTAACATAATTTAATCTATGCCAAATTGGCATAGATTAAATTATTTTAGCTTTGATTGCACTTGTTCATTGATAAAATCGTGCTGTATACTTGGGCCTATGTTATTTTAATACATTCTAAGAATCCTCTTAAGAGGCAGGTAGGCGTCAACGACCTTGAGTCGACCTGTTTCGGTACTAATATCGATAGGAATTATATTACAATAACATTCATATCAGCGCGCACTGCATTACGATATCGCTGGGTCTCCAGATAGCGCAAAATAGGAGAAAATATTACTTTCCACTTGAACGCGACGGATGGCAAAAAAAAAGTAGTCAAAAATTATTCTAAGCAGTATTTTCATTGTATTTTAATGCAATAACCATACAGATATCATTACTGGTTTCAAAGAAACGAATTTTACTAAATTTAGTCTAAAAACAACTTGACCTGCTGTTTCTTATACGCGAGAATAATTTCCTAGAATGTGGTTGTTTTTATAATTTAACAAACAATACATATTTTTTCATAATTTTCAAACTTGATCAATAGAGTCGTTTTCAGATGACTCTGGGAAGAGGCAGGCACCTTAACGGGACACCTGACGCTAGAACATCAACAACACTAGGTTTTCAAGGGTTCATTGGAAGAAAATAGGTCTCTCCACATATTGAAGAAAATATATTTAATTTATCGATCTTTCATCTAAGGATTCCACCTATAAACAATGTTTTAAGATTTATACTTTTGTCAAAAAAAAATGTTTTCCACCCTCTTTTTTTTGGTTTTCAAACGTTCGTTTCAAAGACGCGGTTAAGAGATCAACTTGTTTTTTTTTATAAAATAGGCAATAGAAATATGAAGGGATGTTACCTAAATCCAATATTTTTTTCCCTACAAAATATTTCAGTATTAGCTAAAAAAACACCAATTTGTTGTTTCGCTGCGTGATCACTAGTATTACGCGTCCAAGAACAAGAGGCCAAAGAGCCAACATATTATCGCCTCTATTAAAAGCAAATAAGGTCTTTGCTATTAGACTTATTGTGCTGGACGGGTAATCAAAAAAGTTGCTAGGGTATGCCTTCCTCTTAATACTTCATACCGCCTCCCGCTCATCGCTTCCTCCCGTAGCCACCACGTCGAGGGAATTCGCTTCCCGACTGGATCCTGATTTATGTGGAATCCATACAAATGCAATCTGCTTAATTGCCACTGCTCGTCGAGATAAGGCGTGCTAGGTATTTTCTAGCGACTACTTCTTGTGGCGATGTCGTCTCGGGTTTAGGAGACCTTGATTAATTTATTCTTAACAGTTCAAGTCAAGGCACACATACACTAGAGCGACACGCGTACACGCTATATATACAAGGTGACTTTTTGATCATCGTCCAAATTCATACTGGTGGCTTGGTAAGTGATCAGTATCATGGATCAATAATAATTATTGTAAAATTCGTAAAATGAAATTTCGACTCCCCATATTGTTTCACTCGGAACTGGAAGTGAATTTCTATGGGAAGCCGAAATTTCATTTTACGAATTTTACAAAAATGATTATTGATCCATGATACTGATCACGTATCAAGCCTCCAGTATGAATTTGGACGATAATCAAAAAGTCACCTTGTATATTGTAAAGATGACAGCGTCATCTCTGCTCCAAATAACAAGGTCTGTCAACGCAACAACGTGGGCACTCATAAAAATAGGTCCTTACATATGAAATTGCCGAAATTTTCTTATAGACTCGTGAGTTCATAGTTCCTGTAATTCCCATAGCTTGATTTTTTAATTTTTTTTTTTTTTTTTTTTCAGAGTTGATACGCCATTTTAGGACACAGTTTTCATTATTTTGGTATATAAATTAACCATAATTTTTTTATGATTTTTAAAGAATTGTCCGATGACCTTGTCACTTGAGAATTTTGGACATTATAGTGATTGTGATGTGTGATTGCTTATAAAAAAAGTGGTCTGTCTCTGTCTGTCTACTCATCTGTCATCTAGGTGTCAAATTAGTCTGAAGCAAATGATTATAAATTTATCTTGATAGCAAAGGACAGTTTTTTTATTATCAAACCTAATTTTTTTATTATAAAACTGGCTTATTAAACCTAAATCTCGAAATGGTTTTCGAATTAACACACATTAACATAATTTAATCTATGCCAATTCAATAGCTATTTCCATTATTTGTTTTAGTTTGAAAGTTGATTTCAAGGTATTACATTTACGTATTAAATTTTGTTTTTATTGTCAGTTTGATAACCAAAATTAAAATTTCAAAAACAGTTCGTCCTTAATGCCATTCATTTCCATGATAAGATTCGTAATATA
This sequence comes from Ypsolopha sequella, assembly GCA_934047225.1. NCBI lineage: Eukaryota > Metazoa > Arthropoda > Insecta > Lepidoptera > Ypsolophidae > Ypsolopha > Ypsolopha sequella. The sequence goes on along the minus strand of OW204002.1, from coordinate 2,905,849 downwards.
TTTTTTAAATCTGACACTTATCAAAAATGTAATTAACTCAATCATACACAAAAGAAATTACATAATTTGACTTTGTCATTCCTAACAAAAAATGCAAAAATGTTAGTACTGGAAATTGAGTTTCCTTCAAATTCGCTATAGACAACGGCAATTTTATATGTAAAGACCTAATATAATGTGGATGTCATCGCCACATCATAGAATTGGGTATATCAGTGCTGATCTTGATATGCCCAATTTTCTCTTAAAATTAAAGGGATCGCCTAGCTCCGCTTCGCTCGGCTCCCCGAATTTATTTACATGTAAACCTAACAGCTCCTCGCTCCGCTGGTTGCCGCACCTATTTTTATTTTAAATTTTGATTAAAGATTTTCGATTTCATATTTTACGATCTGCCCAATTCTATAAGATCTCCAGAAGAAATGGATAATGGTTCGAGCCCTGCCTTCGATGTGTGTCAATGTAAATATCGACAGAAATGTACAATACACAACGTGTAAAAGAAAGGTGTAACCATATTAGAAGAGCTTATTCAGTCAACGGTATAGAACAACTTTTACTATGGAACAAAAACTGAATCTCGAAAAGAAAAATTAACTGTTTCAAAGAAAAATGGAGTGCCGCTCGGCCAAAATGTATGGAAGGGCAGATTTTTTTTTTGATTTCAGGGTTGGCTCCATAGTGAAAGTTGTTCTATACCATTGACTGAAGAAGCTCTTCAAATATGGTTACACCTTTCTGTTACACGTTGCATACATGTACAAACATACCAGCGCGCAATGCAAAGTGGCTGTTACGACGGTCGCTGCATCGACGCCGGATAGCGCGATATAGGTGAAAATAATACTTTTTAATAAACACTTCAAAATGTAACAGATTTATTTTAATTTATTTTTCAATGCATGTGCTCGTAAAGGCCCACTTTTTATGCATCAAAACCGAACAGAAAGTCGATTATTTTGCCCTAGGGCTTTATTATTATTATTATTTTTTAATTTATTTACAATGGTTGGCTAACCTGCAGCCTTTCCTGTGTACCACAGATGTTATACTTTTTTTTTCCACTGTTTAACGGCTCTGGATACAGTCCTTTTGAGCCAATTACAATTTAAAGTTCACAAGATTATATTTGTTTTCATTTCCTCACACTATGCATTGAAAAACGTAGTATGATACTCGCTACGCTCGTGTTTGAAATCGTCCTCGTAATTTATTTCTTTGCGCCCTTGTAGCATAAACTACTATTAAAATGTTTGTATTATTTTGGAAAACAAATGAAAATCTATTATATTCTAGAACATGTCATATACAACTTATTGTTATATAAATTTACGTCATAATCAAAGCCAATGCATAAGCTGCATGGTCATTATCATGAGCCAATAACGGGCCGGTAGTTACGGACAGACGGATTAAGTACAAGGTTCAACCGGTAAGGGATTAACCGGTTAATACCGGTACGGTGCAATGAACCTAGCAATTAGTACGTATTAGTTATTTAACTTTGAGTGAAATATTCAAATGAATTTTGCCAGTCCAGGGTAATGAGCTTTGTTTCAAAATCTAGCGGTTAGGGAGCCAGTTTGTATTGATACTCGTAGCTGAAATATTAAGTGAATAAATGTAGGTATCCTTAATTTTGATTAATTTAACATAGTCTGAATAAATTAATGTTACATACGGCTTGAACACTCATGTGTGATTGTTGTTGACTATTATGCCAACCGTTTCACCGATACAATTTCGGCATTATCAAGGCGAGTGTCGTTCTTAGGACGACGACGCGGCGTTCACCGTCGTTGTCAAACGGGAAACGGTTGGCATATAGTCAACAACAATCACACGTGAGTGTTCAAGCCGTATGTAATAATAATTTAGTATGTCAGCTCACGCGAGTTTTAATAATATTATAGTCTGGATAACTTCACTATTATTAGGGTTCTTTAACCAAAGGGTGTCAAACTGGACCCTATTACTAACCCTGCGGTCCGTAATAGAATTACAATGGATCATAAGCCATTCACTTCATACTTTCGTAATCGATTTTAGCGATATAATTCTATTTCGGAACGCAGGGTAAGCCTCCGCTGTCTGTTCGTCTGTCACACAGGCTTCAGCCGTTTTAGGAAGGTAGTTGAAATTTTCACAGAATATGTGTTACTATGGCCTCTATCACAGAAATTAATAAGAAAAAAAAACAGCCTCCTTACTAAAAACCTCGTTTATCTTTTTGGGAAACGCATTGTTTTACCGTTATTTGTTTTAGCTCTTTTTTAGACGATAATATTAGGTCTTTTCATATCAAATTGCCGTTTTCTATAGAGAATTTGAAGGAAACTCAATTTTCGGTACTAATATTTTTGCAATTTTTTAGGAATGACAAATCCATATTATGTTATTTCTTTTGTGTATGAATGAGAAAGAAAACTTTCGATATATATTTCGACCCACTTGGGGTCGTCGTCAGTCGAATATGGATTATTATTAAAAATAAAATAGAGTTAACAATAAAATTACAAACTTAACCTATTTTCTTAACCTGTTTTAGGTGGTACGGAACCCTTCGTGCGCAAGTCCGATTCGCACTTGGCCAAATTATTTTGTGTGATTATCTCTTCCAAATTTGATTATGGAAAATTTTACTATATGAATCATTCAGATAAAGCACAGAGAAGCAGATCAGTGTTACTTGGTAGAAAAATTTCAAGAATGTATTTATATCCTATGCAACGATATCGATTGAGGGTATCGATAATTTTTCTTTAATTATACCGTGATCAATGAAAAGCAAGTAGTCCACACTCGTACACCGACGTTTCACCGACAACCATTACGCACTAGCGTGACGATTGGTGAGCCCCATCGTCGAAATTCCGGCACAAATATGGACTGACAGCATAGTGCACGCAACGTGCCACTACGAGATTTGAACCTGCAACTTCCGACATGGTCAAGTCTTTCGAACCACTAGACCAAGTAAGCGGTTGTCTTAAAAATAAATTTCTAAAGCTAGACAAAAGCCATTAGGGACCCTGCTCAAACAGGATAGTTTCCGCTAAACCATAATTTATTCTTCCTGGTTTTAATAATCTAGCAATAATACATAAAAAAGAAAAAAATATGTATTTCTTTCGGGAATATAATACACACTCATATCGAAACTGAATCCTCAAAAGTCATTTCAATATTGAGAAATAAAGTGCCAAAAAAAAAGTTTTCATATCGAGGTTTAAATTTATTAAAGTAAAAACCCGTTCATATTATTTATCAATTAAATTCTGTATAAACTTTATTAAACTCTTAACGGGACAGATATTTTATAGCAACTTTGCTTGTTTTTTAAATAATAAAATTAGTGAAAAAAGTTGTCATTTTGACTTTTTTCCAGAATCCGTCCCTCTCGCACTGCGGGTCTTTCCGGAGTAACAGGGTAGTATGCAAGCGGAACCTATCCTCTTAACCCCTGAACCTATTTAGGCATTAATTTAAATTAACTATTCCTCAGTATTACAGCCAGTAGAGAATCCAGAAGTCGTAAACCTTTGTTAGGAAGAATGATGGCCAGATTTTGGGATGTGTACTACTTGCTTTACCTAAACATTGGCCGATATATAGCTAAAATAGTGTGAATTAACAATGAATATTCTTGACTTAGAAAGGTGGTAGAGCTGATGCCAGGCTCGACTGTGGAGGTAGCACCATCTTACTTGGAGACCCCCTCGAAGTAATTCGGGAGGGAGTAAGAGGACAGCTCATAGGCAAAAAACCAGGAGGCCCACCATGCCTGGGATCGATGGATGGCGGTATATCCATCCCTAATAGCCTTATATAGAACAGACTGGTGATGGGCAGCGGCGTCGCTGGTGCGAGGGTTCCGGCTCCGCGCTCACCAACCCGCCTGCACAGCGTGTGTGAGTATGGGCAATTCTTCCAGGATGACTGCCGGGAGTGGCAAAGCCCTGGAAAGCAGTGGACGAACTAGGCTGATGGATGGATGGATGGATGATTCTCGACTTACAGGAATCTTTGCCTGCCTTAAACTAAAATCTTGCCTTCAAATAAATATATATTGACATTGTGATTTTTTTATTTAAATTACTATTATTTACTTACCTATTACCCCTTCTGTGAATCGGTTAGAAGATTGATAAATCTACGTTACCGCTTAGATTCTGAAAAATTCAATTCTTATCCCAGATGCAGGCGTCTAGTCCTAAGATAAGCACAATTTTCCAGTTTTTATCTCATAAGTATTTTGAGCACCTTTAAATAAACCCATGTGACATACACTTAAATAAAAGCGAGGCCGAAAAACGAGCATGTGAGGACGGAGGACACACACATCGTTGGGCCAACGTTTGATCAAGCGGCCAACCTTTGCTTGGAAACAGGGAAACTAAGTGAAACGTGCTTAGCGCGTATTAGTGGAATTAATAATAGTCCAAGCGCTGAAATTCAGCCTACTAAACCCTTGCAAATCTACCCAATCATTTAACATGACTCTTATTTCCTGGTACCAAGACTGAAATACCTTTGAATGGGTAATTTAATATGTTTGTTGCCAGTAAGGTATTACGCGAAGGATGATTATTGGCCAGTTTGCTCTAGACATGTAATGAACGGTCTATGATTATGTTGGGTCAGGATTAATTGTAGAAATTATTTGGGTCATAAAGAGAGATTTAGTCCAATTACTGCATGTTTTTTGTACTCAGGTCTTTGTGAGAGCTGTTATTTTCAAGATTGCTGGTTTCGTGGTGAAATCTAAGCTATTTCATATAAGGTTAAATAATATTAGTTGGCGAAACTCAAAATATAGTACTAGTCTATATGAACAACTGTTTGTATGGGAGCTAAGCGAAATTCTTAAAATTTGTTTTCACCTTTCCATACTAGACCAGTTAGCTGATCCAGTTAGTATGGGAGGAAGAGAAAAAAAGTTGCGAATTTCGCTTAGCTCCCATACAAACAGTTGTTCATATAGACTAGTACTACCTTTGTTTTGAGTTTCGCCGACTAATATTATTTAACCTTATATAATCACAATGACCATATAATTTTAATTGTTAGTGTAATTGTTGTCCGAAAGTGTACAAGCAAGAATAACAGTTAGACAGTTGAAATTTTCACAGATGATGTATTTCTGTTGCCGCTATAAAAACAAATACTAAAAAAAAGAATTAAATAAATATTTGGGGGGCTCCCATACAACAGACATGTTTTTTTTGCCGTTTTTATAGATAATGGTACGGAACCCTTCGTGCGCGAGTCCGACTCGTTCTTGGCCGGTATTTTTGTAAATACATAGGTAGGTTTTATTGAATAACTATTGAGTGAATTTTGAATTTAAGTGTTCTGTTTCGTTTAATTTGAAAAAGGCGAGTCTTTCAGAATCCGGCTTCGAAATCGCCCATTGTACTGAAATAAACAGATATATAGAAAAAAAAATGCTTCACTTATTCGATTCGATTAGAAACGGTCTTTTATATCATGTATATCGATTATTTTCAAATCTTTTCATTTTTTTAATATACCGCAGAAAGCCAAGAAATATTTTCCATCCATCAGCCTAGTTCGTCCACTGCTGGACATAAGCCTTTCCAGGACTTTGCCACTCCCGGCGGTCATCCTGGAAGAATTGCCCATACTCACACACACTGGGCAGGCGGGTTGGTGAGCGCGATGCCGGAACCCTCGCACCAATGATGCCGCTGCCCGTGACCAGTCTGTTCCACATAAGGACTGGCTATTAGGGATGGATATACCGCCATCTATCGGGCCCAGGTATGGTGGGCCTCCTGGTTTATTGCCTGTGAGCTGTCCTCTTACTCTCCCCTGAATTACTTCGAGGGGGTCTCCAAGTAAGATGGTGGTACTTCCACAGTCGAGCCCGACATCAGGTCTACCACCTGTAAGAAATATAAAAAAAAAAACATATAGGGCTTTTTAAGAAGCTATGGTGGAATAAAGAAACATACAAACATACGTACATGAACCCTGAAAACATAACACTTTGACCCCATTCTTGAAACCCTTGCGGTGCGAATTTTCCAAAATCCTTTCTTATTGTGTGCTTTCAACCTTTTATAAACACACCCTCTATAAAAACACCTCCAAATATCAAGTCTCTAAGTTCAGCGGTTTGGACTGTGCGTTGTAAGTCAGTCAGTCAGGATAAAGCCTTTTATGTACATTAATTGATAAAATTCAACGTTAATAAAGCTTGTACTGATATATTTTAATCTTGTACGGGTTCCGTTAACGTAGATATATTCTGTTTTAAAATACGGTTTATTAGACAACGCAGAGGAGTTTTTGAAACATTTCCAAACACTGTATTCATCAAAGATGTCAAATTTCATATGAATTGGCCCAACCATTCTTGAGTTATACTTATATCCCAGACAAACCGTTAGACAGATAGACGGCATGACATCCGTGCAAAGGTTTCCCTTACTCCAGGCGGAAAGACTCGCAGTGCGAGCGGAACGGAATCTGGGAAAATTGACAAATGTTGGTTTTGAATTAATACAAAATTAACTAAAATAGCTATGAAAATTTCCATAACCAGTAATTTAGGTATTGTTAAAACCCATCTAAATAAATATTTTTCAAGTCTGTATACTCTCCTAATTTGTCAGAATATCAAAAAACTTGTAAATTTAGACCTCATTTCAATCATTATTTCTATGGAGTGAAATTCTTCCAATCGCGTTTCTGATAGTTCAAGATCTAGAAAAAGGTCCCAAAATTGTTATACTAATTTATTTAATTTGAGAATACTTTTGAACAGTAGATAAATAACTTCAAAAAGTGTCGATATTGTCGTTACACCCCCTTCAAACTTCCGCCGCTTTCTGATGGAACTCTCAAAACCCCCGTAACCAACATCGCTCTAGAGGATGACGTCACAAATAAACGCTGTAGCCATTCGTTGTGATGACGCTCTCCGTAATGAGCTGTCATCACGTGTAATTAGTACATGCGCGGTTCTTACCGGTCGGCCACAAGCGGTTCTTCGTCGAATGCAGTGGGAAGTGATTGTATCAGTCGTAACATGATTATTCCCATCCTTGACATCCTTATTCCCACAATCACCAATATCCTTAACAAATCCGTTTCGTCCAGTGTCTTTCCAACTATTTGGAAAGATGCACAGATCACTCCCTTGCCGAAAAAAGCCAACCCAACCTCTTTTTCTGAATATCGCCCCATATCCATACTCCCATTCCTATCTAAGGTCCTGGAACGTGTTGTTCATCATCAGCTGAGTATATACCTATCCAAAAACAAGCTCCTAAGTCCTCTCCAATCTGGTTTCCGTCCTGGTCACAGTACCACAACAGCACTGATAAAGATTACCGATGATATTAGGTTGGGCATGGACACAGGTAAACTTACCGTCCTAACATTGTTAGATTTTAGCAATGCATTTAACACTGTTGACTTCGACATTCTTCTGGGGATATTACGTTCTCTTAACATATCTCCAACGGTAATTGAATGGTTTCGTAGTTACTTACATGGACGCCGGCAGCGCATTCGTATTGATGATTCACTGTCCAAATGGTGCAATACTACTGCCGGGGTTCCGCAGGGTGGCGTCTTGTCTCCACTTCTTTTTGCTATTTTTATTAACAATATCTCTGATCTTATTTTTTCTTCCTACCACCTTTATGCAGATGATCTCCAAATTTATACTCAAGCTAAATTTGATGAACTACCAAATGCAGTTTCCGCTACTAATTCAGATCTTGCTCGTGTATTGGAATGGAGTGAACAATTTGGACTTAAACTCAATCCTACCAAAACACAGGTTATAATAGTAGGTAGCCCGTACTTTATATCTCGAGTCGACTGGCAACTTTTGCCTCCAATAATGTTTGATGGCATACAAGTTCCTTTCAGCAGTACGGTGAAGAATCTAGGTATCTTCATCGATAGTTGCTTATCTTGGGAATCTCAAATGGAACAAGTTAGCCGGAAGATGTTTGCCTCTGCAAGATCCTTGAGAAGACTCAGAAATCTCCTCCCGACAGCTACCAAAATTGCGCTTGCTACATCCCTTCTTTTGCCCATCCTTGATTATGCAGACGTTTGTTATCTAGATTTAACTTCGGAACAGCTGAATAAGCTTGAACGCCTCCAAAACTTCGCCATAAGGTTCATTTTCGGTCTTCGTAAGTTTGACCACATTTCTGATTTTAGGTTACAACTTCAGTGGCTCCCAATTCGCCTTCGGCGTGACGCCCACATTCTCTCTCTTCTTTATTCTGTACTGTTCAATCCTTCAACTCCATCATATCTTAAAGATTGCTTTAAATTCCTGCACTCTACCCATGACCGTACTCTACGGTCCTCCGAAAATTTGCGTTTGGCAATTCCATCTCACACTACAACTTTTTATGGAAATTCTTTTGCTGTTAAAGCTGTCACATTGTGGAATAACTTGCCTATCGCTATTAAACGTGCTCCCTCGTTGCCTGTTTTCAAAAGATTACTTAAAAATCATTTTCTTTCTTTGTAAATGTTAGTTAAATCCCTACTTCTGCCACTAATATTTATTTACTTTTGGTTTACGTATTATAGTATTTATTTTTGTTATATATTAGTGTATATATTTATCGTATTATATGTATTTGTATGTACAATGTTATACTTGTGTATTTATTTTAGGTATTTTGCTATCCATTTGATTATTATTATTTATTTTGTGCACCACCTTCGCGTTATTTTTTCCAACGATTAATTTCCACCCAAAGGTTGTCTGGAAGAAATCGCTATAAGTGATAAGGCCGCCATTTGTTACCTTCTCTCATAAGTTTGTTCTTTTACCTTATTTTATTAACTTTGGTGTACAATAAAGAGTATTTGTCTTGTCTTGTCTTCTTCTTGCGACGGCGCCGGCGGCGGAGAGAACAAAATATGAAGTTGTATAGAGCCGGGCTCGCGCGTCTTGTCTGGCTTCGAGTGACTTGCGCTCTCGCGACGGCGGTGTGCGGGGAGGCGGACGGTAGAAACAAATGTATGTGCCTACAGCGCGGCGGCCATAGCTCAGAGCCGCGCCAGTGATCGAACGCACAGGACGAACTTAGTGTAGAGCGCTATGAGCGAGCGAGCGCGCTATACATCCGATGCGGTGGAAGGAGCGGACAGGTGTCGTGGCAGGGCAAAGCTCGTCGCAAAAACCGCCTGGAAGCGCAGTAAGAAGCGCCGCCAGAAGCCTGAAGCTGTGGCTCTGGCGTTATACAGTTCAGGGCGCATATTTTTGCTTGTTAAGATGGGGTTCATGAAAGGAGCCTTCCCGAATAGCGTAAACTGGGATACAACCACTGATTACCCCAAATACGCCCAGCGCACCCTGGACATTAGACTAAGATCTAACTGTCTTTCTTAGGATTTTGTACCCAAAGGGTAACCAACGGGACCCTATTCATAAGACTCCGCTGTCCGTCTGTCTGTCCGTCTGTCACCCGGCTGTATCTCATAAACCGTGATAGTTATAGACAGTTGAAATTTTCACAGCTGATGTATTTCTGTTGCCGCTATAATAACAAATACTAAAAAACAGAATAAAATAAATATTTAAGGGTGCTTCCATACAACAGACATGTTTTTTTATGCCGCTTTTATAGATAATGGTGCGGAATCCTTCGTGCGCGAGTCCGACTCGCACTTGGCCGGTTTTTTACTTTGAGTACTAAACCAACAATCCTAGGTCCGGCCGTTTGGTCGATATGTCAGTCAGTCAGTCAGTCAGTAAGTCACTAAGCCAGTCAGTCAGTCAGTCAGTCAGTCAGTCAGTCAGTCAGTCAGTCAGTCAGTCAGTCAGTCAGTCAGTCAGTCAGTCAGTCAGTCAGTCAGTCAGTCAGTCCGTCAGTCAGTCAGTCAGTCAGTCAGCCAATCAGTCAGTCAGCCATTCAGTCAGTCAGTCAATCATTGTATTATTTTACATAGGTGATATATACTAGTAATTCTTGTAAAATGTTAAATTCTATAAAATCAGACAATTTCAATACAATAATTTTCAGTGTGTTGGTTCCAGCAAATTTACTAAAAAAGATTTCAAAAATTAATGTTCAGATATTTGGTAATTAATTACGCTCGAAGCTTTTTAACCATTACATTATTGTCAGAGCCTGAAGAGACCTAAAAAAAGGTTCTTATCAAATATTGAAAGAATTTTCAACTATATACCCTTCTCCATTCAAAACCAATGCCACTGTATGCAATAACTTTATCACAAAGGCCGATTTCAAAAATTTACACCTCTAAATTATAATTAAAAATGAAGACAAAAGGATTTAAGGCGAACGTAAATCAAGAAAAGTTTCCCAACCCTTTACTTGTCTTAAACCTCACATTTCTATGAAGCATGCGAGGGGGCACCTGCCCTTAACATTGCCAACCTACGGAATTTACCGAAAAGTAAATGAAATTGTAACACGATAACATTTAATGAGAGGGATCAGGTAACATGTGGGAGAGCTGATGCCGGGCTCGACTGTGGAGGTACCACCATCTTACCTGGAGACCCCCTCGAAGTAATTCGGGAGAGAGTAAGAGAACAGCTCACAGGCAAAAAATCAGGAGGCCCACCATGCCTGGGACCGATGGATGGCGGTATATCCATCCCTAATAGCCGGGCCTTATATGGAACAGACTGGTGACGGGCAGCGGCGTCACTGGTGCGAGGGTTCCGGCACCGCGCTCACCAACCCGTCTGCCCAGCGTGTATGAGTATGGGCAATTCTCCCAGAATGACCGCCGGGAGTGGCAAAGTCCTGGAAAGGCTTATGTCCAGCAGTGGACGAACTAGGCTGAAGGATGAATATCAATGAGTTTCCTAAACTATTTTCGTGCATAAAGACCGTAACCTGGAATCTTGGAACCTGGAATCTGGAACTTGGAACCTAAGAATCTCGGTGGCACAGTTGGTAGTACCTGTCATGTAAGCAGGATGTCGCAGGCTCAAATTTTTTCAATTACTTGAAATTGGTTTCTCATTCTAATAAAATTTCCATTTACTATTTTTCCAATCCCTATTGACTAGATTATTGTGGTTCACTGTGAACAATATGGATTCACTAGAGGGAGGTCAACCACAGATGCAGGAGTTGCTTTAGTTAAGCACATTTTTGATGCTTGGGAAGAAAAGCAGGATGCATTTGGTGTATTTTGTGACCTCTCGAAAGCCTTCGATTGCGTTAATCATGAAACACTCTTATGTAAATTAGATCACTACGGAGTGAGGGGCAAATCTTTGGCGTTAATGAAGTCGTATCTTAGTGATCGTATTCAAAAGGTAGACATTAATGGGGTAAAATCATGTGGAGCATTAGTTAAAATGGGTGTCCCGCAGGGTTCCATATTGGGGCCCTTGCTGTTTTTAATTTACATAAATGACCTTCCTTATTTAATTAAAGACTTAACTAAGATAGTACTATTCGCAGACGACACGTCACTTATTTTTAAAGTTAATAGACGTAAAGATATCCTTGACGACGCGAATACAACTTTATCGCTGGTGCTTGATTGGTTTACTGTAAATAATTTAGTTTTAAACGCAAAAAAGACAAAATGTATAAAATTCACGTTACCAAATGTTATTCAAGTGGATTGTAATTTGCTTTTGCAGGGGTCCAAGCTGGAGTTAGTTAACGAAACTAAGTTTTTGGGCATTACGGTAGACTCTCGTCTTCAGTGGGGTCCCCACATAGAAAACCTATGTGGTAGACTTAGTTCGGCCGCATACGCTGTTAGACGCATAAGGCAAATTACTGATGTAGATACTGCTAGACTAATCTATTTTAGTTACTTTCACAGCATTATGTCATACGGCATGCTGTTATGGGGTAGAGCCGCGGATACAGACGCAGTCTTTGTTTTGCAGAAGAGAGCAATTCGGGCTATTTATAATATGAAGCACCGGGATTCATTAAAGGAAAAGTTCAAAGAAATCAATATACTAACTGTTCCTTGTGAATATATTTACCAGGTCCTTAGATATGTTAGAAAAAATGTTGAGTCTCTCCCGAGGCTTGGTGAGCAACATTGTAAGGAAACCAGAAATAAGTATAAACTGGCTTTTCCAAAAATCAGACTCGCCAAAGTGAGTACCTCTTTCGTAGGACATGGTATAAGATTTTACAATAAACTTCCAAAAGAGGTCCTTACTTTGTCAGAGAATAAGTTTAAACAGTATATTAAGCAGGGCCTACTGAAAAAGGCATATTATAAAATAAATGAATATTTGGATGATGGTGAAGCATGGTGTTATAGTGATACTGATTTTGATGATAGTAGGTAATAATTTAATTAATTAATATAATTTCCTAACTTTTGATTCCTCTTAAGAGTTAACATTAATTAATTACAGACTGTAAAAGGAAATAGACTGTATGAGACAGGTAGGCAAAGATATATATGTTTTTCTTTTTTCATTAACCTGAATTCCTGCTGTCTTGTATTTTCTTATCCCTTGGTTAAAGTAGATATAAGTAATTCAATGTATAGTTTAAGTTTATGTTAAAAAAAAGACATGATCTTGCCAAGTTTCTTGCCCGTTCTTCTTAGCAAGACTAATCGAATGGGCGGAGGTAGGCATGTATTTATATATGTAACCTATTACTATGTAGTATATAGGATGGGATTTGGTCAGCCGCCTGGATTCGTGCTGGGGGCTCGGTTGGTGATCATTGAACAACAACAACAACAACAATACAACTTTATTTGTACACCATATAAAAAGAAACAGAAATATAAATACTTAATTTTAACTAACGTATTATGTAGCACAAACAGGCGGCCTTATCGCTTAAAGCGATCTCTTCCAGACAACCTTAGGGTGGATGAAACTGTTTAGAATGATTGCTGAAATGGTGGTGTACTATTTTTAATAATAGATATATTTCAATATTAATAGATAAACGTATTAATATATAATGATAAATACATACTAATAAAATATATGACAAACAATAAAAATAATATATATATGTATATGTCATGAAATAAATTGTCAAAAATATAAATAAATTGGAAAAAATAAAAAATAATGATAATGAATAATCTCGGTAATCAGAGTGAAAGATAGTGTCCTTTAACTAGTCTCTTGAAGATAGGCAGGGAAGGGGCTCTTCTTATATGTAAAGGAAGATCATTCCACAAACGAACAGCTTGTACCGAGAACGATTTATTGAAGAAAGACGATGAGTGCTCCGGCGTGGCAAGAAGCAGATTCTGAGAAGACCGTAAAATGCGGTCATGGGTATCATGAAGAAAACGAAAGCGAGTTTTAAGGTAAGAAGGAGTTGAAGGATTATTCAACACAGAAAACAAGAGGGACAGGATATGAGCATTACGGCGATGACGAATGGGAAGCCATTTAAGTTGGAAACGAAATTCAGAAATGTGATCAAATTTGCGAAGACCAAAAATAAACCTGATACAGAAATTTTGAAGACGTTCGAGTCTATCAAGTTGTGCCTCGGTAACGTCAAGGTAACAGACATCAACCTTGTTCCTGGTCCCTGGCCGGGTCTCCGGTATGGGTTCGGGCGGTTGATTGGATTTCACCTTGTATAATAATATTTTACCTATAATTTTAATTGTATATATATTGCTACATAAATTAAATAAACATTTAATCTAAGTAGTTCATGTACATTTATTATTTTATTACATATATTTTTATAAGATTAAAATTTGACTTGTGAAACGTGTATTATATATACCTACTTTGCAAAATAAACTTTTTGAATTTTGAATTTTGAATTTTGAATATTTCTATGACCCACATAGCAACACAGGGCCCTATTCAGAATGCCTATAAATCGACGGCTTAACATTTAATTAAGGTAATAAATATAACGCCAAGCAAAATTGCCAAGTCGTGGGTTACGACGCGCCCTTCGCGAATGTAGAGGAGAGAGGAGCGGTTACTTAATAGGACAAATACAGACATTTTATTGATCTACAATGATTTATTCCTTAGTGCCAATTTTAAACGCCCACCCTGTTCGCAATTATTTTTTGTGGTAGGCATGGCCAAACCGTAAGTAACGCAAAAGCTTCTCGGTTTAAAATAAATGCAGGTCTCGATAAAATATGAAAAATTAATGATCAAACTCTTGAAAGTTGTAAGCTTAAAAAGAACGTTAAGCCTAAGTTTGGACGTTAAAAATGCATAAAAACAACTGATTTATTAAAAACACGAAATGTGAAAAGTAATGCTCGAGTCAACGAGTGAACTCTCGTTCCAGCGTGATCTTTTTACAATTTTTTCAGCACCGCATTAACTACCTGATTAAAATTATACCTGGGGAGAGGGTGAATTGAAAAAGCAGTGACGAAATGAACGAGAGATATAATAATGTGTAATTATTATATTTCTCGTTTATTCAAATCCTGGCCCGAGGAATTTTTTCAAAAATATTTGTGCTTTTAAATTTGTTTCTGATTGATTTCTAGCTGGTAATGCACTCTAATAATAATGTGTAATTTTTGCATTTCCAGCTATTGGCATTGTGTAGGCCTAAAATTCAAAAAGTTTATTTTGCAAAATAGGTATATATGATACACGTTTCACAAGTCAAATTTTAATCTTATAAAAATATAATTGTAATAAAATAATAAATGTACATGAACTAGATTAAATGTTTATTTAATTTATGTAGCAATATATATACGATTAAAATTATAGGTAAAATATTATTATACAAGGTGAAATCCACTCAACCGCCCGAACCCATACCGGAGACCCGGCCAGGGACCAGGAACAAGGTTCAATGATCACCAACTTTCATGCCAAACAGGTCTATATGTAATTCTGTGCTTATAGAAAAGTTTGAATTATATTCTTTATTGTGATTGCCTTAAGGTACATAGAAATACTTATCCTTAAATTTCATGGTGAAAATGATTTAATATCTCATTGTCGGAAAGAACTTTAGTTCCACTAATAGTCAAGGTAATGTTCTAGGTGTTAAGATGATGTTGCGGAAGCTGGAAACTGGCGATATTACTCATCAATACGAACAACTTTTAATATGGAAACAACCCTCGAAACGTGAAAGATGAATCAGCTGTTCCATAGAAAAGTTACATAGCTGCCCGACCAAAATGTATGTAAAAAAAGTGTTTTTTTTTCTTGATTTTTTTTCACGAGAAGGTACGAGTATAAGTATATTATGGACGAGTACTATCGCCAGTTTCCGGCTTCCGAAACTTCATCTTAACACTCTGTATAGAGTGCAAATGGAAGGTATAGCTCGACATGGCCTCGAAAAAGGCCAGTCAAAAGCACTAGCATACGAAAAGCTTATACAAGCAGATATGAATGTAAAAGAACCAAAAGAACTGCACACTCGTAGCACATGGAAATTTGTTGTCCTTACTTACCTCAATAGGAGACAAACGTTAAGGGTTTAAAGCAATTAAAAAGAAATCATGTATTTGTCTTATAAAGTAAATTATAATTATAATAAAGTAATTCACTGTACATTCCATACCAGAATTCTTTGAAAACTAATTCTTGAATAAAAACATCTTTAAACAAAGAATACAAAAAGAGGTAATTTTCCTACTTGGTGACCATTCTACATTCAGAGTTTTTGTCGCTTTTTCCTTTGTCCCATGCCATTCATGTAATTTTAGTCGCTACATTCTATGTTCCATGACATTCGTATAATTTTCTCACTGCGGCCTAATCCCCAGAAGTTTGGTTTCTTTAAGTTAATCGGAGGAGATGGTAATTCAGCAGCAAGTATCCTTTGAAGAGAATAATCTTAAGTGCTGTGCTAAGATTACCTATTTCATGGTGTTGCCCTATTGAGTTCATGGAGTTTCCTGGAAAATATTTTTAACAAGCAACGTCATTGAAGATTTATATAAAAACGTCTCACCTCAATACGTGTTATGATCGGGAAAGCCGACCAGTTTCAGCAGATTTAGACTGCCTTCATCTGGGCGAGTGAAGACGTTTAAATCATGAATTATCCTCAAGTCTCATTTAATTCTATAATATTTCATTTCATTTCATTTATTTAATTCGTTAAACAATAAACATTGCATTTGAATATTCCTTAGAACTAAAAAACTGTATACTATTATAAAGAAAAAAAAAATTAAATTACATTGAAAAAACATGTTATTAAATACAAAAATAAAATTGAAGATCGTAATATCTTAGGTCATTACATTATAATGTACTAATAAATGTATTTGCCTCCATCGCAAGCTGTTTGAAGTCTTAAGACTTAAAGCTTTGATTGGTAACAATCAAAACTACTCGAACTATCTTGGTATATTAAATATGTTGTCGTATGATGGCGAAAACTTTTTCGTAAAAAACCGAATTATGGCGATAAATTATGGCGAAATTATTTTCTGTTAAAACTAGTGGGGTCACCTCGCTCTGCCGCGTTTCGCTTGGCTCGCCAAACATATTTATGTGTAAACCTCGGTCTTCCTCGCTCCTCTCCGCTTTGCTCGGCTCCCCAAACATATTTACATGTAAACTTAACAGCTCCTTCTCGCTTCGCTCACCGTCGCACCCAAAGAAAAAGAAACAACTTTATCGTAAAAAAGCGGAATAATTTCCATTTACGCAATTTTATTTTTTGTTTATTGATTTATATACTTATTAATTTTAATTAGCATACATTAAGAAACCTCTGATGCTGCTAGATAATAATAATAATAATAAGAACTGTTTATTTCAAGAAAAATAATGACAATATGTTTACTTAAATCTAAATGTTACAATCTATAAATCTTAAGATTGTATTACTTTAGATTGTTACCTCATCTCTTATAAATATCTTATCTGATCCATCTCAGCATGAGAATAATAATTATACGGAAATATAGCTATAGCCAGTGTGTTAGGTACACATTAGAAATAATTCGGTGTTTCACGAACAAGCTATTTTTTCGAGAAAAAGCAGTTTACGCCGGCGACATAAATATATGCCTTTTTGATTTATATTTAATTCTATAATATGCCTTTTTTTTCGCTAGTTCAATAGATTGCGCTCCAGATGCCTTATTGTAGCCGATTCTGAAGGCTTTAATTTTAGTTTTAGTGATGTCAAACATAAAATTATTCCAAAGTAATTTAGATTCTGTTCCTATCTTTCAAGGACTATTTTGCAATGAATGAAATTTAGTTTTGACAGCACTAAAACTAAA
Organism: Ypsolopha sequella; assembly: GCA_934047225.1. Taxonomy (NCBI): domain Eukaryota; kingdom Metazoa; phylum Arthropoda; class Insecta; order Lepidoptera; family Ypsolophidae; genus Ypsolopha; species Ypsolopha sequella. The sequence goes on along the minus strand of OW204002.1, from coordinate 2,888,656 downwards.
ATTAAAGCCTTCAGAATTGGCTTTAATGTCTAACTTCAACATCTATCGCTATTGCTTTCAAAAGTACGCGTGATTGGCTAGAAGTGATGAGTCACGTCATTTCTAGCCAATCACGTTACCTTTAAGGCAATAGCGATAGACAATTTCATGACTATTTTCTTACACAATCGCATCTCTGATTGTGGCATGATCCATCTTACAGATTAAAGAGACTTTTGATCTAATTGGAACAGAATTACTCTAGTATTCCCGAATCTTACTTTCTTAATTGTTTTAGTTCATGTTTGTCAAAAGCAGCGTGTTTAATAATTCAGAATAACTCATACACTGAAACAGTCTAAAACCAAGGAAATATCACATCGTTGGCAACATCGATTCTGATGGCGTTGAAATTTTAATGACAATAATTTGTACCGAGCCTTTGAAACGGCTTCGGATCAACTCAGGGCTGAACTAAGGATATTACGAATCAGTTACTCCGGCACCGGAAAGTACCATGATCCTTGTTCGAGAATGCACCAAGTTTCGTGTGGTTTATTGGCCGATTGTATATTAGTTGGTTTAGTTGGTTTACGTCTTCAAGTAATTGATCTTTGCGTAGTTCCGCTCCCTTTATGCAATTTTTAGAGTTCCGAACCCAAAGGGCAAAACAGAGTCCTAGTTATTATTGTTATGTCACTATGCTGTCCGTCTGTACGTCAAAGTTCTTAGACTTTGTCAAAGTTCTTAGAAATTCTTTAAAATTAAAATTGATCCATATGGAAACTCCAGAACTTCATTTCGAAATAAAATAATGAACGAAATATATTGCCCTAATGAATAACCGTAATTATAATGATAATTATGATTTTGGTAAACACCCTCTCCTTTTTACATTCCCCTCACTTACACAAACACATACTCTCTCATACATACTCATCTTACATTAACTCCACACAACACAAACATCTTGTCGAACAAATGAGCAAATTAAACTATAAGATTACGTTAGGTACTTGGTTAAGTTGCTTCATTTTCTTTAAATGTTTAAATATAAGAGTAGTCTAAATTCGGACTAACGAATTAGTAAAGTTTTGATTATTATTTTTTACAGTTGGGGAAATTTGTTATTGGCCTTAGTTTAAGTTTTGAAATATTGTTTAGAGTATATTATATCGCTGTTAATTTCCTGAATAAACTAAATAAATAAACAGACGGGATGAGTTACAGACCTAAAATTTTGATATTTTGTATAGAATGTTTACCCAAAATCCAATAAGAAAGAAAAGTCCGTCCGTTAGAAGAAAAAAGAGCAACAAAAATATTTTTCCTACCCTGTTGTCATTGTCTAGAACTCATTGAGTAGAGCGAAAAATATTTTTTTCAAATTTAGGGGTCCGTATCTCAAAATGAAAAAAACGGAACCCTTGTAGGTTCACTTTGTTGTCCGTCTGTCCATCTATCTGTCTGTCCGTCTATCAAAATCCTTTTGCTCCCGCTCCGTGTGAGATAACAAGTTGAAACTAATACCTATGATAATGTCTATGGCTGTAAAAAAATATAAAAATGTAAAAACTCAACGCAAAAAAAAAAGTTAATTCCCCTTTACATAATTAATTTTATACAAATTTACTCACCAGTAAAACCTAAAAGGTAGTTTTAGTTGACTTAGAAACTTGAAATTTCGCTCACAAAGTGGGTGTTATAGTACACTTATGGTATAGGGAAAAATCTGAAAGTACCTATTTTCGGTCGAGCGTTTTTGGGATGGAAATATGCCCAAACGTGTATGCAAACTCCGAAAGTAGCGGTCTAGGGAATTATTAATTTTTTAGAAGTTATTTAATGCCAACTTAATTAGACCCTTTAGTTACATAGAGTTGAGTAGATCGTAAGTGTCAGGTTAAGTTGGTCAATATAACTGCAAGTGGAATGTTTGTCTTTAAAACGATACATACGGAATCTTCAGGGCTCGAGTCCTACTCGTCCTTGATCTGTTTTTTTTTTAAGAGGCTATGCGAATTTTATTTTTGTCACTGTCACTCTAAGCGAAAAATCGCGCAGTGCGAGAGGGGCGGATTCAGGACGAAAGCGAAAAATGTTAGTTTTATATTTTTTATAAAGAAATTAAAATAGCTAGCAAAATTTCAAATATCAATCTCTAGATATTGTTGAAACACAACTAATAAAATATGTTTGAGTTCTGTATATCGTTTCTATTCGTCAAACGAGGAGAAAAGGTGTGTTTGAAGACCTCATTTCAACAATTATTTCTATCGCGGAAAATTTATCCAAACATGTTTTCCAATTTCAAATCCCTAGATTATATAGTCAAGATGCATATACTAGAAACTGATTATAATTTTCCGGGTATTTTATGAAATACACAGAAAAGAAACACCCGTATTTTTTTCGCATATCGCCTTAACTTTTTGGGTTTGGCTCCGTAGTAACAGTCCTTCGTATAAACAAGTACTTTTTACAAGTACAAGCAATTTTAGCAACTTATAGGTTGAGGGCTGGGTAATCGATAAAATAAAAAGATAATTTATTGAAGCAACAGGAGCATTTTGACAAATATTTTTTTAAAAACTTCGTTCCAAATAGCCCCACTAGTTTATGAGTGGTAAAACTCATTATATATCATAAAAAGTAAGTTTCACTGTTTCTAGAGCTCCCCACAAGGGTTGATAGCCCTTCAGTATGCTTCAAAGTAAAACAAATTTAGTAACGATTCGTCGTGAGTCGTTGGCAGCTTCACTTCTTCAAAGGTACTACACTACCTCGCGAGCAAAGCTGAACAGCATCATAAATTCAACTTTATTGCATTAGGAATAGAGTCAAAATCTGTGAAAATGTACATAGAGCGGGCTAGAATTTAAAAAGTTATATCCTGGAAGCAAACAATATAACTTTTTGGTAACAGGTGTTATTTAGCTAATTCGACTCCGTTGAATCCGAATTTGCCGGTTACTAAAACGAGATCCAGACCGGAAGTGAGATATTCAAGATGGCGGCAAAGATCCAGAAAGAACATATTTTCTGCTTCCCAAGACTAATAAATGTATGTAGTTCTGAGAGAAAATTGTACAAATAGGTAGAAAAATCAATATTTTTAATGAGCAAAAGCATTGCTTTTAGGGTTCCGTACCCAAAAAGAGCCAAACTGGACCCTATTACTAAGCCTCCGATATCCGTGAATGACAGGCGTCTACAACATGGGCTATAATAGGTAGCAAGATGCAATTTTACAGGATACTTAATACTATGGCCTCTACCATGGCGAAAAATAAACATAAACGATAAATTTAAACCGAAAGGTGGTGGTGCCCATACAGAAAACCTCGAAAAAGTGAAAAAAACAATATATTTTTTTAATAAATAATAATAAACATATATTTATCAGAATACAATGTGGTCCAGCGGGTCTACCGCGTGATTCTGACTTTCATCAACATCAACTTGAGATTGAAATTTGCCGTGCGTGCGACGACGCCCGCCTAACATGCCATCTCTTTTGCACGCGTTGAATTTCGCATGCATTTGCTTGAAGTTGATACAAATCAGAATTACGCGGTAGACCCGCAGGTTGGGTAATAACAATGATCTTACTCTATGTTAGTATTTCTAATCTACGTTCCTTAATTATGTGTATATTTGATACGGTAACTAGTAGTGCAATAAAAATATCTGATCATTCTTGTGTCCATAATAATAATTAAAAACACTACCACCATTAGATACAACAAATTAACTAAAAAGATCATTATATAACTATGAATACAAGAATGCCGGCCCCAAAGTGAGCCGAAATATACAAGGTGACTTTTTGATCATCGTCCAAATTCATACAGGAGGCTTGATACGTTATCAGTATCTTGGATCAGTAACAATTTTTGTGAAATTCGTTTATTGAAATTTCGGCTTCCCATATAAATTCAGTTCCAGTACCGAGTGAATCACTATGGGGAGTCGAAATTTCATTTTACGGATTTCAACAAAATTGTTATTGATGCATGATACTGATCACTTACCAAGCCACCAGTATGAATTTGGACGATGGTCAAAAAGTCACCTCGTATATCGAAAATAACTCAATTGTGATTTTCCTTGCTTTTATGAGTAGAAAATTAAATGAAAAGCCAAAATAGTGAAATAAAAATATGTATTTCAAGTTTATTCGCAAAAGCGACAACATTTTCATAATCACATAATAATACTACAAAAGTAACACTTGGTGGAGCTAAAAGCAGGTTACAATAATTAATTGGTCATAAGTTTATATATATATTTTACTTCGTGTTATTCACTATTCAAATTTTTCACTCAATCGACTGATGCCGGCCCCAAAGTATATTTATATATCAAAAATAACTCAATTGCAATTTTCCTTGTGTTTATGAATATAAAATTAAATCATATAACTAACCCACACACTTCTAAATCGGTTCAAGTATTTAAAAGTTATGGTGGAATAAAGAAACTAACAAACATACTACATACATGAACCCTGAAGACTCATTCCGTCTGTTTTTAGGCAGTCGTGTAAAAAAAAAAAGATACCCAGTCACAGTCACATTAAGGCGTATGACCACGCTAAATAAGCAACTCGATGTGTGTCGGTACAAATATCAACGGAAACGACATTGAAATAAATTAACATTATATCATTGCAGTATAGAAACGCAGAAATAAAAGTAAATCTGGATGTGAGGAGCTCTGAACCGGGAATCGAACCCGGGACCTCTCGCTTGCCGGGCAATTGAAATAATGTTCCTTTCAGCATGCCTTGAAAAGTGGCTGTTACGACAACCACTGCGTCTCCGGCTAGCACAAAATAGGAGAAAATAATACTTTTCACATGGACGCCATGAACGAAAAAAAAATTTTGAACTTGAATTTTTTAGATCTAAAAATTTCCTATAATTTGGTGAAATAATAATTAAAATCGCTTAAGGCGTTTGGAAGGAGTAAGAGAATTCTTGTGTTAATCATGTGAAACTTTCGATGACTTTCGATTTTTTTTGTCAAAACATACAATAGAAAAACAGTTTATGAAACTTAAAATTTATTTTTGACTCTATAATGCCTACCGTATATTTTTATGAAAGTTTTTGGACCAGCCGTGTGGGAGGAGTAGGCCTTCAAAGACAGGTCCAAATTGCAGTTGGCGTATCCATTCGCCTTAAAGAGCTTGCTAGCTCTGAACCTAGATACTCTTTCACTCAAGAATATCCACCTCTAGGCAATCTATAACACTATTAAATTCCTCCTTTCAGCTAACTTTACCTTATGACTACATCTCAGCTAACTTTTCTTCACATTTAGCCATAAGTATCCACCTTAGCGGTTATAAATCTTTGCTATGATTTAAGCGGTGTTCACACCAGCCCCCATTTTTATTCTTTCCCGCTATCTCGGTTATCTACATATTCAATCTTTACTATTTATGTAGGGGGGATAAGGATGTAGGAGTAAGTGAGCTAAGAACGGATGTGATATACTGAGATTGTTTTTTATATGTTTAGTTGTATATTGTTGATAATTAGAAAATATACAATGATGATTTGCTCTATTACTTCCTTTACATATTTACAATGCTTAATACAAAAACAGACTATTAATTAAAACAAATAAGTTTAGAAGGAAGTATGCCTTATTTCAATTATCATTGAAGTAAAGTCACAGTGGCGCAAAGCATAGTAACTGTGACGTCACACTGTCCTTCCACTAGTAGTCCTGTTGTAGGTCAACTGTCAAAAATAGTGCGACAAAAATAATTTAAATATTCCTGGACGGAAGTTGCAAATCAAATAAGTAGCTGAATAAATACTGTTTGAAGACTGCGAAAAGCTCTGAAGAGCAGTAAATTAAGTTTTATTTATTTAACTACTCACGCATGTAATTGAGGTCGAAAAGAAGCAATAATCATCCATTTTTTCATATTTTCTATCCGGAAATAACAGCCCTAATCAAAGATGATTCAATTAAAATAAAATAATTTAAAAGGAGTAAATGTTAATAATTAAATTGAATAATTCACTTATTTATTTACAAAAATACAAGTACAAACTAACATAAGCGATACAGATAATAATTACCTATATACTAAATAGTAATCCCCACTGCTATTATAAATGCGAAAGTGTGTTTGTTGGTATGTTGGTTTGTTGGTCGTTGGTTTGTCCTCCTTTAACGGAGCAACGGATCAACGTGTTTTTTTAACCGACTTCAAAAAGGAGGCGGTTCTCAATTCGACTGTATGTTTTTTTTTTTTTTTTTTTGGCGTTGTTACTCCATAACTCCGTCATTTCTGAACCGATTTGAACAATTTTTTTTTTGTTTGAAAGAGTGTATTTCCAGGTAGGTCCCATTTTGGGTTTGGTCATGATCTGATCAAGGTCTTCAGAGATAGGCAGTGGAACTCCTCAGAAAATGACAGCATACCTCTCGAAATTGAGGTAATCGCTTTGTACCTGGGTGCTGATTACAAGGTATTACTTGAAAATCATCATTCTTCCACCTGACCTTCGATCCTGGCTTCATCACCATATTCACCATAGAACTCCTCAACGGATCAGAGCACATAACTCGAGATTGCGGCAATCACTGCGTTAGGGTGCTAATTCAAGGGTATTACTTGGATATTACCAGAATACTCACCTGACCTTCGATCCTGGCTTCATCACCATAGAACTCCTCAAAGGATGACAGCACATAACTTTGGATTGCGGCAATCAGTTTGTGTTATGGTGCTCATTGCAGGGCATTGCTTGAAAATTACCAGTGTACCCACCTGACCTTCGATCTTGGCTTCATCACCGTAGAACTCTTTAACGAATGACAGCACATAACTCGAGATTGATAGCAGGAAGCTACTCAAACATAGCTACTTATACTCACTTGAACTTCGTTTCATATTAAAACCACGTTTGCAAGAACTACCCATATTTCACAATTTAACCCAACCCAACACGAACTGCAAAACTAAAAATTGCATATATCTGCTAGAATGCCGGCACTGTCCGGCATTCTATATAGGAGAAACTAAAAATCCACTACACATACGCATAAATCAACACCGACACACATCATCCATACAAAACAACATTCTACCCATTCCTACACACACACGCCTACACAACCTAACATTTGATCAGTGCTTCACCGTCAGAATCATTAAGTCATTTCATCCCCCCTTAACCGACATACAGCTTAGGACATGGGAGTCCTCGTTTATATGGTCTCTTGGTGCGCATTACGGAGATGGCCTCAATAAACAACATTGATGACCCAGATTACCTACCCCCCATCACCATCATCATCACCATCACCATCACCAGCATCTTCCTCGTCATCGTCATCATCATCATCATCATCATCATCATCATCATCATCATCATCATCATCATCATCATCATCACCTCATTATCGAAATCGAAGCTCGATTGTAAATAGTTTTTATAAATAGTTCTAATACATATTTTATCTATGCGCTAATGTTAATGTCTATGGATGTTGTCAAGCCATACCTATTTCTATTAGTATATTTAACTGATGCCGGGTCCAGGTCGGACCCGAAATATATCTTAAACCATGTAATTTTATAATTATAAAGTATTTTATTTAATTATTACACTAATATCCCACATGACACTGGCCTTACTGCACTTCGCTCCTACCTAAACGACCGCCCATTACCTCACGAACCATCTACTGACTTTCTCATCCAATTAGCCGAAATCACATTAAAAAATAACTTCTTCTCATTCCAAAACAAATATTACCACCAGTTAAAAGGAACTGCAATGGGGACTCGGATGGCTCCAAGTTATGCCAACATTTTCATGGCCTCGATTGAAACAGAATTCCTCGCATCAGTACCCCTCAAACCTCTCTTGTGGAAGAGGTTTATCGATGACATATTCATGATCTGGCCGCACAACATGGACTCCCTCACCAACTTCCTCGAAAGACTCAACAATCATAGCACACTCAAATTCACACACACCATCTCCAACCATAATATCACGTTCCTAGACGTGGATATAAACATTGACCGCCATAACCAAATTCACACCTCAGTACACTTCAAAGAAACAAACAAACTACAATACCTTGATTTCCATAGCTGCCATCCTCCACACATAAAAAAATCGTTACCATACTCCCTATCACTCCGTGGTCGGCGGATTTGCAATAACGAAAATGCACTTACCACATATCATGACAAAATTCACAGTGGACTCCTGAAAAGAAACTACCCTGAACGGTTTCTACAAAAACATATGTATAAACGACCACAATATTCTGGAAATAATCATAACCACACAAATTCATCTCAATCTCAAGAAACCCGTCTCGTTACCACATATTTCCACGGTAGCCACAAATTAAAGACCCTTATTAAAGATAATCTACCAATACTCCGTCAAAATGACGAAATAAAAAATCTTCTACCAACAAATCCAAAAATATGCTTTCGACAAAATATAAATCTAAAATCAACACTAAATAAAACAAAACCAAGTCCTATACCCACAACTATCACCTCTCCCGGAACATCCCCTTGCCGCCGACCACGATGTAAAACCTGCCCCATCATAAACACCAACATACAAATCAACACACATCACACATCAGAAACATACACATCCCAACCCAACACGAACTGCATAACTAAAAATTGCATATATCTGCTAGAATGCCGGCACTGTCCGGCATTCTATATAGGAGAAACTAAAAATCCACTACACATACGCATAAATCAACACCGACACACATCATCCATACAAAACAACATTCTACCCATTCCTACACACACACGCCTACACAACCTAACATTTGATCAGTGCTTCACCGTCAGAATCATTAAGTCATTTCATCCCCCCTTAACCGACATACAGCTTAGGACATGGGAGTCCTCGTTTATATGGTCTCTTGGTGCGCATTACGGAGATGGCCTCAATAAACAACATTGATGACCCAGATTACCTACCCCCTCATCACCATCATCATCACCATCACCATCACCAGCATCTTCCTCGTCATCGTCATCATCATCATCATCATCATCATCATCATCATCATCATCATCATCATCATCATCATCATCATCATCATCATCATCATCATCACCTCATTATCGAAATCGAAGCTCGATTGTAAATAGTTTTTATAAATAGTTCTAATACATATTTTATCTATGCGCTAATGTTAATGTCTATGGATGTTGTCAAGCCATACCTATTTCTATTAGTATATTTAACTGATGCCGGGTCCAGGTCGGACCCGAAATATATCTTAAACCATGTAATTTTATAATTATAAAGTATTTTATTTAATTATTGATTCGTATAAATAAAAATATATATAAAAAGCTTTCCAAAAGTGAATATATTTTATACAATTTAACCCAGCAACACTAAAAAATGTGAAATAAAATAAACTTTTAACAAAAAAATAGCAACCGACTTCAATAGTAACAGCAGTCATTCACTAAAAAGTTAATAATAATTCTATAAAGACCGATGGTACCGAAGCAACACTTTTGCCGACTTCTTTCTTCCTGAAACATTATGTTATCTAGAAGTCGGCGTATTTCCTACGATATAGCAACATAAAAACCAATATAAGAACGCCGACTTCTAGATAACATAACGTTTCAGGAAGAAAGAAGTCGGCAAAAGTGTTGCTTCGGTACCATCGGTCTTTATAGAATTATTATTAACTTTTTAGTGAATGACTGCTGTTACTTTTGAAGTCGGTTGCTATTTTTTTGTTAAAAGTTTTTTACATGGAGATAGTTTATGGGTCGGAGAGTGACATAGGCTAAGTTTTATCCCGGAAAAATGCACGGTTCCTGTGGGATAGACCAGTAAAACGGCTGAAAGGATATTGATGAAATATTATAAAGAGATTTCTTAGGACCTGAAATGATATATAAAAAACTTTTCATCCCGAAAAAATGTTTAGGTTCTGTAGGATAGTAATTATACTAACTCTGTAATTATAAAACAGATTTAAATAGAATTTTGTTTGTGGATTGGTATTAGGTTGAAGTTACACTTCAATGCTTCCCAGTGGGATTAATACAGCCCAAATTTGTAACGCCTGAAAGAATTTTAAAGAAATAGTATCGTTTGGAAACGTGGCTCGGCCTTCGACTTCGCCAAAAACACTTTACCTTGGAATCAAATAAGAGATCAGGAAATAAATTCGTTCGAAAACGCAGCTAGGCCTTGGTCTTTTCCAAAGACACTTTAGCAGAGGATAAATGTAAAGAATAAATAGTTTCGTTCGAAAGGAAACAAATAAAAGATCAAAAGATCTTGAGACAAAAACATTCCAAATCACAGATAGATTCGATGGGACTACACAAAGACTAAATCAACGCGGGCGGAGCCGCGGGCAAAAGCTAGTATAAACACATAATATATGTATATACACACATATATTATATGCACATGCAAATATACATCTGGATTAGTTTTATTTATAATATGATGCAAATATATGCCTCCTCTACTTGTTGAAGATAGAGCATGTTATTTTTTTATTTGTAGATCTTAAGAACGAGCCTTCTCCATAATAACACAACTCATTTTAAATCTATGTGCAAATATAATGTACCCCCATGAAGCATAATTCAGCAATAACTAACGCGAGCCGTCAACCGGTCAAGCTATAATGCTTTATCGCACCGGACAAGTGATTCCGTGATATTTACACACTATCTCCGCCGTCCATTGCAGTGGGAACGGTTCTTTATTTGTTTTTGTCGGTTGATTTTGAAAGAGCTGGGTTTGAGTGGTCTGGTTTTGTGTTTTTTAGGGTTCCGTAGTAACTAAAAGGTACAAAAGGAACCTTTATGGTGAGATTCCGTTGTCCATCCGTCCGTATGTTCAAAATATTTCCAATACAAAAGAGAGAAAAAAATGTAATAAAAATACAATATGGGTATCAAATTGTAGATATTAAAGAGCTGTGGGTCTACCGCGTAATTCTCATTTTCATAAACATCAACTTGAGATTGAAATTTGACGTGCGTGCGACGACGCCCGCCTAACATGCCATCTCTTTTGCACGCGTTGAATTTCGCATGCATTTGCTTGAAGTTGATACAAATGAGAATTACGCGGTAGAGCCCCTGATTGTAATAGTAGTTTATGCTACAAGGACGAAAAGGAATAAATTACGAGGACGATTTAAAACACGAGCATAGCGAGTGTTTTAAACGTAACCAAGTAATTTATTGCTCTTACGCCTGTGTATCATGCTACGTTTTTCAATGCATAGTGTGAGGAAATAATAAATATAATCTTGTGAACTTTAAATTATGATGGGCTCAAAAGGACTGTATCCAGAGCCGTTAAACAGTGGAAAAAAAGTATAACATTTATGGTACACAGGAAAGGCTGCAGGTTAGCCAACCATTGCAAATAAATAAAATAATAATAATAATAAAGCCCTAATAATCGACTTTCTGTTCGGTTTTGATGCATAAAAAGTGGGCCTTTACGAGCATTTGCATTGAAAAAATATGTAGAATGACTATTTTTACTTTCATCTATTTCGAGAAACTGGTGGACTGAAAAATAAGAAAAACATCATGGTAATTATTACGTAAAGATTACAGGAAAAATATAGCGGTTTAGAAATCCACGAAAACAAAATGAAAAAATTAAATGTTTCATCAACGTTACCTAGGTACGTGATTCTGTCTCGCAGTTGACTGTTTTTTTTTTCTTTTTATTCTTTTTCAATGCATGTGCTCGTAAAGGCCCACTTTTTATGCATCAAAACCGAACAGAAAGTTGATTATTTTGCCCTAGGGCTTTATTATTATTTTAAATTAACATTATATCATTGCAGTATAGAAACGCAGAAATAAAAGTAAATCTGGATGTGAGGAGCTCTGAACCGGGAACCGGGAATCAGAGCTCCTCACATCCAGATTTACTTTTATTTCTGCGTTTCTATACTGCAATGATATAATGTTAATTTATATCTCCTTGCGATGGATAAATCGCCAAGTGTTCAAACATAGAAATTTATTTCTTTCATAGTTTCGATAAGAGAAATGTGTATTCTTCACTACCCGATACTGTAACAGGTGACGGTAGGGCATAATGGTCTTTGACTAGCTTTGAATACACTAGCGTCCTCTAGGCGCCAAGTGGCTCACTATAAAGTGGGTATCTATAAATAGCATTGCAGTATGGGAAAGCACATCGGTAAATTCACGAGTTGTGTTGAGACCTGGATAGCTCAGAGATTAGAGCAATCGCCCGGCAAGCGAGAGGTCCCGGGTTCGATTCCCGGTTCAGAGCTCCTCACATCCAGATTTACTTTTATTTCTGCGTTTCTATACTGCAATGATATAATGTTAATTTATATCTCCTTGCGATGGATAAATCGCCAAGTGTTCAAACATAGAAATTTATTTCTTTCATAGTTTATTATTATTATTTTTTAAATTCATTTGCAATGGTTGGCTAACCTGCAGCCTTTCCTGTGTACCATAGATGTTATACTTTTTTTTCCACTGTTTAACGGCTCTGGATACAATCCTTTTGAGCCAATCATAATTTAAAGTTCACAAGATTGTATTTGTTTTCATTTCCTCACACTATGCATTGAAAAACGTAGTATGATACACGGGCGTAAAAGCAATACATTACTCGGTTACGTTTAAAACACTCGCTACGCTCGTATTTTAAATCGTCCTCGTAATTTATTCCTTTGCGCCCTTGTAGCATAAACTACTATTAAAGAATCGGTAACGCTGGGCCGTGCGAGCTTAAGTTCACTAGCGCAGAGTTTATTCAACTGTTATGGTAGATACTAGATACCGAGTTAATTTTTGTAATATAGAAAATGCATTACTATTCCAATGCTTGTGGTTGTTAGAAGCGATTTATTTTATTTATTTATTTTCAGTTACAATTGCAATATTTTAACATTGTTCAGTATCATGAAACCATGTTTGGTTTGTCTTGGTCCTGGAGTCTACGATACATTAAAAGAATTTAATTTATAATGGAGGTAACGAGTTAAAAGCTAACTTACAAAGATACAAAGATTTTCTAGGTATAACAAATATCTCTAGTGACAAAAGTAGACATTTAAATAAATGAGCTTGAGTTGAGTTATTTTTTTTTGTAATGTAAGGCATGTCAAGTCATTTTGAATTTAAATTATTTTACGGAAAACTAACTAACCACAATCCCAGCTGTATTTTTTTCTTAAACCTGATACAAAACGACACCGAGTTTGATTAGTCAAAATATGATCGAAGTCGGTTCGTATATTTGGCCTAGGCCAAACTAGTATTTTGGAAATCTTTCAGCGCAGAAGAGAGCCGGCAGGGTAGGCGACAGCTATCCACAATCTTCGTGGTTATTTTCTCATGACAAACCAGAACCACTTTGGCCCAGGCCAAACTAGTTTTACGTAAAATCAGGTTTGGCCACTAACAGGATTATACAGGATGTTGATTTGATCAGCAACTACCTTCACTGGGTAAGTTACATTCACGATACTGATGATAAAAATTAAATTAAAAAAGCGGCCAAGTACGACCACCACACGGTACGGATACGGAACCCTTAAAATATTATGGCAAATAATTCCACTTGCAATTATGACGGATCAACTTAACTTGGCACTTACGATCTACACAATTCTATGTATCTAAAGGGTCTTATTAAGTTGGTCTGGATGACTTCCTAAATAATTAAATATTTGTAATTTTTAGATTTTTTCCTATGTGTGTGCAAACTAAATTTCAAGTTTCTATAGGTTTTGATTACTTTGTTAGTGTTAAAAATTTGTATGACATTGATTATGTAAACTGCAATAACTATTTCCACGTCGAGTTAGAAGCCTGATTTTTTAGAGCACTATGAGGCTGTAGATTTCTGTAGGAGGTATCAGTTTTAACTTGATATCTCATACACAGCTCGAGTAAAAGGGTCTTGACCGACAGACAGACAGACAGACGGACAACAAAGTGATCCTATAAGGGTTCCGTTTTTTAACCCTAAAAATACGTTTCTTTTTACGAAAATTTATTTACGATATTTTGGGGACGTCATAAAACGTCTAGTGTATGCTTGATATGACGAAATTGACTCAGCATAAGCGGAGCGGCGGCGGGGGGGGGGGGCACCCGAGTAGGTAAGTACTAGCGCTCCACGCCATAATTGCCGTTTATCAAGATAATTTTAGGAAATATAAAAAAGGACCAAAACTTCTTCTTTAATTGTTATATTTTTTTATTCTGTTTTTAAAATAAGCGTCATGTATTTTAATATTCATGTGACGCAAGTTGTGGACCAAATCTACACCCTGTGTAGCACGCTCGCGGGACAATTCATTATAATTTCATTTGATCAGCCCAAAACCAATTCAGTATGCACCTGTGCAATGTTTCATAACGCGTGTTTGCTTATTTGCTTACGAGAGCGTGGGCTCGCATATCAAAAATGTACATACTACCCGCAAAATGTTTCATTAATATGTGAAACAGAATCAAGTGTAAACACCCTGTGGATATGAAAATATGAAATTGCACTGGACACACGTATTTACATTTATATACTCGTACATTGTGTTATTTACTTTATAATATGAGCGTTTCTTTTTTACGGGCTTTAATACTTTTGTTTTTAATTGATAACTAACTTTACTCATCGCCTATAGGTAAGTTGGTTTCATAATCACCATTATTATCATCATCATTATCATCATCATCATCATCATCATCATCATCATCATCATCATCATCATCATCATCATCATCATCATCATCATCATCATCGTTATCATAAAGACCCGCAGTGTGAGAGGGACGGAATCGGGGAACATTGACAAAAAGTCGGTTCTAAATTTATACAAAATTAACTAAAATAACTATGAAACTTTCCATATATAGTAACTTGGGTATTATTACATTAAAGCCCATCTAAATAAATATTTTTAAAGTATGTATGAAATCCCAATTTATCAGAATATCAAAAAAAGTGTAAATTTAGACCTCATTTCAATAATTATTTCCATCGAGTGATATTCCTCCCATCGCGTTTCTGATAGTCCAAAATCTAGAAAAAAGTTTCGAAATTGTAACACTAATTTATTTAACTTGGGACTTGGGCAGATAAATAACTTCAAAAGTGTCGATTTTGACGATACACCCCCTTAAGCAAGGAACGATTATTGCTTGCTTCTTGCAAGAGATTACTCTCGACTCTTTGTGTCCCCAGGCTGGTGGAAAAAACCTGTGCTTTTTGAACGGCTTGCTGTACCTGTCTCTTTGGAGTCTTTACAAAACAAATGATATTAAGTAAGCAGTGATTGCTCAGTCGGTAGGACTCCCAATCTTGAGATCCGGGTTTGAATCCTGGTCAGTCGAGCAAGCACCAATAAAGGTTCATATAGTTTTATAAAACTATAGGGTAAACCATCATACCCTAAACACCATGTATTTGAGACCGAATTACGGCGATAAGGCCTACGATACGGACGTAAGATCGTCGGTGAAAAGAGGCTGCTCGAGTATTGACTGTTTTAGTTATAGTCTACACCCTGAAACACCCCGGACATGACACCTATATAAGAGGGGCGGTGATGTAATACAAAATGCACCCGAAAAGCTCACAAACTTGTATCAATAAGTCACAAACTGACGAAGAGAACAAAACTGACTGGACCCTAGGGTATATAACCGTCTCCCTTCACTCGTGACAGAAGCAAAAACTGTCAGCTTAAAACAATGGCTTATTGAGCGGAACCTGTACAGTGTGGAGAAACTCTGCACAGAATAGTATATAAATAGTTAAGACTTTAATTTGTGAATAAATTTTAATGCAATTTTTAATTACTATTATTTGAATTAATTTATTTTTGATTCATCTCACAGTGTACTATTGTACTATTAATATTATAATTTACTTCTAAGTGAAGAATGTAAAAAAAATTAAATTTGACTTGTAATGCACATTACCAATAAAAATGTTCTATGTTCTACGAGTATGTTCCATGCCTCGTGAGTTATGTCGTAACGATATGTATTTTTTAGTACGCGTTATACGAGTATCAAATTGTATCGCTCGTTACCGCCGCATATGTATGTAAGTAGGATGTTTATTCAAGTGCCTAGTTTACCTTTGCTCCTATTTTGTTTGCACTCATCTACCGCGTTCGCTTCGCATAATAAATTGGACAAGTTATTTCTGTTGACATAAACAAATGTACGTATCTGTTTACATTGTGTGCATTTATATTCATATTTGCGAAAATTCTATGCGATAGAGCTATTTGTTTGCTGAAAGAACACGTTTGGAATTTATATCGCTGGTCGTGGTGCTTGTTTTCAGTTATACTTTGCACTTTTTCGTTTTGGCGCAGTGTAAAGAATATCTAATTTGTACATGTAAATTATTTTTTTACCAGCATGAGAGCCCAGAATATGTTGGACACATTGTATCAGAGTTTTTGGCAATATACTACATTTAAGTAAACAAAGAAATGGTAAACAAAAAGATGAAATTGTTCTTCAGATTGTGAGTAACAAGATTTTTTTTCTTTCTTTTTAATTATTATGTTAATTGACCATATCAAATTGACATGTCCTACTATTTATATTAAGGTCTAACTGTTTGTAACAAATAATCTTTATCTAAATTAATTTAACCGTTTAAATGTAATTGTAATGTATTTCAAAATGTAATTTGACCTACCATTGTAACGAGCACTGTTACAATTGTGGTTAAAAATAAATGAATCTGAATCTGAATAATCATCTGTAAAAATTCAAAATTTAAAGAGAACATATATAATTACCTCTTACTGATACATAAAAACATTGAATCAAAATTGAATGCTTTTGAAATGTAGCTCTATAGACGCATGTTAAAGATTTCATGGAGAGATAGAATAACAAATGAAGAAGTGCTTAACAGATTTAATAAAAGGCTTGAAGTATTAAAAACAATTAAGAGACGAAAAACAGCATATTTTGGTCACATTTATCGACATGAAAAGTATAACATGTTGAAGAACATTTTAGAAGGGAAAATGGACGGAAAACGGGGAAGGGGGAGAAGGCGGATGACATGGAGTGATAACGTAAAAACTTGGACTAACATAAAAGACGCTGCCAGTCTCTGCAGACTGGCACAGAATAGAGAAGAGTTTCGTGTGGTGGTCGCCGACATCCGCTAGGATATGGCACCCCCAAGAAGAAGAAGAAACTGATAGTAAAGGAAAACACTCTATTTATTATAGTTATTATTTTTTTATTCATGAATTAACAGCAATACAATCTTAAAATAAAACTTCAAGAGGTACAATATAAAGGTACAATACATAGAGCCAATAATGTCTAATCTACAAAATACTCAGACTTAAGAGGCTATGCGAATTTAGTTTTTGTCACTGTCACTCCAAGCGAAAACACGCTCAGTGCAAGAGGGGCGGATTCAGGGCGAAAGCGGAAAATGTTAGTTTTATAATTTTTATAAAAAAACTAAAATAGCTAGCCAAATTTCAAATATCAAATCTCTAGATGTTGTTAAAACACACCTAATAAAATATGTTTGAATTCTGTAAATGGTTCCTATTCATCAAACGAGGAGGAAGAGTGTGTTTGTAGACCCCATTTCAACAATTATTTATATCGAGGAAAATTTAGCCAATCATTTTTTCCAATTTCAGAACCCTAGATTATATAGTCAAAATGCATATACCAGAAATTTATTAAAATTGTCCGTGTATTTCATGAAATACACAAAAAAGAAACATCTCTATTATATTATATATCGCCTTAAGCCAAAAACAAGAAATAACAACAAAGTACAGTAATCAAGATAAAAAAGTTGGCTGGAAGAAATCGCTTTAAGTGATAAGTCCGCCCTTGTACAACATTGTGTATTCAAAACTCTGTACTCAATTTTTTATTTGACCGTGTACAATAAAGTGTGTATTCATTCAAGACAGGCACAATTACGTACATAAGTTTGTTTATTGGGACGTCAAATTGTGAGTGAAAATAGGGTGTCCATACAAAACCTTTCAATAATTTGTTACAAAAGTTTAAAAGTTCAAGTTCATTAAAAGTTCATTTTTCCATACTCGTGTCAGGGTAAAGTTGTGACAAGATTCGCTGGCCAAACTCTACGTTCCTCCGACGCCGACGCATTTATGGAAACCCTTCCAGTATTCAGAACCACAGTACTTCTGAGTTGCGGAAGACTTTAAGCGATTGAACGCGCAGTTTGATGAATTAAATGCTACTCTGCTTTTAGTTCTGTAATGCGGGTGGCTTTACAAACGCAATATTAGCGTTATGGATATAAATTCCTACCGCTACTCAGATTAGCCTACCCTGCTTTTAGTTCTGTAATGCATTATGGATATGAATTCCTACCGCTACTCAGACTAAAAATTGGGTTATAGGTTTAACAGAATAGGCTCATTAAGGACATCTATGTAATCAAGCGAAGATTAAAGAAAGGATGAATATCATAGTATTAAAAAAATATTAAATCGCATAAACGTATGACAATATAATCATAAAATTATTAACATTAGACGAAGGCTTGAATACTACACCGAAAACAATACCTGAATCCAGATCCGTGCCGCTTGCGATCTGAGATCGGGGAGCATAGCGCAGAAATTCCTCCCGCGTGTCAGCTCGCACATTAGTACTTTTATGCTATCTAGGGATCTGAGTAGAGGAAGCATTTTTATTATGAAGTCTTGAATACTTCACCGGAAACAATTCGCAACTCTGAATAGTGGAATGGTTTAAAGCAACTTTCTGTGAATTAATGCTGGTAAACCCTCCCGCAGCTCAGAAGTACTGGAGTTCTGAATACCGGAAAGGTTTTCATAAATGCGACGCCAACGGAAGGCTTCGATAAAAAATGTGCAATTTGCATCAGTTCATAGACCACGTAATCAGTTACCGCGGTGAGGGATGGGGTATCATTCTTGAGTCTTCTCTTACATTAAAAGTATCCGGAGATATCGCCAGTCACTGGGCATTTATACTAGAAAAAATAGGTCTTTATGAAATTGCTGAAATTTTCTTGCAGATTCATGAGTTCATAATTCCTGTTATTCAATAGCTATTCCAATGATTTGTTTTTTGTTTGAAAGTTGATTTCAAGACTTTATAACTACGTATTCATTTTTTTTTTCAGTTTGTTTATAAAAATTAAATCTTCAAAAACAGTTCGTCCTATATGCCATCCATTTCCATGATAAGATTCGTAATAATTTTTTACATCTGACACTTTTCACAAATTAAATTAATGTTGCTGTTAGCCAAATGTTGTCTCATTCATACACAAAAGAAATTATATAATTTGGATTTGACATTCCTAAAAAAAATACAAAACGTAAGTACTGAAAATTGAGTTTCCTTCGAATTCTCTATAGAAAACGGCAATTTCATATTACCGACATCACGTCTTTATACCTATATCCCTAACATATTTCCCTAATTACCCATAAACATGTATTTTTGTACCACGATATGCGTCATCTTTTGATTTCATCCTAAAATCAAGTGAGCCAGTGTACAAGATATTTAGAATATAGTTTTCTAAATCATGTTAAAGTCAGCGAATTTCAAATACACCTAACATTGCAAAGAAAAATACCGATCTCTGCGTCATTGAAATACCTTGAAAAATCCCTTTAAGCCGGTAGAGCTTCAATCGTTTTGAAGCTGCATTCTTTTGAAGGCACGTCAGGGTTTAATTCTGGAGAATCAGTCGAGATGATATATTACCTCGCTTTTTGATGGAAAGGCATTTTGTTTTTTTTTGGTTTGGCATAGCAGCGGTAGCTCAAGGATTTCTATTAATGCTGCTGTTAATTTCACATGTTTTAAGTTATAGTTCTTGAAATGCAAACTAGACGGCGATGATTGTTATTAGATCGCGATATAGCTTTCTTTATTTCATTTTTGTATGTGTTAAATTATAGGTAATAATAGATCCGCGGTGTTGGATGATAAGTAGATACTGCAATATGGAAACTGTCAAGGCGCTTAATGTCACCTTTGTATGGGCACCAAGTCTCAGAAGCATAGAGCAGAAGAGGTAGTATTATGGCTTTGTACACGGTAAGTTTAGTTCGAAGCCGCAAATCGTGTGAATTCCAGACTCTATGGTACAGCTTTCCAAAAGCGGCTGCAGCTTTGGCAATTCTTGAAGAAACTTCTGACTCTAGACGGTTGTCACTCCGTATCAGGCTGCCGAGGTAACGGAACGTTTGTACTTCCTTCAGCTGCTTTCCAGCCAAAGTGATGATAGCATCGCTCGCAGGTACTCCCTTTGCAGGTTGTTTTAAGACCTAGGTTTTTGATATGCTTATCACTAGGCCAAATTTTCGGCATGACGAATTTCTGCAGGTGTTCAATGCTATCAGCCATTAGACACACGTCGTCGGCATATAGTACCTCTAAAACGGTGCGCAGTTGTGTTTTGCGCTTAGCTCTGAAGCGGGATAGGTTGAAGACACTCTTGTCTGTTCTGATGTTTAGCTCGATTTGGTTAGTGCAATTCCTCAAGGCGTCGCTCATGACGGCAGCAAAATATAGGGCAAATATCGTTGGAGCCATAACACACCCCTGTTTAACACCACGATAACAAAATTTGATGGCGAAAATCTGTGCATGGTGGAACCGAGAACTTTGAAACAGTTCGACTGGAAGTCCTCGACGCTAAATGCTAACATCGCAAGACTCGCTCCAAGCCCACGTATAATTATACGTACAACTCGTATGGACAACTGCACTGTATTTCATGTGACAGGATATTTCTGACGAAACACGGATTTTCCAGCCACATCCGAGCTCATGCCAGGAAACGATAAGGGTCGCCGTCGACGAATACGTCGAGGAGGACATCATCATCATCATCAGATACTGCAACATCTAGGGCCCTGTTGTTTCATTGCAAACCAAGTCCCTAGCTCTGCTTGTGGTACTTTCTGGTACTCTTCTTGTACAGTTAGTCACTTTCAGTTCAGTGCTGTCACAATTTGAAATTTGCAAAAAGTCAGTGTCCGGAAGTTATTGGGGTCGCTGATGTCGACGCTATACGCTGGCTTCTCAATCCTAAGATCCAAGTCCAGCCGCGGTTGGGCATGCACCAATGAGTTTTTCGGAATTGATGTGCATAGTATCTGTTCTTACTTACCACTTGCTGAACGGTGAAGGAAAACATCGTAAGGAACCTGCATGCCCTAAAAAGCGTGTATTAGTGCCCGAAGTACGGCGATAGGGCTCACCACCCATCACGTTGGGACGTAAAAATCGTCGGTAAAACGCGGGTGTACCGAGTGTGGACTGTGTGTTTTACTTCTCAGTATTTTAACAACATGCAGTTGTGTTCATAATTATATACAGGTTGCTAGGAAATTCGACCTATTCCTTGAAAGGAGTTATACTAGAGATCATTTCCAACAAATAATGTCTAACAACAAGGGGTCGAAAATGATTATTTTTTTTCAAGTAAAACACGTCGATATCATGAAAATTACAAAGTAAACACTTAAGACTATTTATTTCTGAAATTATGGGAATTCAGAGCATGTATTTTTATTATAAATGATTACTCATTTATCATTAATCAGAAAAAAACAAATAAATGCCGAGAGAGGAGTATTTATTTTTAAATTATTTGTTTTTGGTTACCAGTCTGAAAGTTGGAAAAATATCTTAAAAACCTCCGTAACTCGGAGACCATTCATTTTTGACCCCTAGTTGATAGGGCTCAATTTGTTGGAAATGATCTCTAGTATTTTTCTATCTAGTATTATATATCTAGTGTCTTTCAAGGAATAGGTCAAATTTCCAACCAGTTATACAGTTATACAGAACTATCCAAATTAAATTGTGATTGTACATACAATTGCAAAAGCATACTTTATAACATAAAGAAATTATAGTTATTATCTTAATGTAGCCGCGATTTCAAAATAACAGAAGTTTTGCGTGCGCGGCATCTGATTAGAGCAGGATAGACAGTTTAAAAACAGCGTTAGAGCAGGACTGAATTTTAGCATTGTGAAGCATACACAAACATTACTAACACCCACCGCCCAAAGGAGTACGCAAAGACCAATTGATACGATCCTGTAACGTTTTTTTTGCTTCTTCCATATCCAAAAGTCAAGTCACGCAAGATCTTGTATTCTACATAGGTATTATTGATTTGGCCGTCATACTTTTAACTATTTAACATAAAATTATTGTATTAGATTTTTGTAGCTTTTTTGATATGCTTCATTGATTTCTTATAAACGTTTTTCAGGTTTTTAAATCACTTCGGCAAAATAAAGAATCTTTGGAACTTTATTCGGCCTAATGGTTGCTTAAAATTTAAATTTTTTGCTCTAGACTAAAGAATCTCGTCTCGACAGATTCTCCAGAATTAGCCCCTAGTCTCCGTTAAAGCTAGGGAGGTCGAGATGTGGACAGACGATCAATGGCGTCGTTAATATCTCGCCGGGCGAGACATTTATCAGAGAAAGTGAGCTGAAATGTTTCTATGGCTTCTGTTGGTACACTAGGATTTTTTACTTTTTAGGGTTCCGTACCCAAAGGGTAACCAACGGGACCCTATAACTAAGACTCCGCAGTCCGTCTGTCACCAGGCTGTATCTCATTTCATGAGTCATGAACCGTGATAGTTAGACAGTTGAAATTTTCACAGATGAGGTATGTCTGTTGCCGCTATTTATTTATTTATTTAAATGCAAATACATAATTACATTACAGAAACCCATTTCGTAATTTATTGCATCACTTAAAACGATATATAATATATTTAATGTTACATATTGATATAAAAAGTAATAAGGAACTAACAAAAAATACTAAAAAACGGAATAAAAATAAATATTTAAGGGGGCTTCCATACAACAGACATGTTTTTTTGCCATTTTTATAGATAATGGTACGAAAACCTTCGTGCGCGAGTCTGACTCGCACTTGGCCGGTATTTCATGACATGAATCCCTAAGGAGTTGACAGAGGTATCATGTTTCTGTATGAACTGTGAAATAAAAGTCACAGTCCACAATCTTAAACCCACGTTTCATTGACGATTACCACGTCCCATGCTATAAGCGTGATAGGTTGATAGTTTTATCGCTGTGCTGTATACAGCGTTCCTTCTTCTTCTTCTTGGTGGGCTCGGTTTCCGCACCTAGTCTCTTACTTGGACCTTTGTGCGTGGAAAATGTGGAGCCGGCTATTCCAGCCAGCCCAGCTCTCGCCAGAATCCAAAGAGGCGACCTAGGTCGCCACCGGATTGGCGAAGCGTCCCCGGTTCACCGAGGATCTTAGCCCGTTGAGCTACAGCGTTCCTTACGAAGCACGGAGACAGAACACAAATTGCCCTTACGGGATTTGAACCTAGTTACGACCCCAGATTAGTAATAATAATAATAATAAACACAGATAAATACAGATTAGAATTGAGAGAAATACAAGGCAAAGATGATAAACGACAGAGATGAAGAAAAATTTTACATTGGCTTATTGAAATTAAAATTGAGTGCATAATGAGTGATATAAATATGTATGTAACTATAATAAATATAATAGTCAACATACACTACTAACCTAAAAGTATACATAACGGTCTTAAAACTAAACAAAGAATAGTAAAAAAGAGTAATTTATATATTACATGACACTCGCCTTGATAATGCCGAAATTGTATCGGTGAAACGGTTGGCTTATAGTCAACAACAATCACACGTGAGTGTTCAAGCCGTATGTAATAATAATTTAATATATATATTATACGCATTTAAATATGATACACTACATAAATACGTACGATACATACATAGTAGTAGTTAGAGCTGCTGAGAGGACAAAAAGTGCTTCTTCAAGTTGAATTAGTAGTCGATTACTTGTTACTTTCATCAATAAATATTATCGTTCCGCTATCAGAATGGAGCGCAAACATTAACTTTACACGTGTGTATGTACGTAATGACAGTTACCAACAGTAGAGCGCGCAAAAACATCTTCAAGTATTTTTTCAATGCAAGTGCTCGTAAAGGCCCACTTTTTATGCATCAAAACCGAACAGAAAGTCGATTATTTTGCCCTAGGGCTTTATTATTATTTATTTACGAGTAGTTGGCTAACCTGCAACTTTTCCTGTGTACCATAAATGTACTATAATAATTTTTATCCACTTTTTAACGGCTCTGGATACAGTTCTTTTGAGCCAATCATAATTTAAAGTCCACAAGATTATATTTGTTTTATTTCCTCACACTAAGCATTGAAAAACGTAGTATTATACACGTGCGTAAGAGCAATAAATTACTCGGTTACGTTTAAAACACTCGCTGCGCATGTGTTTTAAATCGCCCTCGTAATTTTTTCCTTTTTCGCCCTTGGAGCATAAACTACTAATATATTCAATATTAATAAAAAATGAATGCCTAATAGTGTGACAGGAATCCAAAGATTTGTTTTTTATAAAACTAATAGATTTAGGAAATAGTTCTGATAGATCAGCAATCAGTTCGTATTCTGGAGAAGCTACATTATGAATCACAAATTTATTAAAGTCAGATATGTACTTAAATCGCAAAAACTAGGTTACTTTTCTCAATAGGTATAATTATCAATTAGTTAGTACTATTTTGCTAACGGTACTTTCCATTCCTATTCTGATAGCGGCCGGATAATACGTAGAAAGAATTTTACCTAACGTCTGCTGCGGGCGGCGGGTGATTACGACGTAGCTGAGCTACGAAGTGGAAAGGCTACGAAGTCGTAGCACTTGCTACGACGTAGCAAATAAAATCTATCCTATGTTTGATTTTTACGATTGCTGCTTGTTGTAGATAGAGTTGACATTTCGATATTTGAAAAATCTAGACATTTAAAAAAAGTCCGGATAAATCATAAGGTGAAATAATAAATTCCATGCGCGCGCACGTTTTATAGAGAAAGCAGGCGTGAGAAAGGGCGAAGTGCGGGAACATGGGTACAAAATTGAAAATTGCTTTAAGGCGCTACGGAAAAAAAATCGACACTTTAAGAACTTGCATATCTACTTAAGTAAATAATGTATTATTTTGATAAAATAGTATATTATTTTGATAAAATAGTATATTATTTTTGGATTTTTTTTCTAGGGATCGGTTAAAACAGAAACGCGATTGGAGAAATTCGGCTCGAATGAAATAATTATTGTAATGAGGCTCTTTTCAACATCATTTCTCCTGGTTTGACAATTCAGAATGACATATAGACCGCAATTATATTTTATTAGATGCGTTTTAACAATATCTAGGACCTGGTTAAACAAAATTTTGATAGCAACTTTAGTACATTTTGTATTAATAAAAAACCGACATTTTGCTACTTTTCCACGAATCCGTCCCTCTCGCACCGAGGGTTTTTTCGCATGTGGAGTAACAGGGACGGTAAAACTTTTACATATCGCCTTAAGGGTCGATTATCCAGAATAGTAACAAAATATTATAAAATAATTATAACGGCCAAAATACAACTTTTAGCTAAAAAAGCAATGCATACTAATAGTCTATTATATGCATCGATGTATTTTTATTTATATTATGGTAGCCTCCAAATAATTAGACTATCTAGAAGAGTGAAATTCGATTTTTTCAATTTAATTTTTCTTGCTTGACTGTTATAGAAAATCTAGTTATTTTGAAGAGAGAGGTAATCCTATGTGCCTTGAAAAGCGTAAATCCATATTCATTAGCTTCATTCGTCCACTGCTGGAAATAAGGCCTTTCCTAGATTTTCGCCATTCTTGGCGATCTTACTGGAAGAAATGCCCACACTCACACACGTTAGGCAGGCGGCTCGGAGAGCACGATGCCGAAACCCTCGCACCAGTGATGAAAGTGAAAGTGCGTAAGTGGAAGGTAATGTTGGGATGGAACACCGCGCGGTGGAAGGAAGTATTACGAACAAACAGCGATATATTGAAGAAGGGAAAAGTCAAAAGCACCACTAGATTGATGAAAGAGGCGAAAGAAGTGTGTCAGGAACGTGTCAGATGGAAATATCTGGTCTTTGCCCACCCCTCTGGGATACAAGGGTGAGTTTATGTATGTACTGCAATTCCAAACAATTTTCTACGTTACATACGGGTCTACATTAAATGTTATTAATTTTCGCTAGTAACTGAGCTGTGACATGAAACATTCAAATAATAAATCATTCAGTAACTTTTTATTCCGCTCACATACCCGTGCGTGGTTAGCGTGTGTACTTTTAGGGTTCCATAAAGCAAAGTGAGAGAATCTTGAAAAACACAAAATTCAAATTCAGATTCAAATAGTATTAATAAGTTATTTGACAGATCTAATAAATGTATTAGGTTTAATTAAAAAGGAAAAATAATTTAATGTTTCATTTCAGTATCCTTCACCGCCATTCCGCGAAATTGTTGACCTACCCTCGACTTTAACTAAGGGATAAGATAATTCAAGACAGCAAGAATTCAGGTTAATAAAAAAAAATTACTTATGATACCAAGTTTGTCTTTAAAAGAAATGGAGTACACTAAAAAAATCCGGTTAACAGAGAATCGGGCTCGCACAAGAAGAGTTCCATACAAATACTACAGTAATTAGAAAATAAAACAAATACTTATATTTGTATGGAAGTACTTTGATTAAAATGTGTGATATGATGATAATCATATCATATCATATCATTTAATATGTCTTTGGCGGTCTTTAATAACTGATTTAGTTCCCTAGTTATAGTATGTTTGGCGAGGCTGAAGGCTGAGCCACGTCTCTGAACGACACTACTTCTTGTTCCAATGGGAACTGATTCATGGGATAAAAAGTAGCCTATATCCTATTCCAGGTCTTGAACTACATTTGTGCAAAGTTTCAGACCAATCGGTTTAACAGTAACGGCTTGAAAGAGTTACAAACATCCATCAATACATCCATCCAAACTTTCGCATTTATAATATTTAGTGGGATATAAGATAAGCTGCCAAAATAGATAAGCCGTCTTTTCAACTTTACATTCATCGGTGTAAATAATATTTCGCGAACTATAAAAAGCTACGAACAGAACTCAACAAACCCCGACAGAACTAGCCTTTCCCCGCCACTGCTATTTGCTGAATATTTTTAATCAAGTTCTCTTTTTGCAACTTTTTATGCATGTGCCGGTATTTGTTAAGGGTCGGTTGCGCCAAACATGCTCTCGCGTTTGGACAATTTAGCATGTTAAAACATAATATTTTTAACAAATAAAATTTTTGTAGGTAGTTAAGGAGTTGAACTACATTATAATTTTTCAGATTTGACACAAGTATCACAATCATTGAGAAAAAAATTGGAAAGATCAGTAAAATCACGAAAAACGTAATTTGGCTTTGGAACTAGTATCTAGTTTACTGATCTAACTACAAAATAAAACATTTCTTTAAAGAGCAAAGAAATGAAAGGAGCCTTTTACAGATTTTTATTATTTTTTATTTTCTTTCGTTATTTTAAAAGAAATACTCAAACATTCTACATTTTTCCTGTACAGAAAAATTACGCAAAAAGAATTTGGAAGTTTGTGTATTTCTTTTTAAATAACCAGAAGAAAAAATATTAATATATTATATGAATAAGGTACTTTGAACTCTTTGCGCAAAAAAAAATACATTTCATTTTAAAACAAAAAAAAAAATATTTCTGATTTTTTTTCGATTCTTGCGATACTTGTGTCAAATCAGAAAAATTATAATGTAGTTCAACTCCTTAACTACCTACACATTTTGTTTTAATATGCTAAATTGTCCAAACGCGAGAGCATGTTTGGCGCAACCGACCCTTAAAGTCCGGTGACAGCGCAGATACAACGATTAATGGAAATATTATCTACCGTGAAGTATATCACGCGAGAACTCCATCAGCTAGGTGGCTATATTTAGAGAATAATCGTGGTCTTACTTTGGAGCTAGCTGTGATATCGCTTTTTGTGATAATAGTACAAACGTATAGATGAAGGCTGGATGATTTATTGCGGTATTCATCGATTGGGAAACTCTATGCTTCGCCACTTAGAAAGCGGGGCGGTTGCGGGGCGGGATGATAGGCGGGGTGTTGGCGGGCGAATTAACTATAAAGAACAGAGAACTAGGCTGTGCATTACGACACGCAAAACAAGCCGAGCGAGAAGAGCGCAAGCCTTAAAGGAACCCTTAAAGTTTCGCCATGTCCGTCTGTCTGTCTGTCCACGGCTTAGCTTAGCGACTATTAGTACTAGAAAGCTGTAATTTGGTATGGGTATACATATTTATCATGCCAATAAAGTGGTACAGTAAAATTTTGAAAAAGATTTTTTTTAGGGTACCTCCCCTACACGTATAGTGGGATGATTTTTTTTCTCGTCTATCCCTTAGTGTGGAATGTCGTTGGATAGGTAATTTAAAAGTATTGGGGGTGTGAGAAGACCATTTTTCGATCCAGGGCCAAAGCCACGCTTCGCAACCTGCTACCGCCACGCTTTTTATTATTATTATTAGAGTGCATTACAATATCGAAACATCAATAAGAAATAAAAAAGTAATCTCAGATGGGGCTAACCTTACTCTATCTATCGCGTTTCTCTATCTCTCTTTGGCCAGCGAATTATCCAGTTTGTCCATCGAGAACCGAATTTTGTAACTACTTGATATGGTGTTATGTACAGTAATGAACAAATTGCCATATTATAGAATATTAATTGCTCTGAGGACTTATATTAAGTCTTTACATATGAAATTGCCGTTTTCTATAGGGAATTTGAAAGAAACTCAATTTTCAGTACTAACATATTTGCTGTTTTTTTAGGAATGACAAATCCAATTTTTATAATTTTTTTGTTTATAAATAAGACAATACTAAGCTAACAGCAGCATTAATTTAATTTTTGAAAAGTGTCAGTTGTTTAAAATTATCACGAATCTTATCATGGAAATGGATGGCATTTAGGACGAACTGTTTTTGAATATTATAAAAACAAAATTTAATACGTAGATGTAAAACCCTGAAATCAACTTTCAAACAAAAAACAAATCATTGAAATAGCTATTGAATTACAGGAATTATGAACTCATTAATCTGTAAGAAAATTTCAGCAATTACATAGGTAAAGATCTATTATTATGCTTATTGGTTTTTGGAATTTAATTGAACATTCATTTTGAAAAGGCTTTTTTGGCACGTGGATTTAAACTGCAACACTGTCTGTATCATATCTTTATAATTTTAATATCACAAAATCCTTTCTTAGTGGATGTCTTTGTGGCATAAGGAACCCATCTATCTACTAAGCAAGTTTGTAGGATATACCTACAAAGTGAAATTTTATCAACCGCCCGAATTCATACTGGAGACGCGGTTAGTTATTAGGAATAAGGTTCAGTAATCCTTTTCTCGAAATAATAAAAAAAAATGTTCCCATACGAACTGCAGCCTAACTGAAACCGCTCCAAGCGGACAGTAGCGGAACTAACAGCTACGTATGGCAACCTTAGTTTAGTTTCAAACGTAACTATACGGATATGTTTTCATGCTTAGGCTACTGGACTAGTTCAAATACAATTCACATAGTACGGGAGCAAAAATATTTTTTTTCGATTTTTGCCTGAAGGGTCATTAAACATTGTTCCTGATCACTAACCGAGTTTCCAGTATGAATTCGGGCGGTTTATTAAATTTAATTTTGTGTTTTGTGTAAAACGTAGGAAAGAAATTTCAACCCACACACTAAAATAGGCTTGCACTGTACTTTGGTTAGTAACAGTTTATTCTGTGGTAACAGTCTAATTGTTTTCCAAAGTGGCATTACTGTTGCAGCTCATTAAGAGCTAAAAGTGTCCCCGCTGAGTGAAGATACAGTCACCTGCAGTTGAAGCTACCTGTTTGTATGCAATTTTAACCCTTATGTCAGGATAGTAAGAACTACTATTGGATAGGCTGACGTGTGGGTGACCGTACACGGTAGAGATTTAGCCGAGCGAGCCAGCTACCTTCATCCCTAATCCAGGAGCTACTCAGAAGACAGACGACAGTGTCCAAGTTTTATTTATAGTTATTGACTGGACCCGGGACAGGGAGGCGAGTCCGGAGACTGGGGACTTCGGAGTTGCGAGTTCAAAAGTAATACACTATGGTACGATACGGAACGATCAGAGTACGGCGCTTCGTCACAACACCTTTTTTTTTTTTGTTTTATTACCATTTAAAAAACACAGTTACCACAACACAGTTACGCCGAACTGTACAACAGTTTGTTGGCGTGTCGTGCTCATTACACTGGTTGTATTACAAGTTACTATTTCTTAATTATGTTATAAATAAATACAAGTTATGCATACAGCCTCCTGCAGATAGACATCTCTCCGCAAGTGACCGCAGTAAATACCTACTTTTTGAATTAATAAAAAAGAAACCCGTCGCATTGGAATGTTATAATTGTCGGCGAACCGTGGGTGTAAGAGTGTGGACTGTGACTGATTTTACCTATCATTTTAATCGTATATACAAAGTGTAACAGAAAGGTGTAACCATATTTAAAGATCTTATTCAGTCAATAGTATAGAACAACTATTACTATGGAGCCAAACCTGAAATCTCAAAAAAAAAAATCTGTCCTTTCATACATCTCGGCGGAGTGGCATTGCATTTTTCTATGAAAAAAAAATTTTTTTTCGAGATACAGGTTTTGTTCCATAGTAAAAGTTGTTCTATACCATTGACTGAATAAGCTCTGCAAATATGGTTACACCTTTCTGTTACACGTTGTATATTGCTACATAAATTAAATAAACCTTTAATCTAGTTCTTATAAATTTAATATTTTATTACATATATTTTTATAAGATTAAATTTTGACTTGTGAAACGTGTATTAAGGTATATATATATATATATATATATATATATATATATATATATATTTATTTATATATATATATTTATATATATATATATACATACCTACTTTGCAAAATAAAATATTTGAATTTGAATTTACACCCTCGCAAATATTTATGTCGTGAGGATGTTTTTATTTAATTTTAAATTTCTTTCATATGTTTTTATTCGACGTTTTGATGGAAGATTACAAAAAATACTATTGTAAATAATTTCTGTTCACGTGTTACTTTGAGTTCTACACATTGAAATTATCAAACCCCTGCTCCCCCCTCCGTTTAAATTATTAGGTAGGTAGGTATGATTTTATTAGAAAAAAAAACAGGCCAAGTGCGAGTCAGACTCCGTACATAGGGTTCCGTATTTTGGATGATATTTCTCTCTATTTCTCAACCGCTTTATTTTTCCTGTAATCTTTACGTAAACACATATTATCATGATTTCTTTTCAAATTTTTCGGTTCATCAGTTTTGGAGATAAGGGGTGAGGGGGCACATACATTTTTAATGTTTTTTCAAGGATTTCTCGAAATAGATGCAATTAAATATTGCCAAACTATATATTTTTACAATCTGCTATTTAAAACCTACAATTTAATACCCATGTTGTATATTAATAAAATATTAACTGCATTGACAAAGAAAATATTAGGGTCTGAAAAAACATGTCTGTGAGTTTTACATTAATAAGGTCAGTTGTTGACTCAGCATATTTAATCGAAACCCTTGGAATAGCTAATTCAAGGCCTTTATTACCTGCCGGTCGACGGCACAGAAGAAAAAGTAGTACAACGGATACTCTTGCTGGATACACCGTTTAGATAATCCATCAGTGACTAATATATCTTCTTTTTCTTTGGGCTAGGCAAAGTATGCCCACCATGCTGCCTCGATAGCTCTCACAGAACACGTTCCATAGGGGTTATTTTTTTAACTTTTTAATTATTTTTTTCTGGTAACAAACAGTCATTTACGTATAATAATAAATAAATAGACAATAACAAACATACCTAAAGTCCCATAAAAGTGAAACACTTATTGAAACATTTCGAACACAATTAAACAAGACGGAATAAACTAAAAATATGCTAAACATTAATGAACAAGCAATATTAACTGTACAGCAATTAATTACTTATATAATAATAGTAGTTTAACAATAATATACACACAAAAATAAAAAATAAATGCAAAGAACACATTCGTATATAGAATAAAGCTTCTCCAACTTTATGTTTATAACTCGATAAGGATGATGCAAAGATATCTATATCGCTTAGACATGTGTTATACGTGTTAGTAGTACGACGGAAAAAAGTGTTTTTTGCATAATTGGTTGAGCAGAAGTGTAAATAAAAAGTATCTTTTGAACGAGAAGGGGTTAGTTCGTAAATAGCTGAGATCATTGCCTAAGCGTCTGGGAATAAAAACAAGCACTCGTGTTCCAAAGGTTCACATTATCTTCTTCTTCATTATCTTTATCTTTACAGGTGGTAGAGCTGATGCCGGGCTCGACTGTGGAGGTACCACCATCTTACTTGGAGACCTCCTCGAAGTAATTCGGGGGAGAGTAAGAGGACGGCTCATAGGCAAAAACTAGGAGGCCCACCATGCCTGGGACCGATGGATGGCTGTATATCCATCCTTAATAGCCAGGCCTTATATGGAACAGACTGGTGATGGGCAGCGGCGTCACTGGTGAGAGGGTTCCGGCACCGCGCTCACCAACCCAGCGTCTGTGAGTATGGGCAATTCTTCCAGGATGACCGCCGGGAGTGGCAAAGTCCTGGAAAGGCTTTTGTCCAGCAGTGGACGAACTAGGCTGATGGATGGATGGATGAATAATCTTCTTCGTGTCATGTGGTTAAGGCAATATGTAAAAGTTTTAACGTCCCTGTTACTCCATATGCAAAAAAACCCACAGTGCGAGAGGGACGGATTTGTGGAAAAGTTGCAAAAAGTCGGTTTTTTATTAATATAAAATGTACTAAATCTATCAAAACTTTGTTTAAATAGGTCGTAGATACTGTTAAAACCCATCTAATAAAATATAGTTGCAGTCCATATGTCATTCCAAATTGTCAAACCAGGAGAAATGATGTCGAAAAAGACCTCATTTCAATAAATATTTTTATCAAGCAGAATTTCTCCAATCGCGTTTCTGTTTAACAGATCCCTAGAAAAAGATTTCAAAAATATTATGTTATTTTATCAAAATAATAACTTCTTTATTGCAGTACATACGCAAGTTCTAAATGTGTCGATATTTTTTTCCGTAGCGCCATAATGGCCAACCTGGTGTCAGAGTTGTTCAGACCGCCATTCAGGCCTCTGACATGGCTTAAGGACCATTATCTTTTGATATTAGCCGGGACCAACAGTTTTACGTGGTTCTTGAGGCAAAATGCAACTAATGCTCACCCATGCTATGCGTTGCTTAGCCGCGGATCGTAACCGATCACGCTGCTGCACGCTGCTACAACCCCATATTATATCACAATTGTACAAAATACTATTATCTTGCAGAGTTATTCTAGCGTTAGTCCCAAGTTTAGCCAGCCGCCCTAGTCACTGGTACACATGATAATGTACCAAAGTGACCGAAGTCCGGCCACCTGAGTCCGGTCCCACTCTACTCTATTTAATTAAACGCCTTCCGGTTCATTTGATATACGGCCCTGGAGACAACGATTTGGCTGTGGATTCAGTTTTAGTGTGGGTAGCTAGATTTAACTGGGTAGCTGACATGGGGTTTGGAAAAAGATATTGTTCATTCAGTATATTTTCCATTGGTTGACCGTTTTCGTGTCTCCATGTGGATTAAAACACGCCTATTTTAAATAATCCTGAAAAAAGAAGTCCATATACGTGTAACAGAAAGGTGTAAGCATATTTGAAGAGCTTAAACACTCAATGGTATATAACAACTTTTACTACGGAACCAACACTGAAATCTCGAAAAAAAAATTAACTGTTTCATAGAAAAATGCAATGGCCGAAAATTTAAAGGCATATTTTTTTTCAAGACTTCAGGATTGTTTCCATAGTAAAAGTTGTTCTATACCATTGACTGAATAAGCTCTTCAAACATGTTTACACCCTTTTGTTACACGTTGTATAAGGTGATAATAATTTGTGCAGCCAAATTTATACTAGAGGCTTGGTAAGTGATCGGAATCACGGATCACTTCGTACACATCCATCAATCTAGTCATACAAGCTCTTTTATTCCGGGTGCTTTAGACCTTGCTTTTCTTCATTATGTCACCAATTTGGTTCATCTTTTGCAACCCGGTCATACCTTCCACTTGTAATACATTTCTTTGTCTCTACTTATATTCATCATTTTATATGCCCTTAACACCGAAGCATTCTTTTTCTATTTACATAAAAACATATACTCAATCCTGTCTCCTAGAGGGGTAGGCAGAGACTATAGTTTTCCATCTGCTACGATCCAGACTCTTTTGCCTCTTCCACATCCATCAATCTCGTCGTACAAGCTTTTCTATTCTGGGTACTTTTGACATGGCCCTTCTTCAGTATGTCACCAATTCGGTTATCATACGTCCTTCTAAAGCAGCCTGATCGAGCTGTACCTTCAATATGCGCACCATAAATTTCTTTCGTCACTCTACTTTCATTAATTCTCTCTACATGTTCAAACCAGTGAAGCATTCCTTTTTCTAGTGACTACATCTTCTTTCAGGCTGCAACGATCCCGTATGTCGATAATTTTCAGTCTGTCATTCAATGTTAAACCGCACATACTCCGTAAGTAACGCATTTCAACATCATTCACTCTATTTTGTTCTTTATCTTGCCAACCCAACATTCACAATTTCACAATTTATGTATGGTAACATTAGTGTAGGAGCCAATACTCCATTATGAACCGCCAATCGTGCCTTCTATTTATTTACAATCTTTGTCTTCTATAAAAATAAAATAAAAATAAAATAAAATATAGTTTATTGGATAACAAATCGTTTTAACAATATATGAGGTTGATTTCTCCTTTTGAGTGTAAATACAATCGTGCCAGGAGAAAATCACTCTCGCGTAGCAATTTCAGTATTAATACATTTTGTTAAATCTTTTTACTTAAGTGATACTTTTACAGCTATATTTAAGAAGTGACAATCATAGTTTAATTAAGTGTGTAGTGATGTATGTAGTGATGTGTAGTTCTATCTATTTATAGCATCTTCTTTCAGGCCGCAACGGTCCCTCATGTCGATATTTTTCACTATATCATTCATTGTCAAACCTACATGAGTACTCCATAAGCAACGCAGAACAAAATTTTAAAACTGAAAGGGTTTTGTTATTTCACTGAACCCAATTTTATTAAATCCAAGCGTTCCGAACAGCGAGGTGCCTATTTTAAACTTGGTAATAAATCAATGTTCCTAGGTCACCTCTAGCCAGACATTTAAAAACTTGCAAATTGCTTTGGGTTTTTCGTGACTGAAATGTGCAAACATTGGAGAATTTTGTTGTATACGAATGTTCAATTAACCATTTCTTGTGCAAATATTTCAGGGTTTTGGAATGATTTTTTGGGTTTCGCAAAAATGGAAACCTAATTAATATTATTTCGATATTCGAGTTATGAACATTTTAATAAGTATGTATGTTTTCTTGCAACAATAAGTGAAACAGTTCGTGTAATAATTTTTATCGCCCCTGTTAACTGGGAGGTCGTGGGTTCAATCCCCGCGGTGCACTATAATTTATGATCGGTCTGCTTGTGCCCGAATTACGGCGGTGATAATAGGCGGTCCATATTTACACTAACCGACCCACATGGACGTCATGAATGCGCTTAAGGGGCTTTATCCCAATTTTGTCTCTTTTCTGATGAATTTTAAACCATGAAAAATATATGTCTCTCGACATATTTTTTGCGGTTTTAAACGTGACACGTTATACTTTGCTCGGTCGAAAAAAGTTTTCTAAAAATTTCCCCATAAAAAGGTTTTCTGAGCGTAAAACGCGTTTTTTAAGAGCGCGCGATGTTTTGGTTGTCGTAACAGCCACGGCTCAGAGCGCGCTATTTAAAAACTATAATAAAAGATCATAGAGTACAGTTCTACTTGATGCAAAATGTGTTGCGCAATGTTAGGGATAACGGGCCCTTAAATAAGCAAACGAAAAATACTACGGGTAGGTAAGTATTCTTTAGAAATGAGCTAAATTTTCTTACAAATCATACCTAAGAGATATTTCTAGAATTTTCTCTGCGATTTTTAATTCACAGAAAGCGATGTCAGGTTTTTAATTAATTGAAATAATTAAATGAAAGTCTAGCCTGCCAGGCAAGCGTTCTTTTAATTTATTATAAGGAGGGATACATATGAATAATTTAACAGAAATTGCGAAGTCACGCCCTGAACCTAATTTGAACTAAAGTAACGTGGAGATGGGATGTGTTTGGAGCTGATATTACTGTTAAAAGGATTACAAGTGCAGTACTAGAAATAGATTTGTCAATATAATTTACTTTACTTAATAATTTTACTTTACTTTACCTCCTTTTTTTTCTTCTTCTAATGTATATCTATCTATGTGTGGAAACTTTGCTGGTTTATGTTATTTTTATGTGTGTGCTTTTTTATATGTTGTATGAACCTGTTTGTTTCCCTAATAAAAAGATAATAATAAATAAAAATAATTTAAGGTACATTGTACTAAAATCATGGTAAATAATTCCAATTATAAAACTTTGTACTCTCATTTTCATACACATCCCATACACTTTCATTCACCTTCTCACACATCATCTAAGTATAGGCAACATTTTTCTTAATTTTTCTAAATCTACTTTTTGTCTTGGTTTACTGTTTTTGTATTTTGTTTTTCTTATTTTTAAGTTTAAAGTTACATATAATATAATAATCTGTTACCTATATAAGAGCGGAGCCTCCTATTACAGGTATAATATCTTACTTAAAAGGAGACTCCAATCACTGTATACGATATTGTATGTACAAGTTTTGAAATAAATAATTTTGTATTTTTTTGTATTTTGTAATTGCGGTTATGAGTTGATCTTTTATAACTTTCTAAATAATTAAATATTTGTAATTTTCATATTTTTTCTTATGTGAATAAGACCTACCTGTAAACTAAGTTAAATGAGTTAAGTTAGCGTTCTGGCACTCCATAAAAGATAAACGTAAAGGAAATACATCAATTCCTGACAAAGTGCATCTAAATAATACAACCTTCAATGATGGATCTGAAGTTGCCAATCTCTTTGTTGACCATTTTTCGTCAGTTTTTGCAAATAGTTCTTGTAATTTACCTACAAATCGGGTGCAATCAGATTTGTTCATGGATCATGTAAGCTTTACCGAAACCGAGGTTTTTAGAAAGATTAAATTGCTTGATGTGTTCAAGAGACCTTGTCCGGATGACATTCCTCCTCTTTTCATAAAACGTTGCGAAGTAGCCCTGTCTTTTCTCCTAACCCTTATTATAAATCGGTCTCTGCACGATGGCTGTTTTCCGGACGATTGGAAAAAGGCAAAAATAGTTCCAATTTTTAAAAATAGTGAAATTGATGACGTCAGCAATAACAGGCCGATTTCAATTCTGTCATGTTTTTCTAAAATGTTTGAGTCGCTAATATCCCCAATATTGTCGCACCACTTGGATAGGATTCTTTCTCCTTATCAGCATGGCTTCAGAAAAGGTCGTTCTGTTCAAACTAACCTTGTTGCTTTTGTATCTGACCTTAATCACGAAGTGGACATAGGACATCAAGTAGATGCCATATACACTGACTTCAGCAGTGCGTTTGAAAAGTTGATCACAATCTCCTATTGCTTCACTGGTTCAAGTCATATCTGGTGAATCGGCCTCAAGTGGTCGTTGTTAATGGTTACGTTTCTGAAACTTATATTTCTAGTTCGGGAGTGCCTCAAGGATCT
This sequence comes from Ypsolopha sequella, assembly GCA_934047225.1. NCBI lineage: Eukaryota > Metazoa > Arthropoda > Insecta > Lepidoptera > Ypsolophidae > Ypsolopha > Ypsolopha sequella. The sequence continues at coordinate 2,850,775 of OW204002.1, read as the reverse complement.
CATATTGGTCCAATACTCTTCTCATTATTTATAAACGACCTTTCGTCTCAAATTCACTACTGTAAATACTCTTTGTTTGCGGATGACCTAAAATGGTATAAAACTGTAAATTCTCTGGAGGACTCTACGCTTATTCAAAGTGATTTGACTATCTCAGTGGTGCTTGTCCAATGGTATACTTCTTAACGTAAAGAAATGCTTTCATATTAAATTCACGAGGAAAAAGAAGCCCGTTGACCCGCATTATTACCTAGAGAGCATAGCTCTTGAGGAAGTGAAGCAAATTCGAGAGTAAGCTTCATACCACAGATTGACACAACAATCAAGAAGTCCGCGCAGATGCTCGGATTTGTCAAATAAAATAGCCGCGGGTTTCGATCAAAGTGAGTTAAAATCCCTCTTTTTAACACTCTCGTCCGTAGCCAACTCGAATATGCTAGTGCAGTTTGGGATCCTTTTTACGCGACTCATTCACAAAGGATTGAAAGTATACAGCGTGCCTTCACAAGGCATCTCGCCTTTATCCCAACATTTATTTCGCCTTTATTTCGCATAGATGCTCATATGGAGAGCGTTTGAAACTTTTTGGGATGTCCTCTTTACGTAACCGTAGAACCATGCTTGATTTAATTTTCCTCCCTAAACTGGTGAGTGGTGCAACACCTTGTCCGCAGTTGCTTGAGAGGATCTTTGTGTCAGTGCCCTATAATATGCCTCGTAAGCCCATCGCTAAAATATTTCACTGCCCCTCTAGTAAAACAAACTTAGATCTTAATTCACCAATCACCAGAATAATAAGAGAGTACAACGAGAAAAGCCAAAGTGTTACGGATCTTGATATCTTTTACTTATCCTTATCCAAGTTTAGGAATAGTTTGTTAAAACCTTCTTTTGTATAATTTTGTTTTGTCTTTCAGTCATGTGCTGTATATTTTTTGTATAATTTTAAGTTAGTTATTAGGTTAAAGGTTTAGGTAGGTATGTATGTAAATTTGTTTAAATATTATTATAGGTATATTGATTTTTTAATTCTTGCTTCAAATAATATGTTTGCTTTGTGTTTATAATTTAACTATGAATGTTGTGAACGCCTGTAACTGGTCCGCATATCAGGATTTTAATTTTGTAAATAATTTGTTGTGTGTAATTTGGTGTTCCATTTTAAATAAATAAATTAGTTAAATTTCAAGTTTATGTCAACTAGAATTGCCCTACCTAGGTTTTGATTCCTTTGGGAGTGTCAACATTTTTTATGAAATTGGTTATATAAAGTGCAATCACTATTAATAATATAATCGAAATTATTATTGCTTGCTATAAAAGTGATATAATTATCCTTGTAACTTCTAGTCTTCGCGCGCCCGACTCCCTGGTACCTTGAGATAAAAGTCACGTGACATTTGTTCAGATCCCTCCTCGTCTACGGGACCCTAAGGGACACTGACTGGACACCAACTCCCTAATTAGTGTCACGTGATTTATGGACGTTCCTTAGAGACTTTGCATTACAAAATCGAATGATGGCGTACTATCAGCTCTCTAAAGCTTCTTAAAGATAGAAAACCCAGTAAAAAGTCGCCCGTGGTTGCAGTAGGATTCAGTCAGGCTACTATTTCACTAGTCGTAGTCGCAGATGACGTCACGGTTGCTCTTAGTTATAGCGAGAAAAAGTACTAAGAAATGGTATTTCTACTAGAGCTCGCGGTGTCAAGATGAGTGATGTTCTGTTGGATAGAATTTTGCAGTGAATGTAAAAAAGAAGACAATTTTCGTGGAACATAGCAGACATACTTCGTTTTTATTATATTTCATCGTTTTTTTTTTTGGAACTAAGTTCCTCATCGCGCTTTATACTCCAGACTCTTGGCGAAGGCCGAAAAAAGCGTAACACTTCGACCGTTACGTTTTCATCGTATCGCTTTATACACTTCTTTATCGCTAACGCTTCTTACCGCGTTTCATAGTACGGGGTAGGGTGAGTGGCGCACAATACGGTGCGGCGGCTTGTTGCGCGTCAAGTCAGTATCAAGGGGGGGGCAGTTACATACCGGCCGAAAATTGGAAAACGAGGTTCTCAGATGAATCAACAAATGGCAGCACTTGTATCCTACATCACTATATAGTTTTCTTCTCCAATTATACCTACTTCGAGTGTGATGATACCATAGAGACGAATTATTCAATAATTTATTATTGTAAGACCAGAGTAATCAGAGATGAGACAGTCTTGGCTAGATTAGAAAATCATTTAATGATAACTCGTATGCATTTACAAATTAAGATTTAGATTAGGGGCCAATATATAGGTGGTCAGTTTACTGGTGTTGGACAAATGAACCGGGAGAGGGTTCTCTTCTCGGGTTGTCTAACTTCTCGAATAGTTTTAATAATCAAATGATTTGGCTGAGCGAATCGCTTGAGTAGTTGGCTAGGTTGAGTGAGATATTTATTTCAGGTTTTTCGGATGAAAGTAGTAATAAAAGTAATGAAAATTATGTGTAACAAATAACAGTGTTTCTCTGCTAGTTTCATCATTAAAGTTTAATCATTCGACAAAACTCTCGAGTAACCAACATATTTGTAGCTCGGGCTGCTCGAGTTATTTAAATAATCGAGCAACTCGAATAGTTTCTCTCGTTACTTTACTGTTTGGTCAGTACTGAAAGCACAAAATAACTACTTACAGAAGGTTTACTCCGCATAACTAGCGAAAACAGGCGCATGCACACATAGACGCGTACGTACGACGATCTCGGATGAAGTCGGTCGAATGACAATACGAAATTCTGCCAAGATCATCGTACGTACGCGTTTATGCATGTGTGCGTCTGTTTTCGCTCCGGTCGTCGAGTCAGCCTTCTAGTGGTATCTATTTTGTGCCGAAAGTAACTTCGTTCCAATCGAGTGTCCCATGACTTTTTTATTTTAATTTACGCTTGGCTCCTATATTGGAGCCTGATGTAAAGCATCGATAAGAACTAGTTGAAGGGCGGTTACTCAGAAAGTACTTGAAAATGTATACTTATTATTACTCTCTCTATATACGGCTAGTTGGGTCTTGATCTAACATTCTAGGGTACGCCAGGCGTATTTGGGGTAAACAGTGGTTGTATTAGCCACTCGAGTTTACGTATTTTATTTCTCTCACTATGCGATACCTGAATTATCTTAAAGAATCTTTTATTTTTAACAAAATGTCATTCTGCATCACCAAACTAAATTGTATTTATTTTTCTTGATAGCGAAGCTCTGGTATCAATTTTTCCGTCTGTCTTTCTCCTAGATTTATTATGACATTATGAGACAGAAAATGAAACCACTATAAAGGATTCATTAACATGACGAAACCCTAAAACGAAAGTAATTTTAAAACTCCAATCGACGAAGAGACGCTAGTCTAAGTACAGCCAGCAATATACGTGTTGCCGTCGTTGGCTACTTACAGCTGCGGATTTGTCTGCTCACTGACAGGGAGCGTGGCGACGATCCGGGAGCGTCAGCAAAACTCGTCAACTCAGGAGACGAGTCAGGAGTGAGCATGCACACTGCCAATTGCTCCCGTTACGTGGCGCACGATCGTTTGTCCTTGATGAAATGTCGACTTCATACATATTTCACGTAAAAACCAAGATTGTTACCTGAATTTAAGGCGATATGTAAAAGTTTTAGCGTCCCTGTTACTCCATATGCGAAAAAACCCTCAGTGCGAGAGGGATGGATTCGTGGAAAAATAGCAAAAAGTCGGTTTTTTATTGATATAAAATGTACTAAAGATGCCATCAAAATTTCGTTTAGCCAGGTCCTAGATACCGTTAAAACCCATCTAATAAAATATAATTGCAGTCCATATATCATTCTAAATTGTCAGACCAGGATAATTGGTGTCGAAAAGGACCTCATTTCAATAAATATTTTTATCGAGCCGAATTTTTCCAATTGCGTTCCTGTTTTAACAGGTCCCTAGAAAAAGAATCCAAAAATAATGTACTATTTTATCAAAATAATACATTATTTACTGAAGTAGATATGCAAGTTCTTAAAGCGTCGATTTTTTTTCGTGCGCCTTAAAGCTTGTGTCTTATTTTTGTTTCTACTGCGAAAAATAATACAGCGTGCAGCGCCTGCTATCACTGTTATAGTTTCTGGGCATGTGATTTTAAAGTGAGTGAGAAAAAAAATTCATCTCCGTTTTGCGTAGAGGGGTACCATATTTTTTTTCTATATTTTATTTTACCACTTTGTCAGTGTGATTAATATATATATCAACGCAAAATTATAGATGTCTAGTACTAACCGGTCGGCCACAGCTTCAGGCTTCGAGAGACGCGCCAAGCGGTTCTTCTTACGACGGCAACGGCGTATAGAACAGATATATGAAGTTGTATAGAGCCGGCCATGGGTCGCCGCTCGCGCGTCTTGTCTAGCTTCGAGTGACTTGCGCTCTCGGGACGGCGCACTATGGAAAATGGCAGTACATGTCCTGATCAAAAATACTTTTTGGAAATGTTGCGAATTACGTACTCTTTTGATTTTATTTCTTACCCAAGATGTTGAACTTTGTTATTCAGCTAGATTTAATTTATTTGGTATATAAAACACAGAGTAATTGCTTTCGATACAAACGTTATGGAAATTGTGTAAAATGTCACTCTTAATTAATAAACTTTCGCAGCTAGATTTCGAGTATTACTTTTAAGAAAAGGTGTATTATACTATACATATTTAAAAAGTATGTTTATTTTGGGTTTAGAAACTATTATTGTTATTAAATTTTATGATAAAATATAGCGACAGTAATAATTATCGTAAAAATCCCGGTTTTCTTTTCTTTAATAACTTCAACGAAGCTTTTGACGGTTAGCTAAGCTTCCCTAAGTTTTAAATTTTTATTCAACATGTGCACAAGATATCTACCTATTATGTGTGTAAAAATCAGCTGCGCCTTTTTGCGCTCTTTGAAGTTATGAAGTATAACGTGATGAAGCATCTCAAAATGCATTATCGTGGGAACGAATAGATAACAGTTTTTTCTTGGTTTCAGTGGTAATTCTTATCGTTTAGATCATGATATATTTTTGTGATCATGTGGTGTATGTGATAGAAGGGTAGGTACATGATGCACACTACCCTCAATTGATTTTCCTATATAAAGGTAGGTCACAACAAACGTTTCATCACATTCGTTATTGTTCGTTATTAGTTACGATACATATCCATAACGTTCACAATGAGTTCTTTTAACTGTTCAAGACGTGAAATATTACTTTTCTATATTGAAAACGAAAAAAATGTTTCAGCCCTGTGCAAAATATTACGCGAAAACTATCAAGCTGTATAATATTTGATATTATACAGCAAGTGGGGATGTGACGGCTCTTCTGGGCAAAGTGAATACAAACAAAAACTTCCAGAGGAGTCAGAACTTGTGTCGGACGCTAACTTGTTTATAACGTCTTTTGTTCCCGTAAGATTAACTGATGAAGCAACTGGAACTGTTGTCTGGCAAAATCCTGTACCCTCATCGGTAAGATTTTGTCGACCAATTTTGATAGAGTTTTCGAAGGAAACTCCCGAAAAAACAAGAGCTGTTGTGAACAGTATTCAAAGCCAAATTGACAATTTGAATCCATCACTGATTAATAGACATGGTGAAGGAGTACAAATCAAACATCAGCTTTTCCTAACAATGATAGATGGAAAAGTGGCTCAGGTATTAACTGACACTCCTTCTAGTTCTACATGTACGATATGTGGTGCTACTCCACGACTAATGAATAATTTAGACCAAGTTACTGCTAGGCCAGAAGATGAAAATTGTTTCCGGTATGGATTATCAACCTTACATGCCTGGATAAGGTGCATGGAGATGATTTTGCACATATCATATAATCTTTCCTTTGAAAAATGGTCAGCAACGAGTGACAAAAACAAGAAAGAAAAAAAAGAAAAGAAAAATCTGGTTCAAAAACGTTTTCGCGAAGAGTTGGGATTAGTTATAGATAAACCACGACAAGTAAGCGGCAACTCTAACAATGGTAATACCGCGAGAAGATTTTTTTCTAATACCACTTGTTCTGCAGAAATAACAGGTGTTGATGAAGTGTTGATACACAGATTGTATATAATCCTACAAGCTTTGTCGTCGGGTATTATGATTGATGCTCAAAAATTCGGATTTTATGCTTTAGAAACGGCAAGAATATATGTCAGCAAATACAATTGGTACCATATGCCTTCGTCAGTACACAAAATATTGATTCACGGAGAGAGTATTATTAACCATTTCGCTGTATTGCCAATTGGACAACTCTCGGAAGACGCTCAAGAGTCTCGTAATAAAGATTATAAAAATTTTAGATTACATCATGCGAGAAAATGTTCAAGAACTGCAACAAATGAAGATGTATTCCATACATTATTATATACATCAGACCCATACATAACAAGTATTCGTAAACCAGGTGTAAAAATTATCAGAGAACTAGATGAAGACACTTTGCACCTTTTGAAAGTAAACGATCTCATGTCCAATCAGGAGGAACCTCAGGAAAATGTTCAAATGTAACAAAATTGTAATCAATAATGTAAATAACCTACCCATGTAACCATTAATCAAATTAATTGATAAGATATATTATCCTTTAGATTTTGTAGATTTAATAAACTATATGCGCTCAAGTAATCCTAGTTATAAATTTATAATGGTGTTAAATAAACATTGCGCGGTTCTTACTACTTATTACTGCTCTAGTATTATCATTGAGATTTTATATTTGTACCTTAATAAACTATATGTACTGTAAAAATCCAAGTATTAATAACTTTATAATGGTACCAAATAAACATTTTACTAGCTTACTTTATTATATTATTTATCATATTTATTATGTGATTTAATTCCTTATGTATTCCTTTTAACAAGTTTTTACATTAGTTAAGAGAAAACTGTTACCATACGAGCAAAACTAGTAATTAATATAGATTTTTAACAGAATTTAAAATCAAACGCGAGTGAAGCCGCGAGCAAACGCTAGTTTATGACAAACGTATAATTTATTGAATTTATATACTAACAGCTATTTCTATGCAAAATTTCAAGTCTATATCTTCAAAATTAAAGAAATTACAGATTTTTAATCAGCAACCGACCCATATTTTCCATAGTGCGGCGGTGTGCGGGGAGGCGGGCGGTTGAAACAGTGATCGAGCGCACAGGACGAACCTAGTGTTGAGCGCATTGAGCGAGCGAGCGCACTATACATCCGATGCAATGGAAGGCACCGACCGGTGGTGTCGTGGCAGGGCAAAGCCCGTCGCAAAAACAGCCTGGAAGCGCAGCAAGAAGCGCCGCCAGAAGCCTGAAGCTGTGGCCCTGGCGTAAGGGTTTCTGAGCTAAGCCATGGACAGACAGACAGACAGATGAACATGGTGAAAATATAAGGGTTCCTTTCTGACTACGGAACCCTAAAAACGTGTTTAGTGGCACTATCAACTTAGCAATGTAAATCCAAATCTTAATCATAGCATCAAGTCAATATTTTTGTTTTCGCATTTCAATGGGGTCTACTTTTATAAAGGCCACCAATTGGCGCCACTGGCACGTAAGGTATATGTCAAAGGTTTGTTAGGTTAGATTTACATAGAAATTCGATTTTTTGTTTTGCTTATCCATATAATATATATATTTTTTTCTTTCTTAAATGCGAATAAACAATGCCGCAATGATGTGCAGTTCCGTTATGTTCGAAAACGAAAGGAGGACTTAAGTTTTGTTTTAGCCCCTCTTTTCTTTAGCTCTAATCTTAATTCATTTACTTTCATTGCACCGTAGCTTGAATAATAAACCTGAAACTATGAATTTATCTCGACTAATACACAAATAACTAATAAAAAGCCATATATAGCTTTCGCCGTTTCGCGGGCATTTGACGTTTCTCTATACCTGTCGCCTCAGTGGCGCCACCTGACGTCGATAGTAGCCCTCATTGGTTCCTTATGAATTTCAGCACAGTTACACGGTAATCGAACCTGGCTTATGTATTTCGAATGTATAAATGGATTTTTCGTCCTCTCTGAATAATTTTCTGACTTTATTTTTCTTTTTTCTTTCTTTTTCACGGTTGTCTGGCAGGGATTCTCTTGCGGGTTACTGGTGGTCAGCCAATTTTTATGGCGTCTCTCAAAATATATATTTTGAGTGGGACGGTGTGGATGTCTGATTGTAGGTGTGCGTGGGCGGATCCTTTTCTCACAAAAAACATGTTTAATTTATTGACGTTTAAAAAAATGTTTACGTGGTATTCTTACATATGAAAATAAAGTTCATTATTTCACGAAAAGAGACATATTTTGGGATCTATTGCATAATATGCGAATTATAACATTATTTTGCTGACCGTCTCATAAACACATCCAGCCAGCAGTGTACTTCGGGCGCGTTCAACAAGACCCTGCGAGTTTGACTCTCATTACCTGTCTCATTCATATGCAGCAAAGAGTAAAGGACCAAGCTATTCACGAAACGTATGAGCGGTCCGAATAGAGCTGGCACCTACAAAGAAGTCTCGCGACGAAGTCCTTATTAAGATTGGAATACGAACCAAAGTGCTCTACTTCACGGTGAAACGGGTTCAAAGTCCTCCTTCGCTCAGGAAATTGAGTGAATGTTTTCCAATTTAATAGCATCTGCTGTGAATGCTCTGCACTCGGCTGCTACGGGTTTAGTTTTTCAGAGACCTCTTGGAACTCTACGTGTCCTGACTTCTGTAGACTTTAACTTCGGGTAGGTTATTTTGCAGATTCAAACTTTTTGGGATGTCTAGCTGTCTGGGACAAAGAACTAAAATTTTATGGAAATCTATCTCAGTACCCTAGTAGCCTGACTTACTAGGATTATGGCCCCACGAGAGGTTGTTTTGAGTATACTGCACGTACTTAGCTCACTACGATAATCGCAATATGATTGGCTAGTGATTATCACGCCATTCCGATTCCAGCCAATCATAGACTTGACTTAGCCCGAAAATAATGGACTTAGTTGTAGCCTTTATGTTATTGTATTAAAGACGAAAATGTAAAAAGCACTATACGTGGTTATTTGTCAATTTCTTACAATGTTATTTCGTTTTAGAGTTTTTGGTTTTAAATTTATGAAAATTTCGAATATTTACGCAGAAAAACTGATGCCATGACTCTTTCAGTATTTGCTCGAGTTGCTTATGCACCATTTCACGGTGTAACCCAGCATTTTGTTATAATTTTGTTGTGCTCACTAGTGCGGACGGCGCACCGCGCAGAGCAAGACTGATCAACACAAGTCACAATACGCATAAATATAATCCTTGCCCATCTGGGCACATAAATGGTGGCATCAATTTTTAAGCGAGTGTACGCTTCCATAACATTTTAGTTCGTTGGTCTGGGATAATTAAAGATTGGCAGAAGCAGAATTAATTTGTGTTGATCATGTTGAAAAAATTCAACTGCGTAGTCAAAACCTGTATTAATTGTTTGCGATGTTTGTATGCTTTGTTTGTTTTATAAATATAATAGGAAACAGTAATAAATAAAAGGAGTATTATTTAAAATAAATATTTGTTTAAGGTGTTGGACTTGCAGCAAGTTCTGATGATGACGAACGAATCTTATCCAAAATTCGACCTGTGCTTAAAATGTATAGATTTTAAGGTGAGTTAATCCTTTTATTTTATATTTGTGTTGCCTACTCACGGTAAAACAATATTAATAACTAATTGTTTGAATTTATTGCATAGATTTTATACTACTAGGTGTATATTACAAATTATATATAACTATTTACAAATTTTATTATGAAGCAAAATCTGCGCCTGAAATTAAAATATGAGCAAAAAGTTTTCTTGTTCAATTGCCACTTTAAAATTTGTTGGAGTTACAAAACTACGTCTATTTCAGGGAGGTTTTATAAGCTTGTTGGTCTATTTCGTTAGTTTTGACAACTTTATTTTTAAAAGACGCTAAAGTTGCCCAACTCATTCCCAGCCAAGAGATTGAACTGAGAATAACTGCAGATTATCTAAATCCAGCTGAAACTAATGCTATTAGGAGATAGGACGACATTACTAAAAGGTTAATTAAGAAGTAAGAGGTCGTTCAGACAACATCCAACTCTCTAATGAAATGCAAATCACTCTGCGGGATAGCTGCTGGATTTAAAGACCGACACGCGGGCAGATTCTTTGCTGATTTAAAAATAAGAAGAAATTTCTGACTTCGTTTTGAAAACCCTAAATACAGTGCTTATTTTCTGTAAGATAAATCTGAGTCACGATCTATTGTTTTAGTGATAATGAGGATTAAAAGGGTTAATCATACAATCTTCATTACTGGTGTCACTTTTTCAGAAAAAAAAACAGATTCGTAACTATTTATCGCGAATTTCCACGATTCTCCGAAATTTTCATTAATAATTAAATTGATTGTATGAAACATTGACGTTCTAAAAAGTAGACATAGGATCTGCACTCAAAAGTGTTCGAACCAAAAGAGTGTCAAAATCATTGAAAACTAAAAAAGCGTGTCAATCGCACGTCAATCAAAATTGAGCCATGATGCAGCAATGACATACGATTAAAAGTAAATGTTTTGTTTCTTAATATTTTGACACTTCACTAATACACTTTTTTCGTAGGTAAATCTTGTACTAGACCCGAGGTCCATGGTTTGTACGTCAATGGTATGAAATAAAGAAATTGGTGAAAAATGTATCACCTAACTAAAGTCTAGGTAAGTATATCTAATTATGTTATATAGTGGCTTTGATTAAAATTGCCAAATTAATACTGGAGACTTTGTTAGTGATCACTGGTCAGTAACAAGGTTCAAGTATTTTGCAAGGGTATTTTCGTAAATTCTTGACAAACATTGTAGCTGCTAAAACTAATTAAAATATATATATTTATTTGCATAAATATTGTTCTATCTTATATGGTTATATATATATATATATTTACTATGTATATATATATATTACAAATATATAATAAAACTATTACTTAAATCTATTATAATTATTAATTTTAATGTATTACATGAAATATCCATTCAATAAATTGCACACCTGTTGGCCTCGTTATGACCTTCACAGAATAATGTATTACTTAAACTTTAATTTATTTAGTCTTAGTATTGAATATTTAAGTGAAAATCTGTTTTTTAGACTTAGTATTGAATCTTTAAGTGAAAACCTGTTATTGACCTTGCTTATGTATCAAAACCTGTTATTGACCTTGCTTATGTATCAAAACCTGTTATTGACCTTGCTTATGTATCAAAACCTGTTATTGACCTTGCTTATGTATCAAAACCTGTTATTGACCTTGCTTATGTATCAAAACCTGTTATTGACCTTGCTTATGTATCAAAACCTGTTATTGACTTTGCTTATGTATCAAAACCTGTTATTGACCTTGCTTATGTATCAAACTATTGTGGTCTTATTTGTGTAATCGCTGTTGGTTTTCCAAATAAACGATAAAAAAAAATAAAAAAAAGGGTCATTGTACCTTGGTCATGACCACTTACCAAGTCTCCAGTATGAATTTGGTTATATCCGCAGGTCACGGGTTTAAAATTCCGTATTTGTATTCGGTCTGCGTGCTTTGGAAGGCATCTATGAGTCTAAATTTGTACCCGAAGGACGGCGATAGGGCTCACCACCCTGGGATGTAATAATCTTCAGTGCAAAGTGGGTGTATGAGTGTGGAATGTGACTTGCCTTTCACTCGGATACATCTCTGATACCCCTTCAGGTATTCATGTCGTGACGATGTACTTAGATCAATTCAGATATACCTATGTAAACGACACCTAAACCATTATCAGTTTACAAAGCATTGTTGTAGCATCTTAGATTATATACCTATAGGTATATAATCTAAGATGCTATAATCTAATAGGTATATAATCTAATTGATTAGTGTAATATCAGCTTCAAGTCAACATGTACAATTGCAGAACGAAACTATACTTATTTCTATTGCTATAACATTGCGGTTCATAATTCTTTGTCAAGATTATGTGTATTTGGATTAAGGTTTTAGGTTGAGTGTACAAACTAATTACGTGAAACTTATCTATTTGTAGGTACTGTAACATATAGCTAGGCAATATGTTAGGTTTAGGTAAGGCTAGGTTTTATAGGTAGGCTAAAGGACAATTAAATTTGTTCGTGTTTAGTTGGCAATCGATAACCTTTATGGATCGACATGCGTCGCATTGACTGAATTATTTCGTGTTTTAAAATAAAACAGATAAAACAGATCCAGTATAAAAAGATCTTTCAGATAAAACTCGAGCAAGATTCCTTAGAGAGTCCCATCGGTGTGAAGCTGGCTCTCCATAAATAAATATTCCTTCTAGAGTTTTGACGAAGTATGATAAGCGAGTGCCCTACGAGTTTCAGAGCTCCGCTCCCTTAATGGATTGCGATAATTAGAAAGAATATATGAAAAAATAAGAAGTCAAAGCGGTAACAAAATTGTATAATTCAAGAAGATCCTTACTAGATCCCGAGTAGACCGTATGTGCATACTACAGTACTATCTGTGATATAGGTAACAAGTACAAGGTAATATAACTTGGTTCCATTTGTTTTAATAGTAGTTTATGCTACAAGGGCGCAAAGAAATAAATTACGAGGACGATTTAAAACACGAGCGTAGCGAGTGTTTTAAACGTAACCGAGTAATTTATTGCTTTTACGCCCGTGTATCATACTACATTTTTCAATGCATAGTGTGAGGAAATGAAAACAAATATAATCATAATTTAAAGTTCACAAGATTACATATAATACCTAGTTTGGCATAGGTAAAACTAGTATGTCCCAAAACCGGTCTCGGCCAGTAACAATTACGTCAAAATTTATTGTTTCATTGATTTATTCGAGTAGGTACTATTACACAATATAGTAGTCTATATAAAAACACCTGGATTTCAATTAATGTAATGAAATTTATTCTCAGAACTAATTTTACTTAATTTAATACATTAAGTTGGTAATAGCCCCCAGCTTATTTAAAAATGCAAGGTTCAATCACTACTTTTTTCACGCAAACATCAATCAACGTGACAATAAAATTGCAAGAAAATTACCGACTTTCCCACTATTCTACTGTTTTCTTCAAATTGCAATAATGAAAATTGAATATTTCATGTAAGAAATTACTATTCCCGGGAATAAAAATCACAGCTAGCTCTACTTCAATTCAACTGTATAAGTTGCAAAAAAAACTAAACAGTATTGAACGAAAAAAACATAGAAGTCTTTATTTGCTTTGTAAAACTGTGCTTGGCACATTTGTTTAGTGTAGCGACATCGCTACAATACCGGTCACTGTGACTATGAGTCGGCCGATCGGCAAAATTAACTTTGTTAGAATCATGTCTTCTATGTTTTTTCAATCGCTGGATCTTTTTAGTTTATTTAAGTCCATAAGCTAATACAATACTATTTACACATAAACTAAGGCAGATGAGAGGTTAAACTGTACGTACAAATTGTCATGCATCCAGACTTTGTGAGACTGTTAATTATGTGCTACGATCCGTAGCAAGTTCACGAACTGCGTAGTTTATTACAGCGGCGTAGCAAAAAAGAACTACGTCATCTAGTAAAACAAACACAAGAATTAAAGCGATATGTAAAAGTTTTAGTGTCCCTGTTACCCCATATGCGAAAAAACCCTCAGTGCGAGAGGGACGGATTCGTGGAAAAGTAGCAAAAAGTCGGTTTTTTATTAATATAAGATGTACTAAAAATGCTATCAAAATTTCGTTTAACCAGGTCCTAGATACTGTTAAAACCCATCTAATTAAATATAATTGCAGTCCATATGTCATTTTAAATTGACAAACCAGGAGAATTGGTGTCGAAAAAGACCTAATTTCAATAAATATTTCTATCGAGCCGAATTTCTCCAATCGCGTTTCTGTTCTAACATATCTCTAGAAAAAGATTCCAAAAGTAATATACTATTTTATCAAAATAATATATTATTTACCGAAATAGATATGCAAGTTCTTAAAGTATCGATTTTTTTTCCGTAGCGCCTTTATAGAGTGTATCGAGTAGTGTGAAGGTCACCTTGTTTAGGAGTTACTGCCAATCATTTTACACTTGCAGCCTATGGACCAACTATACTCAAAAAGCCTACAACGCTCTGCGTGTTCAGTACAACAATGGATTGGCGCTTTTGGAGCTGCCGCGCTACTGCAGAGCATCGGAGATGTTCGCGAATGCGTGCACGGATCGCTTCCAGGCCATCATGAGGCGCTTCTCATGAAGCGCTTCTCTGATGCAGCGGGTGCGCGCCAGCGCCAATAGTCTCCAGGTCACTGTTGCAGAAAGGATGGATGGTCATATCATCAGGCACTACACCGCCTCGCATGTGCTGCCCTCCAACAGGGCAGCTAAATAAAAATGGTTGTAAATAGTTTGTTTTTTTTACATTAACATAGGTAAGTAAATTGTTACTAACACTTTATGGATGTATGTTCGAAATAAATGACTTATTATTATATTGTTAATGGTTATATCGCCGAAATAACTATTTATCATATTAGAGTAGATATTTGGATCGTGTGTTTACGGAGGTTTGAAAACGCACGGTAAGAAATGATTTTTGGAAAATTCGCATCGCATGTCAAATTTTTAACAAAAAACCTCCATTTCGCCGACACCGTTCAAGCTAGGCAGTTAGAATTTTGAATGTTAACTACCGAGATAAAATAAACATTTTTATTTTTATTTTATTTATCATGTTAAGACTCTTTCGATTTTTTGTTACATTTTGAAATAACATAAAAGGTTGTCTAGAAGAGACCTTAGAAGTTAAGTTAATTTAGAATAAATAAAATAATAACAAAGTGTAATAAACATATTTTAGAATAAAAAGATTTTTTTAACTGTTTTATTATATATAGTATATATACAGACTTATGGATATTACAGTAAAAATTTAATAAAAAAGAAAACTTTCGATATATATTTCCACCCACTTGGGATCATCATCAGTCGAATGAATAAAAAAGAAAGAATCAGAATAAAAATAAAAGAGTTAAAGAGGGTCGCGGTAGCTCGAAGTCCCCACACACTGATCAGTTCTTGGTTGTAGCTCGTTACGGACAATCCTCCCTAGTGGAGTGGAAGTACTTGGAGGTAACCACAGTGAGACCGTAACCACCGAAGTTCAAAATTAGGAGTCCAAGGCTCAGGAGCTGAGGACGGTCAGCTGAGTGAGGACATCAGCTCCGTCAAGGGAAGAGCTGACGCTGAGAAGTTGTCTAGTTGTGTAGCCCCAGACTTGCATCCCCAAGTATGGGGACACAATTAAAATAAGATTTTAGGGCGTTAGTAATCGGTATTGCGATAGCGGCTGGCACGTTCAACGGGCAGCGTGGAGTGCCCGACTATAAGCGACTCCGTGCTGCCGAAACAAAAGTGATACGTGGGCCACGCGGGGACTTGCGTGGGAGCACGGTTGAGAGGTGGGCATTGAGAAGAAATATTGTAACTGTTTGAAGTTGTACCACAGTTTTGTTTATATTGGTAGTCAATGTGTATTAATTTCAAATTTGGCGTAAAACTCTTGAGAAAATATATTAAGAGGCTATGCGAATTTTATTTTTGTCACTGCCACTCCAAGCGAAAAATCGCGCAGTGCGAGAGGGGCGGATTCAGGGAAAAAGGTTGGTTTTATATTTTTATTAAAAAAACTAAAATAGCTAGCAAAATTTCAAATATCCAATCTCTAGATATTGTTAAAACACACCTTATAAAATATTTTTGAGTTCTGAATATGGTTCCTATTCGTGAAACGAGGAGAAAAAGTGTGTTTTAAGACCTCATTTCAACAATTATTTCTATTGAGGAAAATTTCTCCAAACATGTTTTCCATTATATAGTCAAAATTCATATACCAGAAACTGATTATAATTTTCCGTGCATTTCATGAAATACACAAAAAAGAAACACCCGTATTTTTTTCGCATATCGCCTTAAACATGTATTTTAGTATTAGGGTTGCTCGCATAAACGATTTTTAAAAGGGTGTAAATGTACTTTGTTTTGTGTGACGGGATGTTAAAGTTCTGTGGAAAAATCTGATCCAAATTTATATCCGAAACCCACGCGGACGAAGTCGCGGGCAAAAAATAGTTTTAGAAAATCCTTTTATATCGGGAAGCAACGTTTTTGTTTTTCTTTTAATCAATATGCTTGTTTCGCCATATAAAAGAAAAGCGCATAAAACCCATTGACCTAAAGGTAAGGACCAGGCCAACGAAGCGAGTAAATGACCCCAGTGCGTAAGTGCTAAAATGTCAATTTAGCACAAGCGCGACTCAGTGTTCCGCGGGAGATTGTGCAGTGTGTTTGTGTATGAACTTCTATTAAAAATGCCTTGTTGCACAGTAAAAAGCTGCAAAAACTATGAAAAAAAATTTAAAAAGCCAGATGGGATATCGTATCATCAATAAGTAACAGTACATCATGTTTTTTGCTTGTTTAACAACTAAATAAACCATTTTCGAAGCGATAATTATATTATCGAAGTCCATAATGGCGGCCATGATGTTCGCTACCACCTCACGCGAGTTTGAATAAAAGCAACTTTGTACGGGCGTCATTTTTATCAACCTGTATTTTATTTTTGTCTTAAAACTTATGTAGGAAATATACTTTAAACTTATGTAGGAAATTTAAAATTTTGCTAAGGGGAACTTAATATACGATACTAGGAAAATATAATAATAATAGGAAACTAAAAATTGGATGAAAAAAATAATGAAATGAAATAATTAACTTTATTTTCAAAAGTAGAATACCACGAAAACATTTTTCTGATGTCAATAAATCTAATAATAACTTCGGCCTGGATTTGATTAAGATTTGCTTAGCAGACTAATGGAATAAACTTAGTTTCATTTGTCTAGCTTTTTACCCGACTACGGCGAAGCCAAAAGTAGGGTTACCGGTTGGGGTGTAGATAAGATGGCACTATGGTATCGTGCCCCCTTATCGACACTCTGACCGGGTTACCTATAATTAGGACTACGGCAAAGCTAAAAGGAGGGTTATGATTTTGACCTGTATGTATGTATGTATGTATGTACGTATGTATGTTCATCTGTTCTCTTATAACTTCTAAACTACTTATCATAATTTGATAAATTAGGTATCGTTGAAAGCGTCTTGACCGTCCGTTAGTTATAAGTTATGTGTCGTCACAATAAATTGAACGTAGCGCCCTCTAGAGGATAAAAAGTCAAGAACTAAAAAAAAAAACCTATGGTGCCGTGTTTAATATCATATGAAAGGATTTAATAAGCATATTTCAAAAATATATATTTTATTTTGCTCGCGGCTTTGCTTGCATGGACCCGATAATTTGATAATTTGGAATAATTCATTAAAAACAAACAATATATTATCACGAAATAATAACCCCAAAATAATTTAGATAAAATTAAGTTTAAAAACTAAAACCCGATTACTCACGATCACGCTCTAAAAAGTATGAAACAAGAAAATAAACGTTCATAGTGATATTCACAGGATAGCCATGGTTGTATGCACACTGCCTTAAATAAAAAAAATAATGCATTCTAACAGTATTAAGCTTTAGGGCAAAGTGGCATACGACCACGGCTATCCCCTGAACATCACTATGAATATTTGTGATTTTCTTGTTTCATACTTTTTAGAGCGTGATCGTGAGTAGTCGGGTTTTAGTTTTTGAACTTAATTTTTATATACTTTGAATTACATCAATACCTACAACACGTCGAATTTATCACTGATTCACTCACTACCATAAAAAAGAAATTAAGGATTCATATACGCACGTACAAGGTTACATCGCACACCTACGCAACGTGGCATTCATGTTCGCGCCAAACCCGAGTGAATTAGTACCAGCGAGACAGAGAGAAAAATATGAAAGAAATATATGATGTATGAAAGAGAGAGATATACTAACGTCCGAGGCGTCATAAAGTGTGGCGCCAGTTGTAGTTTGGGAAAATGTTTAGATGGGCATCTCCTTCCTTTTGAACTCATTGATAAAACCGGCGAAAAAGCCGAAGTCGTTCACAAAAAGAATTAGCAGCTCGATTTTGCTGCTAGCGGGCATACGATCTAAGTGGTTTTATCCGTTTTTAGATCTTATTACAACGAGATAAGATTCAAAAGATCAAGTTGGTTGCACCGCGGTAGGAGAGGGAGAGTGGGGGGAATCAATCAGGGTGGCGTCGCGTGCTGTTGCATTTAGCTTTGACATAATATACCGGCTTAACCATTATGAACTTTAATACATTGCAATATGAGCGAATAGTAATTTAGCTGTAGTTTTTTGGATAGTGCATACAAGGTTTTGGTATTTTACATCTATATATATTTATAATATATGTGTGGAAGCCAGTTTGTATGATACGCCATATTACAAGTAAGCGCGCCGAACTGAAAGACGTCGCTGGATTGTAATGCGGCTGATGAACTTCAGCCAAAATGTCAAAATGATACGTTCGCAAAAACGGTGGCCATCAACTTTCAGCCGTATTTTTTTGTGTATATTATATCACCAAAAGTCAACAATAGGTGCGACGATGAGCGAAGAGGAGCGTGTTGGTTGACATGTTTATAAATTAAGGGAGCCGAGCGAAGCGGAGCGGATCGGAGCGGAGTGAGGCGACCTCCCCCGTTTTAGCAGAATTCACAATATACACAGTATAGTGGTGAGCCCTATAACCATACTTAGGGCACAAGGGACCAACACCTAAAAATTATAATTGTGATTTTAAAACCACAAAATTATGTCCAAAATTGTTGAAAAAAAACCTGTATGGGTAGCATTATAATTAAAAGAGCCCCCTGACGTCCAGAACGGAAAAGGCTAAATTTGCGTTGAAAGAGAAAAATTCAAAAGTTACCTCTAATTTTGACGGAATTTCTATTTATACCTAATATGGTGCACATTACAAAGCCAAAAATTAGGTAAATAATATCACGTTTATATAAACAACAGCCCTTGGACGGGATTTCATAAACATTACAAGAGTTATTAAATAAAAAGCCAGTTTTTCGTGATCGCGGGTTTCGAGTGAGCTATTTTGATAAACTGCGCGCGACGCCAATCACAAGTGCGAGGAGCGTGACACGATTTTTTTGCTATTAAACAGCTCCTCGCACCTGTGATTCAACTATATTAAATACTTAAGCTGTCTTTGTGGGCACTCTTAAAGTGCTTTACATAATAACTAGGTTTTGCCCGCGGCTTCGCCCGCGTTGATTAAGTTTTTGTGTCGTATCGAATCTGTAAATATGTTGCAGACCATTCATTTCTCTGTACGTAGTTGGCCTGATTTTAGTTTGGAGTATTTAGGGTGTTTTTGGTTGTAATCATTTCTAATTTCATACCCATGTAAAGCGTCTTTGGCTAAGCTGAAGACCAAGACGCGTGTTCGACTTTAGCGAGGCCGAAGGCCGAGCCACTTTTCTGATCGACACAATTTTTTGTTTTCTGAATTAATACAGTTACTTTGCTAATGTGTCTTTGGCGGTCTTTGATCTTTGATAACTGATAGTATGTTTAGCGAGGCTAAAGGCCGAGCCGCGTCTTTGAACGATACTATTTCTTGTTCCCATGGAAACTGATTTATGGAATAAAAAGTAGCCTATTCCAGGTCGAGAACTACACTTGTTCAAAGCTTCAGCCCAATCGGTTCAGTAGGTATGGCTTGTAGGAGTAACATTACATCACTCTTCTATAGGAACTTGAAACCCCATTGCCATCCCACGGGAACTGATTTATGGGATAAAAAGTAGCCTATGTCTTATTCCAGGTCCAGAACTACATTTGTTCAAAGTTTCAGCCCAATCGGTTCAGTAGTTACGGCGTGAAGGCGTAACAAACATCCATCCATCCAAACTTTCGCATTTATAATATTAGTAGAATGTGCACCACGGGGATTGAACCCACGACCTTTGGGTTACCAGGCGAGCGCTTTACAACTCGGCCATAGAGGCGTTATAACAAAGTCGAGAAATAGCTGAATCACGTTCAGTTGGCTTTGAAGCGAATAAATTGTAATAACAGCACTAATTCTGAGTTTTCCAAGCGAGTACTGTCGGCAAAATAATCGTTTAAATTTCTGGAAACAGCTCGGTGGAGCGCGTGGAGCACAAGCGTGGCGTGACACCAGCCGCACACTGCTCTAAATAATATATTAAACTGGACACAAACCGAGCCACTGTTTTGCCTTGTCCTGTGTAAACTTATAAATTGGAAGAAAAAATAAAATTGTTGACTGTACAAATAATCAAAAAGAGTTACTGTTTGTTTTGGTTCGTGATAGCCGGAAAATGAGGGCGTAATTTATTCAATATCCTTTTTCAGGAAAAGCCTTAGTTTAAGGGTTTAAAAGGGTATTTAAAAGAGTATTAAATAATATATTTTGAGTGCATTAAGTTGGTTTTAAAGTTTTTTTTTTTTTTGTTAAGACAAATTTTATCCTGTACAATAATCCTACCGATTCGTATAATAAAATAGCTAGGTTTATTTTTTAATTTTTATTTAGTTCAGTTCCCGGGTGAGACAACCAAATTTTAAAAGATCTTTGAATGCAGCTTTGTTTCTTTTAAAAAATAAAGGAATGTTTCCTTTCAGTAAAATAAGCTAACTAAAGGATTTAAGGTAATTCCCCTCCAGGGCCCTTAAATTTTTTCCAACCTGTATATATAAACTCAAACAGAAAACAACATAATTTTCGGAAAATATGCTTCAAAATAATATTCGAGAATAAATATAACAAAAAAACTATATTACTGCTGAAAATCTGACAACTGTGATAAATTCACGCGATTTCCGCGTCTCCTTCAAACGTACAAGAAAAACGTCTTCACCGAAAATACTTTCAATATTTATCGTGCAAATTTAACCAAGCTCATATCGAGGCGATCTAAAATACTCAAATTCTCAAGTGTTTTAAAACCTCACAGTTTTGCCGTAAAGTGTGGTTTTACGTGCTCGC
This sequence comes from Ypsolopha sequella, assembly GCA_934047225.1. Classification (NCBI taxonomy): domain Eukaryota; kingdom Metazoa; phylum Arthropoda; class Insecta; order Lepidoptera; family Ypsolophidae; genus Ypsolopha; species Ypsolopha sequella. The sequence continues at coordinate 2,829,706 of OW204002.1, read as the reverse complement.
TTCGGACACGCGACCGTGCAACGTCATATATCATGCATTTACCTAATTGCCACCATAAAACAAGGTGCGACGAATCGTGTCGCTTCATAGTGGCATATTTAATAATGTTTGCGCCCATTTTTTCGCTCGTAAATTTCTGTGAATTTGAATACAGGCCGGTTAGGAAATGGTATGTTGATGGTATACTTTTGTATTGTCACATTGAAACGTTTCCACTTAATTACATTGTATTTTGGCACAATAAAACTGGTATAAATATTATGCATAACTTATGTTAAGCCAGCTTTTTCGGCTTCGGGCCTATAATGTCCTGTTAAAATGTTTTTTGGCCTATCGATCCAACAGTTTGCATTACATACAATTGTACATATTTTTACACATTATGACACGGATCCAAATTGCTCAGATACATAACATACCATAATAGTATTGTAAACGCAAAGCACATATGTTGTGAAAGATTAAACAATATATCTTTTAATGACTTTAAACGTCTATATGGATTCTTGGGAACTACTGTTTCTATTTTGGTCACTCAAGGTTTTTAATGGCGACAGAAAATTGGAAATGTCATTAGTCATTACGTACACATACAAATTGGCACAAAATGCTGCGTCTAATATTTGTGTGTTTCTAAGGTGACAGCCATATATTCCGTAATCATTAACCGTTTCGCTTACAAACGGACGAATTTGTCCAACGATCCAACGTAACATTACTAATAATAGACTTCTGTTGCTATATTTTTTGTCAGTAAGCTGGTTAAGGCAATATGTAAAAGTTTTAGCGTCCCTGTTACTACATATGCGAAAAAACCCTCAGTGAGAAAGGGACGAATTCGTGGAAAAGTAGCAAAAAATCGGATTTTTATTAATATAAAATGTACTAAAGTTGCTATCAAAATTTCGTTTAACCAGGTCTTAGATACCATTAAAACCCATCTAATAAAATATAATTGCAGTCCATGTGTCATTCTAAATTGTCAAACCAGGAGAATTGGTGTCGAAAAAGACCTCATTTCAATAAATATTTGTATTGAGCCCAATTTCTCCAATCGCGTTTCTGTTTTAACAGATCCCTAGAAAAAGAATCTGCAAATAATATACTATTTAATCAAAATAATACAGTATTTACTGAAGTAGATATGCAAGATCTTAAAGTGTCGATTTTTTGCCGTAGCGCCTTAAATCGTATTCCAAATTTGAGTACCTACATACACGAGTGCAAACTAATTGTGCACCACAACAGAACTTCGAATTCGTGACTAGTAATAATTGCATAAACATTATAATGGACGGTTTCATGTTAACCTGCACTTCTTTATAACTTCACAAAATTATTTTCTTGTTACACAGAGTGCGATGTTATTATTCTCCAGTTTTTTACCTTGACAGACCTTCATAAATAATATAAATGGTAAATATTTTGTTCTGGTAACTTTTAAAATAGGGGTTATTAATTTTTTTTCTTTATTACTTTTATCTTTACGCGATTTTTAAATTGACATTTTTAAAACTATTAGAGTTTATATTTGCTAGTGTTTTGCAAAATTATAGACACTATTTGTTTTAATAGTGTTATTTTCAAATTGCGTCGTTGTCGGGTAATACTTGTGTCATTTTGTTATTTTGAAACAACTGATGTTTGCAACGTTTGTAAAAAACATGATTTATTCCTTTTCCAGGTTTAAATCCAGTGCCGCAAAAAAAGAAATACGTTTTTTGCGTCGATTCGTAAGCATCGCGGCCGAAATTCGTTTGATCTTTTTTGACGCGAGTTTTGATGAATGGTCCCAGTGTGCAGCGACTTTTCTGCAGTTTTGGAGTTGACGTATTCATTTTGGTAATAGCTTTAGAGCTGCATATGAAAGGTTGTCTTCTTTTTATTTAATTTAACAGATTTATGACGCTATTCCACTTGATGCGCGAGTATGAATGGATTTTTCTTCATAATATATTTTATCTTTTGAACAAAATACGTAATGCAATGGCATTTATTTCTGGGTTCCATCAAATGTTGGAAAAGTTCAAGCAAAGCTTTAGTCTACGTCGATGTACAGTCTATCTTAAGGGGCTATACCGTGAAAATTGACACTTTTTGAAGTTATTTATCTGCTCTTTTAATGAAGTTCCAAGTAAAATAAATTAGTAAAACAATTTTGGGACCTTTTACTAGATTTTGGTCTATCAGAAACGCGATAGGAGGAATTTCATTCGATAGAAATAATTATTGAAATCAGGTCTAATAGCATACAGACTTGAAAAATATTTATTTAGATGGGTTTTAACTATACCTAAATTACTGGTTGTGGAATTTTTTGTAGCTATTTTAGTTAATTTTGCATTAATTTAAAGCCGACTTTTTGGCAATTTTCCCCGATTCTGTCCCTTTCGCACTGCGGGTCTTTCTGCCTGGAGTAACGGGGACCTTTGCCAGCACGGTATATCACCTTAACCAGTAAAATGGATTTGAACTACCATATTACCTGCTTTCTATTGATAAACTATAGTTTTAGAGAACACAACAGATTAAAAATAATGTATTTTAGAAAAATAAATATTGATTTTACAGATCGATAAATAGAAATCCCGTATAATTTACTCATAGGGAGAAAAATATTTTGACGAAAACATGGATATCTTCAAAGTTTGTTTTTGTTTTCTATATACTATTTGGAGCGAAACTGTTGAGCTTAGGCCTAATTTAAAGGACAAACTAGTTTAGTATCGTAAGGACAAACTGGTTTAGTCCAGGATAATCTTGTATAAAATTTTTAATGACGTGTTTTTGGACAGATTTCTGACTAAAGTAATTCATTGAATTATTTTTGTACGATATAAAGTACAGATTAATAGTCATGGTAAATTTTCATGATTAAATAAAATAAATAGATAATATTTAAAGATTAATATATTTTTCACGCTTGTTTCCAATCGACAAGTTTGGCCTAGGCTTAACTAACTTGGCCTATCTTGACAGGCCACACGTATCTCACGATAATCAAGACTGGATCTTTGGGAACTGCAAGAACTATACCCAGTTTACCTTTAACAACAAAGTAAAATAAGTATTAAAACAATTGTAGACTGATTTGGACGAAGTAAAAAATGCGAATAAATTACACTAATTAATAGACCCCATTTAAAGCAAATGATGATTTCTTTAGTCATCATCAAGATAGGCATCTAAAATCTAAATACATACCACGAGAAGTTGTTAATTTGATGATTGTTTTAAATTCGTGATACGAACAAATTACAATAAACTAAGCAGCTTTGAAACCGGTCGAGAGCTTAATTTTTTTAATAAAGTTCCGTATGTTTTGTATGATATACTTTTACTTTTTTATAGATATGGAGCATATAAATAATAAAAATAATTAAGACACGATATATTTCGACTCCTACTGTGGAGTCGTCATCAGTCGAATCTGATTATTTTTTATTATTATTATATTTTATTATTAAATAATTCGACTGATGACGACTCCACAGTAGGAGTCGAAATATATCGTGTATTAATTGTTTTTATTATTTATATGCTCCATATCTATAAATAATTAAATGCCATACAAATGTAATAATAAAATATATATTTACTTGAATTATACTTTTACTTTCAAACAGTAATAATAAGTTTAAAAAGTGGGGGTTAAAAATTTGCACTTTTAATAAAAATAAGTTGGAGAAGTAAGAATACCACGTAAAAAACCTGACGTAAAAAAATTTAATAGCTAGCAATATTAAAGTTCCAAAAGGATTTGCCCTTGCACACTGACTACTGGATATCCACACTGTACGCACCATAGACAATTTTGTCTATGGTACGCACTCTTTAAAAATATATGTTGAGAGAAGGATAGCGTGAAAACTGGCAGGGCACTAGCGACACCTCAGAATATTCCTTATTCTGAGAGCGACACGCAAAAGGATCCCTGTCAGAGCTGAGACCATTTATGTCCCTGTTAAATGTGAAAAAAATCATCCACCCATCAGCCTAGTGAAAAAAATAAAACAAAAATATATTCAAATGTAAAAAAAATATCAAACTAACCAAATATGAAGCTAGGTTCAATTATCGTGTAAATTGTAGTGACTTTTATCTCATATCTACGAGTATTTGCCACATTTATACCGTTAAAAATTATTCACAATGTTTTTTTCATTCACAAAGATTCTCTTATTCAGCAACAAGACAGACAAGAAAATTGTGTACTTTTATAAATATATAATCTGATTTGATAAGCTTTTTATTTTTAGAAATATACAGAAAAGTAAAAAAAAATATGAATGAATGATACACTTGAAATATATTTCAGCCCTCAGTCAGTCATCGTCCCATCCATCCATGATTGATAACGACCCACTAACTGTCGAAATATATTTCAAGGGTGCGTTCCTAAACGCCCGGGTAAATGTAAAATTTAACTGTCAACCGTTCTACAACCATCCGAGTGAAAACGTACAGTACCTTATCAAAAATGGAAAATTCACTTTGACAGTTTAAATTTTACATTTACCCAGGCGTTTAGGAACGTGACCCTAGTGTGTAATTTTATTGAACGAGTGAGCGAAGTGAACGAAGTTGTCCGGGTCTACTTGAACAATCAGCGTTTGTAAATATGAATGTTTTTCCGACGATAACTCGACTAAAATCGGTCAAGATCGAATCACGAGTTCACAGTTCGAGGTGAACTACTAGTTTATATTTATTTGCAATGCAAGTGCTCCTAAAGGCCCACTTTTTATACATCAAAACCGAACAGAAAGTCGATTATTTTGCCCTAGGGCTTTATTACTATTATTTTTTAATTTATTTACCAGAAGTTGGCTAACCTGCAACATATCCTGTGTACCATAAATGCTATCCTTTTTTTTTCACTGTTTAACGGCTGTGGATACAGTCCTTTTGAGCCAATCATAATTTAAAATTCACAAGATTATATTTGTTTTATTTCCTCACACTATGCATTGAAAAACGTAGTATTATACACGGGCGCAAGAGCAATAAATTACTCGGTTACGTTTAAAACACTCACTACGCTCGTGTTTTAAATCGTCCTCGTAATTTATTCCTTTTTGCCCTTGTAGCATAAACTACTATTATACTTACCCATATATGTATATTTATTCTTTATTGTGCACCAATTAATGAAAAAAGAACATTGATAACTTCTTTATTATTTTTACAGATAAGAAAAAACAACGACATACATAATAAATAAAATAAAGAAAACAAAACAATAATAATAGCATAAAGTAAGTGCTGTGCAAAGTAAGTATGTAAAGGGTCCTTAATTCAGCATATACAAGAGACAAGCTACTGCGCCGATTTTCAGTTGAAAATAAACAAACAAAATAATCAACTTGCTAGCAGGGTTCCCTTCGCTTCGGACCCCCAAAAGATCAATCTCATACACAAAAATTAAAACGTTGCCACAAACTGTTTCTCGGAACGAGATCAGTTTTTAATTTCACGGTCAGTTGGGTCGACTAAGTGAAGGAAAATGTTTCTTTTCCAAAGCCGATGTGAACTGGGACCTTAATGATTGTGTGTATTTTTTAGTTTTCGAGTCGATTTTGTTTTGATTGAATGAGGTTTTTGTGTTGAGGTAAGAATAGTAGAGCCACTGAGTGATGGCGCCTATATATGACGTTTAAATGCCTACAAAGTATCGTAATTATTTATAAGTAAGTGTGAATTAAAAAATGTAATACTTCATTGTTGATAGTGATGTACTACTTGTTTCGGTTATTAATTGTCGATTTGAATGTTGCTTTATTGTGCAATAGAATTCGTATAGAAACAAAGAATTTTTTTTCAAAAAGTTTTTCAGTTTTTATAGGTCGTGTTAGAGGTTGCCAAGTTACGCAATAATATTTAATAAAAAACAAAACAATGACGAAGTCGAAAATAAATGATAGTAAAATACTTTTTTCGATTTAGATATTTAAACATCTCTTGGGGGCCCCGGGGCACTACACCGCATAGCCCTCCGATAGCTACGCCACTGGTTTTGGCACATTTTCCTTTTGTATCATTATGTTGAATGTTGAATGACGTGTCTAATGATGAGTAAACTCACACTTGATTTTAATTTTTAACCGTAATTTGAAATGTACCTCATCACTAAATGCAGCTGTCATAAGTGCCATCACTCAGTGGTCCTATTTTAGTATTGTGTTTTTTTGAAGTGAAAAGTTCTTGAGGCGCGTTGAGCGATTTTTGGTAGGGGAAATCTTATGGGTTCACGTCACCGATAGGTCAAACAAGCGTCATTGCATCTTTTAAGTGGTAGTTTCTCTATTGTAGCTATAAATAAGACGTGAAACTTCAAATTGATATTTTAACAGTAACTGTCGGCAGTCCCCATAACGCTTATGTTTTTTTTTTCACTTGTCTGATGGAAAAGGCCGATGCGGCCTAGTATGATGAGCGCTCACCCAAAAAGTACATACAAATGTGGAGTGACCACCTTTTGCGGTACGGCTTCTCATGACGTCGATGCAAGAATACACATATAGTTTTTTTTATGGCCTCTCCGGCCAGTAACTTCTTCATAAATTATGCGTTCGACCTCTTTGGTTAAATGACGCTAATCTATCAGAAGCACGAACGCGGACCAATCAGAAGGGAGAAAGCGCAAACTCCCATGGGAATAAAATTGACTTTGGCTCACGCCATCATCTAAAGCCGATATTCGTTTAATATGTGTGATTAAAACCCTTGCTCTAATGAAAACCCCTTTTTCACATTTCTCATCTAGCATGCGGATATCTTTATGGAGCTAGATTGTGAAAAAAATAAATAAATGTAATATATTTTGAAATGTTTTACGTAGTCTTGTTTTTTTTTAATTTTATTTAGTTTTGTCATGAAATAATCTAAATCCAAATTAGACATTATTTTAAATGAGAAAGTGAGTTTGTTTGTTGCTCTTTTATGCTCACACAAAATTTTTGCTGAAATACAGCTAAAGAGCTGAAGAATAATTTATCTATCGGGAAAATGTACAATCTGGGAAATTTGACATGTGTCACTTTTGAAATCTGTCGTTTTTGACATCTGTTACTTTTGGTAACTGTATTTTATGTGTACACCGCCTCTTCTGAAATCCTTTCGTAAAATTTCTTCTACCCTGGAAGACTATACTAGAAGACATCGCTTTAAGCGATAAGGCCACCTATTTGCACTTACCCTAATCGTATTTTTAAGTTAAATGTTACTGATTTCCTTTTCTTTTGTGACGTAACAATAAAGCTACATTGTATATTATAGCCGATTGTGACGGCTTTAATTTTAGTTTTAGTGCTGTCAAAGCTAAATTTTCTTCATTGTAAAATAGTTCTTAAATGCTAGGAATAGAAGCTAAATTCCTTTTGAAAAATTTAGGTTTTGGCAGCACTAAAACTAAAATTAAAGCCTTCAGAATCAGCTTTATTGTAACTGTCACTTTTGGATCTATCTTCACTAAAAATAAAAAACGTAAAAACACGTGGGCAAAGTCACAGGCAAAAGCTAGTACATTATATGGAAGTTATTTTGCCGACTTAAGATGTCACTTTAGAAATGGCAGGCTATGCGTCAAGCATTTTAAGCATTTATAGGTATAATTATAGTCCAGCGACAAAATTTTATTGAAAAAAAAATTCTTTTGCCAGCTTTTCCATAGAAAAGCTCACTATGTACTTTAAAAATGACGTGTGAACTATTTTTGTTCAAGTTTATGTGAGTCAACATTAGTAATATCATAATGTAAATTTAAATTATTATACCGTAGTTAAACTCAAGGACTTTCACAGTGACAAGTGTTTTTAATTAAACAATGATTTATTACATAGTTAAAGGGTGCTTACATTGACTTTTGATTTCGTAAGAGAAAAAAGTAGATTTTTTTCGGAAATGTAACAAATATTTTTGCCGGGTATCATACAATAAGGTATGTATTGTGGTATGCGCGATTGTTGTGCAAAACACTGTCTATAAAATCATAGCACAAGCACAAAAGCTGTGTGATCTTAAGGAGAATTTTTTTTAAAGACAGACTCTTGGCTCCAGACTTCTGGGTCTTTCTTCCTCCTTAGGGCGCCTTTTCCAGCGTCATCCGAAAATTACTTTTACTGATAACGATATTTCTCTTAAATAACATGTTTAAAATTATAAAAAAAATATACATCGTGTTATTTATAGTATAAGGAAAAATATTGTTTTTTGAAAATTATTCTTGCTTTAATAGAACAGCATGAAAATATTCTTCTAAGTCAAGCTGTTTTTAGACTAAAATTAAGTAAAATTGGCTGTCTTTTTAAAAACACAAATGGTATTTGTGTGGTTCTTGCACTAAAATACAAGGAAAATATTGCTTAGAAAAGTCATTTATGAAATTGTTTTCCGTCCATCGCGTCCATATGAAATGTATTATTTTCTCCTATTTTGCGATATCCGAGGACCCTGCGACGTCGTAATGCAGTGCGCGCTGATATGAACGTTATTTCAATATAGTTTCTGTCGATATTTGTACCGACACAGGTCGATTCAAGGTCGTTGGTGACTACCTGCCCCTTAATACTTGGGCTTTAGGAAATCCATTCAGTGTCCATTCAGTCCGACTCTGGAATGCTCTTCCGCATAATTTTTGAGACTATACAACGTGTAACAGAAAGGTGTAACCATATTTGAAGAGCTTATTCAGTCAATGGAATAGAACAACTTTTACTATGAAACAAAACTGTATCTCGAAAAAAAAAATTTACTGTTTCATAGAAAAATACAATGCTGCTCGGCCGAAATGTATGGAGGGGCAGATTTTTGTTTGAGATTTCGATGTTGGCTCCATGGTAAAAGTTGTTCTATACCATTGACTAAATAAGCTCTTCAAATATATGGTTACACCTTTCTGTTACACATTGTATATGTACATGTATGTATGCAACTATAAAACAATATGTATGCAACTAACTAAAAAGCTTAAAAACACTACCTCCCACTTTCTGAAAAGAATAGAGAAGATGGTTTTTCTGAAAGAAATCTTTTATTAGAGATAAGCTGGCCAATGTGCATATCTGTTCTCTGTAACTTTGTTTCTGTATAATGTTAATGTAATATTAATAGTAATATTCAGATATTCCCTATTTCTTACAAACTAACATTAGTATTATAAATATATTCAAAAAAATTACTAAACTATATTATTACTTACTAGCTTCTGCCCGCGGCTTCGCCCGCTTGGCCTACAGGAAACAAATAACATTTTTTATAGCACACCGTGCGTAAAATGACCTGCGCTGCGCGTGCGTAAAGTCGGCATTTTCCGCACTTGTACTATAAAAAATTATACGAAACTCGTGCGAGAAACTTTTTCTCGACTCGTGTGATGCAAACTCACACTCGTCAGAAAACGTTTCATCGCTCTCGTATCGTAATGTACTATTTCAGAAACGAACATTTTAAGTGCTCTCACTCCCTCTGGGAGTCAAGGTGTAGTGCTCGGCCGAAAAACTCGCATGCTTGTTTTTCGGCCTCGTGCCAAATACCGGGACTCACCGATTAAAGTTTTTCCGTAAAAGTGTCAAAATCCCTATCAGTTGTCAAAAATATCAAATTTGAATACGGCAGCGTAATCGGCGACCCTAAATGCCCATTGATACCGAGTTTTATGCAAATCGGAATACTTTTTTGGATCTGTCAAAAAACTGTCAAATTCAAATTTTTTTTTGGTCATGTAGCCCCAGTTGACCGATCACTATAGTTAAAACCCAAAACATCTTGAATTGAAACCCAAAACCCTTACAATTGGAGATATGGCCAATCAAAATTTTGGCAAATTTCTTTTTTCGACTTTTTTTACCGTCGTCTAGATCTCGCCGAGCCTTTTTCTTAGAGTACCATGAACATGTGTCTAGCATCAGCCGTTTGGGAGATACGGGTATATAAAGTTTTTTTTTTAAACACTTTCAGCAGGTAGATCTCGTCAAGACCTTTTCCTAGACACCCATCAACATGGGTCTAACTCCAGCCGTTTGGGAGATACAGGCCGTCAAAGTTTTGACATAAAAAAAAAGGTTTTTTGGCACCCCATGGTCCAACCCCTAGGGATGTACCACCTTCCATTCCAAAGATTATATTTTGCTGGGATAAAGATAGATAGATAGATAGACAGATTAATAGATAGATAGGTTGTGGATATATAGATAGATAGATAGATAGATACCTCAAAAGGAAAAAATGGAACCCTAAAAGGATCACTTGCATGGCTGTCTGTCTGTCCGTCTGTTACAGCCGATTTGCTCTGGTACACATACTTTCAAGAATTTTCACGTCCACTATATTAAATTTCAAAATCGATGCCATTTTCGTAATTAACGTCCCAAAAAACCATAAAAACGACACCCATATTGATATTTACACATTTCATCCCCATCGTACGCCAACAGGGGATGATGGTATTTCACGTCCACTACATTGGATTGTTACAAATCGTTGTTGTTTTCGTAATCAGCGACCCGATTAACCATACAAACGATACCCATGTTGGTTTTCAGACTTTGTCACCCCATTTCTCCTATTTAGGGGTTGAATTCTGGAAAAGCCTTTTTCACGTCCACTACGTTGGATTTTAAAATCAATGTTGTTTTCGTAATCAGCGACCCGATAAACAATACAAACGATACCCATGTTGATTTTCAGAATTTATCACCCCATTTCCCCCTTTTAGGGGTTGAATTCTGAAAAATCCTGAAACATATGTGTACTTATTTATGGATAGGAGTACTCCTGTGAAGTCTCGAATAAAATAGTCTAACTAATCTTGTTTCCCCATACAAACTTTGGACACCCGTTTTACCCCCTTAGGGGGTGAATTTTGAAAAATCCTTCCTTAATGGATGCTTACACTATATAAGGTATCTATATGCAAAATTTCAAGTCTCTAGGACCAGCGGTTTAGGCTGTGCGTTGATATATCAATCAGTCAGTCAGGACTTTGAGTTTTATGTATACAGATTACTAAAATACATATAAATTAAAAAACACACAGAAAAACACAGATACAAAAAACACATTTTAGAATACTTCATTTACACGCAACTTTATCAAGTCACGTGTAAACGAAGCCAGTGTTCCAAAACCTACAAAAAAAAAACGTATACTTGGCCTATCGCTGGCCTCTACTACGCCTGATAAAATGCATTGATGAGACCTAGGATGAAGTGCGCTCAGAAAGTTAAAGCCGACCAGGCCTTAAAAAATCTGCCCAGCAAAATATTATGGATTTATTTTATGCAACTGCCTGTAACCACTCCTCCTAGTTTAACAAATCTTTTATATTGTGTATTTTAAACTCATTTTTACGTACAAAAAAAGCTACAAAAAAGCATAACAGTACAAACTAGCAAACTAGAAAGCAATTACAGGTAATAGGCCCATAGATCTGCCGAACGTCGACAGTACCTCGACTAATGAGAACACACCGCTGACGTCACACAAACTGCGCAGTTTCAGAACCCAGCCTGCATGCTTGCCCATATTACATATTACGCCCATATTACGCTTGACGGCTCACAAAAAAATATACTGGCTGGTATTTTAGTCACTAAAAAGCAGAAAAATAGAGATAATCCATAAAGTGTTGACACAAACTGGTTTTTTTACTTCTATTCGTTTCGGTTGTAAATAGTTAGCATTGTCAAAACACAAAATGAGATAACAACTAGTAAGTTAATTTTGACTATTTTGAAGTCAATTAGAAGGAAACTCCCAAATAATCCTAAATTTAATTCATAACAAACAGAAATATACAATTATATACATATAATCAAAACAAAATACTCGTACAACTGATATGTCGTGTCCGCGCTACCGAGGTCTGCATTGACAGCTCTAGTGCTGCCACCACAGTTCCATAGATTAATTGATGAGTCTCAAAATCGATTCTCGTAGAATATATATAAACTAGTAGGTTAAATAGTTACACGTATAAAGTCTAAAAGCGCTAGGTATATTATCTACGTAATTGTAAGTATTGCAGACATTACAGTATTTGATTTGCTTATGACTGAAAAAATAATCACCCATAAAATATTTGTTGCCATGGAGACATCCATTTATTTATTAATTTTAGTCATCCTTGTTAAGTGAGGTGTCAAATGAAGACGATTTGTTACCTACTGGGTCAAATAATCTCTATTCACTTTTGTGGTCTTCTCTTGCCATTATAACCAACATTTCAAAAAATGTCATGAACCCGGTTTTCAATTAGGCGGGTAAGGTATAAATAATGGCTCAGCCACCATGCAGCTTTGAATCATCGCTGACGAGTCACATTCACGTCAAGGAATCCTTTCAAGTCTTTATTGCTTGAAGATACGGACGAAAATTCACTGGTCATTCAATTTCTTTCTGACTCACTTAGTGAGTGAGTCCTGCGAGGTGACTATTTTGAGAAGTTTATTTTATTATATTATTTTATATTATATTAAGCCAAACTGTAGATTTATTTAAGAATAACATGTCAGAGTATAAATTTAACTTAGAAATAACCTATAATTATCACCACACAATAAAAATATTTAATATTATTTCAAAAGTTCATAATAAGATTGTTGGAAAATGTCATTTGTATAAAATAATGATTTAATTCACTTTTCACTTATCATTCACTTAATTTAGGTAACTATAGTTCATCCTATTGTCGGGCAAAGGCCTCCCCCATCTTCTTCCAGGTTAGTTTGTCGGCAGTGCACTGTGTCCAGCGCACTCCGAGGTCGTGAAACTGCTCTAGTAGTGTATACCTGGCTTTATTTATAAGAGTGAGTTTTAAACTACACTGGTGGACATAAAAATTTACTCAAGCATTGTTGTTCTACATTTAAGGAAATAACCCAATCATACAAACATAAACATATGAAATATATAACATGTCATTTTTAAGGTATAGGCCACCACCTGTGATTATATGCATTTTTGTCTTAAAGTATTTGCTATACAGGCTGTAATTATTTTTTTAAGTGATGAATTAATAAATATTGAAATAATCAAATAGCGAAAAATTAAAAAAAAAACCTTCTTTTACAAAATCATTCATTTATTCATTAATTAAGTTAAACATTAGTACTTCGTGTTCCCCCCTCTAGCTCTTATAACTGCTTGCAGCCGGTTCTTCATTGACCTAATAAGTTTTTAATTAATTGATTGAATTTCACGTCTTGTATAGCGAATACTTTTAAACCAAAATGCATTTATTCAAAGGTGGAGGCCTATACCTTTAAAATGATATATATATTTCATATGTTTATGTTTGTATGATTGGGTTATTCCCTTGAATGTAGGACAACAATGCTTGAGTCGATTTTTATGTCTACCAGTGTATAATTCAATTGCCATTAGAGATGGGCGGACTATGACTTTGGCTGACTAGTCGGTTGCAAAAAGAGAGACTAGTCGGCTAAGCCGATTTAATCATTGCTTTCGGTGGAGTTCTGGTGTATAAAAATAATTCGGATACATAGGTAAAAAATATATAGATAAAATAAATACGTGACGTTTTTTGTATAAAGTTGCGTTTCGATTTTTTTTCAATTTAATTTATAGGTTTCCGTATTTTCCGTCCGTTTGATGCGAAGCATTATTTTAAATATTTTTCTCGTTTTTACCACGATGTATTTCTAAAAACCAAGGAAATGCACTATTTCATATCGGCTATCTTAATGAACGCCTAAATTTTTTTTGTTGAATCCTTTGCGAGTTATTTTGGTACTTAAATAATAACAACCTAGTGTCGAGAGTTGTCCAGGCCTTTGACATCGCTTAACGACTATTATCTTTCGACATCAGCCGGGACTAACGCTTTACGTGCTCTCCGAGAAACGGAGGCACCCAGATGTAAATACCACTAATGATCACCCATCCAAGGACTGACCATGCCAAGCGTTGCTTAGCCGCGGATCGTAACTGATCACACGGCCAAACCCTGTTACAGGCCCCTCGTTTCTGTACTGCAATGACATTACATGTTATAATAATTACAGGATAAAGAAAATATGTATTAGTCGCAAGATATGTTGAGGAAATGTGGACAATAAGAGACACATGAAGTGTAATACAGATTCTCTTTGTTTCACAAAAGAAAACATGTCTGACATAATTACTACAGTAATTTATTAATAACACTGACAGTCTTTTGTCATAAAATCATGTCATTTATTATTAAATGGTATATGCATCAGTTGTTTGTATTTAGATAAAACTGATCAAATATTTAAACTTGACACTAACAAAGAACATTTTGTTAAACCAAGTAGGTTTAAGTTTACTTTATGTACAGTTAAATTTATACTAAGTCTTGGTAATTAATCGTTAAAACAGTTCGTTAGCACAGTACACCAGCATGCTATTTTGCTTACTTTGTGAAAAAGAGGAACCAATTAGGAGTGAAAAATAAATTTATTAGATACTCAGCGGTTGTGCGGGTGTACACTTATTTAAAACCGCCGACGCCGCGCCGTCTTTAGCTTAAGTCGGCAGCCCCTGTATCAAAGCAAGCTATTTGGTAAAACGGATTCTAAACTTCAAGATTTGTGTATTCATTAAATATTTCATTATACGCAGAAAAATATAAAACTGTCAAAAGTAAACTAAATAAATATTTATTCTTATTTATTTATTTATTTGTTTTACAAAACCCACAGCACAATTTACAACAATAACACAGAAAAACATTAACTAAACATAGGCCAATAACGGGTTTACATTTTATAATCTTTACTTAAATATACTAAAATAACTAAGAAGAAAAATAAAACATAATTATTATAAATCGAACTGGATAATAAAAACTAAAAACTACGAAAGAAAGCGTAATGTACCTACAAGCTAATCGATTTAAAAAAAAAAGAAAATTAATATAGTCACTAAGGAAAACAAGGGCTTTAGTACAATCACTAAATACTTATAATTATAATAATAATAGTAAAAAATTAGTACACTTCTATAAGGGTGTCTGAGAGGGTGCATGAGGGTGTAAGAGGGTGTGTATGTGTATGTGACGATGTTTTTTTTTATATGACAGTACTAATATCACTCGGAGAGTGATCTAAGCAACATATTCTTATATTGGGACCTCTTAAGATCAAATATATCAATTTCTTTGAATTTTTTATTAAAAGTAAGAGGTAAGCGAAAACTTGAAGAATTTTGAGCATAGTTTTTGAGCATTCTTGTATTTTGTTGCTTTTAATTCAGTAATTTTATCGCACATTCCAGTAAAAGTTTCTTAAACAGATTTTGGTGGAGCCTAAAACAATCCTCAATACTAAGTACATAAGCCAGTCTGTACAAAATATTTACTCGACAACCACAAACTTGTGTAATCTCCAGTATAACACTAAAAAGCCGGTAGGAACCGACCGAACTTTCTATACAAATAGGGAGCTTTAAGCTCATAATGCTGTACTCGTAGGTGAAACTAGACTTTGGTATAATAACCTCGGGTGTTGCAGTGCACGAATAAACACAATTTCTGCCGTAGATTAATAACACCTAGATATGGCGTCCATATGTAGATCTTACACTATTTAAGTCTCGAATGTGCCTTGTTAATTTCATGGAAAAGACAAAGAAGTACAAAAAAATACGAAAAAAAAATACAATAATGTTTATTTACGCCAACATTATTTCTGGTTACAATATTGTTGTTGGGACTTCCTTTTAAGGCGTATGACCACGCTAAATAAGCAACTCGATGTGTGTCGGTACAAATGTCAACGGAAACGACATTGAAATAATGTTCATTTCAACGTGCCTTGAAAAGTGGCTGTTACGATAACCACTGCGTCTCCGGCTAGCGCAAAATAGGAGAAAATAATACTTTTCACATGGGCGCCATGAACGGGAAAAAAAATAGAACTAAAAGTTTTTAGATCTAAAAATTTCCTAAAATTTGGTGAAATAATAATTAAAATCGCTTTAGGCGTTTGGAAGGAGTAAGAGAATTCTTGTGTTAATCATGTGAAACTTTCGATGACTTTCGATTTTTTTTGTCAAAACTTACAATAGAAAAACAGTTTATGAAACTTAAAATTTATTTTTGACTCTATAATGCCTATCATATATTTTTATAATAGTTTTTAGACCACCCATGTGGGAGGAGTAGGCCTTCAAAGACAGGTCCAAATTGCAGTTGGCGTATCCATTCGCCTTAAGTATAAAAATACCTGTAACAGGAAGCCCCGCTCTTCCATAACTTAACATGAAAAATGAACAATAACTACATTACATAAGTAAATTACATATAGACACATAATATAGGTTGATTAAAACTTCCCTTTTTATGAATAATTATAGCAACATAATTTACAGCAAAATCCATCGCCAAGACATGATTAAAAAAGGTAATACATATTTTGTAACGTACTCAGATGTATTTATTTTTTCAAGTATTATCGTTTTTGCACACATACTCTTTCCTTTTATTCCTTAGTCCTAAACATTTTCAGGACATTTAGTTTCCATTAACTAGTGCCAACTTGCGTGAAAAGAAGTTAGGTATTCCCATTTTCTCATAATGGCAAAAGTACAAATAATAAATTAGCGTTTGCAGGGTTCCGTACCCAAAGGGCAAAACGGAGCCCTATTAATGTCACTCCACTGTCCGTCTGTCCGTCCGTATGTCAGGTCTTTAGCTCTTAGACAGAATGAGATAGAGATCTGAAATTTTGATATGTTGTGTAAAATGTTGACCCAAAACCGAATATTGAATTAAAAATGTAATCAGGGGATCTAAAAATGCCAACTTGGGTGAATCATAAAATGATTAGAAAGTAGGATGGAGTCAGAGTTTTTTCACGCGTGCAAAAGAGACAGCATTAGAACGGAATCATAATATGATTCATTCAAAGCGGCCTTTTTAGAGGACCAGGTCAGTTTTAATTTTTCAAAAATTTTTTTTCCTTTCCATTGTATGTGTGGTGTCAATGAAGCCGATTTTGAAGGCTTTAATTTTAGTTTTAGTGCTGTCAAAATTAATTTTTCTTCATTGCAAAATAGTTCATCAAGGTTAAGAACAAAAGGTAAATTACTTAGGAAAATTTCAAGCTCTAAAACTAAAATCTTCAGCCTTCAAAATTGGCTTTATTGTCTAGAACTTATTAAGTTATTAAGACATTCGAATTATTAAACCACAGACTGAAGAGAGACGGTACTTTTTTATTGATCAATCGATCTCGATAAAGTTATCGTATATCGTCACGACATGAATCCCTGAGGGGGTGTCAGAGGTGTTCCGAGTGTGAACTGTGAAATGCAAGTCACAGTCCACACTCGATACACCCGCGTTTCACGTAAGTTCCAATGTGATGGATGGTGAGTCCTATCGCCGTACTTCGGGCACAAATACACGCTTTTTAGGGCATGCGGGTTTCCTTACGATGTTTACCTTCTATTCACCATTATAAAGAACAAATACTATGCACAAAAAAAAACACTCGAACTTACACCTTTTTTTGAAGTCTGTAAAAATGATACTATAAATATAAAATAATATAAAATAAAATATCGTCACGAGGGGTGTCAGAAGTGCTACGAGTGTGAACTGTGAAATACAAGTCACAGTCTGCACTCGGTACACCCGCGTGTCACCGACGATTTTTATGTCCTAACTTAATAAGTTCTGAGCTCCTAACGTGATGAGTGGTGAATCCTACCGCCGTAACGTTCTACGGGCTTAAATACACGCTTTTTAGGTCGTGCAGGTTTCCTTACGATATTTTCCTGGACCATTCAGCAAGTGATAAGTAAGAACAAATACTATGCACATAAATTCCGAAAAACTCATTGGTGCATACCCGACCGGGGATTGAACCTAGATCTCAAGATTGAGAGGCCAGCGTTCTACCCCTAAGCTACCGCCGCTGTAATGTTATAGTTCAATATTTTATTTTGATTCATGATACCAAGATTTCAGGTCAAATGGAAACCCACGAGGCTTGCTGAGTAAGCTCATCAATTTCCTTGCAACAATAAATGGGTATACCACACTAGTTCAACTTATTTGCAAGTACCATTTAGTTGGGTAAAAATAGGCTTTACGGATATTAAAATAAGGCTTTTGATGTGTGTAGGAGGTGGTTGGCTTAGAATGAGTGTGTTCCTAAAAGCAAGGATACCGAGAAGAATTTTTTAAAAGGTTAAATATTTCTGCTATTGCGGATAAATTTAAAGTTTACCCTCTGACATATTGAAACATATTGTCACGACATATATATCCCGGAAACGGTGTCAGAGGTGTTTTCTAGTGTGCTTTTTAATTACGATTTTACGTCCCTCCGTAGGTTATGCTTTATCGCTGTACTTCGGGCATAAATACATGCTTTTTAGGGCATTGAGGTTAAGGCGCTACGAAAAAAAATTGACACTTTAAGAACGTGCATATCTACTTCAGTAAATAATGTATTATTTTGATAAAATAGTATATTATTTTTGAAATCTTTTTTTAGGGATCTGTTATTTCGATAGAAATTCGATAGAAATATTTATTGAAATGAGGTCTTTTTCGACACCAATTCTCCTGGTTTGACAATTTGGAATGACATATGGACTGCAACTATATTTTATTAGATGGATTGTAACAGTATCTAGGACCTGCCCCCCTATTCTGTATCTTTAGTTGCCAACTGGACTAGGTGCCTATCATCAAAAACATAGCTAAAAACGGAACTTTCAAAATTGCTATTAGTGGTTATGGAACTATTTACGAACTGTGTCGTCACTTCAAGTGCGAACACTTCGATATTATATCTATGTTTTTGATAATAGGCACCCAGTTCAAACGGCAACTAAAGATACGCAATAGGCCCTCTGGTTAAACAAAATTTTGATAGCAACTTTAGTATATCTTATATTAATAAAAAACCGACTTTTTGCTACTTTTCCTCGAATCCGTCCCTCTCGCAGTGAGGATTTTTTCGTATATGGAGTAAAAGGGACGCTAAAACTTTTACATGTCGCCTTAACCTCAATGTTTTCCACAGTGAGCCAAAATAACTCAGTGATGCATGCTTGTGCGGGAGGATTTGAACCCGGATCTCAAGAGTGAAAGGTGTCCTTAGAAATAAGTATGTTTTGGAGCACACTCCAGAGGCAGTGTTAGTTTTAAAAAGGGTGCGACAGTATTGTAGACGAAGATTGTAAGACGGAAAAGTGAAAAACGACACGTCGAGCGGCGACTAACTTTTTCAAGATATTTCCAAGAACTATACGACTTCTGGGAAATAAGTGAGGAACTTGGTCGCTGGTTTTTTGTCTCGATGTGAACTTGGCAGGTTTCGTGAGTTTAGAGAATAATTTGAACGTTTTTCTTTTGAATTTATTGTGCCGTTAAGTTTTAGTTTTAAGGCGTTGCAACATGCATAAGTGCTGCCACAATCATTGTTTGCTTGCTAGAATAATGTTTGAAAATCAGCTCAAGTGAATGCGTAGAAATAATAATAAACTATTTTTATATAGTAAAGTTTTCATAGACAACCTCTTCGATGAACTAAATGCTTTTGGTTCTAATTAATTCTAGCTATAAACAGACGTTGTTTCTGAAAACTTTGCTGTGTACAAATAGTTCGTTGCTATTTTTAGACATTTACTTGAGCAGATTTTTAATAAATAATTTGGCAAGAAACAATTTTTTTTTTAAGTGGCTACTTTTACGCATGTTGTAACGCCTTAAGAACTTATTTATTACAAGAACAAGAAAACAATGATTACAAACTTTTTTCAACATGGCGAAATGTTTATTTTTAATAGGAATGAAACATTCGGTGAAAGAAAAAATGTACAAATGTTTTTTTTTTTACAATCAATATTATACTTATGACAGTATTAGCTTTTTATTTGCAATTACACATATATATAACTTTAAATATAATTAATAAATAAAATAAAATTTTGAACTTGAAATATATTTCGGCCCTTATAAGGCCGTTATCAGTCAAGTATTAAAAAAAAGACAAATATAACATAGTAATAAAAAAATAAAACAGGAAAAAAATAAAAAAAAACAATATTTTTCTTAACCTAAAAATAAAAATATTGTCTTTTTTTATTTATTTTCCTGTTCTTTTTTTTTTTTTTTCTACAGTATATTTGTTTTTTTTAATACTTTTATATTTAAAGTTATATATGTGTAATTGCAAATAAAAAGCTAATAGAGGTATATTATATATTTATTAAAGTAATACTTATGACAGGCTATCTATTGGCAGTTCATATTGTGGCGTCCTAACCGTTAGAATCCTTTATAAGAATAGGGAGCTTGCACTGCAGGTGACTGTACATTAACTTATACAAATACACGAGTCCTGCTATCTCCAAAAAAGGTAAGCATATATAATATATCTACATTCATTTGCTGCGATCCAGACACAATTGTTTTGCTTTTTCCACATTTATCTAACTATTGCCACTTCAAAAAGAGGCTGTAGCGACATCTTACACGAATTTTCCCAACGAGCTGTCTTTGGACATTTTTTAAGTTTCCCTACTGACACTTCTCGTACTTTTTGGCTAGACAGTCACAAGTTTGCCTTTAGACGGTTATTATTATTTACGGAACCCTAACTAAAGATGGAAGAATTCTTCTTATTTTTATACAAATGTGTCCAACGATAAAGTTCACATCTGGGGTGAAACCAGATCAAAATATATCGATAAAAACAAAGTTAATTTTTATCATTATATTAATTATACAGGTGGTAGACCTGCGGGTCTACCTAGTAATTCTGATTTTCATCAACATCAACTTGAGATTGAAAATTGACGTCCGTGCGACGACGCCCGCCTAACATGCTATCTCTTCCGCACGCACGTCAAATTTCAATCTCAAGTTGATGTTGATGAAAATCAGAATTAGTCGAGCCCGGCATCAGTGGTAGACCCACTGATGCCGGGCTCGACTGTGGAGGTACGACCATCTTACTTGGAGACCCCTCAAAGTAATTCGGGGGAGAGTAAGAGGACAGCTCACAGGCAAAAAACCAGGAGGCCCACCATGCCTGGGACCGATGGATGGCGGTATATCCATCCCTAATAGCCGGGCCTTATATGGAACAGACTGGTGACGGGCAGCGGCGTCACTGGTGCGAGGGTTCCGGCACCACGCTCACCAACCTGCCTGCCTAGCGTGTCTGAGTATGGGTAATTCTACCAGGATGACCGCCGGGAGTGGCAAAGTCCTGGAAAGGCTTATGTCCAGCAGTGGACGGCAGTATAAAAGGATACCCTGACTGACTGACTGATCTATCAACACCCAGACCAAGCTGCTGGACCTAGGAACATGAAATTTGGGCTATGGGTTCCTTGTAGGACGTATGTAGATATGCACTAAGAAATGATTTTAAGAAATTCCCACGGGATCGGGAAAACCAAGATTCACGCAAGCGTCGGCTATTTCTTCTACAGGTATAAGTAATGTAACAAAAAATGAACTTTTAACAAAAAAATTGCAACCGACTTCAATAGTAACAGCAGTCATTCACTAAAAAGTTAATAATAATTCTATAAAGACCGATGGTACCGAAGCAACACTTTTGTCGACTTCTTTCTTCCTGAAACGTTATGTTATCTAGAAGTCGGCGTTCTTATATTGGTTTCTATGTTGCTATATCGTAGGAAATACGCCGACTTCTAGATGACATAATGTTTCAGGAAGAAAGAAGTCGGCAAAAGTGTTGCTTCGGTACCATCGGTCTTTATAGAATTATTATTAACTTTTTAGTGAATGACTGCTGTTACTATTGAAGTCGGTTGCTATTTTTTTGTTAAAAGTTCATTTTATTTCACATTTTTTAGTGTTGCTGGGTTAAATTGTGAGGTATAGGTAGTTCTTGCAAACGTGGTATTAATATGAAACGAAGTTCAAGTGAGTATAAGTAGCCATGTTTGAGTAGCTTCCTGCTATCAGCACCCTAACACAACATGATTACCGCAATCTCGAGTTATGTGCTGTCATCCGTTGAAGAGTTCTACGGTGATGAAGCCAAGATCGAAGGTCAGGTGGGTACGCTGGCAATTTTCAGCAATGCCCTGCAATGAGCACCCTAACACAAACTGGTTGCCGCAATCCAAAGTTATGTGCTGTCATCCGTTGAGGAGTTCTATGGTGATGAAGCCAGGATCGAAGGTCAGGTCGGTATTCTGATAATCTCCAAGTAATATCCTTGAATCAGCACCCTAACGCAGTGATTGCCGCAATCTCGAGTTATGTGCTCTGATCCGTTGAAGAGTTCTATGGTGAATATGTTATATTATATAATAAACAGAGAATGCGTTGGTGAGGCGGCTGCAACTGCATTTGCGGAGTTCTTTTCCGGTGTATTTTTACCAGTAGAACCAAAATTAAGTGCGGAATGCACGATTCAAGCTGATCACACGCGTACTGCCAATTATATTAACATCTCGCTTGTTTCGGAGCGGGATGTAGAGTTAGCACTTCGTAGACTAAGGCCCCGTAGCTCAGTAGGACCCGATAATATTCCGCCTTATGTCCTGAAAGCATGTGTAGATGTGCTTGTAGCACCCTTGTGCTACTTATTTAATCTCGTGTTGTCAAGTAGCAAGTACCCGACAAAATGGAAATTATCTCGCGTGTGCCCTATCCCTAAGACCTCTGATCATTTTCATGTAGAGTTTTATCGTCCTATTGCTGTTCTATGTTCTCCAGCTAAGGTTTTTGAGTCTCTGTTGCATAAAAAATTATGTCCCCAGATTCAGCCGTACTTGACAGACTCGCAGCACGGATTTAGGAGTGGTCGGTCAACAAACACAAATCTACTGACACTTGTTGATGCCATATCCGGTCATATGGAGTGTGGCTCTCAAGTAGACGTGGCATATCTCGATTTTAAGAAAGCCTTTGATCGGGTTGACAATGACGTCCTACTTGAAAAGCTATGCGCCATTGGATTTGCTCCAAGTTTGCTCAGCTTGTTTGCCGACTATCTCAGAAACCGACAACAGTATGTCAAGTATGGCTGCTACACCTCGAAACCTTATCGTACACGATCAGGTGTGAGTCAAGGTTCTATCCTTGGCCCACTTCTTTTTGTGATTATGATTAACGATATAGAGGCCATTCTTGAACACGCATCTTGTCTTCTGTACGCTGATGACCTCAAGTTGATACTCAATATAAGTCGGACGGCTGACTGCAGCTTGTTACAAAAAGATCTAGATGCTGTGTACAGATGGAGTGTACAGAACAAACTGCACTTTAACGTCAGCAAATGCTTTTGTGTGTCTTTCACGAGGGCGACCCATACCCACGAAGCAACTTATGTGCTCGGGTCTGAAATTATTGCTCGTGTGAACTGTATCAAAGACCTTGGTGTCACTTTTGATACTTGTCTAACGTTCCACGAGCACATAAAGACCCTGGCTGCTGATTGCTCCAAAAGGCTAGGTTTCGTTCTTCGTAACGCTAAGGATTTCAAAAATCTAAAGGCAATAGAATGGTGTTTTTTCGGCTTGAATTCCCTACTGCTCCTAAGCGGGTTTGGTCGATTTAATTCATTTATGCTTTGATAAAATAGATAAATTGAATAGCTATAAACACAACAAAGGATTATTCAATCGAACAAGCACGTTCATGTGAAAAGTATTATTTTCTCCTATTTCGCCCTATCAAGGACGCAGCGAGCGTCATAACAGCCACCACGCATTGTGCGCTGATTTGAACATTATTTCAATGTAGTTTCCGTCGATATTCGTACAGAAAAGCATCGAGCTGCTAATTTGGCGTCGGTAATCGCCTTAAGGCATATACCAACAAATAACGATATTATCAGCGAACTACGCTGGTTGGGAGTTTGGGCGGGCACAGTGCTCTTAAGTCGCGACAACGGCCATTTCCCCTCAAATACCTTCACTCTCTAGGGAGCAAGCTTTTGATCAAATTGGCATATGCCCCGCAAGGGTTAACGTGGATATCAGCGAAATCACGGAGCACAAATACTTGAGACCACGAGTCGTGTCTGATAACGTACATGAACTTTGCGAAGAGATCCATTTACTCCTCTGTAGATGACACATAAGGCGACACCAAAAAAAAAAAAAAATTCTAGTCCATTTACTCCACTATAACGTCATCTACGTATTTATTTTTGGGTAAATGTTTATTGAGTATTTGATTAAGATTCTCACTGAAGGAAAACGCGATGGGATGAAATTTTCTCGATAGAATTTAATTCCGAAAAGACCTCTAAATTGTTTTATTTTTTCCTGTAATTCTGAAATCCTAACTAGTTTCATTGTGAAATTACACATTATCATAATATCCAGATATATTTCGACTTTTGATGTCGGCCTCAGTGGAATTAGTTAAAATAAATATAATATATTACAAATGTCATAAAATGGAGTAGATGATTGACAGACAAATGAAGTAAAAGACAAAAGGGAAAAAAAAAAAAAAGTGTATATGTGTATTGAGTAGGTAGGTTTTTAAATATATGGATGGGTAGGTTGGGATGGGTAGTGTGTTGTTTGTAATGGAGTCCGATGTATGTCTGTACATAATCGGACTCCATTACAAACAACACACTACCCATCCCAACGCACACACGATTTCACAACAAGACATTCAATAACTGCTTCACCGCACGAATCATTAAATCTTTCTCACCACCACTCACAGACATCCAACTCAGAACATGGGAGGAGTCGTATATTTGGTCGCTTGGTGCCCATTACGGTCCGGGTCTTAACAGACAAAGATTAATGATCATCTACCCATCCCCACACTTATATTTAAAAACCTACCTACTCAATACACATATACACTTTTTTTTTTTTTTTTTTTTTTTTTTTTCCCTTTTGTCTTTTACTTCATTTGTCTGTCAATCATCTACTCCATTTTATGACATTTGTAATATATTATATTTATTTTAACTAATTCCACTGAGGCCGACATCAAAAGTCGAAATATATCTGGATATTATGATAATGTGTTTTTTATAGATATATATAATTTAAACTAAATAAAAAACAAATAAGTTTTCTTTAATATTTAATTCATTGTGAAATTGTATTCAAAATGTGGATATTATGTATTTGTAAAGTCTCCTTGAAAATATTTTTGACAAAATAGCTTAGTACATTTTATATTAATAAAAAACCGACATTTTGCTACTTTTCCACGAATCCGTCCCACTCGCACTGAGATTTTTTTCGCATATGGAGTAACAGGGACGGACGCTAAAACTTTTATGCATGACTTCTGTTATAAAATGTAACACATGATTATCATGGTACTAGCACAAAAGAACCACTAACAGAAGACTCCTCCGCATAACTAGCGAAAATAGGCGCACGCACACATAGACGCGTACGTACGACGATCTCGGTCGAAGTCGGTCGAATGCCAATACGAAATTCTGCCGAGATTATCATACGTATAGTACGTTTCAAATGCCAAGGCCCCATTGCACTTTAGAGGATCATTAGGCGTTAACAATAGGATTAGTGAAAACAAAAGATACCTGGCCAGATACGCGTGCCAATTTGAAGTGCTCCAAATTAGATAACAAAAGGCAAACATTATGAGCCCCATTGTTAAGTTTCTAGTGCAATAATAGGGCCTTTGTATTTGAAACGTACTTTATCTTTTGTTATCACTAATCCTATTGTTAACGCCTAATGACCGTCTTAAGTGCAATAGGGCCTTGGTATTTGAAACGTTTGAAGCGTATACGCGTCTATGCATGTGTGCGTCTGTTTTCGCTCATTTTATGGAGTCGAACTTCTGGCAGTAGGTATCTATTTTGTGGTACGAGGGTCATGTCACGGGCAGTCCTGGGTAGGTGGCTCCTTTTGGGTCGAGAGTTGAGATACATTTTAACGTCCAATTTGTGCCCGAAGTACCTAACACGATAAGGCTCACCACCAATTACGCTGTGACGTAATAATCGTCGGTGACACGTGGGTGTATAATAATAATATAATAATATTCTATTTATTTCCGATATCAATAATACATAAGTGTTAGTAACAATATAGTCTTAAAAACTATTGTAGTAAAAGAGAATTAAATTAAATTAAATATAAATTTGACCACAGGAAACACTTACGCCACAAAATAGATACTACCAGAAGGCCGACTCGACGACGCAACGGAGCGAAAACAGACGCACACATGCATAGACGCGTACGTACGATGATCTCGGCAGAATTTCGTATTGGTATTCACCCGAGTATCTTCGAGATCGGCGTACGTACGCGTCTATGTGTGCGTGCGCCTGTTTTCGCTAGTTATTCGGAGTAAGCATTCTGTAAGTGGTTATTTTGTGCTTACGCAGTGCCACAACACAGGACAGTCGCAGCTGTCCGCCACCGCCTGCAGGATGCCGTTGTCGCTGGCCCGCACTCTGCGCATCAGCGACGCAGCCCGCTTACGCAATATGACTGGGAATCCGTCCACGCATGCTTCGGCAAACATTCCCGATGCACTACAGAAGCACTTATATTGTGACAGAAGTGGGGCAGCCCTAACATGTATGACTGTGGACTGTGATTTTCAGTTGACACCCTCGAGGGTTCATTTCGTGACGATGTATATTAAAGTATGATTATGTAGGTCTAAAGGTGGTAGAGCTGATGCCGGGCTCGACTGTGGAGGTACCATCATCTTACTTTGAGACCCCCTCGAAGTAATCCGGAGGAGAGTAAGAGGACAGCTCACAGGCTAAAAACCAGGAGGCCTACCATGCCTGGGACCGATGGATGGCGGTACATCCATCCCTAATAGCCGGGCCTTATATATAACAGACTGGTGACGGGCAGCGACGTCACTGGTGCGAGGGTCCCGGCACCGCGCTCACCATCACCAACCTGCCTGCCCAGCGTGTGTGAGTATGGGCAATTTTTCCAGGATGACCGCCGGGAGTGGCAAAGTCCTGGAAAGACTTATGTCCAGCAGTGGACGAACTAGGCTGATGGATGGATGGATGATGATATGTAGGTCAGCTAAGATCAGACAGGAAAGTAACCCGTTGAGACCCACTCGAGATAAAAGCCTATTTGTTATTCAGCTCACGGAGGCCGCGGCTCGGGAGGCTGCGGTGACAGGTCGCGCGCGGCTCAAAAAATTGATTTTTTCAAAACGAGCGTGCTTCCTGTCACGGAAGATGAATTTCTGCGCTTTAGAGTGTCTGCGCTTTTTTAATTCTATGGTACAAAGTGGCTTAGTGAACTAGTTTTGGCTTACGAATCCAGAGGATTTGAGTTTGAATTTAGGCAGAATTTGCGTGCCTCGGAAAAAAGATAGGCCGTTGGTCCCAGTTTATTGCATGATAATAGTCGATGATAAAGAAGGGACTGCTGTTGATAAACGGAACAGTAACCTGCTTGGTGTACCTGTCTTTAACGCCGTGAGTTCCTAGCATGTTTTAAACGATTGCGCAAAACAAAGTTAGACAACTTATTTTTACTAGAAATTAACTGGCAGTTTTCACTAAATAGTATTATCTAAATCCAAATCAATGTAAGAAAAGGATTCATCAGGCATTCATGAAGATACAAAAAATACGTTGAAATAAATCTCTTCGTGTTAACTGATGGTGCCTTTTATTTATGCAGCCAAATTCATACTGGAGGCTAGATTCGCAAAATGAAATGTTGACTCCCCATAGTAATAGACTAGAGGCTGGGCTTGCGTAGGTAGGGAAAACGTTTTTTTTTTACGAATACCACAAAAAGGGTCATTAAAGCTTGATATTGAGCAAGTACCAAGTCTACAGTATAAATTTTGCTGCATAAATAAGTGTCGCCTTGTGTAGCTAAAGTTATCCACCATTTCAAGCCATTTAATGTATTTTGAAGTGATCTGATAATCTCTAATCAATACATATAATTAAAGACTATAATAATAATGATTATAATTAAAATAATAAAAATAGAAAGGGGGTGACTAATAAGTCACCCCTTTCTATTTTAGTTATTTTTCTCCAATGTACAGGCACAGTGGGTTGTACTCTTTTATATGTACCTATTGATTGATTATGAATTTTTCTATACAATCCAGTAAGCCGAACATTCCAATAACATCCCTGAGCCTCAGGTTATACGTAACTTTATAACAGGGTCTCACTGTAACCTTTGTAACGATTTATGGTTTAATAAATAGAGTTTTTTTTATTTTTTCATTTTATTCCTCTGTTTTTTAATAGTGCCGGATTAATGAGATGCTACTGTAATTATAATTTTATATATTTACCTAAATCATATATTTATTTATACCATTTATATCTACCTATCCCTAGTCTTTTTATAGTAACTTTATTTATGCTCTTTTAGCTTAATATTGTCAATTGTTACATCTGTTATTTCAAATGTTGGGTTATTATCTAATTATGAACATTGATTGTTATGTGCTTGAAAAATATTGATGTGAATTATTTATTTGTAATTTGGCACTGTACTTTTAAGATGAAATAATAGTAGTCTATGGTACAAGGGCGAAAAGGAATAAATTACGAGGACGATTTAAACACGAGCGTAGCGAGTGTTTTAAACGTTACCGAGTAATTTATTGCTCTTACGCCCGTGTATCATACTACGTTTTTCAATGCATAGTGTGAGGAAATAAAACAAATATAATCTTGTGAACTTTAAATTATGATTGGCTCAAAAGGATTGTATCCAGAGCCATTAAACGGTGGAAAAATAAGTATAACATTTATGGTACACAGGAAAGGTTGCAGGTTAGCCAACTTCTCGTTAATAAATTAAATAATAATAATAATAAAGCTCTAGGGCAAAATAATCGACGTTCTGTTCGGTTTCGGTGCATAAAAAGTGGGCCTTTACGAGCACTTGCATTGAAAAATAAAATAAATGACGTCACCTTGTTTCCAAATTCGAATGCAAACTGTTCAGACTGGAACAGTCAGGTAAAGCTAAAAGATCTTATTCCGACGTTCGAAATTGAAATTCAGCTGTTACAAATTAGTGTTCGTGGACGAGCCAGGCGGAACCATAGAGATAGGGAGAGATAGAGACCTATAAAGCCTTAAAACATAATGATACCATTTCAAACACGGCTGTTTTGCTTTTTTATGAAGACAATTTTTGAATTAAGGAAATGTTTAGACGTAGATGTCTGTGTATAAACAATCACCAGTTTTCTGGTCGATAACGACGAAAAAGTCAGCGTGTAAAATATGGTGAAGTAAAAACTTAATAAATAAGAAAAACACGTATCGTGACAGAATAAAAAGCAAATAAGGCAAAACCCAATTAGAACAAATCAGTAAAACATACTACTTGAATTTAAACAACTTCCGGGTAAAAACAATTACAAAATAATATATTCTGCGGTAAACAGTTATTTTTTTATATAATCGTGTACTTAAAATGTATTTTTCTTGGTCACGAAATAAATAATTATGGAAATTTACATCTCAATTCACAACTGTTTAAAATAAAATTATTTTGAGGCTTATCATTAAATATCTGATTTTGCACCAAGTCTATTATTTACATACATGTTTATAGCTGCAAGATATTTTTGAGCGTTGAAGTTTTTTTTTGCGATATCGTTCCAAATCTCAAGAATCGACACATCATATTTGAACCACCCTTACATTTTCTATTTAACACAAAGCCCGCGGTGTATTGTATCTCTAGTTGCTACTTGGCACCTCTATGATCGTACCCTTCGCTCTTGGCAGACGATCATTCAACGAGCAGACGTCTGGAGCCTTAATAG
The DNA here is from genome assembly GCA_934047225.1 of Ypsolopha sequella. Taxonomy (NCBI): domain Eukaryota; kingdom Metazoa; phylum Arthropoda; class Insecta; order Lepidoptera; family Ypsolophidae; genus Ypsolopha; species Ypsolopha sequella. The sequence continues at coordinate 2,799,963 of OW204002.1, read as the reverse complement.
CTTGAGGTGAAACTTCCTTATGGTGAGGAAACTCGTTGGTGATGGCGGATCTAGCTAAATAACCCTTTTTTTTCATAACTGTTTTTATATTTTGTGAGAAATACCCTTTTAACGAAGGCTCAGTGGCTTTCCGTATTATGGCAAACCAAAAAATGATGAGGCATCGAGTTTTCAACAGGCTGTATCACTCCAAGCGGAAAAACGCGCAGCGCGGGAGTGACCGATTCAGGGATAAAGACAAAAATGTTGCTTTTTTATTTATATAAAAAAAACTAAAATGACTAGAAAAATTTCCTATTACCAAAATGTAGATATTGTTAACGCGATTAAAAATCTTTCACTCGATAGAAATAATGACTAAAATGAGGTTTTCAAATACACGCTTTCTCAAAGTTTAAGAAATGATTATAATGTACAGACCCCAAACATATTTTATTACATGGGTTTTAACAATAACTAAATTACTGGTTATGGAAATTTTCATAGCTATTTAAGTTAATTTTGTATTAATTTAAAACGGACTTTTTGTAAGTTTTCCCGGATTCCGTCCCTCTCGCACGGCGGGTCTTTCCGCCTGGAGTAACGGGGACCTTTGCACGGACGACATATCACCTTAAACTATCTGCGGAAACTTTAAATGACTAGCTAGAGTTAATTTAAGTTTTTTACTATTGTTATTAAAATAGTTGCTAGTTTTCCAAACTAAAAATATATGATTGCGCAAAACCTACAGTGGGCTTAACAAATTTACAATAATCAATTTATTTCTGTGGTTTTCATTTTAAATTATTGTTTTAATTGACCTCACTTTGCAAAAAGCTTTCCTGAAGAAATTCCCCGCCAAGCAGTCGTCCTTAGCCAATTAGTTGAGTACCAATTCAAGTCCCACTTTTCATGCTGAAAACATGACGAAATGGGGGATGGAAAGGAAAGTGGCTGATAAGTCACGTAGCGAGTGATTTCATGCGACAGTTTATTTGAATAACAACGACTTCGGACTGATTTATGCAATATTTTTAGGGTTCCGTACCTCAAAATGAAAAAGCGGAACCCTTATATTAGGTTCACTTTTTTGTCTGTCGGTCCGTCTGTCTAAAACCCTTTTGCTCGAGTCCCATGTGAGATATTGTGTTGAAACTGATATACGAGTATCCTAAGAGGTCTTCGCGTCAGGCTTCCAACTCAACACAAAAAAGTATTGTCCTTTCATATAATCAATTTCATATAAGTTTGCTCACCATGAAAACCTAGGGAACTTCCATTCCAGTTGACTTAGAAACTTTAAATTTCGTTCACTGGTAGGTTTTATAGTAAACTTATGGGAAAAAATCCGAAAATTACCAATATTTAATTATTTAGGATGTCACTAAAGTAGAGCCAATGAGTGATGGCACTTATGACAGCTGCATTTAGTGATGAGGTACATTTCAAATTTCGGTTAAAAATAAAAATCAAGTGTGAGTTTACTCAACATTAGACACGTCATTCAACATTCAACATAATGATACAAAAGGAAAATGTGCCAAAACCAGTGGCGTAGCTCTCGGAGGGCTATGCGGTGTAGTGCCCCGGGGCCCCCAAAAGATGTTTACATATCTAAATCGAAAAAAGTATTTTACTATCATTTATTTTCGTTTAGTTTAACTTCGTCATTGTTTTGTTTTTAATTAAATATTATTGCGTAACTTGGCGACCTCAAACAAGATCTATAAAAAATGAGAAATTAAAAAAAAAAAAAAACTTTGTTTCTATACGAATTCTATTGCACAATAAAGCAATATTCAAATCGAAAAATAATAACCGAAACAAGTAGTACATCACTATCAACAATGAAGTATTATATTTTTTAATTCACACTTGCTTACAAATAATTACGATTCTTTGTAGGCATTTAAACGTCATAGGCGCCATCACTCAGTGGCTCTACTGTAATAACTAATTTAAGGCGCTACGGAAAAAAAATCGTCAATTTTAGAACTTGCATATCTACTTCAGTAAATAATGTATTATTTTGATAAAATAGTATATTATTTTTGGAATCTGTTTCTAGGGACCTGTTAAAACAAAAACGCGATTGGAGAAATTCGGCTCGATACAAATATTTATTGAAATAAGGTCTTTTTCGACACCAATTCCCCTGGTTTGACAATTTGAAATGACATATGGATGGACTGCAATTATATTTTATTAGATGGGTTTTAAGAGTATCTAGGACCTGCGGGCCTATTATTATGTATAAAATAGACTTAAGACGGTCATTAGGTGTTAACAATAGGATTAGTGATAACAAAAGATACCTGGCCAGACCCTTTTGCGGTGTGGTATTTAGTTACATACAGATTGCACCGACGCGTGCCAATTTGAAGTGCTCCAAATTAGATAACAAAAGGCAAACATTATGAGCCCCATTGTTAAGTTTCAAGTGGAATCGGGCCATGGTATTTGAAATGTACTATATCTCTAGTTGCCAACTGGACTAGGTGCGTATCATAAAAAACATAGATATACTATTGAATTCCGATTGTCTAAGGATATGTTCGCACTTTAAGTGAGGACACAGTTCGTAAATAGTTCAATACTCACTAAAGGCAATTTTGAAAATTCAGTTTTTATCTATGTTTTTGATGATAGGCACCCTGTCCAGTTGGCAACTAAAGATACAGAATAGGGGGCTGGTTAAACAAAATTTTGATAGCAACTTTAGTACATTTATAGCACACTGTGCGTAAAATGACCGCTTTACGCACTTGTGCTATAAAAAATTATACGAAACTCGTGCGAGAAACTTTTTCTCACACTCGTCAGAAAACGTTTCATCGCTCTCGTATCGTAATATACTATTTATATTAATAAACTTTTTTGCTACTTTTCCACGAATCCGTCCCACTCGCACTGAGAGTTTTTTCGCATATGGAGTAACAGGGACGCTAAAATTTTTACATTTTATTTTGTACCGAGCAATTGATGTTCAACCCTAATATATTCTCTTGTTTCCCGCTATTCTACAACCTATGGGAATTAAATAAACCTCATTTTTTGAAAAACTCCATAGACAGAAAAAAGGAATTTTTATTTTATATGATATTTATGATATTCTTCTCTTTACTTCGGGATGGGGGGGGGGAGTTGAACCCACAAAACACCATTCTCGGTACATCTATGACACAAATCAACAGTAACCGCATACACTGCCATGAAACGTTCTTACCTTTTCATACGCGAAATAAACAACTAAGTTTTGCCGCCTTTGTTCCCATACTTATACCGGGATTTACCTGCACCCGAAGGGAATATTACGGCCATAAACTAGGAGAACGGAATTATTATGGAAAAGTCCCTCAAAATTGCATGAAAAAATGAGTCGAAATTACGGTTAGGTTGAAAGAATCGTAAAAATCGTAAGTTAGGATATGAATGGCGGTTTCTGAAAGTGCTCTAATAGTCCGAGAGCTCGTGTCAAAAATCTGCAAGAGCTTAGGAAAGGCTCATGTCCTAATGTAAGGTCAGGTTATACACCTGATGGCAGCGGTGTCTTTGCGGCTAGAGTATTGTGCGGTCTTTACCTTGTCAAAAATCCTTGTTGTGCGGTCTTTCTGATTATGCGGACGTCCGCATAATATTTTGGTAGACCTTTAAATGTAGCTATCGAATCCTTGTGCTCTGATTGGTCGACTGGTGAAATCTGGGAGAATTTCAATGGGGTGGCGCACAACCAGTATTTCTGTCAAGTTGAGTTAACACATGCAAAAATATAGTTTTAGTGTGTAACCACCACGTGGCGCTACCAGTCCAAAAAATGTATAACTTAGTATGAAAATGATAAAATGCGGACGTCAACGTAGGACCGCACTTTATACAAATAACGAACCAACCTTACTTCCTCGTGTGTAAAAAACAAATGTTAAAGTAATCATCTTAAAATGCGAAATTTAAAATAGGACCGCACTTTATACATAAATTGAATTCACCGTACTTCTTGGTGTGTGAAAAATAAATCTGAGGTAAGGTAATCACCTAAATAGAAGTTTATTTTTTATCCACATTTATTCTGGATAGTCAGTAAGTGGTGGCGTTGGCGGTCGCGATAACGGTGAGGCAGGGGGTGCTAAGAATCTCCGGTCGAAAGGTTACCAACACCGGCGACTCTTTTTGGCGACGTATAATGCACGGACGTTACGGAAGGACAGACATCTCGCTGAGCTCGAGTCAGAGTTAGGTAGAATAAACTGGCATATTCCCCAGCTTTGGAAGTCCGACAAGCGGGTAAGGACATGAAAACCCTGAAGTCAGGACACCTGCTATACTATCGAGAGGGCGATCAATTGTCTATCGGTGAAGTTGGCGTGCTGGTCAACAAAGACCTCACTAGCAACGTGTTAGTAATCGGCAGTGTCTCCTATCTGGTGGCATATCTTGTTCTCAGACTTAACAAGAGATATTCTCTTAAAGTCATCCAAGTGTATGCCCCCACGTCAAGAGACCCCGATGATGACGTCGAGGCCATATATGATGACATTACTAAGGCCAAAAATAACACCACCAAGACACATCATACCGTTGTTATGGGGGACTTCAACGCCAAAGTGGGAATACAGGAGTGTGGTGATTAGGTAATTGAACCACACGGCTATGGCTGTAGAAACCCTAGGGGCCAGATGCTGGTTAGCTTCCTTGAAAGCCAGAGGCTCTATTTGAAGGGCCCGGTGGAAAATGTCCCTAAGTTAACTTAGGAACATTTTTCATTGGACCCTTCAAATCCGTCTTGGATAAAAGGGGCTTCAGTACCATGATCTTATGATCTGACTACGTACGTCTGTCTATTCGTCTGTCACCACAGTTCCAATTTTCCAAAACGGATCAAAGCATTTGAAGAACCCAGTGAAAAAAGACCCTTAGTCGACTCAGGGACTTTTTCCACTGGGCCCTTCATTTGATGAGTTCATTCTTCAAAAAGAAGCCCCAAAGGAAGTGGACCTGGCGAAGCCCCGATGGTAAGATAAAAAATGAGATACACATTCCAAGTGCACAAGCACATATTCCAAGATGTCTCCGTGATCAATAGGTTTAGTACCAGTAGCGATCACCGACTTATCCGAAGCATCTTGAATATCGACTTACAGCTGGAGAGAAACCGTCTGATAAAGTCTACGATCCATCCTTCTCTGCGCCAAATCGCTGCGGGATCCCAAAAATTCTAAATGGACCTTCAGAACCGATTTGCCTTGTTGGAAACCACTGAGGACGTCGACCAGCTTACTAACAATTTTATGAATGTCGTGCGCAAAGTTGGCAGGGCTTATTTTAAGCCGGAGCGAAAGAAAAAAGAGTGGAGAGAGAGAGTCTTAACAAGTCAAATCAGGACGACAAACGTGCACCTTTGACCCGCCACTATACCGATGAACTCCCGGATGTCGAAATGGAAGAGATTGGGATAGCTCTTGAGCAGCTAAAAATAACAAGGCGCCGGGTGAAGATGGCATCACAACCGATTTCCTGAAAGCTAGAGGTTACCCTATACTCAGACAGCTACAGGACCTCTTTAATGCCATCATTCGCACCGGAACTACGCCAAAGGAAGGGGACAAAATGCTACTGAAGAACTTTAGGCCAATCGCGCTCCTGAGCCACACCTACAAGCTTTTCTCAAGAGTTATCACAAATCATCTCGCCCAACGATTCGACGACTTCCAACCTCCAAAGCAGGCTGGGTTTCGAAAAAGCTACAGCACCGTGGACCACATCCACACGGTAAGGCAGATCATACAGAAATCACAAGAGTATAATCAGCCTTTATGTCTAGCGTTTGTGGACTACGAGAAAGCCTTCGACTCCCTTGAAACTTGGTCTGTTATGCAGTCGTTGCAGCGATGCCAAGTTGACTGGCTTTACGTGGAGATGCTGAAATGTCTGTATGATTCCGCTTCCATGTCCGTCCGACACAGGCCTCCCATTGGGAGGATATGGTGATATTGGTGATATTGATCACGCCATTCTTGGCGGTCCTCAGTCATCCTCATCCAGCCGCTACCCGCAATGTCCTTCAGATCGTCAGTCCAGCGGGCACGAGGGCGGCCTACGCTATGCTTTGCTGTACGTGATCTCCATTTAAATGCCTTTTGGTCCCAACGGTTATCATGTCGGCGACAAATATGGCCAGTCCACTGTCACTTCAACTTACTGATTTAGTAGGCTATGTAAAAGGTACTTTGTACAGTTTGAAATTTAATGCTATACCGATACTAAATATCGTCGCTTTATGAAATGGAACGGTCAAAGGGTGGACAGGGAGTGTAATTTCGTATACAAAACCATTATAGTGCGAATAGTGTGTTATTCCGTACGTAAGACTACCAAAGTGCGGACGGAGCATATAATTTAGTACGGTATTTAATCAAAATGCGGTCGCTGTGTAATTTCGTTCACCAAACCAACAACGTACGGACGTTGTGTTATTTCGTACGTCAACCCACTAAAGTGCGGACTCTGTGTATTAACGTCCGCAAAACCTTTGTTGAGCGGACGGTCCGCACAAAATTTTAGGACCGCACAAGCCGTATTTTTGACAAGAACTTTGATTGCTTGTATCTCTGTCTCCAGTGAGTGTTAACGAAATTCTGTTAGATGTTCATGCTAGAAAAAGACAGCCGTACATCGTGTAAGCGAATACACTCGCCTAAGTCAACGGGAAAGGTAGGACCGCACAATGAGGATTTTGGTACAGGTCCGCACAACATTTGTCCCGCGAACAAGGGTGCACTTTATAGTTTGTTTTATGCATGGAAGTTAGTTGCACTACAAGCAAAAAATAACCACTTACAGAAGGTTTACTCTGCAATACTAGCGAAAACAGGCGCACGCACACATAGGCGCGTACGTACGTACGACGATCTCGGATGAAGTCGGTCGAATGCCAATATGAAATTTTGCCGAGATCATCATATGTACGCGTCCATGCATGTGTGCTTCTGTTTTCGCTCCGTCGTCGAGTCGACCTTCTGGTAGTATCTATTTTGTGCTACAAGTGTTTCGTAATAGTTAATAGTAAGAAAATGCTGACGGTTGACGGTTCCCGGCGATTCAGCACGTCACAACAAAGTTTAAAATGCGCCGCCGCCGCCAGGTGTTCCATAATACACTACCTTGCGAGTGGGTGCTAATTCATGTACAGCTTTTATACTACAACATATTAGAACAAAAGCCTTTCCTAAGTGTCTGCAGTTTTTTGACATCAGCTCTCGGACTTTAAGGTATTGCGTATTTTATGGATTTTATGGGCGGATGTTTGGGTGTTCATGATCAAAAAGCTTCCGAGGCATTTTTTTTCATATATTTCCATACTATCTTAAAATATTTATTTCTTATTTGTCCAAGTTTTTAGGGCTCTGTTTGTCTGTGGCAAAATTTAAATGTTGCTGTTCCAAAACATTAATTAATTACGGACAAGGGACTGTAAAAGGAAATAGACTATATGAAAAAGGTAGACTGAGATATATTTTTATTTATTTTTTTCATTACCGTAAATTCCTGCTGTCTTGTATTTTCTTTTCTTATCCCTTAACTAAAGTAGATATAAGTACTTTGTATAGTATACGTTATAGTATGTAACAGACATGATTAAAAATAAAGAAAAGGAAAAATGTAAAAAAAAAGACATGATCTTACTAAGTTTCTTGCCCTTCTTCCTAGCAAGATTAATCGAATGGGAATGAGTTAGGCATGTATTTATATATGTAACCCATTAGTATAAAGTATATAATTATAGATTTTACCTTTAATTTGAATCGTATATTATACAAGGTGACTTTTTAATCATCGTCCAAATTCATACTGGAGGCTTGATAAGTGATCAGTATCTTGGATCAATAACAATTTTTGTGTAATTTGTAAAATGAAATTTCGGCTTCCCATAGAAATTCACGATTCCGAGTGAATCACTATATGGGGAGTCGAAATTTCATTTTACGTATTTTACAAAAATTGTTATTGATCCATGATACTGATCACTTACCAAGCCACCAGTATGAATTTGGACGATGATCAAAAAGTCACCTTGTATACAAGGTGTAACAGAAAGCTTTAACCATATTTGAAGAGCTCATTCAGTCAATGGTATAGAACAACTTTTACAATGGAGCCAACCCTGAAATTAAAAAAAAAATCTGCCCTTCCATACATTTCAGGCATTGCATTTTTCTATGAAAAGGTTATTTCTATACCATTGACTGAATAAGCTCTTCAAATATGGTGACACCTTTCTGTTACACGTTGTATATATATATATATATATATATATATATATATAGTATATTTAATTTATGCAGCAATGTATATATATATATTGTAAATATAATTATATATATGTATAAATATACTTCCCTTTAATTAAGTTCATGTACGTTATTATAAAAGTTTATTATGTGTACCTACTTTACAAAATAAATTATTTATATTTGCGTTGGAATTTGGTAAGTAGATGCAGAAATACATAAATAAATCCGGAAAAATATCCATTCATGAAAACCGTGGCCGTCTCGCTCAAACGCCATAGAAAAAAACCTTAGTTGATTGTGACATCTTTGTAGATTTGTTCTCAATGAAACTTTGCACACATTTCAAAATAGAATAGCATGTACTATGTCCGTGTAAACTTCAATTAAATAAGAATATCTTTAATGATTCCCATACAAAACAAAAAAAAAGTTTTTCTTTTATAATTTAGTTTGTCTTTCTCGAGAAAACATAGTATAGACGCATGCATAGGCAATTATTGGACATGTTAAGAGCATGGGTGACCCGAGATTGAGCACCTCATTTTAAATGAAGTGAATTTTATGACGTTTCAAAATTGTTTAAAATAACCGGAGCCGGAGCTCTGAACCGAAAGGAGAATGCTCACGAAGTATGGAGAAAAAACCCAGGCCCGGCGCAAACGAAACGTATCTCTGATTGTTCATAGTAATGGGTGATAAAATAATGTATAGGGGGCATCATCAAAATCGATGGCTAAATGTAAGAAGTTGCTATTTGTTTATTGGCAGGGGTAATATTGAGATATCTCAAATAGTTATTAATAGTAGTTTATGCTACAAGGGCGAAAAGGAATAAACTACTAGGACGATTTAAAACACGAGCGTAGCGAGTGTTTTAAACGTAACCGAGTAATTTATTGCTCTAACGCCCGTGTATCATACTACGTTTTTCAATGCATATTGTGAGGAAATAAAACAAATATAATCAAAGAAAACAGTTTAATTATTAAAGTTGAAAGTTACATTGTAACAATTTTGCAAGTTAATGATTGGCTGAAAAGGACTGTATCTAGAGCCGTTAAACAGGGAAAAAAAGTATAACATTTATGGTACAAAGGAAAGATTGCGGGTTAGCCAACTTCTCGTAAATAAATTAAAAAAAATAATAATAAAGCCCTAGGGCAAAATAATTGACTTTCTGTTCGGTTTTGATGCATAAAAAGTGGGCCTTTACGAGCATATTTACAATTAGCATTTTAGATAATAAAATTAAACGCTTTACATTGAATTTGATGGGTAAATGTAAAAAATTGCTATTTGTTTTATGGCAGGGGTAACTTTAAGGTACCTAGACATAGTTACAATTGGCATTAATACCTTGACATTGACTATGCAAACATCTGCTATCCCCCTTACTCTTTACAGTGAACCTACTAAAATCTAGTATCCTGTAAGTAAATGTAGACCACTTGTATAATGCACATAGGAATCTTCGCCACTGTTCAGGTTACTTTACGTCAAGGTCACGTGGTACGTCTGGTTGCTCAACTATAGATTTCTATGTGCATAATATCATCTTTAAACGCACTTTATGCCAGTTGTAACTATTTTAGGTATTTTATGTTACCCCTGCCATAAAACAAATAGCAATTTTTTACATTCACCCATCAGTTTTAATGTAAAGCGCTTCATTTTGTCATCTAACATGCTGATTGTAAATATTTTTTAATACTATTTGAGATACCTCAATATTACCCCTGCCATTAAACAAATAGCAATTTCTTACATTTAGCTATCGATATCGATGATGCCAAATATGTGGTATTTCAATACACGACTATACTTAAAATCTGAGATATATAATTAGCGCTGGGCTTTGGTTTCTTTTGTATTACCCCTGCTATTAAACTAATAGCAATTTCTTACATTAAGCCATCGATATCGATGATAAAAAATATGTGGTATTTCATTAAATATCTATACTAAAAATATGAGATATATTTCATTGGCGCCGGGCCTGGGTTTTTTTTGAGCATTCACCTTTCACGCCCTCTCGAAAATCTGAGTTTGTGTAAAATAACTCGGCTTTTGGTTTAAAATAAAAACACGATTTGTTAAACCAGCTAGATATTATTCAAACAAATTTTAGAAAGAAACAACCAACCAAGTCCTGCGGTCGATACTCGAGAGAACATCAGCAAGAAGTCTAAAAGGTTACAAATGATTATATTTCAGTAAATAAAGTAAATAAATGAGTGAATAATGAGTAAATTGACTTCATAAATGTCAAAAGAATTTAGGTGTATTTGTTTAAGGCGATATGTAAAAGTTTTAGCGTCCCTGTTACTCCATATGCGAAAAAACCCTCAATGCGAGAGGGACGGATTCGTGGAAAAATAGCAAAAAGTCGGTTTTTTATTAATATAAAATGTGCTAAAGATGCTATCAAAATTTCGTTTAAACAGATCCTAGAAACCGTTAAAACCCATCTAATAAAATATAATTGCAGTCCATATGTCATTCTAAATTGTCAGACCAGGAGAATTGGTGTCGAAGAGGACCTCATTTGAATAAATATTTCTATCGAGCCGAATTTCTCCAATTGCGTTTCTGTTTTAACAGGTCCCTAGAAAAAGAATCCAAAAATAATGTACTATTTTATCAAAATAATACATTATTTACTGAAGTAGATACACAAGTTCTTAAAGTGTCGATTTTTTTTCGTAGCGCTTTAATCTCTGTGTGTATCCTGATTATTGAAACAAAATCATCCAAAGACTGCCATTTTATTTTTATTTGTGTCATATTCCCCCTTAAGTTATTAAGATTAGTCTGAACATGACGATACAAACATCTAAAGCTTTTTGAATGCAGCTTTAAGTTCAGCTGGGCTAAATCTTGACCAGCTCTATGGGAGAGCGCTCGGCTGCTCTCCTAAGGTTCAAATGCCTGCGGTGTAATTAATTTTCGGAAGGCAAGTTAAGGCGATATGTAAAATTTTTAGCGTCCCTTTTACTCCAAATGCGAAAAAATCCTCAGTGCTAAAGGGACGGATTCGAGGAAAAGTAGCAAACAGTCGGTTTTTTATTAATATAAAATATACTAAAGTTGCTATCAAAATTTCGTTTAACCAGCCCCCCTATTCTGTATCTTTAGTTGCCAACTGCACGAGGTGCCTATCATCAAAAACATAGCTAAAAACTGAAATTTCAAAATTGCCTTTAGATGGGTATTGAACTATTAACAATCTGTGTCGTCACATCAAGTGCGAAAATATCCTTAGGACATCGGAATTCGATAGTATATCTATGTTTTTGATGATAGACACCCAGTCCAGAAGGCAACTAGAGACACACAATAGGCCCGCTGGTCCTAGATACTGTTACAATCCATCTAATAAAATATAGGTAATTGCAGTCCATATCTCATTCCAAATTGTCAAACCAGGAGAATTGGTGTCGAAAAAGACCTCATTTCAATAAATATTTCTATCGAGCCGAATTTCTCCAATCCTGTTTCTGTTCTAACAGATCCCTAGAAAAAATCCAAAAATAATATACTATTTTATCAAAATAATACATTATTTACTGAAGTAGATATGCACGTTCTAAAAGTGTCGATTTTTTTCCGTAGCGCCTTAAACTGTTGGTCCTCTTCTACATGAAGTACGGCGATAGGGCTCAAGCACCATCCATCAGTTTGAAACGTACTAATCGTCGATGAAAAGTGGGTGTACCAAGTGTGGACTGTAACTTGCATATTTCACAGTTCCCACCTACACCCCATTGAGGATTCATGTCATGATGATATGCTTTTCCTTCGTTGCACGAAAAACCAGTAACATTATTCTCTAGGTAAACTGTTAAGGCGCTCATAAAAGGAAAAGTCGGTAAGTAAAATAACTCATAAAGAGTGTTCTTAAGTAAATAAGGGGTAGATTGTTTAGGTACATTTATTTTTACAGCCAAATTTCGTGTAACGTAAACTAAAACTAGCGCAGTAAAATGGAAGATATGCCATGGACGTATGATAGGATATGGTATACAAAACTTGTTTGAATCTTGACAATAAAAACGGTGGGATACTTTATCAGGGATATGAACTCAAATAAAAGTAAAATACATTTGATTTATATGTGAATTGAATTGCAATAAATTATTTTATTTACAAAGTATAAAAAACACCAATAAAAAATATTAATAGGGATTCGGACTACCCATAGCGGGAATAAACTGCGTCATTTTTGTAACTTCTTCCATAGAGCAAAACATTTAGTTTGGACCGTATAAAACCCTTTAAAAAAGAAATATTCTACTCCAAAAAAATTTTTTTAGCGTCATGCTGCTTAAGTGTAATTAAGGACTATATTTTTTTTGGAATCAGCTTAAAGATACATTATTTTGATATCGTCTTGCAAGCTTTGCTTATCGATTTGGAATATAAATTCTTACTTTTCTTAGACTCCCATTAAATCTTCTAAGGTCCTTGATTTCTTTGAAAAAATATTGCGTGTGTGTTGGAACAAAGATATTGTTAGATTAAGTCTAAAAATATTCTACTCGTTATCTCTCTGGTATTGGCTTCGGGAGCCTCCGTAAACCACGTGGTTTTATTTTGTCCTCATTAAAACCCCCTTACTTCTCCTCAGTGGCGTGCACAGAACTTTTTGCTGGAAAAGCAAACAATTGGTCAAGAACAACAATAAAAAAAATATAAAAAAATTTAAATATCACTTTGAAAAAAAAAGTTTTGTATGACGCCAGGGTAGACAATGTCTACCCTAGAGTGAAAATTTCCTATACAAACTTTTTTTTTTCAAAGTGATATTTAAATTTTTTTATATTTTTTTTATTGTTGTTCTTGACCAATTGTTTGCTTTTCCAGCAAAAAGTTCTGTGCACGCCACTGCAGTTCTCCTAACTCTTCCCCGTTAGCAAACCACATGGTTTATTTACAGTAGAGACCGCATCAAGTAAGACACATTGGACTTTGTGCCTATCTTTTATTCTTCTCTGTAGGGGCTAATGTCGTACTGCAAGTGTATAGCTTGATGTGGTCTCCACTGTACTACCTATAAAACTGATTTAGAGAAAACATATGATGCATCCACATACTCCTACCTCATTTCCAAACAACGCATTATTTCCGCGAGATATAGCCAAGGAGCCATAGCGCCCCCTCTAACCCGCCAACAAACTTAGACTCCCTACTAAGCTTTTAATACCGAACTATAAAGCTGATTTTCGATAAGCAGGGCAGTCATAAAGACGTGGCAATTCAGTACATAGTTAAACTCGCAAATTGTACGGAAAACCGACATAGTTGCTGTGCTCCCATGTTGATTGCATTAATACCGAACTTTGTTATCGCATGGGACGTTGAGCTTTACGAATGTTTAAAAGATGGAAGATGTTGTTTTAGGAAAGTGCCATGTTTTCAAAGCTGTTTCGTTATACATACAAATACATACATACATCGTCACAACATGAACGTGGTTTAAAGGTGTTTTCAATGCAAGTGCTCGTAAAGGCCCACTTTTTATGCATCAAAACCGCACAGAAACTCGATTATTTTGCCCTAGGGCTTTATTAATATTATTTTTTTATTTATCTACGAGAAGTTGGCTAACCTGCAACCTTTCCTGTGTATCATAAATGTTATACTTTTTTTCCACTGTTTAACGGCTCTGGATACAGTCCTTTTGAGCCAATCATTACATTGCAAAATTGTAACAATGTAACTTTCAACTTTAATAATTAAATTGTTTTCTTTGATTAAATTTGTTTTATTTCCTCACACTATGCATTGAAAAACGTAGTATGATACACGGGCATAAGAGCAATAAATTACTCGGTTACGTTTAAACCACTCGCTACTACGCTCGTGTTTTAAATCGTCCTCGTAATTTATTCCTTTTCGCCCTTGTAGCATAAACTACTACTATGAATGTTGACTTTGAAACGTGAATCACAGTCCACACGTACGCCCACGTTTCATCCACGATTATAACGTCCCTCGTGATAGTTGGTGAGCCCTATCGCCGTATTTAGATTGAAGCACATTTGTATCGATTCTGTGTGACACGATTTAACTCATTTGGGAGGACTAACCTTATTTTAAGCGTTCGTTCTGTCATTGTCTTTTCGATACAGAAAGAAAAAGTAAAATAATACAACAAAACATTCGTCCCTGAATTTCTCATTTAGAAACATAACAGAATTTTCATTATTTATTTTTCGTGAAATACTTACTCATGACTCTAGATAAAAAAAAAATAAGACTAAAAGTTTTTCTACTAAAATAAAGATTTGTGACTCAGTGCGCCACCTGAAGATAATATATACTTAGAATTCAATTATAATTTGTATACTTTACTATCTACTAACAAGGCATGGATAAGTGATACAAGAAATACAAAATGAGTAAATAAACATAAACAAACATAAACAAAATCAAAATGTTTTTGATTAAGAAATGCTACTACTCTGTTGTCGAATATTTAAATGGTAAGGATATTTTATTCAATTAATTGTATTGTTAAATTATTTAATTATTTTGTATTTTTGAATTTTAATTATGTACTATTTTATTTTAATTTGCATTACATTGTAACTGATATTAGATTTAATTGTAAATAGATAATAATGTCATGCATGTTCTAATTATTTGCAATACCGACAAGGTCGAATATGATACTCACGAGACACATTCCTGCAGTCAAACTGTTTATACAGTTTTAAAATATAAGATTTGTTTCCTGTGTAATAATTTAAATAAATAAGAATAAATAAATGTATGTGCCTTTTATTTTTAACACCATTGTAAATACTCATATTCCGCAATAAAGATTTATGATTTATGATTTACAAAATAAAAATTCCGCATTAGTGCGGAACCCTCAGGGGAAGGGTCTTACTCGCACTTGACCAATTTATTTTTAATAGCTTTAATTTTAGGTTTAGTGCTTCTGCTGCTGTTCCTAAAACAAGAAATATTTTGCTATCAAAATAATTTTGTTTTGACAGCACTACAACTAAAATAAAGCTTTCAGAATCGGCTTTTGTACCTCCTTATATTAATTGAGAAAACTGTTTATTTTTCTGTACAAAACAAATCCTAAGAATGTAACAGTACTTAAGTACCTTTAATAGTTAACAGTTGCCCTAAAAACCTATAGTAAATCGCTGGAAGTTAATTTGCAGTCTTCTTGAACTCACCTTGTCAAGATGAGAAACCTTTCAATCGAAAATCACCTCTATTCCAACTACAAAAGTACTAATCTATTTTTTTCAAATGGGGTCGTCGCGTTTAATGGAGGTGTAAACATAAATTATCCAATCAAGTGATTCCGTTATGCGCCGCAAGGTGGCGCCGGCGATCATTAGATCGTCTACAAACTGCGCTTGCGGCGACGACATGACACTGCTTTTACTGCACCATCATCTTATTATTATTTTTATGAAGTTGTCGTTGAATAGGTGATAACGGTGTGCCAGGATCGTAGCAGATGGAAATTTCTAGTCTCTGCCTACCCCTCTGGGAGACAGGCATGAGTATATTTGTTATCGTTGTGAACAAAGGTCCGAATCATTAGTCCCCAAATGTTGTTTTGAGATACCTATTAGACATGAAGTTTAGTAGAAGAGCTCGCATTATAAGATAAGTCCCGGGCAAAGTCTTTATTTGTGTTGGAATATGAAACAAAATGTAATAATACAAGGGACTTCTTTTATGGCACCATCCATTTTTTTTGACTTAGGCTTTTGACATTCCGAGACTTCTGAGATCCAGAATAAAAATAGCATGGATGAAGTGTAAAATACTGTATACGATGTTATTCTCATACTAAATGTAAAAAATGGACGGAATTTGTCTCTTCTTCTTGTCCTAAACTAGATCACTGATTATCTGACAAAATCATACATTTAAACGTCTAAAAACATGATGTTCAATTAACAAAACCAATGATTATTTATTAATATATTTTCTTCGCTTTACCATGGACGAATTGGCTTTACACTGTTTTCCTTTGCAGATGGATAGACGAATAATAATAATTTTAATTATTTTTAGTTCTTAATTTACCCTATTCTATAATATTAGATTTGTAAAATTGTTATGTTTCTGACTGACGGACAGACGAAGCATCAATACCATCAATATGTCTAGACGGATGAATTTAATGTTTTATTTTTATAAAACACAGTTAAATGAAATTTTTGTGAGATATATTTCTGGCCATTCGGATCTGACATCCCGAAATATATCTCACAAAAATTTAATTTAACTGTGTTTTATCTAATTATAATCATTTAAAAAGACAAAAAGTCAATATTTAATATGTTTTGTTTTCTAAATGTATCCACCCGCTGTTGAGTATAGGCCTTGTCTTATTGACGCCATTTTCGTCGGCCTCCTGCCAGCCTTATCCATTGCCCGCCAACAGCCCTGACAATATCGTGTCTCCATCGAGCCACATGGATTGGTCTACCCACTGAACGCCTGTTCCTGCTCTAGTCCACCGTCCTTCATTTCATCTCAACGTGTTACAGAAAGGTGTAACCATATTTGAAGAGCTTATTCAATCAATGCTATAGAACAACTTTTACTATGGAACAAATCTTGTACCTAGAAAATTACTAGAAGAATGCAATACCGCTCGGCCGATATGTATGGAAGGGCAGACTTTTTTTTGAGATTTCAGTGTTGGCTCCATAGTAAAAATTGTTCAGTACCATTGACTGAATAAGCTCTTTAAATATGGGTTTGTTACACGTTGTATATTTTCCTTTGTACTTACCTGCCGACAGATGGACGGAAGAAGATTTGCCGAGGCAACATATAAAGTTTTGATTTCCACGGAACTCTAAAACATATATTTCTGTCTCAAGTGTTAATTTCAGAAACGTCACATAACTCTTTTGACATGAGAAAGAACACGACTGTACTGATTTCTTGATTTAGAAGCTTTCCATAAAAAGGGTAATTTGAATAAATGATGTGTAAACTTGTCCGTGCGAAGGTGTCAATTATTCCGTTTACCCTTAAATATGTGTGTCAGTAATCGTTTGTGAACTCCAAAGCATCGCATAAAATTAGGAGGACAAATCGTTTTTTTCGTCTCCGATCAGTGTCGAAAATAACTTTGTCTCCCTTTTGTATTTCGTTGCGGTTTAGTTACGTTCAAAACGAGATCGATGTCCTCTGTAATGTAAGAGTATAATTCTTGTAGTTCATTGTAATGAATTCATTGCACTTTAAGTGTGTAAAATACTAAAAATATTCTTAAGAAGATGGCATACCGTAGCAACTTTTTTTATTACCCGTCCAGCACAATAAGTCTAATGGCAAAGACCTTATTTGCTTTTCATAGAGGCGATTATATGTTGGCTCTTTGGCCCCCTTTGTTTTTTGGACGCGTAATACTAGTGATCACGCAGCGAAACAACAAATTGGTGTGTTTTTAGCTAATACTGAAATATTTTGTAGGGGAAAAAATATTGGATTTAGGTAAAGTCCCTTCATATTTCTATTGCATATTTTATAAAAAAATAATCAAGTTGATTTCTTAACCGCGTTTTTGAAACGAACGTTTGAAAACCAAAAAAAGAGGGTGGAAAACATATATTTTTTTTGACAAAAGTATAAATCTTAATATATTATTTATAGGTGCAATCTCTAGATAAAAGATCGATAAATCAAATATATTTTGTTCAATATGAGGAGGAGAGACCTAGTTTCTTCCAATGAACCCTTGAAAACCTGGTGTTGTTGATTTTCTAGCGTTAGGTGTCCCGTTAATAAGTTAAGATTATGCCTAGCAACGAAAACAATTTTTCACAATTTTGTGGACCACCATTCTCGTTTACAAAACCACTAGGTAAGTACAAAATCTATTAAGAGGATGGCATACCCAAGCAACTTTTTTTATTACCCGTCCAGCACAATAAGTCTAATGGCAAAGACTTTATTTGCTTTTCATAGAGGCGATTATATGTTGGCTCTTTAGCCTCTTTTTCTTGAACGCGTAATACTAATGATCACGCAGCGAAACAACAAATTGGTGTGTTTTTAGCTAATACTAAAATATTTTGTAGCGAAAAAAAATTATGGACTTAGGTAAATACCCTTCATATTTCTATTGCCTATTTTATAAAAAAAACAAGTTGATCTCATAAACGGGTTTTTGAAACGAACGTTTGAAAACCAAAAAAAGAGGATGGAAAAAAAAATTTTTTTGACAAAAGTATAAATTTTAATACATTGTTTATAGGTGGAATCCCTAGATAAAAGATCGATACATCAAAATATATTTTCTTCAATATGAGGAGAGACCTAGTTTCTTCCAATGAACCCTTGAAAACCTGGTGTTGTTGATGTTCTAGGTGTTGCTAGAACATTAATTTTAACTAAAATTAATTAATTGAATTTTTTTTTTACAATTTTTTGGATTACCGTTCTCGTTCACAAAACCACTAGTTGAGTCCAAATCTATTAAGTACTAGGCGGTAGCTCAGGGCTAGTACACTGGCCTCTCAATCTTGAGATCCAGGTTCGATCCCCGGTCGGGCATGCACCAATGAGTTTTTCGGAATTTATGTGTATTGTATTTATGTATTTGTTCTTACTTACCACTTGCTGAACGGTGCAGAAAAACATCGTAAGGAAACTTGCATACCCTAAAAAGTGTGTATTTGTGCCCGAAGTACCGCGATGGAGCTCACCACTCATCACGTTGGGACGTAATAATCGTCGGCGAAACGCGGGTGTACCGAGTGTGTCTGTGACTTGCATTTCACAGTTCACACTCGGAACACCTCTGACACCCTCTCGGGGATTCATGTCGTGACGATGTATTATTTACGATGTAAATTTTATGTAGTTTATTATTATTTTTAACTATTAGGTATCTACTATTAATTTAATCTTGTTTCTGTGTAAGTATTATCGTGCACAATATGGTTGCTGGTTTGCTGGAAGAAATCTTATTATTGAGATAAGCACGCCGTTGTACCTAACTTTTATTTTACAAGGTGAATTTGTGAACAGCGTCCAAATTCATACTTGAGCCTTGGTAAGTGTTCAGCATAATTAACCAATAACGATTTTTGTAAAATTCATAAAATAAAAGTTCAACTCCCAGTAGTGATTCACTCAGGACTAGGAGTGAATTACTATGGGAAGTCAAAATTTCATTATACATTAATTTCACAAAAATTGTTATCGATTCATGATTCTCATCACTTACCAAGCCTCCAGTATGAATTTGGACGATGATCAAAAAGTCACCTTGTATAATTTAGAATTAAGTTTTCTGTGTGCAATAAGAATAAATATAAATATATATGTATACTTTGTAGTAACTCGTACAAATGAGTACCTACATAAGTGCCAAAAAGCACTTTGATATCGTTAAATTTTGCAAATCCAAAAGTAATAATAATAGTAGTTTATGCTACTAGGGCGAAAAGGAATAAATTACGAGGACGATTTAAAACACGAGCGTAGCGAGTGTTTTAAACGTAACCGAGTAATTTATTGCTTTTACGCCCGTGTATCATACTACGTTTTTCAATGCATAGTGTGAGGAAATGAAAACAAATATAATCTTGTGAACTTTAAATTATGATTGGCTCAAAAGGATTGTATCCAGAGCCGTTAAACAGTGGAAAAAAAAGTACAACATCTGTGGTACACAGGAAAAGCTGCAGGTTAGCCAACCATTGCAAACAAATAAAAAAAATAATAATAATAAAGCCCTAGGGCAAAATAATCGACTTTATGTTCGGTTTTGATGAATAAAAAGTGGGCCTTTACGAGCACATGCATTGAAAAATATTTTAACGATGTGCCAATGGACATATAGAATGAACCTGGTGTTAATCATTAACAACATTGTCTGTTATTTGTTTTGCAATATTTAGTTAGCCACATGTGATGCTATTTTTAAAGCTCAATATAATATCATAAATGCATTCGGTATTTAGAAGAGGAAACAGGGGTTAAGTGATCTTTAACAACGAATATGTTTTTAGTCTAAATTCTTAGGCAACGCGACTTATTTAAAATTATTTAGACCTTAGTAGAAATATGTCAGATTTTTGTTAGACAATTTTATAAACTCCCAAACTGAATGAATACGGGGAAAAAATTTGTACAAATTTTATATAAGTTATATGAAGTGACTTCAAATACTATATAATTTAAAGTCTTGCTTACTAGCCAAGAGTCAACTTCGTGTAAAAAAATTTGCGATTCAATTTCATAGTCTTAGAGATTAGACTATCATCGTTGTTCCTTTATGGTCTTCAAACAGAGAACCAAATTAAACACTGACGGAATCCTGTTTGTGTGTAGTATTCATGTCGTTAATTCTGTTAAAACTAGGAGGGTCGCCTCTCTCCGCTCCACTTTGCTCGGCTTCTTAAATTTATTTACATGTAAACCTAACACATTCTTTCCCACTCTGCTCGTTTCCGCACCTTTTTTTGACTTTTGGTGAAAGGTTTTTGATTACATACTTTACGATATGCCCAATTCTACAATGGGCCACGACAGCCATGAATCCAAGAAATCGCCCCAACTTTCCCACGTGACCAGGAGTGGCTAAAACCGAAATTCACAACATGCAGTTTCGCCTGTCATCGCTGTCATTAATTCTCATTAACTGCCATAAAACTGCCACTGATGGCACCAGCACAAGTAGGTACTATTTCCAGAAGTTGTCTGTGTATCGTCGCTTTTCTTATCTCGTTGACTTAAGAGTTTTTTTCACACAAAAAGGTGCAACTTTGAATGTGCTCGATTGAACTAGTAACCAGCAAAGAGGATGCCATATTTATAATGTGTGGTACTCTTTGATATGGAATTTGCAGCAGATTGAAACATCTTCCCAGACCCAGACAAAGGCAGTCTGAATCTTCTAAAACTGGTCTGATATCCCAATCATAGTAATTATTGAGGTGAGCAGTTTGTTTTCACCATTAATTCTAATCAAGTTTAATTTAATTCTATAATCAATATTTTATAATTATGTAAATATACTGATAAATATGATAATACAAATATAACGTAATCTCAAGATATATTTCGGGTCCGACCTGGACCCGGCATCAGTTGAGTTTTAATAAATATATATATATATATATATATATATAATTTTATAATTGTATATTTATAATAATATATATTCTATAATCAATGTTTTAAGCTTCTTCTTTCTAGAATTTTGACTTTCAGTTTAGACAATTTTAGCCAAGTCAATGGCCTTGCAAAGATTAGCCAACAGTATAGTTACTTTACGGTCTTGATGGCAAAAATTTCGCTTAGGAAATTAATATTTGCTGGAATTATATTTTTGCGCAAAGAAAGGAACGTTCTAAGTGTTTTATAAACATATTTTTAGGCAACAGAGGGTTCCTTTAGGGCGGAACCCTAAATATTTAATACTTAAACATATGTTTGACATGTACTGAAATGAAGCGGCATAAAAATTATTCTGCGAAACGTCGTAAAAAGCGTTTTGAGGACAGATTCTGTTTGTTTTGATGCATTTATTTGCTGTTTTAGATGGCACTGAAAATTTTCGCAAAATAAAATTTCCGACCTATTTACGTACTAGCTCCGCCAACTACGAGTACCTACAACTGAGTAACTTTATTAACTGAATACTTTATTAATAACTGAATAATTTATTAATGATAGAAATAATACATAGTAACCTACATCCCTGTCATTTATGGTCGACTGGAAGACATTTCTTTCAGATATAAGTCCGCATTTGCCCTGTATTTCTCTTAATTCTAATCTGCATTTATTTGTGTTATTTGTGTGCAATAAAGTGTTTTTTATTATTATTAATATGCGAAGAGTGTTGTGGTTTTTCCTAAATTTGATTTTAATGTGAAAAACTGAAGAAACGAATTGTAAATTCACCCTTATTTCTCGGTTTTTTGTCCACTTGCAACAATATTAACTATTGCAGTGTTTATCGAAACAGTAAAAAAATATATAAACTTCCAGGTAATAGTATAAAATGTTATGGTTTTCTTACCTTTTGGAAACTCATTTCATTAAAAAAAAACACAATTTTCGCACTGGTAAGTCGCAGCGACTAACGTAACATCCATGTTGCTGTGTGAGCCAATAAGAACTTTATTTTGATATGGTTTAGTTTGAAATTTCAACCACAAATCGAACTGCTATTTTATTGTGACGTAGTCACCTTAATTAGAAGTCCGTTCGAAATGAAACCGTTGATGATGTCTGTCTGTCAGTCTGTAGAATAAAACTTAAAAATATTTATACCAATAAATACTGAAACAATGACGTCACATTTGGATACGCAGATTATATTTACCTTTGCGGATTTTTCATTTGTTACAATTTATCATTTTTTCTATGATCATTTTCTAAGCACCCTACATAGACATAAGAAGCTGTATAGACACACCACCCCGGGTTGACATTTCGTTCATCCGGCTATTTTCCGGAGGTCATCAAAATATACGAGTAGCTTTATTGTTCTCCAGGGCCCAATATAGGCTCATTAATAAGCCATTAAGTCGCGAACTTTATGTGTATCCCGTGTTACCGTGTTTTATGATACTATGTCAATGTTTTGAAGTTTAAGGTTGTGTATGCGAGGGTGTTTGTGTGTGGGTATTTAGGGATAATAATTTAATGATGATCATAAAATATTGTGTTATTAATTAATACAGTTGAGGCCGCATCGTATGCGGTATGAGTATCGCATGTCAAAATATACAAACGCGCATAGATTTTCTTTGCTCTATTTATAGAGAAAACGTCGATATTTTGTAACATAGTTTTGAAATTAATTAAGTGGTTTTATTACAAGAATTGGCCTCTTTTTTCCGTCAATATTTACGAAAAAGTGATGTCTTCCATTCAACCTTCAGTGACGTCATCATCACAAATTTCCTTCAAATTTCAATACGAAAAAATATATTTCTTGAACGCATCTTTAAGTTTGGCAAGGATTGGACCATTCATCCTAATATGATTACGTCACTTCCTGTAAGTACTAAAATACTTATAAAATCGGTTTAAAAGCACGAAAATATATATTAGGGAAAGTGAAAAACTTTACATGATCAATGAAAAATTGGTTTGATTAAAACAACGTGATTTGATAAAAACAAGTGTTGTAGTTACTCATCTTTTGTTATCCAAGTTTCAAGTTTCAAGTGCAGACAATCGCGAGTATTAATCATATTGATAAAAATACTAATTTTAATATATTTTATTCCCTTATCCAACCGGTTTCGGATTTAATCCATTACCAAGGGTTTAAAGGTGAATTTTATATAATTACGTGTGATAATGTAAATGTAATGTAAATGGAAAATAGATCGCTTACCTAGTACATTAAGTACAAATTGAATATGAATGTGTTTATTGGAGACATACCATAGGTAAATGTTCTTACAACTTCATTTTAAACTTTGATACATTCTGTTGAAAAACTTCGTACCTATCTACACTGCATTCTTCTAAACAAGCAGCGGACTTAAATAACAAATAAAAAAACTTCTTGTGTTTTTTAATATTAAAAATAACTATGTTTTGTCTGCAATCTGCGTAACTCTACATAAAGCTATCACAGGAATCAAACAGGATTATGCCTATCCGACCCAGTGAACCATTGCAGCCGGTTCGCCGTCAATGCGAAAATTTGAAACGTTTTAAATGTTCACACACTGTGAAATTACCTCTCATCGCCGCTCACAGCTCGGGGCGCGATGATGTGAGATATTCCGAACATGTCATTTTGCGCGTGGCTTTGCTTTTTCGTGAAATTTATAGAATATCAAGGCCGGAGGCATTGAGATTCAAATTATTATTCTTTTGCAACGGCAGCTCAGTTGATAAGACCTTGAATTTGATACCCAACTTTGAATCCTGCTGGTTGATATTGAACACTATAAAACTAAAATCCTAACAGTCAACTTGTTGTGGCCGTAGTACAGCCAAAAGCCCTCTATCTCTTTGGAATGAGGAACATTATATGTTTTGTGCTTTGGGACGAAAAAATCGTCAGTGAAAAGAATGTGTTAGAGTAGTTTATTGTTCTAGTGGCAAAAATCTCAAAAACCCATCTAACACCGTCGAGAAATTATGACGCCACGATACGATTTTCGTTATTTACGATAATTCAAATAATTATTATTTCACGCTGATGGAGAGACTGAAATCTGAAGTAAGTAAAATCTGTTCTTTTAAAAAGTTTTCTCCGGACAACAGAACTTTTTAAGAAATTTATTTAATAATGGTTAAATTGGAACAGCCCAATTCGGCGATAAAGCCATTTCAATTTAATTACATTGAGCTTATATTGACGTAATATTATGTGTATTTTAAAGGGTTGGATATGACTTTATTATCTAGTTCAGTGAACTTTGATATTTTGATGTGGATTACGTTCATTCAAATTTACTCACCAATATGAAACACTTTTTAATTTTAGTATAAAAAGCTATTCATTATTAAAGACATTTTAATTTATATTGGAGTGGTTTTTGGGCATTATAACTATTTCTTGGCATTTCGTTACAAATTTACAGAATCGATCCTAAACTTCAAGCTAAGTTGTATTCTGGAAAATTAGAATAATAGACTTTAAACTTTCTCTATTTTCACAAATTATGAGTATGATGATGATTCAGTGTTTTTAACAAATTATCCCCTAAGGTAGTAAAGTAGTTAAATAGTAAATAAGAGATGAAAATTTGTCTGTTTTTTTTTGTTTTGTAGCTAAGGCCATAGAATATAGTATTGAGCCTCTTGATAATTATTGATTTTCGATAACTATTGATTTCTGGCACGATCGTGCCTCCTGCCACTTCACATGTTTCAGGGTTCTTGTCAAACATAGAGGAAATGGTTGTTTTCCTCTATGTTGTCAAATCATCACCTAAATTAATGGGTTAAAAGTTTGTGTAGGAAACTAGTTGTTTTTTTTTAAGTTAAAAGCATGAAAAGTAGGTATTAACTCTAAGTTTATTAATTTGGTGGTGTAGCTCCACTGTGGAGGTACCATCATCTTACTTTGAAACACCCTCGAAGTAATTCGAGTAAGAGGACAATAAAAAGAGTAAGAGGACAGCTTATATACAGGCAAAAAACCAGGAGGCCCACCATGCCTGGGACCGATGGATGGCGGTATATCCATTTCTAATAGCCGGGCCTTATATGGAACAGACTGGTGACGGGCAGCGGCGTCACTGGTGCGAGGGTTCCGGAACCGCGCTCACCAACCCGCCTGCCAACCGTGTGTGAGTATGGGCAATTCTTCCAGGATGACCGCCGGAAGTGGCAAAGTCCTGGAAAGGCTTTGTCCAGCAGTGGACGAACTAGGCTGATGGATGGATGGATGGATGGATTATTAATTTTAAGATAAGAATGATATGTTTCAG
The DNA here is from genome assembly GCA_934047225.1 of Ypsolopha sequella. Classification (NCBI taxonomy): domain Eukaryota; kingdom Metazoa; phylum Arthropoda; class Insecta; order Lepidoptera; family Ypsolophidae; genus Ypsolopha; species Ypsolopha sequella. Next base: position 2,774,276 of record OW204002.1, on the reverse strand, counting down.
TGTTTTTGGAAGCCTAGGAGGGGTAAAATAGAGGCAAAAAGTTTGTATCAGAATGCTGTTATTCTAAGGTTGAAATCAGGGGACTTAATTTTCAAACTATTCATTAGAGAACCAAAGCCGCTAAAATGTAACTTTCGAAGAAGCTGTTTGTGATTGTTGATTTAAACTATTGCGGAAATTATTTGCGGTGATACTAATATTTTTGTCAGTTGTTAGATGCTTTAAATCTTTGGAAGACATTGTTTCTATTCAAAATCCAGGCGTACGAAGTCGCGGGCAACAGCTAGTTTCATTGTCATCACCTAAACTCCTAGAATCATAATTAATCCCCGGGTACGTATCGATACATTCCCGAAATCCTCGAGTCAGCTAATGGGTTCAGCTCAAGTTACATGAAACGATCAAAGGAAGGGCAATTTCTGAATGCTTGGAGTTTATAACTCGGTACCCTTTGAAGGGATTCAAGAAGTCTGTGGTAGCTGGGAGGAGCGATGTTGGAGGTCGGTAGAGATATTTGAATACAGTTTTTGAAACTTACTTATTTATTAATTTTGAGGACAAAGATAGAGGTCGGAATACATTTATTATGAAATTAAACATTTTATACTTCTTTATAATTAAAAAAATATATTTGTATTGGATAAACGAAAGGTGACAAAATTATGATTGTATACTCTACTTGGGCTTGATGGCTCAGAGGACTCATAACTAGACATCGGATTTTATGCATTTGCATATTAGCATATGCAAATGCATATAACTCTCTAATTACGGCGTTAATGCATATTTTAGCCTTTTTTCCCAATCGTGCATATTTCGTTTAGTAGCCGGAGGTACGTATAGGGACCTAGGCGACGAAGACGTGTAGGGCGCGAGCGCATACTGACTGACCAGTGCGTGCGTACGTTTTGTCCAATGACGTCAGTTTATGTAGAGACGTCGTTTTCGGCATACAAATTGCTACTGGGTGACAAACATCACAAAATTGCACTCGAAAATTTGGAAAAATACTTAATTGTATATTGTCACAAAAACTATGCATAATTTTAAGCATATTTCGCTGTTTTCGTACCGTCTTTAATTAAAATGTATAAAAATAATAACGGTTTTTAGTGCATATTTCGGCCTTTTAGTGCATATTTGCATGCATATTTTGGCACTTTGTTAGTGCATGTAATCCGATGTCTACTCATAACTAATAAGTAGTATATACAGACGTCGTGACCATATCATAGAACCATTTCAAGATCTGATTGGGCAGATCGTAAAGTATGAAATCAAAAATCTTTCACCAAAAGTAAAAAATAAGTGCGACGACGAGCGAAGCGAAGTGGAGCGAGGAGGAGCGTGTTAGGTTTACATGTAAATACATTTACCAATCCCAATTTTAACAGAAATACGATATAGCCAACCAGATCATGAAATGGTCAATTCTACGATATGGCCACGACAATATATATTACATTATATATTACACACAAACTCTCCCATCACTCACACAAACACAACTCAGACTTTCAATAGTTTGTGAAACACAAATACACATACATATCTAACGGCAAAGCTTAAATTCTATTGTAATTTTTTAAACTATTTTTTTTTTGTAAATTTCTACTTTTTATTAAGAATTTGATTGTATGATTAATACTTGCGATTCTCGGCACTTGGTGAAACATCATCATAATCTTGATAAAAACACTTGTATATTTATTTAACAGTTCCTTGATAATGCCGTAAGGCGAAACCGGTTGGATTAATAAAAGAGTGATAATGGTATCAATTCGACATAACACGTCTTAACTTATTTGACAGAACTAACCTTATTTTAAGCGTCCTGTCTTTTTCTTTCTTTATCGAAAAGACAAGGGCAGAACGCTTAAATTAAGTTTAGTCCTGTCGAATAAGTTAAGATGTGCTTCACCGAATCGGTATCATTGTGAAACAGTACAAGTGTTTTTATTAAGATGTTAATTTGATTGTACATTTAGTAATTAATTGTAGCTTGGTTGGGTTAAGCCTAGCTCTCACAAAACAATGCTAATTAGGGTGGGTGCTAGTGCACTACTGTTGTTGTTTCTGTGAAGAAATTTTATTTTATATATTAGTTTTTTGACAGGGATCCTTTTGCCTAACCCTGCTGGTGAGCTAGTATTCATGGCGGCCTTCTCTCAATATATATATGTTTAATGAAAGTGGGACGTTATTGATATCTGGTTGTCTGTGTGCGCAAGCAGATCCTTTTTGGACTGATACCAGTGGTTATTTTTTACGTCTAAAAATAAAATTCATTCTTTATTGTATCAGCAATGTTCAATATTATGTATGATTTTACTGAATTTCCCATTCTCAGTAGGTTCTAATAATCGCCGCCAACTTTCACTCGAGCAAATTGTTAAACTAATGTGCCAAATGTCAGCGTTACTGTGACAAAGTTCTATGTTCAGTTTAATATAATTGGGTTATTATTAATTTGTCTGAATGGGTTATTGGTTTGAAGCCTGAAGTTATTTCCGATCATTTATTAGCGGTAAAGTTAGGTACTTCTTTTGTTTGATTAATGAAATTATTCGAACCTGAGGGCAGTTCGAAGTTTAATATGAGTTAGAAACTAGCGAAGTTCTACTTTTTTAGTTTTATTAATAAATTTGTAAATAACTTTTTCCGCAACTTCACGTGCGTGGATGTGTCTTTCAATAATCGACAGTTTTCGGCTTTGCAGTTATTTTATAAACACACGTATGTGATTAACTATCGTTACGTGTGCAGAGCCCAAATCAAACTCATTTAAGTAAAATAAACCACGTAATTGTAAATTCACTAGTACTTTCTGTTGTAATATTTTGTTGTCTAAATACAATGTTGTAGACTTAACACAAAAGTTTTGTACAGAAATAGACGGGAAACATTATCGCATTTATTCGCATTATTTCTCTAAATACCTGATTTAATTTAAAGTGATAATAATAACGCAAATTTCTGCCAGTCATAACCTTCACTTCGCATTGCCTTACGTATTACATATTATCATCATACTTATGGATTTTCCATGCTCGGCAAATGTCTACAAAAAGCGAGCTGCCCTTTTCAAGCTTTTAGGATTCCGTACCCAAAGGGTAACCAACAACGTCTGTCTGTCCGTCTGTCTGTCCGTCTGTCACCAGGCTGTATCTAATGAACCGTGATAGTTAGACAATTAAAATTTTCATAGATGATGTATTTCTGTTGCCGCTATAACAACAAATACTAAAAAACAGAATAAAATAAATATTTAAGGGGGCTCCCATACAACAGACATGTTTTTTTGCTTTTTTTTATAGATAATAGTACATTGGTACGGAAGCCTTCGTGCGCGAGTCCGACTCGCGCTTGGCTGGTTTTTTGGTGTCGCTTTCGTTACTCCATAGTCGATCTTTTACTCTATGCTAGATACATCTATGAGTTAAGGCGCCCTTATCCCAGAAGAGTGACTCTCTGTCATTTTCTTTACGTGTAAGGAGTAAAGAAAATAACCCGCTTTTGTACTTTTTGTTGTTTTTATCGGTTTTTAAATTGTTTAAAAATAAGGGATATGTTTATTAAAACCCACTTATGTGGTCGACCTAGAAAATTTAAAGAGCAATATTACCAGATATGTTTTGTTAATAAAAGAGTGGAATTATGAAAATGGCATGATTTGAAAGGTCTTATTACATGCTGTGTTCGTGAATTATTTCTATCGAGCAAAGTTTATCTGATCGTGTAACACATGCGTGGAAGACCTAGATAAAGGTTCAAACTATATTGCATATTTTTTTTTTGAAGTTTTAGACGATATTTGAAAGTTCTATTTGACTTTGAAATTACTGATTTTGGGATAAGAGCGCCTTAATGCTATTTCGCTTAAACAACGGTACTGCCCTAAATCCTGTATAGATTTTCTACTCAATTCGTGTTTATCTAATACACACTCACGTACGAGCCAGACTAGAATTGTATTTGTTTTTAATTAGCTGTTTCCAACTCTACCCTGTCTATGGATTTCGCAGAGTACTCAGTAATTGATAAAATACCTACCCTAAATGTAGAAACACATGACTTTATTGCTTGTATAGCAATTGTAAGGAAATACGAACTTTGCCGAACGGTGGCGAAGATTTATATGCGCATTATTACTTTGGGAGCACTGTACTCGTCGTGTCCCAATGTCCCAGATTATGTTACGGTTTAACAAAATACTATTAGTTATGTATGTAAGTAATTATCAAGGCATTAATTATGTAAACACTCTGTCACACATGAAAATTTTCTTCTCAAAAGTTTTCTACTCTCACTCCATAAAGCGTCCAAGTCGCACGTGCTCACAGACGGTTCTGCAGCGTCCATGATCATCCAAATCCCAAAAGTCCCGACCATAATTCCGCCCATCAGTGTCAAGTTGTAACATATTTCGAGCACGCGTAAAATTCCGTAATAGCCCGCTTTACGCACCTTTGTAAAGGGTATTCCACATGTGTGTGGTGCGGGCTTGTGGCAATGTGTGGCATTATGATTGTTAAATTTCATTTAAATCGATGCTTATATCAGTAAATTACGTATTTTGTGACAGCCATTTTTAAAGGATGTAGGATGTATGAGCCATTTCACATTGTCGCGAACTTTTGAATGTTGCAATGTGAAATAGCTCACGCACTACAGGAGTTGAAAGCACATTTCCCACTATAACGAACTGTCAGATTCCTCATTCGCGAAAAAAATATATCCTTTTAGGTTTTCAAACCCCAAAAAAATTACCCTCCCAGCTCGTAGGTGGCATCGATCGAGCCCCCGTACGACATTCCCGCGTGGAGCGCTCCGGAGCTGGTGGTCAACTACCCAGGAGCGCTCAGCCCCATCCTGGAAGAGACCGGCCATCAGCTCTCCGCCTACGAGAACGATCGCATCTGTGAGTACAGCAAGAGATTTTGTACTTTATTAGAGGTTTTGTACTGCTGAAAGGTGAAGGAATACATCGAAAGTAAACTTGCCGCGAAGAATTGACACTTTTTGGGGTAATCTTACTACGTTCAGTAAGAAGCTACTAGTTTGATAAATTAGTATAACATTTGCGGAATCTTTTTCTAGATTTCTCGAATACAGAAACGCGATAAAAAATCTTTCACTTGATAGAAATAATTACTAAAATGAGGTCTTCAAACACACGCTTTCTCATAGTTAATTATCATGTACAGACCACAAACATATTTTTTTACATTGGTTTTAACAATACCTACATTTCGATAACTGGGAATTTTTCTAGTCGTTTTAGTTTTTTTGTTTAATAAATAAAAAAAGCATTTTTTTATCTTTCTCCCTGAATCGGTCCCTCTTGCACTGCGCGTTTTTCCGCTTAGAGTGACACTGCCCGTTAAAAACTCGATGCCTCACCTTAACTTTCTTTACCACTGGGTACCAGTTACTGGCAAGTGGCATACGGGCTCGTGTAGTGTGAAGGTCACTTTAGGGTTCCCGAATAAGGTTCCCAAAACCCACGGAGTGGACCCGAGTTATGTCGTAAACTAAAACTTGAGTTATTAACATTCGAAATTGAGATGCGTAACGACTTCGCATAATTTAAATTGAAATAACTTGGAGAATGATAAAAGTTTCGTCTCTAAGATACAAATTCTATGTGAATGATTTTAATTTTAAATTGAAGTTTATTATAATGTTTCAGCTAGTGGTTTGTTGGTAATTGATATTTTATGAGAAAGGAGAGATGTTTAATTTAGAATTATAATACTGCGGTGAATAATTTATGTTTACTTAAGCTTTCTGCGAGCATTCAGAATTTGATTACTTTCATATTTTAGCTACAAATCTAGTAACTTCAGTTCCAAGCAAATTTTGGGGTTACTTTATAAGTTGAAAGCCTTTATTGCGAATATTGTCTGTATACAGCAAAGCTCTAAACTAGCTAAATATAGTGAATTGAACAGAAAAACTTGTACTTGAGGAATAACCTTCCTTCTGTGTCCTCTTTTAGATACAACTTGAAAAAATTTTACCTCTCATCTCTCTGAATGACTTACTGACTAAGCTACTGTTTGTCTGTATATATGTATCTGTGTATTTATGTATCTATTTATATATTTTTATGTTTAGGTTATAGGTTTAAAATAACTTTTAAATAATATTATGCACTGATTTAGTTAAATTTCCAAGATAAAAATGTTTTTATGTTTTCCCAAGGTTTACTGGAGGAAATTTCTTAAAGGAATAAGTCCGCCCTTGCCTTCTATCTGTTCTTTGTGTGTATCTTGTCTTATTTGTGTGCAATATGGTGTTTATTCATTCATTCATTTATTAGTTCATTCATAACCCAAAGATTTCAAGAAATTAGGAAAGGAATGTGCTCAAAACCATGCTGAAGATGCGTCACCACCGTTCAGGTGCCAAAAACATTGGTCTATATTATGAAACCCTTTTTAGCCCTTTGGCAATGGGGGTCGAAAACTGAAACATTTAATAACTTTGACTGATTTAGTATCGCAATCGCCTGGAAACTTTCTCAAGTTTATCACTTGGTTCAGACGTAACTTCAACCTAACTTCCATAGAATTTTAGGCAAACTCATCTTTCGATTACGTCATACTTTTTTTTATTCCTTGATTTTTGTCAATGGTTAATATTATGTAGTTCAATGTATTTTTTATTTTATTATTTATACAAATCAATACAACGTACATTTTATATACTAAGAAAGCGTAAACAATTAAAACAAAGTGTAAACCTTTCAAATATTCAGCTTGAAGCGCGACAGCAAATGGAAAGATACGAATTCTGGGAGGCTTTTAGCAATAATTATGTCGCAGTCAAAGTCAAAAAAGATGAAGATGACATTCGTGGAGATGTCAGTGGTTCCATTTATAGTACTTGAGTTCTTACTTAGCTGAGTAAAGTCATTCTATTTGACACTTGTTGGTATAGAGTACCAAATGGAAATATTTTCAGGTGACATTTCTAATAACGGGTGGTAATCTCGATCATTAAAATTTTATAGGGCGATTCCCAATCACTGGGCATTTCAATAAGGAATATTCCTGGCCATAACTTACATCAAATTCGTAGTTTACGCTTTCAATTATCGCTTTGTGATAACACTAGAAAATTTTTAAATTTATGAAAATTTAGATGGGTTAAGTTAAGGATCCCTGAATATTAAATTATTAACAAATGAAAAGTGCACGGAAAGAACGTGCTATGTCAGTTCAGAAAATACTTTAACAGTTATACTTTAACAAAGAGGCGAAAAAAAATAAAAAAATAAAACGGTCATGTGCGAGTAGGACTCGCACCCTGAGGGTTCCGTCCCATTAAATAATTTGAACAGAAATTACAAACTTATCACTATAAATTGTATGAAACAAACCTGCAAAATTAAGTTGGTTAAGTATTTGGGGACGTCACCCTAAAACTACATCATAAATCGGAGTTTTCAGTATTTGTTGTTTAAAAACAAAATATTAAACATAACATACAGAAATGACAAATTCCCAACTACTTTGGTATTCGAGATAGACCACGTAACAAAAATGGTCTAAAAATGACAACATTGATAACCTCCCATTTCTTAATTTTCGTAAATAAAAAGAAATAAAAAATGTATTTTCAATCTAATTAATGCGTTCTAAGCAATAAAATCCGAAATTTTGGAGTAAAAAAAAATTGTTTTGGCCTAAATATTCGTGTATGAGAACCCACCCCGAAAATAATATTCGGTTTTGGGTCAACATTTTACTCAACATATCAAAATTTCAGGTTTCTATCTCATTCCGTCTAAGAGCTAGAGACCCGTGACATACATACAAGCAGACGAACAGTGGAGTGACATTATATCGCTCCGTTTTGCACTTTGGATACGGTGCCCTAAAAATTGTCTGTGTGCAAATAAAAAATGATTTCAAATTATTTTTATCATTTATTATTAGGTGGTGTTTATATAAAATAAATAACTAGATAGATAAAATTGATATCGCAAGTTCTTTCCGTGCTTCAAATATTATTATCTCTCCCCTTGGATGGTAGTGTCGGTCATCAATTCATCACACTCATTATAATTTTTTATTTAAAACTTGTTACCTACATATTTATGTATATAAAAGGTGTAACAGAAAGGTGTAACCATATTTGGAGAGCTTATTCAGTCAATGGTTTAGAACAACTTTTACTATGGAACAAATCCTGTATATCGAAACAAAAATTACTCGCTTCATAGGAAAATGTAATGCCGCTTGGCCAAAATGTATGGGAAGGGCAGATTTTTTTCAAGATTTTTGTTTTGACTCCATAGTAAATTTTGTTCTATACCATTGACTGAATAAGCTCTTCAAATATGGTTAAACCTTTCTGTTACACGTTGTATAGATATCGCTTTTTTGATGGCTCATACATACAAGCACCATAAGTCTAACAAAGTTAGAGTTTAAAAAGAGACAAAAATATCTACCATCGACGAAAAAATATTAAATGCTTAAATCTAGATTTTATTTTAGATTTTTGTACAAACGGCGTCTGCAAAGGTATGAAAGAGAAAAATATATTTCCGTAGATCCTTTTAGAAAAGGAACTTTAGAAATCTCATTTCTTGAGTTTTCTTTCAACTTTAACCTTTCAAAACTTTTACAACAGCGAATGTTCGTTCACAGCGTACAGTGTAAATGAGCCCACTGGGATCCCTTCTTGGATGCACTAGTTGTCTCCCAAAGAACAAAAGAGAACCGTTTTTTTATGTTTTTTCTTTAGTACATTTTACAACTTTTTCTGTCTGTTACTCGTATTTTGAATTTCAAAATAGGATAACCATGTTAGATGTTTTTGCGTTTAAAACAGTTACTGTTGTTAACATACAATTTTAACAGAAACAAAATATATCATCACGACATGAATTCCCAAGGTGTCCCGGTGTGAACTGTAAAATGCAAGTCACACCCGCGTTTCACCGACGATTATTACGTCCCAACGTGATGTGTTGGGCCCTATTGCTGTTCTTCGGACACAAATACACGCTTTGTAGAGCGCTGAAATTGAATATTTCTTAGTATTTGTATGGTTCTTGCACTAAGATACATGGAAAATATTGCTTAAAAAAATAATTTATGGAATTTTTTTTCCGTCCATCGTGTCCATGTGAAAAGTATTATTTTCCGCAGACCCAGCGACGTCGTAATGCAGTGCGCGCTGATATGAACGTTATTTCAATATAGTTACAAATATCGACATTTGTACCGACAGAGGTCGACACAAGGTCGTTGGTGACTACCTGCCCCTTAAGTAGGTAGGTACTACACATAATAAAGCCGATTCTGAAGGCTTTAATTTTAGTTTTAGTGCTGTCAAAACTTAATTTTCTTCGATACAAAATAGTCTTTAAGAGTTAGGATTAGAAGCTAAATTTCTTTGGAAAATTTTAAGCTTTGACAGCACTAAAACTAAAATTAAAGCCTACAGAATTGGCTTTAATATGTACATAAATTCCGAAAAACTCATTGGTGCAGGCCCGACCGGGGACCGAACCTGGATCTCAAGATTGAGAAGCTAGCGTTCTACCGCCTGAGCTACCGCTGCTTTTCAGTGAAATGACTAAAATTAAGAGGATGGCCTACCTTAGAAACTTTTTTTATTACCCGTCCAGCACAATGAGTCCAATAGCAAAGACCTTTGCTTTTGAAAGAGGCGATTATATGTTGCCAATTGACCTCTTTTTCTTGGACGCGTGATACTAATGATCACGCTGCAAAACACCAAATTGGTGTGTTTTTAGCTAATACTGAAATATTTTGTAGGGAAAAAATATTCGATTTAAGCAGAGTCCCTTCATATTTCTAATATTTATTTTATGAAAAAAAAATCAAGTTGATCTCTTAACCGCGTTCTTGAAACGAATGTTTGAAAACCAAAAAAAGAGGGTAGAAAACATGTTATTTTGATAAAACTATAAATCGTAGTACATTTTTTATAAGTAGAATACTTAGATAAAAGATCAATTATTCAAATATTTTTTTTTCAATACAAGGAGAGTCCGAATTTCTTCAAACAAATCCTCGAAGGTCTGGTGTTGTTCATGCTCTAGGCTCATGTACAGTCTTAATATTAAGGTTTGTTTATAATTTTACAACTTTAAGACTAGAGTCATGATGACGTCATATCATAACCTTAAAATAATGTTAATATTTATATACTTTTATTTTCAAGCCAATATAACGGGTAGAGTTTCATAGCTTGGTCTAAATTTAGACACATGTTTTTAGCTACACATCCTTACTGAAACCAAAATTGAAACAAATTCTAATCAACCCCAAAGCAATATAAAACCTATTCCTCCACCACAAAACGGTTCATTGAAAACTCAGGTGCAATCGTAAAACCTTCGAACACGCAATTACTCTGCTCAAAATCGTAAAAACTTCACAATAACGGATCATCAAATTTCCCCGCCCGCCCCCGCCCGCCCCCGCCCTAACGAGTCCGTTAGCCGCCTATAAAAAGTTCGCATATCACCTGGCACACTATAAAACCACTTTTTGACATAAACATTTTACTGCTCTCAATGTTTTTCATAAAAAGGGGACTGGCCCTCGTAATAGTGCAGGTAGAGACGCGGAAAGCTTACTAACTCATAAATGAATAAACAAAATATTACCTACTTTGTTTGTAAGATAGGTTTTCCTACTATTTTATTTTAGATTCTTGTACTTGACTGTAGAATTACTAGTTTTGAATGTATAGCTCAGGTAAGGAAATTATTTTCGATGTCAAAACTATTGATATTTTTACTATACGTTTAATGACTTAGTATAGTACATTACGATACGAGAGCGATGAAACGTTTTCTGACGAGGCACGAGCACGAGCCGAAGGCGAGTGCTGCAATCACACGAGTCGAGAAAAAGTTTCTCGCACGAGTTTCGTATAACTTTTTATAGCACGTGTGGAAAAAGGTAACAGAATTAAATAATAATACTTCTGTCGTCGTTATTGGTTCCCACAAGTTTGTATGAAGATTGCCTTGGACCATCCACCTTAAGGGCCTTACTATTGCCAAATGGGTACTTTCTAAGGCCTACTCCTCGTTTATGGCCAAACCAAAAATAATAAAAAAATGTATTATGAATTATCAACTCTTAAACAACATTTGAAACATTTTTCTTTTTCATACCACCAAAACTTCTACATGTATTTTTTTTTACTGAATGGTGTTTTTGGCTTGAATTTCATACTGCTCCTAAGTGGCTTGGCCGATTGAATTCATTTATGCTTTCATAAATAGATAAACTTGATAGCTATAACCGTAACATAGGATTATTCAATCAAACAATCACGTCTAAGTGAAAAGTATAATTTTCTACTATTTCACTCTATCAAGGACGCAGCGAACGTCGTAACAGCCACTATGCATTGTGCACTGATATGATTTTTATTTCAATTTCGTTTCCGTTGATATTCGTACTGACAAATATCGAGCTGTTAATTTGGCGACGGTAATCGCCTTAAGTACATACAATCAATTTAGGCGGCATTATTAGCGATCTACACAAAAGGTCTACTTTTTACGAGGACCCGAGTTTTATAACATTTGCTTCTCACCGCTACTGCTACAATGTCCTCGGTTCTTTCCTGTTACGTATTATAATTCTTATATTGTTAGTTTATTTTTACTTTATGCATATTAAGGCTGCGCCGAGCGTAGAACGATTAGACACCTCGCTTGCTCTCTTGTGGTCGTTTTTTATCGTGGTCGTTTTTATTGAATTTAACAGAAAAAAACATATTTAATTTACCAGACAGAATTTTAAAAATGTGAAACGGCCCAGTTGTATTTTATAACGTTTGTGATTGTCTTGAATTGTGGTTGAGACAAAATTCGACAGTTAAGTTATTGAAATTACTAAAACCCCAATATCTTTTTTAGATTTTGGGCCTACTTTTAGATATATTTGTTTCTTACACCATAAGTAATTTTTAATATTCGCTGCGGCGGAAGTGTAGATACATTCTCTGTGATAATAAATATATATTTTATTTATTTATCATTGAAATATTATTCAATAAATCAATTTAACAGTGACTATCGTTTAAGATTATTTTGCTCGGCGTCCTCTTAAGGAGGCTATGCGAATTTTATTTTTGTCACTGTCATGCAAACACGAAAACACGCTCAGTGCGAGAGGGGCGGATTCAGGGCGGAAGCGAAAAATGTTAGTTTTATAATTTTTATAAAAAAATCTAAAAAAGCTAGCAACATTTCAAAAATCAAATCTCTAGATATTGTACACCTAATAAAATATGTTTGAGTTCTGTATATGGTTCCTATTCGTCAAACGAGGAGAAAAAGTGTGTTTGAAGACCTCATTTCAACAATTATTTCTATCGAGGAAAATTTATCCAAACATGTTTTCCAATTTCAAAACCCTAGATTGTATAGTCAAAATGCATATACCAGAAGTTTATTAAATTTTTTTGTGTATTTCATGAAATACACAGAAATAATCACCCGTATTTTTTTCGCATATCGCCTTAAGGGGGAACGATTCGTGTCTGCTACGAAACGCACAAATTAAGATGGTTCTTCTTATTTTTGAATTAAAGATATTTAATAAATGTGATTTATGACATTTCGCGAACATAGTTTAATGCCAGTTAGGCTTTTCAGGCAAAATTTTTTCATTCAATGCATCACTTTTTAAATGAATGGGCACACAAATTTAAAACACGCTTTTAAGTTTGTGTGTCCATCCACTTATTAACATAATAATCAAATTCAAATAGTTTATTTTGTAAAGTAGGTATATATAATACACATACATATTACACGTCAAATTTAATCTAATAAAAATATATGTTAAAAAATAATAAATGTAGATGGACTAGATTAAAGGTTTATTTAATTTATATAGCAATATATATACGATTAAAATGAAAGGTAAAATATATATTATACAAGGTGAAATCCAATCAACCGCCCGAACCCTACCAGAGACCCGGCCAGTGACCAGGAACAAGGTTCAATGATCACCAACCGAGCCCCCAGCACGAATCCAGGCGGCCGACCAAATCCCATCCTATATACTACATACTAATAGGTTACATATATAAATACATGCCTGCCTCCGCCCATTCGATTAGTCTTGCTAAGAAGATGGGCAAGAAATTTAGCAAGATCATGTCTTTTTTTAACATGAAACTTATACTATACAAAATACAAATGACTTATATATACTTGAACTAAGGGATAAGAAAATATAAGACAGTAGGAATTCAGGTTAATCAAAAAAAGAAAAACATATATATCTTTGTCTACCTGTCTCGTATAGTCTATTTCCTTTTACAGTCTGTAATTAATTAATGTTAACTCCTTAGAGGAATCATAAGTTAGGAAATTATACTACTTAATAAAATTATAAACTACTATCATGACAATATATATTTTATATTTCTTAGCATTGAACTTAAAAACTTGCAAAAATTAAAATAAACAGTAATAAATAATACTAAAATAATAAAAGGAAGAGTTATTTAAATGGAGTTTTATTTTGACGGGTATTCAGTTTAGTATGAAAAAAGTGCTTCACTTTGATCTTAAATGAGTTTACATTATTCACCTTTTGTACAGCAAGGGTCAAACTGTTCCAGAGTCGTGCAACATGAACAGTAAACGAATCATAGTAAAAACCTGTTCAGGAAGTTCCAATGTTTTCATATTACACAGCCGCATCTCTCTACCGTGATGGTAAAGGATTTAATTGAATTTCAAATTCAATGTTCAGTTTCGACCAACAGTTTACACTAAATATCCGGGAAATACGGACGGACGGACAGACAACTGAGTAACATTAAAAGGGCTCGGTTTTACCCTTTTGTTTCGGAACCAAAAAAAAAATGTACGTTATGTTCCTAAAGGGGCATTATTTACCCAGGTAAATACGTTGGGGAGGTACCCAAGCTAATATAATATGTGAAGAGAAAAATGATAGGCGTTTTTCTTAGCCCGGCTGAATGATTACCTTTTCTTAGGTAATTTTGTATCAAGCTTTTCCGCTTTCCGAGTGATCATGAGGCTTCTTTCAAAAATAATATTTAGACATTTTATATAAAACAAAGCTTTACAAAATTAATAGTAGCTGACTTCAAATTTAACTGTAGTGATTCACTAAAAAGTTTAGAATAGTTATTTTCTCAAACAAGCTTGTAATACGATCATAATTTAAGTAAATAAATATTGAAAATCGACCCTTAGTCTTTTAAATTATTATAATTACATAGGAAAACAGTTAAATTAAATTTTAGTGAGATATATTTCGGGCCATTCGGGCCCGGCATCAGTCACAATCACGGATCATAATGTAAAGAACAAATCGAACTTCTAGTCGGTAGTGGGCTGAAAATCCATAACTTTCGTGTTATTTGAATATGGAATAAGGTTTTGTTATGTTTACTCACCAGCAATTTTCAATGTACAAAGAGGTTTTATTATTTAATATTACTGGGTAAATACAAATGAGATAATGCAAAAAAAACATAACGCGCGAAACTTGAAACTTGTTTTTATAGCGACATCCATCGGTTAGGATATTCTTAATATTTTAGATAAAAATAATATTAATAAACAACAATTTGTTTACTTAAAATTTGTTTCTAGTTGGTCTTCTCTAGTTTGTTATGTACTCTAAAATATTTGGATGAATGATTATTGATTAAAATGAGTTCAAACGAAGACATAGAGTCCGATAAAAATATTTTGAACGAAGCACCAGACAGTGAATATCTGGACGTCAAGGTAAGTGTTATTTTAGTAGTCTCTAGTAGAAATCTTTACTACTAAAAGTACCAAGCCTATCAACTTTTGAATTGTAAAAGTAAACATGTATTTTATTAATTGTTTGACCCACGCATTGTTTGAAAAAAATACCTACAAAAATTTGGCGGCAATTGAGCATTGATGGACTCACGTAGGTGTGCCTCGGATGCGCCTTGGCCCACATTGTCGCGTTCAACCACCAATGCCTAACCTGTCGGCCGCTGCAATAATCTACGAATACTGACCGATGGACCCATAGTAACACTTTCACCGACTTCTTTCTTCCTGAAACATAATATTATGTTCTCTTGAAGTCGGCGCCCTCGTATTGATTTTTATGTTGCTATATCGTAGGGAATACGTCGACTTCTAGATTTATTAAAAATCTTTTAATAAATAACAATAACATAAAAATGTGATAAAGCCGCCAAATAGAAAAAGTTGTCGTTATAAAGACTGCTAGGAGCAAGTGGGGTGGAACAATCGTGGATTGAGTATATTTAGCTCAATTTGTAATTAATCATAACTTCGTATTTTTACAAAATTATATTTGAAAAATAATAATAAATTATATTATGACTTCACCATATATATATATATATATATATATATATATTTATATATAATTTCATTATTTCATATACTTAAGTCGCTCGGAAATGGAATATGCGTTTGAAACACAAAAAACGATACCGTTATTATCAATGAACGTAACTTTTTACTTTATTTTTATGTTAGTTTTAACATGGTGATTACTGAATTTTTATTGTAATTTATCGCTTTTTTGCCGTCTGCGCTGCTGCTTGGTCTTTTTACTCTGTAGGTAGACACGTTAAATGCTCAAGGGCATTGATGACATTTTCAGCCTTAAAGTTTTAGCGTCCCTGTTACTCCATATGCGAAATACCCTCAGTACGAGTGGAACGGATTCGTGGAAAAGTAGCAAAAAGTCGGTTTTTTATTCATATAATATGTACTTAGCTATTTTGTCAAAAAAAAAATTCAAGGAGACTTTACAAATATATAATATCTAAATTAAAATATTTAAATACATATAATATATATATAATTTTAGCACCTACTCTTTGTTTAGTTTTTAGACCCTTAGGTCGTTAGGTATACTTTTAGGTTAGTAGTGTATGTTGACTATTATATTTATTTTGGTTACATACATACATATTTATATCACTCTTTATGCACTCATTTTAAATTTCAATAAGCCAATGTATAATGTTTCTTCATCTCTGTCATTTATGGTTGACTGGAAGAAATTTCTTTCAGAAATAAGTCCGCTTTTGCCCTGTATTTTTCTTAATTCTAATCTGTATTTATCTGTGTTTTTGTGTGCAATAAAGTGTTTATTATTATTATTATTATTATTAATATCCACATTTTGAATGCAATTTCACAATGTAATTAATAAGGATTTCAGAATTACAGGAAAAAAATATAACAATTTAGAGGTCTTTTCGGAATTTAATTCTATCGAGAAAATTTCATCCAATCGCGTTTTCCTTCAGTGAGAATCTTAATCAAATACTCAATAAACATTTACCCAAAAATGACATACGTAGATGACGTTATAGTGGAGTAAATGGATTCGAAAAAAACCCTTTTTTTTGGAGAGATTTATTTAATAAATCAGTACTCAACCCAAATAGTCAGATAAGAAGAGAGTCTTATGTCACAAGCAACAGTCACAAGTTAGAGAATTACTGTGTCCACCCTTAATCTAGTAGGTTTACGAGTTGTCCGGCCGTTTCCTGGCCATTTGTGATTTTTTCCTGTTTTGTTTACTACTGCTACTCATTGTCTTCAGTAGGTACCTTCTGTAGGTACATATATATATATATATATATTATTTAGATATGTGTAGTATATTTTTGTATTTATCTTAAAAATAGGAATATAAAAAGTTATATGTATTTTGTTAAAATTGTATGCATATTATTGTAAGTATATATTAGTAAGTGTGTAATTATTAGACACTTCGTTTGGTAGGTTAGATTTTAGTTTTTAATGGCTATATTAGTAATTTTTATTAAGTAGTTTATTTTGTGCACATATGTATACCCAAAAATCCAAAACGAATATTCACTTTCAGGCTTGGTTTGCTGGAAGAAATCTCAGTTTGAAGATAAGCTCGCCACTGTACATTATATTTAGGATACCTATTTTGTGATAAATTTATCTGTGTACAATAAAGAATTAAGAATTAAGAACTATTCAAAATGTTGAATGGATATTATTTACGTACTTTTGCTGAAATGAAGTTGATCTGGACCTGAATTTCGAGCCTTTCAAAATGGCCCTGTCAATCGATATAGCATAGGTACATATACAACTGAAGCGGCCGTAGCTTAGGGGTAGAACGCTGGCCTCTAAATCTTGAGGTCCAGGTTCGATGCGAGGTCGGGCATGAACGAATGAGTTTTTCGGAATTCATGTGCATATACAACGTGTAACAGAAAGGTGTAACCATATTTGAAGAGCTTATTCAGTCAATGGTATAGAACAACTTTTACTATGGAGCCAAAACTGAAACCTTGAAAAAAAATCTGCCCTTCCATATATTTTGGCCAAGCGGCATTGCATTTTTCTATGAAACAGAAGTTTTTTTTAAGATACATATTTTGTTCCATAGCAAAAGTTGTTCTATACCATTGACTGAATAAACTCTTCAAATATGGTTACACCTCTTTGTTACACGTTGTATAGTATTTTTTTTTACCACTTTCTGAACGGCCAAGAAGCGTGTATTTGTGCCCGAAGTGGCACTAGGCAATACGGCAATATAGGGCTCACCACCCATCACGTTGGGACGTAACAATCGCCGGTAAAACGCGGGTTGCATTTCACAGTTCACACTCGGAACACCTCTGTCACCCCCTCATGTCGTGACGATATATTATTATATTATTATTACATATACAAATATTCACGTCTCTCTTCCAGAGAGGTAGGCAGAACAGCATATTTTCATTTGCTATTATCCTGACACATCTTTTTCGGCTCTTCCACATCCATCAACCTAGTCATCATACAAACAGTCGAAATATCTTATTTTATGTGTCCTATTCAATTGATTTGAAATTTATTATTAAATTGAAGAAATCTCGTCTTATTTCAACGTCCGGGCCTCGCAAGGCATGATAGTTAAAATAGCATATGTTCTCGGTTTATACAAGGTGACTTTTTGATCATCGTCCATTACTGGAGTATTCATACTGGAGGCTTGATAAGTGATCAGTATCTTGGATCAGTAACAATTTTTGTGAAATTCGTATTATGAAATTTCGGCTTCCCATATAAATTCAATTCCAGTCCCGAGTGAATCAATGGGGAGTCGAAATTTCATTTTACGAATTTCACCAAAATTGTTATTGATGCATGATACTGATCACTTACCAAGCCACCAGTATGAATTTGGACGATGATCAAAAAGTCTCCTTGAATATCGACAATGTAGATTCTACATATATTATAAAGTCTTATAACTAGGTCTGAAAAAGGAAAAATAACTGCGGGCAGGTTTGAAATTTAAGCCGGAATTAGACTAGAAGATAAATACAAAACCGGCCAAGTGCGAGTCGGACTCCCGCATTATCTATAAAAACTGCAAAAAAAACATGCCTGTTGTATAGGAGCCCCCTTCAATGTTTATTTTATTCTGTTTTTTAGTATTTGTTGTTATAGCGGCAACAGAAAAACATCATCTGTGAAAATTTCAACTGCCTTACTATCGTTCTTTAGATACGGCCTAGTGACAGACGGACAGCGGAGTCTTAGTAATAGGGTCCCGTTGGGTAACCTTTGGATACGGAACCCTAAAAAATAACATCCTGATTTGTCTATGACCATGATTGACTCAAAAAAAAAATCCTTCTTTTTGGCTAACTCTCTGGGGAGTAATAATGAAGGATATATGTATATATGCCTATATACACGGTATATATAAACTGGTAATTTTGAATGATACCTCATTCTCTACAGTTTCTGCTAAACACATATAAAATTAATTATTCCTGCTCTTTCACCCAAAGGTCTGGTAGATATTGCTATTAGCAATAAGTTTCACCTTTGTACAATATCAATATTTTTAAATGTCCTGTATTATGTTTTTTGTAAATGTACATTAAGTGTAATAAATAAATATGAAGCCTACATTTTTCATCCTCATTGCATTGAAGTATTAATTTACATTTTATTTGCAACGCCAAACCATTCAATTAAAATTGTAAAAAACATGTACGAGGTCGTTTTGTAAAAAAAAAATTATTTTGCAACATACCTTTTACCGGAAAATAGAAACCACAATCAAAATGTATGGGTTCCGTTAACTTAGGTATATATTTTGTAAACAGAAACAATATTTAACAATGATTATACATAAGTATATTTGTTTGTGAATCACGTTAATACATTTTAAGACAGATTTTTGTGGACGGGTTTATAATTTCTCAAGGTTTTTCATGTCTCGGGTCTCGAGAATTCTCAACCTCGATTTCTCGGGTCTTCCCGGGAAATCGAGAAATTTATATTCACTACTATTTCTTAGTTAAACAAAAAAAGAGCCGGTTATTCACATTTATTTATTAAGAATAACAAAAACCAACGAATTGGACATTAGACAGATATGATCAAAAACATAAATTAATGAAAACATATTTTTCAATCAACTTTCATAAGAAGTAAAAAAATAATAATAAGAATTTTTCTGTCTCAAACAAAACAAAAACAATCTCTAAAAACAATCCATTCAACTTTTAAGAACTAAGTAGGAACTTTTGTCTCCCCAAAACCAAAAACAAAAATAAAACTTAAAACTATTTAGGATCTTAAGTGATTATTACAACACCATTAGTTTTCAGTTTAAAGTATAAAGCATAACTATAATGTAAGTAAGAAAGATCTACTACACAAAAGATAGTTCGTCTAATAAAATACGCCTTTAGAAAAACTAAAACATTAATGGCCTTATCGTAGTAAACCATTTCCCGCCATTGATAGCACTCGTTTATTTTCAGTTGAAGTAGGCTTAACTGAAAGTAATGTTCTGTAACAGTATACTGTTTCCAAAAGAGACGTCTTGCCAGCTTATTCAATTCAAACAGTAAAAACTCTTTTTTACAATTATAACTGATTTGAGAGCGCTACGGCGGCTGACTCTTCAATGCTCAAAATTGATAGTATTCTCTAATTGAATTTCAAATATATTTTTATTGCTTTATTTTAAATCATAATTTCTTGCTGTCTCGATTTTTCTCGAGGTGAATTTCTCGGAACCGAAAACAATCCCGGGAATAAACTCTGTCGAACAAAATAACGAAACTATTAAGGTTTCCATTTTAGTGCAAAGCCTTAAAAATGCAAATAACCTGAATGTTGCTTTCATGTATTTCCGCCTGCAGCACTATTTTATAACTCATACACAGAATCATCTGGTTTCCAATTTTCCAGCGGTTTCCATTGGAAACTCAGATATTGGAATAATTACTGTCGGATCAACATCGGAGATCAAAGCGTGTGTGCGTTCAATGTGTGACTTGTGGTGATGTACTCGTATAGGGGTTTCGGAGCTACGAATGTCCACACTTCGGCGTTGCATATAGGTACTTCATCTGTCTCCCTGAGGGGTAGGCAGAGAGTACAGTTTTCCATCTGCAACGATCATGTCACCTCTTTAACCTCTTCCACATTTTATCAATTTAGTTATATCATGCTCTTTTATTCCAGGTGATTTAGACTTGACCCTTCTCCAACATGTCGCTAATTTTATTTGGTCGCCATACGTCTTTCTCGGGCGGCTCGATAGAGTTTTACAGATCGCGCCAAACTTCTAATCCACTCTGAACACACGAGGCGATTCGCATCGGCAGGAACAAAACTGAAAAAGGGCAAACAAAAAGTACCTGGAATAGAAGAGCTTGTATGACTAGATTGATGGATGTGGAAGAGGCGAAATAGCAGGATCGTAGAAGATGGAAATCTTTAGTATCTGCCTACCCCTCTGGGAAACAGGCGAGGGTATACGTTATGTATGTATAATC
The DNA here is from genome assembly GCA_934047225.1 of Ypsolopha sequella. Lineage (NCBI taxonomy): Eukaryota > Metazoa > Arthropoda > Insecta > Lepidoptera > Ypsolophidae > Ypsolopha > Ypsolopha sequella. Next base: position 2,753,414 of record OW204002.1, on the reverse strand, counting down.
GTATAGTTACAGAACTCGCCCCCAACAACGATAAAAAGCGCAGAACGTGACTTTAATGCATGTACTGCTTCTTCGAAGTATTAGGCTCTCGTTAGCTCCTTTTGAGAAGCCTATTTTCAGCTATAATATAGTGATAAATGCACATTTTAGGTACCACCATCTTACTTAGAGACCCCCTCGAAGTAATTCGGGGGAGAGTAAGAGGACAGCTCACAGGCAAAAAACCAGGAGGCCCACCATGCCTGGGACCGATGGATGGTGGTATATCCATCCCTAATAGCCGGGCCTTATATGGAACAGACTGGTGATAGGCAGCGGCGTCACTGGTGCGAGGGTTCCGGCACCGCGCTCACCAACCCGCCTACCCAGCGTGTGTGAGTATGGGCAATTCTTCCAGGATAACCGCCGGGTGTGGCAAAGTCCTGGAAAGGCTTATGTCCAGCAGTGGACGAACTAGGCTGATGGATGGATGGAATCCTATAGTTACAGAATTCTATTCTATTCAGAATTATACTAGCTACCCAATTCATTTAAAACCTACAGGTGAAATTAAAAAAAAAAAACATTGTTTGCTCCCGTGCTGCCTATAGTAGGAATTGTACTTGAAATAAATAGTCCAGTTCGTATGGGAAAAAAAAGAAAAACTATTTAATTAAATATACTTACCTATATCTCACAAATATTTTTTTTTATTTTGATAAAATAGTATATACTGTACTTCTGTACTTCTAACTATAAATTAAAACTACCTATCAAAAAATATATTTTTTATGATTAAAAAGGAGGATCATTGAACCTTGTTCCTGACCACTAACCGAGTCTCCAGTATGAATTCGGGCGGTTGATTGAATTTCAACTTGTATACACAAATAGCTAAGCTCATTATTTGATCATCCATCATGATTTGTACACTTAGATATGGTTTGTCAAAACAAACAGAGCGATAGTAGCTCCACAGATCCGGCTAGTCTATATACTGCAGTGAACACTGTTAGCTGCAACGCCCGAGGCCGTCGAAGTGCAACAAGCTTTGGTAGATACATATTCGATAAGCTTTTGTTGTATATTTTGATGACGAGAGATGGATTGATTCATATGCGAGTGAACGTTTGTTTTTTTCGACTGCTATATTAATTTAATTAAATACCGTTTATTTCAATTTTACGTATAAGTAAATCTATTACGTACCGTTTTTATTTAATTTGTGGTAATAGACCAATATGTTGCAAAAAGTTTAATACAACATCTACCTGCAAATATTTATATAAAATTGCAATTTATCACCAAACTAAGGATAACCATGTATCTATAGCCACCATAGGGCGGCCAGGGGGCAACACTATGTAAGCAGCTAAGATTGTCGAGAGGTGAGTCTGCGGGGCGCAAGATCCTTATACAGTCAAGTGCCCCCGGCGTTATGACATTTTACACTTCCAACCTGGAGCATAGGTTCCGCTCTTGCATCTCCACTCTGGCCGGCTGGTTAAGGCAAGCGCAGAGGCAGGGGGTGTGTTGCTGTGTGTATGTGTGTGTGTAAGCGCATGTGTGATAGTGTCCCCTGGAGGTAGGGTCCGTGGTGTCGCCACTCACCATCGGCTCACCACAAGCCGCCCTGCAGTGACTGATTGCACTGGACGTACTGGACGTACCAGAGGGCGATGGGGTCGACACATCCCTCTACGCCTATATTATTATTATTATTATTATTAACCGCAAAAGGCTACCACAATAACTGTAACTCTACACCACCATGATAAACAAACATCTACAAAGCATGACGAATCGCTGGCTACCTAATCCAGAGCAACGACTGCTATTACAATTTATCATAGAGACCTCTAAATTAGACAGTTTAGGCAACAGACAGAACTTCCCAACAACTAACATTCAAATGTTTGCTGAGAACATTTCTGTAAGCTGTTTGCTTACTCTGAGTTAAGGGTGATCACGACGATAATCTGGTGCAGCTGGTTTATTATTTTCTAGGGTATTTTATTTCGCCTCTGTGGTTCGAACTTCTCGACCACTTAACCAGAGGTCGTAGGTTCAAATCCCGTAGGGGTACATTTGTGTTCGTTCTGCGTACTTCAGAAGGTACGTTAAATTGCGGATCCATAATTTTTCCCAGAGTACGACAATAGGGCTCACCAGTCACCACCATTCACGTTGTAACGTATTAATCATCGGTGAATCGTGGATGTCTGAGGGTTAACTGACTGTGACTTGCAATTCACCGTTCATAATCCGAAACACCTCTGGCACCTTGAGAAAACTTCTTGAAAGACTTCTTGAGAAAAAAAAATATACTTATTGAAAATTTTCTCAAGTAAATTTCTAGAAATAGCCATTAACTATTTTTACATAGGTAGCATAGTTTTCATAGACAATGTATTCGATGAGCAAAAATTTTAACTTTTTGGTAAAAACGGCCGCTTTTGGCAATATTTAAAATCCTAGCTATCAAAAGACGTTGTTTTTGAACACTTTGCTAGATCAAATTAGTGCATTACTATTTCTACACATTTACTTGAGCAGTTTTTCAATATTTATTCTAGCAAGAAAAAAAATCATTTTTTTTTTCTTAAGTGGCAGCTCTTTCGCATGATGTACCGCCTTAACGAGCCGCTATAGAGGACCGCTTGCTGTATTCATTGCCAATGTAAGCGCTAATTTCAGAATATTTAGAGGTTTTGGTTTGGGAACCACTTGAAATTCATTACTGGATTAGTTTATCCAATAGTCTTATGAAGTGTTCTAAATATGTTAATAAATGTACACTTGTCTTTCTTATACGTCGATACGTTTTTTATGTTTCCAAGTGAAAATGTGTAATAAAAAGTAAATATGTTTTAAAGAGACCTCTTAAAAGGCGGCCCTAAATCGAATCGAATAAGTGAACAACTTTTTTAAATCTTTGTTTATTTCAGTACAATCCTCTTTAATTTTAAAGCCGTTTTGCCAAATTTCACTGTAAAGGGCTGAAGGAAGGTAAGGTAGCTTTTTTCAGTAGATATCATAGTTTAAATCGGGTTATAAAAATACAGTCCATCGGTAACAAAGTCTTCTAGGGAATAAATGAAAGATTTTCTACTTATTACGTATTAAATTATAGAAGAAAAAAATTATTTAAACAGCCAAATTTTCGGAAAATGGCGCAAAAGTATTTTTTATTTTTGGCTATCTAATTGAAATAAAAAATACCTTAATAAACTTGAGTTCAAGCACTATTCACAAATATGTAAAAAAATGGACATGTCAAACATTCAAAACATAAAATTGGGCAGATCATAAATATAAAAGCGAAAATCTTTCATCAAAAGTCAAAAATAGGTGCGTTGACGAACGGAGCGAAGAGGAGCGTGTTAGGTAAATAAATTTGGGGAGCTGAGTAAAGTGGAGCGGAGCGAAGCGATCTTCTTAGTTTTAACAGAAACATGATATGCCTAGGCAAATCATGATGTACCCAATTATATGATCGAAATGCGACGGCAGATAGATGAATTCAAGCCACGATCCGGCCTGCGATCTATTGTGAACCTATTTTTGGAACGATGCTGAAAATAAAATGGGTTGATATAATTTTGAAAGTAAATGTAGTTAGTTGGGTACTTGTCCAGGGTGCACTGGACGAATTTAGAGAGTAGTCATATCTTAGCTTACGACACCCGGGGAAAGCTCCTTTTTGAACGAGTGAGCGAAGTGAACAAAGTTCTCCGAGGCTACTTGAACAATCCGGCGTTTATATGCCTATGAATGTTTGTCCGACGATAACTCGAGTATCGTTGATCGGAACGTCATGAAATTTGGTAGGTGTACGGATATTATAGATGACACGACATCTTATCGATCTAGTTCATTATTTCACTCGTGCCTTCACTAATGACTCACTTCAACTCACTATATTTTCTGTGCCATGACTGACATCGCATATAAATACACTGGACTCGCTATACTAACGATCTGATAATGAAGCAATCTGATTATCGTAATTTTGGCGCTGATCGCTGCGGTGAGTGACGTGAGCGTACTCGGAACTAATGATAAAGATGTGACAATGAGGTTATCTATAATAACAAATGTCAATTTTAGTTTGCTTATGTAACTACGCTTAATAATTTCAAAATGCACAAAAAAGAATTGTCATTTTGTATGGCACATCATGTCCAGACTAGCGTACTTGTATAAATACGTGTCAGTGTGTCCCATGAACTCTGTCAAATCGCATCTGTCACTTGTAATTCAATGAAAACGTAAAGATTTTTTCATTTGCTTGCGTACGTTTCTTTGGAGCAGTAATTCAGTATGATACGTAGAGTACATGGTTTGATTTATTAACTGTCTATGTATACGCAGCATAAGCTGAGCAATAATTAGCCACTGGCCTTTAGTTAATTTAATCCGACCGAGGGCAGACCGCGGTCACAACGCCACTGAGTTCTGCTGCTGCTGTATTGTGAATTAATTTCGTACCTACGAGGCTGCGGATTATCTAAAGCGGTTGTAGTCTCGAGAAACTGGCCTTTTAGGCCTCTTCAATAATAAGTTGTGTTTTTTTTAGTGTTGTGGTATTATTTTTGTTTCAAAGTACCTATCGATATTGTTTCAGCTTGGAAATATGAATTAATTTGCCACATTGATCCGAGCTACGATCTGGACTGCATCAGCGATAGTGAGAATAAATAACCGGCCTAGTGCGAGTCGGACTCGCGCACGAAGGGTTCCGTACCATTATCTATAAAAACGGCAAAAAAGAACATGTCTGTTGTATGGGAACCCCCTTAAATATTTATTTTAAAGAACTGAAGTACGGGAGGTTGAAGAACATAATTAGTCATATCTCAAAATCTCTCGGATAGATTTTGATAAGGTTCTGCTTGCTTGATGACTACATTATGTCCATTCATTTAAAATATGTCTTGACCTTGGCGGCGCTTGGACTGAATTTGCCCTCTGTCATTTAATTTGTTGCAAGATAAATATTTATTCATGAAATAAAATGAGACATACACAACCAGTTTTTTCGTATCTCGTAGTTATCTCGTATCGTAGACCGTCCAAAAAAGATCACCTCTGCGGCACCATCTGTGACTATAATCAAATCAATGTCTTTCACAATATCATTCCCATTTCCATTCTTGCAAAAATTGCTAGCGAGAAATTGTAATTTGGAAATTTATAAAAACATACCAAAACAGCGAGAAAAAGAACGAAAATTACACAGCAATCAAATAAAGGCAATAAATTTAATTGTTATCTTATTTACTCCTTTAATTGCCGTCCCTGAAACTTTTAAGAAAGCAATTTGTTCGATCTCTTCAGGATCGGTCAGAGTTGGTAAATGCGCTTCCAGGCGGCTGGCTCAGGGAGTTACTTTGAATCCACTAATGACCGAAGGTAGGTTTGTAGCTACTCCGAATTGTTGGATGTTTATAGTTGGGATATTAATCATTGTCGCTACCTGCCCGGGCCCCGGGGGAGTTCTTGGACAGTTATTGTTTTTGCAGTGTGCAATATTCTGTGGGTTCTTTAAATGTACCTAATTGGGATGTAGTCTAATAACTAGTTATTGCCAGAATCAAGGGTGTTGCCAGCCAATGTGCTACGGGGGCCAAGATGATAGATAAAGGATATGAATTTTATTGTACGTACAACGAATACAATTTGTAAATATTTATATATATGAAATATGAATATTATACTATATGAAAAAAAGAAACATGTTATATTCTTAGGTTTCTTTTCGACTACTTACTTTATTATTAAAATCTTCTAGGTAGTAAAAATAGTAGTTTATGCTACTAGGGCGAAAAGGAATAAATTACGAGGACGATTTAAAACACGAGCGTAGCGAGTGTTTTAAACGTACCCGAGTAATTTATTGCTTTTACGCCCGTGTATCATACTACGTTTTTCAATGCATAGTGTGAGGAAATGAAAACAAATATAATCTTGTGAACTTTAAATTATAATTGGCTCAAAAGGACTGTATCCAGAGCCGTTAAACAGTGGAAAAAAAAGTATAACATCTATGGTACACAGGAAAGGCTGCAGGTTAGCCAACCATTGTAATAAAATAAAAAAAAATAATAATAAAGCCCTAGGGCAAAATAATCGACTTTTTGTTCGGTTTTGATGCATAAAAAGTGGGCCTTTACGAGCACATGCATTGAAAAATATCTTTTGATGGATATTCATTGTTGCAAAACCATTGAGTCTACTTTCCTCTATATAACTTTTAGCCAGGTTTTAATTCGTCTCGGATTGGATAAGAAATGATCTATTTTGAATTATGCCAAAGATAGTAGAGTTGCACTGAAGCTGAATAAAAGTTCAATTTATATAAACAGTTCTAAAAACCTACTTTATATAAGGTCTTTCAATTTAAATGGAAAGTAATTTAGGAGATGATTCAGTATCGTAAATACATCACATTCCACTGCAAAGCACTTTTTTTTGCACGAACTTTTTTTTCACTTCTCAGTACAAAGTGGTCCGATCAGCTGACTCAGTTTGTATGGACAAGTGAAGAAAAAGTTCGCGCAAAAAGAAGTACTTTGCAGTGGAATGTGATGTATTAACGATACTGAATCACCTCCTAAATTACTTTCCATTTAAATTGAAAGACCTCATATACAGGATGTTAAGATGAAAACCGGAAACTAGTGATAGTACTCGTCCATACGAACAACTTTTACTATCGGGTTAACCGTCGAAACGCGAAAAAAAATCTTCTGTTCCATAGAAAACTTTCATAGCTACGAGTACCTGACCAAAATGTATGAGATAACTGTTTTTTTTACTCGATTTCTCATTTTTTTTCACGAAAAGTAGTTCATAAGGACGAGTTTTATCGCCAGTTTCCGGCTTCCGTAACTTAATTTTAACACCATGTAGTAAACTGATTTCAGTTTTTAGGTTTATAAAGAGCCGCCTGTAGATATCCGAACTTCTGTTCTAAGGGAACATTTGAGTTCGGTCTACGTGTTTTGAAGTTGAGCCCGAAGTACAGCAGAGAGCTCGCCAACCATCATGCTGGGACATAATAATCATCGGTGAAACGTGGTTATACGAGTGTGGACTCAGACTAGCATTTCACACCCCCTCGGGAATTCATGTCACGACGATATATTAATTGATATATTCTATGGAGAGCTAGCACAAACAACATGGCAGTGGGTGCAGCTGTCTGATCCCATATAGTACAAGAGCTGATGACTATCAAAGAGAGCAACGTAAGCCAAATTTCTCAAAGTTTAAGTTATCCGAACGAGAAACTTGAGACAGTGGGAGTTAGTTCCTTTGCCTTACAAGACTTTGCTCTCTCGAAGCCAAAATAGCCGATCTATTTGGAATCTTTTATAATTATTGATCATTCAATCAATCACAATTTAAGGATTGATTGTTCAGATTTGGAACGAAATCACAAAAATAAAATTGTTTAATGCTCAAGAAATTCAATTCAAAATCCTTTATTGCACACAAGAATAAAAACGTATTAGAAGTATCAGCAATCTAACATTTTAAGCAAAAGGCAAGCTTATCTCTGAAAGAGATTTCTAACAGCAAACCCTTGGTGATAGAATCGATTAAACAAAAAACGAGTATTCCACAAGTGCACAAAAAGACAAAAAACCGGGTATATCCAATTTTAGGGCAAACTAGGTTGGCCTAGGCCGAACCAATTTTTCAGAGGTCCTGCAGCGCAGAAGAGAGCTGCTAGGTTAGGTTAGAAGGTTATATATGACAGACATACCGCATTAGCCGTGCCAGTGAGAAGGTATTAAACTTTTTTAATTTTTAATTTCTAATTTCTAATCTTTAATTTTTTATTTTTTCATTTTTTCATTTTCCCATTATTATGAATTGTGTTTGACATTAGTTATTATTGTACCTATTTTGAAATTTATTATTATAATTTGAAACAAATGGCATGTAAACAAATATGGATCTTTGTTATCCGAAATAAATGAAAGTTATTATTATTATCATTATATATGGCGAGTCGCGCCATGTAGTGACATAGTAACATAGTTTTTGTTTGCATTGTTTTTAGCTGAGAGTTATAATACCTAACATAGTTAATTACTAATTCGAATACTATTCTGGTCGTCAATATTTTTCTTTTTAACGTGTGGCTCCCAAAGTACAAGTCGAAAGTTACGCTACCTCACAGCCAGCTGGCTAATCCGGGATTGCCTAAACTTACTCTATTTTGAATTTCCCCAGCTCTCATACTATATCTGGATTATATCATCGAAGGTACGTGCTTTGTGCGGCTCTTGCTGTATTGATGGCTTTAAACCTTCCATTGACTATTCATGCTTAGGTGTATATAGGCGCTTTGGTTGGTTTGACTGCGTCTGTAGTCGAATTTCAGTTCAGTCAGTCTACCTACATGGTGGGTTTTTAGTCAAAGCCGAAAACGTGATAACTATAAGCAGTAGTTTACCCCAAACTGCGAACTTGCGATTCGATTTGGCTCATGAAGTCATGATGATACTTAAAAATTATTTTTCTACTACCTTTATGAAAAAGTTCCATTTAATACTCGATATTAGTTTTGAAAATCGAACTTTCCGGGCCCCGTTGCGGAATGACTATCAGGTCAGTTTGAAATATCGTATTGAAATTTTATTTATTGCAAAATTAGGTTCTTTTTGACGTTCGTCTTCATTTCATGCTAAATTAGGTTCTTTTTGACGTACCTATTTAGTTTGTCTTTACAATCGAAATTCCCTGCGTTCCGATTCACGACATAATCGATTATATCGCGTCTGACACTCTTTTTTCGCAAAATGATACTGGCCACAAATAAAAGCCACCGGCCGAAAGCTGAAAAAAGAAAGGCAAAAACCGCGCCGCGCTTTGCAAAGTTATAAAATACATTAAATTTGAAAGGAAAAAATTAAAAATTTAAATACATAAATCAGGTAGTAGAGAAAGTATCGTTCGCAACGAGTAAAAATGGGTTTTCTTACCCTCGGAGTGTAAGCTTTCGACGTTCGCCTTCGACTCACGTCGAAACTAGCTTCATTCCTCGGGTAAGAAAATCCACCATTTTATACTCTTCACGAAATATACAATTTTGTTTCATTTACTCGCCTACCAAATTTCATGACGTTCCGATCAACGATACTCGAGTTATCGTTGGACAAACATACATACATACATACAAACGCCATATTGTGCAAGTAGACTCGGAGAACTTCGTTCGCATCGCTCGCTCGTTTAAAAATTTATACCTGTAAATAAAACTTTCACCATCTTTTTTAAAAGTCTAATTTTTCTTTCCGCCCAAATGTTGCCTGGGAGAAAATGCTATAAGCAATACCCAAGAAACTTTTAAGGTTTTAGAAAGGTACTGAAAAGGTTCTAATACCTTTGTATGGAAATCTGCTCATAAGTCTTTGTAGTCTCAATTACTTTATATTAACGTTATATTAACCTCCTGAGTGCAAAAAGGGCCCACGTTGTAGAACCTTTCTGAGAGCTACAGCAAAACCTGTAGCTCTTATCTATAACCTTTCTAACTACTAACTCAAAACCCAAATATAACCTTGACAACCTTAATTTAACGTTAATATAACCATACAATACAACTAATAGGTTCTACATTAATCTTGGATGTAACTCTATGACAACTTAAAACCTTTTTGGTAGAAATGAATAACGTTTTTCCAGGACTTTTGGGTTTTAAAATGTTTCTGTTTAAGATTGTTTGTACGCAGAAACACTAATGGTGGGTTTAAATTACTTATTTATAATGGCGCCATTCCCTGTCATTATACCAAGTTTCAAAATGGCTGGATATGTAAGTGTTGTATTCTTAAAAAATAGTTAGTAGCATGTTAAAGTCAGATAAAATGCAAAACATAGTGCGATTGGTACATTATCGTGAAACTTTAGGATAATAGTGCTATATGCGAGACGGGCCTTTCGTAATTGCAAATTTTCAGGACATTTTAAATAAAAAAAAATGAAAAAATAAGGTGTTTGATGGTTTGTCGTTTTAGAAATAAAAGTTATACTCATATATGAAAACGTATATTTAAAATTGTATAGAACATGTTATTTAATTTTGCTTCGTTGTATTAAAATGTTAATTTCAGTTCGTTTTATTTTTTATTTTAGTGAATAAATATGGCTGACGTTAGGAAATTACTAGAAAGCATTCAATTTAACCTTTTCAGAACTATAACAGCTCAAAGCTCTTAATTTTTGCCAAAGTAAGAGCTAAAGGTAATTTCGCGGAGCTATATAAATCCAAAAGGCTGTTTTCACAGCTTTCAGGTTATCGTCAGGAGTAATTCAATACTCGCCAGTCGCGACCACAACCATTAAGCAAAATCAAGTGTTCAAGTGTTCATCACAAGTGATATCAAGCAGCTACAGGCTGCTCCTTGAGTGCAAATAAGTTACTATTTCTTTTTTCAATTATGTTTAGTCGATAGGTACTTGTCTAACTTATGTTTTACCTTTACTACTGAATACATTTAAATTTAGCCTTAAGTAGTCCTCAACAGTGACCAGACTACCTATCTTGAAAAAAACGTACAAGTGCGAGTTGGACTCGCCCGTCGAGGGTTCCGTACAAATTTGTATATAAAAGAATACCCTGACTGACTGACTGACTGATTGACTGACTGATCTATCACCGCCGAGACCAAACAGCTAAATCTAGGAACATGAAATTTGCACCGTAGGTTCCTTTTATTGCGTAAACATCCGCTAAGAAAGGATTTTTTGAAAATCAATTCATAATGAAATGGGGTAGAAACTTGTTTGGAAAATCATAATCCGTGGGAGTATCAACATATACTGAAGAGTCAACATACTTCGCATAAATACTCTTTTTAATAAATTATGAGAAACCTGTAAGAGGGTGTTACAAAACTCATCCCCCGAGGGGGTAAAATAGCGTGTTAAGTTATATATCGAAAATTGCACCCCTTGAGTGTATCTACTTAAAACTTTGCTTAAATATTCCTTCCTTAAAACGTATAATGAGATACATGTAGGAAAGTTTTCAAAAATTATCCATCCCCTAATGGGGATGAAATGGGTTAAAAACTTTGATATGGAAAATCACAATCCCTGGGCATATATAAACTTATATATTATGTATAACTTATATACATATATACACTTACTTACAACTTCGCATAAATCATATGGAGAAAAATAAGACACGTATAAGAGGTTTTTTTTTTAAAGAAAACCGTACGCATAACAGCATTTAGCGGGATGTTGAAGCTTTCATTGTAAAATATGAAACGCATTACATACTAAATTACATATTAAATTTATACTAAGTTCTTGAGATAAAGGGTCTGGACAGATAGACGGACAGGCGGGCAGACAGACGGACAACAAAGTGATCCTATAAGGGTTCTGTTTTTAGGGTTCCGTACCTAAAAGGTACAAAAGGAACCTTTATGGTGAGACTCCGTTGTCCATCCGTCCGTCCGTCCGTATGTGACAGCCTCATAACTTTAGCACCGTTCAAGAGAAAGACATGAAATTTGGCATATAAATAATTAATTTGCCTACATATCAGTGTAAAAAAATTTAAAAATTTGAAAATTTTCAAAATATTTCAAAAACAAAAGTAAGAAAAATAAAAAATATTATCCTAAAAATACAATATGGGTATCAAATTGTAGATATTAAAAAGCTGATTGTAAAAATATATACTTTTACTAAATTTACTCTCACAAGTTTTGAGAAATTTTGAAAAAACCACAAAAATATGTATGTTCCCCCCCTTATCTCCGAAACTGGTAGACCAAAAAATATGAAAACTGGCCAATTACAGGGAAACTATAGAAGTTAAAAAAATTTAGCACAAATCAAAAATATAAAAAACTAGCTTCTGCCCGCGGCTTCGCCCGCGTGGCCTACAGGAAACAAACATTTTAAGTACTCTCACTCCCTCTGGGAATACAGGGACTCACCGATCAAAGTTTTTCCGAAAAAGTTTCAAAATCCCTATCAGTTGTCAAAAAATGTCAAATTTGAATACGGCAGCGTAATCGGCGACCCTAAATGCCCCTTGATACCGAGTTTCATGGAAATCAGAATACTTCTTTAGACCTGTTCAAAAATTGTCAAAACCGGTCAAATAAAATTTTTTTTGGTCATGTAGCTCCAGCTTGACCGATCACTATAATTGAAACCCAAACTCCTTAAAATTAGCCATTCGGGAGATATGGCCGATCAAAATTATAGCAATTTTTTTACGGTCATCTAGATCTTGCCGAGGACTTTTTTTGGAATACCATGAACATGGTTCTAGCATCAGCCGTTTAGGAGATACGGGCCTGTAAAGTTTTGACTTTTTCGGCAGGTAGATCTCGTCAAGACCTTTTCCTAGACATCCATCAACATGGGTCTAGCTCCAGCCGTTTGGGAGATGCAGGCTGTCAAAGTTTTGACAAAAAAAAACTTTTTTTGGCACCCCATGGTCCAACCCCTAGGGATGTACCACCTTTCGTTCCAAAGATATTTTGCTTGGATATAGATAGATAGATAAACAGATAGATAGATGGATATATTGTGGATATATAGATAGATAGATACCTCAAAAGGAAAAAATGAAAATCTAAATGGATCACTTCTGTGGCTGTCTGTCTGTCCGTCTGTTACAGCCGATTTCTCTATCACACGTACTTTCAAGAATTTTCATGTCCGCTATATTAAATTTCAACCATAAAAACGACACCCATATTGATATTTACACATTTCAACATTTCAACCCCATCGCACCCCAAGAGGGGATGATGGTATTTCACGTCCACTACATTGCATTTAGAAATCGTTGTTGTATTCTTAATCAGCGACCCGATAAACCATACAAACGATACCCATGTTGATTTTCAGAATTTGTCACCCCATTTCCCCCTTTTAGGGATTGAATTCGGAAAAAACCTGAAATACATGTTTACTTATTTATAGATAGGAGTACTCCTGTGAAGTCTCGAATAAAATAATCTAACTAATCTTGTTTTCCCATACAAACTTTGGACACCCGTTTCACCCCTTTAGGGGATGAATTTTGAAAAATCCTTTCTTATTGGATGCTAACACTATATAAGGTATCTTTGTGCAAAATTTCAAGTCTATAAGACTAGCGGTTTAGGCTGTGCGTTGATATATCAGTCAGTCAGTCAGTCAGGACTTTGAATTTTATATATACAGATAAGTATAATACATAAAAAAAAATATTTTATAAAATACAATATGGATATCAAATTGTAGATATTGAAAATTTTATTGTAAAAACATATATTTTTACTATATTTATTCTCAATAGTTTCGAAAAATCTTTAAAAAAACACAAAAATATGTATGTCCCCCCCCCTCTTTATCTTCGAAACCGGTGGACCGAAAAATATGAAAAAAATGACAATTATAGATCATAACTGGCTAATTACAGGAACACTATAGCGGTAAAAAAAATTGAGCAAAAGCGAAAAATATAAAAAAAGAATTATAATAAATAAAAAATAATTTTTATAAAAATACATTATGGGTATCAAATTGTAGGTATTAAAAAGTTTATTGTAAAAATTTATAGTTTGGCTATTTGCATCTATTTCGAGAAATCCTTGAAAAATCATAAAAAATTGTATGTCCCCCCCCCCCCCCTTATCTCCTAAACTTGTAGACTGAAAAATATGAAAAAAATCATGGTAATATGTGTTTACGTAAAGATTACAGGACAATTAAAGCGGTTGAAAAAAATGACAAAATTAAATTTTTCATCCATAATATGGAGCCCTAGGTATGCGAGTCTGACTCGCACTTGACCGGTTTTTTTCCTTTAGAGGTACGGAACCCTAATAATATATGCTAACCGCTGTATTCATTATTCGTAGGAAATTTTCCGCACTGTCCGTTTAAAATTTCCACTCCGTTTTTTTGAAATCACCCTGTGTTGGTTCAATTTGCAAGACATCGTTATTTGAATTCGCGGAGACAACTGATAATATTTGAGAATGCCTCTAAAGCTTTCAAATATTCTTGTAGGACATAAATCATGCCTTCAGCTCTGAACTATAGCCTTTTGGTCTTGGTTTTCACCATGCAGTCCTAATTTGTTTGCCGAGACAACTTTTATACAGCCTAAAGGCTTTAGATAGGTTTTAGAAATAACTTCTAAGTAATTTCAACATTCCATAGCTTTGTGGTTATATCAAAGTTAAAAATTTAACCTTTAGATCTCACTTAAGCATAATCCTAGCCTCTCCAGAACCTAATCAAGAGTCTACAACAATTATAAGATCCTAGGACTTTAAGGTCGTGAAACACAAGTCAAAATAACGTTAATTTAAACTCTTGTCAACGGCTTAAAGGTTGTCATGATAAACAATTAGTTTTAGAACTTAATAATCATTCTCAAGTACTTAATATGCCTAGATAGAAAAGCATTAACCTTTTTGCGACCCAAATACAAACTAAAGGAAGTTTTCACAACCTAGGCTCGAATGAATTGTTACTTGGGTAAGCGCCACCTTTACACTATGGCTGTTCTTTATGTTAAATAGTGTTGTTAAATATGTATGTAAATGTACAAACGCAAAATAAATAAGAAATAAAGTAAATAAAAACTTGTGAGAAGGTTGTAACCTAAAAAACGAATTTCATCAAGTATTATTATTGTTGACTACATGTCAACTGTTTCACCGATAAAATTATTCATGTTTATCTATATCCATCTTTCCTTTTTCGAGCTAATTTCTCTCAGGCGACATGAAGTTTAATAATAATAATAATGTATTTTTAATCACTACATAGTATAAAACAAAGTCGCTTCCCGCTGTCTGTCCCTATGTATGCTTAGATCTTTAAAAGTACGCAACGGATTTTGATGCGTTTTTTTTTTAATAGATAGAGTGATTCAAGAGAAAGGTTTATTTGTATAATACATGCCCGTGCAAAGCAGGGGTTAGTCGCTATTTAATTATAAACACAAGCCAACAAACAGTTTGGCACGCATTATAGGTACTGAGTTACGCAACGAAAAATAAAATAAAAATAAGAGAGTACAGTTACTCCCCTAAACTTAAAAGGGGCAATATTTACGTCAGAGGAGTTTAGTGGCGATTATCAGGCAGTTACACAGATTTATCTGGACAATAAAAGTAAACACCGGCCCTGCTCTCATCTCTTGCTCGTTAGGGTTTACAGTGTCAGGGCTTTTTCCCGGAATTTTGGTAAATTTTAGTGAGCCTAAATTTTAATTTTATTTGTTGTATTTTTTTAGCTGTTTATTGAATTGTTCATTTAATTATAAATTATAAACATATTAGGAGTACGGGGCTGACCGTGTTTAGTTTTTATATTTTCCCTCAATTTCGGCAGAGTATCACGGTCGCGGGGACTGTTCTGATGTGACTGATAAAAATTTGGGAAAATATAAAAACTAAACACGGTGAGCCCCGTACTCCTTATATGTTTATAGTGACCGTATCAATTTAAAATCTTATGAGTGAATGGACACTTTATTGTACACAAAAGACGGACATGAAGCGATTTCTTCCAGTCAAACTTTGTGTGGTGAAGAAATTCTTATCACAAGAAAATTAAAAAGGGGGATAGATAAAATAATGATAGGAAAGTTCGGTAAATTATGTGAAAATCAATGTTTATCTATCCTATCCTATGCTACTATCCTACTTCCTGCTTCCTTCCTACTAATAATCGTATAAATGCGAAAGTTTGGATGGATGGATGGATATGTTTGTTACTTCTTTACGCCGTAACTACTGAACCGATAGGAGTACAACTTTGCACAAATTCCCATGGGATGGTAATGGGGCGTCAAGTTCCTTTAGAAAAGTGATGTACTGTTACTCCTTCACGCCATACCTACTGTCCCGATTGGACTGATGTGACTTTGCATAAATGTAGTTCTAGACCTAGAATAGGACATAGGATACTTTTTATCCCATAAATCAGTTCCCAAGGGAACAAGAAATAGTGTCGTTCAGAGACGCGGCTCGGCCTTTAGTCTCGCCAAACAATACTATACTAGGGGATTAAATCAGTTATCAAAGACCGTCAAAGACACTGAATAAAAAATTGTGTCGATCAGAAAAGTGGCTCGGCCTTCAGTCTCGTGGTATTGAAAAATAACTAAGTGATTGTGTTGGCTATTTAGTAGCTGAAAAACTTATTTCTGGGTAGCCAGTTCAGTTTTATTACCTTTTTAGGGCAAAATATGTTTTCGAAGCTGGCAACTCTCCCATTAGCAAAGGGAATCCAAGGGTAGATACTGCGTAACTCTGCAAATGGTCGGTATTAAGATGTGGCGTAAATGTTTCGTTTTAAGAGCCGGGCTTAGGAATTCTTCCGTTACTGTTTAATCTTAATCCGAGTTTCCAGTATGAATTTGGTTGAATGAGTCAATGTCATCTAACTTCGATCTATACTAACCATAAAGTGGAAAAATGAAATTTCAATAAAATCTCTTTAATAGCATTATTGCATTCCGAGTTTTGTGAATGTGATGTAACAAAGACAAAGCCGTATCAAGACATAATTAAATTAATATTTATATTTGCATATAATAATAAAGAAAAACATATATAACCTTATGACTAATTGAATAAGCCTAACCTACTTTTTTTTATAATTTTTGTTCATAAGTAGGTTAAGCTAATTTAATTAGTCATAAGGTTATATATATATTTTTTATTTCATGTCATTCTGTATTCAAATCTTTCACTGAACTTGAAATGAATTCGACTGATGCCGGCCTAAAGTGGGCCGAAATATATATCTCGAAAATACTTAAAATTGTTATTTTTGTTGTGTTTATAATCACATAATTAAATATGATTAAAAAACAGTAATTCCATACAATTTAGAGCCTTTGTGCAGTACGTGAAAATGTTGAGAAAAAATTATTAAAATAACTAAAGTTTTGCGTGCGCGGCAGTTGATTAGAGCGAAATAAACAGTTAAAACACCAAGCGTTAGAGAAGGACGTATTACAAAAGGGTGACCGCATACACAAACGACCAGTTTTTTTTACTTTAATATTTCGCCAGTACAAATTAACGCGGGGTCTAGCCAAATCATGTTTGAATAGAAAGATTAATGGTAAAACTACATGTCTGCAAACAAAGCGCCTCGTGATTTGTCGCACAGATTATGCAAATGCCGCCCTTATTGCAAGCAGCTATAGGATTATGGTTACTTAACATGGCTAGAGCCGTTAGTCTGGGAGCTGTCTGGATACTAATGTTTGGTCACTCGTAGGTACGTAAAGTTTTCTTGTACTTCTGTTTATTTTAGGGTTTCTAGGGTTTGGTATTTATTAATGTTAAAAAGGGGTTAGGGCTGCTCATACGATTTCGTTTCGCGCCTATATACAAGATTAAATTAAATTAGTTGGCGAAATTTGAAAAATACGTAGACCATGTCCATATGAACAACTTTTTCTATTAGGATTGTGCAAAATAATTAAAATTTGTTTTCACCTTTCCATACTGCACCAGTCAGCTGATTGATAGGGGCAATTTGTATGGGAGGAAGTAAAAAAAAGTTACGAATTTCACTTAGCTCCCATACAAACAGTTGTTCATGTAGACTAGTACTACCTATGTTTTGAGTTTCGCCAACTAATATTATTTTCAATGCATGTGCTCGTAAAAGCCCACTTTTTATGCATCAAAAATGAACAGAAAGTCGATTATTTTGCCCTAGGGCTTTATTATTATTATTATTTTTTTTTTTTTATTTGTTTGCAATGGTTGGCTAACCTGCAGCCTTTTTTGTGTACCATAGATGTTATACTTTTTTTTCCACTGTTTAACGGCTCTGGATACAATCCTTTTGAGCCAATCATAATTTAAAGTTCACAAGATTATATTTGTTTTCATTTCCTCACACTATGCATTGAAAAACGTAGTATGATACACGGGCGTGAAAGCAATAAATTACTCGGTTACGTTTAAAACACTCGCTACGCTCGTGTTTTAAATCGTCCTCGTGGTTTATTCCTTTGCGCCCTTGTAGCATAAACTACTATTAACCTTATATAGAAATGCTCGCCGAAGCAAGCTCAGGCTCGCGCGGTGTTTAGATTTTATGTTTTTGAATGTTTGACTTGTCTATTTTTTATATTTGTCAATAGTGCTTGACCTCAAGTTTATTGTTGTATGTTTATTTACATCACAATATGATCATGGCATCATAATGGCTTCGAAGAATAGGTATAGCGTCTAGCTGTTGTCATCATGTATCGCACGTAGTTGCACTGCATTTTACAAATCTACTCCTTGCGGTTTGAATCCATATCGATCGCTTACAACTAAAATGCATAAGATAATTTTCAATCCAAGTGCTCGTAAAGGTCCACTTTTTATGCAGTAAAACCGAACAGAAAGTCGATTATTTTGCCCTAGGGCTTTATTATTTTATTTTTTTTAATTTATTTACAATGGTTGGCTAACCTGCAGCCTTTCCTGTGTACCATAAATGTTATACTTTTTTTTCCACTGTTTAACGGCTCTGGATACAGTCCATTTGAGCCAATCATAATTTAAAGTTCACAAGATTATATTTGTTTTATTTCCTCACACTATGCATTGAAAAACGTAGTATGACACACGGGCGAAAGAGCAATAAATTTCTCGTTTACGTTTAATCCTTTTCGCCCTTGTAGCATAAACTACTATTAGAATATACTTTAGACTGTTCAATAATTTTTTTGATAAAAACAGCACATAAGTATCTTCATAAATCACACTACCTAATTCCGAAAAGGTTAATTCTTGTAAAAAAGACACGGAACCCTAAGCTTTACGTCTAAGACACGTGCTGACACTAACATAAAATGAAAGACATGTTGACATTAATTTATGCACCCAAATTCATAGTGGAGACTTGGGAAGTGCTCAGAATCAAGGTTCGATAACCCTTTTTGTGAAATTCGTAAATTATTGTATACAAATTACAACCGCAAGCACAGCTCTGGGAAGTCAATATATTAGTTTATTAGCAATTATCGATCCGTGATTACAAGTGAATTTTAATGTTAAATAAAAACACGGGAAATACGATCAAACGAAAAAAAAGTTACAAGTACTTAAATTTAATAAAATAATATATTTTCTTAAATAAAAAATATATAAGTAGGAATAAACACAAATAAAACAAAGTTGATATAAAAATTTACTATAAATAAATACGAATTCGTTAGTTAAATAAATAAAATCTGCTTTAATCCGCCCATTAAAACACTTTTTTATAAATCTAGCAGATGAAAATCTGTATTTTGTTTCCCTCTGGGAGACAGGCGTGAGTACTGTATGTATGTGTTTAATCTTTTCCAAATTCAAGATTAAACCAAAATAATCTTAATGATACAAAGAAATCAATCAAATATAACGTACACATAAACTTCTTTGCTTCAATCAGAAACTTTGCCCTTCAAAAACACAATACTCCAAGGTCATTGCCGTTAGCTCTCGTATAGGCTATACACCGTCTACAACGATACATTTACCTACTTTCTAGAGAAATATGACCCTTATTGTAAGGTTGTAACGTTGGGAAGGCAAAAGGGCAGGTCTAGAAGTAATTTTGCAGGTCTGTAGGTGTAGGAAGGCAGTCGTCTCGACGTCGCGGTGAGTGACCCGTCTGAAACCTGGGTGAGGACTTACTGGTCCGTTGTTGGGCCACGGTGTACGGGTTAATTAGATTTATAGGTGTATCACTTCAGTTGTGTTGGTTTAGTTCCTGCGTCGCGATCAAAGGCATATAATTGGGGATACATAATAAGTGGAGATCAAATATAACGCTTTCAGAGTTATTCGTGAACGAAATCGACTCAATTTTGGTTAATATATTGTACATTATAGACATCTTCCAAAAGCCTGTCATATTTGTCAACTATAGATGATTTAATTTAATTCAAATTCAAATAGTTTATTTTGCAAAGTATTATAATACACTTTTTAGACGTCTTTAATTTAATAAAATATATGTAATAAATGTACATGAACTAGATTAAAGGTTTATTTAATTTATGTAGCAATATAATACGATTAAAATGATAGGTAAAATAAATATTATACAAGGTGAAATCCAATCAACCGCCCGAACCCCACCAGAGACCCGGCCAGGGACCAGGAACAAGGTTCAATGATCACCAACCGAGCCCCCAGCACGAATCCAGGTGGCCGACCAAATCACATCCTATATATATATATACATAAAAAATAAGGTTATAAAATTAATGACAAGTTATGAATAGCACAACTCTTACTTGTCATTAATTTTATAACCTTATTTTTTATGTAATATTCAATTACTAGTTTTATTAAAATGATCAAACTCATACATACCTATATATATACTACATACTAATAGGTTACATATATAAATACATGCCTACTTATGATGATCTACAGAACATATTTAGGAATTAAGATACTGAAGCAGAAGAAGACCGCTACGATAATCTTAAAAAGTAGTAGGTACCAGGGTATCAAAATTATTATAATCAATTTAACTTCTAAAAACAGAAATTATTATACAAATGCTAGAACATTAAAATTACGGAATTAATTTGCAAATGATAAAATAGTTGAAGCTAAGCTTAAGACTAACTCTTTTGCAAAGCATTTCAAACATTGTTTATTTATTTATTTATGTTTATATTTGGGAAACAAACAGTTTAACATTACATAAAAACAATACACAACTAAATTACACAAACCAGCAAAGTTTCCACACATAGATAAACAAATGTAAAACAAGCAGTACAGTTCTAAGAAACAAGACAGTTGAAATTAAATATAAAAACAAAATAAAATAAAATCAATAGATATTACAATTATTACAAACAATTTTAAAATTTCGACTGTAATAGTTTTTTAAGCGACAAAAGTGACACATTAAACAAATCAATGTCATTAAATTGTTTGTTATATAAATTACAGGTCCTGTATAAAAAACAATTTACTAAATAATTTTTTGTGGTTGATGGCACAGAAAACAATCTTAAACTTCTTGTTGTCTTTGACGGACAACGGAAATTTATTTGGCCAAGCAAATGTGGAGTATCAACTAAATTAACAATTATTTTATATAAAAGTTCAATATCATGAGAGATTCGTCTATCCCTAAGAGAAATAAGGCTGAAGCCTTGGTCTGGAGGTAATCTATAGTTCACATATTTAATGAACTTATTTTGGATCCGTTCTATCATGTCTATTTTTGTTATGTCTATATTGTTTGGTTAAAATTTTCGTAACTCCAGTAATCCAACTGAGTTTGGCTAGATTTTACATCCGTTTTGATTGTCAATGTTTTAAAGTAATTGTTGCTTCGATTATACTCAGAGAGCTGTTTGTTTTTTTGGTGAATGTGAACGTGAAAACCAAATGCAAATGAAAAATTTTCGTTGTCTATAAAACAAAGTATGTTACTTCCCAATGTCGTGTAAAGCGATATATTTTAACAAGCTTCTAACATATCCACTGTTATAAATGTAGTTGGCGACCTATTCACACGCGAAGCAAACCTTATCTGTAACCAGTAATTACGAACAATTACTAACTTGACAGTATACTTGTTTACCTCTAGTCTACACTATAGTATGAGGCTGGCAAAGAGATCAATTTATGATCAGCCAAAAAAAAATTGGCTGGTAATAACAGATAGTTATTGATTATTACACCTATTAAAATAATCTTCTAATTTACTGTGCGCGACAGGGTCCATAATTCGTCAGTTTGATACGAGTAATCGTAACATTATCTTAAGTTACATTTTATGAAATACATATTGAGTATTGATAATTAGCTATCCATAAAGTTACCTCGGACAAATGCAAGAACTTAAATTTTCCAGCTCGGTTATTGGTCAAAACATAATTCAGTCTGGGTTGCTCTTGCTGCTATGATCTATTTCACAAAAATGTTGATCGATCGATAAAAGAATAACCTGCTTAACCTTCTTAATTTTCATTATCGCTAAAATCGTTGGATCCATCTGACAAATTGAACAGGGCATAAAACTAACTTTTTATTGCGGACAAGTAGAGTAGACCTGCCCCCCTATTCTGTATCTTTAGTCGCCAACTGTACTAGGTGCCTATCATCAAAAACATAGATAAAAACTGAAATTTCAAAATTGCCTTTAGTGGGTATTGAACTATTAACGAACTGTGTCGTCACTTCAAGTGCGAACATATCCTTGGGAAATCGGAATTCGATGGTATATCTATGTTTTTGATGATAGGCACCCCGTACAGAAGGCAACTAGAGATACATAATAGGCCCGCAGTTCAACAATAATAACTGGTGTACATACACTTGCACAGTATCCTCCCGAGAAGTCCCTTCTCCTCGTTGAAGCCCTGAGAATGAGGGGGCGCAATTAATTCTTTTCTCCCCAATATTTAAGATCCGAAAACCGTTTCGATTTATATAGCTTTCATGAACTGTTTATAAAATGCATAAAACACTTCATTGAATAAAAAAAGCAATGGCTTTCATTTAACCCTCAGTGACGTCATAACTACACATTACATTGACATATTTTTTTAACGCATCCTACTACGTCTCAAGGAACCGACCATTCAACTAAATATGATGACGTCACTACCATTAAACATTTAAATTCTTATAAAATTGACAAAAAGTATGAATAAAATATTTATTTATATTACATATGTACTTAATAATTTAAGTAGATCAATTATTGATCTATTTATTCCAAAAGGCAGAGGAAAATTGCACAATGACGTTTAAAAACGTACGAATTGCTACGCCATCTGTGACCAACTTCACGCTCATTCTGACCTTAGCTGTAAAATTTATAATGTTTCTTGGGTCCAGTATCACAGGTTTAGGGAGTTTAGCACCTAAAGCCTGCACGCTACATTACAGCATGCACCGCTGAATCGCTACAACAGCGTCTAACTCGATTTACAGATGCTAAGCAGTTTGTCATTCTTAAGTAAATAACGCGTAAACATTGCGTAGCTCTACTTAGTTTACTTGGAAACTTCGCTTTCTGTCTGAGTATAGGTGTAGGTATTTGTTTCAGTTAATTGCTTTTAACTAACTTTTCAATGCATGTGCTCCTAAAGGCCCACTTTTTATGCATCAAAACCGAACAGAAAGTCGATTATTTTGCCCTAGGGCTTTATTATTATTTTTTTTTTAAATTTATTTACAATGGTTGGCTAACCTGCAGCCTTTCCTGTGTACCATAGACGTTATACTTTTTTTCCCACTGTTTAACGGCTCTGAATACAGTCCTTTTGAGCCAATTATAATTTAAAGTTCACAAGATTATATTTGTTTTCATTTCCTCACACTATGCATTGAAAAATGTAGTATGATACACGGGCGTAAAAGCAATACATTACTCGGTTACGTTTAAAACACTCGCTGCGCTCGTGTTTTAAAACGTCCTCGTAATTTATTCTTTTGCGCCCTTGTAGCATAAACTACTATTATGCGTGATTGCCTGGATTTTACCGATATGCTTTACTGATATATTTTACTTTTATAGTGACTTAATGACTGAGCAAGTATCTGTTTTCTCCGGAATCCTTAGCACTATAATATCATAGAAAGTGGTATAGTATTGTACTTTTGTAGAAAGGGTTACAAAAACCGGTCAAGTGCGAGTCAGATTCGAGTATATCTAGGATACCGTATTGCGTCAGTTTTGAGAAAAAGCAAGGAAAAAGGTATTTGAAATCTTACCCATTATGATTTATTTATATAAACGGCTCACCTCAATACTGAATACGAGTTATGATCGGGATAGCCGACCAGTTTCTGTTTACCGCATTTGACAAAAATAGCCGAGTTGTTTTATATGGATGATGCGAATTTTGGTACCCTTTACCAATAGCTGTGTGTGATACATCGTTGGATAGTTATTTTTGTTTTGAATATAAGTTACTATGGTGCCTAGTTCCAAATACTAGTCCGTTACGAGTTATACGGTACTGAACATGTAAGTTATAGCAATAGCCATCTGACAGTTATTTAATATTTCATGGCATACTAGGTATTTTTATGCATCAGTAGGCTTCACACGATACACAGTGGTGCCGATTCGGCGCAACACATCTTAACTTATATGACGGAACTAACCTTACTAACCTTAGGTGGCAGAGCTGATGCCGGGCTCGACTGTAGAGGTACCACCATCTTACTTGGAGACCCTCTCGAAGTTATTCGGGGGAGAGTAAGAGGACAGCTCACAGGCAACAAACTAGGAGGCCCACCATGCCTGGGACCGATGGATGGCGGTATATCCATCCCTAATAGCCAGGCCTTAAATGGAACAGACTGGTGACGGGCAGCGGCGTCACTGGTGCGAGGGTTCCGGCACCGCGCTCACCAACCCGCCTGCCCAGCGTGTGTGAGTATGGGCAATTCTTCCAGCATGACCGCCGGGAGTGGAGGCTTATGTCCAGCAGTGGACGAACTAGCTAATGGATGGAACCTTATTTTGAGCGTCCTGCTTTTATCTTTTCGATACAGAAAGGAAAAGACAGAACGCTTAAATTAAGTTTAGTTCTGTCAAATAAGATAAATCGTATTACACTGAATCGACATCACTAAACGGTTTTGGATGAATTCACCCCTTCCTTCCCTCCCCTCTCTCCGCTGTCGGTTAGCGGGTGGACGGGCAGATGTGTACGCGCAGATATCATTTGTTAGTTTTCCGATCATTATGTTTTATTAATGTTTTTTATTATTATATTTACCAGTTATAACAAAAATCAATCGCCATCAGCCACTCATAACCGGTCAGCATCTAATTACTGGCCGAGGCAAGCATTGCTTAGCTTTTCATTGGTAATGGTGCATTCACTTAGTGCTAGGAGTATTACAAGTAATACTAATAAACTCTTCGGTTTCAACTTAGATATTAGTGACAACCTATACTACTCATGGCCAATCATAAAAAAAACAATAGCCATCAGCCACTCAAAACAGGTCACCCATCCAATTACTGGCCGAGGCAAGCATTGTTTAGCTTTTGAATGGTAATGGTGCGTTCGCCAAGTGCCAGGAGTTCTCTACGGTTTCAACTTTGGCCTAGTAACAATCCATACTACTCAACGCTATATTACTCCGATCGGACTCCCTATCTAGACAAACGCCAACATAATTCTTGTTCTACATTGGAGCGGGTACCAAATCCATACAATTCCTGGCATCATCCATATTTGTTTAGGAGGCTATGTGAATTTTATTTTTGTCACTGTCACTCCAAGCGAAAAATCGCTCAGTGCGAGAGGGGCGGATTCAGGGCAAAAAGTTGGTTTTATATTTTTATTAAAAAAACTAAAATAGCAAGCAAAATTTCAAATATCAAATCTCTAGATATTGTTGAAGCACACCTAATAAAATATGTTTGAGTTCTCTGTTCTGTATATGGTTCCTATTCGTCAAACGAGGAGAAAAATTGTGTTTGAAGACCTCATTTCAACAATTATTTCTATCGAGGAAAATTTATCCAAACATGTTTTCCAATTTCAAAACCCTGGATTATATAGTCAAAATGCATAAACCAGAAATTTATTAAAATTTTCCGTATATTTCATGAACTACACAGAGAAGAAACACCCGTATTTTTTTCGCATATCGCCTTAAACTTGTACCCGTGTGTACTTACTTCTTTAAAATAAAAATACGAGATATTTTTGTAAAATATCGTTTTCTATATAACCTTCAATCGAAACCTATGAATATTTAATTTATTTTGGAAATACGTTGGCATGTTTACACCTGTGCAGTTGTAATGTTCACGATTTTGCCTTTGACAACATTATTTTCTATCCATTTATTAAAGTAGGGCGTGCATTGTCGCATTTAACCCAATTACCGGGTGATAAATGATTCGAGGAACATTGTCGTAAAGTGGAATTATTGTACTGCGATACCACGTTGTTTAATAAACGCAAATGTATTTGTACTATGTTTTCCATGTTTGAAATAGCTTTTATTTACTCCCATAGGTAGATGAGCTGATGCCGAGCTCAACTGTGGAGGTATCACCATCTTACTTGGAGACCCCCTCGAAGTAATTCGGGGGAAAGTAAGAGGACAACTCACAGGTAAAAAACCAGGAGGCCCACCATGCCTGGGACCGATGGATGGCGGTATATCCCCCTGATGGCCGGGGCATATATGAAACAGACTGGTGACGGGCAGCAGCGTCACTGGTGCGAGGGTTCCGGCACCGCGCTCACCAACCCGCCTGCCCAGCGTGTGTAAGTATGGGCAATTCTTCCAGGATGACCGCCGGGAGTGGCAAATTCCTGGAGAGGCTTATGTCCAGCAGTGGACGAACTAGGCTGATGGATGGATGACTCCCATAATACAACATTAACCATAAGGTAGTTCCAACATCAAAAACAGTTTTATAAGTACCTACGTTGTTTGGCCTATTTTAGATTTGCGCTGTAATTGGCCCAATTTATTATAACATCGCTTGGATGACCATTAGGTGTTTAGGTGTTTGTGACGTCCTGATGGCTTTGATCTCAATAAAACTTTGCACACATCTTTGCATACATGTTTCCTTTCCATTCCAATGGCGAGATATTCAAAAATCACCGAATTTGTGAAATAGTTTCAGATAAAAACTGTTTTCCATGGAACGGTAACTGTTCATTTATAAAAAAAAGTGTATAAACATAGTCTTCTTTACATGAACGACATCTATATTTCTCTCTTTTTTAGTTGCAGTATAGATGAAAATTATATAACTTGCTAAACTTTGCACATAAACGAGGCAATATTCACGAAATCCTGACAGCTATTATGATGGTGTTTCATCAAATTTTGCTTTTTGGGCTGTATAGAAATGCAGTTAGATTTCGTTAGATACTTAATACTTATGAAAAAAAAATAAGAAGAAAATTGTTGACTTCACTTTCAGTTTTTACCTTTTGTATGAATTTTTAGAGAAATCCAGGCTTAAAGGGGCCTCTTAATGGTACACTTTTAATAAAATTTTATTTTTTAATAACAATTATAAAATACTTTGATCCAATTAAACGCAATGTGAATTAGTCCATTTCTGTTGTCGTCAAACATAAATTAAATAAATTTATGTTATATTTAAAAGTTTCAATAAAATCCCTGAAGAGAATTGGAATTGTGCTGGAGATCTTAACGTGGTTCGGTCGGACGTCTCAATATGTGTTCAGCCTTATCTAGGGTTGCCTCTCATATCTTAATTTTTGAAATAAAATAACAAATCAAAGAAATATTTCGTTTCCGGTATTGAGTAGAGAACATCTAATAATCACGTTAAAAAGTTTTTCTTTGGAATCAAAGTAGTTTAAGCTAATTAGATAACAGATGCCAAATCAAATGTAGAATTAAGTGAACGCCCGACCGTTTAGTATTATTATATTGAGATTTAAACAAAACGGCTCACTGATTGTTTTATTGGTATCAGTCCTGTCAAAAGCTTGAGCGATTTAAGACGCCATAAAAAGTAAAAACCTGATTTGCCATACAAAAGTAAATACAGGTCGCGACAGTAAATAATGCACATACGCTTTGTAGAGCGTCGTCTCTGTCGAAAGAAATGACCTGTACCTGATTTAGTGTTGAACGAAACTTGATTACCAAAATACCACAGTCAAGTTCGCTATCCATTAACAATGTAGCCGATTCTGAAGGCTTTAATTTTAGTTTTAGTGCTGTCAAAACTAAAATTATTCCAAAGTAATTTAGCTCTTCTACTTCACACTTAATGACTATTTTGCTATGAAGAAAATTTGGTTTTACAGCACTAGAATTAATATTAAAGCCTTCAGAATCTGCTTTAATATCATACTAATTTTTTTAATTCTCATATAGCCTTTCTTGACTGCCAAGTAGAAAGTAAAATATAGTTGTTTATTTTTCATTTGGCAACCCTATTCAGCGACAGATCTCGACTGTACTTTTACTTAGTTTTAATCTTTCTTTATTTCTTCGTCGAAGGAAGTGTTGTGTTTGTCTTTAGTTAACAAGTTCTTCGGAGTGGAAAGAGTTGCGATTGTTTTTAGTTCTTTTTCTATTTCAATTTTAATTGGTTTGTTATATTTGATTTACTTGACATAAATCCATTGTATTTTTCAGATTGGATTTGTTTGAAACCATGCAATCTTTTGGCTAGATCTTTTTTTTATTAATTTATGTACATATTTTTGGAACGAAGTTCCTTATCGCACGTTACACTCCAGATACTTGGCGAATGAGAGCGAGGCCGAAAAAAGTGTAAGACTTCGACCGTCACGACACTTTTGCTATAGTATTGTGGTTGTGCGTTTGCAAGCGGGTGCATATAAAGTCAGATTTAGCACGTCATTGCGTGCACGTTTGTATCATTCAAAGTTGAACTCTATTACGTTTCAGTTTAGTTTAAAATAGCGCGCTATGAGCCGCGGCTGTTAGACAACCAAGAAACACCATCTATCAGCCTAGTT
Source organism: Ypsolopha sequella (assembly GCA_934047225.1). Classification (NCBI taxonomy): domain Eukaryota; kingdom Metazoa; phylum Arthropoda; class Insecta; order Lepidoptera; family Ypsolophidae; genus Ypsolopha; species Ypsolopha sequella. Next base: position 2,724,937 of record OW204002.1, on the reverse strand, counting down.
CGTCCACTGCTGGACATAAGCCTTTCCAGGACTTCGCCACTCCCGGCGGTCATCCTGGAAGAATTGCCCATACTCACACACGCTGGGCAGGCGGGTTGGTGAGCGCGGTGCCGGAACCCTCGCACCAGTGACGCCGCTGCCCGTCACCAGGCTGTTCCATATAAGGCCCGGCTATTAGGGATAGATATACCGCCATCCATCGGTCCCAGGCATGGTGGGCCTCCTGGTTTATTGCCTGTGAGCTGTCCTCTTACTCTCCCCCGAATAACTTCGAGGGTGTCTCCAAGTAAGATGGTGGTACCTCCACAGTTGAGCCCGGCATCAGCGGCCCTACCACGTAATTCTCATTTGTATCAACTTCAAGCAAATGCATGCGAAATTCAACGCGTGCAAAAGAGTTGGCATGTTAGGCGGGCGTCAAGTTGATGTTGATGAAAATCAGAATTACGCGGTAGACCCGCAACTCCACCTGCCAAAGAAACACGCACTCACAAAAAACTGACGGCTTCTAAATGAAAATATTGAAGTATTCTAAAACTTCTAAAACTGTTCTCTTATTTTTATACAAATTTCAAGAAGGCCATATAACAATTAAAATTCGTATATATTTTTTTCTATCGAGTGAACCTAAAGCGGTTGCATTTTTGTTAAGACGTATGCTCATCAGAATTATAGACTACTTTAATATTTATAGCGTTCCGTAGTACCTAAAAGGTACAAATGGAACCTTTATGGTGAGACTCCGTTGTCCGTCCGTCTGTCCGTCCGTGTGTCACAGCCTCATAACACTAGCACCGTTAGAGATAAAGACATGAAATTTGGCCCAAAAATAGCATTAATTTGACCACATGTTACGGTGTGAAAAAAGAACGAAAAAATTGAAATTGTTCAAAATGTTTCCAAAACAAAAGCGAGAAAAATAAAAAATATTATCCTAAAAATACCTTATCTCCAAAACTGGTGGACCAAAAAATATGAAAAAAATCATGGTAATATGTGTTTAGGTACAGGAAAAAAAAATCAGTTGAGAATTCACGAAAAAAAATCAAAAAATTAAATTTACCATCCACAATACGAAACCCTAGTTACGCGAGTCTGACTCGCATTTGGCCGATTTTTTTATTAAACCGATTGACCAAGTTACGCAATATGAAATGTTCATTTGAACATGTGCATTTGACCTGCATCTGTGGTCTTGCTCTTGAAGACGCTCTTCTTTTGTTTTTCCGTAAGTTGAGAGATAAAATCTCGCAGGGGCAAAATAATCCGGATTCGTGTCGTGACGCTATATTTGCAAACTTTCTAAAAAAAACTGACAGACAAAAATAGTTATTTAAGATACACGTGCGGAAAGTAAGGTTTTAAGGTTTAAAACCTTTTACGCTCAAGTATCTTACAACATTTTTCAATGCATTTTGCGAGGAAATACAACAGAATAATAAGTATAATAAAGAATGGTGTTTATCATCATTCAATTATTGCTAGAGCGCGCATACTTATAAATAATTGTTTTTTTTTTGGACAGCAAAACCTCCTTGCATATTTGTAATTTTTTAAATTTTATGATATGCACCATGCACCACAGAGTCAAAAACTTAAAAAAATTACTTTATTTCACGCGTGAAATAAAGGATTTCAGTACTGCACAAATTATAATGTACTGTTTTATTTCACGCGTGAAATAAAGAGTCGGTTTCCGCATAATTTTGTTACACAAAAAAGGAAACTTTACGAGCAACTGCATTGAAAAAAACATTTCTTTCGAAGTAAACCAGCCCTCATCTTTCTAGAAACTTCCTGAATGACGACTGAAAGTGTTACATTTCAACAAAACAAAGGCTCTCGAATGATTCACACTTCCGTGTTATTCGAACTGCAACTGATACGCAGTTGTGAAGTGTTGAAAAATGAATATTAATTATGTTGAGGACAAAGTGACAGAAGGAGGGCACCCAAGATTACCGTGGCAGTAACCGTGTCTAATGGGCGCTGAATCAGGTGTACACAAAGGTTCTTAAGGGGTTTAGGTTTAAAATGTTCTTTGTTAATCAAAAGTTAATTTGATAACATATTTTCCGTGTAAACTAGTGAAAAAATTCAATTCACTTAAACAAAAATGTTTTACTTAGAAGAAAAAAAAATTAGGACTAAAAAAATATATGAGTTACTTATTTTACACAGTACTATATTTTATTATTTTTAAATATAACCGTAATATAATTAGTATAAAACGACATAATTAGTTGTTTTTATATATTAGAGGTGTATGCAGGAGAATCAAAGATCTCATTATGTCTACCTTCAACATCTATCGCTATCGCCTTCAAAGATACGCGTGATTGGCTATAAGCGATGTGTAACGTCATTTCTAGGCAATCAATAGCGATAGATGTGGAAGTTAGACAATAAAGCCCCAGGTGGATTAGAAGTTCATAATAAATTCAATTAATTTAACAAAATTTAAACTATAAATTGACATTAAATTGGGATAAAGCTTTTAGTTAGTTACCGATTTTCGATAATAATTAAAGTGTGGACTGTGCTTGCATTACAGTTCGCACTTGAGAACACCTCTAACACCCCCTCGGGGATTTTTGTTTATACAGCCATGGACGAACAAACACAATATTTATAATACTTGTATTTGTTCGCCCATGAAACAGCTAAATTCATACTGTAGATTCGTTAAGTGGTTAAGCCCAAGGTAAAGGTTAAATGACAATTTGCAGAATACGGAAAAAAAATGTGCCCGTATATAATTTACGAACAACTCTGAGTCATTTTTCACAAAAAGGGTCATTGTACCTTCATACTGACCACTTACCAAGTGTCCAGTATGAATTTGGCTACATAAATAAATAAAAGTAATCTAAAATAAAGTTTATGTCTCAGTCGCGTCTTGTGAAACGGAAGACCAAAAAAGGACAATTAAACCAATACGTAAAAGTTTTATTTCTTCTGTAAATAAAGTAACTAATCGGGTGTCGCGTTGCGACTAATTACGACTTAAAACTATTCCATTCTGCGTTATGATTGGCTAATAACAAATTACGCGCAAAACATTGTTAGTGCAGGTGGTGCGCAGTGTCATTTAAATATTCCCTTTGTTTCAACTTGCATCATGTTCCGTGTTATTTCTTGCCCTAATTTACGCAAATACATACTAGCCTTTCACCCGCGGCTTCGTCCACGTTTATTCAATATCAGCCCCGTTTTCGGCCTGAGCGTTATTTTATTAACACTAGGGATGGGTCGTCGACATATTTTAGACCGTCCATTTTATTTCATTGACGAGTCGATCACCCGGTAGAATTTGTCAACTAGTCGATGCTAACTTACTAAAAAAAAAAAAAAAATGTATTTATCGGGGAACTAAAACTGTTACTTTTTTGCCGGTTATGTACCTGTCTAATTCCTATTTGCAAAATTGAAATTATAATCAAATTAAATGTCCCTTCTTTTCCAGGCTTAGGACTGGATAATTTCACTTTCAATTTCATACAAAAAGAATTTCTAAGCTGGCATAGATTAAATTATGTTAAGGTGTGTTAATTCGAAAACCATTTCAAGATTTAGGTTTAATAAGCCCTATTTTTAAAGTTTTGGCCTAAAAAACTTAAAAACCTCATGATGATGAATATTTAAACGAAAAGGCTGCAACTTCCATTTGTCCTCGTGTGACGTCACTTGAGTAATGGCTGTTTAGAAATGTGTGTAAATTTATAATAATTTGCTTCAGACTAATTTGACAGCTAGATGACAGATGAGTAGACAGACAGAGATAGACCACTTTTTTTATAAGCAATCACACATCACAATCGGTATAATGTCAAAAATTCTCGAGTGACAAGGTCATCGAACAATTCTTTAAAAAATCATGAAAAATAATTGTTAATTTATATATCAAAATAATGAAAATAATATCTTAAATATTTTATTATATATATTGTATAAAATATATTATGTAGCGTATATTCTCTGAAAACTATTAAAATAAAATCTTTTAAAAATTAATTCACGGGAATTAATATTTATTACAAAAAATAATCCAGTTTTTCACTCTAATATCTAGAAAACCATGCTTCATTTTTTAATATGATACGTTTTAGATAGACAGTATAAAAAAATCTTTAGAAAAAATTGAAAATAGAAAGAAATTCAAAACATTGAAAATTTCTCTTCGTATAGAACTATTTTGCGTGTAGATAGTATAGTAAGCCAGGGGGGGGCCGGCGAGGGCCCGGATGGCAATCGCCACCCTGACTATGGCAAGTCCGACCCTGGTCGTTATTATACTCTTTGTTTTGTTATGGAGGGTAGGTATAACACAATTTCCTTGTCATCCAATGATACAACAATAGACATAAGTAACCGGAGTTTAATCGTAAATTAAAATGACACTGGTAGCTTTTCTTCAACAAAGAGTTTTGAAAGTTTGTCCGACGTGACGTGAGTCAGAGCCAAGACACATGACGGGTTAATTATAGCCCGCGATAACTGTGCACTTGGGAGGTTAATGCGGAAAAGTTTTGTTATGCACGTTAATTTGTTTTATTTATAGAAAAGTTAAATTGTTACCTACAACTGCTATGTTATGAGACAATTGTTCCTTTTTTCTCGATATTTTTTCACGTATAGTTTCGCCCAGTGTCTGGCTTCTGTCTGTATACATTGCGAGTCTTGCTTAAGTGCACATATGAATTTTAGTAAAACTAGACCCAATTGTACCGACAAAAAAAAGAACTAAGGATCCTTTATAAAGGAAAGGTTGTATTTTTTTTATTTTTTATTTATTTACTTATATGGTTAGTATTACAGAAAAACTTAATTAGGCCTATCCTAGGGTTAGTAAAATACAAAAATAGAGAAAAAAAAATTTGGGACTAATAATACCCAAAGCAGGCTTCCGAGTCTTCCGACACATTAACAGATTATTTCTTAGACTGTAAAACTAACAACTTAGCACATAATAATAAATTCGAATATGTGTGCTCCGATACTAGAATTCTCCGTAACACGGAAGCACTATGAAGTTATTTTCGCCAAAGGGTTTTTGAACCAAGTATTGAGTTAAAACAAAAACGGTAATGATTGTTAACAACGGGCAGTGACGATTCAATTACAACTAACCTAAAAAAAGATCAGCATCAATTTGGCTTCAATCAATAAGTTTGGCTATATTTAATGGCATCTATTTCGAGAAACCTTTGAAAAACCATAAAATATTGTATGTCTTGGGGGGGGGGGGGGGGGGGCTTATCTCCAAAACTGGTGGACCAAAAAATATGAAAAAAATCATGGTAATATGTGTTCACGTAGATTTTTTCTCTATGTTTCAAACCGATGTATGCTCGAACGATAAACGATCGAACTTATCTTTTTGTGTGTTGTGAATATGGTTTTTGCCGCAATTGTCAACAAATTCGGCAGCTAAACATGATATAACTATCAGCGGCCTACGTAGAGTACGTAGTATTTTTTTTAATGGACAAATATGATATTATTAAATCAAATGCCAAACCCTGAAAACCCAACAAAAATTGTCTATTCGTTCCGCTTGGCCGGTCCGAGCTGGAGTATAGGACTAGTCTAGCTCCGGTCACTCACCGCGCCCCGCGTCCCTCTGACGTCACCCCCTCTTCTCTTCTGAAAAAGGTGGATTTTGGTGAAAAACCCTCATGAAAAGCCGATAGATTGCACTTTTTACCGAATTTATGGATTACTATTACAAGTAAGGCGTAATATATTCCGTCCGTCTTCAAAAATTTAGGATTTTCCAGGTGTTGTTAGGTACGTTGTATATATTGGGTGTTAATTTGATAACCTGTTTCCTTCAAACAAGATGTTCTACCCATGAATATGAACAATAGAAACCGGAAATCGCGAAAAAAATATCAGCTGTTCCATGGAAAAGTTAATGATAGATCGCCTGGAGTCTGATTAGCAGGACTCTTAGACCTTCCGGAAGGACGCAACTTTTTTCGATCACAGTTCCTTAATCTTATTTAGGACAGGGTTCAAATTTGCATGAAAAAATACAATGATTCTGTCTCTTTTGTGGATAAGAACAAACGGTTGCTAAGTTCGACTTTCCTTCGGCATAGATAAATTATTCTTCAATCAACAAGCGATGGCGCACGGGTATAGACGGGGGCAGCTCGTTCGCGCCCCGGCGAAGTGTTTCGATATTGTTACATTCATGGTCAAGGTCACCGTACTGCCAGAAGGGCCAGTTAATTTTTCATACAAAACACACACCGCCAGCAGGATTCCAGGTAGCTTCTAGCAGGACGTTTCGCACAAACAACCGGTCCTTCCAGAAGAGCATCCAGCAGAATAAACCGTCAGGCGATCTTCATTTATCATTAAATACCTACTCGATCGAAATGTATGAAATAGTTGCGGGTCTACCGCGTAATTCTGATTTTCATCAACATCAACTTGAGATTGAAATTTGACGTGCGTGCGTGCGAAAGAGATGGCATGTTAGGCGGGCGTCGTCGCACGCACGTCAAATTTCAATCTCAAGTTGATGTTGATGAAAATCAGAATTACGCAGTAGACCCGCTGATTTTATTTTTGCGATTTCAATGTTGCCCATATAGTACTCGGTTGGTGATCATTGAACCTTGTTCCTGGTCCCTGGCCGGGTCTCCGGTATGTGTTCGGGCGGTTGATTGGATTTCACCTTGTATAATAATATTTTACCTATAATTTTAATCGTATATATATTGCTACATAAATTAAATAAACATTTAATCTAAGTAGTTCATGTACATTTATTATTTTATTACATATATTTTTATAAGATTAAAATTTGACTTGTGAAACGTGTATTATATATAGGTACCTTTGCAAAACATAACTTGCATACATTTGCAAAATGAACTTTTTGAATTTTGAATTTTGAATTTTGAAACACGCTCAGTGCGAGAGGGGCGGATTCAGGGCGAAAGCGAAAAATGTTAGTTTTATAATTTTTATAAAAAAACTAAAATAGCTAGCACAATTTCAAATATCAAATCTCTAGATGTTGTGAAACACCTAATAAAATATGTTTGAGTTCTGCATATGGTTCCTATTCGTCAAACGAGGAGAAAAAGTGAGTTTGAAGATTTCATTTCAACAATTATTTCTATCGAGGAAAATTAATCCAAACATGTTTTCCAATTTCAAATCTCTAGACTATATAGTCAAAATGCATATACCAGAAACTGATTATAATTTTTGGTGTATTTCATGAAATACACAGAAAATAAATACCTGTATTTTTTCGCATATCGTTGGATTCTGTTACTTTAGTTTACAGAATAAGTCGGTTGGGCGTTTCGGCAGCACTCAGCCAGTCCTATTCTATACAATAGATGTAAGTTCTCAAAAGGTGATTTCGGCCCTTGAAGTTTCTCACTTGGAAGTTCTATTACTTTTTAACCATAGAGGTAGCATTTTGTAGAGAGACTTTTTTGTATGTGTTTAGAACAGGTTAATATTTGAAAAAAATACTGGTACTAAATATGATCCTATTTTTTATTGTAACCAGAATATGTGGCTTTAAATTATATTTGGATAGTATACCATGAAAAAATATTAAACTACGATACATTTCGAAGCTTTTAATGGGGTCGTTATCGGACATCTGAAGCGACGGTAGCTCAGGGGTCGAACTCTAGCCTCTTAATCTTGAGCTCCAGGTTCGATCCCCGGTCGGGCATGCACCAATGAGTTTTTCGGAATTTATATATGCATAGCATTTGTTCTTATTTACCACTTGCTGAACGGTGCAGGAGAACATCGTAAGTAAACCTGCATGCCCCAAAAAGCGTGTGTTTGTGCCCGAAGTACGGCGATAGGGTTCACCACACATCACGTTGGGACGTAATAATTGTCGGTGAAACGTGGGTGTCGAGTGTGCAATAAGACTTGCATTTCACATTTCACACTCGGAACACCTCTGACATCCTCGATGAGCACATCCTCGGGGATTCATGTAATAACGATATATTTATATTTTTATGGTCATCGGACAAATAAATAAAATGATTAATCATAACTTGTACACTGGTTTCAAGTTTCACCATATTTGTACGGCTATGTGAGTCTATAAGTATAAAGGAGTTCTACGGTCTATGTTTTAGACTAAAATGAAACAGAATGAAGTTTCATTGTGCGAGTTTATCTATTCAAGAAACAAATTGGTACTTTCGTGGAAATTGTAGCGTATCTACTTTTCTGCTTTTTTTTTAAGTAACGTGGACCAAATGGAAGAAAGTGGACTTTTCTGCGATAGCAATAATTTAAATTATTTCAAAGACCCCACTTGTGGTTTATGGAAACACCATCTGGCGGTAGTGGCTGGAACTACCAGCTAAGGAAAAGAATTCATTAGAATAATGACATAATAGTAGTTTATGCTACAAGGGCGCAAAGGAATAAATTACGAGGACGATTTAAAACACGAGCGTAGCGAGTGTTTTAAACGTAACCGAGTAATTTATTGCTTTTACGCCCGTGTATCATACTACATTTTTCAATGCATAGTGTGAGGAAATGAAAACAAATATAATCTTGTGAACTTTAAATTATGATTGGCTCAAAAGGATTGAATCCAGAGCCGTTAAACAGTGGAAAAAAAAGTATAACATCTATGGTACACAGGAAAAGCTGCAAGTTAGCCAACCATTGCAAACAAATAAAAAAAAATAATAATAATAAAGCCCTAGGGCATAATAATCGACTTTCTGTTCGGTTTTGATGCATAAAAAGTGGGCCTTTAAAAGAAAAAGAATTAAATGATTTTATTTTATTTATTAAGAAAAATCAACAGCAATACAAAATGTGAGATACTGCCAATAACGGATGCATGTATGAATAGTTATAGGTACAGAATAATTATTTCATTTCCTAATATAGCACAAAGACCAAAAACACAATCTACCCTCATTAATGTATATTTAGGCTAGGTTGTAAGTTTGCAAGTAATTTTATTATTATCATGAATTTAATTTGTTTTTAATATTAGGTATATTTTTTTCGTTATTTAGGTTCCGTACCGTTATCTATAAAAACGGCAAAAAAAACATGTCTGTTGTATCGGAGCCCCCTTAAATATTTATTTTATTCTGTTTTTTAGTATTTGTTGTTATAGCGGCAACAGAAATACATCATCTGTGAAAATTTCAACTGTCTAACTATCACGGTTCATGAGATACAGCCTGGTGACAGACGGACATCGGAGTCTTAGTAATAGGGTCCGGTTGGTTACCCTTTGGGTACGGAACCCTAAAAATGTACACGATACCGCATGGCCGTGTGTACAGAATCAACTTAAAACATGTATCGTCACGACATAAATCAATGAGAGATTGAGAGAGTGCTAGAGGTAATTCTGAGTGTGAACGGTAATCACTTGTAAACCCTTTTTTCACAGACGATTTAAACGTCCCAATAGCTGGGTCCGTTAGCTCATCCAGTTTAGTTTTTCGGAAGAAAGGATGCCACTTGCCACAATTGTTTATTGGACCAATATCTACCGATAAAGATCGGTAGCCTTCGGGAGCCTCTTCAATTTGGGGGGGGAGGGGTGTTCAAAGATGCTTTGCGCCAAGCGTAATTTAAAAAAATTAAACTGTCTGAGTTTGTCAACTACATCAAGATGGGTGTCTTTTTCAAGTAAATTAAGGACGTAGAATTCATTTCTGGCATAAAAAATTGTGATATTTTAAGTAGTTTCTTGAAAATTTTTACATAGATTAAAATTTTATGAAATACTTTTTACTTTCAGGCGCCACCAAAAAAAAACCTCAGGTTTTTTTAAGTAACAAAAAATACGTTACGAAAGCCTATTTTATGTAAATAAATAAAAATATAAGTTTTATTGGATTTTTAAAGGACAAAACCATAAAAAAAAAATAAAACAATGTCGGTGAGCTCTTATTTTACTACTACTTATTAACTAACCTGATAAAAGTATATTTATGTATAGTGTATTTATAAAAGTATATATATGCATAAAAACTATAAACACGTAAAAAAGCTTTTCTATGGTTCTAAAAGAGTATTAACTATTTAATTATCATTTTCATTTTTTGTAGCTTCTACCGCAGTGGTACAATTCGGTACATATTAAATTTATTTTAACACAGTTGCATCTTTTTTGCATCTTACTTTGCATTGATACCTTGTTATCTCGAGGCAAATGCTGTCCGCAGCTGGGTTGTCAGACCAGTGGGGTATTTATTGGCTAATTTTCTGCTTTCAGCCCCAATCGGGGGGACTAGGCAGAATTTGTTGTAACACTAAAGCCTGGCCCCACTCATGAACTCCCTGGCAAGCTGCGCGTAAAATATGCTGATAAAGGGCCGCTTCTGTTGGTGGTAAATTTTCAATTTGCCGATCTGTTTTTGTAAAAAGATATTTACGGCAATGATTGATAGTCGTGCAGGGACAGGGACTTGATCTGAAAAAGTTCATGTAATATGACTTTTCACTACGATGAATTTAACTTTATATTAATGTTTTAGTTGGTACTCAGTGATTGGCTAGCATACCTATCATACATGGCTATGACAAACTTATGTAGCACAATCTCTGCCTCATTTATATTGCTATCTTTAAGATCCTTAAACCCTTTTAGTGGCAAAAGAGAATGAATTACATGCTTCAAAAGCACTTTTCTTTCCCCTGCCGTTAAAAAACGATACTGTATCACATCCACTAAGTTCGTGGAACACAGGCAAGACCTCCGCTCTTTCAGGACCTTTAAACAAAATAAATTGGCTTATGCACACTCACGCTATTAAACTGATTATTTATATATTATACATTCTTGACTATTAAAAGAAACGCTCATACCTAGAGCTGATTCAATCTAGAGGCATGCCAATAAATTGTGGTTTTTCCCCGTTACCACATGAACCCATAATACCTCTAATCTTGGCAATTTCAGTACACATGCCAGAGCGATAACTACCACATCGGTGTTTGCTGTGCATTAACCTCGTATGACCCTGGTCTACTGTATCCGCCAAGTGAACCATCACTCGCGTGTCAGACGCTTCAAGTTAAATGGCTCCAATTTTGGCAGTTCACGAGCAACATTGGAAAGAACAGATTACCCTTCGCTACATAAATTTCTTTATTGATGGGCAAGTCCATCGGGTGATATTTGGACGACAGGAGTCCAAACAGCTCTTCTTTATTCGTGTCATCCTGGAGAAAATATTACGCGCAGTTTGCCAGGGAGTTCATGAGTGGGGCCAGGCTTTAGTGTTGCAACAAATTCTGCCTAGTCCCCCCGATTGGGGCTGGAAGCAGAAAAATAGCCAATAGATACCCCACTGGTCTGACAACCCAGCTGCGGACAGCATTTGCCTCGAGATAACAAGGTGTCAATGCAAAGTAGGATGCAAAAAGGATGCAACTGTGCTAAAATAAATTTAACCCCACTTCATTCTGGACTCATGTGGGTCTAGAATCCCCTCAAATACCAAAAGTCTAGCTAAATCAACGTACAGCGTGCAGCCACCGTGCCTCGAGTATCTACGTTTCATCAACCCCTTTTGCTAACCCAAACAACTGCAATATTATATTTTACACACACACCCACACACTTTACTATATTATCCGATAATTACATAATCATTTATCTAATTAAAAATATAACGTCGCGCGCAACTTACGAAGCTATGAAAGTGTTATTCGTTAAACGTCTTACGGAATGTCGAATCAAAAGTGGTTTTACATAGTGATTTAGTCATTAATGTGTTTCGTTTTCCCTTGGATTTTCAATGGCAAAAATAGCCTTGAACTATAGCTGAGTTCCAGAATACAGCTAAGTCGTATCATTTAACAAATACCTAGTACATTAGTTTTTCTTGAATACTTTATTTTCCTTTGTTGAATTATGATATATATTGTTTTGAGCATAACCGTTTTGTAACATAACGTAGTGTCCTAATCTACTAGACGATCACACAAATAAATCACGGCCAATGATTTAATTTGTAATTAATAAATCGATGTACTCCTCAAGTATGTCATAATAACGTAGGAGACGTAGAGAGGTATATATGCATTACTATTACCTCATTCTACGGATGGTACCGCTTCCAGCGGTCATCTTTTAATTATAAAATAAATACATACTAAGTACCTACTGTAAGTACATATGACTGTACATAACACATATGTATATACATCTATAAGCAGAATATTTATTTCTCTTACAGAACATAGGACTAGTCCAGAACCTATTTGTTAAAGATTGGTACTCGTGACCAGGAACACAATTGTCTTCTTACAGCAGTACTTACTTACTTCACACCTAGAACTATTTGTTATAGATGGTAGAAGCTGCAAAAAATTAAAATGATAATTAAATAGTTAATACTCTTTTAGAACCATAGAAAAGCATTTTTACGTGTTTATAGTTTTTATGCATATATATACTTTTATAAATACACTATACATAAATATACTTTTATCAGGTTAGTTAATAAGTAGTAGTAAAATAAGAGCTCACCGACATTGTTTTATTTTTTTTTATGGTTTTTTCCTTTAAAAATCCAATAAAACTTATATTTTTATTTATCTGCATAAAATAGGCTTTCGTAACTTATTTTTTGTTACTTAAAAAAACCTGAAGTTTTTTTTTGGTGGCGCCTGAAAGTAAAAAGTATTTCATAAAATTTTAATCTATGTAAAAATTTTCAAGAAACTACTTAAAATATCACAATTTTTTATACCAGAAATTAATTCTACGTCCTTAATTTACCTGAAAAAGACACCCATCTTGATGTAGTTGACAAACTCAGACAGTTTAATTTTTTTAAATCACGCTTGGCGCAGTGCATCTTTGAACCCCCCTCACCCCCCAAATTGAAGAGGCTCCCGAAGGCTACCGATCTTTATTGGTAGATATTGGTCCAATAAACAATTGTGGCAAGTGGCATCCTTTCTTCCGGAAAACTAAACTGATGCCTTTTTTGGGGTCTAACAGTCTAAGTCACAACGTGATAGTTGAGCCTTATCGCCATACGTCAGGCACAAATAGACCTTTTTAGGGCATGTAGGTAAATATATAATTCGATACACACATAAATTCCGAAAAACAATTAGTGCATGCTAGACCTGCAGAATTTAAACTTAAATCACCAGTTTAAGGGTCCCGCGTAGTAACGACTGAGCAACTGCCGCTTCCCTACAAAATAACTATTAAGTATTGACGGAACCCTGTGTGTACGACGTATGTTTGACAGAATGATGTGCCAAGTTTTGTATCGATAAGGAACGAACTAGCGGCTCCCAACCTTTTCCATCTTGTCACCCTCGTGACTTAATCAGAGGCTTGTTTTTACCCACTTCTAAAAAAATATTATATTTTGGAAACTGTCGCGGTTTATATGAACTAATAAATAGTAGATTATTATACAAAAGAGGTAACTGATCAATTACACCCGAGATATTTAGGCGCACTTGGAGGCGAAGTGAGCGAGAGCGCTTACAGTTCCACGGTGTAATAAAATTGTTCCCTTACGAATTAAAAAGAGACCAGGCAAAACAAACATTTTCCATTGAATTTCAGGTACACGAGTAATTTAACAGTAAGTGAATTTACAAGAGCATCATTCGATTTTCAAATTTATTTGACTGACTTACCAGTTAATGAATGTTAAGGTGAGCCTCGTTAGCTTGTGTCGTGTACCTACTCGTACTTCCATTTCTACTAGGGAGTCCCTGGCATGGCAGTAAATCTAATTAAGGTGATATGCGAAAAAAATACGGATGTTTCTTTTCTGTGTATTTTATGAAATACAAGAAAAGTTTTAATAAATTTCTGGTATATGCATTTTGACTATATCAAATATATAATCAAAACCCTAGATGTTTTGAAATTGGAAAACATGTTTGGATAAATTTTCCTCGATAGAAATAGTTGTTGAAATGAGGTCTTCAAACACACTTTTTCCCCTCGTTTGACAAATAGGAACCATATACAGAAATCAAACATATTTTATTAGGTGTGTTTCAAGATTTGATATTTGAAATTTTGCTAGCTATTTTAGTTTTTTTATAAAAATTATCAAACTAATATTTTTCGCTTTCGCCCTGAATCCACCCCTTTCGCATTGAGCGTGTTTTTGCTTAGAAAGACAGTGACAAAAATAAAATTCGCATAGCCTCTTTACATATTTTTAGAGCATTAGTGGTGAAAAATAAATATCGTACTAAGATTCTGTTAGTTCTTATAATTATAAGTGTCTGAATTAATTACAATAACTAGTAAAAATATATATTTTTTTCTAATTAGACACCTACTGTTAATTAAAATTCCAATGAATGTGAATATATTGGTTCTGTTAATAATTTTCCATAATTTGGAAGGACTTTTACCCTTATTAACCCCGACGAATAGCAATTTTACCCTTGATACGGGTAATGAAACATAGGTTGGGAACCGCTGGTTTAACATTATTGTTGTGAGTTATTAATTTATTATTGTTCTTCCGCATTGACTCCAAGGTTGTGCGTTGGCGCAGATGTGCAGTTATGAAATGATTGAATACAATTATTATTATGTACATTATATTGTTATTGTTGTTTATTTTAATTAATTAATTACATACTGTAAAATTTTCGTGGTTTTGGAAATGCAAGCTGATGGAAGTAGTCATCCATACAAATCGCATTATACAAAGTACTCAGGACTCGGAGTGAATTACTATGGGAAGTCGAAATTTCATTATACGAATTTCACAAAAATTGTTATCGATTCATGATGCTGATCACTTACCAAGCCTACAGTATGAATTTGGACGATGTTCATAAATTCACCTTGTATATCTACACAAAATTAATGGTTATTTAATACTGTGATATTTATTACAAATACGTCATCACGACATGAATTCCCGAGGGGGTATCAGAATAAGTGCAAGTCACAGTCCACACTCGTACACCCACGTTTCACAAACGATTATAACGACCCAGCGTGTTTGCTGATGAGCCATATCGCCGTATTTTAGGCACAAATACGGACATAAATTAACGTCCCTTCCGAAGCAGACAAACTAAACACAAATGTGCTCCTGTAGGATTTGAACCAGCTCCTCCGGTGCTGAGTCAAGGCCACTTAACCATAGACAGAGGTCGTTTGTCTTTTTTGGGAAGTCACAATTTGGCTATAGCAATCAAATTATCCATACAATGTGACTTTACATGATATTGATAGCCAAATTCATATTGGAGACTTAGTAAGTGGTCAAGCAGGTGTCTCGCCGCATAAATTTTAATTTGCGGTTTCTTACAGAAAGGGTCATTGAACTTTTAGTCGTATGCCACCACCAGTATGAATTAATTTGGCTCTATCATGCAAAGTCACTGTATATTTAAGTATAATATTATAGTTTATTAAGTATAAGTACTTAATAAACTCCATGTAGTAGGGAATGCTAAACATGACTTTTTTAGGGTTCCGTACCCAAAGGGTAACCAACGAGACCCTATTACTAAGACTCCGCTGTCCGTCTGTCTGTCTGTCCGTCTGTCTGTCTGTCTATCACCAGGCTATATCTCATGAACCGTGATAGTTAGACAGTTGAAATTTTCACAGATGATGTATTTCTGTTGCCGCTATAACAAATAATACTAAAAAACAGAATAAAATAAATATTACAGGGGGCTCCTATACAACAAACGTGATTTTTTGCCGTTTCTACAGATAATGGTACGGAACCCTTCTTGCGCGAGTCTGACTCGCACTTGGCCGGTTTTTTTAGGGTTCCGTACCCAAAGGGTAACCAACGAGACCCTATTACAAAGACTCCGCTGTCCGTCTGTCACCAGGCTGTATCTCATGAACCGTGATTATTAGACAGTTTAAATTTTCACAGATGAAGTATTTCTGTTGCCGCAATAGCAGCAAAAACTAAAAAACAGAGAAAATAAATATTTAAGGGGGATCCCATAAAACTGACATGTTTTTTTGCCGTTTTTATAGATAATGGTACGGAACCTTTCGTGCGCGAGTCCGACTCACTCTTGGTCTAACCTTTTCTGAAAACATAACGAAAATTACCTTTGATATCTATCAACACCAACAAGTTTTCTTTTAAAACGTGCTCGACGACGACGAAGCCAAAAAGTAAACAAAACCCGTCATCTTATGAGTCTTATGACGGAACTCTAAAAGGCATAAATAAAACATCCGTACTAACTATCGCCATCTCATGTCCGTCGGTCAAATGAATAATTCACGGTATAATCACCGTGAAAAGATCAAAAGGGACATGCGAATGCGTAATTTGGCACTTACAAAGTGACGAACCAAAACAAATATATCACTTAAAAGACTCTTATTACGTAGACATAGAAGCGATAATACATACGCTGAGATGTCTCTGATCTTGGTATTCAATGATACTGTACAGTCGTGCACAAATGTTGGAGTCAATGGTTATCGAGTTTGATTGGGATCTTTGATGAATTTGCGCTTCCCATTGGTTGACTGTCAGAATCAGAACAGTGTTACAGTTGGAAATAGCTGCATTGTGTTTTCAAAAGATTATGGAGTTTTTATGGTAATAGAAATATAAAAACAATCTCAACAAGCCATGAAAGATAAGTTAAAAATAAGGAGATAGTAAAGCAGATTCTGAAGGCTTTAATTTTAGTGCTAGTGCTGTCAAAACTAAAAAAAATCCAAAGTAATTTAGCTTCTGTTCCTAAGACTTTAGGACTATTTTCTAGAGATGAAACGGATAGTGATTTGGCCGGATACGGGATACCGGATATCCGGCGAGGCACTAGACCGGATAGCCGGAGATTCGGCGGCCGAATATCCGGCTCAAGATATGCGTTTCACACTAATTGAGCAAGTCTAAACATTACGCACCAAGGTGCGTGCAGGTGCAACTGGGCGAGATTATTTGTGCATTTTCTAAATCACAATCATACAAATGCTGTTCTGCAAACGCCAAACAATTTCCATTCGTAACAAAATTCGTAAATATGTATCTTTTATCTCCTTGCAGCGGTGTATACTGTATATAAATGGACAGATATATTTAAATGATACCACATAATCTACTGTTCATACTGAACAAATTTCCCAAAGTATAATATTGAAAAAATAAATTGAACCTACCCACCCAATGCCCTTTCAAAATTAACACAGTAGGTTTTTAAAATGAGTAAGGAAACATGAAAATATTTTTTCATTTCCATAAGTATGTTTCTTTGGAAAAGTTGTTCAGTATGATTCTTAGACCATGTGTTTTATTAAAAGATACCTGTTAAGTTACATCCGGTATATTGTGAGAGCAAAAGAAGCTAGTGTAATGTATGAAGAAAAGCACAAACGTTTATTCCCAACAATTTATATACAGGTTATCTTTATCTACCATAGCTCAACTCTTATTCACTTTATGTATTAGAATTTAGATTATTGAATCATTGATACAATCAATTTATTCTGTGATTTAAACGACTTTTTGTATGCTGAGTTAAATATCCGGTATCCGGGCGGATACTGGCTACTATCCGGCCGGATACTGGATACTATCCGGCCGGATACCGGATACCAAAAATATGGCCGGATAGGCCGGATACCGGATAGTAACCGGATAACCGTTTCATCTCTACTATTTTCCAATGAAGAAAATTTGGTTTTGATAGCATTTAAAAATAAAATGAATGCCTTCAGAATCTGCTTTGGTGGGTATAAAGAAAAAACAGCGGTAATTTTCAAGTGCTTTTCTGTGTAGTTGTCTATGTCGTCTGTAATATGTATTATGTGAGCAAGTTAACTTTTTACACTACAACAAAACATAAAAAAACATAATTATATTTATTGGTTAAAATAATTGTGACACTTAAAATTAAAGTAGTAAACACTTTTGAACGCGACTGTACACATTTCAAAGAATCACACAAAAAACATTAATACAACAGTGGTGTATTACAATAAAATTCGCGGAAAAAGAGATATCATTTTCCCTCATTTCGTGGGCACAATTTGTGACCTTATCTTGATGAGGCACTAAATAAGTAATCACCATCATACGTATTTCAATACTTCAAAATAGTTCTTATTACGTCTCCCTAAGGGTTATTTAAAATACTCCGACAAAAAAGTGTAACTTTATTGTGAATTTGTGATTGAAGATTAGTCTAAAGAGATCTTGAGCATAGTAAAATAATAATAATATAATAATAATAAATCATTTTACCAAATAGGTGATAGAGCTGATGCCGGGCTCGACTGTGAAGGTACCACCATCTTACTTGGAGACCCCTTCGAAGTTATTCGGGGGAGAGTAAGAGGACAGCTCACACGCAAAAAACCAGGAGGCCCACTATGCCTGGGACCGATAGGTGGCGGTATATCCATCCCTAATAGCCGGGCCTTATATGGAACAGACTGGTGACGGGCAGTGGCGTCACTGGTGCGTGGGTTCCGGCACCGCGCTCACCAACCCGCCTGCCCAGCGTGTGTGAGTATGGACAATTCTTCCGCCGGCAGTGGCAAAGTCCTGGAAAGGCTTATGTCCAGCAGTGGACGAACTAGGCTGATGGATGGATGATAATTTTCAATGCATGTGCTCGTATAGGCCCACTTTTTATGCATCAAAACCGCACAGAAAGTCGATTATTTTGCCCTAGGGCTTTATTATTTTTTTTTTTTTTATTTATTTACAATGGTTGGCTAACCTGCAGCCTTTCTTGTGTACCATAAATGTCATACTTTTTTTCCACTGTTTAACGGTTCTGGATACCTAGTCCTTTTGAGCCAATTACAATTTAAAGTTCACAAAATTATATTTGTTTTATTTCCTCACACTATGCATTGAAAAACGTAGTATGATACACGGGCGTAAGAGCAATAAATTACTCGGTTACGTATAAAACACTCGCTACGCTCGTGTTTTAAATCGTCCTCGTAATTTATTCCTTTGCGCCCTTGTAGCATAAACTACTATTATGTATGGAATTTTGCTCAAGTAATCTTAGTAATCAAGTCGACATTACAACTTTTTTCAAGAGCAATCTTTGTTGTTTTTTTTTCATTACTGGAATGATTTCAGATGATTCTGTTTCGCTAAGTGTGTGCATTATATTTTAGGCAGTAACACTTTTTTTTCACTTAGAGTATTGGTAGATTCTTTCAACTTTGATGTTTTTTCGGGGCCTATCCTCAATGAAGCGTCTTCGTCAAAGTCGAAACTCTCTGAAACGAACAGATTTTTACTAAGACGTTTTTTTTTTTTATAATAAAGCTTGTGAATAAAATTCCTCCTTGCGAAACCTCTAATTAGCGTGGTTGTACAGTGTTATGTCAAATTATGTTTTTATTTGTTCAAGCGACGCCGACGGTTGAGTCTCTGATCTCCACTGCCCACGGTTTATCGCGGCCGCGGGCTCTAACTCAATGATTCCTTTATATACTTACGTATATTTAATGTATATGTCGTGCCCATATCGTAGATTAATGATTTGGTTCGGCAGATCGTAAAGTATGAATTCAAAAATTTTCACCAAAACTTAAAAATAGGTGCGACGACGAGCGAAGCGAAGCGGAGCGGGGAAGAGCGTGTTAAGTTTACATGTTAATACAATTTTAACAGAAATTTGTTTACATGTTTCAGTATGTGCTGGGCTTTTAGCTAAGTTAATATGATATATTTCTACTTAGACTGCGTAAATATAATTTTTCAAAACCCGAACGCTTCTACAGTTCGATCTTTCGAGCAAACGCAGGACCAAACGCGGTTTTCTTGCTACGTAAGTATGACACCTAAGTAACAGTTCCGTTTCGTTTCGTTTCGAACGCAACTATACGGAGGTGTTTTCATGCTTAGGCTACAGATCATGAAATGGTCAATTCTACGATATGGCCACGAGTGGCCACGACATATGTCTATACAAAAAGCCGGAGGCGCGGAAGGAGAGCAAAGTTGAGCAAACCCAGTAGCGGCGTTAGGGTAGGGCGTGGTTGGGCGACCGCCCAGGGCGCCAGACATCAAGGGGCGCCAGCGCCCCCTCGTCAGTATGGATCACGGGATGGCGCGGTAAAATTTTGTTAAATTATGTTAAAATAAATGGTCATGATTGAAGATTGAAATACTCTTTCCCATGTTTTTTTTCCTTTTTTGCAGATGAATAATTTAGGAAACAGATAGGGGGCGCCGTAGAATTCTCGCCCAGGGCGCCGTTAATGCTAAAACCGGCACTAAGCAAACCGAAGCTGCAAGAAGTGAACATGGGAGCCTGTGTTTCGTTACGCAAGGGCGAAGGAGCTGCACTTCCCGCAGCGTCATTGTATACAACGATTCCAAATTGTATATGTAAGTTTGTGTCAATAAACTAGGTAGTAGTGGGGAATTTAACGTAGGTATAACGTACACCATCGCGTTTCGAGCTATTTTTCAACGAGGTTCGACATCACGCGCTTTGCTTAGCAGCAGCGGATCTCGGAAGCCACGCGACCTGCACCTAAGGTTTTTAGGCCACACGTTCTAAAATAGAATGGTGCCTGTACATTTTTTTCGACCCGTGTTTTACTCGACTTCGCATCTTGATCCTACTATTTTAAACTTTACTGCACAATAATAAGAGCTAAACTTATTTTCTCAGAAGTAAACAAAATACTGGACCGACCGCGGTATGCAAAATAGAGTATAAGCACAGATAATAGGTATAGGTAAGTGACAGTTTTTAGGGTTCCGTAGTCAACAACAAGGAACCCTTATAGTTTCGCCATGTCCGTCTGTCTGTCCGTCTGTCTGTCTGTCTGTCCGCGGCTTAGCTTAGAGACTATTAGTACTAGAAAGCTGTAATTTGGCATGGGTATACATATTTATCCCCTAGTGTGGGGTGTCGTTGGATAGGTAATTTAAAATTTTAATATTAGGGGTGTGAGAAGATCATTTTTCGATCCAGGGTTCCGTTTGCGAAATATTAAACTTAAAAGTGTTAATTTTTGTTAGAGTCAAGTGTAGTATATATCACGAAATTAAAAAGAAAACTATCACAGCTAATTAGGCTTTACAAGTTAACGAGTACAGATCGCGCCAAACTTTTTGTCCCCTCTAAACACGGGGCGATTCGCATCAGCAGGAACAAAATGTATGGGCCGTTCTTGGGAAGAACAATTTCCGAGCGGACTAGAAGTTTGGCGCGATCTGTATTATTATAGATAATGGTACGGAACCCTTCGTGCGCGAGTCCGACTCGCACTTGACCGGTTTTATTCTAATATGACGAAGCTTCGGCAGCCAGAACTGAAAAACAAAATACTATCTATCACAAAAAACATCAAAACAAAATACACTACTAAAACTGGTGTGTTCTAAAAATAAAACACGGCGCTGCGCGTCTATGGCCGCGCGGCGTGGTATAAACTGTTCTCTCCCCCTGCCCCGCTCTTCACCGACCCCTCTCCGCCGCGACCACCGACCATACCTCGCTCGGCTTCCCCACCCCGCGCGGCCCGCCCGCAACGCTTTTAGTAACAAACGTGCATAGACGGGGGAGGTCGCGTCCACTACCATGGAAAATATTTCAAAAACGTCTTCGTTTAATTGCTCAGTTGCTGGCTGCGATAGCGTTGGAATAAGTACCGGAAGGAAATACTTCAAGTACCCGCTTCATACAGCTAGGTAAGAAATAAATATCTAGTTTTTAAAACGTATTGAATAAAGATAAGCTCTAGCGCGTGCGTGTTACCGTTTTCATTCTAGAGCGGTAAGTACTCTGTCTGTGCGGTACCCACAATGTATCCTGTTAGAGCGGTACCTACCGCATAACTATAACTTTGTATACAGTGTTACCGCTGTAAATGGATTGCTATCTTTAAATGTAACTACTGATCATAGTTAACAACTTTCCCTCTAAAACAAACAGTCACATACAAAAAAAAGGTAAATATATGTATACACTCGGCGTCAAAAAAATCGGACCTTTTGACAAATTTACTTCAAACTTTCATTCATATTTGAAACCAATTATGAGGGAACTATTTAGTATCAATTTAAATAAAAAATTGTTTTATTTCATGAGCAAAACAAATCTCTCGAGTACCTACACTACATGGTGTTGAAAAAAGTATTGCTCAAATATATTGTTGTTCGAGGTGAATTTTTCAAAAGTTGCGATTTTTTGACTAATGTTAATATAATTAATAATATACATAGTATAAGTACTACCTCTTCATAAGTTTCGTATGTGAAAGTATTTTTCTACCATTTCCGTTTCTGTTTTAAAGTGATTCGGTATGATCAGTAAATAGTTTGTTAGGGTTCCGTAGTATCTAACAGGAACCTGTATGGTGAGTCTCCGTTGTTGTCCGTCCGTATGTCACAGCCTCATAACTTTAGCACCGTTAGAGATAAAGACATGAAATTTTGCACAAAAATAGCGTTAATTAAAAAATAAAAAGTATTATGCTAAAAATACAATATGGGTATCAAATTGTAGATATTAAAAAGTTATATGGAAAAATATATGTTTTACTATCTTTACTGGCACTAGTTTCGAGAAAACTTAAAAAAACCACAAACATATGTATGTACCCCCCCCCCCCCTTATCTCCTAAACTAGTACACCGAAAAATATAAAAAAATGTCGATTAGATCATAACTGGCCAATTACAGAAAAGCTATAGTGATTTAAAAAAAGTTGAGCACAAATGAGAAATATAAAAAAATAAGTACCTAAAATAAATAAAAATACAATATGGGTATCAAAAAGTTGGTTGTAAAAATATTAGCTATATTTAATTGCACATAAATCTTTGAAAAACCATTGAAAATGTACCTATCCCCTTATCTTCAAAACTGGTAAACCGAAAAATATGAAAAAAATCATGGTAATATGTGTTTTATTACGTAAAGATTACAAGAAAAATAAAGCGGTTGAGAAATTCACGAAAAAAAATTACAAAACAAAATGTATCATCCACAATACAGGTACGCGAGTCTGACTCGCACTTGGCTGTTTTTTTTTTTACTAATATACTTTTACTATAAAATTCCCTTAAGGATCGACTCTCCGTATTTGTTACAAAATATTAAGAAATAATTATAACGGCCAAAATACAACTTTTAGATAAGGTAAGATAAGAGCAATGTCTAAGAATATACCACTGTATGATTAAGGGATTTTTAAATTTAAATGTGGACCTAAATACATATATTTAAAAAAATCATGATAATATATGTTTACGTAAAGATTACAGGAAAAAAAAAAGCGTTTGAGAAATTCACGAAAAAAATTTCAAAATTTAATTTATCATCCACAATACGGAACCCTAGGTACGCGAGTCTGACTCGCACTTGGCCTGTTTTTTTAATTTAAATATGCTAATCCATCTACACTCGGTATAGCGGGGCGGCTATTCTGGCATTTTATTTTAATAGATACCGTGCGATATAAGTCGATTTACAAAACCTCATCTATTATTGACGAAGGTACCTGCTAGTAGATTTCTTGAGGAAATGTTCAAAGATTTTTAGATTAAAAATTATTTACATGCTAGTACGAGTACATACTTTGTACTACGTGTATAATATTTATACTAGTACGAAGAACATTTATTATTATTATTAATACGTCAAGTACAGATCGCGCCAAACTTCTAGTCCACTCTGAAGTTGCTCCTCCGGAAAACATCCCACACATTATGTTCCTGTCGATGCGAATCGCCTCGTGTTCAGAATGGACTAGAAGATTGGCACGATCTGTACAGTTCGAGCCAGTAAAGAAAGGCGTGAAGCTAGCCACAGGTGGGGCGGCAACTGCACATTCCCAGAGCTTCGACGAGAGAGGGGGATATCCTACTGCTGCGCAGGTGAAAGCTAAGCTAACTTCACGCACGTTCTTTACTGGCCCGAACTGTTATATTTATCTTTGGCCGGTTTTATTAAATACAATTTTGCTCTTTACATCGCATGGTACTATCGAGGAAAATTGAGCAGACTCACTTTTAATCCTATGCGAAAATTTCCCCTCCCGCTACGGCTTCGTGCGACTTCTTAGAATGCCACCAGCTTCTTGTCCCATAAAAACGAGTTAAGGCGATATGTAAATGTTTAAGCGTCCCTGTTACCCTATATGCGAAAGAACCCTCAGTGCGAGAGGGACGGATTTGAGGAAAAGTAGCAATAAGTCGGTTTTTTATTAATATAAAATGTTCTAAAGTTGCAATAAAAATTTCGTTTAACCAGGTCCTAGATACTGTTTAAATAGTTCTGTAGTTAAAACCTATCTTATAAAACATAATCGCAGTCCATATGTCATTCCAAATTATCAAACCAGGAGAAATAGTGTAGAGTGAAACTTCATATTCAAAAATATTTATATCGAGCCGAATTGCTCCAATCGCGTTTCTGTTTAACAGATTCCTAGAAAAATATCCCAAAAATAATATACCATTTTATCAAAATAATAAACCATTTTATCAAAATAATACCTTCTTTACTGAAGTAGATATGCAAGTACTGAAAGTGTCGATTTTATGTCGATAACGCCTTAAAATCAATTTTACTCAAAGGAAACAATCCTTTATCTTCAAAAATAAGTAGAACTGCATTCAAAGATTTTTGATTAATCAGCTGCTTGAGCCGGGACCACCCGAATCAGTGAAATAAAATAAAAAACCGGCCAAGTGCGAGTCAGACTCGCGCACGAAGGGTTCCGTACCAATCTATAAAAACGGCAAAAAAAACATGTCTGTTGTATGGGAGCCCCCTTAAATATTTATTTTATTCTGTTTTTTAGTATTTGCTGTAATAGCGGCAACAGAAATACATCATCTGTGAAAATTTCAACTGTCTAAGTATCATTGTTAATGAGATACAGCCTGGTGACAGACGGACAGACAGACGGACAGCGGAGTCTTAGTAATAGGGTCCCGTTGGTTACCCTTTGGGCACGGAACCCTGAAAAACGACCAGTATTTTGATAATACCGATCGAAACGGTCAATCATAAGGATTGATTTTATCCAAATAACATAGAAGGCCTGTATAACAAATAACAATCCTCTTTAGTGATTTTGAGCTTTTGACTGTTTTCGTTTTATCTTTTATAGCAGAAATTTCTGACATAAATCTCTAGCCGCTTAGACAAAAAACGTGTTAAAAACTTAAAATGGCATGATTTTCAAAAATAAATTCTATCGAGTGAAATGTGTCCAATGAGGTACAACTGTCTTGACAACGGAAAGACGTCTGAAAAAACATCTGCGAGTTTTACATGATAGGGTCAGTAGTTGACCATAAGCATTTTCAAGCAAAAACCCTTGGATTACTAAAGGCGAGGCGATTAAGGCGATTACCATCGCCAAATTAGCAGCTCGATATTTGTCAGTAGGAATATCAACAGAAACGACATTGAAATAACGTTCATGTCAGCGCGCAATGCATGGTGGCTGTTACGACGCTCGCTGCGTCCTTGATAGGGCGAAATAGGAGAAAATTATACTTTTCACTTGGACGTAATTGTTTGATTGAATAATCCTATGTTATGTTTATAGCTATTAAGTGTATCTATTTATCAAAGCATAAATGAATTCAATCGGCCAAGCTACTTAGGAGCAGTAAGAAATTTAAGCCAAAAAACACCATTGAGCTAATACATTTTTTCATGTAGAAGTTTTGGTGGTATGAAAAAGAAAAATGTTGCATATGTTGTCTAAGAGCTGATTATTCATAATACATCTTTTCATTATTTTTGGTTTTTCCGTAAACGAGGAGTAGGCTTTAGAAAGTACCCATTTGGCGATAGTAAGGCCCTTAAGGGTTGGTTCTTCGTATTTGTTACAAAATATTAAGAAATTATTATAACGGCCAAAATACAACTATTTGATAAGTGTAATGTAAAGGACCTTTACCTTTACTAAAGGTATAACAATAGTTAAACGTATTAGCTATTGCATCAACCGTCCTTCAAAACTGTAGCTCGGCGTTACTACCCACTCACGCGCGCCATCGAGGGCCTAAACCACATATATTATGGCCTAAACACCCACTGTCAGCAAAACCAAAGTGTGATCTTTTTGCTGATTGGTTGATGGATGTTTATCGTGAATGCTTGGAGTTATATGAGAAAGATGCAAGAAAGAGTTGTATAACCTAATTGTATTTGTTATTGTGTAATTGTATTTTGAATTACAAACATGTTTTGTATGTACCTAATAATTTAATGTTTATTCAAATAATTGAAATGTATAGCGTAACAGAATTATCTGTAAAGCTGTACTTTTATGTAAATAATAAATAAATAAATTATATTTCAATGCATGTGCTCGTAAAGGCCCACTTTTTATAAATCAAAACCGAACAGAAAGTCGATTATTTTGCCCTAGGGCTTTATTATTATTATTTTTTTAATTTATTTACAATGGTTGGCTAACCTGCAGCCTTTCCTGTGTACCATAGACGTTATACTTTTTTTTCCACTGTTTAACGGCTCTGGATACAGTCCTTTTGAGCCAAGTACAATTTAAAGTTCACAAAATTATATTTGTTTTATTTCCTCACACTATGCATTGAAAAACGTAGTATGATACACGGGCGTAAGAGCAATAAATTACTCGGTTACGTCTAGAACACTCGCTACGCTCGTGTTTTAAATCGTCCTCGTAATTTATTCCTTTGCGCCCTTGTAGCATAAACTACTATTGTATGTACCTGATAATTTAATGTTTATTCAAATAATTGAAATGTATAGCGTAATAGAATTATCTGTAAAGCTGTACTTTTATGTAAATAATAAATAAATAAATAATATTTCAATGCATGTGCTCGTAAAGGCCCACTTTTTATGCATCAAAACCGAACAGAAAGTCGATTATTTTGCCCTAGGGCTTTATTATTATTATTTTTTTAATTTATTTACAATGGTTGGCTAACCTGCAGCCTTTCCTGTGTACCATAGACGTTATACTTTTTTTTCCACTGTTTAACGGCTCTGGATACAGTCCTTTTGAGCCAATTATAATTTAAAGTTCACAAGATTATATTTGTTTTCATTTCCTCACACTATGCATTGAAAAATGTAGTATGATACACGGGCGTAAAAGCAATAAATTACTCGGTTACGTTTAAAACACTCGCTTCGCTCGTGTTTTAAATCGTCCTCGTAATTTATTCCTTTGCGCCCTAGTAGCATAAACTACTATTATGGTACCTTCAAAATAATCGGATTTTCCATAAGAGTAATATTAGCACAATTAAATTAAAAAAATCCCTTAATCATAGTGGTCTATTCTTAAACGTTGCTCTTATCTTATCTAAAAGTTGTATTTTGACCGTTTAATTATTTCTTAATATTTTGTAACAAATACGGAGAATCGATCCTTAAGGGAATTATATTAGTAAAAGGATATTAGTCAAAAGAAAAACCGGCCAAGTGCGAGTCAGACTCGCGTGCGTACCTAGGTTTATGTATTGTGGATGATAAATTTAGTTTTGTCATTTTTTTTCGAGAATTTGTCAACCGCTTTATTTTTCCTGTAATCTTTACGTAAACACATATTACCATGATTTTTTTCACATTTTTTGGTTTACGAGTTTTGAAGATAAGGGAACATACATATTTTTATGGTTTTTCAAGGATTTCTCGAAATAAATGAAATTTAGTGTAGCCAAACTATATATTTTTCAATCAGCTTTTTAATACGTACAATCTAATAAAATGCATTTTTATAAAATATTTTAAATTTATTTTACTTCTATTTTGATATTTCTCATTTGTGCTCAACTTTTTTTAAATTGCTATAGTTTTTCTAAAATTGGCTAGTTATGATCTGTAATCAAATATTTTTTCATATTTTTCGGTCTACCAGTTTCGGAGATAAGGGTCCCGAGATAAGGGTATACATATTTTTGGGGTTTTTGAAAGATTTCTCGAAACCAGTGTAAGTAAATATTATATTAAAAGTATATACTTTTACAATCAGGTTTTTAATATCTACAATTTGATACCCATACTGTATTTTTAGGCTAATATTTTTTATTTTTCTCACATTTGTTTTATAAATATTTTGACCAATTTCAAAATTTTTAAATTTTTTTTGCACCGTGATATGTAGGCAAATTAATGCAATTTTTGTGCCAAATTTCATGTATTTATCTTAAACGGTACTAAAGTTATGAGGCTGTGACATACGGACGGACGGGTGGACAACGGAGTCTCATCATAAGGTTCCTTTTGTACCTTTTAGGTACTACGGAATCCTAAAAATATATTCTGTTTTTGAAATAAGCATTATGTATACTAATATTCATGTGACGTAATTTGTTAACTGTATAGATGAAGTTGCGAAAGCGGAAAACTGGCGATAGAGTTTGTCCATACGAACAACTTTACGTGAAAAAAATTTAGAAATCGAGGAAAAAAGAAAGAGTACATTCTTATACATTTTGGTCGGATAGCTCTATATATGTAAATTTGAAATTATATTAAAATGAAATATATTTATTTCTAGGTAATTATATATCATACACTTATTACAGGTCGGTTTTAGAGGTAATAGTTTTATGTAATAAATAATAATATGGGAAAATTCACAAGGAAATAATAAAGGTTAGGTTCAATTTAATTAAAAAAATACACTTGAATAAAATAAAAAATATAGGAACAAGGAATAAATAATATAATAAATATATGCAATACATATACTAAATATATGCCTAACTCCGCCCATTTGATTGGCTTCCTAAGAAGGGCAAGACACTATGACTTTTCTATGGCATAGCCGATATTTTTTTCTATACACTGAATAAAATAAAATTTAAGTTATTGTGAGATATATTTCGGGCCCTATCCTGGGTCCTGGTGCCGGACATTTAAAGACAAACTAGTCAATTAATAACGTTTATTTACGATATTTTTTTCGCGTTTTGAGGTGAGGCTCCATAGGAAAAGTTGTTTTTATGGACGAGTACTATCACCAGTTTTCGGTTTCCGGAACTACATCTTAGATCTTAAAACACCTCTGACTCCCCTTTGGGGACATGAATCCCCAGATTGGAGGTGTTCCGAGTGTGAACTGTGAAATACAAACAGTCCATACTTCACCGACTATTATTACGTCCCAACGTGAACATTTTAGGGCATGCAGGTTTCCTTACGATGGTTTTCTTCACCGTTCAGCAAGTGGTAAATCTTATATTAACAATATTATCCATATCAAGATATATGGTCATGATTAATATTGTAAATTTTTTTGGCTTCAGAAATATATAATTTCTTTTAGGCGCTTTCACATCGGACGATAACGATAACGACACAACACCGACATATCGTCAGCCGTTACAAGAGCGATATGTAGGGCCGATATCGTTATGATATCGTATCGATCACACGATCGCAGTGGAGCAGCGTGTCACCCCGCCCGCTAAACTCAAACTCAATTTATTGATAAATAAAATGATTTACAGGTCAATAGTAATTTACATTATTAGCGATGAATTATTAACAATTTTCACACTACATTTCATATTATGATTATATATGATATGTTAAACATTAGGTTTTACAACAAAATAAACATTCTACTTAATACTCTTCTTCACCCCGCATTGTGTTGTTGCCGATATCGTATCGCCGATATCGGCACTATATCTGTGTCGGTCGCTGTCGGTGATGATACAGATATAGTGCGGATATCGTATCGCCGATATCGGCACTATATCTGTGTCGGTCGCTGTCGGTGATGATACAGATATAGTGCGGATATCGTATCGCCGATATCAGCACTATATCTGTGTCGGTCGCTGTCGGTGATGATACAGATATAGTGCCGATATCGTATCGCCGATATCAGCACTATATCTGTGTCGGTCGCTGTCGGTGATGATACAGATATAGTGCGGATATCGTATCGCCGATATCAGCACTATATCTGTGTCGGTCGCTGTCGGTGATGATACAGATATAGTGCCGATATCGTATCGCCGATATCAGCACTATATCTGTGTCGGTCGCTGTCGGTGATGATACAGATATAGTGCGGATATCGTATCGCCGATATCAGCACTATATCTGTGTCGGTCGCTGTCGGTGATGATACAGATATAGTGCGGATATCGTATCGCCGATATCAGCACTATATCTGTGTCGGTCGCTGTCGGTGATGATACAGATATAGTGCGGATATCGTATCGCCGATATCAGCACTATATCTGTGTCGGTCGCTGTCGGTGATGATACAGATATAGTGCCGATATCGTATCGCCGATATCAGCACTATATCTGTGTCGGTCGCTGTCGGTGATGATACAGATATAGTGCGGATATCGTATCGCCGATATCAGCACTATATCTGTGTCGGTCGCTGTCGGTGATGATACAGATATAGTGCCGATATCGTATCGCCGATATCAGCACTATATCTGTGTCGGTCGCTGTCGGTGATGATACAGATATAGTGCGGATATCGTATCGCCGATATCAGCACTATATCTGTGTCGGTCGCTGTCGGTGATGATACAGATATAGTGCCGATATCGTATCGCCGATATCAGCACTATATCTGTGTCGGTCGCTGTCGGTGATGATACAGATATAGTGCGGATATCGTATCGCCGATATCAGCACTATATCTGTGTCGGTCGCTGTCGGTGACGATACAGTGTGTAAGAGTTTCGTAATAAATGTATAAGATTACCAGTCTACAAGGTGACTGGAAATTGCTCTTATCCCTCTCGTGGGAAGAAACTACGATTAATTTGGAGTGATTTGACCCCTATCACTAGTAGTATATTATTGGGCACGCTGTCCCAGTTTCCAAACACACAGCTCACTTTGCTTCGCTTCGCTCCGCGCCGTTCGCCCGCTCACTCCGTTCGCTTGTGTGTTTGGAAGCTGTGACAGCTGTGCCCAATAATATATTGTAAAAAATTAACTTACATTAGTGTCTTCTGTTTTGCTCCGCTCCATTCACCCGCTCTCTCCATTCACTCGTGTGTTTGGAAGCTGTGCCCAATAATATACTGTGAAAAAGTTAACTTACACGGGTCTCTTCTATTCTGCATATTTCAAAAATATAACCGATATCTCACTTAGTAATTTTAAAATATATATTTTGACTAGCAGTTATGAAATGAGGCCAGCTAAATTTAACTGAGAAATGTAATAGTTTCAAGACCCGAAAACACGTAGTTCTCGTTTAAATCTTGATTGATCCCAGAAACGCTAAGTTCCTGCGTAAGATCTAAAACTAAATCAAGACCCAAAAACACTTAGTTCTTGTGTAAATCTTGATTGATCTCAGAAACGCTCAGTTCCTGCATAAGATCTTATACTAAAATCAAGATCCGAAAACATATAGTTCTCGTTTAACTCTTGATTGATCCCAGAAACGCTCAGTTCCTGCGTAAGATCTAGTACTAAAATCAAGACCCAAAAACACATAGTTCTCGTATAGCTCTTGATTGATCCCAAAAACGCTCAGTTTCTGCATAAGACCTATATCTAAAATCCCGAAAACGCTTAGTTCTCGCATAAGATTTCAAAACCTGTTTAAATTTTTGAAATTTAGCTGGCAACATCAACTCCAAAGCCGCTTGGTCTTTGCATCAAGTTGAAAAGAATCTCAAAGACGCACAGTCCTTGCATTAGATTCGTGAAATTCAAGTATGATTGCAATAAAAACAACGAGCACACTGAATGATATCTTCACTGTTAGTCTAATAGTATGTTACATTTATATGTGTGTATGTAAGTATTGTGAATCAGACGTTTGAAACTATCGGCTTACTTTTTCATTCAATTAATGAATCATTTAGAAACAAAAAATTGAACAAACGCTTCTATTTATATAACATATCGATAATATTCATCTCAACTATGATATTCTAATAAAATATGTATAATTATAAGTATAATATAATAGAAATTCTAAATAAATATCTACAAATCTAAGAAAGTGGGGTGAAGGCCGTTTTCTTATTAAAATAGCTTTAATTATCCTTTAATTTAGTGATCAACTATTATATGTACCATCTAATTTTTAAATAAATTTAATTATCCATTAAATTAGTGTAAAACTATTTTTAAAAATTAGAAAGCATTAGCTTTCATCCAGATACAAATTAGGAACAACAGGGTCAATTGGGTTCATATATTTGTCTTGTACAGAAAAGATATACCCAATCAAATCAAAAATTTTATAAAATTAAAAAATGTTTAGCGCTCCTTCTGGAACTAAAACTATTAAATTAGGTACCTGTCCTACTTTCGTTTACCACGTGCTGCCGAGTCAGTTTATAGAGTTGCGGAAGTGCATGAAATTTGAGAACTTATTGTCGTTCATGTTGCGAAATCATATTATACTGGATGTATTTTATATAAGTGACTTGTTGATAGAACCAAATTCATACTGGTGACTCGGTAAGTGATCACTTCAAGATTCACCGATCAGAGATCACCTTTTTTGTAAAATTGATTTTATTGTTATTATTTTTTGTTTCCGACAGTCAATTACTATGGGTGATAGTGATCACTTACCAAGCATCCAGTATGAATTAGTTTATATCCACAATCCGCTGTACTAAGTTTACGAACAACTGACATTTTGACCCCTTTAGCTTTTTTGATGCTACTGTATAAATGATAGAACCAAATTCATACTGGTGACTCGGTAAGTGATCACTTCAAGATTCACCGATCAGAGATCACCTTTTTTGTAAAATTGATTTTATTGTTATTATTTTTTGTTTCCGACAGTCAATTACTATGGGTGATAGTGATCACTTACCAAGCATCCAGTATGAATTAGTTTATATCCACAAAAGTCATCTTTCAGTTAACTTGTAAATAATTATAGTAGTTTTAATGTATATTGCTAATCATCATTGACCAAGAGCTACCTGTTCTACTTTCGTTCACCACGTGCTGCTGAGTCAGTTTATAGAGTCGAGGACGTGTATGAAATTTGAGAACCTATTGACGTTCATGTTGCGAAATCATATTATACCGGATGTTTTTTATATAAGTGACTTGTTGATAGAGCTAAATTAATACTGGAGATTCGGTGAGTGGTCACTCTAGTATGAATTTGTTTATATCCACAAAAGTCATATTTCAGTTAACTTGATAATAATTATAGTCGTTTTAATGTATATTGCTAATCATCATTGACCAAGAGCTACTTGTTCTACTTTCGGTCACCATGTGCTGCTGAGTCAGTTAATAGAGTCGAGAGCGTGTATGAAATTTGAGAACTTACTGACATTCATGTTGCGAAATCGTATTATACCGGATGTTTTTTATATGAGTGACTTGTTGATAGAGCTAAATTAATACTGAAAATTCAGTGAGTGATTACTGCAGCATGAATTTGTTTATATCCACAAAAGTGACCTTTTAGTTAACTTGTTATTAATTATAGTAGTTTAAATGTATATCGTTAATCATCATTATCCAAGAGCAATATCTTGTTTACGCTCTGTGTAAATAACTTGTATTTTTAAGCTTTATCTAGTAAAATAAAAATATAAAAAATATGATTTCCATCACTATCTATTATATAATTATATCATATTCCATCATTTCATGAATATGTTGTGTTTAAGAAAGTATACCATTTAATTTACACCCCGTAGAAAGTGTATTTTTACTAAATTGCTCGGAAATGTTGGTATTTTATTTATTTAAAATTTCTGGTCTAGACTTCATTGCGATCTAAAAACTTTACAGATAATCATATTCTACGATCCTTACACCCCTCTTTCACTCTTTTCACATTAAGTTAATAGTGGTATCGATACCTGAATCGGAATCAGAAAAAAAAAATATCAGTACATTAACGTTATAATACATAGGTATCGTTATCGTTAACGAGATATAGGAACAGATACCATTACCATTATCAAAAACGGTAGCAGTAATCGTATTATTTACAGTTCTCGCCTTCGACTCGGTCTTAAAATTTATACTCGTTAAGTATTTGCTTATTTTCCGTGCTCTACAATAATGTACTATTGCAGTAAAATTATAAAATTTTTGATCGAATACCTACCTAAGGTATTAAAAAGTACTTACGGAAGTATAGATCTGTATTTTATATGTAAGGTGATAAAACATATAATCGATTAACAGGAATACATCATTACTACCTTTAACAGATAGGCTGTTTAAACTGTTTATCATGCATTATTTTTGTACAAAAACTAATTGTTTACGGTTTGGAGCACACATTTTCCCTAATTTTCAAGTGAAGTTAGTGCGAGTTGCTGCCAGTCGTCACCTCTGTTAACGTTTTTTTCTCTCGACTACGAAGCTCATAATCCAAGTATGTAAGTACCTTTTACCCTTATTTTCAAAATTTTCTTATCTGTATTTTTATTTTAATTTCTTAATGCAAGTACGTCTTCCAAAATTCTTGATTTTCTAAATTGTCTTGTCTCTTTTATTAGCTTTATGCTCTTAGTCCAAGTATGTGTACGAAAGCCCTTTAATATACAAATTACCTAATCTCTATTTTTATTATAGCGTTTTTCTTTATTAAATTTGAAACATACACTCCTAAGATATAGTTAATAAAAACACTTTTATTATGATTTTTTTTTTTTCAAATTTATTATTATTTTTCAGGTCTGACTCAGAATACGAAAGTGTTAGCGTAGTGGCAGCCCCCATTGTCCCTCAAGCATCGACAAGCAACAAAAAAAGGACTTCAACGAACAAGCGTAAAGCTCCTGCTACAGCTGAAGATACTAGGTTAGTATTTATTTATCCTCAAGTCTCATTTAATTAATAGTTTTTTATTTTATTGGTATATACTTTTTAGTTATGATTGTTTGTAGACCTGTCTGATTTTACTTTAAATAAAGTACTTGAATTAACACGACTACGATAAAAAATGACCACGGGTGAACAAGCGCGGTGTCTAATAGTTCTACGGTCGACGCAGCCTTAAATGAACAAAACAACACTATATTTTTTAAACTCCTATTTTTTTATATGTAACAGATTTTGTTAATTGAGTTGGGATAATAACATGTTTGACTGGAAAGATCTAAACTCCACGAACAAAAACTCACCAACAATATTATTTATATTTTAACTAACTTTAAATTTTAATATTTATAGGACGAGCAAGAAAAAGGCAACACCAGACGACTTGTTTGGGCTAGAGGAGTCAAAGTTTGGCCTAAATCCCACCGGTAGTCTCACGTCTTCGATTGTCAGCCGAGTTGCCAACGGGAAAGTGCGAAGAACGATCGAAGGCGACGGTGACTACTACATCGAGTTAAAGGTGTATCGTACGGCGGACGCGGTCACCTCCAAGCCGGAGGAACGTTGGAAGAAGGCACAAATAGGCTTAAAACTTCAAACAAATGAGGGCACGTTAGAGTGGGAAGCCCTCCAAAAGTTTGTAAAAAGAGGTTTTGAAGTTTTTAGCAAAGCCGAACCTATATTTTACAGTGGTTGATATATGTATAAATTTTAAGTATATGTTTAAATTGATCATTTAATTAAATTTAAACTTAAGTATTGTATCAAACGTTGTTTTTAAATTAATTTTCTCCGTTATCCCGTACCTTACCGATAATCATAAATTTTAATTAACTTCTTATTTATTCCTTTTGTTATAAAAAGTAAGTTTCAACATGCCTTTTTGTACAGTTTGCCGTGAGTCTGTTCCTAATAAAAAGTGGACAGGACATTTGAGAAGTCGCGAACATAAAGATAAAGGTTGCATTATTATAGGCGAAGGCATTGAAACGGTTTCATCGGCTTTTCGAAGTCGAATTGCTACTTATCGAATTACGTCTACTAATGAATCTGATGCAAATTCTATTGAGTCCTTCTTCAATAACATTAAAGATAAAATAAAAGGACTTTTAGATAAAAATTTAAAGGCCCATACCTGTTTAAAAATTAACTTTGAACTATTTGCGTTGTTTCTTTTGTTTAAAGATAACACTCAGGAAATAAAATCATTTAATACAAAAAATATAATAGTGTATTTGAATCATAATTATGATGAGTTAATTTCTTCTATTACAAATAATTTGAAGAAAAAAGTCGAAGAATTCCAAGAAAGGGATAGTGGGTGGACTTTTATGACAAACTCACATCTAGAAGTCAATATAAACAAATATCAACCGTTACGAGGTTCAAGATATATTGATTTACCTAAATTTATCAAAAGTAAGAAGGCATGCTTAAATATTCAAAATAAAGATGATTATTGTTTTTTGTGGTGTATCACTGCATTTTTATGCCCAGTTAAAAAACACCCTGAGCGAGTTTCATCTTATCCTAAATTTCAAGGATTATTTAACATTCAAGGTATGTCTTTTCCTGTTGGTTTTTCAGACATAGCGGTGTTTGAAAAGAACAATCCTAATATTAGGATCATGGTTTATGGTTTAGATAACGGTAAAACTGTTACGGGCCCTTTATATAATTCGAAAAATGACAAAAGTAAAAAAACAATACATTTATTATATTTAGAAAGTGATAAGGGTAATCATTATTGCCTCATAAAAGATTTACCACGTCTAGTTCGAAGCCAAGTGACAAAACATCATGAAAAGTTGTATTTTTGTGAATGTTGTTTACTGTTTTTTAACTCGACTATAAAATATGAAAATCATTTATGCTGTGGTGTAGCTACCGAACTTCCACGTGAAGGTTCCTTCATACAATTTAAAAATTATAATCGTAAACAAGAGATGCCTTTCGTGATATATGCTGATTGTGAAACGCTCCTTGAACGTTATCAAGGTTGTGAGACTGATCCTAGCCTAAGCGGTACAAGTACGTTACAACGTCACGTACCTGCGGCGTTTGCTTATCATATTGTGTGTGTGTCTGATTCTAGTTATAATCGTTTTGTTTCTTATCGAGGACCTGATTGTGTGCAAAAGTTTGTTGCGTCTCTGTATGATGATGCAAAAAATATTCAAAGAATTTTAGCTCAACCTGTTAGCATGAAAATTTCAGAAAAACAATCCAAAGAGTTCAAAAACGCTAGTGTGTGTCACATTTGTAATAATTTACTCTTATGCGATAAAGTGCGTGACCATTGTCATGTGTCAGGAAACTATCGTGGCGCTGCACACAGACATTGCAATTTGCAATTTCAGCTGCCTGAGTTTATACCTATAATTTTTCATAACTTGTCAGGATACGATTGTCATTTATTTATTAAAGAATTAGGAGAAACACCTGGACCTATAAAAGTCATTCCAAAATCAAAAGAAAATTATATTTCATTCACGAAGTATATCCCTATCTCTGAAGATATTAGCATTCAGCTTCGATTCGTAGACTCGTTTAAGTTTTTGAATACGAGCTTGGAAAAATTATCCAAGACTATGATAAATGAGCAATTCACAAATTTGAGAAAATATTTTTCTAATGAAATTAAATTTAACTTGCTTACGAGAAAAGGGGTTTATCCTTACGATTATATGTGTCAGTGGAATCGTTATACAGAACAAAATTTACCATCTAGGGATAAGTTTTATAATTCTATTACTAATGAAGATATTAGTGATGGTGATTATGAGCATGCCCAGAGAGTTTGGAAAACGTTTTGCATCCACGACTTAGGGGAATACACTGATTTATATCTCAAAACAGATGTGCTTTTGTTAACTGATATATTTGAAAATTTCAGAATCACATGCAAAAAATTTTACGAAGTCGACTGTTTATTTTATTTGACTGCCCCGTCTTTGTCTTTTGATTCGATGCTTCTTAAAACAGGGGTCCGATTAGAATTAATAACTGATTTAGAAATGTATCGATTAATTCAAAGTGGTATCCGGGGTGGGGTGTGCATGTGCTCGAAACGGTATGCCAAGGCAAATCATAAATACATACCTAATTATGATTCAAGTCAGCCTGATTCCTTTATAGTATATTTAGACTGTAATAATTTATATGGGTACAGTATGTGTCAAGCATTACCATTATCAGACTTTAGGTTTTTAAACGAAGATGAAATGGCTACTTTAGACGTTAGTAAAATTCCGGACAATTTTGATTTCGGTTACATACTAGAAGTAGATTTGTTGTACCCAGAGACTTTACATCACGAACACAATGATTTACCTTTTTGTCCTGAGAAGTGCATTCCTCCTGGTGGAAAAAATTCTAAACTCGTTCCAAACCTTTATAATAAATACAAGTACGTCATTCATTATGTCCATCTCAAAAAATGTTTGGAAAATGGTTTAGTACTGACTACAATTCATAGAGTAATAACGTTTCGTCAAAGTTGTTTTTTGAAGCAATATATAGATCTCAATACACAACTTCGTCAAAAAGCTAAAACTAAATTCGAACAAGACTTCTTTAAGCTACTTAACAACAGCATATTTGGGAAAACGTTGGAAAACACTGAACGTAGAGTTGATGTCCATTTAGTAAAGCACTGGGCTGATAAAACAAACAAAACGAAAAAAATGACAAGTGCTGAACGACTGATTGCAACCCCCAATTTTCATAGTGTTTCGGTTTTCTCAGAGAATTTAGCTGCTGTACAAATGAAACCTCGTCGAGTTATTCTTGATAAACCCATTGCTATAGGCTTTGCCGTTTTAGAACTTTCGAAATGTCATATGTATGATTTTTATTACTCTGTAATAAAACCTAATTATGGAAAAAATGTCGAATTATTATACACAGACACAGATTCATTTATTTTGGATCTAAAAACACGAAATTTTTATGAAGATGTAAAAAACATCTTTCTTAATTATTTTGATACCAGTGATTATAGTCCTGACAATGAATTTAGTTTACCTTTACTGA
The DNA here is from genome assembly GCA_934047225.1 of Ypsolopha sequella. NCBI lineage: Eukaryota > Metazoa > Arthropoda > Insecta > Lepidoptera > Ypsolophidae > Ypsolopha > Ypsolopha sequella. The sequence goes on along the minus strand of OW204002.1, from coordinate 2,686,160 downwards.
ATAAAAAAGTCCCAGGTTTATTTAAAGATGAAATGGGAGGGAAAATTATATCTGAGTTTATAGGCTTACGTTCAAAACTCTATTGTATAAAAACTTTAGACAGTAGCATCAAAAAAGCTAAAGGGGTCAAAATGTCAGTTGTTCGTAAACTTAGTACAGCGGATTATAAAAATACATTGCTCAGTGGAAATATGATTCGTAAGAAAAATATGTTGTTTAAATCCATAAAACACGAGGTGTTCACACAGAGCGTAAACAAAATTGCGCTGTCAGCCAACGACGATAAGCGATTAATTTTAAAAGACAAAGTTTCTACCCTACCTTGGGGTAGTTCATTTATTTTACCCTCAACATGAACTCTTACAACCTAATATACTAGATGTTAATCGATACTGCATGTTGAAACTTACTTTAAAATTCAAGTTTATGATGTAGTTATATTTAAAGATAATTATTTAAACATCGTTTTTATTGTTATTTTCTGTTAATTCTGATAAAAAAAAATATAACTATAGAAATAATTAAATGGCATTTTTATTTCCCGTGATATGTGTTTATTGAAGTATAATATATTTAATAAATGTTGGAATTTGCAAGTGAAGTCACGAGCAAAAAGTTAGTTAACCATTTATAAATTTTTACCTATATCATCACTTTTGCGGACTACGTAAAAGTAAACAATGTGTGAAGTAGACAAGTCTTAAGTGTACAACCCGTCCAAAACATCTTGGTACCTCAGTTTATCCACAAAGACAGGTAGAACCCATGTGGGAGGGGGGTTTCAAGTATCAAGATATTTTGGACGGATTGTAGCTGTGTGAATGCTGATGACACCAATCTACTATGTACACAATTTCAAAGGTAATAAGATTCAGTAACATTATTTAAAACAATTGTGCTGCATTCAGATGCATGGTTTAGCATTCATTTTGTTGTTAACCATCAAGCAACCAACACCTCCACTAATTTATAGAAAATCACAGAATAACAACAATTACCTAAATATACAACGATGTCTCATTTGGTAAGTTTTTGTAATCAAACAGCTTTTCTTGTGATTTAATATTTTAACAGTTCACTAATTTTCTGTTTGTTTCCAGGGACTACATACTGATCCGAATGATCCATATTATTACGCACAAAACATGCTAGAAGGGCTGGAGAGTGATGTTGAACTAGTACAACCACAATTTCAAGCCAATATCGTTAAAAAAAGGATGAGGACATCGAAAAAACGTCCAACTAAAGATTTGATGCAATCGAGTTTTGTGATCACTAATAACTTTCGACGAGGAAATAAAATTATTAAAATTGAAGTTTATGATCTTAACGAGTGTCAGGAGATAAACAGTGAAAAAGCTGCAGTAAGTGTTCAGTGGGTTTGTGAAGATTCAATCGATGAAATACTTGATTTAACAGAGAACGTCATAAAAAGAATCTCTAAAAAAATTGGTGACAGTAATTTGTAACATGTTATAATTTTATGTGTATTTAGTAATAGTATATTTAATATTTTTTAGTGCATTGAAATTTATTTACTATGATAATGCTTTATGTGTATAATTAGTAAATTTTTATGTTTACGAAATTAAAATCGATTTATTTGATTATATTTTTGATTTAAATAAAAACAAATCGAGATTTTTATAAAGTGTTTTATTTTTATGAATATGCTTAATTAAACTATAAAATACATTATGATCTTAAATGAAACACCCAAAATAAAAATGAAAATAAAAATTTAGTATATAGAATTCTTAAAAAACCATTTTTTTATACAAATTACGTTTCTTAAAGCACAGTATTTTCTATGATTGCTAAAACAGAATAAGTCATTTTCACAATATGTATTTAATAAATTTAGTAGGTTAGGACATCCCTTATCTCCAATATCTATTACAACACAGGTTTTACATAATTCATGTATCCACAATATCTTATCGCTTCCCTTGACAATAATTTTCTTATTATTTAAATATTCATAAATAATTCTTCGAAATTCTCTATAATCAACATAACCTTCTGACCACATGTATCCTAGATTTTTTTCAACCCATTGAACTTGTTTCTTTTCTTGGTAAGATAATGATGTAAAAGGGAAAGGTGGTTTTATAAGAAATGTTTGTGTAAAAAGCGTTGTGGCCAATGCAAATTCTTTTAGAATAAATCCATTTTTGGAGTCCTTAAAACCTTGTAAATCACAAAAAATATACTCAGTACTCATGATATTTTTTTTACGATACTTGTAAGTGGTTTATATTCAAATATACAATCATTTAATATAAGACAGTATGCAGATGTTTTATCAGGAAAGTCAACATCACTTTCTAAATCAATTCGCACATCAATAGGCCCTGTTTTTATTGTTTCGTTTTGTCGACAGCAGTCAATTACAAACAAAGGCGCTTTTTCTTTAAACTCTTTAAAACTTATTGACGGTTCACACCGACGACCATAATATGAATGTTGGAATGTTGCAAACGCTTCGTATAATAAAGCATATCTATCTTCGCCAAATTTTATGTCTAAACTTTCATACGGATAATAAGTGGAATTCAAGAAAACTTTAACATCTCGTAAATGACAATGATCAAATTGCGACATGTCCTTTGTACCATTACTTTTTCGATCAGTTTGTAACCCTATAACTACATATCTAGGTTTTTCTAATTGGGATGATGTTTTTACAGACCAAGTGTGTTTTGTTGTCCTTGGTAAAAGCGAGTATTCATATAGATCCCAATTTCTAAATGCTAAATTGATTGCTCTGTCCCTTTCTAAATATCTTAACAAATTAATTCTCTCACGATCAGATACTTTTATATGAGGCATCCTCCATACGACTTTGTTTATAGAAATGTCTTGCAATACTTCGTTAGTGTTTAATTTTATAGCATTTAGGTTCGTGTTACTACGCAAAAGAATTAACTCATGCTTAGCGTTCATGATAATTTTTTTATAGTCTTCAGCAAATCCAAGAATTTTGTTAAGAGGTATGCACACCGAAAAATTACCTCCTGTAGTATTCTTTATTCCATCAGTATCCCAACCCCAAAACCTCGACATCTTCGATTCATTTTCATTCATAGATAGTAATGATTTTATGGTAGTTGATACTCCAGCATTTTTTATTCTATCAATTTCTATGCCGTTAATTTCATATTTTATGTCTTGAAAGAGAAAGAGTATAGAATTGTTTATAAACTCTATGCTATTAACTTTCTGTTTTGGATCACCACTTTTGTAAACTGTAACCGAACCCTCTATATATAACGTGCTCAATGAGGGTAAAACGTAAAGATCTTGTTGATTAATAGGTATACGTATTTCATCATTTTGATTAAAACTGTTTACGTAAGGTTTGTAAGAATGCACCTGATAGCTTTCAATGCTATTGTCTTGAACGAATGAGTCTGCTATATTTAAAATGCTCATTTTAGAAGCTTTATAATTTTCAAAAATTGTTTATTTTGTTTGGTTAACTTATGTTTTTTTATAGGTGGTCTCTGGGAGAGTTTGCTGCGTAAACTGAGCTCTTTATTAATAGGTTCTGATATTTTATTAAAATCTATCATTTTCGTTTTAAATGCAAATACAACTGTAGTTCTTCGTTTCGCAAATTGATTAGGTTGTTATTAGTATCCAATAATCGTATGTTTATTTCATTAATGCTGTTCCGGGTCACAGGTAAGTAAATCAAGTTTTTTGGTATTTCAATTATTCTATAGCCCGGTGGTACATTAGGTGCAAATTCATAAATAATATGACTAGGATTTCCGTTAACAAAGGATCCGCTCACAATATCACATTCGATTCGGATGATGGTTGTTGGTAAAATGCTTATAGGAAAGCAGGATTCGTGTAATATATTGGCTTCTAATGTTTCATGTCCAAAGCCCAACATACTGCCTATAGAATTATTGTGATCAAAGTTAATATCTTTTGAACAGATAATTTTAGTGCTTAGAGTATTATTATTACAGATCAATTTAAAAGAACAATCTTTAATATTCTGTTTTAAAAAGTCACTAACGTCTTCAAGCTCATATGAACCTTCTGGTATTTCAACCACTTCATTTTTACCATAGTGAAACTTGTTGTTTCTACTATCTACATTAGGTATAGAATTGAAGGTAGAAAAATATATGAGACCACACTCATATTCACCATCGAGCTGTAACGGAGGCGAATAATTTGTTAGCAAAGCGGATTTATTTCCAGTTACTGATAGTGTGAACGACATATTGAAAGTGAGTGCTTTTAGAAATTTAAATTCAATTTAAATGTTTTTTCCAAAATTCATCGAGGAACTTTATACACAAGTGTCCACAATTAACTGTATTAGGTTTTTGATAATTTTTATAGTTATAGAAGATATCGCTACTTTTCAGGTATCTTATTAATTCCATAGGTGGTTTTAAATCCCCAAAACTATCAAAATATTCACAATAATCTTGTATTTTTATATAGGCTACCCAATGAGTTCCTGGGTTTTCAGAACTATCTAAATTCATAATCGCACATTCAATATTTTTTGTTTTAGATGGCAAACCATCTCTCATAAAAACACCCCGAAAATATGGTATATCATGAGTATATTTTATGATATCAATATTAGTTAGTGCCCTTTTGGGTAGCCTAGCTACTAGTTTTTTGAAGAACGCAAACATAAACCCTTTCCTTTTTTGTATGGTGTAATGTATAAACCTTTCCCTAAACTCATTGACTCCATCACTTTATTGTGACGCTGAGATTCTAAAGTATTTTTTTGAGAAGTCTTATAATCATTAACAGCTTTGGCTATTCCAGCGGCACCGCCTGCCAAAGATCCTAACGCTGATAGTCCAGCAAAAATAGGAATTAAAGGAAGTATTCCTCCAGTTTTTGGAATAGGAATAATCCTAGGAAGCTTGATTTTGCTGTCTTTATGAAAAATTTTTTTAGCAGCCTGGTACGCAAACTTAATTGCATCATTGTTGTTTCTTGGTTTGAATTTCTTTAGTTGAGATTTCAATTTGAAAACGGCTTTATTAAATTTTTTGACACCAGCGCCTGATTTTAATTTAATCCTCATAGCCTTATCTACCAACCAAGAGGCAATTTTTTCACATTTACTAGAATCTTTTGATTTCAGCCTTCTCTTTGCCATGTTCATCAACTCTATATCAGCTTTATGTCGTTCTTCTAAATTAGTATAGTTACTGTATGCTATGTCGTGATGCTTACATGCATTATCTAATTCATTAATACCTCTATCACCTCTTTGTAATCGCTCTTTTAAGCGGGTTCCTGGTCCACAATAGTTATATCCAGGTAAATGTAACTCAATCGGTAAATTATTGATCAAATTATTAATAAGTCCACTCCCTTTCATAACTAACATAGTAATGAACATCATTCCAGCAGAAATGTTATAATATACATCATCTATGTTCAGTATGAATGTGAGTTGATGCTATTTATTTTTAACGATAGCACTTCTATCAATCCAACTATTTTCATTGTTACTTAGACCTAACCACTTTACAAAATACTTATTACCATTTTTCTTAATAATTTTTTCAATCAAATAAATATCAGGATAATTTGTTTTTTGAAGTTCTTGTTCATAAAAACAACCTTTTATTAAAACTTGATGTTGATCTGTGATGCAATAAGTAGGTGGTATTGTTTTATTAATTCTTTTTATGGTAAATAATTCAGTAGACCAATTAGGAGTGTAACCCTTCTGAAAAGTTCCTTTATACTTGCTAATACGGACCTGATCACCCACTTTGAATTTATTGATACTTTGAACAGATTTATTATGCGTTATTCGGATATTACTAGCAACGATTGTTTGATTAGATTTTTTTACTTCAGATGGTTTATATTTGGTAGTGTGATGTGTGGTATTGTTATATGTGTTAACGATATCTGCTAATGGTTCACCAATCCATTTGTAATTACCTATAAGGCTGAAGTATTTAAACAATTTACTTTTTAAAGTCCTGATTAATCTTTCCACTATTGAGGCCTTTTTTGTTGAGTATGTAGAATAATGGTTAATTTTATTGGTCTTTATTAGCTTTTGGAAGATGTCATTGTAATATTCAGATCCAAGGTCTGATTGTAGATTAAGGGGAACTCGTCCACCCTTCAAAATGTTATTAAATGCAATAGCTACTTCGTTTTTTGATTTGGTTTTTAATGGAACTGCCCAAGCATATTTTGAAAACGCATCAATAACTACTAAAATAAATTTAAAACCCTTATTAACTTTATGATATCTGCTTATATCGATCAGATCTGTCTGCCATAGATCGTCAATCCCTTTTAATAGAACAGAACGACGCATAAAATTTCTTCTGGCTCCTTTGTGAATCTCATCTACAACGTTATATTTACTCATGATTTTTATTTCTTAAAGATACTAAATGATCTTTAAGAATGTTACTCACTTCTACTCTTGAACACTTCTCATTTAACTGATTTTGAACTAACTGTATTTGATTTTTTATACCCTGCAGTTCAACGAATAGGTCATGCTTTTTACAAAATAACTGAGTATTTCTATCCACATACTCTTTATTCACAGCTTCATCTAATGCCTGCGGTATTTTTAAACCTATTAATCTGTTGGGTTTTAAGTCGTAGTCACCAGATATATTTTTTAATGGAACTTTTTCAAATGTGTTTAGATCATTCAAATTTGAAAGTCGAAGTCTTTTATGAACATGATGACCAAATTTATCAACGTTCATTTTAATAGACGGAATTTTGTCAATGGTTTATATGCAAATGATACAAATAAAAATAGTCATGGTTTATATTCATTCTATAATACCACTTTCTCGCAATTCTTCAATAATCGAGATTATTTCATTATCCAGCCCAGTGTTACCAGCATCGCGAGAAGCAATAAGCAACTTTAACCTTTCAACTAGTTCGTTTGGATCGTCCCAGTACACGTAATTAACATTTTCTGCAACCTTTTTAAACTGCGGCAATCCTTCACCTTTTGATATTATATTTTCAGCATCGAGTAATTTAAATAAGGGTTTTATAATTTGGTTATATTTATTACCTCTGTTACTTTTGATTGGCTGACCGGGATCGTAGCCACGGCGATGAGCGTTTGTATTTATTAGTATCGTTTTGTAATTTTGCATATCATCTTGAGTTATTTTATTGAAATCAGGATCTTTTTTAAACATCAATTCCGTTAGTCCAGGGGTCTTAACATATGTTTTACTTGAAACTGAAATTCTGTCATCCGTTACAAATACTGATGCTGAACCCATCATTAACTTTCCGCTTACCATTCTTACACCAAACGGAACATCTTTGAACACTTCAGATGAAAATGACCGAGAGGAACCAGTCTCTTTACTTGGACTTTTTTTTGAATCGTTAGTTTCAAAAAATAAGTCACTGTCATCATCCCTGTTATCACTTTCTGTATCAGGATCACTATTTTCGGAAACAATTTCGTCAGAAATATTAAATTTCCGTTTCAGTGGATAATTGTTTTGTGACAAAGCGCTGGTTTCAGATATATTTCTTTTATTTGTATTATTTTTATCATTTTCTAACCAATTCTCTTCAACATTAACCTTTTCTTCTTCACACTTATTTTCTAATGCGTCATCATTTTCGAGGTGGTATTTTTTGTTAGCTAATTGATTTAGAGGATCTATTATTGGTTTTAAAACAGATTCAAGTGCTATTTCATTATCCATTTTGATATTCTTTATGCTTTTAAGCTTCTTCTTAACGGCTTCCGAAGACTTAATTATCAGTTGTTTTATTGATTTCTCGTCATTCATTTTCAACAAACGAACAAGTTTACTTCTTGGTTGTCTAAATAGTAATGATAAATAAATTAAAGAATAGGTCATATATTTCATGTAACCAAACAAATAAATGTATCAAATTTAATTCTATAGCCACCATCATTTTTTTGACAATCTTTATTTATAACTAGATAGCTAAAATGATCTTTCCAGGCCTGTGAACACATATCCCTAAATTGGTTCCAAGTCATGTCAGTGTTTACATGCTCATCATATATGTGTCGTAAATTGATATCGTCTTGTTTGAAAAGTACAATTAGATTTGCGTTATCCCGTATAAGCTGTTTCGGTATTTTGCTATAAGTTTGGTTGAGATAAAAACAGTCTATATTTCTATGTCTTCCCATAGCAAAGAAGTCGCGAATATTATTCTGATTCTCACAAGCCACGTCATCAAAAATTATAACTGAATTCGAAGCTGCCTCATTTGGACTAATCATTTCTTCATTATCACGAAATTGTGAGTAACCTATTTCTGGAACAGACTTTAGAACCTTCTCCAAAAAAACATATTTTGGTTGATATAGAGTTTTTGAATAAACGTATACATTATGAAAACGCAAACCGTTTTCATGTAGAAGGAGTCCTATCACAACATTAGTTTTTCCGCAATTAGAAGGTCCACAAATAATACATCTTATTGTATTTGGTAAAAGTTTTCCATGGCGAGAAGACCATTTTTGTGATTCAGGACATATTTTATCAAAATTTAGTGACTGTGTTTGTTTAACAAATTTCATTATCATGAAAAAAATCTGATGTGCAAACGTCAAGGTTGTACTGTTAACAGTGCTATATCTGCACTCTGTGCATGTTATTTATAAACACAGAATATGCAGAACGGGAGAGAATCACGTAAGGTAATTTTTTTTCAATATATTATTGGGCACAGCTGTCACAGCTTCCAAACACACAAGCGAACGGAGTGAGCGGGCGAACGGCGCGGAGCGAAGCGAAGCAAAGTGAGCTGTGTGTTTGGAAACTGGGACAGCGTGCCCAATAATATACTACTATCACTTGGGGGTCGCAAATCCGTAATTTTCAAGATAATCGACATTCTTTGCTTTATTTATAAAATTGCGAAATTTGGCAAATAAAAAACGCCAAAAAAAGTCTTGTTGTTTTTTGGCCTGAAATTTGGCATGAACTGATAGCTTACTGATTGATAAATCTCCTTAAGGCTAAAAATCACTCTAATAATTGCAAAATCTTATGCTGCATGTCTAAAATCACGATAACAGAGAATTAAAATTGAACTTTAAAAATTAAAATGTTCTCGAAAATGGCGGATTTGCGACCCCCAAGTGATAGGGGTAAAATCACTCAAAATTGATCATAGTTTACTTCCACGAGAGGAATAAGAGCAATTTCCAGTCACCCTGTATATCGTGTCGTTTTTATCATCCAATGTGAAAGCGGTCCAAACCTTTGATGTCAAGTCTGTGTGTTTGTCCACGAGACAAAACCAGATTGAGTCCGATTGAGCTGTGAAAATTTTGAAACGTAAAGCTCCGGAAAAATACGGAAAATCTTTTATCACGTTACATTTTGAAAATAGTTTGGAATTTCGTGCGTAATAATGAAGTATACCTACTTTTAAAAAGATAATGTTTATGTTGGCAGAACTCGTACACTGTGTAACTTTGTAGAGTTTTTACGTATCTACTCTTTAATTATTTTTAACATATCTCCTCTTTAAAACTTCTCTTTAATTATTTTTTTCCGTATCTTCTCTTTTTGAGTTTTTCTTTTGATTATCAAAATTGAATTGGTGAATTTAAAATTTAATTTACTTATTTAATTTTGATTCACATCTGATTAGATTTATAATCCCTTTACGTGGAAATTGAAGTGCTTCACTTTTTTAAGTAATTGTTTCTAGACTAAATCAAACTACATTCGTTATTAATTACCATTAATATGAGTTATATTTTTTATTTTGTTTCAGAGCGAGGGAGTGGTTGAAGTTGACGGGGCGCTTAGATCTTGTTTGCTACAAAGCATCAGTTTTGCATTACAACTATCTAGTCTGTGACCTTCACTTTGAAGAATATGACATTATACGCTCACATATCTCCAATACGGGAAAACCCAAGCTCAAGCTTCCTACTGTTCCACTGTTGAAGCGAAACTTGATTGAAAATTCAGAAATTGACGAGAATATCAAAATACGTAGACTTTCCGAAGTTCCCAGTACTTCATCGCAACAAGCAAGAGAAGATAAACCAATACCATCTCCAGAAACTGAAACTAGTGATGAATTAAAAAGTTCTGAAGATGAATTTGAAGACGATACAGACTTTCATGAACTAGAAGAATCAATAAAAAAACAAATTCTAGGAGATGAAAAAAATACAAGTGATGCCTTATGTGCTTTAGAAGAAACTAAAATTAAACCTGAAGAACAATCTGAAAATCTTGAGGAAGATTCTTTTCTTAAAAAAATGCTTGTAGGTAGTAAAAGTTATCAACATATTTATGATGATCAAATGACATTTTTGGACGACATCGCAACCAAAAGCTTACAAACCAAACAAACAGAATTATTCGACAATGCTTCTTTGCAACCTCAAAATACAGCAATTATTGAAAATGTACAACATCATACCGATAGTAAAATAACATTAAAAGAAGAAAATGTTGTGGAACTAACTGACACAGAAAGTATAGAATATGAAAATGAACAAAACTCACAGCCACCAACAGATCATAGTTTAGCATTAAAAGAAAAAAAAATTAGTGAAAATTACGAAAATTTGCAAACTCAAACAGAAAACTTTAGTTTTAACTTACATTCTGAAACAAAATTCACGCATTCAGAGCTGAAAATGCTGAAACATATTCAGGATCTTGAAAAAAATATATCTGTCTATAGAAATTCCTGCAGAAATGAAAAAGAATTTAATTTTTTTGCTTTTAACTTGTGTATATCTTGTCCAACGACCTATAAAGTCATAAGAAATACTTTCCAGCTACCGGAAATTAAAACTTTGCGTAGTATTAAAATTGATGTTTCTTCACGGTTAAATGTTAAAGTACTGCAATGTCTTAAATCAAAATATCAGAAACTTCTAGAGTCTGATAAAGTATGCGTGATCAATGCCGATATCATACCTTTAAGAAGAAGTTTATATTATTACACTAACAAAGACAAAATAATTGGTTTTCATGAAATAAATGATATCGCATTGGCGCAACCAGCGACTACTGTACTTGTACTCATGGCTAGAGGTATTGCTTCAGGATGGAAACAAATTTTGGCTTACTGTTATTTAGAAAACTTTCAAGTGGTAAGTGTTAGCAAATGGATAGAAGAAGTTATATCTGAGATGCAAGAAATCGGTTTCATTGTTGTCGCTTTTACATCCAAGTACAAAACAATATTAAAAGATTTATGGGCAGATAAGAACAAAACATGCTCACTTCCAAGTTTTGATGTAAATGGAAAGAAGATTCTATACACTTTAGATATTTCAGATCTATTAGTGGCTATGAGAGATGTGTTTGTGAAACATAATATTAAATTTACCGATCCCGAGCAACGCTTGGAGTTGATTGCATCATGGGCTGATGTCTTAAACTTATATAGACTTGAAAACAACAAAAAAAAACCTATCGCACCTAAACTTACACTATCACATGTAATGCCAAAAGAATTAGAACAATCCAAGTTTCTTAAGACAATTCAGGTTTTTAGCAAAAGTGTAGCAGAAGCTATTAAGTTATATGTTGAGGTAAACGAACTAAATGAGACATCCCTGGGAACAGCGAAATTTATTGAATTGGTGAATAATTTGTTTGATGCATTGAATACATCTGCAGATATTACTCAAGACGAAATTAAACTTGCTTGTCAATCTATACGTTTTCAATTAAAAATTATTGAAAATTTTGTTAACGTTTGTTCAACTATGACAATAGTAAATGAAAAAAACAATGATAATACGGATTCTATTACATGTTTTGAAAATTTTAAAACAAGCCTTCAAAGTATTGGTATCTTGATAAATGGTCTGATGTTTGGTTATGATTTTAAGGTAATACATACGCGACATTTAATCCAAGAGCCCCTTGACAAGTTTACAGAAAAATTAGTAAAGAATTATAAAATTGAACGTTCAAATCACTTAGTAAAGTATGCCACAAAGAAACAAGGATTGACTGCAATCCGCTTCGAAATTGCTTTCAGGAAACAATTTGTAAATGATTTGTTAAACAATTCTCGTTGCAAGAGAAAATTTGATAACCTAGAGAATTTAGTGAAAAATGCTGAAGAATGTATCTCTTTAAATAATCTTGATACTGAAATCAATGACACTGATTTAGGAATACGGGACATTACTAATCATCGTTTTAATTATGTCAAGGGAAGAAATTTCTTTATGTTTTGTATATTTTTGTTGCAAAAGTGTCATGAAATCGATACATGTGTCAAAATGAAGCATGAACTTCCAACGCAAGAGTTCGTTGATTTTGTAAAGGTAATGGATACCCAGATCGTTGTTGCCATGGGTTCTATTTTTGCAGGACAAGTGTCAGGAGTTGGAAGACACCTTTACGAATCTCTCAGCGAGTTAAAGTTCGATGCGCCGTGTGATTGTTTTCCATTAGACTATTTAAAAAAGCTATTTGTCAGATTCACAATTTACGACATGATTAAATTTAATAATAAATTTTATGCAAATTCGCCAGCAACTGAACATGGATTTGTGAGAACAAAAATGTAATTAATTAATAAGGATTGTTATTACTTGCTGTACTTTGAATTTATTGAAATAATGAAAGAAGTAAATAAAGGTAATTGTTTTGTTGCTCATTACCTCAAAAACGAAATCAGTTTTCTTTTAGTCGGGCTTCTATCAAACGTTAACTAAAATCCCATCAAAAGCATACAAAAGAGGCCGAGTTCAGTACAAAACTCAGGCAGTTCATTGTGTAAGGAAATAGTCATGAAATCGTCTATCGCTATTCAATTCAATTCAATTCAATTCATTTATTTATGTCAGGCTCTAGGCCAATATAATATTAACAAATTACAAATTATCAACTAGTTATAATAAATATTAAAATTAAAATTAAAATTAAAATATGGTTAGTAATTGTTAGTAAGTCATCAATTTTACAGCAATAATAATTTCATTTAACTTTGATTGATTTCATTTTACAATTTTCACACATTAATATTTCAGTCCAATGTCGATCTATTACATTCAATACATTATTATATAAAACATTCATAATTTTATTATTACTTTTCTCCAGTCGGGCTCTGATGGAGCAGATTCTCATTCTGATGATACCATAAAAATCGTCTATACTTGCCTCGGCAAACATTTCTTTTGCACTACAGAATCGAGGAAGTCTCATCAACATTCTAAAAGCGTTATTGTACTGTACTCTTATAGTGTTAAAAGCACTGTTTGTGTAGTTTACCCACAGAGCACAGGTGTAGAACGACTGACAATATGACCGAAAAAGTATTTTTTTCACATCTGTACTACATTTAGCAAATCTACGAATGATCATATTACTTTTAATTGCTAGAGACCTTCTTTCCCTTTCTATATCATCATTATCACATAAATTACTGGTAATAATATGACCTAGATATTTACATTTCTCAACTACTTTAAGTTTAGTTCCATTCAGGTATACAGATGGAATATACTCTGGGCCTTTTCCTGCTCTAAAGACAAGAACCTCGCTCTTTTTTGCATTATATATCAAGCCATGACTATCAGCAAACTTTTCACAGATTTCGACTAGCTTTCTTAATCCCTTAATTGAAGGACAGAGCAAGACCTGGTCATCAGCATAACTTATATTATTGATGCAGATTCCACCATAATGGCAACCGACTCCAGCCCCGCTCAGTCCTTCAATCAAGTCATTCACATAATAATTAAACAAAACAGGAGAAGAAAGCCCACCCTGTCTGACTCCACATTCCAGATTATAAGTGTCAGACATGGAGTTGACCCAACGCACCGTGTTAACTTGATTTTCGTACCAAAATTTTAATAGACCAGTGATTTCCCTGGGCACATCAGATAACAGCATTTTATTCCACAGCTTATGGTAATTGACGCGATCAAACGCTTTACTTAGGTCAAGAAAGCATCCATATACTGAGGTGTGCTTTTTTGTATAATGATACACTGTTCTCTTTAGTGCAAGAATTGCCATATCTGTGGAGAGACCCGGTCTAAACCCAAATTGCCGGTCATTGATCATTAGATTTTTATTTAAATATGGTATCAATAGCCTTTTGCTATTAGCTATTGCTTTGAAAGGTAACGTGATTGGCTAGAAATTACGTGACTCATCACTTCTAGCCAATCACGCGTACTTTTGTAAGCAATAGCTATAGATGTTGAAGTTAAACAATAAGGCATCATGATTGTCGACATCAACGAAAAAAAAACTGGGTGTCGATTATTGAAATTTATGGAACCTCTTGCAATCATAAATGCAATATTGGTACATCTTTCTTCACTTGTTTTAAAAGAAAGTTGGTAGTTAACCTCCATAACCTCCTCATTTGAAAGAACCTCCATAAACCTCGGCACCCAATTTGATCACAATTCTTTTTTCAGAGATTACCATGTTATTGACTGTCTGTCGTAATCAAGAATCTGTTATTACCATTAAAATGTATTCTGTGACCAGAGGTCGGAATAAGGTAGTGTGATTTATGTACCTGTGCTATGTAGATGGTATTATGGATATTCCCGGGATTGGCTCACTATCGTTTGTCGTTGTTTAGAGTGTGCATCTCTGTTTGCAAGTGATACGTATGTATCAATTTTGACCCGGCTTTGTTTTGTCGTGTATAGAACCTGCTTGACCCTGGCCATAAGGAAACGTACCTTTCAAAATTAAAAATGACAAATTGTCATCTATTCCGTCTCTTTGCCTGAAATTTTTTGTGAAAAACGTTTTTGCTTTTTGCAGAATATTTCTGTTTTATTTGTCAATATTTCTGTTTTATTTGTCAATTAAAGATATGGCTGAAGCCGCCTATAGAATTGTTGGTATAATATTGTTACCAAGTTGGGTGCTGGTGTTTGTGACCCGTGACACGTGTTACTCTGGCACTTAAACCAATCGGTGGCGGGTTTTGATTATCCATATTAATATCAACATTCAGTTCCAAATTCAAAAATCACACTACCCAACTCCGAGCTTTGGTTATTATTTATTTAATTATCAATCCTTTACCGTACGAGTACATAATAATTATGTACCTATACAATATTTTACGACATGTAGGTTTCATCAGTGTTTTCCTTCGACGTTATCAAGCCATAAGTAGTGGTACAAAAATACCTACTTATACGTAGCACCAAAAATTGAAAAACTTATTGGTGCATGCTTAACTGGCAGGATTTGAACCCGGATCTGAAGACTGAAAGTAATTTTTAGGGTTCCGTACCTCAAAATGAAAAGACAGAACTCTTATAGGTTTACCTTGTTGTCCGTCTATCTGTCAAGACCCTTTTGCTCGGGCCCCGTATGAGATATCCAGTTGAAACGGATACCTCTCACAGAAGTCAACGGCCCCATGGTGCTGTAAAAAATAGGCTTCTGACGCGAAAAAAAGTAATTGCCCTTTACATAATTTTGATAATAATTTGCTCACCATGAAAACCTATTAGACTGAGAGCTAGCGACCAAATCGGTCCACTGTAAAATTTACAGTGTAAATGGAATGAATTAATTTCCTACTGGAATTCTTACTATCGTTAATTTAATCTAATTGTAATGTATTTGTATTGTAATTGTAATGTACTTAATTTTATTGGACTCAATGTCTGGAAATAAAAATAGTTTTGAACTTTGATTGCTTGCTTTGTGTTTTATAATATATAGGAACTAGGAATTATTGATTTTAATTTACCTATCAAAATGTTTTATATTTTTGCTGGCTTGCTTTTAAAGTTGAAATGATAAATAAAACATAAAATGGTTACATATGTAGGTACATCTTAAGTAAGCACTGTAATATCTTTGCACAAACTTAGTTCTTTGCTAAACAATTTTTTGGCCTTCTGCATGACTAAAGCCTAGTTACTGTGTTACCTAGTACATTTAATGCAAAAATTGGTTATGCGAGTCACTTGAGAGCCCATCAGAGAGCTGGACAGCTTAGCTCTCAAACTTGACAGGAGTTAAAGAAGCTGTCGCTGTGGCCGAGAACGGCTGTGAGGCTATATACTGTGTTATACCAACAGTTATACTGGACAAAAAGAAAATTACATATTTTTTCCCGCAGACATTTTATCATTAAACTTTCTATCACCATAGACGAACACATGCTATCACTCACTTACCCTCCGTTATAAATTTGCCTGTACCAATCAGTCACCTCAAATGGATAACTTTGCCCTTGAACATTTTCTCGTTTTATTCAAAACGTTTTTCTAATATTCTCTACTCACCTCCCTTCTCGGTCCGGGCGTTAATAACATAAAAAGTAAAATGTCTTTATTTTTTTTCTTGTTAAATATAAAATAATGTTAATTAAAATAATATTTTGGTTAAAATTAGCAGGTTGCTTTTTTGTTAGCATTAACGCTACCTTTATCTTTAACATCTCATTATATCTCATCTCTTTATCGTTAACATTCATTCCACCCAAAGGTTGCCTGGAAGTGCCATGCAATAAGTGCCGCATTTGTACACAATGTCTGTCTTTTATGTGGAAATGTGTTGTTAATTATGTTTGTATAAAAAAATAAAAATTTCTGTCATTCAAGCAAATGTATGTGGTATACCTACTGTTCACGCTACACTACGTTACCAGCATGACGTTAGAACATGACGTGTCATTCGCGTGCGCATGCGCGGATGACCACTCCCCCCCCCCCCGCCGCGCGCGGATCGAGGCGCGCGCGGGCGCTGGACTCTCTCTGTTCCGTCCGAATCGTCCAGAACGACACATGTGTACACGTTCGCGCCGCCAATACAAACAATCTCGCGTATTTACAGTGTTGTGTTCATACTAGTGCTGTGTACATTACTCCAAGACATCCAGCTCATCACTGCTCATCACCGTCAACTCAATCAGCCCAACGAGAGGAGAAGAAACGCGGCGGATTTGCCGGCCCATCGAAACATTCGAACCAGGTCAGCGCACCCACATTCTATATCCCACAATCTTTTTCTTCTCTCGTGTCAACCCATCCATTTTCCCTTTATCATCAGCTCTGCAGTTCTGTAATCCCGCGATTACATTTTGGTCACTTCGAGCCGTGAAACCCCGGCCCCCCCCACGCCCCTTTACAGAATAAACTCAGTTTGTTATTATTATTCAGCTCAGATAATATAATTATATTCATTCAGCCCAATTGTTTATTACAGTCCACTATACTTCTTTATTAAACCCAAATTTTACGAGATTTTGCGAGATATTTTTTTTTTTCGGAACGAGTATAAATTTGCTTTATTTCGTGCACTTATATACGTCACATATATACGTAAGTTACGTGTGTTGAGTACATAAGTACACACGTTATACGGTTACGTATTATTACGTTGATTAAAGCTTGATTAGCATCATTGGATTGTCCGCACATTTAGATACGATTTCTGCCAGGTGAACGCATTCTTTGTTTGTTTACGCGTTCGAGGCTTGTAGGTAGGTATTTTATTCTATAAATAGAATTTTCGACGACTGATGTTGTTGTTGTAAAGGTACTTTCGTGTAAACAAGAACCAAAGCGTATTGTCGGCACGTGATTTCAAGGCAAATAACATAAAAGTGAACAGGTTCATCAGCCCTTTTCGATATTTTTGTGTTGCGGTAATCTCACGTCGCAGTAATATATTGCCGGACCGTTTATTTGTGTTATTGTCTGCCTTTTTTACCCGGGTATATATATATAGCACAAATATAGTAAACAATTTGTTTTTTTTTCTCTTCTCATCTCTGATCTTGTTGTTTGTGGTACACATATAGGGTGTTCCACGTTGGTTTATCAGCTCATATACAGGTTGTTTAAAAAGAAAAATTTTTTTTTTTTTTCTCTTTCGTGTTTATTTAAGAGTTCCGTATTCCGTTTGAACATAGTCATTGTTACTTCATCCGCGCAAGTATCTCAGCTCTATTCATCGATCTCATCAATTGTTTTAGTTGTACGTCCGCTCTTATAGTTTAGCTCAAACTCGTTGAGTGTTTTGTCTTAATAATCAACCACCATACTTCACTGCATCGCCATGGGGCCATGTCTCCGACACGCTCATCTGCTCATTTGCTGCCTCCGTCTCTACGTGAGCAGCCCAGACAGCGCTCAGCGCATGAGCCTCAGTACCGTTCGGCACATGCTTCACAGGCATATACGTCCCATCCAAACTCGCCCACTCAATCGCGATCGCCAAGTAGGTCTCGGGTAGGTAGTCAACAATGACTACCTACAATAACAGAGCACTATGAAGGCGAGGACGACCAGCACTCAGCACACTCAGCACACTCAGCACACTCATCACACACTCAATCAGCACATACACACTCAGTTCATTTTCACTCAATGACTTCAACTCCAACAGAAGATTCCTGTAACTCCGCACAACGTGTAGTGAACGTCACTAACACACCAATTTTGTTGCCAACCGTCTCACTTAAAATAGCAGACGTACATGGTCAATTTCACTCAGCACGAGCACTGTTAGACTGTGGAAGTATGCTAACTCTTTGTTCTCAGCGCATGGCCACAATTTTAAATTTACCATCAAAACATACATGTCTAAAAATCGCAGGAGTTGGAAATCAGCACACACAAAACTCAAAGGCATCAATCACAATTGTATGCCGACCTACTCACCGTGACACACCTATGATCACGGCCACAGCCCATATATTGAAGAACGTAACTGGGTACCTACCGTTGGAAAAGGTTCCAGATCTCGCTCAGTTAACAGGTCACCCACCGATTCCTCTTGCTGATCGAGAATATCACACACCAGCTCCGGTTGATCTAATACTAGGATCTGACGTTCTTGGTCAAGTGTTAGACGGAACCAAGGTTTCGCTCGGCCCTGGCAAGCCTATAGCCTTCGGCACGATATTTGATTTTACGTTGATTGGACCTTTCGAAAATTTACACACCTCACCCACGAATCAGGTCAATTCCGTTCACATTGTCGGCTCTCACACGGACTCAGAGCATTCCACTCATGACATTCACAAAAGTCTTGAGAGGTTTTGGGAATCTGAGGAACCCCAAACCTACAAGCATACCAGCCCATTAGAGGATCAGTGTGAGGACATTTTCCGCACCACAACTACTCGTGAACCATCAGGTCAATATGTGGTTACACTGCCCTTTCTACACAACGCGCCGACATTAGGTTCCACTCACGCTATTGCTCTGCGCAGGTTTCTCAACTTAGAGAAGAAGCTGCAAGCGAACCCGCCCTTCCGCTCGAAATACGTAGAATTCATGTCAGATTACATAAAATTGGGACATATGTCGCCGTGTCACCCCAATACCTTTGCTCATAAATCCCATTTCTATATCCCACATCATGGCATATTCAAGCCAGGATCAGAAAAGTTGCGCTGTGTGTTTGACGGAAGTTGTAAGAGCTCAAACGGCGTCAATCTAAATGATTGTCTTCATACAGGTCCAGCTCTTCAGCAAGATATTGTTGACATTATCATGTCCTTCAGGACCCACTCACAAGTTTTCAGCACAGACATCCGAATGATGTTCCGAAATATACTCATTCACCCAGAGCAAAGACGTTTTCAACTCATTCTCTGGCGGTCTTCACCCGACCAGCCCCTGCTCACGTATGCCCTTAATACCGTCACATATGGATTAAGGTCCAGCCCATACCATGCCATCCGCACTTTACTCCAATTGGCTGATGACGAAGGTCATCGCTACCCCCACGCTGCTCAGGTCCTCCGCAAATCAATATTTGTGGACGACATTCTCTCAGGTGCAGATTCTGTAGAATCTGCTCAGTCGCTCCAAAGCGAACTGATCGAGTTACTCGCCCTAGGTGGCTTTCAGCTCAGTAAATGGACCTCCAACTCGCCCCAGCTCCTTGAACGATTCCCAGATGACCAGTGCGACATGCCCAAGGACTTTGACTTCAGTCCCGACTCTAATTCCATTAAGGTTCTGGGAATACAGTGGATTCCTCAAACTGATGAGTTCACTTACCGCATTTCTCTGCCCACTCATGCTCAAGTCACAAAGCGCTCCATTCTCAGTACAGTAGCGTCTCTCTATGACCCCAATGGCTGGGTCACTCCAGTCATCTTCCGCGCAAAGATTCTTCTCCAGAAGCTTTGGCTTCTGAAAATAGGATGGGATGAGCCTATCTCTGAAGAAGTCCACACAGAGTGGCAACACATCTCAGAGGATCTTCCTCAGCTCTCAAACCTCCGTTTACCTCGGCACATTTGTAAGTACAAGCCCACGTCTACTTACTCACTTCACGGGTTCGCGGACGCATCAGAGGCTGGCTTTGGTGCCGCTATCTACCTTCATGAGCGCAATATCACTGGACATGTCAATGTACACCTAATCATTGGCAAGTCCAAGGTCGCACCCATAAAGACTCGTCTCTCAATCCCGAAATTGGAGTTGTCAGCCGCGACTCTTTTATCTCAGCTCATGACTCGAGTGTCAGCCCAATTGTCAGCTCATATAGACATTCAAACACACACATGCTGGTCAGATAGCACAATAGTGTTGGCATGGCTCAATACCCCACCTCACCGATTACAGACTTTCGAGGCCAATCGAGTGGCTAAGATCACAGCTATTTCAACTAGCCATACGTGGAGGCATGTGCCCACGAATCTCAACCCTGCTGACTGTGCAAGCAGAGGCATGTCTGCCCAATCTCTCTCACTTCATGACCTTTGGTGGTCACCCAGTTGGCTCAAAGAACCTACCTGCACTTGGCCCAAGATGCCACCCGCTCTAGGCCATCATGCTCTCCCAGGCCTTAAGCCCAAAAAGGTACCAGCACACATAGCAGTCCCAGATATCGATCTGGACTTGCTCACTCGCTACAGCTCACTTGACAAGCTCGTCGGAGTGACGGCTTGTATTAAAAGGTTCATATTCAATTGTCGGCACAGCCCAGATGCACGGCGCTCTGGTCCGTTGACAGCTAGTGAACGCAGGGACGCTCTGTTGCACTGGGTCCGCTCTGTTCAGCACAATGAGTTTGCTGAAGACATTAATCGTATCCAGACTGATAAAGTTTGTCCCGTTCGGCTCCAGCGTCTCTCGCCCTTCATAAAGGACGGCCTCTTGAGAGTCGGTGGTCGTCTCTCTCACGCGTCAATTAGGTATGACGCTCAACACCCACTCATTCTACCCAGCTCAAGTCCGCTCGTAGATCTCATTATAGATCACTATCACACAATACACTGCCACCCTGGAGCTGACACATTACACGCCATATTACGCCAGCAGTACTGGATTCTGTCCGCTCGTCGTATTATTAGACACCGCGTGTTTAAATGTATTAGATGTTTCCGGTGCCGCGCTCAGCCTAAGGCTCCGCTCATGGCTGATCTCCCAGTAGACAGAGTTACTCCTCAGCCAGTTTTTAGTCACGTCACGACGGACTTTGCTGGCCACTTCTTCGTTAAATCCAGCACGTTGAGGAACGCGAAACTCATAAAAGCGTACTTTTGTATTTTCGTTTGCCTCGCAACAAAGGCGGTTCATTTGGAACCAGTCTCTGCACTCTCAACGGAAGCGTTCTTTGCGGCATTGCAACGTTTTATCTCACGTCGCGGTACTCCGGTTCTCATTCGTTCAGACTGCGGCACAAACTATGTAGGTGCTAGGAATCAACTCATTGAAGTTCAGAACTTCCTCAGGTCAAACAATGATGCAATCACTCACAAGCTCGCGAATCAGCACATAACTTGGTTACTGAACCCGCCTAAAGGGCCTTGGTTCGGCGCACTGCACGAAATAAACGTAAAATCCACCAAGCAACTACTTTATCGTGTGATAGGTGAACAGCACCTCACTTTTGAGGAATTCTCTACTCTTTTGGCTCGAATTGAGGCTGTACTCAATTCAAGACCCCTCTGCCCAATTTCATCCGACCCTACGGACTTTGAACCTCTCACGGCCGGACATTTCATTATTGGTCGTCCGCTCACCGCTCTACCTGAGCAGTCTTTTGACGACAGACCCATATCTGCTCTTAAACGGTTTCAACTCATTCAAGCGCTCTCTCAGCGCTTTTGGACTCTCTGGTCCAGATCCTACCTCCATACCCTGCAAACCCGCTCCAAATGGCTCTCCCCTTCTTCCCCTCCTCAAGTGGGTGAACTGGTCCTCATCAAAGAGGATGACCTGCCTCCGCTCCAATGGAAGTTGGGAAGAATTCTCCGCACGATACCTGGCAAGGATGGAGTGATACGAGTTGTGGATCTGGACACAGCTCATGGAAATCTGCGACGACCTGTGTTCAAGATAGCCAGGCTGCCGTTGGATTCAGCTCAAGAGGAGCCGCAGCCCCGGCCCCCCCAGGATGTTCACGCTACACTACGTTACCAGCATGACGTTAGAACATGACGTGTCATTCGCGTGCGCATGCGCGGATGACCACTCCCCCCCCCCCCCCGCCGCGCGCGGATCGAGGCGCGCGCGGGCGCTGGACTCTCTCTGTTCCGTCCGAATCGTCCAGAACGACACATGTGTACACGTTCGCGCCGCCAATACAAACAATCTCGCGTATTTACAGTGTTGTGTTCATACTAGTGCTGTGTACATTACTCCAAGACATCCAGCTCATCACTGCTCATCACCGTCAACTCAATCAGCCCAACGAGAGGAGAAGAAACGCGGCGGATTTGCCGGCCCATCGAAACATTCGAACCAGGTCAGCGCACCCACATTCTATATCCCACAATCTTTTTCTTCTCTCGTGTCAACCCATCCATTTTCCCTTTATCATCAGCTCTGCAGTTCTGTAATCCCGCGATTACACCTACTATCAGAGAATATTTCAAATAACCGGGTTCTGTCAATGCAGATATCATCTGTTTAATAACATTCAACAAACAAGAAGAATTTTATAAATATTTTCAATTGTTTTTATAATTTTTCTACGGTTCGTTTTTCTAAGTGAGTGGGTTATTCAGGCATGAAGACAGACTACATACAAAAACTTTGTAAAAGTGTTTCGGTCCCTGAAAACCTGGTTATTTATATATATCTACGTAAACAAAACTTCAACAGCATGTTCTCCCAGTCGATTCGTCATTAAGGGGCTTGGTATCGCCAAATGGATACTTTATACAGCTTACTCCTCGTCGCGTTTATGGAAACCCTTCCAGTATTATGAACCCCAGTACATCTGAGCTGCGGGACCCTTGAACGCGCAGTTTGATGGATTAAATGCTACCCTGCTTTTAGTTCTGTAATGCAGGAGGCATTACAAACGCAGTACTAGCGTTATGGATATGAATTCCTACCGCTACTCAGTGTAAAATTTGGCGTATACTCGTAGGTTTAACAGAATACGCTCGGTAAGGACTTCTATGTAAATGAGCGAAGATTAAATTAAATTTAATTTGAATTGCATAATAAAGATAACGTAATAAAAACTTATGACAGTGTAATCATAAAAAATTTAACATTAGGCGAATCAACAAGTTATTAACAACAAAATTGTCGAGCGTTAGGCACATTCTTGCTTGTTTTTCAACGACATGGTATAGAATGTCATTGTTGTTTTTAAATAATTAATGCATCTTTTTAGGAGGTTTCCCGGTAGAGATGCGGTTTTAAAATAATTGTTTTCGTGACAAAGCGGTAACGGAACTAATTTAAATCAAAACAAACAACATAGAGATGCGTATGATATCGCTCTCTCTCTCTCTCTCTCTCTCTCTCTCTCTCTCTCATTGCACGTGCCGTTTGCGATCTGAGATCGGGGAGCATAGCGCAGAAATCCCTCCCGCGTATCAGGTCAAGTACTTTTATGCTTTCTAAGGATCTGAGTAGAGGAAGCTTTTTAGTTATCAAGTCTTGATTACTATACCGGAAACAATACCCGAATCCAGATCGTTCGTGACTCTGAATACCGGAATGGTTTAAGGTAACTTTCTGTGAATTAATGCTAGTAAACCCTCCCGCAGCTCAGAATTACTGGGGTTCTGAATACTGGAAGGGTTTCCATATACGCCTCCTCGTCTATGGGCTTAACAAAAATATTAAAAAAATGCATAATAATAATAATTATAAACTCTAACACAACGTATGCAACATTTTTCTTTTTCGAATCACTAAAACTTCTGTATGAAAAAAATTTACAACAGAATGGTGTTTTTTGGCTTGAATGCTACTGTTCTTAAGCGGCTTGGTCGATTTAATTAATTTCTGCTCTGAGTAATAGATAAACTTGATAGCTATAAATATAACATAGGATTATTTAATCGAATAATCACGTCCATGTGAAAAGTATTATTTTCGTCCTATCAAGGACGCGGCGAGCGTCGTAACAGCCACTATGCATTGCGCGCTAATATGAATGTCGTTTCCATCGATATTCGTACCAACAAACATCGAGCTGCTAATTCGGCGACACTAATCGCCTTACGTAGGTAACAAAATATTAATAAATAATTGTGACGACCAAAATTCACTTTTTAGCTTAAAATAATGTATTCCAATAGTTTAACATAAGTATAAATAAACATGTTTTAATCAAATTAAAATAGCTTTATCGATTTAGCGTGGAATGTCGCCAGCGCACTGGGCACCTTGCTGCGGAGCAGCGATTTGGTTGAAGCTCTTTATTAGTAACATTTTTCATTTGCTATAAAATGATTAGATTTTGCGTAGTGATCAAATTAATTAAGTAAAATTAATATAATATGTTACTTTTACTTTTTTTAATAAAGTTTACGTAATTCCACTGACGCCGACTTTACAAGTCGAAATATACCTGGAAATAATTGTTATAATAAAGTGTTTTTATAGAAATATATTGTGTAAACTGAATAAAAAAAACAAATAAGTTCTCTTTAATATTTAAAAAATCAAAGATCACGCTTATGAAAAGTTACCATTAGTATCATTAAAATATACTGAAAAATCGACACTTTTTGAAGTTATTTATCTGCTGTTCAAAAGAAGACCCAAGTTAAATATATAGTAAGTATAACAAATTTGGGACTTTATTCTAGATTTTGGACTATCAGAAACGCGATTGGAGGAATTTCACTCCATAGAAATAATTCTTTAAATGAGGCAATAAATTTATAGGTACTTTTTTTGATATTCTGACAAATTAGGATAGCATAGAGACTTCAAAAATATTTATTTAGATGGTTTTTAACAATAGGTACTTTACCTAAATTACTTACTGATTATGGAAATTTTCATAGCTATTTTAGTTAATTAATTTTGTATTAATTTAAAACCGACTTTTTGTAAATTTTTATCCCCATAATTTGAATGCCGTGTGATGATAATTCTACTAAGTAAGTACTTAGACTCCATAAAATACACGTAAAACATGTTATAAATCCGGGGATAAGTTTTTTTTACGTTTTTGTACAAACAGCTTCTAAAAATCACCTGCCTTTTCTTGGGCCTTCAAATTTGTCGCGTGTGTCAGAATTGCCGTCGAGTACTTACCTATGCGTTCCGCGCACTCCTTTATGGTTCTACGACTTGTATAGCCAGCGCAGCGGTGCTGCCAACTCTTCCAAAAACGCGCTAGATAGCAGAAAATAGCTAGGTGGTAATAGAGTACAAATGTACAATATACTAATGTACTCGTACCTACTTAATCATAAATCAAATTATTTTTAACTTCTCTAACGGTGAAAATAAAGCATATATGAAGTCTGAATAGTGATGAATCAATAATTAACTTGGTTAATTTTTGATTTCAATGTAAAATTCCCACTTTTTCTGGCTTAATCCGCAGATAATTATGTTTTTAATCTACTATTAACATTGATTGGCCTTTCAGAAACCGGGGGTTTTATAGGTTTACAAAAAGATTTCAATATATGACAAATCTAAATATAACATTATTGAAACTCGCGTGAGCTGACATACTACTTAAATTAAATCTAAATCTAAAGATGTTAAGTAATAAAATAATTATTGTGTGTTAAATGTTGTAGAAAATACTTAATAAGTAAGTATGTGATAGAATTAAGACTGTACCTATATAATTTTCAAGTTTGAACGCTCGGTATAGGCAGATTTTTGTGATACTATATTAATGCATGTCACGCTAAATTTGTTAAAAAAATCAGACAAATAAAATCTTTGATTTACTTATTAAATTTTACGCAAATGACTAGGTGCTAAAACGCACGTTAGACGAGAAAAAGCGCTTGATCTAGCGCTGAGGCGTTAAGTTGGCAGCCACGATAGTAGACGCGGCGCGGCAAAGAACCGTTGCTCGTGTTCGACCTTGATTCCCCTCCCCTCGTAGCATACCTCACCCCGCGCGTACCATTCCCCGCGCCAAGCGGCTCCGCCCCTGCCCCGCGTTTCCCCCTCAGTACTGCGCCAGCTGTGTTGCTAGTGGAACGTCACGCCTGTTTTCGTAAACAAAAAATGCTAAAATGGCTGATTGTTGCTCAGTTCATCAGTGTCTAAGCAACTACAAAGATAAGCAGAGAAAGTTTTTCCCGTTTCCGAACAATGGAGCTATGTAAGTTTATCAAATGTCGCGGTTTAATTGGAGACAGTTATTTTCATTTTCCTTGCCTGCGCGTTGTATATTACTCTAATGCAGTCCCCCCGCTACCTGCCCTCACCTCACCTCCAATAACGTCTGTTAGGGTACCGTACTCATAGAGTAAAAACAAATTATATGAGATTCCATTGTTCTCTCGTCCGTCAGTATGTTTTATGCAGCCGGAATGTGAGAAACCCGCCATTTTCTGAGCAATTTGCTCAATAGTTATTTAACAAAACCTTATTATCTAAGTGCTCTGTTTCGACAGATTAGAAAAAGACAGGTTTTTCACAATCCGGCTACAAACTACTAACTAATACTAAACTGCTCCATGGTATAAATCAGCAACTTGGTGTGTGTCGGCACAAATATCGACGTTAACTGCATTAAAATAACGTTCATATTAGCGCGCATTTGGAAGTGGCTGGCGCGCAATAGGTCCATCGTATGTACTTACACCAATATTATAAAGAGGAAGTTTGTGTTTGTGAGTTTGTATGTAGGTAGGAGGTAATCTCCGGAACTACTGATCCGAATCTGAAAATTCTTTCACTAATAGGAATCTACATTATCCCTGAGTGCTATAAGGCTATATTTTGTTCCTTAAGGCGATATGTAAAAGTTTTAGCGTCCCTGTTACTCCATATGCGAAAAAACCCTCAGTGCAAGAGGGTCGGATTCGTTCAAAAGTAGCAAAAAGTTGGTTTTTTATTAATATAAAATGTACTAAAAATGCTATCAAAATTTTGTTTAACCAGGTCCTAGATACCGTTAAAACCCATCTAATAAAATATAATTGCAGTCCATATGTCATTCGAAATTGCCAAACCAGGAGAATTGGTGCCGCAAAAGACCTCATTTCAATAAATATTTCTATCGAGCCGAATTTCTCCAATCGCGTTTCTGTTTTAACAGGTCCCTAGAAAAAGATTCCAAAAATATTATACTATTGTATCAAAATAATACATTATTTACTGAAGTAGATATGCACGTTCTAAAAGTGTCGATTTTTTTTCCGTAGCGTCTTAAGGGGCTGCTCTATGCTAAAATTCAGTCCTGCTCTAAGGCGTTTGTTTTTTAACTCTCTATCCTGCTCTAATCAGCGGGTCTACCACGTAATTCTCATTTTCATCAACATCAACTTGAGATTGAATTTGAAATCCTGTCAAATTTCTTAAGTTGTGTAGCGCCGAATCGACACCATTATGAAATTAGCGCAGCACTGGCGGTGTGGTGGCGGGGAGGGGAGGGGCTTCCGAGTTTAGAGCAGGGGCTCTACCGCGTAATTCTCATTTGTATCAACTTCAAGCAAATGCATGCGAAATTCAACGCGTGCAAAAGAGATGGCATGTTAGGCGGGCGTCGTCGCACGCACGTCAAATTTCAATCTCAAGTTGATGTTGATGAAAATGAGAATTACGCGGTAGACCCACAGGTACAAATTTATTAGCACCTCGCGCCGCGCCGCTTTGACCATTTATTTATCAAGAGAATTTTAGGACATATAAAAAAGGGCATATCAACTTCATCAGGTGTAATTTTTTTGTATGCAATTTTTTGGTATAAATAGGTATCATGTATAGTATACACGTCTTAAAAATACATTGGTATCGATTCGACATAACACGTCTTAACTTATTTGTCAGAACTAACCTTATTTTAAGCGTATTTTGCGTCTTGTCTTTTTCTTTATTTATCGAAAAGACAAGGACGGAACGCTTAAATTAAGTTTAGTCCTGTCAAATAAGTTAAGATGCACTTCACCGAATCGGTACCATTGTATACTAATATCCATGTGATGCAAGTTGTTAACCAAATTGACAACCTGTATACAGGGGGTCAATTTGCAACTCGATATCGTATATCAAAGAGCGCAAGTGCTTGTGATTAGATATAAACGGTTAAAACTTCAAGTTGACAGTTTGGTACCAAATTCGATAAACGACGAGTTACAAGTTGACAACACAGCATATTGTAAGATATGTTTTTTTTTTTGTCAGTGTCCACCAGTGGTGGTTTAAGGAGATTGTAAGTGACTAGGTAGTCAGCCACCAGTAACTGGGTTTAAGGAGATTGTAAGTGACTAGGTAGTCAGCCACCAGTAACTGGGTTTAAGGAGATTGTAAGTGACTAGGTAGTCAGCCACCAGTAACTGGGTTTAAGGAGATTGTAAGTGACTAGGTAGTCAGCCACCAGTAACTAGGTTGAACTTCTTTTAGGTTTTCTTTTTATTTTTTAAAAACGAAATAAAAAAATACATCGTATTTCTTTAATGTAGGTATTTAATTTGTATAAAAAAGTGGTAGGTATCAATCTACATATTGAGTCACATGCACGGAAAAAAATATTTTATGGTATAATTTGCATTTTTTTTTGTATTCTGCTTCAGTAAAACTTGGTAATATTCTTATTAATATTATATATTGTATTTTTTAAAGGATCAGGACATGCCAAACTAGTCAATGAGGTTTTTTTATAATATCTTTGTTACTAACTTTACTCTACTGCCAGTAAAAAAAAAAAAAAACCAAGTGCGAGTCAGACTCGCGTACCTAGGGTTCTGTATTTAATGCGGATGATAAATTTAATGTTGTCATTTTGTTTCGTGAATTTCTCAACCGCTTTATTTTTCCTGTAATCTTTACGTATACACATATTACAATGATTTTTTTAATATTTGAGATCTAAATTTACACTTTTTTTAATATTCTGACAAATTGGGATAGCATACAGACTTCAAAAATATTTATTTAGATGGGTTTTGACAATGCCTAAATTATTAGTTATGGAATTTTG
This sequence comes from Ypsolopha sequella, assembly GCA_934047225.1. Taxonomy (NCBI): domain Eukaryota; kingdom Metazoa; phylum Arthropoda; class Insecta; order Lepidoptera; family Ypsolophidae; genus Ypsolopha; species Ypsolopha sequella. The sequence continues at coordinate 2,656,830 of OW204002.1, read as the reverse complement.
CATAGCTCTTTTAGTTAATTTTGTATTAATTTAAAACTGACCTTTTAATACATTTTTCCCGATTCCGTCCCTCTCGCACTGTGGGTCTGTCCGCCTGGAGTAACGGGGACCTTTGCACGGACGATATATCACCTTAAAGAATAAGTAGGCAGGTATTATACAAGGTGAATTTTTGATCATCGTCCAAATTCATACTGGAGGCTTGGTAAGTGATCAGTATCTTGGATCAGTAACAATTGTAATAAAATTCGTAAATTAAATTAAATTTCGACTTCCCATAGTGATTCACTCGGAACTGGAAGTGAATTTGTATGGGAATAAAATTGTTATTGATCCAAGATCCTGATCACTTATCAAGGCTCCAGTATGAATTTGAACGATGATCAAAAAGTCACCTTGTATATAGAACAGTTCCGTGACTGACTGACACACAACGCACTGCCTAAACAGCTGAAGGCAGAAACATGAAATGTGAATCATACTTATTTCGAGAGTGCAGGGGTGCACTAAGAAAGGATTTTTCTAAAATCAACCCCTAAAAGGGTGAAATGGGGTGAAATTGTTTGTATCAAAAATCGTATTCCCTGCGTGTGTCAACATGAAACTCGGTACTAATACTGTTAACAACAAATTAATAATAAAATACGTACTAAAGCTAAAATAGTGAAACAAGGTGCAAATGAAACACACTTCATTAGAGAGTGCAGGGGTGCACAGTGAATTTTTTTTTTTAAAACGTTTCGTTCCCTGCGTGTGTCACTTACAAATAATTATAAATAATAAAACACGTAGTATAATTAAGGAAATATAGTTTGAGCCAATTCGGATTAGCTTTGGATAACAATAACAATAACATGTAAAAATCATCTTTAACATCATAAAAAAATCATCTTTAACATCATAAAAAATCATCTTTAACATCATAAGTAAGGAATTTCATACAATTTACTCTCACACACTCATTCACACACATATACACTACACACCTTCACAGACAACTTACAAACAATCTCTGATACAACACAAAGTCGTACTTTATTAATAATAAGTATCTTTGTCTTTATGCCGTACTCATGTATTAGACTGTAAATTAACGTCTTAATTTCTTTATGTTAAATATATTTTGGGAGGAGCCTAGTTTCCACTACACAAGGAAACTTTGTGTGGGAACTAGAGTTTTAATAATTAAGGTAACTTATTTTGAAATAAAGAAATTTTCATTTTCATTTTCATTTTCATGTCTTGAACAATAGAGGCACGTACCTTGAACAATTATAATAGAGGCACGTACCGGTAAGTCACGACTCACGCTCACGGTTATCTATAAACTGTGAACAACAAATGTTGAGACTTAATTAAGGCCCTCATTTTTACCAAACATTTATATTATAACTACCCACTACGAGATAGTAAAAGAATATTTAATTTTGAAAACATTCACTAATGGGTTCAGGTGCGATGAACACATAGTTAACATTAGAACGTACCAAGACCTTTTACTCTATTTACATTGTTTGTGTATATAAACATGTTTTCTGATTTAATGATCCTATTATAACACAATAGATAAGCCGCCCCTATTTTCGAACTATACAAGTATTTTTCAAAAACCATCCATTATCAGATAAAATGAAAGGCGGTGAAAAATTTTTGTAAAGAAAAAAAATGAAACCTGTATTTTAAGATAAGGGATGCTCGCAGAAACCATTTTTCGAAAATCTTGTTGTGTAAGTTCTATGGGAAAATCCGATTGGAATTTATATATGAAACCCACGCGGACAAAGTCGCGGGCAAAAGTTAGTTTACCATAATATTTTTAGGGTTCCGTAGCCGTACTGAGTGGTGGTACGGAACCCTTTGTGCGCGAGTCCGACTTGAACTTGCCCAATTTTTTTTACGCTTTGTCCTTACTCTGCCTGATGAAAAGCGTCAGTAAGATCTAGGATGAAGTTGTAGGATGAAGATGAATGTTCGCTTATAGAGTGCGTTTCATAAAATAGTTACTATGCCTTAATGTTGGCATCAACGACGTCTAAACGAAATGATTGGATAAAACAAAATTTGATGTCTATGGATTAGATGATATTGCTGCTACCAACATAACGGCATAGGAACTAGCATCGTAGCGCTCGAAGAGTGGGCGTATTTGGAGTAATCAGTTCTTGGTATAGTTATTTTTAACGCCAGAAAGTTTTGATTGTTTTATGGTATATTAACATTAATAATGTTTATTTCAGATGCTACAAATGGGTAAAATTGGCCGGCCGATCAGACTTATTCAACAAGACTCACAGATACTGCCACGATTTTTATAAAATATGTGATAAGCACTTCTCTAAAAGCAATATCATTGGAAAGAAAATTAGGAAAGCAGTATTGCCTGAGTTTTGCCTACCAGTAAAAGATATAAATGGTTCTGACATTAGTCATAATGATTCTATCATGGACAAGACAGAAATTATAAATTTAATCGTTCAAAAAACCAAGAAAACTAAAAAGGAAAAGTCGAAACCAACACTGAATGAACTAAATATGAAACGTAAACTTAAACAGGCGAAAACGCGGAAAATACTAGATGAATTATATATGAAAACTAAGAGTACCGATGAAAACGAAAGAGAAAGTGTTTTTACATCAGCAATTGAGGCACCTGAAAATTTTAAAGACAATTTTAACTCCAATATAATGCTTTTAGAAGAAGAACCAGAGGTAGTTTTAGTTCATGGATCTACATGTGAAGATGAAATATTATATAACAATGAAAAAGATCCGCTTGAAGACATTAACATTCCTGATAACGAAGAAAATACAACCACAAAATTAGAATACAATGATCAATACATAAATTCTATTCAGGACGATGTAGACAGTACAAAAAGTGCTAACGAACTTGATTCGTTACAAAAAATTTACGACCTTAAAAGACGTTTGTTACTTTACAAACAAGATTGTAACAGTTCCAGAAAATATTTATTATTTGCTCTTAACTTGTATACATCAAGTCCTTCAGCTTATAAAATAATGAAAAATACTTTGTCTCTGCCAGAAACAAAAACTCTCCGAAATTTTAACGTTGACATATCCTCCAAATTGAGTGCAGAAGTATTGCAATGTTTAAAATCGAAGTTTCAAGATTTTAAATATCATGAGAAAATTTGCATTATTAACGCTGAAGTCATTCCACTGAAACAAAGTGTATATTACCGTGTTTTAAGCGATAAAATAATTGGTTTTCATGATATAAATGATAACAAAACTTCAGAACCAGCAATTTCGGTTGTAGTGCTAATGCTTAAAGGTTTGTCTTCAAATTGGAAACAGGTTTTGGGATACTGTTATTTATCCGCAAGCCGGCTCAATCATCAACTTCGGGATTGGATAATTAATGTTATTTCTGAAATGCAAGAGATAGGTGTCATAGTGAAAGCTTTCACGTCTAAACATAACAATTTTTTTTCTGATTTGATGGAAACCTATATGCAAGTAAAATTTCCAAATCCGTTTTTTACTGTAGATAATGAGAAAATATATTGTATATATGATGTACCGGAATTAATGATATCAGTTCGAGATGAATTTCGATCTGAAAGTACGGTAAAATTTTTTGATGCAGAAAGTCGAACGAATGTTTCAGCATCATGGAATGATGTAAAAGATTTATACATGATTGATAAAGAAAGAAGTACAAGATTTGTACCAAAGCTAAATGACGAACATATATTTCCCATAAATGCTGAAAAAAAGAAGGCAATTTACGCAATACAGGTTTTTAGCAGAACTGTTGCCTCAGCATTATATTTCTATGTTGAATATAAGCTTGTACATGTAAACAGAAACTGCATTGGAACAGCTCATTTTATTGAATTGATGAATGACGTATTTGATATTTGTAACTCTAGTAAAGATGATGTTAATAATCCAAGTAAATGTAATCATTCTAAAATACCATTTCAGGTTAAGCAACTACTTAATTATTTGGGTATGTTGTCAACATGCAAAATAAGAAAGCATATCTCTAAGTTAGATAATGTGTCATCAATAAACGCTCTGAGATTAAGTTTACGAGGCATAGTTAGTCTGATCAAAGAGCTTGAATCAAAATACGGTTTTGCAGATGTATATACACGTAACCTTAACCATGAAAATATTGAAAATTTCGTTGAAAGTGTAATTAAAGATTTAAAAGATGAAAATGATTTAACTGCCAAACAATTCGAAACAGTCTTTCGAAAGCAATTTGTATTAGATCTTATGAACAATTCAAAATTTAAAGGAATAGTTGATGATTTAGATAATCTTATTAACAACTTTGACATCCTTGTACTTGATCTTAATTACAAAGATAATGCTAATTCAGGAGTGCAACATATCGTTAATCGTCGTTTGGAAAAAAGTAAAAAGGGATCTTTTTCAGACATATGTTTAAATTTATTGGAAAATTGCTATGAAGCGCACCAATGTCGCGATGCAGACTTTAATATTTTGGACAACTTGGAGGTATTCCGTAATTTCATTAAAGTAATGGATATTGAACTTTGTCTTCAACTTGAATCAATGATTTCATCAGGCCAACTATCGGATATTGGAAAAAATCTTTATCAATCACTAAGTGAACTTACTTTTTGTTCTGGTTGCGTTTGTTTTCCTACAGACTATTTGAAAAAACTTTTTGTACGGTATAAAATTTACCACCTAATTCAGGACAATAATGATAATTTCGCAAAAGATCCAACGCATTCCTTCAAATATACATCTATTTGTTAATTGTTTTTGTTTAGTTATATAGTTTTGTACTTGTAAATAAATGTATGTGTAACTTATATTATCTGTGGTATAACGCTTGTAAAGGGACTGATATCAATAAAACCACAAACTCTAATGATCATTCTAATCAACTGTCCAAAATAACCCTTTCGACCCTTTATTGAATGTCTTTTTCTGAAAAGTGATCAAAATATATATATGCGAAAAATAATAAAATATTTTTTTTTCGTTTCTAAGTACAATTTAACAAAATAAAACAAAATTTCTTTTTCAAATTTGTATAATATTTTTTTGTTTTCTACTTTCAGAATGGTCTTTGGCATAAAAAACAGAAAAGCATGAACATTTTATGTTTTTTTTTGCAAGCTCTCATTTTCAGGTTCGGTCTATTTTCTTTGCAAATACTGCAAAAGTACTTAGATATATGCATATTAAAAAAGAAAATAAAACTTAATTATATGTTTCTGCATCATGAAATAGTCCTGCAGGAAGTTGCTAGAACCAAAATAATATATAAAATATACAATTCTTGCTTGGTAAATGTTATGAAAAAAAAATCTATCAATATGCAAAGAAGGGTTAAAGAAAGCAGTATTTTTAGACCCGATACTAAGTTTAACTTTTCATGTGATTGTAACGCAGATCTGGGGATCTAAAAAGACCGACTTGGGTAAATTATAAAATGATTTGAAAGTAGGATGGAGTCAAAAAGTTTTTTCACGCGTGCAAAAGAGACGGCATTAGACCGGAATCATAATAATGATTCATCCAAAGCGGTCTTTTTACGGGACCTGATGCCTTATTGTCTAACTTCAACATCTATCGCTATTGCTTTCAAAAGTACGCGTGATTGGCTAGAAGTGATGAGTCACGTCATTTCTAGCCAATCACGTTACCTTTAAAGCAATAGCGATAGACGATTTCATGACTATTTCCTTACACAATCGCACCTCAGCGGGCCTATTGTGTATCTCTAGTTGCCTTCAGCCCCCCTATTGTGTATCTTTAGTTGCCAACTGCACGAGGTGCCTATCATCAAAAACATAGCTAAAAACTGAAATTTCAAAATTGCCTTTAGTGGGTATTGAACTATTTACGAACTGTGTCGTCACTTCAAGTGCGAACATATCCTTAGGAAATCGGAATTCGATAGTATATCTATGTTTTTGATGATAGACACCCAGTCCAGAAGGCAACTAGAGATACACAATAGGCCCGCTGGACTGGGTGTCTATCATCAAAAACATACATATACTATCGAATTCCGATGTCCTAAGGATATTTTCACACTTGAAGTGACGACACAGATTGTTAATAGTTCAATACCCACTAAAGGCAATTTTGAAATTTCAGTTTTTAGCTATGTTTTTGATGATAGGCACCTCGTGCAGTTGGCAACTAAAGATACACAATAGGGGGGCTGGTCCTCTAAAAAGGCCGTTTTGCGTGAATCACATTATGATTCTGTTCTAATGCCGACCTTTTTTCACGCGTGACTCCATCCTGCTTTCAAATAATTTTATGATTTACCCAAGTCGGCCTTTTTAGATCCCCATTATCTACTAATAAAGTGGTTAAAGTCGTGCCTACTCTTTGTAATAAAAGTCATCTCAATATATGATGTAGTTTGTTTTTCTCAAGCAGCGATATCTTAGTCGTTAGGACTCTCGATCTCAAGAACCGGGTTCGAATCCTGCCGGTCCAAAAACGGAAAAGGCATGTACATGTTATGTATAAAGTAGCTACCACTTATAAGTATCTACTACAGAAAATGTGCTAACGACGTGGCGGCGGTAGCTCAGGGGTAGAACGCTGACCTCTCAATCTTGAGATCCAGGTTCGATCCCCGGTCTGGCATGCACCAATGAGTTTCTCGGAATTGTTGCTTATAGTATATGTTCTTACCTACCACTTGCTGAACGGTAAAGGAAAACATAGTAAGGACACCTGCACGCCCTAAAAAGCGTGTATTTGTAAATCTGGATGTGAGGAGCTCTGAACCGGGATTCGAACCCGGGACCTCTCGCTTACCCGACGATTGCTCTATAAGAGTAATGTGTATTATTTACTACCCCTGCTGTAAGGTGACGGTAGGGCATAATGGTCTTTGACTAGCTTAGAATACACTAGCGTCCTCTAGGCGCCAAGTGGCTCACTGTAAAAAGTGGGTATCTATAAAATATCATTGCAGTGTGGGAAAGCACATTGGTAAACATACGAGTTGTATTGAGACCTGAATAGCTCAATTGGTAGAGCAATCGCCCGGTAAGCGAGAGGTCCCGGGTTTGAATCCCCGTTTAGAGCTCCTCACATCCAGATTTACTTATCTTTCTGCATTTCTGTAATACTGCAATGATAATATAATGTTAATTTGTATCTCCTTGCGATGGATAAATCGCCAAGACACAAATAAATTAATTTCTATCATAGTATGTTAATATTATCCGTCATTTCTGAACCGATTTGTCTATATCATCATCATCATCATTATCTTCATTATCATCATCCGGCGTTTGTATGTATGTATGAATGTTTGTCCGACGATAACTCGAGTACCGTTAAGAGCGGTTTCGCAGGCGGATTGTGAAAAACCCGCCTTTTTCTAATTAATCGAAACTTAAATTCAAAATTCACTCGATAGTTATACAAAAAAAAACCTTATTACCTATGTATTGTGTGTGCTGCAATCGCAAAGTTTGCATTGGTTTCTGTACATTAGAATTTCTAACATTTCTAGAATTTTGGTATTCTAATTTGCGGAAACCAATGGAAACTTTGCGATCGCAACATACACAATTCATGGGTAATAGTAAGGGTTTGTTGAACAACTATTGATTGAATTTTGAATTTAATTGTTGTGTTTAGATTAATTAGAAAAAGGCGGGTTTTTCACAATCCGGCTGCGAAACTTCTCTTAATCGGAACGTCGTTAAATTTGGTAAGTGAGTAAATGAGACAAAAAGAATGTCTACGTTCGAACATGAACCAAATCCATCAAGGGGTTGCCGAGATATGGGGTTGTAAGAGGGGGTCCGTGAGGTCACAGTTCGGGGCCAACTACTAGTGGTAAGTCACATTATTTTGTGGGTAAGGGGTCAGTCAGATCAGTATCATGGATCAATGACAATTTTTGGAAAACAGTATGCAAGCTCTTCTATTTTGGGTACTTTTGACATTGTCCTTCTTCAGTGTGACACCAGTTTTGCACTTTTTTGCAGCGTGACGAGGGTGGCTTTTAATTGTAGTGTTCAATTGTACCTTCAGTCAAAATTCAAATTCAAATTCAAAATTCAAATAGTTTATTTTGCAAAATAGGTATAGATAATACACTTTTTACTGGTCAAACTTAATCTAATAAAGATATATGTAATAAAATGATAAACGTACATGAACTAAATTAAAGGTTTATTTAATTTATGTAGCAATATATATACATAAGATTAAAATGATAGGTAAAAATTTATATTATACAAGGTGAAATCCAATCAACCGCCCGAACCCATACCAGAGTCCCGGCCATGAACCAGGAACAAGGTTCAATGATCACCAACCGAGCCCCCAGCACGAATCCAGGCGGCCGACCAAACATCCTATATACTACATAGTAATAGGTTACATATATAAATACATGCCTACCTCCGCCCATTCGATTAGTCTTGCTAAGAAGAAGGGCAAGAAACTTAGCAATATCATGTCTTTTTTTCAACATAAAACTTATACTATACAATGAAGAACGATTTGGGGTGTATCAAGATGGGGTAAGGTAAGAATACGCTTTCAGTTTTGGATTGGCTCCAAATCATCATAAGCGACATAACACTAATAGAAGAAACATCTGAAGAAAGGAGGATTTGCTCTGATCACCTCGTTGGACATGACAGGCGGGTTCTTGGTTGGCTGGTTGCTACATATTCAGCCTAGGGCGGATTCTGGATTTGATTTTGGAGGGGCCATTCTAAACAAAGTACAGTAAAAGAAAAGGTAAGTTTCTAGGTGCTTTATGAGGTGCTTTTGGTAAACCTATATAAAAGGTGAAATTGTGAACATCGTCCAAATTCATACTTGAGCCTTGATAAGTGATCAGCATCATGAAACAATAACGATTTTCAAAATATATATTTGGGAACCTATCTATGTATTCTGTAATTAAATCGGAATAAACACACACTTCCTAAAAATATCTGTGGTTTCAGTATTTCGTTTGTATGAACTAGGATTGCTCCGCCGGCCTTTTCAGCCAGGGTAATCATACACGTGCAAAAAAAAAAAAAGATGTAAGTACTTGTACAGTGGAGACCACATCAAGCTATACACTTGCAGTAAGATATTAGCCCCTACAGAGAAGAATATAAGATAGGTACAAAGTCCAATGTGTCTTACTTGATGCGGTCTCCACTGTACAACATGCGAAAGTTTTTTGCTTGCTAGAATAATTATTAAAAATCTGGTTAAATAAATATGGCACAGTTTCTATAGACAACATCTTCGATGAGCTAAGATTGTAACTTTTACTAAAAACGGCCACTTTTGGCGTAAGTTAGAAAACTAGGTATATCTGGGTATATTTAGTGCGATTAACCGTTTGAAATTGGACTATGAGTTCATATTCGGCACAGTTGCTCAATAGGTGGTCCCGTTTTAAGTAAATGTCTAGAAATAGCAATGAACTATTTGCACATAGCAAAGTTTTCAGAAACAACATCTTTTTATTAGCTGGGTATTTAGTGCAACTATGGGAACCGTTTGAAATTGGACTATGAGCTCATATTTGGCACAGTTGTTCCATAGGTGGTCCCGAGTGGATTTAGCCCGGGAGACATCGGGAGGCATTTCCGGGGTGGCGAGGAGCGGGGGAGGGGGGAAATTTGACCGTACCTAGGGCAAGTTTGATATCATTTTCGTGAACAATTTTTTTTCACATAATGGTCATTTTCATTTTAACCATACAATATATCAATATATAAAAAATATACACTGAAAGCCACATTTATCTGTATTACAGACATATAATTATCATTGTAATGTCGTGGCAAAAAGTGAGTGAAAATAATCATCAATCAATGATGGTCAATGGGGAATCAAACTTCCCCCCCCCCCCCGCTCCTCGCCACCCCGGAAATGCCTCCCGATGCCTCCCGGGCTAAATCCACTCGGGACCACCTATGGAACAACTGTGCCAAATATGAGCACATAGTCCAATTTCAAACGGTTCCCATACAAGATGTTGCACTAAATACCCAGCTAATAAAAAGATGTTGTTTCTGAAAACTTTGCTATGTTCAAATAGTTCATTGCTATTTCTAGACATTTACTTAATCATATTTTCAATAGGTAGTTATTCCAGCAAGTAAAAATTTTTTTTGTCCTATTATAGGTATTGGTTCTACAAAGTTCTACTGCTACTACTAAAAGTAGTTACTTAGTTACTTAGTTCCTTAGTCAAGTTTTCGCTAAAGTTGACAAACTGCTTAATGCTTTGCAGGAGTGATTAAATGCACGCGAGGTCGATTCTCATTCGTACCTCCGTACGACCTATAAATAAAAAAATGTGCTTGTAGAAGTCGCGCGCCAAGGGTCTTTGAAATATCTCGAATAAAAAACAGGTTGTTGTCTATCACAAATGTTTAAATTAATTAGTTAACATTAAAATATTTATTTATTAATAAATAATTTTATTATTATTAACATCTGAACGCTGAACGGTTGTTCTTTTGGAATTATTGAAGGAATTTGCAGATTTTTATAGATCAAACCGTTCAGGGAATAAAATAATGAAATTGTAGAAGAGTGAAAGTTAAATGGATCAACAGCTCGACGTGCCTTCAAAGGCAAGCAGACCGAACGCAAATTCATGTGCTTGGCGGGGATTGAACCCTTACAACCTTTGGGTTAGCAGGCGAGCGATCTACCACTCGGCCATATAGGTGGCAAGGGGATTATTTAATTATAATTATCTTTCTTTATTCTTTATTGTACACATATACATTAAATATAATTATTTACAATAAAATGCATTTACAGAGGCGAGCTTATCTCTGAAAAGAGATTTCTTCAAGCAAACCTCAGTGGTAGAGAACACTATAATAATAAAAATAAGTAATCGTACAAATAAAAACATATTAACATAAAAATAAAATAACAATATATAAATTTTAATCTACTGGACTATATACAAGGTGACTTTTTGATCATCGTCCAAATTCATACTGGTGGCTTGGTAAGTGATCAGTATCATGGATCAATATTTTTTTTGTAAAATTCGTAAAATAAAATTAGTGATTCACTCGGAACTGGAAGTGAATTTCTATGGGAAGCCGAAATGTCATTTTACAAAAATTGTTATTGATTCAAGAATTCATTGAATTTGAATCTACCATTAGATTTTATTTATTTTTTGAATCTACCATTAGATATATACTTCTATAGATAAAAACTAATATAAATAAATACATACATAACTTACCTACTTTAACACAGAGAGAGGTAATGCTCTTAAATTATCCCTAGATATCCGTGAATTACCTGCTTACTAAAAATCTGCTAGGGTTTATGTGATGGTACAACGAGAACAAACCGAGACGGGCAACGACACATCGCGTAGGTCCTTTGCACTGAAATACAGATCACAAACTTAGACTATACTTGCGACGTAACTTTTAAAACACTTCACAATAGGTGTGAAATTTCTTTAGCAAGTATGAAAAATACAAAATCGGTTTGTTAATTATGAATAATGACCGTATGACATTTATGGACATGTTTTAATGAGTTCTTTTTATGTCGAACCGTGGACACAGACACCGTGAATCGATGCATCATGCTGTCTTTTTGTTACGACTTTTCAGACTTTATTCTGGAGTCTTAAAGTAGAAACAACCTCTTATTTCAATCCAATCAACTTATCTACCAATACATAATAGTAGTTTTCAATGCAAGTGCTCGTAAAGGCCCACTTTTTATGCATCAAAACCGAACAGAAAGTCGATTATTTTGCCCTAGGGCTTTATTATTATTTTTTTTTTATTTAGTTACAATGGTTGGCTAACCTGCAACCTTTCCTGTGTACCATAAATTTTATACTTTTTTTTCCACTGTTTAACGGCTCTGGATACAGTCCTTTTGAGCCAATCATAGTTTAAAGTTTACAAGATTATATTTGTTTTATTTCCTCACACTATGCATTGAAAAACGTGGTATGATACATGGGCGTAAGAGCAATAAATTACTCGGTTACGTTTAAAACACGAGAATTTATTCCTTTTTGCACTTGTAGCATAAACTACTAATGCTACAAGGGCGAAAAGGAATAAATTACGATGACGATTTAAAACACGAGCGTAGCCAGTGTTTTTAAATGTAACCGAGTAATTTATTGGTCTTACGCCCGTGTATCATACTACGTTTTTCAATGCATAGTGTGAGGAAATAAAACAAATATAATCTTGTGAAATTTAAATTATAATTGGCTCAAAAGGACTGTATCCAGAGCCGTTAAACAGTGGAAAAAAATATAACATTTATGGTACACAGGAAAGGCTGCAGGTTAGCCAACTATTGTAAATCAATTAAAAATAAATAATAATAATAAAGCCCTAGGGTAAAATAATCGACTTTCTGTTCGGTTTTGATGTATAAAAAGTGGGCCTTTACGAGCACTTGCATTGAAAATGTATTTGTAATTTTTATTTCTTGTTTAAAATTGTAAAGCTGTTTTGCACACCTGCCTCTGTAACTTTCTTGTACTTTCTGTCGGTTTGACTGGGAGAAAATGCTTCTAGCATTAAGTCCACCTGTTTTACATTAAACTGTGCAATAAGGAATTTAGAGGAAGAAGAAGAGTGATACGAAAAATTGTATGTGGGTAAAATCATTTTGGTATAAAAATAGTTAATTTCGTAAGTAACTGACTGACTGATCGAGTGACAGACAATACGCAGTCTTTATACGGCTAAAGAAACATTAGATTATATAATATTATAGATAAATAATTAGAAACATTACATTTTCAACATCCGTTCTATAGGTGCACTAAGAAAGGGTTTTTTATCACCACGTATCACCACGCTAAATAAGCAACTCGATGTGTGTCGGTACAAATATCAACGGAAACGCCATTGAAATAATGTTCATTTCAGCGTGCCTTGAAAAGTGGCTGTTACAACAACCACTGCGTCTCCGGCTAGCGCAAAATAAAAGAAAATAATACTTTTCACATGGACGCCATGAACGGAAAAAAAATTTTGAACTTAAATTTTTTTGGACTAAAAATTTTCTATTATTTGGTGAAATAATAATTAAAATCGCTTTAGGCGTTTGGAAGGAGTAAGAGAATACTTGTGTTAATCATGTGAAACTTTCGATGAATTTCTTTTGTTTTGCCAAAACTTAAGATAGAAAAACAGTTTATGAAACCTAAAATTTATTTTTGACTCTATAATGCCTGTCATATATTTTTATGGAAGTTTTTGGACCACCCGTGTGGGAGGAGTAGGCCTTCAAAGACAGGTCCAAATTGCAGTTGAGAAGTAACTTTGTCAATAATTTTTGGATGACGCTGCCTGGGAAGAGGCGCCTCGAGGGTGTGAAAAGGAGAGTAAGCTTTTGTACCAAAAATGCGTTCCCCAGGGGCATAACGGGCTTTTTACATCCCTAGTCCACGCGGAGCTTGTCTTATTATATGGTAAAACATATGGCCGGCTTCAGATTCAGACTTTGTCAAAAATATCAACCATTTTTATTTATCCAACTGATTTCATGGAATTAAACAGAATTAATAACATTTTCCGGCTCGGAATTTAATTAAAACTACAAATTAAATTGTTTCAATTCTTATTTCGGAAGCTGACCTAAGTAATAAACGTAATAAAAACAGTAATTCCTACATTCCTATTCATTCATACAATTGGAATGCCCATCAACATAAACGTCGTACTAAAACCATGGCAAAAAACCACTATGAAAACGAAATAACTTAATAGTCATTTAACAAAGCAATAAACAGCTCATAAATTCAATTACTTAATGCAAAAATTGATTTATAGAACACAGTGGGCAGAGGAGGACGAAATAAAATCATATAGCGGGACCAGAATCGGCATTCTGCCAAAAACGGTAGAATGGGAGCTAATGCGTCTTTTTTTCGTGTCCTAAGGTATAGAATGTTTCTTAAAATGTTGTTTAAATGTCTTTTATAAACTGCTGATAGGTAATTTGGAACAGGGGCCCATCAGCTGTCCCTAATCTACGTCCACGTAAACAAACCTATCAACGATAATTAACTTATATGCTAAAGTAGGTACAGGATTTTCCTACCATGATAGCTGACCGTAGTCGAGTTCCTCTCGAATACGGGGTTGAAACGGTAGCCAAAGTGCGTGCCGGCGTTGTGCCACGTCGCTCACCTCCACGGCTAACCCTAAACGTAACCCACCTATCCCCTAGATGCATCCAAACCCCAGAAGATATTGTAGCCCCGCGTGCTTGCAGGTTATTTCACCCAAAATAAACAGTATCCAAAAGTGCCTGCCCGGCAATAATATGGTCCGACCTTGACCCACAAATGTTTACACGAAATCCACGTCCGTTTTATCCCTTTTATAACAAATTATATTCCAAAATCCACAAAATCGACCTCGATCTTTCCAAGGATGACAGCACAGTGGTGACAGTGTTACCACACACAAAAAAAAACAAACCGTCGACAGACCATTTGACGGATGCGTTCTAAAATACACATTTTATCCGCAACAGTATAGTTATTACCATAGACTTACGATATTGGCAGTATATCCTAAGTCTATGGTTATTACTTTATTTATGTACAGCATTACATACTACACATCTAATGCACTATACATATACAACAAAAAATTATAAAATATAGTATAAAATGATTGCACAAAATAAAGAGAGAATAAAAAAGAATGGGTGTTAATTGAGACAATATCTGTAAGTAATAATAATTAAAATAAAATATAATTCGACTGACGACGACCACAAGTTGGTCGAAATATCGATAATAGTTAACACTTTTTCATTTATATTTATAATCTGTTTTTTTAAATAATTAAAATAAAAGGAACTAATTCTAATAACAATACGCATTATATAGAACATTATCTAACAAATCTAATCCTCAAAAAACAAAATGGTGAAAGTAATTCATGCAGCCAAAATCATATCAGAGGCTCGGTAAGTGATCAGTATCACGGATCGATAACATTTTTTTGCTTATTTCACAAAATAAAATGTTGTAAATAAATAATAATTTGACTCGGGATTGGATTTGTGTTTGTATGGAACACGAAAAATTTAATCTTCGAATTTCACAAAACGGGTCATCGAACCTTGACACAGAGCACTTACAGAGTTTTCGGTGTAAATTTGGCTGCATAAATTACATAATGTCACCTTGCATAGACACAGCCAGTTATTCACCATACCTAGAAAATCTTTGTATCTTTGTAAGTTAGCTTTTAACTCGTTACCTCCATTATAAATTATATTATTTTAATGTATCGTAGACTCCAGGACCAAGACAAACCAAACATGGTTTCATGGTACTGAATAATGTTAAAATTTTGTACTTGTAACTGAAAATTAATAAATAAAATTATTATTCACCATCTGCAATGTAAACAACTACTACACATTTCTTTATTGTTTATTATATTTAACAGTGTTCCTTGATAATGCCGTAAGGCGAAACCGGTTGGAGTAATAAAAAGTGATATTGTGAAACAGTACAAGTGTTTTTATCAAGATTAAATAAAATAAAATAAAATAAATAGTTGAACGCAGGTAACACAGAAGCTCCCGGATATACCCATCACAAACATGAGCAACTTTAATGTGGGTAAAGATGAGAAAGCAGAATATATTTTTAAATGCATGTGCTCGTAAAGGCCCACTTTTTATGCATCAAAACCGAACAAAAAGTCGATTATTTTGCCCTAGGGCTTTATTATTATTTTTTTTTTATTTATTTACAATGGTTGGCTAACCTGTAGACTTTCCTGTGTACCATAGATGTTATACTTTTTTTTCCACTGTTTAACGGCTCTGGATACAATCCTTTTGAGCCAATCATAATTGAAAGTTCACAAGATTATATTTGTTTTCAGTTCCTCACACTATGCATTGAAAAACGTAGTATGATACACGGGCGTAAAAGCAATAAATTACTCGGTTACATTTAAAACACTCGCTACGCTCGTGTTTTAAATCATCCTCGTGATTTATTCCTTTTCGCCCTAGTAGCATAAACTACTATTCGAGTATCTTTGTCGTGCGTATGGAGTCGGTCTAGACATAATGGACTTTTTGCAATCAAACATTATTTTCATGTGCTCGCCATATTTTGTTATTTATATTTTGATGTTATATAGTTACAGCCATTTTTTTAGAAAATCATGTGTTAATCTATTAATTAGAAAGATAATATACTTACATATTTATTTTTTTGGAAAAACTGTTTTTTCTCCATTCGTAGATAAATATGAAAATTGGTCCAGCGCTCCCGGTCTGAGAACTCTGCGCCGTTTTAGCGTTCGAAAAAATGGGGCAATTCGTAATTTTAATGGGCAAAAATAATAAGCAACGGCGATATATCATGGTGGCTTGCTTGACTCTGCGTTTGATTTTTCATATGTTTTGGCCCAGGCGGGGCGTGCTATTGCCAAAATGCCCACTGTAAGGATTTATTGTCGAAATGCGGTTTAGGTAGAAAATTGAATTATTGTGTCGTCGGCCCGACGAAAAGATTTATAATTTATTTATTTTAGCCGTCTTTGATTTTTGTAAATGTTTGCGTTGTAGTGATTAATGGGGATAGAGCTGAAATTGATTACCAGCACAAATGTTTCAAAATATCTACTAATAATAGGCAAATATATTAAAGCAGTTGTACGAAAATCTGTGAGTATGAAATTTGAGGGTGGAAAAATATTTTTTTTTTGGCAAAAGTATAAATCTTAATACATTGTTTATAAGAAGAATCTCTAGATAAATGATCAAAAAATCTAATATATTTTTTTTCAATACAAGGAGTGTCCAAATTTCTTCAAAAGAATCCTCGAAAGTCTGGCGTTGTTCATGCTCTAGGCTCATGTACAGTCTTAACAGGGAACTGCGAGTCCATACAGGGTGTAACAGAAAGGTGTAACCATATTTGAAGAGGTTATTCAGTCAATGGTATAGAACAACTTTTACTATGGAACAAACACAGCACCTCGAAACAAAAAAATTACTGTTTCATAGAAAAGTGGAATGGCGCTCGGCTGAAATGTATGGAAGGGCAGATTATTTTTTCGAGATTTCAGGGTTGGCTCCATAGTAAAAGTTGTTCTATACCATTGAATGAATAAGCTCTTCATATATGGTTACACCTTTCTGTTACACGTTGTATATGTCTCTGGCTACGGCAGATTTCGAGTGATTTTACAAGGGATTTTCTACGGAAATGTTTGATTTTTCTGCTTTCGTAATTTTTGCGCACATGCCAGAATCGCTGTCCAGGATCTCTAAATTAATTGAGTTACCGATGCGTATTTCAGTTTTATTATACGTTGATATATGCAAGGTGAACTTTTGAACATCGTCCAAATTCATACTTGAGCCTTTGTAAGTGATCAGCATCATTAACCAATAACGATTTTTGTGAAAATCATAAAACTAAATTTTGACTCCCCATAGTGATTCACTCAGGACTGAGAGTGAATAGTAATGGGAAGTCGAAATTTCATTATACGAATTTCACAAAAATTGTTATCGATTCATGATGCTGGTTACTTACCAAGTCTCCAGTATGAATTTGGACGGTGATCAAAAAGTCACCTTGTATACAGACTGTATAAAAATTTAAACCATTATACAAATACAAAACTGTTTTATACAACCAAAAGTAGTACAGTTAATAATAATCGCCTCTATCAAAAGCTAATAAAGTCTTTGCCATTGGACTTATTGTGGTTATAGTAAAAGTTGCTAGGGTATGCCAAGCCGATCTGAGTTCGGTTCGTGGGTCGTCATTTTTCGTAAACAAGCTAGTTGGGTGCGTTTCGTGCGTTTTCAATCATGTAGAAAAAAAAGCCTTCACTGTTGAGTGCGGTTCGGACGTCCAGTTATTATCCAGTTATTGTCCTAAGGCATTGTTTATACAAAAGCGCACGAAAAGGGCCCATTGAAATCGGTAATAATAACTGGACGCCCGAACCGCACTCAACGGTGAAGGCTTTTTTTTCTACATAATTTAAAACGCACGAAACGCACCCAACTACAGATAGTTCAACTCAGTTGTGCACGCGGCCCTATGTGTGCGTGCGCTTGTGTTAGTTTGTTTCGCTTGGGTTTGTGACGCTATGTGTGCTCAAAGCCGTATATTTACATTGTTTTTACAAGCGCACGCACACATAGGGCCGCGCGCACAACTGAGTTGAACTATCTGTAGCTTGTTTACGAAAAATGACGACCCACGAACCGAACCCAGACCGCCTACTTTATATTCTCTGGCCAAGCCATACTCTCAATATATAAAATGCTGTACAGCGGCTAGCTTATCTCTCTAATTCGTAAGGCGGTAGGTATAGTCTACAGATATGTTGTTCAGTCAGACCGCAATTCTCGCCGGGAAAATCAATCAGGGCAGTCGCGTGTGGCTTGTGCATTACGTGCGGAGTTTTTTTTATTTTTCCCTCTCCCCCTCCACACCCCGCACTGAGTGCAAGTTACCATAATTAACTGAGCAATTTATGTACGATGTTCCTTTGGGATTTGTATCGAGGCTTTGAACTTTCAACAGACTAGGGTTGGTACTCGACCAGTAATCTAGAGGTCACGGGTTCTAATCCTGTAAAGCACATTTGTGGTCATTGTGCGTGTTTTGGAGGGCACGTTTAACTCTGGGTCCATATTGTGTCTGAAGTACGGCGAAAGTGCTCATCCATCCATCCATCCTAGTTCGTCCACTGCTGGACATAAGCCTTTCCAGGACTTTGCCACTCCCGGCGGTCATCCTGGAAGAATTGTCCATACTCGCACACGCTGGGCAGGCGGTTTGGTGAACGCGGGGCCGGAACCCTCGCACCAGTGACGCCGCTGCCCGTCAACAGTCTTTTCCATATAAGGCCCGGCTATAAGGGATGGATATACCGCCATCCATCAGTCCCAGGCATGGTGGACCTCCTGGTTTTTTGCCTATGAGCTGTCCTCTTACTCTCCCCCGAATTACTTCGAAGGGGTCTCCAAGTAAGATGGTGGTATAGTACGTTTCAAATACCAAGGCCCCATTGCACTTTAGACGGTCATTAGGCGTTAACAATAGGATTAGTGATAACAAAGGATACCTGGCCAGATACGCGTGCCAATTTGAAGTGCTCCAAATTAGATATAGGCTGAGAAATGAGTGCTCTCTAAGGGTATGTGGATGGAAAAGTCGAAAGGGTCTTTGACTTAAGAACTTTGTTTGGACTAGTTAGGAAATAAACATACTAAAAGTCCTTATCCCTCCGAGTCGAGCCCGAGGGGGGGGGGGGGGGGGCACAAAGAAGATCCCGTTTTTTGGTTTTTTGCTTACATCTCGAAAACCGTGCATTGTACGAAATTTTGTTCTACTGCATAATGAAAGCTGATAAAATTTTCTACAACTTTAGCTTTCACACTTTTTATCTATCTCCAATCTTTGCCTAGCTATGAGCTTCGAAAAATGGTCGAATTTCAAAGCCTTTTTCACGTCAACCACGTTGGATTTTAAAATCGTTGTTGTTTTCGTAATCAGCGACCCGATAACGACAACGATTTTAAAATCCAACGTGGTTGACGTGAAAAAGGCTTTGAAATTCGACCATTTTTCGAAGCTCATAGCTAGGCAAAGATTGGAGATAGATAAAAAGTGTGAAAGCTAAAGTTGTAGAAAATTTTATCAGCTTTCATTATGCAGTTGAACAAAATTTCGCACAATGCACGGTTTTCGAGATGTAAGCAAAAAACCAAAAAACGGGATCTTCTTTGTGCCCCCCTTCCTCGGGCTCGACTCGGAGGGTCAAGGACTTTTAACATGTTTATCTCCTAACCAGTCCAAACAAAGTTCCTAAGTTAAAGATCCTGCTTTCGACTTTTCCATCCACAAATTATTCGTTGCTTAAGCTAATAACAAAAGGCAAACATTATGAGCTCAGCCCCATTGTTAAGTTTCTAGTGCAATAGGGCCTTGGTATTTGAAACGTACTATACCTCCACAGTCGAGCCTGGCATTAGCTCTACCACGTTGTGATCACCACCCCTCAAGGTGGGCCGTCAGGGGCCGTAATAATCGTCGGTGAAACGTGGGCTTACGTGTGTGGACCACGGAGGTGTTATTACTACGTAGTACATTAAGGGGCTAAGTATAGCCAAATGTGTATTTTCTAAAGTCTACTTCTCGTTTATGGCCAAACGAGAAATTGACTTTAGAAAGTTTATATTATACATATAAACCTTCCTCTTAAATCACTCTATCTATTAAAGAAAACTGCATCAAAATCCGTTGGGTAGTTTTAAAGATCTAAGCATACATAGGGACAGACAGACAGCGGGAAGTGACTTTGTTTTTTACTATGTAGTGATAGTGATTATCAACTCTAAGACGACATAATAAGCAACATTTTTCTTTTCCATACCACTATATGACAAAATTTCAACCGAACGGTGTTTTCTGGCTTGAATTCCCTACTGCTCCTAAAAGCGGCTTAGTCGATTTTATTAATTTTTGCTTTGAGTAATAGATAAACTTTATAGCCATAAATATAACGTAGGATTATTTAATTGCACAATCACGTCCATGTGAAAAGTATTATTTTCTCCTATTTCACCCTATCAAGTAAGCAGCGAGTGTCATAACATCCATGCATTATGGCGCCCTGATATGAACGTTATTTCAATGTCGTTTCCGTCGATATTCGTACCGACCAACATCGAGCTGCTAATTTGGCGACACTAATCGCCTTAAGTTTAAGGCGATACGTAAAAGTTTTATCGTCCCTGTTACTCCATATGCGAAAAAGCGCTCAGTGCGAGTGGGACGGATTCGTGGAAAAGTAGCAAAAAGTCGGTTGTTTATTAATATAAAATGTCTTGAGCTATTTTGTCAAAAAGATTTTCAAGGAGACTTTACTAATACATAATATCCACATTTTGAATGCAATTTCACAATGAAATTACTAAGGATTTCAGAATTATAAAAATATAAAACAATTTAGAGGTCTTTTCGGAATTAAATTCTATCGAGAAAATTTCATCCAATCGCGTTTTCCTTCATTGAGAATCTTAATCAAACACTCAATAAACATTTAACCAAAAATGAAATACGTAGATGAAGTTATAGTGGAGTAAATGGATTCGAAAAAAAACCCAATTTTTTTTTTTGGTATCGCCTTAATTCTTTAATAGTGTGGACTGTAACTTGCATTTCACAGTCCACGGGATTCATGACGTTACAGTGTGTACTGGCAACGTAAGATTGTAAAATACCATAGTTTATCAATTTCAATATTCACTATTGAGATTACAGATTCACGCTGCGTTTTTGTTAGGTTGTTTATAAATGCGTTCTTTACGTAGTATGTGTGTTTTAACATTGAATGATAGAGTGAAAAATATGCCTGAAAGAAGATGTAGTGACTAGAATAGCAAAAGGAATGCTTCGGTGGTTTGGACATGTAGAGAGGATGAATGAAAGTAGAGTGACGAAAAAAAATTATGATGCGCAAGTCGACTGTACCTAGTGCTCGACCAGCCCCCCTATTCTGTATCTTTAGTTGCCAACTGCACGAGGTGCCTATCATCAAAAACATAGCTAAAAACTGAAATTTCAAAATTGCCTTTAGTGGGTATTGAACTATTAACAATCTGTGTCGTCACTTCAAGTGCGAAAATATCCTTAGGACATCGGAATTCGATAGTATATCTATGTTTTTGATGATAGACACCCAGTCCAGAAGGCAACTAGAGATACACAATAGGCCCGCAGGTCGCCCCAGAAGGACGTATATGCTGATCAAATTGGGGAGATATTGAAGGGCAATGTCAAAAGTAACCGGAATAGAAGAGCTTGTATGACTAGATTGATAGATGTGGAGGAGGCGAAAGAGGTGTGTCTGGATCGTAGCAGATGGAAATCTGTAGTCTTTGCCTACCCCTCTGGAAGAGGGAGGCGTTTTTGAGTTCATAATCAGGATTTTACGATGTGAGTTGAGATAAACATACAAACATGTTTATCTACTTTTCAATATCCACCTCAACTAAAGTCATTAATCAATTTCCTTTTAAAAAGCCTTTTGTAATAGTCGACTACAATCATCTGATTTGCCGGTAATTGTTCCGATCAATTATTAACAGGAAAAAAACACATTCTGAGCTCCGCAAAATCGTTGTTTCCTATAGTAATTTAACTAAAGCGAAGTGAAGGCTGCAGTGCTACCATGAATCTCATATGAGAATGAGAATTTGAGAATGAGAATGAGAATTTTTTTTATAAAAAGTACATACAGACTTATCAGGTAATACAAAGTAAGACTTATCAGGATTACAAAGTAAAAGAACTTATACTAGTAGTTATATGTCCTTAAAATGAAGTAAACCCTTAGGACTGAAAAGAAAATAAGTAAAACAATATAAGTTTTCCAGTATGTATATCAACATGATGTATAGATGCATTAATGGTTAAATTATTTTTTTAAACTGTGAAACGAGTGCAAGTGCATCTTTACATCATGTTGTTATCCAAGTTTCACCAAGTGTCGAAAATCGTAAAAAAAAAATTAAATAAAAAAAAAAGCATATGAATTCGCACGAAATTTGCCAGCCATTAGCATATTATCTATATTTACCAATTTTACAATCTTATTCTATTGTCAAGTCTGTGTTTGAATAATTGTCTCGTAGCAGTTACAGGTAGTTGTTTAATATAAGTCAATCGTTCTTAACCGACTTCCGTAGATTTTGTAAAAGTCCCTGCACAGACCGATTAACGCCTTGACTGCGTCTAATCTCCCACTTTCTGAGCGAGCACCTTTCATCCTAGATCTCATCGATGCTTCTTGTACAGTTAAGTATCTTATATAGCAGTAGGTACATTTTAAAATCCGATAATTTAAAATTTCACAAGGTTAGTTTATAATTAGATGTGAAAAAACCTACCATGAAATTATAATCTTAGTAGTGAGATTATAAATTATCGAATTTTACAATCTTACAGAGACATTTTTATTTGGACTTTTGTTCATTGTCTAGGTAAAAGATGACTGAGCTATATTACCGTTCGGGAATTTCGTAAAACAGTGGTACCGTATCCAACCAACATTTGCGTGCCGAGCTGTATGTAAATAATAAATTATCGCCTCTATATATAAAGTGCTCGATGGCTTCACCCTGTTTTCTATGCAAACACATAAAAGCTGTGCATAAAAATTCGGTTAAGCACGAACTGTGTCTGTGTAGGGGGTCTATTAAAACGTCCAAGTGTTAATGAAGGACGGTAATAATGAGATGGATAAGCTCAAAAGTTATATTGAAAGATGTGACGGACTACACTTTTATACAATTTATCGTAGTGGTGCGACGATTATGCATAACCTTCGTGTTTTCAGACTCTTGTCGTCAGTGGACGCAGACTCTTGTCGTCAGTGGACGCAGACTCTTGTCGTCAGTGGACGCAGACTCTTGTCGTCAGTGGACGCAGACTCTTGTCGTCAGTGGACGCAGACTCTTGTCGTCAGTGGACGCAGACTCTTGTCGTCAGTGGACGCAGACTCTTGTCGTCAGTGGACGCAGACTCTTGTCGTCAGTGGACGCAGACTCTTGTCGTCAGTGGACGCAGACTCTTGTCGTCAGTGGACGCAGACTCTTGTCGTCAGTGGACGCAGACTCTTCTCGTCAGTGGACGCAGACTCTTGTCGTCAGTGGACGCAGACTCTTGTCGTCAATGGACGCAGACTCTTGTCGTCAGTGGACGCAGACTCTTGTCGTCAGTGGACGCAGACTCTTGTCGTCAGTGGACGCAGACTCTTGTCGTCAGTGGACGCAGACTCTTGTCGTCAGTGGACGCAGACTCTTGTCGTCAGTGGACGCAGACACTGCCTGCATCCATATCTGCATCACTCGCCTCGACACACCTAACTAACCTTCTAACCTATCTGGCTCTCTTCTGCGCTGAAAGATTTCCGAAAAACTAGTTTGGCCTAGGCCAAAGGTCCTAAAACGCTAGAGCGGTAACATACATCCATCCATCCATCCATCAGCCTACTTCGTCCACTGCTGGACATAAGCCTTTCCAGGACTTTGCCACTCTCGGCGGTCATCCTGGAAGAATTGCCCATACTCACATACGTTGAGCAGGTGGGTTGGTGAGCGCGGTGCCGGAACCCTCGCACCAGTGACGCAGCTGCCCGTAACCAGTCTGTTCCACATAAGGCCCGGCTTTTAGGGATGGATATACCGCCATCCATCGGTCCCAGGCATGGTGGGCCTCCTGGTTTTTTGTCTGTGAGCTGCCACTTACTCTCCCTCGAATTACTTCGAGGGGGTCTCCAAGTAAGATGTTGGTACCTCCACAGTCGAGCCCGGCATCAGCTCTACCACCTAAAAACCACACAAAATCAAATCAGTCGTACCTTATAACTATGAATTCAACTTATACAAGGTGACTTTTTGATCATCGTCCAAATTCATACTGGAGGCTTAATAAGTGATCAGTATCTTGGATCAGTAACAATTTTTGTGAAATTAGTAAATTGAAATTTCGGCTTCCCATAGAAATTCAGTTCCACTCCCGAGTGAATCACTATGAGGAGTCGAAATTTCATTTTACGAATTTCACCAAAATTGTTATTGATCCAAGATACTGATCACTTACCAAGCCACCAGTATGAATTTGGACGATGATCAAAAATTCACCTTGTATAGGTAGTAGTTACGAATCCAAAATAAGTAACATTTCATGAAACAACATGATGATGGTTTGCTGATCATTCTAAATAACTTTCCTAAAAGTCCAAAATATTTGCAAAATGCACAAAAAGGTTTTGAACAAATAAATGATTTTATCTACTTCCATACTGCTATAAGGTAATGACAACATCAAAAGCGGTTTTATAAGTACCTACATTGTTTGAGCGATGTTATAATATTAAATTATAACACCGCAATTCCGCGCTGTGATTGGCCAAATTTATCGCTAAAGTACCAAGCGGCGTCTGCCATGCCCTCTTTGCTCTCTCACTTTTGATTAGTCTCAAGCATCCACATACATCCTATTGGCTCAAGGTATCATGACGAGTATCATGACAAGTGTTCTTTTTCCAATTTTTCGTGAAATTGTTTTTGCGTAGATAAAGACAGTATTGTGTGCAACTGGACATAATTAGACATTGGGACACTCGTGCAAGTCTATTACGAAACTCACTTTGTGTCCCCGTGTCTCACATTATGTCACAGTTGCACAAAATACTATAATTTGATTTGATATATATATTTTTACATAGGTAGCAATGGTAATTTAGTCAGTAAAATTATATTTTCAAAAGTTTTCGTAAATTATGCAACGCAGAAATAATAAGGTACTAAAAAGGTTTTCATTTCTCAACGGACACTTAAAATGCCCAAGTTTTATAAAGTTTTACGCGACATATCGTGATGTGACATTGTGTGATGTACTCTACAGCCACAACCAAACAAACTTCTGCCTTAAGTCAACGCTATAAGAACGAAAATACATCTACATACAGATTGTATCGCTTGATACGACTTAGCGTATTCATAAACAGTCATAAACTAAAAACAATAATAACTTTACAGCCAACAACAAATGTTTCGATCTTTTTCCAACGTGCTAAAGGTTATTTTTGATTGAAGAAACTATATCAAAAAAGGTTGTATTTTATAAGGTGTGACTTTTTACAAGCTCTTTTTACGTTTTTCGTTTTGTTTTAATTTACAACGGGTTTTGCCTATTAATTGTTAAGCGTGCTTATTAATTTATTGTCCTTACTTTTTATAACTTTTTACAACTCTTATTTTGTCAATGATGCTGTTAAAAAGTCACGGAAGTGCCTGTGTAAATAAGGTGACTTTGATTGATAGAGCGAAATTCATACAGGAGAATTTTTAAGAGGCTATGCGAATTTTATTTTTGTCACTGTCACTCCAAGCGAAAAAACGCGCAGTGCGAGAAGGGCGGATTCAGGGCAAAAGGGAAAAAAGTTGGTTTTATATTTTTATTAAAAAAACTAAAATAGCTAGCAAAATTTAAAATATCAAGTCTCTAGATATTGTTGAAACACACCTAATAAATTATGTTTGAGTTCTGTATGGTTCCTATTCGTCAAACGAGGAGAAAAAGTGTGTTTTAAATAATATTTATAATTTAATAATTTAAATTTGATAATTTAAGTTTCAATAATTTAAATTAATAAAATGTACATTTATTATTTTATTACATATCTTTTTAGTAGATTAAATTTGACGCATAAAAAGTGTATTATATACCTACTTTGCAAAAAAAAACCATTTTAATTTTAATAAATTTATTTTTATGACAAATGAATGAACATTTTTGTTATGGAAAGCGAGACCTCCAGGTACAGGTATTTTTATACTTAATACAGGCCTCAACCTTGTATTGTGCTAAGCAATCTATGGTGCTACTCGTAAGATTTAAGTTATGAAATAAAACATTTTGATTTTTTTGATTTTTGTTAATAAAATATTGTTGTAACTTACCATGTTTTTAGGGTTCCGCCCCTATAGTGTGGTGGTACGGAATCTCCTCTCTGTGTGGTCCTCACATCAGCTATAAAGTGCTGTCATCCATCCATCAGCCTAGTTCGTCCATTGCTGGACATAAGCCTTTCCAGGACTTTGCCGCTCCCGGCGGTCATCCTGGAAGAATTGCCCATACTCACACACGCTGGGCAGGTGCCCATCACCAGTCTGTTCCATATAAGGCCCGGCTATTAGGGATGGATATACCGCCATCCATCGGTCCTCCATCCATGGTGGGCCTCCTAGTTTTTTGCCCGTGAGCTGTCCTCTTACTCTCCCCCGAATTACTTCGAGGGGTCTCCAAGTAAGATGGTGGTACCTCCACAGTCGAGCAAATAGTGCTGTACTTGGTTAAAATGTACCGTCGAGTAATCTAAGTTAGAACACAATTTAATTAAAATTTTTGTTTCTTTCTTCCATTCTAGCATTCTAACGAAAAAAGCATTCTAACTAAATGCATTCTACCTCGCCCTCGTTTCTCGGAACCGGAAATGAAAACAAACAAATAAATTCAAATACATTCAAAAAGTGGAAATAAAAAGAAACAAATACACTCAAAAAGGTAAAATAGTCAACATCACGACGAGACATTTGGTTCTTACCTCAATTTCATTAATAGAAAAGAAAATAAATAAAAATAGATATGTAACTATCGTAAGTTGAATTCATAAGGACCGACTTACATGAATTTATTTCGCGATACGCGACATGTTTCGAATTCCTTCCGAATTCGTTATCAAGCGAGCGAGGGTCTGTCGTTAGCGGACAGTGCAGGGTCTGTCGTTAGCGGACAGTGCAGGGTCTGTCGTTAGCGGACAGTGCAGGGTCTGTCGTTAGCGGACAGTGCATGGTCTGTCGTTAGCGGACAGTGCAGGGTCTGTCGTTAGCGGACAGCAGTGGCGTGCATTGAACTTTTTTCCGGAAAAGCAATCAGAAGGTCAAGTTTGACAATAAAAAAAATATGAAAAAAATTAAATAACACTTTGAAAAAAAAAATGATTGTATGACGCCAGGGTAGGCACTGCCTACCCTAGAGTGAATATTTTCATACAAACTTTTTTTTTTCACAGTGTTATTTAAAATTTTTCATATTTTTTTTATTGTCAAACTTGACCTTCTGGTTGCTTTTCCGGAAAAAAGTTCAATGCACGCCACTGGCGGACAGTGCAGGGTCTGTCGTTAGCGGACAGTGCAGGGTCTGTCGTTAGCGGACAGTGCAGGCTCTGTCGTTAGCGGACAGTGCAGGCTCTGTCGTTAGCGGACAGTGCAGGCTCTGTCGTTAGCGGACAGTGCAGGCTCTGTCGTTAGCGGACAGTGCAGGCTCTGTCGTTAGCGGACAGTGCAGGCTCTGTCGTTAGCGGACAGTGCAGGGACTTCGTCCGCTAACGACCCTCCCTCGCTTTTTCGGAAGGAATTCGAAACATGTCGCATATCGCGAAATAAATTCATGTAAGTCGGTCCGTCCTTATGATTAGTTTTAAATAAAAATATATACCTATAGATATCGTCACGAAAACGAATACCCGAGGGGATGTCAGATGTGTTGCAGAGTGTGAACTGTGAAATGCAAGTTACAGTCCACACTCGGTACACCCGGGTTTCACCGACGATTATTACGTCCCAACGTGGTGGGTGGTGAGCTCTTTCGCCGTTCTTGGGGCACAAATACACGCTTTTTTGTTTAGGGTATACAGGTTTCCTTTCGGAATTTTCCTTCACCGTTCAGCAAGTGGTAAGTATTAGGTAATACAAAATAATATGCACGTCTCCCACCGGGGATTGAACCTGGGTCTCAAGATAGAGAGGCCAGCATTCTACCACCTGAACTACCGATGCTTTAAAAGAAATGTTACAAATGATCCACTGAAAATAAATTCCGAGTATAAACGATAGTTTCATAGTGTTGCAATGAAAAGTACCTATATTCGGGACGAATAACGAATATCCGGACAGGAATGTGGCCTAATAGCGAATATTCGGCTAAAGTATTCGGTCTGATTAACGCACGTTCGAAGTTTGGCAAACCGCATCATGGCAACTCCTGTGGTCTAGTGGTTTAAACGAACCATTAATATGGAGGTAAAGGGTTCGAATCCCGTAGGACCACATTTTGTGTTCTGTCTGCTTCGGAAGGTACGTTAAGCTGTGGCTACATACTAGAATTATTATTTATTTAAAATCATACATAAAGTAATGACAAATTGTAGTATAAAAAATAAATCAATTTCAAATGTGTTCGCAACGCGGAGGTAGTACGCCAAATCCGGAAATATTTGATTAAGGCTGCGCCGAGCGTAGAACGATTAGACACCTCACTTGTTCTCTCGTGGTCGCTTTTTATCGTGGTCGTATTTATTGAATTTAACAGAAAAAAATCATATTTAATTTACCAGACAAAATTTTAAAAATGTGAAACGGCCCAGTTGTATTTTATTCGACAAAATTCGACAGTAAAGTTATTAAAATGATTAAAACCCCAATACCTTTTTTATATTTTGGGCCAACTTTAGATAGATTTGTTTCTTACACCTTAAGTTATTTTTAATATTCACTGCGGCGGAAGTGTAGATACATTCTCTGTGATAATAAAGAGTTATATATTTTATTTATTTATCATTGAAATATTATTCAATAAATCAATTTAATTTAGATTATTTTGCTCGGCGCCCTCTTAATACTTGCGATTGTCGGTACTTGGTGAAACATCATCATAACCTTGGTAAAAACACTTGTACGTACAAGTGTTTTTATCAAGATTACGGAAATATTTGCCTTCTCCTGGGCGAGTGAAGACGCGTCCGCGACGACGTTGTTATCAGGGGTTGCTTGTTATGTTATATAACAACTTGTTATGTTATATAACAACTTGTCATGTTATATAACAACTTGTTATGTTATATAACAACTTGTTATGTTATATAACAACTTGTTATGTTATATAACAACTTGTTATGCCTCGCACTGTTGAGGTGAGCCGTTTTGCAATAATCATGTTTTATTCTCAAGTTTCATTCAATTCGATAATGATACGAATCATTCGTATATGCGAACATTCGTAACATCCCTGCTCCATAGTTATGTGTGAAGTACGGCGAGGGCTCACCACAATACAATACAATACAGCACTATTTGTACACCATATAAAAAGGAACACAAATATAAATACTTACGGTGTAACTACAAAACGGTGTTTAACTTTAGACAGTGTTTAAATCTGTTGCTGTCACTCTTTTACAATATGAAAGAAAAGGCGACAACAACAGATTTAAACACTGTCTAAAGTAAAACACCGTTTTGTAGTAACACGGTTCATTTTTAACTAACTTATTATGTAGCACAAACAGGCGGCCTTATCGCTTAAAGCGATCTCTTCCAGACAACCTTTCGTTGGATGAAACTGTTTAGAATGATTGCTGAAATGGTGGTGTACTATTTTTAATAATAGATATATTTTAATATTAATAGATAAACGTATTAATATATAATGATAAATACATACTAATAAAATATATAAAAACGATAAAAAATAATATATATGTGTATATGTACCACAACACCCATCACGCTGGAAAGTACCTAATAATCGAGGGTATATAGTTCAAGTATAGTCTGTGACTTGCATTTCACAGTCCACACTCAGAAACAGCTCTGACACCCCCTCGGGGATTCATGTCGTGACGATTGCAAAAGAAATTTATGTTGAAACAGTTTTACGTGAAAGGTAAAGCTCTATTATGTATCTTTGGTTCCCAAATCCCTATCATCAAAAACATAGATAAAAACTGAACTTTCAAAATTGCCATTTGTGGGTATTGAACTATTTACGAACAGTATCGTCACTTCAAGTACGAACATATCCTTAGACAATCGGAATTCAATATATCTATGATTATTATTATTTTATACTTTATTGCAGAAAAATATTTTCTTATGGAAACACGCGTATATCTTTAAACTTTTATTTTAATTCTTTAATTCGACAAAACAAAACTCGTCATCACCTATCCGTCCGCGTCTCTCTCTCTCTCTCTCTCTCTCATCGTCTTTCTCTTTCTTAAAAAAACAATATCCAACTTAACAATAATAGTAAAGATTATAACAACATGCCAACATGAACTACGATGGCGCGAAAATATAAACGGGTGGGGAGTGAGTGGCCCTACCCTACATATAAAAGGTGACTTTTTGATCATCGTCCAAATTCATAGTGGAGGCTTGGTAAGTGATCAGTATCATGGATCAATAACAATTTTTGTTAAATTCGTAAAATTAAATTTCGACTCCCCATAGTGATTCACTCGGAACTGGAAGTGAATTTCTATGGGAAGCCGAAATTTCATTTTACAAATTTCACAAAAATTGTTATTGATCCAAGATACTGATCACTTATCAAGCCTCCAGTATGAATTTGGACGATGATCAAAAAGTCACCTCGTATATACAAAGCATTTTCTCCCAGTCAACCCGACAAGAGTTATACAAGAGATATAGGCGATATTGGACGTGAAAGAGAAAAATTGTATAGGGTGTTAAGGTGATAACCTTTTTCCTTAAACCGGGGTGAAAACGGGTTTTACCTGTAACAAATATATGTCTGTTATGTATAATGTACAGACAGACCGCTAAAAGTTAATCGTGTTGACGGAATGGAACAAATCCAAGCTTCCATTCGTCACTAAGAAGGAAACTAACTGTAGAGCGGTGTCAGACTAATCCCTTCAAATCCTTTTCACAGAGGAAGATTAAAAGAAATCACGTTGAAGATGATCAGGTGAGCTTTTAAAAGGATTCTGTCGTTCGGGTTCCGTATAAACGTGGAAACTTTACTTCTTTCGTCATGAAAACTTTAAAGTTTTATCTCGCAGATGTCGATTTGTAAACTATACAAAGGCGCAGTGGGTCGATCCTATAACGAAAGAGATAAACATATCTGAAGAAGTGCGTGTCCAAGTAATGCAGTAAATCAAGAAGACATTGGGTAATACTGTTTTTTATGAAGTTTAATATAAATTAACAAAAGTTCGTTTTTGACAAAACCCTGTTTCCTAAGGATTTATGAGCTTATAAGAATGATTATTGTTAATTTTATTTGATTAGATAGACGGTAAACGGTAAACAGTAATTCTGTTTTCAAATGAAAAAACAGCCTTCACTTTACATTTTTTTTCGGTGCAGCGTATGGTCTTTGGGCTTCCTTATTGTCTTGGAAAAAGCCTTTTTTAACATGTATTTTTTCAGAACCATATTTATGGTAGTTGGGAAATAATCCGTCGTATTTTCCCATACCTGTTGCCCACTTTCCTTTCATACATATTCGACTTTCATTTAAAATTAAACTCATTCCATTTAAGAAAGGTGAAACAGGTAGAAATTTTACACGTTGCAACACATTTTTTATCGGCAATCCCTCAAATCTATCAAAATTTTTAATACCACTCCAGTAGGCTAAATAATGATTTCATTATTCTGCATAAATATCGATAGTGACTAACATTTTCTTATTTTGGATGGAGCTATCAAAGCAACTGAAATATTTTACAGAATTCTTTCCATATTCAACAGAACCTGGCCACGAAACCCTGAAAACTTAACGGAAACGTCATTTCCGTCTGAATAGCTTAAATGAGCTGGCAACTTTTTGCCGAACCATCTCGAAACTGCAACCGGCAAAAACGTCAAAAACAATAGAATTTTATGTGAGGCAATTAAAGTTAATGGCAGGGAAATTAAGTCGCTGAAAGCGAGCTTCCCAGCCGGTATTCCCAGCTGATCATGGATCTAGGTCACCTAGGTACTTGAACCATGAGCGTAAAAGAAAGGCGGATGGAGTTTCGCTGACCAACAACTGAACCCATAGTAAGCCAACTCGCTTGTACGTACGAGCCCGGCACGCACACATTCACATAATTGTAAGCCAATTCCATAATAAGTCCACTCACACAAACCGCCGCCATTGCTATGCTGCTTAGGAGCGCTCCACATTTTCTCTGAGACTCTCGCCATGAAGAAGACGGAGCTATATTAGTAAAAGAGATAGATTCTATAGCGTTTCGCCTTACTCGTATAGCTTTGTCCCCTTCAGGCGAGAGTCTCGCCGAGAATGTGGAGCGACCTTTAGCTGTGACTCCGTCTGCCTTTTTTTTACTTCAATTACTTGAGCCGCATAATCCTTGGCAGCTAAGTAAGCGAGCGTTTCTTGCGCAGTACCCTTCCGCGCAACTCCCCTTCTTTCCCATAGCCTTGTGATAATGCACTGTGGCTTAATTTCGGCGAAGATTCGTTCTATCGGGCCATCACGTTGTTAGCCTCTTCAAATGTAGAGTTCTAAATTTTCTTTGTGACGTCACTTGTTGGCATCCATCAATCCATCCATCAGCTTGTGTTCGTCCACTGCTGGACACAAGCCTCTCCAATATTTTGTCACTTTTGGCGGTCCTGCGTCATCCTCATCTAGCCGCAACTCACGACGTCCTTCAAGTCGTTAGTCCAACGGGCACGAGGTCAGCTTACGCTACCATTTGCTGTACTTGGTCCCCATTCCAACGCCTTTTTGCCACTTATGTTGGGAGTCATTGTTAAAGTTATATCTTATCGTTCGGAAACATTTTGATCTGTGATGTTGGCGTTTCTGAACGAAGCCCTTCTTGTCAAACTTGCCGATAAAATAGTTGTGTAATAAAACAAGTAATATTCAGTAAAATATGATTTTATTGAGAAAACGCTTATCATAGACAGTACAAGTTGTACTGTACAAAAGTCCTGAGGACTGTGGTGGCATAGAAGTAACCACTTCAATAATTTATGGTTGTATCTCTAATACAACTCATTGCTATTTTTTTTAATAAATCGAGGATAATTTTATAAAAGCCTTTCTTTTTATTTTGTATTACCAACATTAATTATTATTTTTAAGGCATTTGGTATTGTTTCTACGATACCTTTCCTGGCACTACCCAATAACGATCCACAGCACTAAAGGTTAACTGGAAGACAATGCTAGATAGCATTATGTTCGCCTTCTGTACACATTTTTAGTGCAATAAAGAATTTTATTATTATTATTTTTCAAAATTCAACACAGCAAAATATAATTGCAAAGAAAACCCTAAAGTTAAGTCTAGGTAAAGTCTAGATCTAGACCAAACTCTGATCTGTATTATGATGACCCCCAGTCATACCTGATCAGTTAGGAATGCAGACCGAAGCCACGGTCGGGTTTCCTTCATGTTTAGGTTTTGTACGCTTTTGCCACGCGGCGTTTAGTTATGTTAATTTTGTTTTGTCCCTTTTTAGGGCTAGGCCGTTTTAGCAAAACGCGGGACTTCAGTGAAAAGATTCCCTTGTACTGTTATTCTGACAATGTGACACAGATTTCTTTATGGTCTACATTTTCGGACTAAAAATAAAATGTTAAATAAACAATATGAAAAGCCGGCCTTTTTTATTCAAATAGCAATCTTTTCGTGTGCAAAGTTTAACTTGGATTTTATGTGTAAGGTTTCTTTATAAAAATCTTTCTTTCACATTATACCTAAATATAAAACCCTTGGAAAACTTCGAGTTATTTGAAACTTAAACAGAATAAAATTTTAATATGGGAAATTTAACATTAGATCGGTCGCGCTTGTTTTAGTAACACAGTCGTCGCATGAGGTCTTTGAATACCTTTTTTTAAATTATTTTATCTTATATCCCTGCTATTATAAGTAGTGTTTTTACTTTTTTATTAATCAAGGATTAGTCAAGAATTGGTATAAAATAAACACTTACCGAGAAACCTTGAAATCGTTTTAATTTGGTATCGATATTAATCGCAAAAAAATAAATGTATAGTATTTGTGTATTTTAGATCAGATCAGGTTTAAAATGAGATTTTGTTAATATGTATGTCTTCACACCATAAAAAGTTAATAAAACTGTATTCATGTTTTCCCAACAGTTAACTGAAAGAAATTACTATAAGGAGCAAGTTATTCAA
Source organism: Ypsolopha sequella (assembly GCA_934047225.1). Taxonomy (NCBI): domain Eukaryota; kingdom Metazoa; phylum Arthropoda; class Insecta; order Lepidoptera; family Ypsolophidae; genus Ypsolopha; species Ypsolopha sequella. The sequence continues at coordinate 2,622,296 of OW204002.1, read as the reverse complement.
GTTATTACGCCCTTGCCATCTGTCACTTTTGTATTTTGTAAATATCTTGTTTTTTGTGCAATAGAGTATTTATTCATTCATTAATTTACTAAAATAAAAAGTAATTTGGCTCCCATGTGACCGATCAGACCCCGTGTGACCGATCACGGGTTAAAGCTCAAACGAAAATTAAGTTTCTTACGAAAGACGATGGAAAATTATTAATTGTTACCAATCCTTTAGGCAAGCAGTTCGTATTGCGAAGAAGCAGGTTCCGTAAGGTAATATTTTTATGCAAACTATTGTGTGTTTTTTACTTTGATTACAGAACTAACATTAATTTTCAGTAGTCGGTGAATAGAGGGTGTACGAGTGTGACAAGTGACAGTCAACACTTGACGACACATCTCTGTCATTTCCTCGGGGATATATGTCGTGATAATATGTATAATTTCAGTGATTAAGTATGGTTATAAACTCAAAAGTCAAAAGCACCCGGAATAGAAGAGCTTGTATGAATAGATTGATTGAGGAAGAGGTGAAAGAGGTGTGTCAGGATCGTAGAATATAGTCTAGTTATACCCTCTTGGGAGGAAGTCGTGAGTATATGTTTGAATTTACGTATGTATAATCACAGAATAAGGATTCATCAGTATTTTTGTCTGTAATGGACTTAAGGAATTTTCACTTCTCATAAAATCACGTAACTCTAGTAGTGATCCAAGCAAAAAAGGGCAATTAAATCGAAAAAAAAATTAATTAGCAGCGACAAAAAAAAAATAGGGTTCCCTTGGATTTTGGAGGGTCTACGAGGTATTATACTCGTGTATCACCAAAGGACCGTATCTCTTACTTCAAATTACTTCAACTTAAAACTTTATACTGGATGTTAAGATCTGGGTTGCCAGATGGTCCAGATAAAAAAACCGAACAATTTCTATCAAAGGGTCCCCCCTATGATTTTTTTACAATTTGGACCCTTTGATTTTGGCCAGATCAAACTGAGAAAATGACCTGACGAAGGGAACGATCAATCAAGGTCACGGATACAGCACGCGTCGGCTGGCAACAGCGCACCCAAATCTTTATGGATTTGATTTTGCGAAACAGTAAATAAATTTGTGATATGATGATATGAATGGACTTTCGCAAATACCGAACCACCCATACTTCGGTATTTTATCCATACCGAACACCGAACACGGGGCTGAAATACCGAACAGTTCGGTAATAAACCGAACACCTGGCAATCCTGGTTAAGATGAATATGTGGAAGCCGGAAAGGTGATGCCGAGTCCATACGAACAACTTTTACTATGAAGCCAAGCCTCAAATCGCGAAAAAAAATCAGCTGTTCATTACAAAAGTTACATAGCCACCAAAATGTATGAGAAAACTCTGTTTATTTTCTCGACTTCTCGATTTTTTTTCACGAAAAGTAGTCCGTATGTAGAAATACTATCGCCAGTTTCCGGCTTCTGCAATTTTATCTTAACACCCTGTATGTATGAAAAGAAAGAAATTTATAAAGATGTTAACGCAAAAAAAAAATTGGATATTAGTAATTAACATTGTAATTCAAAAATAAAAAATCTATATAAAACGTCTTTTTTACGGTTCCGTAGTCAACAACAAGGAACCCTTACCTATAGTTTCGCCATGTCTGTCTGTCTGCCTGTCTGTCCGCGGCTTAGCTTAGAGACTAGCGAAACGGTTGTATTTGGAGACATGAAAAAAATCACGGCAGTAGTATATCAATGGTTTGAATAACCATAAGATCAACAGACATTTACACATCTTGTTGGTGAAATTTGATAAAAATAAGATACTTTATTTACTAGACTACCCGATTATTGCAAAACAGTTCACCTCAATAACTATATTTGATCGTGATAGCCGACCAGTTTCAGCAGATTCAGACTGCCTTCTTCTGGGCGAGTGAAGACACACTTGCGCCTAAACTACCTATTTACAGATACGACAAAATAAAACATAAAAACAAAAAAAAAAAAACATCTCTTTTGTAGATACACAGAGAAGAGTTAAAAAACATACTTTTTCAGAGAAAATAATTTTTAGCGCATGAAGTAGTCTCCCGAGAATTTTTTATTATTATATTAGGTCGTTTTATCTTTACGCTATTCGCTAGGGGACCGGGCAGGATTAAAGGTCGGCGTTGATAAAAAGGGAAAAAGTTTAATGTTTCAGCTTAAAAATGTTCTAGGGAGACATTTAGGTGAAACTTTGAGTGTGTAAATAAGTTTTTGAAGTGAGTTTTTTCAAGATTTAAATTTTTACTCTCTTGGGGCCGGACGGACTAAGTAAAGTTATATAAAATCTGGGCTGAAGATCTGTGATTCTAGCTTGAAATAAAATAGTTCTGAAGGCAAAGAACATTATAACAAAATATAAAAATACAAGTATTACAAAGCTTTCGTTTAAAATCAGTCCTATTTTGTATACAAAAAAAATTGTATTTAAACCATAGATCTGTCGTTATCAGATTAATTTCTAAATATAATAGCGTATTTTCGTTGTATACAAGGCCATTATGCTCCCATAGTGAATTGCTCGTGTATATTTTGGAATGCTAATACTCATATCTGCAACATCAACATATACAAGAGTTTTTCGTACTACTCGAGTATATATCGTAATGTACGAACGTGTAAGTGTAGGTATTACGGAACGAGAGTATTCGCGTAGACTAGCTGGACCATTCCATTATCTTGAAGAGACATCTATTGTCTTGAACAATTAATTATCTCAGTTAAATGTTTTTTTATTATTTACTTGTATTTTTTTTTGTTATGTACTGTACCTAAGAAGTGGCTCAGAAATCACATTTAAACCCACTAAGGGTTTACGTGATTTTCTTTTTTATAAGACAAAATATGTACAAAACATGATAATTAGATAAATAAATTAAAAAAAAAATATATATACACGATTGCGGCGTAATGCTGATGTATACTTTGGAAGACGTTAGTAAAACAAACTATACGCGATAATTTTCAGACAATTGCGAAAGTAATCGCCTTGTATACAACGGAAATACGCTAATATGTAAGCCCTAAGGTCTAAATCAAGGCTATACAATAGATTTTCCCGGTGAGCAAAATTTTTTAGACTGTGGCGGTGCCGGGCCACCACTACTACTTTTTTTATACACGAAAAAGACGAAATATGCTTTAATTTACTTTATTTGTAAATGAAATGAAATAACATATTTCTTTTTATTTAATGTGAGATGTGTAGTGGTTTTCCTGATAGTAATTTATCGGCTAGCTGGCCGACCGAAGTGCTGGTGGGCAAATTCAAATGCCTTGGCGGGCCACAGCGTGGCCCGCGTGCCTGGGTTTGGCCAGCCTTGGTCTAACTAAATCATTCAAACCGCGTTGTGATTAGACTCGTTATAGGAGAACTTCTGCAGTTTTCATGTAACTTTATGACATAAGAAAGAAAGAAAAAATGGAAATAAATTGCACATTTGTGCTACCCAAATGACTCAGTGTATATTTCACTATGACTCTTAGGTATTATTATAACTCTTATTCCCAGGTATTACAGGCGATTGTTGATGCGTCTAGAAGTAATGGCGGGTGACTAAATACTGGATCTTAGGCGACTGGCCTCACCGCTGTCACGGCCAAGCGGCGCAGTGTGTTGCACTTTGGGTTTGGTATAGTGCATAAGCTTTTAAATATTATACTTTTTATAAATAAAATTTCAGGTAGTAGAGCTGATGCCGAGCTCGACTGTGGAGGTACCACCATCTTACTTGGATACCCCCTCGAAGTAATTCGAGGGAGAGTAAGAGGACAGCTCACAGGAAAAAAACCAGGAGGCCCACCATGCCTGGGACCGATGGATGGCGGTATATCCATCCCTAATAGCCGGGCCTTATATGGAACAGACTGGTGACGGGCAGCGGCGTCACTGGTGCGAGGGTACCGGCACCGTGCTCACCAACCCGCCTGCCCAGCGTGTGTGAGTATGGGCAATTCTTTCAGGATAACCACCGGGAGTGGCAAAGTCCAGCAGTAGACGAACTAGGCTGATGGATGGATGAATGGAAATAAAATATGATTTTTTCATTTCGAATGGCGACGGCCCCATACTGTGGGCCGAAATATATCGAGTTTAAATATATTTTTATTGTTTATTTTTAACTATTTTCTGTCTCAAATAAAAAATAAAGCTTAGAAAGAGCAAAATATATCTTTGTTAATATTTTTTATAAATTGAATTTGAAATAAAAGCAGAATAATAGAATTATAGGGCCGATTGTTGAATCTTCTTTGTTTCAGATGAAGCCTATGGCTAAAAGGGTATTCAATAATATTCCTAAGAATACAAAGAAACTTCCATTTATTTTATTTAAATATTGACTATGGTTTAATCAAAAGACATTTTACACAATTGAAAAGTTTATGGACTCTAATTAAGTATAACTTGTAGACATTATTCATGTTAATTTTGTGCGAGTATTATGCGTTTGGTTCGGTTAATATCTTTTTCAGGACGTACGAGATTCATAGTAGCACTGCAGCCTTCATTTCACTTTAGTTAAATTACTATAGGAAACAACCGACTTTGCAGCACTCAGCATGTGATTTTAATTGATTGGAAGGATAATCAGCAAATCGCATGAGTAAAAGAATCTTAGAAACACAACAAATTTTCCCCTAAAGCTCGACATTATTGAACGCTGATAATCCCACTTGAGCTTGTGACTTAGTCTGTTTTACCAGAGACGTGATAATTTTGGATAATAAATGAAGGTGAGAGTATGTATTTATAAATGCGCGTCCATTTGACGCGTGCAGTCTTGTATGTTTTGTTGCCGCTTCCTGTGTTGGAATAAACAATTAAATATGTAGATTTGTTATGTTATGGAGTATGGGTAAGTTTTATATGGTTTTTATTAGTATCCGGTTGGAAAAAATATAACGAAGAAATCAATGCATCATACGAGTTATGTTATGTTATGTTACGGAGTATGTGTGGTTTTATACATTGAATGATATAGTGAAAAATATCGACATATCGTTGTTGCCTGGAAGAAGACTGGAATAGAAAAGGAAATGCTTCTGTGGTTTTTAGCATATAGAGAGGATCAATGAAAGTAGAATGACGATGAAAATGTCAATTTAGAATTAATAGTATTTGGAAGGTACAGCTCGACCAGCCACCCTAGAAGGACGTATGCTGACCAAATTGGCGACATACAGAAGGAGGCCAAAGCCAAAAGTACCCGGAATAGAAGAGCGTGCATGACTAGATCAATGGTTGAAGAAAGAGGCGAAAGAGGTGTGTCAAGATGATAGAAGATGGAAATCTGTTGTCTCTGTCTTCTCCTCTGGAGACAGGCGTGAGTTCATAGACAACACTTCAGTTTAGTAGTTTGTGCAGCACATTGGAAAACTTCATACAAAACGCTCTCAGACCATTACTATTCAGATGTCTGTCTCAGACAGTCTTTTAAATAAAATAATAATAAATAAAATATCTTTATTTCGAGTAACATAAGACTTATAATATGTACAAACAGTAAATCGCATCAGAAAGATATGCCTTCCCAATCATATACAAATTAGGCAAGTGCGAGTCGGACTCACGCACAAAGGGTACATATTACGGGTATGGAACCGTAAATACTTTATGATAGATAACAACAAATGTGAAGATGCTATAGCAACATTGAAGCGACAAAAACAAGCCGCTAAAATGGTAGCGCCTGGCTAACAAGTCGCGGCTCCCACTGAGCATGGAGCCCTAATATTTAAACTACTATATTTTTCCTGTAATGTTTACTTTATCACCTATTACAATGATTTTTTCCATATTTTTCTGTCCTCTCGTCTCTCGTCTCGGAGATTAGGAAGGGGCATGATAACGTTGAAAAGGCTACTTTTTCGAGTTTTTTTTGTATGGGGATACCTGTTGGGTTTAATTTGTTTATCTTCATTTTTTTACTTTTATTATTTGCCATGAAAGATAACATAGTAACACGTAATCTATGAAACTTCAACTGGGTTCCTATAATAGCTGGAGCCATAATTTCCAAAAAATCTCATTGGTTCGGCAGGATTTTGAACCAGATTGAGAGTTACTCTTACTTACTTACCATACCGACTAACCGCGATTAAAGCAAAAATAAAAATTTTGACTAAACATGCCATTATCCAGTAACACAGTGCGTTGGGCAACTTAAGGCAGGCCGATTGACGAGGACGGTCTGGATGGCGGTAAAAGTACGAACAATATAAGAATTACGTTTCCCTGACTGGTATAGTGGGCGTAACATAAATTAGCACAGTTTCTACCTGGGACTATATAGCCATTTACTTAAATTAACTAGCAATATTCTGGCGTAATATCACAGAAAGCGGCTAAGTGACATCGCGCTATTTCGAGAAAAAATTGGAAATCGATAATTATATAATATGTATACGGAGAGTGAATGGACTGATCTGATACTGATCATACTAAACAACTTTTGCAAAGAGAATAATAGCGGAAAGGAAAAAACAAGTGATAATTGTATAAAATCCATGCAATGTTTTCAAAATTAGTAAGGAAATGTGAAAAAAAAATAATTTCCGCAGGTTTATTTCTTCAGGAAAGTTGTTTATTGTGATCGGTAGATTATGAAGTTTAATTTAAATAAACCTGTCCCTACACACTTGTTATAGATATTATCTTTATAAAATATTCATTTGTAGGTTTATATTTCATCAGACTACATTAATGACAATATTTCAATTAATTCACTATAAATCTTTACCCAAGCAACACATGCTTAATATTTAAATCCAGAAAATCAGCCAATACCCTGCATCCAGCATCAAAAAAAATTGTCATCAAAGCAGCCAATCCATGCTGCACTGACTACCTGCCTCACTGTCACAGCTGCGTCCAGTTTACGATCCATCAAAGCCGACTCGCGATAATGGCGGCCGCGCAACTGTACCAATCGTAAAAATATACCACTTTGAATTTTAGCCCCCTTTTAACAATCGCGAAAGGAAATGCAACTTTGATTTTCAACTTTATTTTTCAGTGTGTAATAATTCACAGGTTGTGATTTTCTTTTTTCTGTGATGCATGACCAATTCTTTCAAGGTTATTTGTGTGAAATTGAATCGGTAAAATCCATACAACAACAAAAAAGTGTCCCTAGCTATTTTGATTTGAGGTGAATTTGGATAATTCATGCTGCAAACTCGTTCAGGGGCTGCACAATGCTAAAAATCAGTCAGTGCTCTAACGCTTTTGTTTTTTAAGTGTCTATCCTGCTCTAATTAGAGGCCGCGCACGCAAAACTTCAGTTATTTTGAAATCGCGACTGCATTAGGACATTAACTATGATTTCTTTACGTAACAAAGATCGTTTTTTCTAGTAAGTATCTGCGTGTGCTGGTTCCGTTTCAATGGGTTTTGAAATATGGAAACTGAATCGCTTTTTTCGTAAAATTCATGCTTTTTTGAAACTATTATAATGAAAAGAAGATTGAAATTAATAATTGTAATAAAAAATTGCCTTGAGTCAAAAAACACGCCCTATTTTTTTCAAATTTTACCAGTTATATTGACGGAACTGAATCCAATGCAAAACTGATGTTTAGCATTGTGGAGCCCCTTATGAGCTCAGGACCAAGGTTCAATGACCTCTTTTGCAAAATATAAAATATTTCATATACTTACACTACATAGTTTAAGAGCAACCCCCAGTCTAGGCAGCCTAAATTTAATTTTGCGCTTTAATTTAATTTTTACTTGTCGAAGCAAGACGTAAAGAATTGTAACAGTGGGTCTACCGCGTAATTCTCATTTTCATCAACATCAACTTGAGATTGAAATTTGACGTGCGTGCGACGACGCCCGCCTAACATGCCATCTCTTTTGCACGCGTTGAATTTCGCATGCATTTGCTTGAAGTTGATACAAATGAGAATTACGCGGTAGAGCCCCTGGTCCGATCGGACTTCCTATATAAGACAAGATCATGACAAATGCAAAGTATGAGTAGTAATTATATTATATCATATACAATATGGGTGTCGTTGGAAAGCCAGAGAGACAAGCCACAATATTAAATAAATTAAAAAAAACAATAATAAAAAAAAATCGGTAGTGTTTCTTGATATCCTATATTTACGTCTACACAAATTTTACTTTTTATTTTACTTTAACAACAATAATTGTTATAGTTATATTATTATATCAATAAATATACATATAATTATATTTCTTTACATACATACACACATGTATATGATATACAAATACACATCTATATATATTTATATTTTCTGTATACTTTCACCCGTACATGAGAAAAAAATATCGTTTTTTTTATTATAAGGTAAATATATTCCAGTTTTAGAAAAAAAAAACGCATTTGATTTTGACAACTACTTTCAGAAATATAGTCAAATATCGAATTGGCGGGAAACCAAAAATCGCCAATAATTCTACGGGTTATCACTGTTATTCAAGTGGACAGTAATTCATCCCAGAGCTAGTGAACGGAGATGAATGCGGAGCCAGAGGTCTACAACCTTGACCTCCACGGAAACGGAGGCGGTTGTAATAAAAAGTTTTTTTTTTCCTTAAACAACCAGTTTAACTTAAGTAAACCATCCTTAGGCATGATTGGAAACAATGATGTTAAAAATCTTCTTTTTCTAGAATCAACAATTAAAAACAACAAGTTTGTGTCAAGATCAACAATTACAAATTATTTATATTGGTGTACTCACCCTCACCTTCATCTTCCCCCTGCCTTTTCTGCGCGAGTTCAAACTTGCGATCAAAGAGTAAAGTAATACAACCGAAGAAGAGAGTCTCGGTTCATTTGTGCCAACAGGTACAGCAGTGGACTGGCACCTATATTATATTTGCCCCTAATCTAAATCTTTATGTAAATCCATAATTACCTAGAGTTATAATAATTTTTTTTCTTTATTCTGAGCTTAACTCTGAGCACCCTATAGTGTGTCTCTAAAGCAATTTATCTCTATGATATCATCAAACTTGAAGTTCGTACAATAGGAGAAGAAAACGATATCTTTGATTGGTCAGACAATCTCGTTTTCCAATTTTCGGCCGGTATGAAACTGTCCACCCGAGCTTGCGATTGCATTGTTTTTGCGTCGTGCGCGCCTTCTTTCACACAAATACAACTCCGCCAAGCTTCCGTTTTGGAAGTTGAGGAGGCGGATGCGGAGGCGGAGTTACGATTTCATGCGGAGGTTACATCCCTGCTTCATTCGTTACCGGCTTCCGTAGATTTTGCAAAAGTCCCTGGAAAAACTGATTAACACCTTGGCCTGCTTTCCCTCTTCCACTTTCTGGACGAGCGTATAACTTTCATTGTCTCAACGACACTTTTCATCAGATGTGGAAGTGGCAAAGGTTTCCTTTTTGATGTAACCTTAAAATAAAAGTACCTACGTAGCAACCATAATTTAGAGTAAAACATATTGAAATTTCATACTAAGCGAATGACTTGGCGACAACTGCTAATGAGATTCCATGTACTAGTTCCCTTCCCTGTTTGTAAACGATTTAAACAGCTATGACACCGCAATAAGAACTGCCAATAGATAGCCTGTCATGCTGGCGTCCGTACTTAGTAATCCTTAGAGTTCAAGCAGTTTTGTTTACCTCTGGGTTCGTCCAACGGCCTTCACGCCCGCGTCGGGAAGCGTAGACAGACAGACAGACAGGTAAACGAACTTAAAACCGCAAGGTCGAGAACACATCAATCTCTTGAACAGTCATATTGTTATATGTCAGGATGCCGAACCGAGAATTATTCAAATCAAATCAACAAAGGTCCATTAGTAATCTTATAATGTTAGTTATCCTATTCTATGAATTAAAAAATGTTAACCTCCAGCAATTGACAATTTGGTGAACTCGTTGAAATGGTATTCAGAATAGAGTTTATTCTGAATCCGTTAAGGAGCTGATGGTCTTCTGCGTAAAGTTGGTCTACTGGCCGCACGTGAAACAAAGAAAGAAAGAAAGAAAGAATTTTGCAAAGACACATGTCACAAAATAATAGTTCTTGTAGGTAATTGCAGTGTCGATGAGACCTTCCATAATAATGGCATGCAAATTTTTATGTACAGTAAATGAAAAATTAAAAAATAAAATTAGATACATTGACAAAATTAAAACACTAAAAAATATTAACAATTCAAAAACGCAGTTGTCGATATTATTCTTATATCAATTGTCAGAAAAATTTAATAAAGATATTCAGGAAGGATTACAATGTCTTAAGACGCTACGTAAAAGTTTTAGCGTCCCTGTTACTCCATATGCGAGAAAACCCTCAGTGGGAGTGGGACGGAATCGTGGAAAAGTAGCAAAAAGTCGGTTTTTTATTAATATAAAATGTACTAAGCTATTTATCAAAAAGACTATTAAGGAGACTTTACAAATACATAATATCCACATTTTGAATGCAATTTCACAATGAAATTAGTTAGGATTTCAGAATTACAGAAAAAAATTAAAGTATTAAGAGGTCTTTTCGGAGTTAAATTCTATCGAGAAAATTTCATCCAATCGCGTTTTCCTTCAGTGAGAATATTAATCAAATACTCAATAAACATTTACCTAAAAATGAAAAACATAGATGACGTTATAGTGGAGTAAATGGATTCGAAAAAACCCCATATTTTTTTCCTAATTTGATCACTTCAAGATTAGTATAATTCTAACGTGGTTGAATATTCATCAACTGTGTAAAAGACTAAATAATGTATGAACACTAAACAAAACATATCGTCACGACATGTATCCTCGGGGTTGTCAGGTGATTCCGAATATGAACTGTGAAATGGAAGTCGCAGTGTACACTCGTGCGTGTCTAACCGATAATTGATACTTGCCAGCGTGATAGGTGAGCCTGAGCTCTATCGCCGTACTTCGAACACAAATACATATCCATCCATCAGCCTAGTTCGTCCACTGCTGGACTAAGCCTTTCCAGGACTTTGCCACTCCCAACGGTCATCCTGGAAGAATTGCCCATACTCACTCACGCTGGGCAGGCGGGTTGGTGAGCGCGGTGCCGGAACCCTCGCATCAGTGACGCCGCTGCCCGTCACAGTCTGTTCCATATAAGGCCCGGCTATTAGGGATGGATATACTGCCATCCATCGGTCCCAGGCATGGTGGGCCTCCTGGTTTTTTGCCTGTGAGCTGTCCTTTTACTCTCCCCCGAATAACTTCGAGGGGGTCTCCAAGTAACAAGTAACAAGTCGAGCACAAGTGCATAATAAAATAAATAAAATAAAAATAAAATATATATACACATTATATATACCTATATATAATAAAGATTCACAAAGATTCATATTTACAATTGATTTAAATTAAAATTAAAATTGACATTAATATTACATTACCATTCAGATAAAACAAAACACTTAAATAATTTCAATAAAAATAAAAATATAAAATGTCATACACATAAAATCATTATAAAATTACAAAATTAGAATATATTGTAAATATTACGAAATGATAGTATTACCTGTTAGGTCCAATAAGTTGTGCTATCCAATGCGCAAGTATTGGGCAGTCAAACTTACCAGCTATCGTCCTCAGGATGTCACTGTTGCCACCACTAGTTCTACGGATAATAGACGTGATGCGTTTGCGCATTATAGCATACAAGTCATCCGTGTGTGCTTCCGCAAACATTGTTGACGCATTGCAGAACCGTGGTATCAACATCCTAAAGGCGTGGAATGTAGCCACAGTTTAACGTGCTTTCCGAAGCTTGCAGGCCGAACACAAAATGTGGTCTTACGGCATTTGAACCCGTGGCCTGCAAAAGAGGCATAATCATAAATTAATTTCTTTAAAATCTGTTCTGTTCTGGTGACTCATCCAGCCAGCAGTTCTGCTGCAAGGGTGCGAAGACCCGAGACACCGGTGAGCCACGTAGTATACAGGAGGGGACTGTATGATGGGGAGTGAAGGGAGATTGGAGGCCCACCCGAATTCAGGCATCGTAAAGTTAGCATTTAAGGATTAAATAGATACAATAATTTGTGTGTTATAAATATGGATATACTGGAGGCTGCGCTTTAAAATGTGGATATGCTTGGAGACAAATGCGATAAATCTACTACAATTTTTTAAGTCGTCTGCTGCAATCCAGGCCCTGTTTGTTTTTTGGGTTCCGATTCTGTATATGTTTCTTTAAAATAGCCCAGAAATTAATTAATCAGCCTGCGGACTTTCCATCATACTTGTTATGTCGCATATTGACAAATGCAATATGCGTGAGAGAGCAGGTAGTATAGATAGGCGCTGTATATCTTTGGCGCTTGCTAGCCACACCGACGGATCCAATACAAGTACATCGTGTACTTGGCAGATTAAGTGGCTATTTCGCTATAAATCGACATTTTTAAAGTTGTTTACTTGCTTATCAGAAGAAGCAAAGTTTGATAAATTATTATATTAATTTTGGAACATGTTTTTTGTTTCTTGCACAGAAGCGCGATTGAAGAAATTTTGCTCGTTGAATTAATTATTGCAATAAGGTCTTTTTATCGTAGTTTAACAAAAATAGGAAAGACATACAGACCTCAACAATATTTAATCAAATGGATTTTAAAAATATCTAGATTCTGCTAGTTAGAAATTTTGATAGCTATTTTATTTAATTTTATATTAATTCAAAACCGACATTTTGCAATTTTTTCGGAATCTGTCCCTCTCGCACCGCGGCATTTCCTCATTAAGTAACAGCCACCTTTACAACCGTGACATATCCTCTTAAGGGTGGCCATGCCGCTCAGCTGCCATATAAATGCTTTAGTTGTTTGTGAGGTCCTGATGATTTTGATCTCAATGAAACTTTGCGCACATCTTTATATATGTTTCACTTCCCCTACAACTCACTTCAACTCATCTCTCATCAAGAGGCGCAAGATGGCGAGATATTCAAAAAGCGCCGAATCTGTGAAATGGTTTCAGGTAAAAACAGTTTTCCATGAAACGGTAACTGTTTATATACAGAAAAGTGTATAAACTTAGTCTTCCTTACATAAACAGCGTCTGTATCTCTCTATTTTTTACATTTCCAGTATAGATAAAAATTATACAACTTGCTAAACTTTGCGTAGAAACGAGGCAGTATTCACGATATCCTTACAGCTATTATGATGATGTTTCATAAATTTTTGCCTTTTGGGCTGTATATAGACGTAGTTGATGATGATGATGATGATGATGATGATGATGATGTTGAGGTAGGACGCCTGCTGGGCTTAGGCGGATGGTCAGCTCTCTATTTGGAGCTATTCCATCCAATTCCCATTGCTTGAGCTTTGGTATCCTAATGTCCCAGAGACGTTTAGATAATACTTATAAAGAAAATAAGCTGTAGATTTCACATCCAGTTTTTAAGAGGCTATGCGAATTTTATTTTTGTCACTGTCACTCCAAGCGAAAAATCGCGCAGTGCGAGAGGGGCGGATTTAGGGCAAAAGGGAAAAAAGTTGGTTTTATATTTTTATTAAAAAAACTAAAATAGCTAGCAAAATTTCAAATATAGAATATCTAGATATTGTTAAAATACACCTAGTAAAATATGTTTGAGTTCTGTATATGGTTCCTATTCGTCAAACGAGGAGAAAAAGTGTGTTTGAAGACCTCATTTCAACAATTATTTCTATCGAGGAAAATTTATCCAAACTTGTTTTCCAATTTCAAAACCCTAGATTAAATAGTCAAAATGCACATACCAGAAATTTATTAAAATTTTCCGTGTATTTCATGAAATACAGAGAAAAAAAACACCCGTATTTTTTTCGCATATCGCCTTAACTTTTGTAAGTATCAAGTTTAAGAAAAATCCAGGTGTAAAGGGTACTCTTAACGTCCATATTGTTATTTACATGTGGCTTATAAACTGTCGATAAACTAGCAAATGTGTTTTTTAATATCCTGTTGGGCGGCGGCCAATACGCGCCTCTATACAGGTAATCATAATCAGCGCCGTGCCAGAATACAGATGTGTTGCTACTTGCTAGATATGGTTTTAAGGGTGCATATAGGGTCAGATTGAGCACCTCATTTTGCATAAATCAAAGCTTAACTCTGTGACGCTTTCTTTTAGTTAAAAATAGCGCGCTTTCAGCGATTTAGCTGTTACGACCACCAAGAAATACGATTTAATAACTCGACTTCCAGATGAAATTGTTAAAATGTTCAAAAATGTTTAGGCGGACTTATTTTTATTACAAATTTTTGCCCTTTAATCACTCGAAAAACATGAAATTTAGAGGTAACTTCGCGATTTTTTTCTATTAAGCGAAGTTAAAGTTTTTGTTTAGATCATATTCTATATTATTTTTATTAAACCGATTAACCAAGTGACACAATGTGAAATAGTCATTTGAAGTTGTGCATCGAACCTTACACGGTCCCTTAAGGCTAGAAAGTAACTTTTTGCTGCGATTTCGTACCATAGCTTTTATATTTTTATTGCTATCCTATTTAACCTACATACCATGTTACTGCATTTTTCAAATATTTTTGAACTACCACGGGGTCAAAATGTAAAAAAGCATATTCAAGAAAAAAAATCGATAAGTATTTAAGAAACATCTATGTAAAATAGGACGTTTTGGAGCTTATAAAACAAGATTTCAGAGTACGTTGTATTTTTTACGCAACAGGTTAGTAGACAATAGATAAAGTTATTTTAATTTTTATTAGATTTTATGCGTAAACGTACAAATGAGATGACAAATCGTTTTATCGACTCCCATACTCACAACATTTTAAAATTTCTGAGCTCCTATACGGTAATTATAACATCAAAAGCGGTTAAGTACCTGCATTGTTTGTCCGATGGTATAATATTACATTATAAGACCGCAATTTTACGCTGTGATTGGCCCAATTTATTATAACACCGCTTAGATAAGAAATCAGAACTCTTCCCCTGCTATGATGTCTTCCAGGTCAAGTGCCACTTCTGCTAGCAGCTGCTGGAAGTTGCAAGAAATTATAGAAATAAGAAAAATGTATAATATAATACTTTTCTATTGTGATAAAACTACTTACAAAGCTCAACGACTCCAGTCTCCAAGACACATTTGACACAAAACTATTAATAAAAGTACATATACCTACAAAGAAAATATAATTATTTGCTTTCATCGAATGCCTCCTCCAAAAACCACATCCAATTAGCCAGCAATGGTCATTGCGTATGATCTGTATGCAAACTCCTTGGTTTCTCCAACCGACGCGACGCGACCACAGGCTTCCCTTATGGTCTATTGTATGTATTTGAGTCTGTTTGTCATATAAGGACAATTTTATGTGGTCGTCTACCAGGATACAAGCCTTGCGGTCTTATTCCGTAAATATTTCGAAGGTTAGCTTTTAGGATTCCGTATCCGAAGTGTGCCATTTGGATTTTATAACATCATTTTTTACATTATCACAAAATAGTGTTAAATTACCGATTCTTTAGTAAGTAACTTACCCCAAAACGTAAAAAAAAATGAATATATTTGTCCTATGTGTTTTGGATAATATTTATCATCTGAGAGGATACATGTAAGATATGTTATGTTATGTTATCTTACATGTATACTCTAAGTTTATTATGCATAATATAAGTTTATTATGCATATATCATGATATCTACATCATGTTATCCATCTTTGATACATTTACAAAAGCATTCTTACTTAGAAATGTAATTTTTCAAGATAATTAGTATGTCTAGTAAAATTAAGTTTGAAGTTATTATCTACTTTTCAAGTAATGATTAATTAAATTTGGTATTGTAGAATTGTAGACAAATTGGACACTACCTACAAGATATCTCTGGGTCAAAATCTTAAATCTGAGATACCAATCTCATTTAAATCTATCTTAAGTTCACCTCGATAGTTTTCTGAAAGCTCTCTTAATTCTTTCTAATATACTGTGCCCACTTTTACTTAACTAAGTCTACAGGGGTATCTGCAGGATATCTTAATTGAGGGACGTTGCGGATTTAACCAGGATAATTGTCAAGAATTAAAATAATCTTTTCAAGATATCTATAAGACCTTTTTATTCTGTATAAGAAATGCTATTAGGGAAGTAGATAATTATTATTAGTGGTTGTATTTCGGTTTAAGCTCGAGGAGACTCCTTTCAAGCAACCCAAATGCGTTGTTAAAAATTGGAAAATCTCATAGCGAAATTTCAGTATCCTTCTTGCTGTCTTTTGCGGTGCAGCTTAAAAAGAAATCATAAGCCATCAATTATAAAAAAAAACGTAAATTATAGAATCTTTCACTTTGCGAACTGTAGTTATAGCTCGTGAGCTTTCAGTATGTGCATTACAAGCTGGTTTTTCGAGTAGTTACAAAAAATCGATGTATGGTATGGTGGAAAAATTCGTCGTTCCAGATATGAACCTCGGTAGCGCGCTTGTCATGTATGCAGAAGGGCGCAGGTTCAAATCCTGGCCAGAGGAATTTTCCAAAATATTTCTGATTGATTGCAAGTTTGTAATGTACTCTAACAAAAATTAGAATATTCAAAGGATTTTGCAACAAAAACATATAATCTGAAGCTAAAAGTCAATACAATAATTTTGTCTACAATGACCGAAGTCGTATATTCTTGTCCTGACTTTTTTTTGGTAATTTGTAAAATCTATATAATAAGTAACATGCAAAAAAAGAAGTTTATTTTAGAATAAATAAAGAATTAAGGATTATGCTTTTAAGTATTTATGTTGTTCAAGTTTCTTGTTTATTAAAGTCTATTTTCTAGAATAGGTCCTCAGGATGTCGGTTATGGGACCAGAACAATATTTGACTAGAATTCATAATAGCTGTTAGAACCGACGCGACGCGCGAAATTTAGGTTTTCCCACAGCATTATATCAAATCAAGGATATCCCAAAGCTAAAAGTTTTATTAACCCTCTTTCTCACTTTTGCTTAAACAATAGATCTAGTCCAGATTGTGGCTCGTATATTGCATAATAAATAACATATTTAGATATAACAGTATTGTAATAACAGTATTGTCATAAATAAACTTTATAAAATTGCGGTAAAGAAAACTGTTCATCCAATCTATATAAACAATAAGTTTTGCGTTTTCTTTTTTTTGTGTTATACAATGGCAAGTTATAATTTATTTTGAAAATACAATTATTTTAAACAATTGAATTTGAATGAAAACCTATGGGGCACTTCTAGTTGACTTAGAAACTTGAAATTTAGTAAACAGGTAGGTGTTATAGCGCATACAATACATAGAAAAAAAACTGAAAATTACAAATCTTTAATTATTTAGGAAGTAATCATATTACTTCATCAACCTAATTCGACCCTTTAGATACATAGAGTTTAATAGATCGTATGTGTCAAGTCAAGATGATCCTCAATAGCTGCAAGTGGAAATAATTACACTTGCAGCTTTTGAGGGTTCCGTACCCGTATTCTGTGGTGGTCGAGTCCAACTCGCACTCGGCTGGTTTTTATTATTCTATCTTATCCCAAGTCTAATAATACAAGTACACAAAATATTTCTTTGAAACTCGTTACTGATAACTTATTGAATTTGAGTATGACTGTAGCTGTATCAATCTTGGTGATCTTAAATTACTTACCTTATCTACTACCAGAATTTCTCGTTACACCAACAAATTCTCAAAAGTGCATTCAAACAAAAATAAAAGGCGAATAAATCAGTTTAATTTCACACCCTAATTAGCAATTTACATATCTTGATACATAACACATTTGGGAGCCACCGAAGAAGCGCAATAAAAAACAATAATTGCACACGAAAAGTCATACGTTTCGTCGGCTTGAATCAGACCTCATATTTGCATAGGACTCATTTAGATATGCCGACTTGATTACAGAATATTTTGGTTACACTCGTGACGATAAATGTTTAGTGTTAAAACAATCTTTAGATGTGTTTTTCAAAAGAAAATAACAATATAAAAAAGCATATAATTTTATAAGCGGAGCTCTTGGACATTCTCCAGTACTAGTACCTAAATCAAGTAAATAACGTGAGATGGGCAGCTAAGGTCTCTTAAACATATAGGTTGGGATGCGGGGTGAGGCAGGGGGGGATAACCTCACCAAAGCTCTTCAAACTATATGTTAATGACTTGATTGTTAAACTCAGCAGCAAAAGAGAGGGGTTCCACATTGGCGATATAAGTATGAACAACGTCAGCTATTCTGACGATATGGTGTTGCTGACCCCAACGGTCAGGGCCCTCAGGGAGCTGCTACATACATGCGAAGAGTACGCACGGATGCACGGCTAGGCTTATAGTGCAAAAAAGAGCGTTTGCATGGTGATATTGACCGTGGGAGGCAGGTGTCCGGATACAGTGACCGTGGCAATTTAAGCATCTTGGGCATCTTGTTGCCGACGACCTCAAAGACCATGCTGGTATTAAGAGGGAACGGAGGGCTCTGGTGGTCAGATGCAACACGTTGTCCCGCAGGTTTGCTCGCTGTAGTATAGAAACAAAAATAACTCTGTTCTACACGTGGAGCCTGTGGACATTTACGCAGAAGACCATCAGGGCCTTGCGGGTCCTACAATAATTCAGAATACTGATGGGTCTGCCCCGCTTCAGGCATGTTCACCGACGCACGCACAAACAACTTTTATGCCATTATGCGAAAGCGAGCAGCCTCGTTGCTTTGCAGGGTGTGGGCTAGTTCCAACTCTATTTTGAATACCATTTTAGCGAGGAACGATTCGCCACTCATTCGTCACCTCACCAAATTGTTGATTGATAGAGGCTAAAATTTGTAAATTTATAGAATAGGAATAAGATAAGTTTACTAGTGAAACTTTGTTGTCTAATTTCATAAAATTATTTGATTTGATTTCATTTGACAATTTACATAAAGAATAGTTTCAGTATCAAAGCTGACGTTTTCGCTTACAAATATATTTTAGTATTTTTTTATTTTCATTATTTATATATTAACGTTAGAGAAGTGAGTAAGATTTGATACCTCTTTGTAGGTCGGGCTTAGAACTTTTGGATTCACCCTCGTAGTAGAAAACAAATAGTGAGACCTGTCGATTAGAAGGATCAATTTAGTATAATACTAGCGGACGCCTCGCAGCGTTGCCTGCGTATTATTCAAGTTTATTATTTTATTTTATTTAAGTATACCTAACCTTTATAATTTTTTCGTGTATTTCCCCATATTATTATTTATTATATAAATCTATTAGACATAGATTATTTAATTTTATTACATTAAAACTGACCTGTAATATATGTATATATCTGGCGTCATTATAACATTACATAAAGAAATATATTTCATTTCATTTCATAGGATCCAGATTCCGTGGTAATTACTTAAATTACTCCTTAACTTTATTACTTATTATTCTAAGCGAATGTTCACATCATACAAGGAACTTACAGTCAAAATTTCGTGGTACTAGGTCCAGCCGTTTGGCTTTGACAGCCTCTATCAATCATATATATATTCTTATTTTTGTCAAAATCACAATGTAAAAATGTAACAACCAGGTTTTTTACTCGATGATACCCTGTCAAAGGCCACAAATTTGCGGAATGATAAAAAAGGCCGTTATGCATGGTAAATACGCGCCGATGCGTGGCCGTTTTTGGGATCTTTGGGTTCTAAAGCTGTGGGCATATTGTGGCTATTGCTTTCATAAATATATAAATGTTTTTGAAGATGAAAGAACAGTGACGTAAGAAATACCCAAGTGAAAAGTAAATATTAACCGGATCGTCCTAGAAGGACGTATAGGTACCGACCGAATTGGCAACATAGTGAAGAAGAGCCAAGATAAAAGAACACGGTGTAGAAGAGTTTGTAATGTTTTGATTGATGGATGTAGATGAAGCGAATGAGCTGCATAGGGATCAGATGTCAAGGTCTAAGCGGAGTTCGAATCTCATTCTCAAACTCGCAAATTTGTATTCACAGACGAGTTTGGGCTCATATTTCTGTTGTTAGCTGACTGAGCTCACATTTCCAATTATTTTTTTTATGGCGAATGAATTCTTCATTATTATACAATTAAAATGGATCCAAAACAACCCGAATATATGTATTTGCCTACTGTAATCAAGGGACGTCTAGGTTACCAAAATGATTCGCAAAAATATTTAAATTTCCCAATTCTTCCATGATGTATCGCATGTCTTCAAATGCGTTATGTACTCATTCCCCATAGTGTTCCTATACTTGACCGGAAAATATTCCCGGTGAATGGCCGTACTTTGGCTCTCTAGTGGCTCTACTACTAGCTGAGTTGGCTTGAGTGTCCGATATCAAGGACTCAGCCAGTATCATGTTCAGCTGAGTCATTTTCTGAATCTAAAATATGTGTTGATAATGACATCACGTCGCTTTGTTACGTTTGTAAGATTGAGTATGGATTTAAAATGCACTGCAAATTTCAGCCTTAGACACGCTTCAGTTTAAACTCGAATGTACAGTCGACAAGAGCGCCAAAAAACATATCCTTACACTGTATAGTCACAGATGTGTCCGCCATCTTGCTATATAGTCTATAAACTAGAATTTATACATTAGTATTTTAATAGAAATATAACGATTATTGTGGTGTTGTATTTGCAATTTCATATGTTAAATGGATTCGAAGCACGATCTGTACTGCGATCTATTGCATTACTATAGTCCAGCGACAATGAGAATTAAGAGGGTTAATGCTTTTTTAGCAATCGTCAAGCTACGATTAGAATAATAATCAGAAAAAAAAAATCCTTAGTTATTTTCAATTAATTTCTCACTCTAAATAATACACACGGTCAGTATAAACACAACTTAACCCCGGTCGAGACAAAACAATGCAAATGTTGCCAGGTCAAAAAAAAAGAAAACAGAATACGAAGAAAAGGTTCAAAAAATTCCTGCCAAAAAACAGAACCGAATCAGGAATCACCACCCGTGACTGCTGACAGAATCTTGTAATTTATACTTTTTTGAATTACACGTTTCAAGTGTCCAAATAAACAAATTTTGGCGGGTTTTTTAATTGATTTTGGAATTGAGATTGTTTCGTCCTGCTTTTAAAATTTATTCGTGAGTATATTAATTAATTACTGAGTCAGTTGAATGAGAATGAGAAATAAGAAATTTTTTCCTGTTTCTATAAAACCAACACGTAAAATCTTTTTCAGTTGCAATTTCACCAAAGCTCTTAAACTTTTAATTGAAATAAAGTAGCTGTTCCAATTAGACGATTTTTTCTATTTATCGAAATTACTTTCTCGCCTATCCAGCTAAAAATAATATGTCAGATATAATGTTTTATGACTTATTATGTACTTTTTACTAAACAAAACATAAACATAAATAATATACCGGTAGGATCTGAATCCCCGAGGGGTGTTCAGAGGTGTTCCCAAGTATGATCTTAGGCTTTCGGCTCGGATTTCGGCTTAGCGGTGATTTTATCAACACCCCTCATATCTTTACATGTTGACCAGGGTCACTACAATGATAATAAAGAAAACTGCACCCGAATCCGTTGATTGGTTCTCGAGTTAAAACGGAACGGACAGACAGACAGAAATACAAAAAAAAATACTTTTGGCCTTAATCCAAATTTCATCGACGTTTTAACTACTATGCCTGTGATTATTGGCACTTGGTAAAATTTACGAAATACTGTAATTTAAATACACTTGTAAGTACATTCCACAGTTTTATTATTTTTATTTATCTAACCGGTTTCGCTAAAATACCATTTTCTATTATAGCGAAATCGGCCAGGTAAATAAAAGAATAAAACACTGTATTTTTAGTACATTTCTTCTGATTCCGTTCCTTTGAAGGATGAAGCCTTAAAATCCGATCGTAATTTTGTTGTGCCATTTCCGTCTTTTTAACCGACATCAAAACTACGATAAAGCCGGGTTCACCTGCCCGCTTTTTACTGTCACTAAAACTATTTATACCGCACCCCAGTTTACAGCGAGCCGTAAGTTTAAAGTATCGAAGTTTACAAGTGGCGTATGGACAGTACTGACAGTCTAACGAGACTTGTTCTTTACTTTTATAGAGTGTACATTAATCCCTTTAGAGCACAATATGGCGGCATAAACTACAGGAGCTGTGTAACGTACGAAGTGAGGTTGAGGCTAATATCGCGTCAAATTGTGACACCTTCCGCGTCTCCAGTTGTTTCAAAACTAGCATTTTGAATGATATCATGTCATTTCACTTACAAAGTCTCGAGTATGAGTTTGGCTACGTCTTTCTTTATTCTTTATTGCACAAAAGACTTAAGGGCCTTACTATTGCCAAATGGGTACTTTCTGAAGCCTACTCCTCGTTTATGGCCAAACCAAAAATAATGAAATAATGTATTAGGAATAATCAACTCTTAGACAACACATGCAACAATTTTCTTTTTCATACCACCAAAACTTCTACATGAATTTTTTTTTTTACTGAATTATGTTTTTTGACCTCAAATTCCCTACTGCTCCTGAGTGGCTTGGCCGATTGAATTCATTTATGCTTTGATAAATAGATAAACTTTATAGCTATAAACATAACATAAGATTATTTAATCGAGTAATCAGGTCCAAGTGAAAAGTATAATTTTCTCCTATTTCGCCCTATCAAAGACGCAGCGAGCGTCGTAACAGCCACTATGCATTGCGCGCTGATATGAACGTAATTTCAATGTCGTTTCCGTTGATATTTGTAGTGACAAATATCGAGCTGCTAATTTGGCGATGGTAATCGCCTTAAATAGTTTAACATATAAATGAATAAAAATTTGTACAAGAGCGAGCTTATTTCTAAAGAAATTTCTTACATCCAACCTTGAAGGTGGTGAAAACTCAGAACATTTAAATGTTCTGTGGGTGAAAAGGTAGTGAGAATGGTGGGCAAATAATTGTGCACAACTTTCAAAACAGAAAACTTAATTGAAAAATAAAGGAGTTTAATGAATATGACATAATGAATATACATGCACATATACATATACTTTTACATATATAATTATATCCAATAAATAAACATTAGTGCCAAACATGCTCTCGCGCTTGGACAGTTTAGCATATTAAAACAAAATATTTTTAACAAATAAAATTTTTAAAGGTAGTTAAGGAGTTGAACTACATTATAATTTTTCAGATTTGACACAAGTATCACAAGCATCGGGAAAAAAAAATAGGAAAAATCACTAAAATAATTTTTTTTTGTACCAAATTGAAATATATTTTTTGCGTAAAGAGTTCAAAGTACCTTATTCATATAATATATAAATATTTTTTCCTTTCGTTATTTAAAAAGAAATACACAATTCCAAATTCTTTTTGCGTAATTTTTTTGTACACGAAAAATGTAGAATGTTTAAGTATTTCTTTTAAAATAACTAAAGGAAATAAAAAATAATAAAAATCTGTAAAAGCTACTTTCATTTCTTTACTCTATAAAAAAATATTTTGTAGTTAGATCAGTAGACTGATCATACTAGTTCCAAAGCCAAATTACATTTTCCGTGATTTTACTGATATTTCCGATTTTTTTCTCGATGATTGTGATACTTGTGTCAAATCTGAAAAATAATAATGTAGTCCAACTTCTTAACTACTTAGACAAATTTTATTGGTTAAAAATTTTTTGTTTAAATAAGCTAAATTGTCCACACGCGAGACCATGTTTGGCGCAACCGACCCTTAAAAAGTCATCCTGTAGATGACATCATCGACATCGTCACGACATGAATCCCGAGGGGGTGTCAAATGTGTTTTCTGGTATGGACTGTGAAATCCAAGTCACAATCCACATCCGCGTTTTACCGATGATTATTACGTCCCAGCATGATGGGTGGTAACTGTGGTAAGCCCTTATCACCGTACTTCGGGCACAAATTCGCTTTGATTAAATTATGTTAAGATATATTAATTCGAAATCATTTCTTTATTTTAGTTTAATAAGCTGTATTTTAGAACTTGTGGTCTAAAAAAACCTAATGATGATGAATATTTTTACAGAAAAGCTGCAACTTTATCAAGACAAATTTACAATAATTTGCTTCCGATTGATTTGACAGATGGATGACAGATGAGTAGACAGACGTAGACCAAAATTGTACACCAAAATAATGAAAACTAATTTTAGATTTGTAGCTATTGTAAGTTGAATTCATAATTAAGTATAAGGACGGATCGACCTACATGAATTTATTTCGCGATACGCGACATGTTTCGAATTACTTCCGAATTCGTTATCAATCTATATCTGTCGTTAGCGGACAGTGCAGGGACTTCGCCCGCTAACGACAGACCCTCGCTCGCTTGACAACGAATTCGGAAGGAATTCGAAACATGTCGCGTATCGCGAAATAAATTCATGTAGGTCGATCCGTCCTTATACTTAATAATGAAAACCAAGTCCTAAAATGGCGTATATTCTGTAAAAAAATAAATAAAAAATAATCTTTTAGAAATTAAGCTATAAGAATTAGACCCGCCTAACGTGCCTTCCGAAGTACGCAGAACAATGACCAAACACAAATTCCTACGGGATTTGAACCCGTGACCTCCAGTTTAGTGGTCAAGTACTCGAACCACTACACCACAGAGACGGTCATTGGTAACAAAGTAAAAATCTGTGAACAAAATTCGAACCTCATATTTTGACAAAGCCTATTGTCCATTTTTCTCGGTCCGTGGAATAAACGCGGTATAACAGCGGCGGTTTAAAACGCTGTAGAAACGCTCGGTTTTAAATGTATATTGGGCTGTTTGAGATAATTATGATGATGGGTATAACCCGACTCATTAGACTTTGGGAATAGAAATGGCCGCTCGTTCTTTCCACAAAATAAACACTTACAGAATGTTTACTCCGCATAACTAGTGAAAACAGGCGCACGCACACATAGACGCGTATATACGACGATCTCGTTGATATTCGGGTGAATGCCAATACGAAATTCTACCGAGATCATCATACGTACGCGTCTATGCATGTGTGCGTCTGTTTTCGCTCCGTCGTCGAGTCGGCCTTCTGGCAGTATCTATTTTGTTGTTCTTTCTGTGCTGTCAGCATAAACCAACACACCTCACATGTTACATCACAATAATATAGGATTTGAGCGATCGCCAATAATATGTTACAGGCTACTAGTGCATATAATTTAGGCGTTGTAGAGAATGCTCCGTAATTCTATACAATACTGGGCTGGTTTCAGGCAATTTATAAATAATTTACCTTGCTTCAACTATTACATGTATACATTTTCATGTGCGAATATAAACGAAGGTAGTGTGTAAGTGACAGGTGGATAGAACGGTCGCCATGTTTACTCCCAAGGTCTATTGATTCGGGTTATGCTCGGATGGACTGCATTCTGTTTAAGGCGCTTAGTACCGTCAAATATTTACAAATGTTTTTTTAAATCTAAATATTTCTGGGGAATACAACACCCAAATTCCCCGCCCTCCCGTATAAGGGCTTGAACTTGAGTTGTAAATATGAAATAAAGTGAAATGAAATGAAATAAAAAGAAATATATGAAATGAAATATATTTATTTATGTAATGTAGGTATAACATACACTCATTACGGGTCGGTTTTAATGTAATATAAGTAATTAAATAATCTATGTGTATAGGCAATAGTTTTATGTAATAAATAATAATATGGGGAAATACACAGGGAAATAATAAAGGTAAACTTTCTGTTCAGTTTTGATGCATAAAAAGTGGGCCTTTACGAGCACTTGCATTGAAAAACAATTTAGAGGTCTTTTCGGAATTAAATTCTATCGAGAAAATTTCATCCAATTGCGTTTTCCTTCGGTGAGAATCTTAATCAAATACTCAATAAACATTTACCCAAAAATGAAATACGTAGATGACGTTATAGTGGAGTAAATAGATTCGAAAAAAACTTGAGACTTACTATCTTTTAAACTCTACCGGTGTAACTACAAAACGGTGTTTAACTTTAGACAGTGTTTAAATCTGTTGCTGTCACTCTTTTACAATATGAAAGAAAAGGCGACAACAACAGATTTAAACACTGTCTAAAGTTAAACACCGTTTTGTAGTAACACGGTATGTATCTAAAGGGTCTTACTAAGTTGATTAATGATTACTTCCTAAATAATTAAATATTTGTAATTTTCAGATTTTTTTCATTTGTGCTATACCTACCTGTAAACTAAATTTCAAGTTTCTTGATTTTTCATTTTGATTTTCTTACAGCACTATGGGCTGTAGACTTCTGTAGGAGGTATCAGTTTAAATTTGATATCTCACTCATACGGGGCCCGAGCTAAGGGTCTTGACAGACGGACAAAAAAGTGACCGTATAAGGGTTCCGTCTTTCGTTTTGAGGTACGACACCCTAAAAAGAATTGATTGTACCAAATGATTGAAAAAGGTTATATCATGGTTAATTAATATCTATTCGTTTCAGATTATTATTATACAGTGTGTTTCTCTTACAAGTGCACATCCGAAAGTGCGTGAAACTAGATCTAAATATATCGACAAAACAAAGAAAAAATTTTTTTTTTTATTTTTTTTTAATCTCGGCATAGACGAACAATACGAGTATTATTTATAGTAGTAATTCGTCCATGATCTCGGTAAAATACTCCACCTGGGTATCTTTGTATGGGACGCGAGCGCAGTGCCTTTGGTTAACCGCTCATAGAAAATTTTGTATTTATGATAGAACATTGTATTTTTTTCTGTTAGAAAGATAATGGAATAGGCAATGATAAATAGGAATATAAGTAAAGTGAAACGGGGACATTATTTTGAAAAAATTGACTATTACTGAAAAAAAAGACAGAAAAAGTGTTTAAATCTGTTGTTGTCACTCTTTTACAATATGAAAACAAAGGTGACAACGACAGATTTAAACACTGTCTAAAGTTAAACACCGTTTTGTAGTAACGCCGATAATGTTTTAGGATATTATTTGTATGGTAATGGTAGTTGATTACGTTTTGTTTTTGATTTGGTATGCAACGTCTATTCTTAAGGATTATAACAGTTTTATTTCATTGCATTACTCGCGATAGATCAAAAGTTATGACATATTTTATACATAGTCTCCATGGTAGGCAAAAAAAAAAATTAAAACGTAAATCTATGAAACAAAGATTTTCTAAAAAAAAAAAACTCGATAAAATAAGGTCTAGTTTCACCCCTTTTCGGATGTGCACTTGTACGAGGGACACACTGTAATGATATTTCGTAGGTACTTACGTAATATCTATTTGTTTCAGAATTAAATGAAATTCATACAGATTTTAATCCATAAATAATATGCACGGGATTTTACTCGAATAATCTTGAACTTTGACATGAAAACTTTTTAGAGCCCTCTTTTGTTTTTTATTTCTCAATATTGGAATGACTTCTGAAGATTCTGCCATGCGAGCACGTACGTGTCGATTAGATAAATTTGACAGATATAATCGATAAATTTAAACGATAACCCTTATTGCAATGAAATAAGAGTTACATTTTTATTTATCGAATCGATGTCGAGTCTATACCAAGTTCATCCTAGTACCCCTGTTTCGATAAGGTTATGCGTTATATTCTTGGCAAAGGTACTTCTTTTGTATGTAGTGTTACTATATTCTTCAAACAAGGAAGAATTAATTGTAGTTTTCCTCTTTATTGTTAAGACTACTTTAGCTGTCCTTCCATCAAAGAGTTAGGAAGAGCCTATTTCTTTATTACATACCCACAAATACTCACGCCTGTCTCTCAGAGGGGTAGACAGAGACTACAGATTTCTATTTGCGACGATCCTGACACACCTCTTTCGCCTCCTCCACATCCATCAATCTAGTCATATACTTACTAAGCTCTTCTATTCCCAATATTACAATTAATAGTATAGAATGGACGTTAAAGCAACAATCTCGTATCCTGCACCATTGTACCACGGACACAATACAGAAAGTGGTTTTACAACCACTCCGATTGCCTTTGCAGCGAAATAAAATAGGTTTATAGCTTGCACTACGGAACCTCCGTTAGGTAGAAAGACTTTGTGCTTGGCCTCTCGAGAATTAAGTTAAAGTACATCGGGTCTTAACTTTGAATTGTTAAGAAAATAATAAAAAAGCAATCACAACACTATCGACAAAGTACCAGTGGATTCCAGTTTTCACATATGTAAGGTCTTTCAATTTAAATGGAAAGTAATTTAGGAGGTGATTCAGTATCGTTAATACATCAAGTACTTTTTTTTGCGCGAACTTTCTCTTCACTTGTCCATACAAACTGAGTCAGCTGATCGGACCACTTTGTACTGAGAAGTGAAAAAAAAGTTCACGCAAAAAAAAGTACTTTGCAGTGGAATGTGATGTATTAACGATACTGAATCGCCTCCTAAATTACTTTCCATTTAAATTGAAAGACCTTATATAATGCCGCAGGTAAATTGTCAGACTCGTGAAATTATATTTTTACGTTTGTTTTTTGTGAGGTATTTCATAATCTAACCTAACAGAGTAAAATTACAATTTCACGGCTTTACTATTTGCCTTTGACATGTATAAATAATTCCCTATAATTGAAGGAAACCGAAGAGGGCAGATGATGGACACTTGATTCGACATGATAGTTTCTTGTAAAATATGATAGAACGAAAGGTCGAGGAAGGGAAGGAAGGAAAAGGAAGGAAAAAAGGAAGGGAAGACGCTTCAGAGCTGAATAACTATTAATATTTTTGAAATTTAGATAAAATTTAAAATAAAAACATATTTTTCGATAAACCCATTCACATAAAAAACAAAAAAAAATAAGAATAAAAAAAAACTTTATCGGGAAACGTCAGTCGCTTAGCGTCTTAACTTTGTATGTCTTGTTTTGAAGTTAAAAATTGAAAAACATTTTGGTATGTGGCAGTTGAAAAATGCTTTTAAATTTTTAATTTATAAACAAGAAAAGCAAAGTTAAGTTATGCACCTTGCGCTTGCCTACTGACGTTTAAACCCGGCATTAATATTCTAACTCAATGTGTGACACTCTTTATAACCTGCAATGGACAAAATATTGTCTAATTTCAACGCTACTCGCTACAACGATAAATATTTCATGGTAAGGTTGAAATGTTATTTACCGCAAGGTTTATTCTGCAAATATCACAGTAAATACCTAATGTTTAAATTAGTTACTCACGAGTGAAATGAAATTCCTGTGGGTGTCTTATTTGCGTTATTTGAAGAGTTAGAACAATTTGCCTCGCTGCAATACACCATTTTTATAATTGTTTGTTCTAACGCGTTCGGTTAAGAAATGAGAGGCCCGCGGGTTATGTCTTGACGTATTGATCAAATCGGTGCGTCGCAGTCACGGCTTTCATGGCATTTCTATTCCTTATTAATAAGTCTGTGTTTAAGCCTCATTTACCAAAAATATCATTTTGATGTTTTAATATTTTTACTTTTATAATTATTATTATCATTCTTGGGAAGCGAGCCGTCACCCCGTCATTAACGAATGAACGATGTTTGCTCGAACATAAAATTCACAACATGATTTATTTGATATGCACCGAAACGTACTTTTTACGATCCTTTTATTGCATTTTTAATGCACTTTTTAAGAGATATGAGACTTTATTTTTGCTGTGGTGTTAATAGTTTATTTTGAGTGCATAATAATAACATAATTTAGTTGAAATGGTGACGGTTTGTCCACATGTTCACCATTAATAGTACGAGGTAATACAAAGTAATCAAATAACCCTAGCTAGCATTTTGGTTTAAAGTACCAATAGTACTTTGAAACTGGCGATTTCGTAACCACTCATAAGACCATAGCTGCTGTCTACACAGTACTGTCACTTGCCTGACTTGTTTTCAATGCGACTTTTAAGAGGATATACCGTGGCGAAATCAGTGTTTGATGGGCGTGGTTTCGCGCTCGCCGCGAGTAGAGAATATAAAGTATTACAGCGAGTCAGCGCGACAAACCGCAGCTGCAGGAGTATTGCCGTTGCAATATTCCACAATTTCCACATAACATACTAAATAACTAATCAATTCAAAAATATATATTATATTATTAAATAGAAATAAATTTAATTATCATACAGATACAGTTATCAAGTTTTCACTGTATTTTGAAATTTTAGAACAGAAGCAGTGGAGTCGCTATTATGGTTTTATTTTCAAAAATATTGACCACAAAAAAATAACTTTCGTGATGATAAGCTAATCGTTGGTATAGGAGCCCAGAGAATTTTTTACACGTCATTTTCAGGATAAATTGTAAAAAGAAAAGGACAATGGTTCTTTTAAAATATTTTAATCAGAAGAATTCAAAATCAACCACGTGGTTTACAATCTCCTCATTATTTTCTACTACTACGACCTTTGGTCGCGAGCTTGTCTCTGGATAATTATTTCTTGGAGATGCTTTCGGACACATGTTTTCTTTATCCTGTTCTTTCACATATTCTGGATCACGAATTTGTAAATTTAGTCTGTGTCTGGGATCAACCACTTCTGGTAAAAGACAATCATTGAAAAACGAAAGCAAATGTGGCTCCATTTTTTCATGCCAAAATAATAATTGGTCATGCTTTAGTATAATTTCGGTTTTTCTCTGATTATTTCCGTACCATACGGCCAATGGACATTTTCCTTTTTGACAAATATATAATTGGCCTTGAGCTTGAATAAACCAATCAGATTTTTGGTTTACTTCTATCTGTCCAGTTTTCTTATTTTTACGCCAAAAATGCATCTTTATGAATTCATTTGAATACATTCTGTAACAAAAGTGAATATTGTAAACAAAAAGCTAAAAATATATTTACTTTTAAATATTTTGTCTTTATTTATTCATAAACTCACGAAACTCACATAATCTTCGATGCCTATTTCGTATGGATGTTCTTGTTCATCATCATCAGTATGATCTTCTTAGTCTTAGATCTTAGTCACATCCTTAGGTCTAGAATAAAAAGACAATATTATACGAATGTGACAGTGGAATACACGTAAGCAGACACAACCTGTATTTGCCGTATGGGCAGAGTTTGCTGGGTAGCTGGGCTGCAGAGTTTATTCAAACAAAAGATTTTCACATTTCACACAATTCACAGTTACATTTTCAACATTAAAGACTAAAATATGTCATATATACATATATATATATATATTTTATTTCATTACCCCAATTCCAAGGTTTAAAATTATATTGAAAAGAGGCAAATTTGGGATAATACCCCCTTAATAGAAATATATTAGTACTTAGTATTAAAATTATTTATAAACAGAATATTTTACTTTTTTACTTTGATATTATATTACTTTGACATTTTGATAAATGTGATGCTAGATTATTATTGTTTAGATAAAATTTTTTGACATCTGTATTGAATTTATTTACTTTTTAAATTATTTATCCTCTTTTACTTTTTTATTGTTTTAGATTCCAATTGTTTGTGTTAACTACATTGAGAAGTGTAACCAGCGGTTATAAATAAATATAGGCTCGTCTCTTATAAGAGTATACGAACAAAGTTACCTTCATTTTTTTTTCCAGAATAGCTCTTGTTATTGTTATTAATCTCACGAAATTTCAGTTACCGGAAATCGATAGTTTCCTCAAAAAAATTTTTCAAGTTTCGTAAAATAACCTCAAAAATTGTTTAAAGATGCAATTTTAATTGATTTTATGACTTGATATTTTTTTTTTTTGGTTGTGTTCCGAAACTGCTGTGAGTCATGCATTAAAATTGACGTAATATAATTTTTTTTGTTGTTATAGTATAAAACCAATGCAGGCATTTTTTTTCTTTGTGATTTCATTCAAAGTTTTTAAAGTTTATGCATGTCTTTTATTTAGCTTACCAAAAATAATAGGTTGCCTTTTTGTTGTATTTATGCTGATTAGTGATTTAATAGAAAAAATAGGTTGAATCTGTTGCAAAACCGAATCAGAGCACCTGACTCCATGCAAAAAATAGGTTGAATCTGTTCCAAAACAGAATCAGAGCACTTGCAATCAGAGTCTTGTGGGTACTACCCCTAGAGTGTATATAAAAAGCCGTAGGCATGGAGGAAGGGCAGCCCTTCGGCGACCAGCTTCAGCCTCTACGGCTCGCACGGGTGCCTATGCTTTGTTACGCAAGGGCGAAGGGGCTGCACTTTCCGCAACGCCAAAGCAATTGCAAAAGTAATTTTGGGTCTTTAAAGTTAAAGAGACAAAAAAGTGAGGTTTTGTTTTGATTTTTTTTTTTTAAACAATTTTCATTTCCCCCCCTCCCACTATACGTATATTCGAGGTATTTTATTCTACCTAAAATAACCTAGAAATCTTTTATTTTGAAAAAAAACCTGTTGATTTCCGGTACCCCCCTCTTCGGCGGAGGAATTATACCCCCCCCCTCCCCCTCTAAACATATACATAGGTACATATACTTATATAAGAGTCCTTCCTAAATATATCTTATGTCTCATGTCTTATACCATCACCGGGTCCCTGAAAAACATAACCCTCCCTCGGGCGGGCGGTCGGATAAAATGACGAATTCAAGTAAACAAATAAACTTTTTGTTTGAAACAAATTTTTGGTTACAAAATGCTCACCTTTCTTGATTTTGCTCGAAGTCGGTAGATGCATAATATGCCAGACGAGCTATTTTTGTCTGGAGATAGTAGTAGTAACTCCTGTCCTATAATTTTACAAGAATAATCTGTCCCTGAGTCTGATATTAATACATCATCAACTGATAAAGATCGATTAGACCTATAAAAATATAAAGAAAATGTGACAATGATAATGGTGAAAAAATAGATTTGGTATAATGAAATATATATGATGCTTCATTTAAAAAAAATTAAATATTGGACATATTTAAATTTTTTATACTAGGTATGTAATATATATTTGTAGCTATTTTATCCAAATTTGTTTTGAGAAGAAAGAAAAAATAACAAATTACTACACTTAAATATTTCTAACATCATATTTTACTTAAAATTATAATAATCATAACATTTTGAAACCCTTACCCTCTTTTTGGAATCGACTGGATGTTTAAAATTCTCTGCTCGTTTAAATTAAAAATTATCAATGACGACTCCATGACTTTGCTTTGTTCTGTTGCTCCCGAACCACTTGCACTGTTATTGAACTGTCTGTGCTAATGGGTTTATATAATCTATCTTATTTTCATGGTTATGTAAACATCTTTTAGCCCTGAAAAATATCACATAATATATAAGTAAAGCGTTTTACAGATACTACACTAGATTCCAGAAAAGTCCGTCCTTGCAAGTTGACAAGTAACAAATAAAAATCATATGTATGATTTTTGCGACCATGTCGTGACCTCTAGCTTGCATGTACTTCTTATATTTTTTTTACGTATGATTGTTCTGTTTTTATTTATTCCCCATTTTGGGGTATTGTTTTACGATTACGATTTATATCAGTAAACAACAATCAGTTTTAACCCTAAAACGAATCTTAACGAGATAAAAACTATAATGCAATAATGAATATCAACTTAGCAATAGATTATGATTGATAACAAACTTAAAATTTGTGGAAACGGGGAAAAACAAAGAGGATCAAACGCAGCACAGGTCCTTCGCGCGGTAGAGCTCAGCGAGCACTGAAGAAAGTGAACGAGTGTGACAGCGCTATAGCCCGAACGTACAGAGAAGCAGTAGCACACGCGATAACAATAGTGCGCGCAAATCTCGACCTTACCGTCACTTGACGCGCAATTCATGTAAAAAATCGTAAAAAAATAACTAGAGTACCCAACTGAAAAATGATAGCAGATAATTTAAAATAAAACGTTTCACATTCAGAGAAAAATCGTGGTTAGGATACGTTGAACCATTGAGGCGTAAAATGAAAAAAAGGGAAATATAAGACGTTACTTTGGAATTATTTTCTATCGAGAAAATTTTATCCAATTGCGTTTTCCATAGCACATAATTTGAAGAATATGCCCAAGATTCATATAGTCTGAAACCAGATCTTTATATATTGTAGTTGTGTCATAAAATGAAATGAAAAACCCACTCCGATGTCGGTATATCCCCTTAACTGTCCGAATAGTAAGACCCCAACAAGAAACTATGATAGAAATAAATTTCCATGTTTGAACACTTGGCGATTTATTCATCGCAAGGAGATATAAATTAACATTATATCATTGCAGTATAGAAACGCAGAAAGAAAAGTAAATCTGGATGTTAGGAGCTCAGAACCGGGATTCGAACCCGGAAACTCTCGCTTACCGGGACCTCTCGCTTTACTTTTCTTTCTGCGTTTCTATACTGCAAGGATATAATATTAATTTATAGCCCAACAAGAAAATTAGTCTCAGAATACCATAGACGAAAAAAACAATCTCTTCTATACAGAATACATGTGTTAAAAGTGTATGATATTTTATAAGATTCTGGTGTTTCCTACTACTCTTATATGTGTTGCAGATAATGCTACTTACTCAATGGTCACAATTACTCTTTTTGGTGACCACTATAAGCTAAACTCTCTTATAAAAGCTAAAAATAGAAGCAAACAGATTTAAGAGTGATTACTATTATAAGTAGCACTTATAAACGCTTATAAGATTATGTTCAATCGTCCTTTGTAGACCTGAATCTCCTATTAAAGATATTTAAAAGTGTAAACATACTTGTTACTTAGTTTTATAAGCGCTTATAAGTACAATATTTAAGTTCATTATAAGCACAAAAGTTTTATAAAGGCATTTTGAAACTGTTATAAAAATCATTGATCCAGGATCTTGAAACTAAAGTTTGGGGATTTTTTAACACTGTGGGGCTAAATTTGCATCACTCTGAGTGATATGATACTCCACGTTTTGAAACGGGCACTTTGTATAGAAAGAAACAAAAGCGAAACGACTAAGAAAAGAATTACCCAAGAACTCCTTAAAACAACCTAGGTACATAAATAAAACCCGTCCATTTTAAGATATAGCCTTGAGAGACTCGGTTTCCCCTCCAGATACTCCTCATTCCCCAGTCCTGACGGGCACCGATAATGTTCAAGGTAGGGTGGAATTTGCTCACGTGGAAATGATAAGGCAGTGGTTTTTGTTAACTTAGTACCGTTCTTATGCCGGTTGTATAAATGGGTTACTGGAATGGTTTAACAAGGCGTTTTGCTGAAGTATACGGAAGGCAAGGGTATTCGGGTGTTTTACCCGAAAATGTTTGTTTTTAAATAACAAAAATCTCGAAATAATATATTATTTGAGTCTTCGTTAGTGTGACAGATTTAAATTAATGATGCTGCTAGTTGCTCGGCAGCTAAAATCTGCTAAACTACCGGTCAAGTGCGAGTCAGACTAGTTCCGTGTCGTGGATGAAAAATTTAATTTTGTTATTTTGTTTTCGTGAATTTCTAAACCGCTATTTTATTCCTGTAATCTTTACGTAAGCATATTACCATTTTTGGAGATAAGGGAGGGGACATACATTTTTGTGGTATTTCAAAGATTTTTCGAAATCAGTGCCAGTAAATATAGTTAAGGTATCTATATATTCTTACATTCAACTCTTTAATATCTACAACTTGATACCCATATTGTATTTTTAGGATTTTTTTTTCTCTTCTGTATTGGAAATATTTTTTAAATAAAAAAACTATGCTAATTTTGTGCAAAATTTCAAGCATTTTAATAACATTAAAAGTTATGAGGCTGTGACATACGGATGGACGGACAACGGAGTCTCACCATAAGTTCCTTTTATACTTATTAGGTTCTACGGAAATTTGTAATTTGTCTACAAGGGTTTTATTAGATCTTGCTAAAATCTGAAAAACATTTGTAACCTGCGACAAAATCTGCTAAGCCCTAAAGGGACCTTATCCTGCTAAAATCGCAGGACCCTGCTAAATGTCATTTATCATAATGATAAATGACCTTGACCTTGTGTTGAACCGTGCAAGTTGTTTGCTGTATGTAGATGACGATGTTCTTTGCGTAAAGGATATATCTGATCATTGCTTGCTGCAACAAGATCTTGACTCAGTACTTCAATGGAGTACTAGAAACAAGCTCCACTTTAATGCCTCGAAGTGCGACGTTTCGTCTTTCACCCGTATTCGAAAACCTCTTCACGCAGTCTACACGCTTGGCTCTGAAGTCACTGCTCGTGTTGACTCTATCAGAGACCTGGGTGTCGTTTTCGACCACCAACTCACTTTCCATGAGCATATAAAGAGTTTTGCGGTAGCATGTTATAGTCGCGTCGGTTGGGTTTCATACTACGTAATGCAAAATACTTCCATGGTGCTAAAAAAAAGTCAGATTCTATGTACAGCGCTGGTTAGAACCAAAATTGAGGCTAGTTCTATTGTGTGGAGCCCACACGAGCAAAAATATGCCATTATGCTTGAAAAGATTCAAAAAACATTTTTGCGATTTCACTGCAAGAAAAAATATGGTTTTTATCCATTTATGTAGCCCAACAAGTTTTTCCTGGGCCTGCTAGGATTCAACTCTCTTGAGGTCAGATGAGCATGTAAGTTGATGGTGACTGCATACTGCCTACTTCGTGAAAAATCTGACTGCCCTGAGCTGGTAGCGCAATTTTTTGTGCCAAATAATTATCTCCGTGCCCGCTCACACAGGCTCTTGGCAACGTCCTCTTCATACACCGTGGCGCGGAGGGAATCCTCTCCCTGTGTGAAAATCAACCCGTGAAAATCAACGCACTCTTGGTATCAGAACCACCGTGTGATCTTTTCTCTGACAGAATGACGGATATGGTGCGGGAATGCTTTAAATTCCGTGAGAGTGAAGCCTCAATGACGATGTCCTTAGATTCTAAGACTGAGACCAAAATATGTATTTTTTCATCATTTTCATTTTCTCTTTTGTTATTGTTCTTTTTATTATATTATGTGTCTGTAAATATTTTATCTAGATTATAGTTAGCTTTCTTTTAACTTTTTAATTGTTCAGTGAATTGAATTAGTCTGTAATGGTGTGCAAAATTTTTTCACACTTTGAATGAATGAATGAATACACACTTTATTGTACACTGTTAAGTAAAAAATTGAGTTCAGAGTTTTGAAAACACAATGTTGTACAAGGGTGGACTTATCCCTTAAAGCGATTTCTTCCAGCCAGCCTTTGGGTGGTGAAGAAAGTATTATTTTACGTAATGTGGAAGTGGATACCAAATTTACAAAATAAATAAATAAAAGAAGAATCAAAACCAAAAAAGTGAATATACATAATGCCTAATATATAATTACTACTACACAAATAAACTTACACAATATATTTTATGTTTGATATAATACCGTATATACAAATAAAAAATAATTTCTTAATATACTATACATAAAAATATCAATAGACTGAGTGATGAAGTGAGACTACCAACCTAAAGAAACTTCATGATGTGATTTTAAATTCTTTTTAAATATCGCCAATGAAGGCGATATACGTATCTTCTTGAATAAATCATTCCACATGTTTTTCGTATTTATTTAAATAATTCTAGGATTTCTTATGCAATTTGTTTATCTTCACTACGTTTGTTTTTATTTATTTGTAATTTTCAACCAAAAAATCTGTTTAATTTTTTTAAGCGGATTGTTTCGCAATGAAAATAGTATATCAAGTGAAAAGATTTAGTATTGTCCAGAGTTTTCCAGGAACTGATTTGTTAAACAGCTTAAAAACGGTTTCGCAGCCGGATTGTGAAAATACCTTATTATCTATGTGTTATATATGCATGAAGAAATGTGCAATAGACCCAGCACAATGGGAAACACTGGCAGCAGACAGACAACATTGGAGGCAGGCTGTGAACACTAAGGTCTATGCTTTCGAGTCGATTAGACGCGCTGAGCTCGACACAAAACGAGACCAGCCCCCCTATTCTGTATCTTAAGTTGCCAACTGGACAGGGTGCCTATCGTCAAAAACATATAAAAAAAACTAAACTTTCAAATTTGCTTTTAGTGGGTATTGAACTATTTACTTCAAGTGCTAACATATCCTTAGACAATCGGAATTCGATAGTATATACACCCAGTCCAGAAGGCAACTAGAGATACATAATAGGGCCGCAGCTTAAGGCCCGACCACCAGTGGGCATCAATTATAATATAGTTGGAGGGGTGCTGACGTGCAGTGAATGTGGTCGAACGTTCACTGCAAAAATCGGCTACGTCAGCCACGTGAGGGCTCATCAGCGCCGCTCTCAGCATTGACAGTCGCTGTGACCGAAAACGGCCTTGAAGAAAATTGATATATGCTGCCATCGCAAAGTTTCATTGGTTTCTGTAAATTAGAATTTCAAAACTTTTTATATTAAACTAGCTGACCCGGCGAACTTCGTTCCGCCTAACAGTCTAATAATATCGTGTTAACTTTAGTTAAACTTAATTTACGATTTCATTAAGGTAATAACATTAATACAACTTTTTTGCAAATACAGAAATGTTTTATTGCTTGCCATTGCGAAAGAAGAATGGCAGGGACCCATGTAGTAGTTTCAGTACCGTTGTTAGCCTTAGCGTAGGGTATTTATTTATTTATTTATTTATTTACACAAGAACCTTATACCTACTCACAGTTTTATACCAACTCGCAGGTTAAGACAATACTACATAATATAATATAATGAATATATGCAGAAATAATAGTTCTTGGAATAACTAAGCGATTTTTAAAACTTGGGGTTTAGATGTTATTTTATGATATCAGAACGCTAGATAAAAAGGTTTCTTTTATATGCGTAGTTTTGTCAACAGATGGCACCACATGCTGTTTGCATTCGTAAAATAAATAATTTATTTATTGTTATTCGATAACTTATCCGATACTTTATTACTTATTCTGCTATTCGGAGCGGATAAGAATACACCAAAAAAGAGATAACTAACATCGATTCAGCCAATCTTGAGTTATAAGTGGTGTAACTAACACGACTTTGTTTTATATATTTAGATAAACAATAAAAACAACTCGAAATAGCGAATTTCTTGAGCTGTCCGTTCCCACTGAGCAGGAAAGACAAGGATAAAATAAAAGCGTCACGACATGAATCTCCGAGAGGATGTCAGAGGGTTTAATAGTGTTCAATGGCTGTGGTTTAAAGACTGTGGAATGCAAGTCACAGTCCACACTCGTACACCCACGCTTAACCGACTATTATTACGTCTCAGTACCAGGTGGTGAGTCCTATCACCGTACTTCACAGCTTAAGGGGCTGCACAATGCTAAAATGCAGTCCTGCTCTAACGCTTTTGTTTTTTAACTGTCTATCTTGCTCTTATCAGATGCCGCGCACGCAAAACTTCAGTTATTTCGAAATCGCGGCTATATTAGGACAATTATTATAATTTTTTTATGTAATAAAGATGGGATTTTCTAGTAAATATCTGCATGTGTTGATTTCGTTTCAATCGGTTTTGAAATATGGAAACTGAATCGCTTTTTTCATAAAATTCATGCTTTTTTAAAAGCAGTGTAATTAAAAGAAGACTGAAAGTATGTTTATTTATAAAGTGTATTTAATAATTGCCTTGACTCAAAAAACACTCCATATTTTTTTCAAATTTTTACCATCTACATTGACGGATCTGAATCCAATGCAAAACTGATGTTTCGCATTGTGGAGCCCCTTAACATGCCTTTTGAATTTGAAGTATGCAAACCGAATACAAATGTGCCCCTACGGGATTTGAACCCACGACCTCCAGATTAGTAGTTAATTACTCTAACCTACATATAAATTTTCAATTATTCATGGAAACTGTCTATTACTCAGATAATAATTTATTTAAGTTAGTTAACCCTTCAATTACATTACCAGCGTGCCTACTCCATTCACTTAACGCAAACTTTCAAACTTCTCATCTTCAAAACGATCTTTCAACTGTAGCTTTGGGAGTTGTTTACCTTATCAGACTGTAGAATTCTCCCCTCTGAAAAATATACTCGAAAAATTAAATGAAAATATTTTTTTTTATTATACTTATTTTCATTTGTATAACAGTCAAACACTTAAAAATCTACCTACAAAATAAAACTTATCTAAAACAAAACACTAACCTAAATGAAACCCTTGTAAAACCTAT
This sequence comes from Ypsolopha sequella, assembly GCA_934047225.1. NCBI lineage: Eukaryota > Metazoa > Arthropoda > Insecta > Lepidoptera > Ypsolophidae > Ypsolopha > Ypsolopha sequella. The sequence goes on along the minus strand of OW204002.1, from coordinate 2,582,147 downwards.
ACCTTATAAAAATAAACTAAACTAAATAAAAAATCCTATCTAGATCGCCACCGTCATGTGGAAGGGTACCTAGAAGGCTGGCAGCGTTTCCTCTTTGAATGGCCAGACTGATTCTCTGGCCAAGATACGCGCCAGCCTTTATTGCACACAACGTATTACAAATAACTTATCTCTGAAAGAGATTTTTACAAGCTAACGAAGCGATTAAATAAAAAGTGAGTATTTCGTTTCGGACAAAATTATGTTTTCCTCTCTAATTATATTTTCACGTAAAGTGTCTTCGCGTTCTATGAATTGATCCACTCCTAAAAAACTGTGTAATACTCATGGATTAAAAAAAATAATTGCAATTAAATACTGTAGTCTACATAAATTGACCAATATCTACATATCGTATAATATAAATACTTATAAAATAATATTAAAGATCATGTACGCTATAAAAATTAATAAAAACATTATAAATATTATTACAATACAAAATAATTATGAATAGTATAATTATGAATTCATACTAATATTACTCATACATCTATCCATCAGCCTAGTTCGTCCACTGCTGGACATAAGCCTTTCCAAGACTTTGCCACTCCCGGCGGTCATCCTGGAAGAATTGCCCATACCCACATACGCTGGGCAGGCGGGTTGGTGAGCGCGGTGCCGGAGCCCTCGCACCAGTGACGCCGCTGCCCATCACCAGTCTGTTCTATATAAGGCTCGGCTATTAGGGATGGATATACCGCCATCCATCGGTCCCAGGCATGGTGGGCCTCCTGGTTTTTTGCCTGTCAGCTGTCCTCTTACTCTCCCCTGAATTACTCCGAGGGGGTCTCCAAGTAAGATGGTGGTACACAGTCGAGCCCAGCATCAGCTCTACCACCTTATAACTAATGTTAATAAAACGAAATAATTACAAAAATGTTATATAATTATCTTCTTGAATATGCCAATAGCCGGACTGTTACAAATTTTATGTGGTTGATTTTATTTGTTACTGAAAAAAAATAAACGGTTCTTTATCTTTCTTTATTTTTTTTTAAATTGATTTGTTTGGGCTCAAAAATACTTAGTATATAATATTATTATAAATAGATTTTCATATGTTTTTATGGTAAGACAATTTATATGGAATTGATTATGTAAAGAGCAAACACTTTTTTCACGATGAGTTTTTAAACAATAAAAAATAATTTAAAGTATTTGTTATCTTAAAAATGTATATTTCTTCATTATTAAAATTAAAATACATATTAAATTTATGAGCCCGTTTTTAACAGCAGCCTCATGGGTCCTTAGATTCTTAGAGGTAATATGGTTTAAATTTGATATCTCCCACAGAGCCCTAGAAAAAGTTTCTTGCCAGAAAGACAGACACACGTATAGACAAACGGAAAATAAAGTTATCCTCTAAGGGTTCCGTTTGTTTCATTTTGAGCTACAGAACCCTAAAAAACAATTGCATTCGAAATATATTTCAGCCCGCTGAAAACATGAAATAGAAAGCGTTTTTAACAATTGAATTTTTTCAAGAAAGAACAATTTTAAGGACAATTGCAAATTCAGGATACTTTAAAGGTCAAACCCTAGCGACCTAACCGGTTTCCAACCAGCTGGACAAATTAAGTTCATGAAACTGGTATACAAAGTGGCTGAATCTTGGTCTTCACTTGTATCTATTCAGTCATTCAGTTTGGGCAGACGTGCAGAAACTTGTATGTTATTTAGTTTTGGTTAATTAGTCGGTTTCCATACGGGGCAAAGTTCTACACGACGTGAGTGGTTTCGAATGGCAAATATACTGTTAATTAACAAATAACCAAATCTATAGGTACTCATAAACTTTATATTTACTCTAAATATTATACAACGTGTAACAGAAAGGTGTAACCATATTTGAAGAGCTTATTCAGTCAATGATATAGAACAACTTTTACTATGGAACAAACGCTGTATATCGAAAAAAAAATCTCCTGTTTCATAGAAAAATGCAATGCCGCTCGGCCGAAATTTATGGAAGGGTAGATTTCTTTTTTGAGATTTCAGGGTTGGCTCCATAGTAAAAGTTGTTCTATATCATTGACTGAATAAGCTCTTCAAATATGGTAACACCTTTCTGTTACACGTTGTAGAGGCTACAAAAGATCAATCAGAATCAAATTTCAAGTCATTAATCTTTTGAAAAAAATCTTTGGTACAGGATTCGAACCTGCGACCTCTTGCTTTCACAAGCAAGACCGAGGTACTTATCCTAGACCGTTGAATTGTTCCACCACACGTGTAAACAATTTTTTTGTTGTAACTACCTGATTCACTAGCTAGTAATGCACATATTGGATGCTCATGAGGGCGTTCTGCGTATGTACTCGTATGTGAAATTTGTTTCTAATTGATCTTTTCTAGTTTTTCCATCAGCCTGGTTTCTACCAGTGCCCGACGTAGGACATGCCAAGGTTTTACGACTAATAGCGGGTCTCCCTGGAAGAAATGACCATACTCACACACGCTGGGCAGGCGGGTTGGTGAGCGCGGTGCCGGAACCCTCGCATCAATGACGCTGCTGCCCGTCACCAGTCAGGCAATTGGGGTGGATGTACTGCCATCAATCAGTCCCAGGCATGGTGAGCCACCTGGTTGTGTCTGTTTGAGAGCTGTCCTCTTACTCTCCACCAAATAATGTCGGGGGATTTGCGAGTAATATGGTGGTGCCTCCACAGTTGAGGCCGGCATCAGCTTTACAACCTCAGTTTGTAATGCACTCTCATAATATTAAAATTATCCAAAGTGATGGACGTCGCTATAAAACATATGATTTCACTCTTCTCTCTTTTGTAATGTTTCTCACGTCAATCAATAAAAACAGTTATTTCGGCGTTACATCTTGGTATTAAAATCAATCAATTATGGACATGGAAGATGTGGAAATAGAATCGCAGCAAATGAATATCAGTTGTGTCTTTCTACTCGTAGGCGATGCTAGCATCAACTTTTATCTTTGGCATCAACTCTTATCTTTGGCATCGACTCTTATCTTTGGCATCAACCATGTCTAATCACCAATTTATGTACAAAGTTCTTTGAAAGAAAGATGTCCCGCGGAATCAATTCATTGTACAATCACTTTTTAACAAGGGACTTATTTCGTAAAAAAAACTTTGTATAGATGACTATTAAGTCATTTTGCAAAAACAGTAACATCAACCAGTGTGGTTGTGTGTAAAGTTATGATACTAAGTTATGATTATACAGACATTAAAATCCTAGGCACCGCCATGTCTATGCGCGTTTTATATTTCTTTATGATTTATTACACAATTTACCCGCTATAATATAGTTTTTTTCTATACGCATTCGTTATTTTTAATAGCTAGATAATACTGGGTGTTCATAAAACAGCCTTAGGTCCAAAAAGTTATATTAAAACCTACAACTGCCTATTAAGGCTTAGGGCTGTGCCTCGTGGCGGGCGGCGCGCGGCTGCCGCGAGCGGTAGCGGCGAGCGAAATATCGAAACGTACCTCGTCACCGCTCAGCGCGTGTACTGCAGTATTGCTAGTACAGCTCAAGGCGTTCTAGAACACTCCGGTACGAGCACCGCCTAGAGCGTGGCATAGCTCTAAAGGCTACATATAAAGTCAGATTGAGCACCTCATTTTGCACTAATTAGAACTGAACTCTGTGACGTTTACTTTTAGTTTAAAATAGCGCGCCCTCAGCCGTGGATGTTACGACCACCAACGAACACGCACTCACGAAAAACTGCATTTTTATTTAATAACTCGGCTTCTATATGAAATTATTAAAATGTTCTGAATTGGTTAGACGAAATTATTGTTCACTGATTTTTAATACAAATTTCAAGGCTGTAAAATTCAAGTAAGGCCCTTTAACACTCGAAAAACATGAAACTTAGAGGTAACTTGTAAAATGAAAAAATACGAAATTTAGAGAAAACGTGCCTTCTGATTGTTTGGACCGCAGAACGCGCTCTGTGTGGGCGTCCCTTTACAAAATCATTTGATAGGTATTACGCTGGCCTTTCAACCATAAGACCTAGGTTCGATCCCCGGTCGGGCATGCACATGTGTTTTTGGAATTTATGTGCATATTATTTATATTACCTGATACTTATCACTTGCTGACCGGTGAAGGAAAACATCGTGAGGAAACCTGCATGCCCTGAAACGAGCGATATGTGCCGGAAGAACGGTGGTAGGGCTGGGACGTAATAATCATCGCAGAAACGTGGTTGCACCGAGTGTGGACTGTGAATTGCATTTCACAGTTAACACTCGGGAACACCTCTGACATACCCTTGAGGATTCATGTCATGGCGATATATTTTATATTTTTAAAGAACGTGTAACAGAAAGGTGTAACCAAATTTGAAGGGCTTATTCAGTCAATGGTATAGAACAACTTATACTATGGAGCCAACACTGAAATCTCAAAAAAAAAATCTACCCTTCCATACATTTCGGCCGAGCGACATTGCATTTTTCTATGAAACAGTAAACATTTTTTTTTCGATATACAGGATTTGCTTCATACTAAAAGTTGTTCTAAACCATTGACTGAATAAGCTCTTCAAATATGGTTACACCTTTCTGTTACACGTTGTATAAGTAAATGGTCAGCTATCAAAGAAGACTGGTATTTTTCCAGATGTTGACTTGACATTATGTTATTATCACCCTGTAAAAAGAAAAATAAAACAAACACCGTTATCTTATAGACAATCTTTTGCAAGCTATTTCAATGCATTTTTCACGTTCAACGTCATGTATGCAGAATGCGTTACTAACAAAACAATCATTATAAGTTATCTGATTTTGCAATCCAGTGGTTAACTCTTTATTGTTTAAACAGATAGTTTAAACGATCTTGATTAAAAAATATGAACCTAACTGATTTTATTTTATGTCGTATTAAGTTTTACTTTACGTATTTCATATTTTTTTACTCATTTGTGTCATCAATAATATATAGGTAGACCCATAACAAAAAGTAAATTAAGGAAACAAGGAAACTTTCAAGTGTACGACTCAAAAAACACATTATTGAAAATTGCAGCTATTTTTATATCTTGAAGGTCTATATAGGTATTACATGAGTGGAAATTGCAGTATTACGTTACTTAGCAGTGGGAAATTAATGGCACTCAGATAGGTAGCATATTCTTTATTAATGCCACTGAGAGGTTCATAGCGGCGCATTTTGCCACCGTTTTTTCACTTACAACGACATTAGATAGTAGGCTAATATGCCAGTAGAAGTGGTAAGTGATGTCCAACTATACATCTAATGTATCTAACAGTGTCAAAAGGGATACAAAAATCACTGCAACGCAACTATCGGTTATAGCACGCAAAATCCACTTTTGGCCTACTGTAGTAATTATAAAAGTGGAAATAATGATTCTTTTGACACCAAATATTGCAAAGCGTTAAATACCAGTAAAAATCATTATGTATTTCGTATACCATATTTGTTTGTTTTTGTCCGTTTCTATACAAAATAATCCATTTATTCATCCTAAAACCAATTAAGGATAAAAATAAAATCTTTTTTTTTTTCATTAAAGATATCAAATTTATAAATATAAAGTTACATCTTTCTTTATGAATATATAGTCAGGTATTAATAGCGTTTACCAGGTGGTAGAGCTGATGCTGGGCTCGACTGTGGAGGTACCACCATCTTACTTGGAGATCCCCTCGAAGTAATTCGAGGGAGAGTAAGAGGACAGCTCACAGGCAAAAAACCAGGAGTCCCACCATGCCTGGGACCGATGGATGGCGGTATATCCATCCCTAATAGCCGGGCCTTATAAGGAACAGACTGGTGACGGGCAGCGGCGTCACTGGTGCGAGGGTTCCGGCACCGCACTCACCAACCCGCCTGCCCAGCATGTGTGAGTATGGGCAATTCTTCCAGGATGACCGCCGGGAGTTGCAAAGTCCTGGAAAGGCTTATGTCCAGCAGTGGACGAACTAGGCTGATGGATGATTAATACGAGTAGCATTAATCATAAGTGAGCACTATTAGTGACGCTGAGGCTTAACGTCTTTGCGTTGTTGTTGTTTTTGTTTTTTTTTATTTTTGCTGGTTGGACTTATGTTGTCTTTATGTTCGATAACATAACACATGGGATTATTGACTTATAATTTCGTATTATTTTCAACTTTATTAATATTTCAGCTGTGCCCGAGAAAAAGGACTTGACAGGCAGACAAGACGAATAACAAACTTCGATGTCTGAGGTTCGGAGCCCTAAAAAACAACAGAATGAAAGTAATGAGTTTGAGAAACCGGCTTCAAAGTTTTCTTTAACCCTTCATATGGCTCTGCCAACCAAAAAAATTACATACAATTTATACATTTTTTTTTTCTTTAAAACCTACACCAATCAGAAATAAATTAATTGGAATGAACTCGATATTTAATCTGTGCCATTGTTATTATTGCTATAACAATAGTAACACAATTTTAAACTGGCAGATGGCTGTGGCTTGAATCTATTTTACGGTTAATCCCATCGCCATCCCACTAATATTATAATTGCGAAAGTTTGGACGTTTGAATGGATGGTACTCCTTCACGCCCTAACTAATAAACTGATTGGATTGAAACCTTACACTATGTAGTTCTAGACCTGGAATAGGACATAGGTTACTTTTTATCCCATAAATCAGTTCTTATGAGATATCAATGGGGTGACAAGTTTCAATAGAAAAGTGTTGTTTTACTCCTTCACACCATATCTTCGAAAACGATTGGGATAAAAATTTGCATAAGTGTGGTTCTATACCTGGAATTGGATACTTTTTATCCCATTAATCAGCTCCCTTAAGATCATTCGATGCGTTTAATGGCTTAATTTTCATTGATACCTGTCATAGAATATTATGTGCTTAATCAAATCAAATCAAAAGAAATCATTTATTATCAGACATCTGTGGCCTATAGATAAATACCTTACAAACTAAAATATATTCAAATACATACAAATACATTACAAAATTAAATCTTCACTTTGAACTGTCCCGTGGCACTTGTCCGCGGAAGCGACAGAACACCACGCCCTGCGGCCAAAATTTTTCCTCCATGACGAGGTGCAGAAAGCAGTTCGGTACTCGCACCACAAACGTCAAATAGTTGACGCTTACGTGTATATGTAAATATTGATAGATTAGATAGGACTATACAAAAACTTAATTAACGCGGGCAAAGCCGCGGGCAAAAGCTAGTTACAAATATATGTACATATTATTATTGCTGCCAGTATGTATTCATTTTTACATGAGCTCATTTCCTGTGCCTTATGAAGGGTTAAAACTTTTTACTGACATTTCGATTAGGTTATTCTTCCTTCTTCCAATATTAGCTCAACTGGGCCTTACCTATCGATTTTGAGGACATAGGACGTAACACTTCAATTTTAGTGGAACCCCAAAAACCAGGTAACTTCAGGTGGCGCGTGCTAATTTCGCAAGATCCACAAGGACGTCAATTTTTCACAATATCCTTCTTTTCTTTCTCAACAAGGTCGGAATTAACAACATCGCAGCGCGAGTACAAGTGGGTTACTATGATTGATCGTTTCAAGTTTTTTTTTGGTTTTTGGTCAACAGACGTAAACCTCTCATAGCGTACAGATATTCTACCTGACGGCGACGGTTTGTCTATGGTTGTAGTAGTGACGTGTACAGATACGCGTGTTTTGTAGCGCTCCCGAGATTACGCACACTATAAAAAGAGCGTGTGCACGCACCAAGGGCGGATCCAGGATTTGGGGGCAAGGTTTATCTCAAAGTAATAACAACGGAAGTTTCTAGGCACCTTAAGCCTTATGGTGCTTTTGGCAAACCCATCTATACGTATGCTGTGTAAAAGTGCACCCAAATCGAATCGAAAAGTTGAGTCAAATAGTCAAATGTATGGAATTCCTGGGTGTTTTGGGGGGGGCATGGCCCCTAAGCCCCCCCCCTGTATCTGCCTATGGCACGCACTACTACAACCATAGCCAAACGGTTATCGTGAGATAAAATATCTGTAACATGTTTATCTGTCTGCTAGTGCTAAGTAAATGACGATTGACCTGGAATTTGGTATTCAGATAAAAAATAAAGAGACCAATAAATAAAAATACTAAAATCACATTCAAATCAAAACTATGATTTTTAAAATAAAATAAAACTATTTTTATTTATTATGTTTTGTAATAAACTAAAACTTAAATAACAATTTATATCTAAACAAATTCACAATTAAAATTAAGTACCTAAAATTAAACTAACATTAGGTTGGCCTTTAATTTTTTTTTCAATGCATGTGCTCGTAAAGGCCCACTTTTTATGCATCAAAACCGAACAGAAAGTCGATTATTTTGCCCTAGGGCTTTATTATTATTTTTTTTTTTAAATTTGATTGCAATGGTTGGCTAACCTGCAGCCTTTCTTGTGTACCATATATGTTATACTTTTTTTCCACTGTTTAACGGCTCTGGATACAATCCTTTTGAGCCAATCATAATTTAAAGTTCACAAGATTATATTTGTTTTCATTTCCTCACACTATGCATTGAAAAACGTAGTATGATACACGGGCGTAAAAGCAATAAATTACTCGGTTACGTTTAAAATCGTCCTCGTAATTTTATTTATTCCTTTGCGCCCTAGTAGCATAAACTACTATTCCCGCTATACACTTCGTCTTTCAATTTCTTTCTGAAATCGTTTGACAGCGAGCATTTTATTAAACAGCACACTGCTAATGATGCTGACAATACTTTCTAAAGACAAAGCAGTAGACATGTTCCAGTTCTACCTTGCTTCGAATTCTCATCGAGTTTGCACCACATTGGTACCGCACCAGGCTTATCTCCGTAACACGATGGAAGCACTCCTCTCTACCGGGCCCTAGGGACTTGGCGTTATGTTTGATGGCACAGTCCCATAAGTTCCGTACTATAGTTCTTATTGCCTTAAGTTAAGTACGAAAATTCATTGACTAGTGAGAAAGAATACGTGGCGCGATACCTATTGCTATTTTATTTCGCAACAGCCATACCGGCACTTAAGAGGTATCCAGTTTTGGTAGATTAGAACATAATGTGGTCGTTAAATTAGGTGTTTATTTCAGTTTTTATTACGTTTAGGTATTGTTCGGCTTGGTTTCATGACGTGACTTTCAATCACACAACATATAGGGAACGAAACACGCAATAACTCATTTCGACACACGGAACATCATATCGTTTTTTTTTTTATTGTATCATAGAAACAGTTATCAAAGTCGCTATTTTTTACACTGACCGGCAGTGACCAAGATAATAATCCGAAACATACTTAAAACTTGAAAAGCAATAGCAAAGTAAGTTTTAAAATGGACGCACTATGTAAAAGAAATAGCAAAGTAGGTCATAGGATGGATGCACTATGTAAAAGCAATAGCAATGTAGGTCAGAGGATGGACGCACTATGTAAAAGCAATAACAACGTAGGTCATAGGACGGACGCACTTTGTAAAAGCAATAGTAAAGCAAGTCATAGGATGGACGCACTATGTAAAAGCAATAACAACGTAGGTCATAGGACGGACGCACTATGTAAAAGCAATAGTAAAGCAAGTCATAGAATGGACGCACTATGTAAAAGCAATACCAAAGTAAGTAGGTCGTAGGATAGACGCACTATGTAAAAGAAACACTAATCATTGATTTATATAAAATACAATTAAAATGTTTTAATTACGTTGTAACAATAACAAAAAAAATGTTTGTGGAAATTGAAATCACAGAGCTTTGGGGTGCATAAAAAGAGGCAATAAGCGTAAACTGAACCACTCGTACAACCACTGATTACTACAAATATGTCGGGTGTATAGTAACGTTCTGTGGGAGTACCATAGACAGTTGTACAAAGGCGGAGGTAGGCATGTATTTATATATGTAACCTATTACTATGTAGTATATAGGATGGGATTTGGTCGGCCGCCTGGATTCGTGCTGGGGGCTCGGTTGGTGATCATTGAACTTTGTTCCGCGGCCCTATTATGTATCTCTAGTTGCCATCTGGACTGGGTGTCTATCATCAAAAACATAGATATACTATCGAATTCCGATTTCCTAAGGATATGTTCGCACTTGAATTGACGACACAGATTGTTAATAGTTCAATACGCACTAAAGGCAATTTTGAAATTTCAGTTTTTATCTATGTTTATGATGATAGGCACCTAGTTCAGTTGGCAACCAAAGATACAGAATAGGGGGGCTGGTCCCTGGCCGGGTCTCTGGTATGGATTCGGGCGGTTGATTGGATTTCACCTTGTATAATAATATTTTACCTATAATTTTAATCGTATATTGCTACATAAATTAAATAAACATTTAATCTAGTTCATGTACATTTATTATTTTATTACATATATTTTTATACGATTAAAATTTGACTTGTTATTTATTTATTTATCGTATGGCATTATACACTGGTTTTTAACTTTTTACTCAGTTTAAGGACTATATTAAAATTTACAACTATTAAGATATTCAATAGCCTCGCTCGAAAGTTTTAGGAAATCTTCGGCTGGTCCATCATATCTCGTAATGGGGCTCTGGAAGACAATGTGGGTTATCGTTTGTTGTGGATGTCAAATTGTGAGACGTGTATTATATATACTTTGAAAATAAACTTTTTGAATTTTGTAAGACCCAATACTGTAGTAAAATATTAGTATATTTGTTATAGTAACAGATTAATTAGTTAAAGCAAAGCACAAAACCTTTTGAATTTTTGAGAAATTCCTTCTATTACAGAAGTTACCAAAAACGATATTTATAACTTTTTGTATGAAAAAAGGGTCAGATGACGTCACACGGTCAGCAATTTTCAAATTTTGTGCCCATTACACTTCGATGCATGTCCCGAGGTTTAATATTTTTAAATCTCAAGTTTCAGTTGCGGAAATTACACAATGTGGACACTAATCGATAATGTAATTCATAATTTTAAAAGAACACTAAAAATATTTAAAAAATATGTTAAATATTACTTTTTATTACTGCATAAACATGAAGTTAAGATTTTTAGTTGTATGGAGAAGGGATTGTCCCCAAATCAGCTAAGCTTGTACAACATTAAATTTTACGAAAAATATGTACCATAGGAATGTGTGTGAATGATGTCAACCTTAAGACGTGATTAGGGGAAGCATTTTATTACATTTCTATACACTTTAAAGGGTAAATACCTTTATTATTAGTTTTAATAAATTGTCCCTGAAAGTGTCCTCATGGTTACTGTCTTTTCATTTACCAATGTTTTGATGCCAAATATTATAAAACTGAACGAAGTTTTCTGTGTTATTTTTATAATGGCAACACCCAGCAATCAGACTAGCCGTCGCCATTTTGATTTATTCAGTCCAAAACAAGTTGCAAGGTCGTCTATTGTTTTGATGTGATATTTTAATTTTGTTGTTCTGTTCAGTTACCAACATATCTCGGTAAGTAAAAAATATTTCAATTAAGACTATTTAGTATTTTGTAACAGTATTTACATTCCATAATTTTTTATAAGAAACTTTGTAGTTTTCCAATTTCATTGTACCAAAATAAATATTTAAATTTGCCAAGGTACAGTTTAAGTTACGTCTCTTCAGTTATTTTTCTCTAGTAACTTATAAGGGGACGAGAAAGTAACTGAATGGACATCTTTAGGGCCTGTTTACGTTGTTTAAATGTGAAGTTTTGTTTTGTTTGTCTGTCTGTCTGTAGAAATAAAAAAAATATATATCTTATTATAAGTATCATAAAAAAGTAATTAAAAAATTCAAAACATTTATTTTGTAATATAGATATAAAGCATACACATATTACACGTTCAAAGTAATTACATTATTAAAATATGAAATTTGAAAAAAAAAAAATGTATTTTCGACACACCCTAATGTACACTCATATGTTTACTGGTAATATATTTTGCAAATTTTTATAAAGTTTTTATAACGTATATTCAGAAAATCTTTGTTCATAAGTTGTTTTTCTTTATTTTTTCAGGTGTATCTAAAAAGAAACTTGACTACTTGATTAAATAAGAACATTAAAATTATTATTTTTTATTCCATTGTAAATAAAGGTTTACAATGTCTTTTCAGTTACCACTGTATCCATTCAGTTATTGTCCCCTTAAAAAGATGTTGTTTAAAATAGAATTAAAAATCAAATATTCAATATCATTCAAACAGAATAAGTAAAAAATATAAAAATTATATTCTTAGATCAAAATAAATTAATAATACACAATTTTTCCCACCAGTTAGAGTGAAAATGAAACTTTCCAAAACTAAAATTGTAGAAAGGTAACTGAATGATATATAATAAAAATTTCTCTATAAATTTATTCTAAACATATCTTATTTTTTATTGTATCTTATTTAATTGTATATTTGGATGATATAATAAATTTCTGTTGAATAAATTTCAATTACTGAACCGATTTTTGGGTGTATGAAGATGGTAACTTAACGGAAAATAAATCTCTCCCTTTCCTGTAAAAAAAATTTTTTTTAATAAGTTCTGTTTATAATCATAATTTTAGACCACTTTTCAGAAAATATAAAATTAAAGTATCTCATTTCATCGAAGAAAATATAAAAAATAGACTATTTCTAAATTAACTTAATTTTTTAGAAGGTGGGCACAAAATTTGAAAATTGCTGACGTAGTATATTATTAGATATATACTAGCTTTTGCTTCCAAAAGCTTTTTTGTTTTTCAATTTTTGTGTAGTACTGACAGTTTTCGGCTATTTTCGGCTTGGCGATTATTTTATCAACACCTCTTACAGATGTTTGTCTACGATAATAATAAAGAAAACCGCATCCAAATATGTTGACTGGTTCTACTGGTTGACAGATAGATGAAGATTCTAAAAACTTTAGTTTTGCCCTCAATAACACATTCCATTAAAATTTTTTCTAAAATATCTAGTGTACAGACAAACACGACTTTTTCTACTTTGTTATTAGTAAGTATACCTTAGATAAGTAAGGCCAAAATTTATTTACAGTTTTAACGTACATACTACATAGGTACCCATCTTCCTGTTTAAAATTTATTTAATTTAGTTGTCTCAATAAAATTTACTTGTATAAGTGTAGGTGTACTTTTATTATAAAAATAAATATTAATTATCATTTTCAATCATAAAAGCGATAATAAATATAACTTATATTATATGATTACTTATTTACATATCTAGTGAATATTACAAACATATCTAAGTTAATTTTATACTTTAACTCGAATATATTTAAAAATCTGGGCAAGTGGGTGGGGCCACGCGTAGCGTAGGGTTCCGTAGTTACCCGTCACAATATATGGATTTAGAGGGTGGCTTTTTGTTTGATACCATGAACATGTAAATTAATTTTCACAAAACAACTTAAATAACGATAAAAAATCTCAACTAAAATAAACAAATACGCCATAAAACATTAGTAAAAGAGCAAGCGAAGTTCTCCGAGTCTACTTGACCGTGTATGTATACCGTTTGTTTGTATGTATGTATGTATGCATGTTTGTCCGACGATAACTGAAGTATCGTTGATCGGAACTTCGTGAAATTTCGTAAGCAAGTAAATGAGACAAAAATTATTTTCAATTTCGAACATGAGCCAAATCGGTCAAGGGATTGCTGAGATATGGGGTTGGGGGTCCGTGAGTTCACAGTTCGGGGCGAACTACTAGTATTAAATAAAATATTTTATTATTACAATATATTATTTTAAAAGGAATTTGTACGAAATGTTCTTTTATATGTTGGTCGACTGTTACTCGTTAACTTGTAAAACTTACTTAGCTGTGATAGTTTTCCTTTTAACTTCATTATACTTGTTTAGCTGGGATTTTTTTCACATATCCAAAAGCAACCGTTTAGCTGGCAGGGGGGGGACACTTTGACTCCAACAAAAATTAGCACTTTAAATCTTAATATTTCGCACACGCATCGAAAAATGGTTTTTACGTGGTTTTTACACACCAGCAATATTTTTAAACGACCTATCCAACAACATTCCACACCACGGGATAGCCGAGAAAAAATGTATCCCCACTATACGTGTAGGAGAGGATCCCTAAAAATATATTTTTTCAAGATTTTATTTTACTACTTTATCGGCATGATTAATAATGTATACCCATACAAAATTACACCTTTCTGGTACTAAGAGTCTCTGATCTAATGCGCGGACAGACAGACGGACAGACGGACATGGCGAAACTATAAGGGTTCCTCGTCTCCTACGGAACCCAAAGAATTATCAAATAGGACTACAGAAAAAGCATCTGTCTGAGATTAAATATAAATAGGTATACCTGACTGAGTAGTCATACAAAGAGCATGACAAGTTTTTTAAACCTAGCTCTGGTTCTCTACCGTATCCCTTTAAATAGTGGTCATTTATTCACATTCCAGACCTTCTAATCCAAAACACTGACCAGTAAAAGGCCTGCATTTGTATTATAAACATAACCCACCCTTATTTTGGTCTAATTTTGCCATTGCCACCAAATAGCGGCACTAGTTTAGTTACAAAACATCTCTATTGCTTTAATAATAAGGTTGATCTTTAATTGACAACGGAAACATTGGCAAAACTGATAAAATAGAATTAGCATACAAATTGAAGCAGTCTGCGGAGAAAGTTTCACGGGTTCTTTATAAAACACGTTTCGTTCTAAGTGGCAAATCTGTTTTTTACTGTGGATTTTTCATTTATTTCGCCATTTGATAGTATTCTTTCATCGTATGTTAATAGATTTTGATACGTTGTCAGTATAGATGGATAGATCTTTCTGCTGTAGGTGTCCATCAAATATGGTTAAAGTTGCGGTGGTCGATGTTTCTTTCCAAATATAGGGAAAATGGAATGATTTATCGTTTGTCATAAATTTACAGTCATGGAAATTGTATCTTGTCTTCTACTGAGAGAACACTTAGATTACAATATATAATATATTATAATCTGCTTTTATTTATCTAAAAAATTGGACAATAATAGAATATAATTACTTTGACGCCTACAAGGGTGTATGTAAAACGAAGTGGTTATATTGTCTTTGGGTGTATGTACCGGTTTTATAGACGCCAAGCTCTTCCCTTACAGGGTTTTTAGATATAAAAAATATAAAAATAAAAAGAGGATACAAAAAACAAACACAAAGAGCATGCAGGTTAACTTATAATATAATGAATAAATAAATCAAGAACACGTGAGAGGGTAGGTCTGTGTGAAGAATGAGCGTGAGAATGAGGGTGTGTGAAGGAATGAGAGGGTGTATGTGTAATGTGTGTTTGTGTACTTGGCGTTGCTCGCGTTGTTACCGTTTCTCTCGTATCCGTGGGAATTTCTTAAAATCCCTTCTTAGCGGATGTCTTTCTTGACCTACAGTCCAAATTTCATGTTCCTAGGTCCAGCCGTTAGATCTGGGCGTTGATAGATAAGTCAATCAGTCTGTAGATAGACCATGGTTGTTGTAACCAGTATTGATAAGTTTTTTTTCACTTTTCATTAACAAAGGAAAGCGTGTCGATGAAAACTAGGATGATAGACGCTCGCCTAGAGAGACCAGAAAAAAATTGAGAAACCACTCTCCTAGGTATGGCTTCGACAAGTCACTTGCTACTTACTACACATACGTCGGCTAAATTAAAGGTATAATTAAAAAAGGTATAAAAAAAGGTATTACTAAATTTAGTAAAAAACAGAAAAAAATTATAGAATTAAGTTCCGCTTTGTAATTCCAAGCTCCAATCTGATCCAACTAAAAGTACGAATTCCAAACTTTCCTTCTATCGGTTCTTTTATAAACAAAAATGTACAAAACCGAGTATTAACTGACCATCCCCCCCACCCTCACCAAATGGTCTGTGAAAATGGGTTGAAATAGGATTTTCCTTTTTTTCACATTTTGGAGATCCGTCAAAAGATGAAACCTTTAAGTGAATTCGGTTACATACATTAAATCATATTAAGATGTGTTAATTCGAAAACCATTTCATGATTTAGGTTTAATAGGCCGTATTTTCGAACTTGTGGTCGAAAAAACCTCATGATGATGAATATTCTTACGAAAAAGCTGCAAATTCCATTTGCCTTCGTGTGACGTCACTTGAGAAATGGTTGTTTATAAATGTGTCCTTTGCTATCAGGATAAATTTAAAATAATTTGCTTCCGACTGATTTGACAGGTGGATGACAGATGAGTACACAGACAGAGACAAACCACTTTTTTATAAGCAATCACACATCACAATCAGATAATGTCTAAAATTCTGAAGTGACGTCATATCGGCCAATTCTTTTAAAAAAAATAAAAAATAATGGTTAATTTATTTACCAAAATAATGAAAACTGTCCTAAAATGACGTATATACCCTGTAAAAAAAAAATGAAAAAAAATATTTTATAAATTAAGCTATGGGAATTGTACCCGTTTTGCCGTTGGTCAAGTTTGAAGACTTTAAAATTAAACTTGTTGTCTAAACCGGAAACACTGTAGAAAGGCATTTAGTTGATGTGTGAACCTGGGTTTAGCTACAGGCAGTTGCGTATCGGTCATTTCTCTGTTACCGACTTACGTAGATTTGCCGGAAGTTTAAGGCGCCTCTTCCCAGCGTCATCCGAAAATGACTCTATTGATAAAGTTATTTCTTTCAAACGGCGTGTTTAAAAATTATGAAAATATATATATAGGTATTTTTATTTAAACTATAAAGAACAACTTCATTCTAAGAGATTATTCTCCCGTATAAGAAACAGCATGAAAATATTGTTCAAAGTCAAGCTATTTTTAGACTAAAATTAAGTAAAATTGGTTATTTCTTTGAAACCAACAATGGTATTTGTATGGTTATTGCACTAAAACACTAGAAAAATATCGCTTAGAAAAAATATGAGAAAAATTTATGACTTTTTTTGCCGACCATCAATCACGTCTATGAGCAAAATAATTATTTTCTCCTATTTTGCGCTATCCGGAGACCCAGCGACGTCGTAATGCAATGCGCGCTGATATGAACGTTATTTCAATATAGTTTCTGTCGATATTTGTACCGACACAGGTCGACTCAAGGTCGATGGCGGCTACCTACCCCTTAATAAAAAAGAGTAATTATTTATTAAAGCATCAAAGGCTCACTTTGTTAGTAAAACTGTGTTAGTAAGAAAATTGTACAATATAAAATGAAAAAATTTAATTTAATTAATTTCTCGTCTGCTTTCACTCTCCCACTTATTGGGCAGTGCCCTTCATCTTAGGTCTCATCGAGGCTTCTTATCGGGCACAGAGGTGGCCAATTGGATTAAAAAAAGGTAAGTTAATTTGACCTCACACACGGTATTCAATATGTACAATAGTACCATTTAAATAATGCGCATAGGAATCTTCGCCGCTATTCTGCAAATTTCGTATTTAATTATGCTTATAATATATGTTTTACCTATCATTTTAATCGTAAATATATCGCTACATAAATTAAATAAACCTTTAATTTAGTTCATGTACATTTATTATTTTTCAATGCATGTGCTCGTAAAGGCCCACTTTTTATGCCTCAAAACGGAACAAAAAGTCGATTATTTTGCCCTAGGGCTTTATTATTATTATTTTTTTTTTATTTATTTACAATGGTTGGCTAACCTGCAGATTTTCCTGTGTACCATAGATGTTATACTTTTTTTCCCACTGTTTAACGGCTCTGGATACAGTCCTTTTGAGCCAATTATAATTTAAAGTTCACAAGATTATATTTGTTTTCATTTCCTCACACTAAAAATTCAAAAAGTTTATTTTGCAAAGTAGGTATATATAATACACGTTTCACAAGTCAAATTTAAATCTTATAAAAATATATAATAAAAAAAAAATAAAAAAAAAAAATATGTTTATTTGCAACCAAAAAGATAATATGTATACAAAAATATTTTATGCACTATTTCTATATTATTTGACAAGTGTGTCTTTTGTAAACTCTAATCCCCACATTAGGATTCCCTGGGTTGTGGGAAATTAGACCCTTCCTGGTGAGTCTGACGATAATAAATTTATAAAATATTTAAAAGTAACATAACATTAAAACATTAAAAAAGTAACAGAAGAGACAAAATAAAACTAGTTGAGTAATGTATGACGTGTGAGTGATGATTGTATGTGGAATGTTATTAGAGTGTGTGTGAAAGGGTGAGTAAAATAGAGTGTGTTATATGAAAGTGTATGCCTGAGTTTTGAAATACTTGATACTCACAGACCGGTACAAGTGTGTTAGGATTTATGTGTCAATTTTAAGGATATCCTCGGTTTGTTCGTAATCTAAGGGGGAGAGCCAATCGTGTAGAATTTTTTTGCATGGGTAACGTGTTAGATGAAGAAGGGATAGGGTATTATTTGTCCTTGAATATAGAAAGGGACCTAAGAAAGGGGAAAATTTTTGAGCAAAGCTTGTATTCGTTACGGGGGTTCTCCATGTGACACGGCGGGAGTCATGAACACTTTTATGGGTTGTAACTAGAGCGGTTTTATGGAACTTTAAGACTACTGCTATGATGTATAGCTGCCGAACCCGCAAGAGCTTGGATTCATGATACAGTGAGTTAGTTGCATAGCGGAAAGGTTTGTTGAAAGCAACTTTTAGGAGGGCTCGCTGTGCACGTTCTACTGTGATAAAGTGAGTTTTACAGGCTCCTCCCCAAACAGCCAAACAGTATCTTAAAATGGATTGGCAAAGCGCTGTGTACACAAATATCTTCGTTTTGTCATCAGCAGCCCGTCGCAACTTTTTGAAAATGTGCATTAGCTTTCTCACCCTGCCACTGATCACCTCAATCTGTTTTTTCCACGATAGTTTCTCGTCGATCATAATGCCAAGGTATTTTACAAAGGGAACTTGTTCAAGAGTTGGGCAATCACATGGCAAATTGTTTTGGGAGATGCAAGAGTGCAGCCTGATTTTGACAATTTCTTTGGGAGCAGTTCGTTGAGTAATTCGGAAGCAAATTATTTTTGTTTTGGAGGCATTTAAGGTCAATAAGTTTTGTCGAAGCCATGACGCAACTATCCGTAAACCCTCCTGGGCCACATCAATGTAATAAAATAATAAATGTACTTGAACTACTTAGATTAAATGTTTTTTTAATTTATGTAGCAATATATATACGATTAAAATTATAGGTAAAATATTATTATACAAGGTGAAATCCAATCAACCGCCCGAACCCATACCGGAGACCCGGCCAGGGTCCAGGAACAGGTTCAATGATCACCAACCGAGCCCCCAGCACGAATTCAGGCAGCCGACCAAATCCCATCCTATATACTACATAATAATAGGTTACATATATAAATACATGCCTACCTCCGCCCATTCGATTAGTCTTGCTAAGAAGAACGGGCAAGAAACTTGGCAAGATCATGTCTTTTTTTTTTTAACATAAACTTATACTATACATCAAATTACTTATATCTACTTTAACCAAGGGATAAGAAAATACAAGACATTACTGCAGACAGACAGACCGACACTATGCATTGAAAAACGTAGTATGATACACGGGCGTAAGAGCAATAAATTACTCGATTACGTTTAAAACACTCGCTACGCTCGTGTTTTAAATCGTCCTCGTAATTTATTCCTTTGCGCCCTTGTAGCATAAACTACTATTATTACATATATTTTCTTTATTAGATTAAATTTGACGTGTAAAAAGTGTATATATCTATACCTGCTTTGCAAAATAAACTATTTGAATTTGAATTTGCTTTCTAAACAGTCCATGACAGATAGTGCACGTCTAAACAGTTCATGACAGATAGTGCACGTCTAAACAGTCCATGACAGATAGTGCACGTCTAAACAGTCCATGACAGATAGTGCACGTCTAAACAGTCCATGACAGATAGTGCACGTCTAAACAGTCCATTACAGATAGTGCACGTCTAAACAGTCCATGACAGATAGTGCACGTCTAAACAGTCCATTACAGATAGTGCACGTCTAAACAGTCCATGACAGGTAGTGCACGTCTGGTCGGTCGGTTATAGATTTTTGTGCGCATTCAATCTGTGGCAGATTTGTACGTAATCTCATTGTCACGGTCTCGATAGAGTTCCTCACATAATGGCTAATCATGTTGTCCTTGTTATAACTATAAGGCTATTTTTTATAATAGAGCCTTAAAAAATTAGGGTGCACTAAACTATACAGTTAGATTAATTGGCGGAACCCACATAAACGTGATATTGTTTTACGGTGTACTATGGAATGTTCATTATTTTATACGACTGAATTCCTTCTGAGGACGTGCTGAAAATCATAAATATTACCTTATAAAATTATAACGGACGCCTGCAACTTCGTCTGCGTACATTTGACATTTAAGGGGGCCTTATATCAATTTAATTTTTTTCTGATTAATTTTAAACCATGAAATTGTTAATTTATTCTTAATTTATTTCTATTGTACAATTTTTAATATTATTTGTAAAATGTATGTGTTGTGTAACTATGGTCTATAATTGGCTGAATTAAACGATTTTATTATTATTATTATAACTGTAATATTTTATGTCTGAAAAAAAAAATATATCTTACGTACATTCTTTCTGCAGATTTTTTGCGGTTCAAAACGCGATACGTTATACTTTGCTTGATCGAAAAAAATCCGAAACTTGGTCTATTTTTCATGTTTTTTTTGTTTTATCTAAACCAAAAGCAAATCCAGACATTATATAGAATGTACGGAACCTTCAGTATGCAGTTCTCACTTGCACTTTACCTTTTTTAATCCTCATTGCACTGCCTTTGCCTACGACCGTTCGTTGAAATAATTCGTCCCAAGCTATTTGTATGCTAATGAATCTACAACCATTTTTATCTGTGTTTGCATTTGGTTCGAAATTCAGTGTTTATATAGCCAAATAAGTTTGTAGAGAGATTTCAATTTTGGAATCAGCCGTTTACTTTGCGGGTCTAAATTATAAAAAGTTTGGAAATGGTTATGAATTTTCTTTTTTAGGGTTCTGTACGCAAAGAGTGCCAAACAGAACCCTGTTACTTAGCCTCCGCTGTCTGTCCGTCCCTTGGACGAATAAAGTCCGTCCGTACGTCCGTCTGTGACACAGATCTACAGCTTCAGCCGTTGTAGGTAGCTAGATGAAGTTTTCACGGAATATGCTTTGCTAATGGCCTCTATCAAAAAGTTCCAGAAATTTAAACCAAAAAAGGTTGGGCTGGGCGTTGCTGAGTCAGTCAGTGAGTGAGTCAGGAACTGCTCTTAATATGTATATGATAATTTTAAATGTTTATAATTTTTTTTATTGTCAAAATCTTACAAAAAGTCATTGTAAAATGACATTACATTTTGCAGTAGCAAATAGCGTACGGCCTTTGTCAGGCGTATTACCAATCAGGGCACACAACAAAGAGACGGATTGAATTCTACCGACTGAATTAAGAGGCTTTTGTGGTTTCAGCAATTTGAATACCATTTCAGTGATAGACACAATTAGACTGTCATATTGCGGGGATTTGTCTACATTAAAATAATAATACGTAATTATGACCAAATTCTCGATGGGGTGTCAGTTTTTCCGAGTATGAACTGTGTAGAGTAGCCACAAAATAACCACTTACAGAAGGTTTACTCCGCACAACTAGCGAAAACAGGCGCACGCACACATAGACGCGTACGTACGACGATCTCGGAGATATTCGGGTGAATGCCAATACGAAATTCTGCCGAGATCATCATACGTACGCGTCTCTGCATGTGAGCTTCTGTTTTCGCTCCGTCGTCGAGTCGGCCTTCTGGTAGTATCTTTATTTTGTGGTGTATGTACCAATCCACACTTTGTTTCAACGACGGTTATGACGTATCAGCATGACGGTTGGTTGTGAGCCCTATCGCTGTCCTTTTGGCACAAATATGTACAGCTTAATTTTAAATGTCAGTCGCTTAAATTTGTTTTTCTTTTTACGAAGTTAAAATTAAAAAAAATTTGGTCTGTGGCAATTCACGCCAATAGTTCAGTATAAGTTAGATTTCTAAATCAACACTTTGAAATTAAATGCACAATTAGTCACGATTTTGTCGAAACGAGCTAAAAATACTGTTTAAAGTTTGTTTCGACCAAATAATGGCTAATTGTGCATTACATTTCAAGCTGTTGATTTATAAACCTAACTTATACTGAACTATTGGCGTGAATTGCCACAGACCAATATCTTTTCCTCATTAAATTTCTTAACTAGAAAAACAAAGTTAAGTTGTGCACTCTGTACCGAGTGACTGATGTTTAACCTTAACCTGACTTTCGACTTTCAAGACCGAACACAAAATGTGCCCCAACGGGATTTGAAACCACGACTCCGAATTAGTGTCTAAGACTTTCGAACCGCTAGACCACAGAAGGCGGTCTATACATTTATTGTATCCATCCATCAGCCCGGTTCGTCCAATGGACATAGGCCTTTCCAAGATTTCGCCACTCTTGGCGGTCATCCTGGAAAAAGCCATACTCACACATGCTGGGCTGGCGGGTTGATGTTCGTGATGCCGAAACCCTCGCACCGTGACGCCGCGCCGCTGCCCGTCACCAGTCTGTTTTGTACATAATAAAGGCCGGCTATTATATAAACGTAACACGCTCCTCTTTGCTCCACTCGTCGTTCAACCCGTTTTTAATTTTTGGTGAACGACTTTCGATGTTGGCTTTTTAGAAAATGGCAAAGTCATTTTACAAACGGCGGGCATTTTTCAATTTACTGAACGGCAAATTGCAAAACAGCGAGCGTTTAGAAACTGATGAGTAAAATTGTGATATGTGTAGTGGAATTGTGATTGAGTAAAGTGGTGATATATGGTAGTGGAAGTGTGATTGAGTAAAATGGTGGTAGGTATGTGTAGTGGAAGTGTGATTGAGTAAGATGGTGATACGTGTAGTGGAAGTGTGATTGAGTAAAGTGGTGATATGTGTAGTGGAAGTGAGATCGAGTAAAGTGGTGATATGTGTAGTGAAAGTGTGACTGAGTAAAGTGGTGATATGTGTAGTGGAAGTGAGATTGAGTAAAGTGGTGATATGTGAAGTAGAAGTGTGACTGAGTAAAGTAGAAGTGTGACTGAGTAAAGTGGTGTTATCTGTAGTGGAAGTGTGATTGAGTAAAGTGGTGGTATCTGTAGTAGAAGTGTGATTGAGCGAGATGGTGATATGAGTAGTGGAAGTTTGACTGAGTAAAGTAGAAGTGTGACTGAGTAAAGTGGTGGTATGTGTAGTGGAAGTGTGGTGATATGTGTAGTGGAATTGTGATTGAGTAAAGTGGTGATATATGGTAGTGGAAGTGTGATTGAGTAAAATGGTGGTAGGTATGTGTAGTGGAAGTGTGATTGAGTAAGATGGTGATACGTGTAGTGGAAGTGTGATTGAGTAAAGTGGTGATATGTGTAGTGGAAGTGAGATTGAGTAAAGTGGTGATATGTGTAGAGGAAGTGTGACTGAGTAAAGTGGTGATATGTGTAGTGGAAGTGATATTGAGTAAAGTGGTGATATGTGTAGTGGAAAGTGACTGAGTAAAGTTGAAGTGTGACTGAGTAAAGTGGTGTTATCTGTAGTGGAAGTGTGATTGAGTAAAGTGGTGGTATCTGTAGTAGAAGTGTGATTTTGTGAGATGGTGATATGAGTAGTGGAAGTGTGACTGGGTAAAGTAGAAGTGTGACTGAGTAAAGTGGTGTTATCTGTAGTGGAAGTGTGATTGAGTAAAGTGGTGGTATCTGTAGTAGAAGTGTGATTTCGTGTGATGGTGATATGAGTAGTGGAAGTGTGACTGGGTAAAGTAGAAGTGTGACTGAGTAAAGTGGTGTTATCTGTAGTGGAAGTGTGATTGAGTAAAGTGGTGGTATCTGTAGTAGAAGTGTGATTTCGTGAGATGGTGATATGAGTAGTGGAAGTGTGACTGGGTAAAGTAGAAGTGTGACTGAGTAAAGTGGTGGTATCTGTAGTGGAAGTGTGATTGAGTAAAGTGGTGTTATCTGTAGTGGAAGTGTGATTGAGTAAAGTGGTGGTATCTGTAGTAGAAGTGTGATTGCGTGAGATGGTGATATGAGTAGTGGAAGTGTGACTGAGTAAAGTAGAAGTGTGACTGAGTAAAGTGGTGGTATCTGTAGTGGAAGTGTGATTGAGTACAGTGGTGGTATCTGTGGTAGAAGTGTGATTGAGTGAGATGGTGATATGAGTAGTGGAAGTGTGACTGAGTAAAGTAGAAGTGTGACTGAGTAAAGTGGTGGTATCTGTAGTGGAAGTGTGATTGAGTAAAGTGGTGGTATCTGTAGTAGAAGTGTGATTGAGTGAGATGGTGATATGAGTAGTGGAAGTGTGACTGAGTAAAGTAGAAGTGTGACTGAGTAAAGTGGTGGTATGTGTAGTGGAAGTGTGATTGATTAAGATGGTGATACGTGTAGTGGAAGTGTGATTGAGTAAAGTGGTGATATGTGTAGTGGAAGTGATATTGAGTAAAGTGGTGATATGTGTAGAGGAAGTGTGACTGAGTAAAGTGGTGATATGTGTAGTGGAAGTGATATTGAGTAAAGTGGTGATATGTGTAGTGGAAGGTGACTGAGTAAAGTAGAAGTGTGACTGAGTAAAGTGGTGTTATCTGTAGTGGAAGTGTGATTGAGTAAAGTGGTGGTATCTGTAGTAGAAGTGTGATTGCGTGAGATGGTGATATGAGTAGTGGAAGTGTGACTGAGTAAAGTAGAAGTGTGACTGAGTAAAGTGGTGGTATCTGTAGTGGAAGTGTGATTGAGTAAAGTGGTGGTATCTGTAGTAGAAGTGTGATTGCGTGAGATGGTGATATGAGTAGTGGAAGTGTGACTGAGTAAAGTAGAAGTGTGACTGAGTAAAGTGGTGGTATCTGTAGTGGAAGTGTGATTGAGTACAGTGGTGGTATCTGTGGTAGAAGTGTGATTGCGTGAGATGGTGATATGAGTAGTGGAAGTGTGACTGAGTAAAGTAGAAGTGTGACTGAGTAAAGTGGTGGTATCTGTAGTGGAAGTGTGATTGAGTAAAGTGGTTACCACCGTGAGATGGTGATATGAGTAGTGGAAGTGTGACTGAGTAAAGTAGAAGTGTGACTGAGTAAAGTGGTGGTATCTGTAGTGGAAGTGTGATTGAGTAAAGTGGTGGTATCTGTAGTAGAAGTGTGATTGAGTGAGATGGTGATATCAGTAGTGGAAGAGTGATTGAGTAAGATGGTGATATGTGTAGTGGAAGTGTCATTGAGTAAAGTTGTGATATGTGTAGTGGAAGTGGTCTAAAGTGGAGTAAAGTGGTCTGTGTCCACTGAAATAATTTACGATTTTATCTCCGACACAACCCATTTTTTTTATATGCTTCTCTTATTTCGTGTACAATCTGTGTTGGTTGCCTGGTAGAAAATTCTTCACGCATTAAGTCCGCTAATTTGTAATTTTAAGTTGTGCAAAAATAATTTATGATGATAGTGACGTTTCAAATCTTCTATGTCCATCTCGTCGTGTTCGAGAAAGAAAGCAATGGCAAGAGCAACATTTCCTAAGACCCCGGACAAAGTGCAAAAAAATGTCTGTCATGTATGTTATTACGTGTTGGATGACATGAAACAATTTGTAAAAAATACAAATGGTGTAAATTTTTCATGAATAAAACCCCCTTTTTGGGTTGATACGAAAGCAAAACATTCTTTTTGTTTTTCTATCTTAGGTTTAACCTGGGCGCATAAAATATTTGTGGCAATGTCCAGACAAAACGTCCACACCATACTATCCGATGCCCATTACATACCATAAAACCATGGAAACAACCATCACGCCAATAAAAAGTCACCTTTTTTGCGGAAAAACCCGAAAAATCGCTTTCCATGTCACTGAGTTCCGTAAAGTTGCTTTAACCACCACTGTAATAAGAATCCTGTTAAAATCTTGATATCCAGCCGCATAGGGGTCATTTTTGATTGGCAAACATGTTTCGACTGTGGTTGTTACTACCGTTGTTTTTTATGTGTCGATAGAGACTCGATTCACGAGTATAGTCTTATTGATTTCGAATAAAAGTGTCATAGTAATATTGATATTTGTAAATAAAGGCATCAATTATTGTGTTGCGCATACTTGGTTGAAAAAGGAAGTTATTATTTCAAGTTCTGGTGGGAAATAATTAATAAATATTTTGCCTGCATGGACAGAATCCTTCAATGATATATTTAGACCCCCTAGAAGTAATTCGGGGGAGAGTAAGAGGACAGAATCCTTCAATGATATATTTAGACCCCCTAGAAGTAATTCGGGGGAGAGTAAGAGAACAGAATCCTTCAATGATATATTTAGACTCCCTAGAAGTAATTCGGGGGAGAGTAAGAGGACAGAATCCATGAATGATATATTTAGACCCCCTAGAAGTAATTCGGGGGAGAGTAAGGGGACAGAATCCATCAATGATATATTTAGACCCCCTAGAAGTAATTCGGGGGAGAGTAAGAGGACAGCTCACAGGAAAAAAACCAGGAGGCCCACAATGCCTGGGACCGATGGATGGCGGTGTAGGGATGGCCTAATAGCCGGGCCTTATATGGAACAGACTGCAGGCAGCGGCGTCACTGTGCGAGGGTTCCGGCACCGCGCTCACCAACCCGCCTGCCCAGCGTGTGTGAGTATGGCCAATTCTTCCAGGATGACCGCCGGGAGTGGCAAAGTCTGAAAGGAAAGGCTGATGTCCAGCAGTGGACGAACTAGGCTGATGAATGATGATGGATGATACATCAGATTAACTTATTTTTTGTCTTTTCTTCGAATTATTCCGTAACACACGATAAATAACAAAAAAATAATAAGAAACAAATATTCTACATGTTTCGATAGATGGAGCATGATCGCGCCTTGTGAAATAAGGGTTAGCTACAATTGATTGCGTGTAATCGAGGAAAATCGGGCACTTCCAATTTTAACCCCTATTGCAATGATCATAAGAGAGAAATGTGGACAAATATATACGTGCGGGATGTAAAAAAAGGGCATACATTTCTCCCGCAAATCACATGCTCCAAAAATCCCATCGGTTCCTTGACTAAACCACTTATACTCTTATTTGACTCTTATTTTCCTCTCTTAAAGGTGATTTTTAATGGACTTAGCTTCTTAAGTTATATTGGTCAGTTAGTACGATACATTCACGGAAAATAAAATAATCATTCAAGGATAATCACGGGACAGCTCGCTAATTTTTTAATCCAAATTTGTTTGTGCCGTAGGATTTCCGCTTAGCAGGCCACCTGCGACGAGTTTTAAGGGTACCACTGGAAAATGTAAACCTAATTAAGGCGTTACAACATGCGAAAATTTAGTTGCTAGAATAATTATAGAAAATGTGCTCAAGTAAATGTCTAGAAATAGCAATGAATTATTTTTACATAGTATAGTTTTAGTTTATACTATAAGTTGTGACTCCTTGATGGAACTTCCTTCAATGTTAATAAAAGTTTTCTTGTACGCGTTACACTATTTTATTTATGTAATTATTGCGACTAGTTTCATCTATTTGACATCGTCGGGGTAATTGGAAGAGGTAACCAAAAAAATATTTTAGATTTTCAAAGTTTTTACAGAAACCAATAGAAACTTTGCGATCCAATACATAAGTAATAAGGTTTTTTAAATAACTATTTTTGAATAATAATTTTTAAATTAAGTGTTCTGTTTCAATTAATTAGAAAAAGGCAGGTTTTTCACAATCTGGCTGCGAAACCGATATCATTTTTAGGGTTCCGTAGCCAATAACAAGGATACTATACTAATCATGATAAGAAATTTCGTAACATTTAAATTCTAATTTGTAATTTTATAATGATTTTATCTGCATGACATTTTATATTTTTATTTTTTTGAAATATTTAAGTGTTTTGTTTTGATGGTAATGAAATCTCAATGTTAATTTTAATTTAAATAATTGTAAATATGAATCTCTGTTTTTCGAAATAAAAATATTGAATTAATTAATTTATTTGTACTACACTATTCTATACTATATACTAGACTTATATAGTATAGGTACATTTTATGTGTGAAACTTTGCTGCGCGTCGACTGTCCCGATGGTAGAAGCACCCTATATGTATATTTTTTACTCGGTTTTTCAAATTTGTGTCAGATTTTTTTTTCGAAATAATTGGATGTTTTTTTTATTTTTAGGGTTCCGTATACAAAGAGAAAAGCGAAGTCCTATTAATGTCAGTCTGCTGTCTGTCCGTCTGTCCGTATGTCACGAGTCTTTACCTCGTAAAGGGAATTAGATGGAGACCTGAAATTCGGATATTTTGTGTAGAATTTTGACTCAAATTGTAGCTTTAGGGTTCCGCACCCAAATACTTGACCAACTTAATTTTGCAGTTTTGTTTTATACATTTTGTGGGTTATGAAAAGTTTGTAAATTTTGTTCAAATTGTTTAGATCTATTAACTTTTTTGAATAGAGTCCTACTCACACTTTACCGATTTTTTGTAATTTATGACAGATCGTTTTCAATAAAATAATCCTTATAATATTTATTTTTATTTTTATTATGTCTATGTAGTATATTTTTGATTTATTAACAGAAACATAAAAACTTAAATAACATGAAATAAAACTAAAATTAAACCTTACAAATTTACCTATAAAACTAAAATGTCTCCTAAAGTAAAATTAAACTAAGTAAAAAATGTTGGCCAGATCGCCGCCGTCTTGTGGCAGGGTTCCCAGAATGCTGGCAGCATTTCCTCTTTGGATTGCCAAACTAAGGCGTTGTCCAAAGTATGCGCCAGCTTTTGGGTCCCCCGAAACGTCAACCAGCCGAGAGGAAATTTCTTTAAAAAGACATTTAGCCTCTTGACCCCATGGCCCAAGGGTTTCGACTCCAAAAGGCGCAAACGCGTACTCCGAACTGAGCTCTGCATATTTGCGCCTTTTGGATCCCTCGGCCGCTGCCGCTGCTGCGCCAGCCCTGGCAGCCGTGACTTGGATGTGGGACGCAGCAAGAGTATCAACGCATGTTGCGTCCCACACCAGTGACTTGCCGTATTTCCAAGGAATGATTGTCATACCGTCGGGCCTCTTGCCATCGCTGCGTGCAAGGCCTTTCGGCTCTAGGACAGCTGACACGCCGACGGTGACAAAGGCCCTCCGGATGACATCATTAAGGCTGGCATGCCGCGACAAGCGACCAGCACTACGTTGGCAAGATAGGCCGTGGTGCCCAAGCTGGTTGACGTTGGTGCCACACCGACAGCGATGTGGCTCGTTTGTCCTTGCGCCGAGCCGCAAGCTGACGGCCAGAGTAAATGTTACTCTGTCCAGCTGGGTGCCGATTTTCACAGATGGTAACGCGTGTAGCCAATAACCTGATTCCTGCTCGCCAGAAGCAAGGAGACGAGCTCGATCTACAGAGTCGGTAGCAGTTTCCAGCAGGTGTTTCTGTATCTGGTTGCAGATTGGCTCGTCCCATAATCTTTGGGAGTTTAAGTCGGTGGGCAGATCCTCACCGGGACAGGCAAGCGTCCATGCATCTCTGGCCTCCACAAAGCACGAAGCCTCAACATCACTAAGTGATGGGCGTATTAGGGTACCATAGAGGTCATTCGTACTGTGAACGGAGGACAGGAAGGCAGGGAGCGCTACACTAGAAATTTTGCGGATCCCCAGGCCACCATGTCGAACTGGAAGGGTGGCTTGGCTCCAGCAACGGTCTGTGAGTGAGCAGTTTAATATTGTCTCTAGGGCCTTATGAAGGGTATTGTCAAAAATAATAAGGAGCGTTTCATGTTTCCAGAGAGGGCAGCACCGGAGGACATATGTTAATTTGGGTACAAAAAGACAGAAACGAATTATAAACAGCGCAATATGCGGATTGATTTTGGTCAGACGGTCGGAAATTCCATTAAATTTAGCTATCTGCTCACTCACATAGCCAGGGATTGAATCACTTAGGACCGGAGCTCCAAGGAGGCGCAGCGAATCGTTGTCTAAATTTTTTATATTAGGCGCTATACTGTTAAATTTCTTAATAATTTCATCTTTTTTTAATGACGTTACAGAATTTGAAATAAACAGTTCACATTTAGAAAAATTTATTTCTAGACCAATATCTTTAAATATGTCAATTAGGTATTCCAGGTCATTAAAAACAGATGTAGCGTCGCCTCCAATAGTTCCGTCATCTAAGTACCAAACGTTGAATTTTGAATTTAGTGATGTTATGATCGGATTGATAGCTAAACTGAAAATTGCGGGTCCTAGAGGGTCGCCTTGCTGACAGCCAACTGCGGATTGAAGTAAGTGATTTTTATATATTAAATTCGATGGTTTTCCATAACACTGGTACATATAACTATAAATCGCGGGTGTATTGTTTTTTATTTCGGTCAGCAAGGCTCCTCTGTCCACCGAGTTAAAGGCATTCTTGACATCAACCTTCAGCAGAACCTCGCCCGCATCATGCTCAAGGAAGGTGCGGGCTGCGTGAACAGCAGCCTCGCAACCTCCCTTGCTTCCGAATCCTAATTGAACAGGTTGAAGTTTTGGCGTTAGGTTGTTTAGGATATTTTTGCAGCATATTTTAGATGCCAATCGACGAAAAGTATTTCCCACTGCGATAGGTCGAATACCCCCATCTTTTTTTTTAAGGGCACACAGATTTGCTCCATAGAGCAAATCCGTGATATCCTCACACACCTTGCCTGAAAGCATCAGATTCACAAGCTGTGTGATGCCCTCCAGAAGGGTTCGACCGGTGGGCCCAGTGGCGCCGCATAATAGATCTTTCAAATGTTGAGGGCTTATCCCATCTAGGCCACCAGCCGATCCGTTCCTGAATGACATGACTGCAGCTAACGTCTCATTAACTAAGGCCTCGGGTGTGTGGTCAGAAGGATGGGGCGGATCCGGTAGCGGGCAGGTTGCTGTTGAAGGCGGATGTTTCGAAGCCAAAGCCAAAAGTGTTTCCGGCGAGTCAGGAGCTATGGTATCGCTGGAAAAGAGGAGTTGAGCGGCTCCTCTGATGTCACCATCGTTAAATTTATTTTCTATTTTTTTATTGAAATCTGAAGTGTGTTTTACATTTGTGTCATAATCAGGCGTGTTGTTATCATTTGAAGAGCAATTATTTTTTATTTGTTGCGTTAGGGAGCCGCTCTGGTCCCTCCCCTTTCTCGCGTGCAGTATCCGGTACGAGAATGTGAGAAGTTGTTTCCAGTGTTCCTCATCATTCACGTCTATAACTCCTTTTATACATTGAAACAGAGAGGCCGCTACAGTTGTTCTGGCCCCTCGAGGGATTCTTTTGACAACTGGAGTTGTAGATTTTAGGTTACTTATTATTTTCCAAAGGGATGTTTTTTCAGAAGTACCTGCTAAACATGTAGTGGACTTGTTTTTGTCGTGTTTTCTTCCTGTATGTATTTTCAGGCCTCTCTGTCCTTGAAAGTATTTATTACATTCTGGACACTGCACGCGATCGTCCGACGACTGGCTGCCGGCACCCGCACGGGACGGGCCGGCCGCCTGCGACATGCGGCGCCAGGAGGAACACAAATAATAATAGCTAATAAAGTAATAGAAAAAGTAAATTAAATGTAAAAACTATAAATAAAAAGCTACAATTAAAACTATCTTAAATAATAATTAAAATCTAAAACCAAGGAAAAAAAAGGTCCTTAGTAATAAGTACTAATAAGGATTATGCTCTAAATTTGGTGACGTGCTTTATCTTTGAAACAGAATGATAATGAAAAAATTTTACTTGTCATATTTTTGTGTTGATTTTGGAGATAGCAGGAGATATTATATTTTTATATACTTTACATACTAATAGGTCGATTAGCTAAGAAGAAGGGCAAAAAACTTAGCAAGATCATGTCTCCTTTTAACATGTAACTTATACTATATAAATGACTTATATCTACTTTAACTAAGGGATAAGAAAATACAAGACAGCAGGAATTCAGGTTAATGAAAAAAAGAAAAACATATACAAGGTGACTTTTTGATCATCGTCCAAATTCATACTGGAGGCTTGATAAGTGATCAGTATCTTGGATCAATAACAATTTTTGTGAAATTTGTGAAATGAAATTTCGACTTCCCATAGAAATTCACGTCCAGTTCCGAGTGAATCACTATGGAGAGTCGAAATTTCGTTTTACATATTTTATAAAAATTGTTATTGATCCATGATACTGATCACTTACCAAGCAACAAGTATGAATTTGGAAGATGATCAAAAAGTCACCTTGTATATCTTTGTCTACCTGTCTCATATAGTGTATTTCCTTTTACAGTCTGTAATTAATCAATGTTAACTCCTTGGAGGAATCATAAGTTAGGAAATTATACTACTTAATTAAATTATAACCTACCATCATGACAAATATCATTATCACTGTAACACCATCCTTCACCATCATCCAAATATTAATTTATTTTTTTAAAAGCTTTTTTCCATTGGTTCTGAATACAGACTAAAATGATCATTTGTCTGCTCCTATAGCGCGATAGAAATGTCATGGTACTTTAACAGTAAAGAATTTCTTTGTTATTCCTTTTCAGTTGAAAACGTCACGCTACATTAGAGACCAGTGATTTATCCTCACACAATATTCAGCGTCGAAAAGCTGCAGCTAATCAATAAAAACCTGTTCTCCCATATTTCACTTCATACAGTCAATATATCATTATTGCATTCAAGACCGTGCACCTATCGAAAATAAGCCATACCACTCGTCTTATACAGATGCACAGTTGTTGTACAATATAATTCAGACCTTATCTTGTGCAGAGGAGAGTCTAATTTGGTGAAGACAGGCAAAGGTTTCCGAAGAGCAATATTAATCTTGGTTGGTGAAACTGCGTTGTACTCTCGGATATTCGAAGGAACATTGCCATATTCAGGCCAATAGGAACAAACAGCACATCAATATTGATGCTCCTGCATTACTACGCTCAGACACGAGCTTGTATGGCTAAAAGTCTAAAAAGTAAAACTCCCAACTTAATTTACATTTAATACTTGATTTATATGTAAAAACATTTTATAAACTTACAAAAATATATAGATATAATAATAATATAAAATTTATTTATTTCAAGGGCTGCAAGTACGAATTGAAATTGTTTCTAAAGTTTTTATGTCTGGATTAAACAGTTTTTTACAAATTGCCAGCGTAATATTTCATACGAACTTTTTAAGAGGCTATGCGAATTTTATTCTTGTCACTGTCACTCCAAGCGAAAAAACGCACAGTTCATTCAGGGCGAAAGGGAAAAAAGTTAGTTTTATATTTTTATAAAAAAAAATTGCTAGCAAAATTTTCAAAATCAAATATTTAGATATGGTTGAAACCCATTTATTGAAATATAATTGAGTTCTGTAAATGGTTTCTATTCGTCAAACGAGGAGAAAAAGTGTGCTTGAAGATTTCATTTCAACAATTATTTCTATCGAGGAACATGTATAAAAACATGTTTTTCAAAAACAAAACTCTAGATTATGTATTCAAAATGCATATACCAGAAATAATCGCATCCTGTTGGGAATTGAAACTAGTACCTTGATCCTTAATCTAAGGTAGCAACGTTTTTACATATTTATCATTTTAATAAAAAAAAAATCTCCCATTTCTCGTCAAATACGAGATCAAATGCAGAATTAATCACATTCTGGAAAGTTATTCCAAGGAAAAGTTATCTTTAAATTAATAATTATATATAAATTTATACTTGCGATTGCGGCATTTGGTGAAACTTGACATTATCATTGTTTATGTTGCTCAGAGCACAGAACATTTAAATGTTCTGAGGCTCAGAGGTAGTACCTGGAGTCAATGAAATGTATTTTAATTAACATCTTCCCTTGAAAATAAAGTAAAATTCGAAACCGGTTGGGAGAAAACATCAATAAAGTTAAACTATTGTACAAGTGCTTTTAACTCAAGACGAATCACACTAATATTATAAATGCGAAAGTTTGTGTGTGTGTGTATGTTTGTTACTCTTTTGCGCTGAAACGGCTGAACGGATTTGGATAAAATTTAGAATAGATATAGCTTATACCCTAAATTAACATATAGGCAACTTTTTATCCCGGAAAAATGCATGGTTCCTGTGGGATAGATCAGAACCAGTGAAAAATTAGGTGTATAATACTCGCGATACATTTCACGACTCTGGAATATGCTTAGCACGGAAAAGACTAGCTTTTACCGGCGGCTCCACCCGCGTGATATTCGGTTTTACGTCATGCTTTAGAACGTGCTAGAAAAGGGAGTAATTATTTACTTTGATTGTTTGTAGATTTCTGGCTTTCTACATTATCTTTTTCGTGCTAAGCATATTGCAAGCAGTCGTAAAATCATTTACTTCTTTTTCTGACACATTCCAAAGCATGACGTTAAACAGAATAACACGCGGATGTAGCCGTGGGCAAAAGCTAGTTACATATAAATTCGAAGTACCAACCACGCCAAAACTAAAGAGCCTACAAACCTAAAATTTGGCAGGTAGGTTCATTGTATGCGCAGGCATCCGCTAGAAAAGGATTTTAGTTAGATTCAAGTTAGCGCGGGCGAAGGCTTGGGTAACAGGCGAAAATATAATATTTGCATTATATTCTAAAAGTCAGTAACATATTCGTCCGAGTGTACCTGCTCCTCGGATGCACCTACAAAGGAGACACGGTCCCGATCCATTAATTTTATATTTGCTAACGATACGTCTTGTTCCGCATAACTAATGGGATTCTACAAACAAATGGGAAGGAAACGGAGCGTATGAGATTGATTTTATTTTTGTGTTTGTGTCTCGTGCTCTCGGTATGGAAGATCTTAATGATCAAAATGATCAGCCAATCAAAGTAACATTGTTTTGTAAAATAAAAATATAACGTATTTGTCTTATATAAAGCACAAATTCCTTTAGGTTGAGATATAGTAAGGTAAGCATAACTATACGTAATTGGGGAAATGACAGGGTTAAAAAAAATATTATTCTATTTAGTCCGTCATTTAGATTATCAAAAAATATTGGACACGTATTTTTTCTTTTGTCAATCAAACAAAAAATTACAGAGATAAAGCGCGTCAAAGTTTGGGAGTAGGGGCTGTTGACGTCATGGTCATGCCTAGGTAAAAAGTGTACTTAGACGTGACGTCACGCGGAACTTTAGCGGGTTATATCTTCATAATTTTTTGTTTAATTGACATAAGAAAAAAGACATGTCCAATATTTTCTGATATTTAATCTAACTGACAGACTAATTAAAATATTTTAGTCATCATGCCAGGATTGGGTATAATACGAGTATGTTTGTAGGTATGTATGTACTT
Organism: Ypsolopha sequella; assembly: GCA_934047225.1. NCBI lineage: Eukaryota > Metazoa > Arthropoda > Insecta > Lepidoptera > Ypsolophidae > Ypsolopha > Ypsolopha sequella. The sequence goes on along the minus strand of OW204002.1, from coordinate 2,546,712 downwards.
GTATAGCTGGAATTAATAAGAAATATATATCATCACGACATGAATCCTCGGGGGGGTGTCAGAGATGTTCTCGAGTGTGAATTGTGAAATGCAAATTGTGAAGTGCACACTCGGTGCACCCGATTTCACCGACGATTAATATGTCCCAAATGACGGGTGGTGAGCCCTATCGCCGTACTTTGGGAACAAATACACACAATGCAAGTTTCCTCACGATGTTTTCCTTCACCATTCAGCAAGTGATAAAAATAAGGTAATACATTAAAAACATTGCACATAAATTCCCAAAAACTCATTGGTGCATGCCCGACCCGGGATCGAACCTGGGTCTCAATATTAAGAGGCCACTACCGCATGAACAAATGCCGCCTTAAAATCACTAAAACTTTAATTCCGAAAGGAAAAATATTCGGTAACAAAATCTAATGTCTCTATCGGAAATCAATTCGTAGCCCGATAATGTGGTAAACACGGATGGTATTATATCAGTGGACGATAGCATCGTAGCGGAAAGGAATAAAAGGCAAGAGCTGGTCGTAGACTCCCACAAAACAGAATGGAGCGTCGTCTGACGTATATATGTGTCCATACTACCACGAAGTGGGTCTACAAAGTGGGAAAATTGTGACGTTATCGTCGTAGCGCTTATATTACTACGCCGTAGCAAAAATTGGATGCAAAGGGGTTAGTTAGCACGTAGCATTTGCAACGCTCTACCAGCGGGTCTACCGCGTAATTCTCATTTTGAAATTTGACGTGCGTGCGACGACGCCCGCCTAGCATGCCATCTCTTTTGCACGCGTTGAATTTCGCATGCATTTGCTTGAAGTTGATACAAATGAGAATTACGCGGTAGAGCCCCAGAATGGGGACGCGTTGTCTGGACGCATAGTACGTGAGAAGCTGTGGTATTCTATCTAGAAGATTCATATGTTTTTTTTGGTTTGTTAGTTAGGATGTCAATTTGTTATAAATAGGGTTAGCTTATCTTTCGCATTATGTTATACCTGTAAATATAGATTTAAGTTTTGTTTTTAATAAATAAATAAATGAATAAATAAATAAATAAATATTTTGGTCAATTTACACGTCGGCGTCTCGCTCAAAAATTTCTTTACCACCACGGAACATGAGTAGGGAAACATAATATCATTATATTAAAAAACAATATTGATGCCATAGCAATATTTGGAAGAGAAAAAAAACAAGCCGCTAAAATGGTAGCGCCTGACAAACAATTTGAGTATCTACGGAACCCTATTTTTTATAATTAGTTGTTTATTTAAGAGTATATACTCAACATACAAGGTGGTAGAGCTGATGCCGGGCTCGACTGTGGAGGTACCACCATCTTACTTGGAGACCCCCTCGAAGTAATTCGGGGGAGAGTAAGAGGACAGCTCACAGGCAAAAAACCAGGAGGCCCACCATGCCTGGGACCGATGGATGGCGGTATATCCATCCCTAATAGCTGGGCCTTATATGGAACAGTCACCAGGGCAGCGGAGTCACTGATGCGAGGGTTCCAGCACCGCGCTCATCAACCCGCCTGCCCAGCGTGTGTGAGTATGGGCAATTCTTCCATGATGACCGCTGGGAGTGGCAAAGTCCTGGAAAAGCTTATTGTCCAGCAGTGGACGAACTAGGGTGATGGATGACTAACATTTGACCAAATTTTAAACTGTTTTTAAGACAGATCTGAAATCAGAAAAGTTATTTTTTTTATATGGGGACCCCTTTTGGGCTTATATTTTTTATTTCCTTTTGTTTGTGATGGTAGACTCTACAAGGTAGAGGTTATACTAACACATATTCTGTGAAAATTTCAACTGGCTACCTATAACGGCTGAAGCTATAGATCCCTGTGACAGACGGACAGACAGACAGCGGAGGCAGCGGTCCCATCCGGGTACGGCACCCTAAAAAGAAATCAAAAACAAGCAAAGTCCTATAAAAAATATATATTCTAGGATAACTGCATGCTCTAATTTCTTGCTAACAAAATAAAAATTCCGTTTGAAGCAGTAACTGTTTCAATGGCGTAAACTTGGAAATTGTCTTAAGAGAGCAAAGACGTACCCGCGTAGACGAGCTACTATTTTAAGTACTAGGGTTGTAATTGCAGAGATTATAGTTATCGATATCGATAAAATGCAAATTGAAAAATTCCCGTGCAATCTTTTTTGGCCACCCGAAGTTAGGCTCTCTCTCTCGCGCAGATAAAGTTTTTAGGGAGAGATAGAGCGCCTAACTTCGGGAAACCAAGTAAGATTGCGCGTACAGGTAGCTATTGCGCATGTTTTATTGTACAGGTAGTTTAGAAACCGTTTAGACAATTTATCTGAAAATAAGGATACATTATATGACAAGCTCAGAAAATGTCTCGAAGATGTGACATTTAAAAAAGTCATGTAAAGTTTTAAATAACTTGTAAATTATTAATTTTTTTCTTGACAAATGAAACAAAATTAAGTAGGTAATAAAAGAGAAAGTTACGTAGAACCACGTTCGCTCTCATTAAAATTGTTAGTGTTATGTACTTAAATTTACATAATAAATGTAAATGTACAACATTCACATGTACTTTTTGTATAGCATGTAAGCCAGCGCTAGATGAATTATTAGTATTATTACCAACATTGTTAAAGTTATATTCCAGCAGCTCACAGAATCACATTATGGACACATTACAGCATAAAATATATGCTAAATCCATCAATAGTAAAAAGCTTACATGCAGAACTATCTATAAAACGTCACCGTCTTATTACAAAACTTATTTAAACACTTTATTTTTACCTAACGAGGAAATGAAACCATTAGAGCAAAATTGAAAAAATGCTACAATAATATCGACAAAATAGTAGCCAGCATTTTCCCGCCCCTACATCAGCCACCGGCACGTATGCGCTTCAGCGCAAAGTTTGCGCTGAAACGTTCTAAACGCGTTGCGCTGAAAGCAAAGTTACCTGCACCTCGTGCTGAATGCAGCGCTATAGAAGCTGTTTCGGGATCAATTATCTGAAGTTGCGGAGGTTTTGATGAGAAATTTCGCGTGATAATGGCAGGATAATGGTAATGGGTTAGCGGTTGATGTTCTGGGGAAATATAATGGAAAAGTTTTTAAAGATAATTAATGCTTAATAAGTACTTCATTAGAATTAGAATTTTTAACTTATGGATTAGAAAAATACGAATGAAGATAGCCGTGAATTTTTTTATTTTTCAAGAAAGTATTGGTATCTTAATCAGTCTTGTAAAAAACTATTATTATAAACTTATATGTATATACACATAAGTAGTTTTTTGTAGCTCATATATGTCGTTGCTAAAAGTTCGCTTGCTATAACAAAATAGTAGTACCGATAAAATATGACTACTGATATCATAAATTATATTTAAATTTACTACATTTATTAAAAAAACACTTAATATGACACCTATGATTTCTGTGACAGGCGGTGCCTGCAGTGCGGATAACTTAGCTTTATAAGTATGTAATCAAAATTTCACTTTATCCGTAACATAGAAAAGTGGCTGTGACAGACAGACACCCAAGTCATACCACAAAGTGACTGTCACAGATAGACTCCCAAGTCATACCACAAAGTGGCTGTGACAGACAGATACCCGAGTCATACCACAAGGTGGCTGTGACAGACAGACACACGAGTCATACCACAATATCTCCGTTTTCCCATTTTTAAAAACGAAACCCCAAGGAAGCTATATAAAATGTGTAATACCAACTTGACCAAATTACAGATGTAATTTTCGAGTATATTTTTCATAGAAGCGATTATTTTCTCTAGCTTTCGTTTCAAAAACCACTTGAATTTCACAGTATAATATAACAATGTTGGCTCCTACTTGTCTCATATAATAAGATCTCCAGAAGTACAATTTCCTAAACAAATATTTTCTCACGCAGTTGTAAAATGCGGTATTTCCTGACTCACCAAATACCCATATAAAGGTCTCAGGGTCGACATCGAGTCTGCCAAAGGCTTTATTCGCCATATAAGTTAGCTGATGTAAGGGTGAATAAAAAATAATTATCACCTTTTTTGTATGAGAATTTATTGCTTTGCAAATTGTTTGACTTTAATTCGATTCTATAAATGAATCACATTGTTTGTGGGTGAGAAGACTTAGTTATAGTTCCTGACCTCCATACTGTTAGGTACCACTGGACTGGGTGTCCGGTACAAATGACAGCTAATATAATAAACCACCATCTTACTTGGAGACCCCTCGAAGTAATTCGGGGGAGAGTAAGAGGACAGCTGACAGGCAAAAAACCAGGAGGCCCATCATGCCTGGGACCGATGGATGGCGGTATATCTATCCCTAATAGCTGGGCCTTATATGGAACAGACGGGCAGCGGCGTCACTGGAGCGAGGGTTATGGCACCGCGCTCACCAACCCGCCTGCCCAGCGTGTGTGAGTATGGACAATACTTCCAGGATGACCGCCGGGAGTGGCAAAGTCCTGGAAAGGTTTAAGTCAAGCAGTGGACGAACTAGGCTGATGGATGGATAATAAACTGTGCCGATTTGTAGCACTAACGGCGAAGTACCCAGGTACCATTTTTGACAATTAATGCAAAAAGCGTCTTCTAACCCGAGTTTCTCGCTATTTTGGTTGAAATCACATCACCGTCGACTCAAAATTTTAGTTCCATAGAACTTCGTAGCTGTCTACAGCGCCAAAATGGCGTACATCAAATAGAAATAGGCACAAAAATGATTTGACAGACAGTATGGAGGTCAGTGGTTATAGTTTTAATTTATGGATGAAGGGGAAGACCTTGTCCATCTCGAAAAATCTTTAAAAGCATTCCTATAACATCGTCACGTCGATGTGACAGTCTACATTCGTACACCCTCTTTGAACCGACGATTTTAACGTCCCGACGTAATAGAGTGTGAACACACACAAATATACTCACAGTGTTTTCCTTCAGTGAAAAGAGGGTGTACGAGTGTTGACTTTTATAGTGATAATCCACGCTCGAAAACATATCTAACACCCCCCGGGATATCTTATATCGTGATGTAAAAGAAAACGCACAAAATTAAATAAATGTGTTATGTGCAGGGATCGGACATTAAGATCGATATAATATACCTAAAGTTGGAAAAACTGGAAAAGTTTGTAGGTGTGGAGTCGGCTTTTTATAATATTATTTTGATATTTGAACTCCCGGAATTACGAATTTGCATAAAACGCTACTATCATATTACTTAAGGCAGCGCCGAGCGTAGAACGATTAGACACCTCGCTTGTTCTCTCGTGGTCGATTTTTATCGTGGTCCATTTCATTGAATTTAACAGAAAAAATCATATTTAATTTACCAGACAAAATTAAAAAAATGTGAAACGGCCCAATTGTGTTTTATAACGTTTGTGATTGTCTTGAATTGCGGTTGAGACAAAATTCAACAGTTAAGTTATTGAAATGACCAAAACCCCAATACCTTTTTTTAATTTTAGGGCTACTTTAGATAGATTTGTTTCTTATACCATAAGTTATTTTTTAATATTCGCTGCGGCGGAAGTGTAGATACATTCGCTGTGATAATAAATATATATTTCATTTATTTATCATTGTATTATTATTAAAAAAATCAATTTAACAGTGACTGTCGTTTTAGATTATTTTGCTCGGCACCCTCTTAAAAGATATGTTACCGGAAATGAAAATAAATAAATTCAAATGTAAATAAATTAATTCGGGAATTGAATACAATTTCCCTTAGATATGGCCGAAAGAAGGATTTAGCAGAAAAAAATGGCCTTTTCAGTCTTCAGCTGAGCTAGTATGACGTAGCCCTTGTTTTAGGCCTTCTGTTTCGCCTCCGGACTCGCTAGTATGACGCATAGCTTTTTCTTCGGCCTTCTGCTCTGTTCGGCCTAAATCAGGTGAGCATTTTATAAATTTCCTAGGTATTGTATAGAATTCCTGAATAATATACATTTACGGTAATATTTATTAATTACCTAAATAAGGTACATCATTGTAACGTTTTAAGCAATTCCGTAATTTCAGTAAATTTGACTATCAAAATAAATAATACCTATTTAAAGAAGCCGCCTCCACAACTTCCCTTTTTCAAAAGTTTTTCCTTCTTTAATCCGATTATACGATCCCTGGTTATGTGTAATATATTTCGCGCCATTTGGGCCCGTTATCAATCACATACCGTAAATTTCATGTGTTTTCTCTACTTTACCCATTGTTGTGAAAAGCATAATTATAAGACAAATTAGTCAATTGTGTCAATTCGGCGCAACGTAATTTGACTGGACTAACCTTATTTTAAGCGTCCTGTCCTTTTCTTTCTTTATCGAAAAGACAAGGAGAGAACGCTTAAATTAAGGCGATATGCGAAAAAAATACTTTTGTTTCTTTTCTGTGTAATTCATGAAATACACGGAAAATTTTAATAAATTTCTGTATATGCATTTTGACTACATAATATAGGGTTTTGAAATTGGAAAACATGTTTGGATAAATTTTCCTCGATAGAAATAATTGTTGAAATGGGGTCTTCAAACACAGTTTTTCTCCTCGTTTGACGAACAGGAATAATATACAGAACTCAAACATATTTTATCAGGTGTGTTTCAACAATATCTAAAGATTTGATATTTGAAATTTTGCTAGCTACTTTAGTTTTTTTTATAAAAATATAAAACCAACTTTTTTCCTTTTTGCCATGAATCCGCCCCGCTCGCACTGCGCGATTTTTTGCTTGGAGTGACAGTGACAAAAATAAAATTCGCATAGCCTCTTAAATTAAGTCCTGTTGCTACATCAAATCGATCCCTTTACATCATATTTTATTTACTTTAAAATTTATCAACTTTTTATCGGACTACGCATAAAAGTAAGTTTAGCAAAGTAAACGTTATCTTACGCGTGTTAACAATTAACCTCCGGTTATCGTGTTAATAAAATAATGATTGATTGATTTAAGTTCATGTTTAATAAAACTTGTGTTTATTTTGAATGTTTCTTCAGTTAATTGCCACATTACATCTAATCGTAGACAGCTGCAAAACTGTTATTTATGCTCGTGATATCCTTCGCTTTTGTTTGTGACTTAACCACGTGTATCTATGACAATGATACAATGTCATTTATCTACTCCCATACTACAATAAGGTTATTAGTATAATTGTTATTAGTTAGTACTAGAGATGTGCCGACTATGACTTTGGCCGACTAGCCGATTGGCCGAATAGTCGGTTAAAAAAAGGCCGACTAGTCGGCTAAGCCGGTCATTGCTTCCGATGGTATATAAAATATATAAAATAATTATTCTTTTATATAAAAATAATTCAGGCATATAAAAAATATGTGATGTAATAAGTTCTTAATTCAGTGTTGTAGAAAGTCGCGTTTAGATTATTTTTTTAAATTAAATTTATAGTCTTCTTGATTTACATCCAATTATTTAGCAAAGAAAATGCTCCAATTCCTAGATTATTTCACAAACTGTAAGGCTGATTGTAACTAAAATAAAAATTAAAAACAATAAAGATTCCGATTTCACTTCAATCACCCTATTTTAAGCATAGAAATATGTAAAATAATAGGCCGACTAGTCAGCGCTTTTGCCCACTAATAGCCGACTACAAATATGGCCGGATAGTCGGCTTTCCTGACTAGTCGGTGACTAGTCGGTACATCTCTAGTACATTACACAGCATCAAAAACGGTTTTACAAGTACATGTTGTTTGTCACTATCGCAAAAACCGATGCTTTTCTGCGCTGTGATAATCAGCTTTTTTGCAGGGACTTCTGCAAATTTTACGGAAGGCGATAACGGACGAATGGCTGGTATTACGCTTACAAAAAACAATACTCAACAAATATAAACACCCCTCACCAAAAAACAATACCCCCAACAAATAAAAACATCACTCTACAAAATATCAATGTTATGAATTTAATTGTCAGTTTACAGTTTAACTAAGAATTATTCAGTATCTGATATTAACCATAATTTTAACAAAAATAGTTTGAGCCCCTTTGGTTTAATCAGTGTAACAGTAGTTAACACAGTCATTTATGCAATCTTGGTATGTACGTAAACAAAATTAATTATTTTTCTTAAGGCTAGGTGCTACCCCAATTAGCTAAAAAATTATTTTTTTACGTCGAGTGTAAGATTGCTGAATATATACACAAATCTTGAAAAAATTATATGCATTGCAGAGAACACAAATTAACAGAAACAGTAAAAGTTTTTAATAGGATCTGTAAAATAAAATTGTCAACTAGTACACCTTGAAAACGTACCTATAAGAATTTAAGCGATAGTAGTTTATTTTTCGGAAACCATACATTAAATGCAATTTTCTTAAACATACGCGGAAATGTTATCATTACTTTTGAATAAAGAACACGCGAAGTACCATATTTACGTAGACTGGAAAACCAAAATCACTTCCCGGCGCATTCTTTGAATTTGGAACGAAGAGCGCACCGGCAATGTTGTATGAAACGGTGTGCTGTTTAAATTTAGAACTCTTTCATCTATCGTACACATTGCGTTCTCGTGGCTGTATAGCCACAGATGCGTTTACTTTTCGGCACAAACTGTAAAAAAAAAAAAAAAAAATTATGTTAAAGGCCCTTTTTATTTCCTTGAATTTTTTTAAGAAAAGCACTATACTCGTATATGCCTAGGCCGAAATGGCAATTGCCTGTCCTCGACCTGCAATTGCCTATTTCGCTGCCTTTGCAATAATGTACTATTCCTAAAATAAACATTAATTTTCTAACAGTACGAATTAGGCACAATAATCACAATTTTATACATTTTCTATCACAAGCCCCTAGTTTGTACCACATTGAATTCAAGTCTAATAAAATAAGTGTTCGTTATTGATACTCGTAGTTTTCGTTCTCACGTCAATATGCACAGTTGCCCCGCGCCTTAAGAGAATACTCTTCGGATTTGCAACCAAAGTTTTATGCAACTTGTATTTAAAAACAACACACAAGTAATTTTGGTAATACATGCAAACTCAGATTTTTTTATGACATACGGTTGGTGGATTTTAAATATTTATATTTTCCATAGTTGCAAAGTAAGCAATTTTTGGGAATTTATAGAAAATCCAATAAATTTGAAGCTACTGTAATATCATAAAAAGTAACAGCTAAATTATATGCTATGGGCCCAAGATGTATGAAAGTGGGAGCCCAGCGAAGCGGAGCGGAACGAGGCGACCGACCCTCAGTAGTTCTAAAAAAATGACATTACCATCCATCCATCAGTGTTCGTTATTGATACTCGTAGTTTTCGTTCTCACGTCAATATGCACAGTTGCCCCGCGCCTTAAGAGAATACTCTTCGGATTTGCAACCAAAGTTTTATGCAACTTGTATTTAAAAACAACACACAAGTAATTTTGGTAATACATGCAAACTCAGATTTTTTTATGACATACGGTTGGTGGATTTTAAATATTTATATTTTCCATAGTTGCAAAGTAAGCAATTTTTGGGAATTTATAGAAAATCCAATAAATTTGAAGCTACTGTAATATCATAAAAAGTAACAGCTAAATTATATGCTATGGGCCCAAGATGTATGAAAGTTCCTAGTTCGTCCACTGCCGGATATAAGCCTTTCCAGGACTTTACCACTCCCGGCGGTCATCCTGGAAGAATTGCCCATACTCACACACGCTGGGCAGGCGGGTTGGTGAGCGCGGTGCCGGAACCCTCCCACCAGTGACGCTGCTGCCCGTCACCAGTCTGTTTCATATAAGGCCCGGCTATTAGGGATGGATATATCGCCATCCATCGGTCCCAGGCGTGGTTGGCCTCCTGCTTTTTCGCCTGTGAGCTGTCCACTTACTCTCCCCTGAATTACTCCGAGGGGTCTCCAAGTAAGATGGTGGTACCTCCACAGTCGAGCCCGGCATCAGCTCTACCACCTTGTGGTAATAACAATATGCCTGGGCAAATTGTAAAATGCTGAATTCTAAGATATGACGACGCGACGACAGATCCTTAACGTTGTTATTGCACTGGTAGACAGTTTGACGAGTGTACAGATTAACCGACTACAGAAATGATCATAATATAAACATGTGCATTATTAGTTATTACTATTAACTACCGGTATAACTTACATCATATAATTAATAAGAGGTTAAATAAATATAGGCCCCGTTCAATGATTAATCATATTTATGCTACACATCCGTATTATACACGTCCTTCGATCTTTAAGAGGCTATGCGAATTTTATTTTTGTCACTGTCACTCCAAGCGAAAAATCGCGCAGTGCGAGAGGGGCGGATTCAGGGCAAAAGGGAAAAAGTTGGTTTTATATTTTTATTCAAAAAACTAATATAGCTAGCAAAATTTCAAATATTAAATCTCTAGATATTGTTCAAACACACCTAATAAAATATGTTTGAGTTCTGTATATGGTTCCTATTCGTCAAACGAGGAGAAAAAGTGTGTTTGTAGACCTCATTTCAACAATTATTTCTATCGAGTAAAATTTATCCAGACATGTTTTCCAATTTCAAAACCCTAGATTATATAGTCAAAATTCATATACCAGAAACTGATTATAATTTTCCGTGTATTTCATGAAATACACGGAAAAGAAACACCCGTATTTTTTTCGCATATCGCCTTAAGGTTAAACGTCAGTTGCTTAGCAAAAAATGCATAACTTAACTTTGTATTTCTTGTTTAGAAGTTAAAAATTTAAAAACATTTTAGTATATGGCGATATGCAAAAGTTTTAGCATCCCTGTTACTTCATATGCGAAAAAACCCTCAGTGCAAGAGGGACGGATTCGTGGCAAAATATCAAAAAGTCGGTTTTTTATTAATATAAAATGTACTAAAGGTGCTATCAAAATTTCGTTTAACTAGGTCCTAGATACTGTTTAAACCCATCTAATAAAATATTATTGCAGTCCATATGTCATTCCAAATTGTCAAACCAGGAGAAATGGTGTCGAAAAAGACCTCGTTTCAATAAATATTTTTATCGAGCCGAATTTTTCCAAAAAATAATATACTATTTTATTAAAATAATACTTCTTTACTGAAGTACAAATGCAAGATCTAAAAAGGTAAAAAGTGTAGTTTTTTTTTCCGTAGCGCCTTAACACCAATAGTTTGTTTAGTATGAGTGAGGTTTTAAAAGCGTGAGTTTATAATTTAATGCATAATTAATCATGATCTGGTCTAAACCAACTTAAAATGCTGTTTTAACTTTGTTTGTACCAGATCAGGACTAATTGTGAATTAAATTTCAAACTCATGCTTTATGAACCTCAATAATACTGAACTATTGGTGTTAACCAATAATTATTATTTTAATAAGTGTTTTTATATAAATATATTTTGTAAAACTGAATGAACCGTGATAGTTACACAGTTGAAATTTTCACAGATGATGTATTTCTGTTGCCGCTACAACAAATAATAAAAAACAGAATAAAATAAATATTCAAGGAGGCTCCCATACAACAGACATGTTTTTTTGCCGTTTTTATTGATTATGGTACGGAACCCTTCGTGCGCGAGTCTGACTCGCACTTGGCCGGTTTTTTTACGTGTGTCGCTTGGTCTTTGCCACACCTGATGGAAAGCGTCGATAAGACCTAAGGATGAAGAGCGCTCGCCCAGAAGCTGGGAAATTGATAGCAGGGTATGTTGTTCAGTCTTTCCAATGACTTTCGAAAAAATCTGCGGAAAAGAATGTGGGAAGAAACTTTTGGAGCTCTGGGAATAACCCATTGATACTAGGCAATTGCCTCTAAGCAGTGGCGTGCACAGAACTTTTTGCTGGAAAAGCAAACAATTGGTCAAGAACAACAATAAAAAAAATATAAAAAAATTTAAATAACACTTTGAAAAAAAAAGTTTTGTATGACGCCAGGGTAGACAATGTCTACCCTAGAGTGAAAATTTCCTATACAAACTTTTTTTTTTCAAAGTGATATTTAAATTTTTTTATATTTTTTTTATTGTTGTTCTTGACCAATTGTTTGCTTTTCCAGCAAAAAGTTCTGTGCACGCCACTGCCTCTAAGCTATTGTAAATAGTATTGTAAAAGGTAACCTAACTAAATATACAAGGTGACTTTTTGATCATCGTCCAAATTCATACTGGTGGCTTGGTAAGTGATCAGTATCATGCATCAATAACAATTTTGTTGAAATTCGTAAAATGAAATTTCGACTCCCCATAGTGATTCACTCGGAACTGGAACTGAATTTATATGGGAAGCCGAAATTTCATTATACGAATTTCACAGAAATTGTTACTGATCCAAGATACTGATCACTTATCAAGCCTCCGGTATGAATTTGGACGATGGTCAAAAAGTCACCTTGTATGTACGTATACTTTCTCCTGCACATTAATATGCACATTCCTATGGTTTTGTTTGGATTATTGTCTCGTTTTGCGAATTTATTTAGGTGTCAGGGTATGTTTGTGTGTGTGTATACCAAAAGTTTGCTTTCTTCTATCCAACACTACATAAGTTTCGATTATAATTTTACATATGGGTGAAAACTTTGTAAGGCTATTTATTGTAACTTTTACTCTATTACCCTTATTGTAGAATAGAATAGCTGTTTGTTTTCCTTAAATAAATAAACAAATACACTGTAGCCATTCCCCGATGCGGTTACTCATGACGTCATGCCAGAACCCGACAAGTCGCTTGGCGGCATGATTTTGTCACGAGGTTGGTGACAAGCCACGGCCGAAGTCTACCACCAGTAATTAAGGCACATCTCTGCAGAGGGGGCCGAGTTACGATAACCTTATGACCCTCAATACTGCAGGGACATAGATTGTTGGCATAGCTCTTTATGATCCCTTAGTTGGCTTTTGCGACCTCCACGAGAAAACATGGAGGACAATATTCTTTTTAAATGAAGTTTCCACACGATATTGTTGATTACATGCCAAAGAACGCTCACTTTGAAAATGCCGAAATAGTAGCAGGGAAACAGTTGACAAGTAGTCAACAGCAATAGTACGTGAGTGTCCTTCGAACTGTCTATACTAAATTAATTCTAATGGAATCGAACTGAGAATACGTCGTTGACAGTTGATGACAACATTATGAATAATGTACTCATACTTCAATTACGGTAATAAAATGTTAACATGATGAACATACAAACATATCATCACGACGTAGCCCCTGTAGGGCTGTCGGATGTATTTCTAAGTGTAGACCGTAACTGAAATAGTCAATTTTCAATAGTTAAGACTGTACACATGTGCCTAGAGCATGGACTTTCGAGGATTCGTTTGAAGAAATTTGGACTCTCCTATATTGAAAAAAATATATATTTGATTTATTGATTTTTATCTAGGGATTCTACTTATAAACAATGTATTAAGATTTATACTTTTGTCAAAAAAAAATATGTTTTCCACCCTCTTTTTTAGGGTTCCGTAGTCAACAACAAGGAACCCTTATAGTTTCGCCATGTCCGTCTGTCTGTCTGTCTGTCCGCGCAATATTCCGCTAAATACTCCTACCATGCTATTCAAAATGCAGACTCAAGCACCGCCCGCCCTCCCGCATAAAACATGCACAAGCAAAGCAAGCAGTACGAGCACAAAATAAAGCAATCTTAAATAACAAGCAAGAAAACTTATCGACACGTGTTTTGCCTCTAAACAAGGCATCCTCGGGCTGTGTAGTCCGCCCGACCGCTCGACAGCAAAATCATATGGGATATTATATGTATAGACTTAAAATTAAATTAAGACTGCTTTAAATTTTGCATGCCTATTTGGGCAAATTGTGCTGAACCTTTATATAACAACTTATGTACCACAATTTAAGGGCCTTAGTATCGCCAAATTCGTACTTTCTGAAGCCTAGTCCTCGTTTACGATCAAACTAAAAATATTGAAAAAAAAATGTATATGAATTATCAACTCTAAGACAACATATGCAACATTTTTCTTTTTCATACCACCAAAATTCTTTATGAAAAATAAATTCAACCAAATGGTGATTTTTGGCTTGAATTCCCTACTGCTCCTAAGCGGCTCGGTGATTTAATTAATTTATGCTTTGAGTAATAGATAAACTTGATAGCTATAAACATAACATAGCATTATTCAATCGAACAATAACGTCTATGTGAAAAGTATTATTTTCTTCTATTTCGCCCTATCAAGGACGCAGCGAGCGTCGTAACAGCCACTATGCATTGCGCGCTGATATGAACGTTATTTCAATGTCGTTTCCGTCAATATTCGTACCGACAAACATTGAGCTGCTAGTTTGGCGACAGTAATCGCCTTAAGCAAATGAATAACTTTATCTTTATCTTTACCTCAATAATCTGTGTCGTTGTAGTATTGAAGGTCATAAGGTCATCGGATCTTGGCCCCGTCTGCAGAGACGACGTAGGCACCTTTTTCTTGGTGGTATGTTTCGCCCGTGGCTTGTCACCACCCTCATGACGAAGCCATGCCGCCAAGCGACTCGTCGTGTTCATGGCATGACGTCATGAGTGGCCATCCCGGGAGAGGGTTAGAGGCAGATGTGTAGTTAGTCATTCATCCTTTACCGACTTTCATAGATTTTAGTGAAAGTCCTTGAAAAGACTGCTAAACGCCTCAACTGCTGTCTCTCTCCCAGTTTCTGGGTGAGCGCGTTTCATCCTAGGTCTTATCGACGTGGTAATGACCAATGACATGTAAAAGAAATACTTAAATAACCCTTTACTCAAGTTCCGTGGCACCACGATAAACACTAAACACCCCCTTAAGAAAACAATAAAAGGAGTTATTTGAAAATAAAACCTTCAAAATGGTCCATTAGTCCAGAACTTCACAGTAGAGCCCGACTTAAAATGTTAATTTCTTCCAATACATCATCTAGCTGAGGCGCAAAGTGCAACAGTTGGGGTTCAACAGGCAAATAAAAACCATTATTCTCATGATGTAAGGGTGTCTGCTGTGATGGTCTTCGTGCCAAGATATTCGCATTGTCATCATTGTTTATTGGGTTCTGGTTTTGACAGTTTTATGTACACAGGTTTATGGAGTGCTTTTTGAAGAAGACTTTTTTTGGTACCGCCTTTTGTGGACTAGTGGTTTGAACGATTCGGTCACGAATTCAGAGGTCGCGGGTTTAAATCCTGTAGGGGCACATTTTTATGTTCGGTGTTCGTACTTCGGAAGGTACGTTAACCCTTAACTACAGTAGAGCCACTGAGTGATGGCGCCTATGACGTTTAAATGCCTACAAAGTATCGTAATTATTTATAAGCAAGTGTGGATTAAAAAATGTAATACTTCATTGTTGATAGTGATGTACTACTTGTTTCGGTTATTATTTTTCGATTTGAATGTTGCTTTATTGTGCAATAGAACTCGTATAGAAACAAAGAATTTTTTTTAAAAAAGTTTCTCATTTTTTATAGGTCGTGTTTGAGGTCGCCAAGTTACGCAATAATATTTAATTAAAAACAAAACAATGATGAAATTAAACTAAACGAAAATAAATGATAGTAAAATACTTTTTTTCGATTTAAATATTTAAACATCTCTTGGGCGCCCCGGGGCACTACACCGCATAGCCCTCCGATAGCTACGCCACTGGTTTTGGCACATTTTCCTTTTGTATCATTATGTTGAATGTTGAAGACGTGTCTAATGTTGAGTAAACTCACACTCGATTTTTATTTTTAACCGAAATTTGAAATGTACCTCATCACTAAATACAGCTGTCATAAGTGCCATCACTCAGTGGCCCTACCTCAGCTACCACCGGTCTCAGAGACCGCAACGAGTTTTGTTTTTCAATTTATTCAACCAACGTAAGTCGTAAATATTTGTGCGTCTATGTACCTTTTCGTCGATCCCTTGCCACAATTCGCAAGCACCCGTCAGGTGTATACGTACCAAAATCCTCTGCAGGTGATCAAAAAAAGGTCGCAAGTCGGCATTTCCGTGTATGCAAGGACGCAGGTTCAAATTCTGACCCGAGGATTTTTTTAAATATACATTACAGCTTAGACTCACTTTGATTTCCTCCTTGCGAGGGTGTCGCATGCACCGGTACACCCCGCAGAGCCTGATGAAGGTCACTCTATCGTCCGTTCAAAGGTTCCCGTTACTCCAAGCGGAAAGACCCGCAGTGCGAGAGGGACGGAATCGGGAAAAATTGTCAAAATTTCAGTTTTAAACGAATAAAAAGTTAACTAAAATAGCTTTAAATTTGTGGATATATTAATAATTTGCAATATATATAATATATAATATATATATATACAGATTATACAGGGTGTAAATGCAAAACCAAGAATCCCTTTAGGGTATGAAAGTATACACGATACTGACACGATTACGATAAAAAAAGTATACCTTAAATTTTTACCAAAAATTATATTGTTTTCCTAAGATCCAGCTACGTACTCTTATCAATACAGTTCATTCACCCCGTAGTGTGGTAACGACCAATCACATTGAGTAATTATGTTCTGTGCTACTGACGTTATCAGAGGTCAACGACCAGCGAGAGTGTCCACCGGATTAGAGTATTTCAAGTTTAACAAATCGTGTTATTATGTGGTACTGCTACATAAAAAAAATTGCCGCTATTTTTTTTAAACACTGTATGATTCATACTAACATACCCTAGAAGGATTCTTGCCTTTGCTTTTACACCCTGTATATATAATAAGATTTGCAAATTATTAATATATCCACAAATTTATGATGGACTTCCGCAAAGTAACGCCTTTTTCAATAAATTTTAAAATAGCTATGAAAATTTCCATAAACAGTAAATTAGATACTGGTAAAAAACATCTCAATAAATATTTTTGAATATTTTGTAATAATAATATTTAGAGTATTCATAGCGATGGATTTCGCAAAATAAAAACATAATCTTCATTCCAATAATTATTTCTATGGAGTGAAATTCTTCCAATTACGTTTCTGATCTAGAAAAAGGCCGCACAATTGTTAACTAAATTTACTTAACTTACGACTTCTATTGAACAGCAGATAAATAACCTCAAAAAGTGTCGATTGATATACCCCCTTAACTTGACCGAAACATCGAAGTTTACTCGCATAAAATCTTATTTGTAATATCTATTCGTTATGAACTTATGATAGACACTCACCCTAATTTTAGAAATGTTTGTTTTACAAATCAAGTAAAAATTACACTATTTAGGGCCTTTTGCCTATCGTTTTACACATGCAGCCTGTGGGTCAGATATACGCAGAAGGCATAGAATGCCCTGCGCGACCATTACAACAACACCTTCAGGATGTTGCTGGGGCTGCCGCGGTATTGTAGTGCATCCGGAATGTTCGCAGAAGCACACACATATTGTTTTCACGCTATTGTGCGAAAGAGAGTGGCATCCTTGATGTGCAGGGTCTGCGGCAGCGCCAATAGCCTCCTGAAAACCTTCTCCAGCCCATGGACAGCCCTATACATGTGTTGTGGATGTCAGTGCATTGTAGGTAAATGTTGTAAATATTGTGTTCAGTGTTTTGTTTGTTCAGTGTTGTTTTTAATGTTTATTAATGTTTACTAACATAGTTGATAAGTTCAATTTGTTACTAATATATCATGGACTATATGTATATGGTCTGAAATAAAATTTTCTATTGTATTCTATTCTTACTTGAAATTTGTTTCTAAATTATCTTTTCTGTTTGTAATGCACTGTTCATTATGTTTAGTTGTATTTTGTTTACGGGTGTCTGAGATGCTCCTTCCATGCACCCCAAATGGGGTGTCCTAGTGACAATCAGTAACACCACTGACACCCCACAGGGATGTCGTGACACCAATTTTATACGAGCACAGCTGTCGCCGATTTTTGGAATAACGTAGTATTACCTAGTTAGTAAACATACGCGGCGCACACATAGATTCACCCGTCTTCATACAGCCTAAATAACACCGTATTTCTATGAAGCTTAGATGTAAAATACCAAACACGTCATGGCACTGTGCCAAGCTATTATACATATGTGTAAAAAGCCATGACCAGCGGCCGTGCTATGACACAGTTCGGCCCGAGTTGATAATATTTGAAAAAATATACCTACATTGCGGCGTTAATATTCTAACTCAATGTGTGACACTCTTTATAACCTGCAATGGACAAAATATTGTCTAATTTCAACGCTACTCGCTACAATGATAAATATTTCATGGTAAGATTGAAATTTTATTTACCGCAAGGTTTATTCTGTAAATATCACAGTAAATACATGTTTATATTGATTACGAGTGAAATGAAATTCCTTTGGATGTCTTATTTGCGTTATTTGAAGAGTTAGAACAGTTTGCCTCGCTGCAATACACCATTTTTACAATAATTATGTTTGTTCTAACGCGTTCGGTTAAGAAATAAGAGGCCCGCGTGTTATATCTTGACGTATTGATCAAATCGATGCGTCGCAGTCACGGCTTTCATGGCATTTCTATTCTTTATTAAGGCGATATGCGAAAAAAATACGCTTATTTCTTTTCTGTGTATTTCATGAAATACACAGAAAATTATAAT
The DNA here is from genome assembly GCA_934047225.1 of Ypsolopha sequella. Classification (NCBI taxonomy): domain Eukaryota; kingdom Metazoa; phylum Arthropoda; class Insecta; order Lepidoptera; family Ypsolophidae; genus Ypsolopha; species Ypsolopha sequella. The sequence goes on along the minus strand of OW204002.1, from coordinate 2,528,131 downwards.
AAATTTCTAGTATATTTATTTTGACTTTATAATCTAGGGTTTTGAAATTGGAAAACGTGTTTGGATAAATTTCCCTCGATAGAAATAATTGTTGAAATGAGGTCTCGTTTGACGAATAGGAACCATAAACAGAACTCAAACATATTTTATTAGGTGTGTTTCAACAATATCTAGAGATTTGATATTTGAAATTTTGCTAGCTATTTTAGTTTTTTTAATAAAAATATAAAACTGTATTTTTTCCCTTTTGCCCTGAATCTGCCCCTCTCGCACTGCGCGATTTTTCGCTTGGAGTGACAGTGACAAAAATAAAATTCTCATAGCCTCTTAATAGTTCTGTGTGACACCCCCTTACGTCGTGAAAATGTTTTGTGTTGCTTCAAGACTCTTCGCTAAGTCATGCCATGATGACAAACAGATACTAATGACGCAATAATTTATTCCAGCAGATGATAAGAGTTGATCATACTCTTCAATTTTAAGTGGATATAAACAATGCTCCTCTAAGCGTTTCGCCATACTTTAATGGTTAATAGTTCGGTCATAAACTCCTTTTGATTTATTTTATGGGCAGTAAAGCGCTAGCATGGGACGACACTCGACGATGCTCTGTTTTATATTTCAGTGCTAATAATGAGATTGGTTTTGAATAGGTTTTTGAAGATTATGGGTTTTATGGCTTGTTGCGTCGGTCTACGGATATTTATAGCCATTTTGCAATTATTGCTGCAGTAAATTAAAACATGTGAAAGCAAATTAATATTTTCACACGTATAATTTATTGTGCACTTGCATAATTTGTACAGAAAAAATATGTGTTCTTAGATTAGTTTAAAATGTATGGAAAATCTCTTATACTTACTGGGCTGACGAGATCCTCTCTTGGGGCTGAAATATTTTTTCACTTTACCATGTACAGTTTTATGTACTAGCCTTTCACCCACGACTCCGCCCGCGTTGTTTCAATCAACACCGCTCAAATATGCACCCGTAGCACAGTGTTTAATCGCGCGCTTGTAGTATGCCAATCTCCTCGCACTTGTGATTCAACTAAGTGGCGTCGCGCGCGATTAAACACTGTGCTACGAGGCCAGGATCACTACAATAAAATTTGCAGTGATCCTGGCCTCGTAGCCTACTGTGTAGCGTACTGCAAACCGCATCCAAATCCGTTGAGTTTTTTTGAATTTGAATTTGAGCGGTTCTCGAGTTAAAACTGAATAAACATACAGACAGGCAGACAAAATTCTAATAATTGTAGGTATGCTTTCAGCATAGAATCTTAATCAAATACTCAATAAACATTTCCCCAAAAATGAAATACGTAGATGACGTTATAGTGGAGTAAATGGATTCGAAAAAAAAAAACTTTTTTTTTTGGTACTAGACCGCATATGGCGTGGTAGTTCGAGTGCTCCACTACTAATCCGAAGGTTGGGTTCAAATCCCGTAGGGACACATTTCGAGTTCGGTCTACATTTCTGCCCGAAGTACAGCGATAGGGCTCACCACCCATCATGCTAGGACGTTATTGCGAGAGTGGATTATGACTTGTATTTCAAAGTCTGTACTCGCAGAAACCTCTGACACCCCCTCGGGGATTCATGTCGTGACGTTGTATTTAAAATATGTCTATTTTTTGTCTATTTTTTGTATTGACCCTACACCTACATGCCAAAGGACATTATTCATTTTGGGCTAAATCTGAAAGTGCCGGCCAATTAAAAATAATGTTATATTTCGTTAGAATATGTAATTATATTTATTTGTTACTATGAGACCAAAGCGGTAGGGTCATTCTCTGCTTTATTATATGAGTTTGAAAAATCGATATTTTTTTCTGGGCTAAATATGAAAGTGCCGGCAAAAACAAATATAATTTTATATTCCATTAGAATATGTAATTAGATTTATTTGTTACTACAAGACAAAATATGTAGGGTCATTCTCTGCTTTATTATATGACTTCGAAAAATCTATATTTTTTTTGGCTAAGTATGAAAGTGCCGGCCAAACAAAAATAACGCTATGTTTCGTTAGAATATGTAATTGTATTTATTTGTTATTATGAGACAAAAGCTGTAGGGTCATTCTTTGCTTTATTCTGTGCGCTCGAAATCGATATTTTATGCTTTTTATAAAGGCGTATGATTGATGGCATAAAATGGATTGTTTTTAGTGTAGAAAAACATAATCACGAGTATGTAATACTATAATAAGTCTCTAGAGTATTGCACATTTATAATTGAACTAAAATATTACTTTGAGTAACAAACAAATCAGTGTCTAAAACCCCGTTTCTGCGTAAACAAGGATAATTATAGATTGGGTTTGGGTTTTTTTACCTGACGCAATCAGCCTCGCTACAGGTGAGATAGAAATATAAGCGCAACCATAGGAGGGAGCGAGACGCTAAATCCTTATCTACACGTAATTGTCACACAATTAACGGTGGTAAGTACAAGTAAAAAAAGGAGAAAGGGTTAATTAACATTTAGTTATCCATGGGACTTATGTTACATCGGACGGCTATCTCTAAGCACGCGACCTCTGGTTAGTGGACAGTTACTGTTTTTACATCATGGACGAACAATTGTGTATAAGGTGTCGTGAAATAATTGGGGGGAGGCGCTGGTACACCTGGGTTTCTCGAGAGCAAGAATTCATCGATATTGCTCAGATTGTTTTAGAAGAATTAATGGAAAATCAAGTAAGTATTGACCTACAGTTATTTTTGCACTAAAGAGTGATATATTATATTTTATTGTTAAAACGATGTTGTCGTCATAAATTTTGAACCCTGCATTGCATTTTGAGTCAGATCAACACTGTTGTTTAATCAGAATGACATTCCTATATGTCTAAACTAAATGTAAGGATGCTATGGACTGCCCTGACCAGCTCAACGTGTGCGTAAAACTTGCAACAAAAGAAGAACGTGTCTCTTACATGAGTCTACTACAGAGATTCTGCAGAGATGATTCTTGGTTTCTTAAGAACTTGCTCATACTTATACGTACATACAAACACTAAAGTATGAATATTAATGTGTAAGGAACAGAAAGGATTCCGTTATTGGCCTTTGTTTTAGTAGAGTTACCATTTTTCTTACTTGTTTTGTACAGTGCTGCGCATTTAAGTTTCATTGATAAATAAATAACGTGTCTATGTCTATGAGATAACAATATGATATGTATATTTTTTTGTTGTTCTAGATGCCACCAACGGATTTCATTTGCCGAGCTTGTTGGCAAAGGGCAGAAAGGACACATCAACGAATTTTACGGGAAGTACGCCAGGACAACGTTGCTGAGGAAAATAATAACGAAAACCGTCAAGCTGCAGGGTCAACATTAGCACTACCTGGTTTCAAGCGTACTCCCAACACTACTGTAAATTGTGTTTTTGAGCATTGTCAGAATATGTCCAGACTCCGCATACCACAAAACATTATTTGTCGTATGTTATGTCGTTACAACCTCATGATTCCTGAAAATGGCCGCGTTTGTGAAGAACACTTGCAACAAAATGTTTGGCATGAACTCCCACTGCAAAATAACTTAATGGAAGAGTTCACTGCAAATCAGATTGTTTACACTCTCACCATAGCGAAAAACCACATCACATCTGAGTTTTTAAACTTCGAGGAGTACGAAGACATAAATCCAAGTGAATTCCGCACGTGGACCAGTATTACGAAATAACAGTTCTCTTCTTTGTTAGAAAATGTGCCCAGCCTCAATAATAATCGACGCAAAAAAACTATGCTCGCAGCGGTATTAACAAAAATGCGGACCGGAGATTCCAATGTAAGACTAGCCTCAATATTCAAAATGTCCGAATCAACTTTTCAAAGAATGTTGAAGAAAGGTCGTGAAGCATTGATGGCGGACTATGTGCCGTCACGAGTTGGTTTCGACCACATGACCCGTGAGGAAGTGGTCCAACGAAACTTGATAGTCCCAGAAAGACTTTTTGGCAACCCAGACAGTCCAATCAATGAAAGGAAAGCTGTGACAATGTGCGATGGTACTTATATCTATCATCAAAAGAGCTCTAACTATTTCTACCAACGGAAATCGTATAGTGGTCACAAGTATCGTCACCTTCTCAAACCAATGTTATATGTATGCTGTGATGGTCATATAATAGAGGTTTCTGGACCTCATGCTGCAACTACTTCTGATGCGGTGATTATGAACAACTCTGTAGATAACGAAGAAGGCGGTTTTCATTGGTTCTTTAGGCCGGGGGACGTATTTATTTTAGACCGCGGATTCAGGGACTCGGTGAGGTCCCTTGAAGACTACGGCTACGTAGTGCATATGCCGGAGACAAAGAACCGAAGGGAACTGCAGCTTACCACTGACCAAGCCAACAAGTCTCGGCTTGTGACCATTTGTCGTTGGGTGATCGAAGTCATAAATGGACGTTTCAAAATAGATTTTCGCCTATTAAGAATAGTCCACAGTAACCGATCACTAAGACATATGATGGACTACTTTAGAATTGCTGCAGCTCTTATAAATGACTTCCATGTCCTGATCGACAATAATGTGCATGCTAATGAGTTTTTAAGAATTATTAATGAAAGAATAACTCTGCCTAATAGATTGATCTTGTCATCACTAATAACTACAATAGAAGGAGAGCACATTTCCAGTCGATGACAGCCAATACGCCGGAATTTGACCAGTTCCCCAGATTTACGCAAGAGCAACTGACATTGTTTGCCTTGGGCAGCTATCAAATAAAGCAGGCTCGAAGCTATTATGGGGAGCATATTCAACCTGATGGTGCGTTTATCATAGAGCTTGGTGGAGACATGCCAGCTCAAGAGGTTCGGGAACTGGATGGAAGAGACCTTTGGCTTATAAGAGGTCGCATACAGTCAAGACACGTTCAAGCCAAAACTTACTACGTTTACATCGCCGTTGAGCCAACTTTACTCGGAAGAGAAGCAATTCCTCATTACTACTGTAGCTGCAATATTGGGAGACGTACATTAGGATGCTGTGCACACGTTATGACCATCATATGGTACATGGGTTTTGCGCGGCATGATCCCACCATAGTTCCACCGGCAGAGGGTCTGGAAAATATAATAGTCAGACAGAACGAATATTAACCTTTTTACTGTTTTGTTTTTTTCAAATAAATATTTTATTCCATGTTACCGTTTTATTCAGATTTAAACCAATTAATTTATTATTTATTAAGTTAGATAAGTGAAATTCAGGTTAGTTTATTGAAAAAATATGAATATGACTATTTATAGCTGGTGAAAGAGTACAGAGAATAACCCCTGTGCATTGATTTCATAGTAAAATATGTTCAAAACATCTTTTCTGCACAACAAATCATTAATAATGTGATATTTTTTCGAAAATTAATACAAAAATAATAATTTTCGAAATCATCTAACTAAGTAGAGAATGACCCTACAACTTAGGTACCATAGCAAAAAATGAATATAATGACACATTTTATCGAAATATAACATTATAATTTTTTGGCCGGCACTTTCAGATTTAGCCCAAAAATGTATGAACGCTGAATGATGTCCTTTTATAGTTCTGCTGCAGACAAAGAGCGATTCTTCGTTATTACGGTTTCATTTCTGACAGAACACTAAAATGTAGATGTACATTACTTAGTCTGTGACAGTAATCAATAAGGCGATTACTGTCGCCAAATTAGCAGCTCGATGTTTCTCGGTACGAATATCGACGAAAACGACATTGAAATAACGTTCATATCAGCGCGTAATACATAGTGGCTGTTACGACGCTCGCTGCGTCCTTGATAGGGTGATAATATGATATAGGAGAAAATAATACTTTTCACATGGACGTGATTGTTTGATTTAATAATCATACGTTATATTTATAGATATCAAGTGTATCTTTATATAACTCAAGCATAATTATATGAATTAAATTGACCAAACCACATAGAAGCAGTCAGTAGGGAATTCAACCCAAAAAACAACATTCGATTGGTTTTTTTTTTCATATACCTAAAAGTTTTGATGGTATAAAAAAGAAATAAGTTGCATACGTTGTGTTAGAGTTGATAATTCGTATAATTTTTTTTCAATATTCAAAATCAGCCATAAGCGAGGAGTAGGCTTTAGAAAATATCCAATGCCCCTTAAGTTATCTTGTTGTAAGTTAGATGTTACTGGTCTAACCATGCTAGGTTTATAGCGCTCAGGCCAAACCAAGTAGTTCATTGGTTTTGTATTTTTATGTACACGGTCGATTAGGCAATCGCAGGACAGATGTACTGACCACGAACCAATCGTTAAAAGGTTAAACTAAAAATGTTGGACTTGCTGGAAATTAGAATCCTATCCTACTAATATTATAAATGCGAAAGTTTGGATGGATGGATGGATGTTTGTTACTCCTTCACGCCGTAACTACAGAACCGATCTGGCTGAAACTTTAATCAAATGTAGTTCTAGACCTGAATTAGGACATAGGTTACTTTTTATCCCATAAATCAGTTCCCGTGGGATGTCAATGGGGTTTGAAGTTAATATAGAAAAGTGATGTAATGTTACTCCTTCACGCCGTACCTCCTGAACCAATTGGGCTGAAGCTTTGCACAAATGTAGTTCTCGATCTGGAATAGGATATAAGCTACTTTTTATTCCATAAATCAGTTTCCATGGAAACAAGAAATAGTGTCGTTCAAAGACGCGGCTTAGCCTTTAGCCTCGCTAAACATACTATCAGTTATCAAAGACCGCCAAAGACACATTAGCAGAGTAACTGTATTAATTCAGAAAACAAAAAATAGTGTCGATCAGAAAAGTGGCTCGACCTTCGGCCTCGCCAAAGTCGAACACGCGTCTTGGTCTTCGGCCTCGCCAAAGACGCTTTACATGGGGATGAAATTAGAGATGATGACAACCAAATAAAATTAAGGTGCCGAAAAATATTGACAGATTTGATTGTCTTCCCAAAAACTGAACCAACGCGGGCAAAGCCTCGAGCAAAAGCTGGTATATAATAATTATAAAAAACTATCACTTTTCTTGATTGTGTTCTGCATATTTTGGAAGGTATATTAAGGCTGTTGTAGCCGCCAACGACCTTGAGCCTACCTGTGTTGGTACAAATATCGACAAAAACTATATTTAAAAAGCGTCTGCATTGCATTGCATTACGTCGCTGGGTTTCAGGATAGCGCAAAATAGGCGCTTAGAAAACTTGAAAAATTTATAAAAAAAAATTGTAGCTAAAATTCTTTAAAAAATAATCAATTGTTGTTATAATTTCGTCAATTTGACAAAGTTTGAATTTGTTTCTTTGCATATTTAATTAATTAAATTAGACCCTGTTTTGGTATTTATTATGTTTAATTAAAGATGTTTAAATATTAAATTCTATTCAAAGCACATTATTCCACATATTCTGTAGTATATCATGTATATATAGGTATATATATATTTTTTAAATATATTAACATCTTAGTAAAACCCGACTTTAATTGTGGCTTTCTCGGTCACCAGCTGTAACCAACCACCTTAAGCAGTGGATCCATGTTTGTACCCGAAGTATGGCGACAGGGCTCACCACCTACCACGATGGGACGTAATAATCATCGGTGAAACGAGGGTTTACGAGTGTGAATTGTAACATATTCTTCACGTGACGATGTAAGTACCTTATGTATTTTATTCAGGAATTAGTGTGTATGTCTCATACAATTTTTCAAAGGTCTAGAAATCTGCAAGGGTATTTGTAGGCGGCGAATAAAAAAACATAGAAGACGCGTTTCTTACAAAGTATCATTCGAAAATGGCACCAGTGCACCAGACACAAAAGGGCAAAAGGCTTATGATTGGTTCGAACTGTGTCTCGTGTGACTCTGCGCCAGCCTTGATTGGCCAAAACATAGAGACCGTTGTCGCGTTGCTATACTAAACTGTGTCCGACACAGTTTTCATGGGGTGATTTTTCAGCGTTAATCAGACTTCTGTTTTATTTATTAGCTGGTTGTAGGGTAAATTAATTGAAAACCTCTTATCTACCCAAAGTATAACAACTCGTATCTTCGTAGCTAAATATATTTTGGTTGAATTGCCTACTGGACCCGCTATAAAATAGTTTTCATGACAGTTTTTACGGCCCTGTTAATGAGATAATGTTTAGCTTAGACTGCAGCTTCTAGTAGCGTACAAGATTAACTACAGCATAAACAATTCTGTATTTTTAGGGTTAATTGCGAAAGTTAATTGCTTTAGATAATTTATGTGATAGTGTCTCTAGTTTGTATAGTCTTTGACTAAGAAATTTGTAATTTTCAAAATATGTAGGCAGGTAATATAATTCCCATAGCTTAATTTTTAAAAGATTTTATTTTAATTTTTTTTCGGAGAATTTACGTCATTTTAGGACATGGTTTTCATTATTTTGCTATATATATGGACCATTATTTTTTATGATTTTTTAAAGAATTGTCCGATGACCTTGTCAATTGAGAATTTTTTGACATTATACGGATTGTGATGTGTGATTGCTTAAAAAAAAATTGGTCTGTCTGTGTCTGTCTACTCATCTGTTATCTAGATGTCAATTTAGTCTGAAGCAAATTATTATAAATTTATCTTGATAGCAAAGGACACATTTCTAAACAGCCATTAATCAAGTGTCGTCACACAAGGGCAAATGGAAGTTGCAGCTTTTTCGTAAAAATATTCATCATCATGAGGTTTTTTTAGACCAAAACTTCGAAAATACGGCTTTTTAAACCTAAATCTCGAAATGGTTTTCGAATTAACACACCTTAAAATAATTTAATCTATGCCAATTATTTCTATAGCCGAATTCAAAACGCAACGCGTATGTACTCTTGGATGAGTATACATTGTTATGAATAAAATGTATATTTTTAGAACGCATCAGTCGAGTGTTCGGTCGACGATTTTGTTTTTTGTGTGTGGTAACACTTCTCCCACTTGGAGCTGTCAAAAACCTCGGATAGGGCTACTTTTGGGAAAAGATCGAGGTCGATTTTAAGATTTAATAAATTAATGGTTTAATACGGGGAAAATTGATGTGGACATCATAAAAAACATTAGTGAGTCAGGGTCTGACAATATTTCGGCGTGAAGGCCACTTTTAGTTTAATTCCTGTGTGTGTGTGACATAACCTGCATACATGCGGTTTCCAACAAGTGAACTGTGTCAGATTACCATTTCTTCTGGGTTTGGATGCATCCAGGTGTAGGTGGGTTGTGTTTAGATTCTTCGTGGAAGGTGAACAACGTGTCACAACACCGGCACACCCTGGACTCCGTGCACGAGAGGGTCTCGTACTGCGGACGTCATCAAGTGCAATTTTCTGGTAGGACATTTTGTACATACTTATTCTTTGTAGCATATCAGCGGATTGAATTTACATGGACGTAGATCTGGGACAGCTTATGGGCCCCTGTTCCAGCTGCTGATATCGCCTTTTATCATACATACATATATAGGAAGGTATACCTATTTATTCTCTTTGCAAAAACTCGGACATTTCCATATCTTTTAGTTGTATACGTGGTCATCATATCGTATAATTCGGCATTTTAAAATTTGCCTAGACATTAGTAATTCTGCTAGAGCTCTTATGGTCGCCTCGCTCCGCTCCGTTACGCTCGGCGTTTTCGTGAAAAATTTTCAATGTTATACTTTACAATTTGACGGATTGTACAAAATGACAACGGCATATATAAAAAAGCAGAATAACGAGTACCAAAATGATTTAATAAAATCGGGCCAAAGCTTATTTCTCTCTTTTACACATCGTCATGAACATTGATAGCTCGTTTCTGCCCACTGCTGGATATTAATCCTCTTCTTTTTTTACGGCACCAACTCATGTCCTGGGCCGATCTCATCCATATTCTACCCCGTAAATGTCATCAGCCTCCTCATCGGCTACCATCTCTTGGCGACCATTCGGGATTACTCCACCTGCCATCACTTCGCCTGGCCAAGTTCTTTTACAGACCAACTAAAAAAAACACTCTTTATGGTTTGTTAAAGCAACAAATAGGCCGGTAGTCTAAGATTTATTATGCAAATACAAAATTTGTTGACTTAAGAATAGTATATTTCGTGACGAGTATAAAATGGCGGATTTTCTTACCCGAGGAAAGAAGCTAGTTTCGACGTGAGCCGAAGGCGAACGTCGAAAGCTTACATTCCGAGGGTAAGAAAACCCATGTTTACTCGTTGCGAACGATACTTTTTCTACTACCTGATTTATGTATTTAAAAAACCAAACAAGTACATAATATATAAGAAGAAATTTATTGCAGGAAATATTAAAAATAACAGTTGTTACAAGTTTTACAAAAGAAAACTTTGCGTTTTGACCCTTTTCAACATGTTGCATTAATGTTGATTGTGAATTATGTGATTCTACGGTTGTGTTATAATTTTCAAAATTTTCGGCGTTGTTCTTGTTCTGGATCGAATCGTAGATGTATCCTTCGGCAACTGTGGTCGACTTCCAGCCGCCCTGGCGGCTTTTATTTGTGGCCAGTATCATTTTGCGAAAAAAGAGTGTCAGACGCGATATAATCGATTATGTCGTGAATCGGAACGCAGGGAATATCGATTGTAAAGACAAACTAAGAACGTCAAAAAGAACCTAATTTAGCATGAAATAAAGACAAACGTCAGAACAAAGCTAATTTTGCAATAAATGAAATTTCAATACGATATCTCGAACTGACCTGATAGTCATTCCGCAACGGGGCCCGGAAAGTTCGATTTTTAAAACTAATTTCGAGTATTAAATGGAACTTTTTCATAAAGGTAGTAGAAAAAATAAACTTATGTCCCCGTCGCGTCGTGAGGTAGCACTTCTATTACAAAAGGTGACTGTACCGTGTTTAATTTGCGTTGCAAATATTTCCATCCATATGGCAGCTAATAGCCACTAGTCTTAAATAGGTACCTGTACTAAAACATTTTACACCGACATGGTCTAATGGGTTTATAGGTTTCACTTTGATCAAAGTCAATCAATAGAGAACGGGAGTCTTCACACGAGTCGGCGCCGACGACGACGCGACGGAGTAATTGGGTTTTTAAAAACACAGGTAACATTGAAGGAAATCATATTCTTGAAATAATAAAAGAAATGGAACTGCTGTAATAAATTTAATGAATTTGTCTTGTAAGGTAAATCCGTACCCCTGTTATAAACGCGAAAGTGTGTTCGTTGGTTTGTCGGTTTTGTCCTTCTTTCACGCAGCGACGAAGCAACTGATTGACGCGATTTTTTGCATAGAGATAGTTTATGGGCCGGAGTGATATAGACATAAGCTACTTTTTATCCAGAAAAACTGAAAACTAAATCAGCACGGGCGAACGCTAGTGAAAAATAAATGTACAGGTAACTTTTGATAGCAGATGAAAAAAACCGGCCAAGTTCGAGTCGGACTCGCGCACGAAGTGTTTCGTACTAATATCTATAAAAACGGCAAAAAAAACATGTCTGTTGTATGGGAGCCCCCTTAAATATTTATTTTATTCTGTTTTTTAGTATTTGGTGTTATAGCAGCAACAGAAATACATCATCTGTGAAAATTTCAACTGTCTAACTATTACGGTTCATGAGATACAGCCCGGTGACAGACGGACAGACAGACTAAGACAGCGGAGTCTTAGTAATAGGGTCCCGTTGGTTACCCTTTGAGTACGGAACCCTAAAAAGAAGTTTGATCAGTGGGATATGTGGCCAATGTTTTGCAAAAAGTCACTGTGTTTACTCTTATATCTACCGTGAGTCGTATATTGTAGTTGCAGGATCGGCACCTGTAAAGAGACCCAAATTGGACTAATGACAGTTTGTCTTTGTCATCGTGAACATTGTGTCAATGATACTGAGGCAAATAAAGTTTTACGTTTTGATGACCTTAATTTATCTTCAAGATCATCGGCAGCTCACTCGGTCTGACGTTTGACTTTTGTGCAAATACAGACAGATTCGACTTCTGCCAGTATTTAGACAATGAATTCTTTGACATTTACATATCCGATCAAAACTTGACAAATGGATCATACTAGACAACGTCCCAAAGAAAAATATGTATGTGAATTTTAATTTTTTATTATTCTCCCACTTTTTGCGGACGCGCCTCCATTTTATCCTGCGTCTCATTGACACTTTTTATCAGGTAGGTACGTAGACCAAACAAAAAGAACAAAGTTTGTGTAAAAAAAGCTGCTAGCTTTGCTGCAACCTATAAATATAAATATACCGTCACGACATGAATCATCTTCGAAGGGGTGTCAGAGATGTTCCGAGTGTGAACTGTGGAATGCAAGTTACAATTCACACTCGATACACCCGCGTTTCACCGGCGATTATTACGGCCTAACGTGATGTGTGGTGAGCCCAATCACCGTAGTTCAAAAGTCGAAAAAATCGAAAAATAGGTATTTATTTCACCAACCGAAAACAATAAATAATTCTGTGGCCCCAATACGAGGGTATAGGTATAGCCTGACCCGTGGATGCCAGTGTACATATATGGTTTATAGTATTAACTGCAGGTTGCAGATGAAACATTTTTTTTTGGTTCGAGCACTAATACACGCTTTTTAGGGCATGCAGGTTTCCTAACGATGTTTTCCTTCACCGTTTAGCAAATGGTAAGTAAGAATAAATTCTATGCATATAAACTCCTAAGCTTCCTACCACCGCGCCGCTGCAACTTGTAAAGAAAAATTTGATTAAGAGGCTATGCGAATTTTATTTTGTCACTGTCACTCTAAGCGAAAACACGCTCAGTACGAGAGGGGCGGATTCAGGGCGAAAAATTTTAGTTTTATAATTTTTATAAAAAAACTAAAATAGCTAGCAAAATTTTTGAAACACGCCTAATAAAATATTTTTGAGTTCTGTATATGGTTCCCATTCGTCAAACGAGGAGAAAAAGTGTGTTTGAAGACCACATTTCAACAATTATTTCTATCGAGGAAAATTTATCCAAACATGTTTTCCAATTTCAAAACCCTAGATTATATAGTCAAAATGCATATACTAGAAATTTATTAAAATTTTCCGTGTATTTCATGAAATACGCAAAAAAGAAGCACTGCTATTTTTTTACATATCGCCTTAATGACATAACCAACAGGTCACAAAAATATTTGCGCTTAGGTAACAGGCCCGCTCTTTAATTTGACTGTTGATACTCGGAATATCTGTAAATGTAATTTTTAACATAATCTCAACATAATTTTTGTCATGAATGAATACAATTTAAAAATTAAAAAAAGACAATGCATTGCTTCTTTATTGCCGCATGACCTCAAAATGCCGTGACGGTCCGCGGTCACGACCGCACAAGCTTACAAACTTTTCTAATTTTTGAATCCACCAATCAGGTTCCGAATTCATTGACCAATCATTGAATCGCAACCATGTACACTTTTGACCATCCCCTGTACCATGGTATTTTGTTTAGAAGTTACGTTAGCTATAAGCTCCAAAATAAGGAATAGCTAAATACTAAAAAATGTTTGGTTTATTTTTCAGTTGAGTTTATGACTGAGCCAATGCTTCACAATCACAAAAAAAAAATGTTATTTATTTATAAAACATGTTTTAACATAGATTGTAAACTTTAAACTTTTGCGATTATGTCATATTTTACCGAAGACACGAGTCCACATAACACTTTTGTCCATAAAAGACAATAGATGTAATTAATATAAGAGTGCATGACAAACTAGAAATCAATCAGAAACAAATTTAAAAGCACAAATATTTTTTTTTTAATTCCTCGGGCCACGATTTGAACCTGCGACCTCCTGCTTACATGAAAGGCGCGCTACCGACTGCGCTAACGACGATTTTTGGACTATATCTATACAATTTTTTTTTAACTACTTGATATATCAGTTTGTAATGCACATACTGAACGCTCACGAGGGCGTTATGTGATTTCACGCCTTGCTCATTCTGAACAGAAGGCGCTGTCGTCACTTCAATACCTGTTGCATCAGACAGTTAAGAAATTCACAGTTCTCATTTAATAAAATTATATGTATTTATTGCGAAATCCATCGATTTGAATACTCTTATTTTTATTAGTACACTAATACTCTTTTTAGTGTACATTACAAACTAGAAATCAATCAGAAACAAATTTAAAATCACAAATATTTTTGAAAATTATATTATATATAGTATATGATAATAAATGTGCTTGAAGCTTTACGACCATAATCGGTTACAAAATGATATTTTGGTACTTACGTATTTTATCATTATTGATTAAAATAGTTCGTTAACTTGCGGAAGTCCATCATGATTATTAATTTGCAATATTCTGCTAAAAACTCTTACTTATGCAAAATACAGACTCAGGCACCTCCCCCCCCTCCTCATAAAACATGCACAAGCAAGCAGTACGAGCATAAAATTAACTTAAATAACAAGCAAAAAAACATATCGACACGTATTTCGCGTCTAAACGAGGCATCCTCGGGATGTGTTCCTCGCTCGGCCGCTTATCATGTAAAATTTTCGTCGACCAAGTCAATATTTTTCACTGCAAAACATTCCCTTTCTCGTCACCCTGACATACATTCACCCGATTTTACTTGCCCTTTCTGAAATGAAAATATAGTGAAACTGCGCTCTGCTTCATTTAGCATTAGAACATAAAGGGCGACCTCCACTGCACAGTTTTGAAGGTCACCCCCAACTGCGCGCAGTGGAGTCCTGAATCTCAGGGTCTTTCAGTACTACGTAGTTAGCCTGACCTAGATAACAAGACTAGTCAAACAAGCTAGTATCGGCTTTATTTCAAGGGAATAGGTGTTTTGGTCATGGTGGCGGTCGACTAGCCTTGTTAGTTGACCTTAATATCAAGCTTCACATCACAGTATGAGTCAGGGAATAGAAGTGTTAGTTTCAGTGCATTATTTACAATTCTGAAACATACATATGTATCTGAAATATACTTGAATTTACATTAGCCTGACGCGCACGCTAAAAATGTTAATTTGAAAACCATTTCAAGATTTAGGTTTAGTAAGCCGTATTTTCAAACTTGCGGTCTAAAAAACTTCACGATAATGAATATTTTTACAAAAAAGCTGCAACTTCCATTTGCCTTCGTGTGACGTCACTTGAGAAATGGTTGTTTAGAAATGTGTCCTTTGCTATTAAGATAAATTTATGAACATTTTCTGCTGACTGATTTGACATATGGATGACAGATGAGTAGACTGACAGAGACAGACCACTTTTTGTATAAGTAATCACACATCACAATCAGTATAATGTCAAAAATTCTCAAGTGACGTCATAATCGACATTTTTTTTTTAAATCCTGTAATAGTAATGGTTAATGTAACGAAAAAATAATGTCCTAAAATGGCGTATATTCTCTGAAAAGGTTAAAAAAATATCTTTTTGAAATTAAGCTGTGGCAATTATGATCGATGCTTCTAATGTAGTTATAAAATCTTACAAAGAATACTTTTATGGACCAAAAAACAATTCCTAACTAGCTAAAAACGTGTTTATGTCAAATTGGCTATTGATTTGATTCCTAAATTCATACCAAAGACTCGGTAAGTGGTCGGTATCAAGGTTTGTTGAAATTTATAGGAAAATTCGAATAAATAAATTTTCATTTTGCTTACAAACGGAAGCCCAGTACCAATATCATTATCAACCACAGTGGGAAATTAGCATTTTATTTTGAAAATTTTGCAAAAAAAGGCCATCAAGTCTTGATGCCGAGCAGTTGCCGAGTCTTCAGTATTAATTTGGATGCATAAATTAATATAATTTTGCATACAAGTCTGTTTGGCTATAGTTGTAGCAGTGAAATGTACTATCGAGGAAAAATCTGCAGACCCACTTTTCGCCCGTATTGCAATGACGATAAGAGGGCAAAGTGAGTCTGTGGCAATTTCTTCGACAGTACATACATATAAGCGCGTTTTATAGCACTCCTAATGTTGTCAAATCCTTCTATTATTAAATAATGGCAAAATAGCAATTTACATGGTTCAATATTAAAATTTATTTGTACTTGTTTCACTGGTTTTATTTTACACTTTATTTTATGACCGGTTTCGGTTATTACACCATTATCAAGTTACGAATGTTGTTAGTGTTAAAATGACAAGCCATAATGATGTACACAATGGGCATGTCAAAAGTTATTCAATCAAAATCAAAACAAATCACAAATCACAAATAAAATCACAAAAATGTATTTACTAAAAAAGAAAATCAAAATTACAATTACAAAGTAAGTCTGTTACACGGGCTCCCAGATAAAAATTTACACAGAAAGACGTTTATCTACAACTGTTTTAAGCTACTAGACCAAGAAAACATATTTTAACTAATAATAAAAGTACATCCATCCATCCATCCATTCATGATCCTAGTTCGTCCACTGCTGGACATAAGCCTTTCCAGGACTTTGCCACTCCCGGCGGTCATCCTGGAAGAATTGCCCACACTCACACACGCTGGGCAGGCGGGTTGGTGAGCGCGGTGCTGGAATCCTCGCACCAGTGACGCCGCTGCCCGTCACCAGTCCGTTCCATATAAGGCCCGTCTATTAGGGATGGATATACCGCCATCCATCGGTCCCAGGCATGGTGGGCCTCCTGGTTTTTTGCCTTTGAGCTGTGCTCTTACTCTCCCCCGAATTACTTCGAGGGGGTCTCCAATTAAGATGGTGGTACCTCCACAGTTGAGCCCGGCATCAGCTCTACAGTACAGTTACATTTAATTACAAGTAAAACTAAAACATGCATAAAGAAAGAATAAAAAAGGTCTGTGTTAAGTGTAGTGCAAGTGTAGATATGTTAAAAACTAAATAAATACATGGGTGTTCTTTTTCTTCTTCTTCTTGGTGGGCTCGATTTCCGCACCTAGTCTCTTTTTTTGGACCTTTGTGCGTGGAAAGTGTGGAGCCGGCTATTCTAGCCAGCCCAGCTCACGCCAAAATCCCAAGAGGCGACCTAGATCGCCACAGAACTGGCGGAGCGTCCTCGGTACATGGGTGGTATAAATTACTTAATTAAAACGATATTATAGCTAATTCTGAAGGCTTTAATTTTAGTTTTAGTGCTGTCAAAACAAAATTTTCTTCATTGCAAAATAGTTCTTAACTGTTAGGGTTAGAAGTTAAATTACTTTGGAAAATTTTAGGTTTTGACAGCACTAAAACTAAAATTAAAGCCTTCAGAATCGGCTTTATTATAGTATATTAATAATCATGTAAAACGGCATTCAATACTTCAGTTACGTCTGTTTATTTGTTACGTCAAAATTCTTTGTGTTATTATAATTTTCTTGTTTATGGCTTCTGATAATGTGTGTGACTAACACATTTAATTCCGCCAATGTCACGTCATAAACCAAAGCACTGTATTAATGAAAAGTAATTTCGAGGGATTTGGTATCCTGTAAATCCTTGTGGTGATTGCTATTATCTACAACAAAATACAGAATGTGATCAAAATGTATATATACAATTTAACTAATTAACTATATCTTACATGACTAATTACTAGATGAACTTAAAATTACAAAATGAATATTGCTAATATTCGTATATATTTACAATTATCCTTTGTGTTACAAAACGCAAAAAGAACAAGAAGAAAAAAATACTGAAACAAACGCAGATCTCGTTTAGTTTTGCTTCACAAAGCACGCTATGAGTAAAAAAAATATAATGACTCAATTTCCCTGAACATCCTTGTTAATGGAAGCTCTAATGGGGGAAAAGAAATATTAATTGAGGCTTTCTTCGTATATTATCACTAACATTTTTCCCTTTTCTTTGTGCACCGATATCTCAGTCAGTTTACGTTAGCCTCTCAATTTTGACACCTGGGTTCAAATTCTGCCGGACAAATGCACCAATGAGTTTTTTCGAAATTTTCATTTATATAAGTAACAATTGCTGAACGCTGAAAGAAAACACTTGAGGCAAACATGCATGCCTTAAGAAATTCTTATTCTATAAAGATCAGGAATACATAAAAAAAAAGTAACCATATGTGTACAAACTTAATAGTTACTACCAAATAGTAAACGAAAAAGCACTAATTTAACTAACAACAAAACCAAAGCATAGATATAAATAAATAATGAATAAAATATGAATAATATATTTATATGCTCTAAGACACCAATCAATTAAAATAAATATGAATACATATATAAATAAATAAATAAGAAAAAGATGCTATCTTTTCGCTGCAAACAAATATAACAAATAAGCAAGCAAAAAAAATTAACATTATTAGAAATACAAATGTCCTATTAATATAAGACATTTGCAATACAGTTTCGTTTATTGAAGCAGCGAAAAGGTCTGACTCAGCATAGGCATTGCGATGAAAAACCACAACGCACTGTTATTCTGTCAGGCCTGAGATATCACAGACCATTTGAAATGCAATAGAGAAGTTGACACATTTAATAAAAACGTAAAATAATATAAATATAAATTAGAAGTAAAATACCATCACTAATATGTGTGTGCTGTGTTCATAAATATATTGTTTATATCCTTGACCAAATAGACGAGCAGTTAAGGAACCTAATATATACACAATAAGCGCAATTAAGCAACACTACGGCAACGATTTTCGGAGAGAGAAAAGATATCGAAATAGATTTTTTTAAACCCCTGTTTGATTAAAATGATTGATTTTAATATAAATCCCCGTAGTACGGAGTTAAAGCTCACAACAAATTACGTTGGGGCGTAAAAATAGCTGTCGGATAGAGGGTGTACGAATATTGACTGTCGCAATGACAGTTCACACTCCGAAACACCCCTCCGGGATATACATAAGTTTTGCCTTTATGTGTTATATAATATTTCATGGATTATTTCAGAACTTCGCATACCTTGTGCTTCATGAAGTTGATAATAATAAACGCAGTTTTAGTAAAAATAACTCTGCTAAATTAGAAGGCATTATAATAAGTTTCAACAAGCAAATTAAAGTCAAATTAAGCGCCTGTCATAAACACAAGAGAAGCGGAGATACGAAGGCAACGTGTTTGGCTCGTTGGAGAAGAATGGGCAGGAACAAAGTTTAATTAATTATTTTATCTACTCTTATACTGCAATTGCCTTATTTGAACATCAAAAGCAGTTTCATAACTACCTAGATTGTTTATCCGATGTTATTATATTACATTATAACACCGCGATTCTGCGCTGCAATTGGTTCAATTTATAACTGGTATTTGCATACATTTTAAATTTGTGTAAACTATCCCGTACAATATCCATGACTTGAACCTAAAACTTATACCAAAATCTAATACTTACTAAAGTAAAGCGTATAAAAGTCCTGGATTTTACAACTATTTTGACTGCAGAGTTCAGTTCTGAGTACATGTTTGAGCCTTTTGGTGCCGAAACCCTTAGGCCGTGAGGTCACGAGGCGAAATGTCTTTTTAAAGAAATTTCTTCGCGATTGGTTGACGTTTCCGGGGACCCAAGAGCTGGCGCATACTATTTGTAAAAAGCCACTTGGAGTGCAACGCATTCATATGGTCACCAAGTGAAGCCAAATATAAAATACTGTTGGAGCGCATACATGTTTGAGGTTTCTGTACCGTAAATTGTACAGTGTGTATCCTGTATATCCATTGCTGTATCCTACTTTGTTTGCCATGGGCATGGTGGGATATAGCAAACTGGAGGTGAGGAGAGAGTTGTTCTTGGCAACGTAGATGTTTAAGGCGATTACCATCGCCAAATTAGCAGCTCGATATTTGTAACTACGAATATCAACGGAAACGACATTGAAATAACGTTCATATCAGCGCGCAATACATAGTGGCTGTTACGACGCTCGCTGCGTCCTTGATAGGGCAAAATAGGAGAAAATTATACTTTTCACTTGGACGCCATTACTCGATTAAATAATCTTATGTTATGTTTATAGCTATCAAGTTTATCTATTTATCAAAGCATAGATGAATTCAATCGGCCAAGCCACTCAGGAGCAGTAGGGAATTTGAGGTCAAAAAACACCATTCAGTAAAAAAAAAATTCATGTAGAAGTTTTGGTGGTATGAAAAAGAAAACTGTTGCATATGTTGTCTAAGAGTTGATTATTCATAATACATTTTTTCATTATTTTTGGTTTGGCCATAAACGAGGAGTAGGCTTTAGAAAGTACCCATTTGGCAATAGTAAGGCCCTTAAGGTACTAAGAGGTAAGGTTCACAAATCACAACCCTGTCGTCTTGCAGGAGTTGCGGCTATTCGTGCTGAACGAGAGTGTGACACAGGCCATCACTGCTGGCAAAGCCGCGCACGCGCCCCCCTCTCACTCGTGTGACGCGCACGCTCAATGCAGTAGCGGAACACTTAGATTTATTTAGTTGTTCTCTTGGCGCGTTCATAAAGACCAACATGTATGTATATATTATGTTATTTAATCGGAAGTTTTTAATGTCATTTCTAAATTATTAGTTTAGATGTCATAATAATATAAAAGATAATATTAGTGTTTACTTGTTTGTCACATTAGGAAATATGCCTGTAATGATACATATAAGTTTTGTTTTTTTAAATAATAAATAAATTTGGCTATATAAACAAAAGTCACCTTATCATGTACCTATACACAAACACAAGTAATGTGACAAGAATGACTGTGAGAATCTTAGTCTTAACTTTTGAAATACACAAAATCGTTTTATTTAAAAGAAAAAACTATTGATAATAAATAAAAATATATAATTAAATACACAAAAAATATTAGCACCACAAAGGAATATAAAAGAATAAACCAAATAACAAATATCTCTCTCCTTTCCAAGGTGCCAACTAATTCGTCTACCGAGGTACGCTTATGAAATTTCTAGTTCTGTGAGAGGCTAGATATTAAAACAACATTTCAAGATTCCGCACACTTCCAATCTTGCAGCCATCTTGCATCAAGCTTCTACACAAAGATATGAGAGATAGAAGCAACTGTTGCTGTCAGCACGGCTTTTTCTGTGGAAGATAGAGAAGATTAGTGACGGAAATCGAAATATATTTATCATTGGTAGTTGCTACTAGTAACTTATTTGATAAATACTACTAGCATACTTTTGCCTGCTAAAATAAAAAAAAAAATAGCCAAGTGCGAGCCGGAATCGCGCATGAAGGGTTCCGTACCATTATCTATAAAAACGGCAAAAAAATCACGTTTGCTTTATGGGAACCCCTAAATTATCTATTTTATTCTGTTTTTTAGTATTTGTTGTTATAGCGGCAACAGAAATACATCATCTGTGAAAATTTAAACTGTCAAACTATCACGGTTCATGAGATACAGCCTGGTGACAAACGGACAGACAGACGGACAGACGGATAGTGGAGTCTTAGTAATAGGGTCCCGTTGGTTACCCTTTGGGTACGGAACCCTAAAAATGGAAAACTGGTACAGCCCCTTTGGTCAGTTGGTAGAGCGTTCGCCTGTTAATCCAGAGGTCGTGGATCAATCCCCGCGGTGAACATTTATTTGTTTGCTCGGTACTGCTTTGGAAGGCATGTTGTAAGCTGTCAGTCCATTTGTGTCCGAAGTACAGCGATAGGGCTCACCACCCATTATGTCTGGGACGTAATAATCATCGGTGAAAAGAGGTATACCAAGTGTGGACTGTGACTTGCATTTCACGGTTCACACGCGAAACCCCTCGAAACCTCTCGGGGATTGACGATACAGTGTTTGTTTTTCCAAAAAAAGCAAATAAACATATTTTTGTAAATTTTAATAGGTCTACTAATTGCAGAAGACAGGCGTACAATTCCTGTAATTAGCTTAAATACCACTTCAGACATTTTACATAATGACTAGGTAGACTGGCAAATGCACCAATCGACAGAATTAATCACGGCAGTATTGATAAATAACTGAGTACTTGTGTCATCTTGTCACGGTTTTGTCAATAATTACTTTGGCTTTTAATTAATTAATTAATTTAACAACAAGTAGTACAAACAGAGAGAGACATATATCTTACATCAAAATTATTGTTTATTTTACATGAACTACTTTCCTTAACATACTCACAGATAATACCTATAAATGTTTGAAATGACGCAGACAGGAGACAATGATAAAAGTAATAAGTATTTTTATATAAAGCATTGTACATGTTGTAGCATTCGCTACAAGTATTCAACCTTTTTATATATTTTTAGTCTTTCTTTATCGTTGGCTGCTTTTCTGAATTTTCGAATTCGAATATTTAGAATGATCTTGTCAGATTTTTTTTGTTATTTTGCTCATATCAAAGAAGATCGTGACAGAGGAAGGATAAATCTTTTACAAAATAACAAATTTGGTATTTGAAAAATAGAAACAGAGCGCATTTGCTCTGAGCATTGTGTAAGCCAGTTTTTCTGCATTTCCTGCGACCCTTCGGGATTTTCTAAGGGTTCTGGTTCTCCCCAGTTTGATTATTCATTTCTACTTGAATTCCATCCGCCATCTCGTACGGTTGTACCTATTGAGGCCTGATGTAAGGACCACGTCCCTGGTGAGCTAAAGCTTCCGATATTAAAATAGAAATCGCCAAGCTTCATCGACTGCTCCCGGGAACACCGGAAACACCCAAAGTCACGAAGAGACCCTTACCAGGTTTTTAGTATCTGTAGCCTAATATTCAGCATCAATTATTTTTATTCCTTAGTGTAAAGCTAGATAACGATTGCTCGTAACACCTTAATATTACTTTTTCTTTCGGATTAAGAGTTATCAAAACTTCCGTGCAACCTTAGTTTCTGGGATCCTAAAAACTAGTTTCGCCACCAAATTTTAAAATCCATTATTTTATGAACAAATGCGTCGTTCAAGCTAAAAGGAAATCAAAATCCTAAATAAGTGGAATTAAGCATAATTTCCTTTTTGATCTAATAAGTTCCTTTGTACCGATACTCTTTAGATATTATTGTGTTTTGTACTATATTTTTCTTACTTCGGTTTTGTTATTTTTTGTGTATTTAAAGATAAATTATACGGTTTATTTATCCAGATTTACCTCTTTTTTTGGCTGTCACCAGGCTTGCCTGGTGGCAGTCCAAATTTAGGTCGAAATTACGTTCGTGAATATGTAGTGGCTAAAAACAAAAAAATATTTTTTAAAAAATAACGCTACAATGTACAGTAAAGATCACATCAAGCTATGTAGGTTGATATGTTCTTCACTGTACAACTCTGAAATGTACAAATAAACTAAAAACCAAAATGCACAAGAAAAAATTATTAATATTTTATTAAATGTCACTTGTCTTATGAATCGAATTCCATCCATCCATCCATTAGCATAGTTCGTCCAATGCTGGACATAAGCCTTTCCAGGACTTTGCCACTCCCGGCGGTCATCCTGGAAGAATTGCCCATACTCACACACGCTGGGCAGGCGGGTTGGTGAGCGCGGTGCCGGAAACCTCGCACCAGTGACGCCGCTGCTCGTCACCAGTCTGTTCCATATAAGGCCCGGCTATTAGGGATGGATATACCACCATCCATCGGTCCCAGGCATGGTGGGCCTCCTGGTTTTTTGCCTGAGAGCTGTCCTCTTACTCTCCCCCGAATTACTTCTAGGGGGTCATCGAAATTCATCTAATAATGTTAAAAAAAAATTAGAGGTCATTAAAGATTTCCGTAAAATCCAAAGAAATCATGGTCATTGACATTGAATTTATTTTGACATTAGTTTTATTTTTCATCCCACTATTTTGGACTATTTTAAACTATTTCCGTGATGGAATGACTATGAAAACCCACGGATATCTATGGGATAACCTTAAATTTTATTTCCACGTTGCAGTTTTTAATAAAAAAAATTAACTTATACTTTTAATTGTTTTTACATTTAAAATATATCCTACTTACGCTTTTTAGTAATCTCTAAATTTGTTTATTCACAACTTCGTGTCAGTTTTAAGTAAAAATACAATAAAAGGTTTTTTATGTAAAGTAAATATTTTTGTGGTATACAAGGTGACTTTTTGATCATCGTCCAAATTCATACTGGAGGCTTGATAAGTGATCAGTATCTTGGATCTTCTTGAATAGTAGACTAAACCACTTTATCGGCGTGATAAATACTCATGCCAAATTACAGCTTTCTAGTACTAATAGTCTCTTAGCTAAGCCGTGGACAGACAGACAAACAGACGGACATGGCGAAACTATAAGGGTTCCTTGTTGTTGACTATGGAACCCTAAAAAGGTCGCAGTGATCATGTAAGGCATCAATTGCCACTTAAAATTATAAAGAGACAAGGCGTAGTTTACAAATTTAACCAAAATTAACACCTTAACAAGCAATGGCTCCATAAATTAGTTAATTTTCCCCTAAATCAACTGACCCATTAACCGTTTCAGTATATTCAAATAACATGAAATGCGCATACATGTCAGTAGGAAGACATGCCGACGATTTATATGTTAAATAATTGACTGCCGTAAGTAATGTCGTTACACTTACCGGCATTATTAGTTGGCCCTTTTACAGGTAACGAGCAAAATAATTATGTTATCTTTATGGGTCGGCTCTTCACTGCAGCTTTGTAAAAAAATACATATATAAACCCAGAGGGATAATTACCATACTATAGAATTCCATCTGTCACGATCCGGACACACCCCTTTCGCCTCTTTCACATCCATTAATCTAAAGTCTTCTATTCCGGGTAAATAAATAGTAAGAAATAAATAAATAAATATATATATATATATATATATATATATATATATATATATGTTGATATTAGTAGCTTAGTAGCTTCAAAAAAATGGAATTTTTCATAGTCGCAAAATTTAATATTTTTAAGGATATCTTCGATCGAAAAAAAAATATTTTGAACCAACTATATTTATCTTTTGATATTTTGATATTTTAACGTTCCGCGGAAGAACACGGTTGAGGCATCGACATGTTTTTTTTTTTCATAAAGTAAAATATGAAGTCAATGTACTGAAATTCAATATTTTTTTGCCTTTAAAATATTTCAGTATTAGCTAAAATCCTCCAATCTGTTGTGTCGCTGCGTGATTGATAGTATTACCCGTTGAATACAAATATGCCAATGTGCCAACTTATAATCGCTTGTATCAAAAGCTAATAAAGTCTTTGACATTTGTCTTTTTGTGCTGGACGGGTAATAAAAAAGTTGCTAGGGTAGGCCATACTCTTTAGTTTTTACAATGACAGGCATTTTACTCATCATTACGATTAAGGAACGATTTTATAAGAAAAAAATGTCTTTCCACCAAATCTTTTTTTTTTCTTTTAAAGCCAACTCAGGACTCAGGAGTAAAGATAAATAATTGTGCAAGTAAGTGTATTTGGAACGATAAATTATTCATTAGGTTGTACGTTTTATGTACGAAGATAACATGTACATCAAGGAAGTGTAATTTAACTTATCTTTACTATTATAGTTTATGGTAACATCGAAAAAACTTTCCACTGACTCACCCTTGGGCGTAACATTTTACAAATTTTTCTTCAATAACATGTGACATAGTGCTAGCAAAAAACATAGACTGCGATAGTGTTAAGAAAATTATAAAACTATATGTCAACATGTCGCAGATACACTTAACCCGTTCAGTTATCTATTTAACGATAACAATGGCTGTTTTTCCATTTAACGGTTTTCCGACGGCACGGCAACGGCGACGGCGACGGCACGGCACAAAACCGAGCAACGTTTTTCCATTTACCGGTTTTCCACCGGCGACGGCGACGGCTTTGCGACGGCTTTTCGGGCAGTTCTTGAGAAGCAGCTGACACGAGTGGACATCTTTGTGGGAATATGCGTTTGAAATAAACCTTTCACACGATAAAAGTTATTATCTACAAAAAAAGCCTCACTTAATTAGTATATTTTCATTATAATTTGTCGACTAACCTCTTTGCCGAACGCGGCCGACCACCTGCAACCTTGAACCTATGCGCGGCCATCAAATTTAGTCTGCTTCGACGCTATCCCTCTATAATTTGTGTTCGACGCTTTGCGACGAGAAGACTATGTTGGCTGCGCCAACGAGCAAAATTAGAAATATACCGACAATTTGTGAAGATATTCGTACCATAGTTTCAAAATACACTGTATAAATTTAGTACATACATTTAATTGTTTTATTTTCTTATTTATTAGTTGTGATTTACGGTAATTAGGTGCAATTGAATATTTTATTAGCGCAAAGACAATTTATTCGATTATTACAAATAGACGCCTTGTGAAAAATACTCTCGCATTGCAAAGATACCTATAATAATACATTCCTTTTATACATATGTATATGTTCAGATAAAAAAGTTTAAATTTTACCAGTCTGTTTATTATTAGTGTTTTATGACGGAGTTTTATTAATGTCACTTTGCTGTCTAGATATGGAAGATATATTTATGGTAATTTTTATTTACTTTCGACTTTTTTATTTAATTTTCAGTCAGATCTTGTCGAGCACTTTTCTTAGAGTACCATGAACATGGCTTCAGCTTCAGCCGTTTGGGAGATACGGTCCGTCAAAGTTTTACCACTGGGGGGGGGGGGTAGATCTAGGGGGTACTAGGGTTGTACCACCGTCCGTTCCGAAGATATGGCTGAAAAAAAAATTTTTTCGAGACATAGTGTCAAAGTTAAAAAGTACATCCCTAGGAACTGCGCACGCGAGCGCGAAGCGCTATAATGTCAGTTTTTCCCATCCCTAGTGTCAAAGTAAAAAAAAATGTCAGAGTACATCCCTAGTGGCGGGGGACATCCCTAGTGTCAAAGTCAAAAAAAATTTCAAAGTACGACCCTAGTGATGGGACACACTGGCACGAACTGCGCACGCTCGCGCTTCGTGCTCGTAATCTTATTCGTATGGCTCGCTTAAGTACCATACAAATTCCCATACATTCTGCCATTTTGAAAAACTGTCAAAAGTCATTTCAAATGTCCAAAAAATGTCAAATGTCAAAGTTGTTCACCAGTCAGAATTAAATTCCTGACATGATACCCATACATCACTATCATGTCAGAACACTCCTTCCGACTAAACTACCATGTCAATGTATATTATTAACAGTCCCATTTTTGGGTTGACAGTCATTTTATTAAGAAGGCTCCGAGAGCCAACGGCCTTGAGCGTTCGCTACCTCCGCACCGCACCACACCTCTACAAAACATCGTAATAATGATACAGCGACATCTATAAGTTCGCAGCAAAACCACAATGACGCGCTGTCAGTGTCTAGGTCAGTAGCCTGGCATTACAGTCGTACAACACAAGCATTTGAAGCGACAGAGGCGGCAGTATTAAATATTAGACTTAATCATGTTCACCTATTTTCAGGTAGATAATCTAGTAACCTATTTTTATTAAAACTTATTTTATTTAATATGGTATATTTTCATTGTTTCATTGCCAAATCTCACTTAAGTGCCCTGCACGCAGGAGGATTGTGAGAAACCCGCCTTTTTGTAATTAATCAAAACTGATAACTTAAATTTATTAAAATTAGGTTGACATCATAAATATAAAAAAATATGTGAGTTGTCCGTTTTTTTTAATATTTACTTAAATTAAACTATTACCCCGCGTAACTACTTTGTTGTTAAGGGGAACGAAAATACAAACAGAAATAAAATGTCAGCTTTCGGATGATTTTGTTGCAATAATTAGGTTACGTATAGCCATAAAAAAAATACATGTTTTTAGTTGAACTTTAAGGTATTCATTTTCCACAAACCACGTTAATCGATTCATATTTGTACTGTCAATGAATTTTTTTGTAACCCTCTATTGCACACTTCTTATCGATTTTGTTTCAGGTATTGCTTTCGCGATTTTGTTGGTTTTTTTTTTATAAAATTAGTGTGAATGATATCTATTCATTTTCCAAATACCACGTTATTCGGGTCAAAAAAAGCACCCCCTTTTTCCAAAAATACGTAAATCCACTGATGCAGTCAGCGGCAGCAAGATATTGTCAGTCTGCGCCTAGCGTTGGCGCCCGTAAGACGTGGAACCTGTGCCCTTTTTTGCAAGCTATAAATATCTCCCAAAACTACTTCAAAACACATTGAAATTAATTTTATAAAGTCATATTTCGAGGAGCATCATATTCCTGCCGTTAAAAACTCAACAAAATATGCGTATGAGTGATTTAGCTACATCGTGCCATAGTCATAACAACAAAACTGAATGAATTTTTATTGAATTCATACTTTTATGCGGGAAAATAATATATGTTACTCTAAAAGAATAATTTTGTGATCGTTATTGAAACCCAAATTAATTTACTTATACTTACTGAGATCTGTAACAAAGGACAATGACCAATGACATTGGCTCACCATTTCAGGTCCAATAAGTGAAGTTTTTTGCAAATTATATAGGTACACTTACTTGGGATAAATCGCCAAGCATTTAAAATATAAAAAATTATTTTGAAATATTTACAGTGCATGGCAAAATTATTAGATCGTAGATAATCCTGTCGGTACATGTTCAGGTTCTGTTACGCAAAATGAAAACAATGAAACTCTTTTAGGATTAATTTGTTATCCCTATGTTTGTCTGTCTGTCCGTTTGTCTAGACAATTTTTTCTGGGTAAAATTAATAAATACCAATATTAACGGCCCTCTATAGAGCTGTAAAAACATACTTTTGACGTTTTTATTTATATTACGTTTTAGGTTTTTACGTTTTTTTTTTTACGTTTTTCATACAAATTTTCTCACTATGAAAATGTAGGGATGAACACTTGAGATAATATTTTGCATTTAAAAGTCAACACAGAAAGGAATTGTTGAACAAATAATTTAAAAAATATGAAAACCATGTTGTTCTATTCTAAAGGGATTAATTATCTGCTGTTCAATGTGGTGATAGCTTTGTTTATTTTTTTCCTTGATTTCTTTTTAACTAAGATAACAAATAGTTTAATACAAGGTTCTCCTTAAGAGGTCCCTTTACCCCTGTATTTTTCTTAAAATTCATACAAGAGGTATAAACCGAATGTGAAGTCTACAGCTTATTTTCTTCATATCTTTTTTCATGAGTATATTTTAGTGACATCTAACTACGTCTCTATACAGCCCAAAAAGCAAAATTTGATAAAACACCATCATAATAGCTGTCAGGATATCGTCAATATTGCCTCGTTTTTACGCAAAGTTTAACAAGTTTGTATACTTTTATCTATACTGGAAATAAAAAAGAGAGAAATACAGGCGTCGTTCATGTTAAGATGACTAAGTTTACACACTTTGCTAAGTATAAACAATTACCGTTTCATGGAAAACTGTTTTGACCTGAAACCATTTCACAAATTCAATTAACTTATTTTGAATATCTTGTCATCTTGCACTTTTTGATGAGAAATTCAATTTCAATAAGTAAAAATACAACTTTTAGTTAAGAAAACTTATAGTTAAAAGTCTGCTGTATGCATTAACATATTTTTAATTATATTACAATAGTAATAAAATAATTGGCTTATCCGTCGTCGTGATACCAGCCGTAAATTTCTTAAATAATCTGATATCACGCTTATGGAAAACCCAATTATTTTGAAGATACCATAATATCATTAAAATATGTTTATGCATATAGCAAACTTTTAACAATAAATTGTCTTAGCTAAAAGTTGTACTTTACCGTTATAATTATTTCTTAATATTTTGTTACAAATTCGGAGAAATAGCCCTTAAGGAAAACCTTGTATGAAAATATTTGTTATCTTTGTAACAAAGAAAAAAAAAATAAACAAAGCTATCGCCACATTGAACAAACAGTAAATTATTAATCCATTTAGAATAGAAAGATATGGTTTTATATTTTTTACATTATTTGTTCTACAGTTCTTTTCTGTGCTTTCTTTCAAATGCAAAATATTATGTCAAGTGTTGATCTCTATATTTTCATAAGGAGAAAATTTGTATGAAAAAGTTAAACAAAAGGCCATAAAAACGTTATAATATGTATATTTTACAGGGCTGTAAGTATTAGCATTTATTGATTTTACCCAGAAAAATTGCCTAGACAAATGAACAAACAGACAAACATAGGGACAACAAATTAATCCTAAAAGAGTTTTGTTTTTTCATTTTGCGTGAAGGGACCTGAACATTTCAAACTATGATACAAATAAATTTCTATATTTTAAACACTTGGCGATTTATCCCAAGGGTAAACAGGTGTCCCAAAAGTCAACGCTTTCCCTTGGAAGGCTGGTAGGCCAGCTCATGACTGACCAGAATATCAAATTATGACCTCAGCAAAAAGTAGATAGTCTTCGAGTTGATGGTACTTTTATAAATTCGAATAGATTTTTGAAAGTCAAAGCTAACCAGTTCTAAATTCTAAGAATAAAATTTTTGTTGCGCAACTCTGAATAGTCATGCTATTGATAAAGTCAAAAATAAACCTTGAAATGCTGTTACATCAGGAAGAAAATAAAAACCCAATTTATGAGCAATTTTTTGTAATTAGGTTAGTTCGATACCACACCCTGAAAAAAAATGTCCTATGTTAGTTTTGCAAATTGTCTTAAATAACGGCTCATCAAATATTGTTTTTCAAATGATCTGGCAATTTCTGTGTATTACTTTTGAAAAAAAAGTTATTGCTATTTTACTACCAAAGGAGCTGCGTATTTTTTTAAATAATTAGAATTTAGAATGAAAGAGTGGCGGGCAGTAAAAATATTTGACGTTCATTAGAAATGCCATTTAACACGATATTTTGTGTTGAGTACAAATATCGTCACGACATGTATCCCCGAGGGGGTGTCAGAGGTGTTCCCGAGTGTGAACTATGCTTTTTAGGGCATGCAGGTTTCATCACGGTGTTTTCCTTTACCGTTCAACAAGTAACAAGTATATACAAAGACTATGCACGATATTTAGAAAAAATCATAGGCCCGACCGGGGATCGAACCTGGGTCTCAAGATTGGGAGGCCAGCGTTCTACCACCTGTGCTATTCACTATCAATATGTCCTTAAAAAAACAAATTAAAAACAAAACAAAGCGTTTTTTCGCACTTTATAATATGTCTATAAAATTGTTCCATAACATAAATCTTCTCGTCTTCACTACCCACTACAACGATATACCATTCATAATACCTACTAAAAGAAATGGTCAATGGTGCAGAGCGGCTGGCGCGAGCACAAACGACACGGGTTCCACGTCGAACAGCCAGCGGCACACTGCCGGCCGCTCTCGCGCACAACTTTTGCTCTAGAATTCGTACCAATTGATGTAGTTATTTGAAAGAAAAATTAAAAAATGGTATTTTCAATATTTTTTTTTGTGTATTATTTAAGTTATTAAATTATCTAACCATTAGTGTATTGTTCGAAAATAAATGACGTCAATTGGAGATGTAGATGCATGGAATCTTCAACTACAGTCATTCTTTTGAAAGCAGATGTCGTAAGACATTAATAACGTAAAAAAATAATTTCATTGTGGAACTTCAAGGCAAGATATTGGAGATAAGTGCTGTATTTTTTATTTATTTTAATTTCTTTTCACAAACGAGCTTAAAGTTGCTAAAAAGAAGCAAGAATCTGCATTTGGCTAGGGGAGCCCTCTTAACACACTGTATCGTCAGTTCTAATATAACTCTTATTTATAACAACTCACAAGTAGAATATTAGTTGACACTGACTCTGAGAGACACATTTAGGTTAGGCATAGTTAGATAAAAACTCTGTTGCATTTCTTTCGATATCGCATCTGTAGACATTTGGTTGTCATATACATAAGCATTTTGCTAGATGGCGTTCTTCTCGCTTTATGTTGGTTAGAGGTCAAACGCTCAAGGGCATTCACGATACTTTAAGCCTTAAGGCTTAGATTTTGGTATTTTAAGAGGCCGGTGCAGTAATCCTTGTTCATACAAACGAAATACCAAAATCATTTGTAAATCATAGATATTCTTAGGATAGTGTATGTTTATTCCGATATCTAGGTTCCTAAATATATTTTTTTTTGAAAGGACATTGATTTAAAGACGACACTATTATCTATTTAAAATTTCCATAGAAAGCTTATTTCTCTCATATTTCATGTTTAAATCAGCGTTCTTATTTAATATATATTTGGGAACCTAGATATTATGTAATGCAATCGGGATAAATACACACCACCTTTAAGAATATCTATATTTCGTTTTTCGTATTTCGTTTGTATGAAATAGGATTACTGCACCGGCCTCTTAAGGGTTTTTGCTTAAATATGTTGAGTCAGCTACTTATCTGATCAATGTTAAACTCACAAATATTTTTTTTCAGACCTTTATCTTTCCGTTGTAAAGTAATTTACCCAATTGGAAACATTTCACTTGATACGAGTAGAATTTATTTATGAAAATGATGACTTTTAAGATATTAATACGTAGGTATTATGTCTAAGCGGCTTGAGTTTTATGCCTGAAATTACTGCTATAACAATAACATGGTTTTTTAGGGTTCCGTAGTACCTAAAAGGTACAAAGGAACCTTTATGGTGAGACTCCGTTGTCCGTCGGTCCGTCCGTCCGTCCGTCCGTCCGTAAGTCACAGCCTCATAACTTTAGCACCGTTAAAGATAAAGACTTGAAATTTGGCACAAAAATAGAATTCATTTGCCCACATAAAAAAACTTTGAAAAATTTTGATAATTTTAAAATTGTTGAATATATTTCCAAAACAAAAGAGAGAAAAATAAAAAATATTATCCTCAAAATACAATATGGGTATCAAATTGTAGATAATAAAGAGCTGATTGTAAAAATATATACCTTTACCATATTTACTGGCAATGATCTCGAGATATTTTTAAAAAACCATTTTATTTATTTATTTATTTATTTACTTTAATTAAAACGGACAAACCAATTACAATAATTAAAGATAGTAACACAAACACAAAATGGTACAATCAACTAAAATAAATAAGAATAACACATAAAGTCAGAAACAGGCCTTCTCATAAAAACACAAACACTCTGACAATATTTTCTGCCATCCATCAGCAAACAGATCACAGTCCTGATTGGCGTTTAGAAGAGCGTTGAGGGAGAGAAGAGTACGCGGTATGGGTGAGTTAGATCGCGCCTTTGTGCGACACGACGGCATAAAAACATATGTCCCCCCCTTATCTCCGAAACTGGTATACCGAAAAAACGATTTAAAATAAGTTGCACACAAATTACAAATAAATAAAAAGTAAAAAATATATATATATTTTATAAATACAATATTGAAATCAAATTGTAGGTATTAAAAAGTTCATTGTAAAAATATATAGTTTGGATATAATTACTTGCATCTATTTCGAGAAATCCTTGAAAAACCCCAAAAAAATGTATGTCCCCCTTATCTCCAAAACTGGTCGACCGAAAAATATAAAAAAAAAATCATGGTAATATGTGTTTACGTAAAGATTACAGGAAAAATATAGCCGTAGAAAAAATCACGAAAAAGACATGACTAAATTAGTTTTTTCATCTACGATACGGAACCCTAGGTACGCGAGTCTGACTCGCACTTGACTGGTTTTTTTTTTCGTTGTAAGGACAAAAATTTCCTAGAACAAATGATTTTTCGGAAAATCCAGAAAAACCTCGAATATTCACTGATTACGCGTGCTGGCAGCGCACGAAGCGCACTTTGTACGCTAAGATATTGCTGTTGTGTGCGTGATGTAGTTCGTGCGTACTAGCACCCATACATATCAGCCGCGCAATGTACCTTTGTATAAAGATAAACTACATGGTAATTATTATTACCTTACACACAATATGCAGTTTCCCACTTTAGAAATTTCTTGGCTAGACTTAGCAATATTTTTGAAGTTTATAGCTACAAAAAAATATTCGGTGGCTAAATATTTTAGCTACTTGTTCTAGCCACTTTCTATAAAATTAATTACCATCATAACTTGCCCTTTTAGCACGAGTTTAGTAGGCGATTCTTAGAAAATCGTTCACAGAATAATAAAACAACTGGTTAATTCGAGAGGGCGTCTGTTATGATCACTTCGGACATTAATTTTACTTTAAAATTGCACCTATCTTGCAAATACCTGTTTTATGCTTCATTATTAAAATTAATAACGTTCAAAATGTAAATTTTATATTTTATTTCATTCTAGCCACTTTACTACCTACAATGCATTTTCCCAAATCTAGCACCTTTTTGGGGGAAGGTGGCAACACCACCGGCAAGGCAGTGGGAAGCTTGCTGTCGCCGGCGACGGCAACGGCGGGAACCCCCCACACCGCACCGCCCCCGCTCACGCACACTGCCTTAGGTTATGTAATTACGCAATACATGTGCAGTTTTAAGGTGAACGCGCACTTATCCGCACCTCATTAACCGCATGCACTGCAGTCATCAATAAATGGTCTCGTGCACCTATCTGGATCTTCTACATCGACTGCATCGCATGGCATCCACCATTTCATTTAGTGTTCATCGTAAAACTGCAGATGACTTAATCAGAACAATGCCGTGTGCATCGATGCTGCTGCTGTTATCAGCTGCGGCTTCGGATACTACAGCTCGAATGGGTGTCGAATAGAACTTCATACTAAGAATTCAAACGCGGCGACTAGCGACTGTGGGTCCGGCGGTGCGGACAAGTGCGCGTTTACCTTTACCACCCAGCACGTGGTGGGAAAGCCGCGACGGCGCGCCGTCGAAGCATCGCCGTTGCCGGTGCCTTGCCGTTAAGTGGAAAAGGCGTGCATATAAATTCATACATTTTTGCCTCCACCTTCGCCGTGCCGTCGCCGTCGCCGTTGCCGTGCCGTCGGAAAACCGTTAAATGGAAAAACAGCCAATTCAAGAACGTTAGATATGGAGCGCCTCGCATAATAAGATTCGATGCAAACGTTTTTAGCCAATTTTACAAGTATGATTCGGAGCGGGTTCTTAAAATCCTTACCCCTGCACTCGTAGCACAGTGTTTAATCGCGCGCGACCCGTCTTAGTTGAATCGCAAGTGCGAGGAGCGTGACACGATGTTTTTGCGATTAAACAGTACGTCACGCTCCTCGCACTTGTGGTTCCACTAAGTCGCATCGCGCGCGATTAAACACCCTGCGACGGGGCTGTTTTTTTTTTCATGTTTCTATGTTCAGGCGCTCTTATCCCAGAAGAGTGACTCTCTGTCTTTTTCTTTACGTGTAAGGAGTAAAGAAAATGACCACACTTTAGTACTTTTTCGTTGTTTTTATCGGTTTTTATATTGTTTAAAAATAAGGGATATGTTTATTAAAACCCACTTACGTGGTCGACCTAGAAAGTTTAAAAAGCAATATTACCAGATATGTTTCGTTAATAAAAGAGTGGAATTATGGAATTGACATGATTTGAAAGGTCTTATTACATGCTGTGTTCGTGAATTATTTCTATCGAGCAAAGTTTATCTGATCGTGTAACACATGCGTGGAAGATCTAGATAAAGGTTCGAACTATATTGCGTATTTTTTTTGAAGTTTTAGACGATATTTGAAAGTTCTATTTGACTTTGAAATTACTGATTTTGGGATAAGAGCGCCTTAGACGGTTTAGGCTCCGCTTTGTCTGTCAATCAATCATGGACCTGATTTTTATTGACAACAACTACCTACTTATTTTTGAATGCAGCCTGCTGTTGAATTTCATGATTGGCACCTCATCATCAGACTCAGTTATCATGGATTGTATGGTGACAAAAAGACAAATATAAGGAATCCAATATATTATTCTTAATATTTATCGATTGAAATCATCCATCGATCCGTTATCATTTCATCGTCAGACCCTGGACCAGGCTCTGATGATGGAGTATTTTCAATGGCTTCACAGACAACTCGAAAAAGCTCAGTCCTTACATTATTGCAGCTTTTATCTTTCATTTTTGAAAATTTTTGAAAGCCCTGTGTGTATGTTTATTTTATCTAAGGAGTCCTAATTCAAAATCTCGACTGCTTAGGGTAAATGTTGTCACCAAATTGGAGGTTTTTTGGTAAAATTTTGACCCTCTCTTTGAACCCTTTGGTGAGCGAATTGGCTAAAATCCTTTCTAAGTGTGCGT
This sequence comes from Ypsolopha sequella, assembly GCA_934047225.1. NCBI lineage: Eukaryota > Metazoa > Arthropoda > Insecta > Lepidoptera > Ypsolophidae > Ypsolopha > Ypsolopha sequella. Next base: position 2,492,019 of record OW204002.1, on the reverse strand, counting down.
TTTCACACTTCTATAAACATACCCTCCAAATATCAAATCTCTATGTTCAGCGGTTTGGGCTGTATGTTGTCTGTAAGTCAGTCAGTTAGGACAAAGCCTTTTATTTATATTGATTGATTAATTGATTAATTGATTGAAGGATGATCATTAGACAACGAATTTTATGCATTTGAATAGTCGCATATAAGATAACCTCTCTTTTTATAATGCCTATTTTTGTACAAAACTACGAATTTGGCACCCAAACAGCCGTTTCTGACACAATGTCGGAAAATATTCACAATAAATTAGATGCTGTTTTGCCCTACATACATTTAGAAAAGTATCTACATAATAAAAATTAAGAGTCATAAAAACTAAAAATAATTAATACCAATAACAACTATTTACACAGAAAATTGCATTGGTTAGCTATGCTGTTTAAGTTGAGTTAGAGAATGGAAATTGCATCTAAAACATAGTTACTTACTTTTGATAATGTACATTCAGATTTAGTCGTTTTTTCGTGCATATTTGCATGCGTGCATGCTTATCTTACCACTTTGATAGTGCACATAATCCGAAGTCTAATTTTGTTGAATATGATGGTTACCATACTATTGTTTAGTTAGAAATAGAGTACGAACTAGCGAACCATTTATCCGACTTACTTTACCGCATGCGCTATTCACTCTACTCTCCTAGCTACTCGTCCTAGGTACTCTACTACTTATCTTTCAGTGTAAACTAGGCATTAGAACTAAAGGAGTAGGTAAGTTTTAAAATTCTACTCATGAACAAGTCAACCTTGGCAAAATGAGCAGGAAGTAATCAGATACTACCAGATACCTACCTTCTACTTAGAAACTATTTTCATAATTATGTTTAGCAATAAAAATAGACAATATCAAAGCTTCCGAGCTCATTAAACTTCATGCTATAAACAAAGCTTAATTTATTAAAATATAATTAACTACCTGTAGCTACTAATAAAATTTGTATTGTAATAAATTTAATAAGGTTCTAATTTTAAGGAATCTCTCAATATCAAGCGTAAATCGTATACAGTCTTTGGGTTCTGTCTTGGCTCAGAACAAATAAAAATTCAAGACAGTGCTGTCAACATTAATATTTTGACGGTTTTGTAAATATGTTTGCGCTTAGTGAGTGTTGCCGCGTAGTAAAAACTGAGACAGATTGCGCATGTCTAAGTTTCAAGACGTGTACGAACACGAAACTGTCTCACTTTTGGCCTGCTTCACCCGTTACAAGGAGTGCGCTCCGTCTTGATTTTATTTGGTCTGAGTGTCTTTGTAGTTTAACGATTATTACATGCTCGTACGCACATACATTCACGCCTCTCTGATCTGCTACGATACTGATATACCTCTTTCGTCTCTTCCACATCCATCCATGTTGTGATATACTTAAGCAATATAACCTACAATCATTATCATAAATTTAAGCGTATAGCCAAAAAGTGTTATGTTTTGAATTGGAAAACATAATTGTTTTCGCTCCTCATAATACGAGTATTTTATATTGATTATAATAAAAATCTAGAAACTTTTCACTTATATGTATAACAGAAGTGAAGACACTTATCGGAAGGTGAAAAAAAACGAAACCGTGAAGCTTGTGTTTTTGGACCCTAATAGTTTTCAAATGACATAATAAATGTTGACAGAAGTAACGTGCCGACAGATGCTTGGAATTGGCGGGTAGTTAAAAAAAACAATTTAAAATAGGGAATGAGTTCGAAATTCGAATTATTGTGGCCTTTGACGCCGCCGCACCGCCGCGCCGCGCCGTTTGATCTTGACGGTGGGCGATGGGAACATCGATATGTCGTCGGTACATCGTAGAATTGGGCTTATCATGATCTGCCCTGCATGGGCATATTATATTATTTCTGTAAAAACTAAACTTAGCTAAGTATAACTTTATATTTACATAAAAACCTAACACGCTCCTCTTCGCTCCGCACCTTTTTGCTTTTGGTGAAATACCTATTTTCGATTTCAGATTTTACGATCTGCCCAGGACAGATCAGCAATTTTCAAATTTTGTGCCCATTACACTTCGATGCATGTCCCGAGGTTTAATATTTTTAAATCTCAAGTTTCAGTTGCGGAAATTACACAATGTGGACACTAATCGATAATGTAATTCATAATTTTAAAAGAACACTAAAAATATTTAAAAAATATGTTAAATATTACTTTTTATTACTGCATAAACATGAAGTTAAGATTTTTAGTTGTATGGAGAAGGGATTGTCCCCAAATCAGCTAAGCTTGTACAACATTAAATTTTACGAAAAATATGTACCATAGGAATGTGTGTGAATGATGTCAACCTTAAGACGTGATTAGGGGAAGCATTTTATTACATTTCTTTACACTTTAAAGGGTAAATACCTTTATTATTAGTTTTAATAAATTGTCCCTGAAAGTGTTCTCATGGTTACTGTCTTTTCATTTACCAATGTTTTGATGCCAAATATTATAAAACTGAACGAAGTTTTCTGTGTTATTTTTATAATGGCAACACCCAGCAATCAGACTAGCCATCGCCATTTTGATTTATTCAGTCCAAAACAAGTTGCAAGGTCGTCTATTGTTTTGATGTGATATTTTAATTTTGTTGTTCTGTTCAGCTACCAACATATCTCGGTAAGTAAAAAATATTTCAATTACGACTATTTAAAGTAGTCACAATGTAATAGGTCCGTTTTGACGTATGTCATCGCAACGTATCTATGGATGTGAAACATGCAAATCGGTTACTATGTCAACCGATTCTCACGAGAAATCGATTCAAAATATTATGAGTTTGTTATCGTTTGAAATATTTTCAAGTTTATTGGTTATAATTTCTAGAATAAACATAATTGCCAAAGTCAACGTGAAAGAAAATATAAACAGTTCAAAAGTAAAGCATAAAGTCACAAGAAAAAAACACTAAAAACAAACGGGAGCACAACGACTTCCAATATGGTGATAGAAAGATATTTCGGGTGCTAAAACCAGCTTTTAATTTTTTTTCTCTACGAAAAGAATCTGAAATGGAAATTCTTACGTGCCAGTAATATTTTGTAATGTTGTACTTCACTGACCTCAAATTAGATAGACGTCTGAGCATTGATAGATATAAAATACTGGCCAGTAAGAAAAATATGTAGGCTTCAAGATGAAAAAATTGCTCCATGCCTTATAAAAAAAAAAAAATACTGCCATATTTCTTACCAGCCAATCTGTCTATTGATAGGATGATTTATGGAAAACTGCCTGTAAACCAATTCATTAATAAAAAAAAATGGGACTTTAAGCAATAAATGCATGTTTTTTATATATAGGTATATATTTTGTTTTTGTAAACTATAAGTTTAAAAGCTAAGTGGTATGTAACATTATTTAGCACAATTATTATATTATATTTTTCGGTATACGCAACACCGTTACAAATACATGCAAATGTTCAAATCTAAAAAGTTTATATTTGCAAAAAAAAAAAAGGAAATTTAAAATTGGCTTTTTGTGTACTGAAGCTAATTACAGATCATTACAATTATTTTATCAATATTAAAACAAGTTAATTATTTTCACGTGGAATCGAATTGAGTCCGTGAAATTAGGCGATTATCTGGTTACAACACTATTATTAAGAAAAAATTGACTGAGAATGTAACTGTTTTTGAGACATTGTGTAGTAATTCAAAATTGTATTTTATTTTGGAATATGCGTGAAAATAGTACTTGAAATATGTTCCGTGATAATTAAAAAACGTTTATTTATTTTCTTTAAACCCAATAACTTAATTATTATTTGTTAACCGTTTCATTTATTACATGTAAAGTTATATTCTATGGTCGTTCTTATCTGTCAAAACGGGCCTCTTATTTTGTGACAACTGTAGTATTTTGTAACAGTATTTACATTCCATCATTTTTTATAAGAAACTTTGTAGTTTTCCAATTTCATTGTACCAAAATAAATATTTAAATTTGCCAAGGTACAGTTTAAGTTACGTCTCTTCAGTTATTTTTCTTTAGTAACTTATAAGGGGACGAGAAAGTAACTGAATGGACATCTTTAGGGCCTGTTTACGTTGTTTAAATGTGAAGTTTTGTTTTGTATGTCTGTCTGTCCGTAGAAATAAAAAAATATATATCTTATTATAAGTATCATAAAAAAGTAATTAAAAAATTCAAAACATTTATTTTGTAATATAGATATAAAGCATACACATATTACACGTTCAAAGTAATTACATTATTACAATATGAAATTTGAAAAAAAAAATGTATTTTCGACACACCCTAATGTACACTCGTATGTTTACTGGTAATATATTTTGCAATTTTTTATAAAGTTTTTATAACGTATATTCAGAAAATCTTTGTTCATAAGTTGTTTTTCTTTTTTTTTTCAGGTGTATCTAAAAAGAAACTTGACTACTTGATTAAATAAGAACATTAAAATTATTGTTTTTTATTCCATTGTAAATAAAGGTTTACAATGTCTTTTCAGTTACCACTGTGTCCATTCAGTTATTGCCCCCTTAAAAAGATGTTGTTTAACATAGAATTAAAAATCAAATATTCAATATCATTCAAACAGAATAAGTAAAAAATATAAAAATTATATTCTTAGATCAAAATAAATTAATAATACACAATTTTTCCCACCAGTTAGAGTGAAAATTAAACTTTCCAAAACTAAAATTGTAGAAAGGTAACTGAATGATATATAATAAAAATTTCTCTAGAAATTTATTCTAAACATATCTTATTTTTTATTGTATCTTATTTAATTGTATATTTGGATGATATAATAAATTTCTGTTGAATAAATTTCAATTACTGAACCGATTTTTGGGTGTATGAAGATGGTAACTTAACGGAAAATAAATCTCTCCCTTTCCTGTAAAAAAATTTTTTTTTAATAAGTTCTGTTTATAATCATAATTTAAGACCACTTTTCAGAAAATGTAAAATTAAAGTATCTCATTTCATCGAAGAAAATATAAAAAATAGACTATTTCTAAATTAACTTAATTTTTTAGAAGGTGGGCACAAAATTTGAAAATTGCATATCGATATATTAAAAAGGCAGGTCGGTATAATTTTATAATTATTGTTTTCTTATTATAAAATTATTTTTTTTGAGAAAAGTATAAATCTTAATACATTGTTTATAGGTGGAATCCCTAGATAAAAGATCGATAAATCAAATATATTTTCTTCAATATGAGGAGAGACCTAATTTCTTCCAATGAACCCTTGAAAACCTGCCCCTCTATTCTGTATCTTTAGTTGCCAACTGGACTAGGTGCCTATCATCAAAAAAATAGCTAAAAACGGAACTTTCAAAATTGCTATTAGTGGGTATTGAACTATTTACGAACTGTGTCGTCACTTCAAGTGCGAACATATCCTTAGACAATCGGAATTCGATAATATATCTATGTTTTTGATGATAGGCTCCCAGTTCAAACGGCAACTAAAGATACGTAATACTACTGGTGTTGTTGATGTTCTAGCGTCAGGTGTCAAAATATAAACTCTAAGTACAAAACTGTGTAAATAAATTCACAAAATTTCCCATTTGAGGCATTTCTATAATTTTTTTTTCGTACATGCTCATTAAACAACTGAACTTTCATGACCTAATTCTAGGTTGTAACTAATAAGTTAGTAAGTTACAACTAGCAAACAAAAAAAAATACAAAAAGTATTAAAGACGATTTTTTTTTGTACATTTTGAAAAGCTTTAAATCAAATGAGGGCAGAAGATGTAGCGCAATTTAAAATACATGAAATAAATTAATACCTTTAAAATTACATGATGAAATTCGAAAAAAGTGGAATTAACACACCCAATCACAGAGATTCAGAGTATAATAATTTATAACACGTTATTTAAAAAAATTTGGAAACCGTCCTTTTTAACTTCGAAGCGTTAACATGTATAAAATCCATCAAAACAATGCCTTTTTCGTGCTCGAAAAGTAAATTAAATCGTGATATAAAGTATCAAAGTAGCAAGAATTTAATTCTATGGGTCCCGGTGTAAACAATGCTGGTTGAGTGTCATCGAGTCGCGCGTTACTGACACCTTAAATAAATTTCATTTACGGTATTATTTGTTTGCGCTGTTTTCGAACAGCACCCTCTTAAAGCTTGGAGTGGAGGCCATGTTGTGAAATACTTTTGAAGTGTTTCAATTGTTAATGTTTAATTCGTTTTTCATTAAAATCTGTTAATTAGTTTAAGGAGAGCAGGTGTGGTCTTTTTGGAGAGTGGTATAACATTTTGAAATATTGAGATCGTCATTTTAATATTAGATTATACACTAAGGGAATAAAGCAGTGTCTTACGTCACGGGCGGCATATTGAACCCAGAGCGTAACGAGGGACTCTAGAGTTAACTCCTGAGCGTAGCGAGGGAGTTATATAGAGTCCTGAGTAAAGCGAGGGGTTCAAGGTGACAGTGGCTGTCACCACCTTCTAATGTTCACCGTTCGGAATGACGTCATGTGTAGCCTTACCCCGGTCTCTCCCGAAAGTTGTTACTCTACATCTTAGTACTATCTGTGCGAGCACACTCGTCTTAGGTCAAAACACTATAAATAACTCGGATGTAATTGATCACTTACCTCTCTTGTATAACAATCTACTACTGATACAAATTTTCCCTAGGGAGATAAACTGCTGTTTTGCGCACGCTATTAGGTTAATATTAAAATCGATTCTAAAGGCTTTAATTTTGGTTTTAGTGCTGTCAAAGCTAAAATATTTCCAAATAGCTTCTCTTCTTGAGAATATTATGCAATATAGAAAATATAGTTTTGATAGCACTAAAACTGAAATTAAAGCCTTCAGAATCGGCTTTACTGTTCTTGAACTAACTCACGGACTGAACGACACGAACTGTTAACTTGAACGGATTCACAGCCGGATTGTGATAAACCCGCTTTTTATTAATTAATCGAAACAGAACACTTAAATTAAAAATTCACTCAATAGTTATTCAACAAAACCTTATTACCTATGTATTGTGTATGCTGCCATGGCAAAGTTTCCATTGGTTTCTGTGAATTAGAATTTCAAAATTTTTGAAAGACTAATTTACAGAAACCAATGGAAACTTTACCATGGCAGCATACATAATACATATATAATATGATAACTTATTTAGGTTTTCTTGTATAACTATAGAGTGGATTTTGAATTTAAATATTCTGTTTCGATTAATTAGAAAAAGGCGGGTTTTTCACAATCCGGCTGCGAAGATCTTTTAAAATTTTTCTAGCGGCAATAATTTGTTGGTTTGTCAATTCTTTATCTAGATTTTTGATTCTAGATCACTAACAAGACACCACTGACATACATACGTGTCTTCACAGATTATGTATGCGAGTTTAACATGTCTCAACAAAATGGCTGCTATTGGCTTCTGAATCATGTATAGAATTTATGAAAATAGAGGCGTAGTTGCACAAACTTTTTGTTGATACTTAATCACTTCCAAACATTTACAAATTTAATTTCGTAAATTGATTTGTCACAACGCCTTTTTTCGACTTTTTTTTTCCGAGCTACGCTCGTGTTTAAATTCATCCTCGTAATTTATTCCTTTTCGCCCTTGTAGCATAATTTACTATAAAGACTCCAATGTAAACAGCGCAATCTGCATGTGAAATATATCGATACAATATTTTTATGGATATACTTACTTACGTTAATCTCGGTTTAGAACGGTCGTGTGACCGGCTCCTTACTTGTCAGTAGTTGCTTAGGAGTTAAACTTGAATATCGTTTAACTTTAGCCTCAGGGGTTTAGGCTAACTTATTTGAAAGTTACTTGAAACGGTTAACAGAGTAGAAATATACCGTGCATTTAAAAGCAATAATTTTTAGGGTTCCGTATCCAATACGCAAAACGGAGTTCTATTAATGTCACTCTACTGTCCGTCTGTCTGTCCGTATGTCACGGGTCTCTAGCTCTTAGACATAATGAGATAGAGACCTGAAATTATGATATGTTGTGTACAATTTTGACGCAAAACCGAATATTAAATTAAAAATTAAATAAAATATTTTTTCAGAGGGTGACGAAAATGGAGACGATTTTTTTTTCTTGTCCCCAAATTTCGGGGGTCATTGTCTAGAGCTCATTAAGTAGAGTGTAAATATATTTTTAATTTTTTTTTATCTTCGAAAATAAAGAAATGGGAGGTTATCAAATTTGTAATTTTTACACCATTTTTGTTACGGGGTCTAAGTCCAAGACCAAAGTAGTTAGGAATTTGTAATTTCTATATATTATGAACCATATGTTGTTTTTAAACAACAAATACTGAAAATGCCGATTTATGATGTAGTTTTAGGGTTACATCCCCGAATACTCAACCAACTGAATTTTGCAGTTTTGTTTCATACAATTTGTAAGTGCTGATAAGTTTGAAATTTCTGTTCAAATTATTTAAATATAACCTATTTAATTGGCACGGAACTCTCTAAGGCGCGGGTCCTACTCGCGCTTGACCGGTTTTTTTTTCAAGTTATTATTACATGTGGCTCGACCACTGACTTGTGATTGTTGTTGGTTATATGCCAACCGTTTCAAGGCGAGTATCGTTATTGTTAATTATATCGCCTTGATAATGCCGAAATTGTATCGGTGAAACGGTTGGCATATAGTCAACAACAATCACACGTGAGTGTTCAAGCCGCATGTAATAATAATTTAATACGTCAGCTCTTGCGAGTTTTTTTTTTTTTTTGTGTTGTGAAATAATTATAAACTGGTTATAAAAGCGTTTTATGCCAGGTGTATCTTCGACGTGCTTCAAAACGATATACGCACTACATATATAAGTAATATACAAGGTTAAATTAAATAACTTGGCGAAATTCGAAACATATGTAGAACATGTCCATATGGACAACTTTTTCTATTATCCATCCAATCCAATCCATCAGCAAATATCGGTCCACTGCTGGACATGCCTCTCCAAGGGCACGCCACATTTTTCTATCCTCGGCCATCCTCATTCAGCCACTACCGGCAATCTTTTTTAGATCGTCAGTCCAGCGAGCTGGTGGGCGTCCTACACTGCGTCTGCCGGTTCGTGGTCTCCACTCGAGAACCTTTCTCACCCATCGGTTGTCGGTTCTTCGGCTGATGCGGCCAGCCCACTGCGACTTCAGCTTGCTTATCTTAGAGGCTATGTCGATGACTTTGGTTCTTTGACGAATCACCTCATTTCTGAAATGATCCATCAAAAAAACTCCGAGCAGTTTCTATTAGGATTGTGCAAAATTCTCAATTTTTTTTTCTACTTTCTGTACTGGACCAGTCAGCTGATCGGGGCAATTTGTATAGGAGGAAGTGAAAAAAGGTTACGAATTTCGCTTAGCTTCCATACATTTGTAACAACTATTTAGTTGTTCATACAGACTTGTACATGAGTACTACCTATGTTTTGAGTTTTGCCAACTAAAGTTATTTAACCTTATATATACGAGACCACGATTACTACCGCATACGAATCAGTTGAGAGGTTCTCGAGTTAAAACGGAACATTTTATATGGAGATGTAAAACCTTGAAATCAACTTTCAAACAAAAAACAAATATTGAAATAGCTATTGAATTACAAGAATTATCAACTAATGAATATGTTAGAAAATTTCGGCAATTTCATATGTAAAGACCTATTATAAGTATTTAGATTATTATTTTTAGTAAAGTATTGTAATAACGAAACAATTTTATTGTTTCATGGAAGTAAATAAACATATTGCATTTATTTAATGTCACATTCATGCTTTCCTCAGAAAATTACAAGGACAAAATTGCAGTCAGGGTACATAAATAGCTACATTAACAACCTCTCTCAATGGAAGCTAATATTATATCTCCAACCGAGTTACTCGAGCTAGTCGTTACGTACAGGGTCTTTCTGGTAGATATACAGGGTGTGGATGAGATTAAATAATTTATTTTTGTATTCAAGATACATCAATATATGTACTTATTAAACGTACATTAGGGTGGGCTGAAAATCCACTTTTTCCGAATTTTATGTGACTAGGGGTCGATCCCGCCATCCCAATACGTAACAGAACCGTAACGCTTGGCTGGAACCCCTCCCCCCTCCATTCCGTTACGTAACGGGTGCTTTGTATAAGCTTTGCTACGCAGTAGGTAGTCTTTACAACGATAAAAACGAAAAAAAATTCCATTTTGGCTATTCTAAAATCGTTACGTAACGCAAACATTAACCACCCCCTCTCCCCATGTACCAGGACCGTAACGCCTGACCTTCACCTCCCACCCTCCAAATTGCGTTACGTAATTTGTGAACGACCCCTTAGTGGAATTACTTTGAAGCGATTTATAAAATGCTCAAATAAAAAAATTAAAAAATATTGGACTACATTGTTATTTTATTGTATTTTTTTCATATAAGGTTTCTTATGTAAGTAATTTACAAAAACTGTTTACGAAAGTTCTGTTGTGTTTTTCTGAAAAAATGCCTCGAATCTAAAAAAATATTTTTTTCCATAGATACATTTTGTAAAAGTTTGAGTCTGATTCGCAGCCTATATTTCATCTAGAAGCTGCGTTATTAAAAATAAAAACTCAGTTATTCGTGAGCGCGTGTTTCTTGGTGGTCGTAATAGCCACGGCTGAGAGCGCGCTATTTTACACTTTTCTTCGCTTTCATCATCAGTTTAATATTTACCTATTAAATTTCAAGTATTGTGGTGGTGGTTCCCTTTTCTCTTTCTTTATGTTTGTTATTTTTATACGTTCTCATAGCTAGGCGACGCGCGACGCTCGCGGTACATTTAGTTATGGGCCATAGGCCTCTTTAATGGCGAATGGATACGCAAACTGCAATTTGGACCTGTCTTTGAAGGCCTACTCCTCCCACACGGGTGGTCCAAAAACTTTCATAAAAATATATGATAGGCATTAAAGAGTCAAAAATAAATTTTAAGTTTCATAAACTGTTTTTCTATAGTAATTTTTGACAAAAAAAATCGAAAGTCATCGAAAGTTTCACATGATTAACACAAGAATTCTCTTACTCCTTCCAAATGCCTAAAGCGATTTTAATTATTATTTCACCAAATTATAGGAAATTTTTAGATCTAAAAAAATTAAGTTCAAAATTTTTTTTCCGTTCATGGCGGCCATGTGAAAAGTATTATTTTCTCCTATTTTACGCTAGCCGGAGACGCAGTGGTTGTCGTAACAGCCATTTTTCAAGGCACGCTGAAATGAACATTATTTCAACGGTGTTTCCGTTGATATTTGTACCGACACACATCGAGTTGCTTATTTAGCGTGGTCATACGGCTTAAGTCTGAACATTTAATTACGGGCCATAGGCCTCTTTAAGTCTGGACATTTAGTTATGGGCCATAGGCCTCTTTAAGCCTGAAGCTCACAAATTGAAATTGCGTTCTTGCTACACTAATAAATATTATGTTACGATACAAATATTCATAATTATTTACTTTGTTCTAGCAAGCCATGTAAATCTTTAAAATAAACAAATATAAAATAAAAATAAAGAAGTATCATGTCCACGCTGTATAAACACAGGGTCAAATATGTATAACAAACCTAACCTAGGGAAAGCCTTGTGGAGAGAACAAGGACGCCTTTGTGTGACTACTATGTGTCCAAGTTTAAATTGAAGTTAGGGAGATACGTAGAATAGAAGAGATAGATTCTTTTTATGCTATTCCTTTGTTTAAGACTTAATAAATAAAATTAATAACTACATAGAGAATTACTTAAATGAAATTTGAGGAAAATTCATTATGTTAACACACGGCACTTTAATATTTATTTAGTGAATATATTCATTAGAATAGTTTTATATACACAGGTGGTAGAGCTACACAGGTGGTAGAGCTGATGCCGGGCTCGACTGTGGAGGCACCACCATCTTACTTGGAGAACTCCTCGAAGTAATTCGGGGGAGAGTAAGAGGACAGTTCACAGGCAAAAAACCAAGAGGCCCGCCATGCCTGGGAACGATGGATGGCGGTATATCCATCCCTAATAGCCGGGCTTTATATGGAACAGACTGGTGACGGGCAGCGGCGTCACTGGTGCGAGGGTTCCAGCACCGCGCTCATCAACCCGCCTGCCCAGTGTGTGTGAGTATGGGCAATTCTTCCAGGATGACCGCCGGGAGTGGCAAAGTTCTGGAAAGGTATATATATTTTATAAATATTAATGTTATCATCTCTTATTTCTGTTTATGTCTACAAGCATGTAGTATAATATAGTTTACTTTGTATATGTATGAGTAATATATATATTTAAATCGATACCCTAAACTATTATGACATTATGACACTACCTTCAATAACTTCCTCCTTATCAAAGTTTAGCTGCTATAGAATATTAAATAGTATTTAGCTCTGACTATATGTTTTATTGTGAAATCTATCGCTTTGAATAGTCTAATTATTATTAGAGTGGATTACAAACTTGAAATCAATTAGAAACAAATTTAAAAGCACAAATATTTAAAAAAAATCCTCGGGCCAGGATTTGAACCTGTGACCTCCTGCTTACATGACAGGCGCGCTACCGAGGGTCGTATCTTGAACGACGAATTCAAATTTGTAATGCACTCTAATAATAATTAAAGTATTCAAAGCGATGATTAAGCAATAAAAACATTATAACATTAGTTAATGAGAACTGTGAATTTTTTAACTGTCTGATGCAACAGGTATTGTAGCGACGACAACACCTTCTGTTCAGAATGAGAAAGGCGTGAAATCACAAAGCACCCTCGTGAGCGTTCAGTGTGTGCATTACAAGGTGATGATATATCAAGGAGTTACAAAAAAAATATTGGTGTACAGGTATGGTTGAAGAATTTGTCGTTACCACAAACCTCAGTCGATAACGCGTCTGTCATGTAAGCAGGAGGTCGCATGTTCAAATCCTTGTTCAAATTTGTTTCTGATTTCAAGTTTGTAATGCACTCTCATATATTATATTATAAATACGCTATAATTAGCGTATTAAGCTCGCTTATGTAAAAAAAAATTCTTGTGCAATAGAGAATTTCATTAATATTATTAATAATTGTACTATGATCGGGATAACCAAGCAGTTTCAGCAAGTTCATTCAAACTGCCTTCGTCAGGGCGAGTGAAGACCCTTACACGACAACGTAGTTTGGTAGATACATCTGCACGACTTGAATCCCCGAAGGGTTGACAGAGGAGTTTCTGTGAAATGCAAGCGCACACTCGTACACCCAGTGTACTTCGTGCCTTCCGAAAGCTTCGTTACTCGAGTACTCTAACAGCCAGACCCAGAGGTGGGTAGATATTAATAACAAACCCATAGTAGACGTTATGCAATTGTAATGCGATTTACGCATTCAATACGAGTGACGTCACCGTCATGTGACACGTAACACGGAGACATTCAGAACGTATTACAGAGAGCAGGTGCTCGGAATAATTTGCGTATGCAAATACTATGATGACCGCCGCTGTTACGCCGGCTGGGGCATGGAGGGAGGAGATTTGAAGAGATTTTCAGAAGGGTAGAAATACTAAAATAACAAAAAAAAATAAAATCTTTTATTTCGGACAACTTCGATCCACAGCATGTTAGTAAGACTTATTATTAAATTAAATTATATAGAGATGAGGAGGTCTCCACGATCACTCTCCGCACAAAACACCTCCATAGTGGCGACGTAAATCTGTCGGCTATGGTTTCTAGGATGCTGTTGGGACTGTCCGTGTCCTGCAGATCAAGGATATGGTCTTTTTACGGATTATAGTAGTAAAGCCATCTGTTTGGTACTCCGTGAACATCCCTGACGCGCTACTAAAAATGCTATCCTGTTTAAAATACTAACCGCACATCAAAAAGTCAGTGCGAAGAAGGGGGCACAACCTTCTGCATTGAAGGATTTAAGGGATGTTAAAAAATAATAGATTTTTTTGATAATCGAATATAAAAAAATACGACTATATGTGACCGAAATTGTTTTAAATAAATTGATTATTAATCGATAGAATATAACAAGAAACTACGACAGAAATAAATTTCTATGTTTGAACACTTTGCGATTTATCCCATCGCAAGGAGATTTAAATTAACATTATATCATTGCTGTATTGAAACGCAGAAAGAAAAGTAAATCTGAATGTGAGGAGCTCTGAACCGGGATTCGAACCCGGGACCTCTCGCTTACCGGGCGATTTCTCTAACCACTGAGCTATCCAGGTCTCAACACAACTCGTGAATTTACCGATGTGCTTTCCCATACTGCAATGATATTTATAGATACCCACTTTACAGTGAGCCACTTGGCGCCTAGAGGACGCTAGTGTATTCATATGAATATAATAAGCTTTTTTTCATCAAGAAAAACCTTCAAGTAATATCAGTTATACAAGATATAGTTAAAATTCAGAGCATGATTGATACTGGTCCCCAAAACACAATTGTATTTGAAATTACATTGAAATTACAATTGTAATAGTATAAAAAAACAGTAAACGGTTATAAAAAAACGTTTTTTACTCTCAAATGTACAAGTGATTAAATGTAAAACTATTATTCAGAAAAAATCTAGACTATCCAAAAATTAAAAATCAATGTAAATTTTAAAGAGGTTTAAAATACAATGTTATTATGTCAATTACGACAATTAAACACTAAAATCTAATTACTAAGCACTAATAATATTTATGTGATGTGTATATTTAAGGCGATACCAAAAAAAATGGGGTTTTTTCGAAGCCATTTACTCCACTATAACGACATCAACGTATTTCATTTTTGGGTAGATGTTTATTGAGTATTTGATTAAGATTCTCACTGAAGGAAAACGCGATTGGATGAAATTTTCTCGATAGAATTTAATTCCGAAAAGACCTCTAAATAGTTTTATTTTTTCCTGTAATTCTCAAATTCCAAGTAATTTAATTGTGAAATTGTATTCAGAATGTGGATAATATGTATTTGTAAAGTTTCCTTAAAATCTTTTTGATAAAATAGCTTAGTACATTTTATATTAATAAAAAACCGACTTTTTGCTACTTTTCCACGAATCCGTCCCACTCGCTCTGAGGGTTTTTTCGCATATGGAGTAACAGGGACGCCAAAACTTTTGCGTATCGCCTTAAGGTTTGTGTATAAATGTGTGTGTTTGAAAAAAAAAAGGAAAAAATTAGTTCGATACCCACTGAAAGCAATTCTGAAATTTCAGATCTATGTTTTTAAAGGAGAACCACACAAACGGTGATTGTAGCGCTCTTCGTTTTACGCAAGGGGTTGTCACTTTGTAATGAGTTATTTCTTAGCTCCATACCCTGCTTTGTATATTGATTTATGAGGGCATGTTTAATATTGTGTTTCGCATTCACCGAGATATCGTTTGACGTATGGCATTGTGGACAAATTAAGCTGTATTTAGGTTCGGCGGCACCCACACAAAGGATGTTTCAGATTAATTAATGAATTTTAGAGTAGAATGCGCTGCCGTAATGCAGGGTTTATTCCGGTTTTAGTTTTGACGGAATTTCAGATAACAGTGCTGGTTGAGGGAAGTATTCCGATATTGCGCTTGGATTTAATTTTCCGTTTGTTTATTCAGGGCTGCAATAAATAAACTATTTCATTAAGCTTTTGTAGCTCCGAATTATTTCGTCAAAATTCAAAGCGTATTTAAACATAACTTATGACAAAACTATGCCGTCAAGCGACTCGTCTAGTTCCGGCATGACGTCATGAGAAGCCATGTCAGAGAATGGTTACAGGCTGTTGCGTTGTATCAATTATTCTTCCGTTATCGATTTCCGTAGATTTTTGCGGAAGTCCCTGGACAGACTGATTGACACATCGCCTACTGTGAGTCTCCCAGTTTTAGAAGTACGCTCATTATCCTAGGTCTCATTGCCGTGTCTATCGGCGCGATAGTAGCGAAGCGTGAGTCCATTTTGTATTAAAAAAAAAATGAAATAAAATTACAAAATATATTTTATGCTACAAGTGCGGTAAGGAGACCATTACGAGGACAATTTTAAATATGAGCGTAGCGAGCGTGTTTCATATGTTTCGAGCAAGTTATTGCCTTACCCACGTGTATTATACTACGTTTTTCAATGCATAGTGTGAGTAATTAAACGATACATAAATAAAGAAAAAAGTAATTATTATCAAAGTTAAAATGACTATAATAATATCATTTTTGTACTTTATGGTGCTCTTCCACATTGAATGTACCTATAAACCACAACTTAATGAAGATGGTTTATATTTTTTTGCCGGTACACTGAAATATGCCAAGAGAAAGTTTTCCGAAAATGCTGCGGTATTTTTATTATTTTTTCCACAAAAGAAAAATTACGTATTTATCTTTTTATTTTGGCGGCAAGAGCCCATCATTTGCAATTATAGCTTCTGCAAGGCCAAGTATATCTGGCGGGGTTAAGTCCAATGATTTATCAATTACATTCCAGATTTTCCAAGGAAACAATCAAACAAAAAATACTCTAAATCTCAGGTCTACTTTTTTTCTTTTTGTGCACGCAAATTGCTAGCTTGACGAAAAGAAACGGTACGTTCCGAAACATTTCATAGAACTGTGACACGCGCTACATGCGTGCAGATGCGTTCCGAAATTTGTTTGTGTGCGAAACAAAGAACTTTATTATAACCTCTGAGCAATGAATGTGATAATAACAACTTTTGCCGCTTAAAACTAAAATTTCTTCCCTTTAAAATTCAATATGAATTTAAAGTGTGGTGAACATAAAGTTATGACAGGCTCAAAAAGACTGACTATCCAGAGCCGTTCAACAGTGAAAAAAATGTATTAGATATGGTACACAAGGAAAGGTTGCAGGTTAGACAACTTCCTGTAAATAAATTAAACATATAAACATCATATAACATATAAAACACGATTGCGGTAAAATTGATTTCACGAACAGGGGCTCTACCGCGTAATTCTCATTTGTATCAACTTCAAGCAAATGCATGCGAAATTCAACGCGTGCAAAAGAGATGGCATGTTAGGCGGGTGTCGTCGCACGCACGTCAAATTTCAATCTCAAGTTGATGTTGATGAAAATGAGAATTACGCGGTAGAACCACAGTTTTGATGCATAAAAGGAAGCCTTTACGAGCACTTGCATTGAAAAATAAAATATTACATTCAAAGGTAATTTTCGGGTGGCTTCAAATTTGTCGTTTGAACAAATAAGCACTAAGGCGACGATTTGGCAAACAAAGATTCAGAAACTGCAAACCCTGACCATAAAAATTTACAATGCCCACCACCATTCCTTAACAGGCACGATAAGTGTAACGAAACTAAAACTACCCTCAGCACTAACAATGGCAACAAAAGGACATAAAAATAAAGAGAATCACGCGGAAGTGTGGTCTCGGAAACAAGTATTGTACTTGTTATGACATCGAGACTCGCATTCAAGAAAAATATGATTGCAGTTCCGTTACGGTGGAACGCGAAAAAGCGCGTTCTCACTTCGTCTGAAACGTTTACTTTTATTACCCAAGTTAAGGTGGAATCACAATAGAATTGGACATGTAAAGGACATAGCAGCGAGAGTTTCTTTCAGTTAGTTTATAGGGTTACTTTTTAGATTCTAGTTAATGGCGTTCTAAAACTTGAATGTTGATGTTGGCACTTGGTGGAACTTATGAAGCATCTTTGTTGAAAATTAAACTCTTCTATTTGTCCACAGATATTCACTTTATTAAACTAAACCCAACCGGTTTCGCTTATAAGCATTCTCAAGGGTTTTGAGCTATGACAAAATATTAACAATTAAAGATTGTTTACATGTATATTTTGTAATAGCTCAAAACCCTTGAGAATGCTTATAAGCGAAACAGGTTGGGTTTAGTTTAATAAAAAGAATATCTGTGGACCAGTAGAGGAGTTTAATTTTCAACAAAGAAGTGTAACAGTGATTTGCTGCAAAACTAAGTTCTAGTGATCTTACTAAACAAACTTTAGCTATTCCTACTTTGTTGTCCTTCTGTCTGTCTATCAAGACCTTTTTGCTTAGGTCCCGTATCGGATATCAAGTTGAAACCGGTAAATCCTACAGAAGTCTACGGTTCTATGGTACTGTAAGAAAAACAAGTCTCTAACTCGACGCGAAAAAAGTGATTGCACTTTACATACTCGCAAGGGAATCAAAACTTATAGGGCAACTCCACTTACACTTGTGTGTAGGCACATAGAAAAAAATCTGAAAACTACAAAAATAGATGTATTTAGGAAGTTATTATAGACCAACTTAATTAGACCCTTTAGATACATAGATTTTAATCGATTGTGAGTGTTAAGTTAAGCTGGTTAATAAAACTGCAAGTGGAATTATTTACCATCATGGTTTAAGGATTCCGTACCCGTATTGTATCGTGGTACGGAAACCTTTATGCGTGAACAGTCCGACTCGCACTTGGCCGGTTTTATTTTAAGCTTGTTCTGTTTTAAATTCAAACTCAAATGCTATATATCAAACACTTTATTTTTAAGATTTTGCACTTTCTTTCAAAACGAAGGTGCATACCGTGTCAGTAATTTTAATAATAAAATGTCGTCGTAGGTTCGAATCCTGGCCAGAGGAATTCTTTCAAAAGATTTGTTTACTTTAAATTTGTTTCTTCGATATCTTCTAGTTTGTAATGCACTCTAATTATATTCATGATTAGCTGTTGCCCGTGACTTCGTCCGCGTGGAAGAAGATAATGCGGCCACAGTGTAATCCCTTTGGAATTCCGCAATAAAAATTATCCCAGTTTTTAAGTTGGATAATAACTTATCGAAGAGTGATGTCCCTTCCTTCTTTCTTTGTAATCCATGTCTCACTGCTGAGGATCGTGCAATTTGTTTTCTAATAACGAACAGCGCCACCTATTGATTTTTTTACGTGCTAAAATTTTATACGCTACATAAGCTTAACCAAAGTTTTCTTGTATTTTTCTTGTATTTTTCTTTTAAACAATCGTAAGTGACGTTTACAGATAGGCCTTCATCGCAAGGAATTATTAATTTAAATATTATTGTTAATTCAAATGACGTTACCTTTTTTTAGTTGGTAGAAAATACTAATTAGTATTAAGCTCGCCTTTGTACGATAATTTTATTCTGTGCAAGAAATAATTTATTATAATAATTATTATTATTTCTTCGATACCCGATTTTAATGAAACAAAGCCTTTATTCTGATCCAAATTAAGTTCTATCTACCTGTTAAAACTACATGAAAACCCATTCAATAGTTTTGGAGATGTGCGCGAACAAACAAACAGGCAGAAAGATAGACAAAAAAGAATTATAGAAATCGCTGATTTGTCTTCTAATACTCTTTTTTAGTCACCCTCTTTCTATTTTTATTACTTCTCTTTAGATATAGATGAAGATACTTATTTTTTATTAATAATCATCACTTACAAGCAGTGGCGTGCACAGAACTTTTTGCTGGAAAAGCAAGCAATTGGTCAAGAATAACAATAAAAAAAAATTAAAAAATTTAAATATCACTTTGAAAAAAAAAAGTTTGTATTGGAAATTTTCACTCTAGGGTAGACATTGTCTACCCTGTCGTCATATTTCCTTTTTCAAAGTGATATTTAAATTTTTTCATATTTTTTAAATTGTTATTTTGGACCAATTGATTGCTTTTTCAGCAAAAAGTTCTGTGCACGCCACTGTTTACAAGTTTGTTATGAATTTTAATTTTGTCATACGTTATGTATGAGATTATTGAAGATTTATATACTTCGTTAAACGATTATATATTAGTATAATAGTAATAATATTATAAAATATTGTAGATTCTTTAGTCTAAGAATTCGTCTTATGTACAGACAGACACTCAGGGTTCTTATCTTGTATTCTAAGTATTGATATTGATTGATGATATTTTGATGATTTGACAATTTTGTAACAAATTTTGTAAGAGCCCTAAACATTACACTAGCTAGTATTTGGAAAATTATTACAGAGAAAATAGGAGTCAAAGTAATTTTAGAATATGCGCAAACAAACGGAACTGGAAGCAATTAATCGTGTCATTTTGGTTTTCTATAGCCAACCGGATATGCACTATCTGTCATGGTTTAAAGAAAGCTTTTGGAAATAAGACTTTTGCCGAAGAGAGATTCCTCCACGCATTACTTAATGATACTATGTTATATAAATGTTTTATGTTCTATGTCTCTTGAATAAAGGAGAAAAACAATGTCTCTTTACCATATTTGCCGTGGCGTAGTTTAAATTTTGTATGGGGAGGCAAATTTATATTTTTGCTTTTAAGGTTGGTCGAATTTGGTCGCCTTAACGGATGTATTCTGTATTTCACAAAAGATCAGATTCCGTCAATTTTCAAACCCTGCTGCTCAAAGTATTAATTCTGCTTCAGTTGCGAGTTGTTTGTTACGCGTCACCATTTTAGCGATTTGATTGATGTTGCTATGGAATATTGCATCAATTTTGTTGTTATTGACCATAATATTTATAGGGTTCCGTTTTGTGTGATGGTACGAAACCCTCTGTGGTTGAGTCCAACTTGCAGACAAAATAGATTTATAAGAAAATGTAGTACCATCAAAGTACACACATAACTAGTTAAAGCCTTGTCTCAATCTAAATGCAAATCTAACCCTTCTTTTAAGGCGCTTCTTTCAGCAAATTTATAGCTCATTTTTTCGTCTCATTTCACTTCTTAACTTTAAAGTGAAGTCAAAGGCACTTTGTTTTACTTAAACCGGGGTTAAGTTAGAGTTAAGTTAAACTTTACTATAACGTCCAATGGAAAAACGATGTAGCTACAATATTTAGGCCTTTTGACCATTAAATCCCTCACCTGTTGTAGAGATATAGACCTATCTGGATTATTACTTATAGATTTAACTTTATTGGCCGTTTTTATTGCAAAGTAAGAAGAATCGGAAGGCATTTACAGTCAATGAAGTATGACTTTAACGGAAGAGGATCGTATTTTGATGCCGTACAAAAATAATTGTCGTCTCAGTTGTACGCTAATGCATAAAATTGAATAAAAATAAAAATTACTTTATCTATCGCCCACCCTTTACTTCCTATCCGTTTTAAAATTTTGGGTAATCAACATGTTTCAAAAATACAACAAAGTACTCCGAAATCTTGTATTTTGTGCTCCAAAACGTCCCATTTCCACAACGATTTTTCTTAAACAACACATTTTATTAAATAATTTGAATAAATATTGACCCCTTATAGTCCGTAGAATATAGCTTGAGCCCTGTGACAGCTGTCAGTGTTATGTTGTGGACTGTATGATGGTTACAATTTAGATTTATCGAGCGTCGTTGTGTCTTTGCTTTGAAATGTGAAAAGAGAGCACCAAAGGAAATTGGAGGGACTTACAAGTAGTTGATGATATTGATGTTCCTGGTTATCTCTGCTGCAGGCTGGGGGCCCCCTGATCAATCCTGGTGCTATGTACACGTATAGTTCACGAAATTATATATTATTTTATGATAATATTTAGGCTGTATTACAGCGAGGTCTTAACATGGTGAGTTTGAATCGGTGAGTGAGTGAGATCCCGTGGAATGAATGGATTGAATGGGAAAGGGAATGAAGTGGATTGGTGGTGCTTTTTAAATTTGATAAATGAAGTCTTAACAGTCAGCGCTATACGTATTTGAGTATGAGAAAGAGAGTTAGAAATACAAATTGTATAGCGCTGTCCTGCTGTCATAGAGCTCAAGCTATATTTTACAAACTATAGTAGTTCATAAATATTTGATAAATGCAGTAGTTTGGTATGTAGGCTAAATAGGATAGCAATAAAACGTTAAGAGCTAGGATACGAATTCGCGGTAAAAAGTTACCGTCTAGCCTTAATTATACTACGTAGGTAGGTAGTTTATTTATTCTCATATGTTTCTAATTATCACATTTTGACAACAAAAAAACATATTTTACAAAAACTTCCAATATAATATTACTTTTATTATATATTTCAATACATTTTGTTGTGTTATTTTTATTACAAAAAGAAATATTTTAGATAAACATTTTTCAATGTATTATTTATTTTGTTATAGGCTAGCTCAGATTTTATTTATTTTTTGTAAGGAATAAAATTTTTGTTTCAATCTGAAATATGTAATTTTTTGTTTCAAGCTTGTGCTTGGTGAAAACCGTCGATAAGACCTAGAATGAAGCGCGCTCGTCCAGAAACTGGGAGAGTTGAGCAGGCGAGTCGTTAATCAGTCTTCCTAGGGACCCTCGCAAAGATCTACGGAAGTCTACAACGGACGAATGACCGACACTACGCATCCCCAGCACGGCCACTGATGACGTCATACCGGAACAAGTTGGGTCTGTTGACAGCATGGTTCCGTCATAAGGGCGGTGACAAACCACGGCCAAGGCTACCATCAGAAAATAGGTGCCTACGTCATCTCTGCAGACGAGGCCTACTTCCGATGACCTTATGACCATCAATACTACAGAAACATAGATAGTTGGCATACCTTTTTATTTTATAATCACTTAGTACGTTTAAGCCAAAAAAGCCCTCAGAAAAAATCCATGAAAGAAAAACTAAGTAATTAAGAGTATGACCTACCCTAGATACTTTTTTCCCCATCCAGCACAATAAGTCCGATGGCAAAGACTTTAGTTGCTTTTGATAGAGGCGATTATATGTTGGCTCATTTGGCCTCTTTTTCTTGGACGCGTAATACTAATAATCACGCAGCGAAACAACAAATTGGATATATTTAATTAAAGTAGATTGACTTCATATTCCTCTTACCGATTTTAAGAAAAAAAAAATCAAGTCGATCCTTTAAGTTCTTCAGCGGGACGTTTAAAAACAAAAAAAGATAGGTTGGAAATACATATATATTTTTATACAAAAGTATATATATCTTAAGACGTTGCTTATTTGTATTGATACAAGTGTATTTTTATCAATAGGTATAAATAAATGAGACTCAATTTCTTCCAAAGAACTTTCGAAAGTCTGGCGTTGTTCATGTTCCAGGGTCAGGTTGATTGAATACTTTTTTACAGTCATTCTTTCAAAAATCAACATACATCGTTTTGCATCTGCAGGCTGCGCAGCTCTCCGCTATTTGCATAAACTTCAAGAGAGTCTGAAGCATAGTCTCAGAACTTTGCTGAAATTGATAAGGGGCTACCAGATTCAAGTTTGCTGCCATCGCACTCTAGTCGACTCTTAACTAGAAAAGTGGAAAAAAGGCAAATTATGATTTATTTTATTGTATTTCGACTTAAGTTCCGAGTTTTTCTTTTGGTTCGATATGTTTTTTGTTAAAACTGTTAACATTCTCTAACGCTTTGAGCAACTTTTCTTGTTCTATTTATTAATTTAATACAGATTTTATTTGGGTAAGTTTTCTCAGCTAAAAAATATATTTTATGACACTCAAAACCCAATACATCTCCTAAAGGTTACTTTGATTGGTATAGCCAAATTATTACTGGAGACTTTCTAAGTGATCCGTAGCAAAGTTCAATTACATTTTTTTTGAAAAATGTGAAATATTTAAGGCTTTCTATATTGACTACAGGTGGTAGAGATGATGCCGGGCTCGACTGTGGAGGTACCACCATCTTACTTGGAGACCCCCTCGAAGTGATTCGGGGGAGAGTAAGAGGACAGCTCACAGGCAAAAACCAGGAGGCCCACCATGCCTGGGACTGATAGATGGTGGTATTTCCATCCCTAATAGCCGGGCCTTATATGAAACAGACTAGTGACGGGCAGCGGCGTCACTGGTGCGAGGGTTCCGGTACCGCACTCACCGACCCAGCGTGTGTGAGTATATTATGGGCAATTCTTCCAGGATGACCGCCGGGAGTGGCAAAGTCCTGGAAAGGCTTATGTCCAGCAGTGGACGAACTAGGCTGATGGATGGATTTTGACTAGGGTTTATTCTTAACCCTTAGAATACTAACTCGCCCAATCGGGACATTTCATACTTACCACGGGATAAGATGCCAAGTAGTAAAAAATTATGTAAAGAATAAGTAAAAAATTACGTCGTTGGAAAGCTATTTCATGGCAGTAGCAGGAAACATCTTGGCAAGAATCTATTTCACTATATGAATATAGCGACGGAAGCTCAGGGGTAGCCAGATCTAGGTTCGATCCCCGGTCGGGCATGCACCAATCAGTTTTTCGGAATTTATGTGCATAGTATTTGTATTACCTTATACTTACCACTTGCTGAACGGTGAAAGAAAACAACGTGAGAAAACATGCAGGCACTAAAAGCGTGTATTTGTGCCCGAAGAACGGCGATAGGGCTAACCACTCATCCGGTTGGGACGTAATAATCGTTGGTGAAACGCGGGTGTACCTAAAGTGGACTGTGACTTGCATTTACAGTTTGCACTCGGAACACCACTGACAGCCCTCGGGGATTCATGTCGTGACGATATAGTGGTAGTCCACACGCATGCAAATATATTTGATACCCCACGGACGAACCGAGTCGTAATGTTACTTTTTTGCTACGGTTTTATTATTTAATTATTAATAACGTGACATCAACATTGTACATAGAAGGATGCCATGCTAAGCAATTATTAAATATAATTAATTACTGTTTATTCGGTACCGAAATTATAATAATGTAATTCAGAACAAGAAAAACCGCCATTCTTTTCTCCGTCCGTCTGCAATAAATTATGACATGTCACAAACAGATTTCACCGTACCGTTTTATTGTCTAAAGTCTTTGTTTCCAGTTTTTAATCGTTGGTGGTTCTGGCGTGAGTTACGTTGGACCTTTGAGTTTGGACACTTTCCCTACGCATATTTCTTTTTAGAAAAAAAAAAGGAAGGAACTTTTTAAGTATTTAAAAAGAAATGCAAAGAAAACCTAAGTCATGTTATGAATTTTTAACTACACACTCGTATGACGGAGACGGAGAAAAAAACTGTAGAGGGTAAAATAGTCGTCCATAAAACCAGAAATATTTAAAATTCATTTAAATACTTTTGTGGAATGAAAATATTAAGACAGACAGATACTTTATTAACTAGTATTTTACTATTAAAGAAAATGTGTTTTCAAATAATCAGATAAATTGGAGATCCAGTATCAGAATAATTTCAAAGGTGAAATTTAATTACCCTCTTTAATCGTATAAAAAATATAACAGTAAAAAATATATATTTAATTGTCTTTCAAAAATAAAACTATATTTAATTACAGTCAATAAACATACATATTTCAGTATGAAATTGGCCTGCGGATTAAGATAAATAAGAAGCGGATAAATTAAGAAGGCATGTTAGCGATTTCATGATTGATTACTGCCATTGAGGTTGGCGCAAAAATACAAAAATCCAGTTTACATATATTCCTATATTACGTTGCTAATGCCCGTTTTCACTAACCATAGGAGACGCCTAAATGAGATGCCTAAATATTTAGGAGTCGCCTAGAGCAAAAACACGTTTCACTAACCCTTAAGTCATGCCTAAAGACGTTAGGCATCACCTAAAGACGTTAGGCATCACCTAAAGTTACGACACCGATTTGGGGTTGCGTAGCGCTTAGGCGCCCCTAAACTGACACATTTGACATTCACTCACGATTTAGTATTGATTGAGGTTATGCATCGAAATTCGTTGAGGTTATGTAATATAATATTTCGTTTTCATCATGAATAATGAAGATTTGTTCGAGTTTTTGGAGTTTTTATACTATCTAAATGAGGTCAACATGCGATCTAATACCAGACCACGAGTTAGTCGGCAGAGGACTAACAATTTTCAAAATTATGATGATCTAGACTTCTTCAAAAGATACAGGATGTCCAAGGCGACGGTTTTGCTAATATTGCATCAAATCGATGAAGAATTTGAGTATGATAGTGTCAGATAGCACGACCGGCGGGTACCCGGTCTTTCCACCAGTCGTACTACTGAACAAAATAAAATTAAAAGGTGACCTAATTGTAACCTAATAGTTGGTAAAAGGTTCTGAAGAAAACTTCGAGGTACTTTACAATTAAGTGTCTTTAATTTTATCAAAAAAGTCTAATTTCACAAGACAAAGGTGTTACGGAAAAAATTATACTTAGTTACAAACTTTTGGCCAAGACCTTCATTTGGCATATATCCTGCCAAGACATTACTAAAACCTTAAGTACCTTTAAATAGTTGTGTCAGGTACCGCCTTAACATCAGGTAGTAATATTACATTGGAATTAGTATTGCCAAGACATAAATAAAACATTTAAGTGATAACTAGATGGGTTAGTTACCGCCTTAACCACAGGTAACTAGATTACATGGAAACTTGTGAAATACATTTAAAAAACTTTAAGAGTAACAAAACTTGTAAACAAACAAGGGAAATAATTTCCAAAATAAAATCTAGCTCAGGGGAGCCGTGGATCCAACTACATAATACCTATTTGTCGATCATACTCTTTAAACTAAATCGTCTGGTACACCATTCAGTTCTACCAGGAAAAATATTACGGAACATTAAATTTTACAGTTTGGGTTATTCAGTGAAACAGGAAGAAGAATTTACACTTGGTTAATAATAAGACACATAACTAAGTGTCCTGAAAACATACCGTCCTAGGTACCCTTATTGTGTGAGGTTAAAAATGAAAATTCCAACACATACTTGAAATTCTCCAATATTCTCAACAGGAAATGGCACGCCGACCGCTGCCCCCGTTCCAGGTCAACGATCCCCGTCCACGCAGACAAAGGAACTGCTTGACTGCGTACACCACGCGGCGGTCATTTCCCTGCCAGCTGGATAAAATCACCAACGAGGCAATACAGCAAAAACTTGAAACTTGAAAACTTGAACTTCAAACTTGAACTTGAAAAACTTGAAAACTTGAAAAACTTGAAACTTGAAAACTTGAAAACCCTGGAATTAGCAGAAAAAACAACATATTAAAACCTTTACTACACAGAACGATGAGAACAAAATTCCGGTGACTCAAAATACAAAGAAAGCAATACATACCATGATCTGACAATAGTCAGAACTCCCACCAACCCGGCGAAAAAATTCCTTTTTAAACCATCCGAAGAATGTAAATATTTTCCTGAAATACAAAACAATATTATAGAACTATTCCACACAAGAATAATTAACCAAATTTAACACGAAACCCACCTATTTTATTAAAGACACAACTCCTGTTGGCACATCCGCCATTATATATAAAAAAATGAAGATACACTCAACACGAGTTGACAGCAAAAGACCTGGCCGACAAATGACCGAGAAAAAACCTCGGAAATCGCAGCAGACAAGCGAGCAACTTCATGTCTAGAAAAGAGGGTAAACCGCAATTTACCATCAAGCAAAACTACGACGCGTAACTTTTGTGATAACCGCACCTACAAAATTTGCAATGCTACATAGTAACAGGTAAGGTCTAAGATCAATTTTATTGCTTAACTATTTGCACCCTTATCAACATTTTGACCAATATTTTATTAGCATATGAAAATGTGTAACGTCAAAACAACGCAAACAGACAACTTTACGAACAAAACCATAGACAAGTGTCAAAAATTAGGCTACTCTTAGGATAGGAATTACTTAGTAAAGATGGATTGGTGAAACGGAACTTTATGCTAAGCATTGCCCTAAATTAGGAGTTACTTAGTTAGGCGTCGCTTTATTCGTCGTTAGTGAAAACGGGCATAAGTATAATAAATGAATTATGAAAACTACGAGTACGTTTTGCTGTAATGTCACTAACATGATCTAAGTATATTATTTATACGGATTTTGTTTTAGTACAAGGCCAATCCTGTGTCCAAACGAGACCAAACCTACCACCGTCGCTTATTCGCATTACGAGTCGTGTAGCAATCAGGGATTATTAATGTGCTTTTGTTAAGGTTTTTAAAACCAGTTTTAAAGGAGAATTAGTTTTTAATTACAAACCGGAAATTCAGTTGGTGGGCAACAACAATCGGTGTTCGAACAAAGATGCCGTAGCGTCCCCTTAATTATTTCGGTTCGCGATAAAATTAATTGCTAACGCGTTTTCTTTATTCGCGCCTTTTTCTTGGTTACTATTTTTTTTTATTCTTGTTAATTGTAACAGATGGAGAATCAGATAACTTTAAATAATATATGTGAATTTAAATAAACGTTATTAATTGACTAGTTTGTCTTTAAATGTAGTTAATATATATATATATATATATATATACACTTAATAAAATAAAATTCAAGTTATTGTGAGATATATTTCGGGCCCTATCCTGGGTCCGGCATCAGTCACAAATTAATGTGATTTAAACAATCTTAAACATTTTGAATTTAAATAAACATTTTAAATGTTTTTTTATGCACTTGAATTATCTGGTCTAAAGATTCAACGATCGTCTATTTCATACCTTTAAGATGATACATAATATATCAGGTCATTTTATTTTATTTTTATTTATTAAGGTATCAAACAGTCACAATACAATGAAATAGTTATATACATAAAGACACACGAATAAACCTATAGTACCATATAAAGACATACAAAACAAATTATACGCTACACATTAACATAACAACATAATTAATAACACATACTGAAAATTGATACAAACAATAAAATGCCTTATAAATCTTAAAATATATATATGTATAATGAAAGATATTAACAATAATTATTAGGGAAAAACCTTAACACTTAAACAATAAATCATGTGTGATGGTGATGGTTTCACAAAACCTTTGCCACTTTAACTTTGAAAGAAGGAAGTGATTCAGAAAAAATGTCAATGTTGGTGAGCTTCTTATTGTATATATCTGGGGCCCGTCGGAAGTATGAATTTTTGGCATAATTAGTATGCGCACGTTTGGCGTGGAACAAATGTTTAAGACGTGAGGAAGCTCGAGGAACTCTAAAGGAGACTTTATCAAGAAGTGTGGATGAGTTAATGCCATTATTAACCAATTTGTGTAAGAAAGCGACATCTGCGAGTGCACGCCGGCTAACCAAAGAATGAATGTTATGGTGCTGAGCTGAAGACAAATGATCTGTAAAGTTATTGTGTGTTCTGTAGTCAAGTGCTTTAAGGAACTTATTCTGGACTCTCTCTATTCTGTCAATATGAAATGCGTATTGGGGATTCCAAACCACAGAACCAAACTCCAAGAGACTACGGACAAAAGCAAAGAATAAGGTTTTGTAAGTTACAACTCGCTTGAAGGGCTGACTGATACGGAGAATGAAACCTAGTTGTTTAAAGGCTTTAGCCGTAATGAAGTCAATATGAAGATTGAAATTCATTCTATTATCCAGTATTACACCAAGGTCCCTCACTTTTTCGACTCTGGTAATGTCTTTTCCTGCGAAATTATATGGGTAGACTAAAGTTTGACGCTTTCTAGAAAATGATATTACGTAACATTTGTCTACGTTCAAAAATAGAGAGTTATTATTACAGTAAAAAAGAAGGTTTTCCAAATCCTCTTGCAATCTACGGCTATCAACGACAGAATTGACAATTCGAAATATTTTCATGTCGTCTGCATATAAAAGGTGGTTAGAATTCGTAAAAATACTGTCAATATCATTTATATATAAAATAAATAGCAGAGGACCCAAATGGGAGCCCTGAGGGACGCCTGAGGCAATTGGTAGAAAGCCCGAAACAAATCCCTTAACAGCTACGGCTTGTGAGCGATTTTTAATGTAAGACTCGATCCAGCGGAGGAGGTCACCATGTACACCGATGACAAGAAGTTTTTCAATTAGTAATTTATGATTTATTTTGTCGAAAGCCTTGGAAAAATCCGTATACACGGCGTCCACCTGTTGACCAGCATCGAGCGCATTGAGAACCATATCAGTGAAGGTTAGCAAATTGGTTTCAATATTGCGATTCTTTATGAAGCCATGCTGACAGGAGGAAATATGATGGCTGACAATGCTAGATATTTCATCCGTTACTATTTTTTCCAACAACTTTCCAAATACACAAAGTTTAGATATGGGACGATACTTAGTAATATCTCCTTTATCTCCACCTTTAAAAATTGGCGTAATAAGAGCCTTTTTCCATAAATTAGGAAAACAACCCTCAGCCAATGATTTTTTGAAAAGTATAGTCAAGGGGACACATAATTCCTTTGAACATTTTCTTATTAAGTACGGATGAATACCATCGGAGCCGGCTCCCTTGTTAATATTTACTGCTTCTAGTAGCATCAGAACAAGTTTTTCTGTAATATTAATAGATGAAATATTCAGTACAGAGTTAGGATGGTCACGCTTGCGTAGGTGGTTGCTCTGGCCAGCATTGTCATTAATGAATACAGAATTAAAATAATCATTGAATAAATTACAGATAGTTTCACCATTGTCGGATGATTTGTCATTATATTTCATTTTATCAGGTATATGGTTATGATTCGATTTAGATTTAATATAAGACCACAAGTAGTTGGGAGACCTACGTATATTGTCCTCTGCGTCAGCAATGTAGGCTACGTAACATGCTTTTTCCAGCTTTTTCTCTCTAGAACGCAATGTCGCAAACTCACTATAATCAGTTGGATTACCATAGGTTTTCCACCTTTTGTGTGTTCTCAATTTTTCTTTTACAACTTTGATTAAAGAGTGGGAGTACCAGGGAGGGTAGTGAGAGTTTGAACGTACAGTTCGTTTGGGGACATAATGTTCAATTAAATTGTCGAGCACAGAATAAATGTAGGCCGTGCAATCATTAGTACTCATATCGTTCAAGACCGACCAGTCGGTATTAGATAAACTTTCTGATATAGATGAGTAATTGCCCAAACGAAACATGCATTTTTTACTAGTGTTTTCTTTTAACGGTAAAGAATGTTGAATGGACACCGTAAGTACGAGAGATTTATGGTGAAGGTCTTCGGCTGTCAGCGGGTCAGAGCAGCATACGATCTTACATACCAAATTTGACAAAACTAGGTCGAGAATACGACCGTTACTATTTTGGCAATGGTTATATTGGTCTAAAGATGTCATAGCCATAAAATCCGAGAGTAGAATGGCCGCGGGATCATTATTTGTTTTTAAATGTAAAAAGATTGAATCGTTTGTTGGGGACCACGACGCATTGGTCACATTAAAGTCTCCCAAAAGCAGAAAAGCGTCATCAGGGTAAGTATTACGGAGAAAGGAGACATTATTATAAAAATTTTGCAGAGAGGTGAGATGTTCACTACCGTGCGGGAAGTAAGCACAAACTATGTGTAGTTGCTTGGGAGCGGTCGAGCCAGAAGCAGTAGAACGAGTGCGTCCGGGTGAAGAGTTCAGATCAATACTTATCCACAGTTCTTCATGATGTCGCCGGGCACGCCACCCATCCCGCAGCTCGGCCGTCAGCTCGCGACGCACCGCCAACATGACCCCGCCACCTAGCTGTGCGATGCCTCTAGCCTGAATACGGTCCAGTCTAAAGACTATATAGCGAGAATCAAAGTATTCGGAGTCATTAAAATTATCATCGAGCCAGCTTTCAGTTATACCTATTATATCATAATTAGAGGTCAATACATTGGATAAAAAATTATGTGATTTAGTCCTTAAGCCCCTAGTGTTTTGGTAATATAAAATATAAATTAGTTGTATTCGATTTTTACACAAGGGGAATTTGTGAACATCGTCCAAATTCATACTTGAGCCTTGGTAAGTGATCAGCATCATGAACTAATAACGATTTTTGTAAAATTTATAAAATGAAATTTCGACTCCCCATATATATATCCCCATAATAGTGATTCACTCAGGACTGGGAGTGAATTACTATGGGAAGTCGAAATTTCATCATACGAGTTTCACAAAAATTGTTATCGATTCGTTATGCTGATCACTTAGCAAGCCTCTAGTATGAATTTGGACGATGATCAAAAAGTCACCTTGTATACTTAAGGTTACTTACCTAAGACAGGTGAAAAAAAAAAAAACTGAGCACCGTTCAGTTTTTAACCGAGAGATTACGAATTTTTAGGGAAACCTCGAAAATGTTATACAAAGTAACTCAATGATAGATAAAAATCAAAGAATCGTCCTTCAAAATCAATTATTTTCAATAAAACCTACAAATATTTGGTCAAGGATCTTTGCCAAATAAAAAAACTCAAAGCATAATATACAAAAAGGAAGCCATAATATAAGACACAGGTGGTAGAGCTGATGCCGGGCTCGACTGTGGAGGTACCACCATCTTACTTGGAGACCCACTCTGAGTAACTCGGGGGAGAGTAACAGGATAGCTCACAGGAGAAAAACCAGGAGGCCCACCATGCCTGGGACCGATGGATGGCGACATATCCATCCATAATAGCTGGGCCTTATATGGAACAGACTGGTAACGGGCAGCGGCGTCACTAGTGCGAGGGTTCCGGCACCGCGCTCATCAACCCGCCTGCCCAGCGTGTGTGAGTATGAGCAATTCTTCCAGGATGACCGCCGGGAGTAGCAAAGTCCTGGAAAGGCTTATGTCCAACAGTGGACGAACTGGGCTGATGGAGTGATGGATGGATGGATGGATGGAATAAAAGTCGCACGTCAGTGTGAAGGGGGTATATCGTCAAAATCGACACTTTGAAATTATTTATCTGCTGTTTAAAAGAAGTCCCAAGTTAAATAGATTAGTACAACAATTTCGGGACCTTTTTTTTATTTTGTACTATCAAAAACGCGATTGGAGGAATTTCACTCGATATAAACAAATAGCTCTAAATTTACACTTTTTTGAAATTCTGACAAATTGGAATAGCATGCAGGCTTAAAAAATATTAATTTAGATGTGTATTAACAATATGTAAATTAGTGGTTATGGAAATTTTCAAGAATTTATGTATTAATTTAAAACTAACTTTTTGTATTTTTTTCCCGATTCCGTCCCTCTTGCACTATGGGTCTTTCAACCTAGAGTAGTGGGGACCTTTGCACGGACGATAAAAAACAATAAAGTTCGAATAAATACCAACCGGGGCAGGAGGTACGCACTCTCTGTAAATATTTTACATGAAAATTTGAGTTCTCTAGTAGTATCCAAGCCGAATCTATGAGGGTTCCAAAATACGACGAAATGCTTCGAGAAAAGTTACGTAGTGCCCTGCTTCCTTCGGCACGTCTGGGGGCACGATTTTGATGATAGTGTGAAATGGTCGATTTTTCAAATCACAGTATAGCAATCGGTACTAGATATATCTGTTATATGCCTAAACCGATTTTTGCCTAGGCTGAACTAGTTTTTCGAAAAATCTACAGCGCAGAAGAGAGCTAGAAGGTAAGGCTAAAAGCCGAGTGGCGCTACGGAGTGGCTTTCTTTCTTTTTAAGACTATCGCTCATACTTTAAAATATAAATAAAATACTTTATATTATAAAATTGAACAGTTTAAGATATATTTCGGGTCCGATCTGGATCAGTCAAGTATACTAATAACATAAATAGGTATGGCTTGACAACACGCATAGACATATATACTTTTATATTTCTCCTTTTATTTTAAATAGAATAGATAGATAATGTAGCAGATTCTGAAGGCTTTAATTTTAGTTTTAGTGCTGTCAAAACTAAATTTTGTTTATTGTAAAATGGTCTTTAAGTGCTAGGAACAGAAGCTAAATTACTTTGGAATAATTTTAGTTTTGACAGCACTAAAACTAAAATTAAAGCCTTTAGAATCGGCTACAATATCGCTTCTGCGAGTATAAATGGTACATATATCAAGCCATACCTATTTATGTTATTAGTATATTTAACTGATGCTGGGTCCAGATCGGACCCGAAATATATATTAAACTACTCGAATGGGCGGAGGTAGGCATGTATTTATATATGTAACCTATTACTATGTAGTATATACGATGTGATTTGGTCGGCCGCCTGGATTCGTGATGGGGGCTCGGTTGGTGATCATTGAACCTTGTTCATGGTCCCTGGCCGGGTCTCCGGTATGGGTTCGGGCGTTTGATTGGATTTCACCGATTTTCACCTTGTATAATAATATTTACCTAAAATTTTAATCGTATATATATTGCTACATAAATTAAATAAACATTTAATCTAAGTAGTTCATGTACATTTATTATTTTATTACATATATTTTTATAAGATTAAAATTTGACTTTTGAAACGTGTATTATATATACCTACTTTGCAAAATAAACTTTTTGAATTTGAATTTTGAATTTGACTGTTTAATTTTATAATATTAAGTATTTAATTTAATTATATACTCGTATAAATATACATAAAAAGCTTTCCAAAAGTGAATATATTTTATACCAATAATTATATATTAATTAAATATTAATACCAATAAAATTAACATTATATCTTTGCATTACCTACAAATACTTATAGTTGAACTACCCCATTAAATTACTAAATTTTAAACATAGAACCAAAAATCTACTCTCCTAAAACCTTGGTTTATCTATGTGCAAAACAATCCGACTGTGCCAATAGATAAAAATATATACTGTAATAAGTCAAAAATACTCAAAATGTATTTCATGATGTTGTTGAAAATTATGTGGGTAGTCATTCTTAGTAATACCGAGGAACCTTACGGTTCTGCTTTTTTAGACATTTTAGTTCCCCGATGGCTCGACCGATAAACTGCCACCGTGCGCATAAAGACAATAACTTGGACCTTTTAGCGGCTCTACCTAATTAGTATAACATAGCCCCAGCACAGTCGGAGATCGCAAAGAGATAGCCGGAGAATTATGAATTTTATTACCAAGGTATTTTGCATTTTGTGTGTGGTTAAAGTAAAATTGTTTTCTTGGTTGAGTACGTAGAGAAATGCATAAGTATCCGAATGAAAGTGCAGCGGGGTGTTTTATTATGATTATACATACTTATTACTACTGACCCTAAATGTGAACTCGCGGACCCCCAAACCCATATCTCGTTAAGCCCTTGACCGATTTGGCTTATATTTAAACTAAAAAAAAGAAGTTTGTCTCATTTACTCACCAAATTTCATGACGTTCCGATCAACAATGCTCGAGTTATCTTCGGACAAACATTCATACATACATACATACAAACGCCGAATTGTTCAAGTAGACTCGGAGAGCTTCGCTCGCTCGTTTGTTTAAGGATTTAACGTTTTGAAGCGAATCCTTCTTTGTTCGGACTCAGTTAGATAGGGTGTCCAATTCAGAACTTGTACATCATATCAGTGATCGAATTCAGGAATTAATTCCGCAGACCAAGGCATTTTCGTATTTAGTGCTTTTCAAAAAAAGATAGGCGACTTCTTTCGTGAAAAAGAAAATTTGGGATAACTTTTTATTTTTGACGAAGAATTACTTTATTTCTCATTCCAGATTAGGACGTTTTTTACTCGTTCATTATTTGTTATTAGTAATCATTCAAGATAAATTAATTTTATTTGATCGCAATAATAAAAAAAAATTAAAGAATGCGTTAGCTTAATGCGCGCCATCAGGAAGTTTACATAATTTTTTTTGCTTTCCTATGTGATTGGCATCTAATGCCACAGCATGCAGTGTCGAATCACTAAAATAGAACATTTAATATTGTTACATTTAATTTAATGAGAAAGTATGTTATATCATCGTATGTGGTGCAATAAACGTAGATGGAATAGCACATTACTGCCGCTGTCTGCTATGACTGCGTTGCTGGCAGCGTTTATGATGGCCGAAAGCGCAGCTCCAGGCCTACACAGCGCGATCAGCATTGCAGCCCTTGATGGACAAGTCGGAATGAAAGCCTCAACCCTCGGTCTCGACCGAACCGAGACGGACGTGTTTATAGCGCATACTGCAAGGGCTGCAATGATGACCAAGCCGATGAAGGCCGAGAGCGTAGCTAAGCTGAGCTTGAGGCCATCATAGCGTGGCCAGCAACGCAGTAATTGCGGATCAAGGCTGGTATAGTGCTTTATTCAAAAATCCCTGTATGTGGTCACTATTTTGACAACCTTCAAGTTTGTATTTTTCCTTTGATGGCAATACATTTTAGTTACATGTTTCAAGAGCGGTGGTTTTGGAATGTATATGCATTATTTCTATACTTACCAATTCCTGAATGGTGAAAGTAAACCTGATGCAACCCTAGACACTTGTATGTTACATCGCGATATCATTTCATCTTTCTCAAAAAATATTTGTGCACCTGACAATTTTCCGCCACTGGGAGAGGAGTTTGAGAAGGAAGACCTCAATGCTGGGACAAAATTCGACAATAATGGATGTCCAAATGAACTAGGTGGTGGCTAAAAACTCACCAGCAATAACTTTCCACAAAACTTTGCTGGTGCCTATTTAAGTAGCGTGGAAAGGTCGACTTTGCTCAAATAATTTCTACATTATTATCATTTTCGAGTAAATAAGTTCTTTGAAAAACTTACTGGTCCAAAACGGTAAACATCAAGAAAACAACAACTGAACACGATGGCAAAAGGTACCAAATGGCAAGAACTATATTCGCTTAAATATAATAATAATAATAATAATAGCCTTTATTAATTTCCCATGCAATTTCAAAATTTACATTACACTATATAATGCACAAAATTCGGGAACAAGTGACAAAACAGATTAAAATTTAATTATAAATTAATGATTAATGATTAGACACATATAAAAATTGTGATAATAATAATAAATAAAATTTCATTAAATTATGAATTATAGTGCCACTCCCGATTGGTGGGATACCCATTTTAGGGCAAAGGCCTCCTCCATTCGATGCCAAATTTTTCTTTCTTTGGCTAGTCTTGTCCAAGTGACACCAACAAAGGAAGTGATGTCGTCCCGCCATCGACGTCTGGGCCTGCCGCGTGGTCTGATGGTGTCGTTAGGGTACCAGTGGAGGACTTTCTCACTCCAGCGGCCATCGACTGTTCTAGCTATATGGCCAGCCCATCTCCATTTCAGTCTGCATGCCAATTTCGCTGCGTCGATCACTTTTGTTCGGTCTCGTATATCAGTATTCCTTACTCTATCTGATATTCTCAATCCTAACATGCTTCTCTCAGCCGCTCTTTGGAATACTTGAAGCTTATGAATTATATCTTTGGTAATAGCCCAGGTTTGGCAGCCATACAGCAAAGTTGGAAGGATTATTGTATCCATAGCTTTTTTCTTGAGGTTGTTTGAAATGTTGGACTTAAAGATGTCTTTTAGAGACCAAAATCTATTCCACGCTTTCTTTATCCTACGCTCGACTTCTTTAGTTGTTAAGTTAGTAAATGTTATATTATGTTCTTCGACGTAGTTAATTAATTTATCCTGGACAATAACTGGTCTTCTTTCTCCGTTAGTCATGACACAGGTTTTATCGGAATTCATTTGGAGTCCACATTTGATGCTTTGTTCGTTTAGTGTCTGAAGCATGTATTCCAAATCTCTGTGATTTTCGCTCAAAATTACTATGTCATCCGCAAAACGTAAGTGATTTAAATATTCGCCGTTAATATTTATGCCTAGTTTGTCCCAGTTTAACTCTCTGAAAATATATTCCAGGAGAGCATTAAAAAGATTAGGTGAAATAGGATCGCCTTGTCTTACACCGCGTTCTACTTTGAATGGTGTTCCTTTTCTTTCTAACTTTACCATAGATTTACTCTTCTTGTAGATTAATTTGAGGATGGAAATGTATTGCTGGGGAACATTTTGTTTTTCTAGTGCCGCCCAAAGAGCTTCATGTGAGATTGAATCAAATGCTTTTGAATAGTCAACAAAGGCAATAAAGAGAGTTTTTCCATGTTCTAGGAACCGCTCTATAATTTGTGTGAGTGTGAAAATATGGTCTATCGTAGAGAAATTTGACCTAAAGCCGGCTTAAATATATATTATATTAAATATATAATATTAAATATATACGGTTGTATCTCCAACACAATCTGTTGCTTTTTTAACACGTTAGCAGTCCCTGTGCCCTTGATGTAGGGTTACGTCAGATTGCTTACGTGTTTATACTTTGGGGTCCCACTTTGGGGTCATGACTAGAAACATTTTGGTAATGGTAGTAGTTTTAGTTGTCTAGTTTTTATGCATAAAAGCGTCGATTTCACCTAAAATGAAAGAAAGAAAGAAAGGAAATGAAATTTATTCGTCACAAATAAAACATGGAAAATTCTTACAATAAAAATAACTTAACTAAACTTACAGAAAACAACTATACAACATACTACAAAATGTGACGAAAAGCACACAGTGCTGGTTTTCAGCCTGTCCTTGTATATGCACTAAACATAAACATAAAACTTTTCTTTTGCAGGTAGCTAGTACACCATCATCAATAAATAAATAAATAAAATAAAATAAATAAAATAAAATAAATCTAAAAATACAATTAAATTGGGCAATTATTTCATTTCATGTAAAATGTAACTAAACTAATTTATATAAAAACGGCTCACCTCAATACGTGTTATGATCGAGAAAGCCGACCAGTTTCAGCAGATTTAGACTGCCTTCATCTGGGTGAGTAAACGCCAGTGTGAACGCCTGGGGCGCCAATGTGAGGCGTAACGTCGTCGCGTAAACGTCTTCACTCGCCCAGATGAAGGCAGTCTAAATCTGCTGAAACTGGTCGGCTTTCCCGATCATAACACGTATTGAAGTGAGCCGTTTTTATATAAATCATGAATTACCTATCATCAAGTCCCATTTAATTCTATAATTTAACTAAACTCATAAAATTTATGGTAAATGTTAAAGGTTTTCTATTCAGCGGCTACTATACTAAGTGAGATTTTGTAAATCAATTTAAATTTTCTTTAGGTGTATTTTAAAGTTCTTAGTTTTCATCTCTTCATGCAGTGGTGGAGGTAGATCGTTCCAGATCTTGGACGCCGCTATGTACCAAACTTACTTGAAGCGTACTTGAACTATGCTAAAGTACCAAAGTTAAGGATATCTAAGTGTACTTGGATACAATTGCTATGGAGCGCTTGTGGATCGGGTACCGACCGTTGAGATTCGACAACGAACTATTAGTCGACTCTGTAAAGAGTCGAAGATGTCGGTAAACGAATCGTTTTGAAGCACAAAATACAAGATTTCGGAGTACTTTGTTGTATTTTTGAAACATGTTGATTACCCAAAATTTTAAAACGGATAGGAAGTAAAGGGTGGGCTCTACTGATTGGGCGATAGATAAAGCAATTTTTATTTTTATTCGCGTTTATGCATTAGCTTACAACTGAGAGACGACAATTATTTTTGTACGGCATCAAAATATGATCGTCTTCTCTTAAGGGGCAGGAAGCCGCCAGCGACTATCAGTCGACCTGTGTCAGTATAAATATCGACAGAAACTGTATTGAAATAACATTCATATCAGCGCGCACTGCATTACGACTTTGCTGGGTCTCTGGATAGCGCAAAATAGGAGAAAACAATACTTTTCATATGGACGTGCGTGATGGACGGAAAAAAATGCATAAATGCTTTTTCTAAGCAATATTTTCTTTGTATTTCAATGCACAAACCATACAAAGACCATTAATGATTTCAAAAAAATAACCAATTTTATTTAATTTAGTCTAAAAACAGTTTGACTTTGAAAAATATTCTCATGCTTTTTCTTATACTCGAGAATAATTTCCTTAAATGGAGCTGTTCTATATGGTTTAACTAATGATATATGTTACCGGCCAAACCCGATTTTAGGACAAACTAGTTTTTCCTCGGCCAATCCAGTTCATCCTTTATGCGATAGGATAAACCGGTACAAACTAGACTCAACTGGTCTATCCTATGGCCGATAGGAGAAACTAGGCGGAACTGGTTGAGCCTAATATGAATAACAACACTTCAGGATGAACTGGTTTGGCCTAGTCTATACTAACAGGGAATAATAAAACACCACAACGAATAAAATCATGATGCATTTATTAATGAAATAACATCAATTTTACTTATTTTTGTAGGGTGTACTCTGTTGACATTTGGAATTGCAGAACACCTTTTATTTCTTGCAATTGCACCTGTTTGTCAAACAGTTCTTTACGATGCTTCTAAATTTAAGCAGTTCTTTACTTCTGTGTGTCAATTTCTATAATGCCACCATCACCATCTTCACTCTGGTTACAATTCGAATCATCTTCGATAACATTTCCTCATCCTGAATTTAATTTATTATTTCTTGCGGCAACGATGAAGACGAAAGCCATACTCTAGGCTCAATCCCAAATAAGGCCTTGTAAGGCGATTGTTTTATTCCTGAGTGAAGGGCGCGGTTTTTCATGAACTGGACATATCTTAAGCCCTCCGACCATTTCGTTGAATCGTTGTCCTTCAACCAAGAACTTATCATGTTCTCTATATCTTGATTAGCACGTTCAACGGAACCCTGACTTTGACTGCGCCTTGATTTTCCAAAGGCATATATACGATCGGGGGACTTCTCGCATGCACAGGTGTCGATACGTACTCGCTTAAACATTTTTGAATAGGCAAAATTAGTATAGACTAGGCCAAACTAGTTTATCCTGAAGTGTACTTATTCATATTAGGATTGTTTAATAAATTAATATTTAAACATACCGTTTAAGATAAATAACTTTATCAATAGAGTCATGTTCGAATGACGCTAGGCAGAGGCTCCTTAAGCGGAGATAGGCGGGACATCTGGCTAGACGGGAAGGCGAACGGTGGACAATTACAAAGTGGCAGCCAAGGCCAGTCAAACGCTCAGTAGGTAGACCGATGGCCTAATAGCGAGACGATATCGTCAGGTCTGTTGGTGGGCAATGGATGAGACTGGCGAGAGACCAACGAAAATTGCGTGGAGAAGAAGAGGCCTATGCCCAACATTGGGTTTATTAGGCTGAATGGTGAAGTTAACAGTAATCCATTTCAAGTAATAATAAAGAAACTGGTTCGAGTTTAACCACATTTTCAACTTCCTTCCTTATTTATTTCAATCAATCAAAGACGCAGTCATTGTACAAATCAGATGAAAATTGTCTTCTAATTGCATTTTTTCCCACTCCATAGCAAAGTGGACAAAATAAATTATACAAAACATAGAGACTTGTAGAGACACACGTTAACAAGGTTCCTTTTTAGGGTTGAACTTGTGGAACCCTAAACTTCCTTGTTCATACGGTTTTTAACTCGTTACTACTCCTGCTTGGACCCAGAAAATTTTCGTGCTAATTATTTTAAACGTCAAAACTAACTTTGACACACTAACGATCAACAAATTAGCGCGCCGTGGTCGTCATTTCATTAACACTCTCCCCGCGTTCGGTAATAGCCATTAATTAGCTCATATCACCATGTAACGTTTATCAAGTCATTACCGATTTTATAGTGTTATCAAGTAGCAGTTCATGATTAAAAATTAATATGGCGTTATCTTTTCAAATGTTTAACTTCAAAAGTATTTTTTTTTCCTAAAGCTTTCTTACAATTAATTTTTTCGGTTAACTTTATTTAAGGCGCTTTTTCTAGCGTAATCTGAAAATTACTCATACCTATAAGATAAGAATGAGACGTTATAAAATTATGAAAAAAAAAAAATGTTTTCTAGTGTATATGGAAAAAAAAAATTTCTGAAAATTGTTCTGGCGTTAAAAGAACAGCATGAAAATATTGTTCAAAGTCAAACTGTTTCTAGACTAAAATTAAGTAAAATTAGTTATTTCTTTGAAACCACTAATGGTATTTGTGTAGTTCTTGTACTAAAATACAAGGAAAATATTGTTTAGAAAAATCATCTATGGATTTTTTTTCTGTCCATCGCGTCCATGTGAAAAGTATTATTTTCCCCTATTTTGCGCTATCCGAAAACCCTGTGACGTTGTAATGCAGTGCGCGCTAATATGAACGTTATTTCAATATAGTTTCTGTCGATATTTGTACCGACACAAGTCGACCCAATATCTTTGGCGACTACCTGCCTTTTAAAAAACAACTAACTTTGGTCGTAGCTATATTGCGTTATTTTACTATATTGTAATGGATAAGAAGAGTAAGTAGTAAGAGCATTTTTTGTTCCTTTCATTCTTCTAACTTATTTGTGCCATGTACGAAGACGGACGGACAGACATCGTAAGCTCCAAGTTTAAATTTTTTGCTCTATCTACACCTTTCATACACGACTGGCCAAAAAAAATACATATATAGACGATGACGACAACCCCACTGAGGGGTCGAAACATAGCGCCTAAAACCATCCAATTAAGTAGGTATTTATATTTATGTGGAATATAACATACAAAACATATATTATATAGAAAGATATATTGAATACTAGCTGACCCGGCGAACTTCGTTCCGCCAAACAGTCTAATAATATCGTGTTAACTTTAGTTAAACTTATTTTAGGATTTCATTAAGGTAATAACATTAATACAACTTTTTTGCAAATACAGAAATGTTTTATTGCTTGCCATTGCGAAAGAATGGCAGGGACCCATGTAGATTCAGTACCGTTGTTAGGCTTAGCGTAGGATATTGAATATATGCAGAAATAATAGTTCTTGGAATAACTAAGCTATTTTTAAAACTTGGGGTTTAGATGTTGTTTAATGATATCAGAACGCTACATAAATAGGTTTCTTTTATATGCGTAGTTTTGTCAACAGATGGCACCACACGCTGTTTGCATTCGTAAAATTTATTAATTTATTTATTGTTATTCGATAACTTATCCGATACTTTATTACTTATTCTGCTATTCGGAGCGGATAAGAATACACCAAAAAAGAGATAGCTAACATCGATCCAGCCGATCTTGAGTTATAAGTGGTGTAACTAACACGACTTTGTTTTATATATTTATAGATATAAGGTCTTTCAATTTAAATGGAAAGTAATTTAGAAGGTGTTTCAGTATCGTTAAAACATCACATTCCACTGCAAAGTACATTTTTTTGCGCGAACTTTTTCTTCACTTGTCCATACAAACTGAGTTAGCTGATCGGACCACTTTGTACTGAGAAGTGAAAAAAAAGTTCGCGCAAAAAAAGTGCTTTGTAGTGGAATGTGATGTATTAACGATACTGAATCACCTCCTAAATTACTTTCCATTTAAATTGAAAGGCCTTATATAATCAGTGTACATAGCATTTCATTTTATGTCACGCAAGTTTACCAACAAGGTTATGTAAATATTACATACCTAAGATAGTTTTTTTAATCGGTGCATGAAAATACGTCAGGTAGACTGTTAAAGGGTAAATATAAATTTATTTGCGTATATCGAAGAATCGTGTAAAATTTTTCATATTAAATGCCTTGAATACTTTACTTTTTGTGAGTCAAATTATCTGGTCTAACAGGTCCTATTCACAAGCAGAGCCTAGTTGGGAGAATCACGGCAAACCAGTCGCCCTAGTAGGAAAAATCCCACAGTATACTTGCACCGAGTTCCACCTAACGTAGCTTAGCGTAAGTAGATATAGTTTTTTTTTACACACGTGACACTGTCAATGATTCTTGATGGATAGAGTATTTGACAGACAGTGCCTTATTTCATGTAGCGTTTTTTCTCTGCCGTCCACGGCATGAATTTTTCTAAATATAACTGGCAGTATGGCATTAACTTTTGCATGCGAGCAAATATTTTCCTACTGATTTCTGATACGTGTAAGTCCTAGGACATGTTATTCTGAATATCTAAATTAAAATCCCAATAAAAATCATTATATAATCTTTTAAAATCATTTACTATATATATAACAAATTATATATATCTATTTCTACCTCGGTAAGGTAGAAATAGGTATATTATTGAAGTAAACTGGGGGCAACTCATCTAGATCAAGTTAATGGACAAGAGTTCCACTTCTTAAAATCATCACTTGCGTCTTGGCTGGATTGACTAAGAGCCCATACTGTTTAATCCATAGACTAATACAGTCAAAATCAATGGTCTTTTCAATACTATTGGATAGCGAGTCTTGTTTGAGGATAAGTACAGCTGCAAGTCATCTTTGTGTCAGCATACAAGTGATAAGAACTGAATTTTACAACAGGGACAAGAGCATTAAATGAATAGAAGACAATGAAGACTCTTCAACAATTCAATTCAACAAAACATTGAACATTTCGTATAATCCACTGTATTAAACACAACTCTATAATCTACTATGTCTTTGACACAAGCCGCAGTTCACCCGTGTGCACTTTTTGCTACAATCGTCTTGTTGCACCAACTTATCTTTACATCTATCCTGGACTCTACTACCTTAAAGTAGAATCCACTTCGCTTTAAAAAGCTAAAAGTTTATTTTACCAAAGACTACGGACCTTGAAGTCATCTATGGATTGG
Source organism: Ypsolopha sequella (assembly GCA_934047225.1). Classification (NCBI taxonomy): domain Eukaryota; kingdom Metazoa; phylum Arthropoda; class Insecta; order Lepidoptera; family Ypsolophidae; genus Ypsolopha; species Ypsolopha sequella. Next base: position 2,447,686 of record OW204002.1, on the reverse strand, counting down.
TTACGTACCAATTGGGACGAGTAAAACCGGGTGGCATAACTAGTTCATCCAATTAAGACACTGACGTGCCGGCCGCCGCCCTAGGTATTTTTATGTCTTGTTTGCAGCCATTGGCCGAATAATTATAAATCATTGCAATGCATTTATATGACTTCTGAGATTAATCGTATTGAAGTCGCTATGTCGGAGTAAGGCCGTTTGGCTAAGGCGTATTGATTGGCTGCATCTAAAACGCGGAGTAACTCTTTAAAAGCTTATAACTTTGTACTAAACTTAATCCTATGAATTCTCAGTATCGTTTAAACAAAATACCACAGTCCAGATCGTGGCTCGAATTTATCTTACAGAATAACAAATAAATACAGCCATGGTTCAGCACTCGTTTGTGAAAAGTGGATAAACTTTGCTAATACAATTGCTAGAACAAAGCCATCAGTAATGATCAGTTACTTACAAGTTACTCAAGTTAAATAAGTATATGGCGAAATAAACAAATAGTACCTACAACAGTTAGTACAACAATTAACTTAAATTAAATTAAAATTAAAATAAAAAGGAATAAAATAAATAAACTAAAAATATCCTTAAAAATAAACTAAAACACCTTAAAAAATAAACTATAGGTATATTATAAATAAAAAACTTCGTCCAAATCGCTGCTCTGCGGCAAGGTGCCCAGTATGCTGGCGACATTCCCACGCTGGATTGCTAAGCTAAGCTAACTACATATAAAGTATTGTAGCCGATTTTGAAGGCTTTAACTTTAGTTTTAGTGCTGTCAAAACTAAATTTTCATCTTTGCAAAATAGTTCATAAATGTGAAGAACAGAAGCTAAATTACTTTGGAAAAATTTAAGACTTGACAGCACTAAAACTAAAGTTAAAGCCTTCGGAATCGGCTTTAACAAACCTTTTTAGTAAATTTGACTCCTTGTATTTTTTATCCCCTTATTTAACTAAATATTTGTATAGTATAAGCCGTTGTAACAGGTAATAATTAGTTTGTAATTTTTGTTTAATTTATTTAAGTAATTATTTTTATTTAAATGGTATGGAACCCTCAGGACGCGATTCCTTCTCGCACTTGACCGGTTTTTAGGGTTTCGTACCCAAAGGGTAACCAACGGGACCCTATTACTAAGACTCCGCTGTCAGTCTGTCTGTCCGTCTGTCACCAGGCTGTATCTCGGGAACCGTAATAGTTAGACACTCGAAATTTTCACAGATGATATATTTATGTTGCCGCTATAATAACAAATACTAAAAAACAGAATAAAATAAATATTTAAGGGGGCTCCCATACAACAGACATGTTTTTTTTGCCGTTTTTATAGATAATGGTACGGAACCCTTCGTGGGCGAGTTCGACTCGTACTTGGCCGGTTTTTTTATTATCCCAAATAAATAAATAAAGCTTATGTAGTATCTAACTAAGGGCATATACATTTTTGGAATACTCTTTTACTCTTTTCCCACAAGATGGCAGCACTTGGATATCGTCACGGTTAAAGTGCATTCGTTTTCATTGGGTAAATATGGCGTTTTTCACTCTGTCACGTATAAGGAGTTTGGCGTGGAAGAAGTAAAGTTAAAGTTAAAAGTAATTGTTCGGTGATTTGCCCGCGACTCTAGTTTCTAGTTATAACTGTGCTTATTCGAGCTCGTTTAGTCGTCCGTTTTTGGAGTGCGGGCGTTTTCAATATACGCTTGATGCCTAAACGCTTCAACGCCCAGCTGTTATGCCTTCGGGACGACAAATCAATATTGCGTTGGCATGAGTACTTATGTATGCATGTATGTCAATGATGGCAGCGCATTCGCTTACGATTATAACAAATAATGAACGATTAAAAATTTCTTAAATACCGGAAGTGACGAACAAGCATGAACAAGCTCTAAATGCACCCCTAGGTATAGAAGAAGCGAACAAAGGAGTACCCACTTAAAAAGATTCAATACTCGTAATTTGCACCTCCTAGTATACGACATACCGCGAAACTCTGGACAAAAACTTTTTTTTCGATTTTCCTTGTAAGCATTTTTAGCCGCGGTATATGATAGTTTATGGTTTGTGTTTATCATGAAATCAACTTGTATTTTAAAGTCCAAGATTTAATTTATCGTTAGAGCTGAAATTAAAGTGTCTACCACGATAATATTGGTAGCAGCTATCGCAATTTAAAATTCCTTTTGCTGACAGTGACTTTAATAGAATTTACAAGCGATTCCTACCATGCCATGGTTGGGCTTGTCATGATTATTGTGAACAACGAGGTTTCTTTTTTGAATTAATATATTCTTTATTTAAGAGGATGGCATACCCTAGCAACGTTTTTTATTACCCGTGCAGCACAATAAGTCTAATGGCAAAGACCTTATTTGCTTTTCATAGAGGCGAATATACGAGTATGTTGGCTCTTTGGCCTCTTGTTCTTGGACGCGTTATACTAGTGATCACGCAGCGTACAACAAATTGGTGTGTTTTTAGCTAATACTGAAATATTTTGTAGGGAAAAAAGTATTGGATTTAGGTAACATCCCTTCATATTTTTATGCCTATTTTATAAAAAAAAATCAAGTTGATCTCTTAACCGCGTCTTTGAAACAAACGTTTGAAAACCAAAAAAAGAGGGTGGAAAACGTTTTTTTTTTGACAAAACTCTAAATATTCAAAACATTGTTTATATGTGGAATCCCTAGAGAAATGATCGATAAATCAAATATATTTTCTTTAATATGAGGAGAGACCTAGTTTCTTCCAACGAGCCCTTGAAAATCTGGTGTTGTTGATGTTCTAGCGTCAGGTGTCCCATTAAAACATAGTTTTAAGGTAAGCAAATATTCATCTAGCACTAAAAATGCGCGCTATGTCCTAGTAAGTCTCGGCGGGCTAACGCAGGTATTGTGAGTATCCCGTTAATAAAGATGGGACGGCTGTTTATTTAGTCCGCAGAAGATTCCCCTGGAAACCCACGCGTCCCCAGGATTGTGGTAAGAACACAAAGTTTGCTGTACTACCGGGGTCAATAACGCAGATCCACTTTTTGGCCATATCATATCAATAGGGATTGAAGTTCAGATAAAAAAAAAAAATTTGGTCTAGTCACTTATGATCCTACATCGCTGCGTTTTTGCGCTACAGCGCTACCAAATAATAACTAAAAGGCACTAAATCACTAAAAAATCACATTTTCATGAGGTAATTTTGCAGTGCGGATCATATTTGAATGGAAAGAACTACACCGACAGGACAACAGCTCTTTAAGGCGATTACCGTCGCCAAATTAGCAGCTCGATGTTTGTCTGTATGAATATCGACGAAAACGACATTGAAATAACGTTCAAATCAGTGCACAATGCGTGGTGGCTGTTACGACGCTCGCTGCGTCCTTGAAAGGGCAAAATAGGAGAAAATAATACTTTTCACATGGGCGTCATTGTTAGATTGAATAATTCTATGATATATTTATAGATATCAAGTTTATCTATTTATCAAAGCATAAATGAATTAAATTAAAGCCGCTTAGGAGCAGTAGGAAATTCAAGCAAAAAAAACACCATTCAGTTGAAACAATTTTTCATGTAGAAGTTTTTGTGGTAAGAAAAAGAAAAATGTTGCATATGTTGTCCTAGAGTTGATAATCCATAATACATTTTTTCAATATTTTTGGTTAGGCCATAAAAGAGGAGTAGGCTTTAGAATGTACCCATTTGGCGATATTAAGGGCCTTAAGTTAAATTGAATTTGAATCATATTTCCATGTTTTTTTCTTTCCCTCTAAAACACTTATAAATAAATATATGCGAAATATCGACAAGCTGCATACAGTGTCAACCGCAGGCCATAATCATTTTCTGACGTCATCAGGTAGACTTATCGATCGACCAATGGACCACCTGTCTAGTGTCACGTAGGTCTGCAACGTGTTAAACAACTGTGCCAATCCATTTTCAACTCTATTCCTGATTTAAAGAGTGTTGTGAGGTGTCTTATTGGAAGGAAGTGGTTTTTTGTTAACCAGGATACTACTTTATGCAAAGGTAAATGTGTAAAGAATAAATTAAAATTGCGACTAATTATGCTTATTGATAAAATGCTGCATTAAGTTGGACTTTTTGTAACTGAAAAGCAGGAAACTGGTGATAATACCGAAATATTCTTAATTATTTTCTTTATTTATTAATGGTAAAACAATAAAAATAGGTACTCGATATATTTCGGCCCACGAATGCAACAAAATATTGACAACTAAGTTAGGTATATGAAATAAAAAAGTAAAAGTGACACTTGTTAACAATTTAACTTTTTCTAAATTTTGAAGGCGGTAGAGCTGATCGTATGTAGAGACGTCTCTGTCACTGGTCTGAGAGTATCCCCAGGCTCTCCTGGAGTGTCAGTGCCTCCGTCCGAGTCCGTAAGTGAGGACTGTCAGCTTTACCAGGGTCCCAAAACACCAGTCTCCACACCTGAACCTAAGAGCAAGGTTACCCGTCGAAAGCAACGTCGCCGTTCTGCTCGCCTTCGTCGTGGCTCCGGTCATGGCGCAGAACCATCATCCACTCCTGCAGTGGAAACCGCGTCAGACCCTGCACCTACGTCTGACGCGCTGCCCACGCCGAGCTCTTCCCCTCAGCCTTCTGAGCCCTTGTCGGTTGCTGCGTCAGCGGCTGAATCCTCGGCGTCGCAAGGACATAATACTGTTGTGTTTACAGACTCTATTGGAAAAAACTTAGGGCCCTTATTAGGAAATAAACTTATGCAGAAAGTCACCAATATTTGTATGCCAAAATGGAATATCAATTAAATACTACAATTGTTCTGCTAATAGGAAATAGTACAGGTATCACACAAAGTGACCTTATAAAATATCTCGAGCTAATGTTACAACTTAGTGTTAAAAAAATCATCATTTGTGAATTCCCTTATTCAGAATTACTTACAGGGTCACAAAAAACTACTTTATATAATTTGAATATGTGCATGCACAACTTCTCAGCTGGTCACAGTGACAAGGTGCACTACTTAGATACGAATATCTACATTCGTGATTTTTTTTTGACAGAAGGTACTTTGTACCTTGCAAATTATTATAAAAAACAATTAGCTACTAAGTTAGCATGCATTTTAGAAGGTAGTGAATCTGTTACAAAGAGTGTAACAGGAAATTTTCCAATACCAGTTATAATTGATGGTATTTGTAATGTTAATTATTTACATAATTTTGTCCCTATTGACACGGTTAGTACAAGTACTAACAAAATTGTAAAAAATTCTTTTTAGAATTGAAGACAATGGGAAAGCCGCCTGTATTAAAGCTGGTACATCAAAACATACAAGGCGGCTTTCTCAGCAAAATACTTTCAATCGAGTTGTTCTTAGAGGAATCAAAAACAGATATTTTGTGTGTAACCGAACATCATCTACATGAACATAATATGCATTTTAATGTTAATAATTTTAGTGTTCTTAGTTGCTACAATAGATTAAAAATACAAAAAGGTGGCTCCATGATTCTTGTAAAAAATAGTATAAAAGCAAAGGAAAGAAAAGACATTGTAAAACTTTCTGTAGAACATCAACTAGAATTAGCTTGCATAGAAATGAGTACATATATTATTCTCTGTGTTTACCGACCCTCAGGACAAGATTACAACATTTTTGAAAAAGCAATGGAAGAGGTTTTAAAATTATTATTTGATACAAAGAAAAAAGTTATTATATGTGGAGATTTTAACGTAGATTTACTAGAAAAATCGATTATGCGCTCAAAATTATTACATTTATTCAAATCATTTAATTTGTCTAATGTGTTCTTAGAACCTACTCGAATTACTCGGGATACTACGTCATGCCTCGACAATATATTCTGTGATTGTGAGTATTCAGACAATAAAGTAATCAACCGCTTGCAGTCCGATCACAGTGGCCAAACTATAACCATTAAACAAAGCGTAAAACAACTGCCCAAAGAAGTCTTTTGCAGACCTATTACAACTCTCAAAGTAGATTGTTTCAAAGCAAATCTAGAAGTTAAATTAGCACATTTTAATCTTCTCCAAGACGATCCAAACGCTCTCTTTACAGACCTTTTCAACATAGTCTCTAAAGAGTTCGAAAATACGTTTAAGATGCAAAAACTTTCTAACAAAAGTAAAATCACCTTCAGTGACTGGGCGACACCAGGTATTTATAAAAGCAGAAATCATTTATACGAATTATACGACATAAAGTCCTACAATAATAATGTTAAATTTACTGAATTCGTGAAAAATTACTCACGCATCTTTAAATTGGTGTGTTTAAAAGCAAAAAGTATCTACTTGAATAAAAAACTTAAAAGGTCCGATAACAAAGTAAAAACAGTATGGAACATCATAAATACTGAAACTGGGAAAAGTAAGAAACGAGATAACGAACTTAAGTTAAGTATTAACAATGAAGTCGTTACAGGAGATAAAGAAGTTGCGAATGCCTTTGAACAATTCTTTACTGAAATTCCTTCCTTAACAACTAAAGATTTAAATTCAAGCCCTGGGCTTGCGCAGGATCTTTTAATAGATCACGTACCTCAGTGTCTTTCTGTATTTGCTTTTAAACATATTAATTCATTAACTGTAATTAAAGCATTTGAATCGCTTAACTTGAAAAAAACCGAGGACTTATGGGGCCTATCTGTGAAAGTTATAAGTTCTGTTATTGATTTAATAGCTCCTTATTTGGCATTCATTTTTAATAAATGTGTAGATGATGGTATCTTTCCTGACTTAATGAAGTTTAGTAAATTGATCCCCCTTTTTAAATCAGGCGACCACGGGGACCCTTCAAACTATAGACCTGTGTCAGTTTTACCGGTATTGAGTAAGGTTTTTGAAAAAATAGTTTTTAATCAATTGTTATTTCATTTTAATTTAAATAAGTTACTTCACTGTGAACAATATGGATTCACTAGAGTGATGTCAACCACAGATGCAGGAGTTGCTTTAGTTAAGCACATTTTTGATGCTTGGGAAGAAAAGCAAGATGCATTTGGTGTATTTTGTGACCTCTCGAAAGCCTTTGATTGCGTTAATCATGAAACACTCTTATGTAAATTGGATCACTACGGAGTGAGGGGCAAATCTTTGGCGTTATTGAAGTCATATCTTAGTGATCGTATTCAAAAGGTAGACATTAACGGGGTAAAATCAAGTGGAGCATTAGTTAAAATGGGTGTCCCGCAGGGTTCCATATTAGGGCCCTTGCTGTTTTTAATTTACATAAATGACCTTCCATATTTAGTTAAAGACTTAACGAAGATAGTATTATTCGCAGACGACACGTCACTTATTTTTAAAGTTAATAGACGTAAAGATATCCTTGACGGCGCGAATACAACTTTATCACTGGTGCTTGATTGGTTTACTGTAAATAATTTAGTTTTAAACGCAAAAAAGACAAAGTGTATAAAATTTACGTTACCAAATGTAATTCAAGTGGATGGTAATTTGCTTTTGCAGGGGTCCAAGCTGGAGTTAGTTAACGAAACAAAGTTTTTAGGCATTACGGTAGACTCTCGTCTTCAGTGGGGTCCCCACATAGAAGCCCTATGTGGTAGACTTAGTTCGGCCGCATACGCTGTTAGACGCATAAGACAAATTACTGATGTAGATACTGCTAGACTAGTCTATTTTAGTTACTTTCACAGCATTATGTCATACGGCATGCTGTTATGGGGTAGAGCCGCGGATACAGACGCAGTCTTTGTTTTGCAGAAGAGAGCAATTCGGGCTATTTATAATATGAAGCACCGGGATTCATTAAGACAAAAGTTCAAAGAAATTAATATATTAACGGTTCCTTGTGAATATATTTACCAAGTCCTTAGATATGTCAGAAAAAATGTTGAGTCTTTCCCAAGGCTTGGTAAGCAACATTGTAAGGAGACCAGAAATAAGCATAAACTGGCTTTTCCAAAAATCAGACTCGCTAAGGTGAGTACCTCTTTTGTAGGACATGGTATAAGATTTTACAATAAACTTCCAAAGGAGGTCCTTACTTTGTCAGAGAATAAGTTTAAACTGTATATTAAGCAGGGCCTATTGAAAAAGGCATATTATAAAATAAATGAATATTTGGATGATGGTGAAGCATGGTGTTACAGTGATAATGATACTCGTAGTAAGTTATAATTTAATTAAATAGTATAATTTCTTAACTTATGATTCCTCTAAGGTGTAAACATTAATTGATTACAGACTGTAAAAGGAAAAGGACTATATGAGACAGGTAGACAAAGATATATATGTTTTTCTTTTTTTCATTAACCTGAATTCCTACTGTCTTGTATTTTCTTATCCCTTGGTTAAAGTAGATATAAGTCATATATTGTATAGTATAAGTTTTATGTTGAAAAAAAGACATGATCTTGCTAAGTTTCTTGCCCTTCTTCTTAGCAAGACTAATCGAATGGGCGGAGGTAGGCATGTATTTATATATGTAACCTATTAGTATGTAGTATATAGGATGGGATTTGGTCGGCCGCCTGGATTCGTGCTGGGGGCTCGGTTGGTGATCATTGAACCTTGTTCCTGTGGGTCTACCGCGTAATTCTCATTTTCATCAACATCAACTTGAGATTGAAATTTGACGTGCGTGCAACGACGCCCGCCTAACATGCCATCTCTTTTGCACGCGTTGAATTTCGCATGCATTTGCTTGAAGTTGATACAAATGAGAATTACGCGGTAGAGCCCCTGGTCCCTGGCCGGGTCTCCGGTATGGGTTCGGGCGGCTGATTGGATTTTACCTTGTATAATATATATTTTACCTATCATTTTAATCGTAAATATATTGCTACATAAATTAAATAAACCTTTAATTTAGTTCATGTACATTTATTATTCTATTACATATATTTTCTTTATTAGATTAAATTTGACGTGTAAAAAGTGTATATATCTATACCTGCTTTGCAAAATAAACTATTTGAATTTGAATTTTGAATTTGAATTTGAATTTGATGCCGGGCTCGACTGTGGAGGTACCACCATCTTACTTGGAGACCCCCTCGAAGTAATTCGAGGGAGAGTAAGAGGACAGCTCACAGGCAAAAAACCAGGAAGCCCACCATGCCTGGGACCGATGGATGGCGGTATATCCATCCCTAATAGCCGGGCCTTATATGGAACAGACTGGTGACGGGCAGCGGCGTCACTGGTGCGAGGGTTCCGGCACCGCGCTCACCAACCCGCCTGCCCAGCGTGTGTGAGTATGGGCAATTCTTCCAGGATGACCGCCGGGAGTGGCAAAGTCCTGGAAAGGCTTATGTCCACTTTGTCCAGCAGTGGACGAACTGGGCTGATAGATGGATGGATGACATAAATAGTTTTCTCTACATATGGTTCTGATTACTTTTGATATTATCTAATTACTGCTCTTCTTGTGTACAATATGTTCGTAATGGATGATGGTGGTTATGTAGTTGTGCGATGTGGTTGTTGCTATTACTTTAAATTTTGAGCTGTCTAAATTTTCTGACAAATATATTCCCGTAAATCAATATTATTTCCATTATTTGTTTTTTGTTTGAAAGTTGATTTCAAAGTACATCTACGCTTAGGATAAGGAAAACTTCTACGTATTAAATTTTGTTTTTACTGTCAGTTGATAGCATCTGCTGCTGAAAAGGTGATTAGCCTGTATCTCACCATACAGCGCCTATATTCCTGGGTATGTAGTATTTATTTATAGCCTAAATAGGAAAATAATTGAAACTAAAAATTAATTTGTAAGAGCATTTTAAATAACATGTCTACAAAAAACTTATAAAGTAGTCATATAAGTTTAAATCTGTATTCAGTTTGAAGAAAACTAATTCAGAAAATATTTGAGGCCTCAACATTGGTATGATTCAAGATATAAAAAGTGTCCGTAAAACCCATAAAATATGTCGTATTCGTAAATCTCATAAAGTACCTTCACGTATCAAAGACAATTGCAAATCGATCCTTTTATAGACGTTTATCGCTTTCACGAAGTGCATAATAAAGCTTCTACTCATATAAAAGCTGTATAAGAGTTCAACGATCTAACGTGCTGCAAATCTAAGGGCTTAATCATTGCATAATATTGCAGTCACTTGAAATAATAGGTTTTGTTTGCGACGAGGTGTATTTTTTAGTATTCCGTAGTAAGGAAAAACATTTAGGAAACAAAGAAGTGGTCTGATGAGGGACAGTTAATGAGCGTTTTTCCTTATGTCAAATTTAGTGTTAAATAAAATTCCTAGATGGCACTATCGTAAACTTTAGCAACAGAATCAAAGACAAAATTTGCACCAATTCCAAACAAACGAAAGACCACTTTGACATTGATTGCTACGAAACACATTTAATCTATGGTGACATGGACAGCGCCATCTGGGGCAAAGCTAGGAACTAAGAAAAAAACAACCAGAAAAACGCTCATTATGAAGTGTAAAATGAATTTTATTTATGTTCCGAAAATATTATCTGTGTACTGGCTAAACACGATTTTAGAACAAACTAGTTTTGCCTACGCCAAACAGATTTTTTGGATTGGCCTAAAAATAACCACGAAGGTTTTGTATAAGTTATATATGTAAGCTTCTAACTTAACCTACCGCCATTTCTGAAATTTTCTCCTGGGCGAAACGAGTTTATTCTAAAATCGGGTTTGGCCGATGAGTCAATGACATAATACAGAAAATATACCCTTAATTTAGTCACTGGTTTTATTCTTTTATTATAGCAATATAAGTAGGTAAGCGCAAATTTTTATTTTACTTAGTGCATTTTTTTCATTTTAAAAACGACGTGTCATAAATAAAATGTACATGATATATTTACATATGTAATCGATACTTTATTTTTGCAATGTAGGCACGTGAATCACACTAATATTAATTAAATTATCATTCACATTCTTATTAATTATAATTTTCATTCTCGTTGGCCCTGGCGATGAGAATCAAACCCAAAACCCTTTGATTGAGAGTCTTTTTCAGCTAAATTTCCAACAAAAGTAAAAGAAACGTCAAAAATTTAAACAAACAAATATACTGTTCCGCACATTGCACATGCCCTACTCGCGGCTTCGTCGAACCAACAGGTTATGCAGCGAAATTTTCCAGTAAATAAAACTCAAGGAGTTATCCAAATAAAGCCTGCAACCGACAAACTTTGTGGTTCTTCGCAAACATGCAGATACCTTTGAAGAAATAAAACTTTGACAGGTAATTAATCTTCTCCGTTAAATCACAAAATCAATATTTGAACGCTACGGCGCCGGTGCAACGCTCTTTCTTGGCGTATTTTTTGTATTGCAATTATATATCGTAACGATATGAATCCTCAAAAAGGTTTCAGTGGTGTTCCCAAGTGTAGACTGTCACAGTCTACACCCGGTAAACTCACATTTCACCGACGATTATTACGTCCCAACGTGATGGGTGGTCAGCCCTTTATTTTTGTTCTTCGGGCACAAATACACAGCAAGGACCCTAACAAATTTTTTTTAAATGCATGTGCTCGTAAAGGCCCACTTTTTATGCATCAAAACCGAACAGAAAGTCGATTATTTTGCCCTAGGGCTTTATTATTATTATTATTTATTTATTTATTTGCAATGGTTGGCTAACCTGCAGCCTTTCCTGTGTACCATATATGTTATACTTTTTTTCCCACTGTTTAACGGCTCTGGATACCGCTTGGCTCTAGAGCCAATAATAATTTAAAGTTCACAAGATTATATTTGTTTTCATTTCCTCACACTATGCATTGAAAAACGTAGTATGATACACGGGCGTAAAAGCAATACATTACTCGGTTACGTTTAAAAGACTCGCTACGCTCGTATTTTAAATCGTCCTCGTAATTTATTCCTTTACGCCCTTGTAGCATAAACTACTATTAAAACAAGTTAAACAATTATATATTATACAGTAATAACTGAAGGAGCCTCCATAAACCTCGGTACCCCTGATGTGTTTTGTTTACATTTAAGGCGATTACCATCGCCAAATTAGCAGCTCGATATTTGTCACTACAAATATCAACGGAAACGACATTGAAATAACGTTCATATCAGCGCGCAATGCATAGTGGCTGTTACGACGCTCGCTGCGTCCTTGATAGAGCGAAATAGGGGAAAATTATACTTTTCACTTGGACGTGATTACTCGATTGAATAATCTTATGTCATGTTTATAGCTATAAAGTTTATCTATTTATCAAAGGATAGATGAATTCAATCGGCCAAGCTACTCAGGAGCAGTAGGGAATTTGAGGTCAAAAAACACCATTCAGTAAAAAAAAAAATCCTATAGAAGTTTCGGTGGTATGAAAAAGAAAACTGTTGCATATGTTGTCTAAGAGTTGATTATTCATAATAGATTTTTTCATTATTTTTGGTTTGGCCATAAACGAGGAGTAGGCTTTAGAAAGTACCCATTTGGCAATGGTAAGGGCCTTAATAATAGTAGTGTGCGTTATACGTAAAACTTATTAGCCCTCTTTATTCTTAAACCTATAAATTAAAGTGCAACGTTTTATCACTTTTGTCCCTTTTGGGCCTTATCATTGTTACAAATATGCAATACAGCAAATTGTTTATATTAAGTACAAGGTATGATTTCATCTTAGAAAATATTTCATTATATGTAAAACTATTTTAATATAATTGCCATAAGTTTTGACAGGTACAGTGGAGACCACATCAAGCTATACACTTGCAGTATGACATTAGCCCCTACAGAGAAGAAAATAAGATAGATACAAAGTCCAATGTGTCTTACTTGATGCGGTCTCCGCTGTACATGTAAAAGCCTTAAAAAGCAAAGTAATATTATGTTTATGTACTTTTTCATACCATTGATTTATTCTGTTAAATAAAGAACCTTGAAAAACAAACAAACAAACCCAATTCTTTGTACTGAACTCGGCCCCTTTTTTAATTTATATTTTCAGGGGATTTAATTTATTGTTGCACTGTAAAAGTTTTATTACGATCCATGCATGGGTCACAGCAATAGGTTCTTACTTAAGGCGAATGGATACGCCAACTGCAATTTGGACCTGTCTTTGAAGGCCTACTCCTCCCACACGGGTGGTCCAAAAACTAAAAAATAAGTTTTAAGTTTCATAAACTGTTTTTCTGTTGTAAGTTTTGACAAAAAAAATCGAAAGTCATCGAAAGTTTCACATGATTAACACAAGAATTTTCTTACTACTTCCAAACGCCTAAAGCGATTTTAATTATTATTTCACCGAATTATAGGATATTTTTAGATCTAAAAAATTTTAATTCAAATTTTTTTTCCCGTTCATGGCGTCCATGTGAAAAGTATTATTTTCTCCTATTTTGCGCTAGCCGGAGACGCAATGGTTGTCGTAACAGCCACTTTCAAGGCACCCTGAAATGAACATTATTTCAATGTCGTTTCCGTTGATATTTGTACCGACACACATCGAGTTGCTTATTTAGCGTGGTCATACACGCCTTTAATGTATTTTCAAATTTATAATATTCTAGTAGGGATGTAATTATAAGGAATTGATAACACCACAGACACAATGACACTTATTTTGTTGAATTTTTTGTGTGCCGAATATGGCAAAGCATATGGGACCATATTTTATGTCAAAACAACCATTTACCTATGTTTATTAGTAGTTTATGCTACAAGGGCGCAAAGGAATATATTACGAGGACGATTTAAAACATGAGCGTAGCGAGTGTTTTAAACGTAACCGAGTAATTTATTGCTTTTACGCCCGTGTATCATACTACGTTTTTCAATGCATAGTGTGAGGAAATGAAAACAAATATAATCTTGTGAACTTTAAATTATAATTGGCTCAAAAGGACTGTATCCAGAGCCGTTCCGAACAGTGGAAAAAAAAGTATAACATCTATGGTACACAGAAAAGGCTGCAGGTTAGCCAACCATTGTAAATAAATAAAAAAAAATAATAATAATAAAGCCCTAGGGCAAAATAATCGACTTTCTGTTCGGTTTTGATTCATAAAAAGTGGGCCTTTACGAGCACATGCATTGAAAACAAATAAAGATATCTGATTCTGATTCTGTAATTATTACGCACGGTAAATTTCCCGATAGATTAATAGTCTGGAGTCACAAATAACTAGATAGCGTATTCGGTGAACGCAGATGAAATTGCGGGAAAAAATTTCTCGTGATCTATATATCGCCGTACAATAGCGAAGACTGCTTTTTCGCGAAAAACAGAATTATTGCGTAAAGGCAGACCCATTACGCAATCATACGAAATTATTCCGCTTTTTCTCAAAATAGCAGCTATATCACGAAAAAGCGAGATTAAAAGAGCCCCTTAAGTTTTAAGGCGCTACGGAAAAAAAATTGACACTTTAAGAACTTTCATATCTACTTCAGTAAATCATGTATTATTTTGATAAAATTGTATATAATTTTTGGAATTTTTTTCTAGGGATCTGTTAAAACAGAAACGCGATTAGAGAAATTCGGCTCGATAGAAATATTTATTGAAATGAGGTCTTTTTCGACACCAATTCTCCTGTTGGTTGTGACAATTTAGAATGACGTATAGACTGCAATTATATTTTATTAGATGGGTTTTAACGGTATCTAGGACCTGGTATAACGAAATTTTTACGGATGGATGGATGGAAGCTGTGTTGTGGCTAAAGGATTAAACGTGTCTTGCAAGCTCTTAATCCGGGTGTTTTTGTATCGTTGACAATAACTGTAGTATACTTGTCTTACTAGTTCAACTGGAAATCGTTAGTGGAAATGTAAACATGGGAAAATCACTGTGAAACTTCAAGAAAAGATGATAATTATGATATTATAAATCAAATACAGTATAAAAATCATGTTACTTCGGTATATTATTCATATTGTGGGTTGGCATTATTGAAGTGATATATATGGTGAAATTTAATCAACCACCCGAATTCATACTAGAGATTCGGTTAGTGATCAAGAACAAGGTCCAATTATCCCTTTTTTCGAAATAAGAAAAAAAAAGTTTCGTTCCCATACGAACTGCGGGCTTATTTTTTGACTTCATTATCTGTCGTTATCACTTTCAAATGTATCGTGATTGATGGGCTAGAAATGACGTGACACATCAAAGTACTTGTGGTCTAAAAACATCATGATGATGAATTTTTTTACGAAAAAGCTGCATTTTCCATTTGCCTTCGTGTGACGTCACTCGAGAAAAGGCTGTTTAGAAATGTGTCCTTTGATATTAAGATACATTTATAATAATTTGCTTGCAATCAGACATCACAAACACCTTGCCTGCCTTCACTCTCGCTCTTTCTGGGCAAGCGCTCTTCATCCCAGGTTTCATCAATGGCCATGAGAAAGCACACTGGTTATTTAAAAAAGGAATCTTTTGCTGTACGAATTTATGTAACTTCACGATAAAATAATTATGTATTTAGCAGTTTCTAGCAACATTTTCATTGAGTATAAAAACTGGTTTGGGGTATGCAGCGAAGAACTCTTTGGTTTTGCTTTACGAATTTACGTAATTTCACGATAAACTAAATTTTGTATTTCGCAGAATCAGGCAGCATTTTCATAGAGAATCAAAACTGATTTGGGGTATGCAAGTGAAGATCATTCGTTATTCTATGATTCTTTTACAGGGTGTATTTATTAGTTGACGTTATCAGATAATTAAGCCACGTTGTCATGCTCTACTGATCTACTGAATTTTGCAAGTACATGAAAATGTTTTCGCTTTCCCAAAACAATCTACAAGGAGGTATTAAAATTTGGGCAAGTGCGAGTTGGGCAAGGGTTCCATACCACCAAACATTACGGGTCCGGAATATTAAAAACACAATTGACAGACAGACAGCGGAGGCTTAGTAATAGGAACTGCTTTTTTTATATATTTTTAAAATTGTTTTTCTATGACTGGTGTGTAGTATGATCAGTAGATAGTGGGGTAACATTTACTGAGCACGTCACTAATATTACATCCGGTATATTTAACGTCTGCCATAAAGTTCTTCGGACACCTATCCAATTACAAATCTAAGCTGAAATAATAAAACATTAATACAGCCCATTATATCGGTTACTGCGCGTAAATTAGCGTACGAAT
This sequence comes from Ypsolopha sequella, assembly GCA_934047225.1. Taxonomy (NCBI): domain Eukaryota; kingdom Metazoa; phylum Arthropoda; class Insecta; order Lepidoptera; family Ypsolophidae; genus Ypsolopha; species Ypsolopha sequella. The sequence goes on along the minus strand of OW204002.1, from coordinate 2,431,561 downwards.
AAAATCAGAGCCACCGCGAAAGTCCCATTACAGAGTTTTAAACGCGTTGCAATAAGGACGAAATTGGAGTAAACTGTGGGTTTTTAAAGCGTAAATGAGTGTACGAATAGAATAATCGCACGCGCCGAGTGCCATGACCTGACTCAATGCTGCGAGAACGGGTTAGGGCGTGCACACATTGTAAGTCCTTATTATTTTGTAATGATAAATGACTGCGATGGAACTTTAGTTTTGTTATTGATAGTGGGCTTACGCTTGGCCACTAAATTATAATATATCTAGTAGAAATAGTATACATAATATTGTGTAGGGGGCCGACATTTGAGGTACATTTTATTCCGGCAAATGGAGCACATCCCTATAGGTTTAACAAAAATCGAAAAACGTGAACCACAGAGGAATAAATAAAAGTTAAATAAATTCTGGAACCACATACATTCTTACAATAAAAAAAAATGCACTGTATCCTGTTTCAAATATAAGAATAAGAGATCATGAAAAAATATTTCTAGTTACTGAAAATTTTAACTGAAAAATTATGATCACGTATACATACGTTATGATCACTTTTACTCGACAGTGGAGGTACCACCATCTTACTTGGAGACCCCCTCGAAGTAATTCTTGTCCTTTTACCCTCGAAGGGAGTATAGTGAGTATATGTGAGTATAGGCAATTCTTCCAGGATGACCGCCGGGAGTGGCAAAGTCCTGGAAAGGCTTATGTCCAGCAGTGGACGAACTATGCTGATGGATGGATGATACATAATTTGGCTATACATAGCACAGCGACTATTTATCATATTTTTATTTATTACAGCAAATGGAGGCAGACTTATTTCGAAAAAAAAAAAACAAGATAACAGATATATATTTCTCATATTGAAATACCGGCGATGGAAAATTTGACGCTGACATTGAAAGAATGATAACGTGAAAAATATCGACATACGAGATCGTTGCGGGCTGATACAAAATATAGTGACAAGAATAGAAAAAGGAATGCTTCGGTGGTTTGGGCATATAGAGATGATAAATGAAAGTAGAGTGACAAAAGAAATATCTGGTGCAGAAGTGGAGGGTAAACCTTGACGAAGTCGCCCTAGAATGGCATATACCTGAAGAAGGGCAAAGTCAAAATTACCCGGAATAGAATAGCTCGACGACCTTGATCGACCTAAAAGAGACAAAAGAGGTTGTCAGGTTGTTTGTAGTCTCTGCCTACCCCTATGGGAGACTGGCGTGAGTATATATAAGTAAATATGTTTATTATTAAGGTTGCGCTATATTCCGGAATTTATGGACAAATGATTTCATGCTTGTGTTGTATACCGCTCTAATTCAAAAGAGACTTTTAAAAATTTCATTATTCACGATACTTAAATATTGTTTTTATTTTATATCACCACATGAACGTACTTGCATGATTAAAATTGTACATGTTATTGTACTATATTATTGTTAATAAATAAATCTAAATATATTAAAAATAATAACTTTAGTACTTAGAAATTTCAGCAAGTGTGCAGATACCCTAACTCACACAATTGCGTCCGCACACAAGCTTACGGTTTACCTGTGTGCGTGAACAGAGATAAACGCATATATATACGTGGTGATAATGGTGCGGCGGCTTGCATTACAAATGTAAATAAATACCTACTCTTGCACTTTATTTTGTATTCTATGCATTTCTAGAAGACTTTAGATAGAAATGAATACGTTTATTTTGCCTCTTTTATTTCGCCAGTTTTTATAAGTAATGTAATATCTACATTTTTAGTATGTACCTACCTTGTATGTTATATAATTTAGTAATAAAATATAATGTAGTAGGGGTGTCAGAGGTGTCCCTAAGAGTACTGTGAAATGCAAGTTATATTTGGCGCACCCGCTTTTTACCGACGATTATTACGTCCCAAACGTAGGGGTATGCGATGTCCTACCGCACACATCGACAACACAGACATCTACTGTCACTCTCTCAACATACATTGTGAGGAAGACGCATTAAAAAAACGACCGGTCACTAGCAACACGCTGAAGGATCCCTGTCAAATAAATGGGATTAAAAAAACCGGCCAAGTGCGAGTCGGACTCGTGCACGAAGGGTTCCGTACCATTATCTATAAAAACGGCAAAAAAACATGTCTGTTGTATCGGAATTCGGAGCCCCCTTAAATATATATTTTATTCTGTTTTTTAGTATTTGTTGTAATAGCGGCAACAAAAATACATCATCTGTGAAAATTTCAACTGTCTAACTATCACGGCTCATGAGATACAGCCTGGTGACAGACGGACAGACAGACGGACAGCGGAGTCTTAGTAATAGGGTCCCGTTGGTTACCCTTTGAGTACGGAACCCTAAAAATATAACTAGGATGAATGACTGTCCTCCTGTCATAACCAAGGGCTGGTACTCAGTTTACGTAGATAGTGTATGTCAGTCCATCCGTCTGTCAGTGGCTTGACACAAATATTGCTGGGCTGATACATTTGGACTGGAGAAGAACCACGAAGACATATGTCAAAACTAAACAGAAATCACATTTTTAGGGTTCCATACCCAAAGGGCTAAACGGAGCCCTACTAATGCCACTCTGCTGTCCGTCAGTATGTCACTGGTCTCTAGCTCGTAGACGGAATAAGTGACAGACCTAAAATTTTAACGTTTTGTGTAGAATATTGACCCAAAACAGAATATTTATGGATTTAATTTGTTTTTCATTATCTAGATCTCATTGAGTAGAGTACACTCTGTTGTAGAGGCGGTGTACATGTAAAATAAGGTATATAAAGTAGAAGCCAAGTTACATAAATAATAATACGTATCTACTAATACATACATATATAAATAATTATTTCAAACATAATAAATACATTTTAAATACATACAATTAAACAATGAAATATAAAAGCTCTGAATCCAAAATATGGTGCAGACGAGTTAGAGTGACAAGCAATAACCCTTGACTAATTTCCTGAAGACAGGCAGTGATGGAGCTCTCCTTATTGGCAAAGGAAGATCGTTCCACAACCGAACAACTTGGACTAAAAAGGAATTTGTGAAGAAGGACGATGAATAAGATGGTGTTGCCAAAAGGAGATTGTGAGAGGAATGTAAGGAACAACCATGAGTATCACGAAGAATATGAAAATTAATCTTAAGGTAGGAAGGAATTGCATGATTGTGCAACACGGAAAATAATAGGGACAGGATGTGAGTATTACAATCTTTATCGTTTAACGCAAATTACTGCGTATCGTGATACGAGGTCCAGTACAAAATGCGCAAAGGTCATTGACCAATTTTCCAGCTGCCCTAGAGACAGACTTTAGTTACCTCGATGATTTTGTAATGTAAAACCTTAAACTTACATGATATAATTATAATATGACAATGTCAAGGACTATCACATAAGTAGTTAGGATTTTCCTTTCCTCGTTCATAACCACAATTAAAATTGAAATTTTCTGGATAACTAGAAACAAAGTCAGCACATAATAAAAAAACAAATTCTTCGTACTCATTAAATGTAGGGTTAGAGTCATTAACTTGATTTATAACGTGTAAAAACCGAGAATGACTAATTCCTTAGTCATTTTCGTTACCGTAACCATGACTTTGTGGTGATGCCAAAATTTTGCGATCATCATTATAAACATTAAATCGTTTATTCTAAGATACTTATACGTTTGGAAAACCCCATGACGGAATATAAAGAAAATGTGAAAATTTATCCAAGAAAACGGAGAGTAATTATTAAGTATTTAATGATGTTATATTATGTTATGAAAACGTGTTTCTTACAACGGAAAACTAACAGGAAAACTCGGTACAAATTAAAATAAAACGTTACATAATTTCAAGATTGATGGACTCGAAAATGGACTGAAAAAATGGGTCACTACGACGTTCACAAATTTAATGTCAAAACTAGGTCATTAAATGACATTGCCCTATTTAAATAATTAAGCTTAAAATATCTAGAGCTTTCTTTAACATTCCAATAAATATTATGACCTTTTTTGTCAAACATAAATCTCTGTTTCGTGTAAAACGACAAATAAATAAGATTAAGAAGAAATTACGACTTAATACCAGTTTAAGGCAGACTTCCGTTTCAAAATTGTATCTCCCTTTCTCTGAAATTGCACAATAATTTTTCTATAATCCCTGCAAAGGTTTATCACTACGCATTATAAGACAATCACACCCAACTCAGACAAAAATAAGTCTTAAATCAACGGAATAAAAGCTGCATTTCAAAATCAGAAAAGTTTAGTTCAAATCACAAGAGTTTTACGCACTCACGCATACACCCTCACAGATTCGCACGTGCTCGTTTTCCTGTCCAAGTGTGCGTGAGTGTTTACTGATTATAAATATTCGCGAGTATTCAACTCGTGGATGGTCATGCGCATCTACTGTACGTATTATGTATGAAAATTTTGTTTTGAGGTGCTTCTATATGGGCGATTGTTGCTGTTACAGTTGCCCGGCGATTACTTTTATTTTGGGTCAGCAATATTATATTATTTGAACAAAAACTTAATATTAAAGTGTTTTGACAAAATATAAGGTGATACAATGTACTGGTTAGACAATAGTATTTTGTGTAACTGTAACATAATTGGGACACGAGTGCTTGTTTACGAAACGAATGAAGTGAGTTACGTAACAATTTTGCACGAGTGTCCCAAAGTCTAACTATGTTCAGTTGCACACAATACTTTATCTACGACCATCGAAACTATCGTCTTTGTTTATAGTATTTTTAACTAACAATTTCGCGAAAAATGAGGAGCAGGTATTCGTTCATGAACCTCGGGTGCGTCATTCCAGGTTGTCACCAATCAGGATAAAAGAGGCGTGTCTTATGAATTGAGGTTTGGGAATTATTTCTCGTCTCTATTGTTGATTAGGTCTCTAGCAGTTTTATAATAAATTTGGCCAATCGCAGCGCAGAAACGCGGTGTTATAATGTAATATTATAACATCGGGTAAACAATCTAGGTAATTGTATTGTTATAATTTGAAATACCCCAAAATTAATTAATACCTATTATTGTCAGATTAGGTATCTTGCAGGTAAATGCAATTTTCCAAAATGCGAACTAACACAATCTGAAGAAGTGTCATTCAATGAACAATCCATTATGTCACGGGCTACAGACTCGGTGGCGCTCCTTTCCGGAGTCAACATATTTTATATTTAAAACACAAGTGTCTATATTACGATGACAAGAAAAAAGAAACAATAGGATCTTTCATTATTTTTCCCAAGCTGATTATGAAATCCCTGTAAGTCATATTTTATCGGTACTCTTTTTATTTTCTTCTAGTTACATATAGTTCGTTATATTACAAAAAATATTCTAGCATTGCACAATATTATACTGGGAGTTGCTGCCAATAGCCCATGTAGCGCCACCATTATACTACTACGCGGCAATAAATTAATGTAATAGCAGTGTGTTTATTTGCTTTCCTTTATATATTTATAGTAACTAATAGTACAACTATCACTCTTCGAGGATAAAACGTGGTAATGACAAGCGAATGAATGACACAAGTTGTGCCAAATTCGCAGAAATACTTGGCCAAGCGTAAAATTTTAGATTTACAACTGTAATGTACTACAGCAATGGTACTTTGTTCATAACAGGTTGCAAATAGCTGTAAATTACTAATAAGATTTACGGAAAACCAATCATCTGCTAAAGTTTTCCTTTTAAACAAACACACAAACTAATGAAAATATAAATACAAAAAGCGGCAGTAGCTTAGGGGTAGAACGCTGGCCTTGATATCCAAGTTCGATCGCCGGTCGGGCATGCACCAATGAGATTTTCGGAATTTATGTGAATAATATTTGAAGACTGTTTTGGAAAAATAACCAATGTCTAATTTTTTCGAATTTGTTTTTTTTTTGCTCTATGGATTCTCTATTGTGCATACAATAATCTGGTAATATTAGAATCAGCAAAAACAACCAAAGTACATTCAAAATGAAGCTACAAAAACAGAGTGCTTCCGGAAAAATCACCAACGTCAGTAACGTTTCTATAAAGAATAGCCAATAAATAAACAAAATTTTTTTAACTTTTTATTTACAAAGTATTTTCATATATCCATGTCTAATAAAAAAACATAAATAATGATTTTTCCATGTAACTAATTTTACAAGGTTTTATTTACCTATGCCCAACGGTTGGTAGATGTGGGCTGATTGATTTTGATATTTACTTCATGTAAATGTCAGAAAAGTGACATTGGTTGTTTTTTCAAAACACTCTAGCCACTTGTCTTGCTGAACGGTGAAGGAAAACATCATAAGGAAAGCTGCATGCCATAAAAAGCGTGTATTTGTGCCCGAAGTATGGCGGTAGGGCTCACCACACATCATGTTGGGACATAATAATCGTCGGTGAAACGCAGGTGTACCGAGTATGGGCTATGACTTACATTTCATAGTTCACACTCGGAACACTTCTGACACACCTTCGGGGATTCATGTTTTTGAATTATATTTTATACAAAGTATTGTTTAGGCACTGTGTGTTAATACTTTCTTCTCGATCATTAGGGCCCTTTCCTAGGTATTTATGTGAGCAACCAGGGACATTACAATAAAAATAAATTGTCTTAGCTTATTTTTTTGCATGGGTATATTTTTTGAAGTGTAATAGTAATTATTAAAACTCGGATAAATTTGTATGTCTATATGACATTTTGAGGTAGTAGCGTAATTATATTCCGTTACCAACTTCCGTAGATTTGTTAGTGTGGTTAGGGGTAGTTACGTAGTTATAGTCCGTTACCAACTTCGGTAGATTTGGGAGTGTGGTTAGGGGTGTTTGCGTAGTTATAGTCTGTTAAAAACTTCCGTAAATTTGGCGGAAGTCTGCGGGTGCCTCATCTGTGTTGTGTGAACTTGTGTGCGACTCAACGAGCATTTTGTAGAACAAAGAAACTTATGTTATCTCTAAAATAATCAACTCTGCAAAGTAGTTATCAAAATTTTTGCAATGTTACGTATTCAACTGTTTAGTGCGGTGTGTAGATCATTGCTTTCTGGAACAACAGACTTGTGACGCTCCGATGGTCCCGAGTTCAAATCCAACTCGAAACATAAATAATATTTTTGTTTTTTTAAGGGTTCCGTACCTAAAAGGTACAAAAGGAACCATTGGTAAGACTTCGTTGTCCATCCGTCCGTCCGTTGTCACAGCCTCATAACTTTAGCATCGATAAAGATAAAGACATTAAATTTGGCACAAAAACAGCATTAATTAGCCCACATTATATGGTTTAAAAAAATATGAAAAATTTGAAATTTTTATTTAACAATACTTAATAACTTTACAAAAATAAAAACAGTATGAGCGATCAAGGAGATGAGCAGGGGCTCTACCGCGTAATTCTCATTTGTATCAACTTCAAGCAAATGCATGCGAAATTCAACGCGTGCAAAAGAGATGGCATGTTAGGCGGGCGTCGTCGCACGCACGTCAAATTTCAATCTCAAGTTCATGTTGATGGAAATGAGAATTACGCGGTAGACCCACAGGTCTCCATGATTACTCTCCGCACAAAGCACCTCCATAATGGTGACGTAAATCTGTCGGCTAGTCTCCAGAATGGTGTTGGGACTGTCCCGGGTCCTGTGGATCAGGGATGCGGTCTTTTTGCGAATTATGGTCGCAAAGCCATCAGTTAGATACTCCGCAAACATCCCTGATGCACTACATAAGCGGTACTATTATGCGGTGGTATTATGCCGTTTCAATAAAATACCACTGTCCTTGTTGTTCTTCTGATGAAATGGCAGGAAAAGTCTGGATTCTGCAGAATAAGGCCAGGAGTGCAAAATCTGGAGGCAGCTCTCCAGAGTCGTTGAGTCGTTAGCGCTAAGCCTTCTCCACAATTAATATTCACACACAACGCTTTTTAGATTACTTTAGTATAAAAATATCCACGTAGGAACTTTCAAATCAGACTTAAGGCGATTACCATCGCCAAATTAGCAGCTCGATATTTGTCACTACAAATATCAACGGAAACGACATTGAAATAACGTTCATATCAGCGCGCAATGCAAAGTGGCTGTTACGACGCTTGCTGCGTCCTTGATAGGGCGAAATAGGGGAAAATTATACTTTTCACTTGGACGTGATTACTCGATTGAATAATCTTATGTTATGTTTATAGCTATAAAGTTTATCTATTTATCAAAGCATAGATGAATTCAATCGGCCAAGCAACTCAGGAGCAGTAGGGAATTTGAGGTCAAAAAACACCATTCAGTAAAAAAAAAATTCATGTAGAAGTTTTGGTGGTATGAAAAAGAAAACTAGGCTGTTGCATATGTTGTTTAAGAGTTGATTATTCATAATATATTTTTTCATTATTTTTGGTTTGGCCATAAACGAGGAGTAGGCTTTAGAAAGTACCCATTTGGCAATAGTAAGGGCCTTAATTAAATATTAGAAAATAAGGCAGGCGTCGTAGTTGCACGCTCAAAAAACCGGCCAAAAGCGGATCAGACTCGCGTACCTCGGGTTCCATATCATGGATGATAAATTAAATTTTGACATTTTTTACGTGAATTTCTCAACCTTTATACTTTTCCTGTAATCTTTATTTTTATTTTTCGGTCCACCAGTTTTGGAGATAAGGGGGAGGGCACATAATTTTTTTGTGGTTTTTCAACGACTTCTCGAAATAGATGCAACAAAATGTATAGCTAAACTATATATTTATACAATTAGCTCTTTAATACCTATAATTTGATACCCATATTGTATGATTCTATATATTTTTTTTACTTTTGTTTTTACGGTTCCGTACCTAAAGGGTATCCAACGGGACCCTATTACTAAGACTTCGATGTCCGACTGTCACCAGGCTGTATCTCATGAACCGTGATAGTTAGACAGTTAAAATTTTCACAGATGATGTATTTTTATTGCCGCTGTAACAAAAAATACTAAAAACAGAATAAAATAAATATTTAAGTGGGCTCCCTTACAACAAACGTGATTTTTTTGCCGTTTTTATAAATAATGGTACGGAACCTTTCGTGCGCGACTCCGACTCGTACTTGGCTGGTTTTATATTTCTCATTTGTGCCCATTTTTTTAAATCGCTATGTTATGATCTACGATCGACATTTTTTTATATATTTTTCGGTCTACCAATTTCGGAGATAAAGGGGGGACACACATATTTTTGTGGTTTTTTAAAGATTTCTCGAAACCAATGCCAGTAAATTTAGTAAAAGTATATATTTTTACAATCAGCTTTTTAATATCAAAAATTTTATACCCATATTGTATTTTTAGGATAACAGTTTTTATTTTTCTCACGTTTGTTTTGGAATTAGGTATTTTGAAGAATTTCAAATTTTAAATGAACGCTGGTAAATTTATGAGTTTATGATGGACAGACGGACAACGGAGTCTCACCATAACCTAAAGGTTCCCTTTTGTACCTCATAGGTTGATTATTACCGACTCTGAATTCTCAGGATCCTCTTAAAGGAGAAATCCTTCCAAAAATTCCAAACACCAGATACATGTCGTAAATATATGTAATGATATGTATTTTGAAAAAGATCAAACGATATCGCGATGTAATATACAAGTAGCGCCATCTGGTTTTTAGTAGCAAACGAACAATGCGTTCTAGTAAGTACATTGTCAAAATTATTTTATGGTTCCGTACCCGAAGGATGACAAACGGGACTCTAGTACTTAGCCTACTGCTTGCTTATATGGGACCCCTTGCGATTTTGTGTAGGAAGACGCCGCTTGGCACAGTTGATCCTTAGGTTGTTCTGAGCTGATCTTGCCCGATTGTCAGAAGTGACCCCTCTGAGATAGGTATTAGGGGGGAGGGTTAAAGTGAATCTCCCGCGGAAAGAAGAGTGCCTTTGCTTGCATTTGATTTTTGGAGTTCATGGAGCCTGTCGTAGCAAGGAGCTTCTAAATCTAACGATCGATAATGTTAAGACCCTCTCGAATGAATCCCCATAGCGTAATTTCTAAACGATTTTTCTCATTTATATCTTATTAAGATAATATACGCTATTTTTGGACATAATTTGCATTGTTTTAGGATATAAATTAACTATTATTTTTTAATGAATTGTCCTGTATGACGTCACTTGAGAATTTTAGACATTATACTGATTGTGATGTGTGATTGCTTATAAAAAAGTTATCTGTCTCTCTCTAAAAAAAGTTCGCGTTTGAATGGGAAAGTTGATGTTTACGTCCTCCTACGTATTATTTTAAATTTTTCAATGCATGTGCTCGTAAAGGCCCACTTTTTATGCATCAAAACCGAACAGAAAGTCGATTATTTTGCCCTAGGGCTTTTATTATTATTATTTTTTTATTTGTTTGCAATGGTTGGCTAACCTGCAGCCTTTCCTGTGTACCATCAATGTTATACTTTTTTCCACTGTTAAACGGCTCTGGATACAGTCCTTTTGAGCCAATCATAATTTAAAGTTAACAAGATTATATTTGTTTTATTTCCTCACATTATGCATTGAAAAACGTAGTATGATACACGGGCGTAAGACCAATAAATTACTCGGTTACGTCCTCGTAATTTATTACTTTTCGCCCTAGTAGCATAAACTACTATTATGTCTAAAATTAAAGTTCAAGGGTGATTCATACACCCTAATGAAGCTAATCACCAGAGCCGTCTGACAGTGTATGTTTACAGTGAAAATAGGCATTACTTTTCGCGTAGTTTTAACAAATTGTCATAAAATTTACGTTACTGCTTTCATTCTCCTACTTTCACGTGACATGGTGACCGAAAGGCAATACAGAAAGACAAAAAGAGTTCTAAAAATCGCTGATTTTAGTTCTATTACTCTTCTTTAGTCACCCAGTTTCTATTTTATTACTTTTCTTCAATGTACAGATATACCGGGTTCTACTGTTTTATTATATGTATTGATAAAAAAAATATTTTGTTATCAAATATATTGATTTGTAATTAATAATTACTGTATACTTATAGAAAAAAAATCTACAATTTAACCTAAAATGGTTATTTTTGGCTTTCGGTCAGATAATTGCCGTAAAATTCGATGTTTCAAAAATACCTCTAGTAGGGGACCATAGATCCTAAAACCCTATCCTGCAGGCCCATTATGTATCTTTAGTTGCCATCTGGACTTGGTGTCTATCACCAAAAACATGGATATACTATCGAATTCCGATTGTCTAAGGATATGTTCGCACTTGAAGTGACGACACAGTTCGTAAATAGTTCAATACCGACTAGAAGCAATTTTGAAAGTTCCGTTTTTAGCTATGTTTTTGATGATAGGCACCTAGTCCAGTTGGGAATTAAAGATACAGAATACAGGGGCTGGGTGACCTTCATTTAAGGCAATGAGAACTGTCCGTGATCGACACTTTCTAGCAGGTGTGGTCATGGTCAAGCTTAAGTTCATTGTTAATTAAAAATAACGCAATTTAAGTAATAACTTCCTATAAGATTTTTATGGACTTTTTAAGCTTATTTATAATAAAAATTTTATTGATAAAAAATTTAAAAAACTTAGCGGGGTAACGCCACCAACCGGCTGGGGACCCAAAATTCAAAATTCAAAAAGTTTATTTTGCAAAGTAGGTATATATAATACACGTTTCACAAGTCAAATTTTAATCTTATAAAAATATATGTAATAAAATAATAAATGTACATGAACTACTTAGATTAAGTGTTTATTTAATTTATGTAGCAATATAATATTCGATTAAAATTATAGGTAAAATATTATTATACAAGGTGAAATCCAATCAACCGCCCGAACCCATACCGGAGACCCGGCCAGGGACCAGGAACAAGGTTCAATGATCACCGAACGAGCCCCCAGCACGAATCCAGGCGGCCGACCAAATCCCATCCTATATACTACATAGTAATAGGATACATATATAAATACATGCCTACCTCCGCCCATTCGATTAGTCTTGCTAAGAAGAACGGGCAAGAAACTTGGCAAGATCATGTCTTTTTTTCCTTCCCTGCGGCAGCGATCTAAGTAATATTTTTTATTTAATTTAGGCAATTTTTATTATATTTTCTTTAAGTTAGTATTATTTGTATTGTTTAAGTTTCTTGTAAATTTACTTAAAGCTCTTTTATATAGTTTAACGATTTTCCACTAGATGGCGCAAGAAGTAACTGCATCAAGTTTAATAGACATTGCAATGTATGAGAATTCACAAGCTTATCTCTACACCTTTCTGCGTTGGAGAAAAAAGGAAGCTCAAAGTTCTAAACTGTTAACAGTTTTCCTGTAATCTAGTTTCGTAAAACTTTGACAAGTATTCCAAGGCTTTACGTAGGAGTTACAGGGTTGAAACTAACTGGCGTCGAAACCTGCAAATAATGAAATTAAATGAATAACTGTATTTTTAAAAGTAAGAGTACCTACTAGTATTTAAGTCCAATATCGATCGGCCCGCGCTTATTGACAATCCAGACTGACACTCTTTTTAGGGTTCCGTAGTAACTAAAAGGTACAAAAGGATCCTTTATGGTGAGACTCCGTTGTCCGTCCGACCGTCCGTCCGTCTGTCCGTATGTCACAGCCTTAAGCTTTAGCACCGTTAAAGACAAAGCATAATTTTTTACACCGTGATATGTGGAAAAAATAATGCACTTGCTGACCGTTGAAGGAAAACATCATGAAGAAACCTGCATGCCCTAAAAAGCGTGTATTTGTGCCCGTAGAACGCAATTGGGTTCAACACCCATCACGTTGGGAAGTAATAATCGTCGGTGAGACGCGGGTGTACCGAGTGTGGACTGTGACTTGCATTTTACTGATTCACACTCAGGAATTCCTCTGACACCCCCTCGGAGATTCATGTTGTGACGATATATTGTTTATATATTGGGTGTTAAGATGAAGTTGCGAAGGCTGGAAACTGGCGATAGTACTCGTTCATACAAACAACTTTAACTATACAGCCAAACCTCGAATCGCGAAAAAAGATCAGCTTATCCATAAAAAAACTACATAGCTACCCGACCAAAATGAAGATATTTTTTTCTCGATTCCTCAATTTTTTCTTTCGAAAAGTTGTTTGTATTGACTAGTACTTACTATCGTCAATTTTCGGCTTCCGCAACTGCATCTGGTACACCTGTATAATAAGATTAATAAGAGAAAAAAAAGTGAGTCAATGACACTATCTTTGATAGTACTTAAGGGGCTCCACAACGCTAAACATCAGTATTGTATTGGATTCAGTTCAGACAATGTAGATCGTAAAAGTTTGAAAAAAATATGACGTGTTTTTTGACTTGAGACAATTATTAGTTACACTTTATAAATAAACATACTTCCAATCTTCTATTGTTTACATTACTTTTAAAAAAGCATGAATTTCACGAAAAAAGCGATTCAGTTTCCATGTTTCAAAACCAATTGAAACGAAACCAACACACGCAGATACTAACTAGAAAAAAACATCTTTATTACACAACGAAACTACGTAGTAATACTTTATATTCTCTGACGAAACTATGGTTAATGTCATAATGTAGCCACGATTTCAAAATTACTGAAGTTTTGCGTACGCCGCATCTGATTAGAGCAGGATAGAGAGTTAAAAAACAAACGTGTTAGAGCAGGATTGAATTTTAGCATTGTGCAGCCCCTTAACGTGCCATGCATCCGTACAAAATTTGAATATTATCTGTACACTAAATTTTGTATACCTATGTATAGCAAAACGCAGTTATATGACGTTTTCAGCGACATACCGGCTAACACATCTCTACAGTTTGGCCAACATAAAACAGTCCATATTCCTTTCAAAATAGAAGCCAAATATGATCGTAGGCTTTTTATCTTGTCAGAATCGAGCCGATTTGTTCCATTTGTCGTTTCTAGAATAAACTGCATGAGTCAGCTGCGCTGGCGCCGATTTGACCGAGATTATCGTGAAATATACTTGTTTACTGGTTTAATTGGTAAAAAGAATAAAAAGAAAAGTTTAGTACATTCAACCCTTCTTGAAATCTGTTCAGATTGCATTTGTTTTTAACAAAATTACCTATGCAAAAGTACCTGAGTCAATAAACTTTGGGAATAGAAAAGGCCGCCTGCTCTTGCTGTACTGTCAGTATAGACCAAACGACTTTACGTCACGGTATGGGATTTGAGCGATCGACAATATACACATTGACTGCTATTGTTTTTAATGCTATCTGTATTTGAACGATCGACAATATACACATTAACTGCTATTGTTTTTAACGCTATCTGTATTTGAACGATCGATAATATACACATTGACTGCTATTGTTTTTAATGCTATCTGTATTTGAACGATCGACAATATACACATTGACTGCTATTGTTTTTAACGCTATCTGTATTTGAACTATCGACAATATACACATTGACTGCTATTGTTTTTAATGCTATCTGTATTTGAACGATCGACAATATACACATTGACTGCTATTGTTTTTAATGCTATCTGTATTTGAACGATCGACAATATACACATTGACTGCTATTGTTTTTGATGCTATCTGTATTTGAACGATCGACAATATACACATTGACTGCTATTGTTTTTAATGCTATCTGTATTTGAACGATCGACAATATACACATTGACTGCTATTGTTTTTAATGCTATCTGTATTTAAACGATCGACAATATACACATTGACTGCTATTGTTTTTAATTCTATCTGTATTTGAACGATCGACAATATACACATTGACTGCTATTGTTTTTAATGCTATCTGTATTTGAACGATCGACAATATACACATTGACTGCTATTGTTTTTAATGCTATCTGTATTTGAGCGATCGACAATATACACATTGACTGCTATTGTTTTTAATGCTATCTGTATTTGAGCGATCGACAATATACACATTGACTGCTATTGTTTTTAATGCTATCTGTATTTGAACGATCGACAATATACACAGTGACTGCTATTGTTTTTATTGCTGTCTGTGTTTGAACGATCGACAATATACACATTGACTACTATTTTTTTTAATGCTATCTGTATTTGAGCGATTGACAATATACACATTGACTGCTATTGTTTTAATACTATCTGTATTTCCATGTACTAATATAAACGAAGATAGTGTATAAGTAACAAGGCCACGAAGCAGTTACGAAGAATAGTTAGTGTATAATAGACATAGATTAAATTATGTTAAGGTGTGTTAATTCGAAAACCATTTCGAGATTTAGTTTTAATAAGCCGTATGCCCTCGTGTGATGTCATTTGAGTAATGGCTGTTTAGAAATGAGTCCTTTGCTATCAAGATAAATTTGAAATAATTTGCTTCAGACTAATTTGACAGCTAGATGACAGATGAGTAGACAGACAGAGACAGACCACTTTTTTTACAAGCAATCACACATCACAATCAGTATAAAGTTGAAAATTCTCAAGGGACAATTCTTTAAAAATCATAAAAAAACGGTTAATTTATGTACCAAAATAATGAAAACTATGTCCTAAAATGACGTAAATTATCCGAAAAAAAAAAAATCCTTTAAAAATCGAGCCATGGGAATTGTTACGATCAGTGGTGGCATAACGTCACAAAAGAGGGCGATTGCAATTGGTGGCATATGCATATGCTCTATGTGCTCTGTGTTAGGTAGAACGGCGGAACCAGCCTTCCACTCCGCGCAGTGTCTCACAATTTTCTCTAGAGAAATGTACTATCGGCAACTCGGTAATTGCTCCGTGGACAAAGCTCTTTTGCGTGAACATAAACTTTGACACTCTGTATCATAGCTTTATACTTTGAATGTCACAAAATCCTTTCTAAGTCGGGGTGCCTGTGAATGAAACTAACTGACAAATTTCAAGTTAGTAGGATGTATTGTATAATGTGCATAAGATGGGCAAAAGAAACTAGAATACACGCGTCAAAACAGCCTTGTTGTTCTGTAAGTCAAATATTATTATCGGATAAACTGACATGTTGTCGATGCGCAGAAAAAATCTTTTCGTTTTGAAGTTGTTCCCTGAATATTATAAGTAACCAGCAATAATAATAGTAGTTTACGCGACAAGGGCGACAAGGAATAAATTACGAGGACGAAGGCGTAGCGAGTGTTTTAAACGTAACCGAGTAATTTATTCCTCTTACGCCCGTGTGTCATACTACGTTTTTCAATGCATAGTGTGAGGAAATAAAAAAAAATAATCTTGTGAACTTTAAATTATGATTGGCTCAAAAGGACTGTATCCAGAGCCGTTAAACAGTGGAATAAAAGTATAACATTTATGGTACACAGGAAAGGCTGCAGGTTAGCCAACCATTGTAAAAATAAAAATAATAAATAATAAAGCCCTAGGGCAAAATAATCGACTTTCTGTTAGGTTTTCATGCATAAAAAGTGGGCCTCTACGAGCACTTGCATTGAATAATCATTTTTATATCTTGTAACGCACTACATTAAGATATTCGCAAGTGATAGGTTTTGCCATAAATAAATAGGTATAATCTTAGTTACCACTCGTTTTACATCTGCCCAGTCCATGAAGCAACTGCTCCATGGCCCTGTCAAACTTTGTAATGGCTGCCATGCCATCAGCGCTGTATCCAAATGTAATCAGCGTCAAGAGAGCAATACCTACAATGTAATAGAAGCGTTATGCACTTTGGGTCACTTTTATGAGCTTTCTGGACCAAATTATGACCTTCTAACTCGTTCCGGACAGTCCGAGTGTCCATTTTGCTCCCTCGGGAGGTATTGTTCTGTTGGTTCCGAGTGGCATTCTGTGTTGCATTTTAGATTAATGGAATTTAAGCGACATTTGCATGAAATATGTTTCATTTTGAGGGAAAGGAACATTTTATTTTCATCAATCTGTACACAGAATTTTTGTTTTCGCCAATGTTTACGATTTGTAAACAGTTTTGAGAAATAGCTTTTCCTAACCGTTTTTGCATAGTATTCAGATATTAAAACAAGCGTTCATAACCTTTATTAAATTAAAAAAAAAAAAAAAAAACGGCCAAGTGCGAGTCGGACTCGCGCACGAAGGGTTCCGCACCATTATCTATAAAAACAGTTTAGTCAGTCATTTTGTTGACATCCGTTTTTGATAATTATAATGTGTTAGTTCCTTATTACTTTTTATATCAATATGTTACATTACATATATTATTTATAGTTTTAAATGATGCAATTAATTACGAAATGGTTTCTGTAATGTAATAACGTATTTGAAATTAAACAATAACTTATTATAATAACTTATCTCTTCTGCCTTAATAAAGATGGCAACTGTTTCAAAAATTGTAAACAAAGCAGAATACATAAAGTACACATTGAATTTCCTAATAACCTTAGAACAAAAAGCTCACTTTGTTTATTACCAACCTATCATTAGGTTCAAAGGGGGCAATTAAAGCAACATAAAGTTACGTTTTTATCGTTTACTGCTAGGTCATAGCGGCGGAATCAAAGAAAACTGACTCATAAGTAGCCAGTTGAACCACCACAATGTTTAGACTCCCAGTTCACCGCAGATACACACTATTTCAATTAAATAAGATTGTATAGAGGTGTCTAAATATAATGGACTTTTGGTGAGTTTACAGCCAATTCTGCGGTGCAAGATAATAAGGATGAACATTTATTTCATAGAATTGATTTACATACAAATAAAATGTGCAAATCATTGCCTGTTATGTATGTCGTTACTGTTTTTGTTTTGAGTCATTTATAAAATATCCGAAAACAAGGAATTCATGTTAAGCGGACTTAGCGGAAAAATAATTATTTATAATGGGTTTAGTTTGATGGAAAGATTTGGTGACCGAATGAAAGCGTTTTTGAGACCTATACTACGAGTAAAATGCGCTTGCCTAGGAAGTGGGATTTATATTACTTATATATTTTTTATTATATTGTTTAATATTCATACAAAAGTACAGCACACAACAATAATGAATTAAGAATAACAGCATGCAAACAAATAGGTAAGATGGCAACACAAGGTGTCTGTTGTTTGTATAGCAAGTTCATACCGGAGACTCGGTAAGTCGTCAGAGCCTAGGTTCCATGACTCTTTATGTGAAAAACTAAAAAAAAATCACTGTGCCTATATACTAATTCACAAACAGCTCCGAGTAAATTATTATAGGAAACCTAAATTAGGTTTATTTGAAAGATAACTTTTGTGTGAGGGTACGTATGAGTATGAGGGTGTATAACGTATGAGTATGAGGGTGTTTAACATGTGTAAAAGGTATATTACAAATTTAGTGTTATGATAATAAATATTTTTACTTAATAAAATCTTTTTTTACTGTTTTATTATATATATATATATACAGATTTTTATGAATGTTATGGTTGAAAATAGAAACCACATTTTTGGCAGGAGAACCTGAAAACCTCTTGTGTGTAAAAGATTCATTGATGACGTGTTCATGATCTGGCCACACAGTAGCGATTCTCTTACATTTGGTCACTTGGTGCCCACTACGGAGCCAGACTAAACAGACAACACTGACCGACAGACACACCCTTCTCTACCTTCACCAGATGAGAGCAAAAAGGTGAATGAAATAGGTTAAGAAAATAGGTTAAGTTTTTTTCTTTTTTAATTTTATTGTTAACTCTATTTTATCTATTTATTCCATATTCGACTGACGACGGCCCCAAGTGGGTCGAAATATATATCGAAAGTTTAATTGTTTATTTAATTTCAACCATAACATTCATAAAAATCTGTATATATATAATAAAATTTAGTGTTATAAAGTTGTAAGTTTGTTTCAAAGAATGAGAGTATGTAGGTATATGTACGGATGCAAGAAGAGTAGACTTATTCAACGTAATGAAAACAGGGTAGCCATGTATCAGTCTGTTGAAGGAATTCCAAATAACTTCCAGAAATCCGTAAAGAATGAACGATTGATACTAAGCAACTGCCTGCATAACCACTCCTCGGTACCGCTACTCATGATGTCATGCTGGAACACGACGAGTCACTTGGCGTCATGGTTTCGTGATGAGTGGTGATGCCACAGCCGAAGCCTGCCATCAGTACCTATATGCCTAAATATTTAATAACTCTTACATATATTATCTTCAATCCAATTTAACTTAGGAGCTATGATCTTGTCGGTAGAGTCCTCTCCATTCACTTCCGCACACGATATTTACATTCTCTTTCACCTGATTAATGAATGTTCTCCTAGGCCTTCTTCTCTTTCACCTGATTAATGAATGTTCTCCTAGGTCTTCTTCTCTTTCACCTGATTAATGAATGTTCTCCTAGGCCTTCCTCTCTTTCACCTGATTAATGAATGTTCTCCTAGGACTTCTTCTCTTTCACATGATTAATGAATGTTCTCCTAGGCCTTCCTCTCTTTCACCTGATTAATAAATGTTCTCCTAGGCCTTCTTCTCTTTCACCTGATTAATGAATGTTCTCCTAGGCCTTCTTCTCTTTCACCTGATTAATGAATGTTCTCCTAGGCCTTCCTCTCTTTCACCTGATTAATGAATGTCCTCCTAGGCCTTCCTCTCTTTCTTTTCCCCTCCTCTTTTCCTTCAATTTTGTTTTGATTAAATTGTTGTGTCGTATCAGATTTCCCAACATCTTTCTCCATCTATTAACTATGGTCTTCATCAAAACTCGCTTTTAGTTTACAATCTGCAGGACCTTTTCATTGATCTTCTGTATTATCATATCCATTCATCCATCAGTCTGTAACTATTCGACCACTGTTGGACATAGGCCTCCCCCATATTATGCCACTCTTGGCGGTCCATCCTCATCCAGCCGCCACCCGCAACGTCCTTCAGATCGTCAGTCCAGCGGGTACGAGGGCGGCCTACGCTGCGCTTTGCTGTACGTGGTCTCCATGCCAATGCCTTACGGCCCCAATGGTTATCGCGTCGGCGACAAATATGGCCAGTCCACTGCCACTTCAACTTACTGATTCGGCAGGCTATGAATATATCTTAAGAACTCTTAAATTACTTTTTGCAGTAGAAATTCTACTATTTCCTCAATAGATCAGAAAAAAGAAATGAAAAAACAGTTGGTAAAGTTTTTAGTAACAGTTCTTCTTCAATGAAAGAATTTGATAGAGTGGCTGCTTAAGAGAAAAAGTTTTCCATGATATTTCGTGGATTTCACTGAATTTTGTTTGAGCACCAAGTAATCTTGGTTGTATGTCAGTTTATACCGTTCGTGGAGGCTCCTTACAACCACGACTTCTTAGTAAAACGAAAGCTAGGTACTTTTCATGTTTTCCTGCTCGAAAATGTTTAATAAAACAAACAAATAGCGATCTGTTTTCGCGGTATCACGCCGCCTCTCCTTTGAAAACCATTAATCTTTTGCGGTGAACTCGTGTAATGTAGCGAGCATACAAACGCTGCGGTTATGTGTGTACGAGTTGTCATTCTGAAAAATACCGACTGTGAATATACAACTAAACATTTTTTTGTTTTCTATGAATCATTTTAAACAATAAAAACTGGCCAAGTGCGAGTCGGACTCGCGCATGAAGGTTTCCGTACCATTATCTATAAAAACGGGAAAAAAACATGTCTGTTGTATAGGAGCACCCTTAAATATTTATTTTATTCTGTTTTTTAGTATTTGTTGTTATAGTGGCAACAGAAATGCATCATCTATGAAAATTTCAACTGTCTAACTATCCCGGTTCATGAGATACAGCCTGGTGACAGACGGACAGACAGACGGACAGCGGAGTCTTAGTAATAGGGTCCCGTTGGTTACCCTTTGGATACGGACCCCTAAGGAATCAATGACGGATTATTCTGATCAAATAGGTATGTATTTTTATGTATGTTATAGTATTTTGTATATTTAGAGGTAATTATCATATGTATCTAATATACTTTATTGTAAACATTTAATATACTTGTATAACTTGATTTATTTTTTCTTTTTTTTAAATATATTTAGTTAAATTTTCAAAATGAAACTGACGTGTAAAGCTAATTAACGTATAGCGATGGCTTCAATAGTCTTTAAATTTATTTTTATTTGGTATAGTTTGTAACAACTATTTTTTATTTTTTAGATCTTTAGTTTGTTTAGTATTTAATAGGATTATTTAGTTTTAATTTTGAGTTAAAAATATTTTAAGTTTTGTTCGAAATAAAAAAATCTTATTAGTTACATAAAGTGGGCCGAAATATTTCTCGAAAATATTTAAAATTGTTATTTTTGTTGTTTTCATAATTATTAAATGAAAAGGTTATTTAGTATAGCAAAATATAAATATTTATTTATAAACATAAATATAAATGTTATAGTTATAATGTGCATAAATGTAATTTATATAGCTATATATATTGCATAAATCAATAAATCTTTATTCTCAGTCATAATTTTTAATTGTCAAAAGGGTTCCGTAATACCACAAAAGATGGGTATGGTACATGGTGAATTACAAAAACATGGCAAATAAAAAAAATATACATGTCATAGCAACATTAAGGCGATAAAAACAAGCCGCTAAAATGGTAGCACCTGATATACAATTCGCGGCTTCCGCTGAGTACGGAACCCTAATATCAAAACTACTATATTTTTCCTGTAATCTTTACGTAATGACTTATTACCATGATTTTTTTCATATTTTCCGGTCCCCTTGTTTCGGAGATAAAGGGGGGCACATTATATCGATAAAAAATGCTACTTATTCAATATTTTTTTTGTGTTTAGACCCCCTTTGGCTTATTTGTTATTTAAAAGGCTATTCTGTGAAAATTTCAAGTGGCTACATATGACGGCTGAAGCTATACCCCTGTGACAGACAGACAGACAGCGGAGACTTAGTAATAGGGTCCTATTTGCGGGTGCGAAACCCTTAAAAGCAGGGGTCATTGCAACCTGACCCCACTTCGACCCCGAAAGTAATTTAACTAAAGCTCCTAAACATGTGCATGTTCTGATGTTTACACTAAAACATCTGGCTGTAGTACTACACATGATAAACTTAGAGGTCAAAATGGGGTCAAACCGAGCAGTTGGTCTTATCGACTCCTACGTTCGAAATAATGAGGTAATAGCTGCGATAGTAATTTGTAGATTAAATTAACTATATTAATTTATTTTAAGTAAGTATACCGATTGTAAAAATTATTGCGTGACACAATTATGGGTAAATAATAGTATTTTGTGCAAATCACTACATAGTATAAAACAAAGTCGCTTCCCGCTGCCTGTCTGTCCCTATGTAGGTATGCTGAGATCTTTAATACTACGCAACGTATTTTGATGCGGTTTTTTTAATAGATAGAGTGATTAAGAGAAAGGTTTATATGTATAATACATGCATAATATAGTAGAAAAACAGTGATCGTTTTAGAGCTTTCTAATGTGATGTGAAACACATTTTTTTGCGCTTACATTGCAAACGCTGCCTGAACCCTACGAGATAGATCAAAGTAATGTACTACAGTATTGTAAATCTTAAAAAGGTCTACAAAAAAGTCTGTAATGGTATATGTCTATCTCTTAGGAATAACCCACAATAACCATTTTTTATGCTTTACTTTTTATTACGAAGCTATTTTAAGCAGTACAGCATTAATACCTTTCCAATGAAGTAGGTACCTTAAATACATTGTACATTATATAAAGAAGTTCTGTAGTATATTTAGTATCAGCATTCTACCCGTGCGATTAGGGCACGAAATACACACTAAAATATAAATACACACTAAAATTAACTATGCTCTAGGTTTTTTGGGTTGTCATACCGGCTCTCTTCTGCGCTGAAGGATTTCTGATAGTGTGCAAAATAGTGAAATACCAATAAATAAATTATTATTATTATGTAGGTACACTTTTCAGTGACGGGCCCATAGGGACTCGGTCATTTGAAAGGCTGTCATGGGGCCGAAGCCAACATCGAAGAGTCCTTTGGTAACATTTAATCTAAATGTGAGATGGCTGCATCCATGGAGGCCTCTCCCTCAGTGTATTATTGAGATACACTATAACGGACAGTCCCCCACTGTTGCCAAACTATTGCCAGGAAGGAAGCGACTTGGAGTGGACTATGAGGATGGGATGCTAAATCGAACGGATAACGTAAGCCTATGAGGTGAAATAACGGACATCTGCCTCGAAAATCTCTCGCAAATTTAAGCATGGTAGATGTTGACTTGCTGCTTGATTACTTACCCAGCAGGATAGCTGTTGTGGGGCTCCTTTCTAGCCACCATTGGGCGGCCAGGGGACAGCATTATGTAAGCAGCTAAGATTGTCGAGAGGTGAGTCTGCAGGGTGCAAGATCCGTATACAGTCAAGTGCCCCGGCGTTATGACATTTTACAGTTCCAATCTGGACAATAGGTTCCGCTCTTGTATTTCCACTCTGGCAAGCGCAGAGGCGGAGGTGTGTCTGTTTGTATGTGTGTGTGTCCTCTGGATGTAGGATCCGTGGTGTCGCCACTCACCATCGGCTCGCCACAAGCCGCCCTGCGGTGACTGATTGCACTGGAAGTACCAGACGTACCACACAGGGCGATGGGGTCGTCACGTCTCTACGCCTTGATGACTATTAATGTTACTAGTAAAAAATAGTAAGAATGTACAAGAAAGTAAAAATATAAACGTACAATAGTAGTTTATGCTACAAGGGTGAAAAGGAATAAATTACGAGGACGATTTAAAACACGAGCGTAGCGAGTATTTTAAACGTAACCGAGTAATTTATTGCTCTTACGCCCGTGTATCATACTACGTTTTTCAATGCATAGTGTGAGGAAATAAAACAAATATAATCTTGTGAACTTGAAATTATGATTGGCTCAAAAGGATTGTATCCAGAGCCATTAAACAGTGGGAAAAAAGTATAACATGTATGGTACACAGGAAAGGCTGCAGATTAGCCAACCATTGTAAATAAATTGAAAAATAAAGCCCTAGGGCAAAATAATCGACTTTCTGTTCGGTTTAGATGCATAAAAACGAGCATAAATGCCATTACGAGCACTTGCATTAAAAAAAAACCAATTCAATTTTTACGTTTTTTGCGTTGCCTCATTTTTATTCAGCCAGTAACATTAAAAAAACCTTCTTGCACATTTAAATAGCTAGTGAGTTAAAAAAAACCTCATTCCATATTCAAATAACACGAATATTGCCGGGCGCTGATGGATTGTCGTATACCGCTACACTAAAAGTTCGATTTATTTCGAACAAGATTATTTAAATTATGATCGTATTACACTTTTGTTTGAGGAAAGTAATTAACTATTGTATCTCTGACACAACCCCCTATACAGGGTTTACCTTACAGTGTTCCTTAACCTTTCAGCAGATTGTAAAGAACACAAATATGAGACAAATTTGTATAATTTTCTAAGCTAAACAATTTAATAAATTTGTACTTCCGTTTTCCTTATGCAATTTATAAACAATCCTTTGAAGTTACAACAAGGAAAAACCTACCACAAAATTGAATTCTGAAAATGTATAATTAACCTCTCTTAACCTGTTGCAACAATTTCCTGAAGAAAATCTTCCTAGAAAGTGTCACTGCCAATTTTCCTGTTTTAAGATTACGAACCAGTTGAAAAAATGAGGAAAACCCCAAGTGGGTTAATACCC
The DNA here is from genome assembly GCA_934047225.1 of Ypsolopha sequella. NCBI lineage: Eukaryota > Metazoa > Arthropoda > Insecta > Lepidoptera > Ypsolophidae > Ypsolopha > Ypsolopha sequella. The sequence goes on along the minus strand of OW204002.1, from coordinate 2,406,887 downwards.
ATCAAAGATTATCTAGTATTGTCAAAGAGTTTTCCGCTGACTTACTTTTTGGTTACTTTTTGCAATTTTGCTTCGATAGTACCGATTTAGATGGATAAACTTTAACTAAAAATATTAAAAGGCGTATGATATTTAAAGTTACGAAAATCATATTTGGGGTTCCCCACAAAAATGGGTTTCCACAGCCATTATTTAGTAACATTATTTAGACAAAAACGAATAAAATTATTGATATCTGGCATACAGATGGAGTATATGCTATATACTACATATTGGATGGAAACCTATGAAATTGGCAAAATTATCTTAAAGATTCATGAGTTCATAATTCCTGCAATTCAATAGCTATTTCCATTATTTGTTTTTGTTTGAAAGTTGATTTCAAAGTTTTACATCTAAGTATTAAATTTTATTTTTATTGTCAGTTTGATAACTAAAATTAAATCTTCTAAAGCAGTTCGTTCTGTATGCATACATTCCAGGATAAAATTACATATTTTTTTTTTTATTTTTTTTTTTCAGTTAGCGCTTTTTAAAAATTGTATTGGTTTTGCTGCTAGCTTAATGTTGTCTCATTCATAAAAAAAAAATTATAAAATTAAGAATTGCGGTGTTATAATGTACTGTTATAAAACCGGTCAAATAATGTAGATATACTTATAAAACCGATAAATTGGGCTTTTTTCAAATTCTCCATACAAATTCTCCATACAAAGCGGGCATTTTATACGTTTGCACCTAAAATTATATAAATAGAACCACGCGCAAGATAAAGATTTGCATAAAATATTATTTCACAAGAAAAATCTTCTTAATATTATTAGAGTGCAATACAAACTAGAAAATATCAATCAGAAACAAACCCAAAGACAAGAATATGAAAAAATTCCCCGGGCCAGGATTCGAACCTGCGACCTCTTGTTATCAAGACAAGCGCGCTACCAATTGCGCCACCGAGGTTCCTACCCGGACCGGTGAATTCTTCCATCATACTTGTCCACTGTTATTTTTTGCTTCTGCTTGATATACTAGCTTGTACAACACATATAGAACGCTCACGAGGGCGTTATGTGATTTCACGCCTTGTTCTTAGAAACAGATGGCGCTGTCGTCGCTACAATATTGTTGCTTCAGACAGTTAAGAAATTCACAGTTCTCATTAACTAAGATTATGTTTATTTGAGCGTTCTATATGTGTTGTACAAGCTAGTATATCAAGCAGAAGCAAAAAATAACAGTGGACAAGTATGATGGAAGAATTCACCGGTCCGGGTAGGAACCTCGGTGGCGCAATTGGTAGCGCGCTTGTCTTGATAACAAGAGGTCGCAGGTTCGAATCCTGGCCCGGGGAATTTTTTCATATTCTTGTCTTTGGGTTTGTTTCTGATTGATATTTTCTAGTTTGTATTGCACTCTAACAATATTTAGAGTATTCATAGCGATGGATTTCGCAAAATAAACATAATCTTAGTTAATGAGAACTGTGAATTTCTTAACTGTCTGAAGCAACAATATTGTAGCGACGACAGCGCCATCTGTTTCTAAGAACAAGGCGTGAAATCACATAACGCCCTCGTGAGCGTTCTATATGTGTTGTACAAGCTAGTATATCAAGCAGAAGCAAAAAATAACAGTGGACAAGTATGATGGAAGAATTCACCGGTCCGGGTAGGAACCTCGGTGGCGCAATTGGTAGCGCGCTTGTCTTGATAACAAGAGGTCGCAGGTTCGAATCCTGGCCCGGGGAATTTTTTCATATTCTTGTCTTTGGGTTTGTTTCTGATTGATATTTTCTAGTTTGTATTGCACTCTAATAATATTTAGAGTATTCATAGCGATGGATTTCGCAAAATAAACATAATCTTAGTTAATGAGAACTGTGAATTTCTTAACTGTCTGAAGCAACAATATTGTAGCGACGACAGCGCCATCTGTTTCTAAGAACAAGGCGTGAAATCACATAACGCCCTCGTGAGCGTTCTATATGTGTTGTACAAGCTAGTATATCAAGCAGAAGCAAAAAATAACAGTGGACAAGTATGATGGAAGAATTCACCGGTCCGGGTAGGAACCTCGGTGGCGCAATTGGTAGCGCGCTTGTCTTGATAACAAGAGGTCGCAGGTTCGAATCCTGGCCCGGGGAATTTTTTCATATTCTTGTCTTTGGGTTTGTTTCTGATTGATATTTTCTAGTTTGTATTGCACTCTAATAATATTTAGAGTATTCATAGCGATGGATTTCGCAAAATAAACATAAAATCTTCTTAATTAAAAAAATATGAACGGTTTCAAAAAAGTACACTTTTAAGCACGTTATTAATTTACGGATCATCTTTTTTATTCATCAATTTTTGAATTTTTGTATCTCAGAGTAGAAAACCGAACGCGAAGATCACTAAGTGGACACCAGACGCTAGAACATCAACAGCACCAGGCTTTCAAGGGTTCATTGGAAGAAACTAGGTCTCTCCTTATATTTAAGAAAATATATTTGATTTATCGATCATAATTGCTTATAGGCGGAATCTGTAGATAAAAGATCGGTAAATCAAATATATTTTCTTTAATATGAGGAGAGACCTAGTTTCTTCCAATGAAACCTTGAAAACCTGGTGTTGTTGATGTTCTAGCGTCAGGTGTCCCGTTAATTAATAACGCCCTGATGAGCGTCCAATCTGTGCATAACTGTGTATAAAGTAGTAACAAAAATCCCCTGGACAAACACGTATGGTGGAATAATTGAACAGTCAACTGTGAATGCAAGAGGTTGCAAGTTTGTATCCAGGCTCAATGATTTTTTAAAATATTTATTCTGCTTGTAGGTTGTTTCTAATTGATCTTATCTAGTTTGTAATGCACTCTAATAACATTTATTAACCCGTTGAATCAAACAAGCTCGGATCGGAGCGCCTAAGGCAAGATCGTGGCAAATGCAAAGTATGAATAGTAATTATAATATATTATATACAATATGGGTATCGGTAGACACACAAAAAAAAATCCAAAAAATCAACAATAATAAAAAAAAAGTTATGGGTAATATTTTACGATCTTGATTTTACGCCCCCCTTTATTTTTTTCAAATTTATGGTAATAGTTATATATTTTTTATAATATCATAATATTTGAATAGACAAATATACATATACAACGTGTAACAGAAAGGTGTAACCATATTTGAAGAGCTTATTCAGCCAATGGAATAGAACAACTTTTAGTATGGGGTCAACCATGAAATCTCAAAAAAAAAATCTACCCTTGCATACATTTCGGCCGAGCGGCATTGCATTTTCCTATGAAGCGAGTATTTTTTTTTTTCGATAAACTGGATTTGTTCCATAGTAAAAGTTGTTCTAAACCATTGACTGAATAGCTCTTCAAATATCGTTACACCTTTCTGTTACACGTTGTATGGTATATAAATATATATTTATATATATAACTTTTTTTTTAAGGCCTCAGATATTTTAATAACTAAATTGATAAACTTGAATAACATACAAATAATGTTTTTTTTTTTATAAAACTATCTTCAAACTAAATAAAATATAAAAATATATATAACCAAAACTTTCTTTCTACATACTTTCTCCCGTACATAAAGAAATAACTTTCTCTTTTTTGTTTTTTTTATCATATAGGAAATTTATTCTAGTTTTAGAAAAAGAAAACTGCATTAGATTCTGACAACTAGTTTAGGAGATCTATCTCCATTTGGCTCTAGCCAAAAACAAAATTGGCGAGAAAAAATATTCTTAGTTTTACAAGTAGTTTGAATCGTTGTCTCTATATTTAAAGAATAAAAGATTTAGAGCGAGTCATTGACATGTACCCTGTCACACATGAAGTTTCATGCAGCCATAAATGTTGTTTTGACGAAATGCACTCAAAGTTATGAAATTAAAGTTGTAAAAGTCGCTACAATAACCTCCATATTTGATTTTAATAACACTGCTTGCGGGAACCGTGTAATTGCATTTTATAATTTTGAAACCACTCGTAAATACTCCCAGCGGTCGGTAGTTCAGGCGGTAAAACGCTGGCCTCTCAATCTTGAGACCCAGGTTCGATCCCCGGTCGGAGCACCAATGAGTTTTATGTGCATAGTATTTGTATTACCTAATACATACCATTTGCTTAACGGTGAAGGAAAACATCGTGAGGAAACTTGTATGCCCTAAAATATTTATTTGTGCTGTAATAAAAGAACGGCTATAGGGCTCACCCACAGAACATAATAACGTTGGGACGTCATAATTATTGGAGAAACGTGGGTGTACCGAGTGTGGACTATTAATGCTATAATAACTTGCATTTCACTGTTCACGACATATTTATTTCATTTATTTATTCTGAGATGAGAATAAAAAAATACGTATTCGGAACAAAAATAAGACAATTTTACTTTTAAAATTAATAATTAAGTAACTTTTTTTTTGTTATTTAAGTTTTAAATATACTTGTTATTTCCTTTTACAAATATACAAAAAAAAAAAAAAAAAAAAAAAAAAAAAAAAAAAAAAAAAAAAAAATAATAAAGAAAAAATAAAATAAATACCCTAAACATCAAACAAAATAACGAGAGGTGTCGTGTGACACCCGGTTGGAATGAAGTTCCTTTCGCTACTGACGCGCACGCTACATGTTTATTCGTAGTTTTTATTGTTTATTCATATACATACGCTTGTGAAAACGCAAACACACGTACTACGAGTATAGCAAAAGTGTCACGAGGGTCGAAGCCTATATATATGTATGCCCGTTTTCACTAACCTTAAGTGACGCCTAAATCGGATGGCTTAATATTTAGGAACTCTTATTTCTATTACTTTAAGAACTCTTGAATATTTAGGCATCCGATTTAGGCGTCACTTAAGGTTAGTGAAAACGGGCAAGTCTTTTTTCGGCTTAGATCTCATTCGCTAAATGTCTGGAGTGTAATGTGAGACAAGGAACTTCGTTCCAATCAATAGTGAGAAAAAAAAACGACCATTAAAAGAGGAATAAAACGTTCCAAATTCAAAAACTCTGTTTAAGGCCACGACAATCCTTGTCATCAGCATTTTTTCACGTTTTGGCGAAATTTATTAATCGCAAGTTTCTGTAATAAAAACTTAATTACTGAGTTTTATATGTACGGGCGAGCAATAAACAGTCGAGCGAACTTGTATATTGAGTGATGTATAATGCAAGCTTATAAAGCTTTTAAACTCGTTCACACTTGCACTTTGAGAGTTCACACTTTTATGTGAGAAGAGTTGGTAGGTAATAAAGTGTCGTTTTGTTATTTGGCAGAATGTCAATAAGATGTCTGACGTGTAAATAAATGGTGACAAGTTTTGAAAAAAACTGTTCACTTTGTTCCGACAATAACCTTTTATTACAATATTTTTTACTTATTTAAAGAAATGCAGTGAATTACACTTTATATGAGTGAGAGCATTTTATTCAAACTACAATTCCGATATATGCTAAGACCCGTTTAGCAGCCGGATTGTGAAAAACCTTCTTAAACCGAAGAGAACTGTTATTAAGATATGCAGTTTTCCGATTTTAAGGATAAGCTATGTCCATTTTTAAGGATAAGCTATGTCCATTTTTAAGGATAAGCTATGTCCATTTTTAAGGATAAGCTATGTCCATTTTTAAGGATAAGCTATGTCCATTTTTAAGGATAAGCTATGTCCATTTTTACCACTTTCATTTAATAAACTTCCGAACTCTGTGAGAGAAATTAAAAATATTGCATTATTTAAAATCAAAACTTTCTTGTAAAGAAAACATATTATACAGTAGAGTTTTTAACAGATCCAAATTTGTAAACGTCAGGCCGTTAAATATATATTTTTTTAGCTTTTATGTTTTAACCTGTACTTACCTAATTATTTTCTATAATGTGAAACGTAATTTCAGACGATAATTGTATAATATTAATTAATAGAATTCATATGACAAGTAATTTAATTTATAATATTTTTTTTTGTTTCTATGTTTATGTTTTGTTTAGTATTAAGTTAAATTTTTTGTGTGCCGAATATGGCAAAGCAAATGGGACCATATTTTATGTCAAAACAACCATTTACCTATGTTTATACAAATAAAGATCTCTTTCTGATTCTGAATACTTTATATGGGTAACGGCACAGTACATAAGGGTCCGTATATGGTCAGATGCACAATTTCAAATGACCATTTCACATTGTGTAACTTGGTGAACCGGTTTAATAAAAATAATATACATAGTAAACTGTAGCGCTGATCTAAATATTTAAAAGAAAACGCAAAAATTTCAAAATCGCTCGACAGAAAAATATACGAAGTTTACTCTAAATTTTATGTTTTTCGATTGTTAAAGAGCTTTAAATTATACAGACTTGATATTTGTATTTAAAAGAAGTGACCAATAACCCCGTCTTAATACTTAGGAATATTTTAAAAATTTCATCTAAAAGCTGGTTTATTAAATAAAATGGGCGTAACAGCCACGGCTGAGAGCGCGCTATTTTAAACTAAAAGGAAACGTCATAGAGTTCAGTCCTGATTGATGAAAAACGAGGGCCTCAATCTGACCTTAAGGCGATTACCATCGCCAAATTAGCAGCTCGATATTTGTCAGTACAAATATCAACGGAAACGACATTGAAATAACGTTCATATCCGCGCGCAATGCATAGTGGCTGTTACGACGCTCGCTGCGTCCTTGATAGGGCGAAATAGGAGAAAATTATACTTTTCACTTGGACGTAATTACTCGATTGAATAATCTTATGTTATGTTTATAGCTATAAAGTTTATCTATTTATTAAAGCATAGATGAATTCAATCGGCCAAGCCATTCAGGAGCAGTAGGGAATTTGAGGTCAAAAAACACGATTCAGTAAAAAAAAAAATTCATGTAGAAGTTTTGGTGTTATGAAAAAGAAAAATGTTGCATATGTTGTCTAAGAGTTGATTATTCATAATACATTTTTTCATTATTTTTGGTTTGGCCATAAACGAGGAGTAGGCTTTAGAAAGTACCCATTTGGCAATAGTAAGGCCCTTAAAGGGCTCAATCTGAACCCTTAAAGGGCAGGTAGTCACCAACGACCTTGAGTCGGCTTGTGTCAGTACAAATATCATCAGAAACTATATTGAAATAACGTTCATATCAGCGCGCACTGCATTATGACGTCGCTGGGTCTCCGGATAGCGCAAAATTATATTTTTCACATGGACGCTATCATAACCATAGATGATTTGTCAAAGCAATATTTTCCTTGTATTTTAGTGCGAGAACCATACAAATACGTAAGTGGTTTTAAAGAAATAACCAATTTTATTTAATTTTGGTCTAAAAACGGCTTGAATTTAAACTTTTTTTTTATATTGTTAAACGCAAAAATCATTTTCAGAAACAAATTTTTTTCGTTACATTTTAAATAATACTATATATTTTTTCATAATTTTAAAACACCCCATTTCAGAGAAATATTTTATCAGTGAGAATAATTTTTAACCGACTTCAAAAAGGAGGCGGTTCTCAATTCGACTGTATGTTTTTTTTTTTTTTTTTTTTTTTTTTTTTTTTTTTTTTTTTTTTTTTTTTTTTTGGCGTTGTTACTCCATAACTCCGTCATTTCTGAACCGATTTGAACAATTCTTTTTTTGTTTGAAAGAGTGTACTTTCAGGTAGGTCCCATTTTAGGTTTGGTCATGATCTGATGAAGGTCTTCAGAGATAGGCAGTGGAACTCCTCAGAAAATGACAGCATACCTCTCGAAATTAAGGTAATCGCTTTGTACCTGGGTGCTGATTACAAGGTATTACTTGAAAATCATCATTCTTCCACCTGACCTTCGATCCTGGCTTCATCACCATATTCACCATAGAACTCCTCAACGGATCAGAGCACATAACTCGAGATTGCGGCAATCACTGCGTTAGGGTGCTAATTCAAGGGTATTGCTTGGAGATTACCAGAATACCCACCTGACCTTCGATCCTGGCTTCATCACCATAGAACTCCTCAACGGATGACAGCACATAACTTTGGATTGCGGCAATCAGTTTGTGTTATGGTGCTCATTGCAGGGCATTGCTTGAAAATTGCCAGTGTACCCACCTGACCTTCGATCTTGGCTTCATCACCGTAGAACTCTTTAACGAATGACAGCACATAACTCGAGATTGATAGCAGGAAGCTACTCAAACATAGCTACTTATACTCACTTGAACTATTAAAACCACGTTTGCAAGAACTACCCATATTTCACAATTTAACCCAGCAACACTAAAAAATGTGAAATAAAATAAACTTTTAACAAAAAAATAGCAACCGACTTCAATAGTAACAGCATTTATTCACTAAAAAGTTAATAATAATTCTATAAAGACCGATGGTACCGAAGCAACACTTTTGCCGACTTCTTTCTTCCTGAAACATTATGTTATCTAGAAGTCGGCGTATTTCCTACGATATAGCAACATAAAAACCAATATAAGAACGCCGACTTCTAGATAACATAACGTTTCAGGAAGAAAGAAGTCGGCAAAGGTGTTGCTTCGGTACCATCGGTCTTTATAGAATTATTATTAACTTTTTAGTGAATAAATGCTGTTACTATTGAAGTCGGTTGCTATTTTTTTGTTAAAAGTTTTTGGATGACGTTATGGACTTGTTCCTTTCGAATACACAGTCAGACACCGAAAGAATTCCTTATTAACTGATAGAAAAGCTTCCGTTCCGTACCTAAAAATGAAAAAACGGAAACCTTTCACTTTGTTGTCCGTCTGTCTGTCTGTCTGTTTCAACCTGATATCTCATACGGGGCCTGAGTAAAAGGGTTACTCGGACCCCGTATGAGATATCAGGTTGAAACTGATTCGTCCTACAGAAGTCTACGACCCCAAGGTGCTGTAAAAAAATCAGGCAACTTGAAAAAAGTTATTGCAGTTTACATAATCAATTTCATAAAAATGTGCTGTCCATGAAAACCTTTAGGGCACTTTCAGTTAATTTCGAATCTTGAAATTTCGTTTACAGGTAGCACACACATATGGAAAAACCTGAAAATTACAAATATTTAATTATTTAGAAAGTTATCATTGATCAGCTTTAAATACATCGAGTTGAATAGATCGTAAGTGTCAAGTTAAGTTGGTCCTTGATAACTGCAAGTGGAATTATTTACCATTGATAAAGTTTTTAGGGTTCCGTACCCGTATTGTGTGGTGGTACGGATCCGTTTGATCCGTTTGGCCGGTTTTTTATAAGACTAAATTAACATTATAATATCATTGCGTTATAGAAACGCAGAAAGAAAAGTAAATCTGGATGTGAGGAGCTCGGTTCACATTTACTTTTCTTTCAGCGTTTGCATATCGCAATGATATAATGTTAATTTATATCTCCTTGCGATGGATAAGTCTAATTATTTTGGAAAGATATAAAAAAAACATGTTCGTCCGTCTGGTGAGGCAGTTTGAATTATATAAAAATACTATTATTTCGAAGTCGTTTTACCGGTGTATCTCTTTGGGATGGATAAGTCTACCTAACTTGGTAAAATATTAAAAAAAAAAGTTTTTCGTGGAGATGGGGGAGTGTCAATAATATTAAAATACAATTTTTTTCAAAGTCGTTTTACTAGAGTATCTCTTTGCGATGGATAAGTCTAATTGTTTTGGTAAAATATAAATAAAAATTTGTTCTTCTGGGAGATGGGGGAGTGTCAATAATACGAGTATGAAAATAATGTTATTTCTAAGTCATTTTACTAGTGTATCTTCTTGCGATATATAAGTCTGATTATTTTGGTAAAATATGAAACAAATATGTTCTTCCGGGAGGTCTGAGATTGTAAATAATATGAAAACACTATTATTTAAATGTTGTTTTATTAGTGTAATTCCTTGCGATGGATAAGTCTAATCGTTTTGGTAAAATATAAATGAAATTTTTTTTTCCGGGAAGTGAGGTGTATCGTTAATATGAAAATACTAATATTTCGAAGTCCTTTTAGTAGTGTACCTTTTTATTTAATTTGACCTCAAATCTTTCATTTACTGGACTAAAAAACTTGTTCAGAGTTGTTCAGTATCGTCAATATGTGATTTTATTTAAATGTTTATTTACATCCTATTTTTTTGGAAGTACTAGTGAAATAAAATTTATCGATAGACAATCGAAAGGACACTAGTTTTTGATTTAATAATAACAGACTACATACAGGCTGTACGTGGTATAGAGCTTTACCAAACTCGACTGTGGTGGTATACCACCATATTACTCGCAAACACCCCCGAGGTTTTTCTCCGAGGAGGAGAGGAGAAGCTCCGAGGAGGAGCGTGTTAGATTTACATGTAGGTACATATTGGAAGCCAAGCGAAGCGGAGCGGAGCGAGGTGACCCTTGACACCTCTAACAGAATTAGTTTATGCCGAGGCAAATTAGAAAATGCCAAATTCTATTATTTACAGTTTTAAGCAATTATTAATAAAAAAACAAAACTTTATATTTTTCGATATATTTCGACTCGACTGATGACGGCCTCACTGATGAGGTCGAAATATATCGAAAAATATAAAGTAATTTTTTTTTATTTATTATTATCTAATGCTTAAAACCATAAATAAAGGGCTAATCTAATATAGCTAAAATTATATTTATTAAAATTATTCGTCCATTAGCAAAACAGCGAATGTTTAGAAACTGACGACGCCGTTTGTAAAATGCCGAATTTTACTACTTGCCTGCGACATATCTATACCTAATTGCCGGGCCTTATATAAAACAGACTGGTGTCGAGCAGCCGCGTCACTAGTGCGAGGGTTGTGCTCAACAAATCGCCTGCCTGACAAACAAGAGTGAGGAAATCTTGGGAAGCAATGAACGAAGACAGGCTGATGGATAGATCGATGGATACAAGCTGAAAGTATAACTTAAATTGTACTTCCAACTCCGTTTCAATGCAAAACGCCGAAGTTGTCAAGTAATTTTACATAATTGGCCGACTGACATTTTAGCTCCGCTTCTATTTTTAAACTCATAAATGAAGAATTGAACTTTCAGGCTTTTGACTATACAGGTTGCACACAAAAATACACAACAGTATTTTTTTTTACTATATATGTACAATGGCAATGGCGTGCATAGAACTTTTTTCCGGAAAAGCAATAAGAAGGTCAAGTTTAACAATAAAAAAAATAAAAAAAATTTAAATAACACTTTGAAAAAAGAAAGTTTGTATGACGCCAGGGTAGGCACTGTCTACTCTAGAGTGAACATTTTCGTATCAACTTTTTTTTTTCATTTTATTTAAATTTTTTCATATTTTTTTTATTGTCAAACTTGACCTTCTGATTGCTTTTCTGGAAAAAAGTTCTATGCACGCCACTGTACAATGGGATTCCATTTAGCTACTACATAACGCCTGATGGAAAGCGTCGGTGAGACGTAGGATGAAGAGCGCTCGTCGAGAAAGTACCTAAGTAAATAAAAACCAGCCAAGTGCGAGCCGGACTCGCGCACGAAGTGTTCCGTACCATTATCTATAAAAACGGCAAAAAAAATCACGTTTGTTGTATGGGAGCCCCCTTAAATATTTATTTTATTCATAAATATTTATATCTATACATCATCTGTGAAAATTTTAACTGCCTAACTATCACGGTTCATGAGATACAGCCTGGTGACAGACGGACAGACAGACGGACAGCGGGGTCTTAGTAATAGGCTCCCGTTGGTTACTCTTTGGGTACGGAACCCTAAAAAGTATAGTAACCACTCTCCCGGCACGGTTTCCTAAGTCGTCATGTCGCAGGACGAAAAGTTTTTTTTGCGGCATGGGTTTGTCATGAGGTTGGTGATCACCATCCATCCATCCATGCATCAGCCCGTATTCGTCCACTGCTGGACATAGGCCTCCCCCATATTACGCCACTCTTGGCGGTCCTCAGTCATCCTAATCCAGCCGCCACCTGCAACGTTCTTCAGATCAAAGAGACACCAGTTGAATTTAAATGATTTTTCAGCTAGTTGGATTTTGGACAAATATACCAGGGTGCTCCAGGTGTAATTGGAGTAACTGGTTGTAGATATGGGGTAATGATTAAAATCTCAACTATAAGAAATAGAGAAAGTTGGTAAACCCAAATTAGACATTTCCTCTCACTTAACACATTTTTAATTTTTTATAATTTTTTTTCATTTTTTATGAAGATCCTTATTATTTTTGATTAGTGGAATAACATAAACGTATTTTTCTTGCAAAATTAGCGTATCAGATCTTTGACTCAAATAAAACAAAATTACAAATTTTAGATTTACATAGTTTCGATTTCTTCAAAATATATGACATCTGTGGCGTCCTTCAATCAAACTCTCCTTTGTCTTAAAGTTTAGATTTTGTGATATTGCCCCATCTCGTTTGAACATCCTGTATATACCCCATGTGGAGCTCATGACAGTCGTAACGAGTTTTATGTCTTTCTCCTGAATAGACTTCAGTGAAAAGCACCGAGCATTTTGAATTCAGGGTCTAAGGTTCTTTAAATGTTAATAACTACTTGAATAAAGGCGAAGTTTTATGATTGTTTCAAGGTCAACAAATTTTACTGCACTGTTTATAGTTTGTTTGATATTAGATTGTTTTTTTATCTCCCTATCAATATCGCGAAAGAATAAACAACTTTGCAGAATAACACATTTTTTATTGACTTATTCTGCAAGTTTCAAACCAAATCTTGCATAATAAACAAAAATATGCTACAAATTACAGTGCACAAATAAATAATACTGGCACATAACAAAACTTTAAAACGAAAAAGATCAAAAGCGAATTCAAATTTCGAATGTGCCAAGAAAACGGGGTGAGTCTGAAAATAAATTCTCAGTGAACAATATAAAGGCGCGATTCCGCGTTAACTTTTCACTGTCAGGTTACGGGCCGTCGATTGTCACGGTTTGACGAAAGAACGACATTTATTATGTTCTTCAAGTCAAACTTTACATTTTGGTGTTTCGAAAATTTACGTCTTATTTTGAGAATTGGGAGCCAGACTTCTTATTCGAAGAGCTTTGTTTTTATTGTTTTATAGGTGCAATATGTGGAAATGTTTTGCTTTGCATTTCTTTTGATATATATGTTTGATTATATTTATCATATATTATAAGATTCTAGCACTAAATGGTATATAGATCTTTATATATATATATATATATATAAAGCAATATTTCTGTCCATTTAGCCATATTCTTAATCTATCGATTCCCGGTTCAGAGCTCCTTACATCCAGATTTACTTTTATTTCTGCGTTTCTATACTGCAATGATATAATGTTAATTTATATCTCCTTGCGATGGATACATCGCCAAGTGTTCACATAGAAATTTATTTCTGTCATGGTATCGAGTTCTCATTTTCGAAAAAACACTAATACAACAAAAGGCCACAATGAAAATGAAAAAGTTTTATTTATCTTACAATGTTCGTAGGTACATCCAAAATATTAACACTATCTAGAAATAAAACCACAAAGACTTATATAGTTTATTATTAACTTAAAATTAGCAGGGATTATTATAAGTATTTATTACATTGTATAGCAAAGGTATTGACATTTTATTATTTCCAATGGTCCTCAAACTAGGCAACCCTGGAACGCGAGTCCCGGTTAAGGGGAACGAAAATACAAACAGAAATAAAATGTCAGCTTTCGGATGATTTTGTTGCAATAATTAGGTTACGTATAGCCATAAAAAAAATACATGTTTTTGGTTGAACTTTAAGGTATTCATTTTCCACAAACCACGTTAATCGATTCATATTTGTACTGTCAATGAATTTTTTTGTAACCCTCTATTGCACACTTCTTATCGATTTTGTTTCAGGTATCGCTTTCGCGATTTTGTTGGTTTTTTTTAAATAAAATTAGTGTGAATGATATCTATTCATTTTCCAAATACCACGTTATTCGGGTCAAAAAAAGCATCCCCTTTTTCCAAAAATACGTAAATTCACTGATGCAGTCAGCGGCAGCAAGATATTGTCAGTCTACGCCTAGCGTTGGCGCCCGTAAGACGTGGAACCTGTGCCCTTTTTTGCAAGCTATAAATATCTCCCAAAACTACTTCAAAAAACATTGAAATTAATTTTATAAAGTAATATTTCGAGGAGCATCATATTTCTGCCGTTAAAAACTCAACAAAATATGCGTATGAGTGATTTAGCTACATCGTGCCATAGTCATAACAACAAAACGAATGAATTCATACTTTTATGCGGGAAAATAATATATGTTACTCTAAAAGAATAATTTTGTGATCGTTATTGAAACCCAAATTAATTTACTTATACTTACTGAGATCTTTAACAACGGTCAATGACCTTTTCGTGAAATTACCCTCTAGTATTGGCTCACCATTTTAGGTCCAATAAGTGAAATTTTTGCGAATTATATAGGTACACTTACTTGGGATAAATCGCCAAGTATTTAAAATATAGAAATTTATCTTGAAATATTTACAGTGCATGGCAAAATTATTAGATCGTAGATAATCCTGTCGGTACATATACAGTTCCTGTTACGCAAAATGAAAAAAATGAAACTCTTTTAGGATTAATTTGTTATCCCTATGTTTGTCTGTCTGTCCGTTTGTCTAGACAATTTTTTCTGGGTAAAATTAATAAATACCAATATTAACGGCCCTCTATAGAGCTGTAAAAACATACTTTTGACGTTTTTATGGCCTTTTATTTTACGTTTTTCATGCAAATTTTCTCACTATGAAAATGTAGGGATGAACACTTGAGATAATATTTTGCATTTAAAAGTCAACACAGAAAGGAATTGTTGAACAAATAATGTAAAAAATATGAAAACCATGTTGTTCTATTCTAAAGGGATTAATTATCTACTGTTCAATGTGGCGATAGCTTTGTTTATTTTTTTCCTTTAATTATTTTTTACTAAGATAACAAATAGTTTAATATAAGGTTTTCCTTAAGAGGTCCCTTTACCCCTGTATTTTTCTTAAAATTCATACAATAGGTGTAAACCGAATGTGAAGTCTACAGCTTATTTTCCTTATATCTTTTTTGATGAGTATATTCTAGTGATATCTAACTACGTCTCTATACAGCCCAAAAAGCAAAATTTGATAAAACACCATCATAATAGCTGTCAGGATATCGTCAATATTGCCTCGTTTTTACGCAAAGTTTAACAAGTTTGTATATTTTTATCTATACTGGAAATAAAAAAGAGAGAAATACAGGCGTCGTTCATGTTAAGATGACTAAGTTTACACACTTTGCTAAGTATAAACAGTTACCGTTTCATGGAAAACTGTTTTTACCTGAAACCATTTCACAAATTCAATTAACTTATTTTGAATATCTTGTCACCTTGAACTTCTTGATGAGAAATACAATTTCAATAAGTAAAAATACAACTTTTTGTAAAGAAAACTTATAGTTAAAAGTCTGCTGTATGCATAAACATATTTTTAATTATAAAACAATAGTAATAAAATAATTGGCTTATCCGTCGTCGTGATACCAGCCGTAAATTCCTTAAATAATCTGATATCACGCTTATGGAAAACCCAATTATTTTGAAGATACCATAATATCATTAAAATATGTTTATGCATATAGCAAACTTTTAACAATAAATTGTCTTAGCTAAAAGTTGTACTTTACCGTTATAATTACTTCTTAATATTTTGTTACAAATTCAGAGAAATAGCCCTTAAGGAAAACCTTGTATGAAAATATTTGTTATCTTTGTAACAAAGAAAAAAGTTACAATAAACAAAGCTATCGCCACATTGAACAAACAGTAAATTATTAATCCCTTTAGAATAGAACGATATGGTTTTTATATTTTTTACATTATTTGTTCTACAGTTCCTTTCTGTGCTTTCTTTCAAATGCAAAATATTATGTCAAGTGTTGATCTCTATATTTTCATGAGGAGAAAATTTGTATGAAAAAGTTAAATAAAAGGCCATAAAAACGTTATAATATGTATGTTTTACAGGGCTGTAAATATTAGCATTTATTGATTTTACCCAGAAAAATTGCCTAGACAAACGGACAAACAGACAAACATAGGGACAACAAATTAATCCTAAAAGAGTTTTGTTCTTTCATTTTGCGTAAAGGGACCTGAACATTTCAAACTATGATACAAATAAATTTCTATATTTTGAACACTTGGCGATTTCTCCCAAGGGTAAACAGGTGTCCCAAAAGTCAACGCTTTCCCTTGGAAGGCTGGTAGGCCAGCTCATCACTGACCAGAATATCAAATTATGACCTCAGCAAAAAGTAGATAGTCTTCGAGTTGATGGTACTTTTATAAATTCGAATAGATTTTTGAGAGTCAAAGCTTACCAGTTCTAAATTCTAAGAATAAAACTTTTGTTGCGCAACTCTGAATAGTCCCGCTATTGATAAAGTCAAAAATAAACCTTGAAATGCTGTAACATCAGAAAGAAAAAATAAAAACCCAATTTATGAGCAATTTTTTGTAATTAGGTTAGTTCGACACCACACCCTGAAAAAAAATGTTCTATGTTAGTTTTGCAAATTGTCTTAAATAACGGCAGTTAAACGTAGTTGAATGAGAGAGGCATAATTGATATAGGCTACAGTGAGATAGATAGTGACGTGGTGCATTCCTTCTGAGAATATTTGTTAGTTTCCACTTTTTCTAATAACAACTTTAGTAAAAATTTTTTGTAAAGAAATTTTTGGTCCAATTTATTTTCCCGCAAGTGTAAAACCAGCTCAACGGGCGAAAAATATTTAAAGAATGGGTAATGGTGACAATTAACCGTCACGATGTTATTATGTATCTCTAAAGGAGTGTCTGAAATGTTCCGAGGGTCAACTGATAAATCAAACACTCAAAAAACCACTTTTAGCCGACCATAATAAATTTACGTCCCGACGTGATAGCAAGTAGGATCAATGACGATGATCGAAATACACTAATAAATTAGATAAAATAAAATACGTATTACTTTTGACCCTGCCTCGTCCACTCTATTCGTATTTTTGCTATGGTGACGCGAGCTTAGAGACCGGGACGAATTTCCCCCCGCGCGCAAACGTAACAAGAATAAGCCACGCCCGGAACTGGTTTTTGTTTTGGCTATGTCATACTCTTAAGTATTTTGCAAATTTTATTTCGCACAGTATAATTACATGTTATGTTGAAAATAAAAACAAACAACTTAAAACTATAATAAAAATTAACTTTATAATATTTACATTAAATAAGTAAATAAAAAAATATGATGTTGATAAATAGTAAATTAAATAAATATGATATACAACGAGTAACAGAAAGGTGTAACCATATTACGCATATACACAGTTTAGTGCAATATCATATATAATATAATAATATAATTTAGGGCAAATCATGCCTCAGATCCATATTATACAATTTAATATCGATATTGTGGCCGTATCGTAAAATTGTCAATATCATGAAGTATAAAATAATACATTTTATCCATCCGCCCGTATTCGTCCACTGCTGGACATAGGCCTCCCCCATATTACGCCACTCTTGGCGGTCCTCAGTCATCCTCATACAGCCGCCACTCGCAACGTCCTTCAGATCGTAAGTAAAGCGGGCACGAGGGCGGCCTACGCTACGCTTTGCTGTACGTGGTCTCCATTCCAATGCCTTACGGCCCCAACGGTTATCACGTCGGCGACAAATATGGCCAGTCCGCTGCCACTACAACTTACTGATTTGGCAGGCTATGTCGGTCACCTTCGATGTCTGACGAAATAAATTTACGAAAAGTAAATTCAAATAGTTTATTTTGCAAAGCAGGTATAGATATATACACTTTTTACACGTCAAATTTAATCTAATAAAGAAAATATATGTAATAAAATAATAAATGTACATGAACTAAATTAAAGGTTTATTTAATTTATGTAGCAATATATTTACGATTAAAATGATAGGTAAAATATATATTATACAAGGTAGAATCCAATCAGCCACCCGAACCCATACCGGAAACCCGGCCAGGGACCAGGAACAAGGTTCAATGATCACCAACCGAGCCCCCAGCACGAATCCAGGCGGCCGACCAAATCCCATCCTATATACTACATACTAATAGGTTACATATATAAATACATGCCTACCTCCGCCCATTCGATTAGTCTTGCTAAGAAGAAGGGCAAGAAACTTAGCAAGATCATGTCTTTTTTTTCAACATAAAACTTATACTATACAATATATGACTTATATCTACTTTAACCAAGGGATAAGAAAATACAAGACAGCAGGAATTCAGGTTAATGAAAAAAAGAAAAACATATATATAGACTTATCACAAAATTCATAAGTGCAATTTTCCAAATTCCGCAATTTGCATTCAATATAATATCAACAAGTGCGGTATAGGTAGCAAATATGTTGAAACAAAAAAGGGTACATACCTATAAGAGCCCAATATCGTGACAAATGGAAAATCCTTAGCATACAAATATAACAACATATTTGTTACCTCTCAGTTTGGAAACTGACACGTGTACGAAAAGAGGCAGTAAATTTCCGAATGTTATCGTGGTCTGTTTCATTTTATTTTTGGGGTTCCATCGGAACAAAGTTGGCCAATAATTACATTGCTAACTCGGGTCTAGAAAGAAAAGAAAGAAACACATTTATTTCGGCAACAGCCACATTACAATACAATACATACAATATTTCTACTTACATCTATTTTAATTAAAATTACATTAGAACTATACGGTAGGCTGTTGCTGAAAAAGGCAACTGACTCAGCGATGTGCTGAAGGTGTAATCCCTCAGCGCTGATTTTCAGTCAGTGCCTGCTGGTGACTCATGAGTGTACCAGGTGCAGAGCGGCGCTGTGCAGTGGGCAATAAATAAATAAATAATAACAGTAATAGCTATATATATATATACCATGAAACTATAAAACTACATTTCTAAAATATTAATAAAATATGTAATAAGTATTACTTAAACTAATATGATGCGATATAAATGAAATATATAAGTATACATAAATAATATAACTTAATTTACTTTAAAGTATTAAATAAAAACTTTGCAGAACAACTCTAGGTCTTTGATGCGATTTAAGTCAGTCAGACTAGCGGCGAGAAGTTTGGACAGGAAAAGGTAGTCTCTGCTGTTCAAGCAAATATGCCCTGAGCTTGCGCCCAAAAACACACCTACTAGTCACTTCACGGATTGAGAAAATTAATAGCATTTTTTTTATACACAGAACAGTTGTTTGAACTTTACTAGTTTAATTTTTATTATTGATATATGAAATGGATATGTAAAGTGGGTATCTATAAATATCATTGCAGTATGGGAAAGCACATCGGTAAATTCATGAGTTGTGTTGAGACCTGGATAGCTCAGTGGTTAGAGCAATCGCCCGGTAAGCGAGAGGTCCCGGGTTTGAATCCCGGTTCAGAGCTCGTCACATCCAGATTTACTTTTCTTTATGCGTTTCTATACTGCAATGATATATAATGTTAATTAAGATATGTGAATTATATACAATGATTGATTCTTGTCAAGCAAATTAAAACTATATTTTTGTTACGTAAATGAAGCTAATGAAAAACTGTAACTCTGTTGGATTTTTTGATCGACGGAACCTCTAATGTTGGAAAAAATTACTCTTGATAAACTTTCTCTTTTTTTCTCGGTAAATATATAAAAGTACTATTTTTGTACGAATCACTTTCAGTATTTCGAAGGGTTGTTGGTTTCAAAATTAGAATGTGTAAAACTTTTGTTTTTTTTATATTCGGCTTTGCTGACGTTAGCTTGCTTAAATCGCACATCTCTGGCCACAAACTTTGTTTTTTATTTCTTTTTAACTTGCGTCTTTTAGAAGGTTTAACTAAGAGTTTTTATAAGGTAAGCTTATAAAATATATACATACCCTTTGTAAAATTAATTAAAATTATTCCATCCATCCATCAGCCTAGTTCGTCCACTGCTGGACATAAAAGGCTTTACAGGACTTTGCCACTCCCGGCGGTCATCCTGGAAGAATTGCCCATACTCAAACACGCTGGGCAGGCGGGGTGGTGAGCGCGGTGCCAGAACCCTCGCACCAGTGACGCCGCTGGCCGTTACCAGTCTGTTCCATATAAGGCCCGGCTATTAGGGATGGATATACCGCCATCCATCGGTCCCAGGCATGGTGGGCCTCCTGGTTTTTTGCCTGTGAGCTGTCCTCTTACTCTCCCCCGAATTACTTCGAGGGGGTCTCCAAGTAAGATGGTGGTACCTCCATAGTCGAGCCCGGCATCAGTTCTACCACCTAAACTTGTTTGTTTAATGAGTTGAATCAGTGAAGAGAATTTTAAAGGTAGTCTTTGTACACCGTCGAATATCAAAATTGTAGATGGTCTTGTACACCGTCGAATATCAAAATCGTATATGGTCTTTGTACACCGTCGAATATCAAAATCGTAGATGGTCTTTGTACACCGTCGAATATCAAAATCGTATATGGTCTTTGTACACCGTCGAATATCAAAATCGTATATGGTCTTTGTACACCGTCGAATATCAAAATCGTAGATGGTCTTTGTACACCGTCGAATATCAAAATCGTATATGGTCTTTGTACACCGTCGAATATCAAAATCGTATATGGTCTTTGTACACCGTCGAATATCAAAATCGTAGATGGTCTTTGTACACCGTCAAATATCAAAATCAGTAGATACTTGAAAAACCCATTTCCGTCGGACGGAAACCCTACGAGAAATATTTCGACCTTAGACAAAACAAAAGGAATTACACGGTACCCTGCTTCCCGCACGTGGACCTGTATTTATTCACATCGTCTCGCTCGCGCTGCTGTCGAAGCTCGTCGCTCTATCGCTTTGGTTCGGTGGCGCTCGTTCAAAAAAGATCCATTTTTCAGTTAGCGACATAAATACTTACGTACCATATCTTTGTATACCTCTTTGTTAAATTTCTAACAGTTATTGGTGACCAAAATGCAAAGGAATTCTTTAAAAATTTCTCCCTAGCGTATTTCAAATACTAATCTGAGGACATTCTCATTCTCAAGCCACAGTTAGCAAAGTAACTAAAAATATTTTAATTTAATAAGCGTGTTCCCCTTTTTTTTTCTTAGTTCTTAGCTTACCTTCAGATGTCGCTGTCCTTGTCAGAATAGTTTTTAGTTTGTTTGGAATCTGTGCAAATTTTTTCTTTAATTCTGTTGCTAAAGTATACGACAGTGCCATCTAGGAATCTTATTTAACACTAAATTTAACACAAGGAAAATTGCTTTGGTTGAAGCGATTGTATTTTTTAATGTAAGTACCATTTTTTGTAGTTTCCTGATATTCTTTGAGATAAGCACTTTATTATCTTCGAAATAAATGACACGAATAATAATTATATTATATTATATTGTATTTGCTTCAGGTTCAGATGTCTCCTTATACTTCTCCAGCCACAGACCGCATAGCCATTAGATATCCTATCAACCACGTGACGAGTTCTGCCGGGACGTTGCGGAGTAATATGGGGACGGTACTAAATAAGGAACTATGTCCTAGAGATGGGACAGTATAGTATGGAATGACATTTGTATAGTAGTGAAATTGCACTGATGTGTTGGCGAAAAAATTTTGCCCTCCTTACGATGTCTAATGTATTAGTGGTCTGTGTCTCCTGCAAATACGCACTGCCTGCTCCAATAATGTTACGAGTATAGTCGACTACTAAGTGATACCTTATAATTGTAGTAGTCTGTAATATAACTTGTCGCTAAATAATCGTATTTTAATCAGTATTTAACTTTTCTAAATTAATAACCTGACGTTTCTTCCACTTTTTATTTGTTATTTTTAGGCATGAAGCATTTGTATTCGCACGGTTACAGTTGGTTGAAAAAAAAAACCTCAGTAAAAGCGTGCCAAAAAGTACCTATCCTTCACCTTATTTCAAAATTCTTATCGTTTAAACACGATGCAACGAAATATATTTACTCAAACCATCCGAGGTTGGTTCGGAACAGTGCCATTGATATATGTTTATTTACACTGCACATATTCCTACCAAAATATCCGTATATTTAGTTTAAGCCTTATCTTAGACAGCTAAAGTCCTGTTTTCTTTGGCACGTATGCGTTCTGAAGCTTGCCCGTTCTTTAGGCAAACATTCGCCGGTAAAGTATGATGCATTTCGTTGCATCCACAAACACAACAGTTTTGGAACAGGTGGTTTATTTTTGATGATCGGTTTGCGGTCAGTTGGAACATTATCTTTTTTGGTTCCGTCATAAAATTAAAACCGCGTTTTTTATGTATCAAGAAATTAATTAACCATGACAAAAAAAGGCTATTATTTACCCTCATTAAACGTAAATTGACACAAAGTCAGATTACATGAAGACGGTAATTTTTTTAAGCCGTAAATTTTGAATTTTGGAATAAACAAACATTGTATTTGTTGTGCAGCTAAACATGAAAAAATTACACTCAACTTGTACTCTTTACTATCAGAGAAAGTTTCGATGACCTAATTTTTTGTCTTGATACATATTGTCAAATTTTCTAAGTTTGAAGACCATAACTTGCTGGCCCGTATACAGGGGGATTGGGGTATGTTAAACGCCGGAATCTTTGGTTTTCAAAATATCTAAAATAGTTATACAATAAAGCCGATTCTGAGGGCTTTAGTTTTAGTATTAGTGCTGTCAAAACTAAATTTTGTTCATTGCAACATAGTTCATAAGCGATGAGAACAGAAGCTAAATTACTTTGGAAAAATTCAAGTTTTGACAGCTATAAAACTAAATTTAAAGCCTTCAGAATCTGCTTTATTATGTACATAAAATATTTTTTACAAAATACCGTAAATGGGCTTTTTATTTTTTGTATTCTGCACTTTGTATAAATATAATAACTTAATTAAATATTTTTAAAACGCTTTATTTCGAATCCTCAGTGGGGTCGTCATCAGGGGAATAGAAGAATATTATATGACATATAGGTATTTGAAATGAGCTATTTTCCTGGTGTCAAATTTAGTGTTTAATAATATTCCTAGATGGCACTGTCGTATACTTTAGCAACATAATCAAAGACAAAATTTGCACAGATTCCAAACAAACTAAAAACCATTTTGATACCGATTGCTACGAAACATTTTTATCCATGGTGACATGTACAACATCTGGAGGAAAGCTAAGAACTAATCAAAAAAAAACAACGAGAAAAACGCTCAGTGGTTAGAAAACCGCTGACATCTATTGATATAAAAATTATAAATTTTGAATCATGAACCAGACTTTTTTAGGGAGGATTTAGTCAGCCGGCGCTAGGTGGCGTTATTATGCAGAGTGCTCCGATTCTGAATATTTTGTTAGATATAACTGTGAATTTGATTATAAATTTATGTTTAAGTCATTTATAAATGAGGAGTCAAAATATAGCGTTTTAAAAATATTTGATGAAGTAATTATAATTATACAAAGTACAGAATACAAAAAATTCAATAGTTACATTGTCTTTAAGACACTCTCCCACTTTCTGGCTGACCACTCTTCATGGTAGGCTCCATCGATGCTTTCAATCGAGCGCGTTAGTGACCAAGTCCTGGTGAACAAAATAAATACATTTTGAATGTTGAAACAACTACGAAACCCGCAAATGTTAGTATGTATATACACTTGATTGTCTTTATTGCAATTTTAGGTGAAGTAACGGTAACAATTTGGTTTAAATAAATTACGAGAAACGTTTTCCGTTTCCTGCATTATTGTTTGATATTAAAAGTTACTTAATATAAATATATATATATATATATATTTATTAATAGCTTTCTGTATATAGCACCTGATACCACCTTTATACCGAATAGTATTAATGTATTTAGAGAGTAAACTATAGGTAAAAAAGCAGGTAGCTTGAACCACAAGTATACAAAGGCAACGGTGATGCCTAAACTATTAATTTAATATTTTTAATGTAAATACAGAACTGAAAAAAATACGTATACAGATTGATTTCAAAGATATACGAAATATTTTGACCGTTTCCAAATAGTATTATGTGCAACTGTAGCATAATTTGAGACATTGGAACACGAGTGCTTGTTTCCGAAACGATTGAAATTACTTTCGTCCCAATGTCTAATTATGTTCAGTTGCACACAATACTTTATCTACGACCATCAAAAACATCGTCTTTATTTATAATATTTTCAACTAACAATTTCACGAAAAATGACAAGAGCACTCGTTGATGGACCTCGGGTGCGTCGTACCGATAATGCTGCCTTGAAGGCCAATCAGAGTAAAGGGGGCGTGGCTTAAGAAATAAGGTCAGGACCAATGCGGTCGGGACTTATTTCTCGTCTTTGTTGTTGTTTGGCTCTTTAGCGGTTTTATAATAACTTTGGCCAATCGCAGCGCAGCGCTTTCAATCAGTTTATTGCTTACTTTGTTTTTGATAAGGTTCAAACACAATGTCTATCTTGCTTGCAGCACGTTATCCCAATGTCTACGAAGTAACAGTTACTTTTGAATGACCCAGCCATTTAAGACAGCGTCAATAGTTTGATCAAAAGGTCACAGACCTCTACACCTATTCGCGACCAACTCAGGCGCACTGATTAACTCGAATTATCTAATAATCGAGAGCAGTTGCTAAAGTCCCCTATCATAGTCCTTCTGCCATGTAGATAAGGACGAAAATAACTTGATATGTATGAAAATTGAAGTGGCGTGATGTCTAATCGTGTGCAGTTGGCGTCGCCTGCGCAGATGCCTACTACGTTGTTAGTAATTGACTGTTTTTCTTTATATTTGTTTTTACAGCTGCGTTCACGGAAAACAATAGGACTGATTTCTTACCGAACACGTTTAATGTAAATTAATTAATAAATTGACATCTGTTTTGACATAAAACTACGCCGTATAAAACTACAGAAATAACTTTGTAGAAATACGGCTGTTTTTTTTTTTTACAGCACCTGAGAATTAGTTTATTCATTACTCGTATCTACTCGTAAAGAGTAGCGAAAAAGTCATATCTGTACATTGAATACTTTTGCATAATTTTGGGGTAGAAACCTTTGGGCCATGGGGACCAGAAGCGAGGCGACTTTTCCAAGAAAAGTCGCCTGGTCGACGCTTCTGGTGATCGGCGGGCTGGGGCCTACCTCGGACAGCGGACAGGACAGCGGTTGGTGGCATTACCTCGCAATCTAACGGGGTAATGCCACCAACCTGCTGGGGACCCTCCCCTGCGGGAACGATTTAAATTTTATTTTTATTTAATTTAGTCTATTTTGAATTTTATTTTCTTTGTAGTTAGTGTTTATTTTAAGGATTATTTATAATTTAGTTTTATTTATGTTATTTAAGTTTCTTGGTAATAAAAAATTGCATTTTTAATGAAATGGGTTATTAGAATAGAATAGAATATAAATGAATTAAATTGTCCCAAACACTAAAGGTACACAAAAAATTTCAACAAACAAGGCAGTTTGGTGACAAAAAGGCTCAGCGTATTACTGTGAGTGTGTATCTGCACGGCGCTGATTTTCAGCGTGTCCTTGTTCTCATGAACACAACAAGTTGAAGCAGGTACATATAAAGTTAAACAAAAATAAATACTAAAATTAAGATCATGCATTAATTATTTATAGGTATAAATACAGAATAAAAAACAAATATTATCCGTTGAACAAGATAAATAAAAATTACAATATACTGCAATGATATAATGTTAATGTTAATTTACAATATGTCTTGTTATATTAGTATTTATTTATTATTTTACTTGTTAGATTTTATTAGTATTTTGTACTTAGACGAAAAATACAATTTTTTTAATTTTCTAGATTTTGTCTGTACCGTTTTAATTCGAGAACTACACAACGGATTTAGATGCGGTGTTTTTAATTATGACATTTAGTGCTTTTTTTTTCCCGCTTGGTTATACCGCCAACATAATCGGCGCTTTTTTTTCCCGCTTGGTTATACCGCCAACATAATCGGCGCTTTTTTTTCCCGCTTGGTTATACCGCCAACATAATCGGCGCTTTTTTTCCCCGCTTGGTTATACCG
This sequence comes from Ypsolopha sequella, assembly GCA_934047225.1. Classification (NCBI taxonomy): domain Eukaryota; kingdom Metazoa; phylum Arthropoda; class Insecta; order Lepidoptera; family Ypsolophidae; genus Ypsolopha; species Ypsolopha sequella. Next base: position 2,380,773 of record OW204002.1, on the reverse strand, counting down.
CCAACATAATCGGCGCTTTTTTTTCCCGCTTGGTTATACCGCCAACATAATCGGCGCTTTTTTTCCCCGCTTGGTTATACCGCCAACATAATCGGCGCTTTTTTTTCCCGCTTGGTTATACCGCCAACATAATCGGCGCTTTTTTTCCCCGCTTGGTTATACCGCCAACATAATCGACGCTTTTTTTTCCCGCTTGGTTATACCGCCAACATAATCGGCGCTTTTTTTCCCCGCTTGGTTATACCGCCAACATAATCGGCGCTTTTTTTTCCCGCTTGGTTATACCGCCAACATAATCGGCGCTTTTTTTTCCAAAGCGGGTTTTATTCTGTAGCGATATGAGGTATGATGTTCTAGTTACATACTAATGGTAGTAGGTTCTAAAACACCACTCCGTTGGTATATGAAATGTCAATAAATATCTGAATTACATGGTGGATAAGGGTATTTAGAAATAAGATGACTACATTTTATATATATTTACATTTTTAATATATATATTTTTTTATTGTACAACGTGTAACAGAAAGGTGTAAGCATATTTGAGAGCTTATTCAGTCAATGGTATAGAACAACTTTTACTATGGAGCCAAACCGGAAATCTCAAAAAAAAAAACTGCCCTTCTATACATTTCGGCCGAGCGGCATTGCATTTTTCTATGAAACAGTCGATTTTTTTTTTTCGAGATACAGGGTTTGTTCCATACTAAAAGTTGTTCTGTATCATTGACTGAATAAGCTCTTCAAATATGGTTACACATTTCTGTTACACGTTTTATATATTATTATATTTCTTTTTCTGTTTTTTTTTTTACTGCTACGTATTCAAATCTTTTCATTAATACGATTTCGATACATAGCATGAACTATCAATCTATATCAATAAAAATGTACACTTGATTTTTGTAGACAATATTCATAATAATTAAAATTAAAATAAATTAAAGTTAAGTTTCCTAATGGTCTACCACGCTTCACCTCGAACAGTCGAGCATGTTCACGGACGCGCAGATCGAGTGGAATAAGGCCGGCCAAGACTAATGCAGAATGCAGTGATTCAGTCCTGTACGCCTTGCACAGTTTAGTGCAAACGTACGCTGTATGGTATTCAACTGTTTTTGTATCGTCAGTTTCTCAACAGCTGGTGCCCATGCACTAGCGGCGTATAATATTATATGCTCGATCACTGCTAAATATCACTATCACCACCTCCGGATTCATGTGGCGTTAGTGAACTTACAGGCTTAAATTAAGGCGCTACGAAAAAAAATCGACACTTTAGGAACTTGCATATCTACTTCATTAAATAATGTATTATTTTAATAAAATAGTATATTATTTTTGGATTCTTTTTCTAGGGACCTGTTAAAACAGAAACGCAATTGGAGAAACTCGGCTCGATAGAAATATTTATTGAAATGAGGTCCTTTACGACACCAATTCTCCTGGTCTGACAATTTAGAATGACATATGGACTGCAATTATGCAGATGGGTTTTCACGGTTTCTAGGACCTGGTGAAACGAAATTTTGATAGCATCTTTAGTACATTTTATATTAATAAATAACCGACTTTTTGCTATTTTTCCACGAATCCGTCCCTCTCGCGCTGAGTGTTTTTTCGCATATGGAGTAACAGGGACGCTAAAACTTTTAGATATCGCCTTAAGGGGTGTAGATAGAATAACCACACAGCCGAAAACTATCTATAACTGTAAGACACTTCCACGCAAGCGAAGTCGCGGGCAAAACATTGTTCATTAATAAAAGTTTGTCAAAAGAAAGTTATTATAATTTTACTACGTATCTAAAAAGTAAGAGGGGTCAAAGTAAAAAGTATTCTGTAAAAATTTCAACTGGCTATCTACAATTGCTGAAGCTGTAGACCCCTGTGACAGACGAACGGACGTACGGACAGATAGGGTCCCGTTTAGTATCCTTCGGCTACGGAACACTAAGAAACGACTCTCATACATTCAAAAAAACTCTTTTGTGCATGCCAGATCGGTTGGATTTAAACATGTCCTGGGCCCGTAGCATAGTGTTTATTCACGCGCGATGCGACTTAGTTGAATCACAAGTGCGAGCATGACACGATTGTTTTGCGACTAAACACCATGCTACGGGCCCTGCCATCTGTGCTATCTTTACTTGTTTATGAAAACAGTGTAGTTAAATAATAAATTGTCAGAAACGGGTTACCAGGTGTCAGGATTTTCAGGAATCTGTCAAGATTCCAGCCGGACTTTGAAAATGTCAGGACTTTTTGGATTATTCAGTAGTAGATCCTAAAACAAATCTTATTATTTACTCGTATGTTTTATTTATTGAACTTAATTTATTTAAATTATATAAAGCGGCGGCGGTAGCAGGTGGTACAGCTGATGCCGGGCTCGACTGTGGAGGTACCACCATCTTACTTGGAGACCCTCTCGAAGTAATTCGGGGGAGAGTAAAAGGACAACTTACAGGCAAAAAATCAGGAGGCCCACCATGCCTGGGACCGATGGATGGCGGTATATCCATCCCTAATACCCCTTATATGGAACAGACCGGTGACGGGCAGCGGCGTCACTGGTGCGAGGGTTCCGGCACCGCGCTCACCAACCCGCCTGCCCAGCGTGTGTGTGTATGGGCAATTCTTCCAGGATGACCGCTGGGAGAGGTAAAGTCCTGAAAAGGCTTATGTCCCGCAGTGGACGAACAAGGCTGATGGATGGATGATGATGGTGGTAGCTCAGGGGTAGAACGCTGGCCTCCTAATCTTGAGATCCAGGTTCATTCCCGGTCGGGCATACACCAATGAGTTTTTCGGAATTTATGTGCATAGTATTTGTTCTTACTTACCACTTGCTGAACGGTAAAGGAAATCATAAAATCAAAAAATTGCCCTAAAAAAGCGTGTATTGTGTCATAGGTGCCACAGTAAAACGTATTCTGTGAAAATTTCAACGGCTGAAGCTGTAGATCTGTGACAGACGGACAGACAGACAGCGGAGGCTTTGTAATAGGGTCCCGTTTGGCACCCTTCGGGTACGGAACCCCAAAAACGGCGACTAAAGAGGTGTCTAATCGTCGTACGCTCAGCACAGCCTTAATTGTCAGGATTTTTTTGTACAAATCAGGCTTTCGTCAGGACTTTTCAGTTTAACATCTGGTAACCAAGTAGGTAGATAAGCATGGAAGTACACTTTAGACCACAACTAACTGATGTCGTAATTAGGAATCTGCTGTCCAAACAAGCGTTGTCCTACCCAAAACCACCGCCCACTTATCCCGGCATTACCTTAATCCGTTCCGTTGGACAACATTCAACAATTCATTAAAAAGACAGAGCGGCACTAATTACGAATCCGTTTTGCCTTAACAAATTGAGCAACTGTTTGCAATTCCGTTCCTGAACTTAATAACATTCCAAAAACGCGACTGGATTAAAGCTGAAACTTTTGTTTTGTTAAAATTAACGTTGCTGTTGTCAAAGGAGCGCTAGTTGCGCTCTCTAGGGGCGACGGGCTGGGTCCCACATGTCTTGGGTTAGGACCCGACTAGTATATTTTTGCACGAAGGAGGAAACTACGGTTCGTTATAGTGGGAAATACGCCTTTACCTCCTATAGTGCATGAGTCATTTCACATTGTCGCGAACTTTTGAATGTTTTAATGTGAGACGGCTCATGTCCGTATCTATAATGTCAAATGCAAAACTTGAAATGACAATTTTACCAATGTTTGAAATTCAAAATGCTGTAATTTTGTCAATTTTGTTTCTTTTTATTTATAAACTTCAATATATAGAAAAAAAACATTTAAAATTAAAAGAAAAAGAAAAAGTTATTGTTCGATGTGGCCACCTTTAGCGCGGATAACAGCATCGAGTCTGTTCGAGAAGGCTTCACACGCTGCACGAATGTGGTCTGCTGATATTTTGTTCCATTCTCGGCGAAGAGCAATCTTTAAGGCGTCGACTGTCTCATATTTTTTTGCTGACACTTTGGCCTCTAGAATTGATCATATGGAAAAATCCATTGGGTTTATTAAGTCCGGCGAATATGGTGGCCATGGTTGCGAAGAAATGAAGCTCGGAACATTTTGTTGCAAAAAAAATTGGGGATTCACGGGCTTAGTGGGATGGTGCCAAGTCTTGCTGAAACGTCCAATGGTTTCTACCGAATTTCGTACGTGCCCAAGGTAACAAAGCATCGTTTAAAATCTTTTCACGGTAGATTTGCTGGTTTATCTTTGCACCCTGCTCAATGAAAACGAGAGGTGAACGTCCCGTAGCAGTTACCGCGGCCCAAACCATCACTGATGCTGGTGCTTGCTTTCGCAGAGCAATTCGTTGGTCTAAATTGTCGTTTGATTTACACTTTAACCATACGCGATCATTTTGTTTGTTTAAATATTGCTGAACCGTAAAAATTTTTTCATCGGAAAATACCAAATTTTCAAGCTTGCTATCAACGTGCAAGTGCTTTAACTCCTTAGCTCTTTCTAGGCGAACTGCCTTTTGTGCAAGTGTCAAGTCTTGCACTTTTTGTATTTTGTAAGGCTTTATTTGTAGTTTATTTTTTAATATGCGTCCTATGCTCCGGGCAGATACATTAAGACATTTCGCCAATTTAACTGTGCAAAATTCAAAATTCAAAAAGTTTATTTTGCAAAGTAGGTATATATAATACACGTTTCACAAGTCAAATTTTAATCTTATAAAAATATATGTAATAAAATAATAAATGTACATGAACTACTTAGATTAAATGTTTTTTTAATTTATGTAGCAATATATATACGATTAAAATTATAGGTAAAATATTATTATACAAGGTGAAATCCAATCAACCGCCCGAACCCATACCGGAGACCCGGCCAGGGACCAGGAACAGGTTCAATGATCACCAACTTTGTCGTGGATTTCGTTCAATTCTAGCCTTTACCTTTCGAACCATTTCTGATGATGTTGTCCACCTCCATGGCGTTTCTTGATGCTACCCGTATCATTGTAACGCGTGATGGTCCGATACACAAACATTTCGTCGTAGCGCTTTAACAATGGCTGGTTGCGATTTTCCAGCCAAATACAAAGTAATGACACTGTGGCGTTTGAATTCCATCTGGATAACTTTTTTTAGCAGCGACGAAAAACAATGAGCTTCTGTATGTTTAGGAACAATACAATAGACTTACGACTGGGAAAACATGGGCGCCATATTGTAAACAGTTTGGTTGCTATAGCAACTTAAAGTTGGTAACACTTCGAGTGCCTACCCTTGTGTATAAATATACTATATTTCTGATAGGTCCGTTTTAGAAAAAATACAAAAACTTTAAGTTCGTATGATAGAAAAAAATTACGAAATTAACCTCTAAGTTTATGTTTTTTGGGTGATAAAGGGCCATCCTAAATCATACAGCCGATTTAGAATATTTTACGAATATCATTTAGAAGCCAATTCAGTTTTTTGTGAGCGCGTGATTCTTGGTGGTCGTAATAGATACCACGGCTGAAAATGCCTTTTTTTAAACTAAAAGGAAACGTCAAAGAGTTCGGTTCTGGTAGATGCGAAATGTAGTGGTCAATCTGACTTTACAACCACATTTTCCACTTTCACGAACTGTCAGTTTAATCCTTAATGCAAAAAAATATACTTTAGATGATATTAAGGGAAGAGGGCCAGTGTTTGATGCTATACAACACAATGTGTCGTCTTATTTGCACGCTAATGCATTAAATCGAATCAAAATAAAAATAAGTTTATGTTTAGCCTAACCTTTCTATCCGTCTTCAAATTTTGGGTTATGAATATGTTTAAAAAATACAATTAACATTATATATTTATATAAAAACACTTATTAGAATAATTATTTCCAGATATCTTTCGACATAGTTTATAGTCGGCGTCAGTGGAATTGGTACAATTAATATACTATGTTAAAATGTCATAAAATTAAGTGAATGATTGACAGACAAATGAGAGACAAAAGGAAAAAATAAAATAAAAAAATTAAAAAGTATATACAGGTGGAAAAAATTCAAGGGCCCTGGAGAGGAACTACCTTAAATACTTTAGTTAGCTCATTCCACTGAAAGGAAACATTCCTTTATTTAAAAAAAAAAACAAATCTGCATTCAAAGACCCTCTAAAATTTGCTTGTCACACCCGGGAACTGAACCAAATAAAAAAAAAACCAGTATATACTTATTTATTTTATTTTATTTTATTTTTTTCTTTTGTCTCTCATTTTTCTGTCAATCATCCACTTCATTTTATGACATTTTAACATAGTATATTAATTGTACCAATTCCACTGACGCCGACTATAAAATATGTCGAAATATATCTGGAAATAACTATTTTAATAAGTGTTTTTATATAAATATATAATGTTAACTGAATAAAAAAAACAAATAAGTTATATTTAATATTTAATTTTAAAAATAAAGAAACCTTTTAGTGTAAGTATCGGTCCCGTTTTCAAATGAACTTTTCCGAAATAAAACTTTTGATACATTGATCGATTGATTTGTACATCTGCCGGTTTTTCACAGCTGCTACCTGACCCTTTCCTGTATGCTGCATTTTGTATGGCCAATGTAAGAACTTCTACACCTGCATTGTATCTCATCGACATCTGGATTATGAAAAGGAATCACATCCTTTGGTGTGCGTAAATGGCTCTTCGCTTTGGATAACGGAGTATATACGAGTACAGTTTTATTGGAATATTTATTTAATACTGTTCCTATCTTATCCGTAATACCTTTGATATAGGGCATAAACACTGGTTTTCTTTTAACTTCAAGACCTTTCCCTTTTTTGGTCTTGGATGTCGCCTCTTTATCTGATATCCGTTTTATCTGAGTACCTCCTGAACATGTGACAGCTCATATTTAAGATGGCCAGGGTCACAGAGTTCGTAAAAAGGAAAAAAAAATATCGTGGTACACCCGATTATATATATTATAATGTGATTGAAACGCGAGAGTTTAAAGTTATAAAATGAGATCAAGTAATAGTTTGTATAAATACGCTTTAGTTATGAATTAAAGTTAAACAGTGTAACATTATACATAAACTTGCACATCATTCGTTCCTAATAATAAACGTACTTAAATAATTTTTAGTTTCAGTAATAATGGATATATTTTTTTATCTTTATTATATATTGTTTGTTGCCTGTTTTATTTGTTAGATATCTTCTGAAGGCACCAACATTCAAATTTCCGTCTGCAATGTTTTTGGGTTCATTAGTCAAAACAACTTATTAGCTGAACTTCTAAGCAAAAAAACATTTATACGAGTAGCAAAATGAGGAAAAACCTCCTTTCCCGTAAAATTTTCATGATCTTTAGGTGGTTGTTTATGAGCTAGTAAGGACCTCTTATTTTTGAACTGGATACTTCTATGTTCGCATTTCGTATTGGGGGGCCTGTTCAGAACTTGTTCCTCACTTCCATGATCGACTTCACGAAAGAATGCCGCGGATCAAGGCATTTCTTTTACTTTTTCTTTTACTCGCCTACCGAATTTAATGTCATTCCTATCAACGATATTCGAGTTATCGTTGGACAAACATTCATTAATACGTACAAACAAACGCCGGATTGTTGAAGTAGACTCAGAGAACTTCGCTCACTTCCCTCGCTCGTTCAATAATTTAAGTTTGTATCTCTGACACAACCCGCTGCTTTTTTGAACGAGTGAGCGTACTGTGGTGAAGCGAACGAAGTTCTCTGAGTCTACTTGAACAATCCGACGTTTTTATGTATGTTTGTCCGAAGATAACTCGAGTATCATTGATCGGAACGTCATGAAATTTAGCAGGCGAGTATTTTAAATTCTAAAATGAGCCAAATTGGTCAAGATCGAATCGTGAGTTCACAGTTCGAGGCAAACTACTAGTATTTAAGAAGATGCATTTTTTAGCAAATCGGGTCAAATCAAGGTTCAACGGGGAACCCCGAAATTGCCACAAATAAAATGACCCAATGCTAGTTTTAGAAGAATAGTCGTATGAGGTGCATAGCGCAGTCGAAACCCATGCGGAGCGGTTAAAATTAAATTCCCTTGCGCTCTCGAGTGCGCGCCAAAAATAACAAAAGTAAACAAATAGAGTAGGGCTGGAAATTAGCAGCTCGTTATTTTTCAGTTTCTGCTACAAGCTGTAACGGCTTCTTAAGTTATTGAAAATGGAAAAAAGGGCTGGTATTACATGGTGTATAGGATTATGCCGGTTTAATCTGAGTAACTTTTTTGTTTTGTTCGAAATAAATAAATAATCTTATGAATTTGGCTGAATCAACCAGTCACCTTATATGAAAATTGTTCCGAATGTATTTATTTATAAAATTTTATATTGTTAACCATCGAAATGTTGTTACCTATCTTGTTTACTCTGTGTGTTCTGTTGGTACGAGTGATGATGATGATGTTGTCCTCCTCAACATATCCGTCGATGGCGACCACTATTGTTTCCTGGCATGAGCTCGGATGTGGCCGGAAAATCCGAGTTTCGTCAAAAATATCCTGTCACACGAAATACATTGCAGTTGTCCACTTGAGTTGTATGTTTAGGGTTTGGGGCTTGCTACCGGACTATTAATCCAGTGACTTGACAGTGATTAATTTCACAGTTCACACTCAGCAACACGTCTAACACCCTCTAAGGGATTTATGTCGTGACGATATAATATTACCTGTCTTTATACACACAGTGTTACCTAAAACCAATTTCCAGCAACACCTTTCAGGACATCACTAGTTCAAACGCAACTGCACCTATGCAAATGCAGATTTCGCTTACGTATAAATTCAACGGCTACAGTCTCATTCTGTTTACACTATACATTTTCACAAACCTACACATCAATTAGAATTCAACCTTATAACCTTCTGTTAAGACTAAAATTTAATTAAACTGTATTCCGATTTTGGTTGGTTCCCTTCGCTCTTATGATTATTTATGGCTGTACTCAAAACTGAGCGTTTTGGATAACGATTTATGGTTGTTTATAGAATGGCGCCCAAATGTATGGGCAAATGAGCAGTAAATTCTCTATAGAGTTTAGGTAATCGGTTTTCTGGGCGGTTTTGAGGATATTTTATGATAATCTTTTCCAAATACGTACAATAACAGAGCGGTCTGATAACTTCAATAAAGTGGCTTTGTCTATTTCATTGCTATTCCTTTTCAACGTTATTGGAAATAAACGCATCTGTCATAGGTGCCATCACTCGATGGCGCTACTTTACCTCAGTAAAATTTTTAATCCACTCGCTAGATCAGTTTGTCTTTACAAAAACTTGCTAGTTAAGTTAGTCCAACAAAAATTTTCTGTTAAAATTAGGGGCTTCCCAAATATATTTATTTATATGTAAACCTAACAGTTCTTCCACGCCCCGCTTTGCTTTGCTCGTCGTCGCACCTATTTTGACTTTTAGTTGAATGACCTTCGTAATTGTTTTGTATCTAATTTTTTCGTGAATAATATATTAAGCAAAATAATCCCATATAATCGCATAAGTAGATCGGCATAATTCGGTTTTCATCAAATGCGCTTTTTTGCGAAATAGCAGTTTACGCCAGCATACGAAGACGTCGACATAAATACTGAATATAATATGGATACGACTTAAGGCGATTACCATCGCCAAATTAGCAGCTCGATATTTGTCAGAACGAATATCAACGGAAGCGACATTGAAATAACGTTAATATCAGCGCGCAATGCATAGTGGCTGTTACGACGCTCGCTTCGTCTTTGATAGGGCGAAATAAGAGAAAGTTATACTTTTCACGTGGACGTGATTGTTCGATTGAATAATCCTATGTTATGTTTATAGCTATCAAATTTATCTATTTATCAAAGCATAAATGAATTTAATCGGCCAAGCCACGTAGGAGCAGTAGGAAATTCAAGCAAAAAAACACTATTTAGTAAATAAATTTTTTCATGTAGAAGTTTTGGTGGTATGAAAAAGAAAAATGTTGCATATGTTTTCTAAGAGCTGAAATCTTCATAATACATTTTTTCATTATTTTTGGTTTGGCCGTAAACGAGGGGTAGGCTTTAGAAAGTACCCATTTGGCAATAGTAAATTTTCAAAGCCGTGAAATTATAATTTCACTGGGTTAGGTTAGGTTAATTTATAAAAACCTAACAAAAAACACTTTGACATTATAATCATAATTTCACGGCTTTGACAATTTACCTGTAACAGATATCTGTGGAAACACTAAACATAAAGCAGTTTTTATAGTGATTCCAAAGGATTATTGACAAACCTGTTAGTCGAGTCAGGTTAAATAAAATATGAAAAAAGTTATAAAATCAAAGGGAAAACCATAGACCCGGTTCAAAGAAAACCCAGTTATTAAAAGGCAACAAAAGTACAGGTTAGATTTATCGCGTGCAATGTAGAAAATTAAATGAAAACTAACACGCGAACTGAATGTGTCTCTCAGTTATGATTGCCTCACAATTTATTTTGTAACCAGTCAAAGTTTGTAACTATGTGATGAAAAAATAAAATACAAAAAAGCCATGTCTTGCTAAGTATGTTACGGATATTCACAACCGCAGGTAGAGTAATGGGGATCCCCAGGCAAAGCCAATTACAGATGTCGCTGGCATAGGTCCGGCCAATAAATACTACGGTCCGGTTATGTCAAACTTTGTTGTTGTGTGTGTTCCGGTTTTCCTACTGTTATTCTCTAATACACGGGTTCTTAAACTTTTGGTAGTCACGAACCCCTTGGAAAATTAAAAAAAATTATGGACCCCTTCCAAACCTAATTACAGAGAAAACAATTACTACTTTTTAATAAATAAAAAAATATATAAAGTAATAATGTTTTAAGCTTACATTCCCATTGAATCGAGCACGAACAATCACGAAAAGCAATATTTACTTCCACTTGTCACTAAAAAGTAACAAAGGTTTGTTTGTAAAGTTTTTTGTATTTTAAATACAAATGTAATGTTATATAGCATAATGTTTTATTCATATTGATAGTATCAATACATATTTTCATTTTCACTAGCGCGGTATAGACACAATAGCGCTGTGCGGCGTTTGGTATCAAACATCATGCCACGGACCCCAGCACTCACGCTACGGACCCCAGTTTCTCTAATATCTTGCGTTTTATTTACTTCCTCTTATCACCTGTATTCCAATAAGTTGTATATTTGTTATTGTTTTTATGTTTTACATTTTTTATACGGGGTTTTTCGGGAATAAATAAACACTATTATTATAGAAACCTGGTACGGCATATAATTCCAAGAATATAATCGTAAATCACAAAAACTAGACATTTTCTATCTGGAATTCAATTAAACACTTCCATCCATCCATCAGCCTAGTTCGTCCACTGCTGGACATAGCCTTTCCAGGACTTTGCCACTCCCGGCTGTCATTCTGGAAGAATTGCCCATACTCACACACGCTGGGCAGGCGGGTTGGTGAGCGCGGTGCCGGAACCCTCGCACCAGTGACGCCGCTGCCCGTCACCAGTCTGTTCCATATAAGGCCCGGCTATTAGGGATGGATATACCGCCATCCATCGGTCCCAGGCATGGTGGGTCACCTAGTTACTTACTTACTAAAATGAAATTAAACTATAATATAAATAAATATGGATACTTGGCACCGCAAAATCTGCATTACAGGTGCCAAACAAGATCTGCATTACAGGTGCCTAACAAAAAGACTCAACGTTCAACTTAAAAAAGTATGTACAAGTAGTGACGAATGACTTTCCAACGACCTTCAAACATCACTCCACATGACAGTACAAACGCTGCGTTGCCCTGAATCCATCAGTCAATAACACTCGCAAAGTAACAGAAATACCTCATTTCGCAACAAACACTCAAATTATAATGCACTCAAAGACAAACAGAAATCAGCAGTGTCGTTGCACTGAGAGGATACAGCCAAGTTGTGGGATGAAACGAGGTTAAAGGGTCCAGTAGCTATCTTTCTGATTACATTTTTTTTTTACTTTTTGGCCCTAAAATAAAACAGAAATACTAAAATCCGGCCAAGTACGAGTCGGACTCGCGCACGAAGGGTTCCATACCATTATCTATCAAAACGGTAAAAAAACATGTCTGTTGTATGGGAGCCCCCTCAAATATTTATTTTATTCTGTTTTTTAGTATTTTTTGTTATAGCGGCAACAGAAATACATCATCTGTGAAAATTTCAACTGTCTATCACGGTTCATGAGATAAAGCCTGGTGACAGACAGACAAATAGACAGACAGACAGACGGACAGCGGAGTCTTAGTAATAGGGTCCCGTTGGTTATACTTTGGGTATGAAACCCTAAAAACGACTAAAAAGGAAACAAAAACACATTATGAAAAAAAAAAAAAAGGAAATTAGAATAAGTGTAAATATATTTATTATGCAAGTATAATAAATAAAGAAAGAAGTACCAATTCAGCAAGAATAAATTCCATAGAACATTGATGAGCAACAATCATCAGCCTCGCCACGCCAGGGTGGGGATCAGTACAAACTCTCCTTGTACCTAATACGTATAATAAACCCCTTTTTTTGATACGCATATTATAAATTCTATAGAGGAACCCTAAATCCCATACAAACAGCTAATCAGCGGGCTTTGAACGCGGAAAAGTGTGTCATTTTCAATGCAGCTACTGACGTTCCGTTACATACAAGTTAACGAGAACGTTCCGATTTGTATGAAAATATATAATTATTTGCTGGTCCTTTCCTGTCAGTGACAGTATTGTACTGCGTTTCCATTAGACAGTACGATTTGTTTTGATACTGGCCTTATGCAAGACTTATCGGCGACAGAGGGCGGCCTCGATAGCGGGAAGATGGCAGACCAGCGGCAATAGCCTCCTAGCCGTAGTTGCCAACAGGGACTCTACCGCGTAATTCTCATTTTTATCAACTTCAAGCAAATGCATGCGAAATTCAACTCGTGCAAAAGAGATGGCATGTTAGGCGGGCGTCGTCGCACGCACGTCAAATTTCAATCTCAAGATGATGTTGATTAAAATGAGAATTACGCGGTAGACCCACAGGTCAGATGGGCCGTTCCAGTGGCATTGGGCGGCTTTGCATACACCCATATTTCAGGCTTGGGGTAGATGAGATATGAGTGTAAAAATCTTTTAACTTTTTAATATTAGAATTTTAATGTACAGTAGTGGCTCATATTATTAGAGCCACACAAAAAAAAATTGTATTTTGAGTGTAGGATGAAATAAAACCAACATATAAATATTTTTATGATGAGATTTAATTCGCGTATGAATTATTTACTACAATTATACTTTAATGCAAAATAAAATAATGAAAGCAAGAAGAAATCATGAAAAAGAAATAAAAATAATTAATATTTTGTGACACCACCCTTTGCAGCAATCACCGCTTCAACCCTTCTGGGCATACTCTCAATGCATTTTGAGCAATTTTCTTTTATGGAGTCAACCCTGTGCCATACTTCTATCAAGCGCTCTATTAATTGGCGTTTGTTGGTGATGTATTCCCTAGAAATTTCACGTTTCATCAGCTCCCAGAGGTTTTCAATAGGGTTGAGATCTGGTGAATTCCCAGGCCAGTTCAGAACGTTAATTTTCTTTTCAGCAAGGAATTTTGTCACCTTTTTTGCCTTGTGGCAGGGTGCAGAGTCATGCATAAAGGTGAAATCACCATTCGAAAACCATTCCTGGACCTGGGGCAGCATCTTGATTTCAAGTACCTTGATGTATTGGTCCTGTCGCATGGTGCCTTCTACGATGTACAGCCGCCCCGTGCCCTGACTGCTGATCACAGACCATACCATTATGCTAAGAGGATGCTTCACTCGCTGTACGATGCATTCCTCTTTAAATTTCTCATCAGGCCTTCTTCTAACAAATTGAGACTTGTCCATTAAAATCTGCACTGTTGACTCATCCGAAAAACAAACCTGAAAAAAAAAAACAATTTTATTGCACCACAATTTCAAATCATAAAACCTAGCCTTTATAATCAGCTAATGTACGGAACACTACGTATTAACAATTGTGTACCAACTCACTTTATTCCAGTCATCAACAGTCCAGTTTCTGTGTTCTTTTGCCCATTTGAGGCGCTTTTGTTTATATGTAATAAAATTGGGCAACTTAATTGTGAAATTCAATATTTAAGCAGGTGGCTCTAATAATTTGAGCCACCACTGTACATAGTGATAGTAATGCAATTTTTATTTATGTTTTGTATATTTATTTATTTTTATTATGATTTAATTTTAATTTGGTATTCTTATAACTTTGTATAGACAGATATAAAATTAAATTTTATATTTATATTTAAATGTATAAATGTAGTTTAATAAAATAAAATGCAAGTTAATGTGAAATATATTTCGGGCCCTATCGTGGGTCCGGCATCAGTCACAATGTCACAATGTGACTGATGCTGGCCCCAGGAAAAGGCCCGAAATATATCTAACAATAACTTGCATTTTATTTTATTAAGTGTAGATACATTTGAAGACAAACTAGTCAATTAATAACGTTTATTTATATTTATATTCAAAAATATAATTTTTTAAATATTTTAATCTGAAATAAATGATTTGATGATGATTGTCTATGACCTACATTGAAACTTGAACTTGAATTTTTAATATTGATGGATGGTGTATTTTTAAAACCTTGCATACTAATAAAAACTTTCAAATATAATCTCTACTTACCAAAATGCTATTTACACATACGGGTTAACTTTCTTTCTGTGTTTCTTGACTGCGATGATATAAAATTAATTTGTACATCCATGCGATGAATAAATCATCAGATGTTCAAAATATGTAAATTTATTTATATTATAGCCAAAGACAGGAATGACAAAAAAAATGTAAAAAGCAAAAACATTTGTGCTTCATTTAAAATCAAAGGCTAATGGAAACGCTCACTCGTAACGGTGGTGCATTGTCCGTGATGGACAAATGATTGCCAATTTTTTTTTTCTCTCAGTTTTTTTTTCGCATAAAAGAGTTCACTGCGAATGATAAACACTGGGTCACGTTTCCGAGAACCGGGCGTTTTGTATAAAGGCTGACAGTTTCACTTGCATGGTGCATGAACGAATTTTTATCTTATTTGAAGGGTTCCGCACCTCGTCATATAGGATCACTTTGTTATCCGCATGTCTATTTTTACGCAAAGTTTAGCACGTTGCCATTGCATAATTTTCATCTATACTGGAAATGAAAAAAAAGGGAAATACAGACGTCGCTCATGTAAAGAAAACTAAGTTTATACACTTTTCTACAAATAAACAGTTACCGTTTCATGGAAAACAGTTTTTACCTGAAACTTTTCACAAAATCGGCGCTTTTTGAATATCTCGCCATCTTGCACTTCTTGATGAGAGATGGGTCGAAATGCGATGTGGGAGTAAAGAGAAACATATACAAAGATGTGTGCAAAGTTTCATTGAGATCAAAGCCATCAGGACGTCACAAACACCTAAAGCATGTATAGTATATGGCAGCTTTGTGGGAGGCCCACATTAACGCAATAAGTAACGGCCTTTCAAAGCGTATTTCATACAAAAAAATCCAATTAAATGTCTATCATCAAAACCTATAATGGTACTTTATGGTCTTGATATTTGGCACGAAGGGAGGGCCTTAAGCTCAATTGAAGTAAGTTCAATATATTGACGAAATGTGAAATAATACTTGACCTACTGAATTTTGAAGTTTATTTGATACAATTGGTATGAATGTAAATCCTTTATAAGAGTTAAGTAATTATTAATACTTATATAATCTACTCACAAAAACAATAATATACATATAAAGGTATCTACATATTTTATACATAACAATAGGTACATAGGTAATTACACTTTGTAGGTAATGATAAGTTTTGTAATATTGTTCAAATTATTCGCTTCTTCTAACATGGTACGGAAACCTCAGGGCGCGAGTTCTATTTCGCACTTGACTGATGTTTTGGCAAGGTAAAGCTATTAGGGTTCCGTAATAATGCAATTGAAAGGGATTGTATAATAATGCTGTTATGGGCCATTGGTTCCGGATGTGTATGGAAATGGATATTTTATTGGTGTTTAAAATGTAATCGATACGATATTCAAATTAAGGGTGATTCATGAAGGGTCCTTCCTTTTAAGGCCGGGGCACCGTTTGGTTCCTTTGTATCGTGATTTGAAACGGTTTCAAAGCAGGTAAAATTAATTGTGGCATTTGTTAAAAGGCCGCCCAATATGGAAACTGGGTTTTGAAAACCCGTTGTAAGTTAGCTGATAAAAGATGTGTCATCTGAAGCTTTAACCCTTTGTTAGGCTCTGGCTATATCAAAAATATTGGTACCATATCTATTTTTCTTTAACTCTTGTACACGGTTTAAGGGGCTTAGTGCACACAGCCGATTTGAGGGGCTCAGTGTACACAGCCGATTTTTGCATGCTGCACCTATTCTGCGGTCTGCGTTCTACAGTCCATCCATCCATCCATCAGCCTAGTTCGTCCACTGCTGGACATAAGCCTTTCCAGGACTTCGCCACTCCCGGCGGTCATCCTGGAAGAATTGCCCATACTCACACACGCTGGGCAGGCGGGTTGGTGAGCGCGGTGCCGGTACCCTCGCACCAGTGACGCCACTGCCCGTCACCAGCCTGTTCCATATAAGGCCCGGCTATGAGGGATGGATATACCGCCATCCATCGGTCCCAGGCATGGTGGGCCTCTTGGTTTTTTGCCTTGTGAGCTGTCCTCTTACTCTCCCCCGAATTACTTCGAGGGGGTCTCCAAGTAAGATGGTGGTACCTCCACAGTCGAGCCCGGCATCAGCTCTACCACCTTGTGAACATAAAAATTTAAATTATTGTGGCCTGTTTGTGTTCCTGCGCATGTCTTGTTATGTTTATTACGACATAGAAATACGCAGTATATTATATACCTATATTACATTGACATTTTTTAATAGTTTATTATTTATTTGATGTTTCAAATATAAATTAGGACAATTGTGCAAGGTACAAATAAAACCGGCCAAGTGCGTGTGGGGCCACGCGCTTTGTAGGGTTCCGTTGTTGCCTGTCACAATTTGTGGACTTAGAAGGTTCATAAACCTATATTTTACTACCTGTTTTACACAACTTACAACTTTACAAGTAATGGAAATCTGTAGTCCCTGCCTGCCCCTCTGGGAGATAATTAAATTAGTTTCTGAATAAGGCGATATGTAAAAGTTTCAGCGTCCCTGTTACTCCATATGCGAAAAAACTCTCAGTGTGAAAAGGATGGATTCGTGGAAAAGTAGCAAAAAGTCGGTTTTTTATTAATATAAAATGTACTAAAGTTGCTATCAAAATTTCGTTTAACCAGGTCCTAGATACTGTTAAAACCCATCTAATAAAATATAATTGTAGTCCATATGTCATTCTAAATTGTCTAACCAGGAGAATTGGTGTCAAAAAAGACCTCATTTCAATAAATATTTCTATCGAGCCGAATTTCTCCAATCGAGTTTCTGTTTTAATAGATCCCTAGAAAAAGATTTCAAAAATAACATACTATTTTATCAAAATAATACATTATTTACTGAAGTAGATATGCAAGTTCTTAAAGTGTAGATTTTTTTTCCGTAGCGCCTTAATTTCGAGTATGAAATAATAATAATTATTATAATAATTAGAGTATTCAAAGCAATGAGTTACGCAATAAAAGCATATAATCTCAGTTAATGAGAACTGTGAATTTCTTAACTGTCTGATGCAACAGGTATTGTAGCGACTACAGCGCCTTCTGTTCAGAACGAGCAAGGCGTGAAATCACATAACGCCCTCGTGAACGTTCAGTCTGTGCATTACAAGCTGGTATATCAAGTAGATACAAAAAAAATCGGTGTACAGATATGGTGGAAAAATTCGTCGTTCCAGATACGAACCTCGGTAGCGCAGTCGGTAGCGCGCCTGTCATGTAAGAAGGAGGTAGCAGTTTCAGATCCTGGTCCGAGGAATGTTTTCAAAATATTTGTATTTTTAAATTTGTTCAAGTTTGTAATACACTCTAATAATAATTATATAATACTTGACCAAAATATATGGAACACCCGATTATTCAACTGCTCGTGATTTAATGGTTGGCTTCATTGTAAAAAGAAAACGTATAGGCTATCTGTACTTTTCGACTTATGAGCGATTATAAGTACAGCCAAAATTAATCAATTTGTTCAAATACATACATCAATTTATTGCAAATTTCAATGAAAGCATGCAGAGTTAACCCTGCGACTGCGACGGTACGAATGCAACTATTAAACAGTACATTGAGCAATAACAAGAGCCAGGCAGAAATGCGAAAGAGATTAATATCGCCCGCAGTGAGTAGGCATTCCTCGCGGCGCGTGAGCGGGCGCAGCTTACTGGGAGCTGAGATGTCGAAGCTAGCGACGCTATATACAGGTAGCATTCAAGTCTGAAAAAGAAGTCTTTGTCTGTTTTATTTTTTGACTTTCAATATTTTATGCAAGACATTATTAATAGAAATTTTATAAAATAAAATTTAAGAATTAGTTTTGTCCGATTGTTTTCAAACCCATTTTAGCTTTTAGGTTTTTTTTTAAACCATGTTTTTTTTTCATTTCTTTACATCACTTCGCCTGGAAATAAAGGGGAAAGTCGCTTTTTTCAAAACTTCAGTACATTTATATCCTCGAAACAGTGCTTTAAAATTTAATAACGTTTTGAGGAACTTCTGTTTTCGAACTCATTTATGACAGGTGATAAAAATTTAAAGAAATAGTCGTAATTTAAATATGGTGGAAATTAAATATATGGACAGATATGGGGGCTGCTTAGATACATAATTGATGATGATGATGTCATCGTGGCCGATTTCAACTATAACTCATGCCAAATTACAGCTTTCTAGTACTAATAGTCTCTAAGCTAAGCCGCGGACAGACAGACAGACAAGCGGACATGGCGAAACTATAAGGGTTCCTTGTTGTTGACTATGGAACCCTGAAAATTGGATTAAAATGATCAGATTCCTATGGTTTCTATTTCAACTACTTAATATCGTTGACTTGGACTAAAGGCCACTCCACATTCTCGGCAAGACTCTCGCCATGAAGGGGACAAGGCCATATGAGTAAAGGAGATAGACTCTATTGCGTTTCATCTTACTCGTATAGTTTTGTCCCCTTCAGGCGAGAGTCTCGCCGAGAATGTGGAGTGACTTTAACTTCTGTTAAACGGAAGAGCTTCGTTGGTGTGCTCTTATATGACTTTTATTTTACCCTAACTTGCTATTACAGCAAATTAGGGTATAAAAGAAGTCATATAGTTTTCTAATTCTTTAGTGGAAATCACATCAACTTATGCACATTGTACATGACTTTGTACCTATCTTTTATCCTTCACTTTAGGGGCTTATTTTGTGCTGCAAGTGTATAATAGCTTGATGTGATCTCCACTGTACGTTATATTCGAAGACGGTCTACTTTTTAGGTCTTCGCGTCTTTGGTCGAGATCGCGCCTTCTCTAATCGTCAAAGATAAATAGAACATAGATAGAATATAGCTTGCAGTAAACACACAGCTTTACCTATACATGCGACGATGCGTGTGACAGTTGAGCTTCTGCCAAAAATTTCAACACGAGCAAACTGACGTCCAGCGGGATATAGCCAAAAGGGAATACCTCTCAGATACCATTTTAGATATGGATTCTTGAGCATATTTCAGAGAATCTTACTTGACTTCGGAAATCTGGAGGAAATATGGCTTTGAAATTGTCCCGGTTAGGTTGCTGCTTATTGGTCTATAGTATGTACTATCGGTATCAGAGTATGATGCCGATAGTACATACTATAGACCAAAACAGCAACCTAACCGGTACAATCAGAGATAGTGTAGAAAATGAAAATGTCGAGGATTAATTAAAACATACATAATAATAATAAAGGCGTAGGGATGTGACGACCCCATCGCCCTCTGGTACGTCCAGTACGTCCAGTGCAATCAGTCATCGCAGGGCGGCTTGTGGCGAGCCGATGGTGAGTGGCGACACCACGGACCCTACCTCCAGGGGACACTATCACACATGCGCTTACACACACACATACACGCAGCAACACACCCCCTGCCTCTGCGCTTGCTTTAACCAGCCGGCCAGATTGGAGATGCAAGAGCGGAACCTATGCTCCAGGTTGGAAGTGTAAAATGTCATAACGCCGGAGGCCTCCGTGGATGCAGCCATCTCACATTTAGATTAAATGGTACCAAAGGCCTCTTCAATGTTGGCTTCGGCCCCATGAATGCCTTTCAAATGACCGGGTCCCTATGGGCCCGTGACAGAAAAGTGTACCTACATAATAATAATAATATAATAATAATATAATTTTATTTCAGACCAAGTCCATATTTTGTTAGTAACAGAATTGCTTAAAAACTATATTAGTACACATATTTACACTTGAAAACCTTATTTAATGTTAAACATTGCAGCTCTGGACCCCATATGTAAGAATTATTGCCGCACAACTGGACAATCCATCCGATCCAGTATGGTGTTGAGAAGGCTGTTGGGACTGTCTCTCACGCGCCGCATCAGGGAGGCCACTCTCTTGCGCAATATTGACTCCCAGCTGTCAATACGAGCCTCGGTAAACATGCCTGATGCGCTGCAAAAGTGAGCCAGCCCCATCAACATCCTCAAACCATTATTATATTGGACTCGCAGAGCACTGAGCGATTTGCGAGTACAGCCCACCCACAGACTTATAACAATATACTATTTTTTATTTAGTAAGAGGTGTGCGCCTGCTTCGATATTCTGCAGCTATATCTTCATATAAATAAAATTAAAATATATAAAATAATAATTAATATATTTTTTTTTTTGTTGATTTTGCTAGTCTCTAAAAGAGTAGTTTTTGTTCTTGAATTATGAGAAGCCTTAAAAGGAAATATATTTTAAAGGCAATTTGAAAATCTAGAATAAAGCTTAAATTTTACAACTTCAATAGTTAAATTATTTAATGTCAATAATAATTATATTTTAGATTATGTTTATTTTGCGAAATCCATCGCTATGAATACTGGCCCGGGGAATTTTTTCAAATTCTTGTCTTTGGATTTGTTTCTGATTGATATTTTCTAGTTTGTAATGCACTCTAAATAATATTAATTATATTTTACTTCAGCGACATATTTTATTTAAAAAACATCATGAGGTTTATTAACAATTACAAAACATACTATGTGTTAAAATAAAATTCAAAATCAGTCACTCAATAGTATATTACCAAGTGGAACAAGATACCAAATATAGTCTAATTCTATAAAGTCTTTAGCATGAAACAAATATAGTCTAATTCTATAAAGTCTTTAGCATGAAACAAATATAGTCTAATTCTTTAAAGTCTTTAGCATGAAACAAATATAGTCTAATTCTATAAAGTCTTTAGCATGAAACAAATATAGTCTAATTCTATAAAGTCCTTAGCATGAAACAAATGCAAACAAATAAAAACAAATACTTCCTGAATAAACAAATAACTAATACCCTTTTCACCTGAAAGACTCTTTTATATGAACTTACGTGAATATTCTATCATGATGGACGTACACCAGAAAGACAAATGAGGGTCAAAATAACGGTTACAGAGTTGTTGATGCTAGTAAAAAAGTTAAGTATATTCTTGTAAGAGCTATCTTGGAAGTTTATTTTGTATGTAAAATAAAACTGATTCCAAAATCTGAAAAATTTGCACGGAAAGTTTCGTTTGATAATGATTTTAAATTAAAACTGATTCGATCCACAATTTTGCCTGCTATTTATTTTTTAACCATTTTTTTATTCATAATTAAAAGTTAGTTCATTTAATAATGATTTTTTTTATAATATGACGGCGTATTCTTTCATCACAAAGTTTATGCTTTTAGAGTTTACTATTTAATAGCATCTATATTCTTGTTTGACTGCAATCTTAATATTTAAATAATAAATAGGTATTTCACAAAAAAGCTTTTTGATACCTGCTCTAATATTCTTCAAAATAACTCGGAACTGCGCTTTTCCTCACAGAAAAAATTACTAATCCAGGGCTGAAAGACTACACAGACGGAGAGTAATGTCGAAACCGTGGCGATGCTTGAAACTTACCTACATTAGCGATTTCAAGACTTTGCACAAAACTGAATCGTGTTACAAACTGCAAAAGGCACACAAATCCACCAGCAACAGATCTGTTAAATACAAACAAGGATGTAGTTCGCTGAAAGCGAGTTATTCTATTTCATTTTGACTAACGGGAGACCAGAAGCTTTTACGAAGGTGCTGTCACTCGAGAGCTTCTTCCCACCTCATGTAGCCCTCAAATCTGATAAAGACTGGATAATCTGATGGCAGATAGAAATAGAAAAAAAAAGTAATTCATGGGAAACCTTCAGGAACCACTCGTAACTGTTGTTTAAGGACCGGTTCAGCCAACATGTTTTCGCGTTTGAAAAATTTAGCACATTAAAACAAAATATCTTTAATAAATAAATTTGTTTAATTAGTTAAGAAGTTTAACTACATTACGTTTTTTTCAGATTTGACATACGTATCACAATCATCGAGAAAAAAAATCGGAAAGATCTTTAAAATCACTAAAATCACAGAAAACTTCATTTGGCATTGGGACTAGTATGATCAGTCTACTTATTTAACTGCAAAATAAAATAGCTTTTAGAGTAAAACAATTAAAGTAACCTTTCCAGATTTCTATATTTTTTTTATTTGCTGTCGTTATTTTAAAATAAATAGTCAAACATTCAACATTTTACCTGTAGAGAAAAATCACGCAAAAAAAGATTAAATTTTATATGATCACTTTGATCATTTGAAACTAAAAAAAAAATCTATTTGGAACCAAACATTTTTTTTGCTAGTTGTAACGCCAAATTACGTTTTTCGTGATTTTAGTGATATTCCAGAATTTTTTTCTTGATAATTGTGATACTTGTGTTAAGTATAATTTAACTTCTTAACTAATTACCCAAGTTTAATTGGTTTAATTATTATAATTTAATATCCTAAATTTTCCGAACGTGAGAGCATATTTGCCGGAGCAGACCCTTAAGTAGTATCTTGTGCTGAGGATTTTACGATTAACATTATGTTTCTCCAACGATTATTATGTCCCACAGCGTGATATCACTTCGTCCACAAAATGGACTCACAGCTTAAGAGGATAGTTTCCGCAAAGCCATAATTTATTCTTCCTGGTTTGAAAAATCTAGCAATATTACATAAAAAAGAAAAAATATGTATTTCTTTCGGGAATATAATACACACTCATATCGGAACAGAGTCGTCAAACGTCATTCCAATATTGAGAAATAAAGTGCCAAAGATGGCTCTAAAAAAAGTTTTCATGTCGAGGTTTAAGTTTATTTAAGTAAAAACCCGTTTCTATCATTTATGGATTAAATTCTGTATAAACTTTATTAAACTCAACAGGACATATATTTCATATTTTTTTTAAATAATAAAATTGGTGAAAAACGTTGTCATTTTGACTTTTTTTCAGAATCCGTCCCTCTCGCACTGCAGGTCTTTCCGCATGGAGTAACAGGGTGGTATGCACTATCCTCTTAACGTGCCTTCAATTATCCAGACCGAACACACATGGGATTTAAACCCGCGATCTCCGACTTCGTAGTCGAGAACCACTAAACCAGAGAGGAAAATTATTAAATAACATACCTACATACATACATACTTACGCTTGTCTCCCAGAGGGGTAGACAGTGACTACAGATTTCCATCTGCTACGATTTTGACAAACCTCTTTCTTCTTCTACATCCATCAATCTTTTATGATGAGACTTTCATGATTCTTGAATCGCATTTATAATAGCATTTAGCAATTAGCACCTGTGTTTGCTATCTCGTGTTAATTGGATTGGTTGCTTACTATAATTATTTAATAAGTTCACAAGTTAGTTCACACAATGTACCATCGTGGAGATTGCCGCTGACCTACTTAACGCTCTTATTACTATTGCAGTGCGGGCGATGAGTGGAACGACGGGCTTTTCTTCGATGGTACATTTTAATGTCTTGCTTTGTTCAAATATTTATTTATAATTCTGTCGCAACTATGGATGAAAGAGCAAATTTCTCCTACTACAGGTGAAAGCTTAAAAGGAGAATTCGGCAACAAAAACTGTTAAATATGTTATAAATAAATCATTTTGATTTTTGAATCTAGTCATACAAAGCTCTCCTATTCCGGGTACTTTCGACTTTTCCCTTCTTCAGTATGTCGCCAATTTAGTCGCTATTATATTAATTTTGAGAACTTTGTTATAATTTTCGTATTTTATTCACATGTCCGTCATAATTTATATACAGGGCGTCCCATCTCAGAGCAGTGGCGTGCACAGAACTTTTTTCCGGAAAAGCAATCAGAAGGTCAAGTACGACAATAAAAAAAATATGAAAAATTTTTAATAACACTTCGAAAAAAAAAAGTTTGTATGACGCCAGGGTAGGCACTGCCTTTCCTAGAGTGAACATTTTCATACAAACTTTTTTTTTTCAAAGTGTTATTTAAATTTTTTCATATTTTTTTTTATTGACGTACTTGACCTTCTGATTGCTTTTCCAGAAAAAAGTTCTGTGCACGCCACTGTCTCAGAGGGCCTTGGAGGGATAAAGTACTATAAATATTGAAGAGAGAAAATTTCATTAATGGAGACATCATTTATTTTTTTAAATAAGTAGGTTTGCATTCTATAATTTTTAAAGGATTTATACTTTCAGTAAATAAAGGTAATATAGTATTTAACTTTCCGAAATTAAGCAAGCAAAAAAAATAAGTAGATACCTTTTAGGGTCGAACATATCTATTTTTATTTTTTTTTTTTTTATTTATAAGACTTTTTGCACATTTACACAATTAATTTAAAAGACAAAAGAAACAATTAAACATGGTGTACAAGGGCGGCACTAATTGCTAATAGCAATATCTTCCAGGTAACCTTTGGTAGCTAACAGAAAGATGAACAAAATAACATGTGGAGGTGTAAATACTAATCAAAAAATAATAGGGAGATCAAGATAACAATATAAACCTAAATATCTAAGACATAAACTTACATATAAAAATACATGAACATACTTAAATAAATGAATACATACCTATAAAATATACACATACATATATAAATAAACATACAAATATTATAATAATATTGGATATTTGAGTTCTAAGATGGGTACTTCGAGTAGGTGTGGACAGAACAAGCAAGCTATATTTAGAAAAAAATAATTTCAAATTGCTGTTCGACAGACAAACAAACAGGCCATTAGTGTTACCTTTTAATTTTTTTTGTACGGGACCCTAAAAAGGCAACATAAAGCTGGGGCTTAAAAACGGTCTGTCAAAAGAAGATGAATATTTAGTTGATCACTCGACACTTTGAAAGCTCGTGACAGCCCTTAAGAATACCTTTCATGAAGATATATTATATTATTTCTAAAAGGTATGAGAATTTCAGTAAAAATGTTGTTTTTGAAGACTTTTTTATCAAAGGTTTACTGACGATCCATTATCACAAAGTTCGCAATTCGGCGAACTGTATTGTTTTACTTAGCACTTTTATAGTCATCTGTTAGAATTCTCAGACATTCTAAGACAGATCTGGGCATCAAAAATTTATGAGAAAACCCCTCGAGGGTAGAGTTCTAAGAAAATAAAAAACTTAAGTCTAAAAATAAAAGGGTCGTGATAGTATTTAATTGAACAAAAAACTTGATAGTCCAATAAACAAGGCTTTTTTTGTATGAAGACCCAGACCAATTTTTTTATCGGTAAAACATTGCAGTGTGAAACAGTAGAAAGATTGCGCGATCTAACTTTACCCGAAGTTAGGGTCTCCACTTTCCCGAATAGCTGCGCAGAATTTTTTAGGAAGAGAATAGAAAATCTGTTCAAAAACCAAAACCCGACTACTGTAATATCACGCTCTAAAAAGTATGAAACAAGAAAATATTCTCATCTGAAATTGTTATGTACAAACAAATCAATATTTATCGTCTATTAAATAAACAACTTACACGTAATGTATTGTATATGTATTATATACATGTCTATTTATATACAACTACGGAAACATACGTTATATTTAAAACAAAAAACACGAGTACTTGTTTACGTAAACAAAGAAGGGAGTTTTGTAATAGGCTACACAAGTGTCCTAATGGCTGATTATGTCCAGTTGGATACAATAATTTATCGACGCCCATCAAAGATATCATTATATATAATGTTTTCAACTATAAGTTTCTTGAAAACTTTGAAAAGGAAAGCGCGCGACATTTTTTTTTTGCTAAGGCAAGGGTCTTAGCTGTTCAGCCTAATTGTCGGTAATTTACTTAAGATGTTATGTGGGAGTTTTCGAGGCTGCATGATGGTAGAGATAATAATAATAATAATAAAACCTAACTCCGCGTCCGGCTTGACCATCTTATGCCACGTGAGGGGCGGACACTGGCAGCATTTAGCTAAATACTTACCAATGACCAATGGAGCACTAGTAAACTCGAAGTAGCGATGCGGTTAAGAAGTAGGAATATATTACCCCAGGCGGGTACCACTAATGGAGAATCCCGTCCCGAGCGAACAAGCTCGGGCAGCCCTTCGTACTCTGGGGGGGGCACCATATCGCTATATTCTGAGCTGAAGAGACGGGCCTTTAATGAGAATGTTCCCGAAAATGTCACAACCGACGATCATACGCCGCCGTCACCTACATCATCCATAAGTTTATTCGCCACACCGGACTCATCACACCATTATTTTTCATCTTCACCTTCTCATGCATCACAATCATCACGAACATCCCTATCATCAAACCTATCACCCAATATAGTGGCAACAGATGTTGTGCGGGAGGCATCCGCTGATAATAATCCTGCACCCACTGTTTACCCAAAACGCACGAGACGAAGATGGTCAATGGAAATGAATACTTTCATCTGGCGTGCATATCTTGAAATAACCAAACTTGAAGCAAATACAACACCATACCTCGATCAGCTTCACGAAAAATTTACACTGAAATTCCCAGAAATGCAAGTCTGAAAACAAAATGTCGGAGACCAAAGAAGAGCAATATTACGAAGAAAATTTATATCTCAGAATAGGCTTCATGAAATTAGGAAAGAAGTAGAAGAAAGTATACAATCGAATACTACTCGCACAATCACTCAACCAAGACAAGCAGGCCCATCTCAAGCATCACAAAACCATACAGTTAACACACAAAAAACACGTAGATTAACTAGGATGCGGTGGTCTAACGATATTAACGAAAACATAATGAAAATATATTACAGTATTACAGACCTAGAAAGAAACAAGAGCGCTTATCGACCACAACTATATTCTAAATTCATCCAACAATACCCAGAGCTATCTCACATCACAGAGCAACATCTCGCAGATCAAAGAAGAGCTATAGTAGAAAACAAATATATATCAGTTACCAGATTAGGAAAAATCAAAGAAGAAGTCGAAAGGGAACTAGAACTGCAAAACCGACAAAATAATAATCCGGCTTATGATAACTTTGTAATAGAACAGAGCGTAACTACTGAAATAGAAGAGAATATTGACAATAACGAACCCATCACAACCTACAATACCACTAATGCATTAAACCATACTTTAGGAGATATTAGTACTTTAGATTGTAATACAACACACACACAACAACAAAACACTCAATGTACACGTTTTCCTTCACGCATCGAACCAATTAGTGAAGAAGATCAACTAGGGCTTGTACATTTGTTCGAAGAAACACTCGATAGATTCCGTAATAGTGATCCGACACAAAGACCTTACATACCTAGGCAAAAATCAACAAAAAGGTTAGCAGCATCAACTCAATTTATTAACACCACTATTTTACCAAAACACCTAGATTCAACTCATGAATTTACATCACTACATACAATAATATACTGTGCAGCGTTTACAGCATCTACCTATAACGGCGCTAAAATTCGTGATAAAACCATAGTAACCAAGGAGACTACACAAAGGAAAACACCAGCTTGGCAAAATAGATTGGAAACAAAGATTAATAAACTGAGACAAGACATAGGCCGAATGACACAATACGCGCGAGGAAACAGAAGTAGAAATTTGACATTACATGTAGAAGAAATAAAAAAAAGACATGGAGTACATGCACAGTATGAAAACAGTAACTCATCAACAGAAGAATATTTAGACACTCTTAAACAAAAACTCAACGCCGCATCCAATAGACTCAAACGATACAAAAAATGTACTCTTAGAAAGACACAGAATGTACAATTCATCAACAATGAGAAACTTTTCTATCGGTCCTTGTCAACAGTTAATGGACAAGAGACTAATCATTCACAAAACGCACCATCACCTGAAAATCTACACAAGTTTTGGTCAAATATATGGTCAGTCCCTGTTGAGCACAACCAGGACGCTGATTGGATAAATAATCAATCAAATGCCTTAAACCAGATACCAGACATGACTTTTGATACCATACCTTTAAATACTTTTCAAAATGTAATCAAAAAGACACACAATTGGAAGGGACCAGGGTCAGATAAAATTCATAATTACTGGTACAAGAAATTAACAAACATACATCCACATTTACACAGCTACATTCACCAGTTTATACATTCTCCAGACACATTGCCACACTTTATGACAGATGGAATAACGTACATGATTCCCAAAGACGACGATACTATGAATCCTGCCAAGTACAGACCAATCACCTGTCTTCAGACATTTTACAAAATACTTACATCATGTATCAACGAAGTAATTTACAAACATTTGGCCGAAAACAATATTCTAGCAGAACAGCAAAAAGGATGCAGGAAATATAGCCAAGGATGCAAAGAGCAGCTAACTATTGATGCAATAGCTATGAAACAGGCGCACACAAGGAAACGCAACATCTATACCATGTTTATTGATTATCAAAAAGCTTTCGACTCCGTCCCTCATAGCTGGCTTGTTCAAGTGCTCCGAACCTACAAAATTAATAATACAATAGTAGAATTTTTGGAAAAAATTATGTTAAACTGGCAAACTATATTAAAAATAAATAGCAATGATAGAGAAATAATAACAAAACCGATAAAAATACAACGGGGAATCTTCCAAGGTGACGCGTTAAGTCCTTTGTGGTTCTGTTTAGCCCTAAACCCACTTTCACACCAACTGAATGACACCAATACTGGATTCAAACTTATTAATAACAACACTCACTTTAAACTTACACATCTTATGTATATGGATGACATCAAACTCTATGCTACTAACAAAGAAGAATTATTTAAACTGGCAGATATAACTGAAGCTTTCTCTAATGATATTAAAATGCAGTTTGGCATAAATAAATGTAAAATAAATTCAATTGCAAAAGGCAAAATCGTACAAAATAGCTATACGCTAACAACAGGAGACATAATTGAGTCCTTAAATGAAAACTGCACTTATAAATATTTAGGGTTTAACCAAGCAAAAAGCATTGAACAAAAACAAACCAGAATAGATCTCACAAAAAAGTTTAAAGACAGATTAACAAAGATATTAAAAACCAACTTATGCTCTCGGAACATCGTTAAGGCTATCAACACCTACGCTATCCCCATCTTAACATACTCATTCGGAATAATTAAGTGGTCGAAGACTGACCTAACCAAATTACAGAGGATGATTAATGTACACTTGACTAATTACAGAAAACACCACCCCAAATCATGCACACAACGACTAACACTACCGCGGCTAGAAGGAGGAAGAAGAATAATAGATCTACAAAACCTACACAACAAACAAATATCGACCCTCAGACAGTATTTTCATACAAAAGCTGAACATTCAGAGCTACACAACTACATAACAAAGATAGATAGAAAACTTACACCACTCAACCTTAGCAATAAAAACATGCAAGTAAATGAGTCACAAACATTACCATCCGAAAAAATTGATACTTGGAAACAGAAAGCCCTTCACGGAAGACACCGCAAAGATCTTGAGCAACTGCACGTTGATAAAAACTGGTCCAATGCATGGCTTAAGCAAGGCGAGCTCTTTCCGGAGACGGAGGCATTTATGATCGCTATTCAAGACCAGGTTATTTATACTAGAAATTACAGGAAACATATTATAAAAGAACGCAATCTATCAAATGACTTATGCAGACACTGTAGCAGCGCTTCAGAAACTATTCAGCATATTACGGGAGCTTGTAAAACTATAGTTCAAACGGACTACAAGCACCGGCATGACCAAGTTGCTTCTATTTTACACCAACACTTTGCATACAAGAATAAATTTATAGACCAAAAGACCCCATATTATAAATACAAACCTGAAAAAATTCTCGAAAATAACGTTTTGAAAATATACTGGGACCGCACAATCATAACAGATAAAACAGTACATTTTAACCGACCGGACATTACCATTCACGACAAACAAAAGAACACAGTTTACTTGATAGATATAGCGATACCCAATACTCACAATCTGCAATCGACACACACAGAAAAAATAAGCAAGTACAAAGATCTGGCTATGGAAATTAAGACACAATGGCGTGTAAGCACTGTTAAAATAGTCCCTATCGTAATATCAACTACAGGTGTTATTCCTAAAAATCTTGTGACTAGTTTAAATACTTTGGATATCCCGACTCATACAATTTATCTCCTGCAAAAAGCTGTAATACTGAACACCTGTCGTATCACAAGAAAATTCCTACAGTCTAACTCATCCCAGAACACATACCTATTCATGTAAACTACTCTGCACTTGGCCTCGGTCCGTGCCACTTTTACCTCTTAGAAAAAGAGAGAAATTAAGAATAAAAATAATAATAATAATAATAATAATAATAAACACCTCATTGCAGACAAAAACATTTTTAAAATTTAGAAATACAAGGCCAAGGCGGACTTATTTCTGAAATAAAATTTCTTCTCGTCAACCATAAATGGCAGAGATGAAAAAAGTTATGCGTTGGATTATTGAGTGCCTAAAGAGCGATATACCTGTATGTAAGTATAATAAATATTATAGCCTAGATAGACTTATGATGATTATAGAGATGCCTCGCCCTAAAAGTTATGCGTTGGATTATTGAGTGCCTAAAGAGCGATATACCTGTATGTAAGTATAATAAATATTATAGCCTAGATAGACTTATGATGATTATAGAGATGCCTCGCCCTAAAAGTTATGCGTTGGATTATTGAGTGCCTAAAGAGCGATATACCTGTATGTAAGTATAATAAATATTATAGCCTAGATAGACTTATGATGATTATAGAGATGCCTCGCCCTAAAAGTTATGCGTTGGATTATTGAGTGCCTAAAGAGCGATATACCTGTATGTAAGTATAATAAATATTATAGCCTAGATAGACTTATGATGATTATAGAGATGCCTCGCCCTAAAAGCAAAAGAACACAATCGCGGTGCGTGTATGTGTTATAACATCGGGCAAACAATGTAAGTACTTATAAAACTGTTATTGTTGACCTTATTTTTAGTATGGGAGTAGATAAAATTATTTTTCATTTTTTTTACTTAAGTTTATTTCCTCTGCCTTACAAAAGAGGTAAATTAAACAGCTGGATATTAGAAAAAACTAAGATACGTTTGATTATGCGCCAATGCACTCGAAATATTAAAATTAAACTTTTCAATAAATATTTCACTGTTTCTTTTTAAAAAAATGGTACCAGTTCTTCTTGGAACAAAAAGCAATAAAAGCTCCCGAAACCAAAGATTTCAAAAGTAAACATAAACCCTTACCATAGTATGACAGCACCAAAATGATTCCACCTTTAAATGGGTGACACTCACACGTTTGGAATCAGTGCTCATCTGATTTTTTACGAGAAAAGGGTCTCAATATGCCGTCGTATGCATTTTTAAAGTGCACTAACATTTCAAGAAATACGAATAAAGCCAAAAGTGTGACATTTTACATTCAAAAACAATGCAATATATTTTAGGTGCTAAGGCTCATCTAAACTTTTGAAATCTTGGCCCGAAACGCAAAAAAATGTACGAGTGAATCTTCTAATTGTTTACCTGTAGTCTCTATATCCACAAAACGCAGTTAATGAATGTGTTCACAGCACAAACAATCGATAGCAGACTCAGGAAGCGTACCAGATGAAACAAGAAGCGTAAAAATGTACGAGTGAATCTTGTAATTGTTTACTTGTAGTCTCTATATCCACAAAACGCAGTTAATGAATGTGTTCACAGCACAAACAATCGATAGCAGACTCAGGAAGCGTACCAGACGAAACAAGAAGCGTAAAAATGTACGAGTGAATCTTGTAATTGTTTACCTGTAGTCTCTATATCCACAAAACGCAGTTAATGAATGTGTTCACAGCACAAACAATCGATAGCAGACTCAGGAAGCGTACCAGACGAAACAAGAAGCGTAAAAATTTACGAGTGAATCTTGTAATTGTTTACCTGTAGTCTCTATATCCACAAAACGCAGTTAATGAATGTGTTCACAGCACAAACAATCGATAGCAGACTCAGGAAGGGTACCAGACGAAACAAGAAGCGTAAAAATTTACGAGTGAATCTTGTAATTGTTTACCTGTAGTCTCTATATCCACAAAACGCAGTTAATGAATGTGTTCACAGCACAAACAATCGATAGCAGACTCAGGAAGCGTACCAGACGAAACAAGAAGCGTAAAAATTTACGAGTGAATCTTGTAATTGTTTACCTGTAGTCTCTATATCCACAAAACGCAGTTAATGAATGTGTTCACAGCACAAACAATCGATAGCAGACTCAGGAAGCGTACCAGACGAAACAAGAAGCGTAAAAAATCAGCAGACTTATTAACATTTACGACCAAATGGGCGCAAGTGAAACGACCTCGGTGGCGGACGAGCAAAATGGGCCAAATGTTGTTTATTGTAGTATTTTGTTGGGGTTGTTGGCCCTTTTGACCTAAGGCAACGGGAAAAGTATTCTAGGCAGAAATAGTAGTTTATGCTACAAGGGCGAAAAGGAATAAATTACGAGGACAATTTAAAACACGAGCGTAGCGAGTGTTTTAAACGTAACCGAGTCATTTATTGCTCTTACTCCCGTGTATCATACTACGTTTTTCAATGCATAAAGTGAGGAAATAAAACAAATATAATCTTGTGAACTTTAAATTATCAAATCAATCAAATCAAAAATATTTATTTCAGACCAGTTTAGTCCATATTTACAACAATACAATAATTACAATAATTACAAGGCATGACAAATATTAACAATAATAATAATAATAATAATTTTAATTTGGAGCGCCCAAACCTGCAGCTCCGGACATATGGCAGTACACCCAATGTCCCATAAATGGACAGTCCTCTCTATTCGCGAGAGTGTTTAGGATGCTGTTGAGACTGCAATTGACCCTTTCTCTTAGTGAGGCTATGCGTTTACGAACGAGAGCATGAAAACCATTAGTTCCAGCCTCCGCAAACATGCCTGACGCGCTACAAAATCTGGGCAGTCTCAACATCACCCTAAACGCGTTATTATATTGCACACGCAGGGCATTGAAGGTCCTCTGCGTATATTTGATCCACAGGTTGCCCGTGTAAAGTGACTGACAGTATGCTTTAAACAGCGTTATTTTAACTGGTTTCGTTATGATTGTCTCAAAAGGACTGTATCCAGAGCCGTTAAACAATGGAAAAAAAGTATTACATTTATGGTACAAAGGAAAGGTTGCAGGTTAACCAACCATTGTAAATAAATAAAAAAAAAAATAATAATAAAGCCCTAGAGTAAAATAATCGACTTTCTGTTCGGTTTTCATGCATAAAAAGAGGGCCTTTACGAGCACTTGCATTGAAAAAAATATTACGTTTGCCGTTTCGTAATAAAGAGATGAAACTACATACATGCAACATACATACATATACTCAAAGGGGTAGACAGAATTTACAGGTTTCGATCTGCTACGATCCTGTCATACCAACCTCTTTCGCTTCTTCCACATCCACCAATCTAGTCATATTCCCTTCTATTCCGGGTACCTTTGACCTTGCCCTTCTCCAATATGTTTCCAATTTAGTTTTCATGTTATTATGTCCTTCTTAGGGTTCCGTAGTCAACAACAAGGAACCCTTATAGTTTCGCCATGTCCGTCTGTCTGTCTGTCTGTCTGTCTGGCTATCTGTCTGTCTGTCTGTTTGTCTGTCCGCGGCTTAGCTTAGAGACTATTAGTACTAGAAAGTTGTAATTTGGCATGGGTATACGTATTTATCACGCCGATAAAGTGGTACAGTAAAATTTTGAAAAAGATTTTTCTTTAGGGTACTTCCCTTACACGTAAAGTGGGGATGATTATTTTTTTTTCTCGTCTATCCCCTAGTGTGGGGAGTCGTTGGATAGGTAATTTAAAAATATTAGGGGTGTGAGAAGATCATTTTTCGATCCAGGGTTCCGTTTGCGAAATATTAAACTTAAAAATGTTAATTTTTGTTAGAGTCAAGTGTCCCCCCGCTCCCTGCCGGCAAAACGGTTGTATTTGGAGACGTAAAAAAAATCACGGCAGTAGTATATATAACGAAATTAAAAAGAAAACTATCACAGCTAAGTAAGCTTTACAAGTTAACGAGTACAGATCGCGCCAAACTTTTAGTCCCCTCTAAACACGGGGCAATTCGCATCAGCAGGAACAAAATGTATGGGCCGTTCCTGGGAAGAGCAACTTCCGAGCGGACTAGAAGTTTGGCGCGATCTGTATTATTATATATAATGGTACGGAACCCTTCGTGCGCGAGTCCGACTCGCACTTGACCGGTTTTTAATATGTTCTGTGGGCACGCCGGTTGAGCTTTACTTTCCACTTGTGCACAATAAATTTCTCTTCACTCTACTTTCATTCAACCTTTCTGCCCAAACTTTCAAAAATTTATTTTTCTCTTCTAACTATTCTCTGCATCTTCTTTTAGGTCACAACAATCCCGTATGTCCCCATTTTTCACTCTATTATCATTCAATGTCAAACCACACAAACTCTGTGGCACAGATTGTGTGGCTGTATTCACAGTAATCCATAAAAATACATGCATTTGTCTGTGATTTGTACTTTTATGAAAAACTCAGACTTGAAAGCAGTTTTGCATTTAAGAGCGGTTTTGCAGCCGGATTGTGAAAAACTCGCCTTTTTCTAATTAATCGAAACAGAACACTTAAATTCAAAATTCACTCAATAGTTATTCAACAAAACCTTATTACCTATGTATTGTGTATGCTTAGTGTGTATGCTGCCATCGCAAAGTTCCCATTGGTTTCTGTAAATTAGAATATCAACATTTTTTAAATGAGCGTTTTTCTCGTTGTTTTTTTTTTAGTTCTTAGGTTTCCTCCAGATGGCGCTGTCCATGTCACCATAGATAACATGTGTTTCGTAGCAATCAATGTCAAAGTTTGTTTGGAATCCGTGCAAATTTTACTTGGATTCTGTTGCTAAAGAATACGACAGTGCCATCTAGGAATCTAATTTAACACTAAATTTGACATAGGGAAAAACGCTCATTCTAATTTACTAATGGAATATTTGCGATGGCAACATATAAAATACATAGGTAATAAGGTTTTGTTGAATAACTATTGAGTGAATTTTGAATTTAAGCGTTCTGTTTCGATTAATTAGAAAAGGGCGGGTTTTTCGCAATCCTGCTGCGAAACCGCTCTTAAGGCCCTACGCATCCAACACAATAATCGTATTAAGTAATTTTGAACTCAATGATATTGTCAGAAATTCTACATTAGAACGCTCGCTTCATGCGCTGCGAGCACGCATAATCAGTGAATTTGCGAGGTTTTTCTGGAATTTCTGAAAAAGTATTGAGAAATAAATAAAAATGGGTCTAAAAGTGTCTTTAGTTATATGTAAAGAAAATTCAGAAAAAGCTTTAATTCTCTCCGTTGTACACCTTTGCTATAAACACATTTATTCGCAATTTGACGAGCTTACTTTGTGATTTTTTTCTATCGAGTGAAGTTAACTCAATTATGTTTTTAGATCAACTTGTGTCTAGAGTTTATCCTCTATTGTAACATATATTTAACTTGTATTTGAATGAGATATTGAACTGACAATATTAATTAAACAAAATGCTCATTTTGGAATGGCAGGGCCTTAAGGTAAGGAGAAAATTTATCAACGGTCACTACCATGCACTCCAAGCGGAAAATCGTGCAGTGTGGGAGTGAAGATTCAGGACAAAAGAGTTTTTTTTTTATATATTTAAAAAGCTGAAATAGCTAACAAATTTAAATTCAAATTTTTTATTTTGCAAAATAGGTATATATGATACACTTTTTACACGACGAATTTAATCTAATGAAAATATATGTAATAAAATAATAAATGTACATGGACTAGATTAAAGGTGTATTTAATTTATGTAGCAATATATTTACGATTAAAATGATAGGTAAAATATATATTATACAAGGTGAAA
The DNA here is from genome assembly GCA_934047225.1 of Ypsolopha sequella. Classification (NCBI taxonomy): domain Eukaryota; kingdom Metazoa; phylum Arthropoda; class Insecta; order Lepidoptera; family Ypsolophidae; genus Ypsolopha; species Ypsolopha sequella. Next base: position 2,344,171 of record OW204002.1, on the reverse strand, counting down.
TCCAATCAACCGCCCGAACCCATACCGGAGACCCGGCCAGGGACCAGGAACAAGGTTCAATGATCACCGAACGAGCCCCCAGCACGAATCCAGGCGGCCTACCAAATCACATCCTATATACTATACGTAATAATAGGTTACATATATAAATACATGAATATATAAATACATAGCAACATTTTCTGCTACCAAAATCTACTGAAATATTATTCGTTTATATATTCGCAATCAAAGCATCTTACCAGTTAGGTAGACAGTTATTTATCATGTAAGTCCATACAATTTTACGAAATTAATTATTTTAACGGTGGGTATTTCCTTATTAAGTAAGGGTACTGACTGTTCCAACGGTCAAAATTTTGTTTACAGATGACAGTTATTAGTTGTGACATTGGATGCGACAAGGTTTTTTGTTTCTTTTATTCCTGAAAACTGAAGTAAATTGTCAAATTTTCTCACGTCTCAGTTACGTTGTACTCGATTATTGAGGGTTGACTCGTACAAATTCGTCAACACGAAATTAACCGAACAAGCCACCGGAGTATTCCGAGAAGCGTTGAAAACAAATTTGTTGGTACAAAATGATTCAGACTATAAAGTTATTAATTGCACAATTCCAAGGCTTTACAGTATGGCGGACATGATTTTCGCATTTGCGAGGTACATGCACTTCAGGTTGTTCCACCCTGATGCAAAGTTCAATTACCTGTGATGACGTAAATTTATAGTTCGCTGTGGGGTGACCGACGACGCTGATGCATTGTCATCAAAGTCATTATTGAGATTGTTTTCAGAATTTTTCAAGATATTTTTGTGATGCTGGGCATTTTTATTGGAAATAAATTATTTAATTATTCTTTTGAAATGTTAAACAGTATTCTTTTATTTGTATTTGTTAAAATTTGTAATAATCATCATCCTGTCAATAATATTTGAATATTTATAATGATGTATTTTTAATTTAATAAATGTATTGACATGAACTTAGAAGGATAATAGTTAATTAATGTTTGAAAATTATGAATTCATTTTCAAAACAAATTGCAGGTTGGAATAGCTTATAGAGGGACGTCGTATGTCAACCAAATTGGTGCCATGTTAAAAAAATATTGATGATGAATAGGGCTCGGATAAATATGTAAACACATATTTTTAATTGAATGATTTGCATCAATTATTTGGTTTTCTATATAAATTATGATGGTTTGAGCTGGAAAATTAAGATTTTATAATCCATATTTTTCCATATTTTAGGGTTAAGACCATATTTTTAGAATTTAATCACATTATTCCATATTTCCTATCTTTAGTACTTAAACTAGTAGGAGGAGGAGGCATATTCGCTTACAGAGTTGCGCAAATTTAAGTTTGCGCCAGTTACTTCCTGTGACGTAGAAAGGAGCTTCAATTTTGAAAATTTAAAGAAACATATTGTTGTATACTGATACTGTAACAACTCAAATACAGAGGCAGACTAAATTTAAGCTAAGAAATTTAATTTTGTTGATTTTTAAATATTTATTCAAACAATTATATTAGAATAAAGTGTTTTCTGTTTGGAATTAGCTGTCAAGCAATTTAATTTCGTTGATTTTTTAATATTTTTTCAAACAATTATATTAAAATTAAGTGTTTTTTGTTTGGTATAAGTTGTCTTTTTAGTCCATATTTTTCCATATTTCCGTTTTTTAGATCCATATTTTGGGATTTTTAGCACATATTTATCCGAGCCCTAATGATGAATATTGGATTGACGGCGAAATTTGCGTACCGGGATCGTGTCAACGTATCTGTCTAACCCTCGATAGGACAGACGAGAAAATATATTTAGTGCATATACAAAAACAAGCTTTGGTACTAAAATTTTGGATTCGAAATAAAAAGAGGATCAGACGGGAACGCATCAGCGCTTGCGCATGTCGCATCGCGAACATCAAAAGGAAGTGCAGTTTAAATTTGGAACGAAGTGTAAACGGTACGCTCAGCTCCCGCCAAGGTTGCTGTTTGTGCTGATATACGAGTGTTTACTTAGTATTTACTATATTATAGTATTTACCACTACATTAGCCATCTTCGGGCGCACCAGCGCCGTACTGACTAGGACTCGAAGTGGTCGCCATGACCAAAAATGGTATGAGCCGATCATCATCATTTACTTGCTCTGTAGCTCCAAGAGTAGCTAGGCCATAGGGAATAGTTAAACAACAAAATTTTCAGATAGCCTACCCTACCCTGCAGCCTACCCTTTGACGGAAGTTGCTGACCAAATCAACATCCTGTATAAAACTGGTGGACGACCCACAGCGATCCTTTCTCTCGGTCCAATGGGAATGTCCTGAAATCCCTTCTTAACGGATATAATATACGTCATACAAGGAACCTACTGTCCAAATTTCATGTTCCTTGGTCCAGTCGTTTGATCTGGGCGTTGATAGATTAATATTAGATAGTCAAGGTATTTTAGCTGGATCTAACGAGATAAAATCCGAAACGAAGATATCCGTCAGAGGTCGAAGGTGACCGACGTAGCCTGCCAAATCAGTAAGTTGAAGTGGCAGTTGACTGGCCATATTTGTCGCCGACGTGATGACCGTTGGGGCCGTAAGGCATTGGAATGGAGACCACGTACAGCAAAGCGTAGCGTAGGCCGCCCTCGTCCCCGCTGGACTGACGATCTGAAGGACGTTGCGGATCGCCAAGAGTGGCGTAATATGGGGGAGGCCTATGTCCAGCAGTGGAGGAATACGGGCTGATGGATAACGAGAGAAAATTATCTCACTAGATCCATAGTGGATCTAGTTAATGGATCCAAACTAATGACTTAGATTAGAATCGCTTTGGTAAGACCCTTACTACTTATTATAAAATTGTTTTCTTAATTCTGTTTTTTTTTGGTGTGCAATAAATAAAATTGTATTGTGTATTGTATTGTACTGACCCTATCTGTGAAAATTTTAATATAAAATATAACCTTGCTACACTAATTGACTCTAGGTTGTTCCTTAACATAACAGCTCTCATCAAATATAGTCCAGTCAATTTGATAATCTTTGTATGCAGTAGGTTGAATTAAATGTACATCGGGTAAAAATTCCGAGTATATCAGTAAACTAACTGAAAAATTAAAATTTAAAAGAATCTCTAAGACATTATTGTTTAAATTAAACGTTAATTAGACCATAGCTAAGAACAATATTAGTAAGTTAAGGAGTGTAACTATTTTGGTAATACATAAAAAAGTATGTTCTTCCGGGATGGGGATATCAATCAATATCAATGAATATGAAATACTATTATTTCGAAGTAATTTTTCTAGGTATCTTTAATTCGACCTCACATCTTTCATTTACTGGACTATTATTTAAGAGCCTCGTAGTCGGTGTAGAAACAGGTAGGGCACAAATAATATTTTGCGTATTTTGCAAAAAAGATTTAACCTTGATTCTGGCCACTTACAGAGTCTCCAGTATGAATTTGCTATGTTAACAAAATTCACGTTGTATATGTCGGGAGCAGATCGTAGAATTGGGCATAAATAAAGCTTTCACCAAAGGTCAAAAGTAAGTGCGACGACGAGCGGAGCAAAGAGGAGTGTGTTAGGTTTACATGTGAATTTAAGGGAGCCGAGCTAAGCGGAGCGGAGCGAGGAGACCCTCCTAATTTTAACAGAAATACGATATGCCCAGTCAGATCATGATATATTATGTCCAATTATACTATGTGCCAACGACATTATACATGCATATTATTTGCAACATGAATTTAATGTTTATAGACGGTGTGAACTCATACCAGGCTCATAACGCCACCTGAATTACTGAACAAATTTTGTTGTAAAAAGAAATTGCAGAATGTTTTCTTCGCCAAACAAAGCTGAATTATCCTACCGGTAAATTTTTATTGCAACGTGTTTTCTTCACATTATTAATTGAAAAACATAAATAAAAGGTTTGTTAGTATGATTAGATGATTAGTTAAAAGCTTGATAACAAAGGTGAAATTACTTTTCTGAGGTATTAGTTGTCCACTGTGATCAGTAGAGTAGAATTTATTGATGATATTGGTGTAAACATAACATTTGTTTAATCCGCTCTGAAACACAGCCAAAAAGTCTTTTTAACCCTCTTTATTCTCATAATGGCTAAAACAATAGGTCGCAGTCCAGATCGTGGCTCGGATCCATCACAAAATGTAATTCCCAATTATAAATTCAAGCCAATAAGATAGCTATGCACAAACAGACAGCATGTCTCGCATTGTTTCCCCTTATCAGCATATCCTTTTGGCATTGACAGTGACACAGCCATGCGGGCACATTCCGTATGCATCAGCTAATAGGGAAAAAATACGGAAATCTATTATGGTAATAGCTACTAGGTGTGGGGTTGCCATGTTCGATTTTTTAATAGTCAATTTGGATTTGAAGCGATTTGAAAATAATACTGAATAGTGGACTCGTCCTGTTGGCTTATTTTTTTTATAGTTACTGTTTAATTAGTTACAGTATTATGCTTTAGATTCGGCTTGGATACTACTAGAGAACTCAAATTTTCATGTAAAATATTTACAGAGAGTGCGTACCTCCTGCCCCGGGTGGTATTTACTCGAACTTTATTGTTTTTTATTACTTAAGGTGATATATCATCCGTGCAAAGGTCCCCACTACTCTAGGTTGAAGGACCCGTAGTGCGAGAGAGACGGAATCGGGAAAAAATTACAAAAAGTTGGTTTTAAAATTAATACATAAATTCATGAAAATTTCCATAACCATTAATTTACATATTGTTAAAACCCATCTAAATTAATATTTTTGAAGTCTGCATGCTATCCCAATTTGTCAAAATATCAAAAAAGTATAAATTTAGAGCTAATTGTTTATATCGAGTGAAATTCCTCCAATCGCGTTTTTGATAGTACAAAATCAAGAAAAAGGTCCCGAAATTGTTATACTAATCTATTTAACTTGGGACTTCTTTTAAACAGCAGATAAATAATTTCAAAGTGTCGATTTTGACGATATACCCCCTTTACACTGACGTGCGACTTTTATTCCATCCATCCATCAGCCTAGTTCGTCCACTCCTGGACATAGCCTTTCCAGGACTTTGCCATTCCCGGCGGTCATCCTGGAAGAATTGCACATACTCACACACGCTGGGCAGGCGGGTTGGTGAGCGCGGTGCCGGAACCCTCGCACCAGTGACGCCACTGCCCGTCACCAGTCTGTTCCATATAAGGCCCGGCTATTAGGGATGGATATACCGCCATCCATATCGGTCCCAGGCATGGTGGGCTTCCTGGTTTTTTGCCTGTGAGCTGTCCTCTTACTCTCCCCCGAATTACTTCGAGGGGGTCTCCAAGTAAGATGGTGGTACCTCCACAGTCGAGCCCAGCATTAGCTCTACCACCATCCCAGTCCCAGTCCCAGTTTCATGTTCCTAGGTCCAACCGTTCGGTCTAGACGTTGATAAATCAGTTAGTCAGGGCAGTGGTTCCCAAACTTAAATGAACCGTGACCCACTTAAAAAACACAGAAATTCCTCAATTTAAGACTTTGTGACATAAGAGAGAGGTGAAGGATATTCATTTTTAAATTTGCTTAATTTACTAAACCGTGTGGCTGTGGCTGAACGTCCGCTGGCAGATTCACATTGTATGTTGGTTGAATTTGATTTTTTCTGGACCAGCTTGCAACCTACTACTAGGTAGCGACCCACAGTTTGGGAAATACTGAGTCAGGGTATCCTTTTATGTGAACAACGAAATGTAGCAACGAAAACTACAATTTTATTATTATTTTTAAACAACAAACCTATTTTACACCATAAATTGCAAAGACTCGCTACGCTCGTGTTTTAAATCGTCCTCGTAATTTATTCCTTTGCGCCCTTGTAGCATAAACTACTATTAATTGTGCAGCAAAAATTGCAGTTGAACATATATTTCATCACTTTTAGGTTATAAAGATGTTTACAAACATTATTTGCCATATTAAAATAGAGTACAGGGAAACTTTCTAAGCGCTTGCAACATTGACCTCTGTAAGTACTACGCTATGCATGTCGGTATGGTAATTATTAGGAAAGAACGCAGAAGTGTCTTCGTGAGTTTAACTGCGACATGGTTACGCTATTAAAAGGGCATGAAAGAATTTTTCGTATTCCTGCAACATGTTTATTTGCGCAAATCTTGCTTTGTTTACTTAACACATTGTGTGGGAAAAGGGTCTGATGTGAAAATGAAAATATATCTATTAATTTACATTCAATTTAAAAAAAAGTGACTTAATGTAAACAAAATCCATACGTAATTATTTTATACATACATAATTATACTCACTCCTGTCTCCCAGTCGGGTAAGCAGAGACTACAGATTTCCAACTGCTACGATCCTGACACACTTCTTTCGCCTCTTTCACATCAGTAGGTATGAATTTTTCTACCTATATATAAAACAACCCCATACCAAGATAAACTTGTCCCGTTGTGGCAGCATTCACATCATGCGAGTCAGACTCGCGCACGAAGGGTTCCGTACCATTATCTATAAAAACGGCAAAAAAAAACAAGTCTGTTGTATAGGAGCCCCTTTAAATATTTATTTTATTCTGTTTTTAGTACTTGTTGTTATAGCGGCAACAGAAATACATCATCTGTGAAAATTTCAACTGTCTAACTATCACGGTTCATGGGATACAGCCTGGTGACAGACGGACAGACGGACAGACAGACGGACAGCGGCGTCTCAGTAATAAGGTCTTGTTGGTTACCCTTTGGGTACGGAACCCTAAAAACCGTTTATTCAATATAATAAACTATTGGTAAACATTACTCTTAGCTAAAGGTTGTATTTTAGGCGTTACCTATAATTATTTCTTAATATTTTGTTACAAACCCGGAAGTTTGACCTTTATGATCAAGGAAAACAATATTATGAGGTGTATTTTGCACAGATATTATATTTTAGCACCTTAAGCGTATTATAATTAGGGATGTTCAAGTAGAACAATTTCCAGTTTAAGTTCTCAGTGACAAGAAATATTCCCGGGAATTTTCAATATTTCCAGATACGAGAATTTAAAGTAGGAATATTTCTGGGCGGCCTATCACAAACTTATATAAAATGTATTTTTTTTAAACCTCAGGGTCATCAGTTTATCTTTAATATGACCCCAATTGCTTAGTCCAACATCTATCAAAATTGTTATTAAAACACATTTACGTGTTCCTGAAATTTGAGCGATGAGAAGATAAGAGCATCATAACAAAACTAGATTAAAAGTAAAAAGTAAAAAAAACGCGGCTGAAAACTGCCTCTTATGTCAGAATTATGTGTTTTTGCTTTTTTTCCTACCATTATCCTCCATTCATCAGCCTAGTTCGTCCACTGCTGGACATTAGCCTTTCCAGGACTTTGCCACTCCCGGCGGTCATCCTGGAAGAATTCCCATACTCACACACGCTGGGCAGGCGGATTGGTGAGCGCGGTGCCAGAACCCTCGCACCAGTGACGCCGCTGCCCGTTGCCAGTCTGTTCCATATAGGGCCCGGCTATTAGGGATGGATATACCGCCATCCATATCGGTCCCAGGCATGGTGGGCTTCCTGATTTTTTGCCTGTGAGCTGTCCTCTTACTCTCCCCCGAATTACTTCGAGGTGGTCTCCAAGTAAGATGGTGGTACCTTCACAGTCGAGCCCGGCATCAGCTCTACCACCTGCGACCATTATCCTTACAAGGTAAAATACAATAAATTTCAAATAATCAATGCAGAGATCAAGTACCCGGAATAAAAGAGCGTGTATTACCAAATTGATCGATGTGGATGAATCTTTAGTCTCTGCTTTCCTCTCTGGGAGACAAGCGTGTATGTATCAATCAAAACATAGCTGTCGAATTAAATAAATACGTTTAACAAATCCAGATATAATATAAAACGTCCACGCCGCACTAAATGCTTACGTCATATCGCCTACACACATTTATAATTCTTTTTCTGACACAAAACAGAAATGGGCCTATCAAAACATTTCTCGTGTCCCATTTCATACACACTTCTGGCATTGACGGTACATTCTAAACAGGGCCCGGCCCGGCCCGTCAGACATTGCGACGCTTATCACGTATTTCGTTAGCAAAATTTACGAGAATTATTAAAATTTTGCCCAATTTTTTTTATTTATTAGCCCCAAGAGAATGCCTGTATTTTTTGGGTGTAAAGGTATGTGAATTATTAGAAGGGAAAATGAATTTGATAATTCATTGGAAAATACAAAACACCCTTCCCTGCCGCCATGATGGCGGGTTTTCAAAGTCTGTTTATGGCTTCGGCTCAACAGTAATCAAAACATTGTACGAGTGTGTTTTTGGGAAAAGTACTCCCTTAACGTAGCTGTCTTTTTCACAGTGCGGTGTTTTGTTTATAAACAAAGATATTAATATGATAGTAGATGCTAGTGATTTGGCACTTGGTGGAATTTATAAAACATTGTTCAAAAAGGGGGGCCTAGAAAATGCTTTACAGTCGGGCATAATAAAGTTTACTATATATGTGGATAAGTACAAGTGTTTTTTAAACAATATGCTAATATGAATTTGGTCTGAACTGCTTTTTGTATCATGTCTACGTAACCTATAAAATATATATTTTTTAAATCTTATTTATTAAATGTAAGATAGATTGGAGGCACGATCTGGACTGTAGTATATGGTTTAGATATATGATATATAATTAAATATATGGTTTACCTATGAAATCGAAGTTTTCTATGGAGAATTTGAAGAAACTCGATTTTCAGTACTAAAATTTTTGCATTTTTTTTCGGAATGAAAATCCAATATTTATAATTTATTTTGTGTATAAATGAGACAAAATTAAGCAAACAGCAACATTACAATATCGTGAGTAGTGGTTACATTATCGTGAGTAGCCGTTACATAATCGTGAGTAGAGGTTACATTATCGTGAGTAGCCGTTACATTATAGTGAGTAGAGGTTACATTATCGTGAGTAGCCGTTACATTATCGTGAGTAGCCGTTACATTATCGTGAGTAGCCGTTACATTATAGTGTTTAATGTTTTATGAAGTAGCTACGATGTAAGAACAAGTGTAGCCGCGAGTTCCCTTTTCTTATTTTAGTTTATAGGAAAACATATTTTGTTGAATCTTTTTACAATGATTTACATATTAGGAATTTATTATTTTATTCGCATATTAGGAATGAGGTAGGTTTATCAGTTAGACATACTCACTTATTGATAAAAGAAACATTTACGGATCATTATTGCAAAAACAATAAAATAATAAGGCATACAATTTGTTACAATAATAAAAATATTATTTTCCAGTATTGTGCTACATTAAACTGTTTTTTCTTTTTCTTCGAAATAATTTTCTTAAAGAAGAAAGAAAACAGATTTATTTCCAAAAAAAAAAGTGTTACAATGAAGACATATAAATAATTAAAAGACAAACTTACGAACTACATACAACATAGAATAGAACAACATACAACTTTTATACAACAACAATATACAACTTTTTTGTACTTTATTTACTCTTAATTCTGAAATGAAAACTAATAAAATACCCTTGAAAATAATTTACAACTAAATCAACCATAATAGTGTAACTACCCACAAAAGGAAAACAATTATGCATAATAAAAATCTCAGAACCCAGACAGAAATATAAAACTTTAAATACCTACAAATTGCTTGGTTTCCTTTCAAGGTCCTATTTTCCTGCATACACATAAAATAATCACATTATTTGTGTTTTGTACGGTCTTCAAAAATGTCAAAAAATATTTTCATTTGTCAATCAATTTGTTAAACAAGAAACTTTTATAATGAACTTAAATAATTTTTAATTTAAACAAATATACAGACTAATACCTAAAATATAATTGATTAAATCTAAAATCTATATAAAGAAAACTGGGTCCAAAATAGCTCGCTAGGGTCCCCAGAATGTTCCTTCCTGCCGCAATAACGAGTTACAATAATATTCATCTGCTGCGATCCTGACACAACTTTTTCGATTCTTGCACATATAGCAATCCTGTATTATATATTCCTGGTAAATTTGACTTACTTTTCTTTGATTTTGTTGAAATACGCTTATGTGGTTTAGTAGTCTTGACCCAGAGGTCGAGGGTTCAAATCCCCTAGGAGTACATCATTTGTGTAAGGTCTGCGTGCGTCGGGCACGTTTTAAATTGTGGGTCCATATTTTGCCCGAAGTGTGGCGATAGGGCTCACTGTCCAGCATGCTAAGAAATAATAATCATCGGTGAAACGTGGGTGTTCGAGTATGGACTTGGACTTGCACTTCATAATCTAAACTCGGAAACAGCTCTGACATCCCCCTCGAACATTTATGTCGTGATGATGGATTTTGGTCCAAATACTTTTAGGACAATGTAGATTAATCTGAAATATCCCAAATATTTTTATTTTATTTTAAGACAAAAATTAATTGTAGTTAAATAAGTACTTGTGTTGCAGACTGTACTGTCTTCTGATTCACCTATAGACTTAGACATTCCTCGAAAGTTGTCCCATGAAATATGACATTATGTTTCTTATTACAAAGCAGTAAAAACTTTAACAGCTATCTCAGTTACACCAGTGCAGGGCAGTATCCTCGCCAAGGTCCTTAGATGTAAACAAAACGCAGAGCCGACGTAAATGAACTTGTCGTATCCTAAGCCCCTTCTCAAACTCTTTCCTGCATCAGCATAAAGAAGACAATCCTTTATCTTGTGAGACTTAATATGTAGAGCGCTGTGCTGTGTTATAACTCAGACGTTAATGAGAGATGGCCTTTTACTTGAAGGTCTGGAGATAAGTGTCTTTCCGAAATATCGCACCTTAAAACTGTTGTCATGAGGTGTCCTTACCAGACATCTTACCTTATCTTGCCTTCGGTAAGGGTGAAATGACAAAGTCAAAGTGTTGTATACTTAAATATTTATAGTGCATTACACCCTAGAAAAGATCAAGTAGAAACAAAATTTAAGCAAGACAAATATTTTTTAGAATTTCTCTTGCCAGGATTTGAACTTGCGACCCCTTGCTTTGCGGAGGTAGGCATGTATTTATTATGTAATCTATTAGTATGTAGTATATAGGATGGGATTTGTGCTGGGGGCTCGGTTGGTGATCATTGAACCTCGTTCCTGGTCCCTGGCCGGGTCTCCGGTATGGGTTCGGGCGGTTGATTGGATTTCACCTTGTATAATATATATTATTTTACCTATAATTTTAATCGTATATATATTGCTACATAAGTTAAATAAACCTTTAATTTAGTTCATGTACATTTCTTATTTTATTACATGTATTTTTATGAGATTTAATTTTGACTTGTAAAACGTGTATCATATATACCTACTTTGCAAAATAAACTATTTGAATTTGAACCACCTTCGCTTTCACTTCCAATAACGATTCAGTGCTTAATACTATTAACCATATTCCAACATAATAACTGCTTTAAACTATAATCCAAGTTTTCAAAATTGGGCTTAGGGTAAATATTATGTTCAAGACTAAAACAATGATTAATGACAAACTGATCCACTAAAAATTCATCTATTACATAAAGGTTATTTTGTAAAAGAAGAGGTTAACATTTCGTTGCATTGACCATGAACTTCAGGTGAAAAATATCGCTATACAGGATTCAGAACCCACGCCTTCAAGAAGGTAGAAGACGTCTTCAAATGTAAAATCATGTCTAAGGAGCGAGTCATTTAACCAGTGCATCCCGCACATACTCTGTTGTGGTGCTGAAACTTGGACCTTCAAGAACGCTAATAAGGGAAAAAACAGGAAGCACCAACATTTTTCGAGTAAGCCATGTGATGTAAGGTCTAACACTCCCGAAATGGTTACCCAACTTGAGAACTAAAAGTCAAAGATGTGGGCAACCAGATCCCGAGATTAAAGAGGAGATGGGCAGAACACTTGGTAAAACGGGAAGACGAACGGTAGACTGTGATGTCTATAAACTGGATGATAGTCATTGGTTAGACCAACAGCTCGATAGACTATCGACATTGCGAAGGCAACCGGAAAGCAATGGACGCGACTGGCAAATGACCATAAAAGTTGATTTGAGAAAAAAGAGGCCTATGCCCAACAGTCGAAGGATGTAACAAATGACTGCTTAGATAAGTGGATAGATCGAAATTAACGTTTCAAACTTTGAGAGATTCTTCAAAACTTCAAGAACCGTTAAAGATTTACCAGGATCCCGAGATAATACCCCAAATAGTTTAATAGAAATACCACACGATAAACTAAACAACATATTCCTCGATAAGGCCAAAGCAAGCCCTTGATATGCCTTCTAACGGGATCCGTATATCACTTCCTACACGACCTCGCACCAAGTTATCTGTAGCTAGTTTCCTCACTGATACGAACGCACCCATAACATTGCTGTATGACCTTTAACGTGTTTCCCTACAAATATCCGCGTTTGAGCGATAAAAATATAGTATTTGCAGTATACTCAGGTAAATATAGTATTTGCAGTATACTCAGGTAAAACTACGGAGCCAAACTTAAAGTCTGATAGATATGCTTCTGTTTTTTGTTTCTAAGGTTCCCTACCCTAAAATACTTTATATTCTCTGCCTAAGGGTGCCAAAAGGGACCCTATTACTAACCCTCCGTTGTCTGTCCGTCTGTTATGGGGGTCTACAGCTTCAGACGTGATAGGTAGCGAGACAACATTTACACGGAATAAGTGATACTATTGCCCGCTATTACGGCATATTAATTAGAAAAAAAACGGTCAAGTGCGTGTACATTTTTTGGGATTTTTCGAGGATTTCTCGAAATAGATTCAAGTAAATGTAGCCAAGCTATATATTTTCACAATCAACTCTGTAATATCTACAATTTGATTATTTGACATTATTGGAATTACACAATTTGACCCACACTGTACACAAAAAAAAATGAATTTTATTTTTTTATTTTTTTTTTGTGTTAATTTTTTTATCGCTATTGTTTTCCTGTAATTGGCCAGTAATACCTATTATCTGTTTTTTTTTTCTATATTTTTCGGTCCACCAGCTTCGGAGATATATTTTTTTTGTGTGGTTTTTCAAAGAGATCTCGAAATTAATGCCAGTAAATATAGTTTAAGTATATATTTTTACAATCAGCTCTTTATTATTTATAATTGAATACCCATATTGTATTTTTAGGATATTTTTTTTTCTCTCTTTTGTATTGGAAATATTTTGAGGAATTGGATTTCCTATCAAATTCCTAATAATATTACGCACGATAATAATCACGCAGCAAAACAACAAATTGGTCTATTTATATATAACCAAAAAAAAGAGAGTGGAAAATATTTTTTTTTTGACAAAAGTATAAATCTTAATACATTGTTTATAAGTAGAATCCCGAGACAACAAATCAAACATATTTGTTTTCAATACAAGGAGAGTCCGAATTTCTTCAAAAGAATCCTCGAAGGTCTGGCGTTGTACATGCTATATATATATATATAGGCTCATGTAACAGTCTTCAAGATAGAGCTAAAACAAATAACGTTAAAACAATTGCTAATTTTTCGAAGTTTTTTGTACAGCCATTGACGTACTACACGTCGTACTATTCGCCATGTCCGTCTGTCTGTCTGTCTGTCCGCGGCTTAGCTAAAGACTATTAGTACTAGAAATCTATTATTTGGCATGGGTATACATATTTATCACGCCGATAAAGTGGTACAGTAAAATCTTCAAAAAATTTTTTTTTTGGTTTACCTTTCCATTTACCATTCCTTACCATTTTTCGATCCAGGGTTCCATTTGCGAAATATTAAGCTTAAAAGTGTTAATTTTTGTTAGGGTCAAGTGCCCCCCCCCCCCCTGCCAGCGAAACGGTTGTATTTGGAGACGTGAAAAATCACGGCAGTAGTATACATAACAAAATTAAAAGGAAAACTATCACAGCTAAGTAGGCTTTACAAGTTAACGAGTACAGACCGCGCCAAACTGTTAGTCCCCTCTAAACACGGAGCGTACTAGAAGTTTGGCGCGATCTGTATTAGTCGACAAACTTATAAAATGTACTTGGAGAAGAAGTCCGCATATTGTGCAGGGTAACTACGGAACCCTACATTGCGCGTGGCCCGACACGCACTTGGCCGGTTTTTTATTATTTGCCGTGGTAGAAGCCATATTATTACGAATTTTGTGAAAATTTCAACTATATAACGGCTGAAGCTGTAGAGCCCTGTGGCAGACGGACGGACAGATGGACAGCGGAGGCTTAGTAATAGGGTTTCATTTGGCACCCTCCGGGTACGAAACCCTGAAAAGCCCAATTTTTCTGAAATGATTTGTTTTCTATCTACTTTTACTGAATCGTGAAAATAAATTACTGCATTTGACTTCAAGTACATAGCATACTCAATTATTATAGCGATATTAACAAGCGTTTGAAACGAATACATAAGTTCAGTCTTTCCATGTCCTACACCAACCATGCATCGTTTAACTACCGCATTCAGCTCGGGAAAATGGACACGTGATGTCGTTTCTATTGCAATTATACATGAAAATAGGTGGTTAGGACTTATTATAGTGGGACTGGATACTGCGGGGAATGAGTTGTGGTAAAAGTTTTACGTTATTGAAAATCACTGGTGAAATTCAGCCTATTCTGCCGTCTCGAATTCCGTGGAAGTCATTTTATGTTTCGTTTGTGTTATCTAGCCTAGCATTTACAAAAACATTAACAAACAGTTTTAAGAACAATATTATCCTAGTAAATTGTATCTTTACATTTAAATTTTTTGTGTAAAAAGTAAGTTTGATGGATCACAAGAATGGATGTGGAAAGCGAAAGAGGTGTGTCAGGATCGTATCAGGTAGAAATCTGTAGTATCTACATACCCCTCTGAGAGACATGCGTGAGTATAGTATAAATGCATGTTGAAGGATCACTCCCTGTTGGCGACTGGCCGCAACCGCTCGGTCTATTCTTTTTAAATATATTTGAGCTTTTATATCATTGTCATTATATTCTTGAAATAGTTGGCAATTTACAAATTATTCAAGTTTCTTTTAATTTCTACTATTTTAGTCCATTTTTAATATTAACATTTGTATCTATTATGCCGAGATGTAACAGCACGAGCACTTTCCCAACGCAGAAGGAGAAATCGTCTTAATTTGTGACCCTTCGCTTCCAAGAGGTGTCTGGCCATTAGGCAGAATTTTAAAGCTTTAACCTGGGCAAGATGGCATTGCCAGAGTGGCGGATGTTCAAACTAAAGGAGGAACGCTGAAAAGACCTTTAAAAAAACTAGTGCCTCTACTGTACAAGCTGCAGTCAGTTGCCATATTGTGATCGTGCTCGCACTGGGGTCCAGGATGTTGGCGACTGGCTGCAGCCGGTCGGTCTATGGTTTTTAAATATATTTGAGCTTTTATGTCATTGTCATTATGTTTTTGGCTTGTAATCTTGAAAAAGATCGCAATTTCCTAATTATTCGTGTTTCTTTTAATTTCTACTCTTTTAGTCCATTTTTAATATCACTCCACTTTTTTCGTTTAAAACGATAGTTGTAATTAAAAAAAAACTGCCTCACCTTTGTGGTCTTTTACCTAGAGTACTCGACCACTAATCGGGATTTGTATTCGGTCTGCGTGTGGCTGAAGGCACCTTAAACTGTGGGTCTATATTTGTGTCCGAAATATGGCGAAGGGTTGACCACCCATCACGTGGAACGGAATAAAAGTCAGGGAAACTTAGGTGTACAATTAATTTATTTTCAATGCAAGTGCTCGTAGAGGCCCACTTTTTATGCATCAAAATCGAACAGAAAATCGATTATTTTGCCCTAGGGCTTTATTATTATTATTTTTTTATTTATTCACGAGAAGTTGGCTAACCTGCAACCTTTCCTGTGTATCGTAAATGTTATATTTTTTTCCACTTTTTAACCCTTAAATGCATGAGATTTTATTTTTGTATGAAATTGAAAACAGTAATAGAAAAATACCAAAAAAAATATGAAAAAAATAATAAAAAAAATATTTCTTGATTGAAAGGGGGGCTTCACTAGTAAGACAAGGAAAAAAAAAATTAATTTGCGATAAAAATTTTATTTTTTTATTTTTCTTTTTTTTATTGGGTACTTGTAAAGCTGAACTCTTTGTGACTTTAATATCAAAAAACTATAAAAATATATATGCAAGGACAATATTTATTCGATTTTTTTCCAAAAGCTCTCTTTAACGATTTTCCCGCCAAAATGCGGCAAAATAAAAAAAAAATAAAGGAAAATAAACGAATGAATTTTAAATAAAAAATAAAAAAAAGTTTTTGCCAAATATATTTTTAGCTCATACAATCATATAATTATAAATTTTTACATAAAATTATGTAAATAAAAATTCCTTTGTGCTGTTTTCGACCCAAGATGCATTTAAGGGTTAACGGCTCTGGATACGGTCCTTTTGAGCCAATCATTAACTTGCAAAATTGTAACAATGTAACTTTGAACTTAAATAATTGAATTGTTTTTTTTTATTATATTTGTTTTATTTCCTCACACAATGCATTGAAAAACGTAGTATGATACACGGGCGTAAGGCTATGCTCGTGTTTTAAATCGTCCTCGTAACTTATTTCTTTTCCCCCTTGTAGAATAAACTACTATTATTTTATTATTACATAACGTCCTCGTGAGCGTTCTGTATGTGCAGTACAAGCTAGCATATCAAGCGGATGCAAAAATAACAATGGACAAGTATGATGGAAGAATTCACCGGTTTAGGTAGGAACCTCGGTGGCGCAATTGGTGGCGCGCTTGTCTTGATAACAAGAGGTCGCAGGTTCGAATCCTGGCCCGGGGAATTTTTTCAAATTCTTGTCTTTGGATTTGTTTCTGATTGATATTTTCTAGTTTGTAATGCACTCTAATAATATTTACTATTATTTTCTCACTTTAACCGTAACATGTCTAACGTCTGCAATGAAGCTCTTCATAAACAATTGATGGTAAGTATTGGTTTAGTCCTAGACACATCGATGTCAGTCGCAAATTTGTGAATAATAACGTTTTTTCAGTAAGTTGTTTCACTAAGAGCTAAGAGGTACCTTCGTTTGTCTTACATTATGTAAAGGCTCTTACCACGCCTTTGACAAGCTGGTAAAATTATGTTTTTGTATGGTCATTTTAAGGTTGAAAGCTAGATGTTCTCAACGATATTTAAGAGCAAAGTACTGTTATTCCGATATTTCCTAAAACCCGACTGCATTTAAGGAAAGATTCCATTTCGTTTAAGATATTCAGTATTGTAGAAAAATATGGTAGTATACTAATGTACAAGCGGTTTTATAAGTACGTACACAATTTGTCCGATGTAATAATATTACATTATAACACCGCGAGTAGCAATGTGATTGGCCCAATTTATTATAACATCTTAGATGACTAATCAGCGATTCATCAGGTCGAGTGGCAATAACAAAAAACGCACCTGAAGAGATTTTTATAATAATTTTTACGCCTTCGCTTGCCCTTATTTATTATTGCCCGGATATCTTCTGAACGGGCATCAACCCCAAGATCTGGGGGGGCCGCCAGGAAGGTGGTTGACAGCTTTGGAGAGTACGACACCTGAGTATTCAGATGTGCCGGTGGTAATACCGCTAGTCCGTCATCATACATAGCCTCACTCACTTTCTTCAGAGTCGCTGATGGATGTGGTAGCGCAGCAGCTCCTTGGGACGCCCCGTCGGGGAGCGCTCGTGGGAGAGTGCGAGATCTCGCAGGTGCTCGTGTGGGCTGTGGACCACCCACGGTCTCTGCTCCTAGGCCCGTGGCGGTCGTGGTGTTGTGGAGGTATCTCCCTGTTGGCAACGCGCAGGGAGATATTCGGCTGGGCTTGTAGCTTGACCCTGAGAACAGAATAACACAAGACGTACCACACAGGCGCTGCGTACGTGATGAGCGAGCGCAGATTCCTCAGGGGAAGTGGTGATGTTATCAGAAGCGATTCTTGTGTTTAAGGGTGGGGTCAAGAGATCATTGTTTTTATTGCTAAGGGTGGGGTCAAGCGATTATTGTGCTTATTGCTAAGGATGGAGTCAAGCGATTATTGTGTTTATTGCGAAGGGTGGGGTCAAGCGATTATTGTTTTCATTGCTAAGGGTGGGGTCAAGCGATTATTGTGTTTATTGCTAAGGGTGGGGTCAAGCAATTAATATGTGTTTATTGCTAAGGGTAAGGTCAAGCGCCAATACCGAAGAGATGGACTTTTGTGTTTTTTGTCTAGTAACAATATAATAATATGAATTTATTGCAAATAAAACTTTGAAACAATAGTTGTAAGAAAATAAATATAAAGATACTTAGTTAAAGTAACAAACGAGTGAAAGAGATATAAATAATTTAGAATAAAAGACAATCAATAAAAAAAATATAGCTGTTGCTTTTCCTCTTTTTTCGTGAAATGTTGACAAGTTATAATAGTAGTTTATGCTACAAGGGCGAAAAGGAATAAATTACGAGGACGAACACAAGCTAATGGATGGATAGATGGATGGATGGAAATGTGGTGTTGGAATACTTTGGGCAGCTTTACGATCAAAACTATTCCCAATTTGATGCTTAAACGCCTTGGAATAAAGACGACACTCTTTACAATTAGAACTCAACGAATTCTTGATTATTTTGGCCTCTTTACGAGAAGGGCTCCAAATAAAACCGAAAATCTACTAGTTAGTTGGTATGCCAAACAACCTCTTAAGCTTGCTTTTTAGTCCGACCAAATCAAGAAGGTAACATGACTCTAAGTCAGGGGTCTCCAAACTACGGCTCGCGGGCCAAGATCGGCCCGCGAGCACCACCAATCCAGCCCGCAGTCCTTGGTGGGACATGCCAAGTTTCTATCCCGCTATAGTTTATTTAAAATTCCTAAACGTATAATAATAACGTGATGCTATTTTTATTAAGATCAAAATTCACAACACATTATCATACGTATTTGTTTAAAAGTAGCGTTATTATAAGAATGTTATTTACAACCCTATTTCAAGGTCTGCGCACAGCACAAGCTGCAGCTAACTCCGTCGCAATGGTTAATGTTGCCCGAAGTACCAACCGAAATTGTGAACGGAGCGGAGTACACTCCTGCGCCCTGCACAATAGATATCTCACTGATCTGGCGGACGCGGCTAGTCCCAAAACGAAATTTTGCGCGTCAAAACTAGGGTTTTGGAATCATGAGATATTATTGTCTTGGTCCTCGGGACTTAGTGGAGAAATCATTGTGGCCCTTAGGCAAAAAAGTTTGGAGACCCCTGCTCTAAGTGATGCCCTATGACAAGCAGAAGATAGACCACGATAGAGGAAACTGTTTCTGCACGACCGTGCGATGTCCTCGAAAACCACGGTTTTAATAATATATTTTTAAAGCTTCATTTTAATAATAAAAACCTAATTTCTTTTTTTGAATTATGCTATGACAAAATGACGTTCTCAAATAAAATTTATCATTCAACATACATTGTACAAACAAAAGAGGTGAAAATACAATTAAAAAAACAATGGTTTGCGGCATCGAAGATCTGGAACGACTTTTCCCCGCCAGTGTAGGAAAATGTATCACATTTTATTTTAAAAACAAACCCAAAATTATTTTAATGGAAAAGAGAGTTACAACTGCAAAATTCTGCTATGAAATAAAAGTAAAAAAAAACATTCGCCATCTCGGTCGCTAGCAAACCATTTTCCTGAATCTGTGGTTTAGTTGTGAACGATAATATTTATGTTTACATTTATTTATTTATTTCAGTTCAGTACTATCGTTGCCTAAAATATACAGGGTATTAAGATGAAGTTGCGGAAGCCGAAACTGGCGTAAGTTCTTTTTAGTACGATAGTACATACGAACAACTTTTACTATGAAGCCAACCCTCGAATCACGAAAAAAAATTTGCTTTTCCATAGAAAAGTTACCGGACCAAAATATATGAAACAACAGATGTTTTTTCTCGCTTTCTCCTTTTGTTTTCACGAAAAGTTGTTCTTTTAGACTATCGCCAGTTTCCAGCTTCCGCAGAGGGTTGTGTCAGAGGTGTTCCGAGTCTGAACTGTGTAATGCAAGTCACAGTCCACATTCGGTAATATTAAGTTCCAACGTGACGGGTGGTGAGCCCTTTCGAAGTACTTCAGGCACAAATACACGCTTTTTAGGGCATGCAGGTTTCCTTACGATGTTTTCCTTCACCGTTCACCAAGTGGTTAGTACGAACAAATACTATGCACATAAATTTATCAGGTGGCAGAGCTGATGCCGGGCTCGACTGTGGAGGTACCACCATCTTACTTGGAAACCCCCTCGAAGTAATTCGGGGGAGAGTAAGAGGACAGCTCATAGCCAAAAAACCAGGAGGTCCACTATGCCTGGGACAGACTGGTGACGGGCAGCGGCATCACTGGTGCGAGGGTTCCGGCACCGCGCTCACCAACCCAGCCCAGCGTGTGTGAGTATGGGCAATTCTTCCAGAATGACCGCCGGGAGTGGCAAAGTCCTGGAAAGGCTTATATCCAGCAGTGGACGAACTAGGCTGATGGATGAAAATTCGAAAGATCAATGGTGCATGCCCGACCGGGGATCGAACCTGGATTTTAAGATTGAGAGGCCAGCTTTCTACCGCTGAGCTACCGCCGCTGCCTGTATTTAAAAGCGACTTTACAAAAATCAAAGATATCGCACCAAAAACATAAATGTGAAAAAGGGGCCCAGTTAAGTACAAAGACAGTGCAGGGCCGAAAAAATAATTGAGATCAAATTGGGTGCGGAGGTTTATTATGGAGGTTGCTTCAGTCATATATACATTTTGGTCAGCGAATAAGCCACGCAATACAGCGAGGCAACGCCGCCAGCCTATTGGGTACTCTCCCCGATGATGGCGGTGATCTTTTAAAACCTACCCGCTAAGATAAAATCATATTATGAACATTTAATTTAACATAAAACTTAACTATGTATTAACTTAGATTAATCAATTTACTTATGTGGTAGATTGTAATAGCACCGCAAACAAACCCCTAAGGGTTTAAGTGGTGTATATTTGAAATATGTTTGTGCAACTGTATGTGTGTAAATAAATAAATAAATAAAATAAAATCTGGCTCACATATTTTATTTGTTCTAGAGCCCGCTATGAGACAGACAGGTTGGTATTTGTTTTTCTTTTTATATTTTATTTAATTTTAAGTTAGTTTTATAAAAAACAATATCATTATTTATATGTTATTTAAGTTTATCAATCTAGTTATTAAATTTCAATAAATATATTTGTATAATATAAAAAAAAAAAAACTGATAATGTACAACGACAATTATTATTACATAAAGCTTGAACACTCACGTGTGATTGTTGTTGACCAACCGTTTCAGCGATACAATTTAGGCATTATCAAGGCAAGTGTCATTCTTAGGACGACGACGGCGACGCGGCGTTCACCGTCGTTGTCAAACGGGCACTGCCGTCCGTAGTCAACAACAATCACACGTGAGTGTTCAAGCCGTATGTAATAATAATTAACCATGTCAGCTCACGCGAGTTTTAATAATGATATATTATGTACAACGTTCTTCATTTGTTAAAAAGAAAGTTTGTCTTTGCTACTGAATATATAGAACTTGGTAGTTTTCATAGTCAATTACTTATTTGCATGTATGATGTAAACTTTTAAACATTATCTGTGAAAACTTACCAAGTTCTACATATATAGGTACAGTAGCAAGGACCCTAACAATTTATCACATATGTTTTTTGTAGGATTGATTTGAAAACCTGGAGCTGTTTCTGAGAAAAATAATATTTTTGTAATCACTAAACTCCCCTCTTTTTCAGTGATTATCTGCCTTCTGCAGAATTTTATTTATTACACTTTACATAATTTACAACACATTTTCACATAAAAGACAAACATTGTGTACAAAGCCGGCACTTATTGCTAATAGCAATATCTTCCAGGCAACCTTTGGGTGGAATGAAAAAGATGTTAACGATAATAAGGGTAGCGTTAATGCTAACAAAAAAGCAACGTGCTAATTTTAACCAAAATGTAATATTAACTAACATAATAATCTTATATATATTTTATATTTAACACAAAAAAAGTACATACACATACAAAAATTAAAATAAACGTAAATAAATAAATACTTGTACATACTTAAATACTTAATATTAGGGACGGGATATTTAGATGGAGTTATATTTGACGGGTATTCATGTTAATGAATATTCATGGGAATATTATGGGAGTTGCGATTGTACCAGGTATTGGGATAAGATTTGCATCGATGGTAGCAATCATGTTTGTGAATTGGTCTGTGAAAATGATAAGAGAGAATGGGTCATCCACTCTTGGTTTCAATGCCTTGCAGAATACTTTATATGATTCCTAAACGCTATTGGATTCCTTTGTAACTAAACAAATGTTGTAGCTACATAAGTACTTTTTCTTACAATTGAATAAGGTAAGAGGTCAGTTCTATAATACAGTATAAATTTAAATAACATATAATTTTCAAATCATACAAACGAGACACCAACGTCTATCAGCCATCTTTTTACTGATGCGTATCATTATGATTAATTTAAAATATTCCGTCATCTGAATAGGTTGAACTTATTTTAACTACAGTCACAGAGAAAAATTCAACTTGCATTTGTTGATGAATGAGAAAATTTTATTTTTATTGATTCGATAATCTATTAAGGGCCGATTTTCCAATTGACAGATAAAATTTATTCCTCTGAATAAACTACGTTGCTTTCACTCTAACACCTTTTGTTTTAGGAAATCGATATAGTTTATTCCTAGGAATAAATTTTATCTGGCAATTGAAAAATCGACCCTAATAAACACGGCTACTCACGATTGTGTTAGTCCGATATCATCTGACTAGTTTCACTGTAATAGTTATAGTTATTATGAATCTAAACAACGAATCTCTTAGTAATAAAATAATATATCAAATCAAATCGTTAATAGAACGACCAATTATGGATCAAAATAATTATTATTCTGTTAGTAAACTTAGTCAAGTCTTATGTTATGTGTTAGTAACATTGAGTGAATTAAGTCATAAGGATTTCAGTAGTTTGCCGCGCGCAGTTGGGACGGGTGTTTAACGAATAAGTGTGAATTACACACAATTTGAACAATAAGGGCAACAGCCTTTACACCTGAAGACCTGCATAACGTAGGTGCTCGATACTAAGACCATCATGTCCCGGTGACTTTCCCTTTGTCATTGCTTTTATTAGTTTGTCAACACTTTTAGCGGAACATCTGGGATATCTATGGGAACACCTGACACATAATGCGTCTTAGCATCGGATGATCCTGTGATGACGGCCCCGTATTGAAATTTAAAGCAAAATGGGAAGGCTCGGTTTCACATTCAGTTTTTTTTTTGTGTTTTTCCAAAATGTTTTAAAGTCACAACTGGAGTGGTTCTCTGCGAGGATGTCCATTTTTATTTCCTTCTCGTGATTTTGACACCACTTCAATCTAGTGCAACCATCTTTTCATGTATCAAACTAACACCTACTGTCAGTGTACGTTCTGTACAACAGGCCTGCATGGTATGCAGTCCTGATAACTCAAATGTGACGTCATCACTACTGGTACAAGGAAGACATTTCTTTAGGAGAGTTTTTTATTTGACGTTTCAGACCTGATGAAAAATAGAAAGCAATTTCACAACTCTTTTATAACTTAATTCATAATTAATACAAAAAAAGTAAAAACTATAAAAATAATACATTAATATGTAAACAATTCAAAAGTAATAAGTTTCTTAACTCTTATGAATAAATACGGTGCTTAAAAATAAAATGGGAATGAAAAATTTGTTGTTGAAAATCTTATAGTAAAATCACGTGTACCACTAGTGATGACGTCATCACTAAAAGCCATTTCAGTTGTAAGGTCTGATATAGAGAAGCTGTTGATCAAACCCGATACAGGCTTACCATGACATAGCCAGTTAATAAAGAAAGACCTAGCCACCCCGTGAAAGCAACTTTCTTGAAGAATATAAAATGACAATACCTCATATACTTTGTACAATATCCTCATTTAATTTGTACAATATCCTCATATAATTTGTCTAATACAAATATTAGATTACAGAAACAGTAGCACAAAATCTGAATTTATCGGAAAAATCTATGTTTTTTAGTTTCTCGTGACATAATTTACTTTACAATTCAATTTAAGATTAAGTTTTTTATCATGGAAGATTAAATGTCTTTATAAAACTTTTCCGCAGTTTTCGTTTTTTTTTTTAATTATGCTTTTTATTTAACTTATTTTACATACCTACATACATTCGATTTTATATCATGGCAAGGATGTTCGGGAAAATCTCTCCTGCTCCAACGCTTTAATTTTACACTTGTCTCTCCTACTCAGTGGAAGCGAGCCGCACAGAAAACTTGTGATTATAATTTTCAATGTTTATTTAAGACGATGTACAAAATGTTATGACTATATTCTATACAATATTTTACTCCTCACATCGGACGTAAATCACATAACGAATAGAATACAATTTTTTTTAATTAAAATCTCGATGAAATGGTAACTTTGTTTTTTTATAATTGATTGAATTTGGTTATTTTTAGTAATAAATGACAATATTATCATTTATCTAAAGCACTCAGTTATAATATTTTTTTGGTAGTTAAGAAACGGAATTAGCTATAATCAAAACTAAAAAAAAAAACGGTCTGGCAACTTCGTTCGAACTAGCCCGCCTTAAACCATTTCATATCATTCAGTGCTGTGTGGACTTAAGGCTTGTGCTTATTTGTGGATTATCTTAAATCAGAAACTTAGGGAAAATTTGAACGAAAGAAAAGTCTAGACAAGAGTTATTTAATTTCAATAACAAATTGAGATTTATTATTTTTGCTACAGATAACTTTTGTTTATGACTGTACACGTTACCAGATAGCAATTGGTCTCGTAATTGACGATTGGCTCATCTACTTCAAATTTATTTTCATCAACTTGATTATGTATTGTACAACGAAATTTGCATCATTATATTTATTTTGATTTCAATTTTACGGTAAATATAAAAAGAAAGTAAAGACATAAAGACATTTTTATTAATAAAAGGTTATTATACGTCCATTTATTTAAAAATATGTTCATGCATGTAGCAAACTATCGTTTAAAGTTGGCTCAGCTAAAGGTTGTATTTTGGCGGTTATTATTTTTTAATATTTTGTCACAAATCCGATGAAACGACCCTTAAAATGATAATGTTACAGAGTGTACTGGGTGTTAAGGCGATTACCATCGCCAAATTAGCAGCTCGATATTTGTCACTACAAATATCAACGGAAACGACATTGAAATAACGTTCATATCAGCGCGCAATGCAAAGTGGCTGTTACGACGCTCGCTGCGTCCTTGATAGGGCGAAATAGGAGAAAATTATTCTTTTCACTTGGACGTGATTACTCGATTGAATAATCTTATGTTATGTTTATAGCTATAAAGTTTATCTATTTATCAAAGCATATATGAATTCAATCGGCCAAGCCACTCAGGAGCAGTAGGGAATTTGAGGTCAAAAAACACCATTCAGTAAAAAATAAAATTCATGTAGAAGTTTTTGTGGTATGAAATAGAAAAATGTTGCATATGTTGTCTAAGAGTAGATTATTCATAATAAATTTTTTCATTATTTTTGGTTTGGCCATAAACGAGGAGTAGGCTTTAGAAAGTACCCATTTGGCAATGGTAAGGCCCTTAAGATGAAGTTGCAGAAGTCGGAAACTTGTGACAGTACTCGTCCAAACGAACAACTTTTCCTATGGAGACAACCCTCGAATCAAGAAAACAAATCAGCTGTTCCATAGAAAAGTTACATAGTATTAGCTATCCGACCAAAATGTATGAGACAACTGTTTTTTTTTTTCTGGATTGCTCAATTATTTTTTTTCACGAAAATAAGTTCGTATGGACGAGTTATATCGCCAGTTTCCGGCTTCCGCAACTTCATCTTAACTTCGTATAAACTGACTGTTGTTTGTTTTTGGAGGATACCCTCGTCTAGTTTTGTCTTTGATATTTATTATCTATGTATAATGACGGTGTCAAGTCCGTCACTCATTACGCATTACGAGTTAATATTATTTTCAGCAGATATATACCATTGGCGACGAGAAAACTAGGGAAAACGCATTAAAATGTCGATCGGAAAGATCAAGGAGTTCGAACCAAATAAGGGTAATTGGTATTCTTATATTGAACGACTACAATCTTACTTCAAAGTCAATTCAATCAAAACAGAGATTCAGTTGGAAACCCTTATAGCAGTAGTTGGCGATGAATGTTATGAACTCATGACAACCTTGGCTAGCCCCCAAAAGCCAACAGAATTAGGTTTTCAAAACGTAGTTGAGCTAGTAGGAAAGCACCTCAATCCAAAACCATCGATATTGGCGGAGATATATCGTTTCCGTCAAAGAATACAAATGGCCGAAGAAACAATTTCACAGTATGTGAAAGAACTCAAAGAACTGTCGCGTACTTGCGAATTTAAAGAGAATCTGTCTGAAAATTTAAGAGATCAGTTCGTATGCGGATTAAGAGCAGAAATTGTCAAGCTAAGGCTATTTTTAGAGGACAATTTATCATTTATTAAAGCTGTAGAAATAGCAAGCGCTCTTGAAGCAGCAGAAAATAATGCTGCTGAAGTGAATAGAGGTCGCGGATCTTACGTGAATGACGTACATAAGGTGGCAAACCTAAAGGAAGGGTACGTGCCGAGGCAGATGAAGAACATTAATGATCCACACCTAACAACTGTGAAAACTAGATGCAGCGCTTGCGGAGCTTTGAGTCACATTATAGAAGATTGTTATTTTCGTACACAGAAATGTAGAAAGTGTAATGAAAAGGGCCACATTAGTAGAGTGTGCCCGCAATGGTTGTCAGGGAATCAACCATCAACTAGCAAATCGGTGACAAATAGAAGAGGACGCAAAAGTACCTATTTTTTAACCGAACAGGATAATGAGGAAGAAGAAGAAAAACAATTACATGACGAACTATATGAAGAATCCGATTCTGATTTTGAAGAGGCTCTCTGCAGAATGGCATTGAGCCAATATAAAGCGGTGAGTTTGCCAATAATTGTAAATGGGAGAGAAATTATCATGGAAATTGACACTGGAGCTGTAAGTTCATTCATTAGTAAGGAGACCTATAGTGGAAATTTTAGCAATGTGCCATTAAAACCTACAAAGACCATTTTTAAATTCTATGATGGCACAAAGGTTAAACCTCTGGGCGTAATTACACCCACCGTAGAATATAATGGTCATAAAAAGAACCTAGATTTATACGTATTGGAAAAAGGAGATACAAGTCTACTGGGTAATAACAAATTATTTTAATGTTTAAAAACGGGTCAACTCTCTGCTCGAAATATCCAAATTTTATGTCTGTATCTCATTCTGTCTTCAAGCTAAATACCGTGACATACGGACAGACAGACAGTTATATTGATAGGGGTTCGTTTTGCCCTTTCAGTACACAGCCCTAAAAACATGGAATATTATTCGCCTATTATTTTTGTCACTGTGACTCCAAGCAAAAAAAAAAGAAGAAGAAGGGTGGACTCAGGGCAAAAGAGAAAAAAGAAGTATTTTATTTTTATAAAAAGAATTGCTAGCTAAATTTCCAAAATCAAAAATATTGTTACAATCCTTCTAATAAAATATGTTTGAGCTCTGTACATGATTGCTATTCGTCAAACGAGGAAAAATGTGTGTTTCAATAAATATTTCTATAGAGGAAGCTTAAATCTGTATATATAAAATTCAAAGTCCTGACTGACTGACTGACTGACTGACTGACTGACTGACTGATATATCAACGCACAGCCTAAACCGCTGGTCCTAGAGACTTGAAATTTTGCATATAGATACCTTATATAGTGTAGGCATGCACTAAGAAAGGATTTTTCAAAATTCACCCCCTAAAGGGGTGAAACGGGGGTCCAAAGTTTGTATCGGGAAACAAGATTAGTTAGACTATTTTATTCGAGACTTCACAAGAGTACTCCTATCTATAAATGAGTAAACATATGTTTCAGGTTTTTTCAGAATTCCACCCCTAAAAGGGGGAAATGGGGTGACAAATTCTGAAAATCAACATGGGTATCGTTTGTATGGTTTATCGGGTCGCTGATTACGAAAACAACAACGATTTTAAAATCCAACGTAGTGGACGTAAAAAAGGCATTTCCTGAATTCAACCCCTAAAAAGGGGAAATGGGGTGACAAAGTCTGAAAACCAACATGGGTATCGTTTGTATGGTTTATCGGGTCGCTGATTACGAAAACAACAACGATTTCTAAATCCAACGTAGTGGACGTGAAATACCATCATCCCCTGTTGGGGTGCGATGGGGTTGATATGTTGAAATGTGTAAATATCAATATGGGTGTCGTTTTTATGGTTTTTTGGGACGTTAATTATGAAAATGGCATCGATTTTGAAATTTAATATAGTGGACATGAAAATTCTTGAAAGTATGTGTGCCAGAGCAAATCGGCTGTAACAGACGAACAGACAGACAGCCACACAAGTGATCCTATTAGGATTCCATTTTTTCCTTTTGAGGTATCTATCTATCTATATATCCACAATCTATCTATCTATCTATCTGTCCATCTATCTATCTATCTATCTATCTATCTATCTATATCTTTCAATATCCCAGCAAAATATTTTTGGAATGGAAGGTTGAAAGGGTTGGACCACGGGGTACCAAAAAAAATTCTTTTTTTATGTGAAAACTTTGACGGCCTGTTTCTCCCAAACGGCTAGACTTAGACCCATGTTGATGGGTGTCTAGGAAAAGGTTTCGACGAGATCTACCCGCCGAAAGTGTCAAAACTTTACAGGCCCGTATCTCCCAAACAGCTAATGCTATAGACCCATGTTCATGGTACTCTAAGAAAAGGGCTCGGCAAGATCTAGATGACGTTAAAAAAAAAGTCGAAAAAAAAAATTGCCAAACATTTGATCGGCCATATCTCCCGAACGGCTAATCGTAGGGAGTTCGGGTTTCAACTATTGTGATCGGTCAAGCTGGGGCTACATGACCAAAAAAAATTAAACAGTTTTGACAGTTTTTTGACAGGTCCAAAAAAAG
Source organism: Ypsolopha sequella (assembly GCA_934047225.1). Lineage (NCBI taxonomy): Eukaryota > Metazoa > Arthropoda > Insecta > Lepidoptera > Ypsolophidae > Ypsolopha > Ypsolopha sequella. The sequence continues at coordinate 2,314,912 of OW204002.1, read as the reverse complement.
TATTCCGATTTGCATAAAACTCAAGGGGCATTCGGGGTCGCCAATTACGCTGCTGTATTCAAATTTGAAATCTTTTGACAACTGATAGGGATTTTGACACTCTTTCGGAAAAACTTTGATCGGTGAGTCCCCGTGTTTGGCATTCTGGTGAGGCCGAAAAACGAGCATGTGAGGACGGAGAACGCGCTCGCGAGGCCGAAGGCCGAGCAGGGCGCGTTCGTAGTCTGAGCATGCAAGTTTTTCGGCCGAGCACTACACCTTGACTCCCAGAGGGAGTGAGAGCACTTATAATGTTTGTTTCTGAAAAAATGTAATTTGTTTCCTGTAAGCCACGCGGGCGAAGCCGCGGGCAGAAGCTAGTTAAACATATAATGAACATGTTTCTGCAGAAAATCACTTTTACTATCCCACAAATTAAAATTTGTATTGTAAATTTGTGGGATAGGTCAAGTGATTTTATGTTCATTATGTATTGCAAGTTCCACCAAGTGCCAAAAATCAACAGTGTAAACAAATTAAACATAATTTACAAAAACAAAAGCTAGTAGGTTCTCAAAATGCATAAATACGAAATTGATTTTTAAAAACTGTATTTCTTGAAAGAAGCGCCCCTATTTTCTTTACATAGCTCTTAAAAGAGGGCTAGTTTTAAATTAAGGGGGCTAATTTTCAAATTTGTCGTTTTCCATTTCTCAAGCCATTTTTCAAAAAATATCGAGCATCAAATAGCACCTGTGTTTTATTCAAAGTTATTTTCAAGTGGAATCACGTTTTTAGCATTTTTATGTTTTGTTTAGGCTTGCCTCGTTTATGACTCGATAAACCGTGTGATAGGGGACGCCCAACTCCTATACATCACGCCATGCTATACGTCTCCTATAGAGGCTCTTACGTGATTGTCATAAGAACTAAAATACTCTAACACATAACAAACTTGGCGAGTCGTTTAAGCACGCCTGGAGGATTCTACTTTTTTTAACTTAAGGAGTTTTATTTTCGTCTATCAAACCGGAGGGAAATCGTTTATTTGATGTTTTTTTGGGGTTCCATCGCAAGTGAAACCCTTAGTACGTTTCCTGTGTAAACGACCTAGATCATAGTCTTTTTAGGGTTCGGTAGTACCTAAAGGGCACAAAAGGAACAAATTTGGTGAGACTCCTTGTCCGTCTGTCCGTTCGTCCGTATGTCACAGCCTCATAACTTTTGCATCGTTGAAGATAAAGACTAGAAATTTGACGCAAAAATAGCATTAATTGCCCTACAGAAATAGTTAAATATATTTCTGTGAGTTGATGCTTACATGGTATGGCGTGATAAAATATTTGAAATAATTTAAATTGTTCAAAATATTGCCTCTACAAACGAGAAAATAACTTATTTTCTCCTTAGAATACAATATACGTATCCAACTGTAGGTATAAAAAAATACATTGTAAAAATATTTAAATGTGTACTAATTACTTGTGCAGATTTAGAGTATTATTTAAAAACCTCAAAAAATGTATGTCCCCCCCTATAAATGTATTAAATTATAATATTATCCTTACTAAATGTAATTACGATATAATTCTACCTTTACGAATTATATTGATACAATATACAATTTTTTATTACATCAAACAGTTATGGGCAAGATTTTCCGGACTTTCCTTATAAGTGACGAAATACGGAACTCGAGACACGCGAGTCTGACTCGCACTTTACCGTTTTTTTTTAATACACAAAGACCTTACGCTTTGCCAAATGTGTCTGAGGACGAAGAAATTGGGAGAGTGAAAGCAAGTAAGGCGTTATCAGTCTATCCGAGGCTTCCCTACGGAGTAATCTACGGAAGTCGGTAACGGTTGAATGACGGACTACGCAACTACCTGTAACCCTCTTCCGGCATGGCTTCTAATAATGTCATGCCATGACACGAGAAGCCACTGGTAGGGTGGTGACAAGCCACTGGTAAGGTGGTGACAAGTCACTGGTAGGGTGATGACAAGCCACTGGTAGGGTGATGACAAGCCACTGGTAGGGCGGTGACAAGCCACTGGTAAGGTGGTGACAAGTCACTGGTAGGGCGGTGACAAGCCACTGGTAAGGTGGTGTCAAGTCACTGGTAGGGTGATGACAAGCCACTGGTAGGGTGATGACAAGCCACTGGTAGGGCGGTGACAAGCCACTGGTAAGGTGGTGACAAGTCACTGGTAGGGTGGTGACAAACCACTGGTAGCGTGGTGACAAGCCACGGCCAAAGCCTACCACCAGTTGAAGTGAAAGGATTTGTCAGTTGGCTGCTTCTTGGTCTAACTGTCCAGGGAACGCCGGGCGTGTTTGTAGTAAACAGTAGTTGAATCTCCTTTCATTCACTCCTGCGTGAGAAAACGAGATGCCAAGGTTCAGAGTATGAATGGATCTGTTACACCGTAGTATGGACACATCCATTCATCAGTCTGGTTCGTTCACTGCTGTACATAAGCCTTTCTAAGGTTTCACCACTCTAAGCGGTCCCCATGGAAGAAATGCCCATACTCGCACACGCTGGGCAGGTGGGTTGGTGAACGCGTGCCAAAACAATCGCACCAGTGACGCTGCTGCCTGTCTCCAGTCTGCGTTATTCCAGTAATACCGCCATAACCGCTCAATTGGTCTAAAAACTAAATCAAAACTAAATACGAAACCAAAAATAATCCCAATGGAACCAAATTAATCTGTAGCTACTAACGCTTGACAGAGTTTCCTCGTAAGGAAATTGTTAATGCGTTGTTTTTGTAGCGTTTTACGACATTTCCCTTGGCTCAATAAATTTAGTCATTTAGATAAAAGATTTCAATACGGTTGATGCCTGGGTTGTCAATAAATTTAAAAACTTCTATCCGTCCATCCGTCAGCCTAGTTCGTCCACTGCTGGACATAAGCCTTTCCAGGACTTTGCCACTCCCGGCGGTCATCCTAGAAGAATTGCCCATACTCACACACGCTGGGCAGGCGGGTTGGTGAGCGCGGTGCCGGAACCCTCGCACCAGTGACGCCGCTGCCCGTCACCAGTCTGCTCCATATAAGGCCCGGCTATTAGGGATGGATATACCGCCATCCATCGATCCCAGGCATGGTGGGCCTCCTTGTTTTTTTCCTGTGAGCTGTCCTCTTACTCTCCCCCGAATTACTTCGAGGGGGTCTCCAAGTAAGATAGTGGTATCTACCTCCACAGTCAATCCTGGCATCAGCTCTACCACCTTTAAAAACTTGTATGCGTAAAATTGGTATTCAAAAATAGTACCTACTTTATTCATCATTTTGCAAAATGATCAATTTAAAAATTTTAATACAATAAAACGATTAAAATATTATTCATTTACCCCTTCTGCCAAAATACAAAGTTATGACGTATCTTCTATATATTTTCATACAAAAATAAGCTCACCTGTTTTCACCATTTCGACTCTCCTATAATTCTGCGACCGCGTTTCATCACAGGTCGCATTGAAGGATTAAAAAAAAAACGCTTCATTAAACAAAACCAATCCTGGCAGGTTTTACCTATTAAATAGGATAAAAATAAAGTTTCCACATATTATTTTTATTCCAAGAAATCAGTTTTAATGATGCCGAAAAAGGCAGGCGAAGTCGACAAAACAAAGGTTAAATGTTACATGAAATTTAATAACCCGGTCGTCGCCAAGTCAAGTCCTACATTTTGTACAATCAAACCTTTTTAAACTCTTCAGAATCTTAGAGGTAGCTCTCTAGAACTAGAGGTAGATGTTTCAAAATTTGAAATGTCGCCACCGCGTCAGATTGGTTCATAATTGATTTTTAAACCAACGATATAGATTGAATTTTTTTATGTTTCTATATTGAGCATTTTCAGAATATTAAATGAGAACACATAAATGTATGAAGAAGAACATTGTACCAAGTATTTCCTTTTAGAAAAATGTTTGTAATATAAAATATTTTTATGATTTTATAAGCCAATTATACTAATAAAAATTTGGGCAAGTGCGAGTCGGACTCACGCACAAAGGTTTCTGTACCAACATACAATACGGGTACGGAACCCTAAAAACTTAATGACAAATAACAACAATACAGATGTCAGATGCCAAAGCAACATATGCGACTAAACATAAGGCGCTAAAATGGTAACACCTTACAATTAATTGGGCACTCTGAGTACGGAACCCAATTTTTTCTTAAGTAACAGGGACCCTTTTGGCATCCTTTTCATAAGGACCCTAAAAACTTCCCATTTATCATATTCCAGCATTTTTTTATCACTATGTTTTTTACTTGTTTTGAACCAGACTTTGTACACCACTTTGGTATCAAATTATTTGGTTTTTGCAATACCTCTATTACTTTTATATCTAAGTCTACCTAGCATCAGAATCTGTCAGAATCTTAACTTGATCAAACGTAAATCGACGACGGTTTCCTTTGAGAGTCCACACAAAAAGAATTCCCACCATTGGCGTAGCCAGGTAGGGGCAAGGGTGGGCACAGAAAACCCAGTGCCACCCTCCCCCCCAAAATCTTAGAATTAAACAAATTAAACGTCATACAGTTCCGTTTTACTTGATGCAAAATGGACAATAAACTATAGACTCATAGTGCTATAAACTCGGTAGAGTTTAATGTTAAAATGAATATGTGATGAAAGGAATGTGAGTTAAGTGATTTTCGATTCCTATGGAAATTCCATTCAAAATTCAAAAAGTTTATTTTGCTAAGTAGGTATATATAATACACGTTTCACAAGTCAAATTTTAATCTAATAAAAATATATGTAATAAAATAATAAATGTACATGAACTACTTAGATTAAATGTTTATTTAATTTATGTAGCAATATATATACGTTTAAAATTATAGGTAAAATATTATTATACAAGGTGAAATCCAATCAACCGCCCGAACCCATACCGGAGACCCGGCCATGGACCAGGAACAAGGTTCAATGATCACCAACCGAGCCCCCAGCACGAATCCAGGCGGCCGACCAAATCCCATCCTATATACTACATAGTAATAGGTTACATATATAAATACATGCCTACCTCCGCCCATTTGATTAGTCTTGCTAAGAAGAACGGGCAAGAAACTTGGCAAGATCATGTCTTTTTTTTAACATAAACTTATACTATACCATTTTCATAATTTCTAATTTTGAACAACACCAATTTTATGTCAGGCTGGCCCCTACTAGGCCCCCACGTGCCCCTCCCCCCCATACCTAAATCCCAGCTACGCCAATGCTTCCCTCCGATCCTGTAAAAGAGCTTCAGACTCTATCTGAAGAACTAAGGAAAGTTGGACATCAACGTGATTTATTCTAGATCAAAGAAAAGTTAGTCAAAAGCGTTTTTCTGTACGTAAAATAGAAAAAGATTTCATTAAGTAAACTTAAATTAATTGAATGAACTAAATGCTAGTCTTGGAAAAAACGGTCAAGTGCAAGCAAGCCTCCCGCCCTGGGGGTTTCGTAGCATTCTAAACACATGAACAAAATTATAACAAGTGTTACAAACTTAATTTTGCAGGTTCATTTAATACAATTATACCTAAAAATCCTCAAATACTCCCTCCGTAATTAATATATATAATATAATATACACAAATTCCAGACTCTTGAATAGCTTAGTTTTTCAAATAGACCCCGTAACAAAATTAGTTTAAAATTGACGGGACTCCATTGTTTTAGTTTTGAAGATTAATCATCCATCCATCAGCCTAGTTCGTCCACTGCTGGACATAAGCCTTTCCAGGACTTTGCCACTCCCGGCGGTCATCCTGGAAGAGTTGCCCATACTCACACACGCTGGACAGGCGGGTTGGTGAGCGCGGTGCCGGAACCCTCGCGCCAGTGACACCTTCATGTAGGACCCCCTGAAATTTTATTTTATTGAATTTCTAATTCAATATTTAGTTTTGGGTCAGTATCCAAATTTCAAGTCTGTAGGTAACTCAATCCATCTACGAGCTAGAGACCCAAGACATACGGACAGATGGTCAGCAGAATGACATTAATAGGGCTCCGCTTGGCGCTTTGTGTACGGAACCCTAAAAAGATGGTAACTTGCAAAAGAAAATGATAAATAAGTTAGTTTATTGCATTTTCTGCTTCATCATTGTTTCTTTTCTTAGCCTTGTGCTAAAGACCATTTTTTATGGTTCAGCTAAGAAAAACTACATTTTCTCTTCTCAAATCTGTTTGGAGGTGCTGACGATATTAGCTAAAAAGTTACCCACGTAGTAGTTTATTTAGGCTCCAAAGTGGATTTAGGAAGCAAACATTGGTATCGATTCGGTAAAACCCCGCACTAAAACTTAATCTAACCAAAAAGCGATTATAAAAAACAAGACAAGACAAGGCATATAATTTTTAGTGCCGCCTTTGGTAAACTCTGGGCGGAAAATGCTAGTTTTAACAGTATCTTTTACCTTATTTCTGCATCTGCTACGGCCAACACGACTTATTACTCCATTCTTCCCTCAAAAACGATCAGAAAACATTCTGAATGAAATTGTTAAAATTTAATCGTCACAAAATATGTCTCAACTAAAATTTGTTCATTTTTAGTTTGACGTTTCTAAAATTTGACGGTTAGATGGTCACTCTGAATTGCAAAATTGTGTTTTGGTCTTAATTTAATTCAAACTAACTGAAATTAGTTTGCTCCTGTCTAAATAGGTTAGGTTGTGTTTTGCCGAATAGCAAAACTAATTTGACACATCTTAACTTAATTTTAGTTAGTTAAGTCATATTTGTGCACATTCGAATCAATACCATTATCAGACTAGGCCTTTACGTATGAAATGAAATATATTTATTTATGTTATTTAGGTACATCAGATACATATTACAGGTCGGTTTTAATGCTATATATTTAAATAATATATGTTTAATAGATTAATATAATAAATAATAATATAGGGAAATACACAAAAAAAAGGTTAGGTTTACTTAAATTTGATAAACTTGGATAAAATAAAAAATATAGGAAAAAGGAATAAATAATGTTATAAATATATGCAATACATGCAGGTTAAACAGGAAACGGGAAAAACAGGAAAGACACCATCATCTACACATTTATTAAAAAATTTGTGCTAAATAAGGAGCTATCAAATCAATAGCCAAATATTTAACTTTCACATATATCTTTCCTCACAAGTCCTCGGTTTTTTTCAAGTTAAATGATTTAAATGCTTTAATTGCAGTTAATGAATTTAGCTATGTATACGTAATTAAGTTGTATTAGGCGGAAAAATCGGGCCTGCTCCAACGATTTCATTTTACACTTAACTATCCTGCTCAGTGGAAGCGAGCCGCTCAGGAATTTCACGATTTCAAAGCGTTTTTATTTATTAAGAGGCTATGCGAATTTTTATTTTTGTCACTGTCACTCCAAGCGAAAAATCGCGCAGTGCGAGAGGGGCGGATTCAGGGCAAAAGGGAAAAAAGTTGGTTTTACATTTTATTAAAAAAACTAAAATAGCTAGCAAAATTTCAAATATCGAATCTCTAGATATTGTTAAAACACACCTAATAAAATATTTTTGAGTTCTGTATATGGTCCCTATTCGTCAAACGAGGAGAAAAAGTGTGTTTGAAGACTCATTTCAACAATTATTTCTATCGAGGAAAATTTATCCAAACACGTTTTCCAATTTCAAAACCCTAGACTATAAAAGTTGTAACAGAAAGGTGTAACCATATTTGAAGAGCTTATTCAGATAATGGTATAGAATAACTTTTACTATGGAGCCAATCCTGAAATCTCAAAAATAAATCTGCCCTTCCATACATTTCAGCCGAGCGGCATTATTTTTCTATGAAAAAGTAAATTTTTTTTTTCGAGATACAGTGTTTGTTCCATAGTAAAAGTTGTTCTATACCATTGACTGAATAAGCTCTTCAAATATGGTTACACCTTTCTGTTACACGTTGTAGATATAGTCAAAATGCATATACCAGAAACTAATTATAAGTTTCCCTATATTTCATGAAATACATAGAAAAGAAACACCCGTATTTTTTTCGCATATCGCCTTAAGAATAGCGTTTGCCCGTGGCTTCAACGGTGCTGATTTCGTTTGCATTTTCCTGGAATAAAAAGTAGCCTATGTAATCCAGCCTTCTGGCCCATAAACTATATAGTATATATATGCAAAAAATCACGTCGATCCGTTGCTCCGTTGCTGCATGAAAGAAGAAGAAACCAACAATTACACTTTGGAATTTGTAATAGAGGGGTACGGATTTTGGAATGAGAACGATGGGTTTTCAGTATGACGGCCGTTTCATATCTCATTTTGTACCACGTTTATTTTGGTAGATAAAAGTTTTTTTGTCCAAAATCGAATATAACCCAAATAAAATGATACTTACATCACAATTTAGGCATTTTATTAGATGCAGGTAATTGCGTATCGAACTGCAGAAATATTATATATTATAATAATATTATTATCAAATATTAATATCAATATAAACGACATATTCTTTTTCCAAATGAATTTGAAATTGGGAGAACCCCGCCTTAAGTTTAAGCGCTTGATAATGCTTTTTTTATAATGAAGCCAGTTAGGCAGGGTAGATTATAGTAGAAAAATACAAGACAGACATTATATATATATTTATGTTTATGTAGTTTATTACACACTATATATATTTATAACATTTTATAGATTGTATTTATAGTAAGTATTGATAAAAAAAATCATTTTGTTATTAAACTTGTATAATTCTTTGTATTTTCTTTTTCTCTGTGTACACGTGTATGATTACTTCATTTATGTTACTTTTTCCTATTGTGATGGTTTTGCTGTCAGAAATCTCTGTTTAGAGATAAGCTCGCCAAATTGCATTTTTTTTTCACTGTAATTTTGTTTGTTTATATTTCCGTGTGTGTACAATAAATAATAAAGAAAGACAGTGTTTTCTTCATAACAATTTAGAATTTCAGTTCTTTGACGAAACAATCGTTAGCAAAACGTGACAAAATTATTACGTACACAATTTAAATTTCAAGCACGCAAAATACAACTTAAGTTCTCAAGTCGGCTCACTATTTTCGTCTTTGCCATCTGATATTAGGTTACACTCAACTAAGTTAGATTTATTACAACCTAAGTAAAACTAATAAATCAATCGTGTAAGTGCTGCCTTATTCTGTTAGTTTAAACTTTACAATAACATCTTTTGTAATAAAAAGGATGGCTATCTCGACTTCTTTGCTTGATATACCAGGTGACTTTTTATCATCGTCCAAATTCATACTGGAGGCTTGGTAAGCGATCAGTATCATGAATCGATAACATTTTTTGTGAAATTCGTGTAATGAAATTTCGACATCCCATAGTAATTCACTACCAGTCTTGAGTGAATCACTATGGAGAGTCGAAATTTAATTTTATGAATTTTACAAAAATCGTTATTGGTTCATGATGCTGATCACTTACCAAGGCTCAAGTATGAATTTGGACGATGTTCACAAATTCACATTGTATAAGTGTTAATTACAGGATTAAAGGCAAAAATCTTAGGCTCGAAAAATCATAGCAGATTCTGGCAAAGTTAAAAATCTCAGTTAAAATTGTACAGCAGGTAAACGAAAAAAAAACATACAAAACGCTTTTTTGACAAATTTTCTTTCGTACCAGACACTCAAAAGAGCATGGACCTAAATGATTGGTTCGTACAGTGTGTCATGCGACACTAGGCCAGCCATGGTCGGCCAACTCATAGAGACAGTGATCGCGATTGGGTCTATCGCCATACTATACATGTGACCATCAAAGTTTTTGTGTGGTAATTTTTCATCGCTACTCAGAGTTTCATGTTTTTTGGCGTTCACTGGGTACAGCCAAGAAATAGGCAATAGCGATAAGCGAGGACTTGGCAGACCACTAGCTCTCTAGTTGGGCCGATGATAGACATCTATGAGAATGAGCTGGGGCTCAACTTCAAGCAAATGCATGCGAAATTCAACGCGTGCAAAAGAGATAGCATGTTAGGCGGGCGTCGTCGCACGCACGTCAAATTTCAATCTCAAGTTGATGTTGATGAAAATGAGAATTACGCGTAATTTTTTATATTGACATTTTGTAATGTTCCAAAGTTTGTTAAAATATCTGTAAAAATAATAAAATTTTAACAATGATGTCGGTATTTTTTTTTGTCTTTATAAAAATGAGTATTTATTGAGAGTTTTTACTGTTGCAATGTGTTATATTTTATCTTACGACAACAAAATAATAATACATTATTTTTTTGCATTAAATTACGTAAAAGAGAGAATTAAAATGTAAAATATTTTTTAAAGAATCAGTTTTATATGGCTTTGTATGTTATTCAAATTCAAATAGTTTATTTTGCAAAGCAGGTATATATAGTACACTTTTTACACCTCAAATTCAATCTAATAAAAAATATATGTAAAAAAGTAATAAATGTACATGAACTAAATGAAAGGTTTATTTAATATATATATATATACGATTAAAATGAGAGGTAAAATATATATTATACAAGGTGAAATCCAATCAGCCGCCCGAACCCATACCGGAGACCCGGCCAGGGACCAGGAACAAGGTTCAATGATCACCAACCGAGCCCCCAGCACGAATCCAGGCGGCTGACCAAATCCCATCTTATATACTACATACTAATAGGTTACATATATAAATGCATGCCTACCTCCGCTCATTCGATTAGTCTTGCTAAGAAGAAGGGCAAGAAACTTAGCAAGATCATGTCTTTTTTTTACATATAACTTATACTATACTAATGACTTATATCTGCTTATATCTACTTTATGTACTAAGGGATAAGAAAATACAAGACAGCAGGAATCCAAGTTAATTAAAATCTATGTGTGTTGAAAAGAAGTTGTAATATACGTACGATAGACACAAATATACATACTTTTTCATGTATACTATAATAAAATCATTACGAACGACACTATTTTACTTGATTTATCTCTTACACATTTATCATGGTGATCCTGCCAGGATTCAAATACAGGAATCTACTTCTTTGCAAGGTAAAAACAAATTTTAATATCTTAGTTAAGTTTTCTTGCAGCTTTGCCTACAGAATCTCTCTCGAGTTTGCTAACAACTATTTCAACTCTGAATTCAAGATTTTAAACTCAGATTTTATACACAATTTACTTCAAAAAAGACATCTCGTTACTGTAGTTATTATTTAACAGGGATATTAAACCTTTGGCTCGAATCGCTATGTAAAGAGTTATTTTTTGTGTGATTGTTTTTTATCATGTCAGTTAACGATTGTGGTTAATATCAAACATTAAACAATTGTAGCAAAAGGTTTGTGATCGTCTTTTCATATGTATACTATGTGTATATGTTATAAATTGTTATTACTTATGTAATAACTTTTATTTAGTTTTTTAATATATTTGTTGTTAAAATTGTATGTATTTATTCTGTACACCTTTTCTTTTCTTTTAAGCGTTCCTCCATCCAAAGGTTGTCCTGGAACGTCAGGAAGAGATCGCTTTATAGTGATAAGACCGCCAATTGTACCCTGTTTTGAATTTTTCAAATAGTCGCTTTATTTTGTTTTTTGGTATACAATATTCTTTATATTATATTGGATTGTATTGTATTATATTCACGCCGTACTTCTTATGTACAAATTAAATAAACACAATTTGTATTTTGTTTATTCTTAACATTGGATTGTAAATCCCTTTACTGTTGTTTAAATCTTAAACTGGTAAAATGTTTTGAGCAGAAGTCGAAAAAATACCTACTTTTAGAGATTTTAAATATTATTATGTTTATTTTGCGAAATTCATCGCTATGAATACCCTAAATATTATTATAACTTGATAACAAGAGGTCGCAGGTTCGAATCCTGGCCCGGGGATTTTTTTCAAATTCTTGTCTTTGGGTTTGTTTCTGATTGATCTTTTCTAGTTTGTAATGCACTCTAATAATATTTTAAATATTATTTGATTTTCATTTATAAAATGTAAGTTGTCTTTCATTGGTACCGCTAAATTTGTACTGTAGACAAAATATTTAATATTAATTATTAAAACCAAGGATAAATGACAAATTATGCATATTTGATAAACAAATAACCCTGAGCCAAATAAGTTATGGAAAGCTAAACTTTTATTATAGTTAATTTAGCAGAAAGGATTATTGTACATAGGGACCTTGTAACTTCATCACTTACTGAGTCTTTGTTATGAATTTGGCTTTATCGATCACACTCACTTAATAGCCCGAGAGCTGGTGGCCAAAACCTGCAAGAACTATATTTATGCATGCGTCGTGACGTGCTGACTCGCCAGAAACCTTCAATATGCGGTTTTTCCAATTTCTCACGTTTTTTTTTTTTTACTATTTCAGTGCCTATTGAAGATGTGATTCGAAAAAGGGCCCAATTAAAATGTCATTATTAAAAGAGTAATCGCACTGGCCAGCAAAAAAATTTGATTAAAAACAAAAACTTTAAAATTTCCATCTCTTTATTCAATTCACTTTCCTTCCATTATTTTGGTTTGTTTTTTGATAAAATCGAAAGAAGTCATAAAATATGAGCGAGGCTAGCAACGACGAAGATATAAAATTTAACACCTGCAGAATTAAGTAGTGCAAGCAGTACATAATGCCAAGTTGAGTTTTCTTTCGGAAAAATCGCGCGAAAAATACATAAAAGCGTTCGATATATATTTTCTTGCACCTAACATTTTCCTCGCTTTAGTGAGGTCAAAAGTTATGTGTTTCGCTCGGCAGCAAAGTTATTTAGCGTCTTGTACCTTTGAAACCCTCGCTTCGTTCAGGATTCTATATTTGAACCACTCGCTTCGCTCGTGGTTAATCCTAGAATCCATCGGTTGCTCAGGTTTCAATACAAGGTACTCGCGCCAAAAATTAACTTTCCAGCCTTGCATAACAAATAACTATTTTTTTATTTTAATAATGGGCCATTTATCAAAATATTTTATATAGAAATAGCAATTTGAAAAATTTTGTCATCGAAAAAGGTCCCATTATTTGAAAACGGGCCTTTACTTCATGAACTGGCAACAGCGAGGGGTTATGTCAAATCTGACGTTTAGGATTAGCGGTTATTTTTCATGCTTCTAAACTACCTACCTTTTAAAGTTTTAAAACTTGTATAACTTTTAAAGTTTTCTTTTCTAACAATGTCGGAGGAATTTACACCACAACGACGAAGTAATCCACAACAATAGAAAAACAAGATAGCCGAGAAGAATCGAGCTGAAGTAAAGTTTATACCAACAGAAAAGGTCATTTGAAATCTGGTCCTATAAGAGGCAATACATTTTGGTGCAGAAGCAAGTGTCTGACGTCATTTACTACAAATATAGTTGGAAGAATCCTTGATAACTTAAACAACTCAGTGACCAAAACTTGCAAAATTTGATCAAAGTAAACCCGGTTGAACGATTACGTAGCAATCACCCAAACCTGCAGAATTATTCATATGAGAACAGCTTTTGCAGCCTGAAAGTATTCAAAAATATAAAACCAGCTTAACTTACCTAGGACCAATTTCCGTAAGGGTTGCGAAGATCTTTTGGCGTTCTGGTGTTCGCATTACTTTCAGAACTAATAATAAGAATAAGCGTCTTTGTAATGGAAAGGATAAATTAGATAAAAAAACAACAGTCAGGTATTTACAAATTGTGTTGCAGTGAATGTAACGGTGTCTACATCGGTCAAACGGGTCATAGCTTTAAAACAAGGTACAAAGAACACATCTCAGCCTATAGAAATAATCATCCCGAAAAATCGCATTATGCAAAACATATTTTAGAGTCCGGTCATAGTTTGCCTAAAAATCATTCATTTGATATAAAACATATTTGTAAGAAAAGTTTAAGAATGTGTGTGCTAGAACAGTTAGAGATATTGAAAAACAAGAATAACTCTGATTTAGTGAACGAACAAACTAATTTTACAAGTACTCCCCTGTTACGCATGTTTTCGTCATCCAAATTATCACCAACAAACAACTATACCCCAAGTCAGAAATCGAGAGTATCGTTTGACGTTTACTGTGATACCAGTTGACGACGAAAAATAAATAGAGATGTCCTAAAGGTATTAATTAAATTCATTCACTTAGTGAGCGAATGAATTATTTTTGTTTCATAAAATAATTAATTAACTTAGCGAATGAATCGATTGACATATTATTGGTTTTTGTTGTTTCTACATTTAATAACAATATGATAAATAAAACAATCGAGCTTTTAAGTGTCTAAATTTATTAATCTGAAAAATCTGTGTCACTGTCAGTGCTGGTTTCATCATTAACATTGATTATAAAACTATCCACAACGCCATCAATTAGGCGGTCGAGACGGCACATTTTGTCCTCTTCTTTAATAACATGAGTCACGCAGTCACTCCATTTTTGGGGTGTTACTTTTTTTATCCCTTCTTCTAACAGGCCTTTTCCTTCCGCCATTTTAAACGTTTTGTTATTCATGGCAACATGACCTTTTACCTGCGCCCATACCAGCTCAATGGGATTGAGTTCGCAATGGTACAGAGGCAGGCGTAAGATTGTGACTCCGTGCTCCGCTGCCATCTCGTCCACAACATACTTGTTGACACATTGGTCTTTGTTCTGCCGTACGATATCTATTAGAGTGGCTTTTGTATTTGTAGCATCGAATGCTATATTTTTGCTTGTTAGCCACTCCTGTATTCTTCCTTTAGTCCAAGACATCGCAGGTAGCAACTCCACTTTTGGCATCAAGGAGGTAAAGGTAGGAGATAAGTATGTGAGGTAGGAGGAGGTAAATCTCTGCTCTGTGTAGTGTAATGAGTCGCATACAAGTAGGTTGCGTTTATGCTGGCAATGTATGATGTCTACTGTAGTGTAGATGACCGTCTACTTTGTATTAATTTAAAAATAGGTTTAAAATATGGAATTCCATGACAGCGAACCTTAGTCATTAAGTAGGAGTGAAACAAATAAGTAGGTTTTAATTTAAACAAAAGGTACAGAGCCGCTACCAACGGTCTTGTTACAGTAGTTCGTTGGAGGCAACCCGTATTAAAACTCTTGCCACCCACTCAGAGGGAGAAAAAGCGATTTTTTGCATTACGTAAGTGCAAAAAAACCGCCTTTTCTCCTTGAAATCGTTAATAGTGAAATGATCAGAACAGAAGCATGAATGTTTTCGCAGATGTCGCCCAATTTTTAGTTTAATATCTACCCTAGTTGCTTTAATTCACTTGTTTCTCAAAGTCTAAAGTGTGATGTACTTTATCATTGCAACCTACAACGGCACACGTACGCATTTTGTGTTCTAAATACTACCCAGAAAGAAATACTACTTTCACAAAATCGTCGTCGGATCGTCGGTCAGTCAAGACGTGCTATCATTTTGTTTAGCTAAATTTATTTCAAAATTGTGTCAAAACCAGCGAAAACGACATAAATTTTATATCAGTTTGTTCAGTTAAGTGCATACTTTATAGTGATATATATATTTTTTGCAAACACCCGGTTATAGATACAAAAATATCAAAATACATTTTAAAAATACGGTTGTGAATAAAGACAAAGACAGTGCAGTGACAAGTTTATGGTGAATCATCTACCACGCATATCGAGGTCGACGACCAAGCATCACGCATAAGATATTGTAACAGCCAAAGCACTTATTTCGCAAACATTTCAAGGTAGCCGAGTGGCCGAGAGGTTAAGCCGTCTAAGAATACGATTCTTATTTACCGAAAGAGCACTGGTTCGATCCTAGGCAGAGGAAAATATTTTTCCATTTTATCATTTTTATTTTTGCTAAACGGAACATACTCTTAGCCCTTTAGCAATATACAAACGTTGCATTGGTATAATTCGATCTGCAAGTCGATCTTACTTTATGATTGATTACTTTATGGCGTGACGAGGAAATCGGACAACTACAACTTCATCAAGCAAGACGCATAAGACATGAATACCTGCAATATTTGTAACTTGTCAGTCAATGAAAAAGACAAACTAATATGTACCAGAAAGATGTGCCAACAGGCCTACCACCTTAAATGTGTTAAATTAACACCTAAAGAAGCAAAAACGCAAAAAAAACTGTTGGATTTGTCCTACTTGCAGTACAAACTTATGCTCTGCTTGCAATACTTACATGGAAACGGATGATAAAAATATAAAATGTTCTGTAACGACTTGTTCTCAAACTTACCACTACCTTTGTGTAGGATTAAATGAGCTAGCTGCTCCAGCCACGCAATCATGGATGTGTCCTAGCTGCAAAGCCAGTCAGCCGAAAGGGGATAATACCAATACACCCGTCAAAACAAATTCTGGCATGGACGAAAACGTAAATATTACAAGGCGCGGTCAGAATAAACAGAAAGACATTTTATCTTCTAATATCTCTATTCACCCAGACGCAGAAAGCTTAGAATCGCAAGTCTCACTCAAGGAAATGCGAGAGCTAAAATGCGTGATCTCCCAATTCAGAATTGAATTTACATCTATGCAAGAACAACTGAGAGCGTTTACTGATGACATGAAGAAATGCAATTCTAATTTCGAAGATTTCACAAACAAGTTCAAAACAATGGAGACTCGCTTGGAAAGTATTGAGTTACGTGAAAAGGTGTATACTGAACGTATAGAATATCTAGAGAGGACCATAGAAACCCTTGAACAAGCTGAGGTCAACAATGAGATAGAGATAAGTGGTATCCCAGAAAATCCTAAAGAAAATTTGTCTCATATTGTAAAACTAGTCGGCGTGAAAATAGGAGTCCCACTAGAAGACAGCGACATTAACCATATTCGTCGCGTAGGTATCAAGCGCAAAGACATTGAGTCACCAAGGATTATTGTGCTCAACCTGACTAGGCGTACTCATAAATATCAGTTACTAAAGGCTGCGAGAGTTCGTCGAGGTCTCAGCAGTAAGGACTTGGATCAGTTCAACACCGAGACAAAAATCTTTTTAAATGAACGCCTCACCAAGAAGAAGCGTATACTATTCCGAGAAACTCGTTCATTAGCAAAAGAGAACTGCTTTAAGTGGTGCTGGACAAATGATGGAAATATCTTGCTTCGAAAATATGATAATTCGAGAATTATAAGGATTTATGGAAAAGAAGATTATGAACGTGTTTTTTATCATGAATCAAATCCTGCTGCTGGTGTATAGTTGGATTAATTTGTTTAAAGATTATGCAATAAGTCAATATTCTGATAGTATGAGTCTAATTGTGTGTGGTTGTTGTTGTGTCTCTCATGTTCTTTTGTTAGTTATTAAGCTGTCTAGTCCGTGTTATAAAATTCTACTCCTTACTTTCATAAAAAATCGTTCATTTCAATTATATTTCACAAACGTGAATAACACTATTAAACGATCGTTATCATTACGTAGGTATTTTGCATTTAAGACATTGGTTGCGAATGTCCCCATGGTTATTTTGCATTATCATCGATTTTTAAACCGTAAAATTCACATATTACATTATAATGTTACCAGAGATGGTTAGTAATAGGAATAATGATTTAATTGAACTAATAGAGGGGAATGCTCCTTACCAATGTCACCGAGTGCAATACGTAGAAGAGTGTAAAAATTACGTGAAGAATACTTCTGATTTGATTATCGTTCATATGAATATAAGAAGCTCGAACGAAAACTTTGATGATTTTTGTGTAGTGCTTCAAAGATTAAATATGAATGCGGATATCGTGGTACTCACCGAATGCTGGCTACATACGAAATCTCACACCCCTAAAAACATAACCGGCTACACGCGTTATAGTTCAACTATTTATGCCCAGCACAGTGATGGCGTCCTTGTGTATCTTAAGAATGGATTAGTTTTAAAGGTCGATGAGTTACAGCTTGACGACGCTAATTGCCTTAGGATAAAATCGGATAACGACCTTGCAGTTTTCTGTATTTATAGATCTCCATCAGAGCGCAATATTGAAAAATTCTTAAACTCCCTCGAGTCAGAATTAAGTAAAATATCTAATTGCAACAATATAATCATAGTGGGCGATATTAACATCGATCTGGTTGTCGAAAACAATGATTACAGAGCTTTTGAATATGAAGGTGTTCTAGCGAGGCTGGGTATTGTTTCGACAACAAGGTTGCAAACAAGGGAAAAGGCTTGCTTAGACCATGTCATGGCTAAATCCAAAAAAGATATTACAACTGTAGTATGTGAAGCAACCACAACTGATCATTCATGTGTGGTGTGCATTCTAGATAAATTTAACCCTAAAACAAACAAACCAACAAAATTTAGAAGCATTGTTGACTATGAAAATCTTACAGAGGAAATTAAGACTATGACATGGGACCATGTTCTATGTAACATGGACGTTAATGAGTCCACAAATATTCTAACGGCAGAACTGATGACTTTACTAAAAAAACACACCCGAATTAAGAAAATCAACCGTAAACTTCAAAATATAAAACCTTGGATTACCACCTCCCTTGTTAAATGTATTTTAAAAAGAGATAAAATGCACATGGAGTCTAAAAAACGACCAAATGATGATAAACTGCGAGAAAATTACAAAAAATATAGAAATATTTGCAAAAAGACAGTTGCAACAGCAAAAGACCTGTATTTTGAATGTAAAATTAATCAAAATATTAAAAACCCACGTGCTACTTGGAAAATTATTAAAGAAGCAACGCACTCACAACAAACGAATAAACAGTCTGCATTACTTTCTGGTCTCTCTGGCGTCTATAACAAATATTTTAATGATGTTGGTGTTTTGCTTGCTGAGGGAACCATAAATAGATTAAACTTACATGAAGATAATCTAATAAGAGAATGTCCCACTGAGAAAAATCAGCCCCTTGTTACAATGTTTTTCGAACCAACGGATGCTATTGAGGTAGAAAGAATAGTAAGGCAATTAAAATCTAGTAGTGCACCAGGATGGGACGGCATAACTAATGAACTTTTGAAAAAAGTTATTAAATTCATAGCCGAGCCGCTGGTCCACATCATAAATTTAAGCATGTCAACTGGATTAGTCCCAAAATGCTTCAAAAAAGGTATTATCTCCCCTATACACAAAACTGGATGCCAAGAAGACATTCAAAATTATCGACCAATAACTTTACTACCGGCAATGTCTAAAATACTGGAAAAAATTATCAAGAAGCGATTAACATACTTCCTTGAAAAGCATCAACTCATAGCAGATAACCAGTATGGGTTCCAGTCAAAAAAATCTGTGACTGATGCAGTTGATAATGTTGTCAACAATCTTTCAAGTAAGCTAGACGACGGAAAACACTGCATTGGAGTTTTTCTAGACTTGGCAAAGGCCTTTGATACCGTGTCCATTCCACTGTTACTTAAGAAACTGGAAGGTTTTGGTGTCAGAGGCCTTACGCATGATTGGTTCAGAAGCTACCTAGAGGATCGGACCCAACAAATTAAAGTTAATAAAGAGATAAGTTCCGAACTAAACATTAGATACGGCGTTCCTCAGGGTAGTGTACTGGGTCCTGTACTATTCTTGATATATATAGATGCTCTAGCTAGACTTGACATTGAGGGTGGCGTTGTTTGCTTCGCTGATGATACGGTTATAACTTGCTCTGCCGATACCTGGGAAGAAGCTGCGTCCAAGGCGAATGCTAGTTTAAAAAAGGTAAAAAATTGGCTTGATCATAACCTTCTTACACTTAATTGTGATAAAACAAAATACATCTGTTTCCAAAAAACATACCATAGAGTTCCACCTGATTTTTTGAAGCTAAGGGTTTGTGACTGTGCAGTTACTTCTTGTGTACTGTGCGCATGCCCTGTACTTGAAAGAGCTACGCAAATCAAATACTTGGGCGTAATAGTGGATGAGAAACTCTCATGGGAGCCAAATATAAAACTGCTCAGTGGACGGATTAGGAAATTGATGTACTTTTTCAAAACTATTCGAAGTTTCACTAGTGAGAAATTGAAAAAGACTGTGTATTTTGCAATGTGTCAGAGTTTGCTATTATATTGCATCACGGCCTGGGGCGGGGCTACAAAGACAAATATGCTTCCTTTGGAGAGGGCACAAAGGATGGTCCTCAAGGTCATGCTCAACAAACCTTTTACGTATAGCACACACCTCTTGTATCGGGAATCTAAAGTACTAACTGTCAGACAGCTTTACATTTTGACGTCAGTGCTTTCAATAACAAAAACCTGTCCCCCAGCAACTGATCAAGGCTTTTCAACAAGGCGACCCCCAACGGCCTTAGTACCCTTTCAAAACACATCCTTTGGCCAAAGATTTGGGTTATTTCAAAAGCCTCGACTATTAAATACTATAAATAAGGCTATAAAGTTGTACCAATATCCGAATAACAAATTCAAAAACATAATAAACAGCTTTCTGATAGAAAAAGACTACGAACAAACTGAATCATTAATGATCGTCATAAAATAAGAAAATGGCTAGATATGAAATATAAGGTTTTATTTAGGATTTTTATTTTTTATTATTATTTATCACTTATCATATAGTCACGATGTGAATATTGAAATTATTGTTAATTACTTATAAATTTCTAATTTCTAAATGTTAATTTTAATTCTACTTTGTGTTATCAGATGTATAAAAATTTAAATAATGCATGTTTAGTTTTAGTTCTAGTTGTTAATATATAATGTTGCATGTAAATGTAAATTTCTCAACTTAAAATGTAATGTTATGATTAGGTTTATGATTGCCGATGTATCAAAATTTCAATTATATTTATTTTATGTGGACCTTTACCCTGAGAGGCGGGTTTTTTTCTCAGTTCAGGGTAAATTTAATACTTCATTATTGATACTGCTTTTTTATGAGGATAATAAATAATTTGTATTTGTATTTGTAAAACTTAAACTTAATGTGCGGGAAAAAGTACCAAACACCATAGTCTGACTCAACTCTAGTTTGTTTATGGTCTCTGCATAAAATTGACACTTCGTTTTCTGAAAACTTCTACTAGCGCTAACTAAACTAGCGCCTTCTTGTTCATTTTGATGAAACTCAACTGACAGCTGTCAAGGAAAACGGCTCATTGGAGCTCTCTCAATGTTTGATTTTTTTCTAAAAACAAATATCAAACCCTTTCATTTGATATCCATATTGAGGAAGTAGTCAAAAATATTTAATCCGCCATTTTGTAGGGCCGGCATTCTTGGATTTACAATGACAACGAATGTATTAAATTATATTATCATCAGAACTAAAGGTGCGTGCCAAATTTCAACAGGAAGGGGGTCAAATTTCAATTACTAGATAGTACCCAAATAAATAGGGCAAGCTAAATAAAATCGTTTAATAAAACCATTACAAGGAGGACGTATGCTAAGAATGTTGTTATGTTGATTAATCATAAATATTATATTAGTCAACATATTATATTTCTGGAATCACGTCGTTATTAGTAAAATTTGTCTCTTGACTTAATGAATTTAGTCACTTTTCTATACTATTGAACGAATTGAACGAATTAATTTATCGAACCCATCACTTCATGCAAACACTAGTGAAATAAATCTGGCCACATTATTCAGGGAAATGACAGTAGTGTCTGTCAAACGATACTCTCGATTTGTGGCTTGAGGTATAGTCAGGCCGGTGTATAATAAAGGTGAGTTTCGGTCGGCGGCTCGTCATTTGCTGTCGAGCGGTCGGGCGGACAACACATACAGGATGCCTTGTTTAGAGGCGAAACACGTGTCGATAAGTTTTCTTACTTATTATTTAAGATTGCTTTATTTTGTGCTCGTACTGCTTGCTTTGCTTGTGCATGTTTTATGCGGGAGGGCGTGCGGTGCTTGAGTCTGCATTTTGAATAGCATGGTAAGAGTGTTTATCGGAATATTGCAAATTATTATTATATCCACAAATTCATGATGGACTTCCGCAAAGTAACGCCTTTTTCAATCAATTTTAAAGTGTAAGAAATTCATGTTCAGAAAAAATACTGCTCTAGATTATTTTGAGACGTTAAAAGACTGCAATAACTGGCAACAGGTGGTAGAGGTGATGCCGGGCTTGACGTTGGTGGTAACACCATCTTACTTGGAGACCCTCTCGAAGTAATTTGTGGGAGAGTAAGAAGACAGCTTACAGGCAAAAAATCAGGAGGCTCACCATGCCTGGGACCGATGGATGGCGGTATATCCACCCCTAATAGCCAGCCCTTATATGGAACAGACTGGTGACGGGCAGCGGCGTCAATGGTGCGATGGTTTCAGCACCGCGCTCACCAACCCGCCTGCCCAGCGTGTGTGAGTATGGGAAATTCTTCCAGGATGACCGCCGGGAGTGGCAAAGTCCTGCCCCTCTATTCTGTATCTTTAGTTGCCAACTGGACTAGGTGCCTATCATCAAAAACATAGCTAAAAACTGAAATTTCAAAATTGCCATTAATGGGTACTGAACTACTTACAAACTGTGTCGTCACTTCAAGTGCGAATATATCCTAAAACAATCGGAATTCGATAGTATGTGTATTTTTTTGATGATAGACAAATGATAGATGATAGACACCCAGTCCAGATGGCAACTTGAGATACATAATAGGCCCTCTGGAAAGGCTTATGTCCAGCAGTGGACGAACTGGGCTAATGGATGGATGGATGAATAACTGGCAGTTCAAAATATTACAAGCTGGTGTCAACAACATTGAGTTACCAGCCCAAGGAATGTACTTCGGGCAGGTACCATCATGCAGTAAGGAAGACATGTCAAAAAGGGGCTAGACGACGCAAGAAATGATGAAGAATTGTTTTAATGAAATGTTATTTCGAAGAAAAGCAATTTTTTTTTGTTTTTAAATAATAAAAATACATGAATATTTTACTGAGAATTGTATTTTTAAGTCTTAATATATTATAATTGAATCCTAAAACAGAATAAAACATATTACGAGTATTATGGAAAACATATACCATTTAAATAATATTAAGTTTTTTTACTCTCCGTTAAAATTTGGTGTTATGAAATGAGGCCCTTTTTCGAATCACCTCTTAAATTTTCAACGATTTATAAACACTTATAGTGCATGTTATAATTTAACATAGTTTGGCCGCCGCGCCGCCAGGGGTTCCACTATCGGAGTGTGAGAGACAATGGAGCTTTGAGTTCATTCCCCCAAAACTAAAATAAGTACCTATAGATAACAGAATAGCTCTCCTAAAATCATCAAGGACAAATTTCTGTTGTGGGCCCTTAAATATATTTTTTATGTTCCTTAAATCCTAATAATAAAAGTAAATGAAATTTAATGTGAACTCAGACAAACATTTTTTTGTTATTTTGGTCACCACAATTTTTCTGCGTTAGGTGTTTTAAAAAAATCATTGATAGCGATAAAAAAAAGAAACATTTTTATGGTTTACGTAATTATGAACAAAATTTTATTATTAAGGATAATAAAAACAAAAAAATGCACAATAAAGAAATCCAAATGGCAGTTATCAAACTGCACATAATATTCATCATAAAGCTTATTACCATTGTTTTGGAGTAACTTTGCGTTCAATTTACATAATAACGTTCTTGTATGAGTGATAATAAAATGCATTATTTAATTTTTAATAAAAACCCAATGTTGACGACCTCTGGTACGTGTTCAGTACGAAACAACAATTTGATGTAACATTTCTAATGCGAATTCATGGTATTATGAAATACAATTGCATGGTATTTAGTGAAACAAAACTAAAATTTCTCTACAGTGAGGGAAAATAAGAAATAAGCGCTGCAGGTATAGTTTCTAGGGTTCCTTAAAGGTGCCAAACGGGACCCTATTACAAAGCCTCCGCTGTCTGTCTGTCCGTCTATCACAGGTCTATAGGTAGCGAGTTGAAATTGTCACAAAATACGTGATAGTATCTATCACGGCAAACACACAAGGAGAGTAAAAAAATCAGGAAATTCTTTTTTAATGTTATTTGTTTCAATTCTTTCTTAAAAAAGGTAATAAATACTAATACAAGTTTAAAATTTGTCAGATTTTGGAAAATACTCTAAAGGAAATCAAAAAATAATAAAAACTAGAGTTCCGTATACAGATGGTGTAAATTTTTTTGTCTGGCACTAGGTACCATTTTGTATTGTTGCATATATATTGTTATTATTTACCATAATGACTGTAGGGTTCCGTACCCGTATTTTTTTTTTTTTTTACTTTATATTATAACTTCTACTTGGCCGGTTTCTTGTCTTCAATTACGTATACATTACCTATTCTGTCTCTTCCAAACAAACACCTACCAAAACAGATTTTTATTACTAGTTTTTATTGGTGTCACCCTGTCTGGTTGTTCGTCACAACGGATGTGAATAGAATTGATTTGATTTATTTTACGATTCAACGTTCCGTGCACGTGAACCCGACCAAATTATCCATGGACTGTCGCCCCCCACCCCCCCGCCTCCCGCTTGGTATTTACTGAAAGGGGGGTTGACAAGTTCAACTTTAGTATCGTAGTTTTTATAGTTGCCATTGTTAAATTAGCCTTTCGCCCGCGTTTTTCCAACCTTTGCCCCGTTTTTAACTTGATAGTGGTTTTATTAACACCCCTTAAAGCCTTTATGTTGACCGGGGTCACAACTATGATAATGTTGTTTTTATTTGTTTAATATTTGTCCTAATATATTTTAGTCATAAGCATTAGTTTTTTTATGCGTGTTGTTATCTTGTGTTTTTCATATTTCTTTCTTTATTTCTTCCTAATAAAGAAAACTGCAGCCCAATCCGTTAAGTGGTTCTCGAGTTAGTATGGAACAGACAGACAGCCAAAAATTCAAAAAATTGTAGTTTGTAACATTAATTACCCGATCCATTTAAATTTTCGCTAAAATATTCAATGTACAGACTGATGCGTGTAAGTACAGTAGAGACCACGCATTGGACTTTGTACCTATCTTATATACATCACTATAAGTGTTAATTTAGTACTGCAAGTGTCTAACGTGATGTGATCTCCACTTAGGGTTGCTAACTTTTTTTAGAAGAAATAAAGTACATCTGATTTCAGGGATACTAAATAAAAAGTACGTACCTTTAAAAAAAAGTATTCTTTATTCAAAGGAGTTTGATTTTTTGAAAAAAATATCAAGGCAGCGGACGGTAGGAACTAGGAAGGCCAGGCTACATACTGACATCCTCAAATCCTTTTGTGAAACTGTATTTTTTGTGCTCTTTGCACAAACACAAAAGCACAACGCGTACAAGTCATACATTTTCCCTCGGATTTCTTTACGGCTGTGTTTTTGTTGTCGGTTTACGTCTAATTTTACGTAAAGATTGAAATAAAGTATTTTCACGTACTTTATTGGTATTCAAAAGTATAAAGTACAGGGACCCAAAATAACGTAAGATACTTTATTTTAAAGTACGGTTGGGCAACCCTATTTCCACTGTACCATAGACACGACTTTTTCACTACTTTATTTTAAGTATAGATAGAAGATATAGATAGAATATATATAGAGGAGTTTTGATGTTCCAGAATCTGAATAACTTTAAGCTATCGCGTTTCGTAGCCATTATAATTTACCTATAAAGGTATATAAACGGTATCTACTTGCCAGTCTTCCGTAGACCACGAGACATACGAGTAGCATATGCAACTGCCTCGAAAGGTCGGATGTCCTTTTCGTAAAAAAAAACCGGCCAAGTGCGAGTCGAGCCTCGCTCTTTTAGAGTTCCGTACATTTGATCAATTATTTCAAACTAGAAATTTATTTAATTTTAGGTAAAACTGCAAAATTAAGTTGGTTGAGTTTGGGGGGACGTCACCCTAAAACTACATTATAAATCAGCGTTTTAGTATTTGTTACTTAAATATAGCATGTGGTTCATAATATACAGAAATTTCAAATTCCTAACTGCTTCGGCCTATGAAATAGACTTCGTAACAAAATAGTCTAAAAATGGCAACTTTGATAGTCTTTATTTTTTTTTAATAAAAAATATATTATACTCTACTTAAGGAGCTAAAAATATTTTTTTCGGCTCTATTTTCATGTATGAGACCCCTTCTGAAAAGTAATTTAATTAAATTTTAAATTCAAAATTCGGTTTTGAATCAACATTTTACACAACATATAAAAAAAATCTATCTCATACCGTCTAAGAGCTAGAGACTCGTGACAAACGGACAGACATATGGACAGCGGAGTGACATTAATAGAGCTCCGATTTGCCCTTAGGGTACGGAACCCTAAAAGAAGGTAAAAAGTTTGATCGCGGTCGACCCGTAGGTAGATCCAGAATCTAGGTAAGAAAAAAGTGTAATATAAAAGTTTTAAGGGGACGGGTGCCCTAAGTGCTAATAGATGGCCTAGTTTGGTCATTAGGAACAAACAACCTGTACTACTATGTAGGTATTTCACTAAAGTTAGACACAATTTAGTAATAATGCATTTTGCTCCCTCTGTTATAAAAATGTTTGTACCTACAATTTGTGTACCTACGCTCAAAAGTGTAGAGTAATAAAACTTATGTAAAATTGCATTTTACTTGGCTTTGATCACCTCTTTGTGGTCTAGTGGTTTGAGCACTCGGCTACGATCTGGAGGTCGCGGGTTCAAATCCTGTAGGATCCCATTTGTGTTCTGTCTGCGTGCTAACAATCGTCAGTAAAATGCGGGTATACTGAGTGTGGCCTGACTTGCATTTCACAGTTCACACTGCGAACACCACTGACACCCCATCGGGGATTCATGTAAACATGTAAAATTATAAAACATTGTATAAAATATCATTATGTGCTTTTTATACCTGGGTGAACGACGGTGGTCTGTGACTTGCATTTCACAGTCCATACTCGGAAACATCACTGACACCTCTTCAGAGATTCATGCCGTGACTATGTTTATTTAATTATAGTCTAGGAAATATAATTTGAGCCAATTCGTATTCCATCCATCCATCAGCATAGTTCGTCCACTGCTGGACATAAGCCTTTCCAGGACTTTGCCACTCCCGGCGGTCATCCTGGAAGAATTGCCCATACTCACACACGCTGGGCATGCGGGTTGGTGAGCACGATGCCGGAACCCTCGCACCAGTGACGCCGCTGCCCGTCACCAGTCTGTTCCATATAAGGCCCGGCTATTAGGGATGGATATACCGCCATCCATCGGTCCCACGCATGGTGGGCCTCCTTGGTTTTTTGCCTGTGAGCTGTCCTCTTACTCTCCCCCGAATTACTTCGAGGGGGTCTCCAAGTAAGATGGTGGTACCTCCGCAGTCTAGCCCGGCATCAGCTCTACCACCTGTAAAAATAATTCAAAATAATTCGTATTAATTTTGGATAACCATAGAGACATGTGCAGGTAATCCACGACTCACGCTCACTGCTATCTAAAAACTGTGAACAACTAATGTTAGAACTTCTAATTCTTTAGAAGTAACTAAGAGAATTTTAATAAAAATGCCCTCATTTTTTCCCAACATTTTTATTTACTACCTACACAGGGTTATGTACAAGATAGTAAAAGATATTAAATTTTTTAAATTTCACAAATAGGTTTATTTGTGATAAACACAAGGCCCGGTAGCATAGTGTTTAATCGCGCGCGACGCAACTTAGTTGAATCACAAGTGCGAGGAGCGTGACACGATGTTTTTGCGATTAAACAGTACTTCACGCTCCTTGCAGTTGTGATTCAAATAGTGGCGGCGCACGCGATTAAACACTATGCTACCGGGCCAGTACTCATTAAAATGTATCAAAACCAAATGTTACTCCATTTACATTCGTTGCCTAAACATGATTTAATGACACTATTATCACACACCCATTCATAAGCCCAAATTATATTTCCTGAAGTATACGATAGTGGACAACACTCTTTTAAATTGTACAACTAGAGGCCTCACCGGAATCAATAGTACTGACCACAGATATCACGAGATATGGTAAAGGGGCGTAGCGCTTGCTATGTTAAGAGATGTGATGTGTTGTGATGTCCGTGGCTACAGGTTTGTTTCGGATAAAATGTATGTTTTTGAACGTATCCGATAGTGGTCTAGGGTATTTTGTCTATGGACACTTGCAGCTGTCAAAAAACCTCGGAAAGGCCTAATTTGGAAAGGATCAGTATGTTACAATGTATGTTGTAAGGACAAGTATGTATACAAGTGCATAGTGGAATGTGCATTCGGGTTTGTGTGTATTGTATACACCAAATATAATTTAAATTTGGTAATGTTGTAATAGGTAGGTAACCTATTTGTTTGTATTGTACTATTAGTACATAGTGTTGTAATTGGGAATTACATTTGATAATTAAATTCAAGAATTAGGTAGGAACCTATTTGTTTGTAATTTGTATTGCCGGGACAGTACATACATTTGTAATTGGGAATTAAATTTGCTAATTAAATTCTATTTATAGGTAGGGTATCTATTGAGCAGTGCTTCTGTGTTTTGTGCCTTGTCAGGGTGTTTGCTAAATAGTTTTTATTTATAAATTTCCCGGTTCATTGCGGCAAGATGTCCAAGTCTCACAAGGCTGCGTTGGCGAAGGAGCTCCGCTGGTTTACAACCGTCCAAGGATTGCTTTCTCGTTCGGATCGTGACAATGCAATTCTGGAGAGAGCCGAGCGGATGCATCAGCGGCTGGCTGATGCAGAGGTGGCTGTGAAAGCACTGCAGGAAAGTGAGGAGCCTATGAATAGGTATGTTACGGATTTGGCTCAGATAAAAGGGATTTATGATGCTTTAACGGAGGCGGCCTACATGATCAAGAAGCGGC
Organism: Ypsolopha sequella; assembly: GCA_934047225.1. Taxonomy (NCBI): domain Eukaryota; kingdom Metazoa; phylum Arthropoda; class Insecta; order Lepidoptera; family Ypsolophidae; genus Ypsolopha; species Ypsolopha sequella. The sequence goes on along the minus strand of OW204002.1, from coordinate 2,286,129 downwards.
AATCGGGCAGCCCGGTTGTTAGCACACCTAGACCAACAGATGGCGCCACTGGTAAGGCGCTGGTTATAAAGTCGAATAATATTGCTGAGCTAAAGAGGCAAAATTCAGGAGGTCCTGTAGTTGTCACGCCTCAACCGGTAGATGGCGTGTCTGGTAGTTTGGCTAATTTAGAACTGAATAAATTCAATGGGAAAATTCAAGAATGGGTCTCATATAGGAATATGTTTACTTCATTAGTAGATTCTAGGATAGATTTAACAAAGGGGCAAAAGATGGCATATTTGATGTCAACATTGGAGGGCGAGGCCAGGTCGCTCATCCAGCACCTCAGGATGGAGGATGATCATTATGATATAGCATGGGGCCTATTAAATGATAGGTATCAGAACATGCGCTTACTGGTGGATGCGCATGCGTCTCAATTGTTGACGTTACCTAGGGTAACCGACCGGGCTCAACTAAGGTTGCAGTTGCTGACTCCGGTCACTGTGGCGTGTAATGCCCTTAGAACATTAGGTTTACCGGTGGACGAGTTGTCGTTTTTACTCGTTCACATAATTTTAGGTAGGTTGCCTAATGATGTGAGGTCACGTTTTGAGCGGGTGTCCGCAGGAAAAGATGGCAGCACTGTGCCAAAATTTACGGACTTATTAAGGTTTCTTGAATATGAAGCTAGGGTAGCAGAAACATCACAGCCGGACTTGGCGCCATCTGGGGCGCAATCATTTTCGTCTGCTGGCTCATCGGAATGTGGGGAGCCCAGACAACCGCAGCAGTCGCGGGGACGCGATATGGCGCGTTTGGCGGCGGTCGCCGTGATCAAGAGGTCATCGACCTGTTTGCAGTGTGGCCATACGGGGCATGACCTGCTGAGATGTCAGCAGTGGCGAAACCTGCACGTCACCGAGCGGCGACACATGGTGAAGCGTAAGAGCCTATGTTTCGGTTGCTTGGGCAATCACTTCGAACGTGATTGTCCCGAGCCACGACGTTACAGTGAGTGTGAGGGGCCTCACCATTTATTGTTGTGTGCCAACAGATCTGAAGCGGCTTCACCGGTCCCGCAGCGACGGAGCCCTACGGGCGGGGGTGCGTCAGGGAGAACTTCCCCCCCCCTCGGTCCAGGGAAGGCATGCTGTCGGGAAAAACTCTCCTCCGTCGGAACGGAGGACTGCGGCGCGAGGCGCGTCCCCTCACCGGGAGGTGAGTTATGTATTTGCGCGTGGACCCGTAGGGGGCCCCTCGCCTACGGGCTATCACACATATGGCCATGTTGTGAATTGGGCCCCTACGGGCGGGGGCCAATTGGAGTTGGCAAGGGCTAGGCCCCCCCTCCCCGCGCCGGTTTTGGTGCCAGCTGGCATGGAGCAGCGTGCTCAGACGGAGTCACGGGGTTACTCACCGCCGTACCGCGAGTACCCGCGGTTAGAGTACCACCCGCCGTACTCAGGGAGAGTTGGAGGCTACGCTCCCCCCAGGGTAGGGATGTGCACACACCAGCCGTATTATTGCCAGTGGACTGGTCCTGCGCTCCGCAGGTGGGGTAGCCTGTAACTAGCTTGTTCAAGCTATGAGTACGGAACTGCGGACGGTTCTGTTGCCCACCGCGATGGCTCGCGTCTGGGGCCCCAGGGGGGATTGAGTTAGGGTAAGGGCCCTCCTCGACTCGGAAAGTCAAGTGGCGCACCGATTGGTTTTGAACTTGGAAGTTTCGTCGGTGCCGCTCTTAGGTATTGGTGGACTGGAGTTGAATCAACGGCTGCAGCCATGGTTATAGACAATATTGTCGGCTGGCAGCCTTCTTTGGATCTTCCTCCGTCCATAATCTCATGCACGTCAGGTCTGCATCTGGTAGACCCACGTTTTTGTCATCCGGCCCCAGTCGATGTTCTCCTGGGCTCGGATTTGTTAGGATGGATCCTATTTGGTTTTTAGAAGACTCTGGGTTCTTCTTCATTGGTGGAGGTATCCACAATTTTTGAATATTCGATATTTGATTCGATACTTGGATGATTATGTTCGAACTTAGGAAATGGCTTTCAAATGAACATAGACTGTTTGCAGATTTGGAGGATCCAAATATGATGGTGATATTAGGTTGAAATACCAACCAGTCAATGACATTCATATATTTTGTCCCCAGCCGTGAGTGCAGAGGAGCGTTGGAGCGCATTGGTACACTGGGTTCGCGTACTTCAAGCGGACTGCATCAAGTTTAGACTTCGAGTTCTGTGCGAGGATCACGCCAGGCAGAAGTGAGCGGTTGCTCGTTTGAATCCTTTCACAGATTATAAAGGACTTCTGCGTTTTGCAGGCCGACTTCGGAGAGCCAACCTGCCATACGGAAGTTGTCATCCTTTGCTTCTACCCAAAGACGGACCTTTGGTAAATCTGTTGGTGTCGGATTGACACATACGTAACGCGCACGGGGGTTTTTAGCAATCGCAACGCTCGGGTTGTGAAAGCATACCTTGTGTATTTGTGTGCTTGGCCACCAAGGCCATCCACTTGGCAGTGGTGTCAGCTTTGACTACGGAGGCTTTCGTCGCCGCGTTGGATCGTTTCGTGTCGCGTAGGGGTTTACCTTCACTTATTCGTTCCGACAATGGCACAATCTACAGAGGTACCGCTAATGATGTTGTTATTTTTTGTTTTGTAAATAACTATGCTAGTTTAAGTTAAATCTTCGCCCGGAAAGGGGTAACTTGGCGGTACAGTCCCCCAAATTGCCCTCACTGGGGGGGGGAATTTTTTGAAGCTGCCGTCAAGTCGGCGAAGACCCACCTCCGCTGCGTTATTGGGGAAACTGTCCTAATTTTTGAGGAGCTTGCCACTGTATATTGTAAAGTGGAAGCGGTCCTCAACTCTCGTCCTCTCTGTGGTCAGACAGGACTGAGCATCCTAGGGAAGGAAATTTAACTCTTTTGAAGGATGTGAACTTACTATCCTTATTTTGGCACCGGGGCCGTATATTAAAGTTGTTTTGGCGGAGACGGAACTCCACGCGTCGCAGAGGTGTTGGTCGAAGGTTCGATTTTGTGACGAGCCATGACAACTCTCTCCCGTCTCCCGGTTGTATGAGCTAGTGGTCTGTTACTCAGCCCAGAGCGGGGGAGTGTTTCGGATAAAATGTATGTTTTTGAACGTATCCGATAGTGGTCTAGGGTATTTTGTCTATGGACACTTGCAGCTGTCAAAAAACCTCGGAAAGGCCTAATTTGGAAAGGATCGCGGTCGATCACAATATTTAATATATTAATGGTTTGATACGTAGAAAATTTATGTGGATATCATAAAAAACATTAGTGAGTCAGGGTCTGACAATATTTTGGCGTGAAGGCCACTGTTAGTTTAATTCCTGTGTGTGTGACATAACCTGCATACATGCGGTTTCCAACAAGTGCGGAACTTTGTCAGGTTACCATATCTTCTGGGTTTGGATGCATCCAGGTGTATGTAGGTTGTGTTTAGGTTCTCCGTGGAGGTGAGCAACGTGTCACAACACCGGCACACTTTGGACTCCGCGTACGGAAGGAATTCGTGCTGAAGACATCATCTAAGTACCATTTTCTGGTAGGAAATTTTGTACTTATTTTTTGTAGCATATCAGCAGCTTGAATTTGCATGGACGTGGATTTGGGATAGCTTATGGGCCCCTGTTCCAGCTGCTGATATCATCTTTTTACCATACAAGGTTGATAGACAGAGACAAAAATTATTTATTTCTCATAGCAAAAAAAGGTAATAATATAAGCTTTACAGTGTGGGTAAACTAATAAACAGTAATAGTAAATAGTACAGTATTAAACTACCCTAGATATTACGCATACGTTAGAAAATTAAAATGTACTTGAGCATAGACTTAAGGTGGATGGTCCAAGGCAATCTTCATACAAACCTGTGAGAACGAATAACGACGACAGAAATATTATTATTTTATTCTATTACCTTTTTCCACAGGTTCCAGAAAAACTGAATATTCACGGGTGAAAAGTTGATGGAACGTGTGGAAAAAAGTAATAAAATTAAATAATAATACCTCTGTCGTCGTTAATAATAATAATAAAATTCTTTATTGCACATTAAAATAAATCAGTACAAAGGCGAACTTAATGCTAATTAGCATTATCTTCCAGTTGACCTTAGGTGTTGAGGATAATTTAGGGTAGTGCCAAGAATATATAATTAGGAGAAAGCACTCAAATCTTGGGAATTAAAAAGGGGAAATGGGAGATTTATACTAAATAAACATAGTAAAATAAAGAATATAATATAATAAATAAATAACGTCGTTATTGGTTCTCACAAGTTTTTTTATAAAAACTACCTTCCACCTTAACAATAAAATAATGGTAAGGTAGCAGACCCCACATTAAGTCGGACTTGTCCTGGGGCTCTAGTCTAAGGTCACAAATATTATGGTTGAAATGGGAGTACACAGTTTGCTATGCTTTTTTGTATATTATTAGCAGAAATAAACAGAATAATTAATTACTTTAAAGAACGATTACAGTGATTTATGTTATCATTTTTATACAGAAAACAATAATATATAAGTAAATAAAAATAAAATACAAAAATTACCTTATAAATAAAAGTTACAAAATTAAATTTTTACATGACGATGTGTACTGTGTACTATTTCATTACGTGAGATATAAAGTACTAGCTTCTGCCCGCGGCTTCGCCCGCGTGGCCTACAGGAAAAAAATTACATTTTTTTCAGAAACAAACATTATAAGTGCTCTCACTCCCTCTGGGAGTCAAGGTGTAGTGCTCGGCCGAAAAACTTGCATGCTCAGACTACGAACGCGCCCTGCTCGGCCTTCGGCCTCGCGGGCGCGTTCTCCGTCCTCACATGCTCGTTTTTCGGCCTCACCAGAATGCCAAACGGACTCACCGATCAAAGTTTTTCCGAAAGAGTGTCAAAATCCCTATCAGTTGTCAAAAAATTTCAAATTTGAATACAGCAGCGTAATTGGCGACCCCGAATGCCCCTTGAGTTTTATGCAAATCGGGATACTTTTTTTGGACCTGTCAAAAAACTGTCACAACTGTTTAATTTTTTTTTTGGTCATATAGCCCCAGCTTGACCGATCACAATAGTTGAAACCCGAACTCCCTACAATTAGCCTTTCGGGAGATATGGCCGATCAAATGTTTGGCAATTTTTTTTTTCGACTTTAGATCTTGCCGAGCCCTTTTCTTAGAGTACCATGAACATGGGTCTATAGCATTAGCTGTTTGGGAGATACGGGCCTGTAAAGTTTTGACACTTTCGGCGGGTAGATCTCGTCGAAACCTTTTCCTAGACACCCATCAACATGGGTCTAAGTCTAGCCGTTTGGGAGAAACAGGCCGTCAAAGTATTCACATAAAAAATAACTTTTTTTGGTACCCCGTGGTCCAACCCCTTCAACCTTCCATTCCAAAAATATTTTGCTGGGATATTGAAAGATATAGATAGATTGTGGATATATAGATAGATAGATACCTCAAAAGGAAAAAATGGAACCCTAATAGGATCACTTGTGTGGCTGTCTGTCTGTTCGTCTGTTACAGCCGATTTGCTCTGGCACACATACTTTCAAGAATTTTCATGTCCACTATATTAAATTTCAAAATCGATGCCGTTTTCATAATTAACGTCCCAAAAAACCATAAAAACGACACCCATATTGATATTTACACATTTCAACATATCAACCCCATCGCACCCCAACAGGGGATGATGGTATTTCACGTCCACTTCGTTGGATTTAGAAATAGTTGTTGTTTTCGTAATCAGCGACCCGATAAACCATACAAACGATACCCATGTTGATTTTCAGAATTTGTCACCCCATTTCCCCCTTTTAGGGGTGGAATTCTGAAAAAACCTGAAACACATGTTTACTCATTTATAGATAGGAGTACTCTTGTGAAGTCTCGAATAAAATAGTCTAACTAATCTTGTTTCCCCATATAAACTTTGGACCCCCGTTTCACCCCCTTAGAGGGTGAATTTTGAAAAATCCTTTCTTAGTGGATGCCTACACTATATAAGGTATCTATATGCAAAATTTCAAGTCTCTAGGACCAGTGGTTTAGGCTGTGCGTTGATATATAAGTCAGTCAGTCAGTCAGTCAGTCAGTCAGTCAGTCAGTCAGGACTTTGAATTTTATATATACAGATGTGTGCCGTACATACTTACAGCTTATGTGTTTATGTTAGTGAAATAAGTGGGAGGAAACGTGGAGACATCTGAACACGAACAATTAGAGTAGTAAGGCAAATTTCCTGTTATCTTTAGTACTGAACCAAAGTAAATTATTTATGCACCGACTTACCCAGTCTTTAAAACTGAATATTTCTTAAGCGATTTTCGTGATGCAAACGTCTATAAGAAAAGGTCTTTAAACTTATTTATGGAGTCATAAAAAGTCTTCGTTTCTTGACCTTCATTCCTGTCGTATTTAAAATGGGTTTATTTTGTTTAGACCCAGATTTTGACCTCACATTTATAAAATATTATGTACACAAATCTGAGTGTTATGTGAATTTATTAAATAATCTTTATAAAAATACTGGTACTGTTTCGCAGATATCATTTTAAAAATTTCAACCGGTTTCGCCTTAAGGCATTATCAAAGAATAATAAGAATACAATTAATATCACGAATATTTTATTTTTATTTTATTTATTTAAGGAAAACTTACAGCTATAATATATATATATAAAACATACAAACTTAGCAACACAAAAGCCAATTACAAGTTTTCACAGATGGGTTCAAATTTGTAAACATAAGGTACAAAAAAAATAAAACAGTTACGAGTACAATACAGTTAGTCACAGTTTAGCAGTAATAAAGAGATGAAGAAAGAGTAACGTAAATAACAATGTAAAAACAAAGAAGAAATTTAAGCCAAAAACAATGCAGAATCTTACAATCTATTTGACAGAGTCACAAAATTTAGTAGTTATACATTTACAAATACTATATATTATACTAAATATAACGAAGAATAATATGAAAATGATTATTTACACTGTAGATGGTAAATAATGATGTGTCAGAGAGTAAATTTAAATCATTATATCAAAACACGTTGGGTATTTGGTAATTGGAAATTTCAGTGTAGTAGGTACCACATAATTGTTTTCTTTTGAAACGGGGAAAATTAAAGTCCTGTGAAAATGAAAATAATAATGTGTGCTGGGATTGTGAGAATCAAATTAAATATTAAATATCAGTAAAGTATGTACTATAAATAAATTAAGATATTAATTTCAATAAATTACTTTAACTTGATATAAAATATGAATGAATGAAAGTAGAGTGACGAAAGAAATTTATGGTGCACAAGTCGAAGGTAGAGCTCAGTTCTGTGGTAGAGCTCGACCAGGCCTCCTTAGAAGGTCGTATGCTGACCAATTTTTGGCGAGATATTGAAGAAGGGCAATGTCAAAAGTACCCGGAATAGAAGAGCTTGTATGACTACATTGATGGACGTGGAAAAGGTGAAAGAGGTGTATCTGGATCGTAGCATATGGAAATCTGTAGTTTCTGCCTACCCCTCCAGGAGACAGGCGTGATAATATCTATGTATGTGTAAAATATCAAAAGGTATCTGCTCAAATCTATCTTTTAAAAAAAAATGTTAAATATATATTTTTTAAGTAAATAACAAACATATGTGGTGTTGATTAGGTGTAACACGACTTAACGAATTTGTCAGGACTAACCTTATTTTAAGCGTTTTGTTTTAAATAAAAAAATAATAATAAAAGCAGAACGCTTAAGAGCGGTTTAAGCGCCTTTTTCTAATTAATCGAAACGGAACACTTAAATAAAAAATTCACCTAACAGTTATTTAACATAACCTAATTACCTTATCAGTATGTATTGAGTATGTTGCCATTGCAAAGTTTTCATTGTTTTTTTTTTTTTATTTCTCATTTATTGAAACGAATGGAAACTTTGCGATGGCAACATACAAAATACATAGGTTATAAGGTTTTGTTGAATAACTATTGGGTGAATTTTGAATTTAATTGTTATGTTTAAAATAATTAGAAAAAGGCGGGTTTTTCACAATCTGGCTGCAAAACCGCTTCTAAATTAAGTTAAGTACTGTCAAATAAGCTAAGAGCGTTTTAGCTGCCAGATTGTGAAAAACCTACCTTTTTCTAATTAATCGACATTAGAAAATTAATATTCACAGTGGTATTCAAAATTTACTTGTTCCTCAACAAAACTTTGTTATCAATTTTAAATATAAGTGGACTGTTTCGATTTATTAGAAAAAGATGGGTTTTTCACAATCCGGCTGCTAAACAGGTCTTAAAGCGTGTTACACTGAATCGACACTATTATCAATCATTAATTTAAGTGTTACATCGACTTTTAATACTTCATACAAAATTGTATTTTATTTTCAAATCGACCTGCAATTTTTAAAATGTTCATTATGCACAGGCTGTTTTATTTTGTCTCAAAATTTACTAAAATACCATACCGGGTGTAAATAAACACCTGTATTTAAAAGATATCATCTGATTTACATTATCTACAGATTATACTGGACAACTTTCCTAAAGAAACAAACCTGTGGGAATGAAAAAATATTTTCTCGTTTCCATCTTAAGTTTGAAAACTTTTTGTTTTTTTTGTATTAGCAGGTTCCATTTTTTATTCATTTGCACGTTTTTTTTTTTGGGAAAGCTGTAAATGTGTTCAGTAGCTGTAGCACAGTGTTTAATCGCGTGTGATGCGACTTAGTTAAATCAAAAGTACGAGGAGCGTCACACAATATTTTTGAGATTTAACAGTATGTCACGGTCCTTGTATTTGTGATTCAACTAGTGGCGTCGCTCGCGATTAAACACTATGCTACAGAGACAGGAGACTTTGTTGTTTAATCAACAATATCCGTCAAATATTTACAGCCTTTGTCTATTTTTTTTTAAATCATATTTAGTTTGCGAATAGTGAAATATTATTAAGGTGTACCAATAGAAAAGGTCTTCTTTTAAAACTATATCGTAAACACATATTTCCAGGCACTTTAGATCAAAACACTTAGTAAATATGTGAATGCATGTAAACCAGCTTTTTATTAATTAGGGCACAAATAAAAATACAACCGGTCCAAAGATCAGAAATATATTTGTTGAACGAAAATGCATGGCACGCTACACGAAAATATAAATAACATTTGGCTCTTAACTTGCCAAAGCATAATCGATTGGGTTTTGGGAAAATTGCAGTCGCTTGAAACAAGAATTAAAAATATCAGCTTTCTTTAACGTCAAGTGACTCTTTGTGTGTCACAATGTGCAAGTGAAATATAATATGAAATATTAGTTCTTTTTTTTTATTTCAATCTGTCCGCTATGCCGATTCAATTGCGTTGAAGAAGAGACCACAATATATATTTTTTGTAATAAAATTTGTTTGAAATCAAACATAAACTCTATTTTTTCATTACATTGTAAAAAATTATTTATTAAAATAATTAAAATAAGCTCATGGGTATAACGCTGCGGCTTCTAAATCAAGGTTCGATCCCCAGTCAGGCATGCACCAATGAGTTTTTCGGAATTTATGAGCTTAGTATGTGTTCTTACTTACCACTTGCTGAACGGTGAAGGAAAACATAGTGAAGAAACCTGCATGCCCTAAAAAGCGTGTATTTGTGCCTGAAGTACGGGGATAGGGCTCACCACCCATCACGTTGGGACGTAATAATCGTCGGTGAAACGTTGTATAGAGTGTGGACTGTGACTTAAATTTCACAGTTCACACTTGGAACACTTCTGACACCCCCTTGGGGATTCATGTCGAGACGATATATACATGAAGCAAAATGAGAGTGAATCTACCAAAAGAACCACTAGTCTGTTTGCAAGTATTAAAAAGAACCACTGGTCTGGGTGCAAATATTAAAAAGAACCATTGGTCTGGGTGCAAATATTAAAAAGAACTACTAGTCTGTTTGCAAGTGTTAAAAAGAACCACTGGTCTGGGTGCAAATATTAAAAAGAACCACTAGTCTGGGTACAAGTGTTAAAAAGAACCACTGGTCTGGGTGCAAATATTAAAAAGAACCACTAGTCTCGGTACAAGTGTTAAAAAGAACCACTGGTCTGGGTGCAAATATTAAAAAGAACCACTAGTCTGGGTACAAGTGTTAAAAAGAACCACTGGTCTGGGTGCAAATATTAAAAAGAACCACTAGTCTGGGTACACGTGTTAAAAGAACTACTGGTCTGGTTCAAATATTAAAAAGAACCACTAGTCTGGGTACAAGTGTTAAAAAACACAACCCTCGTGGGCTCCTTGATGATTGCAACATAGGAGAGGTGTCAATAGCTTCGTTATAAATTCTAGAATGATAATATCAATGGTGATTTGCTTGGAGATCCATGTTTGATTTTTATGACGTCATATTTTTACGGTTTGGATTTCTTTTTTCTGAAACCTATCGTATGGGGTGTCAAATGAAAAAGCTTTATGAGCTGATTGTAAAAATGTGCTGCTGCAATTGCTGCATCGTTACATTTCAGCCACTTAATTTGTAAAAAACTCATTTTTAATACTCTGTGTTTGCTAATATACTTTATATTATTTATTTATTTTCATTTAAAACTCACCAAGTTTGGGCTCCTTCAGGCAAAAAATGGCTAAAGGAATTTTTGTGAAACGTACGTCTAGTAATAAAGTATAAAAACAAATAATTATTATAAACGTTAATATTTACAAAATTACTTCATGAAAAACACTTGCCCGTAGACTACCCCCTGAAAAGTTTTGGTGTATTCCTGTCTGGCCCGATCGATCTGAAATTTAGAATTATTTTCCACTGACGTTGCGTTATCAAGTTTTCTGTCGTGTTTGAACATAAATAAATAATATGTTTATTATACCCACGCTTTTCTCTCGAAGGGGTAGGCAGACGCTACATTACATCTTTTCACATCAGTCAATCTGGTCGTACAAGCTCTTCTATTCCGGGCGCTTTCCCTTCTTCAGTATGTCGCAAATTTGTTTCAAATGAAGCAAATGCACCAGAAGATGCCATCATCTATAACGAAACCAGTATCTACATACGAAGTCCTCTTGTGAGACTTTTTATGACATAGGATTAAGGGCCTAAACCAACCGAAACTTCCAAGTTAAACTCCCTAATCTATGTGTTAGAGTTTTCATCCAAACTCGCGTCCGTCAAACAAATATTTGCCGGGACACTCTGGCTGAGGTCAATTTACCCATCTTTTACTATCAAAACCACCTAATTCCAACAACCTCCCAAAGAACTTTGATCTTTATAGCAAGATGAGAAAGAACATTTTTCGGTTGATGGGTACTGAGTCGTAAAATCCACGACTGGATTTTATTGGCAATTAAATATGCATCTTAAGGACTCGCGTTACAGTTTATAATCGAAATTGAAGCTCAGGAGACGCTCTGATGCGTAATGACGCATAACTTTTCTAATCCCTTTCCAATTTAGTCTCTAAGCAGTAGGTCTAGAGTGTAATTTTGCTTGGGAAGGTGCGCTTTCGGTGCACTGCACTTTGGTTCAGTGCATCACCTCTAAACACGTAGACTGATTTATGGTTATAATAAATATATGGCTGCTTAATGTTCAAGATAATACTAGTATAAAATTATGGTTCATCTCCACCGTAGAGTTTAAAAGCCTGCTTTAGGTGTTTTCAATGAAACTGGGGTAACGTCCTGAAAAATGATCATGGTCTTTATGCGTTTTTGGTACACTGAAAGATACCAACAGTTTAATAGGATAAAAGCACAGAACATATTATTAAGATAAAAGTTAAGAGAGTCGGTATTTTTTATTGGATAAGTAATATTAAATGGCACATCAAAACTACTATTTGTACACCAAATATTTAAAGCCATCAGAAATCCTTCAGAGCAGAAGAAAGCAACGATTTGTTCGAAAATATGTAAATAAATAATTTATGAATTTCACAAAAAACCTTGATAATAAGCAATTATTACTATTATTTGAACGATTGGAAATTTATATACAAGGTGACTTTTTGATCATCGTCCAAATTCATACTGGAGGCTTGGTAAGTGATCAACATCATGAATCGATAACAATTCATGTGAAATTTCATTTTATGAATTTTATAAAAATCGTCATTGGTTCACTATGCTGATCACTTACCAAGGCTTAAGTATGAATTTGGACGATGTTCACAAAGTCACCTTGTATATTTATGTTCTTGACTTTACTGTCTCAGGTACGACGGCTCTTTTGATATCATTCCAGAACACAATGAGTAGTTTGGAGGCACGGTCTCGTCATTAGAGGGGTGTCAAGCCACGGCAGAAGCCTATCACGGCTATCACCACTAACATTGATGTGTTTGTCAGTTAGTTGCGTCTTGGTCTATCTGTCCAGGTTGCGCCGGGAGTATAACCCGAATCAAAAGACCTAAGGAATGGAAATGGCGACCGAAATTATCCATCGTACTAAATTCGCATATAAAAACAGGTAAAACCCGTTTTCAGTTAAAACCAGTTTAAACTAGTAAAAACTAGTTTAAACTGAAAGCCTTTGTGAAAACTAGTTGTGACTATTCAATTAATTCAATTTATTAAATTAATTTTGTTAAAAGGATTGAGAGTCGCCTCGCTCCGCTCCGCTTCGCTTGGCTCCCAGGATGTACTTACATGTAAACTCGCTTCGCTCGTCGTCGCACCTATTTTTCACTTTTTGGTGAAAGACTCTATAGTTTTTTTTATTGTTAAAACTAGTTTTAACTTGAATCATTATTACTCTATAAGTAAATTCTAGTTTTTAACTAGTCAAAACTAGTAACAAAGGATTTCAGTTAGAACTAGTTTTTACTAGTTAAAACGGGTTATAACTAAAAACGGGTTTTAACTGCAGCATGTATATTGTCCCATACTGTGACGTATAAGTTATATATTGGTGTTTGGTCTAAAGCGGGATTTGGCTGTACTATGTCAGTATATTATACCATTTTTAAGATCTCCATACTTGACAGAACGACGGAACCCCTTAACCTAAGTGCAATGTCATAAGTTTAATCTACCACTCATAAATTTGGGCTATGGCCAAGGTAGTAAAATGCAATGTTATTGTAACCGACCAAAGAGAACACGTCGGAATCACATGCAGATTTCTAGTATAAATTACATTGGGAAAATATACAATTTGGACGCCTGTACATCTGCTTCAATAATCTACGTATCAGTATGACTAATATAGATTCAGAACTCACAAGAAAATGTTATCCTTGACATAAGGTCATCACAACATTGATTGCGCTTCCGAACTAGGATTGCTGACAGTGGACAGCAAAAAGAAAATGGAACGGTCTGGCCACTTTAGTCTTTTGCATCCAGATAGGTGTTTACCAGATGGCGGCTATCGTTCAGGTAGACAAAAGATTGATTGGATGGTATGAGGTGGCGAGAACCGTGAATATTGTGCATGATGAATGAATGGTTCCAGGAAAGAGAGGTAATTAAAAGAAAATATTATTAAAAATAAGGTAACAATAAGTTTACAAAATTTAATAGCAGTGTTTAATTTTTATATGTGTATATTTCGTACATACATTGGCGTGCGTAGAACTTTTTTCTGAAAAAGCAGTCAAAAGGTCAAGTTTGATAATTAAAAAATGTGAAAAAAACTTAAATTACACTTTGAAAAAAGAAAGTTTGTATGACGCCAGGGTAGGCACTGCCTACCCAGGAGTGAACATTTTCATACCAACTTTTTTTTTCATAGTGTTGTTTAAGTTTTTTCATATTTTTTTTATTGTCAAACTTGACCTTCTGATTGTTTTTCCGGAAAAAGTTCTATGCACGCCAATGCGTACATATCTTGTATCTAGACGACTAGTTATTCACCCCGAACTGTGAACTCGCGACCCCCTCTTACAACCACATATCTCAGCAACACCTTGACCGATTTGGATCAAGTTAGAACTTAAAAATCTTTTTATGTGTCATTTACTCACCTACCAATTTTCATAACGTTCTGATCAACGATACCAAGTTATCGTTGGATAAACATTCATGCATACATACATACAAACATTCATGCATACATACATACAAACATTCATGCATACATACATACAAACATTCATGCATACATACATACAAACATTCATGCATACATAGATACAAACATTCATGCATACATACATACAAACATTCATGCATACATACATACAAACATTCATGCATACATACATACAAACATTCATGCATACATACATACAAACATTCATGCATACATACATACAAACATTCAAACATTCATGCATACATACATACAAACATTCATGCATACATAGATACAAACATTCATGCATACATACATACAAACATTCATGCATACATACATACAAACATTCATGCATACATACATACATACAAACATTCATGCATACATACATACAAACATTCATGCATACATACATACAAACATTCATGCATACATACATACAAACATTCATGCATACATACATACAAACATTCATGCATACATACATACAAACATTCATGCATACATACATACAAACATTCATGCATACATACATACAAACCGGATAGTTCAAGTAGACTCTGAATACATTCTCAAAAACTAAAACAAAACTATGACGAAATACAAAAAGATTAATAATTGAACGAGTGAGCGAAGCGAACGAAGTTCTCCGAGTCTACTTGAACAATCCGGCGTTTGTATTTATGTATGTATGAATGTTTAGCCGACGATAACTCGAGTATCGTTGATCGGAACGTCATGAAATTTGGTAGGCGAGTAAATAAGACAAAATAATTTTTAAGTTCGAACATGAGCCAAATTGGTCAAGACCGTGAGTTCATAGTTCGTGTCGAACTACGAGTAATATAAAATCTAATATTCTGTTCTACAGACACAGTAAAAAGGTATATAATATCAAAAGAAGACGATATTTACATCTTGAAGCGGCTGAAGTCTAGCCAATGCTTGGCTTAGGTGAAGTCACAAGGAAATGGTTGGATAAAAACACTATGTGATCTTACTTCGCCAAGTGAAACTTTTTGATCTCAATTTAAAATAGAGGCAAAACAAAGAGAAAAATAACTTTAAATTATAACACTTAATTTTTAAAATCAGATAAGTTTTAAGTAACACCAAGTAAATTAGTCTAGAAAATAAAACAGCAAATTTTAAATCCTTTCTAAATTAAATAAATAAACACAAAACAATAAATTACCTCCCGTAACAAAACATTTTATTTTGATCAACCATGACTCGATTTTCTATAAACCTGAAGAAGTTTCAATTTACACTTGAAATTTTCAATATACTCGTATCTTGCTTATATACTGCTTATATAGATGGTAATATTATACTTGGTAATATTTTAGACACACACAAGAGTCAATAAAAATCAATATTTATAAATCTCGCAACCCAGCTATTGCTAGCTATTCTACACTACCCTGCATGTCTGAGGAGCCTGAAAAAGGATGAAAGACCTCTAAATGATTTTTTGCTTGGTTAGGTATAAATGAATATATAAAAGAATAATCAATTTAGAATTCTGTGAAAAGCGGTTTCGCAGGTTCTTTTTAAAATTCGAAATCATTGAAATTCTAATTTACAGAAACCAATGGAAACTTTGCGATGGCAATATACACAGTACATAGGTAATAAGGTTCTGTTGAATAACTATTGAGTGAATTTTGAATTTAAGTCTTCTGTTTAGATTAATTAGAAAAAGGCTGGTTTTTCACAATCCGGCTGCAAAACATTGTTAGTTGATGACAAGTTTAGTTACAAGACTTCACTACATAGTTAATTTTTCTTTGTGCAACAAATGCATACTTTTTAGCAGGTACCAATAAAACAAAAATAAACATATCTTCATGACATGAATCCCCGAGGGGGTGTCAGAGCTGTTCACAAGTTTGAACAGAACAGTGAAATGCAAGACACAGTAGATATCTCTATTTTTTACGTAAATAGTAATTGTTTAAGTATTGTAAAATCGTTAAAGCCAGCGGACGAAAAAGAATATAAAATTCTGATTTGCGCTGAAAAATTATCCTTCTAATTATCGCTGAAAACTATGCTAGCACATGTTTAGCGTGGCGTCGGCTCCAATGACGTTCAGTCATTGTAAGTTGGCCAATCAATGCTGGCCCCACAGAACATTTAATAAATGTTCAGAGGCTGGCCTAGAGTACGAACCAATCATGAGCATTTTGAGTCTATGTAGCATTTTGGAATGACAATTTGTTAGAACCAAGACGCGGTTCCGTATGTATTTTTCATTCGCTGTTAAAACTGAAATACCACTCAATCACTCATGACGAAATATTTAAAACTGCAGTTTGAAATTTGGCAGGTACAACGAGCCCTTGGCAGAGACTTTATTAGCTTTTGATAGAAGCGATTATCGGTTGGCTCATTGACCTAATTATGATAGTCAGTGAATAGGTTTCTTATACCACGCAGGCACCCGCTGAAAAAGGAGTGATTCAAATTATTAAGTATGTGACACATGAGCGCAGGTGGATAAAATACGTCGATATTTCAAAAATTACAAAATAAAAAAGGTTTGCTTTCCACTAAAGACCTTTTAATTTTTAGATTATGGGAATTCAGGGCACGTATTTTTTTTTATAAATGATCACTCATCTATCATTGATCAGAAATATAATAAATATGTGCTGAGAGAGGAATAGTTATTTTTAAATTTATTTATTTTTGAATATTGGTCTAAAAGTTTGAAAAATAATATAAAAACCTTCGTAACTCGGAGACTATTAATTTTCGACACCTAGTTGATTGACTTAATTCGTTGGAAATGATCTCTAATAATAACCCCTTTCAAGGAATAGGTCGAATTACCAAGCACCCTATATACGACCATCTTTTATTAGGTACTTTGAAAATAAAATGAAAAAAAAAAACATAAATGAAACAAATTATATTTTCTATTCCTTTCTGATAAAGGTCACAACAACAGACAGTTTACCTAGAAGCCCAAAAGCCAAGGTCGAAGCCCTAACTGCATTTCAGCAAAGTTCATGCCGCGAAGAGTCAAAGACCTGAACAAGCAGTGTAAGCAGACTGCAATCGATACCATCGAGGCCATTGCCTGATTTTCTGACTAAATCCAAGCGATCATTACCTTTGATAACAACATTTTAATTGGTTTCCGAAAGGTTCAATGGCTTAAGATTGTGTTTTTTACAGTCTCGATTGTCATTTAATATTGATCTTTTTGTACTTACCATAGAGTTTATTTTATATGTTTTATAGAGACATCACTATCATCATTATAAGACTGCATTACAAACTAGAAAAGGTCAATTAGAAACAAATTTCACGCAAAAATATTTAGATAAAAATCCTCGTGCCAGAATTTACATAGCTTAATTTTTAAAAGATTTTTTTTATAATAATTTTTTTCATGGAAAATATACGCCATTTTAAGACATAGTTTTCATTATTTTGGTAAATAAATTGACCGTTACTTTTTATGATTTTTTACAAAATTGTCCGATGACCTTGTCACTTGAGAATTTTAGACATTATACTGATTGCGATGTATGATTGCTTATAAAAAAAATTGGTCTGTCTCTGTCTGTCTACTCATCTGTCATCTAGGTCTCAAATTAGTCTGAAGCAAATTATTATAAATTTATCTTGATAGCAAAGGACACACTTCTAAACAGCCATTACTCAAGTGACGTCACACGAGGGCAAATGGAGGTTGCAGCCTTTTCGTAAAAATATTCATCATCATGAGGTTTTTTAGACCAAAACTTCGAAAATACGGCTTATTAAACCTAAATCTCGAAATGGTTTTCGAATTAACACACCTTAACATAATTTAATCTATTCCAATTCACAGGTTCGAATCTTGGCACGAAAATTTTTTTGAAAATAATTGTTTACTTGAAATTTGTAATTTTAACTAGTTGATCTTTAATGCATTCTAATAATATTTAGATTTTTATTTTGTTTTCGGTTCTGTTATGAAATGAAATATATGAATTTATGTAATGTAGGTATAACAGATACACTTATTACAGGTCAGTTTTAATGTAATATAAGTAATTAAATAATCTATGTGTATAGGTAATAGTTTTATGTCATAAATAATAATATGGGGAAATACGCAGGGGAATAATAAAGGTTGGGTTTACTTAAATTTAATAAAAAAATACACTTCAATAAAATAAAAATAAAGGAATAAGGAATAAATAATATTATAAATATGTGCAATATATGTAATAAATATATGCCTAACTCCGCCCATTCGATTATGTATGGAAGTAACATCAATAATCTAGGTATAAATAATATAAATATACGAGTATATAAGTATAGATACATACATCGTCACGACATGAACGTCAGAGGTGTAACCGAGTATGGACGTTCAAACTCGTACACTCACATTCTACAGACGATTATTACGTGCCAGAGCGTTGGTCGGTGAACCCTAGCGCC
Source organism: Ypsolopha sequella (assembly GCA_934047225.1). Classification (NCBI taxonomy): domain Eukaryota; kingdom Metazoa; phylum Arthropoda; class Insecta; order Lepidoptera; family Ypsolophidae; genus Ypsolopha; species Ypsolopha sequella. Next base: position 2,267,615 of record OW204002.1, on the reverse strand, counting down.
GTACTTCGGGCACAAATATGACGAAAAGTGTCTCTTTCCAGTAAACTACTTTCAAAATTAGAACAGAGTGTTACCACAGTGTATTTTTAAACTGTGATGCTTTTATATGATTTTTTTCGCGCGATATTTATTTCTCAGGGACAAAAAAGATCTGGTACTATGGTGGCTTGGAAATGATAAAATTTACAACTTTTAAAACCGTAAACCCTGTCCTACATTCATGCACGAACACTAACGTATCTGCATGAAAGGTCGAATGTTACGATGTTTTCAGTATCCTTATAAAGTTTTAACATGCAACTTATTGTACTTATTTTACGTAGTGGCTCCCAATTTGCCTTCGTAGGAATACTCATATCTTAAGGCGATTACCATCGCCAAATTAACAGCTCGATATTTGTCACTATAAATATCAACAGAAACGACATTTAAATAACGTTCATATCAGCGCGCAATGCATAGTGGCTGTTACGACGCTCGCTGCGTCCTTGAAAGAGCGAAATAGGGGAAAATTATACTTTTCACTTGGACGTGATTACTCGATTGAATAATCTTATGTTATGTTTATAGCTATAAAGTTTATCTATTTATCAAAGCATAGATGAATTCAATCGGCCAAGCCACTCAGGAGCAGTAGGGAATTTGAGGTCAAAAAACACCATTCAGTAAAAAAAAATTCATGTAGAAGTTCTGGTGGTATGAAAAAGAAAACTATTGCATGTGTTGTCTAAGAGTTGATTATTCATAATACATGTTTTCATTATTTTTGGTTTGGCCATAAACGAGGAGTAGGCTTTAGAAAGTACCCATTTGGCAATAGTAAGGGCCTTAAGTCTTCTATACAACGTTTTAAACGATCCCTTAACCTGAATATCTTCGTATTAAATACAATCTCGTCAATTCCTTACGCTGTAAGGAAAATAGCCTTCTTAGTATTGCCAAGCACAATTCTGCTGCTTTTGGGAAGTCCTTTTCAGTCAAGGCCGTTCGTCTGTGGAATGATTTACCCACGAAGATATTATTATGTATATCGCCTTCTCTGGCGATATTTAAAAAGAATTTAAGATCACATCATGACGTAAGTTTCCTTAGATTGGTAGTTTTACTTCATCTCTCTGTCTATTGATATTTTAATGTATAGTATATTAATAAATTATTTTTTATTTGTATGTATACGGTATGAATGTACATATATCAAACATAAAATATATTACGTAAGTTTATTTGGGTAGGAGTATATTATATATTAGGCATTATGTATATCTATTCACTTTTTTATTTTATTTTTTTTGTAAATTTGGTATCCACTTCCACATTACGTAAAATAATACTTTCTTCACAACCCAAGTGTTGGCTGGAAGAAATCGCTTTGAGTGATAAGTCCGCCCTTTTACAAAATTGTAAAATTTGTTTTACAAATACTTTTACAAACTTCATTTTTTATTTAACCGTGTACAATAAAGTGTGTATTCATTCATTTAGATATGTAAGAAGTGTAATGTAATGTTGAAAGTTACTGTTAATTAATGATGAAAAACCGTGTACAGTACAATAGGGATAGATTTAAAACCGGGAAAGTAGGGTTCCGTAATTGCCCGTCACAAAATGCGGACTTATAGAGTTCATAAACTTGCATTTTCTGCCTGTTTTACATAAGTAATAACTTTATTTAAGTAATTTTTACGAAATTATCATTTTAAAATTGGTCTATTATTATTCCTTAACTTGTAAAGCTTACTTAGCTGTGATAGTTTTCCTTTTAACTTCGTTATACTACTGCCATGAATTGTTTCACATATACAAATACAACTGTTTAGATGGCAGGGGGGAACACTTGAATCTAACAAAAATTAGCTCTGTAAAGCTTAATATTTCGCAAATAGATATCTGAATCGCAAAATGGTTTTAACACACCCACAATATTTTTGAACGACCTATCCAACGATTTCCCACACTATGGGATAGACGGGGAAAAAATCATCCCAACTAATACGTGTAGGGGAGGTACCGTAAAAATAATCACTCCTTCCGCACAAACACTCACTCACACTTACTCTCGCAACATCTCTTCCTGATATTCCTCCACCTCTTTCCAGTTTAGAATTAAATACTTAAAAGAAAAAAAGTTTTAATTATTATGTCAATCGAAGGCTGTTTTTGGAAAAACAACCAATGTCCAATTTTTTCGAATTTGTTTGTTTTTGCTTTATGGATTCTCTATTGTACATTTAATAATCTGGTAATATTAGAATCAGCAAAAACAACCAAAGTACATTCAAAATGTAGCTACAAAACAGAGTGCTTCCGGAAAAACCACCAACGTCAGTAACGTTTCTATGAAGAATAGCCAATAAATGAACATTTTTTTTTACTTTTTATTTACAAAATTAAGTATTTTATATATCCAAGTTTAATAATAAAAAAACATAAATAAGGATTTTTCCATGTAACGAATTTTATGAGGTTTTATTTACCTATGCCCAACAATGGGTAGATGTGGGCTGATTGATGTTGATATTTACTTCCTGCAAAATGTCGGAAAAGTGACATTGGTTGTTTTTCCAAAACACCCTTCAATCTCTATATATACAACTGTCAAATATCTTTTTTACATTTATTAGACTGACAATGACCACAAGTTAGTCGAAATATATTTCGAAACGAACTCATACTTTTTTATGTATAAATATTAAAAGAATAAAAAGATCAAAGAAAGAAATCATCCATCCATCTATCAGCCTAGTTCGTCAACTGCTGGATATATAAGCCTTTCCAGGACTTTGCCACTCCCGGAGGTCATCCTGGAAGAATTGCCCATACTCACAAACGCTGGGCAGGCGGGTTGGTAAGCGCGGTGCCGGAACCCTCGCACCAGTGACGCCGCTGCCCGTCACCAGTCTGTTCCATAGAAGGCCCGGCTATAAGGGATGGGTATACCGCCATCCGTCGCGTCGGTCCCAGGCATGGTGGGCCTCGTGTTTTTTTGCCTGTGAGCTGTCCTCTTACTCTCCCCCGAATTACTTCGAGGGGGTTTCCAAGTAAGATGGTGGTACCTCCGCAGTCGAGCCCTGAAATATTTCACATAAATACATTTTGTGTAAAAATGAAACAGAAAATAATACAACGTTTACAAAAACTATACAAAACTGTTTATATACAAAATCCACGCGGATGAAGCTGCGGGCGTCCTATATAGTCATGTATATATATATAATTCTTCAAATCGCACAAAAAATTACAGGAAAACATAATCAAGAACCTATTTCATAATCGCTATGGGAATACCTTACATGTTTCTATGTCGTTAGATCAGTTAGTTTATTAGAGTCCCGTAGTACCAAAAATATACAAAAGGAACCTTTATGGTGAGTCTGTCCATATGCATCAGCCTCATAACTTTAGCACCGGACATGAAATTTGGCACAAAAATAGCAATAATTTTCCCAAATATCACGGCGCGACGTTAAAAAAATATGAAAAATTTGAATTTGTTCAAAATATTTCCAAAACAAAAGTGAGAAAATAAAAAGTATAATCTTTAAAATAGAATATGGGTATCAAATTGTAGATATTAGAAAGTTGATTGTAAAAATATGTACTTTTATGATTTTTACTGGCCCGGTTTCGAGAAATCTTTAAAAAACTACAAAAATATGTTTGTCCCTCCCCCTTATCTCCGAAACTGGTAAAATAAAAAAAATGACGATTATAGATTATAACTGGCCAATTATAGAAAAACTATAGCGATTTAAAAAAATTGAGCACAAAAGAGAAATATAAAAAGGTAAAATATATATTTTTTTTATATAAAAATACACTTTGTGTATCAAATTTATAAAAAACCTGATTGTAAAAATATATAGTTTGGCTATATTTAGTAGCATCTATTTCGAGTTATCCTTGAAAAACCATGAAAATGTATGTCTCCCCCTTATCTCCAAAACTGGTGAACCGAAAAATAAAAAAATAATTATGGTAATATGTGTTTACGTAAAGATTACAGGAAAAATAAAGCGGTTGAGAAATTCGAGAAAAAAATATACTAAATTAAATTTATCATCCACATTTACGGAACCTTAAGTCTGACTCGCAGTTGGCAGGTTTTTTTATTATAATTTGTGATGAGTAATCTAAAACATTGCATAAATGGTCAAGGGTTATTACTTGTCACTCACTATTCTGCACCATATTTTGTATTCAGAGCTTTTATATTTCATTGTTTAAATGTATATATGTAAAATGTATTTATTATGTTTGAAATAATTATTTATATATGTAGGTATATGTATGTATTAGTATGTATTATTATTTATATAATTTGGCTTCTACTTTATATACCTTATTTTACATGTACACCGCCTCTTCAGCAATCTTAATGTATTTTTTCCACCTAAAGGTTGTCTGGAAGAGATCGCTTTAAACGATAAGACCGCCTATTTGTACTTACCCTTTGTACTCGTATTTTTTAAGTTCAATTAATTGTATTCTTTTTCTTTTGCGGTGTGACAATAAAGCAATATTGTATTGTATTGGTCATTATGTGCTTTTTGTTATTCGTATTTTCTGCAAAAATTTCGTGTTTTGGGAGTTAATGGGCCACGAGTAATCTATCTACGCCTTCAAAAACATCGTCTTTTAACATTATTCATAATATTTTCTAGTAACTATTTCAATTATAGAATTAGATGAGACTTGAGAATAATTCGTGTTATGATCAATACGTGTTATGATCGGGAAAGCCAACCAGTTTCAGCAGATTTAGACTGCCTTCATCTTCACTCGCCTAGATTAAGGCAGTCTAAATCTGTTGAAACTGGTCGGCTTTCGCGATCATAACACGTATTGAGGTGAGCCGTTTTTTCATATAAATCACTAACTATTTGATTAAAAATAGGATAGGAAAACACGGGTTTATTTTTTCATTTGGTCCTATAACCGTCTTTGTTCAGCCTAATCGACGCGTGTCCTATAGTGAAATATCAGTATATTTTTTATAGTAACTGATTAATTAGTTACAGCAGAGCACAATACTTTTTGAATTATTGGAAAATACCTATTATTACCAAAGTTAGCGATAGCTATATTTGTCAATTTTGGTATGAAATCGTGTCAGATGACGTCACGGGACATGCTGTTACGCTCACTTAGGTTGCCAATAACTACGTAATTTTTTGAGATATCGAAAAAATAATTTTACTATTGTTTTTAGCTTTTTAAACGCAATTGATTTTCATAAAAATCTTAATGTGGAACACGGGCTCATTGTAAATCCCAATTTTCTCATAGAGGTGTTCTGTTCTGTAGGAGCATTTGAGGCTGCATAGCAGACCAGTAATGCCTATATATTATCTTGTTTTTATATTATTATGATATATATTATAATATAAGTTTACACAAATAACACAGTAATATAAAAAAAACTTTGTAATAAATCAAGATATATTTCGGAACCCACTGGGCCCGGCATCAGTTTCAATAATAATGATGTCTTATGACAGGCTAACAAATAATGATGTCTTATGACAGGCTAACAAATAATGATGTCTTATGACAGGCTAACAAATAATGATGTCTTATGACAGGCTAACAAATAATATTTAAAAGATGACAATTATAATAAATGAAAAACGGCAAAAAAAATACGTTTGTTGTATGGGAGCCCCCTTAAATATTTATTTTATTCTGTTTTTAGTATTTGTTGTAATGCGGCAACAGAGATACATCATCTGTGAAAATTTCAAATGTCTAACTATCACGGTTCATGAGATGCAGCCTGGTGACAGACGGACAGACAGACGGACAGCGGAGTCTTAGTAATAGGGTCCGGTTGATTATTCTTTGGGTACGGAACCCTAAAAAGACAAATATAGAAAAGTAAAACCTAACTACTTTCTTAAGAGGCTATGGGAATTTTATTTTTGTCACTGTCACTCCAAGCGAAAACACGCTCAGTGCGAGAGGGGCGGATTCAGGGTGAAAGCGAAAAATGTTAGTTTTATAATATTTATAAAAAAAACTAAAATTGCTATCAACATTTAAAATATCAAATCTCTAGATATTTTTGAAACACACCTAATAAAATATGTTTCAGATCTGTATATATGTTTCCTATTCGTCAAACGAGGAGAAAAAGTGTGTTTGAAGACCTCATTTCAACAATTATTTCTATCAAGGAAAATTTATCCAAACATGTTTTCCAATTTCAAAACCCTAGATAATATAGTCAAAATGCATATACCAGAAATTTATTAAAATTTTCCGTGTATTTCATGAAATACACAGAAAAGAAACACCCGTATTTTTTTCGCATATCGCCTTAAAATCGAAACTTTTTGTCTATATTATATATTATCTGTGATGGCTGAGACATACTTTTGTATAGCGAAGCAAAAGAAGAAATATTAGACGCTAATTGATTATCTTCGCGGTGTTATAGTCATTGCAGAATGTATTCATCGGTTTTTAATATCGGACAAACAACATGGGTACTTATAAAACCGTTTCGAAAATCCGTTTCAATTTAGAATTCCAATTTAGTTTGGTCAAGTAGTCACACAACAAATTTCCGTATCTGCAACTATATCAAATATCAGCGATATTGAATGCAAAATAAATGTATTTCTCTATGGTAGCAGATTCGCTGAGCGAACGATTGTGCCATCCGTGATCCAGCCAGCCAGCTGGATGTGTCCAGAGTTAGGAATATATAAGACTGCTCAACTTATGTTTGCTAAACTTTATAGGTATTATATCTTTATTAATTATTTATATTAACATAACTACAGGTGGTAGAGCTGATGCCGGGCTCGATGGTGGCCATCTTACTTGGAGACCCCCTCGAAGTAATTCGGGGGAGAGTAAGAGGACAGCTCACAGGAAAAAAACCAGAAGGCCCACCATGCCTGGGACCGATGTATGGTGGTATATCCATTCCTAATAGCCGGGCTTTATATGGAACAGACTGGTGACAGGCAGTGGCGTCACTGGTGCGAGGGTTCCGGCACCGCGCTCACCAACCCGCTACGTTTGGGATATCGTAGGAATATTTTCAGATCCTTGCCATCAAAGAAAGGAATACCTATCATCTATAGTAACGAACTTAAAAACGAGTCACATCTAAACCATCCAAGGTCTACACGGAACGCGTCGGTGCATCATTGACGTCGAACGTTGACCTCCAACCTTCAAGCAACGCCGGTACAGTCTGCAACATACCTCAGCCCATAACAGTTCGTAGCCCACTCACGTGAGGGCTATAATCGAACAAAAAGGCGTTACTTTCCGTCTGCCCAATAGTACCTACCTCGTAAACCGCGCAGACATCGCCACTGCGCCGATTTACAACCGCCTAATGCAAATAAACAGTGCATTCGAGAAATAAAACAAATGCACATCGCGGCGCTGAATTTGGAATTTAAAATTGGAATTGAGATTAGAGTTGTAAAATAGTCTCTAAAAAATAAATAAATCAAAAGCTATGAAACATGGAGTTATGTAAATGGACAGTTCCTAGGTACCTACAGTGAGGTTTTTGGGTTCTGATATTTATATCGAAGACGAAGGTTTATTTTCGTAGTGGCAGATAATGGGGATTTTTGAACACTTACTCCTATATAATTTTTTGGACGCTCAATCAGTTACTTTTTCCGGCATTATCAATACATGTATGTACGCGCATTTTAGTCTGAATAATACATCGTAATATTTTGCAGAGATCAAACAGATAACATTAACCATTCTGTATGTTGCGGCATACGACAAAAGATTTCAGAATTATACCGAAATTAAAAATATTTTGCCGAAAATAATTCTATTCTCCCTGGCAACCGCATTCAAAGAATTTATGATACTGGCCAAAAAACTGTGCTTGGCAACAGAGATTTTAATAAAAATACAGTAGATCCACATAACATGTCATCACTCAGCAAACTGATTGCCAACATACCTGAAATTCACAAACTTCCGAAATTAATACATAGCTCTATGAAAATAGACTGCATAGTTCCTTGCCAGCCTTTCGATAGCGTCACATTGCAAAATAAATCATGTTGCCAATGTGTCAAGGTGTAAAATCAAATGGGGAAGTCGATTTGGAAAATAATTTAGTGGGTGCAAAAAACTGCGTTACGAATCCAATCAGCGAGGATTGTGTTCTCATTGTTCACATCACTGTTTTGTATGGTACGGTGAGCAGAGAACAAATTTTGTATTATAGAAACAAATTTTATTGTTACTATATGTTTTACGTTGTCTGTTGCACTGAAGCGTGTGTAAAACCGTCATACCATTACCAGAATTTATATATACTGTTACTAGCTAAATAAGACAAGCTAAGTGCTTAATCTAAATAAATGTATTGTTCACATTATTTATTACAATAGTTTTATTTTAATGAAATTAAAATAATGATTATTTCCACTGAAAAAGCGGTTCAAAATATATTTAGAACTTGCGTTTATACGTGTTCTCCTGTTATATTTTATTGCAATAAACATATATTTTTTTAAATTTCATAAAAATAGTTAAGGCGCTACGGAAAAAATATCGACACTTTAAGGACTTGCATATCTACTTCAGTAAATAATGTATTATTATTATAAAATACTATATTATTTTTGGATTCTTTTTCTAGGGATATGTTAAAACAGAAACGCGATTGGAGAAATTCGGCTCGATAGAAATATTTATTGAAATGAGGTCCTTTTCGACACCAATTCTCCTGGTTTGACAATTTAGAATGACATATAGACTGCAACTATATATTTTTAGGTGGGTTTTAACAGTATCTAGGATCTGGTTAAACGAAATTTTGATAGCAACTTTAGTACATTTTATATTAATAGAAAACTGACTTTTTGCTACTTTTCCACGAATCCGTCCCTCTCGCACTGAGGATTTTTTCGCATATAGAGTAACAGGGACGCTAAAACTTTTATATATCGCCTTAAAAAGCCAGCCATCGTGTTTGCATTCAAACCTCTGTCTGACATAAACATAATTTTACAAAACATTTAAAAACAACATAATTCGTTCAAATATTTGTACAAAACGAAATAGTTTAAAGTTATATAACACAATTCTTTCAAAAATACACAAAATCTTCATCCTTCAGAGACGTCAGTATATAATACCGCACTATAAAGACACCGATAGAATAGATCTCGATCAGACGAAAGATAAAATAACAGATAAAAACCAGCAGGTATACGGCGGTATACCTGGAGTATGTGTCTGGCATTCACACGAGCAGATCAGAGATATGGTAGACGAAATACAAGGACGAGGTGGCTTTGTCTAATGGCTTTACAAGAAAAGTGTGACCTTCACACTTACGTTTAAAAAATGTGCTTAATATTACGTGTTTGATCAAATGTTTAAAAATGAGAATACGCTTCATTGTTATTAAGAAATCTTGTGCTTTTCCACAAATTAGTTAATCTACTCTGCCCATCAACCATTTTTGATAAAGAGGGTATTATCAAGAGCTTTAACCATAAATTACGATGTTTACATTGCTTTGTATGTGCCATAACTGTCATGTCAGTGTCAGAAATTGTGGAATACTTAGTAAAAGTGTTTTCTTCATACCTGACAGTGCATAATAAATTACACCTAGTGCCGACAATCGCAACAATAAACGCTTCTTTAGACACCTTAGATGACTTGCCGAATTATGTAATTTTTTATTTCACATTTCGGCTACGGTCTCATATAATATATAGACAAAGAATGAAGTGCGCTCGCCCAGATAGTACCTATTATTTATTAACCTTATTATAAAGACAAGAATCAGGGTTTGAAATATCCGGATTAACAAAAACCGGCAGGCAGGGAATACTATATATCTTCTTTATATAATCTCATATCATAATAATTTATATAATCTCGTCGACAAATCATTTCCAATCATATTTAACAATTAATATTCTATTGACATAACATTTAAATTTAGTTTTGTAACTAATTTTAATTTAGCATATTTATTAAACCTATCTTATCATTAAGATACATATATGTAATAATTGACATGCCTCATGTTACATTCTCTGTTATAATGGTCAATAAATGAATTACTAATTACTGATTACTTTTCTACCTATATGGATGATACAAAGATATTTTTGTCTTCGACAAACAGTATATTGGCAACAAAAGAATGAAAGGATCAAACGTCAAGGGAAGAGTTGCATTATCCTTTGCTGCGCGCCGCGACATCCTTTTCAGGTGGAAGAAGAGAGATAGGGCAATTAGATCGTGTGATTCTTGCATACTTTCTTAGATAAAGCCTATAAATTATAGGGCAAATTAGTACTATTTTTGTGCCATGTTTCAAGACTCTATCTTTAACAGTTCAAAAGTCATAAGGCTGTAACATAATAATTACAGACGGACCATTTGGGTTCCTATTTCACAATTTCTCTAAGTCCCTGCCTATAAGTACAAAACCCAAAAAAAAACCGGTCAATTGCGAGTATGACTCGCGCCCTGAATGTTCCTTACCATTTAAATAAGTTAATATACTCGAATAATTAAAACTGAAATTACAAACTTATCATTACCACAAAATTCATTAAACAAAATTGTAAAATTAAGTTGGCTGAGTATTCGGGACAGACAGACAGGCAGACGGACAGCGGAGTGACATTAATAAGGCTCCGTTTTGCCCTTAGGCTCCGGTCTCCAAAAATGGATGTCACCATATAAAATACCGTATTTTTCCATTTCTATGGAAAGCTTTAATTTTATTCGCATCATTTTAAAAGTTATTTACAGAATACTAACTAACTTGAAAAAAAAGGGGTTATAGATTGTCATGAAACTAATAATAATACAGTTTATTTTCTACATTTTGAGTTACTCTTCTTGTTTCAGAAGAAAACATATACAAACAAACTGCGAACACACAAAACTTTAAATTTGCGTATACCAAACATTAAAATTTCTGGCACTTCGACGTTGTAAAGGTTCAAAATTAATTAAACTTTTCTTGAATAGAGTCGGTGAGTTGAATAGGACCTGCTATCACTATAGTGATTGTATGAATCTATTTCCAAGTCCACAATAATAGCTTATCAAATTCACTTTAAGTTCTTTACCCGAATTCGGTAACCGACAGTATTCGCTGCCAAGCTAAATTTGTATTTATTGGATTTTCGGAAGATTATTTTCTAATTAGTCCGTTTGGTAACTCCTTGTAACTTCTAAATCTTTCCTCTTGGTTAACATTTTATACCAAAATAAATTGGTTTTCATTTGATTGAAAACCCCTGTCGTTCTAGATTCTAGTAAAAGGGTGGCCATCATGACGCGACCAACTCAGTTGTGGGTGTGGCCAAATGTCATGTTGTTTCATTTCGCTATAAGGTGCACGCTCCATGAAACTTGCGAGGACTATACAGTCGTGCCCATTTCGTCGTCGGCGCTAATTTTGTGATATTTTAGGAAAATCAAGTTGCATTTATGTTTGTATGATGTTTAGCCACCAAATCCACGACAGATTGTTCTGGCTGAGTGATTAAAACGTCGACCCACGTGGCGATAGACTGCGTAGGCGTCAGCATACAACGGGCTAAGATCCTCGGTGAACCGGGGACACTTCACCAATCCGGTGGCGACCTAGGTCGCCTTTTGGGATTCTGGCGAGAGCTGGGCTGGCTGGAATAGCTGGCTCCACACTTTCCACGCACAAAGGTCCAAGTATGAGACTAGGTGCGGAAACCGAGCCCACCAAGAAGAAAAAGAAGATGAAGAACTTTTAAGGCTTGAAGCGATTTTGCGAACCAAAGCTAGGAGTTACAGTGTTCGGTCCAAGAGCATGATGTGAACAAGCCAGTCGTCATCTTTGGTAAATACAACATTGAACTGCCGATACTGTCAAATGAAGTTCGACAATACTGAGGTTGGAGACAGCTCAAAGAGTCGAGGGCATAGAGTGGGAGGTAATACAGTGAAAATAAGACCGATCAAAATAGCTTAGATGACTATTGTAGAAATATTATGATTGGTCTGTGAAATGTGGATTTTTTTCAACTTCCATTATTATTAAACAAAATTTATCGATTATCATTGTTTACGTTGCTCAGAGCTAGTGCCTGGAGTCAGTGAAATATTTTATTTAATATTAAAATTTTAATCTTCCCTTGAAAATGGAGTAAAATCCGAAACCGGTTGGGAGTTAACATAAATAAAGTGAAACTATAAGTACAAGTGTTATAAATTCAAGATGTGTTCCATTATTATATAAAATATTTAAATGTTTAATTAAGAAATATGTGTTATATGTTCTTGGGTAAAGCGTAGTTTCCACTAAACAAGGAAACTTACTGTGGGAATAAATGTTTTTTGTGTACTATTACACAACTACTCGAAGTAAAGATATTTTCATACCTTTTATATATTTAATTTATAATTTTCATTTTATTATAATATTAAACTTTAGCGTAAGCAAGTGAACTTACGTTATTCTGTACGGTACGACACAGTGTGATGCTATGTGACACCTACCCATATACTCCATAAACTAGATTTGTAATATTGGAAGGGATATAGAAAGTAGGAATAAGCTTCGGCTGAATGAATAAAGTGCCGAAACCACTAAAGCATTCCTTATTCTATTCCAGGAGTATTTGATTCTTCTTTCAAGCCATGTCAAAAAATATAGAAAGTGTGATGCCATCTCTATATTTTTCCTTGCTCTGCGCCAACAGAGACAGGCGTGGGCGGGTTACTAAGGCTTTTAAATAAAGTCAATTGAAATCAACCCCTCATTCAGCAGAAAGATATATTGAAATGATAACAGTTTTAGGAAAATAAATCTTTTTTCTCTCTTCATTTTACTAAGAAGTTATTTCTCAATTTATTTTCAGAACGGATTTTTTATAAGAAAAGGTTTGCTTTTTACTGTTTTAGATGGATTCTGTAGACGCTTGTTCCTTTTTTATGACAGATTGTTATCAAAACAAAAATACGTCGTGGATTAGATTAACGTACACAGTATTTGAATCACTAATTCATAAAAAGGCACAAGTCCAAAATTTTGACACTGTAAATTCTCCATTTGTTTGATTGGAGTTAAATGTAAAGTGCCATTTTAATAATTAGTGATTCATTTAAATTTTAAGGACAGACTATTATCTCACCCTTATACGTAAAAATGTAAAGGCACAACTCGAAATTTTTTAATTTTGAATTTGAATACACATATCATGGAGGTATTACCCGCCTGACACTGAGTATCGTGAGTTACCGTTCAAACACTATTTTGAATTAAAACTACGAATTGTGTCATTATTATTTATTTTAATTATTATATTGAATTTAGTTACCATATTTGTTTTAATATCTTCTATTTTCTTGAGAACCACTTAAGCGGCAGGTAGACCTTGAGAGGACCTTGAGTCGACCTCTGTCGGTACAAATATCGACAGAAACAATATTGAAATAACGTTCATAATATCAGCGTGCACTGCATTACGTCGCTGGGTCTCCGGATAGCGCAAAATAGGAGAAAATAATAGTTTTCACATGGATAGAATGAACAGAAAAAACATTCCATAAATTATTTCTCTAAGCAATATTTTCTTTGTATTTTAGTGCAAGAACCATACAAATACAATTAGCGGCTTCAAAGAATTTTACTTTGAAAAAAATTATACTTGTCGTTGTTGGTTCTTGATGGAACATTTGCAACATATTGTAAATAAAACTAATTCGTCGCTAGTGTAATATTAAAAACAGTGGAGCAGGTACCAAGAATTTGTTTTATTTACAATTTTACTTTATTTTAGTCTAAAAACAGTTTTAATTTGAACAATATTTTCATACTGTTTCTTATACGCACGAGTATAATTTCCTTAAATTAAGTTGTTTATTATAGTTTATCTAACAATGTATATATTTTATATAATTTTTGAACAAACCGTTCAAAGAGAAATAACTTTGTCAATAGAGTCATTTTCACATGACGCTGGGAGAGGCGGCTTAACGGATTTTGATTTCGTATCATTACGCTATGTCTTATGGGAGCTGATAAGTGACTTTTTAACCTCAGCGCCAAGCCCTCACCCTTATTTTTCTTCAAAAAGCTCAAAAACTATTTGTCCAATCCCAACCCCAAAACCACCAGGAAAATCACTTAGGACAGGGCTATTTTTGCCCTACAAAATGTTCGAAAACATGTGCATAAGCGATAGATAAAACCAATACAACACGGCAGGGTTATTACGTATCTTGCAAACAGTAAGCAATCGACAAAAATTGCGCAGTTATTGCGTCAAAAGTTACTTTCTTAGTAAGAAAATAAATAAATTGCGCATTTTTTATCGATTGCTTACTGTTTGTATCTTATGTTTGTTTGTATCTTATGTTTGTTTGTTTCTTAATAAGAAAGTGACTTTTGACACAATAATGGCGCAATTTTTATCGATTGCTTACCGATTGCTTACTGTTTGCAAGATACGTAACAACCCTGCGGGGCTGTGTATCCAAAATGATACACGAGAGTTTTGACAGAATGATACAGATGGCGCTGAGAGTTACATGTTCTTTCTTATTACATACAAATAAGAAACCACTGAACAGATTTTGATACGGGTTTTTATTGAGAGTTTTTGTCATTTTTGTGTAAGGTTCAAAAGTTATGTACATTTGTGCTGTAATAAATTAAATCTCAGCAATAACCATATATTTAAGTGAACCAAAAAAAGACGCCATGGGCATGCCGTAGGAGCACGGTACAAAGCAGCGAGCAGAAAGCTAGCCGGAGATAAAATGACGAAAAATCGTGATTAGTTTTGGTAAGTCATTTTTTTAATAAAAATAAAAATCATTTCTAATAATATACGTGGAGAAAGAGTGTCGACAGCAGCCTTTTTCTGCGGATTCATAAAATTCTCATTTCACACGAAGTCGTTTCTAGGAACTTATTACCCGGCGGAAAGAGTGATGGAGAATTCACATCAAAGCGAGATGGCAATTTGTAATTTGCAAAATAATAATTTGTCATTACTTGTGACTCCTTTCATATGGGCGGGCGTGAAAAGGTCGACATCACTCTCCGCAGTTATTACAAATATATCAGCTAACGATGCGACAAACGAAGCTCTTATTTGGGTTGAAAAACATACATTTTGCTCCCTTGGGGTTCAACTAAGATTAAGGCATTATCGTTAAAATAAACACATTATGGTTTAAGCTATATTTTGTATGTATATTGTAGGTACACTGATGGATTTAATAATGAAAAATGTTGTTTTATTATTTTCTTTTTTTTTTCGTTAAAACGTTACCCCTTTTAAGGGGCAGGTAGTCGCCAACGACCTTGAGTCAGTCTGTGTTGGTACAAATATCGACAGAAACTATATTGAAATAAAGTTTATATCAGCGCGCATTGCTTTACGACGTCGCTGGGTCTCCGGATAGCGCAAAATAGGAGAAAATAATACTTTTTACATAGAAGCGATGGAAAAAAAAAATCTAAACAATATTTGCAACAGCCTTACAGTTATGTACCATTAGTAGTTTCAAAGAAATAACCAATTTTACTTAATATTAGTCTAAAAACTGCTTGGGCTTAAACAATATTTTCATTTTGTTTCTTATACGCGATAATAAGTTCCTTAAATGAAGTTGTTTTTTTTTTTGTTTAACTAACAATATATATATTTTTAACAATTTTTCTTTATCAATAGCATCATTTTCGGATAACCTCTACCTCGCTCGGCGTTTTTTAAAAAACGCTTTTTTTTGCATTTTCCTTTAGGCACACTTATAATAATTAAATAGATAGCAAATACCTAAAATATATACACAAATGTTACATTGTATATGCATAAAACATATAATACGATAAATATATACACTAATATATAACAAAAATAAATAATAACCATCTTAAAATCATACCCGACTTTTGTAATGGTTTCACGATACTTTACACATAGTACTGTTTGCCAGGATATTAAATTAGGACGTACCAGAGAACCTTATCATACCAAATATTACCACTAAAATCACCTGTAAACAAATTTGAAAGTATCAGACCAACTTTAATTAGACAAGGTTCCATAGTACATCATAATTCAGTACGCGGTCGCTTATTCGTTAGGGCAGTAACATACGTCATACGGCATTGACCGTGCCCGTACGGCCGCGGAGGTCAAGGTGATGTAGAGGAGCTGAACCAATGCACTATAATTAGATGATTCAGCTAGATTGGAACTAGCTTCATATAGGTACATATATGCGAGTTATCTATCTAATAACTTTGATTAAAAATTACCTATTAGAAAATGTTGGTGAAATTTTTGATCGATGCTCCAGTAATGCTCCTAGAAGTACGTATGCTGACAAAATTAGCGACAATGTCAAAAGTACCCGGAATAGAAGAGCTTGTATGACTAGATTGATGAATTTGGAAGAGGCGAAAGAGGTGTGTCAGGATCGTAGCAGATAAAAATCTGTAGTCTCTGCCTACCCCTCTAAGAGACCGGCGTGATTATATGTATGATCCAGTAATTAAAATTTATATTTTATTATTTTGTTTTTCAAGTGTCGATGGGAACTAGGATGAAGGCCCTCACTATGAAAGTGGGAGAGTGAAAGCAGCCGAGGCGTTAATCAATCTGTCCAGAGAATACTAAATAGACCACTCTCCCAGTACGGCTTTTCATGACCTCATGCCAGAACACGACGAGTCCCTTGGCGCACGGTCGATGCCGATACTCCATTCCACGAGTCCAACTCCTAGGAAACAAAATACTCGCAGCTCATTGGTTGATGCGTGCAGCTAGAGGTAAGCGACATTACAAGGGAAGACGGTCTACTAAAAAAGGGAGGTTTCCATGCCGGCGGTTAACTACTATGCATTATAACATTATATTAATTGTAGTTTTTTTTTTATTTTGATATAAATTTAAGTTTTTTCTGTTGACGAAAAAGGGCGTCTTGTACGTTTTCTCACTACTGAATTCACAACATCGGACATTTTTTATATATTTTCACTAACATCCATGTCCGATCACTGCGATAGCTATGAACGTACTGAAAAAATTCGACATGTAAGCCAACCTTAAGAAACATATTGGCTAATGAACGTCACGCGCATTAACCAATGGGCGCACACGGGCGATTTTCTTAGGAGTTTGACTCGTGGAATGGAGTATAGAAGTAAAAAGATTGGTCAGTTAGTCGGGTCTTGATCTACAGGGCAGGGTGCTATGTGTATTATTTAGATTAGGTGTTTGAAATGAGATCTTGGAAAAAAATCATTTTTCATATGATTACAACTTTCATATAGATGTCGTCGTCGTATCGTAGAATCCGGCATTTAACAATTTGCCTTGGAATATCTTTATCCTGGGCTTCGCTCGGCTCCTAAACTGTATTTACATGTAAACCTAACACGCTTCTCCTTGCTCCGCTATCTGTTTTTATCATTTTGGTGGAAGATTTTCGATTTCATGCTTTACAATTTGCCGTATTCTACAAAATGTGCCATAGTTCAGCCTGTATTGTTAAAGACGTTATTAATGATGGTGTACTATACCTATGCTCAGTAGTCTTTTATGTCCTAGTCAGACACAGACAGACTGGCGGACACTTGGGCTCCACTGTCAAGGTTGTGTGACGGAACCCTAAATGTATGTATGTGTAGCTAAAGGTCGTTAATATTATTTGGTTTGTTGCTAAGTGGACCTTTATCAAATTACTTAATTAGTTATATGTAACGCCTCACCGCAGGGCAGTGGATTTAATTAAATTTAGTAAAAGTAATTTTGCTTAATCACTTTTGGGGTGCGAAAATGTTTCGTTGCAGGTTTGTTTTATAGTTTTTGTGAACACGTTATTTAAGTTTTATTATAAATAACTGTTCCATTACATTGTAAAAAACCATTTCAGGAGACGGTTACAGGCAGTGGCATAGTATATGTCATTGGTCCGTTACCAATTTACGTAGATTTTTTTGCGGCACAGACTGATTAACACTTCGCCTGTATTCACTCTCCAATATTCTGGGCAAGGGCACTTTATCCTAGGACTCATCGACTCTTTCCTTCCGATACGATAATGGCCAAGTAAATAAAAAAAACTGGCCAAGTGCGAATCAGACTCGCGTACCTAGGGTTCAGTATTGTGGTTGATAAATTTAATTTTGTTATTTTTTTGTGAATTTCTCAACCGCTTCATTTATCCTGTAATCTTTGCGTAAACATGATTAACATGATTTTTTTTATTTTTTTTGTTCAGCCAGTTTTGGAGATAGGGGGGGACATACATATTTTTGGGGTTTTTAAAAGATTTTTCGAAAGCAGTGCCAGTAAATATCGTAAAAGTATATATTTTTACAATCAGCTTTTTAATATCTGCAATTGGATACCCATATTATACTTTTAGGATAATATATTTTTTTCTCGCTTTTGTTTCGGAAATATTTTGAACAATTTAAAATGTATCATATTTTTTTTACACCGTGATATGTGAGCAAATTAATGCTATTTTTGTGCATGTCTTTATCCTTAACTGTGCTAAAGTTATGAGGCTACGACATACCGACGGACGGACGAACGGACAACGGAGTCTCACCATAAAGGTTCCATTTGTAACCTTTTAGGTACGGAACCCTTGGTTATTGGTTATTGAAATATTGGTTATGGTAAGTAGGCAAAATTGAATATACAGGCTGTTGATTTGGTCAGCAACTTCCGTCACAGGGTAGATTATATTCACGATACTGATGATTGGTATTCAAAAAAACCGGCCAATTGCGAGTCAGACTCGCGTACCTAGGGTTCCGTATTGTGGATGATAAATTTAATTTTGTCATTTTATTTCGTGAATTTCTCAACTGCTTTATTTTTCCTGTAATCTTTACGTAGACACATATTGCCATGATTTTTTTCATAGTTTTTGGTTCACCAGTTTTGGAGATAAGGGGGGGGGGGGGACATACATATTTTTGGTTTTTTTAATGATTTCTCGAAACCAGTGCCAGTAAATATAGTAAAAGTATATATTTTTACTATCAACTTTTTAATATATACAATTTGATCCCTATATTGTACTTTTAGGCCAATATTTTTTATTTTTCTCACTTTTGCTTTGTAAATATTTTTAACAATTTCAAATTTTTCATATCTGGGCAAATTGTTGCTATTTTTGTGCCAAATTTCATGTAGTTATCTATAACGGTTCTAAAGTAATGAGTCTATGACATACGGATGGACAAACGGACAACGGAGTCTCACCATAAAGGTTCCTTTTGTATCTTTTAGTTACCACGAAACCCTAAAAACGGTTACTAACAATTCCAAAATGTTAAAATAAAACTCGTTGATCGGAGTAATAAAAGCATAGTTTCACGCAGAATATAACTTAGCTAAAAGGGTTCTAATTTGATATAGAACCCTAACACCATATGACTATTGATCCAGCAGTGATTTAATAGTACCTACCACTAACGATGATTTAATATCGCGTGAGAAATAGGAGAGGGCCTGTTGTAATTTTCCGTACATGTGTCACTATGAAAGACTGTTTTGTTGAATAATATTAGGTATTTGGAGCAGATGTGAGTTTCGTTCGGACAGTTTGTAAGATTTCGTGGCAGAGTGTGACGCTAAGATTTTTTTTAAGCAATGGCGGTCTCGAAAACTGGAAACTTAACCACAGGAATCAACCGCTGCATCGAATTGTGCTTTTTAGCATACGTAATGCTGTTTAGTACACATACACTCACGCTTGTCTCCTGGAGGGTTAGGCAGAAACTACAGACTTCCATCGCTTACGATCCTGACACACCTCTTTCGCTTCTTCTACATCCATCAATCTAGTCATAGAAGCTCTTCTATTCCGGGTGTTTTTGGTCGGCATACTAACCCTTGAATAACAGCTATGTTTTGTGTAATCAACCTCCTTTTAATCTGTTTATAACTTGTCATGGTTTGATTAAGTATTATTTAGTCTAACACTATCTGTGGAAACTTTAAATGACTAGCTAGAGTTAATTTTAGTTTTTTACTATTGTTATTAAAATAGTCGCTAGTTTTTCAAAATAAGTAATAAATAAATAAATACGTCCTTCTAGAGAAGTCGAGTTTTATTTTCCACTTGCCCACCGTAAATTTCTTTGGTCATTCTCTTAGAATAATATTCCAAGGGTCATTCTACTTTCATTCATCCTCTCTGTATGCTCAAAATTGTAAAAAAATTGAATAAAGAAATTACATTCTTCTTATAAGTAAAAGTTAAGCTAACAAATCTATAAATTTTATTGATCTCAAAGTAAAAATATATATTTGCAAACGCCTCTGTAAATACGATTATCTCTGTGTTGAAAGTTTTAAATCTTTGTGCCTTTATAAAATAAAAACTTATTTTCCCCTTAGAAGCTTAGTTTTGTTTTATAAAATAATGTGATGATTTTACCTAAATGTTTATTTGCTAAAGCTTAAACAAACTTTTACTTTAATTTCTAACCAGACGATAAATTCTCTTTAGCTCCCGTCTATGTTGACCTTTGCTGTTTAAAATTTGATCTCTGACTTTGAACTTTATTTTAGAAAATAATAGCTTCAGTATTATTTTGATCGCCTTTGCTGTGTAGAAGTTAAATCTTTTCTTATCAATGTGTAGGTCGTAAATTCAAATCCCAAATAATTGTGTCGGTTTTGTGTACCTGGAAAAATCTTAAATAGTTGCAATTTTCTTACAGATTCATGAGTTCATAATTCCTGTTATTCAATAGCTGTTTCCATCATTTGTTTTTGTTCGAAAGTTGATTTCAAAGTTTTACGTCTACGTATTAAATTTTGTTTTTATTGTCAGTTTGATAACCAAAATTAATTTTTTAAAAAACAGTTCGGCCATATCCATGATAAGATTCGGTATATTTTTTTATAGCTGACACTTTTTAAATTAAATTGATGTTACTGTTAAAGTCGAGTCCAGAATTAGGCGAACTAACTTGACAGTTCATTGTACACTAAGTTGCCACAGTTTGGCTAGTGCTGTTAATATCGATGTTTAAAAAGTCTAGTTAATCATTATTATTGTGTTTGGAATCAAACTAATAATTTTACTAAGCAAAATAATAATAATAAAAATTAATTAAATTAATTAAAATCGAACACATAACGGATTTGGAATTATCATCGACGATATATAGCGTCTCTATCGTCTCTATCGCACTTTCATATTTGCCAGAAAGAAAGGGATGAATGCTATGTGTATGGTACATGAAATGTACCGTACTAGCCTGACAGAAATCACTTAAAATGATCACAATGGCCTGTTGTAATAACATCATTATTTTTGTATTTTATTCCTAATTTGATGAGTAAGTATCGTAAATATCCGCTTTAAACCATACATCCTTCAGATCATATTATATCATATAAATTGCTGTAGTTCGTCCCTATTTGGCAAGTATGTATGAGTGTGAAAGTTTCGACGACAATTACTTGATAAAATATAAATAGAATCAGATTTATAGAAGGCACACACAAGGTTATATCAACATATTTGTGTCGACATGAACCTATCACTACTTATTTTTTCCTATGTCTGGCAACATTTTCGGCTGTCAAGTTAGTTCGCCTAATTCTGGACTCGACTTTAGCTTAATGTTGTCTCGTTCATACACAAAAGAAATTACATACGTAATTTGGATTAGTCATTCCTAAAAAAAATGCAAAAATGTTAGTAACGAAAATTGAGTTTCCTTTAAATTCTCTATAGAAAAAGGCAATTTCATATATAAAGACCAATTATTTTATTTTATTTCGTCACAAACAGGAAAGTCTGTTGTCGGCATCTGCAGGAGAATTGGCCTGAGGCTCTTAGTATTTTGTTATCATTTCAAATTTATTTATTGAAGATTTAGTATATTATTTACATAAAAAAGTGGTGCTGAGATTCATACAGCGAATTCTAAGTGATTTTGAAAAAAGAAAATTGGTGGAGTTGCCCATCCATTCGAAAAACTTTCTTTGTTGAACCACGAAATAAATAATCGGCTACTCTATTTGTATATTTTTTCTAAAAAACGTTCTATTTGACCAAAATGTATGAAGCAGTTGATTTTTTTTTACGATTTTAAATTCGGCTACGTAGTAAAAGTTGTTCATATAGACGAGTACTTTAACCAGTTTTCGTTTTCAGAACGGCATCAATTTCAAAAAAATTATAAATTTTTTAAAAATTCTGTAAAAAATTATGCCTAAACAAAATATGTTTAGCTAAGCTTTTTTTTTATCAAAACTTCGAAGTGTGTTAGTATTATTTATCTCAGTAGGATACATTACATTAGTATTGTATAATTCGAAATTGCATTTTATTTTTTTAATTATCAGTGATTTACCCAAAATAATAGATCTGTCAGCAAAATGTATGTCACCAAACAATGTGTAACAGAAAGGTGTAACCATATTTGAAGAGCTTATTCAGTCAATGGTATAGAAAAACTTTTACTATGGAGCCAACCCTGAAATCTCAAAGAAAAAATCTGCCTTCCATATATTTTGGCTGAACGGCATTGCATTTTTCTATGAAACAGTAATTTTATTTTTCGAGAAACAGGGTGTGTTCCATAGTAAAAGTTGTTCTATACCATTGACTGAATAAGCTCTTCAAATATGGTTACACCTTTCTGTTACACGTTGTATAATGTACAATCATCAGGATATATTATTTATAGATTTACCCTTTCAAATTAATTAAAAACTAGATTCCCTCGTCCTCGCACTTATTTTTGTTAAAATAATTCATAATTTTTTTACGATAATACGAGTTTTTTTGACAGATATATTATTCTGAGGACTGAACTATTGCTTAGGGATAAAACTATTATTTTGAGGATTACATTATTACATATACTCACGCCTGTCTTCCAGAGGGTTAGGCAGAGATTATAGATTTCAATCTGCTACGATCCAGCCACACACACCTCTTTCACTACTTCCACATTCATCGATCTAGTCATACAAGATCTTCTATTCCGCGTACTTTTGACATTTCACTTCTTCAGTCTTCTTCTTCAATTTGGTCAGCATACGTCCTTCTAGGGCGGCCTGGTCTAGATGAACTTTCCACTTTCGCACCGTAAATTTCTTTCTTCTCTTTACTTTAATTCATTTGAGGATTAAGTTTTATATAAGGAATAGTACTAAATGAGACTTGAGGATAATTCATGATTTATATAAATAACGGTGTTATGATCGGGAAAGCCGACCAGTTTCAGCAGATTTAGACTGCCTTCATCTGGGCGAGTGAAGACGTTTACGCGACGACGTTTAAGCGTAACATCAGGAAATCAGGAATAGTACTGATAGTCCATCTTGACATTATTTTAGTAATTCACTATTTATTTATCTGAGAATGAAAGTATATTGTGGGGATAGGTCTATTAATAATAGTATATAAATTGATGACAAACATAAACCTTGATGACAGAAAATACTACCTATTCAGGCTAATACTCGTAGTATAATAAATAATATGTAACCTTATTTTTATAGGTATTATTCACATAAAATTAACTTAAATACAACATTATAAAATTAATATAAAGATATTATTAATAATAAACCTCATATTAATAAAGGCTTTATTTAAATTTATTTTTGTGTATAATTTTACCTAGAAGTAATACAAAATTATCACTTTAATTGATACTTTTCGCTTAATTTAAATTTAAGTAATTGTTTTATTTTATTATTTAGTGTATATTCCTTAAATCATATTCTATCAGAAATATAAATAAATGTGACCAAGTTCGAAGCATTAGCAGTCACAACTTCAACCTTGGGCTCGCTTCAAAGGCGGTACCGACGACGTCATCAGTAATTAATCATCGCAGCTGAATACCAGTTGGCACGTTCACCAGCCATCAGTTCTAGGAAGAACAGAGACCCGCCCAAGACATTGGAACAGTTCTACTGACCTTGGGGTACCTTTTTTATACACAGTAGACTTACACTTGACCTAATGGTCATCTCTATGAAAAGCGTCGATAAGACCTAAGATGGAGCGCGCTCGCTAGGAAAGCAGGAGAGTCGAATCTCGTGAGGCGATAATCAGTTTGTCCAGACATTACGAGATGTCGAGTCGATACCAAGTTCGATACCACTGCACTGCAGAGTCAATTTCTCGGATTATAAATACCCGCCAAAAACTGCGTGTGTATTCTATACATCTTTGATAGAAATTTTCAATATTTTGATACTTGGCAACTTTTCCATCGCAGAGAGATATTTTAAGTCACGTAAAAATATTTAATAAATAAAAAATGGGAGGTGCTCATCTGCCTAAATTGAGCGATCGACCACCAAATCAAAAATCACGCCTTCGAAACCCAGTTTAGATTTTTCACATCCAGAAAATCTTTTTTTACTTTTTTATACCGTAAAGACAGACGAGTATGCAAATTTTATTCTACTTTTAGTAACTTCAAACGAAATAATTTAGATCTTAATCTTTCTGTTTTTAGATCCCGAAAAATCCTGATAGTAAATTGCTATTATATTGACACTTAGTAAAACTCACAACACGACTTGAAATTTTCCGAATAAAATGCAATCTTACAATACCTCAATGTCTTACAAGTGAATTTTATTCAATATATTCACGAACTAAAGGCGGCTGAGTGCATGCCACTGAACTTCAAAATCGATCACTCATAGTTTCTCAACACCTGATCATTAATAATTCAGTCAACCCATCGCTTACTCTGGTGAAGATATTCAATTCTGAGAAGACCATACTTTTACCCAAGACCTTGATGGTAACCCAATGACCTTCCACCAAAATAGAGAAAACAAGGTCGAAATAGTACAATGAACTCATGTACTTCAAGTTTAGCGAAAGTCATGAAAGACGTTTGCTATGGCTGCAGTACTTACCGAGATACAGTAAGTACTATTTACTATAGTTCTGGGTGTCTGGCATAACAGACCATATCGAGCTTTAAGACACCTCTTTCCAGCGTCATACCAACCGATTGATAAACTTATTTATCTTAAACGGTATGTATAAAAATTATAATATATATATATATTGTTATTTAAACTACAAAGAACAACTTCATTTTAAAATATTGTTCAGTCAAGTTGTTTTTAGACTAAAATTAAGTAAAATTGGTTATTTCTTCGAAACCACTTATGATATTTGTGTGGTTCTTACAAGGAAAATATTCAAATTCAAATTCAAATAGTTTATTTTGCAAAGCAGGTATAGATATATACACTTTTTACACGTCAAATTTAATCTAATAAAGAAAATATATGTAATAAAATAATAAATGTACATGAACTAAATTAAAGGTTTATTTAATTTATGTAGCAATATATTTACGATTAAAATGATAGGTAAAATATATATTATACAAGGTAAAATCCAATCAGCCGCCCGAACCCATACCGGAGACCCGGCCAGGGACCAGGAACAAGGTTCAATGATCACCAACCGAGCCCCAGCACGAGCATCCAGGCGGCCGACCAAATCCCATCCTATATACTACATACTAATAGGTTACATATATAAATACATGCCTACCTCCGCCCATTCGATTAGTCTTGCTAAGAAGAAGGGCAAGAAACTTAGCAAGATCATGTCTTTTTTTTCAACATAAAACTTATACTATACAATATATGACTTATATCTACTTTAACCAAGGGATAAGAAAATACAAGACAGCAGGAATTCAGGTTAATGAAAAAAAGAAAAACATATATATCTTTGTCTACCTGTCTCATATAGTCCTTTTCCTTTTACAGTCTGTAATCAATTAATGTTTACACCTTAGAGGAATCATAAGTTAAGAAATTATACTATTTAATTAAATTATAACTTACTATCATTATCACTGTAACACCATGCTTCACCATCATCCAAATATTCATTTATTTTATAATATGCCTTTTTCAATAGGCCCTGCTTAATATACAGTTTTATATTACTTTGAAAAATCAATTATGGAATATTTTTTCCGTCTATCGCGTCCATGTGAAAAATATTATTTATTTCAATATAGTTTCTGTCGTAATTTTTACCGACACAGGTCGAATCAAGGTCGTTGGTGGCTACCATACAATATGTCATATAAAAAGCCATAACGTTAACGCCTTGAGTTACTACAGAGCCGTCCCATCTTGTTTCAATTACCGCTAAAACAATAAATAGCAGGCAATATCTTGACCCAAATCCATTTTACGGGTTAAACCAGCAAGCACCACCGAACACTACCTCTAATTTAGTGCCATACACACACAGCTTTAAAAATGACATTTCAGAATGTCCATCCCACAGCGATATCTCAGAGACCTTGGGGCGAGAGGTGAAGGTAGCCCGCGGCCGACGACCGCTGCGCTGCGCGTGCGTCTCAACAAATACTCACGCTCGTTAAAATCACGGGCACGACCGCTCATGAAAATGACATCCATTTTATTTTTAAGTTTTTAAATGTACTGGCACAACGGTAGCATACTAATTATCTATTTTTGGTACCCTAACAATAGATAATATTAAAAATATATGCATGTAATATATCCTCAGTCCTCACAACATGGATCCCAAAAGGGTTTTAAGGCGATATGTAAAAGTTTTAGCGTCCCTGTTACTCCATATGCGAAAAAATCCTCAGTGCGAGAGGGACGGATTCGTGGAAAAGTAGCAAAAAGTCGGTTTTTTATTAATATAAAATGTAGTAAAGTTGCTATCAAAATTTCGTTTAACCAGTGGGCCTATTATGTATCTCTAGTTGCCAACTGGACTGGATGCCTATCATCAAAAACATAAATTTACTATCGAATTCCGATTGTCTAAGTATATGTTCGCACTTGAAGTAACGGCACAGTTCGTAAATAGTTCAATACCTACTAAAAACAATTTTGAAACTTCTGTTTTTATCTATGTTTTTAATGATACGCACCCTGTTCAGTTGGCAACCAAAGATACAGAATAGGGGGGCAGGTCCTAGAAACTGTTAAAACCCATCTTATAAAATATAATTGCAGTCCATATGTCATTCTAAATTGTCAAACCAGGAGAATTGGTGTTAAAAAAGACCTAATTTCAATAAATATTTCTATCGACCCGAATTTCTCCAATCACGTTTCGGTTTTAACAGATCCCTAGAAAAAGATTTCAAAAATAATTTACTATTTTATCAAAATAATACATTATTTACCGAAGTAGATATGCAAGTTCTTAAAGTGTCAATTTTTTTTCCGTAGCGCCTTAAGAGGCGTTCCCAAGTGTGAACTGTGAAATAAAAGTCACAGTTCACACTCGGTACACCCGCGCTTTAGCGACGATTATTAAGTCCCAACGTGCGGGCGGTGAGCCCTACAGTCTTTCTTCGGTCACAGATACATGCTTTTAGGGCATGCAGGTTTCCTCACGATGTTTTCCTTCACTATTCAGCAAGTGGTAAGTGTTATGAAGTATGAAATGAAATGAAATATATTTATTTATGTAATGTAGGTAGAACAGTATTACAGGTCAGTTTTAATGTAATATAAGTAATTAAATAATCTATGTGTACAAAGTTAAATTAAATTAGTTGGCGAAATTTGAAACATATGTAGAACGTGTCCATATGAACAACTTTTTCTATTACGATTGTGCAAAATTCTTGAAATTTGTTGGCACCTTTCCATACTGGACCAGTCAGCTGATCGGGGCAATTTGTATGGGAGGAAGTGAAAAAAAGTTACGAATTTCGCTTAGCTCCCATACAAACTGTTGCTCATATAGACTAGTACTACCTATGTTCTGAGTTTCGCCAACTAATGTTATTTTACTTTATTTAGTTAATAGTTTTATGTCATAAATAATAATATGGGGAAATATGCAGGGGAATAGTAAAGTTTGAGTTTACTTAAATTTAATTAAAAAAATACACTCTAATAAAATAAAAATATAGGAATAAATAAAATTATAAAAATATTATGCAATACATATAATAAATATGTCTACATATAATAATAGTCTTGCTAAGAAGAAGGGCAAGAAACTTAGCAAGATCATGTCTTTTTTCATAATATTAGTTACAACTAAATGTAAAAATTAAGCCTACAAATACAAGACACGAGAAAATTATGTCATGAAGGCAAAAAAAAATAATAACTTTGTCTACCTGCTCCATATAGTCCATCTGCTTTTACAGCTAATTAACGTTAATTCTAAAGGAATCATAATATAAGTTAGGAAATTATATTAACTATTATTAATTATGACAAAGATCACTATCACAACCCCATGTTTTATTAGCTCACCACAATAAATACTTTGTTCGGGATAGCCGACCAGTTTCAGCAGATTCAGACTGCCTTCTTCCCGGCAAGTGAGCTCACGCGACGACGTTGCACCTCACACTGTGCAGTTTATAGTATACTACTCTGGTCTACTCTTACTTACCTATGACACTACGGGCGGCAGCTTGCAATGCGCGGAACGTCGTGTTGTCTATCCGTCACGTTTTAGTTTTGGAGGTGTTCAACAGAACTCCATTTATACTTCTAGAATATTAGATCATCTACGCAACCCTAAAAAGGAATTCAGGCACACTTAAAAGCTAACAGAGCTTTTCCTTTCATCATTTCAATCACAATTTGTTTCACACCGTCTTTTCCTATTTGTCGGGGTTCACTCTGAAAAGGAAATCACAAAAATTCAATATTGTTACCGCGTCTTATTTAAGCTGTATGAGGAAAAGTGAACAAATAAGGTTGTTACCCGATCGCTGAACTGCTCAAGTATTTCAGCGATATTGTTATATTTTCTGGCTAAGTTCGGTCGATAGGACTGACTTTCAATCCTGAGACCAAGGTTCGATTCCTGCAAGGATTTATTTGTGTACAGTCAACAAAAGCCCCTCTATTATTTATCTTTGGTTGCCAACTGGACTGGGTGCCTATTAACAAAAAAATAAATAAAAACTGAAGTTTAAAAATTGTCTTTAGTCGTTATTGAACTATTTACGAACTGTGTCGTCACTTCAAGTACGAACATATCCTTAGACAATCGGAATTCGATAGTATATCTATGGTTTAGATCAGGGGTCGGCAACCGGCGGCCCGCGGGCCGCATGCGGCCCGTAGACTATCTCGGTGCGGCCCGCAAGCCTGAGGTCCGTAAGAAAAAAATACCGAAGCAAAAGGCCATATAAATTCACTAGAATTTATACGGCCATGCTGCTGGGCCATGAGAGTATTCTTGAAAGCTCGCTCCCACGCGGGGTGATAAAAATGTACCTCTATTTCATTTCTTAAGAACTGTTTATTCTGTGGGTAGGCAAAAAGTAAACAGGTCTTAAAAATCATCTGTATTATTTTATATATTTTAATTACATATAACTACATTTATCCATGTTTTATTAGTTAAAAGTGTTACTCACCTGCTAATTGATCAAGTCTAGTGTTTGCAGTGCTCTATTTCTAACATAATCCTACATTTGCAAAAAGTGAACTTTGACCCCACACAATTTTATAACACTTGTTGGATATGGATATCATTAGTGAACTGTACAAGGTCCAAAGCACCATGGAGTCAATGAGTGACGAATTCAAGAGTGGCCTGGCTTCCTTTGAAGCTAGAGCGGCCAACTTGGCTGGAGATGGTAGCTCCCCGCAGTCCTCCAACCTTGCTTCGCTAGCTGCAGACTACAGAAACTTTAAAATTTATATTCAGGACACTGTAAATCTTCTTAAGTCACAAGTGGATCTCCTTATAAGAGTGATTGATGACATGGAAACCAAGTCCAGGCGGAAAGTTCTCCTATTCCATGGCATCGTGGAATCAGACGGCGAATCTCTTCCAAATATCATATCTGATTTGATTGTCAAGAAGCTGGGTATAGTTGAATTCAACACAGGTATGCTGGTAGCTTGTCATCGGCTAGGAGGTCCCAACTCCAAGTCCAAGAATCCGCATCCCGTTCTTGTTCGCTTCAAGGACTATGATGTCCGCTCTAAACTCTGGCAAGTTAAGACACAACTAAAGGGATCTTCTATCACTTTATCAGAGTTTCTCACGAAGAGCAGACACAGGGTGTTCACTGAGGCTCGCAGGAAAATTGAGATGAGGAGGTGCTGGACACAGGATGGACAAATTGTTGTGCTGCTTCCTGGTGGTTCCCGGAGAAAGATTGACTCATTAGGTGCGCTGGTGCAGGTTATCAAGGATAACCCAGACATTCTGCGCAAGGACTCCAATGAGGCTGCTTCCAAGGAACTGAAGAAGACTGGGCAGCAAACAAAGGATCCGAAAGTTGTGCTACCTAAGGAATCTAGAACACGCGGACAGAATGTGAAAAAATTCAAGTAGTGTTATTAAGTGCTTTTCAGTTTCAGGCTTTTTTTCGGCACTACCTTCTATGCTTATTTATTTTTATTTTATTCGTTATTACTTTCTGAAGGTATGTTTGTTTTCTTTGCAGATGTCAATGCAATGTGACACTTATTTGCTTTCCAGTTGTGTTCCAAAATCAATATTCACTATGTTTTGTTAATTAGTAAAACGATTTCATGTAACTTTACACATTGCATTTGCACATTTCTGATGTTAAATTTAGTTTATTTGTACCACTGTGCTTTTCTGTACAGTCTATATTTTATTCATTTTCTCAGAAATTGGCGGGTGAGTGATGGAATATATTCCATCTTAATTTAAAAAGAAAGTCGGTTTTTATATTTATTATTATTATTTTAATATATTTATTTAAATATTATATATTTATAAACACTAATTTAATAATTATTATTATTGTAAATGAGCGAGTATGAGTCTGCTAGTAGCCACGAAAATTATTTTTCTTTTTCCTCCTCTGACCAATCAGACAGCGACCTTGACAGCTCTTACACACCACTCTCTTCTCGCATTACTTCAGTTTTTTCTGATTCTCATAAGACTTTTAATGTAGTACACATAAATGCCCAGAGTATTCCTCACCATCACTCTGATATGCTTACATCCTTTGACAACAATAATATTCATGCAATTTTGGTTTCTGAATCTTTTCTAAAGCCATCTCTCAATTCCACTATGTACCCTTTACCCGGTTTTCAACTAATACGTAATGACCGTCTGGTCGTTGGTAGCGGTGGAGTGGCTATATACCTAAGGAGTCATATACCTTTCACCGTTATAAGTAAATCTCCTGGAGAATATGATGGGATGGCTGAACACTTATTTCTTGAGGTCACATTAAATTTTAGTCGTATTTTGCTTGGCGTCTATTACAGTCCTGACTGTCACGTTCACTACTTCAATTCTTTCGAAAATCTCCTTGAAGAGCTCACCCCACTCTTTGACAATACAATTATCATGGGAGATTTCAATACTTGCCTTCTTAAAAACGACCATCGTTCTAAACGTCTACACTCAATTATTTCTGGTATAAATCTCTCCATCCTCCCACTACAAGCTACCCATCACCCACCTAATTCTGCTCCAACTCTCTTAGACCTCGTGATTGTCTCCTCTCCTGACCTTGTAAGTAACCACGGTCAACTCAGTGCCGACTGCTTCTCATATCATGATCTCATCTTCCTCTCTTACAAGGTGCGTATCCCTAAACCCAAAAAGCGTACTATTCTCCAGCGTAATTTTAAAAGAATGAATTTGCAGAAACTTTGCGAGGATGCTCTTCAAATTTACTGGAAAGAGCTTGATTTGATTCAGGATGTTAATATGAAAGTGGAGCGGTTTAATAACTTGCTCACTCAACTATTTGACAAACACGCTCCATATCATCCTGTGAGAGTGAAGCAACTTCCAGCTCCATGGCTTACCGACGAAATTAAGAATCTCATGGCAAAGAGGGATCATGCGAAATATCGCTACAAAAAAGACTCGACTGAACACAATCGTGACATGTATAAAGAACTGCGAAATCGCTGTAATAGAGTGTGTAGAGATGCTAAACGCCGACACATTCACAATAGTATTGAAAATTCTAGTGACAGTTCACATCTGTGGCATTTTCTTAAATCATTGGGCATTGGTAAATCACAGAATATTACTTCTACGGACATCGATCTAACTACTCTTAATAACCATTTCGCATCTCCACCTTTCGTGCTAGATGCAACAATTAAAAATAACACGTTATCATATCTTTCAAACAAGCCTGTCCCAGATTTCTCCTCTTTTGATTTTAAGCATGTCAATGGCCGTGACGTTAAGCGATGCATACTATACATCACCAGTAAAGCAGTAGGATCTGATGATATTAGTATAAAAATGTTAAGTCCTATTCTTGATATTATCCTCCCTCACATCACCAATATTCTCAACTCCTCACTCACATCCAGCACTTTCCCCAGTTCTTGGAAAAGAGCTTTTGTCATTCCTCTCCCTAAGGTTTATAACCCCACCACTTTATCCCAGTACCGTCCTATATCCATCCTACCCCTACTTTCAAAAGTTCTTGAACGACTAGTTCATGAACAACTTTGTAGTTTCCTCTCCTGTAATAATCTCCTTAATCCCCTCCAATCCGGTTTTCGCAAAGGTCACAGTACTGTTAGTGCCCTTACTAAGATCACAGATGATATTAGAGAGAATATGGATAACCACAAGGTTACTGTTGTAACGTTGCTAGATTTCAGCAACGCTTTTAACACCGTTGACTTTGACATCTTGTTGGGTATCCTACGCTCGCTTAACGTATCTCCGGCAGCAACAGCTTGGTTTGAGTCATACCTTAAAGGTCGTCAGCAATGTGTTCGCACTGACACTGGTTGTTCTGATTGGTGTCCAGTCCTTGCTGGCGTCCCACAAGGCGGCGTTCTATCTCCTTTACTTTTCTCCCTTTTTATAAATATCCTGGCAAGTCATCTTTCTTCTCTCTATCACCTCTATGCAGATGATCTACAGCTTTATACTGGAACTAAACCCGATGAAATTATCGATGCCATCAATTTAATTAATTGCAACCTAAACATCATATCTGAATGGACTAAATGCTTTGGCTTGGTGCTTAATCCAAACAAATCTCAGGCTATTATCTTCGGTACATCTAGAATGTTGGCAAAATTGAATCTGAGTGCTGCTCCAAATATCGAGTATGACAATAATGTTATCCCATTTGTTAACAGAGTAAAAAATTTAGGCATCATCATGGATAACACATTGTCATGGATTCCTCAAATCGGAGCCATTAGTAAAAAAATGTTTGGGGCTTACCACTCGCTCAAACGACTGCAGTTCTTTCTTCCATTACAAACTAAAATTATGCTGGCACAGTCTCTTCTGCTCCCAATTCTTGATTACGCTGATGTAAGCTATCTTGACCTAACACAGGAGCTACTGAGCAAACTCGAGCGTCTCCAAAATTTGTGCATTCGCTTTATCTACGGATTGCGGAAGTATGATCATGTCTCAGAATTTCGTGCTCGTTTAAGGTGGCTCCCAATTCACCTTCGGAGGAATACTCACATATTAAGTCTCCTATATAACGTTTTAAATGATTCCTCTGCTCCTGAATATCTTCGCGACAAATTCAATTATGTCAATTCCTTACGCTGCAGGGAAAGTCACCTGCTTAGTATCCCTAAGCACTCTACTACTGCATATGGGAATTCTTTTGCGGTCAAGGCTGTGTGTCTTTGGAACGAGTTACCTACTGAGATTCGTATGTCGTCTTCTTTGGCGATATTTAAGAGGAAAGTCAGATCTCACTATGAAGTTTCATTAGGTTGGTAGTCTCATCACTTATTTACCCTTATTATATTGATATTTAAATGTATATACATATATATATTATATATTATAGATGTATTTATTAATATATTCTTGTGTATTTGTTTATGTAAGTCTATGATATCTATTAAAATTAAGTTTAATTTGTTAGGTTATTTGTATTAACACTTTATTGATTTTCATTTAATTTACTCTATCTATTACGTCTATCCCCCTATTTTTACTTTTCTAGTGACTATTTCTTCACCACCCAAAGGTTGGCTGGAAGAAATCGCTTCAAGTGATAAGTCCGCCTTTGTACAAAATTATGTTTTCAATACTCTGTTTTCTTTTATATGTCTTTTGTGTACAATAAAGTGTCAATTCATTCATTCATTCATTCGTTTATCAAGACTGTGATGTTATGTATTGTTTCTACCGAAAATAAATATTTGCTGTACTTATTCAATTCTTGGCAATTTCTTTTGCGTTTATCCGCCGCACGTGCTGCGGCGGGCGGCTCCTTTGAGACAATAGGCGGGGCGGCAGTCTTTGATTAGACGCAGGTGTGCGGCGGCGAAAAAATTCAAAGCGACCGGTTTTAGTTAAAATCACAGCCGCGCGAGGCTCTCGCCACATTCGGTTGTGGAAATTCGCCGGAAACTCACTTCTCATCTGGTTGCTAGCTACGCGTTTCGTTTCACCTTTCTTCCCTTCGCTGATAGCTTCTCACGCACGACGTATGAGGTAAGTTGTATGCACTCGCGAGCATTTTGTTTTATTTTATTTACTGCTTGTTAATGTGAACCTTCAGATTGATGGGTAAATGTTATAAGGACGGGGATAGTAGTTACATGACATGAAGTTAGTTACGAGTGTGTCATGTTTTAATTATTATTTGAATGTGGAGTTGAATTTGTAGGTGCTAACTGGAACATATAATTTTACAACGAATTTAATTTTTTTCATTATTGTTACAGAATAATTATATAAACATGGCTTCAAGAAAAAGGAAGATAGAAGAAGAAAAAAGAGTTTTTAACGAATTATGGACAGAATTATACTTTTTTATCGAGTTTAAAGGAAAACCGTTATGCTTGATTTGTCAAAAGAGTATTTCTGTAGTAAAGGAATATAACCTGAAGCGACATTACGACACTGAGCACAAAGCTAAATTTGACTGTCTTGAAGGAGAAATACGGAAAAGGAAAATTTCCACTTTGAAATCGTCATTACAAAATCAACAAAACATATTTAAGGTTGTGGCAGACAACAGCGAATCGAATGTTCGGGCCAGTTACAGGGTAGCAGAGATTCTTGCAAAAAGTGGACGTCCGTTTACCGATAGTGAATTAGTAAAAGAGTGTGTCTTAGCTATCGCAGAAGAAATATGCCCAGAGCAGAAAAAAATGTTTGAAAGTCTTAGTCTCTCTGCAAGAACTTGCACCCGACGTACTGAAGACTTGGGTGCTAATTTGTGTGAACAACTCAGGGATAAGGCGCAGTCTTTCGACTGCTTCTCTTTAGCGATGGATGAAAGTACGGACGTGTCGGATACAGCACAGCTACTCATATTTGTACGCGGCATTGACGAAAACTTTACTGTTTACGAAGAACTTGTGAAACTTTGCAGTTTGAAAGGTACAACTACGGGAGAAGATTTATTTCACCATGTGGAACAAGCTCTGGATTCATTGCAATTAAGCTGGGAAAAGTTAACAAGTGTCACTACCGATGGAGGCAAGAACATGAGCGGTCAAAACAAAGGTGTTGTTGGGAGAATCATCAGCAAAGTGAAAGATTCTGGATCTACTGTGCCATTGATTTTTCACTGTATTGTCCATCAAGAGGCATTGTGCTCCAAAGTTATATCCTGGAAAGAAATAATGGATACTGTAACATCCACTGTTAATTTTATAAGAAGAAATGGGCTCACACACCGTCAGTTCCAAAAGTTTTTGGAAGATCTGGAAGCTGAACATGGTGACGTGGTTTACTACTGTGAAGTGAGGTGGCTCAGTCGAGGTGCCGTTTTGGAACGGTTTTTTGATTTGAGGAAAGAAATTGGCAACTTCATGGAGATGAAAGGAAAGCCAGTAGAAGAGCTTACTAACAAACAGTGGATTATCGATCTTGGTTTTTTGACTGATTTGACTAAGGAACTGAATCAGCTCAACAAACGCTTGCAGGGAAAAAATAAATTGATTTGCGATATGTATACAGATGTAAAGTCATTTGAAATGAAACTGAAACTGTTTATCAAGCATATTGATGAAAAAAAGCTTGACCATTTTCCTAATTGCAAGAAAGCCGTGGAAGAAGCTGGAGATAATTTTGTGTGGCAAAATATTACAATGAGAAACGTGTTAACACAACTACAAACTGAGTTTGTAAATCGATTCACCGACTTTAAAAAGAGCTCCCTTAACATGGAAATATTCCAAAACCCTTTTGCAATTGATATTAGTGAGGTACCAAGCAATTTGCAAATGAACATAGTAGATTTGCAAAGTAATAGCACACTTAAAACGGCATTTAAGGAAAGCACTGACTTGATACAGTTCTACGGAGGTTTGAGTTCTGAAAACTTCAAAGAATTGAAAAAGTTTGCTCAGCAGATAATAACTATGTTTGGTAGTACATATTTGTGTGAGCAGACTTTTTCAATTCTCAACTACCGCAAAAATAAGAATTGTTCGCGGTTAACGGATGAACATTTAGACGCGATACTGCGCGTGTCTACTACTAAAATGAAAGCAGACGTTAAAAAACTTGCAAGTCAAATGCAGCCTCAAAAATCTCACTAGTTCTTACTTTTATGTTAGTATAGTAGTTCAATTAAAAAAGACATAATTGTATGAATATATATGCGTTTTATTTCAAATATTAAAAATACATGCCCGAACATATAAATATAAGTGCGGCCCGCACTGATACTCTGGCAACATATGTGGCCCGGCTATAGCATAAGGTTGCCGACCCCTGGTTTAGATGATAAGCACCAAGACCATAACCCAATGTTCCTGTTTCCAGGAACAATCGCCATCCCATCCCCGTTTCCACCAATTTATTGGTATCAAAGGGGGAAGCCGGGGGAACATGCGCGGATGGCGGGCCTTGTTTCTTCTTTTGCCCGCCGGCACTTCTTTAGTCCCCCTACACCGGATACTATTTTTTGGCCAGTCCCAGCCACCTCTCCCCCTTTCAGGAGGCGTGGCCTACTTTCTAGCCGTCATTAATATGACAAGACGTCACAAATTACGCCTTCGGCGCCGAGTTGCTCTCCTTAGTTGAATATGAGGCAGGCATCAGCCCACCTCCCACAGCTTGCACCTATCGTGCCAG
Source organism: Ypsolopha sequella (assembly GCA_934047225.1). Lineage (NCBI taxonomy): Eukaryota > Metazoa > Arthropoda > Insecta > Lepidoptera > Ypsolophidae > Ypsolopha > Ypsolopha sequella. Next base: position 2,230,592 of record OW204002.1, on the reverse strand, counting down.
GCACGCGCGAACTCCCGCAGCCGTCTGAAGTTCGCCTCCGAGGAGACGAGGTCGCCATAACCAACTGGGCCCTGTACCGGTCCCAGTATGCCCTGCAGCATCTTCCCATGCTCTTCGGCGTACAGAGGACAGTCCCACAGAACGTGGTGACGGTCCTCTTCCGCCAGACCGCACTCGCCCAAAGACACCCAGACCAGTTGGCAACTAAATACTAACTAGCCTTTATACAAATCAAGCCTAAACACTTTGATCCTAAGACACGCGGACGAGTTATAGATGAAATGAAGAATACTTGATAAATAGTGCGTGTATTTATGTATTGACACAGAATACACGACCAATTGTCTCTCACCTCATTTTTTAATCTTCTGTGGGTCGTAGGATAAAAGTGTTTACGCTGGGCCTGGTTACTTATCTATTTTGTTGACTCTACATGGCATTTGGTAAACCTTTTCAATACGGTAAAGAAAAATTCCGACTTGAAACATACCCGCATGAGTAAAATTCGTGTATTTGTGCTCGAAGTACGGCATTATCACGTCGGGACGTAAAACTCGTCGGTGAATTGAGGGTGTGTACGAGTGTTATCTGTTGAAGGACCAGTCAACCCTGGTAACATTTATTCCCTCGTATAAAAACGTCGTGACTATAATTGCAAACTATTTGTGAAGCAACAATGTAACGAGTGTACGAAATCAACATGGAACCCTCAAAAAATACGAAAATTAAGTAACATTTTGAAAACTTTTATTTCGTGCGGAATAATAAATGAAATATTTCAAACATAGAAAGTGCGCTACACAATTATACGCTGCACTTTTGTTTAGCGGTTAGAAACCTCGGATATGAGTATAGTATTTGAAAAATAGAAAATTATTAAAAAGTGTCGTCCAAAGTATGTTTTTTTTGATATTTCGACCATGGCGAATCGCATGAAACCATTCCCAACTCGATCCAATCCATAGGAAAAAAATAAAATAAAATGGGTAAGATCGAGTTGGGAATGGTTTAATTCGCCTCGCAATGATCGAAATATCCGAAAATAAATACTTTACACGACACTTTTGGCAATCAATTTGAAATTAAAAGCCATAAAAATCAACTTCCGTTGAAAAAAAAATCGATGACATCGGATTTTTTTTTCCTGTGGAGCCTAGAACCTATGTACAAAGTTTCAGACCGCTTACCAAAAGTGCAGCGTATGAGAAGTTTTCGTTGTGTACCACAATTACTAACAAGTTAAAAGACTTGAAACATTTGCAGATATTTTATTATCAATTTTTTATTATATATACATATACAACGTGTAACAGAAAGGTGCAACCATATTTGAAGAGCTTATTCAGTCAATGGTATGGAACAACTTTTACTATGGAGCCAAACATGAAATCTCAAAAAAAAAAATCTGCCCTTCCATACATTTCAGCCGAGCGGCATTGCATTTTTCTATGAAAAAGTTCATTTTTTTTTTTCGTGATACAGGTTTTATTCCATAGTAAAAGTTGTTCTATACCATTGACTGAATAAACTCTTCAAATATGGTTACACCTTTCTGTTACACGTTGTATACCTACGCCTATCGCCCAGAGGGTTAGGCAGAGAATACTGATTTTCATCTACTATGATCCTAACGCTTTCGCTTCTTCCACATCCATCAATCTGGTCATAAAAGGTCTTCAATTTCGGGTGCTTCTAACTTTGCCCTTCTTCATTAAGTGTAAAGGTTTAGCAAAAAGTTCCAAAAAGTGTTTGATCATTGTTGGAGAAATTACTACCAAGAATGTTGACTAGTTGGTCAATTTGGTCATCTTCCCGGACTTCCGTATGAAGATACGAAATAGATTTGGCAAACAAACCAGGAAAACCACTCATCTCTCCAGTTTATAATATTCACCTTGAAACGTTAAGGTGAAGGCAGAATATAATTGTTTTGACAAGGAACGACTTCACAGCTGGATATAATGTAAATTAAACGTGAAAGCTTGTACTTTTCTCCGACTTATTTTTAGATGTTTTATATTATAATAATACATAACCTGAGGCAATAAAAAAGAGTTTTATAAATGGCGGCTGAGGTATGGATTTCAGTCCAAATTCTGACAAAAATATATACTTTGGCGGCCATTTATACAAAAACTCTTCTTTATTGGCACGGGTTTTGACAGAAATCCATCTTCGGCCAATATTTATAAAACTCTTCTTTTTTGGCACGGGTTGTTAATGATTAAATAAATCATTCATTCGGACCCCTATTATAAATGCGAAAGTATGTTTGTTAGTTTGTCCTTCTTTCATGCAGCAACCGAGCAACGGATCGACGTCATTTTTTGTACAAAGATAGTTTATGGGGCGGAAAGTGACTTAAGTACTTTTATCCCGGGAAAATGCAAACGAAATCAGCGCTGGTGAAGCCGCGGGAAAAAGTTAGTTTCTTATAAAGATTAAAGTAGTCGGAAAAAACTTAAAAAGTCATATCATCAGGACGACATTTATCCCCAAGGAGGTGTCAGAGATTATGTGGTGGACTGTCACTGAAAAAGACAAAACTCATACACCCACTTTGCACCTATTTTTACATCCCAACGTAATAAGGGAAGAGCCATATGCGAAGTCTAAAGTGTACCATATTTCTAGATAAGGTCACTTCCGCAAACGCCAACAATTCTAACCACGCGCCGAATTCCTCAAAAAGTCATTAAATATGTGCCGGCGGTCTTATTCCGGGAAAATCTGAGCCAAGACCTTGGAGACAACTGAGTTGAAGGTAAAACGTTGACGTCCGGCCGACGAACTGCAGCTAAATAAATACATCTGGCTGCGAATACAAGGGCTTTTCTTCAATGATAACGTGTGAGTTTTTCATTTTACACATTACTTTAAAAAGTAAAAATTATGTGATGCATGAAAAATATGAACAGTCAACAAATGTTTTAAGATTATCTTGTTTTTTTTTTGTATTTAGGTTAGTAATAAACTAAAAGTAATAATTAGTTAACGTTAAATATTAGGAAAAGTAACTTAATAATTTTATTGATCGCCTCTGTGGTCAAGTCGTTGAGTGCTCACCTACTTACTTACTTACTTTCTTTTCCCCAATCTTCACTGGCGAGCAAAATGAAATGAAGCGCTACCATTCTTCACGATCCTGGGCCAGCTCGAAGACCTCCGCCCATGTCATCCCCACCTCGTTCAGTTCTCTCTTCATTGTGTGCTGCCAGGACTAACGTGGTCTGCAGGGATGCCATGTGGAAGCTTTCTTTGGGACGTTTTCGCTGCGCCTGAGAACGTGACCATCTCTATTTACGTTCCTTTTGCGTCTCTGTTACAGATTTTTGATGAGTTTTGCGCCAAAGTTCTTCGTTGGAAACAAAATGAAACCAACGGATCCCCAGGATATTGCATAAACATCTGTTTACGAAAACTTGTAACATATCCGTAACACTATCTGTTCGTTTCTATGTTTCGCAACCATAAAGGAGAACGGTCTTTACACAAACGTTGAATAAACGGATCTTCATTATTAGGCGGAAGGTAGAAGACCTCCAAACTGGATTCAACATGCAAAAGTTCCACGGGCCTTGTTGATGTGGTTCATGACATCCTTGTCAGATCCATCATTAGGTGTAATACTTATGGCTTCCCAGGTAAGTGAAGGCGTTGACATCTTCAACAGGTTGGTCGTTGATTGAGAGCGTAGTGCAGTCCAAGGTCGTCAATCACATTGTCTTTGTCTTGCTTGTATTGACATGCATGCCTACCTGTTTTTCTAGCTTAGCAAAGTCGTTAAGCTTCCTTTGCATATTAGCACGGTTTTTAGAGAAGAAACAAAGGTCATCAGCAAATGAGAGGTATTCCTGCGATCGCCCTTCAGACTAACTCAACCATTCTGCTCCATCATATACAGAATCAGCCAGTGAGCGCTCGCCTGCCAATCCAGAAGTCGTGAATTCAATCCCTGCGGTGCACATTAATTTGTGTTTTAATCTGTTTGCTTCAGAAGGCATGTTAAGCTATTGGTCCTTTTGTGCTCGAAGTACGGCGATAGGGCTCACCACGCGTCACGATTGGGATGTTGTAATATTATTATTTGCCGAGCTTTTCATGTTGGTACGAAGAATCTTGCTTAAGAGTTTTCAGGAGTGATTTCTGATAACCCAATTTCTTCATCATCATCCATCAGCCCAGTTCGTCCACTGCTGGACATAAGTCTTTCCAGGACTTTGCCACTCCCGGCGGTCATCCTGGAAGAATTGCCCATACTCACACACGCTGAGCAGGCGGGTTGGTGAGCGTGGTGCCGGAATCCTCGCACTAGTGACGCCGCTGCCCGTCACCAGTCTGTTCCATATAAGGCAATTTCAATTTCTTAGCAATCTGTGAAGATGATACATATTTCATATTTTAAGAGTTCTTGTACAAACAAGTGTAACTCAAATATATGGGATCGATATAATAGGCATGCAAGTGGAAAATGGAAAAAATTGCAAGAACGCGTAGAGCAGCTGATGATTTAACCAAAAAGAATTCATGTAAAGTAATAAAAAAAAAACTTACCAAAATACGAAAATAAGAAATTTACCTTACTTTACTGGCTAAGTCAACTGAAGTAGGCCTTGGCACTATTTATCACATTCCTGCGAGGCCTTTCTAGTTTTGATCTTCAACCAGTTTATTAGCTCAGCGGCGGCGCGGTGATATCGAGCCAAATTTTTCTAGTGTCCAGTATTTGTGACCGTAGTAGAACGAGCCGAAAGGAATGGCGAACGTTTGTGTAGTGCAATCGTGCGCAGTATACGCTCTAATTATGACGCCCATTTACTACCTTTTACATGAAATCGGCTTTTAATTTATATTTTAAATGTTATCGTGGGCTTTTATGAGATTTGGTATTCGGTACGATTAATGTACCATGCATAGTAGTTAAAATAAAACTACTACGGCGCGGTCCCCTTACCCTGGTAGACTATTTGTATTTATTTATTTATTTAATGTCTCAATCATTCCACAATTCAATTTGGAACAGAAAAAGATTTTATAAAAAGCGTATGGTCAAATAGAGCCCAAACACGACTGCTTATCCCTGGTTGTATGGTTCCAGTACCGTCTCCAAGACTTCATTCAATCAACAGCTCATCCATGACATCACGATTGTGCCCCAGTTCAACATGAAAATCTCATACTTATGTACATTTGCAAAAAATGTTTAATTAATTTATGGTTATTTATGATTATAATATATTTTGTTAACTATAATTTAAAAATAAATAAGATCATTATGGTTTAAAAAATAGAAGCGCAAAAGGAGAACATCTCGAACCTTTCAATGAAAAAATGACCAAGACAAGTGTTACAAAAAAATTAAAAAATTAAATTTGCTTTTCTATACAACGTGTAACAGAAAGGTGTAACCATATTTGAAGAGCTTGTTCAGTAAATGGTATAGAACAACTTTTACTATGGAGCCAACCCTGAAATCTCAAAAAAGAAATCTGCTCCTCTATACATTTCGGCCGAGCGGCATTGCATTTTTCTATGAAACAGTAAACATTTTTTTTTCGTTATACAAGGTTTGTTCCATAGTAAAAGTTGTTCTATACCATTGACTGCATTAAGCTCTTCAAATATGGTTACACCTTTCTGTTACACGTTGTATAATAGCTGATTTTTTTTCATGACCAGTTCGGCTATTCTGGCATGTGTAAAAAAATTGCGAAGACAGATTTCGGGTGATATGAAAATGGTTTTCCTGTGAATTTGCTTCGATTTTTTCGATTGAAAACCTGTGTTATGTATTCCTTACATTTTGTAGTCACCATCTGATAAATTATAGTTATTCAAATTTACATTGCGTGGTATTTATCACGCTCTAAACAAAAGTCAAATTAGTAATATTTCGAGTGAAACATAGTGCCATAATTGTCGTCCTTGTACTTGGTTTCTTGGTAACATTTGTTTGTATGGACGTATACTATCACTGTTTTTCGTTTCCAGCACCACTTAAATTTCAGGGTGTATAATTTTTACCCTAAACATACGTTCACTGAACTCATGCTTTTCCACAGCATGCCTACCCAAATAAACTCGCTTTTAAACAAATACATACATGTTTAGATACATATGTACGAGTATGTACACAAACATATACGCATACACAAACATCGCTCTGTCAACAGTAATCAGCATTAGGAGTGGTTAATGTAGCGTGCTATAATTTGTAATATGTCTGTACACTGTTATTACTACCACGCATCTTGCCTGTTTCAAGGATCTTTCCTGGGTTACTTCTGGAGGAATTAAGTACTAGTTAGTTCAGGGTTCAGTATACAGGGTGTAATCGTTAAGTGTGACCAGGTGATTATTCCGTAACTATTACAGATATCACAAAAATTTAAACTGATATCGAAAGTACGTTACCTAATCAGTAAAATGACATAAATAACTTTTTGAAAATCAAACGAGGAGTATCGAAAGTTTTGACATTAAACATTCCCATTACAGCGACTATGCAAAAAACAATTATTTTGAAGCTACCAAAATATCATAAAGTTAAGATTTTGCTTAATAACCGCTCAAGTGATTTTCGGGATGGATTCCATCCACAAAAAAACAGTTTTTGTACCTATACAAATTTTAAACATTATTTTACATATCGTTTTAAGCTGATGAAAGCAATTTTTGCAGTGTTTCTGCTCATGTCTTTTCAAATCTGAAAAATCGTTCCTTAAATTTTGCTCTTCACCTTTAAAATAATTGAATTAAATTGTCTTTGCAATTTTAAACTAATAATATTTATCCTCGTTGAGATTTCACAGTATTAATGTCAATTTACTCTCCGAAAATAAACCCATAATTCAAATTAGCAATTCAAATCGGTATCCGAAAACCATTCCATAAATGGTGTGATATTCTTCTCGTCTTACTAAGGATATTACCGGTTGTACCTTAGTTCTATCGATTATTCGATTTTAGACTTTGTTATTGGCTTGATAAAGTCCATTTTGCGTATTTATTGATTATCTTATCATCAGCTCTGCGAATTAATTAACTTACTCATCGGTAACGGGCTACCATGAGTCACTTTTTGCATGGAGCTAGAAGGTGTTGTATCGCTCAGTTTTTTTGTGCTTCCATGTTTGTTCCTTCGAGCTTTTCGTACGGTACTTATCTGCCTCAATGATATTGTATTCCTATATAGTTCCTTAAAGTTTTGTCTGACACATTGTATTTAATTTATTTTAGAAGAACACACTGACTGACTGATCTATCAGCGCTGTAGACCTCCTGTTGTGGCCAGAAACATGAAATTTGGACTCTAGGTTCCTGAAGATAATATCGTAACAAATATAAACAAAACAAAGAGCTGATGTGAACTGATTGATAATATCTATTGTAGGTGTACCTACATTTAATTAACTACACTTGAAACAACACAGTTTTGTTGGTTAAGGCGATACGTAAAAGTTTTAGCGTCCGTGTTACTCCATATGCTTAAAAACCTTCAGTGCAAGAGGGACGGATTCGTGGAAAAGTAGCAAAAAATCGGTTTTTTATTAATATAAAATGTACTAAAGTTGCTATAAAAATTTCGTTTAACCAGGTCCTAGACACCGTTGAAACCCATCTAATAAAATATAATTGCAGTCCATTATGTTATTCTAAATTGTCAAACCAGGAGAATTGGTGTCGAAAAAGGCCTAATTTCAATAAATATTTCTATCGAACCGAACTTCTCCAACCGCGTTTTTGTTTTAACAGATCCCTAGAAAAAGATATCAAAAATAATATACAATTTTATCAAAATAAAGATATGTTATTTACCGAAGTAGATATGCAAGTTCTTAGGGTGTCGATTCTTTTTCCGTAGCGCCTTAACCCGTCTAATTTCAGAAGGATTGCGCTCTGCTTTTCAATAATTTTTGAAAACTACTGAACAAGTTTATAACTTTTTTTACGAACGTAACAGGTACATTGTACCATCTTGGTTTTCGGCAGTTTGAAATTTACTGCACTAGATGGTAAATATTTATTTATTTATTTATTTAATTTAACGACTAACATTATTATTATTGTAATACTATTATTATATTACATAAATTTGTAGATATCAAATCTAATTTGATTTAGAAAAGAGTTAGTTTTAAAAGGAGTCCTTATAAATCTTAGCTCTATTTAACTTTTATACGTAAATTGCCGTCATCCATGCAGGTTAGTACATGTTTCAACGACTTCCACCCATCGTCTTGTTAAAAACTGTTATTTTCATTGACTCTTATTCATTGATCTTCCTACGGCTGGGTTTAGATTGTTGCCCCGTTTAAACACGCAATGTAAAACATCTTATTACTATTTTTAGAGTTCAGTCAAGTGTGAAATGTTTTTTTATGTGTTAAATATTATTTATTAGGTAAGTACCTAAACTTCTTATGATGAGTAATATTTGTCAATGTTTTTGCAATATGAGCAAATTAGAATGTAAGTAAACAATTATTTTATTTATGATTACCTATGAGTTTTTTTAGTTTTCTACGTTTAATTTTTGTAAGTACTTAGATAATAGTATTCTGTAATTACTTACTTACTTACATTTTTTCATTAAATCAGTCATCCATCCACCAGCCTAGTTCGTCCACTGCTGGACATAGGCATAGATAAATATAGGTAAGCCTTTCCAGGACTTTGCCACTACCGGCGGTCATCCTGGAAGAATTGCCTATACTCACACACGCTGGGCAGGCGGGTTGGTGAGCGCGGTGCCGGAACCCTCGCACCAGTGACGGCCGTCACCAGTCTGTTCCATATAAGGTCCGGCTATTAGGGATGGATATACCGCCATCCATCGGTCCCAGGCATGGTGGGCCTCCTGGTTTTTTTCCTGTGAGCTGTCCTCTTACTCTCCCTCGAATTACTTCGAAGGGGTCTCCAAGTAAGATGGTGGTACCTCCACAGTCGAGCCCGGCGTCAGCTCTACCACCTGAGAATTAAATCAGTACCTACCAAAAGACAATTAATGAATAAGTAGTAGGTAATGAATACTATAGGTACCTACTTACGTAGGTAAGTATTATTTTTATTTGAAATTCTTATAAGTAATAAATTCATATCGTAAGCATAAGTGCGGGGGTTGAATCGACGCTTTATATACCTATTGGGTAAATAATTTTAAATAAGCTTTCAGACAAAAATATAAAAAATGTACCTACGTTATATATGTAAGTAAGAAGGTTACCTAACCTAGGTACCTTATTTTTACCAATTACTGCTATTAGGTTGGTAAAATGAAGAATCAGATTGCCCAGTGTGGTCAATTAACATAGATACTTATTTTATTTTTCAATGAAAGTGCTCGTAAAGGCCCACTTTTTATGCATCAAAACCGAACAGAAAGTCGATTTTTTTGCCGTCGGACTTTATTATTATAATTTTTTTTATTTATTTACAATGGTTGGCTAACCTGCAGCCTTTCCTGTGCACCATAAATGTTGTCCTTTTTTTTTCACTGTTTAACGGCTCTGGATACAGTCCTTATGAGCCAATCATAATTTAAAGTTCACAAGATTATATTTGTTTCCTTACACTATGCTTTGAAAAACGTAGTATAATACACGGGCGCAAGAGCAATAAATTACTCGGTTACGTTAAACGTTAATCGTCCTCGTAATTTATTCCTTTTCGCCCTTGTAGCATAAACTACTAAAATGCTAGTATTGTTTTTATTATTGTTTATTATTGTTTTATTAGTATTGTTTATATTGTTACCAGCTCCTGCAAGTACGATCAAAGAAATTTCTAATAGTACTGTTCACCTTTATTACCTTAATGAAATGGGCCAAAAGTAGAGCTGCTGATCTTTCCTCGACAGTACCTAAGCAGACACAGATTACTCTATTACAACAGCCTAGTCTAGACCTTTCCGCACATTCTCCAGACTCGCCCGAGGCCATTTCCCGACAAACAGACAGACACACACAAAGTCCTTTTAGAGAACATGGCGTGTACCTAACTCCGTAGTTGGGGGCGCCATGAATACTGTTTGTTAGGAAATAATCATTAGAGCGACTACAGACTGTTCTTTCCTGGATATTAGAGACTCGTCAAAGAAGAGAAAACCTTATTTTCAAAGGTAACACTATCGCAGATACCGTGTCGATACAATGAATAGATATCGACGATAACGACATTGAAATAACGTTCATATCAGCCCCCTTTGCTGAGTGACTATGACGATGGCTGCGTCTCCGGACAGCGCAAAATAGAAGAAAATAATACTTTTACACGGACTTGATAGGTAGTCTTCTGGTATTTTTTTTCTATAATATTTTATTTATTAATTAACATTATAATCATTGCAGTATAGAAACGCAGAAAGAAAAGTAAATCTGGATGTGAGGAGCTTTGAACCGGGATTCGATCCCGGGACCTCCTCCTTGCGATGGATAAATCGCCAAGTGTTCAAACATAAAAATTTATTTCTGTCATAGTTTTATTTATTAAAATTTCTATCCCTTATTCAGTTTACACTATATATTTATATAAAAACCTTATTATAATAATTATTTCCAGATATATTTCGACTTGTATAGTCGGCGTCAGTGGAATTAAGTACAATCAAATAGTAATTCCACTGACGGCGACTATACAAGTCGAAATATATCTGGAAATAACTATTATAATAAGTGTTTTTATATAAATATATAGTGTGAACTGAATAAAAAAAACAAATAAGTTCTCTTTAATATTTAATATCCCTTATGAATTGATCGAAAAAAAAAATTACGTAAATTTAAATTTTAGGTGAAGATGCATGAAATCAGTAATTATTTCTAGGTTCAGTCATTGTTATGAAAGCAGATATCGTAAGAAAAAAAAAATATTTGTGGACCTCTACGGCGAGATATTTAGAGATAAGTGCTTTATATATTTTAATTTCTATAGGTATATTCCATGGACGTATTTAATTTTACGGACACCGTGCCGCTAACTGATAATTGATTCACAGCAATGGCGGCGGCTCAATGTTTATGTGTGCGTGCTGGGTTGCCAACTGAAACCAATTTCCCCAAAAAATAGGTTAGCTCTATAAATAATACGGCGATTTGGAGGGAACCCAGTCGTTTTCACCTCTGCTCTCTCTAATTATATTTAACCATGTCCATGTTTCGCCATGTCTGTCTGTCTGTCTGTCTGTTTGTCTCCATGGGTTTACAAATTTATCACGCCGATAAAGTGGTACAGCAAAATATTGAAAAAGTTTTTTTTTTTGGTGAAAAAAATCACGGCAGTAGTATACATAACGAAATTAAAAGAATAATTATCACAGCTAAACAGGCTTTACAAGTTAACGAGTACAGATCGCGCCAAACTTTTAGTCCCCTCTAAACACGGAGTGATTCGCATCAGCAGGAATAAAGCAGGAATTCCCGTTCTTGGGAAGAGCAACTTCCGAGCGTACTAGAAGTTTTGGCGCGATCTATGTTAGCCGACAAACTTATAAAATGTACTTGGAGAAGAAGTCCGCATATTATATGTCCGTATTTTTTATCTGAGCGGAAAATCTTTACAAACAGACAGACGTTTCATTTCATATCTATAGAGATGACCAAACTGAAACAACATCTATTGATCGACACACTCTTTTAATCAAAAAAAAGAATCATTCAAATCGGTTAAGAAATGACGGAGTTATGGACCAACTTACTCGAAAAATATGTGTAGAAAAAAAAACAGGTGAATTGCGAACTTTCTATTTTTTGAAGTCGGTTTAAACGAAGATAAAAAAAATATCAATTCCACTCGAAAATCTATCACCGACATTTTGTGGTGAGTGATTTGCATTTGTATTTAATGGCAACACTGGCCAATTGTCACGAGTATGACAATTGAACTGAAGTCTCACGGATTAAGGCATTTTGGATCATATCACAGAGGCAATAAAGTCTTTGACGTAGGACTTCAGTGGTGGCGCGGACTTTAGGTTTTGTGTTCCGAATTGAGCAGATTCATTTCATGTAAAAACATGTTAAAGAAATGGAAATACGTTAAAAATCGAATAACTTACCTAGGAAAGGTAATTACCTGGCATTTTTTCATATATCCGTTATTATTTCTGCAAGATTTGACCACGCAGGACGGCATATTCGAAATGTTTTAAGTACGACGTCATCGCGTTTCTCCGGGCAAGGTTCGCTGCAGAATGGCGGTTGATTGGCTTATGTTTTTTGTATGTTTGCGTGCGGTTCGTCCGTACAAGCGAGTAGGCTTATCATGGGGTACCTCAATATTCTGTTAGCGGCGCGGAGTCCGCTACGTCCGTGGTATATTCACTAACTATTTAAAAGAAAGCAAGAAACAATATAGCATAGCATTGGGGCGTTTGATAATATATCGCAGATAGATGATGCTCAGATATAGGGAAGCCAATTTTGATGAAACCATAAAATGAGCAATGACCTTGAAGCAATCACACCAAAACAAGTGGTAAAGAAAAAAAGTGACACGCAATATCAATCACTCAATTTTTGTTTATCGCGTAGTAAAAAGAAAAACCATGTGATGAAAAGTCGACTGACTAAACCTCATCAAATGAAAAACCGGCCAAGTGCGTGTCGGGCCACGCGCAGTGTAGGGTTCCGTAGTTGCCCTGGACAATATGCGGACTTCTTCTCCAAATAAATTTTATAAGTTTGTCGACTAATACAGATCGCGCCAAACGTCTAGTCCTCTCGGAAGTTGCTCTTCGGCCCATACATTTTGTTGCGAACTGCCGATGCGAATCGCCCCTTGTTTAGAGAGGACTAAAAGTTTGGCGCGATGTGTACTCGTGAACTTGCAAAGCCTACTTAACTGTCATAGTTTTCCGTTATATACATACTACTACCGTGAATTTTTTCACATATCTAAAAACAACCGTTTGGTTGGCAGGCGGGGGACACTTGCCTCTAACAAAAATGTTCACTTTAAATCTTAATATTTAGCAAAGGGATCCTTGAATCGAAAAATAATTTTCACACACCCGCAACATTTTCGAACGACCTATCCAACGAGAAAAAAAAAATTCACCCCACTGCGTGTAGGGGAGGTACCCTAAAAATATCTTTTTTGAACATTTTGTTGTACCGCTTTGTTAACGAAATTAATATGTATACCCAAGCCAAATTACAGCTTTCTAGTTATAGAGTATCTGAGGTAAGCCGCGGACAGACAGACAGACGGACATGGCGAAACTATAAGGGTTCCTTGCTGACTACTGAACCTTAAAAACTAGCAAACCATATCGAGCTCATTGTATTGACATGTTGTATAGGATGGATAAAGCTCGATATGGTTTGCTATGCCAGGGGGTATAGCAGACCATATCGAGCTTTTACCGCTCGATACAACACGTCTATCCCTCTCGAGGTAGATCAACAGAGTGAGAGAGAGCAACAGATTGTCTCGTCTTAGGACGAAGTGATCAATACATAAATCTTTAGAATAACCGTTTTAAAATTACCTTAAATTTGCCCTCGCATTTTTTCGCATGTGACAATGACCGTCCATGACTTTATCAAGATAAGCCCATGCTATAGCTTCAACACATGCCGACAATGGTCTTCGTTATAGCATTGTCCCTTTACAAATAACCTTATTTGTAAGGATCAAAACCCCAGCAGTTCGTAGGAAGGTCTATAGGGCTATTAAAGTTGCGAAACATCGCGTCACGAGCTAGCTTGGATGCATGATTAAACTTGCAAAAGCAAATCCGCTCGAGTAAAGGTTAGTCGGTAATAGTGCTGGGGTAAGCGGATTATGTATCGATGCTGTGTGGGCCTTATTTCTGAGGCGCGAGGCTCTGCATGTGTGGGCCTTATTAATAAGGCGCAAGGTTAGTTGCAGTTTCTGAGTGCATGTGTAAGCTAATGAATATTAGTATCTTTGAATATTAGTTCGTGAGGTAAGTTTACGTTGTAAGGTACGTTTGTTTAAACATTGAGATTCGACTTCAATTACCAACTTAAATAAATTTACACTGAGCAATGGAATTGCGTTTACTGTGTTTTATTATATGTATTTTCGTTGAGGGTTTTAAAATTAAAGTGTAAGGTGTACTTAAAGTTTTCATTACTTATTATTTTAAAAGTAGGTATAAATATATGTAGTTATTCGACTTTGCAGTCATTTAAATGATCAACTGTGATATTTTAAAACGTGTTATCGATAGGTTCTTATGAAAATAAATATCTACGTCATTAGTCTGTTACACCTTCTTAAAATAATTTGAAGTAACTCATTTTCAGAAAATATGTTTATTCTATTATAAATGAAAATGAAAAAATGAAAATGAAAAAATGAAAATGAAAAAATGTTTAATGAAAAATAAATGTTACATTTGTTGGTTCTTGGCTCCCAAGCTAGAATTCTCTGTCCAATGGGTAGCCAGTAAATAAATTATATTTGTCTATTATAAGTTGTAAAGTGTTAATTGATGATGAGAAAATAAAGTCAAACTATGGTTTCCATTTTAGACAAACACTAATTGGTGTTCAGGGGATACTGCTGACAGCTATTTTCACCTCTAAAAATTTTGTTTTTAAAATTCGTTTTGGTAAATTATTGATCACTTCTATGGTCTATTAGAGTACGTCTATAAACTAGTGGTCCGAGTACCACTACTTACACGAAGTTCGCTGGTTCAAATCCCATAAAGGCACATCTGTGTTTGGTCTGCGTGTTTCGCAAGGCACGATTTAGATCTTGACGTTGTATATTTTTATTAATCGATATCTGAGTTTTTTAAAAGAGCAGCACAACCCTAAAGCCGCGCGGTACCGATCATTGTCAATTGGTTCGTGACCAAAATATAAGTATCCGCTTATTATCTTAATAATTTCGAATACAATCTCGGGACTGACTCATTTTTACTAGTCTCAAGGATTTCTCGCAAAACGGTCAATTTTAAAACTAAATTGGAACCCGTTTCGAGTAGACCAATTTATTTTACTGCCTTTTTACGAGGTGAATTCAGATTATTAATTGCCCCATAAAACTGGTATTTAATTAGATATGATTAAGTTTTTGCCGTTTTAATAAGGCATTGTAATTCAAGACATGCATCTTTGAAGTTGTGTCGTCATAACGTCATACCTATACTTAATGAGGAAATGGTGATAATTTTAGAAGGTAGATCTTTTCTAATTCGGTCATGAGGTAGGTTGTGCGGGTGACTGTACGTACATACAATTAAAAATGTTTAGACGAACAGATTTCGATAAGGATAGGGTTGCCATCCGTTCGGGTTTCCCGGGATTTGTCCTAGTTTGGAGGGCGTCCAGTGCGTGTCCGGGTGGGGTTTTACATACTGTCTGGGTTTTCAATGACAGTGAGCCAATTTTTTGAGAGCAGTCCAGGCGCTGCCAAGATTAAGATGTATGTTAAATAAAAGGACAACATGTAGCAAGCAAAATCCCATCAAAATAAAAAAATATTAAAATAAAACAAAATGAATTTGTCAAGATTTTTACATTTGCAAGCTTTCATTTGGGCTCCCTGTTAATTTACAAGTATCTACTCAAGTACGAGAGGTTGTAAAATATAATTAGTCACATCTCGAAATCTCTCGGATAGATTTTGATGGGGTTCTGCTTGCTTGATGACTACATTGTAGCCGATTCTGAATGCTTCAATTTTAGTTTTAGTGCTGTCAAAACTTGAATTTTTCCAAAGTAATTTAGCTTCTGTTCCTAACATTTAAAGACTATTTTGTAATCAATAATATTTAGTTTTAACAGCACTAAAACTAAAATTAAAGCCTTCAGAATCGGCTTTATTATGTCCTTTAATTTAAAATGTCTTGATCATGGCAGCGAGCGACGCTTGGACTAAATGTCTTGATCATGGCAGCGAGCGACGCTTGGACTAAATGTCTTGATCATGGCAGCGAGCGACGCGACGCTTGGACTAAATGTCTTGATCATGGCAGCGAGCGACGCTTGGACTAAATGCCTTGATCATGGCAGCGAGCGACGCTTGGACTAAATGTCTTGATCATGGCAGCGAGCGACGCTTGGACTAAATGTCTTGATCATGGCAGCGAGCGACGCTTGGACTAAATGTCTTGATCATGGCAGCGAGCGACGCTTGGACTAAATGTCTTGATCATGGCAGCGAGCGACGCTTGGACTAAATGTCTTGATCATGGCAGCGAGCGACGCTTGGACTAAATGTCTTGATCATGGCAGCGAGCGACGCTTGGACTAAATGTCTTGATCATGGCAGCGAGCGACGCTTGGACTAAATGTCTTGATCATGGCAGCGAGCGACGCTTGGACTAAATGTCTTGATCATGGCAGCGAGCGACGCTTGGACTAAATGTCTTGATCATGGCAGCGAGCGACGCTTGGACTAAATGTCTTGATCATGGCAGCGAGCGACGCTTGGACTAAATGTCTTGATCATGGCAGCGAGCGACGCTTGGACTAAATGTCTTGATCATGGCAGCGAGCGACGCTTGGACTAAATGTCTTGATCATGGCAGCGAGCGACGCTTGGACTAAATGTCTTGATCATGGCAGCGAGCGACGCTTGGACTAAATGTCTTGATCATGGCAGCGAGCGACGCTTGGACTAAATGTCTTGATCATGGCAGCGAGCGACGCTTGGACTAAATTTGCCCACAGTCATTTAGACCGTTTAGCCTATTTTTTAGAAGATTTAAGGTTTATGTTCCTAGATTTTGTTTATGAGAAAATCTTTAGTATTTAGTTTGGTTATTTTTAGGAGTTTTAATTGTGTTACCAAAAGAAAGAGAAAACATGTTTAGTTTACTTCTTATACAGGGTGTAACAGAAAGGTGTAACCATATTTGAAGAGCTTATTCAGTCCATTGACTGAATAATATAGAACAACTTTTACTAAGGAGCCAACCCTGAAACCTCAAAAAAAAAATCTGCCCTTCCATACATTTCAGCCTTGCATTGCATTTTTCAATGAAAAAGTTAATTTTTTTTCGAGATACAGGGTTTGTTCCATATTAAAAGAAGTTCTATACCATTGACTGAATAAGCTCTTCAAATATGGTTACACCTTTCTGTTACACGTTGTATAAAGCTTATATAAGGTCTTTCAATTTAAATGGAAAGTAATTTAAGAGGTGATTCAATATCGTTTATACATCACATTCCACTGCAAAGCACTTTTTGTTGCGCGAACTTTTTTTCACTTCTCAGTACAAAGTGGTCCGATCAGCTCACTCAGTTTGTATGGACAAGTGAAGAAAAAGTTCGCGCAAAAAAAAGTACATTTCAGTGGAATGTGATGTATTAACGATACTGAATCACCTCCTAAATTACTTTCCATTTAAATTGAAAGACCTTATATATCTTATATTTTGTTTTTGAGGTAAAAAAGCATAATAACCAGATAATAATACGTCTGGGTTTTACGCTCGAAAATCTGGAGCTTTCGAGTTCCTTTTCCTAGTTTATAGACTGAACAGATGGCAACTAAAGGCTACTAAAAATTTACGATAAAGACGCCTGATTGTGCCAACATCATTTGTTCATTAATATTTTATTATTTGTTCCCTTGTCTATGGTGTTTCCTTGTCTATGGTGTTCCCTTGTCTATGGTGTTTCCTTGTCTATGGTGTTTCCTTGTCTATGGTGTAAAAATAAAGCTGTATTGTATTGAAACTTTGGAAAACAAGAAATTTGAAAATTCGTTTTATTTTCATATCTACTCACGTTGACTGAACACAACCCAAGACGTTTTTCTGCGGTTTATTGGAATCCCTAAATATTCGCAATATACAGAGAGATTGATTAAAGCTCGGTCGGTTACGACACAAGACTTTGTATCAGAAGGTTTCGCCTTGAACCCCGGAGCGGGGTATGCATGCTTGCATATGCTATAAGCCCATCTCCATTACATCAGTATAGTTATAATGAACAGATTGTGACTGTGAGGTAATCTTGCATATGCTATAAGCCCATCTCCTATCACGTCAGTATATAATGAACACATTGTGACTGTGAGGTAATCTTGCATATGCTATAAGCCCATCTCCTATCACGTCAGTATATAATGAACACATTGTGACTGTGAGGTAATCTTGCATATGCTATAAGCCCATCTCCTATCACGTCAGTATATAATGAACACATTGTGACTGTGAGGTAATCTTGCATATGCTATAAGCCCATCTCCTATCACGTCAGTATATAATGAACACATTGTGACTGTGAGGTAATCTTGCATATGCTATAAGCCCATCTCCTATCACGTCAGTATATAATGAACACATTGTGACTGTGAGGTAATCTTGCATATGCTATAAGCCCATCTCCTATCACGTCAGTATATAATGAACACATTGTGACTGTGAGGTAATCTTGCATATGCTATAAGCCCATCTCCTATCACGTCAGTATATAATGAACACATTGTGACTGTGAGGTAATCTTGCATATGCTATAAGCCCATCTCCTATCACGTCAGTATATAATGAACACATTGTGACTGTGAGGTAATCTTGCATATGCTATAAGCCCATCTCCTATCACGTCAGTATATAATGAACACATTGTGACTGTGAGGTAATCTTGCATATGCTATAAGCCCATCTCCTATCACGTCAGTATATAATGAACACATTGTGACTGTGAGGTAATCTTGCATATGCTATAAGCCCATCTCCTATCACGTCAGTA
Organism: Ypsolopha sequella; assembly: GCA_934047225.1. NCBI lineage: Eukaryota > Metazoa > Arthropoda > Insecta > Lepidoptera > Ypsolophidae > Ypsolopha > Ypsolopha sequella. Next base: position 2,211,909 of record OW204002.1, on the reverse strand, counting down.
TATAATGAACACATTGTGACTGTGAGGTAATCTTGCATATGCTATAAGCCCATCTCCTATCACGTCAGTATATAATGAACACATTGTGACTGTGAGGTAATCTTGCATATGCTATAAGCCCATCTCCTATCACGTCAGTATATAATGAACACATTGTGACTGTGAGGTAATCTTGCATATGCTATAAGCCCATCTCCTATCACGTCAGTATATAATGAACACATTGTGACTGTGAGGTAATCTTGCATATGCTATAAGCCCATCTCCTATCACGTCAGTATATAATGAACACATTGTGACTGTGAGGTAATCTTGCATATGCTATAAGCCCATCTCCTATCACGTCAGTATATAATGAACACATTGTGACTGTGAGGTAATCTTGCATATGCTATAAGCCCATCTCCTATCACGTCAGTATATAATGAACACATTGTGACTGTGAGGTAATCTTGCATATGCTATAAGCCCATCTCCTATCACGTCAGTATATAATGAACACATTGTGACTGTGAGGTAATCTTGCATATGCTATAAGCCCATCTCCTATCACGTCAGTATATAATGAACACATTGTGACTGTGAGGTAATCTTGCATATGCTATAAGCCCATCTCCTATCACGTCAGTATATAATGAACACATTGTGACTGTGAGGTAATCTTGCATATGCTATAAGCCCATCTCCTATCACGTCAGTATATAATGAACACATTGTGACTGTGAGGTAATCTTGCATATGCTATAAGCCCATCTCCTATCACGTCAGTATATAATGAACACATTGTGACTGTGAGGTAATCTTGCATATGCTATAAGCCCATCTCCTATCACGTCAGTATATAATGAACACATTGTGACTGTGAGGTAATCTTGCATATGCTATAAGCCCATCTCCTATCACGTCAGTATATAATGAACACATTGTGACTGTGAGGTAATCTTGCATATGCTATAAGCCCATCTCCTATCACGTCAGTATATAATGAACACATTGTGACTGTGAGGTAATCTTGCATATGCTATAAGCCCATCTCCTATCACGTCAGTATATAATGAACACATTGTGACTGTGAGGTAATCTTGCATATGCTATAAGCCCATCTCCTATCACGTCAGTATATAATGAACACATTGTGACTGTGAGGTAATCTTGCATATGCTATAAGCCCATCTCCTATCACGTCAGTATATAATGAACACATTGTGACTGTGAGGTAATCTTGCATATGCTATAAGCCCATCTCCTATCACGTCAGTATATAATGAACACATTGTGACTGTGAGGTAATCTTGCATATGCTATAAGCCCATCTCCTATCACGTCAGTATATAATGAACACATTGTGACTGTGAGGTAATCTTGCATATGCTATAAGCCCATCTCCTATCACGTCAGTATATAATGAACACATTGTGACTGTGAGGTAATCTTGCATATGCTATAAGCCCATCTCCTATCACGTCAGTATATAATGAACACATTGTGACTGTGAGGTAATCTTGCATATGCTATAAGCCCATCTCCTATCACGTCAGTATATAATGAACACATTGTGACTGTGAGGTAATCTTGCATATGCTATAAGCCCATCTCCTATCACGTCAGTATATAATGAACACATTGTGACTGTGAGGTAATCTTGCATATGCTATAAGCCCATCTCCTATCACGTCAGTATATAATGAACACATTGTGACTGTGAGGTAATCTTGCATATGCTATAAGCCCATCTCCTATCACGTCAGTATATAATGAACACATTGTGACTGTGAGGTAATCTTGCATATGCTATAAGCCCATCTCCTATCACGTCAGTATATAATGAACACATTGTGACTGTGAGGTAATCTTGCATATGCTATAAGCCCATCTCCTATCACGTCAGTATATAATGAACACATTGTGACTGTGAGGTAATCTTGCATATGCTATAAGCCCATCTCCTATCACGTCAGTATATAATGAACACATTGTGACTGTGAGGTAATCTTGCATATGCTATAAGCCCATCTCCTATCACGTCAGTATATAATGAACACATTGTGACTGTGAGGTAATCTTGCATATGCTATAAGCCCATCTCCTATCACGTCAGTATATAATGAACACATTGTGACTGTGAGGTAATCTTGCATATGCTATAAGCCCATCTCCTATCACGTCAGTATATAATGAACACATTGTGACTGTGAGGTAATCTTGCATATGCTATAAGCCCATCTCCTATCACGTCAGTATATAATGAACACATTGTGACTGTGAGGTAATCTTGCATATGCTATAAGCCCATCTCCTATCACGTCAGTATATAATGAACACATTGTGACTGTGAGGTAATCTTGCATATGCTATAAGCCCATCTCCTATCACGTCAGTATATAATGAACACATTGTGACTGTGAGGTAATCTTGCATATGCTATAAGCCCATCTCCTATCACGTCAGTATATAATGAACACATTGTGACTGTGAGGTAATCTTGCATATGCTATAAGCCCATCTCCTATCACGTCAGTATATAATGAACACATTGTGACTGTGAGGTAATCTTGCATATGCTATAAGCCCATCTCCTATCACGTCAGTATATAATGAACACATTGTGACTGTGAGGTAATCTTGCATATGCTATAAGCCCATCTCCTATCACGTCAGTATATAATGAACACATTGTGACTGTGAGGTAATCTTGCATATGCTATAAGCCCATCTCCTATCACGTCAGTATATAATGAACACATTGTGACTGTGAGGTAATCTTGCATATGCTATAAGCCCATCTCCTATCACGTCAGTATATAATGAACACATTGTGACTGTGAGGTAATCTTGCATATGCTATAAGCCCATCTCCTATCACGTCAGTATATAATGAACACATTGTGACTGTGAGGTAATCTTGCATATGCTATAAGCCCATCTCCTATCACGTCAGTATATAATGAACACATTGTGACTGTGAGGTAATCTTGCATATGCTATAAGCCCATCTCCTATCACGTCAGTATATAATGAACACATTGTGACTGTGAGGTAATCTTGCATATGCTATAAGCCCATCTCCTATCACGTCAGTATATAATGAACACATTGTGACTGTGAGGTAATCTTGCATATGCTATAAGCCCATCTCCTATCACGTCAGTATATAATGAACACATTGTGACTGTGAGGTAATCTTGCATATGCTATAAGCCCATCTCCTATCACGTCAGTATATAATGAACACATTGTGACTGTGAGGTAATCTTGCATATGCTATAAGCCCATCTCCTATCACGTCAGTATATAATGAACACATTGTGACTGTGAGGTAATCTTGCATATGCTATAAGCCCATCTCCTATCACGTCAGTATATAATGAACACATTGTGACTGTGAGGTAATCTTGCATATGCTATAAGCCCATCTCCTATCACGTCAGTATATAATGAACACATTGTGACTGTGAGGTAATCTTGCATATGCTATAAGCCCATCTCCTATCACGTCAGTATATAATGAACACATTGTGACTGTGAGGTAATCTTGCATATGCTATAAGCCCATCTCCTATCACGTCAGTATATAATGAACACATTGTGACTGTGAGGTAATCTTGCATATGCTATAAGCCCATCTCCTATCACGTCAGTATATAATGAACACATTGTGACTGTGAGGTAATCTTGCATATGCTATAAGCACATCTCCTATCACGTCAGTATATAATGAACACATTGTGACTATGAGGTAATCTTGCATATGCTATAAGCCCATCTTCTATCACGTCAGTATATAATGAACACATTGTGACTGTAAGGTAATCTTGCATATGCTATAAGCCCATCTGCTATCACGTCAGTAAATAATACTCTTCAGTGATCGATGTACAAAATATTGTGATTTTCTTAACTTGCCAGAGTCGTTCATGCTGCCAGCCTACTTTGGAGAGAATTGATGAAAGAAGAGTGATAAAAGAAATATATAGAGCGTATTTCGAAGGTAGAGCTTTACTTGGCCGTCATAGAAGGACGTTAGTCGAAGGTAGAGTATTACTTGGCCGGCATAGAGGGACGTTAGTCGAAGGTAGAGCTTTACTTGGCCGTCATAGAAGGACGTTAGTCGAAGGTAGAGTATTACTTGGCCGGCATAGAGGAACGTTAGTCGAAGGTAGAGCTTTACTTGGCCGGCATAGAGGGACGTTAGTCGAAGGTAGAGTATTACTTGGCCGGCATAGAGGAACGTTAGTCGAAGGTAGAGCTTTACTTGGCCGTCATAGAGGGACGTTAGTCGAAGGTAGAGTATTACTTGGCCGGCATAGAGGGACGTTAGTCGAAGGTAGAGCTTTACTTGGCCGTCATAGAAGGACGTTAGTCGAAGGTAGAGTATTACTTGGCCGGCATAGAGGAACGTTAGTCGAAGGTAGAGCTTTACTTGGCCGGCATAGAGGGACGTTAGTCGAAGGTAGAGCTTTACTTGGCCGTCATAGAAGGACGTTAGTCGAAGGTAGAGTATTACTTGGCCGGCATAGAGGGACGTTAGTCGAAGGTAGAGCTTTACTTGGCCGTCATAGAAGGACGTTAGTCGAAGGTAGAGTATTACTTGGCCGGCATAGAGGGACGTTAGTCGAAGGTAGAGCTTTACTTGGCCGTCATAGAAGGACGTTAGTCGAAGGTAGAGTATTACTTGGCCGGCATAGAGGGACGTTAGTCGAAGGTAGAGCTTTACTTGGCCGTCATAGAAGGACGTTAGTCGAAGGTAGAGTATTACTTGGCCGGCATAGAGGGACGTTAGTCGAAGGTAGAGCTTTACTTGGCCGTCATAGAAGGACGTTAGTCGAAGGTAGAGTATTACTTGGCCGGCATAGAGGGACGTTAGTCGAAGGTAGAGCTTTACTTGGCCGTCATAGAAGGACGTTAGTCGAAGGTAGAGTATTACTTGGCCGGCATAGAGGGACGTTAGTCGAAGGTAGAGCTTTACTTGGCCGTCATAGAAGGACGTTAGTCGAAGGTAGAGTATTACTTGGCCGGCATAGAGGGACGTTAGTCGAAGGTAGAGTATTACTTGGCCGTCATAGAGGAACGTTAGTCGAAGGTAGAGCTTTACTTGGCCGTCATAGAGGGACGTTAGTCGAAGGTAGAGCTTTACTTGGCCGTCATAGAGGGACGTTAGTCGAAGGTAGAGCTTTACTTGGCCGTCATAGAGGGACGTTAGTCGAAGGTAGAGCTTTACTTGGCCGTCATAGAAGGACGTTAGTCGAAGGTAGAGCTTTACTTGGCCGTCATAGAGGGACGTTAGTCGAAGGTAGAGCTTTACTTGGCCGTCATAGAAGGACGTTAGTCGAAGGTAGAGCTTTACTTGGCCGTCATAGAGGGACGTTAGTCGAAGGTAGAGCTTTACTTGGCCGTCATAGAAGGACGTTAGTCGAAGGTAGAGCTTTACTTGGCCGTCATAGAGGGACGTTAGTCGAAGGTAGAGCTTTACTTGGCCGTCATAGAGGGACGTTAGTCGAAGGTAGAGCTTTACTTGGCCGTCATAGAAGGACGTTAGTCGAAGGTAGAGCTTTACTTGGCCGTCATAGAGGGACGTTAGTCGAAGGTAGAGCTTTACTTGGCCGTCATAGAAGGACGTTAGTCGAAGGTAGAGCTTTACTTGGCCGTCATAGAAGGACGTTAGTCGAAGGTAGAGTATTACTTGGCCGGCATAGAGGGACGTTAGTCGAAGGTAGAGCTTTACTTGGCCGTCATAGAAGGACGTTAGTCGAAGGTAGAGCTTTACTTGGCCGTCATAGAGGGACGTTAGTCGAAGGTAGAGCTTTACTTGGCCGTCATAGAGGGACGTTAGTCGAAGGTAGAGCTTTACTTGGCCGGCATAGAGGGACGTTAGTCGAAGGTAGAGCTTTACTTGGCCGGCATAGAGGGACGTTAGTCGAAGGTAGAGCTTTACTTGGCCGTCATAGAGGGACGTTAGTCGAAGGTAGAGCTTTACTTGGCCGTCATAGAGGGACGTTAGTCGAAGGTAGAGCTTTACTTGGCCGGCATAGAGGGACGTTAGTCGAAGGTAGAGTATTACTTGGCCGTCATAGAAGGACGTTAGTCGAAGGTAGAGCTTTACTTGGCCGTCATAGAGGGACGTTAGTCGAAGGTAGAGCTTTACTTGGCCGTCATAGAGGGACGTTAGTCGAAGGTAGAGCTTTACTTGGCCGTCATAGAGGGACGTTAGTCGAAGGTAGAGCTTTACTTGGCCGTCATAGAGGGACGTTAGTCGAAGGTAGAGCTTTACTTGGCCGTCATAGAGGGACGTTAGTCGAAGGTAGAGCTTTACTTGGCCGGCATAGAGGGACGTTAGTCGAAGGTAGAGCTTTACTTGGCCGTCATAGAGGGACGTTAGTCGAAGGTAGAGCTTTACTTGGCCGTCATAGAGGGACGTTAGTCGAAGGTAGAGCTTTACTTGGCCGGCATAGAGGGACGTTAGTCGAAGGTAGAGTATTACTTGGCCGTCATAGAGGAACGTTAGTCGAAGGTAGAGCTTTACTTGGCCGGCATAGAGGGACGTTAGTCGAAGGTAGAGTATTACTTGGCCGTCATAGAGGAACGTTAGTCGAAGGTAGAGTATTACTTGGCCGGCATAGAGGGACTGTAGTCAAAGGTAGAGCTTTATCTGGCTATCATAGAGGGAAGTAAGTGTGCCGACCAAATTAATGACATAACACGTCAAAAACACGAGCTTATCTTGTTGACTCAAGCGAAAGAGTTAGTTTAGGATCGTTGCAGAGGGACATTTGCAGTCTCAGCATTACTCCTTTGGGTAACAACCATGATTCAATCTATAAACAGTTATTTTACATCAGTAACAGCCATGATTACATCTAAAAATAGTTTTTAAAAAATCAGCGGTAGCTCAGGGGTAGAACGCTGGCCTCTTAATGTTGAGATACAGGTTCGATCCCCAGTCGGGCATGCACCAATGAGTTTTTCGGAATTTATGTCATTGTATTTGTTTTACTTACCACTTGCTGAACGGTGAAGGAAAACATAGTAAGGAAACCTGCATGCCCTAAAAAACGTTTGTTTGTGCCCTAAGTACGATGATAGGGCTCACCACACATCACGCTGGGACGTAATATTCGTCGGTGAAACTCGGGTGTACAGAGTGTGGACTGAGACTTGCATTTCACAGTTCCCACTCGGAACACCTCTGACACATATCTGTCTCATATATATGTACAACTTGTAACAGAAAGTTGTAGCCATATTTGAAGAGCTTATTCAGTCAATGGTATAGAACAACTTTAACTATGGAGCAAACCCTGAAATCTCGAAAAAAAAAATCTGCCCTTCTATACATATCGGCCGAGTGGCATTGCATTTTTCTATAACAGTAAAACGTTTTTTTCGAGATACAGGTTTTGTTCCATAGTAAAAGTTGTTCTATACCATTGACTGTATAAGCTCTTCAAATATTGTATATAGTTAAAAGTCTGTTATCACGCGTGACTGCCAAATTAGCAAAAAGGCTAAATGAGTCGACTGTTCCAAATTAGGAACCGAACAATTACTCCGTAAATCAAAACGGAACATGACTCTTTAGTAGCCTATAGTCCCCACCCACTTACAATGTGTATTTATTAGTATGTGCGTACGATTTTAATGTATTCACTATTATATCACTTAAGTCATAAAGAGAGTGCATAATCGAACATAAATAACTTTGAAACAATAGTGTCATTATTGCTATTTTTTTGTGCCGGAGGTTAGTAGCCTAGGTGTGGGTCAACGGTCTCTGCTAACCTCTGCTAAATGTACCTGGTTAAACTATTTGAGCTGGTACGTTTGATGAACAAAACTTAAGATTTCGCACAATTGAAAAAGGCAGCAGCAGCTCAGTTCAGTTGATAGGACACCGATCACACCGGTTCAAAACCTGCCAGACGAGTATGCATACCTATTACTTTTTCGGAATTTATGTGCATAGTCAGTGATGGGTCCAGAAATATATTAGGTATATTATACAACGTGTAACAGAAAGGTGTAACCATATTTGAAGAGCTTATTCAGTCAATGGTATAGAACAAATTTTACTATGGAACAAAACCTTTATCTCGATTTTTTTTTCTGTTTCATAAAAAAATGCAATGCCGCTCGGCCGAAATGTATGGAAGTCAGATTTTTTTTGAAATTTCAGTGTTGGCTCCATAGTAAAAGTTGTTGTATACCATTGACTGAATAAGCTCTTCAAATATGGTTACACCTTTCTGTGCCACGTTGTGTATGAAATTGCCGTTTTCTATAGAGAATTTGAAGGAAACTCAATTTTCAGTACTAACATTATTGCATTTTGTTTAAGGAATAACAAATCCAAATTATGTAATTTCTTATGTGTATGAATGAGACAACATTAAGCTAACAGCAACACATAAGTTTTTGAAAAGTGTCAGCTGTAAAAAAAAATTACGAATCTTATCATAGAAATGGATGGCCCTTAGCACGAAACGGAAACACCTGTAACACCTCTGGGGGATAAATGACGTGAAGATGTGTTATGTTGAGAACCAAAATGATGGGTAAGGAATGGAAGTAGCTGTAATATATTCTGAAAATAAATCAAACTCCTGAAGTACCGATTGATGTGACATGATAATAGGTACATAACCTTGGATCTAGCTGGTCATTGTACCAGCAACTGTCACTGACCTCAGTCAAATGCACCTGGATATACTTTAGATTGGTTTGTTTTGTCGCAAATGCCCGATTATGAAGTTTTGTTGTTGACTAGCCGTTGCCCGCGACTTCGTCCGCGTGGAAGAATATAATGCGGCCACAGTGTGGAAATCCTCCAATAAAAAGTATCCCAGTTTTAATTTGGATAATAAGTTATCGAACAGTGATCTCCCTTCCTTCTTTCTTTATTAAATAATCCATGTATCACCGCAGGCTGAGGATCGTAGAGTGGTAACCGCATCAAAACCCGTTAAGTAGTTTTTGCGTGATGCATGAAATACCGACAAAAATTCCGTTTCATCGGTATCATTACATCGGTTACACCGCTATTTTTTTGGAATATCACCAATGTACAGACAGACATAGCCCTTTTTTTCTACAGTTTTTACTATAATTTAATATACACATTACAATTTAATATACTTTAGCTTGTAACAGGTGGTAGAGCTGACGCCGGGCTCGACTGTGGAGGTACCAATATCTTACTTGGAGACCCCCTCGAAGTAATTCGGGGCAGAATAACAGAACAGCTTACAGGCAAAAAACCAGGAGGCCCACCATGCCTGGGACCGATGGATGGCGGTATATCCATCCCTAATAGCCGGGCCTTATATGGAACAGACTAGTGACGGGCAGCGGCGTCACTGGTGCGAGGGTTCCGGTACCGCGCTCACCAACCCGCCTGCCCAGCGTGTGTGAGTATGGGCAATTCTTCCAGGATGACCGCCGGGAGTGGAAAAGTCCTGGAAAAGCTTATGTCCAGCAGTGGACGAACTAGGCTGATGGATAGATGGATGTATGGATTTGAAATACTTACAAATGTTTGAAAGTATAGTTTTGGAAAGTTAAGGTTGACTTTCCAGGGGTAATATATTATAACACCTTCGTGATTTTCTACGTATTTTACGGAGATATTGTTGATCTCGTTACATCGACTTGCCACATAAATTTCGAAAATAAGAGCAACCTGCAAACAAAAATTAAATACATTTTTACTTTTTACAATTCACAAAATGTATAATGTATGCTAGGCACTTTTAGTATTAGTAAAGGTTTCTACTAGAGACTCTAGAGTGACACTTACCTTGACGTCCAGGGATATTCAATGTCTAGCTCTTAGAATAAGGATATTGTTCTGAGGTCTAGATCTTTTGACTTTTATATTTTTTTACCCACTGACTGTCTTTTGATAATTGATGTCGGGTTTGTTTATGTTTTCAAGTCTACATTGTGTTTCATTAAAACTATGCATTTCACAATGAAATAAATGACCCATTGCGTTATTGGTTTAACTTTCTTGGAAAATTTGCCGAAATATGCTAGAAACACATTTTCGGATGTGGATTTCGATTTTCTTTCAGTCTTCTATTGAAGAATGTTGTCATATGTTTTTAAATATTTTTTGTTTTGATTTTGGCGGCAACAAGTTTTCTATAACGGTTCATGAATCTCAGGTGGCGTCGAATATTTTCATCGGACTCTACTAATTCTTCGCTAGAGTTCATTTTTATAATCAATTATTTATAAATCCAATAAAACACTAATAAAATTTTCACGTTTCTCGCGCTTTGTTTCTTTTTTGCGTTACCACATTTGTATTCAGCCAGTAACCTCTTTGCACTTTAATAAAACCTCTTTGAACATTCGAATTGCTCGTAGGTAAACATCACAAAACCTCATTCCATATTCAAATAACACGACAGTTATGAATTTTCACAGTAAAATGGCCGGCGTGATAACACGACAGATATGGATTTTGATAGTCATATTGCCGGCCGCTGGTGGCTTGTTTTTCCCACTACCAGAAGTTAGATTTCAAGGTTCTTTAAATTATGATCGTATTATAGTCGTGTTTAAGAAAACTTAATTAGTTTCAATAAAATAGTACAATCAGTCAAATAAATGCACTCCAAATAAGCGGTTGTTTTCATCAATAATACTCCGCTCTTTATTCAATCATCAATAAATACAACAGTTGATAGAAATCCCTTGAATATTTAAAAAATAATGAAGTTTATTCTTAAATTTGGTTGTGATACAGACTTTTTAGACAATATTTATTGAGCTACAATTTTTCAACGTTTTTGTATCCTTATTGTACAGTCTAAAACACATTTAAATGAAATTTTTGTGAGAAATATTTCAGGCCATTCGGGCCCGGCATCAGTCACAATGAAGTATGTGAAATATATCTCACTAAAATTTTATTTAATTGTGTTTTATCTAGTTGTAATCATTTAAAACGACAAAAAAGTCAATATTTACTATTTATTGTACAGTCCAACAATTTGCTCTAGGATTGACAGCAGTGGCGTGCATAGAACTTTCTTCCGGAAAAGCAACGAGAAGGTTAAGTTTGACAATAAAAAATATATAAAAAATTAAAATAACACTGAAAAAAAAAACGTTTGTATGGAAATTGTCACTCCAGTGTAGACAGTGTCTACCCTGGCGTCATACAAAAATTTTTTTTTTCAATGTTATATTTAATTTTTTTTTTTTTTATTGTTAAACTTGACCTTCTTATTGCTTCTCCAGCAAAAAGTTCTGTGCACGCCACTGATTGACAGGTATTATTAACTCCAACCAAGGGATCAGACAAAGCTTCGAAATTTGCCAATGGCCCTTGTACAAAACAATGCATGGATTCGACCCACGTACACAATATGATATGATACCATAAACTACACGCATAACAAATGACCAGCACGTGTATTTCTGAAACACTTAATTTAAGTGCAATATATTTGAGAACATACTTTCGCTAAAAGCTCTACCACTCGTAGACTCTGAATAAAACCCTAAATTGAAAGATTTAGTTCATTAATCCAAGTACTAAAGCGTTAAAGCCTTTATTATTGTAACATTTATAACCCTTTCAATAAAGACTAAAAGACGTTTCTAATATATTTTAAAGCAACAGCTTATACCAAGATCCAGAGAGATATTGAAACGATAAATCTCTGAAAAATAGCCAGTTTTTCTCTATATTTGTCGTCGACGTTTTCGCCACGACCGACGACGTGGAATGCAAGAAATGCATATTGCACAGAAAGAAAACGCGTCTGGCATTTTTGGGGTTCCTTTCGAATGAAAATCGGAACAAAATCTAACCGATTATACTGAAAAATGTATTTTTTGTGAGTGTTATTTAAAAGAGATGTCTTTATTTAGAAATATCTTGATTTAGAATTTAGAAATGTCTTTTAGTCTATAAACAAAGCTCAAATGCCTTTTGTAATATCAAAATAAGAATGTGCCCAGAATTCATCTCTAAAATTACAATTTAGACAACTTGTGTTTTTTTTTGTGGACAAATAAAGCAAAGATATTGGCTGTTTTATAAAATATTACTTATTTCGCTAATGTGCATTTTATGTACCTTTGTTAAAATACCCTACATATTTGAATTTGAATATAATTGCATCTTTGCAACTTTTGATTATGAGGTTTCATTAGTTAGGAGCTAATCGCCTTACGGAACCATTTACTGAATTTTTCAGAATATACACTTTTCTGAAATGATTCTGTCTACCCCTCTAGTAGTCAAGGCCAGATGATGTAGTTATTCGACGTCTTTATCTTATATTTTATTGGCAGTTTACGGCTGAGTATTTTATTATTTCACACTGGGGTGTTATTCATTTTGAAGAATTCTTCTAAAGTAGTGGTAGATATACGATATGAATAATGATGTTTATGGGACAAAATATTTCTTATGCTTGAGTTATCGTTGCAGAAAGGGCGACAGAAAAGTCCGAGTTTAGGGAAATAATTTAAAAGGCACCTTCAGATCAAAATAACAGTTTTTCAGTTTTACTAGTAATTCCCATAGCTTAATTTCTAAAAGATTTTTTTTTTATTATTTTTCAGTGAATATACGCCATTATAGGAAATTTTTAATTTTTTAAAGAATTGTCCGATATGACGTCACTTGAGAAATTTAGACATGATTGTGATGTGTGATTGCATATAAAAAAGAAGTCTGTCCACTCATCTGTCAACCATGTCAAATCAGTCGGAAGCAAATAAAGTCATATTTATTTATACAGGCTGACTTTGAACCAAGCCTCGATAATTTTAGAAGTTATTTAGAACATATTAATTATTAATATTTAGAAACGTTAGTAGAACACATTTTAAACGTAAAAACAATAAAAATTGGAAGTAAAAAAAAATGTTAAAAATCACAACTTGGAAATATAATTTACGGTATGTTTATCCTAGCCATTCCCATACGGAACAAATTTAAAAATAGTCGAAAATAGTGAGATCAACAATAAAAATAACTTCGCGAGATCTAATTCCCATAGCTTAATTTCTCAAGGTTTTTTTTTCTGGGAATTTATAGTTTTCATTATTTTGGTATTTAAATTAACCATTATTTTCTAATGATTTTTTATAGAATTGTCCGATATGACGTCACTTGAGAATTTTGTACATTATACTGATTGTGATGTGTGATGGCTTATAAAAAAGTGGTCTGTCTCTGTCTGTCTACTCATCTGTCATCCAGCTGTCAAATCAGTCGGAAGTCAATTTTGATAAATTTATCTTGATAGCAAAGGACACGTTTCTAAACAGCCATTTCTCAAGTGACGTCACACGAAGGCAAATGGAAGTTGCAGCTTTTTCGTAAAAATATTCATCATCATGAGTTTTTTAGACCACAAGTTCTTAAATACGGCTTATTGAACATACGTCTCGAAATGATTTTCGAATTAACACATTAACAAAATAGTTTTGTTTCTATTACTTAGACAAATGTATATATGGACAACTAAAATGGAAACAGCTGAAAAATAAGAATTTGTTTCTGGCACTCCCCGATTTTTATCTTACTGGATAGTACGCGATAGGGCTCACAAACCATAAGCTGGGATGTAATAATTGTCACTGAACGTGGGTGTACGAGTGTGGATTGTGACTCTGCACATTCTATACTCGGTAACACCTCTGACACCCCCTCGGGGATTCATATCGTGACGATGTATATGGATGAAACCTGGTTTTAAAAGATATAATATAAAGATATTTAAAATATATCATCACATGAATCCCCGAGGAGGTGTTAGAGGTGTACCCAAGTGTAAACCGTGAAATGCAGATTACAGTTTACACTCGGTACACCTGCGTTTCACCGACGATTATTACGTCCCAACACGATGGGTGGTGAGCCCTATCGCCGTTCTTCGGGCACAAATATACCGAGTGTTAAGTACAAAATACTGCTATCTACAAAGAGTAAATTTTGCAGGAGAGGAAAAAGCTATTAGTGTTTTAATTGGATAAAATCAAATGAGCTATAATAGTCATACTATTCAAAAATATATAGCAATTTCAATGGTATTAAACATTTAAGATGCCAACTTATGAAACGATTCCTGCTAAATCGGTTCCCACATAAACATCATAATCAACAAAATGTAAGATAGCAGTATTTGGTACTTAGCCGCCGATACGCTTTTTAGGGTATGCAGGTTTCCTTACGATGTTTTCTTTCACCGTTCAGCAAGTGATTAGTATTAGATAATCAAATACTATGCCCAATAATTCCGAAAATCTCAATGGTGCATGCCCGACCGGGGATCAAACCTGGGCCTCAAGATTGAGAGGCCAGCGCTCTACCCCTGATCTACCGCTGAAAAACAAATAATGATTTCAAACAAAACTATGTAATTATTTTGTTTAACACTTAGATAACTCAGAAACGGATTTTTCAGAGGTGCCGATATATTTCTGATATGTTATATATCTATTTTATCAGTTTATGATATATTATGATTGTTCAACAACTGCGAAATAACATTAATGCATTAGAATAGTGCGCAGTAGCTTATTATAATCAGTAATAAAAGAGTGATATCCTTTACTTGTTGCATCACTTATTAGGTAGCTATTTGTACTTATAACGAAGATGACGAAATAATGAGTAATACCTAAAATATCCATCCATCCATCAGCCTGGTTTGTCCACTGCTAGACATAAGGACTTTACCACTCCCGGCGGTCATCCTGGAAGAAAATATAAATATCTAAAATATAAATATCTAAATCTAAAATTAGAAATCCAAAATTTAGGTGGTAGAGCTGATTCCGGGCTCGACTGTGGAGGTACCACCATCTTACTAGGAAACCCCCTCGCACCTCGAGGTAGAGTAAGAGGACAGCTCACAGGCAAAAACCCAGGAGGCCCACCATGCCTGGGATCGATGGATGGCGGTATATCTATCCCTAGTAGCCGGGCCTTATATGGAACAGACTGGTGACGGGCGGCGGCGTCACTGGTGCGAGGGTTCCGTCCGGCACCGCGCTTACCAACCCGCCTGCCCAGCGTGTGTGAGTATGGGCAATTCTTCCAGGATGACCGCCGGGAGTGACAAAGTCCTGGAAAGGCTTTTGTCCAGCAGTGGATGAACTAGGCTGATCGATGAAATCTAAAAACTATAAATATAAAACTGTGTTCAGATAGTTGCACGGCTGTAAGATATCCAGAATGCTGGCTACATTATCACTGTAGATTGCCAGACTTATTCTCTGGCTGAGGGGTGCGCCAGCCCAAAACCTAATGCAGCATAGTTGGACGTTTGTTGCTTTCGGCCGTGTCTCACAAGCACCATTATCTTTGCAGGTTTGTGTAGCATGGCAGTGTCCTAGCGTGTCGACGCATATATATTAGGTTAAATAATATTAGTTGGCGAAACTCAAAACATAGGTACCTAGTACTAGTCTATATGAACAACTGTTTGTATGGGAGCTAAGTGAAATTCTTAAAATTTGTTTTCACCTTTCCATACTGCACCAGTCAGCTGATCGGGGCAATTTGTATGGGAGGAAGTGAAAAATAGTTGCGAATTTCGCTTAGCTCTCATACAAACTGTTGTTCATATAGACTAGTACTACCTATGTTTTGAGTTTCGCCAACTAATATTATTTAACCTTACATATATTGTATTGCGTCCCAAAAAGTACTACTTATGTATTTTTGGATTAGTGGTATGATTGTATGGACTGTACCATGAATATAATAGAATAGAATAAGTCTTTATTTGCATGATTATGGGTACAAAAATGGTGGTGTTATAAATTATAAAGAAAAATGAGCGCCTTAATCAGCTAATATTAATTTAGCATACAAATATTTTGGTTGTTAGACCTAAATATATTTAATTTATTTAGCATGCATGTCAAATCTCAAATGGTATCTTAAAAAAAGAAAAAAATAACAGATTACATTCACACAATGTCACATCCTACAAATTATAAAAATGTTTTAATTTAAGTGTTTATTATAATTTTCTATTATTCTAAGGGAATAGTTACATATATATACGTTACAATACACTTATTTTGCCGTTACTGATTGCATTTATTAACATAATCTTTATCTTGATTTTATTAATATTTTCATCTGCAATTTGCTTAACTTTTAGAGTGCTTTTAAATAACATTAATCAGGCCCTTTTACTTAATAATTTAGTCTCTCAATGCGTGATTCATTGAAAAATAGTGCTTATATCTTTAGTATTTAAGGCTGCAAGGATATCATGGTCAAAGCTTTTTTATAAGTCGTGATGACTTATTCATATTAAAGGCCTGTCATTCGGAATGTATTATTAATTTGTCCAGTGGTCGGATGCACTCCTTTTTTGCCTGAGGCTAATTTCGAATAATATTTCTTGACCAGATTTGAACCTTTTATGGCTTTTGGTTGTGGGATGAGAAATAACGGTGATTTTACATTAAGTATGGATACTTGCAGGTAAGTAAATAAATTAAGTATTGAAATGTTTTTCGAATATTTATGGTGACACGAAAGAAATGTCAGGGTCGTAGTGGCTAGAGATACACTTTTAAAAGTTCACTTTTACGCCATAAAAAAAAAAAAAAAAAAGAGTTCACTTTATAAATTACCATTTCATAACAAAAGATAAGCATTCAATTACACAAAAAATATTGAAACATTAAAATAATACACGGCAAGTGTTCCAAAATTATTATATTTTTACATAGGTATTTACACAATAAAAAGAGACATACATTAGTTATAAACAATAATGTATAAGTAAGTACTAATAAGCTAAAACAATGATACATCTTTTATTTTTGTGTAAGCTTTAATTGTTAGGTTAAATTGAAACTGTTAAATTTAATTTTTATTTTTTTATTTTTATTTAAACAGAGAGTTTTTTCTGCATACAAATTGTATTACAGTTTGGCAGAAATATTTGTATGTTCCAGATATTTTCATGTGGAAATAAGCGTCTATTATTATATTATGTAAGTACCATTTGTAATGTAAAATACATATACCTATTACAATATATATATATAATTTAAAAAAAAATTGGGCTTAGTTATCTTTGGGGCTATTCCGCCAACTCCCCACATTTGTCGATATTATATCGTAGTCGATATACCTATACAGATAACAACTTAAATTATTAAAAATAAACGTACCTATATAGTTCTTGTTGCATTTTAATTATTTTTTTTTGTTAGAAACAAATATAACAAAATTTTACAGAAACATTTTTTTATATTTAAAAAAAGAGTTATTACTACTCTTTATAAAACTATTAAGACCCCGTAATACCCGAATTTACAATGCCATTTTGTACCTTTGTACCTTTAAACAAAAAATAAATAAAATACAGTTTTGAAAAATAAATTTGTACAAAGGTGGACTTATCACTTAAAGCGATTTCTTCAAGCCAACCTTTATTTTATTTTATTTATATATTTGATTCACAGACTAATATATAACCATATGATGAAACAATTAGGGTTGTTTGACTACGGAACCGTATTCAACTGCGGTATCCAGAAAGCATTCCGTAGGCAAAGGTGAACAATAATAATGTTATTTTTACAAATGGCAACTGTCGAAATGGGTCCGTCGATCAAACAGTTTAAGCGTTAGTGGATCAATCTGTAATTTATCGACGGGACTAGCTTTTTCTCTACCTTAACATAGATAATATCACTACTGAAAACAACTCATAGAACGGGAGTTGTAGCCATTTGGCGTAAAAGCCCCGCTGGCGGGATAGCCCCTTAACTATTTGTCAATAAATAATTGATTTTCAAACTTCATAATGAATCTGAAGATGGAGGAAAAATGGGTACTAAAATATAATAGTAAGAGTGGGTAGGAAAAAGATACAAAAAATATAAACATCGTGTTCCACCTATCTACACAGCAACCACCAAAAGAAAACCACCAACATTTACTTCTATGCCTCACTCAGCACTCCATTTCCTACCCTAAGCCTTGGTCATAAAGTTCAAAATAATCGATAACCGCTACATGAGCTAGATATATATATATATATTTGTTAGTAAGTAAGTAGGTATGTATAGAGGCACAATCATGTCGTGACCAGTCGGGACAGCCGCAAGCAGTCTGTCGGACTATAGCTGGACGTTTCTTGTCTGACTCACCATTTCTCATCTCTTATATTAAACACGTGTAACGGAAGGTGTGGTCATCATTTAGTCAATGATGTAGAAAACTATCTAACACTAAAATGGATAAAAACAATCAGTTTTTCTATACAAATCGGGGATGAAACAGCTGACTTTCGTTTCGCAATTATTTTTTCTATGCATTTCAGGCGGGAAGGTACTGCACTTTTCTATGAGACAGCTGATTTTCGTTTTGCAATTAATTTTTAATTAATTCCTAACCAGATTGACAACATACTGAAGAAGGGCAATGCTAAAAGTAATCGGAATAGAAAAGCTTGTATGATTAAATTGATGGATGCGGAAGAGGTGAAAGAGGAGTGTTTGGATCGTAGCAGATGGAAATCTGTAGTCTCTGCCGACCTCTCTGAGAGACAGGCATGAGTATATGTATATAATTAAGTATATGATGATGAATTAAGATGAGTGATGAATTAAGAGCTGCCTAAACCTCAAAACATAATAGATAAATAAAATTTTATAAAAAATTTGTTCACAAGATTTAAAATAAGAAGTCAGCGGCTTTGGTCGCATATAAATATTGACCATTCAGGAATAGACTCGGCCTATCGCGCTCAGTTTATCCTTGATATATTCACCCACCCATCACAATTAGGCTAATGTGCCAACCAATAATCGCCTCTATCAATATCTAATAAAGTGTTTGCTACTGGCCTTATTGTGATGGTCGATGTACTACCTATGTTTACTGATTTTACTCGCGATTCAAACATTATATGCCTTGAAATGCGTGTCATAGGAAATTAGTAAAGCCTTGTGCCGGGTGTTAATAGACATACAAATACACAAGTAGTTCGCCCCGAACTGTGAACTCACGGACTCCTTCTTACAACCCTATATATTGGCAACCCCTTGACTTTAAAAATTATTTTTGTCTCATTTACTCGCCTACTAAATTTTACAACATTCCGATCAACGATACTCGAGTATTCTTTATATTATTCTCTGATCGAGTAATCGTCGGACAAACATTCATACATACATACACAAATACCGGATTGTTCATGTAGATCCGGAGAACTTCGCTCACTTCGATCGCTCGTTTAAAAATGTCTTGATCATACTGAATAACTTTCCCAAAGAAACATGCCAGCAAAAATACTTTTACGTTTCATAAAAAAAAATACATGATTTTGCTAAGTTTCTTGCCCCTCTTCTTAGCAAGACAAATCAAATGGGTGGAGTTAGGCATATATTTATTATGTATATTGCATTATATTAATCTATATTTTTAATACTATTTATTCATATATTTTTTATTATATTCAGGTGTATTATTTTGTTAAATTTACATAAACCTAACTTTTATTTTTTTTTGTTTATTTCCCCATATTATTATTTATATTTATTAAATAAAACTATTAGACATAGATTATTTAATTATATTACATTAAAACTGATCCGTTGTACAAAGTGTATCTGGTATTACATAAACATAGCATAACATAGATAAATACCTACATTACATTAATAAATTATATTTAATTTTATTTTATTAATTTTGAAAAGCGTGAATTTTATTTTGGCAGCTCAATTCTTTTTAACTAGCGCAGTTTTTCTTTGGTAAAGCTATTTAGTATTAGTATGATCTGTAGATTGTATGGTTTAAGGCGATTACCGGCGCCAAATTAGCAGCTCGATGTTTGTCTGTATGAATATCGATGGAAACGACATTGAAATAACGTTCAAATCAGTGCACAACGCGTGGTGGCTGTTACGACGCTCGCTGCGTCCTTGAAAGGGCAAAATAGGAGAAAATAATACTTTTCACATGGGTGTCATTGTTCCATTGAATAATTCTATGTTATATTTATAGCTATCAAGTTTATCTATTTATCAAAGCATAAATGAATTAAATCACCTAAGCCGCTTAGGAGCAGTAGGAAATTCAAGCCAAAAAAACACCATTCAGTTGAAACCATTTTTCATATAGAAGTTTTGGTGGTACGAAAAAGAAAAATGTTGCATAGGTTGTCCTAGAGTTGATAATCCATAATACATTTTTTCAATATTTTTGGTTTGGCCATAAAAGAGGAGTAGGCTTTAGAAAGTACCCATTTGGCGGTATTAAGGGCCGATATAAACTGAGTCAAAAGACCTTGGGATTCAAAATGTCTACCCGCTTTGTAAGTGTGCTGTCAGTATAGACCAAACACACACCTGACATATTTACGTCACACTATGGGATTTGAGCGATCGACAATATACCCATGCGGATAAGTACGGCGTTTTTTTTCAAACATAATTTAAACAAACACATTGGTGTCGATTCGGTGTGGTACAACTTATTTGACAGGACTAAACTTAATTTATGCGTTCTGTCCTTGTCTTTTCGATAAAGAAAGAAAAAGACAGGACGCTTAAAATAAGGTTAGTCCTGTCAAATAATTTAAGTCGTATTACACCGAATCGACACAATTTACTGTTATCGTTTTTAATGCAATCTGTATTTCCATGTGCGAATATAGACGGAGATAGTGTGTAAGTGAGAGGTGAATACTTCCGGTCGCCGTTTCTATTCCCAAGGTCTTTTGATTCGGGTTATACCTGTTACACCCGGGATGTGTCAAACTAAAAGCAAAGCTATTTATCCTACTTCCTACTTATATTATAAATGCGAAAATTTGAATGGATGGATGTTTGTTACTCCTTCACGCCGAAACTACTGAAACGATTAGGCTGAAACTTTGCACAAATGTAGTTCTAGACCAGTGAATAGGACATAGGCTACTTTTTATCCCATAAATCAGTTCCCGTTGGAAGGCAATGTAGTGTCAAGTTCCTATATAAAAGTGATGTACTGTTACTCCTTCACGCCGTTGAATATTAGTGGGATGGGATAGGATAGAGGCATTAGTGGGATGGGATGGGATTCGATACGACTATACAAAAACTTAATCAACGCGTGCGAAGCCACGGGCAAAAGCTAGTTGAAAATATTACCATTATGATCGATGGTAACCTTTACACTCAATACTCAATATATTTATTGCAAGCATAATGTACATTAAAGATGTTCAAACAATAATTTTCTGATCAATATGCACCCTGTGCACCTTTAACCTTATAACCTCACCTTTAACAGCTTCGGTGATATTATTCGGTGCAAAGTGGGTACACGAGTGTGTACTGTGCAACACACAGTCCATCCTAGTAAACGACTCTTCAAAGGTTTATATCGTGACGTATTTTTATGTCAAAAGAAACCTATTTTCAACAGATCACATTTGAAGGAACTCTTGCGCAAGCATTACATTACATACTTAAGAATTATTTATGACTAGCCTCTGGGCCTAGTCATTTAATTTAATGTCCACTTAGATTAATTAAAAACAACATTCAACATACAATTTTAATTAAAATAAAGTAATTGACACTATATTCCATTAATAAAAACGTGATGATTGTGGTTTATATTGCTACATAATAAAACATAAATTAAAACTAGAAGCAACAAACCAACAACAAGCCCTTATTATTGTATTTCCTGGAAACATTTAATACTAAATAGGTATAAAATATTTCTTTATTTATATATATATATATATGTTTATTATTAACTGTTTAGTATTAAATTTTATATTATGTTTAGTATTAAATGTTTTCTGATATATACAACGTGTAACAAAAAGGTGTAACCATATTTGATTGAAGAGCATATTCAGTCAATGGTATAGAACAACTTTTACTATGGAACAAATCCTGTATCTCGAATAAACAAATAACTTTTTCATAGAAAAATGCAATGCCGCTCGGCCGAAATGTATGGAAGGCAGATTTTATTTTTGAGATTTCAGGTTTGTCTCCATAGTAAAAGTTGTTCTATACCATTGACTGAATAAGCTCTTCAAATATGGTTACACCATTCTGTTACACATTGTATATATAAGGTCTTTCAATTTAAATGGAAAGTAATTTAGGAGGTGATTCAGTATCGTTAGTACATCACATTCCACTGCAAAGCACTTTTTTTGCGCAAACTTTTTTTTCACTTCTCAGTACAAAGTGGTCCGATCAGCTGACTCAGTTTGTATGGACCAGTGAAGAAATAGTTCGCGCAAAAAAAGTACTTTGCAGTGAAATGTGATGTATTAACAATACTGAATCACCTCCTAAATTACTTTCCATTTAGATTGAAAGACTTTATATACAAGGTGACTTTTTGATCACCGTCTAAATTT
Organism: Ypsolopha sequella; assembly: GCA_934047225.1. Classification (NCBI taxonomy): domain Eukaryota; kingdom Metazoa; phylum Arthropoda; class Insecta; order Lepidoptera; family Ypsolophidae; genus Ypsolopha; species Ypsolopha sequella. Next base: position 2,189,533 of record OW204002.1, on the reverse strand, counting down.
ACACTGGAGGCTTAATAAGTGATCAGTATTTTGGATCAGTAACAATTTTTGTGAAATTCGTAAATTGAAATTTCGGCTTCCCATACAAATTCAGTTCCACTCCCGAGTGAATCACTATGGGGAGTCGAAATTTCATTTTACGAATTTCACCAAAATTGTTATTGATCCATGATACTGATCACTTACCAAGCCACCAGTATGAATTTGGACGATGATCAAAAATTCACCTCGTATAATCGGATAACGATTTATACTATATCAGTTACTTTGATTTAGTCAGCGTTTTTCATGTAAGTAAGCGCTGCAAAAGCGGCTTTTATAAAGACTTTATTCCGAAGGGTATATGTATGTTTTCTGCTATAGACTATAAATGTGAATTACGTATCCTTTTTTTAAAATACCGCGTCAAAATACGCTACGACTTTTTTACCAATAGAAAATATATTTACTACGTATTGATATAATATTTAATTTGTCTAAGTTACTACGTACACTTGTTCAACACATAATCGATTTGTAACAAAACATCAGTAAATGTAACTAAAAATAAATAAACGGTTAAGTTTACTGACCATTCTGGTATTATTCAGTCAGTTCATCAACCTAGGTCATTTAACAGATTTGCATAACAATTAGAAAATATTGAAATGTTTATAACTAATTGCGTCAAATAATAATGACACAGTTAGCTTTCAGAGTACCTCGACGTCGGGAACAAAGTTGCCGAAATAAACCACTTTTTAATATTTCGCGTAGTCGCACATGTTATGCAAAATATATATAGTTTCATAAGACGGGCTTGCAGGTTGTATAACGATAAGTTTGTTAACGTGGATATATTTAGTGAGTATTTAATTAGTTTTAAAAAAATATTATTGCAGTGTATCTCTGAGCATGTATAGCTTACGTTAAAAAGCTTTTTTGTAAATCTAAAGTCCATTACATGGACAAAACAGTTTTATTTAATATATTTAGAATGTTTATAACAAGTAAGGAAACTGTAGGTCTACATTATAAGAATATTTTGTGTTATGTATTAATATATAAAACTGTTTTTTGTAAATATTATATATAAATATATATATATATAAGTAAATATGTTTATTGTTAAATAGTTACTTAATTATTATTTATAGGGTGTAAGTATAATAACATATTTAGTGTACACGTATGTATGTCTACTTTTTATTAAGACTTCTCTTTTTTCAATCCGGGTTTGCTGGAAGAAATCTCTTTTTAGAGATAAGCTCGCCTATGTACATGATATATCTAAGTACTTTGTAAAAATGATGTTTTGTGTGTACAATAAAGAATATGAATTTGTTTCGTGGAAAATAAAAATAAGTAAAAAAAATTGTTCGTAATATTGCTCATTCAGCCTTGAGGTCCAATGGAGCGTTTTGGATTTTATGTGCATAGTATTTGTGTACCAGACACTTGATGAAGGCCTAAAGTACGAGTAAATATAGCTCATCCAATATCATGTTGGGACGTAAATATAGCTCATCCAATATCATGTTGGGACGTAAATATAGCTCATCCAATATCATGTTGGGACGTAAAAAGCGTCAGTGAAAAGAGGCTGTTACTAGTGTTGGCTGTTACTTGTGTTGGCTGTTCTACTGAAAAGTAGGGATGCTTGAAAACACCTCTGACACCCCCTTGGGGATATTATATCATGACGATATATGTGTAAATTTTCAAAGTGATTGTAGACGGTGTGATGGACTTTTTTAAACCAAAAAGGTATGCAAAGGTTAAACTTATCTCCTTCATATCAATGCTTATTTATTAAGTATTGGTTAGGTTTTGTTTCGTGGGCAACCCTAGTTCTAAAAACAAATAAACCAAATCGTGGTTTGTTTAAATTTAAGGACTCCAAAATTACAAAATATTATGAGAAACACTGAATTTTTTTAAAAGAAAACTGTTGGCGTGCACTTAAATTAATTGTATGTCTTAACTATTCAAATTCTAATATGTTTGCAGCCAAGCTTGCGTACTTGTTATATACTACAGTATAAAAACATCATTCCTGAAAGTGAACGAGGAAAAACTATTCCTTTAATCGGTCTTCTGCTATGTATATTTCAGTCGCACAGAACGAGACGAAGCAAACGATAAGGAACGGAAAGAAAATCTACTCGCTTTTTACCTTATGCCAGTATTTTAGTAGTAAAGTTGCACCAATTTTGTATTGGTAAGAATAAGAAGATCAGTTGGACAAGATCAGACAAAACGTACCAAACATTATTTAAAAGTAGCTAAATAAGATTCATAATATTTTATAGTCTTAAAATGCACAAACCGCATACCAAAACAATCGCATAGGTTACAAATCGTAAGCTGAACTAAGCACAGAACGAATCATGTACATAGTATAAAAAATACTTAAGGTGGTACGTGAATAAAATAGGGCTGATTTATTTCTCTGTGGAAAACATTTTTGGATAGATTTTCCTCGATAAAACTTTTTCCTCTCGTTTGACGAACAGAAATTTAAACTCATTTATATTTTATTAGATGGATTTCAACAGTATGTATTTTCCATCTTGGAAAATTTGCCAGCTACTTTAGTATTTATAAAATTAAAAAAACTTTTTCTCTTCCGCCCTGAATCCGCCCCTTCCGGATTGCGCGTTTTTTGCTTAGAGTGACAGTGACACAAATATATTTATGTACCTAGCCTCTTAGTCGACGAACTAGAACTAGAACTAGAGATCGGATCAAACCGCGCAATAACCGAGCAAGCACAAGCCTAAGTCTGCAAAGACATTACATTTTTAAAAGAACTTGAATCTTGGCTGCGCTTATCTTGGCTGCGCTTATCGGGCACATTTAGATAAGGGCACCTCTTTAATCTATGGCTAGAATTTTACTACAATCTATTCATAATATTGAAAAGTATCTAATTAAGGTTTAATGAAATATTTCTTTACTATACCTACAGGGACTTAATATAAAGTTACGGAAGCTGGCAACTGGCGATAGTACCCGTGTATACCAACAACTTGCCGTGAAAAAAAAAATAGAGAAATAGAGAAAAATAATTTAGTTGATTCATAAATTTTGTTCGGGTAGCTATGTATATAAATTTTCTATGGAACAGCTGATTTTTTTTTTCGAGATTCGACGGTTGGGTCCATCAAAAGTTGTTCGTAAGTACTACTGCCAGTTTCCCACTTCCAGCAAGCATCCCTGTTACTCCATATGCAAAAAAACTCTCAGTGCGAGAGGGACGGATTCGTGGAAAAGTAGCACAAAGTCAGTTTTTTATTGATACAAAATGTACTAAAGTTGCTATCAAAATAAAATTGCGTTTAACCAGGTCCTAGATACTGTTAAAACCCATCCAATAAAAAACAAATGCAGTCATTGTCATTCCAAATTGTCAAACCAGGAGAATTGGTGTCGAAAAAGACCTCATTTCAATAAATATTTGTATATCGAGCCAAATTTCTCCAATCAAGTTTCTGTTACGCAGATCCCTAGAAAAATATAATCAAAAATAATATACTCTTTTATCAAAATAATACATTATTTACTGAAGTAGATGTGAAAGTTCTAAAAGTGACGGTTTTTTTTCCGTAGCGCCTTAACACCCAGTATTGTAAAGGATGTGAATATAAAACTCAGATCAGTTTTCATCAAAAAAAGCTTTTAACTGTGTTATAGTACTGTTTTACAGATTTTATCTAATTTTATTAATGTAAAATAAATAGTCTACATCATAAATTAAAAGTGTAGCTCATCAAATGTACGCAGACCCAAAAGTACACTTTATTTATTTACAAAAAGCAAATGCTATTTACTTAAGCCTCATGCAATTTATTACCTTTAATAGTACGTGTATAATAAATACTAAAAATAAGTTAAAAAACAATGCATAAATATTAATAAAAACGCCACGCCATCCTGCATCAAATCACCGTGACACGGAAAACAAAAGGAAAAAAATCACACATCGCAATTGTTACGAACAGGTGGTAAGTGAAGGCAGGATAACAAAAGTAAAGTTTAGTCCCGGCGGGCACTGAACCCGGGTCCTTGGCCTCGAGGCACGGCCCTTGCCGTCTGAGCCTACGTAGGTTACAACGAACCGCACGATTTTGCGACAAACGTGGAGTAAAAACTTCTGGATATGGTTTTAAGGAAGGTAGTTTTTTACATAGCCTCCTCAATGTCTCACTGTAGCAACAATCAGCTGTAGCTCAGTAGTCAAGTCTCAGCCTTTCAATCTCGAGACCCAAGTTCAAATCCTACCGGACAAGAATGCTCTAATATATGTTCGGAATTTATGTACACACTACAGTATTTGTATACTTACCACCTGCTGAAAGTCAAATGAAATGAAATATCTTTATACATACATGTATTTATAAAAATATTTTTTATTATCCATCCATCCATCAGCCTAGTCCGTCCCCTGCTGGATAAGCCTTTCCAGGACTTTGCCACTCCCAGCGGTCATCCTGGAAGAATTGCCCATACTCACACACGCTGGGCAGGTGGATTGGTGAGGGCGGTGCCGGAACCCTCGCACCAGTGACGCCGCTGCCCGTCACCAGTCTGTTCCATATAAGGCCCAGCTTATTTTGATTATAATGTAGATATATAGGATATACTTATTATAGGTCAATTTTAATGTAATATACTTAAATAATCTATGTCTAAATGTTTTATACAATAAATAATACTATGGGGAAAACACTTTGAGGCTTGCTCTGAAAAACGTGTTTGTGCCCAAAGCATGGCGATGAGGCTTACCCCCTAACATGTAAAATCGTTGTTAAAAGAGGTTGTACGAGTATTGACTGCAACTATGACAATCCACAAGCGGAAATACATCTGACACCCCATCTATCCGGCAAAGTTTTGTTATTTTATGTATTACGTTTGTAAATGAATGGACACACAACCTCAAAACAACCCATTGTGTCACTCGGAGGTGTTTCCAAGTATGGATTATGAAATCTAAATTGCACTCTTACACACACGTTTTATCAATGATTATTACATCCCGGGTGGGGAGCCCTATCGCCGTACTTCGTGCACAAATAACCCCCAGTTTAACAAATCTACCTAAACACGCTGATTGGACACAAATACCTACGGCATTGGAACCCGCGACCTGCAAATACTAGGTCAAGACGTAAACCACAGGTCTGCACCCTCTAAAAATCACTCGATATTTACTTTCGCAATTTTTCCGCATGAGCAAAGCGAACGAAAAAAACAAACATCTGATTAGCGCTTAAAAATTATCCCATGAAAAGTGTGCCGGGCACATGTTTAGTGTGGCGTCGGCTCCTATGTCGTTCACTTTCACTGTGAATCAGCCAATCACGGCTAGCCCAGTGTCTCATTACTCACTGTACGAACCAATTATGAGCCTTTCGCCCTTTTGAGTGTCTGGTACCATTTTTGGATGACAATTTTTTAGCGTCTTCTATATACCGCTTAAGATGATGATGAATTCAGTGTAGCAAATTAGTAAATGATCATCGGATTCCAGGCTCTCAATCACCCTAGATAGCATGATTACTGTGCAGTGTTGATCATCGTCTAACTAAAGGGCCTTTATATTTTTCCGTTCGTGCATGGGCTGGGTTCAATTTGATCACCTGCCGACGCCCGGTGATCACGACATCTCTTTTGCACGCGTTGAATTTGCATATGCTATCCCGCAGTCAGTGATGAGCGGGTGATCAAACTGAACGCAGCCCAGAATGTCGAATCAATTCCACATCCAGTGTTCGCTACTCCACGGCACATCTCGCCCGTCGCCGGTCGATCTCTGCGTCGATACCAGCTACTAAATGTTAATTGGCATTTGTCCGACGTTTCGTACGGTTTTGGTTTATTTTTTAGGGTTTCGTTTCAAGAGAAACCCCTTTTAACCAAAACTATGGAAATCGTATGAAACGGGTTGGTTGGTTGGTCCATATCCAAACAATTAAGGCGAGGGTATTCAGAGAAATCTGTTCTGCTTCAACGCTTTCATTTAACATTTTGTATATCTTGTTCAGTGAGAGCGAGCCGCTCAGAAAATTTGCTATTTCGAGGTGTCTTTTATTTTATTATTTTTGAATTAGAGGCATAGGATTTTAATATTTAATTGTATTGGTATAAGTTTTATTGTCCAAAAGCCTAATATAACTCAAATGAAATGATCATAGTTTAGCCTTATCTTTGTGATTTTTAGAGTGCAAGAAAATGCAAGTAAACATCTAACGGCCGAAATTTTTGGCTCAAATATCAAAGAGTGAAAAATAATACAATAATTTTTAAATATCCAAATTTCATGGTTGAAATTGTATTTGAAAAAAGACTAAATCGGGAAAACCCCCTTACCTAATTAAAAATGTTTCTTTTGGGCTTACAATCAAAAATAGGAAGTCTTGAAGACTGAAGGTTCGGCGCATGTTTTTTGGTGTAACCTAAAAATTTGGCATTGAGGGCAAAATGATAATTTAACCCCGGGAAATACGTAAAATGTTTTACACAAAATATTTTTTACAATACTAATTTCTTGTAAACACAAGAAATATAAAATTATAAATATAATTAACTTCATACGAAAATTCGAAAAAAAAACTACAATAAATTAATATCTAAATAAATTTTAACACTGCTTTAATTAATGACAGTGTCGTTATTTCCAACGATTTAAACAAAGCAGTGTTGTTGTTTACGTAGATATTTTGTCAGTTTAGCAAATTTAAGTTTACACAATTTCAGCAGACAATTTCGCAGCAAATTTTAGATACAAAATAATAGGTCTTTACATATGGAATTGCCGAAATTTTCCTGTAATTCCTGTAATTCAAAAGCTTTTTCAATCATTTGTTTTTTGTTTGAAAGTTGATTTCAAGGTTTTCAAGGTTTAATTATAAAAATTCAACCTTCAAAAACAGTTCGTCCTAAATGCCATTCATTTCCATGATGTGATTCATAATATTTTTTTACTGCTGACACTTTTCAAAAATGTAATTAATGTTGCTGTTAGCTTAATCTTGTCTTGGTCATAAACAAAATAAATTATATAATTTGGATTTATCTTTCCTAAGAAAAATGCTAAAATGTTAGAACTGAAAATTGAATTTTCATCAAATTCTCTATAGAAAACGGCAATTTCATATGTAAAGAAAAGACCTAATACATACTCAAATCTCGCTGCTTGAAAAGAAACGTCTGCACTCCTTGTTTTCTTAAACAAATTCGATAAAAAAAATAATATTGCTAAGATAGCTAATAACATATAATGATAATTTATTTTAAAATTAAAAGAAACGTTATTAAATCTATTAAATCTCTGTAAGTGGTACTTACCATAATTCGCTGGCTAGTTAATTATTTTTGGGTTCATTTAACCTTTAATCTGCCAGCAATAAATAAAACAATTGAATCCAATGTGTCTGTAGCGTAGATCTATGCTTAAGGTTAATGATGACCTTTTAAAAACCTAACATACATGTTTGATAAAACATAGGTTTTCCGAGAAACTTGTCGATAAAGGTGATACCTACCACGTCTAGACGCGAAGTTGAGTCATCCGTAAATCTTTTAAACCTATGGGCTTGGAAACCTGATATTTTAAAATACGTTGAGTACCTAGATAGAACTAAATTGTAGAGCCTTCTGTATGTCATAATAAAAGTATAAGAACCCAGAGGATCTACTTTCTAATTATGTTTCGAACTCTTCGCATTACAATTTTGAAAAATTACTTTAATTATATGCGTTTCAAAGTTTAGGGGTAAGAAATAAAATTCAACGTCAATAACAACGTTATTTTCAACGTCATCAAATTTCTGACGTTAAATAATAAAATATAACCTACTACTAAAACAAGGTACTACTGTTTAGTCCGAAAAGGATCTGCCCGCGACAAACAGATCCAAATATACTCATATATTTCAGATAATATATTTGGTACGTTTTATTACTGTACTTAAGGCACAAGTACACTTTTTCAGGACATGTATGTTTTATCAATGGGCGCCGCTGGTTCCAGAGTCATCCGTAAATTAATCTTACAAATAACGATATTTCTCTTAAATGAGTTGTTTTACAATTATAAAAAAAATGTATAGTGTTATTTAAAGTACAAGGAAAAAAAAATATTTTTTTCAAAATAATTTTTGCGTTAAAAGAACACTATGAAAATATTGTTCAAAGTCAAGCTGTTTTAAACTAAAATTAAGTGAAATTGGTTTTTTCTTTTAAACAACTCATGGTTTATGGTTCTTCCACCAAAATACAAAGAAAATATATTATATAGCTTAGAAAAATCATGTATAGATTTTTTTTAACGACTATCGCGTCCATGTGAAAAGTATTATTTCCTCCTATTTTGCGCTATCCGGAGACCCTTCGACGTTATAATGCAGTGCGCGCTGATATTAACATTATTTCAATATAGTTTCTGTCGATATTTGTACCGACATAGGTCGACTCAAGGTCGTTGGCAACTACCCGCCCTTTAAAAGACGCTACTGCGAAAATATTGGCAGTTTTTGGATTCCAACTATAAAATTTCGATAAATTATTATAGCATTATAGATGATTAATATAGATTATAAAAATCTATAAGCATTATAGATTTTTGGGGCATTTTTCAAGATTTCTGTATAGAATAAAAAAGGTACCTAATTCAAGAACTTTCATTCGATAAAAATAATTATTATTATTAAAAGATGTCTTCAAACACTTTTTTTGTCCTCGTTTGACGAATACGCATCATGTGTCCAGAAAATTTGGTAGAATGTAATTTTGCTAGCAATTTTAGATTTGGTAGAATGTAATTTTGCTAGCAATTTTAGATTTGGTAGAATGTAATTTTGCTAGCAATTTTAGATTTGGTAGAATGTAATTTTGCTAGCAATTTTAGATTTGGTAGAATGTAATTTTGCTAGCAATTTTAGATTTGGTAGAATGTAATTTTGCTAGCAATTTTAGATTTGGTAGAATGTAATTTTGCTAGCAATTTTAGATTTGGTAGAATGTAATTTTGCTAGCAATTTTAGATTTGGTAGAATGTAATTTTGCTAGCAATTTTAGATTTGGTAGAATGTAATTTTGCTAGCAATTTTAGATTTTTTGTATATAAATAAAAGACACAACTTTTTTCTATTTTGCCTCGTATTTTTCCTTCTCACACTGCGCGTTATACCGCTTAGAGTGACAGTGACCATTGAAAAAATTCACACCTCAGATAGATAGATAGATAACTTCTTTATTGCATTTCCACAGCATTACACAACAAAGAAAAGAAAAAATACACATTTTACAATACAAAAACAAAAAACACAACTAAAACTTATAAATACTCGTAATTTAAGTGCTGTGGTAGTGGAAAAGGCCCTCAACTCAGCATAATGCAGAGGCAAGCTACTGCGCTGAGTTTCAGTTGAGGCCCGTTTGCAAAACCGACCTTATGCAATATACAAAATAAGGTGAACAATTGCTTAAAGCCGGTGGCAATATTAAAGTTAAAACAAAAACAAAATTTCTACCATTAGGTAGACTATAAAACCGTACTTTGCCGTAGAACGTAACGTTCTAACTAAAAAACTTGTAAATATCTCTTCGCGTCCCCGAACATAGACGCTCCAATAAGCGATATCAGAATATTGTATTCTGGTACAAATTGTATATAATATTTTGCAAATGAGTACCTAAGTCGCGAAGTATGCAAACTTACATAAACCTTTTCTATTTTGCTTGGTTATCAATCAATATGATGATGTATTTAAGTTGTAGCTACAAAATAATTCTGATATACATAGTAATAAAATACCCATTCATATTAGTTTTTTTTTTTTGTGAAAAAAGAGCTAGGGTTAAATGGTTTATTATCATTAAGGCGTTATAATATGCAAAAGTACCGCCACTTAAAAATAAAATCATTTCTTACTTGCTAGAACAATTATTGAAAATCTGCTCAATTAAATGTCCAGAAATAGCAATGAACTATTTTTACATAGAATAGTTTTCATAGACAACGTCTTCAATGAGCTAAAATTTAAGTTTTTGCTAAAAACATCCGCTTTTTCTAGCTGTTATAGACGTGGTTTCTGAACAATGTTGCTATGTAAAAATAGTTCATTTATATTTCTAGAGATTTAGTTGAGCAGATAGAAATTTTTTTTTTTCTAATTTTTTGCATGTTTTTATGCCTTAACTGTTTGTATTGTATTTTGATTATTATCGAGGTCTATCTTTAAATTAAAGTTTGCTGCTCAGTCTATTTTAACAAATGTCAAAAGAAGCAGATGTCAAAAGTTAAAGCTGTCAAAATGTGGCATATATCCAAAGTTACAGATGTCAGAAGCGACAGATGTCAAAAGTAAAAAAACATTCCAGAGCCCTCGTACTATAAACTTTTCCGGGATATTTTTGTCTTTGTTAAATTTCTGTGAAATCGGTTTAGTAGTTTTATCGTGAAAATGTAACAAAGAAACTCACTTTTGTTTTTATAATATTATTGAATCATATTTGGATTTGGATATGAACCTTAGAACTTAAATTAGACGAATTTGTCGAAAAAATATAAGTTTTATGTATTCCTTGTCATAAAACACTCAAATAAAGTTATCAAGCCGATTTCTGTAAAATCGAACTAAAAGATTTTAAGTTTATTCACTCAATAACATTTTCTCCAAGAATAACACACTTGTAAGAGGGTGAAGTAAAATCTCCACCCTGATAAAGTAAACCAAAATGAAGTAGCACTCCGACTCAGTCACTACTTACATAGAAATCGCATTAGGTACTGAGCGCTGAAAAAACATCAACCTGTATGTTCAGAAAATTGAGAAAACTTAGCTTGCGCAGTGACAACAACTATTTTGGGATTTTTACAGAAATTCAATTTTCAAACATATCTCACTTTATTTGAAAATCCGATAGCGATTCAAAAGCTTTCTAAATTTATTAGGCTAAGTTTGTCAATCGCCAGATAAAATAACAGAATTTCTATTCTGAAATCTATATTTTAAAAAGAATATTCTGACTTGCTGACTGATCTATCAACGTCCAGACCAAACTGCTGGACCTAGGAACATGAAATTTGGACTGTAGATTCCTTATATGACGTAGATTACCGTTAAGAAGGGGTTTTAGGAAATTCCCACGAGATCGAGAGAAACGGGCAGACGAGCAACACTGCGTGTTGGTAACCAGGCGTCCGCTAGTGCTTTATAAGATTTTTAGATTTAGATTTTCTTTATTAGGATTTCTAGTTGTTAGTAAGCCTTGAATATAATCACAATTCAAACTTAATTAAAAGATTAACTTCTAACTTATTAAAGAAATCACAGCATGCAAATGATTAATTTATCTCGCCTTATATAATAAATGTTAAATGTTATATACAACGTGTAACAAAAAGGTGTAACCATATTTGAAGAGCTTATTCAGTCGATGGTATAGAAAAACTTTTACTATGGAGCAAAGTTTGTATCTCGAAAAAAAGAATAGAAAAATGCAATGGCGCTCGGCCGAAATGTATGGAAGGGCAGATTTATTTTTTGAGATTTCAGCGTTGACGCCATAGTAAAAGTTGTTGTATACCATTGACTGAATAAGCTCTTCAAATATGGTTACACCTTTCTGTTACACGTTGTATAATGAAACTGTAGTTCAGTACAGTTACTGTACTGGCTACCTATAACTTTGATTTAAATAAATGTTTATTATGTGTAATAAAAATAAATTTTAACATCTGCCATACGATAAATAAATAACTAAATTTTGCTTGATATGCTAATTATTCAACTCCAGTGACGATACACCTTGGTAGTTCTTCGTAAAGGTTATAATGAGCGTTTTTCCTTATGTCGAATTTAGTGTTAAATTAGATTCCTAGAATGTCGTATTCTTTAGCAACAGAATCAAAGCAAAATTTGAACGGATTCCAAACAAACTTTGACATTGATTGCTACGAAACCTCAGAATACGAAACACATTTTATCTATGGTGACATCGAAAGCGCCATCTGGAGGAAACCTAAGAACTAAGAAAAAAAAAACAACGAGATTATAAATTTTAAAAGTCCTAATATAAATGTGTCCTCCCTGAATCTTACGTTTTCTGGGAAAATAAATTATTAGTACCTACATCTTGAACTTACAAGTGCTTACTTGAATTAAATATGTATGGATAAGAAAAATTTACTTGGGAAAATAAAAAATAAAAATGTATTTTCGGGCAGAGTCACAGAGATACATACTTACATCCTTTACTTTTTTATTTTAGTGCTGGAGAGTTATTCAAAAAAATTTTCACGTTTTGCTGCTTCCTTTATTTCAACCGTCACGCTGTAAAGTGTGTTCTATTTTTAACCGACTTCAAAAAAGGAGGAGGTTTTCAATTCGACTGTATTTTTTTTTACCGACTTCAAACAAGGAGGAGGTTCTCAATTCAACTGTATTTTGTTTTGGCGTTGTTTCTCCATAACTCCGTCATTTCTGAACCGATTTGAATAATTCTTTTTTTGTTTGGAAGAGTGTACTTCCAGGTAGGTCCCATTTTGGGTTTGGTTATGATTCAAAATTCAAAAAGTTTATTTTGCAAAGTATGTATATATAATACACGTTTCACAAGTCAAATTTTAATCTTATAAAAATATATGTAATAAAATAATAAATGTACATGAACTACTTAGATTAAATGTTTATTTAATTTATGTAGCAATATATATACGATTAAAATTATAGGTAAAATATTAGTATACAAGGTGAAATCCAATCAACCGCCCGAACCCATACCGGAGACCCGGCCAGGGACCAGGAACAGGTTCAATGATCACCAACCGAGCCCCCAGCACGAATCCAGGCAGCCGACCAAATACCATCCTATATACTACATAGTAATAGGTTACATATATAAATACATGCCTACCTCCGCCCATTCGATTAGTCTTGCTAAGAAGAACGGGCAAGAAACTTGGCAAGATCATGTGTTTTTTTTTTAACATAAACTTATACTATACATCAAATTACTTATATCTACTTTAACCAAGGGATAAGAAAATACAAGACATGATCTGATTAAAGTCTTCAGAGATAGGCAGTGGAACTCTTCAGAAAATGACAGCATACCTCTTGAAATTGAGGTAATCGCTTTGTACCTGGTTCAGCACGTACGATACAGCAATATAAGAACGCCAACTTCTAGATAGCATAACGTTTCAGAAAGAAAGAAGTCGGCAAAAGTGTTGCTTCGGTACCATCGGTCTTTATAGAATTATTATTAACTTTTTAGTGAATGACTGCTGTTACTACTGAAGTCGGTTACTATTTATTTGTTAAAAGTTCATTTTATTAAACTTATCAACGGGTTATTATATGAATGAAAAACCTATGTACCTAATATACTTTATAATTACCTAACTAATGTACGTTAAAACAATGAACTTTCCGTGACTCACGTTGTCAATTTAAAACTTAAAGCTGCGGCCTAAAGTTATCAGCTCCGAAAGCTTTTTCGTTAAAAGTTCAATTAGTAAATTTTGAAATTTGATTTCAAAGTTTCATGGGACCCGTCCTCTTAAAGGCTTAAGCTCTGCGGTAACGAAATTTTATTAAATAAAGTTGCCTTTAAATTTTATGAAGAGTAAACTTTTACTTATGACTATGACTTTACTTTTATATTTTTAATGTATTTTATTGAATGGATTCAAGTGATGGTTTTTGGTTAAATACTATATCTACAAATTCAATATATATTTTGAGCCAAATTAAAACTACCGAAAACGATAGCCTAAGTTTAATACAAAATTATATAAATATGTACATTCATTTTTGTATCATAAGTACAATTTATTGCATTAACTATTTGAGATCTCTAGCTGTTATTACTTCATAGTTAGTATTATTCATTCATTCATTCATTTATTCATTTTTAATTATTTAAAAGTAATTTAATGAAAATAAACAATTAAAACACAATTTAATACTATATTTTGCCCCCTTCTATAGAAGGAGCCCCTTCTTCAGGCAAATAGAAATTATAATGATATAATCGATAAGTAAAACTAAAATGATAAAATAAATAAGTTTTATTTTTTACAATAAATTATGTCACATATTTATATTTACCTCATGACGACTTTAAATGTAATGTTATTTATTGATAGGCACTTAAATAACATAAATAAAACTAAATTATAAATAATACTCAAATAAACACTAACTACAAAGAAAAGAAAATAAAAAGTAGCCTAAATTAATAATTAATTTCGTTATTTTTTGACATTCATTATATTTTATTTCGTTGTCTGAAGCAAATTAAAGATGAAATTGATTTAGTATGTCATATAAATATTATATTACTGCATAAAAACAACTCGATAATTCAATAATAATGAGTATCGATGCTACTTACAAGATTTTTCCCCACCAGCCCCACATTTCATATTAAAAGGGCCGTCAACATCGACAAGAGCTCGCTAACCATCGTTTAGCAATCCTCGATTGCTAAACTGATATTATCTTAGCACGATTAATGGTTGGGCCCTTTATCCAATGTCGATAAACCGGCCACCGACTAAACGTTTTAACCCTCAACGAAGCACAAGCAAAACTATGCCGAACAACCAAACGCTAAGCTTCAAATTCCTATGCAAGTTTCAGCTTAAATAATTCCCCTGTAGTTTCAAATGAAATTGAGTTTTATGGTCTCGGAGGCAGAGTTTGTTTTGGAATGGAATAGAAATAGTTAGTAATAGTCTATGTTGCAGTAGGTTGTAAGTCCTTTGGGGACAATAGATAGGTCCGCATCCGATATATCTTCGGATACGAGACAATTTAAGGAATAACTCGAATATTAGATGGTAGTGGGGCCCGTAGGTGTGCTATCTTTATTGCTCAGGTCAACGCAGGTTTTAGTTAACTGTTTTCTTCAGTTAGTCGTTAATTTTAATTTATAAAGGTATCAGACGTTTGAGGTAGAAGATACTTAGTTTATAGCACGTAATTTGCGTTTTTAATAACTAAGAAGCCCTTGAAAATGAATTAGGGATGGTCGTCATGACGCAAACAACTCAGTTGTGGGCGTGGCCAAATGTCATGCTGTTTCATTATGCTATAAAGTGAGAGCTCCATGAAACTTGCGAGGACAATACAATCGTGCCGATTTCATCGCGGGCGCAAAACTGACAACTTGTTTTAGGAGAAACCATTTTTGGCAAGACTGTGGACGTTTTGAAACATAATTTTTGATTATTATTAATCGCAATCTAAAACAATAAAAGCACATTCGGCTTCTGTTTTGGTAAAAAACCGTTAAATTTACGTCCTTTAGAGATTTGTTGTTAACTATTTAAATTACACGGATTTTAGTTTGTCTTAAACATAGATCTAGATAATGTTAATGGACTTAGCCTAAAATATTATAATAACATTTCATAGACACCCCAAAATGTGGTGACAGAGTTTGTATGTCAGTTTGCGCGTAACTATGCCTCTTAAAATTCGAAACCGGTTGGGTACAAAATGTTGATAAAGTAAAAATATTTGTGAAACTAGGTACAAGAGTGTTTTCTTCAAGAAGAAACTTATTCGTTTTGAAAGTATGGCGTGACGACAAAAACTGCATAGTTTATCAACAGATTAGAGTCAGCTAATAAAGGTATTTGAATCAGTAATATGTTTGATATGGAATATGCAGAAAGCTGTATTTTTTTTATCAAAGAATTATTTGTATATAATCTCGAAAGAAACAACAGATTTCCATCTGCTACGATCATGATACATTCATAATTTATAACACCCATCTTTACCTTCCTTCACATACAATTAAGTCATGCAAGCTCTTCTTTTCCGGTTGCTTTTGATTTTTTGATATGCTCCTTTGTAGAGTTCCGTACCCAAAAGGGCAAAACGGAACCTTATTAATGTCAATCTGCTGTCCATCCATGCGTAGTTCGTAGACTCTAGGTCTCTAGCTCGTATACGAAATTAAATTAAATAATTTTTCAACGGACCTACACCTAAAAAAATCCTGTCAAGTGCTAGTAGGTCTCACTCTCTGAGTGTTCTGTAGCATTCTTATAAGTAAGTAGACCGTTGTGTAAAATTTTAACACACATACAATTTTATTTTGATTTTTATCTCTTATTGGTGTAGGACGCCACTTGTGTCGACACATTGGCGGCGTCCTACATCCAAGCGACTGCCGCTAAAGCTGGTGCTGCGGCAGCCTCAGCAGAGGACTCCAAAAGGCGCAAGTATGTAGATCTAAGTTCAGACTATATATTTGCGCCTTTTGGAGTAGAAACTTTAGGGCCGTGGGGTCCAGCCGCGAAGCAGATGTTCAAGGAAATATCTTCGCGACCGGTCAACGTTTCAGGGGACCGGAGGGCTGGGGCATACCTCGGACAGCGTCTTAGCTTAGCTATCCAACGAGGAAATGCTTCCAGCCTTTTGGGGACCCTGCCGATCGACGGCGGTGATTTAGAAAAAATATTTTATATTGTTTAATTTATAGGTAAGTTTTTCTTAATTTTTTTCTTGTCTACAACAATCACGTATTCATTTTTTATTGATATAGATTGATAGTTCATGCATGATATTATTTATTGACATTATTGTGACAATGTATGTTATTTTATTGTATTATTGAAAAGATTTGAATCTGTAGAGGTAAAAAAAAAGTGATGAGTTGTGAACCCTATCGCCGTTTTTCGGGCACAAATACACGCTTTTTAGGGCATGCAGATTTCCTTACGATGTTTTCTTTACCGTTATGCAAGTGGTAACTAAGAACAAATACTGTACACATAAATTCCGAAAAACTCATTGAACATCGCATGCCCGGCCGGGGATCGAATCTGGATCTCAAGATTAGGAGGCTAGCGTTTTATCCCTGAACTACCGCTGTTCAATGATTGCCAGAATTGTTGGCTAAAATTATTTTATCGATAACTAAAAACTTCACCTTATTTATATTAAATATTTTATTTCAGTGAATAAATGAATAATTAAATTATATTATACATTTTATGACAATTATTTTAGCTTTTGTGTGACGGTTTAGAAAAGTTAGATTCAAAAATGTAATACCCTCACTCTTACACATTTGGCAGCTTTTTTTCTGCTTTATATGTATCAAAACAAAAAAATTGTTATTCAATTGACGAATATTGAAATGAAAACGAAAATAGGCAAATATAATATTGGTAAACCTTTTCTATTATTAAGGTAAACACAATATCGCCAGAGGAGTTACATGCATAGGAATTGACGAAGTTTGTACAAGGACCGACGAGTTTTGATCCGTTCGAGTGAAAGTTTTGTTATTTCTTTGAAACTTGAAAATGGTTTCTTGTTTCAGAATAAAATAAGTGCAGGGAAAAAGACAAATTAAAACTCCGTCTAGTGTAAAACCGTTATCTCTACCAGGGTTCCGTATATAATAAATAACGTAATGTTTTTGGATATAATTTTTTTTGCTGTTGCTTTTGCCTTAACTGTACAAGTTAAACTGAAGAAAGAAAATAAAAAGCGGTTGAAACGACAAAGAGCACACACAATATTTGTAAATTATAGAATTTAAAATATCATAATATCTCCAATTCATGGACCAAAAATCCTAAACAAAAACCTCTTTTTTTGGTTTAAATGCTTTTTATAAATGGCGACCGATGTATGGATTCCATCATTTCGCGCGCATTTTCGTGCACACATTTTTGAACTTTACTTAAAAGTATGGACTACCCTAACAACTTTTTTATTAACTGTCCAGCACAATAAGTCCAATGTTAAAGTCTTTATTTCCTTTTGATAGAGGCGATTATATGTTGGCTCTTTGGCCTCTTGTTCTTGGACGCGTAATACTAGTGACAAATTGGAGTGTTTTTAGCTAATACTGAAATATTTTGTAGGCAAAAGTATTGTCTTCATATTTCTATTACCCAATTTTGAAAAAAAAATCAACTTGGGCCCTTAACCGCATTCTTCTATGGAACATTAAAAACAAAAAATATAGATAAGAAATATATTTTTTTAACAAAAATACATATATATCTTAAGACATTGCTTATAAATATGTTGATTTAATAAAATACCAACAAACAAAGGTATTTTTTCCAAAGAACCCTTGAAAGTCTGGGGTTCTTCATGTTCTAGGGTCAGGTTCATCCTTAAGTCAGTGTCCGTAATCATAATCCGGATCTTTGGATCATAAAAGCAAAACCGATCTACGCCAAGGGAAGTAGTGGTAGCGCAGTCGATAGGACAAACTTGAGAGCCGCCCTATCGGTCGAGCATGTATAAATAATTCTTCAAAATGTATGAGCCTACTGTTTGTACAACTGCGACTTGCTGAACGGTTAATGATGGGACGAAAAGAAGATGAGTGAGGCTTGACTGTTTCAGTTCCTGTATTTTTTTTTATTATTTAATAATATTTTTTTGAGAAAATATGTGTCGTTTTAATGTGATCAAGTCTTCAAAACACTTGCTCTCATGTTTTGTTAGGGTTTTGTACCCAAAGGGCAAAACGGAGCCCTACTAATGTCACTCCGCTGTCCGTCTGTCCGTATGTCCGTATGTCACGGGTCTTTAGCTCTTAAACGGAATGAGATAGCTAGAGACCTGAAATTTTGATGTTGTGTAAAATTTTTACCAAAAACCGAGTATTAAATTAAAAATAAAATATAATTTTTCAGGGAGCCTCGTACACGAAAACGGAGCCCAAAAAATAATTTTTTTTCTTCCCCGAAATCATCAAATAATCATCATTGTCTAGAACTTATTAAGTAGAGTGTTAATGAATTTTATATTCTTTTTTCATCTACAAAAATAAAGAAATGGGACGTTATCAAAATTGTAATTTTTAGACCATTTTTGTTACGGAGTCTATCTCAAAGACCAAAATAGTTGGGAATATGTTATTTCTGTACGTTATGTACCATTATATTGTATTTAAACAACCAATACTGAAAACGCTGATTTATGATATAGTTTTAGGGTTACATCCCCGAATACTCAACTAACATAGTTTTGCAGTTTTGTTTAATACAATTTGTATGTAGTGATAAATTTGTAATTTCTGTTCAAATTTTTGAAGTACATATATTAACCAATTTAAATGACACGGAACCCTCTGGGCGCGAGTCCTACTCGCACTTGACCGGTTTTTATTTATTTTCGTTGTTCCTATGTAATTAAAACGTTAAGCCTAAAAAATCACATCCCGGCAAAATTGGACAATAGCTTAACGGAAGTCGCAATATTCAATTTTCAGTTTTATCCATTCAACAGTCATGTATTAAGTCCCAAAAAACCGGAAAATTATGTATCCACTTAGAGAAGTTAATGTACTAATTATCAAGGATCAAGATTAGATAAACATCCACCTGTCAACTGTCAAGATAACATAAAAGTAAAACAAGCGCATATTTGTACAAGGTATCCTTCACGAATTATTCATTCTGATCAGAAAAAGGTAAACTCTTTCGGGTACCGTCACCAATACCGTCATTTGATGTAGGTATACTTACGGTAAATATTAGTTGATTCTAGATACAAGGAGAGTAACATAACATAACATTAATACTTGCGATTGTCGGCACTGGTTTAAACTTGGATAACAACATGATGAATAAGTACACTTGCACTCGTTTAACAGTTTATAAGCTTATTTAACCCGACCGGTTTCGGTTTTACACCATCATCAAGGGTGATCAAGGGTTTAGTTAGACTGATTGGATATTATTCCGTGCAATACATGATATAGTGATAAGTGATATAGTCTATATTATATATTGCACGGAATAACATCCAATGAGTCTAACTAAACCCTTGATTATGCTGTAACACCGAAACCGGTTGGGTTAAATAAGCTTATATTATACTGTGAAACGAGTGCAAATGTACTTATTCATCATGTTATCATAATATAACTCACAATAATTGTTTCTGTAAAGTAAGAAATTACTTTTTTTTGTATTCTTATTATATTTATTTTTATATTGGCCAATGTTGACATAATAATATACCAAGACAAGCTATATGTTTAGCTTGAATTTAGTATGCATTTGCAGAATTACCCGATGATTCCAGAAAAATGTTTCTCACGGAACCCTCAGGGCATAAATCCCCGCAGAGTAGAGTGCCTAAAGTAGAGTTTTATAATAATTATTAAAACATGTTTTTTTTTTCAATAAATAACTTTATTTTATGTTGAAAGAAATACGTACTTACGGACAAAACGTTTATGTAGTGATACCATACAGACCTACCAAGTATTATACCTACTTGCGACAAGCTAATTAAATTTGTTATACTTTTCATACTGGATATCTTTTCTTATTTAATTTTGTAAATTATTAAAAGACTAAGTAGAATTATTGATTTTCAACAAAAATTTATTAACAATTGAATTACGGTAACATTATTCAAATTCCAATTCAAATAGTTTATTTTGCAAAGCAAAATATACACTTTTTACACGTCAAATTTAATCTGATAAAGAAAATATATGTAATAAAATAATAAATGTACATGAACTAAATTAAAGGTTTATTTTATTTACGATTAAAATGATAGGTGAAATATATATTATACAAGGTGAAATCCAATCAGCCGCCCGAACCCATACCGGAGACCCGGCCAGGGACCAGGAACAAGGTTCGAATTAACACTTCGATTGTATTGAGAATTTTCATATTTTATTAGATTTAAGAGATATTTTGTAAAATGATTCAAATAAATACTCAAAGAGTTAGTTACAAACTAAAGCTGACCAATCCAGTTGGATTAAACAAAAATATCTTCACGTCAGTAACTGTTATAAAACATCAAATACGATTTCATTACGTCTGTCATCCACTGCTTCTTAGTAAACTAGACAAACTAAGACCGGATGTTGTGAGTAGTAGATAAACTTTTTGTCCTACTAAAGAATAGATTAGGGTTGCTACCTACGAAAAAGTTGACACGTTTTTGGAGACTTAAGTATAGAAAAAGTACACTACAACTGTAAGTAGTAAATAAGTTCCAGTAGGTTGTATAGGATTGATAGGACTGGTCAAACCGGTCAAGTGCGAGGAGGACTCGGGTCTTGAGGGTTTCGTATTTATCGTTTAAAAGTTCTGCCATGAGAGAAAACACTATGTCGTAAGTGTAATAAAGCGTACTGTTTAAAGTGTTATAATTTAAAACATTAAAATAGAATGATTGCTAATAGATATATGCTTGTCGTATGTTAAGTTCCTTTTATACCAAAATAAGTTCCTGTTTAGTTTCTTTACTTTTTTCCAAATAAATATTTTCTCAGCGTTAACAAAAGTTTCATTCCCACTATCCATTATAATATTATATAATTATTATCTATCCATCCATCTATTCATCTATCTATTTAGGTATCCATTCATGTATCCATCCATCTATTCATCTATCTATTTAGGTATCCATTCATCTATCCATCCATCTATTCATCTATCTATTTAGGTATCCATTCATGTATCCATCCATCTATTCATCTATCTATTTAGGTATCCATACATGTATCCATCCATCTATTCATCTATCTATTTAGGTATCCATTCATCTATCCATCCATCTATTCATCTATCTATTTAGGTATCCATTCATGTATCCATCCATCTATTCATCTATCTATTTAGGTATCCATTCATCTATCCATCCATCTATTCATCTATCTATTTAGGTATCCATTCATGTATCCATCCATCTATTCATCTATCTATTTAGGTATCCATTCATCTATCCATCCATCTATTCATCTATCAGCCTACATTTATCCACTGCCTACCCAGAGCGCGTCACTTAGTACGATCCTCGTGAGATCTTGCATCTTTTCATTCATCCCATCACTATCAGTTTATCGATAAAAATAATTCCTATGCGTTACGGGGCTCTTGAAACCCCGTGTTATATGCGTTACGGGGATAAAAGCACCCCGTACTTTTTTTTATAATTTCATCAGATTTTATGATACATATGTGCGGAAAGAGCATATTATGGCATATTTAGTACCCTTTTTGATGGTAAAATTAAAATTAAGAAAAATAATAATTTGAAACGCATTATAATGCAAGTTGGGATTTGGGACTGCCGCAGTGAACTTGTTAACCGAGTACAAAATAATTTTCAAAGTCGATTACTAAACTAAGCTTGCAAAAACAAACAAAAACTTGCAAATACCTTCAATATTTTACGAAATATTGTATTACCCCATATCAGCAGTAGGTCTATCATGAGTTTAGCCTCGATACTCACTAGCGACTACGTAAAATATTTATATGAAAAATGGCACAGCGCCCCTAGCGGTTCACGTGAGGAACCAGAGTTTCCAATACATAATATTTTACGCAGCCATCGCCAAGGCAATTTAGACCTCTTTAATTTTCAGCAGTTTCAATTCAAGAGTAAGTCTGTACTCCTAGTAACTCTTATAAAGTTTCAGTAGCCATGTCTCATACTAAAACTATGTATATTTTGTGTATTGGGAAATAATATTACTCAAATCTGGCATCCCTAATACCTAGAACAAACTTTAGGAAGAGTTTTATACGCCTAGTTCTGATAACTCAACACATTTAGATTCAGTATTCAACGTTTTGGAACGATCTTCTACGAAATGATAAATTTGAATTGATTTGGTATTTTAACGTTTATTTATGGTTTAATAAATTGAAATTACAAATATTTTTTAACTTTCATGAAATTCTTTTTAGTGTCTCGATTTCACTATTGTTGCGTGCAAATAAAACTTTACAAAATATTGACTTTTATTAGTAGGGATTCTTCTAACAGTTCTCTTTGTTAGAACTACAAGTACGAATGCAAAACGCTTAGAAGCCGTGCTAAAATTAATTGCCAATATATTCAAATTCAAATACAATTTATTTGCGATTTTAAGTTTACAAATGATGTTTAAAATTAGATACAATGTCACGTGACAATCTTGACATACAAAACAATAAAACAATTTACATAGATTTAAATTTCATGAATAATTTTATTACAGACAAAACAAATTAAGTGCACACCAAACTGTTATAAAAACAAATAATTTTAAAAACGTTAACACCTTCATATTAAAATTTCAACGTTTTTCCAACTTAAAAAGAAATAATTAACACTATTCATAACATAATCTAATCCTAACACAATTTATCTTTGCATAAATAAAATTATTATTTTACACCATTTGCCATTGTCATGGCTGATGGAATACCTAGTATTTCTGTAATATTTAAATAAATTATGCAAATACTATAATGTGTAGATTATAGTTCGCTTTCTTTTAACTTTTTAATTGTACAGTGAATTGGATTAGTTTGCAATGTTGTGCAAGATTTTTGATAAATAAAAAAGTTTTTTTTTTTTCGTTCAGTAAAACGAGTACAAGCTATTTTGCAAAGAAATATTTTGAGGTACATACACTCATTAACTTTGATCATATTAGTAAAGTGGTCTCCAGTTCTACACAAAGTGACCCCAAAGTCCTATCTATAGATGTGGACAATGTTCTGAGATGTGGACCACAATACAGAAATCTTGCATTGCCAATCTGGATTCAGATTTACTAGGGTTGTCGATTTTACAGGTTTAAATTTTGGCAAGACTGTATAATGTAAACATTACATAAAATAACGAAAATAATATCAAAACTATCTATCTTATAACTAAAAATCAAACAAACTGAAAAAAAACCTAATGAAACCTATGAAAAATATGAAATTCATGAATTTTCTTCCTTGAAGTTTGTTATTCTTGACGCTCCGTGACTCCAGGAGGGTCGACATTATGTATTGAAAAATTTATTTATTATTTTTATTTCCATTCTAAAGATCAAGATAAAAAGTAAGTTAATTTATAATGTGACAAGCAGACGCCCCCAAGCGTTGCTCGCGTGGATCCTGTTTTTCTCGATCTCGTGGGAATTTCCGGAAACCCCTTCTTAGCGGATTTACATACAAGATAATACAAGAAACCATCAGTCAAAATAAAATTTTCCTAGGTCCAGCCGTTTGTTGTTTAGTCAGTTAGTCAGACAGACAGGGTATTATGTAATATGTACTAGATATATGTAAAAAGAAACCATAATACTTCTAAACGAATTACATTTTTTGCAAAAGCTTACAGATCAGAAGGGCCAGCCTTACCCCTAGATAATCCGACTCTATTAAGACGATATCATCGCAGAACAATTGCTATGCAATCTCACAGGGAATCGACTTCGAACAAATAGATTTTATTCTCGACCATAAATATTTATAGCTTATGCCAGCCAGACTGATTAATCTGCGATAAGTTTTGTAGGTACCACCGAGCTCGAGGGAAAGGTCGTGAAATTTTACATATTTAACTAGGCATTAAATAAAGACGCAAAGATTAGTTACGGTCTGGCAGAATCAAAAATTGTAATACTCGAAATTTCATTTATTCAGTATTTAAATTTTTTAATGTGGCTAGTATATTTGATGAAGACCATAGTTGAAAGAAAAAAAATTAATAAAAATAACTTTATTCAGAATGAAACATACATTAAATAAATCACAAAAAATCATTTTTACATGTACATACACTGAAAACTTATTTAATTCAAAAGATTATCTGGCGGTCCTCAAACTAAGACGAGCTTGATTCGTGAGGACCTTTATTAGTGTGCACACTTGTTAACTGATAAAAAGAGACGTCGACAAATATCATTGCTTGGAAGGGAAAGATGTTGGGATATCTAACACGACAAAATTGAAGGAAACGTGGACGGGAAAAGCAAGAGAGGAAGGCCTAGGAGAACATTCTAGAAGAATTATTTTTCTCTTAAATTAAAAATGAAAAAGTGTATAATTATAACAATAAATCATTTAATTCAATCAATTATTACATACAAGAAAATCAAAAAACATATTAATAAAATATTATTTTCAATGCATGTGCTCGTAAAGGCCCACTTTTTATACATCAAAACCGAACAAAAAGTCGATTATTTTGCCCTAGGGCTTTATTATTATTATTTTTTTTTATTTATTTACAATGGTTGGCTAACCTGCAGCCTTTCCTGTGTACCATAGATGTTATACTTTTTTTTCCAATGTTTAACGGCTCTGGATACAGTCCTTTTGAGCCAATTATAATTTAAAGTTCACAAGATTATATTTATTTTCATTTCCTCACACTGTGCATTGAAAAACGTAGTATGATACACGGGCGTAAAAGCAATAAATTACTCGGTTACGTTTAAAACACTCGCTACGCTCGTGTTTTAAATCGTCCTCGTAATTTATTCCTTTTCGCCCTAGTAGCATAAACTACTATTCTATGCTGTTGCCCGCGACTCCGCGTGAAAGAAGACAATGCGGCCACAGTGTAATCCCTTGTGAATCCCGTAATAAAAAGTATCCCAGTTTTTAAGTAGGATAATAAGTTATGGTAATCGCATCAAATGACCCGTTCAGTAGTTTTTGCGTGGTGCATGAAATACAGACAAAATTCAGTTTTTTTTTTGTAACAGTATCTTCCACCATTATTTTTTTGGAAACTCATCAATGTACAGACAGACACAGCTCTTTTCTTTTACAGTTTTTAATAGTATTAAATATACTTGGCTTTATGATTTTCAGTTATTTATTATAATAGTACCTAGCCCGATTCATCAAAGAAGTTATCAGAAAGTTTGTGTTTTTAACACAAAAGTTCTGTATTAGTCGACAAACGTATAAAATGTACTCGGAGAAGAAATCCGCATATTGTGCAGGGCAACTACGGAACCCTACACTGCGCGTGGCCCGACACGCACTTGGCCGGTTTTATAGACAATGGTACGGAACCCTTCGTGCGCGAGTCCGACTCGCATATACAACGTGTAACAGAAAGGTGTAACCATATTTGAAGAGCTTATTCAGTTAATGATATATAACAACATTTATTATGGAACAAACACTGTATCTCTAAAAAAAAATTAACTTTTTCATAGAAAAATGCAATGCCGCGCGGCTGAAATGTATGGAAGGGCAGATTTTTTTTTGAGATTTCAGGGAAGGCTCCATAGTAAAAGTTGTTCTATACCATTGACTGAATAAGCTCTTCAAATATGGTTACACCTTTCTGTTACAACCTGTATAGGTAAACTCATAGATCATTCGTTACAACCCAAAAGGTTCTGACTTCATGAAACAAAAGCGTGAGTAAAAAAAAGTAACAAAAGCGTGAGTAAAAAAAGTAACAAAAGCGTGAGTAAAAAAAAGTAACAAAAGCGTGAGTAAAAAAAGTAACAAAAGCGTGAGTAAAAAAAAATAACAGAAGCGTGAGTAAAATAAAGTAACAAAAGCGTGAGTAAAAAAAATAACAAAAGCGTGAGTATAATAAAGTAACAAAAGCGTGAGTAAAAAAAAGTAACAAAAGCGTGAGTAAAATAAAGTAACAAAACCGTGAGTAAAAAAAAGTAACTTGATAACTAGCATGCCAATAAACAATCTTTATGTTTAACATCTTAGATACTTTCAGCGCTGCTCGCAATTAGCTTGCTTTTATTGGCTTTCAGCTTGAAAAGCTGAAGCGTTTGAAAAGTGGATATCTGAGAGTTCGATTGTTTATTATTAGTGTTGCCACTTAGAACACTCCTGACCTGACATCCTTTCTGTTTTGGCTAGTGTCGTGCAATATTTTTTAATAGCATGGGGTGTACAAAAATCAAGGGAGCTTTGTATATAATAATAATTTTATTTATATGTATTAGATTGATAACTTCATTGATTTAATGAATAAACATTTAATTGTGCAAAAATAAAAAATATAAATAGAATATATCGTCACGGCATGAATCCTCAAGGGGTTGTCAGAGATGTTCCCGAGTGTGAACTGTGAAATTAAAGTCTCAGTCCACACTCGGTACATCAAAATATACACCAAAATAAGAAAAAAAAAAAGGATGCAAAGAATAGACGGAAGGCAAGGGCGAACAAGAGTTTTCTTCCAGTCAACCTTGGGAAAACAAAGAAATATTTTTATCTTAGAAATTTACATCAGTACATAACGTAAATAATAAAAAGTTAGTTAAACCTAAAATGTATTTTGATTTTATTTGTTTTACTTTGAAATTGTTTTTAAATGACAAATGGTAATTGATTTGATAAGAATTAATATTAAAATATTATAAATTTTTACCTGTATGTATGCATTTCAATATAATGTAATTTTAGTTTTTAATTTAAATTTTATTCGAGATGTCACTTGCTTTAGCATGAATTTAATTGAAGTGATATTAAATAATTGATTTTTTTATCGCAGATGGGGAAGGCAGTCAGAAGGCTGATGGCAGAGAATATTAAGTACTGATGATCCGAGTTACATGCCACGTGATTGATTTTAGTCGATCTTGCAAATAAAAGCACAGATATTTCATAACAATTTCTTCTCTATTGATACTCGTAATTTAATGTTACACACT
This sequence comes from Ypsolopha sequella, assembly GCA_934047225.1. Taxonomy (NCBI): domain Eukaryota; kingdom Metazoa; phylum Arthropoda; class Insecta; order Lepidoptera; family Ypsolophidae; genus Ypsolopha; species Ypsolopha sequella. The sequence goes on along the minus strand of OW204002.1, from coordinate 2,162,101 downwards.
TGAAACACAACACGATGCACTAGATAAAAGGCAAGGTAAAATAATTCCGTTTGTGTCCAAATCACTAATGGCGACTGCTCAGTCCGCTCGCCCACGTGGCAGCCACTCGAGCTTGCGTTTTTTATTCTACCTCCGGGAAACGGAAAACGAAGCTGTATCGTTCGGTTGCCTGCCACTAGATGGCGCTGGCGTTCCACAAATTCAAGTCAATTATCAAAATTAACAGCCGATTACTCATTGTTAACTACTCATTCTCCGACACATTTATACATCGTGAAATTGAAGTGGTTTTGGAAACGAATACTGGTGATAGTACTCGTCCGTATGAACAACTTTAATTAGGGAACTAAACCTCAAATCACAAAAAAAAAACAGCTGTTCCATAGAGAAGTTGCATAGCTAGGTACTCGACTAAAATACAAGGTGACTTTTTGATCATCGTCCAAATTCATACTGGTGGCTTGGTAAGTGATCAGTATCATGGATCAATAACAATTTTGTTGAAATTCGTAAAATGAAATTTCGACTCCCCATAGTGATTCACTCGGGACTGGAACTGAATTTCTATGGGAAGCCGAAATTTCATTTTACAAATTTCACAAAAATTGTTACTGATCCAAGATACTGATCACTTATCAAGCCTCCAGTATGAATTTGGACGATGATCAAAAAGTCACCTTGTATATGAAACAGCTGCCTTTTTTTCGCGATTTCAGGTTTGGCTCCATAGTAAAAGTTATTTGTATCGACGAGTACTATCACCAGTTTTCGTTTCCAAAACCACATTAATTTCACGGTGTTTAAGTGAGTAGCCAGTTTCAATGAAAATTCTGAAATGACCCAATTATTTTTGATTACGCAACTTAGATTTTTGAATAACAATAGAATAGGCCTTACACGACGTCACTCCCAAATTAACCCATTAACTCTTATTCAATGACAAAATTATCAAGTCAATTAAGGCGTTATAACATGCGAAAGTGCTACAACTTTGAAAAAAAAATTCTTACTTGGTAGGATAAATTATTGAAAATCTGTTCAAGTAAAAGTCTATAAATAGCAATTAACTATTTTTACATAGCAAAGTTTTCAGAAACACCGTCTTTTTATAGCTAGGATTTTATCATATGCCAAAAGCGCTCGTTTTTAACAAAATTTTAAATTTTATCTCATCGAAGACGTTGTCTATGAAAACTATGGTATGTAAAAATAGTTCATTGCTATTTCTAGCATAGGTAGTTGAGCAGATTTTCAATAATTATTCTAGCAAGTGAGAAACGTTTTTTTTTAAAGTGCCACCACTTTTGCATGTTATAACGCCTTAAGGCGATATGTAAAAGTTTTAGCGTCCCTGTTACTCCTCAGTGCGACAGGGATGGATTCGTGGAAAAGTAGCAAAAACTCGGTTTTATATTAATAAAAAATGTACAAAAGTTGCTATCAAAATTTCGTTTAACCAGAGGGCCTATTATGTATCTCAAGTTGCCATCTGGACTGGGTGTCTATCATCATAAACATACATATACTATCGAATTCCGATTGTTTTAGGATATATTCGCACTTGAAGTGACGACACGGTTTGTAAGTAGTTCAGTACCCATTAATGGCAATTTTGAAATTTCAGTTTTTAGCTATGTTTTTGATGATAGGCACCTAGTACAGTTGGCAACTAAAGATACAGAATAGGGGGGCAGGTCCTAGATACCGTTAAAACCCATCTAATAAAATATAGTTGCTGTCTATATGTCATTCTAAATTGTCAAACCAGGAGAATTGGTGTCGAAAAGGACCTAATTTCAATAAATATTTCTATCGAGCCGAATTTCTCCAATCGCGTTTTAGTTTTAACAGATCCCTAGAATAAGTACCCAAAAATAATATACTATTTTATCAAAATAATACATTATTTACTGAAGTAGATATGCAAGTCCTTAAAGTGTCGATTTTTTTTCCGTAGCGCCTTAACACGAACTGTTCGTTTGACTACTTAACTTCTGTAAATGACAAGCTTATTTCCATTAATAGATTGCTGGCGCGGACCAATTAATTTTGAACCACGGACTAAACAAGCTATTTTGAGAGGAAGAGTGTTAGGAAAAGTGTTATTGGGCAATTAGATTGTGTTTAAAATTCATGAGATAGAATACGGACCAGTTGTGTGTACACAATAAAAACTTAAGAGTAATTTTCGGAATCTAGATGACACAGGCAAATAGTAAAATTTGTCAGTTTACAAACGGCGTCGTCAGTTTCTAAACTCTCGCTGTTTTGCTATTTACGTATGCATCTTCGTATCGTAGAATTCTGCAAAAAATATTTTTTTTTAATCTCAATACTCTTTTAGTTTCAGAAAATCCAGAAAGGCCTCAAAAAATCACTGACCATGCGTTCCCGCAGCGTGGGACGCTCCTTCTAGCTCTAATATAGACTTTCTGACATTATACTTCAAATAATAAATTCAACGGGCAGGGCTTGAATCATAGATAAAATAAACTTTTAACGAAAAATAGTAACCATCTTTAACAGTAACAGCAGTCATTCACTAAAAAGTTAATAATAATTCTATAAAGACCGAAGGTACCGAAGCAACACTTTTGCCGACTTCTTTCTTCCTGAAACGTTATGTTATCTAGAAGTCGGCGTTCTTATATTGGTTTTTATGTTGCTATATCGTAAGAAATACGCTGACTTCTAGATAACATACTGTTTCAGGAAGAAAGAAGTCGGCAAAAGTGTTGCTTCGGTACCATCGGTCTTTATAGAATTATTATTAACTTTTTAGTGAATGACTGCTGTTACTATTGAAGTCGGTTACTATTTTTTTGTTAAAAGTTTATTTTATTTCACATTTTTTAGTGTTGCTGGGTTAAATTATGAGGTATGGGTAGTTCTTGCAAACGTGGTGTTAATATGAAACGATGTTCAAGTGAGTATAAGTAGCTATGTTTGAGTAGCTTCCTGCTATCAGCACCCTAACACAACATGATTACCGCAATCTCGAGTTATGTGCTGTCATCCGTTGAAGAGTTCTACGGTGATGAAAACAAGATCGAAGGTTAGGTGGGTACACTGGCAATTTTCAGCAATGCCCTGCAATGAGCACCCTAACACAAACTGGTTGCCGCAATCCAAAGTTATGTGTTGTCATCCGTTGAGGAGTTCTATGGTGATGAAACCAGGATCGAAGGTCAGGTGGGTATTCTGATAATCTCCAAGTAATACCCTTTAATCAGCCCCCTAACGCAGTGATTGCCGCAATCCCGAGTTATGTGCTCTGATCCGTTGAGGAGTTCTATGGTGAATATGGTGATGAAGCCAGGATCGAAGGTCAGGTGGAAGAATTTCAATTTTCAAGTAATAACTTGTAATCAGCACCCAGGTACAAAGCGGCTACTTCAATTTCGAGAGGTATCCTGTCATTTTCTGAGGAGTTCCACTGCCTATCTCTGAAGACCTTCATCAGATCATGATTAAACTCAAAATGGGACCTAGCTGGAAGGACACTCTTCCAAACAAAAAAAGAGTTATTCAAATCGGTTCAAATGACGGAGTTATGGAGTAACAACGCAAAAAAAAAAATACTGTCGAATTGAGAACCTCCTCCTTTTTTGAAGTCGTTTAAAAATGGCCTTAGCCATTGGTCTCGGTTACCGTTAGAAAAGTAGTATTTAATAGGACGGTTGAAGCTTGCGTCGGCTGGATAATCCCGCACGCGTCCACAAATTTGGTGATAAAAAACACAGACCCTGATTTGATAAACCTGTCGCTTTTGAGTTTCTTCAGCAAAACCAAATAGGTTTGGGAATATAACGAGATTAAGTAAATGAAAACATAACGACGAAAGAATTATATGGTAAGTAAGCTGAAGGTGGAGCTCGACCAGGCCGCCCTGAAGGATTTATACTGACCAAATTGGCGACTTACTGAAGAAAGGCAAAGACAAAGTGTCCGGAATGGTACAGCTGATATAGAAAACGTTTTGTCAGGATTATAGCAGATGGAAATCTGTATTCTCTGCTTCCCCTCTGGGGGAAAGGCGTGATTATATGTATGTACGTAATATAATAGAAACAAGTTTAATCTATTTGATACCGTTGCATCGACTCATGTCTGCAATCCGTAAGAACCTCTTTTTTTTCAGCTGCTCAAACATGAATGGTAGAAATACCATTTTAAAACCAGTTTAAGCTAGTATCTGAACTGGTTTTTCAAACACATTTTTAGCCCTGAATAAAATTGGATGTAATAATTGCTTTGTAGAAACAGATAATGTGGCAAAAATACAAATTTTAAATCGCAATTCCAAGAGCTGTTGACTTTTTGTCCTCTATTTTGGTTACTTGCTATTTTTATCTGATTTTATAACCATTTTTAGAAACCTAATTAAGGTTTGTTTGCATACATTTTACAATAAGTCGATGTTCCAGGTAAAGTGGAGGTAACGAAAAAAAATTGTAAGATATTAACAAATGTCCGGATAATTGGAAACTTCCTTTCAAGAACTAAAGAGATTGCCTCGCTCCGCTCTGCTTCGCTTAGCTCCCCAAATGTATTTACGTGTAAACCTAACACGCTCCTCGTGAGAAGGGGTACAGAAACCTAGAAAAAGTAACTGTTTTAGCTCTATCTATTTGGTCAGATTGTTGCACACTCTCTAATTTAATTATAAATAATAAAAAATTGGGTTCCGTATTCAAAAGATGCCGTATTGTTTATCAGGCAGGCTACCGTTTAAGCGCTTTGTTTTTTGTCGCCTTCATATTGCTTATTTATTATTTGCTATTTTTATTTAGCACAATAATTTTACGATTCCGTACCAGTATTGTGTGGTGGTACGAAACCCTTTGTGCGCGAGTACGACTCGCACTTGGCCACATAGTTAAAATTTAATTTAAAGCTGATTAAAATTATAGGAAACGTTATTCAGTATAATCAGTAGACAATTCTACTTCCGATAGTTTTAAAATATGTATTACAATTGCATGAATACCATCTCAGTATCGATCAAAATAAAAAATAAAACAATATTTTTATTTATCTCTTATCGTTCGCCGCCTTCATGTCTGGATGTGTAAGTCATGTACATGACCAATCTAAGACGACCCCTGACTGCCAGCACTTTACCTCCTCGGTCGATTAGATTATTTGCAAGTTCGGGTGTCGAGGAAGGTCTCAGCAACCTGGTCGAGCCGTGTACCTTGACAGTTTGATCGTGATACTTTGTTATCGTAACTTTATCGGTCGATGAACTTTGACAAGGACGGTGCTATTGTGCGAGTGTTGACGGTTTTGATATCGAATAAAAATATCGGCCATATGTCGGTCAACGACATTTTGACACTAGAGAATCGGGTAAATCGTGTCGTTTAACTGTAAAAATAGTTTTTTCAATGCAAGTGCTCGTAAAGGCCCACTTTTTATGCATTAAAACCGAACAGAAAGTCGATTATTTTGCCCTAAGGCTTTATTATTATTATTTTTTTAAATTTATTTGTAATGGTTGGCTAACCTGCAACCTTTCATGTGTTTTTTTCCACTGTTGAACGGCTCTTGGTGTAGTTCTTTTGAGTCAATCATAATTTAAAGTTCACAAGATTATATTTGTTTTATTTCCTCACACTATGCATTGAAAAACGTAGTATGATACACGGGCGTAAGAGCAGTAAATTACTCGGTTACGTTTAAAACACTCGCTACGCTCGTGTTTTAAATCGTCCTCGTAATTTATTCCTTTTCGCCATTGTTGCATAAACTACTATTAATAGCTCTTATGGGTCTATTCTCCAGATTTAATTATAACGCCAAATTACAACTTTTAGCTAAGAACAATTTGTACCAATAGTTAATATATGCACAAACGTATTCTTAATGATACAAGTATTATGGTAGCTTCAAAATAATTGGATTTTCCATAAGAGTGAAGTAAGATTTTTTTAATTAACATTCTGTACTGATCATACGAAACAACTTTCCCAAAGGAACATACAAAAATACAAAAATTATTTTGATCTGCGGGCCTCTATACCTACAAAATATTTGGATTTGCCCCCCATACAAAATTCGCAGTAATATTTCAAACTCAAGTCTTGTATTACAAGTACTTTCCTTGTAAAATACTGAAATTTTACAAGATGGTGTTTATGAAAACTACACTTGTAAGATACAAGCTACAAGTGACTTTTCTTATTTCACAAGTATAATTTCACAAGTAAATTTGTATTTGTGTTTATCAAAAACCCATCTGTCACTTGTGACTTGTGAAAAAGCGTGAAAAAAACAGAGAGCGTTCGGTTTCCCTCCATTCCGTAAATACAAGTGGAAAAATTGCGTGGCAATAGTTTTGTTTGAAAAAGAAATACAAAAATGTGGTCCAGTGATTCGAGCGAAGACGAAGAAGAGCAAATAAAAATAACGCGACGAAGAACACACAGAACAAGAATAGATTATGGTCACATGGAAACGACGTATGAATATAATGAAAGGTTCAGAATAAGAGCAAGTGATTTACAAAACTTAATGAATCTTTTGGGGGAACGTTTGCAAAGAAGTACCTTAAGAAATCAAGCTTTATCGACAAAATTACAGTTGCAAATTGCTTTGCACTGGATGGGCACAGGCGTGTAATACCATGCAGTTGCTGATATGCACGGTGTAACTAAAGGCAGTGTGCTGTTCATGGTGTTGTGGCAGCTGTGAATGAAGTCATGTTTACAGAATATGTTAAATGGCCAGAAAATATGCAGAATGTGGTGAATAACTTTTTTGCTGTAAAAGGAATGCCATTGGTTTGTGGTTGTCTTGATGGTACTTTGATAAATATAGATGCTCCAAAACAGCATGAAGAAGTTTACGTAGATCGTCATGGAAACCATTCAATTAATTGTTTAGTTGTGTGTGGCCCAGACAGAAAATTTTATTATTCCTATGCAAATTGGCCCGGAAGCACACATGACAGTAGAGTTTTAAGAAACAGCCAACTGTTTCGTCGATTTTAAAATGGCTGGAGACCTTTTCCAAATGGAATAATTTTAGGAGATTCTGCGTACCCTCTGAAAGATTGGTTTATAACTCCAATTGTCTCAAATGCTAATGATCAAGCAAATAACCAATTCTTAAATGCGCACAAATCAACAAGAAGAATAGTCGAAAATGCAATTGGCATCCTGAAAGAAAAGTTTCCTTGTTTAAATTACATGCGATTAGAACCGAAGTTTGCTTGTAACATTTTTAACTGCTGTGTTACTCTTTGTAACTTTGCTAAAGTTGATGACGATCTACGGAACGACGAAGTCAATTTAAATGATATTGATGCTGAAAATGTACTTGAAGATGATGATGATGATGATGATGATGATGATGATGATGATGATGATGATGATGATGATGATGATGATGATGATGATGATGATGATGGTGATGATGATTATGAAGAAGATAGAAGAGGAAGAAACCGTTTGGAAAGAATAATCAACTTCTTTAGAATCTAATAATTTATTTTGATAAAATTGAAAGATTTAGTAAGTATCTTAAAATAAACTAAATCAGCAAGGTTTGGGTGCCATCTTCATTGATAACAATGTTGTCCTTTGATATTAAAAAGATGTGGTTATTTATGTTTTCTTTTTCTTTTTCAAAGATAGGGCTACTTGAAATTAAATCTCTTGTGTAACTGGAAGGCCTCAAGTTTAGTTTTTGTTCCAGCTCCAATGATTTTAATGTCATTTTATATTTTTTTAATTTTAAATACTCAATTTGAAGCTCCAATTTCTTCTTTTTCAAAATCTGGTTATCAGTGTGTTCAGTATGGGCGGCTGATCCGCGGCGGATTATTTTAACTCTTTTATCTGAAACCAATTATAATATTTAATCATAAAATAAATGCAAGTGGGTAACTAGGTAGTTTTTACCCTTGTATAAGAATAATCGGCTTCACTAACAGTAAATAATTAGGTACTATCAAATTAAGAAAATAAAATTGTTAATTACCCAGTCATCCAGATAGTAATTAAATATAATGAAATCCTATTAGCTTTCAAATAATCACAATTGATTCATATAATAATTTATATATATTAACCTATTATGTTGGAGTGAGTTGGTTGAGTTTGTAAGGTTTGTGGAGTTGGGGTTGCATCAGGAATTATGACCTCGGCGTTATCACTATGGCCACACTGGTCATCATTTTGAACATCTAACGGTTCCTGTATACCAATTCCATTGGTAATAGGCGAGTATTTGCCAATAATTTCCAACACCATATCATCAATGGGAGTGAGTTTTTGTCTTTTCCTCCAGGGGCACCAGTGTTTTTGGCATTATCTGTTTTAGCCTGTGGATAAATTAGACATGACGAATATTAAGAAAGATATCTATTCTTATATTGCTGGGCATATTATAGAACAAAAAGTATTTTTGTACAGTTGATTCAATGTATATTTGTCCCATTCTCCTGTAAGGAAAGAATTAATTTTATTGCTACTTACTGCAATCACAAAATAGAAAACAAAAACATTATATAATTTTATGTTGCTTCTTTAAAATAGCAGAATACTATTATGGTACCGTCTTTACACAATAATATAATAATTTTACATGGCAATAATGCTACGTAATTTATATTCTAGAATTTTTTTTAGTTTTGAAAGGACGTAAGGAAAGCCAAACACGATGCCAAAAGCAAAACAGAAATGAAAAATATTGTACTCAACTTACCAAGGTAGACCTTTTGATATTTGACCAAAAAGTATCTCGTACATTTGTGTAGTCTTTATCTGCAGATACCAATCCAAATGCCTGGCATTGATTTAAAATTTAAAATTTATCTTTAGATAATTTGTCGGTAAATGCACCAAACAAGATACTTTTACTATCCCGAATTGCCTGTAAAACTGTTAATTTGTGATCCTTTTTCGACATTTTCAATCAGTTTTAATAACAAATTAAATAGGTACTTTGCCGCCTTTTCAAATCCTTTCCAGTGAGAAATTCTTTTTTTTTCGCACCGTGAACGGCCGCTTTTATTACTGGGCAGCCTTTGGTTTCAATAGATGTTAAAGTTATAAATTAATTTTTTTTTTTCCATCCTCTTTAAACAATATATCACGTATTACTATTGAAATAAATGTATATAAATACTTACGGTACTTTGAAATAACATGAAACTCAAATGCAGGAATTACACACAATATTAATAAGTTATAATGCCTGTGGTTATACCTTATTACAAAAAAAGGACGAGGAATATTTGTTAGGTATACAACCTACCTTCTACCAGCCTTCTCAAAAAAAACTACAAGTAGTACTTCAAAATCAAAAATGTTACAAGTCTTGTAAATTCAATTCATAAACGCGGTTTACAAGGACTTGTAAAAATTTTCCTGTAACTTGTAACTTGTAAACTTGTGAGCTTGTACTTTTGATAAACAGGGCACTGGTATTCAATTGTGAGAATTTTGTGGACTTAGTAACTAGTAGAACTTATTTTGTGGACTTAGTAACTAGTAGGACTTATTTTGTGGACTTAGTAACTAGTAGGTCCCGAACTGTGAACTCGAGGACCCTCTCTTATAACCCCATATCTTGGCAGCCCCTTGACCGATTTGGCGTATGTTCGAACTTGAAAATTCTTTTGGTCTCATTTACTCGTCTACCAAATTTCATGACGTTCTGATCAACGATACTCGAGTTATCATCCGACAAACATTCATACATATGTATGTACAAACGCTGAATTGTTCAATAGACCCTGAGAACTTCGTTCACTTCGCTCACTCGGTCAACTAAATCTTGTAACGGATCACTTACAGAGTTGCCACTGTGACTTTGAGTGTATCAATAAAAGCGACCTTACAAATCTACTTGCGTCTCATAGTAAGTCATTGCTCCTGTACTCTTATCATTTTCTTATCACAAATACACGCTTTGCTAATTATATCTATCTGCGAGACGAGGTCAAAAGTCAAGACCGAAAATAACATCAAATGTTAGTGTCTGGAGAAATTATCAGTTACTTTTCATCATGCCTATAGATAAAGTTTAAATAATGAAGAAATAAATGTACTTCATAAAATTAACTGAAACTTGAGGATAATTTATAATGTAAGCGGACAGCTTACCAGTGTGAGACGCAACGTCCAGACGTCTTCACTCACCCAGAAGAAGGCAGTCTGAATCTGCTGAAACTGGTCGGCTATCCATAGTATTTATTGGGGTGAGCCGTTTGTTTACATCAAGTAATATACTATAACGAAATGCAAGAAAATAAATGTAAGCATTTTTCAGATGTCTAAAATGTAGCTTTTTAGTTCGAAAAGAATCCGCCCGCGTACACTGACAACCAGAATAAAATCCGCTCGCGTACACTGACAACCAGAAAATAATCCACTTGCATACACTGACAACCAGAAAAGAATCCACTCACGTACACTGACAACCAGAACAGAATCCGCTCGCATACACTGACAACCGGAAAATAATCCGCCCGCGTACACTGACAACCAGAAAAGAATCCGCTCGCGTACACTGACAACCAGAAAAGAATCCGCTCGCGTACACTGACAACCAGAAATCCACAACGTGTTTTCAACTTACTTATAAAAAAAAAAAAAAAAAAAAAAAAAAAATATGTTTATTTGCAACCAAAAAGATAATATGTATACAAAAATATTTTATGCACTATTTCTATATTATTTGACAAGTGTGTCTTTTGTAAACTCTAATCCCCACATTAGGATTCCCTGGGTTGTGGGAAATTAGACCCTTCCTGGTGAGTCTGACGATAATAAATTTATAAAATATTTAAAAGTAACATAACATTAAAACATTAAAAAAGTAACAGAAGAGACAAAATAAAACTAGTTGAGTAATGTATGACGTGTGAGTGATGATTGTATGTGGAATGTTATTAGAGTGTGTGTGAAAGGGTGAGTAAAATAGAGTGTGTTATATGAAAGTGTATGCCTGAGTTTTGAAATACTTGATACTCACAGACCGGTACAAGTGTGTTAGGATTTATGTGTCAATTTTAAGGATATCCTCGGTTTGTTCGTAATCTAAGGGGGAGAGCCAATCGTGTAAAATTTTTTTGCATGGGTAACGTGTTAGATGAAGAAGGGATAGGGTATTATTTGTCCTTGAATATAGAAAGGGACCTAAGAAAGGGGAAAATTTTTGAGCAAAGCTTGTATTCGTTACGGGGGTTCTCCATGTGACACGGCGGGAGTCATGAACACTTTTATGGGTTGTAACTAGAGCGGTTTTATGGAACTTTAAGACTACTGCTATGATGTATAGCTGCCGAACCCGCAAGAGCTTGGATTCATGATACAGTGAGTTAGTTGCATAGCGGAAAGGTTTGTTGAAAGCAACTTTTAGGAGGGCTCGCTGTGCACGTTCTACTGTGATAAAGTGAGTTTTACAGGCTCCTCCCCAAACAGCCAAACAGTATCTTAAAATGGATTGGCAAAGCGCTGTGTACACAAATATCTTCGTTTTGTCATCAGCAGCCCGTCGCAACTTTTTGAAAATGTGCATTAGCTTTCTCACCCTGCCACTGATCACCTCAATCTGTTTTTTCCACGATAGTTTCTCGTCGATCATAATGCCAAGGTATTTTACAAAGGGAACTTGTTCAAGAGTTGGGCAATCACATGGCAAATTGTTTTGGGAGATGCAAGAGTGCAGCCTGATTTTGACAATTTCTTTGGGAGCAGTTCGTTGAGTAATTCGGAAGCAAATTATTTTTGTTTTGGAGGCATTTAAGGTCAATAAGTTTTGTCGAAGCCATGACGCAACTATCCGTAAACCCTCCTGGGCCACATCAATGACCGATGCCCAGCTGTTACTGTAGAAGACTATTGCAGTATCATCAGCAAATGCAAAGAGCTCTGCTTGTATCAAGTTAACGTGACACAGATCATTGATGTAGACCAGAAAGAGTGTAGGGCCTAAAACGCTACCCTGTGGGACCCCATAATGAATGTTAGCGTAGTCACTATGGCTATCGTTGACTCTGATTCTTTGTCGGCGGCCAGAAAGGTAAGACTCGAACCAAATAAGGGGCAGACCACGTATGCCTAGCTGTTCCAATTTTTTAAGGAGGATTGGTCGCGACACTGTGTCGAAAGCTTTCGCAAGGTCCAGAAAAGCACCAACACACCTATAACCCTTGTCAAGCTTATCTGCGACAGTATTAGCTAGCATGGCGATGGCATCCTCAGTGGACTTGCCATGTCTGAAACCGAATTGATTCGAGGCTAAAAGATTTCGTGATTCCAAGAATAGGAGAAGTCTTTTATTTACTATCTTCTCTAGAATTTTGGAGAGACAGCTAAGAAGTGAGATAGGTCTGTAGTTAGACGGGTCTATAGGGTCACCACCCTTAAGAATGGGGCAAACATCAGCGATTTTGAAACTATCTGGCACCGTGCCAGTGATTATGCTAAGGTTACATATGTATGTGATGGGATTAAGTAGCTCAAGTTTTCCTTTCTTGAGGATGTCATTAGTTATATTGTCACTGCCAGGAGCGGAGCGGGATTTCAGGCTACTGATAATTTTAAGGATTTCTATCTCATCCGTCGGCGTAATAAAAAAGGAATTAGTAGGCTCATTGCTAGTTTCTGGGAGATCATCAGCTAGTTGTTGTTCCGTCATGTTAATGGAATCTAGTATTTTGTTTGCGAACGTATCGCCTATAGTTGTAAAATAACTATTCACCTTATTAAGGGATTCAGTAGGATTGGTTTCGGCTTTGAGTAGCTCGGAATTATCTGTCTTTATGCCCTTCAGATTACAGACGTTTTTAATCGCATCCCACAGTTGCTTACTACCTTGGCTATTCTGTAAAAGTTGTCTGTCATACTCATCCTTTACATTTTTGACAATGTTATTACAGTGATTACGATATGATTTGTACTTGCGCTGCAATACTTGGTCATGTGGGTATTTCTTAGCTTTCATGTGCAGTTTATCTCGGCGCCTTATACACTTAAGGAGACCCGGCGTGATCCAGGGCTTTATGATAAAATCTGCATTACGTGGCACATAAGTTGTTCGGTGTTTTGACAAGGTATTACCAAGTGTTTCAGTAAAAAGAGCAACAGCGACGTTCACGTCATTCTGAGAGTAAAGTTCTGACCAGTCGAGTAACCTCAAACTCTCTAGAAACCCTTTATAGTCAATTTTTACACGCTGTTTCTTTGTGGGCTCATTTGTAGGAGGAGCTATTTCAATTCCGAGAAGCACTGAAGCATGATCGGTTATATCAGAGTAACAAACCACTGTACGAGCTTGAAAATGTGATTTAACTAGGCAATGATCTAGACAACTGGGACCTCTAGTTGGATAAAGATGTCCTGGAACAAATCCCATATGGGAGATAAGATTAAGGTATTCTTGAGTTTTTTTGTCAGTGTTACCATTCGCTATATTTATATTGATGTCACCGATTATGACACACCTATTTGTGTTACAACCACTGACTACATGTTCAAGGGAGTTGAAAAAATTGGCGTAGTTTTCCTTTCTGTTTAAAGAAGGCGATCGATAAATTGCTAGGATAGAAAGTTGGTTTTCCAATTCGATGCGAAGACAGTTTGCGTCCGTAAATAGTGGTTCAGTAACTGCTACTTTGAGACCGACCTTTGCAAAGACAACTAAACCATCATTTTGGTTGAGGTAATGTTTAGAAAAGTGGCAAGTGTAATGATCTAGCTGCATGCCTACAAAAGATTCATCCAAACGGCATTCTGTTAGAATAATAAGATCAGGTTTGAATTGTAATCTATGGAGCAGTAAAAGAAAAGTGTTGAAGTTTTTGTTTAAACTGCGTATATTTTGTGTGACAACAGTAATATGTTTTGATACATCTCCTAAATGTTGTTTGCAATCTTCTGGATGATACACTTTTTCAGACTGAATTAATGTAGTACTATCAATATCATTTATTAAATTTTTAGTAGCCATAATTTATTTTGCTAATGAAAATATAAAGGGTTGTAATAACCCACTTGTAAAAGGCATATATACTGTATCGCACAAAATATATGCTTCGTGATAATGGGGGGATATTGATAGTATGGTAGATAATTCAGCCAGCGTTTGTATGTGATTGCATCATTGAAGTGATAGAGTGTGAATAACAGTAATAAGCAACTCAGGCGTATTTGTGTGCAGGATTGTGAAGAGTGGTGCAAAGGTGAGTTAGGTGCTTCTGAGCGGTGAGAGTGTATGTGTGTGTGTTTGGGACGAATGTCCGTGTGCGAAAGAATAAAATTAAAACTAGACAGCATGAAAAATTCAATAAACACTAACAGTATCACTAAAGCTAGTCACATGGTGATTTTTAGGTTTTCCAACTGGGCTTCATTTTTCAAAAGGACATGAGGGGCGCCTTCTTGTTTTCGCAGGAATACACTTCCGTTGCTTGTCCAGCAGAAGGCGTAGTTTTCAGACTTAGCAAAGTCTCTAGCCAAAAAATGTAGCCGTTTTCCTTTTATGGTCAGGTGTTCCGACAGGTAGATTGGCACGGCTGGTGCCTCAAGACCAAGGTTGCTTGAATTAAGCTGATGGGACTTGTTACTTTTATTGTACGTTTTCGCTGCATCGAGCAGGTTTTTCTTCAGTAGCGTGTTAGAAAACTCTGCTATGATGGTTCCGGTATTATTGTTGGCTTTATTAGGAATGCGATACACATCACGTATGTCTACCGATTGTATTTTAATGTTCAGGGTACAACAAAGTTGGGAAATCAGTCCAAATAAGTTCTCTTTCGTTTCCTTTTTAGGCTTTGGAACATTCCGTATTTCAATGTTCATTTTTTTAGAGTTACGTTCAATTTCATCGTGCTTATCTTCCAGCGTCGAGATCTGAGACGACATGTGTTGGCGGTCATCTTCGAGTTTAGAAATTTTGGATTCGACCGATTTAATCTGTTCGGATACAAGAGCTATCGAATTTCCAATTTCTACGTTGGAACTTGTTATGGTAGCCGTAGAGTTCTTAACCTCAAAGATATGTCCCTCAAGTGCATCCAAACGTGCGTTTTGCTGGGTTGCAAACGATTGAAACATACTTTTCATTTCGTTACGAAAGGCAGTAAGGTTATCAACCCCTTGATAAGCATCATCTGTTAGACGTGGACGCTTTTCTCTTTGTGTCACATTTGAGATGTCGTTCGTATTTGCTAGTGCCAGTAAATCGGTTTCAGATGCTGTAAGCGTTGGTTGGTATGGTGGAGTCCGATGCATTTTGAAGCTAGCTCTTAGTCTATACTTTACTTGGTATCTCAAGTGAAGTCCTCAGCTAGCTTACTCAACAATGATAATCTCTCTAGCTCTTTGTCTATAATGGGCGCCGTAGGAATAGCAAGGATTAAATATGGCTCCACTTTACTAAACAAACTTAATAGGACAATGCGTCAGGGGCGTATCTTAGATAAGAGATGACCACGCCTCCAACAATGTCACTTACTTAGCTCTAAAGATGGCGTCAAAAAGGGGTCAGTGCGTAAGTGATTGGTCGCACAGGTAGAAGACTGGTTGAGTGACTCACGCGCCAGTGTGTTTCTAGTACCAGGGCAGCAGTGCGGGATCCGACTGCGGGCAGCTCTTCTGCGCGCTTATACACTTATGCACTCCTATTATTTTAACTTGATTTATTGATTTGAATTTTTGGTAAATACTTTTAATTCAAAGAAATACGTAGGCACGTCCACACCAGTTTATGTCCGGGGGGGAAGGACTTGCTCTCTTTGAACGCCTACAAGCATGTTTCCTAGAGTTTGATAACAACATGTAGAATAGAGAGACAAATGTATCTATGCCGCGTGCTACAGGGTACAAAACGTCTAACATAAGTAAAAAAAAAAAGTAACCTAAAAACTTAAATATTTTCAATTCAAAAAGGCAACAGTCATAATTTTTACAGCAATTTGCCGTGACTCGAAGATGAATTTGTGCGCGAAATGCGTTAAATTCACAACGAGATTAACTTGAATGACGTCATAAAGTGAAATAGGCTAATAAAGAGCTTTGGAATTGTGTCGACGTTTCGGACGAACGTTAGGGCGTTTTTAAGGTATTTTTTGTCGTTAGAATAAGTAGGAAATAAAGAAGAAATAAGCATCCCTTGACGGAACGTTACTGATATGGCTAAGATAGATGGAAATTAATATTTTTTCAATGCAAGTGCTCGTAAAGGCCCACTTTTTATGCATCAAAACCGAACAGAAAGTCGATTATTTTGCCCTAGGGCTTTATTATTATTATTTTTTATATATATTTACTGTGGTTGGCTAACCTTTAGCCTTTCCTGTGTACCAAAAATGTTATACTTTTTTTTCCACTGTTTAACGGCTCTGGAAAGCAGAAAAGGAATAAATTACTGGGACGATTTAAAACACGAACGTAGCAAGTGTTTTAAACGTAACCGAGTAATTTATTGCTCTTACGCCCGTGTATCATACTACGTTTTTCAATGCATAGTGTGAGGAAATAAAACAAATATAATCTTGTGAACTTTAAATTATGATTGGCTCAAAAGGACTGTATCCAGAGCCGTTAAACAGTGGAAAAAAAGTATATCATGTATGGTACACAGGAACGGCTGCAGGTTAGCCAACTATTGTAAATAAAAAAAAATAAAAAAAAAATAAAGCCCTAGGGCAAAATAATCGACTTTCTGTTCGGTTTTGATGCATAAAAAGTGGGCCTTTACGAGCACTTGCATTGAAAAGTTATTTACAAGTAAACCTAATACGGTCCCCCTCGCTCAGCTCGTCGTTGCACCTATTTTTGACTTTTGGTGAAAGATTTTCAATTTCATACCTTACGATCTGCCCAATTTTACGATTTTTGTTGTTATAAAAATGAACACCGAGGATAGTTTCAACATTGGCCCGCGATAGGCAGAGATACAAGTTCAACATTGGCCAGCGATAGCCAGAGGAACAGGTTCAACATTGGCCCGCGATAGGCAGCGGTACAGGTTCAACATTGGCCCGCGATAGCCAGAGGAACAGGTTCAACATTGGCCCGCGATAGGCAGAGGTACAGGTTCAACATTGGCCCGCGATAGCCAGAGGAACAGGTTCAACATTGGCCCGCGATAGGCAGAGGTACAGGTTCAACATTGGCCCGCCTTTAGGCAGAGATACAGGTTCAAGCCCTGTCTGAGATTTATATTGCTTTTTGCATGAAAAAAAATCTAATTTATTTTTTTACCTCGAATGCACTTTAATAATAAAAAGCGATGGAATTCACTATAAGACATATACCTAATATAAACTGAAGCCACAGCGCTAGTAGTATTCTGCTGGATCCTATTAAAATTAAAACTAATATTAAATCTAAATATAACAAAATTTTACTTAAATTAAATAGCGTATTGCGTAAAAATACATACAAATAATGCAAAAATAATAAGTGATTACTTAAAAGTAAACATGAAATAAATAATAGTGGAACATTTAGAAATTCATAATATATAAAATACTATAAAGGTTTACGTAAGGATTATGTATGTAATATCAAGGCATCGTTATTTGCTTTTCAATTAGGTAAAGCTCTTAAGTTTAACATGAAAATTTGCTTTTCTCTTGCATTCTCGAATAAGTGGGGGCAGGTAGTTAAATTCCACTATGTTTTTTTTATATACATATGTCACTCTATTTAACTAAATTTTATATCACTTTAATCTAAAGGTGCCACGACCCGAACAAAGAGTCCGATATAATGTTTTAGCGAGAGAAAATAAAGAGGGCTAATAAAACCTCCTTTATTCTTTATTCTTTATCTTTATTCTTTATTGCGCACAAACGGAAATATACATAAACATAAACAAAATTATAGTGAAAAAAGATGCACATTGGCGAGCTTATCTCTAAACAGAGATTTCTGACAGCAAAACCATCACAATAGGAAAAACTAACATAAACGAAGTAATCATACACGTGTACAGAGATACAAAACTTCAAGTCTCATATCACAAAAGCTCCAAGCGTCGCAACAGTTCTAGACTGCAGCTTTAAAAAGGTTTCTTCTTTTATGATAAAACCCTGAAAACGCGCCGCCGCTCGTCGCTCTTCTGTTATTTTAGGCATTTTCAATTATGTACAGACTCGCTGGTTTTTTTTTTTATTCTGTCTCGTCTATGTTATGTCGAGGTGGACAACTATGCGAGATTTTATAGCTGGAAACTGTAGGGTATTTAAAAAATGCCAACTAAAATTCCGATTAGGTAACTAACTGTTCTCGATTTGTTTATGACCGACTGCATTATCAGATTAGTTAACTTATTATTGTCATGGGCAGATCGTAGAATTTTGCAGATCATAATAAAAGTATGAAACGTGATAAACGCTTTTTTAACAAAAAGTTAAAAATAGGTACGCTGACGATGGACGCGACACTCCTAGTTTCAACAGAAATATGACATGCCTTGGCAGATCATGATATGCTCAAATCTACAACAACAACAATACAACTTTATTTGTACACCATATAAAAAGGAACCGAAATATGAGGTCTCATACAGTCTCACTTTTAAAAACACCTTCTCATAACACCGGGGCGTATGGAAACTCTTTCACTGTAAAGTCCATCAAACTGTGGAACTCCCTTCCTCACACTATCAGGGATAGCCCCTCCATTGGTGTATTCAAAAGGAAAATAAAAGAGCTCTATCTTCGACAACCTATCCTGTAGGTGTATGTATATATATCATTTATTGTGTATTTATTTACTGAATATGTATTGTTATATTTATTTATACTATGTAGGCATGTAAATTTCATGTAGTTTGTTATTATTTTTAACTAATTATGTATCTACTATTAATTTAATCTTGTTTCTGTATAAGTATTATCGTTCACAATATGCATATCTTATTTATTTCAAATATCCTTATCACCCTTGGTTTGCTGGAAGAAATCTCATTATTGAGATAAGCACGCTATTGTACATAACTTTTATATTATAATTTAGAATTAAGTTTTCTGTGTGCAATAAGAATAAACATATAAATACTTACGGTGTTACTACAAAACGGTGTTTAACTTTAGACAGTGTTTAAATCTGTTGCTGTCACTTTTTTACGATATGAAAGAAAAGGCGACACAACAGATTTAAACACTGTCTAAAGTTAAACATCGTTTTGTAGTAACACAGTTAATTTTTAACTAACTTATTATGTAGCACTAACAGGCGGCCCTGGGTCGATGAAACTGTTTAGAATGATTGCTGAAATGGTGGTGTACTATTTTTAATAATAGATATACGTATTAATATATAATGATAAATGCATACTAATAAATAGTAGTTTATGCTACAAGGGCGCAAAGGAATCAATTACGAGGACGATTTAAAACACGAGCGTAGCGAGTGTTTTAAACGTAACCGAGTAATTTATTGCTCTTACGCCCGTGTATCATACTACGTTTTTCAATGCATAGTGTGAGGAAATAAAACAAATATAATTTTGTAAACTTTGAATTGTAATTGGCTCAAAAGGACTAGGTATCCAGAGCCGTTAAACAGTGGAAAAAAAAGTATAACATCTATGGTACACAAGAAAGGCTGCAGGTTAGCCAACCATTGCAAATAAATGAAAAAAAAATAATAATAAAGGCCTAGGGCAAAATAATCAACTTTCTGTTCGGTTTTGATGCATAAAAAGTGGGCCTTTACGAGCACATGCATTGAAAAATATTTAAAAACAAAAACAATCTACTGCGTAGACCAGTCACAAAGCTGGTTCCTTTTGATTGAAAAGGGAACTTTATTAGGTATATTTTTATATTATCTATGTATTTCTGATACGGCTGTTGACTGTTTTGAAATGACATCATATTGTTTCTTGTTAAGAGGCTATGCGAATTTTATTTTTGTCACTGTCATTCCAAGCGAAAAATCGCGCAGTGCGATAGGGGCGGATTCAGGGCAAAAAGGAAAAACGTTGGTTTTATATTTTTATTAAAAAATCTAAAATAGCTAGCAAAATTTCAAATTTCAAATCTCTAGATATTGTTAAAACACACCTAATAAAATATGTTTCTTAAAAATATGTACCTTCTAGTACATATGTCTTGTTCCCTGGTAATTAACCTGTAGAATAATACGTTTGATCTATTGTTTTAATTTAATTAAATGTGTTTATTTAAAAAAATATATTTTATCTTTATCTAAATAAAAATTTTACCCCTACATTCTCGTACCTGAACAAAAAAACAAGCATAAAAAAATTAAATTGCCTCTTAGTTTCAAGATTAAAAATTACTTTAAAATGCAAAGAGTTTTCTAAATTACAAAGGCTGCCTCAATAACACCAAGTTTAGACTATAGTTTGAATTTTAATAAAGTAGTATCAAACTTGTTCCGGAGTCCAGAGGCGGTGGATCTAAGTTGTGTGCCTCTTTTTGTTTTACAACTTTACGCAAATTGGCCTGTTAGGTTGTAAGTAGCTTGTTATTTTTATGTAGTGTGTAGTATAGATCGAGGTGATACGTAAAAGATGGTATTATTTATCTGAGTTGCTACATGTTCGTCTTAATCTATGAAAGTGCGCGCTTAATTACCCGTGCATTGTCTTATATATTAATTGGTGCTTACATCACTACAAGTGTTATTTTTAATATCTTTACCAAGACATGACCAAAATCAAACATACATACTTATACTCATAATTATGTCGTAGAGGGGTAGGCAGAGATCACTATTTCCTGCGATCCCAACTGTTGTTTCTTTTACTTTCATATATTGAGTCAAACACATACCGCCTAAAACTACGAAGACTAAAAAAAAACTTGGAGAAGTGCGAATGGCATACCAAAAGGTTATAGATTTAGGAGCCCTAAAATTATTACAGAAGCATGTAATCACCTATTACCATGATTTATTTAATATTTTTCGGTCCTCTTATTTCGGAGATAAGTGGGGGGGACATCATAACTTTAACAAAATTCCATCCATCCATCCATCAGCCTAATTCGTCCACTGCTGGACATAAGCCTTTCCAGGTCTTTGCCACTCCCGGCGGTCATCCTGGAAGAATTGCCCATACTCACACACGCTGGGCAGGCAGGTTGGTGAGCGCGGTGCGCTTGCTTCAGTGACGCCGCTGCCCGTCACTAGTCTGTTAAACAAACATTTACAAAATTACATAAGTTAAATAAAGTTAACGACGGTGAACGCCGAGTCGTTGTCCTAAGAACGACACTCGACTTAAAAATGCCGAAATAATGCTCAAGATAGCCAATAACAACGTTTGATTATTTGATAATTTTTTTTGCTATAATTTAATATGAAATTAGTAAAAAGTGTTTCAATTATTCCATGGAAGACTTTGTTACCATTGGACTATATTTTTGTCATTCGATTTAAACTATGATATCTACTGAAAACAGCTTACAGCAAAATTTGGCAAAACGAGCTATAAACAAAGATAAAAAAATTGGTCTACTTGTTCTATTTGATTTGAAATAGTATTTTATGTCATGTATGTAAATTATATTCAGTTCTGTTAATTTTTTAAAAACAACGCAGAAAGTCGAGAGATATTTTCAAAATTTCATATGAGGCCTCGCCAGATGGGGAAATCGTTAGTCATAATATACCATAATGTTTTTGTTTTTTTTTTAATATATATCGAAAGTTTTCTTTTTTATTTAATTTATACTACAATATTCATAAAAGTCTACATATTTATATACAAGGTGTAACAAAAAGGTGTAACCATATTTGAAGAGCTTATTCAGTCAATGGTATAGAACAACTTTTACTATGAAACAAAACCTGTATCTCGAAAAAATATGTTTACTGTTTCATAGAAAAATGCAATGCCGCTCGGCCAAAATGTATGAAAGGGCAGATTTTTTTTTGAGATTTCAGGTTTGTCTCCATAGTAAAAGTTGTTCTATACCATTGACTGAATAAGCTCTTCAAATATGGGTACACCTTTCTGTCACACGTTGTATAATAAAACGATTAACACGTACATCGCCGTGGTGGGTCAAAATGACCGGCACTTCAACTACCTATTGGGGCCGTGGGGGGTCAAAATGACCGGCACGACACACCTAATTTTGCGATGCCCGTTCACGCCGCAGGTGCCATACGCAACGTATTTAGCCATATAACATGACCGGCGCGGCCCTAATGAACTTCTGTTACTACTTGGTTTTTAGGATTTTTGATGGCATGACTACTTTTTCGGACACAGAAGAAAAAAAAAAAGATTTCGAATGAAAAAAAAAAAAACTTTCATTTCAAGCTCAATTAAAAGTCACAGGTATTCCAAAATAAGGAAAAACAATATTAATGCGAAATGTCAATTTAAAACCAAACTAAATGTCTCATTTTCGTGTCATATTACCTACTAATTAAATTGTAAAACAAAAACAAACATAACCAGTGGCATTTTTCAAAACATTGTCGACATAAATGGGGATTGCCGGGACAAACCGTGCAAAACTAAGAAACTTTTTTTTTTGTTTTTACCCCATTTCTACTATGTAATTGAACATTTGTTTTATAACAATCGCGACAAAATTTTCTTGTTGACGCTACTAAACCTTCCTTCTTCTTCAACTCGTACTTTTGTCTCTTTGGATGTGATGTGATCGGTTCTGTGTTTTTCTGACAAAATTAACAACAGAGATTTTTTTATTTGGTGGTATTCTGGTAAAGTACTCTCGCATTTACTACTGCGGTATTGAGTAACAATTCGATAACCAGTTTCTTGTACCACTTTAGTGTCTTTCTCAGAGGACTTGAATAAGCACTCATTTGATTGGACAAATCAACGGCAGCCTTAGCTTAATTATAGCATTATTGCGATTGTCAGTTACGATTTTTGGCTTGATTTCTTCTATTCCTCTTTTGTTTAAAAAAAATCAACAAAACAGTCCATTTTCGCAATAAAAACGATACTTTTTTACCAACGCCGCTGCAGTCAATTAGCAAAATAAGAGTAAAATGGCGTGGTGTAAACTTATTCGTATTGGTCAACGCGAGGGGAGGAAGTGTAAGGGGTGGAGTGCAGCCAGCAAGCTACTGCCTGGATTAGAGATGATGAATATAACCATCAACCAGTAAATTTAACGCATATTGAAAATTAGCCATGATATTCAATAAACAAAATTAACATTATCGAATAAAAAGATCATATCAACTTCTCCGGCAGAAAATTAGCAATGTTGAACGTGGAGCTGCAACGTGGTGTTGTGCTGCATCCAGTGAGTAATTAAAATATTCATTCCATTACGTGCATTCAATTGTATGCTCAATTTCTCTTACGATTAAACGCATTTACTGTTTGGGATATCTTATTCATAACAAAAGAAAGTGATATTTTTAACACATAGTTCCATTGGTTATTGGTTGATTATTAGGTTAGTTTTGTTGTGTTGCTTGAAAATTTGATATTCGCATCGTCGCGTTGTTGTTGTTTTCCGCTAAATGGGAAGATTGTGAAGTTGTTTTGCAAAATAACCTACTTGGAAACATTTCGATATGTGTGTGGGTGTGGAAAAATTATAGAGTATTTGTTTATTGGTTGAAAATATTTTTATTCAATAGTCGCATTTATTAAAAATAGTCACGAATATTTTCAAACAATAAAATTATCGATATTTTTTTATTAATTAAATATTAACCACTAAACAATTTCGACCATTATTGACATCTCTAGCTTGGACGGTGTGCTTTCGCGCTGTTCACTACTTGCGTACTCTGCCCGGCGTTATGACCGACGCGGCCTAAACGTAATAATTATTCCGTTTAGGCCGCGCCGGGTTGAAATGCCCGGCACTAAAAAAAAAAACAAAATAGAGCCAAATAATCAAATATCGTGAAAAATCTTATATACGTATTCAAATAAGATCAAAAACAATCATATAAACCTATGTCATATTTTGGAAATTTTTGAAAATTCTAGCCGGCGATGAACGTGTTAAAAAAAAGCTTTTATTAAGTAAAAATACGAGATAGATAGGATAAATACAAAAATAAAATGTGTATTTATTTTAATTAAGACTCAACTGATGCCGGGTCCAGATCGGACCCGAAATATATCTTGACATTACTTTATATTTGTATAATTCTATCTATCAGTATATTTATATTTAAAAAAACATAATATAACAAACAACATATACAAGGTGACTTTTTGATCATCGTCCAAATTCATACTGGAGGCTTGATAAGTGATTAGTATCTTGGATCAATAACAATTTTTGTGAAATTTGTACAATGAAATTTCGGCTTCCCATAGAAATTCACTTCCAGTTCCGAGTGAATCACTATGGGCAGTCGAAATTTCATTATACAAATTTCACAAAAATTGTTACTGATCCAAGATACTGATCACTTATCAAGCCCCCAGTATGAATTTGGACGATGATCAAAAAGTCACCTTGTATATATATTTTCCATAACAGATACTAAAAAACATTACTTATTGTATTTTTTATCAGTCACCATCATCACACAACACTAGGCAATCTGGCGGCAAACCCCTTTCATATTCACTTAATTCTAATAAAATATCGATAACATACTCGTTGATAAAGCGGGCTTTCCAATACTTGACCTACTTCGATATAATTGTATAAAAAACCATTCAGTTCGACGCGATGGTTTATAGACAATCAAAATTCAAGAATGTCTGTGGATTAAATATACAGGGTGTAATCGTTAAGTGTGACCAGGAGATTATTTCGTAACTATTACAGATATCAAAAAATGTTAATCTGATATCGAAAGTACGTTACCTAATCAGTAAAATTACATCAATAACTTTTTGAAAATCAAACGAGAAGTATCCAAAATTTTGACATTAAACATTCCCATACATTTAGTATTAATGCGATATTGAAACAAGATTTATTAGTAATTTGAAGTGGTAACATAATTAATCTACACGTGTATCTACTTGAAAATCATTATTATCATATCGTACGTAATCATAAAATGAGATTGAGGTAAAATGAGAACTAGACCACTTAAAATAACGAAACTAAAACCTTTCTACTAATCTCATACTAAATGTATGGGAATGTTTAATGTCAAAATTTTGGATACTTCTCGTTTGATTTTCAAAAAGTTATTGAAGTCATTTTACTGATTTGGCAACGTACTTTCGATATCAGTTTAATTTTTTTTGATATATATGTAATAGTTACGGAATAATCGCCTGGTCACACTTAAAGATTACACCCTGTATATTGGGATGCTAAGGGTGTCTTCATACTTTGCGAAAGACGAAACAATAAACACGGCATACTACCTATTGCACCCTTTTGTGTCGTTTACGTGAAGAAATCAAAAAGAAACGTATAATATTATGTACTGAAAAAGTAAGTTTTGTTTCATTAGGACAACGCTCGTGTTCACGTCTGTTGAGTCCAGGGTTCAATTTGTGATTGTGTTTTTGTATGGCTGCCCCACCACGGACTTTTATCTTTCTCAAAACTTTAAAAAAACCTTCGGAGGCCAGAAATTTTCTTCAAATGAAGAAAGAGATCGAAGCTGCAGTAATACTGATACTTTGAAGGCCTTGTAGAATCTGTTTTAAAAATACTGGTACGGAAGCTTTGGAAAGTAGGTGAAAGAATTACATAGAGCTAGATGGAGACTACGAGGAAAATAATATAACATATTTGTGTAGTAGGTAATTTAATTTGTTTTTTCGTCTCTGCCGTGAACATAATTATCAATACACTCTCGTAGTTCCATAGACAAACAAGACCTTGCGCGACCGTCCCGCGGGGCGACAGACGCTGGCGGGGACGAGGTTCTCTAGACGTTACCGGGTATGAGAGGTGTAGCGGGGAAGGGGTTGTTGAGTGGCGTGGTGTCACTCACTGACAGTTGCAGCTGTGCAGTCGAAGCTACCAAGGCTGTAGGTTGTCAACTTCGTGCTTACCGCGCCCACGGGGTTGGCGGGCGTGGTCTCGGAGGGGATGTGGATAGTGTGGTGGGAGGGTGAGCGAGCACGACGCTTGGGGCGGACCAAGGCGGATGACCTGTCGCTAGGGAGGTCACTCCATAGATAAGGGTAGTATAAACCGATGTATAATGGATCTCTTGTAGACTCTCATCCATCCATCAGCGTAGTTCGTCCACTGCTGGACATAAGCCTTTCTAGGACTTTGCCACTCATTTGCGGGTCATCCTGGAAGAATTGCCCATACTCACACACGCTGGGCAGGCGGGTTGGTAAGCGCGGTGCTGGAACCCTCGCACCAGTGACGTCGCTGCCCGTCACCAGTCTGTTCCATATAAGGCCCGGCTATTAAGGGATGGATATACCGCCATACATCGGTCCCAGGCATGGTGGGCCTCCTGGTTTTTTGCCTATGAGCTGTCCTCTTACTCTCCCCCGAATCACTTCGAGGGGGTCTCCATGTTAGATGTTGGTACCTCCACAGTCGAGCCCGGCATCAGCTCTACCACCTCTATGACACCTCTTGTAGACTCTATGACATTTTAAAGTTGTCAATGTCATACTTGTGTACTTGGAATGCCTTGCGCACGGCCCTGCACACTAAGTCGCGTGCTACCTCGTACCCGCCAACCCCTGTACCCCGTGGACGCGGTAAGCACGAAGTTGACAACCTACACCTGACAAACTATTTAACGAGTAGTTTGCCCCAAACTGTGAACTCGCGATTCGATCTTGACTTGAAAAATTATTTTAGTCTTATTTACTCGCCAATCAAATTTCATGACGTTTCGATCAACGATGCTCGAGTTATCGTCGTACAAACGTTCATACATACATACAAACGCCGCCGGATCGTTCAAGTAGGCTCGGAGAACTTCGCTCGCTCGTTCAAAAAGATCGTCTCAAATTTTGCAAAACTAGAAGGAACTTGTGAAAGTAGGCAAGGTGTTAATAAGTCTGTCCAGGAAATTCTGAAAAATCTACGGAAGTCAGTATCCGGCGAATAACTGATACAACGTAACTACTGTCACCGCTCTCCCGGTACAGCTTTTCGTGACGTCATGCGTAATTTTAACTAATTATTCACACATAATAAAAACGCTATAAGGGTTCTTATTTATTAACGGTACTCTGAAAACCCCTTTTCGCGGAATCCTCATCATTAACATGCGAATGTGGGACACTGTCTGTCACGTACACATCAATTATCACGGCACGAGGGACAAAACCGGATACGAATCCGCAACGAGTCATTGTGAAATGTTTTACAATAAATTTAAGACTTCAGGGTCAATTATACCAGCCTCGAATGAGGGATAAGTTTCAAAATGAAATAGTTTGTATTTTATGAACTATTAAAACCTCAAACTATTTTAAATTTGTTTGTTTTTATACAACCAAGTTTTTTTAAACTTTTCTGTTAGAAGTTTACAAAATGTTTTGAGTTTAATATTTTACTAGCAAAAAATCACACCGTGTAAACATTACTTCTAAGAAAATAAAGTCATTCAAGGTGTCAAATTTTAACGAAACCAAAAATCTATTATCAAAACTCAAATGTCCACAAAGTACAGGAAAACAAATATGGTCTACAATTCATTCTTCAATTCCCTATATGCATTCAGTATATTCAATATATAACTCAGTGCACCTCGGCAAACATGGTTGTAAACCTTCAGTTATTCGATGAAATACATTTAGGAATCACGCTTCAGTTGTTACTTACAGGGTTCCGTTGAGAATACAAACGAAAAACATAATTTAAGTGGAAATGCTATCGAAACTCGAAAGTCTAGGAATTGTTGGGTTCCAACAATGAAGGTTATTTTTATGAGGCGTTTTTGTTATGCATTGAAAGGTTTTGGTGAGAGCTGTGGATGTTTTGATAGTGCAGTATACTGGGTTCGTCTATCTGTCTTTAGTTTCCTTTGAAGAACTAGGATGATTGTGGATGCAACCTTGTCACACTAAACGGAGCAACTTTTGCCCATTAAACAGTTGATGTTTTGTTAACAAATGAGGGTTATTAAATTTAAAAACCATTCTAATGACCGTACCTCTCATAATCTACTTGCGGCAACACCATCTCGTTCATCGTCCTTCTTCAGTAATTCCTTTTCAGTCCAAGCTGTTCGGTTGTGGAACGATCTTCCTTTGCCAATAAGGAGAGCTCCATCATGAGCTCCATCACTGCCTGTCTTCAAAAGTTCAGTCAAGGATTATTACTTGTCACTCTGATTCTTTTGCCACATATTTTGTATTTATTTTCTTTTGTAAGTTTTGATATTGTATTGTATTGTTTAAATGTATATATTTTATTTGATATAATTTTTTACGTATGTATATTTATATAACTTTGCTACTATTTTGTATACCTAATTTTACATGTACACCGCCTTTTTAGCAATCCTATCGTTCAATTTCTTCCACCTAAAGGTTGTCTGGAAGAGATCGCTTGAAGCGATAAGACCGCCTATTTGTACTTACCCTTCGAACTCTTATTTTTAAGTTCAATTGATTGCATTCTTCTCTTTTGTGGTGTGACAATAAAGCTAGGTATATTGTATTGTATTGTAAAAAAATGTATTGTTAAAAGGCGCTACGGAAAAAAAATCGATACTTTAAGAACTTGCATGTCTACTTCAGTAAAATATGTATTATTTTGATAAAATAGTATATTATTTTTGGGATTTTTTTTTTAGGGATCTGTTTAAACAGAAAAGCGATTAGAGAAATTCGGCTCGATAGAAATATTTATTGAAATGAGGTGTTTTTCGACACCAATTCTCCTGGTTTCGACAATTTAGAATGACATATGGATTGCAATTATATTTCATAAGATAGGTTTTAACGGTATCTAGGACCTGCCCCTCTAATCTGTATCTTTAGTTGCCAACTGTACTAGGTGCCTATCATCAAAAACAAAGCTAAAAACTGAACTTTCAAAATTGCCTTTATTGGGTATTGAACTATTTACGAACTGTGTCGTCACTTCAAGAGCGAACATATCCTTAGACAATCGGAATTCGATAGTATATCTATGTTTTTGATGATAGACACCCAGTCCAGATGGCAACTAAAGATACTAGGCCCTCTGGTTAAACAAAGTTTTGATAGCAACTTTAGTACATTTTATATTTGTAAAAAACCGACTTTTTGCTACTTTTCCACGAATCCGTCCCTCTCGCACTGAGGGTTTTTTCGCATATGAAGTAACAGGGACGCTAAAACTTTTACATATCGCCTTAAAATGTAACCAAAGCTAGGGTAATACTACATCTAACAAGGGTTTTGACAAGCAGATGTTGATGGTAAAATACTGTAAATCGTTACGTATTTTCCAAATCGCATATAATAGCCAAATAAAACATTCAAAATCAACAAAACAGGACTAGGCTTTATTTTAGCGATTCATTCGGTCACAAATAAGAGTAATTTGTATAATAAAACCGTACTTAAAACTAGATAAACCTCAATATGAATTGTCCAATCAAGCGTTGCGGGGTCATTATATAAAATTACTAACAATTCCGTCAGTTCGAATATCATTTTGATGCAGTTTTCCGAGAATGCGCAGATAATGAAATATTTATCTCTGGCGTTTTCTGCGAATGTAACATTGCAGCTGTACAGTTGGCAACTGCGAATTCTGTTCAGATTTGGCACATTAAGTGGACAGCTGACGCTAGAACATCAACAACACCAGGTTATCAAGGGTTCACTGGAAGAAACTAGGTCTCTCCTTATATTGAAGAAAATATTCTTGATTTATCGATCTTTTATCTACGGATTCCACCTACTAACAATGTATTACAATTTATACTTTTGTCAAAAAAAAAAAAGTTTTCCACCTACCATTTTTTTTTGGTTTTCAAACGTTCGTTTCAAAATCGCGGATAAGAGATGAACTTAATTTTTTTTTGTAAAATAGGCAATAGAAATATGAAGGAATGTTACCTAAATCCAATTTTTTTTTCTAACAAAACATTTCAGTATTAGCTGGAAACACACCAATTTGCTAGTATTACGCGTCCAAGAACAAGAGGCCTAAGAGCCAACATATAATCGCCTCTATGAAAAGCAAATAACGTCTTTGCCATTAGACTTATTGTGCTGGACGGGTAATAAAAAAAGTTGCTAGGGTATGCTATCCTCTTAAGGGCATGGGTGACCCGAGATTGAGCACCACATTTTGCACCTAGAAGGACTGACGAGCGGTTTCGCCGCCGGATTGTGAAAAATCCGCCTTTATCTAATTTATCGAAACAGAATACTTATATTGAAAATTTTCTCAATAGTTCCTCAACAAAACCATTACCTATGTTTTGTGTAGACTGTCAGCGCAAAGTTTCCATTGTAAATTAGAATTTTAAAGCATTAAATTTTAAATTTTATTTCTTTTTGCATCATCTTCCCCTTTATTAAAGCTTTCACGGTTCGTACTCGACTACCAACTAGAGGACGCGAATTCAAATCCGGTAGGGACACATTTTGTGTTCGGTGTGCCTGCTTCGGAAAGTATGTTAAGAGCGGTTTCGCAGCCGGATTGTGATAAACCCATCCATCCATCCATCAGCCTAGTTCGTCCACTGCTGGACATAAGCCTTTCCAGGACTTTGCCACTCCCAGCGGTCATCCTGGAAGAATTGCCCATACCCACACACGCTGGGCAGGCGGGTTGGTGAGCGCGGTGTTGGAACCCTCGCACCAGTGACGCCACTGCCCGTCACCACTCTGTTCCATATAAGGCCCGGCTATTAGAGATGGATATACCGCCATCCATCGGTCCAGGGCATGGTGGGCCTCCTGGTTCTTTGCCTTTGAGCTGTCCTCTTACTCTCCCCCGAATTAATTCGAAGTAACATGGTGGTACCTCCATAGTCGAGCCCGGCATCAGCTCTACCACCTGGTCCTCTAAAATGGCCGCTTTGGATGAATCATACCATGATTCTGTTCTAATGCCGTCTCTTTTGCACGCGTAAAAAAACTCTCACTCCATCCTACTTTCAAATCATTTTATGATTCACCCAAGTCGGCCTTTTTAGATCCCCTGAAGTGAAAAACCCGCCTTTTTCTAATTAATCGAAACAGAACACTAAAAAAGGCGGGTTTTTCTCAATCCGGCTGCGAAACCGGTTTTACAATTTTATCTAAGTACGGGGACAGAGCTCACCACCCATCACTGTTGGACGTAATAATTGTTGATGAAATGTGGGTGTACATAGTGCACGTGACTTGCATTTCACAGTCCATACGGGGAAACACTTCTCATATCGTGAGAATGTATGAATATTATAATTTATAAATGAATTTAGCTTTTTTTACGTTTACCTGTGGTCAACTGTAGTTCCTACGATAATTTTGTTCGTAAGTATTATCTTAAATTGCAATAATCATAACGCAGTTTGCGTTTGTTAAACTTAATTTTGGTCGTATTTGTTTGAATATAAGGGGCAGGTGGTCGCGAACGACCTTGAGTCGACCTGTTTCGGTACAAATATAGACAGAAACTATACAAGGTGACTTTTTGATCATCGTCCAAATTCATACTGGAGACTTGATAAGTGATCAGTATCTTGGATCAATTAAAATTTTTGTGAAATTCGTAAAATGAAATTTCGGCTTCCCATAGAAATTCACTTCCATCCCGAGTGAATCACTATGGGGAGTCGAAATTTCATTTTACGAATTTCACAAAAATTGTTATTGATCCATGATACTGATCACTTACCAAGCCACCAGTATGAATTTGGACGATGGTCAAAAAGTCACCTTGTATATAAATAACGTTAATATCAGCGTGCACTGCATTATGACGTCGCTGAGTCTCCGAGTAGTAAAAATAATAGTTTTCACATGGACGCGATTAACGCAAAAAAAAAACCATAAATAGTTTCCTTGTGCAAGAACCATACAAATAGTTTCAAAGAAATAACCAATTTTACTTAATTTTAGTCTAAAAACAGCTTGAATTTTAACCATATTTTGAAGCTGTTTCTTTTACGCGAAAATAATTTCCTTAAGACTATACCTGAGCCTAGAGCATGACCAACTCTAGTCTATCTAGGATTCGTTTGAAGAAATTCGGACTCTCCTTGTACTGAAAAAAATATATTTGGTTTATTAATCTTTTCTCTAGGGATCTTACGTCTAAACAATGTACTAAGATTTATACTTTTGTAAAAAAAAAATTTTTGCACCCTCTTTTTTTTTGGTTTTCAAACGTTCACTTGAAGATATTTTTTTCATAGAATAAGTAATAGAAATATGAAGGTATATCACCTAAATTCAATATTTTTTTTCCTACAAAATATTTCAGTATTAGCTAAAAACACACCAATTTGTTGTTTCGCTGCGTGATCACTAGTATTACGCGTCTAAGAAAAAAAGGCCAAAGAGCCAACATATAATCGCCTCTATGAAAAGCGAGTAAAGTCTTTGCCATTAGACTTATTGTGCTGGACGGGTAATAAAAAAAGTTGCTAGAGTATGCCATCTTCTTAAATAATGTTGTTCCTTATTTTAACTAAATATATATATTTTTTACATAATTTTTAAACATACCGTTTAAGAAAAATAACTTTATCAATATAATAATTTTAGATTACGCTGGGTATAGGCACTTTAAATATAATGGCGTGGAATCGACTGTAATAGTAGTTTATGCTACTAGGGCGAAAAGAAATAAATTACGAGGACGATTTAAAACACGAGCGTAGCGAGTTTTTTAAAAGTAACCGAGTAATTTATTGCGTTTACGCCCGTGTATCATACTACGTTTTTCAATGCATAGTGTGAGGAAATGAAAACAAATATAATCTTGTGAACTTTCAATTATGATTGGCTCAAAAGGATTGTATCCAGAGCCGTTAAACAGTGGAAAAAAGTATAACATCTATGGTACACAGGAAAGGCTGCAGGTTAGGCAACCATAGCAAACAAATTTAAAAAATAATAATAATAAAGCCCTAGGGCAAAATAATCGACTTTCTGTTCGGTTTTGATGCATAAAAAGTGGGCCTTTACGTGCACATGCATTGAAAAATTATAAATATCCTAACGATTAAGAGTTGTTTAAAAGAAATGCCAAATAAAGTGTGAAGTATTCGTTCATACATATTAACAACAATATCATCGTTACAAACATAAATACACACACGCCTCTCTTCCTAAAGGGTAGGCAGAGAGCACATATAATATATACAACGTGTAACAGAAAGGTGTAACCATATTTGAAGAGCTTTTACTTTCAATTGTATAGAACAACTTTTACTATGGAACAAATATTCTATATCGAAAAAAAAAATTACTTGCTTCATAGGAAAATGCAATGCCGCTCGGCTGAAGGGCTGATTTTTTTTCGAGATTTCAGTGTTGACGCCATAGTAAAAGTTGTTCTATACCATTGACTGAATAAGCTCTTCAAATATGGTTACACCTTTCTGTTACACGTTGTATATATTATATGTCATGATCCTGAATTCCTGACACACATCTTTTGCCTCTTTCACACGTACAAAGCTAATATTATAAGCGCTTTTGTTCCGGGTGTATTTGACTTTGCCTAAAGAAAAAAGTATATGTAAAAAAAACTCAACAAAATAAGATCATAACTTCCTGACAATCTGTTCTAAATGCAGAACTCTTTCAACCGCATCTCATCGATAAATGTACGATTCAGGAACGATTGTGAAACGATCGAGAATCGATATTCAAACACATCGTAAACCGAACCGCATTATCTTCAGTAATAAATCTTCAATACCACACTTAAATGTTTGTGCGTTACTTAAAGTGCGGCTTTAATACGTCGAATCTATTTTATGGTTCCGTAAAACAAATAAATATTTTTGGTAAGGTCTCAGTGTTAAAAATATGTACTTAAGAATGTAATGTTGTAAGGATCTATACCTAAAACTGTGTAACTATTGTTTTGATATTATGTACAATCCCATAAACAATTAATTAAAATCATAAATAATAATTAAAATAACTTTATGTGATCAAAAATTTGAGTTGTTTTAATAATTTAAATTAAATATTTTTAGATAAAGCATTTAAAAAAAGATTACAACGAGAACAAAAACAAATTAAATCACGAAATTAAATAAGATCGATGTATTTTAGACTGTCATAAACAAAACACGATTGAAATAACAACACACAGGATTGAAAGCTTGAACTTGTTATTGACCACACACAGCGATTTTGTTAATATTTTTACGCTTGATATTTTATTGAAATTAACCTCAATCAAGAGTGACATTTTATTGGCTACGCGCCATTTTTTAAATTAACTGAATAATTTTTTTAGGCTTTCCCCATTTCATAGTAATTTGACGCTTATAGACTTCCGGTCTTTTAGGTTTTTAAACTGCTTTCTGCTAAACAAAATCCATAAAAATATCTTCACGTATTTGCCAGACTGGAAAGCTGCCATTTTAAAATTTGACTTATACATAAAATTAACAGCTTATTAAAATACAATATACGACTACGACACTATAAATTTAAATTTTCATAGCTATTTTATTATCAAAGCTTCCGGCCCACCTCGATTTTAAAATGCAGCTACAACACGAAAATTATGAAAATTTTACCATTTTTCATCACTAGCAACAAGTTTTACGACCAATTTTCTAAATTATATCATAAAAAATCGACTTAGCGCGCCGGTAGCGCTCCGCTTCTAATATTAAATTATTCTTTTGCGCAATTTACGATGGACGCACGCGAACAGAATAGTACGGTCATTTTGGAAGTACTCGATCATTTTATCATTATGAACTCTACATTCTAAGAGTGAAGGTTGCTTTTAGATCATCAGTGCATTAATGATTGTCGAAATGCATAAAGGTTTAAGAGCGGTATGAATTCGACGTGTGTGACCGAACTTGTATTATCCCTGGTGTTCCCGGTACCGTCCAAAGCGGTAATGTGTGGGGCGCACCGGAAATGTGTGGTATATGTCACAGAATTAATAATACATAGTGCCAGGTTAGTATGGTCATCTAAATCTTTAGCTGGGAGATGTCATTCATAGTCTGTTGAGTTTTCATTATCGTTAAACATTATCACTAGAGTGGACGCGTGGGCTACAGGTGTAGACCAGGGTATATTATTCGTACCTCTTTCTCAAACGCGTCACACTACTGCGCTGTTTTTCCGTGTATTCCTCGACTATGGACCCCCGCGTCGCTCAGCAGCGTGTCGCTACCCTCAGCACACGGACTTCAGAACAGAACGACTAATAAAGTGGATGGGCTGCGTATGTAGCCCGCGCGACCTTTCAGGGAATGTGATAAATCCCTATTATTTATGCAAAGATTGTACTAATATTTTAAGGGTACTTTATTTCAGTGTAATTTTTGCATTTTAAATACTGTGTTATAACAAATATACTCGTACTTATTATTAATATCTTTTTAGGAAATCATGGCGGCGTCTGCGTCTCATTTGATTTTTTCAAAATTTCTGTTATTTCGTTAAAAACTACCTAAAAAATTTATGATTTTTATTATTAAACGATAAAAATAAAGATGTTTATTCATAAAATTAAAATCTTTTTCAATATTTGCATTCAAAATGGGCTACAGATGTACCCCGCGCGACCGTTATAGGAGTCAATTAGGGCGCGCCTACTGTAGTGTTATATGGCAGGCATAATCGTGGCTGAAAATCACACATACACGAGGTGTAGGCAGAAACTACAGATTTACATCTGCTACGATCATGACACCCCTCTTTCGCCTGACTCACATCCATCAATCTAGTAAATTTGTGATTTTTCAGGTAAATTGAGACATAATTATTTGTTTAGTAGGCTATAAGCGAGGGTGCGTTTTTATGTTCGCGGAATGGCGGAGTTGGAGAGAGCTTAGGGTATTCATTAGTACCTGAACGTGTTGAATGATGCACTATTAGTATTAATACCGAGTTTTTATTACAATCGGCTCATTAGTCTCTGAACTATCATCAACTAAGCAACATAATCAAGAAGACAATGGAGAAAATCGAACACCGCGCCGTTATAAAGTTCCTTAGCAAGCAAGGAAAAAAGGTACAAACCATTACATCATTATAAACCTTAGTCTAAACAAGACTCTATGCAGTGGCATAAAAAGGCTCACCACCGCCTAAGAAATTCAAGGTGTCGCAGTTGGCCGAAAAACCCATGGCGACTGTCAAATTCAATTCAAATTCAAATAGTTTATTTTGCAAAGTAGGTACTTATATAAAATACACATTTCACAAGTCAAAATTTAATCTTATAAAAAAATATTATATATAAGGTGACTTTTTGATCATCGTCCAAATTCATACTGGAGGCTTGGTAAGTGATCAGTATCATGGATCAATAACAATTTTTGTGAAATTCGTAAAATGAAATTTCGGCTTCCCATATAAATTCACTTTCAGTTCCGAGTAAATCACTATGGGACGTCGAAATTTCATTTTACGAATTTCACCAAAATTGTTATTGATCCATGATACTGATCACTTACCAAGCCACCAGTATGAATTTGGACGATGATTAAAAAGTCACCTTGTATATGTAATAAAATAATAAATGTACATGAACTAGATTAAAGGTTTATTTAATTTATGTAGCAATATATAAACGATTAAAATTATAGGTAAAAATATATTATACAAGGTGAAATCCAATCAAACGCCCAAACCCACACCGGAGACCTGGCCAGGGACCAGGAACAAGGTTCAATGATCACCAACCGAGCCCCCAGCACGAATCCAGGCGTCCGACCAAATCCCATCCTATATATACTGTTTTCTGGGATACTGAAGGAATCCTGCTAATCGATTATAATAACAAGGGCGTTAATGTAACTGGAGAATACTACGCGTCAATTTTGGAGCGTTTGAGGACAGCTATCAAAGATCTTCTTGCATGATAATGCGCCTGTTGACAAGAGCCGTGTTTCCTTAGCTACTTTACACAAGTCATGTTTCGAAATAATTAACCACCCACCATTTACTCCAGACCTGACCTCCTGCAATTATTATCTATTCCCATATATGAAAATAGAGCTTCGTGGCAAGACATTTTCAAGTGATGAAGAAGTGAAGGACGTAGATATTATTCAGCGTATTTTGAGGACAAAAATGAATCTTTTTTTTTCGATAATATGCTTAAGCTGATCTGAAAAATGTATTAGGCTAGAAGATGAATATTTATAAAAAGAATAATATTTGCGAATTTTTATTTAGCCCCCTTGCCCCCCATTCCGCGAACTTAAAAACGCAACATATCGCAAAAGTTTCTTCATAAGTAATCTTCATTTTAGTTTTAATTTAATATTCATGGAGATAGCAGTGTAAGCAATAGAGTAACATAGCCCTACAAATACGATAATACCGAAGTTTCATACGTGTTGTGTTTGTGTGTGTGATAACGTGATGGTCAGTGTTAGTTTAAATTTTAAAATAAGGACAAATTGTAATGTTTATAATATCAAAAATCATCAATATTCTGTTTTTATTGTTTATACCATAAATTTTTAAAATCCATTTTTTTTATATTCGATGGGCTTAATCCTTACAGGACTGAAGGGATATATGTGTCTCATTTTGGCGAGGCACGTCCGCACAATCTACGGAAGTGGGTAACGGGCGAACGTTTCATTCTACACGACTGCCTGTAACCACACTGCCGGTTCTCTCCATAATCTGAAAGAAAGAAGAAATAAAACGTATTTATTTTTATCTACATCGTATAATAAGTTTGAAATATACATTTAATTATTAGGATGCAGGAAACAAAAAGGTGTCTGATTCAGCAAAATGCCACAGCAGAACTGTGATGCTGGTCTTCCATCAAAGCCCGCGGGTTACGACTCATGCGATCTAACTAACGGTAGTTTAATAATTAGTTTTTATAGTATGATGCAGAATAAAATATTAAAATTCTAAAGTGTTAAGAGGATGGCATACCCTAGCAACATTTTTATTACCCGTCCAGCACAATAAGTCTAATGGCAAAGACCTTATTTGCTTTTCATAGAGGCGATAATATGTTGGCTCTTTGGCCTCTTGTTCTTGGACGCGTAATACTAGTGACAAATTGGTGTGTTTTTAGCTAATACTGAAATATTTTGTAGGGAAAAAAAGATTAGATTTAGTAAATATCCCTTCATATTTCTATTGCCTATTTCATAAAAAAAAATCAAGTTGATCTCTTAACCGCGTCTTTGAAACGAATGTTTGAAAACCTAAAAAAAAGGGGGTGAAAAGCATTTTTTTTTTGACAACAGTATAAATCTTAAAACATTGTTTATAGGTGGAATCCCTAGATAAAAGATCAATAAATCAAATATATTTTCTTCAATATGAGGAGAGACCTAGTTTCTTCCAATGAACCCTTGAAAACTTGGTGTTGTTGATGTTCTAGCGTCTGGTGTCCCGTTAAAAGGATAGCTGCAGTTAAAATCACTATATTTATATCCCGTAACTTATTACTTCATAAAATCGCGTGAACACAAGAAACATTTTTTTGTCGAAAACATTAATTTCCAAACGACTCAATTCAAACAACAAAAACTCCCTCAAAACACTCATAAGATCCATGGGAGGGAGGGATTTAGTTCATACAAAAAACAGATTTAGGTTAATGCGATGCATCGCGTTCCGAAACGCAAAACTTATGATTGTTTTTCTTATTTTTGAATAAAAAATATTAAATAAATGTGATTCATGACATTTGGCGAAGATAAATTAATGTTAGTAATTTGGC
This sequence comes from Ypsolopha sequella, assembly GCA_934047225.1. Lineage (NCBI taxonomy): Eukaryota > Metazoa > Arthropoda > Insecta > Lepidoptera > Ypsolophidae > Ypsolopha > Ypsolopha sequella. The sequence continues at coordinate 2,123,409 of OW204002.1, read as the reverse complement.
TTTTCCGGCAAAGTTGTTTTATTTTCTGCTGTAAGTTTTAAGGTGATACGTCGTTCTTGCGAAGGTCCCCGTTACTGCAGGCGGAAAGATCCGCAGTGCGAGAGGGATAGAATCGGGAAAAATTTACAAAATGTCGGTTTTAAATTAATAAAAAATTAACTAAAATAGGTATGAAAATTTCCATTTCCAGTTATTTAGGTATTGTTAAAACCCATCTCAATAAATATTTTTGATGTGTGTATACTGCTCCAATTTGTCAGAATATCAAAAAAAGTGTAAATTTAGACCTCATTTCAATAGTTATTTCTATCAATTGAAATTCCTCCAATCGCGTTTCTGATAAACCAATATCTAGAAGAAAGTCCTAAAATTGTTACACTAATTTATTTAACTTAGGACTTGGTTTGAACAGCAGATAAATAACCTCAAAAAGTGTCGATATTGACGATATACCCCCTTAAATGATCCTACAGAACAATTATAAACACGCTTTAAAGTTGTTGTGCAGATTCATTAAAAAAGTGCTAGAACAGCCTAATGAAACTATGCCCAGCAAATGCCATAAATTACATTCATTTGATACTTTTTATTCAAAAATAAGACAAACCATCATACATTTTTGCGATTGGGAACGCATTTCGTTGCGTACACCTTAAGTTGAGGCATCGAGTTTTCAACGGGAAGTGTCACTCCAAGCGGAAAAACGCGCAGTTCGAGAGGGAACAATTCAGGAACACAGACAAAAAAATTGCATTTTTATTTATATAAAAAAAAACTAAATTGACTAGAAAATTTGCAATTACCAAAATGTAGATATTGTTAAAACCCATGTAATAAAATATGTTTGGGGTCTGTACATGATAATTATTTGTCAAACTATGAGAAAGCGTGTGTTTGAAGACCTCATTTTAATAATTATTTATATCGAGTGAAAGATTTTTAATCGCGTTTCTGTACTACAGAAATCTAGAAAAAAATTCCGAAAATGTTATACTAATTTATTAAATTAGTAGCTTATTACTAAACGTAGTAAAACTACTCAAAAAATTGGCAATTCTTCGCGGCGTCGTGTCACCTTAACAACACATTTTCTTCTATTCAGTATGGAGAGGGTTACCCCCTTCTACCAGTCTCAGCCATAAGTTAAGTTAAGGAATAAGGTTGCCAGGGCACATTGTGGAAAACAATAATAAAAATAATAAATCCCGTTCAAAGCCGACTGACAGGCGCGAAACTATTCGACTGGGTTGTGTTGTGGGGTGACTATGATTTGTTTATGGTTCTCCAAGAAATCGACACCATCAACAATATTTAAAATTCTTTATTGCACGCAAAATATATACATATATATTTTTTTTATTTAGGTTTGTACTGGACACAAACATTTTACTTTAAAAAAAAAACTTGAATTTAGCACAGACATGGATGGACATAATAAATACATTATATAGGTTATTTTACATCATTCGAAAATAGTTATATTTAAAATGTGTGTAATTTGTGCCGAACCTACTATAATCAGCTGAGATGTGGTGCTTATACCCAAGCCACATCTGTACTTTAGATAGGTTCAAATGCCTTCGTTAAATTTGGAAAATTGGAACGCAAGGTTGTCTGACCAATCAACAGATGGCAGCACTTGTATTCTACATAACGATATCGTTTGCTTCTCTTATTATATCTACTTCAAGTTTGGCGATACCTCTTATAGAAGAATTGCTGCAGATTGAAACTTAAGTGCTTAAAGACGGAACAGTCTTGGCTAGAATTAGAAAGTTCTTTAATGTAAACTGCAGGTATGCATTTACATATAAATATTTAGATTAGGGGCCAATATATAGGTGGCCAGTTCGCTGTTGTACCTGTTGGCATTAATGAACCGAGAGAGCGCTCTCTTCTCACTCTTTGGCTGCGACTGTCTTTTCGGTGAGTGAGTGATGCGCTTCCCTCTGCCGTTTCACCACCCGCACCCCGCTGACAGATTACCTCGTCCCCGCCAACATCTGTAGCTCCGCGAGACGATTACGCACGATACTTGCCTGTAGTCCACATACGCAAAGCGAGCGTGGTCACCCCACTCAGAATCCCTTCACTAGCACGTCTCGCGAAATCCGTCGAAAATGCGAGAAAATTTTGTTTTACATGCGAAAATGGAAAAATTTCTTACAAGAACACTCGAGTGACGGCGCTAAAGAAAACTCCCGATATTGAGATCCTAACGAACCGAAGATTTATGTTGCCGCTGCATTTAAGGCGATATGTAAAATTTTTAGCGTCACTGTTACTCCATATGCGAAAAAACCCTCAGTGCGAGAGGAACGGATTCGTAGAAAAGTAGCAAAAAGTCGGTTTTTTATTAATATAAAATGTACTAAAAATGCTATCAATATTTCGTTTAACCAGGTCCTGGTTACCGTTAAAACCCATCTAATAAAATATAATTACAGTCCATATGTCATTCTAAATTGTCAAACCAGGAGAATTGGTGTCCATAAAGACCTCATTTCGTAAAATATTTTTATCAAGCTGAATTTGTCCAATTGCGTTTCTGTTTAACAGATACCTAGAAAAAGATTCCAAAAATAATATACTATTTATCAAAATAATACATTATTTACTGAAATAGATATGCAAGTTCTTAAAGTGTAAGTTATTTTTCCGTAGCGCCCTAATATGAGGATTTTCATCACAATACCCGTTTCCATGCAGTTACGTGAATGTATTGACATATAAATTGATAATACGTAAATTATCATTTCGATTGAAAAGGAATTGTTATGTCATATAATTGTTATGTCATATAATTTTCTTTTAACGAACATATTGTAGCCAATTCTGAACGCTTTAATTTTAGTTTAAGTGCTGTCAAAACTAAATTTTCTTTACTGCATAACAGTTCATAAGTTTTAAGAACAGAAGCTAAATAACTTTGGAAAAATTTCAGTTTTAACAGCACTTAAACTAAAATAAAATCCTTCAGAATCGGCTCAACAATTTTAATACACAAACTTACAGAAAATTACTCCCTGTTATATAAGTTGAAAATTTGTATCAAAATCCATTACAACTCGCCACGACAAAAAAAAAACATAAATTTTTGTCCCTTTTCAACGCCAGTTAACTTTAGTTAGGAAAATACTATACTGATTTACACTGTAGTCTTTCCATAGAGATTACGGGGCTTAATATCGCCAAATATCGCCAAAATCTATAACCTCTTTCTAAAACCTACTCCACGTTTATGGCGGAACAAAAAATATTGAAAAAAATGGATATGAATTATCAACTCTAACACAACATATGCAACATTTTTCTTCTTCATACCAACAAAACTTCTGTATGAAAAAAAAATTCCACCGAATGATGTTTTTTGGCCTAAAGTACCTACTGCTCCTAAGTGGCTTGGTCGATTTAATTTATTTATGCTTTGATTAATAGATAATTTTGATATCTATAAAAATAACATAGGATTTTTCAATCTAACAATAACTTCCATGTGAAAAGTATTATTTTCTCCTATTTCGCTCTATCAAGACCGCAGTGAGCGTCGTAACAGCCACTATGCAATACACGCTAATATGAATGATATTTCAATGTCGTTTCTGTCGATATTCGTACCGACACACATCGAGCTGCTAATTTGGCGACACTAATCGCCTTTATTGGGAAGATCGGCTACATTAGCTACATTACCAGCACGCTGCAGCGCCGTACTGACAAGGGGTCGAGGTGATCGCCGATTGAAATATTCTATTGAAATAGTGTTTCCATAGCACAGTGCCTCATAAAATTACTCAGAATTCCTACTTCAGTACTCGTACAATCGAGGGCTTACATTTTACGTTTTGCTCGGTGCATGACAGTTTTCCAATTGACTTGAATCCGAACATTCTCCATGTCAAAATCATTTCTAGACACTGAACTTACAAATAAAGATATTCTTTTTCATAAAACTTTATGGTCCACAGAATACGATCGATATTACAGTGGAAAAGTTTTGGAGTAAGTTGGCAAGTTAAAAGTAAATAGAAATAAAGTGAAATTTCAAGCTAACTCTAGCTTTTGTTTTGTTTTCAACTTCTTCGTCTCTGATATTGACACTGTTTTTAGTTTTAAGGGGAGTCTAGAGGTAAATATTTTCTCTATTTAGTTTTTCCCTATTTAGACTCCGTTACATCTCGGAAACCCTTACAGTGAAGCTTCGGTGACTGAATATTTATTTGTCGTCACGACAGGGGATGACAGTTGAAACTCAAGTCACAATGCACACCATCACCGATTTTCATTACGTCCCAGCATGGTGATCAGCCCTATCGTTGTACTTAGTTTATTTTACAGACAGTAAAGGAAATAATTAACCAATCCCGGCGCAAAACTTTGATCCTAAGACCCACAGGTGAGCGATTGATGATATAAAAAATACTTAATAAATAGTGCATGTGTGTAAGTATTGACCAAGTAATTCATAGGTCCTGATCAAAGTGTTGTGTTGTGGACTGTATGTAAGGAAAACGCTTGTTTCGATTTGTTCCTTTATTTGCTCTTTATTGTAGGAGAGCTATTATTCAACTGAATGCTGACACAGTAAACCGCCCTACTTTTATACACGCCGTTTTGCACACGGCACTAATCTAAACAGTCTTTCTTTGTCTAACTTATATCTATCTCTTTCATAAATTATCTAGCTTATGTCTATCTCTCTCTATACTCGTTGGGTGCGTCTGTGCGGTACTGCCGTCGGAGACCACCCTATTTTCCGTTTACGGCGAGGCTCGGCGTCCGCAACATTCCTCCCCCCGGCGTAGCACGCGTAGCCTCCTTTTCTAGGACGACGAGTCTTCTTGCGGGACGTTTGAATACTCCAGTTTTCGTTCGGACGTCTGCTACTCGTACGCCGCCGTCTGGTCCCTGGTAGGTGCGCTCGATGATGCCCATTGGCCAGGTGTTCCGAGGCAGGGTGTGATCGACGATCACCACGACGTCACCAGGCTGAAGAGGTTGCTCGTTCTGGGTTGGCTCGCCACGTGGTACCAGTGTAGGAAGGTATTCGCGTACCCATCTCTTCCAATAGATGTCTGCGAGTGCTTGACTGGCACGCCAGGTCCGTCGATCAGCGACATCACATGGGCCCGTAGTAGGAAGACCGGTAGATGTACCCAGAAGGAAGTGATTTGGGGTGAGCGCCTCAGGATCGAGAGGGCTCACGCTCACATGTGTCAGCGGTCGTGCGTTCACCGAGAACTCTGCCTCGGTCAGGAGTGTTTGTAGGACCTCCTCCGCTGGTTCTCGTTCTTGGAGTGTTGCCTTCAAAGCTGTCTTGATGGAGCACACCAGTCGTTCCCAGGCTCCTCCTTGGTTTGGTGCTCCTGGTGGTATGAACCGCCACTCCATTCGATGAAGCAGCGCTTCGTCTCGCAGGGCGGGTGCCCACTCTGTATAGGCGGCTCGTAGTTCATGATCCGCTCCTTTGAAGTTCGTGGCGTTGTCTGAATACATTAGACGTGGCCATCCTCTACGTGCAGCCATTCTGCGCAGTGCCATTAGCGCCGAATCAGTGGAGAGTGACGGGACAAGTTCGATGTGCACGGCGCGTGTGGTGAGGCACGTGTAGAGTGCGCCCCATCTCTTTTCGCGGCGGCGTCCCACTTTCACCACCATTGGCCCGAAGTAATCTACGCCACAGTTGGTGAACGGGCGATGGAAAGGGTCCAGGCGGGCGCGTGGCAGGTCTCCGGTAGCTGGCACTCGTGGTCTGGAGCGGCGCACTCGACAGAGAGTGCAGTTGCGTTCCACGGCTCGTACTGAAGGCCGTAGGTGGATTATCCAGTACTTTTGTCGAAGGTCGTTCGTCACGCGTTCACGGTTTGCGTGACCAGCAGCACAGTGCTCTTGCAACACGATGAGCTTTGTCAGGTGGTGACGTCCATCCAGGATCATGGGTTGCTTCATCTCAATGGGCGCAGTCGCTGCTCCTATGCGGCCGCGGACTCGAAGCACGCCGTCTTTCAGTACGGGATCCAGTTTGTATAGTCGGCTCCCTTTAGTGATAGGGCGGTTCGACTCGATCTTCTTAATGTCCTGATTGAAGCTCTCTTTCTGTGCTTGTTGTATGAGCGCTCGTTCGGCTCGTTCAATGTGCTGGTGCTCCATTCTTGTAGCTCTGCGCCGGCATATGTCAGTGAATGCCAGTACACGGGCGGTTGCTCGTACTAGCGTCTCGTACTTGGAGAAACGGGTTGGATCTGGCAACCAGTCGCTTGTCGTCGTAGTATCTTCACTCGTATGGAGAACGTCTTGTTCGTCGTTTTCCTCGTCGATTGTTTGTTTTGTGGGCCATTGGTCTTCTGGTTCAAATAGGAAGCGCGGCCCTTGAAACCAGCGGTTGTTCTCGCTGATCGGTGCTTGGGTCATCCTTGTGGCGTCATCAGCTACGTTCTCGCCAGTGGGTAGCCATCGCCATTCTTCTTTGTTAGTGAGCTCCGTGATCTCACCAAGTCGGTGCGCAACGAAAGGAGTGTATCGTTTTGAGTCGTGGTAAATCCAGTGTACCACGGTTGTGGAGTCACTCCAATAGATTGTTCTGGATATCTCGATACGATGTTCCTTTTTTATAGTCTCGGCGAGTCTGGCACCGATGACAGCCGCTTGGAGTTCAAGGCGAGGGATGGTCTGTACCCGTCGTGGTGCCACCTTAGCTTTGGCAGCCACTAGGGCGACTTGGATGCTCCCGTCGCGGTTCAGGATCCTCCAGTAGGCTACAGTAGCGTAGGCCTGCTCGCTTGCGTCACATAGAACGTGCAATTCTACACGCTCGTAGCTGCTCAGTCCGTAGCATCGATCTAGACGCAGGTGGGCGATCTCAGTGAGTTGCTGCAGCCAACATGTGAAGAGTTCGTCTTCTTCCGCGGGGATAGGTTCGTCCCAGGACATTTTGAGGCGCCACAGGCTTTGCAGGATGATCTTGGCTCTGATGGTGTATTGGCTCAGCAGCCCCAGTGGGTCGTATATTGACATGACCGCGCTGAGTGCTTCTCTTTTTGTTGGTGCGCGGGTCTGTGCTCGTACTTCAGCCGGGACTCGATGCATGGATGTGTTGAATCCCAACTCATCTCGTTCTGCATTCCAGAAAAGCCCGAGTATCTTGTTTCCCAGGTCTTCTCCTCCCAGTTGTGCTGGCACGGTCGCATGTAGGTCAGCTGGTACATCGCATAATGTGGTCTTGCGATTAGCGTTCCATCCACGCAGTGTGAATCCAGCGGCCGCGTGCACTGTTCTAACTTCTTTGATGGTGCGTAGGGCCTCTTCTTCATCCTCAAAGCTGCATACTAAGTCATCCATGTAATGGCTGTGAGTGATGACTTCCAGTGCATGTGGATGTGTCTGCGCGTGTTCTCGTGCGTTATGATCGCGCACGGAATGTGCCATGAATGGTGAACTCGCAGCGCCGAAGATCATACTCGTCATTTTGTAGAGACGAGGTGGGTTCATTCTGTCTTCGCCTCTCCAAAGAAACTGTTGCGCTGGCTGATCTTCAGGGCGGATCTTGATACGTAGAAACATTTCTTGTATGTCTGCGGTGACTGCAACTGGTTTCTCTCTGAACCGAAACAGAATCCCCTGCAGTGATAAAAGCAGGTCCGGTCCTTCAAGCAACTCGGTGTTGAGGCTCACACCGTGACTCCTCGCAGCCGCATCGAATACAAGTCTTTTCTTGCCGGGCTTGTTTAAGTTTTCTACGGCAAAGTGCGGCAGGTACCAGCATACAGCGCTTGCATGTTCTGAGCCATCGCATGGTACCGCGTATCCTTTCTTGAGCAGGTTTTCTATTTGCGTGGTATATTCTCTGGCAAAGTCAGGCGAGGCGTCCATCTTTCGTTCTATTTGCCGAAGTCGACGTAACGCTGTGTTATAGCTCGGAGGCAGAGTTACTTCATCATGTCGCCATGGTAGCCCAACTTCATAACCGCTGTCAATCTTCTTCATTGTTTGTTTTACAATGCTCGTGGCTCGCTGATCTGTGTCGTTCAAGTGTGGTTTGCGAGCGACACCAAGTGCATCTATTCTGAAGTGTGCTTCTACCAGTTCATGTAGGCGTTGATCATTCTGTTCTCTGTTCTTGTTCATGTGCTGATCAGGTGTGTAGATATGTAGCACGCTCTCTTGGTTGTAGATGACGCTGCGTGGTACTGTTCCATGTATAACCCAGCCGAGTTGTGTTCTGGACGCGGCTGGTTGATTAGGGCCGCCGACTCGCAGCTCGCGGGATACAATGTGCTCCCAGTGGTCTGTCCCCACCAGGATTCCGGGACGTGCTAGTTCGTAGCATACGTCTTCTTTCAGTAGATCTTGCAGGTGTTCATGTTTCAGCAGTGATTCTGGGATGGACTGCTGATGAAGCCTCAGGTTTTTGACGGTGCGTGCTTGTAACTTGTTTAGTGCGACGTCTCTCTTGCCTCTCAGTTGCACGCTGACGATCTTGCTGTCTCCCTCTTTTGTAGTCATATTGACGCCGTGCAGGTGCAAGGGTAGTGATGGCCCTTCTGCACCAATGTTCCGCGCTATTTCTTCGTCGATGAGAGTGACAGTGGCTCCCTCATCAAGCAGTGCATGAGTGCTGAACTCTCCCCGTGGTCCGACGATGACGATTGGACATACTTTGAGCAGTACGGTTCGTGGGCCGGTAGCGGTTTTGGTTGCTACCGACAAGACTGCCTCGGTGCTTACAGTCGGTGTCTGGGTGGCGGGTGTGCTTTCCTCTTCTTGATGCAGTGTCTGGTGATGAGGGCGGCGACATTGGTTGATGCCGCACAGCTTGGCTTTGCAGTTGATTCGTCTATGCTTCTTTTGTATGCATTTGAAGCATAACTTCTTGTCTCGAACGAATTCCCAACGCTGATCAATAGTTAGTGCTTTGTAGCTCGGGCACTGGGGTAGCGTGTGTCTTTGCTCGCAGCTTGGGCATTGGTCGCTCTGTTCTTCTATACTTTCGACGATGTTGTATATGGCGCTTGCTTTCTTCTTGTGAAATGTAGCTGGTCGAAGCTCTTTCTTTGTTGCGGAGACAGGTGCAGTGTTCGTGGTGAAGGAGTACGCGTACTTCAGTCCCCAGTCTGCCTCGCGCATGAGGAAGCGAGACAGAACGATGATTTCAGGATCTAGTGTTTCTTCCTCTTCATGAGCATATTGACACCAGCGAGATTGAAGGTGTGGACTGAGTTTATTCAGAACCTCTCGCGCCAGTGTGGGATTGTAGAGGTACCCCCGTCGATCGATGCTCTTGAACACGCAGACAATGTTCTGTAGTTTGACGGCGAATTTGTTCAGTTCAATTGGTGACTGTCCTGGTCTTGGCAGCTTCTTCAGTTCCTCGAATGTTTGGTCGATGATAATTTCTGGTCTCCCGTAGCATTGTTCCAGAGTATGCATAATTATCTCTGGACTGGTGGCTGTGTGCATGAGTGCAGCCACTGCGTCTCGTGCTTCTCCTTTGAGGCAGGTTCTCAGCCGCAGTAGGTTCTCGGCAGGTGAGATGTTGTACATTTTCGTAGAGTCGCGCATAGCTGCCTTGAATGGTAGCCACTCGTTCGAAGATCCGGAGAAAAATGGCAGCTCGATCTGTCGGGGCCGCGGTCTGGCTATCCTCTCTAGTGTCTCTGCTAGTTGATCGATACTGTTTCTAGTTCTGTCCGGAATGCGCCCCACATTGGTCATGCGTGGAGTATGTTCAAACTGGATTCTTATTGGATCTTCTTGTATTCCTACTGGTTCTTGTATCTGCTGGTTAGCGCTGTTCTCCCCCCGTGCAGTCTGCGGGTTTGCGCGCAGCCAGTCATCCACCTTCTTTTGAGGGTTGTCAGCTCGCAGTGGTTCTTCGTGCTGGCTCCCTTCCTCTTCTTCGATTACAGACATGTCGACGGCTAGACGCTTCTTTATTAGGTCAGCTTCGATTTCCAGTTCTTTTTTCTTAAGGGCTGCTAACTTCTCCGCGGCTTCCAGTTCAGCCATTCGCTTTCGCATCGTGGCGCTCGCAGTAGATCGTTGCGAGGACACGGAGCGCGCCGGTAGCACGTATTGAACTTGGGTCTCTCTTAGCAGCAGCTCTGACGAAGTACCGGCGATGGCTGTGATGCCGGTGGTGGTACCGTGGTCGACGGTGCCTGTTTGTACCGTAGGTGACGCGGGTGGTTCTATCTGCAGTCGTCTCTGTCGCTCTTGCTCTAGCCTCAGATTTTCGTGGCGTAGTTCCTCTTCACGCTGTTCAGTCGTGCGCCTCTGGTCTTCCAGGTTTTCTGCATCACCGTGGCTCCTTGTGACGACCATGGTGATAGGTCCGTAGCAGCTCTGGATAGGCGTCCGATGGTGTGGAGAGGTCTTCTTTGGCTGGTTCTTGGCTCGAGATCCGGCTACCGAAGGTCCATTTACTGTTGTGGACTGTATGTAAGGAAAACGCTTGTTTCGATTTGTTCCTTTATTTGCTCTTTATTGTAGGAGAGCTATTATTCAACTGAATGCTGACACAGTAAACCGCCCTACTTTTATACACGCCGTTTTGCACACGGCACTAATCTAAACAGTCTTTCTTTGTCTAACTTATATCTATCTCTTTCATAAATTATCTAGCTTATGTCTATCTCTCTCTATACTCGTTGGGTGCGTCTGTGCGGTACTGCCGTCGGAGACCACCCTATTTTCCGTTTACGGCGAGGCTCGGCGTCCGCAACAGTGTTGTTTGGCCTGGTTACTTATCTGCTTCGCTGTCGATACGTTATCCGAAACAGGTAGACGGAACACAAATGTGCCACTACGGTATTTGAACCTGCCATCTTGGTATTAGTGGTCAAGTACTACCGTATCACAGAGGCAAGCAGTATCTCAAGAAAGTATTCGGATTAAGCTGAAATTTGGGATGTAAGTGGAAATTTAAGAATTTATTATAACACCTTGTGTCATTAATTACACAAAAATAATTTGGATAAACTGTGATCGATATCGGTAATTTTTGTAGTGAAGACTAAAATATTACTCAGTTGTCCAAAATAATCTTTCAAAAATGGAGAGCGACGCGATGCCGCGAAACGCGAAAATGTATTGAAGTGGTAACGAAACGCGAAAATAGGTAGAGAGATTACAATATACGCGATAAATAAGAAATAAAAAAGTATTGTAGTCACAACATTAATCCCCGAATTAATCGACCTTTAGATTTATCAAAGTTTTTTTTTTACTACCATGACATCTGTATTCAATCCGTATCTCGGTATTTCAAGGTCGCCACCGTTTGTTCCCCTCATCACAGGACAAGATTTTTTTAAGACAACGATCATCTTAAATTTGAGAGGAAAATATTAGTTGCTGAAATATTTTGGGCTTTAATTAACTTCTTAAGTTTGTTTTCTAATTAGAAACTGTTAAATGTTCAAGACAGTTTATACTAAAAAGTCTTAGTAAATTGTTTTAAGGTTTCAGAACAACTTTATTTTAATTTAATTGGACTTGTTGTCGAAGTCTTGTTAATATACAATAATAATAATATACATGTCGTAAGCACATCTTAGAATTGGGTATATCAAAATCTGCCTAGGCATATCATAATTTCTGTTAAATACAAAAAAATGTCATCCACAACACGAAAACGGTACGCGACTCTGACTCGCACTTGGCCAGTTTTTTTTTTCTATTCAAGACAATCGCTGTCTACTCCTGAAAGGTAAATAATTTGAAGGTCAAACTTTGTAGCGTGGCCTTGTTGTAGTAAGTAAGCGCTCCAGTATCGTTTTAATATAAGTTTCTTAGTTTGAGGCACACAGAAATGTTTTAGGTTATTAAAAAAAAACGAAATTTTTTAGCTCGCAGACGAGGGTGAAATTTAATAGACAGCACAATAAGAACGACTCTTAAAAGCTGCGACGACGAAGAGAACGGCATGGATGACTGACTCCTTTGAATGAGGGACTCGCTTTTTACATGTTCATTTAGATCCAAGCATTATGCTTTTTATTTGCGACTGACATGTACGCAGAGACAGAAAAAAAGTATTTTTCAATGCAAGTGCTCGTAAAGGCCCACTTTTTGTGCATCAAAACCTAACAGAAAGTCGATTATTTTGCTCTATGGCTTTATTATTTATTTTTTATTTTTTTACAATGGTTGGCTAACTTGCAGCCTTTCCTGTGTACCATAAATGTTATACTTTTTTTTTCCACTGTTTAACGGCTCTGGATACAGTCCTTTTGAGCCAATCATAATTTAAAGTTCACAAGATTATATTTGTTTTATTTCCTCACACTATGCATTGAAAAACGTAGTATGATACACGGGAGTAAGAGCAATAAATTACTCGGTTACGTTTAAAACACGAGTGTACGTCCTCGTAATTTATTCCTTTTCGCCCTTGTAGCATAAACTACTATTGTGCAACTGTGACATAATGAGCCATCAGGACACGAGTAAAGCACTCGATCGTTTCGTAATAAGCTACACGATTGTCTTAATAGCAAATTATGTCCAGTCGGACACAATAATTTATCTACGACCATCAAAAATATCGCATGACATTATTTATAAATTTTCAACTAACAATTTCATGAAAAATTAGGAAAAGAAAGCTCGGGACGCGTAGGTTTATGTAATTTTTATTTTCAGCTTTCAGTAATTTACGGGCTAACCCTTGTTGAGGGTGGTCTGTAGGACCATTCGAGGTTGCATGCCAGATATAAAGCCCTATACTAGGCCAAAGCAAAAAAAACAATATTAGTCGCTGAGTATTTTCTGGTTATTTCAGCGGTGTAATAACGAATTGGGCCAATCACAGCGCAGAATCGTTTGGCTGTGGACGATTCAGTTTTAGCGCTCCGCAATAAATCAAAAATTGTCTCGGCATATACATATATTCGATATCCCATATCTGTCACTTTTATGTGTTTTAATTTGATACCTTGACCTGACCATTCTGGACCAACTTTGCTGTCATTTTGGGCCAAACTGGACCAATTAGGTTTGACGAAGGTGGAATAAATCACTCGAAACACTCTCAATTTTAAGGGTCCGTATAAGGTGAAATACACAACTTTAAATAACCATTTCACAATGTGTAACTTGGTCAATCGGTTTAATAATAATAACGTACATAGTAGACTATAGATCTAATAGGTTCATTTTGAAAAAAAACGCAAAAGCTTTAAGTTCGCTTGATAGAAAAAAATTAAATATTACCTCTAAATTTCAAAGGCCTTCCTTAAATCATAAAGACTTGAAATTTGTAGAAAAATATGTGAACAATAAACCCGTCGGTCAATTTTAGCATATTTTAATAATTTCATCTAGAAGCCGAGTTATTAAATAAAAACTCAGTCTTTCGTGAGCGTGTGCTTCTCGGTGGTCGTAACAGCCAGGCTCAAAGCGCGCTATTTTAAACTTAAAGTAAACGTCGTAGAGTTCAGTTCTGGTAGATGCAAAATGAGGTGCTCAGTCTGAATTTATATGAAGCCTTAAGGCCATATATAAAAGTTTTAGCGTCCCTGTTACTCCATATGCGATAAAGCTCTCAGTGCGAGAGGGACGGATTCGTGGAAAAGTAGCAAAAACTCGGTTTTTTTATTATATAAAATGTACTAAAGTTGCTATCAACATTTCGTTTAACCAGGTCCTAGATACAATTAAAACACATCTTATAAAATATAATTGCAGTCCATAATATGCCATTCTAAATTGTCGAAACCAGAAGAATTGGTGTCGAAAGAGGCCTCATTTCAATAAATATTTCTATCAAGCCGAATTTCTCCAATTGCGTTTCTGTTTTAACAGATCCTTAGAAAAAGAATTCAAAAATAATACTATATTTCATCAAAGTAAAACATTATTTACTGAAGTATAGGTAGATATGCAAGTTTTTAAAGTGTCGATTTTTTTTCCGTAGCGCCTTAACATCTCAACGTCATAGGGGGTGATCTCGGGCGCTGATACAGACTTTTTAATGCATGTAGGTTACCTCAATGTTTTTCTTTACCGTCAGCAAGTTGTACAAATTACGAAAATACACTATGCACATCAATTAAAAAAAAAAATTGTTGCCTGCTTGACTAGCAGGATTCGAACCTGGATCTCAAGTTTGGGAGTCTGGCGTCCGACTGACTGAGCTAGCTGCTCCACAATCTACACTGTCATTTTGGAACGAAGTTTCATATCGCACGTTACACGCCGAAAAAAGTGTAAGACTTCGACCGTCATGACAGCTTTGGTGTTTTTGTGTGTTTACAGGCGTCTGTCTATGTTACTGCAGTATAGACATGTGGCGTGCGCGTCAGTAGCGAAAGGAACTTCGTTCCAACCGGTTGTCCCACTACACCCCTCGTATTTTATTAAAAAATCCCTGACTACCTAAGCTTACCTATGCGAAACTAAAATTATATTTAATTAATCGAGATGAGATTTATGAATTGTATAACTCTATCACCAAATAATTATTTATATTCAACATGTATCAAAAGATCAAAATTAATAGAATTTACAAAACTCGACCAAAACTCTATTAAATTACGGAACTGTAGATGCATGGACCAAAGCCACCTACTAACCTACTTCGAATATAGACTGCAGCAAAAATGTTATCTTATTCTATAAACTTTTGCCGAAGAAACAAGAAGTCCACCAATGAGTATTGTACCAGGACACCAGAAGCGGACAAGCGTTACAATGTAACATGCATCCAAGTACTTCGCCTCCAGCCCTCGCATCCTATTTAAGACGGAACATCCCCATCCTGAAATGGGTTCAACTGAATTCGCAGGTATTAATTGTGACAATGACCAATAAAAAAACATATTCTGTCAAGCATACGGCAACTTGCCGTGTTATCGTTTAATCTTTATGGATGCCGTATTCGCTCGAACTCCCATAGTAGTATACGCTAGCTAGTATCCCATACGCCAGCGTGGCTTACTGAATCTATCCTTATTTATTGGTATTTGCCAAATATTTTATATTTATGTATAATCAGTAACATGCATATAAAAGGAAAGGGGAGAGAGAGAGAGAGAGAGAATCTTTTAATCAAAATCAAATCAAATCATTTATTGAAAGACAAACTATGGATCACAAAATAAAATAAAATAAAACAAATTTTGAAAATGAAAAAAAAAAAAAGAATATTTTTTCATTTCTTAAGCTTACTTCATTAAATAAACTGAGTTTGAGTTCTCCTATTGGGTATGAAAATACCTGAAACAGGAGTCCCCGCTCTCCTATAACTAAAATACAAAATTAAGTGATAAACAAAACTATTATTTACAGAGATGACTAACAAATTATTATAAATATAAAAAAGAAAAGAAAAGTTTAGTATATACTTACTTAGGCTGAATTTGTAAGTGTGAGAGGGTAATTTTGTCAGTAAACTTAGTCTAGTCCTATGCAAAGTGTTAGTAACATTGCAAAATGTTTTTTATTTTTGGCTCCATTCAAAATACATACATTTTAGGCCGAACAGAGCTGATTTACTTTTGGCCGCCAATAATAAACGATTTTTATTAATTTTTGACCCAGAGATTCGCCTTGCAATTATTTCTTATTATTTATTTTTAAAACAAAGATTAGAATTGGTTTAATTCTATGGACAGAGGCTACAACTGAGAGTACAAACATACATTATTACAAACAACCTTTATACCAAAATGCAAATGTTGTTGCAGATCATTTATGAGATAAAAATATAAAGTATAAAATCTAAAATCTTTCATCAGAAGTCAAAAATAGGTTTGACGACGAGCGGAGCGAGGAGGAGCGTGTAAGGTTTACATGTAAATAAATTTGGAGAGCCGAGCGAAGCGGAGCGGAGAGAGGCGATCGTCCTAGATTTTATAGAAATGTGATTTGCCATTTTGATAGTGCATACGTCTTGATCATACGATTATACAGCAATAAACTGAATGTGCTTCTAGAAACGCTTTGGAGTATTTTCAAGATGTGACGACATTAAATGTTTTTTTCGGTTGTAATGCTGCATCTACCCATCCTAAATTTAACCCAATCAGTCCGTTATGCCCAAACGAACAGACTGACTCCAGCTTGCTACAAAAGCTTCCGTTTTCTGAGAATCGTGAACAAAACCGGGCGTCTGTTTAAAAATTCAAAGTCACATAATATAGAAACGTGCGAAACCGGTCACAACCGTCTAGACTAGACCGAGTGCAAAAGAAAATTGTGCTGTTGTTTCGGAAATGTATTAAAGCAGTTATTCGCGCGAGAAGACCGTTCGATATTTTAACTTTATCTCGGATACTGTAACGGGAATTCCTGGAGGAGTCGACACAGACTAGGAAAATAGAAAAAGATTCAGTACCGAAATCAAAAAATTTTTGTATACCTAAGGCTGGTTAATTTTTTTCCTGATATTTCTTTGAAATTCCCTACCTTCAACGTTTAGTTAAATAAAGAGATTAAAAGTTCTCATTCTGAATGAACTTCTTATAGTTTTAATCATGACGTATGTTTTTTTTTTTTCGTGTATTTCCTCGTATTATTATTGATTATGTAAAACTATTAAATAAAGATTATTAAGTTTTATTAACACATGTACATTATTTTAAAGCCTTTTTTAACTCTTTATCATTTTAAATGAATAATAATAATATGTATATGAATTCAAATGTATTGATTAGGTTCTTAATATATTTCGACTAACCTGTGGTCTAATCATACTTGAACATAATCAATACTTTTTTATTCATATATTATACTCTTATTCATATAATTTAGTACTATATGTTAGCTATGGAAGAGCGGAGCCACCTATTACACGTATATCTCTCCTAAAAAGAGACTCCGATCACTGTCTATGAAATATAATAAATGTATTTTTTTTCATTGTATTGTACCTGTAGTACTTGTATGATATCGCTATTATATTACAAAAATAAATAATTTTATTTAGCTCCAGAGGCCCTGCTAGAAATAAACACATAACACATCAGATAGACATCATTCGAAGAAGGTTTATCATAAGCTCTCGCTTCTAACCATGAAGGGTACATATGTAGATATACCTATATAAGTAAAGGAGATGAACTCTATTGCATTTTGCTTTAAAGCCTGACCAGGAAAATAAAAAACCTGCTCATTATGATTGCAACACTCTGACAGCACACACGAAAAAAGAACACCACACTTTGACAGCAATCGACATAATGACGTTTTAAAGTTGAGGTTGCCAGTAGAAAAAATTTGTTAAAAAATTAATTCCGCAATGTGGCGAGGTTTTTTATTTTCCTGGTCAGGCTTTACATATAATAATATAACTTTTTCCCCTCCATGGCGAGAGTTTTGCCACAGTGTAAATGAGGTGTATGTGGACAGAGCTGTAAAAAAGATACTATAAGTAGTGAGTCTTCTGGAAAATAAGTTTTTAGAAGGCGGGTTTCTGTACCACATAGAAGTCGTTACTGTGGCCAGACGACCTTTGTTACCTAGCAGTCGAGTTTCGTTCGATTAAGAGGATGGCATATCCTAGCAACTTTTTTTATTACCCGTCCAGCACAATAAGTCTAATGGCAAAGACTTTATTTGCTTTTCATAGAGGCGATTATATGTTGGCTCTTTGGCCTCTTTTTCTTGGACGCGTAATACTAGTTATCACGCAGCGAAACAACAAATTGGTGTGTTTTTAGCTAATACTGAAATATTTTGTAGAGAAAAAAATATTGAATTTAGGTGATATTTCTATTACCTATTTTATGAAAAAAAAATCAAGTCGATCTCTTAACCGCGTTCTTGAAGCGAACGTTTGAAAACCAAAAAAGAAGAGGGTGCAAAACATTTTTGTTTTACAAAAGTATAAATTTTAGTATATTGTTTATACGTAAGATCTCTAGAGAAAAGATTAATTAACCAAATATATTTTTTTCAATACAAGGAGAGTCCGAACTTCTTCAAACGAATCCTAGATAGCCTGGCGTTGGTGATGCTCTAGGCTCAGGTACAGTCTTAACAGTTAATATGAAGTAACTAGTTTCGACCCTGCTAGTCGAGAACGCCCAACAAATTTCAAGAATGTATATTCATAATATTTGTTTACTTACCACTTTAGAACCTGTAAAGGATAAGGTATAAACTGTGGATGAAAGTAAGTACCCAATAGGCGTCCCTATCACGTCAGGGCGAATATAACATGGGTGCAGAAGTGTTGGCTATTCGACTCACAGTTAAACACCTAAAGGTTTGTTAGTTTCATTATCAACAGTATTTTTGTAGTCTGTGCCTTGTCTGCAACGAGGGACACCAGCTACTTTATAGTCAGCTCGAAGGAAATGCACAAAAACCTAGCTCTTTAACATAATAGTACATTTCGGCTCTTCCTTGTTTATTTCTAACGAGTTCTTCGGATGCTGGGACTCTTTTCGTCTGGCTGGAGATCTTTATCGTTTGGCTTTTGTTGAGGTCAAGGGAAATTGGTCCCGTGACGAATAATTTTCGGTCAGCGAGTGCTTGAATGTTTTTGATTTTCTCTGACTTGTTTTTAAATAAGTATACATCCATCTTACGACGAAGATAATTCTGTCCGAACGAGACAGCCTAAAACCTTCCTTAAAAAAAAAAGATTTTATGGTACAAGGCAATTCTTATAAAAACTTGTGTGAACCAATAACGGCGACAAAAGTAGTATAGTTTCGTTCTGTTACTTTTTTTATACGTTTAAATAATTTTACACTCGCAAATAATCAGTTGATCTTAAAAAAAATGTTTTAAGAGTCCAATTTTGCTATTCAAAACTTTCAGACATTAAAACAGTTTGTTTTAAAAAAAACTCATTATTCACTACTAAATTAATGGAACGTGTAGGAAAAACAAAATGAAATAATAATACTTTTGTCATCGTTATTGATCCCAGAAGTTTGTATAAAAATTGCCTTGGAAGAAACCACATCCAAATTCATGCGGTAGTTGTCAAAATGTGTTAGAAAAGTCTGACAATTTTTTTATAATAATAACATTAATAGTACTGAGGTAAGTATTTAATATCGTTACAACTTATATTATTTTTATCTAACTCAGTGTGTCTGTGTCTCCCAATTAATTACTTTAGATTTTGAAACTTACTTTAAAATAGAATATAAATACGTTTATTCATAAATACAGTATGAATGAATGAATGAATGAATAAACACTTTATTGCACAGAAAAATTTAAATAAAACACAGAATACAGAAAAATAAAAGGCAAGGGTGGACTTATTCCTTAAAGAAATTTCTTCCAGTCAACCGATGGTGTGGAGAAAAGAAAAAATAATTTACAAGTATATTTGTGCAAAAAGAAAAATAATCTTCTTCAAGCCTAATATTTTAATATAATACTTTACATACTAATACATACACAAATACATAAATACATACATACAAATAAAGTAGCATAGTCAGTCTAGTCAGAGAGATGAAAGGTAATAATTTTTCAGGTTAAATCTAAAAGAGGACACAGAAGGAAGATTTCTGAGGGTTTGCGGAATTTCATTCCAAAGCCGCACTGCATTGACCGTAAATGATTTAGAAAAACGATCAGTGGTGTGCGCAGGCATCGCCAGATCGATATGATGACAAAACCGAAGCGCTCTGTTGCTGCGATCAGTGCGTAGGAAAAATCTTTTTTTTAAATAATTAGGGTAAACAGGATTATGGAGAACATTATATAACAGGGAAAGAATGTGTACGTTCCTGCGAAGACGAATAGGAAGCCACTTAAGCCTGCATCGAAACTCCGAGACGTGGTCATACTTGCGCAGTCCGAAAACGAATCGAATGCACAAGTTCTGAAGACGTTCCAGCTTATCGAGCAGCTCTTCAGTGGGATCTAGATAAGCGACATCGGCATAATCCAGAAGGGGAAGAAGAAGAGATTGTGCTAAGGTAATTTTCGTTTTCAGTGGCAAGAAATTCTGTAGGCGCTTAAGCGAGTGATATGAGCCGAAAACTTTACGGCTTACTTCATTAACATGTGGAGACCATGAAAGAGTTTGGCCCATCCACAAACCCAAATTCCTAACGGTCGTGCAATAAGGCACTATCACTCCATCAAAAACCACGTCAGCTACGTCAGACATGTCCAAGCGGGAGACGTAGTAATTACTACCGATGATTATAGCTTGCGACTTCTTTGGGTTGACATGCAGACCAAAACGCCTTGTCCATTCCCTGATGGCGACAAGATCAGTGTTAACAGTATGTACTGCCCTGTTTATGTCGTCCAGCGGTGCAGCCGTATATAACTGCAAGTCGTCAGCATATAAATGAAAGGAGGAGGATAAGGATGCAGTAATAGAATTGATAAAGATAGAGAAAAGAAGAGGAGAAAGAACACCACCTTGTGGAACGCCGGCAGTCAGATTACACCAATCAGATTTGGAGCTATCGATTTTGACTAGCTGCTGTCTGCCGCGAAGATAGGAATTGAACCATGATACTACCTCCGGAGAAACACTAAGAGACCTCAGCATGCCAACAAGTATGTCAAAGTCGACAGTGTTGAAAGCGTTGCTGAAGTCTAGGAGCGTTAGGACGGTGAGATTCTTCTGCTCAATGTTTAGCCTTATGTCATCTGTCACATTTACAAGAGCTGTTGTAGTGCTGTGACCTGGACGAAACCCAGACTGATAGGGATTAAGGAGATGGTTATAGGATAGGAAATCAGCAAGTTGCTCGTGAACAAAATGCTCAAGGATTTTGGAAAGAATGGGAAGAATAGATATGGGGCGAAAATCTGAGAAAGAAGCAGGATTGGACTTTTTTGGAAGAGGGATAATGTGAGCTTTCTTCCAGGGACTAGGGAAATCTCCTGACAACAGGGAACAGTTAATGATATCTGCTATTATAGGACAAACCGCATCAGAAATTGGGATAAACATATCTTTACTAAGACCATCATCACCTACTGCCTTAGTTGTTATAGAGCGAAGAATCTTCCGAACATCTACAGAGGTAATCTCATGGACCTGGAAAGGTAGGTAATCAGAAGAAGGAATGGTATTGTGTAGAGTATTCAAGGTATCAGATTTTGAAATGCTAGATTAAAAGGAAGATGGACTACTAAAATGGTTATTGATAGCATTTAAGTCAATATTGGAAAGAGGACCAGGCTTTGGCTTGCCAACACCAAGAGATTTTAGGAACTTCCAAAGATTGTGCGGTGGACAGTTCTCGATGGACTCAAATATATGCTGACGTCTAGCATGCCTGCAGGCGTTATTGCAGCGGTTACGTAGCAACTTGAACCGTTTGACATTCAGATCCGAAGGATCTTGCCTAAACCGAACTTGAGCCTTATCCCTTTGTGCCATTAGCGCTTTAATCTCCGGTGTAAGCCACGGGACTGGGAGATGTTTTACTCTGGTTTGCTTTAAAGGGGCATGCTTATCATATATAGTTAAAATGATTTTATTAAAATACTCGACCTTGTCGTTTACTGACGAGTTTTCAGTAACACAAGACCAATCAATCATATTCACATCAACTCGTAGTGCCTCCAGATCCATACCACTGAAATTACGAAGAAGAAGAACTTTTTGCTTGAATTTAGGAGGACGAAGATTATAAGAGAGGAATATCAGATCGTGATGAGAAAAACCAGCAGCATTGATTTGGCCATGGAAAATAACATGAGCCGGAGACGAGGTAATTATTAAGTCAAGGAGTGAGGGGGGAGCACCAGGTTGAAAATGAGTTGGACCAGAAGGTAAAATATTTAAATTTAGGGACTTCATCATTGACTGTAGTACATTTGCCCTATGGTCATTTTTAATGAGGCAGGTATTGAAGTCTCCCATTAGGATGATTTGCTCATACTGAGACCTAAACGATTCCAGGGTTGTTTCGAGTGAACAAAAATAATTGACATCACAAGATGGACTATAAAAAACACATACACAGTACATACACACAACAAAAATCAATCAATAGTTTCAAAATAATACACAAAAACACAATTCAACATAAAAGGGGATATTAAAAACAAAAAGAAACCAAATGACTTACCTAGCAACAATTATAAAAAAATGTGTTTAAATATATATCAAACGTGCACTGTAAATATAAAATTGGCCCTGGCTCAGCAAATGTTGAAGATAAATCTCCAACGCTGGTTTTCTGCCAGCACCACGGTACTAATACTTTATATTCTCTGACGGTACTCTCCACAGTGCGTATACATAAATTTATTTAACACAGTCGATGTTGAGTAATTTTGAAATACAAGTAGTAAAATAAAGTATAAATAAACACAGTTACTACTCGTAAATAAGAGACGAGATGTTTATGAAATACTATTTATTATATTTATACTATGGTGAATATGATAAGAAAATCAAAAATCTGATACAAGACGCAGGGAAATAATTTTAAGTTTGAAATAGACATCACAGCGGGAAAATGTTGTGCGCTTATCATTATCAATCAGCAAGGTTTGAAACATGCCCGAAATGTGCCAAAACGAAAAAGAGATGGCGTTGTGCAAAATATGCTATATTTTATTCAAAAATTCCAAAAACTCACGTGATTATGTAGATAACGTGATGGGGAGTTTCTAAATTATAGCAGATTCCCTGTAAAAGACCTGCGACGCGACGTGCACCTTGTAGGTAGGGAAACATGAAATTTTCAAGTTTAATGAAATCATAATATCCAATTGTAAATGAAAGACTCTCCAGCAAAACTTTAACTTGGCCCCCATTCATAGCTACATATCTACATAAGACCCTTTATAATAATCTATGACTCTATACAACAGCATGTACGACTATGAATGAGGGTCACCCGAAGGTCTATAAAAGTCTCGTTACATCACACACTCTGCCGCAATATTTTCTATAGTAATTTACCTGTAATACACTTGAATGTCCTACCGATGCGTCCTTTACTTACGGTTACGTATTCTAGTTCATAAGAAACCTTTCAATATCTGTGTGATTTGACTGAAATAATTAGATTGAAATTATCATCGATGATTTAACAATCCCATGCCATTCCAAAAGAAAATTGTTAATATATCAGCAAAAAACATTTATTTTGATCATAAGCAGGTTAATTTTTTCCTTAAAACTGTTTACAACCACTTTGTCGTTTGGTTGAAATTGTTCACAGATATTCTAAAGAAGTTGGACAGTACAAATGAAAGAAACTCTTGATTTATAACTTCACTGTGACCATCGGACAAACCTGAATCTCTCCATGAGGCTAGGTGTAGTATATGACTTGGTACTGTCTTCTTGCCAAATACCTGACTTTGATAATACAATCATGGTGCACTGAATCATTGACAACATACCTATTAAACACAGTATGAGAAATATTATATGGGAAATTAGTGTACAAAACTTGATTAAGTTAACATTATCGAGGAATTTCATTTTTGTAATTTTTTTGCACTTTTTAAATTTTATTCAACACTTGCGTGTGATCAAGGAATATAATACTCCAGCGTGTGATTAAGCTTCTTGTGTCAAAATCACAAAGTACCTTTGTCAAAATCACTTATGTTTTTTAATTTGTACCATAAATAATATAATTTTTACCGTAAGTAGTTCGCACCTTCTAAAACCGTTTTCTCGCGAATAAACCTAAATACGAAAGGTATACATGGTGGAATTTGATCAACCACCCGACTTCATACTGGAGACTCGGTTAGTGATCAGGAACAAGGTTTAATAATCCTTTTCTTCGAAATCATAAAAAATAGGTAGCCACTAACCGAGTCTCCAGTATGAATTCGAGCGGTTGATTAAATTTCACCTTACATCGAAATAAATGTGATTTTACAAGTCGCGGGCCTGGAATAGATTCTAAGCTGATTTATTTTTCAGAGATAATTTATTTCTTATATATTTTCACATTATTACGCACACTAAAAACATACCAAAAGATTGGTCTTTAACCGGTTCAGTTATCGATTTTAGATAACAATTGTTGAACAATAGACGGGTAAAATTTAAATAAAACACTAATCAAAGAAGTGGGCGTCAAACTTTGTTTTACCAAGTCACGAGCAGAGCCAGGGCAAAAGAGTAGTAAGTAAATAAAAGAAGAGAGCAAATAAATATAAAGAGCCATGACTAATCAGCAAAAAAAGCAACTAAAATAATGGGCAATGAATCTAAAATAAGATTTTGACTACAAAATAGGCTTTACACAGCAACTAGCCCATCACAATAAAATGAAATTGTCAAGTGAGCGTTGTCTCTTGCGCTATGAATTCTGTTTTAGGCGATATGCGAAAAAAATACGGGTGTTTCTTTTCTGTGTATTGCATGAAATACGCGGAAAATTTTAATACATTTCTGGTATATGCATTTTGACTATATAATCTAGGGTTTTGAAATTGGAATATATGTTCGGATAAATTTTCCTCGATACAAATAATTGTTGAAATGAGGTCTTCAAAAACACTTTTTCTCCTCGTTTGACGAATAGGAACCATATACAGAAATCAAACATATTTTATTAGGTGTGTTTTAACAATATCTAGAGATTTCATATTTGAAATTTCGCTAGCTATTTTAGTTTTTTTTAGTAAAATATAAAACCAACTATTATCCCTTTTGCCCTGAATCCGCACCTCTCGCACTGCGCGATTTTTCGCTTGGAGTGACAGTGACAAAAATTAAATTCGCATAGCCTCAATCAGAAGAAAACGAAACCATTATGGGACCGTCCAAATGCTTCGGGGGTTTAGACATGTAGAGAAGATGGATAAAAGTAGAGTGATGAAATAAATCTATGGTAAGCAAGTGGAAGGAAAAGCTCGGCCAGGCCACCCTAGAAAGACCAGTGGGTCTACCGAGTAATTCTCATTTTCATCAACATCAACTTGAGATTGAAATTTGACGTGCGTGCGACGACGCCCGCCTAACATGCCATCTCTTTTGCACGCGTTGAATTTCGCATGCATTTGCTTGAAGTTGATACAAATGAGAATTACGCGGTAGAGCCCCTGACCTAATTGGCAAAATACTGGAGAATAGCAATATCAAAACTACCCGGAATAGAAGAGCTTGTATGACTGGATTGATGGATGTGAAAGAGGCGAAAGAAATGTGTCAGGGTCGTAAAAGTTAGAAATCTGTAGTTTCTGTCTACCCCCCTGCGAGACAGGCGTGAGTATATATAGGTATAGGTATATTATATTCCAAAAACATCACAATTAGGTCAACGAGCCAAGCAATAATCACCTCTAATAAAAGCTTATAAAGTCTTTGTCACTGGCCTAACTATGATAGCCGTGAAGTAGCATGTTTTAGAATTTCGTAAGCTAGACCAAGCCAAAAAACCCTTATCATTTCTCTGTGTCTATCTGTCTGTCAGACTAATGAATCTCAGAATTCAATTGAACTATAGAACTGAAAATTAGCTCACACAATATTATGTATTTTACTAAAAAATATTAGAAATAAATACGGCTCACCTGCCTCACATAGTGTGAGGCGTAACGTCGTCGCGTAAACGTCTTTACTCGCCCAGATGAAGGCAGTCTAAATCTGCTGAAACTGTGGGTCTACCGCGTATTTCTCATTTTCATAAACATCAACTTGAGATTGAAATTTGACGTGCGTGCGACGACGCCCGCCTAACATGCCATCTCTTTTGCACGCGTTGAATTTCGCATGCATTTGCTTGAAGTTGATACAAATGAGAATTACGCGGTAGAGCTCCTGCGGGCCTATTGTGTATCTCTAGTTGCCTTCTGGACTGGGTGTCTATCATCAAAAACATAGATATACTATCGAATTCCAATGTCCTAAGGATATTTTCGCACTTGTGTGACGACACAGATTGTTAATAGTTCAATACCCACTAAAAGCAATTTTGAAATTTCAGTTTTTAGCTATGTTTTTGATGATAGGCACCTCGTGCAGTTGGCAACTAAAGATACAGAATAGGGGGGCTGGTCGGCTTTCCCGATCATAACACGTATTGAGGTGAGCCGTTTTTATATAAATCATGAATTATCCTCAAGTCTCATTTACTTCTATAACTCTATTAATTACTTAATTATAATGTCATAGTTAAGAGAGTAAAATCAAAAGCACGCGGATTAAAAAAGCTTTTATGATTCCCTTACATCAATTATATTAATTGATGGATGTGGAAAAAGCTAAAAGGTGTGTCAGGATCATCGAAGATAGTGATCTGTCGTCTCTGCTTATTTCTTTGGGAGAAAAGTTTGGGTTAACATATGTACGAATAAACATAATAAGTTTATGTTTAAGTAGAAATGATAATTAGAAAAATGTAACTTTTAAATTAAAAATTAATTTGTACCTAATTTACAAAGATTTCAAAAATTTAGATGTGCCCTGGCACCTAAAATCTATTGTATTGTTTTTGAATGATTGCGTTAACATAATGCCGACGTGCGCACACTAATGAGTGCGCAATCTGTCTACCTACGGTCAGCAAACTGATCAGACTACTAAAGTTGTCAAAATTATTAACTTTAAGTGCACTTAAGGCGTCCAACTATCACTGTGTTCAGATGAGCACTGATTCTAACTGAAGCTCTAAATTAATGCGTGTCAGAAACGCAATTTGTCAATTACCTACACGTTCATCGCCTTCTTTAAGCTGTGGCCTTACCAAGGCTTCACAACAAGGTTCGCAATTTTTTACTGATCCCCAAACATCACACTGATTTTATGACTAGGCCCGTTACTACCGTTTTACACAAAAATCACCCTTTTGACCTGAGTATTAAGGCTGCGTATAAACCTGGACAAATTAGTGATTTTGCCCCCGCATCCCCGCACCTCAACTGTTTGCGCGACCGGCCGTCACCGGCCGCGAGCGCTATTTCTTAGCTCCCACGAGCGGTGTGGATCCGCGGTCATTAACCCGTGCACGTGCTAGTTTTCAATAATAAGTATAATGCATCTACGATGTATAAAATTCAACCCAGTTGACAAAACGGTTTGTTCGCAATGGCATTTTTTTGCGTAATTGTGTTTGCATCTAATTTTTATATTTCAAAATTTTATTTTTCGAAAGTCGTACTTGCAAAGATAATGATAACGATGATGATACAACGATACGTCGATACGACGATACGTCGATACAACGATACGTCGATACAACGATACGTCGATACGCCGATACGTCGATACGCCGATACGTCGATACGACGATACGTCGATACGGGGATACGTCGATACAACGATACGTCAATACACCGATACGTCGATACGGGGATACGTCGATACAACGATACGTCGATATGCCGATATGCCGATACGTCGATACGCCGATACGTCGATACGACGATACGTCGATACGGGGATACGACGATACGACGATACGGCAATACGTCGATACGACGATACGTCGATACGAGGATACGTCGATACGCCGATACGTCGATACGACGATACGTCGATACGAGGATACGACGATACGAGGATACGACGATACAACGATACGTCGATACAACGATACGTCGATACGCCGATACGTCGATACGACGATACGTCGATACGGGGATACGTCGATACAACGATACGTCAATACGCCGATACGTCGATACGCCGATACGTCGATACGTCGATACGTCGATACGTCGATACGGGGATACGTCGATACGCCGATACGTCGATACGGCGATACGTCGATACGAGGATACGACGATACGAGGATACGACGATACAACGATACGTCGATACAACGATACGCCGATACGCCGATACGTCGATACAACGATACGTCGATACGCCGATACGTCGATACGTCGATACGACGATACGTCGATACGGGGATACGTCGATACAACGATACGTCAATACGCCGATACGTCGATACGGGGATACGTCGATACGTCAGTACGTCGATACGGGGATACGTCGATACAACGATACGTCAATACGTCGATACGTCGATACGGGGATACGTCGATACGCCGATACGTCGATACGACCATACGTCGATACGAGGATACGACGATACGAGGATACGACGATACAACGATACGTCGATACAACGATACGTCGATACGTCGATACAACGATACGTCGATACGCCGATACGTCGATACGCCGATACGTCGATACGGGGATACGTCGATACGGGGATACGTGGTTACAACGATACGTCAATACGCCGATACGTCGATACGGGGATACGTCGATACGCCGATACGTCGATATGTCGATACGGGGATACGTCGATACAACGATACGTCGATACGGGGATACGTCGATACAACGATACGTCGATACGTCGATACGCCGATACGCCGATACGAGAATACGTCGATACGCCGATGGTGATGGTGAGATAAGGTTTTGTTAGTCTCCCAGAGGGGTAGGCAGCTAGGCAGAGACTACAGATTTCCATCTGCTACGATCCAGACACAACTCTTTCGCCTCTTCCACATCCATCAACCATATTTATTGTGATATTAAATTGTAAGCTAAAAAAAATACCTCAGACGAAAAACATAGCGATATTCATTAGTCCATTGAGACAACCTTTAGTTCAACATCTTTAATAAAACATGACCTATCTACTTATTTTGTTAAGTAATGGCGTACCTTTGCATTACTTTCATCCACTGCTTTATTTTCACTCGTAAAACATTTTTATTCCATTTTTTACATTGGTTGCATTTATTTCCCATGTTTCAAATTACGAGATTTATTTAAATTACGAAACCGGGACGTCGAGAGCGCAAAAACGTAGCCCTCCCGTCTCAACGGAGCGATCACAACTGACCGACGGGTGAGTGACGAAACAAAGCATGGAACAAAAAGCGCGTGCGACCGAGATATCTTGTCGCCGCCTTGTCTCAGAATAAATCGACGTAAGCGCCAATTCTTAGATGTTAAATTAAATGAAAACGAAACACAATTATTCAAAATCCCCGTGCAATTATACGGGGTCATTTTTTTTCTTATTTTTAATACAAATTTCAAGGCAAACTGTTTTAAGAAAGGTCCTTTAACACTCGAAAAACATGAAATATAGAGGTAACTTCGTAATTTTTTTCTATCGAGCGAACTTAAAGCTTTTGCGTTTTTGCTTCTGCACGAATATCAGCCCTATAGTCTATTATCTATATTATTTTTATTAAACCGATTGACCAAGTTACACAATGTTTTATGCTCATTTGAAATTGTGCATCTGACATTATACCGACCCTTAAAGATTCCATGTTCCCGGATCAGTCAGGCAACAATGATTCGGCCAAATGACTCAATGTCACGGTGGGCCAGTGACCTTACACTCGGCGGTCGTCAGTTCAATGCTCGTACAAAAATCGGGCACAAATTTTGTAATTGGTCGATTAACCATTAATCATAGTTCACCATTATCTTGAAATGTATCTACGCTTTATCTTTTAGGTTATTATGGAATGGTTTTTTAATGGAAAGGTGAAGGTCAAGCATTATCTTCACGACACATATCCCCAAAGGGGTGTCAGAGGTGTTCAATATTCGTACAACCTCATGTCACCAAAGTTGTTACGTCTCCATCAACTTATCATCACCTTTGGGCACAAATACACACTATTTAGGGCATGCAATGCAGCGGATCTACCGCGTATTTCTGATTTTCATCAACATCAACTTGAGATTGAAATTTGACGTGCGTGCGACGACGCGCGCTTAACATGCCATCTCTTTTGCACGCCTTGAATTTCGCATGCATTTGCTTGAAGTTGATACTAATCAGAATTACAAATACAAAGTACGTAAAAATTACGGGGTAGAGCCCCAGGTTTACTTCATATAGTTTTCCTTCACGTTTCAGCAAGTGGTAAGTAATTATACAAATGCTATGCATATTTGAAAAATACATATTCAAACACATACACAAACACAAACACATACACAAACACATAGTGCATCTCAGAATAAGAAGTGGTGCATGCTCAAGGTGGCAATATTCAAACCCTAACTCAGTGTGGAGATTCCAGCGTCCTACACACAAACTATGGATGTTATTTAATTCCCTCTATAGAATGAGCAATTTATTCAATTCATATTGTATGAATTCAAAAAAATGCTCTCAAAGGCAAATACAAGTAAGGGGTCGTCCATTAATCACGTGAGGCTAGAAAAGGGGGGAGGGGGTTCGGAAAAAATCACCAAATATTACTAGGGGGGAGAGGGGGTGTAGTGAGATATCACGTGTATTTTTTTTGAAATCGCAATTTTTAAACCAAAAAATGAAATTATTATTTTTTTAATAGGTATACTTTGTACCAAAAAAATACCCGTGATTTTGGGTAGGGGGTAGGGGTAGTCTAAAACCTCACCACGTATCACCATGGGGGAGGGGGGGGGGGGGTTAAAAAGTTGCTAAAAAACATCACGTGATTAATGAACGGCCCCTAAAATATATGTTACAATAGAGGATATAAGGCGGATATATAAGGTGGTAGAGCTAATGCCGGGCTCGACTATGGAGGTACTACCATTTTACTCACAAACCCTCCAGGAGTTATTCGGGGGAGAATAAGACCCTTTGTCCATAAAAAAGAAGACATCTCTCAAACAGACACAAAACACATGTGTCGGTATAGCCAGCCCTTATATAAAAACAGTCTGGTAACAGGCAGCGACGTCACTGGTGCGAGGGTTTCGGCACCGCGCTCACCAACCCGCCTGCCCAGCGTGTGTGAGTATGGGCAATTCTTACAGGAAGACCATCAACAGTGGCGAAATGTTGGAAAGACCAGCAGTGGACGAACTAGGCTGATGCTGATGGATAGACGAATGGATGGATAGAGGATACTCTCTCTAGACATTCGCTACCATGCCATTTGAAGGTCGCATCGTGCTTTAAAAAGAGATATTAGGCTAGCTTCGGCTACCTTCGGCTTTGTAGAGCGTCATCTCTGTCACACTGTCAACCCGGTCGTTTAGTCGCTGACTTGTCAGTCGTAGTTCGTGTGACACGTGTGTTAGTGTTTCGTGTGACAGAGATGACGCTCTACAAAGCCGAAGGTAGCCAAAGCTAGCCGAGTATCTCTTTTTAAAGCACGATGCGACCTTTAAATGGCCTGGTACTGTACTAACTTGGTGAACGCTAGTACCAAAGACAACTTTGCTCGGAAAAAAATAATCAAAAGTAAGCTCCTCAAATTACGAATAAATGTGTGTATAGCAAAATTGCTTTACACATGACGAAAGACATTTGTAAATCTTTTTTCTTTTTCAGAAATTCCGGAAAAACCTTGATAATTCACTGATATGCGTGCAGGCAGCGCACGAAGCAACCGTTCTGATGCAGACTTTCTGACAATATACTGAAGTTAATTGTCGTTTCTGAGGGCCTAGAGGCTGCATACACAGTCAGATTGAGGATCAGAACTGAAATCTATGGCGTTTCCTTTTAGTTTAAAATAGCGTGCTCTCAGCCGTGGCCACCACCAAAAAACACGCGCTCACGAAAAACTGTGTTTTTACTTAATAACTCGGTTTGCAGATGACATTATTGAAATATTCTAAAACTGAAAAAAATACGAGTGTTTTTTTCTGTGTATTTCATGAAATACACGGAAAATTATAATCAGTTTCTGGTATACGCATTTTGACTAAGTATATAATCCAAGGTGTTAAAATTTGGAAAACATGTTTGGATAAATTTTCCTCGATAGAAATTATTATTGAAATGAGGTCTTCAAACACACTTTTTCTCTTCGTTTGACGAATAGGAATATACAGAGCTCAAATATATTTTATTAGGTGTGTTTCAACAATATCTAGAGATTTGATATTTGAAATTTTGCTAGCTATTTTAATTTTTTTAATAAAAATTTAAAACCAACTTTTTTCCCTTCCCGTGCCTTGAATACGCCCCTCTCGCACTGAGCGATTTTTCGCTTGGAGTGACAGTGACAAAAATAAAATTCACATAGCCTCTTAAAGAAGGCCCTTTACAACTAGAAAAAGATTAAATTTAGAGGTAAATTCGTAAATTTTTTCTATAGAGCGAGCTTTTGAATTTTTGCTAAGATAAAAGTATAGATTACTATCTTTATTATTTTCATTAAACCGATTGACCAAGTTACGCAAAGTGAAATGGTTATTTGAAATTGTGCATTTGACATTATACGGACCCTTAAATCGCATCCAATTCAAGCAGGAATCATATTTTCGTTACCCGGTAGGCGTCAAGCTAAATCCCCATCGCGCACGTCCCGATAATAAAACATACTTCGAGAGAAATGACGTAATCATGTTTAATTAAAAACGTTTCGAGCCGTAATGCTGGATAACTCCGGCTTGATTAACTCGACGTTTCGGTGCTTTGCTCGTAAAAAAGTCGGCCGAAATGACGGGCGTTCCTAGTAGGCGTGCAAACTTAAGGACCCTGTAGGCTTGTTGGTTTAAAAAACCGTAAATTAAACGTTAAAGTTAAAAATTGATATATTTTTTTTTATTGGTCGCATTGACGAATACCTTACCAATTACCGAAAAAAAGTTTTATTTATTATTGCACGTTATTATATAAATATTTTCAGTAACTGAAAGGACCCTCTCCGAGTGACGTTAACTAAGATACAAATTATTACTTCAAATGCGTCTGACGCACACTGTTAGGCCAAAGACCCCTAACTGACAAATCCTTTACCTCAGTGGGCTCGTCACCACCCTAATGATGAAACCATTCCGCCAAGCGACTCGTCGTGTTCGAGCATAGCGTCTTGAGAATCTGTACCGGTAAAGTGGTTACAGGCAGTTGCGTATGTAGTATTATTCATTTGTTTGATACGTACAGTGCTCCCAAATCAAATACAAATCTTCGCCACTGTTCGGCAAAGTTCGTATTTCCTTACACTTTCTATACAAGCAATAAGGCCACGTGGTACGTCCGGTCGCTTGGCTATAGATTTGATGCGCATTATTACTTTGGGAACACTGTATGTCCGTAGAATATAGTCAGAAAGCTTACTTTCACTCTGTCACTTCTCAAGCGACCGCCATTTGCCATAGGTCAAAAAAAATCGAAAAAACAAAAAAACGTTATCACTGTTATAATGACAAGCAAATGGTATTTTTGGTATATTTTCAGAAATATAATGGTTGCAACAAATCTTAGACACAACCAGTATCATGCACAACAAAAACTGTTTTTTTTTTTCGTACAGTGAAGACCACATCAAGCTATACACTTGCAGTACGACATTAGCCCCTACAGAGAAGAATATAAGATAGGTATAAAGTCCAATGTGTCTAACTTGATGCGGTATCCACTGTACAATGAAAAAAGTATTCCGTTTTTTACTCAATCAGTAAGTGTGCAGTCTCCTTTCCTTAATATCAGGAGCGGTGTCAAAACAATTTCCCTCTGCCGTTTTACGAGCATTTTTAAATGAGGAACGCAGTGCGCCCAAAATGTTCCGCTCTATAAAAAAAAACGTCATCATGCCATCACCTGAGTGACATTTGCCCCTTAAAAATGTATTTTCAGGAGAATGGAGATTGAATTATGAATGACGTGATTTTTTGAATATGACCTTTTACATCTTTTTTGCATTATAAAAGTGTTAATGGTGCATCTCCACTATCGGTATTTGAACCGGAAGTTCAAGATTAATAAACTACTGACTGAGCTGCCGCAGTTCTTGAAGTAAAATTAAAATTTTAATAACGATTATAATAGATAATTTCAAGTACCTATCTTATTTGTAATAGGTACAACATTGGATAATTATGACCTATTTATTTATTGTATCTCCTAGAGCATCAATTACCTTTTTATCTAGTATAAATAAAAGAATATTCATCGTCACGACATGTATCGCCGAGGGGCTACCAGAGGTACTTCCAAGTTTATAATTCTGTCGCAACTATAGATGAAAGAGCGAATTTCTCCTACTACAATTGAAAACTTAAAAGGAGAATTCGGCAACAAACACTGTTAAAATATGTTATAAATAATTGATTCTGTTTTTTTTTTTGAATGGACTGTGAAATGCAAGTCTCAAATTCAAACTCGTATACCCACGTTTCATAGACGATTATTGCATCCCAGCGTAATAAGTGATGATTCCTGCCGCCGCCGTACTTCGGGCACAATATGGACCCACACTTAATTTGCTTTCTGACAGACTCAACACGATTGTGGCCCTACAAGATTTGAACCCGCGACCTCTGAATTAGTAGTAGAGTACTCAAACCACTAGACCACAGAGCTGCCGTACTTACAATATAAATACTTTGAATTTAATACTGAGCGATACAAGTTTTTTAACTCGTTTTTGACAAAATATTGATCTTATCGTAAGCACGACAGAGAGGCGGTCTAAAGTACGAGTTATCTAATAAATAAAGTAACATTCTCCCCTGATATGATTTACTTAGCCAGTTGAAACAATCATAACAAGTAAGACGTAACACATGCAAGTACGAGTTATCTAATAAATAAAGTAACATTCTCCCCTGATATGATTTACTTAGCCAGTTGAAACAATCATAACAAGTAAGACGTAACACATGCAAGTACGAGTTATCTAATAAATAAAGTAACATTCTCCCCTGATATGATTTACTTAGCCAGTTGAAACAATCATAACAAGTAAGACGTAACACATGCAAGTACGAGTTATCTAATAAATAAAGTAACATTCTCCCCTGATATGATTTACTTAGCCAGTTGAAACAATCATAACAAGTAAGACGTAACACATGCAAGTACGAGTTATCTAATAAATAAAGTAACATTCTCCCCTGATATGATTTACTTAGCCAGTTGAAACAATCATAACAAGTAAGACGTAACACATGCAAGTACGAGTTATCTAATAAATAAAGTAACATTCTCCCCTGATATGATTTACTTAGCCAGTTGAAACAATCATAACAAGTAAGACGTAACACATGCAAGTACGAGTTATCTAATAAATAAAGTAACATTCTCCCCTGATATGATTTACTTAGCCAGTTGAAACAATCATAACAAGTAAGACGTAACACATGCAAGTACGAGTTATCTAATAAATAAAGTAACATTCTCCCCTGATATGATTTACTTAGCCAGTTGAAACAATCATAACAAGTAAGACGTAACACATGCAAGTCGAACTGGAAGTTCACACGATTACTATTCATAAATTCCTAAGGGTACATTCGAAAAATCAATTTTACAAATGAATAAATAAGGATCACTTGCAGCCATCGATTCCCTTTCAAGAAAATTGCTTCAAAATATGGACGTCGTATATACAGGTTGTTTCGCTTTTGTGGCGCAGGTGGTCTGTTTGTGAAAGTGAATTGTTTTAGCGTGAATTCAAAAACAATAGGTAATTTATGTTATATGTTACGTTTTGTATTGATAGAAAAACTTAATATTATTTGTTGAATGAAAAAATACTAAAATATCTATAATATGAGGAGTATTCTAATTTTTATCAGATACCAGGCCACTAAATACACCACCACCAATTCGCAATTTAAAAACAATAGCAACATTCAAGTCACATTAAAAACAATAGCAACATTCAAGTCACATTAAAAAAGGTATCTTATAGACCATCAAAAACAGCATACTTAGTGGCAAATCGAAAAAATTGTGATTAATAAGCCTCTTCCCCTCCCCCTTTTCTCATTATATGTGTATATTTTATTTTTTTATTGTCAAATTTATTACATGTTACTTAAGTATATTTACCCTTCCGATTCCAAGATGGCTAATGTTCAAGGAGTCACGGAAATTAGTAATTGCAGAAATTATCTTCTGGTTATACAATTTTATAAGTTCATTGTCTTAGTTATAATTAACCGACATAGATCTTTTTAATGCATGGCACTGGCAGAATATAAGTGTCACAGATTATTCTGTGGCGCATGCTGAGCCAGCGACCTTTCAGACTCTGTGTCAAAGATTGTTATTACTTCAAGGATTCTCCTGTATTTGTTATATTTTAAGCTCTAAATTTGTACTCTTTGTGTTCTTTTATAAGCAGCGTTGAATAAAGTTTTTATCTATCTATCTATCTTATTTCTAATTAGAATCTATAAATTTTTATTGTATTTCATCCAAAAAAATATTCTCATTATGACTTGCATTTCATAGTTCACACTCGGGAACACTTCTGAAACCCCTCGGAGATTCATGTCGTGACGATATATTCATGTGTATTACACATAATATTGTATAATTTATTGAATTTGTTTATGCTACTAATGCAAGCAGTCTTTAGTGTTATAGAAATAAGACTAAATTCATCAAATTACTCTGTACGATGAATCCGAACGATCTCGACTGCGATCTATTGTTTTAACGATAATTATAGGGCTTATTTAATAATTTAGATTCAAATTGCGAGAGTAATTTTCCACAACCTGTATTTGTAATACGATGCTATCAAGCCCGCCGCCGGCGACATAAGGGGCGTCGCACACGCACCGATCAGAAACACTGGCGGTTCAGTGACGGCTGAATTTTATGCAGTGTCCAATTTTTAGTTCCGTCAGATTCATTTTTTTAAATCTTATTGGAACGAAATTCCTTTTTTTAGGGAGCCGTACCTAAAAATAAAAAAAAAACGGAACCCTTATATGATCACTTTGTTGTTCGTCTGTCCGTCCATCTGTCTGTCGAGACCGGCCCCCGTATGAGATATCAAGTTAAAACTGATATCTTCTAACGAAGTTTACAAAAATCAGGCTTCTAACTCGACGCGAAAAAAGCTTACATATTCAATTTCATAATTATACATTTTCGACACTCGCAGAAAATCAAAACCTATAGAGCACTAACAGTTGCCTTAGAAACTTGAAATTTCGTTTACAAGTAGGTCTTAAAGCACATACGTACGAAAAAATCAGAAAATACCAAATATTTTATTATTTAGGAACTTATCAAAAACCAAATTAATTAAACCCTTTAGATACACGAGTTTAATAGATCGTCAGTGTTACGTAAAGTTTTACGTTATACTTACAAATGAAAAGATGTACCATGTTTTTAGGGTTCCGACCCGTATTGTTTTGTGATACGGAACCCTTCATCCGACTCCCACTTGGTTTGTTTTTTAAATTTGATATTCCTAGACGGGTTTTATTTTAACGAGCTACTTCTAAGGAAAATTACAATTTTTTTATAAATTTTTGGACTTTAAGGGGCTTTAAGGGGCTCCATAATGGCTAAATTTCAGTTTTGCACTGGATTCAGTTCCGTCAATGTAGAGGATAAAAATTTGAATAAAATGTCACGTGGTTTTTGACTCAAGACAATCATTACTAACACTTTATAAATAAACATACTTTCAATCTTCTGTTAATTATATTAATTTTCAAAAAACAGAAATTTTGCAAAAAAAAAAAGCGATTCAGCTCCCATGTTTCAAAACCGACTGAAACGAAACTAATACATGCAGAGTCTTATTATAAAAAAACATCTTTATTTTTTTAAACTACAAAGAAATCATCTTTAATTATAACAGAATAGATAGACAGTTAAAAAACATAAGCGTTAGAGCAGGACTGAATTTTAGCTTTATGGAGCCCCTTAATAGAACTTACCGAGTTATTGAGTCATAATTTATCGAAAAAGTGCAGGCTTTTTCGACAATGCATTTTTCCGGTATCACAAGCAAAGTTAGAGCAAACATAATATAAATTAAGATTAGATTGTATTGGTATACGGAACTAACTATTCGAGACCGACTCGCACTTGGCCGGCTTTAAATCTTCTTAAATGTTTAAATTTCAGTAGAAGACAAACTCGTAAAAACTTGATATTTGAAACTCTGGCTCAATTTGTTCCAATTGACCTAAAAGGTTTGCAACTATAAAAATTTTGATTGGACAGTACACTTTTATATATCCTAAGTTTTATTAACTAACTCTGTGGTTTAATCGTTCGAACGTTCCCACCAATAATCCGGAATTCGCGGGTACAAATCCTGTAGGGGCAAATACATTTGTATTCGATCTGCGTGCTTCGGAATGGTCCTTGTTTTTTTTTTTTGCCGAACGTACGGCCACAAAATAACCACTTACAGAAGGTTTACTCCGCATAACTAGCGAAAACAAGCGCACACACACATAGACGTACGACGATCTCGAATGAAGTCGGTCGAATGCCAATACGAAATTTTGGCGAGATCATCATACGTACGCGTCTATGCATGTGTGCGTCTGTTTTCGCTCCGTCGTCGTCGAGTCGGCCTTCTGGTTGTATCTATTTTGTGGTACGGCGATATGGCTCACCACCCATCAAGCTGTGACGTAATAATCGTCCGTGAAACGTGGGTGACCGAGTGTAGACTGTGAAGATGAACTGTGTGAATGAATGAATGAATTGACACTTTACAACAAAATACATATAAAAGAAAACAGACTATTGAAAACATGATTTTTTACAAAGGCGGACTTATCACTCAAAGCGATTTCTTCCAGTCGATCTTTAGGTGGCGAAGACATTGTCACTAGAAAAGTAAAAAAGGAAGACGTAATAGATAGAGTAAATTAAAATCAATAAAGTGTAAATACAAATAACCTACCAAATTAAACTTAATTTTAATAGATACCAAAGATCTTGATTTTGAACATAAACACTTGTACTAGTTGTTTCATAACACAATTATATTTGTTGCACACTTCCCGTTGCACACTTCCCAACCGGTTTCGGAAATTAATCCATCTTCAGGGCATACAGAATATTTATTATTTTAATATACGAGCCATAAAACGACAAACGTAATATGTCAACAATCGTTGTCAGATACCAAAGACTTACATAAACAAATACAGGGTGTAAATGCAAAACCAAGAATCCCTTTAGGGCATGAAAGTATACACGATACTAATACGATTACGATAAAAAAAGTATACCTTAAATTTTTACAAAAAAATATATTGTTTTCCTAAGATCCAGCTACGCACTCTTATCAATGCAGTTCATTCACCCCGTAGTATGGTACCGACCAATCACATTGAGTAATTATGTTCTGTGCTACTGACGCTATCAGAGGTCAATGACCAGTGAGAGTGTCCACCGGCTTAGAGTACTTCAAGTTTAACAAATCGTGTTATCATATGGTACTGCTACATAAAAAAAATTGCCGCTATTTTTTTTTAAACACTGTATGATTCATACTAACATACCCTAGAACAAGGCTGGCCAATAGATTTTCCTGGTGAGCAATATTTTTTAGACTGTGGCGGCGCCGGGCCACCACTACTACATTTTTCATAAGGTAATTTATACACAAATGAAGTGAAGAAGGTTAAAAAGACGAAATATGCTTTTTAACATATTTCTTTTCATTTAATGTGAGCTGTGAAGTTGTTATCCTGATAGTAATTTATCGGCTAGCTGGCCAACCGAAGTGCTGGTGGGCAAATTCAAATGCCTTGGCGGGCCACGAACGCGTGCCTGTGTTTGGCCAGCCTTGCCCTAGAAGGATTCTTGCCTTTGCTTTTACACCCTGTATAAAAGAATATATTAATGAATTCGTGTGTTGGATTTCATTCTATACTTCTTCTTTTCGAGTCGCTGGTTAACATCACAGAAATGATTTGCAGTAGGTGGCCAGGTCGACTACATTTGCAGTAGGTGGCCAGGTCGACTGCATTTGCAGTAGGTGGCCAGGTCGACTGCATTTGCAGTAGGTGGCCAGGTCGACTGCATTTGCAGTAGGTGGCCAGGTCGACTGCATTTGCAGTAGGTGGCCAGGTCGACTGCATTTGCAGTAGGTGGCCAGGTCGACTGCATTTGCAGTA
Organism: Ypsolopha sequella; assembly: GCA_934047225.1. Taxonomy (NCBI): domain Eukaryota; kingdom Metazoa; phylum Arthropoda; class Insecta; order Lepidoptera; family Ypsolophidae; genus Ypsolopha; species Ypsolopha sequella. The sequence goes on along the minus strand of OW204002.1, from coordinate 2,083,715 downwards.
GGTGGCCAGGTCGACTGCATTTGCAGTAGGTGGCCAGGTCGACTGCATTTGCAGTAGGTGGCCAGGTCGACTGCATTTGCAGTAGGTGGCCAGGTCGACTGCATTTGCAGTAGGTGGCCAGGTCGACTGCATTTGCAGTAGGTGGCCAGGTCGACTGCATTTGCAGTAGGTGGCCAGGTCGACTGCATTTGCAGTAGGTGGCCAGGTCGACTGCATTTGCAGTAGGTGGCCAGGTCGACTGCATTTGCAGTAGGTGGCCAGGTCGACTGCATTTGCAGTAGGTGGCCAGGTCGACTGCATTTGCAGTAGGTGGCCAGGTCGACTGCATTTGCAGTAGGTGGCCAGGTCGACTGCATTTGCAGTAGGTGGCCAGGTCGACTGCATTTGCAGTAGGTGGCCAGGTCGACTGCATTTGCAGTAGGTGGCCAGGTCGACTGCATTTGCAGTAGGTGGCCAGGTCGACTGCATTTGCAGTAGGTGGCCAGGTCGACTGCATTTGCAGTAGGTGGCCAGGTCGACTGCATTTGCAGTAGGTGGCCAGGTCGACTGCATTTGCAGTAGGTGGCCAGGTCGACTGCATTTGCAGTAGGTGGCCAGGTCGACTGCATTTGCAGTAGGTGGCCAGGTCGACTGCATTTGCAGTAGGTGGCCAGGTCGACTGCATTTGCAGTAGGTGGCCAGGTCGACTGCATTTGCAGTAGGTGGCCAGGTCGACTGCATTTGCAGTAGGTGGCCAGGTCGACTGCATTTGCAGTAGGTGGCCAGGTCGACTGCATTTGCAGTAGGTGGCCAGGTCGACTGCATTTGCAGTAGGTGGCCAGGTCGACTGCATTTGCAGTAGGTGGCCAGGTCGACTGCATTTGCAGTAGGTGGCCAGGTCGACTGCATTTGCAGTAGGTGGCCAGGTCGACTGCATTTGCAGTAGGTGGCCAGGTCGACTGCATTTGCAGTAGGTGGCCAGGTCGACTGCATTTGCAGTAGGTGGCCAGGTCGACTGCATTTGCAGTAGGTGGCCAGGTCGACTGCATTTGCAGTAGGTGGCCAGGTCGACTGCATTTGCAGTAGGTGGCCAGGTCGACTGCATTTGCAGTAGGTGGCCAGGTCGACTGCATTTGCAGTAGGTGGCCAGGTCGACTGCATTTGCAGTAGGTGGCCAGGTCGACTGCATTTGCAGTAGGTGGCCAGGTCGACTGCATTTGCAGTAGGTGGCCAGGTCGACTGCATTTGCAGTAGGTGGCCAGGTCGACTGCATTTGCAGTAGGTGGCCAGGTCGACTGCATTTGCAGTAGGTGGCCAGGTCGACTGCATTTGCAGTAGGTGGCCAGGTCGACTGCATTTGCAGTAGGTGGCCAGGTCGACTGCATTTGCAGTAGGTGGCCAGGTCGACTGCATTTGCAGTAGGTGGCCAGGTCGACTGCATTTGCAGTAGGTGGCCAGGTCGACTGCATTTGCAGTAGGTGGCCAGGTCGACTGCATTTGCAGTAGGTGGCCAGGTCGACTACATTTGCAGTAGGTGGCCAGGTCGACTGCATTTGCAGTAGGTGGCCAGGTCGACTGCATTTGCAGTAGGTGGCCAGGTCGACTGCATTTGCAGTAGGTGGCCAGGTCGACTGCATTTGCAGTAGGTGGCCAGGTCGACTGCATTTGCAGTAGGTGGCCAGGTCGACTGCATTTGCAGTAGGTGGCCAGGTCGACTGCATTTGCAGTAGGTGGCCAGGTCGACTGCATTTGCAGTAGGTGGCCAGGTCGACTACATTTGCAGTAGGTGGCCAGGTCGACTACATTTGCAGTAGGTGGCCAGGTCGACTGCATTTGCAGTAGGTGGCCAGGTCGACTGCATTTGCATACTTAGAAACAACTTTGACCCCCCTCAGGGACACAGTCTTGACGATAAAAGGTGAAACGATAGGCACTCGGTGTACAAGGTGCACAACTTAACTTTGTTTTTCTTACTAAGAAGTTGAACATGAAAAACATATTGGTATGTGGCAATTCATGCCAATAATTTAGTATTATAATATTATTAAAATAAATAAATCTGTTTTGCTTTTTGGGCTGTATAGAGACGTAGTTAGATGCCGCTAGATAATACTTATGAAAAAAAATATGACGAAAATAAGCTTTTGAGTTCACATTCAGTTTTTACCTTTTGTATGAATCTTGAGAAATAATTAGGCGTAAAGGGGTCTCTTAAGGGGCTGCACCATGCTAAAATTCAGTCCCGCTCTAACGCGTTTGTTTTTAACTCTCTATCCTGCTCTAATCAGATGCCGCGCACGCAAAAATTCAGTTATTTTGAAATCGTGGCTCTATTAGGACATACAGAAATAAAGTAGTAAGGCTTTTTTGTAGATATTTTATTGTATTTCAAACGCGTATTCCGTGTCCGAGCGAATTGAATGTATAGAATGAAATTAGGTACCTACGGATATATATTTATTTGAGTAAAGATATAAAATTTCGATAATCTATAATGGCTTTATTCGTCAGAAAAACATGATAAAGTACATATATATTTCCCACAATTTCCTAGTAGCTAGTTTGGCCTACAAATCGAGCTAAATATACACAATTTTACCAAATCCAGGCTTATTCAAGCCTTAAGGCCCTGCCATTCCAAAATGAGCTTTTGTTTAATTAATATTGTCAGTTCAATATCTCATTCAAATACAAGTTAAATATATGTTACAATAGAGGATATACTCTAAACACAAGTTGATCTAAAAACGTTATTGAGTTAACTTCACTCGATAGAAAAAAATCACAAAGTAAGCTCCTCAAATTGCGAATAAATGTGTTTATAGCAAAGGTGTTCAACGGAGAGAATTAAAACTTTTCCTGAATTTTGTTTACAGATAACTAAAGACACTTTTAGACCCATTTTTTTATTTCTGAATACTTTTTCAGAAATTCCAGAAAAACCTCGCAAATTCACTGATTATGCGTGCTCGCAGCGCACGAAGCGAGCGTTCTAATGTAGACTTTCTGACAATATCATGGAGTTCAAAATTACTTAATACGATTATTGTGTTGGATGCGTAGGGCCTTAACGACCAAAATCGGTAGGATAGCAGTCGCTATCTCTCTCAAGACAGCAGGCCCTGACGTAAAATTTCGATAGAACACACAAATATTCAATTATTTTTCTTATACTATATACCGGGTGAAAATGGAAAGTACATAATTATACTGACCATACTGAATCCCAAAGGAGCAAACCTGGAAAAAAAACATATTTTCTTTCTAATTTTGAAATCTCTTACGAATTTTGTGAAGGCATGGCCATTTTTTGTTTGTTAGAAAATTGAAAAATACGTGTACTATGTTCCACTAATATAGTTAAGCACGATTACGCTACCGGTTTCATCGATTTAATCGACATCTTCAGGCGAAAACAATTAGAAAACAGTCACAATCACACATTTTTCTGTTAATTCAACAGACAAATTATATTTGTATAATTATATTTGCGTATTTTTCAATTTTCTATCATTGTTAAAATGTTCCATCACGAAGTGACAACATATTAATTCATTTTTCAATGCAAGTGCTCGTAAAGGCCCACTTTTTATGCATCAAAACCGAACAGAAAGTCGATTATTTTGCCCTAGGGCTTTATTATTATTTATTTTTTTTGTACAATGGTTGGCTAATCTGCAACCTTTCCTGTGTACCATAAATGTTATGCTTTTTTTTCCACTGTTTAACGGCTCTGGATACAGTCCTTTTGAGCCAATCATAATTTAAAGTTCACAAGATTATATTTGTTTTATTTCCTCACACTATGCATTGAAAAACGTAGTATGATATACGGGCGTAAGAGCAATAAATTACTCGGTTACGTCGTCCTCGTAATTTATTCCTTTTCGCCCTTGTAGCATAAACTACTATTTTGTTTGTTCTGTTATGTTTCTTTGGAAAAGTAGATTGTGTGGTTTCATTGTCCATATACACCCAGTGTCTATGCTATCTGGCAAAACTCTGTTCTAAATCCGTGGGAAAAACATATTTTCAGGAATACGTCATGTCGTAAAGATATTTTTTAAGTTTTAAAATAACAGAATGGTTGCAAGAAATCAAATACACCCAAGCGATTGAAAACACACAGAATCGATTCACAAATAATTAAATCTCCGGAACCCTTGTACTTTGGAAACTTTTCGACGAACTTTTTCTTTTTTCCGGAAAAGACTTTTCGTTTCGATTGTTCAATAGGTGCTAGTCACGTGACCGTTTTTGTTCCAAGTTTAAAATTCTTTCAGAGTTTAAAAGTTAAAATCGGCGCGGCATGCAACTGTTCGGTCGCAGGTTCAATGTTTCAGTTGTTAATGGCACTCGTTAAACAGAACATGCCTCGTACAATGGCGATATAAAATTAAAACGTGGTACACTCTGCCACTAGTCACGGTATAACACGATATACCGCGACTCTGTAACGGTGATAAATAAAAAATAGTATTAGCTCGTGGCCGTGTGTATAATATGAAGAGTACAGGGAAAGAACAAAGAATGTTACATCGTAAGGAAGGGCTAAAATAAATATGTAAACATTTTTTTTTGTTTCTTAAAATGCAAAGTAACACCTTAAAACAGAGTTTAACGAAAATGAAGAAACAATCTTATGTTACCAAGTGAAAAAAAAAACATATTCAAATTATCTCCACATTTAATTTAGCCCGAATATAAAAAATCTATTTAAGTTATTTATACATTTATTCTAGCCCTTTTTTACGATGTGACATTCCTAGTTCTTTTCCTATTTCATATGTGTCGTGGGCAAATCGTAGAATTGGGCAGATCATAAATTATGAAATCGAAAATCTTTCACTATAAGTCAAAAATATAATCCACGATGAGCGGAGCGAGTTAGGTTTACATGTAAATAATTTTGGGGAGCGAAGCGAGGCAACCCTCCTAGTTTTTACAGAAGATCTGCCTAGGCAGGTCCTAATATGCCCAATTCAACAATCTGCCGACGTCATATGGACGCCAGCATGAAAGGCTATCTATTGGCATTCTTATTTTTTTTTTTATTTTGCTACGCTTGTCCATTAGCTCACCTGTTGGAAACTGACGTAATTATTGACTTAGGATGAAACGCGCTCACCCAAAAGCGAAAGAGAGAGCAGGCGTGAGACTTACGTAAAATCTACGGAAGTCGGTAATTGATAAATGACTGATACTAAGCAACTGCTTCCAACCACTCTCCCAGATATAGCAGTTAAGGGGGGCTTTACCAATTTTGTATATTTTGTAATTGGTTTTAAACCATGAAATTTGTACATTTTATGCCTGAAATAAATACATGTTTTTGATACACCCTTTCTGTAGATTTTTCAACCGTTCAATAAGCAAAAAAAAGTAAAGTTATGTACTTTGCGCTAACCTACTGACGTTTAACCTTAAGGGGCTGCACCATGCGAAAATTTAGTCCTGTTCTAATGCTTTTGTGTTTTGACTGTCTATCCTGCTCTAATCAGATGCTTAGCACGCACAACTTCAGTTATTTTGAAATCGATTAATATTTTTGTAGTTAGTATCTGCGTGTGTTGGTTCCGTTTCAATCGGTTTTGAAATATGGAAACTGAATCGCTTTTGTTGTGAAATTCATGCTTTTTTAAAAGTAATTTAATTAAAAGAAGATTAAAAGTATGTTTATTTATAAAGTGTAATTAATAGTTGTCTTGAGTCAAAAAATACGCCATATTTTTTTCAAATTTTTACCATTTACATTGACGGAACTGAATCCAATGCAAAACTGATGTTTAGCATTGTGGAGCCCCTTAATGTAAAACAACGTGCTCAGTGCTAGGGATAAAGGGCCCTTAAAATCGTTCACAAATAGGTTGCTTCAACTGCGGTCTGTACAGCAATGGGGATATTTTACGTATAAATAAATTGTATGAAATAATGATCGAACCAATATCAGTGCTCAAAATATAATAAATAATAATAAATAATATTAAAAAGAATACTTGACTGATGACGGCCCACTAAGGGCCGAAATATATTTCAAGTTATAATTTTCTTTTATTTATTGTATATATTTCAAGTTATATCGTGTAATTATAAATCAAAAGCTAATTAAGGCATACTATATATATTTATTAAAATAAAAATAATAATAATAATGTCTGTGCCCCTGGCTGCCACGCTCGAGCCATCCACGCAAGTCACCTCGGGTCCCATCTCGCAGCCTCCTAATCCGCAGAACCTCCCGAATTCCCGTTAATATGCACTTGGCCTGGGCCCGTGCATATGAGTAAACCGGTGAAAGCCGAGAAAAAAAAAGGAAAAAGAAATAATAATAATATGTTTTTATTTCAGACCACAATAAAAAAAAAGTTTTTTTTTACAGTCCATAGGCTGAAATAACAATATAATAAAAAATTTTAAAAATTTGGTAATATCCAATATACAGGGTGTAATCGTTAAGTGTGACCAGGCGATTATTCCGTAACTATAAAATATATCAAAAAAATTTAAACTGATATCGAAAGTACTTTACCTATTCAGTAAAATGACATCAATTACTTTTTGAAAATCAAACGAGAAGTATCCAAAATTTTGACATTAAACATTCCCATACAGTTAGTATGAGATCAGTAGAAAGGTTTTAGTTTCCTTATTTTAAGTGGTCTAGTACTCATTTTACCTTAATCTCATTTTATGATTACGTATGATATGATAATAATGATTTTCAAGTAGATACACGTGTAGATTAATTATGTTACCACTTCAAATTAGTAATAAACCTTGTTTCAATATCGCATTAATTTGAACTGGCTGAAAAGCAACACACTACAAAAAAAAACGCTTTGGTATTCGTTCTAAATTCAAAACCTTTATCGCGGGTTGTCATTCCCGCCAATTGTTAATAATCGTGATTGTTTCATTTATTCATTGAAAAATGGCATATTCCAATATTCTACTAATCTCATACTAAATGTATGGGAATGTATAATGTCAAAATTTTGGATACTTCTCGTTTGATTTTCAAAAAGTTATTGATGTCATTTTACTGGTTCGGGAACGTACTTTCGATATCAGTTTGAATTTTATTGACATCTGTAATAGTTACGGAATAATCGCCTGGTCACACTTAACGATTACACCCTGTATAGGTAGAATAAAATACAATAAAAATTGAGGATTAAATTTGAACTACTTAGGTAGGTAACTTGGGTAATTCCTAAGGGTAAATCGTGCAATAACTTTTGTTAAACTAACTATGTGTGGTATGAATTTTATAATAAACACCAAAGATATTAAAATTTACTTCTATTTCTACATAATCGTGATACATGATTGTATTAGATATCCTCAGTATTAGTTTTAACACATTTTTGAGAACTTTTGTAATCTCTGGTTTACACATGGATTGTTGAACAATTCAATTACTTTTTGTTTTTTATGTCATATCGTCTCTGTTACTCATTGTTTTTCATCAGAATTCTTTTCGCAATACATACGTAAAAAGTAAAAAGTAAAAAGTATAGTAGTTTATGCTACAAGGGCGCAAAGGAATAAATTACGAGGACGATTTAAAACACGAGCGTAGCGAGTGTTTTAAACGTAACCGAGTAATTTATTGCTTTTACGCCAGTGTATCATACTACATTTTTCAATGCATAGTGTGAGGAAATGAAAACAAATATAATCTTGTGAACTTTAAATTATAATTGGCTCAAAGGGACTGTATCCAGAGCCGTTAAACAGTGGAAGAAAAAGTATAACGTCTATGGTACACAGGAAAGGCTGCAGGTTAGCCAACCATTGTAAATAAACTAAAAAAAAATAAATAATAAAGCCCTAGGGCAAAATAATCGACTTTCTGTTCGGTTTTGATGCATAAAAAGTGGGCCTTTACGAGCACATGCATTGAAAAAAAATAAAAGGTTATGGTTCCTTAGTCCGCAAAGACTGATAAAATAAAAAGAACAGGGGATCTAAAAAGGCCGACTTGGGTGAATCATAAAATGATTTGAAAGTAGGATGGAGTCAGAGTTTTTTAAACCGTGCAAATGAGACGGCATTAGAACGGAATCATAATATGATTCATCCAAAGCGGCCTTGAAAGAGGAACAGTTGGTTCTTATGATGTACGGATACCACAGCTTTGAAAACAGACTTAGGCTCAGGCGTCAGCAACAAAAGGTCAGTCATGTTTTGATTGAAGGTACTTATTTATTCATTATGTTGTCCCTTGTAGGGTTAAACCTGCCCTGTCCCTTCGGCCTCCCAAATAGACAATACACTACTTCAGAAATATTTACATAGTTTTGAATACGGTTTTCGTTTGGGACAGTTTACATAGCAGTGTAATGGTAATTTGATCAGGTCACAAAGGCTTTTAAGAAGGTTTTATGTAAATTTAGAAGTGACATTCTATTCACATTTGAAGAGATACTGGCAAAAGGTTAGCAGAGGTACTTCAGCCAATAATAAGCGAAGAGCCGATTTGAAACCAGCTTAAATAAATATCATGTTACGTTAAGAACCCGCTCCGAATCGTACTTCATAACTACATATCTAAAAACCATAATAACTCGCGAAAGTGGAACAATTCAATCAAATAAATTTTTGGCTTTCGTTTAGACGGTCAATATAAAGTGGTGTATGTCCCTGATTTTTTCATAAACATCGTGTTAAAGACCAGAAAAATATTTAAAATACTGGGTTTTCGCCCTACAATCGAGTACTTTTACAAGGCTTCGTAAAGTGACTTATGAACATGCAAAGTAAGCACATACACCACTTGGAAGTATCATCAATATTCTAATTAATTAAAATAGAATAAAAAATAACAAGTAATCGATGTAAAATTGAGGTATTCGGAAATAATCATTATTTCCAAAGCAAAGGGCGAGACTCGCTCAGCACAGTTCGAACGGCGCGGCGTGGGGCAAAACGTGAGGCGCTTGTTTAGATCAGCCAGCCAAATATGCGCTTTATTGTTGCGATACGTCTCGCTTCGGAGTTGGCGTCGTCCTGCACCGGGTTCTTAAGGACAGAGGTATTTTATCAAAATTAATGTGTTAAACAATGAGCTGTATGCTATTCCTAAAAAACTACTGTAAGGTGCTTGGTATGTGGCTTCAGAAGTGGGATATTGTTAATATAATATTTTATTTTCGGCTACTATTATTAATTTTGAAATTGAACCTGTCTAATTTCACAACGCAAAATCGCGCTCAATATATTTTTTAATTGTTATCTAAAATCGTTAACTGAACTGTTTAAGCTAAATAGCTTACAAAACGTCACTTTCTATAGTAAATACCGGTGGTACGAGGTACCTAATTGTGTTTTACCTGTTTCCATTTACTTTTCAAAATTAGCAGTTAAATGCAAACTTTTTCGAAAACATATAAAAAGTACTGGCTGGTTTGAAAACATATAAAAAGTACTGGCTGCTTTGAATTAGTAAAATGTTGGCAATCGACAGTCAAATTATTAAACTTTACACATTACTCGAAATTTGATTCAAGAAGAAAACCATTATTTCTTTTTTAATTTCACAAAGTCACATGGTTTCGCTTAAGTTTGGGCCAGGAAGAATGGCGCCAACCAACACATTCCAGATTTTGAGACCTACAACTCATATTACTGAAGCCAACACCGCTCGTAGTATGGTTAAAGTAGTTTGGTGAACACGACTACAGCGAAGTTAAAATGAAAGGCCTAAGCCTGAAAGTCCATTTCTGATAAACGTTTATTTGCCGCCTAGTTCCTTAAAAATTCTGGCCTAATCTCGACACTGACCCAAATAAAACTAAAATGAATGAGATTTATATTATGGTATCTCCAATGCTGAAATGTAGGTACATGTATGTAGGTATGGAAAACAAACGGGGGGGTGGGGAAAACTGTCACTCATTGTAAGAAAAACCTTAAGTGCGCGCGGCGCGGGCTTGCCCCGACATGTTTTGAATATTATCACGCAAAAGGGGAAAAATGTGAGTGCATTTGACCCCCTGTAACGAGGGGGTTTTTCAGGGCTCCTTAGATCTAAGGGAACCCTTTGACAAGACCTTTACTTCTTTTTAACAGCTTTAGTCAAAGTATTAGTATTATTGCTTAGAAGCTAAATTTTATAATAATTTAGAATAGGATTACTAACATAAGATAAGTTTTATAACAATAATGGACCTTTGTTGTCTAATTTAATAAAATTAATTGATTTGATTTGATTATCAAGTATTATCATACTTTGAATTATTAAGGATGCAGGACATCACAAAGTAGAAAGTTACCGGAGTTATTTTTAATATTGACGTTGTTAAAAATTAAAAAAAAACTTCAAGCTAGTCATATTTTGAAAATTGGTATTTTATGTAAATTATTGCACTTTTAGGCTGATCAGATTCAAATCAAAAGAATATTAAATATGTTATATTATTATATTAATCAAAGACTATATGCAATATTCGGGTTTCAAAATCAAAAAGTAAAAAATAAACCAATCCATTTTCCGTCCGTCTGTATTTTTGTCACAGCATCATAACTTTCGGTCCGCTTAAACTCAAGACTTACTGAAGTAAAAATTACATGAAATATTCATCACAAAGAAGAAAAATAAAATTTTGTAATCAAAATATCAACTAAACGTATGTATATTGAAATAATATCCGTAAAAACAATGAAGTACGGAATCTTCGGCGCATTTGTCCAACACCCGCTTGACCATTTTTTTCTCTATATGGGAAATATGTAGAAAGAAGGGTGGAGCTATGAAGTTATGAAAATGTGATGCTTAGTTGGATACGGATATTCATGAGTTGGTAAACTGTGATAAAAATAAATTTCTATACTTCGGCAATTGCTGATTTTTCCATGGCAAGGAAATACAAATACACATTGTTGTCTTCTTCTTTACACATATGTACAGTGCGCGCCAATCTTTAAGTCGCCTCTGAAGCTAGCCCCAAGAATCGACGCATTAGCCGTTTTACGGTGTCAGGGGGACGTTACAGGAGCGAGGGCGCGGAGCACACCCGCCTGCATGCCGCACCACACCCCCCGCTCGCCGTTCGGCAGGTGTCAACACTATGCGTTAGTGTTAGTGCTACGTCTGTACACTACATACGCGCGCGTTGCATGAAAAGTACGTTCGTGGAAAAAATCCTATGATTCGTTAAGTTAATCGTTGAATCTGTTTCTGCTGCCTTTATTTGTTGTTTTGTTGATTTAGTTTGTTAAGGTTTATTGTTGTTGTTATGCCTCGCGGTCGTTATAGCGTTTTAAGGCGACAATGTAGGAAAATGGTGTTTATATTAATTTGTTTTAATTTAACAGTTAAGATTGCACTAAAATAATAAATATATATTAAATAGGTAGGTACAACAAGTACACCTTCCCACTTATAGTACACATTTAATAATCAACCGTTCATATTATTGTTTCCTTGACTGTACCTGCGCAAGCTTGCACTCGTAACTCAATCAGAGGCGACTAAAAGATTGGCGCGCACTATATACCAAACTACTGTAACTAGTTCGCACCAGAGATGCAAAGTCTATCTATTCTACTTACACGCAAAGAGCAAGTAGCAAGTGCGCTAAACCTCCAGGTGTGTCTGTAACAAAACTTAAATCACATTTGCTATTGCCACTGAACAACTTTTTATCTATGATAAAAGAACCGGCCAAGTGCGAGCCAGACTCGTGTACTTGGGGTTTCGTATCGTGTATGATGAATTTAATATTGTCATTTTTTTTTTCATGAATTTCTCAACCGCTATACTTTTCCTGTAATCTTTACGTAAACACATATTACCATGATTTTTTTCATATTTTTCGGTCCACCAGGTTTGGAGATAAGAGGGGGACATACATTTTTTGTGGTTTTCGAGGATTTCTCCTGCTACTTAAAAATGCTATTGTGCTTAATGTCAAGCCTTTATCTTTAACGGTTCTAAAGTTATGAGGCTGTGACATACAGCCGGACGGACGGACAACGGAGTCTCACCATAAAGTTACCTTTTGTACCTTTTAGGTACTACGGAAACCTAAAAATACAGCAATTGATGAACTTCGCTAAGTATAGGAAAGTTGTTTATTTGGCCCTAACTAAAATTTGCTATTGTCCAATCACAGATAGATCCTAACTCCAGACCTCACTTCAAAAATGATTTGGAGGCCTGGAGATCAGAGAATTGCGGGCCATCTGTGGCCTTTTTGTCTGCTGTCCACAACAGCCTTTGTATTGGACATCATTTATTTACAAACAAGGAGTACAAACAGAGAGAGGCACATAATATCTTACAGTAAAGTTATAGGTATTTTTTCATTGTACCACTATCCTTAGCATACTCACAGATAATATAAATGTTTGAAGTGACGCAGACAGGAGATAAAGATAAAAGTAATATTATATTTTTGTTTAAAGAATTATACTACAAAGCTAAAACCCACAACAAATCTTAAAACTAACATGCACAAAGAAAATTATAAAGATTAATTAATTGTCAAAAAGCGCTTTCTTCACTTGTCTTTTATAACACATATATGAACAATTATTGAAGTCGATATTCAAGAAATTTTCATTATGACTCTTACACATTCGGTATAGTGGATCTCTTTTACCTGTTTCTTTTTTTACAGACTTTAGAACAAAGACAAATTTAGGTATGGTACTACGAGTGAGCAACTTAGGAACTCTAAAATTTATCTGGGGATCTAAAAAGGCCGACTTGGGTGAAATATAAAATGAATTGAAAGTACGAGATGGAGTCAGAGTTTTTTCACGCGTGCAAAAGAGACGGCATTAGAACGGAATCATAATATGATTCATCCAAAGCGGCCTTTTTAGAGGACCTGGCCTTTAATGCCGTCTCTTTTGCACGCGTGAAAAAACTCTGACTCTATCCTACTTTCAAATCTTTTTATAATTCACCCAAGTCGGCCTTTTTAGATCCCCTGATGTAAAAGATCATCACCCTATAACCCATTACTGGGTGAATCATTGATAGTAGACCTCCGTGTTATGGACAGGAGACAAACATGTCAGAAGGGCTACGCTATTCACTGAGCTGATCCTCAGGGCCTGCTGTCTATACAAAGATATCGATCGTTATCCGACTGATTACATTTTTTTATTTTATTTAGGTTGTACCGTCAAAACTATCGATTTCAGCTTCCGATTTCAGTAGATACCAGGTCCTCTAAAAAGGCCGCTTTGGATGAATCATATTATGATTCCGTTCTAATGCTGTCTCTTTTACAAGCGTGAAAAAACTCTGACTCTATCCTACTTTCAAATCATTTTATGATTCACCCAAGTCGGCCGTTTTAGATCCCCAATTCCTTATTATAAAAATACGTTGAAATTAGACTTTTATAGATTAAGGGACTAAAATCAGTTGAATTGCGATCGCTATCTTTGACGAGACTGCATGTTGCAGGAAATAAAGGACTAAAAAAAATAATTGTAAAATCTTCAGAGCCACAATTGAATGCCATACAAAAAAGTTTTTTGACTTTTTGCGCATTTTCTTGAACTTTTTTGCACACAAAATTCAATGAATTTATTATGTTTGTTGAAATAAATAACAGACTCGTGTGTTTATATTGTATCAGCTGAATGATTTGATAAGTCACTGAACTGCATTTTATCGTAAGATTATGGAAATAAATACTTTCTTTACTTGATATGTGTGTTTTATTTGGTTCAATGCCAATATTAAAGTTAATTATTTTGCCTTTTATCTAATATTCCTGTCTGCATATTAATAAAAATTAAAATGAATATTCCTGCCTATCCACAGTGTGTTTTCTCCACAAAATATTAAATAACAATAAAATTATAAAATAAAAAATATACTTGACCGTCGTCGTGTAGTCGACTACTATTTATGGGATTTATTGGACAACTGTTGGATTGCATTTATGGACAACAAACAGTATATACCAACTAACACATATATACAAACTTACATTACGAATAAATAATAAACAAATAAAACTAATATTGATATACAAGGTGTAACAGAAAGGTGTGACCATATTTGAAGAGCTTATTCAGTCAATGGTATAGAACAACTTTTACAATGGAACAAAACCTGTATCTCAAAAAAAAATTATTGTTTCATAGAAAAATGCAATGCCGCTCGGCCGAAATTTATGGAAGGGTAGATTTTTTTTTGAGATTTCAGTATTTGCTTCATAGTAAAAGTTGTTCTATACCATTGACTGAATAAGCTCCTCAAATATGGTTACACCTTTCTTTTACACGTTGTATAACAATTGAAAAACTAACATAACATATATTAAATATATTTATCAATATATTTTAAAAGTTATTTTTAACACATAATTATGTATCCTTTTAATTTAAGTAGTATTTTATTTATATTTATTAGTATTATTATTTTTTTAATGATCTTTTATTTTAATTATATGTTATTTTCACTTTGTTAGCCACCTGTACGAACACTGTATATCATATATATTGTAATCTGTTTACCGACACCCATGGTACAGACTCTCCAAGTCCATGGTCTAGTCTGGGAGCCACTGAATACTGTTTCAAATGTAAAACTGTTTATGTGAAATAAAAATATTTTTCATTTTAATGTTTCACTATTTCGCAGGTTGCGGCTTCAAATCCAGTAGGGGACATTTATGTTCGTCCTGTGGCTTGTTATCCCAAATTGATTGATGGGTGGTGAGCCCTACGGCTGTACTTCGGGCACAAATATAGACCCACAGCGTGACGTGCCTACAGAAGCACACAGAATGGGCACAAACCTGCCTCCACGGTATTTAAACGCGGGCAAAATTAAATTTCCACAAATATTTATAATTCAGTCCCTCTTAGACTATTACCTTCATAAAATAAATACCAGGCAAAGATAAAAACAAAGGCTTCTCTTTTGAAAAAGTATGAGAAATTTTATCAAAATCTAAATTACCGTTTAATTTTTATAGGTAAATGCTCGCTGGACTGACGATCTGAAGGACGTTGCGGGTGGCGGCTGGATGAGGATGACTGAGGACCGCCAAGAGTGGCGTAATATTGGGGAGGCATGTCCAGCAGTGGACGAATACGAGCTGATGGATGGATGGAGGTAAATACAATTGGAAATCAGAAACGAAAGACTTGCATAAGGATCGTGACATCCAGTTCCGAAAACAGACAAACAGAGTTTATATAAAGTGGTAGGTATATATATACATTTCACCTTGGAAGTAAAAAGTCCACAAGGTGACATGCTCCGATAACGATATACATAGTTTATCTAAACGGGTCATTAACCCTGTATCAATGATAATGTTGTTATCGAAATTTCTCCTGAATCACGCAACTGAAATTCTGATACGCCTGCTTTCAAGAGGCTATGCAAATTTTGTTTCTGTCACTCATTCCAAGCGAAAAAAACCGGCCAAGTGCGTGTCAGACTCGCGTACCTACCTAGGGTTCCGTATTGTGGATCATAAATTAAATTTTGTCATTTTTTTTCGTGAATTTCTCAACCGCTTTATTTTTTCTGTAATCTTTATGTAAACACATATTACCATGATTTTTTTCATATTTTTTGGTCTACCAGTTTTGGAGATAAGGGGGGAGACATACATATTTTTGGGGTTTCTTAAAGATTTCTCGAAACCAATGCCAGTAAATATAATAAAAGTATACATTTTAACAATCAACTTTTTAATACCTACAATTTGATACCCGTATTGTATTTTTAGGATAATATTTTTGATTTTTTTCAATTTTGTTTTAGAAATATTTTGAACAATTTAAAATTTTTCATTTTTTTTTCTCACCGGGCAAATTAATCCTATTTTTGTGCTAAACTTTATGTCTTTATCTTCAACGGTGCTAAAATTATGAGGCTGTGACATAAGGACGGACGGACGGACGGACGGACAACGGAGTCTCACCATAAGGTTCCTTTTGTACATTTTAGGTACTACGGAACCCTAAGAACGCGCAGTGCAGGAGGGGCGGATTCTAGGCAAAAGGGATAAAAGTTGGTTTTACTACACCAGCTAGCAAAATTTCCAAAATCTAATATCTAGATATTGTTGAAACTCATTTAATTAAATATGTTTGAGTTCTGTTCATGGTTCCTATTCGTCAAACGAGGAGAAAAAGTGCGTTTGAAGACCTCATTTCAACAATTATTTCTATCGAGGAAAGTTTATCGAAACATGTTTTCCAAAACAAAACCCTAGGTTATATAGTCAAAATGCATATAACAGAAATTGATGACCATTTTCCGTGTATTTCATAAAATACACAGTAAAGAAACACCCGTATTTTTTTCGCATATCGCCTAAAACAGAATTCATAGCGCAAGAGACAACGCTCACTTGACAATTTCATTTTATTGTGATGGGCTATTTTACAAATTAGACATTTTACAAACAGCGGGCGATTTACAATTTGCCTGGAAAATTGCCCAACCGCAAGCTTTTAGAAACTCACGACGCCGTTTGTAAATCACCGAATTTAACTATTTGAATGCCACATAGGTATATTAATTAACCTTGTATCTCAGTAAGCATCATTCAAAATGCAGCAACATGCATTTTTAGTTATTGTTGGTATTTATTTTATTACTTTCGTAAACATTTATCTGCTCATTGTTATTGCCAAAACATTTATTTTCAAAAACAATTATCGCCTCTTCAAATGCCAGCTGGGTCATTTCTAGTGGTTTATTTTTATGTTAATACTCCGAGTGCAGCTTGTTTATTGTACACCCAAATAACAATATTGATGTGTGAATGAACTGTAAATCGTATCTTCACTCACATTATCGTATCAATACATTTGAAAATCGTAACGGAGTTGGAATTACGATGATTACAGTCTTTGTGAAACAATTGTTGTGTTAAATCTTTGAGGAAAAAACATATACTACAAAAAATTGTAATGGCGCAGACAAAGAACATATACGTTATGTAACGTTACGTATACTTATATTGTTGAACGAGCGAGCGAAACTAGCGAAGTTTTCTGAGTCTACTTGAACAATCCGGCGTTTATAAGTATATGTATGTATGTATGTACATAATGTTAAATAACCTTCGACCAAAATAAAATAAATGGACGGGCCACAGCAGCGTACAGATTTTTGAAGTTTGTAAAGTGAGCGCCGGGTCTCGCTTCATCTCTGTCTCTGTCTGTTAGAAGAGTGACAAATACGCTTATTATTAAATGTCATCCAAATAACTGACGAAAAAATGCCTTCTTGTGCATTTACAAAGTGCAAAAAGCAAAATAAAGACTTACAATTAGGTATTGAAGTATAGTATATATCCAATTGCTTAGACTCGTTATGAGTGAGCAAATTATAAAGACAAGGCCCGTCCATTCATTTTATTTTGGTCGAAGTAAATAACATTAGTTGGCGAAACTCAAAACATAGGTAGTACTAGTCTATATGAACAACTGTTTGTATGGGAGCTAAGCGAAATTCTTAAAATTTGTTTTCACCTTTCCATACTGAACCAAATCAGCTGATCGGGGCAATTTGTATGGGAGGAAGTGAAAAATAGTTGCGAATTTCGCTTAGCTCCCATACAAACAATTGTTCATATAGACTAGTACTACCTATGTTTTGAATTTCGCCAACTAATAATATTTAACATTATACAAGGTGACTTTTTGATCATCGTCCAAATTCAAACTAGAGGCTTGATAAGTGATCAGCATTATGATTCGATAACAATTTTTGTGGAATTCGTATAATAAAATTTCGACTTCCCATAGTAAATCACTCCCAGTCCTGAGTGAATCACTATGGGGAGCCGAAATTTCATTTTATGAATTTTACAAAAATCGATATTGATTCATGATGCTGATCACTAACCAAGGCTCAAGTATGAATTTGGACGATGTTCACAAATTCACCGTGTATATGTATGTAAGAATGTTTGTCCGACGATAACTCGAGTATCGTTGATCGGAATGTCATGAAACTTGTTAAGCGAGTAAATGAGTCAAAAATAATTTTTAAGATCGAACATGAACCAAATCGATCAAGGGGTTGCCGAGATATGGAACTGGGGTTCACAGTTCAAGGTGAACTACTGGTAGTTAATAGATAGACCCCATGTACAGGGTGTAAAAATACCGTTTTCTTTTTAAAATTTAAACTTTTTGAAGTTATTTATCTGCTCTTTTAATGAAGTTCCAAGTAAATCAAATTTGTATTACAATTTTGGGATCTTTTACTAGATTTTGGTCTATCAGAAACGCGATAGGAGGAATTTCATTCGATAGAAATAATTATTGAAATCAGGTCTAAATTTACACTTTTTTTGATATTCCGACAAATTAGGATAGCATACAGACTTGAAAAATATTTATTTAGATGGGTTTTAACTACACCTAAATTACTGGTTATGGAATTTTTTGTAGCTATTTTAGTTAATTTTGCATTAATTTAAAACCGACTTTTTGACAATTTTCCCCGATTCCGTCCCTTTCGCACTGCGGGTCTTTCTGCCTGGAGTAACGGGGACCTTTGCTAGCACGGTATATCACCTTAATAAAACTACATACTCTAGTGATCACACAAAATAACTTTCCGAAAGAAACACCCGCGAAAATGAAAATAAACTTGCCCAGCATACAAAGATTTCAGTAGGTTATTAAAGTTTCTTAGGCTTCCGTAGTCCCTAAAAGGTATAAAAGGAACCTTTATGGTGAGACTCCGCTGTCCGTCCGTCCGTATGTCACAGCACTGTTAAAGATAATATTAGCGTTACTAGCGTTACGTAATTTGCTCACATAACACAAATTTTTTCGTAAACATGCACTCGTGTTTCAATGTCCCACATTATGTCACAGTTGTCGCGACTATCGCGGGTTAAATTTACATTAAATCATTTCTCATTATCAATTTAATAATTTGTACCTAATTGCAATTAACACGGCACCGGCAGGAGGAAGGTGGCAACACTGGCGTGCTGTGTTTCATAGTCAGCCATAACCTGGAGTTGAAGGAATAATCAATGATTTTGTGTTCATTGGTGAGTCTGAACATGCTCACTCTGCTTAAAGTAGGGCCACTGAGTGATGGCACTTATGACAGCTGCATTTAGTGATGAGGTACATTTCAAATTTCGGTTAAAAATAAAAATCAAGTGTGAGTTTACTCAACATTAGACACGTAATTCAACATAATGATACAAAAGGAAAATGTGCCAAAACCAGTGGCGTAGCTCTCGGAGGGCTATGCGGTGTAGTGCCCCGGGGCCCCCAAGAGATGTTTAAATATCTAAATCGAAAAAAGTATTTTACTATCATTTATTTTCGTTTAGTTTAACTTCGTCATTGTTTTGTTTTTAATTAAATATTATTGCGTAACTTGGCGACCTCAAACAAGACCTATAAAAAATTAAAAACTTTAAAAAAAAAAATTGTTTCTATACTAATTCTATTGCATAATAAAGCAACATTCAAATCGAAAAATAATAACTGAAACAAGTAGTACATCACTATCAACAATGAAGTATTACATGTTTTAATTCTCACTTGCTTATAAATAATTACGATACTTTGTAGGCATTTAAACGTCATAGGCGCCATCACTCAGTGGCTCTACTGTAGTGAAAAGTACATATTCAGGAACAGATAGATTAGGATCGAAAGGTTGTATCTAGCAGTAAAAATGAGTGTGATATCGCTGCGGCGATTGTATCAGTGTTATCAAGACAATCAGTATTTTATCAGACCAGCTGTGAGGATTGGGGTGACTGTAAGGGGAGGTTGGAGGTCATAAGGGTTTTGGGATTAATAAAGATACATAATATATTATATAAATATGTTAATATCGCAAGCCAAATAAAGCTTCGTGACAACAGTTGCACAAAATACTTAATGTCATTGTTAATGTATTAATATGTAAGATAGATTCGACACACGATCAGAGGGCCTATTATGTATCTCTAGTTGCCTTCTGGACTGGGTGTCTATCATCAAAAACATAGATATACTATCGAATTCCGATTGTCTAAGGATATGTTCGCACTTGAAGTGACGACACAGTTCGTAAATAGTTCAATACCCACTAAAAGCAATTTTGAAAGTTTTGTTTTTATCTATGTTTTTGACGATAGGCACCCTGTGCAGTTGGCAACTTAAGATACAGAATAGGGGGGCTGGACTGCGATAATAGGAATTAAAGAAGGGTTAGTAATATATAATTTAATTTGATTAATATAAATAACATTCCCAGTTAAGGGGTTATATCGTGAAAATTTACACTTTTTGTATTTATCTGCTCTTTTAAAAAAGTTACAAGTAAAATAAATAGTATAACAATTTGGGACCTTTTTCTAGATTTTGGGCTATCAGAAACGTAATCGGAGGAATTTGACTCGATAGAAATAATTACTGAGATGAGGTCTAAATTTACACTTTTTTTGATATTCTTACAAGTTGGTATACCATACAGACTTCAAAAATATGTATTTAGATGGGTTTTAACTATACCTAAATTACTGGTTATGGAAATTTTCGTAGCTATTTTAGTTGATTTTGTATTCATTTAAAACCAAATTTTTGACAATTTTCCCTGATTCCAACCCTCTTGCACTGCGGGTTTTTTCCGCCTGGAGTAACTGGGACCTTTGCACGGACAGTATATACATTGGTTCTTCTTGTGTTTCGTTAAAATTTACAGAGATATCATTCTATTTTATTATCTATCCAATTTTATATTACTTTATTAATATCGTATAAAAAGATAAAAGATAAATAATCGGCTAGAAAACGGATATATCATTGACTAGATCAACGACCTCAATTGACGTAGGTATTCGAATGTCATTGTAACATTGACATTGAGGCAATCAGGCTGCTAGTATACGTCATATCATGTACACAAACAATTTAGGATTTTACGGTCGTATTAAATCATGTTTCGTACACCGGTTTTATTAAATTGTCAATTTTTTTATTTTTTTTTATTTATTACACTTTTTGTACCTTTACAAACATAATTTACAACACATTTTCACATAAAAGACAGACATTGTGTACAAAGGCGGCACTTATTGCTAATAGCAATATCTTCCAGGCAACCTTTGGGTGGAATGAAAAATATGTTAACGATAAAAAGGGTAGCGTTAATGCATAAAAAAGCAACGTGCTAATTTTAACCAAAATGTAATATTAATTAACATGATAAACATATGCATATTTTATATTTAACATGAAAAAAATACATACACATACAAATTTTGGGATTCTTTACCCAAAGGGCAAAATAGAGGCCTATTAATATCACTCTGCTGTCAGTCCGTCCGTATGTCACGGGTTTCTAGCTCGTAGGCAGAATGAGTTACAGACCCTAAGGGGCAGATAGTCGCCAACGACCTTGAATCGACCTGTGTCGGTACAAATATCGACAGAAACTATATTGAAATAACGTTTATATCAGCGCGCACTTCATTACGAAGTCGCGTCGCTGGGTCTCCGGATAGCGCAAAATAGGAGAAAATAATACTTTTCACATGGACGTGATGGACGGAAAAAAAATTCATACATGATTTTTCTAAGCAATATTTTCCTAGTCTTTTAGTGCAAGAACAGAAATACCATTAGTCGTTTAATTTAAAAGAAATAACCAATTCTACTGAATTTTAGTCTACAAAGAGGTTGACTTTGAACAAAATTTTCAAACTGTTCTTTTAACGCAAGAATAATTTTTAAGAAATTAATTTTTTCCTTATACTTTAAATAACAGTATATATATTTTTTTATCTCATTTAAGAGAAATGTTGTTATCATTATCCGTAAGAGTAATTTTCGGGTGATGCTGGAACAGATATTTTGTAAAAGGGCCCCTTTTTTCCTTTTTTTGTCTCTTTTCTTATTTATTTTTATTGTGTACCAGCTTTTGCCCGCGGCTTCGCTCGGGTTTTATATAGTCCTATAGAATCATATCCCATCCAATCCCACTAATACTACTATCCCATCCCATCCCATCCTCACTATCCCATCCCACTAATATTCAACAGCATGAAGGAGTAACATGTACATCACATTTCTATAGGAACTTGTCACCCCGTTGTCTTCCAATGGGAACTGAATTATGGGATAAAAAGTAGCCTATGTCCTATTCCAGGTCTAGAACTACATTTGTGCAAAGTTTCAGCCTAATTGTTTCAGTAGTTTCGAGTAACAAACATCCATCCATCATCCATCCAAACTTTCGCATTTATAATATTAGTGGCATATAAGTTTGTTTCATTTAATAATTAATAGTGTTATTTTTCTTTTTTGGCCTAACGTTTCCTTATTTAGTGTCACCAAAAAAGCAGGAACAAAATTATACACGTAAATAAATATGACTTTGCTATCGTAATGCACGTATCTCAAGAACGACACATCTCTGGCTCACTAAAAAGTAATTTACAAAGAATTAAATCAATATTTATGAACCATTTATATAAATTTAAATAAATGGTAATTGTATTCTAAAATATTGTGATTAGCACCAAGCGTCTAAGTCTAAGCTAAGGACGAAATACGTACAATTACCCTGAATCACCTCACCACATAATTCTCTACATTACGACTATAAGACGGCTCATTACAATAATTCTACACACACCGATACAATTACCTTGAAAAAAACTCAGAAGATCGTGACCCTAGTCCTAAACAATTAAAAACTGTAGAATTAAAAACAAAACGTAAAGCGACCATGAGTCAGAATACCTAAACAATTAACCCAGATATGTATAATTGCAATAGGAGCATACGGCACTTCTAATAGATACTGCAGTGATTCCAAACAGTTCTACGGTTTTGTTCTGAGAGGTTTTGTTCTGAGAGATTTTGTTCTGAGAGGTTTTGTACTGAAAGGTTTTGTATTTAGAGGTTTTGTACTGAAAAATTTTGTACTGAGTGGTTTACATTTACAATCTAGAAGTTATTAGTTCTGTTCCCAACGGATACGTATTTATTAAAAAAATGTGCGGTATTTAGAAACCAAGTCCTGTTTATCTTTAACATTGGCTTATGCAACAGATTTTAGTCAGCCAAAACAAACAAAAAATTAATAACAAAAAAAAAATTCAATTACTATGCAATTTACAAAAATATATACTGGTAGAAAAGAATTCTTTATTTTTGTATATATGAGTAATTTAAAAGCAATGGAAAACGACTGTCAGTAAGTAAACCGCGACTGTCAAGAGGACCGAAAAAGTTGACATAAGAAAGAAAAAATAGGTTTTTGGACAATAGACGGAAAATTATAATAGGTATTAGCTTAAAAAAGGAGATAGAAGAATGAAACTGTAATTTTTATTTAAAATCTTTAGACATTTATTTAATTTTGTTGCATTAAAAATATTAAAACAATTTAAGGAAAACTGTCAAACATCCCAATTATAAAATCAATACTAACAATATCAATACAATCAATACAAACACTTGTTGATGACGTATTGAATGTCACTGTTTACGAAATGCGTATTCACATCCACGCAAGTCAACATTCAGTAAAGTGGTGTCACTCGAGTAATTACGCTTCAAATGCGGGCCATGAAATTATAAATTATGTAGGAAGTATTGTGCATTGTGATTCACGCTATACATTCGCGTGTATTTTGTACGTACCTACTTGCTACTGAGTGTACTTACTGCTTTGAATTGTTTAGACTTGGCCGTTTCAGTTTATTAGTCGTCAACTTACTAAATAAACTATTTGTTGCAGATCAATAATTTGTGTAGAGAAGGTGGAATTATTGCAGGGACTTTTAATGTCCTTGCACCAGAGATTGCTCTTTGCCTTGCTCTATCGAATTTTCTGACTAAAAGTAGGAACCTTGGAGCTTTCGTTTTCATAGATCCAATCTCAATTTACAGTCAATTTTGATAGTTAATCTTGACAGCTAATTTTGACAGTAGATAAATGTTTTATAGTTTGATGTGTGGCAAAAAACAAAACAGAATTATATGTAGAAAACTGTTCTGGATGTTTAAAGATCCTTGGGTAATTATTGATATTAAAATATATATGAAATTATTATCTTGTCATATTTTTAACGGGATTGTAAGCAGTTGATTCAGTTTCGTCAAAAGATAAGGGTTCCTAATTTTCGTCAAAGTTTTGAAGCTGTCCTGTAAACTTTATCTTTGTCCTACTTCATTAGACCCTTTATATAGATACATAGAGTTTTATAGATCGCAAGTGTCAATTTAAGGTGATATATCGTCCGTGCAAAGGTCCCCGTTACTCCAGGCGGAAAGATCCACAGTGCGAGAGGGATGGAATCGGGGAAAATTGACAAAATGTTGGTTTTAAATTCGTAAAAAATTAATTAAAATAGCCTCGAAAATTTCCATTTCCAGTAATTTAGGTATTGTTAAAATCCATCTCAATAAATATTTTTGAAGTGTGTATATTACCCCAATTTATCAGAATATCAAAAAAAGTGTAAATTTAGAGCTCATTTCAATAATTATTTCTATAGAGTGAAATTCCTCCAATCGCGTTTCTGATAGACCAAAATCTGTAAAAAGGTCCCAAAATTGTTCTTAATTTATTTAACTTGGGACTACTTTTGAACAGCAGATAAATAACTTCAAAAAGTGTCGATATTGACAATATACAATATTAAGTTGGTCCTTATTATCTGCAAGTGGTTATTTGCCATGATGTTTTAATAACCGTATCTGTGGTATTGTGTGATGGTATGGAACTCTTTGTGTGCGAGTCCGACTCGCACTTGGCTGGTTTTTATTTTTGCTACCACGTTTTGATAAAAACATTTTTGTGAGAGTTATTATCCAAGTTTAATGAGTCACGTACCAGACTTTTTCATTTCTTTTTAGAGTAAAATCCTTAGTTTCTGTAGTCAAACCAGTAGCGTTGTAGTTTATCTACAAGTGAGTCAGTCACAGAATTAACTACACATTGCACTGTTTTTTTTTTCTATCTAGTCTTCTGTTTAATCTAATTTTCTGTTTCTACACACTGAATGTTCATAGCTTTATTATATATAAACATTAGTGGGATGTGTTGTTTTATCATTATTATTGACGTTTCAAATTGAAAAAAATTATGAAAAACACCAATATTATAAAAAGATGAAATTGTTTGTAGAGGGTGGTAGAGCTGATGCCGGGCTCGACTGTGGAGGTACCACCATCTTACTTGGAGACCCCCTCGAAGTAATTCGGGGAAGAGTAAGAGGACAGCTCATAGGCAAAAAACCAGGAGGCCCACTATGCCTGCGACCGATGGATGGTGGTATATTCATCCCTTATAGCCGGGCCTTATATGTAACAGAGTGGTGACGGGCAGTGGCGTCACTGGTGCGAGGGTTCCGGCATCGCGCTCAACAACCCAGCATGTGTGAGTATGGGCAATTCTTCCAGGATGACCGCCGGGAGTGGCAAAGTCCTGGAAAGGCTTATGTCCAGCAGTGGACGAACAAGGCTGATGAATGGATGATGGAAAATTGTTTGTTTGTTTTTATGTAGAGGGATATATCCCTGGAACTAATTGAGAGCGGCTTCGCAGCCGGATTGTGAAAAATCCGCCTTTTTCTTATTAATTTAAACAGAACTCTTAAGAGGCCGGTGCAAAATTAATTATCCATACAAACGTAATACCAAAATCATTTGCAATTCGAGCATATTTCAACCAAATTATGCTGTTATTCTGATTAAGACAGTATTTTTATAGGTTCATGAATATGTTTCCTTCCAAAATACTAACCTGAAACGAAATGTCAGCGATTTTCAATTCGCACATTTTTACACCGTAAATTACCCGTTTTCTTCTTATTTGTTTTGTATTAAACACAACAAAACGTATGATATTGTTCGAGCGGAAACATAGCCTATGTTATCAAGTTACAGATTATTAAAACAAATCGCCTGGTCACACTTAACGATTACACCCTGTATATTACTATTGTTAAGTATACAATGATGTCCATATAAATGAGAATTTATAAAATGTTAAATGAAAATATACAAAATATCCATTCTTGATATATTATGGCGACATCGGCAGTAAGACAACGAAGCTTAGCTTTAAGTTAATCTTTAGCTTAATTTTTTAACGGAGTTAAAATCGATAAGATGGCATGAAATTAAATTCACAGACACAATCTCAATTTTAGGGTTCCTTACCCAAAGTGCAAATCGGAGCCCTATTAATGTCACTACGGTGTCCGTCTGTCCGTATTGCACGGGTCTCTAGCTCTTAGACGGAATGAGATAGAAACCTGAAATTTGATATGTTCTAAATAGCATAAAATGATAATAGACTTTTCTTGTCTTTTCGATTAAAGAAATTATATATATATATATACGAAAACACAAAAAATATAATTATAGGTGAGTAGTAAAATATATTTCGACCACTAATTGTGGTCGGCATCAGTTACACAATTATAAATAAAACTTAAAAATTAATAATTATAAATTATAGATACTTATGATACTGAATATTTTATTTTTGTAATGATGACAGCTACAGTGATTGATAGGAAATGGAAGAAGGTCTTATTAAGAAGTTTGCATTGTTTCTTGTGCTGACTCCTCGTAAATATCAATGCTGCTTGTTCAGGCCCGGACCGTAGTGGGCACCAAGTGACCAAATATAGGATCCTTCCCATGTCCGTAGTTGAGTGTCTGTCAGTGGAGGTGAAAATGATTTGATTATTCGTGCGGTGAAGCAATTATTGAATGGATGGTTATGAAGTCGAGCGTGGGTGGGGATTGGCAGAGTGTTGTTTGTAATAGAGTCGCATGTGTGTCGGTGTTGGTTGATTCGGATGTGGAGAGCGTTTTTTGTTTCGCCGATGTAGAATGCAGGACAGTGCCTGCATTCTAGTATGTAAATGCAGTTGGATGTTTTGCATGTGCTGTTAGGTTGTGCATGGTATGTGTTTCTGGTGTGGTGTGTGTTGATGGCTGTGGCTGTGTTAATAATTGCGCATGTTTTGCATCGTGGCCGTCGGCATGGTGAAGTGCCAGGAGATATGTATGTGTTTTGAGAAGGGATGCTTTTTGTGTGAGTGAGTAGAGATTTGATGTTTGGGTTTTGTCTGTAGCATATTTGGGTGTTGTGTGGTAGGAGATCTTTTGTTTCGTCATTGTGTGTTAAGATTGGAAGGAAGTCTTTGATCAGTTTTTGTAGTTTGTAGCTGCCATGGAAGTAAGTTGTGATCAGACGTGGTTGATTTTGTGTGTTTCGTTTTGTTCTGTTGTTTTGGTTGTGAAATCTGGGCCGGTTATGTATGTGTTTTGTCAGGAAGTTATTTGGGTAGTTTCTGTTGAGTAAACCAGTATGTATTTTGTTTTGATAGGAATCTAGAGCATTTTGTGTATTGCAGATCCGACGGCCACGGAGTGATAATGAATATATGTTTAAATATGTTCTAAATATTATAAAAAAAAACGGGGAATTTTTTCAAATTCTTGTCATTTGGTTTGTTTCTGATTGATATTTTCTAGTTTGTAATGCACTCTAATAATATTTAGTGTATTAATGGCGATGGATTTCGCAAAATAAACATAATATTTTTATATGTTGTGTAAAATTTTGACCCAAAACCGAATTTTATGTTTAAAGTGTAATTAAATTAATTTTCATATGGAGCCTCATACATGAAAATGGAACCAAAAAAAATAATTTGTCTTACCCTAGCATGTGGGGTGTCATTGTCTAGAGCTCATTAATTAGAGTATAAATATATTTAAAAATAAAAAATGGGAGGCTATTAGAGTTGGCATTTTTAGACCATTTTTGTAACGGGGTCTATCTCAAAGACCAAAGCAGTTAGGAAATTGAAATTTCTGTAAATTATGTACCATATGCTGTATTTAAACAGCATATACTATAAAAGCCGATTTACGATATAGTTTTAGGGTTACATCCCCGAATTCTTAACCAACATAATGTTGCAGTTTTTATGTCTGACAGAATTAGAGCATTGCCTAAAATTAGATAAATTTCTGGTTTGAATTAATTGGTCATATATGCGGAACCCTAATAGAGCGAGGCCCGACTCGCACTTGGCCGGTTTTTATTTGCACTGCATGTGTTCTTTTTCTCTAGACTTGTATTAGCACGTGCTCCAGTGCGGGTCTAGAATCTGGTCGATTTGTTCCGCTCACAGACTCGTAAAACACAAGATTGAGTTTTTTGGGGTGTCTCGAAAACAAAACTTTTATTGTTCCGTTCAGAAAGGTTTTTGTGCGATTATTGGTGTTACCGTATTATAGTTATTATTCTTTTGTGTATTGTATTTATTAGTGAGGACTCTATCACAAAATAACCACTTACAGAATGTTTACTCCGAATAATTAGCGAAAACAGGCGCACGCACACATAGACGCGTACGTACGACGATCTCGGTCGAAGTCGGTCCAATGCCAATACGAAATTCTGCCGAGATCATCATACGTACGCGTCTATGCATGTATGCGTCTGTTTTCGCTCCGTCGTCGTCGAGTCGGCCTTCTGGTAGTGTGTATTTTGTGACTCTATTACGGTTTGCAGCTTTACTATAATAATTTTGCTAAACATATGTTTACAGTTGGCTGTACATAATATTTTGTGAGATAAATATTTCATAATTATCGTTTAAAAGAAGTCAAAATAAAGCTATCCCAATTAAATTACTATTATTAAGATTTTTCCAGGCATAATAATCATCAGTGAAAAGCGAGCGTATCAGGCGTGGCGTGGACTATGACTTGCATTTCACAGTTCATACTTGGGTACACCTTCCACACCCCCTCGGCGATTCATGCTATGTATACATATACAGTGCTACTGTAGCAAGTATATACATAGCATATGTCCTTTTAACAAGGATCTTAGGGTGCTTGGATTGGTTGTGCCTAAAATCGGAAGTAACGCCGTTACACAGTTGCACCCCTCTGTCGCTATCATCGACATCGATCCTTGTAGCACTGCAAATAGCGATTTGTGGCGTCACATTTTTGAAAGAAATTTTGTCAGCAATTTGCAGCGATTTGTATTTATATATGTAACCTATTAGTATGTAGTATATATACTAATAGGGCTCGGTTGGTGATCATTGAACCTTGTTCCGGTCCCTGGCCGCGGGTCTCCGGTATGGGTTCGGGCGGTTGGTTGGATTTCACCTTGTATAAGATATATTTTACATGTCATTTTAATATACATATGTCGAATTTAAACATGTGGAGCCACTAGTTAACAACAATTATTTTAGAATTAATTAATTACCGACCGAAATTAATTAACGAATTAACGACCATTCATCGAATACATTTCCGGACGAAAATGTCATTCATTGTCTAGTCTCTCTTTCTTTGCTTACAATTTGTTAACGTTGCCAACAGATGGCGCGATACGCCAATAGTTAGTCGATAGATTCTCTCAAGTTTGTCTATGGTGATATTTTTTAAGCTGGCAATAATTTTAGTCTATGCTCCATGGATGTATATTCGTGCTATGCTCCCAGTATTTTGTTTTATAATGTAGGCTAGACTGATTAAGGTAGAATTAAAAGATTTGTGTTGTTATGTTGGTGGACTGTACTGAGTAATTATATTGGTGGAAACGCAAGCGTGATCTTTTTACCGCGCTTGGACATTGCTCTTTGTAGGGGTTATGAACGAATCCCAATTTTGAGCGGGAATTTTTGTACTCTTTTTCCTGGGTCGTGGTCGAGAGAACTCTATTACAAAGAGACTTGTCGGTTCCCACTTGTTCATGTGCTTTATTTTTGTTGTAATTTTACTATCTGATTATTAATTAAAAAGTGATTTGTGATTTGAGATCAAAATAAAATTTTATTTTTTTGGTCTACGCGTGTTCATCATGCCCGGTACCCATGATAGCCTGCAAAATCCAGCTCCGGACCTTCCTGATATATATATATATATATATATATATTGAAATGATAGGTAAAATAAAATGCATGTGTGCGTCTGTTTTCGCTCGTTGTATGGAGTCTGCCTTCTGGTAGTGTCTATTTTGTGGTTGAAGCTACCTATTTTAAAATGATTTTAACCATTATGACAGCATAAGTACCATCACTTGACGTACTATCTATTGACGTGCAGGCTACTTTATACTGAACAGGCGTTTTGATACTGAATGCTAAAACGAGAAGTCACTAAGTGGCAAGATAAGATTAAGAGCGGTTTCGCAGGTAGATTGTGAAAAACCACCTTTTTCTAATTAATAGCAACGTTCGTTACTAAAAGAGTGGAATTATGGAAATGGCATGATTTGAAAGGTCTTATTACATGCTGTGTTCGTGAATTATTTCTATCGAGCAAAGTTTATCTGATCGTGTAACACATGCGTGGAAGACCTAGATAAAGGTTCGAACTATGTAGCGTATTTTTTTTTGGAAGTTTTAGACGATATTTGAAAGTTGTATTTCACTTTGAAATTACTGATTTTGGGATAAGAGCGCCTTAAGAGTGGTTTCGCAACCGGGTTGTGAAAAACCAGCCTTTTTCTATTTAATCCAAACAGAACACTTAAATTCAATTCAAAATTCACTCAATAGTTATTCAACAAAACCTTATTACCTATGTATTGTGTATGTTGCCATCGCAAAGTTTCCATTTGTTTCTGTAAATTAGAATTTCAAACATGTTGGAATTCAACAATTTTTAAATGAAACAATTTTGAAATTCTAATTTACAGAAACCAATGTAAACTTTGCGATTGGTTCCAATTTGTTTCGGGAATTCGATTTTCAAAAATTTTGAATTTAAAGAAATTTTAAATTCTAATTCGCAGAAACCATTAGAAACTTTGCGATGGCAACATACACAATACGTATGTAATAAGTTTTTGTTGAATAACTATTGAGTGAATTTTGAATTTAAGTGTTCTGTTTCGATAAAATTGAATAAGGCGACGACTTTTTCACAATCCGACTGCGAAACCGCTCTTAACAGCATTAATATAGTTTCTCGAAGATGTAATGTATGACTTGATAAAACATATCACAACCAATGTTGTAAATTTAAAAAGTTATCATGATTTTGCACCTGACGACATTTTGCGTCCTTTGGAAAGAAAACTCAATGACCCTTCTTCCGTGACATTAAATGTCTTAAGATATGATGTTTTAGATACACAAGATAATTTGTTGTTTACGATGGTTCGCAGGAGGAACATATTTCGTAATACTTCGCTATCAGACAAATTATAGAGATTTGAAGAAATAAAGCGGCAACGGTGCTTCTAGGAAGAACTAAACAAAGCGGCAACGGTGCTTTTCAGAACTAAGGAACTAAACAAAGCGGCAACGGTGCTTTTAGGAACTAAGGAACTAAATAAAGCGGCAACGGTGCTTTTAGGAACTAAGGAACTAAATAAAGCGGCAACGGTGCTTTTAGGAACTAAGGAACTAAACAAAGCGGCAACGGTGCTTTTAGGAACTAAGGAACTAAATAAAGCGGCAACAGTGCTTTTAGGAACTAAGGAACTAAATAAAGCGGCAACAGTGCTTTTAGGAACTAAGGAACTAAATAAAGCGGCCACGGTGCTTCCATGAACTAAGGAACTAAACAAAGCGGCAACGGTGCTTTTAGGAACTAAGGAACTAAATAAAGCGGCAACGGTGCTTCCATGAACTAAGGAACTAAATAAAGCGGCAACGTTGCTTCTATGAACTAAGGAACTAAATAAAGCGGCAACGGTGCTTCTATGAACTAAGAAACTAAACAAAGCGGCAACGGTGCTTTTAGGAACTAAGGAACTAAATAAAGCGGCCACGGTGCTTCCATGAACTAAGGAACTAAACAAAGCGGCAACGGTGCTTTTAGGAACTAAGGAACTAAATAAAGCGGCAACGGTGCTTCCATGAACTAAGGAACTAAACAAAGCGGCAACGGTGCTTTTAGGAACTAAGGAACTAAATAAAGCGGCAACGGTGCTTTTAGGAACTAAGGAACTAAATAAAGCGGCCACGGTGCTTCCATGAACTAAGGAACTAAACAAAGCGGCAACGGTGCTTTTAGGAACTAAGGAACTAAATAAAGCGGAAACCGTGCTTCTAAGAACTAAGAAACTAAATAAAAATTAGTCTAATAGTATATCCCACGAGCGCTATTTTCGGAATTTTCATGCACGTTGGGACATATTTCCATCCCAAAAACGCTAAACCAGTAGAACGAAACTGTATTGCGGAAATATATGTCAAATTACATTAATTACTGAAATTACAATAATATTATGAGCGTCAAAACACAACAATAATGGTTTCATACTTAAAATATGTATGATTTTAAGTAAAAGTTATGACTATACTCCAATTACTAAAGTCAAAATTTTTGAAAACAGAGCCTATGAGACCCATTTTTTTTTTTTTATCTAATTTCAATACAATTATAAAAAAGTTCCAACGACCTACACACAGTCATACGAGAGTCACGCGTGTCGACCGATGAAATATAAGGTCGACGGCTTTAAGACACAGGATGTTACCAGCTACATAAGAGACTATATGATTTTTTATCATTGTCACCTTTATCATTATCATTGTAGCGAAAAAACCGGTGAAGTGCGAGTCAGACCAACCCTTTCTTCTTCTTCTTCTTGGTGGGCTCGGTTTCCGCAACTAGTCTCTTTTTTGGACCTTTGTGCGTGGAAAAGTGTGGGGCCGTCTATTCTAGCCAGCCCAGCTCACGCCAAAATCCCAAGAGGCGACCTAGGTCGCCACAGGACTGGCGGAGCGTCCTCGGTTCACCGAGGATCTTAGCCCGTTGTGTGCTGACTCCTACGCAATCTACTGTCACGTGGGTCGGCGTTTCTTCGACCTCCATACAAGCTCTGCATAGAGGGCTGTCCGTTAGACCTATAATATAGAAGTGTCTGTTTAGGTTACTGTGTCCTGTGATTAGCCCTACCATCATGCGAAGGTTGGATCTATTGAGACGTAGTAGTTTTTTTGTCAGACGACGGTCCACCAACCCCTACTGTCAGTGTACATTCGAAGGTGTTGGTCAGAGTCGCGTACCTAGGGTTCCGTGATTCGACAGTTGCGGGAACAGTTGCAGGAAAAAGCACCGAACAAAAAAAATATATTTTAAATCTTGCCGATAACTGTTTCTATGAAGACTAAAAAAAAAAATTTAAGGGTGCTCCCATACAAAAAACGTGATTTTTTTGCCGTTTTTATAGATAATGGTACGGAACCCTTCGTGCGCGTGTCCAAGTCGCGCTTGGCCGGTTTTTTTGTCATATTTTTCGGTCCACCATTTTTGGAAATAAGGTGGAAACATGATTTTTTTGTGGATTTTCAACGATTTCTCAATATGCTGTGTTTTTTTTTAAATCTACCTACAATTTCATACCCATAATGTAATTTTATAAAATATCTATTTTTTAAATCGCTATACTTACTTTGAACAATTTCAAAATTTTGTATTTTTTTTTTAACACCGTGTTATGTAGGATGGCATTGCTGCCCAGGTACCCTGGTCTTGATGGTAATTTTTTCTGTTGTAAGTCAAGTCCTGGTCGAGTCGAGTCGAGTCAGTCAAAGTGGAGTCAGTGTTGTTTGTTTAGTCCTGGTCCGTAGTGCGCACCAAGTGACCATATGTACGAGTATTCCCACGTCCTTAATTTTATGTCTGTCAATGGTGGGTGAAATGATTTTATGATTCTTACGGTGAAACAGTTGTTGAATGTTTGGTTATGAGAGCGTACATGGATGGGGATAGGGAGATTGTTATTGTGGATGGTTGAGGTGTGTCTGTGATGATTAATGCGGATGTGTAGTTCATTACGTGTTTCTCCTACGTAGAATGCCGAACAGTGTCGACATTCTAGTAGGTATATGCAGTTTTTTGTTTTGCAGTTGGTGTTTGGTTGAGCTTTGTATGTACTGGTTGTGTGGTGTGTTTTGATTTGTGTGTCCGTGTTGATGATAGCGCATGTCTTGCACCGTGGTCGTCGGCATGGTGATGTGCCAGGAGACGTTATGATGTTAATTATTTGTACTGGTTGCTGTTTTGTTTTGGTGAATATGGATTTGAGGTTTGGGTTCTGTCGGTAGCATATTTGTGGATTGTTTGGAAGTAAGTTTTTGGTTTCATCATTTTGCTGCAGAATGGGTAAATGGTCAGTGATAAGTGTTTTAAGTTTCTGACTTCCGTGAAAGTATGTTGTGATTAGTCGTGTTTGGTTTTGTTTAATATTGTTGTTGTTACTGTTGTGGTTATTGTTGTTAGTGTTCGTGTTGTTGTTGATATTTATGTTATTATTTTGGTGAAATCTCGGTCTGTTGAATATATGTTTTCGTAGGAAATGATCAGGGTAATCTCTCCTAAGAAGTCCATCGTGAATTTTGTTCTGATAATTATTAAGGGCATTTTGCGTGTTACATATCCGACGACCACGGAGTGATAGTGAGTAGGGTATCGATTTTTTTGTGTGTGGTGGATGACAGCTGTGGTAGTGAAGATATTGCATTTTATTTGTTTCTTTGAAGTGGACTGAAGTGTGTATCTGGTTATTTTCTTTAATGGTGAGGTCAACATCCAGAAATGTGATTGTGTCGGTAGAGATGGTATGAGTGAATTTTAATGGGCTGCAGTTGTTGAGTCTTTCTAGAAAGGTAGTCAATGAGTTCCTGCTGTGTGGCCAGATCATAAAGATGTCGTCTATAAACCTCCTCCACACCAGAGGTTTATAAGGTTCAGAGAGTAAGAACGTATTTTCGACCGAACCCATGAAAATATTTGCGTAGCTGGGAGCCATCCGAGTCCCCATAGCGGTACCTTTAATTTGGTGGTAAAACTCATTTTTGAAGCTAAAATAATTATTTTTTAGAGTTAGTTCTGCTAGTTCTATCAGGAATTCGGTTGATGGCTGGTGAGGGATGGGACGTTTGTTTAGATACGAGCGAAGAGCAGAAAGGCCGGTTTCATGAGGAATATTTGTGTATAATGAAACCGCGTCTATCGCAACCAGGAGAAATTTTTTATCGGTTGGAAGTTGCAGTGAATGTATGATATTGAGAAAATGATTGGTGTCTTTTATGTGTGATTCTAGGTTTTGTACAATGGGTTGTAAGTGATAGTCAATGAAAGCGGAAATAATTTCTGTTGGTGCATTGTATGATGCCACTATAGGTCGGCCCGGGTTATTTTCTTTATGAATTTTAGGTAGCATGTAGAAGTGAGGGGTTCTCGGATGGCTTGGTATCATCAGCTTTATGTCAGCTTCCGAAAGTCCTTCGTTCGTACCCTTGGTATGGAGAAAGTCTCGGACATTTTCCACGATCTGGCTGCAGGGGTCACTTGGTGTGCGTTTGTAAAAAGTCGAGTCAGTTAATTGTCTAAGTCCTTCGTTGTCATAGTCATTTTTATTGAGGATCACAGTTGCTGATCCTTTATCAGAGGGCAATATAATAATGTTGTCATTTCTTTCCAGTTTACGGATTGATTTTCTTTCTTCGTGAGTCAGATTATCTGTCTTTGTCTGTAAGGTGCTGATATATCTATCGTCAGATAATCTTGATAATATATTAGCCATGAAAATTTCTATGGGATGATTTGTGGGAAGTTGTGGTGGTTCATTAGAAGATAATGGTTTAAATTTTGTTAGTGCGGCATGAGTGTGGTCAGTGTTTTGATGAGGATGTGTATTCCAAAAGTGTTTCCATCTTAATTTTCGTCCGAACTCAACAAAATCATTTATTAGTTTTATACGATCTATTTTTTTCGTAGGGCAGAATGATAGTCCCTTGTTTATTACAGCTTTGTCGGTGGGTGTTAAGTAAACTGAAGATAGGTTAACGATATCATTTTTTCTTTGGTCGGATGTTTCTCTAGTTGTGATCAGCGGGGGTGGGGGTATAGAAAAAGGATTTGATAGGTCTGTCGGACTTAGGTTGAGGTTTGGAAGCTCAGTGATTGGATTGTACTTTAGAGGCAGGTTTATACTATTTTGCTTGTAATATGTTTGCAAACTGAAAAGTTTTTTTGAGAGTCTGATTTTTTCTTTTAGAAGATTGGTATTGACCTTAAATAATAAATTTTGAACAGGTATAAAGAGATACGGGTATACTATAAGGGTAACTTTCAGGAGAGCGTCTAGATTATTTTTGTAGTGAATACACAGAAGAGAATACTGAGTATATAAAACGTAAGTTGTATTTAAGGCGTTACTGTGATTTGTTAGCATCATATTGTATCTTATTATTGGTGGCATTGTGTGAAGCGGGATTCTTGGAATAAGCCCTTTCGGAGCTGCACCAATTTCTAGACATTTTTTTAGGAATATTAAATGTGTGTAATACTGGAATAATTTTTCTACTGTGTTTTTTATTTTGTTGTAAACCTCTTTCATATCGTTTGAGGTTTAATTAGTCATAGATAATCAAAACTAAGAGTAAACTTTTTGGTTTCAGTGAGTTTGAGTTTATGGATGTAATTGTCAATTTAGACTGTGACAGTTGTCTGGTCTAGGTTATTTCAGAGTCTCAGTATTAAGACCAACGATATGAATATCTAAAAACATATTAAAATAAACCAAGTAGAAAGTAAAAGAAGTAAAAAGGGGTGTAAAAATCAAGACCAAGGTACAAGAGCGACCCCTTAAGCACTAGTTTAAAGGATATTGTCAGAAGATATTTTAAAAACAACTTTCATGCAACACACTCAGAACCACGTCGCGTGTTTATTCTCAAGTGGAGCAGACGTATTGAACACTTTGAACAGTCTTCATCTGCGTATTTACACTGACCCAGAGCATCCAGAGCATTTGCTGATAGACGAATATAAATTATAACATATGAAAGCAGCTTCAATTATTTCCTTTAAGTCCGATCTCAGACTTCGTAGTGGACTCCTTCACAAAATCCCGCAGAGAAGTGTTACTACGGTATTTCTGGATTTAGCCGTGCATATCATTCCTCCGTATGATGGTGCAAATATTGTGATGTCTTCGCTTTTGCGAATATACTTGAAATAAATATATATATATATTGCTACATAGAGCACTTATTTTATTTTATTTTTTGTTTAATTAAAACATTATAAATATAAAAATTATTTTCGAAATATATTTCGGCCCACTTTGGGGCCGGCGTCAGTCGAATTAAAAACGGTAAATGACATAAAATATATACAACCTTATAACTAATGATTTTAAATGAATGACATTTGAGTATGAATAAAAAATATATATACAACCTTATGACATGAATGAGCTTAACCTACTTTAACAGAAAAAATAAAAATTAGAAAATTAAAAAATGTAGAGGCCACCCTGCGGGTACTTTATGCGCTACCCTAAAGTTTATTTACAATATTGGGCGCACTCAAACCCGCAAGATGGCATTGCTGCCCAGGTACCCTGGTCTTGATGGTAATTTTTTCTGTTGTAAGTCAAGTCCTGGTCGAGTCGAGTCGAGTCAGTCAAAGTGGAGTCAGTGTTGTTTGTTTAGTCCTGGTCCGTAGTGCGCACCAAGTGACCATATGTACGAGTATTCCCACGTCCTTAATTTTATGTCTGTCAATGGTGGGTGAAATGATTTTATGATTCTTACGGTGAAACAGTTGTTGAATGTTTGGTTATGAGAGCGTACATGGATGGGGATAGGGAGATTGTTATTGTGGATGGTTGAGGTGTGTCTGTGATGATTAATGCGGATGTGTAGTTCATACCCTACTCACTATCACTCCGTGGTCGTCGGATATGTAACACGCAAAATGCCCTTAATAATTATCAGAACAAAATTCACGATGGACTTCTTAGGAGAGATTACCCTGATCATTTCCTACGAAAACATATATTCAACAGACCGAGATTTCACCAAAATAATAACATAAATATCAACAACAACACGAACACTAACAACAATAACCACAACAGTAACAACAACAATATTAAACAAAACCAAACACGACTAATCACAACATACTTTCACGGAAGTCAGAAACTTAAAACACTTATCACTGACCATTTACCCATTCTGCAGCAAAATGATGAAACCAAAAACTTACTTCCAAACAATCCACAAATATGCTACCGACAGAACCCAAACCTCAAATCCATATTCACCAAAACAAAACAGCAACCAGTACAAATAATTAACATCATAACGTCTCCTGGCACATCACCATGCCGACGACCACGGTGCAAGACATGCGCTATCATCAACACGGACACACAAATCAAAACACACCACACAACCAGTACATACAAAGCTCAACCAAACACCAACTGCAAAACAAAAAACTGCATATACCTACTAGAATGTCGACACTGTTCGGCATTCTACGTAGGAGAAACACGTAATGAACTACACATCCGCATTAATCATCACAGACACACCTCAACCATCCACAATAACAATCTCCCTATCCCCATCCATGTACGCTCTCATAACCAAACATTCAACAACTGTTTCACCGTAAGAATCATAAAATCATTTCACCCACCATTGACAGACATAAAATTAAGGACGTGGGAATACTCGTACATATGGTCACTTGGTGCGCACTACGGACCAGGACTAAACAAACAACACTGACTCCACTTTGACTGACTCGACTCGACTCGACCAGGACTTGACTTACAACAGAAAAAATTACCATCAAGACCAGGGTACCTGGGCAGCAATGCCATCTTGCGGGTTTGAGTGCGCCCAATATTGTAAATAAACTTTAGGGTAGCGCATAAAGTACCCGCAGGGTGGCCTCTACATTTTTTAATTTTCTAATTTTTATTTTTTCTGTTAAAGTAGGTTAAGCTCATTCATGTCATAAGGTTGTATATATATTTTTTATTCATACTCAAATGTCATTCATTTAAAATCATTAGTTATAAGGTTGTATATATTTTATGTCATTTACCGTTTTTAATTCGACTGACGCCGGCCCCAAAGTGGGCCGAAATATATTTCGAAAATAATTTTTATATTTATAATGTTTTAATTAAACAAAAAATAAAATAAAATAAGTGCTCTATGTAGCAATATATATATATATTTATTTCGTGTTATGTAGGCAAATTATTGATATTTTTGTGCCAAATTTCAAGTTTTTATCTTTAACGTTGCTAAAGTTATGAGGCTGTGACATACGGACGGACGGACAACGGAGTCTACCATAAAGATTCCCTTTTGTACATTTTATAATGGATTCAGGGCGAAAGGGAAAAAAGTTAGTTTTATATATTTACTAAAAAAAAAAGTAACATTTCCAAAATCGAAAATCTAGATATTGTTGTAAATCATCTAATAAAATATTTTCGTGTTTTGTACACGGTTCCTATTCGTCAAACAAGGAGAAAAAGTATGTTTAAAGACCTTATTTCAACAACTATTTCTATGGAGGAAAACTTATCCAAAAACGTTTTCCACAGACAAGACCCTATATTATATAATCAAAATGCATATACCAAAAATTGATTACAATTTTCCCTTTATTTCATGAAATACACAGAAAAAAAGCACCTGTATTTTTTTTATATCGCCTTAAGGCGCTACGGAATAAAAATTAACACTTTAAGAACTTGCATTACTACTTCAGTACATAATGTATTATTTTGATAAAAGAGTATATTAGTTTTGGATAGAAATAGAAATATTGAGGTCTCTTTCGACACCAAATGTCCTGGTTTGACAATTTAGAATGACATATGGACTGCAATTATATTTTATTAGATGGGTTTTAACGGTATCTAGGACCTTTAAACGAAATTTTGATAGCAACTTTAGTTCGTTTTATATTAATAAAAACCGACTTTTTGCTTCTTTTCCACGAATCCGTCCCTCTCGCACTGAGGGTTTTTTCGCATATGGAGTAACAGGGATGCTAAAACTTTTACATATCGCCTTAAAAACAATGCAGTGTAGCTAGCAGGCGTCAGAGATATAGCGTTTATCTGTCCTACTTGCGCTCTCACGCATACCGCGTGTTAGATAAACGCCGTATCCTATAAATAATCGCTATATAGTTAGCTCACCTGGACACCCCAAAAACCAGGACATGTCATGTCCAAAAACCAGGACATGTCATGTCCAAAAACCAGGACATGTAGTATAAGGTTTAATCGCGCGCGACGTATTTGAATCACAAGTGCAAGGAGCCTGACGTACTGTTTAATAGCAAATACATCGTGTCACGCTCCTCGCACTTGTGATTCAACTAAGTTGCGTCGCGCGCGATTAAAACTTATACTACAGGCAGAGAATATAAAGTATTATACTACAGGTGCTGGGAAAACAGGCCGGTTGGAAACTCTTTAAGGGTCGGTTGCGCCAAACATGCTCTCGCGTTTGGACAATTTAGCATATTAAAACAATATATTTTTAACAAATAAAATTTTTGTAGGTAGTTAAGGAGTTGAACTACATTACAATTTTTCAGATTTGACACAAGTATCACAAGCATCGGCGAAAAAAATCGGAAAGATCACTAAAATCACGAAAAACGTAATTTTGCGTTGCAAACAGAAAAAAAAATTTTTTTTTTGTTCCAAATTGAAATATATTTTTTTTGCGTAAAGAGTTCAAAGTACCTTATTCATATAATATATTAATATTTTTTTCCTTTCGTTATTTAAAAAGAAATACACAAACTTCCAAATTCTTTTTGCGTAATTTTTCTGTTCAGAAAAAATGTAGAATGTTTGAGTATTTCTTTTAAAATAAGGAAAGGAAATAAAAATAATAAAAATCTGTAAAGGCTACTTTCATTTCTTTGCTCTATAAAAAAATATTTTATTTTGTGGTTAGATCAGCAGACTGATCATACTAGTTCAAAGCCAAATTACGTTTTCCGTGATTTTACTGATCTTTCCGATTTTTTTTCTCAATGATTGTGATACTTGTGTAAAATCTGAAAACATCTAATGTAGTTCACACTAATAAACTATCCACACTAATTTTATTTGTTACAAATATGTTGTTTTAATGTGCTAAATTGTCCAAACGCGAGAGCAGGTTTGGCGCAACCGACCCTTAATAAGAGTTACGTGTTTCTGTTTTTGTATAAATCAAAAGACTTGTTATTTTTCACGTGGATGGACGGCAAGAATAATTCCATTCCTTCGTTTCCTAAACAACACTAGCCACACTGTTCACAAATATTTACATCGATCATTTAGCAACAAATTTTCGTCCTTCACTTCCAAAGTCAATGGCTTTTATTTTTGACCTCGATAGAAGATTAAAACGACATGAAATTATCACTATTATTATCTGTGATAAT
This sequence comes from Ypsolopha sequella, assembly GCA_934047225.1. Classification (NCBI taxonomy): domain Eukaryota; kingdom Metazoa; phylum Arthropoda; class Insecta; order Lepidoptera; family Ypsolophidae; genus Ypsolopha; species Ypsolopha sequella. Next base: position 2,042,534 of record OW204002.1, on the reverse strand, counting down.
GTGATAAAGTGATAATTGGTTGTTTGTTCGACACGTCACGGTTGGACGTAAACACTCGAGTCGGTCACCTGTCGACCAATGTTAAGCTAGGTCATTATAGCGTTCTGTTTCTTTTTTAACCTGTTTTCTAACAAACTGACAAATTCATGCAACGTGACAATTATATATATATATTTTTTTTTTCTGTTAGTTAATATTAAAAAAAATCCTCATAATTTTATTGAATATATTTTAATTGTTTACGTTATAAAGAGATAGATTTTACTTCATTTTAAGTCATTACTAAGTCAGTATTAGATCTTACTGTATTATCGTTATTTTTGAATATTTTTCGGTCCACCAGTTTTGGAGATATGCATTTTTTGTGGTTTTTTAAGGATTTCTCAAAATAGACGCAGGTAAATATAGCCAAACTATATTTTTTATAATCATCTCTTTAATACCTACAATTTGATACCCATATTGTATTATTGTAAAATATTTTTTATTTTTTTACTTTTTTATGTTTGTCATTTGTATTCAACTTTTTTAAATCGCTATAGTTTTCCTGTAATTGGCCAGTTATGAGTTTATTTTGAACAATTTCAATTATTTTTTAACAATTGTTATGTGAGCAAATTAATGCGATTTTTGTGCCAAATTTCGAGTCTTTATCTTTAAATGTGCTAAAGTTGTGACATACGAACGGACGGAAAGGTCTTAGGTACTATGAAACCCTAAAAATGTCGAAGAGAAGCAAATGTATTCAGGTTTTGGACCTAATGAGAATTTACTTTGGAATAAAATATTTAAAAGTTATATATGGTGAAAAATATTACATTTTAGGAAGGCAATATTGCGCAGCAATGCTCCATAAAATGAAATAGCCTAAGCTGGTCTTCTTTCGCTTTCTCCACATACTTTGTTGTGCAGTTTATATACACATAGCTATATACATATATAGTTATATCCACAAAGCACTGAAAGTCAATACACTTTTTCCTTTTATCCTTTCATTTGCACACCGGCGCCGCAAAACGCGAAAATGTAGCGAATTGATGACAAAACGCGAAAATAGATAGAGCGAGATGCAAATTACGCGATATGTTTTCGGAAATAATTCTTACTCAAAACGCGATGTTCTATAGTTTTTACTATTGGGCCAACCCTGAAATAGCAAAAAATATATCACCTGTTTTATACATTTTGGTCGAGTAGGTATTTAACTTTTCCATGAAACAGCTAAAACTTTTTTGCGTTTTTACGGGTTGGCTTTTTAAAAATTTATTTATTTTGATAGGTAGTACACCCCGTTTTAGGGAAAAGGGATCATCTTAAGAGCGGTTTCGCAGCCGGATTGTGAAAAACCTTCCTTCCTTTCTGTTTCTAATTAATCGAAACAACACTTAAATTAAAAATTCAGAAACAGAGAACAGGGACTGCTGAAAATCAGCGCTGTGCAGATGTACGCACTCACAGCATTTTGCCTGCGTCCTTTTTGTCTGTTTAATGTTAAGTTTTTATGTAATTAGTTGTTTATTGACAAATAAATATATTTTATTTCTTTCTTTCTTTATAAGATATAAGATACCCTTTTCCTTAAAACTGGGTGTTCTACCTACAGGATTTATCACAGCTTCGCTACCGCGTTTCGCGGCGTCGGTGTTAAGCAAAGAACGTTAGGGATCCAAAATAACTACCTCCATTTTGCAATCTGACACGTTTAGTAAAAGATCTGAACAAACACAAAAGATTCCGTCGTGCATGAATGCATTTTACGCGCCGAGGGTTCTCTACAAAACGGAAACCTATATACGTACTGTCTGTAACCTCTAGCTGTTTTACTGAATATGTAGAATCAGGGCTCAAACTTAGGTTTTTAGTGGTTCCAAATAAATAACCAATTTTACTTAATTTTAGTGTAAAAAGAGCTTGACTTTGAACAATTTTGTCATGCTTTTTCCTATACGCGAGAATGATTCCCTAAAATGAAGTTGTTTTTTATAGTTCAACTAATAATATATGTTTTTTCATAATTTTTAATCATACCGTTCAAGAAAAATAACTTTATCAATGAAGTAATTTTCGGATGACGCTGGTAAGAGGCGCCTTAAATAAGGGTTAGCCCGTAAATTACCAATAATAATATAATCAACAACCAAACCAAAAAATTAAAAAATAATCTGAAGCATATTTTTTTCTCATTTTTCATGAAACTAATATATTATGTATATAGGTATTCATGTCATATTGATATATTAATTATACAAGGTGACTTTTTGATCACTGTCCAAATTCATACTGGAGGCTTTATAAGTGATCAGTACCTTGGATCAGTAACAATTTTTGTGAAATTCGTATAATGAAATTTCGGCTTCCCATATAAATTCAGTTCCAGTCCCGAGTGAATCACTATGGGGAGTCGAAATTTCATTTTACGAATTTCACCAAAATTGTTATTGATGCATGATACTGATCACTTACCAAGCCACCAGTAGGAATTTGGACGATGATCAAAAAGTCACCTTGTATATGTATGATGTTCGTAGATAAAGTATTGTGTCCAACTGAAAATAATGGGCCATTGGGACACTCGTGCAGCCTATTATGATACGGAGATGGCCTTTATCAGATCGATCGATCTTCGATGGAGATGTCAAACTTGCACAAAATACTATTTAAGCACTTGAAGTTTTAATAAAAAGACGCACGAGCTGTTATTATGAGAAAAATGATTGGATACTCACGCATTGCTATTGTTGACTACATGCCAACAATTATGTGGCATTTTGAAAACGACGCTGATCGTTTCTTTAATAATAATTCAACTTTATATTAATACCAAATACATTGTTACAAAAAAAGAAACGGTCAGCAATCTGAAGTTAAGAACTATAAAATGTAAAAGCTTAGGGATTATGTGTCAAATTAAGTTTTTGTCCGATACTTACACTTTTGTGGTCCCCCCCCCCCCAAAACCAAATCCTGTATACGTCCCTGTACAATCCATATGTGACTACATCTCTTAGCGATATTGAATTGTCCACTTTCTTTTGTAAAAGAAAAAGGACGTTTCCAACAAACAGTTACCACTTCACTTAAACGGAATCGTCTATTGTATCCTTACTCCGTCAACAGGAAGAAAACGCCCACTATACGAGAGGAAATATTTCTTTCTCGGATAAAATTAAAGTTTTGGTAAAGCAAATATTATTAAAACCATAGAAAATATTGAAAGAGTGAGCGAACGAAGTTCTTCGAGTCTACTTGAACAATCTGGCGTTTGTATGTGTTCGTCCAATGATAACCCGAGTATAGTTGATCGATCGGAACGTCGTGAAATTTGGTAGGCGAGTAAATGAGACAAAAATATTTTTTAAGTTCGAACATGAGGCAAATTGTTCAAGATCGAATCACGAGTTCACAGTTCGGGGCGAACTACTAGTAATAGAAATGCTATCAGAAAATAGGATACAAGGTGCATTAGTGACGTGCTTTTATTTTGTGATCATACTGAATAATAACTTTTAATAAGTGACATAAAAATTAGGGAATTTACTACCTTTATTATTTTTATATAATTAACTATACTAGATACCTATATATTATTGGTATTTCTCACAGTGGTACTTAACTTTTCTTTCGGTTACGATTTTTATTTATTTTGATTTTGATTTAAAACTTATTTTAAATTGGTCATTCTTCTGTACGGAATTTATTTTGTTGAAAATTTAAACAAATGATTTTTTCACGTTGTTTTTTTATTTAAATAAAGACATCGTTCTATGTATTAGATATATTAGATGTTAGTAGAGATTTTTTGTAAACTATATACTAAAAATGTATTTAACTTAATATAAATCTGACCACAGAAAATATCATAGAGTATATGGAAAAGATGGGGACAGAAGGGACGCCAAGCAACACGTTTTTCCAAGTTATATCCCAATCAATTTGTCCTTCAGAGATAAATAGGTACCTAAATCATTTAATTTAAATAAACGTGACATAGTCTTTGACATGAAAAAAAAATGATATTCACAATTAGAACTTTACACATCACTACATTCGAAATTCACACACTGACGTTTGACCACCAGTGTTAGTTTTACTAGTGTAATTATTTAATTTCAAAAAAATTTCTTTGCTTTTAAGCAGATTATTGTTGGACCACAGAAAAGACGTCGTGTCTGTAACACTTTGAGAACATGTAAAATTTTACAAAATATTGAACTTTATTTCTTTAACTCGCAATATGTAACAAACGAGTATAAAGAGACAATAAAAAAACGTTTATTTCGTCAAATATCTCATTTATAAATTAACTTGTAACAACATCTCAACATTTATAAATTAACGTGTAACAACATGTCAACATTTATAAATTAACTTGTAACAACATGTCAACATTTATAAATTAACTTGTAAAACAATGAACATGCAGTCTCGACGGACCACAGATGGACATTTTTTGGTAAAAAATATGCAATTTTACAGGCATATATACATTTAAAAAATTAAAGTTTATTCTAATTATTGAAATAAACGATTCATTTTACATAAAATTTATCAAGTTATCTGCTGCGAATATATTTTTTGGCTAAAAGAAGAATGACCAACTAACAATTACATTCCAGTCAATCGTGATTTTATATAAAACTAAAAATACCGATGATAATGTGACGTATTTCATTTCAAGTGTTGATAACAACACAGAGGTACTTGGTATCTTATCTGAAGACAGCGACATCCAGTCTGGAACAAGCGGTGAGTACACAAGAGTAATTGTAATGTGAAGTAAACATTAGCCCAGCTAGAACTACAGTAAACATTAGCCCAGCTAGAACTACAGTAAAAATATGCGTTTCCTTTTTACCTAAGATATCTAGTAGATATTACATAATGATTTTCGTAATAAAACGCGTTTTTTAACTTGATGTAGGCATGGGCGGACGGAGGTAGGCATGTATTTATATATGTAACCTTATTATTAGTATGTAGTATATAGGATGGGATTTGGTCGGCCGCCTGGATTCGTGCTGGGGGCTCGGTTGGTGATCATTGAACCTTGTTCCTGGTCCCTGGCCGGGGTTCGGGCGTTTGATTGGATTTCACCTTGTATAATATATATTTTACCTATAATTTTAATCGTATATATGCTACATAAATTAAATAAACCTTTAATCTAGTTCATGTACATTTATCATTTTATTACATAAATATTTTTTTTATAAGATTAAATTTTGACTTGTGAAATGTGTATTTTATATACCTACTTTGCAAAATAAACTATTTGAATTTGAATTTGAACTTGAATGTAAATCAACTGCTAATACTACTGATCATAATACAGAAAATATTTTCCTAGGGCTCAAACTCTTGTCAGACTCCCATACCAAGATGTTTCGTATCGTGGATGAAAAATTCAATATTGTCATTTTGTTTTCAGGAATTTCTCAACCACTTTATTTCTCCTGTAATCTTTACGTAAGCATATATTACCATTATTTTTGTCATTGTTTTTCGGTTTTGGAGATAAGGGGGACATACATTTTTGTGTAGTTTTTCGAGGCTTTCTCGAAATAGATGCAAGAAAATAATATAGCCTATGTATTCTTACAATCACCCCTTTAATACCTACAATTATGTAGATACCCATATTGTATTCTTTTTAAATATATATATTTTTTATTTCTCACTTGTCTTCAACTTTTTTTAACCGCTATATTTTTTCTGTAAGTGGCCAGTTATGACTTATAATCGAAATGTGTTTCATATATTGAGTCCACCACTTTTCTCTCTTTTGCATTGGAAATATTTTGAAAATTTTCAAATTTTTAAATTATTTTTACTTCATCTTATGTGGGCAAATTAATTATATTTTTTTGTCAAATTATAAATCTTTGTCTTTAACGATGCTAATAAGTTATGAGGCTGTGACATACGGACGGACGGACAACGGATTCTCACCATAAGGGTTCCTTTTGTATTTAGGTACTACAGAACCCCAATTGAAATTCCGGGTATGTCTGTTTGCAAGTGTGGTTGTGAAACAAATCTATGGCGTTGGCAAAATGGCGTTTTGCCAAAACACAAATACATTGTAAAACAATAATAATATTACAATAATAACAATAACAGATAATGAAAATGACATTCTCCACCCTGTCAATATTCCGACAGGATGATTGTAGGTAGAAGGGGTAGGAGGGGGTTGAAAATTGGCAAATATTGTTGAAGTAGTATATTGACGACCACGTTACTATGTCTTATAGTTAAGTTAGAGACAAATGTTTTTAATTAGTTCATTCAAAGGCTTACGACTTTCTTTCCAGGGTTTTATTAATGAAATAACTTTAAGAGCGTATAACAACTGAACATAGATTTTAATCTATTCCCATACTGCAATAAGGTAATTGCAACCAAAGATTTCAAAAGTAAAGGTAAGCCCTTACCGTACTATGACAGCAACAAAATGTTTCCACCTTTAAATGGGTGACGCTCACACGTTTGGAATAAATGCTCATCTGAATCATAGACTATGTCTGAACACAGTGATAGTTGGACGCCTTAAGTGCACTTAAACTTAATAATTTCAACAACTTCAGTAGTCTGATCAGTTTGCTGACCGTAGGTAGACAGATTGCGAACTCATAAGTGTGCGTGCGTCGGCATTATTTTAACGCACACATTCAAAAACAATGCAATACATTTTAGGTACCAGGGCTCACCTAATTTTTGAAATCTTTGATTGCAACATCAAAAGCAGTTTTGTAAGGACCTACATTATTTATCTGATGTTATAATATTACATTATAACACCGCGATTCTGAGCTGCGATTTACCCAATTTATTATAACACCACTTGAGAGAAAATAAGCCACGCCCACTTTATCCTGATTGGCCTTTAAGGCAGCAATACCGTACGACGCACCCTCGAGGTTCATGAATGATTGTTCTTCTTCTCATTTTATTATAAAATATATTTTTGATGGTTGTAGAAAAAGTATTGTGTGCAACAGAACATAATTTGACATTGGAACACTCGTGCAAAACTATTACGAAACGAACAAGCACTCGTGGCCCAAATGTCTCAAATTATGTTACAGTTGCACAAAATACTATTATAAATGTTTACGATTTTCGTAAAACTGTATAAAAATAATAAAGATCATAATGTCATGTCAAACAGGTCAATATTATATTTAAATTCTAGGTTCTCTTCCAAAAGCTTTATTCACTACCCTATATGTATATTTTCGTCCAAGATGTATATCTCACAACGAATAAACTCGAGATTCAAAATTCGATTATTACACTTTTTCTTAATGAACACCAAATACAAAAAAATGAAATAAAAACGAGCGGTAGAGCTGATGCTGGGCTCGACTGTGGAGGTACCACCAACTTACTTGGAGACCCCCTCGAAGTAATTCGGGGGAGAGTAAGAGGACAGCTCACAGGCAAAAAAACAGGGGGCCCACCATGCCTGGGACCGATTGAGGCGGTATATCCATCCCTAATAGCCGGGCCTTATATGGAACAGACTAGTGACGGGCAGCGGCGTCACTGGTGCGAGGGTTCCGGCACCGCGCTCTCCATCTCGCCTGCCCAGCGTGTGTGAGTATGGGCAATTCTTCCAGGATGACCGCCGGTAGTGGCAAAGTCCTGGAAAGGTTTATGTCCAGCAGTGGACGAACTAGGCTGATGGATGGATGGACTATAAATATATAATAAATAATAAATAAAATCATAAGCACATTTAATAATACCTACAAATACAAGTCCAACAACTCCAATTTCAAAACTGAAGATGGAGCAAAACCAACAACCTCTATTGACGAAAGATCTTACTGTAAATAAAATATTGTGTTTTCAAACAAACAAACAAACATATGGAATGGGACTCGCGTCCAGTTACATGATTCTGCGACGAGGAAAAATAAATCTGTACATTTTCTTAAAATAAGAGAGCATTGAAAATGTGAAACCTGCTAACATTATGAATGAACTAGCTGTGTGGACGTCGTGATATGTCGTGGCTATATCGTAGAATTGACCATTTCATGATTTGGTTGGCCAGATCGTAAAGTATGAAATCAAAAATCTTTTACCAAAAGGAAAAAAATAGGTGCGACGACGAGCGAAGCGAAGGTTTACATATAAGATAAAATAAGGAGCCGAGCGAAGCGGAGCGGAGCGAAGCGATCCTCCCAATTTTAACAGAAATACGATATGGCCAACCAGATCATGAAATGGTCAATTCTACGATATGGTCACGACATATATATATATCGTCACGACATGAATCCCCGAGGGGGTGTCAGAGGTATTTCCGAGTATGTACTGTGAAATGCAAGTCCACACTCGTACACCACGTTCCACCGACGATTATTACGCCCCAGCATAGTGGGTGGTGAGCCCTATCGCCGTTCTTCGGGCACAAATATGGACCTACAGCTTAACGTGCCTTACGAAGCACGAGACCGAACACAAAATGTGCCCCTACGGTATTCGAACCCGCGATCTCAGGATTAGTAGCCGAGTACTCGAACCACTAGACCACAGGTCATAAAGGTAGTAATTTTCAGGGTTCCGTAAAAATTGTAAACTCTTGTAATGTAGCTTTGATGTCCTCAGCATACCAAGAACGGCTAAAGCGATTGAGCTAAGACTTGGTGTGTATAATTATACAAGAATAAAAAAACCACCCAAGTGCGACTCGGACTCGTGCACAAAGGGTTCCATACTTACTACCACACAATACGGGTACGAAACCACAAAAAAAGTTAAATAATTCCACTTGCAGTAAAAAGACCAACTTAACTTGACACTTGCGAAATATTAAACTCTATACAAGGTGACTTTTTGATCATCGTCCAAATTCATACTGGTGGCTTGGTAAGTGATCAGTATCATGGATCAATAACAATTTTTGTAAAATTCGTAAAATGAAATTTCGACTCCCCATAGTGATTCACTCGGAACTGGAAGTGAATTTCTATGGGAAGCCGAAATTTAATTTTACTAATTTCACAAAAATTGTTATTGATCCAAGATACTGATCACTTATCAAGCCTCCAGTATGAATTTGGACGATGATCAAAAAGTCACCTTGTATATCTAAAGGGTCTAATTTTTAGTTGTCTTAAGATTACCTCCTATTTATTCAAATATTTATAACTTTCAGATTTTTTACCCATGTGTGTGCTACCCGTGGAAGTGCCCTATAGGTTTTGATTCCTTTGCGAGTGTCAAAAATATGTATGAAACAGATTATGTAAAGTGCAATGAATTTTTTTCGCGTTAAGTTAAAAGCCTGATTTTTTTTACAGTACGGTATAAACAATACTGTACAATGGGGTCTTAGACTTTTGTAGGTTGTATCACTATCAACTTGATATCTCAAACGGAGCCCTAACAAAACGGTCTTGACAGACAGACGGATGGACAGACATACAAACAGACAACAAAGTGATCCTATAAGATAAGGGTTCCATTATTTCATTTGAGGAACGGAATCCTAAAAATAGACGTTACATTTTGAAAGAACAAACATTAAATAGACATATACTAATATGAATGTCTATGTATAGGTTTATTACTGGTATACTTTTTAAGTACTTTCTAAATCCACTTGGAATAACCATTTCTATTTTCAAGTTTCATTATAGGAAAGAACCTAAACAAGTGTTTTATTAATTACGAACTCCCTTTACAATAGAAATAGCTTCACAAAATAGATATCAAATTCAGAGACCCTATTTAAGATCCTTTGTACAAAATACTTGTCCCTTTCAGAACAAAGCATAATAAATTTGTTTCGGCTCCTTTTGAATGAATGAACCGAACTCGACCTATCTATGCATATTATTAACCCGAAAATTCATTTACAAATTGTTGGAGACAAATAGAAGAGAGTCAATGGGTTAATTAAATGTGTTTGAACACGATCCTGTGTAATTGGTTGCAGTAGTATTCAGTTCGTAGTTCGTTGTTATGCATTACAAATACTATAATTGAAATGTCTCCACATATCTATTAACGTTATAATAATTATTTATTTATTTATGCAACGTGCAACAGAAAGGTGTTACCATATTTGAAGAGCTTAATCAGTCAATGGTTTAGACCAACTTTTACGTTGGAGACAACCCTGAAATCTCAAAAAAAAAAAACTGCCCTTGCATACATTTTGGCCGAGCGGCATTGCATTTTTCTATGAAACAGTTGCTTTTTTTTTCGAGGGTCAGGTTTTGTTCCATAGTAAAAGTTGTTCTGTATCATTGACTGAATAAGCTCTTCAAATATGGTTACACCTTTCTGTTACACTATGTATACAGCAGATCTTTTAAATATAAAACATCACATTTGAACAATAAATACAACCAATAACAGTTGTTCACCATTAAACATGGAATTTTAAACAGCATGCAAAAAGAGGCAGACTTTAAATATAAATAGAAAACAACAAGTAGCAAAAAAATTACTAAAACAATACAAAAAAAAACGGCCAAGTGTGGGTCAGACTCGCGTATCTAGGGTTCCGTATTGTGCATAATAAATTGAATTTTGTCATTTTTATTTCGTGATTTTCTCAACCGCTTTATTTTTCCTGTAATCTTTACGTATACACATATTACCATGATTTTTAAGGGGGTTACATACATTTTTTTTATGGTTTTTCAAGGATTTCTCGATTTAAATATAGCCAAACTATATGCAATCAGCTCTTTTATATTTCTCATTTGTGCTCAACTTTTTTTAAAACGCTATAGCTTTCCTATGATCTGCGATCGACATTTTTTTCATATTTTTCGGTTTACCAGTTTCAGAGATAAGGGGAAGACATACAAATTTCTCGAAACCAGTGCCAGTAAATATGGTAAAACTCTATATTTTTATAATCAATTTTTTAATATCTACAATTTGATACCCATATTGTATTTTTAGGATAATATTTTTTATTTTTCTCACTTTTGTTTTGGAAATATTTTGAACAATCTCAAATTTTTCATATTGTTTACACCTTGATATGTGGGCAAATTTTAATGCTATTTTTTTGCCAAATTTCATGTTTTTATCATTAACGGTACTAAAGTTATGAGGCTGTGACATACGAACAGACGGACGGACGGACAACGGAGTCTCACCATAAAGTCTTCCGCTTCCGCGCGCTCTGGAGGACCTAAACACACTGCTGTCAGCAAATCCAACGTGTGATCTGTTTGCTGATAGTTTGATGAACGTGTTTCGTGAATGTCTGAGGTTATGTGAGAAAGATGCAAAAAAGAGTAGTATAGTGTAATTATTTATTTGTTATTTGTATTTGTAAATACAATATTATTTGTAAAGTATTTTAGTAGGTAGGTATAGCGTATTAGATTTAAGTTTCTGTAAAGCTGTACTTTAAATGTATTAAATAATTAAAAAATAAAGGTTCCTTTTGTACCTTTTAGGTAAAACGGAACCCTAAAAATAATAGCTATAATACGGCTGGATGTGGATGACGAAGGATTATCAAGAGTAGCGAAATATTGGAAAAACCTATGTCCAGCAATGAACAAACACAGGCTGATGGATCGATGGTAATACTGGTAAGTACTACGTTATCAACTTTAGGGGAAGGAAGGGCAAATCGGTAAATAAGTTCAACGCCAAGGGAGTTTTAGAGGTATGTCCAAGTTTTTACAGTGATTTCTCAGTACACTCGTGTTTTACTGACGATTATCACGTCCTAGAGTGAAGGGTGGGCCTTATTATATAGGCATGTATTTATATATGTAACCTATTAGTATGTAGTATATAGGATGGGATTTGGTCGGCCGCCTGGATTCGTGCTGGGGGCTCGGTTGGTGATCATTGAACCTTGTTCCTGGTCCCTGGCCGGGTCTCCGGTATGGGTTCGGGCGGCTGATTGGATTTTACCTTGTATAATATATATTTTACCTATCATTTTAATCGTAAATATATTACTACATAAATTAAATAAACCTTTAATTTAGTTCATGTACATTTATTATTTTATTACATATATTTTCTTTATTGGATTAAATTTGACGTGTAAAAAGTGTATATATCTATACCTGCTTTGCAAAATAAACTATTTTAATTTGAATTTGAATTTGAATATTAACAAGACCTACAGCTTAACGTGCCAGTGCCATCCGAAGCGCGCAGAGCGACCACAAACAATTCCTTACAGGATTCAAACCCGCAATCTCCGGATTAGTGGTAGAGAAATTTGAACTACTAGACTACAGTTGCGGTCACATAAAAACGAGTTGCTTCCAAAGTCATATGGCGTCCAAAACAGCAAAGACACCACATCAAAACAAGACAGAAAAGGCGTCCAAATTACCCCAACAGACGCTATAACGTTCAACCACCTCTTTCATCACATCCGATATCGAAGGAAGTCGTGCAGAATGTTAATAAGGCGATTTGTGTTACCAATGAAAATGCAACGGGGTGACTGGGAGTTCTTGTATGGACGTTGGCATAGGGCCTAATTAAGGAAAAAAAATTGGGAGAGACCCGTTAGGAGGAGTGAGTTCAATGCTTCTCTCAGTGGTACCATCGAATGCAACGATGGAGGTATTATCAAGGGGACTATTTTGAAAAATAACAAATGAACTAAGTTGCTACTTTGTTTTTAATTTTTCCTACTAAAAATATATAGTATTCCTGTTGAATGCGCCACTATTCAGCTCAAGACCGTATTGTATGATTCATCACTAATGCTCTGAAAATAAAGATCGTGTTTAACTCAAAATGCAAGATGTAAACTCGTTTTACAGCCCCAGGAATGCAAGTCAATTTCAAACGAAGTTCCTTACATTCACTATGGCCGTCCCCAGGGATAGTCTGATTTAAGATTTAACTGTATGTCGGAGATTAACATTTCAATTTTTATTTTTATTTTACTTGTTACAATAATTTATATATTTAATTTTATTTTTTTAAGAAGGCCCCAAGGAATCCATGTTACATTTGTTTACCCTAAAAGTTAAACAAAAAGGTTTACCACTCAATATCAACACAAGTATTGGAAAAGTAGTGAACAAAATCTTTTTTATTTTTTATTTTATTAATTTTGCGTTGAACCAGTTAAAGCTGGGTAAGAGAGAGCTAAGGTTCCAAAAACTATCAGTTAGTACCAACAGGTACAAACCAGGATAACTGGGGGCGAATCTCCTAACTAATGGCGAAGTCAGGAGATCTTATGAATAAGTAATTGTGGTTACTGTTCTACGTTAAATTAAAAGAGTTTGTGGTCCCAAAATGAGTCTTCTTGTTCCTGAAAGCGTTTTGCAATCAATGAAGAGGTTCTTGATTTTTTTTCTGTGATAATCCAGGCACCTTTTTCAAAGAATAATTTGTAACTTTTTCCTTCCTATTATTTGCTTTAATCTTTGAAGGACACAAAAGGGATATTGTCCGTGACCAACAAATAAACTTCTATTATTACGTGTAAATAATATTAAAAGTTATCACAAGCGATGGCTTTCACAAAAAGAAAACATATTTGTTTGCGCATTTGAAGCTTCCACATAGTTTAAAAGTCTAAGAATTCCAGTCCAGATCGGGTCGGGGTCTACAAGTCTTGATGGTCTAACTAAAAATTCTCAAATGTAACATTGGAGCTAGGTGTCTCCTGGTTATGTTTCTAAGTTAGCGCCAAGTTGAGTCATTTTACTAAAAGCTTTGAATGTAGTTTTTTTCCCCAAAATCAGTGACGGGAGTCCCCTAAACAAATTTCTCTATCTCTTACTATAGTTTAGATTTTGCCCATACTTACTCACCTATCTCAATGCATTATTTTGTATACTTGTTTAGTAAAATACCAGTTATATTGGCAAAAGGCAGTTGATTTTTAATTTAATTTTGTGGTCAGAAAAGGAAAATACTGTGAGGTAAAACAAATACTTCATTGTGCCTCAAATACTGCTATCTGCTATAAATTCCTATGATATAAAATCCCTATGAATAATCGTTAGTGAAAAGTAGCTGTACGAGGGTTTTGCGTATCAATAAACTCTCAGGGCACGATTTTATCACCAAGCAAAAACTAACAAAAACATTTTTGTCCAAAAAAAAAACAAACTACAAAAAAGGTGATAATTTACTATCAACTTAGATGCAAATGACACAAGAAGCATACAAAAATTAGGTCACGTACTTGTATTACAGGCTAATACGGTGTCTATAGTTTGTTTATAACTCAATTAGGTGGGGTATACAGATTCGGAAGATACTTTGCATTTAGATAGCTCATATTCTGTGATCTTGGCTATATTTAGCTGTGGGGTTCTGGGAATCAGAATCACCTAATTAGTAGAGAACCTCTGCTAGGTTTTCGTTTAGTTACATAAATATTTTGTCTGTTGTTTTGATGAAATATGTGTTTTTTTCCCCTAGAAGCTAACAGAGCAGATGTTATAAGTTTAACCTGTGTATCTGTCTGTGGCATTGTAGCTCTTAAGCAGATGAACAGAGAGTGTTTTTATCTACTAGCTTTGGCCCGCGGCTTCGTCAATTTGAAAAGTATAACTACCTATGTAACAACAGTAAAAGTTTTTAAAATCTGTTAAATGTAATATATGGCTATGTCTGTAGAAAACTGCCTGTCCCCAGGGAGAAAACTATAGCCTATAGCAATCAGGGATAATGTAGCTTCCTATGGGTGAAAGAATTCTCAGAATCGGATGTGTACTACACATTGTGTAGTTCCACAGATTACCTCCTACGTGTCCCCAGGAAACTGCCCGTTCCCTATATTTCCAAGGAACTGCTCGTCCCAAAGGACTATATATAGCCTGATTCAAGCGTGTCAATTCTACCAATCTTTATTTGGTAGAATTTGTATTTTTCTGCACTTCTTTACTTTAGTCACAGTATAATATTTTGCTTTAGTCTCCCTTATGGGTATGTTTCTTATTCAACAAATCATAATTAAAAACCATACTCACTTCAGTACTACGACACGACACAATCCCAGGATTATCAGTTAGGTTTCTTCAGTAATTTTCGGTAGCCTGGTATCTTTTCCACCAGTTGTCGGACGCCATACCTACTTTGTATTTCGCTAAGGAGAAAATTACAAGCTACTGGCTTACAGAAGGGAATCGACCTCCCTTGCGCCCTATTATTCAAATTTATTGCTTTAATTTTATATAGACCTTCGTGATATTAGGCGTCTCATTCATTTTTGATGGCCTCATCTCGAATGACACAATTTTGACTATCTCTAAATTATTTGCGCCGAAATTGCCCTTGGTTTGTCAAGATTAGACTGAATTCCATGTAGGTTTATGACTGCGGCGAAATTTAAATTTTGTCCTTTCAGAGGTCGGTTTAAATTAGTAATAAGCATATTTGGCTCCACATCGTAATTTGAGATTTTATAGGCGAAAGTGCTGCTGACCTAATTTTTGCGGTAACTGCAATATAAAAGATGACCATCAGATTTCATTTTAATGAATACAAGTAGTTCATTATTTAACAACTTGTACCATGTACAGTACATACTACTTGTACATCGTACCGTGTATGTAAACAGAAATATAAAGATCGATAGATAGTAAAGCCTATTCTGAAGGCTTTGTTTTAGTTTTAGAGCTGTCAAAACTAAATTTTGTTCATTGCAACATAGCTCATAAGTGTTGAGAACAGAAGCTAAATTACTTTGTAAAAATTTAAGTTTTGACACCATTAAAACTAAAATTAAAGCCTTCAGAATCTGCTTTAGTATCATATCAACATGTTGGTAACAATTTTATTATAATCCATCTACTTTGATATTGCTTATCTTCTTCAAAAACATGTCGCTTCATATACCCGTTAAGTTTTTTGCCAGATATTAAAAATATAATTTGTAACTGGATAGTTAAATCCATTTATGTACAGTGGTCTACAGCAGTACAAGCTCCCTATTCGTAAACGATTTTAACGGCGATGACGCTGCAATAGGTAACAATTGCCAATAGGTAAGAACTGCCAATACAATAGGTGGCCTGTCGAACTGGCGTCCGTACAACTCATAGTATCTAGTTATCATGATGTTACCTGTCAATTATGAGTCAATTAAGATTATTTATGAGATTACATATATTAACTGCTTCCCGGTTAATATATTTTCATACAAATGAAACAGGTAATAAGGTACTGTTTCATAAATAATACAAAACGGCTACTTACGATTAATAATAGTCAGATTTTGCCCGACTAGTTTCACTATAAGTACAGGTCCTCTAAAAAGGCCGTTTTGCATGAATCACATTATTATTCTGTTCTAATAAATGCCGTCTCTTTTGCACGCGACAAAACTATGACTCTATCCTACTTTCAAATCATTTTATGATTCACCCAAGTCGGCCTTTTTAGATCCCCAGTTTCTTTGGAGGAAAAACAGGAGTACGCGACGCCAACCGACGGTTTCCCGGAGACTAGAGAGAGTGCCAACCGGGAACCGTCGGCGTCGCATCATCCTGTTTGCCAACAAAAACTGTTCGCTTATAGTGAAACTAATCAGGCGAAATCTGACTATTACACATCGTGAGCAGCCATTCATTATTCATTATGAATCTAAACCACGAATTTTACAGTAGTCAAAATTTTACTCATGATCTTATTTTTGCATAAACCTTGCAAAATCATCATCGATACATAATATAATAAAAGAGTAGAACCCAGTGTGTCTATAAATTGAAGAAAAGTAATAAAAATACAAACTGAAAGCGGGGCAGAAATATCTAATCGTAGGTGTATGTAACATTTGTCAGTCCTGTCCGTCCGTCCGTTCTAAGGCTTATTGTAAAACATGATGAAAAGGGTCTGATGATGAAACTGGAAGGTGGATACGGTATCTCCTCCACGGACAACAGCATACCCTTGAAGTTTAGGCTCATTTGATTGGTCTTGATTAGGTAAAATATGGTTCGGGTTTAACATGGACCAGGTACCAGGTACAGGTACATGGACCAGGGTATGATGATGGGACTGGAAGGTAGATAAAGTAGATAGTATCACATCAACGGAAAACGGCAGGCCTTTCGATTTTGGCTCATTTGATTGGTCTTGATTAGTACCTTGGTAAAACATGGTGTGCGGCTTTAGTTTATATTTTTCGGGATCGCTAGCTTTGTTTGTATCTGTCAACTACTTAGTGTTTTTGGAAAAGCTGTTTTATATGGGCAGTAGAGTATGTAATTTAATTAAAATCGTTTGTCTATTGATATCTGGTATGTACCTAACTACATTAATTATAACAAAAAAGGAATTGCAATAAAAATTTGGTATATTTTTTAAAAACTGGATTATTTATTTTTACCATATAATAATAATATATATTCATTATTGAAACAAAGTACGATACAAAATGTACACGTTGCCTTAAATTTATAACTCTACAGTATTGTTATTTCATACTTAACAGTTTTATATTCTACGTACATATATGCAGTTATAGTAAATACCTTACGAAAATTTACGACAATAATTTATACAACGGTCGAGGGCAAACAAATGTCGGGTAGAACCACAAGATAATCCTCCAATGACAAACAAATGTCAGGTAAAACCACAACATAATCCTCCTATGACCAACAAATGTCAGGTAGAACCACAACATAATCCTCCTGTGACAAACATATATCGGGTAGAACTACAACATAATCTTCCTATGACAAAAAAATGTTAGGTAGAACCACAGCATAATGTTGGGTAGAACCACAGCATAATCTTCTTATGACGAAAAACTATAAATACAAATAAAGACTTAAAAACTAGGCGGTTGGACAAAAGACAATTTTACAAAATAAACCCATTTTAGGGTCATAAACATCTTCGTGTCGTTTAAGAAAACCGTGCCATGTAACAGTTTCAAAAACAGAAAATTGATGTCCGCACTAAATAAGACGGAACCAAATCCTATGCGATTGCTGCCGCCGTATCTAGCGGGGACATAAATTTTCATCTCTAATATCTATGATTTCTTGAATATAACCAATTAGTACAGTTGAAAACAAAAGTGTTTTCTATTTGGTAAGCCAATCAACATTTTCTGTCAAACTGCATAGAGCTACTTACAAAAGAGATCCATCGGTAACGGTGTCTAAGAGCTTCATATTTTTTTTGGTATAATTTATGTAAAAAGAGAACTAAAAAAAGCATTTACATAATAAGCTTGTACAAAATTATAAATTACAGAAGACCTGGAAACGTTAATGCGGTATGATTTATTTATTATATATTTATACAAAAAGAAATACACAAAAGTTATTACAGATTAATCCGTTAAAAATCGCTCAAAAACCTTCAAGGACTAGAATGCTTCGGAACACACGCAAGTAGATTGAACTAGTATAAATTCCGAGACCTGACTTAAAAACCTGTGGCCTTATGAGAACGACATATTTACAGAGACCAATGGCAGAAGAAACGAAAAAATCTCGAAAACTACAACAAGTGCGTCCAGTAAAACTCCCTACAAAAAGCCATGCTTTAGAACTTTTTTAGTTTGGCATGTAATTCTTGCATTACAATAATACTATGAGCACACACAAATATTTATACGCGGCACTACCTCTTTAAAGTTACATCCTTAATTTAAAGTGATAAAATTTAATGGACCATTTTTACTTTGTTCCTAATGATTTGATCAACGAAACTCTATTTACATTTTAACTGGATTTAGTTAATTCAATCAACAACCAAGATACCCAACTACACATCAACAGACGAAAAAAGCAAGAGCGCTATGAAAATAAAATTCAAAGACAAGAAAAAATAAACTGGTAATGCATAATGGAACGTTAACATTTTTACGATACTTAAAATTGTAATTTCATCTGTAGCTTAAACACAATTGTTTTATTTAACACTATAAATATTAATTATTTATTAGTTATTCCTATGTTAGTTCCTTGACTCAGATTGTGCGAAGATTTCGTTTGTTTAACATTATTATTATTTTTTTATTTTTTATTTTAAACAATTACTTAATGACGTGACTACGGCAACTGCGTATCAGATAATTATCTTATTATTTATTTTATATGTTTTACTACAAATTGTTGTTGACATACAATACATGAGTAATTAATGTTGTTTTATTTTAACCATCTTATAGACACCAATTAGATACCAGTTAATATGATATTATTAACTATAGGTTAATAAATGCACTGTGCAGACCAAAGAAGAAAAAAAGGTTTGAAATTCGTTGCGCCTCAAAGTTGATTAAAAAAAGGACAGTTCTTAAGATAGAAATCCTAAGATAGAAATCGCTTATAAATCAAATCAACAAGTATTGACAGATAGATACATATTATACAGAGAGATACAATAACTTTTAATTTTTAAACAACAAAATAACCAACGATTAGAATATTATAACTTTTCAGTTCTGTGAAATATAATTCACTAACATTTATACCCTTATATACTCGTATATATAGTGAATTATACATAAATAACTTTAATTTATTTGCATATAATTCACTATGATTTAATATAATAATAGTCAGTTATGCGACTAATAAATGTAACCATGAATTTTATTGACAATATATAATAATATATATATATATATATAAACATTCTAATCTACCGGTTGTTTTAATTCTGGAAAGTCTGGTTGTTGTTCTATTCTAAGCATGGATAAGCGATTTGAAAAGCTCAATTTATTTTCATGCAATTTTGAATAAAATGCAAAAAGTATACAACAATACACTTCTTGTATGTAATAATACATTATCATTATTTATTACCTACAACAACTACCTAAGTACACGTCTGCTATGATATCTTCTTTGAGACGCTTAATTATACCCTCTAATGTTTTCTCACAGTAGCGCTTTATTTTGACTTCTTTTTTAATATTAACATTTAAATACTTATTTACATTACAATTTTTAAATACGTTCCTAATAGAAAAAATATAACTTCCAAGAATTTCAAATTAAGAGAAATAAGGGGAATAGAAATTTCAAGAAACAAGTAATAACGAGATAACTGCTGAATTCCACGGAAGTTAAAATTGAAATTCAAAAAAGTAATCGCCAAAAAATATAAAAATTTTAAACCCTGCTTAATTTAAAAGTACCCACACAGCAGCAGTCAATCAGAAGTGCAAAATATGTTTAGTAAATTCGATGTCGAACAATTTCGAAAAACTACGAGTTCTCGAAATATCGTTTTGGTATACAACTTTTTTGAGCGATTGTATCTACATAAAATTTTAAGATTTTTGTATTGCTTTATTATCGATGCAGGTCTTAAAACGAATTCAAAAGTTCAATAAAGGTTAACATATATGTAGATTTCAAAATTAAATAAGAAAGAAAATTATGTTTATGCAAGCAGATAGATGTTTTATTGTCAAACTTTGGATATACGGGTAGCCGCAAGTAATACATGTCATTTTATATAACAACTATCACTATGTATTTCCTCCGTATTTCTCCAGAAAAGCCCCACATTTTATATATTAAAACATGTACTTGTTTGTGAAAATCTACTTTAGCAAAATATATTTATTATTTTTACTAGAAAATTTTATATGTACTTTCGAAATCTAAATGAAAAAGAACTGTTGAGCTTAATTACAAAATGCATAATCTGGCATCGAAAACAAACACATTTTTTTGAAATAGCGACTAAAAGTATAACAAACTTATAGTAGATTTTTGAGCATTACTAAACATAGACATATTCAAGATTTTCCGATAATTTTATTAGGCACAAATTTATTTCTGTTCTCAGTATAAATATCCTACTACACAACACACAGACAGTATATAACTTATATTTTTGCAATACATTAATGTATAGATAACACGTTTTTATGGATTTTTAAATACATAATTGGATTTCGTAGACACTTACTAATTATTACATGAACGAGCATGTTTTTTACATATATATTTATAAGAATATAATATAAGTAAAGCATTTCTTTCTTCATATCGTAAGAAGTAGCACAACGGATCCCTTACTTCACTAGGGACAAAGACTACCCTACTATATTTGATTTTTCAAAATCAGAAACAGTTTTTAGAGTATTGTATTTATCTTTAGCTTATGTTAAATGTTTGAGGAAATTATTATATGTATTTGTAGACTACATTACTTCCTATCTAACTGACACCATTTTCACTGAATTGACAGATTTTTAGAAATATTTTATACAATTGCTTTGGATTTTATGTCACTGTGAAAAATCGGACGTTGCCTGAAATTGCATTCCTGGAAATTTCCAAAATCATCAAAAACATCCTTCCAGGAAAAAAGACTTGTATTCTCAAGTCGAAAACTTTGTAAGTGCGGACTTTCACAGTAACACAAGGTATCAAAAATATGTAGTTTTATTTTTGCTTTAAAGTATTTTCAGTTTTAAAATGATAAAGTTAAGAGAAGCTAGCGCAGCTAAAACTAATCTATGCGTATTCAGTCTCGTCTAGAACCTTATAATTTAGAATCAACAAAGTAAGTCACAGAATCGAAACTGTTGAGTGAAACCAAACCTTGACCAGTCCATTCAAAAATACACCGTCCCGCAATGCAATACGTTCCATTATTGATATGTATCGTTCTATTAACGTTGTTCCAAGAGATAGCATGAAGAAAGAAAAAGTATGAAATATGTTAAACAAAGTGTCCCTTCGCAACGATCCCTAGGTGCCTCTTTACATTTAAATACATACCTTACCAACACGTTACCATTAAATACACTTACATACAACATCATCGAACCTTACACGAATATCTCAAACCAATACAATCTCGAAAGTCCCGCACTCCGATATTCTTTCTGCGACATATCGATTAGCTTCCAATAATAAAAATATACCGTGATCTCTATCATCTACGTGTGCATCAAAGTATAAAGTGAACTTACGTACAGTAAACGCAAGACAAACATGACTATAACCTAGTCTTAATCTTCTATCTTGGTTACATATTTCATCTAAAACATCTCAACGTAAGTAAACGATGAGGCAAACGCTCTTATAGTACAATGTTAATAAAAATAATAGAAGTGACATAGAGTTGCGAACCTATAGATTGCACTAGAAGCCAAGTCGAATAATGTACATGTACAGAATACGGATGCGACAACGCGGTGCAAGTGACCGGCCGAATGGCGGGCCGAACATCCGCGAACATTCACAAACAATGCACATGTTCGGTTCGCCACTTGGACCTTCTGTACCAGGAGCTTACTAAACCAGTCGACGGAGTCTAGACGGAATTATTTACTGAGATGCGTTTGTGACGTGCCGTTTGGTAGCTATCCCTTGCGGTTGTGGCCAAACATTTTGAATTAAAGCAATATGACAAAATGAGAACCAACTCACAGCCTCGTATATTTAAAAAACCCGATGCGTTTCCGAGTCTCTGACGACCCTCAAGGCCATCCTTTCTAAAAGAAAATAAGGTTTCATCGTAACTCTACAAAATTAAGTAATCAAATAAGAACTGAAGAAGAATGCGACCTCGAAAGCCGGTTGACTTTAAAATTAACTTTTCACCCTCGATCCTTATTAAATAACTTTGTACATTGAATCCAAAAGTCGACACGTCTTTTTGGATGTAGGCACTCTCTAGGCGGGGCGGCGAGCGGAGCTGTCGCCGCGTCGTCGGCCTCCGTGAACGTACGAGCTGGCCCGTAGGCCGACCGCATGAGATCAATGGAACTGGATCTGTGGCGACCCGCGCAACGCTCTATTTGAGGTAGGAAGAGAAGGTGTTGTCGTCCCAGTCTCCAGCCACGCCTATCTCGCTGAGCATATCCGACACGTCTGGCGTGCACGAAAACTCGAAATGCGACCCTGATGATGAGGACGCTGTCTCAAACGACTCCATATCCGTGGTTAAGGCGTCGAGGTCCACTTCTCCCTCGCCTAGGGATAATGGGAGGAGATCCGTGATGGAGTACAGATCATTGAGATCTGCAGGTTCCCGACGGGTGTTGTCTTCGTAGAAGCAGGCGGATTCGGGCGAGTCGGGTGAGCCGGCTGGTGAAGCGGGCAATGGGGGTGGTGCAGGAGTTTCTACCGGAACACTTGCCACGTTTGGAGGAGCCGGCCTCGATCGTCTTCTGGAAACTCCTCTGTTGTTATTGGAATCCGCTCGCTGTTTGCGCTTCTGCTTGGTGACTGCTCCTGTTCTCTGAGCGGGTTTGGTTGTTTTCTTGCGTGGCCTGTACTTGTAGTCTGGATACTCGCGCATGTGCAGTTGTCTTAGTCTCTCGGCCTCGTCGATAAAAGGTTGGCGTTCCTCGTCGTTGAGCGTCTTCCAGACTCTGCCGAGGTTTTTTGAGATCTCTGCGTTGTGCATGTCTGGCGTCTGCTCGCATATTTTCCTGCGTTCGATTTGTGACCACACCATGAACGCGTTCATTGGCCTCTTGATGTGGTTGGGATTGTTCTTCTTCGTCTGTGAACAAAAGAAACGAAACCAGTTAGATAAGGTCACGACTTTAAAAGGAAAATTGCTGGTGTTTTACGGGCCAGCAATTTACGCTCAACTATAAAGTAGATTTATGTTCGGTACAGAATCAGTGCTATCGGTTTAATTGCGGGTGGAGCGATTATTATTTCAGGCATGTCCGATTTGCTGCTGGCAAAGAGCTGGTTACATTATATTAGTATGCATGGCATTGCACCATTAAGTCTGCGTCCTTCCTATTAATGATATAGTTATCATACGAATTATTATTGCAAACAAGTTGAAACATGGTCTGTCCTAATAGTTCTGTACAGGAAAATTTCGTGTATTAGAATAAATTATAAACACTGATTTAGAACAACGACGCTTGATTAATTTTTAATAATATGTGTCTCGTTTTATTTTTCTTTTTTGATCTTATTTTCTTTTTCTATATTTCTACAAATAAGATAATGAATATATAATATCCTTTCATTAGTTTTTATTAAAAGAGGACAATAGGTAAGATAGATATAACTTTAAATACACATCAATAAAAGAAAATTTTGAATCAAGTAGTAAAAAAGTGACAATGAAACATGACATCAAAGAAAAAAGACAATATTTTTCTTGAGTAACCAATTTGCTCTTCTTACACCATTCCAATTCTGGCACATGTATAAGTTGTTATGTTTATCTATAAATAAGTAAATACGAGAATATTTTTACGTTTCATACTTATACAAAGGTACTTTGGTACTAATTGGTATTAAGTTTATAGAAATATTTTTTTCTAATGGCCGGCATTTGAGTTGAATATTTTGACAATCGTGTTTGTTAAGACGGTACAGATTATTTTTTAAATATTTACTATAATGTATTTGCCATGCTGATCAACCAAATCTACTACCGCATACATTCAAGATTCTGCAATTCTTGGAGGAGGTACGTTAAACATTATTAATCAATTTATGATACACTTATCATCATTGAACCCGTATAAGGACATAGGAAGTTATTATCAAATCATTAGGAAGTACGGTATCATGAAGATTCCGGTAGTTTATTCAAGGATAATTCTAATTTATAAAATTTTCCTTCGTATGACATTGACATTGGCAAGTCGGCTATTTCAAGATTTTCAAGATCGCGTAAGTTAATTCGAAGGCTGGTCATGCCAAAATGAAACCAGAAGCTAAAGGTTACCTTAAATATTGGACAACTTATAGAAAGTACTGAAAAGACGAACATTTATTACCACTAATCTGGAGGTCACAAGTTCAAATCCCATTTGTGTTCGGTCTGCGTGCTTCGGAAGGCACGTTAAGCTGTGATTCCGGATTTGTACCCTAAGTAATTATCGAAGGTTAAACGTGGGTGTACGAGTTTGTACTGCGACTTGCATTTCACCATCTTTGAAAACACCTCAGACACTACCTCGGGGATTAATGTCGTTATGTGATATATATGATCAATTATTGCAACAATGTTTGATTAAAAAAAAAACAAATGAAAAAAACTACACGCAGTTCTACACGAATGTCATAAACACCAAATAGAATTAACACGTGGTTCGCTATAAAGAGTAACGTAACAAACTTTGCAAATGGAGGCACGACCTCAAAAGTTTCTATATTTCCCTACTCACGAACAACATATTTCGTTGGGTTTAAGCAGAAAACTTTAGGGGTTATCTCTTTGAGCCGCTTTTCCTCCATAAAAAACAATGCTACAGTAAGGCAATATACTACTATATTATTCAAATTTTACTTTCGCTAAACTCTTGCATGGTCCAGGGGGAAAAAACCTCTCGGATTTTTTGTTGCTCCTATTTATATTCTCGACAAAAAAAGGGTTACTCAGATAGCAACTAAATCAACTTTGGAACGCCTACGATTCGAGTCTCAAGGTGAACTATAATAGTAGTCAGATTTTTTGCTGCATCAAGAACATATTCAGGTTACCGGTGTTATTATTACTTTTTTGGCTTTATGTTTTTGGTCTGAATTGATTAATACTGCATTCATCTGCAGTTCTTTTGTCGGATCACTTTTTGTTAAATGACGTTCGCAATCCATGTCATTCTATTTTATTCTACATACTCGCACATGTTTGGTTTCAATATCCCATTTATTTCAAATCCATAATTAAAATAGTTTTTACAAATTAAATTATCATCTAAACACCATAATTATGACTTCTTAATATTATCGTGGCGGTTGTAATAGCAACTGGTTTGGAAGCCAATCAGTTGGTAGCTGATAGTAATGACGAAGTAACTGGTATAAATTCAGGTTGGTTTACCTACCGGTCACGAATAGATACCCAAAGATCTTGTCCAGGAAATGAAGCGGGTGCCCTTGTAGACCAACATACTGACAAGACCAGACAAGACAAACGCCATATGCGACGTGCAGTACATACGTAATGTTTTAGAATCTAATAATTCTCCTTGTTGTTCAAGCATTGCTTTAGGTTCCGCATTTGAGTCTATCATTGTGTTTACAGCTCTTTCTAAAGATATATTTGACTGATGTATAAAGTCATAATTTCTTCCTAAGTATTTGTTTTCGGTTAGACTGGTTTAAAACTAAATGTAGTTAGTAAGTAAAAATTTTAATTGCATACAATAAAACTACATTTACATATCTGAAAATCAAAACAACAATGTGTTTAATGACTTGTCTTATATTGAACTTGACCGTGTTTCGTGAAAATTCGTTAAATTAAATCAACCGGTTATACCAACGAGTTTGTACAATTTTATTTTTGGTGGAACTGGTTTCTTTAATTTATCGGAGAAAGTAGTTTTTGATGTCATTTATACATAACTTGCGATCAAAATAAGATGTTTTTTTAATATATAAAAAAGCTTCTTGTCTCTGATACTTATTGGTGATTATGAAAATATTAAGTTATCTTGTATCTTTATATAGACAGAATTTTCTTGAAAGTCAGGAATCTTGGGAAGCAAAAATGGCAAAACACCATGATAGTTTGTTTACGCACTTAAACGCATTCATGGCTTAAAATGAATGTATCGATACGATACAAGGCTATTTCATACTGCCAGTTTCCGCGTTGCTTTTCAAAGCCTTACCGTCTTAGATTCCGGTAATTTTTGCAACTATAATCGAGGCTACGATAATGAACTTGAAACAAGGATGATTAATTATTTACTTCCTACAGATATTACCTAAACTTGAAAATTTGTTATGAAGTAAATTTCAAAAATGCGGAGAAAGCATTTTCATATATACAACAAAATAATAGAAAGACAAAAACTGGAAGGAAATTTGAATGAAGATGTTGGGCATTTCCTAGTCTAAGGAACAAAGCTCTGAAAACAAGGGACTGGCGATTATGAGCGGCTTTGTAATAACCCTGGTACGTGAGCTTCCTCTAATTCTTTTGTGCTTGTAGATAATGAGTTACAGTTGTCTAAATGCTTTTTTTTTTAAATCAAAATCCCCTTTTTGTCAATGAATGCTTTAAAAATTGCCAAGTTTACTTTTAGATCATGTAACGTAAAATTTAAGTCACGACTCTTTTATATTTTCAAATTATATTTGGTAAGTGTGAGTTTATTTTTGCTCTTACCAATAAACACTCGAAAATTTATTTGCTTCTTTTTTTGAGTTCTTCAGAAGTTTTCGATGAATCGACTTCTTTTACGATGTCACTGAAAAACGGGCTGGAATTGGATTGTTTTAAATTGAAAAGACCTTCTATCTCAAAGATATACTCTAGAAACTCTAGAACGAGCCAGTCTGTTGACACGATATATGTTAAGTAGCATGACTGAGAAAACGAATGCTGGATACTTCAGGAGAAGCGATTGTTTTGGAAAAGGTGGCCGGGATATGTTACAAAAAAAATTACTATTGGATATGGTCATGCTCAATTGATGCTCCATTTATCACATCAGCAAAGTATTCATCAATCAAAGGATTCAATTATTAAATCCCTTCGTCTACCTGTGATTTCGGTTCCAACAAAAAATCAAAATCACAATCAAAATCAAACATAAAAACGTATTTTCTTGGCTATAATTTTCGAGCGCTAAATATTATTTTATACGAACGTTCATTTGATTTATTTCTCCAATATCTTTTTAACATATGGTGTTAAATCGTGCGTTCAATTTCGTTTTAGTTGTTTCAGTCGTGCTCAATGCATGTTTGTGGCATTAAAGGAAAGGTTGTAGGATATCGTGGTATAAGGAAGTGAATATAAATAGCGTATAAGTCAAGGATTGTCACACGACGCCTTTAGGGATGCGCTAAAAGTTATCGGCTTGTGAGATATTTGCATTTCCGCGTCATAAAAATGGTGGTTATTACTCGGCTGTCGGTATCTGGGTTTTATAGCTGGTTGTGCGTAGTAAATTCGGTTTTAATAGGCTTGTTTTCCTTTCGATAAGTTAATAACGATAATTGATGTACAGTGGAGAAGTCTAGATACAAACGTCATGAGCTAAAAATAATCACTTAAAGCATCATTTCAAGATTTCATGTAACATTTCTAGCTCCTATATCTACGTGCTAACTTCGTTTATTCCTAATTCAAACCCAAACTTCAAATTGCCTCCAACGGCTTATCTTTTAACATTATCGACATGGCACAGCACTATTCCTTGCTTAAAGTCTAAGTCACGACTGCTACGGATCACACGGCAACCTCTTTTAAGATACACATTTTGACCCCTTTTTGCGATAATCGTCTATTCATACTCGGACGGACATTGAATTTTAAGCAGGGACAGCAGGGTTCTAACGCCGGGACATGAAGAAAAGGGCGTTTTAAAATGTGATTAATGGTCACGATACAGTAAATAAAATTTCGTTACTAAATCAACTTCTGTGAGGTCGTCACACATAAGATAGCGGTCAGGCCATATTGAAACAATAAGAACTTTAACATATAAATAAAAGAGACTTAATAAACTTAAAAAAAGCAATAACAAGTACAGTTTGAAAAATAAATTACGGTTTTTGTTAGTTGTACCTCGCGTTTGGTATTTTGATTGACCAAGAACCAGATATAAATAAAGAATGCATACAGCTCAGACCAAATGGTTTTTTGTTCAAAAACTAAACAAATCTACAATTTACCACGTACGATATATATATATCTATATGTATATAAGCACCTTGGCCTGAATGTCTCGCTTCGTGCTTCCAAAGGTGAACTCTTAAAATCAGATTATAAAGAACAATAAAAAAACACAGTACGCAGGGCAGAGTATATATTGAATAGACACGTGTTAACCAGCCTTGGTGTAAAATTTCGAAATTTGATGGATGGCTGGTACGCCTGTTTCATTCAATTCTGTATTGAGAATTGACGCCGAGTAGAAAAGGTTTCTTGATTTCACGTCTAACCTTATTTATGAAGACAGTTTAAGTTCAAGGTGGATTTAAGATTGATGTATATGATTTATCAACCGTAAAAAATATATTTGTTTGAATTATTAAAGTTTTTGATACGACATTCATCGCAATCGATTTGATGTAAACAATTCTTTCATTGTAACAAACATGACTTGTAATTTTAAAATAATATTACAGCAGTGGCAAAGACTTTATGATATTTATGAGACAGGAATACAAATAAAGATCCTGTATCATTATACATTTGATCCACTGAGTATCAGAATCAATAAATAATAATCTATACTTAAATTTATAACGAACTTGAATACAACGACCTCTTACGTAACAGAACATATAAAAATCAACTTCAATAAATCAAAGATGAGTGATATCTAAAAAGAAATGAATGTCTGTGATGTCAAAGAGGTCACAAGTACAAATCATAGTCATAATAACAATTTAGATCTTAAATAGCAATTGAATAATACTATTGCTCTCTGATAAGGATCTTTTGTGAATTCTTCTAGAAATAAATATAATTTAATCAGAAATTTTAGCAAAATAACAGGTACTAAGCAATTTGATTTTTGAAACGATTTTGGTTATAATATAACAAAATAAATAAAATGATAATATTAAGTATTTTAAAATAAACTTAGAATAAGTAATATAAAATATTTTAGTGCATTTTAATTCAAAACACAGCCGCAGTTCAAACTTTAATTCGGTCCCTCTCAAATTTGACACTTGCAAAAATTCAGCCTACCCGCATTCATCACAGTAATGGTAATACAATTTCGTCGAAATATCGGGCACTTGCAGATATAAAAATAAAACCTTGATAAGAACCCGTTACAAGCATGCATACTCAAGCGCCTGTCTCCCAGAGAAGTAGGCAGATAAACCAGATTTCTATTCGCTACCATCCCGACACCTCTTTCGCATCTTCCTCATCCATCAATCCACTAACTTCGACTTTGCCCTTCTCCAGTTTGTCGCCAAATTAACCCGCTAAAACATTATCAAATAAACTGCGCAATTTGTTGTTAAAATCAACTATGCCACCCGCAGGTATTGCAACCGAACCCTAAAATGCAGATTCAATATTAGTCGAAAATGTCAAACGAAAACATTTGCCCGTCCATGTTGTGTTTTTGACCGCTGCGCCTACGGACCTTCTTTTCACCTTCCATTCCACGGATCTTGTGTTACAATACAAATAAGTGCTATTATTGTTGGTTGAGAAAAAAACAGCACTCAAACTGGTGATTACCAGTTGCGGACGTGATTAGGCTTTGTACGGTTAGTAGCAAAGAAATAGAAAAAATAAAATTATCTGCCTTTACATGTGTTTTTCTTCTGAATATTGTACATTATATAAATACAATTGTTGTATACGTATTTTATTGTAATAGAAAGATTCGGAAGTTTTTTTTGTCACAGTTGACAGAGATCCTTTAGCGGGCGATGGTAGGCGGCCGATTTTCATTGCATCTCTTCTCAATATATATTTAATAAGAGGAGACGATGTGAATGTCTAGTTGTCAGTGTGAACTAAAACTGTTGTTTTCTAAGTTGATTTTTTTAAGTCCAAAAAGTCGGAAATATGTTTGCTTGGTAACCTTAAATTCTGAAATTAAATTATTTATCAACATCTTCTTGATGTTGCTTGTTGTTCCTGCTGTTTGTTGTTCCTTTATAATGCCGTGAGGTGAAACCAGTTGGAGTTATAAATACATATCGAGAAACAGTACATGTGTTTTTATCAAGAAGATGCTGATGTTGTTTCACCAAGTGCCGACAATCGTAAGTAACTTCATTCTTTATGTTGATCACGCCTTTGTCCTACCTTTTGGGAACAATATAATTTAAACATTTTTAATTGGTTTATACTGGAACGAAAAAGGGAGCTTGATCGATTAAATATATTACTTGGAAAATTTGAAAAGGCATAACGACTGTAAGACTTGACCAAATAACTAAATTACGCATGCAAATAATTTGGAGCTAGGTAAGCTATAAAATTTTAATCATAATTAATTGATTTGAATGAAACAAATTTTCTAAAATAAATTTTAACCTTTATTTTTATGCTGACCGTCCAAAAACAACTGCAGTACATTATCAATAACGGCCCGGTTAAAATTATAACTATGATCGTTATAAATTTTATCCTACTATTAAGGTTTCTACCAACGCCAACGACCTTGAACTAAGTAACTTTGTAACCATTTTATACGGTAACTATAGCATTTTTCAACAGAAGAAAAATACATAGTAATCTGCATGATACAAATAGTGATGTGGTTTTTCCTGAATTTCATTATAACATACAGAAGTGAAGCAAGAAAATTCTAAGTTTACCCTTATTTTTTGATTTTTTGTGCACTTGTAACAACATAACTACTGCAGTTTTTGTCGAAACAGTATGAAAATGTATAAACATCTAGACAAAATAATATAGAATGATTTGGTTTTCTCAGTTCTTGGAAATTAATTTTATTTTAGATAAAATACATTAAAAACACACTATTTTCACACTTGTCAGCCGCAGCGACTGACGTAACAGCCATATTGCAGTGCGAGCTGATAAGGACTTTATTTTAATATGGTTTTGTTCGAAATTTCAACCACCATGAATCTAGTTGCTAATTATTCCGACGGAGCCACCTTAAAGCAAGCTCGAGGCGTTCACGTGACCTTGGTTCAAGTCTGTAACCGATATTACGAAATATACCTACAAGGTATAATTTAAACGTTTTCTATACAGCTTTTATAATAATATGTTCTGACCACTTAGATTTGACCCTTAGCGAATATCAAAAGAAACCTTAGCGATGATGATATTAGATAACGGCACGAAGTTTGTCGGGGCCAAAGCTACTGGTCGATATACCCGCTGCCAATGAGGAAGAAAACAGTATAAAGCCCTTCTGATTGCATGTTCCTTAATAATGATTTGACAGTTTTATTATGGCCGTAAGAGTTACTCGTTAAATTGATATTTTGGAACACCTTACTTACGTGACAGAGGTTCCTGTTAAAAGAAATGTTGTTAAAGGAATAGTGATTATTGATTTTGTATATTGAAGTGCTTTTGTAGAAGTTATATAATATTTGGACGTGACTTTTATACAAAGACGGGAAGAGAAACATAAAGAAAGACTAAGTCATAAACTTGAAACTTTAAGCATCCAATATAAAATAGCGTTTGAGTTTTCAACGCTTTTAAGTCATGAAACGTCTAAAGAAGATGATATCACATTCTAGAAAACTATAAAAAAATTTGGCACTGATGAGCTAAACGATAAAACAGAGCTGTTTGATCGAGGAGCTACGGATACCGAAGTAGGTAATATCTTTATTTTTATTATTCTATAACCAATGAACGGATTTCGATGCAATGCTTTTAGCAAGTTTATACGTTTCTAGTGCAGGTCAATAAAATTTATGCTACTTTTAATGTTGAAATGTTGGTTAGTTCTTAATGACTACATAATCATTTGGTCAGTAACGAAAACGTAGTAGTTTCTACGATAAAATAAAAGCTGTTTGAACAAGGAGCTACGCTCACTGAAGTAGGTAGAACACGTACCTACGAAAGGATCATGTAAGTTAGCACGCGATTTAAATGCTAATTGAGATTGTTTCAAACACGGAACTGCAAGGACGTTTAAAAAAACAATTTATTTAAAGCGATTTTTTTTGTAATCTGCCGTATTATACCTTTAATTTTGTTGAACGCTACTTATTTTATTATTAGATCAATAAAATACATTTATTTGAAGGCATCTGTTCAATTCCACAGAAAAACATAGAAGTATTAAAGAATATACCTATAATGATTCCAAAGTACAGGTCTTTTACTAAAGACACTTAGAACTAATTTGAATTCATTAACTTTGTAATTGAATTAAGTGCTATTGATTATTTTCTTTGAATTATAAATCAACAAACAGTAACAAAATGCGGATTGATCCTACGATTGATGCAAACATTGGATGAGGATTCAGAGATAAAATAGTATGTTGCATCCCCCAAAACGTATTACGTTCTTTTCATAGTAACAAATACAAAGCAATAAGTAAAGGATACAAGCAAACAACTAGATACGTCAGCCGTACGGATGCAAAATATCATTAGTGCAAAATTTATGATTTCAGAAGATAAATTGGATACTGGACTAGCTCGTGATTTCCTGCATATAATGTATTCGTGTGGAGCGGCGGACCCGACTCACTTCGTCTTTGAAGGTTGTCAAAGAGTACGAAATAATAGTTTCATTCTGCAGACCTGACAGCTGATTCATGAGGAATATTGTTGGTAAGGATAATGTTATTTGCATTGAATGCGGACAAATTTTTCTTGGATCTCAATTGTCATGATTTGTTATTATTTCAGAGAGGTAGGCAGAGATCAGAGACCACAAATTTCTATTTGCTATGATCCTTACACTCTTCTTTCATCTCTTTTTGCTACATACATCAATATAGTCTAAGAAACTTTGCTAGATATTAAGATTATTTTCTTCTCTTTTGTTCACTGATATCCAACATATAAAAACGTACTATTTATAGCAATAAAAATAAATAAATTGAGAAGCAAATTTACCAAAAATATTTGAAAAAAGTAATTTATTATCGTTAACAAACCATTCCACATTCCAAAAATCTAATCTCCCTTTCCTCAAGTTAACACATTTTCCGTGCGAGCGAACAAATGTAGGCTCCACATACAGCCCATCCATCTAATCCATGGCACATTGATTAAAGAACCATGCACGTACAAACGGGGAGAGCTATGATTCGACTACCAATGGCCTTTTTTTATGCCTCGGCACACCATGTTTATTGAATCGCGTATCTAGTTGCGTCGATCAAGTATTGGCTGTTGCCACGCATTTATTTGCTGCATTATACCTACAGTTCGCGTTATGGTTTGTATGTGTGTAGATATAGAACTGTGTTTACATACTCGTACAATTGAGACTTGACAAGTGGCAACTCAGTTCTTTGAGAATTTTCAATATCGTTTGAAGTAGAGTTCAAAGAAAGTAATTGAGAATGATTATATTGTATTCGGCTTTAAAACACAATTTGAATCTCTTATTAGCGAAACGCTTAAACTTTTGAAGTCCCTAACCTTTTGTTTTCAAAGAGTTTGTTTATTAAATTTCTTCAGATACCTCAGGCAAACAAAATGTATAAGTTCAGTGACTGGATATACACAACAAACTTTCAATATGTAGTTGGATAAAGTTTTATAGGTTCGTATACCTTTGGATGTTATTTCATCTGACTTCAGTGATATATATTGATTTTATTGAAATAAACAAATTGCGTCTGCTGAACTAAAATAAAACGCAATAAATTATTATAAAAATCACATAAACCCACTATATCATTCGTTTTCCATTACAAGATATAAATCTGAAAATGTAGCAGATTAACATTATAAATTTAAAGCTAAAAATTACTTAATGTCCAAGCTGTTATTAATTTTGGAGAATTGCACAGGTTCTATATAACGTAAATAAAGACAAGGTTGCACTACATTTAAACATTTATAGTTAAAAAAAAACTACTTGCTTACATGTCCGCTAATGTATTCTTTTGCATGTAGTCGATTTTATCTTTTGGGCTGTTTTTTTTCTTCTTCTTTTTGTAGCTAACAGTGTACCCAATTATTAAGAGATTGAATCTTTGAACGTGGCGTGCTCCGGCATGTTAATTTAGTCTTGTTTTTAGTTCGTTCGTAATCTCACAATTAAATAAACCTTAATTCTTTAATTAACGCAGTGTGAATTCAGAACTGTTTCGTCGCGTGTATACTAATTCTTTGACCAAATTATCAGTGGAATAAGAAAGCTCTTCTCCCGTTGCAGTAGGTGCAGCATTTGTATATTGGTCAGTCCATAAACGTGGGGAGGTATATATGAGTATGACCCCGTATAATGCTTTTGTTTGGACTCGTTTTCATTACAATTTGTCTTGTTGTACTCATAGAATGAATACATCGTCACGACATCAATTCTTGACGGGGTGTCAGAAGTGTTTCCGAGTAAGTCACAGTCCACAGTCGTACGATTATTACGTCCCAACGTAATTAATTTTGAGCCCCATCACCGTACTATGGGCACAAATGAACCCACAGTACCTTCCGAAGCACACTACTGTACACAAAATGATCACTACGAGATTTGAACCCGCAACCTCCGGATTAGTGGTTGAAATTTTCGAACCATTAGATCACGAAGGCGGCATCAGTGAAACGAGTTATATGACTTTGCTTCTATTTTATACACCTTGATTACACCGCCTCTTCAGCAATCCAATACAATTTCATCCACCTGAAGGTTGTCTGGAAGAGATCGCTTTAAGAGATAAGACCGCCAATTTGTACTGCTATTTTCAAGTTTAATTTTTTTGTGAATTTATCGACGTAACATTTCAAAAGCCTAATTTATTAAATAACATAATCCAAACCAGCCCTTTCGTAGAATGTGCAAATCGTTTTATAAAGTACCCAAGATAGTCTACCGGTTATCTTTAAAAAGTTGTGCCAAGAACTTAGTTTTAGTTGGTAGAAGCAACGTCGTCGGGGGAAGAATATTTTCTTCACAGAAAAAACTAGTTTTATTCTCCAGACAGTATAGATTTAGTAGCTGAATTTGGTTTAGCGGTAACTCGTCTTGGTTGGAGTTACTTATGTTGTGTGTATTTGGTTTTTTAATTTTAGTATTTTTATACTTTATTTATTTAGATTTTTGAATATAGTTTTATTGCCACACCACAAAAGAAAAGACAGAATACAATAAATTGAACTTAAAACACGAGTACAAAGAGTAAGGTTTGTAAATAGGTGGTACTATCGCTTCAAGCCATCTCTTCCAGACAACCTTCAGGTAGTTCAGGTGGATAGAATTTTATTGGATTGCTGAAGAGGCGGTGTACATGTAAAACAAGGTAGGTATATAAAATAGTAGCTAAGTCATATAAATAATACTTAGTACATAAAGGCATAAATAATATATCAAGTAAAATATATACATTTTACATACACAATAATAATAAATAATTATATACATATATAAAATATATGAACAATATGAAAAAAAAAATCCTTATTTATATACTAATATATTTTTTGTAATTTAAACAATTATATAAAATCTTATCAAATAATTAAGCCCCAAGCTTAATTTATGTTCTCTTTTAGTTTAAGTAATTGGTTTATTATAGTTTATTATTTCATGATGTAGTAGTAATTTATAAAATTTTGCACGTTTAAATTTTTTTATTAAAGTTTTTTTTGTTTGTTAACATTATAACATTATGCGAGTGCTGTGTGCTCCTATAATTTGTATAACTCTGCAGGATTAATGTATAGTCAATAAGTAGATGTTTGTAATTGGAGTATGCAGTTGGAGCTCCTTAATAAATAAATAAATAAAATAATAAAAATAAAATTATTTATTGCGCAAGATAAAAATTTCGTACATAAGCGAGCTTAATACTATTTAGTATTCTCTACCAGCTAACCTTTGTTAACGGGGAAGTTGTTGAGGGTAGTGTCATGATGTCAACATAATATAGGGTACCGATTTAAATATATATATTAATCAAATACTTAGTAAACTATATAATACTACATGCTAATAAACATTTACTTTTGGTGATAGATTTGTGATTTTATACTTTACGATCTGGTCAATTCTACGACTGATATGGCTACAAAAAGAAGCTAAAGAGGTATGTCTGGATCGTAGCAGATGGCAATCTGTTGTCTCTGCCTAACCCTCTGGGAGATATATAAGCATTTAAAATATAAAAAAGCTAAATACAAAATATGCGGCAGAAGAATCAGAGCGACAAGTTTGAAGCACATTTGCTTCACATTTCTAAAGCCGAACATTACATATATTCTGTTTGGCAAAATATTAACAGGTAAGAGAAAGCATTACATATTATGAATGTATTATTAGAAAATTCATAACATAATAAAATTAAATTTATTCAATTCGATATGTATTGCTTTACATATCGAATGTATTATTAAGAACTCATGATTAAATATGTAACAAATTTCTTACTTTAACATTTGCGCCCCAAATAAGGACCAAAACAAAAACGAAATTGTCTTAATATCTCCCAAACTCAAAGCCACTGTCAAAAGATGAAAGTAAATACCCATTGAATTTAGCAAAACCTTGTTACATCACACTGTCAGTCTCATTTCCTTTTTAATAACACTGCCTTGCAAAAGCTAAAAATGGTAAATAATAAATATATTCGGAGGATTTCTTAAAATACATGCCATACATACAAATTATACTCATGCCTGTCTGTTAGAGAATAAATAAATAGTAATTTTATTTATAACGTATAATGTTTGAAAGGTGGTAGAGGTGATACCGAGCTCGACTGTGGAGGTACCACCATCTTACTGGCAAATACCCCGAACTTATTCGCGGGAGAGTAAGAGGAAGACTCTCAGGCACAACCAGGTGACACATTTTGCCTGAGACCGATTTATGGCGGTATATCCATCCCCTATTGCCAGCCTTTTATCTGGTGACGAGCAGCGGCGTCACTGACGCGAAGGTTTTGGCACCACGCTCACCAACCCGCCTGCCCAGCGTGTGTGAGTGTGGGCGTTTCTTTTAGGAGGACACCCAACAGTGGTGAAATCTTGGAAAGGCCTATATCCAGCAGTGGACGAAGACAGACTGATAAATGAATGGATGGATGGAATGTGTGAAAATTGTGTTAGTTTATAGATCAAGATTATATTTTATGCCAAACGTTTCAATCTATTCGTAAATTTTATTGTATTATGTAGCTAGGTCTTAAAGAACAACAATTTATTTAAACCCAACATGCAGCATTGTGTCTCAAAACAGAATTTCTCGAGTCCTTTGAATCCTCCGCAGAAACGCAAGCTGGGATCAACAAACAAGAACCTTTGCTTTATGACGCAGAAAATTTTAAACTCCATTTCGTACTCTGCTTTATGATAATAATGCCATTTATTACGTATGTAAAACTCTTGAATTTCCCGACTGTAGAAAATTTCATACCGTCGCAAAGTTTTGTATAAGCACCACGACCAAAGATGTTACTTGGCAACTGACGTTAATCTTCTAGCCCGGTGTCTCGGTATAATGTTTTTGCAAATTGCATTATGACTCGGTCTGTGTTCTCTGTTTGTTTTGGCCGCTGATATTCATACCTGAACTTTTTGAAATAGTGTAGGAAGAAGTACTTCGGATTACAAATGTTGCATTCATATTTTTAGTGTCTTGCAGATTTTGCATTTCCCGTCTTACGCTGCTTTTGTTTTGCGTGAATTATTGAGATCATTTTTATGGCAAGAAGGATGTTTGTGCTACATTTCGGAGTAGCATAAAGGAGTTCCAGCAAATATTCAAGATTAAACTGACTCGTAGAACACGTAACTTTAGACAATGCACATGGACTGAATCATGTAAGGACAAAGTTTTCAAGTTATCTTAAGCAGTTATAATCCTACTTAACTGAAGACTAATTCCAGACTTAATTAAGTTAACTTTCACAACGGTCCCAATTCCAAGTCAGCTGACGTACGGAACTCAAAACTGCGACAGCCATTAAACTTATCGGGGTTCCCTGGGAAATTTATTAATCTAACAAACTAAATTCGTCAAAATTACCAACCTACCCTCCGTCCTGCGCTTTGGAACGCCAACCCTAATTTCATTTGGGACTTTTGACAATTGCTGAAATTCACTCTCTTTCTGTCTACAGATGAAATTGTTTGATAGAGTTATTTGAACGAATTAATGTGTCAGTTCAAAATTTTCCGTTATTAAGTTAAAACTAAAGCCAATTACAACGTCTAAAAACATGTTAAGTCATCAAAAACTTAACTTATATATGCTTTTAACCAACTTGTTTTATCCTTTCAAGGAATTCTTCTGGCAATTATAACCGATACACAAAAATACGTTTCAGTGTTCAGATTTCCATAAAATATATCGCTAAATAACATCAATCACTTTATACTCGCATTGAAATTAGTGAATAGGCGACCCTAAAACAAAAATTTAAATACTCGGGAACATTTGTGACACCCCAACATTGATAGTTTAATAAGCGATTCTTTCAATTCTCAATAGCGTGTAGAACTGAAAAAATATTCGTATCTTGAAATCGTTGCTTGTATTTTTAGTAGCCAGTAGGCAGCTTGGCTGCCAACTTCCAACTTCTCTGCAATTTCGCGGTCGACTAGCAGTTGCATCGACAGGACGACTTTAAGAGTAACTTGCCGACTTCTGATACATTTAATAGAGTGTCCACTGCTCCCAGCGAAGCACAAACTTAAATAATGTCTACAGGAAACTTGGTTCATACAAGCCGAGCTCAACAAACCAACTTTGTTTGTTGCAGGCTTTTTCTTTTTGCATGTTGGTTACAATTCCATCTTGAAAACCTTTTGGGGTCCCCTCAAATAGAGGAATATTGCTCTTGAGTACACGATTGTTCTTTTTCGTACGCCTCTGGGATCCTTTCGGGGACAGAGTTGTTTAGTTCAGTGAAATAATCGTAAAAACCGGTCAACTGCCAGTAAGACTCGCGGTCTGAAGATTCCGCACCGTTACATCAAATAAGTAAGCAGACTTGAATAATTTCTAATAATTTGAATAAGTTAAGTTAGTCAAGTATGGAATACATGGAATACATGGAATCGGAAATTAATGATTTTCAGATTTATTCCTTCACTTGCTCCAAAAGACCTCCCTTCACAATAAATTTCAAGATTGTAAGGTCACGGGAAGTACTCTAGAGGTTGTGATGATCAGTCAATGAGAGGATTTTTTTATCTGAACATAGACTTTTAAAGGCCGTATCTTTCTATAGCGTTTAACTAGAAACCTGATTTTTTATAATATTAATTTCAACTTGACAACGCAAGACATTCTTGACAAAATACAATGGGCCTCGACACACAATCAGACAAACGAAAAAAAAAGCGATACATTTTTCTAAGATGAGGTATAGAACCCTAAAAATACACAATATAAAGAAACAGGTAATAAGACGTCAGTCCTGGAAGGAGGGAATATTCAAAACAGGGGATGGTTTAATGGTATTCATGAATCTTAAACCGTCGCTTTGGTGAAATGTCACTTAAAACTTGTAACAAAACAATGAGTTTAACTTCAGTTGTAAAGTTCCGTTATCTCCATTTTGATGGTGTTCGTAAACTGGCGAAGACTGATACACTTAACGATCTTTCAAGAATATTGCCGAGATTTTAAATTGCAGCGAAATTTAATTAAGTTGGCAAAAGTTATTGCTTAATATATCACCATTAATAGCTAACTGGAAAAGATTCTATCTTAACTACTTTAGTCGCGGGAATTCACTTAAATTTGGAGCAAACGAGATATCTCGAGTTTATCTCTCTCCACCGAACTGTCCAAAACTTTAAACAAACTGTTAAAGAAAGCCAAACAAATTTACGAATCAACTAAGAACCTCGGAAATGAACTGGGTATTTAATTGTTCAAAGCGAAAATATATTTAAAGTCTCCGCCGAGAAATAAAAGCATAAGCGTGTTTTAACACAAAATGAAATGACGTCCAGTCCGCGAACGGTGGTAGAATAAATTAAAAACTGAGGACTCAGTCTATACAGCTTTTACGTCCTGCCTTTTTGTGTGTTTTTTCATAAAGAATACTTAATATTGTTTCGCTGAAGATAAAAATAGACGTTACAACGAACGTTGACGGAATAACAATAAGTTTAAGTCTTCGCATCTCATTCTTCTTTTAAATAAGGAAGAGCTTAGGAATCTTGTTCATGTCTCCCAGCTTTAAAAGCTACCTCGAACATTGCAAATATTTTGAGAGGAGCAATTCCCTTCGCCGCAGACCTTTTCAGAGCCTCAATCCACTTTGTAGCCTGGATCCACTGGCATATTTCGCCTGTCCATTTTGTTAACAAACTCGAAATGTGATAAATTTTTGCTCGGCGATGAAAATGACACCGAGGCCTCGGTCTCATATTTCGCAATTTTCATCCGACGTGGCGCGATGGCGCGGCAAGTTTAAAGGCGGGCGGATAACGTCGCATAGACATAGACACATAGATATACCTATGTCTAAAAACACACACATCTGTGTCTACAGTTTATGCACACATAGTTATCCGGCGGGACGCTCCGTCGTAAATATTTTCTTCCCCGAGACCTCCTACATCCTCTTAAAGGTAACACATTAATACTCGTCTAGACTCGGCACCGGACGTTCCCGTCGATTTCCCTTCCATTTTATTTCGTAGTCGATGACAATTTTTATGCTAAGAAGTCCCCTTTAATGCACACAACGTACAACAAACAGAATTTTATAATGGGAGCTTATTGAAAAATAAACGGGAGTACAGCTACAGAATTCTCTTTTCATACAATTTTCCATTTCAAAATGCTTTGCTTGGGCTACTATAATTTAATATTACACGAGTCTGGCTTGCGCGGCCGGCTTTACTTGGCATTGCAAGAGTGAATAATTTGACTATGGAGATTCACTAGGGTTGGGACTAGGTGCAATTTACTCGAGTCTTACGAGTGATAGGCGGTGAATGATGCATTTGGTGAATTTGCTGAACCGAGTCGGAATTAAATTCGAGTCGGCAGCTCAGTTCTATTATCTTTGCGGTCGAAGACTGATTGACTTGGAGATTGTATTTCTGTTCGTTTTGGAGGCAATTGGTAACTACTGGTGCTTTAATAACTTTGCTATTAAAGTACCTTACGGGCGCATTACGTCACTTGAACTTTTGTTTTTGTTTTTGAAACTTGTATTTGTTTTTGAACTGTATATTTCTTAAAACTTTGGTACAAATATTTTTAAACGTTACAATTATACATATAAATTGAAAAAGTAACCATCGTTATCAATCACTTAGAATTACATTAAACAAAAAAAACAATAACAATCTGTCAAAGTGGTATACAAAATTGATAATGAACAAAAAGATGAAATAGGTAAGTATCATTTACACAGGAGATCGATTCATCAACATTTCGGTATGTCAATGATCGTTTATTCACATTTTAGAATAATTTATCTTATGACTATCTTTTCTTTGAAAAATAAAAGTATTACACGTAAATACCTATGAAGTTTTTTCATTAATAATTTGTATCTATTATAATAAGTAATGGTCTCGTATTTGTTATTTTTTTATTATTATTGTCATTATTTTTATCATCATCATCATCATCATCATCATCATCATCATCATCATCATCATCATCATCATCATCATCATCATCATCATCATCATCATCATCATCATCATCATCATCATCATCATCATCATCATCATCATCATCATCATCATCATCATCATCATCATCATTATGATTAAAATATGTATTTTAACTTTTTTTTGCTTTTAGTGAGGTTTTAATTTCCAAAGCATGATCCATCTTGTTTCAAACAAGTTTATGACCAAGCAGCTCGCAGTGGTAAGGTTACAGATAAGACAGGAATGACCCACAAGCTATCCGATATCACCGAACAAGGTTGCAACATAAGTTATTTCTTAGATTAATGGATATTCGTACTTGTTCCAACGGTATAAAGTCTTTGGAAGAAGGCTTTAGGGTCGGCGTGTCATCTGTAGTTGAATGACCCAGAAGAGCTATTTAAATTATTATGACAGATATAACATGCCACCTAGACTTTGTATTATACATAAAATAATACTAAGTTGGTAACAAATATGTGTTATGTTATGTGTTGTTAATGTACGTATGCTGTGGCTTATGTAAATGTGTTAGCTTTGTTTGTTTACATTGTGCTAGAGACAGGTTGCATGAAATGCAAGACGATTTAAGCTCTATGCGTTCCTTTTAATATTCTACCTTTTGTAGCGGCAACGGTATATTTAATCCATCATTCTTTTAATGGATAAGTTCATTTTAATTTTGATATTTCTGGATAACTTAGTCTTTATTAAATATTTAGGGAAAAGATGTTTGATAAATTTTGCCTTTCTATATTCATCAGCAACCATCTCTTCCTTTTCGGCATAAAAAAGCAGTAATTTTAGAGATTAAAACTCTGAATAAATTGTCAACACATATCTAAACTGTTCAGGTTGATATAATGAAAACGTGAAAATTGGTTATGGTAAAAGCCATATTTTCGAATCTATGGAAGGCTTTTGAGGACAGTAATCACATAATGCTAACTACGCTGGCAGTATTTGTTTCAGTTTTCTTACCTACTGTATATTACAAATTATTTACTGCATGATATCAATGCTCAAAGAGATAAGTTTCTAGGACACTATACGCGATGTGATCACGTACTTATTTTATACGGATGATTTATCAATTTTATGTACCTATACCAGGATCAATATTACCGTGTTTTATATCCATGTTGATCTATACATACTTGTATATAGAAGATTTAGTATCCTAGGCATGCACAGTTATTTAATTTGTCTATTCTATCAGTTTCTTATTTGGGTGTGTTATTCATTTCATGTGTCATTGTACGATGGGTAAACTGATTTTTAGCGAAAAAATGCGCTTTTTCGTGAAAAACCGAATTATGGTGTAAACAGTCTCATTACGCGATCATATAAAATGATTTATTTGCTTTTTTTACAAAAAAACTGATAATTCGGTTTTGCACGCCACGCCATCATAACTACATACATATACAAGATGACTTTTTGATCATCGTCCAAATTCATACCGGTGGCTTGGTAAGTGATCAGTATCATGCATCAGTAACAATTTTGGTGAAATTCGTAAAATGAAATTTCGATTCACTCGGGACTGGAACTGAATTTGTATGGGAAGCCGAAATTTCATTATACGAATTTCACAAAAATTGTTACTGATCCAAGATACTGATCACTTATCAAGCCTCCAGTATGAATTTGGACGATGATCAAAAAGTCACCTTGTATACTTTCGGATGTTCATTTACGTAGAAAAACATTAATTTTGTCTCAATATGTAATCTTTGGAATCTATTTGTAATCTATGTAATCTTGAGTATGGGCAATTCTTTCAGGATGACCGCCGGGAGTGGCAAAGTCCTGGAAAGGCTTATGTCCAGTGGACGAACTAGGCTGATGGATGGATGTAATATTTATCACTAGAAAAAGGTTCGTTACCACAAAAATAAAGGTCTCTAAAGTGATCGGATACACAAAAAGGTTATATAGTATCTATGAATTCATCAACTCAAGACGCGGTGGCGGTAAAAGCAATTTTCCAACTCAGCACTCACGCAATAAGGTACATAATTCAACGGGTAACTGCGTAATATTCCAAAAACCACATAACAGGATTAGGATGGAAGCTTTCTGAATGTAGTTTCTATATTGCAAGCGAGGATTTTCAGTGTTTGACGTTCATTATTTTC
The DNA here is from genome assembly GCA_934047225.1 of Ypsolopha sequella. NCBI lineage: Eukaryota > Metazoa > Arthropoda > Insecta > Lepidoptera > Ypsolophidae > Ypsolopha > Ypsolopha sequella. The sequence continues at coordinate 1,998,313 of OW204002.1, read as the reverse complement.
TTACTTGAGATACTAGTAGGTAAATTTTCATGCTGAGCATTCAATGTATAGTTAAAACTGGCTTGGGTCGCGGAGCAAGTAAGTGGTAAAGGGTATCTATGGAACACAAGATCTTATTTTTCAAAGTTCCTTCAAAATAATGTGATGCGTAGACATGCTTTTGTTGAATTCTAAAGGTTCCATAGCAAAAAATATTCCCGACTATTATAGTACAGGTAAAAACATAAGCCCATACGACTTAATCGAGTTAAACTATGTAAAATAAACTGAACGTCCGGTCGGTGTATACAAAAATTTAATTTGCCACAGTAAAGCGGTAACAGCTAATAAATAAAATACATAAAAATGCGGCTCGTTTCGAATTGCCGGGTCGAAACCTAACTGTACCTTCATTATCACCCCTAACGTTGAGTTGCACGAACTTGGTTTTAATATATTGGCAAATTACAGGCGCCATCTGTGACTCTTCACGCCCGCCTTGTACTGTACAGTAATTGATCAATGTCAAACAAATGGTAAAGAATGTCATGATTAATTAAGTTTAACAGATTACAAAAAAAAATAACACTAATCTACTACGCATTTACAAAAACCAAATCTGGAGGTGAGTAATTAAAACTCCACCTTTAAATTTTAATTTTCACGAACGAACTATTACTAAAATCCCGACTAGGAAAACTGAAATTAGTCCACAACTTACTTTAAAGCAGCAAAACAAAAACAAAAATAAAAGGTAGTAGCAAAACTAAACTTTCCCCGATTCCAGAGGTGAGTACCGACGGGGAACGACCCGGGCAGTCATAACACAGCAATAAACGTGTGCCCAATGGCTGCCCTGGGCTGCAGCCTGCAGCCTGACTCTTGCACCAGATGTGCAGTTTCCAATTTCACAAAAATAATACAAAAACGTTCGCACGTACACTCACATAAAAAGTTCTTGCGCTACCTGCACATAAATAGGGGTTTTGCTGACGGTCAGACGGGTTTCACATGTCATTTTTTGGACATCCTTTTGAACATTGTACTATATAAGAAAGTTACGTAGACTCAGGATAACTTGGGTTAGAGGAACTTTCTTTTAAGATACACGTAAATACTATACTAAAATCATTATACATATATTTATCACACAATTGTGAAAACAAAAATAAAACGAATTTGAGAAGGATGTAAACTCCTATTTCAAGTGACTACTTCCCTAAGTAAGTGCAATTTAATGACATGTCGTATAGATAAATCTCAATTCAGACCTTACTGACCGTATGCTCACGCTTTATTCGACTAAAACGGCCTCTGAGGCACTCACCTTTGAGTAACAACGTATATGCAATATTATACCTATATACAAGGTGACTTTTTGATCATCGTCCAAATTCATACTGGAGGCTTGATAAGTGATCAGTATCTTGGATCAGTAACAATTTTTGTGAAATTCGTGAAATGAAATTTCGGCTTCCCATATAAATTCAGTTCCAGTCCCGACTCCCGAGTGAATCACTATGGGGAGTCGAAATTTCATTTTACGAATTTCACAAAAATTGTTATAGATTCATGATACTGATCACTTACCAAGCCACCAGTATGAATTTGGACGATAATCAAAATGTCACCTTGTATTCATACTGGTGGCTTGGTAAGTGATCAGTATCATGGATCAATAACAATTTTTGTGAAATTCGTACAATGAAATTTCGACTTCCCATAGTAATTCACTCCCAGTCCGGAGTGAATCACTATGGGGAGTCAAAATTTCATTTTATGAATTTTACAAAAATTGTTATTGGTTCATGATGCTGATCACTTACCAAGGCTCAAGTATGAATTTGGACGGTGTTCACAAATTCACCTTGTATAATGCATGCAAAAAAGCATCGATCCCACAAACTGAGCTCACCAGCAAAAATGTATTACGTTTGTGTTCTGTACCATCTTTTACTTCGCACGATCACTTTAAGATGCCCAAGTTGACCAAAATTGATTCTTTTACAACTGAATAGAGTTCAATATGAGTCTTGAAGTCGTAGCGGTGTAGCAAAAAGTGGGTTTGGAGCAAAGTCCCATAAATGTGGAATGATATTTCAAACTGGAGGAAACATCGGAATATCGGAAATAACGAATAGGAGTAAAAAACTGGAATGGATTTTGAACCTAACGATGGTTTTACGAAAAAAACATTTCAGCACTTTGAAATTTTGAGAGTGCCAATTGAATTTGTAGGCCAACCTCTTGATTTAGTGTGCAGTACAGAGTACTTTTATGTGGATAATAAAACTTTTCTTTATAATGATTTATTGTTGCAAATGTCGCCACTTGATAAAACTAGAATAGTATGTTGAGTAAAAGCACTTTAATTACATTCCAAAGTAGTTTAAGGATATGAGGCTTTGCCTACTTGGTAGTCATAGTTTAGTATTCCATAATATAAATTTTTTTTCGTCATGTAATTTGTGTTTATAAGATTTAAAATTGTGAATTGTTTGGGCAAAGTAAACAATACATAAAATTCTGTAAATGATTCCTGGTGTGTTTTTACTCGAGTAATTAATTTTTTTTACAGTGTTTTTACTCAAGACAATTAATTTCCTTTATAACTGCTACACTCTGAGTGAACAGAAAATAAAAAAAAAACAAACAAAACATATGTTTCCAAATGTAATCTGCCAATCAAACAATTTGCGGCCTTCTGAAAAGAAATATGATTTGAAAAAACATAAGCAAAAATGATCTCGTAATCCAACTTTATTTTCGTTGCACTGCTGATCTGCAATTTGACGATTCCACCCATTTTGAACTTTATGTTTAGTGCTATAAAATATATTTTAGATTGACGCAATGGGGGAGTTAAGCTGGCAGGCTTACGTTCCATGCTCTTCGCGGCTGTCAAAAATTTTAAGAGCTTTCTTGAATTACTGCCAAGCGATGGAATTATCTACTACCAAGATTTAGATATGACTAAATCGATTTTGCAACAAAGCTATCTGCTGTGTATTTCAAATTTGAAGTGTCTGTTTCGTGATTTGTTTAAAAAAGTGAATGAATGAATGAATGAAGATAATCCGGAATTGACCAGAAGGGCTACCAACTGTCTGGAAAATATTAAAATATTGTTACATTGTCAGAACCAAAGAGTAAATGTTTTAGTCTCTAATTCACCACTTCTGTGGTTTAAAGACCACATCAGTGATCTATTGATTCGACTACTTGACTAATATCTAGTCCGCAGGTAGCTGGTTCAAATACCGACATTTATTTTCGGTGTGCGTGTTTCGGAATATACGTTTAATAGTGGGTTCATATTTGAGGCGGTCAGCGCCATGGTGTATCTTTTCCATACATAATCGATTTACAATCGAGTCTGCTAAAGATTCACTCGACGGTACGACGATAGGGCTCACCTCCTACCATGCTGGGACGTTATAATCCTCGGTGAAACATGGGCGGACGAGTGTAATTTGTGACTTGAATTTCACAGTCCATACTAGGAAATAGGGACACCTCATTTAGGGATTCATGTCTTGACGATGTACAGGTTATCTTTTTAAATTTTAGTATTTTAGCAATTTATTTATAAATATGGATTAATTTATCTGAAATAAATGAATATTATTATTATTATTGTTACTTCAGTAAATTTTTCAAACGATTGCTAACTCTATATCGTGGGATAAACGGTTATTTAAGTGATAATAAATCTCAGCATCAAAGAGTACACGTGTAGGGGGAAGCTTTTATCGATTGTCAAAATAAATTTTCGCGTCGTGCGGCCGCAGTCACGACTCTCTCGCGACACAAAAACGATTTTGGTTTTAAAAGGAACGAGTATAATTGATTGAAGTTGCTGCTGAGCCGTCTAGTACAGAGAGTAAGGTTCTATGCAATCTTGTACATTATTCTTCTAGACTGAGACTAAGCACGAGTTGGAGTACATATCTATAGGTAACATTTAGGAAGTGGTGCTCCCCGGCCGAACTGTTTTTTTTTTTGTTTAACTTTTCATATAGGAGCGAATAAATGCATTTTTTTTAAATCAGCCTTCTTCTCTGAAAGAAATAGTTTGAGAACAAATATTAGGGTACCATTGGACTATACATACACAACCTTTTTGAGAGCATTTTTTTTCCTACTCCACCCCTGTTCTTCGTTTTTTTCTACCCCCTCTTGCAGAGCATTACCTTATTACCTCTTGGAGAGCATTACCTTATTACCTATAGATAGATATGTACTTGAATCATGCCAAGTTTCATCCTAGCAGGTTAAAGTGCAACATTAGGTCCCATAGCCTCCGTACCAGTTGCGGTTGGGCGAGCAAGATTTCCTGAAGATGCGTCGTTTAAAAGCGAAACACATATTCATAAGTCTTGCTTGTTATCTAACATTGTTTTATATTTATACATGTGCTGCTTGCATATGCATGTTTTATGCGGGAGGGACGTTAAATTGTTTATCTAAGGGTTTTAAAGGCACTAGTTTTAGTGCGATGTTCTTTATAATTTTAGTTTAATAAATTTAATATTATAAGATGGATTAAATCCGTACTCGTATTATAAATGCGAAAATGTGTTTGTTGGTTAGTTGGTTTGTTGGTTTGTCTTTTTTCACACAGCAACGGAGCAACGGATCGACGTAATTTTTTGCATGGAGATAGTTAATGGGCTGGAGGGTGACATAGGCTACGTTTTATCCCGGAAAATTGCAAACTAAATCAGCGCGGGCTAAGTCGCGGGCAAAAGCTAGTAAGACGTTGTGGAAACGGTTAATTATAAAGATAAAACACCTTTTAGCATTCTTGTTAATTATAAAGATAAAACACCTTTTAGCATTCTTGTTAATTATAAAGATAAAACACCTTTTAGCATTCTTGTTAATTATAAAGATAAAACACCTTTTAGCATTCTTGTTAATTATAAAGATAAAACACCTTTTAGCATTCTTGTTAATTATAAAGATAAAACACCTTTTAGCATTCTTGTTAATTATAAAGATAAAACACCTTTTAGCATTCTTGTTAATTATAAAGATAAAACACCTTTTAGCATTCTTGTTAATTATAAAGATAAAACACCTTTTAGCATTCTTGTTAATTATAAAGATAAAACACCTTTTAGCATTCTTGTTAATTATAAAGATAAAACACCTTTTAGCATTCTTGTTAATTATAAAGATAAAACACCTTTTAGCATTCTTGTTAATTATAAAGATAAAACACCTTTTAGCATTCTTGTTAATTATAAAGATAAAACACCTTTTAGCATTCTTGTTAATTATAAAGATAAAACACCTTTTAGCATTCTTGTTAATTATAAAGATAAAACACCTTTTAGCATTCTTGTTAATTATAAAGATAAAACACCTTTTAGCATTCTTGTTAATTATAAAGATAAAACACCTTTTAGCGTTCTTGTTAATTATAAAGATAAAACACCTTTTAGCATTCTTGTTAATTATAAAGATAAAACACCTTTTAGCATTCTTGTTTATTTTCCAAATCAAAGTCAGAGTGAAGTATTAGAAGAATGTCTCTATGGCTTAAGGCTATAGAGCAGTACAGACGTAATAATAATAATAATTAATATAAATGTATTTAAAACAACAAAGGTTCACATTTGTTACTAACAAATAATGAACAGAAAATTACTTGTAATATCCCAAAAATTTATTAATTTACTAGCTTTTGCGCACGGCTTCGTTCGCGCGGAAGTGTCTAGAGATCCCCTTACCGTATTATTATTATTACCGTAGTAGTAGTATTATACCCCGTAGGTGGATTATTTAAAAAGTGTAGACAGTTTTCGGCGTGGCGGTTGTTTTATCAACACTCTATACATCCTATATATTGATCAGCGTTACTACGACGCTAATACAGAAAACCATATCCCAATCCAGATTAAACGGAACATACAGACGAACAGACAGACAAAAATTGTAAAATTGTTGTAATAGGAAGCATTTTGTAAAAATTTCGCTAAAATATTCAATGTATTGTCATAAAAGTTTATAAAACTAAGTACATAAATAGTTTTTCTGTTTATAATGTATTTCAAGTTCACCAAGTGACTAGTGCCAACAATCAACATAACAGTATCATAATCATTCTAAATAAGACTTGTTCACAGCCTAGCAATTGAAAAATCGATTAGTTCTAGTTAGGAAGTTGAATATTTGGTAAAACATCCTTCGAAATTCCCAGGTTTTTAATGTATTTTTATGTCGGTAACACAGTATTGTCGACCCGTATCAGTCAATATTACGAAAAGCTTTTAAGTCGTAAATACTACGTTTGACATACGAAACACCAATAGCACCGATAAAACAGTCGCTGAAATATGTCATTAAAAATGTAATGACATACATTTGAGACAACATTTTTTATCAGTATCCAATGAAATAATAGAGAACTGAATTACTTATTTTGATGATTGTTTTTAGGGTTATGTTAAAAAATATATAGCTGTTTATTTAGCAAAAACTAAAGATTTCAAAAGTAAAGATAAGCCCTTACCGTAGTATGACAGCACCAAAATGTTTTCAACTTTAAATGGGTGACGCTCACACGATTGAAATTAGTGCTCATCTGAACAAAGTGATAGTTGGACGCTTTAAGTGCACTTGAAGATTTGAATTTTTAAGACTTTAGTAGTCTGATCAGTTTGCTGACCGTAGGTAGACAGATTGCGCACTCATATTGTGCGCGCGTTGGCATTATGTTAACGCACATTCAAAAACAATGCAGTAGATTTTAGGTGCCAGGGCTCATCTAAACTTTTGAAATCTTTGGCAAAAACTATGTGTCAGTTTAACTAGCCGTCTGTCTGCGATATAACTCAAAAATAACTTAATTATGGAACTGAAATTTGGCTTGTAGGATAATCTGTGATCCCAGGAAAAAAATCTGGAACATTTGATGAAGTCCTTTTTCGAAAATATTTTAGAATTCCCAATCCCCTGATTTTGTAAGCTTCATTAATTTGGCACCAAATTTATTGTAACATAAAAAAAGAAGAATCAAACAATAAATTTTACTAGATATAATAAAATAAAGACGCATTTAAAACTATGTTAAAAATATATAAAAAGTATCCCCATAATTTCAGTTTTCTATCGAAGTACCAACAAGTATTCCTCTATTTTCGCCACCAATCCCTGTCCTTCATCGATAAATTTGGAATCAACTGCTCTGTTGTTCGCTGTCATTATAATCTAGGGTGACTGCTGCGGTGACCGGTCATATTTCTTAATTTCAAATTTCGGTCTCTGAATATTTATAGCTTTTCCAGAACCTGACGAAGATTTGGCGAGTTACCATCTTTTTTACAAGGATTATTCGAGGATGATTTTTGAAAACAGCAAGGAAAACCGGATGAGAATTTAAAATGAGACCAAACGGCTTAGAATTAACTTTTATTCTTTTTAGTAATTTAAAATTGTAGAAGTTATTTCGGCAATGAAATTGAGTTTAACTAAACCGTGAATTCTTGAAAGCTTCAGTTACGGATAATAGGAATCCCTGTCAATAATAATAAAGAGTGTCCATTTTTGCTGGTGCCTATTAAGATTTTAAGTAAATATGTTTATACCTTTAAACTTTTTTTTTTAACCTTTAAACTTTTAAACGTATTGAAAATGATAAATTATCAAAATTATGCAAAACCTACCGTGACAGTGAATATACAAGGTGACTTTTTGCTCATCGTCCAAATTCATACTGGAGACTTGATAAGTGATCAGTATCTTGGATCAATTACAATTTTTGTGAAATTCGTAAAATTAAATTTCGGCTTCCCATAGAAATTCACTTCCAGTTCCGAGTGGATCACTATGGGGAGTCTAAATTTCATTTTACGAATTTTACAAAAAATTTTATTGATCCATGATACTGATCACTTACCAAGCCAACAGTACGAATTTGGACGATGGTCAAAAAGTCACCTTGTATAGGTACTTTATTATATTCTAGAAATTTTATATCAACCTTTATTTTATATAATATTATATTAACTCTTCATTGTGGCTATAACAGGACTCTTGTTTATTGAAAATTGATCGACACGTGCTATCATGATAGGTTCTGTTCGAATGAGGTTATCAACTCTATGTTATCAGCTCTCACCTTAGAGATAAACTTCAAAACTAATCAAAAAGGATACACACGTAAGCTTTTGGTTTTAACCACTTAACCCTCTTGATTTTTGTTGTCGCTAAAACAATAGGTATATGTAGCAGTAGAAATAGTATTTTGGACCTATCTTCAAACTTCTCAGAGATCTCAAACTTCTTTACGAAAACTCACATCGTTCGTTTCGTAAACAAGCACTCGTGTCCCAATGTCTTACTTTATGTCACAGTTGCACAAAATACTATTATTAAATGTTGTTTATCATAAGTCACGAAATTAATTTACCATAATTTTGTCCGTCGTTTTTTATAAAAAGGGGCTCCAGATGGATAAGAGAGGCTTATTTTTAAAATCCATTCCGGCAATAACGACGCTAAAACGATTAAGAACGATCTTTTTACGATTGTTAGAATAACATTTAATCTATTCTAAATGTCCTGTTTTTGTTTTTAATTGTCTTTAAATTGCCCTGTTATGTCATTAAGGATATAAAAGAGACATTGTGTCATAATTAAGACAGTCAGATTATTTAAAATCGTTAATTAATTACTAATCCTTAGATAAAAAAGATCATGTAAAATGTATACATCCTTCTATTTTAATATCTAGACAGAATTTGATGCAATATATTGATTCGTATATTTACGAATGTATTTGTACCCGAATAACGGTGATTCACACAAATACACATCACGGTGGGATGTAAAAAAAATAATCGTCGGTAAAACGCGGGTGTATGTGGACTGCTCTATTTCACAGTTCACATTTGGGAACACCTATGACACCCCCTCAAGGATTCATGTCGTGACGATATATTTTTATTGATTTTTTCCTTGCCACCACGCAATTAAATATTCAATAATGGCCGTCGATTTGTCAACAAAAATCAGTAAACAGCTGCAGACTGTTGAGCGAAAATTAACTTTATTTCCTATAAACATCTGAAAAAAAGTTTATCACGCGTTTGTTTTCGATAATGAGTTCGTTCACTTTTGTCAACAAAATAGATACATAGATAGGTGTAGTAGGTAAATAGTGACGTAGCATGTTTATATTGTTATATTATGAAGAGTGTCAAGTAGAAAACAAACATGTTCTAGGTGTGAAAATCAGTGGGAATGAGCGTGATATTATTTACATATGGCAATGCTAACAATAAGTAGACACTACCACTTTTGAGGATCATGCATTGAAAAAGAACTTGCCCCAAGAATAAAAGAAAACGAAAATAAAAAAAAATACTTCCTACTGGAAAATTCAAAATCAGTTTAAAAACCAAGAGGAAGATAATTCGGGACCGGGACGCCCTAGAAGGATGTATACCGATCAAAGTGGCGACATACTGAAGAAGGGCAAAGTCAAAAGCACCCGGAATAGAAGAGCTTGTTTGTTGTTGACTAGAAAAGGCGAAAGAAGTGTGTCAGGATCGAGTAGATCGAAATCTGTAGTCTCTGCCTCCCCCTCTGGGAGACATGCATGAGAATATGTATATATGTATTGTATTATGTGTTTTGATTTATAAATACGTGTCCATTTACGAGTATTACAAGTTGTAATTTGTATGAACAAGGGAAATCAATTACATACTTAACAAATTTTTTTCAAAAGTAAGTCTTGGAAGGGCTTCAAACATCTGCCTAGCCAGGGCTAGTGACTTCTGTAATTTATGAGCAGTTATTGTCAAAATAGAAATAAATTTCAAATTAGAAATAAATACATACCTACGTGTCATTTAAAAAACAAACTATCAACATAAACGGCCTACCGAAGTACATTCACCTCAAGAAGCGTTAAATGAATTATTATTATTTCCTACGCAAAGTTTTAAATTTCAAATCTGTTCGAGTGACGCAACGCGCCGGAATCACGAATGGTGACGAAAATCGGCGAACGCGAAAACTGTCCTATATTTTATTCACTACCAAGAGATAACGAGGTTGATGAACCCATGCTTTAGGTACAATCGTATACAGACATAATAATAGTATTTTTTACTGAGACTGTTTTGATGATGCCAAGTATTTTTGCGCAGTTATCGGCCTATTTAATTAAATAGGGTGCAGAAATTAATGTATCAAATGTGGTGACAAATTCGACGTGACTAATTCTTTTTTTGATTTAGGTATATTATTATTTTACTTACGTGATTCTCACAGTTTCTTTGGGTAGTTGAGTTATAATTTTGGAGCATAGCTTACCTGTAAACAAAAAAAAAATTACATGTTGACATTTTTTGTCCCAAAATTAAACAGTTGTGTATCAAATCAAAAAGGTGAACGACCGGCCAAATTTAAAAACTCTCACCCAGATTTCAGTTGAAAAAATTGTAATAAGTCTATGGAAACAGAATAATACATTTATAATGAAACTATAAATAATAATTCCTGTCTATGGTCACTGAAAATATTTATGACATGCATGTATTCGTATTTCCGACGCCAATATTTAAATTTGGTCGATTTTAATTTGAGTATTTGTACCACTGACGAAATATACGTGTCATGAAAAACCTCCGGCATTCATAAAAATATGAATGACTTAATGAATAATTTATTACAGGTACATCATACATAAATACACACGTCATTTTTTTTTCTTTTAATATGTGTCCACTTCATTGGTTACAGTGTTTTAGTAATTAAGAGAAGGTGCAGGACCAGAGAAAAGTTAAGTAAAATATTGTTTACTGTTTGTTCTCCTGGCCTAACTTTTAATCATCTTTTATGATCAGAATATATTTCATTATATTCAGAATACGTAAATATTATAATATAATTTCAAAAATAATATATGATAACTTATAATAGGTACTAAAATATAATACGTGGGTACAATCGATAAGAAAAGTGGTAAGCCATATAAAATTAGAATCTCTGGAAGTAACGAAAATTAATTTCACTTGTAATATGTAACAAGTCCTTTGTAACAATTCTACCAACGTTGCAAGTCTAAACACCACCCTGCGCTGTGTAATTTAAATCTAGAAGGGTCCTAAGCACATGGGGACAAGCTCTTAAGGGTGTCGAGGGGGATCCGACCAAGCGTAGAATATATCCGAGAGTACCATGGGAACGTGCATGTAAATACAGAGTGGCTGCGCCTTAAGTATACAGGACAACTTGTGGTTTTTGATGGAAGTGTAGGGATAAAAATACATGTAACTAGAGGACGCCTGCGACTTCCTCCGCGTGGATTTGGGTTATGAACGGGTTATGAAGTTTATACCCCGTTTCATACCCTTAACGTGAATTTCGGAAATTATTTTATTGGTGCACTTCTTACATCCCTTGAAAACATACGGTGATACTACAAAACGGTGTTAAACTTTAGACAGTGTTTAAATCTGTTGTTGTCGCCTTTTCTTTCATATTGTAAAAGAGTGACAGCAACAGATTTAAACACTGTCTAAAGTTAAAAACGGTTTTGTAGTAACACCGAATATGTTCTAAACTCCGTTTTTTTACTTTAGTGGTTTAGTTGGTGCGTTGTCTGTCAATTACGGATTTAATTAAGGAAATATTTTATGTTTATTTTTGTCGTATGATCCCCATCAAAGCGATAAGACCGCCAATTGTTACCTTCTTTTACATTTGTATGTGTTTTTAACAATTATCACGTCCCAGTATAATGGGTGGTTCTATCGCCGTAGGTCAGACACAAATATGGACGCAGTCCGAACAAAAAATGTGCCCCTACAGAATTTGATGCTGCGATCTTTGGATCAGTGGTCAAGACGTATGAACCACTAGAACTAGATCGCAGAGGCGGTCAAATAAATGGAACGTCCTTATTAGGTTGACAGTTATTGTTGTTTTTATATGTCAGTTTGTAAAGACTAATTTTTTTTTATTTTTTTTTAATTCATTGCTTTTGTTTGACAGAAAACTGCTAGCCCATAAAAAAAATCTTCACATAAACGCTTTTAATTCTGTGTTTAAAATGCATGGGAGTCGCTGCTTCGCCGGCGTTGCCGCAAATAAAATTTGATAGCAGCCCGTTACTACCTCGCACCTTGACAAATATCACCGTCCCATGCAAAAGATAAGTTGCACAAAGCGAAACCTTCTACAGAAACTATAAAGGGAAACAATTACCTTTCACAGGCTTATATTTTGCCAGTAACAATAGAAGACATAAACAAGACTACCGTCATGAAAAACTTTGTGCAGCTCCACCATATCATTTCTTTCAAAGAAGGCAATACAAAAAGCTATAAACATAAAGATGACTGGTAAAAAGCTAAAGCTAACGTTCAAAATTGCCAACGGGGAGCGTAAGGAGGCATTTAAGCAATTTATGACAATGTATTTTGTGCGGGTAATACCGTGCTTTGCGTGCGTGTATCGGAATCGACACATTGACGGAATCTATTGCGTTTATGAGTTTTAGTAAATATATTTAATAAATAAATACATTGTCACGACATTAATTCCCGAGGGGGTGTCAGAGGTGGTAAAGAGTGTGAACTGGGATATGCAAGTCACAGAAACAGTTCAAAGGACGACTAAAGAAAGTACTCAAAATAAATGGTTATATGACAGCAGACCAATCCATATTTAAACAATTAAAATAAGCTTGCGTCCGCGCTGAAAGAGTAGCAAATTCAAATTCAAATAGTCTATTTGGAAAATAGGTAGGTAATAGACTTTTTACAAGTCAGTTATACGAGGGGCATGCCAAAAGAAATTAGATACTCAAAAATTATAAAATTTATTCTTTATTACAAGTATCGATCTTTTCGAAGTATTCACCCTGAGCACGTATACACTTTTCTATACGTCTGAACTAATTGGAAAATACCAATGACCACTCTTCTTTAGACACCTCAGAAATCTCGAAAATATAGGCAGCCAGTGCATCTTCTTTGCTTTCAAACTTCTTCCCCTTTATTTTTTCTTTGATTTTTGGAAACAGGTAAAATCACAAGGTGCTAGGTCAGGGGAATATGGTGAGTGAGGGAGGATTGACGCATTTTTTGAGTCGAAAAAGTCAAGTGTTTTGGCAGACGTGTGCGACGCCGCATTGTCGTGGTGCCTGAGAAGGCGTCGGATTCCTGACTTCGGTCGCTTGTCACACCAAGCTGATATTACTGTTGGAGCACAAACTGTCACATACCATTCGGAGTTCATCGTTCTTTGATTCTCTAGCACTACAGTAGCAATATGATCCGTTTTGCTGAAAAACGAGGCGACCATTTGTTTCTGTGTGCTTCGTGCACGGCGACATTTCGTTGGAGTTGGCTCATCTTCAAAGCACCATACAGTCGAATGTCACTTTGTTTCGGGATCATAGTTATAAAGCCATGTTTCATCACCAGTCAGCATATCATACACATTTTTTTTCTCGCCACCGTCGAATTTATCTATCATGAATAGGCACCAATCCAACCGACGGTCTTCTGCTCATCGGTAAGTTTGTGCGGCACCCATCTCAAACAACATTTACGGAGAAAAAGGTGGTCGTGAATTATGGTTTGCATTGCTGCTGATCCAATTCCCTGTTCTCGCTCCAGCTCTACATACATAATTCGTTGGTTTTCGCGAATAAGTTTTTCGACTGCACGAACGTTTTCTTCTGTGACCGCGGTTGGCAGCCGACCTGTCTTCGCTTCATCTTTGAGACATCCCCGTCCTCTTTTAAATTCAGCAAACCAATTAAATACTGTTGTTCGTGAGCAACCAGACTCACCAAAAGTAGTAGCCAAAAGTTCAAAACATTCTTGAGGCTTAAAACTTTTTTATAGTCATAATAAATCATAGCGCGACAATCACTTCGACTGAGCTCCATTGCTGCAAGCGAATTCCCGCCAGATTCTCGGAAAAATGATGCTCATCCAAATAAAAAAAAAGAAATGATGTGCGTTCTATTTTCAGATATACCAACAAACAACCAGCCTATAAGATGATGTATAACTTACCAGTGTCAATCAAAGGAGTAAATAGTATCTAACTTCTTTTGGCATGCCCCTCGTAATCTTAAACAAACAATAGAATGCAAAAAAAAAAAAAATCGGAGAAATACAATAAAATAAAATTAAAGTTAGGCATTCTTGAATTTAATAAAATGATAAATACCCTGTAAGACACTTACAAAATTAGAAGATAACAAATGCTGTCTAAGCGGGGGCCTATTACCTACATGCCAAATTACAAGTTTATAGATCCTTATTTCCTGATAAATGAGGGAGTATATCGCTTTGATATAGTATAGCTTATAATGTTGCAGGTTACTAATTTTTTACGGGCAAAAAAAATATTCAAACTAAGATGTTTTTGCCTTATATGCGTTATAAGAACGTCTTTATAGCCTTTTTGACGAAATGTTACCGTGTTTTTATGTCAAACGTTGCTTTATATGTCAAACGTTGCTTTATATGTCAAACGTTGCTTTATATGTCAAACGTTGCTTTATATGGCAACTAGTTAATGATCTCAAGTGTGGTGGGCGTCAAATTAATACTTCTCATTATTTAAAACATAACGGAATATATTAAGAGGGATCGTGAATGCCAAATGCAAATTCAAGCTGTGTAACCAACACTATACTGCGTATCAACGTTAATACGAATGAAAAGGTGAACACACCTATTACAAGGTCTTATACCCTTTATTATTTTCCATTTGAAATTTATGAAAACAATAGAACTGTGACGCACTCATAAAATTTTCATTTTAATACGCGGTCATTTCATATTGGACGAACACAAACTCTTCAAGCAAAAATTAATGATGAACTTACAAAAAAAAAATATCGGTTCGTTCCAAATCAATCCCCAAAGCCCTAAACAGCTAAACACAGAGCGCAGAAGTTTAAAGAAATCGATTTTAAATTTAGAACGTTCCAATCTCGATTCCCCTAGAGGCGGGCCAACTGATATGTGAAACGGCGACCAATAACTCTGTACGACCAGCGAAGCGGAAGGAGCGATTACAACGCGGTCTGAAGATCATATTTCGTCGACCTTGCCTCGTTAGATCGAACGATAGCATCGGTAATGTATCGAATCTCTGGTTGAATGGGTGTTTCAGATTTGATTCGACGTAATCTGTAAAATTTTATATCGACGTTTTTTCTAAAAAAGGTAATGTGGCTTGTATCTGTTTTTGAATCCAAACCACGGTCTGGACTATGATCTGTTGTTTTGCAATGATTTTAATGAGAAATAATAAAAAGATTTACAAGGAAAGAACAGATGCAAATTCAAGATTACTCAGTAAAGAACGACCCAAACTATTTCGGAAGAGATAACTCGCATAACAGACTGTTTGTTCAAATCGTGTCACGAAAATTCTGAACCATATCTTAACTTACAACAAATAATGCATTCTAAAATAAACTTTATTGTAGCGATATAAGAGTTTTGTCAGCGGTTCACAGATAGAGATTCATTATTGTAACATTTTGTCTATGGGGTCGTGTAAAATGTCAAGTAAAAGTGGTATTTCCAAGGACAGTCTACTATTTTTATCTCGGTTGTAATTCTGGATAGTGATCTTTATGAGAAGGTTTAATTTAGTTTTATATTAGTTTGTCGTTTAAAGGTAACTCATAATTGCTAAAGATACTGCTGTTTTGCGACCTCATGTTGTAAAATTATCGAACTTTTGATGAGTACACATTGTGTTATATCATCAAGATATATATATCTTATATATATAGATATACAAAAACATCTCTGATATCCTCTTGGGTATATATATATACCCAAGAGGATATCAGAGATGTTTTTGTTAGTGGGCCGTCACTAGATCAGTCAGCACTCGTATCACCCTCTAAAATACTGTAAAAATAACTTCCGATAAACTAATTGGTGCATGCGCGACTAGCAAGATTTGAACACGGGGGTCAAGATTGACACCTCGGCATTTTACCGGCTGAGGTACCACTGCTTTTGATAAATATTTGTGTTCAGAGTTAACAAGATCAAAAAAGTGTAAGATAAGTGTTGTTTATATAACTTAATTAAAGTCATAACAAAAAGCCTAAACATCAACAAAATATAAATCAGTTGTTCTTACTGTCGGCGCTTTTTTGTGTAACACCTTCATTGTTTAACGCAATAACAAGGTGAACCATTTGTAAACTGAACTGTTATAAAAAATAATTAGTTTCTGAGATCTCATGTTACATTAAGTTTGACTAAACACATAATTTCCGAGCCTCCATCTTTTAACTTGGTGTACGCACGCAGGCTTCGGATAGTACATTTGGACCTTAATTTAATTCAAACATTGGATTAGGGTTCCGTTTTAATTTAGGTTATTTTTCCTTTTTAAGGTATTTTTATTTAGTTGAAGTGGTATGCACTCTTTTGTATTAAATAGCACAATTATTAATATTAAAATAATTTAAAAAACGATATATTTCGGCCAACGGTATGGGGCCGTCATCAGTCAAATATTTTATTAAGCCAAAATATACAAAGCAAAATTTTCAGTTTTTTTATTATAATGTACTTTTGTATTAAAGGCATTTATTTAATTTCTTAATAAAAATCGACACTTGCTTTGTCAATAATCAGATTCTTAAATAGCTTTTCTTCTTTTTTTAATACGCTACAAGTATTTTTAAATAAAAGATAGTATTTCTTACATCTAGTTGAACCTCAATCTTGCGACCCAAGTTTTATTCTAGCTGGTAAAGTACGATGCATCTTTTTTATAAATTTATGTACATAGCACAAATACTTTGATGATTTTATCAGCTTTAGTAGCTTAAAGGTATATTTGTCTTCGAATAACGGTGTCCGTGAAACGTAGGTATACGAATGTCAGCTGTTAAAGGTACAGTTAACAATCGGTAACACTTTCGCCTATCCTCTGGGTGACATGTCGTATATTTCTTTTATATTTATACTCATAAACACTGAAAAGATCTGTTCTTAGTATAACAAAAACCAGCTAATTACAGCTTATTTTTTGCTTACTTGGTTTGCGGAACCCTCTGTTTCGATAACATCAAGGCGTTCTTAACCAATTCTGTGTTTTCAACATTTCGTTGCTATATAACCATCCATTGAACAGATAAGATCTCGAACAGAACTACTTTGCGTGCTGATACCTCCGCGGCCTATTTCGGGCATATTATAATGCTACCGAATAAAGTTAGTACAAAACGCCGTTGAAAAAACAACTATAATACCTTTATACGACAGGTTTTTTACAGAACCGTTTCTAAAAAACTAATGGTGGAACAATGGGCGCTTAGGCAATTACTACGTCACTAATTTACTTGTCACGATGTTGGAATGAGATGTTAACATGAAAAACGTGAAAAATGTATTATTCTTATATAACCAGAAGCGAGTTCATTAATCAAAAATCCTATTTTAATGTATTTTTTTTGTTTGTGTTGAACGGAAGTACTTTTTCTATTGTTTTATTTCTTTTCAAAGGTTTGTCTTAATTAGTGCCTAATCATTAACATAAAGAGTATTATTTTCAAAAAAAGTTGCAAAAGATGAAATAATTCATGATTTCACGTAACAATTTCTAGTAAACATATAATAATTACATCAGTTAAGGCCCCTTCGTCACGTTCACTATAAAACAAATTTAATTCTGCGTGAAAAACCATACTTACCTGATAATTACCTGAGGCCTTAATTATTTTTAATTGTATGTTACGTTGCAAGGCAAAAATAGCCGGGTCTTATTCGCCATGACGTGAATTATAGGCAACTTTGATAAGTTTACCTGATAAATAGCGTGTTGATTACCTTTCTTATACATTACCTGATTAAAAACAGTTTTTTAGTCGCTTCAATAACTTAACGATCCATCTTAGTGGGCAATAAAATTATCCTATCAAAACCGAGTTTATTAAAACAATTAAATTAAAACTGACCATGCGTTTGAATAAATTATTATTAATGAGATTATTTCAATGTCAAAAGTAGCTACATCGTCTAAATCACGCGATCAAAATTTGCACTTGACCGAGTTTTTCTGAATTATGTATGCCCTAAAAAGGACGTTACATTTTCGTCCTACATAAAGGACGGAGCGTTTTTAGTACTCTCTCATATGTAACAACAATTTGTGCAGTAAGCGTTCTTGACTTTTATGGGTCGTTACGAAGATAATATTGGGAGAGAAAAACCGTGAGAAACGAGACTATACGCCCCTTAATACGTTTCCATGGACGTACTTCTGTCCTTGCCTCATAGAATTTATTACAACAATTTCGTAACTGCCATGTGTTGTTCGAATAAATTACTTTTAAGTATTATAAATAATTGACTTATTTTTTACAGCAAATGGTCAAGCAATAGTTATTTGTGCAACAAGAGAGCAAAGTTTGTTTTTATTGCATGTGTCAAGTTTGAATCCCGAGCAAGCGATTCTAAGTTAGAATCCTGAGCGTGTTGAAGGATTCAAAGGCATGGGAAACAAAATCACTTTGCTCTCGTGTGACACATACAAATTTTCATTTCAGTAGCGAGAAAGGACAAGATGTAAAGAAATTATACTTTCAACCGAAGTTATAAGAATTGAATAGTTTCTTTAAATAAAAATATTACGTAAAATAAAATGTAAGGAATGTAAATTTAATCCCAAAATCTGTAAGTAATCGGAAAATATCTAATAAACTGATCGAAAGAGCAAATCAAGACAACCATCGCGCGGATGTTTTACTCTATCCGTTTCCGGCAAAAGTTACGGAGTAAGATACGAAGTCCAAGTCTATGGTACGGGTTCCATATACGCTAGGAGGTCCGAGGCTAGGATGCTATACACAGGATAACGAGAAGTTTACCTTATCTACAGTATCTGACAAGCTGCAGGGCTGCGTATAGCCTCCCAATGTGTATGGAATCCGTATAGAGTGAAAGAGATAGCCACCTTACTGATGTTTGCTATCCCTGTTTCCCTCAAGCAGTCTTAGATTAGAGTAATGGAGCTCAATATGAAGTTTCTGAACGTTTCATGAGCTAATGAAATATAAAATTCGCAGCGTTTTTAATTCAAAACACTTGTATTCACTGAGTGAGCAAAATTGACTTTTTCTCACTGGTTTTAAGCAACGAAGGTGCGTTGTTTGAAGTAGTGAGGTGAAAAAAGTTTTTTATACCAATATTCTGACTCTGCGTGATTTTAATTCCCTCACTGTTTGAATATTTAAAAGAGGTATCATAAACAAATAGAAGATTTCAAGTCCAAATTTTCCGCAACACGTGGGTGGCAAATCTCACAATCCTCTTAAACAGACTTTAAGATAAACATCAGCTTCCAGTTACGATACTGTTTTAACCTTGTACTTAGAGTTACAAAACGCCGATATAGCACTCGCGTCGCGAGTAGGGCTACCATCAGAGAAAATCAGTTTAATTAAGTTACCATTATGTCATTAAAATCTCTTTCTTATTATGAAAATAAGTTACTTTTGTTTATTCAGATTTTAATTTCGCAGCATAACCCAAAAATGGCTAGGCTGAAATTTGGCAGGTAACTAGGAGCAGAAATGTGCTATATTTTTGTGCCGTATTTAAATTGCAATACCATTTTCCAATGTTGACGACGACGTATACGCTGACAGATATTTTTACAAATGCAAAGTCCTTTGTGGCCCGTAGTTCGTGTCTGTGGCTAAAGCTTTATAAACGTAATGTGATGCGTACTAATTTAAAAGTAGCATTATAAACTGGCTGGCACGCACAACTTTTTTTTGCGGAAAGTTTTCGATATTTTCAATAGATTATGTGATTTTATTTAAGCCACCTGTCTATTTACACCTTACAATTAAAACAATTGGCACATATATGTATTGTAAATAAAATAACTTTAAAACGAAAAATTATAGGAAATCCGGCAAACTCAAAACGTATGGCGACTTCCTCGCATGTTCATGTAACGTGGTCATGATCCATACAGTTCATAATACTTCATTAGCAGGGCCGTACTTATTATGCATTGGTAACGATTCTTGACCTTCTCACGTTTTTTTTTATTTGCCTCGGAATTAAATAACGCCAGTGAGAAATGTGTTCTATTTGAGGATTTGATTTTTTTATAAGCAGTTTATTTTATGAGACCTTAGTTTTTGTAATTTGTAATAAATCGGTAATGATTATTTTTATTCGTAATGGTCGACGAGTCGCTTGGTGGCATGGTTTCGTCATTAGGGTGATGACAAGCCGAAGCCATAGTGGTGACAGTTGAAGTAAAAGGTTTTGTCAGTTAGGTTCGCGTCAGGTCTAACTGTTCAGGATACGCCGGCCGTATTTAGTGTGATGTAGTTTTTTCTCAATCTACGTCACTCATGGATTCTCATTCCATGCTTCCCTATAAAGACATCCAGTTTTTTAAGTAATTTTTAAAATACACCCGAAATAACAGAACCTTTTTCAACATAAAACAATTTTATTTTTGTTAAGTCCTATACTAAGGTATTGCGTACTCGGTGCCCAGATTAAGTCTTTGAAATTGTAAATATTCATCAAAAGAATATTGCAAATCAATCTGTATACGTTTGTATATAAAGTTATCAGAGAAGCCTTGGCTGCGGTTGCATAAAGCCGCAATTAATATGACAATAAATGTCGAAGTTACTCACACATAAACCTTAGCGGTTTTGTAATGCCGCCCACGAGTTTCTTAAACTTAAATAAAGAATAATGACGAGTCTTCATTTGAAGTGTAAGCATTTTGTTACTACATACAACAAACTAAGCAAAAAATGCAGAGAAAATTTATGCTATTCTTTTAGCATATCTTTTTTTTGTCACAGACAGTTGCTAGTTTTATTTATAGTTTCAGAGTTAGTTCCCGCAAACATGGAATAGAAACCTAATGGAATATGCAAGCAGAGTCACGTGTGAACACTAGTGATTAACTTGTAAACAGACTCGTGGATCCACGTCAATGAGAGCGCTGTTTCCAAATTCAAATTTCATTCTGCAGTCCGCGTGGTTTAGAGCGTCGACCCCCTATGAAGGAGGTCGCATATTCTAAGTCTATGCTTTATACAGCTTGGTTGATGGCCAGTATGTAAACAGTTTTTAAAACGTTTAATTTTTTTTTATGTGGGTGGATGGTGTGTATGTTTCTATGTGTAAGGCCTACTGCACCAAGCAACTGCTATGTCCTGATTTTTATAGTTTAATGTAATAAGGACATAGGATAAAAAGTTAGTTAAACTTGAGTTAAGTTGCATGGTGCAAGTGGGCCCTATTATCTATTAGATACTTTCAATATTTAAAATCAATACACATATACTTATACCCACGGCTGTCTCCCAGAGGGGTAGGCAGAGAGACAGTTTTCCATCTGTTATGATCCTGACACGCTTCTTTCGTCTCTTCCACATCCATCAATCTGGTCATACAAGCTATTCTATTCCGGGTACTTTTGACATGGTTTGCGGTTATCAAAAATATAACAATGGAACAATTGTTTCAATTCTTGACTAAACAGGCGAGAAGTTAAATAAAATGAAAAGGATTGATGCGGTATACCAAACTACTGACTACTAAGTTATACAAAGTGATAACTTACAAGTAAGTCAATACATTAAGTATACAGATGCTGTATAATCGAAAGATAAATAATAAACCGCTTATAATTACTTGAACCAACTAACCTTGTAACTTCACGACTGTAACCCGCGTGGGTGGACAGAACTCAATGTTACACCAACTTGGGTTTAAATAAACAGTAACTTGAAGTTACTTGGAAAGTTTCTTAAGTTGCGTAAGCTGGAGTTTGCTATGGTAATTTGGGATTTTGGTTACTTAGATGTAGCTTAGTTTTGTATTTTTAGTTCATCGTTCATAACTTATCATAACTTGACTTATAATAAAAGGCTGACTCAATGTTCAAAGCTAATAACTTAAGTTACAAGCTACTATTAAGTAATCTCGACCCAACTATTCTCTAATTTAAAAGTTTATAGTTTTTGATAGGACTTTCCTAAAAATATACAATTTTATAAAATCAGAATTAATTTGATGAAATAATAAGAAAGCCTAAGTAATCATTTACTTTGGTGATTCTTTTCGTTTATGAATTTGCCATTATGAATTTTCATCAGCCATCCATCCATCCCTCAGCCCGTATTCGTCCACAGCTGGACATAGGCCTCCCCAATATTACGCCACTCTTGGCGGTCCTCAGTCATCCTCATCTGGAGCTGCCGGGAACTGGGGGCCATTTATTCGGAGTGCAACTCATACTCACAGTCTCACACACGCCGCTGGGCCGGCGGTTTGGTGACCGCGGTGCCGGAACCCTCGCAACAGTGAGGCCGCTGCTCGTCACCAGTCTGTTTCATATAAGATCCGGCTATTAGAGATGGATATACCGCCATCAATCAGTCCCAGGCATAGTGTGCCACCTGGTATTTTGCTTGCGAGCTGTCCTCTGACTCTCCCCCGAATAACTTGAAGGGGGTCTCCAAGTAAGATCCACAGTCGAACCAGGCATTATCTATACCACCTTTACCATGAATTTTCATACGAATACTTAAATAAAAAACTGAATTATGTTTTATTTTTGATAGCTTAACAAAAATTTATTGCCGAAGATAAAACTTCCTTCGCCATTGTTTGACTTATTAACACTCTACAAACATGAAAATTGAAAAACCTTCAAAGAAATGCGAATTATTTAACGCTTATTACGCGAACGCTTATTAATTCATTAATTCATGAATTAATGAATTAATTTGCGATAAAAGTCCAGTTGTCTCTCTCTCTCTCTCTATACAAAAATAATGAAACAAGAACGCCTTCGAGGTAAAAGTTAATAAAAATGGCTACGAAATTACCCGAAAGTTTAGGGTAAGTAAACAAACCAACTCTGATACCCAATTCCGATACAAAAAGAAAAAAAATCATCAAGTTAGAAGTTTTGCACTACACGACGAAGGGTTCTGTTCGACCTGCTTTATTTTTTATATAGTTTTGATATATTTAAAAGCAACATATTAATAACAATGGTTTTTTTGTTAAGTTATAATGTATCGATTTGACAGTCACAAAGTGTGTTAAATTTAAAAAGACAATCAATTAGTATATATTTTTTGTCATATTTATGATACTTGAATGCAAAAACAACTTCAGTGTTTTCTCATCAATAAAAAATAAACGAAATATACAATTTAACAATTGACCGCCCATATATTGACCAGATGATTTTCCATCTACCATTGCTGAACCCTAAAAGAAAAACTGAGCTCTTCGTAAACACGGAAAACGAAAAAGTAATTTGTCAAGTAAATCCTTACCGTCCTTTATTTGGTGGAAATAATGTATTTAATAGACAAAGACAAAAATAATGTGTTTAATAGTCAAAGACAAAAGTGTTACATGGCACAGACTAGGTATAGTAAGAAAAGCTCACATAAAGTACATGAATACATAATACTCACGCCTGTCACCCAGAAGGGTAGGCCAGGACCACCGATTTCTACATGCTACCGTCCTGAAACATTTCTACATGCTACCGTCCTGAAACATTTCTACATGCTACCGTCCTGAAACATTTCTACATGCTACCGTCCTGAAACATTTCTACATGCTACCGTCCTGAAACATTTCTACATGCTACCATCCTGAAACATTTCTACATGCTACCGTCCTGAAACATTTCTACATGCTACCGTCCTGAAACATTTCTACATACTACCGTCCTGAAACATTTCTACATTTCGCCACCCTGGTGATCTTCTTGTATCGATGCCCATACTCCTTCATATGAAGTAATATTTAATCAAAAGTAATGACAAATATATTCAGTAAAAAATACAATTTTTATTTTTTATATATTTTAAATTAGAGTCGTCTTTTTTATCACAATTGAAATCTTAGCGTTCAAATGAAAACTGCACTTAGTATTGGCAATCTTACCCTATATACAGTGACACAGCCCCCCCCCCCCCCAGATATAATAGACCAACTTATTGAATTGCGATAAGGCTGATTGTTGAAGAGCATAACTGTCTTCCAGTTGCGGAGGGATTATGACCGATCAGTCACAGAAACTTGTGACGTCATTAGCGAACAAGTTGAAAAAGTTTGAGCGAGTTGAAGGCAACTACTGATTGGTTGGGTTATAACATTGAGATGTACTTTTAGTTTTCGTGGCGACTGTACTTGGTAAAGTTAGAATATTTTGTGCAAAAAGGTTGTATTTTTATACGACTGCCCGAAAAAGAAGAGTGTTATGTTTTCAAGGTTCATGTTTGTGATTACTGATTTTAAACTGATAACGAAGTTGATGGTCGTGATTGTCGGCACTAGGCGGAACTTATGACACATTGTGATTAAAATACACTTGTACTTGTCCACTTTATATTATTATTACTTTTAACCTGACCGGTTTCGCTGTATAAGCATTTTCAAAGGTTTTATAGATATTAAAATTAAATAAGATGTTATTGTTGTTGTTCCCGTACAATCCAAATGTAAGGAAATTGTACATCTAATTTAATTTTAATACCTAAAAACCTTATACAGCGAAACCGGTCAGGTTAAAAGTAATAATAATATAAAGTGGACAAGTACAAATGTATTTTAATCACAATAAATTACAACATTTTTATTTATTTCATAGAGCCAAAAAAACTGGCACACTTTTCAGTAATAGCCTTGTATAGTTGACACCCCAAAACATTTTTAATATCTCTCGTTGATTTAATAAATTCTTTATGCATTGGCTTCTGTTTAAAAATATTTTAAAAAAATCTTCTCAAATTTTAAATTACTTATCCGTATTGAAATGTAACCGAAATATATTTTATTCAAGCGATTTTAACATTAATAACGTAATTATTAAAATTAAATTGATATTGCCTGCCAAATCTTAACAAGTTCCGAGAAACACCTTTTATTATTATAACATTATCAAGTAGAGTGTTATTAACGCTCGAAGGCGTACGCGACAAATTCCTCCTAGAGCCCAATTAGTACGTTTCGTAAACAACGAGTTTTCACGCAAAAATAAGCATCGTCGGCCACTCTATACAAAATTAGGGGGGGGACTAGGGAAGCGACTCCCATCCCCCTTCCAGCTGTCAATTAACGTGATTAATGGTAAGACCGAATATTGAAACGTTTACCCGATGCGAAAAGTATTATAAAGTGCCAGGAACCAGCCGGCTACCTCACCGGGTAACTCGCGACCAAACTTTTAATAAACTCACCTTTTTAAAATTGTTCACCATCCGTTAATGTTTCAGTCATTTTGAACGCTTCGCAAAATTTTCCCGAATAAAACATTTTGAGGTTATGAAGCTTTTTAATTAAATTATAAATTTAAATTAAACTGAGCCGGAGTTAGCTGAGGTTGATCTTTCCAGTACTCATTTTGTGTTTTAGGTACCTAAATTGTTTTAGGTACCTAAATTGTTTTAGGTACCTAAATTGTTTTAGGTACCTAAATTGTTTTAGGTACCTAAATTGTTTTAGGTACCTAAATTGCTCACAAGAAAGTCAGTTTTCAAACATATTTTAGAAAGAACATGATGATAAAGAAAACAACCGATACAGAACTACTTAAAGAACTGGAAAAGTCAATTGTCTGCCTAGCTGGCAGTGAAAATAGTCGCGCTTTAGAGCAACTGTTTTTTCCACTTGGCAACATTCAGACATTTTTATTGCCACACTTTACCACAATCAGCCGGATCATTAGCTAGTGAGCCGGCCTGCCAAATATCTTTACTTAGTTGTCACTATTTCACACCCTATACTTTGCGTTTAAAGTCTTGTACATTCCTTTTTTGGACGCATTTTCCCGCGGCGCGGAGTTGCCAAGTTTTTGTGTCGGACATTATGATAGTACGCCCGTTTTTGTAGCCGCAAATGTGTTGGCTATCTAGCCTTTTTTGCGCTGGCGACACTTAAATAAATGCTGATATCTCTCGAAAATAGAATTCGACGGAAGAAGAGATCGTTCAGGAATTAGGGAACGAAAACAAAACAAATAAGTCAGAAGCAGAGAATTTTCCCTTCCATTTGGAGGGCAATATTTTTCTAGAACATTTAATAAGAGTAAGACGCGAAATGGTAATTTGTATGGACCGCTCGATGTAAATTTTATGCAGGAATTTGTTTGGGGTGCTCCGCTAGAGATTTTTGGAGCGGACAAAATTTTTGCTTAGCCAACTGAAATTTTAACTGGCTCGGCAGATTTTGCGAGGGAAATTCGAATACTTAATGCTAACTTACTCGCGCCGACGTCGGTTCATTATACTTCATAATTTCGAGGGAAAAATTGAAGTCGTAAACCAAAAGAGTTGGATGTATGTATTGTATTGTATATGCACTTGTTTCTTTTTAGTTCTGATTCATGGTTTGGCGTTTGTCGTAGTATTTTTCGTTTTTAACAAATCTCTTTCGCTTTACCAGACTTTGTTTAGGTGTATTATTTTTATTTCTTAATTTTTTTTTTTAATAAAATAAATGTTTCGAAAATGAGTAATTTTTCTGAAACTAGCTTGGAATTGGCTTTTCGCTGATAGACGTCTGCCTTCACTAATCACTATAATATTCTCGATTTCAACAACACCAAACAAGAGTTTAACGCGTTAACCGACAAGTAAAAATGCCAATAAAAAAAAAACAAAGAGGAACTTGTTCAAATTAAACGAGTGCCATGAAACTCCGTTGTTCAAGCCCCGATTGTTTGAATCGAAGTTCTTATTCTCAGTCTGAATTAATGGATCGAGCCCCGCGAAGACAGTTGCTAACTTTAAAACTTACTCCCGTTTGATCCTTTCTTCCGTTTACTTTAACGTGTTACGACTTTGGGTCCTTTTGCTTTTACTTCTTATTTTTTTAACAAAATTAATCATCATGCCGCCAAGCGACTCGTCCATGTCCCTGGGAAAGGATATTTATTTACTATACTTTTAGGCACTTTCTAGGAGAGCGTTTCGATCTGAACAACAAAAAATAAACTAAAAAATAATACTAAAAGTATAGTAATAACTTGTTTAGGGCGAGCAGTTTTATGGTGATTTGTACCGTAATATTTTTCTGTGAATGAAGCCCTTATTCGGACTGTAATCAAAAAGATAGTTCTGCCTCCATGCCTACGAAATACCACTTGAATATCAAATCTATATAATTAGCATGCCCAATTAAGCTGTTATCAGTGAAAAGATATTTGATGAATGGAGTTTTATTTATCTTTTAACATATCTAGAATGTTTGATAAGTTAATTTCACCAGAAAGGTCTTTGGACTCCGCAAATTAGTTGGTTTTAGGGTAATAATAGTGGAAACAGTGAAACCCTTATTGGATCAGTTTGTTGTCCGTCTGTCGGTCCGTGTGTTGGAATTTTTTCTCAAAAATTGCTTGTGGCATCAATACTAAGGTCATAATTTAATAACCCAATAAAAATATTTCTAACCCTTTATAAAGTATTTTCATACTTAAAGTTCCACTAACTGAATGATTATCAAAATGTATAGAGTGCTTCAAACTGACCTACAATATTGAAATTTGACAGCAAGGGAGGACTTTATGCCCAAGTGAGAAAATATCAAAAAATCATTAACTTCAAATCCCGTGCAGAATAAATATAAACAAACTTATATATGCGGCTAATTTTATACAGTGTACTATGCAATTTCCCGCAAAATATAAGTTTGTCACTTAAACCCCATCATACTTAGAGAATCCCGATTTTTGAAATGGAATATTTTTCATAACAAAAATGTTTGTTATAGTTACTCCCTAGCCCGATAAGAATATCAGTTCTCATCAGTTCATAGATATTTGATACTTTTTAATTGTGGTTTTAAGTTCAAGTGCGTGACTGACGTTATCTGTCATTCTAATCAAGCTATAATGTACGGAGTAAAAGTACCTATAAATTTCAATAAACTACCTAAGGATGTTTTTTTTTCAAATATGGTAAACATCATTAAAAAAAATGCATTTTAATATTTAAATACGTGGGAGTAGCCTCAGGGACTAAGTTTAGTATATTTTGTTTCAATTTGTCATTCAATCACAAATAAGACATTGAGTGATGAGAAAACGATCGCTATGACAGAAGTCTTTCATTTTGAAACTTTCGTCTCGAATACCATCTTCAACATTAATAAATAAGTGACGAACAGAAAATTGATTCATTGTGTAAGCCAGTCATTATTACAAAGTTTATTTTAGCTTTTGTTTAAGTATACTGAATTACAAGTATATTTCCAAAATCAATTCAGATTTCAAAGTTATTATTTGAGTTGACGTCAATTCGAGGCAGTGTTACCAGATGAAAAATGTAAAATACAGTAGATTATTAGATAAAAGTGTCCTCATATAAAATCACCAAAAATTCCAAAAAAAAACAATGTTTCTATGAAAGCTCCGATGTCAAAATAGCATTGTTTGTATTAAAATTTACAAAATACAATTGTACGACATGAAAATACATTATTATTAATCATTTGGTAACATTGACTCGAGGCAAAATGCCTAATTCAAGGCTTCTGAACCGTTTGTGTTAGATTAAATTTTTATGATTACATAAGTATTCACCTAAAATTAAGGCTTTAATTATTAAATTATTGTGTTAAATCTTTTAGTTTAAACATTAAAATACGCTTTGAGCTAAAATTATAAGTAGCTAAGCTTATAGGTCAAACGCAAAAAGGTCAGAACTTACTTGGCACAATTAATATTAACCACCATTTGCGTACAATGAGGTCGCCTAAATAGAGCCAATTGTCGAAATCAGATTTCATTTACTCTAACCGAGAGTCATCAAGACCAATCTAGGATTAGTAACTATAATATCAGGGGCTCTCAACCTTTGAGGCAAGATTACTCTTTAGTTATTTACTTATTTTTTACATTATCTCCGAAAATAGGTACCTAATTAGTTTTAGAATCCTCAAAAAAAGTTTCTTCAATATTGTCAACTAGTGCAGGGCCAAAAAATAATTATTTTTGCATACTCTGACCACATTAAATTCGTTATTTTTTTCAGTGCAAATTTCCTATGTTGTCCAAACAAGTTGATTTATCCGTTCTAGAGAAAAGTGAGTTGAGCTTGATACTAAGCTTTTATATAAACAGCTATTCTCGATATATTAGTCAGATTGCGCCTGACTAGTGCCAAATTGAGAACCGTCGCGTAATCCTGTTTGCCTCCGAAGAAACTGTTTGTTTACACTGAAACTGTTCAGGCAAGATCGGACCTCTATGTATCGTGAGTAGGTGGTTCTATTAAGTATATTCCATTCAAATAAAATATCAAAAATGTATAGCTCGACTATTTCAGGGGTAAAAACTGACATAAAAGTCTTGCAATTACCCCGTAGTAAACTTATTGACCCCAAGACACATCTTCCCAAGGGTTGGCAACCGCTGCTTTAGTAACAGTGGTTTCCTGTTATACACTTTTTAAGTGTCATATCGTTCTCGGCCATTATTAGACACTTCCTC
The DNA here is from genome assembly GCA_934047225.1 of Ypsolopha sequella. Classification (NCBI taxonomy): domain Eukaryota; kingdom Metazoa; phylum Arthropoda; class Insecta; order Lepidoptera; family Ypsolophidae; genus Ypsolopha; species Ypsolopha sequella. The sequence continues at coordinate 1,968,808 of OW204002.1, read as the reverse complement.
ATTAGTTGATTTGCTATTATTTTTCATAGTGGCCACTTGACGAAGGTGGCTGTTTTGTAATTAAAGGGAGGCTTAGAATATGTTTTATATTTATAACTAGCCTTTCGCCCGCGGCACTGACCACGTTTATTCAATCTTTGCCCCGTTTTCAGCTAGGTGGTTATTTAATCACCAGTGGTTATTCATATTTTATTTATTTTATTGGTTTTTGGAGGTAAAGACATAAAAAAATGACGGTAAAAAAGTTTCTTTTTACATGAAAGCAAAAGCAAATTAAAAAGCTTTTAATTTTTCTTTTAGAGAAAATAAAATCAACAACTTCCCTTAAAATCGCAAGTATAAAAGGCGGTAGAAATAAATCTACAACGTACAGTGGCGTGCACAGAACTTTTTGCTGGAAAAGCAAGCAATTGGTCAAGAATAACAATAAAAAAAATATGAAAAAATTTAAATATCACTTTGAAAAAAAAAAGTTTGTATAGGAAATTTTCACTCTAGGGTAGACATTGTCTACCCTGGCTTCATACAATTTTTTTTTTTCAAAGTGATATTAAAATTTTTTCATTTTTTTTTTATTGTTGTTCTTGACCAATTGTTTGCTTTTCCAGCAAAAAGTTCTGTGCACGCCACTGAGTCAACGTACAAGTACAGATGAAAGTTTCTCAACTTCAACGAGAATAGAACAGTTGATAATTATTGCTTTATTCTTAGAAAGTCCGGTGGGAGAGTACAGTAAGCCACGAGGATACCTATTTTTAATTTTCTTCTACCCAAAAATTTGAAAGTCATGAACGCATTGTGTAGATGTCGTAGAATTGACCATTTCATGTGGCCTTATTGGCTATATCATCAATTCTGTTAAAACTACAGGAGTTCTTTGCTCTGCTTCGCCCGCCTCCTGAAGATATGATCACCAGCAATCACGCACCTATTTTTGATTATATTTTGAAAATGTATTGCTCAATAAATGTACAAAATTGTGGTCCTAATGCATAGACCATTCTCTACCAGTCAACCCACAGAGGGTACAAGACATAAAAGTACGTGCAGAAAAGAGAGAAAAGAATCTGAACAAAAACAAATTAATTGAATATCTTACTCTGAGTTTTGAAAAAAAAAAAAGAATTTAAATTTTATATTTAAGATATAATACATAAATAAAAATAATTTATATACATAAAACTACGTACGTACCTAAATATAAATAATTACAAATTTTTAAAAGTATAAGTACATTGTAATAAATACATACAGTGACTGCGAAAAACAACAAATTTGAAAGAAAGTGATCATAATTTTTGTTTTTTGGATACGTAGGTATATGTTGGAACTTTCAAAAATCTCTTGATTATCAATTCATGCAATGGGAAATTTTATGATATGTGCACGATATATGTAGATATATGACATGACATCAATATCACAATTCATTTTGACGAATTAAACATATACCGGATAGATACCATATAAATAGGTAACTTTAAAAAATATACCAGTTCTACACCACCTTGTAACATGTATCCTATAAGTACTATTAAGTACACCACATCAAATTACTATTACTAAAACAAACGCACGCAATAAAAAACACACTAATTCTATTAAAATGCATTCACTCAATGTGAATGCAAGAATACAAGAAACATTTTGTGTATAATTTTGATATCTCTTACGTTACAATAATATGGATGAAGTATATTCATTGTGTTTTTTAAACAACTGACTTATTTGTGTTTTCAATAAAGATAACTGAGCTCTGATGGCAATAAATTAAATGAAAAGATCAAAAACTGAAATTTTCTGAGTAATCGTTAAATATATTTGAGAGAAAATGAGGTCTGTGGATACGATAAAATGTTTAAAGGATAAATGGAAAAGAAAATAATAATACAGATGAAAAGAAAAAAGAATAAAACACAGAAGGGTTAAATGAAAGGGGATAAAGCCTGCATTGAATATCAGACAATCAGAAAAGGTTGTGGTCTTGATATAAGTATCATTATATTTTACAATAACTGAATAAATCTACTGCCGATTTTTGAACTTAAATTGAAATAAAGTATAAGAATGTTGCAGAAAATCTTGTAGACTAAGATTTGGTAAAAAAAACGAGCTTCATAATGTTATGAATCGACTATCCTTGTACTTTAATAAAGATTCTCATCAGAAACACAGAATACAATACAGAAGTCAACGTTTTTAAAACACATTAAGATTTGGATTATAAAACCTGTAAAGACAGACCAAAAGTTTGCTAATAAGGTTCCCGTTACCAAAAGGACCCTACAAAGTATCAAGATTTTACGATAATATTTCATTAGCCTATCACAAAAAGCAAGCTCTGGTACATAATGAAATTATTCGCTGGCTTCTCTCCAGTTGTTTTAAAAGTAAAAGGAAAATATTTTCACAGCACTTTATCAGTTTTCTTCTTTATGCCGCTTCCCAGCATTATAAATTAAAGTTATAAAGAAGGAGTTGTAAAAGAGGCTATAGCCGAGTTGGTTTCAGAGCTGAGTGAATAAAGTTATGTAAAATTTAGTGTTATGGTTAGTCTGAGAACCGTATTAAAGTTTGCAGGTAGTTCCAACGTTAGAACAACCGTTAAAGGAGTTAATATGAATTATGTTGGGAACTGGCAATTTAAGGGTCAATTATTCTGCAATTTTGTAATAAAAGCCTTGAAAAAATACAAAGCCCAAAAATAACTCTCAGCTAACAAAAAAAAAATACATTCAGAAAAAGATTTTTAAAAACAAAAACAGTTCTTATGGTAATATTAAAATAATTAAACTATATAATTAAATTTTGATAAGCATTAAATTAATTAAATTTACGTGAATTTAGGAATTTTAAGCTAAATTCAATACTTTGGTAAATCCAGTTACTACAAAGCTAAGACTATAATGTAAAAAAAAACAGCTTTTCCACAGATGGATATTAGATTCTGGGTGCTTTTTTGTGCTTTCATTACAACACCGTCGAATAGATCCTTAACTTACTATTAAAAGGATCAAGTGAGGGGTATAAAAGCAAAAACGGCACTGTCCATTTTGGATCAAAATGGACTATGAATGCCATCTAGTGCAGACACTGGAAACTAGTATAGCCATTGCTTGAGTTTACATGCAATGTAGGCACTGTCCCATAGAAAAACGACATTAAGCATGGAGTTGAGAAGCAAAAATGACACTGTCCAACAACATTTAGATGCAAAGGCAGCTTAGTCCATTTCAGCCAATGAGGACGCTCCATTTCCAGTAGAACAATATGGTTGCTGTGCTTGTTTTAATGGAAGACCTTGTTGATTATCTCACAGTTTTAAATGGTTTTAAAATGTTTAAAGGTGTTTAAAAACATTAAAATGGAGGTGAATGTAGCTCAAGTAGATCTGAAACAAGCTAGGGAAAGACCAAGGAATCCCACAAATTGGGATCGAGCAAAGAAAAAGGTAGAAAGGTTGGTACGTCTTTCCGTATGAATTTGTAAAGACAACAAAACAAGTTTGATAGCAGATATTATTCTTTAATATTTTCAAGCTCAAAAATTTACTCATTAATATAAATAAAATATGTGTGTGTTTTATCTGGCTGTGGGACGCATACATGATGTTGATTTTGTTATGTTTTTACCAAAATGGTAGACGTAAAACGCCGTTATCGATCATCAAGCTATGAATTATTTTTTGTTTTTATTTTTAGGTGATTTTATTCTATTTTATGACTGAATATAAAAACTGACTAATAAAAGTATTAATAACACATGACACTTTTTATTTCCTATAATTAAGTATGTACCGACTTTTATGCTGACTATACTATATCCCCATTCCAATGTGACCGTGCTTAGATGCAAATATGGCACTGTCCTTGTACTTAAATGCAAATCTGGCACTGACCACTGTTGAAAAGCACAATTGGCATTGTCCTTCAATATTTTCAATAAAATTCAAAAATGTTCAATGTGGACCAGCAATATTTTCATTTATTTACTTATAGAAAACTCAAGGGACTGTAACAAGCGTGTTTTATCGGACAAAACATGATTAAAAGATGATGAGATTGTTTTTCGCTTATTTGACTTTGTGGCTTGCAGTGGACAGTGCCGCTTTTGCTTTTATACCCCTCAAGTAATTGAAGCCAATCAAGGGAAATATTGATTTGGAATCGTTATTTATAGGGAAAGATAAGTGCTGTTACTGAAAGCGCGGACATTTTCTTTTATGAAATTTCGAAAGAAAATTATTTACCATACGTGGCTTACTTCTTTCTTAATAAAATATTTTTATAAACACAGTCTCCGATATAAGCATTGTTCAAAAGTGAGCTTGGATCGAAAACCGCCTCTGTGGCCGAGTGGTTCAGCGTGCGCCTGCTAATCCAAAGTTCGTGGGTTCAATCCCGCGGTAATTTGTGTCCGATCTGCGTACTTTGATAGGCATTAAGCTGTTGGTCCATTTGTGCCTAGCACGACGATAGAGCTTACAACCCATCACGTGTGGGACATAATATTGTCTGTGAAAAGCGGGTTACCAGTGTGGATTGGGAATTGCATTACACCGTTCACACTCGGTAATCCCTGACATCCCCTCGTGTACTCATGTCCTGATGATGTGCTTTGATATAAAAAAAAAAATTTCATGCGTAGGAAAGGATTTAATTTTTTTTTTTACATATATTCGACTTACGATAGGCTATAACTGTACCTAAGAAAAGCGTCGATAACACCTAGGGTGAAACGCGTTCACACAGAAACTGTGAGAGGGACAGCAACCTTCCAGGGACTTCCTTAAAAATCTACGGAAGTCGGTAACGGAAAGGCTGATATCACGCAACTGCCTGTCCCACACTTACAGCGCTTCTCAACATTACAGACAAATTCTCATTTACACCCAGCAAGTTAAATAACGAGCGTTTTAAGAGAACCACTAACTTATGCGAAAGCACGTACGAACCGGAGAGACGAACAATATAAACCGAGGACATAAGAGAATAGCCTTTGAAGAGGCTGTATTGAATAAATCTTTTAATCTTCTTATACAATTTTATCGTGATCGGCTGAGTAGAGGCGATGTTGTCGTTTTGGTCTACGGCGATTTTTATTAGGGTTCCATCGACAACTTGTTTTTTTTTTCGTTTGGCGTATATTTTGCTACTTTACCTGCAGCTATGTTCTTGTATCCTCGACGGAAAAATATCTGTTTACACCATAAATATGACAAATACTAAAATTTTAAAACAAATCTCATGTTTAAATGGCGTCTTAAATGAATCAATATTACAAAAAAAACAAGGTCATATGAGATAAATAAATTTGTTGTTTATTAATAATACAATACAATATGATAGTTTCTAGGATGTCTACCAAATATTTTTTGTAAAAAAGCAAATCCAGAAAAAACAACGTTGTACAAAATGTATCAATTTGTTATTGAAACAGAAGTGAGTAATTGTAAAAGATATAATCATAGAGTTTAATAAATAAGCCCGAAGACAGACGCAACTCCCCAATTGAACTATAAAAATGTATTATTCAACTGAATTAATCTTCTTGGCGCCGCCAATCTCTAATCAAACACAAAAATTTTATTAAAGTCTTTATTACAATAAGGATAAGTTTGAAAATAGAACGGCACTTCACATGACTCGATATCTTGAACCGGATTTTCAAGTTATAATAGCAATTACAGTATTAATGACATACAAAAGCAACTGGTCGATTAATAGTTTTTAACTTCTTGCCCACCTTCTTATTTGTTTGTAATTTATTAACCCTTTCAGCACACGTAATCTGTGGCACAAGCCATATTTCTGAGTCTGCGTCCCTTGGCAGTTGTTCGGCTTGAGCAAAGTGTATATGTATATTATATTATGTTTATATTATACATGAGTCTATATGTATACTAAGTATTATGCAGTCTCATATTCAAAGATAAAAATAGTCAATATTTATTCAGAATTTATTTTTAGGATGTACATTATATTTTTTATTAAATAATTTGATTGTAGAATTGGTTTATTTATTTATTTTTATTGTATTTATCTAATATTTTTTATTATTTGAAACAGAAATAATACTTAAATAACATTAAAAACCTATATACAAAATAAAACTTGCCTAAAACAAAACATTAACCTTAAAAACTCTTATAAAACCTATTCCTATTAAAAGAAAACTAAACTAAATACAAAATCCTATCTAGATCGCCACCGTCATGTGAAAGGGTACCTAGAAGGCTGGTAGCGTTTCCTCTTTGAATGGCATGACTGATTCTCTGAACAAAATTTTCTAATTTGTACATGAATATTGAATATATAATATAGGTATATACCCTAATTTTTATTTATTTATTTGGTTGACTCTTCAATATTAAAACATTAAAAATAAGTTTTTACTCGATATATTTCGACCCACGGCATGGGGCCATCAACCGAATGGAAAAAAATATTGACAAATAAGTTATATAAAATAAAACGTAAAGCCTGACACCTGTTAACAATTTTTAGTAACTTTTTTCTAAATACATAGGTTTCTCTACAGATGGTGCTGAATACTTCTGTTTCTATTTATTTATTTATTTTTATTTATTTCTATTTATTACCATTTTTAATTAATAATTTTAAATTACATACAATACAATATAACATTTTTATTCAAAGGGAAAAACTGAGTAACATTTTAATACAACATTCAATTTCTTTATCGTTGCTTTGTTTTTAGAATATAATTTTATTGTTATTTTCATAATTTTTATTTCATAATTATTCAATTAAATTTTTTAAATATTTGTAACCAATATAAATTGAAAGGTAAGCTTATTTATGTCAAGCAACATTACTCCTATCAAACGAGAATATCCTTAAAGATAAAATAAAAAAAAAAAAAAAAAAAAAAAAAAAAAAAAGTGTCTTTAAAAAAACATCAATCAAAGTACCAACCGAGCGACATCAGGGTCTATTAGAAAGATCTTTCCGATGTAAAAAACGTAATTGATGAAGACAGCTACCTGGAACAGGCTCCCGGAGTATCAGTATAAAATAATAAATTGTGGTACAAAATTACTAGATTCCAGACTGGTATATTGTGATTAAATACACCTGCTATTTTTAAATAGTTGGGAGGAGCGTAAGCTGCTAATGTGTGTAAGAACTGTTAAAGTGATTCTAAAAACTCTATTTTCTTAATATTTGTTTTTAACTAAAAAATTATTAATTATTTCATGTTTTGATTTCAGAAAAATTTTAAAGTCTTATTTTTACTTCTGAATATAAATGTATATTTAAAGATATATTAGTTTTATCATCATTGGATGATATAAAAGTACTTTTACAATAACAAATACATTTCTGTATTTTGGAGATTAATAAAAAAATGCCATGAATGACATCAAATATAAACGCTCCCTTAAAGGCAGTTAAAAAACAAGAAAGATGAAGATGACATTAATTTAATACACACCTTAATTTGATTGAAATGATAACTAAATAAATAAAAGAAATACCTATCATGAAACAACTTACTCAAACCCAACCGTAAAAATGTTCGAAGACTTATTTAAAACAGATAGAAGATTTATCAAAATGCTAGTTCCATTTATAGGTGACTGCCAAGAACTGTAGCTTACATAGCAGACCGTATGATGTATTGTTCTAATAGATCCATATCAAAATATGTTGCTTTGCATGTCATATAGACCGATTCACATAATAATAACACATCGCATATTTTATCTTTTCTATAGCAAAGAAATTCTACGTTTAGAATACTTTATACATCCATTGTGTCCGATTGGAATGTCTTATACAAAATTTACTGCGAAAAGGAAGTTATTTATATAACAGTTTTAAGTTTTATAAAGATCAAATAAAGAGCTCGAGCGACAATTGATCTTAAGGCGAGGGTATTTTTGTTTTCTCGGATAAACGTCGTATTTTTTTGCGTTTTATTTGTAAAGAAAAAGGTTATAAATTTGAAAAATATGTACTTGTCAAATTTCACTCTTTGATCTTAATATTTCGGCCGTTTGATATACGATTACTTGCATTATCCTGCATCCAAAAAAAATAGGCCTGAACTATGAACCTCTAATACCTTGAGAACGTGACTTTTCTAAGCGGCCTGCTTACATTGAGCATGATAGACAAGTATAAAATGAAAACGTTGAAGCATGAGAGAATTATCTGAATACGCTCGTCTTAAACACTTTTTGATGTAATATCAACACCCCGTTAGTTAAAAAGTATTTTTCAAGCTACGCGATACTGCTTGCATTGAGTTTTTTTCTTCATCCCAGTTTGTAGACCGCCCCCATGCTCAGCACAATAAAACTCTGTGGCCTTATCTACTGTTTTCGTTTTTTTTCAACCGCTACTGCGCTTTACATGTGCTTCTTTTTACCCGGCGCTCTGTCTTTCACAATTGATTTCTTTTTTGTTTTATCGTTGACGTTAAAGATTTACGAGGTTAAGATTTCGTTTTTTGGAGTACTTGTGTATAGAAGACACATTTGTTTCCTCTTCGTACGTCCTCTTTATTTTTTTAATCAATCGCGCTTCTTTTATGTAGGCTTGATGAAACACTGCCTGTGTTTTATTGATGGCTTATTTCAACGGTTTTGTTTGCTTAGCGATTTCCGCAATCCAATCAATTTGAGAATGACAACTTATGCCTTTTTATTTCTGGCCTGTTTGCTTTAAAACACGTGACTTTCTTAAATAGAAAAGATATTATATAATCAACTATTAAATACACTTTTAAGCAGCGAAAGCTCCGACGGCAGGAACCTGGAATTTTAATTTCAATTTGTAGGTACCTACTGCCGTTTTTCGCACATAAGTGCATCATTTTCAATGAAAAGTGGGTGTACCAAGTATAGACTGGGACATGCATTTCACTCGATTACATCTCTGACACCCACGTTATGTATTTGTTTGTTTTGTTTTGTTTTCAGTTTTACTTACTGATGCTGAATGAAAACACTTCTTAGTAACTTGCATGCCCTAAAAGCGTGTATGGGCCTGAAGTAAAGTAAGGCTCAACCATAATGGTGGGATGTAAAAATAGTCGGAGAAAAGTGGGCGTACGAATGCTGACTGTTACAGTGAAAGTTCACACTTTGTCACTCTTCGGGGATATATGTATGTATACGTATGTACATATTTAATACACTTTTAGATATGTTTGCAGAATGTTCATATCTTCGAAACATTTTATTTACACAAGTGTCTACACAAGTATTTGCAGAGTTGAATTTTTATATGCAACAGATGTGCCTCCATTTACTAAATTGCAATATTTTATCACCGACTACCGCCATTTTAGGGTTCTCTGTGAAAAGAAACCCAATTATGAGAAGTTCTTTTATGCCTTGCGTAATTGTATGTTATTATTTTATTTTAAAGCACGTTCATATAAGGTTGTTTGTATGTGTACCTACGTACGTGTATGCAACATTTTAAAATTACAATACATCAACACGACATAAATCCGCGAGGGGGTGTCAGAGGTGTTTCCGAGTCTGTATTGTGAAATGCAAGGTACAGTCTGCTCTTTCGCTCTACGTTTTATTACCGAAGATTAGTACGTCTAAGCGTCATGGGTCAAAAAACACAACAAGACGCAAATATGCTCCTACGGAATTTGAACACGCGACCTCCGGATTAGTAACCGAGTACAGAGTAACTGAACCACAGAGGCGGTAAAATGATTACTATTGTAAGAACTATCTGACGAAAATACCAATAAAAAAAATATTTTACATGAAAATCTTTTCAATGCAAATGCTCGTGAAGGCCCACTTTTTATGCATCAAAACCGAACAGAAAGTTGATTATTTTGCCCTAGGGCTTTATTATTTTTTTTTTATTTTTTATTTAGTTACAATGGTTGGCTAACCTGCAACTTTTCCTGTGTACCATAAATTTTATACTTTTTTTTCCACTGTTTAACGGCTCTGGATACAGTCCTTTTGAGCCAATCATAAATTAAAGTTCACAAGATTATATTTGTTTTATTTCCTCACACTATGCATTGAAAAACGTAGTATGATACACGGGTGTAAGAGCAATAATTTACTCGGTTACGTTTAAAACACGAGCGTCCTCGTAATTTATTCCTTTTCGCCCTTGTAGCATAAACTACTATTGCTGATATGACGAACTTAATTAATTTTAAAACCATATTAAATGCGATCAAGCATTTAGGTGATTCTGAAAACTTTAAGTGCTGTCAAAAGTATCATAAAATAAGGTAAAAAAATCTGAATTCCTTTACAAAAAAAAAAGTATATACATATATATATTATAATATTGTATTTTACCCGAAGTCTTCAATAGCATATTCTTCCTACATATTAGCATCAAGAAATTACGGCGAAGCCATAAACAACCGAAGCTAAAACAGGTAATAGGCAAAGTACATAAAACATCTATATAAAACATGTTAACCATTGAGTAATGGCTGTTTAAACAAATTTCATAGCCACCGTTCCGTCATTACAAAGATTACCATTTCATTACGTAAAGGCACTGTCAAACGTCACCCAATGACACGAGTTTGTTAAAAGTCTACAAGCAACTAATTATTGAATCGCCAGTTTCTTTTTATCGCACTCGCGTTTCAACTATAATTTTTACTGTTACAGTGCAATATGTCCTTTAAACTCTTTTATTAAGAGGATAGGTTCCGCTTGCATATTACCCTGTTACTCCATGCGGAAAGACCCGCAATGCGAAAGGGACGGATCCTGGAAAAAAGTCAAAATGACAACATTTTTCACTAATTTTATTATTAAAAAAAACAATGTTACTATGAAATATCTGACCTGTTAAAAGTTTAATAAAGTTTATACAGAATTTAATCCATAAATAATATAAACGGGTTTTTGCTATAATAATCTTAAACCTCGACATGAAAACTTTTTTTAGAGCCATCTTTGGTATTTTATTTATCAATATTGGAATGGCTTCTGAGGACTCAGTTAACTGTGTTAACTGTCTGTATAGATTTTAAGCTTAGATTTAAATTAGTTTATGTGTATGTTTGGATTGTTAATATTGACTAGTTTTTTGTAATTTCTTAATGTTAAATTTAAAATGTTAAAAATTAATGTTTTCTGATAATGCTGTGTTCACCTGTCATTGATGGCAACACCAGAACAAGGCCCAATGTATATATATTTATGTTGTTTGTGTTGACATTGTTGGTGTACCTTTTTTTTTTTTTTTTTATAAATAAATAAATAGACTCTGTTTCGATATAAGTGTGTATTATATTCCCGGATGAAATATATTTTTTTCTTTTTTACGTAGTATTGTTAGATTCTTCAAACCAGGAAGAATAACATATGGTTTTGCGGAAACTATATATATAACGTTCTATACATAAACGAAAACTACGAGTAGGTACCTGAATCAAAAGCCGCTAAGTAAATCTCATTTGAGAAGCCAATATTATACGCATTATACTTGTCTATCCTTTTCAGTGGAAGCGGGCCGCTCAGAAATCTCACGATTTCAAGGTGTTTTTTGTGTTGTTTTGGCATTTGAGGGATTCGTTTTTAATATGACGGCCATTTCGTGTTAAATTTTGTACGACGTTTATTTTAGTATAAGTTTTAGTGTCTAAAACCTAATATAACTCAAATGAAATGATATTTAGATCATAGTTTAGACGTATCTTTGCGATTTTATTGGAAGCAGGAAAGTGCAAGCAATCATGTAGTGAACGGCCGAAATATTATGACCAAAAACTGAATTATCACATATTTGCTAACATCTTTTTATCACAATTTCACGGTTTAAAATGAATATGAAAAGCGACTAAATCGGGAGAACCCCGCCTTAAGGAGATAAACGTGACATTAACTTATAAACCCTAATTTACACTGAAGAGTCGGTAAGTGCTCCTGTACCAAGGTTCGATGACCCTTTTTGTAAAATTGGTAATTTTAATTTCTTTCCCTAAAAATTTAAGTCAATCCCAACCCCGAGTCGATAAATATGAAAGGTCAACATTTTATTTTGTGAAATTTGCAAAAGCGTTATTGATCCATGATGCTGATCACTTACCAAGCCTGCAGTATGAATTTGCCGGCATAAATGAATGTCACCTTATAGTAGAACTTTTAATTATTTCCTTTGAACTTGTGCTCAAATGTATCGAAGTATATGTATATTGTTTTTGTAATTTACATAGACACTTCTACCATACTAGTCCTTAAAAATGCCTTTAAGGCGAATGGATACGCCAACTGCAATTTGGATCTGTCTTTGAAGGCCTACTCCTCCCACACGGGTGGTCCAAAAACTTTCATAAAAATATATGATAGGCATTATAGAGTCAAAAATAAATTTTAAGTTTCATAAACTGTTTTTCTATTGTAAGTTTTGATAAAAAAAATCGAAAGTCATCGAAAGTTTCACATGATTAACACAAAAATTCTCTTACTCCTTCCAAACACCTAAAGCGATTTTAATCATCATTTCACCAAATTATAGGAAATTTTTAGATCTAAAAAATTTAAGTTCAAAATTTTTTTTCCGTTCATGGCGTCCATGTGAAAAGTATTATTTTCTCCTATTTTGCGCTAGCCGGAGACGCAGTGGTTGTCGTAACAGCCACTTTTCAAGGCACGCTGAAATTAACATTATTTCAATGTCGTTTTCGTTGATATTTGTACCAACACACATCGAGTTGCTAATTTAGCGTGGTCATACGCCTTAAAAAAAAAGCAAATCAAAGAATGTAGGTTACCATTAGCAACAAAATATTATTATTATTTACGCCCTTTTAATAATAATTGGCTAATAAATAAAATATGGAAGGAAAACTTATTAAAATCAATATCTTCCTGTTTACCCATAAAGTGGTTTTGTTTACATAATTTGTAAGATCATTATGGTCTATAAAAGTAGGAATATTTAAATATCACACATACTATAAAACTGTCCTTACTTAACTTGTAGTAATATATAAATAGGTTGTCATAATATATACATATAAATAGGTTGTGATACTATATATGTATAAATAGGTTGGTTAGAAAACCGACTCTCAAGACTTTCATTTTAATAAAGTCTTAATTTTTTTCTAAAGTAATTAAGCTTCTGTTCTTAACGCTTAAATTCTATTTTTCAATGAATTAAAATTAGTTCTGACAGCACTTAAAATTAAGGCCTTTCTGCAAAAACTACATATTCAAGAATTTGCCAAAAAGTACTGCGAATAAAGAGCTTGTCAAAATGGACTAATAAATGTTGAGTCGAAAAACATGTGTTTGGATCGTAGCAGATATCTGCCCCAGTCTGTGTGTATGTGAAAGCAAAGTCAGATATTTATATGTCATAAATTAGTCATACTAAACTACCACTCCCTGCATGATTTTCATTTCGCGTCATCCTCTTTACCGTACAATAATATTCATATATTGTTGCGCAATTTGTCCATGAAAAGGACACTTCCCCTACAGAAGTAAACAATCTGATATCTCTTACTTTGAAGTCCTCAAACCTTTTCTAGATCAAATAATTATTTAAAAAAAGATAAGGGGACGCGTGTGCAACACTGCGCCAATATTTGCACCAACAGTATTTTCTTTCAGCCACTTGTGTCGACATCAAAATAAAGAGACCGCGCCGCTCGACAAACAGATTTGATAAAACTAATGCCAGTAATACCGCCTAGTTCATTTTGATTTCAACAAGGCACTTATTTTATATCGCCGCGTCTCTGGTCTGACCGTCTAAGTCGGAGGTCGCGTGTTTTGGAGGGCATATCCATATTATGTGCACTAAGTTACAGCTTAGCATCACGCTGGAACCTAAAAATCGCCCATTAAATTTATTAGTTAAGTTAGTTTAATTTATTTTAATTATTAACTGGACACGTCTAACTGGACACGTCTAACTGGACACGTCTAACTGGACACGTCTAACTGGACACGTCTAACTGGACACGTCTAACTGGACACGTCTAACTGGACACGTCTAACTGGACACGTCTAACTGGACACGTCTAACTGGACACGTCTAACTGGACACGTCTAACTACATAATGCTGTACCAAAAGATAAATAAACTGTACTGCATTGAATATTTAATGCTTATTTATAACTAAATAATTATGACATACCTACGTCATAATTGGCTGCTATAGTTTTATGCAAATTGAGGAAAATAATAGACTCATAAACTTTTCAATCAAGATTGGATATAAAATACGCTTGGCAAGCAAGAACCGGTCTTCTTGTGTGTCACATGTACACTCGCCTGCAGTTAAAGCTACCTAATTTTATATGTTACACATAAAGAACTGCTATTGGTTAGGTCAACGTGCATACAATCTTACCTACCTATTATTACATAGATCTCTCTCAGGTGAGTATAGATCTGTATCTTTTAGACGGTTCTGGTATAATTCTTGAGGTTGTTCCACATGCACCTACACGTAATATTGTTTCATAAAACTATCTTCCATATTGTTTAAATCCTGCGACATGCACTTTTATTAAAACTAAAGGTTTAAATATGTAAATACCTACACTAAACACTCGTATTACAAATGATACTAAAGTATAACTTGTCTTGGCATAAAAGCATGTTGAAGAAGTTAACAAAGTAGTCAACAAAATTACAAATGGAGATAAGAAACATAGAGATTATTCACACGCTTTTATGACTTTTAAAGAACAACAACAGCTAAGCTTTATAAATTACATACATAAAGAATTTGTTAACAATATTACCATAAGTACCCGTACACTAAGTTTATAATAAAAGTGGCTTATGAATAAGGAAATGTTAAATCATAAGCAAGAAGATTATACATAAAATCGACCAAGCAAAGAAATTTGAGGCAGGTAGAAGTCTGAAAACAACACATGGTATTTTTTTGTTAAACCGAACGGAAATTCCATCCATTAACCATTAAAAGGAAGTGGGGCTTAAAGACAAAAAGGTAGATAAAAAGTGAAATACAATAAAGAAAGATACTAAATTATCTAAAGATGATAATGAAATAATAGAAGTAGTAAAACTCAAAGCAGATAAAAAGGTTGATAGTAAAAACTACGATTTGGTAAGCGAGTAAATGAAAGTTGGATAGCTTTCTTTTTTAAAACGACTACAACTCCTTTAGAGGTCATTGAAGGAAGGAGATAACGAAAATAGACAATTTTATGTGCGTTGGAAGAGGCGTGCCAAATGTGGAATTTGGCGCAATCTCGAGAATAGTGCAGTTGTAATTGGGAATAAAATTTGGCGAAAATCGTGTGTCTATTTGGAGCGAGGTTAGTAAAAGTAGTTGCACTTACCCCGAATGAAGACATATATCTTATTAATTATGTACGTTGTACTATTTACCTGAAAGTAAAAAAATAACGTCATAAAGTAGCTCAAAACCACTTAAAACTTTTTTCATCAGCTGTTTAAGCAAAATTGCAACCACTAGAATTTTTTTCAACACACACTTTACCATTAAACAGATGTTCAACACAACTGGAGCACTTGAGATAAGGCAGCCAAAACCGGGTGTATAACAAAATCGAAGTGGAACAAATGCAACAAAATCAACATTTACGGAACATATGTAAGTATGTTTTTACGTTCGTATCTAACGCAGCAATAGCCGATATGAACGACAGAACTCAGTTTATGCACATGGTTTATTCCACTTTGATGTTTTACATCTCAACATTGTATTTGATTTGTTAGTTGTATCTCTTAGCACATCCCTAGTCGTAATACATAAAATAGATGATGAAGTATACTGATCACACATTGAGAAATTACTAAAATATATATAATTCCCATAGCTTCATTCCTAAGACATTTTCTTTTTTCATTTTTTTTTTAGTTAAATCACAGACATGTCGACTGTTCACTGAGATTAGTTGGTTCTCTATTATTTTAATTTTATAATTTCTTCTCTTCCAGAGTCCTAATGATTTAATCGAGAGCTTTACCGACAGAGTTGTTCAACATTTATTGTCACTGTTATTTTGTGACATATCAGGAAGGGAATATTTTGTTGAGTAAGTTTATTTTTGGTATCAATTCCTTCAGTAGAAATTATATTAGTAATTAAATTAAATAAACAGAAATTGTTACATTATTTTCAAAATCAGTTAAATAAACGATTAATTTTAATCGTATATCTGAAATATGAACTGATTCAGGTGAACATTTATGAAAAACATATTTTAGTCACAATTGATTGATAATTATTACTCTAAATACAGCATGTATCAAGGTGTTTGTCTGATAAATAAGACTTTCAAGAGCATAAAGCAAGACTTCAAAATCACTTATCAATTTATATAAAATATACATAAATTTACATGTAATAATATAATATATATACAATTAAAAGCATGATATCGTTTCAATTTCAAAGACAGATCTTTTCGAATGTGACTTTTCAGCCTAGGTAGAATTATTGCATGAAAAATATTCAGTTCAGAATAGCCTTATTTCTTAAAATAGCCTTCACAAATTTACATTAATTTCGTAGGGTTTGGATTTAGAACCTCTTCTTTTAAGTTATATATCTTATATCTTATAATACCTTCATTTCATAATAAATCATGATAATTTCATTGAACCAAGTATTTTATATGATTTGAAGCTGGGCTGGCCAATGCATGACCGAAAATCCCAACCCAAGGGATGCCATAATGTAGAATAATGAATAAAAAATAAACCCTTAGCGTTAGATTAGAAACCCCCACCACTATCGCATCGGCTACACGTGGTTGTTTATTTATAATATCGCACTGCGCAGGAGCAAGCGCGTGGTGAGCTGCGCGTGCAGTGATGTAACGACAGACCACTCGAATACACAAGCTGATTTGTACTTTAATTCAAAGTAGTAAGACTTATTCAGTTTCAATACTTGTCTGTAAAGCTAAACTGTAAATTATTAGATTCTTGGGGTATCTCAGGGCGACGAGCGATGTGACCGCGGTTGCAGTATCGGTTGGTCAAGCTGTTTCATCAACTTGCTTCGCTGAATCAGAATCATCAGTTTTATCAGTTACTGGTCTACTTGTTTGCTTTTACTATGATATTCTGAATTTTACGTCATATCATACATCAATTATTTCGATCCAAATGATGATGAAATAAATTGAAAATCCATAGCAAGTCTCTGGTCATAAATGAAAAATGTGGTAAAGCCATGAGCTCATGAGATTAGATGCCAGTATTCTATTTAATGAAGCATTACCAAAGCTGGAAGGAAGCCCGTCAACATGACGATAATTAGTTGTCCCCTATTTTGTTTAATAAATGTTTATTCCGAGAAATTTTGTTTTTTATTATAATGCCTATACATAAGATGATATTCTCTTCTCCGTGTTTTGTGGATTCAATTCGTTGGATTACCAAGAATAGAACTAGGTAGTTACTCACGAAAATTTTAAATTACGGATGATAAATGCTTCCAAGTATTCTAATGTATCCACTTTGTTGCCTTTCAAAATAAAACAAACTCAATTTTTTCCTCAAACAGAATGTTATTTAATAACAAAATCCCAAAAAATCTAGGTACAAATTACTAAGTAGTTCTTAGTATTTCAGAATGCATTAAATCTTTACGTGATAATAGTGCAAAGAAACTTTATTTTAATTTGACTTACTATTTACATGTAAAATTGAAAAAAATAGGTTATATCAATCATTGATAAAATATATGAGAAAATATTACGTAGAAGAAATGTACACCAAGTACGCAGAATACCCTACTTTGCTTCCTAAAAAAACAGGTAAGGCTTTATTAACATTATAAAGGCCTGACACTTTGTACCTAGGAACTCTGACTACGGCCTTTGCGTGATGGTATTTAGGCTAAAATTTTCGTTAGTTTACATTTCCTACCTACGATTTCCAGTGCTAAGGCTAAGCTTCGAGGCCAAGGTTACTACGTATATCCTATTATGCTAATTTTATCTTGTACTACAATTTACACGTACCAAAAAATCCTACGCAGTACATACACTGAGAATTCCAAAACGCAAAACTTTTATCTGTAGTAAACACTGCGATAAAATTGAAAGTTTATTATTGACACATCACTTTCAATATCGTATGTAAAGTAAATATTGATATCTGCACAAATACGGTAATTTTTATCAATCTTCGGTATTTTAGTTTATTTGTTAAGAAGATAAAATCTTTCAGGCCGTAAAAACCTCCGTTCAGTTTCGTGAAAACTTAAAAAACCGGTCAAGTGCAAGTCAGACTCGCGTACTTAATTCACGTTCCGTAATTCAACAGTTTTGAGAACAGATTTAAGCCTAATGGTTTAGCACGTGACGATGGCAAGAGGCCGGATGGTATGACGCTCATCCCATGGAAAAATGGGCGACCGTTGGTGTGGGATGCAACTTGCGTCGATACGATGGCGCCATCCCACCTTTCAGCGACCGCTTCCAGAGCGGGCGCGGCGGCAACGTCGGCGGAATCGGACAAACGGCGCAAATATGCAGCCCTAGGTGAGGGCTACATGTTTGTGCCCTTTGGAGTGGAGACACTCGGACCGTGGGGACCGGATGCGCGACGTCTCTACAGAGACATATCATCGCGCCTGATCGACGCTTCCAGTGACCCGAGGGCTGGAGCCTATTTCGGTCAAAGAATTAGCCTCGCTATTCAGCGAGGCAATGCTGCCAGCCTTCTGGGTACACTACCGAACGACGGTGGTGATCTGGCCAACATTTTTTATTTATTTTAATAATTTTAAGATTAAATTTACTGTATTTATATTTATAGGTTTTATGATATAATATTTTTATGTTAGGTACTTAATTTTAATTTTGAATGTGTTAAGTTTAGATATAAATTGTTATTTAAGTTTTAGATATGTTAATTTTGTCTTATTTTATGAATTTCTCAACCGCTATATTTTTACTGTGTAATCTTTACGAACGCAAAAATTACCACGATTTTTTTCATATTTTCGGTCCACCAGTTTTGAACATAAGTGTTTTGTGGTTTTTCGAGGATTTCTCGATTTCCAAGCTATATATTTTTACAATTACCTCTATATTTAATATTAATATTTACAATTTGATACCCGTAATGAATTTTTTATTTCACTTTTCTTTATATTTCTCATTTGTGTTCAACGTTTTTTATAGTTTTCATGTAATTGGCCAGTTATGACTTATAATCGACATGTTTTTGTGAGAAGGCCTGTTTCTGACTTTATGTGTTATTCTTATATATTTTAGTTGATTGTACCATTTTGTGTTTGTGTTACTATCTTTAATTATTGTAATTGGTTTGTCCGTTTTAATTAAAGTAAAGTAAATAAATAAATAAATTTTGTTCACATTTTTCGGCCTACCAGTTTTGGAGATAAGGGGGGGACAAATTTCTCGAAATCAGTGCCAGTAAATATAGTTAAGGTATATATTTTTACAATCAACTCGTTAATATCTACAATTTGACACGCATGTGGTATGTTTAGGGTATATTTTTTTCTCTCTTTTGGTATTGGAAATATTTTAAACAACTTAATTTGTCATATATTTTTTTTATTATTTATGTGGATAATTTAATGCTATTTTCGTGCCCAAGTTAATTCTTTATTCTTTATTTTTAAAGGTGCTAAAGTTATGAGGCTATGACACACGGACGGACTGAGAACGGAGTCTCACCATGAAGGTTCCGTTTGTACTTTTTAGGTACTACGGAACCCTAAAAAGCCAACGTTCAGTGTACAGTGTGGTCTAAATATTTATAACCACCTTCCATATGAAATCAGTTATTAACTCTTTTTAAACTTAAGTTAAAAAAGGGGCCGTAGCTCAGAGGTAGAACCCTGATCTCTCAATTTGAGATCCAGGTTTGATCTGCGGTCGGGCGTGCACCAATGAATTTTGGAATTTATGTGCATAGTATTCTTACTTATCAGTTACCACTTACTGAACGTTCAAAGAAAACATCATAAGGAAACCTGCATGCTCAAAAAAGCGTGTATTTATTTGTGCCCGAAGTACGGCGATAGGGCTTACCACCCATTACGTTGGGACGTAATAATCGTCGGTGAAACGCGGGTGTACCAAGTGGGGACTGTGGACTGAAGCAAATTATTATAAATTTATCTTGATAGCAAAGTACACATTTCTAAACAGCCATTACGCAAGTGACGTCACACGAAGGCAAATAGAAGTTGTAGCCTTTTCGTAAAAATATTCATCATCGTGAGGTTTTGTAGACCTAAATCTCGAAATGGTTTTCGAATTAACACACCTTAACATAATTTAATCTATGCCTATTGTTGAACAAAATAATCTTGTGATAATATGATATTTAATTCAGTACTTATGTATTATTATATAATAATAGTTTTAATGCAAGTGCATAATGTAATCATACATAATCCCATACAGTACGTTTGACAAAATTACAAGATTATTAAAAGCAACTTGATCAAACCGATCGTTAGTAATTAAAACCAGTATCTACGTTTGTATTAAATAAAAAAAAAAAACAAATTTGGTTTTGTCAATACATCATAATTATAATTCATAGCAATGACCAATGTATGTAATGTCCACGGGTGCTAATGGTTATTATACTGCTGATATTATTATGGTCATATCTCTTGAGCTGTCAAGGATCCCACAGAAGACCGCAGAAATATAGAAAGTAAATGACAAATTGGTCTTGTACTGGATTTGTACCTTTGCGCATAAATTGTAGTAATTTCTTCAAGCTGCTTTCTGCATAATAAGTACTTATCTACTCGTGCTGTGAAATTTAAGACATGTTCGACTTCACTTTTGCATATATATGTACTCGTATCTTTTGCATATATATGTACTCGTATCTTTTGCATATATATGTACTCGTATCTTTTGCATATATATGTACTCGTATCTTTTGCATATATATGTACTCGTATCTTTTAGTTGGCATTTATTTTTGACAGGATCAAGACAAGCATCAGTCATGATTTTGGAAGGATTGTATTTTTTGTCAGTGAGTCATTCATAATTACACTATCAGTGGTTTGTTTGACGTTGACAACAATAGTATAGAAAAATCAAAGACTTATTTATAATTCAGATTTTAGAAGAACTTTTGTTTGGAAGTGATTTTGAAAACCAGACCACATGTTGTACGTTGTGTTGTTTGTTCTTTTCAATCACGGATTTATGAGCTAAAACTCCTACAAACACGACGAGTCATCAATCTAGAGCAGTAAATTATAGTTGGCACACTCATTGGTTGACTACCGTTTGTACCCCACCTTTACAACCGGGTAATATACGTAGAAATTCACTGCTTCGTTTTATTTGTCGTGGTTACCTAAACCATATTCTTACTTTATCTTTATCCTGATTTGACCTTTAGTATTTTGTTACAAAAATACAATAAAATCAGTTTGCTCATTCATGTTTTTGACAGAAGCAAAGATAAAAATTTACATACATTTTTGGTTGGGGTCAACTCCAAAGAAATTTTCTTCTCCGTAAATAACTTCGGAAGCGAACGGCGGTTTCCAAAGTTCGTACCAGAAGCTATCGGTGGTTGCCAAGGTTTGTACCAGAAGCTAACGGTGGTTGCCAAGGTTCGTACCAGAAGCGAACGGTGGTTACCAAGGTTCGTACTAGAAGCGAACGGTGGTTACCAAGGTTCGTACCAGAAGCGAACGGTGGTTACCAAGGTCCGTACCAGAAGCGAACGGTGGTTACCAAGGTTCATACCAGAAGCGAGCGACGGTTGTCAAGGTTCGTACCAGAAGCAATCTAGCGAAACACGTGTGTACGCTTTCCACGCCGCAAGATGTTCTATTTAAGTTCGTAGAGATGGTAATTTACATCGTAGAAGGTACATCGATGTAAGCAGAACAGTATTACACTCCAACCGGACTTTCACCCGTGATCTCGGTGAAAATATGGTATTACCGCAATTTAGAGAAGAAACGACTTCTTTTATTGCATAGGTGATTTAGTAAGTTACGAAAATGGCGTCATAAAAGACATTTTCAGCCAAACTCAACATGGATGGCACTTAAAAGGATATGGTAATCCATTAAAACAAAACGTTATTGTTTTAAAGCCAAATCGTGAAAGAATGTGCATTCTTAAATAAAATAAAAATATTCATAAGACGATCAAAAGAAACGAGTAGTTGGTAATCAGAAACTTCAACAATATAAAATAACTTGTGTTGCTCTTTTCTTCATAGTCTTTTTTTGTGATTAACAGCAACACCTTACGTTTCTTGTAATGAAGATTGTATTGTATTAAGTAGAAATGTCAGTTCACTTACAATACGAGCATCATGACGTACTAATAACACCATTGAACCTATTATTTTTACGTCAAGACTATAAACACCATTGAACAAAAAAGCCCCGTAAACGGAACAGTAATTTCTCAGAATCGCTCAGATGATTCCCTTGCACTTCTAACACACTATATTTGTCCTAACGGAGCTAAATGTGGAGTCAGTATATACAAGTGCGCATGGGAACCAAGTAACAAGCATACCCACTGCTTTATTACATCTCGGCCTGACTCTGGAATCGTAAAACACTCACTAGGGATTTAATTACGAAGATAATGGCCTGACATATTACGGAATAGCGGGACGTTTTCAATTAATAGACAGCTGTTCGTGTTCGAACTATTGTTTGCAGTGTCATATGATTCTTGCAGCACAAAGTACAGGCTATTAGAATAAGAAGAGAAGTTCATTCATAAGCGAACGCAAATCTTGAAGACAGTTATTCGTAATGTCACGAACAACGAAACCAACATATAATTATAAATACATTACCGTAACTGCTTTGCTGTACATTTTAACTGGAACACAATTCATCTCAAACTGACTTAATGCGGCTTATGGCTCTCGGAATACATTCTTCAAAAATCCCAATGGAGCTCCCATTTTAATCTTTAAACGTAAGTCACGCGTTAAGAAGCACAACGCAACAAAACAAAATACTAATTTATGAAATGGACCACTCGCTTAAATCACTTTACAATGGACCAAGAATATACAAATCCTTGGAGAGCGTAAAAAGGAAAACTCGGGTGCATTTCAAAATTCAATATCATCTTATTTCGCAAGAGATCAGAAAGAATCGTAACTGAAAGGAAATTTCGAAGTAAGAAGCTGGGATCCGACGGACAAAAGGATAAAAGGACCGTAATAAAGAAATCATAGTCGTGTTGTAAGTAAATTGTTTGATATGTTGACTCGGCAGACGCCGACGCCCGCACAATAGGAAAGGGGGATCGATTCCATGCAAAGAAATTGTTCCCATCACGGCCAAGTGGGGCGTTCTGGTGCTAAGCAATTACATTAATGATAGTAATACTATAAAGGGCAAAAGATAGTATTATACCAGATGAATCATCATTTGCTGCACTCGTATTGTAACGACCGTGTCTAATCGTGAGCCTTTTAAAGTTTATTTCCGTGGAGATCAAAAACGGACAAAAGATGCAAACGTTCAAATTAACGAGGCTGTTTTCACAATCGAATTATTTTCCTTTAACGAGTTTCTCATTAAACTTGGAATTAGTTACTCATCCAAAAGGTCCCGAGCAGATGGGCATGACTGTCTTTATATTGAAGTTTACTCCAACTTTTGGACCAATAAGAAAAGGTATTAAAGCTTAGTGCGCTCGCCTCTAAGTAAAAGGCGAGAGGCCCCTTTTTATTCCGCTTTTGGCACCCAAAGAGGATGTTGGAACTTTTCTTATTCGCCCCAAAGCCGGTGTGTTCGGGAAATGTGAGACATTACCGAGTCAATAGACTTCGGTAAAAAGCGAAGGGAACAGTCAATAAGGAGCAAGAGCGCTTTGAGCCGATCCCGTTTAACTTAACTTTTTGCCTTATGTGAGACGAATACAAAACAAGTCCGGTTACCATTTCATTTTGTTGCATCATACTTATTAATATTTCAGTCATCACACTTATCTAGTGGCAGTCGTATCAGGAAATAGAAGCTTATATCGAAATCTGATAAAACGATTGCAATAGTGTTCAAATCGAGTTGGTATTCCAGGAGCCGATGCAAAGCAAATCTGTCGAACGCCGACAATTTTGCATGCAGCGGAACGGAAGCAACTTTGGCAATTCTTTACACAGGCAGCGAACTTGTACCGTCTCGTGGGGCGCCACTCGCCTGTTCTCTTTGAATTTCTATTCAAATATTTTGACGTCTCCGAATGCACTCGATGGCATGTGCTCGTAACCGATGTCGCAGATGCTACCAATCAATAAGTTCAAAAACGGACGCAGATGCGAATCTTCTAAATATAAACTATGTAATACTTTGTTATCCAGGTCTTTTATCATTAGTTTCGGATGCAAGTTTACACTAGTCTGTTTCCCCTTGAGACGGTGGAGCACTAAATGCATTTGAAGACTGGAGAGACGACATTGTTTGTGCAACCGAACGGAGGTCCTGAGGGAGTCTGTAGCAGTGCAAATATTGATAGTGTATTAGCGAGCTCCGTACACTGTAACGAGTCACTTTTGAACCGAGAAGCGTCTGCGTTTATTTTCTTTTTACTCTTTTTCTGCAGAAAAATTCTTGGCTTCTACACCTTTAATTGTTTACTTTGATAGTAGTTTTAAATTTGTTGTCACTGCAAATTGAGCGCGTGTCGTAGTGTCATCGTTTTAGTTTTCGTTAGTGCAATATTTGTGTTTTATATTTTATTAATACACAGTTTATTTTTTGTGTAATAGAAAAGGTTTCATTCCTTTGCGCAAGTAAAAGTGAAAAGGCGTCAGACAGAGAATCTTTATTCGCAAACCTTCGTAGTTTGATCCTCATCTAGAAAAACAAGTTTACGATCGAATATTTACATTTCAATACCATAGCAAATAAATTTGTCTTAACTGGGTGGTCTCCGGTGTTCTATTTTGCAAATTCTCTTTGAGGATGAGAAAAAAAAGTTAACAGAAATAAAGTTTCAATGAAAACATTTGCGATGTCTCCATATTTCTTTCGATGTTCGTCATAAATCGTCTCTACATTAAGTTTAACTCTTTAGACATACTTTGAATAGTTGAAGCTAAAAACTCTTTTGTTAGCCTAGCCTAACCTTTTTTTTTGTATTATGTGTTTATGTATACTAAATATGTTAAGTATTATTTGCTTGTATTTTTTTTAATCCTTAAAGGTTTTTCAGTCGGTATTTTATTTGGTAAATATTTTGGAAAATTATAACCCCCCCTATCTTTAAGCTGAAACTTTTAATGTGAAAACTGTCATACATATATAATACATATATAATACATCATAGTGAGTGGTATTTGAACACTTTTAAAAGTGTTAAGGCCTTTTCCAATGATAAAAGTATTAAACTAATATTAAGTCACCCAAAAATACAAAAACGGTCTTTGTCTGTTATTTGAGGATTGTTAAATATCTAGGTTTTTCGTAAGATTTCCACGATTGTCAACTTTTTTATTTTAATCGTATGGTGTCTTATATGTATAAAGAATACAGCCAACCGCTACTATGTACCCATGTATTTTTATTTTTAACTGAAATTCAAAAATCATAATTTATCAAAAACAAAAAACAACAATGAAATCCAAAGCCTTCTAAAAGTCTGATCAAATTGCAAAAATAAGTAACCAAACATCTGCGATGACCAAACCGAAGTAAAGTTATTTTTTACTTTTCTTAACTTTCCAATACTTTTAAATGTTTTTTTGCGAGAGTATATTGCTAGGGCCAGTTTTATATAGTGGGTAGAAGAGAAGACTTGCTCGTCCGGTTTGAGCCTGAGGCGAAAGACTTGAATGTTAAAAAAGGTCAAGGACAGATACGTATTTACAATTTGTTCTGCATTAAACTTCCTTATTTCTTGTAATTATTTCATCCCGTGCCGTTTTATTCAATTGGATTTATGTTTTGAATGAAAATTGTATTTGGATCTGTCGCATAAAATAGACATTTTATTTTTATATTTATTTAATTTAAATAATTACAAACAATCTGCTTCCTCTAATTTATTTAAAATAATGTTATGGTACAGATCAAAATCCTTATAAGTACACGATTCAATACGTATAAGTTCTATGCTAATTAACACATGTTATATGATGCGTCCAACATATAGTACATTAGTTGTTATAATATATATGATACATAACACGAAGTGATTGCACGCGCTGACTAAGACGACCCTGAACCCAAGACTGGTTACAGGCTGTCTCATTGTTTTATTTATCGCATAATGTGGACATGTTTCCAATGGCAAAATTGATTATGATGACAACAATCTCCCTTCCGAAGAAATGCTCAACCTGACTTCTTCAAATAAACATGAAAGTACGTGAATCACAAGCTAATGAAACACCATAAAAAAAGAAAGCGAATTTGATACACGAGATTCGGTAGGTCCCTAATTGAACGGATTCCCTAATAAAATAAATAGAGCCAGAGAAAATAAACCTCCACCTGCACTAAGCGAGGAAGCGTTCAAGCAAACATTACTCCCAAAAACCAGTCCCATTTCGCAAGTTTCTTAAAGAATTGGGCCAAGAAAAATAAATCGGAGAACGGAGTGCGAGGGAGAGCAACGTTCACCAACACACCGTTCCGTTTCGAAATGCCCTTTCTTAGCCCCTTGCCAAGTTTGCTCCAAACAGCACTGATTAGAAACAATTGCTTTCGTTTCAAGAAACGCTAAGTCGAAACCGGTTCTAAAGTTGCTGCTCTCAAGGGATTGGTTTTTTGTGTTCTCGAACTGGAACTTGCTCGTTAATCGAATGGGTAACTCGTCAGGTAAACAACAATTCTTTTTTATCTCAAAAATTAGAACAGCTCTGTTTTTAAAATTTGAACCGTTTTAAAGCTACCTAATTAATTTCTTAATTAGTTACTGTTGGATCGTTATCCAAATTTTATTTTGATTGACTCGTTATAGCTTAAAAACAAAAAGCTTATTTTTACAAACCTATTACTAAGTGCACCATAATGGTTTAAATGAAATTCCTTCAGGAGTATTGTCTTGGTTATCGATTTCATATAAACTTCACTCCACTCGGGTGCCTTTTAACTTTTCTTGTTCGGCACAGAAAGTTTTCCTTCGATATTCAGTCGTTTCGTAATCTTGTCTAAATTAACTTGTGGACAGGTTCTTTCATTCAATAACTTACTTTGCCATGCAGAAAATCATATTGCTTTTTTGAACGCAATTACATTTAGAATCGATTAAGCAAAATGTTATTATGACTTTGACAGATAATACGTACTATGTTCGGGCACAAAAAGTTTGAAACGAGAAATTGATTATTCTTAGGTTCAATGCAAACTTTATTGAGACTAAGATATATGACGAAAAAAGCGGTGAAATAATGAAAATAAAAGGTTGCATTTAAAGAAGCTAAGCTAAGGGGTTTTAACTCATAGTTGATTTGGTCGGTGCACTCGCGTGACTGCCACAACTTTCTGTGAATCCTTTAAATGCCAACGAAATTAATCACCTTCCTCGAATTTTCTTCCACAAAATTTTGCTAAATATTTTCCATCGAACGGAATAAGGAGAGTAATATTTACTTAATCCTCGGCAGAGGGCATTTGTTTTAAAAGTTAAATTTTCGAAAGTAACTTCTATAAAGGCTTGAATAAGCTTGTATTAAAGTTAAATATATATTGTTCATTTTAATAAACCCTAAATCTTGAATATTATTTATGTATAAACAGGATGTAAACAATATGCAAAAAAAACCTTTTTGCGTAGCTTGTTGAATATTCTAGTCAGCGTCTGACGGATATTGGTTCAGCAATGTTATCACAACTAAGTATACAATCAACAACACCAAAAGCAATATAGATCATTATATTCGGCGTACTCTATGACCCGGAAAAAATCTACTAAAATTTAAGTAACAAATCCTAAGCGAAAAGATAAAGAAAACAACGATAATATTAGTCTGCCGTCTCGACCTTCCATTATTTTCCAATCAAACTTGTACAATAAAGTTACTAAGGGCGAGCTAAAAACACCTAATCAGCGTTGCGTGAAGCTTTAAGAGACAGCAGAATAACTCAACGGGAACTTTTCGGAAATCCAATCAGCATACATAAATCGTTAAATGGGGAAAGTCTTGCGAACTGAAATGAGGTTGTTCCTGTACAACAGTAAATATCGGTATCCTCCCGAATGATAATGGGTAGGTATCTATTTTATGCTCCTCAACTTGAATGTCTTTTTACTCTGCATTCTTAGCCTATTGCGCAAGTAGTTCAGCAGTGCGAAGACATTAAGCACACTCTTCTATTCCGTAATGTCAGTGCTCTAAACTTGCTATTTTTGGAGTGTTTGCTTCTATTTTTGTAATCTAGAGCGTATTATCATAATGAGCCCAATTGTCTTTTAGACATGTCACATAATGATTTTAAAAGCATTTGTATGTAGATAATGTACTATGTATGGTACCGGTTTTATGTATGTTGCATTTGAAAGTAATAGGAGTATATCAATGGCAAGTATTGTTGATTTATGTTCAAAATTCAGCCTTCTAACTTTATCCAAATAGTGCAACGCAATTAATTCAGCCAGCGCACAAAATTTTTGTTTACAACCAAACCAGCAAACAAATACACCGTATGTGGGGGAAAAATTCAACCGAAAGATATATTGGTGGATTTTTGTTGTTTCACAGCGAAGTTGCTCCGTACGCCGGCTTCGCGATTTCAGTTCCCGTCAACGTGGACTGAGCAAATTTATTGCTATTTGCAGTGCTGACTTTCTGTTTTCACATGTCAGGTTTGAGTTTCGCAAGACAACTGTGAGGCTACCAGCAAAGTTCGGCTCGCCTCCGAGTTGTTTTTCAAAAACGTTCGACGGTTTGACACAAATAAGCTCGCTGACTTTCAGCTGCATTTTGCAGTTGGATTTCCGAACACGTTATTTAGAGTAATAGCAATCTTATTTTTTAGATCTTTATCTTTAGCAATCATAACGTTGCTCGTAAATGCGCTTTTGCATTCGCCGCTAAAGTCATTAGCACTTGTTCTGATGAGTAGGTTTGTTAAGAACTTTATTCCAACAGAGAATTTTTCATATAGTAATTTAGTTGTAAATAACCATTATACTGTGTTTGTCTATATGTGTAGGTAATTTTGCTTGAGCAACCTTCGCCGTTCGCTTGCTATAAGGTAATGGCACCATTAAAACGCCACCCACAACTGCAGAGCAAATTGCATTTGCCGACATGAGTCTGTATTTTACAATCAAATGTTGATTTGCACCGAGCCTGCAAGTAACGCATTAGGGTACATAAATTTGCCTACTAAACGATAAACTTACGACAAGAGCTGAGCATGGAAATTTTACTGAAACACGAGTTGTGTTCTTAAATGCTAATTTATGATTGCAACTGCAGCGCTACTGACGTTGATTGGTTGAAGAAAGCACATGCTAAACATTTATACGTTGGCTCTAAGACTTATTGAACAGAAGAAACGAATAACACAACTTCTGGGAAAACAGTAAATCCATCGAATATACAGAACTCCTTTCAAGGAAGTGGATTAAATTAAATGCTCAAGTAAGCGAGGTTTTTTAACAGCAATTGTGTATAATCTAACAATCGGTTTGGAAAGGCCAACATTCACATTTCCAGTAATAAAGGCAAGCTGACGCGTCGTATAACCTTGGATGTAAAGAACAGTTGCCACACTCAGCCGGTAGCAACTAACAACTAACGTGATACACAAAAAATATTGACAAAAAACTTCCTTCAAACTAGTTTCCTCTAAGTTTCAATGACAGAAGCCTACCAATTTACTGATATTAAATGTTCGTTTTCACTTAATTGATAATTAATTATTTTCCAAGAAATGTCAACTTATTGAACAAACATGAATTTTTTACCATCCTTTTCGCTTTGCGTTTCTACAAATAATCCTTCAAGTCAACATATATATTGACATTACGCAATCAATTAGCAATTTAATGTTTCTAATTGAGCAAGAACATCTGTTTGTGATGTTGATCCTCACGTGATGACTTGTGTTGATTTGTAAATCTATTGTTTTCAATATATGTAATGAACTTTAATCGTTTCCTTATATTGCAACGATTATGATAAATCTTATGTACCTATGTATGTCCAACGATTTACCTTATTACGGAATATTTTTTCTAAGGAAATTTACTTGATAACTTTTTACTATATTTTTTAGATCTGATATCGTTATCATGTGAAAAGTAGGATGAATAAGTGCTTCCCTGAAGTCTGTCATGTTTAATGTTGAATCTCAGACGCGAATGACCTAAGATTATCATTTCTCAGTACCGTACACGGGTTACACATATACAGGTTTATATGATACGTGCTAACGTACACGAATACACGAGAAAGGTCACGCACACAAGAGATGACTAAAAATATTACGGGTTGACATTGAAAATGTTAATGCACTCTGAAGAGTTCGCTGGCGCATTTTGCGTATACTTCACTCTGTAATAAAATCGGTATAAGTATTTTTATTTTATCGATTGTTTTGATGATATCGCTTCATTTAGAATGTCGAATATTGGCAAGTCTGTTTGAGGCGATAATTCGAATAAATCATAAATTATATGTACTCTACTCGTGTCATTGCCCTCGCGATATCGTATTCGTCATTTTGCACTTGTGCTGCAACTGAACAAGTCTCAGCGAGTTAAAATGAATTATTAGAAACAACAATTTAGATGTCATAAAATGTATATTTATGTAACTTTTATTACTCTGAAATTTAATTTAATTTTAAACCACCTATTAAGGCGATCTTTTCTGAAGAGGTCGTGAATTTTGAATCTTTATGGTTTCGTAGTCAAGTATCAAATTGAACTTCCTGTCCTCTCCAGCTATCAGGCTAACTTCTATTTTTGTAAGTTTAACGTTTTATAATACAGGTGCGATAACTTTTTTACCAAGAAAAGGATTTAAATTCTGTTCTTATTTTTAGTTTATTTTAAAAGCCATGACTAAAATATGCCAAAAATTGTTTATTTATACTCTAATTATAAAATAACTCATTATTTAATTAAATGCCGGGCTTTCTGCATTGTGAAAAAAAAAAGATATATTTTCCCAGAGTCCAAGTAGTTACTCCCATCACTCCCATGCATAAGATTGCATGCTTCACCATCATTATTTCCTATTAGTCCATCGTTTAGCAGAAGGATTGAATTTCTGTATCTAATAACTGCGTTAGCCAATGCATGCCTGATATGATTATTAAGTTTTAGCACGATCATGTTTTTTGCTCGGTTTTTATGAGTGTTTTTGTGTACCTTATTATCTGGTCTAGGTATTGATTTTAAATGGATCGGAAACTTGCTATTTCTTTACAGACCTCCAGTTCTACCTAATTTGCTATTTAATTTTCAATGTTATTGTAATTTTTTGTTCAAATGTTGTTTGGTAATTTTATTTACATCCTATTCACATCCACGTTAATTTATTTATCCTATTAATTTTGTAAAAATATTAAATTATTTGATACGTATGTTTTTAAGTAGTGGCGTTAACGTTTACGTGTGTAAATTTTTGCGATTTTGGAAAATAAATACACAAAACGTTAATATAATAACACTATGTACAAAATACCTTTGGTAAGTATTTGCAAAGTTTTATATTTTAATCGCGTCGTTAATTTGTGTTTGATTTGTGGTATTTTTTATATGGATTTTAAGTTTGACTGCTTACTCTTTTAATTTTCCAAATTTGAAAAACTTATGATCTTAAAATTTTGCATTTGCTGTTTTGGTACATTTTTTTCATGAGTTGTACCTTTCTTAAATTCTCTGCTTAGATTTAAAATAATTTTTTTTTTTTAAATTTAATTTATAGGTAGATATAAGTTATATTATTTTGATATGTATTAAACTATTTTGTAATAAATTACTGTTTATGGATTTTTTTTAAATTTTATTTTATAAACAAATAAATTAACAGTTTCAAGCGCTATATTTTGGTCCTGATGTTATTTTTAATAAAAGTTAAATAAAAGTTTCTTAATTTTTATATTGAAGTTCATTATTTTAAAATTTAGATATTTCACGTATTTTTATTTAACTTTTAATAAAATCTCATACTTATCTTTATTTTTTTTGTTTATGATTTTGTACATATTTTATTACAAACAAAATATTTTTGTAATTTACTTCAAATATTTTTATATTTCACTTTTAAAATTTAAAATTTTTGTTTACACTTTTCACACTTGCAAATCACTCTTAAAATCTACTTGAAAATCCTAATTTTCGCTTACCTGGGTGGCATCCGTGTAGGGTGTTGATGAATTTTTGTCAACAAGCTGTGAGCCAAACACCGGCTGATTTGAAGCCGGGCTCATCGACCGAACATCCGAAATTTGCTGGGGCACCATTTTCATCTATGTATCCCCCAAAACTTAACACAAGCACAGTTCACTTATTGCACTTAAAGGTAAACACTACTGACTAATTTGTTCAAGTCCAATAAATTTTTTTCAACGTCCTAAAATTTTATCTTTTATAACAGTCCAAATGGAGCTACCAAGAGCCTTTGCCTGTTCGGGAACCGAAGCCTCTCGGCTGATGCGGCACCGGAGATCTCCCAGTATCGGGACACTATTCTCAGAGCTTTCTCTTCTAGAACGAGGTATCTGCTGCTTTCTTCTTCGCCGGCGAACGGTCCAAAAGTCATAATTTTAGTGGCTACCGACCGCTCAGTCCTTACGAGCGCTGCGGGGCACCGAGCGTATCATAATCAATCGACCCCACGCCGGAAGCGAAGATCGGAGCTTGTGAGCTTGGGTTGCGGCTACGTGCGAACTCCGCGGTGACAGTGGACCTACTGACGAAAGGCAACGTGCGACTCGCTGTCAATATACCCGCGCGCTCAGCTGTTCGCGGTTGCCCCTCGCCGCGCAAGCGCTGCGGACGCCCCGCCCGCCCGCACCTCATTCGTGCGTCGCACGCCGAGGCGATTGCATGTCGCACTCGCATATGCCACACGACTAGCCCTAACTGGTCGCAGCAAGAACTGCGTAGACCTATGATCATCATCAAACCCGTTTGGTGCGTCCATATCATCGACGCAGCAACGAATGCGTTTTCTGATGCACTATGGAAAATAACACAAATTGCAATAAGTACAAAATAATCTGCTCTCATTATTTTGTACCAATAGTTATCAAATTGAAACTCCTTTTACTTAAATTGATGGACCTCGGTAAATTTATAGGAAACACGCTAGGACTATTATTGCACTATGAGCGAGTACTTACTAGAGATACCTAGTGCTTGTTCTATTTTGCTTTAGGTCTGTCTATCTATATGGAGTCTAACCTTAGTATTATTATAAATTTTAATCTACAACTAGGGTTGCCAGATGGTTCAGATAAAAAAACCGAACATTTTTTATCAAAGTATGATGTTTTTTGGTACAATTTGTCGAAATGATTTCGGCCAGATCTCAAATTACTGAGAGTGAACCTAATGAAACACTTCGTAAACATTAAAACTTATATTTATTATTGTTGTTGGTAAGCAAAAAAAATCACTTTTTAACAGATATTTGGCACTAGATGCTACTACTTTTAATGAACGTTTATTGCTTGAAATTGTTTCTTTAAATTCAATGCAACTGAAAACACATAATTCTCTTTTTATTAGTATTCACACCTAGTCGATTTCTTTCGTCAGTCCATACATTACCCATTACGATAAAAACTCCTTCTACGAAGGCATTGGAGACAGGAAAACTGCACACATATTGTACCATCTCGTGAGTGAGGTATATATACCACGTATTTAAAACAAAAACGGACATTCTATTGTCCGGTTTTCCAAAATTTTCTAGCCCGGACAGCCGTTCAAAAAACCGTACTGTCCGGTCCAAAACCGGACATCTGGCAACCCTATCTACAACTCTAACGCCCCATAACCAGCCTTATCTAGAAAAAAAAATGGTTTGGATTTATTCATTTAATTCAATCGAAATCTTGTGATTTACAAATTTCTATATCTGATTCTTGCATCTTGCTGCATTCTTGTACTTTATCTTTTCTTTTATTCCCTTCAGTCAAGAAAATTGCTATTTCAGGAGATAATTCAACAGCAAAGTAAACATTGGTATCATCCCTGCCAATAACAACTCAACTAACACAGAATTCAATCTCCACCCTTTGGATGTTCCATACACAAACATAGTAAATAAACAAACTGCTCTAACCAAATACACAACAAAACAGGCTCAAACCCTACCGAGTACTTTAAACCCCAAACCAATATATTCCCTTTTAGTAAATTGGGATAACTAAAATGAATTCGACTCATACAAACATGAAGTATTAAGATATTCCTCTAGAAACAACCCACCTGACAGAATTCCCTAATTCACAACGGGTAATAAAATATTAAAGCAGCCCAAGGCGATCATATAGTTATCTTTAAGCTTAAATGTGTACTGATAGCTTTGCATTGACTGTTTTTCTATTTTCGTTATTAAAATGTACTCTTATCAGTCGAGTGTCATATTAAAGTGATTCCGGTAAAAACTAACTGAGCAAAAATTATAATATCATATCATCAGTTATCAGCACCATATTTGATGAGGTTCTTCAAAACCACACCACAGATGGCAGGGCACCTACGACACTGCCAAAGAACTTATTCACTTGGAAACACTCTTATAAACTAACAATAAAGATTCATTTCTATAAGACAATGAATCTATTTGTTTTGGTATACCCTCCACTCCCGTCTTACTTTGGATGTTGCCAGATTTGTATTAGTTTCTGTCAAAGTAGGTATTACTATAGTTAGAGTACAGTTTTAATTCTTTGTGGATAAAAACTTTGTTTTGCTAAAAATAAATATCCGAATGTTTATGTCCTAGAAGAAATGAAGAACTTTACAAATGTCGGCAAGAATTGAAGGTAAAACTCAGCTTTAAGCTTCTGAATATTTACAACCTTAATTTCGGTATAATTTGTTGTAATTACGCCTTTTATAGCGTAAAATGTATAAATATTTATTTGGCACTGAACCTTTTGTTTTAAGCTTTGTGACATCCTTTAAGTTTTTGTGAATTGGCTTGGTTTATTAGTCTTCAAGATTTAATAGTCTCACACACTTTATATTTATGATGTATTATAGCGTTTACCTGAGTGTAGCAATGTATGGCCGATAGTAAAATGTAATCTGTAATGAGAAACAAAATAGGTAAGCTGTAAAGTTTTCAGTATCCAATAAACACTATTTAAGTTTAGTCCACGAGGTATTTAAATAATTCCTAAGCAAGGAACTAAAATAAAATTTATAGTATTAATAAAATTTTAGTTTGTTGTTCTTAGGCACTTGCAAAAAGATTAAAATTGTACAAAGGCAATAAATACGAGAAATACGATGTCAATAATAAAAGTGAATATTTATTTATTTATTTATTTTACACATTGTAAATATGTAATGTTAGCTTGAGAATTACATACAATATAAAATAATTCAAAGTTATATATTTTTTGAAATACATACCTTTATTATAATTTAAGCATTCACAAGCACCTTTATTAAAATTTAAACATTCACAAACACTTGTGTTATGTTAGATTTGTGTTCACCATTATCATTTCTGTTTCAAGCGTAGGTTTTAAAAAATTAAAAAATATGATTATCATTTATTCTATTACATCATTTAAATCAACGACCTTAAACGAGATTTTTCAATAGAAGTACCTATTACAGAATTGTAATTAACTTGTTATTTGTACCATAATATGTCACAAATCAATCATAATACGAATAAGTACAATGTTATGTTTATCTAAAAACGTAGTATATCTATTTTCGTTATGCGATCGTTGCAAATCTTCAGTGAGGATACCTGTAGCTGCACCTACGTTGGCTTACGTTAATGGGTCAAAAGATGTCGCTACTAGTATTAAAGTTACAGTTCCGGGTGGTCAATGAAGATAATATATTTTTTATTAGCGAATATTCAATAGCAAAACACTGGCACTTCTTAAAACGAAAACTGGTTTTTACAATGATTCGTTTACTTTTGATGCTGCACGATCCTGGAACAGTTTGCCTCTTCCTATTCAAAAGTTGAAAATATAAGTAACTCATTTAAGATCAAAGTAACGCACTTTTTTCATAATGAATACCCGTCAAAAAAGTACTCCATCTGAATATCCCGTCCCTATAATTATCTAAGTATGTATATATATTTAAGTTTATTTCAATTTTTGTATGTTTATGTAGTTTTTTAAGGAAGTCTATGTTATACAATATAAAATATTTTTTAGATTATTATGTTAATTTTATTATTACGTTTTAGTTAAAATTAACACTCCACTTATTTTGTGAACATTTACACTACACCTTTTAAAAAACACAGTTTAGTTTCTAACATATTTTTCACTCCACGCAAAATTTGCCTAGGAGATATTGCTATTAGCAAAGTGCCGCCTTTGTACACAATATCTGTTCTTTTTATAAAAATGTGTATTTTAATTTTAGAAGAAACCAGTTAATATTATTTTATCATATGAATTTATTCATAATTTATTTATATATATGTGCATTGGTTTTGTAGTTAGTTAAAATAGTGTGTTTTCGTTTATTATTTGGTAGTAAGTATTAAGGTGCAAACATATGCTTACTGATTTCTTTTTATGTATTTCAGATCTTTTTTCAGTTTGCTGGAAGAAATCTCTCATAGAGATAAGCTCGCCGCTGTACGCTAATTTTAATGTATACGTGTGTAATTAAATTTTTCGTGTTCAATAAGTTAATTCAAAACTTTATTTTAGATAAAACGAAACAAAAAGAAAAGAAATGTCTAATAAAATTGTAAATTTTACATAGTTGATATCTTTACAATTAAGATCACCGAAAGTACAAAAGGACAACACGTTTACACGTTACACTTTAATCATCAAAATCATTGAATCATCATCTTTTCGATGGATCAGCAATATAAAAGTTGAAGTTCAAACCACGTCATAAATGTGACATTACATTTTGATTTGGTCCACTTTTTTATAAGAGGCTTAATCCAAAAGGGGTAGAGTTCACTTTGTAATGGTACGGATTTTATTAAGCATTTCATGTAAAATTGACGCTATTACAAAGGCACAAGGGGTAAATTGCAGTGACGGTACGAATTATGTTTCAACGTCCATTGATTCTGCCATGGTAGTTACGTACCTTTGATTGCTGACGCTGGTCTATTGGGAAGTGAGGGTGTCGAATGACATTTGTGATGTCATATATATACCTTGACCTACTACGGTGACATACAGTCATTTGTTATGATATGGCATAATTAAGATGAGTAATATTCGATTCTGAGGATAGCGATATTATAGATAATTAACTTATTATCTGGTACAAAGGAAAGTTGCAATGAACTCCTTAAAGTTCATTTATTGTTTTGATTTTTCAAATATAAAATGAACCAGTAAGTGAAATCTTCAAAGCTTCCATAGTAAAACTAGTTTTTTTACCGACGATTTTTAAGTCCAAACGTGATAGGGCACACATACACGCTTTTTAGGCCGGTTTACCAGAGTGTTTTCCTTTACTGTCACCAACTGATGACTATTATGTACAAATATGCATCAGCAATTCTGAAAAATTTGATAAGCAAATTTTGGGTCTCAAGATCTTCAGTCATTCCGTTTGACTGAGCTACTGCTACTCTTTATTACTGATTTCGGTTACTGAAAATAAACACAACAAGGTTTGGCGAAAATCGAAACAAAGCACAATTTCACCAGAAAATCCCTAACATTTCGTTAGACAAACGATTTTAGATATCATACCGCTCCAAAACTGCTGATGGAATAGAATCGACCATATCTTGTCAGCGAAGCGAGATCGATCGACCAGAAACTACGTGCCAATCTAAAATGATCCTATAGCTCTATAATCTAAGTTGAAATTCAAATGAATGCATGCAACAGTCATAAAAAAAATGGTGAACGAAACCGAGACAAATGATTTTGGAGCTACTGCCGTAAAGGTCAAAGTGGATAATGCTTTGGAAGAAATACATGCAGTGTTTGTCCCTTGCTGCACATCTCCAAAAGCGGTGATGTTTATAATGAGGGTATTTTGTGTCGTATACGTCTTTCATCCCTTTTTCGCTCATAGATTTTGTTTTGGGTTTTCTTGTGATGTCTGTAGATGTTGATCTCTTTTCCTTTTAGAGATTCCTGCTTGATAAAAGATGGTATGTTTGAAATTCACTAGAAAATTTACTGACATGTAGGTATTATATAAAATGACGATATAAATAAAATTAGTAGTACATAAAACTACAAATGTATAGTAGATATTAACTGTTTGTGTAACCTAGTCGTTAAATTATGAGTCTTACTAGTTTGTAGTTTGCTGGATAAAATTCTATTGGGACACAATTCGTATCTGATCTTTTCCTGTATGTAGTAGTTGTTAACAAAAGAGGAAATTGTTTTTCACGGCTATTGCTTGCATCCTCAGGATATTAATTTTGGGTCTTCAGGGTGATGGTTATGAGGGCAGAACTAAGCTTACCGTATCCGTTAACCCGACGTGTTAATCAAGATCTTTATGAAAATCAATTGCGATTCAAAAGCTAAAAACAGTAGTTAAATTACTTTTACATATCTCTTGCTCTGTAAGTACACCCTTACACCCCTGAATGCCGGGGTGTATGACTATCATTACAGCATAGGTTTTGGAATTTGAAAAAAGAACTGTCATACTCATACTGCACGAAGAATATTTTTAAAAAGTTAATATTTTTTTTCTCGGTATCGATTAATTACTCGAATCGGAATCTAGACAATTGATTTTATAAAGATTTTATTTTAAATATGGAACTATTTGTTTCCACATCGTATGTTAGATGGAATCGATTTAAAAATCAAACTGGCCAGCAAGATTTGACGCGCTTGCGTGCGTGAAAAAAAAAAGGCAGTCTACTAGTAGGCGCGAAAGCATCGCGAAAGTAATTAATTTTCTTGTTTGAGTTCTTTTTCAAAAGTTTTAAACATGTCTAGTGACGAAGACATAGATCTAACGCCCGATTTTATTAAAGAAAGGGCAAAAACAGTTGTCGAAAATACATTACCGCCGTTAATTTTAATTAAATACACATTTTTTTCTTCTTAATAAATGTTCATTGAAACCTGCTGTCTTGTTGTTTACTTACCTCACAATCGATATGTAAAGCAGAGTATTTATCTCGGGCGTAAGCATCAATTGCATACTCGGGTTAATTAGCGCCTTCGCTTCGCTCAGGCGCCAAAAACCTCGTATGCAATTGATGTCATACAGCCCTTGGTTAATAATCTACTATTTCGATGTATCAAAAAATTACGAAGTTGTTAGCAATCAAAGTGAGCTTAACGGCATGCATCGTGACTTCATCTGACACGATTTCATACTAAAAGTGATCAAAGTGATTTCATACTATCGCTATCGCTAACTTCGGTAATAATAGGAAATTTTCAAAAATTCAAAAAGTTTTGTGCTTTGCTATATCTACTTAATCAGTTACTATAAAAATATACTGATATTTCAATACAGGACACGCGTATATTGAAGGCTCAGAGTGCCCATGGGATACAAAATTGAACTTACGAGTATATGTATTTCCAGAGAGTCAACATTAGATTACAAGGCTATGAGCTGTGGGTACGCATGCTTAGTTACGTATAGTTTTCAAGGTTACTCAGGACACTCTGAAAAAATATTAAGATAATAAAATGTCCCCCACACACGTTACGTGTAAAGAAAATTTAAGTAAAGTTTCAATTCCCTTAATTGAACTTACGTCGTTTATCGTTCCCAAACGCACAACTTGTTATTGTTTGAAAAAAGATTGAATAAACGTGATTTATGACATTACGCGACAATAGTTAAATGTTAGTTAAGCTTTTCTAGATAAGTTGTATTATTTTATAAATTACTTTGTAAATGATCCTGCACAACAACTTTGAAGCGTGTTTATAGTTGTTGTGCAGGATCAGTTACAACGCATTGCGAAAAAAGTCAAATTGACATTAAACCATAGTCGCTTTTTGAAATAAATCACATTTTTTTAGTGCTTTTTATTCAAAAATAAGGGATAAAATAATAAGTTGTGCATTTAGGAACGAGCCCTGACGCAACTATCTTAAATTGAAACGTCAGTCGTTTGGTACAAAGTGCATAGTTTAACTTTGTTTGTCTTGTTAAGAAGTTAAAAGTGAAAAAGGTTTAATAAATTAGGTTTTTGTTTGAAATAAAAAACAAACTTTGTCACGATTTCGTCCAAATAAGTTTAAAATGCTGTTTTAAGTTTATATTGACAAGGACATGGCTAACTAAGCATTAAATTTCAAGCTGTTGATTTATAAACTTAACTTATACTGATATTTTGGCGTGAATTGAAAATATTTTTTTCACTTTTAACTTCTTAACAAGAAAAACAAAGTTAAGTTGTGCACTTTGTACCGAGCTTGAGGAGCTTATTGTTCGATTTTTTTCTTTTGAGTGGAGTTACTTACTTATTTACTTTTTCATATTTGTCTACAATATATTACCCTGTGTTGTATACTATGTAACATATGTTTTATTTGTATTTGAAAAGTGATAATGAACTGACAATAATAAATAAACAAAATCATCAATATATAGTGGAAAGCCCTAAATAGTGATATTATGAGCAATAAATATTTATTTGAGTTGAATTTGTATTCTGCATTTTTAACTTTATCATTAGCAATGAAACCAAATTTTTATTTCAAATAAAATCAAAACTTGCAAATATATACACTATTTTTAATTTTAACTGATGCCGATCATCCTTATTATTATGATTCTTCAGAGTTTTTATCTTCTATATAAACGAAAGAATATATACCATTCTACTTAAATTATTATGAATGTAAAATATCAAGTTGGCGCGGAAAAGTACAAAAAAATGAAAAATCCTATTTACCGCACATATCTGCAAATTTCGCACCTATATCGTAAATACGAACATTACCTATCCCTAATTAATGATTCACGGTAGTAAGGCTACATAAAATTGCAAATTGGATCAATTTAGAATAATTATTCAAAGTATAAACTAAAGCTACATAGTGGAAATTAACGAAACAACGTAATAAAAGGAGCTGAATCAAAGCACTGTTGTATGTCAAACACTTATACCTATTCCATTTATTCAGTAACAAAAAGGCTTTAAACCAATATAAAGAAATTTTTGAAAAGAAAAAGTGCAGAAAACTGCAAATACAACATTTTAAAACAAACTTAAAGCTCAAACAGGCTTAAAAAGAGCAACAGGCAAAACGAGACCGAACAGCTGATCATAAGTATAAATAAATATTCTTAACTTTATAAAGTCACAATTCAACTTTTAGACGATGCTAGTGGGTTATGTAAACCTACCTATATACCACTAACAACATTAACAAAACACCATTTCAGTTTACAAACCCTTCCTACGAAGCCTTAAAGTACATTATCAGTTGTGTTTACTGCAAATTTAACTTTGCTAAACTGGATGCAAGCATGTTTTGTTGCGGTCTCTGTCGAGCATTGATTGTCTGTCTCTCTTGCACTTGTGGAGTAAGTAGTGTTGTCTCTATCATATATATACCAACCGGTTTATTCGAACATGTTCGTGTACAAGCAGAAGTTAGAAAGAATGATGGGGATAATACAAAAGCTTGAGAATCGCAAGGATACATTGGTGTCGATCCTTTCAATTGTGAATTAAATGCACTTGCACTAGTGTCACAATTTATTTGACACTTACTTTTCCAACCGGTTTTGGAAATTACGGTATTTTTAAGGTATTTGTGGATGTTAAAATCAAGTGTTTGGAGTTTCAACAAGTGCCTAAAACCACATGCATACATTTTCCCTTCCAATCTTGCCAGGTAATTTTTGGAACCTCAGAATTCAAAAGCAGCCTATTATATATATTTCTTCTTTCACTTTTTTAGATACTTGCCCTACTTGTTAGTTTGTTTTGTTATTATATTCCTACAGGGATCATGTTACTCCACACATTTTGGCTAAGAGTTTAGAAAAATACTAGGTCGTTAAAAGTAGCATGTTTTTGTATAAGTTATTGAAAACTGAAAGCGCTGGTTGTATGAGAATGAGAAGAGAGCTCCTTCAAAAATGTCATAAATGTTGGGATTTGATACCACAGTCTATTCGATTCGCGACGTTAAAACATTAGTGTACATTCCCCAAGCAATGTCGTAGGTGTTTGCTCTTGAAGTGGGATTACTTTGTTTTACTGGTGTTTTAATTTTTTTATTATATTTCATAATGCTTATAACAATTGGATAAACATTTTTCTTTTTGTATTTTTGTCATTATCATAACTACATTGATTATATTGACATCTCTTAAATATTGTTTATTTTTAATTTCACACGTGTATTGATTTTATTCCTATTTTATAATTAAAATTATTTTGTTATGTTCCACATCCCAGTGAGGTTAACTTTGGATATCGGCAGCTGCTTTGGCTTCCAATTTCTTTGCCTCTGTTTATTTTATGTCTGCCTATTTTGTTTTCGTCTATTTATTGATTTTATTTAATTTGTGTACATTACAAGTTTTTTATCTTTAAAGATTTTGTAATTTTTTTCTTAGGAGGCAATAAACATGTTTTATTTTTATTAATTTACTTGTAGGTTTTATTTAATTTTCATTTAATGCCTCCTTGTTAAATCGCCAATTTGGCCACCATAATAAGTCAAGTCAAGGTCCTTATACAAGTAATCAGTTTTAATTAACTGACATCAGCAATCAAAATTACCGGTTTTTTGGCACAAAAAATAATAATATACATTGTCACGACGACGTGAGTCCCTGAGGGGGTGTCAGAGGTGTTACCGAGTATACTGTGAAACGTAGACAAAGTGCACACTCGTACGCCCACTTTTCACTGACGATTATTACGTTCCAGCGTGATGGGTAGTGAGCCCTATCGTCGTACGTCGGACACAAATATCATGCAAAGCACGCAGACCGAACACGAATGTGGGATTTGAACCCATGTTCTCCAGACTAGTGATCAAGTTCTAAAGTAGAGCCACTGAGTGATGGCACTTATGACAGCTGCATTTAGTGATGAGGTACATTTCAAATTTCGGTTAAAAATAAAAATCAAGTGTCAGTTTACTCAACATTAAACACGTCAATCAACATTCAACATACAGATACAAAAGGAAAATGTGCCAAAACCAGTGGCGTAGCTATCGGAGGGCTATGCGGTGTAGTGCCCCGGGGCCCCCAGAGATGTTTAAATATCTAAATCGAAAAAAGTATTTACTATCATTTATTAGAAACTTAAAAAAAAAAAACTTTGTTTCTATACGAATTCTATTGCACAATAAAGCAACATTCAAATCGAAAAATAATAACCGAAAGAAGTAGTACATCACTATCAACAATGAAGTATT
Source organism: Ypsolopha sequella (assembly GCA_934047225.1). Lineage (NCBI taxonomy): Eukaryota > Metazoa > Arthropoda > Insecta > Lepidoptera > Ypsolophidae > Ypsolopha > Ypsolopha sequella. The sequence goes on along the minus strand of OW204002.1, from coordinate 1,925,374 downwards.
ACATTTTTTAATTCACACTTGCTTATAAATAATTACGATACTTTGTAGGCATTTAAACGTCATAGGCGCCATCACTCAGTGGCTCTACTGTAGAAACGTTAGACCGTAGAGGCAGTGGCGTGCACAGAACTTTTTGCTGGAAAAGCAAGCAATTGGTCAAGAACAACAATAAAAAAAATATGAAACAATTTTAATATCACTTTGAAAAAAAAAAGTTTGTATAGGAAATTTTCACTCTAGGGTAGACATTGTCTACCCTGGCGTCATACAAAATTTTTTTTTTCAAAGTGATATTTAAATTTTTTCATATTTTTTTTATTATTGTTCTTGACCAATTACTTGCTTTTCCAGCAAAAAGTTCTGTGCACGCCACTGCGTAGAGGCAGTCTTATATGACTTACGTCATAATACTAACAGCCAATGACTCATCACTTCCTGAGTCACGTGACTACCACCATGTGCAGAGTGTTTTGTAAATAATTTTCTTTTCTTTATCGCGCTGTTTCCCAATACTTACGAAAGTCGCTTCCTTGCCACGTTTTGTGGCACGCTTTTTGTTGTGATACCGCGTTTGTTTATTTATTTGGACACGGAAATATTCACAATCAAAACGAGTTTAAGATGTTATTTCCAAATGTTTCACAATTATCTTACAACGATGAAGACTACATGAACTTTAAAACAGCTGTTTTCTTTTACAAGTTCATGACCGTGAATGAAATCTCACAAAAACACAGTCACCTGTTGCCTAATAAAGTATGTATTCGATATGTACAGATGCATGCAGTTCAATTTTACTATTATTGTACGGTTAGTTAACCTTTTTAATGCCTTAGCTTGATGTGCGGGCGACGGTACTTCTAATATTTTTTTTACAATATGTATTTAGAGTAGCTATGCTGATTTGTTTTTACGCATAATTATAGTAATTCTTTAAGAAACAAATTACTCATACAAGTATGCCCATCCCGAATTGAAAACCATGAAATTTTTATTGTATTAATAATTACCAGTATCGCCGTATCCTCACTATCATATCACTGAGCTTTGCCAGAGGCAGAGCAATGATGCAGTTGTTAGCTTTTACCACATAAATATAAACCTTTCCACTCTCCAATAAAGTAGATATTCGAACAACCATCGCGACTGTTTCGAAGTCGGTTCGTGTACCATGCGGAAGGACCCAGTACAACCAGCGAAAATATTTCTTTTAGCCCTATTGCAACTTTTTAGTCGCCTTCAAAAAGCTTGCTGGTTTCGCAGTCGAATTTTTAGTTTTGAGTTGAAGTGGAGTTTTATGCTGTGCATTTTTTTTCCTTTCTGTTTAGTGTTCTGTAAAATACGAAAATCCAACGTAAAGTTTATGTCAATTTTTACTGGTGAACTCATCTGTTGTAGATGTAGTGAAATATCAGTACTATATTTTTTATGGTAACTGATTAATTAGTTCGAATGCCAATAATTTTGTAATTTTTCAAATATTAAAAAATATATTTTTTTTCCTTCTGTTTTAAGCTTTTTAAACGTAATTGGTTTTCATAAAAATCTTGATCGAGGTTATATTATAAAAAAAAAACGATTAAATCACTTCTCAAAATTCATTTTTCAAATGAGAAATAACGTTTTGATGAAATATAACTTTTTTGCATGGTTGTAAGTTTATGCGTTCGGTCAAGGATAAGCTAGTAAAAGCTATACATGTAGTTACTTATGTATATCTAGGTGTATGTATTTGTGATACATAACTGTCAGTAGAGGTCTATAGATGCAGCATTAGACACGGTATGGTAGATAGTAATAGATTAATTTGTGTATGCTTGGCTTTGTAGTATTAGTTGCTGATGAATTGATGATTTAATACGAGATAATATAAACTTACGCGAGATAACACATAATTGAAATTAGTTATTATAAAACTCATTATTTAAAAATTGATTTCTTTTTATTGTTGTAAAATGACAATGCATCGGACGCAAGCAGGGCCCGCAATGATCGTTATTAAAAAGATAACATTTAGTTGCACATAAAAAATAACCTATAGCATTTCACTGCGATGGGTGAGAAAGGTTCTCGAGTGGAGACCACGAACCGGCAGACGCAGTGTAGGACGCCCGCCAGCTCGCTGGCAGGGTTGCCAGATGTGATTTCCCATATTTCCCCAAACTCATAAAAAAAATTCCCCAAAATGATACGTTTTCCAGAAAAAACCCCCAAACTTGAAAAATACACAATAAACGCTATTTTTATATTATTTATTAAAAGGCAACAACTTCTTTAACAATCTTAATAAGCCGGACCAAACACATCTAATAAGTTTAAATCTTCGCCACCCGCAGAGTAGACGTTTTCGGAATTGAACCGGTTTATCGTTTTATCAGTCGGCTCAAACTATTGCGATTTGGAATTGATTATTTTTACGCAGTTCAAAATTCGGATACATCACATAAACACAGTAGATCTACGAACTAAAACAGAAAACAGGGATGTCAAGGAGAAAACAGTAAATCTACTGTTAAAACAGTAGAATTGGCAAAGTGAAGAGAAGTGATCAACCTTGCAGTCCGAAATAGAATTACATCGCTAAAATCGATTACAAAAGTATGAAGTGAATGGCTTATGATCCATTGTTATTCTATTTCGGACCGCAGGGCAAGTGAGTGAGCGACTGACTGTTTTTTTTTTGTTCGTACGGCACTGAAATAAACTCTTTCAGACCACGTCTTCAATTTTTTAATGCGTTTCGTTTCATATTTTTCAGTCATTCAAATATGTAAACTCAGGTATTAGAAAAGTAAAGATAGATATTATAGCCGATTCTGAAGGCTTTAATTTTAGTTTTAGTGCTGTCAAAACTAAATTGTCTTCATTCCAAAATAGTCCTTTAATGTAAGAACTAGAAGCTAAATTGCTTTGGAAAAATTTAAGTTTTGACAGCACTAAAACTAAAATTAAAGCCTTCAGAATTGGGTTTATTGCATTCTTATTTAACCCCAAATTTCCCCAAGCTCAAATTTTTTTCCCCAAAAATTTCCCCAAAGATATCATTTCCCCAAACTTTCCCCAAGTACCAAATTTTTCCCCAAAATCGCGAAAAAAACCCCCAATCTGGCAACCCTGCTCGCTGGACTGACGATCTAAAAAAGATTGCCGGTAGTGGCTGGATGAGGATGGCCGAGGATAGAAAAATGTGGCGTGCCCTTGGAGAGGCATGTCCAGCAGTGGACCGATACTGGCTGATGGATTGGATTGGATTGGATTTCGCTGCGTGATATAGCGGCAGTAAATATAGTCTAAACTATACTCGTATACCATATAAACTGATCATAATAAAGTGGTTAGCCCTGACATTAAGCACTTCATTTTGCATCAAGTAGAACTGAACTCTATAACCTTTTATTATAGTTTAAAATAGCGCGCTCTGAGCCGTGGCTGTTACGACAACCGAAACATCGCGCGCTCTTACAAAACACGTTTTTACGGTCATATTTTCAGAAAACTATCTGCAAAAGCACTTACTAAATTTCCTTAATTTCCTGTTATTTTCTTACGATTTGGTAATTTTCCTATGATTTACACAAAACGAAAAAACATGAAAATCAACCAAGTTTTGGATTTGTTTTCGATTGAGTAAAGAAAAAAATCAGCAGAAAGAATGTATCTAAGATATATATTTTTATTTCAGACACAAAATATCCCAATTTAATGATTTAAAATTAATCAGAAAAGAGACAAAATTCGGATAAGCCTCCCTTAAGAGTATGACAGCCAAAACAAAAACCAGTTCCGGGCGTGGCTTATTCTATTTTACGATAGCGCGCGGGGGGAAATTCGTCCCGGTCTCTAAGCTCGCGTCACCATAGCAAAAATACGAATAGAGTGGACGAGGCAGGGTCAAAAGTAATACGTATTTTATTTTATCTAATTTATTAGTGTATTTCGATCATCGTCACACGGCATTGATCGTACTTGCTATCACGTCGGGACGTAAATTTATTATGGTCGGCTAAAAGTGGTTTTTTGAGTGTTTGATTTATCAGTTGACCCTCGGAACATTTCAGACACTCCTTTAGAGATACATAATAATATTGTGACGGTTAATTGTCACCATTACCCATTCTTTAAATATTTTTCGCCCGTTGAGCTGGTTTTACACTTGCGGGAAAATAAATTGGACCAAAAATATAAAACAGGACTCGTGCCCTTAGGATTCCGTACATACCTACACTGTACACACAAACCTATTCCACGCGAAATTATGCTAGAAGCCAACTTAACTTGACACTTCCCATCCATTAATGTCTATACGTATCCAAAGGATCTAATTAAGCTGGACTCTTTTCTTGAACAACTAAAAAGTTATTTTTTAATACAGTTGCTCAAAAAGTGGCGTATTGCAGGGACGTATAGCGTTCGGGATGTGGGCTATTACATACTCGAGCTTTTTCTTTACCTTTTCCGAACTCGTGCGTTCTCTTTCCCAACTGTCAAAATATTGTCTATTAAAAAGAAAAAAACCAACCACGAAGTTTTTACAAAAAAAAAATCAAAGAAGTTTTTATGATTCATGCAAATATTTCTAAAAAGAAGCTACTATTTTGTTTCAATATCAGATTTAATGATTTGATTCAATGAGTTAGGTTAGGTTTCATTTCATTTCATCTCATTAAATTTCATTTTCATTTCATATCAATAAAAAAAATCTACTGAAGACTTGGCTGTATGGGCATAGTTCTCTTTGCCTAGCCAGAATGGGTGAAGAAAACAAAAAAAAATCTCTGCTTATATTCTTTTACGGTTGGCGCCATTTTCCAAAAATTTTCTTTGCGGGTTTAGTTGTTTGTTGCACAAAATGAGTAATTTCGACGATATTTTATTTGAATTGACACCACCGGAACTCAGTATAATTGCACAAAATGCTTCGGAGAAGTCAAAAAGTCGCTACATATCTACATACGAAGAATTTATTGCGTGGAGTATTAGTTAGTTGAGTTTATTGTGTTTTTGTTATTTTATTAAATTGCTTCATTTTTTCGCAACTGTATTAAAAATAGTTGTTCAGTACACGTGCGGAACCGTCATTGCAACTTGTTCCGACTGTCAACCCTCACCTTCGGCTGCGCCTCGGCTCGGGTAGACATTTGTCGGAACTCTTTGCAATGACAGGCTTTCCGCACTCGTAATGAAATATACTATTTTAATACAGTTGCTCAAAAAGTGGCGTATTGCAGGGACGTATAGCGTTCGGGATGTGGGCTATTACATACTCGAGCTTTTTCTTTACCGTTTCCGAACTCGTGCGTTCTCTTTCCCAACTGTCAAAATAATGTCTATTAAAAAGAAAAAACCAACAAGTTTTTACAAAAAAATAATTATAGACGTTTTTATGATTCATGCAAATATTTCTAAAAATAAGCTACTAATTTGTTTTAATATCAGATTAAATGATTTGATTCAATGAGTTAGGTTAGGTTTCATTTCATTTCATCTCACTAAATTTCATTTTCATTTCATATCAATAAAAAAAATCTACTGAAGACTTGGCTGTATGGGCATAGTTCCCTTTGCCTACCCAGAATGGGTGAAGAAAACAAAAAAAATCTCTGCTTATATTCTTTTACGGTTGGCGCCATTTTCCAAAAATTTTCTTTGCGGGTTTAGTTGTTTGTTGCACAAAATGAGTAATTTCGACGACATTTTATTTGAATTAACACCACTGGAACTCAGTAATTCAGTATAATTGCACAAAATGCTTCGGAGAACATTTTACCGGAAAAGTCAAAAAGTCGCTACATGTCTACGTACGACGAATTTATTGCGTGGAGTATTAGTTAGTTGAGTTTATTGTGTTTTTATTATTTTATTAAATTGCTTAATTTTTTCGCAACTGTCTTAAAAATAGTTGTTCAGTACACGTGCGGAACCGTCATTGCAACTTGTTCCGACTGTCAACCCTCACCTTCGGCTGCGCCTCGGCTCGGGTAGACATTTGTCGGAACTCTTTGCAATGACAGGCTTTCCGCACTCGTAATGAAATATACTATTCTGATTTTTTCCTATACGTGTGCTGTAAAGACTAGGTACTTTGTGTACGGAATTACAAGTTTCTAGATGAACTGGAAGATTATTGGATTTCATTTTGAACCTAAGAAAAACGAAAGAGATTACGAAAAGAGCAATTACTTTTTTATAAATGGAATAATATAAATAAAATTATTTAAATTATAAATTAATTTTATTTGATATGTATTACAGTTAATTTATGTAGACTAGTATTTTATTCTAAATAGGTATTATTAGAGTGCATTACAAACTAGAAAAAATCAATCAGAAACAAACCCAAAAGACAAGAATTTTTGAAAAAATTCCCCGGGCCAGGATTTGAACCTGCGACCTGTTATCAAGACAAGTTCTAGTTTGTAATGCACTCTAATAATATTTAGAGTATTCATAGCGATGGATTTCGCAAAATAAACATAATCTTAGTATTTTAATGTTATTATTATTTTTTTAACTCATGGGTGTTAAACAGTTTTTTGTCCTTGTGTGACTTATGAAATACTCACTTTTTGTTTAATCGATTCTATCATGAAAGGTTTGCTGGTAGAAATCTCTTTCAAAGATAAGCTCGCCTTTTGCTTAAACTGTAATATTACTGATACTTGAAATACGTTTTATTCGTGTGTGCAACGAAGGATTTTGAAATGATAGAATTTTTTTCAACATCACGCTGGTCACGTTAAACTGTAGGTCCATATTTGTGACGAACTACGGCGATAGGGTTCATCACCTACACGCTTCGACATAATTGTCGGTGAAGCGTGGGTGTACAAGTATGGACTCTGACTAGCATTTTACAGTGGATGAGTATGGACTCATCTGACTAGGGTTGCCATCCGTCCCGATACATCGGGACTGTCACCGTTATTGAGTCCTCAGTCCCGACGTTCCGTCAAACACTAAAATGTCCCGATACATCGGGACTGTCATTGTTATTGAGTCCTAAGTCCCGACGTTCCATCAAACACTAAAATGTCCCGATATATCGGGACTTTCACCGTTATTGAGTCCTCAGTCCCGACGTTCCGTCAAACACTAAAATGTCCCGATACATCGGGACTGTCATTGTTATTGAGTCCTCAGTCCCGACGTTCCGTCAAACACTAAAATGTTCCGATATATCGGGACTGTCACCGCTATTGAGTCCTCAGTCCCGACGTTCCGTCAAACACTAAAATGTCCCGATATCTGCGCCCAGGGGACTGATAAAATAAATTCTCTGCTGCCATAAACTGTGGAGTCGATATAGTCGACAGTGTCGTGTCAGATGAGCTATATTAGGTATAATTAATTACTATGACATGCACAGTTTTATTTTTATTTTTGAGGAATCCTATATTACTGAAAAAAAAAATACCTGCTCAGAAAAGTATAACACTCGTATTAACTACATTTGCTACGAATTTTACGAACGAATTTTACTATGGATATGACCTCGAATCGCGAATAAAAATCTGCTGTTCCATAGAAAAGTGACATAGCTACCCAATCAAAATGCATGAATCAACTGAACTTTTTTCTCGATTTCTTAATTTATTTTCATGTAAAGTTGTTCGTATGTATAGGTACAAGAACTATCACCAGTTTCCGGGTTCCGCAACCCAGTATATCTAAATAAGCGAATAAATATTTGTCTCTTTAAATAGCGTATTAATTTACTCCCTCTTCCAGAGCTTCCCGATGAGACCCTAGCAAAATATGGCAGCCCTACCTCTGACGGATTCATACTGAAATGACGTTTTTTTTTTAAATTAAATTTTCAACTCCTTATCTTACAACGAGTCAACGATATAGTTGAAGCCATTTTCGTGCAAATACTTACACAATCTAAATTCAACATTGACATGACCCAGCTCGGATAGTTATCTATAGTCAATAATTAAACGCTTGTCCGTCCATCAATGTGGGAACTTTTCTGACCGGGTTTGAGGATCTCTGCTCTGCGGCATGGAGGTACGATAGTTTATTTGAAGTGACTGCTTATTTCATCATTTTCACTTGCAATTGCCATTGAAAGTTTTTTTTTGGAATTAAGGTTTTTCTTCAATGATTAAAAGGCTAGACTTTTATTCCAAGGCTTCGCCTGCAGTGCAGAATTAAAAATGTTCAACTTTGTGATAAAGATTACACCTTTATAGTTAGTTTGGTTACGAAATTTATTAGATAATAATAAGATTATCTTTAATTGGTGCGGACATGTTTCTTTGAAAAGTTTTCAAGTATGACACAGAAATTAGAGTCGTCTTCAGTACTCCCTAATACACAGGAAGTATAGGTACAGTCGTCTGCAGTACTCCCTAATACACAGGAAGTATAGGTACAGTCGTCTGCAGTACTCCCTAATACACAAAAAGTAGAGTTATCTGCGGTACTCCCTAATACACTGAAAGTAGAGTCGTGTACAGTACTCCCTAATCTGTAAACGATTTAACAGCTATGACGCTGCAATAAGAACTGGTGTCCGTATACCTTCAGTAAATGTTGCACTAAATTTTTGTGCGATCTAAGCCTAGAACGATTTCGTTTTACTTTGATTTCTGCGTCGTTCTACTAGTAATTTGTCTATGGGTCTTGAAGATAATGCTACGAAATATATGTGGTGTATGAAAGGAGCCTCCCCGAATGGCCTAATCTGAGATACAACCACTGGACAGTTGATTAAGACCCAACTAACTGACAAAGCCTTTTCTTTCTACTTCAACTAGTGGTAGGCTTCGGCCGTGGCTTGACACCACCCTCATGAAGTCGTGCCGCGAAGCAACTCGTTATTGTCATGACGTCAAGAGTAACCATACCGGAAGAATAGTTACAGGTAATTGCGTATTATCAGACATTCGTCCATTGCCAACATGTGTTGATTTTGCGTTAGTACCTAAGAGGCTATGCGAATTTTATTTTTGTCACTGTAACTCCAAGCGAAAAAACGCGCAGTGCGAGTGGGGCGGATTCAGGACAAAAGGAAAAAAAAATTGGTGATTTTTATTAAAAATCTTAACAAGCTAGCAAAATTTCCAAAATCAAAAATCTAGATCTTATTGAAACCCATCTAATAAAATATATTTGAGTTCTCTACATGGCTGCTACTCGTTAAACGAGGAGAAAAAGTGTGTTAGAAGTAGAAGAACTCATTTCAACAATTATTTCTATCGATGAAAGTATAAACTTGTTTTCAAAAAACAAACCCTAGATTAAATAGTCAAAATGCATATACCGGAAACTGATTATAATTTTCCGTGTATTTCATGAAATACACAGAAAAGAAACACCCGTATTTATTTTGCATACCGCCTTAACAAATTGATAACGCCTGGCCTACTTTCACTCTCCCATTATCTGGTCAATCGCTCTTCATCCTAGGTCTCATCGACACTTTCCATCAGACGCGGTAGTAGCCAAGCATAAGACACTCTGTGTATAAAAAAAGTAAAAATAGCAGTACATGAACTCCTACATCAATGTTACGCACACATATGTATTATCATCAATTCACGCAGTCACTTACTTACTTAGTCCATCGATAATTTCTGTACTAAGTGTCTACAAAACCACTGATTGACCCTGCAATTGAAAAACAACTTTAAGCAAATACTATTAAGTTCAAAATGAAAAACATTGCAAACTAGATCTGCGCTATTTAGGTGTGAAGTCAGATCGACATATGTATCGACAGTATTGACTTTTGTGCTTAAATCTTCATTACCAAGTAGTGTGTAATGAAATTTTCGGCTTCTATGTTTATTCTGTTTCTATTTAAAAAGTTGTTTGGGTTTGAACAGATTTTGTTAATTTTTTATCAACATTTCTCATTTCATGATCGATAGATAACTCAAACATAGAAACGTTATTTTCTATTCTACTCATCCATCCATCAGCCTAGTTTGTCCACTGCTGGACATAAGCCTTTCCAGGACTTTGCCACTGCCGGCGGTCATCCTGGAAGAATTGCCCATACTCACACACGCTGGGCAGGCGGGTTGGTGAGCGCGGTGCCGGAACCCTCGCACCAGTCATGCCGCTGCCCATCACAAGTCTGTTCCATATAAGGCCCGGCTATTAGGGATGGATATACCACCATCCATCGGTCCCAGGCATGGTGGGCCTCCTGGTTTTTTGCCTGTGAGCTGTCCTCTTACTCTCCCCCGAATTACTTCGAGGGGGTTTCCAAGTATTCTATTACTTTTACTATATCCTGTTACTAAATCTCCACTGTCCGTCCATCAATATGTCCGTCCGTCCGTCCGTCTGTGCAGTGGTCTATAGCTTTAGCCATTATAGTTGCCAGTTGAAATTTTCACAGAATATGTGTTCCTAAGGCTTTTATCACGGCAAATTATAAAACATTGAAAATTATAACCCAAGTGGGGCCTGGAAGAAATTGCTTGAAGCAATAAGACCGCCCATTGTTGCCTTAATTTTTTAACTTTGTATAGTCTTTTTCTATTGTTTTTCTTTTGGTGCACAATAAAGAGTATTTATGTCATGTAATTTTATGAGTTTATGACCCCATACAAAAATACTCGAAAAAGTTGCGTTTTTTTAACGTTATCGTCCTTTCCGAGACAAGAGAACCGAAAAATATGGACAAAGTCACGGTAATAGGTAACTAAGTAAAGATTACAGGAATAGTTTAGCGGTTAAGGCGATATGCGAAAAAAATACGGGTGTTTCTTTTCTGTGTATTTCATGAAATACACGGAAAATTATAATCAGTTTCTGGTACATGCATTTTGACTATATAATCTACGGTTTTGAAATTAGAAAAAAGGTTTGGATAAATTTTCCTCGGTAGAAATAATTGTTGAAATGAGGTCTTCAAACACACTTTTTCTCCTCGTTTGACGAATAGGAACCATATACAAAACTCAGACATATTTTATTAAGTGTGTTTTAACAATATCTATTTTAGTTTTTTTAACAAAAATATAAAACCAACTTTTTTCCCTTTTGCCCTGCATCCGCCCCTCTCGCACTGCGCGATTTTTCGCTTGGAGTGACAGTGACAAAAATAAAATTCGCATAGCCTCTTAAGATATTAGCGTTCCGTAGACAGCGGAAGCCCCGAATTGTTTGTCAGCTACTATAATTTGAGCGGCTTGTTTGTGTCGCCATTACGTTGCTATGGCATCTACAAGGTGTAACATAAAGGTGTAACCATATTTGAAGAGCTTATTCAGTCAATGGTATAGAACAACTTTTACTATGAAGCTTACCGTGAAATCTCGAAAAAAAAATCTGCTCTTCCATACATTTCGGCCGAGCGGCATTGCATTTTTTTATGAAAAAGTTGTTTTTTTGTTTCGAGATACAGTGTTTGTTTCATAGTAAAAGTAACATTGACTGAATAAGCTCTTCAAATATGGTTACACTATCTGTTACACCATGTATATAGTGTAATTTATCATGTTTTGGGATTCCGTACCCGTATTGAGACCGACTCGCACTTAGCCAAATTCTGATAATAAGATGGTTCATGATGGTCGCTTTAGGTATACAGTGTAGATAATAAAAGCGGTCATTGGAAGGAATGTATCATTAATTTTGATGATAGCATATTTTACTCAAAGGAAACATTCATTTATTTTTTGAATTTAGTAAAACTGCATTTAATTATTTGCTCTCATACGCCAAGTGTCTGAAATGTAACGTGAGATATGAAACTTCGTTCCAAAAGTCTTTCAGAAATATTGTGAATGTTCTCTTGGAGTAAAATCTGCTATATTGTCAATATAATATGGTACTTGTTGTAAAAGATTTTAAAAGCTATGATGCATAAGAACTGTCAATAGGCTAGTGTCTGTCACGGCTGGTATGAAAAAAAGGTGTATTACGTCAAATCTTCTACTTTGGGTCTCACTTCACCTAACTATACTACGTTTAGCAAGATGATGCAAAGCGGGTTGTTGCCCCGACTGACACCTGCCGCTATGTCAATGGAAATGCAGCCGTATTCTACTCTCGACACAAAATAAACTGTCGGCCTGCTCTTGACCTGACTCTCCTACCATGATAATCACGTGTATATAATTGCATTTTATAACAGAAGTCACACATGTCGGAAGTATCCTTTTCTTAAATTAAGTATCATAATACTGAGGGGTGAATGGACCGCTTTGCATCGTCTCGTTGAATACATTATACTTATAAGACTGACAAAATAACTTCACTTTATGTGTGTAAAATTTCACCATGGAATTTGCTAAACAAGTGAGAAAATGATTGTTTATGTTAGAGAAAGCTTATTTTGATTCAGAGAAGTATGCACATAATGTTGTGTGACAATAGACAAGTATTGTTATCCCTTCTTGGAAGTAACGAACTTTTTATGTTAGGTAGGTTAGGTACTCGGATATAAGGTAAGTTAGCTTAATTTATTTCTATCACTCATCATAAATGACCGGAAATATACAAGGTGGCATTAATTTATGTAGCCAAATTCATACAGTATCAAGTTTCAGTGACCCTTTTTGGTAAATTCGTTAATTATTTTAAGGCGCTACGGAAAAAAATCGACACTATAAGAACTACTATCTACTTCAGTAAATAATGTATTATTTTGATAAAATAGTATATTATTTTTGGATTCTTTTTCTAGGGATTTGTTAAAACAGAAACGTGATTGGAGAAATTCGGCTCGATAGAAATATATATTGAAATTAAGTCTTTTTCGACACCAATTCTCCTGGTTTGACAATTTGGAATGACATATGGACTGCAATTGTATTTTATTATATGGATTGTAACATTATCTAGGACCTGGTTAAATGAAATTTTGATAACAACTTTAGTATATTTTATATTAATAAAAAACCGACTTTTTGCTACTTTTCCTCGAATTCGTCCCTCTCGCACTGAGGATTTTTTCGCATATGGAGTAAAAGGGACGCTAAAACTTTTACATATCGCCTTAATACTACAAACGCTCTAATAACTACAAACGCAATCCCAGCTCCCTAAGTTTAACTATCCAGTGTGGGAATGTCGCCAGCATACTGGGCACCTTGCCGCGGAGCAGCGATTCGGTTGAAGCTTTTTATTTGTATAATTTTATAGTTTTAGGATAGTTACGTATTTAGAATAAACTTATTAGGATAATTTAGTTTTTATTATAAACCATATTGATATTTTGTTATTTCACTATATTATTAATAATAATTCATCGAACTTGTTTTGTAAAATATTGATGTTAACATAAACAATTTAAAATCACCAACCGACCCAGGCCGGGTTAACATCTACGTATACAGGGTGTAATCATTAAGTTTCACCAGGCGATTATTCCGTGACTATTACAGATATTAAAAAAATTTTAAACTGATATCGAATGTACGTTACCAAATGAGTAAAATGACATCAATTACTTTTTGAAGATCAAATGAGAAGTATCCAAAATTTTGACATTAAACATTCCCATACATTGTATCGCACAACAAGGACGTCACTTCTAAAGTTCTAACATCTGCTTTAAATTTCGTACTTACCGAGAAATAAATATTATTCAATTAAAAGATAGTTTTATTACTATGTTAGGTTAATGACCAGTTTCCTTTAATATCAGTAAGCTAAAATAACCTTTTAAAATAAGGAAACTAAAACCTTTCTACTAATCTCATACTAAATGTATGGGAATGTTAAATGTCAACATTTTGGATACATCTCGTTTGATTTTCAAAAAGTTATTGATGTCATTTTACTGATCAGGTAACGTACTTTCGATATCAGTTTAAAATTTTTTGATATCTGTAATAGTGACGGAATAATCACCTGGTCACACTTAACGATTACACGTTGTTTACACCAAAATTTGACACAAACTAAAGTAACATCAAAATGTAATATATTTTCTCAAAGTTATTAATCAATATAACCACCCCACATGTACGTACGGCTGCATGGAGCAAAAACTGAAAATCATTCTTCCAAACAATTTCCACTACCACACAAATTGTGTTATTTTTGCCGCAATAGAGATAACAGGTGGGAGAGCTACACAATCATTCTAATAGTAGGTACGTTTCATGGAACCTATGGTTCATGCAAACTAACGAGTCGATTTAAGACCAACAGCATTATCTTAAAAGGCTATGCGAATTTTAATTGTGTCCCTGTCACTCCAAGCAAAAACACGCTCAGTGCGAGAGGGGCGGATTCAGGGCGAAAGCGAAAAATTTTAGTTTTATAATTTTTATAAAAGAACTAAGATAGCTAGCAAAATTTCAAATATCAAATCTCTAGATATTGATAAAACACACCTAATAAAATATGTGTGAGTTCTGTATATGGTTCCTATTCGTCAAACGAGGAGAAAAAGTGTGTTTGAATACCTCATATCAACAATTATTTCTATCGAGGAAAATTTATCCAAACATGTTTTCCAATTTCAAAACCCAAATTTCAAAAATTAAATAAAATTTCATGAAATACACAAAAAAGAAGCACCTCTATTTTTTACTAAAATGACATAATATATCTTCACGACATATATACCGAAGGGTTGAAACAGAGAACATACACTACAGTGTTCGTTGAACATGTGCAAATGGGACAACCGAAACGCGGCATCTAACCTTTGTTCATGTTACGCCTCCCACAAACCATGGCACACCTGATGTCTTGTCCCGGATGTCCCAACACCTGCACCCTGGACGACCTGCTCAACGCAAGCCGAAGAGGTATATTGACGTGGCGGCCCATTAGGCTGCACAAGTTTAGAAATGCCCGTTGCCATCGACACGACAAGAAAATGTTCGTTATCTCTTTGTTTATTAAATTAAATTAATATAAATGTAACTTGATTACATCTATAGTAGTTTATGCTACAAGGGCGAAAAGGAATAAATTACGAGGACCATTTAAAACACGAGCTTAGAGAGTGTTTTAAACGTAACCGAGTAATTTATTGCTCTTACGCCCGTGTATCATACTACGTTTTTCAATGCACAGTGTGAGGAAATAAAACAAATATAATCAAAGAAAACAATTTAAATATTAAGATTGAAAGTTACACTGTTACAATTTTGCAAGTTTATGATTGGCTCAAAAGGACTGCATCCAGAGCCGTTAAACAGTGGAAAAAAAATAATTAACATTTATGGTACACAGGAAAGGTTGCAGGTTAGCCAACTTCTCGTAAATGAATTAAAAAATAATAATAATAAAGCCCTAGGGCAAAATAATCAACTTTCTGTACGGTTTTGATGCATAAAAAGTGGGCCTTTACGAGCATTTGCATTGAAAAATTATAAATACATAAATAAAAATATAAATATTAAACTTAGAAACAATTGATAAAAGTATATAAAAACT
This sequence comes from Ypsolopha sequella, assembly GCA_934047225.1. Lineage (NCBI taxonomy): Eukaryota > Metazoa > Arthropoda > Insecta > Lepidoptera > Ypsolophidae > Ypsolopha > Ypsolopha sequella. The sequence continues at coordinate 1,910,014 of OW204002.1, read as the reverse complement.
GAGTCAATAAAAAAATAAAATTAGCAACATAATTAATGCCAATTTGAGTATTCTAATCAAACATAAAACTTAAAATCAATTTGATACACATACATAAATTCTGTTCAAGAATAAAACAGGTTTTGTTGAAAAAAAAATCGCTTTATTTTCTTTTTAAATTAAACTTGCTGTAATCTAGAAAATATGAATATCTGTATAATTATTAATAATTGGTAGTTATTAATAGATAGGTGTCAAAAGTGTTTCCAACTGTGGACTGTCACTTAAATAGTCAACACTCGTACACCCTCTTTTTACCAACGAATTTACCTATACATCTCAACGTGTTAGGGGGGAATCTTATCGCCGTACTTTGGGCACAAATAAACGCTTTTTAAGGCATACGTTACCTGTTACTGATTTCTTTCACCGTTCAGCTAGCGGTAATAATACAAATAAGTACTACACTGGTTCAGAAAAACGCTAATTTAGTTAAAAAATTACTAAAAATTTAGTAAAATTTAATTAATATGTATGCAAATTAAATGGCGATAAAATCACATCAGGTTTGACTACATTAACGACGCGTGTGAATCATCCTGATATAGTGAGATTTGGTATTCTTAATTATTTTTGAAAGCTTTGGGGCCTTCTTAAGTATCTCTAGTACCTAAATGCTACTGTACCTCTATGGCTACAACACCTTTCAATTCTATATATTTAGTCCATGGGCCAACCGACATGTCGGTATAATTTTGGGGATAGTATTTTTTCTTATCACCGCAGCTAGACAGGTTTGTAAGGATGTTAAAAAACTATGATGTCCATGTCAAAGTGGTAGGTAATAGAAATGATGACGTCATCATTACAAAGACTTATTTTAAATCTATAATCTAAATAAAAATATACATGTATATAATATGTAAGTAGGTATTTAAAACTTGCACGGGGAAGTAAACATTTTTGTACCAAGACAATTTTAATGTAAGTTATTTAATTAGATTTGTAACGTATTTAGTTGAATTTTTATAACATATTAAGGATAGACCCAACATCTAAATTGAAAAATAAAACCTGTAAGGACAGTTTTCGTCACGGGTACTACACGGGTAAAAGCCTTATGAAGCTGGACGTATTATTTTAAGTAATAATGAAATGAAACATTTTTGTCAAAAAAACTCATAGAAAACTTTTACAGAAATAAGTCAAATTCAAATTGAAGCATGTTAGTTTGCTTTTTTCTTACAATATATACCTTATATACAACGTGTAACAGAAAGGTGTAACCATATTTGAAGAGCTTATTCAGTCAATGGTATAGAACAACTTGTACTATGGAACAAAATCTGTATCTCGAAAAAAAATTTTTACTGTTTCATAGAAAAATGCAATGCCGCTAGGCCGAAATGCATGGAAGGGCAGATTTTTTTTTGAGATTTCAGGGTTGGCTCCATAGTAAAAGTTGTTCTATACCATTAACTGAATAAGCTCTTCAAATATGGTTACACCTTTCTGTTACACATTGTATACTTACGCCTCTCTCCCAGAGGGGTAGGCAGGGACAACAGATTTCTATCTGCTACTATTCTGAATCCTGACACACTCTTTCGCTTCTTCCATCAACCATACAAGCTCTCCTATTCCGGATACTTTTGACTTTGCCCTTCTCCAGTATGTCGCCAATTTGGTCGGCATACATCCTTCTAGGGCAGGGGTCTCCAAACTACGGCCCGTAGGCCAGCTCCAGCCCGCAAGCACCAACAATCCGGCCCGTAAAATTATTGTAAAATTTAAAATATAAATAAATCATGTCAAACGTAATGAAGTTTTATAGTTATGATCAATGTGACATGCAGCTGTAACTTTCCCCTGATAATTTTTTGAATTTGTGGATCAAGTTTCATAGTGGAAATTATCAGCAGCGACTTCTAATGATTATCTGTCAGTTTAGATGTGTACATATTTTTCTGTATATTTCATTTTGGAGAATGTTTTCACACATACATAAGTAGTTCCAAAAGCGAAAAAAAAGTTACCAGCAAAATGCAACTGAATAAAGTGTTCGAGTGGAAAACACTTTTAAAATACTTGTCTTTAAAAATGTCGCTACATTGCAAATCAACCATTTACAATTGAAGTTCTGGGGCAAGGGTTTCTATGTCGGCGTTACAAGGATTTTGCAAAATCTTTATATTGTTTGCAATTTTCTGAAAATCTGAAAATATTTAGCGTAATTCAAAACTACCGTATGTTGGCATGTTGAGCTGGCTAGGTCCTGGGTCCGTGGGACTTAGTGGAGGAGTTAGTCTGGCCCACAGAAATTATTGTTCTATGGTCTGGCCCTTAGGTTAGAAAGTTTGGCGACCCATGTTCTAGGCATGTTCTAGGGCGATCCGGTCGAGCTTTCCCTTTAACTTGCGCACCATAAATTTCTTTCTTCAGTCTGCTTTAATTGATCGTGTCTATAAACACAAACCACCTTTTTATTACAATAAAGAACCTTAAAAGTAGAAGTATATTGCCTTTAAAATTCAATCACATGAATTGAGGTATGTTGAAAGGCCGTCCCTTACTTAAGGCGGTGAATGAATAAATCTGGAAGTTTTACAAAAGGAAGAGAAATTGGGGAACATCTCAGGGATTCAGATTAGAAATGTCGCCCCCTTGAAGCTTTATGAAATGTGATATGGATTCGACGCTGGACTTTAAAGAAATTCTGTTATTTATTTTTTGGTTTTGTAAATGTGAACAGTTCTGTAAATGTAATAGTTACTATTAAATTTATTTCTTGTCTAATTCGGTCGTTTTTTAACTTCAATGTGCAATTTTTGTCTGCTTTTTGGAAATAATGAATCAATTTTAAGTATGTAATTTCAATAAATATTTTCGTTCTTTCAAAAAGATTTTATAAGTATTTTAGTATTCAAAGGAAGTGACGTAATCATATTAAGTTGAATGGTCGAATCCTTGACAGACTTAAAGATGCGTTCAAGAAATATATTTTTTTGTTTTGAAATGTGTGATCATGACGCCACTGAAGGTCGAATGAAAGAAATCACTTTTTTTTCATTTAATAAAGGCTATGTTTCATTTTTTTATATCTGTATTCCAGAAACAGTTAAGATAAGCTATTCCTCGAAACGGTTTTTGAATCGCAAATATTGATGAAAAAAATAAGAGCCCAATTATTCTAATATTGCACGACTAGCTGTTGCCCACGCATTCGTCCGCGTGAAAAAAGATAAATGCGGTCACAGTGTAATCCCTTGGGAATCTCGCAAAATAGAAGGTATCCCAGTTTTTTTAATTGGATAGTAAATTAGCAAACAGTGATCTCCCTTCCTTCTTTCTTTGTAACCCATGTCTCATTGCCGATGATCGAACAGTGATAACCGCATCAAAACCAGTTCAGTCGTTGCTGCGTGATGAAATACCAACAAATATTAGTTTTTTTTTTTAATGAGTGTCCTACATCGCTATTTTTTTTTAAATATCATCAATGTGTTAACAGACACAGCTTTTTTACAGTTTTTTAATTATCTTCAGTTATTTATTAATTAACCTAGCCCGTTTCATCAAATAAGGTATCACCATCTGTTGTACAAAAATTGCTGCAACTAATTTCTTATTAAAACGTTTTATTTACGGCTGTCAACGCTAGGAATTATTATTTGCCATGTAAATTTTAACTTTTAACAGTAGAAAAGTAAATTGGAAAAATATTTAATTGTAAATTCTGCTCCATATTAAGTTACGTCCAACTGTGTAAACTACATGAAAATCTGTTCAGTAGTTTCGGATATGTGCGCGAACAAACAGACAGACAGACAGGCAGACAGAAAATAATTCAAAAATCGCTGATTTGTGTTCTATACTCATCTTTAGTCACCTCCTTTCTGTTTTTATTACTCTTATTAAATGTGCAGACACACCGGGTTCTACTGTTTTATTATATGTATTGATATTGATTGATTTCCGTCACTTGAAAACTGTTATACTCGACATAGAAACATCTATAAGAAACAAATGTTCCCAAAATAAATCACAGACGGACTCAAACCCGTATCTCTGTGTATCGTTTGACCTCTACTAGATTCTTCTAAATTTTGTGACTTCTTGATACATGTGGAAACGCTAAAGAGGGCGTTATATCGTGTGCAATTCTGTTCTGTGGAAGATGGCGCTGTCTTCGCTGCAATATTTGTAACATCAAACGGTTAAGAAATACACAGTTCTCATCTTGGGAAACTCTAAACAAGATGTTTAAAAAAAATTATAAACAAATTCTATAAGTAATAAAAGTTTTCTATCTTGTAATCAGTAATAGTCCCTACTTGTAATCCATTCTAATGATATTAACTTGGTTTTACTACTTGGTTTTGTGGATCAAATTTATGAGAGTTAAATTTATGAACTTGGTTTTGTGGATCAAACTGATGAGAATTAAATTTATGTACTCGGTTTTGTAGATCAAATTTATGAGAATTAAATTTATGTCCTTGGTTTTATGGATTTATGAGAATTTTTCCTGCAATTTAATTTATTATGGTCAAGAGCGGTTTCGCAGCCGGATTGTGAAAAACCCGCCTTTTTTTAACTAATCAAAACAGAGCATACTTAAATTCAAAATTCACACAGTATTTATTCAACAAAACCTTAACTTCGATGTATTATGTATGCTGCCATCGCAAAGTTTCCGCACAATACATAGGTAATAAGGTTTTGTTGAATAACTATTGAATGAATTTTGAATTTAAGTGCTCTGTTTCGATTAATTAGAAAAAGGCGTGTTTTGCGCAATCTGGCCGCGAAATGAGGACCGACTTATAAACAAATGTATAGATATATTTTTAGCCAGTTTTATGTCAACTTTTCCTGCTACGAAATAGATCGTACAGGGAATGCATATCTTACATTTATTAAAATTTCTAAATAAACACCGTACCCATACTATTCTTACCTAAGCCTCCATGCGTAACCAGCAAAGTTAAATCGAGTGTTGTCTCTTTAAACAATAAAGGTACGAGAAGAGTTTTCATAAATTTGCTTAACTTTCATGTTATTTATGGTTAAACTTTGTTTTAGCACTCAAATAGAAATTTATTTTAGGAATTAATAAATTTATTAACTTGGCATTAGAATAACGAATTAAAAAGGAAAAGTTTTAAAAGTATGATTATACTGTTAGACACTTTTCCGACCCCAATTTTACAGGAAAAAAAAACATAGGCAGTCATGGGTCTGCCGACAGAAGTGAAAACTTTACTGTAAAAATAGCATGTCGGTGACGGTGACGCGAACCTAAAAGATTTTCCTACTGAAATCTCTCAACGCGCCTAAAAAAGATTTCAATTCAAAAAATGTCTGTTCGTAACTGCGGAAATTTTATATATAATTTTTATTGTATTTTAAAATAAATAACAAACATTCATTAATTATTATTGTATTAAAATTAGATAAATCTATAAAATACCTAAAACTTAAACAAACTAAACGCCTAAAAATAAATATATTACAAACTAAACTAACAAACAAAATACAAATGCGAATTTATTTAAAACAAATAAAATACATTATTTAAGTCATCGCTATCGCCGGGCAGGGTACCCAGGACACTGGCGGCGTTACCTCGTTGGATGGCAAGGCTGATTCGTTGCCCGAGGTAAGCTCCAGCCCTTGGGTCCCCTGAGGCATTTTTATTTATATATGTATATTTACTACCTATATATTTACCGAGAGAACAGACCTAGAAGAACGTATGCTGACCAAATTGGCGACATTGACTAGGGCAATGTCAAAAGTACCCAGAATAGAAGAGAACAAACCCCTAAAATAATAATAAATTTAACGGTTTTTTACCAAAAGTGTAACCGAATGCGCTTTAATTGTTTTAAATAAAATCTTATCAAGATAATTATAACCAAAAACAATGTTTGAAAACATCCACAGTCTTGTCAAAAGTGGTTTCCCCTGAAACAAGTTTTAATTTTGCGCCGGCGGCGACAAATTCGGCACTATTGTATTGTCCTCGCAAGTTTCTTATAGCGAAATGAAACAGCACGACATTTGGCCACGCCCACAACTGAGTTGGTCGCGTCAAGACGACCATCCTGTGTCTCGACCAGCAAGAATCGAATACAGGTCTCATGGTTGAAAGTCCAGCTGATTGACCTACTAGCTGTTCTAAGTGAATTAATTGTTTAAAATATTTTCAGCATTAGCTGCAACTGTTTCGTGGAAACACACAAAAGCAGAATTATGAGTATAGAACAAATAAAACGCTGTAAGTACACAAGTTATTGTTTATGTAAGAACATTCCTTAAATAGTACGCCAACTATATGATCTCATGTACGCAATATTTTTCTCTTCTTTTAGGGTTCATCCATCCATCCATCAGCCTAGTTCGTCCACTGCTGGACATAAGCCTTTCCAGGACTTTGCCACTCCCGGCGGTCATCCTGGAAGAATTGCCCATACTCACACACGCTGGGCAGGCGGGTTGGTGATCGCGGTGCCGGAACCCTCGCACCAGTGACACAGCTGCCCGTCACTAGCCTGTTTCATATAAGGCCCGGCTATTAGGGATGGATATACCGCCATCCATCGGTCCCAGGTATGGTGGGCCTCCTGTTTTTTTGCCTGTTAGCTGTCCTCTTACTCTCCCCCGAATTACTTCGAGGGAGTCTCCAAGTAAGATGGTGGTACCTCCACAGTCGAGCCCGGTATCAGCTCTACCATCTCTATCAGCTCTATCTAGGGTTTCCAAACACTCAAAAGGTGCCAAACGGGACCCTATTACTAAGCCTCCGCTGTCTATCTGTCTATAGGTAGGCAGTTAGATTTTCACAGAAAACGTTTACTATTGGCCTCTATCAAGCCAAACTATAAAATAAAAACAAAATTGAAACCAAAGAAGTGTACCCATACAAAAAAAAAACAGAAAAAGTAGAATTTTTTAACGTTATCATGTCCACTTTATCTCTGAAACAAGGGAACCGAAAAATATCATGGTAAAAGGTGGTTGTGTAAAGATTACAGGAAAAATATAGCGGTTGAGAAAAGCACTAGGTACGAACCTCGGTGGAAATGGGTACTTACGTGGTACCTACCTATTGCCTGACTCGTATTATAGCAGGTTTAGGCTTTTGCCGTTATTAGGGTTCTGTTCTCAGCAGGAGCCGCAAATTGTTTGTCAGGCGCTACTATTTTAGCGGCTTGTTTGTGACGTCTTATGTTGCCATGACATCTATATTATTGTAATTTACCATGTTTTAAGGTACCATGTTTTGTATTTGTTAGTAGATATGTAGACATTATTATTAGAAGTTAATATTCATAAATTAATTAATTAATTAACATATTTGGCACTACATTTGTAATCTTGACATCACCAAAGATTAGCTGGTAGAGAATGTTAAGGAGCATTAAGTTCGCCTTTGTTTATTTTTGTGCAATAAAGAATTTACACACATACATACATACGTATACATAATGTGTTGTGGTACGCAACCCTTAGTGCGCAAGTCCGATATACACTTGCCCTTATTAGGTTCTAAGGGTCTTTTACTTAAGGCGAGGATATCTGGAGAAATCGTTCCTGCTCCAATGCTTTCATTTTACACTTGACTATCCTGCTCAGTGGAAGTGGGCCGCTCAGAAATCTTATTTTGGAATGAGAAGGATGTGTTTTCAATTATATCGGCCGTTTTATATCTCATTTTGTACCACGTTTATTTTGATATAAGTTTTATTGTAGAAAACCTAATAAAACTCACATAAAATTATATTTACATCATAGTTTAGACCTATCTTTGCGATTTTATTGGATGCAGGGAAATGCAAGTAATCGTGAATTAAAATCACAGAATGAAATATAAGATATATTTTGCCAAATTTTTTTTTGTCACTATTTACAGCTTAAAATGAGTTTGAAAAGAAACAAATTTGGAGAACCCCGCCTTAAGTCTTTTCTATGTTATTTGTAACTTTATAGCCTTGCGCCTGCGGTTTCACTCGCGCGAATTTAATTATGTACAATTTCATTTAATTAAAATTAGAGTGAGTTGACGTCATAATTGTTGTAATTACGGATAGAACTAACTTCTTTATCTGTGCAAGGAGGCACAGGTCAAGCTTTTGATGAGGTCATGACTCATCATCTTCAGGACTCTTCGGGAGAACAGGCGCGCTGCGCTCAGTTGTGTAACATGAGTATGTACTATATCCCTAGGGAATGCCCATTCCTAGGGAACAAACTATAGCATATGTGCAAAGTGAAGGGTCTAACAGTTACAAAAGAGAAAGAATTTTTAAAATCGGTCCGTTAGTTCCAGAGATTACCCTCTGCAACATTATTTCTTAACCTGTGGTCCGCGGACCCCTGGGTGTCCCCGAGCATATATATGGGGGTCCGCAGCCTAATCTATAGACTGAGACATTTACTGCTTTTCTCAATGACATACCTCTGTGAAAAGGCATCCTCTGCTCTTGTGTATACTAAAAACAAATACAGAAGTAGATTAAAATTGGAATCCGATTTGATAGTACAACTCATTAACGTATTTTATATGAAAAAGTATAAATTTTTTGTAATTTGTAGAACTAAAATAAATGGTCCGCAATTTATTGCTGCTTTTTTATTAAGGGGGTCCTTAAAATTGTGCTAGATTTCCTAAGGGGTCTGTGGACAAAAAGGTTAAGAAACGCTGCTCTACAATACTCTACATACCAACAAACTTGCTTCTTTATAATATTACTGCAAGTAGTGTGGGTACATAAACTGCAGTAATGAGCCAGAACTTATTTTGATACGATATTGCTGCGTTATGATAAAACATTGTTTATTTCTCGCCGACAGAGTGTCTATTATCAAAAAAATGTTTAATTTTATTTATTTGTGTATGTGCATTACCGTGACCAAATACTTGGAGCATTATAAAAGTATATTGTATTATATTAATTGTTATAACAAGCTTTTTAGTCCTAACTTCCGCCGATCTTCCAACGCTAAAAATGTATGTCGTGGCCATATCGTAGAATTGACCATTTCATGATTTGGTTGGGCAGATCATAAAGTATGAAATCAAAAACCTTTCACCAAAAGTAGAAAATAGGTGCGACGACGAGCGAGGAGGAGCGTGTTAATTTTACATGTAAATACATTTGGAGAGCGGAGCGGAGCGAGGCGCCCCTTCCAATTTTAACAGAAATACGATATGATATGACAGATATAATGTCTTCGGCACATCGTAGAGTTAGGCACATCATGAAATATGTTGGCAACACCAACAAATAATTTTTAATCGTATAGGACAATTCTCAATATCTGTCCCTCTCATTTCGATCGTCGTTCTCGTCTGTGTGCACTTGAAGTATTTCTCGCATAAATCAAAGTGAGTCTTAGCTGTTTTTATCTATTTCGTTATGATGGACACTCACCTTAATTACAGTGATATTTTGCAATTGCAAATAAGTTATCAAAATAAATTCATAGTGGCTACAGTCACGTATTTTACTGGTGCTACGCTCGCCATCCAGCACCTACAAATAAATCGTACAAATATGTTAAAATTGCAGGGGTCGCCTCGCTCCGCTCCGCTTCACTCGGCTCCCCAAATTTATTTACATGTAAATCCTAACACGCTCCTCCTCGCTCCGCTGGTCGTCGCGTCTATCTTTTTGACTTTTTGTTGAGACTCTCGATTTCATAGCACATGATACGCCGAGGCCAATTCTACGATATGCTCACGATATATTTAACCCGTTTGATTCCCGTCCATAATTCTTCACCTTTCTACAGGCCTTACATACGTGACGCACAGTGACTTAAAGTTTTGTAGTTAACGGACATTAAAACATCATCACTACGTGAATCCCCAAGGGGGTATGAGAGGTGTTTTTCTGTGTTTTCTGGTGTTTTTTGTGTGTACGTGCAATCACGCTCCACCGACAAATATAACGACTCAGCGTTATAAATAGAGCTGATGCCGGCTTTGACTGTGGAGGTACCACCATCTTACTCGTAAACACCCTCGAAGTTATTTGGGAAAGGGTATGAGGACAGCTCTAAAACAGGCCTGTGATGGGCAGCGGCGTCACGGGGTTTCGGCACCGCGCTCATCAACCCGCCTGCCCAGCGGGTGTGAGTATGGGCATTTCTTCCAGGAGAACCGCCAAGACTGACGAAATCTTAGACATAAATGTATACGAGAAAATTAAACTAAATACATTTATTGATATATGATAAAGAATAACTGGGGCTCTACCGCGTAATTCTCATTTGTATCAACTTCAAGCAAATGCATGCGAAATTCAACGCGTGCAAAAGAGATGGCATGTTAGGCGGGCGTCGTCGCACGCACGTTAAATTTCAATCTCAAGTTGATGTTGATGAAAATAAGAATTACGCGGTAGATCCACTGGTCAGATAGATTGCGCAACCTTAGCTACTTACTTTCTTTCTCCTTACCAAAATATAACAATGGATGTACTATCTGACTAAAGCTGTAAATGAGCTTCCTAAGGATGTGCAAAATGTATAAATATACATACATAAACAATGACAATTTTAGACAAAAGATAAAAAACTATTTAATAGAAAACTAAGATAACTACCTACTCTATGTTTAAGAACGATTGCTACTATCAGATAAACCAATAGGTTTCCGATGGTGCCTATAGCACAACTATTAAGGTGGCTCTGTCGGAAAAATAAGCAACTCGATTCGTGGTGGTTGAAATTTCGAACAAAATCATATTAAAATAAAGTTCTTATTAGCTCGCACTGCAACATGGCTGTTACGTCAGTCGTTGCGGCTGACAAGTGCGAAAATAATGTGTTTTTAATTTATTTTATTTAAAATAAAATGAATTTCCAAGAACTGAGAAAACCATATCATTTAATATTATTTTGTCTAGAAGTTTATAAATGTTTATACTGTTTTGATAAAAACTGTAGCAGTTATATTTTTACAATTGAACCAAAAATCGAGAAATAATGTTAAACTTAGAATTTTCTTGCTTCAATTCTGTATACTAAAATAAAATTCAGGAAAAACCACATCATTTTTTGTATCATGTAAATTAATATGTATTTTTCTTCTTTTAAAAAATGCTATAGTTACCGTATAAAATGGTTATAAAGTTACTCAGTTCAAGGTCGTTGGTGTTTGGAGGAACCTTAAATTTAAAAATTAAAAGAGAAATATATTAAAAATACATATTTGTTCCTATTCTACTATTACACACAATTAGGTTGTTTCGGTGGACCTTAAGAGGATTGCAGAGAGGGGATTTTCTTAAATATAATTTATATTTTGTTCATTTTCATGTTATGTACCTACTTATGATTAATTTGAATATCTTTAAACTTAATCAAAAGACTCATAATTCAAACAACAAGCAATGTTGTAGATCTAAGATTTTCGACAGTATTTATTTAATATGACTAATTTACATATTTTCATTATCATATTTACAATAAGTATATTTGCAATTAATGTCATCATTTTTGTGATATCAGTTCAAATTCTTAACATTCCATTATGTGAACGAATCTTTTACCAACAACACGACAAATTTTCTTTACTCTTATCAATATAGTATCTATTCCTAGGCAATAAGGTTTTATTTATTTGTCTAAAATTCATGGTATATTATGCTTACTTGGCTTAGAATAACTGCGATCATATGTTTATGTAAGGTGAGTATGTTATCTAAAGATTCTCAGTTATTTGCGACTGATAAAACTAACAAAATGATAAGTATAAAACATATCTTGAATTAAAACACTTGTACTTGTAGTTTCACTTTATTTATATTAACTTATTAACATAAATAAAGTGAAACTACAAGTACAAGTGTTTCAAGTTTCACCAAGTGCCGACAATCGCAAGTATAAATTTTGTTTTTATAAAACATATTTTTTTTTCAGTTAACAATTTATTTCATGACATATACACATAAATATAATTTTTTATTGTTTTTTATATATTTTATTAGTATGTATTTATCATTATATATTAAAATATATCTATTATTAAAGATAGTACACCACCATTTCAGCAATCATTCTAAACAGTTTCATCCACCCAAAGGCTGTCTGGAAGAGATCGCTTTAAGCGATAAGGCCGCCTGTTTGTGCTACATAATAAGTTAGTTAAAAATTAAGTACATATTTATATTTCTGTTCCTTTTTATATGGTGTACAAATAAAGTTTTATTGTATTGTATTGTGTAAAATGAACTTTATATTTGGAAGTAAGAAGTACATACATAAAACGTAATAAACAATATACCGTCACGACATGGATCCCCGAGGGGCTATCAGAGGTGTTCCCAAGTGTGAACTATGAAATGCAAGTCAGTCTTCATTTGGTACACCCGCTTGATTTTGACCAATGATTATTACGTCCTAATCATAGGTAGGGTGCTCTATGGCCATGTACCTGAGGCACTAATGGACCAACCTTACGTTCCTTCTGAAGCAAGCAAACCGATGTGCACCGCGGGAATTGAACCCACGACCTCCGGGTTAGCAGGCGAGCGCTCTACCGCTCGGCCACAGAGGCGGTCTAGAAAGAAATAATAATATAAACATATAATATACCTATAGGTAGTTTGATGGATGTGGAAGAGGCGAAAGAGGTGTGTCTGGATCGTAGCAGATGGAAATCTGTAGTCCCTGGATACCCTTTTGGAAGGCAGGCGTGAGTATATATATACATGTATGTATGTAATATATATAATTAAATACAACAAGGTTGATGTACTCGTCGATATAAACTATGCATAAAATATAATATGTTGAATTAATAAGCATATTATGCTTAATTTAACTAACGATTAGTTTTACTACGAAGAAGGGCAAGAAACTTAGCAAGATCACGTTTTTTCTTTTTAAGGTTCAGTACCCAAATTTCTAAGCCTTTCTAATCTGTCCGTCCGTCTGTCGCAAGGGTCTACAGCTTCAGCCGTTATAGCCTCTGTCATAAGAGAGACCCCATGTAAAAAACCTCGACCAAGTAGCAATATGAAAATAATCGTGGTAATAGATGATTTGATTCTCCCCCTATTTTAAGCTCACGTAATTAGTGACCGCCCCCTTACTTCCCACGTTCCTGTAACGACGCGGGCGAAGCCTGACTTCTCAGACTCGTCTTGTTAAGCAGACCGTTGTTGATTCAAATAAAGAATTTGCTGAGTTGCATCACGTGGCACATTTTCCAAGAAATTACATTTGGAATATATATCGAGGTATCGTGTCCGATGTACTAGCAGGACTTTGTTTCTATACACAATATAATATATATACATCGCATCGTCACGAAACAAATTCCCGAGAGAGTATCAGGGGTGTTAATGTGGACTGTGAAATGCAAGTCACAGTCACAGAACACTTACATTTCACCGACGATTATTACGTTCCAGCGTGATGGGTGGTAAGCACTATCACCAAACTTTGGGCATAAATTGCACCCACAGCTTAAGAGGTGCCATCACGCGCAAACCTCCATACAAACGATTTCACAAAATTGTGAAGTGTCTATAAAATGTTGTTATAATATTTTAGGCTGAGGCCATTGAAATTATACAGATCTGTGTTTAAATGGAACTGGAAATCGTAAAATTCAAGTAATATCTTAACAACAAGCCCCTAAAAAAGGTAAATTTAACAGTTTTCTACAAAAAATGTATTCGAATGTGCATCTATTGTTTTAGATAAAATAAAAAAATAATACAAATCAAACATCGAAATTGTTATCTTTAATAAAAATAACCAAAAATATGTTTGAAAACGTCCACAATCTTGCCAAAATCATGTGTCTCTTGAAAGAAGTTTTAAATTTTGCGCCGGTGACAAAATTGGCACGATTTTTTTCATGTTAAATGGAATTACTAATTATGTATTAATAATTTTCGTACGAGTAAACAATTTTATGACGTAAAACCATGAAATAAGAAATAATTAAAAAAAGATCCGCCATCGAGATACCCAAACTGACCCACACGAAATATTGAGAGGAGTATTTCATGAAATCCGGTTAGTCACTAGCGACACATAAAAGGATCCCTGACACATTAGAGTGAAAAAAGTGCATTATATATAATATATGATAAAATATGATATAAGTATGTAATTAAAATAAGGTCTTGAAATATTCTTCCTTGTTGAGAAATGTACTCACAGTGAATTTATTTGTGTCACTTAGTCACTTGAGTACAATAAAATAAAATGGCGGCCATTGCATTTTCTATTCAAAGTGCACGGCTAATAGAAAGTCCTGCTAGGATATTGCACCCCAAAAACATTCGGGTAGGGTTTCGTTGCGTGTGAACGCTACCATTTTTCATGTTGCGTTATGTTGAGGCATTTTTCTTAGAGCTGTATTTATTTGTTGAAAACTCCGATAGAGTTACCGTGCGGTTTGTCAGCGTTATTTTTACACACGTTAAATATGAGCGTGTTTTGTGTGAATATGTAATGATTGATGTTTTGATATGAGGTTAGTTGTTATTCCTGATTTTACCCTAAAACTAAAATACCGAAATGCTAAAGTATTTGAGGGCTGTTCTGAACATTTCTGTAATAAAAATACATTGAATATATGCTCTACTGATCTTGACAAACAAATTTTTAAAGGTAACATACCCGTACAAGTATAATATAAATGGCATATACTAAATCCAGAAAGGGGAATTAAAAAAATCTGCAGATACCCGTAAGTAAAATTGAAAAATATATACATTATAACGATAGGGGGTGTCAGAGGTGTTCCGATTGTGAACCGTGAAATGCAACTCACAGTCCACGCTCGGTACACCAGCGTTTCACCGACGATTATCACTTCCCAACGTGGATGAGTGGTGAGCTCTATCGCCGTACTTCAGGCACAAATACACGTTTTTTAGGGCATGCAGGTTGCCTTACGATGTTTTTCTTCACCGTTCAGCAAGTGGTAAGTAAGAACAAATACTATGCACATAAATTCCAAAAAATTCATTGGTGCATCCCCGACCGGGAATCGAACCTGGATCTCAAGATTGAGAGTCTAGCATTCTACCACTACGTAGCGATGGTAGCTCAGGTGAAAAATGCTGGCCTCTCTTGAAAAATATTTTTTATGAAATCTCAATTTTTTTTTAAAGAAAAAGCCTAGCATTCACAAGCATTACATTAAATTACAAGACAATAAAACTGTTGTAAACGAACATTTTAAAGGCTTGAGAATGCTTATTAAGTAATTATTAAGTAATTCAGTTTATTTCAAGCCACCATAGATACAGGTTATAAATATACAAAAGGGTAACTTAAAACATAAACTATATGATAATAGTTACATACATAAAAATCTTATATTTATAAACATTAACTTAGTACAAAGTAAACATAAGATGTATTATTTAAAACCAGTTGGTCGCAGAGAAAGGATACAGCAATTTGTTGCAAAACATTTATATTCGTCTGATGATGCAAAGGAACCCTGTTTTAATCTGTAAAATGGCTCTGATTTATTGTTTCGTTATTGTCCAAGCGATAGTCAAAGGGTTAAAGAAATGGTTAAAGGTATTTACATTTTCTCAATTCCCATAGCTTAATTTCTAAAAGATTTTTTTAATATTTTTTTTTTTCAGAGAATATACATCATTTTAGGACAAAGTTTTCATTATTTTGGTATATAAATCAACCAATATTAGTTTATGATTTCTTAAAGAATTGTCGGATATGACGTCACTTGATAATTTTAGACATTATACTGATTGTGATGTGTGATTGCTTCAAGTGCTTATAAAAAAGTGGTATGTCTCTGTCTCTGTGTGTCTACTCATCTATCATCCATCTGTCAAATCAGCAAATTATTATAAATTTATCTTGATATCAAAGGACACATTTCTAAAGAGTCATTTCTCAAGTGACGCCACACGAAGGCAAATGGAAGTTGCAGCTTTTTCGTAAAAATATTCATCATTATGAGGTTTTTTAGACAAGTTCTAAAATACGGCTTATTAACCCTAATTCTCGAAATAGTTTCCGAACTAACACACCTTAACATAATTTAATCTATTCGTTTTCCCAAATCACCACTCACACATGTTACCTTTATCTCATGTTTGCTATAGTATTAATTACTCTGTGTCAATACGGTAGCAAGCGAATTCCGGACCGTCAGTAAACATCCCAATAATCTAAAGCCTAGAGCAGGCATTCCGGAACATCTCCATTTCTCTCCGCACCAGTTTTTATCCTAGTACTTTTTGCTAATTAAATTCTCTTTTTTTCTCTTTCTCTCTCTATCACAGAAACAGATCTCTTTTCTGGGACTACAATTACAAGGGAGCGAAGGATTTCATTGGCAAATATTTTCCTTTATCCGCTATCGTGTGGTACAAGTTGATGAGAGAGATATAAAAGCTTACTTGATAATTTGTACTGAGTGTTAATTTGATAATCTTTTTCATTTTAATACGGTGTTCAACGCTATTTTTATCATGGTGCTTCTTCAGTTACTTTTAAAACGCGATAATATTGTTCTATAGAAAAGTTGGGCACCTATTCGACCAATAATATTGGCCGCAAAGTAAACGTCAAGCTTCCGGTCCATATTTGAGGCTGAGGTATGACGATAGGTAGTAATCACTCACATATCACGCTGGAACATGATTATCGGTGAAATGTGGGTGTCCGAGTTAGGACTGTGACTTGTTTTTCACAGTCCATACTTGGAAACACCTCCTATACACTCCTTCGCGGGTCCATGTCGTTCCGTACCCAAAGGACTAAACGGAGCCCTATTAATGTAATTCTGCTGTCCGTCTGTCTGTCTGTGCCCGTATGTTACGGGTCTCTAGTTCTTAGGCGGAATGAGACAGAGATCTGAAATTTTGATATATTTTACAGAATGTTACGAATGTACGATTATTGAATTAAAAATTTAATAAAATATTGTTAGGCAGGCCTTATGAAAATGGAGGCGAATTTTTTTTTCTCACCCTATCATGTGGGTTGTCATTGTCTTAAGTAAATAATAAGTATAGGTATATATTTTTATATTTTATCTTGAAAAAATAAAGAAATGAGGGGCTGTCAAAGTTGTCTTTTTAGACAATTTTTGTTACGGGATGTATCCCAAATACCAAAAATGTTAGGAATTTGTAATTTTTGTATATATATACCATATGCTGCATTTAATAAAAAAAAACTGAAATCGCCGATTTTTAACGTAGTTTTACGGTTACGTCCCCGAATACTCAAGCAACTTAACTTTGCAGTTTTGTTTCACAAATGTTGTGGGTAATTATAGTTTTTAATTTATGTTTAAATAATTGAAGTATATTATTACTTATTTAAATGGTACGGAACCCTTAAAGCGCGAGTCTTACTCGCACTTAAGGCGCTACGGAAAAAAATCGACACTATTGGAACTTGCATATCTACTTCAGTAACGAAGGTATTATTTTGATGAAATAGAATATCATTTTTGGAATGTTTTTCTACGGATCTGGATTGGAGAAATTCGGCTCGATAAAAATATATATTGAAATCAGGTCCTTTACGACACCATTTCTCCTGGGTTGACAATTTGGAATGACATATGGACTACGATTATATTTTATTAGATGGGTTTTAACAGTATCTAGGATCTGGTTAAACGAAATTTTGATACGAGTAGCAACTTGAATAAATTTTATATTAATAAAAAAACGATATTTTGCTACTTTTCCTCTAATCCATCTCTCTCGTACTGAGGGTTTTTTCGCATATAGAATAACAGGGACGCTAAATCATTTACATATCGCCTTAACCGGTTGTTTACTATTTCTTATGTCTTGGACCGGAGCAATAAGCTTTTTCCCCGGTCTTCATTATTGAAAGGTCGCAACATAGCTATAGCCTCTACCAATGTTTCGGCCCATAATTAGGACATCTGTTCCGATATTAGCAGATGGGTGTGCGGAAAATGACACGGGACTACCTCCGGGAGGCTCCAGGGGTCCTTTAATGACGTCATCCGGGTCTAATTAGATGATGATGTCATCGGGAGAGGCTAATGATGGAAGTAGTTTGGGATATTTTGGGACATTTCGCTACTTACTTGTCTTGTGTGTTGGCGGGGAATTGAGCTCATGTATTTTGTGTGCTGGTAAGAGTAAAACATTTTGGCAAAAGGTTTTGGTCATTCTTATGCGAATATGAATTGTTATTTTTTTTTGTACAAATAAACCAACACCTGATAAGCGTTATATATATATAATATGTATCTACTTAACTGTGAAAGTAATTTAACCTTATCAGATCAATCTGTATATATAAAATTCAAAGTCCTGACTGACTGACTGACTGACTGATATATCAACGCACAGCCTAAACCGCTGGTCCTAGAGACTTGAAATTTTGCATATAGATACCTTATATAGTGTAGGCATCCACTAGGAAAGAATTTTACAAAATTCACCCCCTAAAGAGGTAAAATGGGGGTCCAAAGTTTGTATGGGAAAACAAGATTAGTTAGACTATTTTATTCGAGACTTCACAGGAGTACTCCTATCTACAAATGAGTAAACAAGTGTTTCAGTATTTTTCAGAATTCAACCCTGAAAAGGGAAAAATGGGGTGACAAAGTCTGAAAATCAATATGGGTATCGTTTGTATGGTTTATCGGGTCGCTGATTACGAAAACAACAACGATTTTAAAATCAAAAGTGGTGGACGTGAAAAAGGCTTTTCCAGAATTCTACCCCTAAAAGGGGGAAATGAGGTGACAAAGTCTGAAAACCAACATGGGTGTCATTTGTATGGTTTATCGGGTCGCTGATTACGAAAACAACAACGATTTCTAAATCCAACGTAGTGGACGTGAAATACCATCATAGCCTGTTGGGGTGCGATGGGGTTAAAATGTTGAAATGTATAAATATCAATATGGGTGTCGATTTTATGGTTTGCCAAAAAGTTTTTTTTTTAATGTCAAAACTTTGACGGCCTGTATCTCCCAAACGGCTAAAGTTAGACTCATGTTGATGGGTGTCTAGGAAAAGATCTCGACGAGATCTACCTGCCGAAAGTGTCAAAACTTTACAGGCCCGTATTTCCCAAACGGCTGATGCTAGACCCATGGTCATGGTATTCTAAGAAAAGGGCTCGGCCAGATCTAGATGACGGTAAAGAAAGGCGAAAAAAAAATTGCCAAACAATTAATCGGCCCTATCTCCCGAACGGCTAATCATAGGGAGTTCGGGTTTCAACTATAGTGATAGGTCAAGCTGGGGCTACATGACCAAAAAAAAAATTGACACGTTTTGACAGTTTTTTGAAACATATAAAAAAGTATTCCGATTTGCATGAAACTCAAGGGGCATTCGGGGTCGCCAATTACGTTGCCGTATTCAAATTTGTCATTTTTTGACAACTGATAGGGATTTTGACACTCTTTCGGAAAAACTTTGATCGGTGAGTCCTAGTATTTGGCACTCTGGTGAGGCCGAAAAACGAGCATGTGAGGACGGAGAACGTTCGAAGTCTGAGAATGCGAGTTTTTCGGCCGAGCACTACACCTTGACTCCCAGAGGGAGTGAGAGTACTTATAATGTTTGTTTCCTGTAGGCCACGCGGGCAAAGCCGCGGGCAGAAGCTAGTATATCATATTTAAGGATACTAGTATGTTTATAATGCCTAAATTCTTCAATTCTGGCCCTGTACAAACAAAGCTTCACGTATAAAATCAAACACATTTTATTTTGTATTGAATACGCTTACATAAGCGGCGGTAGCTCAGGGGTAGAACGCTGGCCTCTCAATTTTGGGACCCAGGTTCGATCCCCGGTCGGGCATAAGCCAATCAGTTTTTTCGGAATTGATGTGCATAGTATTAGTTCTTACTTACCACTTGCTGAACGCTGAAGGAAAACATCGTGAATAAACCTGCATGCCCTTTTCGTTGTTTTTTTTTTCGTAAGGATTAAGATTATGCAACGATGTGAAACAAATCGAAGAATATAGCCAAATAGACTAATGGCTCGGTTTGGAAAATAAAACCGTGGGCTGTGAAAACCAATTGAAATACCATTCAATTTCAGTACCGTAAACTAAGCAAAATAGAGTCAAATAATCGGGACCATGTCAAAAATATCCGGAATAAAAGAGCTTCTATGACTAGATTGATAGATAAGCAAGTAGCGAAAGAGGTGTGTTAGGATCGTAGCAGATGTAAATCTGTAGTGTCTGCCTACCCTGAGACAGGCCTGTATATTTGTATGTAAAATCAAATACTACATAATAGGAAATATCGCATTTCTCTCCTCAAATCACATAATAATGACACAAAGCATAGCTTTTCCTCGATCGTATGCTTGGGAACCATTTTGATCCCAAATTTCCCCTTTTTATAGGGGAAAAGAAATCAATTGTTAGCATTTAGTTCACCAATCTGAAATTTCTTTCCGTTATTTATAAGAATAAATTGAGAATAGCCTGATTGTTTTCTTAAGAAAAATTTGCTCTCATTATCCTGAAATAGATACTCGAAAGCAAATTTGAAACAAAAACATACTGAGGCTCGACATAAGGAAGCAAATGTACACTTTGTTGAACAAAAGAAATCGTCTCAAATAAAACACACGACACTTTGTCTCGGCAAAAAAAAAACGGCCAAGTGCGAGTCAGACTCGCGTACCTAGGGTTCCGTATTGTGGATGATAAATTTAATTTCGTCATTTTTTTTTCGTGAATTTCTCGACCGCTTTATTTTTCCTGTAATCTTTACGTAAACACATATTACCATGATATTTTTTATATTTTTTGGTCCACCAGTTTTGGAGATAAGGGGGGGGACATATATTTTTGTGGTTTTTAAAAGATTTCTCGAAACCAGTGCCAGTAAGTAAAGTAAAAATATATTTTTACAATCAGCTTTTTAATATCTACAATTTTTTACCCATATTGTATTTTTATAAAATATTTTTGTTATTTATTTTACTTCTTTTTTGTATTTCTCATTAGTACAATTTTTTTTTAATTGCTATAGTTTTCCTGTAATTGGCCAGTTATGATCTATAATTCACATTTTTTTCACATTTCAGTCCACCAGTTTCGGTGCTAAGGGGGGAAGACATACATATTTTTGGGGTTTTTTAAATATTTCTCGAAACTAGCGTCAGTAAATATATTAAAAGTATATATTTTTACAATTAGCATTTTAATACCTACAATTTGATACCCATATTGTATTTTTATAAAATATTTTTTTTATTTATTTTACTTGTTTTATTGTATTTCTCATTAGTGCCGATTTTTTTTAATCGATATAGATTTCCTGTAATTGGCCAGTTATGATCTATAATTGACATTTTTTTCATATTTTTCTGTCTACCAGTTTCAGAGATAAGGGGGGGGGGGGGGACATACATATTTTTGGGGTTTTTCAAAGATTTCTCGAAACCAGTGTCAGTAAATATATTAAAAGCATATATTTTTACAATCAACTTTTTAATACCTAAAATTTGATATCCATATTGTATTTTTAGGCTAATATTTTTTATTTTTTTCTCTTTTGTTTTGGAAATATTTTAAACAATTACAAATTTTTCATATTTTTTTTACACTCTTATATGTTTGCAAATTAATGCTATTTTTGTGCCAAATTTCAAGTATTTATCTTTAACGGTGCTAAAGTTATGAGGTTGTGACATACGGATGGACGGACAACGGAGTTTCACCATAAGGTTCCTTTTGTACCTTTTAGGTACGGAACCCTAAAAAACAGCCATGTCATAAAATATCTGCCTTCTCGCACTAGCATTTTGATATCATAATGCTTTACTGCCCTTTTGAACGCACGTCATTTCAATGTAACTTTACTGCCCTTTTGAACGCACGTTATTTCAATTTAACTTTACAGCCCTTTTGAACGCACGTTATTTCAATGTAACTTTACTGCCTTTTTGAACGCACGTTATTTCAATGTAACTTTACTGACCTTTTGAACGCACGTTATTTCAATGTAACTTAAATGCCCTTTCGAACGCACATTATTTCAATTTAACTTTACTGCCCTTTTGAACGCACGTTATTTCAATGTAACTTTACTGCCTTTTTGAACGCACGTTATTTCAATGTAACTTAAATGCCCTTTCGAACGCACATTATTTCAATTTAACTTTACTGCCCTTTTAAACGCACGTTATTTCAATGTAACTTTACTGCCTTTTTGAACGCACGTTATTTCAATGTAACTTAAATGCCCTTTTGAACGCACGTTATTTCAATTTAACTTTACTGCCCTTTTGAACGCACGTTATTTCAATGTAACTTAAATGCCCTTTCGAACGCACATTATTTCAATTTAACTTTACTGCCCTTTTGAACGCACGTTATTTCAATGTAACTTTACTGCCTTTTTGAACGCACGTTATTTCAATGTAACTTTACTGCCTTTTTGAACGCACGTTATTTCAATGTAACTTTACTGCCTTTTTGAACGCACGTTATTTCAATGTAACTTAAATGCCCTTTTGAACGCACGTTATTTCAATTTAACTTTACTGCCCTTTTGAACGCACGTTATTTCAATGTAACTTAAATGCCCTTTCGAACGCACATTATTTCAATTTAACTTTACTGCCCTTTTGAACGCACGTTATTTCAATGTAACTTTACTGCCTTTTTGAACGCACGTTATTTCAATGTAACTTTACTGCCCTTTTGAACGCACGTTATTTCAATGTAACTTTACTGCCTTTTTGAACGCACGTTATTTCAATGTAACTTTACTGCCTTTTTGAACGCACGTTATTTCAATGTAACTTTACTGCCTTTTTGAACGCACGTTATTTCAATGTAACTTAAATGCCCTTTTGAACGCACGTTATTTCAATTTAACTTTACTGCCCTTTCGAACGCACATTATTTCAATTTAACTTTACTGCCCTTTTGAACGCACGTTATTTCAATGTAACTTAAATGCCCTTTCGAACGCACATTATTTCAATATAACCGGGACTAATGGAAAAAAATGGAAAGACAGACCACTGTTTTTTATAAGCAATCACACATCACAATCAGTATAATGTCTTAAATTCTCAAGTGAATTCATATCGGACAATTCTCGAAAAAAATAAATAATGGTTAATTTTTATACCAAAATAATGAAAAGCGTGTCCTAAAATGGCGTATATTCTCTGAAAAATGATAAAGAAAAAACTTTTAGAAATTAAGCTATGGGAATTTTGAAGGCCCTAGCGAGGCCGAAAACCTCGCATGCGAGGACGAAGATGCTCGGCCATCACAGGAAATAAGTCAAGTACGTCAATAATTTAACAGTTTTCTTTGGTTTAAAATAATCAATATTTCGTGCATTCGTGCTTGACTAGCGTTAATAAACTAAACCATTTACCTGAACAAAATCATAAGATTCCATACATTTCTTGGTTTGTTAGATTAAGTTAATCGGTTGGAATTTTTAGATTTAACACGCAAACAATCAATAAATCTTAATTATTACACTGCTCCTGTGGCCGAGTGGTAGAGCGCTCACCTGCTAACTCAGAGGTTGTGGGTTCAATTCCCGCGCTCGGTCTGCGTGCTTCGGAAGGCAGGTGAAGCTGTTGCGATAGGGCTTACGACCCATCATATTTTGGACGTAATAATCTTCGGCGAAAAGCGGGTGAACTAAGTGTGGACTGTTACTTTTATTTCATAGTTCCACTTGGAAGCACCTCTAACAGCCCCTCGGAGATCCATGTCGTGATAATATGTAATTAATAAAAAAATTAGTGACCATTTTAATTTGTATGAAAATAACTAAGGATTTAAAATCATTAATTGTAAGCGATAACGAATACCTACATATTCACATAAGCCAGGCATCGAACTTACTATTGTGCCAATCGAGTTTCTGTTTTATTATAATTTTGCGAAAAATGAACTGTCGTGTACGAATTCCATGGAAATTTAGTAAATGTATACTTAGCTAATTAAATCAGTTTAAAATGAAATATCTTGGAAAAGAAAGTAAAAGTAAAAACACAAATAAGTTAATGAGTGTTCACAATGCACCTAGTAGAGCAAAATAACTTTAAGTGTTCACAATGCACCTACTAGAGCAAAATAACTTTAAGTGTTCACAATTTACCTACTAGAGAAAAATAACTTTAAGTGTTCACAATGCACCTAGTAGAGCAAAATAACTTTAAGTGTTCACAATGCACCTACTAGAGCAAAATTATTTTAAGTGTTCACAATGCACTTACTAGAGCAAAATTACTTTAAGTGTTCACAATGCACTTACTAGAGCAAAATTACTTTAAGTGTTCACAATGCACCTAGTAGAGCAAAATTACTTTAAGTGTTCACAATGCACCTAGTAGAGCAAAATAACTTTAAGTGTTCACAATGCACCTACTAGAGCAAAATTACTTTAAGTGTTCACAATGCACTTACTAGAGCAAAATTACTTTAAGTGTTCACAATGCACTTACTAGAGCAAAATTACTTTAAGTGTTCACAATGCACCTAGTAGAGCAAAATTACTTTAAGTGTTCACAATGCACCTACTAGATCAAAATTACTTCAAGTGTTCACACTGCACTTACTAGAGCAAAATTACTTTAAGTGTTCACAATGCACTTACTAGAGCAAAATTACTTTAAGTGTTCACAATTCACCTACTTGAGCAAAACATTATTAGTCAAAAATACAACTCTCAGCCAAAAATGTGTATTCAAATAGTACCCACTTAAGACCTACTCATATGAAAACATAAAATTAAAACAATAGCTTGAAAATAATAAGATTTTATTTTTAGAATAATATTAACATCCAAAAATAGTTTTGACCGCACGGAAAACCTAATTATTATGTTGTCAATATTGGCATCAAAATAACAGTTTTTCCTCAAAGTAAATACACTATTTTATACAATGCTTTTAACAGACAGCAATATTTTGGGCCACATAATTATATAAACAAAAGACATTATAAGTGGTATATAATTTAAGAGGTGAAAAATTTTGCTTTAGTCCGATTTTCACTAACTACCGAGCCGCACCAATCAAAACAGCAGCTTGCAAAGTTACCGAGTAACCTAAAACGTTCATCAAGAATTCACTTAGAGAAACTGTTCCTAATTATTTCGCTCATTAGATAGCATTTATTCCGGATAAAATGAAGTCCGTTTTAAAGTCCAAAATTCTTACAATTAAGGCTCAATTGAAAATGAACGGCTGAGAAATTAGGGACCTTTGGAATAGGGTGGGCCGAACAAACCATCATTGGAAAAGTGTTTTACTATTATTTACGTGTATAAATTATTCACATTTAGGGGACATTTATACGCAGTGTTGTTAAACAATATTACAATAATATTGCTATATTTAAAACAAGTTTTTTTTGAACAACGACGGTAGCACAGGCGGTAGAAAGATGGCCTCTCAATCTTGAGACCCAGGTTCGATCCTGGGTCGGGCAAGCACCGATAAGTTTTCCGGAATATATGTGAATATAATTTTTATTACCTAATATTTCGGGGGAGAGTAAGAAAACCAAAAAAACAGGAGGCCCACCATGCCTGGGACCGATGGATGGCGGTATATCCATCCCTAATAGCCGAGCCTTATATGGAACAGACTGGTGACGGGCAGCGGCGTCACTGGTGCGAGCCCACCTGCCCAGCGGGTTTGAGTATGGGCAATTCTTCCAGGATGACCGCCGGGAGTGGAAAAGTCCTGGAAAGGCTTATGTCCAGCAGTGGACGAACTAGGCTGATGGATGGATACCTAATATTACTTGCAGAACGGTAAAGGAAAACATCGTGAGGAAACCTGCATGATCTAAAAATCGTGTACTTGTTTCCGAAGAACGGCCATAGGCGGTTCACCACCCATCACGTTGGGACGTAATAATCGTCGGTGGAACGCGAGTGTACCGAGTGTGAACTGTGACTAGCACTTCACAGTTCACACTTGGAAACACTTCTGACACCCCCTCGGGGATTCATGTCGTGACGATATATAAGAGTCAGTTATTACAATTTTTATTAAAATTATTATTTGTTTTCGATTGAAATACCCAAAATTATATTTAAATCAGGAATTAAAAATTATAAACGCAGGTTTTGGAAGTCTATAGTAATAATTACATTATATTTTTTTGATGCTTTGGTAGTTTTTCCCTAGGAAAATTCCAGTCACAACAATTTTAAACCGAAATTTTCATATTCCCATTTCGAAAACCATTAAACGTAACACTGGCCCACTCTGCTTCACAAGATGTAGGGATGGAGAAATGTTAACTGCTATTAATAAGCGTAAAAAGGCTGTCAAGGACGTTTGGATTCACTCGGGTTTCTGTAAGTTTCTACGCG
This sequence comes from Ypsolopha sequella, assembly GCA_934047225.1. Taxonomy (NCBI): domain Eukaryota; kingdom Metazoa; phylum Arthropoda; class Insecta; order Lepidoptera; family Ypsolophidae; genus Ypsolopha; species Ypsolopha sequella. The sequence continues at coordinate 1,883,679 of OW204002.1, read as the reverse complement.
GAGCTTTGGAAGGAAACTGTTGCTTGAACTTTTTTATTACTTGCGAAGTGAGCTTTGCGAAAAAAGTGTCATAACGGAACGCTGAAATTCCAAACACCGTGCTGCGTGTGGAATATATTATAACGGGATAATACATTTATCATTTTCGTTGAAAAATGGATCTTTAATATATTTCATAAACATATTGCAATTTAAATTATTTATTGAATTAGAATTATTATGAATAACAAAATTTAATAATGCGTTATTCAATAAGACGTGAAAAAATAACCTATCTATACACGCAGAAAAATTTATCACATTGTTTGATTTTGATTGTATCAAAAGTTTGATTGTATCATTCATTAGTTAATCGGTTCATTAGTTACGGCGTGAAGGAATAACAAACATACATCCAAACATAGATGGACCCAGTGTACATCTGTGCTAAGTGAATACATGCAATACCAAACGACGACCAACCTAAACGTACAAAAGCATAGTTAAAAAAAGTGCTTTCGAAGCCAATATATATATTTTAAGAATCCATCCATCAGCCCGTATTCGTCCACAGCTGGACATAGGCCTCCCCAATATTACACCACTCTTGGCGGTCCTCAGTCATCCTCATCCAGCCGCCACCCGCAACGTCCTTCAGATCGTCAGTCCAGCGGGCACGAGGGCGGCCTACGCTGCGTTTTGCTGTATGGTCTCCATTCCGATGCCTTACGGCCACAACGTTTATCACGTTAGCGACAAATATGGCCAGTCCACTGCCACTTCAACTTACTGATTCGGCAGGCTGTGTCGGTTACCTTGGATCTCTGACGGATATCTTCGTTTCGGATTTTATCCATCAAAGATATCCCAAGCATTTTAAGAATATAAAAATAAAAATCAAGACGGCCGCTGGCTCTTACCAAAAATAAAAAACTGTAAAAAATGTGCTTTTTGGACACAATCACATCAAATTATTAAGATGTCTGTTCGTCTTTCAATATGTCTGTGCAAATTAATGAAAACGCCTTAAGGGTCGGTGTTCCGAGATTCGGGGTTCGGGGTTATGGCTTTTTAAGACGGTAAATATTCAAATTTCTGAACAAAATAAATACCACTTGTTACCTTACAAGATGAAGTGCAGGTTCATTAAAAAAAATCACGGCAATAATGTATAGTAACTTCAGAAAAAAAACAGGAATTTCAAGAAAATCTCTTGAATAGCATTGCAGCGCTACGGGTGTAACCTGAACTTGACATCCTGTTTTTTATTTCTGAAGTTACTATACATTAGTGCCAAGATTTTTTTGAATGAACCTGTACTTCATCTTTTAAGGTAACAAGTGGTATTTATTTTGTTCAGAAATTAGTATTTTACTATCTTAAAAAGCCATAACCCCGAACCCTGTTTTGCCCAATCTCGGAACTCCGACTCTTAAAACCGTTATTTTAAAAACCATACAGTTAGTTGTTCAACAGTTGTTCAGAATGGTCAGTACTCTAAGTATTTTAAGTTTTGTAGTATGTTACTGATATCTACACTTTGTGTAAATAAGCAAAACCTCAAAACTTTAAACACAGAAGACGCTTTACATTATTTGTTTAACAAATAATAATTTTGAGAAACAACAAAACTATGTAAACATTTTATTCTAGACAGACATTTAGGCATTAAATGTTAATTTTAAAACACACTATTCAGTTTATTTAAAATCTTTTTAATAATTATTAATTATATTAACATTACTTGCTTCGAAGCTATTACAAGTTTAAGCAAAATTAATATAATTTTCTTCAAAATTCCGCTATGATGAAAATAAAGCTGAGACATGAAAATTGTCTGTCAAAATCTGTACATTACTATAATTTCTATGTAAGGTCGCCCTTTCCCCTTATTAATTTGAATTCAACTCGAAAGTAATTAACAAAAGTTTTCACCGTACAAGTTATAACAAGTTATAACAAACAAACACCCGCTTTCTTAAGTTTAAGCGAAATTAATGAGTCGTTTCGATTCAACTTGCTGTAGATAGGCTCATCACTCATATGTGAGGGTTCCAGCCAGGGATTCTTTTGGGTACAGATTAACATTGTTTGTTTGTCTGTTTATTAAAACGGTAATTTTACATCTCGGTACCGAAATCAAGGTGAGTGCGCTGCAGGGGCGGGCGGGGCACGGGGGGCGGAGGGCGCGAATTAGAAACGAGGTACAGACATCACAGCCAGTTAGCAAAGGCCAAATTTTGGTACCATAATTCCCATAGCTTAATTGCAAAAATTTTAATTTTTTAATTTTTTTATCAGATATGCGCCATTTTAGGACATAGTTTTCATTATTTTCGTATATAGTGTAACCATTATTTTTTATGATTTTTTAAAGAATTTTCCGATATGATGTCACTTGAGAATTTTAGACTGATTGTCATGTGTGATTGCTTATAAAAAAGTGGTCTAGTTCTGTCTGTCAATTCATCTGCAATCCATCTGTTAAATCAGTCGGCAGCAAATTTTTATAAATTTATCTTGATAGCAAGGATACATTTCTAAACAGCCATTTCTCAAGTGACGTCACACGAAGGCAAATGGAAGTTGCAGCTTTTATGTAAAAATATTCATCATCATGAGGTTTTTTAGACCAAAAGTTCTATAATACGGCTTATTAAATATAAATCTCAAGATGGTTTTCCAACTAACACACCTTAACATAATTTAATCTAAGCGAATTGTATATCAGAACTAAACTTTCTTGCGCTGCAAACGCCAAGGTACTTAGGTATCGTTAAAGAAACGGTATGATGTCACAGTCAGCGAATGAACAGGAGCTGTATTTATGAATCACTCGCCGTGAATCATATATTCACGCACGAAAAAAATTCACGTGCGAAATTCAATTCTATTGGTCACGATTTTACGTATTTTTGAATCAGTAGAAATCAATGTAAACGGTTTTCGTTTCACGCAGAAAAAATTAAAACCGGAAAGCAATATTTCGTTTATTTAAAAAACCGGTAACAAATGGAGGTGAACGGAACGTAAATTAAAAAGTTATAATGTCATGTCAGTCTCATCGATGCATCGACATCGAAGTTTTCTTCTTGTCATTCTTGCATAGTTTCTACTAGTAGAAATCGGAAAACGAGTGGGTCAGACCACTCGTTGCAGAACTCACGGAGAGAATTTTCAAAAATACTGATTTCAAGTTTTCGTATGCGAATCATGCGGATTCATATGCGAATTGAAATTCGAATGATTCAAAAATACAGCTCCAGGTCATACCAAAATATTAGCGGTTGAGTACTTAGTCCCTAGTTCCAGAAAGAAACATAAACCTCACAAACAAAAGTATAATACTACTTTGTTGATTGAAGTAAACTTATAAATATATTAATTATTTGTTGCAATTGACACTCTTGCTAATCAAAATGCAGACTCAAGCGAATCCCGCTCTTCCATATAAAACATGCACGAGTATGAAGTACGACTATAAATAGAAAGCGATCTTAAATAAAAAGAAATAATATTTATCGACACGGGTTTCACCTTCAAACGAGGCATCCTTAGGATGTGTTCAACAACCGACCGCAGCAACTGGACTGCCTGACTTATTCGACTGACACGACCATGGCTGTTTAGACCATGGCTGTCCTTTGCTGTCAAGATAGACCACTTTTTTTATAAGCAAGGCAAAGGTCCACAATCAGTATCATGCCTTAAATGCCCCAAGTGACGTCATATCGGAATTAAAAAAATATATCACAAAAGAATAATAATCTAATTATAAACCATAATAATGAAAACAGTGTTCTAAAATGGCGTATATTCTGTGAAATAAAAAAATTAAAAAAATCTGATATGAATTAAGCTATGGGATTTTGATAATTTTCACTCGATGGATAAAGTTTTTGAAAACGATGATTTTTGGAATGATTTTTAGATTTATCTGTATTGCAGCTTGAGTTTTTTGTCTCAAAAAATATTCTCAGCAATAAAATGTATTAAAATATACAAAGAAAAACATAAACCTAAATAAATTTATTGTAATTTTACACGCGATTTTCAACTTTTATTAAGTCAGGTTATAATAGCAAAGCCGCTGTGCGTCGAAGGAAGGCCTCCTCTTAAGGGCATGGCATAGACTAGGAAAATTGTCTACACAATAACAATGGCAAAGACTTTATTAGCTTTCGAAAGAGGAGATTATTGGTTGACTCACGGGTCTATTTGTCTTGGACGCTTAATTAAGCAGCGAAACAACAGATTGGAGGTTTTTTTTTCTAGCTAGTACTAAAATATTTTAAAGGAAAAAAAATATGATTTGAATAAATATTCACTTCATATTTGTATTAATTACCAATTTTATGAAAAAAATAATCAAGTTAATCCTGTAACCACGTAAGCTTAAGGAACATTTTAAAATAAAATGGAGCTAAAATCATGCATTTTTATAAGTATTTTTCCTAAATAAAAGATCAGCAAACCAAATATACATACACAACGTGTAACAGAAAGGTGTAACCATATTTGAAGAGCTTATTCAGTCAATGGTATAGAACAACTTTTACTATGGACCAAAACCGTTACCTAAAAAAAAAACGACTGTTTCATAGGAAAATGCAACGCCGCTCGGCCGAAATGTATGGAAGGGCAGAATTTTGTTTTTGAGATCAGGGTTGGCTCCATAATAAAAGTTGTTCTATACCATTGACTGAATAAGCTCTTTAAATATGGTTACACCTTTCTGTGACACATTGTATACATACATACCTATACATATATATTTTTTATAAAAGCGGGGTTTGAAATTCTTCAAACGAATCCTCGAAAATTTGGCGTTGCTCATTTTCTAGGCTCAATTGCAGCCTTAAACAATTATCTGATTAACAGTACTTGATATCAATTCATTAATCTCCAATAATCGTTGCAAACTCCCTCAGGCAACCTTAAGTGCGGTGTCGCTATAAGTTACTCTCAGCAAACATTGACACAAGTCTCAGAGATCGTGTAACGACACCGCGAGACGTGCTCAAACACCCCGGTGTTTGAAACTATTTATTTGCACATGACATATCTGGATACAAGCTTGTCTCTGTGGCTTTGCCGGAGTTGAATTAGTTTTTATTGTTATCTCTAGGAAAATTACCAACTACAAGAAATTAAATGTAGGTATCTTTGGTTGTCATGCTTATTATAAAATCCCTCATCTAAATCAAAGCCTCAGCCACACGCTCGACGAGTGGCGAGGGAAATTGTGAGGGACGTCGTGTGGCTGCCGCTCATGTTGCCCACCGCTCCCTTTTTAACCGACTTCAAAAAGGAGGCGGTTCTCAATTCGACTGTATGTTTTTTTTTTTTTTTTTTTTTTTTTGGCGTTGTTACTCCATAACTCCGTCATTTCTGAACCGATTTGAACAATTCTTTTTTTGTTTGAAAAAGTGTACTTCCAGGTAGGTCCCATTTTAGGTTTAGTCATGATCTGATGAAGGTCTTCAGAGATAGGCAGTGGAACTCCTCAGAAAATGACAGCATACCTCTCGAAATTGAAGTAATCGCTTTGTACCTGGGTGCTGATTACAAGGTATTACTTGAAAATCATCATTCTTTCACCTGGCCTTCGATCCTGGCTTCATCACCATATTCACCATAGAACTCCTCAACGGATCAGAGCACATAACTCGAGATTGCGGCAATCACTGCGTTAGGGTGCTAATTCAAGGGTATTACTTGGAGATTACCAGAATACCCACCTGACCTTCGATCCTGGCTTCATCACCATAGAACTCCTCAACGGATGACAGCACATAACTTTGGATTGCGGCAATCAGTTTGTGTTATGGTGCTCATTGCAGGGCCTTGCTTGAAAATTGCCAGTGTACCCACCTGACCTTCGATCTTGGCTTCATCACCGTAGAACTCTTTAACGAATGACAGCACATAACTCGAGATTGATAGCAGGAAGCTACTCAAACATAGCTACTTATACTCACTTGAACTTCGTTTCATATTAAAACCACGTTTGCAAGAACTACCCATATTTCACAATTTAACCCAGCAACACTAAAAAATGTGAAATAAAATAAACTTTTAACAAAAAAATAGCAACCGACTTCAATAGTAACAGCAGTCATTCACTAAAAAGTTAATAATAATTCTATAAAGACCGATGGTACCGAAGCAACACTTTTGCCGACTTCTTTCTTCCTGAAACATTATGTTATCTAGAAGTCGGCGTATTTCCTACGATATAGCAACATAAAAACCAATATAAGAACGCCGACTTCTAGATAACATAACGTTTCAGGAAGAAAGAAGTCGGCAAAAGTGTTGCTTCGGTACCATCGGTCTTTATAGAATTATTATTAACTTTTTAGTGAATGACTGCTGTTACTATTGAAGTCGGTTGCTATTTTTTTGTTAAAAGTTTATTTTTTGTCGGTTTTTTTGTGCGCGACACAAGGGCCCAGCAATGAGAGGTTTTCTTTTTGAGTATTAAAAAAAAACATAGTTTCCAAGAACTCTGTAGATGGCGTTGAACTGACTACGTTACTAGGTGCCAAAGCCAAAACGATTGGAAAAAAAAACATTGCGTCACGTCACGTCACATAAGCTCGTTGGTTGATGACATGACTGAGCATGTTATGTGCGAATGCTTTGTTATGGTCCGTCCAGGTTTAAAATGTACCATGGCTTGTACTCATTGCGCTTTACGACTTTCATCTTTAGGAAAAAGATGTATGCCTCCATTTTTATACAAATCCACAAGGCACAGACTTCTCTTCTTTTTCTCTTGGGACATTTTCTTTCCAGCGTAGAAAACTCATAAAAAGACTGCTAAATATTTTTTTCTTTTTCCTTGTTGTTATTATTAATTTATTTTCAAAATGTCATTGTGATGTGATGTGACAATGACATTAATTACTTTTTTATGTACGTTTAGTTTTACGATCTCAAAATTACATCCAAGTGCAATAATCAAAAAATTATGTGACGTTCCGTTCCTTGCAGTAACTTACCAAGTTCAGCGCCATCTATCCAGCGACTAGGGAAGAGTAAAAAAAAAAAGAAAAGAAAATCCCTCATTTATGACGACGAGTAGCTGGCCACACGCTCGCGCTACTAGCGCACGCTGTCCACATCGAGCGCTCTTGAGAGCACGTCCGTCCGCGTACGGTTGATTTTTGCAGGTATTGCCGGCCGATGAATAGCGTGCGGCTGCGGCGCATGGCGACGCCAAAGGTGTAGCGATGAGTGAGTGAGGCGTGTAGCGCAGCGTGTGGCTGGATAGGGCAACATCGCAGCAGCAGCGCGAGGAGCTCCGTGTGGCTGAGGGCAAAGGATTTACATAGGCAGTTGAGACACCAGACTTGAAAAAAAATGAGGTTAAGAATCGTTATTAGCGAACTTGGTTATCAGTGACCTCTCATACCATGGTCAAAAGTCACACCGGTCGAAACAAATTCTGACCGCGAAAATTAGTTAAAACCAACCGATCGATGTATATTTATTTACAACTTATTTATTTATCAATTTTGTTGTATTTATTTTGTTACATGTGTGTTTGATATTTTTTACTGAAGCAAGTGTATTATTTTATTAAATTGAAGTAAGGATTATAATTTTGTATTTTATTTCCCGGTTTGGCATTTATATTCATCGTTTTCCCTTGTTTTATTTTTTAAGATTGAAATTTACGTGTAAGAAAAGAATTAAATATACATAGGTATATTATAAAATAAAATATTTGAACTTGTATTAGTTTATTAAATTTACAGGACTAACTTAAGACGATGGTGTAGCTACTAACTTAAACATAATACAATTTATTATCAACAAATAACAAAAACACAAAAGGAAAAATAAAAATACACAATAGAAAATAATAGAAATAACACAAAGATTTAGACCTAATTTACATAACACAAAACATACAATGTAGCTTTTGTGAATTCATACAAAGAGCAATGAAACACGTCAATGTTTTCCGCCACCTTATTGATTGTACGAAAGGCTGTTGTAAGGGGCGCATCCGACAACAGTTTAGTCCGGGCGCATGGCACGGCCAGCAGGCGCGGCCGCCGCCGCCGCCACACGTAGCACTCCGGCACGCACAGCTTCACTTGCTCCAGTACACCCGGGCATAGATAAATTTTATTTATCTATGACCCGGGTGACATACCTTGCCGCATAACAACTTAAATATCGAGTGTTACGAACAAAATACTGCTATCTACAAAAAGTAAATTTTACAGGAGATAAAAAAACGATTAATGTTTTTATTTGGATAAAATTAAATGAGCTAATATTATTCAAAAATATATAACAATTTTAATGGTAAAATGCATTTTAGTTGTCAACTTATGAAACAATTCCTGCTAAATCGGTTCCCACTAAAACATCAAAATCGATAAAATGGAAGATAGCAGTATTTGGTACTTAACCGTCGATATATATGTCACTAGCCATAGATTCCTTCTTATATCAAGTTTGTATATTAACAAGCAACCAATTGATACGAAATTCAAAAACACTCCATTACGTAAATATAAACCGAAAAATCTATGGCACCAGTGGCGTATTAACCCTAGGGCCAAAAGGGCCAACGCGCGGGGCGGTAGGCTGCAAGGGGCGGCGTAAGCCGCACCTCACGCTCAGCTTCGGGTGCCTTTGATAATCAATCGTTACCTATCTTTTAATTTATATTGCTTTTTGAATTTATCTATCCATCCATCTGCCTAGTTCGTCCACTGCTAGACATAAGCCTTTCCAGGACTTTACCACTCCCGGCGGTCATCCTGGAAGAATTGCCCATACTCGCACCAGGGACGCCACTGCCCGTCACCAGTCTGTTACATATAAGGCCCGGCTATTAGGGATGGATGTATATCCATTGGGATGGATATACCGCCATCCATCGGTCCCAGGCATGGTGGGTGTTTAGAATAAAATGTATATTTCGGAACGTATCCATCAATGGTCTATATATTTTGTCTATGGACTTGGAGCTGTCAAAAAGACGAGGGACGTCGACATTTGGTATAGATCGCGGTCGATTTTATAAAATGTGAAATTAATGGTAAATAAGTAAAGAAATCGATGTGGACATCGTAAAAAACACTTTTCAGTCAAGGTCTGACGATATTTTGGTGTGAAGACCATTTTGAGTGAATTTCCTGTGTGTGAAATAACCTGTGTCCACGCGGCTTCCGACAAGTGGACTTGTTAATTTTTCTTCTGGGTTGGATGCATCCCGGGGTAGGAGGGTTGTGTTTAGATTCATCGTGGAGGTGAGCAGCGTGTCACGGCACCGACACGCCTTGGAGTCCACGTGGAGGGACTTCGTGCGAGGATCAGTGGATGACGTCATCATACAACTGTCTGGTAGGACGCTTTGTACATATTTTTTGTAGAATATAAGATATTTGTAGAGTATAGATCTGGGACAGCTCATGGGCCCCTGTTCCAGCTACTGATATCGCCCTTTAGCATACAATTAGTGGTGTCTGAGCGTGGTTATGGAACCCTCGCACCAGTGACGCCGATGCCCGTCACTGGTCAGAAATATTAGCACTTTTGTAAGCTACAATTTGTGGTAGCAACGAGCGTTTTTATCAAACAATCTCTGGTAGCAGAGCGTGGTTATGGAACCCTCGCACCAGTGACGCCGATGCCCGTCACTAGTCAGTATTACCACTTTTTATAAGCTACAATTTCTGGTAGCAACGAGCGTCTTTTATCAAACAATCTCTGGTAGCTAGACCGTGGTTAATCCCAACTTTGGTTTATATACATATAAACAGCGGAACTGGGCGGCCCCAGTGTCATTGAACTGTTAACATACATGGCTTTTACATGGTTGTAATGATATGTTATTGATGTAGCAATTACAAATTGGATTTGTTTAGTGCTTTGAGTAGATAATTGATTACTGGAGGGTACCACATTGATGTGGTTCAGTAATATCAGTATAATTTGATAGTTTAGTACATATCAGGTGTTCTTGTACTACAATAACATAATCATATAACGGTTTATATTATAGATTTGGAAATCAACTTGTTAGCTAATATACGGTTATCTTGGCTTGAATTTATGTACTTACAAGTATGTATACAGTTGCATAGTGGAATGTGCATTCGGGTTTGTGTGTATTGTATACACCAAATATAATTTACATTTGATAATTAAATTATAGAATTAGGTAGGAACCTATTTGTTTGTAATTTGTATTGCTGGTACAATATATATTGTAATTGGGAATTACATTTGATAATTAAATTCTGGAATTAGGTAGGAACCTATTTGTTTGTTTTGTATTGACGGGGCAGTACATACATCTGTGATTGGGAATTAAATTTGATAATTCAATTCTAGTTATAGGTAGGGTATCTATTGAGCAGTGCTTCTGTATTTTGTGACTTGTCAGGGTGTTTGCTAAATAGTTTTTATTTATACATTTCCCGGTTTATTGCGGCAAGATGTCCAAGTCTCACAAGGCTGCGTTTGCGAAGGAGCTACGCTGGTTTACGACCGTCCAGAGATTGCTTTCTCGTTCGGATCGCGACAATGCAATCCTGGAGAGAGTCGAGCGGATGCATCAGCGGCTGGCTGATGCAGAGGCGGCTGTGGCAGCACTGCAGGAAAGTGACGAGCCTTTGAAGAGGTATGTTACGGATTTGGCTCAGATAAAAGGGATTTATGATGCTTTAACAGAGGCGGCCTCCATGATCAAAAAGCGACAATCGGGCAGCCCGGTTGTTAGCACACCTAGACCAACAGATGGCGCCACTGGTAAGGCGCTGGTTATAAAGTCAAATAATATTGCTGATATAAAGAGGCAAAATTCAGGAGGTCCTGTAGTTGTCACGCCTCAACCGGTAGATGGCGTGTCTAGTAGTTTGGCTAGTTTAGAACTAAATAAATTCAATGGGAAAATGGAAGAGTGGGTTTCTTTTAAAAATATGTTTAATTCATTAGTAAATTCTAGGGTAGATTTAACAAAGGGGCAAAAGATGGCATATTTGATGTCAACATTGGAGGGCGAAGCAAGGTCGCTCATCCAGCACCTCAGGGTAGAGGATGATCATTATGATATAGCGTGGGGCTTATTAAATGATAGGTATCAGAACATGCGCTTACTGGCGGATGCGCATGCGTCTCAATTGTTGACGTTACCTAGGGTAACCGACCGGGCTCAACTAAGGTTGCAGTTGCTGACCCCGGTCACTGTGGCGTGTAATGCCCTTAGAACATTAGGTTTACCGGTGGACGAGTGGTCGTTTTTACTCGTTCACATTATTTTAGGTAGGTTGCCTAATGACGTGAGGTCACGTTTTGAGCGGGTGTCCGCAGAAAAAGATGGCAGCACTGTGCCTAAATTTACGGACTTATTAACGTTTATTGAATATGAAGCTAGGGTAGCAGAAACATCACAAGCGGACTTGGCGCCATCTGGGGCGCAATCATTTTCGTCTGCTGGCTCATCGGAATGTGGGGAGCCCAGACAACCGCAGCAGTCGCGGGGACGCGATATGGCACGTTTGGCGGGGGTCGCCGTGGTCGAGAGGTCATCGACCTGTTTACAGTGTGGCCATACGGGGCATGACCTGCTGAGATGTCAGCAGTGGCGAAACCTGCACGTCACCGAGCGGCGACGCATAATAATAATAATTCATTTATTTCGGCCACCATAAAGCCATATAACACACACAGTATCTACAATAGTGAAGCGTAAGGGCCTGTGTTTCGGTTGCTTGGGCAATCATTTTGAACGTAATTGTCCCGAGCCACGACGTTGCAGTGTTTGTGAGGGGCCTCACCATTTATTGTTGTGTGCCAACAGATCTGAAGCGGCTTCACCGGTCCCGCAGCGACGGAGCCCTACGGGCGGGGGTGCTTCAGGGAGAACTCCCCCCCCCTTGGACAACGGGGGTGCGTCAGGGAGAACTTCCCCCCCCTCGGTCCAGGGAAGGCATGCTGTCGGGAAAAGCTCCCCTCCGTCGGAACGGAGGTCTGCGGCGCGAGGCGCGCCCCCTCACCAGGAGGTGAGTCATGTATTTGCGCGTGGACCCGTAGGGGGCTTGCCTACGGGCTATCACACATATGGCCATGTTGTGAATTGGGCCCCTACGGGCGGGGGCCAATTGGAGTTGGCAAGGGCTAGGCCCCCCCTCCCCGCGCCTGTTTTGGTGCCAGCTGGCATGGAGCACCGTGCTCAGACGGAGTCACGGGGTTACTCACCGCCGTACCGGGAATACCCGCGGTTAGAGTACCACCCGCCGTACTCAGGGAGAGTTGGAGGCTACACTCCCCCCATGGTGGGGATGTGCACGCGCCAGCCGTATTACTGCCAGTGGACTGGTCCTGCGCTCCACAGGTGGGGTAGCCTGTAACTAGCTTGTTCAAGCTATGAGTACGGACCGCGGACGGTTCTGTTGCCTACCGCGATGGCTCGCGTCTAGGGCCCCAGGGGGGATTGAGTTAGGGTAAGGGCCCTCCTCGACTAGGAAAGTCAAGTGGCGCACCGATTGGTTTTGAACCTGGAGGTTTCGTCGGTGCCGCTCCTAGGTATTGGTAGACTGGAGTTAAATCAGCGGCTGCAGCCATGGTTATAGACAATATTGTCGGCTGGCAGCCTTCTTTGGACCTTCCTCCGTCCATAACCTCATGCACGTCAGGTCTGCATCTGGCAGACCCACGTTTTTGTCATCCGGCCCAGTCGATGTTCTCCTGGGCTCGGATTTGTTAGGATGGATCCTATTTGGTTTTTTTGGTGGAGCTATCCACAATTTTGGATATTCGATATTTGATTCGATACTTGGATTATTATGTTCGAATTTAGGAAATGGCTTTCAAATTAACATATACTGTTTGCAGATTTGGAGGATCCCAATATGATGGTGGTATTATGTTGAAATACCAACCAGTCAATGAAATTTATATATTTTGTCCCCAGCCATGAGTGCAGAGGAGCGTTGGAGCGCATTGGTACACGGTACGTGTACTTCAGGCGGACCTCATCAAGTTTAGACTTCGAGTTCTGCGCGAGGATCACGCCAGGCTGAAGTGAGTGGTTGCTCGTTTGAATCCTTTCACGGATTATGAAGGACTTCTGCGTTTTGGAGGCTGATTTTGGAGAGCTGACCTGCCATACGGAAGTCTTCATCCTTTGCTTCTACCCAAGACGGACCTTTGGTAAATCTGTTGGTGTCGGATTGACACATACGTAATGCGCACGGGGGTTTTCAGCAATCGCAACGCTCGGGTTGTGAAAGCATACCTTTTGTATTTGTGTGCTTGGCCACCAAGGCCGTTCACTTTGCAGTGGTATTAGCTTTGACTACGGAGGCCTTCGTCGCCGCGTTGGATCGTTTCGTGTCGCGTAGGGGTTTACCTTCACTTATTCGTTCTGACAATGGCACAATCTACAAAGGTACTGCTAATGATGTTGTTATTTTTTGTTTTGTAAATAACTATGCTAGTTTAAGTTAAATCTTCGCCCGGAAAAGGATAACTTGGCGGTACAGTCCCCCAAATTGCCCTCACTGGGGAGGGAATTTTTTGAAGCTGCCGTCAAGTCGGCGAAGACCCACCTCCGCTGCGTTATTGGGGAAACTGTCCTAATTTTGAGGAGCTTGCCACTGTATATTGTAAAGTGGAAGCGGTCCTCAACTCTCGTCCTCTCTGTGGTCAGACAGGACTGAGCATCCTAGGGAAGGAAATTTAACTCTTTTGAAGGATGTGACCTTGCTATCCTTGTTTTGGCGCCGGGCCGTATATTAAAGTTGTTTTTTGGCGGAGACGGAACTCCACGCGTCGCAGAGGTGTTGGTCGAAGGTTCGATTTTGTGACGAGCCATGACAACAATCTCCCCTCTCCCGGTTGTATGAGCTAGTGGTCTGTTACTCAGCCCAGAGCGGGGGATGTTTAGAATAAAATGTATATTTCGGAACGTATCCATCAATGGTCTATATATTTTGTCTATGGACTTGGAGCTGTCAAAAAGACGAGGGACGTCGACATTTGGTATAGATCGCGGTCGATTTTATAAAATGTGAAATTAATGGTAAATAAGTAAAGAAATCGATGTGGACATCGTAAAAAACACTTTTCAGTCAAGGTCTGACGATATTTTGGTGTGAAGACCATTTTGAGTGAATTTCCTGTGTGTGAAATAACCTGTGTCCACGCGGCTTCCGACAAGTGGACTTGTTAATTTTTCTTCTGGGTTGGATGCATCCCGGGGTAGGAGGGTTGTGTTTAGATTCATCGTGGAGGTGAGCAGCGTGTCACGGCACCGACACGCCTTGGAGTCCACGTGGAGGGACTTCGTGCGAGGATCAGTGGATGACGTCATCATACAACTGTCTGGTAGGACGCTTTGTACATATTTTTTGTAGAATATAAGATATTTGTAGAGTATAGATCTGGGACAGCTCATGGGCCCCTGTTCCAGCTACTGATATCGCCCTTTAGCATACAATTAGTGGTGTCTGAGCGTGGTTATGGAACCCTCGCACCAGTGACGCCGATGCCCGTCACTGGTCAGAAATATTAGCACTTTTGTAAGCTACAATTTGTGGTAGCAACGAGCGTTTTTATCAAACAGTGGGCCTCCTGGGTTTTTGCCTGTGAGCTCCCGAATCACTTCGAGGAGGTCTCCAAGTAAGATGGTGGTACCTCCACAGTCGAGTCCCGCTTTAGCTCTACCTAAATTTAATTTATACTTTTATTAAAAAAAGATTGTCCACCGAAAAAAAAAAAATTGAATAAATGCTGTTTATTTCTTTATATGGCCTTTTGAGTTTTTTCATTCATTATCATCATTCTCAGCCCAAATCAACACACTGCTGGATTTTATTTTATTTTAGTATTGAATTTTTTTTGCTCTTTTCTCGTTCATTTATGGGGCAGCAAACATTATAGGCCTAGGGCGCCAAATCTTAAAATACGCCACTGATGGCACTTTGAACCCTATCCGTTTGAATAACACGGTAGTCCTTGAGGAGAGAATAAGAGGTTATGATCAAACAAAATAAATAGATTTTGGTAGCATTCATTGTACAATTTAGATCTGAAACGCTGGAACACTAATTGCCATAACGTGTAAGACCAGAATTTGAAACCTGTCACTACTCATAGACGAAAATGTTCCTTTAAAATTGTGTGTTTGGTGAGTTTATTCAAAAGTAGACCTTAATCGCATAGGATTAGAGAAGGAAACGATGAGAGTCGGTTTGGGAAATTAGGTGGCGAGTTCGAAATGGGAGGAAATCGCTGGCGTCAGCCGAACTCGTATGGAATTTCACATAATTTTCGTGCAATCTTTTACACGTTTTTCTTGTTTACCAATTACTGTAGTGTTTTTAAGCCACACCCATCATGTATAACATAAAATTAACTTGATAAAAATCTCTAACTGTAAAAATTATCATACATATCGTGTGTAAACACTAAACAACTTTTTCAAAGAAACAAGACTGATAATAATTGGATCTCCCTACGCAAATTCCACAGTAGGTTTTCAAAATTAGTATAAAGAAACGCATTTATTTTTTTCATTTGCTTGCGATCTCTTTTTTTTATGAGTTATACACTGTACAGTATGGCCAGTAGTGTAAACATTCACATACCATCAAAAAAAAAATACAAATAAAAAAGGCCGAGTACAGAAGCACCCAAATCGGGTAATAAGTGGAACTCCATTTGCATTCGTTGTGTGTGTGTGTCAGTACTATTTAGAATATGTTATGTAGATTAGATACGGAATTTATTAGTTGAAAGCTATTGTGATAATGAAATGCTGAGTGGTAAGAGTAACCAAACCCTTTGCATGGGCCCTTGGGTATGGGGCCCTAATTAGTTACACGGACCCGCTCGTTTTTGGACCTTAAACCTTTGCCTTCTGATGTCCCCCGAAATGTAATAAAATTATAACGTTTATTTTTGATGTAGTACGTGAATGTTATGGTTAATTTTATGATTTAAATAGAGCAATGTAAGTAATATAGCCGATTCTGAAAGCTTTAATTTTACTTTTAGTACTGTCAAAACTAAATTTTCTTCATCGCAAAATAGTCCTTAGGTTTAAGGAACAGAAGTTAAATTACTTTGGAAAAATTTAAGTTTTGGCAGCACTATAACTAAAATTCAAGCCTTCAGAATCGGTTTTAATGTCTATGTAAGTAATTTTATTACACTTACTTGAATACAAATACAGTGAATTAATAAATACTGACAATTTACAAAATAATATTTATCAACAAAAAACAAAAATGCAGTTCATACTTAAAATACTTGTCTATCAGAGAAAAATGAGATGCACATGTTAAATTATAATTTTATACAAAACCATAGACAATTATTCGTCTATGACAAAACTCAGAAACTACATAATATAATATTTTTATTAGAAATAGAAATACAGAAGCAAAAAGAAAAACTCATGTTTTTAGGGTTCCGTAGTCAACAACAAGAAACCCTTATAGTTTCGCCATGTTCGTCTGTCTGTCTTTCTGTCCGCGGCTTAGCTTAGAGACTATTAGTACTAAAAAGCTGTAACTTGGTATAGATATATATATTTATCACGCCGATAAAGTGGTACAGTAAAATTTAAAAAAATATTTTTTTTAGAGTACCTCCCCTACACGTAAAGTGGGGATGATTTATTTTTCTCGTCTATCTCCTGGTGTGGGGTGTCGTTGGATAGGTAATTTAAAAATATGGGGGGTGTGAGAAGACCATTTTTCGATCCAGGGTTCCGTTTGCGAACTATTAAGCTTAAAAGTGTTCATTTTTGTTAGAGTCAAGTGTCCCCCCCTGCCAGCGAAATGGTTGTATTTGAAGACGTGAAAAAAATCACGGCAGTAGTATACATAACGAAATTAAAAGGAAAAATATCACAGCTAAGCAGGCTTTACAAGTCAACGAGTACAGATCGCGCCAAACTTTTAGCCCCCTCTAAACACGGGGCGATTCGCATCAGCAGGAACAAAATGTATGGGCCGTTCTTGGGAAGAGCAACTTCCGAGCGTACTAGAAGTTTGGCGCGATCTGTATTAGTCAACAAACTTATAAAATGTACTTTGAGAAGAAGTCCGCATATTGTGCAGGGCTACTACGGAACCCTACAATGCGCGTGGCCCGACACGCACTTGGCCGGTTTTTTTTTGTCTTAATAAGACTTGTATACCCATGTCATTTCACAGCTTTCTAGTACTAATAGTCTCTGAGTTAAGCCACGGACAGAGAGACAGACAGACAGACGGACGGACGGACACAGTGAAACTGCAAGAATTCTTTGTTGACTACGGAACCCTAAAAATCAGCTGTTCCATAGAAAAGTTACATACCTACTCGACCAAAATGAATGAACTAATTAATTATTTTGTCACGATATTCCGTTTTTTTTTTAATGGAAATTTTTACGTCTGCTCGAGTAGGTACTATTGCCAGTTTCCGGCTTCATCTTAACAACCTGTAAATACAGCTTTAAGCACACAACGCGTAGCCTCTAGGGAAGTCCCTTCAGAAAGCTTCGTAAAACTGAAGGTTGTCACTAAAAGCTATAATATGAAAGTTTACAGTTTTATTATTTTAGTATAATTACTTCGATTCTCGTTTGGGGAAACCCTCCTTTTTGTGAAACCTTTTTAACAAACTGTCAGTGTGTCCAAACTTTGCATATCTTTAGAATGACTATTTTACTTTACTTAGGGTAGGTATACTTTTAGATTCAATAGTTTTCGATTCGGTAGTTTTTTCTAATTTTTATATACAATAAGAGGTACATATATTATTTCAGTTTATTTATGTACGCAAACTTTATTTTTGTCCACGTGTATGATTACTCTTACTTAAATTTTAGTTGTTTCCTCAAAAGGTATGCTGTAAGAAATCTCTTATTAGAGTTAAGCTCACCTTTTACTGTGACTGTTTTTGTTCGTGTTTCTGTGTACAATAAATAATAAATAAAAATAAAAAGTTGTGTCATTCAAATAAAACCAAGGTAACCGGTGAAATAAAAAATTCTAGAATGTTTAAGTTAATTTAGGTAAACGCATTTCCCGCCTCAGCGATTCGTTGCCGCTTCAAGCGCGTCAGTTGTTTTTGTGATTGCGTTTTGGCGTGTGATTGGTTGTAGTTGTAGTCGCTTTTAATTCGGTAAAGTTCGGTTTACGAACTAAGACTGAGTTATTTCTTATGTACTCTTAGATTAGAGACTCTGCAAGTGTAGAGACTACCTTAGTTTGTCACTTGGGGACGTGGTCAGTTAATATCAAGTGGATCGGAATATTTACTTAGTTAAATAAAATTATAAATATTCCATTTATTTATTTATCACAACAAAACCCACAGCAAAAGTTATCAAATGTTCACGATATTACCTTTCCTATTCTTAGGCCAATTACGGGCTTATTTAATCCAAACTGAACAAATAAATATGTAAGCATAGATCTTTGAGATGCTTAAAATTAATAAGATGGCGCTTTATAAAATAAAGATCTTTCATATGTATATGTATATATATATATATAATCATTTACTGACTAATATTATAACAAAACTACTTGCTTACACTAACTAACAATTTGAAATAAACAAGCTATGGAATTTTCAATGAGTAGGTACTTACATAATAATGTGAAGTTGGGTAGTTGTGTAGGTATATGTTTGTATATGTGGTAAGTGAAACTGATAATGTTAAGAGAAAAACAGCTTACACCCCTTCATTCGGGTCTGAAATTCCTTGAAGAGAAGGAATGATTTAGTTTCTAAATGATCTCTTACTCGTGCAAAATGGATCAACATGATCAAATAATGTATTGTATTGATTAGGCACACGGTGGGTGATGGAGTTTTGACTATAGTTTGTACGACTGTGTGGTATGTGGAAGAGAGAAGTATGTCGAGTTTATAGAAGCCGTCATTCATCAGGTCAGGACAATCGAAAGTGCCACCGCACGCATCATGTTAAACACCCATATCCATACTTCCCATACCCATATTCTACTTTAATTCATATAAGTTCAACAAAATTAAAATAATTAAAGCTAATGGAAAGTAAAAATAATTATTATCAAATATTGAAATAGCTACCCTCTGAAGTACGAGATCTCTGTTTTAATATTTAAACAAGATGGGATCTATTCGCTAATTGCGAATACGTGTAATGTAAGCCAACATATGAGTTTACACGTTGTACGGGTCTAAGAACGTTAGCATGTATTTAGACTGCTTCAATTTACACTTTATTAACCATTTTATGAATTCTAGAGAAATTTTGGGTACCATTTAACCAAATAGACTACTTTTACTAATTTGGACTTGCTGAACACGAATTTCGATGTTGGCAGGCCCAAATTTTGTCCGCAAGTTTCAGAATTCAGGACGGCACGATGCTAAAATTCAGTCCTGCTCTAATGCTTTTGTTTTTAACTGTCTATCCGGAGGTTGAAGTCATACGCGTCCGTCAGTTTACCTCGTGATCTCCGGGTGGTGCTTAACGAATGACAAAACTTTCTTTATTATTTATCCAGGTTATAAAGAAATCTCTTTGCTCTATCTACAATTGGAAACACCTCTGACATTAGCTCTGACAGTAGCTCGGAGTATACTCGTAATATGTATCGTATCGATAGATCCAAGTCTGATTGGTGTAATCTAACTGCCAGCGTTCCACAAGGTGGCGTTCTTTCTCCTCTCCTTTTCTATATCTTTATCAATTATATTACTGCATCCCTCTCTTCACCTTCGCTTATATGCTGACGACTTGCAGTTATACACGGCTGCACCGCTGTACGACATAAATAGGGCAGTGCACACTGTTAACACTGATCTTGTTGCCATCAGGGAATGGACAAGGCGATTTATAATACGCTAATTTTTGTAACATTTTCTTTTCTCTCTATACAATCGGTTGACTGCAAAAAAAATTAAGGAATATGTGCGCCCTTGCCTTCTGTGTTATCCTGTACTCTGTGTTTTTCTTTTTACTTTAATTTTCTGTGCAATAAAGTGTTTATTGATTGCTTGATTGATTGGTGTCTTAGTAGTAGGTATGTGGACAAAACTTGGTGCTTTTTGTCCTTTACGTACACATGTATTCTAGTCGTTAACTCTTTCAGGACGCAGACCACCCATAGACGTGTTTCCAGTGTTCTTTACTGTGTCTCGTTATATGTCCCTGAAAGTGTTCAGCTACTGTATGACTTTTGAAACTAAAAACAATTTTTAAATAGATACACTGGCGAGGATTCATTTAATTTTAAGTTCATGGGAAGTACAAAAAGCTCTCGCACACGTCATAGTTGGTCGGTAAAAGTACAAAAAGACGCTTAAATACGATTCTGGCACAAGTCGTCTCGGATATGGGTTTATATGGTAACAATGCGTTCAGTATGATCTGAACACAAATATACTAGATGGCAAGCGCGAAGACTGTGGGGGTAGAAACTATGATGTCATAAAAAATGGCAGTCCAAATAAAAATTTCATATAAACTTGTCATATATTAAACAAAAGGTCTTTGTAATTAGATTACAAATATATAGCAAACTATAACATTTTTACTTCTTCGTTACACAAATAATTAGAAAAAGTCCAAAAATTACATAATTTACAGTTGACTTTGAACTGCTGTGGATTGAAAACGACTGGATTGATTTTCATAAAATAATGACTCAGGATATGTTCCTTATAGCGTAGATAAGAAATATACATCAATTAGAAAAACATTCACCATTTAATGTAAATGAAGAAGTGGAAGAAATGGTATTGACTTTAAGAATTTGGATTGGATTTCCAAAGACTTATAATAAATAGCCGAGATTGCCGAGACAATGATGTTTTGCTCCTTTTAATTCATTTTTATAATCGAGCGCCTCTATTCGTATAGGCGATATTATATTTATGTATAAACGACTAAGAAACCGAAATATCATGCAGTACACAAAATCATTCTGAAATTAAACGACACCATGAGAAAAACCTTATTGGATATAATGCTATAACAGGTTGCGATACAACAAGTTCTTTTTTCTACTACCTTTATGAAAAAGTTCCATTTAATACTCGAAATTAGTTTTAAAAATCGAACTTTTCAGGCCCCGTTGCGAAATGACTATCAGGTCAGTTTGAAATACCGTATTGAATTTTAATTTATTGCAAAATAAGGTTCTTTTTGACTTTACAAAAAGAACCTAATTTTGTCTTTACAATCGAAATTTCCTGCGTTCCGATTCACGACATAATCGATTATATCGCGTCTGACACTCTTTTTTCGCAAAATGATACTGGCCACAAATAAAAGCCACCGGCCGAAGCCTGAAAAAAAAAGGTAAAAACCGCACCGCGTTTTGCAAAGTCATAAAATACATTAAATTTGAAAGGAAAAATTAAATATTTAAATACATAAATCAGGTAGTAGAAAAAGTATCGTACGCAACGAGTAAAAATGGGTTTTCTTACCCTCCGAATGTAAGCTTTCGACGTGAGCCGAAGGCTTCATTCCTCAGGTAAGAAAATCCGCCATTTTATACTCATCAGGAAATACACTATTTTTGGACTAACAAAAAGTTGAAATGGGCAACATTTACAAAACATTGCAAATTACTCATAGATTTTGGGAGCTCGAAAACATTAACAAAGAAAGGAAAAAGTAAAACTGAAGAATTCGTTATATTATTGTAACATCGACAAAAGCTTTTGAATAAATTTTTTGCAAATGCAAAACCGGATGTAGGACTTCACGTTGTCGCTGTACTGGTAAAAAACGAAAATGTATGGGTGGAGTTTGCCACCTTAGTAAACAGTGTTATAATGAACACAATCATACAGATGAAATGAATGATGACGATTAACATACCTAAAATATATATATATGCATATGGTTATATATATATGTGCATATTGGTAACGTTATAAGTATTTATATAGTATATTATCTTTTTATATTTATGTATAATTATATTTGTTTCTGAAGCTTACTTTTTACATTATTAGTATTTAATTACAAAACTATATATCGGTATATAAATGTATTTTTTACGTTTTATTTCTTGTTTAAAATTTAAAATTGTAAAGCCTTTTTGCACACCTGCCTCTGAAATTTTCTTGTACTTTCTGTCGGGTTGACTGGGAGAAAATACTTTTAGCATTAAGTCCACCGGTTGTACATTAAACTGTGTTTTGTGCAATAAAGAATTTAGAAGAAGAAGAATAAATTTAGAATAAAACCACACGTCACAGAGTATGAAAATTCGTAAAAATACCAGAATGAACTGCAGTTTAAAATAATTTAACGTTAAAACATCGAGTATATTTAGGCACGTAGTTTCCGTACAAAAGCAAATATGTGAATTTTGCTCCATATTGAAACTTTTGTAATATGGCTCTCAGAGTTAATCAGAAAAGTTTCCGTTAGCATAAACTTTGTTGGTTTTGTATTAAGTTGATTAAGTTAATATTTAAAATTTAAGCAAGCGTTTTTTTTTTACATTAAGTTAAATTTAGTTTTAAGTTGATGTTAAAGCAGCGGTTTTTTTAGCCTCTATGCTAAGATGCCGGACTCCCAACTTTGAGACTCGGTTCGAATTCGACAGGACTAAAATCCGTCAAGCATGCATTAAGGGGGTCATTTTTAACGTAAAACATGTTATGGTTTTTTTTAAAGGAGAGGAGGGGTTAACAAAATGCCAAAACTGTCTTATGTATTAAATGAACAGCCCATCTAATGGGTTTTACAGAAATTATTATACATAGTAATTGTTGCATGCGTGAAGGTGAAAGTAAACGTTAAAAAAAACTATGTATAAAACATATAACAAACCCTGAAAAATTCTGAAACTACTCTAAATATAAATATTAATTGCTTAATTAGAACAATTTTTTTTTACTATTTATTCGCTACTATCTTAAATATGAACAAGCCCCGACATTCTTTATTAAAAAAATACATTGGGCATGTTGTTATACAGATTCGGCTTTAGTCAAACACTAAAAGCCAAACTTTGACTTCAGTATCGGCTTCACCCAAAAATATAAACGAAAGGTAAATATCTAAACAAAGACCATAATTGATGGCATGAGATAGAGGCTCCTTAGCAAAGGTAAACTGTTTAGATTTACTTTGAAAACGTGTATTACAATTATCATCTAATGAACTAATGTTTTTATACCTTTAAGGCGAATGGATACGCCAACTGCAATTTGGACCTGTCTTTGAAGGCCTACTCCTCCCACACGGGTGGTCCAAAAATTTTCATAAAAATATACGATAGGCATTATAGAGTCAAAAATAAATTTCAAGTTTCATAAACTGTTTTTCTATTGTAAGTTTTGACAAAAAAATCGAAAGTCATCGAAAGTTTCACATGATTAACACAATAATTCTCTTACTCCTTCCAAACGCCTAAAGCGATTTTAATAATTATTTCACCAAATTATAGGAAATTTTTAGATCTAAAAAATTCAAGTTCAACATTTTTTTTTTGTTCATGGCGTCCATGTGAAAAGTATTATTTTCTCCTATTTTGCGCTAGCCGGAGACGCAGTGGTTGTCGTAACAGCCACTTTTCAAGGCACGCTGAAATGAACATTATTTCAATGTCGTTTCCGTTGATAATTTGTACCGACACACATCGAGTTGCTTATTTAGCGTGGTCATACGCCTTAACGAACGCCCCACGGTGTTGGTCGGGAGGGTCCCGTTTCTTCTGATTTCGTAGTGTTAGCTATTACAGATTTTTATTACATATATTTTGTTATCTAAAATAATCATTGTCAAGTAGGAATATTTTATTGTGAGACAGCTGGCAATACACAGCTGTCAGTCTAGAATTACGCGGGGTATTGAAAGGTGATAGTGTCCCCAATAAAACTATATCAAAATATCTTATCCACCTGTATTATTTATAGTATATTATTAGATAATACTATTAATTCAGAAGTGCTACACGTATACCTAAAAGCCCAAATAAAACCGCTCAGAAACAAAAAGAAGAATTGCGTTGTAAAATGGTGCCGTGACTGACGTTTTCAATTGTGTTTTCAAAATCCAAATGGGCTGCATAAAGTGAAATAATAGTTTTTCACAGCCCTATTGACGATAACAATAACTTTTAAACAAAGTTAAGTGTAATTAAGTACTTAAACCTCATCTACTTTAAATTGTGAAACAAACCATAGTGGTCATTGACCCCTCTGCATGACTATCAATTTGCACCAGAAAGAAATGGAAAAATGTTCAGAAAAGGATTGAAAAACAAACAAATGGACAACCTTCACAAGTAGTGGGTTATGTTATCTACTCAAGACACAAAAAAAAATAATAATAAAAATGGGTAATTAAGCAAGTTGAGTATTGAAGGAAATCTGTGACTGGAATCTGGAATATATTCACACTGTGATATTATGCTGTGATACCTACTGAAAATTATTTTAATCAATTTACTGATCGAGTAATACTAGGCTTGTGTCTTTGAAAGGAGTATTTTACAGAGATTGTATGTCGTGGAATGTTTCATCATTATATATATTTTCTTCGGTGAAATAAATGCAAGGACAGAATTGAGCCAGTGACCATAAGTTTATGCAATAATGTTACTTGGAAAACAATTTTGGAGATACACAACAAATAATGATGTTGACTAGAAGCTACAATTACTAATGTGAACGCACATGACATAAGGGTGGAAAAGATAAATGGAAATTTATAATATACAGTTATGGTGCAAGGATCACACTTTCAGGAAATAACTTTCAGGTTTTACTTAATGTCAGTAAAATAAAACTGCAAGGAGCTTTTGATTGGAGGAAATACTACTGGGAAGGAGTTGAGAATGATTATTTTCAGTATATTGGCTATTAAGTTCAAATTTTTCAGAATTTGAATGCACATTATAAGAGCTTAAGATACATGAAAATTCAATAACAAAGAGGGAGTGCACAATATCATACTTTCAGGGTTTATTTTCAGGAAATTATTTTCAGTTTGTTTTGTTGAAGTACTGCCAAGGAGGCATTTACAGCTGTAAATTGTACGATGGTTGTTCAATTACAACAAAATACAAATATGGGAAACAGTAAGGATTTGAAAAATGTGTAAATCAATGTGAAATCGACCAGGCGACACGGTGGTATGGGTATATGTTTAATTGTTCATATTTTCTTTACTTAATGTGTTCAAGTGCACAAGGAAGGGCGAGGTAATATCATTATTATTATTCTTTTTTATTATTATGTAGGTACACTTTTCAGTCACGGGCCCATAGGGACCCGGTCATTTGAAAGGCATTCATGGGGCCGAAGCCAACATTGAAGAGGCCTTTGGTACCATTTAATCTAGATGTGAGATGGCTGCATCCATGGAGGCCTCTCCCTCAATGTATCATTGTGATACACTGACGGACAGTCCCCCACAGTTGCCAAACTATTGCCAGGAAGGAAGCGACTTGGAGTGGGCTATGAGGATGGGATGCTAAATGGGCCGGATAACAGGGCTATGGAGTGAGATAACGGACATCTGCCTCGAAAATCTCTCACAAATTTAAATATGGCAGATGGTGACTTGCTGCTTAATAACTATCCACCAGGATAGCCGTTGTGGGCCCCCTATCAAGCCACCACGGGGCGGCCAGGGGGCAACACTATGTAAGCAGCTAAGGTTGTCGAGAGGTGAGTCTGCGGGGCGCAAGATCCTTCTAACAGTCAAGTGCCCCCGGCGTTATGACATTTTACACTTCCAACCTGGAGCATAGGTTCCGCTCTTGCATCTCCACTCTGGCCGGCTGGTTAAGGCAAGCGCAGAGGTAGGGGGTGTGTTTCTGTGTGTATGTGTGTGTGTGTAAGCGCATGTGTGATAGTGTCCCCTGGAGGTAGGGTCCGTGGTGTCGCCACTCACCATCGGCTCGCCACAAGCCGCCCTGCGGTGACTGATTGCACTGGACGTACAGGACATACCAGAGGGCGATGGGGTCGTCACATCCCTACGCCTTTATTATTATTATTATTATTATTATTATTCTGGCTATGGATTTTAATCCATTGTATTAATTGATTTATTCTTTATTGAGGAACAGTAAACCTTTTGTTTGTTAATGAAGTTATACTATTGGACCCTAAAGTTACACTTTCAACAAGTAATTTCAAGTTAACTTTTTAATGGCTGACTCACCTGTGATAATATAACAAATAGTATTGAGAAACTTCTGAGTTGTGATGGTCAGTGAGGAATAAAAGTATTGGTCATTGGTTAAAGCATATATAGGATACAGATATATGTACATAAAATATAATAACTGGATAGGGAGCTCACAATGACTATCCTGTTGGATGGTTGTCGGGCAGCAACTCACCATCTGCCATATTTGAATTTGTGACAGATTTTTAAGGCAGATGTCCGTTGTCATATAACATAGACCATGGACCTGTTGTCCGGCCCATTTAGCATCTCATCCTCATAGCCCACTCCGGGTCGCTTCCTCCCTGGCAATAGTTTGGCAACTGTGGGGGACTGTCCGTTGGTGTATCTCAGTGACACGTTGGGGGAGGGGCCTCCATGGATGCAGCCATCTCACATTTGGATTAAATGGTACCAAAGGCCTCTTCAATGTTCATTTTAGACTCCATGAACAGGGTTCGAAATTATCAAGATTATGATGGATGCTTGATGAATGTCTGATAACTATCCGAAGAATATGCGATAATGATCGGATAGGTGTCGGATAATTATCACCAGTGTAAGAAATTAATTTGTTATATTGTTTGAATGAATGAATGAATACACACATTATTGTACATGGTTGAATAAAAAAAAATAAAAAAAAAAAGAAAAAAAAATAGAGTACAGAGTTTTTTTGAACACACAATGTTGTACAAGGGCGGACTTATCACTTAAAGCGATTTCTTCCAGCCAACCTTTGGGTAGTGAAGAAAGTATTATTTTACCTAATGTGGAAGTGGATACTAGATTTACAAAATAAATAAAAGAAGAATTAAAACCAATAAAGTGAATAAGTATTCTTACCCAAATAAACTTACACAATATATTTTATGTTTGATACACATACATACCGTATACATACAAATACAAAAAAAAATTACTTAGTATACTATACATAAAAATATTAGTAGACTTGAGTGATGAAGTGAGACTACCAACCTAAAGAAACATCTTAAATTCTTTTAAATATCGCCAGTGAAGGCGATATACATATCTTCGTGGGTAAATCATTCTACAGACGAACGGCCTTGACCGAAAAAGACTTCCCATAAGCAGCAGAATTGTCCTTGGGAATACTAAGAAGGCTATTTTCCATTTATATTTGTTTAATAACAAATGCATTATACCTACTTTGGACGATTCTAACAAAAACAAATAAATTTTATGATTTTTATTAAAAATCCAACACAAATTAACATTAATTAAAGTAAAAATAACTTTTAATATTTTATTTTAAATTATTAAAAGTTGCGCTTTAAAGCGCTGCAGAAACGCGCGAAAGCACTCTAAATCCGAACTGAATTTTGTATGGTATCTACGGGGAATCCCCACAACAGCGGCGGGGCGCGAGCGCAGCACGTTGACAATTCATGCGTTCGGTTATACACAAGTGCGGAAATACACGTTTGAATACAGTTTACTTTAATGAACGCAATTTTTGTTATTATCAATTGATAATCATCGAGCTATTTTTATCATGATAATTATCAAGATCATTTTCACAGATTAGTATCCTTTCGAACCTGCCTATGAATGCCTTTCAAATGACCGGGTCCCTATGGGTTCGTGACTGAGAAGTGTAACTGCATAATAATAATAATAAAATTCTCTATTGCACTAAAAATTTGTATAGAAGGCGAACTTAAAGCTATCTAGCATTGTCTTCCAGTTAACCTTTGATGCTGTGGATCGTTATTGGGTAGTGTCAAGAAAGGTATCGTAGAAACAATACTAAATACCTAAAACAATACTAAATGACGGAGGCATTAAAATATTAGTATAAACAAACGGAGCATAATATCTACATAATCATAAACAAATGTACTTACTATAAAATAAAAATACATACATACATATTATATACAAATACATATTATGTAAATATAATATGCTATTTAAGGTTCAAAACTCATACAAGGATTGATAAAGTAAATGTGCTATGACTGTATTAATTGCTTTACATATGTAAAAAGTGCTGCAGGACTAACAGCTAATGATGAAGACTATCGAATGATGAGTGAATGAATTTTTAAACATGTCAGTTTTATGTGTGGGGGTGCACAAATGTAAATGGTTCTCTGGGTGTTGAGGGCGACCAAGGGAATCACGGGAAACGAACCTTTCTTTTAGGTAAGAGGGGATCATTGAAGATGTTTCAAAGAAGCGTTAAAATATGAACGTTACGACAATTTCGGATATTAAGCCAGTTAAGATTAGAACGGGATTGCGACACATGGTCGTACTTACGGCAATGGACTATGCAAAAGTTTAAAAGTTAAGACCTGTTCAGTATAAGTAATTGATTGTTTTCTCACTAGATTTTGCTGTTGATGTCTGAGGCCGACCCACGTGTGTGTGGACGCGGCATTTCAATTGCTGTTGATGCCTGAGGCCGACCCACGAGTGTGTGAACGCGGCATTTCATCAACTAAGATCTGAGGCCGATACACATTATGTGTGTACGCGGTATTTCATCACCATAAACAGAGGCTGATACACATGATATGTGTACGCAGTATATCATCAATTTCATATTATAATCTGAGGCCGATACACATTATGTGTGTACGCGGTATTTCATCATCATAAACAGAGGCTGATACACATGATATGTGTACGCAGTATATCATCAATTTCATATTATAATCTGAGGCCGATACACATTATGTGTGTACGCGGTATTTCATCATCATAAACAGAGGCTGATACACATGATATGTGTACGCAGTATATCATCAATTTCATATTATAATCTGAGGCCGATACACATTATGTGTGTACGCGGTATTTCATCATCATAAACAGAGGCTGATACACATGATATGTGTACGCAGTATATCATCAATTTCATATTATAATCTGAGGCCGATACACATTATGTGTGTACGCGGTATTTCATCATCATAAACAGAGGCTGATACACATGATATGTGTACGCAGTATATCATCAATTTCATATTATAATCTGAGGCCGATACACTGTATGTGTGTACGCGGTATTTCATCAACTACGACACCATGAACAGAGGCTGATACATCTGGCGAGTGTACGCAGTATTCTATCAAGAACTCAACGCTGAGCAGAGACAGATAATGAAGAAATATATTACATATATAGTTACGCTTATATGACATGCGTCAAATTGTTGAAAATAGTCAGTTCGGCTATGGACCATAAAAATAATTTGTACAAAAATATAGTTAATGTAATAAACTAATAAGTAATAACATCACCAGACTAAATGAAGCCATTCAGCGGGTAACGGATGGCCGGAACGAATTATACTGCTGATTATTTTGTCTATCTGTTTTAACTGGCATATTGTTTCATGTTAAAGCCTTTTGCTGAAGTTAGAGTAACATGAAGTAAGTTTTTAATTACTTTCAAGAGCAAGTTTTGTAAACCTAATGTAATGCTGATTACTTTGTGTAATTCATTGAACTGGTATTGTTTTACGTTGAAGCTTCTTAGTTTAGTCAAAAGTTTGTATCATATAAGATTTTGTTTATTTATAAGAGTAAGTTTTGTAAACCTATATGTTTGTGTTGTGTTTGGTATCGATTGGTCAAACTAGTAAAATTATTATTTTGTGGAATAAATTAATAGAAATGGAAATGAAAGATGTCCAAGAAGACCCTTCATTGTTATGATGATGTAAGCCTTGCATATTCTGTTAATTTGTGAATCTTATCATAATTTTATTTCGCTTTTTGACCCCTTAAATATAAATGTTTTAATTATTCGTTAACTAAAGATGTAATTTGTTGACCTAAACGGAGTCACCAAATTGTTGTATTTAAATAAAATTATGATGATCAGGTCTAGGAATAGGGACATTCCTCATACAGGATGGCCGATGCGCACTGCAAGGGTGCGCGTGATAATTTTGAGCAGTCATGCTTATTTATTTGTTAAAATTTTTGTACAAGAAGCAAATCTCATAAGTACATATAATTATACAATGCCTTGTAAAACTATATAAACATTTCGTTCGCAGGAATGAGTCACGAGATTTGCGGAAAGGAGATAATTTATTTTAAATTTTGGTTACTTAAATATTTTCCTTTAGATGATCAATTGTGTGGTGTTTCTAAAAGATATTTTTCAGATGTGGTAGGTAATTGTAATTGTTGATTGTAAATAGGCATTTCAAAATTAAATAAAACAAATTTCAGACAAGGCTGACGACAATAAATACGAACATTTTCATGCACAGTACAGAATGTTTATGTATAAGTTTTCTGATGACATGTTGAATGTTCTATATTCCATAACAAAATAATTGTTGCTTCAAGAAATAATGTATTATATGTTTATAATATTTCACTTAGGTACGTAAATAAAAATTATGTATTTACAATGTAGGTGACATTCCAATAAAATAAATTATGGTTATCAACAATTATGTCACGCAAAATTCTAGTACATCATCAATATTAACATTAACGAAATAAAATTGACAAAAGTAAGTAGGTACTTATGTGTTCTGTTCCATTAGAATAATATTATTGTGATATCTATGTTTGTTCCGTACATTATAGCCTGATTAGAATGGCATAGATGTGCTTATCAATAATCTTGTAAAAAGACTTTCATTAATACACACATTTAAAGGAACTGATAAACCTACACTTGATTTATATAAATGAGCTTAAAATAAAGTTGAAAAATGTATTTTGAGTTAAGTATATTAATTGTCCTCAATCGTATTCAATTAAATTTTGTTTAAGACTTAATTACTTATACTTAGGTACGTATAATCGCATTGAGTTTTGTTAAAAGACATAAGATAATTGTAGATACGAGTATAAACTATAAATATACATGACAATATAAAGTATTCAACTTGATGTTTGAACGCTTATAACGTCTAGTAGACTTGTGAATCGATTAGTGTATTTCATAATTTTTGTACATTTACCAGGTGTTTTTGATACCTATGTATAGCGAGTATCGATATAGTAAAACCTTAAAAATGTTTTATCAATTTAAGTTACGATATGATCTATTATTCCATTAAAATATTCAGATATTAAAATATTATATAAAATATTAAGATATTCGGTTAAGTTACAGTCTGTTAAGATATTAAGTATAGGTAGTATTTGGTCTCTATAATTTTATATAATTTTGCCTGAGGTCAGGCAAGGGTCAGGATGGCCGACTGTTAGCTATTACAGATTTTTATTACATATATTTTGTTATCTAAAATAATCATTGTCAAGTAGGAATATTTTATTGTGAGACAGCTGGCAATACACAGCTGTCAGTCTAGAATTACGCGGGGTATTGAAAGGTGATAGTGTCCCCAATAAAACTATATCAAAATATCTTATCCACCTGTATTATTTATAGTATATTATTAGATAATACTATTAGTAGCAATTTTGAAATATTCGGCCTTTTTTCTTTCCTACATTATAAAATTAACCTTTATGTAAAAGGGTGTGGGGAAGGGCGTTGATCGAGTAAATAACTGACTGAGTCAGGACTTCTCATAATATATTTAGCTAATCAAAAACGTATTAGGTGTACCTGATTCTTTTTTATTGAACTCCACGACCTGTCAACAAAACACACCTTAAAAACCATAGAGCATAAAAAAGAAGAGATAAACCGAAACAATTCGTTCGTTTAATGTAATTATTCTATTATTCTAAACGCGAGATGTAAATCTAGTTTCCTGCCTGTCGCTATAAAATGGCGTCGGTGGGCACAGTTTGTTACTTAATTATTATTATTAGTATGCCACATGGTATCAGAGTGTGAAGTAGAGTTAGGAACAGTTCAATTAGACTTTGATTTAAAAAAAACAACGGTCAAGTCAAAATAGGACTCGTACTGAAGGTTCCGTATTCGTATTTGAATAAAATTACAAACCTATCAAATATATGAAACAAAACTTCAAAATTAAGGGCCTTACTATTGCCAAATGGGTACTTTCTAAAGCCTATTCCTCGTTTACAGCCAAAACAAAAATAATGAAAAAATGTATTATGATTAATCAGCTCTTAGACAACATATGCAACATTTTTCTATTTCATACCACCAAAACTTCTACATGAAAAAATGTATTAACTAAATGGTGTTTTTTGGCTTGAATTTCCTACTGCTCCTAAGTGGCTTGGCCGATTGAATTCATTTAAGCTTTGATAAATAGATAAACTTGATAGCTATAAACAAAACATAGGATTATTCAATCGAACAATCACGTCCATGTGAAAAGTATAATTTTCTCCTATTTCGCTCTTTCAAGGACGCAGCGAGCGTCGTAACAGCCACTATGCATTGCGCGCTGATATGAACGTTATTTCAATGTCGTTTCCGTTGATATTCGTACTGACAAATATCGAGCTGCTAATTTGGCGATGGTAATCGCCTTAAGTATTATTCCGAAGTACCCGATACCATAGTTTAACTATGCCGATACGGTTTTGATGATTAAATAGTCAATGAGTAGGATTTTTAGTATAAAAATAAGCTTTCAACGCCTGAACCTTTTAATTGTTAAACATGTTGTTTTTTACATTAGTGTAAAGTAATTAATTTCAACTTGATACTTCAAAATGACTAAGATGCACACAGACATACCGACAGACGGATATCAAAGTGATCACGTCATAACTCAAAAAGGGCTGAGCCGATTGTGATGAAAAATGTTGATTGTTGATATTAAGGGTCGTGACCAGGGATGCCAAATCCTTACACGTCAACAGGTTCTGTGGCTTGTCACAACACTAATTTAGTGTTGTGACAAGCCACAGAACCTATTGACTGTAAGGATTTGGCAGTTAGTTACTCGTTAGTTACTCAGAATAAGAAATTATTTATATCTTGGTCGTATTAAGGTCACTCGCCGTATTACCAAATTCGTAAACGGAATGAGTTAGAGACCAGAAATATTTTTAAATTAAAAAATTGGCGCCCGCCTAACTTGACAATTTTCGACCATTTTTGTAACGGTATCTATCTGAAAAACTGGCAACGAATTTAGAATTGCTGTATTTATGAACCATAGACTGTATTTAAATAAAAAATACTGAAAACGACGATTCATAGTGTAGTTTGTAAGCTGCGACCAAAACTAACTAATATTTATCCTTTCAGGGGTTGTTGCGATTTTACGGAACCCTAATGGAGCGAGGTCGGACTCGGCCTTGGGTTATTTTTTTTTAAGCTTTTAAAGCACAGCTACTGATGTCTACCGATAAAATAGTAGGTAATAAGAAAAAAACTTGACTGTTCTAGTGAAAGTTCACACTCTGAGACCCTTCTGACATCCCTTCGGGGATATGTGCCGTGACAATATGTTATGTAAGACCTACAAAGTTATTAAAGTTGGTTTCACAGTAAAACCTTTAAATTAATCAAACCATTAAAATCTCTCGCCAGAATCGTTTTTCCTTACAAATCACAAATTAATAATGAAATTTCATCAAAAAGATCACGAATCTTCTAATCATTCCTCAATTTCAATCATCCGTTATTTGCCAAGAACAGTCTAAGCCGGAAACGAAATAACCCTTTAAAGGGCCAGGAAGGTATAAACTTAACCCTTACATTCTAAACCCCTCGTCAAATTCAACACGAAAACGGTTCGCTGCTTAACGAACCAAATTCTATTTTCACAATGCATTCCATTTACAAATTACAAAATAGGAAAACTGGCTGCCAGTGACAGGAATCTTTTTTCAAGAATTTAAGAAATTTTTCTTTGCCTTTTTTTCTTTGAGTGCAATATGATTATGGAATTAGGAGGCTTTGAACTTTCGGTTGGTTAAACGGATTTTTGTTTTAATCATAACGGTTGGATCTAGGGGAGAGTGTTTTTTGATGGTTCATATCCTGTTTAAAAAAAGGGACACGCTTTTACGCGCTCACTAGTGCGCTGCCTTTGATTAAAATATCTTGAAAAAAAAAAAGAAATGGAAATCGAAAACAGCTTTATTGTTTGTACATTATTTTAACATTATTTAAACTGTATATTAAGGAGGGCCTATTGAAAAAGGCATATTATAAAATAAATGAATATTTGGATGATGGTGAAGCATGGTGTTACACTGATAATGATAGTAAGTTATAATTTAATTAAATAGTATAATTTCCTAACTTATAATTCCTCTAAGGTGTAAACATTTATTGATTACAGACTGTATAAGAAAAAAGACTATATGAGACAGGTAGACATAGATATATATGTTTTTCTTATTTTCATTAACCTGAATTCCTGCTGTCTTGTATTTTCTTATCCCTTGGTTAAAGTAGATATAAGTCATATATTGTATAGTATAAGTTTTATGTTGAAAAAAAAAAGACATGATCTTGCTAAGTTTCTTGCCCTTCTTCTTAGCAAGACTAATCGAATGGGCGGAGGTATATAGTATATAGGATGGGATTTAGTCGGCCGCCTGGATTCGTGCTGGGGGCTCGGTTGGTGATCATTGAACCTTGTTCCTGGGGCTCTACCGCGTAATTCTCATTTGTATCAACTTCAAGCAAATGCATGCGAAATTCAACGCGTGCAAAAGAGATGGCATGATAGGCGGGCGTCGTCGCACGCACGACAAATTTCAATCTCATGTTGATGTTGATGAAAATGAGAATTACGCGGTAGACCCAGGGTCTCCGGTATGGGTTGACTGATTGGATTTTACCTTTATTTTACCTATCATTTTAATCGTAAATATATTGCTACATAAATTAAATAAACCTTTAATTTAGTTCATGTACATTTATTATTTTATTACATATATTTTCTTTATTAGATTAAATTTGACGTGTGAAAAGCGTATATATCTATACCTAATTTGCAAAATAAACTATTTCAATTTGAATTTGAACATTTTATTTGTTTGCGAACGTTTTTTTTTAACTACGTCATTACAGTCGATCTTTAAGGCGGGGTACTTCCAATGTAGTCTTTTTTTATACTCATTTCAAACAGTGACATTCTGACGTTAAAATTTAGAAAAAATATATGACATATTTCACTCTCTGAACGTAATATTTCGGCCGTTCGATACGCGATTACTTGCATTTTCCTGCATCCAATAACATCGCAAATATATGCCTAAACTATGATGTAAATATAATCTTATTTGAGTTATATTAGATGTAGGGTTATAAAACTTATATCTAT
The DNA here is from genome assembly GCA_934047225.1 of Ypsolopha sequella. Lineage (NCBI taxonomy): Eukaryota > Metazoa > Arthropoda > Insecta > Lepidoptera > Ypsolophidae > Ypsolopha > Ypsolopha sequella. The sequence goes on along the minus strand of OW204002.1, from coordinate 1,848,348 downwards.
CAAAATAAACGTGGTTCAAAATGAGATATAAAACGGCCGTTATGTTAAAAACCCATTATCCTTCTCTTTCCAAGATAATAAATAAAAACACTTTGAAATCGCGAGATTTCTGAGCGGCCCGCTTCCACTGAGAAGGATAGACAAGTGTAAAATGAAAGCGTTGGAGCAGAACCAATTTCTTCGGATACCCTCGCCTTAAGTTAAAATAAACACATCTTCACGACATGAAGCTCCGAAGGGGTGCAGAAGTGTTTCTAAGTATGGACTGTGAAATGCAGGTTACATTCCACACTCGTACACCTACGTTTCATAGATGATTTTTACGTCCCAGTGTGATCGGTGCATGGTGAGTGCTATCGCCGTACTTGGGACACAAATATGGACACACAGCTTCTGAAGCGCGCAGACCGATCACAAATGTGTTTCTCCGGGATTCGAACCTGTGACCTCAGGATTAGTAGTCGGGTACTCGCACCAATAGACCACAGAGGCTGTCTGTTTGTAGATTACAATCAAGAAGGAGAATTAATAATTTATTTTGCAATGTACATAAATTACAAGCCTATAATATCAAAATCTACTATTTCCACTTTTGATGTGTTTGAGATACTTAAGCCCTCGTCCTTTTGTAAATATTAAAATATCTTATACTATGAAATTAAATTTGCTATTTGTTGTTGTTTTCATTGTTATAAACAAAGAAATGCTCGATTTTTATGAGAAAAATCTATTTCAAATATGGAGATAGCAGCTTTCGATAATTCCGTACAAAAAAGGTGGATTTGGCTAGTTTTGTTAATACTAAACTATAGATTTGGCTGTGTTTGACACGTTTAACATGGTTTTGGCATGATTTGTAAATGAATACAATTTTAAACGAGTTTTAACACGGCTTTAGGCTGGACTTAGCTGCTTTTAAAAATTTTAACTGATGCGTCGACTCGAAAGTAATCACGGGGATACTTAGTACATTCAAAAAAGGCTGTTTTGGATTGAGTAGCTTTTGGTTTTGTAAGACACTGCAAGTCGAAAATATTTAAACAATTTTTTAATTAATTAAATTTAACGTTTTACAAGCAGATGACAAACGTTTGCTGCACCCATTCAACACGTCATATTTTACTGCTGCAGTTGCCACCCCTAATTCTAACAGACCATAGAGAAAGCTCTACCTAGAGCAACCACAACCCTATAGCGTGACTTAAGTAATTAATTTCGAAACAGGTCAACGTACGCGTTTTATCTGAACTGTAAATTAACGGAGTTCAGCAAAACACCGGAATGATGTAATGATATGTGAGGAGTGAAGAGTTTGGTGGTTCAGGGGATCTAAAAAGGCCGACTTGGGTAAATTATAAAATGATTTGAAAGTAGGATAGAGTCAGAGTTTTTTCACGCGTGCAAAAGAGACGGCATTAGAACAGAATCATAATGTGATTCATGCAAAACGGCCTTTTCAGAGGACCAGTAGTTTAGCTGAATGGGTAATATAGTTTTGACGAGCTTTTCAAAACGAATTTTCAGATTTTTCGAGTCATTTTTATCCGAATGTTACACAATCAGGGTAAAAAAAAAATGCAGGGATTTCTTGTTTGGAATTCAAAAACACTATTAAGACAACGAAAACGTTCAAGGTCTTCATGAAAAAAAAAGACAATCCTTTCAGCACAGCTTCGGTGTCTCTCCATCTACCCCACCATCTGTCTGTCCGTCCGTTCGTCAGCTGTTTAACTCAAAGATGCAAAAATTTGGAATGTAGGGGAGATAAAATACAAAATAGTAGATCACAGGAAAAAATACAAATGTTTTTCATGTTTTCAAATTTTATTTTTTACATACAGCGTACTTTAGAGCCGATCATATTAACACCGGAAAGTATAAACTATTTTAAAGTTTACTCTATTTTTCATACTTCATTAAATTACCTATATATTCACTGCAAAGTTCATTCTGTATACTTGATTTTATGTACTTTAAGACATCGACAAACCCTTTTATTTTGAAAAAATAAGGTTTTTCGAGCACCCTTATTCATAATGAATAATAAATAATAAAGTCAGTAGTTCAAAAGTTCTCTACTCATAAATACCGTAACACACGAGCCGACATAATTCAGTTTTTTTATATTCATTACAACTTACAACAACTGGCAGTGTTGATTGATGTTATGTTTTTTCTTTAGCCTCGGGTAATTAAATGTTTTGTATGGTTACATTTCGATGGTTAAGGGGTTTTTCTTATTAAATTTTTTTGTTAGATTGTTGAAAATTTGAGAGAATTACTTACATTGAAATGAAATTTTGCTTTAGATTTCCTTCCAAAAATACTTCGTTTTACAATAAAGAGCTCGTTTAATTTTGTTTAACATTTCAAATTTTTTTTATAAAAAAAATTATTTGGTCGGCAACTTCCGTCACCAAGTGTATCCTCGACATTGATACCAAAAATATACAAAATTGGTACCTTAGTTTTCTGATAGAATAGCTACTTTTTGGAACGTAGTTTCCCATTATACTCAAGACGCTTGGCGGATGAGGGCTAGGCAAAAAAATTTATAACAATTCGAACGTTACGGTTTCATCGTATCGCTTTCATACACTTCTTCATCGCTAAAGCTTGTTACCACGTTTCATAGTATGGGGTGGGGTGAGCGACGCAAGCGACGCGGCGGCTTGAGCGTCGTTATCAAACTAAAGTGTCCCACGACACCTCTTGACTTTTTTTGTTTCATACTTTTCATAATATGCCAGCCATAGCACAGCTAACCTTCATACTTTTGCGTGTTTTTTGTGTGTAACAATGTACCGTCACAATTATTAGCACTTAGCCACTGGCCGTACTTCAATACATTTTTTGGATCATTGAGACTCCATCACTAATTATTTGTTTTATATTGGGTGCTTACCAATGAAATTGCTGAAATTTTTTTACAAATTCATGAGTTTATAATTACTGTTATTCAATAGCTATTTCTATTATTTGTTTTGTAATTTTTATGTTTTACATCTGTGTATTAAATTTTGATTTTATTCTCAGTTTGATAACTATAATGAAATCTTCAAAAACTGTTCGTCCTAAATGTCATCCATTTCTATAATAAGATTCGTACATTTTTTTTACATCTGAAACTTTTCAGAATAATGTTGTCTACATATACATTGTAATACACATTAATTTTTTTTAATTTGGATTTGTCATGCAAACATTTTTGTACTGAAAATTGAGTTTTCTTCTAATTCTCCACACTAAATGAAAATTTTAACATATACATATTACATTGTACATATTACATTATGTGTAAATATTACATTTTATGACAATAAAAATGGTCTTCCCCTTAACTAACTATTATGTAAATTTTACGTATTAGTGCCGCCTTTTTTGAGTCAAGACGATAGCGTTCAAAAACGCGTTATAAATATCTTATTCTCATTATAATAAAATTTGTTTTCTCGTAAAAATAATTTCATCGAATGGCATATGTCGTTGGAATATCAATTTTAACTTTAACTTACCTATCATTAATTCTAAGAGTAGAGTAGAAATACTTGTTTGTCTCAAACATTTTTGGATTTGTAACTATCTACTGTAAGTTCAGCAATTCAGTAATTAACTGTAAGTTAAATTGTCTCAAACATGGTTACAAAAAGATACAAAATACAATACAGTTCAACAAAATCACCTTCAGAAGGTATCCTTCTTCTGAGTCGTTACATTCTTGACCCACTGAGTGACACAACTCGTCATGCGCCGCCACTCGTCTCTAACAGTCGCTCTTCTTGTGCATTCGTGCAAGGGGTTGTTCATAGTAGCTTTGATTTGGTCCGCCCATCTCATTGGTGCTCTACCGCGTGCTCTGGTGCCTTCAATTCTTCCCTGCACAACTTGGCGCTCAATGGATTCACTACGCCGAGATACGTGACCAAAGAAGGTGCTTGGACTACTTGCTTGCTACACCACATCTCGAGAGCGTCTATTCTCTTCTTTTCACTGTGTCAATGTCTCTGAGGCGTACAAAAATATGGGAAACACCATGGTTCTAACTAGCCTGATTTTCGTGGCTTTGGTAATGTTCTTGTTCCTCCATATTTTTTTTATTTCGTTTATAGCAGACATAGTTATTGCCGTGCGCCGCTTTATAAAAAAATATTGTTAGAAACCAAAGTTCCAAGGTAAGTGTATGATTGGCCCACATCGCGAGGTAGTCCATAAGATTTACGAATATTTTGAACTCTTGGGCCGGTGGGTCCAGAAACGTGGCGACTTTATAAAAATTATCGTCGCGCTTGGTCGATGCTTCAGGTGACCGAAGGGCTATAATCTACTTTGGCCAAAGAATTAGATTGGCCATTGAACGTGGCAACGCCGCCAGCCTTTTGGGCATCCTCTTCCTAACGACGCGACGGCAGCGATCTGGTCAGTTCTATTTATTCTATAAATATTTCAGATAAAAGGTTTACTTTGCCAGATTTATTATTTTAGGTCATCTTTAGTTAGGTTTTTGAATGTTATTTAAGTTTGTTGTTTACAAAATAAAAAAAAGATTATTAAAAAAAAAATACTAGTGGTTTTCGAAACTAGTAACGGAACTTGAAAGTAGTTCAGCATGGTCAGTAGATTATGTGGTTTAAGAACATGTTTATTTACACCCTGTTTTGGTACCTGTTTGTTTACACCCTGTTTTATGTAAATGAAAAATGTTACTCAACGACGAATGATCAGGACTCTATCATTCTAGAAAAATGCTTTAAGAGGCTGTGCGAATTTTATTTTTGTCACTGTCACTCCAAGTGAAAAATCGCGCAGTGCGAGAGGGGCGGATTCAGGGCAAAAAGTAAAAAAGTTGGTTTCATATTTTTATAAAAAAAACTAAAATAGCTAGCAAAATTTCAAATATTAAATCGCTAGATATTGTTAAAACACACCTAATAAAATATGTTTGAGTTCTGTATATGATTCCTATTCGTCAAACGAGGAGAAAAAGTGTGTTTGAAGACCTCATTTCAACAATTATTTCTATCGAGGGAAATTTATCCAAACATGTTTTCCACTTTCAAAACCCTAGCTAGATTATATAGGCAAAATGCATATACTACAAATTTATTAAAATGTTCCGTTGTCGTAATTTTATTTATTGTTAGGTTTGAACTTCGAATAATCTAGTAACAATATCGGTCAAGTGCGCGAGCATGACTCACGCCCTGAGGGTTTCGTACAATTCAAATAAATAATAAATTTGAACAAAAATGACTTAAACTTAACATTGCCTACAAAATGTGTGAAACAAAACTGCAAAATTAAGTCGGTCAAGTATTCGGTTACGGACAAGCTATAAAAACTTGTTTTTTTCCTGAAGAAGAAAAACAAAATTACGCTTAATGTGCTAGTATCATTGGCAAATTACTGAGTTTGTTGCCCAAAACCAACCCCTAAAAACTAATGCCATTACGAGAGCGTTAAAAACCCATTAAAGGTAAAATTAATTACAGGAAAAAAACGACATTAGTTACAATAAACTGGCCACCTGCCCGTATCATTTGCATTTTGTAATGTTTTCACCGAGGTCAGTTTTTATGCATTTTAAATAGACTTTTTTGATAGTGATACGATTGCCTTTTTTGATTGGTTGATTTGATCGTGATAGGAAGGGTTGTTTTAAACAAGTTTAATTAAAAAGGGGTTAATTGAAAGAGCAAGCTTGTTACATAAAGTTTTATGGTTAATTTTATGGAGTTATAATTGAGATATTTAGCTTCGTTAATGCCAATTTAATGTTGAACAAAATTTCATGCGTATTTGTTTTTGCTTTTTTATCTATTATTCATTCAAGTCAAAAGCATTTAGATTAATGTGGAAGAAGCAAAAGAGGTAGGTCAGGATCGTAGTAGGCGATCTGTAGTTTCTGCCGACCTGACATACCTGACCTGAATACAACCAAAGCCAAACGGACTTCTTGAGATAGAACAGAATGTTCTATCTACAATATCTATAGCATAGAATAGAATAGAATATAGTTTATTTGCGTAATTAGGTACATAATGTTCTTATATTGAGAGGTAAAGTATTACAATGTACTTCAATAATAATTTAATATTTATACTTAAATATGCGACGACATTTTAAGTGTTCTTAAACTATAGTTTTAAAGAGTAATAATCCCATAGTAATGGGCTTGCGTTTGTAAAGAACAAAAAAAGAGAAAGATTACGAATTGCACAAAAAGCGTAAGGTAAATTGTCAAAGCCGTGAAATTATAATTTCACTAGGTTATATTGGATTATACAAAACCTAACAAAAAACTAACGTGAAATTATTATTTCACTCGTAAAATATTGAAGGTCCAGCATTCTACCAACTGAGCTTCTGTTTGTTTTTCCAGACATCAAAAAGTTTCTTCCATGCCAAATTACGGAACCATAAAAGGTAAAAAAGAGTTGTGATTTTCCATTAGGTCGTACAAAAAGCTGAAAATCTGTCACGTCGGCGTCGTCGGCAGAATGACTCCAAAATATTCCTCACCATGTCTGTGCCAGGTAAAGTGAGAGATACTATCAAAGAAGTAAGTCGGCTTAACTTCCGCCTATATCGTCGTTGGTCAAATGAAAAAGTGCTATTAACCAAAAACAACAAAATTCAGGATATTTAAAGATTTTCATGCCGCTAAAAAGAAATCCTTGCACTTAAGTTAAAATGCTCTTCCACGTTATTTAGTTGTTGATGGCAATTTATTAAAAAATATATACATTTTAATTGAAAGGTCGCTTTTCCATATAAGAAGGCTTATAAAATAAGACTTTAATAGTTCATCAAGAAACAAATCAATAAACTACACTTTTCCATAAAAAGTAACAACACTTTAGGTGGGAGTTTTATAAAATATTGAAAATCAAAGTAAAACAAATGTACCATCACTGTTTACGAGAAAGTTTTCTTTTTTTCTCCTGGCAAACACGTCTTTTCGCGGTGTTGCACCACTTTTCAATAAAAAATATGAAAAATAGAAAAGTGGCGACTTTGCCCAACAAGCAAAAAACGGTTTTATAAGTATCCTGGAACCAATTTTTTCATACTTATAAGCGCTAATCAGCCCGGAAAAAGACCCACTTTATTAGTGTATTCTGTATACCCTGACACCCTGACATCTAACACCCTGATAGTACTCTAGTCGAATTCGATTTATGACTATTACAGCCATGTAACTTCATTGTGTAAAACCGTATTCTCCAACAAAATCAATTATAAGTGTCTTACAGAACTAATCTGGATTATTACGCACGCCTCAATTCTTCTAGAAGTCCTTACTTATTCAGTCAATCATTCATTTGGTTACCAAAATATACGAAGTTTAGTGGGCTGTGTGAAGTGTGAAAACAATAAAATACTTGATTATAATTTTTGACAAAAACTAAAGTACGTCATCTTTTTTATGTTTTTAACCTAAAACTTTTAAGCTCCTCATTTTTACATTTTGTTTTATTTATTTTTTGAAACTTTTTAGATGGTAGAGCTGATGCCGGGCTCGACTTTGGAGGTACCACCATCTTACTTGGAGACCCCCTAAGTAATTCGGGGGAGAGTAAGAGAGAGTAAGAGAGTTTGCTCACTGGCAAAAAACCAGGAGGCCCGCCATGCCTGGGACCGATAGATGGCGGTTAATCCATCCCTAATATGGAACAGACTGGTGTCGGGCAGCGGCGTCACTGGTGCGAGGGTTCCGGCACCGTGCTCACCAACTCGCCTGCGTAGCGTGTGTGAGTATGGGCAATTCTTCCAGGATGACCGCCGGGAGTGGCCAAGTCCTGGAAAGGCTTATGTCCAGCAGTGGACGAACTGGGCTGATGGATGGATGGATGATAGTTTTTAAATGTTGAATTTGTTTGCCATTTTATTGCTAGCATTTTTAGTATATTGTAACACCATTATCGGTTAGCTTAATTCTCGTCACGCTTGAAACTAAAATACTATATTTACTCGCCATGTTGTTATCAATTGAGGATCCGTAGGCAAAAAAGAAACATAGTAAAAAAATATTATTGGTTTTAGTATTCATTTGTGTTTAGCTATCTGCGTTCGAGCTGAATAACGATGTTTCTGGATGTCAACCGATTTTTGGCCAAAATGGATTGCCATTTAGTTTTTCGCTGCTTATTATTTTTGTTGCAATCTAAAGTTTGGTCTTCAGCGTCACTTTCAGTCTCGCTTGATGATTTTTTACAAAACCTTTCTTCTGATTTTGAATCATAGTCCAATAAAATATTATTATTTTGTACGGAACCCTGGCTAGCTTTTTTGACTCGGAATTCACCCGGCTCAAGATTAGTACGTTACCCTTACACCATTTCTTAGTAGGTTTTGTGAACTTTCCTTTTATAGTGGCCACTTCTTTTAAATCGCTTCCACTTATTTAAATCCGTTTCAACCCTTTAGCGCTTACCCTTGCTTTTTTTTTCATTTTTCATATATTTTAATTTTTTTTTTCTTTGGTGCATGCTATAACGACATGTATTGGACAAAAATCCTGAAAATAGTTATTTTTCGCGAAAATCCAAAAAATAGATCGTTCTCCGACATCTGACTGAGTGGCCTGTTTTACATCTGTTTTACTCTTTAAATCAGTCCATAGGTCATGCATTCTAATGAAAAAATGGTGACATAAAACGAATATCTTGCAATTTTTATAAAAACCTACACACATCTGCAAGAACAACCAAATAAAATTACAAAAACAAACGTGATAATGGTTTATAACTGCCTAGCAAGATTGTTTGATAAATTATTTATTATATCAGAATAAAAACTTACATACTTACTGTAAAATGATAAGTTTTATAGGTTACTTATTATTATTACTCTGAAATAAATACTCAGTAAAATAGTTTATGAATAAATGTATGTATTTAATTTTTTATATAACATTTTTTTAACACACCGGTATAAATTAAATTGCAAAATGACTAAGTTTTATTATTATCCTGGATCCAGTACATAATGTCGAAGTATATACTATGAAACAATAGTTTTACTCACTTATCCCAAGAAGATATGATTTTTTATTATCATAACACTTGTAAATACGTAATGTATACTCGTGGTGACAGCGACTACTAATGTGGGGGTGCACAGTGGTCAGTTCTCAAGTTATCCTGAAAAAGGGTGTGAATTTTTAATAATGAGCGACGATCTTGAACACTGGCCAGTTGACGGGCCAGTGTGCTCTAACGCGGGTCGTAAATGTTCATAAGGCTCAACATTCCAATGAAAATCTATGAAAAATCGACCTTGAAGTGACTGTCCAGTTTACTGACTACTTTGTATAAGCCGTCTGTTAAAGGGTTAAACAATAAATTTAGGTACGACGTGTTTGCAAGATACTATTATTGGTTGATCCAACGTCATACAAAAGAACTATTTCAGCTTATAATGCCTATTCTAAGGGTGAATAACCTTAAAAGACTTTGACAACAATTTCATAGGTTTATTTGGACATTTATAACATTTAATTATGCTCATATAAAAGCATTACGCTTTTAATAGTGTGTGGCAAGTGCTTAATGGGAAAAAAGTTTTATTTTTGGAAGCTTTTATAGGACCGCATAGATCACTTACCACTTACAAAATGCCTTTATAATATTCTTGTACCTTTAATGGACTCAATTATTGTACTAGTTAGCGTTTATAAAACTAAGTAACAACTGTGAATATTATCAAGTATGCTTATACTTTTAAATTTATTTAATAGGAGATTCAGGTCTACTTATATAGAGGGCGATTTAACATAATCTTATAAGCGCTTATAGGTGCTTCTTATAAGAGTGATCACTGTTAAGTCTATTTGCTTCTATTTATAGGTTTTAGCTTATATTAATATACAAAAATAATCTTAAAAACGCTTATAAAATTAAATATCAGAGCAGTTGCGATCATTAACTAAGTAATAAAATATAATGTTACTATTCGGCTTTTCTTTATAAATACTGATATATATAGCGGTTTTTTTGTAAATTATACACATTAACTAATATAAGCAAGATATATTTCGAATCCTTTTGGACTCGGCATCAATTGCATTAACTAAGTAGCATTTTCTGCAACACATACAAGATAAGTAGGAAACACCAGAATCATTACAAGAGTCTTATAAGTGTCATACACTCATAACATATGTATTCTGAGACTATGTAATTGCTTGTTGGGTGTTTTTGCTGAATTTAGAAATGGTTATAAATATTCCAAATATTAATCAAAATATGGTGGCCTCTCAATCTTAGGATCCAGGTTCGATCTCCGGTCGGGCATGCACCAACGAGTTTTCGGAATTTATGTGCATAGTATTTGTATTACCTAATACTTATCAATTGCTGAACGGTGAAGAAAAACATCGTAAGGAAACCTCCATGCCCTAAAAAGCGTGTATTTATTCCCGAACTATGGTGAGAGAGCTCACCACTCATCACGTTGGGACGTAATATTCGACAGTTAAAAGCGGGTTTACCGAGTGTGCACTGACTTGCATTTTACAGTCCATACTTGGAACACCTCTGACACCCCCTCGGGGATTTATGTCGTGACGATTTATTTGTTCTTTTTTCCGATTAATTGCACTGTCAATGGGAATAGGAGCGAAAAGCAGGTCAGCAGCAATATCTTCGGTGGTACCATGTACCAGTTGAAGTGCAAGATAAATGCATGCAATATTCCCGGCGCACTTCTCAGGTCACGATCCGCGCCGTTAAGGTTTCAATTAAAGAACAGGGGGTTTCCTAAGTGGTCATCAAAAATGAAGACTTGTGCATTGCAGCGTACTTTGCATAAAGATTTCAAAAAAGTTAAGATAAGATACCGTAGTATGACAGCACCAAAATGTTTCCACCTTTAAATGGGTGACGCTCACACGTTTGGAATCAGTGCTCATCTGAACTCAGCTCATCTGGACGCCTTAAGAGGCTATGCGAATTTTATTTTTGTCACCGTCACTCCAAGCGAAAAATCGTGCAGTGCAAGAGGGGTGGATTCAGGGCAAAAGGGAATAAAGTTGATTTTATATTTTTATTAAAAAAACTAAAATAGCTAGCAAAATTTCAAATATCAAATCTCTAGATATTGTTGAAACACATCTAATAAAATATGTTTGCGTTCTGTGTATGGTTCCTATTCGTCAAACGAGGAGAAAAAGTGTATATGAAGACCTCATTTCAACAATTATTTCTATCGAGGAAAATTTATCCAAACATGTTTTCCAATTTCAAAACCCTAGATTATATAGTCAAAGTGCATATACCAGATTTTTTTTTTAATTTTCCATGTATTTCATGAAATACACAGAAAAGAAACACCCGTATTTTTTTCGCATATCGCCTTAAGTGCACTTAAAATTTGAATTTTTACGACTTTAGTAGTCTGATCAGTTTGCTGACCGTAGGTAGACACATTGCGCACTCATATAGTGCGCGCGTCGGCATTATGTTAATGCACACATTCAAAAACAATGCAATAGATTTTAGGCACCAGGGGTTATCTAAATTTTTGAAATCTTTGACGTTGCAAGAAACTTGTAAACATACAGTGTCATAGCATAAAGCATCACTTATATCCAAGGGTCGGAGTTTTTTTGTATCGAATAACGTCAAATTCACTCCACGAAATCTTAATATGGATATGCCTTTTAATCCCGGGAATTCCCGTATTAATAAAAATATATATATATATAAAATATATAAAAATATATATCTCAGATATCTGCTACCTTATGAGCATTGCCAATGGATCAGTTGATAGCCCTGAATTATTGTCATTACTAAACCTCAGGTCTTATAAAAGGACTATGAGACACCCTGAACTTCTATACGTATATGCATGCAATACTAGACATAGACAGAATGCATTCTTATCAAGAGCGAGTTCTCTTTTCAATAATATTCCGCTTGATATAGATTTGTTTTGTTCAAGCACATCATCAGTTAAAAGAGCTTTAACACTTTTACACTTTAAAAATGAGTAGGTAAATTCTTTCAATTTAACTATTCTTAAATGTTAATTGTTTATTTCTAATTAAACTAAAATTTAATATTATTTATATAGTATTTGTAAGCTAAAACTGTAAGTTAAACTGTTATGCCCCTACGGCACACTTATTTCACAGTATAAGAAATAAACTGTGCTTATTTGTAAGTTAAAACTGTAATTTAAACTGTTAAGTTAGACTGTTGTGCCCCTATGGCTCACTTCTATTTAATTTTGTCATCCACTAGGTGAAGATTTTTTATCGGCATTTAGTTATTTATTCATAATTTTTACTGTACCTATTTGTCTGTTAATCTTCCTATGAGTAAATAAATAAATAAATAAATAAATACTCTAAAACTTTTTTTACTCATATGAAACACACGATTTCTGGCCTTCCCTCAATAGTTGTCTTTTATTATGAATAAATATGAATTTTCGAATGGTTTACAGTATTTTTTAACGTTAATTTTTATGTTTGACGTATAAATCTGGAGTTACACTTTTGACACGTTACACTTTTTAAGGGGTATATCGTCAAAATAGACACTTTTTGAAGTTATTTATCTGCTGTTCCAAATACATCTCAAGTTAAGCAAATTAGTGTAACAATTTTGGGACCTTCTTCTAGATTTTGGTCTATCAAAAACGTGATTGGAAGAATTTCACTTGATAGAAATAATTATTGAAATAAGTTGTAAATTTATCCTTTTTTTGATATTTTGTCAAATTATTATATCATACAGACATGAAAAATATTCATTTAAATGGGTTTTAACAATACCTAAAATACTGGTTATGGAAATATTTATAGCTATTTTAGTTAATTTTGTATAAATTTAAAACCTACTTTTTGTCAATTTTCTCCGATTCCGTCCCTCTCGCACTGCGGGTCTTTCCGCCTGAAGTAACGGGTATCTTTGCACGGACGATATTATCACTTTAATTTAAAATCTAGTGGTCTTGACATTTTCGATAGTAATAACCAAACCATGTTATGATTTACGTGTATCTTCTTATAAACTCTATATATTCCGACTCTTGCTTGTAACTCACTGTATGTAGTTCACTCATTTCACATTTATATATTATTTTTCTCATCTTCTCTCTTCCAACCAAAAATAGCTTGGCAGTCGTGTAGGTATTCGAACAAAGTAAAACTAATTCAAAAACTTCGAGTTAAACATTTTTTATGTTCTTTCTTCATTTTCAGTTTAAAATTTCAGTCGGTTTATTTTTACTTTTATGTACGTTTTTATATTTTTCTAAGATGAAAGAAAGAGAATTTAAGAAAAAAATAAATTAAATATAATAATTTAATAGATTTAATTAAAAATAAATTAAATACAGCTTTTAAAAAATAATAATGCCTCTCAAACCAAAGACATTTTAATGCATTTTAAAAATAAAAGTTGCATTTATGACTATTTTAACCTAGTTTTTTTTTATTAAGTCGTACTTTTTTTTCAACTAGGCTTACGATTAGAAAAAAAAACTGCTACTTCCTCCGCACGGAAGTAGTGGGGATCTGCGCATACAACCGAAAAAATCACTTCTGCGCATTCAAGGTGCATGCCTCTACATAGAACCGTGCTGGAGAGTGTACCAATACCGCGCTTAAAAGAACTTGTACTTTCTTGAAAGTAGCTATTTACTCTTCTTTAAAGAAATCTGGGTTGTAATAGTAGTTTATGCTAGAAGGGCCAAAAGGAATAAATCACGAGGACGATTTAAAACACGAGCGTAGCGAGTGTTTTAAACGTAACCGAGTAATTTATTGCTTTTACGCCCGTGTATCATACTACGTTTTTCAATGCATAGTGTGAGGAAATGAAAACAAATATAATCTTGTGAACTTTAAATTATGATTGGCTCAAAAGGATTGTATCCAGAGCCGTTAAACAGTGGAAAAAAAAGTATAACATACATATATGGCACACAGGAAAGGCTGCAGGTTAGCCAACCATTGCAAACAAATAAAAAAAAATAATAATAAAGCCCTAGGGCAAAATAATCGACTTTCTGTTCGGTTTTGATGCATAAAAAGTGAGCCTTTACGAGCACATGCATTGAAAATATAGTTATGAATACACATATTTTACTATCGTGGTAAAACGTTTTGCTAAGCAAACTGATACCACAATGTTAACAACCCTTCGAATTGTCGTTAGCTCAATTTCATCCAAAGCCAGCGGCGGTTTGAGTTTACATGATGTTTGATTAACATCTTGACTAGGTATCGGAAGTGTAAAGTGTTTGATTAATGGCTGAAGTATTATTTAGTATTTTATGTTTATCTAATGCTCGCAAATTGGCGCTCTATATTTTTTGTTTTTGGCATTTACACGCGTGTACTCACGCTTATCTCCCAGAGGGGTAAGCAAGCACAGACTAAAGATTTTCATCTGCTAGATAGTTACAGAAGCTCTTCAATTGTACTTTTGACTTGGCTCTTACATGCTGTCGCTAATTAGGAGACATGTATTTTTTTAACACTCTTCTTCATTCGTTCTTTGTTTAGTTATATTTACAAAGTTATTTTCTAAATACAGAGTGCATGATAAACTAAAAAAGATCATTTAGAAACAAAGTTCAAGTAAATCAAATATTTTGAAAAAATCCCTCTGGACAGGATTTGAACCTGCAAACTTTTGCTTTCAGGAAAAGTGTGCTACCGACAGCACAACCGAGGTTCTCATCCTAAACTGAACCCAACGAGGAACTCATCCTAAAAATAATTTGCACCTCGGATTAAAGTATACTGAAGAGGAAAAACCCGTCGCTAGAGGTGTACTGTCGACAAATGTGTCGATTAAAATGATGCATGCCGACTGTCCGACAATTTGTCGACTTTCTAAAGTGGGCCGAATTAACGTAAGCGCTACTTAACATTCTGATGCAGTTAGGGTTCCGTAACTTAGAAAAAAATACTGAACCCTTACAGGATCACTTTGTATCCATCTGCATGTTTGTGTAACAAGACCTTTTTAACCAGAAACAACTCATGTACCAAAACCTGTTGTCCCGTAAAAAAGACGGTCAAGTACGAGTAGAACTCGCGCCTTAAGGATTCCGTTGAGTCATCTCAAATTTATTAGTAGATTTGAATAATTTGAGCAAAAATTATAAATTTCATCTTGTATTAATGTTTCGAAACAAAGCTGCAAAATTAAGTTGGCTACAATTGGAAATTACTAGTTTTTGCATTTATTCCTTCACTTGTGAATCCATTGTACCAAATTTCAAGATTGCAGGTTACCCGGGAGTACCTTAGAGGTTTATGAAAATACACTGGTTTCTTAAATCAGTAGTAATCTATAGACCTTAGTATTCGATATTCATTTCAAACTGATACCTCAGTTCGTGCCTTAGAAAATAGGCCTTGATACACGGACAGACAGACAGACAGATAGACGTACATACAGATGGACGGACAACAAAGTGATCCGTTAATTAAAGGCTCCGTTTTTCCAAGTTGTGATACGAAACACTAAAAAAAGGCTTCTTACTAGATGCAATAAAAAGATACGGCTTTTCTAATCGTAAATTTTATACAAACTGACTTTGAGATTTTTCATTAACTGAATCTAGGAAAGGTTTGTAATAAAAGTAAAGAAAAAAAAAATCTACTACCTTTATGAAAAAGTTCCATTTAATACTCGAAATTAGTTTTGAAAATCAAACTTTCCGGGCCCCGTTGCGGAATGACTATCAGGTTAGTTTAAAATATCGTATTGAAATTTCATTTATTGCAAAATTAGGTTCTTTTTGACGTTTGTGTTCATTTCATGCTAAATTAGGTTCTTTTTGACGTCTTTAGTTTGTCTTGACAATCGAAATTCCTTGCGTTCCAATTCACGACATAATCGATTATATCGCGTCTGATACCCTTTTTTCGCAAAATGATACTAACCACAAATAAAAGCGGCCGGCAGAAGCCTGAAAAAAAAAAGGTAAAAACCGCGCCGCACTTTGCAAAGTCTAAAATACATTAAATTTGAAAGGAAACATAAAATATTTAAATACATAAATCAGGTAGTAGAAAAAGTATCGTTCGCAACGAGTAAAAATAGGTTTTCTTACCCTCGGAATGTAAGCTTTCGACGTGAGCCGAAGCTTCACTCGACTAGCTTCATTCCTCGGGTAAGAAAATCCGCCATTTTATACTCGTCACTAAATATAATATTTTATTTTTTAGTTTACGTTAAAAATTTACAGCTTTTTGGTACTTAAAAAAATCATGTTTATGTAGCCAACTGATTTAATTGCAACAAATAGTTGTAATTTTACAAATTGTGGAAATATTTCATGTACGGACGACAGGCGTCATAGACGTTGAAATCGTACAAATAGGGAGCTTGAACTGCAACCTTCTGTACATATAATGCACTACAAATCCTAACATAAAACTAATTTCTATATCAACAACATAATTAGTTGGTGGAAACACGAATTAAATTAGTTGAACCAAAGTGTAATTATTTAATTATGTTCAAGTATTGTTTTATGACAATTGCGAGCAAATTGGAAACGGTATAGCAACATTAAATTAACTTCTGATATAAATGAATGTTTATTAAACGTTCAAAATGTTTACTGCTAACAGTAGCCTCTATCAAAAACTGGCGATAGTACTCGCTCATACCAAAAATTTAAAAAGCTTAGATGAGCCCTGGCACCTAAAATCTATTGCATTGTTTTTGAATGTGTGCGTTAACATAATGTCGACGCGCGCACACTTATGAGTGCGTAATCTGTCTGCCTACGGTCATCAAACTGATCAGACTACTAAAGTTGTTAAAATGAATTCAAATTCAAAAAATTCAAAATTCAGTAGGTAGTACATATAATATAATTTAAGTAGGTACATATAATACACGTTTAACAAGTCAAATTTTAATCTTATGAAAATATATGTAATAAAATAATAAATGTACATGAATTAGATTAAATGTTTATTTAATTTATGTAGCAATATATATACGGTTAAAATTATAGGTAAAATATTATTATACAAGGTGAAATCCAATCAACCGCCCGAACCCATACCGGAGACCCGGCCAGGGACCAGGAACAAGGTTCAATGATCACCAACCGAGCCCCCAGCACGAATCCAGGCGGCTGACCAAATCCCATCCTATATACTACATAGTAATAGGTTACATATATAAATGCATGCCTACCTCCGCCCATTCGAGTAGTATTGCTTAGAAGAACGGGCAAGAAACTTGGCAAGATCATGTCTTTTTTTTCAACATAAACTTATACTATACATCAAATTACTTATATCTACTTAAACCAATTGATAAGAAAATACAAGACAGCAGGAATTCAGATTAATGAAAAAAGAAAAACATATATATCTTTGCCTACCTGTGTCATATAGTCTATTTCCTTTTACAGTCTGTTTAAAATTAATGTTAACTCTTTAGAGGGATCAAAAGTTAGGAAATTATACAAATTAATTAAATTATTACCTACTATCATCACAATCAGTACCACTATAACACCATGCTTCACCATCATCCAAATATTCATTTATTTTATAATATGCCTTTTTCAGTAGGCCCTGCTTAATATACTGTTTAAACTTATTCTCTGACAAAGTAAGGACCTCTTTTGGAAGTTTATTGTAAAATCTTATACCATGTCCTACGAAAGAGGTACTCACTTTGGCGAGTCTGATTTTTGGAAAAGCCAGTTTATGCTTATTTCTGGTTTCCTTACAATGATGAACTTTAAGCGCACTTAAGGCGTCCAACTATCACTGTGCTCAGATGAGCACTGATTCCAAACGTGTGAGCGTCACCTATTTAAAGGTGAAAACATTTTTGTGCTGTCATAGTATGGTAAGGGCTTATCTCTACTTTTGAAATCTTTGGTTCATACGAATAACTGGCGATAGTACTCGTTCATACGAACAACTTTCCTTGAAAAAAAATTTGGAAATCGTGAAAAAATAACAGTTGTTTCATACATTTTGGTTTTGTTCATTTTCGCATTTTGAGAGTTAGTTGTATCACATGTCTGTGACGCATGCGTATTGCACAGACTACTGTATAGTGCAACATATACGTAGATTAGAGCTTCGTTATTAGTTCCACTATGAAATAAACCAAATATTTTTTACCTTTCTCTATTTTGGAGCTAACTTCATTTTCAAACAAAAGGTCATATAAATTTAGATTGTTGCAATTCACTGATTGGTCAACAAAGTCGGGGTCTGATTGATGGTCGGGAAAGTATTACTAAGAAGGGCAAGAAATAAAGCAAGATTTTTTTTCCTCGTTTTATCGTTTTTATTTGATTTATCATAACAATCCATCAAGTTCCATCAAGTGCCCCAACAATCGACAATAAACAAAGTAAAAAGCATTTTCTCACCATCAAATTAAATTACACATAACTCTAGTAACCAGAGTAACTTTTTCTTGAAATTACAAAACGTACATGTTATAATGACATGAAACTTTTATTTGAATTAACCACAATAACTCCAGTGAAGTATTTTAGACGCAAATAATGGTTGTAGCTATATTTTATACAGAAAACAGAGCAGCACAAACGTTGCACGCAAATCTTAAAATCTGACTTTTATTAAAAATATATAGTTTTGTTAAAATGCGGAATCCTAAGCTTAATAAGGATGTAAGCATGTAAACAAAAAATATCACGTTTAAAATATTTCAGAAATTTGATTTTTTCTTATCTACTTAAAAAAATTGTAACAGTTTGTAGTTATCGAACCGTATGGCTTGTACTTTTCAAATGTATAATTTGAACTATATTTTTTGCTCTGTATATTTTTCATAATGTCGTTTACCTCTCAAGATAAATATAATTTTGACAAGAGTGGGCCCGGTGGGGGTGTCTAGTGTTGGTGAAGGCGGATAAAACCTTTTCGGATTAAAATACTAATTTAATACTAGTTATTAAATTTATTAGCGCCAGAATAATGTTTAGGTCGTATCCTTACCTCCGAAAATAAAGCTTATTATTAATTTACCTAATTTAGGTAATTGGATATTTGGTGGTCGTCTTAGTATGTATGGCACTCTTAAAATATATAATATTATATTCTTTTTTTTAACCGTTTTATTATATAAAAGAAATTAAAAGAAAATTTTCGATATATATTTCGACCCACTTGAGATCGTCGTCAGTCATCAAGTGGCTCGAAATATACATATATCGAAAATTTTCTTTTTTATTCAATTTCTATTTTAATATTCGTAAGAATCTGTATATATATATATATAATAAAACGGTTAAAAAAAGCTTTTAAAGTAAAATTATTTATTATCATAATATAATATTCGATACAAATATAATATAGTAATAATAACCAACGAATACAAAAGACACGTGCATGAAAACTTTTTTAGGTCGGATGAAACCCATCCTTTACCCGTGTCCTTATTAAGATTTGGTGTTGAGGTGAAAAATAAAATTTAAATTTAAATTAGAAATTAAAATTCTAATCATCGATTTTGACGTACCAAAAATGAAAGTTTTTACTCTGAAGTAGACCATTTTAAAAAGTTATCTGCGTATGTTTTAAACAAACGTAATGAAACAATACCTATATATATATATATATATATACAAGGTGACTTTTTGATCATCGTCGAAATTCATACTGGAAGCTTGGTAAGTGATCAGCATCATAAATCGATAACAATAATTGTGAATTTCGTATAATGAAATTTCGATTTCCCATAGTAATTCACTCGCAGTCCTGGGTGAATCACTATGAGGAGTCGAAATTTCATTTTATGAATTTTACAAAAATCGGTATTGGTTCATTATACTGATCACTTACCAAGGCTCAAGTATGAATTTGGACCATGTGCACAAATTCACCTTGTATATATGGGTACAAACTAAATTAAATGTTTCTAACTACGACAGATTCAGTGCTAATGCAATAAACAAAACGCCAAAACTCACTTTTGAAAGTGGCA
Source organism: Ypsolopha sequella (assembly GCA_934047225.1). Classification (NCBI taxonomy): domain Eukaryota; kingdom Metazoa; phylum Arthropoda; class Insecta; order Lepidoptera; family Ypsolophidae; genus Ypsolopha; species Ypsolopha sequella. The sequence continues at coordinate 1,828,384 of OW204002.1, read as the reverse complement.
ATTCACCAAAATCCCTAAAACAAAAATCAGACCGCAACAAAATACACTAACATTGCGTAGCACGGTAGTGGAACACCCACACTCCATTGGAACCGGTTCCAAACGTGAACCAAGCCTCCGTTCCCTTTTTATAGCCCTTACTACCTGCAGGATAGAGTTCAAAGTGCATTAGGAAACTTACGAGATAAGTTGGCTCTGATATCATGACACTGGCCTGGCTAAAAGGGCAAGAGGACGTACATAACTGTTATAGGCTTTAGAACTTGGATAAAGTCAGGCCAATGTTTTGAAAACGAGGCTGTGCTTTTAAAAGATCTTTTCATCTTATTTTGTAGGAGAAGTGAGTTTTTTTCAAGACATAATTTGTACCGAGTGTAAATAGACTGTTATCTTCAAATGAAACCACATATGCTACTGATCATGCTGAACAAATTTCCCAAAGAAATGTAGCCACGCAAATAATTGCTTGACCGTTTCCCATCTTTGGAGATACGTTTTTTTTTACCCTGTCTGGTAAAAAAAAAAACAAATATGTAAACTTTATTATAATATATAAAAATATGTAAATATGTAAATAAGTATTTATGAACATTTCCACAAACTTTTTCAAATAAGTTACACATTTTAAATAATTTAATGGCTCTGATTAGTAATATTATCGTGAAGAAGATCAGACGAGTCGGACCAATTTATCCTACAAATTTGTCGTTTTTGGTTGGTTCTCTACCGGTGTTGTAATAAATTTGGCCAATTACAGGAATCGTAGTGTTATAATTTATAACATCGGAAAACCAATGTAGGTTTTTATAATATTTTAAAACTTATACAACCGCTTTTGATGTTGTAAACAGTTAAAATTAATTAATTGTATGGGAGTAGATAAAATAATTTGCACGTAGCAATAAGTCGATGTTATTTATTACAAAATACATGGTATTTATTAAGTTTTTTTGCCTCAACAAATTTCCGTTCTGCTTTACCTGACGGATTATTTCCTGTCATTAGAAGAACATTATTCATTTGTAATCTATATTGAATATACCTGATGCCCTAAGAAAATCTTATAAATCATTCAACCGTTCTTCGTTATCATTTTCTTGCTACTAAACTTCCTGTTTGTGCCATTTAATCCTTGGTTTAAGTCTTTGGTTTCGCTAAAGTTCATTTCAACATAGAGAATGGTAGGTATTATAATAAACTCGAGCACTAACCTTTTCTTGCGAGCGAGGTTAAGGCGCTACAGAAAAAAAATATCATTTTAAGGATTTGCATATACTTCAGTAAATAATGTATTATTTTGATAAAATAGTACATTATTTATGGATTATTTTTCTAGGGATCTGTTAAAACAGAAACGCGGTTGGAGAAGTTCGGCTCGATAGAAATATTTATTAATGAAATGAGGTCCTTTTCGACACCAATTCTCCTGGTTTGACAATTAAAAATGACGTATAGATTACAACTATATTTTATAAGATGGGTTTTAACGGTATCTAGGACCAGCCCCCCTATTCTGTATCTTAGATTGCCAACTGGACAGGGTGCCTATCGTCAAAAACATAGATAAAAACTAAACTTTCAAAATTGCTTTTAGTGAGTATTGAACTATTTACGAACTGTGTCGTCACTTCAAGTGCTAACATATCCTTACACAATCGGAATTCGATATCTATATCTATGTTTTTGATGATAGACACCCAGTCGAGATGGCAACTAGAGATACATAATAGGCCCGCAGGTTAAACAAAATTTTGATTACAACTTTAGTACATTTTATATTAATAAAAAACCGACTTTTTGCCTCTTTTCCACGAATCCGTCCCTCTCGCACTGAGGGTATTTTCGCATATGGAGTAACAGGGACGCTAAAACTTTTATTTATCGCCTTAAAGGAACCAACCTGCCTAATTTCTACCTTGTAGGCTGTATAGTTCCACAGACGGAGTGGGTTAGTGGTGTTTCACTTTTATACACTTCATTTATCATTATCAGGGTGATTGGTAATTAAATTCGCTATGTTCACCAGGAAATTAAACTTGATTTGATTTTTTTCATCGTTAAATAAAGACAATTTAGTGATCTAAATTTAAACAAATTTCAATTTTATGCAGCCAATAATTTCAAATATTTTTTTTTGCTCTTGACGTAATTTTCTTCTTTTATAAATGATAAGTACGTAATAACCAAGGTACCTTTTGCATTGATACGAAAAAAAGAAAAAAATACATTTGGGATTGATCTTTGTTCTGAGGGATCATATCTATGTCAAATCATAGAAGAAATGTATCACAGAAGGTTCTGATAATATGTAATGTATGTAATATAAGTGTCAAATTAAAGAGAGAGACAGTAACATTACAAACGTGATAAATTCTTTTGTCAATTCTTCTGTTCAGTCATAGCATAGGGTCAAATGAAGGTTATAAGTTTAATTCTTAAAATAACGTCTCTATAATTTTAGGTTAGTTTGCTGCAGAAGCAATAAAATAAAACTTGGCTTGGCTTAAACTTCCCATATCCAAGGGGTATCAGTGACGGTCCATACCAAGACACTGTATCAGTGACGGTCCATACCAAGACACTGTATCAGTGACGGTCCATACCAAGACACTGTATCAGTGACGGTCCATACCAAGACACTGTATCAGTGACGGTCCATACCAAGACACTGTATCAGTGACGGTCCATACCAAGACACTGTATCAGTGACGGTCCATACCAAGACACTGTATCAGTGACGGTCCATACCAAGACACTGTATCAGTGACGGTCCATACCAAGACACTATATCAGTGACCGTCCATACCAGGACACTGACACTTCTAAGGGGATATAGTATTTCTGGACTATATTTTTACCAACACAGAAACCCAAGTTACTGTGTTCTTCGCTCTAAAAGCAACTTCTTGTAACTACTTGGAAATATTGGCCCATGTTACATAAAAAGTAGCTACTTAGTTACTTGCAAAAGTGCAGAAAACATTCGTCTGAAGTGTCCGCTGTCCAGTTTGTGCCCGGGGCTAAGTGCGCGTGACTCTGGCGACGGAATCGGCTAGGGATGTTCGGCGTTACGAAACTATCGACAAGTTTTAACAGCGCAGCGGGGTAAATACGGAAAAAATGGCATGATCCTTCGATTACGAGTTGAAAAATCTGAGATTTAAAGATAAAATGAGATTAACTTACAGTCTAAGTATTGACTTGAAAGACATTTAATTTCGTGCATTGTTAGAAAGTTGGTTGCAATGTTAATTTAATTAGTAAAAAAACAAACCGGCCAAGTGCGAGTCGGATTCGCGCACGAAGGGTTCCGTATCTATAAAAACGGCAAAAAAATCACGTTTGTTGTATGGGAGCCCCTTAAATATTTATTTTATTCTATTTTTTAGTATTTTTTGTTATAGCGGCAACAGAAGTACACATCATCTGTGAAAATTTCAACTGTCTAACTATCATAGTTCATTAGATATAGCCTGGCGTCTTATTAATAGGGTCCCGTTGGTTATCCTTTGGGTACGGAACCCTAAAAACACCTGTTTTTTACCCCATTATTCATACTGAAATAGACTGTATGTTTTTTTTTTCATTTCAATACATCACTGTTTTTAATTGACACAGATGTAAGTAACTTATTTTGTGTATTTAAGTATGAATAATACTTTCAAACAATTTAATTAAAAAAGAAAACAGTAGTTAATCGGTAAAACTATCATTGCTTTATCATATGTTCTCATGTTTAGTTATAAGTTTCACACCTGAATAAAATTCTGAAATTTTCAAAATAAAAATAAAAATTTATATTTTTTAAGTATCACACTGATTAAAACGGATTGCTATAGCTATTAATGTGCATCGCAAACTTGCATAGCTCAATGACATGATCGATCACATCCCTAGTTGTTAGTTCTCACATCCCTAGTTGTTAGTTCTCACATACGCCGAACTACTCCACAACTTAGCTAAAGTTACTTAACTCTGAGTCGACGAGTGTAATCGCTTCCTACACGCTCGAGTGCCGGCGGTCACTACATACGTCACGATGACATTTTTCAGTTCTTTAATAAAAATATTTCCCAGCTTTTATAATTCTTAATTATTGACTGACGTTGGAAATTTACACTAGACACTTTTCGAGAATACACGTTGAGATTAAGTTACGGAAGCCGGAAACTGGTGGTAGAACTCGTCCATACAAACTAAATTTCATCTTAACATCTAGTATACAAGGTGAATTTTTGATCATCGTCCAAATTCATACTGGCAGCTTGGTAAGTGATCAGTATCATGGATCAATAACAATTTTGGTGAAATTCGTAAAATGAAATTTTGACTCCCCATAGTGATTCACTCGGGAGTGGAACTGAGTTTCTATGGGAAGCCGAAATTTCAATTTACGAATTTCACGAAAATTGTTACTGATCCAAGATACTGATCACTTATTAAGCCTCCAGTATGAATTTGGACGATGATCAAAAAGTCACCTTGTATATAATGGGTATAATATACTGTATTATTTAGCAAATTTTGCTTGCTAAACGAATATAAAAAAATATAATTTGATACTAATTACTTGCCAAAGAAAAATAATCGCGCAACTGAACAACAGTAACGCTCAATGTAACGATCCTGCTTCTTTTTTTTTAATTTAGTTTTTTTTTTTTTTATGTATCTTTATTAATCCCAATGAATACAATGAATCTTAACCTAAGCTATATAGCCACTAGCGAAAGCCAATTGGTTTATCTGTAGTGGTGAGTACATAAGTTATAAAAAGTAATAAATAAACAATCAAAAACCGCACGAAACGAAACAGAGCAAGTCGGTTTTAATTTATAATAAATTTTTACCTGAATTTTCAATTAGGAAATCTTTTATCTTATATTTATACTTATCACTACTAATATATAATTTTTGAAGATCTCTTGGAAGTTTATTAACAATGTCTGGCAAGAAGTACATCCGGGTTCGAGTTCCATAAGCATATTTATACTCGTACTTATTAATGTTCATTTTATTTTTTCGAGTAAGTTTGTTTCTTTGAAAAACTTATTTAGCATGTAAGAGGGTGTGTGGTTTTATCAATTAATGTATCCGGTATGTAATCGTAGCTTTTTAACCTCCGAAAAATAGATTCTGCCAAAAAAGTGTCTGTAAGAAAAGGGACCACCTCTACCTAGCTTGTAAATGTAAAGCGTTCCTGTGTCAATTACCTTGTCAGACTCAGCCCCTAGTCATATCCACTGACATCCCCTCTAGGCTAGATCCAGCCATATTCAGATAATGCCTAGGTTCAGATCTAGGAAACTTGGAATATAAACACTAGCAATTCTCATCTGAATGGCTCGATATGTCTTTTAGAAGAGTTACGTGTTCTGTTAGGTAATTTCGTGAGAATTTGAACCTTTGCATATTTGCTTACACACTACCACAGGATAATTTTTCAAATTTGAGGCGCTGAGAGCAATAACAGCTTAACTTTTCTGGACACGATTGGAAATCATTGAGCTTTGGAAGTTTTTTTTTGTTTTCAATGCCTTACTTGTTCTTGTAATACAATTTTTGTTGTGAATGCTGTGTTTATTTTCTAAAATATATAATAATGTACGTACTTGTTAAATATTTATCTAATAAAAAACTTTAAATTTTTTGTAGCGTGTTCTTAGATTGTCTGGATATATTATAAATTATTAGTCCTAATTGTTTGAATTTTCTATTCCTTGTGTCTTTGTTTGAAACAAGAATTTTTTTTTCTTGTTATACATAAAGAGAGGCCTGATATATTCCATATCAACAGTAATAGCAAACAAACATTACTGTCGCACAAATAACCGTAAGAAAAAAAAATAGCCTTTGATTTTTTTAGAAATGTTTCTTTTGTGAAAATAGCTCAATAGGGTCGCAATAGCCCCATATTTACCATGTATACTTCGCCATTAAGATAGAATGCCCCAATTTAAAGTGTTCTAACTAAAACCAAGCAGGCAGGTTTCACGCAAGCACAGCACTCGTTTCCACAAAACAATTACTCTGCAATAAACCTTTTGCATTTCACTATCCAGTTACACTGCAGTTTATGATCATGCCCAGACTTTTCAATTCACCCTCATACCTTTTACTACAGAAGTGATATTTGTTCAGCTCGGTAGTCTAATAGTGTTGGCAGTAAACGCGCACCCAACGGCTAGTGCGAATGGTACACGCGTTTCCAATTATTGGGCTTAGAGAGTACGTTGTAAACGGATACGCGTTATTATCTGACTACCCTGGGGCAGTGAAGTGGCTGCCACGGATATCACAGGAAAGGTTTTGGATAAATATGGCTTAGGTAAGTACATAATTAAGAGGATAGTCCCCGCGAAACCGTTATCTATTCTTCCTGATTTGAAAAGGCCAACCGCGACATTGGTGTCGATTCGACTAAACACAACTTAACTAATTTGACAGGACTAACCTTATTTTAAGCGTTCTGCCTTTGTCTTTTCGATACGGAAAGAAAAAGACAGAAGGCTCAAATTAAGTTTAGTTCTGTCAAATAAGTTAAAATGTGTTGCGCCGAATCGATACAATTGTCTGTAGATAGAGTCACGATGTTTTTTGGGGTACATGAGCTATTATGATTAGATTGATGGGTGTGAAAGAGGTGAAAGAGGTGTCAGGATCGTAGCAGATGGAAATCTGTGGTCTCCAGCTACCCCTCTGGGAGACAGGCGTGAGTATAGAGCCTACCACAACCTACAACCACTGATTACCTGAAATACCTTACAAATTCTTCAATGAGTGGTAGTCACCGGCCGTCGCTGGTCACCACCCTCGTGACGAAACCATTTCGCCAAGCGACTCGTAGAGTTCCGCCATGACGTCATTGGGACGCCATAACACGAGAGTGGTTGTAGGCGGTTGCGTAGTCTATCAGTCATTTCTCCGTTACCGAGCTCCGTAGATTTTGTGTGAAAGTCCACAAAAATACTGATTCATATATATTCATTTATGTATACCTATACAAGGTGACTTTTTGATCATCGTCCAAATTCATACTGGTGGCTTGGTAAGTGATCAGTATCATGGATCAATAACAATTTTGGTGAAATTCGTAAAATGAAATTTTGACTCCCCATAGTGATTCACTCGGGACTGGAAGTGAAGAATATTGTTTCCCTTTTTATAATAATATAAAAATAATAATTTCCGTTTATTTTCAGGCAACTATTTTACAATTATATGGTTATGACCCATAGATATATATATCTTCGACTAGAACATACATACAGTCATATCAAAACTATAATTATTTAAAAACTAACACTTCCTGACTAGCGAAGGGCTGCGCGTTTGTGGAAGTGGAGGAGTGTCTTCTAGCCTTCCACGAAATCGCCGAAATACAACACCGTTCGGCCAGAAGTCTTCCTTCGTGAAGAGAGCGAGGATCGTAGTTGGTACTTGCACAACAAATGAGTTGAAACTCACGTTGTGCAAGCAGCTTCTCAACTCTCAATACGATGTTGGTTTTCTTCATAATGTACCTTGGTGAAAGACTTTCGATTTTGGCTTTTTAGAAAATAACGATTTGACGAAGTCATTTTACAAACGGAGACCATTTTTCGATTTGCCGAACAGCAAGTTGAAAAACAGCGAGCGTTTAGAAACTGACGTTGCCGTTTGTAAACGGCGGAATTTGACTATTTGTCTGCCACATATTTTTGTAGTGGTTGGACAAAATGCCACAGATAGTAAATAATATCCCCGCTGCGTCCATGGCTGTTCCACTAGACACACAGAGCATAGAACCAGCGGACATGCAACTGACGCATCAATGTATCGTCCGCCCGCGGCTACCAAGGGATTACAAAAGACCTGGCAAAACGTGTCAAGCGGGGTAGCTAATTTTACACAGACTTATGGATGGATCGATAAGTTGTAATTAAGGTTGACTATGGAGCAATAGAAGCAAAAAATCTCACTTTTTAATACATCATTTTATTTTTGAATCTCCTCGTGCTACCTTGTTTAGTTTTGTGTGTCCGTCCGGCTGTCTGTCGGTCTGTCTGTCTGTCACTGCCACTTTTTTCTCAGACTTAAATATTCCTTTTCTTTTTGAGTTACGTCGCAAAAAATAAAACGCTGAGGATTCCCAAATATCTAGACATTAATGTTGACCAATATACCACAGACAAATTCAAATAGTTTATTTTGCAAAGTAAGTATATAAAATACACGTTTCACAAGTCAAAATTTAATCTTATAAAAAAATATATTTAATAAAATAATAAATGTACATGCACTAGATTAAACGTTTTTTAATTTATGTAGCAATATATATTAAAATTATAGGTAAACTATATATTATACAAGGTGAAATCCAATCAACCGCCCGAACCCACACCGGAGACCCGGCCAGGGACCAGGAACAAGGTTCAATGATCACCAACAGTAAACAATATCTGCGTCAATATCCCCGCTGCGTCCATGGCTGTTTCACTAGATACACAGAGTATAGAACCAGCGGACAGGCAACTGACGCATCAATGTATCGTCCGCCCGCGGCTACCAAGTGATTACAAAGGACCTGCCAATACGCGTCCAGGGAGCTAATTGTGCACAGACTTATGGGTTGTTATGTTGTAAATGAGGTATCGTTACTAAATATGAAGCGAAAAGGAAAAATAATAACAAAGACAAGATCTTGCAAAGTTTCTTGCCCTTCTTCTTAGCAAGATTGATCGAATGGACGGAGTTGGGCATACATTTATTTAAAGTTATTTATATATCAACTTTGTTGTATTTATGGTACCTACATTATAATAATTTTTTTTAAAACTTTTTTTTTTGTTGCTTTTCCCCGTACCTATTATATTTATTTTTATCGTATTCTTTTGTTTTTTATGCACATACATTTCATATACTAGTATATATTAATTTTCTGTGGTTTTATGTTCCTACTAGCTTTTGCCAGCGGCTTCAACCGCGCTAATTTCGTTTGCATTTTCCCGGGATAAAAAGTAGCCTACGTCACTCTCCGGCCCAAAAAGTTGTCTTTATGCAAAAAATCTCGTCGATCCATTGCTCCGTTGCGTGAAAGAAGAACAAACCAACAAACAACATTTCGCATTTATAATAGGGTTACGGATATAAAAAACCATTTGAATTTGGATTTTGAATTTTGAAAATATTGGGTTCCGGTCTCAAAAATGAGAAATCTTATGGATTCCTGTCAATCTGTCTGTCACAGCCATTTTTCTCCTAGACCGATAAAGATATCAACTTGAGTTAGGAATAATAAATTGCTTCGAAAAAAGGGTGGTACGGCCATTCGGCGTTTTTGTTTTGCGAGACCTTGATTGTTATATTTAAGAACTTATTATAGCAAAAAAAGTTTATTTAAGGGGGCACAAGCAATTTGGATATCATTTGAAAAGGAAGCAATTTGAAAAACATTTTGCAAATTTTATGAAGTCATTTGAGAAAAACGAAAACGTAAAAATCATGTCTATCTCCTTTATTTATAAAAGTATTATGTCACTGAAAACGATCCTTAATTACAAAACTTAATACTGTTACAGAGAGGGCCAGAATTATCAAGAAAATTATACCGATCTTCCGAAAATTATTATTATTATTTATAGAAACACGATTGAATTCGAAATTGTCTGTTTTTTTTTTCTTTTAATGCCTCATGTACCGTCGATCGCACATCATCCTCAACATTGGCAGTTCTTCAAAGCTAAAGTCTACAACCAGTGTGCCCTTCCAGTGATGACGTACGGCGCTGAGACGTGGTCTCTTACCAAAGGCTTGATCCGCCGATTTAAGGTCGCTCAACGAGCTATGGAGCGGGCTATGCTTGGAATATCTCTGATGGATAAAATCCGAAACGAAGATATCCGTCAGAGATCGAAGGTTACCGAGATAGACTGCCGAATCAGTAAGTTTGAAGTTGGCAGTGGACTGGCCATATTTGTAGCCGTGATAACCGACGCATAACGATAACCGTTGGGGCCGTAAGGCATTGGAATGGAGACCACGTACAGCAAAGCGCAGCGTAGGCCGCCCTCGTGCCCGCTGGACTGACGATCTGAAGGACGTTGTGGGTGGCGGCTGGATGAGGATGACCGAGGACCGCCAAGAGTGGCGTAATATTGGGGAGGACTATGTCCAGCAGTGGACGAGTACGAGGCTGATGGATGGAAGGATAGAGTTTAAATCGCATAAAAATAGCTGCAAAAACTGCAGGTAACTCTGCATTATTCATAATAGTATTTTGTGCAACTGTAATATAATTTGACACATTGGAACACGAGTGCTTGTTTACGAACGAGTTTCGTTATAGTTTTGCACGAGTGTCCCAATGTCTAATTATGTTCAGTTGCACACAATACTTTATCTACGACCATCAAAAATATCGTCTTTATTTTTAATATTTTTAACTAAAAATTTCACGAAAAATGAGAAGAAGGACACTCGTTCATGAACCCCGGGTGCGTCGTCTTGGTAATGCTGCCTTGAATGTCAATCTGGATAAAGGGGGCTTCAGAAATAAGGTCGGGACTTATTTCTCGTCTTTATTGTTGATTGGCTCTCTAGCGATGTTATAATAAATTGAACCAATCGCAGCGCAGAATCGCGTTGTTATAATGTAATATTATAACATCGGATAAACATTATAGGTACTTGTAAAACTGCTTTTGATGTTGCAGTTACTTTATTGCAGCATCGGAGTATATCATGGTTTATCTTTTATTTTTTCGTAAATAGATTCATAAGCTTTGTATATATCAGTCAGGGTGAAGAAAACGAAACGTTTATTTTTTCATTTTCGAGAACTTGTTGTTTTTAGAGTTTCCTAACAACAAACAAAAATCAATACAAATTGAGTGTCTTTTTAACCTTATCTTTACAACATACACACTCATCGTCTACTTGCAGTTAAATTATTTACCACCAGTTTTATTGCGTCATGAATATAAAAATTTCTGTCTAAGAACGATAAGGTGCTTTTAAGTGACTTCTGTCAAGAATTTTGATTACGTAAGTGAGTTAAAAGTAGCTGTAAGTTATAGGCTTCTTTTGAAAGGTCAGTGGTGAGGTTATTTAAGTTTATGAGTAGTGGATCGTAGTTGAGGGCCAAGTTGAAATGGAGAGTGCCTGAAAAGTACGGGGCAAAACATAGAGTTGTTTAGTTAATAATTATTATACAGGACTGGATACCTCTGGTCTTGGCAATAGTAGTTTATGCTACAAGGGCGAAAAGGAATAAATTACGAAGACGATTTAAAACACGAGCGTAGCGAGTGTTTTAAACGTAACCGAGTAATTTATTGCTCTTACGCCCGTGTATCATACTACGTTTTTCAATGAATAGTGTGAGAAAATAAAACAAATTTAATCTTGTGAACTTTAAATTACGATTGGCTCGAAAGGACTGTATCCAGAGCCGTTAAACTGCAGGTTAGCCAAACATAGTAAATAAATAAAAAAAATATATAATAAAGCACTAGGGCAAAATAATCGACTTTCTGTTCGGTTTTGATGCATAAAAAGTGGGCCTTTACGAGCACTTGCATTGAAAAATCTGTTAATGTGTCATGTCATTATTATTTGGCCCTATCTCCACAACAGCCAAAAAAATCTCCGAAAAAGAAAACTTTTGGTAAAATAATTTTAACGCACCAAGATAGAATTGATGTGCCAGCAGGGAAGTTAAAATCTTTTAATTAAATGGCAGATTTTTACAGGAAAGTAGGAACAAAGAAATATTGTTTTTTATTCATTCTAAATTTACTTATAAATTTATATAAAAATAAAAAATGTTGGTTCCGTACCTTTAAAAATAAAAAACGAAACCTTAATAGGATCACTTTCGTGTCCGAACGTTCATCTGTCAAAGAAATTTTTCTCGAAAACTGTAACGTAAAAATTTGAAATTTGCCATAATGTTCATTGATATACAACACGGCAAACGATAAAAAAAAATATATATTGTGTATAAACGGGGGCTCACCTTCGTGCAAAAATATATATATTGTATATAAAAGGGGGCTCATCTTCGTGCAACTATATATATGTTGTGTATAAACAGGGGATCACCTTCGTGCAAAAATATATATATTGTGTATAAACGGGGGCTCACCTTCGTGCAAAAATATATATATATTGTATATAAACGGGGGCTCATATTCGTGCAAAAATATATATATTGTGTATAAACGGGGGCTTACCTTCGTGCAAAAATATATATATTATGTACAAACGGGGGCTCAACTTCGTGCAAAAAAAGTTTCAATTGATGTATCATGTGAGGTATCATTTTAAAATACTACCTGCAATAATTAAAATTTTGTTTATACTTTTGATTTTTTGTTTAGCGGTAATGGTTTAGCTCAATTTTGACAGAAATAACCGTTCTGACCCTGGTAGATTTTTTAAACAAAATAACCGGAAAACTGCAGGTTCTTTCGATATTCTTATATTACTGGAAAAAATTAATAAAAGAAATTTAATTTGGTCTAAAAGTTCGCGAATTATTTAAATTGTAATTGTTGCATGATATTTTCTATTTCATTTTGTATTTAATTTAATTTCGTATTATTAATTAAGTTTATTAATTTTTCTCCCAGAAATCTGGTAACCTGGGAGACTATTACCAACTCCCCCTCTACTCTAGATGGGGAGGCCGTTGTAGTTATAAGTTTTATTTATTATTATTATTATTATTTTTTAAATTTAATAATCCATTATGCATGCTTTATGTTAATAAACGGCTTTCTGATTCTAATTCTGAAATTGGTCTATTGGTTGACTGTAGTATTTGTACGAAGGTACGGAACTCTTATTTTGCGAGCCCGAGCTCGCGCTTTTCCGGGTCTTGCTGTGAAAAATTTTGCAGTAGTTTATTAACAAGAAACTTAAATAACATAAATAATACTAAATTATAAATAATACTTAAAATATACACTAACTACAAAGAATGTACGCTGGTGGCCTTACCTCGTTGGATTGCGAGGCTAATCCGCTGTCCGAGGTAGGCTCCAGCCCGCCGATCACCAGAAGCGTCGACCAGGAAATTTCTTGGAAAAGTTGTCGCGCTTCTGGTCCCCATGGCCCAAGAGTTTCTACCCCAAAAGGCACAACTATGTAGCCATCCCCTAAAGCTGCATATGTGCGCCTCTTGGAGGCCTCTGCTGCAGCTGCTGCTGCGCCAGCCCTAGTGGAGGTCGCATTGATGCGGGATGTGGCCAGTGTATCTACACAGGTCGCGTCCCACACCAATGGCCGCCCGTTCTTCCAACCTAAAAGAGTCATCCCGTCGGGTCTCTTGCCGTCGTCGCGCACCAGACCTGGAGGTTCTAGGGTAGCTGGCACGTTAACGCTGGCAAGAGCCCGGCGGATAATGTCATTAAGGCAGTAGTTATATTATCATTTTGCTTTATCAATTATCAGCTGAGCAGTGAATAATTTTGTGAACTATAACGGAGAAAAACGCCCCGAGGGCAGATTCTCCATCAGTGGAACCGCGGACAAAGGCTAGTAGCTAATAACCATAACGAAGCAATCAAACAAATAATCATACCACTTCAACATAAGCCAGCCTATCACATACCGATATCGTGAAAGTTCCTTAATGGGCTGCTACATCAAAATCTTCATTAGTATGGTCCACTGGAATTATGACACTCATAAATCACTCGCTCCACTTTCGAAGCCATCTGGAGTAACGCACATTATGGTAGGTAACATGCATTATATGTTATGAACCATTAAACATTATTGTTTGTTTGCTTTACATACAAGTCATATACGTATATGTATATATGTACGCCAGTTTCTAAACGCTCGCTATTTTGCTATTTGACGAATCTTCGTCAAATAGTAGAATTCGGCATTTTATAATTTGCTTTGGCATATTGTGATTCTGTTAGAAATATTGAGGGTCGCCTCGCTCCGCTCCGCTTCGCTCGGCTCCCAATATGTATTTTCATGTAAACCTAACACGCTCCGGTCTGCTCGTCGTCGCACTTTTTGGAAAAAAACTCTCGTTTTCGGCTTTCTAGAAAACGGCAAATTGCAAAACAGCGAGCGTTTATAAACCGACGACGCCGTTTATAAAATGCCGAATTTTACTATTTGCCTGCCACATAATTATACCTACTCGATTATTTTGTTTGCTTCGGGTTATAATGAAATGAAATGAAATAAAATATATGTATTTATGTAATGTAGGTATATCAGATACACTTATTACTGGTCAGTTTTAATGTAATATAAGTAATTAAATAATGTATAGGTAATAGTTTTAAGTCATAAATAATAATATGGGGAAATACGAAAGGGAATAATTAAGGTTGGGTTTATTAAATTTAATGTAAAAAAATACACTTGGATAAAATAAAAATATAGGAATAAGGAATAAATAATATTATAAATATATACAATAGTCTTGCTAAGAAGAAGGGCAAGAAACGTAGCAAGATCATGTCTGTTTTTCAAAATATTAGTTAAAACCAATAAATATAAAAGGTAAGCCTATACTTAAATTGAATAAAGAGATAAAAAATACAAGACTGGAGAAGATTATGTCATAAAGGAAAAAAAAATACGTCTTGAAGACAATATTTATTTCATAATTTGATGAAAAAAGTAATAAAGAAGTGCCGTTCATTCAAATAATCCAGTTTAATTTCTCCGTAAATAAGAATAATCCTGATAACGGCACATCTCTAATCTTCTATGATAATAATTGGATCAAATTAGAAAATAAACTCGATTGTTGAAAAATTCACGATAATCTTATTATCGGATACTTTTATTTTAATGATTTCTACATAAATTGGTAGAAAGCCATTGTTTTGATTTTGCAACTTGCGACTCACTCGCTTTTTTAATAAAGCTCGGCCTTCGGCCTCACGAGTACCGAGCTGGTGCAGCACTCGTGTCCCAATGGCCCTAAATTTTCATTGTTGCCTATACAAAGTTAACGTAAAATTAATTATAAAAACTAAGAAAAAACATAAAATGAGATTAATAATAAAATACATAACTTCAACGAAACATCGCGTTTCCATTGCGAAAACTAAAGCTTCGTTCCGAGATTGACTATTAAATTGTACCGTAGTGAATATCACAATAACGATAGTTATTCGCTGATACATACGATATTTGCATTCGTATTCGTTTCATTACCAAAAATAAATAAATATTACCTCTGATTGAAACCTGCACTTTGCAACAATCAGAACTAGATAAACTCACTCTTAAAATACGTTCTTTTTTAGGGTTCCGTACCCAAAGGGTAACCAACAGTACCCTATTAAAGGACTCCGCTGTCCATCTGTCTGTCCGTCTGTCTGTCCGTCTGTCAATAGGCTGTATCTCATGAACCGTGATAGTTAGACAGCTGTAATTTTCACAGATGATGTATTTCTGTTGCCGCTATAACAACAAATACTAAAAAACAGAATAAAATAAATATTTAAGGGGGCTCCCATACAACAGACATGTTTTTTTTGCCGTTTTTATAGATAATGGTACGGAACCCTTCGTGCGCGAGCCCGACTCGCACTTTGCCAGTTTTATATAAAATAGCGCGCTCCGAGTACCGAGAAACTGAAAAACCCATGCTCACAAAAGACTGAGTTCTTTTGTAATAATTCGTCTTCTAGTTGATTTAATAGAAATATAAATTATACACTAATTCCTGTACAAATATTTATTTTATTGTTTAACATTTAAGATGGAAAACAAAAGTGAATATTTGTGGAAAGTACATGAATTTGCGTATAATTTATTGAAGATGATATTTCACAAAGAACCATCAATCAAATCCATCGAATAATTAAAAATATATTAATTCATTTACGTGGTCATTTGTTCGCTTATTTTTTATACAAATTGCAAGGTTGTGTGATTTCAAGAAGACCGTTTAAAACGTGAAACACATAAAATTTAGAGGTAACTTTGTATTTGTATCATTTTTTTCTATTGAGTGTACTTAAAACTAATGAGTTTTTGTTACACAACCTTGTTACAAGTATAGTCTACTATCTATACTGTTTTTATGAAACTGATTTACCAAGTTACGCAATGTGAAATGGTAATTTAAATTTATGCAGTTGTCATTATGTGGACCCTTAGGGTACTTCCTCTCTACCAATCGCTTTCAATTTCCACACTTTATTGCTTTTAATGACGAAACTCTCTTATTTACTAGCTAGACGAAGAGAAACACTTAACGTGTTAAAATTAATGAATATTCAATGACTAAACGTTTTTACGTTTTCGGCTCCCAGAGTGTAAGTGTTAACAATAGAAAACACTTAAATGTTACCGTTATTGTGAGCTTAAACACTCGGTTCTCGTAAAAATGCACTTCTATTAACGACATTACATGGAGCATGAAGCAAAGTTGGCACGGGAGCTCAAAAAATGTTGATAACGTCATAATCTTTGTGGTTTTTTTATTAACGGTTTCGAATTAAAGTAATGGTTAAATGGTTACGGCCAATATTGTTACCAAAATATTCGTCGTTTGGATTCATAATTAACGATATATTAGTCATAGATTCACAATATATTAGTCAAGTTTTGGCCGACTTTAGATTTGGGCAGATATTTAGAAACAATTGAATTTTGTCATTTTAAATTGTCACAACTATTAATTAACGAATTGCTGAATCTTAAATAACAGAATGATGGAGAAAAGAGACTTCACAATGGCTTAGTGTGATAGATAGCATTTTCATATAATTACCAAAAAAGCAGTAAGCATCAAAGAGAACATAATTCAATAAAAAAGAAATCATGATTTTGATAATTTTGTCTCCATACGTACTAACCTTGTTACATTGCCTTTTAATTATAATTAAAGCTATGGAACGACACCCTCTGCCGCCAAGTTCAGAAATCTCTTTTAAAGTCTGCGACAAAGGCTGCAGACCGGGCTCGTCTCGTATCGTAGCCACTAGTGACTAGTAAACCAGAGTCGGGGTATGGGCTACACGCGATACCATGGCCTAATATCGGTACTTTGCTGGATGGCGCCACTTTCTCGCTGGCCATCGGACTGCAACTAGGCGTGAGCTACATCGCTGTCATTGTGGTTACAGAGTCGACCGCCTCGCCTCGGTCACCATGGCCTGTCCTGTCAGCGTAGCGCTGGCCGCCTGCCTCATCACGCGAGTATGACCGACAGGATTCGTCAGGCTCTTGTTAGCGTCAATGTATCTGCCATTCAAGAACCGAATGGGCTATTCCTGTGGGATGTCGTTGATACCCTGGAAGAACGGGAGGTCCCTGGTGTGGGACGCAACGGCGACCGCCTTACAGGCTGGGGCGGTGGCACTGTCTGCCGAAAAGATCAAATGGTGCAGGTATGCAGCCCTTGGCACTGGCTACATATTTGCGCCTTTCGGCCTTGAAATCCTCGGGCCATGGGGGCATGGAGCACGACAGCTTTACAAAAAACTAACGCCGCGACTGGTCGATGACTACGGAGACCCCATGCAGGGCTGGCGCATACCTCGGCCAAAGAATTGGCGTAGCAATTCAAAGAGGTTATGCCGCTAGTGTCCTGAGTACTCTTCCACGAGACGACAGCGATTTTAGCTCAATTTTTTATCTTCTTTTGGTTTAATTTTTTCTTTTTCTTAATTAATTATAGTTTTGTTTAATTGTTACAATAACATTTGAAATAAGTCTCTTATGAATAATCATTAAAAAAATAAAAAAAAAATTAGGACATTTTTAAATTATTATACTTTTTGCTTTGTTTTCAAAAACTGCCCAGCATTTTTTTTTTACAGTTCTGATAGCGTTTAAAAACTGTATACCAAGTGTTCAACATTTTCTGGGCCCCCGTACCAAGAACTCTACATAGAACATCGTACAATTGTTATGGTCAATTGTTCACTATATACTTGAATAAGATTACGATCTTGAGTACGTTTTGTTGTCAAATAGCTTGCTTTAAGTAACATCAATATAAATGCAATTATTCTTTATTTATTACTAGCTTTTTACCCAAGTTAGAAAAATACTGTGCCTTATATTTTGTCCGACTTACTTTGTTAAGATGACCACTGCTTAGCTCCTGTTAGCTCCTGTTAGCTCTTGTTAGCTCTTGTTAGGCCCTGTTAGCCGTACCGTTATAAATTGGTGTATGAAAAGGGTTTCCTCGAAAGGCGTAGACTATGATACAACCAATGACAATACCAAACAGGGGATCTAAAAAGGTCAACTTGGGTGACATGTCCTCTAAAAAGGCCGTTTTGCATGAATCACATTATGATTCTGTTCTAATGCCGTCTCTTTTGCACGCGTGAAAAAGATCTGACCCTATCCTACTTTCAAATCATTTCATGATTCACCCAAGTTGGCCTTTTAGGTCCCCAGAACTTGAAACAAGTACGCTCAGCACACCCTGGGTAGTTAGACCCAACTCTGGCAAATCATTTCATTTCAAACGGGGGTTTGGCCGTGGCTTGTAACGATTCTCATGAAGAAACCATACCACCTAGCGACTCGTCATGTTTCGGTATTTGTAAAGAGAACCCATACCAGTTGTGTAGTATTATTCATTCATCCGTAGATTTATTACGTAGATTTTGCGGAAGCTCACTCTCCCACTTCAGGAGCGGGCGTGCTTCATCCTAGGTGTCATCGACGGCTTTCGTCAGCGTAAGCTATGGTATTAAAAAAGTTTTTGGGAAAAACCATGTACATTGTATACATTAAGGCGCTACAGAAAAAAAATCTACACTTTTAGAACTTGCATATCTACTTCAGTAAATAATGCATTATTTTTATAAAATAGTATTTTATTATTGGAATATTTTACTAGAGATCTGTTAAACAGAAACGCGATTGAAGAAATTTGGCTCGATACAAATATTTATTGAAATGAGGTCTTTTTCGACACCGATTCTCCTGGTTTGACAATTTGGAATGATATATGGAATGAGATTATATTTTATTAGATGGGTTTTAACAATATCTAGGACAATTTGATAGCAACTTTAGTACATTTTATATTAATAAAAAACCGACTTTTTGCTACTTTTCCACGAATCCGTCCCTGTCGCACTGAGGGTTTTTACGCATATGGAGTAACAGAGACGCTAAAACTTTTTCTTCCAGAGAAGTAGGCATGGCATGGCATAAGGGTATTGAAATATATGTATAGGTTGTTAAGATGATGTTGCGGTAGCCGGATACTGGCAATAGTACTCGTGCATACGAACTACTTTATTATGAAACCAAACCTAAAAAAACCGCTACACTATTTATTTATTTATATATAACACCAACATTACACATATAACACACTACAAATTATACTTACATAAAACTAAAATCATGATATGCGGACCAGTTACAGACGTTCACAACAATCATAAAACAAATTGTAAACACAAAGCAGACATTATTTACAGCAAGTACTAAAACTATGCTATATGCTTACTCGACCAAAATGTATGAAACAACAGTTCTTAATCTTTCAAGATTTGTTTTTTTTTTTTTTCTTTAGAAGATGTTACTATGATCGTTTACTATCGCCAGTTTTCGGCTTCCGCAACATCATCTTGAAAGAGTGTATTTATAAAAACAAATCGCGCGCATAAATTTTGAATGTTATTCCAGTAACCACCTAAAGCCTAGATGCGAAAAAAATACGGGTGTTTCTTTTCTGTGTATTTCATGAAATACATGGAAAATTTTAATAAATTTCTGGTATATGCATTTTGACTACATAATCTAGGGTTTTGAAATTGGAAAACATATTTGGATAAATTTTCCTCGATAGAAATAATTGTTGAAATGAGGTCTTCAAACACACTTTTTCTCCTCTTTTGACGAATAGGAACCATATATAGATTTCAAACATATTTTATTAGGTGTGTTTCAACAATATCTAGAGATTTGATATTTGAAATTTTGCTAGCTATTTTAGTTTTTTTAATAAAAATATAAAACCAACTTTATTCCCTTTTGCACTGCACGATTTTTCGCTTGGAGTGATAGTCACAAAAATAAAATTCGCATAGCCTCTTAAGGCGATATGTTAAAGTTTTAGCGTCCCTGTTACTCCATATGCGAAAAAACCCTCAGTGCGAGAGGGACGGATTCGTGGAAAAGTAGCAAAAATTCGTTTTTTTATTAATATAAAATGTACTATAAAACGCTATCAAAATTTCGTTTAACCAGGTCCTAGATACTTTTAAAACCCATCTAATAAAATATAATTGCAGTCCATATGTCATTCTAAATTGTCAAACCAGGAGAATTGGTGTCGATAAAGACCTCATTTCAATAAATATTTCTATCGAGCCGAAATTTTCCAATCGCGTTTTTGTTTTAACAGATCCCTAGAGAAAGATTCCAAAAATAATATACTATTTTATCAAAATTATACATTATTTACCGAATTAGATATAGAAGTTCTAAAAGTGTCAATTTTTTCCCGTAGCGCCTTAAAATTCGTCATCTCTCCAAGTTCCTGTAACGTGATTCGACTACTACGCTTATAAAGAAAATCGATTAACAGTGTATCGAATGGCTTATAGCTTTGTTATCTTTATTACTAAATAACAACATTACAGCGGTCCAATTCTACACCGATATGAGTCACTCACTCGCTTCGAAATAGTAGAGTCGACAATTATTCATCGATACACTGACTTAATATGGTGGAAACGTAGCTGGTACAATAATTTTGTATATGTTTGACAGTTGTTTTATCTCGCGATGGCGGCCCAACAAACATTTCAGTCGTATATATAAAACTTACGCGACTGAAAGTGCTATAAACATCGTATTGAAGTAATTATAGCGTGTAATACGACTTAGTGTCTCATATCTTAATAGAACTTGTAGTCGTATATAAACATTGTATAAACTTCTTTACGACTGTTTTATATGACTGTTACACAACTTTCAGTAGTATAACAGTGCTGCGGTCTTAGAAATCTCTATACAACTTTTTCACCGACATTAATCGTGTTAGAGTCGCGAGAACTACTTTTACGTGACGAACGTGTAAGAGTGATAAATTGCACGCTTATACGATTTTAAGTCAATTTGAACACTTTTATACTACTATTCAATTTGTTATATCGAATATTTCTACACGACAAGTCAACTGTAATCAAACTGGAGTTGGTTCCGCACAAAACTATGTTAGCACAATCCTTCCTTCTTCCAATTCTCGATTATGCTGACTCTTGCTTCCTTGATCTCACTGAAGAGCTTGCTAACAAGCTTGAGCGCCTTCAAAACCTGTGTATACGTTTCATATTTGACCTTCGTAAATATGACCATGTCTCTGAATTTCGCACACAGCTAAAATGGCTCCCCATTCGTTTTCGTAGATATACTCATATCCTCTCTCTTCTCTTCACTGTTCTCAACAATGCTTCCGCACCCAATTATCTACGGGAACGTTTTAGCTTCTTTTCTGATCGAGGCAGATTGCAACGCCCTGTCAACCAGAAAAACCTGTGTATACCTACACATAAAACTAGTTTTTACTCCGACTCTTTTACCGTGCATTCTGCTCGACTATGGAATCGTCTACCTGAATCCGTCCAAACCTGTCGTACTTTAAACACCTTTAGATTTAAACTTAAAGCTCACTACTTAAGTGAGCTTAACTCCTAACTTATCAACTATTTATTCTTGTGCATTCCTTATAAAATTATCCGTGATTTATTATGTATGTGTAAATTTGTGTATTTAGTTATGTATGTCTATTTTTCATATTGTATAATTGTATTGTGTAAGTTTATGTATTCGTTTATTTTAGCGTTAGTAATTAATCATAATGTATTCATGTAGTCTATTTTACATTTACATGCTCCCCTCTATTTGTTATTTTCTCACCTTGTCTTTCACCCAAAGGTTGCCTGGTAGATATTGCTATTAGCAATAAGTGCCGCCTTTGTACAATATAAATGTTTTTAAGTGTCCTGTTTTTATGTATTCTGTAAATGTACATAAGTGTAATAAATAAATAAATAAATAAATAAAACTTAATTTTGAACTAAAGAGAATTGAGTTTGGTGCAGAGTGGGTCTAATCAATATGATAAATACGCGTAAATATGCCATTATTATGTCTCGAACATTGAGAGAGAGATTTTAAAATCTTGAAAATGTACATATATATTTTTAAATACGCACTTATTATATCACATATAATTTTATATATAAAATAAGTAAATCACTTCTTTAATTATGTATTTAAAATGTTTTTTTTCACATGCGAATTACTTTAAATGAACCCTAATTTCATTAATGGTTGATGATATACAGACAAAAAATAAGTGCACGGAATGAAAAGTCTGTCTGTCTGAAAAGTTGTGTCTTAAACTATAAGTCGTATAAAGGTAACAGTTAAAACGTTCGTTAAAATATAGGTAAAAATATTGCTTAATTTAAAGGATATATAAGGCGCGTTTATTATATTGAGAAAACTAGCGCATATTACTCGATAACATTAATTTCCCAACAGATGAATGTACGTGGACATGAGTTTCGAAGATGTAATAATGAATAAAGAATATGGCTATTCTAAATCAGTATCAATACTGTTCGGTTTTAAAGTTTTCTATTCACTAACATTTATCTGATCACTTTACATCAAAATCCAAAATAGAAGTCGTGATCAACCTGGTTATTCGATATAATGCCGTAAAGCAGCGGTAATAAACATCATAACTTGACGAAAAGTGGATCTCACGATATCTATAGGACAACTGCACGACCATATGGTGATTTAAACGACTGCTACGTGTCTCTAATACGACACTGATTCGTATAAAATGGGCCTATTCTCGGTCGTGTCAACGTAATAGCGACGTATTTACGACCCCCGTATGGAACCTAAAGTTAGAATCGGCACGTTGTAGTGACCTATCAAATGTTTGTTGGGGGGTCAGGCTCAGGATTGATTGTAGTAGTGCGTATACGTATGTATACATATCTGAAACGCCCTCACTCACACACATTACGCATGCACATACGTGGATACGGGAGCACGCACTACTAAAACCAAGACAGACCCGCCATTGTGTAGTAGACAGTGGCGTGCATAGCACTTTTTTCCGGAAAAGCAATCAGAAGATCAATATCGACAATAAAAAAAATAAAAAAAATTTAAATATCACTTTGAAAAAAAAAGTTTGTATGAAAATGTTCACTCTAGGGTAGGCAGTGCCTACCCTGGCGTCATTTTTTTTTTCAAAGTGTTATTTAAATTTGTTCATATTTTTTATATTGTTAATCTTGACCTTCTGATTGCTTTTCCGGAAAAAAATTCTATGCACGCCATTGGTAGTAGAGTATTTAATATAAAGCTTTAATTTATGGATGTTATTAGCTACTCATGAAAACATCACAACAGTTGAAAAAATATAATTCTAACCAGTTACTGTCTGCGGCTCCACTCACTCCTAAATAACTAATCCTCAAGAACTTATTGTTAGCTCCTATTTGAAATATTTTTAAGCTTTGCTTCAGTTATTGTTCATAAAATGTATACAAATTATTCTTGAGATGCCGCTACTGGATAGATTTATAGGCATACAAAAATTAATAAAGTTACAATCACAGAAAACAGCATAAAAATGAATTTTTTGGTCTAAAAATTTTTTTTTTTTGGAGAAGCACCTAACGAATATTATGAAGTGACAAAAACGTAATATTATTACCAAAACATAGGGTGACATTTAAACAACCGCCTGAATTCATACTGGAAACTCAGTTAGCGATCAGGAACAATGTTTAATGAGCACTCTGGTGAAATTGGACAAAAATTTTTTTACTCCTTTACTGTCTTTACTAGGAATTGTATTTGAACTAGTCCAGTTCATATAGTAACAATTTGTTTTTTTTCTGATTTCCAGAAAACGATCATTGAACATTGTTCCTGATCACTAACCGAGTCTCCAGTATGAATTCGGGCGGATGATTAAATTTCACCTTCTATAGAAACGCATTATTGTGATTCTTGTAAAACTGTGATACTAAAACCAAGTGTCTTTAACTCATTTGTGACCCAGTTTATGTTGTATTATTTGAGAATATTTCATGATTTCCTCGATATCTTTGATAAAACACTAAATATGCCTCGACGAAAAGGGCTATATTGATAATGGCCTCGTATTTAATATAATTTTTCCTCGCCCTTTAATGCTGTTCCACAGAAAAGTTCAGCACCTATTTGACCAAAACCTATGAAATAGCTATTTCATTTTTTCACCTGTTTGACTCCTGAGTAAAAGTTGTTCGTATGGACACCATAAATATTACCAAAACCACTTAAATATCACGTTGTATACTATAACGTATCAAAACTGTAAAACATCTCTGTCGTACGTCGCAGTACTTACTACCTATGTATATGCGCGCACGCATCTCTATATCGCGAATGAGTCACTTTTACCGGACAAACTGTATCGTAGGTAATACGATTGTTATGAAATATCCATTTTGCTTATACTTGTTTTTTTAGGGTTCCATACCCGAAAGGTGCCAAAATGCCAAACGGGGCCTTTCGTTTTTTACCCGCGGTTTTACCTGAATTATACTAAAATAGCGTGTTTGATTTATACAACTTTGTCTCTGTTTTAAAAGCGGATTTTCATTACAAAACAATGACGGAACCTACACATAAGCCACCATCTACATTTGATAAACCTTTATGAAGTAGAACTTAGAATATCTTTTTCGGTAATTCTATAGTTTAATTTTTTCATTTTATTTTTATTTAAGAGAATATACACCATTTTAGGACATAATTTTCATTATTTTGGTATTTAAATTAACAATTATTTTTATATGATTTTTAAAGAATTGTCCGATGACCTTGTCACTTGAGAATTTTAGACATTATACTGATTGTGATGTGTGATTGCTTATAAAAAAGTGGTCTGCTACTCATCTGTCATCTAGCTGTCAAATTAGTCTGAAGCAAATTATTATAAATTAATCTTGATAGAGACATAACACATTTCTAAACAGCCATTACTCAAGTGACGCCACACAAGGGCAAATGGAAGTTGCAGCCTTTTCGTAAAAATATTCATCATCATGAGGATTTTTAGACCAAAACTTCGAAAATACGGCTTATTAAACCTAAATCTCGAAATGGTTTTCGAATTAACACACCTTTACATAATTGAATCTATGCCAATTGTATATTACAGCTCATTTAACGATAATTAACATTAAATACTTTTGTACTTAATATAAATTGCATTCATATAAAAAAAACACATTTCTTAATGTAAAATTCTAAATTAATAATAATCAAATAAAATAAACCTAAAAAAAAAAGGTTAAATCTCCCCTTCAAAGATATTAAACTCTAGTTACAAATAATTACAAATACTAAAAGTTACAAATATTAAAAACTATCAAAATTAATTTTAATACCTACAAAAATATTTTTAGCTGACGGTAACAAAATATATACTATAAATATACCCATTGTTGTAATGCGAGTTTATTTCTTTTATTATTTTCATTAGAATTCTAATCCACTTAAACTATACCCATCTCGTCAGAAGAGATATTTTTAATAAGATTCTCCATCAAAGTATCAAGTCTGTTTAATCACAAATGATCTTGTCACTTACATTGAGCTTAACCTTTATTAGAAATGACTTACTTAGGAGATACTTTAAAAAAATGGTTTGTGAGATAAAATATCCATTGTTCTTCAATTATAATCTTAAATCGATACTGAATGGGTTAAAAGTAAATTTAAGAGGCTTTATTTTTTTCTGTCCTTGTAATTTTGTTTACATCGGATAGAAAAATGGACACCAAGGTTGAAGTTAATAGTTTTCTATTTATTTATAAAACCACTAGCTGTTGCTCGTGACTCCGTCCGCGTGGAAGAAAATAATGCGACCACTGTGTAATCCCATGGTAATCCCGCAATAAAGAATATTCCAGTTTTTAAGTGGGATAATAGGTTATCGAACAGTTATCTCCCTTCTTTCTTTCTTCGTGATCCATGTCTCATTGCTGGGGATCGTATAACGGCATCAAAACCCGTTCAGTAGTTTTTGCGTGATGCATGAAATTCCGAGTAAAATTTCGATATTTTCTTTTTTGTATTAATATCCTACACCGCTTTTTTTGGAATATCATCAATATACAGACAGACACAGCTCTTTTCTGTTACAGTTTTTTATAGTATTTAATATATTTAGCTTTAGAATTTTCAGTTTTTATTATTATAGTTCCTATCCTATCGCCATCTGTTATACAATTGCTGTAACTAATTTCCCATCAAAACTTTTTATTTACCAAAATAAATGATACTATTTCAACGAAATAATTAAATATTTATTTATGCGCGTTCTGCTAATGAACAGCGCCACCTGTCGATTTATTTTGTACTAAAATTTTATACGCTTCATAATTCTAACCAAAGTTTTCTTTCGTGACGTCTATAGGCCTTCATTGCCAGGAATTATTATTTGCTTTGTAACTTCTAACAGTAGAAAAGTAAATTCCAAAAATCATTAAATGACGATAACTTTTTTCTGACACTTGATTTTAATGAAACAAAGCTTATATTCTTTTTCAAATTAAGCTCTGTCCACCTAAGAAAACAACATCAAAATCTGTTTAGTAGTTTTGGAGATGTGCACGAATACACAAACCGAAAGACAAACAGACAGAAAAGAATTCTAAAAATCGCTGTTCTATTACTCTTTTTTAGTCACCCCCTTTCTATTTTTATTGCTTTCATTTAAGTTCTACTCTTTTATTATATGTATGATTGATGATGATGATAAAGTGTCAAAATGAAAATGCAAATGTTTTACTTAAGAGGATGGCATACCCTAGCAACTTTTTTATTACCCGTCCAACACAATAAGTCTAGTGGCAAAGACCTTATTTGCTTTTCATAGAGGCGATTATATGTTGGCTCTTTGGCCTCTTTTTCTTGGACGCGTAATACTAGTGATCACGCAGCGAAACAACAAATTGGTGTGTTTTTAGCTAACACTAAAAATTTTTGTAGGGAAACAAATATTGGATTAAGGTAAAATCCCTTCATATGTCTATTGCCTATTTTATTTAAAAAATCAAGTTGATCTCTTAACCGCATTTTTGAAACGAACGTTTAAAAACAAAAAAAAAGAGGAAATCTTTTTTTTTTTTTTGACAATAGTATAAATCTTAACACATTGTTTATAGGTGAAATCCCTAGATAAAAGATCTATAAATCAAATATATTTTCTTAAATATGAGGAGAGACCCAGTTTCTTCCAATGAACCCTTGAAAACCTGGTGTTGTTGATGTTCTAGCGTCAGGTGTCCCGTTAAACCGACAGGTATCTTTAAATGAGACCACATAATGTACTGCTCATACTGAATAAAATTGCAAAAGAAACTTACCTACAGAAATGAAAAAGTGTATTTTGATGATTCCTTACTTATTTGGAAAACCTACTTTGACTTTTGTATGGCCAGGGACAATTTTGTATGATTATATTAGTGGATTATTTGTAATATATCAGTGTAATTGTAATATACCTGTCTTGAATTAATAACACTTGTACTTGTAGTTTCACTTTATTTATGTTAACTCCCAACCGGTTTCGGATTTTACTCCATTTTAATTAACATCTTCCCTTGAAAATGGAGTATAATCCGAAACCGGTTGGGAGTTAACATAAATAAAGTGAAACTACAAGTACAAGTGTTATTAATTCAAGATGTAAGTATAAATATACCTGTCTATTGACACCCGGTAGGTTACAAACTATACAAGGTGACTTTTTGATCATCGTCCAAATTCATACTGGAGGCTTGGTAAGTGATCAGCATCATGAATATGTAACAATTTTTGTGAAATTCGTATAATGAAATTTCGACTTCCCGTAGTAATTCTGAATCACTATAGGGAGTTGAAATTTCATTTTATGAATTTTACAAAAATCGTTATTGGTTCATAATGCTGATCACTTACCAAGCCTCCAGTATGAAATTGGACGATGTTCACAAATTCACCTTGTATAATCATTTAGTTAGCAGCACAAAAAAACACCAAATATAACAATAAAGTTTGCACTTTACGACCACTATTGGAAGCTTTGTAATGCCCGTTATTTGAAAAAATATTACACATATTTCATATATTAAAAATTCCCGTTGAGAATTCAACTCTTACTAAGGTTCCACGAACAGAACTGTGTTATCTCCCTATTTATTATTTTAGTCAACAAAAAAACCAAACATCCCTAAGAATTTGGGCTACTATTTTCATCTTAGATAAATACACGTCATTATAATAAACTAAACAAGCTTTTGTGTAAAAAAAGACCACAATAGACGCATTTCGGGAATAATTTATTCAATCTTGTTTTTTATTTGATGTCAAAAAATTGACCGGTTTTTGTGACCCACTCACGTGGAAGGAATTGTATAGATGTTCGGATTTGGGGTTCCTTATTCTAAAACGGAATAAGTCATTTGGGTTGAGTTAGAAACGAAGGAAAATTCTTATGTCTTTCAATAAAATGTTACTAGAACCAAAACTGTGTAAATAGTAAAACATATTATTTGTAGTAAAACGTTTTATGTACTAAGTATCAAAATTAATACGTGAAATACTGAAAACGGGCAAAGTTAAACGTACCAAAAATAGAAAAACCGGCCAAGTGCAAGTCGGACTCACGCACGAAGGGTTCCGTACCATTATCTATAAAAACGGCAAAAAAAACATGTCTGTTGTATGGGAGCCCCCTTAAATATTTATTTTATTGTATTTTTTATTATTTGTTGTTATAGCGGCAACAGAAATACATCATCTCTGAAAATTTCAACTGTCAAACTATCACGGTTCATGAGATACAGCCTGGTGATAGACGGACAGCGGAGTCTTAGTAATAGGGTCCCGTTCGTTACCCTTTGGGTACGGAACCCTAAAAATGGATGAAGGTAGATGAAACGAAAGTGTGTTAGGATCATACCAGATAGAAATCTATAGCGTCTGCCTACCCACCTCGGAGGCAGACGTGAGTATATTTATGTATATAGTAATAATAAAGCGGATTAAATTGAATTATGTTACTTTAAATAGGTTACAAAATGGATGCCTATCATCAAAACATAGATAAAAACTGAATTTAAAAAATTACTTTCAGTGGGTTTTGAACTTTTTACGCACTGTGACGTCACTTTAAGTGCGAACATATTCTTAGACAAATGGAATTCGATAGTATATCTATGTTTATGATGATAGGCTCCCAGTTGGCAACCGATTTAAAGATACATAATATGCCCGCAGTTCAGTTTTTAAAATTTTCATCAAAGTTACGTTCTATGGCTATAATATTATACCTATATAATTTGTGTCTGCTAAACAAATAGATCCAGAATGATTTTAAATTTACCATCTTGAATTAAAATGAATGGTTTCACCAAGTGCCGACAATTGCAAGTATAAATTTTGTTTAAATTTACCATTTTAACAAATTTTATTAAAAAGAAATCCTAGATTTTTAATAAATCTATACAACATAATTTTGTAGACCAAAGACTTTTTGTCCATTATATATTATGTTAGTATTTTTATAATAGTTATTGAAAATTATCATCAATATTTTCGGGTAAAACGCATTGTGACGCATTTCCAGGGACGAATACATTTTGTAGGATTATCGCTTTTACATCAACGCAATAAAAGCTAGCATGGTATACGGTGACTTGTTGGAAACTACCTTAGCAGATATTCACCAAATAAATATTTCCTCCAATAAAGTTGTAAATACAGGCAATTTTGGACCGTTGCTTGGGAAATATTTCGTCCATAGAATGACGTCTTCCTAAATGTTACAAAGAACCCTACGGTCTATTTAATACACTTGGCTGGTTTCATAAATAAATTCAAGTTGGCGTTCTTTGAGTAGAGCCGGACGGACCAACAGAAAGGGATGACTGGTTCCGCCTTTTGAATTCTCGTTGCTTATACTTGCGTTTATTTTATCGACATTTTAAGAGGCGATTCTCCAGATCTGTAATAGTAGTTTATGCTACAAGGGCGAAAAGGAATAGATTACGAGGACGTTTTAAAACACGATCGTAGCGAGTGTTTTAAACGTAACCGAGTAATTTATTGCTCTGACGCCCGTGTATCATACTACGTTTTTTAATGCAGTGTGAGGAAATAAAACAAATATAATCTTGTGAACTTTAAATTATGATTGGCTCAAAAGGACTGTATTCAGAGCCGTTAAACAGTGGAAAAAAAATATCACATTTATGGTACGCAGGAAAGGCTGCAGGTTGGCCTGCCATTGTAAATAAAAAAAAAAGCCTTAGGGCAAAATAACCGACTTTCTGTTCGGTTTTGATGCATAAAAAGTGGGCCTTTACGAGCACTTGCATTGAAAAAAATATATAAAGGCTAAAATAAAACTTTTAGCTAAGAGCAATGTATAAAAATAGTTCACTGCTGTATGCATGAACGTATTTAAATGATAATTTGGAAGCTTCAATATTATTGGATTTTCCATAATGGTGATCTTATATTAGGTATTTTAGATTGTTTTATAGCTATTGCAATATCATTAAAAATATGTTTATGCATGCATATAGTGAACTATTGACATTGCTCTTAGCTAAAAGTTGTATTTTGGCTGGTATAATTATTTCTTAATAGTTCGTTACCAATATGGAGAATCGACCCTTAACCATTGATAGTTTGAGGATTATATCAGAACACGAAAGGCTTCAGTATGCTGTTTGTCTGTATAAACTATACCGTAATTAATTAAAAGCATATCTTTTAGAAATTAAGGACATATTTGAAAATAAATGAATTTGTTTACTTCTTACTTTTTTCTTTCATTGTTGCATTGGTACTGTAAAATACAAACAATATTTAAAATAAAAACTACAGAAAATGATACTGGAAACCAACTCTTGTTTAAACTCAAGAAGTATATACCTAAATACGATACATCAACACATAATGTACGTGCTACAACATACGTAATTGGATACGACGAAGGATATTTATCTCGAACAGGGTGTGCATATATCTAGCTGTCATTGTTGATCCCTATGACAATAAAATAAACTTCTAACAAAAAAATAGCAACCGACTTCAATAGTAACAGTCATTCACTAAAAAGTTAATAATAATTCTATAAAGACCGATGGTACCGAAACAACACTTTTGCTGACTTCTTTCTTCCTGAAACAATATGTTATCTAGAAGTCGACGTTCTTATATTGGTTTTTATGTTGCTATATCGTAGGTAATACGCCGACTTCTAGATAACATAATGTTTCAGGAAGAAAGAAGTCAGTAAAAGTGTTGCTTCGGTACTATCGGTCTTTATAGAATTATTATTAACTTTTTAGTGAATGACTAGTACTATTGAAGTCGGTTGCTACCTGGAAGTACACTCTTTCAAACAAAAAAAGAATTGTTCAAATTGGTTCAGAAATGACGGAGTTATGGAGTAACAACGCCAAAAAATGAAAAAAAAAAAACATACAGTCGAATTGAGAACCGCCTCCTTTTTGAAGTCGGTTAAATAACTCAGGCCCATTGTAGAGACAACGCAGGCAATTAATTTAATTGGTCTTTAAAGTTAAGGAGACTTTTCACTCGTAAATACATGACATTTTTCATTTCACGGTTTTACACTCGGAACACCTCTGACACCCCCTCGGGGATTCATGTCGTGACGATAGTAAAATTATTAAATTAAAATATGTCCATGAACTTGTTTTCTCCGAGTTTTTTTTTTTCATGTTTTCGTTATCTTTAGTTTAAACATTCGCTTGGGTGTTAAATAAAATAAACACCGAAACAAACTGAACAAGGTACAAAAAAAAATTGTGCATGTTTTTTATCCTCATTTAATACAAATTTTTAATTTATGATTTTTTTTTATTTCCGTCGTTATGTTTCTTCTAGAAAATTCAGTATTATCATTAGTAACTATGATTTTATTTATCTTATCTGTCTACTTGTATGTACCTACATCTATATGTATTAAAGTAAAGGAAACAAGAGGCGTGGGTATGCAGGCCTCAGTTTAGACTGCATATTTGCGCCTTTTGGCGTTGAGACCCTCGGGCCGTGGGGTCCAGAAGCAAAAATCCTTTTCAAGGAATTAACTACGCGGCTGGTCGACGTCTGTGGGGACCCGAGGGCTGGCGCATATCTTGGCCAGCGAATAAGTCTGGCCATACAAAGAGGAAACGCAGCCAGCCTTCTAGGTACCCTTCCACATGACGACGGCGATCTGGCTAATATTTTCTATTTAATTTAATTTTAATAGACTTGTAATGTACATACATCTGTATATATGTATGTACCTACATCTGCATAAAGGTATATACCTACATCTGTATATAATGTATGTACAGTGGAGACCGCATCAAGTAAGACACATTGGACTTTGTACCTATCTTATATTCTTCTCTGTAGGGGCTAATTTCATACTGCAAGTGTATAGCTTGATGTGGTCTCCACTGTACGTACATCTGTTTATTATATACGTCTTGTTTAAGTCACTGGATAATCAAGAAAATTATTTCTCGTCTACGAGAAACTAAATGAAAGAAAAAACGCGGACAAAACTAGTTGTTTTGTGGAAAGAAAAAATGTGAAAGCACTAAGTGATAATAAAATCCATTTTTGTTGCGCCAAAAGGGCTTTTCAATATTAAATAATGATTTTCCTCAACCACTCAATTTTATTAAGTCGACGAAGCAAACCGAATGGAGTGAAATATTTTTCTGCGATTTTCCCTGAAAAGTTCGATGTTTATCTCGTTTTTCGTCGCCATCAATTGAGTTTCGTAACTCAAGATGGTTCAGAAAGAGTTTTTGTATTTCTCATGATTTCCTTAAGTTAGTAACAGATTTTTTGTTGTGATTTGACGATATTCAGGCAACACCGTTTTTGAAATTTGTTATTACTTTTTCGGTTCACACATTTGTGAAAATAACTTTCTATGTAATTATATTCTGACGTTCCAACATGACGATTTCATTATTTTTCATTACAATTTCATTACATATACTTTTAGTAATTGTAATTAAATTTGTTTGCTTGCATTACCGGGGGCCGAGAATCTGAAAACATACATTCTTTATTAGTAAAAACAAGTATAGAAAGTCATATGATTTAACTTTCATATTTATTTTCTATACATATAGAAATATGTATAATATGTATAATATGAATAAGTAAAAATAATATTTCTATGTATATATTCTATACACATATTTTCTCTACAAAACACACTTTTACAACTTACTCTTTAATACTACACAAATATTATTATGATTTTCAAAAAAAAAGTGTCCAAACTAATCCTACGTATCTAAAACAAAAAGTTATATTATATAAAAATGCTTTTTCCAAATCGCTGAATATATTATATTTTAATTTAAATAGAAATTTGTTTTTTTTTTGTGTCAAAGGGGTGTGCTGTATGCAAGTTCTACTTGCACTTGACCATGCTAAGCAGCAACGTTGAATCTATAGGCCACTGCGCACTAATTTTAAAGCTTTTTTGCTTGTAGTTTAATATATTACCGCCCTAAGCACTGCTTCAAAGCTAAGATCGTCCAATTGTCAAGTTTGTAGCCTCCATTTAAAGGTCTATTAATTACACGTAGAAACCGCGGACGATTACTAACGAACGATTACCGAGGAACGATTACTAACAGTCATACAATGGGCAATCGGTTTGTGACGAGACATAATTATTTCGATTGATCGGTAGTCCTTGAGATAGCAGCTTAAAGACCAGCAATATCAATTTCACGTCATTTTATATCAAATAAATTAATGTAAATAACTAAAAAACACGCTTTAGTATTAGAAAGTATAAAATAACTTGTCACTTCATAGTTCAATTATTATGCCAAAAAGCGTGGGCACGTTTTGTTTTTCTTTAGAAGCTTTGAATTAATTTGGACAAAGCGCCCC
Organism: Ypsolopha sequella; assembly: GCA_934047225.1. Classification (NCBI taxonomy): domain Eukaryota; kingdom Metazoa; phylum Arthropoda; class Insecta; order Lepidoptera; family Ypsolophidae; genus Ypsolopha; species Ypsolopha sequella. The sequence goes on along the minus strand of OW204002.1, from coordinate 1,794,415 downwards.
ACAACACAACCGCACGCGCCATAATGGACCTTTGTGGTAATTTTTTATTACAACCCAATTTGGCCTAGGCCACAAACTAGTTCGCCTAAAATCGGGTTTGGCCATTGACATAATATCGATATATTTAGCCAGACTTGAGAAAATATCGGATATAAAAGAAATCATTACAAGTCCAAGAAGAAGTGAGCTGAGAAAACCGTTAGTTTTGAAGTGTCCATCTCTTAGTCACTCAGCTCTCGGTCAGAATATCTGGATTTATTGTCACCAACTGCTGTTCCATTAATTTATTGTAGCAGTGGTTTGCGTTATACTAATTGGTCGTAGAATCGATTTAGATTTAGAATGGGCCTTCGAATTAAACTCCTAATGTAAATTGCTCGTACAAAATTGAAGAAACTTTAAGTTTTTAAGGATAGTCTGGCTAAATGTTCAAATTGGAAACGATTTTTTTTTACATTTCATCACCCTGTAGTATAAAATCTCCGATAGTGGTCTTAAAAGCTTAATACAGATATGATGATAATGATGTTGTGGTGGGACGTCTGCTGGCGACAGGCGGATGGTCGGCTCTCTATTTGGAGCTATTCCATCCAATTCCCATTGCTTACAGCTTTGGTGTCCTAATGTCCCAGCAGGGGCATTCCCTCCTCAAATCTTCCGCTTCTTTTAATAAATCTAAGTATATCTCAGTACTCAAGATACTTGAGATCTTCCTCCTTGATGTGGTCGGCACCAAGTATCTCCCATCTTAGGCTAGAAAATATGAAGCATTCCCCTAAGCAGTGCTTACCCGTTTCCTCCTCACCGCAGTGCAAACACGAGGGATCCTTCTGTACCTTCATTATTGATCTACATTCTACAGTGGCCAGTTAGGTATAGTGTATAAGTAAAGAAGTTTAAAACCAGACTGGAGCGCTCACCTCTAAAGAAAGCCGCACGCTAAAATAAATTACCTTTATGTGTCTCTGTCTCTATTACTCATGAAACTGTATTTTCTGGGTAGGTATCGCTGTCTTTATTACTCTTAAAAGGTAAAGAATTTGAAGGTCGAATTTTTGGCGTGGCCTTGTAGTATGAAAATAGCGCTCCAGTGTCATTATAAACTTCTTGGTACAAGTTGTACCGCCCTGCTCTCAAATTAAAATAATACAATTACCAACTTTGAACTTTTTCTAAGACATATACGGCCTCTAAATAAGGTTGTTCCGCGAGCGGCGTTAAGGGCGATCCTCCAGATTTCTAATTTAGATAAGACGATTGAAACACTTGATGCCGACGCTCTGTATGCGTTCTTTATGGGCGAGACTATTGTTGTTATTTGGGCTTGTTAGAGGTGCTGCCTTGAATCTGAATTACAATTATTTTATTTGAAGAAACAGTAGCTCAGTCGGTAGGACGCGGATCTCTCGATCTTGAAACCCAGGTGAGAATCTTGTCGGTCTAGTATCATTGACGATTTTTTCGGAATTTGCGTGCACAGTATTTGTATGTGTACTAACATTCGGTGACAGTGAAGGAAGTGAGAATGAATAGGTACTTTTATTTATACTTGCGATTGTCGGCACTTGATGAAACATAGAAAGCATCTTGATTTTAAACACAAACACTTGTACTATTTGTTTCATTAAATATATTTGTTGCACACTTCCCAACCGGTTTCGGAAATCAATCCATCTTCAGGGAATACAAAATACTTATTATTTTAAAATACGAGCAATAAAAGTCACTACATCTAAACTATAGTTTTAACTTATTTGCACGTAAGGTCTTATTAATAAAGAAACTAATTAAATAATGAAATTTACGGAGTGTTTGTGTTTTAACATTGAATGATAGAGTGAAAAATATCGACATACGGGATCGTTGCGACTTGAAAGAAGATGTAGTGACTAGAATAGAAAAAGGAATGCTTCGGTGGTTTGGACATGTAGAGAGGATGAATGAAAGTAGAGTGACGAAAGAAATGTATAGTGTGCAAGTGGAAGGTACAGCTCGACCAGGCCGCCCTAGAAGGACGTATGGTGACCAAATTGGCGACATTTTGGAGAAGGGCAATGTCAAAAGTACCCGGTGAAAAAATGTGTCAGGATCGTAGCACATGGAAGTCCTTGCCTTCCCCTATGGGAGACAGGCGTGAGTATTTGTATGTATTTACGAATTAAATTTAAAATGGTACAATACAACGTATATTAATTTAAATTAAAATTTGGGCTTCCTCATATTTAATAAGTTAATACACGTACATGAAATAAACAAAAGGTATAAGTCTATAGAATAATGTTTATATAATACACACGAAAGATACCCATATAAAGGTATACTTACTACATACCTACTAAAAGCGCCTAACTCCACCCATTCGAACAGCTTTGTTAGGAAAAAGGAACCACTGTGAGGTTTTTTCATTTTAAGTGCATTACAAACTTGCAATCAATCAGAAACAAATTTAAAAGCACAAATATTTTGAACAAAAATCCTCGGGCCAGGATATAAATATTTTTCATTTTATTTTTTTATTCAATAACAAAAATAGTACTTAAAACATTTTACATTTAAATGTATCACAAAAAACCGACACGACCAATGTTGGTATCTATTTGATTAAAATATTTCTTCTCTTTACTGGCTTCACCTCTATGTAATACTGTAGTTGGTAGCTCATTTAACATGCAACATGGCAACATGAATTCCAAAAGGTAAAACTGCACACCCTGAAAAGCGTGTATTTGAGCCCGAGACACGATGACAAGGATCGTGGTGAGCCTTATTAAAGTGAGTTAACTGTTATTGTACTAGTCTAGGGAACCTCTGACATACTCCTTCGCTGATGTATGTCGTAACAATATGCTGTGTTACTACAAAACGGTGTTTAACTTTAGACAGTGTTTAAATCTGTTGTTGTCGCCTTTTCTTTCATATCGTAAAAAGTGACAGCAACATATTTAAACACTGTCTTAAGTTAAACACCGTTTTGTAGTAACACCGTTGATGTTTATTTGGGAATGAAAAAATAAACTTGATGAAAATAACAACACTATTGTTTTTTTTTTCTTAGATATCTTGATTTTTCTGCGGGTGTAATGGTGCCTAAGATGGTAAGTGAAATAAGTTAACTTGAAGTGCCTTAGCGGTTTTCATAATGAGCCAATTTGTATGAAATTGATTTTTACACATTTCATGGGGCCTGGGAGTTTTGTAGGAGGTATTAGTTTTGTAGGAGGTATTAGTTTCAACTTGAAATCTCTCACGTGGCCGCAGAAAAAGGATCTTGACAGACGAACAAAGGTGATGATATGAGGGTTATTTTTTTTGTTTTGAGGTACAGAACTAAAGAACTCAAAAAGAATCCTAATTTTGCTTTGTTATTTATATTATGTATACAACGTGTAACAGAAAGGTGTAACCATATTTGAAGAGCTTATTAAGTCAATGAACAAGTATAGAACAACTTTTACTATAGAGCCAAGCCTGAAATCTCAAAAAAAATCTACCCTTCCATACATTTCGGCCGAGCGGCATTGCATTTTTCTATGAAACAGTTAATTTTTTTTTTTGGGATACTGGTTTTGTTCCATAGTAAAAGTTATTCTAAACCATGGACTGAATAAGCTCTTCAAATATGGTTACACCTTTCTGTTACACGTTGTATATAAAAATATGAACTGCGATTATAGCCTGGCGCACCATAGACTAAAAACTTATCGATAAAACCTAAGAAAAATTACATTTACACGCTCCTTTTTCTATAATTTTCTTTTTTACCCAAGGGTTGCCTGGAAGATATTGCTATTAGCAATAAGTGCCGCCTTTGTACACAGTAAAATATTTTAATGTTTTTGTGTTATTAAGTATTATTATTATATATATTATACATTAAGCGTAATAAATAAAATAAAAAATCTATTTCCAATTTAATTAATTTAACTAAAAAATGCCGCCTTCTTTAAAATAATACTACAGCCTTCAGAACTCCTATAAAATGAACTCGCGTTCTCCAAGGAGTCCACAGAACACTAAAAAACCAGAGGCGGCACTTAATTTATTCAGTAGAAACCGAGCCACGGTGTGGCTGTACCGTTTCTTATGCAAATCAGTAGCATATTTACGACAACGGGGGGTGGAGGGAAATTTAAATAAAATATGTGCCAGCCACCGGTGTTACAGGGTTACGACGTGTTTTAAATTGATCGGCGTCACATTGGTCATTTGCTTTTCATATACCTATAGGGTTCGGCGAAATAATGGAAACTGGTATTATGCGGCTCCGGTGTCTTTGTTATTATTATTATTTCTTTTTCCTTTTTTTTTCTCGGCTTTCACCGGTTTACTCATATGCACGGACCTAGGCCAAGTGCATATTAGGACACGACTTCGGGAGGTTCTGCGGATTAGGAGGCTGCGAGATGGGACCCGAGGTGACTTGCGTGGATGGCTCGAGCGTGGCAGCCAGGGGCACAGACATACGGTTTATTATTATTATTGTTATTATTTATTATACACAAGCAGCTAGAAGCTGATGCTGTATATATCACTGCACTTTAAGTCTTATTTATTTAAAAATGTATCTAGTCTATTTTTAAAAATGTATCTAGTCTATTTTTAAAACAGTTCACTGATGTAGCACTTATAACAGTCTCAGGTAGTTTATTCCGCTCGGAAACAACACGGTACGTGTATGCCATGCATTTTTTTACTTGATTCGACAGTGGCGGATTCATGAGATGCTAGGTGGCTCAAGCCCCCCCCCAAAAAAATAATTGTACATGCTTTATTGAAATTTAAAATTACAATTTTGTACACAATGTATCTTTGTCATCTTCAGCGATCTCTTCGCACTCCTGAGCACAACTTATGCATGACACCAATTCTTTCACTGTGAGTGAAATACACTTATGGAATAGATTGCCGTTACACATCCGTGAAGCGTCGTCAATGTCAGTCTTCAAAAGTTGCAGTATTGCAGAATGTTACTCAATTTGTTCTAGTGATTGGTATGTTATTATGATTTCGTCATTATACCATATTGGTGGCGCCATCTATTAACTGTAACCACTTTATTATTATACCATTTTATAGATTGGTCTCTTTTGTATTATACAGAATGATCTAGTAACACAATTCTGGTGGACAATATGATTACGGAACCGTATTCATTGCCGAACCCTGTTTTTATTTGGTAAATCACAATAATGTAGCAACATCTATGAGATAAAAAAAGGGTACGAAGGGTTCCGTACCATTATCTATAAATACGGCAAAAAAAACATGTCTGTTGTATGGGAGCCCCCTTAAATATTTATTTTATTCTGTTTTTTAGTATTTGTTGTTATAGCGGCAACAGAAATACATCATCTGTGAAAATTGCAACTGTCTAACTATCACGGTTCATGAGATACAGCCTGCTGACAGACGGACAGACGGACAGACAGACGGACAGACAGACGGACAGCAGAGTCTTAGTAATAGGGTCCCGTTGGTTACCCTTTAGGTACGGAACCTTTAAACCTTTTTTTTACGGTCGCTAAAATAGTAGCGCCTGACAAACAATTCGGCACCCTCTATAGTAGGTATAACAATAAAAATAGCATGCATTCAATAAACTAAATAATAAAATAAAAGTGTATTGAAACAAGTCAATAACAAACATCACAAATTGATAAGAAACGATAAGGTAAAACATTTTCACAATCATTATAAAAACTGAATAATTGGACAATATACAACATTGATAACAAACTGTGGGTCTACCGCGTAATTCTCATTTTCATCAACATCAACTTGAGATTGAAATTTGTCGTGCGTGCGACGACGCCCGCCTAACATGCCATCTCTTTTGCACGCGTTGAATTTCGCATCCATTTGCTTGAAGTTGATACAAATGAGAATTACGCGGTAGAGCCCCTGCACATGTTTCACAGTGAACAAGAACATTTCGCAGTTTTATTCATACATAAACATAATACATTATATCATCGCGACATGATTGGTGGAGGGTGTGTCAGAAGTGTTCCCGAGAGTCAACTGTGAAATGCAAGTAACCGTCCACACTGGGTACACCCGCTTTACACCGACGATTAGTACGTCCCAAACGTGATGGTTGTTTTAATAATATTATATCTATTATAGAGTTAAATGAGACTTAGGATAATTCATGATTTATATAAAAACGGCTCACCTCAATACGTATTTTGATCGGGAAAGGCGACCAGTTTCAGCAGCTTTATCTTTCACTCGTCCAGATGAAGGCAGTCTAAATCTGCTGAAACTGGTCGGCTTTCCTGATCATAACACGTATTGAGGTGAGCCGTTTTTATATAAATCATATTATATCTTAATTATATTTTAACAAGTAACTAATGGGTAATTTTCAATAATACGACTTTGATTGTTATCAGACTTATGAAAGCACATTTGGTACGCGATGTTATGGCGTACATTTGGTACGCGATGTTATGGCGTACATTCGGTACGTGATGTTATGGCGTACATTCGGTACGCGATGTTATGGCGTACATTTGGCACGCGATGTTATGGCGTACATTTGGTACGTGATGTTATGGCGTACATTTGGTACGTGATGTTATGGCGTACATTTGGCACTCGACGTTATGGCGTACATTTGGTACGTGATGTTATGGCATACATTTGGTACGCGATGTTATGGCGTACATTTGGCACTCGATGTTATGGCGTACATTTGGTACACGATGTTATGGCGTACATTTGGTACGCGATGTTATGGCGTACATTTGGTACGCGATGTTATGGCGTACATTTGGTACGCGATGTTATGGCGTACATTTGGTACGCGATGTTATGGCGTACATTTGGTACGCGATGTTATGGCGTACATTTGGTACGCGATGTTATGGCGTACATTTGGCACGCGATGTTATGGCGTACATTTGGCACGCGATGTTATGGCGTACATTTGGTACGCGATGTTATGGCGTACATTTGGCACGCGATGTTATGGCGTACATTTGGTACGCGATGTTATGGCGTACATTTGGTACGCGATGTTATGGCGTACATTTGGTACGCGATGTTATGGCGTACATTTGGTACGCCGTGTTAGCGTACATTTTAGGAGGTTAAAAGTTAGGAGTCGGTTATAAGGTTATTCCGGTTACGGTGAGGTGGACTACTACTGTATTTTGGTTTGTTATGCTATGTGTTACAATACTAATACAGTATGCAATATAAACTTTTAAATTTATTTCAATAACTGATTATTATCAAATTCATTGCTCAGAGGTTATAATATAGTAAAGTTATTTTATAGTTTTTTCAATGCATGTGCTCGTAAAGGCCCACTTTTTATGCATCAAAACCGAACAAAAAGTCGATAATTTTGCCCTAGGGCTTTATTATTATTTTTTTTTTTAATTTATTTATAATGGTTGGCTAACCTGCAGCCTTTCTTGTGTACCATAGATGTTATACTTTTTTTCCACTGTTTAACGGCTCTGGATACAGTCCTTTTGAGCCAATATTATAATTTAAAGTTCACAAGATTATATTTATTTTCATTTCCTCACACTATGCATTGAAAAACGTAGTATGATACACGGGCGTAAAAGCATTAAATTACTCACTACGCTCGTGTTTTAAATCGTCCTCGTAATTTATTCCTTTTCGCCCTAGTAGCATAAACTACTATTATTGGTTTGATTATAGTGTAAAATATTAATTTTGTTGTGGAGAGCAATATTTTTAAGAGTTTCAAATATTTTGTAGACATTAACATTACTTTGTAGTACAAACGTTTATATACAAGGTGAATTTGTAAACATCGTCCAAATTCATACTTGAGCCTTGGTAAGTGATCAGCATCATAAACCAATAACAATTTTTGTAAAATTCATAAAATGAAATTTCGGCTCCCCATAGTGATTCACTCAGAACTGGGAGTGAATTACTATGGGGAGTCGAAATCTCATTATACGAATTTCACAAAAATTGTTATCGATCCCTGATGCTGATCAATTACCAAGCCTCCAGTATGAATTTGGACGATGATCAAAAAGTCACCTTGTATATATGTTTATTTTATTTTATTTTTATTTTATTTAAATGGTACAGTAACAAATTACAAACAAAACATTCACATAAAATTTTGACAATCGAATAACAAGTAATGTTCATAATTAGATAATAACCGTACACAACATTGGAAATAACAGATATAACAATTGACTATTTAGAACACAAAGAGCATGAATAAAATTACTATAAAAAAGATGAGGAAGATATACATAAATATATAATATAACTAAATACATATAATTATATAAATTTTAACATTTACAAAACATACAAGCTTAGTCTGATAACAAAAATAATTTATGTTTAAAGCAGCCAGGACTGTCAAAGAAAATATCACAATCCTCTGCAATGTTGTTGTACTCACGACACATTCGATACAGTGGGTTATTATGAGAAACATTGTTATTTGTATTAGGTACATGAAATGGCTTAGGATGTCTAACAGATCTTCTGTTACACTTACCCCCGGTTTGTGAAAGGCCAATCAAAGTTAACAGTAGATTAAAAAAACTTTAACCGCAAATAACGGTGAAAATAAAGCATATAGGAAGTCTGAATAGTGATGAATCAATAATTAACTTAGTTAATTTTTGATTTCAATGTAAAATTCCCACTTTTTCTGGCTTAATCCGCAGATAATTATTTTTTAATCTACTGTTAACATTGATTGGCCTTTCAGAAACCGGGGGTTAAGGGATAAGTGTGACAGCAGGTCTGTATCAGCGGTTGAGTTTACAATTTTATGCAACATGACAAGATCAGAAACCTTTCTTCGTTGATTGAGCGTAAGTAACTTAAAATAATCTAATCGTTCTTCATATGTACTTAATTTCCGCCTTTTGCCAATTTTTGAACAGATGTAACGTAGCACACGGGCTTGAATTTTTTCTAATCTTAAATCATGTTTAGCATAAATTGGAGACCACACTGAACTACAATACTCCAAAGTACCTCGGACCAAAGAATTATACAAAATTAATATAGATTCAGTTTTTTTGAAAGGTTTTGTAGTGCAAAATATGAATCCGATCAATTTATTTGCTTTACTTATAATATGATCATAATGGGGAACGAATGTTAATTTACTGTCAAAATATACACCTAAATCCTTTACAATTTCGACTCTGTCAAGTCCGACGTTATCTATTTTATAAGAAAAATTAATAAAGTTAACTTTTTTAGTAAAAGAAATAAATTGACATTTACTTATGTTTAGGGACATATATAATTTTGAATACACCATTGATGTAGGATATCGAGATCACTTTGAATAGCGACACAATCGTCAACTGTTTTAATTTTACAAAAGATTTTCAAGTCATCTGCGTACGCAAGACATTCACAATTCAGATTACCCAACAAATCGTTAATAAATATTAAAAACAGTAAGGGTCCCAAATTTGATCCTTGCGGAACTCCAGTTGTTGGCTCAAAAGGAATTGATTCGTACCCATATGTTTTATGTATATAGGTGTATTCTTCTTTTGTAGTTTTTTTATTGTTATTCCCATTTATTTTAAAGTAAGCTTAAATGTGTCCCATACGTAAATATTTGTATAGAAAGTCAAGCAGATTTTTTTTTCCGAATGTGATCGAATATGTGATTGGTTTTGTATCTTGTACTCTAATAGTAGTTTATGCTACTAGGGCGAAAAGGAATAAATTACGAGGACGATTTAAAACACGAGTAATTTATTGCTCTTACGCCCGTGTATCATACTACGTTTTTCAATGCATAGTGTGAGGAAATAAAACAAATATAATCTTGTTAACTTTAAATTATGATTGGCTCATAAGGATTGTATCCAGAGCCGTTAAAAAGTAGAAAAAAAGTATAAAATGTATGGTATACAGAAAAGATTACAGGTTAGCCAACCATTGTAAATAAATTAAAAATAATAATAATAATAAAGCCCTAGGAAAAAATAATCGACTTTCTGTTCGGTTTTGATGCATAAAAAGTGGGCCTTTACGAGCACATGCAATGAAAAAGATATTTACAGCACTCAAGCGATGGATTTTTAAATATATTAGGTATATCGAATATCATTTATTCTTTATTCATTTATTTTTTATTTTATTGAAGTGTATTATTTTAGATAACATAATGTTTCAGGAAGAAAGAAGTCGGCAAAAGTGTTGCTTCGGTACCATCGGTCTTTATAGAATTATTATTAGCTTTTTAGTGAATGACTGCTGTTACTATTGAAGTCGGTTGCTATTTTTTTGTTAAAAGTTTATTTTATTTCACATTTTTTAGTGTTGCTGGGTTAAATTGTGAGGTATAGGTAGTTCTTGCAAACGTGGTGTTAATATGAAACGAAGTTCAAGTGAGTATAAGTAGCCATGTTTGAGTAGCTTCCTGCTATCAGCACCCTAACACAACATGATTACCGCAATCTCGAGTTATGTGCTGTCATCCGTTGAAGAGTTCTACGGTGATGAAGCCAAGATCGAGATTCAGGTGGGTACACTGGCAATTTTCAGCAATGCCCTGCAATGAGCACCCTAACACAAACTGGTTGCCGCAATCTAAAGTTATGTGCTGTCATCCGTTGAGGAGTTCTATGGTGATGAAGCCAGGATCGAAGGTCAGGTGGGTATTCTGATAATCTCCAAGTAATACACTTGAATCAGCACCCTAACGCAGTGATTGCCGCAATCTAGAGTTATGTGCTCTGATCCGTTGAAGAGTTCTATGGTGAATATGTTGATGAAGCCAGGATCGAAGGTCAGGTGGAAGAATGTCGATTTTCAAGTAATACCTTGTAATCAGCACCCAAGTACATAGCGATTGCCTCAATTTTGAGAGATATGCTGTCATTTTCTGAGGAGTTCCACTGCCTATCTCTGAAGACCTTCATCAGATCATGACCAAACCCAAAATGGGACCTACCTGGAAGTATACTCTTTCAAACAAAAAAAGAATTGTTCAAATCGGTTGGGAAATGACAGAGTTATGGAGTAACAACGCCAAAAAAAAAAAAAAATATACAGTCGAATTGAGAACCGCCTCCTTTTTGAAGTCGGTTAAAAAGTGGGCCTTTACGAGCACATGCAATGAAAAAGATATTTACAGCACTCAAGCGATGGATTTTTAAATATATTAGGTATATCGAATATCATTTATTCTTTATTCATTTATTTTTTATTTTATTGAAGTGTATTATTTTATTAAATTTAAATAAACCTAACCTTTGTTTATTATTTTTTTTTGTGTATTTCCCCATATTATTATTAATTACCTATATACAATCATTAGACAGACATAGATTATTTAATTATATTACATTAAAACCGACCTGTGACAAGTGTATCTGATATACCTACATTACATAGATAATAAATTTCATTTCATTTCATTTCTAACAAACTCAATAAAACAATTTTAAGATTTGAAACACATTTTGTAATTTTAATTTAATTATATTTTTAAAAACTCAATGGTTTCGTTTCTGCTGTTTTTCAGCTCTTCTGATCACATGTTCTGGCATGCCACTATGGGGGCAAAAATTCATGATTCTATTTCTGTTCTTCAATTCTGGTACCTTATTTGAGAGTTCTTGAAGTTCCTTCTCAACTGGCAGGCCGTTAGACAACACATCAACTCTATAGTCATAATCCCTGCTCACAGGTCTTTCGTAAGTGAGAAAATAATTCTCATTTACTTCTCTTACAACAACAGCTTTGCTCCAGTCATTATGAAATGAGCACCAACAATCAGAGTTTAAAGCTGCTTCTATATCTGTTGCGTCACTAATGGCTAAAAATAACCTTTCCGTTGTAACTTGCTTGGTTTGAATCGAAGTGTCAATAGTGAATACGCCAAGATCCCATTTTTTATTGTAGCAAGTAGAGTTACAGTAGGGCGCAACATCATTTCTCAAAATGGTAAAGTTGTAACAAAGCGATCCAATTCTTCCTGGTCTGAAGGAAGCCACGTTGTGCCAATTGCTTCCTCTGAAGTTTTCGAAAAGATCACATTTCACTAATGTTACTAAAATAGCACTTGAAACGTAGAATATATTCTGCCACATATTGCTTTCTGTAACGCCAGTTTTTTAATGAAGTTCAAATTGCACGCGATAAAATAGCAAAATGTTTTATAAGTGACCCGAGTGTTGATAAAACTTCGATTACGTTTGGGGGTCAAATTATAAACTTTGTGATGAAACAACAAACACGGGCAATTGTGAGTCAAGCTGACATGAAAAGGGTTCCTTACAAACTAAATAAAGTAATGACCGTCTCTCAGAAATGTCCCCCAGCCCATAATAGCAGGGCTTGACAATATTTTATCACCTTTACAAAAAAAAAAAAAACTATGAATAAAACCTCGTACACAATAAAAGGTTTCTATTAAGGCGATATGCGAAAAAAATACGGGTGTTTCTTTTCTGTGTATTTCATGAAATGCACGGAAAATTTTAATACATTTCTAGTATATGCATTTTGACTATATAATCTAGTGTTTAGAAATTGGAAAACATGTTTGGATACATTTTTCTCTATAGAAATAATTGTTGAAATGAGGTCTTCAAACACACTTTTTCTCCTCGTTTGACAAATAGGAACCATATACAGAACTCAAACATATTTTATTAGGTGTTTTTCAACAATATCTAAAGATTTGATATTTGAAATTTTGCTAGCTATTTTAGTTTTTTTAATAAAAATATAAAACCAACTTTTTTCTCTTTTGCCCTGAATCCGCCCCTCTCGCACTGCACGATTTTTCGCTTGGAGTGACAGTGACAAAAATAAAACTCGCATAGCCTCTTAATGCCATGTATTTCGAAGATATTTCGTAGTTTTTCAATAGTTTCAGTGTAATTACTTCAGTCTTATCTGAATCGGTCCAACCGATTGTGAGTCGTACCGCAGATCGATGACAAAAGAACAGTCATTTTTTTTATAGCCCAAATACGTCTTTCAAGATTATGAAAAGCAATAGTATTCAGTTTCTTAAAACGGATTATTGATTTACAGGCCTTAAGACCTATTAAATTATAATTCAATTTGTTTTTAAAGATATTGATATGTGTATTTTTGTTTTATTAAGTTTTAAATTTATTTTTTTCTTTACTGGCTTAAGTATTGCAAAATTAACTCAACAAAAAATAAATAATCGATGACGGCTGATGACGGCCCCAAACCGAGGGTCGAAATATATCGATATATATATTTAAATACCAATAAATAAACAAAAAAAAAAACTAATAAATAAGTGATATATACTCCAATCCATACTTTATATAAGTATAAGTCTTAACTGTATGTTATTTATAGTTACAGTTGTAAAGGCTGAGCCACGATATCTTGCTTTGAGGCTTTGTACTTTTATTGCTAAAGTTGCTAACCTCTGAACTAAATGTTGTGCTAGAGTATAAAACCTACACATACACATACGTACAATCAGCTGCATTTTAAACTTACAACTTACAAAGGATTTTGATCGATACAACAACGGAACAAGAACTGCTATTGTATATGACAACGTGTGGTTAGTCGTACAGTGCTACGGAGTCTTACAGAATTGGATAATAGCTGGCGCACATACTTACATACACCCTAGATTGGCCTTCTTAGTTTGAAGAGCGAAAGAGACAGGTTATGAGTGCACGTTTCTAATGGACTTTACTCACTGCTTTTCTTTTTAGGGTTCCGTATCTAAAGGACAAAACGGAGCCCTATTACGTCACTCTGTTTTTGTCTGTCCGTACGTCACGAGTCTCTAGCTTATAGACGGAATGAGTTTCAGACCTGAAATTTTGATATTTTGTATATGTATAATGATGACCCAAAACCGAAAATTTAATTAAAAATCCAATTAATAGTAGTTTATGCTACAAGGGCGAAAAGGAATAAATTACTACGCTCGTGTTTTAAACGTAACCGAGTAATTTATTGCTCTTACGCCCGTGTATCATACATGCTACGTTTTTCAATGCATAGTGTGAGGAAATAAAACAAATATAATCTTGTGAACTTTAAATTATGATTGGCTCAAAAGGACTGCATCCAGAGCCGTTAAATAATGAAAAAAAAAGTGTTACATTTATGGTACACAGGAAAGGTTGCAGGTCAGCCAACTTCTCGTAAATAAAAAGTAAATAAAGCCCTAGGGTAAAATAATCGACTTTCTGTTCGGTTTTGATGCATAAAAAGTGGGCCTTTACGAGCACTTGCATTGAAAGTCACGTTTTACAAGTCCATGAAACATACGAAAAAGGAGCCGTTTTTTTAAATCTTGCCCTGGTATGTGGTATGTCATCTAGAGCCCAATGAGTATAGTATATAAATTTACATTTGTGTCGGTTCAGTGTTACACGTTTTAACTTGTTTGACAGGACTAAACTTAATTTAGTCGTTCTGTCTTTTTCTTTCTGTACCAAAAAGACGAAGACCGGACGCTTGAAATTAAGGTTAGTCCTGTCAAATAAGTTAAGTCGTGTTACGCTGAATTGACAACATGGTATTCCCTTTGATAATGAAAAAAAATGGGTGGCCATCAGAGTTGTCGGTTTTAGACCATTTTGTTATGGGTTTTATCTCACAAACTATGTAGTTAAGAATTTTCAATGTATGTATAGTACGTATTGTAAAGTGCAGAGCTGGCATTATTTATTGTCTGTGGTTGCGGTGTTTGTCTATGCCCTCGGTCCGCACTTGGGTGTTTTGTGATCATTGTTTTGAGTTCTAATAGTTTATCAGTGGTTTCAATGGCTTCAGATATCGATATTACACAAGTATTACATGGTGTAAGGTCAGGAACCTATAACCGCAAGGTGGAATAAAACTTTGAACAGTACATGCTCGCCGACCACCAAAGAAGGAAATAAAATGGAGGCCGCAAGCATCTCATTGAGAATACTGAAGGAATTAAGAGTTGCCTCTAGCAAACACCTCCCTGCCAATTGGAAAAGATTTCGCAAACAATTTGAAATCTATGTTAGGGCAGCTGGTCTGAATAATGAGCCAGATGATAGTAAAATGTAGTTCTATTAAACGACATTGGAGCGGAGGCCATTGCAATTTACAACAAATTCTCCGAATCGAAAACATTAGCAGAGCTCCTAAAATAGTATGAAGACCACTTTGCTCCAAAAAGCAATATCATATTTGAGAGGTACAAATTCTTTAAACTCTCGCGTTTTGTACACATTATAATATATATAATCGGGTCTACCGCGATCAATTTTTACCTTTTTACGAAAAGGGGACACCCGACGTTTCGAGACAGTTGCATGTCTCGTGGTTCGTGGTGGTGGTGGCATTTCTTCTCTTAGTGCATCTCCGGATACTGTGAGCGTTGTGTGCCGTGCGTGAATAAGATAACAATTTTTGTTTTTGCGGGTACAAGGAAAATACTTCGGTCGTCACCTGCATCTCATCACTGCGCCTCGCCATACTTGCAAGTTTCCCGTAGACCACGAGACATGCAACTGTCTCGAAACGTCGGGTGTCCCCTTTTCGTAAAAAGGTAAAAATTGATCGCGGTAGACCCGATTATATATATTATAAAAGGTACAAATTCAATAATATTATTTAAAAACCAGACCACGTTAACACCGTCTCAAGTATATAAATTTTTATATATTTTTTATAAGTATTTATCTATTTTATTTGATATGTATTACAGTTAATTTATGTAGACTAGTATTTAGCTGTTATTATTTGTTTTACTCATGGATTTTAAACATTTTTTTGTGTGCACTTATAAAATTCACACTTTTTGTTTAATCAATTCTATCACCAGGGGTTTGCTGGTAAAAATCTCTTTGAGAGGTAAGCTCGCATTTTGCTTAAACTATAAGATTACTGATACTTTTAATATGTTTTATTCTTGTATACAATAAAGGATTTTGAATTGATTTGTACTCGTTAACTTGTAAAGCCTACTTAGCTGTGATAGTTTTCCTTTTAATTTCATTATGTATACTAACTGCCGTGATTTTTTTCACGTCTTCAAATACAACCGTTTCGCTGGCATGGGGGGGGGACACTTGACTCTAACAAAAATTTCACTTTTAAGCTTAATATTTCACAAACAGAACCCTGGATCAAAAAATGGCCTTGTCACACCCCTGATATTTTTAAATTACCTATCCAACGACACCCCACACTAGGGGATAGACGAAAAAAAAAATCACTTTTTTTTAAATTTTCCTGTACCACTTTATTGGCGTGATAAATATGTATACCCATGCCAAATTACAGCTTTCTAGTACTAGTTTTTTAGCTAAGCCGCAGACAGACAGACAGACATATAGAAAGACAGACGGACATGGCGAAACTATAAGGGTTCCTTGTTGTTGACTACGGAACCCTAAAAATATTATTTACAAAAACAAATTATAATAACTGGCAACTGAAGACTGCAAAAACAATATATAATAAAGCACGAATCATTATAGTAGTTTATGCTACAAGGGCGCAAAGGAATAAATTACGAGGACGATTTAAAACACGAGCGTAGCGAGTGTTTTAAACGTAACCGAGTAATTTATTGCTTTTACGCCCGTGTATCATACTACATTTTTCAATGCATAGTGTGAGGAAATGAAAACAAATATAATCTTGTGAACTTTAAATTATAATTGGCTCAAAAGGACTGTATCCAGAGCCGTTAAACACTGGGGAAAAAAGTATAACGTCTATGGTACACAGGAAAGGCTGCAGGTTAGCCAACCATTGTAAATAAATAAAAAAAAAAAATAATAAAGCCCTAGGGCAAAATAATCGACTTTCTGTTCGGTTTTGATGCATAAAAAGTGGGCCTTTACGAGCACATGCATTGAAAAATCTTTTTCACCACCACTCACAGACATCCAACTCAGGACATGGGAGGAGTCCTATATTTGGTCGCTTGGTGCCCATTACGGTCCGGGTCTTAACAGACAAAGATAAGTGATCATCTACCCGTCTCCACGCTTCAATTTGGAGACCTGCCTACTTAGCACATTATAATGTATACATATATATATATAATTAAATATATAATGTATATTATGATGTGTTGAGTGGGTAGGTTTTTGAATTGGAGTGTGGAGATGGGTGGATGATTATTTATCTTTGTTATTGATTGATTATTCATTTTAATATTAATTTATTTATATATATATACTTTTTTTATTTTTCATGTTTATAATTTTTTTTCTTTTGTCTCTCATTTGTCTGTCAATCATCCACTTCATTTTATGACATTTTAAAATAATATATAAATTGTATCAAATTCCACTGAAGCCGACTGTATATCGAAATATATCTGGAAATTATCATTTTAATAATGTTTTTTTTTATATAAATATATAATACAAACTGAATAAAAAACAAATAAGTTATCTTTAATATATATAAAAAAAAGTGCTTTAAAAACCAGAAAAGATCAATAAGGGTTTTTCAAAAAGTACAGTGTTTGTTCAATAGATGGCGCTAACGTATGCTCTAATGCTAGGTCCTTGGTCCGAGCTCTAATGTTAAAATGCATGACGTATCAATAAAATCTACTCTATGGCATCTGACACGACCTAGTCTATGTTTCTGTTGCTTTTCTTTCACTCATTTTGAGATTTTGCGTGATTTTTGTGTTTATTTTTTGGTTTCTTTATCATTTTTTTACGACCTTGCTAGCCTACGAACATGTTTATAGCGACTTTCATCGCTTTGGATACTCTTAATACTATTCAAGTGCATTAAAAACTAGAAAAGATCTAATAAAAAATATTTTGAAAAAATATTCAGGTCAGGATTCAAACCTGGTACCCCTTGCCTTATACATGTACAATATTCGTATTTGGTATCTCTTGTTATGTTACTGCAATTTCATACTACAAAACCTATCCCATTTCATAAAGCAGCTTTCTGTTACCAGTGGCGTGCACAGAACTTTTTTCCGGAAAAGCAATCAAAAGGTCAAGTACAACAATAAAAAAAATATGAAATTTTTTTAATGACACTTTGAAAAAAAAACGTTTGTATGACGCCAGGGTAGGCACTGCCTTTCCTAGAGTGAACATTTTCATACAAACTTTTTTTTTTTCAAAGTGTTATTTAAATGTTTTCATATTTTTTTTATTGTCGTACTTGACCTTCTGATTGCTTTTCCGGAAAAAAGTTCTGTGCACGCCACTGCCTGTTACGTGGGCTTTTCAAATCAAATTCACCTATTATATTTACATAGAAGCGCACCTGGTTTGAGCACAGACTATCCTGGGTGAATCCAGAACCAAGTGGAGTGAAATAAACTACCATCACTTCATCCAGGCATTAAATTCCGTTAGAAGGTTGCTGTGGTCCAAGCACAGAGGAAAATAATCTATGTTCAAGTTATGAGCATTTAAAGGGAAAAAATACTGTCGGAAACTTTTTAATTTTATAATTTTGACACCTTATGTACCATACATTTTTTTTTTGTATACTTTCTTAAGATATTAAATTTAAAGTTTTTAAAATAATCTCGTTTTGTGTTTAACTTAATGCATGTTTTTTACTAATGAAGTTTTGCATGCTGTGCGTGTGCCCCCTTAAATGGCAATCTAGCAAGTAACTCCAAAAAAAAAAATGAATCCCCGAGGGAGTGTCAGAGGTGCTCCGAGTGCGAACTGTGAAAATGCAAGTCACAGTCCATACTCAGTGCACTCGCGTTTCACCGAAGATTATTACGTACCAACATGAGGGGTGGTGAGCCCTATCACCGTATTTTGGGCACAAATACACGCTTTTTAAGGCATATATATATAGCTAAAAATAACTAAATTAGCTTTACTGCGGAAAATCACCCGTTTTTTTTTTACCATAAATGGTGCATACTCAAGTCAAATCCCACCAAAGTTATCTAAAGACCATGGTAGAATATGAAATACTTCGTCTTTTCTGTGTTGTCGCTAAATATACCGTATATTTGCATTTTAAGTCGAATCCAAGCGGGCCCCAATGTCCCCAAGTCAACATCTGCGGGTTATTCAACGTTTACTATTTATAAAGACTAATTTTTACCGCACTCTTACAAATCGGACCACACCTCAAACTATGCAAGCTAGATGAAACCATACGCATGTCAAACTGCCCCGGAGGGCAATTCGGACCGCGCTGCCGTGCAACATGTATTTTGATATTACCTATGTCTAAAACTGACAAATTTGGCTCTCCATCATCAGAGACGTATATATCATTTATATTTTATTACGAAATACATAAATATTTATCTATTTAACTATTAATCTTCTTGATAAGTTCGTGCTGATGTCTCTTGCAGATCGAAGACATATGACTGACTCAATTATTCCTCGAAATTTTGGAGAATATAAATGCCCAGACCTCTTTAGTCAAGTTAATTTCCAACTCTCCAGTCTCCGTTATCGTAGTAATAGAAACAAATTCCTCTTTTATCTCAGAAGAACTAGAACTCAGAAGGGCTCCGATGATGTGCAAATATTATGATGAAAATGTTTTGATTATATATATCTTTAAATGTTCCCCAAATAGCTTTAAAAATAAAGTAAAGAATACGTTTATGGAAAAAATTGCTCTATCCGTAGTAACCAGTTATTTTAAGAATGCAATTTTTTTTAAAGTTTTAATGTGCATGCTGTAAATTTTAGTTAAGTTTGTTTGTATATCCAATATTGTCATTAAACATTTATCTATTACTATCTTCATCTGCTTTATTTTTACCTCTTTATGTAATATGTGAGAGTATTAAACTTAATTATTATTAAATATACTATTAATATACTATATTATTAAATTATTAATAAATTATATTATGATGAGTCAAACCATTGGCATATTAAGGAGAGAAGTAAAAGAGCATTTTCTGTATTTATTTCCTTTTACTTATGTTAGTATGTATTCATAATTATACTTTTTATAATTATACTACTATTGTATTGTAATAATATTTATTATTATTATAAATTTTTATAGTGTATATAAGTTTTTATATTATTATATATAAGTATTATTATATATAGACTTATTTTTTTATCTCATTGGTTTTTGTCTTTCTATGAAATATTCACTTTTTAGTTAATCGCTTCCTAAGCAAGCAATCGCTAACCAAGGGTTTTCTGGTAGAAATCTCTGTCAGAGATAAGCTAGCCTTTTGCTTAAATTCTAAGATTACTGTAATTTGTTGTACATTTTGTTTTTGTGTGCAATAAAGCATTTTGAATTGATTTGAATATCGAGTTTTCACCGAGCGATTAAGTTTTGACAGATAATAATTAAGTTTTGACAGATAATAATTCATCATTATCATCATCATGTGTGAATGAGTATGCAACGTACGGTAGGCTGTCTGTAAGTATAGTGTAGTTATATAGTTCTATAAGTAGTAGAATATAGATTTTTCTGGCAGGGTAGGCTCTGCTTTTGTGCTTTTATGGGAGGTTTGCTGGTTACCAGCATACCTAGCATAGATGAAAATAAGAGAGAAATTTTGTCTCGAAGAGAAATTGTGTTAAATGAAAACACAGGAAAGCTGATCACGTGATCATGACTCGTCCATTTGGGACCTCCCTAGGGACTCCGTTTTTTTTTTTGTTATTTGTGGTGATAGAAGCCATATAGCATGTATTCTGTGAAAATTTCAACTGGCTAACTATTTCGCCTGACAGACAAACAAACAGACAGCGGAGGCTTAGTAATAGGGACCCGTTTGGCACCCTTAGGGTACGGAACCTTAAAAAGGATGGACGTATGGTGACCAAATTGGCAACATTTACTGAAGAATAGAAGAGTTTTATGACAAAATATGGGTGAAGTGAAAGAGTTGTGTCAGGGAGACAGGCGTGAGTAAAAACAGAACTTTTTTCGAGTGTCCCTTTATTCCTTAAAGAGCTAAAACAATATTAGAGTTCCTTAGGATATACTCTTATACAACGTGTAACAGAAAGAAAGAAAGAGCCTATTCTTATATAACTTTTACTATGGAGCCAACCCTGAGATCTCAAAAAAAAAATCTGTCCTTCCATACACTTCGGCCGAGCGGCATCGCATTTTTATTTGAAACAGTAAAATTTTTTTTCGAGGTACAGGTTTTGTTCCATAGTAAAAGTTGTTTTATACATTGACTGAATAAGCTCTTCAAATACAGATTCACTTTTCTGTTACACCTTGTACAGTGCTCCAAAAGTAATAATGCGCATACAAATCTATAGTTGAGCGCGGACGTACCACGTGACCTTGTATAGAAAGTCTAAGGAAATACAAACTTTGCCGAACAGTGCCGAAGATTTGTATGCGCATTATTACTTTGGGAGTACAGGTCCTCTAAAAAAGCCGCTTTTGTTCAATCATATTATGATTCCGTTTCAATGTCGTCTCTTTTGCACGCGTGAAAACACTAACTCCATCCTACCTTCAAATTATTTTATGATTCACCCAAGTCGGCCTTTTTAGATCCCCTGTATCTTGTATATGCGTAGCAACAAAACAAAAACTTTATAGACTTACAACTTACGAAACATGATTTTTTATTTAATTTATCTACAAAATAAATTACAGTTAAATACTAAAAAATAAGCTTACTGTTGAATCTGCTCAGTAAATCTTAATTATTCAATGGAATGAATAAGGATTCAATAACTTTTGGTCCTGTTGCTTTTGTTCTTGAAGTCGATGCAGAAACGCATTATTCAGGGAATTCACAGTTCATGAAAACATATCTATCATTGAATTCTGGGTTCAAAGTCTTAAATTCTTCTTCTATTTCTCTTCTTGTAGGAATTCCTTTGGAAAACACAGTTATAGTGTAGAAGATCGTTTCATCTGGTGACTTTTCGTATATAAGAAAGTACTTTTCATCGACTGGTTTTATCACAACTGATTTAATTTTGAACGGACTACCGTCATAGGTGCACGAGCAAAAACGATTCAAAGCTGCATGTACGTAGTCTTCTTTTATTACTTCAAGAGCAACTTTTAAATACTGTCTTGTGATCCCATCTGCAGGTCTAAATGACCAAGACAACACCGCATGATCCCAGTATACACTTTTGCAATTAATCGTGCACTTGGTTGGTGTGCTATCGTTTGTTATTGTATAGTTGTAGCATAATCTTTGTACTGATATAGGTTTGATGGTCGCTACTGGAAACCAGCCAGCACCACCGTAAAGTTTAAAGTACATTTCGTCACTTTTCACTGCTATGGTACAAAAAAATAAAAGTAATAAGAGCCACATGACTTCGTTAAAGGACAGTAATGGAATAATGGAATTCTGAATAAATATGAACGGCATTCAAAGAAGTTATGATATGATTTCAATTCAATACAGGTAAACAAATAAGTGCTATATAAGCAATAGGATACATGTATTTTATTGTTATTGTATTTATAAGGTTCCTTATTGTGATAAGAAGCACAATATGTTTAGTAAACCCAATGTACCCTTTGGAAAAACCGAAACCTATTGTGTTAACCTCCACTATAGGTTATCAAACAATGGTATCGATTCGGCATAACACGACTTAACTTATTTGACAGGACTTACCTTATTTTAAAAGTCCTATCTTTTTCTTTCTTTATCGAAAAGACAAGGACAGAACCCTTAAATTAAGTTTAGTCTGTCAAATAAGTTAAGATACGCTACACTGAATCGGTACAGTTAATATCTTTAGATTTAATTAATATTAAACTTTTCTTTTTATTTAAATTTGGAAAGTATAATCTCTTCTTTTGTACTTTCAAGCTTTGCTGTCTAAATTGCGGCAGATGTTGATAACCATCGACTCTGTAGCGTCAACTGAGTTAAAAGAACAAAAGAAGCGAGTCAAGAGATGCAACTGTAAATTATTTAAGTGAATATTATTGGGTTTTGGGTTGGGTTTTTATTTTTTCTTCCTGATGTTACAGCATTTCAAGGTTTATTTTTATCTTTATCTTTATCTTTAATATGTCGCCTCTATTTCCAATCACAGAGGATGGAATCTATAGCAGCCATGCACACTCGTATCATTCGCTTACGAGGTCATTTCAAATGTTTTATTACTCCGATCATTGACATACAAACCATGGACCTCGGGTATAGTACAAGATTTACGAAAAAGTGTGCTTAGTGAAGTGTCCAAATATTAAGAAACAAAACATTTTAATTTGAATTGTCATTGCTGCATGGCTCAATTTTGATTGACGTGCGATTGACACGCTTTTTTAGTTTTCAATGGTTTTTGACACTCTTTTGATTCGGATACTTTTGAGTGCAGATTCGATGTCTACTTGTTAGTACGTCAATGACTCCGATTGAATAAGCGACTAATAACAAATAATGAACGATTAAAAATCTATAATCAGAATATAATAATAACCTATAATCAAAAATTAAATTATCCTTCGTTAAAAATGCCGTTCCGGAAGTGACAAACAAGTTCTGAACATGCAAGGACACAAGATGCGAACAAACAAGTATCTACTTCAAAAAAGGGCGGTCATAAATAACGTGGCGCTAATTAGGGGTGGGAGGGGGGGTGGTGGTCGTCAAGTGTCACTTTGGGTCACGAAGAGGGGAGGGGGGAGTTTTGTTTTCCAATCTAAAGCAGCGGTGTACAAGTGTACAATTGTACATACATACATTATTTTAACCCGGCTTTTTCTGGGAAAAAAAAAATGAAGCTAGCTTCCACGTGGACCGAAGGAGCAGAAGAAAGGACATTAATTCATTATCAGAATTACTTTCTGAAAAATTCACCATGATTTCCCCCCAAAATTTAATTGTAACGCGGCAGTCCGAAGTGTCAGTATCTTTTTTTTTTGGATCCCGGTCTGTTGGCTGGTGGCGCTAATAACTGGCCAGTATTATTCTGTGAACTACGAAACCGCGAAATAGTTTTGAGTGTTAAGAGAAACTACACCAGAACCTAACTGAGTACGAAATTAAATTTCCTACAATATTTCTTACTGATATGAGAGTCATTTCGCAACGGGTTACCCCGTGAAAATTCGATTTTCGAAACTAATTACGAGTATGTAATGGAAGTAAAAAGATAGTAAAAATATACATAATTTAGTTCATGTACTTGTAATATATTTTGTGCCTGAAATATGGCGATAGTGCTCACTAAAAGGACAAAAGTATCAAAGCATCTAACTCATATGCATTTAAGAAGAAATCTAATTAGCATACATACATGCATATACTCACGCCTGGCTCCCAGAGGAGTAGGCAGAGACTACAGATTTACGTCTGCTACGATCCTGATACACCTCTTTCGCCTCTTTCACATCCATCAACTAAAACTTATTAAACAATTTAATTTTTCAACTTTAAATAAATAACATAAGTTTTACAAGGTATAGACAAATGGTTGTTCATTAAATAATATGCAACTGACTTTTTACCCACCTAACACCTCTTTCATATTCTTTTCTAACCCATCGATTGTAGAAGTCTAGTAATCCATGTTGACCTTCGTTTGTAGTTTCGTTTGATCCAATTAGTTCAAACCTTTTTAACCAATGTCTTAACCAATTAATTCCGCTGCTTGATCTTTTTTTTATTACTGCTATTCTATTTTTTAACTCTTTTATTCTAATTTTGAATCTAGAAGTGAACAATTTAAATCTATTTATGCTCCATTTGTATCCATTTGTCCACCATTTCAATCCATTTTGAATTTTATTCGTATAACTGTGTGTTATACCAGGAGTGGTTAAGTTTAAAAAGCTTTCTGTTGAATATGTTGCAGGAGAAGTTATGTTTAAGAACATGTCTTTTGAAACAGTTGATATAGGAGCTACGTTAACATGTCTTTTAAATGAGGCAGAAGATTCAGTAACTGTTTCTTCTGTTTCTGTAGTCGATGAGTAATCTTCGTGTCAGTCAGGGAAATCACAGTTCACATTAAAGTGTCTTCCGCCAAATTCAGGGTTGGTAGTTAAATTTTTTTCCACTGCTCCTTTTGTAGGAATTCCTCTAGAAAATAAAGTTATTGCATACGAGTCCCTTTCATCTGCTGGCTTTTCATATACAAGAAAATAGTTTTCATCTACTGGTTTTATCACAACAGGTTTAATTTTAAACGGACTGTCTGCATAGGCGCATGTGCAATTGCTATTTAAAGCTTTCTGTACATCATCTTCTTGCTTTACTTCCAGAGCAACTTTTTCATATCGTCTTGTGATTCCATCTTTAGGTAGAAGAGACCAAGACAAAACCCCATATTCCCAGTGTTCACTCTCACAACTATTCGTGCACTTGATTTGTGGTCTATCGTTTGTTATAGTATAGTTATAGCACAACCTTCTTACTGAATTAGGTTCCAAGGTTGCTACTGGAAACCAACCAGCACCTCCATATAGTCGGAAGTAAGTTTCATCACACTTCACTGCTACAGCACAAAAAAATATAAATAAAGTGAGCCACATAACTTCGATGAATGCCAGTAAGAGAATGATGAAGTTCATTATTATTATAAATATGACTCGAAAAAGTTTTGATTTCACGATTCAAAACAGGTAAACAAATGAACGCTTTAATTATAAGAAATAGGATAACTTTTTCTTTTTATATTTATTTTTTATTTAAATAATAAAACATAATGTTTACAAAACTAAATGTACTATATTTAAAACGTCCGCCACTAGCACCAGCAGCCTACAGCAGCTCCAACTCCTAGGTACCAACATCGAGTGGGCCAACTCGGTGATGCACCTGGGATACCACATAGATCGCCGGCTTTACGTGAGGCCTCAAGTTGAACACGCCGTCCACCAAATCAAGGCGGCGAGGGCGCTCCTGAGACCCGTGCTTACATAAAAATTACCACTCCGGACCAAACTCATGATCTACAAGACGTACCTGCGCTCCCGCCTGACTTATGCGGCGCCTGCGTGGGCCGTCTTGGCCTCCACGACCAACCCGTAGAGACTCCAGGCACAACCAAACGTTGCCCTGCGTGCAATCACCGGTGCACACTACCTGACGAGGAACACCACCATAGCCATGGACCTGGGGGTTAAGAGCGTTGAAGATTTCGTGCGGCGCTGTCACCTTTGACCGGGCAAACAACGGTCTACACGAACATCTCCGTGAACTCGTCCTCACCTACGACCGATCACCGATTCATCCGCCAGCAGCTCTGAAGACGATGTCGGAGACTAAAAACGGACTGGGCTGCCGGTGACGTTACGATCGGCAGTCATAAAGAGGGAGTCCTCAATATCAGTGATATCACAACGAAATTTAAGAAATTGCTGGATATCATACTGTTTAAATACAATTCAGATAACCATATAAGTTATTTTACTATCCTCAGATAAATTCAGAAGTGGAAGTGGATTAATCAGTCATGTGATAGGTCTCCGAGTTACGAAGGTTTTTATATTATTTTTCAGACTTTCAGACTAAGAACCAAAAATAAATATATTAAAAATAATTATTCCTCTCTCAGCACTTATTCATTATATTTCTGATCAATGATAGATGAGTGATCATTTATAAAAAAAATACGTGTCCTGAATTCCCATAATCTCAGAATTAAGAGGTCGTAAGTGGAAAGAAAACTTTTTTTATTTTGTAAGTTTTGAAATATCAACGTGTTTTACTTGAAAAAAAATTATCTTTTTCGACCCCTAGTTGATAGGACTTAATTCGTTGAAAAAGATCCCTAGTATAACCCCTTTGAAGGAATGGGTCGAATTACCAAGCACCCTGTATAGCAGCTGAGCGGGATGGCCCATCTTAAGGGGGAACCATTCGGGTCCGCTACAAAACGCACAACTTAAGATTGTTCGTCTTATTTTTAATTAAATCCCACTTATTACATTATAACTGTATAAGTTTGGATGTATGGATGTAGCAGTGGCGTGCACAGAACTTTTTGCTGGAAAAGCAAGCAATTGGTCAAGAAGAACAATAAAAAAAATGTGAAAAAATTTAAATATCACTTTGAAAAAAATTGTTTGTATTGGAATTTTTCACTCTAGGGTAGACATTGTCTACCCTGGCGTCATACAATTTTTTTTTTTCAAAGTGATATTTAAATTTTTTCATATTTTTTTATTGTTATTCTTGACCAATTGCTTGCTTTTCCAGCAAAAAGTTCTGTGCACGCCACTATGTATGTATATTTGTTTTTCCTTCACGCCGTAACTGCTGAATCAATTGGGCTGAAACTTTAAGGCTACTTTTTATCAAATCAGTAATCAAAATTTACTTCGTTCGGAAACGTGGCTTGGCATTCGACCTCACCAAAGCCAAAGACATTTATTCAGAGTTTAGCAGTCAGGATAACTACGTACTAAAAAATGAATGGTCCGGAAAATATTTACAGATTCGATAGGACTATAAAAAACTTAATTAACGTGTGCGAAGCCACCGGCAAAAGCAAGTTTGTGGTTATTATGGTATTTCATGGACACGGTTTTTTGACAGTTAGGCTTTTCGGGCAACATTTTATTATTTAGACATTTACTAAGAGTGGCATAATATTGGGGAGGCCTATGTCCAGCAGTGGACGAATACGGATGGACGGATGGACATTTACTGTCGACTGAAGCCTCGTTTCCGGATCGCATTGATAAATCCAAGATTCATCATGAGCAATCGTGTCACTGCACCATTCCGCGCGGGTCTACTTCTGAGCAGTGGTGAAGTTGAGCGCGAAACTATCCTCCTCACGAGAAGGTGTTCGTGTAGAATCTCGTGAATGCTTCCCGATCCAATCTGCAATATGTGCTGAAACTCTTTATACGTAATTTGACTATTCTCTTGAATTAAATTTTTCGATGCTAGCACGTTTCTTTATGTAACAGCCGTCAAAGAGCGACCACTTCTTTCTGTATCCCTCAAAGTTAGACGAATGAGCTTATAATTATTTAAGATACACGTGCGGAAAGTAAGTAAAGTAATGAGTGTTTTCATTGGCACGCATTCGGATAAAAACCTTTTACGCTCAAGTACGGGTATCTTACAACATTTTTCAATGCATTTTGCGAGGAAATACAACAAAAAATAAGTATAATAAAGGAAGTAATTTTATTTCACCAAAGCCTATTTACAACAAAATGGCGTGCTTTCTTTGCAGAGCGCGCGTTTCATACAGTTTTTTCTTTCTTGAGGCAAAGGTACAGTATACATACAGCCAATAATGTGAAAAATATTTTTGTTTGCGGAAACAAAACACGTATTTTTAAATGAGATAATCAAGAATCTTATGTGTTATGGTGTTTATCATCATTCAATTATTGCTAGAGCGCGCATACTTATAAATAATTGTTTTTTTTTTGGACAGCAAAACCTCCTTGCATCTTTGTAATTTTTTAAATTTTATGACTTGCACCATGCACCACAGAGTCAAAAACTTAAAAAAATTACTTTATTTCACGCGTGAAATAAAGGATTTCAGTACTGTTTTATTTCACGCGTGAAATAAAGAGTCGGTTTCCGCATAATTTTGTTACACAAAAAAGAAAACTTTACGAGCAACTGCATTGAAAAATTCGTTATACTAGTGGCACTAGGTTGCCTTAGAAGTGTTTTTATCCTTAAATGGCATTTGAAGTCTTATTATACGATTCGTCCGGCTTTAAACGACATTTGAAATCTTAAAAAATCACAACGCGAAAATGTTCCCAACGCAAATTCATTTTTTAATGAGACACGATAGATCTATTTATTTCGTAAATGAGTGAAATTTTGAAATTGGAACGTTCGTATTTTTACTTTTAAATAATTGTATTTTCCAAATAAATAATAGCTGGTCAGTGTCTCAAACAAAAAAAGTTTATTCACAAAACCTATTGCGTGGCCTGCATGGTATATGTTGGTTTTAAGGTTGTGCGCCTATTGATTTACAAGGTAATGCATAAAATAGCAAAGTTTTGCAAGAAAAGCCTTATTCACATTAAACAATGTTCGCAAAACGCTATAAATCACTTTTATTTAATATCTTTTATTCAAAAATAAGAAGTGCGTTTCGTAGCGGACACGAATGGTTCCACTTTAAACTTATTATCTAAAAATGACATACTCTTCCTTTAGAAGTTTATTGTAAAATATTATGTCCAACGAAAGAGGTACTAACTTTGGCCATGCTGACTTTTGGAAAAGCTAATTTCTGTTTATATTGGGTTTTCATAAAGTGGGGCCCATCGAGCTTCGAGAAAGTACAAATATTGTGTAAATTGCGGCATATCTAAAAACTTGGTAAATAAATTGACAAGGAACCGTTAATAAATTGATTTCCTTGAATTTGTCTCTTAAATAATCCCGATGCTTAATGTTGTATATAGGTACAGCCCGAATAGCTCTCTTTTGTAAAATTAACTGCTTTTATATCAGCGACCCTACCCCACAGCAGCATGAGCATACAATATGACATAACTATACTAACCTAGCAGTATATACATCATTAAGTTGCCTCCCGAACGATCCTATAAATATGTCGATATCTTTCAATATTATAAACCGTAAGGAACGCATTTCCACTGCATTTTTGGTGTTCGAAAATCAATACGGGCAATTTTTTATTTCCCTTCTTACCACTAACTACTGCAATACAGTGGCGGTTTTCCAAGGGAGGCAACGTAGGCAGCGCCTCACCTTAAAAAAACCCGACTACTTACTATGCATACCTGCTAGGTACCTACATCATAAATAAACAAACTTAGTGTACTCTACAATGATTTTCTATTGAATAAACTATAGTATAAAAACTACTCCAAAATAGGATATCCCGAGTCCCGAGCATTGAGGCACCGAGAAACCCTTTTTATTTCGCCACGCGACCGTCCTTCCGCGGCTTATATGCACGTGATGAGTCGCAAACTCTCAGCGCAAGCAAGCGCCTCAAAACAATTCAAATTATAAGAGCAACGAAGGATTACCAAGTTAACGAGTCAAATTACGAGAATCTTATTAGGTTGCAATAGAGTCGCTTTTTGATGAGTTCGGTTGAATAATTGTCTTGGTACAATAGATGAGAGGCGCTAATGGCTCGGCGCCTCAAAAGGGAAACAGATATATTCGTTGCATTAGGTGGAATGAGATGACATGCGTTACGCGGGACGGTCCACAAGGCCATAGGTATACTGTGACGAGGAGCTCTGCCTGCCTTCATCCAGTGTCGCCGATTTAGCATTTTATATGCTAAATTTGGCAGATTTTGCACTGGTATAGCATTTATTTTTTCCCGTGTATACCACTTTTTTTGGCATATTTTTAGGGTTTCGTAGTACCTAAAAGGTACAAAAGGAACCTTATGGTGAGACTCCGTTGTCCGTCCGTCCGTTCGTATGTCACAGCCTCATAACTTTAGCATCGTTAAAGATAAATACGTGAAATTTGGCAAAAAAATAGCATTAAAAAAAAATTAAAATTTTGTAATTGTTCAAAATATTTCCAAAACAAAAGTGAGAAAAATAAAAAATTTTAAAAAGATTTTAAAAGATATTAAAAAGCTGATTATAAAAATATATACTTTCACTGTATTTGCTGGCACTGGTTTTCAAATTCAAATTCAAATTCAAATAGTTTATTTTGCAAGTTCAATGATCACCAACCGAGCCCCCAGCACGAATCCAGGCGGCCGACCAAATCCCATCCTATATACTACATACTAATAGGTTACATATATAAATACATGCCTACCTCCGCCCATTCGATTAGTCTTGCTAAGAAGAAGGGCAAGAAACTTAGCAAGATCATGTCTTTTTTTTCAACATAAAACTTATACTATACGAGACTATACGAGTTTCGAGAAATATGTATGCCCCCCCCCCTTATTTTCGAAACTAGTAGATCGAAAAATATGAAAAAAATGACAATTATATATCGTAGCTGACCAATTACAGGAAAACTATAGTAATTAAAAAAAAAATTATAAAAATACAACATTGGTATCAAATTTTAGGTATTAAAAAGCTGATTATAAAAATATATACTTTTACTATATTTACTTGCACTGGTTTCGAGAAATCTTTAAAAAAACGAAAATATGTATATCTCCAAAACTGATGGACCAAAAAATATGAAAAAAATCATGGTAATATGTGTTTACGTAAAGATTACAGGAAAAATAAAGCGGTTGAGAAATTCACGAAAAATAATGACAAAATTAAATTTATCATCCACAATACGGAACCCTAGGTATGCGAGTCTGACTCGCACTTGGCCGGTTTTTTCCTATTGGCGATGGTGCCTCAGTCAGTTTTGAGGGCCAAAGCCGCCACTGCTGCAATAGTAACAAAAGCAAATAAATTACCTGTATTACTACTAGTAGAAGGATTGGTAGTGACACGGGTAAGAATAAAAATAAATGAGCAGTCGTTATTTTACCCTCTTTTACACCTGAGTCGTATTTTCTTCTAATCCATCACCCACATACGAGTATAAGTTATTTATGTAATAAATTGAAACACATGTCATCGTACGAACTATATCTTAACCTACTAATTCTATTGCTGAATCAATTTTTTTCTATTCTTGAAACATTTATTTAAATATATTATTGAATTCTTTGCTTCTATTTTTGTACCATTTTAATATATAATTGAATCCTTTTTATCTATTTTTATCCATTTTTATATATTGTTAAACTCTTGGTACATATTTAGAATCATTTTAATCCAATTTGAGAATTAAATAAAAAGCTGTGTATTGAATTTATTGAAGGAGGAACTATAATTATATTAGTGTCCTTTTAAAATATACAGATAGCTAATAAATTCATGTTTGCATGTAAATACTTTATTGCACAAATAAATAATACACAAAAACAAACTTTCTGCTCAATGTCTCTACAGTCGATGAGATAACTTTTCATCATTCAGGAAGTGCACAGTTCATAAAAACATGTCTGCTAAAAAATTCAGATTCAGTAGTGAAAAACTCTTCAACTTCTCTTTTTGAATGAATTCCTCTGGAAAACACGGTTATTGAGTACATCATTTTTTTATCTGCTGGCTTTTCGTACATGAGGAAATAGTTTTCATTTACAGTTCTTATCACTACAGGTTTAATTCGATACGGGCTGTCTACATAGGCACACGTGCAATCACAATTTAAAGCTTCTGTCACATGTATTGCATTATTTATTTCGAGCGCAACTTTTTCATATCTTCTAGTGATTCCATCATCTGGCATGAGAGACCAAGACAAAATCCCATGATCCCAGTATCTACTCTCACAATTATCCGTGCACTTGATAGGTGACCTATCGTTTGTAATAGTATAGTTAATGCACAACTTTCCTACTAAAATTGGTTCAAAAGTAGCGACTGGAAACCAACCAGTACCTCCGTATATTCTGAAGTAAGTTTCATCTCTCCCCACTGTTGTAGCAGAAAAGAGTATAAATGATATGAGCCACATAACTTCGTTGAATGCCAGTAAGTGAATGACGGAATGCGATATTATTATAAATATTGCCAGAGAGGCTTGTGATTAGTATTCAATATACAAAGATAAACATATCAGCGTTATAAAAGCAAAAGAATAAACGTTATTCCAAAAAGTTGTGAAGAATTTTTGTATATGAGACAATTGTACAATTGTTAACATTGATAAATAATTTTCGTTTCATATACTAGGTGACTTTTAACCAAACGCTGATTATTTAGGAAGTTATTAACCTCTAATCTGCCATGGCTTTCATAGCCAATGGTCATTACATAAACCAGTATAACAGTCGGTTTTTCATATATTTTATTTATAAGATTTGAAAATATAAAAAATACAGTGGTCAAGCACGGATCACAGTGAGCGAGCGAACATTAAAATTGGATTTTAAATGAATAATAGTGAAAAACTTTACAAAAAATTATGGTCATAATCTTTATATTTTATTTTATTTTACTTAAGTCTGCATAGTTTAGCCTTCCGGCTCTGCTCGAGTTTATTCAATGTTTGGCGTCTCTTCCCAGCGTCATCCGAAAATGTCTCTATTGCTAAAGTTATTTCTCTTAAACGGTACGTTTAAAAATTATGAAAAAAAATATGCATTGTTATTTATTAATTATATATGTATGCTTATTATATTTCTTATCTATTGTTCAATGTTTATATTATACGAGTATATAAAAATAGTATTGTCTTGAGTCTTAAGTTGTATATGCTTGCCACCAACCTGTTCAGTATTATCTTTCACTACAATACTGGTTGGTTGGAAGAAACCTCTTATTTTTTTCTTATATATTTTTTCATGTTAGTTTAATTTCTGTGTGCAATACAGGATAAAATCTTCTCAACATGTGATAAATAAGTATACAACTGCCAATAGCTACGCAACTACTTAGTTTAAGTTATAGTGGACCGCCGACATCAACTCTAGTTTACGAAAGCAGGAAAAGTTTAAACACATAGTGTGTCTGTGTATACTAAAAATACATATACACACGCAGACAAAACTTACAAACATTTAGTCACAAAATAGATATGCGGGTGTGCGCGTCTGTTTTCGTTTGTTGCATGAAGCCGGTAGCGACTGTATGTATCTATTTTGTGCTTTAGTGCCTTCTCGAACAAAGAACGAGAGGCTTACGAATGAGAGACTGGCTTCAGACCGACTGAACTACTGCTGTGCTACCAGGTTTCTATGATTAAATAAACAAACCAAAACTTAAGGTCATCACGTATTTAATTTTTTCTATCAAAATAGGAATAATCAGATAAACATCTTTATTTGACTAGTATTTTATTCTAAAAAAAGGCTAGAGAAAAAAACATCAATCATTATTTAAAATATAAGGTGAAATTAATCAACCACCCACATTCTTATGGGAGGTTCAGCAGATGGTAGAGACCACACATGTGAATTTTCAGATGGATCAGATGAAGTAATGGCAGGTCAAGTGACTGTGTGAATAAAATTTTGATTTAGCTGTGTGGGTGGACATCATGTGTGTATAGCTTTGGATTCATTCATTGTGGCACCCACAGAACAGGATCTAAATTTCACTCACATGTTAATACGATTCTAGACGTCACGTGACCTACCATTACTTTATTTGATCCACTTGAAACTTCTCGTGTTTAGTCTCTATCACCTATTGACCCCACCAAAGGAATTCAGGTTATTGATTAAATTTGAGGTATAATAAAAATATATCTACAAGACCTAAAATCATTAAAAATTTATTAAAAAAGCTCTGAATAACTTACCTATTGCCTTACCTTACCTTACCTTACCTAAGCTTACAAACTTATAAGAATTTATTGTATGAGATTACCAGTTGTTTATTAAATAAAAATACATTTTTCTTTTTATCCACTCAACACCTTTATCATATTCGTTTCTAACCCATCGACTGCAGAAGTTTTTGAATTTTCTTAGTCCATCTGGAATCCCATTTTTAAAACCGTTTAACCCAATATGGTATCCATCTCTTACCTTATCTGTTAGCTGATTAATCTTATAATTGAATCCAAGTTTGAACCCTTTCATTCTATTTTTGAACCCTTTATATCCATTTTGAAACTTGTTTAAAAAACTATCTGTTGAATTTGTTAAAGAAGGAGTAACGTTTAAAAATTTGCTCTTGGGATTCGTTGAAAGTAGAGTTACATAAAAAATGTTTGCAGATGAGTTACGGGATTCAGAGACATTTGTTTCTGTTGCTCTTTTTGTTAAAGAAGCAGTAACATTTAAAAATTTGCCCGTG
Organism: Ypsolopha sequella; assembly: GCA_934047225.1. Taxonomy (NCBI): domain Eukaryota; kingdom Metazoa; phylum Arthropoda; class Insecta; order Lepidoptera; family Ypsolophidae; genus Ypsolopha; species Ypsolopha sequella. The sequence continues at coordinate 1,759,765 of OW204002.1, read as the reverse complement.
GGATCCATTGAAAGTAGAGTTACGTTAACATTTTCTGCAGATGAGTTACGGGATTCAATGACATTTGTTTTTGTTGCTGTTGTTGTTAAAGAAGCAGTGTCGTTTAAAAATTTGCCCGTGGGATCCGTTGGAAGTAGAGTTACGTTAACATATTCTGCAGATGAGTTACGGGATTCAATGACATTTGTTTCTGTTGCTGTTGTCTCTGTAGTCAGTGAGTAAATTTTGTGTCATTCAATAAATTGACAGTTTATGAAAACATGTCTTCCTATGAATTCAGGATTAACTGCCATAAAATCTTCTAATTCTCTTTTGGTAGGAATTCCTCTTGAAAACACGGTTATTGTATACAAGAACTTTTCATCTGCTGGTTTTTCATACATGAGGAAATAGTTTTCATCTACTGGTTTTATGACTACAGGTTTAATTTTGAATGGACTGTCTTCATAGGCACATGTGCAATTTCGGTTTAAAGCTTTATGTACATCCTCTTCTTTCTTTATTTCGAGAACGACTTTTTCATATCGCCTTATGATTCCATCTTCAGGTATGAGAGACCAAGACAAAATCGCATGATCCCAGTATTCACTCTCACAACTATCCATGCACTTGACTGGTGATCTATCGTTTGTTATAGTATAGTTGTAACACAACCTTCCTACTGAAGCAGGTTCGAAGGTTGCTACTGGAAACCAACCTGAACCTCCGTATAATCTGAAGTACATTTCGTCGCTTTTTACAGTTACAGAACAAAAAAATACAAGTAATAACCACCACATAACTTCGATGAATGTCCGAAGCAGAATAATGGATGTTGAGCTGTTATTAATATAATTTGTGTAAGATATGATATAATTTATTATTCAATACAGGCAAACAATCAAGCGGTAATAGTCGCAATAGGATGTTTAAGTATAATTATTGATAACATCTGCTCTTTTGTCAGACAAAGATTCTCCAGTTTTTAAAATTTAGGCTTTTTAATTATTTTGGATATAATAATAATAAAATTTGTGGCCAAATTAAACCGTTATTAATAGTTATTTATTACTCTCACAAAAACACTAAACACACAAAATAAACTTGGAAATTGTTTTGGTTAGTCTTTTACTTCAGTAATCCATTTCATACTGCATATATTTCAATTCCATAAGAAGATCTTTATTTTCAGCGGATTTTGTAGTATGAGTATTGAGATTTTCGATATTTACAGAAGTATTATTGAAGCATCTCAAATATCTATAACGTCTGTCTTGGAACTCTTCTATCGACGTTAAAAAAATCCATAAATTTTTTTCGTCTATTACTCCCTTGTGCATTACAGTCGTTCTGAAATCATTATTTTTGCCGTAAAATTCTAAGAAACTTTTCACAGGTTTTTCGTAAATAAGAAAAAAGTTTTCCGTTCCCGGTATACCGGTAATATCATTAACTGTACGAATAACGATTGGTATTTGTAGTTTTTTGCTGCCAACTTTATGACACATACAGTCACTATTCAGTGCTGCATCGACATGTTGAAAACTGTTTACAGCAAGAAAAATCGTTGTAATTTCTTTATATTTACCATCGACTAGTGTCCCCCAAGTCAAAGTAGATAGATCTGAGTTTTTAAACATGCAGGTTTCATCGCATATCAGTTCTGTGTATTCTCTCCTTATTGTGTAATTATGACACACTTTGTTATAAACAGTCGTAACTGGTTCAAACGTAGCTACATGATACCAATCACTTCCTTTTATATCTTGAAAAAGATCACCTTTTATAGACAAAAATATCACAAAAAGTAAAAAGAAAACTGCTTCAACATGCATATCGTTTCGGTAAGATATGTATACTGAGAATAATCCATATTGTTCAATGTTTATATTCCCAATAAGTAATTCATTTGAATGAAGTGATCTAATCTTATATGATGTCAGCCGTACATAACAATCGAATTCTGTTGATAAATATTTAATCTACACCAAATAAACAAAACTTTTTATTTTTAAGGCGTCGTGTTTATTGTTTTATACCTACGATAGTTTTCTCTCACGTTTAGACAAAAATATTTGGTGAAACATGTGTGTTACAGTAGCAACCTAGATACTCTTTTGGAGCTACACGACTATATCATTCTACTGTACATTATGTTATGAAGCGAAAGTTGATATATTAGAGTTAGCTTGGGTATGATAAAACCGTTCAAGTTCAAGAGGGTTCCGTACCCTTATCACACATAACTTTAGTAGACTTAAATGATTTTAACAAAATATACCAACTTATCATTACGAAACAAATTAATGTATGAAACGAAACTGCAAAATTGAATCGGAATATAAAATATTGGTTTTAAATTATTCCTTCACTTGTGCCAAAAGATCTCCTTTCGTACCAAATTTCAAAATTGTGGATCTCTGGGAAGTATAAGTTTTGATGATCAGTGGGTGAGTGTGGATTTTTTTTTATTTTGAAATTGCTGTTTGTAAAGTCGTATATTTTTATAGCGTTAAGCTGGAAATTTGCGTTTTGTACATAAATGTGACATTAGATAAGATAAAAACATTATTCAACGCCTGAAAAAAATATAGATTTAAAGTTTTAAATATAGCAAATAATAAAAATCCTTAATATATAATAATTTGTGACACAGAGGTTGAAAGTGCGCTGGTTTATCATATGCCACAGAAGAATCTGTGACACTGATATTCTGCCAGTGTGGGGTTATAAACCCCAGCCTTCGCTATTAATTTCAACTTAATACCTCAGATAGATGGACAGGAATGATCCCATTGGGGTATTGTAATTTTAAGTCTTTTGAAATATTTGTATGCCTTTACGGCGGAACATAGCGCACTACTTTTGTAAAACCATCTTTTTCTTAGCTATGTTGGACAAATAAATGCTTTGATTTGATTTAATCTAATTTTCCTAATAAGGTACGGAATTCTAAGTCGGACTTGCACACCGAGAGTTTCATAAACCGTACACGTTAATAATATAATATTCATAATTAAAGTATTTATGAAATAATTATATATAATTTTTTGCGAATATCACAGTAGTTTTTTTGGTTTATGTAACAAATTCCCAAAAAAATATTTTAAAATCCATTTTAGTGATACCTCACATGCTGATGCTGATTTTTTTATAATAAACATTTCACCTATTTTTTTTGAAATTTTAGATTTTCGAAACGTCGGGTGTCCTCTTTTCGTAAAAAAAGGTAAAAATTGATCGCGGTAGACCCGATTATATATATTATAATGTGTACGAAACGCGAGAGTTTAAAGTTATATATTTCACCTTCCTTCGACGCACAGCGGCTTTGCTATTGGAACTCGGAAACCAACTTCAAGGTTTATTTTTCCATACAGATCTTAAGAGCGGTTTTCAGCCGGATTGTAAAAAAACCGCCTTTTTCTAATTAATCTAAACAGAACACTGAAATCAAAATTCACTTAATAAATTATTATTTAACAAAACCTTATTAACTATGTTATTGTGTTTGCTGCCATCGCAAAGCTTCCATTGGTTTCTAAAAATCCGAATTTCAAAATTATTAAATTTAAAATTTTTGAAATGTCTTAAATTGTTTCTTGCTTTGAGTATTTATTTTAAACATTAATCTTAAGCCGCTTTAAAGAAAACTTTAAAAATCATTCCAAAAAGCATCATTTTTTAAATAAAATCCATTTAATTTTAGTCAGATTTTCACTAGTTTATCCAATAAGATAAACTGGTATGCAACGACAAGATCTGGAAAAACACGTATTTTAGTTTTACATTGATCAGTTACCTATGTAGTTCACTAAACGTAAACATAATATTTATGTAAAATCTCTTTAAATTTAAAAAGACAAAGATATTGTTGCGAATAAACCCTTGAATTATATGACGATCAAATAAGATTTTACACGGTCACTATAAACATTATAAAGTGTACGGTACACCGTGTTTACTTTTTATATAAAGAGTACGGGACACCGTGTTAACTTTTTATATAAAGAGTACGGGACACCGTGTTCACTTTTATATAAAGAGTACGGGACACCGTGTTCACTTTTTATATAAAGAGTACGGGACACCGTGTTCACTTTTTATATAAAGAGTACGGGACACCGTGTTCACTTTTATATAAAGAGTACGGGACACCGTGTTCACTTTTATATAAAGAGTACGGGACACCGTGTTCACTTTTTATATAAAGAGTACGGGACACCGTGTTCACTTTTATATAAAGAGTACGGGACACCGTGTTCACTTTTTATATAAAGAGTACGGGACACCGTGTTCACTTTTATATAAAGAGTACGGGACACCGTGTTCACTTTTATATAAAGAGTACGGGACACCGTGTTCACTTTTTATATAAAGAGTACGCGACAACGTGTTCACTTTTTATATAAACAGTACGGTACACCGTGTTTACTTTTTATATAAAGAGTACGGGACACCGTGTTCACTTTTTATATAAAGAGTACGGGACATCGTGATCACTTTTTATATAAAGAGCACGGGACACCGTGTTCACTTTTTATATAAAGAGTACGGGACACCGTGTTCACTTTTTATATAAACAGTACGGTACACCGTGTTTACTTTTTATATAAAGAGTACGGGACACCGTGTTCACTTTTTATATAAAGAGTACGGGACACCGTGTTCACTTTTTATATAAAGAGTACGGGACACCGTGTTCACTTTTATATAAAGAGTACGGGACACCGTGTTCACTTTTATATAAAGAGTACGGGACACCGTGTTCACTTTTTATATAAAGAGTACGGGACACCGTGTTCACTTTTATATAAAGAGTACGGGACACCGTGTTCACTTTTTATATAAAGAGTACGGGACACCGTGTTCACTTTTATATAAAGAGTACGGGACACCGTGTTCACTTTTATATAAAGAGTACGGTACACCGTGTTCACTTTTTATATAAAGAGTACGCGACAACGTGTTCACTTTTTATATAAACAGTACGGTACACCGTGTTTACTTTTTATATAAAGAGTACGGGACACCGTGTTCACTTTTTATATAAAGAGTACGGGACATCGTGATCACTTTTTATATAAAGAGCACGGGACACCGTGTTCACTTTTTATATAAAGAGTACGGGACACCGTGTTCACTTTTTATATAAACAGTACGGTACACCGTGTTTACTTTTTATATAAAGAGTACGGGACACCGTGTTCACTTTTTATATAAAGAGTACGGGACACCGTGTTCACTTTTTATATAAAGAGTACGGGACACCGTGTTCACTTTTTATATAAAGAGTACGGGACTCCGTGTTCACTTTTATATAAAGAGTACGGGACACCGTGTTCACTTTTTATATAAAGAGTACGGGACACCGTGTTCACTTTTATATAAAGAGTACGGGACACTGTGTTCACTTTTTATATAAAGAGTACGGGACACCGTGTTCACTTTTATATAAAGAGTACGGGACACCGTGTTCACTTTTTATATAAAGAGTACGGGACACCGTGTTCACTTTTATATAAAGAGTACGGGACACCGTGTTCACTTTTATATAAAGAGTACGGGACACCGTGTTTACTTTTTATATAAAGAGTACGGGACACCGTGTTCACTTTTATATAAAGAGTACGGGACACCGTGTTCACTTTTTATATAAACAGTACGGTACACCGTGTTCACTTTTTATATAAAGAGTACGGGACAACGTGTTCACTTTTTATATAAACAGTACGGTACACCGTGTTTACTTTTTATATAAAGAGTACGGGACACCGTGTTCACTTTTTATATAAAGAGTACGGGACATCGTGATCACTTTTTATATAAACAGTACGGTACACCGTGTTCACTTTTTATATAAAGAGTACGGGACACCGTGTTCACTTTTTATTTATACAGTACGGTACACCGTGTTTACTTTTTATATAAAGAGTACGGGACACCGTGTTCACTTTTTATATAAAGAGTACGGGACACCGTGTTCACTTTTTATATAAAGAGTACGGTACACCGTGTTCACTTTTTATATAAAGAGTACGGGACAACGTGTTCACTTTTTATATAAACAGTACGGTACACCGTGTTTACTTTTTATATAAAGAGTACGGGACACCGTGTTCACTTTTTATATAAAGAGTACGGGACATCGTGATCACTTTTTATATAAAGAGCACGGGACACCGTGTTCACTTTTTATATAAACAGTACGGTACACCGTGTTTACTTTTTATATAAAGAGTACGGGATACCGTTTTCACTTTTTATATAAAGAGTACGGTACACCGTGTTCACTTTTTATATAAAGAGTACGGGACAACGTGTTCACTTTTTATATAAACAGTACGGTACACCGTGTTTACTTTTTATATAAAGAGTACGGGACACCGTGTTCACTTTTTATATAAAGAGTACGGGACATCGTGTTCACTTTTTATATAAAGAGTACGAGACACCGTGTTCACTTTTTATATAAACAGTACGGTACACCGTGTTTACTTTTTATATAAAGAGTACGGGACACTGTGTTCACTTTTTATATAAAGAGTACGGGACACCGTGTTCACTTTTTATATAAAGAGTACGGGACAACGTGTTCACTTTTTATATTTTCCCAAATTTTCGGCAGACCGCGAGTAGATGGCTTCAAACTGTCGAATATTTCGATCCCAGTGATTGGGTTTTTGGAAGAGGAAGGCTCGTAAAACATCGTGTGGTTTTCGTATGGACATCGTATAGGCCGGTAGATGGAGAAATTCCAGTCGTGTCGCATACCGACTAATCACGGTCAGTGCCGTACTCTTAATAATGACATTATTAATGATGACAGTAAGCTGCAAAATTATTCCACAAATTAAAAGCTTTTTCGGTTTTGAAGAAAAGTGACTGATAGTTTTTTTTATCACATGGTTACCATAGAGTCGTAGTAACTTTTATACACCTTCATTACACCTTGATTATTCTACAACCATTTCCCATATATGAAAAGCTATCCCTTTTTAAAAAGGATAATATTAAAATCATTAAAATAACCATAAAATTATCAAGTTATTCTAGTTATGGCGGAAAGCACGGTGTTGATAAGGATCGATTTTGACCATATCGTTTTTTTTTTTTTTTCACTTTTATATAGACATAGAGTTGGCAACGCAAGGGAAACTCTTAATGACTGCCCAATGTTTTTGAAATAGCTTATTATCGCTTGTTATAATTTTCATAAACATCGAATCTTTTAATATGTATCTAAATATATACTAATAACAAAAGTAGTAAAAAGGTTATTGTCTGTACATTGAATATAAATGCGAAATTTTAAATGAAATGGTTTATTCATTTCATATTAATTAGGCCAAAACTACAATTTTTTGTCAACAGTTTGTCTATCAAATTTTTTATGTAATTTTCTATGTTTTAACTCGAGAACCAATCGACGTATTTGGATGTGGTTTTTTTTAAGTTCCGTACTACCTAAAAGGTATAAAAGGAACCTTATGCTGAGACTCCATTGTCCGTCCGTCCATATGTAACAGTCTCATAACTTTAGCACCGTTAATGATGAAGACATAATTTTGACACAAAAATATCAGCAATTTGCCCACATATTACGGTGTAAAAAATATATAAAAATTTGAAATTGTTCAAAATATTTCCAAAACAAAAGTGAGAAAAATAAAAAATATTATTCTAAAAATAGATAAAATAGATAAAAAGCTGATTGTAAAAATATATACTGTTACTATATTTCCTGGCACTGGTTTCGAGAAATCTTTAAAAAACACGAAAATTTGTATGTCGTCCACCCCCCTCCCTTATCTCCGAAACTGGTAAACCAAAAAATGTGAAAAAAATGTCAATTATAGATCATAGCTGGTCAATTACAGGAAAACTATAGAGATTAAAAAAAATTACCACAAACGAGAAATATAAAAGAAGAAGTAAAATAAATAAAAAAATATTAAAAAAAATAAAACGGTTGAGAAAAAATCACGAAAAAATATGACAAAATAAAATTTATCATCCACAATACTGAACCTTAGGTACGCGAGTGTAACTCGCACTTGGCCGGTTCTTTTTGTTAATATTGTAGTGACCCTGGTCAACATTAAGGCTATAAGTGGTTGAATAAACGTGGGCAGAGACGCGAGCGAAAGGCTAGTAATATATAAATACATAAATACACGTTTGGAGTAACGTTGAGGACGAAGTTATTTGCAAAAATTTTATGACTGAACGGTGGCTTTGGTAGGAAGACTGTTTTCTTATCTCAAGATCCTGCCGTTAGAATATGTACAAATCGCCAGTGAAAAGCAAAAAATTCTAACAACACCCCTGACACCACACCACTGATCGTTTCACCAAATCCTTCACGGTCAATGCTGTTCGACTCTGGAATAAACTTTCGCAAACCCTCAAAGATCTTTCTTCTGTGTCCTCTTTAACCTTTAACTGACGTGGTATACGTCTCACAGACGTGATTACTATTGTTATTACAATATCTTTTTAAATACACGACGCGTGGCGCTACCCCTCCCTCTACCTTCCCCTCTTACCATCTTCTTACCGCCAGTCACGGCCTCGAGTGCGTCGAGTGAACACGTTATCACGCAGAAGCAATCGCCGTCTGACAGACGTTAGCACGGTGTTTATGTACAAATCTTTGCACGTCTCTTGGTCGTGACCTCTGTGTTTACGTTGATATGCTCATAGTGTCTAATTGACGTGACCAGGTCCAGGAACGCGGAAAACATGTGCGGTTTGACCCAGTCGCCTAAAAAGAAGGACAAAGTACTGTTGCTATCATTGCAAAAAGCCAATGTGCCTTACTTGCTGCCTTCAAGTATGCAATGACTGTAAGCTACGACAGTAAAAAAATACCAAATTTGTGCCTTGTCATTATTTTTATTATTAGAGTAAGGATTTTAGTTTTTGTTGTTTTTCAATTATAATTTATAGAAGTAACGATTGTTTGAGTTAATTTTTCGATTTATACAAAAGTTTTTTTTTTATAAAGGCTGAACTAAGTTCCTAAATTCAACTAAGTTAATTTTGTGACTTCATAAATAAATGTTAATAATTATTAAAATAAAGATGGCAGTTTTATTTTTGTTTGTAATTCAATTACCAAAATATATAATCATCTATTTGTGAAACTCATACAGTTGGTATTGTTTGGTAAAATTAATTTAATTTACATTAATATTTTTACGTCTGTGAGACGGTACCTCAGCGTTACAGTTACATTTAGACCACGTCGTCAGCCAAAGGTTAAGATACAACTTGAAAAAATTTTACCTCTCCTCTCTCCGAGTGACTAACTGAATAAGCTACTATTTGTTTGTTTGTATATATCTATCTGTGTATTTATGTATTTATTTATACGTATATTTATATTTTTATGTTTAGGTTATAACTTTAAAATAACTTTTAAATAATGTTATGCACTGATTTATATTTAAATTTCCAAGATAAAAATGATTTTATGTTTTCCCAAGGTCAACTGGAAGAAATTTCTTATAGGACTAAGTCCACCCTTGCCTTCTATCTGATCTTTGTATGTATCTTGTATAAAGTGTTCATTCATTCCTTTAAAGACAGATGATATAATATTTTTATTCCTATATTTTTAACTAATGTAAATGTGTCATTTTATGAAATTTCAGTAAACCTTACTTTTATTTTTTTATTTTATATCCCCGTATTATATTTATTTTTATTGTATTTTATTCCTTTTTTTATAATAAAAATGTGTGTTCAAAAAGTGTACCTTATCTAGCTGTATTACAAAATAAACTATTTAAAAATTCTCTAGGCAGTAAAATTAGTTCATGCATTCAGTCGGAGGTATTGATGTTTACATTTTATTTATTTGTAAACGTTGTCACCTCTTACGCTATAGTGCGTGAGTTTTCTACATGCGTAGTAAACAAGTATGATTTATTGCATTAGTTAAGAATAGCGTATCAGAGAATTGCTAGTCTTTGGTATTGTTTTAAAATTTATGCCCTCCTAAAACCTCAGCATAAGGCACAGTAAAAATATTAATAAAGTATTAATTTAATACGCTACATGACACTTGTTTGTAGCTTTGTGATATTGTCTTATGGAACGGCGCGGCGCGGCGTGCCAATTTAGGTAAAAAAAGAAAATATCAGTTTTCGTTCAATTTACGAATATTTACGTTTTATTACGATTATGAATCTATACAGTAGTGGGAAGAAAAATTTTTCTTGATCCCTCGGCGACTTCCGTGCGTCAGTCGCTCAGCGCAAAGTGCATAACTTATCTTTGTTTTTCTTTTTTAGAAGCTAAAAATTGTAAAACCATCTGGTATGTGGCAATTGACGCCAATAGTTCAGTATTAGTTAGATTTATAAAGCAAGAGTTTGAAATTTAATGCACAATTAGTCATGTACTTGTCCAACCAAGTTAAAACAGTATTTTAAGTTGGTTTTAAAAAGATCATGACTAATTGTTGACTAATTACTGAACATGACAACAGAAAATACTAAAAATGCTGCTACAGTGTTTTATCAAAAATACCAACTGCACAACAAAAAAATACTGAAATGTACACTAAAATATTGACTGTGTCATAAAAAAAAATAACAACGATGGTTAGGTATCATAGAACTACGTTTTACGACTCGCTATACTTAACCTTCTAACCTAACCGGCTCTCTTCTGCGCTGAAGGATTTTTGTGTGCAAAGTAGTATTTTTGATCTGCCAATAAAAATATCCCTTAAATTATTAAATGTTTTATTGATTGCAGTTTAAAATTATTTAAATTTCGTGGCTTCAATTGGCAATGCTCAATTGATTAAAACGGAATATACAAAATAGAAATGAAAACAATGATTTCATGTATCGCCTTAAAACCTAAAGATTTGCCGTAAACAAGAAAGCGTAGATAAGATTTATAAATACAATCTGATTTGCACTGAAGGTGGTAAAATATATATGTCATGCAATCAAGGGAAATAAAGTAGCAGCACTCGCTATATCTCGAGACTTTTATCTTTAAAACATATTTTCACTGATCAAGTTATCACAGAAATTATATATGATTCAATTACTATGAGAAGGTAGATTCTCATAAGCTAATTAAGTTTGGATAAACTTCTCTGATGAGTTGATGACCTTAGTTTTATTGAAGCTAATATTCACATAAGTTTGTGCCAATTATTATAAATTTTATTATTCTATAATTTTCCGTTTCCTTTCAATGGAATTTTTACTTTTTTAATTTTCACTCGTGTCTATTTGTACTGTGCATGTGTGCGTGGTCCAAACTACTGGGTCAAAAATTTGATAAATAATTTCACAATTCACTAACAAGAGCCCCAAGATTTTATAAACTGAATTATATTTTAAGAGTTAAGTATTTAATAAAACCTCAGTTTTTCTGTTCTCTCGCATTTTACTTCTTTGTTGTCGTGGATTTTTTTACCCTTTCATTCTAATTGCAAATGATAATTTTTAAAAATGACTAATCTGTACTTTCCACGATAGAGCACAGAAACAGTTTCACATGATATGTTTTAGGATTTACTAGAAACCGTTTCAAATTCTGTTTGTAATTTTGAATATTCGATACGTCTGAAACAGAGCTTTACCATTTGATGTTGCAGTGGTTGCTATGAATATTCCAAAATAGTAAATATCTGGGTCTATTTAATAGGTATTACTATCAAAGGAACATAAAGCTTTGGAAGATAAACCAGTATTGCTAGGTGCTGGCTGTTATATGAATATCTAATTCTGACTTTGTATTTCAATATATCAATATCAATACACCATGTTTTCAGTGTGTCTTGCTTTGACTTTATCTCACCACCAATATCAAGCACTGAATGTTTCTTGATTAACCTTCTGTTTGCAAAGGACGAATGTCTATATTTACCGATTTACGTGAAAATCAATCGTATAAAAGTTACAATTGATTGGGAAATATATTTTCTATCACCAAAGTTTATATTTGTCATCAAGTTGATGATATACTTGTCACCCACAAAATGTTTCTCAGATAAATAAAAGGTATCTCCAGGCATGAATTACCAAACTAATGTAAATTTGTATCTAAAATATAACCGCGAAGGTTATGTTTGTAAAAATCGAGTTTGGCATATTATTTTACATACATCATAGCTATCTCCGGTATTATAAAAGATATCGAAATTCCACTTGGACCATTTTGTGGAAGAAAAAAAAAGGAGCAAACTTGTTAAAATTAACATTTTGGGCCTTAGTAGATTTAAACCGTTATTCATCCGATCAACATAAGTGCAATCGCGATTTGTGAAATTAGGCCGGTAAACACTACCGCGGGTAGAAATTATATTAAACGTTGGTGGAACGCAAGCAAAAATCTAGTAATGAAAAATATATAAAATGAATGAATTTATTACTGATAAAGTTTTAATTTTTAATATTTATTTAATATTCAGCTAATATTTACTTCTAGTAAACACACACCCGATTTGTGCTACACTCTGTAATTTGTGCTACACTCTGTAATTTGTGCTACACTCTGTAATTTGTGCTACACTCTGTAATTTGTGCTACACTCTGTAATTTGTGCTACACTCTGTAATTTGTGCTACACTCTGTAATTTGTACTACACTCTGTAATTTGTACTACACTCTGTAATTTGTGCTACACTCTGTAATTTGTGCTACACTCTGTAATTTGTGCTACACTCTGTAATTTGTGCTACACTCTGTAATTTGTGCTACACTCTGTAATTTGTACTACACTCTGTAATTTGTGCTACACTCTGTAATTTGTGCTACACTCTGTAATTTGTGCTACACTCTGTAATTTGTACTACACTCTGTAATTTGTGCTACACTCTGTAATTTGTACTACACTCTGTAATTTGTGCTACACTCTGTAATTTGTACTACACTCTGTAATTTGTACTACACTCTGTAATTTGTGCTACACTCTGTAATTTGTGCTACACTCTGTTTTTTGTGCTACACTCTGTAATTTGTACTACACTCTGTAATTTGTGCTACACTCTGTAATTTGTACTACACTCTGTAATTTGTGCTACACTCTGTAATTTGTACTACACTCTGTAATTTGTGCTACACTCTGTAATTTGTACTACACTCTGTAATTTGTGCTACACTCTGTAATTTGTGCTACACTCTGTAATTTGTGCTACACTCTGTAATTTTTACTACACTCTGTAATTTGTGCTACACTCTGTAATTTGTGCTACACTCTGTAATTTGTGCTACACTCTGTAATTTGTGCTACACTCTGTAATTTGTACTACACTCTGTAATTTGTGCTACACTCTGTAATTTGTACTACACTCTGTAATTTGTGCTACACTCTGTAATTTGTACTACACTCTGTAATTTGTACTACACTCTGTAATTTGTGCTACACTCTGTAATTTGTGCTACACTCTGTTTTTTGTGCTACACTCTGTAATTTGTACTACACTCTGTAATTTGTGCTACACTCTGTAATTTGTACTACACTCTGTAATTTGTGCTATACTCTGTAATTTGTACTACACTCTGTAATTTGTGCTACACTCTGTAATTTGTGCTACACTCTGTAATTTGTACTACACTCTGTTATTTGTGCTACACTCTGTAATTTGTGCTACACTCTGTAATTTGTACTACACTCTGTAATTTGTGCTACACTCTGTAATTTGTACTACACTCTGTAATTTGTGCTACACTCTGTAATTTGTACTACACTCTGTAATTTGTGCTACACTCTGTAATTTGTGCTACACTCTGTAATTTGTGCTACACTCTGTAATTTGTGCTACACTCTGTAATTTGTACTACACTCTGTAATTTGTGCTACACTCTGTAATTTGTGCTACACTCTGTAATTTGTGCTACACTCTGTAATTTGTACTACACTCTGTAATTTGTGCTACACTCTGTAATTTGTACTACACTCTGTAATTTGTGCTACACTCTGTAATTTGTACTACACTCTGTAATTTGTACTACACTCTGTAATTTGTGCTACACTCTGTAATTTGTGCTACACTCTGTTTTTTGTGCTACACTCTGTAATTTGTACTACACTCTGTAATTTGTGCTACACTCTGTAATTTGTACTACACTCTGTAATTTGTGCTACACTCTGTAATTTGTACTACACTCTGTAATTTGTGCTACACTCTGTAATTTGTGCTACACTCTGTAATTTGTACTACACTCTGTAATTTGTGCTACACTCTGTAATTTGTGCTACACTCTGTAATTTGTGCTACACTCTGTAATTTGTACTACACTCTGTAATTTGTGCTACACTCTGTAATTTGTGCTACACTCTGTAATTTGTGCTACACTCTGTAATTTGTACTACACTCTGTAATTTGTGCTACACTCTGTAATTTGTACTACACTCTGTAATTTGTGCTACACTCTGTAATTTGTACTACACTCTGTAATTTGTGCTACACTCTGTAATTTGTACTACACTCTGTAATTTGTGCTACACTCTGTAATTTGTACTACACTCTGTAATTTGTGCTACACTCTGTAATTTGTGCTACACTCTGTAATTTGTGCTACACTCTGTAATTTGTGCTACACTCTGTAATTTGTACTACACGCAGTAATTTAACACTAACACCGTTTTATTTTTCAGCTTACTAATGAAATCATAATGGCGTAATCTAAAATAATAAAAATATAATTTAAAATTGTTTATCTCAAAACGGTTTTTTAAACACACCTTTGTGTAAACAATTAAATCAATTAAATATTTCATAATGTAAATACCTATAAATTTACTTTCATGTTGATAATAATCAGTTACAAAAAGACCCAACCTTAACATACCACGGACCACGGCAGTAGTACACAACTTGGGAAGGGCTTAGCTTCGCCTCCATAGATTACCGACTCCGGCGCACACCTAACAATCATAAGCCCTAAAAGGAGCGGTATCATTCACCAGTTATCCCAGAACCGGGTATAATTTCTGTACCATATCTCGTACAACTCCCATGTCATTACATGCCATGTATGTATTGAAACACCATAGATATCAAAGGTCATTCGTGCGGTTCTGATGGCTAGACATCGATGATTTTTCGAGTAAATTATAGGTAGGAATTTGTGCTAATATTCAAATTTGTGCTAATAATCAAATTTGTGCTAATAATAAAATTTGTGCTAATATTCAAATTTGTGCTAATAATCAAATTTGTGCTAATATTCAAATTTGTGCTAATAATCAAATTTGTGCTAATAATCAAATTTGTGCTAATAATCAAATTTGCGGATAAAGTGTATCATGTATCTCTTATATAAATTATTTACTAAGTAAATAATGTAACTGTTTTTTTCATCTCAAAATAATTCCACATCGACTGTTTGGAGGCATTTATAAGTATTGTAGAGGACCGTGGCGTGGTACAGGCAGAAATACAGCGTATAGATTATGAGCTGACATACTAAATTATTATTACATACGGCTTGAACACTCACGTGTGATTGTTGTTACAAGACGACACTCGCCTTGATAATGCCAAAATTGTATCGGTGAAACGGTTGGCATATAGTCAACAACAATCACACGTGAGTGTTCAAGCCGTATGTAATAATAATTTAGCATATAGATTTATTTTCAATAATTGCTGAGCCAGGGACAATTTTAATATTTTCAATGCTTGTTTGTATATTTTTTGCATAATTTTGCGAGTTTAGTAATATTGTTTTTTTGTGTCCTCATTTTTATGTGCATTGTGTTTTGTTTTAGTTCAAGTATTTTTTTTATTATGTGTGTATCTGTTCTGAATTGTTTGTGTTGTGTACAGTATTTACAAATTAAATTGATCATGTTCCATTATATTCTATACCTTCTATAAGTTTGTTTTTAATTGAATAAATACATATACATAATACAGTTTCTTAAAGCTGATTGAAATACATTATTATGTGACACGAAATATACAGGTGCTTGGTAATTCGACCTATTCCTTTAAAGGGGTTATACTAGAGATCATTTCTAACAAATAATGCCCATTAACTAGGGGTCAAAAATTATAATTTTTTTTTCAACTAAAACACGTCGATATATTAAAAAATAAAAAACGTTTGTTTTTAACTTAAGACCTTTTAATTCTGAGATTATGGGAATTCAGGGCACGTATTTTTTTTATAAATGATTACTCATCTATCATTGATCAAAAATATAATAAATAAGCGCTGAGGGAATTTTTATTTTTAAATTATTTATTTTTGGTTATTAGTCTGAAAGATTGAAGAATAATATAGAAAACCTTCGTAACTCGGAGACCATTAATTTTCGACACCTAGTTGATGGACTTAATTCGTTGGAAATGATACGAGTATAACCCCTTTCAAGGAATAGGTCGAATTACCAAGCATCCTGTATATTTATAACATTCTTAGATACATCAACTCAGGATCATTATGCTCGTACTATGAATAATCTCTAGAAAAAAAAAAAAACTCTCCAAGAAAATTTTCCAAATAATATTCATTATTTGTATATCACACGTAATATTTCAATAGTTTTCTTTTAGGGTGGCATCTACTTGAATATCTATTGTTCCTATCTCTTTATTTTGTAAAATATTACATCTATGAATTTTACTTGGACAAATTATAGCTTATATTATTTGTTTTCCGTACCAGTATGAGTATAATAAAATCGCACGAAGAAATAATTTTTATTTTTTTATTTTATTTTATTATATTTGGGACTTCAACAGCACGAAAAAAAGGAGTACAGTAAATATCGCCAGTGCCAGAAATCCACCGTAAATATAGTAATAAACTACTAATAAATAAAGTCCTTGGCTGCTTTAACAGCCAAAATATTTATGACCCGCCACGAACTGTATTATGCGAAACCTAACAACGTATAATTATTGACAAGACACCGCACATTACGCTCACAACTGCATAAAATCGACCGTGCTGTTCACGATTATGATAATAACTTAGAAAACCAACCCTTTTCTACCACTGAATCAATCAAAAATGACTTATATATCAAGGCGATAACTCTTTATGTTGCTCCACAATTATGTTTGTCGGATTAATCGCGGAGCTTATAAATAATTCTCAATGTTATTTCTTTTTCAAGCATTTTCTTTAAGCCATTGCGTTTATTGTGAAATTGTTGATTATTTTTTTATATGGTTGTGGACGCCTAGCTGTCTGTAGTGCTTGATTGTATGAAAATAATGTGTTATGTGTGTTTTATAGAATTGTATGGAGGCACTCTCGGATAATGTTTTCGGCTAATATTTATATTTTCGTTTCAACGTTTGATAGATGCTTTAAAGCGTGTTTATAGTTGTTCTGCAGAATAATTTACAAAGTAATGCATAAAATACCACAACTTTATTAGAAAAGCCTAATTAAAAGCCCAAACGCACACACGATTTCACAACAAAACATTCAATAACTGCTTCAGACATTAGACATCCAACTCAGAACATGGGAGGAGTCCTATATTTGGTCGCTTGGTGCCCATTACGGTCCGGGTCTCAACAAACAAAGATAAATAATCATCTAACCATCTCCACATTTCAATTTCAAAATCTACTTACAAAATATATTTATTTTTTTCTCTTTTGTCTGTCAATCATCCACTTCGCTTTACCATTTTATGACATTTTATTATATATTATATAAATTTTACTTAGTTTCACTGCTGCTGACAAAAAGTCAAAATATATCTAGAAATAATTGTTGTAATAAAGTGTTTTTATAGGAATATATAGTGTAAACTGAATAAAAAACAAATCGGTTCTCTGTAATATTAACTTATTGAATTGATAATAAACTGTAGGTATACTCTCTTAATACCATAAATCACTTTTATTTAATGCTTTGTACTCAAAAATAAGAAAATCCATAATAATGTGTATGTTTGGGAACGAGACCAGTCGCAAACAACTTAACTTGAACTTAAAAAAATCCAAGATATTGAACATTTATATAATAATGTGTATAATAGGAATTTAGATTTAGGTAAAAAGAATATCGTTCACTAAAACATTTTGTAAGAAAATAATCAATCCTTTTCACCATATTTAGTTCTAATAGAATAATAATAAATGGACATGCAAAAACTATAATGGAATCGTTCATTCCCTAATGGATCGCGTCTCAATAGAACTGAGTGATTTATTGCGGGTAGACCAAGAAAAATGACTAAAAACTACCTACCGATACATGAAAAAAGAGCGCTTAGCAAATTATCGTGTGTATCGATGAAGCTTTAGATATCTTGCAATATTTATTAGAAGATTATGTACCTATACTATGTACGAAATAACGATTTTTTTTTCATTTATAATTTTGTGTTCATGGGTAGTTTTAATTAATAGGTAGACACTAGTTTATTAATAAAATTTTTACTTGGTAAAACTTGGTGAAACTTGAAACACATCTTAAATTAAAAGCACTTGCACAGTAGTTTCACAATTTATATCACGGATTTTTCATTACATTATATTATTCGTTTACGTCGCTCAGAACCTGTACCTAAAATCTAACATTATTGTATTCTTAAATTCTTATTATCTTCCCTCGAAAATGGTATAAAATCCGAAACCGGTTGAGAGAAAAACATAAATAAATAGTAAAACTAACAAGTACTTCTAAATCAAGGTCGTTTTTTAAATGTTACTTAAGTTTTAATTTGTTTCAATAAATAAAAATTTGTTTGGCACATAATGTCTTTTTTTAGATTAACAATTTATGGCCTCTACTTGACGGTATTTTTGTAGATATAAAACAAAAAATAAAAAAATTGAGGCAATATTTTGACCCCTTCACTTCAGTGGGTTCATCATCGTATATCCCGTTTCGACAGTTAACGATCCAAATATAGGGGTCGAAATATAGAGAAATAAAACAAAATAAAAAGGAAAGTATGTAATAAGATTGATTATCGAATACCTTGTCTCAAATGCAGCTACGCATATCAAATATGAAATCAAAAAATATTTTTAATGGATGAGATGAAAAATTTATAAGAGTATATTGCGTGACACAAATTAGGAGTGATCTAAAAAAGAATGCATTATATTTTACGAGAAATTTGAATCTTTTTTGGGAGGTTAGTAATAAATCAGAGGAATCAATTTCAGATTTTTATATACCGGGTATATGACGTGTTCAAAAAATTTAACCACACGCTCTATTAATTTATACTGAACTACTTCCATAGAAAAACTCTTGAAACAAGACGAAAAAATTCGCTTCCAAATAAAAAATTACGAATAGGTATTGAAAATTTCAATGGGGAAGGAAATTTTTTTCGCGTAGTTTTAAATATTTTACTTTGGAAGTGGTTCTGTATAATCAGTGGTTTAATTTTCTGAGCACGTCATTATTACACGGTGTATAAAATCTTAAATTAGGAATCCCTATCCAAGCCCTTCCAAGCCCGTTGCAGTAAGTAATTAAGTGAAACTCCGTTGATAAGGCACGCATTTCGCGTCTTTCTTTAAGCACTACTTAAGTAGGCTCAACTTAAGTGCAGGTTGCTTAGAAAGTCGATAACTTGGAGTGATAAGTGGCAACCGTTTAATGGCTACCTTTGAGTTGAAAGTTTTCCATTTGCGAGGTTTCAGGGGTCTTTTAATAACAGGAAACCTTCTTGGGAAATTTTAATACTTCAAAAGTTATTAACAGTTTTCTACCTTTCTGTGTGTTTGCAAAGTTTTAGGTGATTGTTGTCCTAAGAAACTGGTCAAGTGCGAGGAGAACTCACGTGCCGAGGGCGTCGTACCATACTAGAGAAATATAAATACCAATGTATTACATATTATGTATTTACACTATCTACATTAAAGTTTTGAAAGCATTTCGAGGTGTATATCGCCAGTGTCTGTCTTCTAGCAAGTCCTTATAATGGTGATGGATGAGTAATAATATAGTCGAAACCTGTGCCCTGAAAACGTATTTTTTTATGATGCCAACTCACTGGAATTTTAATAATATATTTTGCTCTGTCTTTTTTTTTTAAAATTAACTTATATTATAATAAAAACTTAAATAACATAAAAAATACTAAATTATAAATTATACTTAAAATATACACTAACTACAAAGCTTAAAATAAACCTACTATAAAAACAAAATTAACTTACAAATAAAACCCTAACTATGAAAAAGACCGCCCCTCATCGTACCCGGCACAAAGGTTCCCATTACGCTCGCTGCGTTTTTTTTTTTGCTTTCTATTTTGATATTTATTGAAAATGTTCTAAATTGCATTGTTTTTCTGTAACCTTTATACGTAATTGTTTATTGGCAAGTTTATTTTTCATAAATTTCAGTCCAATCGTTTTGGAAATAGGGGGAGATATATGATTTTATCTAATTGATAAAAAAATACTTGCATAAAGTTATCGAGATATACATTTATTGATTTATTGGTTTACTTTAATGATATATAAATACATTTCATAGTAAATAAGGAATAAGATTTTGGTTTTTATACAAATTAAAATGCTCTTTTAGGACACCTCTACAAGCTCAAACTTACAAGTGTACAACTCTAGTAACTGATAACACGATGACGGACCAATCAAATGGAAGTTATAATCAAATAATCTCAGATACGAATAGAAAATTATATGGTCCAAGAGAGTGACCGACAAACGCTGACTCACGCTACGATTTTCTTGGAGAATTCAAATGGTCATGGTATCAATTGCTTAGTGACGGACGGAAATCAAATAACAAAAATTGTAGAGTTTGAGTATTAAAAACTATATAACTAACCTTTTTTTTTGTTTGTTTCTATATTAGTATGTATTATGCACTCGGCGAAACCTAAATGGTTTTGAAAACGAAAACTGGTGATGTACTCGTCCATACGAAAAAAATGTTTAAAAAATGTATAAAACAGCCGTTTTTTTTTTTCA
This sequence comes from Ypsolopha sequella, assembly GCA_934047225.1. Classification (NCBI taxonomy): domain Eukaryota; kingdom Metazoa; phylum Arthropoda; class Insecta; order Lepidoptera; family Ypsolophidae; genus Ypsolopha; species Ypsolopha sequella. The sequence goes on along the minus strand of OW204002.1, from coordinate 1,738,878 downwards.
TGATTTCAGGTTTGTCGTGTGTATTGTTTGTGTGGACGAGTACTATTTCATGGTGTTAAGGGGGAACGAGTCGTATCCTCTACGAAACGCACAACTTAAGATGTTTCTTCTTATTTTTGAATAACAGTTATTAAATAAATGTGATTTATGGCATTTCGCGAACATAGTTTAGTGTCAGTTGGACTTTTCCGGCAAAATTTTGTTATTTTATGCATGAGGTTTAAAATGTATGGGCACACAAACTTAAAACACGCTTTTAAGTATGTGCGCCCATACATTTACAACGTAATGCATCAAATAATAACATTTTGCCGGAAATGCGTAACTGACACTAAACTATGTTCGCGAAATGCCATAAATCACATTTATTTAATATCTGTTATTCAAAAATAAGAAGAACCATTTTAAGTTGTGCGTTTCGTAGAGGATACGACTCGTTTCCCCTTAATGTTAAGTATGTCATACTTTTTTTTGCATAAATTTGCATTCTTGGCATACCGCGTATCGTATAAACTATGTGGATTTAGTCGAATGGCTTTGTATCCTTTAATGTAACTCTAATAATTTGTGTCTTTGAAAAAAAAAACAATGAAAAATATATGAGGTATAAAAAATTTGGTGAGCTGAACTTGCAACTTAAAAAGGTATAAATTAATAAAAAGTGGTCATTTGAGTAATTTTTTTGATTTTGAAAAAAACAAAATACAATGTTTTTTCAGTTTTGTAGGCTCTATTGTTCCTAAGACTTCATGATGTATCGGTAATAATCACTTTTTTATATTAGCAAATAGATGAACACAAAATAAACTGATTGAAATGATTATTCAAATCTCTGAGAACTAAAACACTATGGGAAAGCACATCGGTAAATTCACGAGTTGTGTTGAGACCTGGATAGCTCAGTTGGTAGAGCATTCGCCCGGTAAGCGAGAGGTCCCAGGTTCGAATCCCGGTTCAGAGCTACAATACTGCAATGATATAATGTTAATTTATATCTCCTTGCGATGGATAAATCGCCAAGTATTCAAACATAGAAATTTATTTCTGTCATAGTAAAACAGTTCATTCGTTGCAAACATAAAATTAGAGGGCTTTCTTTCATCTAAAAACGACAACTATTTTAATAGCACACATAATATATTGACAGTTCATCTGTCAAATTGTCAATAGCAATCAAAAGTCGTAACTCTGGGTCGTGAAAGTTACGTCCTATAGTTTGTTATTCAAAACATTTAAATAACTCTAGAAGAGTCAATAAATTGTCATCACTGTTGAATAAAAGTTTAGTGCAGATGATACATCGATCGATTGTTGTTTACAACTAAACATTTTCCTTTTTATTCAAAAAGTATTATTAGGTACGATCTGAAATTATAATTAAGGCGATATGCGAAAAATATACGTGTGTTTATTTCCTATGTATTTCATGAAATACACGGAAAATTTTAATAAATTTCTGGTATATGCATTTTGACTATATAATCTAGGGTTTTGATATTGGAAAACATGTTTGGATAAATTTTCCTCGATAGAAATTATTGTTGAAATATGGTCTTCAAATACACTTTTTCTCCTCATTTGACGAATAGGAACCATATACAGAACTCAACCACATTTTATTAGCTGTGTTTTAACAATATCTAGAGATTTGATATTTGAAAATTTGCTATCTATTTTAGTTTTTTTAATAAAAATATAAAACCAACTTTTTTCTCTTTTGACCTGAATCCGCCCCTCTCGCACTGCGCGATTTTTCGCTTGGAGTGATAGTGACAAAAATAAAATTCGCATAGCCTCTTAAACTAGTATTTTGACGTCGGTGTATGTAATAGCACTCTGGCCCATCCTTGTTCTAATGAGGCCAGAATGCTTTACAAACTAGTTAAGCTCGGTTTAAGCGTTAGATGTTGACTGTTGTACCTTAAGTTGGTTTTATGAGGACGACATGGTCATGACGCTGTACCAAGTCCTTTTAAAAAATAAAGATTTAAAAAAGAATTGTATTTTAAGCTTTGCCCGTTTTAAATTTAAAGGTGCCTCCGTGCATTTTTTGACCTTTTCAAAGTATCCCTCAGTGCACTAATCTAATTCGTTTTGGCCCTGTTTTTTAGTTTTTATTAAAAACTCTATTTTATTTTTATTTAACTGTGTACAGTAATGTTTGTATTCATTAATTCATTTCGATCATCGTTTAGTGAGCCTGGCCCCTTTTCTCACTTGGTTTCCTGAGTCACAAGTATATTTTTGAAGATGCTATCCTAAATCCTTCGAATGTATGACAGCGCAGTGTTTCTTGTAACCCTATCTATCTGGGCATCCATTCATCATGCGAGGCCAACATACCTAGTTATCAGGGCCAGATTTAGGGGAAGGCAAAAAGGATTGAAACTTAGAGGCTCCTAACCAAAAGGGCCTCCACACCAGATGGGCCCTCACAAATTTTCATATTTTACCTTAACTAACCATTTGCGGTTTTTTTTGTAAACGTGATATTTTTTTTAACTTTTTTATGTCTCATTTTATTCCGAAGTAGAAATAGAACTCATGCCCATAAAGAAGATTTTAAAATGGCGGCCGTAGTTATGGATTTCTCTCAGAGTTCTGACAGAAGTCCATACTTCGGTTATACTTGTAATATAATTAAAATAATAATTTAGAAAGACAGCAAAATTGGTTTAACAATAATTTCCTAAGCTTCGCTTGTAGCAATTCCTTTTTTTTACAACGATGTAAGTGCTGAAGGAAAGTGCTGTTATTTAACCTGATTTTATTTCTCTTTGTTTCTAATTCTTGCAGAGGCCATCATATAATACGGCTCTGTCATAAATAGAGGTACTTACAGCTGTTTTGTTACTTCATTTCAGAGACATGGATCTTTGGCCCTGGAAAACATTTCGGTGTGATACTTTTTGGCAAAAGCAGAATTTTTTTCAGAAAGCAGAAAAGCAGAAAAAGCAGGCAAAAGAAGCATGTTTTTTTACATCTTTATTATTTTTCAATAATTTTGAAAAACATTCCACAAAATAAAAAGAAAGAGTTTGAAGCAATAGATTTTTTTTTTTTTTTTATATATAAGTTAAAAATATTGTTCTCATCTCACTAGCTCGAAAAGCGCGCCTTTGTTGCTTAAAACAGTAAGCAAAATCGATCTTAAACAGTGAAGAAAAGCGTTTCAAATTAAGAACACTGCGAATTGTTCAAAAACTCCATATCCTTTGCTCAAGAGAAAAAGAGACAACAAACATCAGCGGCTATTTTTTTCACTCTGTATGTATTACATACACTTTATACACCGCCCCAAAGCTTGTCGGATACCATAGAAAATGTAAACTTTTCGAAATCCTGTGTCCTCCCAATGTGTATGGAATCCGGAATCGAATAGACAGAGTAAAACTCCCGCGTGATGGTTATGTTTTGCGTTTTCGATCGGTTTATCAAAGATTAAAATTATCACTCCTTACATTTTTTTTTATGTGCAATATTTGTGTATTATATGTGTATTGCTTAAAGAAAAAAACCATTCAATTCTTATAAGTTCGTTCGAAAAGATGGTGTCTTTACATCTGTGTTTTTTCGCTAGTGAGGTGAAAAGTTTTATGTGCCACACGAGAGCAAATTTATTCTGTTTCTTGTGCCTTTGAATCCCTCACCACGTTCAGGATTCTAACTACGAATCACTCGCTATGCTCCTGATTCAATTATATAGTTTGAATCCTTCGCTTGCTCGGGATTCAAACACGGCACTAGAAACAAAAAAAAATTTTGCGCTCTTGTTGCAGAAATAACTATTGTGTTTATGCGTATATTCATAGATAATTAGGTTATTTATAAGACTGTAGGTAGATTGACAGATAATTTTACAAAATAAAACAGAATGATGATTAAATCCATGGTACAAAACGAAAATTTGTAGAGAATTGTAAATAAACATGACTTCAATGAACAACGTTTTTGAAGAAGAGGAAAAAGCAAATTACGGAATCTTCTAAAGTAAAACACAGTCCGTACTCAAAAACTTTTCCCCAGCTTGTTGTTATCTCACACTTTACTCGAGCAATAAATAAAATCTGAGACAGTGTCATCGATAAAAATAATATAAGTCAAAAGGCGAATACTTGTAAAAAGTTTGTATAACAAGGCTCTGCAAAAGTCCACTCCTGTCTCCTTTCACCGCCTTTATTGGAAAAATAAAATAATAATGCTGGAACAAAACTGAGAAGGGGAAAGGTAAAAATAGAAAAAGCTTGCTTTAAGACTATATGTCACTCTTGCTGCAACGGTCACTGTTACTCTATGCTGAAAGATCCGTAGTGCAAGAAGGACGGATTCCGGATAAGTAGCAAAATGTCGGTTCACGTTTTTATACGTTGGTTACAGCAGCAGACAGCAGAGTGACATAGTTATGCCCTTTGGATACGGAAACCAAAAATTTATATTTAAAATAATAAAAGCCTGGTTTTGTGGACAAGTAAAAGTATTTTATTACACGGACAAGTACCACCAGGTGCCGACAATCACAACCATCAACAATTTAAAAGCCTGGTTATCATGCCATACAGGCATACTATTAGAGGTATATTGGTGATCAAGTGCTAAGCTTTAAAACCCTCTCTCTCACATCGTTAACGCCAGGGCCACAGCTTCAGGCTTCTGGCGGCGCTTCTTGCTGCGCTTCCAGGTGGTTTTTGCGACGGGCTTTGCCCTGCCACGACACCCGTCGGCACCTTGGCCGCATCGGATGTATAGCGCGCTCGACACTAGGTTCGTCCTGTGCGCTCGATCACTGGCGCGGCTCCCCGCCTCCCCGCACACTGCCGTCGAGAGAGCGCAAGTCACTCGAAGCTGGACAAGACGCGCGAGCGGCGACAAATGGCCGGCTCTATAAAACTTCATACATTTGTTCTCTCCGCCGGCGCCGTTGCAAGAAGAACCGCTTGGCGCACCTCTCGAAGCCTGTAGCTGTGGCCGACCGGTTAGTCGGCGCAGGGTCAGATCCGAGCTCGTTGTGCAGAGCCCACGTCGGTTTCGTTACCGACGTAAATGTCAGATTACGATATTTCTCGCGAATGAACTGTTGTGCAATTCTAGCTCTTAAGGATAGTGTACACTATTTGTTTTCATTAAGGTACATTATGTGGAAAAGCTCCAAAATGGCATGCCTTTAATGAGAAAATATGAGACAGGTAATGGGAAAAATACCAGGTAAACAGACAGGTATCTTTTAATGAAACCACACAATATACTGATCATACTGAACGAATTTTCCAAAGCCTACAGAAAAAGAAACCTATTTCGTTACTAATATAGAATACATACTGTGTGAATAGACCTGCCGATACAAAATTCACAGTATGATTTCAAACTTAGCAATAAGGTAAATTTAAACGATTTTTTCAGGGTTCCGTACCCAAAGGATAACCAACGGGACCCTATTACTAAGACTCCGCTGTCCTTCTGTCTATCCATCTGTCTGTCCATCTGTTGTTTTTTTTTTGTCGTTTTTATAGATAATGGTACGGAACCCTTCGTGCGCGATTCCGACTCGCACTTGGCCGTTTTTTTTTACTTTCGCAGGTATGTATGTTTCTTGATGTCCATCTGTAGATTGTGTAGTTTCATTTACAGATACCTATCCATTTTCACCCGTACAAACTATTGTGTACAGGTCTTTACCCGTATCGCCCCGGGTGTAATGGCACAGAACTGCTTTTTGATGGAATATGGAGCTATGTGCGCCACTATATACCTACTAAGACAAGTATATTGCTCATATTTACACCAATATGGAGCTATGTGCGCCACTATATACCTACTAAGTCAAGTATATTGCTCATATTTACACCAATATGGAGCTATGTGCGCCACTATATACCTACTAAGACAAGTATATTGCTCATATTTACACCAATATGGAGCTATGTGCGCCACTATATACCTACTAAGACAAGTATATTGCTCATATTTACACCAATATGGAGCTATGTGCGCCACTATATACCTACTAAGACAAGTATATTGCTCATATTTACACCAATATGGAGCTATGTGCGCCACTATATACCTACTAAGACAAGTATATTGCTCATATTTACACCAATATGGAGCTATGTGCGCCACTATATACCTACTAAGACAAGTATATTGCTCATATTTACACCAATATGGAGCTATGTGCGCCACTATATACCTACTAAGACAAGTATATTGCTCATATTTACACCAATATGGAGCTATGTGCGCCACTATATACCCACTAAGACAAGTATATTGCTCATATTTACACCAATATGGAGCTATGTGCGCCACTATAAACCCACTAAGACAAGTATATTGCTCATATTTACACCAATATGGAGCTATGTGCGCCACTATATACCTACTAAGACAAGTATATTGCTCATATTTACACCAATATGGAGCTATGTGCGCCACTATAAACCCACTAAGACAAGTATATTGCTCATATTTACACCAATATGGAGCTATGTGCGCCACTATAAACCCACTAAGACAAGTATATTGCTCATATTTACACCAATATGGAGCTATGTGCGCCACTATAAACCCACTAAGACAAGTATATTGCTCATATTTACACCAATATGGAGCTATGTGCGCCACTATATACCTACTAAGACAAGTATATTGCTCATATTTACACCAATATGGAGCTATGTGCGCCACTATATACCCACTAAGACAAGTATATTGCTCATATTTACACCAATATGGAGCTATGTGCGCCACTATAAACCCACTAAGACAAGTATATTGCTCATATTTACACCAATATGGAGCTATGTGCGCCACTATATACCTACTAAGACAAGTATATTGCTCATATTTACACCAATATGGAGCTATGTGCGCCACTATATACCTACTAAGACAAGTATATTGCTCATATTTACACCAATATGGAGCTATGTGCGCCACTATATACCTACTAAGACAAGTATATTGCTCATATTTACACCAATATGGAGCTATGTGCGCCACTATATACCTACTAAGACAAGTATATTGCTCATATTTACACCAATATGGAGCTATGTGCGCCACTATATACCTACTAAGACAAGTATATTGCTCATATTTACACCAATATGGAGCTATGTGCGCCACTATATACCTACTAAGACAAGTATATTGCTTATATTTACACCAATATGGAGCTATGTGCGCCACTATATACCTACTAAGACAAGTATATTGCTCATATTTACACCAATATGGAGCTATGTGCGCCACTATATACCTACTAAGACAAGTATATTGCTCATATTTACACCAATATGGAGCTATGTGCGCCACTATATACCTACTAAGACAAGTATATTGCTCATATTTACACCAATAAACAGAAACCACTAGACCTTCTCCGCCTAATAATTTCCATTATATCAGGCGCGGTGGCGCCAAGCGTGTTTTAAGCAATTTTTTAGTTTTCTGTGAGATATGTAAAAATACACTGGCCTGCCAAACTAAGTACTACACTTTTTAAATTTGATTTTTTTCTAAACTATAGAAGTTAGAGATTTAAAATAAAAAACGTTTTATAGCAAATTTTATCAGCTTTCTTTGAAATTATAGGGAACTATAAGGACAACTTCACTATGTGATTATTTTAAATCTCTAACTTCTATAGTTTAGAAAAAAATCAAATTTAAAAAGTGTAGTACTTAGTTTGGCAGGCCAGTGTATTTTTACATATCTCACAGAAAACTAAAAAATTGCTTAAAACACGCTTGGCGCCACCGCGCCTGATATAATGGAAATTATTAGGCGGAGAAGGTCTAGTGGTTTCTGTTTATTGGTGTAAATATGAGCAATATACTTGTCTTAGTAGGTATATAGTGGCGCACATAGCTCCATATTGGTGTAAATATGAGCAATATACTTGTCTTAGTAGGTATATAGTGGCGCACATAGCTCCATATTGGTGTAAATATGAGCAATATACTTGTCTTAGTAGGTATATAGTGGCGCACATAGCTCCATATTGGTGTAAATATAAGCAATATACTTGTCTTAGTAGGTATATAGTGGCGCACATAGCTCCATATTGGTGTAAATATGAGCAATATACTTGTCTTAGTAGGTATATAGTGGCGCACATAGCTCCATATTGGTGTAAATATGAGCAATATACTTGTCTTAGTAGGTATATAGTGGCGCACATAGCTCCATATTGGTGTAAATATGAGCAATATACTTGTCTTAGTAGGTATATAGTGGCGCACATAGCTCCATATTGGTGTAAATATGAGCAATATACTTGTCTTAGTAGGTATATAGTGGCGCACATAGCTCCATATTGGTGTAAATATGAGCAATATACTTGTCTTAGTAGGTATATAGTGGCGCACATAGCTCCATATTGGTGTAAATATGAGCAATATACTTGTCTTAGTGGGTTTATAGTGGCGCACATAGCTCCATATTGGTGTAAATATGAGCAATATACTTGTCTTAGTGGGTATATAGTGGCGCACATAGCTCCATATTGGTGTAAATATGAGCAATATACTTGTCTTAGTAGGTATATAGTGGCGCACATAGCTCCATATTGGTGTAAATATGAGCAATATACTTGTCTTAGTGGGTTTATAGTGGCGCACATAGCTCCATATTGGTGTAAATATGAGCAATATACTTGTCTTAGTGGGTTTATAGTGGCGCACATAGCTCCATATTGGTGTAAATATGAGCAATATACTTGTCTTAGTGGGTTTATAGTGGCGCACATAGCTCCATATTGGTGTAAATATGAGCAATATACTTGTCTTAGTAGGTATATAGTGGCGCACATAGCTCCATATTGGTGTAAATATGAGCAATATACTTGTCTTAGTGGGTTTATAGTGGCGCACATAGCTCCATATTGGTGTAAATATGAGCAATATACTTGTCTTAGTGGGTATATAGTGGCGCACATAGCTCCATATTGGTGTAAATATGAGCAATATACTTGTCTTAGTAGGTATATAGTGGCGCACATAGCTCCATATTGGTGTAAATATGAGCAATATACTTGTCTTAGTAGGTATATAGTGGCGCACATAGCTCCATATTGGTGTAAATATGAGCAATATACTTGTCTTAGTAGGTATATAGTGGCGCACATAGCTCCATATTGGTGTAAATATGAGCAATATACTTGTCTTAGTAGGTATATAGTGGCGCACATAGCTCCATATTGGTGTAAATATGAGCAATATACTTGTCTTAGTAGGTATATAGTGGCGCACATAGCTCCATATTGGTGTAAATATGAGCAATATACTTGTCTTAGTAGGTATATAGTGGCGCACATAGCTCCATATTGGTGTAAATATGAGCAATATACTTGACTTAGTAGGTATATAGTGGCGCACATAGCTCCATATTGGTGTAAATATGAGCAATATACTTGTCTTAGTAGGTATATAGTGGCGCACATAGCTCCATATTCCATCAAAAAGCAGTTCTGTGCCATTACACCCGGGGCGATACGGGTAAAGACCTGTACACAATAGTTTGTACGGGTGAAAATGGATAGGTATCTGTAAATGAAACTACACAATCTACAGATGGACATCAAGAAACATACATACCTGCGAAAGTAAAAAAAAACGGCCAAGTGCGAGTCGGAATCGCGCACGAAGGGTTCCGTACCATTATCTATAAAAACGACAAAAAAAAAACAACAGATGGACAGACAGATGGATAGACAGAAGGACAGCGGAGTCTTAGTAATAGGGTCCCGTTGGTTATCCTTTGGGTACGGAACCCTGAAAAAATCGTTTAAATTTACCTTATTGCTAAGTTTGAAATCATACTGTGAATTTTGTATCGGCAGGTCTATTCACACAGTATGTATTCTATATTAGTAACGAAATAGGTTTCTTTTTCTGTAGGCTTTGGAAAATTCGTTCAGTATGATCAGTATATTGTGTGGTTTCATTAAAAGATACCTGTCTGTTTACCTGGTATTTTTCCCATTACCTGTCTCATATTTTCTCATTAAAGGCATGCCATTTTGGAGCTTTTCCACATAATGTACCTTAATGAAAACAAATAGTGTACACTATCCTTAAGAGCTAGAATTGCACAACAGTTCATTCGCGAGAAATATCGTAATCTGACATTTACGTCGGTAACGAAACCGACGTGGGCTCTGCACAACGAGCTCGGATCTGACCCTGCGCCGACTAACCGGTCGGCCACAGCTACAGGCTTCGAGAGGTGCGCCAAGCGGTTCTTCTTGCAACGGCGCCGGCGGAGAGAACAAATGTATGAAGTTTTATAGAGCCGGCCATTTGTCGCCGCTCGCGCGTCTTGTCCAGCTTCGAGTGACTTGCGCTCTCTCGACGGCAGTGTGCGGGGAGGCGGGGAGCCGCGCCAGTGATCGAGCGCACAGGACGAACCTAGTGTCGAGCGCGCTATACATCCGATGCGGCCAAGGTGCCGACGGGTGTCGTGGCAGGGCAAAGCCCGTCGCAAAAACCACCTGGAAGCGCAGCAAGAAGCGCCGCCAGAAGCCTGAAGCTGTGGCCCTGGCGTTAACGATGTGAGAGAGAGGGTTTTAAAGCTTAGCACTTGATCACCAATATACCTCTAATAGTATGCCTGTATGGCATGATAACCAGGCTTTTAAATTGTTGATGGTTGTGATTGTCGGCACCTGGTGGTACTTGTCCGTGTAATAAAATACTTTTACTTGTCCACAAAACCAGGCTTTTATTATTTTAAATATAAATTTTTGGTTTCCGTATCCAAAGGGCATAACTATTATTAAATCTCTAACTTCTATAGTTTAGAAAAAAATCAAATTTAAAAAGTGTAGTACTTACGAGTACTCGTAGTTTTGCAGGCCAGTGTAGTTCTACTTTCAATCTGTGTTGTGAAATATTCAAGTTCATAGATCCGCATCCTAGCTATATGTGCAAAGTTTAATTAAACTCAAACCTATCAAGACGTTACAAACCCCTAAGTCTTTTATTTTCCTATGGCAGCCGAGCGAAAAGGCCCACCTTAACTTTATGCTTATTCATGAGGACATGCAATAGAATAATTCACTTTTTTCACACAATAAAGCTAGAAAAAGCATCATGTCTGGAGTCAAAAAACTAGGTCACCGATTATCTCTATATCCGTGTACGTAAAAACAACGGTCGTACTACAAAATAATATAGTAACCTTCACATTGAAAAACACCTATTGTTTTAACACAATACTATGTTGCGTAAGGAGTGTAGATAAACAGGAATATAGTGGACTTAGGTTTACTTAGGTCTTTTTTTATGTCTTACATACACATACGTACACAATACACATACATACACATACAGACATACCATACCATTTATTACCATCATAGTGACACCTATAGGAATTCAGTTGATCTTCTGCAAGCAAGCCAGCGGGTCTACCACGTAATTCTGATTTTCATCAACATCAACTTGTGACTGAAATTTGTCGTGCGTGCAACGACGCCCGCCTAGCATGCCATCTCTTTTGCACGCGTTGAATTTCGCATGCATTTGCTTGAAGTTGATACAAATGAGAATTACGTGGTAGACCCGCTGCTCCTCTTTTTCAATGACTGCTTAGTTTATTTCGAGGCATGTAGACCGGAAAGTAATTATGTAGAAAATATTATGGACGTATAGTAAGCATTATGAATAAAAACGTGTTTTCAATGCATGTGCTCGTAAAGGCCCACTTTTTATGCATCAAAACCGAACAAAAAGTCGATTATTTTGCCCTAGGGCTTTATTATTATTATATTTTTTTTAATTTATTTACAATGGTTGGCTAACCTGCAGACTTTCCTGTGTACCATAGATGTTATACTTTTTTTTCCACTGTTTAACGGCTCTGGATACAGTCCTTTTGAGCCAATTATAATTTAAAGTTTACAAGATTATATTTGTTTTCATTTCCTCACACTATGCATTGAAAAACGTAGTATGATACACGGGCGTAAAAGCAATAAATTACTCGGTTACGTTTAAAACACTCGCTACGCTCGTGTTTTAAATCGTCCTCGTAATTTATTCCTTTGCGCCCTTGTAGCATAAACTACTATTATGTTTCTTTTGGATGGCCAATATTTAGATTGCTCGTAGTTTGCCACATTTATCAACCGCTGTCTTCGCAATATCCTGAAGATCTTTTGGCCAGACACAATATCCAATGTCGATTTGTAGAAGCGCTGTAAATAAGATCCTGTTAATATGCAGGTGATCGTAAATGGAGTTGTATTGTATTGTATAGGCCACACCTTACAAAGTAAATGGAGTTGTATTGTATAGGCCACACCTTACAAAGTAAATGGAGTTGTGTTGTATAGGCCACACCTTACAAAGTAAATGGAGTTGTATTGTATAGGCCACACCTTACAAAGTAAATGGAGTTGTATTGTGTAGGCCACACCTTACAAAGTAAATGGAGTTGTATTGTATAGGCCACACCTTACAAAGTAAATGGAGTTGTATTGTATAGGCCACACCTTACAAAGTAAATGGAGTTGTGTTGTATAGGCCACACCTTACAAAGTAAATGGAGTTGTATTGTATAGGCCACACCTTACAAAGTAAATGGAGTTGTATTGTATAGGCCACACCTTACAAAGTAAATGGAGTTGTATTGTATAGGCCACACCTTACAAAGTAAATGGAGTTGTATTGTGTAGGCCACACCTTACAAAGTAAATGGAGTTGTATTGTATAGGCCACACCTTACAAAGTAAATGGAGTTGTATTGTATAGGCCACACCTTACAAAGTAAATGGAGTTGTATTGTATAGGCCACACCTTACAAAGTAAATGGAGTTGTATTGTATAGGCCACACCTTACAAAGTAAATGGAGTTGTATTGTATAGGCCACACCTTACAAAGTAAATGGAGTTGTATTGTATAGGCCACACCTTACAAAGTAAATGGAGTTGTATTGTATAGGCCACACCTTACAAAGTAAATGGAGTTGTATTGTATAGGCCACACCTTACAAAGTAAATGGAGTTGTATTGTATAGGCCACACCTTACAAAGTAAATGGAGTTGTATTGTATAGGCCACACCTTACGAAGAAGTTCCGAACAAATTCCCAGGTGAGCCTCAAACTGGAATCTATAAAAAGGATATATGGCGACGCACGGTCAAGAGAAAAACACACTGAGCTGGAGCTGTATTTTTGAATCATTCGAATTTCAATTCGCATACGAAAACTTGAAATCAGTATTTTTGAAAATTCGCTCCGTGAATTCTGCAACGAGTGGTCTGACCCACTCGTTTTCCGATTTCTACTAGTAGAAACTATGCAAGAATGAAAGAAGAAAATGTCGATGTCGATGCATCGATGAGACTGACATGACATTATAACTTTTTAATTTACGTTCCGTTCACCACCATTCGGTTTTAATTTCTACTGCGTGAAACGAAAACCGTTTACATTGATTTCTACTGATTCAAAAATACGTAAAATCGTAACCAATCGAATTGTGAATTTCACACGTGATTCTTTTTCGTGCGTGAATATACGATTCACGGCGAGTGATTCAAAATTACAGCTCCTGGAGTGACGTGGAGCATGCCGTAATAAGTGATAGAGACAGAAGGAGAAAAATTGTATCTGCTCTCTGCCACGCTATGGATCCTTAGGACTTTAAGAGTGGTATCGTGGTGGATTGTGAAAAACCAGCCTTTTTCTAATGAATCGAAACAGAACACTTAAATTTTAAATTCACTCAATAGTTATTCAACAAAACCTTATCACCTATGTATTGCGTATGTTGCTATCGAAAAGTTTGTATTGGTTTCCGTAAATTAGAATTTCAATTTTTTTCTTATTTAAAATTGAAATAATTTACAGAAACCAATGGAAACTTTTCGAATTTAGTATACACAATACATATGTAATAAGGTTTTGTAAAGTAACTTTTAAGTGAATTTTGAATTTAAGTGTTCTGTTTCGATTATTTAGAAAAAAGCGGATATTTCACCATTTGGCTGCGATACCGCTCTTAAGTAAGAGTACCTTTACACTGCTAGGCCTAGTCAAAAACATTCGGAAGCTTGTGTCACTTGATTGGTGAATGTAGAAGAAGAAAGGTGTGTCAGGATTGTAGCGATAATAATCTTTAGTCTCTGTCTATCCCTTGAGAATACAATCGTATGTATATTAAATAAGGTATAATACATAACAAAAAAAAAAAATATTAAAACTTAATAATATTTTAAATTAAACTAAATAAAAATAAATTAAACTTTTTTTTCGCTTCTCAGTACAAAATGGTCCGATCAGCTGACTCAGTTTGTACGGACAAGTGAAGAAAAAGTTCGCGCAAAAAAAAGTACTTTGCAGTGGAATGTGATGTATTAACGATACGGAATCACCTCTTAAATTACTTTCCATTTAAATTGAAAGACCTTATATATGTTAGGCTATTATTCGGCCACAAATTTTATAAGAGAAATTTTACCACAACATTATGCCAAGTCTCGTACTTGTACAATAACTGGTTATTGCGCATCCACTACAATTACCTACTCTACAATAATAACAGCATAGGCTGTATACGTTTTGCCTTCGCCTTTTAAAATAAAATATAGACTTGTTACTGTGTCAATCTCTCTCGGAAATCTTAAGAGCGCAGTAAATCGATGTTATATGCCTGCTGCTTGTTCTAAGTACTTTGTATGTTTTGAAATTTATTTATTTTATATAAATGTAGGTGAGAAGGGTATTAAGTTTGTAATACAGCGTGAATCATAATAATTTTAAATATTACTTTTTGTACATGCTAATTTTAAGTCCTACATTTGGTTCAAATTACCATGTCACCTTGCGTAACTTGAAAAATAATAATTACAGATAGTCGACTATACTTCTGATGGACATGTCGTAGCAAAAATACAAAAGCTTTAAGTTTACTCCATAGAAAAAAAAATAAGAAATTACGTTTACCCTGAAATTGCGGCCTTCCTTAAATTATACAACCTTGTAATTTTTATTAAAAGTAAGTGAACAAATGACTCCGTGGGCGACTATTAGAATATTTTAATAATATCATCTAGACCCCGAGTTATTAAATAAAAACTCAGTTTTTCGTGAGCGCGTTTCTTGGTGGTCGTAACATCCACGGCTGTGAGCGCGCTATTTTAAACTAAAAGGAAACGTCATAGAGTTCAGTTCTAATTGATGCAAAATGAGGTGCTCAATCTGACTTTACATGCAGTGGGTGCCAAACGTCTCGTTGTGTACGAGCATGACGTCATGAGAAGCCGTACCGGGAGAGAGGTATCGGACAGGTGCGTAGTACCAGTAATCCTCCCGTTATCGACTTTCGTTTGACAGACTAATTAACGCCTCGCCTGCTTCAGTTCCCCACTTGTTGTCGGGTGCTCTTCATCCTTAATCTCATCGATGCTTTACATCGGCACGGTTGTGACTAAGCGCAAGTTTATATGTATATGAAAAAGAAATGTAGACATGCAAATGTAAGCAAATGTACGCTAGGTGTTTCGGATAAAATGTATGTTTTTGAACGTATCCGATAGTGGTCTATGATATTTTTAGAGATGAAACGGATAGTGATTTGGCCGGATACCGGATACCGGATATCCGGCGAGGCACTAGGCCGGATAGCCGGATATCCGGCGGCCGGATATCCGGCTCAAGATATGCGTTTCGCACTAATTGAGCAAGTCTCAATATTACGCACCAAGGTGCGTGCGGGTGCAAGTGGGCGAGTTTATTCGTGCATTTTTTAAATGAAGACCATTTCTAAATGATCGCATCACAATCATACAAATGCTGGTTTGCAAACGCGAAACAACTTCCAATCCTAACGAAATTTGTAAATATGTATCTTTTGTCTCCTTGAAGTGGTATATACTGTATATAAATGGATAGGTATCTTTAAATGAAACCGCGTAATATACTGTTCATACTGAACAAATTTTCCAAAGTAACATATTGAAAAAACAAAATTGAACCTGCCCGCCCAGTGCCCTTTCAAAATTTAAAGTAGGTTTTCAAAATGAGTATGGAAACATGAAAATATTTTTTCATTTCCACAAGTATGTTTCTTTGGAAAAGTTGTTTAGTATGATTTCAGTATGACCATGTGTTTTTATTAAAAGATACATGTTGAGTTACATTCGGTATATTGTGAGAGCAAAAGAAGCTGGTGTAATGTATGAAGAAAAGCATCAACGTTTATTCCCAACAATTGATGTAAAGCTTGTCTTTATCTACCATAGCTCAATTCTTATTCACTTTATGTATTAGAATTTAGATTATTCAATCATTGATACAACTATTTTGTGATTTAAACGACTTTTTGTATGTTGAGTTAAGTATCCGGTATCCGGCCGGATACTGACTGCTATCCGGCCGGATACCGGATACCAAAAATATGGCCGGATAGGCCGGATACCGGATAGTAACCGGATATCCGTTTCATCTCTAGATATTTTGTCTATGGACACTTGGAGCTGTCAAAAAAGCCTCGGAAAGGCCGAACATGGAAAAAGATTGAGGTCGATTTTAATATTTAATATATTAATGGTTTAATACGTGGAAAATTGATGTGGACATCTTAAAAAACATTATTGAGTCAGGGTCTGACAATATTTTGGCGTGAAGGCCACTGTTAGTTTAATTCCTGTGTGTGTGTGACATAACCTACATCCATACGGTTTCCAACAAGTGCGGAACTTTGTCAGGTTATCATTTCTTCTGGGTTTGGATGCATCCAGGTGTAGGTGGGTTGGGTTTAGGTTCTCCGTGAAGGTGAACAACGTGTCACAACACCGGCACACTTTGGACTCCGCGTACGGAAGGAATTCGTGCTGAGGACGTCATCCAAGTACCATTTTCTGGTAGGAAATTTTGTACTTACTCTTTGTAGCATAACAGCAGATTGAATTTGCATGGACGTAGATCTGGGACAGCTTATGGGCCCCTGTTCCAGCTGCTATTATCGTCTTTTACCATACACTAGGTATAAATCCAGTCTATCAGCCATAATCAGTCCACTGCTCGACATTAACCCCCCAAAAGGTACGGCACGCCACATTTTTTCTATCTTCGGCCACCCTCGTACACCCACTACCGACAATCTTTTTGAGCATCCTACTGCGTCTGCCAGTTCGTTGTCTAGAAGAACTTTTTTCCTCCAATGGTCGTCGGTTCTTTGGCAGATTTGACCAGCTCACTATCATATCTGCCGTCAGCTAATATCTGCAGCAGCTGCAAGTCGCTCAGCGAGCTATGGAATGGGCTATGCTCGAAGTCGATATCAAAAATGAGGTGATTGGTCCAAGAACCAAGGTCATCGCCTCTAAAATTAGCAAGCTGAGATGGACTACTGAATGACATTTGGCAAACTTTTAAGCCCACCTTTACAAATTGCTGAAACAAGTCATGACCAAATTCGCAGGGATATTCTAACGGTGGATAAAGAAGGTATAACTAGATACCCATGATGGAGGCGTGGAATATGTATACTTCTTTGAGCTTCTTGTTTTTTTTATATATAATATTGTATGTAAGTATAAATTTAAATAAAATACATTTATATTATAAGAAACTCAAGATATATTTCTGGTGCGATCTAGACTCTGCTTCAGTTGAGTGTACAATAATAAGTTTATAATTTACATAATCACTAAGATTATGTTTTTATTGCGAAATCCATCGCTTTGAATTCATACTCTAATTATTATTGTTAGAGTGCATTATAAATTTGCAATCAATCAGAAACAAATTTAAAAGCACAATGATTTTGAAAAAGTTCCTTGGGCCAGGATTTGAACCTGCGACCTACTGACAACATGACAGGCGCGCTACCGACTGCGCTACCGAGATTCGTATCTGGAAGGACTAATTTCTTCACCATACCTGTACATCGAATTTTTTGTAATTAATCGATATACCAGCTGTAATGCACATTACATAAATTTGTTTCTGATTGATTGCAAGTTTGTACTGCACTCTAATAATAATTACATACTAAAAAAATAAAACTGATTGACAAAGTATCTCATAATAATGCGGTCTAATGATGTTTACTAAATAAGGTTTTAGCACCATTTCAAAAAAGATCCCTACGTCCATGCTAATGCTAATGGTTGTAAAAGAGCTGAACATAATAGTGCAATTCTTACGTCCATGCTAATGCTAATGGTTGTAAAAGAGCTGAACATAACACTTCAACTCCTACATCCATGCTAATGTACGTCGATGCCTTTATATTATCTGTCCATGCTAAGCTAATGGTAGTAAAAGAGCTGAACATTACACTTCAATTCCTACGTCCATGCTAAGCTAATGGTATTAAAAGAGCTAAACATAACACTTCAATTGCTACGTCCATGCTAGTACGTCCATGCTAAGCTAATGGTAGTAAAAGAGCTGAAAATAACCCTTCAATTCCTACGTCCATGTTAATGTACGTCCATGCTAAGCTAATGGTAGTAAAAACACTGAACATAACACTGCAATTCCTACGTCCATACTAATGCTAATTGTAGTAAAAGAGCTGAACATAATACTTCAATTCCTACGTCCATGCTAAGCTAATGGTATTAAAAGAGCTAAACATAACACTTCAATTGCTACGTCCATGCTAGTACGTCCATGCTAAGCTAATGGTAGTAAAAGAGCTGAACATAACCCTTCAATTCCTACGTCCATGCTAATGTACGTCCATTCTAAGCTAATGGTAGTAAAAAAACTGAACATAACACTGCAATTCCTACGTCCATGCTAATGCTAATTGTAGTAAAAGAGCTAAACATAATACTTCAATTCCTACGTCCATGCTAAGCTAATGGTAGTAAAAGAACTGAACATAACACTTTAATTGCTACGTCCATGCTAGTAGGTTCATGCTAAGGTAATGGTAGTAAAAGAGTTGAACATAACACTTCAATTCCTACGTCCATGCTAATGTACGTCCATGCTAATGTACGTCCATGCTAATGTACGTCCATGCTAATGTACGTCCATGCTAAGCTAATGGTAGTAAAAGATCTGAACATAACACTGCAATTCCTACGTCCATGCTAATGCTAATGGTTGTAAAAGAGCTGAACATAACACTTCAATTCCTTCGTTCATTTTAGAGGCACTTCATTGAGAAGCAGTGATCCTAAACATTTTAATGGCTCGACGGAAACATCTCAATAGAGGCGAGTACAAAATTGAAATAAAAAGACTTTGGTAAAATAGCTAGAAATAATATAAGAACGCGGAATAAAGCTAACCAGTCGTGACTCGAAGCTTTTCTGATTTTAGTGATGGGATGAGAGAGCTTTCGTATTTTGTCGGATGCCGTAGGCTTGTTTTTACATTGTTCTTTGTACACCTTTCTATTACGATGTGATGTTTCATGTATAAAAGGCTCGATTTATACTCAAAACATACACACCAATATATATTTCCTCCTTGTTTTGTTTGCGGGTTGCACGGAGAATAATGGTTGTTCGCGAGTTTCAATCAAAATGACTGTGAATTTAAATCTAGTGAATAGTTAGAAACAAAGTATATAGCCTGCCGTAGCAACTCCTTTTATTACCTGTCCAGCAAAATTAATCCACTGGCAAAGACTTTATTAGCTTTTGATATAGACGATTATATGTTGGCTCATTAGCCTCTTTTTCTTGGACGCGCAATACTAATAATTACGCAGCAAAACAATAAATTTTAATGTTTTTAATATTGCCAAAAAATTTTGACTTCAAAAGATTGACTTCATATTTCCATTACATATTTTATGAAAAAAAAATAAAAAATAGAATAAATAAGTATTTTTTTTTTAGACAAAAGTACATATCTTAAGACATTGCTTTTAAGTGCGTTGACTTAGTAAAAGATAAACAAAAAAAAAGGATAAGAAATAAAAATGATTTATTACTAAGAAAAGCTTGAGAAAAAAGAAACGCAAAAATAACGATATTAAAAGAGATAAAAATATTTACAAAAATGTTATTTAAACTAACCTAAACTAATATAAGAGGTGGAAGCTTTTCCAAGGTAAAAAGGAAAGTACGCGATCATCGTATGCTGTTGGAAAACTATGTTCCCAACAGCGCTGTTTTTGCATCGTACCCCTTTGACTTAATGTTATTTGCGTTTTGAATGTGTTTTTTTTACAATAAGAGATGCCTAATTTCTTCCAAACAACTCTTGAAAGTCTGGCGTTGCTCATGTTCTAGGGTCAGGTCGATCCTTAAGGCGATACGTAAAAGTTTTAGCGTCCCTGTTACTCCATATGCGAAAAAAACCTCAGTGCGAGAGGGACGGATTCGTGGAAAAGTAGCAAAAAGTTGGTTTTTTTATTTATATAAAACGTACTAAAGGTGCTATCAAAATTTCGTTTAACCAGGTCCTAGATATCGTTAAACCCATCTAACAAAATATAATTGCAATCCATATGTCATTCTAAATTGTCAAACAAGGAGAATTGGTGTCGAAAAAGACCTCACTTCAATAAATATTTCAATCGAGCCGAATTTCTCCAATCGCGTTTCTGTTTTAAGTTTTTAACAGATCCCTAGTAAAAGATTCCAAAAATAATATAATTTTTTTTCAAAGTAAAACATTATTTACTGAAGTAGATATGCACGTTCTTAAAGTGTCAATTTTTTTTCGTGGCGCCTTAAGTATAGGCATTCATTTTATACAATGTACAAAAAACTACATTGTCAGGACTTGGATTCGCGAGTGCGTTAGAGGTGTTCCAAAATAAAGGGTGTTCAAAGGGTGGGCCGGTGTACTCGGCCCAAACATCCCCATCACCCACTCGCCAACAAAATTATTTGGCTCAACCTTCTTCCCCTACTGGTGGTATGCCATGCCCATACTGCAAGAATAGGGGACATAAGCTCATCGCCTGCCCACAATTTAATAACCAACCGGTTCAAGGTCGGTGGGATTTTGTGAACTCACGCAACCGGTGCCGACGCTGTTTGGGTCCTCACTATGAGAATGAGTGCAGGTCTACACGTGCATGCAAGGAGTGTGGGCGGACTGACCACCACACTTCACTGCATCGCCATGGGGCCATGTCTCCGACACGCTCATCTGCTCATTTGCTGCCTCCGTCTCTACGTGAGCAGCCCAGACAGCGCTCAGCGCATGAGCCTCAATACCATTCGGCACATGCTACACAGGCATACACGTCCCGTCCCAACCCGCCCACTCAATCGCGATCGCCAAGTAGGTCTCGGGTAGGTAGGCAACAATGACTACCTACAATAACAGAGCACTATGAAGGCGAGGACGACCAGCACTCAGCACACTCATCACACACACACTCATCACATACACACTCAGCTCATTTTCACTCAATGACTTCAACTCCAACAGAGAATTCCTGTAACTCCGCACAACGTGTAGTGAACGTCACTAACACGCCAATTTTGTTGCCAACCGTCTCACTTAAAATAGCAGACGTACATGGTCAATTTCACTCAGCACGAGCCGTGTTAGACGGAACCAAGGTTTCGCTCGGCCCTGACAAGCCCATAGCCTTCGGCACGATATTTGATTTTACATTGATAGGACCTTTCGAAAGTTTACATACCTCACCCACGAATCAGGTCAATTCAGTTCACATTGTCGGCTCTCACACGGACTCAGAGCGTTCCACTCATGACATTCACAAAAGTCTTGAGAGGTTTTGGGAATCCGAGGAACCCCAAACCTACAAGCATACCAGCCCATTAGAGGATCAGTGTGAGGACATTTTCCGCACTACAACTACTCGTGAACCATCAGGTCAATATATGGTTACACTGCCCTTTCTGCACAACGCGCCGACATTAGGTTCCACTCATGCTATTGCGCTACGCAGGTTTCTCAATTTAGAGAAGAAGCTGCTAGCGAACCCGACCTTCCGCTCGAAATACGTAGAGTTCATGTCAGATTACATAAAATTGGGACATATGTCGCCGTGTCACCCCAATAGTTTTGCTCATAAATCCCATTTCTATATCCCACATCATGGCATATTCAAGCCAGGATCAGAAAAGTTACGCTGCGTCTTTGACGGAAGTTATAAAAGCTCAAATGGCGTCAATTTAAATGATTGTCTTCATACAGGTCCAGCTCTTCAACAAGATATTGTTGACATTATCATGTCCTTCAGGATCCACTCACAAGTTTTCAGCACAGACATCCGAATGATGTTCAGAAATATCCTCATTCACCCAGAGCAAAGACCTTTTCAACTCATTCTCTGGCGGTCTTCACCCGACCAGCCCCTGCTCACGTATGCCCTTAATACCGTCACATATGGATTAAGGTCCAGCCCATACCATGCCATCCGCACTTTACTCCAATTGGCTGATGACGAAGGTCATCGCTACCCCCACGCTGCTCAGGTCCTCCGCAAATCAATATTTGTGGACGACATTCTCTCAGGTGCAGATTCTGTGGAATCTGCTCAGTCGCTCCAAAACGATCTGATCGAGTTACTCGCCCTAGGTGGCTTCCAGCTCAGTAAATGGACCTCCAACTCGCCTCAGCTCCTTGAACGGTTCCCAGATGACCAGTGCGACATGCCCAAGGACTTTGACTTCAGTCCCGACTCTAATTCCATTAAGGTTCTGGGAATACAGTGGATTCCTCAAACTGATGAGTTCACTTATCGCATTTCTCTGCCCACTCATGCTCTAGTCACAAAGCGCTCCATTCTCAGTACAGTAGCGTCTCTCTATGACCCCAATGGCTGGGTTACTCCAGTCGTCTTCCGCGCAAAGATTCTTCTGCAGAAGCTTTGGCTTCTGAAAATAGGATGGGATGAGCCTATCTCTGAAGAAGTCCACACAGAGTGGCAACACATTTCAGAGGATCTTCCTCAGCTCTCAAACCTCCGTTTACCTCGACACATTTGTAAGTATAAGCCCACGTCTACTTACTCACTTCACGGGTTCGCGGACGCATCAGAGGCTGGCTTTGGTGCTGTTATCTACCTTCATGAGCGCAATACCACTGGACATGTCAATGTACACCTAATCATTGGCAAGTCCAAGGTCGCACCCATTAAGACTCGCCTCTCAATCCCGAAATTGGAGTTGTCAGCCGCGACTCTTTTATCTCAGCTCATGACTCGAGTGTCAGCCCAACTGTCAGCTCATATACCCATTCAAACACACACATGCTGGTCAGATAGCACAATAGTGTTGGCATGGCTCAATACCCCACCTCACCGATTACAGACTTTCGAGGCCAATCGAGTGGCTAAGATCACAGCTACTTCAACTAGCAATACGTGGAGGCATGTGCCCACGAACCTCAACCCTGCTGACTGTGCAAGCAGAGGCATGTCTGCCCAGTCTCTCTCACTTCATGACCTTTGGTGGTCACCCAGTTGGCTCAAAGAACCTACCTGCACTTGGCCCAAGTTGCCACCCGCTCTAGGCCATCATGCTCTCCCAGGCCTTAAGCCCAAAAAGGTACCAGCACACATAGCAGTCCCAGATATCGATCTGGACTTGCTCACTCGCTACAGCTCACTTGACAAGCTCGTCGGAGTGACGGCTTGTATTCAAAGGTTCATATTCAATTGTCGGCACAGCCCAGATGCACGGCGCTCTGGTCCGTTGACAGCTAATGAACGCAGGGACGCTCTGTTGCACTGGGTCCGCTCTGTTCAGCACAATGAGTTTGCTGAAGACATTAATCGCATCCAGACTGATAAAGTTTGTCCCGTTCGGCTCCAGCGCCTCTCGCCCTTCATAAAGGACGGCCTCTTGAGAGTCGGTGGTCGTCTCTCTCACGCGTCAATTAGGTATGACGCTCAACACCCACTCATTCTACCCAGCTCAAGTCCGCTCGTAGATCTCATTATAGACCACTATCACAAAATACACTGCCACCCTGGAGCTGACACATTACACGCCATATTACGCCAGCAGTACTGGATTCTGTCCGCTCGTCGTATTATTAGACACCGCGTGTTTAAATGTATTAGATGTTTCCGGTGCCGCGCTCAGCCTAAGGCTCCGCTCATGGCTGATCTCCCAGTAGACAGAGTTACTCCTCAGCCAGTTTTTAGTCACGTCACGACGTACTTTGCTGGCCACTTCTTCGTTAAATCCAGCACATTGCGGAACGCGAAACTCATAAAGGCGTACTTTTGTATTTTCGTTTGCCTCGCAACAAAGGCGGTTCATTTGGAACCGGTCTCTGCACTCACAACAGAAGCGTTCTTTGCGGCATTGCAACGTTTTATCTCACGTCGCGGTACTCCAGTTCTCTTTCGCTCAGACTGCGGCACAAACTACGTAGGTGCTAGGAATCAGCTCATTGAAGTTCAGAACTTCCTCAGGTCAAACAATGATGCAATCACTCACAAGCTCGCGAATCAGCACATTACTTGGTTACTGAACCCGCCTAAAGGGCCTTGGTTCGGCGCTCTGCACGAAATAAACGTAAAATCCACCAAGCAACTACTTTATCGCGTGATAGGTGAACAGCACCTCACTTTTGAGGAATTCTCTACTCTTTTGGCTCGAATTGAGGCTGTACTCAACTCAAGACCCCTCTGCCCAATTTCATCCGACCCTACGGACTTTGAACCTCTCACGGCCGGACATTTCATTATTGGTCGTCCACTCACCGCTCTACCTGAGCAGTCTTTTGACGACAGACCCATATCTGCTCTTAAACGGTTTCAACTCATTCAAGCGCTCTCTCAGCGCTTTTGGACTCTCTGGTCCAGATCCTACCTCCATACCCTGCAAACCCGCTCCAAATGGCTCTCCCCTTCTTCCCCTCCTCAAGTGGGTGAACTGGTCCTCATCAAAGAGGATGACCTGCCTCCGCTCCAATGGAAGTTGGGGAGAATTCTCCGCACGATACCTGGCAAGGATGAAGTGATCCGAGTTGTGGATCTGGACGCAGCCCATGGAAATCTGCGACGACCTGTGTTCAAGATAGCCAGGCTGCCGTTGGATTCAGCTCAAGAGGAGTCGCAGCCCCGGCCCCCCCA
The DNA here is from genome assembly GCA_934047225.1 of Ypsolopha sequella. Classification (NCBI taxonomy): domain Eukaryota; kingdom Metazoa; phylum Arthropoda; class Insecta; order Lepidoptera; family Ypsolophidae; genus Ypsolopha; species Ypsolopha sequella. The sequence continues at coordinate 1,713,887 of OW204002.1, read as the reverse complement.
GGATGTTCACGCCACCAGCGTGACGTTCGCGCATGCGCATGACTAATTTCGCGGCGCAGCGCTGGCGCCACCGCGCACGCCAGTGACCTCTCTCTTCCGCTCGGGACATCGTTCAAACGACACGTGTGTACACACTCGCGCCGCCAACACACCGAAATCTCGCGTAACTACCAGTGTTGTGTTCATACCAGTGCTGTGTTTATTACTCCACGAACCAAGACATTCTGCACATCCCTGCCCAAGGCGCCAGCTTCATCAGCCCAACAAGGAGGGACGACACACGGCGCATCCACCCACAATCATCATCAAAGGTCAGTCAGTTTACCCACAATTCTCCAATCAATCCTCAATTCCCATCAGCTCTGCATTCCTGTAACCTCGCGGTTACAAAGGGTATAAAGTGTATTCATCGATGATTATTACATCCAAGCGTGATAAGTGGTGAGTCTTATCGCCGTTATTTCGGGCACAAAATAAAAAACCGGCCAAGTGCGAGTCGGACTCGCGCACGAAAGGTTCCGTACCATTATCTATAAAAACGGCAAAAAAAACATGTCTGTTGTATGGGAGCCCCCTTAAATATTTATTTTATTCTGTTTTTTAGTATCTGTTGTTATAGCGGCAACAGAAATACATCATCTGTGAAAATTTTAACTGTCTAACTATCACGGTTCATGAGATATAGCCTGGTGACAGACGGACAGACGGACAGACAGACGGACAGCGGAGTCTTAGTAATAAGGTCCCGTTGGTTACCCTTCGGGTACGGAACCCTAAAAACACACTAAAAAGCCCCAACGGGATTTGAAACTGCGACCTCTAGATTAATACTCGAATCACTTTGGATTGATATGAAAGAATAAGAAGGGGTACGTTTACGTCACCAAAACAAGTATACTCATAGATTTTTTTCATCGACAGCACATTCTACCCCACCCCTACCAGCCAAGGGCGATCGAATCGTACCTTCACACATCGCTAAGAACATACATAGCACGAGCTGAGATGATGCTCACTAATGCAATTCATTGTATGGGGGTAGGCGAGCCTGCATTAAGACCAGTTTCATTTGACCTCCCAACCCTCTGGAATACCCTACAAATGTAGGCTACAGAAGGGTGGGTAAACTAGACGGAGAGGTCGAGTGTTTTTGGTAATGTAGTGTGTTGCAAGATGAAGCCTGCTAGGCGTCTAGCCGTTCGTTTTACAAAACTTAAAAGTATTTTTGCTCGGATTTTCAATTGGGAATGTTAATATCTAGTTTGTCGTGAGTCTCAGACGTGCTGTAAATAGGTTTTATTCAAATTATTTAGGGGTTTATAGCAGTATTATTAAAAAAAAATTACAACGTTCATAACAATATCGAAACACTGTTAAATTATTATTACATACGGCTTGAGCACACACGTGTGATTGTTGTTGACTATATGCCAACCGTTTCACCGATAACATTTCGGCATTATCAAGGCGAGTGTCGTTCTTAGGACGACGACGCCACAGAATAAAGTGACGACGCGGCGTTTACCGTCGTTGTCAAACGGGCACTGGCAGCCGCCGATCGGTGAGCTGCACGCATTGCTCGTGCGCTGAGCGTTGGCTGCGTCGCCGAAGGAGGTGGGATGGTGGATGCACTTGATTCTTTTAATTGTTCCAATTTTTTGTTATTAGGGGTGGTTATTAAATAAAACGAACTCACAACATCGTCACTGTCACTGGGCACTGTCCTAAAGTTGATAATGCCGAAATTGTATCGGTGAAACGGTTGGCATAATATAGTCAACAACAATCACACGTGAGTGTTCAAGCCGTATTTAATAATAATTTAGTATGTCAGCTCACGCGAGTTTTAATAATACTATCAGTGTTGTATCTACACTAAACATTCGATTTCGACATTCGAGATAAAATATATTTGTTTTTTTTTCTAAAAGAATATTAAACAACATATAACTTTTCGTCTCTGTTTGACCGTATACAATAAAGCAACAATAATTTAGGCCAGCATCAAACCCTTGTCAGGCCCATGTCATGTGAATCGTCACATAATTTATAATAGAAGCGGAATCCATTACAATTTTTATAGAATGTCCAAGAAAAAACACAATCAAAAAAATGTTTGCACTTCTTATCTACCTTCTTCTTCTAAATTCTTTATTGAACAAAACAACAGTTTAATGTACCAAAGGTGGACTTAAGGCCCTTAATACCGCCAAATGGGTACTTTCTAAAGCCTACTCCTCTTTTATGGCCAAATCAAAAATATTGAAAAAATGTATTATGGATTATCAACTCTAGGACAACATATGCAACATTTTTTCTTTTTCGTGCCACCAAAACTTCTATATGAAAAATTGCTTCAACTGAATGGTGTTTTTTTTGGCTTGAATTTCCTACTGCTCCTAAGCGGCTTAGGTGATTTAATTCACTTATGCTTTGATAAATAGATAAACTTGATAGCTATAAATATAACATAGAATTATTCAATCGAACAATGACGCCCATGTGAAAAGTATTATATTCTCCTATTTTGCCCTTTCAAGGACGCAGCGAGCGTCGTAACAGCCACCACGCATTGTGCACTGATTTGAACGTTATTTCAATGTCGTTTCCGTCGATATTCATACAGACAAACATCGAGCTGCTAATTTGGCGAGGGTAATCGCCTTAATGCTAGAAGCATTTTCTCCCAGTCAACCCAACAAAGAGTACAAGAAAGTTACAGAGGCAGGTGTGCAAAAAAGAAAAATTTGGTTGAATACTGCCAAAGTGTGGTTGAATACTGCCAAAGTCTGATTCAATACTGACAAAGTTTGGTTGAAACTGACAAAGTGTGGTTGAATACCACCAAAGTGTGGTTGAATACTGCCAAAGTGTGGTTGAATACTGACAAAGTGTGGTTGCGTACCGCCAAAGTGTGGTTGAACACTGCAAAAGTGTGGTTGAATACAGACAAAGTGTGGTTGAATACTGACAAAGTGTGGTTGAATACTGCCAAAGTGTGGTTGAATACTGACAAAGTGTGGTTGAATTCTGACAAAGTGTGGTTGAATACTGCAACAGACTCAAAAAGTAGTGCGAGTATAAAAGTTGATTGACCTGCGTATTAGAACAAGGATGTTGAAGATGGATTGTGCATTCCCCTTAAATTTATTCGGTTTTTTTGCCAGTTCAACGGTGTCTCAGCTTAATTTACCGATTAAAATTAGGTAAGTGATGAAATACCGAAAAATAACAAACCCTTTACTGCAGATGGTTAACTAATGTAGTTTCTTATACCACTCCAAGGTTTGATGCAAGTAGGAAATCGGTGTAATTCAAAACAACTTCGATCCGACCCGATCTTTCGAGATCACGAATTCGAATGATTTGAATCGATTATTATATTACGAGATCTGAATCGTGCTGAATCACTGCGATTCGATGATTAAGGGGATCTTTTATCTCTTTATTTTTCTTCGTATCAACGTTCCTATTCCTAGCTGGAACGAGATTTAGACAAAGTTTACAAAATGTATGTACAAGTGTTTAATAGTTTACACTAAGAAAAACTTTTGATAACTCTGCTTGAAACCTTTGATTATAGAACTTTTAATGTAGTTTTTGTTTATTAAAAGTTAATAATAAAAAGGTAAAAATGAAAATTTCACTCAAGATATATTTCGGGCCTCACTGGGCCCGGCATCAGTTGAGAAATATATCTTGAGTAAAATTTTCATGTTTACCTTTTTATTATTAACTTTTAATAAACAAAAACTACAATAAAAATCTTATAAAAAAGAGACAAATATATATTTATCAAATTGATTTTATAGAACCAGAGAATTGGATTCGTAATAACGATAAATAAATCTAAAAGTAAATACTGGTGATCTTAATATAAACCAACGTAAATAAAAATGATAACAAAGAAGACTCAGACGAAAGACCACACTGACGCTAATTGAAAGAAAAATTAAATGAAAATAGTTTAATCATAGCAAAAAGCTTAAAGCGACTATTCAATAGAAACAATTTTTGCAATTCTGCTTAAAAAAAATAGACACACGAATGGTGCCGAGAAAAGTGCAGTAGTGCAAAGCTTTATAATTGTTCCACTGATATTTATTTTTCCTCTAAAATGTGTCGTGACTAGATACCTAAAGGTGTAACTACATAGGTACGTACTAAACTAAAATAACCTTAATAATATAAGAGAACATTACAAACTAGAAATCAATAAACTTGCGATTTGAACCTGTGACCTCCTGCTAACATGACAGGCGCGCTACCGACTGTGCTACCGAGGTTCTTATCTGGAACGAAGAATTTTTCTACCATACCTGTACATCGAATTTTTTTGTAACTACTTATCAACATTGTAATTCACACACTGAACGCTGAAATAGCCTAACTAATAAGTTTAGTGGCTTTTTATCAACAAGCAAGCTCTTTGATATTTTGATGCAAGCTGTGCTTTACACACCCAATGTTCACTATCACCTATGTTCACTATCACCTATTTTCACCATCACTTATTTTCACTATCACATATTTTCACTATCACCTATTTTCACCATCACTTATTTTCACTATCACATATTTTCACTATCACCTATTTTCACTATCACCTATTTACACTATCACCTATTTTCGCTATCAGCTATTTACACTATCACCTATTTACACTATCACCTATTTTCACTATCAGCTATTTACACTATCACCTATTTACACTATCACCTATTTACACTATCACCTATTTTCACTATCACCTATTTACACTATCACCTATTTTCACTATCACCTATTTACACTATCACACATATCACATAAATACAAATCTAGTAAGTTGCAAAAAAACTCGTTGGTTAAATAACGTAAGAGGATATTTCTATATGTGCTTAAAGTACACCTCAAATAATTTCACAAGGAAGCGACCGTATTTCTTGTGTCCGTCGAACCATAAAATTCGTCAATAACGACCGCCCTATTACTCCATTATTCCCAGCTCGCCATCATCAAAAAATAAATCACAATAGCGTAACATTTTCACAAATTGTTTTTCCAAAAAAGAAATCTATTACACAATTTCGGTAGAAACACATCTATAAGTCAAGGTACGGTCGGCAGCGGCATAATCCGAGGGCCGAGCTTCATATTTCGTCGATTTATGGAAGCCGGTCGAAGGTCGCCCATAGATATCTTATTTTAGATCGCGCTCTCAGCGAAACAGCGCTGTTGGGGACCGATGGGCTAACTTTGGTACCGACGGCATCGGAAGTTGGGGAAAATTGTAAAAAATTGTAGTCATTTAGCGTGAAAAAGCAAGGCCACCGACATAGAGACATATTATTTGACTAAATATGCATAGTACAACTTTTAGAAATATATTAGATTATTGTTTTTGTTTTAGTGGAGGTGGATGTGGAGGCTCCGCCATATTTAATTATCCGTAATTTGGCAAAGCTTTCAGCTTTTTCAACCTACCATTTTTTGAAACAGGCCAGGTTTTGTTTCGTACTTGGCCATTTACAAAATAAAACAGACAGATGCACAGACATTGAGCCTCTTTTCGAAGGCTTTAGTACTTTGAAACTTTGTAAAAATACTTTATCTTCACTCATATCGTAAAATCCTGATAATGAACTCAAAAACAGTACATAATGACATTTTTTTTACGAACTTCTTTAAATTTATATTTTTATACGAAAGTACATTTACATGATGTAGGAAGGCAAAGGAAACTTAGCCCACACAGCCATGTCTGAGGTTTGAATGATGGTCACTATACTTGTGACAAAACCCATGCGCGGTGGACTACGATTGATTTTAATTATAGTAGAACAGCGCGGTGAACAGCTAGATGGATTTTGTGCGTTTGTTTAAATTTATTACTGCTTTTTTGTTTGCTTAAAGTTTTATTCTGGGCAAAAATGTCTGACAGCATACACTGAGCAACAAAATTGACGAACAATCTTAACGAACTAACAAAATCAAGAAAAGCTTATTATTAATGGATTGGAAAATAGCTTAATTGGTAGCATGAAATAAACGGCTCGTTTTTGCACCTCACACTTTTAATAACTTCGTTATGTGCCGGTTTCATAAATCACTATTATAATAGTTATAATAGTTATTATTCTATAGAATAAAACAACTTATTGTACTTGTTCCACTAGGAAACATATTATTTCACTTTAGCGACCGCTTTCGTCAAAATTAAGACATCATCAGACCAAAATATTTGTTTATGATTTAAAATTCCATCATCAGTAACATTGAGGAATAATTGTATAAGATTTTAGATTTACAAGGTCACTATAAACGATACTAGGAGTACGGCATTCACCGGGTTTACCTTTTATTTTTACCCGAATTTTCGGCAAAGTTCTATATGGCATGGTCATCACGGGGTACCATCACATTGTATAAACAATAAACACTACTAATTATTATAAAATTAAATTAAACTAAAGGATAATTCATCATTTAAACTATTTACTACTAATTATGAATTAATTATTAAGTAAAGATTACATCAAAAATTACAAAATATTTGTAAGGTAAAATGTGTTAATAGTTCGGCCTCTTTTTCTGTCGCTACCAAAGTGGGGCTGAATATTGACCGCACTTATCTAGCAGGAGGTAGGTATGTTCTTATTATGTGAGTTTTTGTCCGACACGGCCGAAGCCGGGTAAAAACACTATTACTCAAAAAGGGAAAACTGTTACGTTCGTAAAGACTTTTCTATCAAGAAGGGAAAACGCGTTATATATATTTATGGGTTCACGGTTTTTGATGGGTTGTCGATAAGTATGGGAATTGTTTTTTGATGTTATATTGTTCTTTGGTGAATTATGCAATACCTTCTTTGTAAACATGGGTTCACACTATAAATGCTAAAACAAATAAACTCACTTTAAAATCAGTGTATTTGAGGTACAGGTCGAGCCTTTGATGTTGAGATTGTGTCTCATCATCTTCATCAGGACTCGCTAGAAGACCGGCGCGCGCGCAACGCCCTTTTGTCCACGGTCCGGTAAATGACGGCTCAAACGCCGGAGCCGGACGACGGAGCATTGCCGCAGCATTGTCGGAAGCTATTTGTCCACTGGTCTAGATTCGGCTCCGGTATCGAAAGCTCATTTTAGTGATAACGCGTGCGGTGTCGTCATAGATTACTTAGATTGCCGACACAACTCCTTGCTTTATTGCTATATATACGACAACGCAGAAGATCAAGGCAGTTCTTTCATTTAATACTACAGGAGAGATATCTTGTAATAACATTTTGTGTTCTTTACAATAAGTTGAGGCAACATGAGAATAATTTTGTTAACAATTTCCCCATGTCTACTTCTAAATTTGATTATTTACTGAATTTCACTGCATCGATTGTCGAAAAACGCTCTAACACTGCTAATTTTGAAAGCTAAACTGCCGTCCTGCACCAACGCTTTTGTTTTTCATTTGCCTATCCTGCTCTAATCAACTGCTGCGCACGCAAAACTTGGGTTATTTTGAGTTTGCGGCTACATTAGAACATGTAATTAAAAATCATCTCCGCTAATGTCTTAAGGCGATTTGCGAAAAAAATACGGGTGTTTCTTTTCTGTGTATTTCATGAAATAATCAGTTTCTGGTATATGCATCTTGACTATACAACGTGTAACAGAAAGTTGTAACCATATTTGAAGAGCTTATTCAGTCAATGATATAGAACAACTTTTACTATGGAGCCAACCCTGAAATCTCAAAAAAAAAACTACTTTTCCATACATTCTGGCCGAGTGGCATTGTATTTTTCTATGAAACAGTTAAATATTTTTTTTTCGAGATACAGGGTTTGTTCCATAGTAAAAGTTGTTCTATATTATTGACTGAACAAGCTCTTCAAATATGGTTACACCTTTCTGTTACACGTTGTATAATCTAGGGATTTGAAATTGGAAAACATGTTTGGATAAATTTTCCTCGATAGAAATAATTGTTTAAATGAGGTCTTCAAACACACATTTTCTCCTCGTTTGACGAATAGGAACCATATACATAACTCAAACATATTTTATTAGGTGTGTTTCAACAATATCTAGAGATTTGATATTTGAAATTTTGCTAGCTATTTTAGTTTTTTTATAAAAATTATGAAACTAACATTTTTCGCTTTCGCCCTGAATCCGCCCCTCTCGCACTGCGCGATTTTTCGCTTGGAGTTACAGTGACAAAAATAAAATTTGCATAGCCTCTTGAGTAATGTATGTAGAAAATTATCGCGAATTTTGAGATTTATAGCTTTAAAAATACATAGTATGCTAATAGCGTCATTTTAAGATTTTTTTAGAGCAGACTTTTACGATTTTTCAGATCTACAGTCTTAAATATGTCCTCTTTTGCTACTAATTTTTTTTATTTCAAATATAACAATAAACTCCCAACAGAACATGAATTATATGTGCATTTAGCTTTGTATGGAGGCTAGACATTTTTAATCCTTTTTTGTTCGGGCGAGCGGAGTTTTGTAGATTAAAGATTATCCATGATTATTAAAAATCGCATCTGTGATCTCGTTCGCCCACACGACCACTAATTCAAAGGTTACGGGTTCAAATCCCGTAGGACCACATTAGTAGTGATCGGTCTGCGTGCTTCCGAATGCACTCCATAACTGTGCTCGAAGTACGGCTATAAGGCTCACACTCACCACTTAGAATTATTGAAAAAGCTCACTATCTGGAACACTGCAAGCCTCTTTTTATCAAACATAAAATATTAACTGTAATTAATTTATACATTTATATGATATCAGTCAAAATTTTTAGAAGTAAACACAAATACAACCTTGTTGGTGACATACAGATACACCTCTTAAGGAATAATAATAATCTTATTTTGCCTACTCCTAATTATGGAGCCTTTCACAAAAATTTAAATTAAACAGGACCAAAGATATTTAATGCACTGAACAAAGATATTAAAAACTGTGATAATATTAATGTATTTTCTAGGACACTTAAGACTTTTCTATTGGAACGACCTTTTTATAATTTAAATGAGTTCTATACTGCAATGATATAATGTTAATTTAAATGAGTTCTTTGATTGATATAATATGCACTATTTTGACTTGCTTATGCTATTAATTACTTTATTTCTATGACATAATTTCTTTATTATTCTTAATATTCTTTAATTTATTGTAATTAAGACTGATGTATGTATACTGTAATTATTAAGATTTAAGTTCATACCTTTTACTTTTTTGCATGCCTTAATACAACACACTCTTGTATATGGCTTTGTATTTCTGCAAATAAATGATTCTTATTCTTATTACACTGGGCGGTTAAATTCATCGGTGAAATGTAGGTGTACGAGTACATAATCACCTCTGACACCCCCTTGGGGACTCATGTCCTTCAATTATCTTTTTAGCGAATCCTTAATTTTATTTGGCATTTCTCACAGAAAGGATCATTGAACCTTGTTACTGATAACTTACAAAGTCTTCATTATGAGTTTGGCTATAATCAACTAGAGTAATTTTATATTAAGTGGATGGCATACCCTAGCAACTTTTTTTATTACCCGTCCAGCGCAACAAGTCTAATGGCAAAGTCTTTATTTGCTTTTCATAGAGGCGATTATATGTTGGCTCTTTAGCCTCTTTTTCTTGGACGCGTAATACTAGTGACGACGGAGCGAAACAACAAATTGGGGTGTTTTTAGCTAATACTGAAATATTTTGTAGGGAAAAAAATATTGAATTTAGGTGATATACCTTCATATTTCTATTACCTATTTTATGAAAGAAAAATAAAGTTGATCTTTTAACCGCGTTCTTGAAGCGAACGTTTGAAAAACAAAAAAATAGAAGGTGCAAAACATTTTTTTTTTTTACAAATGTATAAATCTTAGTACATTGTTTATACGTAAGATCCCTAGAAAAAAGATTAATAAATCAAAAGTATTTTTTTCAATACAAGGAGAGTCCGAATTTCTTCAAACGAATCTTAGATAGCCTGGGGTTGGTCATGCTCTAGGCTCAGGTACAGTCTTAATAGTATAAACCTTCTCTAACAAATATCCGGTTGTTTTACCCACCGTTTTCTAGAACCGTCCTTGGTTCCGATTTCCAGACTCAGAAACACCTATAATTTGATAAGCAACAACTGCGATATCAGTGTAAAGAATTCAACTAGATTTAAACTTGCTTGTAAAGAAGCTTTAATAAAACTAAAATAACTTTTTTTATATACTTCAAATGATTTAGAAAAACTTTAAAATTTAACAAAATTGTAAAATTATTATTATTTGTATGGTAAAGTAATATGTATTTTGTTAACATTTAGTATATAAGGCGAGATAAAGTAATCACTTGCATGCTGTGATTTCTTTAATAATTTAATGAGGTTTGAATTGTGTTTATATTTATGACTACTAGAAATCCTAATAAACAAAATCTAAATCTAAAATCTAAAAAAAAATGCGTGTACAGTCAACAAAAGTATAAACCTTCTTTATCAAATAATGCGTGTATAGTCAACAAAATTATAAACCTTCTCTAACAAAATAATGCGTGTACAGTCAACAAAAGTATAAACCTTCTGTAACAAAATAATGCGTGTACAGTCAACAAAAGTATAAACCTTCTTTATCAAATAATGCGTGTATAGTCAACAAAATTATAAACCTTCTCTAACAAAATAATGCGTGTACAGTCAACAAAAGTATAAACCTTCTGTAACAAAATAATGCGTGTACAGTCAACAAAAGTATAAACCTTCTTTATCAAATAATGCGTGTATAGTCAACAAAAGTATAAACCTTCTCTAACAAAATAATGCGTGTACAGTCAACAAAAGTATAAACCTTATCTAACATAATAATGCGTGTACCGTCAACAAAAGTATAAACCTTATCTAACAAAATAATGCGTGTACAGTCAACAAAAGTATAAACCTTCTGTAACAAAATAATGCGTGTACAGTCAACAAAAGTATAAACCTTCTTTATCAAATAATGCGTGTATAGTCAACAAAAGTATAAACCTTCTCTAACAAAATAATGCGTGTACAGTCAACAAAAGTATAAACCTTATCTAACATAATAATGCGTGTACCGTCAACAAAAGTATAAACCTTATCTAACAAAATAATGCGTGTACCGTCAACAAAAGTATAAACCTTCTCTAACAAAATAATGCGTGTGCAGTCAACAAAAGTATAAACCTTCTGTAACAAAATAATGCGTGTACAGTCAACAAAAGTATAAACCTTCTGTAACAAAATAATGCGTGTACAGTCAACAAAAGTATAAACCTTCTTTATCAAATAATGCGTGTATAGTCAACAAAAGTATAAACCTTCTCTAACAAAATAATGCGTGTACAGTCAACAAAAGTATAAACCTTATCTAACAAAATAATGCGTGTACCGTCAACAAAAGTATAAACCTTCTCTAACAAAATAATGCGTGTACAGTCAACAAAAGTATAAACCTTCTTTATCAAATAATCCGTGTATAGTCAACAAAATTATAAACCTTCTCTAACAAAATAATGCGTGTACAGTCAACAAAAGTATAAACCTTCTGTAACAAAATAATGCGTGTACAGTCAACAAAAGTATAAACCTTCTTTATCAAATAATGCGTGTATAGTCAACAAAAGTATAAACCTTCTCTAACAAAATAATGCGTGTACAGTCAACAAAAGTATAAACCTTATCTAACAAAATAATGCGTGTACCGTCAACAAAAGTATAAACCTTATCTAACAAAATAATGCGTGTACCGTCAACAAAAGTATAAACCTTATCTAACAAAATAATGCGTGTACCGTCAACAAAAGTATAAACCTTCTCTAACAAAATAATGCGTGTGCAGTCAACAAAAGTATAAACCTTCTCTGACAAAATCATTTGTGTACAGTCAACAAAAGTATAAATCGTCTTTAACAAAATAATGCGTGTACAGTCAACAAAAGTATAAACCTTCTATAACAAAATAATTCGTGTACAGTCAACAAAAGTATTAAACTTCTCTAACAAAATAATGCGTGTACAATCAACAAAAGTATAAACTTTCTCTAACAAAATAATGCGTGTACAGTCAACAAAAGAGATAGGTAACGAGCGCAAACACTTAGATTCTAATGAGCGATAGATGAGATGTGAAATACTTGGTCAATACATGTCATACATGCACTGTTTATTAAGTGTTCTTCATCTTATCAATGGCTCGTCAGTGGGTTGTAAGATCAAAGCAAATGTATCTTTTGTAAACTTGTCCAGTTATTCTGATTTAACTAAAGCAGCTTGATATTTTTTCTTCTTTTAATTCGTCGTGATTTAAATTCTTTAACAATTTGAGAAATCTTTTTTTCATACACGGACTTCGTCGTGCGAATTTCCTGAATGCTCCAATTATATATCTTTCATGGCAGATAACTCCAAAATGCTATAATTTTTATGGAATTTTAAGTAACGGCCCAAGGGAAAACGGGAGATTTGCATGAATTACGTAATTTTTACCTTTTGATTTCAACATCGCTTTTGCAATTAGTCCCCATTGTGCAAAAGAGTAAAAAGTTTTGAAAGAAATATTTTGAATTCTTTGCCTCCTTTGAAATGTTGAATAATTTTCAGTTCAACAAACATAGTAATTACATTTACCATTCCAGTTTTAATAATCGGTAAATTAAAAAAAAAAACGTCAGATATTTCTTAAACCGCACCATCTGCCCAATTGATTGAATGATTTATATCTTTCAGAATACCCTGCACATAACAATACGGCACTCTTCAACTTCGATAAATTCCTTTCGATAAGCGAGTAACCTTTAAGCGTTCGGTTAATGACTCAATAATTTGATATATGATCTTATCTTAAGATAAGATGGTGGGTCGTATCTATAGACAAAAAATCCTGTCTAGTTGCTAATCTTAAACTTAAATCAAAATATTAAAATAGATGATATAAAGACCAATGATGAATACACTCCTTAACTCTTTAACTTGCTTTTCTTTTTATACATTTTCAATATACCACTTCTATGGTTTATTGATTCGAGGGAGGTTTTCTGTTCTGACCAGTTCTGACACATTTTTCTCATTCTGCGTCCTTTAGAAGGCATGTTTAACTGTGGGTTGAATTTATATGCTCAAAGTAACGCGTTATGTCTCACCACCCATCACGCTAGGATGTAGAATCATCGGTGAAACATGGGTGTACAATTGTTCACAGTACACACTCGGAAAAACCTCTAAAGTTAAAAGATTCACTCAGTGACTGTCTCCCGAAGGGCCGTTAACTTTAAATCTTGTAAAACGTTTATAGAAACTATATTGTCATCAAAGAAATCTCAACCTTACCTTAAAATACGAAAAGCTTCTAATATGATTTTTCTGCTGGTTTAAAAAGCTTTACCAACTTTCGTCACGTTTTACTACTAAACTTGAAGTTTGAAGGCTGTATAGAATTATTAGGAACTGAATTAGATCTCGTTATGAATCAGTTATTGTTATTTAGTTTTTATTCAATGAGAATTATAAATTCCAAAAAAATACATTTTTAGTTCCCGGCTCCCTGTTCCCTCCTTAGTTAGACCCCTTTATACAAATAATTCTTACCTCATACTAAGAATATGCCCTTATATAAAACTAGCGGCCCGCCCCGGCTTCGCACGGGTTCAATGCTGATACTAAAAATATTCATTTAAATTACATGCTGTAAAGAGCCATATTGATCTATATTAAATGCACAACGTATTTAAGGTACTTAATTGGATAAAGATTAATGTTGTATTGCTTAAAATCGCTTCGTAAATAAGCCATAATGGTTATTGTGGGTTATCCCTAAGAGATAGACATATACCATTGCAGATTTTTTTGTAGACCTTTTTAAGGTGTACAATACTGTAGTACATTATTTTGATCTATCTCGTAGGGTTCAGCCAGCGTTTGCAATGTAAGCGCAAAAAAATGCGTTTATTTACGACATCACATTAGAAACCTCTAAAATTATCAGTGTTTCTCTACTATATTATGCATGTATTATACATATAAACCTTCCTCTTGAATCAACCTATAAACTTAAAAAAAAACCGCATCACAATCCGTTGCGTAGTTTTAACGATCTGTCAGCGGGAAGAGACTTTGTTTTATACTATGTAGTGAAGTTGCAATCTAAATTGTGTCTTTAAAATCTAATGTCTCGACTTTCGCTCTCCAACGACCACCAAATAAGCATCCAAAAAAAAACCAAGTTACAAAAATTTAGATCACATAGATTGTTCTATATTTTTTTGTTCCACGCGACGTGGCGCGCCATTCACATCACGATTTAGTAATATAAACATTTGTAATGACGATCGCTCGTTATTTCGGTATCTTGTTAGTAGATATTGGACTCCCTGGTATGCAGAGGTCAGTGAAGGTACTCTATAAAAACTGTAACTAGGCTGACGGTTATGTAATAATAATAAGATCTCGTTTTCTTTTTGTGAGTCCCTTAAAATGTAAGCTTTGTGGTAACTAGCATTTTGCCCGCGGTTCCACCCGCGCGAATATAATGACGGCCCGTTCCCAAGGAACAAACAATAGCCAATGTCCAATATTACAACTGTGAGGTTATCTCTTACATACAAACAATCAAAAAAATCTCTATGTTGTTGTTGATGTTTTTAATTTGAATATGTACGGAAAATATTATATAATGTAAAAAAATATATACCTACATATGAAATTGCCGAAATTCTCTTACAGATTCATGAGTTCATAATTTCTGTAATTCAATAGCTATCCATTGTTTGTTTTTTGTTTGAAAGTTGATTGTCAGTATGAAAACTAAAATTAAATCTTCAAAAACAGTTTGTCCTAAGTGCCATCCGCTTCCATGATAAGATTCGTAATAACTTTGCATAGCACACATTTGCTAAAATTAACTTACTTATACAAAAAAAATATTTATAAAACTTGGATTTGTCATTTCTAAAAACAATGCAAATATGTTAGTACTGAAAATTGAGTTTCCTTCAAATTCTCTATAGAAAGCGGCAATTTCATAGGTAATGAATGACCTATTTATTTATTTCACACACATGAGTTAAGATTAGCAAAAAACTTTGTGGCTCACGGACTAGACGATGGGTAGTTTGTTCAGGGGGTATGTAAATATAGAAAAAAATGAAGAAAAAATACCTTTGAAAAAATATTTGTATCAATCAATAAATTCCGAACTGAAAAAAAATGAGAATTATTTTAGATAAATAAATAAAATCAAGTAGATATTAATAAGTACTGCATTTGAAAAATACCTACAACATTTTCAGTTTGCAGGTTTATGTGCAACTTTAAAGTATATATTGATTTAACTTTTACTACACACGTATATATTAGGTATGGATACATATATATGGCGGTATATCCATCCCTAATAGCTGGGCCTTATATGGAACAGACTGGTGACGGGCAGCGGCGTCCCTGGTGCGACTCGGTGCGAGGGTTCCGGCACCGCACTCACCAACCCGCCTGCCCAGCGTGTGTGAGTATGGGCAATTCTTACAGGATGACCGCCGGGAGTGGCAAAGTCTAAACATAAGTCAGCAGTGGACGAACTAGGCTGATGGATGGATGACACACGTACATATACCATTATTCATGCGAAGGTGATCTTCAGCAGCCTTGTTGGTTTTGTCATACTGCTTATATTGTAAATTGCAGATGTTTCACCATATCTCGCACGGAAGTTGCAGATGTTTCACCATATCTCGCACGGAAGTTGCAGATGTTTCACCATATCTCGCACGGAAGTTGCAGATGTTTCACCATATCTCGCACGGAAGTTGCAGATGTTTCACCATATCTCGCACGGAAGTTGCAGATGTTTCACGGAAATTAGCCCTAATAAGGTCATCTTGAGTGCATCTAAAGGGACATCGTGGGCATCATATGCTTGGTTGTGTGCGTATGGCCACAGACACACACAGTTGATGTCGAGGCTCGCTGGCAGGAATCCCCATTTCTGGAGATTATCTTTGAACCGTCCGACCGTATACTATTATACTCACGCATATCTCCGAGCAGAGTAGTCACACGTTCGATTGTAACGTGGAATTGTCGAGTGCAGGAGCTATGTCAAAGGGATCAAAGTGGTACGTGTAAAGGCACGCGCACGTCACGTTACGCTCTCTGATACGCGGCGCTTTGTGTGTTGCAAGTAGGGTTGCCAGTTGGTATCCTAAAGGAGGATATATCCTTCTTTTTTCACAACTTGTCCCCCAATCCTCCGTCACCTATCAGTTGTCCTCCATTTTCAAATTTTGCACTTACAATGCCGACACCACTTAGTTAGCCCACACAGCATGGTTCATTCTCCTATTTCTTTCGCGTGGAGTTGCGGTACCACTGTCACAATCACCCATTATACTTGCGCTGCACGCATAACCACGCATGTTACACTGGCAAGACATACAAATACCAGCTTGAACAGGTGGCTCTGATAAATATCTAACAAACAAAACATAAAAAATATTTGTATCGTTTTATTTAAGTAGGTATGTCCTTTTTTTTCTGAAGTCCTTCTTTTTTTGCTTAGTAGCTCTGATTTGTTATCCTTTTTCATTTTTATCTCGCAACCCTAGTTGCAAGGTGACTTTTTATGTTGAACACTATGAAATAAGTTGTCAGGTAAATATGAAATGATCATTTTGCATTAAGTCTTTTAGTCAGTAACACAGGTAAGGCCAACAAAAAAGATAAGGAACCAGGGCCAGGCCAAACACTTGATCCTCAGAACCGGAGACGAGTGATAGATAGTTTTAATAATGTTTAATTTAATTTAATAAACTAAACTAAACTGTAACATTATGTGATACATCGGAACATTCGTTCGTTTCGTAATAGTTTTGCACAAGTGTTCCAATGTCTAATTATATCCATCCAGTTGCGCACAATACTTTATCTACGACCATCAAAAACAATTTCATGAAAAATTAGAAAAGGAACACTTGGACAGACAGAAAGGAAGACAGACCGTTGGCGCTTGTGATTGGTTCTCTAGCAGTCTTATAATAAATTTGGCCAATCACACGGCCAATCAGGAATTGCAGTGTTAAAATGTAATATTATGACATCAGTCAAATAATGTAGGAACTTATAAAACCGCTTTTGATGTTGAAACTACCTTATTTCTCTATGAGAATAGATAAAATATATTTTATCATAACCAATCATGACAATTGACAAAACTTCTATAATTTCACCACCTTTTAGTCTAAAAAGGTTTTGAACCGAAGGCTTTCAAAGCTCTACATTTGTGTGCCCACTGTGTGCCGAGCAACCGTCGTCAAAGTCACGCGTGTATATTTTGTGACCATCTCTAACAGCACCACTAATAACAGAGCAAATGCAAGTACAGCTCACGCAACGAGGGTTCCGTACTCAATCGAATATAATTAAAATTAATTTGTTGATAGACAGTGTCAAAGTGTAAGAGAGCTATTTTTAAATGGGGAGGGATTTTTAAAATTTGTCAATATTGGGACCATTGCTTTAGTTTTTCTTTTTGATTAACAATATACACTTTCATCTTTGATGATAAAATAACGTTTTGACACATGTAAAAACGCTGAACTAGGTGTTTTAAGTGGTTGTAACATGAGTCACACTACAAGGGTTCTAGCCTCTTTCGAGTATACGGAACCTTAAAAACTGGACACGAGATTTATTTAAATCGGCGGACGTGTGCGAGCACCTTAATGTCCCAGCTCTGATCTCGTTATCACGGCGCTGATAACGACGTGAGGCTT
Source organism: Ypsolopha sequella (assembly GCA_934047225.1). Lineage (NCBI taxonomy): Eukaryota > Metazoa > Arthropoda > Insecta > Lepidoptera > Ypsolophidae > Ypsolopha > Ypsolopha sequella. Next base: position 1,696,101 of record OW204002.1, on the reverse strand, counting down.
TTAATAAGTGCGCTTCAAAATGGACGGAGTATAGTCACGACGTGTACCTGAGTCGGTGTCAGAGGTTATACCGAGTGTCGACTGTGAGGCGAACAGTGTTGCCAGATGAGGAAACTGATATTACAGTGTTGAGGGCTCAAAATTACAGTGTTTGGGACCAAATTACAGTAGAATTCATTCATTTTCATATTTTTCTCCATTTTCAACTAACTCATGTGACTTTTGGGATTATAAAATTATAGTGTCTCCATACATTGTCATTTTATTAAATGCAGTGTACAGTAGATAGTGTTAAATTACAGTAGATCTACTGTAATTAAAGTGTGTCTGGCAACACTGGGCGAACTCAACAGTCGCAAATGCACGTTTTAATGGCAATATTTATTATTATACTTACAATTCCCATAGCTTAATTTCTAAAAGGTTTTTTTTATTTTTTTTTCAAAGAATATACGCCATTTTAGGTCATAGTTTTCATTATTTTAGTATATAAATTAACTATTACCTTTTAATAATATTTTTAAGAACTGTCCGATATGACGTCACTTGAGAATTTTAGACATTATATAGATTGTGATAGGTGATTGCTTATAAAAATAGTGGTTTGTCTCTGTCTGTCTACTCATCTATCATCCATCTCTCAAATCAGTCGGAAGCAAATTATTATTAATTTATCTTGATAGCAAAGGACACATTTCTAAACAGCCATTTCTAAAGTGACGTCACACGAAGGCAAATGAAAGTTGCAGCTTTTTCGTAAAAATATTCATCATCGTGAGGTTTTTTAGACTAATAGTTAGAAAATACGGTTTATTAAACCTAAATCCCGAAATGGTTTTCGAATTAACATACCTTAACATAATTCATGATTTATATAAAAACGGCTCACCTCAATATGTGTTATGATCGGGACAGCCGACCAGTTTTAGCAGATTTAGACTGCCTCATCTGGGCGAGTGAAGACGTTTACGCAACGACGTTACGCTTCACACTGGCGTAACGGACTGGCGAATTATATAAATATAAAGTTATCCTCAAGTGTCATTTAATTCGATAATTCTACACCTTAACATTATTTAATCTAAGCCAATTCACAACTGGGAACACCTCGGTCTGGGTCCTCGATTCATGTCATGACGATATATTTTTTTAAAGAAACTTAAAACCCCAATGCCATCCCATAGGCACTGATTTATGAGATAAAAAGTAGCCTGTCTAGAACTTTACCGTTGCAAACTTTCAGTTCAATTGCTTCAGTAGGTATAACGATACGGTGTAAAGGAGTAACACTTAACTTTTCAATAGACACTTGATACCTCATTGCCATCCCATGGGAACTGATTTCTGGGATAAAAAGTAGCCTATGTCCTATTCCAGGTCTAGAACTACATTTGTGCAAAGTTTCAGCCCAATCGGTTTAGGAGTTACGGCGTGAAGGAGTAACAAACATACATACATCCATACATCCACATATTCAAACTTTCGCATTTATAATAATAGTGGGATGGGATTAGTAAGATGTCCCAACGTATGTATATCGCCGTATATCTGTGTATATCGCCGTTTATCTAATACAATATGGAGCATGCAGTATATTTATGTTTAGATTGTAGGTTTAAAATAACTTTTTATTATTACTGTTCGACCTGATTAAAATTTTTCCGTTTTCCCAAGGTTGACTGGAAGAAATTTCTTGCAGGAGTAAGTCCACCCTTGCCTTCTGTCTGTTCTTTGTGTCTTTTATCTTCTTATTTTTGTGAAATAAAGTGTTTATTCATTCATTACTTACTTTTATACATACTTTTAACAATTAGAACTTGGATGCCAACATTAAGAGCACATCATCCTAGCTACTGAGCTACCGGCCGGCCCTGTAACCATGGGTGAACGATTAGACCTTAGGTGATTTGTAATCCATTTAAATGTAAAATACTTTAAGTACTATTTTTCTTATTGAACATTAAAATTTAAAAAAAATCTTGAGTTAAAAGCACTTAATGAACATCATAGTTTCACTTTATATATGTTTTCTCCATTTTTAAGGGAAGATTATAATTAAAATACATTTCACTGACTACAGGCACTAGCTCTGAGCAACGTAATCCATCCATCCATCCATCCATCAGCCTAGTTCGTCCACTGCTGGACATAAGCCTTTCCAGGACTTTGCCACTCCCGGCGGTCATCCTGGAAGAATTTCCCATACTCACACACGCTGGGCAGGCGGGTTGGTGAACGCGGTGCCGGAACCCTCGCACCTGTGACGCCGCTGCCCGTCATCAGTCTGTTCTATATAAGGCCCGGCTATTAGGGATGGATATACCGCCATCCATCGGTCCCAGGCATGGTGGGCCTCCTGGTTTTTTGCCTGTGAGCTGTCCTCTTACTCTCCCCCGAATTACTTCGAGGGGGTCTCCAAGTAAGATGGTGGTACCTCCACAGTCGAGCCCAGCATCAGCTCTACTACCTACATAAACCTAACTTAAATAATTTGGGAGAAAACATAAATAAAGTGAAACTATAATGTACAAGTGCTTTTATTTCAAGTGTTTCAAGTTTCACCAAGTGCCGACAATCGTAAGTATACATTTTGTTAAAAAAAAAAGCAAAACCAGAACTAGTAAAAAAACTAAAAACAACGAAGTTGGAGTTTGAGTTTTTAAGAGGCAGTTTTTGCCTTTTTTTTCTCGTATTACACTTTTACTATTTACGCAAAAAAACCAATCAAATCCCATACTGTGACGTTAAGGCGCTACATAAAAGTTTTAGCGTCCCTGTTACTCCATATGTGCAAAAACCCTCAGTGCGACTGGGACGGATTCGTGGAAAAGTAGCAAAAAGTCGGTTTTTTATTAATATAATGTGTACTAAGCTATTTTGTCAAAAAGATTTTCAAGGAGACTTTACAAATACATAATATCAACACTTTGAAAGCAATTTCACAATAAAATTAGTTAGAATTTCAGAAATACAGGAAAAAATAAAACAATTTAGAGGTCTTTTCGGAATTAAATTCTATCGATAAAATTTCATCCAATCGCGTTTTCCTTCAGTGAGAATCTGAATCAAATACTCAATAAACATTTACCAAAAAATAAAATATGTAGATGACGTTATAGTGGAGTAAATGGATTCGAAAAAACCCAATTTTTTTTTGGTATCGCCTGAATAGTATGTTAGGTATGCGTTTGGTATATGCTGACAGTACATTACAGCCGAAATTAAATTAAAATTAAATTTACATTGTAAATAACATAATATATTATAAATCTATTAATAATACATTCAAGTTTATATAATATACATATAACACTCTTAATATTATTAAATGGTACGTTAATTTAGCTGCAAAACAATAGAAGTTCCAAGTTTCTAAAAATGGCTATTGTTTTTTATGTGTTTTAATCATAATTGTGTTAATTTTTGTTTATTGATTTAAGTATCCTTATGGATGAACAGACAGTGACAGAATAACAGCGTCCCTTTGCTTGCTGAGTCACCGATATTTTCAACAGAACCTGTCTAATCCTAAATAGTCTTTAAGTATTGTTTTTTGTGTTGTGTTCTGTTGAATAAAAATGTTTTTATTTGTTTATTTATTTAATACCTGACTCTGATTTAAATGCTTCCAGACTACAACAAATTTTCATTTAGATGTCATGGAATTTATGTGTTCATAGAACGGTCGCTCTGACACTAAAACCATAGACAGTAAAAAAGTTACATAAAAATAAAAATAGCACCGAAAACTGTCAACACTCCAGCTTAGGCTTTAAGCAACAGCCTCAGAACAGCAATACTAAAAGACAAGTAAAGTGCGCGCTACAAGAGCAGTTCCCTGAAACTTTTTCCATCGCTCGCTTGGACACGACTCGCAAATAAAAACACATGTGTCCAGAATTATAGACTCTTTCTGTGTGGAGATAGAGGCGAAAATAGTGCAGCTAAGTGGTCTGCAGTGGCGAGCAGTAAAACTGTACGCACAAGTGGAGTCTGTCGCGGGGAAGTTAACTAAACTGTGTCCAACACATTGCTCGACCGTGTACTGTTCGAACTTGATGGCGAAATCAGTAAAAAAAAAAGTACAGATCAATAAAAATCGAGATAAATAGTTATTAGAAATCAAAATGTAGAGATCATGTGTTTTAGGCTTCCATAGTACATACCTAAAAGGTATAAAAGAAACCTTTATGGTAAGACTTCGCTGTAAGACTTTGTCCAAATAACACGGTGTACAAAAAAATTTGAATAATTTGAAATTATTTAAAACATGTCCAAAACAAAAAAAAGAAAAATAAAAATATTATTCTAAAAATACAATATGGATATTAAATTGAATATTATTACAGATGACGGTAAACATATAAATTTTTACTACATTTAGTTGCACTGGTCTCGAGAAATCTTCGAAAAACCACGAAAAAAAATTTAAAAATTGTCGATGATAACTGGCCGCTTACAGAAAAATTATAGCAATTTAAAAAAAATTTAACACAAACAAGAAATAAAAAAAAAGTAAAATATTTTTTTTTATATTTTATAAATAAATAAGTCCAAAATAAATATGTATGCTTGTATTGTACCACTTTAACAAAATAAATATGTATGCTTGTATTGTACCACTTTAAAGTCCAAAATAAATACGTACCTATGCTTGTATTGTACCACTTTAAAGTCCACAATAAATACGTACCTTGTATTGTACCAGTTTAAAATACAAAATAATTACGTGTGCTTGTATTGTACGACTTTAAAGTCCAAAATAAATACGTATGCTTGTATTGTACCACTTTAAAGCCCAAACTGCTGAATTTTTAAACTGTGCTACGAATATCACTATATTTTTAAATACACAATGAAGGAAGGCGTCGACGAGATCTTGGACGAAAAGTCCAGAAAGTGGGAAAGTGACAGCAGGCGTGCAGTCTGTCATTCCAAAATACAATCAGTATCTCATTCCAAACTACAATCAGTCTGTCATTCCAAAATACAATCAGTCTATCATTCCAAAATACAATCAGTCTGTCATTCCAAAATACAATCAGTCTATCATTCCAAAATACAATCAGTCTGTCATTCCAAAATACAACCAGTCTGTCATTCCAAAATACAATCAGTCTATCATTCCAAACACCAATCAGTCTGTCATTCAAAAACATAATCAGTCTGTCATTACAAAATACAATCAGTCTATCATTCCAAAATACAATCAGTCTGTCATTCCAAAATACAATCAGTCTATCATTCCAAAATACAATCAGTCTATCATTCCAAAATACAATCAGTCTGTCATTCCAAAATACAATCAGTCTATCATTCCAAAATCTGAAGTTAATGGCGGGTGACTAACTATTACTTATACTACTAATATTGCGTCAACGGTTTGCATATCAGATCTTTTTAGCTTCATCTGCTATTTTTTTGTGGTTTCCGAGTGTTCTTCCTTTTAAAACCTTTTAAAAGTCAGAAAAAATAACTATGTAAAAAATACACTTCTATATTATAATATTACTGTAAAACAAAAAATCATTTTTCTTCGTATATTTTATATATTTTGTTTTAGTGTTAACTTTGAAGGAAATTTCAGACTTCATTGTTTTTTTACAATGTGTGATAAAATGTTAGTGGCGTGTATATTGCCAGATGTCAAAGACTTCCCTATCTTCCACGTTTTATCGAAGACAAGTTTAGGAATAGTAAAACTTGACATTTAGGTTTTAGTTGACAGTTATAGTGGTGGGCACGTGAGCAGTATGAGCCAGTGCCGTTACAGTGGGCGGCCACTTGTTTTGTTTATTATTATTGTAGCTACTGAGAGATGGGTGCTTGTGCACAGAGGCTTTAGAGGTTTTAGACAGGTTGGTAATGTAAATACACGGACTTTAATTTATAGAGCTAATTCTAGCACTAGCAGTTGTAAGAAAGGAAAACTTTTATCTACATAGAAACTTTATCTCCATCCATTCATCCATCAGCCCGTGTTCGTCCACTGCTGGACATAGGCTTCCCCAATATTACGCCACTCTTGGCGGTCCTCAGTCATCCTCATCCAGCCGCCACCCGCAACGTCCTTCAGATCGTCAGTCCAGCGGGAACGATGGCGGCCTATGCTGCGCTTTGCTGTACGTGGTCTCCATTCCAATGCCTTAAGGCGCTACGAAAAAAAATCTACACTTTTAGAAGGTGCATATCTACTTCAGTAAATAATGTATTATTTTGATAAAGTAGTATATTATTTTTGGATTCTTTTTCTAGGGATCTGTTAGAACAGAAACGCGATCGGAGAAGTTTGGCTCGATAGAAATATTTATTGAAATGAGGTCTTTTCGACACTAATTCTCCTGGTTTGACAATTTGGAATGACATATGGACTGCAATTATATTTTATTAGATGGATTGTAACAGTATCTAGAACCTGGTTAAACGAAATTTTGATAGCAACTTTAGTATATTTTATATTAATAAAAAACCGACTTTTTGCTACTTTTCCTCGAATCCGTCCCTCTCGCATATGGAGTAAAGGGGACGCTAAAACTTTTACATATCGCCTTAAGGCCACAACGGTTATCACGTCGGCGACAAATATGGCCAGTCGACTGCCACTTCAACTTACTGGTTTGGCAGGCTATATCTACATAGAGACTTAATCTACATAGAGACTTTATCTACATACCTATAGTGACTTTCGAGTTACCAAAACTCTGTATCAAATATACAAAAATACTGTATCATTTTTGCATCAAGTGACATACGTCGAGCACAGACCTCTTAGCTATTAGATATCTTATCAGCTACGGACAAGTTTATAAAAACGTTTACAGCACTAAATAAAAAAAAGAATTTCAGAAAAATATCGTTAAATTTTCTAAGTAAAAGAAGGTGTTTCTAGTACATTCTTGTATCAAAATGGACATTATCCAAGAGCCGTCTCACGCACCCGCCGCGATAACACTTGGCGTGTTTAATATTGTGCAGCGGCAGATACCGCGGGAGGTGGCGGCTCAAATCGACATGAAGGCATTTTTTTTTCATTTACGTTATATATACTAACAAAATATGGACTTGGTCTGAAATAAAATTATATTATTATTAAATATATTTTTAGAGTTCCGTACCCAAAGGATAACCAACGGGACCCTATTACTGGACTCCACTGTCCGTCTGTCTCCAGGCTGTATCTCATGAACCGTGATAGTTAGACAGTTGAAATTTTCACAGATGATGTATTTCTGTCGCCGCTATAACATCAAATACTAAAAAACAGAATTAAATAAATATTTAAGGGGGCTCCCATACAACAGACATGCTTTTTTGCCGTTTTTATAGATAATGGTACGGAACCCTTCGTGCGCGAGTCCGACTCGCACTTGGCCGGTTTTTTTATTATACTTATTATTTCGCACCTCGTATGGGGGGGGGCATTTTCAAAACTTGTACATCACTTCGGGCACAACTTTTTATTAACTAACGATAATTTGGTTTCTGATTATATAGATTATTACGTTATTCAATATCATTATTTGCTTTGTATTAGTTATTAATAATAATGATATGTACATGCTTATTTGACCATATTAATAAAAGAACAAAAAGACAACGAATGCGCCGCCATTACTACTTACATTATTATAATGATGTATAAAAATTGCCGCCACCGTTGATTCCTTCCTCTGTGATTAAGTAAAAAGGTAGCGTAAAAAGTACCCACTTAAATTATTAATGGATGTCGTATCTTTATCAACACACTACTTTTTTTAAACAAAATGAACAATTCATGCCATCTTCTGCAAAGTCTCAGTTTAATCATCCGGGGCATTCCGGGGATCGTAGTTTCAAATCCTTTTGTTTTCGGTCTGCGTGGTTCCGAAGGCACGGTGGTTCTATATTTTGATCATATCTTTGTTAAGTAATACTTTCCTTTTTGCATGTATTTTACGTAAAATTTGTAATATATTCTTACACTTATTTAACTACCAAACTAACTGCCTGACTGACTGACTGACTAACTGACTGACCGACTCAAACACTGTCTTATCTTTGCGAAATTGATGTAATTTACCGGAAAACTTTATTGTCAGCCCCCACAAGTCAAGTTTGCTTATTCTGGGGCCACAAGAATACCTTTCCTAGCAAAATACTTAACATAATTAATTTAAGGCTCTTTAATTATATTTAATAATAATCGTCGGTGGAATACGAGTGGATACGTGTGTGGACTGTGAGTTATGACTTTGCATTTCATAGCACATACTCGGTAACACACCTGACATCCCCTCGGGGATTCATGTCGTGACGATTTACATTTAGAATAAAGTTGAATAAGGAACAGCCCTACAAGTAGTCCCCACACTTGTGTCGGACGATAAACTGGCCGCGTGTGTGGCTGTTCTCTTACCAAATGCTGAATTGTTGACGTTATTAACTTAAATAATTGTTAAGGGGGTGAGAAAACTGTGGCCAGAACCTGGACCCTGGTGTAGTCCTCTACACTTGTGTGTCGAGATAAGCGATTATGGCTGTAAGTGCTTTATTTACCGACCTTGGGATGATGTTTCAGGCTGCGATGAGTTTTTTTATAAATATATTTTTTCGCTAGGGATGACCCTACATACAATAACTGAAAAACGAGGTTGGATTAAAATTTAGGAAATTGAAATACAAATATAAAATATATTTAATATATATTGTATTGTATGTATATTATATGTAGCTTGTCCCCTGCTCCCTGTAGCTTGTCTCCCTGCCTCCCGTAGTTTGTCCCCTTGCCCCCTGTAGCTTTTCCTCCTGCCTTCCGTAGTTTGTCCCCATGGCCCCTGCAGCTTGTCCCCCTTCCTCCCGTAGTTTGTCCCCTGCCCCCTGTTTATTTATTTATTTATTTAGCTTGTGGCCTCCTTGCCCCCTGTAGTTTGCCCCTTACCTCCCGTAGTTTGTCCCCCTGCCCCCGGTAGCTTGTCCCCTTCCCCTGTAGGTAGTCCCCCTGCCTCACGTAGTTTGTCCCCCTATCCCCCCTAGTTTGTCGCCTTGCCCCCTGCAGCTTGTCCCCTGCCCCCTGTAGCTTGTCCCCCTGCCTCCCGCAGTTTGTCCCCTGCCCCCTGTAGCTTGTTGTCCCCTGCCCTTTGTAGCTTTTTATTTTTATCATTTAATCATTTGTTTAGGAAAGTAAGAAATGTTTTTATTTTCTAAAGTGGCAGCTCTTAGCGCCTTAATAAAATAAGTTTTGTACATTCAACAAATTTTATTGTTATTATTTTACCAACCTTGAATAAACATTTAATAAAATTACTCATCCGCGAAGGTACATCATAATTATCTCCATACATTTAATTACTATGACAATATTATTATTTGATATGGCAATAAAATGAAGGTAAGAAATGATATTTGACCCTCTTGTTTTGCACGGAAGTTGACCATGAATTATGTACGGAACCATTCATTGTGCCCAAACTGGGAGTCCAGTGTCGAATGACAATCCTTGATGTTAGTGATTCAATGTTGATCTTTTTAGGGATCCGTCATGAAAAGATTAAATAAGATGTTTTAGTGATGCGCTAGAAACGTTTAATTTATGAAAATATCAAACAACTTTGTTTCACGAATTTTGAAAATACGCGAAATTAAAAACAACCGCAATAAAAATAATACTCCTGCAGGATGTTTTCTAGCGGAGTCTTGTCAAGTTTTGTCTTTTTTTTCGTCACTTTACTTTCATTCGTCGTCTCTACATGTCCAAACCACCGACACATTCCTTTTACGGAATGCTTGTATGTAACTCTCAGTGCACGAATCGAATTTGCACTTGCCCGTTTTGTTTTCTCAACCAATATAGGAACCAATCAGACAACAAATGGCTCATAAACCTTTCATACAATTTAAGGAGGCTTTTATGCACAAAAACCGAAGCTATTGTTCTTTGGATAGGAGTGGTTTTTGAATTTTTTTTTCATTACTTTTCCACTTAGAGCTCTTTTTGAGTGTTGTTTTAAAAATGTATCAAAATACGTAATTACAAGTAAGAAAAAAAATTGTATTTCTACCAAAGGCTCTTTTGATCAGCTTTCTCGACAAAACAATAAAAAAAGAAACAAAATAAAAATATTCGTAGAATAGACATTTGATCTAAAAAATGTATAAAATGCTATTGTCTCAGATCTGATTAGAGCACTTGAACAAAACACTTAAGACACATTTATTAAGTTTTTGAAATAAAATGCATAAGTTTATGGAACGTCAAAATGTTGATTTAAACAAAACGGTTCACTTCATTATAAATTATCTTCAAGTTTCATTAATTCGTAAAAATTTTAATAAGCTTTTGTGTTAACGGGACACCTGACGCTAGAACATCAACAACACCAGGTTTTCAAGGGTTCATGGGAAGAAACTAGGTCTCTCTTCATATTGAAGAAAATATATTTGATTTTTCGATCTTTTATCTAGGGATTCCACCTATAAAGATTTATAAGATATATTGTATTCAGATTTATCCTTTGGTAAAAAAAACAAAGTATTCCACCCTTTTTTTTAGTTTTCAAACGTTCGTTTTAAAAACGCGGTTAAGAGATCAACATGATTTTTTTTTTATAAAATAGGCAATAGAAATATGAAGGGATTATACCTAAATCCAATATTTTTTTCCCTACAAAATATTTTAGTATTAGCTAAAAACACACCAATTTGTTGTTTCGCTGCGTGATCACTAGTATTACGCGTCCAAGAAAAAGAGGCCAAAGAGCCAACATATAATCGCCTCTATGAAAAGCAAATAAGGTCTTTGTCATTAGACTTATTGTGCTGGACGGGTAATAATAAAGTTGCTAGGGAATGCCACCCTCTTAAGGCTTAAATCAATTTACCTACATTATCTTCAGTGATTTTGTACACCGATGTCTTTGGAAGTTAAATTTGAAAGAAAGACTTATGTACAAGTCTACTATACGAAAAGAGTGACTCAGGGCTGAAAGGATTATAAGTTAGAGGTAGAACTCGTCACTTTTAAACTGGAGATAGAACTCGTGTATACTAAGTTGTGGAAGCCGGAACTGGTGATAGTTGGTACTCGTCCATACGAACAACTTACGAAGCCAACACACGAATCGTGAACAAAAAATTAGCTGTTATGTTCAGGTGGTAGAGCTGATGCTGGGCTCAACTGTGTACCACCACTTTACTTGGAGAACCCCTCGAAGTAGTTCGGGGGAGAGTAAGAGGACAGCTCACAGGCAAAAAACCAGGAACAGATTATATGGAACAGATTGGTGACGGGCAGCGGCGTCACTGGTGCGAGGGTTCCGGCACCGCGCTCACCAACCCAGCCTGCCTAGCGTGTGTGAGTATGGGCAATTATTCCAAGATGACCGTCGGGAGTGGCAAAGTCGTGGAAAGGCTTATGTCCAGCAGTGGACGAACTAGGCTAATGGATGGATGGATAGATTGGCATCAAACGGCATCACAGATTTAAATTTCCAAACAATAAAAAAAAAGTTAAGTTATGTACTTTGTAGTAAGCTACTGACGTTTAACCTTAATGCTTTTATTTAATTTATTATATTTGCGCAGAAAATTAACTATCAATAAGCAATAAGTAGAAAATTGACCACTTGGATAATTGTGTTAATAAAATAACCACTTGGATAATTATGTTAATAAAATACGTGTTTCTGGTTAAGAAGCTTTAAAATCAATTGAGTATTTTGAGAATTGAGTTTCATTACTTTTACGATATTGTAATCTTAAACATCGAGAAATCTAAAGTGAAAACTTTAACTTGAAGCTACGTATTTTGAAACAAAATAACACTGAGTATATAGGTATATAGACATAGGTAGTTTTTTAATATATAAGGTCTTTCAATTTAGTATCGTTAATACATCACATTCCACTGCAAAGTTCATTTTTTTGCGCGAACTTTTTCTTCACTTGTCCATACAAACTGAGTCAGCTGATCGGACCGCTTTGTACTGAGAAGCGAAAAAAAAGTTCGCGCAAAAAAAAGTGCCTTGCAGTGGAATGTGATGTATTAACGATACTGAATCACCCCCTAAATTACTTTCCATTTAAATTGAAAGACCTTATCTAATGAATACGATTGAAAGCAACTCTTTTATTAATGTTCAAATAGAGTTTTAGTTGTAATTTATAAACTGTACACAATAGTAGTTTTTTTAAATGCTACAAGGGCGAAAAGGAATAAATTATTGCTCTTACGCCCGTGTATCATACTACGTTTTTCAATGCATAGTCTGAGGAAATAAAACAAATATAATCTTGTGAACTTTAAATTATAATTGGCTCAAAAGGACTGTATCCAGAGCCGTTAAACAGCGTAAAAAAAAGTATAACATTTATGGTACACAGGAAAGGCTGCAGGTTAGACAACCATTGTAAATAAATTAAAAAAATAATAATAAATAAAGCCCTAGGGCAAAATAATCGACTTTCTGTTCGGTTTTGATGCATAAAAAGTGGGCCTTTACGAGCACTTGCATTGAAAAAATAATATTACATACTGCTTGAATACTCACGTGTGATTGTTGTTGTTAAATTTAAGTGTTATGTTTCGATTAATTAGAAAAAGGCGGGTTTTTCACAATCTGGCTGCGAAGCGGCTCTAAATCAGTCCGTCTAGGGACTTTTGCAAAAACCTACAGAAGTCGGTCATGGAAGAATGAACGATATACACTTTTTTTTTCTTTAGTGCAGGGATGAACGGCGACCAAAGTGATAAACCGAAGAAAAATAGCATTTTTTACGATCGAAAACAAAAATAAATATATATGTTTTTTGACACAAGAATCATAAAATGAAATCTGACATTGTAAAGACTTCGAAGACATGTTAATTTCGTGTTGTGAGAACTTTTGGCAAAGATTAAGAAAACAAAATAAAAATATAGGTGGACCATTTATTCATTTAACGTAATAAAGATCGACCATTGAAATTATTGATAAATACTTTTTACCTCCTCTTTGGGCTAGTGGTTCGAGTACAAGGCCACTATTCCGGAGGTCTCGGATTCAAATCCAGTAGGGGCACAATAATATTTGTGTTCGGTGTGTGTTCTTCGGAAGACACTTTCGGCTGCGGGTTCACATTGTGTGTCCGAAGTACGTCAATAGCATAGTAAAACCAGAACAGTAGATTAACTCACGCCCCGTACGAGACTTCAATACCTACTGTGTCAGGGTTGTTCCTTCTTTTATTTTCGTACCTAGCTAATACAAATCAATATTTAAATACATATATTATACATATACTACGTAGGTATGTATTATGTTTGCAAATATTAAATTCATTTACATTGGGCCTTCAACTCGATGGCAGCAGCAGCGACAGCCGGTACGAATAGCGATACGTTAAATGAACGTGTTACCAACTTATCTGTTGCCGTAGGCCAAACTAAAATGACTTCTATATTCATTAGTAACAGTCTTCGTTGCCGCGAGTCGCCGAAATAGATAAGTTTGTGGTGCGGAACTGTTCTCAAGGCGGCCCCCTTTGGTGGCACGTTTGATCTACAAAGACGCCGCCGCGCCGCTGCGCCGCGCCGTAGAGACCCGAATTGACCTTTATGTAGACCGGGAGCTCAGTACCGTATTTTAACCTTATATGAGGTAGACATTAATAAAAAGCACATTTATTTAAATAAGACTTCTTTAATTTAAAATGCTTACAATTTATAATATGAAGCACGATATTTTGAAACATTATCTGTCAAATCCTCACGTGATATTAATTGTAGCCATTGTAAGCGCCTGAAAACAACAAAATAAAAATTATGACAAATCAACTGACATTTTGAAGCCGATTATGACAAATGAGCTATCAATCGACGACGAGTGAAACATTCAAACATACATACATTCATATCATACATAGTAAACGTATAGACCTTATAACTCATAAAGAAATCTTACTTGCTTATATTAAATAAAGTAAGAAAACTTGAAAATAATCAATTATAAAATTAAAGATAAGCTCCTGAATTTACCTTAAAAACATGGGCATCGTCAAAAGGGGGAAGGGGGCAGCTGTCCCCCCCTAGAGATTTGAAAAACTTTGAGATTTTTATAATAAAGTAACCGAAAAATTCGCGAGAAACCCAAGAACATTATGTTTATAAGACAATTATTTTGTTTCTTGTAATGAACAATTAAAAACTTTACATTTGTTTATTTTACCTACAATTCATGTCATCTTGCCCCCCTGGCAACGCTTTTGCTTAAAAATCTTTGTGATTGTTGACTAAATTAATCAGTTCAATTCATTTAAGTACATAATAAAATTTAAGTATCTAATCGAACATTGGCTCCTAGTCTATAATTAAAAAATCTTTGCGATTTCAACCATATCAGCTCTACATTTAAAAACACTTTGACTAACTGACAATCATAGCACAGTTATGATCATAGGTACCTATGTTAAATGTGAACAAAGAAAGTACGGTTTCCATCTCTCATTATTATTTATATGTACCATAAATTGTGTACTCACCTTTCTTGTTGAGTTGGTATTGAGAAGAACGATAATTCTGGATTTGAGGAATTATTATTGAGGCATCCGAAGACAGAACAATATGTACGACAGCGTGCTGTCGACATATTTGAAGTGATCGGTGCCGCGCTGGCGCGCTTGTTCGAAAGACTTGACTGAGCGCGACCGCGGCGTAACCCCGACTAGCACCGGCCTTGCATACCGAGATATTGCTGTTGTGTGCGTACTGTAGTTCGTGCGTACTAGCACGCACACATATTAGCCGCGCGATGTACCTTTGGTTGAAGATAAACTACTTTTTGTTCACCACCCGTCACGACTCGTCACGACACACAGACCATGGTCTCTCTCACGATAGATGTTGAAACGTAGGTGTACGACTGGACTTTGATTTGAAATTCACAGTTCATACTCTAAAGTACCTCTGACAACCCCTCAGCGATTCATGTCGTGACTTTACTTTTCACATTGTTGGGCACTCTTCTAAATTAATATTCAAATGCAATATTTTTTGTTAAATGAATTAAATTAATGAAATAAAATAATGTCTAATCTATCTTACCCACAGATTAGGTAATATGGTAAGGGGGCGTGGCGCTTGAGAACGCATGAGGCCAAAATAGGTCTCATGGGAGTAGGGTTGCCAGTTATTTTATAAATATATAGTTATAAAAAAACCGGATTTGAAAATTTTCCCCGGGACAAATGAAAAACACGTATTTTACGTTCTTATTTTTATGTGCTTTTATTGCTAGTTATATTTTAAAAAAGATCGTTCAGTTTTAATATATCTTTGGTTGATTTCTCATATGTTATCAAATGCGCACGTCAGTACATTTCAATGCCATCAGCGAAAAAATCCTTTCTACAAAGCAATTGGAAGAAGGGATACTGAAGATAAACGATATAATTAGAAAAATGTTAGAGATTTCATTCCTGGAAAACCCTTCCATTATTTTATTCCACTTCTCAATTGCACCTATATTTTGGTCATCAAAAAACGTCGCAATTTGCAGGTTTTTTTTAATCATTTCAAATATATTGAAATAATTCGGTCATGCGCGACGCGGTGCCTAATATAAATCGAATAATGTTGAAATACGGGACAGGGTCTGTCCCGGCGGGACATTTAAAATTATGCCTGAAATACGGGACGTCCCGGGAAATACAGGACGTCTGGCAACCCTACATGGGAGACACAATGTCAATATCATTAGAGATGTGTTGTGTTGTCATGACAGTGGCTACTGGCTACTGTTATATTATATATTACTGTTATATTTTGTGTGCCTGAGGAATATGAGTATGTGTGCCCTACTTATAATTTTCGTGTTTTTGTCGGTGAAATAAGTGAGAGGAAACGGGGAGAAATCTAAACATGAACAATTAGAGTATATTTGTGGTCGAACCAAAGCTCGCTTCATGCGAGGGCTCACACCTTTAGCACATCGCTGAGTCAGTTGCCTTTTGCAGCAACAGATGCAACGTGACCTTTTTATAATTTGTTTATTTATTTATTTATTGGAAGACGGCGTAAAAACAGAAAATGGTAATATAGAACTAATACAGATTTTTATATAAGTATACCAGTTTCCTCAACATACTCAGTAATACATTAATATTTTTTTAGATAGACGCAAACATGAGATACATATATATTAAAGCCGATTTTGAAGGCTTTAATTTTAATTTTTGTTATGTCAAAACTAAATATTTTTAATGCAAAATAGCCCTTAAATGTGAGAAACATGAGTGAAATTGCATTGGAATAATTTTAGATTTGACAGCACTAAAACTAAAATTAAAGCCTTCAAAATCGGCTACAATCAATAGTTTAACCACATGAAAATACAAAGGTTTGAACTGAAAACAAATTACACACAACCTGAACATTAAACATAAAACTAACATGCACACAACTTGGGTTAGTAAAATAGTTATATGATTGATTTGAAAAGTTACATTATTGTTAGACACTAATGTTAGAGAGCGATTTCTTTAATTCGTTTCTGTATCGATTATATGAACAGTTAAATAGTTCTATGTCATTGAAATTTCCATTAAATAATTTGCATATTCTGAATACTGGAGCCCTATTACCAGCGTTTGCTCTGATTCTGCGTAGAAAATATGTATGCTTCGGTCTAGTACTGCGACAAGTTAAAGTTAAAGTTACTAGATATATATCTGAATTTGTAAGTGTGGCTGTTGCAGTTATACTCGTAAATTTGTGTCTTTCTTTCTTCTTCTTTTAGTGCGCCACACTATTTATTTATTTCCTGGAGATTTTTAGTTAACGTTACAATGCCGATAAATAAGCATAAAAATCAAATTTGGACAAAGAAGGCAAAATGTCCTTACCTTTCAGTTCATCCTTTCCGACGAAGCGATTCTTTGCCCGTCAAATGAATCACAAAGCAAGCGCAGTCATAAAAACGGATCGACACAGTTGACATATAGCGTATAAATGCCAAAAAACCGTAAATTATCGAAATAAATAATTCCTTCTTAAAGCCGACAGCAGAATGCGCAATACCGAACAGCAGTGTAGAACGCCCCTTTAGCCCGGAATCCACTGACCTCCATACTATTAACACTGGATAAGTTGCTGTCAAATCATTTTTGTACCATTTTAATTAAGGCCATTTTGGCGCTTGTAGGCAGCCACGACGTTCCATGAAATTAAAATTTTAGCACACGCAAGCGCAAGTCGACGGCAGTGATGTGATGTCAAATAAAATGCGCGAAAATCTCGGATTAGAAGACGGAACTTTGCCGGTGACTCATCAAATGGACACAGTTTACTAGCTGTAATTTGTACCGGACCCCCAATCCAGTGTTAATAGTATGGAGGTCAGTGCCAGGATCGTAAAAATGAAAATTATTTTCGAAATTCGAATCTTTTTGAATGTTTGATTGTTCTTTGAAATCTGTATTTGAATTGGGTTTATGTCCCGTATTTGGTTTTACGATTACTGGTGACGGTAAATTGCTCTTCCTGCCAGATTTTATTAGTAGTTCGTGAGTTAGCCAGTTTTGTCTCGCATCTTTTATTCTAAGTGATTGAATTGATCTCCTTTTTGTAGTCAATAGGGTTTGTATTGACTTATTAGTTTGTTAAAAAGAGTTGTAAATCTTTGTATTATTTAAGGTGGATCCGTCGGGCTTCGTACCTAAAGGTACAAGATTGTTTTTATTATTTTTGACTAAAATGTGATTAATGGATAAGTAAAGACATCAATTAGGATTTTGTGTTAGCAAAATTGTGTTATATTACTTTGTACATAATCCTGCACAAAAACTTTTAGGCGTGTTTTTTTACATACTAATAAATAGTATAAAACGTGTAACAGAAAGTTGTGACCATATTTGACGAGCTTATTCAGTCAATGGTATAGAACAACTTTTACTATGGAGCCAACCCCGAAATCTCTAAAAAGAAATCTGCCTTTCCATAAATTTCGACCGAGCGACATTGCATTTTCTATGAAACAGTATTTTTTTTTTCGAGATACAGGTTTCGTTCCATAGTAAAAGTTGTTCTATACCATTGACTGAATAAGCTCTTCAAATATGGTCACACCTTTTTGTTACACGTTGTATATACAACATGTAGCTTTTTCTGCCTACACACTATTATGTAGTTTGGAAGAATTATTCACATATATGTATGAATTTTCATGTGAAATAAAATTAATTAATTTAAAAAAAAAACAGAAAGGTGTAACCATGTTTGAAGAACTTATTCAGTCAATGGTATAAAACTACTTTTACTATGGAACAAATACTGTATCTCGAAACAAAAAAATCAACTGTTTCATAGAAAAATGCACTACCGCTTAGCCGAAATGTATGGAAGGAAAGTTTTTTTTTTGAGATTTCAGTGTTGGCTCCATGATAAAAGTGTTTCTACACCATTGACTGAATAAGCTCTTCAAATATGGTTACACCTTTCTGTCACACGTTGTGTATAGATAAATAGTTCACGTGTATATTGTATATTTGTGCTTGAAGTAGGGCTCAGCGCCAATCATGCTGGGATATAATAATGGTCGGTAAAACAAGGGTGTACGAGTGTGGACTGTGACGTGCATTTCACAGTCTATACTCGGAAACACCTCTGACACCCCCGTAGGGATTCATGTCGTGACGATATATAGACTCTTTCAGTGTGGTCGTCGTCTTGTTTTTCTTCATGTTTCCTTGACCTATCTATGTAATATTTAAAGCCATTTACTGCCTAAAATAAAAATGATTTACACGAACCTAATACACCGATTCCTTTTTTTGTTTTCTTTCAATTTAGCTCCTTTCAAAAATAATTCACAAGCCCCTTTTCTCCTGTAATGCATTGATATTAAGAGTGAAAAGTGTACAGATGGAAACTTCTTTGATAGTACCTCATACTTCCAAGTTAATAATCAATAATAATGATTAGGAACTGATTCAACGAACAATCAATCTCCGATCGAAAACAATTTCTTAAAATTATTGTAACCGCCACACTGTCCATTGCCATTTGAGTCATGTCCGTATTTAACCAACTTATCCTTGCTTTTGTACATTCAAACATCAACCTTATGTTGTGAAGAGAAAAGCTGAAATTGATGGTAGAAGTATGTTTGTTTGTGAGAGGTCACGAGCCAGGGCAGTCATGTTGGAAGTGCAACAAAAATAAATATTTTTATTGTGCTTTTTTAATCGTGACTGTATTAAGTGGGATTAAGTATTTTTAATTTTAGTACCAAAGACACTAAGTATTTATTTAATTTTTATTTTTAACACCTTCAATTTTTATACTCAATATTAATAAATTATAGGTATATTGTGCTTTTTTAAGCTTTATTTAATTCTTTGGTTTACATGTTAATATTAAAACAATAAAAAAACTCTTTTACTCGATATATTTCGGCCCACGGTATTGTACTAAACACAGACAACAATCAAACATGGTGTACAGTAGAGACCGCATTAAGGTGATTACCCACGCCAACGGCCTTGAGCAATCGGCCTCACCTCCGGGGAGTTACAGGCGCTGCTCCCCGCATGCCTCTGCGCAGACGCCCCGCGCCCCTCTACAAAGATCGCTAGCGTCGCAATGATTCACACCTCGTAGCGAGGTAGAATAGTACATTACGATACGAGAGCGATGAAACGTTTTCTGACGAGTGTGAGTTTAGGCGAGTGCTGCAATCACACGAGTCGAGAAAAAGTTTCTCGCACGAGTTTCGTATAATTTTTTATAGTACAAGTGCGGAAAATGCCGACTTTACGCACGCGCAGCGTGCGTAAAGTGGTCATTTTACGCACGGTGTGCTATAAATAAATTTATGTAGCATTGTTTTATGCGTAAACCTATAACTATAACTTTTGAAACTCAATAGGCTGTGGTGCTGTAACAGAGAGATGTGACCATTCTGTGCCTACTACTACACGGTGATATTTTGGTAGTTTTGAAAACAAACTAATGATTATAGTAATCGCGAACTAGTGGTGATAGTACTGAAATCGCGAAAATATATAAAACATATACAACAAAATCGGTTATGTGAGGATACCCGAACGTGACCAAGTTGATTTTGGGGTCAGACCTTTATAAATCTTGGGCTTGAGCGGTAACAGACGAGCGTCACTTTGCAGTTGGTAACCGTCAACAGTAGGCCCACCATGAGTTTGGCACTCGATATACGTTAGCGACTGCGTAAAATATAATGTATTGGAAATTCTGGTTCCTCTCGTATACCGCTAGAACCGCTAAACTCATACAAATGTTTTACGCTGTTGCTAACGTGTATCGAGTGCCAAACTCATGGTAGGCCAGAGGCACAGTATTATACTGTGCCAGAGGATTGAGGTAACTTTAGACGTCGAACCTTGTCGGAGGTAACCGTCTAATGATGGTAGCGTCAGCCGTCGTCGGTTGCAGTCAAACAATTTTTCATAAAAAGTTTCTGTTTTTATATTTGAATGATTTTTGAACGATAATGACGAAAAAAAAAAATATATTGATAAAATATAATTTTGTTACAATTTTTGTTAATTTCGGTGCTTTTAGAGACTTGAGTGGTATGTATCGGTTATTTGCGAGTCTCATAATAAAACCGATAGTATGTAATATATTTGGGTACTCAGAAACGGTTTTAATGATGTTGATGCAACTTTTAGATTTTATTTTTATGAAGATTGTATTCGCACGTAAAATAAACAAAACATATATTTTTTTAATCTGTAAATTTTAATTATGTTACGTACCACAGTTTCACCTCGCTAACACTTGTAAGCTCTGATCTGCAGGTAAATCCTCAATATGTATATATTTTCTTGATCATGAGTCTTCTGCTTTTTATTTGTTCTTCACTTGAGATAAGTTAAATTTTTTGTTGTGCTCTTTGTTCTTCATTTTCTTGTTCTGTACTTTGTTTATTTCATTGTTCTGTACTGCGGTCTTCATTTTCTTGTTCTATTATATTGTTATATAGTTTCTGTGTGTTTTCGTTTTTGTAATTTTCTTTTTTCCTTTTGTTACTTTTTTTGTTGTGCACTTTGTTTTTCATTTTATTGTTCTGTACTGTGGTTTTCATTTTCTTGTTTTATATTTTGTATTACATTTGCTGTAAATTAAAACGAATCTACCAGAATCGAGTCTTTAATCGTCTTTTGTTCAGAGGCTGTCGGATCATTGTCTTTGCCGTTCATTTCTAATGCAATGAATGAGCCTGGAGATGGTGGTGGTCCAAAAGATATTTTTCTCTGAAAAACATAATAAATAAGTTTGAATTTACCTAAGTACATAGTATAATTTTTAACCTACTATAAATTATAAAATAATGCAAACCCATTAAAGAAAAATACTCAAGTTTCACAAACAAATATAAAACCTAATATTAATTCCTAAATATTTACCTAAATTCAAGGATATTACCACGTTATAAAAAAAGATTGGTAAATTCTCAAACCTACCGGAATCGACTCTTCGATAGTCTTTTGTGCAGACATTGTTGGATCATTGTCTTTGCCTTCCATTTCTGAAGCAATGAATGAGCTTAGAGATTGTGGTGATCCAGACGATGCTTTTCTCTAAGAAACATAACAAATAACGCTGAATATGTTTTAATACGGAATATAATTTTTAACGTACTAGGCTGTCGGGTGACAGTTGGTAACCCTATGTCATTAAATAACAAGATGTGACCAATTCGTAGTGGTGTAGAAAAAAAACTACATCAAAATAAACAGGGTTGGCTCGACGCAACCTGAAAAATTTTGTAAAGTCAGCAAAAGCAGCACAATTTTATTGATTAAATAAAATCACATCATCAAGTATATATCATCGACAGAGCGTATAAAAGGTGCTAAAGAAAGCTTTTTTTCATATAAAAAGATATTCGATAAAATCAGGCTGATATTAGTACCAACATAGGACATGCAAACCTTATTTTTAAGCACCTTGTGATACGCTATACCGAACATAGTACTTGCTACTTATTGACGTAATTTTTTGTCAGAAAATTTGCGTTGTTTTTGCTGACTGTATAAAACGCTCTATGTTGCGCCTAGCCTACCCGGTTTATTTTGATGTAGTTTTTTTTCTACATCACTACGAGTTGGTTACATCTTGTTACTCGATGAGATAGTGTTCCCGACTGTATTCTGACAGTCTACTATTCTATACCATAAATTGCCACCGAATGACGTTAGCGTCAGCCGTCGGTTGCAGTCGACCATACAACGCTGACAATAGCATCAATCGAGTACAGTCGGCGCTGTTTCGCAGCGTCAGCGCGTCGAATGCAACCAATAGCTGACGCTCACTTCCATTGTTCGATGGTAGTCGATGGCTATCGCCAACATGGTTCGACATGTGCAGTTACCTACCGTTGTCTACGGCTACCGTTTTGAAAGTGATGTTCGTTTGTTGGCAATGACAATGATATTTGATAGGTGGTAGAGCTGATGCCGGGCTGGACTGTGGAGGTACCACCATCTTATTTGGAGACCCCCTCGAAGTAATTCTGAGGAGAGTAAGAGGACAGCTCACAGGCAAAAAACCAGGAGTCCCACCATGCCTGGGACCGATGGATGACGGTATATCCATCCCAAATAGCCGGGCCTTATATGGAACAGACTGGTGACGGGCAGCGGCGTCACTGGTGCGAGGGTTCCGGCACCGCGCTCATCAACCCGCCTGCCTAGCGTGTGTGAGTATGGACAATTCTTCCAGGATGACCACCGGGAATGAAACGGCTTATGTCCAGCAGTGGACGAACGAGGCTGATGGATGGATGGAATGACATTACAGGTTACATGCACAGATTATTTTGAATTAATATATTGTCAGGTCTTGGTCTTTTTTGCAGATTTTGTCGGATTATTTTCTTTGCCTTCTGTTTCTGGTGGTCTCTTTTTAGATGCCCCTGAAATAATATATCAACTATATGTATTATACCTACAATTCTAGTTATTCAACTATCTCTACATAATATTACAGGTATAAATACCACGGCTTTGATATGCCTGCCTGGGACATATTTTTCTGAAATGAACTAAAACAAGTATTTCAAATAGTGCTCCGGTCCAAAAAAACAGGTCGGAAGCGGAGCTAAACCATATACATAGTCCGAGCCTTGATACTTGGGTAGTTTATTTAGCTGGATAGAAGAAAAACAAAATTTTGAGCAACGTTTTTTGCGTGAATTGTTGCTTATAGCTGTTTATAATAATAATTATACCTATATATTGTCACGATAGGAATCCCCGAGGGGGCTTTGGGGGTGTTTCGAGTGTCTCCGCACTCGGTACACCCGCGTTTCACCGACGATAAGTATGTCCCAACGTAGTTGGTGGTGACTTCGGGCACAAAACATTCAGCAAGTAGTAAGTATTAGTAAATACTATGCACAAAAATTCCGAAAAACTCTTTGGTGCATGCCCAACCGAGGCTTGAACCTGGATCTCAAAATTGAGAGGCCTGCGTTCTACCCATGAGCTACTATAATTGTTACCAGTAATTATTCATATCTACTCTACTATGGATAATGA
Source organism: Ypsolopha sequella (assembly GCA_934047225.1). Classification (NCBI taxonomy): domain Eukaryota; kingdom Metazoa; phylum Arthropoda; class Insecta; order Lepidoptera; family Ypsolophidae; genus Ypsolopha; species Ypsolopha sequella. Next base: position 1,672,569 of record OW204002.1, on the reverse strand, counting down.
TTGTGTAGGTAGATTATGTTAGGTACTTACTTACTACTAAACTTCTAGTTTATTATAGCGTCCACGCGCGAACTTCATAGCACAATTTATCCTCTAAATAACTAAGTCCATTGCCGAAAGTACTATCTGAACGCACACAAATAAAAATCCTTATAAATATTTTCGCAAACATGTCATCAGACGCCAGGGTGCGGTACGTGGCAACGAGTGACACAGCCTCCCCGTCTGAACGCCACTGCATGACTGATGCCTGCGCCCGCGCAGAGCACCTCTTAGACTTTGACCTTGAAATCTTACATATTTCGATATTTTTAATAGGAAAAGTTACTGGATATACTTGAGATATGTTGCATTTAAAGTTCAACAGATTCTTAATTTTTTGGCGTGTAAATATTTCCAAACGTCATAGCAGATTAGGAGGAGTAGGGAATTTAAGCCAAAAAAACATCATACAGTTGTTATTTTTTTTAATATAGAAGTTTTAATCGTACGAAACCAAAATTTGTTGCAAATATTTTTAAAGAGTTATTGATTCATATATATTTTTTTCAAGCCATTTGGTTTAGCCGTAAACGAGGAGTAGGCTTTAGAAAGTACCCATCTGGCTGTATTTGAAGGATCAAGCGCCTTAAGTAAGACACATTGGACTTTGTATCTATCTTATATTCTTCTCTGTAGGAGCTAATGTCGTACTGCAAGTGTATAGCCTGATGTGGTCTTCACTGTACATGCAAAGGCGGCACTTATTGCTAATAGCAATATCTTCTAGACAACCGAACCATACAGTAAGAATGAAGAAATAACATGAAAAGTGTAAATCCTAATCAGAAAAAAACAGTTCAAGATACTACAAAAATATAACATTTACAAATTGTTTAAATATGTATGTCTGTGTATAGTGCACTATTTGTTTACATTGTAATTAGTATTTTTTTTGGGTGTTATCGATTTCGTTGCTAATCTAAAGAACATGTGATTGTTTACACTTACAAAACGCATGTTAAATATGTTTAATAAAAAATAAATATCGCTAATAAATAGACCAAAATAAAATATTTCAAAAATATTCGGTTACGTAAATGTAATTGTTTAATTTGTAATATGGCTACAGCATCATTTAATTTTGTTGGCTTTGTTTTGTTATGTTGTTTTTAAGTAGGAATTAGTATAGGAATCATAAGAATTTGGCATACAAATTTTAAATATAGCAAAAAAAACAAGAAGTTTACAATTTCTATAAACATGCAAATATTTGACCGAGTCCAATGTTTACCAGTTATCTACCTCTAGTGTTTGTGCTTAGTCAAAGACTAACCCTGTTTAATTTACCACAGAAAAGCCGACTCAACTGAGTCTTTGGTATACAACTTAATTGAGATCCGGGACGAAGACGGTTTGCGGGGGGAGGGAGTGCTGATGAGTACAAAAGTGTTAATTGGACCAATAAGATTATGAGATTTATATTTTGTTGCAATTAATTGATAAGATGAAGTACATTATTACTGGCTAGAGAAATGCTGATTGACGTGTTTTTCAACTTTGACATCTAATTTTGAGTCCATCCATTCATCCATCCATACATCCATCAGCCTTGTTCGTCCACTACTGGACATAAGCCTTTCCAGGACTTTGCCACTCCCGGCGGTCATCCTGGAAGAATTGCCCATAGTCACATACGCTGGGCAGGCGGGTTGGTGAGTGCGATGCCGGAATCCTCGCACCAGTGACACCGCTGCCCGTCACCAGTCTGTTCCATATAAGGCCCGGCTATTAGGAATGGAAATACCGCCATCCATCGGTCCCAGGCATGGTGGGCCTCCTGGTTTTTGCCTGTGAGCTGTCCTCTTACTCTCCCCCGAATTACTTCGAGGGGGTCTCCAAGTAAGATGGTGGTACCTCCACAGTCGAGCCCGGCATCAATTTCGAGTAGTATAAGTTTATGGCCTGCGATAGTCAAAGACACAGGTTCGAGCACCGTCCGAGATTTATTTACTCGCCAAGAACGGACACCATTTACCAAAACTTTCCGTCTGTCCGTGCGTCTAGTTTCCAGAGCACAAGTCAATTATTAAAAGTGATTTAACCTAACTTAAATGCCCAATCACGCTCCACCGTATCGCGGTACAAAGTTACACAAAAGTGATAATGTAATAAAACATTAAACAGTGCGTAAAACGATAAACTAATCTTCGTACACCTGGCGTTTATAAATGTACATTCGTCACGTACTGCAGAGGACGTATGGTGTACCGAGTTGTCAGATGACACGTGCGGTTTATTACTTTTATTTTATTGCCCCGTATCTAATTACGTGTATTGTTTAGCTTCCTATCCCTACATACTTGTACCATACATACATACATACAGGTGTAAATAGAAGGGTAACGTTCAATATAACGATTACATCTACTGTACATACTAAAAAGCTTTACCAAAAAAACAATAACTTTTTTTTTTTTTTCATTGAAAAGCTTGTTTAGTATGATCTTAAGTTATGTATCTTATACTCTTTTATATACTCCCATACTACATAATAATAGTACATTATATCCAAGCAGTGGAAAGAAGTAGGGGAGACAGACAATCTTTAAGAGGCTATGCAAATTTTATTTTTTTCACTGTCACTCCAAGCGAAAAATCGCGCAGTGCGAGGGGCGGCTTCAGGGCAAAAGGGAAAAAGTTGGTTTTAAATTTTTACTAAAATTAAGCAAAATTTTAAATATAAAATCCCTAGATATTTTTAAAACACACCTAATAAAATATGTTTGAGTTCTATATATGGTTCCTATTCGTCAAACGAGGAGAAAAAGTGTGTTTGAAGACCTCATTTCAACAATTATTTCTATCGAGGAAAATTTATCCAAACATGTTTTCCAATTTCAAAACTCTAGATTATATAGTCAAAATGCGTATACCAGAAGCTGATTATAATTTTCCGTGTATTTCATGAAAAAACACAAAAAAGAAACGCCCGTATTTTTTTCGCATATCGCCTTAATAGCCGTTTCCGCCGAGGCATACAGGGCTTTTCACAAACAATGTGTAAGGCAATAAAAAAATGAGTTTTCAAAATAACAATTAATTTAATTATTACTAAAAGCGACGTAGTAGTAGATGGCTTTTTGTTTGTTGCTTGTTCATTACAATATGCTAACACATTTTTTGAAAAAATATTTCGATTTTTTTTCCAACTCATCTTTGATTTTAGTTTCGATCATACTTTTCTCTTGGTTAAGGTTTCTCCCAACGCCAACAACCTTGAACTGAGTAACTTCATAACCATTTTATACGGTAACTATAACATTTTTTAATAGAAGAAAAGTACATAGTAATCTACATGATACAAATAGTAATGTGGTTTTTCCTGAATTTTATTTTAATGTACAGAAGTGAAGCAAGAAAATTGTAAGTTTACCCTTATTTCTCGATTTTTTGTCCACTTGTAACAATATAACTGTTAAAGTTTTTATCGAAACAGTATAAAAATTTATAAATTTTTAAACAAAATAATATTAAATGATATGGTTTTCTCAGTTCTTGGAAATTCAATTTATTTTAAATAAAATAAATTAAAAACACACTATTTTCGCACTTGTCAGTAACTGTCGTAACAGCCATGTTGCTGTGCGAGCTGATAAGAACTTTATTTAAATATGATTTTGTTCGAAATTTCAACCACCACGAATCGAGTTGCTAATTTTCCGGCGTAGCCACCTTAAGGGGCTATACCGTGAAAATTGTCACTTTTTGAAGTTATTTATCTGCTCTTTTAATGAAGTTCCAAGTAAATTAAATTAGTATAACAATTTTGGGACCTTTTACTAGATTTTGGTCTATCAGAAACGCGATAGGAGGAATTTCATTCGATAGAAATAATTATTGAAATCAGGTCTAAATTTACACTTTTTTTGATATTCTGACAAATTAAGATAGCATACAGACTTCAAAAATATTTATTTAGATGGGTTTTAACTACACCTAAATTACTGGTTATGGAATTTTTTATAGCTATTTTAGTTAATTTTGCATTAATTTAAAACCGACTTTTTGACCATTATCCCCGATTCCGTTCCTTTCGCACTGCGGGTCTTTCTGCCTGGAGTAACGGGGACCTTTGCTAGCACGGTATATCACCTTAAGTTAGAGGCAAGTTTTGTATAATCGAATTGACTTCTTCTCTCAAATTAGGTGGTGTTCCTCTATATCCACGCTATTTTCTTCACTCAAACTCATTTTTCTATTTATCGTTAGCAGTTTTATAGTAAGTAAAAAACTTTCGCTTGCCACCACTTGAATTTTTTGTGCTTACTAATTCCATGTTCTCAGGTAGCAAAACAACGTCATGACGAGTATCATGATTCATGACAATATGATGAGCCCTGTTCTTTTTCAAATTTTTCTTGAAATTGTTAGTTGAAAATATTATAAATAATGTGAAGCGAAGATGATATTTTTGATGGTCGTATTTATTTTACTTATTTATTTTATGTTTGCAATTATACAAGGTGACTTTTTGATCATCGTCCAAACTCATACTAGAGACTTGGTAAGTGATCAGCATCATGAAACGATATCAATTTTTGTGAAATTCGTATAATGAAATTTCGACTTCCCATAGTAATTCACTCCCAGTCCTGAGTGAATCACTATGGGGAGTCGAAATTTCATTTTATGAATTTTACAAAAATTGTTATTGGATCATGATGCTGATCACTTACCAAGGCTCAAGTATGAATTTGGACGATGTTCACAAATTCATCTTGTAGATGATAAGACATTGGAACACTCGTGCAGTCTAAATTGTATTATGTGTACAGTGGAGACCACATCAAGCTATACACTTGCAGTACGACATTAGCCCCTAAAGAGAAGAATATAAGATAGGTACAAAGTCCAATGTGTCTTACTTGATGCGGTCTCCACTGTACCTACTTTACAAAATTAACTATTTGAATTTGAAATAGCTACAGTCGTCAGCAGTTCAAACTCCCCATTTGTAAACGATTTTAACGGCGATGACATATATGTTTGATGACATATATGTTGACATATATGATGATATATATGTTTTTCTTTTTTCATTAACCTGAATTCTTGCTGTCTTGTATTTTCTTATCCCTTGGTTAAAGTAGATATAAGTAATTTGATGTATAGTATAAGTTTATGTTAAAAAAAAAGACATGATCTTGCCAAGTGTCTTGCCCGTTCTTCTTAGCAAGACAAGACAAGACAAGACAAGACAAATACTCTTTATTGTACACCAAAGTTAATAAAATAAGGTAAAAGAACAAACTTATGAGAGAAGGTAACAAATGGCGGCCTTATCACTTATAGCGATTTCTTCCAGCAAGACTAATCGAATGGGTGGAGGTAGGCATATATTTATATATGTAACCTATTACTATGTAGTATATAGGATGGGATTTGGTCAGCCGCCTGGATTCGTGCTGGGGGCTCGGTTGGTGATCATTGAACCTTGTTCCTGGTCCCTGGCCGGGTCTCCGGTATGGGTTTGGGCGGTTGATTGGATTTCACCTTGTATAATAATATTTTACCTATAATTGTAATCGTATATATATTGCTACATAAATTAAATAAACATTTAATCTAAGTAGTTCATGTACATTTATTATTTTATTACATATATTTTTATAAGATTAAAATTTGACTTGTGAAACGTGTATTATATATACCTAATTTGCAAAATAAACTTTTTGAATTTTGAATTTTTGACGCCACAATAAGAACCGCCAATAGGAAGCCTGTCATGCTTGTGTCCGTACAGTAAGTTAGTATACCTAGTATACTCAAAGATATATGCAACAGTATACAGGGCGTCCCATTTTAATGGGCCTTGGAGGGAAACAGATAGAAATTTACCCTAGAGACTTCATTTTATTTATTTAATAAGTAGAACTGCATTCACAGTTCTTTTTTAAGATATTTCTTTTTTTTTAAGTTTTTCAGGTATTACTTGGTCCATTGCCTAGTTATGTAATCAAAATATTAATGTTCATTTTTCATGGTCTTCCTTTAATGTACGGTACTATGTAATTAGGAAAAAATTTGTTCATTTAACTGACCCTTTCGCTTGATGTCATAAAACCACAGGTTGTTTTTTTTTTAACATTGATAATCTAAGAATGCAGACCCACTTCTTTAAAAAATAAAATTATGTCTCCTTTCTATCTTCAATATTTAAAGTAGGTACCTTCTGAATTCCAATTACAATTTACAGTTCACACTCGGTACACCCGCATTTTACCGACGATTATTACATTCCAACGTGATGAGGGTGAACCCTATCGCCGTTATTGAGCACAAATACACACTTTTTATGGCATGCAGGTTTCCTTACGATGTTTTCCTTCACCGTTCAGCAAGTGGTAAGTAAGAACAAATAATATGCGCATAAATTCCGCAAAAGTCATTGGTGAATTCAGTGCATCTCAAGATTGAGACGCCAGCTAGAGCTACTTAGGTATAGATTTTATTCCACTCAATTCAGCAAAAAACATGCCAATCTGTTTTAACTTAAACCATAATCTGTGGCCACCGTAACTTATCCTCGATCGAAGCCAAGGGCAGCCGTATTCCCGCTAAGTTATTCATTGCAACTTTCCAAGTTAAACTTAAGTAGCATTTCATGTAAGCTTGGACCGAGGACCGCGTATTTCTTTGAAACTCATGCCAAGGAGAAGGTGGAAATTATTTTCTAAAATTAATCGCCGAGTTGAAAAGGGCTTTTAACTGTGAGTATTGAGTTGAAGTGAGCTTTTTAAAATTTTACGTGTGTGCTTTTAAAGCTTAGCTAGCGGGAAATTGTACTGCACTTCGAAGCTGTTACATAATGTAAACAGTTAAAGATGAGGTTATGTTAGAGATACAGAAAGATCTATTATTTTAATTATATATTAATATTTAATTTTATTCATGTTGTCAGTTTATTATCATATTTAAAATACAGTAAAAATGTATGTTATAAAGAGACATACTTAGTACATTATTACGTCTGAAAACGTGGTTTCATTAACTACGCTCGATAGAAAATACCAAATCAGATTTTAAAAATTGAAATGGCATTTTTGACAAAGCATTTTTAATCCGTATCCTTACCACTATTATAAATGCAAAAGTGTGTTTGTTGGTTTGTCCTTTTTCACGCAGCAACGGAGCAACGGATCGACGTGATTTTTTGCACAGAGATAGTTTATGGGCTGGAGAGTGACATAGGCTACTTTTTTTTCCTGAAAAATGCTAAAGAAATCAGCGCGGGCAAGGTCGCGGGCAAAAGCTAGTAAACCTATAAATCTCAAAATTTGCGAGTATTTTCTTCATTTACAGACGGTTTTTTAATTAAATGTTCTAATATAAGTTTTGCGTATGCGGCAGTTGATTAGAGCAGGATAGACAAAAGCGTTAGAGCAGGACTGAAGTTTAGTTTACTACGGGGCCTTGAAATTTTAAATTTCGGTAACATTGCCTTAATACCAGGTGTAAATGATTTGTTGCCTTAATGGAACCATAGACATTACAGATCATAGTGAGTTAAAATTTCGCTGGTATGTCTTTTTTCGGAAAATTGTCAGTAAAGTTTATGGTTATGATAAAAGATACTACATCATTTAGATCCTGGATATACTTTTTTAATAACTAATAATGGTCGCAGAAGAAAACAACAAAATATCCGTGTCCAAAAACAACAAAATATCCGTGTCCAAAAACAACAAAATATCCGTGTCCAAAAACAACAAAATATCCGTGTCCAAAAACAACAAAATATCCGTGTCCAAAAACAACAAAATATCCGTGTCCAAAAACAACAAAATATCCGTGTCCAAAAACAACAAAATATCCGTGTCCAAAAACAACAAAATATCCGTGTCCAAAAACAACAAAATATCCGTGTCCAAAAACAACAAAATATCCGTGTCCAAAAACAACAAAATATCCGTGTCCAAAAACAACAAAATATCCGTGTCCAAAAACAACAAAATATCCGTGTCCAAAAACAACAAAATATCCGTGTCCAAAAACAACAAAATATCCGTGTCCAAAAACAACAAAATATCCGTGTCCAAAAACAACAAAATATCCGTGTCCAAAAACAACAAAATATCCGTGTCCAAAAACAACAAAATATCCGTGTCCAAAAACAACAAAATATCCGTGTCCAAAAACAACAAAATATCCGTGTCCAAAAACAACAAAATATCCGTGTCCAAAAACAACAAAATATCCGTGTCCAAAAACAACAAAATATCCGTGTCCAAAAACAACAAAATATCCGTGTCCAAAAACAACAAAATATCCGTGTCCAAAAACTCGGCAAGATTTCAAAGTCAATTGTATACATAAGCGTTGAAACTATCTGTGAAAACTTCCAAGGACCAAACTTTCTATGAAAACAATTGAAAAACCTAGTAGATTCTTGCAGTTTTAAATTATTTTAAGGAACCTCCATAGAATTTTCCCCCAAAAAATTTAGATCTCAATTCTTTTTTCGGCAAAGTAGACAATCCTACACTGCCTTTGTGCACCCGGCCCCTTTTTGCATTTAATTTTATGTTGTTTGTGGAATTGTAATTACGATTATAATTACGAATAATGAAATTGCTAACAAAACCCCTAAAAATAAATTGAAAAATTAAGCTGTTATTTCAAAGCGAAAAGAGAAATACATAAATGAATCTGAATGAAAAAGGTAATCACAGTCCGCAAAAGCGATTTAAAATTATAAACCTTTGAACAAATGGACTACTTTGTATTTTATATTTAAATTAAAACTGTTTTTCTCATTTTTTCTGTACGGGGTTGAGGTTTCGTGTGTAACAAAGCCGATTGTATAGGGTTGTCAATATTTTTACAATTTTGAAATCTATTCACAGAGATGGAAAAATAAACCGTGTAGATGAAACTTGAAACATTCGTCGTTATAAAATACATTTGTACAGTCGCTTGCAGTTCAAGCTCCCTATTCGTAAACGATTTTTATGACGCCGCAATAAGTACTGCCAATACGTAGCAGGTCATGCTGGCATCTGTACTTGTAAATAATTAATTTAGTTGATTCTTAGTTGCGCATATACTCGTAAATATAATAAATATTATCGAGTTACACAAAATTGTATCGTGGGTAGCACTATCATTTTATGCCTAATATTTCGGCACTATCGCAAGCTCCTTAAAGCAGTCTGTAATAAATAAATGATGGTGCCAAAAAACCGTTGCTTTTTAAAGCAATTCTATAACGCTTAAATAAAAAATTATATAAACAAAAAAGTTACAAAATTATGCCCTAATCTACGAGTACTACAACAAAAACACAATGCGCGCTAAGCCACCTGACCACACGACTTAAGCTCACGCTATCTATAGTCGTAACCTCAAATCGATAAAATCCCCAGCCGCTGCACATCCCTACACATAAGCCCCACACTATTGCCCGACCTGCAGCTATCTCCACATAAACTCCGTACAAAAGTCCACAGTTACAGTGAAAATGTACGGGTAAAAAAAAAACGGAACGTTTAAAAAATTCACATAGGGCAGGAATGTTCGAATAGTTCGTCCATTTCCCGAGAGCCCGCGGCGATTCGCACGAAATATGTATTTCAAATTTCAATGAACGGGTTGCGATGGAAATGTTGACATGCGAGCTTTTGTTTTGGAATACTATAACCGCAGAATGGATAGCTAAATAAAAGTAGGGTGTAGGTGGCATAGCATAGGTGATGAGATTTATTTAATTTAACTACCATTATTATAAATACCGATTTAGAAAACAATGGTAGGGATAAAAAGTGAACATATTGTAAAGTAGCACGTACCCACCCGGTCTTTTCCACCAGTCATGCCGCTTAACAAATAAAGTTAAAAAGTGACCCAATTGTAACCTAACAGTTGGAAAAAGGTTCTGAAGAAAACTTCGAGGTACTTTACAATTAAGTGTATTTAACTTTATCAAAAATATGTATAATTTCACAAGACTGAAGATGTAACTGACAATATTACATTGTTACAAAATTTTGGCCAAGACATTATTAACATCAGGGAGCAATATTACATTCGGAATAAATTCGACCAAGACATTACTAAAACTTTTAGAACAACAAATAGTTGCGACAGGTACCGCCTTAACAACAGGTAGCAATATTACATACGGGATAAATTCTGCCAAGACATTACTAAAACTTTTAGAACATCAAATAGTTGCGTCAGGTACCGCCTTAACAACAGGTAGCAATATTACCTTCGGGATAAATTCTGCCAAGACATTACTAAACTTTTAGAACAATCCGTTGGGTTAGGTACCGCCTTAACCACAGGTATCTATATAACATTGTATCTTGTGAATCTACATAAAAACTTTACGTGTAAGAAAACTTGAAGAAAAACAAGGAAAATAATTTCCAAATAAAATCTAGCTCAGTGGAGCCGTGAATCCATCTAAATAATATTTGTCGAACATTCTCTTTTGACTAAATCGTCTGGTACACCATTCAGTTCTACCAGGAAAAATTACGGAACTATTAAATTTTACATTTTAGGTTATTCAGTGAAACAGGAAGAAGAATTTACACTTGGTTTAAAAAAGTCATAACTCTAAGTGTCCTGGAACATCCCGTCCAAGCCACCTTTTATAATGTGAGGATAAAAATAAAATCTACGTCACATACTTGGAATTCGCCATAATTTTCTAACCAGAACGGCCACGCAGACCGCTGTCCAACTTAAAGGTGAATGAACTCCAACCTCGCTAACAAAGGAACAGCTTGACCGTGAAACACCACGCTGCGGTCATCTCTCAGCCAACTGGACAAAATTCACGAATGAAGCAAAACACCCTGGAATTAGAAGAAAATAAAAAACATATTAAAACCTTTACTACACGGAACGATGAGAACAGAATTCCGGTGACTCAAAATACAAAGAAATGCAATACGTACCATGATCTGACAATAGATCAGATCTCCCACCAACCCGGCCAAAAAATCTCCAACGATAATCACCTCCAAAAATCCTTCTGAAAATAGAAAACAATATTACGGAAACCATTCCACGCAAAATAAACACACCAATTTAACCTCGAAACCCACCTTCTTTTTAACTTTAAACAACTCCTGTTGGCAAATCCGCCATTTTCCAAACAAGGAACCAAAAAGAAAGGTAAAAAAAACGACACGACTTGACAGCCAAAAGACTGTCCGAGCAATGCCCGGAAACCGACTCGCTCTCGCACCAGACAAGCGAACGAACTTCATGTCAGCGAACAGAGGGTAAAATTGAAATTTACCGACAAGCAAACAACGACGCGAAAACTTTGAGATAACCGCACCTTATAAAATTTGCTATGCTACAATATAGAAGTTGCCCGGTTCGCCCGAGAGAGTCAACAAAATTGTAGACACACTGAAAGCAATGTATGTACCTGCAATTGGCAAATTTGGAAGCACCAATATAGCATATTTGTAGCAAAATAGTACCTTTCGTCCCGCAGCCTCGTCGATAGTTGCTCGGGCTTTGGCCTCGCTACAATCATAGTAGAAACTTGTATCCCGTAACAATTTTAGTTGTAATGAGATTGTAATGTAATGTTATGTAAATGTAATGTAAATTTAGCTTACCATTACCATTTGCTATACTTGACCAAATTATAAAAAAACGTATTTTCTAATCTAGTTTAAATTATACATATAATATACCTATATAAATATATTCGCGTAAAACACTTTATTATAATTAATTCCAGATATACTTCAACTTCTTGCCGGCATCAGTGGAACTAAGGAATAAAAATAACATAATACACTAAAATAGTTAAAAGTCACAAAATGGCAAAATGTTTAAAACTTTTAAGGTTTAACTAAACGTTTAACTTTTTTTATTGTACTAAGTTATTTTTAATCTTTAGTTCCACTGATGCCGACAGGAAGTCGAAATATATCAGGAATTAGTTATAATAAAGTGATTTTATAAGAATATATAAATATGTTTAATATAAATTGAATGAAAAGCAAGTAATTTATAGTCATTATATACATTTTTACTAAATCATGGACAATAAGCACGGAGTACGTGGGTTTTTAAAAATATTTGCTTGCTAAAACTAACTCTCGTGTGTAACATAGGCTTTGTAACACAAGGGTAGGTTTACAATATTCGGTATATCGTTTCAAAGGGAGAATTCGGAGGCTTTATGTCTGGTCAGTTGTACACAGTGTACTTTATGTCTGGTCAGTTGTACACAGTGTACTTTATGTCTGGTCAGTTGTACACAGTGTACTTTATGTCTGGTCAGTTGTACACAGTGTACTTTATGTCTGGTCAGTTGCACACAGTGTACTTTATGTCTGGTCAGTTGTATACAGTGTACTTTATGTCTGGTCAGTTGTACACAGTGTACTTTATGTCTGGTCAGTTGTACACAGTGTACTTTATGTCTGGTCAGTTGCACACAGTGTACTTTATGTCTGGTCAGTTGCACACAGTGTACTTTATCTCTGGTCAGTTGCACACAGTGTACTTTATGTCTGGTCAGTTGTACACAGTGTACTTTATGTCTGGTCAGTTGTACACAGTGTACTTTATGTCTGGTCAGTTGCACACAGTGTACTTTATGTCTGGTCAGTTGCACACAGTGTACTTTATGTCTGGTCAGTTGTATACAGTGTACTTTATGTCTGGTCAGTTGTATACAGTGTACTCTATGACAAAATTACATACTACTTGCGTCCTATTGAACAAAACCCAGATGTTTCAAATTGGAAGTGCCCATACACTTATTAGGCAGTATTGTAGTATACCTATACAGTAGTTAAGCCAAATCTCGACTGAGGGCTATTATACAGCGTTGTGTAGCTACATAGTTGAGCTCTACTTAAGTTAGGATTATAATACAATGCAATATAATATTAATAATAATAACTCACTCCGTGGTGTACTCCACGTTCACAAATTTTCTGGCTGTGTTATTCTTCACTTACCTATAAGCCCAACAGCTGAATCCGCCCAGTCGCTGACAGGTAGACAGACACCAAAGATTCAAAGGGTTCCCATGTCTAACAGAACCTGACAAAGTAACAGCAACTTAGCTGTATAGCAGCTGAAAACAGCTTCCAGGAATGCAAATATTTAGCTACCAGCGCAGGCATAGAATACCGGAATATTGGTGTTTGAGTAACCCATGTTTGAGTAGGAGCTTAGGGGAGTCCACCGCGGACCGATTCACTTTGACTGCGTCATCTCAAAGCTGAGCAGAACTTAGTTCGTTAATTGTTTGGTTTGTTTATGGTAGTTTACTTCTGTAGGTGTACACACGGCCACTAGCTGCGATATATTCAAATTCAAAGGCATATTGCAAAATAAGTGTAAAGCAATGATGTAAATAAATCGGGTATAAAAGACAGGTATATTTAAATAAAACAACATAATGGACAGGTATATTTAAATAAAACAACATAATGGACGGGTTTATTTAAATAAAATAATATAATGATAATACAGTATGAATGAACTTAAGTTACAGTTAAATTTTTTTTATGCACATAGTATTCATAATTTTGTAATTAATATTTTTCATCGACAAAAGAGTTTGTTAAACAATTATGTTATAATAGGTCCCTATGACCAACAACTTCTTAAGTACTTTTGGGAAGACACAAACACTTTTTTGTGTTCATACTTTTGTAAAATAGTTTTCCTTTCGAAGCGAGATCAAAAGAAAACTTTCGGGACATGAAAAACCAATCGTCGAAAAAAATAAAGTCGGTATTTTTCCCGTTTCTACTCTTAATGAGCACACTTAGACAGAAAAAGTTAAAGGTGGCTATAAAACAAAATCAGCACTTTATGGCACTTTCGCGATCGAGCTTTTTCTGGGGTCCTTGGTTCTTGCATGCCCGTTTAGATGGATTTGTTTTTTGGTTATCTAAGTATCTAGTATAAATTAAAAGCTAAGTTCTTGTCGGTGAGTAGCCGCCATTCTTCTCTTTCTTCTGCTAATGACTTGACCTCTTGATTCGACATACCATAAACTTTCTCCTTCACTTGAGTAAAGTAGGTGCGTCTAGGTTTTCTTCTTCTCCCTCTTCTGCCCTCAACCTTTCCTTCTATGATATTTTTCAAGAAACTTCCATTTTGAATTAAGTGTCCTATTATCTTCCCTCATCGTTTTTCAATGGTTTTGATATCCATATTTCTTCCTCTATATTCTCGGCACTTCCTTATTAGTTCTTTCTCTTTGTTCAGCTAATTATCTCCATTCTCCTCCAGCACCACATATCAAATGCCTCCAACCTCTCTCTGTCCATTATTTTTTATAAATGCCGTCAAAAAAATGTATGCTCTTGAAACCTTGGTCGTGTTTTCGCGAAAGCAGAAGGTGGGTGATGTTTGGAAGCTCTTTACACAGAAATGTATCAAACTTTATAAATAAAGACCTTTCTCTTTGATTCATAACATATTTTACACTTTTTATCGTGCGATGGACAAAGTCGTACAAAAATAAAGCGTGTGATATGTTTTCAGAATGGCCGCCCAGCCCCTCTATTATGTATCTTTGGTTTCTAACTGTACTGGATGCCTATTATCAAAAATACATAAAAACTGAACTCTAAAAATTGCCTTTAGTAAAGTAAATTAAGCAGAATTTGTATGATTATTGATTATACTTAGATTATACTTAGATATTACTTAGATTAGATTGTACTAGTAGAAGCCTTACCTTTATTGGCAGACGTTATCAGATATATTACTATAGATCGACAAGATAGTGCGCAAGCATTACACGGGGTGACAATGTTGGCGTGGGCGAGGTAGCTTCGATTGCGCGTGCGACTGCGTGTCGGTGAGTGACGCATAGTTTCACGCAGTATCCATCCCCGCTACACCACCCGCCCCCCGTTAACATCTAGATTACCTCGTCCCCGCCAACGTCTGTCGCCTCGAAGGACGATAGCGCACAATATTGTTCGTCTTTAAAAAAATCAATGCCAGTTTGGTGCATTATAAAAAGAGCAAGCGGTTTAACGATAGTATGCAGAGTTTTAAACTCTACCACATAATTGTAAATTCCAACGGAACTCAGCAGTTTAAGCAACTCACTAACTTTTTGCTCATATGCGGCATCGGGCTATTGGCTGGACCTTTGAAAAAGTCCACACAAAATGGTCCCATTAGCCACTCGACGCTTTCCATGCAAATGTACCTATTTGCGAAACTTTTTCTGGAATATGCCGTTATTTGAACGTGTTGTTGGTTCTGAAAACATTAAAATGTCCGTAGCAATTGATAATAAGAGTAAAATAACATGAAAAGGAGAATATTAATAAAGATATTATTTGCTATATATTTACTTTTCATTTTTACAATACATAGTTTAATAACTTTAGTTACTTCCTAATGGTAGAAACTTTGTTTTTGTTTTTAACATTAATATTGCCACCGGCTTTTAGCAATTGTTCACCTTATTTTGTGTATTACATAAGGTCAGTTTTGGAAACGGGCCTCAACTGAAAATCAGCGCAGTGGCTTGCCTCTGCATCATACTGAGTTAAGGACCTTTTCCACTACCACAGCACTTTCATTATTTGTTTTTTTTAATTGTTTAATTCTAAAATGTGTATTTTTTGTTTTCTTTGTCGTGTAATGCTGTGAAAATGGAATAAAGAAGTAATCTATCTATCTGTCTATCATAAGAAAATTTAGAAAAGAATTGTTTTATATTTGTACATTTGCTTTTCTTGCCAAATCTCGTTCAGCCGTTTCCACTTCAGTGATAGACAGATACACTCCAAGGTTTCGCTGTGATATATTTTCCTGAAATCCTGAAAAACGAAAACTACTCCTTCGTTTCCTTAATCCTCTTAATAGTGCCGGAGGAAAGTAGAGTTTCCACTCTAATCCTTTTTGTAGCACTAAACGTTAAATCCTTCTGTATAAGATCGTCACTTGGTAACGAAATGAATCTTGAGTCTGATCAAAGAAACTTGGCCACTCGCATAAAGATGGTAAGAAGCTAAAAGGTTCTACTATGGTATACTATTTTGTAGTACACGATATAGCTAGATTATTTTAGTCTTTAAAAATCGAAAACTGGAGACAGTATACTCGTCTATACCAACTACTTTTGTTATGCAGTCAAACCTGAAATCGATCTTTTCCAAAGCAACTTATACTTATATGAAGGCCGCATGAGCCATACATATTTGGGAAAATATGTGTCCTTTGTAAATTTTCTATACTTTCGATGATGCATCTACGAAAATTTACTCAAAAGAATGTATCAAAAACGCTCTTCGCGTTCAATACAATAATGCGATGAGGGCACTGTTGCGGCTGCCCCGCTTCTGCAGCGCGTCGGGGATGTTCGCCGCAGTGCACGTTGACTGCTTTTATACCACCATGCGCAGGCGAGCAACTGCGATGGCGGGCAGGGTGCGGGACAGCGGTAACAGTCTCCTCAGTGTCGCCAGCAGGTCGGACGGGCCCTTTATGAAACATTGGCAGGCGCTACACACTCCGTCGTACCAAGTATGGAGCAGATAACGTCAGCATCAACACTTTGTGGTTATTATTGTTTCTGTGTATTTCTTTTTTTTTGTATTCTTTTTAAATTTTAGTATTTTAGCAATTTATTTATAAATATGGATTAATTTATCTGAAATAAATGAATATTATTATTATTATTATTATAAAAACAAATCTTAACGAACAAAACCTGCTTAGAAGTTCTAAACGATCTCCATCCAATATGAGTGAAAACTATATTTTTTATCAAAAACTCCACAAAACGACATATTTTAGCCGATCAAATCGAGGAATCGATCCCGTTGTCCCAATCCCACGGCCCCATCAATCCCACGGCCCCATCAGCCGCTCGGAAGCGAGGTGGGAAAATGACCCCAATATAGATTTATGGTGTATTTGTACAGACCATTTATCAAACTAATCAAAACCTTGTCCGTAATCTACCATAGATCTTTACAGTCATTTTGAACCTCAAGGTGTTGGGGTAGGAGTTAAAGTTAAATAAAATGTACTTTTAAGTTAAATTGAAGCAAAGTGCTAACTACTAGGATTGTGTTGGCTATCAGTATAGTGGTAGATAATTTGCAAACAATTTATCATCTGAACAATGATATTGAAAATTAAATTATATTCATACTGATTTTGTAAAGAAAATCGCAGACACCAAGTAGCGACACTGCTAAAATAAGTTGTTGCTTGAAATTAAATAACTTTAATTCATAATATTAAAAAAATATCAAAAAATACATCACAAAGTCACAAAATGTTGTATGAATTATTACGGTATTAATATTTCGACACATTTCCTCGCCTCTACACATTTGTTTTTTTTTTCTTTTAAGAGCTCCTCCATCCAAAGGTTGTCTGGAAGAGATTGCTTTTTACTAATAAGACCACCAATTATACCCTACTTTTACTTTTTGAAATTGCTTATTTATTTTGTTTTTGGTGAGTGTGCAATAAAGAATATTGCATTGTATTGTATTGTACATTACACTACAGGCCATGGATATATCGACAGACGACCTTATTATATATATATATATATATCGTGGCCATATCGTAGAACTGACCATCTCATGATCTTTGGGCAGATCGTAAAGTATGAAATCGAAAATCTTTCACCAACAGTAAAAAATAGGTGAGACGACGAGCGAAGCGAACCTGAGTGGGCAGGAGCATGTTAGGTAAAGTTAGGTTTACATGTAAATACATTTGGAGAGCCGAGCGAAGCGGAGCGAAGCGAGGCGACCCATCCAATTTTAACAGAAATACGATATGGCCAACCCACAGAACATTAAATCAAAATGTTCTGAGGGCCAACCAGATCATGAAATGGTACGATATGGCCACCATGAATGAATAGAAAAAACTATGTCATAATTATTAGATAAAAAAAACATAACATGAAAATTTCCCGACGATTTAAAAGGTGTTTCGGAAACCTTGTGTATATTCTCATTAGGTTAGGCTTTCATAAAAAAAACAATCAAAATAAAAACCTTTTTATTACTTACATTTCAGCGAATCATCATGGATGAATTTTAATTCACGGAACTTTCTAAAACTTGCGTTTTAAAAAAACTTGTGCTTAAAAACGTTGTCGATAGCCTGCTCAAACCTTTGGACTATGCGATGCCATTCAGTGCATTTTTATTTTTATCTATTTCTTTAAACTGAAACATCCCCGCTTGTACTTTTTGCATTTATTTTTGCACTATTCCTGGCGTAACGTAGCTTTTTTATGGAGTTTTTTATGTTTTAAAAACACATTTTCCGTCGTCTGTTATTAATATTTCGCAGGTAAATATTTTAATTTGTAAGATAGATCCGATCTGATGATCCGTTGTTAGAAAACATAAGGTGGATGATCCGAGGTAGTTTTTATAAAAAACTTGTGAGAACCAATAACGAAGACAGAAGTATTATTATTTAATTCTGTTACCTTTTTCCACACGTTCCATCAACTTTACACCCGTGAATATTCAGTTTTTCTTAAAAACAGAATGTTTTAACAGTCTACTTTTGCAATTTAAAACATTGGATTTCAAAAGTTTTAAATAACAAAATTAGATTCTAAAAAAGTTTGTTTGTAAAAAACTGATTATTCGTGGGTGTAAAGTTGATGAAACGTGTGGAAAAAGGTAAAGGAATTAAAAAATAATACTTCTGTCGTCGCTATTGGTTCTCACAAGTTTGTATGAAGATTGCCTTGGACCATCCACCTTAAGGTAAACATCAGTCACTCGGTACAAAGTGCACATTTTAACTTTGTTTTTCGTGTTAAGAAGTTAAAAGTGAAAAAGATGTTGGTATATGGCAACTCACACCAATAGTTCAGTATAAGTTAGGTTTATGACGTGGCCATGGGACTAGCGAGTCCAAAAAGAATACGAGAGGTGTTTGGTTCTTTTCGTTAATGACGCGCACACCGCACGTCTACAATGCAGTAATGTGTACATAGGCATACGCTTGTAAACACACAAACATACATGTTATAACAAAAGTGTCGTGGCTGTCGAAGTCTTACACTTTTTCGGTCTAGCTCCCATTTGCCAAGTGTCTGGAGTGTAACGTTCGATGGAACTACGTTCCACTAAAGG
Source organism: Ypsolopha sequella (assembly GCA_934047225.1). NCBI lineage: Eukaryota > Metazoa > Arthropoda > Insecta > Lepidoptera > Ypsolophidae > Ypsolopha > Ypsolopha sequella. Next base: position 1,653,436 of record OW204002.1, on the reverse strand, counting down.
TATGACGTAGAGACACAATTGTACATACTATATTAGCATAGATTCGATGAGTGGATATAATTCAATACATTGTTTGTACAGGCATAAAATGCGGGCGGCTATCGCTTTTACTCGCATTCGTTGAAAATACGTGAAAAAATTGACCGTTATTCAATTTTATTTGCTGTTGACTGTTCTCGGATGTGCAATTTTACAGTTTTTTTTAGTTTATTGTGAATTTTGTCTGTGTTTTCTGCCTTTGCGGTGCTTGGTTAGTATTTCTCGAGTTAAGGGGAAAGATTACGCCAATAGAAAGATAATTACAGACTTTGGATGATTTTGTTGCAATCAGGATACACCAGCAAAAAAATAATTTTAGGTGACTTAATTGTTTATACGTGGAACATTCGGAAAATTTTGCGAAAGTAACAAAAAAAGTTCCACGATAGTTAACTTTGAGGATTGGACGGAAGGGTTTTTTAAAAGACATGTGTTCGCTATGGCGATCTAACAGAGACTGACTTTATTATTTAATAAACAAACATTGAAACTTAATCTTAATTGATACTTATAACTAGGATGACCGTAGCGGTATGTACGCTTTCGTAACTCCTCCCCCCTTAAGAGTGAGGCGTGCCGATGGTATGGGTTGCTGTGGATCTGCTGGGGTCGGCGATTGCATCTGCAGCGACTCTGGAGAGGTACGGCTCCAACATGATCTGATTACCTTCCTTCTGGTTACCACCAACCAGCTGTTTTCGTTACGTGTATTGAAATGATGCCTGTGCGTAGGTGCAGTTGTGCGATTGTTGGTGTTGTATTAGTTGAGCGATGCAATCATTGCTGTTCCGGAGCGGTTTCCATTGTATGTGTTTACATATTCTTTCTTCATCGGTGATGTAAACGCAGGGCTCTAGGGGGTATGCAAACTCGTTACTTCCCAAGATAAGGTATGGATTTTTAGGTATCAACAGGATATTTTCTTTATTAGGGATGGGGTACAAGTGCTATAATGTATACAATTGTTTTGAAATCAAAGGAATTTCTAATATAAGGTTAAGTGTTTCATTAGTACCGTAACCTTTGACAGTTATGGTCTTCTATAATAAGTGGATATTTAATAACATGGGCGTATACGGTAATTGCATGTTTTCATTTCGAATATTCTTCAGTTCGGCCATGGACGAAGGTTCGGCTATCAGGTGGATCGGATCTACGATGCTTGGATGCAAAATACCTAGGTTTGCAAAGGTTATTGCATTTTCTAAGGTGGACAGTTTATTATAGAGTAGTTGGAGACCGCTTTCTATTTGCAAGTAAATATAAATAGTATCTAATCTATTTTGTAATACTTTTACTTGCTTAAATCGACTAAATTAGCTAAATGCTGTTTGTTCTTATCTAATTGAATTTGCATCTTCCTGGTTTAAACTACCGGTTATAGCTTTGATTATGGAACCTAATTATATATAATCTAGTTATATAATAAATTTTATTAAAACTAAACTTACTTGAGCCTAAGTATAAGGGTTTGCTCTCTAAAACTTCTAACATTATATTCTATTTGTTTTTTATGGAGTCTGCGGCGAGCCAGAAGGCTGCGACGAAGACGATGGCGCTCTTGAAACATTAGTGGGACGCCTTAATAATCGGAAGTGTACTCTTATTGTTTTTGCGTTTACGTGTTTTCCGACAATTTCTGCAATTTGCTCAGGATGAATTCTAACTATTGTATATGGTCCTATAAATTTGGGCTCTAATTTATTACTCCTGGCTGTTTTTGCTACTTGTTTGTAGACTTTGTCACCTACCTTGAAGTTTGCCGTTTCTGCATCTGTATTTAATCTATTAATGGTATTTTGTTTCTCGTTTGCTACTTTCGAATTCACTAATTTCTGAACGTTATTCATTATTTGTCTATGTTTTATTACATATTCCTGGTAGAATTCACCGGGGAAGTGTAATTCTAATGGGTTTCTAGTGCTTGTATGCCCTAACAGTAGTTCGAAGGGTGTAAAGCCTGTCGTCGAATGTATTGTGTTGTTGTACGCTATTATCGCATATCTCATTAAATTTGCCGGTTCATCTTTGTCTGTTATACGTTGAACTCTTATCATTTCTGCTAGTGTGGAATGTAGCCTTTCGACTGGAGAGTTTAGGTTGGATTATATGGGGTCGTAAAGTGGATCTTAATGTTATGCGTAGCGCAAATTTCCGTTATGACGTCATTTTCAAACTTAGAATCGGAGTCCGTCGTAATTTTGCAGGGTGCTCCTAAAGTTGAAAATAACTGTAATAGGGCTTCAGCAATATGAATGCTAGTGGCAGCAGATAAAGGGATAGCTTGTGCATATTTTGAGAAATTATCTATTATTGTCAGAAATGTAGTTCCACCAATCGCATACAGGTCCATAAAAAGGTGTTCCATAGGCTTATGTGGGGTATCTGTCAAAGAGAGGGGTAGTTTGAGGGGGTTTCTTTCGTATTTACTTTTAAGACATTTATCACACTGGTTGATAAACTTCTGAATACTAAGTAACATGTTGGTCCAATGATAATTTCTATGGAGATGCTTATATGTTTCCTGAATACCTCTATGTATGGTTTTGCCTTCATGATACTTTCTAATAAGATCATTTTGTTCGGTTACATTTTCAATTACTGTCACTCTTGTTAAGCACCTTATTAATTTGGGCCCACGATCGTCAAATGTTGATTTGTATACTTTACTGAATATAGGATAGAGTTCCTCACAGTGGAAGAAACAATAAAATATTCGAGCTGGAATCGTATGCTCTTTCAGAAATTGAATTACTTGATTTTCAGTATCGTTTATTGGTATGAAGACGTCTTTTATCGTATTTCTGCCTTTGGATCTATCGTCTACTCTATATTTGTCTCCGGGAGATTTTCTAATATGAAACTGTTTAATTTGGCGATCGATAGCTTCTGTACTAGTGGGTATGTTATCCATTGCGGTTTCAATTACTTCGTCTGTAATTTCACTATTTTCGGGGGTAATCGGTACGTCAAGTAAAGTTCTCATGTCTATATCTAATATATCATCATCCTTGTTTCTACTAGGCTGTGGTTCTATTGAAGATGTTGGAGTTTGCTCTGTATCTAATGCATTGATTTTTACTCTCGATAGTGCGTCGGCGTTGGTATTTATTTTGCCTGGTTTGTGTTCAACAACATAGTCATAAGTAGCTAGGCTTAGACGCCATCTTATTAACTTGGAATTTGGGGAATCAATTGTTTTTAGCCAAGTAATGGGTTTATGATCAGTATATATCGTGAATCTGCGTCCGTAAAGGTAAGGCCTAAAGTATTTTATGGCCCACATAATCGCTAATAGTTCTTTTTCTGTTGTTGAGTATCTTTGTTCGGTTTCTGATAACGTTCTTGATGCGTAAGCGACCGGTCTATCTGATCCTACAATACCTTGTGATAGCACGGCGCCAACTGCAAAATCTGAGGCATCTGTCGTTAATATGAATGGTTTGTTAAAGTCGGGGTACTGAAGAACAGGGGCACTGGTAAGTATGTCCTTACATTTTTCGAATGACTCTATAAATTGTGGAGAGTGAATGACTTTCGCATTCTTTTTAAGGCATTGTGTCAGAGGTTTAGTAATTTTTGCGAATTCAGGTATGAATTTTCTATAATAGCCTGCTAGTCCTAGGAAGGATTTTATATCCTTCTGCGTCTGTGGAAGTGGGAAATTTCTTACTGCTTTTACTTTATCCTGATTGGGTTTAATACCTTCGTCTGTTAAGACATGTCCAAGAAAGTTTACCTCCTTTTGTAAGAACTCCGACTTATCCAATTGAATTTTGAGATTATTATCTTTTAGTCTGTTAAAAACTTGTGTCACTTTGTCAATGTGCTCCTGTAGGGACGTCGAGTAAATGATTACGTCATCTAAATAGGTCAGTGTATTAGTTAGGCCACGTAGGACTGAATCCATCAGGCGCTGAAATGTGCTTGGTGAGTTTTTTAGGCCAAAGGGCATTCTAGTAAACTCATAATGTCCTCGATCAACTGTGAATGCTGTCTTTTCAATGTCAGTTGGGTTCATCTCAACTTGGTGATATCCGGAGGCCAGGTCTAAAGTTGTAAAATACTGTGCACGTCCTAATTTGTCTAATATGTCGTTTATATTAGGTATAGGATACTTATCTTCAATCGTTTTGTCATTGAGACGTCGGTAGTCAATTACAAGGCGCCATTTTACTTTGCCGGATGCGTCAGCTTTCTTTGGGACAATGTGCACGGGTGCTGACCACGGGGAAATGCTTTCACGAATAATATTTTGACTTAGTAGGTTATTAACCTGTTTGTCTATTTCTTCTTTTAGTATAGGTGCTTGTCTGTAACTTCTTACAAATATGGGATTGTCATCTGATAATCTAAGGCTGTGTTTAACAGCATGTGTAAAGGTCAACGGTAACTTGTCCGAGTAAAATATGTCTCTAAAATTGTAGCAAAGCTTTTTTATCTCTCTTTCTTCTTCTTCGTTCATATGTCCTGTCCTAAGTCTATTAAGGTTGTCAACTAGTTCTTCGTCTAAGTCTTGTGGGTCATCCATATTTAACGCGTTGATATGCTGTGAGTTTTGGGGTTGATAATACGGTTCCATTCTAAAACGGTAAAATTTATTCAGTTTTAATTTTTTTTCGCTAGTGTTTAGTACTGTTGTTATAAAGATTCCATTTTTTACCGAAACTAAAGAGTCGGGAAATAATAAGCCATTTTCCATATTGCTTTTCAAAAGAAAGTCTCCTTCTTTTTCATTACAAAATAGTGTTACTACCTTTTCACATTTCGGCTCAATAGTTAATTGAGATTTAAAGTCTTTTCTTATTGGAATTTGGGTCGAGTCCGTTGTTAAAGTCATTTTTTTCATGTCTATTTGGCTACTTAGTGAAATCAAAATGTCGTTACCTATAAGTCCTTTGAAGCTAGAATCAAAGTCAAACACAAGGAACTTGAATGTATTATTACACTTGAAAATCTGTGGCAGTGTTAAATAAACAACTTCATTGTGTCGTGTAGTACCATGAGCGGTCTTTATGATGTGTGGTTCGTATTCTAACTTTTGTTGTAGTTGGAACTCCATAACAACGTCTGGGCTTATCAGGGATTGAGAGGCTCCGGTGTCCAACAAAAAGCGACCGCCTAATTCATTAATGTAAACAGTTAACAGATTTTTATTACTATGCGTGTTTATAAACACTATGTTCGCTTGTCGGGGTTTTGTTCCTGATAAAAAGGGTCATATTCGTAAGAAGGCGACTCTGTTATGGTGTCTGAGTTTGTAGGTACATTATTTATGTACGATGTGAATTCGGCACTTTCTGTTTCGTTTGAAACGACTTCCTGGTAATGAATGGGTTTATACGGAGCTTTTTCTTGCTTAATCGGTTGTTTGTTAAAGGGCACATTTTGTTTATATTGGGGTGTGTATTGTGATTTAAATTGGGTTGCAGAGGTTTTCGCGAGTTGCCTAGAAGGGTCGCTACTGTATTTGTTTTGATGAGGTTGCGATATTGTTGATTGATTCGGCCTAACGTTGTACTGATCCATTCTACGTCTATTTTTCAGCCTTATGTCTTCTTGTTTAGCCAATGATATTACCTTTTCTAAGCAAGTTGGTTTTTGTGTACGAACGCTTAGCGAAAGTAATGGGTCTAGCTGATCTAGAAAAATGTTTGATGCTAGTTCATCGTAGTAGTCCTGTTTGGATCTATCTAAATTTATTAGAGTGTAGGTGCATTCTCGAATTTTCTCCGCAAATGCATCTAGCTCCAATCTACCTTTATAAATTCGCATCAGTTCTTGCACCACCTGAATCTCATCTCGATGCTCACCGAACCTATTGTTTAAGATTTCTTTAATTTCCGACCATGATGTAAAATTTGTATTTTCCGATAAAGCTTCGATAGCTTTTCCTGTGAGTTTATTCGTAATTAAACATGCAATACTCGGGTCCTCTTTATTTTCGATAATTTTGAGAACATTTTCCACCGATTTTATATAAAATTGTAGGGTTTTCTTATTCCCATCGTAGGACGGCAATAATATTGTGAGGTCACTATAACCAATTACAGGTTTTTCATTGTCCGTCATTTTTCTTTTGGTACTAGTAACACACTTACACAAATGTTATTTATAGATAAATATAGGAAATATAAAATAAACTAAAGGAGATATAAATGTAGGACTTGGGAGTAATCAGAGTTTTATGCTTACCCCACAAGCGTGATAAGTTGTTTTTCCGATGTTAGGAGAGTCCGTAGGGCACCACAGCTTCCAATTTTTGCACCTTTTTCCGCACTGTCCTTTTCCACCACTATCGTCACAGTAGAGTTTATACTTGTGAAAGCTTAGAGAGTTCTTTGTACAAAGAGTTGAAACTCACTTTCGTGAAAAACCGATTTTCAGGATTTTCCGAAATTACAATGTTCCAAACGGCTGCGCCAGTTAACTTTGAGGATTGGACGGAAGGGTTTTTTAAAAGACATGTGTTCGCTATGGCGATCTAACAGAGACTGACTTTATTATTTAATAAACAAACATTGAAACTTAATCTTAATTGATACTTATAACTAGGATGACCGTAGCGGTATGTACGCTTTCGTAACTCGATTTATAGTTTTTTTTCTTAAATATTTTTAAAGAACTCTCCACCTGTCCTTACAAAGTTTCATGTGTTTTTCGAAACACTTTTTCCAGTCCGCCTCAGACATCTCTTCTACGGCCTTATCGAACGCTGTTAATACATCTTCCGGCGATGAAAGGTATATTTTGAGTTTAAGTGTTCTGTTTCGATTAATTAGAAAAAAACAGGTATTTAGCAATCCAGCTGCAAAACTGCTATTAACATCAAACCGAACGCTGTAGAAGGTTTTTTATTTAGTAAAGGTCACATCCGTGAGAAATTCTTGCATATGATAATATAGCATTTTTTAAATAAGCATTGACCAAACTTGTTAATTATTTGTCAGCTTATTACAGTAAATTTAATAATTTCTAATGAAAATTTTATACTCGTCACTGATTTTATACTCCTTACTGATTTTTTACACCTTACTGATTTTATACTCCTTACTGATTTTAAACTCCTTACTGGTTTTATACTCTTAATTGATAAATTACTTTTCAGAAACATATAAACTTAAATAACATGAAATACATCTAAAATAAAACCTTACAATTTTTTTACTTATAAAACTAAAATGTCTCTAAACTAATGTAAAATTAAAAAACTAAAGTAAAATTAAATGTAGAAAATGTTTGCCAGATCGCTGCCGTCTTGTGGCAGGGTTCCCAGAATGCTGGCAGCATTTCCTCTTTGGATTGCCAAACTAAGGCGTTGCCCAAAGTATGCGCCAGCTTTTGGGTCCCCCGAAACGTCAACCAGCCGCGAGGAAATTTCTTTAAAAAGACATTTCGCTTCATGACCCCACGGCCCAAGGGTTTCGACTTCAAAAGCCGCAAACATGTACTCAGAACTGAGTTCTGCATATCTGCGCCTCTTGGGTCCCTCGGCCGCTGCCGCTGCTGCGCCATCCCTGGCGGCCGTGACTTGGATGTGGGACGGAGCAAGAGTGTCAACGCATGTTGCGTCCCACACCAGTGACTTGCCGTATTTCCAGGGAATGATTGTCATACCGTCGGGCCTCTTGCCATCTCTGCGTGCAAGGCCTTTCGGCCCTAGGATAGCTGGCACGCCGACTGGGTGCCGATGTTAATTATTGATTGATTATTGATTATATTGATTGATTATATACTCCTAACTAATCTTATACTCCTTACTGATTTTATACTCCTAAGAGGCCTCGTAGCACAGTGTTTAATCGCGCGCGATGCCACTTAGTTAAATCACAGGTGCGAGGAGCGTGACATACTGTTTAATCGCAAAAAACATCGTGTCACTCTCCTCGCATTTGTGATTCAACTAAGTAAGTGGCGCCGCGCAGTTGCTAACGTATATCGAATGCCAAACACATGGTGGGCCTATTGTCGACGGTTACCAACTGCAAAGTGACGCTCGTCTGTTACCGCTCAAGCCCAAGATTTATAAAGGTCTGACCCCAATATCAACTTGGTCACTTTCGGGTACCCTCACATAACCGATTTTGATGACATGTTACATTAGAGCAGGTACTGTATGTAACTGTTGTATATGTTTTATATATTTTCGCGATTTCAGTACTATCACCACTAGTTCGCAATAACTATAACCACTAGTTTGTTTTCAAAACTACCAAAATATCAACGTGTAGTAATAGGTACAGAATGCTCACATCTTTCTGTTACAGCACCACAGCCTATTGAGCTTGAAAAGTTATAATTATATTTGTACGCATAAAACAATGCTACATAAATTTATTTCTACCTCGCTACGAGGTGTGAACGCTAGCGATCTTAGTAGAGGGGCGCGGGGCGTCTGCGCAGAGGCATGCGGGGAGCAGCGCCTGTAACTCCCCGGAGGTGAGGCCGATTGCTCAATGATTTTATACTCCTTACTGATTTTCCCTCGAGTAGCGATTTCGGGATTGATTTGGTCTGTTCTTCATATTTGTTTGAATTATATGTAGCGATTTCAAAATAGCCGTATATTTATTTCAATTAGAAGTCGAGTCATATGACAAAAAGTCAGATTTTCGAGAGCGTGTGTTTCAGCTGTGATAACAGCCACGACTCTGAGGTGCGCAGTATTTTGAAAAATACTGAAACGTCATAGTATTCAGTACTTAATGTCATGTTATTTTTTTACTACATTTGGCAAAATAACGTGTAGTTTAAACATTCTTACAATCTGACTTTATGTTATATTTATGTTACCTACGTACCTAAACAAAAACAGTTTTTGGACAAAGGAAAGCTAAAATAAGTTTTCCAATATGCTTAAACCCAAAATTGAAATAAAGTTCTCTATGTTTACTTTAATAAAATACATTTCCGCTGTGACGGTCAAAGCTTTTACATTTCCCGTTTTTCAAAGAGCATAGGTAATAAAAGTCCAATCAGAGCTTTATTAAATACTCGAGTTTTCTGCACAATACGTAAAAGCTCCTTTGTTTAAAATTCTCTGAATATACTGCATTTCCATTTTCAGTTATAAAAGGTACAAAGTTTTTAAGGTTTCGTTGAAAGAGAAACCATAATTATATATAAACCATAGCCTCGTTCTATTAGGGATGGTCGTCATGACACTCAGTTGTGGGCGTGGCCAAATGTCATGCTGTTTCATTTCGCTATGAGGTGCACGCTCCATGAAACTTGCGAGAACAATACAATCGTGCCGATTTCGTCGCGGGCGCAGAATTGAAAACTTGTTTCTGGAAAAAACACTTTTTGCAAAACTGTAGACGTTTTCAAATATTGTTTTTGTTATTATTTATCTAACATTTTCGATGTTTGACCCGTATTAATTTTTGATTTAATCTTAAACAATAAAAACACATTCGGCTACACGTTTAGTAAAAAACCGTTAAATTTACGTATTTTAGAGGTTTGTTATTACTTCATTTTCACGGCTTTTAGTTCGACTTAAATAATAATTTTACTGTAGTTTGAGCTTTAGTGAGAATTGAAGGGGTTAAATATAAGTTTGAAAATATTGACGGAACCAAAAGACAGTGTACGACGTTCACTTCACACAGAAGTATTTTTTGTCTGTATGGGATTAAATTCCCAATTAACGACTTCCCAGTATTTTTTCTGCGCATATATGTTCGATTCGAATAGTATCGGTTCGAATAGTGTTTTTGGTTTACAAAAAGCGAACATATGAATAATTTTTTATTACGTATCTCCATAATAAATGAAAACATAATTTATTTTCTGAATAACTAACGCTGCTCTACCTGAAGAGATATGTGTTTGTCATTCTGTAACGAATAGTCTACTGGAGACCGAGATCAAGCACATATGTAATTATCTACTCCCGTACTACAATATTTCATTTCATTTCATATACATGATATTTGAATATTACAAAGTCATGTCATGTAACTAAAACTAAATTACAACAAAATAATTCTTAACACTACGGAAATAATAATAATATCATCTATAAAATTTATTGAAAAAGTATGTCTAAATTTTTTTAATAATTATTTCAATACATTCGGTAAAAATTAATACAACTATTACTATATAACAATTAATACAATCGCCAAGCAGATGTTCAAGGAAATATCTTCGCGACTGGTCGACGTCTCAGGGGACCGGAGGGCTGGGGCGTACCTCGGACAGCGTCTTAGCTTAGCTATCCAACGAGGAAATGCTTCCAGCCTTTTGGGGACCCTGCCGATCGACAGCGGTGATTTGGAAAAAATATTTTATATGGTTTAATTTATAGGTAAGTTTTTCTTAGTTTTTTATTTTCATTTAGTTAGGTACAATTTTATCTTTTATATTTATATTAATTTAAAGGTAGTCTAGTTTTTTAATATTATTTAAGTTTTATATTGTTAAATAAATGTTTACCTTGTTGAGTAAAAAAAAAAAAAACTATTACTTGCAAATCACAATCCATCCATCCATCCATCAGCCCAGTTCGTCCACTGCTGTACATAAGCCTTTCCAGGACTTTGCCACTCCCGGCGGTCATCCTGGAAGAATTGCCCATACTCACACACGCTGGGCAGGCGGGTTGTTGAGCACGGTGCCGGAACCCTCGCACCAGTGACGCCGCTGCCCGTCACCAGTCTGTTCCATATAAGGCCCGGCTATTAGGGATGGATATACCGCCATCCATCGGTCCCAGGCATAGTGGGCCTCCTAGTTTTTTTCCTGTGAGCTGTCCTCTTACTCTCCCCCGAATTACTTCGAGGGGGTCTCCAAGTAAGATAGTGGTGCCTCCACAGTCGAGCCCGGCATCAGCTCTACCACCTTGTATACTTTATCTACGACAGTCAAAAATAATTTTACGAAAAATGTGAAAAAGAATACTTGTCATGATACCTAAGACTAAGGAATTAGTATGTAGATGCCTGAGGCCAATCAAAAGCGAGAACGAGTCTAGGACGTGGCTTAGGAAATTAAGAAAGACCATTTATTGCTTGTGAGTGGTTCTCTAGCGGTGTTATAATAAATTTGGCCAATTACAATGCAGAATTGCGGTGTTATAATGTAATATAACATCGGTCAAATAATGTAGGTACTTATAAAACCGCTTTTGATGTTATAATTACCTTGTTGCAGTATGGGAGTAGATAAAATACTATCTCTCTACAATATTTTATTTAATATTATATTTTCGATATATCGTTGTTCACATTTTATTCATACGGATTATAAATAAAAGGCTAACACATAAACACATATCGTCATGAGATGAATCTCCGAGGGTGTATCAGAGCTGATGTTTCCAAGTATGAACTTTGAAATGCAAGTCACAGTCCAAACTGTACACCCGCTTTTCACCGACGATTATTACGTTCCAAACGAGATGCGTAGTTCTGGTAAGCGCATCGCCATACTTCGGGTAAAAATAGAACAAAAGCACGCAAACCGAACACAAATTGATGTGCACCGCGGGGATTGAACCCACGACATCTGGGTTGGCAGGCGAGCGCTCTACTACCCAGCCACAGAGGATATAGCGATTATACATATATTATATTGTATATGTATTCATATATTCTACAAAAGTAGTTTGTCGCGTGAACATTCTCTCTCTAATTAAACAAATGCGCCAAGAACAGATGAAAAGCATAACCATGCTACATGTTTTCAAAAAGCCTTTTTTATTATTCTATTTTATTTTTTGTTTAATTAAAACATTAAGTATATAACAATTATTTTCGAATAATTATTAATAATATTAATAAATAATTCGCGAAGCGAACGAAGTTCTCCGAGTCTACTTGAGCAATCCGGCATTAGTATGTATGTATGTACAAATGTTTGCTCGACCATAACTCGAGCATCGTTGATCGGAACGTCATGAAATTTGGTATAAGAGTAAATGAGACAAATATAATTTTTAATGTCGAACATGAGCCAAATAGGGCACAGTTCGGGGTGAACAAATAGTTTATAATTGTTCAACAAAATGGTCAGAGAAAATAGTATGGTCACTTGGTCATCGTTAAGCAATATTTTTTTCGATTTTGAGTTTCTCAAGTCTTCCTAAACAAACACAAGTTTCCACAGCCATAAATTCCGATTTCCTAGTGATTTTCTTCATAAATTTAGTTTTAGATTGTCATGTCCGTTATTGCCGTGTCAAGATAAAGTTCTAGCCGAATGTTTTATGTCAAGGATTGTCGAAAGCTGAAATTTATCCTCACCACGCGCGGGGACGGACCGACAGATATTGGGTGTACGCACGCGACTGTGCCGCGACTGCCTACACGTGGAACTTTGTAAGTATTAAATTAAAATTTTATTTTAAACACTATTTTATATAACATAAAATTTTCTTTAAATAATCCTATAAAATGCTAAAAACTGAAACGAACTAAAGACCTAAAATAAATATATTACAAACTTAACTAAATAATAAACAGGTTGAGATTAAATAAAAGACTTTATTCAAGTAATTGCTGTCACCGGGCATGGTACACAAGACTCTGGTTGCATTACCACGTTGGATAGCAAGACTAATGCGTTGCCCGAGGTAAACTCCCTTGGATCCACTGAGGCGTCCACCAGACGTGATGCTATTTGTATGAAGAGCTGTCGAGCGTCAGGCACCCAAGGCCCGAAAGTCTCGACGCCAAACAGCAGAAGCATTTTGCTGTTTGCGCCGCTTGTTATGCTCAGCTTTTGCAGCCGCCGCTGTGACAGACTTTACGTGAGACGCGGAGAACATCTCAATGCAAGTCCCACTCCAGGAATCGACTATTCTGTCACGGGATGAGCGTCATTCCGTCGGGAATAAAATTAACATTATATCATTGCGGTATAGAAACGCAGAAAGAAAAGTAAATCTAGATGTGAGGAGCTCTGAACTGGGATTCAAACCTGGGACCTCTCGCTAACCGGGCGATTGCTCTACTAACTGAGCTACCCATGTTTGAACACTACCCGTGAATTTACCCATATGCCTTCTTTCCCATACCGCAATGATGTCTATAGGTACTCACTTTACAGTCTAGTGTCTAGAGGACGCTAGTGTATTCAAAGCTAGTCAAATATTATATGCCCTACCTTCACCTGTTACAGCATCGGGTAATGCAGAATATTAGGTACTCTAAGAAATTGGTTTCACAACCTGATCTATTTTGAAAAGGACTTCGAGTTAGTAGCATATTTAGTGCTTATAAAGGATACCGGGGATAACTCTTTGTCAAAAAATTTGCTTTGGGCGTTAGTCCCAAGTCAGCAAATACTTCTTTTTTATCAGATCGTTTTGCGCCAGAACGGTATTTTTGAAAAAACTGGGCGTTAGGAGGTTAAGACCTTGTATTTGGCAATACTTCTGTGTAAGTTCATAGTTCCAGTAGTTTAACCACCAAGTGCGAGAAAGAACAGGAAGTGACATTAAAAAGTTTCGCCATTAATTTTAAAGGTAAATCTCCGCTTTTGCGTAATGGATAAATTGAGGAAATTGACTCCACGATTTAGTTTTTTTCATAATTATTACTAAGAGCTAAAACAAAAGATTATTTTTACCTTCCCCATGGTTCCATAATGTGATGTAATGTGGGTTGAAATATTTCCTTTCTGGTGTATCGTCCATTTTCATCGTCACAAGGCTTAAATTATAATAAGAAGAACCCCACTCCTTATTTGGTTTTTCAATGTTTTGCTACGCTGTAAAGGCTGCTCTCAAACCAGTTCATAAAGGATTTATAACACTTTGCAAATGTCAAAAAGAAGGTAATTTGTGTGTTTTCTTTACTTTGAGGAATCCAAGAAGACAAGTAGAGTTCTGAAACACAAAGAATAGTCTTATATGGACGCAAGCAATTACATTTGCCGCTTTTTGACTGCAGTCAGATGATGATAGATATAATATATGTTTTCGGGGCGCACATCTCTAAACAATTTCTCTACGGAAATAAAACCCGTGACTTCTAGATAAGTAAGCCAAAACTTAAAAACTTGACTAGGGACGTGGTCTTAAATCATCATAAAGCCATCCAAAATCATTGTTTAACGTCAAAGAGCAACTCCACTACGTATATAAACACGTATATACGTAGAAATATCCGCACTCTCGCATTAGATTTTATAGCCATCATTACGGATACCATTATTGCCGTATACGGTGTGAATTTATTCAGCTTTTCGAACGTACTTCACCCAGGATTGGCTCAATTATACCGTGCAGTTACCGTGTTTTGATTCCGAACGTTTATTGGTGGCCATCTTGGGTGAATTATATTTTTATTATTGTCCTCTCGAAGAAAGTAGCTGACAATTTGGTATTCTTGTTGACAGAGTCGAAGGCTGAAGGTAATTTTATTGGTTAAGGTCAATCTGATTGGAATGATTATACGTTTATTCTATATATATAAATGTTTTAATAAATATATAATATGCCTCTATTAGCTTTTTATTTGGAAGTACACATAATTATAACTTTAAATATATATAATAAATAAAATAAAATTTTAAACTTGAAATATATTTCGGCCCTTAGTAGGCCGTCATCAGTCAAGTATTAAAAAATGACAAATATACCGTAGTAATAAAAAAAGACAATATATATAAATGAATAACTTGACTGACTTATGGATCTATCAAACGGTTGGACCTAAGAACATGATTAACTTTAGACTGTAGGTTCCATGTATGAAGTAGAAATCTGCTAAAAAATGATTTTAGGAAATTCTCAGGGGATCGAGGGAAAATCTACGTAAGAGTATTTGTCCAAAGACTTTGTAATTATGAAGTGAGACCTAATATAATTGAATTTTATAAATAATATAATTAATATTATAATATAATAAACATAATACGTACGTAATATAATAAATATTTCTTGAACAGGAATAGGAAAGTTTTCTTTTATTCAAACTAGGCTTGTTACATCTAGGATAAGATGTAAAGGGACTCGAATCAAAAAACTATAAGCGAACGATGATCGTAAATTTATACTTGCTGACCTTGTAAACGTCAAACATGCTGTTCCATACACTTTTGTCAAGTGTGTACGGTACTTATACATTGTGTCCCTCGTACAAGTGCACATCCGAAAAGGGGTGAAACTAGACATTATTTTATCGACAAAAAAAAAAATACCTACCATGGAGACTATGTATAAAATATGTCATAACTTTTGATCTATCGCGAGTACCAGTTTCCCGTAGACCACGAGACATGCAACTGTCTCGAAACGTCGGGTGTCCCCTTTTCGTAAAAAAGGTAAATTGATCGTGGTAGACCCGATAACATATATTATAATGTAAAATTGTTCAAGTCATAGAACAGTTTCCGAAGAAGGTACGTTTTTAATTTCTTTGAAAAGTACTGAGGTCACTCTCTTTAATAGATTTGTTAAGTTTCTTAAAAAAATGTATTGCCTATATTTATTTTAAATGTAGGTGTGTTCCTTTTGTACCTTTTAGGTGCGGAACCCTAAAAACAAACACCAAACTAACGCACCAAACTGATGACCCCGCAATCTTCGCCACAAAAACAGCACCGCCATATAATTATTTGACAAAATTATTAGACTCATTAGTTGTCGCGTGATTTCGATATATAAACCCTCTCTGTCGTGCAACAATTAACCAGAATGGCTTCCGAGAGTGCCGCGGCGACAATTTACATATTTTTACTGGGTCCAACTGGGTTGTGACTGCTTTGACCGGCTTTTTGACCTAAATTATGTCATATTAATGTAAAATGTCACAGCGGTATAGAGATGCAAAACAAAAGTTAATTTGGATGTGATGAGCTCTAAACTGGGATAATAATTTAATCACATATTCGAGAAACCCGGTAAGTCCCTTGAAATGACACAAGAAAATAGTTGAGACCAAGTAATTTCGCTCTCCTGCGGGCCTATTATGTATCTCTAGTTGCCTTCTGGACTGGGTGTCTATCATCAAAAACATAGATGTACGAATTCCGATGTCCTAAGGATATGTTCGCACTTGAAGTGACGACACAGATTGTTAATAGTTCAATACCCACTAAAGGCAATTTTGTAATTTCAGTTTTTATCTATGTTTTTGATGATAGGCACCTCGTTCAGTTGGCAACTAAAGATACAGAATAGGGAGGCTGGACGAGTAAGTTAAAAGTCCGAACCCGCAGGGCAAGGACTTTTTTATACGAGTCCAGGAAGACTAATTACGGTTGAAGCTTTCTTTGCTTGTGCTTTCTCTAAAAAAAAGGGGACAATTTATAGTAGGTATTCTTACATATAGGATAGGGACTTAAATAAAATTAAATGAACTTATCATATTGAAAGTCACGTTGCTCATATTGGGGCAAAATTTCGTGAAGGGATACGAGAAAGCCCTATTTTATCTTACCTCAATATGTTGCCTACAAAAAAAGATTAATTTCTAGTTGAGCATTTGTAGGCAGAAAATTTGTTTAATCAAGTGATTCGATTCACGATGCAAACCACAATTTTTTTTACAACAAATAACCGCCATGTTTTTTTTTGTTCTTAATAAATATGTTCTCTTTTAATTATAATATGAGGAGCTTGGAACCGGGATTCGAACCCGGGACCTCTCGCTTACCGGGTGATCGCTCTTCCAACTGAGCTATCCAGGGTCTGCAACCTCGACAAAAATAGCGTTGGTATCCAACCGATTTCGATTGTTAAGTTATACAAATCTAATTTTACGATTTTTCTAATCTAATTTTTCGATGAAACCGAAAGCGAATTCGATACGCTTCCGATTTCAATCGATAGCTATAACAGTAAAGACTTAAAAAAAAAACTATTTTTATCACTTAAAGACCGAAATCGGTAAGATATCGATCGCTATCTTTGTTGAGACTACGGCTCCTGGAGTTCTGGAGACTGGGAGACTGGAGAGGAGAGATATGTGTTATGCTTTAAAATAGAATAAGTAATAAAGATACTGTGAAACGAGTACAAGCGCTGTGTTATTGACCATGATGATGTTAAAGTTAGATAATAAGGCCTTAGGTTTACTGACTACGATACTAGAATGGGTCTAACAAGGACGTCCGCACGGTACTACACCATTGCGTTGACCCATCGCGGGTCATTCTCGCCCCGATTGACCATAACGAAGAATTGGTCAATAACGTTACTTAGTTACATTTTTAATCGTTATTTTGGCGTTACATGTGCGCGGACTTTTATTTAGGTGCGAATTTATAATTACTCGTGTAGGGGTTCGGTGACAAGTAACGGTTATGGGCTTTTTGTTGCCTGAAAATTATGTGAATTGTTAGATGTTTTGTAATTACTGAGTTGTTTGATCATTACATTCCATATGATGGACGTTGAAGGGACGCCAAAATAAATGAGTCCTTAGGTTATTCTGGAAAACATAAATCCTGAAAAATATGAATATTGTTAGAGGTATTTTTGAATGTAGACTGTCACTGGCACAGTCAACGCTCGTACATTCTCTTTTCACCGACGATATTTACGTCCCAATGGCTTTTTAGGTTGTGCAGATTTCCTATTATTTTACAAATATTTATATAAATACGAATTTATTTATAGTCACTTGTGAAATCCTATTTTGTTACTCAGCAAGCCATTTGATAAACACAAAGCAACTGTGCCTTAATGACATTTATTATGAGATATTTTATATACCTATAATAAACAATCAAAAACGTTATTTAATATTGTAAAAGGAAACACGGAAGCGACATGAATTACCGTAAACGGCAAGAACGTTAATTTGCCAGCGAACCCTAATGCTTCAACCTTCGTAAAACTGTAGGCATAATTTAGAAGATATTCATTTTTCCTTGATAGTCTGCCCAAATTAAGATTTAACATAGTTCACATACGTGATTGTCTACAGAAAACGAGGTTTTCTACAATGTTATCAAACCTACGAAGGCTCCAAAATCATACACGCTAAATAAGCAACTCGATGTGTGTCGGTACAAATATCAACGGAAACGACATTGAAATAATGTTCATTTCAGCGTGCCTTTAAAAGTGGCTGTTACGACGCCATGAACGGAAAAAAAATTTGAGCTTAAATTTTGTAGATCTAAAAATTTCCTATAATTTGGTGAAGTAATAATTAAAATCACTTTAGGCAATTGGAAGGAGTAAGAAAATTCTTGTGTTAATCATGTGAAACTTTCGATGACTTTCGATTTTTTTTGTCAAAACTTACAATAGAAAAACAGTTTATGAAACTTTAAATTTATTTTTGACTATATAATGCCTATGATATATTTTTATGAAAGGTTTTGGACCACCCGTGTGGGAGGAGTAGGCCTTCAAAGACAGGTCCAAATTGCAGTTGGCGTATCCATTCGCCTTAAAATGAATAGTGTGAAAACACTGGACTGGCATGGTTGAGGCATAAATGTGAACGGAGAGTACATTTCACATCTTCGCTTTGCCGATGACATCGTCATAATGGCGAAATCGCTGCAAGAACTGGAGAAATGATGCGCAGCCTGAGTGATTCTTCCAGACGAGTGGGCCTGCGGATGAACTTGAATAAGACTAAGGTCATGTTCAACTTCATGTCATCCAAAGGCCAGTAACCGTCGACAATGTTAGCATCGAAGTTGTTCAAAAATATGTTTACCTGGGGCAAGCTATCCAGCTGTGTAAAAACAACTTCGACTCCGAGGCTGACAGAAGAATATGCTTGGGGTGGACAGCATTCGGGAAGTTGCGTCACATATTTACCTCACCAATACCGCAGTGCTTAAAGGCTAAAGTTTACAACCAGTGCTTCCTTCCAGTGATGAGGTACGGCGCTGAGACGTGGTCTCTTACCAAAGGCTTGATCCGCCGATTTAAGGTCGCTCAATGAGCTATGGAGCGGGCTATGCTTGGGATATCTCAGATGGATAAAATCGGAAACGAAGATATCCGTCAGAGATCGAAGGTGACCGACATAACCTGCCGAATCAGTAAGTTGAAGTGGCAGTGGACTGGCCATATTTGTCGCCAACGTGATAACCGTTGGGGCCGTAAGGCTTTGGAATGAAAGCGCAGCGTAGGCCGCCCTCATGCCCGCTGGACTGACGATCTGAAGGACGTTGCGGGTGGCGGCTGGATGAGGATGACTGAGGACCGCCAAGAGTGGCGTATAATATTGGGGAGGCCTATGTCCAGCAGTGAACGAATACGGGCTGATGGATGGAGGAGTGTCAAAAGGAAATTTGTAAAAATAAAATTTTTATTATAGTTTACCGGGAGTTTTTGTGAATAGTTCATATGAAATTAAACCAAACACCTTACTGATCATAATTAACAAGTTTCTTAGCAACAGGAAAAATAAAAAAATTGTCTTGTGCAGTCCAAATCTTGGCTCGGGTTCACCTCACAAAATTAAGGAAAAGTGAAAAATGTATTATATTTATGGCAGTTGTTTCATTTTACCGAGGCGGTTCCCAAAATGGACCAAAAAAAATATGTCTATTTTTATATTTATTTTATATTTGTATTTATCAAAAGCGACGGTAGCTTAGGCAGTAGAACGCTAGCCTTTCAATCTTGAGATCCAGGTTTGATCCTAGTCAGGCATGCATCTAACACTTACCACTTGCTGAACATCGTGAGGAAACCTGCATGCCGTAACAGCATGTATGTGTGCCCGAAGAACGACAATAGGGCTTACCACCCATCACGTTTGTGACGTAATAATCGTTGGTGTAAAGCGAGTGTACCAAGTGTGAAGTGCATTTTACAGTTCACACTTTGGAACACTTCTGACATCCCTTCATGTCGTGATGATAGGTATTTACAGTACGGAATTGTGTCTACTGGATACAACACAATATTCCCTAGAACCTCTAAGGTTGCTGAACCTTGACATTGCGTAGGTGTATGTAGGTGAACTAGGTAAATATAGAAGGCTTTTATTTCGGAGGCCTTTTGATTATATATGTAGGGTGACAACACTTTTGACATTTGTGTGTAAAATTAAGGAAATTAATGAACTTGAAGACCACAACATGTTGGAATATTTTAATTACGGCTTGAACCCTCACGTGTGATTGTTGTTGACTATATGCCAAACATTTCACCGATATAAATTCGCCATTATCAAGGCGAGTGTCGTTCTTAGGATGACGACGCGGCGTTCACCGTCGTTGTCAAACGGGCACTGGCAGCCCCCGAACGGCGAGCATTGCTCGTGCGCTAAGCGTTGGCTGCGTTGGAGGTGATTGATTATTTTAATTGTTCCAAATGTTCGTTGGCATATAGTCAACAACAATCACTTTAGTATGTCAGCACACACGAGTTTTAATAATATTATGTTAGGGTACGTTTATATTAATATAAGATGATTATCGTCTTTTTTAGATGATTGACAAGTAAAACAAACTATGCGTTGCTCTGTAAACAAAGATTTTATTGTATGAATTAGTTTTATGCTATCGTATACTAAACAACACTTATTATACCATAACACTTACCTGTAAACAAAGAAACGACATTAAAAGTTTATTCTTTTACAAGTCAATTTCTTAATCATTACGAGGGGCATGCCAAAAGAAGTTAGATACTCTTTACTCCTTTGATTGACACTGGCAAGTTATACATCATCTTATAGGCTGGTTGTTTGTTGATATATCTGAAAATAGAACGCACATCATTTCTTTTTTTTTTATTTGGTTGAGCATCATTTTTCCGAGAATCTGGCGGGAATTCACTTGCAGCAATGGAGCTCAGTCGAAGTGATTGTCGCGCTATGATTTATTATGACTATAAAAAAGTTTTAAGCCTCAAGAATGTTTTGAACTTTTGGCTACTACTTTTGGTGAGTCTGGTTGCTCACGAACAACAGTATTTAATTGGATTGCTGAATTTAAAAGAGGACGGGGATGTCTCAAAGATGAAGCGAAGACAGGTCGGCTGCCAACCGCGGTCACAGAAGAAAACGTTCGTGCAGTCGAAAAACTTATTCGCGAAAACCAACGAATTATGTATGTAGAGCTGGAGCGAGAACAGGGAATTGGATCAGCAGCAATGCAAACCATAATTCACGACCACCTTTCTCTCCGTAAATGTTGTTTGTGATGGGTGCCGCACAAACTTACCGATGAGCAGAAAGACCGTCGGTTGGATTGGTGCCTACTCATGATAGATAAATTCGACGGTGGCGAGAAAAAAAATGTGTATGATATACTGACTGGTGATGAAACATGGATTTATAACTATGATCCCGAAACAAAGTGACATTCCACTGTATGGTGCTTTGAAGATGAGCCAACTCCAACGAAATGTCGCCGTGCACGAAGCACACAGAAACAAATGGTCGCCTCGTTTTTCAGCAAAACGGATCATATTGCTACTGTAGTGCTAGATAATCAAAGAACGGTGAACTCCGAATGGTATGTGACAGTTTGTGCTCCAACAGTAATATCAGCTTGGTGTGACAAGCGACCGAAGTCACGAATCCGACGCCTTCTCAGGCACCACGACAACGCGGCGTCGCACACGTCTGCCAAAACACTTGACTTTTTCGACTCAAAAAATGCGTCAATCCTCCTTCACTCACCATATTCCCCTGACCTAGCACCTTGTGATTTTACCTGTTTCCAAAAATCAAAGAAAAAATAAAGGGGAAGAAGTTTGAAAGCAAAGAAGATGCACTGGCTGCCTATATTTTCGAGATTTCTGAGGTGTCTAAAGAAGAGTGGTCATTGGTATTTTTCAATTAGTTCAGACGTATGAAAAGTGTAAACATGCTCAGGGTGAATACTTCGAAAAGATCGATACTTGTAGTAAAGAATAAATTTTATAATTTTTGAGTATCTAATTTCTTTTGGCATGCCCCTCGTATAAATAGTTGTTTTAATACAGTTTTATTGACACAAATTTCACTTCACTCTTGACACGACTCCATATTGTTGTTTTTCTCAAAATGGCGTGATCTAACCTATTACCACTTTATCGACAAAGTCTGCTTTACCGACGGCGCGTGGACCGCGGCAAAATTTTAGTTCCAAATAAAAATAAAGAAATACTGTTTCTTTACATTAATATACCTATAATTGTCAAAGGTATTTCCGAGTATGGACCGCTAAGTGCAAATCACAGTCCATACTCGTAAACCCACGTTTCATCGAGGATTAATACGACTCAGCATAATGGGTGGTGACCGATGAGCCCAATCGCTATTTTGGGCACAAATATGGACACACACAGCTGAACTTGCCTTCCGAAGACCGGACACAAATAAGCCTTTACTACGGGATTTGAAATTGTGGTATCCGGATTGCTACTACATCATAAAGGCGTAGATCATCATGTAGATCATCATGTAGATCATCATGTAGATCATCATGTAGATCATCATGTAGATCATCTATTAATAAAAGCACCGTAACAACAGTTTTGTAAACGGCTATCACATATTCTATTGATCATACTAAGAAACTCTTCTGAAAATTTCAAAATTAGTACACGAAAATATTCTCTTCCCTAAATTTAAATAAGGTAATTAATATAAGAAATATATGCACTTACTGAAAAATTAGGTATTTATGAAAAGTTAAATATGAATAGATGTTGCTCACCTTGAATCTTGCTTCTCTAAACCAGTGTTTTTCAAAATGTCGGTCACTTAGGTGTCGCGAAGCCTCTTTAAGGGGGTCGCAGTAACCATTCTAGATGGTTTGGATTCGATATTTGTAACATAAAAAGCACAAGTTAGAAACATCAACGGGTAGGGTGTCACGAAATATTTTCCATGAAAAAGATTGAAAAACTTTGAAGAAAAGCAATGTAAAAAGTACTCAGAATAAAAGAGCTTGTATGACTAGATTGATGGATTTGGAAGAGGCGAAAGAGGTGTATCAGGATCGTAGCAGATATAAATCTGTAGTACCTGCCTGCCCTTCTGGTAGACAGGCGTAAGTATATGTATGAATGCATGTGCTTTAAAATTTTCAACACTAATGCCAAAATCAATGTACGCGATCTATTTTTGTCATAAATTATGCAAGTCCAGTGTAAAACTAAAGTGTATGGTCACCCTAGTTCCAGGTCTGAATAATGGTACCCGAGAGAGGCGTACAGAAGCAACTTATTACCAAGTAAATAGCTGTTTAAATTGATGAAAAAACTACATAAGTTCTACTGAATAAAATAAGACTACGACTCCTGAACAACATAAAGAAGAAGGCCGAATTTATTCATAGAAAAGAGCTTAAATAAATAATGTTGGAAAAGTAAAAAGTAATTTCAACGAAGTTGCAATGTGTATTGCAATTCTGTATATTTTCTACTAGCTATTGCCGGCGACTTTGTCCGCGTGGAAGATAATGCGGTCACAGTGTAGTCCCTTGAGAATCGCGCAATAATAAGTATCCCAGTTTTTAATTTGGATAATAAGTTATCGAACAGTGATCTCCTTTCTTCTTTCTTTGTTATCCATGTCTCACTGCTGAGGATCGTACGTACAGGTCGTACAGTTGTAACCGCATCAAAACCCGTTCAGTAGTTTTTGCGTGATGCGTGAAATACCGACAAAATTCCGAAGTTTTTTTTGTGACGTCTATATGCCTTCATCGCCAGGAATTATTATTTGCTATGTAACTTTTAACTTCTAACGGTAGAAAAATAAATTCCAAAAATGTTTAAATGACGATAACTTTTTTTTTCGACACCCAATTTCAATGAAACAAAGCCTACATTAGAATCTAAATTAAGTTTTGTCCACTTGTGGAAATTGCATGAAAATCCGTTCAGTAGTTTCGAAGATGTTTCGAAGAAACAAAAAGAAAGACAAAAAATAATTCTGAAAATCGCAGATTTGTGTTCTATTACTTTTTTCTAGTCACCTTCTTTCTATTTTTATTACTTTTCTTCAATGTACAGACGCACGGGGTTCTTTTCTTTTATTATAAAATCGGTATTTTATTTTAAGATATGTATATAAATATATAGCCTAGACTAAACGGCAAGAATGTAGGTTTGGACAAAAATTTGGACTTTAGGTTTCTTGGGTGATCTGGACATAATGTTAAAAGGGATTTTAAGAAATTCTCACGCGATCAAAAAGTACAGGTTCCAGGTGAGCTGTGTGGCGTCCGCTGATATTTTATTTTTTTGGAATTAGGGAGACTTAGCTGACCAACTTGATATTAACATATTGAAGAAAGGCCCAGTTTAAAGTGCACCGAGAACATAAGAGCATGTATGTTTATATAGTAAAAAGCGAAAGAAGTATAACAGGATCATGGCAAACGGTGAACTTATGGTCTGTGACTGGCCCCTCTAGGACACAGGCGTGAGTATTTGTGTAGATATTTATAAATTAAATTAAAATTAAAAGATAGTTTCCAACAACAGTTAATGGCTTCAGTTAAAACAATCACGATTTCCTCGCAAAGAGGTTGTTTAATTCGTTAACCCTTCACTGGAGTGACCTATAACCGTTAGATTAAATATCAGAATTAATTGCCAAGTGGTACACTGGACCACCAAAGTTCAGTCTTGTAGAACCAGGGCAGAGGTTAATCTTAGCTCAATTTAAAGCTATATTATGAATTACTTTTTGTATGCTTATTATTTTTGTATTTATTACTTACTAATTTATTGAAAACTAGATTTTGCTCGCGGCTTCGGCCGTACTGATTTAGTTTTAATTTTTCCGTGATAAAAAGCAGCCTATGTCATTGCTCCGGTCCATAAACTACGTCTATGCAAAAAATCACGTCGATCCATTAAAGAAGGACAAACCAACAAATCAACAAGCAACAAACCAACAAATCAACAACCAACAAACACACTTTCGCATTTATAATAGGGTTACGGATGTCCAAGAACTTAATATAGCGTGCGTAATAATGACATAGAAAATGACACTACATGCTCTACTGATCACATTGCTTATACGACTTTTGCTACAGTTGCCACAAAATAAGAGGCCCGTTTTGACAGATAAGAACGACCATAGAATATAACTTTACATGTAATAAATGAAACGGTTAACAAATAATTATTAACTTATTGGGTTTAAAGAAAATAAATAAACGTTTTTTAATTATCACGGAACATATTTCAAGTACTATTTTCACGTAAATTCCAAAATAAAATGCAATTTTGAATTACTACACAATGTCTCAAAAACAGTTACATTCTCAGTAAATTTTTTCTTAATAATAGTGTTGTAACCAGATAATCGCCTAATTTCACGGACTCAATTCGATTCCACGTGAAAATAATTAACTTGTTTTAATATTGATAAAATAATTGTAATGATCTGTAGTTAGCTTTTGTGAGACCAGTACACAAAAAGCCAAGTTTAAATTTCCTTTTTTTTTTGCAAATATAAACTTTTTAGATTTGAACATTTGCATGTATTTGTAACGGTGTCGCGTATACCGAAAAATATTATATAATAATTGTGCTAAATAATGTTACATTCCACTTAGCTTTTAAACTTATAGTTTACAAAAACAAAAAATATATATATAAAAAACATGCATTTATTGCTTAAAATCCCATTTTTTTTTTATTAATGAATTGGTTTACAGGCAGTTTTCCATAAATCATCCTATCAATAGACAGATTGGCTGGTAAGAAATATAGCAGTATTTTTTTTTATAAGGCATAGAGATATTTTTTTATCTTGAAGCCTACATATTTTTCTTACTGGCCAGTATTTTATATCTATCAACGCTCAGACCTCTATCTAATTTGAGGTCAGTGAAGTACAACATTACAAAATATTACTAGCACGTAAGAATTTCCATTTCAGATTCTTTTCGTAGAGTAAAAAAATTAAAAACTGGTTTTAGCACCCGAAATATCTTTCTATCGCCATATTGGAAGTCGTTGTGCTCCCGTTTGTTTTTAGTGTTTTTTTCTTGTGACTTTAGGCTTTACTTTTGAACTGTTTATATTTTCTTTCACGTTGACTTTGGCAATTATGTTTATTCTGGAAATTATAACCAATAAACTTGAAAATATTTCAAACGATAACAAACTCATAATATTTTGAATCGATTTCTCGTGAGAATCGGTTGACATAGCTACCGATTTGCATGGTTCACATCCATAGATACGTTGCGATGACATATGTCAAAACGGACCTATTACATTGTGACTACTTTAATACTTGAATTTTGCAAGTGAAAACTTATTTGGGCGATTTAAGCGATTTTTCGTAGGAGAAAATCTTATGGGTTCGCATCACCCGTCACCGACAAAATGCTATTCATATTCATATTCTTTATTGTACACGATAAACATATTATTTTCATTTATTGCGAGCTTATCTCAAAAAAGAGCTTCCAGCAAACCCGGATTGATAAATAGAAGTCATAATAAAAAGTAGACATACATACGTGTACACTAAAATATGTTACATCGTATGATTATAAATATTAGGTGGTAGAGCTGATGCCGGGCTCGACTGTGGAGGTACCAACATTTTACTTGGAGACCCCCTCGAAGTAATTCGGGGGAGAGTAAGGACAGCTCACAGGCAAAAAACCATGAGGCCCACCATGCCTGGGACCGATGGATGGCGGTATATCCATCCCTGTCATTGGTGTGAGCATTGGTTCCGGCACCGCAGTATGGGCAATTCTTCCAGGATGACCGGCGGGAGTGGCAAAGTCCTGGAAAGGCTTATGTCCAGCAGTGGACGAACTAGGCTGATGGATGGATGGATGGATGATTATAAAATAACTACAATATACCTACATAAATAATGTGTTTTGTGTGAAAGATCTTTTATACTAGATCTGTATTTATTTTTGGAAAACACGAAATAAATCAGTCAATGCGACGTATGTCGATCCATAAAGGTCATCGATTGCCAACTAAACACGAACAAATAGTCCTTTAACCTACTTATAAAACCTAGCCTTACCTAAACCTAACATATTGCCTAGCTATATGTTAAAGTAGCAAAGCTTTCAACGAAATTTTTGTCTCTTATTTACTTCTCTAAGAATAAATACTGTTCGAAAAAACTTAATTACGTCATATACTCTGTAAGGTTACAAATAAACGACACCTTAACTACCTTTTTCTCGTTACCTCTCCAACCTTTACTTACCTAAAACTCAAGATCCTCTTAATGATTCGTTCTAAAGATAAGTGCACCTTCGGGCAAGTTTCATGAAACGTCCATATAACGAGTATATCAACGTTTCAGTGCGGAACGCGTTAATTAAGATTTTTTATAAGATACGTAGGGCTAAGGGCCGATTAACTTGTCCGTTTGTACGTTCCTATCAGTTGTCTATCACGGGAGGTTGTGGTCGGGTCTTATTGCTTGAGCGGAGCGAGTAGCGGAGCATTTAGGGGAGCGTTTAGTGGAACACAGAATCAGCTGGTACAGAAAAAACTAGGTATTAGTGTTTTTTTTTTTGCAATTTACTAAAAAAATTCATTTGTGTAGGTTAAAGAAACGTACTGGTGGAATGGCGGCCATTTTTTATTAATTTTATTCATTACATTTTTGGCTACCGCCAAACTTAAAATCCTGAAATGTCAGTTGTACTAAGAGGGTAATGTCAAATTTGACATTTCCATTCGAGAATTACTGTATCGGGGTTGGGGGTGGTCAGCGGGGGACAATATTATTAGCTTACTAGACACGGCAGCGTACGCATTAATTACCCAACATCTTAGGTTTTTATTTTAATAACTTTTGTAGAATACAAACATTCTACAATCATGTAAACAAAAATACATGAAAGAATTTACAACTACGCCTTGCTTGGAAAAACATAAGTAAGCAATCATTCATATATGTATATGTGTATATTACTCAAATTATAGAATGTCATAGATTTAAATAAAAACGGCTCACCTCAATACGTGTTATGATCGGGAAAGCCGACCAGTTATATAAATCATGAATTATCCTTAAGTCTTATTTAATTCTATAATTTCATAGATGTTTGGTACGACATACACATTGACAGATTATTTTTACAGAATTAAGTAAGAAACTCAAATCGGTATTCCCCAAATCCTATGTACACATCCCAGCATGAGTTTGATTTGATGAATCCGTAAGGAAGGGATTCGCGAATTTTACGCAGCGCTGGTTTTAGTTTGTTTTCATTCGTAAGTAATTGAATGAGCTACTACATTTGGCGGATTCAAATTTTGAAATATAAATTAAAATACCCTTTGCGATCGCTCACTGATGATACAACTGAAATGTGGATTTAATTTTGTAATATATCAACGATTGATGAAATATTTTGCAGTCGGATTAATATTTGAGGTAACGGGAAAAACCACATTGTATTTTGGAATAAAATTTAACGTACTTCAAATCTTTCGGTTTTATTAGGAATTTGTAATTAGTTTGCCTGTTTGAATTCGAAGCTTTATTTGTGAACTCATATTATTTAATTACTGCCAAATTATTGACGAAACATACATTTTGTTTATTATTCACTTGTATACTCACCAATTACCTATGCCTATTTAGGTCGTGCTTGTGCATTAATCGAGTATATTTTCATAAAAAACGACATGCTTGGATTGTGCTTAGTTTTCTCTCAAATATTTTCGTATATTATGTGTGACAATTGCCAACATTTAAATTCACAAAGAGATGTAGAATGTAGAAGAAGAATGAAACACAAAGAAAAATAAGGATAATACTAAGCATAAGAAATGTATTTAAAAAATTAAAGACTGAAACAGATCTAGTTCGTTCCAGAATCATCTATTTTAAATTAGTTTCCATTCGCCTAAGATATACTAATTTATTAACAGATATATAAACAAACGCCTAAATTTGCTAGCCCCACTTCACTCGGCTTAGTATTATTTTGTTCATTCTTGTTAAATTTTAGCCAGATTAAACTGATATAGAAAGTACGTTAATTAATCAGTAAAATGACATCAATAACTTTTTGAAAATGAAACGAGAAGTATCCAAAATTCCCATACATTGTATGATGAACATCTGCTTTGAATACAAAATTTTGTACTTACTAAGAAATAAATATTATTCAATTAAAATATAGTTTTATTACTTTGTTAGGTTAATAAACAGTTTCTTTTAATATCAGTACTAAGCTAAAATAACCTTTTAAAAGAAGGAAACTAAAACCTTTCTACTAATCCCATACTAAATGTATGGGAATGTTAAATGTCAAAATTTGGGATACTTCTCGTTTGATTTTCAAAAAGTTATTTTTGTCATTTTACTGATTTGGTAACGTACTTTCGATATCAGTTTAAAATTTTTTGATATCTGTAATAATCGCATTACACCTTGTATATCTTATATCTTCTATTAGAACAATATCCTGACTACTTTGGACCGGTACTCGTAACAATTTATACAACATCGTATTCCCTACACAAAACATAGCACAACACACATTGCAACTAACAGGCTAGGCCTATTACCATCTCAAATATTTAGCGAGCTTCCAACCCTCACAGTGCAGGATTGAGTTAAATATGTTGACACAGTCGGCTCCTGGCCGTCGTACCTCAAGGGAGTAGGTTCTATAGATACAGTATTAGGTGCTAGGGTACATTATTATGTTACCAAAATGTTTATTAAGTAATTGAAAAATGCATGTGTCGTATTTTTTTTTATTATAAACATATAAAATGCACCGTCTTTCTTTCTGTTATATGTTTGTTACGTTAAAATAACTGAAGAACCATTATACATAATGTTTGAATGCAGGTTTCCAGTATTAGGTAGAATTATTTCTAAAAAAGATAAAAGTTTCTTATTTGTACATGTATTTTTTTTAATACTCGTTGAGAGACTTCGATAAGATGGAGCGCGCTCGCCGAGAAAGCAGAAAAGTCAAAGTAGGGGAGGTAATAATCAAATCTACGGAAGTTGGTAACGTACGCATGACTGATAATACGCAACTGCTTGTTACCAATCTTCTGCTACGGATTCTCATGACGTCATGCCAGGCATAGTTTCGGCATTGGTAACAAGCCACTGGCAAACCTACCATCACCAGTAAGTGCCTACATCGTTTCTATAGACGGGGCCAATATCCGATGACTTTATGACCCTCAAAATTACAGAGACATAGATTTTTATCATGCCTTCTTACCTTAGTTGCCTTTTTAGACATCCACGAGAAGAAATGGAGTAACTACCTATATTCTTTTAATTAACGGGATGTTGCTACACGCCACAATCCAACAGAAGCTTGTAAATGATACAAGATCAGATCAAGCTTTACACATTAGACTTTGTACCTATCTTATATTCTTCACTATAGGGGCCAATGTAGCACTGCAAGTAACTTGACGTGATCTTGAATGTACATTAAGGTGGATAAAAAATCCACTTTTTTAATGTCATATATGGTTGGGTGGAATTACTTTGAAGCGATGTAAAGAGTGAGTAAATGAAAAAAAATTGGACCATATCTTCTGGCTCCACATTTGATTCGATGTTTTACAAAACGTATGGAAGAAAATAAAGTACTTTGTGGCTAGTATTTTCCTGCCAGTGCACTGGTCTACCGGTTGGTCGGCGAGGCTGCGAAATAATTTCGGGTGTCTCAAAAAGAAAGAAATGAACGAAATTAAATGAAAATAAAATTTCAACTAGTATTACGTGCTGACCTGAGATTCATTTCTCAACGGGGTCCAGAAAATTCGATTTTCGAAACTAATTTCGAGTAAGTATATAATGGAACGTTTTTTATGGTAGTAGAAATGGACTATCAGTAGAATACATATTTACACATTATTTCGTTATATGATGCTTTCTTTTAAATTTCGCATTTACCGATCAAACTATTTGTAAAGCTAAAGCACTCAATTTCACGTAACTAACTATTTGAGGATAATAAGAATTTGATCCAAAACGCTTTGGTTTTTCCGTGTGCAATTTTACAATTCTAGGAACAATAATTCAAACGGTGTGTGGTAACTGCCTGATAATAACCGTGTAACATCCATGAAAGATTAGAAAATTGCTTCTAAACTTCTCGAAGATATAGAAAGATCACAGAATAATGACTCTATTTTGCATAATTGACTCCCCATGACCACTGGTTTCTAAGTTTGTTGGCAACAATTATAATTATGCATGTCCAAATTGCTCAATGGTGGAGTATCATCGAAAATGTTGCATCTGACCCGCTTTTACTACCAGAGCGGTTGAAAAGTGGAGCTGTGGATTTTTCTACGATGTTAAGGCGAGGATATTCGGAGAAATCTGTCCTGTTCCACCGCTTTCATTTGACATTCGTCCTGCTAGTGGAAACGGGCCACTCAGAAAGTTCGCATTTTCAAGGTGTTTTTATTTATTATTTTGCAATCAGAAGAATAAGTTTTTAATATGAAGGCCATTTTACACCACGTTTATTTTAGAATAAATTTTATTGTCCAAAACCCTTCGACCAAAATAAAATGAATGGACGGGCCTTGTCTTTACAATTTGCTCACTCATAACGAGTCTAAGAAATTGGATATATACCTAATTTTTATTTTTATGTTTATTTTGATTTTTGCACTTTGTAAATGCACAAGAAGGTATTTTTTCGTCAGTTATTTGGATGGCATGTAATAATAAGCGTATGTGTCACTCTTCTAACAGACAGAGACAGAGATGAAGTGAGAGCCGGCGCTCACTTTACAGACTTCAAAAATCTGTACGCTATGGCCCGTCCATTTATTTTATTTTGGTCGAAGCCAAAACCTAAATAACTCAAACGAAATCATCTAAGTCTATGCCTATTTTTGCGATTTAATTGCATGCAGGCAAACACAAGTAATTGTGTATCGGACGGCCGAAATATTACAAAAACGAATTATCACAATTTCACGGCTTAAAATGAGTTTGAAAACAGATAAAATCGGGAGGGACCCCCCCCCCCCCCCTTGACGATGAGGATGGCACTGTCCCTAGTGCACTGAATATTGCCATTCAATAGTCGGGTTCTGTCAATTTAGATATAAATCATTTAATTTAATTTAATTTATTTATAAACAAAAATCCACAGCATTACAAAAAAGTTTGACTTAAAAAATATTGTTTGCAGATACTGCCAATTACGGATTTAACTATACTAACAATGTGTTACTAATAGCTAGGAACTGGATAATTTTAAATACAATGATGACACAATTCAAGACTCAGTAAAACAATGAAGAAAAGGTGTGTGTTGAATATGAATGAGTGTGACAGGTTTTTTACGTGTTAGGTGGAGATAAGTGAGAGGGTGTGTGAGAGGGTGTGCATGTGTGTGTATGTAAGATAAAACCACTTGATAAAACCTAAACTAAAAAATGTTAAGTAACTTGAAATGTCGCTACATTTGACACATCACTTTTTATACGCTGTTGTATTATGGGCTTCCGCTTGGCTACTGCAGCCATATTGAAAGTGTCGGTGGGACCAAGGACGAAAAGAGCTAGCCCAGAAAGTGGGAGACTAAAAAAAATAATCAGACTGTCCAGGTACATTCGGTAACGGGTAACTGACTGAATCTAGGCAACTGTCTGCACCACCCTACGCCTTCTCGTGGCGTCATGCCGCAACACGACGAGTCGATAGGCGCCTTGGTTTCAACATGTAGGTAGTGACAAGCCAAGCCACGGCCGAAGCCTAATGTAAAATAATTTATTTGTCAGTTAGTTAGATCTCAGTGTAACTGCCCGGGGTGTGCTAGGAGTACCATCCTTATATCTCAGTTTACGTCACTCGGGGAGGCTCCGTACATGCTCCCCAAACATAAAACATTTTGTAAATGTGACATCATCTTGAAATTACTTTGAGGATCCCAAGTTTGGTAGTGTTGAGGGGAAGGTAATCACCAACGACCTTGAGTCGACCTGTGTCGGTACAAATATCGACAGAAAGTATTTAAAATAATGTTCATGTCAGCGCACACTGCATTATGACGTCGTCGTCACTGGGTCTCTGGATAGCTCAAAATAGGAGAAAATAATACTTTTCACATGGACACGATGGACGGATAAAAATCTCCATAAATTATTTTTCTAAGCAATATTTTCCGTGTATTTTAGTGCAAAAACCATAAAAATAACATTAGTGGTTTCAAAAAAATTTGGGATAACAACAAAATAACAACCCTTATACCGTATTTTGGGATAATAATTTGGGAAATATAATTTTCAACACTCAATACAAACCACAATACAATAAAGTCTAGAAACTAAAAGTACTAAGAAAAAGCTCCCTCACCACTTCTAAAGCAATAAAACAATGTTTCGATAACAATAAAACAATGTTTCAATAACTATAAAAGAACAATCAAAAAAATCAATTCTATTTTACGGATCAATTTCTCATCCGCTTAAGTTATTTGAGCCGCCATTTTTATTGAATAATAGCAAATCGATCACGTCACACGTTATTTGTACCAATGAAAATATACTATTGGATACAGGCTGCTGATGCTGTGGAAATGGGGATCTACATAGAGCTGCTTGCTACTAACTCCACGATCAATATCTCTGATTGCAGCTTATTATTTTGAAAAAATTCAATTGTATTTCCTACAATTTTATGTTTAAACACTTTTTTAAATGTATTGACGTACGCATTATAAAAGTAATTTAGAATTACAGTTTCGATTTACGTCGACAGCTCGTGACACGGTTTCTTTCTAGTACCGTCAAGACCACATGAAGGGTACAGGGAAAGTACAAGGAATGTCACATCGTAAAGAAGGGCTAGAATAAATGTGTACATAATAAAAACTTTTTTTTTTTCGTTTAAAAGGCAAAGTTAACACCTTAAAACAGAATTTAGCGAAAATGAACACACAATCTTATTTTTACCAAGTGAAAAAAAAACATAAAAATTATCCCCACAGTTATTTTTGCCCGAAAATAAAAGATCTATTAATAGTAGTTTATGCTACAATGGCGCAAAGGAATAAATTACGAGGACGATTTAAAACACGAGCGTAGCGAGTGTTTTAAACGTAACCGAGTAAATTATTGCTTTTACGCCCGTGTATCATACTACATTTTTCAATGCATAGTGTGAGGAAATGAAAGAAATATAATCTTGTGAACTTTAAATTATAATTGGCTCAAAAGGACTGTATCCAGAGCCGTTAAACAGTGGAAAAAAAAAGTATAACGTCTATGGTACACAGAAAAGGCTGCAGGTTAGCCAACCATTGTAAATAAATAAAAAATAAAAAAATAATAAAGCCCTAGGGCAAAATAATCAACTTTCTGTTCGGTTTTGATGCATAAAAAGTGGGCCTTTACGAGCACATGCATTGAAAGTTATTTATACATTTATTGTAGCCCTTCGTTACGATGTGACATTCCTTATTCTTTCCCTGTACCCTTACTTCTATAGTGAAGGATAAGAGTCAGTTATAAGTCCAGTGTGTATAGCTTGATGTTATCTTGACTGTACCTCTATAGTGAAGGATAAGAGTCAGTTATAAGTCCAGTGTGTATAGCTTGATGTTATCTTGACTGTACCTCTATAGTGAAGGATAAGAGTCAGTTATAAGTCCAGTGTGTATAGCTTGATGTTATCTTGACTGTACCTCTATAGTGAAGGATAAGAGTCAGTTATAAGTCCTGTGTGTATAGCTTGATGTTATCTTGACTGTACCTCTATAGTGAAGGATAAGAGTCAGTTATAAGTCCAGTGTGTATAGCTTGATGTTATCTTGACTGTATCTCTCATCTTTCGGCAAGTGCTAGATAGATAGCACTTATCCGCAAAAAGTACTGTTTAAAATAAATTGAAATTCCTGTTTCTGTTGACATAATAATTCTGAAAATAAGTTTCTTAGCTCATATTGCAGCAGTATATAAGGTCATTGTGACCCGAAACTATTTTTAGGGATTTTCAAGTGTTCTTTTAACATTCATTTGCGATAGGTTATTTGTCTTTTGTTAAAAATGTACCTCAAAGCGACATACATAGTTAACCACTTATATTTAAAAATATTACCAGAGAAGCAAATACTTTCATTCCCTTATTTTTTAGCACAATCTTACTGCGGAACCAGTGGGTCTACCGCGTAATTCTCATTTTCATCAACATCAACTTGAGATTGAAATTTGAAGTGCGTGCGACGACGCCCGCCTAACATGCCATCTCTTTTGCACGCGTTGAATTTCGCATGCATTTGCTTGAATTTGATACAAATAAGAATTATGCGGTAGAGCCCCAGATTCAAAGTAGTTACGGCAAAAAATACTTTTATTTAAAGAAAATCGGTTATCCCAATTTCATAAAGTAGGTAGACAATTTCAAAAGTTGTTTTAAAAGAGTCAACTCTGTACAAATCCCTTTAACAATTTGTTTTATTCTAAAACGTGCGTATACGCAAAATGTCATTTACCGCCTTACGATCTAAAACAAACTTTACTCGTCTAAGCTTTAGATCTCATGTCCTACGTTTTATCTGTGTTTGTAAATAACCAGAGCATATTTGCACGCAACATCGATTTCAGTTTCGTTACGAGAGTTTTTTGTTATACTTACCTATAAAACAGTATTTATATAACTACCTTTTAATTCAGAATTATTTTCTATAAGGATAACACAAAACATTGTATGTTATTTCTTTTATCTATCATAAAATAATAGCAAATGTCTAAAGCTTTCATCTTTATGTTTGCTTCCAAAGGTTGCTTGAAAGATAGTGCCGTTTTGTAGATCATGTTTAATTGTTTATTTTGTCTGTCTTTATTATTTGTGTAAATGTGCATTTTTTTTAATATATTACAAAAAAGAAGTTGCTATGTCAAACAGTGAGTACACTTACAAGTCAAAATTAAATAATTTCGATTACTTACTTTTTATTACGGAATCCCAAAAAGGAAGATGGACGCGCGAGATATAATTAGGGCTTCGTTTTCTCATTTTTAGAACAACTTCAAAAATAAAAGATTGGTATCCAAATATCCAAATGATGCCGAATCACTGACCTCCACAATATTACAACTGGACTGGGTGTCCGGTACAAATGACAACTAATAAACTGTGCCGATTTGAAGAGCCACCGGCGTAGTTCCCAGAAGCCATTGACGTTTAAGGGGCAGGTAATCACCTTGAATCGACTTACACTATACACATATCATAGCGCAAAATAGGCGAAAATAATACTTTTCACATGGACGCGATGGACGGAAAAAAATTCCATAGATTACTTTTCTAATCAATATTTTCCTTGTATTTTAGTGAAAGAACCATACAAATACCATTAGTGATTACAAATAAATAACCAACTTTACTTAATTTTAGTCTAAAAACAGCTTGAACAATATAATCGTACTGTTATTTAAACGCAAGAATTAATTTCCTTATACTTTAAATAACATTATATATATTTTTTTTATAAATTTTAAATATCTCATGAGAAATATGGTAAGTACTTATTACAACAAGAGTAATTTTAGATGACACTGGAACTAGCGCCTTGATGCAAAATTCTTCTAATCCGAGATTCTCGCACATTTTGGTTGATCACTTCGTAGCTTCCTAGAGCACCAACATGACAAAATTTGAATAGGCACAAACATGATTTGACGGCCAGTGGTAATAAATAGTATAGAGGTCAGTGTGCCGAATCCTAAAAAGGGCTACTTATAAAGTAATAGCCCTCCAAGGAGTTCTCTACGCTCAAAGTCTTTTTGAAGGACCCTAAAAAAAAAACACTAAACTAAAAAGCCTTCAATTATTCTCTTCCTAAAGACGATTAGGTACTCACAATGAATTATTAACAAGGGCTCATGTTGTGTACCAAAATTTATTTTTTCTTCAAACGAATAAAATGTTGAACAAAATCTTTATCGACGTATAATTCGACATATTCTCATATTCATATTTGTCATCTTAAATTTGGTATTTTTAATGAGTTCAATCCTCGGGGATTCATTTCGTGGTGATATACAACGTGTAACAGAAAGGTGTAACCATATTTGAAGAGCTTATTCAGTCAATGGTATAGAACAATTTTTACTATGGAACAAAACCGGTACCGTGAAAAAAAAATTTTACTGTTTCAAAAAAAAATGCAATGCCGCTCGGCCGAAATGTATGGAAGGGAAGATTTTTGTTTTTAGATTTCAGGGTTGGCTCCATAGTAAAAGTTGTTTTATACCATTGACTGAATAAGCTCTTCAAATATGGTTACACCTTTCTGTTACACGTTGTATATATTAAAAATAACATATTATATCAGGCGATAACAGTGCTCACCGACGATCATAAGGTCCGATCACGCTGGGACGTAATAATCGTAGGTGAAACGTGGGTGCACGAGTGTGGACTGTGACTTACATTTCACACACAGCTCCTCACTTAGAAATACCTCTCATACCCCTTCGAGGATTCATGTCGTGACGATCTATTCATGTACTTACTTATATATATTTTTATTAATACATATTTCTACATGAACTCAAACGAAAGATAAACGTGACCTATACAATAAAGTACAAGCAATAAAGATTAATAAATACCTATTTATAAAATACGTATATAAGTATATATTACTTTTCAATGCAAGTGCTCGTAAAGGCCCACTTTTTATGCATCAAAACCAAACAGAAAGTCGATTATTTTGCCCTAGGGCTTTATTATTATTATTTATTTACAAGAAGTTGGCTAACCTGCAACCTTTTCTGTGTACCATAAATGTTACACTTTTTTTCCACTTTTTAACGGCTCTAGATACAGTCCTTTTGAGCCAATCATAATTTAAAGTTCACAAGATTATATTCGTTTTATTTCCTCACACTATGCATTGAAAAACGTAGTATTATACGCGGGCGTAAGAGCAATAAATTACTCAGTTACGGTTAAAACACTCGCTACGCTCGTGTTTTAAATCGTCTTCGTTATTTATTCCTTTTCGCCCTTGTAGCATAAACTACTATAAATAATATAACACAACAAAAAAAGTAACTTATAGAGCAAAACATTTAGTTACATGAAGTTAATTGAGCGCCTGGCTCCTAAAGCAGTTTAAACTGTGTTCCAGGAGCCATGCCTAATTCCACCTCTTCGTTTAGCCTTGCTGAGACGAAGGGTATAAAAGTCAATACACTTGGCAAGATTCTATATTTTCGCGTGTATTTCTTACATCTGCGAAAGAAAATTTACCAAAATACAGCAGGGGTTTCATATGACAATTGTTATTCTGTAAGTCGGATCAGTGGCCCGGGTAACCGACCAATTAGTGTTGAGTTGGTATGCTCTAAGGTCTAAGGTGTGGAGAATGAAAAAATCGCTGCCAAATCAGGTGCTTCATTTAGCGTCAAGTAAAACTGAACTTTAGTACTTTTAATTTTGGTTTACACCCGCATATGACATTTCTGTTAATAATTTGGTATTAACAAATTCAGTCTGTCAATGAAGAGAGAGATTTCTTAAAGCAATAAATGGTTAAACC
This sequence comes from Ypsolopha sequella, assembly GCA_934047225.1. Taxonomy (NCBI): domain Eukaryota; kingdom Metazoa; phylum Arthropoda; class Insecta; order Lepidoptera; family Ypsolophidae; genus Ypsolopha; species Ypsolopha sequella. Next base: position 1,615,015 of record OW204002.1, on the reverse strand, counting down.
AAAATCCAACCTACTGATACGATATCAAAATACATAATTACATTCTTATTATTTTAAAATAGGAAAACAGTTAAATAAAATTTTAGTGAGATATATTTCGGGCCATTGTGACTGATGCTGGGCCCGAATGGCCCGAAATATATCGCACTAAAATTTAATTTAACTGATTTCCTATGTAATTATAATAATTTAAAAGACTAAGGGTCAATTTTCAATATTTATTTATATTATTTTAAAATAAATTTAACAAAGAAAAATTTAATTTTTTTTTTATTAAAAGTTAAATTCTGATTGACGTAACCAAGCCCAGGCTATGCGGAAAATATGAAGTCATCTGCAGTAAGTTTAATTTATGTAGGTACCTACATTGCAAAATATTAAGTCATCTGCAGTAAGTTTAATTTATGTAGGTACCTACATTGCAAAATATTAAGTCATCTGCAGTAAGTTTAATTTATGTAGGTACCTACATTGCAAAATATTAAGTCATCTGCAGTAAGTTTAATTTATGTAGGTACCTACATTGCAAAATATTAAGTCATCTGCAGTAAGTTTAATTTATGTAGGTACCTACATTGCAAAATATTAAGTCATCTGCAGTAAGTTTAATTTATGTAGGTACCTACATTGCAAAATATTAAGTCATCTGCAGTAAGTTTAATTTATGTAGGTACCTACATTGCAAAATATTAAGTCATCTGCAGTAAGTTTAATTTATGTAGGTACCTACATTGCAAAATATTAAGTCATCTGCAGTAAGTTTAATTTATGTAGGTACCTACATTGCAAAATATTAAGTCATCTGCAGTAAGTTTAATTTATGTAGGTACCTACATTGCAAAATATTAAGTCATCTGCAGTAAGTTTAATTTATGTAGGTACCTACATTGCAAAATATTAAGTCATCTGCAGTAAGTTTAATTTATGTAGGTACCTACATTGCAAAATATTAAGTCATCTGCAGTAAGTTTAATTTATGTAGGTACCTACATTGCAAAATATTAAGTCATCTGCAGTAAGTTTAATTTATGTAGGTACCTACATTGCAAAATATTAAGTCATCTGCAGTAAGTTTAATTTATGTAGGTACCTACATTGCAAAATATTAAGTCATCTGCAGTAAGTTTAATTTATGTAGGTACCTACATTGCAAAATATTAAGTCATCTGCAGTAAGTTTAATTTATGTAGGTACCTACATTGCAAAATATTAAGTCATCTGCAGTAAGTTTAATTTATGTAGGTACCTACATTGCAAAATATTAAGTCATCTGCAGTAAGTTTAATTTATGTAGGTACCTACATTGCAAAATATTAAGTCATCTGCAGTAAGTTTAATTTATGTAGGTACCTACATTGCAAAATATTAAGTCATCTCATCACGTCAATAAATAATATCCTTACGTCTCGGGGTAGGTTTGTATTGTATTCATACTGATTAATGACGAAGAAAATACTCGTTTTTTTCGTAAAATTGTTTAAGATATTTAGGATGGAGTTGATTCAGCTTTAGGAGCGGTAGGGGGGTGGGGTGGGGCACCCCAATAGCTATATCAAGCACTGTGCGCGCGCAGTGACCAATATCTTTGCTTAAATGTATTAAAATATTTACTCGTAAGAAGCTTGTTTTTAGATATGCTATAACAAGATATAAACATAAAACATACCGACGTCTTACAAGAGTAAGTTGTTCTATAAAGGTTGTCTATTTATAATCAATTCTACCTTATTTTATTTTATTTATGAATCTAAACTTTATAGAAAAATTCCAGGGAAAGCTGTTTTTAACTTTATCCATGGTAGGTGCCTTAAGGGTTGGAAAATCTGGATATTAGCCAATGTATCGTAAGGGTAGGCTTGGTTATAATTTATGAGAAAAAGCTATTTTACTTTACTTTTTCCGTTTCGTGTATTCAAATTGAATGGTGGCTGTGAAATGCCGAGTTAAATGAACGAGCAAGCGTTTTGATGTTTTTGTGTTAAAATGGGGAGGAATTTTGCTCCTACCAAAGTTTATTAATCAGAAAACTTTCTTGGTAACTTATAACTCTGTAATTAATAAACGAATCTGAATTAAACTTTAACAGTGGGATGGATAATGACCGTGCCAACACATTATTAATACAAATTATCTTCAATTGTATCTTGTAAATATATTAACCCGTGAGAAGGCGCGCTATGAGCGTTTTGCTCACGCAAAAATTTATTGTGATTTATTTAGATATTACCGACAATATGACGTATTAGCCGTTTAGGTACCTTCCTAAATATTCTCTGACGCAACACTGCTCCAGTTGGTGCTACCATGGCCACGTGGTGAAGCGATTGTTTGGACCGTTTACCACCGCGCGGCATTTTGCTCATCGCGCGCCCATCCACGTAAGTATATTTTTCTTGTTGTTTTTCGTTTATTTTTGTTTTTAAGGTTTCGTAGTACTTAAAAGGTACAAAGGAACCTTTATGGTGAGACTCCGATGTCCGTCCGTCTGTATGTCACAGCTTTAGCACGGTTAAAGATAAAGACATGAAATGTGGCACAAAAATAGCATTAATTTGCCCATAAATCACGGTTTAAAATAATATATGTAAAAATTGAAAGTGTTCAAAATGTTTTCAAAACAAAAGCGACAAAAATAAAAAATATTATCCTAAAAATACAATCCATCCATCCATCAGCCTAGTTCATCCACTGCTGGACATAAGCCTTTCCAGGACTTTGCCACTCCCGGCGGTCATCCTGGAAGAATTGCCCATACTCACACACGCTGGGCAGGCGGGTTGGTGAGCGCGGTGCCGGAACCCTCGCACCAGTGACGCCGCTGCCCGTTACCAGTCTGTTCCATGCTATTAGGGATGGATATACCGCCATCCATCGGTCCTAGGCATGGTGGGCCTCCTGGTTTTTTGCCTGTAAGCTGTCCTCTTACTCTCCCCCGAATTACTTCGAGGGGGTCTCCAAATAAAACGGTGGTACCTGCACAGTCGAGCCGGGCATCAGCTCGACCACCTATTAAAAAAAAAAATATGGGTATCAAATTGTATATATTAAAAAGTTAATTGTAAAAATATATACTTTTACTATATTTATTCTTACTGGTTTCGACAAATCCTTAAAAAACCACAAAAATATGTACATACTCGTATGTCCTCCCCTTATCTCCAAAACTGGTAGACCGAAAAAATAAAAAAAATGACGATTATTTATCATAACTGGCCAATTATAGAAAAACTACAGAGATTTAAAAAAAATTTCAGCGCAAATGAAAAATATAAATAAAGAAGTAAAATAAATAAAAAAATAACAATCGAAGAGTACAATGAAGGTAGATACAAAAATATTCACAATACGAACACAGTTTATTGTACAGTACTAGGACATTCTAGTAAAAACGATCTATAAAATATTTGACGGCGCTTTAAATAATATTTCTCTCGTTGATTATATAAGAAAGACTGTAACACCGAAAACTAGAGTGTGGCAACACCAGGAATAAAAAAAGGAAGAGAAGGTCTATAACGGACAGCGGTTAGAGGGTTTTTGGTGACTTTTTCAAGTAAATGGAAAAAGACGAGGTTTTGGAGGAAGAACGATTGAATACGGGTGTAGCACGCGCTAAGTTTTGGAGGAAGAACGATTGAATACGGGTGTAGCACGCGCTAAGTTTTGGAGGAAGAACGATTGAATACGGGTGTAGCACGCGCTAAGTTTTGGAGGAAGAACGATTGAATACGGGTGTAGCACGCGCTAAGTTTTGGAGGAAGAACGATTGAATACGGGTGTAGCACGCGCTAAGTTTTGGAGGAAGAACGATTGAATACGGGTGTAGCACGCGCTAAGTTTTGGAGGAAGAACGATTGAATACGGGTGTAGCACGCGCTAAGTTTTCGGTGGAACATTATTATAATTTGTGGCCATATGTTGGAATACGTAATTGGTTCGAACTTTGTGATTTAAAGCGTTTTCAAGTGATTATTTGTAAAGTCAAACTAGCAAGACTGATTGAAAGGAAACCGTTTTCAGTTTTGTAGATAAAACTGGTCGACCGAAAAATGCGAAAAAAATCATGGCAACTGATCCATCATTCACAGACCTCACGAAACTGATGCAGAGCAATCCAATTAACTCCCAGAAGGAAAATTAGACCCTCTAAAAAAGCGTTTACTTTGTTCTGAAAATTACTCTGCGCTCAGCACGTGATGTTCATAACTATGATATACATGTTAAGAGAGACATACATTCATCAAAAGCTTATGAAAGATTGAAATTTTTAATGAAAATGAAAAATTAAAATGAAAATGAAAAGTTTATTTGTATAAATATGGGTACAGATACAGATCTTAAAAATATATCTACAGTTTGTCCTCTTCATATTTTACTGTACTATACAGTATACAAATATTAAAATATACATGCAAAAAAGTTAATTTACGTTATCTATGTACATTATAATATTATGAAACTAAAATATTCTAAATTTTTATTTATTATATTGATTCAAATGATTATGTATGTCATATTATTATTAATATTTCATGTCATCAGGTCGTAGGATTTAAATACTCTCTAATGTCATAAAAACATTTGTTTAGTAGCCAGACATTTAGTTTCCTTTTCATAATTTTCAAAGGCATGTTCTTGAATTCTTCTGGCAGCTTATTATAAATTTTAATACACATAATGAACACGTTTTCTTTGAAAATATTTAACTTACAGTTGGGAAAATATAAACGATCTTTATTTCTTGTTTGTTTTTTGAACACATCTGCGTTTTTGTCAAAATAATATTTATGTTGGGCAACAAACAAACAAATTTCTCTTATGTACATGCGTACAAGGTAGGGGCAAAATTTTTAATTTCTGAAACAGTGGTTTGCAGGTGTCTAAATATCTAGCGCCACAGATAGCTCGTATGCATTTTTTCTGCACTTTAAATGCTTTTTCCACTGCAACAGAGTTTCCCCACAGTATCAAGCCATAATTAAGGACTGAGGACACATATAATAATTATGCACACATATAATAATAATTAATTATGCACAAAACTTATTTTTTATTTAATTTTTTGTCTACACTAACAAAAATTAAGAGCAAAGTTAAGAAGGTTTTATTTGTTCTGAAAGCTGCATTTATTTAACTAACTTTACATTGAAAGACTATTTTTCATACTGAATAGATGGTATTTTATTTATATCAGTCAGTTTTTTGTCAATATATAGTACAATTAGATGAAGAATTACATTTGAAATATCATGAGCGATTTGCTCGCACGCGCCTATTCGTGTAACATTTTGGTGCAAGCCTCCAAATAAGCCAAACGCAAATAAGATAGAGTTAAATTCAAATTTAAATGCTGTGCTTGGAACCCTGAAACTGCTACATATTTTATGTATAATTGGCAGCAATTCAAGTTGTAAACGATTTAAACATCTATGACCCCGCAATAAGAACTACGAATAGAGTGTCATGCCGACATTATATACACCCGGATTCTTTAATTACAGGCGTCACAAAGAAGTGCACAAAAAAAAAGACTTTTTACCCTAATATACCATTCTGTCCCGGATAAAAATAACAGAAAACAAACATACAAATTCTGTAAACCAATTTCATTTTCAGCTATCGTAGCAGCAGATAGAAGCAGATAGCATACAAGAATCCACAAAATACGACACCATTACCTTCACAATCCAACGTATTTTGTATCAAACCTATACAAAATATTGCCATGACAACGCCACAGCCATGTATGCAGCACATAATTTCACTCGATGCCCTGACACGCGTGACAGTCCAAACACCTACTTCGACATACATTTCGGAACGCAGCCCTCCCTGCTCCATAATTTATTTACCATCTATCTGTCGAGGCGTTGCGAAAAAACACCTATTTGGTAAAAAAATACACAGACTCGGCGCGTGTGAAAACCGGTTCGCTCCGGATTAAACCGGTATAACCTGTATTTTACCAGTTTATTTTACCTCGTTTTTCCCTGTTATGAATATTAGGTTTTAGCTTTAGATATTTTTTATGATATGTTTTATGTGTAGAGAAAGCGGCATTAAGCGGAGTGGGAGTCACTGATGAATTTTTAAAATCGCTCATAAAATTTACAATAAGTTTTTCACGTCCCTTTTAGGAGATAGCAATATCGTGAGAGTAACATGAAATGCAATATTTTTTCTTAGAACATACATCGTGTTAAAAATGTTACGGCGCCGCATTAAAACGAATACGTCTCAGGTTAGAAAAGTATCATTTAGCTAAACAACTACCAAAATACTATATTTAGCTAAATTTGCTTTAAGAAATTAGACGGGTTAAATTTATTTAAAACATCATTGGGTTTAAGACCCATTTAATTATTAATGACATAAGTACTATAAGCAAGATGCTTCAGAACAAAATCTCACTAAATAACGTGCCAGTTGTTTAAGAAACCTTGCCAAATGGGCAAACTAAAGGTGAAAAATTACGTCACATTTTAGCCGGTTTAATAGGCTAGGTCACAATCTGAAAAAAATTGAATTACATTTGTGTAGACAGCTTCTTCTTCTTCTTCTTGGTGGGCTCGGTTTCCGCAACTAGTCTTTTTTTTGGACCTTTGTGCGTGGAAAAGTGTGGGGCCGTCTATTCTAGCCAGCCCAGCTCACGCCAAAATCCCAAGAGGCGACCTATGTCGCCACAGGACTGGCGGAGCGTCCTCGGTTCACCGAGGATCTTAGCCCGTTGTGTGCTGACTCCTACGCAATCTACTGTCACGTGGGTCGGCGTTTCTTCGACCTCCATACAAGCTCTGCATAGAGGGCTGTCCGTTAGACCTATAATATAGAAGTGTCTGTTTAGGTTACTGTGTCCTGTGATTAGCCCTACCATCATGCGAAGGTTGGATCTATTGAGACGTAGTAGTTTTTTTGTCAGACGACGGTCCACGGTAGGGAAAACCGCTTTCGTCTGTCTGCAGGCTGTCATGCTTGCCCATTGCTCAGCACGTTGAGAGCTGGTTCTTTCACGCAGCCATGTTCGTATCTGGTTAAAGGGCAAGGGAACCAGGGGTTCAGCACCTACTGGTTTTAACCTTGCGCCTTTTTTCGCCAGTTCATCTGCTGCGTCGTTGCCCAGCGATCCACTGTGTCCTTTTATCCACTGGAGGGTTACATTATTATGACGCTCCGGCCCCAGTGCCCTCCTCTGTTTTGGAGCCATCTGTATATATCCTTACCTCGTGGATATTAGAGTGGTCTGCTGGTTCCTCAAATAATTGGACGTTGTAATGTCTATTAAATACATGTTTTCTAGGGATTCTGTCACACGGCGCGTCCATTAGTGGCTGGTGGGACAAGGCCAGCCCAAAAATGCGCGTGTGTGGTGCCCTGTCGTCGCTTTTCCACTGTCCGGCTGGCCTGAGTCTGAACGTAGCAGCCGCCGCCTCCTGTTGTATAAACAGATGTAGCGGCGGGATGTCCAGAATTATCTCGAGGGCCGCGAATGCAGTGGTTCGCATGCAACTTGTGGTTAGCATACAGGCAAGCCTTTGGAACTTTAATAGTTCTTTCTGTACGTAACCGGCGTCCATCCTGGGCCAACAGACAACGGCACCGTACGAGACCATTGGTCTTATCACTGCTTTGTAAAGCCAAAGCATTATGTTTGGGCGTAGTCCCCATTTCTTACCCAATAGGCGTTTGCACTGCCATAATGCTATGGTTCCCTTTTTCAGTTTGATGTTCATATGTTTTGTCCAATTCAACGGCAGTGACGCCGCTGCCCGTCGCCAGTCTTTTCCATATAAGGCCCGGCTATCAGGGATCGATATACCGCCATCATCCATCGGTCCCAGGCATGGTGGGCCTCCTGGTTTTTTGCCTGTGAGCTGTCCTTACTCTCCCCCGAATTACTTCGAGGGGGTCTCCAAGTAAGATGGTGGTACCTCCACAGTCGAGCCCGGCATCAGCTGTACCACCTAGTGACCACCACCAGTATATACAATATAATAATATTATAGCGATGGATTAATCGCCACGCTAAACTACCAGAATACTTCAATGAATATTAAAGTAATGCTTATGTATTTAATTTATAATCACACCGTTTAATATTGCTTAACAAAATGAGTAAATTTCAGAAAGGCAGTGAAGTATATTTATTCTGGGGTTATTTACCCAATTGCCTACTTCAATAATGGCCACTGAAAAGACACTAATAATGAAAATCATGGAACATGGAACACAAATTATAAAATAAAGTGCGCCCAATAATCAGCTACAGGAACGCAGCTGCAAAAAAAGAAAACAAAACTAGAAATAAATGTTTATTTAAAGGGTTTCCGAACGAGTGTTTTGTTATCAATACTACATGCTCCAATGGCGTTCAGAAATAATACACAACTGATTTTAGGGTGTACATGTTTAACGTGACTTTGGGGAACCTATAGTATCAGATGACGTCATGATCATCAGCCTATGCCATTCCTTTGCTGGATGTATGACAAAAAAGGTAAACCACAATTTTGAGGGCGTTGTTTTGTTTAAGAGTACTGTTATATTTATGTACTAAAGGAAAAAGTGTCCTGATAAAAATATTTTATTCTCCAACACCCAACTTAAATTATCACTGCTCACCGTTTATTTTGATTTTTTAATTTTTTAAAACACTTTTTGCACCTTTTACACAAATAACTTAAAAGACAAAAGAAACAATTAAACATGGTGTACAAAGGCGGCACTTATTGCTAATAGCAATATCTTCCAGGCAACCCTTGGTAGCTAACAGAAAGATGAACAAAATAACATGTGGAGGTGTAAATATTAATGAGAAAATAATAGGGAGATCAAGATTATAATATAAACCTAAATATCTAAGACATAAACTTACATATAAAAATACATGAACATACTTAAATAAATGAATACATACCTATAAAATATACACATACATTTATTTTCGTATTAGTGCAATGTTACACTATATATACATAAATGATTAAATCTTGGTCAGATAACCCATATCATCATCATCAAGTGCCATCTCCACCTCGGAGGTCGGCAACCATATTTTGTCTATATTATGTCTCCATGCGAATTAGTTCCTTTTTACTTTCCACTGCCAGTCTCTTATATTTCTAGTCCATAATGTTCGCCTTCTACCGCGACCACTTTAAGGGTTATCATACCTATGATAAACTTAAATCCAATTAATTAAAATTATTAATTAATTAATATACCATAAGTAGTTACATGATTTCCTAAAGAATAAATATAAAGCATAGAATGGTCACTGCTCAGCTCCTGTTAGGAATTAAATGCCTAAATCAATAAATCAATAGCCGTAAGTCAACATTAAATGTGTAATTTAAATAAATACATGTGTTCTCCGAATTATTGTCGACCAAATATACTGGGAGTGTAATTCATTTGGGGGGGGGGGGAGATGGATACACCGCCATCAATCGGTCCCAGACATCGGTATTTTGCCTGTGAGCTGTCCTCTTACTCTCCCCCGAATAACTTCGAAGGGGTCTCCAAGTAAGATGGGGTACCTCCACAGTCGAGCCCGGCATCAGCTCTACCACCTGCGAGTGGCGGCTGGATGAGGGTGACTGAGGACCGCCAAGAGCGGCGTAATATGGGGGAGGCCAATGTCCAGCAGTGGACGAATACGGGCTGATAGATAAAAATACACTAGCCCTGATAGAAATATAAATATATGGGAAACTCGACATATTAATTTATATAATTAAAACATTAAAGTTTTAATCCCTATGTACATGGTTATTATTTAAATTATTTAAACATGTATAAAATTTTAAAATACCAAATTATCATCCGAATCATATACTCCCTAGCCTGAAAACGCAGTTTTGTGTTTAACCACACGCTTTTACACTGATCCCAAAAACCATACAACTTTGAACTGTGACCTCTCCTTTATCCTTTACAAAACGTATACGGTTAACGCGACTCCTGGACTCTTCAGAGACCAAAGTATTTTGGCCAGTCGACAGCTCTCCACAGTTTGACGATTTATAACACACTTTGATTTACTTTTAATGGCCCAAGCCTAAATTTACATGGGCCATAAATCAATGGACGGGTGTGCTCTGTTCCGTTCGACTTATTTTTATGAAGTGACGCCGTACGGTGCGGGCTTAGTTTTCGACATTTTTGACGTCAAAGGTTTCCGTTAATGGCGTTTGTACAAACTTGTTTGAGAATTGTGGTCAACCTACGTTTTCGGCGCGAGTAAAGTTTTCGGGTGTTAATTTCTTCCGTTGCTGTTTTCTTTCAACTTTTATGATTTTATTCGGGTTTTATTATGTTTTTGGTGGATTGCTTAATCGCTGCTGCCGCGTAATGCTCGAATTCTTTATTTAATAACTTATTTTACACTTTATTTAAACAACGGTGGATATAACGAAATATGCTTATACGTATAATAACAGCTGAGATTCACTTTGATTTTAAAGATAAATACTTTACGTTTCGGTCAAACTTAAGAGTTTATTTCATTCATTTCATTTACATTATTCATTTCACTCATTTCATTTCATGATACAACTGTGGGTATATTGTCGAGTAGCAGCGATAAATGAGGCGATAGGATGTAGGACTCCAAGCCCTCTAAATAAGGCGATAGGATGTAGGACTCCAAGCCCTCTAAATGAGGCGATAGGATGTAGGACTCCAAGCCCTCTAAATGAGGCGATAGGATGTAAGACTACAAGCCCTCTAAATGAGGCGATAGGATGTAAGACTACAAGCCCTCTAAATGAGACGATAGGATGTAGGACTTCAAGCCCTCTAAATGAGACGATAGGATGTAGGACTTCAAGCCCTCTAAATGAGGCGATAGGATGTAGGACTCCAAGCCCTCTAAATAAGACGATAGAATGTAGGACTCCAAGCCCTCTAAATGAGGCGATAGGATGTAAGACTTCAAGCCCTCTAAATGAGACGATAGGATGTAGGACTCCAAGACCTCTAAATGAGGTGATAGAATGTGGTACTCCAAGCCCTCTAAATGAGACGATAGGATGTAGGACTCCAAGCCCTCTAAATAAGGCGACAGGATGTAGGACTCGAAGCCCTCTAAATGAGATGGTATGATGTAGGACTCCAAGCCCTCTAAATAAGGCGACAGGATGTAGGACTCTAAGCCCTCTAAATGAGACGATAGGATTTAGGACTCCAAATCGAAGGGTATGGGTTTGATCTTTCCCATTCAAAGAAAATTATCAATGAGATTTACAAATATAATTAAGTACAGACACAATTATATTCCTGCTACTTACCTCTCTCGCCTTATCCTCTACCCGCTCTACATGTAATATTTAGTGAGAACAGGGACAGCTGAAAATCAGCGCTGTGCCGATGTACACACTCACAGTATTTAGCTGAGCTGCGTCCTTTTTATCTGTTTAATGTTAAGAGGCTATGCGAATTTTTATTTTTGTCACTGTCAATCCAAGCGAAAAATCGCGCAGTGCGAGAGGGGCGGATTCAGGGCAAAAAGGAAAAAAGTTGGTTTTATATTTTTATTAAAAAAACTAAAATAGACAGCAAAATTTTAAATATGAAATCTCTAGATATTGTTGAAACACCTTCTAATAAAATATGTTTGAGTTCTGTATATGGTTCCTATTCGTCAAACGAGGAGAAAAAGTGTGTTTGAAGACCTTATTTCAACAATTATTTCTATCGAGGAAAATTTACCCAAACATGTTTTCCAATTTCGAAACCCTAGATTATATACTTAGTCAAAATGCATATACCAGAAATTAATTAAAATTTTCTTTGTATTTCATGAAATACACAGAAAAGAAACATCCGTATTTTTTTCGCATATCGCCTTAAGTTTTTGTGTAATTGGTTGTTTATTGACAAATAAATGTATTTTCTTTCTTTTACTTGCTTAATCCTAAATAAACAGTACTTACGTTCTTGAGTTTTGCCTTATTATAGTTATTATACGGTTACTGCGAACTCATAAAAAAGTTCATTTTTTTTATAAACTTCGTTGTTAGCTGAGGGCAATTTTTATTAAATACCAAATATTGTTTAATTTGTTAAAACATCATTTGTCATACTCCATTTGAGTAGATTTCAAAACATTTCTTCTTATAAGGTTTTATAGGCATGTTGCTCAACAAACTCAGTGAGACCAAAAAGGAAAATAATCAGCTGTTTATTCATTTCTTACACAATTCATGACTTACTTGCACGTGTTAATGCACGTGGCTTTATAAATGAATTTGTAGATACTGTACGGTACAGTCGTCGACAGTTCAACCTCCTTATTCGTAAACGGTATAAGCGTCTGTAACGCCGCAATAAGAACTGCCAATAGGTAGCCTGTAATGTTAGCGTCCGTACGTACATAAATATTGTGGAACTGTATCATCGCGGAATCTTGCTGAGTCTGCTAACCCACATTTTTCTCTCATTACAATCATAACAAAGGCGAATAGTGGGTTTGCGCAACTTTACCCGCTAGTACAACATACAAACTTATTATTCCCTAGGGAATGACCCTTCAGTTTCCTAAAATCCCTTCTTAGAGGATGTCTACGTTATAGTACAAGGAACGTCCAAATTTCATAATATCCAGCTGTTTGATGTTGGCTTTGATAGATCGGTCTGTTAGTCAGTCAGTCAGGGTATTTTTTTCAATAGATAATAGATTTATTTGCAACTTAAAAAATTGGAAGATATAAATTAGATTTAATATAGCTTTAATATAGCTATAATATATTTATTAAAGCCGATTCTAAAGGCTTTAATTTTAGTTTTAGTGCTGTCAAAACTAAATTTTCTTCGATACAAAATAGTCCTTAAGAGTTAAGATTAGGAGCTAAAATTCTATGGAAACTTTCAAGCTTTGACAGCACTAAAACTAAAATTAAAGCCTTCAGAATTAGCTTTAGTATATGCTTTTGGCCACCTTTTCACTAACTTCTTTAAGCCACATTACCTAATTTTTGTCTAAAAGAACTGTTCACACTGTATTTAAAGTTACATTAAAATCCAAACAAAGATTAACTTGAGACTATAACCTCTGGGCTGTTAAGTCTAGGATGGAAAAAAATAGCCTCTTCTTTTTTTCGCCAATATTTGCGATTCGAAAACCGTTTCGAGGAAAAGCTTTCCTTAAGGTGATTACCGTCGCTAAATTAGCAGCTCGAAGTTTTCTATACGAATATCGATATTGAAATAACGTTCATATCAGCGCACAATGCATAGTGGCTGTTACGATGCTCGCTGCGTCCTTGATAGGGCGAAATAGGAGAAAATAATACTTTTCACATGGACGTGATTGTTCGATTGAATAATCTTATGTTATGTATGTAGCTATCAAGTTTATCTATTTATCAAAGCATATATAAATTTTCGATGCAAGTGCTCGTAAAGGCCCACTTTTTATGCATCAAAACCGAACAGAAAGTCGATTATTTTTCCCTAGGGCTTTATTATTTTTTTTTTTTTTATTTATTTACAATGGTTGGCTAACCTGCAACCTTTCCTGTGTACCATACATTTTATACTTTTTTTTCCACTGTTTAACGGCTCTGGATACAGTCCTTTTGAGCCAATCATGATTTAAAGTTCCAAAGATTATATTTCTTTTATTTCCTCACACTATGCATTTAAAAACGTAGTATGATACACGGGCGTAAGAGCAATAAAGTACTCGCTACGCTCGTGTTTTAAAGCGTCCTTGTAATTTATTCCTTTTCGCCCTTGTAGCATAAACTACTATAAATCGACCAAGCCGCTTAGGAGCAGTAGGGAATTTATGCCAAAAAACACAATTCGGTTGAATTTTTTTTTCATATAGAAGTTTTGGTGGTACGAAAAAGAAAAATGTTGCATTTGTTGTCCTAGAGTTGATAACCCATAATACCTAAATTTTTTTCAATATTTTTGGTTTTACCATAAACGAGGAATAAGTAGGCTTTAGAAAGTACCCATTTGGGGATACTAAGCGCCTTAACTGTTTAAAGTGGACATATTTTAAAATAAGCGTGTATATTAATGAAGAAAAGCCATCGACTTTCACTTAAGTCTGACAAGGATCTGATCTCCCCAATTTAACCTAACATGATGATGTCACTTCCTGTAAATACTAAATTACTTATAAAATTGGTTTAAAAGGTTTTATGTTTTCCAAAAAGCAGACGAAAATAGCACATTGCGGTTTTAAAAACGACCGAATTGATTCCACTGTTATAATTTTAATGAACGCAGCACATAGTAAATGCGGGGAGCCGCGCCAGTGATCGAGCGCACAAGACGAACCTAATGTCGAGCGCTTTGAGCGAGCGAGCGCGCTATACATCCGATGCGGTCAAAGGCGCCGACGGGTGTCGTGGCAGGGCAAAGCCCGTCGCAAAAACCGCCTGGAAGCGCAGCAAGAAACGCCGCCAGAAGCCTGAAGCTGTGGCCCTGGCGTAATGAGGGCGTCTCCCGAGCGTTTGCTTTAAGGGCACTGCCCAGACGTAAAACTGTTACTTTTCTCTACTGTATATGAGCTACCATTCTCTTGCGCTATTAGTTCCCACACCCACTGGAACGAACTAATTTAATCGAATGTTCATATTCCTGCGAAGAAAACATCTCGTTGTTCTGTCTGCCACATATCTTTTCCTCACCCGGCACGCGACTTTACCTACTAAGCACTAAGCAGCATACCTAGCATAGTAGTCAATATAAGCTCTACAGAGCGTGTATTTCTGCGACTTTGACAGTTTATTCAAATTGGCGGGCAATCCTATCGTTTTTGCTACTATTTAGCTAACACTGTACAAAAAAATAAGCTAGTCTTTCTATTTTGACAGATCGAAAGAAATCATTTTTTTTTTCTATCTTCATTAGCTTACATTGCTACTAATCTTTTTTTTTTACTTTTTGACATTTATGCGGTTCATGTAGAAAAGCTGTTTCACTGACTCAAGGAGATGGTGATAGGGTTCAGTTGTTATGCGAATTATGGAGTTTTGGAGAAACTCGACAAGTATTCTCTTCTCTGTAGGGCCCCAATTCTTGTCTTCCTTGATAATTAAAAAGACATACCTACTGAGTGAAATTATCGGGGCAGAGGGAAAAAAAATGTTGTATGTTTTTCACAAGCAAACTCCAGCCTCGCTATTAATCTAAACTTGAAAAAACCCTGCCTTTTTTCCTCGGTTCCGCTAATCTACAAGCCAAACTAAAATAAACTACAAAAGTTGCGCATGAAATCTTTTTTTGTTTAATTATTGACAAGAAAGGACAAGAATGGCTCCGGGTTAGTTGTGCTATCGTGCTATTTTCAAAAATTTTACTTTTACATGCCTTTTACAGTACAAAAATGACTATTTAAATTATAAGTCGATTTTTTGCTCGATTCATCGCTACTAACTGTTCTGTGAACTTGATGTATCGGCCTTTAAAACCATCATGGTTTACGATAGAGTTTTAGAAAAAGATTACAGTCGATACAATGTTTAGGTACTGTGCTAGCTATTCAGTTCGAGACAAGATCTCACGTGGCCTACGACAGTCACAGCCGCATGCGTCAGTCATAGGGCCTCGGAAGCGGCATCATAATATTTTCATAGTGTTTAATATTGTCGCGTCGCGTCGGCCGTGGCGCGTCCGTTACGTGCGCGTTAGCCGCGACCCATGGAATTTCACCTTAAATACGTCACTGTTGAAGTTTACATAAACTACAACATAAACATTATTGTAATTCAGTGTCTTCACTCTGACCAGGATTCGAACCCGGATACAGAATAACAAAGCTGTTCTAATGAAAATATTGACAGACGCATTGAATGTTTATTATAATATTTATATGTTAACGCCGATTAATTCCTAGAAATGAAAATTACTGCGTACTGAATGATGATGTACTAAAATCTTCACTTACAAAAATTCTTACACAAGTAAAAAATAATTTATATTATTTTGTGCAACTGTGACATAAGCCATTGGGACATTAGTGCATAGGCTGCACGAGTGTCCCAATGGCGAATTATGTCCAGTTGGACACAATTCTTTGCCTACGACCATTAAAAATGTTGTCTTTGCGGGACATAGTGTCTGGCAAGATTCGTCCAAGTGTTTTTATTATTTATATGGTCAGCAAAAAAAAAGATCTTCGTAAAAAAAACCACCAACAATACCTAAAACCGTTAAGTAATAATGTAAACCCGTTATTGGCCTATGTTTAGTTAATGTTTTTCTGTATTATTGTTGTAAATTGTGCTGTGGGTTTTGTAAAATAAATAAATAAATAAAGTATTAGTGCGAAACATTAATTTTGTAGTGAAAAATATTATTTATGTGACATCTTTGACTAATATTTTTAAATTGGCTATTAAGAGGGCACATTCACCAGTGCGCCCTCTTAAAGCCATTTATGATTTCAATTTAAGGGTCGGTTGCGCCAACCATGCTCTCGCGTTTGGACAATTTAACATATTAAAACAAAATATTTTTTTAACAAATAAAATTTGTGGAAGTAGTTAAGAAGTTGAACTACATTGTAATTTTTCAGATTTGACACAAGTATAAGCACAAGTTCACGAAAAACGTAATTCGGCGTTGCAAATTGAAAAAAAAATGTTTTTTTTATTCCGAATTGAAATATTTTTTTGCGTGAAGAGATCAAAGTACCTTATTCATATATATTTTTTTTCCTTTCCTTATTTAAATAGAAATACACAAATATTCAAATTCTTTTTGCGTAATTTTTCTGTACAGGAAAAATGTAGAATGTTTGAGTATTTCTTTTAAAATAACAAAACGAAATAAAAAATAAAAAAAATCTGTAAAGGCTACTTTTATTTCTTAACTCTATAAAAAATATTTTATTTTGTAGTTAGAATAGTAGACTGATCATACTAGTCCAAAAGCCAAATTACGTTTTCCGTGATTTTACTGATCTTTCCGATTTTTTTTCTCGGTAGTTGTGATACTTGTGTCAAATCTGAAAATTATAATGTAGTTCAACTACTTACACAAATTTTATTCGTAAAAAATATTTTGTTTTAATAAGCTAAATTGTCCAAACGCGATAGCATGTTTGGCGCAACCATGCCCTTAAGTACTTTAGGTATTTACAGCTTGCCAAAATTTGATAAAAGCCGAATAACGATTTGCTGCTCTAAGTATTACTAATATTGCTGCACAATAAATTTCCTATGACGTCAATTTTAAGGCTGTCCAATATCACATTACTTGCTGATCTATTTAGTTATTTTTGCCGACCACTAGAAGCAACTCAATTCACTTTGTTTGCTGATAAAATATAAAAATAAATTTTCGAGCTGCCCTAAACCTCTTTAATTAGTTGACCGTTCAAATGATGGCCACAATGTATCATCTTTTAAACATGAGAAAAATAACATTTTTATTTGGTCCTTTGTGCTTAGAGAAGGACCTTCCTAATCAGTTCTGAATGCTCCCATTGGGTCTGCGTGGCATAAATATCTTTGCCAAAACAAAAGAAGTCGCTGATTAGTCATTGATTGGTTATCTAAGCAGTGTTATAATAAATTGTGCCAATCACGGCGCAGAATTGCGGTGTTATATATATCGTTATAAATTACTTATAATATATACTAGAAATTGGTTATTAACATCGGAAAAACAATATTGGTACTTGTAAAAACCATTTTTATGATACATTACGCTAATACCATAAATTACGTAGTATGGGAGTACCTTAGAGCATTTAACGTAGACAACTATATTTTAGGCATTTTTATCTCTCTGTAATACTAACAAATAATGTTAAAACCACTGATCGGATAGGAGAGCTAGTGGCCGAGTCCAAGATTATTGGCGAAATAAATCATCTAGATTTCGCTGGCTCGGTCATGTGAAAAGAATGGGACAAGATCGAACCGTATAGCATACTAACGGTGGACAACCTGTCGGGCGTAGGCCGATTGGGACGTCCCAGATACCGCTGACAAGGCTGATCGAGCTCGAGGCAGAAAACTGGCAGGAGACGGCTCAGAACCAGGAGCAGTGGCGCGATCTAGTTGCGGAGCAAAAGATCAACTTCGGGTCAGTGAGACCGGAGTCAGTAAATATACTTGTGATAGATAAGCATGTCTAACAAAAACGCATCTTTAAGTTCATTCTATGGTAAAAAATACAAAGTTACCTCTAAATTTTATATTTTTTCACGTTTAACAAGGCCTTTCTCAAATCATAAAACTTTGATATTTGTATTAGAAATAAATAAACAAACGAGTGTATCTTATATAAATAAGTGTATATTTTAATATTTTTATTTAATAAAAACTCGGTTTTCAGTCATCGTGTTCCTATTTTCGAAGCTAAAATGGAAAAGGGACATCTAAATAAAAAGTATTCGTGGTAACACAAAGAACACGATGGCTATACCAAAACACAAACTAATGATATCAAGGGTACTTTTAAATACGCGGTTTCCAAAAATCTGGAATGACCTGCCGCCACCACTCAGTAGAAAATATTTAAAAAACATGTGAGAAATCTTTATTTAAAACTACAAACTTAAAGTAAAACCCTAACAGAAACCATTATAAATGTTATCTTTTTTCTTTTTTTTCCCGTGACATTCCATTAATAATATTTTAAATAAGCCTATGTATTTTGTATTTTTTCTTTTTATTCTGTGACATTATTTATTTATTTATTTTATTGTATCATTTTAAAATAGATATTTTACATATACATTATTTATTATTAACTGACCTATTTTTGTTTAATTTTAAAACTATTATCAAAAAAATGTGTGTGATTATGGCTAGCTGAAAATGTCATGATGTAAGCTAGACACCTGCAATTTGAAAATTAAATGGAAGTCTGAAAAGGGACAGGCCGAAAACCAGTGTTGTATTGCTGATTTTCAGCTCACACAACAGATGCTGAGTCTGCCCCTTTTATCACATATGAATATTTATGGTTTTTTTTAATGAATAATTATGATTTTAATGTTTTTCTTTTTCCTGTGCTGTATTTGTGATTTTTTATCTGATAAATAAACTGTTTTTCAATTTCAATGTTTGGAAAAACCGTTATGGTTACAATTTTAGGTGGCATATGGTTTAGTGATCTACCTATTTTGGTAAACCAGTACCAGATATTTGGACAAAAGGAGCCTTTGTACCAGGCTGGTCTCTAAGCAACCATTGTGTGAGGCTTGTGTTAACGCAAACAAAGGGGTATTACACTAACATGGCTTGTACACCTCAGTATGAGAAAACTGGCTACTTGTTTAACTCCTGAAACCAGCTAAAAACATCAGACAGAACTATCGAATAAATGACGGATGTCTAACATACCTATCATGTAAGCGGCGATAAGTCCATCTTGAGACTCGGATACAATTTAAGGCCCTTACTATTGCCAAATGGGTACTTTCTAAAGCCTACTCCTCGTTTATGGCCAAACCAAAAATAATGAAAAAACGTATTATGAATAATCAACTCTTAGGCAACATATGCAACAGTTTTCTTTTTCATACCACCAAAACTTCTACATGATTTTTTTTTTTACTGAATGGTGTTTTTTGACCTCAAATTCCCTACTACTCCTGAGTGGCTTGGCCGATTGAATTCATCTATGCTTTGATAAATAGATAAACTTTATAGCTATAAACATAACATAAGATTATTCAATCGAGTAATCACGTCCAAGTGAAAAGTATAATTTTCTCCTGTTTCGCCCTCTCAAGGACGCAGCGAGTGTCGTAACAGCCACTATGCATTGCGCGCTGATATGAACGTTATTTCAATGTCGTTTCCGTTGATATTTGTAGTGACAAATATCGAGCTGCTAATTTGGCGATGGTAATCGCCTTAAGCGTACGAGTTTGCCCTCGTTGTTCTGTTTTTGGGAACTTATATGTATAGTATTTGTATACTGTCTATTGTCTAAGTATTCCACTTGCAGGAAATACTGGAAGCTAAACCTGCATGCCCTACAAAATGTGTATCTATGGCCAAAGTTCGGCGGTAACACTCACCCCTTATTACAATGGGATATAAAAATTGTCGGTGAAAAAAGGGTGTGAATGAACTAATCCAGGATTGTCACTCAGATACTTCTCTGAGTTCTGGGCGTCCCCGGGGATACATTTCGTGAAGGTATGATTAAAATCGAAACCTCTATCGAAGATGTCTTTCTTCAAAAAGTCTTCAAGAGGTCTAACACACTCCGTCGTTATAGTGTCTATATTTGCTCTCTGAGGCTCTCTCGAACATTGACAAACGAGGTACGCGTGAGAACGCAAGTAGGTAGTATAGATAGTGAGTAGCCATATGTATCGAGAGCTATCGAGTAACAAGATGTAACCAATTTGAAGATGTGTAGAAAAAAAATTACATCGAAATAAACAGGGTTGACTGCGCGCAATCTGGAGAAATTTGAACAGCTAGAAAAAAAATTTTGTAAAAAATCACGTCTATAAGTAACAAGTAAGGCCTTACTACGTTTGATAGAATAGAATAGAATAGAATAGAATAGAATAGAATAGAATAGAATAGAATAGAATAGAATAGAATAGAATAGAAAGATGTTTATTTCCCTAGTTCATATGTTACTAATATGTCCAACAGCGGGTCTACCGCGTAATTCTCATTTTCATCAACATCAACTTGAGATTGAAATTTGACGTCCGTGCGACGACGCCCGCCTAACATGACATCTCTTTTGCACGCGTTGATTTTCGCATGCATTTGCTTGAAGTTGATACAAATGAGAATTACGCGGTAGAGCCCCTGGTCAGTGGTGTGTTTGGCCTGTGGGTGCGTCAGCTACTTACAGTCTACTTATGTTTGTCTAAAAGATCTGAGCATATCAAAATATGCTTAAAAATAAAGATCTGAGCGTATCAAAATATGCTTAAAAATAAACATCTGAGCATATCAAAATATGCTTAAAAATAAAGATCTGAGCGTATCAAAATATGCTTAAAAATAAATATCTGAGCGTATCAAAATATGCTTAAAAATAAAGATCTGAGCGTATCAAAATATGCTTAAAAATAAATATCTGAGCGTATCAAAATATGCTTAAAAATAAAGATCTGAGCGTATCAAAATATGCTTAAAAAAAATATCTGAGCGTATCAAAATATGCTTAAAAATAAAGATCTGAGCGTATCAAAATATGCTTAAAAATAAATATCTGAGCGTATCAAAATATGCTTAAAAATAAAGATCTGAGCGTATCAAAATATGCTTAAAAATAAATATCTGAGCGTATCAAAATATGCTTAAAAATAAATATCTGAGCGTATCAAAATATGCTTAAAAATAAATATCTGAGCGTATCAAAATATGCTTAAAAATAAAGATCTGAGCGTATCAAAATATGCTTAAAAATAAATATCTGAGCGTATCAAAATATGCTTAAAAATAAAGATCTGAGCATATCAAAATATGCTTAAAAATAAAGATCTGAGCGTATCAAAATATGCTTAAAAATAAATATCTGAGCGTATCAAAATATGCTTAAAAATAAAGATCTGAGCGTATCAAAATATGCTTAAAAATAAATATCTGAGCGTATCAAAATATGCTTAAAAATAAATATCTGAGCGTATCAAAATATGCTTAAAAATAAATATCTGAGCGTATCAAAATATGCTTAAAAATAAAGATCTGAGCATATCAAAATATGCTTAAAAATAAAGATCTGAGCGTATCAAAATATGCTTAAAAATAAATATCTGAGCGTATCAAAATATGCTTAAAAATAAAGATCTGAGCGTATCAAAATATGCTTAAAAATAAATATCTGAGCGTATCAAAATATGCTTAAAAATAAAGATCTGAGCGTATCAAAATATGCTTAAAAATAAATATCTGAGCGTATCAAAATATGCTTAAAAATAAAGATCTGAGCGTATCAAAATATGCTTAAAAATAAATATCTGAGCGTATCAAAATATGCTTAAAAATAAAGATCTGAGCGTATCAAAATATGCTTAAAAATAAATATCTGAGCATATCAAAATATGCTTAAAAATAAATATCTGAGCGTATCAAAATATGCTTAAAAATAAATATCTGAGCGTATCAAAATAAGCTTAAAAATAAAGATCTGAGCGTATCAAAATATGCTTAAAAATAAATATCTGAGCGTATCAAAATATGCTTAAAAATAAATATCTGAGCGTATCAAAATATGCTTAAAAATAAATATCTGAGCGTATCAAAATATGCTTAAAAATAAATATCTGAGCGTATCAAAATATGCTTAAAAATAAAGATCTGAGCGTATCAAAATATGCTTAAAAATAAATATCTGAGCGTATCAAAATATGCTTAAAAATAAATATCTGAGCGTATCAAAATATGCTTAAAAATAAAGATCTGAGCGTATCAAAATATGCTTAAAAATAAAGATCTGAGCGTATCAAAATATGCTTAAAAATAAATATCTGAGCGTATCAAAATATGCTTAAAAATAAATATCTGAGCGTATCAAAATATGCTTAAAAATAAATATCTGAGCGTATCAAAATATGCTTAAAAATAAAGATCTGAGCGTATCAAAATATGCTTAAAAATAAAGTTTTCGGGTCCTATAATGGTACTAACGTGGGTTAGGCTGATTTTATAGAAGAGCGATTTAATTGAAAAAATCGATTCGGCATCGATTTCAGCAAGATGTGACTAATTCGTAGATGTAAAAAAACAAAAACTACATAAAAATAAACAGGGTTGGCTTAGCGCAACCTGGAGCATGTTGTACAGTCAGCAAAAAGCGCCCAGCCAACTTTATTTATTTTGATGTAGTTTTTTTTTTCTACACAACTACAAATTGGTCCCATCTTGTTACCAACTGTACGCTCGTAGCCTAAGATGGACCCTGTACCTCTTGCGTGTTACACAGGTCTGTGAAATTGTTAAAAACATGCTTTTTAACAATTATGTATTATACTGGAATCCTTAAGGCCCTACGCATCCAACACATTAATCGTATTAAGTAATTTTGAACTCAATGATATTGTCAGAAAGTCTACATTAGAACGCTCGCTTCGTGCGCTGCGAGCACGCATAATCAGTGAATTTGCGAGGTTTTTTCTGGAATTTCTGAAAAAGTATTGAGAAATAAATAAAAATGGGTCTATAAGTGTCTTTAGTTATTTGTAAAGAAATTCAGGAAAAGTTTTAATTCTCTCCGTTGAACACCTTTGCTATAAACACAATTATGCGCAATTTGACGAGCTTACTTTGTGATTTTTTTCTATCGAGTGAAGTTAACTTAATTACGTTTTTAGATCAACTTGTGTTTAGAATATATCCTCTATTGAAACATATATTTAACTTGTATTTTAATGAGATATTGGACTGATAATATTAATTAAACAAAATGCTCATTTTGGAATGGCAGGGCCTTAAAATAAGGGTAATTTTGAAGATTATTTTTTAATCTTCGTTCAAAAGGATATTTATTTTATAAGTAATAGCTCAGTCTCCATATTCCCTTCCTGCCAGTACAGTAACAGTTATATGAACAGTCTTGTTCATGTATTATACAATTGACTGATCGTATGAAGCCCTGTCGCCTATGTATCAAGCTTTGGAATTTCTGTTCACTTAGGTAACTAGTATACCTGATATTTGGCATATTGTATTCTATTATACCTGTATTTGTATGTTACAAACAAAGATTTTAAAGGTGAACATTTAGTTGCAGTATTACTGGAATATTTGATATCTAGATACGTATATGTATACAACGTGTAACAGAAAGGTGTTACCATATTTCAAGAGTTTATTCAGTCAATGGTATAGAACAACTTTTACTATGGAGTCAAACCTGAAATCCCAAAAAAAAAAATCCGCCCTTCCATACATTTCGGCCGAGCGGCATTGCATTTTTCGATGAAGCGACAAATTTTTTTTTTCGATATACAGGATTTGTTCCATAGTAAAAGTTGTTCTATACCATTGACTGAATAAGCTCTTCAAATATGGTTACACCTTTCTGTTACACGTTGTTTATATATATTGTAACATTGACTGAAATCACATACGTACATGGCTATTTTTCCAAGTTAGCATTTTTTTTTTTAATCCACTTTGCCCCGATTTTAATTTTAATCTTTTAGGGACCTTGTCTTTTATTTTTTATTGTATTTATTTATTAGTATATTTAATTGCATCATTATACTTTTTTTTACACTGTTTATTATGTTAATTTTTATATTGAATATTATATTACATGTATTCCTTGTTTAATTAATTTATATTGTTTAATTAATTTAGGTTTATTTTAAGCTTTGTAGTTAGTGTATATTTTAAGTATTATTTATAATTTAGTATTTTTTATGTTATTTAAGTTTCTTGTTAATAAATCTAATACAAATATAATATTTAATTGTTTATCTTTAATTAAATTTTTACTATTATTATAATTATTCAATGAAAATTTTTATTTTAATATTTTTTTTATTTATTAACGTATATATAAATATACATTTATTTTCTTTCCTGGGCCACTGCTTTCATGACGTCGATGCAGTATTCGGCAAATTTCGGTCCTGAACTCTTACCCGCCAGGAGGGAGTTCCAGTTTGAGGTTTCAATGTTCATGTCGAACTCAAGTTCGAGCTGCAACCTCCTGGATCCGAACATTGGACATTTGTTCAGGACGTGTTCGATTGTCTGATCGACGTCTGGGGAGCAAGAGCAGCCTGGGTCGTCCAAGTAAGCATTACCTTACAATTTGTTAACACTTACCTACTGTTGTTAACAATCAGTTAAGGCCCTTAATACCGCCAAATTGGTACTTTCTAAAGCCTACTCCTCTTTTATGGCCAAAACCAAAAATATTGAAAAAATGTATTATGGATTATCAACTCTAGGACAACATATGCAACATTTTTCTTTTTCGTACCACCAAAACTTCTATTTGAAAAATTGTTTCAACTGAATGGTGTTTTTTGGCTTGAATTTCCTACTGCTCCTAAGCGGCTTAGGTGATTTAATTCATTTATGCTTGGATAAATAGATAAACTTGATAGCTATAAATACAACATAGAATTATTCAATCGAACAATGACGCCCATGTGAAAAGTATTATTTTCTCCTATTTTGCCCTTTCAAGGACGCAGCGAGCGTCGTAACAGCCACCACGCATTGTGCACTGATTTGAACGTTATTTCAATGTCGTTTCCGTCGATATTCATACAGACGAACATCGAGCTGCTAATTTGGCGACGGTAATCGCCTTAAGTAAAAGTTGGCAGTTTGTAACCAGGTGGAAATAGATGACCAAATTCACACTGAAGACTAAAGTTAGTAGTAGTTAGGATTTTGAGAAATACGAAAATATTTTTTTTCTTGTTCCTACAAACGCAAACCCATCACCGAGTGAATGTGAGAAGATAAACTTTTATTGTTTTGTTGTATATAAAAAATGTAATTGATCCGTAATACTGATCACTTCAGCCTCCAGTATAAATTTGGCTGCATAAACTAATGTCACCTTGTTATACAACCTTTGTTCTCAAAAAACACGACACAAACGTACATACAAAAACTAAGAGAGGATAAAACATAACTTAACAAAACTTGTAAATCTGACACAAATTTACTAAAACACAAAGTTAAAGGAGCATTGCACAATTTATTTTGCTTTTTATTATAGCTATATATTTATAAGGTGGCTTTTTGATCATCATCCAAATTCATACATGAGGCTTGGTAGTGATCAGCATCATGAATCGGTAACAGCTTTTGTGAAATTTCATTTTATGAATTTTACAAAAATCGTTATTTGCTTTGCATGCCAGCATATCATGAAGAACAATTTATTGATTACTTACATGACGCGTTCTTTATTCATTATTATTTTAGCTATAAATATCGAGTTTAATAAAGAGGGGTACACTAGTAAATAATTTTCAACGAGAATTCAAATAAAGTTCCCCGAAATAACGCACGGTGACCACACACATTTTTCGCCGACATTCATGAAGACTAATTTAATTTTCAAACATTTTTGCATATTTATTTATTGCTATAGTGAAGGTATTTGATTTATGAGCCATATACTAACAATAAAGGACGTTTATAGTTAACAAGTCTTGTCTTTACCTCGAATATTTAAATTTTTTAATGTAAATGAATATTAAATGTTGACTTTTTTGTCTTTATTATAAATTAATACGTTTATAAATATATTATATAATATTTAACTTTTATGAGCTTTTTATTAGTATAGTGTTATTAAAACAATTAAAAAAAATTATTACTCGATATATTTCGGCCTCGGTATGGGGCCGTCATCAGTCGAATGTAAAAAAATTTCTGACATATAATTTAGGTATCATAATAAAAAAATATAAAAAGTAAAAGTGACACTTGTAAACAATTTTAGTTTTAAACTATTTTCTAAAAAATAATAAAGTAGGTTTCTCTAAAAATGATGTTGGTTATTTTTGATATTATTTAATCACTGCTCTTCTTGGATGATCGATGATGGTGGTTAGGTGGTTGTGTGATGTTGTTGGTGTTTTTACTTGAAATTTTGAGCGGTCTAATTCGTCGGTCGGTCGGGTCATGTCTGTCAGTGCTGTCTGTTGAGTCCAGGTCCATAATGAGCACCAAGTGACCAGATATATGACGTCTCCCAGGTTCTTAGGTCTATGTCAGTTAATGGTGGAGTGAATGATTTAATGATTCGAACGGAGAAGCAGTCGTTGAAGGTGACGTTGTGTAAGCGTGTGTGTGTGGGAATGGGTAGGACGTTGTTTTGTATAGTTGATGTATGTCTGTGGTTGTTCATCCGGATGTGTAAGGCGTTTCTGGTTTCACCTACGTAGAATGCCGGGCAATGTCGGCATTCTAGTAGGTAAATACAATTTTTGGTTGTACATGTTGTGTTGGGTTGTGTTTTGTAGGTGCTGGTAGTGTTGTGAGTATTGATATGTGTAGAAGTGTTAATCATGGTGCATGTTTTGCAGCGTGGCCGTCGGCAAGGGGATGTTCCAGGAGATGAGTTGCTGGGGTTGTTGGGGATGGTGAGTTGTTGTGTCTTGTTGAGTGTGCATTTAAGGTTTCGGTTCTGTCTATAACATATCTGAGGAGTATTAGGTAGTAGGTGTTTTGTTTCGTCGCTTTGTCGAAGGATGGGTAAGGAGTCTTTGATCAGTGTTTTGAGTTTATGACTGCCGTGAAAATATGTGGTGATGAGTCGTGTTTGGTTGGTTGGTTTTGCATGTCTGTTGTTTCTATGGAATCTTGGTTTTTGGTGTAAGTGTTTTTGTAGGAACTGGTTTGGGTAGTTTCTGTTGAGAAGTGCTTTGTGAATTGTGTTATGATAGTTGTTTAGTGAATTTGTGTTGTTGCAGATCCGACGGCCACGGAGTGAAAGAGAATACGGAATGGATTTTTTAATATGTGCCGGATGACAGCTGTGGAAGTCTAGATATTGTAGTTTGTTAGTGGGTTTGAAATGGACGGAAGTGGAGATATGGTTGTTGTTATTTATGGTTAATTCTACGTCGAGAAATGTGATGTTTTCAGATGAAATTTCGTGGGTGAATTTTAATGAAGTATGGTTGTTTAGGCGGTTTAAAAAGTCAGTCAGGGTGTTTCTGTTATGTGGCCAGATCATAAAAATATCGTCTATGAATCTCCTCCATACGAGGGGTTTCAGAGGCTCTGTGGCTAACCTTTTTAACCTTCTTAGCCACTCAAAACACTGATCAAAGACTCCTTACCCATCCTTCGACAAAGCGACGAAACAAAACACCTACTACCTAATACTCCTCAGATATGTTATAGACAGAACCGAAACCTTAAATGCACACTCAACAAGACACAACAACTCACCATCCCCAACAACCCCAGCAACTCATCTCCTGGAACATCCTCTTGCCGACGGCCACGCTGCAAAACATGCACCATGATTAACACTTCTACACATATCAATACTCACCACACTACCAGCACCTACCAAACACAACCCAACACAACATGTACAACCAAAAATTGTATTTACCTACTAGAATGCCGACATTGCCCGGCATTCTACGTAGGTGAAACCAGAAACGCCTTACACATCCGGATGAACAACCACAGACATACATCAACTATACAAAACAACGTCCTACCCATTCCCACACACACACGCTTACACAACGTCACCTTCAACGACTGCTTCTCCGTTAGAATCATTAAATCATTCACTCCACCATTAACTGACATAGACCTAAGAACCTGGGAGACGTCATATATCTGGTCACTTGGTGCTCATTATGGACCTGGACTCAACAGACAACACTGACAGACATGACCCGACCGACCGACGAATTAGACCGCTCAAAATTTCAAGTAAAAACACCAACAACATCACACAACCACCTAACCACCATCATCGATCATCCAAGAAGAGCAGTGATTAAATAATATCAAAAATAACCAACATCATTTTTAGAGAAACCTACTTTATTATTTTTTAGAAAATAGTTTAAAACTAAAATTGTTTACAAGTGTCACTTTTACTTTTACATAAAACATAAAACAAGGTATAATGAAATTTTTGAGAGATATATTTCAAAAGAAAAATACCTATAACACATAGGTAATAGTAGTTTATGCTACAAGTGCGAAAAGGAATAAATTACGAGGACGATTTAAAATACGAGCGTAGCGAGTGTTTTAAACGTAGCCGAGTAATTTATTGCTCTTACGCCCATGTATCATACTACGTTTTTCAATGCATAGTGTGAGGAAATAAAACAAATATAATCTTGTGAACTTAAATTATGATTGGTTCAAAAGAACTGTATCCAGAGCCGTTAAAGAGTGGAAAAAAAAAGTATAACATTTATGGCACACAGAAAAAGATGCAGGTTAACCAACCATTGTAAATAAATAATTATTAATTAATGATTAAAAATAATAATAATAAAGCCTTAGGGCAAAATAATCGACTTTCTGTTCGGTTTTGATGCATAAAAAATGGGTCTTTACGAGCACTTGCATTGAAAAAAAATTAAGCAATAAAAACCATTTTTTAATGAAATGGGTTAGTTATTAACTTATTAGTATTGTACAGACTGAGGCCCAAACTACATTTTTCGTCTGTTCTGTTTCGTTTTGATTCGAAATAACTACTCGACGGACTACACAAAGGTTTATTTTGTGTTATGGTATAAGTCCTTATGGTATTAATTTAATTTTAGATTAGTTTTAAGTTACAATATTGTATTCGGTTAGCCTGTAAGGATATTGTAACTATAAAAATAATTAATAAATAAATAAATATTTAGCAATTTGAATATCGCAAAACATTCTTCTATTTTTTATAGGAAATTTCCCTATTTAAATTTGCAAACGAGCAAGAGTAATTGTGAAAATATGATCGCAAAAAAAAAGTATTTGGCTGTATTTATAAATACAATATTTAGCCGTAACATTAATAAAGTGACGTCAGTGATCCTGCCGCGGAGTTTATTAATTAAATAAGCCGCGTCGTATCCCGCGGGAATTAATCAAAGAGAAATATTCATGGCACCACATGCCGGCCCGTTACGATAATACGAGCTTACGTTACGGAAATATGGCGCAAGTGACGAGTGGCAGGGTGTACTGAGGTTACGTTACTTACATCGACATTTTAGGGCACCCTAAGCAAAAGGTGAAAACAACCTTTATGTGAATCAAAATCTGTGAAAAATTGTAACCCGCTTCCAAAGTGCGCTTAAGGCGACACGTAAGAGTTTTAGCGTTCCTTTTATATCCATATGCGAAAAAACCCTCAGTGCGAGAGGGACGGATTCGAGGAAAAGTTGCCAACAGTCGGTTTTTCATTAATATAAAATGTATTCAAGTTGCTATGAAAATTTCGTTAAACAAAGTCCTAGATACTGTTAAAACCCATCTTTTAAAATATAATTGCAGTCCATATGTCATTTCAAATTGTCAAAACAGGAGAAATGGTGTCGAAAAAGAACTCATTTCAATAAATATTTTTATCGAACCGAATTTCTCCAATCATGTTTCTGTTTAACCGAACCCTAGAAAAAGATTCCAAAAGTAATATACTACTTTATCAAAATATTACCTTCTTTGCTGAAGCAAATTTAACAAGAGTGTTTTTTTTCCGTAGCGCCTTAAGGGTCCGTATAAGGTCAGGTGCACAACTTCAAATGAACATTTCACATTGTGTAACTTGGTCAATTGTTTTAATAAAATAATGTAGATAGTACATCTTACTTGGAGACCTCCTCGAAGTAATTCGAGGGAGAGTAAGAGGACAGCTCACAGGAAAAAAACCAGGAGGCCCACCATGCCTGGGACCGATGGATGGCGGTATATCCATCCGTAATAGCCGGGCCTTATATGGAACAGACTAGTGACGGGCAGCTGCGTCACTGGTGCGAGGGTTCCGGCACCGCGCTCACCAACCCGCTTGCCCAGCGTGTGTAAGTATGGGCAATTCTTCCAGGATGACCGCCGGGAGTAGCAAAGTCCTGGAAAGGCTTATGTCAAGCAGTGGGCGAACTAGGCAGATGGATAATGATGAGATAGTAAGCTATATTTCTATACGCCGAGTTATAAAATAAATAGTAATGTGTTTTTCATAAGCGTGACAGGTAGGGTTGCCAACTGTACCGATTTTATCGGGATATCCCGATTTCAGGCCCCAGTGTCCCGTGCTCTGACGTCGGGGCTGGCGGGACGCTAATTGTTCCGATTTCCAACATCTACCAATTTTTCATTCCACTAACATGTTCTGAATTTTTCGATTACGTACGGAAATGTATGTTTTTTTTTTCTAAAATGCGTCAAATACTTAAACAAATACTTTTCCAAAACTCGCCAAAGTGAGTACCTCTTTCGTAGGACATGGTATAAGATTTTACAATAAACTTCCAAAAGAGGTCCTTACTTTGTCAGAGAATAAGTTTAAACAGTATATTAAGCAGGGCCTACTGAAAAAGGCATATTATAAAATAAATGAATATTTGGATGATGGTGAAGCATGGTGTTATAGTGATACTGATTTTGATGATAGTAGATAATAATTTAATTAATTAATATAATTTCCTAACTTTCGATTCCTCTTAAGAGTTAACATTAATTAATTACAGACTGTAAAAGGAAATAGACTATATGAGACAGGTAGGCAAAGATATATATGTTTTTCTTTTTTCATTAACCTGAATTCCTGCTGTCTTGTATTTTCTTATCCCTTGGTTAAAGTAGATAAAGATGTAATAAGATGTTAAAAAAAAAGACATGATCTTGCCAAGTTTCTTTCCCGTTCTTCTTAGCAAGACTAATCGAATGGGCGGAGGTAGGCATGTATTTATATATGTAACCTATTACTATGTAGTATATAGGATGGGATTTGGTCGGCCGCCTGGATTCGTGCTGAGGGCTCGGTTGGTAATCATTGAACCTTGTTCCTGGTCCCTGGCCGGGTCTCCGGTATGGGTTCG
Organism: Ypsolopha sequella; assembly: GCA_934047225.1. NCBI lineage: Eukaryota > Metazoa > Arthropoda > Insecta > Lepidoptera > Ypsolophidae > Ypsolopha > Ypsolopha sequella. The sequence continues at coordinate 1,583,571 of OW204002.1, read as the reverse complement.
GGCGGTTGATTGGATTTCACCTTGTATAATAATACTTTACCTATAATTTTAATCGTATATATATTGCTACATAAATTAAATAAACATTTAATCTAAGTAGTTCATGTACATTTATTATTTTATTACATATATTTTTATAAGATTAAAATTTGACTTGTGAAACGTGTATTATATATACCTACTTTGCAAAATAAACTTTTTGAATTTTGAATTTGTACAAATATTCTTTGAAGAACAAAAATTTAACGAATTATGTCTAGTTCAGCATCAGATGTTATTTAACTCTAGTTTAGATAAGTAATCATTGTTCTATGAGTATGTTAAATCTGTTCACGATTAATATTCAAGAAAATTCAGAAAGATACTTATTTTATTGGTTTATATATTTTTAGTTTGTGTAATGTTTTAATTTCAAATTGAAGTTTTCCAGCTTTTCTATTTTATTATGATAAAAATCTTTTTTCGAGAAATCCCGATTTTATTTTGGTTGTCCTGATCTTTATTTCATTTAATCCCTAAAAACTCATATTCAGAGTTTGCAACCCTAGTGACAGGATATTATTTATGATTAAATTGTTAATAACTCTCTAAACTTATCTAATTAAAATACTTCTGTCTGTGATAAATACTAAAAGAATTGTTAGCCATTGTTTTAAGACATTTATGATTGATATATGCAGTTGTTATTCACAAAGTAGTGTTATTGAGTAAAAATGTAAGATGAGCTAATTTTAGTGGAGGACAAGATGGCGACTGATGGGTAATGGTGAATAGACGTGACTAAAAAGTAAATATAGTGTGTAAGCTAGGAAACAATTTTTGAGTGTTGTCATTGGGTCAGAGACGTAAGTTAAGTACCTTAGAACAATTAATAATAGGTATTATTTGGTATAAATAAACTGCATCTAAGCACGTGTTATTTAATTTTGTGTTATCTTTTATCATTCCATCAGAATAGTTATACAGATTTGAAAATGCTTTCCAGAACGTATAATTAGTATATGTTTTTGAAATTCTAAGGTAATCTTATTAAAGTTCAGTATAATTATTACGCATTCACTTGACTACGCAGTTCAACGCTTAGTAAGCTAGTTTTATTTTTATTTTCAACTCAATCGCATATTTTCTGAACGCCTTTTTTAAACAATCAGAAAATGTTTACTTTGATGCAACCCTATTGGAGCATCTATTGGATCATCTATTGGAGAATATTGAAGCATCTATTGGAGCATCTATTGGAGAATATTGAAGCATCTATTGGACCATCTATTGGAGAATATTGAAGCATCTATTGGAGCATCTATTGGAGAATATTGAAGCATCTATTGGACCATCTATTGGAGAATATTGAAGCATCTATTGGACCATCTATTGGAGAATATTGAAGCATCTATTGGAGCATCTATTGGAGAATATTGAAGCATCTATTGGACCATCTATTGGAGAATATTGAAGCATCTACTGGAGCATATATTGGAGAATGTATTGGAGCATCTATTGGAGCATCTATTGGAGCATATTTTGTCTCAGTGCTAAAACATTACTTATTTTATTTATTCTGTACACCGCCTGTATACATTTTTTTTAGGAGTTCTTCCATCAGAAGGTTGTCTGGAAGAGATTTCTTTTAGTTATAGGACCGCCAAGTGTACCCTACTACTTATCATAAAATGTATTCCTTATTTTTTTTTTGTTGTGCAATAAAGAATATTGTGTTGTATTGTATTAGTTATAACAGGATGAAAACGAGAGCGGAACTACGAAGATAAGAAATAAACTGAAGATTATAGCTTGGACTCCACACCTCTATACACGACAAACTGTGTTAAACAATATTCAAAGCCAAAATGGACATTAGCTGTCAAAGCTGTTGCATTTCACGCTAAATTTAAAATTAACAGGTTTTTCGCCACATTAACTCGTCTAGAAGCTTTTGAATATTGTTTTATCGAAATGTTTGTTATATTTTCAGATAAACATACGAACGCAAACAAACATAATACACGACGAAAAGAAAATCCCTTGTTTTGATTTGATCATAAATTCATGATGTCACGACATGAATCCCCAAGGGAGGGTCCAAGGTTTTTCCTAGTGTGGACTGTGAAGTGCTAGTTACAGTCCACACTCGTACACCCACGATTCACCAATGACTATATATGGACTTACAGTGCAGAAACACGCTGACTGTACACAAATTCATGAGGACCTCCAGATTAGTGGTAAAGTACTCGAACTACTAGACCCCAGCGGCAGTCTTACAGTTTTCACTTTAAATGAAGTTTATAAAATAATCGTATCGTTAAATAATAGTAGTCTTAGTGTATAGAGCGAAAAGAGATTTGTTATTTCCTAAAGCGTTACTGAGGAGCCCGAATGCTAGCGAGGGCATTAAAAAAACGGGGGAAATGATAAATCACGTTTCGGATTTTGTTCATAGATATCATAATAATATTATTGTAATACACTAGAACCATCAAGAGTGGCGAAATCTTGAAAAGGCTTCGCTCAGCAATGGATGAAGACAGGATGATGGATGGAATATTAAAAGTGACGTTTGAACACGCTATTTTCGTTAATAATGATAACAAAAATGAGGCAGTTGAAAAAAAAAACAGAAGTACCCATCTTTAGTGAAACTTCGCATAAACAATACAAAACTGCCAACTACAAACATCTTCCTAGAACTAAATCATTCGTACACTCCTTACTTAACATAAAGTAATCCCAAACTACAAATAAATCAAACAACTTTACAACTTACAAGTCAATAATCACTTTACAAGGGTTACCCGAACTGTCAGACAGAGGCTCTTAGTTCTGTCGCAAGAAAATTTGTTAACCCTTTAACTCACAACAAATCTGCTTGCAACAAGGACAAGTTGCAACAAATAACTGTAACTCAGTCAGTTCTGCGCTAATTCTGTATTAATGTTCCTTCTGGACCGGTGGGGGGCTGTGTGAGGGACGAGAGAGAGCGAGTGGGGGCTGTCTGATGGACGAGAGAGAGCGAGTGGGGGCTGTGTGAGGGACGAGAGAGAGCGAGTGGAGGCTGTCTGAGGGACGAGAGAGAGCGAGTGGGGGCTGTCTCAGGGACGAGAGAGAGCGAGTGGGGGCTGTGTGCATTCGAACACATCCTGCTTGTATGGATATGGAAACTGTTGAAGGATTTTTTTATCCTACAATACAAACTCTTAGACATGGAGGTTAAAAGCTATGAGACTAGAGTAAATTTATACGATTTTTGAGATATTTTTCACTCTTAACTTTACCATAAATATTATTTGAAACATTTTTTCTAGATATTTATTATAAATGCCTACTTAATAAAAGTGGAACAAAATTAATCTACATGAAAACTACTTCTGTGTTTAGATAGATGAGTGAGTTAGATAGATTGCTGTAATTAATGTGATTTCCACAAAAAAAAAAACTTTTCTTACCCGTTATTTTTGTCGATGTTCGAGCTTTAAAGCACCAGAAGCGATTTACTCCATCCAATATTTATTTGGTTGGTGAAGAAACATTGGAATCAAGTTATCGCTCGTCGTCATCTGTAACTTAACCAGCAGCAGTCCAGCTGAGTAACAGATAGCGGTAACTTAGCGTTAACTTAAAGCAACTTGAGCTTCTGAATACAATTGTTTGGGACAAAAACTAGGGGCGGTTTTCATTAGTAGTTATCCGTGCTTTATACAGCGCATAGCTGTCGCAGATTACGATGAGGTTTGTTTATGTACTGGTAAATGTAAATAAGTAACAGCAATGTGCGGTGACGGCTCATGTATGTACATAATAGTAGTTTATGCTACACGGGCGCAAAGGAATAAATTACGAGGACGAGTAATTTATTGCTCTTACGCCCGTGTATCATACTACGTTTTTCAATGCATAGTGTGAGGAAATAAAACAAATATAATTTTGTAAACTTTAAATTGTAATTGGCTCAAAAGGACTGTATCCAGAGCCGTTAGACAGTGGAAAAAAAGTATGACATTTATGGTACATAGGAAAGGCTGCAGGTTAGCCAACCATTGTAAATACACAAAAAAAAAAATAATAATAAAGCCCTAGGGCAAAATAATCGACTTTCTGTTCGGTTTTGATGCATAAAAAGTGGGCCTTTACGAGCACTTGCATTGAAATATATCTTCCTTATGTTCACAGGACATATAGGTTGCACAAAACATCTGACTTTTACACCGCGAATTATTTATATTTAATTTATTAATATATATTATTCATAACTAGCCCTTTGCTCGCGGTTCCGCTCGTGTTTATTCAATCTCTGCCTCGTTTTCGGCTTGGGTGTTTTTTATTAACACCCCTTATAACCTGTATATTGACAGAGTCACTAAGAAAACCGCATCCAAATCCGTTGAATGGTTCTCGAAACATACATCAACAGACAGACAGTAAGACAAAAATTCTTTAAATGGTTTATTTGGCTTCGGTACAATACTGAAATGCCATTTTAAAAATATTTAATATAAAGGCATCGTTTTTTCCTACTTCATTATTGGTATAAATATATATAAATAAAAAGTATCGTAAGTTGATCAATTCACCAGGTAGTTTATAATTTCGCGGCAGGTTTTTTCATGGTAATTTATAAACTAACCTAACCTAGTAAATTGATCAACTTACATTTGACATACGAGTATGTACATAATATATAGTCTGGAAACGCCTGATAAAAGTCTACTTCTGAAGCAATGCATTTGTCGTGACAGAGGCTATAGTAACACTTATTTATGAAAATTTCACCTGACTACCTAAAATGGCTGAAGCTGTAGACCACTGTGAAAGACAGACGGACGGACAGACAGACCGTGGAGGCTTAGTAATAGGGTCACGTTTGGCACCCTTCGGTTACGGAACCCTAATTGATTCATCAAAATCCGCGCAGTATATTTTCAGTTGTTATTTGTTTTCCAGACGTCTGCAATTTTCAGCTCATCTCGAATTCATGACCTCGATTATAAGAGTTAAGTGTTCGTTAGCGTTGGTATTTGTATGCGGCTTGCATACAAATTAGATGGATTTTATAGAGTTGGTAAAAGGAAATTGGGCATCGACCTGCAACACTACAAATACCTACTCACTTTGTCAAGGTACCTGTGCCAAGCAAATTGTATAATCTGATGGATAAAATCCGAAACGAAGATATCCGTCAGAGATCGAAAGTAACCGACATAGCCTGCCGAATCAGTAAGTTGAAGTGGCAGTGGACTGGTCATATTTGTCGCCTACGTGATGAACGTTGGGGCCGTAAGGTATTGGAATGGAGACCACGTACAGCAAAGCGCAGCATAGGCCGCCCTCCTGCCCGCAGGAATGACGATCTGAAGGACGTTGCGGGTGGCGGCTGGATGAGGATGACTGAGAACCGCCAAGAGTGGCGTAATATGGGGGAGGCGTCCAGCAGTGGACGACTACGGCACACCCCCGTCACTTCATAGTCAAGGCTCAAGTTATTTACCTACACTCTTACGCGCGCATCTGGCTTGTCCGCACACGCTTGTGTGTGTGCGTGAGCTAGTCTAGGGCTGGCAGCAATCGTGTGAGCGTCGTCGCCCGAGAGGGACACAATATAAGTCAGCAACTTATGTGATTCTCTTCCTAAATTTTAGCGTAGTCCAATTTCTGGTTCCCCGTGGATTAATCAGTATTAAAAAAATATATGTATACAACGTGTAACGGAAAGGTGTAACCATATTTAAAGAGGTAATTTAGGGAATAGTACTAATGCTATTGGCATTTGTATTAACTCCAAAATCAAGGTTAAATTATATATATATACAAGGTTAAATTCAATTCAAATTCAAATTTGAAACATATGTAGAACATGTCCATATGAATAACTTTTTTTAATAGGATAGTGAAAAATTCTTAAAATTCGTTTTCACCTTTCCATACTGGACGAGTCAGCTGATCGGAGCAATTTGTACAGGAGGAAGTGAAAAAAAGTTAAGAATTTCGCTTAGCTCCCATACAAACAGTTGTCCATATAGACTAGTACTACCTTTGTTTTGAGTTTCGCCAAATAATGTTATATGTATATAAATCGTTACGACCTGAATGCCCCGGGGGGTGTCGGATGTGTTCCGAGTGTGAACTTTGAAATGCAAGTCACAGTCCACCCACACTCGGTAAACCCGCGTTTCACCTGCAAATATTACGTCCTAACGTGATGGGTGGTGAGCCCTATCATCGTTCTTCGGGCACAAATACACTCTTTTTAGGGCATGCAGGTTTCCTTACTATGTTTTCCTTCACTGTTCACAAGTGGTAAGTACCTATTAGCAAATACTATGCACATTATGTAAATTCCGAAGAACTCATTGGTGCATGCCCGACCGGAGATCGAACCTTAATCTCAAGATTAAGAGGCCAGCGTTCTACCCCTGAGTTACCGCTACTTTTTCGTTACTTTAAAAGTAAATATATATATATATATATATATATATATATAGTATGCCTAAGCTAAGTAGGTACCTCTATAGTTTCGTATGCATAAATGATCATCATATAATTAACAACTACTCAAACATGAACTTTGGAAAAAAAATGAAAACTTGTCAAAACATGGAAAGTTATAAATACTGATTTTATTGTTCCAAATGCGTTACTGAACGAAATTCTAAGGTTTGATCACGCAATTCTAATTTTTGAAAAAAAGTTTTCCAGGTATCCATAAACACTGCAATAACGCACCATAGTGATTAAAAATCAGTATCGTGATAAAACTTTGTAACAAAACACGCGCGCAGCAAACGAGTGGTAATCGAGCTCTGCCTGACTCCAGATTTCCACTAACTTGCGGGGGACCGCGGGGGACGTTAAATTCGCGCGGGGAGGAGAGTGTCGCTTCTTTACGTAGTAATACTTTATATTCTCTGACTACGGGCTGATGGATGGATGGAAATTGTATAATTCGTCAGTTCACAAACGGGAGTTTAGAAGCGCTCTCGCTGTTTTGTGATTTGCTGAAGTAAAATTCTAAATTGATTAAAAATCGAATGTCTTTCACAAAAATTTAAAAATAGGGGCAACGACAAGCGGAGTGGAGCGAGGAGGAGCGTGTTAGATTTACATATAAATACATATTGGAAGCCGAGTGAAGCGGGGCGGAGCTAGACGACCCTCAATAGTTCTAGCAGAATTACGATATGCTTAGGCAAATTTAAAAATGCCAAATTCTACGATATGACGACGTAGACGCAAATTGCAAAACAGCGAGCGTTTAGAAACTGATGACGCCGTTTGATAAACTGACGAATTTTACTATTGGTCTGCGACATAAATAGGTATTACGTATAATACATGCATGTTTGACATTTATCCCGTCTACAACGATCTGTTGGACTTGAAGACTTTTCAATGTAATTTCTGAAAACATTCGAATTCTATGAAAATATGCATTACATTTGACAGATATTCAAACACTTTTGGAGCTGTTATAAATGCGCGACATGGCGGGAGTGCGGGCGAGTACATACATGTTCTTATACATACATATATGGTCTTATATTCGTAACTACTAGTGGAAGAGCAGAATGGGTTGTAAATAAACGAATATTGATCATGTTTACAAGATTTTGAAGCTGCTTAGGTAGTTACTACGATCCAAGCACACCTTTTTCACTTCTTCGACATTCATGGACTCGACTCGATGTTTCTTTCATTTTAAACTGTAAAAGAAATATTACAGAGTGAGTTGTTATACCTACCTGTAAAAGTGTTGTAGTTTGAAATAAAATATTGATAACTATTGTAATATTCTCAAAATCGGTAAATATTGGTTTATGCTGTAGTGTGTAATGATGATATTCAACTACGAGTTGGGTGATAAAAAAGAATTCAATATTTACCAAAGATTTCAAAAAGTAAAGATAAGCCCTTACCGTACTATGACAACACCAAAATGTTTCCACCTTTAAATGGGTGACGCTCACACGTTTGGAATCAGTGCTCATCTGAACACAGTGATAGTTGGACGCCTTAATGAATTTTTACGCCAAAAGGGTCTCATTTTGCCTTCGTGTGCATTTTTAAAGTGCACTAACATTTCAAGAAATATTAATAAAGCCAAAAGTGTGACATTTCACATTCAAAACAATTTCAAAAGCAATGCAATAGATTTTAGGTGTCCAGGCTCATCTAAACTTTTGAAATCTTTGATATTTACGGCCTCGTTACAAAAATGTTAAAACGATGTCGTTATAGTCATCACACGTACATAAATAGTTATTTCATTTTTACATCCACGTTTTAAGTGCGGCGAACGTTCGTAAAAACTAATATTAAATTTTCACATAAAATCGCTGTAAAAAAACGGAACGTTTCATTAAAATCTGCGGCGGGATGTTTTTATTGGAACGTAGCGTATGAAGATAGGCTTTTAAAAAAATATGCTGTAACTTCCTCTATTTTTCTAAAATTAACCACGCGGTTTTTTATTTTCCTTGATGCTTGTTTGCTTCCATTATGGATTCTTTTATATATAAACTCTTTAATTTACGAGTAAAAAAGCAGCGACAGATCAGTTGGTTAGGACTTTCAATCTTGAGGGCTACGTTCGAATACTTTCGTTTGAGCATGCACTCATAAGTTTTTGTATATAATAACATACGTACATATAAACATACTTTCCACTCGCTGGACGTGTTAGGTAAACCTGCATGCCCTAAAAAGTGTGTATTTGTGCCCGACGTACGATGATAAAGATGGGACGTAAAATTCGTCGGTGAAAAGAGGGTGTACAAGTGTTGACTGATTTATTGCTCTGACACCCTTTTGGAGTATATATCTTGATAATATATATATTTTCTTAAATTAAAAACTTTATGCAAATCCATTTTCAATATACCCTCACATAAAACCTGATGTAGAAAGCACCAGCACCGAATTCTAGGAAGGAAATCCAGGCAAAGAACGAGCAGCGTGTTCTCATTGCTCCAAGAATAAATTGAGCTAGCGAAATGACGCTACCCTCATCGTATTCTTAGCTAGATGGCACTGTTCCCGCCAGAACACAGCTCTGTTGTCCTAGAAATTTCCCCTAGCAAGCTTCTTTCCCAGCTGATCATAGAGGTAAAATGAAATTTAAAATCAAAATGACAGCTTGCCGAATTCCGCGCGGAAAAAACAAACAAGTTCTGTACTATTTCTTCCATTTTTAGGTAAGAAACGTCAGCTTCAGACTGGAATTACTGTTTTAATGACTGGTTCGAAATAATGCAAAAGTGCATTAATTGTAACGGAGAATATTTCGAAAAACAATAAAACATAGTTTAAGTATGCCCTGTTAATAGTTTTTTTTATTCCCGATCATTTCGGTATGCCCCTCGTAAATCTTCCATATTTTCAAAAACTTTCTCATTTCTATGCTAGTTACACCACTGGATTCACACTTCTTCTCTTGCCATACCTGCCATGAGATTTTTATTATCAAACATAAGAGAAAAGCCAAAACCCAATCAAGCGAAAACACATCACCAATCGTGCCTTTGCAGTCAATTTTTGGCTGCACAAAAAGAAGTACAAGGCTTTGTTTACTTTATTTCCAGCATTATTTATTTATTTATACATCACTGTAATAGTTAATAGCGTAAATAGATAATTTAGACAGAGAATCTCGTCAACCCCGTTCGTAAATCGGTTACTGCATTACTCTTTAAAATCTTTACTCCCATAATTTTCATTATTTTTCTTTTAAAAGCAAGTTTACGTCCATACGACCTTGTATGCAAATTGAGAAATAAGGGAAAGGATTTGTCAATCACTTGGGTCTTACTGTCCAGGGTACGCTAGGCGTATTTGCAGTAATCAATGTTTGTGTCTCAGTACGCCACAAGGGAAGACTCCTCTCATACACCCCATGTTCTGTAAGTGACACAAGTCTGATTCAAATAAATAGAAACAATGATCAGCTGGGATGCCCCTCGCTCCTCTAATTAATTACCCCGGAGCATTTTCTCCGTCGATTTAACTTGTAAACTAGACGATATTTCCGTATGCGATCCGAATGCGAATCCTCCTAATGAATTTATTCGGCAAATGCATTTGCTTCTCTTGCCTGCTAACTAAGGAAACTTGATTGGAAGTGTTGTGTTGTGAGTGGTCTGAAAAAATACGTAAGTTACTTGTTTGCATTATAATGCAAAAAATAGCAGAATTATTCTTTAATCCCCGCTTGCAATATATTTTATTTCGGCCCAATAATTTTGTTTTCTGTATAATGTTTAGTGGTCATCCATTTTTATCACAGGTCAATATAAGTTATATGTATGTTAAACGTTCCTCTTGAGGTTCCATGGAAATAGTGAAAACCACACCAAATTCCGTCAAGTGGTATATTTATTTCTTACTTACTAAAGGTACAATTGTACTAAAAAGAAATTGTACTACTTTTTAAAAGCGCTTTTAAAAAATATTTATAATTTTCTTATATCAAAAATATAAATTCCTATAGCTTTCGGTGAATCCTTGTAATCCATGTAAATGTCTAAAAATGGAAGTTTTTTTCCAGTTTCTGTTGGTCCCTGATACCTCAGAATTGTCCACAGTAGGTACTTAAATATATCCAAATTTTGTTCAACATAAAATTATCCCAACTAACACCAAAAAATAATATAAAAATAAAGTTGCAAACAAATCTTGTTTTTCCTTGTACCTTATTATACCCATGTAATACAAGTGTCTCTGTGCGCATTATAAGTATGTAATAATAAGAGAATAGGATTAACAGATTTGAATACAATTTGCATCATTACATAGAGGAGGCAGGTTGTAAATCATGTCTTTTTAGGGTTCCGTACCCAAAGGGTAACCAACGGGACCCTATTACTAAGACTCCGCTCTCCGTCTCGTCTGTCCGTCTGTCACCAGGCTGTATCTCATGAACTGTGATAGTTAGACAGTTGAAATTTTCACAGATGATGTAGGTATTTCTGTTGCCGCTATAACAACAAATAGTAAAAAACAGAATAAACTAAATATTTAAGGGGGCTCCCATACCACAAACATGATTATTTTTGTGCGCGAGTCCGACTCGCACTTGGCCAGTTTTTGGGTATTTCGTATGCTTCATTTAGTACGCTATGATTATCAGAAATGAAGTTGTGACCATAGGCATTCTTTACAGAATCAAGTTGCAAAAAAAATGGCCGACGGCAAAGTCCTATTCTAGTAAATACATGAAAAAATCCAAACATTTCCAAAACTAGCGTCCAAGCAGATTTTATTTGCCGTTCAAAAAGCTCGCAGCGAACTAAGTCCATATCAGCACATGTTACCCAATCTCAATACAAGTGTATTTGAGAAGTTTCAGAGTTAGGAACTTTCGTCGGGTCGTGCACTGAATTTTAGCAGAATCGTCCCAACCCAAACATATGGGTCGTTCGGCGCTTATAAATTCACGTGGACACTGTTTCGAAAACATTATTATAAGATTCTTAGTTAATATTTTCATAATAGATTTTTTAATTACGTCTACGTCTATTGTTCTTCTGCCATAGTAATTTATTTCCTTTTTTTTTTGATGTAATATTGTATATGTTAGCTGCACTATCGCATTGACCTAGCTGTTAAGATAGTGTAATGTAGTTAATAAATAAATAAATAAATAAATAAAAATAATAAGTTGTAGTTTTAGTTTATATATTTAACATCTTGAATTAAAAACACTTGTACTTATAGTTTCACTTTATTAATGTTAACTCCCAACCGGTTTCGGATTTTACTCCATTTTCAAGGGAAGATGTTAATTAAAATATTTCACTGACTCCAGGCACTAGCTCTGAGCAACATAAACAATGATAATGTTGACAGAAAAAATACAAATGTTTTTAATTCAAGATGTGTTTCAAGTTTCACCAAGTGCCGACAATTGTAAGTATAAAATTTACATATTTAAGTTTTATGGTAATACGAGTGTAAAAACGTTTGAAAATACTTATCCTGAATAAGAATAAAAAAAAATTAAAGTTTAGCCGGTTACTTCCAGGAATACCAACATAGCGATATGTAAAACTCATTATTATATTTTCATTTTATTTAAGTGTATTTTTTTTTATAAAATTTAAGTTTACCCAACCTTTATTATTTCCCTGCATATTTCCCCATATTATTTTTTATGACATAAAACTATTACCTATACTGTTCACGCTAAAAAGCGTGACGTCAGCGCATGCGCAGAAAGGGTGACTCGCGACGGAATCGAGTCCTGCGCTGACCGCCGCTCGCTCGGTCTGTTCGGATCGACGAGCCTCTCAAGGCGCACGCGCGCGCGCCCGCGCAGCCGACAGCTCTAAACAATAGACATTCGCGTCAGCACAAACAATATCGCGTACCTAAAGTGTAGTGTTAATACAAGTGCTGTGTACATCACTCAAACCAGGACATTCAATACATCCCTGCACAGACGCCAGCTCAACTAGCCAACAAGAAGGCTCAGCACGTCACCGCATCTCCCGTCGGCCCGTCCACAGACATCATCAAAGGTCAGTCAGTTTACCCACAATCTTTTTCTTCTCTCATGTCAACCCATCCATCCTCTTTCATCATCTCTGCATTTCCTGTAGCCAGCGGCTACATTTTGGTCCTTCGGCCGGATCGAATTCTGGTCCTTACAGTCCATTTTCACAATTTTGGCCCTTCAAACCGTTACTGAACCAGCCCCCGTCGATTTGTTACAGTCCATTTTCAATCCAAGAAAATTTTTGGTTTATATCAGCCCCCGTCGATTTACAGTCCATTTTCACCCGGTTACATATTTTGCCCCCTTTCCCGGCAAAAAAAAAAAATATTTTGTGGTCTCGAATACCTATTGCGGGTAGGTAATTGGAACCGCCGCCTGGAAAATTCCATTTATCGGTATATAACCGGCCCCCCCCCCCCGCCCCTTTACAGAATAACTCATTTTCATCACGGTTGTAATTATTGTTCAGCTCAGATAATATAATTATATCCATTCGGCCCAATTGTTTATTACAGTCCACTATATTTCTTTATTAAACCCCCCCCGTCACTTCCAGGGATTAATTATCAGCCCTTATAAACCCCATACGTAAAATTAATTAAACTCAAAGTCAGCATTTTGCTCAACATTTTTTACATGTAATTCCCGACCCAATCTTTTCAAATGTTCTCGAAGTGATTCAACTTTGCTCGTAAATACATAGTTCACATTTTAGTTTCATATCGTGTTACAACGTTTTGAGTACCTACACTTCACTTTGTTTTCTATCGCGCGAAGAGGTGCAAATCTACCCACTGTCAAAGATAGTTCTCGTATCTTGCGAGATATTTTTTGTGAGAGTATAAATTCGCTTTATTTCGTGCATATACATACGTATTACGTATATTACTAAAGCGTGATTTCATCATTAGTTTGTCCGCTCATTTAGATCCGATTTCGGCTAGGTATTTTATTATATAAATAGAATAGCATTTAGCTTCGTGTAAGCGGGAAGTAGCATAATAACATAAGAGTGAACAAGCCTTGTCGATTGTAATCTTGTAATCACGGTAATCTTGTGTTGCAGTAATATATTGCCGAACAGTTTTATCCTGATATTGTCTGCTTTTTATAGTAAATTTTTTTTTTGTTTTTTCATCTCATCTCTGCTTTTATTGTTTATGGTACACATATAGGGTGTTCCAAGTTGGTGTATCAGCTCATATACAGGTTGTTTAAAAAAAAAAATATTTTTTTTTTTCTCTCTGTCGTGTTTATTTTCCGTGTTCCGTTTGAACATAGCCTTTGTTATTTCGGCCCGCGCAAGTTACAAGCTATCCGCACGTTGGAGTTGGTAGCGCTCAAGTTTTTAATAACTCATTTTCACATATAGTCACACTCATCACACATTCAATCAGCACATACACACTCAACTCATTTTCACTCACACATTCAATCAGCACATACACACTCAGCTCATTTTCACTCACACATTCAATCAGCACATACACACTCAGCTCATTTTCACTCACACATTCAATCAGCACATATAGACACACTCAGCTCATTTTCACTCACACATTCACTCATCAGATACACATTCAGCTCATTTTCACTCTATGAAACCAGCACTCAGTCATCACACACACACTCATCACATACACACTCAGTTCATTTTCACTCAATGACTCCAGCTCCAACAGAGAATTCTTGTAACTCCGCACAACGTGTAGTGAACGTCACTAACACACCAATAATAGCAGACGTACATGGTCAATTTCACTCAGCACGAGCCCTGTTAGGTTTTATCTCACGTCGCGGTACTCCAGTTCTCATTCGCTCAGACTGCGGCACAAACTATGATGCAATCACTCACAAGCTCGCGAATCAGCACATAACTTGGTTCGGCGCTCTGCACGAAATAATACTCAACTCAAGAACCCTCTGCCCGATTTCATCCGACCCTACGGACTTTGAACCTCTCACGGCCGGACATTTCATTATTGGTCGTCCGCTCACCGCTCTACCTGAGCAGTCTTTTGACGACAGACCCATATCTGCTCTTAAACGGTTTCAACTCATTCAAGCGCTCTCTCAGCGTTTTTTGACTCTCTGGTCCAGATCCTACCTCCATACCCTGCAAACCCGCTCCAAATAGCTCTCCCCTTCTTCCCCTCCTCAAGTGGGTGAACTGGTCCTCATCAAAGAGGATGACCTGCCTCCGCTCCAATGGAAGTTGGGGAGAATTCTCCGCACAATGCCTGGCAAGGATGGAGTGATCCAAGTTGTGGATCTGGACACAGCCCATGGAGCCGCAGCCCCGGCCCCCCCAGGATGTTCACGCTAAAAAGCGTGACGTCAGCGCATGCGCAGAAAGGGTGACTCGCGACGGAATCGAGTCCTGCGCTGACCGCCGCTCGCTCGGTCTGTTCGGATCGACGAGCCTCTCAAGGCGCACGCGCGCGCGCCCGCGCAGCCGACAGCTCTAAACAATAGACATTCGCGTCAGCACAAACAATATCGCGTACCTAAAGTGTAGTGTTAATACAAGTGCTGTGTACATCACTCAAACCAGGACATTCAATACATCCCTGCACAGACGCCAGCTCAACTAGCCAACAAGAAGGCTCAGCACGTCACCGCATCTCCCGTCGGCCCGTCCACAGACATCATCAAAGGTCAGTCAGTTTACCCACAATCTTTTTCTTCTCTCATGTCAACCCATCCATCCTCTTTCATCATCTCTGCATTTCCTGTAGCCAGCGGCTACATATACACATACATTTTTTAATTACTTATATTACATAAAACTGACCTGTAATAAGTGTATCTGTTATATCTACATTACATAAATAAATATATTTCATTTCATATATTTCATACTTCATTTCACTCTAGTCCACAGAGTGCTTATTTAAACGAAGTCAATGCTATACCCTAGAGGGCGCTAAAATAAAACACTAGTTTAAAATAACCAACTTTGCGTACGCTAAAAATACTTTCTACTCTGGGAGTTAAATATTATCAAAAACACATTTTCTAGAAAGAGATGATCTTAGTTTAAATTAACCTGTGAGAAAGCGCTATGAGCGTTTAGCTTACGCAAAATTGATTATGTATATTTTCGATAAGGAGGGGTTTTCAAAGTCAAATTAAAAAAGAAAAAGTAGTACCGAACGACTCAATAGATGGCGCAGCCTGTACTAATAGTGTCAAAAAATGTCTTCCTGGCAACACTAGTTTCTTTTGATTTTGACACTTCGTCTTTGCTTCGTTCTTTTTTGTGGTCAATCCATGCCTCACATGTATTATTGCTAAGATCTATTCTTTTTTCCGTAATTAATTCTTAGGGAAACTGTCCTATATTTTTACAATTAGCTACAACGATGGGCTGACCATGTTAAAAGTTGAATGACACACCAAGCTATTTTGTTAACGTAAACAATATAGATAGAAAACAACACAATATAAACACAACGAAATAGGAATGTCTTTATGAAGGTTGTTGTTGGATTTGACAATTGACTTGACAATTTTTATCTTGCTGCCCACAGATTAAAAAATAATCTAAGATTTTTGACACTTGAAAGCAGGGTAACGCCATCTATGTTTACTTCTGAAAGCTTGATCAAGGTCAGTCTGGAAAACCGCTCATTTCATTGTTTTTTATGTTTATTTGTATTGCAATATTCATAAACCAAGTTAACACTCAAGTATCATATTTTAATCAAATTGTATTTTTTTGCTTTCAGCTACCAAATATGTGGTAACTGATGTTAAACTTAGTTCGTGGGTATGACCATAGACGTCTATGGTATGACATACAAAATGGACGACAGTCATCGAGCTCGAGATCTCCAATTTTTTTCGTGGCGAAGAGATCCTACTGATTAAGATTTGTTATCAGATTCTGAAAGCGACCGCTCTGTCATTCACAGCCCTTACAAAACTGATACAGAGCAATCTAATCAAGTACCAGAAGGAAATGGCGTGAGTGATTTGCTCGCGCGCGTCTCTCCATATAACTTTTTAGGGCGCGCCTCCTCACGGGTTAAGGCGAGGGTATTTAAAGGAATCTTTCCTGCTCTATTGCTTTCATTTTACAATCGAGTGTCCAGCTCAGCGGAAGTAGGCCGCTCAGAAAACTCGCGATTTTGAGGTGTTTTTATTAATTATTTTCGGATTAAAGGCATGGTTTTCAAAACTGCACTTTTAATTCACATTTTTTACTACGTTTATTGTCCGAAACCTAATATAACTCAAATTAAATGCGACCAAATAAGTGTTTAGGCGATCTTTGCGATTTTGGCCTAAATATTAAGATCAAAGAGAAAACAATGACATACATTATTTCAAAATTTAAAATTTAATTTGAAAAGAGACAAAATTGGGATAACTTATTCAAGTCCAAAGTTTTGTAAGTGTTCATCAGCTAGCCGTTTCCAAACAGTGGCGCAATTTTAAAAATGTAGGACTATCTACTAAAAGACGACGTGACGATTTTTTTTTAAATAACTACTTCGCGTACATTCAATAAAATTCAATAAATAAATTGTAATTGTAGATCAATAAGGGGCCGACCACACACACAGAGCCGCGTTCTGCGTTCTACGTTCCGCGGTCACAGTAATCTATACGACGACTGGGCAGAGACATATGTATACTACTAGACACGGTTTCGTTCCATTTGATCGTTGGATGACGCCCGCTTATCTTACTATCTCTTTTGCATGCGTAGAATTTGTATCTGCTACCCTGCTATCAGTGTAAGGCGGGCGTCTTCTAACGATCAAACTGAACGCAGCTCAAGGAATTCGCGCGCAATAAGGACCAAAGACAAAATAATTAGAGCCTTTGACTTAGAGAGAAATTACACTGTAATACGTCGTTGAAGCTACAACAGACAGAATTTAGTAAAACGTGTATTAGTAAATCAATTACTTAAATATCAGTTAGTGGAAATAATTGTAAATAGCCGATTCCAATTTGATTCCTGTTCGATTCCGATACGATTTAAAAAAATATAAAATTACGCCTTAACGCCAATTGAATGAATAAACTAAATATATGTTGTACCAACTGGAGTTTTAGGAAACCTATTCCTAGGCAACATCATTGGCTAAACTTTTCCATTTTGTCGGTCAAGATTTGAATCAACAATAAAAATAACTCCGTGGGATTCGATTGACGTTTCTTTTGGGTGGCCATGATTTTTGAGGATTTTATGAAAACCTTGAAGTGGTTTAATTAATAAAATTAAATGGAAATACTTATCATGAACTCAGATATTATTTTTTTACTCCCTATTAAATTATTGGGGTAAGATACAAAATCAATCTGTAGTTCGATGGACGCAGGCTTAGATTATGACACACAGACCGCGGCGGTCAAGGAGAACGCGCGTTCTGATTTTTTGAACCGCAGAACACGCTCTGTGTAGGCGGCCCCTAATACCTACTTTTGTAGGGATTCCTAGCAATTTCTAGTTTCGCAAAAATCTTGCGAAAATTCATACAAATGACTTAGTGAATTGGAGCGAAAGGAAGCACTTATCAGGTTAAAACTTGAGAAATCATCTGAAAAAATTTAAACATGAAATTAAAATAGTTTCTTAAAATAGGGTTCAGTGTAAAATAGCCCGAGAACCCACTGGAAGTTGGCTGCTTATGTGTTTTGAGATTAACTTTGTTTTTTAGTGCGCCTCGTTATGAGGCCCGTGCTTCATGCAAAATATCCCAAAAGACCTTGCGTATTTCGTTAATGGGTTCCGTCATTTCCTTTGAAGAAGTTTTGTTGCTATTATCCATTATAATTATAATCAAGTAACTTTAGAGGTTGTCTAAGAAAGTTTGGAAGAAACGTAAACAGAATTTATAATTATTTTTTCAATGCAAATGTTCGTAAAGGCCCACTTTTTATGCATCAAAACCGAGCAGAAAGTCGATTTTTTTTTTGCCCAAGGGCTTTATTATTATATTTTTTTTTATTTATTTACAATGGTTGGCTAACCTGCAACCTTTCCTGTGTACCATAAATTTTATACTTTTTTTTCCACTGTTTAACGGCTCTGGATACATTCCTTTTGAGCCAATAATAATTTAAAGTTCACAAGATTATATTTGTTTTATTTCTTCACACTATGCATTGAAAAACGTAGTATGATACACGGTCGTAAGAGCAATAAATAACTCGGTTACATTTAAAACACTCGCTACGCTCGTGTTTTAAATCGTCCTCGTGGTTTATTCCTTTTCGCCCTTGTAACATAAACTACTATTAACGTGATCACCATTTGAATAATTTTATTCTTTGTTCATTTTAGAGCGCATTAAAATATTTTGAAAGTAATTTAATAGGTAAAGTTAAGAAAAAGTCTTTGTTTGCAAAACTGAACATTTTCAGAAAATAAGAAAATAATAATGTTGTCTACTGCCATATTACAATAAAGTAATTACAACATCAGAAGCGGTTTTATAAGTACCTACATTGTTTGACCGATGTTATAATATAAACATTGATATAATATAATATTATCAAAATGTTACATTATAAAAGCCCAATTCTGCGCTCTGATGGACCAAATTTATTATAACACCGCTAGAGAACTACCGGTCTGTCTTAATTTTTTAAGCCACGTCCCCTTTCCTGTCCTACCTTCTGATTGGTCCCAGGTATAGGTATCATGACGAGTGTTCTTTTTCTAATTTTTCATGATTTTTTTTTTATTGTCTTAAGGCAATTACCATCGCCAAATTAGCAGCTCGATATTTGTCAGTACGAATATCAACGGAAACGACATTGAAATAACGTTTATATCAGCGCGCAATGCATAGTGGCTGTTAAAAACGCTCGCTGCGTCCTTGATAGGGCGAAATAGGAGAAAATTATACTTTTCACATGGACGTGATTGTTCGATTGAATAATCATATTTTACGTTTATAGCTATTAAGTTTATCTATTTATCAAAGCATAAATGAATTCAATCGGCCAAGCCATTTAGGAGCAGTAGGAAATTTAAGCCAAAAAACAGCATTCAGTTAAAAAAAAAATCACCTAGAAGTTTTGGTGGTATGAAAAAGAAAAATGTTGCATATGTTGTCTAAGAGTTGATAATTCATAATAAATTTTATCATTATTTTTGGTTTGGCCATAAAGAAGGAGTAGGCTTTAGAAAGTACCCATTTGGCAATAGTAAGGCCCTTGAGTAAAGTTTTGTGTGCAACTGTACATAATTAGACATGAGGATACTCGAGCAAAACTATTATTATTACGTACGAAACGAACGAACACTCGTATCTCAATTTCCCACATTATGGCACAGTTGCAAAAAATACTATTCTATCTTATACGCCCACAGAACTATTAATGTACGCCCTAAAATATATTATAATATTCATACAATTTCTTAATTTGTTTTGTTTTCATTTAGAAATAAATGATGTTACGTACAATCATATAAATAATTCTCATGTTGGATCTTCGCTACTGTTCGGCAAACATCGTATTTGCTTACGCTTTCTATACAATCCATGACAGATAGTGCACGTCCGGTCTGTTGTCTATGAATTTCTATATATCTGTGGCAAGTGGCAGATCTCTATTTAGATTTGCTTACCTGCCCCCCTATTCTGTATCTTAGGTTGCCAACTGGACAGGGTGCCTATTGTCAAAAACATAGATAAAAACTAAACTTTCAAAATTGCTTTTAGTGGGTATTGAACTATTTACGAACTGTGTCGTCACTTCAAGTGCGAACATATCCTTAGACAATCGGAATTCGATAGTATATCTATGTTTTTGATGATAGACACCCTGTCCAGAAGGCAACTAGAGATACATAATAGGCCCGCATGACTACTTATAGTATTTCAACTCGAACTTACCGCGCCTCGGAGAGTCGAGGCCGTTCCCCTGGCCCTGTACCCCGTGGGCGCGGTGAGCATGAGCTTGACGAACCATACCTCTAATGATAGCCCTGAAAGGGACGACCGACGACGCCGAGAATTCTCCAGACCGACATCTACTATTGATTTATGACAGCCCCTTAACGGCCCAAAATCATACGTTCTACTTTTTCTGAACCTTTTTGGAAGGCAAGTGCATCCTCACAATGTGGTCAATGCATTTTCGAATATCAAAAACCACCCTTTTGTCCAACTTATAAGAGCTAAGATACAGGTGTTGGATATGAAGTAAGTTTGCACTTATTTATTTTTTGTAAGGGCGTTGCCAAAAAAGCCTTTTCTGTAGAAACAGATAGTATTTCTGGGAAACTTTGAATGTGTTCTTGGAATTTTTTACGCAGCCCTGTTTTACCAGGCTTTGTTTGGTAATGTTTGTAAATTATAGATAAGACAGAATATATTTTAAAGTTGTTGTCTCTTTTTATTAGCTGACTTAAAATTAACTGACATAGTGTACTCAATCACTTAGAGTTAGCTGACATAGTATACTCAATCACTTATAGTTAACTGATATAGTATACTCAATCACTTATAGTTAACTGATATAGTATACTCAATCACTTAGAGACTCTAAGTTAGAGTTAACTGATATAGTATACTCAATCACTTAGAGACTCCAAGTTAGAGTTAACTGATATAGTATACTCAATCACTTAAAGTTAACTGACATAGTATACTCAATCACTTATAGTTAACTGATATAGTATACTCAATCACTTATAGTTAACTGATATAGTTTACTCAATCACTTATAGTTCACTGACATAGTATACTCAATCACATATAGTTAACTGACATAGTATACTCAATCACTTATAGTTAACTGATATAGTATACTCAATCACTTATAGTTAACTGATATAGTTTACTCAATCACTTATAGTTCACTGACATAGTATACTCAATCACATATAGTTAACTGACATAGTATACTCAATCACTCATAGTTAACTGACATAGTATACTCAATCACATATAGTTAACTGACATAGTATACTCAATCACATATAGTTAACTGACATAGTATACTCAATCACTTATAGTTAACTGACATAGTATACTCAATCACATATAGTTAACTGACATAGTATACTCAATCACATATAGTTAACTGACATAGTATACTCAATCACTTATAGTTAACTGACATAGTATACTCAATCACATATAGTTAACTGACATAGTATACTCAATCACTTAGAGTTAGCTGACATAGTATACTCAATCACTTATAGTTAACTGACATAGTATACTCAATCACTTAGAGTTAGCTGACATAGTATACTCAATCACTTAGAGTTAGCTGACATAGTATACTCAATCACTTATAGTTAGCTGACATAGTATACTCAATCACTTATAGTTAACTGATATAATATACTCAATCACTTATAGTTAACTGATATAGTATACTCAATCACTTAGAGTTAACTGACATAGTATACTCAATCATTTAGAGTTAACTGACATAGTATACTCAATCACTTAGAGTTAACTGACATAGTATACTCAATCATTTAGAGTTAACTGACATAGTATACTCAATCACTTAGAGTTAACTGACATAGTATACTCAATCATTTAGAGTTAACCGACATATTATACTCAATCACTTCTCACAAACAATGAAGAATATTATGAAATCTTTATTTAACAAATATTCCAGTAACCTAAAACGGTCCCCCAACATTACGACTATTGTCTAATTTGTAAACCATGCATGTGACATTAAGATTTGGACGAACAAAACCCTTTTCTCAATGAAACTGCGCACAAAATTTGTATGGTGCACGTCACACGTCGTGATATTATTTTTTTCCATGCACGTGGTCAGCCACCTCCCTATTAAGGACCGGTTCTGTCCACAAAAGACCCCAAGCCCCAAGTGTAGAGCACTGAGTGAAACCCTTAAGTAAATATTGGGGTATTGGTTCTCAACATTTATTTCTTATAAACTGCAAGAATCATTTTTGAACGAAAATTCACCTTTTTTTCAGTCCTTCAGTAACGACGCATTCTACCTACCTAACGAGCACAGCGTAGCAATTTAGGAAAATCTGTCAGCTTGATATAACCCGAATCAATAGACCTTGGGAATAAACATGGCGACCGTTCTATCCACCTCTCCACATGGAAATAGAGATAACATTCATGAATAAAATAAATAAATAAACATTAAAAAGCAGTCAAAGTGTATATTGTCGATCGCTCAAATTCCATACTGTGATGTAAAATATGTCATGTGTGCGTTTGGTTTGTGCTGACAGTACAGGAAGAGCGGGCGGCCATTTCTATTCCCAACTTAGAGCGTCTTATATGGTCCATATTCCCAAGGTCTATTGATTCCGGTAAAAGAGCTATCTATCTCTTCTTCCAAAATATTTAACGCT
The DNA here is from genome assembly GCA_934047225.1 of Ypsolopha sequella. Taxonomy (NCBI): domain Eukaryota; kingdom Metazoa; phylum Arthropoda; class Insecta; order Lepidoptera; family Ypsolophidae; genus Ypsolopha; species Ypsolopha sequella. Next base: position 1,560,754 of record OW204002.1, on the reverse strand, counting down.
TTTTTTGTATTTCACGCGGGAGAGTTTTTGCAGGCAATTGCGTTAATATCAGTTATCCGTCTAATATTGGTTTGACTTCCATGCTTTGTAGGCGAGCAGGCTTCATCCTAGGGTTTATCGACACTTTTCATCAGGCGCTTTAAGGCGATTACCGTCGCCAAATTAACAGCTCGATGTTTGTCTGTATGAATATCGACGGAAACGACATTGAAATAACGTTCAAATCAGTGAACAATGCGTGGTGGCTGTTACGACGCTTGCTGCGTCCTTGAAAGGGCAAAATAGGAGAAAATAATACTTTTCACATGGGCGTCATTGTTCGATTGAATAATTCTATGTTATATTTATAGCTATCAAGTTTATCTATTTATCAAAGCATAAATGAATTAAATCACCTAAGCCGCTTAGGAGCAGTAGGAAATTCAAGCCAAAAAAACACCATTCAGTTGAAACCATTTTTCATATAGAAGTTTTGGTGGTACGAAAAAGAAAAATGTTGCATATTATGTTGTCCTAGAGTTGATAATCCATAATACATTTTTTCAATATTTTTGGTTTGGCCATAAAAGAGGAGTAGGCTTTAGAAAGTACCCATTTGGCGATATTAAGGGCCTTAATGGCCCAGCGTAATCGCATTGTTGTGTTTAAAAACTGTCTGATATCCAAAGGTCTAGCATGCATAGATCATGTGTAGAATGTGAATATAGTCAACAGTTTGACAGTCACTGGTCTAGCACACATGTGTTGAATATTGTCACAAGCGTAGTGAATAAGTACAGTGTAATTATTGGTGCTTTATTTTTAATGGCCGCCCGGCATGCCATGTTGATTTTATGAAAAAACACCGATGTGATGGGGGCCATTATGATTTTAGGGCTAATGTTTAAATCGAGTGTCATTTTCTAAATTTATTTCGTATCTTGCTTGTCCGTGTCCAATGCCATTCTACGTTTTTTAGGTTATACAATTGTACCCTAAAACGATTTAGTATACTAACAAAAACTACATGAAAATAATATCAGTAGGTATATAGTTAGTCTATTTAGGGCTTAGAACGTCTCGATCATAAAATTCATAAATCATTGGTTCAAATAACGTAGGAGCACGTTTGAATTTAGTCTGTGTGCTTTGAAATGGGTCGGTCTATATTTGTGCTCAAATGAGATGTAATAGTCGTCGGTGCAACGTGGGTGTATGAGTGTGGACTGTAGCTTCGGAGACACCTCTAAAACCCCCTCGGTGCTTTATGTGTGGTTTCAATTTGCGCGAAGATCTTCTATCAGCTCCAAAACCAGGCAGCGCTGTGAGATTGACTGATTGATAAAAAAATAAGGGATAATAATAGGTCGACCATCTAAAAAATACTAGATGAGCAGCTAAATGATCAAGTTGATAGGTTAGGTTAGGTTTCAACATATTATTTTTGATGCCGATTTTTGTATTTTTTGATGGTCAGTTAATTAGAATCAGTAAATAAGTTATACTTAGTTATGAATTTATTACAGTCATAATTTAATGCTTTGTGTGTGATGTGTGTGTGTTTTTTTGTAGAAAATTAATACTTTTCGCTTTCACATACTTTTCACTTTCAAACTTTAATACATACCTGCTGTCAAAACAGGAGTTGTTCGGTGATTCAGACATTATATAAGTTTGTCCGATCATTATAATAGTATTTATTATAGTTTAACCAGACTGATTGGATTAGACAAGAATGTGTCTTTTTACGTACCTAATATTAAAAGTTTTGTTCAAATATATGCAATTTTCATAGAAAAATAATAGTCTGAATCCTTTGAAAAATAATAGCTTTCCTCTCTTTAACAGGACCAACAGACGTCTAATAGATATCATATCTCGCCTAGAATCTCCTAAGTTTAAACATTAAAGTCCTTGTTTACATCTGTCAACCACTGCATCACCTTTTTTAAATGATGTATTTCTTGTTTAAAACTGGATTCTGTTTGTACAAATAGCGTAAAAAAACCAGTTCTCAGAACCGAATCGTCAAAATCTACGCGCGTCTAAAATAGTCTCCCTCTCGCCCTTTCAAAGGACTCGCCTTTCTCAAACAGCTGATCTTCACGAACTATTCAATAACGCTCCAATCAAAACTCAACTCTATAACTTTATCGATAAATTCTCTTTTCACCTGTAGCAGATTTCAATTAGTCGTAAATTATGTGTGCTTATTTTTATTTTTTGCTCGACCATTCTTACTGCATAACCAGGCATGTTTATTTTTACCGATTCCCTCGCTTTCCCCTAAGAGTCCCTGTATGCATACTTATTCGGGAGGCAGGGTGGTCTATGAAGTTTCGTTTTACTTGTTTGAGTTTGCATGTGTGTGCGTTCTTTTTCATGGCTGGTCTTTCAAGTCCCACGAGAATGGGTCATTTTAGGAATAGCATAAATTTGATGCAGTTGTGATAGTCTTTATTGTGTAGCAGTAGAAATGAAATTGCCTTGGTTTGTGGGATAAATTATCAGTATTACGTCTAATGGATGACTGCGTGGTTCGAATAAATCGGTGGATTGTTTCGATTTGCTCGGGTCTGATGGTTAGAGGTGTATTTTGTATATTTTTGTGTCTGAGAACGGAAATGGGGGACTTGAAGCTTAGGGACTAGTTGGTGGTACGTGAAAAAGCTAATTCTACGCAAGTAGTTTTTCTAACTGGCAGCATAATTTATTAGAAAAAAAAAAACAACTCAGAGCTGAGAAATGGCAATGAACCAATTCTGAAGGCTTTAATTTTAGTTTTAGTGCTATCAAAACATACATTTTTCCAAAGTTATTTAGCTTCTGGGCATAACACTTAAGGACTATTTTGCAATTAAGAAAATTTTGTTTTGACAGCATTAAAACTAAAATTAAAGCCTTCAGAATTGACGTTAATGACCTTTGCCTGGATTTGAGATTTGTTCAAAACAAACAAATAGAAACAATATAATATTACAATTATCAAGCATAAAAACAAAACAATATCAAGGTAAAACAATGTGCTTCCTAAAGCAAGCATACAAATCTGTCACATAATGTGCATTGAATTTATTTCTTATACAAGCCCACAGCATTTATATTCTCTGCCCACAGTGTCAAAATTACCACCTGCGCCATCTAGTGAGCTCATGGTAGCCACCAACGACCTTGAGTCGACCTGTGCAGATACAAATATCGACAGAAACTACATTGAAATTACGTTCATACGAGCGCACTGCATCCGTCGCGTCGCGGGTCTCCGGATAGCGCAAAATAGGCGCTTAAAAATATATAAGAAAATTGTATCTAAAATTCTTCATAATAGTAGTTTATGCTACAAGGGCGAAAAGGAATAAATTATGAGGACGATTTAAAACACGAGCGTAGCGACTGGCAGTTGGCAACGTGTACACTTCAATTTATTTACAACTGGCTAACTGTAGCAACGTGTAGACTTCTATTTGTTTACAATTGGCAACAGTGGCAACGTGTAGACTTCTATTTGTTTACAATTGGCAACTGTGGCAACGTGTAGACTTCTATTCATTTACAACTGGCAACTGTGGCAACGTGTAGACTTCTATTTGTTTACAATTGGCAACAGTGGCAAAGCGTAGACTTCTATTTATTTACAACTGGCAACTATGGCAACGTGTAGACTTCTATTTATTTACAACTGGCAACGTGTAGACTTCTATTTATTTACAACTGGCAACTGTGGCAACGTGTAGACTTCTATTTATTAACAAATAGCAACTGTGGCAACGTGTAGACTTCTATTTATTTACAACTGGCAACTGTGGCAACGTGTAGACTTCTATTTTTAACAACTAGCAACTGTGGCAACGTGTAGACTTTTATTTATTTACAACTTGCAACTATGGCAAGGTGTAGACTTCTATTTATTTACAACTGGCAACTGTGGCAACGTGTAGACTTCTATTTTTAACAACTAGCAATTTTGGAAACGTGTAGACTTCTATTTATTTACAACTGGCAACTGTTGCAACGTGTAGACTTCTATTTATTTACAACTGGCAACTGTGGCAACGTGTAGACTTCTATTTATTAACAACTGGCAACTGTGGCAACGTGTAGACTTCTATTTATTAACAACTAGCAACTGTGGCAACGTGTAGACTTCTATTTATTAACAACTAGCAACTGTGGCAACGTGTAGACTTCTATTTATTTACATCGGGTAACATGCAGAACTATTATTTATCAGACGTAAACACAAAGATCCTTTTATGAACACGCCAGGATAAAATCTTGAGCATAACGATGCCCAATACAAATCACACCCAAGGGACGGACGGACGGACGGACGGCCTCAGGACCCGTCAAAATGATATAAAAATAAAATACACGGCCTCAGTGAGTCGACTTTTTGAATAAAAGAAAATAATACTGAATAGCGTCATGTAGGAGTTTATTTTGTAAATGCGCATCGTAAATGTGGACGTATAAAATATGGGACTTCAGCTCGGTCGGGATAGTGAGGTTCTGGTATATAGTTGTAATAAATTCCTGGAGTCAGTATTGTGATAAGTTTTTATGAATTATCCTTAACGGGACACCTGACGCTAGAACATCAACAACACCAGGTTTTCAAGGGTTCATTGGAAGAAACTAGGCCTCTCCTCATATTGAAGAAAATAGATTTGATTTATCGATCTGTTATCTAGGGATTACACCTATAAACAAGATTTTAGCATTAATACATTAAAAAAAAAAAAATGTTTTCCGCCCTCTTTTTTTTGGTTTTCAAACGTTCGTTTCAAAAACGCGGTTAAGAGATTGATTTTTTTTATTAAATAGGCAATGGAAATATGAAGGGATGTTATCTAAATCCAATATTTTTTCCCTACAAAATATTTCAGTATAAGCTAAAAACACACCAATTTGCTGTTCAAATTCAAAATTCAAATAGTTTATTTTGCAAAAAACTAAAATATATGTAATAAAATAATTAATGTAAATGAACTAGATTAAAGGTTTATTTAATTTATGTAGCAATATATATACGATTAAAATTATAGGTAAAATATATATTATACAAGGTGAAATCCAATCAACCGCCCGAACCCACACTGGAGACCCGGCCAGGGACCAGGAACAAGGTTCAATGATCACCAACAGAGCCCCCAGCACGAATCCAGGTGGCCGATCAAATCCCATCCTATATACTAATAAGGTTACATATATAAATACATGCCTACCTCCGCTGTTTCGCTGCGTAATTACATTACGCGTCCAAAAACAAGAGGCCAAAGAACCAACATATAATCGCCTCTATGAAAAGCAAACAAGGTCTTTGCCATTAGACTCATTGCGCTGGACGGATAATAAAAAAAGTTGCTAGGGTATGCCATCCTCTTAAGGGCTCCCAAGTCGTGGTCTTTAACAACTCCACATTTAGCAACACTTGACAAAGACAAGATGAGTTAACGTCATCGCCATAAGTTGAGGGTTAATAATGAAATAATTGTAACGTCCAAAAACAACTTTAACAATTATGCAAAAACAGATGTTGCATGATATTATGGTAGCTTCAAAATAATTGGATTTTCCATAGGTTTAAAGTAGTTTTAGGTTTTTTTTTGGAATTTCAAAATTCAAAGCCAAATTTACAACCATGGAAAATCCAATAATTTTGAAACTACCGTTATATTATTATTACTATATTTATATATAAAAATGACTGTCAAATAAGTGTATATTCTTTATTCGACTGACGACGACCACAAGTGGTTCGGGATATACAAAGTGAATTTGTGAACATCGTCCAAATTCATACTTGTGCCTTGGTAAGTGATCAGCATCATGAACCAATAATGATTTTTGTAAAATTCATAAAATGAAATTTCGACTCCCCATAGTGATTCACTCAGGACTGGGAGTGAATTGGTACTATGGGAAGTCGAAATGTCATTATACGAATTTCACAAAAATTGTTATCGATTCATGATGCTGATCACTCTTATCAAGTCTCCAGTATGAATTTGGATGATGATCAAAAAGTCACCTTGTATATCGAACCGTAAAATTTTTGTTTGAGATTTAATGCTTTAACTCAAATGGGGCATTTTACAAAGCAGACACCAATCTAATTAATATTTTTTTATCGAAAGTTCATGAGTTTTTTTTATAATTGTTAAGAATTGCTTAAAATTCTGAAAAACAACGATACTAGATACTTTTACAGTTATTTATTCCATCCGTTCACATGAAATAAAAAACTTTTTTTGTCATAATAGCAGGAAGGAGTAATTACCAGGTACCTATATGAATGGACTCACAATGTAAAGACCTCGCCACTTGTAAGTAAAATGAATGAGAATGGGAGAAACAGATGCTATATTCGTTGTGATAATTATTAAGTATGCGCTTGATTCATTCGTGATAATTAATTTTAAAAATAAATAAAAGTATGTTTTTCACTTTATAGAGTGTTCCGTAGCTCATAACAAAACGACGGAACCCTTATAGGGTAGATTTGTAGGGTAGGTATACCCTTATAGGGTAGGTATGTTGTCCGCCTTTCTAGACACAACAGCCCATTTTTTGACCCATTCTACAACTCAAACCCATTCATATAAAAAATCAGGCTTCTAATTATTTATTTTATTTATTAACGTACTTAATTACTTAATATAGTACACACATAAAACACTATAAAAAGATAGGTCAAATTAACATACATTAATATAAAATTAACTGAGTCAGTCTTCAAAATAAAGTAATTATTAGACTAGATTATGTAGATTTTCTGTAAGCAAACAATTAGTATTTATTTATGTCATAGAATATTTAGAAAAAATGGATCTTCGCGAAAATTCTAGGTTTTTTGCAAAGGTCCGGATTATTGGTAAATCTAAAAAGGGCCGCCTCGATCCGCTCCTCTTCGCTCGCTCGCTCGCATGCGTAAACCTCGCTCCTCTCGTAGTCGCACCTACTCGTATTTTTGACTTTTTGGTACAAAGCAACCAAGTTCTTTCCTACTTTCCAATTGCCTGGACTTTTGCAATCATCCTAGGATTTTCGCGTTGATTCCGTTTTTCTATTTATCCTGCCTCACCTGCCTGTGACATCTATACATGAGACTGATCCAACTCACTTCATAGCTACAACCTAAGTTTGGCAAGTCATGTCAGTCTTAAAAAAATTTAAACACATCTTGAACAAATTCATTAATTATACCAACTTTCACTATTTACATAAATAATTATGATGATTGGTACGAAAACCTCGGATTCCGAGTTTTCCATTCGCAACCAAAGGTAGAATTAAATGTACATACTCTGAGAGCACAAAAGTGTTTTATCAAAATTCAATCACTTGTATGTAAATAACATAACTATATTGTAATATGCTCTAAACCTATTTCCACACAAAAGTCGCTTCCACCATCGACCACACAAACAACACACCCCTACTTCTTGTATAGGTATGTTCTATAAACATGTGTGGTACGATATGTGTCTGTGTGCGTGAGAGAGGTAGTATCAGCTGTAGCCCGCATCCCATATGACTTCAAGGACGACTTGTGGAGTCCGTTTTTATAGGTTTTTGGGGTTCCGTAATGCAGTGGGTAAAAAATAAACCATAACATCCATTCTTTGAAAAAGTTTTTAGAATAAACTTACTCAAAAATAAGAAACTTTCATGATTTTGTTGAGAGTGATTGTATAAAGATTACAGATTTACTACAGATTATAGCATTTTCTTAGATAAGCCGTACTTTTTGTGTATTTTTTTAAATAATTAAAAGTAATAAATTATAATTGGAAAGAAATCATAATATCTAGGTTGTGTGTACACTGTACATGTATCACATTTTTACTCATTATGCAACTTTGAGCTAAATCAATGGCATTTACGGAGGTCTCAGTGTATAAATTGTAAGTACATTTTTTTTATTTATTTTTTAAAATCTTTTTGACTAAATAGCTTAGTACATTTTATATTAATAAAAAACCGACTTTTTGCTATTTTTCCACGAATCTGTCCCTCTCGCACTGAGAGTTTTTTTGCATAAGTATGGAGTAACAGGGACGCAAAAACTTTTACGTAGCGCCTTACATGGGATTTCGGTAAAGCATGTATACAATTTTTAATTGTCAATATTTTGTAATAGCTCAAAACCCTTGAGAATGCTTATAAGCGAAACCGGTTGGGTTTAGTTCAATAAAGATGAGAACTTAAAAACTAGCAAGACTATTTTTCTTTTAAGTGGCGCCTCCCTGTAGCATCGAAACAGTTTCCCCTCCGGCCAGAAGTCTGCACTGAGGAATACCTTTGAATGAATATATAATTATAATATAACTTAAAGTTTAAAACAATGTATGATAAGATTGATAAGTTCCACTAAGTGCCGGCAACAACCTCAGCAATCATTTTGCAGATCTGAGAAAACAACTTTGGTAACTCAATTTTCTGTTTACAAACATAGCTGTTCCATAATAATATGTTTAGGGTTATTTATAGTTTTAAACACGTTTCAGGAAGTCTAGCATAGCAGACCATATCGAGCAAGGCACTACGGAAAAATATCGACACTTTAAGAACTTGCATACCTACTTCAGTAAATAATATATTATTTTGATAAAATAGTATATTATTTTTGAAATCTTTTTCTAGGGATTTGTTAAAACAGAAACGCGATTAGAGAAATTCGGCTCGATAGAAATATTTATTCAAATGAGGTCTTTTTCGACACCAATTCTTCTGGTTGGATAATTTAGAATGACATATGGACTGCAATTATATTTTATTAGATGGGTTTTAACGATATCTAAGACCTGCTTAACCGAAATTTTGATAGCAGCTTTAGTACATTTTATATAAATAAAAAACCGACTTTTCGCTACTTTTCCACGAATCTGTCCCTCTCGCACTGAGGGTTTTTTCGCATATGGAGTAACAGGGACGCTAAAACATATCGCCTTAACCGCTCGATACATCAACATGTCTCTCCCTCTCGAAGTAGATCAACAGAGAGAGACCACTGTATCACGCGCTATCGAGCTCGATATGGTTTGTTATGCTAAACAGCAGATCCATTTTGTACAAACAAAGATTATTTCACAAGTAGAGTTATGAATGTTATGAGATTTACATTTACTTATAAGATTATAAATAAGTACAGAGAAGATACGTAGAATATCCCTACGACTGGTATTATAAATAGCCTTCTGCACCATACAAGAAATCAGCATAAGAAAGTTTTATTTTACAAAAAAGGTGCAGAGCCCTTTGCCCCCGAGCAAGACTCGCGCTTATAATAAAGTTTTGTTTTTACAAAACATGCCCCGGCGTGGTATTGCATAGTGCCGGTGTTGAAAGGAAGCGTGATGGAGGCAACTTTTTTTTTTGTTAACGGCCTGTTACTTGGCAGTTTTTAGAGTTTGGAGGAATAATGTAGATGAAAGAAAAAAAAATATTTGGGACTTGTAGGTATTTGACCCTGAATTTTGAATAGTCAGCAATAGTCTGCAATTATGTTGGGGTGCAAAAGTGATTGATAAAAGTAGACAGATTGATAATTTCGTTTATATCTCTCTCTGATATCAAATCGGGGATAGTGTTGTGATGAATTAATCAATTTTATTTATCATCCAATGTCACGTCAAGATGTTAGTTCTAAATAATTGTGTTTACAGTTTTAAAGTATTTTGCCCACGGTTTTGCGTTCAAGCCTTTTTTTTAATGAAAATCAACAAACAACATACAATTCCTAATGATTTATACATTATATAATGCATGTTTTCGCGTTTGTCAATTAACATATAAAATCGATATATTTTAATAAAATAAAATTTGTGTAATTAGTTAAGAAGTTAAGAAGTTGAACTGTATTGTGTATTTTTCATATTTGACACAAATATCACAATCATCGGGAAAAAATATCGGAAATATCACTAAAATTACGGAAAACGACATTTGGCGTTGGAACTAGCACGATCTATCTCCAAAATAATTTATTTTTTATGGAATAAAGAAATAAAAGTAGCTTTTCCCGATTTTATTATTTTTATTTGTCAGAACTGTTCCCGAGTATGGATTGTGAAATGTAAGTCATAATCCGCACTCGTACACCTTCTTTCACCAACGATTTTGGCGTTCCAGCGTGACAGAAGTTGAAGCAGCGATATCGCTGGGTTGAAGCTTATCGCGCCGTACTTCGGGCACAAATACACGCTTCTAAGGGCATGCAGGTTTACTTCACAGTGTTTTCTAACGGTGTAATGGACAAGCGAACATGGTGACGTCATTTCACGTTATAACTCAAATACGTAGAAAAAACACGAACAAATTAATAATTTACCTAAAATGTATAGTTGCTACATTACCATAGCTAACGTCGTTTATGGCTAGTACCTAAAAAAGTAATGTAGTTATACCTAGACAACATTCATATTCCTTTGAAAATAGTGCAGGTTAGTAATATCCGAAACCGGTTGGAATAGATAGAAACTGAAGTAGTTAGTTAAATAAGGGCCCTACCGATATATTTTGCATCAATAAAAATCAAGAAATAAGGCATTTAATTTAAAAACAAAAACAGTTCTTTATCTCTTCTGTAAAAAATCAAATTATAATACAGGGCCCTTCTTGAACTAACAAATTATAATACAGGGCCCTTCTTGAACTAACCGCTCCAATTGTCAAAATAAGTAGGTAGTGAAGCAAGTGCATATAATTTAAGATAATTTATCTAAATTGACCTATTTAACTCAAAAAACAGATAAAACAAGAATTCTAATTAACATAAACAACAGAATTCGTTTCTACAAACTTAAAGTATTCATTTATTTTCACGTAAAGGGCTGGTTATCACGATACTTAGGTTTTAAAGCCCTTTTAAGGTGAACATTTTTCTTCAGAGTTACCATAAAAACTATAACAATTAGTGTATGGTAATTATCAACTGATAAGGCGGCACGAAACCTGTTTTAAGTCTAAGTTATGCTCAGTTATGCTGCCGTACGTATCAGATATCTTTTTTATATTTTTTTATTTGAGGCTCTGTTTATAGCTGATGTAAAATATTATGAAATGCGGTTGAAAATGGCTATGCGTTTAATTTTATTTGAACGTTGTATCGCAGTTTTAATAATTTAAAAAAAAACACCAGTAAGTTTCTTTTTTTCATATTTATTTATTTGATTATATTTCCTTTATGATAGAACGAAAGGTTTTCATGCGATTTTTTTTCTGATCTTTCTATCTATCAATATCTTCGAGTATTTTCTGATCTTTCTATCTTTCAATATCTTTGAATATTTTCTGATCATTCATTATCTTTGAGTAATTTCATAAAACACTTGGTACTACATTACTTGTGACATTATACTGTATATTTTCAGGCTCGTACTATGTATCGAGACAGCTGCCTGTGCGACAAACAACTGCGGATCTACCGCGTAATTCTTATTTTCATCAACATCAACTTGAGATTGAAATTTGACGAGCGTGCGACGACGCCCGCCTAACATGCCATCTCTTTTGCACGCGTTCAATTTCGCATGCATTTGCTTCAAGTTAATACAAATGAGAATTACGCGGTAGAGCCCCTGGACGTTGTAACGTGTCTACGTTTGGGCACAAAATACGACGCAACTAAAAGTGTATTAGTATAAAGATTGTGCTTTACAAAACATATTCATAAAGCAACATCAAACGTAAATTATGATAAATACGTAATACGTTTAATTTACCGATTTTCAATAACAACTGAAGAACAATAGAAAAATATTGCGATCGGTTTTTGTGAAATCAGACTGCTTAGTTAAGAAAGAAGTTAAATTCATGATAATGTTATATAGCAAGCTCATGATGTAAATATATCATGTCATGAATTCATATATTTTGTTCTTAATTTTACATCTACAAGGCTCACTTACGCCTTCGTCCGCAAAAATACATTGAAAAATTACGCCAAGCGACATAATTAGTCCTTTTGATAGAGGCGATTATTGACCTATTTGTCTTGGACGGGTAATACTAATAATCATATAGCCAAATAAGAGCTTGGAGAGTTTTTAACTAATACTGAAATATTGTATATGGTCTATCTCCTAATCGCGTTCTTGTAAGAAACATTAAAATAATGTTGAAATCTTTCAAAACATACCTATTTTTTTTCACAGAAGTTTATAGGTATATATTAATAATAATAATTTTTGACATTTACTTTCACTGAATAAAATATCAACAAATCATATATGTTTCAAGTTAAGGAGAATCCTAATTTCTTCAAATGAATCATCCAAAGTCTGCCAATGCGCAAGTTCCAGGTCAAGTGGTGCAATGCAAGTGGACTGAAAAGGTGCAAGTCCTTAGGGAACTAGAAAAAAAACTACAGTTTTTGCTTTTTGTTCAAATAAATGATAAATCGTACCCTTTCCCTATTGTACGAGTACGTCTCCAACTAGACACAACAATTTAATACTCTTTACAACATACATCTCTACCCTTAGACCTACAATTCCAACAAAACAACACGTGTTTACTCACACATATGCACACAGCTGACTTCACGCTCATATTCATCCATCACACAGCCTTGTTACACACGCTTATGTGTGCGTTAGGATGTTGACTGCTCCTAACGTAATCAGAGGGCTTCAAAAAAGTGCACTAGAGATGTAGGGCTGCGGAAAAGAGAGAAAAATTGGTTTTTAACTATGTGGGAAAGAGTAAGAGATATTGAATTTTTTCGTTATCTACACGTTCGTTTTTCAAAAGCTCGACGGGAGGCAAGGTGCACTCTGCTCGATTTTTAATTTCGACCTGACTGATATGTGTCGTTCCGACATTTTGTTTTACGTTTTTTAAACTTACAACTTCGGTTTTATCGATGTTGTCTATGGTCAAATATGCATTTGTTTGTTGTGAATCTCTATGAATTTAATCTTGAAAGAGCTTTTGTCTGATTGTCTTTGCCTTTCTATTTATTGAGTGCTTTTCTATTTTGCCTGTTCTATTTTACCTTTACTTCAATGAATCAATATTAGGAATGAAAGACTAACAAAAATAATGTGGATTTGGTTTTCAAGGAAATACTTTAGGGTTTTAGGGTTCCAGTACGGGTACCTTTATTGACGGCTGAGTTTCTGCATTCATTTGTCCGCAAAATAAGAATTGTTTTCAGCGATTTATCAATAAGAATAACAAGTATTTGGCTGCAAAACATAATATACATATATTATACAAAATAGTTTTATAAAAATTTCAGGTAAAAGTCAAAATGGTCACGGCTCAGCAGGGTCCTGCTTGTGAATACAACAAAGTGAGCTGATTTCCGGTCGATTTTTCAAGTATTTCTCTTCTATCAACAATGTATAATACAACCATGAATTAGAGGTAATTAACCTATAGGTACCGCATTTTCTAAAAACATCTGTCCACAATCACCAGCTAATACACCAATCTGCTGGTACAGTCGCGACAATCACAATATGTGTAAACAGGGCGGACATTTCTCCACACAAAAAAAAAGAAGCAGCATTCCTTTAACAGCTGTTAACATCAGCTGATCCACGCACACACAGGCAAGCCACATCCTTTGGTTATTCAATAGCGAAGCTTGGATGTGTGCGTGCGGTCTCAGGCCCTAGTGGAGCAAAAAAAGGAACCAGTTTTCGTGGACTCGGTTGTGCTTTATTGTCCTTTGTATACAGAGCTTTGTGTATGCAATAACAGCCCTTGTTGCTAGAAAGGTAAATAGTACACGTGGATCAGTTTTGGCTGGCATTTGTGTGCTAAAGTATAGGTAGAGAACTGGCTCTAGCAGGATACTGAGCGTCGGATGGGATGAAATTTAACGCAATATCTTTAGGTTTTTAGTTTTCATGTAAGTTTGATGGTAGATAACGTGTAATGTACTGAAATGATGGTCATTCAGCAAGAACAGGGCAGCAATCTATAGACCATAGACAATCTACAGGAATCTATATATTATACTTACATAGGTATGTACCTACATGCATGACTTACGCATGCATAACCTAAGATGTTTCTTAGGGGAATTAACTAAAATTATTATTACTATATTAATAAGGATAATAATAGGTTGAACATCTAAAAATACAAAATGAGCACCTAAATTACTAATTTAGCATCAACTAGGTTAGGTTTGATTGAACATATTATTTTTGATGCCAACTTAGTAATTTTGATGCTGATTTTTTTAACTTTTGATGGTCAGTTACTTCATGCACATTAATAATACACCTAATTAATATACTTCGTAGTTCGTAGGTCTATTGAGTATTGATTGAGCAGTAATTAATTTGGCATGTAGTTTAGTTACAGTGTAGGTATAACTTTTCTCAAATTCGTTCTGAACATTATTTTCAAAAATTGAAAGTTGTAGTTGATACTTTATTCCAGGATGACGCTCGAAAGAGGCTTTGGGAATCACACAATATAGCCAATTTTGGAGGCTTTAATTTTAGTTTTAGTTATGTCAAAACTACATTTTCTTAATTGCAAAATGGCCCTTAAATGTAAGGAACATGAGTGAAATTACATTAGAATAATTTTAGTTTTGACAGCACTAAAACTAAAATTAAAGCCTTCAAAATCAGCTACATTACCGGAGTAGGTGGCAAAAACATTACCAGCCGAGGACTACTCTTTTATTTCGATTTAAGACGATATGCGAAAAAAATACGGGTGTTTCTTTTCTGTGTATTTCATGAAATACACGGAAAATTTCAATAAATTTCTAGTATATGCATTTTGACTATATAATCTAGGGTTTTGAATTTGGAAAACATGTTTGAATAAATTTTCCTCGATAGAAATAATTGTAGAAATGAGGTCTTCAAACACACTTTTTTTCCTCGTTTGACGAATAGAAACTATATACAGAACTCAAATATACTTTATTAGATGTGTTTTAACAATATCTACAGATAAAATATTTGAAATTTTGCTAGCTATTTTTGTTTTTTTAATAAAAATATAAAGCCAAGGTTTTTCCCTTTTGCCCTGAATCCGCCCCTCTCGCACTGCACGATTTTTCGCTTGAAGTGACAGTGACAAAAATAAAATTCGCATCGAAAAGCTTTTGGGGAATGATAAATCTTGCGACCGAAATTTTATTTGTCGACTACCTTACGTCTCATTTTGTATGTAAACAACGGGAAAACAAGAAAGCTTCTAATAAACTAATTCGTTTTCTTGAATTAATAACACTTGTACTAATAGTTTCACTTTATTTATGTTAACTCCCAACCGGTTTCGGATTTTACTACATATTCAAGGGAAGATGTTTATTAAAATATTTCACTGACTCCAGGCACTAGCTCTGAGCAACGTAAACAATGATAATATTATGTGTTATTAATGTGTTACAAGTATTATTAATTCAAGATGTGTTTTACCAAGTGCCGACAATCGCAAGTATAAATTTTGCTAATTCGTCTTCTTTAGAACACCAACGGAATATTAAAAAGACAGCGTCAACAAAATAACAACAATTATTATAACTCGGCCACTTGATAAATTAGCTTCGGATTTATGCAAGAAATCACGTCGATCCGTTGATCCATTGCTGCGTGAAAGAAGGACAAAACAACAAACTAACAACCAACAAACCAACAAACCAACAAACCAACTAACCAACAAATCAACAAACCAACAAACCAACTAACCAACAAACCAACAACCAATAAATCAACAAAGCAACAAACTAACAAACCAACAAACCAACTAACTAACAACCAACAAACCAACAAATCAACAAACCAACTAACCAACAAACACACTTTCGCATTTATAATAGGGGTACGGATATCATCCATTTACTACTTACCTGGGTATTAACCACAAAGTATTTGTTACAGTAAAGAGGATTTATATCCAAAAATTCCTATTGAAAACCAATAAATTTCTCTAAAACCGTCTTGTATAAAACCGAACTACAACAGGTAAGCTCGGGCTGTCTTCAGAAAAGATCTCAACTACAGCAAATAAGTATAAAACGACTTACCTGCCGCTGCTTTGAATACAGACTTCTTAGGATTC
Organism: Ypsolopha sequella; assembly: GCA_934047225.1. Classification (NCBI taxonomy): domain Eukaryota; kingdom Metazoa; phylum Arthropoda; class Insecta; order Lepidoptera; family Ypsolophidae; genus Ypsolopha; species Ypsolopha sequella. The sequence goes on along the minus strand of OW204002.1, from coordinate 1,544,731 downwards.
CGTAAATCAAAACGAAAAAATGAAACCCTTAGGGCCACTTTTGTTGTCCATCAGTCCGTCTGTCAAGACCTATTGTTCTGTGGTCAAGACCCTTTTTTTGAGCCCCGTGAGATGTACGAGTATCAAGTTGAAACTTATAACTCCTACAGAAATCAGGGTTATAACTCAACGCAAACAAAAGTTATAACCCTTTACGTAACCAATTTTTTACAAATTCCCATAGCTTAATTATTTAAAGACTGTTTCTTTAAATTTTTTTTAGATAATATACGCCATTTTAGTACATAGTTTTCATTATTTTGGTATTTAAATCAACCATTATTTTTTAATGATTTTTTTAAGAATTATCCGATATGACGTCACTCGAGAATTTTAGATATTATACTGATTGTGATATCTACTCATCTGTCATCCAGCTGTCAAATCAGTCGGAAGTAATTTTTTATAAATGTATCTTGATAGCAAAGGACACATTTCTAACGAGCCATTTCTCATATGACACCACACGAAGGCAAATGGAAGTTGCAGCTTTTTCGGAAAAATATTCATCATTATGAGGTTTATTTAGACCACAAGTTCTAAAATACGGCTTAATAAACCTAAATCTCGGAATGGTTTTCTAATTAACACACCTTAACATCATTTGATCTATGCGAATTTTGCGAATTGGCTCACCATGGAAACCTATAGGGCACTTCCAGTTGATTTAAAAACTTAAAATTCCGGTTATATGTGGTTCTTGTGGCACATGTATCCAAAAGAATCAGAAAATGACCTGTATTACTTCAATACCTTAATTAGACCCTTTGCATAAAGTTTAATGAAATTTAATAATAATGATGATGAATGAAATCAAATGGAATTTTGATTTTGATTTATTATTGTGTCATTATGATCTATTTGGTAGATTTAATAATTTCTTTTGACCATATTTTTTTATTTTATTTAAATATTTGTTTGCCTTTACAGCACAACATGGTGCACTATTATTATGTAATTCCACCTATATTTACCTATGTTGCACAAATAAATACTTTGATTTTTGAAATTAAAATAGCGTACTTAAGTCTGAAGTTGGTCCTTCATAACTGTACGTGAAATGAGTTTTTAAAGGTATGTACGGAACTCTCAGTGCTCGAGTGCTATTCGCACTTCCCTAGTTTTTTTCGAACGAGGTAGGGTTTCGAGCTCAACGTTAGGGAACTCGGGCAAAAAAACCTCACACGTTTCGAGGCTCGAAGTTTTTAGAGACGTCCTTCTAATTTAACGAGAATTTGTATGGTAAAGATTTTAAGAAAACGATCTTTTGTGCAGTGGTCGGCAACTTTATAAGCCAACAAAGCCAAAATATCATTAGAACAGTCAAATTGTGTAACCTTAAACTACGAGTATAATAGAAAAATTATAGTACACCATGGACGTACAAAACTACAAGTCAAATAATTAACTACATAAACTACAGTTGCGAAATTTGAAACATATGTAGACCATGTCCATATGAACAACTTTTTCTATTAGTTAATTTATACTGTAAGGTGTGACTGCTTGATGGAACTTCATTCTAACATTAATTCTAAACTGACATTTATTTATCTTAGACTTAGACTTAGCTATCCTTTTTACTGTTTACCTATTCCAATCATCCCGACGATGTCAAATAGACGAAACTAGTTGCAATAATTAAATAATTAAGAAGATGGCATACTCTAGCAACTTTTTTTATTACCCGTCCAGCACAATAAGTCTAATGGCAAAGACTTTATTTGCTTTCCATAGAGGCGATTATGTGTTGGCTCTTTGGCCTCTTTTTCTTAGACGCGTAATACTAGTGATCACGCAGCGAAACAACAAATTAGTGTGTTTTTAGCTAATACTGAAATATTTTGTACGGAAATAAATATTGATTTTAAGTGATATACCTTCATATTTCTATTACCTATTTTATGAAAAAAAAATTAAGTTGATCTCTTAACCGCGTTCTTCAAGCGAACGTTTGAAAACCAAAAAAGAAGAGGGTGCAAAACATTTTTTTTTGACAAAAGTATAAATCTTAGTACATTGTTTATACGTAAGATCCCTAGAGAAAAGATTAATAAACCAAATATATTTTTTTCAATACAAGGAGAGTCCGAATTTCTTCAAACGAATCCTAGATAGACTGGAGTTGGTCATGCTCTAGGCTCAGGTACAGTCTTAAGTAAATAAAATAGTGGAACTCGTAAAAGAAGACTTTGATTAGTGTTTTTCTATTAGGTATGTGCAAAATTCTTAAAATTAGTTTTCACATTTCCATAACCAGTCAGCTGATCGGGACAATTTGTATGGAGGAAGTGAAACATAGTTACGAATTTCACTTAGCTCCCATACAAACAGTTGTTCATGACTAATACTACTTAGTTTTTGAGTTTTGGTAACTAATATTATTTAACCTTATATATTAAAAGTTTGACGTTCTAATTAAACTATAGTGAGGTACTTATCTGAATAAAAACTTAATACAATACAATCATCATACAATACAATCATTTATTCTCCATATAACAGTGCCCGTTATACATGGTTTGTCCATTAAATTAAATTAAATTAAATTAAAATTAAAATTAACATTATAAACGTAGCTTATTATTAACATAAGATAAAATGAAAATACTATCAAACAATTGATAGAAGTCGATAAAAATATACATATAAATAACAAAACCAATTAAAAAAAAAAACTATTCTGTCATTGAATTTGATTTCAATTTTAAACACATATATTCTGTAATGGAATAAAATGGAATAAAATATACTATTATGATCTTATTTATTATTGAAAATAACCCCCCCTCGGCCCGCCTGCGCCCGTTTCTCATTCATTCGTTTGTGGCAGGGCCGCACTTTTAAGGGGCCAAAGAGCCGCATCCTTAAATCGTTAAAATCGTTATAAAATATACGAACTCACAGATTCACGTACAAATGTGCCCCTACGTGATTTGAAACCACGACCTCCTCAGTGGTCAAGACGTTTGAACGACTCAATCTGTTCATAAATACAAGTACCTACTGTGGAGACAGTCTATTGTTTATTATTTATTGTAAGCATTCATATTATTACACTTGCACTTAGATAGAAATAGTGTGTAAATGTGTGTTGTTAATATTTAAGGTTTTAATAGAATTTGTACGCCAAAACGGCAGAGCATTTTACCTGTCTGTATTTCTGTATTTTACCTGTGCCTCAACAAGTAAAACATTTTGATTTGATTTGAAAAAAATAGCATGTACAGGCGAACTTATGTCTAAGAAGATATTTCTTCCAGAAAAACACTTTGATAAATAAAAATCATAATAAACAAGTTGACATACATACGTGTACACTGACCCACATAATTAACCTTACTATTGAATAAATAAAGAATAAATTATATCTTAAAACGCCCGGGTCCGCTATCGCTTTCGAATTTTTTGTGATTGACTAAAAATGATGTGTGATGTTATAATAGCCAATCAAGATGCATTTAATAGCGATAGCGATAGATATACATGTTGAAATTACACAACAAAATAAGGCCCCGGCAAGAGAGAAGTTTTAAACGTCGCTCTGGCGGGTCGCGTCGCGTGATGCGTTATCGTATTTTTAATATAATCGCTTTGGTGTCGTGCAACCGCACTGTTTTAAGTTCAGTAGGGCGTTGTTGGTTATGTCAAAGAGTATAAATAGTCAAGTGGCTTAGAGCTGTATTTTAAAGTTACCGGTCCGGTACCGGGCGGTTTAGAGCACCAAAATTTGGTATGAGGGTCCCTCAGGGTGTACAATTAGTAGCGTCCTTGATAGGGCGAAATATGAGAAAATAATACTTTTCAAACGGACGTTATTGTTCGATGGAATAATCTTATGTTATATTTTTTATCTCCATATTACTCAAAGCATAAATTAATTAAATCGACCAAACCGCTTCGGAGCAGTAGTGAATTCAAGCGAAAAAACACCATTCGGTTGATTTTTTTTTATATAGAAGTTTTGGTGGTATGTAAAAGAAAAATATTGTATATGTTGTCTGAGAGTTGATAATTCATGTACAATTTTTTCAATATTTATGGTTTGGCCATAAGCGAGGAGTAGGCTTAAAAAATTACACATTTATCGATACCAAGCCCCTTAAAGCTGTAATTGAAAATGAACTGTAAATTTTTACTTACACTTACAGCTTTAAGAAAACTAAGATAAAGAAAATATGATGAGAAAATATATTTTTTTGGGCTCTTCGTCTAATATTTATCAGTACACACTAAGGTACCCTCATACCAAATTTGGCGCAGTTATCCGCCCGGATAATGGCAATTTTACTTAGCCACCGTACTAAAACTATTACTTGGTCGACTGTCATCAGAAGTTTAAATATGCAGTACAGAGTGTAAACAAATTCAAATTCAAATTCAAATTCAAATTCAAATAGTTTATTTTGCAAAGCAGGTATAGATATATACACTTTTTACACGTCAAATTTAATCTAATAAAGAAAATATATGTAATAGAATAATAAATGTACATGAACTAAATTAAAGGTTTATTTAATTTATGTAGCAATATATTTACGATTAAAATGATAGGTAAAATATATATTATACAAGGTAAAATCCAATCAGCCGCCCGAACCCATACCGGAGACCCGGCCAGGGACCAGGAACAAGGTTCAGTGATCACCAACCGAGCCCCCAGCACGAATCCAGGCGGCCGACCAAATCCCATCCTATATACTACATACTAATAGGTTACATATATAAATACATGCCTACCTCCGCCCATTCGATTAGTCTTGCTAAGAAGAAGGGCAAGAAACTTAGCAAGATCATGTCTTTTTTTCAATATAAAACTTATACTATACAATATATGACTTATATCTACTTTAACCAAGGGATAAGAAAATACAAGACAGTAGGAATTCAGGTTAATGAAAAAAAGAAAAACATATATATCTTTGTCTACCTGTCTCATATAGTCCTTTTCCTTTTACAGTCTATAATCAATTAATGTTTACACCTTAGAGGAATCATAAGTTAAGAAATTATACTATTTAATTAAATTATAACTTACTACGAGTATCATTATCACTGTAACACCATGCTTCACCATCATCCAAATATTCATTTATTTTATAATATGCCTTTTTCAATAGGCCCTGCTTAATATACAGTTTAAACTTATTCTCTGACAAAGTAAGGACCTCCTTTGGAAGTTTATTGTAAAATCTTATACCATGTCCTACAAAAGAGGTACTCACCTTAGCGAGTCTGATTTTTGGAAAAGCCAGTTTATGCTTATTTCTGGTCTCCTTACAATGTTGCTTACCAAGCCTTGGGAAAGACTCAACATTTTTTCTGACATATCTAAGGACTTGGTAAATATATTCACAAGGAACCGTTAATATATTAATTTCTTTGAACTGCAAAACTGCAAATGAAACCACATACTTTATTGATCCATACTTCCATACAACATTTACAATAGGTTTTTAAAGTAATTATGGAAAGAATAACATTTTTTTTCTATTTGCGCGTATATGTATGTTTCTTTTAAATTATCCAGTATCATCAGTAGATTACGTGATTTAGTTTAAAAATAGCACTATACAAAATACATAATCACGACATGATTCCCCGAGGGCATGTCAGAAGTGTTTCCGAGTATGGACTGTGACATGCAAGTTGTAATAGTCGACACTCTACAGTCTATGTTCACCGACGATTATTTATTACGCCCCAGCGCAATGGGCGTCGAATCCTGTCACCGTACTTCGAGATCTGAACTCGCTACCTTGGGATTAGTGGTCGAAACGTTCACCACTAGACCACACACGGTCAACACTAGACCAGAAACTTTCACCAATAGACCACAACAGTTCACCACTAGACCACACACGGTCACCACTAGACCACAAACGTTCACCACTAGACAACAAAGTTTCACCCCTAGACCACAAACGCAGTCAATCTATTTGTGTTCTTTACATGAAATTGATACAAGCGAACCGATATTTAAAAAAATGAGAAAGCATTTGAACCAACGCAACGGCGAAGAACACAGTAGAAGAAGCCTACCATCTCAATTATGCAGTACAATTACGAAAGATAAAAGAAAATACGCACAAATAACTAGTATACCTAGAAAACCGTATATCAGAAACATCAGTACATACAGAAGTACTTGCTGCAGAATTACAAGCCTTTTATTTACTTTTTTTTTCTTTTATCTGAAATAAATAAAAAAAAAACCTAGAAAAAAAACATTGTAAGTAAAGTTCACGTCTGTTGAAACAAAAGATTGTCTATAAGAGACAAGTGGCGCCATCTCTGAACAAGGCACTTAATTAATATAAGTTGCAGCGGCAGCATTTCAGTCGGTAGGACGCCGGACTCTCAACCTTGAGACTAGTTGAGACCCAGGTTTGAAAACGCACAAACACATTTTTATATGCACGCCCAAAAAAGGTGTATTTGTGCCCGTTCAGTAAGGCGATAAGTATCACCCGTGTTTCGAGTGTGGACTGTTCCAATGAAAGGCTACACTCGATAACACTTCTTACACCTAAACCAGGATATATAAGTTTTGAAGGTATGTTATGCTTGTTTTGTTAGTAGTAAAGTAGAAGGTACAGCTTGACCAGCGGGGCCTATTATGTATCTTGAAATCGGTTACCAACTGGGTGCCTATCATCAAAAACATAGATAAAACCCGAACTTTTAAAATTTCCTTCAGTGAGTACTGAACTATTTACGAACTGTGACGTCAACTCAATTGCGAACATATGTCGTTAAACATTCGGAATTCCATAGTATATATGTTTTTGACACTCAGTCAGTTGACAACCGGTTCAAAGATACATAATAGGCCCGCTGGCCGTGCTAGAAGGACGTATGCTGACCAAATTGGTAACATACTGAAGAAGGACAATGTCAAAAGTATCCGGAATAGAAGAGCTTCCATCTGTATGACTAGATTGATGAATGCAGAAGATAACGAACCAACTTTAATAACCAACTTTACTAGGTCCTTTTGAGACAAAGAGTTGAATAGAATGTAAGTGCCAAGTTAAGTTGGACGTTAATAACTGCAAGTGATATCAGGGATCCACCCCATTTTTTTATTTTGGATTGTTAAGTAAAAGCACAAAAGTTTTTACTTTTAAGGTTCTAAACCCCTTTAATCCCATTTTTTTTAAATATAAAAATGGATGCTTTATAATCTATTTCCTTAAACAATGACGGTAATTTTTTAAATTGTAAAATTGCTCTCAAAATTTAAGGAAACCGTAAAATACAGGTTGATTTTTTTTTAAATCTGACCAATTTTATTGCACTGAAAAATACAATGACGAAAACAAAGAAATAAGTAACAATTTGTTACAAAAAGGACTAGAGTATCACTATAAAATAACAGCGGTTACATTTTCCTGCAAATCAAGATATAACCGACTTGAATAAAGCAAAGAAATGTAAAGTAGAGAAGTGGATGGTAAGGGCAGAAAAACAGTGAAATCTGTCACGCGACATGCATAAAAATATTAATGTTTATTTGAATGCGACATCATTAATCGTACGTCTTTAAGGTCGTGGCCACAAAAGTGGCGATATAGAGGGTTTATTCCCTAATTTGATATTCAGGATTTCATAAATCATAAATCATAAATCATTTATTTATTTATTTGCTGCCTGAAACACTGGTCTAGAGTACTCTAGCACCTAGTTCGGGCACAGACGTACTTACTGGCAACTTGTTTAATGTAACTTGTTTTTAAGTACGTATGTACGTACAGTAAGTATGTACAATCAAACACTGTTATATGATAATTTGATTTGATTTAAATAAACTTATTATTAAACTTACTATTATTATTATTTGCTTAGAATATGGTTAGACTTATGATGGAAAAAAGTTATTCAGCTAATAAGAAGTTAGCATGCAAATAAATTTAAAAAAAACATCAATAAAATTAAATGTCACATAATTAATTATTCAGTTACAAAATTCATTTTTACATTATAATCATAATTTTATAAACTATTTTCTATCACAAACGAAAAAAGTGTTTTGTTTTAGTACCTAGACGACTGAATTCCGCATGATCAAAATACTTTGGGATCTAATACGTAGGTAATAAAAAAGGAAAAACGCACTAAGGAACGAATAAGTAACGATAAAAAAAACTGGTCGGTAAACAACTTTATTTAAAAAAAAGAGAGTACTAGGAATGAGTCCCAAGGTGTATAATAAACTACCTACTCATCTCCGAGACATTGAAAATATAAACACCTTTAAGTCAGATCTCAAAAAAATTCTTTGGAATAAAGCTTATTACAACAAAAAGAGGTGACATTAACGCAAAAGTGAAGCACATACGACATTGTCTAATTTTAAGGTTCTGTACTGTGACATGCGTGACAATCACATTATGACTACCATTTTATTTTGACTAAAGGATTCACCTGGCTCCGCTCCGCTTCGCTTAGCTCCCTTATTTATGATAACCATCAACCAACACGCTGCTCCTCGCTTCGCTCGTTGTGCACGTATTTTTGCCTTTTGTCTAGTCTTTCACAATTTATTTTATTATCAACATAGTACATATACATATATACTTAGACTTATTGAGCCTTATCGCCTTACTTCGGGCATAGAAATATGATTTTAGATATGATTTTATTTATTATGATTTTAAATATATTTTCCTTTACCGTTTAGAAAGAGTCTTATGTTAATACTATGAGCATAAATTCCAAAAAAACTTATTGGTGCATGATCAGTCCGGATCTCAGAGTCCGACAAAAAAGCTCTCGTCCCCCCTTCCTTTTTGAAAATTATATGTAAGATACGTATAACATCGAAGAAAATATTTTCTTTACATCAGACACGGCAGACACTGAATTGACTTTTCGCGGCAGTTCTTTGCAGTTTCCTCCAATCTCCTGGCCCAACAAGCAAATAAAGGGAGAGATTTGTGTTAATGACGTCACGATAACTATATGGCACCGACGACATTGTTGTCCGAGAGTACCTATAGGTTTTGATGATTAGTCAGTAAGTGGGCTTTTTTATGAAAATACCCTTTGAAAGACCGTATCATTTTATTCGGTTATACTACAAACTTTTTTTTAGAGCAATAATAGACCTTAGTATTTAAAAAAAATCTGTTCGTTTCAGAGTTTAATAAATTTTATACAAGTTTTAATCCATAATTAATATGTATGGAATTTTGCTCAAGTAATCTTAAACCTCGACATGACAACTTTTTTCAAGAACAATGTTTGTTGTTTTTTTTGTTATTGCTGGAATGACTTCAGATGATTCTGTTTCGCTAAGTGTATTGCATTATATTCTAGGCAGAAATACCTTTTTTTTTTATTTACTTATAGTATTGCTAGATTCTTCAAACCAGGAAGAATAAATTAGGAAACTTTGATATTTTTGCGGGGCCTATCCTCAGTAATAGCTCTTGATATGATACCTCAAACCGTGTCTCAGAAAAGATGGACAGACAGACAGACAGACTGCAAAGTAATCTTATGACGGCGTAGATAGAGGATACGTATAACGGTTTTGTTTTCGCATAATGAGATATGAAACCCCAAAAAAGATCTTTGGCGATATTTATTAACAAGTTTTTTTTTAATACCATTTAATTTTTTTAATGGGATGTAGATTTCTGTTTTTGATAGAACGTGAAATACAATAATGTCCATTGACAGCCCAGGTTACGCGTACTTTAGCAGCAATTCTTTTTGTTTTAATTATAATTCACAAAATTCACGGAATTACAGATATATTTTGTAGACCGCCAGTATTCTAGTATGCCTGGTGTAACCTTTTTTATTTGCCTCTGAGCTTACTTTGGCTTAGTTTACATTTTAATAGTTACCTACTACATTGTCGCTAGGTTTGTATTCAGGACAGCTCTTTGATACTGTTATATCTTTTAAATTTTTTCAACGTTTATGTGTCCGTCTATCGGCACAGTTTATGATTTTTACGCTGTGCTATTTATTGGTTTGTCGTCGCAGCATCTCTATGAGAAGTGTCGTAAAGCATACTTTGAAATTCATTGAAAAAACTGAATCTAAAAAAATACATTTAAAAAAGTTCACACAGTACATGTAGTTGTTTAGTACCGGTATGGAATGCTTATTTTATTTCATTTCTTTTATTTTTATGGTCTCTTGGTGCGCATTACGGAGATGGCCTCAATCAATGGCCTCAATAAACAACATTGATGACCCAGATTACCTACCCCCTCATCACCATCACCATCACCAGCATCTTCATCGTCATCATCATCATCATCATCATCATCATTATCATTATCATCACCTCATTATCGAAATCGAAGCTCGATAGTAAATAGTTTTTATAAATAGTTCTAATACATATTTTATCTATGCGCTAATGTTAATGTCTATGCGTGTTGTCAAGCCATACCTATTTCTATTAGTATATTTAACTGATGCCGGGTCCAGGTCGGACCCGAAATATATCTTAAACTGTATAATTTTATAGTATAAAGTATTTTACTTAATTATTGATTCGTATAAATATATATATATATATATATATATATATATATATATATATATATATATATATATATATATATAAAAAGCTTTTCAAAAGTGAATATATATTATACCATTTCTTTTATTTATTATAACACTTGCACATTTACACAAATAACTTAAAAGGCAAAAGAAACAATTAAACATAGTGTACAAGGGCAGCACTTATTGCTAATAGCAATATCTTCCAGGCAATCCTTGGTAGCTAACAGAAAGACAAGGTGTAAATACTAATCAGAAAATAGCAGGGAGATCAAGATTAAAATATAAACCTAAATATCTAAGACATAAACTTACATATAAAAATACATGAACATACTTAAATAAATAAATACATACATATACATATACATGATACAGACGTGATAATAAAATTAATGATGTTAACAAAGCTAATATGTGTTACTACATACCTACAATAACAAAAGAAATCATCCTAATAATCTTCAACCAAAAACATCTCATATGAGACGAAAAAAAAACATTCGCAGACCGCAACCAAATAAAAATAACAAATAGCATATGAAAATTAGAGCACTTATTTCCTAGCGGAGCAAGACAAAATAAATTAACTCAAACAATATGTTATGCTCATGTTGCTACTATTATTGTGTTTTTTTTTGTTTCTTTTATGTTCTCATACGGTAATACGAGCCATGTGGTTTACCGACACAAAAATAGGTCGAATTATTTTTATGGGTGGGTGACTAAGTCTGTTGTTGACAAGTTTTCTAAATAGCATCTTAGATATTATTTTTATGGAGAATATTTTTGGTCTAGTGAGGAGGCTGTCATTCTCAGGAAATTAGCTGCTCGATTGATTTGCTTAAGGCGAGGGTTTTCTGAAAAATTGGTCCTGCTCCAACGCTTTCATTTTACACTTGTCTATCCTGCTCAGTGGAAGCGGGCCAATCAGAAATCTAGCGATATCAAGGTGTTTTTGTTTATTATTTTGAAATTAGAGGTTTTTAATAAAACGGCCGTTTTGTATCTCATTTTTACGATGTTTATTTTCTTGTAACTTTTATTGTCAAAAACCTATAACTCGAATGAAATGATATGTAGATCATAGTTTAGACATGGCCTTTATTTGCGATTTTACTGGCTACAGGGAAAAAATGCAAGTAATTGTGTATCAAACGGCCGAAATATTAAGATCAAAAAGTAAAATATTACACATATTTTTTTATCAAAATTTGTTGTCACGTTTTCACGGTTTAAAATGAATAAAAAAAAAAACAAAAACTGAAAAACCCCGCCTTAACTTACTAGAATAATTATTAAAAGTCTGCGCAATAAAATATTTAGAAAATAAAACTGAACTATTTTAAATAGCAAAGTTTTCAAAAGCAACGTCTCTCTTTAGCAAAAATTTAAATAAGCGGCCGTTTTTATAAAGACTTTGTTTATGTAATTGCTACTTTAAAATAGTTAATTGCTATCCAGTTAAAACGCAACCAACACACGTAGATAACACTATTACTCGAAAAAATCATTTTTGTTACATAAATAATTTATAATTAATATCCTAATGTAGTCGCGATTTCAAAATAACTGAATTAATTTAATTAGAGCAGGACATACACTAAAAACTAAGCCCCTTAAGGTCTTAAGAAAATTATTCGAAACATTGCCGAATGCAAAATAGGATGTTATCATTATTAACAATATTTCTATCAGCAGGCGCAGTAGTAAATGGACCCAGATTAATTAAAAGAGTAATTTCAGCATAATTTTATTTTAGTCTAGTTTCTGCAGGTAAAGACAAACGTAGTTTCAAGTCGTTTAGTGCTTTGATTTGATTAAATTACGGGTATAAGCCTCTTAGTGTTACTTGAATTTTATTATGGTCTTGTTTTGTACAAAGTAACTAAACGAATATTAAATAAACGTCATTAAATTTTGCTACGGTCTTGTTTTGTACAAAGTCACTAAACGAATATTAAATAAACGTCATTAAATTTTGCTACGGTCTTGTTTTGTACAAAGTCACTAAATGAATATTAAATAAACGTCATAAAATTTTGCTACGATCTTGTTTTGTACAGAGTAACTAAATGAATATTAAATAAACGTCATTAAATTTTGCTACGGTCTTGTTTTGTACAAAGTAACTAAATGAATATTAAATAAACGTAATTAAATTTTGCCACGGTCTTGTTTTGTACAAAGTAACTAAACGAATATTAAATATACGTCATTAAATTTTGCTACGGTCTTGTTTTGTACAAAGTCACTAAACGAATATTAAATAAACGTCATTAAATTTTGCTACGGTCTTGTTTTGTACAAAGTCACTAAATGAATATTAAATAAACGTCATTAAATTTTGCTACGATCTTGTTTTGTACAGAGTAACTAAATGAATATTAAATAAACGTAATTAAATTTTGCTACGGTCTTGTTTTGTACAAAGTAACTAAATGAATATTAAATAAACGTCATAAAATTTTGCTACTGTCTTGATTCGTACAAAGTAAATAAACGAATATTAAATAAACGTAATCAAATTTTATTATGGTCTTGTTTTGTACAAAGTAACAAAATGAATATTAAATAAACGTCAATAAATTTTGCTACGGTCTTGATTCGTACAAAGTAACTAAACGAATATTAATTAAACGTAATCAAATTTTATTACGGTCTTGTTTTGTACAAAGTAATTAAATGAATATTAAATAAACGTCATTAAATTTTGCTACGGTCTTGTTTCGTACAAAGTAACTAAATGAATATTAAGTTAACGTAATCAAATTTTACAACGGTCTTGTTTTGTACAAAGTAACTAAATGAATATTAAATAAATGTAATTAAATTTATAATCGCATTATTATTTTGACAAAACTGGCGACTCTAAATATTTAAACGTGCATTTCAAAAAATATATATTTATAATAATAATTTTAAATGAGGCTCAAACCCGTCTCAGCCTATCGCGACTGTTCAGAATTTTGTAACTCTTTGATATACTATAAATAATGAAATAACGACAAAGAACATAAATTAAAGTCGAATATTTTTTTTTAATATATTTGTTAATCATTTCCTCTACGGCCGACTATAGGAACCACTACCCTTAGTTGTAAAGTTCAGAGACCTCATAACTTGTCAGTTAACCAGATTACTATTTCTCTGTTTACGTGGTAATTTTGTTATGCGGTTTAACCTACGTTTCGGTTAACAAATAAATGAGTTTAACATATTTGTTCAGTTTTATAATGGCATGACAATAGAGAGTAAGGAAAGCGTTTGAAATGGAGGCGGATGGAGAGAGTTAGTAGGACAGAGAAAATAACGAATGAGGAAGTGTTGAAACGAGTTACAGAGGAAAGAAACATCAGAAATGGTATGAAAAACAGGAGAGCGAAGATATTAGGCACTTTCTTAGGGGTGATCCTTTAATATAAGTCGAAGTCAATGGAAAATTTAACGGAGAAAAGGAAGAGGCAGATCGAGGGTCGCACGTTAATGAACCTAGAGCATGAACAACGCCAAACTTTCGAGGATTAGTTTGAAGAAATTCGGACTCTCTTTGTATTTCGAGGATTAGTTTGAAAAAATTCGTATTCTCCTTGTATTGAATAAAATGCATTTGATTTATTGATTTTTTATTTAGGGATTCTTCTTATAAACAATGTATTAAGATTAATACTTTTGTGAAAAAGAAAATGTTTTCCACCCTCTTTTTTTTTGGTTTTCAAACGTTCGTTTCAAGAACGTGGTTAAGAGATCAATTTGTTTTTTTTTGTCATAAAATAGATAGTGGAAATGTGAAGGGATTCTACTTGAATCTAATATTTTTTTCCTTACAAAATATTTCAGTTTTAGCTACAAACACACCAATTTGTTGTTTCGCTGTGCGATCATTAGTATTACGCGTCCAAGAAAAAGAGGCCAATGAGCCAACATATAATCGCCTCTATGAAAAGCAAATAAGTCTTTGCCATTGGAATTATTGTGCTGGACGGGTAATAAAAAAAGTTGCTAGGGTAGGCCATCCTCTTAAAGATTTGTCTCTGTGTAGAGAACGATGGAAGATGCTACACCCACAAGAGCTAGGCTCTTATAATTGATAATAGAGTTTTGTTAGAGAATGATAAATATTTTCTTTGTTTGGTTCCTTCTAGACCCAAAAATGCAATGAATGCAATTTAAATCTTCTTTTATTCTTCTAATCTAACTGAACATATCTCCAAATTTAAAAATATTAATTTTTAATTTTTACCTTTATATATATAATTGTAAATACTAAATGTAACTGATGCCGACCACAACTAGTGGTCGAAATATATTTTACAACCTATAATTATATTTTGTGTTTTCGTATATATATAATATATTTAATCAAATATAAGACAAGAGAAGTCAATTATCATTTTATCAAATTTAAAAATGAAATAAAAGAAATATTAATTGACAACAAGCTGCCCCAGCAGTTAAATATTTTTTACAGTTTAGTTCTTCTGATTATTTACGAGATCTAGCAATGTAGCCAATTATTTTTTAATTGTAAATATTTTTTTTTATTTAACATTATATTATATTATTATGACTGTAATCTAGCTATAAGTACTTACTTAAACATATTTGTTTGTCTTTAAGGCGAAATATAGAGAAGCCATTTTAAACTTATGTTTGACAAATAAATTATTATGACCTATGAATATATTTTTATCGTTTCCCAAAAAATTACTTGAAAATATGCACTTTTAGTAGGCGTAGGTTACGGTTGCAACAAGCAATAAAAGTGTGCCTGCAGAACTGTCACCGATAGTACCTACTTTGGCTTTAAAATTAAACGCGTGTGTACGTTGTACGTAGAATCAGACGACGATTCAGATCACTACGTATTATATGTTATTTTATTTATCCATTTTGCCTCTCAAAATGCGTGTTTCATATCTACGTGATTGCGTTTTGTTATAAAATCATCTAAATCACGTAATTGTTTGAGGAACGCATTGTTTTCCAAAAAGCAGTGATTGGTGTGACGTCATGGCTTTGTATTTATGAATTACTGTGGGTAATTAAAGAAGAGTTATGTATTTGTGCTCCTAACCTAAACTCTTTAATGTTTAAGGTGTGGAGGGTTAACGTGGATGAAAGGTTTCAGATATTTGCTTTGGGGCAATTTGTTCAAAGAGTTACTTTCTGGAGCTACAGAAAAGCAAGCTTCAATTTAAAATGAAATTATGTATTGTTTTATTTATTTCATTTTGTTTTGTCCAGGAAAATAATGATAATAATAATAAAATTCTTTATTGCACAGAATAAAATTATCGTATAAAGGAGAGCTTAATAATACTCGTAATTAGTATTTTCTACCAACTAACCTTTAACAACAGCCTTTAATAACAGCCTCATGATGATATAAAAGCAGATTCTGAAGGCTTTTAGTTCTCTAAAAAATATTTTTCTTTATTGTGAATTGTCCTTAATTGTTGGGAACAGAAACTAAATAACTTAGGAAAAATTTAACCTTTGATGGAAATTAAACTAAAATTAAAGGCTTCAGGATCTGCTATAATGTATGTTATGGATATCCAACAAGCCACATTTTGTACTATCGCTGAGACATTATAATCGTCGGTGAACCGTGGGTGTATAAGTGTGCTGACATTCGCAGTCGGTGAGTCATGTCGTGACGATGTATTGAATACATTGTACTTATCTGAAATTTGTTATTTTGACATTTTATGGTATTGATATCATTTTGTCACATTTATTATATTTATTTACTCCCATACTACAATAAGGTGAGCATCTGTTGTGTGAACAACGCTGATTTTCAGTCTGTCTCTTTTTCATGCACTAAAACAAATTTACAAATTACGGGTGCATAATACAAAAAATCACAAAACAAAAAAAAAAAAATAACATGACCGTAGAAAATATTATTTAAATTATAATTATAAGAGTTACTGAACCAAATAAAAGGAATGTCAATAGTAAATATCAAATTTTAAATAAAATTAAGTATAAGACTTGTTTGAAAACAAAAAAATGCGACTTATGTTGTACTTGCAGTTTGCAGTGTTATATAAATTTTTCTTACGTTATTTTTAAATGCAATAGCCGACATGTATATGCATGTTTATGTACAATCTAATGAAATAAAAGACAAATATGCCAAAGAAATATGTAATTATAATATATTAACACTTCGTAGGCCTGACCCTAAAGTGGACGTAATAAGATCTGCCTCAGTACAAAGTGACGTATCGCAGTCTGTACAAAGAACAAACGGGAGCCGGGTCGATATTCACCGGAGTTATTGGCACCGGAAAACCGGAAATCAGTGATTGCAAACCTGAGGCAATATCCGTTTAATACTGCTTCTTCCCTCCCTCTTTAGTGGAGGTATTGCCATGGATGATGTTTTACTTGGGATATTAAGGGTAGGCATATTTGAGTTAGGTAGGTTTAATTAAGTTATGGGCTTAAGTTTATAAGGCTTCAAAATATTGCCGAATTTTCCACTGATCATATTGAACAACTTTTAAAGAAATCTCCCTCCGACCCAAACTCTCCCCGCAACTCAAATTCTCCCCGCGACTCAAACTCTCCCCCCGACTCAAAATCTCCCCGTGACTCAAACTCTCCCCCCGACTCAAACTCTCCCCGCGACTCAAACTCTCACCGGAACTCAAACTCTGCCCCCGACTCAAACTCTCCACGCGACTCAAACTCTCCCCGCGACTCAAACTCTCCCCGCGACTCAAACTCTCCTCGCGACTCAAACTCTCCCCCCGACTCAAACTCTCCCCGCGACTCGAACTCTCCCCGCGACTCAAACTCTCCCCGCGACTCAAACTCTCCCCGCGACTCAAACTCTCACCGGAACTCAAACTCTGCCTCGACTCAAACTCTCCACGCGACTCAAACTCTCCCCGCGACTCAAACTCTCCCCGCGACTCAAACTCTCCTCGCGACTCAAACTCTCCCCCCGACTCAAACTCTCTCCGCGACTCGAACTCTCCCCGCGACTCATACTCTCCCCCCCGACTCAAAGTCTCCTCCCGACTCAAACTCTCCCCCTGACTCCCAATTCCTATGGGAAGGTGATTATTTTTTGACGCAATATTCCACTCAAGTGTAATCACTGTTCAGTTATAACTAGGTATAACCTCGTCGGTTTAGTCAAAGTATCGATACAATTGATTTCATTGTTGTCTCATATAAATTTTCAATACCTAAGTACTTGTAATTTTCTATAGGAATTGAATTTCTTTCGCGTTGTTTCAAAATGTTTTTCTACGGAACTGGTTAAGTATAATCAGTAGACCATGCGGTTTCGTTTTTAGCCCGTCATTAATACACATTATGAATAGTTAATATTTATAAATTTATTATCTAATTTGGCAATACAATTGTAATCTCCACATCACCAAAGGTTAACTGGTAGAGAATGCTCACTAGCATTAAGTTCGCCTTTGTGCATTGTATACTTATATTTTTGCAATAAAGAATTTACATAGGTACATACAATACACCCTATATACTCGGTACGTACAGTTCGTATAGTTCAAAACAACAAATAATCATACACACGGGGATTTTATTTAAAAAGCTTTACCTACACTCTTGTGGATTAGCGAACACTCTAATTTGAAATGTAAAGCCAAAGTGAGCACAAACATAACAAAATTGCAAACGTACTAAGAACAATTTCACCTCAACATTAATAAATCCTTGTCTGAAATTACAGGTCTAGTTTTTAAATAAGACCGCCTCTGTGGCCCAGTGGTAGAGCGGTCACCTGCTAACACAGAGGTCGTGGGTTCAATCCCCACCATATTTTGAGTTCGGTCTACGTGTTTTGGATTGCACGTTCATTTGTGCCAGAAGGACTGCGATAGGCTAATTATCCCGTTTGAGACGCAATAATTGTTGCCGAAAAACAGGTGTACCAAGTATGTTCTGTGACTTGTGAATTGTTCACTCTTAGGAACACCTCTGACACCCTCTCGGCGATATTATTATATGTTTTTAGCATTCATCCATCCATCCATCAGCCTAGTTCGTCCACTGCTGGACATATGCCTTTCCAGGACTTTGCCACTCCCGGCGGTCAACCTGAAAGAATTGCCCATACTCACACAAGCTGGGCAGGCGGATTAATGAACGCGGTGCCGGAACTCTCGCACCAGTTACTTCGAGGGTGTCTCCAAGTAAGATGGTGGTACCTCCACAGTCGAGCCCGGCATCAGTTCTACCACCTGTTAAACATTAAGCATTAGTACAAATATTTAATGAACAGAAAATCACTTGTATTCCACAAATGATGTATTGCAAGTTCCACCAAGTACCAACAATCAACAGTATAAACATGGATTATGTTTATTTTGCGAAATCCATCGCTATGAATACACTAAATATTATTAGAGTGCATTACAAAATAGAAAAGATCAATCAGAAACAAATCCAAAGACAAGAATTTCACATAACGCCCTCGTGAGCGTTCTGTATGTTCAATACAAGCTGGTATATCAAGCAGATGCAAAAATAACAGTGGACAAGTATGATGGAAAAATTCACCGGTCTGGGTAGGAACCTCGGTGGCGCAATTGGTAGCTCTCTTGTCTTGATAACAAGAGGTCACAGGTTCGAATCTTGGCCCGGAGAATTTTTGCAAATTCTCGTCTTTGGATTTTTTTCTGATTAATCTTTGCTAGTTTTTAATGCACTCTAATAATATTTAGATGGTTAGGGTCTAAGAGGTTTAAGATTATTTATTTCTCATAAGAACATTTACATATTCACTTAAAATGAGAACTTTATAATAAAGCCAATTCGGAAGGCTTTAGTTTTAGTTTTAGTGCTGCCAAAGCTTAAAATTTTCCAAATAAATTCAAACTCTTAAGGACTATTTTGTATCGTAGAAGATTTAGTTTTGACAGCACTAAAACTAAAATTAAAGCCTTCAGAATCAGCTTTAATATCTAACTAAAGTTAAATATATTACACGACCAGTGGGTCCAGTGCAAGCTGATATGTAGAGTATAAACATTATTACGAAAAATATTAAAATATCCAAAAAGATTTTTTACACAGGTCCGGAATAGTTGGGCAAATGCAAAATATTAATAACTCCCTTTGATATTCATTTCCATTGGTACACGTTCCACGAAATAAAATTTAATTAATTTCATTATGTCCATAGTTTGGCGAATGAAACACTATGTAAATATGTAACCTGCATGTTTGAAGCTCTTTACATGGCAGTGTGTGTATTGATCTACCAATGTTTAACTATGTACCATCGACATATAAGTACGCAGTTCGGTAGGCAAAAAGTGAGTCTGCTACATTACACTGAGTAAAAAAAAATTGGTTTTGAATAAGTAGTAAGTAATACCAAACTACAATAGATAGGTTGAAAAAAAATATAAATTTTTAAAGAAAGCCTTTTCCAAAAAACTAGGTCTCTCCTCATATTGAAGAAAATATATTTAATTTATCGATCTTTTATCTAGGGATTCCACCTATAAACAATGTTTTAAGATTTATACATTTGTCAAAAAAAAATGTTTTCCACCCTCTTTTTTTTGGTTGTCAAACTTTTGCTTCAAGAACGCGGTTAAGAGATCAACTTGACTTTTTTTTATAAAATAGACAATAGAAATATGAAAGGATGTGACCTAAATCCAATATTTTTTCCCTAAAAAATATTTCAGTATTAGCTAAAAACACACCAATTCGTTGTTTCGCTGCGTGATCACTAGTATTACGCGTCCAAGAAAAAGAGACCAAAGAGCCAACCACCAATCCGTCCCTGTCGCACTGAGGATTTTTTCGCATATGGAGTAACAGGGACGCTAAAACTTTTACATATCGCCTTAAGAGGCTATGCGAATTTTATTTTTGTCACTGTCGCTCCAAGCGAAAAATCGCGCAGTGCGAGAGGGGCGGATTCAGGGCAAAAGGGAAAAAAGTTGGTTTTATATTTTTATTAAAAAAACTAAAATAGCTAGCAAAATTTCAAATATCAAATATAAAATCTCTAGATATTGTTGAAACATACTTAATAAAATATGTTTGAATTCTGTATATGGTTCCTATTCGTCAAACGAGGAGAAAATGTGTGTTTGAAGACCTCATTTCAACAATTATTTCTATCTAGGAAAATTTATCTAAACATACTTTTCAATTTCAAAAACCTAGATTATATAGTCAAAATGCATATACCAGAATTTTATTAAAATTTTCCGTGTATTTCATAAAATACACCGAAAAGAAACACCCGTATTTTTTTCGCATATCGCCTTAATGTGTTTTGCAAATACATGACTATTTTCACTTTCTTCTTTTTAACCGACTTCAAAAAGGAGGCGGTTCTCAATTCGACTGTATGTTTTTTTTTTTTTTTTTTTTTTTTTTTGGCGTTGTTACTCCATAACTCCGTCATTTCTGAACCGATTTGAACAATTCTTTTTTTGTTTGAAAGAGTGTACTTCCAGGTAGGTCCCATTTTGGGTTTGGTCATGATCTGATGAAGGTCTTCAGAGATAGGCAGTGGAACTCCTCAGAAAATGACAGCATATCTCTCGAAATTGAGGTAATCGCTTTGTACCTGGGTGCTGATTACAAGGTATTACTTGAAAATCATCATTCTTCCACCTGACCTTCGATCCTGGCTTCATCACCATATTCACCATAGAACTCCTCAACGGATCAGAGCACATAACTCGAGATTGCGGCAATCACTGCGTTAGGGTGCTAATTCAAGGGTATTACTTGGAGATTACCAGAATAGCCACCTGACCTTCGATCCTGGCTTCATCACCATAGAACTCCTCAACGGATGACAGCACATAACTTTGGATTGCGGCAATCAGTTTGTGTTATGGTGCTCATTGCAGGGCATTGCTTGAAAATTGCCAGTGTACCCACCTGACCTTCGATCTTGGCTTCATCACCGTAGAACTCTTTAACGAATGACAGCACATAACTCGAGATTGATAGCAGGAAGCTACTCAAACATAGCTACTTATACTCACTTGAACTTCGTTTCATATTAAAACCACGTTTGCAAGAACTACCCATATTTCACAATTTAACCCAGTAACACTAAAAAATGTGAAATAAAATAAACTTTTAACAAAAAAATAGCAACCGACTTCAATAGTAACAGCAGTCATTCACTAAAAAGTTAATAATAATTCTATAAAGACCGATGGTACCGAAGCAACACTTTTGCCGACTTCTTTCTTCCTGAAACATTATGTTATCTAGAAGTCGGCGTATTTCCTACGATATAGCAACATAAAAACATATATAAGAACGCCGACTTCTAGATAACATAACGTTTCAGGAAGAAAGAAGTCGGCAAAAGTGTTGCTTCGGTACCATCGGTCTTTATAGAATTATTATTAACTTTTTAGTGAATGACTGCTGTTACTATTGAAGTCGGTTGCTATTTTTTTGTTAAAAGTTTATTTTATTTATTATTCGAGTTGTTTCAGAAATTTCTCTCCGGAAGTGGTTTTGAAGTTTTTCTCTGGAAGTGTTTCAAAAGTTTCCATTTGTAAGTTTCCATAGCACGTGGTTTAATTTTCTGAGCACGTCATATTGCCCTTTTACATACAATACCGATCAAAAATAATAAAATCAGTCTTTCTATTGAAAAATAAACGCGGAAAAGAAATCCATACCTACTACACTAAAATATAAAATGTCGGTTGTCAGACCTTGGTAAATTTTGCCGAAAAACTGACAATGTAAAAACAAAAGTTCCATACATTACATTATTTTTAGTCAATGGACTAACAGTAGTCTTAAAGTACACTCCTCGGCACGGTTATTAGCCGGGAAGTGTGTCGGTCATTTGTCTGTTACCGACTTCCGTAGATTTTGCGGGATACTCTGAACAGACTGATTAATTTTTAGGTCTTTTCCTAGACAAAAATTGCAAATGGAAGAAACACATTGACGTGGTTTGCACAAAGCTTAATAGGTTTATTTTTGCACTTCGTCGACTAAGAGAAGTGGTCTCACCACAAGTCGCAATGAATGCATATTATGCGTATGTAGCATCCACCCTACAATATGGATTAATATTGTGGGGTAATTCATCAGATATGGATAGAGCTTTTAAAATTTAAAAAAAATATGTAAGGGCCATGTGTGGTATGCATTTCATGGACTCCTGCAAACCAAGTTTCATAAAACTTAAAATTCTTACTTTACCCTGCTTATATATAAAACAGATTGCCATTTTTGTACGCCAACACCCACAATACTTTCCTAAAAAAAATGATATTACTCAAAGAACGCAAAGAAAGAATGTAGGAGAAAGACTACATATTCCGAGATGAAAACTAATACTCGTGAAAAAGAATGTTTACCATATGGCTATCCAGGTATTTAATGCTTTGCCTGATGAATTCAAAGAGTTACCATTAACCAAATTCGAAAACAAACTTCACGACTGGCTAATAAAGGGCAGTTTTTATTCCTTGAATGAGTTTTTCGATAATAGGGAAATGTTGAAATGGAAATAATAAACTAAATCTAATTCAGAAATTTTGTATAGGTAGTATAAATTGATAGTTGCACATTATACTTGCTATGATATTGATAATGACATACAATTGACACAAAACTGTACCTGTAAATATCATTCATAAATAAATTGTAATAAATATATATATATTGCTACATAGAGCACTTATTTTATTTTATTTTTTGTTTAATTAAAACATTAAGTATATAAAAATTATTTTCGAAATATATTTCGGCCCACTTTGGGGCCGGCGTCAGTCGAATTAAAAACGGTAAATGACATAAATATAAAAATTATTTTCGAAATATATTTCGGCCCACTTTGGGGCCGGCGTCAGTCGAATTAAAAACGGTAAATGACATGTCATTTACCTTTTTTAATTCGACTGATGCCGGCCCCAAAGTGGGCCGAAATATATTTCGAAAATAATTTTTATATACTTAATGTTTTAATTAAACAAAAAATTAAATAAAATAAATAAATTGTAGTTGACTTCATTTAATTCTATTAGTATTTTGTATTATTATAATTGTACGTAATTTAACATTTGTACGCCATAATCGGCAGATTTTTTGAGCACTATACATACTGTAACATCTTTATATTCAACCAAAAATCATACAAATAAATATTTTTGATTTGATTTGATTTGATTTGAAAGCGTGCCTTCACTTTCCTTCTTTCCGGGCGAGCACGCTTTTATGTGCAAAAAATATACAAATTATGTACTTACCTTCAAAAATTCGTCTTTTTTACAATTGGTCAAATGTTATATTATAACTAACAACTAACAACACCACTTTTTCATAAAAAATTGTAATCGCAAAAAAAGCGGAATATCTTCGTATGATCGCGTAATGCTCTGCCTTTACGCCATAATTCATTTATTCACGAAAAAAGCAGCTTTTACACGAAAAACCAGTTTACGCCTTCATAACATTTTTGGGCGTTATCGCTATTTATTGTGACTTCGTTCCAAACTCGTTCAAAGCACTTCCAAACAGATACAAAGTTTTCAAAATGTGTTTCTTGACATTTCAACAGCTGCTGCAATCATCCAACACTTATCGATCTTTATTCAATTTCAATCTATCGATATCGACAAGTGACTTTGCTCAAGTAATATTCCTGTGACTTCGCAAAAACATTTTACACAAAAGGGCTCAATTCAATTGATTAATCTGTTACTCGATGGTTTGTTCTGATTGAATGGGGATCCCAAAAAGCTGTTGTGAAATTCATCAATCATTTGCCGTTTATAATGTTTTTGTCGGGTTCTTTACCTACCGGTTCGAAGATTTGTTTGCTTGTATATTTGCGACTGAATGATTTTAATGTTCAATATTTTATTTTAGGGCAACTATTTGTATTTAAATTGAGATTTTTCCATGCTTTACTAATTTAATAATTTTAACATCTGAAATACAACTTTAAGCTAATAATAAATACTTTACAAAGTTCAAAAAATTTAATTTAAATGATATTGTCATAGCTTTAAATAATTTGGTTATCGATAGGCGTAAAGTCAGGTTGTTTATTAATTTTAATTACTTTGTTGTATGTTTTCGATTATGGGTAATCCTATAATTTTAGAGGTAGTTACTTTAATCAATATATAATACATAATATAAAAGGGATAAAAATGCTCTTTAGGGTGCTTCTTAAGGCCAAATTAGTGTCGCTAAATCAGAAATTCGGCCATAAACGAGGAGTAGGCTTTAAAAAGTACCCATTTGACGATACTAAGCCCCTTAAACGCACATTTTATTATTGTTTTTCTTATTTTTGAATATAAAGATAAGTAATAAATGTTAAATAATAAATGTAAAGAATAAATGTAATTTATGGCATTTACCGACAATAGTTTGATGACAATTATGTTTTTCCAGCAAAATTGTGCCATTTTATGCATAACGTTGTAAATTACTGTACCAGACAATTTCTTAAACGTGTTTATTATTACAACTATGACAGAAATAACTTTCTATGTTTGAACACTTGTCGATTTATCCATCGCAAGGAGATATAAATTAACATTATATCATTGCAGTATAGAAACGCAGAAAGAAAAGTAAATCTGGATGTGAGGAGCTCCCGGTTCAGAGCTCCTCACATCCAGATTTACTTTTCTTTCTGCGTTTCTATACTGCAATGATATAATGTTAATTTAAGTTAGTGTTTATTATTGTTGTGCAAATTTATTTACAACGTCAAGCACAAAATAACACAACTTTGCTAGAAAAGCAATTAATTAATTCGTTAATAGGTAACTTTGATAGCTATAAGTCGTACATAGGATTTTTTATGTAACAGTTGCGTCCATGTGCTATATAGGTATTACCTTCTCTTATTTTAAGGCGATGCCAAAAAAATGGGGATTTTTCGAATCCATTTACTCCACTATAACGTCATCTACGTATTTCATTTTTGGGTAAATGTTTATTGAGTATTTTATTAAGATTCTCACTGAAGGAAAATGCGATTGGATGAAATTTAATTCCGAAAAGACCTCTAAATTGTTTTATTTTTTCCTGTAATTCTGAAATCCTAACTAATTTCATTGTGAAATTGCATTCAAAATGTGGATATTATTGTATTTGGAACGTCTCCTTGAAAATCTTTTTGACAAAATAGCTTAGTACATTTTATATTAATAAAAAACCGACTTTTTGCTACTTTTCCACGAATCCGTTCCACTCGCACTGAGGGTTTTTTTTCATATGGAGTAACAGAGACGCTAAAACTTTTACATATCGCCTTAACATCGACTTGCAATAGGCGCTGATATACACGTTATTTCAAAGTCGTTTCCGTCGTTATTTGTGCCGACACACATCCAGTTATTTGTGCCGACACACATCCAGTTATTTGTGTCCACACACATCCAGTTATTTGTGTCGACACACATCCAGTTATTTTTGTCGACACACATCCAGTTATTTTTGCCGACACACATCCAGTTATTTGTGTCGACCATGGAGTGTCGACACACATCCAGTTATTTTTGTCGACACACATCCAGTTATTTGTGCCGACACACATCCAGTTGCTAATTTAGGTCTTAGCGCCGCATTCAGTTATCAATTTTCGATTAAAAATGAAGAACAATAAATACGGAGCGCAATCCGAAGCATACAATTACTCCACAATAACTTTTGAACCTTGAACCTTTCTGTCATTCGCAATGTATTAGACCATCAGTCTATTTAATATTCACTTAATTACCCTATAAATTCTAACAACCCTAACGTTGCATCTTTTTAGAGCTTTATTGCACTGAAATAAAGTTAATTTTTGATGTGAATAAAATGTGGAAAAATATTTGCAAGTGTTCATAGAGAAATAGAGTCCGCTTGTGCGGCTGGGCACCTGGGCAGGTGCTACTTTATCGCGTCAAGATCTGTTCTAGTGAGGGTTAATAAATTACTGAACGACATACCATAAAATACATTGCCGTCAGACCAATAACAGTGATAATGGTGTTAGGTTCTCTAACTATAAGTATAGTTCGTACAATTACGGTTTCTTTTCTTTTATGATCTCTAAAAACTCTTCTTAATTATTTTTAATTACTTGTAAAGGTACCTATCTACAGCAACCCGCTTCCAGCGCAATTTCATGTATATATTTTTTCTATTATATATGACCCAAGAAGTAGCTACTTAAGGGGCAGGTAGTCGCCCACGACCTTGAGTCGGCCTATGTCGGTACAAATTTCGACAAAAACTAATTAAAATAACGTTCAATAACTGCATTACGATGTCGCTGGGTCTCCGGATAGCGCAAAATAGTAGAAAATAATACTTTTCACATGGACGCGACGGATGAAAAAAAATTCCATAACTAATTTTTCTAAGCAATATTTTCTTTGTATTGCAAGAACCATACAAATATCATTAGCAGTTTCAAAGAAATAACCAATCTAAAACACCTTGACTTTGAACAATAATTTCATGCTGTTTCTAAGTGAAAACAATTTCCTTAAGTTTAATTGTATTTTATAGTTTAACACACAAAATACATATTTTTTCATAATTTTTAAACATACCGTTTAAGAGAAATAATTTTATCAATAGAGCCATTTTCAGATGACGTTGGGAAGATACGCCTTAACGGCCTGTGCTGTGCAACCTCAGAACATTTGATTTAAATGTTCTGTGTGTGCAACTGTGCAGGGTGGTGAAAGGTAGACATTAACGGGGTAAAATCATGTGGAGTATTAGTTAAAATGGGTGTCCCGCAGGGTTCCATATTAGGGCCCTTACTGTTTTTAATTTACATAAATGACCTTCCTTATTTAGTCAAAGACTTAACGAAGATAGTATTATTCGCAGACGACACGTCACTTATTTTTAAAATAGACGTAAAGATATCTTTGACGGCGCGAATACAACTTTATCACTGGTGCTTGATTGGTTTACTGTAAATAATTTAGTTTTAAACGCAAAAAAGACAAAGTGTATAAAATTTACGTTACCAAATGTAATTCAAGTGAACGGTAATTTGCTTTTGCAGGGGTCCAAGCTGGAGTTAGTTAACGAAACTAAGTTTTTAGGCATTACGGTAGACTCTCGTCTTCAGTGGGGTCCCCACATAGAAGCCCTATGTGGTAGACTTAGTTCGGCCGGATACGCTGTTAGACGCATAAGACAAATTACTGATGTAGATACTGCTAGACTAGTCTATTTTAGTTACTTTCACAGCATTATGTCATACGGCATGCTGTTATGGGGTAGAGCCGCGGATACAGACGCAGTCTTTGTTTTGCAGAAGAGAGCAATTCGGGATATTTATAATATGAAGCACCGGGATTCATTAAGAGAAAAGTTCAAAGAAATTAATATATTAACGGTTCCTTGTGAATATATTTACCAAGTCCTTAGATATGTCAGAAAAAATGTTGAGTCTTTCCCAAGGCTTGGTAAGCAACATTGTAAGGAAACCAGAAATAAGCATAAACTGGCTTTTCCAAAAATCAGACTCGCTAAGGTGAGTACCTCTTTTGTAGGAGATGGTATAAGATTTAACAATAAAATTCCAAAGGAGGTCCTTACTTTATCAGAGAATAAGTTTAAACTGTATATTAAGCATATATATTCAATAATATAATTAATATAATTCAATAAGCTGTATATTGAAAAAGGCATATTATAAACTAAATGAATATTTGAATGATGGTGAAGCATGGTGTTAGAGTGATAATGATAGTAAGTTATAATTTAATGAAATAGTATAATTTCTTAACTTATGATTCCTCTAAGGTGTAAACATTAATTGATTACAGACTGTAAAAGGAAAAGGACTATATGAGACAGGTAGACAAAGATATATATGTTTTTCTTTTTTTCATTAACCTGAATTCCTGCTGTCTTGTATTTTCTTATCCCTTGGTTAAAGTAGATATAAGTCATATATTGTATAGTATAAGTTTCATGTTGAAAAAAGAAAAAAGGAAATGATCTTGCTAAGTTTCTTGCCCTTCTTCTTAGCAAGACTAATCGAATGGGCGGAGGTAGGCATGTATTTATATATGTAACCTATTAGTATGTAGTATATAGGATGGGATTTGGTCGGCCGCCTGGATTCGTGCTGGGGGCTCGGTTGGTGATCATTGAACCTTGTTCCTGGTCCCTGACCGAGTCTCCGGTATGGGTTCGGGCGACTGATTGGATTTTACCTTGTATAATATATATTTTACCTATCATTTTAATCGTAAATATATTGCTATATAAATTAAATAAACCTTTAATTTAGTTCATGTACATTTATTATTTTATTACATATATTTTCTTTATTAGATTAAATTTGACGTGTAAAAAGTGTATATATCTATATCTGCTTTGCAAAATAAACTATTTGAATTTGAATTTGAAACTTGCGCGTGAGATAGACCAAGACACAGTGGTGATTTTACTTGGCTGCCCAAAACAAGGCCTATACACACGCAAGCTTCACCACACTTTTGGCTGTACAGATATAAATACACGCAAACGCTGTACAGTTTTACCAACTACACGCACGGTTCTCTCCGTAGACCTGCTCAGGCAAAAGTGTGGTGAAGCTTGTTCTCGGTCTCTGTTCCTAAAATCTGCGCAGAAACTCGTGACAAAATTTAATTTTGCCCAGCCACAGTATAGATAAGTGTGGCCCGGCCAAGAAAGATCGCGCGATCTTGTAACTGTCTCCCGGGGCAGTATTCCTTAGCGAACGGCGATGTTCGCGCACCTGCGATTTACCCGATCTTCATTATAACACACAACACACACACGGCATAAAATGAGTTCATCCGCCCACTTCGCTTAATTCCGCCATGCAATCATGCATTCCGTAATAGATCGATATAGCACTGCCACGTGCGCCACTGTAATGACTCGAGAACGTATCATTACGCAATTGTAACCAGTTTTGTGCGGAAATGGAGTTGTGACTGTGACTCATTATTGTTGCCACGTCGTCGTAACTGGATCTAGGTCACACTTAGAAAATTAATACTTAGATGTTGATATTTGAATAGGTGAAAGACCGTTTCTGTGGTCGACTGTTGTTCTCTATGAACCAGGCCTGGTATCATACTGTTTATGCAGCTCAGGTGAATCACAAGTGCGAGGGGCGCGACAAGATGTTTTTGCGATGGCATACCCTAGCAACTTTTCTTATTACCCGTCCAGCACAATAAGTCTAATGGCAAAGACTTTTATTTGCTTTTCATAGAGGCGATTACATGTTGGCTCTTTGGCCTCTTTTTCTTGGACGCGTAATACCAGTGATCACGCAGTGAAACAACAAATTGGTGTGTTTTTAGCTAATACTGAAATATTTTGTGGAGAAAAAAATATTGAATTTAGGTGATATACCTACCTTTATATTTCTATTAACTATTTTATGAAAAAAAAATCAAGTTGATCTCTTAACCGCGTTCTTGAAGCGAACGTTTGAAAACCAAAAAAAAAGAGGGTGCAAAACATTTTTTTTTGACAAAAGTATAAATCTTAGTACATTGTTTATACGTAAGATCCCTAGAGAACAGATTAATAAACCAAATATATTTTTTTCAATACAAGCATAGTCCGAATTTCATCAAACGAATCCTAGATAGCCTGGAGATGGTCATGCTCTAGGCTCAGGTACAGTCTTAAACAGTACGTCACGCTCCTTGCACTTGTGATTAAACTAGAGGCGCCGCGCGCGATAAAATAGTATGCTACGCCGCCTTTTCTCAAAGTTCATGTTACCAAAAAGGATTCACAAAACCTAAAAAGAAAATAATTATAAGTAAGTTTGCTTGCAAATGAGCAGTTTTTTCTACTCCCATTTCATAAGGTAATTACAATATTAAAAGCGGTTTTATAAGTACCTATATTGTTTTCCAATTTTATAATATTACATAACAACACCGCGATTCTGGGTTGTGACTGGCCCAATTTATTAAAACACCGCAGCGACGAGAAATAAGTCCCGCTATTATATCTTAAGAATCTAGATGAGCCTAGAGCTAGAACAACGCCAGACTGTCGAGGATTCGTTTTTCGAAATTTGAAATTCGGACTCTCCTTGTAATGAAAAAAATAGGAGAATTTTATCTAGGGATTCTACTTATAAACAATGCTATAAGATTTATACTTTTGTCAAAAAAAAATGTTTTCCATCCTTTTTTTTTTGGTTTTCAAATGTTCGTTTCAACGTGATTTTTATGAAATATGAAGAGATTCTACTTCAAATATTTTTTTCGCTGCAAAATATTTCAGTATTAGCTAAAAATACCAATTTGTTGTTTCGCTGCGTGATGATTAGTATTACGCATTCAATAAAAAGTGGCCAATGAGCCAACATATAATCGCCTGTATCAAAAGCAAATAACGTCTTAGCCATTGGACTTATTGTGCTGGACGGGTAGGTAATAAAAAAAGTTGCTAGGATAGGCCATGCTCTTAAGCAACGCCCTCTTCATCACTGTGACACAAAATAATTTTGTGATTGTGGCTTCTAATTAGGTTTGCCAGATGGAAAAATGAAAAAGGAGATGTTTAGTATCGGGGACTTATGTTTTGGTTATTAAAATTTATCTAATTTCATTGTCATCTGTGTCATCGAGCACCTAGCCCCGAAAATGCCACACCGTCCGATTTCGCCAACTAATCAGTGTTTTTGCATAAATTTAACTATGTGCATTTCACTCCCACTTGACGGGGATTCTCTATTTCTATCACTGCGTGGTGTTGGCTTAGCTAATTGTATGAAAGTTGATAATTTATTTCGCACAATCCAAGTGGCGTTGCGCCTCTTTAGGAGTAGTTTCTCTATGATCTGTCTACTATGTACCACTCCAACCAGTGTGTGATATACGAAAGTTTTCTTTTGCAGAATTTTTCGATGGCCAAACTACATTTAAAAGGTGCAATAATTTCACCCCATAAGAAGGTGGAACAGGCTGTTAACTTTTGTATCGAAAATGCGTTTGTATCCCAAATCCACGCGGACGAAGCCGTGAACGTCCTCTAGTTTTACACATACAGAGTGTTAAGATGAAGTTGCGGAAGCCGGCAACTGACGATAGTACCTACTTGTCTATACGAACTACTTTTCGTGAAAAAAAAACTGAGAATTCGAGAATAAAAAATGGTTGTCTCATACAAATTTTCTATCGAAAAGCAGATTTTTTTCCCTCCATAGTAAAATTCGTATGGACGAGTACTATCACAAGTTTTCGGCTTTCGCAAATTGAACACTCAGTATAAGTCATATATCTGGTCACTTGGTGCTCGTTATGGACCTGCGGGTCTAACGCGTAATTCTCATTTTCATCAACATCAACTTGAGATTGAAATTTGACGTGCGTGCGACGACGCCTGCCTAACATGCCATCTCTTTTGCACGCGTTGAATTTCGCATGCATTTGCTTGAAGTTGATACAAATGAGAATTACGCGGTAGAGCTCCTGGACTCAACAGACAGCACTGACAGACATGAACCGACCGACCGACAAACTAGTCCGCTCAAAATTTCAAGTAATAGCAACAACAACATCGCACAACCACATAACCACCGTCATCCATCATCCAAGAAGAGCAGTCATTAAATAATATCAAAAGTAACCAAAACCATCTGTACAGAAACCTAGTTTTTATTTTTTAGAAAATACTTTAAAACTAAAATTGTTTACAAGTGTCACTTTTACTATTTTACTTTTTTATTATGATACCTAAATTATTATGTCACTATTTTTTACATTCGAATGATGACGGCCCCATACCGAGGGTCGAAATATATCAAGTTATAATATTTTTAATTGTTTTAATACTAATAAATAGTCAAAAGCTGATAACAGTATAAGAGTACGTATGGTAAAGTATTAAATAAAATTCCTATCGAGCAGATTTCAATAACGTACAAAGTATGTATGTCACGTACAAATTGTATACATTACTCTGTATACAGCAGTAATGAGATAACAAGAACAAAGCCTTAAAAAATTCAGGAAGATTACAAAAGAACTCTTTCAATATGAAATTATTCATCAAGATATCATTGTGTATCATGGCCGGGTGTTGAATCATCGCGTCACTCGGTGCGATGATGACATGTGACCCTGACGAAACTTTCGGTTTACTTTTAAAATAATTGCCCCCCCCCCCTCCCCCCCACTATCCTCGAGTGCTCGTAATGATTGATGACTATGAGTGTATGTTTACTGGCGAAAGTGTGTTATGATTTTAGTTAACAAATGTGACTCATGGAGTTTAAATACCTAGAGTTAAGGCGATACGTAAAAGTTTTAGCGTCCCTGTCACTCCATTTGCGAAAAAGCCTTCAGTGCGAGTGGGACGGATTCGGGGAAAAGTATCAAAAAGTCGGTTTTTTATTAATATTAAATATACTATGCTATTTTGTCAAAAAGATTTTCAAGGAGACTTTACAAATACATTAGTAAGGATTTCAGAATTGACCCTTAATATTTTATAACAAATACGGTGAATGAGTAGTGTGACCATTTGCGAAATGGCTGAAGGTTAGTTAAGGCGCTACGTAAAAGTTTTAGCGTCCCTGTTACTCCATATGCGAAAAAAATCTCAGTGCGAGTGGGACGGATTCGTGGAAAAGTAGCAAAAAGTCGGTTTTTTATTAATATAAAATGTACTTAGCTATTTTGTCAAAAAAATTCAAGGAGACTTTACAAATACTCGTACATAATTTCACATTTTGAATGCAATTTCACAATGAAATTAGTTAGGATTTCAGAACTACAGGAAAATATAAAACAATTTTGAGGTCTTTTTGGACTTAAATTCTATCGAGAAAACTTCATCCAATCGCGTTTTCCTTCAGTGAGAATCTTAATCAAATACTCAATAAACATTAACCCAAAAATTAAATACGTAGATGACGTTATAGTGGAAGTAAATGGATTCGAAAACCCCTTTTTTTTTTGGTATCGCCTTAACTTGTTATGAAATTAACCTGTTAGCTCGACAAAGCCGAGAAGTTTATGTCATTGCTGTTTTTTTGCAAGTAGCCAACAATGGCCAAATTTTCATAATAAGAGTGTAAAGGAAAAGTATTGCAGTTGTTCCACCTCGTTTTTCCACGGAATCATTAAATAACGAAGTTTTGTGGGTAGCTTCTCCCGCGCTGTATAATTTATTTTTTATTTTTATTATTTCAATTTATTATTGACCTTATCCCCTGGTTGGACATTAGTGGTAACGCTGTGGCCGAAGGATAATTTTTAATCAAATTCATGTCTTTGACTTTATTTTTAGGGTGCCGTAGTACCAAAAAGGTACAAAAAGAACCTTTATGGTGAAACTCCGTTGTCCGTCTTTCCGTCCGTCCTCCCGTCCATCCGTCCGTATGTCAGAGCCTCATAACTTTAGCACCGCTAACATGAAATTTGGCACAATCAAGGTGTCAAACAAATTTGAAAATTTTTAAATTGTTTAAAAAATATTTCTAAAATAAAAGTGACAAAAATATAAAATATTATCCTAAAAATACAATATAAATTAAAATATAAAAATACAAATTGTAGATACTAAAAAACTGATTGTAAAAATATATACTTTTACTATATTTACTGGCACTGGTTTTGAGAAATCATGACCAAAAACACAAAACTTTGCAAGTCACAGTCCACACTCGGTACACCCGCGTTTCACCGACGATTATTACGTCCCAATGTGATGAGTGAGCCCTATCGCCATACTTCAGTTACAAATATAGCAAGTGGTACATAAATTCCGAAAAACTCATCGGTGCATGCCCAACCGGGGATCGAACCTGGATCTCAAGATTGAGATGCTAGTGTTCTACCCCCGCGCCGTCCTTTCACATTTATATAAAATCGGAGTTAGAGGTACAAAACTAAACTCTCGCTTTTATATATTAAAGTAGTGAACTGTATTAAAGTAGTAGAGATAATATAGGTCAAAAATTGTGAATAGTAGATTAATGTACTTTCAAGAGCTTTAAAGTTACTTTGACAGAGTTTAGTGATAATGTGACTTTTATTTATTTACTTATTTATTTATTACATTTAATGTAAATTTACACAAAAACATGAAAAAAAAAACATTAAAAATATTTTACAGTGTACAAAGGTGGCACGGCACTTATTGCTATAGCAATATCTTCCAGATATAAATAGCAATATAAAGAAAGGAGTGTGTAAATGTCACGAAATCAAACTTAAGAGTAAACTACATAGACTTATTAATGGGGGATTCCTTACGTTATAATAAATTAATACATAAACATACACAAAAATATAACATAAATAATATAATAAATATACTTTTATAAATACATAAATTTACACATGTATTCTTTTTGTCCCGAAATAAATTTCTTTCTTTCTTTCTTTCATATATAATAATAAAAAAGATAATTTTGGATGAAATGTTAATCAAATGAATAAATGATAGATGAGTTAGGGGTGTAGTTCACTAAAGTAGTGAGCTTTTAGTTTAGTTTTAAAGGTATCAATATTTGTACTAACCCCGTAATACCTTTAAAACTAAACTAAATTGATATTTATCTTCCCAGGTGAATTTTAAGAAACAAGTACCCTACTCTATATGATTATCCAGTCCATCCATCCATCCATCCATCAGCCTTCCCTAACATCTCGCTACTTTTCTTCTTTTTTTTTTTTTTTTTTTTTAATACAATCACCTTTTTGATTGTCAGGCTCTCCCCTGACTTGGGTGGTCAGAGGCCTTTTAATCTAATCAATAAATTTTTAGTTGACCCTTTTATTGGGTGTGTTTTGGAAGACCCTCTCCAAAACACACCCAAAGAAAGGGTCAACTAAAAATTAATTGATTAGATTAAAAGGCCTCTGACCACCCAAGTCAGGGGAGAGCCTGACAATCAAAAAGGTGATTGTATTAAAAAAAAAAAAAAAAAAAAAAAAACATCTCGCTACTCTTGGCGGACCTTCGTCCTCCTTATCCAGCCGCCCACCAATTTAAGGGCATGGGTGACTAGAGATTGAGCACCTCGTTTTTCATCAAGTAGAACTCAACTCGATGAGGTTACATTGTTCTGAGCAGTGGTTGTTCCGACAACCGAAATATCACGCGTGCTCGAAAAACTGCGTTTTTATTAAATAACTCAGATTTAAATAAAAACACTATTAGCCCAAATTAGCTACATATTATTCAAACAAATTTTATAAAGAAACAACCAACTAAATCCTGAAATTGATACTCGAGAGAAAATCAATATAAAGTGTAAAATTACTAAAATACCTATAGAGGTTTACAAACATTTTATTTACAGCGAATAATTATATGAATCAATTGACGTGGTTTGTTCAAACTTAGTTCATAAAAGTTGGGAAAACATAGGTGTATTTTTATAATGGCTGTGGGTTTCCTGTGGGTTTGCAAAAAAATCATCCAAAGTCTGTATTTGCCTCATCTTTCTCCTTAAGTGAACATTTTGTGTCGGTTCGTCATTCAGTATCTAGGTAACAAACTGTAATTAAATTTGAATTACTTGGGGTGTTAAACAGTTCCTTAAAAATAGTTTCTTCTCATATCTAAAACATAATCAGTACGTAATTTTTTTATACTTACATTTTAAATTGGACATAGAGCACAAACTGTTTAATTTCAAGCACCCTGACTCACCAACGACCATGGCTCGGTAATTTAGTCAATCTGCTTTAAAAATCAATGATGATTCGGTTCAAAAATGCCAGTATTATGGCAACACTCGTTGAAAGTCTGGTTCATTGTAATATCAACTGTATCACAGTGGTAATAAGGTCACAAGGCATGGAGTACGTACACCTGATCCTGACTCACGCTGATGCGTCATCATGAGCGTTTCCAAGTTTGTTCTGGTAGACCTGACGTGAATATAGGGGTGCTACTTCATAGACTGGTATCTTTAAATTAAACTACATAATCTACTGATCATACTGAAGCTTTTTCCCAAACAAACAAATGACATGGACCTTCCCATATAAAAATTAGAGGGAGTTTTCAAAGTTAATAAGGAAATGTTCAAGTATTAGGTCCTTACATAAAGAAATTGGCGTTTTGTATGGAGACTTTAAAGGAAACTCAATTTTCAGTACTAAAATTTTTGCATTATTTTATAAATGACAAATCCAAATTTTATGATTTTTTTGTGTATGAAACATTCATTTAATTTTTAAAAAGTGTTCGCTGAAAAAAAATATTACGAATCTTATCACGGAACTGTTTTTGAAGATTTAATTTTAGTTTTCAAACTGAAAATAAAAATAAAATTTAACACGTACATAGTTAATTAGGTTTTGTTAAATAACTATTGAGTGAATTTTGAATTTAAGTTTTCTGTTTCGATTATTACAAAAAGGCGGGTTTTCTATACAAAATCATTGAGTTGTCATCTCCTCTTGCTTTGGGGGCAATGATGATTGTGATGATCCATGAAACTCGTAAACATACATATCGTCACGACATAAATCCCCTAGGGGCTGTCAGAAATATTTCCAAGGGTGAACCATCACTGGAACAGTTAAGGGCAGGTTATCCGGGACCTGTAGGTATTTATCGCTACCTCCGGCCCCGCCAATTCACCGCGACGTATTTATTTACGATGCAACCGAGCGGCTAGAATCGTGTCCTCACGTGACTCGCCACCGACCGCCGTACATAAAAATAGGTTCGGGGCCAGTAACTGTACTTCGTACCAATAAGAATTGATTCCTATAAATGAACCAACATAAACTATTCCTACCAAAAAACCGAGTTAGTACAAATAGGGGAGTTTATTACATTGGATCATATGAGCAATATCTAAGCACGCTCTTGTAAAACATTTGGGAGTACAGCTAAAAATATTTAATACACTTGGTAACCATATGAGCTAATAAAGCTGACTCTGAAGGCTTTCATTGTAATCTAGGAGCTGTCAAAACTAAATTTTGTTTATTACAAAATAGTTCATAAGCATTAAAAATAGAAACTAAATTACTTTGGAATAATTTAGGTTTCGACGGCACTAAAACTAAAATTATAGGCGTAGTAAGTATTTAAATGAGCGAATATAAATTTAAATATAAGGTGTCAAAAATACTGAATATAGTGTACGAAAATACTAAGTTGGCGAAAGATTGTGAGCGAATAAAAATGTTGTAAACGGCGACTTGAAATTACAAATTTGAGTTGAGTTGATAATTCTCAGGCGAACAATTTTCTATTTTAGTGACAATTTGATTTTAAGGCGCTACGTAAAAGTTTTAGCATCCCTGTTACTCCATATGCGAAAAAACCCTCAGTGCGAGTGGGACGGATTCGTGGAAAAGTAGTAAAAAAGTCGGTTTTTATGAATATAAAATGTACTAAGCAATTTTGTCAAAACGTTTTTCAAGGAGACTTTACAAATACATAATATCCACATTTTGAATGCAATTTGACAATGAAATTAGTTAGGATTTCAGAATTACAGGAAAAAATAAAGCAATTTAGAGGTCTTTTCGGAATTAAATTCTATCAAGAAAATTTCATCCAATCGCGTTTTCCTTCAGTGAGAATTTTAATCAAATACTCAATAAACATTTACCCAAAAATGAAATACGTAGATGACGTTATAGTGGAGTAAATGGATTCGAAAAAAACCCCATTTTTTTCCGCTTCGCTCGGCTCCTTATTTTATATTACATGTAAACCTAACACGCTCCTTCTCGCTTCGCTCTTCGTCGCACCTATTTTTTATTTTTAGTGAAGTATTTTCGATTTCATACTTTAAATTCGCCCACCCGGTATTTTTAGTCGCACGATTTGTTCAGTTGTATGTGTGCTAGTGCTAGGACCCGGTTGCGAGGTGTCATAGCTTGATTGTTGCTCTGATATAGGTGAAGGATCCACGTTTTCTTATTAAATATTATTTTTATTATCATGCAAAGTCAGAGTTCCTATAGGCATCCCGCGTGTATACCGTGGGTTTACTATACCATGTTGTTATTTTATTTGTAAATTTTTATTTTTATTCATTCCATTTCTGAACATGTCTTTTCTCTCTATTTTTTTTTGCATGACATCCATTACAGTCTATTCCATTTTCGAGGTTACATTTGACAGATGTAGAGTACTAGCGAAGTACCATATTAGTCGAAACACAACGACATCGACTTTCGATTACTATTACCAACAAATTTAAATCGAGTTGACAGAATCGAAACGTAAAAGATTTGCAGTAGATTAATATAATAAACAAAAGTTACTTAGGCAAGTTTTTTGATTTGATTAAATACTATTATTTTTAAATTTTATCAGCATGCGACTTATGCGTGCTCGCTATTCAAAATCGTTGCATCATATTCATTGTCAGCATCGTCGTCATCACCCCCACCATCGTCTGTAGGATCCAGCGTATTTATTATAATTTGGTTATCTATTAGGGCATCGATATGCATATCTCGGTCCCAATCAGCGAAATTTAGATTTAATGTTCGTAAAACCACACTTTTCCAATTCGCAGCAGTAACGTTATAGCATGCTTCTTGCAACGACGACAGCATTTTGTTTGTGTGACTATCGACCTTCTAACTTTTTTCTTAAGTGGCGATTTTAATTAATTATCTCCTGGTATATCTTTACCATGCTTTTTTTTACTTATTTGGGAAACAGTTTTTCGACTGATAACGAAAGAGTGGACTACTATTCTGAAACTCATATTCAAAGTAATGTTGTAGGCGTACCACAAACTCCCGCGCTTGACTGCCCAACACTGTTCTTTTAGTGGTCAAGCAAGAAGAAAACACACGCACGCAACGTATACAAGGCTTCTGCACCGTACTGAACAGACAAACAATATGGCTGATCGTGATTGCCAAGGTAACCATGGTGATTGCGAGGTGGACCATATTTTTAGTAGATTTTTATTTCCTACGACCTCGGTACACAAGAGAATAATCAATTAACTAACCGATTTTATGAGATTTTTTGAGCTACGTCACTATGTTTAAAAGTAAAAAATAAACCATAGAACGTAAACGCGTATTTGCAGTAAAATATTATTTATTTTAAAGTTATAATTATTTTGAGCATGATATCTAAAAAAAATACGTTGATTATGTTTGTGAATTAATTGTTTAATGTTTTGAATTGATTGTGGTTTTTTCAAACTGTGATTTACTATCATAAACAAAGACTGTTTATTTTTTCAATTTATGTGAAACGTGCAGAGTTACGTTCTCAGAAGTGCCAAATGTAACCTCGTAAATGGAATAGACTGTAATTATTTTATTTGTAGGTAATTCTTTGTCAAATTAATTATTTTTTAGTGTGTTTTCAATATTATTTCAATTATTCAATATTATTTTTATGAATAAATTATTATTATTCATTATTTTCTTAGTCAATAGTATAAATGTACTAGGTAAAATTATTAATTATTATGTTTTACTTCTATTTGCTATTGTGTTTTGTTCATGTGTGGCAAACTGAAAATCAGAGCTGCAAGTTACTTCAACGTGTAGCATTTGATAAGCTTGCTCCTTTTTGCTATTTTGTTTTGTGTTGTACTGTGTCTTCTTTTTTTATATGTTCTGTGGCAAATAAACTCATTTCACTATCATTTTCACTATCTCTGGTATTACACATTTTATATAAAATTGTTTTAGCTTCCTCTCCATCTTCGTCATCCAAAAATCATCATCTCTTGTAATGCGTTCAATATGTACAAGTTCATTATCTCCTACCCAAATGCCAAAGAGACATAATCGCCGTTCTGTCACGTAAAGCTGTCCTTGTACCTGGTAATACCAATTACTGTTTTTATCGAGTTTTGTCGTACTTGTTGCCTCTATGCATTGTCTCGATGCGAAGGTGCCCTGCTCAGTACGAAGAATTGATAAGCTGAAGTTAAGAAATTTTATTTAATCACTTAGTTACATACGATTCATACTTACGCTTACAAAAAAATAATAATACGGGGATACAATCGCATAATTTTTTATATTATAAATATACTGCAAGAGTAAGTACTGGTACATTTTACTGTTGTACAGTTATACTCGGACTCCTGAGTTGTTTAAATTTTTTGCGTAATTTCAAAAGTTGGTTGTTCTGTACGATCAATAAAACATCTCGTTACAGTTTCAAAGAATTGTTTTCTTATCTTCAGCACTCTCAAATTTGATGATTTGTATGGTTCCGTAGTACCTAAAAGGTACAAAAGGAACCTTTATGGCGAGACTCCGTTGTCCGTCCGTCCGTATGTCACAGCCTCATAACTTTAGCACCTTTAAAGATAAAGACATGAAATTTGGCACAAAAATTGCATTTATTTGCCCACATATCACGATGTAAAAAAAATATTGAAATTATTCAAAATATTTCCAAAACAAAACTAAAAAATGTTATCCTAAAAATAAAATATGGGTATCAAATTATAGATATTAAAAAGCTAATTGTAAAAATAAATTGATATAAAAAAATGTATGTCTTTATCTCCAAAACTGGTAGTACGACAATTATGAAAAAAATCATGGTAATATTGTTTACTTAAAGATTACAGGAAAAATAAAGCAGTTGAGAAATTCACGAAAAAAAATAGTAAATTAAATTTATCATCCACAATACGGAACCCTAGGTACGCGAGTCTGACTCGCACTTGGCCGGTTTTTTTCTTCTTATTTCTAGTTTCCATTTTTATTTTTAAACATCCAAGCAAGATACAACTAAATGATTTTTATTTACATGTACACACAACTGATAGTTTGATGTATATTTACACGATTATTTAAATAATGATAGTACACTCTATCAGAGCTTCGAGGCGAGTGAGGGGGAACGAGGGCTCAGAAAACTGACATAGGTCTTGCCTCGACAGCCGCTGGCGGGCAACTGGCGGCCGCTCGCCGAGTAGTCGCGAATCAATTTTGCTTTTTAAATTAAGGGAAAAATAACGATTTTCATTAAAAAAAAAGTAACCACAAAAGTTATTAGTACAATAGTTTAACTTTAATTATCTGCAATTTTCATGCAATTTGGTTAAGTACACGTTACATAAAACGAAAAAAATCTTAAAAATCGACAAAGTTTCGGATTTTTTTTCGATCGAGCAAAGTGTAACGTCTCACAAATTGAACCACAAAAAAACCTGCAGAAAAGATGTATCTGAAACATATATTTTTTTCAGATTTTAAAAATAACTATTTGATGCTTTAAAATGAGTTTGAAAACAGACAAAATTGGGATAAGCCCCCCTTAACATACTTACGTGCACCTTCTTTTAACCAACAATTTTAATAATAAGAGTTGAGACTTATCGGCGTACTTTGGGCACAAATACACGTTTATTAAGGCATGCCCCTTTCCCATTTAATTTTTTTGTTTTTGCGAATTTAAATTATTTTTAATGTCTTGTTTTTTTTAACCAAAGCCTTGCGGGCATAATGGCTCACGTGCGTATTTCACTAAATACTTTTGGATTTATAAAAAAAAAGAGCAATGTTATGCCAATTTAGCTTTTAATATTCAAATTCCAAATGACACTTCACAATGACTTGTATTTTCTTATCCCTTGGTTAAAGTAGATATAAGTAATTTGATGTATAGTATAAGTTTATGTTAAAAAAAAAAAGACATGATCTTGCCAAGTTTCTTGCCCGTTCTTCTTAGCAAGACTAATCGAATGGGCGGAGGTAGGCATGTATTTATATATGTAACCTATTACTATGTAGTATATGTATAGGATGGGATTTGGTCGGCTGCCTGGATTCGTGCTGGGGGCTCGGTTGGTGATCATTGAACCTGTTCCTGGTCCCTGGCCGGGTCTCCGGTATGGGTTCGGGCGGTTGATTGGATTTCACCTTGTATAATAATATTTTACCTATAATTTTAATCGTATATATATTGCTACATAAATTAAAAAAACATTTAATCTAAGTAGTTCATGTACATTTATTATTTTATTACATATATTTTTATAAGATTAAAATTTGACTTGTGAAACGTGTATTATATATACCTACTTTGCAAAATAAACTTTATGAATTTTGAATTTTGACAGCTATTTATGCTATATAGCAAGCAAAACTTGTGGATTGAAATTGTTTTCAAAACCATATCAACATATTGGTATCACATTATCCCCCAATCAATTCGACTCCTTCCCAAAATATTCCGAGAATCCTCTAAATCAAGACAAATCTTTTCTTTAATGTTGCCATCAACAACATACTCGTAAATTACAATATTTCGTAAATAAAAGCCCGCGGTTGTGACAACCCTATCTTCTGTCACGCACTATCACTCTTCAACGTTCTTAGGCTGAATATTTTCAAACCTCGTCACTTCTATACAAATTCTAAATCCCTTCCTAAAGTAAAATCAATGAAAAATCGACCTTAAATCTTTCTCTTTAAAGTTTAAAGCAACCGTAAATG
The DNA here is from genome assembly GCA_934047225.1 of Ypsolopha sequella. Classification (NCBI taxonomy): domain Eukaryota; kingdom Metazoa; phylum Arthropoda; class Insecta; order Lepidoptera; family Ypsolophidae; genus Ypsolopha; species Ypsolopha sequella. Next base: position 1,501,754 of record OW204002.1, on the reverse strand, counting down.
ATAAACTTGTATGTACACATGCGTGTGAATCTGCAAATGTTTTTCTGTAGCTGGGAGATTGGAAATAGAATCTTATAATCAAGCAGTTAAGGTACTGTTCGTGTGAATAAATGGAATTGTAACTAAAAATTATTACACTCCATGTTTTAATGTGACGCATCAATCTCTCTATGTCTTGCTCTGAATAGGACATTTTTATTTGACCAAAATTTCTTTGACTTTGACAGATTGGGCTTTGACAAAAATTGTGTGAAATAGGTTTTACGGTTCTGTTGAAAGCAGGTACGTTTAACTGATCTTTTTGTTGGAAAATAATAGTTACGGAACCCTCACAAATAAAAAGCTTTCCCTATAGAAAACATCAGATGACACTTCAGATGATAAGATCGAGATTAAAATCCGAAAATCCAAGTTTCCGATTAATCAAAAATCTTAAAATAAAGACAAAATTATTAATCTTCACTTTCCAGTATTAAAATACTTTAAAAAAATATTTTGTAATAATAATGATACTTGCCAAATGAACCAAATAAAGTTTGGCAAATATTTTGGAAAAACACCCCAATCGGCAACGCAATTCTTAAGTTATGTTATGTTATGTCACAGTATATACTGTGGTTATGAAGCGGATGCATGGATAGATAAATTAGTTGTTTTGCTGTTAACTAGGGTTGTACCAAGCGCGCTTCATGCTGTCATATCGATGCTTATCGTCAGACGCGGCTATTTGCCAATTGTAAGCCCATTGCTAATAATAGTAGATTTTGATTGTAGTGCGACATGGTCGATATTTCATATCAAAACTATTTTTTCTTGCCAAGACGTAGTCGAGGCAAAACAGCCGGGACGAAAAATATCGACACTCGCACGTGTATCAAACGAGGTTTTTAATACATCTGCGAAAAATTACATGAAAATAACAAGTCGACAAAAAACATACCAGAAACCTTTTTGTACCAAGTCTGTCTGAAACTGTCTGTCAGTATGGCACTGTTTTAACAATGTTACAAAACAAAGCAAACGTCTTCCTTTCTAAAATCTTTTTAATATTAATTTCAAGAGTAAATTCAATATAATATAAATAATGTCATCTAAAATCGTTATGAATTTATAAGACATCACTTCGTCCGCTAACGACAGACCCTCGCTCGCTTGACAACGAATTCGGAAGGTATTCGAAACATGTCGCGTATCGCGAAATAAATTCATGTAAGTCAATCCTTCCTTATACTTAATTATGAATTCAACTTACAATATTTACAAATTTAAAAGACATCTTTTACAATTTAACATATTCAAAAACATTCTCACGCATCACTACTCATTATCGCTGTAACAATAGTAAAACAATAAAACAATGAGTCCAGATCGTGGCTCGGACCGATCTTACTGATTAAAACTTTAAACAACCGACACAAATAAAAATGAATTTCGCAAAGGATCACCGAAACTCGGTGCTGATCATACTGAATATCCAGAATTATTAATTTAGTAGTACCTTTCAAATTCACCTTCAGTTTATAATCTTAGTTCCAAATTTCTCCGCCCAAAAACAATTTGGTCATGATACAGAAAGCAGTACCAGATATTGTAACATTTGAAGGCACACGTGTGATGTATGCTAGAGATGACGTAATGTTTGGTTTTGTTTAGTTAGGGTTCAGTAGAACATGTGAAACGCCTTGTCGATTTACCACTAACTTTTTTAGTTATTTATTTTCTTTTAGGAAGATTTAAATCAAAATGATTACAATAGAAATGTTCTTACACAACTAAATGCCGATAAAAAATCTACAAGACTAAAAGTCTCCGTGTATTCCTCTACATTTACAATTTATTTTACATTTATCATTTATTTCGTCTATTTTATGGCGTCATCGCGTCTAGTCGGGCAAAATGAAAACTGTAAGAAAAAGTAAAATTCACAGTAACAGTATCAAAATTGTCGAGTTGAGTTTATGAGTAACTAGCAAAATACTTTGGAGGTTGACTGTTCACAGTTAATTTAGATATAGTACTGGTAAATAAAAGTAATTAATATAGTGCATTGTTACTAAATAACTATCGGCAGAATTTTTCGATATAAGAATTAATTTATATTGTTAAATTATCAGAGGTTTTTCGCTTAAAAATGAGGTTTTTCGCTTCGCTTTATGTTTATAAGGATATATATTTTCCTAATGCTTAGATGTACTTTTTTAATATTATTCCTTTATTTTTTGCAATGATACCCCGTGGCGTTACTTGCGTGCCGTGAGGATTTTATAAATCCCTTCATAGCGGATATCTAAGACATACAAGGAATCTACAGTCCAAATTTCATGTTCCTAGGTCCAGCAGTTTGGTCTGGACGTTGATAGATGAGTTAGCCAGTCAGGGTATTCGTCTATACGAGGTGACTTTTTGATCATCGTCCAAATTCATACGGGAGGCTTGGTAAGTGATCAGCATCATGAATCGATAAAAATTTTTGTGAAATTCGTATAATGAAATTTCGAGTTCCCATAGTCCTGACTAGTTCTGAGTGAATTACTATGGGGAGTCGAAATTTCATTTTATGAATTTTACAAAAATCGTTATTGGTTCATGATGCTGATCACTTACCAAGACTCAAGTATGAATTTGGACGATGTTCACAAATTCACATTGTATATTAAATGGAATTTAATATATAATATAAATAATTATTATATGGCATGATTGCCATTAAGATGGCAACTGACCACCAAAGAGGTGTTTTTAAGAAATCATTTCTATTAATCTTAATTACAAGATACATATATATTCTTGGTGCAATAAAGAAAATGTTATTTAACTTACAGTTATAATAAATTAATTATATGCAAAGTGATGGTCGCAAAAAGATCAAGTGAAAGTACAGAACCCTCTTATATAAACAAATCACAACCGCTCTTCATAATACGATTTTCTTTACAAATCATAGCCGTAAATGTCTGTACAATCTATTGATGTTTTAAATCTAAAGCCAAGTTTAATGACGGACAGTAAAGATTTTATTAGTTTCTACTATTTGTCAAAGATCGTAAAGTTTTGCATGTTGAAACATCTGTTCAAATAAATACGGGTGAGGTTATGGGGTCATTTCATATACAAGGTGACTTTTTGATCATCGTCCAAATTCATACTGGTGGCTTGGTAAGTGATCAGTATCATGGATCAATAACAATTTTGGTGAAATTCGTAAAATGAAATTTCGACTTCCCATAGTGATTCACTCGGGACTGGAACTGAATTTCTATGGGAAACCGAAATTTCATTTTACGAATTTCACAAAAATTGTTACTGATCCAAGATACTGATCACTTATCAAGCCTCCAGTATGAATTTGGACGATGATCAAAAAGTCACCTTGTATTTATTTATCATTTTATTTATTTATTACACTTAATGTACATTTACACAAAAACATGAAAAAAAAACATTAAAAAAATTTACAGTGTACAAAGGCGGCACTTATTGCTAATAGCAATATCTTCCAGGCAACCTTAGGGTGAAAAAGAAAACAGAAAAAAAAAATAAAGATAAAGAGGAGGATATGTATGATATACATATATATGTAGATACGAAAAAAGTAAGTAGGGCTTTGCGTTTTCTATGTACATCTATTGGTATAATTATAGGTACACTCAGAAATCGGACGACTAACCGAGTTCGATAAAACAGTAGTTACAGTGAAACTACAAAAATTACAAAGATCTCAAAGTCCCGTTGCTGTCGCAGCCGTTTTGGCTACAAATAACACGCACCTGACAGCTGAAACATACAAAAGGACATTTATTTGTGCACCTAAATTCACACTAAAGACTCGGTAAGTGTAAGGATTGAAGTTCGTGAATTATATTTTTCGAGTTTCCTACAAACGCAGGCCTAGCACCGAGTTAGTTACTATGGGAGGTCGTAATTTTATTTGGGAAATTAGCAAAAAGTGTAATCGATCTGTGATACTGACCACTTACTAAGCCTTCGGTATGAATTTGGCTGTATAAATAAATGTCTCGTTTTGCTAATATTACTATAACTAACTTGAGTAAACTGTAACTAGCTCATGGTTATATTTTATCTAATTGTTATGAACAAGTTCACTAAAATTTAGCATCCCATAAATATTAACCAAAACATTTCCGAGTTAACTAACCTTCAGCCATTTCGCTACTTGTTTAACTAAAATGGTCACACTACTCATCTCATTTAAGGGTCGATTCACCGTATTTGTTATAAAACATTAAGGGTCAATTCTCTGGATTTGTAACAAAATATTGCGCAAAAATTATAACGGCCCAAATACAACTTTTTGGTAAGACAACTTTTAACAATAGTTTGTTATATGAATAAACATATTTTTAATGATATTATAGTAGCTTCAAAAGAATTTCATTTTTCATAAGCGTGATATTAGGTTATTTTAGGAATTTACTTGTATCATGAATGTGGAAAATTTAAATTTTTTAAAATTTTTAAGCAATTGCAATATCATTAAAAGTATGTTAATGCATATAGCAAACTATAGCTAAAAGTTGTCTTATCTAACAGTTGTATTTTGGCCTTTATAATTACTTTTTAATATTTTGTTACAAATCCGGAGAAAAGACCCAATTATAACGGCCAAAATACAACTTTTAGATAAAAGCAATCTATAAACATATAATTAAACGATATTGATACTATGGTAGCTTCAAAATAATTGAATATTCCATGAGAGTGATTTTAATTATTTTTTAATTTAATTTTTCATATTTTACTCTTAAGGAAAATCCAATTATATTGAAGCTAGCATAGCATAATAGCATTAAAATACGTTTAATATAGTAAACAAATTGTTCTAAATTGCTCTTTTGGCCGTTATAATTATTTCTAAGTATTTCGTAACAAATACGGAGAATCGATCCTTAAGAACCAGTGAAATAATTGTAAATTAATCTTAAATATAAAATAAAAAGAGTATAAAGCTAGAATCTTTTTATTTTTATGAAGTATGTACCATAGTGTATTAAGAAAAAGTGCGCCAATTTGTATAAGTATTATATTAAAGTAGCTGCATTTAGTGATGAGGTACATTTAGTGACCCATACAGCCATTTCTAGTTGCGGTTACGACTAAAGTCGACATTTATTGTGTCGAAACGTAATTTTTTTGTAATTTTGTTCCGTTGCAAACCGTCGCCGTGTCGTCTTGTGTTCCGTTGCCGTGTCGAAAAGTGGGGAAGAATCGTAACAGTAATTTAAAGTCGCACTGCGTCGTTGTTGTGTTGTCACGTCGCAACTTGACTGTGCGTACTTCTACCACATTCAGTCATTTCGTTCATTCTTTCATCCACTCGCATATATTTTTTACTGTCAAACTTCTTCGTTATTGGTTTACCGAAAATAATCATCGCCTGCCATCAAAACAAAGAACTGTGAGTATAGCTTGATTTTATTTTGCCAAATTACATGCCTTATCGAGTGATTTTACTCTGCCAAACGAGATTCATCGTGTAATTTGGTGTAACTTAACTAAATTCACTGATGCGCTCTAATAATTTAATAAATAATCATATTGTTTTTATAATATATGACTGTTGCCAACCGAAAATCAGCAATCAATTTGTGTTTTTGAAACTGCAGAAGATTTTATTATAACAGCATAAATAAATCCAAACAAAACATATTTTAACAATTTGACTTACTAGGTAATAACTTAATAATAAAGTCATTTGTTATGTAAAATTATTTATCCACTGGTAGATAACAAAGTTTCGAAACTAAGCTTATAAGTTTCAACATGTGTCGAGTTATGTCACAATGTTACTGATTTTACAAAATGGATTTTCACTTTGTTTATTTTTGCAGTGGTTCTTAAACATTTTGGATACGAAGAAAAAGAGAGTAGATAAAAATAAAATCGGAATAGATAAAGGTACAGATAATTTAATAATATATGCAGATACAATAAACAATAGAATGAGTGACAAAGAAAGCACATACGACACCGATATTAATAAAGGTGTTCATTTTGAAAATTCTATGGAACTGAGTAATTTGAATGAAACATAGCTGAAGAAGAAGTAGCTAAAGAATATGAAAAAACATGGAAATTAAAACAGAAAAAATTAGTACAAAAGATAACGTTATGCTTGAAGCAAATTTTGAAGAGTTTCAAGATACATCAACTGATAAGACCAAGAGACGGTGTGGATCACTCAAAGAAAACAAAATAGGTTAATATTGTCAAACAATACTTTTCAGTTCTATTGAAGACATACATAAGGATTAAATTAGGAATTTAGTAACATATTTAATTATTATTTACAGGTGATTCCTCTAAAACACGGAATACTCTGCCTACAACCTCCAGCTCTGATGTGACAATTCTTTCAGATGTAAAAATAAACCACAAAAACAAGGACATTAATGACGCGAGAAAAAAAAACAATATAAGTTCTCCTAATCTCCAAACCTATTTTGATGTTCTTAGTTAAATCTTAGTTAATTACTATTAGCAGGCAATAATTACAAATGCATAAGTATGATGTCTTAGAATGATTTTAATTTTGGAATCGGTATCTGAAAATATGGTATTTTAGTTATGTTATTTAAATGTATACTATTGTTTTTAAATTAATGACAAAATTGGGATAAGTATCATGTTTTGTTGGTAAATTTACGATAAAAGCTGAGGTTGGTACAAAGTGTCAAACGACAGATGGTTTTTTAATATAACGATACCATAGTATAAGCGTTTTTTTTTTTATTTCGGTAGCTTTCCAAAAATTTGTGCTATCTAAATCTCTCAATCTAACTTGTGGATTTTATTTGGGGTAAATGGTTTGATTTTTGATAACTTTCTTGAAATGGCCTGAATATCTTTCGCTGACCACTTGGTATTGAAATTGAAGCTGGCGTTAGTCCATCCTACTAAGCAACGTTTCATAAAACCCAAATCCAAAAGAACTGGAAAATCATTTCCTAAATCAATTGGTAAATCTTCAATTACAGTTATTCCTTATGATGATCTGGATCTGATCTGTTATGAACGTAAGGGCAGGTCAGTCCGGGGAAAACTCATATGGCGATATTTTATATGGTATTCCCCTATAGTTATACACTTAATGCATCCGTGATAACTATTAATTATATTATTTATAATATATTATTAATAAAATAAAGAAAATTCAGAATAACTCGGCTACAAACATGAGAACCACTGATTGACTTGGTTGTATTGTTTTAGTTCAATCCAACACTTCAGTGTCGTTCCTTTTACGAAACGTGTGCACTATAAAAATCAGTAGTAACGACACATTCATTATAAATTCTACACAAAAATTTCAAATCAACACAAGGCGTCGAGAATTATTTAAGAAATCTTAATGACGTAACTTGTAGACACGTCGACTGAACATAGTTATTGTAACAATTTTCAGTACAAAGTGACAGCACCGTTACTATGCGAAGCAACCAAAAAATACCACGTTTTCATGTTACGTAATAGTTACAACAGTGTTACAGCATATTGCTGATTTGCGACGTATTAAACAATTTGCGACCGAAATTGGTTGTATGGGGATGAGGTACATTTAGTGATGAGGTACATTTAGTGATGAGGTACATTTCAAATTTCGGTTAAAAATAAAAATCAAGTGTGAGTTTACTCAACGTTAGACAGGTCATTCAACATTCAACATAATGATACAAAAGGAAAATGTGCCAAAACCAGTGGCGTAGCTATCGGAGGGCTATGCGGTGTAGTGCCCCGGGGCCCCCAAGAGATGTTTAAATATCTAAATCGAAAAAAGTATTTTACTATCATTTATTTTCGTTTAGTTTAACTTGGTCATTGTTTTGTTTTTAATTAAATATTATTGCGTAACTTGGCGACCTCAAACACGACCTATAAAAAATGAGAAATTAAAAAAAAAACATTGTTTCTATACGAATTCTATTGCACAATAAAGCAACATTCAAGTCGAAAAATAATAACCGAAACAAGTAGTACATCACTATCAACAATGAAGTACTACATTTTTTAACTCACACTTCCTTATAAATAATTACGATACTTTGTAGGCATTTAAACGTCATAGGCGCCATCACTCAGTGGCTCTACTGTATAATAAGTGTTGTCATGTATTGTACGTCGATTTGAGACGCTCTAGCTAAGATTTGCTATACATAAATATTTCCGTGAAAGTACCAAAAAGAACACAAATTTCGAGTAACACGAATTAATTAAACACTGTAATCAAATTCCGTCTTCGCAAATTTTCCTTTACATCGCAAAATGTTTATTTTATTTCATCCCAAGTTGGAGGGACTCAGTTGAAGGGACTCAGTTGGTACATGCTCTAAGGACTCAGTAATTATTGCAAATCAAACGGAATGAGATTGAATGTAATTTAAATTGTATTCAAAGTTGAATTAATTTTGAATATTGTACAGGTGCTTCTTGATTGATGGCAGATTGTACTGTGGAGGAAATTGACGCTCAATCACTTTTTATTAAGAAGTGGCAGAAGCTCAGGGGTAGAACGCTGGCCTCTCTATCTCGAGATCCAGGTTCGATCTTATGAGTTTTTCGGAATTTACGTGCATAATATTTGTTCTTACTTACCACTTGCTGAACGGTGAAGGAAAACATAGTGAAGAAACCTGCATGCTCTAAAAAGCGTGTATTTGATAGAGCTCACCACTCAACCCCTTGAGACATAATAATCATCGGTGAAAAGCCGGTGTACCGAGTGTGGACTGTGACTTGCATTTTACATTTCACACTCGGAACACCTTTGACACCCCCTTAGGGATATATGTCGTTACGATATATATATATATATTCATATCACTTTTAAGCTTTACAGCACCATATAATAAATGCAAGTAAGCGCACAGAATAAGAAAAACAGTAATTTTAATAATACTTATACTAAGCCTCGCGTAAGTTCATATAATAAAATAATTTGAAAACGTATATAATCGTTGACTATATGCCAATAAAATAATAAAATAGATATTATGAAATAAAATTTTGGAGATTTACGGTGAAAAAATTATTATTTGATTATTTTTATCGGTGAAACAGATGGCAAGTAGTAAAAAATTATATACGTTTTCAAATTATTTTATTATGTGAACTTACGCGAGGCTTAAGGTGATATGTAAAAGTTTTAGTGTCCCTGTCATTCCATATTAATATAAAATATACCAAGCTATTCTGTCAAAAATATTTTCAAGGCGACTTTATAAATACTTAATATCCACATTTTGAAAGCAATTTACAGTAAAATTAGTTAGGATTTCAGAATTACAGGAAAAAATACAACAATTTAGAGGTCTTTTCGGTATTGAATTATATCTAGAAAATTTCATCCAATCACGTTTTCCTTCAGTAAAAATCTTAATAAAATACTCAATAAACATTTACCCAAAAATGAAATACGTAGATGACGTTATAGTGGAGTAAATGGATTCGAAAAAACCCCATTTTTTTTGGTATCGCCTTAATACGATTAGTAATAAAATTACTGCTATTTATTATTTTGTGCGCTTACTTGCGCTTACTGCAAGTAAACTTAAAAAGTGATATAAATATATCATCACGACATGAATCCCCGAGGGAGTGTCAGAGGTGCTCCGAGTGTGAAATGTGAAATGAAAGTCACTGTCCACATTCGGTATTTTACTCGCATTTAAGAGGCTATGCGAATTTTATTTTTGTCACTGTCACTCCAAGCGAAAACACGCTCAGTGCGAAAGCGAAAAATGTTATTTTATAATTTTCATAAAAAGACTAAAATAGCTAGCAAAATTTCAAATATCAAATCTCTAGATATTGTTGAAACACACCTAATAAAATATGTTTGAGTTCTGTATATGGTTCCTATTCGTCAAACGAGGAGAAAAAGTGTGTTGGAAGACCTCATTTCAACAATTATTTCTATCGAGGAAAATTTATCCAAACATGTTTTTCAATTTTAAAACTTTAGAATATATAGTCAAAATGCATATGCCAGAAATTTATTAAAAATTTCCGTGTATTTCATGAAATACACAAAAAAGAAGAACCTCTATTTTTTTACATATCGCCTTAAAAACTAACAGATAAACCTCAGACACCTTGATCGACAGTTTAGTTTAGTAATAATCGTTTAACACTTGTGTGATCTGTCGGTATGTCAGAGGTCACAATTCGAGGGTGAATGACCTCTCACGTGCAGTGCGCGACGCGTGTCGATCTATCTACACCGGGGACTGAGGTTATACCATTACTGCTGTCTGATTTAATCGATTTGATTGAGTCGCTGGTTTCGAAAAATTCATGTTGGTCTTCACTAACTCTTTGTGTGTATGAATCGTAAATGAGAAGTTATATGTTTTTTATTTTACACTGAAATTGACTCTTAATAAGTTTATTATAATTTTTCTATATTACATGGATAAATTTTTAGAAAAAAGTTTTGGTTTGCATAATAACTTATGTCTCATAAACACTACGCTCAGCACATTCCTCAAATGTTTCATGAGGTGAGTCAAAAAAAGAAAACACTTTTATCAAACTCTCGGATTCCAAAACCAACAGATCCGTCTAAAGTATCTAAACGTAACTTAAAAAGTAATCACTAATTGGAATTTTGACAAAACATAAAGAATGGCATACTGCACAATTTTATCAGAATACGAGACTTTGAGTTGAGACTCCACCTGCGCTGTTAAAGTGCAATGATGTTTTAAGAGCTTCTTGGATAAAGTCGTCCTAAATAACAATGAAAACACCAGTAAATCCGTTCAGTAGTTCTCAAGTTATAAAAGTACAAAGAAATACATGTAGTAGGATGTAATTTATAGATATCGTCGTCGTAGATTCACGGAACGTCGAAGTAAGAAGAGGGCTGCGCGGGAGGACACAGCGCATGTGTGACAGCTAAATTCACCTAGCATAGGTTGGCCCCAAGAAGCTTTTAACCATACTGATAGCCGTTCATAAATTAATAATTTCGTCAGGTTCCAACACTGACTACAGGATAGCGTAAAAAAAATTTCAACGCGTGCGACAGAGATGGCATTAGGACCAGTGTCACGACCTTTAATTCATGAAAATGGCCCTGGAGCGTTTACTGCCTATAACAAGGCCACACCAAAAAAAATTACCTTCAAATTGTTTTGTAAAGAGTCATCGAAACCGTGGAATAGAAAAAAGTTTCATAAGTAATAGAACAGAGATAGATAAATATAACGGTAATTTATTATAGCATGTGGCTTTCTATAGAGGTAAGCCAGTCTGCTAATAAATTTGTAGGTTGGCCCGAACCACAATGGCCCGAACTGTAAATAGTGAATTATGTGATATAATAAGATAACTTAGAGTAACCCCACAGGCCACAGAGAGGTTCCAATCGAAAAGGTTCCGATTGTTCTAACTCAGAACACTGGAAATGTTTAATTATACATATTTGTTGCGAGGCGGATGTTTGTTCTAATATTCTAAATAGAGTTAACAGTATAAGTATGTACTAGAGCTACAAAGGGTTGGTACAAATTTTATACAAACCCAGGTTCAGGTTCATATAGTAAATAGCGTTAAGCTTTGTGTGTCTAAAATGGCGGCATTAGTATTTTCAAAAAAGCACAATTCGTATTCTAATGATTGGATTCTAAAGTTTTGTAAAAAATACCTACTAGTTTTCGTTGATTTAAGACTGTACATGAGCCTAGAGCATGAACAACGCCAAACTTTCGAGGATTCGTTTGAGGAAATTCGGACCCTGCTTGTATTAAAAAAATATATATTTGTTGTATTGATCTTTTATCTAGGATTCTACTTATAAAAAATGTAAAAAGATTTATACTTTTGTAAAAAAAATATGTTTTCCACCCTTGTTCTTTTTGGTTTTCAAACGTTCGTTTCAAGAACGTGATTTAGAGATGAACTTGATTTTTTTTATAAAATAGGTAATAGAAATATGAAAGAATTCTACTTAAATCCAATATTTTTTCCCCTAAAAATATTTCAGTATTAGCTAAAAACACACCAATTTATTGTTTTTTTGGGTGGGTTATATTTCCAGCTTCTGGTATGTCTGAATTTTGTTTTAATGTTACGAAGTATGTTTAACTGTGTTTTGGGTTGAGTCAGTCGCTCCTTAAAAGTCTTGAAAATGTCGTGTTATTTTTTAAAGTCATAAATATGCCATCGTTTTATAGATATACAGTTTTAAAAAAAGCCTTTTATACCGAGATTATGAATTGACATCACCTTAACATCCTGTATATAGCCAGGCAGAAAGGTTAGCAAGCAGCTGCACAGATCAAAATTACACAGCTAGAGAAACATGTAAATGTAACTTAATAACTTTATGTAACACCACAAATTTTCGAACACCTAACTTTAATAATGAATATGGCAAAAGAGTTTGGAAGCACAATCTACCCTTTATACTAATTACTAAACCAATTACCAAAATTATTAGTTGGCAAAATTGAAGTTACACACTATAAGCAGGCTTTGAATATATTAAAAAGGTATTATATTCACGACAAATACATAAATGGAGAGGATGTGCACCCAAATTACAAAATAAATTGTAAAAAATATTAATAAGATCAGCGTAAGATATTTATAAGAGATGAGGTAACCATCTAAAGTGATATAATCTTAAGATTTATAGATTGTAACTTTAGATTTAGGTAAACATATTGTCATTATTTTAATGGAAATAAGCAGTTCTTAATATTATTATTTATTAGATATAGTTTTCAGGAAGATAAAGAGAGAGTGAGAGAGAGAGCCTAACTTCGGCCAAGGATCAGATTTTGATGCCGCATACAAAAATATGTGTGGTCTCATTTGTACACTAATGCATAAATCCAAATTAAAATTAAAATAGCTTTATCTATCGCCCAACCCAATACTTTCTGGTAATTAACATGTTTCTGAAATACAACTAAGTACTCGCAAATCTTATATTTAAGCTCCAAAACGTCCCGTTTTCACATGTATTTTTCTTAACCTACAACGTTATTTTCTTGGATTTAAAAACTATTAACTCCGCGGTAGTTAAATATTTTACAAATGTAGTAGTTTGCAGTGGCGTGCACGGACATTTTTGGTCAAAAATAACAATAAAAAAATATGAAAAAATTTAAATGCCACTTTGAAAAAAAAATGTATGACGCTAGGGTAGACAATGTCAAGAGTGAAAATTTCCAATACAATTTTTTTTTTCAAAGTGGTATTTAATTTTTTTCATATTTTTTTAATTGTTATTCTTGACCAATTGCTTGCTTTTCCAGCAAAAAGTTCTTTGGTAGTTTGGTATGGAGGATATCATTCTAAATTGTCGTAAAATGTTATTGTATAGGCTTAAATCGTGCAACCTGTAACTCTATTATTGTATGAATACTTTATATACATTTTAGTTGAAACGTTCCATTTTAAATTACGGTATTTTGTACCTATTGAACGAGGGTCATTTGATTGTTTGTAAGTAATTATATTTAAATTGTGTTAGTCAAGACTGTTTTATTTTTAGTTTGAGTAATTGTTACTGAGGTGTTAGCGCCTTAATTGTTTAATTTTAAAGTGAAATCATCAACAATCTGGACGTATTTGTTTGCTTTATACTGGTTGTTAAGATGATATTTTGAAAGCCGGAAACTAGCGTCAGACTTGTCTATACAAATAACTTTCATACTATCGAACTATAGAACCAACGCACAACTCGCGAAAAAAATCAGTTGTTCCATAGGAAAGTTACATAACTACTCGACCAAATTGTGTGAAACAACAGTAATTTTTCTCGATTTCTCTATGTCCTTCAAGGAAAGTTGTTAGTATGGACGAGTGTTATTGCCAGTTTCCGGCTTCCGCAACATCATCTTAACACCCACTCCTTTTTTATCCTTTGTTTTGTAAACTGCTCTCTTTTTCCATCTGGCAACCCTACTCGGGTGACACGGTAAACTGTGGATCTCAGATTTGTGATGATTTATTACGTCAAGGCCTGATAATAGTCGGTAAAACGAAGGTGTACGAGTTTTGACTGTGACTTATATTTCACAATTCATACTCGGTCAGCTCTCTCTCTCTCTGACACACCGTCGGGGATTCACGTCATTTAGATTTTCAGCATACCTATTATACTATAGGTATACCATCTCTACCTATACATTATAATACCTGTGTTTCAGCTAATAATAGTAGTTTATGCTACTAGGGCGAAAAGGAATAAATTACGAGGACGTTTTAAACGTAACCGAGTAATTTATTGCTTTTACGCCCGTGTATTATACTACGTTTTTCAATGCATAGTGTGAGGAAATAAAAACAAATATAATCTTGTGAACTTTAAATTATGATTGGCTCAAAAGGATTGTATCCAGAGCCGTTAAACAGTGGAAAAAAAAGTATAACATCTATGGTACACAGGAAAGGCTGCAAGTTAGCCAACCATTGCAAATAAATTTAAAAAAAAATAATAATAAAGCCCTAGGGCAAAATAATCTAATTTCTGTTCGGTTTTGATGCATAAAAAGTGGGCCTTTACGAGCACATGCATTGAAAACATATTTGATTTGAATTGAACGCGGTGCCTTTAGGTGTATAGTATACTAGCAGACGCCCTCCGACGTTGCTCGCGTGGGTCACGTAAAATTGCGTTTCTACCGTTCCTGGGGAAATTTCTAAAAATGCTTTCTTATCGGTCGTCTACGTCATACAAGGAACCTACAGTCCAAATTTTATTTTCCTGGGTCCAGCAGTTTGGTCTGGACGTTAATAATAGTAATAACAGTAATAACTTTATTTGTTTCTTAATAAAAATAAGAGGTACTTAAAATAAGTTTCCTGCCCCCTAAACCTACGTATTCGTGTATCGTAGGGTCACAGGCCCATTCTACAGTAACAGACTATGACAGACTAACAGACTAACAGACGTTAGTATCATAGATCAGTCAGTCTGGGTATTCGTTTATATTATAGACGGACTTAGGGGTTCTTTACGCATTAAAAATTCTTCACAAACGAGTATTTTACAAGTAAATATTATGAACAATCGTAGTGCGTAAAAATAATTCCCTAATAGTTCCGTCAAAAGTTTTCTCAAAAATTCTCCACTCCAAGAACATTGCATGCAAGAATGCCTCAATTTAACGGCCTAAATATCATAATAAACGGCATACCGCCAGCCAGCGGCTCTGCCCGGTACCTTAAGGGCCGTAGCGTGAAAATAAGTAATTTACAAATGGATGTGTATCGGTTTTAAATAGATAATTGCCTTAAAATTGCCGCAGTGAAAGTGCGAAGTTGTAATTTTTAACGCTAGTAATTGTAATAGAAATTGGTTGTAAAGGCTTTGGTCTTGTAGATGTATATCTTTAAGGTCAAGTCTTCATATAATGGTTGAGTGCCCTTTTAGTCACTTCGGTGTGCAACCTTTTGCTTTCCTGAGTAACTCTTCGTCACACTTTTTGGTGTGCATTTTTCACCTGATACTCTTTTTGCAATTGGTATCGTTTAAGTTTAGATCCATCCATCCATCAGCCCGTATTTTGTCCACTGCTGGGTCTGCTGGACATATGCCTCCCCAATATTACGCCACTCTTGGCGGTCCTCAGTCATCCTCATCCAGCCGCCACCCGCAACGTCCTTCAGATCGTCAGTCCAGCGGGCACGAGGGCGGCCTACGCTGCGCTTAGTTAGTTTGTAAGTTTAGATAGTATTTATTAATTTATTAAATCAAAATTTGCTATTTGTGAGGGCAAACCACGACGCAAACTTATCGATGTACATTGATGTAATTTTTTTCCCGGCACTTACATTTAACCAGCATTTAACACTAAACTTTAACACTAAACAGCATCTTCGTTACAAAGATATCCTGAAAAGGCATCTAACCGCCTGTGGCATTCCGCCTGCCGTGACCGTGTAAAGGAGTTCGAGGAAGCCAGACTCGAGACCCTTGACTCCAACCAGCAGCAGTGCAAGACTCGTCCGAAGTCCACATATACCTACACGTACAACGGTCGCGATGATCTACACTGCGGTCGCTGTAATCAGACCTTTAAAACCAAGCTGGGTTTCGCGAGTCATATCTGCGCTCATCGCCGTAGAAGTCCAACAAACCATGAGGTCGCCGTCGTCGGACTACGATGAGGAGGATACCATCCCTATCTAGGTAGATCAAGGGAGTGAGAGAGAGCACAGTATCACGCACTATCGAGCTCGATATGGTTTGCTAAGCCAGACTAGCTGGGCTATGAGGTTAATTCAAAAAGTTTTGAAGTTTTGCAGAAACAATAAAATTTAAAGTGAACCTTCGCGATGTTCACACATTAAGAATAACTGAGGTATGTTCTATTTTTACGTGATTAAGACCAGAATCTTATCCATAGTATTTACCCATAGTAAAATTTATTAACTACCTATTGATAGGCATTTCAAAACAAGACATTATTTGAATTTGGTGAAACAAATATATTTTGTAATAGGCAACGAATTAAATTTAAGTTCTATAATTTAGCTCAACCTTTAAAAAGTACCAATCCAAGTGAATGGGTACTAAAATAAGTTAAAACTTAAGTCAGTTATAATTGCAGGTACCAACAGATAATAACTTAATTCTAGGTGTAAACTTTCGGCGTAATTACCCACAAGACCTTCGCCCTTATTACGTGGATAACAAAGACGAAAAGGCTGGGAATTTTGATAACTTAATAACATAGTTTCTTGGCTACTGTAACACACTGTTAATGAGTTTTAGTGGCAACTAGTAATTATTGTAATCATCATTACATTGCATTACACTTGGGAATTTTAGCAGACATCCAGGTGTAAATCGTGATGGACCCGTGTTGTAATTTGCTTCTAGTTTTTATATTCATAAAAAAAAAAAGCTTTCATTGTGCTGCCCATCTGTATATATAAAATTCAAAGTCCTGACTGACTGACTGACTGACTGATATATCAACGCACAGCCTAAACCGCTGGTCCTAGGGACTTGAAATTTTGCATATAGATACCTTATATAGTGTAGGCATCCACTAAGAAAGGATTTTTCCAAATTCACCCCCTAAGGGGGTGAAACGGGTGTCCAAAGTTTGTATGGGGAAACAAGATTAGAGACTATTTTATTCAAGACTTCACAAGAGTACTCCTTCCTATCTTTAAATGAGTAAACATGTGTTTCAGGTTTTTTCAGAATCCCACCCCTAAAAGGGGGAAATGGGGTGACAAAGTCTGAAAATCAACATGGGTATCGTTTGTATGGTTTATCAGGTCGCTGATTACGAAAACAACAACGATTTTAAAATCCAACGTAGTGGACGTAAAAAAGGCATTTCCAGAATTCAACCCCTAAAAAGGGGAAATGGGGTGACAAAGTCTGAAAACCAACATGGGTATCGTTTGTATGGTTTATCGGGTCGCTGATTACGAAAACAACAACGATTTCTAAATCCAACGTAGTGAACGTGAAATACCATCATCCCCTGTTGGGGTGCGATGGGGTTGATATGTTGAAATGTGTAAATATCAATATGGGTGTCGTTTTTATGGTTTTTTGGGACGTTAATTATGAAAATGGCATCGATTTTGAAATTTAATATAGTGGACATGAAAATTCTTGAAAGTATGTGTGCCAGAGCAAATCGGCTGTAACAGACGAACAGACAGACAGCCTATTAGGGTTCCATTTTTTCCTTTTGAGGTATCTATCTATCTATATATCCACAATCTATCTATCTGTCCATCTAATCTATCTATCTATCTATCTATCTATCTATATATCTATCTATCTATCTATCTATCTATCTATCTATATATCTATCTATCTATCTATCTATCTATCTATCTATCTATCTATATCTTTCAATATCCCAGCAAAATATCTTTGGAATGGAAGGTTGAGGGGGTTGGACCACGGGGTACCAAAAACAGTTTTTTTTTATGTGAAAACTTTGACGGCCTGTTTCTCAAAAACGCCTAGACTTAGACCCATGTTGATGGGTGTCTAGGAAAAGGTTTCGACGAGATCTACCCGCCGAAAGTGTCAAAACTTTACAGGCCCGTATCTCCCAAACAGCTAATGCTAGACCCATGTTCATGGTACTCTAAGAAAAGGGCTCGGCAAGATCTAGATGACGTTAAAAAAAAAGTCGAAAAAAAATTGCCAAACATTTCGTAGTCTGAGCATGCAAGTTTTTCGGCCGAGCACTACACCTTGACTCCCAGTGGGAGTGAGAGCACTTATAATATTTGTTTCTGAAAAAAATGTAATTTGTTTCCTGTAGGCCACGCGGGCGAAGCCGCGGGCAAAAGCTAGTCAGTCTATAAAATGTTACGGTAAAAAACCAAGGTAAATCTGATGTCCTCAAAGTATTTCTGGAACGACATATTGGTTAGGAGCGTCCCTCTTTCATAATACTCGTAGTAGTTTATGCTACGAGGGCGAAAAAGAATAAACTTTTAAACGTAACCGAGTAATTTATTGCTCTTACGCCCGTGTATCATACTACGTTTTTCAATGCATAGTGTGAGGAAATAAAACAAATATAATCTTGTGAACTTTAAATTATGATTTGCTCAAAAGAACTGTATCCAGAGTCGTTAAACAGTGGAAAAAAAGTATAACAATTATGGTACACATGAACAGCTGTAAGTTAGCCAACAATTGTAAATAAATAAAAAAAATAGTAATACTAAAGCCCTAGGGCAAAATAATCGACTTTCTGTTCGATGTTGATGCATAAAAAGTGGGCCTTTACGAGCACTTGCATTGAAAAAATAATAAAATGTACTGTCTCGCGCACAAATGGTTCCGTACCACTACGCAATTATTTCCAATTGCAGTTATTAAGACCAACTTAACTTGACACTTATTCTATATTCAACTTTATATATCTAAAGGCTCTGATTGAGTTGGTTACGAATAACTTCCTAAATAATAAAATATTTTTAATTTTTAGATTTTTTCCTGTTCGTGTGCTAAAAACCTACCTGTGAATAAAATTTCAAGTTCATATTCACATACACCTTCCCACACCATCACTCTCACCTCTCACAAACACACACACACCTCACACAAATACCCTCTCTCACACATACCCTCCCACACACCCTCACACACCCTTGTTTGCTGAATCCTAGATGTGAGGCGTTTGATTTACACCCGGTGTAGTACCCAAAAGCGAGACCTCAGTGATCTATGCATATTTTTTACTACTTATACATTGTTTAAGCTTGCCTAGTGTTTTCTCACTCTAACTGTCTATTCCATGTATGTCTATCACGTTTACAACGAAAGATATAAGTGAAAAGGTAAAAGTGCTCACACACCCAAACCCGAGGCGTGCACAATTGCGAGACTCCGCCTCACATTTATGAGTTTAAACATACGGTGTTTGTAAACCGCCTCGGTTTTGAGTGTGTGAATACGACTCGGTTTTGGTATTGCCAAAATCACAAAATCGAGACCGCTTCATTTTAAGCTATTGTTGTGTGTAAGGAGACTCGGTTTTGATAATGTCAAAAGCATAAATATGAGGCCGTCTCTTAATTATGATACGGTTGTATGTTAAGTGTGTACTATTTTCCAACACGCCAAAAGAAACGATTATTCACACCAGTTTGTTCACAGAGCATATTTTTTTATTCTTGGAGTTTGTTGCTATTTAAGATTCAACATTCATTTATTTTTATTACATAAATAGTTATTTTAAAAAAGCACTTTATCAAGTTAATCATTTCAATTAATAATGTCTAAATTAAAAATGAAATGATATTATGCAAATGTCAGAAATTTATTCAGGAAAAACTGTGCCCGATATAGCATTCAACACTTAGCACCCGGACAACGTACAAAGAAATAAAAAAGTATACATGAAAATTTAAAAAAATATTTTAAAATATAATTATTTTTAAATATTACGCAATTTATACAAAAAGTTTTTTTTTTCGTTAACTATTAGTTTATTAATAACAGTTTGGGGCGGAAAGCCATCAATTTTAGAGTACGATAATGATGTTGCGAAAACCGGAAATCTACACGTCCATACAAATATTTTTTCCGAAAAATAAATCTAAAAGTTAAAAAAAAAAAACTATTGTTTCATACATTTTGGTCGAGTAGGTATGAAACTTTTCTATAAAGCAAATTTTTTCTCGCGGTTTGAGGTTTAGTTCCATTGTAAAAGTTATTAGCATAGACGAGTAATATTGCCAGTTTCCGGCTTTCACAACATCATATTTAATAAATTTAAAAAGTGAAACTAGTGCTATTTGCACTAAGCTGTTGAAACATATTCCGAAAAAGAACATGAAATGAGAAACACACGTAATTGAAACACTTAAACATATCCTGAGAGCAAAAAACGTAGTTAAAATTTAATTATAATTCAAACTGTAACACTGAATTATATAACACGATGTTATACAATACACAGATCGTGACTAACTTCTAGGTTGCTCTAGATACGAGGCGATTCAACAAAAAGTTTGGTGCAATCTATACAATTATTGTATAATTATTGTAGATATAGATTGCACCAAACTTTTAGTTGAATCGCCTCGTATCTAGAGCAACCTAGAAGTTAGGCGCGATATGTTTGAATAACATTGTGTTGTATAATTTGGTGTTACATTTTGAATTATAATAAAATTTTATTTACGTTTTTTGCTCTCAGGATATGCAATTATTGTATAGAGTGCACCAAACTTTTAATTGAATCGCCTCGTATCTAGAGCAACCTAAAAGTTAGGCACGATCTGTATGTTGTATAACATTGTGTTATATAACTTGGTGTTACAGTTTGAATTAATATTAAATTTTAACTAGGTTTTTTGCGCTCAGGATATGTTTAAGTGTTTCAATTACATATGTTTCTCATTTTATGTTTTTTTTTTCGGAATATGTTTCAACAGCTGGGTGTAAATAGCACCAGTTTCACTTTTTAAATTTATTAAATACTGGCTTCTGCCGGCGGCTTCACCCGCAGATTTAGTTTTTGTGTACTACTTTTTATAGAACGTATCTGGTTTAAATCTGGTTTGAAGTGTTTTAGGTACAATTATTTCATCTCCAGGTAAAGTCTCTTTGGCGGAGCCTATTAACATTAGAAGTTTTGCCCTCAGCTGTTAACACGACCAGGCTGCTAGGTGAGCTCACTCTCGAGCAGGCTACGTAAAACTGGCCGTGCGAAAAGCAGTCCCCCCTAAGATCAATTCCTGCTGTTTTCAGTGACTGACCCTGAGACTTATTAATCATCATTGCGAAAAGGAAAAAATGGAATCCTAATAGGATCACTTGTATGGCTGTCTGTCTGTCCGTTTGTTACACCCGATTTGCTCTGGTACACACACTTTCAAGAATTTTCATGTCCACTATATTTAATGTCAAAATCGATGCAATTTTCGTAATTTACGTCCAAAAAAAACATTAAAATGACACCCGTATTGATATTTACACATTTCAACCCCATCACATCCCAACAGGGGATGATAATATTTCCCGTTCACTACGTTGGATTTAGAAATCATTGTTGTTTTTGTAATCAGCGACCCAATAAACCATACAAACGATACCCATGTTGGTTTTCAGACTTGGTCACCCCATTTCTTCCTTTAAGGGGTTGAATTCTGGAAAAGTCTCTTTCACGTCCACCACGTTGGATTTTAAAATCGTTGTTGTTTTCGTAATCAGCGACCCGATAAACCATACAAACGATACCCATGTTGATTTTCAGACTTTGTTACCCCATTTCCCCCTTTTAGGGGTTTCATTCTGAAAAAAACCTGAAACACATGTTTACTTATTTATGGATAGGAGTACTCCTGTGATGTCTCGAATGAAATAGTCTAACTAATGTTGTTTTCCCATACAAACTCTGGACCCCCGTTTCACCCCCTTAGAGGTGGAATTTCGAAAAATCCTTTCTAATTCCTTGTTTACATTACCAAAAAAAGCTTTTTGCAAAATTTCAGCTTTCTAGGTCCAAGGGTTTGGGCTGTGCGTTGATGAGTCAGTGAATGAGTGAGTCAGTCAGGACTTCTCTTTTTATATATATGATGATGTTG
Organism: Ypsolopha sequella; assembly: GCA_934047225.1. Taxonomy (NCBI): domain Eukaryota; kingdom Metazoa; phylum Arthropoda; class Insecta; order Lepidoptera; family Ypsolophidae; genus Ypsolopha; species Ypsolopha sequella. The sequence goes on along the minus strand of OW204002.1, from coordinate 1,479,695 downwards.
TGAAAGCCGGAAACTGGCAATATTACTCGTCTATGCTAATAACTTTTACAATGGAACTAACTCTCAAGCCGCGAAAAAAAAAATTTGCACTATAGAAATGTTTCATACCTAATCGACCAAAATGTATGAAACAATAGTTTCTTTTTAGATTTATTTAATAAAAATATTTTTCAGCCATAAGCAACTTGAAAAGTAGAACATTTTCTGAGATCAAAATAAGAACATTTTCTGAGATCAAAATACTAAGTAAAAATTATATAATTAAATAACAATCATTCAAACCGTAACACCAAGTAATAATACGCAATGCTATGCAATGTACAGACCGCGCTTAATTTCTAGTCCACTTTGAATTTGAGGCGATTCAACTAGAAGTTTAGCGCGATCTGTACACTTATTTAACGGCATCTTCAAATGAGTGTAAATATTCGATACACAGACATAGACGTGTTTTAAATTCCGAGGCGCTTTCGTTTTTACACCGATTTCACACAACAGCCTCAGAATTAGGATCAGAACTTACACTCTTGTGACTCTTATGCCACCTAGCGGGCACACTCTGGTACTACCTATTTCGGGATTTTTTTTATAAACACACACACCACCTGTCAAAGTTACCAAAAGCGAGGCTAAAATTTCAATGTCTCTGATTTGGTCGTCAAAAGTATGTTTTTGACCAATCAAAGGCCGTAGATTTTGAAAATAAAGTCAGATTATCCATGAAAAAATGTGAGACCGCCTCGCTTTGACAGGCGCCTCACTTTTGGGTCTGTAGACGGACAAAACGTCTCACATTTAGGACCACACAAACACACACACACACCCTCTCGCACCCTATGACAGGTATCCAAACACGCAGTGGAAGTTATGCTGTTTTTGGTTGTTTTTATTATAATTATTCTCTTTTTTTTTTATACCTACCTTTTTGTTTTGTAATAACTCTTCATTGTTTTATCATCACTGAATGTACACATAGGAAGGAACTGGCTTCTGTTACACGGTGTTTCCTTTTACAGAAGCTAGGGCTACAAAAGTTATGATAAGGTTGAGCAAATTTGTATGAAATTGATTAAAGGGTAAAACTTTTTTCGCGTTGGATAAGAAGCCTGATGATTTTACAGCACCATGGGGCCGTGTGCTTCTGTAGTAGGAGGTATCAGTTTCAACTTGATATATATCTCACACGGGGCCTGAGCAAAAGGGTCTTGACAGACGGACAGTTGGACAACATAGTAAACCTACTTTTTTTAATTTTAGGTAAGTAACCTTAAAAATTCTTTGCTCAAATGTAACAAATACTTACAGGAAGGTAAATCGAAGCGGGAGATAATAGATTTTCGAAAAACTTTGCTTCCTATGGGAAACAAAATTACATTTGACCATGCTATTGAGGTTAATAATTGTAAAATAAGTATGAGAATAGTACAGTTTGAAGAAAAATATCACATCCATTAGAGCTTTTAGACTAGTGGCGCCATCTATGATCGCTTGCCGAAAACATAAATAAAAATCAATTCTTTATCAGACAAATAAATATATATAATTTCTAATCAAATTTACTTTGTATATTGCTCAGTTACTTGGATAATTCTGTAATGCTGAACAATTTTATATTAAATAAATAAATAAATAATAAATAAATAATGTTTCAGTTACCTCCACGAAAGAATTACATAAAATATAATTTTTTAACAATATGTGTAATTAGATATTTAATATTATTGGGTAGTTAACAATTGAATTATTAACTGGGAAACCCTTTGAAAGGGCTATCCGATAAAAAGGGTAAGCCAAACGAATTGCTAACCCAATTATTGGGATATTAAAAATTCAGCCATTCAAAAAACTCACTGAAAACCCCACAAAAGGTAAGTGGTTCCGGTTCCTCGTCATACGGCCGGCGCAGCCTTAATTACTTTTGTACTCAAAAGATAACCTCACTCACCAAAGTAAAATAATAGAGCTTTAAATTATGCACCTAAACTATAACACAGACATTTTTAACTTTAGTTTACCAGTTAATTAATAGGATAATTTAATTATAATGGCCCATTATCAGGAGTCTCCATCGATTCATTAACCGTAAACGGACTAAAGTAAATAATGACGACACGCGAAAATATTGCAAATGAGGAGAAAGTAGACATCATCAGGACCAGCTGTAGCATTTGTCGATCTTCAGCTGCCCGGCGTGGTGACAGTAATTGGGTTTATTTATCGAACCCACGACCCTGAGGAATCTGTTACGGGAACCATCAGAAGCGTAACTTTACATGTAAATAAGGCTTTAGATTTGTATATTTTTGTAGGATTTGGTATATGTGACACAGATTTTACCCACTTTGTGGAAACTGTTGTATGCGGTGTACATTTTACAGGTTTTAGGGTTCCGTACAAAAAGGAACGACGGTTATAAAATTGTTTGTCAGAAGTTTTCTTCCACAACTATGAAAAGTACAAATTTGAAATTTGGCACAGTCGAGAGGTCCTTATGGCGCTCAAAGTCATCGACAGTCGGCGAAAAAAATATAAATTATTTTTGATTAAAACGGGCGGTCCGTTTGGTCCAGAGAAAAAAAGTTTTATTCGATGTATTGTGTGAAATAAAAATCTCAAATAAAAGCTTTTTCAAATATCGTTTCAAAGAGCTCTATGGAATTATCTTTTTAATAAAATTATTAAGCTTGAAATTTGCTAAAACTTACGAAGACAAGTCTTGTTCTACAGTTTCTCAAAAGAAAAAAAAAACGATTTTCGTAGGATTAGTAGATATTATATAATTGAATAAATATTATTTTAAAACCATTTTTGCTTTTAATTATAAAAAAAAAGGATTATAAATATAAACGAAAAACTATTAAATACTATCGATATATATTTCGACCAACTTGTGGTCGTCGTCAGTCGAATTATAAGAACAGATATATGACATAAATAATATATAAAGACAGATTTGTGACATTTACACAATGAAAAACTTTTTTGAAAATACTTAATTCTAAACTATTGGAAAGGGGTGGGAGAATAACAGTAAGATAAGTTACGAGGGAGAATGTTTGTGAGGAGGGGTGATAGGATTTGTGATATGATATGATACGATCTGTCACAACCCCTCAAAAAAAAAAATAGGTTGGAAACATATTTTTTTGACAAAAATATATATCTTCAGACATTGCTTATTTGACTTTATAAAAGACCAGAAAAACCAATGTATTTTTTTTTCAATTTAAGGAGAGACCTAATTTCTTCCAAATAACCCTCGAAAGTCTGGCGTTGTTCATGTTCTAGGCCTAGGGCGATCCTTAACATAATGGTAGCTGTCATACACAGTGATCAAAGATAAAGGGCGCTACTTCCCAGGCACTTCCGTAAATGACCACGGGGAACAACGCAAATCTACCCTTTGTCGGTAACGGACGATTGACTGATACCAAAATTTACAATTACTTCATTGTTTTCTGCTTCCATTCTTTTTAACTTAATCGCAAGTCGGTCAGTATCATATCATAAACTTATCTTTTACTATAATTATTGTAATTTTTATGTTTATTCACGTCCGTGTGTTTATGTTTATTTTTCTGATCACTTATTCAGTATCCTAAAGGACATCATTTATTTTGGGCTAATCCTAGGGTTCCCAACCCTCCCGGAATGCCCGGGAGACTCCGGGAATATTGTTTGACCTCCCGAGCTCCCGGGATGCAATAAATTCTCCAGATTTTCTAAAATAAAATAATTCTCATTAACGAAATAGATAAATCGCACGAAATAAATAATTTAATGACGAAATAAATTTTCATTTTTTATATCAAATATAAATGATGCTTCTACAAAACAAAGCAATTTAAAAATAACAAATATTACCCACTTACATTCAATTGCCCACCAATTTGTTCAAATCTTCCGGATTGGTTCCTCCGAGAGTTGGTAACCCTAGCTAAACCTGAAAGAGCCCGTCAAAAAAAACGTAATACTTTGTTAGAATATGTATAGTTATAACTTATAATATTTAGTTACTATGGGCCTAAGCTGTAGGGCCATTCTTTGCACTGCATCAATACGTTTTTATATTAAAAAGTTTGAGCGACTTTAGTTGGTTCGTCTAAGAAATCTATGCTCAAAGCAGTTATTATATTTTTAATTCGTTCGCATTTCAAAACGTGCATCTAACATAGCGGAAACTACATCTGCAATAAAACAGAACAACACAAAACTACAACCACACCCGTTACAACCGATCTACACAATATCCATAACAATTATACCCATCCACTTAATTTAAAGCGAAGCGAATTCAATTTTAATTCACAAAAGCTTATCGAAAATGTAATTTGTAAGGCGTCGAGTACGCGCATGCGTCGTCAGCTGATGCGCAGGATTCGAAAACATTCGAAAATCGAATATTTAAATAAATTAAATTCCAGCACGCTATTGGCCGTCAGCAGCGGTGATAAGCGCACGCAGTACGCACGTTTTATGTCAGTTTCAGTTTGAATGAAAATGGCCAGCGAGACCAATCGATCACATGTTCAATATTGATCGACGGCGCGGGCGCAGCGGGCTCAGAGACGAGCGGATGCGGCCGCGGCAGCAGCGGCGGCGGGGGCGCGGGCGCGGTGGTGATGGGTAGCGGGGATATGTCAGTCCTCGTGAGGGTATCGCACGCGCCGGAGCACCTCGCGAAGCCTGATGAAGGTCACTCTTAAGTTGACCGAAACGTCGAGTTTTTCTCGCATAAATAATAGTCAGTCTTGCAGTGTTATCTATTTCGTTATGATGGACGACACTCACACTAATTTTAGTGATATAATAATCAATATTGTTTAAAAGCTTGTACAAAGTTTGAGCTTATAGATTACTCGACTAACTATACCTAAATGTTTTATTGAATTTTAGTTTGAAGCAGTGGAAAGAATTTTGTTTCGAGAGTGGGTTAGTCGGGTTGTTTTTAAAGCTATTTTGCGTTTAGAAACCTATTTTCTAAAATGTCACGTTATCTAGTAATTTGGAGAAAAAGAGGCTACTTAACTCTAACAATACAAAAATTCAAATTTTCAAATAATATAAAAAAGGTGATAGTATTTAAGGGGTAGAACACTTTCCAGGTCATTCTGTACGTAACCAGCGGCGCCTAGGCTAGAAGCCCACGGCAGCGTACAAGACCATTGGTCTTATCACTGCTTTGTATAGCCATCAGTGGCGAAGGCTCCATAGAAGCCGATTCCCACCGGCTTACCTTTCAGAAATATCTCCAACTACAACTAACCAATCCACCGTTGATTATTTTAATCTATAATTATCTTTGTGTGCTTCTAAATAAGAATTACAAAAAAAAAACGCCGGGGTGAAACGAAAAGCAAATCTTCCGTACACATTATTTCAAGTCATTATGGCGAGCAGCGGTATGTTTGCACAAAATTGGGAGGTTAGGCTGGTCCATTTTAACTAAGCTTGCAACGTTGCTACTTTGGGCACTATTGGGCAGGCTCCCATAGTGAGCAATTTTTGTATCGGCCTATCAACGTCATGGCATTATGTTTGGGCGTAATCCCCATTTGTCCAATTCAACTTACTGTCACATATCATGCCCAGGTATTTGACTTCAGTTGATAAGGTTAATTCAGTGCCAAAGAGTTTCGGAAGTCTTATATTCGCCATTTTCCTTTTGTTGGTGAAGAGACCGTTCCGTCTTTTTCGGATTCACTGTTAATTGGTACTCCTCGCACCATTTTTAACGTCTTTGATTTGAATGCACCCTACATTAGCTCAAAGAGTGTGCCTTCGAATTTTCCACTAATGAGAATCGCAAGGTTATCGGCAGAGTCTATCGTGTGATAGCACCTCTCGTTGAGGCGTCGGATTAGATCTTCTGCCACGATGTTCCAGAGCCGTTGTTTTTACTAACCACTTGCTTAACGGTGAAGGGAAAACCACCTGGCCACCCACAAAAATAAAGTTACGTTAAAGTTCATCCCCATGAACGGCAATTAAACGTTCTGATTAAAATGCACTTGTACTTGTTTACATACATAATAATATATTCATATACTCACGCCTGTCTCCCAGAGGAGTAGGTAGAGACTACAGGTTTCCATCTGCTACGAGCCTGACATACTTTTACTTATATATAACTTTAAACTCTCGCGTTTCGTACACATTATAATATATATTATCGGGTCTACCGCGATCAATTTTTACCTTTTTTACGAAAAGGGGACACCCGACGTTTCGAGACATGCAACTGTCTCGAAACGTCGGGTGTCCCCTTTTCGTAAAAAAGGTAAAAATTTAACACTTTTACTTGTTTAATAATAAAAAAAATTACAATAATACTTGGATACTTGAAAAAAAGTAAGTCTCTATCACGATCTATCAGTCAGGGCTGGTGAAGTTATCTGTGGGGAATGTGGGTGAATCCTAAATATGAGTGTATATTTCTTGTTGTTACGACAAAAAATATAGCCGTAAATAAATTGTATTTTCATTTTAGTAAATCCCATATCTCGAGTGGTCTCTCTGCCGCTACTCTACTAGCCCACTTGTCATTGCGCGCGCATGCGTGCACCTGGTCCAGGTGACAGAATCAGCTGTTGTCGACTGGTCGCTTGACGAGTTGACTGATCGTAGTCAGCTGTTGTTGACCGGTCGCTTGACCGATCGTAATCCCGATCAAGTCTAGGTCATTGAGTACCTATTTAAAAAGTAGACGTGACTAGTTCAGTAAACAGAAATGATTGGTGATAATGATAATTTAGCACAACTCTTCCTTTTTACCTTTCCTTTTCCATCTTCTCTGTACATGTGGATGTTCAAGGTTTAATTGTAACATAGGATTCCTATATGAAAGTCTAACTAAGGATACATGTGAACAGTGGCGTGGTAGGGCAACAAGTTGGGAAAGGGCCGAAATTATAGTAAATCTTTCACTGCAGACGAAGCGCTAGAGTTGTTATATAATGAACCTATATTGCTGTACCTATTGCGCCTAACCAATATAATATGTATTGTAATAAAAGAAATTAAAAAATTATGGGTCCATTTTGTTTCCCAAGTACTTATCTCTAACGCGACCACGTTTATTTTTACTTAAAAAGGGACATCGTCCTGAATAGCGACTACAGAATAGCGACTACAGAATCAGTGGCACAAAAAAAAAACATGATTTATAGACTTGAAAAAATTTGTTTATCAAAATAGAATTAAAATGAAATAATTATTATTTATTTATTTATTTACTCATAGGAAGATTAACAGACAAATAGCTACAGGGAAAATTTAGAATAAGTAACTAAATGCGATCAAAATGTTCACCTAATGGATGACAAAATTAATGAAAAGTGAGCCGTAGGGGCATATCAGTTTAACTTACAGTTTCAGCTAACAAATAAGTGAGACGTAGGGTCACAGTAAAAAACAATTATTTAATAATAAACTATATAAGGGGATTATAAGTGTTGCAGTCAAAACTCATAGCCGGTCAAAAGTAGTTTTGACTGCGAAAATCAGTCAAAACTAGTTTTGACTAAGTTGGTCATACCTAACCTACCGGCTCTCTTTTGCGCTGCAGGACATCCGAAAAACTAATTTTGCCTGACTCATTCTCGCTGTCAAAAGTAGTTTTGACCAGTTATGACTTTTGACTGTGACATAAGTATTATAAGTAAAAAACACCGTCATTATCTAAAAAGAATATTGTCACACCACGTTTTCTCGTGGATGTCGTAAAAGGGGACTAAGGGATTATAAAAAGGTGCAAACAATCTACGTCTCTGATGGTCATAAGGTCATCGGATACTCATGACGAAGCGAAGGCGCCAAGCGACCGCACAATAAGTCGAATGGCTTAAATATCAAAAGCAAGTATCCCTTATTTGCTTTTGACAGAAGCGATTGTATGTTGGCTCATTGGTCTCTTTTTCTTGGACGCGTAATACTAATGATCATACAGCGAAACAACAAATTGGTGTGTTTTTAGCTAATACTGAAATATTTCGTGAAGAAGAAAAAAAATTTTGGATTTTAGTAAAATCCCTTCATATTTCTACTACCTATTTTAAAAAAAACAAGTTGATATCTTAACCGCGTTCTTGAAACAAACGTTTGAAAACCAAAAAAAGAGGATGGAAAACATTTTTTTTTTTTGACAAAAGTGTAAATCTTGATACATTGTTTATAAGTAGAATCCCTAGAGAAAAAAATCAATAAAACAAATATATTTTTTCAATACAAGGAGAGTCCGAATTTCTTCAAACTAATCCTCGAAAGTCTGGCGTTGTTCATGCTCTAGGCTCATGTACAGTCTTGAGCACATACAAACTAATCAACAAAAAAAATGCAAGCACATAATACTATGAAACTTCTACCGTATATTATTACTCGAAACCATTAAGCAGCAAAATGTAATGACCTTTTATAGCGCTCAGAATGACTAATTAGCTATTTAACACCATCTAAGTGTTCAAAAACAATTAAACAAATAACAACAAAACAAGTCACACCTTCCCCCGAAGCTAAGTAGAAAAACGGTGACAAATATTTTATTCGCACGCTCACTTTGTTGGTGATAAAGACTCGGAACAAGTCACCAAACGACGTATAAGGCCATAAAAGGGAAATAAATTACATAAACATAAGATCTAATTGAAATTATTTTTGCTTCTAAAATGTCTCCTTAGGTAATTTAAGTAATTGAGTTTTTGTTGCGGTTCTATAAAATGGACTCTTGCTCACTTATTTTTCTATTTTTGGTTTTTACTTGAAGTCTTTTCATTTATCCCATCATAATTAGCTTTTTGTGACTGCTTTAGATAAAATTCTTTGTTAAGAAATTACCATTTCAACATTTTTAGGATTCCGTACCTCAAAATGAAAAAACGCAATCCTTATAAGATCACTTTGTTGTCCGTCTGTCTGTCTGTATATCTCGACTCTTTTGCTCGTATGAGATATCAAGTTGAAACTGATACCTACCCCATGGAGCTCAAAATAAAATCAAGCTTCTACATCGACACGAAATAAGCTATTGCACTTTACGTAATAATTTCATATAAATTTTTGAGACTCACACAAAGGAATCAAATCCTATAGGGCAGTTGACTTACAAACTTGAAATTTCGATAACATGTAGGTCTTATAGCATACATATAAGAAAAAATCTGAAGATTACAAATTTTAAATTTTTAGGAATTTATTAAAAACCAACTTAATTAGACCCTTCAAATACATAGACCGTAACTGTCAAATTAGACCTCTATAACTGCAAGTAGAATTATTTACATAATGTCTTCCCAGATTTTTTTTTAACGGAGTGGTATGTAATGAAGCCCAAGTTTTTTATTTACTATTTACATAATTTTATGTTTAAAATTATAATTTTATGATTATATATGAGCTAAAAATGTTATGTTTGGCAACAGCTTCTAAATTTTTTTCTTTAATTTGAAATTCATTGTATTTTCTCGCATTATAGCGGGACAATTGTTAAAGAGAACTTTTGGAAAAAAGTCAAAAAGAATTCAACTTTACAAGTAATTTACACGTAAGATTTTAAGTTTTATAAAAAAAACTTCAAATTTTTATAGCAAATTAAATTTGCGTTTTTGTTTGTAAAAACCCCCTTCCAATCAAAAAATATTTTATTATAATTGTTTATTATAATGTAACTGTTTTCAATTTCATTCAAAAATAAAATTAAATATTCATCCTGCTTCTTCTCATCCCATGTTGCTGCTCTAAGAACCCTAAGCATCAAAGTAATAGGGCTATAAACGGCCAAGTTGTCACTTATAGATCAGCTGTTATACCACCGGTTAGGCTCCACTGGTCCTAGATCACAAATGTTATAAGTGGTCAGTTGTTTAACCAGTTATCGAACCCAGTAGATTGACTTTACTAAGGACCTTATAAAAGTTGTTCGACAAATGTTTAACTAGTCATCATTCGCGTTATTATCTTGTTTTATTTTTAATGAGTTCTGCTTGATAAAGTTCTAGTATTTCTACCATTTATAATTATTTTTCCGTAAGGATGTCAAGATAGAGAAAGGTTATTTATTGATGATTAAATGCTTAACTAACTGGCCATCCATTACACGATTATAAATAAATTAAAGTAATTAAACTGTACGTGGAGTTCTCGTGTGTTTGAATATATATACGTATATATATATAGATTAGGTATACACTTATGTGTGGTAGTGAATGTTGGGTATGGCAAGATTATGGCAAGATAAACATCAAAGTAGATTGAATGCAGTGCAAATGCGTTCCTTACATAGTATGTGTGGTTTAACATTGAATGGCAGAGTGAAAAATATCGACATATAGGATCGTTGCGGCCTAAAAGAAGATGTAGTGACTAGAATAGAAAAAGGAATGCTTCGGTGGTTTGGACATGTAGAGTGAATGAATGAAAGTAGAGCGATGAAAGAAATTTATGGTGCACAAGTGGAAGACAGCTTGACCAAGGCCGCCCTAGTAGGATGTATGCTGACCAAATTGGCGACATACTGAGTTAGGGCCACGTCAAAAGTACGCTTGTATGACTAGATTGATGGATGTGGAAGAGGCGAAAGAGTTGTGTCTGGATCGTAGCAGATGGAAAACGGTAGTCTCTGCCTACCCCTCTGGCAGACAGGCGTGAGTACATGTATGTATGTATGTGTGTATGTATGTATGTAGGTATATAGATATATTTGAATAGTTTTATAAAATTTTACAAAACATTGTGGTGCACAAAGAGATCTATAAAAAATATAACGAAAGCATATATTTTGGAAAGTAGAGTGGTAGAGCTGATGCCGTGCTCGACTGTGGAGGTACCACCATCTTACTTGGAGACCCTCTCGAAGTAATTCGGGGGAGAGTAAGAGGACAGCTCACAGGCAAAAAACCAGGAGGCCCACCATGCCTGGGACCGATGGATAGTGGTGTATCCATCCCTAATAGCCGGGCCTTATATGGAATAGACTGGTGACGGGTCGTGGCGTCACTAATCCGAGAGTTCCAGCACCGCGCTCACCAACTCGCCTGTCCAGCGTGTGTGAGTATGGGCAATTCTTCCAGGATGACCGCCGGGAGTAGCAAAGTCCTGGAAAGGCTTATGTCCAGCAATGGCCGAACTAGGCTGATAGATGGATGGATGGATGATTTTCTTCATGTCATGTGGTTAAGGCAATATGTAAAAGTTGGGATATCTTTTGGAAAGGTGCTGCTATTGTTTTAACGAACTTTGATATACCTCTATAAAGGCTGCATTGCTTTTTATTTTCCTTTTTGTTACTTATATTTGACTTTAATACTTTATTATTTTGTTATTTATGATTAGTTTTACTTCTAATCTCTTGACATTGAATTTATTTATCAAGCTTGAATTATAATAATTAAAACCTAAGTTTCTGTCAATAATTACTCGCTATCATGTAAAGTGAAAGTAAGCCAAAGCTATCATAAAACAATTTCCATAAATTCTTTTTCTTTATGATGTCATGTCACGTCAATTTAGTATAACGAGTAAATATTGTCCATCGAAGGTCATTTCCGATGTAAATAAGGGCTATTACGTGTTTTGCTGTCTATAAGCGATTATTGACATGTTGCATGAGTCGAGTTCTTTATACAGCCTTGATCAGGTTATTCATTACATTTACTTTTTATTGAAATTTGAATTAATCGCTTAAGTTTATTGCATCTTCCATATTTGCAAATTTGCTATAACATATTTATATCCATCCATCCATCAGCCCGTATTCGTCCACTGCTGGACATAGGCCTCCCCAATATTACGCCACTCTTGGCGGTCCTCAGTCATCCTCATCCAGCCGCCACCCACAACGTCCTTCAGATCGTCAGTCCAGCGGGTACGAGCGCGGCCTACGCTGCGCTTTGCTGTACGTGGTCTCCATTCCAATGCCTTACGGCCCCAACGGTTATCACGTCGGCGACAAATATGGCCGGTCCACTGCCACTTCAACTTACTGATTTATATACCTATTATATAGAGGTATATATTTTTTAATACATTGCACTGTTCTCATTATATTCTTAATTTCATATTTGTGTTGCCAACGGCAGTAAAAAGCAGGTTTTTGGAATTTAAAAGGATAACAATATATTGAATTAGGAAAAATATTTTGTATTTAAAAAGAATGCCAAACGATGAGTGAAGTGATTTTGAATGTGCTTATGTCTAGAATACAACCATAAATAATAAACACACAACGTAATAGCCAGCATCGCCGACAATTTGCTTTTGTATGCTGATTCGCACTTAGCCAAATTTGTAATGTATATTTTTGAGAAAGAGCTATTTAAATTTATTAAAGATAAAATAGACGCAAGTTATTCGCTTGGAACAGAAAATTTATTAAACATTTACTATCAATATGGGGGTTATCCCGATTTTGTCTTGTTTCAGATTAATTTTAAAACTTGAAATTATTTTAATTTAATTTTGGGAAATATATTACCATGTCATATTTCATTCACCGTTTGAATGATTGTGAAGTTAGCCACCCCATACAAGATTTTCGAAAAAAAATTATCCAGGGCGTTAGTTCATCGTTAGTTCACGTTAGTTCAGGAAAAATTTTCGTTAGGATCCGACTCCTTCATGTATTTTTTTTAAAAACAAAATGGAGTGGCTAGGTTCACGCTGCCACCCCATTTTCATTTTTTCATAATTTTTTTGTTTGGTTCGATAGATGTTCGTTAGTTCACGTTAGTTCAGACAAAATTTTCGTTAGGATCCGATTCTTTCATACTTTTTTTAAAATTTGAAATGGGGTGGCTAACTTCACGCTGCCACCCCATTTTGACTTTTTCAAGTTTTTTTTATTGCAATCGTTAGTTCACGGGCCGTAGAGGTTAGTTCAGGCAAAATTATCGTTAGGATCCGACCCAGTTACCCATAAATAATTTATAAAACCTTGTTTTACCAACCATGTCATCCAAATATACAAGGAGTGAAAATATTAGTTAAAACTTTGTAAAATGGTATAAAATTAATATCAGTAGCTCAAAAGAAAGTAAAATAGGTATGACAAGGTATAAAAGTACAAGAAACAAATAAAAAAGTGACTAGACAAAACACACAATGATTTGGAAAAACGCACCGGAAACTTTACGCCACAAATGACACAAGTAAACAAATCTTCACAAACGTTTGCCTGAACTAACGTCTGGGGACCACGAACCAACGACAGGGGTAAAAAAAAATGAAAATGTCTTTAGAGAGCCGAAATATTCAATCGTGAAGTTAGCCACCCACTTTAACTTTTTCCGTTTTTTTTTTGTTGCAATCGTTAGTTTACGGTCCGTAGAGGTTAGTTCAGGCAAAATTATCGTTAGGATCCGACCCAATTACCCATAAATAATTTACAACACCTTGTTTTACCAACCATGTCGTCCAAATATACAAGGAGTGAAATATTAGTTGAAATTTTGTAAAATGGTATAAAAAACACAGGAATACTTTTTTCATACATTACAGGGTTTCAGGTTATCAGTACTTTGAAGCTATTCATGAAATCATAATAAAATCAAGGATTTGTTATTTGTTACATATTTCATGACATGGCGTTAATTATTTAAACCTCTGGATAGGAATATAAAAGAATGCAATGAATATTTTAATGACAATGGTGTTTGATTTAATATTTATTGTAAATTTTCACCATATATTTAAAAAAAAAGTAGCGACTAGCAAAATACAAATGTACAAAACGGTGAAAGTAGCAATAGTAACAATTTATCGACTTAAGAAATAACAAAATAAGTATTACTACGCATTTCATATCATTTTAGAAGACATAAGATTCATCTTAATACTTGGAAAAGCGTTTTTTTGTTTCTGGTTATAAACTATATTGTATTCTTTTTCAGATACTTCAGAATTAAACTGGTTACCTATTACATTATCTGCCTATGTGACAAACACTGCCTCTTCATGATCAGATGACAAATTATCGACACATTTTTCTAAGTTTGTCCAGAAGCTCTTGGTTGTTGCTTCTACAATTGTTTTTGACAGAAATACTGTTAAATTGGCTTTATTATCCACGGAGTGAATTAATCTGTCCCATTTTCTGGGAAGTAGAGTATCTGTGCCTGATATCGCGTGTTATATGTGTACTATTTACTGGCCTCTCTTTATTCTCGTTCCAGATTTTATCGATTCTTTATTATATTATATCGATCAAACAGGACATGAACACTCTGGAATTCATTTCGTTAAAAATAGGACATGATTGATCTCATGAAAAGCCAAACTTGTCTACGTGTTGCCGGCTATCGCGGTAATGTTGTCGTTCCAGCGTCTCGTTGGGTGACCAGGCATCCGGCGTCCATCTCTCGGATACCAGTGAAGGACTCGCTCGCTCCATCGTCCATCAATTGCTCTGGTGACGTGACCGGCCCACTTCCACTTTAGCCTGCAGAGCATACCTACCGCATTTGTGATTTTTGTGAATTCCCTGATATCTGAGCTTTTAACTCTATCCCTTAGTTTGAACATACTCACACACGCTGGGCAGGCGGGTTGGTGAGCGTGGTGCCGGAACCCTCGCAACAGTGTCGCCGCTGCCCGTCACCAATCTGTTGTATATAAGGCCCGGCTATTAGGCATGGATATACCGCCATCCATCGGTCCCAGGCATGGTGGGCCTCCTGGTTTTTTGCCTGTGAGCTGTCCTTTTACTCTCCCCCGAATTACTTCGAGGGGGTCTCCAAGTAAGATGGTGGTACCTCCACAGTCGAGCCCGGCATCAGCTCTACCACCTTCAAAAAAAGGAATGTAGTGGTTTTAATTATAAAATAATAAAACTACCAAAGGTACCGCGTCAGTAGCCAGCATTGACATCCGTACACATTATTTCTAGAGCTCGATGGTTTTCTGCTCACCTCAGGTGTGTTGAAGTTTCTCCGTTTACATTTATTCCAAAGCCAACGTTTCCCTAATCCAAGTTTCTAAAAATTGACTTAAGTAGAGCTTTAAATAGTTTGGGTGAGATTGGATCTTCCTGTTTCATACCTCTTTCTATCGGAAAAGTGGTACCTTTTCTCTCCAGTTTGATTTTTGCTTAGTTTTTCTTATATAAGGGGTTTAAATATTTTGCATGAACCCCTTGTTCTTTAAGGCTTTTCCAGAGACATGAGTGAGACACGGAGTCGAAAGCTTTGGTGTAATCCACATACGCTATATAGAGTATTTTGTTATTCTCTCTATATCTCTCTATTCCTTGATTTAATGTGAAGATGTGGTCAATAGTAGAAAAGCCCTTTCAAAAACTAGCTTGTTCTTTAGGTTGTTGATGTTCAAGTTGATTAGCTTCTGTTGAGCAAAGGATCTTCTTTTTTGTATAGTAATGTAATACGTTATTCGTTCCAATCCTCAGGTATTATTTTCTGTTTTAAGATGTCGTTGAAAAAGTTGGTAAAATGTGGGACGAGTAATTCAATCATAGCTATGATCGTGACATTTTTGATTCCGTCTTCTCCTGAGCATTTATCTTCTTTTTTTTTGTAGAATAAATAGAATTTATTTCGCAAGAAGAGAGTACAGTATAAGTTACAAGAATTTATAAGCTTAAAATCTAAGATACACATAAAGTACTAATAACAGATGTACGCTGTTATCCTAGATAGGATTTTACGCCTGTAGTAAGGAATTGTAAGATTGTATATTATATTATTACATGAGATGAAGATAACAATCATCTTCTCGGTCACCGATTGGTAGAAAAATTAAGATTAACATTATATCATTGCAGTATAGAAACGCAGGAAGAAAAGTAAATCTCTCTGAACCGGGAAAAATGGAGAGTTTTATAATTCAATCAAATAAGAAAAATATTTAAACACTTAGAAGGTCAAGGTCATTCCAACAAAGGCAGATAAATCTATGAATATTGAAGTTTTAGTTCGGCAGATGTTTTTCGCAGTGAAAAATGGCCGTGTAATAGATTTACAAACTGTTTTGAAAAATGAACTGAAGTAACCACGTCTTTCTCTTTTTGAAAACAGTGGACAAATGAGATATGCTATCAAGTAGCATGAGATATGAGATATGCTATCAAACCGTAGAAACTTAACTATAGAACCGAAAATTAAAACAGCTACCTTAGCTGTTGATGGTCAAGCTTTGATTCAGGCTATTGCTAAATCAAAAAGGACTAAAACTTTCAAAGATCTGAGTAACATTGTCATGAGATCAATCATGTCCTATTTTTAACCGACTTCAAAAAGGAGGCGGTTCTCAATTCGACTGTATGTTTTTTTTTTTTTTTTTTTTTTGGCGTTGTTACTCCATAACTCCGTCATTTCTGAACCGATTTGAACAATTCTTTTTTTGTTTGAAAAAGTGTACTTCCAGGTAGGTCCCATTTTAGGTTTGGTCATGATCTGATGAAGGTCTTCAGAGATAGGCAGTGGAACTCCTCAGAAAATGACAGCATACCTCTCGAAATTGAAGTAATCGCTTTGTACCTGGGTGCTGATTACAAGGTATTACTTGAAAATCATCATTCTTTCACCTGACCTTCGATCCTGGCTTCATCACCATATTCACCATAGAACTCCTCAACGGATCAGAGCACATAACTCGAGATTGCGGCAATCACCGCGTTAGGGTGCTAATTCAAGGGTATTACTTGGAGATTACCAGAATACCCACCTGACCTTCGATCCTGGCTTCATCACCATAGAACTCCTCAACGGATGACAGCACATAACTTTGGATTGCGGCAATCAGTTTGTGTTATGGTGCTCATTGCAGGGCATTGCTTGAAAATTGCCAGTGTACCCACCTGACCTTCGATCTTGGCTTCATCACCGTAGAACTCTTTAACGAATGACAGCACATAACTCGAGATTGATAGCAGGAAGCTACTCAAACATAGCTACTTATACTCACTTGAACTTCGTTTCATATTAAAACCACGTTTGCAAGAACTACCCATATTTCACAATTTAACCCAGCAACACTAAAAAATGTGAAATAAAATAAACTTTTAACAAAAAAATAGCAACCGACTTCAATAGTAACAGCAGTCATTCACTAAAAAGTTAATAATAATTCTATAAAGACCGATGGTACCGAAGCAACACTTTTGCCGACTTCTTTCTTCCTGAAACATTATGTTATCTAGAAGTCGGCGTATTTCCTACGATATAGCAACATAAAAACCAATATAAGAACGCCGACTTCTAGATAACATAACGTTTCAGGAAGAAAGAAGTCGGCAAAAGTGTTGCTTCGGTACCATCGGTCTTTATAGAATTATTATTAACTTTTTAGTGAATGACTGCTGTTACTATTGAAGTCGGTTGCTATTTTTTTGTTAAAAGTTTTTAACGAAATGAATGCCAGAAAGAGATATGAGGGAGTATGTGATTTCATAATACCAAAGACAAGGCTAGCAAAATGAAGTAAACGCCTACATGCCATATTCATTAAATTATTTTTATCTAGGTAGGGAGTAACATAGGCTCTACGAGGAATATAAAAACAGAACCGTTCGCAGGCGTTCTGGATATTTTGTATTATATTTTTTGTTTTGGCCATAATGCAACCACCAATAACTATATCTGCATAGTTAAGCTTGGAAATTATCAGGGATACACATAAAAATATTCTTATTTCCTCACTTAAAAACTGTCGCACCTGATACAGAACTTTAAGTCTGTCATAACAACTTTTAATAGTATCTAACACGTGATTATGAAATTATAGTCTACCGTCGTTTTTCACCCACAATGTTCAGTGGAAGTTTGACGACCGAGTGGGCAGTTCTACCTCCGCTGAGCAAGGTCACGGCTATCCCAGAGGACGCAACAGCTAGCGCGACATTCCTATCCTTGCGCAACTACGCCAGCAGCAAATTTAACAGGAATGTCTTGCCTGGTGCGTCTAAGAAATAAAGACCCCTTCTTCGCTCTTCACCCGGCTCACAATTTTATTGAAAATTTGCCTTTGCTCTTGTAATAGCTGGGTCTCAGTGTGAGCGACTTGAGCCCCCAAGGCTGCAGTGTCGTAATTAGGCAGCCGTTTACCCACCATTGAGAAAACTTTGTCCTCAATAAATTTTAGCGCTTCGTTAAAATTTATATCGTCGTTGGCCTGTGCTGTGCCTCGGTACTTGTGTGCGATATCTTCCGATATAGCGATTTCTACTTGTCCCAAAGTTGCAGGTGGTTTAAGAATCTGCAGGTGCTCAAAATGATAGCAAAAAGCTCTCTCAGCTTGGCCGCTGATCTACATAATACGGCGTCCTCCATCGTGGAGTCCCAGTCAAATTCAAATTCAAATTCAAATAGTTTATTTTGCAAAGCAGGTATAGATATATACACTTTTTACACGTCAAATTTAATCTAATAAAGAAAATATATGTAATAAAATAATAAAGTGGCCGTCATCTTCCAAAAGTCTCATTGCCTCACACGCTCCTCGGAACGTAGTTTTTTCCTGTCCTTCGACTGTTTCGAGGGCCTGAAAACTGATGGGCCCTCGGACGCGGGTCAGTAGCAACCGTAAGCAGTAACACTCAAAGTGTGTTAAGTGCACGTTATCAATTCTAACCAGGGCATCTGACGTCTTCACATCATGCCAGCCTTCGACGGAGTTGCCTTACACACGACGCTTCCACGGTTTCCGTGAAGCGTTCCATGCGTAATATTTTGGCATTTCCGCATATAGCAAAGTTCTGGCAAACTCGTCTATCTGGCACAGACGGAAAAACTCGGTGAGTGTGGTAGTGGGTGGTGTCGCTACTCAATCGCATAGCTTAGCTTCCGTGAAGTAAACGTGCTCGCCGTTGGGAAGGTGCACCGTAAGACGTGTCACTGTCGGGTGCCTCTCGTGAAGCGGCAAGCCCAATATCCGCCATGCTGCTTCGTTGCTGCTCACGTAATGACCAGCTGTAAACATCTGCATTTCGTCTCTTGGGTTAATATTAGCATTGCCTTGCTGCTGCATAATAAATATCGCCGATTAAGTGCCTTTGTTTATGTACTTATAAATGTATTTAATTGCCTGAACCACATTACAGAACTCCACATTAATGTGACCATTAAAAATGTTCGAAAGGAGCGGTGAGTACCCAGTTGTTGTCCACTACGACGTCTTGCTCAGTACCTCTCATTTTTATTGTGACCGTACGTCCCCCATCCTCGGGCGCCGTGCGCCTGTACAACGGATAACCATTCTCGTTGGTTTGCGTCTCCTTTAACAGCGCCCGAGGATACTTTTTGGTGCATGTCCTGTCCCACATGTACAGGAGACGTAGAGTTTAGTGCTCCACAAGGACTCATGTTCTTAGTGATCGTGTCATATATGACACTATAGCTATTTATCCACGTTTGGGTCGGGCAGCTCTGCTGCTATCACTTCATCGATTTGGTTCAGCCGCAATTTTTCTTTAAACCACAGCAGCTCCAATTAATAATGTAATTTTAGGATTCCCTGCCCGAAAACTTGATCAACTTAGTATTGCACCTTTTTTATATAAAATTTTAATATTTTTGCGAAATTCTAATAAAAAGTTTTTAATTTCTTAAGCTCAAAAAAGCTCAATAACTTCTATCAAGATAACCTTTACAAGGGAAAAATAAATAAAGACTATTATTCGTTTTTTCCTTAAAGTACGGTTAACATCGATTTAAATATTCGTTTACACCATTTCAAAAAGTGACGTTATGTATTTTTGCGTTTCGGTTATCATCATCAGTTCGAAATATGTTTATTGCTAAAGTTCAATAAGGTGAGTTATTTTTTTTATCCTAATGAAAAAACCACAGGTAGAGTCAATCTCTTTAATCCTTTTTGTATAAGTGATTTTAATATAGTTTTCCCAATCAGTTTTCTAGTAGTTTTTCGGATTAACCAGTTTGGCCACAAACAGCTATCTCAGGAAATAAAGGCAGTAAGAAAACGTTTCCCAGACCGAAAGATGGAGAAAAAATCGGACGTCTAGAAAATGCAATAAAACGTGTTTTGAAAAAACGTTACTTATTTAATTTTCAGCAGTGTATAAAATAAAAAGAATCGGCCCTAAAATTGAGCCTTGAGAAACCCCCTAGTGATAGCCAAAGACGTCGAAGATTTCTTTGTACCTGCATCGCTACATACTTCAACTTTTTGAGAGCGACCGTTCAAATAGAAAATTATTTATGGGTAATTGGGTCGGATCTTAACGATAATTTTGCCTGAACTAACCTCTACGGACCGTGAACTAACGATTGCAACAAAAAAAAACGGAAAAGCTTAAAGTGGGTGGCTAACTTCACGATTGAATATTTCAGGTCTCTAAAGACATTTCCATTTTTTTTTTACTCCTGTCGTTAGTTCATGGTCCCTAGACGTTAGTTCAGGCAAAATTTTGTGAAGATTTGTTTAGTTGTGTCATTTGTTGCCTAAAGTTTCCGGTGCGTTTTTCCAAATCATTGTGTGTTTTGTCTAGTCACTTTTTTATTTGTTTCTTGTACTTTTATAGCTTGTCATACCTATTTTACTTTCTTTTGATTTACTGATATTAATTTTATACCATTTTACAAAATTTCAACTAATATTTTCACTCCTTGTATATTTGGATGACATGGTTGGTAAACAAGGTTTTATTAATTATTTATGGGTAATTGGGTCGGATCCTAACGATAATTTTGCCTGAACTAACCTCTACGGATCGTGAACTAACGATTGCAATAAAAAAAACTTGAAAAAGTCAAAATGGGGTGGCAGCGTGAAGTTAGCCACCCCATTTCAAATTTTAAAAAAAGTATGAAGGAATCGGATCCTAACGAAAATTTTGCCTGAACTAACGTGAACTAACAAATATCTATCGAACCAAACAAAAAAAATATGAAAAAATGAAAATGGGTTGGCAGCGTGAACCTAGCCACCCCATTTTGTTTTTTAAAAAAATACATGAAGGAGTCGGATCCTAACGAAAATTTTTCCTGAACTAACATGAACTAACGATGAACTAACGCCCTGGATACATTTTTTTCGAAAATCTTGTATGGGGTGGCTAACTTCACAATCATACCGTTTGATCTTAATATTTACTTGCTTTTTCCTGCACCCAATAAAATCGCAGAGATAGGCCTAAACTTTAAATTTAATTTAATTTAATTTGAGTTTTTATTGATTTTTGATATTAAAACTTATACCAAAATAAACATCGAAAGGAATTTGTTATAAAACGGCCATCAAACTAAAAACTCATCCCTCTTATTACAAAATATCAAAAAAAAAACTTCAAATCGTGACTTTTCTGATCAGCTCCCTTCCACTGAGCAGGATAGACAAGTGTTAAACGAAAGTGTTGGAGCTGGACAGTCTTCTCTGAATACCGTCCAGTTAGGATCAATATTTTTAATTATAAATTAGTCACCATTCAACCGCGGACCAATAATTTTATAATTATCGCAAGTACCTTTTATAAGTTAACGAACAAAATTATAAGAGTCTTAACCCATTAAAACTGCAAGATGTCTGCTTTTAAATGCAATGACATAACGTAAAAGATTCCTGCGGGCTTCGGGTGAGACTACACATGCTTCAGATAGCGATATTGAGATCTTGCCCGATGGTGGTGCATGAGTACTGTGACAGAAGACTTCTTTCGTGATATTCCGCTAAAGGGCTTAAAAGGTTGTACAGGGGCTCTACCGCGTAATTCTCATTTGTATCAACTTCAAGCAAATGCATGCGAAATTCAACGCGAGCAAAAGAGATGGCATGTTAGGCGGGCGTCGTCGCACGCACGTCAAATTTCAATCTCAAGTTGATGTTGATGAAAATGAGAATTACGCGGTAGACCCACTGGTCTGCAGAGTCCATGGAGTACTAGTGGAGAGCGTATGCGGGGGTAACGCGACTCGCCAAACAGCCGCTTCCCAAAGCGTTTAGGCGCTTGAAGCGAAGCCATTGGTTTTAGTCAGAGTTTGGCTGTGTCCGTGAAAACATAGCGTGTTTCTGTAGAAAAAATCCGAAATTTACAGTAAATATGCCTACTTGTGCAATAAAATGGTGTGGAAAGAATACTTCTACTTCAAGTACCACAAAAGATGGAGTAACGTTTCATAAGTAAGTGTTTTCGTATACTTTTAATCTTCAAAATATAACAATTAAATATTTCAATTGAACTTGCGCTTTGCGTTGATGTCTTCACGTCCTCTCTTTCTGTCGCACGGTGAAATGCACAACAGTTGTCTCGTTTTTTTTCGATAGTGCTGTCCTACTACGTGTTTAATAATTTATCGAACAATGTATTGTTGCTTACATACATTGTATGCATGTAAGTATATGTAATGTATGTAAGGTAAGTACTTAATGTAGGGATATTTTTATACGCGTTTGTTTAGCGTCAGAAGTGCCTATGTTTATCAGTAGTGTCTGTCAGTGCATCTGATACCATTTTTAGGGTTCCATACCCAAAGGGTGCCTAACGGGACCCTATTACTAACACTCCGCTGTCCGTCCATCCGTCCGTCCGTCTGTCTTGAGGCTGTATCTCATGAACCGTGATAGCTAGACAGTTGAAATCACACAGATGATGTGTTCCTGTTGCCGCTATAACAACAAATACTAATAATTACAAATATTTAGTTATGAAGGTAGTTATTATTACTAACTTAATTAGACTCTTTAGATGTATGGAGTTTAAAAGATTGTAAGTGTCAAGTTAAGTTGGTCATTCACATTCACAAGACTTTATCTTCGAAATATAATTCCGATTATTTCATAAAGATTGTGTTGAAATCTTTCTTGGGATACGATCTGTTCTCAGATATAAATTTTCACCAATTTGATACAGAATCCACAAATCACTTGATTGACTTAGCTTCACGTGTAATAAAAAAATATGTGGATGCCCGGCTAACCTTCATTACAAAAAATAATCAAAACCCGAAGGATTATATAAGAAAAATATACTCCAAATTAATTCATTTCAAAAATCAGTGAGTAGCTACTTTGTCAAATAAATAATTTTGTTTTATTTATTACCCAACAATACTTTCATTGGTATATCTTTGACAAACTCGAAAATTCCAAATTAATTTTTTCGATTTTATCGATATCGATAATTTTTCGTTTCACTTGTATGACATCCCTACACAAATTACGCATCAAATTTTTACCTTGAGCTGTCCAATCACAGCTCGCTAAGCTGTCACGTCCCCCGCCGTATATTGGTGACTTGTGTTTTGAAGGAGAATGTGTCTCTACGCTCTCCACTGGCTTGTTGCTTCATGGCAGAGTCCAACGGTACCCTATTTTTAGTTCCGAAACGATTTCTTCCCGAAAAATAGGCTGTATTTGAAAAAAATGCAATAATTTGCCCTTATGTAAAATATAAAACAGCATTGCTGGGGAGCAACTTTTTTAAGAGCCGTTTTTTTTTAACAGCCGGATTGTGAAAAACCCGCCTTTTTCTAATTAATCACTTACTTAGTAATTTAATACACTGTATTCAGTATCTTTGACACCTTAAATTTAAAATTATATTCGCTTGTTTAAATAATACCCTTTGTTAATTATAATTTGAAATTTAAAACTATAAAACACCAATTTAACGAAACTAATGGAAACTTTGCAATGGCAGCATACACAATACATAAGTAATAAGATTTTGTTGAATAACTATTGAGCAAATTTTGATTTTAAGTGATCTATTACGATTAATTAGAAGAAGGCGGTATTTTCACAATCTAGCTGCTAAACGATTTATTTAATATTTAGGTAACAAAAGAAATTAGTTTATTTATTACGTACATAATTTCTTTACACCACCTACGCCTTATTCTCTATTTTACATTATCTTCCACCAAAGGTATTGGCTTAAGGCGATTACCGTCGCCAAATTAGCAGCTCGATGTTTGTCTGTACGAATATCAATGGAAATGACATTGAAATAACGTTCATATCAGTGCACAATGCGTGGTGGCTGTTACGACGCTCGCTGCGTCCTTGATAGGGCAAAATAGGAGAAAATAATACTTTTCACATGGACGTGATTGTTCGATTGAATAGTTCTATGTTATATTTATAGCTATCAAGTTTATCTATTTATCAAAGCATAAATGAATTAAATCACTTAAGCCGCTTAGGAGCAGTAGGGAATTCAAGCCAAAAAAACACCATTCAGTTAAAACAATTTTTCATATAGAAGTTTTGGTGGTACGAAAAATGTTGCATATGTTGCTAGAGTTGATAATCCATAATACATTTTTTCAATATTTTTGGTTTGGCCATAAAAGAGGAGTAGGCTTTAGAAAGTACCCATTTGGCGATATTAAGGGCCATAAGCGATAAGACCGCCCAGTGTACCCTCTCTATAAAAAATATTTAATTCCTTGTTTTATTTCAGTGCAAAATTAATAATGGATATTTTTTTTCGTCCATTGCGTCCAAGTGCAAAGTATTATATTCTCACAGCCACTTTGCAATGTGCGATGTATGTTTCTGTCGATATTTGTATCAAAACAAGTCAAGTCAAAGTCGTTGGGGAATACCACACCCTTAAAGCGTTTAATATCGCCAAATAGGTACTTTCTAAAGCCTACTCCTCTTTTATGGCCAAACCAAAAATATTGAAAAAATGTTTTATGGATTTTATCAACTCTAGGACAACATATACAACATTTTTCTTTTTCGTACCACTAAAACTTCTATATGAAAAATTGTTTTAACTGAATGGTGTTTTATGGCTTGAATTCCCTACTGCTCCTAAGTGGCTTGATCGAATTAATTCATTCATGCTTTGATAAATAGATAAACTTAATAGCTATAAACATAACATACGATTATTCAATCGAACAATCAAGTCCATGTGAAAAGTATTATTTTCTCCTATTTCGCCTTATCAAGGACGCAGCGAGCATCGTAACAGCTACCGCGCATTGTGCGCTGATATGTATGTTATTCGTACAGACAAATATCGAGCTGCTAATTTGGCGACGGTAATCGCCCTAACGTCTCTCCGGTCTGGCCTGCGCCTAAGTTATGTGTACGTCATTCTACGCTCTTCGCAACTATAAAACCGCACCCTTATCTTCAGCTGTAAATAGAGCATCAAAATTATAGACAGAACCCGCCACATGTCCAGCAGATGTGGCCAACTACAACTCAGTACATACACTAAACTACAAACTGGAATTGCATTTCTTTTTATTACTTCGGCTAACTTGAATAGAATTTTAAATTGTGCACGGAACGCTATCGCATTTTTTTTTATATTGAAGTTATCAGTTTTTGTAAAATTCTTTTAAAAATTCAATATATCGTAAAAAAAAATTCAAGATGAAAAGCGATTTCTCTGACCACGTTATTGATGTAGTTAAGACTTGATATGAATGAATTTAATTAATATTTCTATTCTGTGCCATAAGGCGAGTTTATATCAATCTGGCTACGAAACCGCTCTTAAATAAAGGTTGATAATAGCAGCTAGGTGTAGGTACAGTTTGAATAGGTTTTTGCTACATTACCAAAAATCCACGCCAATTTTCTACCCATGACGGAACGGAGCAGGTATAGGCATTTAACACTACAGTTCAGTTCAGTTCAACACTACAGTTCAGTTCAGTTCAACACTACAGTTCAGTTCAGTTCAACACTACAGTTCAGTTCAGTTCAACACTACAGTTCAGTTCAGTTCAACACTACAGTTCAGTTCAGTTCAACACTACAGTTCAGTTCAGTTCAACACTACAGTTCAGTTCAGTTCAACACTACAGTTCAGTTCAGTTCAACACTACAGTTCAGTTCAGTTCAACACTACAGTTCAGTTCAGTTCAACACTACAGTTCAGTTCAGTTCAACACTACAGTTCAGTTCAGTTCAACACTACAGTTCAGTTCAGTTCAACACTACAGTTCAGTTCAGTTCAAAACGTTTATTAAATAAAAATATCATTTCAATACACCACCAAACTGCGAGGCAGTTTATTGGCAGTTGACGCTCTCATTCTTGCAAGAACTGGTTCTTTCAATCCAAGAACGGAAGCCATCACCATATCCTGATATTTTTATTTATTACTTATACATATCATATTATGATCTCCTCAATTCGAACGGATTGCACGAACCAGCTCAATTTTTTCTCTATAATGTAATGTTTTTACAAATTTAGTGGGTATCTACCATGGACGGTATCTACATACTTATACATTTAGTTTTATAGTTATTTTGGGAAACCCTTAATTTTTTTAGTTACATAAGAATCTAATAAGGAATTCGTCACTTTTTTCTTAAATAACATAATATTTAAACTAATATTTTAATGCAATGAAAGATAAATAAAAGTGGTAATAATACAAAAATGGCCGATTCAAATTGGCGCCCAAAAGTAAATCTGTTGCGATCGGGTGTAAAATTTCAATGACTGCATTTTGAAGTTCGTAAATTCTAAAATTTTGCACCGAAGTACCCAGCAGCGTTCCCTCTGACAAATCAAACAATTTGCACCTTTGTTAACTTTGGACCGGCTCGTCAAATTATCACAAGGTCAAACGGACAACAGAGCTTTTATTTTATGATTTATTTTTTGCAGAATGAGAGATTTTCCAAAAGAAGACAAATAAACATATTTTTTATATATCTTGCTGGAATTAATTTTTTCATTTTGTTTTCCTATCGTTTTTGTCATCTATATGAGACAGGTAGACAAAGATATATAGTTTTTCCTCATGACATAAATTTCTCCTGTCTTGTATTTTTATCCCTTTACTTTGTAAAGAAAACATATGTAATGTTAAAAAAAGAAAAGACAAGATGGAACTTGCTAAGGTAGAAAGTTAAGGAGTTAGGCATAATATTTATTTATTTGAAGTATTTGTATTTATTAATTTACATATCAACAGTAGCATAAGAGGTGCGTCAGGATCGTAGCAGATGGAAATGTATGTATGAATATCAACAGTGGTTCAGTATAGACAGTAGAGCATGTGGTTAAATTTTCTGAGCACGTCATAATTATACGGTATATATACTTATTATGCGTACTCAACCGCTAAAACCCACACCTGAAGATTTTCATTATAACTAGTTAGTGGCCAGGTAGAATTTTTAACAATGGTTCCACTTTTCTGGGTCGTCATTAGTATTTCTAGGGATCTAAAATATGGAATAAAATTAAAATTATATCAGCTTAACTCTAAACTAGGTTGCATTAACCAAACTAATACATTATTTAATTAATGTACTTTGAAGCACTTTTTGTATCGATGGTACACCAGCATGATAATAGCAAAATTAAACAAAAAAAAGATAATCAAATTTATCGGGGTTCTCAAGGACCGGGGTCCTAAAGGACGGGTGTCTCGAGGACTGGGGTCCTCAAGTATGAACCCTTACCAACTGAGCTACCGCTGCATTCATAATTATATCTACCCGCGAGCTACCGCTGCATTCATAATTATATCTACCCGCGAGCTACCGCTGCATTCATAATTATATCTACCAACTGAGCTATCGCTGCATCCATCATTATATCTACCAACTGAGCTACCGCTGCATCCATCATTATATCTACCAACTGAGCTACCGCTGCATTCATAATTATATCTACCAACTGAGCTACCGCTGCATTCATAATTATATCTACCCGCGAGCTACCGCTGCATTCATAATTATATCTACCAACTGAGCTACCGCTGCATCCATCATTATATCTACCAACTGAGCTACCGCTGCATCCATCATTATATCTACCAACTGAGCTACCGCTGCATCCATCATTATATCTACCAACTGAGCTACCGCTGCATCCATAATTATATCTACCAACTGAGCTACCGCTGCATCCATAATTATATCTACCAACTGAGCCACCGCTGCATTCATAATTATACCTACCAACTGAGCTACCGCTGCATCCATAATTATATCTACCAACTGAGCTACCGCTGCATTCATAATTATATCTACCAACTGAGCTACCGCTGCATTCATAATTATATCTACCAACTGAGCTACCGCTGCATTCATAATTATATCTACCAATTGAGCTACCGCTGCATTCATAATTATATCTACCAACTGAGCTACCGCTGCATCTATAATTATATCTACCAACTGAGCTACCGCTGCATTCATAATTATATCTACCAACTGAGCTACCGCTGCATTCATAATTATATCTATCAACTGAGCTACCGCTGCATTCATAATTATATCTACCAACTGAGCTACCGCTGCATCTATAATTATATCTACCAACTGAGCTACCGCTGCATTCATAATTATATCTACCAACTGAGCTACCGCTGCATTCATAATTATATCTACCAACTGAGCTACCGCTGCATTCATAATTATATCTACCAACTGAGCTACCGCTGCATTCATAATTATATCTACCAACTGAGCTACCGCTGCATTCATAATTATATCTACCAACTGAGCTACCGCTGCATTCATAATTATATCTACCAACTGAGCTACCGCTGCATTCATAATTATATCTACCAACTGAGCTACCGCTGCATTCATAATTATATCTACCAACTGAGCTACCGCTGCATTCATAATTATATCTACCAACTGAGCTACCGCTGCATTCATAATTATATCTACCAACTGAGCTACCGCTGCATTCATAATTATATCTACCAACTGAGCTACCGCTGCATTCATAATTATATCTACCAACTGAGCTACCGCGGCATTCATAATTATATCTACCAACTGAGCTACCGCTGCATTCATAATTATATCTACCAACTGAGCTACCGCTGCATTCATAATTATATCTACCAACTGAGCTACCGCTGCATTCATAATTATATCTACCAACTGAGCTACCGCTGCATTCATAATTATATCTATCAACTGAGCTACCGCTGCATCCATAATTATTTCTTTGATTTTCTTTTCTTCGGAAAATTATCAAGATATTCTGAATAAGGTACCGTAACTCTATTAGAGATTTCATCCATTTAGAAGGAACATAAAAGAGCATTAAACAGAAGAACATTTAAATTCAAATAACTTCCTTTCATAACCTGAAAATATTTCTAAAGAAACAGCCTTTACAATTTAAATGTCCTCCTAAAACACTTGACCCATTTTATTTAAAAGGAACCGTAATAGAATGCTGTCCACCTTAATCTCGGCAATCGAATTTACATAGAAAAAACATAAATAAGCCAATTATAAAGCTTATTACAATCACTGAAGGAGCAATTAATAACGAAAACCATTGAGTGTTTGCTTTTTTAATACAAAAATCTTAGAAAGATTTGGGGCCATGAAACAATGGGCGCGTTTGAATCTGTTCAGCGGAAAGTTTCAAGCATTATTCTTGTCCACAGTACTGCGTCCGATGGAATGTGTCGATATGACATAGGACTTAGACCATAAATCTAAAACATAGAAGGAAGACACGCGCCCAGACAGTACTGTTTAGATAACAAATACGGAACGCATCGGGATCTCCCTGCGCCCGCGCCCCTGTATCACCACTTAGCCGTGTGACGCATACAGTGACTGACGTCGTCGTTCATACTTAGTATTTTTATATTGAATCCTTATAGATTAAAGTATTTGGACAAAAACAAAGTATTTTAGATTTGAAAGAAGACCCTAATCATCAACATATTTGGCGACCGTAACAGAAGAACACGAATTTGCAATCGACACGTCTACGGGTTTATCGTTTGGATAACTTTTCCACGACCTTTGGACCGGCAACGGCGAATATTGGATTTGGGACAAAGGAATTACAGGATTTGCAGTGTGTGATAGTGAAGTTGGCTTCTGAAGTGGAGGTTTGCTCGTTCCTTAGCTGATTCCTATATCCTTTAAACCTATTTAATCGTCTAGCTTGCTTGAGTTCAAAAATAATTCTTGTTTTTTTATCGCAAAGGCATATCCATTCAAACCGCGTTTTGTGCTGAGTTTCTCCGGCTAAGTCAAGCTACAAATATTATTTTTATTACATAAATATTAGCAAAACATAGTTTTCATATTTACTGTGAAATGAACAAAGCGTCATTGAAACTATTTTCCGCATTCCAATGCTAAAATATCTTCTCGTTTCTATATAACCTAACTAGGTACCTACTATTTTTCTATTTTACTGCAAGTAAATAAGTTTGTTTTTTTTTTCAATCGGCTTGCTACCATTTTGCAGCCGTATCGCAGATCCATTTATCCATTTAGTTTAAACATTTCATAGCTATAAATTCATTATTGCAATTGCAGTTTTAAAGACATTTAACTGAAATAAAAATACCTACCTACAACTTTCCCCGAACCTAAACAGTGAAATAGTTTTTTTTTTTTTTTTAAAGTGAATTTAATTGCAACTCATCTCAATTCCAGGTTGCTAAGACGAGTGCAAGCGCATTTAGGACCTAAACCTGATAAATTGCACTCTTATCTACGATTGGCCGGTGACCTGTCTATTATTGTTATCGCTCGACGTCACAACTGCTTTGAAAGGTTTGCTTTGAGTAAAGGTATTTATAAACTTGAATTTTTGTCTTCATTGCAATGACTGGCACAGATGAGTCTAGAGAATTAAAGGCTAAAAGGGCTTCTATAAAAGGAAGGTTAACTACGTTTGAGAAATATTTAGAGGAATTAAAGTTATGTACTATTATTACAAAGTTAAAATGTCATGAAACAAAAACACGATTGAAAAAGTTAGAAAAGCTATTCGAGGAGTATGATTTAATCCAAACTAGCATAGAAATTAAGCAGGAAAGTTCCGAAAATCAGGTCGAGAGGGAAGCTAGTGAGAATAGGTTTTATACATGTATTTCTGAGGCTCAAGATATGATAGAAATGTACAATAGTAGGGTTGAGGCGGACGTACAAAGCTCATGTTCGAACACAAATGTACAAAATACTAATATTAAGTTACCCCAAATTAAAATTCCTAATTTTTCGGGTGACGGATCAAATTGGTTGGAATTTCACGATACGTTTTCTTCGTTGATTCACAATAATGAATCAATTGCAAGTATTAATAAGTATCAATATTTGAAAGGTGCAATTACCGGTTCCGCAGCGTCTGTGATCGCAAGTTTAGAAATATCGAGCCGTAACTATGAAGTCGCCTGGAAACTTCTGTGCGATCGTTTTAATGATAAGCGTAAGCTAGTGTTTACTCACCTTAAGGCTTTGCTCGACGCACCGAACACCAGTGGAGATTTTTCTCTGCGCATTTTAGCCGATCATATTGCGAAACATTTAAGAGCCTTAAATACTCTAGGTGAAAAAACTGAGAATTGGGATATTCTGATTATATTTTTATTCTCGACCAAGTTGGATAGTGTTACTAGCACAAAATGGGAAGAATATAAAGGGTCTTTATCTGACGTACCTAACTTGGAAAATTTCTATACATTTTTTCGTATGAGAGCGGATGTTCTCGAGGCGACGGCAGCAAGTAGCAGCAAGCCGAGTTTTGAACAGCAGCCATCGCAGCAACAGCCGCAGCTGATGCAATTTAAGCGCATAAATAAACAACAAAGGTCGTTTGTTGCTGCTACTTGTGAGAGTGACAAAAACAACAAGTGTTTTGTGTGTAATGGTGAGCATTTAATTTATTATTGCGAAAAATTTTTGGCGATGTCACCGGCAGACAGATTCAATTTGGTCGTGAAAAATAGGCATTGTATCAACTGTCTCCGTAGCGGACATTTAGCCCCTCAATGTAAGTCTACATCTTGCAAATTATGTAAACACAAACACAATTCGCTTTTACATTTTGAGAAACGGACTGGCGAGAACAAGCAATTGGTTTCTAGTCCGATTTCATTATCAACTTGCATTTCTAATCAAGTTTTATTATCGACAGCTATTGTCAAGGTATCATGTACTAATTCAAATGATTTTGTTGAAGCACGCTGTTTGCTTGATTGCGGGTCACAATCATCTTTTTGTAGTCAGGATCTAAAAAATAAACTGTGTGTCCAGACTGAAAACGTGAACTCAGTTTGCGTAACAGGAATAAACAGTATATCGTTTGAAGCATTACAGCGCTGTAATATCAAAGTACAGTCGCGCACAAATGCGTTTAGCACGTCAGTCAATGCATTTGTTATCAATGATATAACCAGTTCACTTCCAAGTCATGAAGTGGATGTATCGAAAATCAAGTTGCCAAAAAATTTAACTCTTGCTGATTGTACCTATCACATACCATCGAAAATTGATTTGTTGTTAGGAGCAGATGTTTTTTGGGGAATATTATGTTCTGAACAGATAAAGTTAGGTCGAGACTTACCTATTTTACAAAACTCCATGTTTGGTTGGTTAATATCGGGACCAGTCATGTGTAGCGGTAATGATAATAATCATAAAAAAGTCGTTTGTAATTTCAGTCATGAAATCCAAACACAACTTAAAAAATTTTGGGAACTTGAGGAAGTTCCTCAAAAGCCAGCAATGTCTGAGGAGGAGAAGGAATGCGAGCGGCATTTCGAGCAGCACACTCGGCGGCTTGAGGACGGCCGTTTCTGCGTCACGTTGCCTTTGAAATCGAAGCCAGAAACATTAGGAGATTCGTATTATATGGCACGTAAAAGGTTTGAATCATTAGAGCGACGTTTTCGAAAGCAACCTGACGTAAAAACCCAGTATGTAAAGTTTTTAAACGAGTACGAAGTTCTCGGGCATCTGTCAAGGACTGCGAGACCTGAAAACGCTGTATTTTTGCCACATCACCCGGTATTGAAAGAACAAAGTGAAAGCACAAAATGTAGAGTAGTTTTTGACGGTTCGTGCAAAACTACTTCCGGTCTCTCACTTAACGAAATAATGATGGTAGGACCTACTCTTCAAGATGATATTTTCTCTATTTTGATCCGATTGAGACAGCATGCGTTTATTTTTACCGGAGATATAGAGAAATTTTACAGGCAAATATTAATTGAACAAAAACAGAGACATCTTCAAACAATTTTATGGCGAGAAAACGAGTGGGAGCCCATTAATTATTTGCAGTTAAATACTGTGACATATGGTACCTCGTCCGCCCCGTATCTAAGTACAAGATGTGTCGTGCAACTAGCGATTGAATGCAAGGATCCGTTGATAAGCGACATAGTAAGACATGACTTGTATATTGATGACCTAATAACCGGTCATTCCAATGAAACCGAATTAGGTAATATTTACAAATGTGTAACTGCACAACTTGCATCAGCCGGTTTCAATTTACGTAAAGTAAGAAGTAATTCGGCTTCATTGATGAATTTAATCTCAAATGAATCAAATATTGAAAACACTCAAGATAATTTGAAAATTTCCACTGTAACTAACACATTAGGTATCGAGTGGGATCCTAATTCTGATTCGATTATAATCGCGGTCGAAAAATCATCTAAATTATATGAACAATGTAGTGATGTTATTACAAAGCGTATAGTTCTATCAGTGTCATCAACTATATTTGATCCACTAGGGCTATTAAGTGTATGCGTTATTACGTGTAAAATCATTTTGCAGAAGCTGTGGCTTCAACAAATTGGGTGGGATGAACAGATTCCTCAGGATATTGCCGAAATGTGGCTGAAAGTTATTCACAATTTAAAGTATATTGAGCGTCTGTCAATCCCACGCCAGGCTATCTGCACCAATCCTATTAAAATCGAGTTACATACATTTTGCGATGCATCAATGAGTGCATACGCGGCTTGTGTCTATGTACGTTCGATAGATGCATTGGGGCACATAACAGTACGGCTTTTATGTGCAAAATCAAAGGTTTGCCCTCTGAAAACGTCTACTATACCTAGACTTGAGCTGTGTGGAGGAGTCTTAGCCGCTCGCCTATGTAAAAAGGTAACGGAATCACTGCGCTGTCTAGCAGATAAGAAAGTTTTTTGGTGCGACTCGAATGTGGTATTAGGCTGGCTGAATACTCCACCGCACAAGTTAAGTACGTTTGTATCACATCGCGTAGCTGAGATAAACGAGTTGTGTGCAAGTAACTGCGTGTGGATGTACGTGCCTTCATCGCTGAATCCAGCTGATCTCGCATCACGTGGTGTGTACCCCGAGGAGGTACCGCATCTTTCGTTGTGGTGGGATGGGCCTACATACCTAAAAAGCGCACAAGATCAGTGGCCTGACCAGCAGTGCGTTGTTTCGCAAATCAATTTACCTGAAGTGAGAGTCCACTTTTCAAATATTGATACAAATCCGAAGTCAATTGTAGACTTTGAGCGATATTCGAGTTTCATAAAATTACGTCGTGCTTTTGCGTACGTCTGTCGATTTATTAATAATATATGCAAAAAGAATATAAAAATAACTGGACCTTTGACCGTTGAAGAATTAAAGAATAGCGAGTTGAAGCTAGCTCAGTTTTCACAACTAGAATGTTTTTCCATTTATAAAAATAATTTCAAATCATTACCTGCATTGCATAATTTAACCCCCACAATTGATGAACAGACAGGCTTGATTCGTGTTGGGGGGAGGCTAGAAAACTCCGACTATAGTTTTGACAAACGGCACCCAATCGTGTTAAGTAGTAAACATCGGTATACAGAGTTAGTCATGAAATATTATCACATCAAATTAATGCATGCAGGACCGCAACTGCTTCTTTCAGTTGTAAGAGAACAATACTGGCCCATTGGTGGCCGATGCTTAGCAAGACGAATATGTAATAATTGTTTGAAATGCAAACGAATGAAAGGAGCAGCTGCAAAACAAATCATGGGTAACTTACCTTCGATTAGATTATCACCTGGATCTCCTTTTGAAATAACAGGAACAGATTACGCAGGTCCTTTTTTAATTCTTAACAGGAAGGGTCGCGGCGCCAGGTTAATTAAATGTTATCTCTGTGTTTTTATTTGTTTCAAGGTTAAAGCTGTCCATCTCGAGTTGGTCAGCGACTTAACTACAGAAGCATTTATACTGGCCTTGCGACGCTTCATGTCTCGTCGAGGAAAGCCTCGCGAGATATTTTGTGACAACGGCACCAATTTTGTCGGTGCAAACCGAGAAATTGCTGCTCTTGTCAAGAATTGTTCCGATTCTGTGTCAGATCTGGCCGGTGAAGGCATAAAGTTTAAGTTTTCGCCAGTAAATGCACCCAATTTTGGGGGTTTGTACGAAGCAGCTGTGAAGTCCGCAAAATTTCATTTGAAAAGGGTTGTAGGTAGCGCTCATTTTACATTTGAGGAACTCACGACATTGTTTTGCCAAATAGAGGCTATTTTGAACTCGAGGCCTCTAATGCCAATGTCCTCTGATCCAAATGACCTTTGTCCTTTAACTCCCGGGCACTTTCTCGTAGGAAGACCGCTTACGTCACTACCTGCCCCTGATCTTCAAGATGTAAATCCCAGCCGTCTTCACAGATACGCCCTTATTGAGCAAGCAAGGCAGCATATGTGGAGCAGATGGAGCCGTGAATATATCTGCGAGCTGCAGCAGCGGACTAAATGGCAGAACAGACAACCTGACATCAAACCGAATCAATTGGTTCTTATTAAAGATGAATGTAGCCCGCCTATGAAGTGGCCATTAGGAAGAATTACTAACGTTTACAAGGGATCTGATGGTGCATGTCGTGTAGCAGACATCAAGACAAGCAAAGGAATCATACGGCGAGCAATCAACCGAATTTGCCCGCTAATCGACATTCTCTAAGAAGAACAGAACTTTCATCACTTTCAAGGAGGCGGAGATTGTTTAGATAACAAATACGGAACGCATCGGGATCTCCCTGCGCCCGCGCCCCTGTATCACCACTTAGCCGTGTGACGCATACAGTGACTGACGTCGTCGTTCATACTTAGTATTTTTATATTGAATCCTTATAGATTAAAGTATTTGGACAAAAACAAAGTATTTTAGATTTGAAAGAAGACCCTAATCATCAACAGTACCTAAAAATTACAGCAAGAAATCTGCAAGTCTGAGAAATGAAAAGAAATGAAACGAAGATAACTAATTCAATCTTGTATATAAGGAATCTAATTAAAATTAAAATTTACTTCAAATAATAAGTTTAACCATCCAATATGACCTCGCCGCTAGCCATTTGGGTGCAGGGCACCCTTCTCAACGACCGACGACAGTAGCGAATTGCCCAGCACTTTTAACTTATATATGTGTAAATATTTTATATAAATTATACATACCTATTGTATTTCATTATTCAATTTTCAAGTTTATTTATTTATTTATACAAGTTACAACTTCGGTAGGAATTCTTTGCTTTTCTTAAGATTGTGTTTGTTAGATCTTTGTTTCTGAACAATTTAGACTTAAGGTGTATGGTCCAAAGGCAATTTTTATACCAACTTGTGGGAATCAATAACGACGACAGAAGTATTATTATTTCAATCTGTTACCTTTTCCCACACGTTCCATTAACTTTACACCCGCGAATAATCCGTTTTTTTACAAACAAACTGTTTTGCAATCTAATTTTGCTATTTAAAACTTTCGTATGAAGGTTTTAAATTGCAAAATTAGACTGTTAAAACATTTTGTTTTAAAAAAAAACTGATTTTTTACGAGTATAAAATTATTCGAACGTGTAGAAAAAAGTAAGAGAACGAAACTATACAACATTTGTCTTCGCTATTGGTTCCAACAAGTTTTTTATAAAAATTGCCTTGGACCATCCACTTTAATTGAAATTTTACACGAACAAGGTTGACTAAGTCCCTTCAATTTGTGCAATCAAACAATTTTCCACTCCTCTGAACCTTAATACTAAACAACATATTAACTAGGTCTTAGTGTAATCCTATCAACATTTAGTTTAATCCCTTTTGTTATTTAGTTCATAGATGAGTGAACTAACGAAGGGTGAATAGAGAATGAAAGAGAGTTTCTAAAGCGCTGGTCTTTAAGAGTAAATTTAAAATAAAACCGTGCCTTTTTTATATCATAGTCGTAGGAGGGACAAAACGAAAATTAAATTTTATTATATGGATTGACACATCGGTCAATATTTCCATAAATTAAATATTTGATTCTTCTTGACGTGCCCCCCCCTCCCCCCCCCCCCCCCAAAACTAGTAAATGCTGGTAATCAGTAGCACATAGAAATCTGAATATACTTAGATACAGATTTCTATGGTTTGGCATATTGTATCTTGTGCAAGCGGTTGGCGGAACTCGCAATTCCTATACATTATCGGATATTACGCAGCAAGGACTTCTTTCTGCGACTCTTTTTCCCGGGATTTTACCCATAAATATAAGTTGAAGTAGTTTGTACCCAAAGAGCAGGTTCCTCTGTGTTTGTTTCTAAATATTAGGGTAGGTCGATTTTATACTTTTTCGTATTATGCTTCAGGAAAAAATTATAGAAAAATTGTACTCAAATTAAACTTTCACTTTCTTCTATATTTCAGTCAAAATGACCAATTGAATAAATAAAAATATGGACACGAAATAATGCTTGCTTTGTGGTGAACTGGACGTTTTCTGTCGAAAAAGCAAATAAAAGTGCTAGATGTCACTGAACCTACAATATTACAATTTTCATCTCCATGGAAAAAAACCGAGTACTGAAAAAGTCTAGTTTATTACAAGGGAAGTAATATTTAGTGTCCATATCCCACTTTTTTATTCAGTTGGTCAGTTTGAATGAAATATAAACGAAAATAAATGTTTTATTTTTGCTTTGAAATTGTATAACAATGCAGTTTTACTCAGATGATTTTTCTAGTTTTTTTGTGTTCTGTTCTTTGCAAATCGCTGATTTCATGACCACACAGCAATATTCTTCCCAAAATGATTTCTGCTGAATTGCCACTCCTGAACA
The DNA here is from genome assembly GCA_934047225.1 of Ypsolopha sequella. Lineage (NCBI taxonomy): Eukaryota > Metazoa > Arthropoda > Insecta > Lepidoptera > Ypsolophidae > Ypsolopha > Ypsolopha sequella. Next base: position 1,441,946 of record OW204002.1, on the reverse strand, counting down.
AGAAGGCGCTTTTCTAAGATGTCAGCGCCTTCCGCTTTCCTTTTTTTCTACATTTTTCTTTTCCTAAACGGTATTAATTTTAACACAATTGAGGCGGGCTCTTTCATTGGGAACGTTTTCGTAATGTTAATTATGGAATAATTTGAAGATAGGTTATTATTATTTCATTTACAAATGACGTCATTAAGAGGTTGCTACGCAATTATGTTTTCCGGGTTCCGCCTACTTTTGATGTAACGAAAATATTAATTAGAGGGGTAGAATGAAATGTGCGTGAAAACAAAATTGTACGGAAAACGACTGATTGAAATTATATATCTGGATATGGATAGGTTAGAAAGTAAAATGGACATAAATGGTAAGTTTAAAAGCTACAGCTAGAAATTAAAATACAAAAAAAGGGGCTGTATTTAATTGCATACCAACAAAATACTGAATTGTTCACAAAAAAAACTATTGTTCTAACGTAGCCTTTGTTATGCAAAATGGTTTTTTAGTGTGAAAATCAGTATTTTTTAGGTATGCAATTAAATATTTTCCAAAAACAAACCATCAAGACACTTATGGAACTCCTCCTTCCAGGGAGGGAGGAGGTGTCAAAGGTGTCAGAAGTGTTTTCACGTATGGACTTTTGTCCAAAAACAGTCGACACTTGTACCATAGTAAACTTGTACAACCTCTTTTGACCAACGATGGTAAAGAACGACCCAACGTGATAGAGGCTAAGTCTTATCGCTGCACTTCGAGCAAAAATTTACACTTTTTTGGGCATGCACGACCTAAATAATTTGTGTACGATTTTAAGTAAATAATAAAAATTATAACTTAACAAGAGTTGATTAAACCTAAACTTAATATTTTTATGCCTCTCCTGAACATTCGCATTCGCACTTGAATTCGCACTGTCGCATTCCAAACCTTTTTTCTTTTTATATTTTATTTAATTATAAGTTAGTTTTATAAAAAAAATCATCATTATTTATATGTTATTTAAGTTTATAATACCATTGATAACAATAATAAATATATAAGTAAGAAGTTTCTAGAATTTGTACAAAAAATCCGTACTTATATTTAAGATAAATATTTTAGATTAAGTTTATTTATTATGCTAACTTGATGGATGTGGAAGAGCGTGTCCTTTTCATTTAATAAAAGATCACAGCCACCAAGATATAACTATGCAGGTACCATTTTTGTTAAAGAAATAAATGTATTTCATTTTTGACATTTTTCATTTTCATTCGCCATCTATGGGAGACGCAAAACATTGAAACTCTCACAACTTTTGATACTTTTATCGCTTTGAAACAGCACTTCCTTCCGATGATTTTGCTATAAAAAGAAGTATTTTTATTGGACTACCTCTGTGGTCTAGTGGTTCAAGTACTCGGCCGCTAATCCGAAAGTCGCGAGTTCAAATCCAGCAGGGCATCATCGGAAGGCACCATATTCGTTCTCGAAGTACGGCGATAGGGCTCATCAGCCATCACAGTAGGACGTAATAAACGTCGGTGAAACGTGGGTGTATGAAGGTGGACCGTGACATGCCTTTCACAGCCCACTCATCCCTCGGTGATTCATGTCGTGAAGATGTATATAAAATTAAATAATATTTTGAATCAAAACGTAGATAAAGACGCATTATTATTTCTCCGTTCAAATTCCAAATAAATTTCCTGTTTCATCTCTCGGTAATTATTTATTATTATTTATTTATCACCCTTTCATTCCATCCGTCACGCAAACATGTCAAAGTGGGGACTGTCAAATTTGACACGTCACGGTTGTCGTAGTAAATCGGTGTTTCGGACTTATTCGGACTGAATAACAAAGCTGTAGATACAATCCGGGAAAGTTGAATTCACGCACTTTTCGCTATTAATACTTTTGCAGTGGATGCGAAAAGTGGAACTGTGCAATTTTGTTCGATAGTACTTGGGATTTGGAGCTTTTGTAAGGTCATGCGATTATAACTTGTTCTATTCTTTAGATATAGATTATATTTCAGTATACAATACAATTTGGTAGGGTTTTGTAACGTTTTCAACGGTCAGTGTCAGTCAAATCGGAAAGACGCACAGTGCGAGAGGGACTGATTAAAGGCAAAAGAAAATGTATTTATATAAAAATAAGTAATATAGCTAGAAAACAATTTAGTAACTAAAATGTAGATATTGTTAATCTATTGTTACAAAATATGTTTGGATTCTGTACATGATTCTAATTCCTCAAACTATGAGAAAGAATGTGTTTGAAGACCTCATTTTAATAACTGTTCCTATCGAGTGAAAGCTTTTCAATCGCGTTTCCGTACTAATTTCGTAACCGTATTTAATAAACCTATTTATTTATTTACGTTTATTTTATTTATTAAAATTTTTGTAAGTGTATGTATTTTTTTACGTTAAATATAAAATATATATTAAATTATTATGTTAGTAAATATTACATTTTGGTTAAAATTAGCAGGTTGCTTTTTTGTTAGTATTAACGCTACCCTTTTTATCGTTAACATCTTTTTCATTCCACCCAAAGGTTGCCTGGAAGATATTGCTAAAGCAATAAGTGCCGCCTTTGTACACAATGTCTATTTTTTATGTGAAAATTTGTTGTTAATGATGTTTGTAAAGGTACACAAAGTGTAATAAATAAAATAAATAAATAATTTCGATCCAAAAAATGTTTTACTAATTTATAATATGTAAATTATTACCAAATAACAACGAACAAAAATTCTTGTCAATGGCTAAATGGATAAATTTATCAAACTAGTAGCTTTTTATTAAAAGTATTAAAACGACTCCAAAAAGTTCAAATTCCTTGCGGCGTAACTTTTAACCATTCTACTGATCATACAAAAAAATTTTGTTCAATCAGTCGGGTGCCAGCCTCTTAAGAGGCTTCAGTAAGCTAAATTAGCAGCTCGAAATATGTCAGTACAAATATCGACAATAACGAAATAGAAATAACGTTCATGTCAGAATGCATTGCAAAGTGGCTGTTACGACGATCGCTGTGTCGCCGGGTAGCGCAAAATACTGTCGACGAGTACTGACGGGTACTGTCTCTAGTTTCTGGCTTCCGCAACTTTATCTTAAGGTGATATATCGTCCGTGCAAAGGTCCCCGTTACTCCAGGCGGAAAGACCTGCAGTGCGAGAGGGACGGAATCGAGGAAAATTGTCAAAAAGTCAGTTTTAAATAAAAACATAATTAACTAAAATAGCTATAAAAATTTCCATAACCAGTAATTTAAGTATTGTCAAAACCCATCTAAATAAATATTTTTGAAGTCTGTATGGTATCCCAATTTGTCAAACTATCAAAAAAAAGTGTAAATTTAGACCTCATTTTAATAATAATTTCTATCAAGTGAAATTCCTCCAATCGCGTTTCTGATAGACCAAAATCTAGAAAAAGAACCCAAAATTGTTATACTAATTTATTTAACTTGAGACTTCTTTTGAACAGCAGATAAATAACTAAATTTTGACGATATACCCCCTTAAGGTTAAACGTCAGTCGTTTGTGCAAAATGAATAACTTAACTTTGTATTTCTTGTTTAGAAGCTAAATATTGAAAAACATTTTGGTATGTCGCAGTTCACGCCAACAGTTCAGTATGAGTGAGGTTTATAAAGCGTGAGTTTGAAATTGAATGCACAATTAGTCATGATCATGCCCAAAAAAGTTAAAACAGTATTTTAAGTTGGTTTTGAGAAGATCGTGACTAACTGTGTATACAATTACTAGTTCTTGCTTTATTAACCTCACTGATACTGAACTATTGGTGTCAAATGCCATAGACCAAAATGCTTTTCGATTTTAAATTTCTAAACAAGAAAAACAAAGTTACGTTGTGCTCTTTGCGCTAAGCGACTGTCTTATAACACAGTATGTGTATATTTAAAAAATTACACAACATTTTCCGGGATGATAGTGTATTTGATGTATATGGAAAATTCTAAAAAACATGAAAAAAAAAAGGTAATTTTAATTAACTACTCAATTAATAATACTAATTCTGTTCTTGAACATTTACTTTAATAGGATACGCTCGGAGATTCTTGTCGAGACGATGTTTAATTAATCCTGTAATTAATACTTTTTATTCCACATGGAAAAGTCATTCGGTCTGAACAGTAAGAGCTCCTACACAAGTCTTAGGTAGAGTGGTAGAGTAAAGTAGAGTCGCCGACATTGTGAGCTGAGCGCCGACGGCGACGCGCTAACGACTCTACCACTTGTCTCTACAAGTGTACACCGTTAAATATCTGAGCATTATGTGGACGACTGTACGGAAAAATAAGAAAATTCTTGTAAATATGAGCTTTGAACTAAGGAGTTTTGTGACGAGAATATTTTTTAAAGAAAATAATTTGGCCCGCGCACAAAGGGTTCCGTACCACCACACAATATGAGTACGGAAACTTAAAACATTATGGTAAATAATAATATTATAGATGCCATAGCAACACCAAGGTGACAAAATATAAGGCCCTAAAATGGTAGCGCCGCGCCTGACATACAATTCAATACCGTCTGAGTAAGGAACCCAAGCTTTTATTATTTGCTGTTTTACTTTATATATTATATTATGTACTACAATTTTACTAGAAACGTGTATGTATTACCGTCTTTAAGATATAACTAAAACAAATTACGTTGAAAAATTCTACTTTTTAGGGTTCCGTACCCGAAGGATGACAAACTAATAATTATTCAATTAAGTGAGTCACTGTTCACTGAGAACAAAATAATGATTTTGTTATTTTAAATTTTAAAACTTTTAGAGTAATTATATACCTATATAAAAGTGAGCTGTTTATTCTTTTTGAAGTTTAGTTTATCGGAATGTTCTTAAGGAGACCGTTCAACAATTTTAGGTTTAATCCTGGATATTTAAAATGTGAGGACCTCAGCTTTGCTTAATAAGGTTTCAAACCAAGCCGATAGAAACTACAAAAAAGGAGTAATTCATGTTAAACACACCACTGACCTACAAAAAGTAATGCCATTCCTACATCTGTCTTTTCTTACATTTCCAGTTACCATACCTTAACAGGTCACAATAAGGGGCAAGTTCAGTCGTTTTGCACAACACCCTATTGCTAACGACATACGGTCTAAAGTTGAGTGTAGCAACATGGGTAAAGCTCACATCACAGACGCACGTAGCTCGAGTTCCGTGTATGACGGCGTTTAGCTGCAATGTACGTCTCCGACGATACCCACGTAGAGTGACAAACTTGTAGAAGTTACTGAAAAAAGTGTCAAAAATATATTGAAATACTATGCGGCACCTAAGGCCCACTTGCAGCATATTCTTTACTCGACTTTAACTCGGATTAAGTCAATAAATAGAGGGTTAAGAAAAAGCTCTCTTGCACCAATCAAAATCTCGGGTTAATATAGGGTTAAACTAAGAGAAAGTCATCAGAATTTAACCCGACTGTCACCATGAGTTAAAATCGGGTTAACTAAGTAATGTTACCAGTTTGACATAAATTGTGTTGTTTCCAATGACATTATATAGATACTATACCTCATTGGTTGCAACTAATTACTTTATGGTAACATTCTAAATAAATGTCAAATGTCAAACAATCGCTTAACTCGGGTTTCCTAACCAGTTTCGATAGTATCATGGTGCAATAGGACTAATGAAATGTCGGGTTAGTTAACTCTTCCCTTGGGTTAGTTAACCCGAGGGTAAAGAATTTTTTCTCGATCATGGTGCAAGTGGGCCTAAGAACGTTATCGATACTATCAACATGTTAATTATTTCATTTGGATCTGCGGGTCTACCACGTAATTCTGATTTTCATCAACATCAACTTGAGATTGAAATTTGACGTGCGTGAGACGACGCCCGCCTATCATGCCATCTCTTTTGCACGCGTTAAATTACGCAAGCATTTGCTTGAAGTTGATACAAATCAGAATTACATGGTAGGGCCGCTGGACTGCAATATATTGTTTTACTATAGTTTTAAGGCGATTATCCCGGACAAAATGTGAAATTCGACATTTTAGAATTTCGAAGACGCTGCATCCTGTCGCTTTAGAAAATTGCAACTCTGCATAAACATACGTTTATTCTTATTCTAAGACCCATTGGAATTCGTTTTTACATAATTTATCATTTAAAGCTATAATAAGCTTCACGCGTTACTACAAAGTCATAAAAATAAGAAACTGTTTATCATCAGTTTCTCACCAAATACGGGCTAAAATGCAGAAGACATCACATATTCAGGTATGGTTCAAAGAAGTAAAGATTCCTATGAGATTCTTTTTTTATTCAATTTGTTTTAGAAGGAAAAAGCTTGAAAATATTTAATAGCGCCTGAAAAAAAAAATACCAAAACAAGATCTAACGATTTTGATTATTGCTTTTAAATTTAATCAGGCACTTAGAGTCAAACGACACGCTCCCGTCACGCAAAAATAAAAAAATAAAATGTCTTTATTTCGGGCAATAAAAAACACATAGAAAGTGGAAAGAAAATTTTGGCTAATATCAGGTGTTTTTGTGGTAGTGTAGTGCATTTGACGATTCCGATTTTGTATCAATATTGTGAACTAGTGGTGTGTGGTGTATAGTAATGTAAATATTCCCTTTTGTTTTGTTTTTGTGCAATAAGTGTAAGTGTAATGTATAGGTTAGGTTAGTTTGCTGTATCATTTATTAAATAAACTAACATTGTAGAAGACAATAATAAATGGTAAATAATGGGTAATAAAAGAATAATAAAGTACTACGGTTCTGGTAAAGCCAAGCGAGTTTACCAAAATAAAGGTCGACGACTCCTCGGTCTCAAATAGGTACAGAGCATAAAATATAAACTTTACGTCAAAAATAAAATAAATCAAAATAAAAAACAAATAAAAGGCCAATAGAGGCAATATTATATATTTATTAAAGTATTACTCGCACATGTGATTATATTATAAACTTATGAACGAATAACTCTTTTCGAGTGCAACAACAATAAAAAGATTTTATGCAACAAAGATTGAAGAATCACGTCGAGGTGCATAATTGAAAAACTGCAGAGACGCAACCACACGTGCATTTGTCCCAAGAGCTGCAGTTGATTTCATACAGTGCATTGTGTGCGCAAGACATTCGAAGGCAGCCAGAGACTCAAAGGATTTCTCTCCATTCTTCAGAGGGCTATTGACGGTCTACAATATCAATACGTAACTCGATGAGGACTGCTTGAAGCAGGCATATGGAACAGAACCCACACAATTATTGCTGCTCGTTTGATGGACTCTAATCTTGTGCTATATAGGTTACACTGTGTTCTTCTTACTGCCGTCTCAATATAGCGTATCCACGTTTCAAAAACATCTTTAATTATTGTTATATGCTCCTTTGTGCATTTTTGACAAATACCAAAATCTTGATCATCTGTTACAGCCTTCTGTCAAAGTCAGTATAATTTTGATGAACATAAATACTCGCAACGTGCCAGTTAATCAAATTAGAACCTTCTTACTTACATTTTAACGTAAATGAAGGAAATCGTAAATAAAATAAAAAATATAACAGCCAAACTTTCCCAATATTATACCCATTTACAATTTTTAGGAAAATGTTTGGAAATTGGTGCAGCACCGAAAGGGCTGATACCAAAAACTGCCCTCAGTGCAATACCACCAATAATCAGAAGCAACATGATTATGGTTAACTACATGAACGCCTTACACTCTACACACATGCTCTACATACAATATATACACCTCTGCACAGATCAGAAAAATTTCGCACAAAAAACCCATCCTTCCAGAAGAGCTACAAATAAATATCCAAATACGCTACAAATGAATTTAAATATCTGCCTAACTTTGCCCGTTCAATTAGTCTTACTAAACAACCAATCAACCCAAATTTTGGATTTATTTACGTATATAACATGTGTTATTATTTTACTCTAATTAATGATTCTTTCGCTAAACTCATAAACTAAACATGAAAATCAGAGGTGCGATTGTGTAAGAAAATAGTCATGAAATCGTATTCATTTGATAGCTTAAAACTAATCATTTCACTTGTCAAACGGCCAATTTGAATTGTCTATGGTATTCATAGATGCTTTACGATTTGTATTGTTATTTTAGACAATGAGTGAATGATTTGTTAAGATTGACAGATAATTCGAATTGTCTAAGATTTTGTTAGTTCATCGCTAATGTCAAATGATTGCGGCGACTTGTTGTCTATGACAATCGTTTAACGGTAAGTGTTTTTGATTATTTTGGAATAAAATTAGGTAAAACAATTTTTATTCTACCATTAAAATCAATAAATGATGTTCAATAAATTAAAATTGTGGAGCTTTTTAGTCAAAACCCTTGGCTTTGGCACAGAAATAAGAATTGTTTTTTATATGAACACAGTTTGGGGTTATATTTTTGTAGGAAAGATATTATGAAAAGGTTTAGGGCAGTTCGGCCACAGATTAAAATATTTTTTCTTACTTTTTAGGGTTCCGTACCCAAAGGGTAACCAACGGGACCCTATTACTTAGACTCCGCTGTCCGTCTGTCTGTCCGTCTGTCAACAGGCTGTATCTCATGAACCGTGATAGTAAGACAGTTGAAATTTTCACAGATGATGTATTTCTGTTGCCGCTATAACAACAAATACTGAAAAACAGAATAAAATAAATATTTAAGGGGGCTCCCATACAACAGACATGTTTTTTCGCTGTTTTTATATATAATGGTACGGAACCCTTCGTGCGCGAGTCCGACTCGCACTTGGCCGGTTTTTGTATTTTGGTTCGGTTGCTATTTCGTCATACTAATATAATAAAGAAACATACTATAAAATAAAACACCGACCGATTCAAAAATATTTTGCAGTTGCAGTTGACTTGACACTTGAATTGATTCGAAACTATGACGCGTTATTATAACTACAAAACTCGGACGAAGACAAATAATACGATAAGATATAGCGCTGTCTCTTTCAGACATCACATCTAGTAAAAATAGTAATCCCGTGTCAAGCTCTTCAACTACATATACTGTTGAGTAGTAGTAAACTTATGCCACCACCTGGGGTCGAGCAGCTGAAACTCGGTTTTCCTTCAATTGTTGCGTTTGGTTATACGAGTTGCATGGAGATAAGTTTCGATTGAATTCTATGTTTTAAATTATAAAAATTAATTTTTGTGGTGGATTTAAAAAATGTAATCAAAAAGATCTATTATTTTTGTGTTTGACATAATTTTAAAGTAAATAAGTTATCAAATTTCATTTTACGTAGGTAGTACACAATAAAACGCAATTTCATTTCGCATTTTTTAAACCATCGGTCATTTCTAAACCTTCGGTTACTTTTCGGTCTTCATTTTATGGACAGTTTTACACAATTCGAATTTGCCCTACACGATCCTTGACAATGGTATAGATTTATCATCTATGACCAACCTTACACAACCGCACCTCTTTACATTACCAGAATACGGACGCCTCACAGAATAAGGTTGCGGGAAGCGCGCGGGGCGACTCGCTTGCAAGTGCGCCGCGCAGCAGGAATAAGACGATAGTTTTTTTCAAAAACAGACTGTTCACAGGTATTTTACCTCTGACAGCTGTTCTATGTCCAATACTTAAGAAACATTTTCGATCAGCCTAGAGGTAAAATAACTGTGAACGATCTGTACCTATCGCGGCCGCGGCCGCTAACTCAATGATTCCCTTAACGATAATGTGAATAAATATGTCAACTTAAAATTCTCATTTTACTGAATAAAAATAAACCAAATATTTTCTATATTGCAAGAAAAAATTAACCCGGCTAAAAGGTGTTCTTACCACCACAAAATACGCGTATGAAACCCTAAAACATAATGGTAAATAACAACAGTGTAAATGCCATAGCAACAACAAGAAGAAAAAAACAAGGCGCTAAAATGGTACGGAACCCTGTTTTTATATGTATTTGTTTTATTTTAGAGTGATGATGCGACAAACAGACGGACAGACATCAGATTCTAGTAATAGGGTCCTGTTCGGCACCCTGCGGTTACAGAACCCTAAAAATGGACATGCAGTCATCATACAGCATACAAAATGCACAATCGATAATTAATAAATATGGAAGCGTTGAGATTTTGATCTGCATTAAAAAAAATACATTGTCACGCTATGAATCCCCGTGGGGGTGTCAAAAGTGTTTCCGAGTATATAATGCTAAATACAAGTCACAGTCACTCTCGTACATCCACGTTTTACCAACGATTATGATGCATGCAGCGTTGTGGATGGTGAGCCCTATCACTGTACTTTGAGCTGAAATATTGGCTCATAGCCGAAACACGCAGAGTGAAAACAAATGTGCCCCTACAGGATTTTAACCCGTGACCTCCAGATTAGTGATCTAGAACCTGAAGACAGTGGTCTAGAACCTGAAGACAGTGGTCTAGAACCTGAAAACAGTGGTCTAGAACCTGAATACAGTGGTCTAGAACCTGAAGACAGTGGTCTAGAACCTGAAGACAGTGGTCTAGAACCTGAAGACAGTGGTCTAGAACCTGAAGACAGTGGTCTAGAACCTGAAGACAGTGGTCTAGAACCTGAAGACAGTGGTCTAGAACCTGAAGACAGTGGTCTAGAACCTGAAGACAGTGGTCTAGAACCTAAAGACAGTGGTCTAGAACCTGAATACAGTGGTCTAGAACCTGAAGACAGTGGTATAAAACCTGAAGACAGTGGTCTAGAACCTGAAGACAGTGGTCTAGAACCTGAAGACAGTGGTCTAGAACCTAAAGACAGTGGTCTAGAACCTGAAAACAGTGGTCTAGAACCTAAAGACAGTGGTCTAGAACCTGAAGACAGTGGTCTAGAACCTGAAAACAGTGGTCTAGAACCTGAATACAGTGGTCTAGAACCTGAAGACAGTGGTCTAGAACCTGAAGACAGTGGTCTAGAACCTGAAGACAGTGGTATAGAACCTGAAGACAGTGGTCTAGAACCTGAAGACCGTGGTCTAGAACCTGAAGAGAGTGGTCTAGAACCTGAAAACAGTGGTCTAGAACCTGAAGACAGTGGTCTAGAACCTGAAGACAGTGGTCTAGAACCTAAAGACAGTGGTCTAGAAACTGAAGACAGTGGTCTAGAACCTGAAGACAGTGGTCTAGAACCTGGAGACAGTGGTCTAGAACCTGAAGACAGTGGTCTAGAACCTGGAAATAGTGGTCTAAAACCTGGAGACAGTGGTCTAGAACCTGAAGACAGTGGTCTAGAACCTGAAGACAGTGGTCTAGAACCTGAATTAGTGGTCTAGAACCTGAAGACAGTGGTCTAGAACCGGAAGTTAGTGGTCTAGAACCTGAATTAGTGATCTAGAACCTGAGTTAGTGGTATAGAACCTGAAGACAGTGATCTAGAACCTGAATTAGTGGTCTAGAACCTGAAGACAGTGGTCTAGAACCGGAAGTTAGTGGTCTAGAACCTGAATTAGTGGTCTAGAACCTGAAGACAGTGGTCTAGAACCGGAAGTTAGTGGTCTAGAACCTGAATTAGTGGTCTAGAACCTGAAGACAGTGGTCTAGAACCGGAAGTTAGTGGTCTAGAACCTGAATTAGTGGTCTAGAACCTGAAGACAGTGGTCTAGAACCGGAAGTTAGTGGTCTAGAACCTGAATTAGTGGTCTAGAACCTGAAGACAGTGGTCTAGAACCGGAAGTTAGTGGTCTAGAACCTGAATTCGTGATCTAGAACCTGAGTTAGTGGTCTAGAACCTGAAGACAGTGGTCTAGAACCGGAAGTTAGTGGTCTAGAACCTGAGTTAGTGGTCTAGAACCTGAAGACAGTGGTCTAGAACCGGAAGTTAGTGGTCTAGAACCTGAATTAGTGGTCTAGAACCTGAAGACAGTGGTCTAGAACCGGAAGTTAGTGGTCTAGAACCTGAATTAGTAATCTAGAACCTGAGTTAGTGGTATAGAACCTGAAGACAGTGGTCTAGAACCTGAAGACAGTGGTCTAGAACCTGAAGAAAGTGGTCTAGAACCTGAATCGAAGCCTGAAGACCATGACCCACAGAGGGGCTCAATATTACTAGTAGAATATTATTTCATGAATTTCCTATCTAGTCCATCCTAACTCTGCCAACACCCAGGAGACGTCAGGACACTTATGGCGCGTGCTATTTGCTCTGTAACACGGCGTGCAGCGTAGGGTTAAGCGCCAAGGGCCGTACAAATGATGGATTAATCTTCTGATATTAACCCGTGAGCGCTCTCTGAAATGAGAAAAGGTTATGAGAAAAACGAATGCTTTCTGTGATCAGAATTTTCTTTGACTTACGTAAGTCTTCTTTTATTTATTCATTACAAAGTGTTACGCTGAATGTAAATAATAAGCTCGCAAAAAAACTAATAAAATTCTACGCTACTGGTTTTATTTCATAAATAAACTCACCGTTAATAAACGTTACCGTGTTAGGTTTATGCGTAAATAAATTTGGGATAGCTAGGTAAACCGTGATATGCCCAATTCTATGAAGTGCTGACGACATAAATACCTACATCTCATTTAATTCTTACATAAATCTGTAAGACGGATCAGAACCACGATCTGGATTGCAATCTATTGTTTTAGCGATAATGAGAATTAAAAGGCTTAAGCTAAAATAGACACAAAGCAAAGATTAAACTACTTTATATATTATATAAATACATAAACACGTTCACGACATGAATGAATGAGGGGTGGTCGGGATGTTTACGAGTATGAACTGTAAAGTGTAAGTCACACCCAAGTTTCACCGACGATTTTGACGCTCCAGGATGATAGATGGTAAGTCTTATCGTCGTACATCGGGAAAAGTTTGAACCCATATCAAAACGTGCCTTCCGCACGCAGACCGAACATAAATTTGCCTCTGCGGGATTCAAACCCGTGACATCTGAATTAGGTCGACAAGTTCGAACCACTTAGCCACAGAGGCGGTAAATATAGAGTATTACATAAGTAGACAACATTTATAATTTCTGCAGAAAACAAACAACAAAATAAGTTTTCAACTTTAAAATTATCTACTTAAATTGCAATCGTGACGTAACTCTGGTAATCAAATTCAAACTTTACCGTGCAAAGAACTTTCCGGTGCAAAATTAAACTGTCAAAAAATGTGACATTGCCCCGCCAGCTGTCAGGCATGACATGTCACCTGTCATGTCGTCCACCGTCGAATGTCTCCTCTGATTAAACTCCGAAATTGGCACAATTTTCTACAGTTTCATATTGATTTATGCCTGTCAAGTTTGGGCCTTATTTTTTTGGGTTCTGCGAAAAAGTAGAAACCATTTTTAATCTAAATAGCTTTATCTGTCAGATTCTTTTCTAAAAGGCATGACATGGAGTGCCAAGTATAATAAATGCACACCCATTCGAAAAAAAACATACGGTACATGCTCGACCAGCAGCGTTAAATTCAAACCTGGGTCTCGAGATGGCATCTCACCAACTGAGCTAACGATATGCTGTGCAATATTTTTGAAAAATAAATAAATATATAAATAATGTTTTAATCACAGCGTCGACGCTGTGATTAAAAACATTATTTATATATTTATTTATTTTTCAAAAATATTGCACAGCATTACAGACTTATCCAATTTACTTTACAATACAATTTAAAAACATATAGAATCAACAAAAGTAACCAAGATAAAAATAAATATTTTGGTCGAAGGCTTAGAATCTAAGGACATCGTCCTTGACACTTTCACAGAATTTCAAGCATTCCCGCACCACATCCGTCATTCTGTCAGAGAAAAGATCACACAGTGGTTGTGATACCAAGTGGGGACTCCCTCCACGCCACGGAGCATGAAGAGGACGTCTAAAATAAAATCTGATTGATTTTATATCATAAATAAATATATGTCAAAATAATCAAATATAATAATCTAATCAATATCATCGTCAATATAATCAATATCTTCATAAATCAAATCCACGTGTCCATGGGCTGCATTCACATAACATATAACAATGCAATCAATTGACAACTTTAAATCCTCACGTTTCTTACACATTATAATACTACCGCGGTCAAACTTTTTAACTTTATTTACGAAAAGGACACTCGACGTTTCGTATAAAAAGGTAAAAAATTTGATTACGGTGGACCCGTTCATATAATTATAAAATGCAATCAATTGTTTCAATGCTTGACAGAACGGACGAACGGCTAAAACGCTAGTTCAAATATTATTTTGAGTAAAGAATACAAGTTAATTAATCTTATGTAATTGATAGAAAAGCTACTTTGCCGGAAGGAACCCACACGTTGTACACACGTCATACATTTTTAATTACTCTAGGTTGAGGGTACAAGGTGCTGATTGTGGCGACAGGTGACACAACGATGCTTTATTGCTTTCAGTTTGATTGTATTGACATTTGACGCGCTCTTTTTTCAAATGTCAGCCAATTTCAGTTCAGTTGCGGCGTTTTTTGGTCGCCCTGTTTTGGAGATAAGGGTGGCGTATGATAACGAAAAAACGCTACTTTTCCGAGATTTTTTGTATGCGAGTTTAAGAATGTATGAGATGGCAATTTTTTTAAATTATTATTATTTGCCGTGATAGAGGACATCATACTGTGAAAATTTAAATCAGCTACCTACAACGGCTGAAACTGTCGACCCCTGTGACAAACGTACGGACGGACGGACAGACAGACAGGTAGACTGACCGCGGAGGCTTAGTAATATGGTCCCTGTTGGCACCCTTTGAGTGCATGGCACTGCTCTCTGTTTTTTACACAAGCTCTTTATTTGCTCGGCCAGTCATCAATCGTAACTCGTTATATATAAGGTTAAATAATATTAGTTGGCGAAACTCAAAACATAAGTAGTATTAGTCTACATGAATAACTGTTTGTATGGGAGCTAAGTGAAATTCGTAACTTTTTTTCAGTTCCTCCATACAATTGCCCCGATCAGCTGACTGGTGCAGTATGATAGGGTGAAAACAAATTTTAAGAATTTTGCACAATCCTAATAGAAAAAGTTGTTGATATGGATTATGTTCTACATATGTTTCAAATTTCGCCAACTTATTAAATTTAACCTTGTATTTACAAAAGCTCTTCATTTGCGCGGCCAGTCATCAATCGTAGTTCGGACCATATTCATGTTTATTTCGGCCACTACTCTTTTCATTGATGACTTTAATAGGTTCTCCAATGTTTATGAGGTTCAGCAGGTTGGGGCTAGAGGAGGGCCAATCTTATTTACGAGTATTTTATAATATTCGGTGCAAACCTGTGAAATTGCTGAAATTTTCTTACAGATTCATGAATTCATAATTTCTGTAATTTAATAATAAAAAAAAAAATTGTTTTTGTTTGAAAGTTGAATTGAAGATTCTGCATCTTAGTATTAACATTTGTATCTACTGTCAGTTTGATAACTAAAATCTTCAAAAACAGTTCGTCTTAAATGCCATCCATTTCTATGATAAGATTCGTAATAACTTTTTATAGCTGACACTTTTCAAAAATTAAATAATAATAATAATATGTTTTTTATTTCAGAACAATATAAAAACGATGTTTTTTTACAGTCCACATACTTAACAACAACAACAATTCAATTTAAAATTAAAAATTAACAAATGTCCAATATAAAATAAAATACAATAAAATTAAAGAATTAATTTGCACTACTTAGGTCTATTTAAATTGGGTTTTCGTTAATTTTACCAACGATTATCCTTAAGATACTATTGCCGGAGTTTCCAAGACGTTCCCAAAATGATGTTATCCTGGATCTAAGCACGGCGAAGAAATCAGGCACTCTGGCCTCAGCGAACATGCCCGACGCGCTACAGTAGCGTGGTTGTCTCAGCAATATTCGCATTGCGTCATTATATTGTACCCTAAATGAATGTTGCTGTTAGCTTCATGTTATTTTATTTATACGAAGAAAAAAAAAGAAAAATTTGGATTTGTCATTCCTTCAAAAAATGCGAAAGTGTTAGTACTGAAAATGGAGTTTCCTCCAAATTCTCCATACAAAACGGACATTTCATAGGTTTGGTTGTTTGTTTGTTATTTATGATATTATGTGAATCCTAACAAATTAATCACCGAGGAAGTAATATAATGAGTTGACTGTATAGGTATTGTGCTATACCTATATACTTAGGGAATGGCATTTCAATGTTCCGCAGAACTTGTAGCATAGACCGTATCATTTTGTGTGTTATACTTCTCTCCGATAGAGAAAATTTTCACTCTCATTGCTTTCAGGTGAGCCTTGAGAGGTCATATTATTATGGAATCATCATCATCATCAACATCATCATCATGTGTGGAATTTTGCACAGACGTTTACTTTAAAATGTAATCCGCTCACCTGATCCGCTAATTATTTTATAAATTTGTGCTTTTGGATCGACGTGCCACTTGTCTAAAGATTTATTTTGTAAAAAGAAATAGCGTTTGTCACTAGTTACTTTTTCCAATAGGGTTCCAAACAGATATCTGGACTCCAGAGTCTAGAGATTTGGTACGGGGGCGTGACGCATGCGAATGCATCTGCTTAATGCAAGGCAAGACCCAATGCCAATAGAGATGTGATGTGTTGTGTTGCCCGTGACTGCAGATTTATGTGACGCCCTCTTTGTGTATTTGTTCTATTAGTGAGCATGAGAAATATGAGTACGTGTACTGTACTTATGTTTGTATGTATGTAGGTGAAATAAGTGGGAGGAAACGTGGAGATACCTGAGCACTAACCATTAGTAAAGAAAATCTCCTGGTATCTGTAGTTTAAAAAATTCTTATCTGCGCCACCTAGTGTGTAGTTAAGAAACCGTGTTGCATGTGATCACCCTTCCCTTTTAAATATTAAATAATATAATAAAACCAAAGTCTGTTTCTAGGGAAGTTGTAAAACTGTACGCGTCAAAAGGAAACAATATGTCAATCTCGCCATACAATATTTATCGCTTGATGCAAATTACTTCGTTTCGTGGTACGAGGTCCAGTACAAAATGCGCAAAGGTCATTGACCGATTTTCTAGCTGCCCCAGACATAGACCTTTGTTGTCAAATTCACGAGACACGTTTTTGTTTCGTTAATATGATACAAAAGTTTCTGTAACATTATAAAACCATACTAAAACCTCCGGTTCCCCACAACAATATGCAATGAACGAGTTATGGATATAATTCCGTTATTAACAATATCTCCGTACGTTAGGTACAGTCGGCCCACAGAAATTGGTCCGCAGACGTGCCCCGCCTCGGATATTAGCTTAGTTCAACAATTTACATATTAGACTCATTAATATGTTACCTTCGCTAGGCTGGCTGTAAACTAATTACTGGATTGTTGCGAGACCCAGAAAAAGATTATATTTACATATAGCACACTCCCGCCTCTGTGGGCGAGCAGTAGAGCGAGCGTCTGCTAACCCAGAGGTAGAAGATTCAATCCCCGGATATCGGAAGGCACGTTATGCTCTTGTGTCCGCAATATGGTGATAAGGCTCTTCACCGATCACGTTTGGGATGCAAGTCGATGAAAAGCGGGTATACCAAGTGTGGACTGTGACATGCATTCACAGTTTACACTCAGAATCATAACATTTATTTGTAATTAAACCAGTATGGTACACAAATCAGTAATAGTATAACAATTATTAACGAAAAAGTAACACTATAAAGAATAATAAAATTGACAAAATAAATAAAATAACACGGTAAAATCTTGAAAAGTTAACATGTCACTAGTGTATCATGTCAAACATTGAATTAGGAAAATAATTGTAACAAGAAAATGGTAAAATTAGGTATAAACAAGAAATGAAAAAGAGAGTTAAATATATACAAGGTGAATTTGTGAACATCGTCCAAATTCATACTTGAGCCTTGGTAAGTGATCAGCATCATGAACCAATAACAATTTTTGTAAAATTCATCAAATTAAATTTCGACTCCCCATAGTGATTTACTCAGGACTGGGAGTGAATTACTATGGGAAGTCGAAATTTCTTAATACGAATTTCACAGATGTTGTTACCGATTCATGATGCTGATTACTTACCAAAGCTCCAGTATGAATTTGGACGATGATCAAAAAGTCACCTTGTATATTAATATTATTAATTATACAATGATGTCCACGTAAATGAGATTTTTAAATGTCAATATGTTAAATGAAAATATACAATTGTAAATTATACAATGATGTCTATGCAAATTGAATCAATTTATGTTGAATAATAATGTCAATCTTTGAACAACTAATTTAATTCGTAGTACGGTTTCTGAAGCAAGTAAGTTTTTAATTTGTTTTGAAAAATACTAAGGTTGGCACTCTCTTTTATAATTTTGTCTGGTTTCTTAAAAACTTTAAATCCCGTATATACTAAATTCCTTTTAAATATACGAGTATCATATCTAGGTGCAGATCCTCATAACTCGTCATTATGTCTTAGCTGATATTTTTGATTCACACCAACAGTTTTATAATCGCTACGGTTTTTAAGTGTATAACTTGAAATTAAATACATATATAATGAAACAACTGTGCTTGATCAATAAAGGTTTACAATGATCACGATATCTAGCACAGTCAGTAATACGAATTGTTTTTTTTGTAAGATTAATACAGGTTTTTTTTTTATCCGCATTCCCCCGATTTTAATTTTTCAGGGACTATTTTGTTAATACAGATTTAATGTCGACACAATTCCCCGAAACCTCTAGACCGTATCTTAATATTTTTTTTATGTTTTTTCAAAATAGGCAAAGTGAACCATCTTTAACGACCCTTGGTTAGAGATTTTTTTTACTAAGGAACACCTCTGACACCTCCTCGGAGATTCATGTCGTGATTATGTTTTGTTCAGAGTTTTTGCAGTACAAGATGACCTGAACAAAAAAAAACTATTTTAAAACAAAAGTTATATTAACCGCATATAAAGTGAATTTTAGAGGCAATTTAAGTGAGAAAATACCTTTTACAAATAAATTGAATTTCTCTCCTATTTGTCAACAACTGCAACAGTACCGCCAGCCTTAAGTTAAGCTGCCTCAAGTGCGGACTAAGTTTCGAGCGCGTGTGCTCTTAACTGTGTGTTGTGACGTTGCGTCGTGTTACGCTCCCCCGTAACAATTACCCATCCAACTTCGCCTTTATGTTGTAGTGACATTTATAGCATTGCTACTTGCTTAGTGCTTTACTTGGGTAAAGTTGGAAGTCATTATTTACGGAGTTGCGTGGATTTGTTGCAGTCAAAGTTTTCCTGCTTTTTTTTGTGTACTTGCAGATATTTCGTAATCTATTTCAGAGTATTTGTATCGTATTATAGATGTCTAAAAACAATATCCAAAGTTCATTAAGTTCCAACAATCGTAAGTTCAATTAATATAAATTAGCTACAAAACCGTCGATACCACAACGTACAACTATACAATTGTCCACTTGCTACGCCGCGCCGTAGCACAAATATTCGACGTATGCTTGCATTATTCTTTATTCATTGTTGCACATGAAACATTAAACATATTACATAAAAAACTAAAAAAAATGTACAAAGGCGAGCTTATTTCTACTGAAATCTCTTCCAGACAACCTGTAGGTGTGGTGAAATACAAAAATGAAAGCAAAAGTGTACAATAAAATAACATTAAATTTTATAAAGAATAATTAAATAGATAATTTTACAACAAGATAAATTAAACTATCTACGAAATGAATATTATAATATATGATTATATAAAAATACATATAACTATAAAGGAAAAGGAAAAAAAATATATAATTAAAGTTATGATATACATATATATATATATATATATATATATATATATATATATACGCACATACAACAAAATACATAAAATAAAGTTATATAAAATTAAGCAGATAACCCAAAAATTCATTAATAAAAAAAAATTAAAGGACAGTATTATGTGTGTATAACTTTGGATAGTAATTTAACCAAAGAGAGCGCTGGTAAATCATGACTCACGGTCACAACTATCCATAAACTGTGAACAGCTAATTTTGATATTAAAAGTAACTATGATAATTATAAGAAAAAAAACAACTTATACACCCAAAATTTTTATTTACAATTAGGTGCCCACTACGAAATAGTAAAAGAATATATAATTTTAAAAACATACACTGCTGGGTCCAGATGTGATGAATACCAGCACTCATTAGAATGTATCAAGACCTTTTACGCCATTCACATTTTATGTGAAAACAGGTGTTCTATTTTAATGACCGTGTTGTCACACTGCAGGTAAGCTGTCCCATTCATCAAAGCAAATTATAATTCTTGAACTATAACAGATTTCCAAAGCAGAAAAATTATTGCGTCGTAGTGCTTGCTACGACATAGCTAAGCGAGGTAGCAAACGATACTTGAACGCTTAAGGGGCAACGATTCGTACTCTCTACGAAACACACAACTTAAGATGGTTCTTCTTATTTTTGAATTACAGATATTAAAGACACGTGATTTATGGCATTTCGCGAACATACGGGGGCGGGATGAAAAGTAATTAGCCTAGTAATGAAATACCTTTAGGAGGGTGGTAAAAATAGTTTTATTTTTCGACATAGTCTCCAGCGAGCTCTATGCACTTCATCCATCGATGTTCTAAAGCCTCAATTCCATCTATATAATGGTCTTCCTTGAGGTCTTCAAAATAGCCATCTACTGCAACGATTACTTCATCATTGTTCTGAAATCTTTGCCCAGCTAAAAAATTTTTTGAGTTTGGGAAATAGATGGAAGTCTGAGGGTGCCAGATCAGGTGAATAAGTCGGGTGTGGAAGCAAATCATAGCTCAATTCTTGAAATTTGGCCATAGCAGTGGCGCACGTATGAACACGCGCGTTGTCTTTGTGAAAAATGATTTTTTTTCTCGCTAGTCCGGGTCTTTTTTCATGAATGCAGTTTTGTAATCTGCTTAGCAGATTTTACGGCTTTTGCTTTCTTTGGAGCCGGACATCCTGCCTCAGTCCACTGTTTCGACTGAATTTTTGATTCCGGTTTGTAGTGGTGAACCCATGTTTCATCTGTGGTCACAAACCGCCGCAGAAAATCAGCAGCATTGCTTTTAAACCGGTTCAAACATTCTTGAGAAATTTGCATGCGAAAGCGTTTTTGATCTATTGTGAGCAATCGCGGCGGCACCCACCTTGCCGATAATTTTTTCATGTGCAATTCTTCAGACAATATGTGATGTACCCGTTATTTAGAGATGCCCACAGTGTCGGCTATCTCGGACAGTTTCAGTCTTCGGTCGGCTAGAACGATTTCGTGAATTTTACCTGACACTTCTGGAGTTGTGACACTTTTTGGCCGACCTGATCGATGTTCGTCTTGGATGTAGGTCCGACCCCGTTTAAATTCAGCTACCCAATTTTTTACGATTGCATGCGATGGAGCATTCACACCTAAAACAGCTTTCATTTCATCAAAAATCTCTCCTCCCTTCAATCCTTTCATATTCAAATACTTAATGACGGCTCTTAACTCTATTTTATCCATGTTGTAAAAAATCTACAACTACATTTTTTTAAATGACTGTCGCCTAAAAAGTGACAGCAAAATGGGCGGGAAAAATTTATCACTGGCTGCCTGTAAACCAATGGGTTGATAAGTAAAAAGTTTTTATATAGCCACAAAACAATACATAGGGAAGGCTTACCAATTATCATCCCGCCTACGTAGTTTAGTGTCAGTTGAGCTTTTCCGGCAAAATTTTGTTATTTTATGCATGACGTTGTAAATGTATGGGCACACAGACCTAAAATCGTGTTTTAAGTTTGTGTGCCTATACACTTACAACGTACTGCATAAAATAAAAAAGAATCTTATTTAATTTCTACTATAATATTCATCAAAGTCGGTCTTTAATATCTGTAATTCAAAAATAAGAAGAACCGTGTTAAGTTGTGCGTTTCGTAGAGGGTACGACTCGTTTCGTAGAGGGTACGACTCGTTTCGTAGAGGGTACGACTCGTTTCGTAGAGGGTACGACTCGTTTCGTAGAAGGTACGACTCGTTTCCCCTTAACCTTCTTCAAATTTTTAAAGGGTCTTTTTGAAATTATTTCAAATATAAAGGCAATTATATATAAACGATCGGATCAATCCAAACAATCTTTTTTATTACATATTAGGTATTATGTCTTATTAATTCATTAAAAAGAGACAAAATGATATCGTAAAGTAAACATGAAATAATAAAAGGAAAAAAGTCGATCAAATTCCGGACCCTCATCAGTGGTTGTCTAATTTTTGTGGCTAAAAGTAATTTTAAGCTTTTTGCAGGAAGTTTTTTTTTACTACCTTCAATAAAAAGGTTCCATTACACACTCGAAATTAGTTTCGGAAAATGAATTTTCTGGACCCCGGTGCAAAATAAATCTCAGGTTAGTAGGAAACATTGGTTGAAATTTAATTTCGTACTCAGTTATGTTCTTTTTGAGGTAAGTTTCTCCAGACACTCGAAATTTATTCAGTTATTACCACCGCGCCACCCGCCAGCAGCCTGCTGGTGGACAGAATAATACTGGCCACAACAGACAAGGTGGTATGGCTTAACTCTACTGATGGATAATTAAAAAAATTCGGTCAGAAAAGAAAAAATAAATTTTTAGTTTTCAAGTAGGTTACTATTTTTTTGTTAAAAGTTTATATTATTTCACATTTTTTAGGGCTAAATTGTGAAATATAAATATTTCTGTAATCAGCACCCTAACACACATATTGCCACAATCCCGAGTTATGTGCTCTCATCCGTTGAAGAGTTCTATGGTGATGAAGCCAGGATCGAAACTCAGCTAGGTATTCTAATAATTTCCAAGTAATACCTTGTAATCAGCACCCTAACACAGTGATTGCCGCAATTTCGAGTAATGTGCTCTCATCCGTTGAGGAGTTCTATGGTAATGAGGCCAGGATTGATGATCAGGTGACGGAATGAAAATTTTCAAGTAATACCCTGCAATCAAAAGCAATTTTCTCAATCTCGAGGGATTTGCTGTCATTTTCTGAAGAGTTCCACTGCCTATCTCTGAAGACCTTCGATGACCAGTCTCAAAACGAGAAAAAAAAATTCAAATCGATTCAGAAATTACAGTTATAGAGTAACATAACCAAAAAAAATACAATCGAATTGAGAACCTCCTCCTTTTTTAAGTTGGCTAAAAATGATGATTTGTCTAAATTTGACTGCAAACAATTTTTTTCCATTATTTTCTAATTATTTATAGTTCCGACAAATAAACTGAAAAATATCCGTGTTTTGAAAAATTTCAGAAAAAATTCTCGAGGGGAAACGAACAAATTTAATACTATATCACTTTTAGGTAGTAAAAAAAGTATAATTCGAACCGACCGAGTACAAAATGGCTTCTCTTACCTTTGGAATGACAGCTTTTTGAATGGCATACAAATCTGAGTCCTTTAAGTAGACACTCTATCAAAAAGTTTTTCCATCGTGGCGTTAGTTTGCAAGGATAAAAAGAGTTTGGTCCCACAAAAAACTTGCAAGCCTACGTCTGAAATGTACAGCCCATGGATCTTTTAAATAAAAACAAAAAACTCATTTTTTTGAGTAACAAAGAACTTAACGTCTATGTTAAGTGACGTGGAAAAGAATTACTTAAAAATTAACAAAGTCTGAGTTTCAATTTTACAACAAGAAATCGTTTTAAATACTTGTCTAACACAAAGAGAATCTTAAAAACTTCAAAATTAATTTATAAGACATTATAAAGACTTCGTTAACTTTAATTTCTCCACCTTTAAGACTGAAGTTTTGATCTCATTGTTAACACAAAGGCTTAACAAAGACTTAAAAAAAGCAATAAAAAACGTGCAAAGTGCAAATGCAACAATTACATCAAACCGGTCTTAAATAAAGGCAACAGAAAACATGCTAAACCACCCTTCACACACGGTAAACATGGCGAAGGTAACCATAAAGTAACCCTATATTTTCCCGGATAATTTTCCTTGTACGGAAAGGAGCGGAGCTGTGTATAATAAACGTTGATAAGAAAAAAATCTGGAATTTAATGAGGGTGCCAGAGATAATGGCAAGGAGTGTATTGAACCTGCGCTCTCTTTGATACGGTTACACGTGCTTACACTTTAGGACAAAGATTCGGATAAAATGGTATTGCTTCGTATTATGTTTTATATTATCTGTAGTACAATAATTTAAATGTGTAGTTTATATAATTATTATAAATAATTCAGCTTGGAAATATATCACAACATAGAATAATAATTCATATACGTACTAATTATATAGCCTTTTACTATGGCACCACCTACGCTTAAGAAGAAACAGCCAAATGCGCAAAAAAAATCTTATTTACCGCCTTGATACAAAACTTACACCTTTCATAAGGAAATCTTGGTAACTGTGAAAATTGCATACAATTCGTCACGTAGTACACATGTAACATTGTATTTAACTACGTATATACAAATAAATAATAAGTACGGAGCTTTAAACTCAGTATGTCATCAGTTTAAAATTGGAATATAAAGGACACCTAATTAGAATAGAATATATAGGTAATATCCGTTTATTTATCTGCTATATCACAAAACATAATAAAGAAAATCATCATCCATCCATCAGCCTAGTTCGTCTACTGCTGAACATAAGCCTTTCCAGGACTTTGCCACTCCCGGCGGTCATCCTGGAAGAATTGCCCATACTGACACACGCTGGGCAGGCGCAGGCATTGACGCTGCTGCCCGTCACCAGTCTGTTCCATATAAGGCCCGGCTATTAGGGATGGATATACCGCCATCCATCGGTCCCAGGCATGGTGGGCCTCCTGGTTTTTTGCCTGTGAGCTGTCCTCTTACTCTCCCCTGAATTACTTCGAGGGGGTCTCCAAGTAAGATGGTGGTACCTCCAAAGTCGAGCCCGACATCAGCTCTACTACCTGTTATAGAGAAAACACAAAGGTATTATGTAGTTCAACCCTCAGGTTCTGTATTGATGTAACTGAATTTAAATAAGGGATGTTTTCATACACTGCAGGGAGAGTGGTCCTATTTTCTCGGCCCGCATTACACCACCGTTAATGTAAATCTAATAATGATCGTATCTCAGTATCGCGGCGTGTTTTCGTGAACAAATCCGAGCCAAGAGGGGGAGACGAGGGCAAATGGGACAACTTTATTTAATGACAATTTGTTTAACTGGAAAAAGCAACCAAAAACAGATTAAAATATGAAACATTTGTTCGCAGGCTTTTCTGGCTGGTTTTTACGATTTAAAAAAGCTTTATTAACAAGTTTACAGAACCTAACTAAGGAAATAACACAAATATAACGTGACGACATATATATTCCCGAGCTGGTGTCGGAAGTGATTCCGAGTAGAACTGTTACTGGAACAGGTAAGACTCGTACGTGCATCTTCTTTTCACCGCCGATTTTTACGTCCCAATTTAATACGCTATTTAGAGCATACAGGTTTATATCACAGTCATTTCCTTCTCTGTTTAGTATGTGGTCACTTGGTATAAAAATACATTATGCTTAATAACTTAGCTAGTTCTAAGTTTTCCGAATAAAGTTAAATAAACTCTACTTTCAGGATTTTTGTTTCTACAATATATTGTATGGTAAATACAATAATATAGAAACTGGAAACACGATTTGAGTTATATTCACTTGTACTAGTCTTATTTTTAAATATTTATTTCCCAACCGGTTTCGGATATATCACACCATTTCAAGAGATATTGGATGTTACGAAATAAGTAAATACAGTGCTCCCAAAGTAATAATGCGCATACAAATCTATAGTCGAGCGACCGGACGTGACCTAATTGATTGTATAGAAAGTGCAAGGAAATACGAACTTTGCCGAACAGTGGCGAAGATTTGTATGCGCATTATTACTTTGGGAGCACTGATCCTGCATTTAGATTTTAGGTACTAACCATTAACCACATAAACGATGATAATGGAAAGAAATATGTACAAATTAATAACTGGACTAGTTTATGTGAATTTAATTCAATATATGAGGACATATATGATTACCGGTGGTAGAGCTGATGCTGGGCTCGACTGTGAAGGTATCACCATCTTACTTGGAGACACCCTCGAAGTAATTCGGAGGAGAATATGAGGACAGCTCACAGGCAAAAAACCAGGAGGCCCACCATGCCTGGGACCGATGAATGGCGGTATATCCATCCCTAATAGCCGTGCATTATATGGAACAGACTGGTGACGGGCAGCGGCGTCACTGGTGCGTGGGTACTGGCACCACGCTCACCAACCCGCCTGCCCAGCGTGTGTGAGTATGGGCAATTCTTCCAGGATGACCGCCGGGATTGGCAAAGTCCTGGAAAAGCTTATGTCTAGCAGTGGACGAACTAGGCTGATGGATGGATGGATATGAGGATGCATACACCAATTTAAGTGTCTCCTCTTTGTTAACTACTAACGAATTTCAATAGTAGCTGGGACCATTTGAGGGGTGCGTGATAGCACCCTCCTCGTGTGGCGCGAACTGAGATACAACAACTGATAAATAACTCTATCCACGCCGCACCTTGGACAGTTAGTCCAAGACCCAACCAACTGAGAAAATGTGGCCGTGGCTTGCCACCTACCCTCAAGAAAATGTGGCCGTGGCTTGCCACCTACCCTCAAGAAAATGTGGCCGTGGCTTGCCACCTACCCTCAAGAAAATGTGGCCGTGGCTTGCCACCTACCCTCAAGAAAATGTGGCCGTGGCTTGCCACCTACCCTCAAGACGCAACCACGCCACCAAGCGACGTGTGTTCCTGAAGTTGATGTTAAACCACAATACTTGTGTTCTTGTATAATAATAAGGTTCATTATTCCACAGAGATCAGAGATCAAAGGTGACCGACATAGCCTGCTGAATCAACAAGTTGAAGTGGCAGTGGACTGGCCATACTTGTCGCCAACGTGATGACCGTTGGGGCCGTAAGGCATTGGAATGGAGACCAAGTACAGCAAAGCGTAGCGTAGGCCACTCGTGCCCCCTGGACTGACGATCTGAGGGACGTTGCGGGTGGTGGCTGGATGAGGATGACTGAGGACCGCCAAGAGTGGCGTAATATGGGGGAGGCCTATGTCCAGCAGTGGACGCATACGGGGCAACGGATGGATTGATTGATTGATGGATTCTGTAAGCATATTTATGACGTCATGATAAGTGGTATTGGGAGAGTAGTTACATTCAGTTTCGTAGTGTTTATAGATTTTGCAGAAGGCCCTGGAGACTCTGATTGACCCCTCGCCTTCTTTGCATCCGGCGCGGTTGAGATCAAGCTTAAGTCGATTTTATATAAAAAAGACCGAAGCAGTAATATTTTCGAGGCTCGCAGACCAGATAAAAGTTGTGATCTTGTAGGGGACAAGATTTCAACTTGTGACCTCAAATTTAGTAAGGCTCTAGACAACAGAGATACTTTCTGGAGTTGACTTAAGACATAAAAGACCTCGCTAACAACGACATCTTCTACGGAACCTTAAGTAATTTTGTAGTAGGAGTATAACCTCATTTACTACAATGTGCATAAGCGAAACTGAAGAAAGTACCTATTACATTTATGACAACGTCTCATACGAAACTCAATTCACAGTGTATCACAGAATTGCCTCTTAAAAATAATACCTTCTTGTTTCACAAAATCACATCCTAACTTTATTTGTGAGCGGTGCTCTGGATGGGACATTAATGTAATTCTTTTTAAAATGTCGTTACATATATACAACTCTACATTTTTTCGTACTTTATTTTTACTTAAAAGCTTTTCTCTTGTAACGGCTGCTATCAGGTTTTATTTTCACATGTTGCTCAAGATTTTATTCATTGTGCTTTTTCGTACATTATCGTTAATTACATTTAATGTGAGACCGTATACATTTATATTTTTTGTGACTACCAACATTTTTATGTACGTTTTGTGTCACAGCTAATGCATCTTTCTCTATATAATACAACTTATGTCTATTTGTATGAACGCTTATAGTTCGAGAACTACAGATCAAATATTATTTGTATGAACGCTTATAGTTCGAGAACTACAGATCAAATATTATTTGTATGAACGCTTATAGTTCGAGAACTACAGATCAAATATTATTTGTATGAACGCTTATAGTTCGAGAACTACAGATCAAATATTATTTGTATGAACGCCTATAGTTCGAGAGCAGGTATTATGATTTTCAATATTATCGAAGTGTTTCATCAAAAAGGACTTAGGGTTTAGGATATCACATCAAAGACTTTGTATCACATGTGTCGATGTAAATAAAATATGAGCAGTGACCAAGTGAAAGTTTCAAAAATAAGTCTTTAGCATTAGACAATTCAATGTAACAAAGAAGTACTACACACAACAAAATACATGTCTTTTAATCAAGAAAAAAATTACAATTTAAAAAGACACTATCCTTTTTTATGTAAAGAAGTGTTTTTTATCTTTAAAGTACATATTTGACTCCGAATTTTTTCAAACGAAACCTCGAAAGTCTGGCGTTGTACATGTTCTAGACTCCAGCCTTAAACTTTGCTATCAATTCTCTGCAATTCTATAATTATGACGGCTCTGAAAGGTTGTGAATTCAATTCCAACGAGTGTTGGACTATCCCAGATGGATGACAATTGAGCTGTTTCATGAAGATATTTGTTTATTTTTGTTCATCATACGAAGTTGTGCATCTGATAAGCTTTATTGATGGAACGGGCCGTTATATCCTGCAGCAGATCAGTTTGATCACCTAACGACCCTCGACTGCAACAACCAAATCTACATTTGATTGCGTATCTATGCTGAATGGTCGCGTGTTTGTCGCGTGGTCTAAAGATTCTATTGGAAAAAGGGTGTGATTTAAGCTACCGCCAATTTACTGGATTTTGAATTTTGTACTGTAGGGTTGTACACAAAATAATAGATCTGTCACCATACAATTTAAATACAAGTCCTTAATAATTCATGCTTAAAATCATCTGGCTATATTGTCAAGTATCAAATGTAAAGTTTTGTATTATTTTATTTAATGATTCTTCATAATTAATACAACAGCTACTAATCGGTTTACGATACTTATAACAACGTGTGTAGCTGTTATATTCATTATAATAATACATTTGTTTATAACTACATGCTCAAGCAGCAGCGGTAGCTCAGGGACAGAACGCTTGGCCTCTCAATCTTGAGATCCAGGTTCAATCCCCGGTTGGGCATGCACCAATGAGTTTTTGGAATTTGTTTGCATATTATTTGTTCTTACTCACTACTTGCTGAATGGTGAAGGAAAACATCGCAAGAAAATCTGCATACCCTAAAAAGCGTGTATTTGTGCCCGAAGTATGGCGATAGGGCTCACCACCCATCACGTTAGGACTTAATAATCGTTGGTGAAACGCGGTTGTACCGAATCTGGACTGTGACCACATTCACAGTTCACGCTTGAAACACCTCTGACACCCCAGACACACCCTCAGACAGACCCTCTGACACACCTCCGTTGGGGTTTCATGTCGTGGTGATATATTTAATAGTCTTGCTCATATATGTAACTGTATAAATGAAATTAATTGGAAACTATCGGCATGTCAAATTTTTTTACGATTCTTTGCTGCTATTCTGGGGATGAAACTATAATTTCAGTTATTTTGAAGGTAAAGGTTTTATTCTAATGATGAACAATGTTAATATTGATAATCCATCTTTTATTTTAGATACACATTGACATTATTTCGGTAATTGAAACCTGGAGGTATTATCATTATTCATCTAAAAAGTTAATTTTTTCTTGGGTACAGATACCGTGAAACATCTCTGACATACCCTCGAGAACTCGTGTCTTGAGTCTTTAATGAAGTGGATACTTCTTTAAGCACGTTGAGCGATTTTTGGTAGAATAAATTCTTATGGGATCGCGTCACCGACATGCCAACCAAGTGCCATTGCATCTCGTTACCGTAGTTTCTTTATTATCTGTAGGCTACAGTCTAACGTGAAAATTCAATTGATATTTTAACAGTAAAGTTTTCTGTCGACAGTTCTCATGACTGCATATTTTTTTATATTTGTGCCATCAAACAAAAATGTCTCTGATTTTTTCACATTTAACAATAAGATTTTTAAAATAAGTAGAATTTGTCATCTTATCACCCTCAAACTGAGCTGACGTGTAAATGTCAATTCATTTTAATCGCGATTTCTTTTTAATCATTTTAATAAGAAAACATTTGACTGAAAGTATTGTGCAATAGTAGCGTGACTTGTCCCACACGACAAAAATTCCGCTATTCGGCGCAGGCTCGTTGTATTTTTCGTCCCCATTCTGAATGGAAACTGCTTTATTTAGATAACAGTTTAAAACGAACACGCTGTATATCTTTATTTATTATACGGGTTTTTACTCTTTGCAGATGCTTGCAGGCGGGTTGTTTTTAAAGTGTTTTCCGTCGATATGAAGCTTTGAAAATGGAGTCTAAGAAATTCAGCTCGTAAAAGCCTAAAAAATCCTTGATGTCTGCAGAGTTCATCATATTCATATTCATTTATTTCATAATATTCATTATATGTCACATTAATAAATACTTAAAATTAACTACAAACTAACAACTTATAATTAATTACAATTAAATTAATTAGATATATCTCTAAAGTTGTTCTTGTGAACAAGAAAGTTTTTGAAAGAATAGAACGCTTGCTCAAGAAGCCAGCACTTCAACCTAGATTTAAAAATAGTTAAGTATCTCGTTGGCCATGTACAGAGAGCATGGAAGATCCTGCTGTTATCCCCAGACTCCACGGAGTAGTAAATGGACTGAAGAGAGCAATATTGTCAATAAAAAGAAGATGTATTAACACGTCCAATAATATAATAATAATAATAAAGCGTATGTACGATAACATTGATTTAAATTGCATCGATTTTAGGTTTTTTGGAAACAAAAAAATCGTTTTAGGTACTCGTTTCTGTACAAACTTACACGTCGATAATTCCGAAGCAGATCCACAAAATATCTCTTATAATTTTAAGTAAATAACGGTTTCTCACCGCGCAAATAAGGTGCAAGTCACTCCTGTATTTATGTTTTCGGTCTTAACACTGTGTAGTTTCTTAAATTTTCACGTTAAATATAATTTTTATTCCTGGTTTTCACGTTAAACTCAATTTTTACAGTTTGAAAATCACTTCTATCACTTTAAATTCATACTTTTTCCAGGAGCTATTTTGATGCCAATCTTATGGTACGGTGGCGCCCTCTACCTTTTTTTTACAATAATATACTGCGAAAATAAATGCATAGCAATATTTTATTAATCTCCTCGCTTAAAACTGTAATGTCCTTACTAGTCTGAGAGAAAACCTTATCTCATTTTTATCACAAATACAAAATATCCTATGTGAATACAATAAAATAAAAAAATGTTACGAAAAACATACCATTTCTCGAAAAAAAAAAAAAACAACGTTGTTAATGAGTACCTAAGAGTTGGGAGCAGTGAACGCAAAAGAAAATATTATGTTCTGTGAAGACAACTAATTGATCAGCGATATTCCCCGCGCCCCTTCTTCCGGACGAGGGTGGGTGTGAGTTTTCCCCTTTGTTTTGGATCATTTGTCATTAGCAGATACGGCGCCTATTATTGATAGTTTATCACGAAGTTTCAGCGATAATACGTCTTTTGGAAACTCTTTTCTTGTTGACTATTAGAAAAGAGTAATTACCCCCAAATTAAGTATTCGTCAACATATCGTAAGTGAAGTCCTGCTCTAACGCTTTTAGTCTCCATATTGTTATATTTTTTCTTATTTTTTTTAGTTACAGTCCTATGTAAGTTATTGAAAAAAATTCAAGGTCGTTCGAAAAATAAAACGGTGTAAAAATGCCTCAAATAAACAAACAGTAAATTTACACAGTTCTAATTTTATTTTAGACGCGTTAGTGATGAACATTTTTTTTTACTTAATTACATAAAAGTTGTCATACCTAAATTTCTTTTTCTAAAATAATAATTATTTATTTATTGAAAAAGTACAACATATAGCATTGAATTAAATAGGAAGCCAGAAGAAGTGCTCCAATACGCTTTTATTTTTTTGATTTGGGCTATGTACACCGCTTCGAATTAATTTCACCCAACCTGGAGCATAATAATCGCCGGTGAAAGTGGGTGTACGAATGTGGACTGAGACTTGGGAAACACCTCGGCCACATTCATGCCGTGACAAAGTATATTAATATAATGTTTTGTTTACTTATACTCAGTGGAATAAAAGTGAAGCAAACACTTCACTAACATCCCCAATCTCCGACGTCCCCAAGAAGATATTCTGATAAACATGAAAGCATAAAAGCAGTCCCCCCCGCTACCTTCGCCAAAACTTTGTAATTGGACGCATCACCGCTGTTATAGATAACAAGACTATGTCGCAGGAATACTAGTAATCGGATATACTGTGAAACCCCTTAATAATCAGGGCTTTTTAAATCATTTTGGTATATTTTTGGAATCATAAAAAATTGTAATTACTGTTTTTAACAGGATCTAGGTTTTCTGACTATTTATTAAAATCAATCATATTTTATTATCACTATATTTTACATTTAAAATTATATTTATAAACTTAAATAACATATAAATAATGATAGTTTTTTTTATAAAACTAACTTAAAATTAAATAAAATATAAAAAGAAAAACAAATACCAACCTGTCTGTCTCATAGCGGGCTCTAGATTGACGCTATTGACGCAATTTTATTGTCCAAATAATAATAATAATACTCAAATAACAGGATTAGAGCCAAGGGTCTGTGGTATAGTGGTCTGTAGTGACGATTGAAACACAGACGTTAAGTTGACATGTTTAATGGTCAACTGCCAAAATTCAAATTCAAATAGTTTATTTTGCAAAGTAGAAGTAGGTATATATAATACACTTTTTACACGTCAAATTTAATCTAACAAAAAGATATGTAACAAAATAATAAATGTAAATGGACTAGATTAAAGGTGTATTTAATTTATGTAGCAATGTATATACGATTAAAATGATAGGTAAAATATATATTAAATAAGGGAAAATCCAATAAACCACCCGAACCCATACCGGAGACCCGGCCAGGGACCAGGAACAAGGTTCAATGATCACCAACCGAGCCCCCAGCACGAATCCAAGCGGCCGACCAAATCACATCCTATATACTAAATACTAATAGGTTACATATATAAATACATGCCTACCTCCGCCGATTCGATAAGTCTTGCTAAGAAGATAGGCAAGAAACTTAGCAAGATCATGTCTTTTTTTACATAAAATGTATACTATACAAATAGAGTGATCTCGTCAACTGTACAATATTCTGTTAATTATGATTACTTATTGCTAAATAAGCAGCATGCGTCACAATGCTATAAAACAATGTTCATGCGTAGTTACTATATTTCAATACCCACAAAAAATAATTTTTACATGATATAACAATAAAATCATACATTTGTGATCACGCCTATCCCCCGGAAGGATATGCAGAGACCGCAAATCTCCATCTGATATGGTCCTGACACATGTTTTTCGCTTACCATATTCAGAACCGTCCTAATTCTTATTATTTCTAACACAGTAAATCGCAGTTCAAGTTAAGTAAAGCAATTCCGTGACTGACTAACTGAAAGACAACACACAGTCTAAGCCACTAAAGGATTTTTTGAAATTCACCGCTTTAGGGATTAAACATCTTATGTCTGCTGGTTTTATCTCAACTTCATGCGGACGAAGTCGCAGGCGTTTTCTTGTTATTAACAAAAAAGATAAAGTTTTAAGTAAATAATAAGAAATGTGTTTTAAAATACGTATTATCAAATATAAATGAAAATGTGTACAAAAAAAAAACTTGTAGGAACGTTTTTAACAATACCCTATATTCTAATATGCCTGCAACACTCTATCATTGCTACATGTATTCATAGGTACATACATCACTAGTATAGGCCCGACATGAGCCTTTGTCAAGCCTTTCCTTCTCGGATAATAGCGTTTTCTTGTAAATAATATTATATATCATCCTATAGTGTTGGGACACGGGACACGAAGATTCAGGTGCATTTTTTTTTTCATGTTTTATCAAAAATTGGAAGCTATTTCGTTTCTTTCCTTTTTATTTTGATTAATTGAAAATCATAAAATAAAAATGAACTTTTTTCCCATTTTACTTTAATAAATTCATTTTTATGTGTATTCTAATTAGCAAAAAAAAAAAACACAGATCTGGTACATAATAATTATTAGAGTGCATTTCAAACTTGACATCTATCAGAAACAAATTTAAAAGCACTAATAAAAAAAAAAAAAATGAAAAAAATTCTTTAGGCCAGGATTTGAACCTGCGACCTTCTGCTTACATGACAGATACGCTACCGACTGAGCATTCAGTATGTGCATTACAAGCTGGTATATCAATTAGTTACAAAAAATTCGGTGTACTGGTATGTTGGTAAAATTCGTCGTTCCAGATACGAACCTCGGTAGCGCAGTCGGTAGCGCGCCTGTCATGTAAGCAGGAGGTCACAGGTTCAAACCCGGGCCCGAGGATTTTTTCAAAATATTTGTGCTTTAAAATTTGTTTCTGATTGATTTCATGTTTGTAATGGACTCTAATAATAATTGGAGTATTCAACGCGATGGATATCGGAATAAAAACATTTTCAATGCAAGTGCTCGTAAAGGCCCACTTTTTATGCATCAAAACCGAACAGAAAGTCGATTATTTTGCCCTAGGACTTTATTATTATAATTTGTTTTAATTTATTTACAATGGTTGGCTAACCTGCAGCCTTTCCTATGCACCATAAATGTTATACTTTTTTTCCACTGTTTAACGGCTCTGGATACAGTCCTTTTGAGCCAATTATAATTTAAAGTTCACAAGATTATATTTGTTTTGTTTCCTCACACTATGCATTGAAAAACGTAGTATGATACACGGGCGTAAGAGCAATAAAATACTCGGTTACGTTTAAAACACTCGCTATGCTCGTGTTTTAAATCGTCCTCGTAATTTATTCCTTTTCGCCCTTGTAGCATAAACTACTATTAATAGTGCACATAGAAATCATCGCCAGTTTTCGTATTCTCGGAAATAGCCGAATCATAAATTGTAAGAGTAGACATTCAAATTTGGAAACTTATTAGAGAGAGAATATTAATCAAAGTAATTTTAGAACAAGCGGAGCCGGGAGCATTACGGGTGTCCATAGACCATTTACCCGTTAGAGATCTTATCAATCACAGATAAGTAAACAGAGATGGGATTGTATGGAATGACATTTGTTTAGTAGCGCAATTGCACTGATGTGTTGACGAAAAATGTTTGCCCTCCTTACCCCTCGGCCATAGCTTCAGGCTTCGAGAGGCGCGTCAAGCGATTCTTATTGCGACGGCGCCGGCGGAGAGAACAAATGTATGAAGTTGTATTGAGCCGGCCATGGGTCGTCGCTCGCGCGTCTTGTCCGGCGTCGAGTGATTTGTGCTCTCTCGACGGCGGTGTGCGGGGAGGCGGGTGGTTGAAACAGTGTTCGAGCGCACAGGACGAACCTAGTGTCGAGCGCTTTGAACGAGCGAGCGCGCTATACATGAAGGCACCGACGGGTGTC
Source organism: Ypsolopha sequella (assembly GCA_934047225.1). Taxonomy (NCBI): domain Eukaryota; kingdom Metazoa; phylum Arthropoda; class Insecta; order Lepidoptera; family Ypsolophidae; genus Ypsolopha; species Ypsolopha sequella. The sequence continues at coordinate 1,406,235 of OW204002.1, read as the reverse complement.
GTGGCAGGGCAATACCCGTCGCAAAAACCGCCTGGAAGCGTAGCAAGAAGCGCCGCCAGAAGCCTAAAGCTGTGGCCCTGGCGTTACGACGTCTAAATGGCTTTGTGGTCTGTGCGAGTGTCATATTGGTTGTCTATAGCCGATCGGACGTGCACTATCTGTCATGAATTGCTTCAAAAGTGTTTTTGAAATATGACCTTTGTGGAACAATGACAAAAATTCATATGCACATTATTCATATTTATGTTACTGCTGTATACTGTGAATTAAATTTTAAAATTTGTGGCATTGAATACAAGAAAATAATAAAGCCGATTCTGAAGGCTTTAGTTTTAGTTTTAGTGCTGTCATAACCAAATTTTCTTCAATACAAAATAGTTCTTAAGTGTTGAGTTTAGAAGCTAAATTTCTTTGGAAAATTTTAAGCTTTGACAGCACTAAAACTAAAATTAAAGCCTTCAGAATTGGCTTAAATGAGAAACATTATAGCACTATAGCTTGTTTTGTCTTTGAGCTTTCTAAAGCTCAAGCGCATAAAATGAGCACGACAGTAAAGTTGTTATAATTATTTTATATAATAATTATTGTTTATTATTTTTTTCATTTGTATTATAATTCTTTTATAAGGTACTATTATTGAGATTTTAATGTTATTTAAGAGTCATGTTTATAATATGAAGTAACTTCAACATATTTTTTTAGAAAAAAAAGTATAAAATTTATTATTTGTATGGAATGTAATAACAAGTGTAACAAATTAATAAACTTCTAGTTGAGTAATCTCCAACTTCTTTGAAACTGTGCTTCTATCATAGCAAAATTTTCAGCAACTATTACCGACCCTACCCCATCTCTACTTCAACCCATCTTTCTTAAGACGGCCATTGCTAAGAGCAAATGTTATGACAAACAGCCCTTATAATATAATTATTGCCCCCAGCCAGCCACTGACATTAGCACCCCGTTAGCGGACGAGTTTCTTACACAACTTTCGGCACTTTATTTTATTATTTCGGCAACTTTTTCTTTTGTTGTTATGGTTATGATCGTGGAAAAGAAGTTTTGACGTGATGTTATGATAATGAATTTTTCTTAATGAATTTGCTTTGTGCATTAGGGTTATCGGGTTTTGGATTAGTTTGATGGAGTAATATAAATACGAGAATTCATTCACTCAATTAATTTAAGAAAAAGCTGAAATATTGCATTCTGTATAAGAGAATATGTATATACAATATATATATGTATTTTTTATTTTTTTTATTATATTCTATGTATACTTATGGTATGTATTTTATGGATTAAATAATATAAATAAGTATATTTTTATTATATTATGGATTTGTGCACCTTTAACTCGATGCAGGGATCGGTTTTGTCTTAACGAACTTCGCGCCCCAAGACCCTTAGGGAAAAAGAAGCTCAGCACCCTCGTTGTTAAAAACAGAATTCCCTAAAAATTTTGTAACTATCGTGGATGTGTGAATGGCAGTTTCTTTTTATACGAGTATGATGTGTAAGTTTAATTTAGCATTTAACATGTCGCTTTACCTTTGTACATTTTTTGCCACTATAACTGTTGCCTCTATCACTATTGGTATGACTGTGGTCGAAGTTTTCAATAATCTTGTTATTTCAATTTTAAGGCGGTTATTACTTAATTTTTCTATTTCTATAGTTTCAATATTGTAGTCTGAAGGTATCGTTATGTCTAATAAATATGTTTTGTTTTGAATTTTGTCTATTAATACAATATCCGGTCTATTGTGAACTACAGTGACATCGGTTTGGATAGGTATTTCCCACATAATTTTTGCCGTCTCATTTTAGATAACTTGATGTTGTGTCGAGTGGTGATGCCACCATAATTGTGGAACTTCAAAGTTGTATTTGTTATGTCCTTTTGTGTAATAAGTGCCGGCTAGCTTTTCAGATCCCGAGTAACATGATTTATGGTCTCGTCTTTAGATAAACAAAGTCAGCATTTACTATTTATCGTTTTTATCTGTATATCTCTTTCGTATTGTTTGGCAATTACAGCTTGGTCTTGAATTGCGAAAATGGATGATTCAAAAGAAGATTATATGTTTTTATTGCCAAATCCATCGTTTTGAATTCTCTAATTATTATTACAAATTAATTACAAACTTGCAATCAATCGGAAACAAATTTAAAAGCACAAGTATTTTTGAAAAAAATCCTCGGGCCAGGATTTGAACCTGCGACTTCCTGCTTACATGACAGGTGCGTTACCGACTGCGATACCGAGGTTAGCATGAACTTGGTATCGACTCGACATCGATTCGATAAATAAAAATGTAACTTTTATTTCTTTGCAATAAGGGGCATCGTTTAGAATTTATCGATTATATCTGTCAAATTTATCTAATCGATACTCACGTGCTCGCATAGCTGGAACAACAAATTATTCCAACATACCTGTAAATCGTATTTTTTTTTGCATCTATTCGATATGCCACATAAAAAAATACGATATATTATTCTTTATTTTATATTATTATTTATATTATTATTATTACTAACACCTTAACTGTCGGTGTACATTAGACGGTGTTGGCTATACCTGCGGGCCTATTATGTATCTCTAGTTGCCATCTGTACTGGGTGCCTATCATCAAAAACATAGATATACTATCGAATTCCAGTTGTCTAAGGATATGTTCGCACTTGAAGTGACGACACAGTTCGTAAATAGTTCAACAACCACTAAAGGCAATTTTGAAATGTCTGTTTTTATCTATATTTTTGATGATCCGCACCCAGTTCAGTTGGCAACCAAAGATACAGAATAGAGGGGCTGGTCTTTCAATGTTCACTTCCGGGTAAAAATTGTTCGTAAAGACTAGCGTCTAGATCTATTACCAATTAAATTCACAGTTTTTAAATACAAGTTTTTATATACATATTTAAATAAGACAACAGTAACTCTTACGCCAGTTCTTACTAACGTTTGGTGTCGCCTAAATAGGATACTTAAATATATAAGAGTTCAGAGAAATGATATTAAGGCGTCACGTAAGGTAAGTGAAAACGAGCATTAGCTACATAATTATGTAACAAACCGAATTCAAAGATAACGTCAAACTATCCATACAAAATCACTCTCACAACAGCATTAATCATTAAGTAGCTTCTTAGTTCTAAACCATTAACAAATTCATTACGAAAGACATGAGAATGCATTGCGCTACTCGAGTTGATATTTAAGTCAGTTGACATGACACTAAGCTTAAGGAGATCGTTGTCCTAAAGATATGTAAAGTCTGTTTCGTTTCGATTAATTAGGAAAAGGCAGGTTTTTTACAATCCGGCTGCTAAACCGCTCTTAAATATTTCGTGGCCATTCGTTGTCACACTCAAACACCCACCTTTCTCCGACGATTATTACGTCGCGGCGTGGTGGGTGGTGAAGCCTTATCGCCGTATATGGAGCAAATTGGATTTGAACCTCGTGAACTCCGGATTAACGTTAGATTCTTAGAACCACTCGTTAGACAAGAAAGGTGGTTAGTATTATTGTTCATATTAAAACAAAAACTGTTCAGTAGTTGTTACATTAAGAAAATTAGCCAAAGACTTCCCTTAACAAACTCTTTCCTACAATAATAGCCCTTATGGTTTACGAAATAAGTTAACGGTTGTATTATTGAAAAGTGTAGTGAACTTTATAGAAACACGAGTGTGGCACAATTCGTAACCGTCATCATTAGATGGAATAAACCCGGGCACACACTGGTGGTGACCTTTGTCTAAATTAAGCTCAGTTGTTCATTTGTTAGAACATTGACGTAGGAACGTGAGTGCTTACCTTCCTCTGCTGGAGAAATATGGTGATCGATTTAAATAATTAAAAAAACATAGTCAGTTATAGGAACGGCCAAGAAAAGTAAAATAAAATACTATTAAAATTTGCACAGCAGGGTGAAGCACACCCATAAGATTTTCTCCTACCAAAAATCGCTCAATGCGCCCAAAGTTTTCACTTCAATAAGCTTTTGCATAGCAGTGAGACAAACTGCACTCCAGGATACATAAAAGGATAATGTGGGAGCAGAAAGAAAAAATCGTCAACAGTTTTTTTAATTTTTTACATCTTTGTTAACGAAATGAGCTTCATAATGAAAATTTAAAAACGGAAGTTGAAGATCCTATAACTCGATCCTATATCCTGTAAGTACAAAAATATAAGCTGACTTTGATTGAAACGTACTTGGACAAAATGTATGAAATAGCAGTGTTTTTTGGGATTTGTCCGTAATAAAATCTTTTTGTATGATCGAACGTGAAATATCACAATTTTTAGGCCTGTATAACCACACATAAAAAACATTAAATCAACTAAAGGTATTGAAAGTTGCTTACAGATTAAAGGCGGATATAAAGTCAGATTGAACACCTCATTTCTGAATCAGAACTTAACTCTATGACGTTTACTTTAAGTTTAAAATAGCGCGGTCTCAGCCGTTACGACCACAAAGAAACACGCGCTCACGAAAAACTGAGTTCTTATTTAATAACTCGGATTTTAGATGAAATTATAAAAATATTCTAAGATTCACGCACGTGGTCATTTGTTCTCTTATTTTTAATGCAAGGTTTTATGATTCAAGGGCCGTTTAACACTAGAAAAATATATAATTTAATTTTTTTTACTTTATAAAACGGTTAACTTATAAAACGGTTGGCATATAGTCAACAACAATCACACGTGACTGTTCAAGTTATGTAAGCAGGAGGTCGCAGGTTCAAATCCTGGCCTGACGAATTATTTCAAAATATTTGTGCTTTTAAATTTATTTCTGATTGATTTCTAGTTTGTAATGCGCTCTAACTAATCGTTATTGCTATCATATTTTTTTTCTATTGATTGAACTTAGCAATAGCTCTGCGTTTTTGTCAAGTCAAGTCGTGCCCATCAAAAGTATAGTATCTTTCATAAGTTTGTTCTTTTACCTGATTTATTTATTTTGGTGTCTGCTATCTATATTATTTTTATTAATATATTGACCTTGGTCAATTTAGTAACGCAATGTGAAATGGTCATTTGTAGTCGTGCATTTAACATTATATGAACCCTTTAACTCTAAGACTGCAAAGTATTAATAAACGGGTTCCGTGAAGAAATAAAGCAACTTAGTTTAAATAACTATGTAGACTCCTACCTCCATGGCAACATCTGTGAAGATGATGAATGTACGAAAGGTGAAAGACATCATTTGTAACCAGCTTGGGCTATTAAAACTGTAGCGCGACGCAACGTGTTAAACTTGTAGCATTATGAGCTTCGGATGGAGAATGTAAATTATGGATTTGGAAGTTTAAAAGCTAGTAGGATCCACTTTCGTTTGTACAAAGGTGATATTTTGGAGAAAGCCGTTTATAATTATACTAACAGAGTTCTAGAAATAAATAAAAAAACATGAAAAAATAACGTTTTATTTTTCTGATAATTATTCATAATGTATAAAAATTATATATGTGAAACAGATAACATGTAGGGTATGAAATCAAAGAGCACTGTGCTCGCCTGAACTGACATTATTACTTATTAATTAATAACTACAAAATGTTTAATTTTTAAACTTGTCCCGTACTTATTGTACCATGAATTAAATCTAAAACATTTACCAAAATCAAATATAAACAAAATTTTTAAGCGTCCAAAAGTAAATAATGGAATTTCCACTCCAGGGGAGCAATTCCCAATCTGTCAAATTAGCCTTCTCCACCGTAAAAACCTGTTTTATCTGTCGAACTCCATACATTTTTAGCTTTTTAGCTAAAAATTTGGAATGTTTCTTCGGATTAGCCCCCAGGACTTTTAAACGCCTGTAACTTTTGTGTGTATTTAATTTTGGTAATTGTTTTAGGTTCAAGTCATGGATAAGCTAAGTTACAAAATTCAAAGTTTTGGAAAATATCTATTTAAACAGGGTTATTATCAGTGAACAGAGCTTATTATGAGTTATAGTGAACATAGTGCCAATGTTTAAAAGAATAAAAGGTTCCAATGGATAAATTTAATAGTAGTTTATGCTACTAGGGCGAAAAGGAATAAATTACGAGGACGATTTAAAACACGAGCGTAGCGAGTGTTTTAAACGTAACCGAGTAATTTATTGCTTTTGCGCCCGTGTGTCATACTACGTTTTTCAATGCATAGTGTGAGGAAATGAAAACAAATATAATCTTGTGAACTTTAAATTATAATTGGCTCAAAAGGATTGTATCCAGAGCCGTTAAACAGTGAAAAAAAAGTATAACATCTATGTTACACAGGAAAGGCTGCAGGTTAGCCAACCATTGCAAACAAATAAAATAATAATAATAATAATAAAGCCCTAGGGCAAAATAATCGACTTTCTGTTCGGTTTTGATGCATAAAAAGTAAGCCTTTACGAGCACATGCATTGAAAAATAATAAACATAACGTATTGTTAACATTATATCATTACAGTATAGAAACGCAGAAACAAAAGTAAATCTGGATGTGAGGAGCTCTGAACCGGGAGCTCCTCACATCCAGATTTACTTTTCTTTCTGCGTTTCTATACTGCAATGATATAATGTTAATTTATATCTCCTTGCGATGGATAAATCGCCAAGTGTTCAAACATAGAATTTTTTTTCTGTAATAGTTTTTATAATGTATTGTGTTTATTGTCATTATTTATTCATTATTTATTGCCATTACCACGTCACGAAATAACGGTCTTTTAACAACAGTACCTTTAAATTAATTAGAATTTTAAAATTTCGTTCTGTGAACTTTACTAACTTAGAGAAACCTCGAAACCCTTCCTAATACAAGATGATGAATAAATACTCTTGCACTCGTTTCACAGTTTATAAGCTTATTAAAGCCGACCGGTTTCGGTTTTGCAACATCATCAAGGGTTTAGTTAGACTGACTTTCTTATACCTCTGAATTGTATATATCCAAGTGGAGACGTCTGTTTTAAATAAATATCTGCCTTGATTTTAAATTTATAATACTTAATACTTGAACGTTTTGGTGTTTGGGTCAATCAACTATTTTACCCACACTGCTTATTCTTTTAAAAAACCGGCCAAGTGCGAGTCGGACTCGAGCACGAAAGGTTCCGTACCATTATGTATAAAAACGGCAAAAATAACATGTATGTTGTATGGGAGCCCCCTTAAATATTTATTTTATTCTGATTTTTAGTATTTGCTGTTATAGCGACAACAGAAATACATCATCTGTGAAAATTTCAATTGTCTAACTATCACGGTTCATGAGTTACAGCCTGGTTAAAGACGGACAGACAGACAGACGGGCAGCGGAGTCTTAGTAATAGGGTCCCGTTGGTTACCCATTGGGTTTGGAACCCTAAAAAAATTTTACTTAACTACCAGAATAATTCTTGAAAGTCAGCTCAATTGAATGCCTAGAAATAGTAATTCACTAATTTTAAATATCAGTTTTCATTTCTTTTTATAACTAAAATTTAGAGTTAGCTAAATAGCAGATTTAGTTTCTCTTTATAATTAAAATTTTAACTTTTGCTAAAAGCGTGCGATTTTATCAAAAGTTAAAATTTTAGCTCGTTGAAGACTTTGTCTTTAAAAACTAAGTATGCTTTACAAACAATTCTTTGCTATTTACATACATACATACATACACTCACGCCTGTCTCCCTGAGGAGTAGACATAGATTACAGATTTCCATCTGCTACGATCCAGACACACCTCTTTCGCTTCTGCCACATCCATCAATCTAGTCATACAAGCTCTTCTATTCCTTCTATGCATTCCTTATGGAGTATCTGTGCTTTAACATTCAATGACAGAGTGAAAAATATCGACATACGGGATCGTTGCGGCCTGAAAGAAGATGTAGTGACTAGAATAGAAAAAGGAATGCTTCGGTGGTTTGGACATGTAGAGAGGATGAATGAAAGTAGAGTGACGAAATAAATTTATAGTGTGCAAGTGGAAGGTACGAATGCTGACCAAATTGTTGAGATATTGAAGAAGGGCAATGTCAAAAGTACCCGTCAGACTGTCAATAATTATTCTGGTAAGCAAAACATGTTGTTTATCTATTTAAATATATCTATTTTACTCTGCTTTAGTAGCTCATAAATTGAGTTTAGAGGATACCAACATTATGTTTGAGGCTCAACTGTTTGAGCTACCTACTCTCATAGCATACAATTTTCTAATAAAACTAGTTTGTAACAACGAGTAGTTGCATGATATTTTAAAGTACAGAAACAAAAAAAAACACTGAAATGACACTGATTATTTCACAAAAGAAAAACAATAGGTATTTGCTCCTGAAACGCAGTAATAAATACTTACAAAATAAAACAGCCTTATAAATTCACCTTCGGCTTCTACCTAAGAACAATAAAAAAATATCTGTCACAATCTTAAGGCACATAAAACATAGCAACGTTTGATCTTAAAGAATCCCTTTGTAATAAACAAGAGACAATGATTGCAAACGAAGACAACATCCTACTTCATTGTGACTCTGAGCTGTTTTGTTAACGGCTTAAAGTCTATTTTGGAATGGTAAATACGAATGAATGATTTGGTAAAGGTGACAACAAGTATACAATTGGCGTATCTAGATGAAAGGAACGTCAGAATATATCACTAGGACACCTCTCGGAGAGTATCTTGTATTAAGTGGGAAGTATTTTTATTTGTTGTTGGGAAATGAAAGAAGACAAACTGTAAAATAGGAATTGGCCTCTTTTTTTCTTCGTCAATATTTACAATCCGAATACCGTTTCGTGGAACTTTTTAAACCTTTTACTTTTAAAGTAAACGTGCGTATCCTTTATTAAATGTAAAATAGCGATGTCTTTCATTTGACCTCCAGTGATCTCATCACTTCACATTTCCACTAGCATATTTTTTTTCCTGAACGCATCGTTATGGTCTGACAAGGATCCGACTATAATTTAATCTAATATGTTGTACAATATAATAGTAAGTATAACAATATAATAATTTCACTTCAGTAGACTCGGTGGTTTAAATTAAACTAATCCACTACTCTGGAGTACTTTGTGTTCACACTTGAATGCTTCAGCGGCTGAGACGCAATATTCGGTGTAACGTGGGTGTACGATGAATATGACTTCGATTTCACATCTTAAACATCTCCGATAATACCCCATCGAGTATTCATCTCATGACGAGGTATTTGTGAATCAGCCTGTACAAACCCACATGAGTTAATTATAAACATAATGCTTAATCTCATCTATTTTGTCACTCTACATGTTCTGATAGTAATTAACGATCCGAAACTTTGTTTAGTCCATACTTAACATTAATCTCCAAAGTAAAAACGACTGCTGATTCACGCTTGCTAACCAATTTATTTCTGCTCTCAAGCCAATCCAAAACCACCCTTATTGAATCTCTGTTATAGTAAACTTTCAAGCTTATACTTAGCTTTGAAGTATTTTACTCAAATAAAACAACATGCAAATGGTTTCTTACAAAATTATCTGTTAGGTGATTAAGGTTTAAATACAATCAGCTCAGTACTTTCATAGATAATTTTAGTCAAAGTTCCTTGAAGAAATACATATAAGATATGTTCCAAATATAGAGAGTAGTTGCCGATTGTGTGTCACACACAAATGTGTTGTGTCGCAGTAGAATTAGTAACGGTTCGAGTGACATAATGTATTGTTTTATTGTATTGTTTATGTTGCTCTATTTATAAATAGGGAAGCTTTGTACTGACACACATACATAGGCAAAAAGTAAAATTCAGCATTTTACAATTTTGTGTATTATTTGGAAACTATGTATTGGTTTTTGTTGTATGTGCACTGTATTTATGAATTAACGTATTTCTAACCGTCATGGCGGAATTGGCGGAACGGAATCGGGTCTGAGAATTCATTGTGATGAAAGAGAAATGAACGGAGCAGATATTTACGATGTGTAATGGTCGTACAGTTAAGGTACAAAAAGTCATGGTGCTGATATATATGAGGGAAATATATTAAATTAGTAATGTTCAACAAAATACCGACAGCTGTATCAAAGTTACCGCTCTTGGAATTTAAAACCAAGGTAAAACTTTTCTTGCAGAATAATCCATCCTACTCTATTAATGAATTCATGAATTTAAACATAAAGCCATGTTCATTTCCTAATTAGACATTTAAATTTATTTTTAATTAAGTTTGACATTTTTAATTTATTTTTAATTTTAATTTTAGCCACACATTTTTAATAATGGATTTCATATGTATACCGATTGTGTATGTACAATTGTACATATTTTGCATTTAATGTGATATTTATATTAATAATAACTGACAAACCTTTTATAACGTACTTTGTTATATGGTGAATAAATATCTTATATCTTATATATTATAAAGAAAAAATTACCGGAATAATAAAATATGAGTATTCTTTGACGTGTAGTATGGGTTCCATTTACAGCAACATAATTTATTCCAGTTTATTTTGTCAGGACGCCCTTACCTAATTAAGTGGCTACCTTACCCAGCCCTATGAGAATGTTTAGGTAACACATAAACAAAATGAAAGTGTTTATACTTTGGGCATTATCTCTGAAATGTCAAGGAACAATGGACTTTATGAGCTCCGAGATAAAGAAGGTATTGTGTCGAGGATGGGATAGGATGTGAAACGTGAGAGTTTCCTTTTTGAGAAACGTGATAGTTGTAAAGTTGTTTTGGTTAATGGCGGAAGTTGTAATATAATTTGTGAATAAATTTTGTTAGTATTAATTTTCATCGACTAATTTTCTTACTTGTTCGTTTTTGACCAGGTCAAATTATTTTATTACTATTTGCAGCTTGTTATCACTTTAACGGTAGCTAATCTAAACTCAACTTGCTGAACGGTGAAGGAAAACACTTTCTTGAGTCAGGCGAGTATTTGTGTCTGCACCGAAGTACGGTGAGCAGTAAGGGTAAGTAATCAGTGAGCATTTTAAAATAACAGCGATAGTTTACAAACTGACGAGTTGACGACACCGCCACCGTTTGTAATCAGACAAATTATACATTTGCCTGCCACAGCCACAAACAGGGTTGGATTTCGTAGTATAATTTTACTATTTGTACCATATTTTCATGACATGTAGTATGTAGTATCGTAATGGAACTATACCACGTAAAAATACCATAATTTTATCTTCAGGCCGACCGACGTGTTTTATTGGTTGAGACGTTTTGTATTTTAACATTTACCCTACAATATAGGGAATTTGCATCGAATTTATGCCGTCTGACGACATGTTACGTCGAGTCAATGCCAAGGACGAAGTTCCGATCGACGAATTGGCTGAGATAGAGATCCAGTTGCCTCAATTTGATTAAATTGTGAATATTTTTAGCAAATTTTTCAAAAAATGTCACTAGCAAATAGGCTATTTTATTTCAATTCAAAGCAAAAATCGACGAAAAACGAAACGTAGTATAATTTTAGCCAAATATTATATTTTTAATTCCCATAGACAATAATTTTCCGAGGGTCTGAATCCAACCCTGGCCACAAATACAAGGTTTGCCGTAGCTTTCAGTGTCGTTGCGAGAGCGGTCTAGTAGAGAACACACATATGTGTAATAACGATTAATAAATTTAGTATTATTTAAATTATTAACTTTGCGTTTTCCCCGGTTTCCTAAATCCAATAATAATAAGGCTTTGGTGAAACGTGTGTGGAATGTGTCGGTCAAAATGTTAAGAAACCTTGCTATTGGTTTAATAATAGTACAATAATAAAAACATAATGTACCATTAGGTATCTACTATTTTTTAATGAATGTGAACTTGATTTGCTGACTACCTGATATTGGCACAAAATAAGAGCAGACAGCAAGATAATGGACAAAAAAATAAAAAAACAACCTCAACCTTGTGCTGAAACCATAATAACCGCATTTTATAACTGAAAATATTCTCACTCTATAAGTTCTGCTAGAGATGTATGTTTGTCAATGAGTTTTCAATGCAAGTGCTCATAAAGGCCCACTTTTTATGCATCAAAATCGAACAGAAAGTCGATTATTTTGCCCTAGGGCTTTATTGTTATTTTTTTTATTTTATTTACAATGGTTGGCTAACCTGCAGCCTTTCCTGTATACCATAAAATGTTATACTTTTTTATCCACTGTTTAACGGCTCTGTATACAGCCCTTTTGAGCCAATCATAATTTAAAGTTCTCAAGATTATATTTGTTTTATTTCCTCACACTATGCATTGAAAAACGTAGTATGATACACGGGCGTAAAAGCAATAAATTACTCGGTTACGTTTAAAACACTCGCTACGCTCGTGTTTTAAATCGTCCTCGTAATTTATTCCTTTTCGCCCTTGTACCATAAACTACTATTATACTCCTACATTACACAACATCATTTTATTATTTATTCATATATTTACATCGTTAAAGTAATCTAACCGAACCTTATGGGACAGACGCTTGAGTGTCCAACATTTGATACCATTACAGCATTTCATTACGGAAATAACTACTATAAAGTTCGCTTTAATTAATCCTCAAGGGGACTCTACTAGTACCTGAGGCAGCTTTCATACAAACATTACGGCAATTTAAAAATGTTATAAGAGAGCTTTTTTACGCTGTGAATTCAAATTAATAGTTGTCACGCACTTGTTGTCACGACTTGGGAAGCAAACGGGTTATACTAGTAGCTATGTTTTGTTTAGTAGACTCATATCTCATGTACTTGCATGTTATTATTATATGTTACATAGATAAATTCACTTGAAAATCTGTGTATTTATGCTTTAAGAGCTGCAAACGTGTTGTTTAATATTTACATAGGCAGCTTAGTTTAACCAGTTACCTATGTTTTGTAACTATGGAGTACAACGTATTTACTTCATAGATATTTTTTTACACCACCTGTGTCTTATCCTCTATTTTACATTATCCTCCACCCAAAGGTTGTCACGAAGAAACCGTTCTAGGCGATAAGACTGCGCCCTATTCTGTATAAAATATTATAATTGTTTTGTTTAGATGCACAATAAATCGTATTTCTGTTATGATATATGTACCTATTTAATGATTTTCACAGAAAGGGTGAATTACTGATCACTTACAGTATGAATTTGTATTTTATAAACATATCTTTAAGTAAAACAAAAAAGAAAAACGAAAAATAAAACTCAAGATATATTTCAGGCTCTACTGGACCCGGCATCAGTTGAGATATCAGTATAATACAAACATACATATACTCACGCCTATCTCCCAAAGGGGTAGGCAGAGACTACAGATTTCCATCTGCCACGATCCAGATACGCTTCTTTCACCTCTTCCACAACCATCGATCAGTATAAATTTAGGTCTATCAACCAGTCACCTTAAATATGAAAACGCAGGTTCGAAATACCCATTGCGTGATAGAAAATGAAAAAAGGAAAGCTCATTCATAGCATGATAACATGTCAGGATGGCGTAGTTTTTCATCAGTCAACTATTCACTAGCGACTACGGTTTATCAACGTACATATACACGTGTTCCAATATAATTACTTTAGGGGAGGACAGAAGGGATGAAATATGAACTCTGATTAAAAACGTTTTTAACAAAACATGAATAAAGGGTGGTTCTCGTTTGTGAACAGGCCCTTATTTGATTGGGCTGAAGGACTGGTGTTAACACACAGTATGTAATGATCACTGTGTGCAGTAAATCATCGAAGTACAGAGAATGCGTTACTATACGTAGTATGGGTACAATGAACGGCCTGAAAGAAGATATGGTGACTATAAGGAGATGGCATACTTCGGTGGTTTGGACATGTAGAGAGGATGAATGAAAGTAGAGTGACGAAAGAAATGTATGGTGCGAAAGTACAGTTCGACCAGGCCGCCCTAGAAGGACGTTTGCTGACAAAATTAGCGACATACTGAATAATGTACTGTCGGCGACACTGAATCAATTTTTTCTAATGAATCGATCTTCTATAAAATCAGGCTGACTCACGTTAGTAGCAACATAAGATGCGCAACTTAATTTGATATCCTCTATAAAACATAGTAGAGCCCTACTTGTTACTTATTGATGTGATTTTTTAACAGAAAAATGGTGATGTTTTTGCTGATTGTAAAAACGCTACAGGTTATGCCCAGCCAACTCCGATGTAGTTTTTTTTCCTACATACTACGTGTAGGTAACATTTTGTTACTCGATGACATTGGATTACCTGAATTATCGACTGTACGCCAACGGACCAAATTCAAATTCATATAGTTTATTTTGTAAAATTGGTGTACACAATACACTTTTTACGACTCAAATTTAATCTAATAAATATATATGTAATAAAATAATAAATGTATAATTAATATATAAACGATTAAAATTATAGGTAAAATGATCACCAACCGAGCCTCCAGCACGAATCCAAGCGGCCGACCAAATCCCCTATATAATACATAACAATAAGTTAGGTAATAAATACATGCCTACTTCCGCCCATTTGATTAGTCTTGCTAAGAAGAAGGGCAAGAAACTTAGCAAGATCATGTCTTTTTTTAGCATATACATATATTTTTTTTTACATTTCAATTACATACTAAAACTTATACTATACAAATAGCTTATATCTACTTTACATAAGGGCAAAGTCAAAAGCATCCGAAATAAAAGTGCTTGATTAGATGACTAAATTGATGGATGTACACACTGTAACGAAACCTGTGTGTAATAGCGTGTACGTATCGTCGAAACTTTGATAGAAATGAATTTTTGTATTTTGACACTTTTTTGGCGATTAAGGTATTCATTGATAGGAGATACAAAATATTGTTATATTAATATGTATATTCGTAAACAAAAATCTTTTTTGGAATATCCTGTTTGGAATAGAAATTATCCTATTTTATGTAGCCCGTAGCTTCACTTAAGCGTATGTATTTTTCATAAAAAGAAAACACATAAACCAATCACCATCAATCTATCACATTTGATAAATGACATCTCTATTTTAGATCCGTATTCTGTGAATATGTGCATCAGTCACGCAACACGATCGGTCGAGTGGACCCACGATCATCGTCTATGTCGACATTACTGCTCGATTGCCTTCCATAATCATGAGCTTCCTTTACAACCCATTTGACAGACAAGGGTATTCCACCTCAATGGCTCATAGATTACTTAAATTGTTGAGCATGATTTGTCATTTTGATGCAATGGAATGAGATACAGTTTAGAAGGAAGCGAAAATTCTAGATAGTACCTTAGTAGAGAGAGTACGCAATATTGCAAATGACGTACTAAAAACAGTTTTATTTAAGTTTTCCGATACTGATTGCTACCTTTTAAGTATGAGAGAGTTTCTGTTGTAAAACATGATGTATATAAAAGTCCCAAAAAGTTTTACCTACATGCCCGTACAATGCGGTCAAAATAACACAAAAATGTCCAAAAATTACACCGCGATTTCACAAAAAACCCAGATTCAGTTATAATATTAGTATTAGTACATAATACTAATCTATTTCTATGGATATTAAGATAACACAAAAATTATGGCACTAAACGTTATTTTTTAAATGCTAAATAAAGATTAACTATATATCTAAGGTTGAATTAAATTAGTTGGCGAAATTTGAAACATATGTAGAACGTGTCCATATGAATAACTTTTACTATTAGGATTGTGGAAAATTCTTAAAATTTGTTTTCACCTTTCCATACTGGACCAGTCAGCTGATCGGGGCAACTTGTATTGGAGGAAGTGAAAAAAGTTACGTATTTCGCTTAGCTTCCATACGAACAGTTGTTCATATAGACTAGTACTACCTATGTTTTGAGTTTCGCCAACTACTATTATTTTACCTATTCTCCCAGGAACAACAACTAAGGTTACCATATAATTCAGTATATAATAAACACATAGGTACATTATCTCAGATAAATAACGATTTTCGGTCTCCGAGTGGGATAGGCGGGTGATAATGGGCTATTCTGGTTAATAGACGTAATATAGGTCTCGCGTACACACGCCGGCTAAATTGGCTTTTCAGAGGTAACTTGACTATTTTTTTGGTGTCATTGTAATGGGTCTTTCAGGTAAGTTTATGAGAGAAGATTTCAAGAGAAAATTAGGTGTTTTGTTTGTTTTAATTTAAAAGTTCAGCCAAATGGGGTTTATAATACAAATAATACCTAGATTCGTATAACATAGTAGTTTAACTGTGTTAGTATTTCCAGATAAATATAAACATATCGTCACGACATGAATCCCCTAAGGGGTTTCAGAGGTGTTCCGAATGTGAACTGTGAAATGCAAGTCACAGTCCACACTCGGTACACCCGCGTTTCACCGACGATTATTAAATCCAAACGTGCTGATTGGTGAACCCTATCGACGATCTTCGGGCAAAACACGCTTTTTAGGGCATGCAGGTTTTCTTACGATGTTTTCCTTCACCGTTCAGCAAGTGGTAAGTAAGACAATACAAAATTCCGAAAAACTCATTGGTGCATGCCCGATCTTGGATCGAACCTGGATCTCAAGATTGAGAGGCCATCGTTCTACTCCTGAGCTACCGCTACTTCCAGATATTATTAGAGTGCGTAAAAAACTAGAAAACATCAATTATTAGAAACACATTTTAAGTAAAATAATTTAAAAAAAAATCTCGATTCTGCATTTGAACTTGCGTGCGACCTCTTGCAACCACGAAAGGCGCGCTACCGAGTTACTCATCCTAGACCGTTGAATTGTTCCATCATACCTGTACCACAGTTCCTGTACACTGAATTTTAGCTACTTAGGGGCGCACCGAGCGGTTTCCTTTGTCTTTTTCTTTACGTGTTTTTCTTAATGCTTTTCGTTGTTATTTTCATCATATTGTTCTTAAATAAAAAACTGTCTTGTATAAACGCTCCAATCATCTATGAATTGGAATTATCCAATAAGTAATAAAAAATTACTTATTTCTTTAAAAAAGTAGGAAAACAGACGAAAAAATTACTCGAAAAGAGGTAACTTTGCGAATTTATTCTTTCGAGCCAACTTTATCAAATCGTGTTTCCATCGTGTATACAGTCTAGTACATATCCCCAATAATACCAATATATGTGTTTCCCCAGATTTTAATTTAATTGTTTACTACTTCAAACAAGGGTTATAACAACGTGTTTGTGTGTGTAAAAAGCTCGGTGCGCTCTTAATATAAAAGCCTACTGGCTGCACATGCTGAACGCTCACGAGGGCGTTATGCGATTTCTTGGTCTGAGGGTTTTTTTATATTCTTCTTACTAGCTATTTGTTTCTAATTGATCTTTTCTAGTTTGTAATGCATCCTTATAATATTCAATGTATCCAAAGCGATGGATTTTGTTATAACATATCAGGGGCTCTACCGCGTAATTCTCATTTGTATCAACTTCAAGCAAATGCATTCGAAATTCAACGCGTGCAAAAGAGATGGCATGTAAGGCGGGCGTCGTCGCACGCACGTCAAATTTCAATCTCAAGTTGATGTTGATGAAAATGAGAATTACGCGGTAGACCCACTGGTTTACACTGGGTAGAGACGTGTTAAATAAAACTTATTTTAAGGCAACTCCCATCAACAATAAACCAGAGATATTCAGTTCTCTATTTGCCCCACCTCTTCTTCGCCCGATTGTACGTAAGCCCAGTAATCATTAACTCGACATAATAACCCCATACTAAATAGAGCGTGATATGAAACTATTACGTTCAGAGTTACAACCAACTCAGCCTATGCACCAGCACCATCAACACCTTTATTGCGTCGATATAAGAATGGAAATACACAAATCTCGGGGAAAATTAACGTGACGTGGTACTGATGATGTACCTATGGAGTCGATGTCTCAAACCATTAACGTGGTAATTGAAAATTGTAATTTGGAGATAATGTTTCTTAAGTAGTCTATATATAGGCTTCTGTTATTATGTTCTGTCATAAATAACTCATAACATTAAGTGCAAAGTTCGTAAAAAAACGAATTTTCTGTATTTTATGGCGAATGTGAGAACGGGTGCGATAAGGAAAGAGCTAAAAAGTATAACAAGTCATAATAAATTTAAAATGGAATTGAAGCAGTTTTTATTAAAACAGTGTCTTTATAAAATAGATGGTTTGTAGGCAGACTTGATTTTTTCATTTTATTTTTGACTTGTTTAACTTTATAAATTGTCTGACATATATTTTAAAATTGTATGACCATATGTTAACTATTGACAATAATTTATTTGTGTTCTTTTTAATTTTAGCTAGCATTAAGGTTTTAGTTTTAGTAATTTTACTCAAATACAATTTATATTGTTTGTGAATTAATAAATGATGATGATGGTTATTAAAGTTAAGTCTATGTTTTTATTGAGAAATCTTTCGCTTTGAATATTCTTATCTAATTATTATTCAAAATTCAAAAAGTTTATTTTGCAAAGTAGATATATATAATACACGTTTCACAAGTCAAATTTTAATCTTATAAAAATATATGTAATAAAATAATAAATGTAGATGAACTAGATTAAATGTTTATTTAATTTATGTAGCAATATATATACGATTAAAATTATAGGTAAAATATTATTATACAAGGTGAAATCCAATCAACCGCCCGAACCCATACCGGAGACCCGGCCAGGGACCAGGAACAAGGTTCAATGATCACCAACCGAGCCCCCAGCACAAATCCAGGCGGCCGACCAAATCCCACCTATATACTACATAGTAAAAGGTTACATATATAAATTCATGCCTACCTCCGCCCATTCGATTAGTCTAAGATTCGATTAGTTACAAGAGTGCATTACAAACTAGAAATCAATAAGAAACGAATTTTTGAAAAATTCCTCAGACCAAGACCTGCGACCTGCTTATATGACAGGCTGACCAACTGCACCGCCGAGGTTCTCATCTAGACTGACGATTTTTTCCAATATACATGTAAACTGAAGTTTTGTAACCACTTGATAACCAGCCTGTAATGCACATACTGAAAACTCACGTGAGCGTTTTTAGCCTAATTTACACTGTCAGTCGCTATCAGTGAGGGTCGTTGCATCCATGGAGAATATGAAGATCCCTGGAGAGTAAAGCGTGACGGTGAATATAATGCGAGCTGTCATTTCACCTCGCAAATGTTTCAGCACAATAGATATAGTCCCCGGTCTGTCACTTTTCGTTATACAATTTTAATACGTTTCCATTAGGAATATTCTGGTAATTCATCTCTTTCAGTTCGTCTCTCATTTAAATCCTGTGAAAGCTAGCAAATTATATTTTAATAATAATTTTCGATAGATTCTCAAATGGGAATTTCCATAGTTTAATTTGTAAAAGTTTATTTATGTTTTCAGAAAATATACGCCATTTAAGGACACAGTTTTCATTGTTTTGGTATATAAATTGACCATTATTTTTTAAAGAATTGTTGGATATGAGAATTGTAGTCATTATTATGTGTGATTGCTTATAAAAAAAATGGTCTGTCTCTGTCTGTCTACTCGTCTCTCATCCATCTGTCAAATCAGTCGGAAGGAAAATTATTATAAATTTATCTTGATAACAAGGGACACATTTCTAAACAACCATTTCACAAGTGACGTCAAATGAAGGCATATGGAAGTTGCAGCATTTTCGTAAAAATATTTGAGGTTTGCCATGAGGTTTTTTAGAACATACGTTCTATTAAACTAAAATCTCAAAATGGTTTTCGAATTAACACACCTTAACATAATTTAATCTATGCGAATTAGTCTGAAAGAAAATATCGTTTTTAAAACCTGTGAAAATGTGTATATTCAAAGATATTAAAAACCCATTAAGTGTGAGTGGGACTCGCGCCGAGGGTTCCGTACCATTTAAATAAGTAAATATACTATTTTTAAGTTCAATTATAAAAGTATACCCTCCCTATTTGCTGTGCCTAGTAAAAGGCAACTAAGTTGTAAGATCCTTATTTATATTTCCATCATTTTTGTACTCTTAGTTTGCAATAAACGTTTGAGTTTGAGTTTCAGTTACTTAAATAATTTAAACAAAAAATACAAACTTATACCTACAAAATGTATGACAGAAAACTGCAAAATTAAGTTGTTTGAGTAGTCGGTGACATAACCCTAAAACTATATTATAAATCGGCGTTTTCAGTATTTTTTATTCAAATATAGCATATGGTACACAGAAATCATAAATTCGCTTAATTTTTTTTAGATTAAATTATGTTAAAGTGTGTTAATCCGAAAACCATTTCGAGATTTAGGTTTAATAAGCTTTATTTTAGAACTTGTGGTCTAAAAAACTTATGATGATGAATATAAAAAAAATTGGGCAATTTTTTGTACCATAGCTTTTCCTTGGTATTTTCAATTCATCATACGAGTATCATCTTATACAACGTGTAACAAAAACGTGTGGTCATATTTGAAGAGCTTATTTAGTCAATGGTGTAAAAAAACTTTTACTAAAGAACCAACCCTGAAATCACAAAAAAAAATATTGCACATTTTTTTTCGTGAAATTATGTCCTATACCATTTACTGAATGAGCTCTTTTATCTTATCTTATTATATATTATTATTTTTTCTTGTTAATTACCAACCAAGCCCAGTTGTCTTAAAATAAGCTAACATAGTTCTGTTATCGCAGCACATTATCTTCAGCTAATAATAATCCAGCTAATCTCGTTGGGTACGTCTAAAACGGTAATTATGATCGTTATCTATAGACGATCACTTTGTATAAGGTCGTGGAGTATATGGCGAGATGTATACCTATAAGTACGTGTATTATATCGTTGTTTTGACTAAGAAAACTATGGACTATAGATTGTAAAAGAAATTTTATAGTATTGTTCTGTATATTTACCACTCTAGTTGTTTGAGCATCTCGCCCACTGATCCCGACCCGAGACCACAGGTTCAAATCCTTTAGGCGCATATTAGTGTTCGGTCTCCATGCTTTGATAGGGCTCTACACCCATCACGCTGGAACGTATATTAATCGTCGGCGAAACTCGGGTGTACGAGTGTAGTGGAAGTGCACTTTAGAGTACATATTCGGAAACATCTCTGACAACCCCTTGGGGATTCATGTCGTGACGATATAATTCTAAAATGTATTTTCAAAAATCTTGTCAGTTAGTTGGTTCCAGTCTGTAAGTTCCAGATGACAAATATTGTCCAAAACAAAGATATCTGGATGAACCGGACCAGCCTTTGCCAACCTTGATGCCAGGGCGTAAACAAAAACTAAACATACACCTTGTAAATTTATCTTGAAAAAAGTGAAATTAAATAAAATGAAATGTTGTTTTTTAAAACTATGGTTTTCGTTTGAAAACATATTGTCTAAAATGTCACGTTAACTAGTAATTTGGAGAAAAAGGAAATGAAATATGAAATACATATATTTATCTATGTAATGTAGGTAAAATAAAGTTATTACAGGTCGGTTTTAATGTAATATAATTAAATATTATGTCTAATAGTTTTATATAATAAATACTTAATATTATGTGGAAATACACAAAAAATAATAAAGGTTTACTTAAAGTTAATAAAATAATACACTTGAATAAAATAACAAATATAGGATATATAAGATATAGAAATAAATAATATTATAAACATATACCTAACTCAGCCCATTCGATTAGTCTTGCTAAGAAGTAGGGCAAGAAACTTAGCAAGATCAACGATAAGTTTTGATAATCGTTGAGCAAGATCAATATTTTTTTTTCATAACATTTGTTAAAAAGAAATGTGTACAAAGTTAAAAAGTAAGTATTTAATTGAATAAAGAGATAAAAACACAAGACAGAAGAGATTTATGTGAAAAATATTGTCCGCAGTATGGAACGTGACAGTACGAGCCATTTCATATTATCGCGAACTTTTGAATGTTGCAAATTTGAAATGGCTCATAAAACATAAGAGTTAAAAGCAAATTTACCACTATCACGAACTGTCACGTACATCCTATAAGCATCCTGAACGGATAAATTATGTTTGAGATATTCCATTTTTTTTTCCAAGTTTTGAATCTTATTGCTATCCGTGCCCAAGAAGATCTAAATACAATTTTGAAGAGTTTCTGTATCTTTATATTATACATGATGAGATGAGCTGAAGGGTTGAGACTTTACCCGGCAGTAAGACACAAAATAGGCTAGTCAAAAAAACGTTAGCTAAGAGTATTTTTTTTTTCTTTAGATTTTCGATCGTTGAAATGAAGAAATACTTGTTAAAGATTAAACAATCTCTAGTACACATTATATTAACCTCCAAATAGTTGAACCCAATAGTACATCACATCAATATGGCAATAACAGTATAATGGTGGACGTGTAATTATAGTTCAATTAATGTTGTCAGTACCACGCCCTTACCATCTCCGCTATTGCAGGAATAAAAACAACCTGTACACGTACGAGATTTAAATCTTGATTTGTTATGATAGGCAAAATTGAGTTTAAATCTTGATTTGTTATGATAGGCACAATTGAGTTTAAATCTTGATTTGTTATGATTGGCACAATTGAGTTTAAATCTTGATTTGTTATGATAGCAATTGAGTTTAAATCTTGATTTGTTATGATAGGCACAATTGAGTTCAAATCTTGATTTGTTACGAAAGGCACAATTAAGTTTAGATCTTAATTTGTTATAATAGGCACAATTGAGTTTAAATCTTGATATGTTATGATAGGCACAATTGAGTTTTTTCAGGTGTGAGAAAGATAATAAAAGCTCGTTTAGTAAGAGACACCATGTCACATACAAATTTTAATCAATTTTATCGATACAATGAATGATGTTTTTAAATTGGGCCCGACCTTATTTATATAACTTTCTAAGAAAGTATACAAAAACTTTAAAAGTGAATGTGACAAAATAATGTAGTAATAGCTTTTACGGGCGGCATTGCGCGCGCTGATTTAGTTTGCATTTTTCGGGATAAAATGTAGCCTATGTCACTCTCAGGCACATAAACTATCTCCGTACAAAAAATCACGTCAATCTGTTGCTCCGTTGCTGCGTGAAATAAGGACAAACCAACAAACCAATAAACCAACAAATCAACAGACCAACAAGTATGTTTTTGCAGGTCTAAAAATCGAAACAGTATTTTATAATTACGAGTACCTAGTCAAGTCAACAAGTGATAGATAATTCCTGCATTAGAGGTAGTATAATCTCCTGTTTTATATAGGTTTAAAGGGGCACGCCCGCGATTGTCTGTCTGTCTGTCCGTCACGTCAATGGGGTTTCGTAATTCGTTACACGTTTGGGATTTAATAGCTGTTGTGATAATTGAATTTTAGCCAGTGGATGTTGAATGTATTTGAACAGTGCTTACATACCTAACGTTTAATTAATTTTCTGTCATCATCATCAAGTCATCAGTGTATCTTTATTTGAATATTTTAGTTATTTTCTGGATAAGTATTAGCAGATTTAGAAAACACGAGATTTATTTTTATGTATTTAATGGATTTACAATTTGCATACATACATTTATAATTAAGTATTAGTACCTATATTACTGTACATTTAATTTAATTAAATTTGATTGATACCTCTGCAGGTATTATTACAGATTTTAGTACTAGAAATAAAGTTATAAACATAACATAATTATCTATATTACTTAGCATTTAAATACGAGTGGCTATTTACCTAATTTCAATAGGTAGTAATAATTTGTACAAGTATTATTACAATCTTGAATATATTACTTAATTACGACCCTGATTTATTGTCTGCATGAAATTAATAGCTATGTATAGCATTTTAAGGCTGTTATTTTAATTAATGTAATTACATTCGAGCAATTTAATTTATTATTTCTAATTAACCGTGTAACATATTTATTATTATGAAGAGCATATTTTCAAGATCACTTAGTAGCTCTAAACACAATTAAGGGGTCATTGTCCCTTTTAACAAAGTGAAACGAACATTTTATTTAATGCATTTTGTCAATTAATTATCATAATAAACACAAATAAAATGTTATACATAATAAAGGACATACTTAAGAGTAGTTTCGCAGCCGGATTGTGATAAACCCGCCTTTTTCTAATTAATCGAAACAGAACACATTCAATTCAAAATTCACTCAATAGTTATTCAACAAAATCTTATTACCTATGTATTGTGTAAATCGCAGTTTCCATTGATGTCTGTAAATTAGAATTTCAAAAATATTGAATTTAAAAATTTTTTAAATTCTAATTTACAGAAACCAAAGAAAACCTTCCGATTGCAGCATATATAATACATAGGTAATATGGTTTTGTTAAATATTGAGTGAATGTTGAATTTAAGTGTTCTCTTTCGGTTAATTAGAAAAAGGCGGGTTTTTCACAATCCAGCTCCGAAACCGCTCTTAAGGCATTTATAGATATAAAACACTTACTTAACTGAAAAGTCAACTTCGCTTAATAGAAAAAAATCGCAAAATCAGCTCTAAAGAAATCTTAAAATGGCGTTATAGATAGGTATGTGTTTTAAAGCTATAAATCTCAAAATTCGCTAGAATTTTCTACATACATTACTGAAGACATAGGAGAAAGATATTGAATTACAAGTCCTAATAACCGCAAATACAAAATAGCTGAAGTCTTACGTCCAAGGTAGTTGATAAGAGCAGGATAAACAATTCAAAAACAAAAGCAAGAACAAAACCTATATTTTATTTTTAAAATAAAAACAAATGCATTCAAATAATTTTGAAAAATTACCTGCCTGATGCGGAAATCGAAGCGGACAAATGTGTAAAAAAAAAAAGGTAATCATGGGGACTTCCGACAGTAGCGAACTGTCGATGACTATTGAAGCAACCCACAATTGTGTCGATTGGTGCAACACGACTTAACTTATTTGACAGGACTAAAGTTAATTTGAGCGTTCTGTCTTTTTCTTTCTGTATCCAAAAGACAAAGACCGAACAGTCAAAACAAGGTTAGTCCTGTCAGATTAGTTAAGTTGTGTTGCGCCGAATCGACACCAATATGTTCCCCTAGGTACCAAAAACCGCTCAACTAAAGTAGTTTTCACTTCAAAAACAACCTGTATTTTTATGATACCGATCGAAAAGGTCAATCATAAGAACCAAATTTTTAATATCATTAATTCAAGGAAGATCATGAAATAATAACACAACTATTAAAAGTATCCTATAATTCAATTATTGTTAGAAGTAGAAAGACTTGAGTATTAAAAGTGCTTCGTCTTGGCCCATTGAATTTACAAGTTATTGTTAAAAATAAAACAATGGTTCCTTTTAGTTAAATTTGTTATGTTAAAAATGTTGTATAATATAAATACGCACAACGTACACATGTACGCAAGTGATGCGCTGCGTACACACCACTTGACCGAGTTGTTTGAAAGATCCCATTCATTGGTGTACCCAACATAAAAAAGTAATTTTGTAATAGTTTCAGCTTTAAGGGGAAGTTATTTTTAGACTGGCGTTCAAGGTAAGAAAATAAGGAACCCATTTAATTTCGTTTTGAATGTTTATCATACTTTTGCAATCTCAGAAACCAATATAGTAACAAGGAATAGTTGGCAAGGAATTAGATGACCTATTTAAAAACAAATGACGAATAGTAAATTAGCAAAAATTGTATGCATACTGAAGACTCGGTATGTATCAAGGTTCGATGACCTTTTTTATGAAATTATTTTTTTGTGCTCCCAACAAACGCAATCTCAGCCTCGAGTTTATTCTGCGAAATAAACAAAAAATGGTATCGAACCGTGCTACCGATCACTACCAAACCTTATATTAATGTCACTTTGTATTTTTATTTATTTATTTATTCTTATTGCACACAGAAAACTTAATTCTAAATTATATAATAAAAGTTATGTACAATGGCGTGCTTACCTCAATAATGAGATTTCTTCCAGCAAACCAAGGGTGATAAGGATATTTGAAATAAATAAGATATTCATATTGCGCACGATAATACTTTGTAATCCCCATCGGGGTGTCAGAAGTATTTTTGTGTGAACTATCTCTAGTATAACAGTCAACACTCTAGACACCGTCTTATCACCGATCATTTTAAGGCGATATGCGAAAAAAATACGGGTGTTTCTTTTCTGTGTGTATCATGAAAATTATAATCAGTTTCTGGTATATGCATTTTGACTATATAATCTAGGGATTTGATTTTGGAAAACATGTTTGGATAAACTTTCCTCGATAGAAGTAATTGTTGAAATGAGGTCTTCTAACACACTTTTTCTCTTCGTTTAACGAGTAGCAGCCATAGTACAGAACTTAAACATATTTTATTAGATGGGTTTCAACAATATCTAGATTTTTGATTTTGGAAATTTTGCTAGCTAGTTTAGTTTTTTTAATAAAAGCATCAACTCACATCATGCAATATTTTCCAACTGAACACAAAAGAGCGTCCAGCTGGCTTCAATATGTCGCGAAATGTCTGGTGTCGGCTCAACCGCCTAAGAACTGGAGGGGGCAACTGTGCTTACCTCTGGCATAAATGGGGTTGGTGTGAGTCAGTGGCTTGTGAATGTGGACATCCACAACAAACAATAACCCACATTGTCTTCCAGTGCCCCATTACGAGATATGATGGACCAGCCGAAGATTTCCTAAAACTTTGGAGCGAGGCTATTGAATATCTTAATAGTTGTAAATTTTAATATAGTCCTTAAACTGAGTAAAAAGTTAAAAACCAGTGTATAATGCCCTAAGATAAATAAATAAAAATATAAAACCAACTTTTTTCCCTTTTGCCCTGAATCCGCCCCTCTCGCACTGCGCGATTTTTCGCTTGGAGTGACAGTGACAAAATAAAATTCGAATAGCCTCTTAACGTCTTAACGTTATACCTATGTAAGTCTTAGGATCCAACTACATGCTGTTTAGATTGCAGGTTTACGTCTCAGTGCTTTCGTTCACCATCAATAAGTCTCGACATGCAGGATTCGAATTCCGAATTCACATTCTCAAGACATCCTACCAAATAGCTCGAGTGCTTTCATCCTTATGCTGCTTCTGGCCTCAGTACACAATGGGCCATGATAGCCCACGAAGTCGTCATTGTAACAAAGCTATATGCAATAGAGTTCATCTCCTTTACTCATATAGCTTTGTCCCCTTCATGACAATTTAATGCGCCATCATGGCCCTTCGTGTGCTGAGGCTTTAGAATATATCTAATTAACATTATATCATTGTAGTATACAAACGCAGAAAGAAAAGTAAATCTGGATGTGAGGACCTCTGAACCGGGAATCGAACCCGAGACCTCTCGCTTGCCGGGCGATTGCTCTAACCTCTGAGCTATCCAGGTCTCAACACAACTCGTGAATTTACCGATGTGCTTTCCCATATTTTAATTTATATCTCCTTGCGATAGATAAATCGCCAAGTGTTCAAACATAGAAATTTATTTCTATCATAGTTAATATATCTAATGTTTAGATAGAGAACTAACCCTTAAAAGTACTTGCGAATGTGTAGGTCGGTGTAGTGCACAAGTTATCGCTTTAATTAAAGTGCTCCGTGAGACGCGCGTTCCGTTCTCTATTCATTTTGTACCTCTTTAGAGATATTACGGAAAACCTCTTTACTTAGAAATATTTTGCAAAACAAGATGTTTCACTAGTGTGTGGAAGTGGCACAGTAACTTTACAGCAGGTCTATATTACCTGCACTAGCCTTTTGCCCGCGGCTCTGCTTGCAATTATTTAATCTTTACCCCGTTTTTATATCGTTGAAGATATATATTTATTTATTTTTCACTTTTTTTCATCTAATTAGTTTACTTATTACCCAATAATAAGATCAAAATCCAAAAACAAACATGCACCCGCTCCATAAAATGAAAATTTACGACATACCATAATTATATCCATAACTCCGGCATAAATAATTTTTGGTGTATTTGTACTGCATACGCTTCTCTAATTAAAATCAGTGAAATATATGTCAACTGCCATGGTGCATGCTGAAAACCAGCGCTGTTTGTAATTTTTGACATTTCACAGACAGCAATTGCTGAGCATGTATCCATTTGCCAAAACTGTATAAAGTATGTATAATAAATTATGTTATTGTAAAATGTTCTAAGTTATTTAAAGTTTACTTCTTTGTTTACCTTTTAATGTGTTTTGGCAATAAATTTCCATTTTCTTCCTTTCTTTTGGGCTTGGTGGTTTTCAACACCACTTACAGTAGAGCCACTGAGTGATGGCGCCTATGACGTTTAAATACTTACAAAGTATCGTAATTATTTATAAGCAAGTGTGAATAAAAAGATGTAATACTTCATTGTTGATAGTGATGTACTACTTGTTTCGGTTATTATTTTTCGATTTGAATGTTGAAAGCATAAATTCGTATACAAACAAAGAATTAAAAAAATAAAATAGTAAAATACTTTTTTCGATTTAGATATTTAAACATCTCTTGGGGGCCCCGGGGCACTACACCGCATAGCCCTCCGATAGCTACGCCACTGGTTTTGGCACATTTTCCTTTTGTATCATTATGTTGAATGTTGAATGACGTGTCTAATGTTGAGTAAACTCACGCTTGATTTTTATTTTTAACCGAAATTTAAAATGTACCTCATCACTAAATGCAGCTGTCATAAGTGCCATCACTCAGTGGCTCTACTTTAAATCCTATATGTTGAAGAGGGTCACTACGATTATAAGTAATGAAGAAAACCGCATCCAAATCCGTTAAGTGGTTCTCGAGCTAAAACGGAACAAACACACATACAGACAGATAGATAGATGAAAATTGTAAAAATTAAAGTTTTATATTATGGTTTTGGCCTCTGTAAAATAGTAATAAAAAATTTAAATTAATTTATTTGAACAAACTACATTAAGCCTTATAAACTACACATTATAAAATTATGAAGGCAGTTACACCGGTTTCATGTTGATATTAAATACTACGGATAATGTATAATAGTAATACGGAACGGCTGTCATTAATGTGCCTGCTTTACTAAACTGTACCGATGGCACCACTCTCCATCCATCCATCCATCAGCCTAGTTCGTCCACTGCTGGACTTTGCTACTCCTGGCGGTCATCCTGGACGAATTGCCCATACTCACACACGCTGGTCAGGCGGGTTGGTGAGCGCGATGCCGGAACCCTCGCACCAGTGACGCCGCTGCCCGTCACCACTCTGTTACATATAAGGCCCGGCTATTAGGGATGGATATACCATCATCCATCGGTCCCAGGCATGGTGGGCCTCCTGGTTTTTTGCCTGTGAGCTGTCCTCTTACTCTCCCCGGAATTACTTCGAGGGGGTCTCCAAGTAAGACACCACCTCCAAGTGCACTACTCTCATCGTCTTTAAACAGTTGATAGAGCCAAATAAAAATACTCTCAGATCAGTGCTATCTTTTTTTTGAAGGTAAGTTAGTTAATTATGTGTAACAGACATCCTTTATTTTCTTGGCGTGAAATAAAGTAATTTTTTTAATTAATTTATACTGTAAGGTGTGACTCCTTGATGGAACTTCATAATTAACTTAATTTTTTTAAGTTTTTGACTCTGTGGTGCATGGTGCAAGTCATAAAATTTAAAAAATTACAAAGATGCAAGGAGGTTTTGCTGTCCAAAAAAAACAATTATTTATAAGTAAGTAAGTAAATCGTTTATTTGTGAGAATTCGGGAATAAGTATGCGTGCTCTAGCAATAATTGAATGATGATAAACACCATTCTTTATTAAACTTATTTATTTTTTATATTTCCTCGCAAAATGCATTGAAAAATTTTGTAAGATACTTGAGCGTAAAAGGTTTTTATCCGAATGCGTGCCAATGAAATGCCAGCGTGCTCGCTGCGCTCGTGTTTTCAATTTGGCACTTATTCGTATAAAACCTTACTTTCCGCACGTGTATCTTAAATAACTATTATTAAACTACTATTTTAGTCCGTAAAGGATCCGCCTGCGCACACCGACAACCAGACATCCACACCATCCTACTCTCACTATATATTTTAGAGGGGGACGCCATCGACCACCATCGCCATCGCCAGCAACACATAAAAGGATCCCTGTCAGACAATGGAGACAAAAAAAAGTGTTAGTTTGCAGAAGATGATTTAATATCTGACCGCGACAAGAAATTACCTTTTCCTTTCACTCGTTCAAAGTTATTTTGTCTAGGTTTTCGTCTTCCTCTTTCCCCTCTATCTTTCCTTTCATAATGTTTTTCGTTTCGTGCTTTATTTATCTGTTATATTATCTTTATTTATCTGTTTTGTATGGTTGCGGTCAGAGTTTTCTTTTTCCTTAATTAATGTATGAACATTAAATTTGACGCTAAAGTCAAACTACCTGATACA
Organism: Ypsolopha sequella; assembly: GCA_934047225.1. Taxonomy (NCBI): domain Eukaryota; kingdom Metazoa; phylum Arthropoda; class Insecta; order Lepidoptera; family Ypsolophidae; genus Ypsolopha; species Ypsolopha sequella. Next base: position 1,375,828 of record OW204002.1, on the reverse strand, counting down.
CCTTACTTAAGAGTGGATTCTTTTTTATGTTTAATTTGTAAGTTACTGCTTACTTACGTAACTTTAAGCTTATAGCTTATACTTATAACCGACTTCAATAATTAATATTCATGGCCACTATCTCAACATTAACAACCATTCGTATATAACCCTTGATATCATCTTTTGATGAATTGAAATGTGAGTTTCAGTAGAACAAAGACGTGAAAGTTTGTAATAGAAGGGAATATCTCGCAGGAACCTCTTTAGTCGGAAAGTTCTGTGTGCGATATTGCAGAAGAGCCTTATTTCTCAAACAATAACTTTTGTAATCTTAATAAAAACACTTGTTTTATATTATGTACATGATTATTTACCATCTGTTATGTAAACACCACTATATTATTTACCATCTGTAATGTAAACATTACTATATTCTTTTTGATCCTTGATGATGTAACATAAGGTGAAACCGGTTTAGAGATATTAAAGTTTTATTAGTGTTTCAGCAAGTGCTGATAATTACAATTTTGCAGCACAAAAGTCAAGTAAATGATTATAATTATATTAGTTTAACTACCTAGTTGTATTTATTTCAAAACATACGACGTTTGATAAAAAACGTTTAATTTTAAAGTTTTCCAGATTGACTTCATTGATCACTTGATGCTTGTAATTCGACACTTTGTAGGACTTGTCATACAGATATATTTTTAATTAAACACATAATGTTCTATATTTACACTATTGAATTAATGTTTTTATCTTGGAAACCTAGATAATGCAACATCGTTTGGGCTATATAAATGTAAAAAAAATGAGTACTTACGGAAATGAGAAAACCTTTTCATGTATCCTTACTAGTTTTAAAAACCTAGGTCTTAATTTTTATTGTATTATATTTATCTTTTTCATTTGCTTGGTTTTGTTTATTTGTCACTGTGGGTTCCCATAATATGTGCCCAAAGTACGGTGATAGGGCTAACCACCCATCGCGGGCGTAATAATCGTATATGCGAAACTGTACGAGTGTGAACTGTTCAAAGTCCATATTCAGAAACATTTTTGACACCCCTCCTAGGATTTATCTTGTGACGATTATTTTTTACTAGAAACCGTATATAATGCTTGTAGGCTAACCCGGTCAGGCGTAGTTTTTAAACTCAAAGTGGAACATATTCAACAATACTAAAAAACAGTGTCCAACTGAAATGTCACACACCGCCCCCGCTCTCGCCTCCAACTCCTTGCGTTTGTGCGAATACCTTAACACGTTCGTCGTATTTAACTGTAATGTTTAAACTTGCAGCCGTTATTGCGTCCCGTACCAGTACCAGGCATTACGTACCAGTACCAAGTATTACGTATCGTGTTTCCGAAACTTTGGTACTTGGCAAACAATCTTTCCGCATGAATGAAACGTGAAGTTTGCGATTGTTCGTCTCGAGTCTGTAAACTGTACGACGTGTGCAGTGGACGGATGCTGTCAATAAATATAAAATCTAATTCAAAAGACGTTTTTTTTTTCAAACTTCATCGAAAATTGTACCGGTATTTTTTTCGCTGTCCTAGATTAACGTTTTAAATCTTGAAATTCTTGATTTTAAAACAGACAGACAAAAAGACACTGATAATACGATAAATATGCAAAATCCTTTTTTATTTTGTTATATGATACAATGCAAATTTATAGGGAATACGAATTCAATTGTATAATGCTTTACGTGATACTTTATGAAATTTTATATATTTTTTATTTTTTGTGTATATTGCTTTTGTGTTATGGACCATAGTTTTCTCAGTAAATAATTTAACAGTAAATAAAATAAAGGACGCGGTGGTGACCAAAAAAACATCATCATTGTATCCCCGAGGGGTCACCAGAAGTGTCTATAAATGTCAAAAAAACACTCTCTTTTCACCGACGATTTTAACGTTACAAAACGTTATAAAGGTGAACCTCGGCAAAAATATGCGCTTCATCGTCAGCAAGTGATATATCATTGATACAAATACTATGCAAATAAGTTCCAAAAAACTTATCTGGGGTAATAGTTCTGTGGATTCAATCCTGGGTAGGGTTGCCAGATGGTAACTGAAATGTCCTGGGTAGGGTTGCCAGATGGTAACCAAATGTCCTGGGTAGGGTTGCTAGATGGTAACCAAATGTCCTGGGTAGGGTTGCCAGATGGTAACTGATATGTCCTGGGTAGGGTTGCCAGATGGTAACCAAATGTCCTGGGTAGGGTTGCCAGATGGTAACTGAAATGTCCTGGGTAAGGTTGCAAGATGGTAACTAAATGTCCTGGGTAGGGTTGCCAGATGGTAACCAAATGTTCTAGGTAGGGTTGCCAGATGGTAACCAAATGTCCTGGGTAGGGTTGCTAGATGGTAACCAAATGTCCTGGGTAGGGTTGCCAGATGGTAACCAAATGTCCTGGGTAGGGTTGCTAGATGGTAACCAAATGTCCTGGGTAGGGTTGCCAGATGGTAACCAAATGTCCTGGGTAGGGTTGCCAGATGGTAACTGAAATGTCCTGGGTAGGGTTGCCAGATGGTAACCAAATGTCCTGGGTAGGGTTGCTAGATGGTAACCAAATGTTCTGGGTAGGGTTGCCAGATGGTAACCAAATGTCCTGGGTAGGGTTGCCAGATGGTAACCAAATGTCCTGGGTAATGTTGCCAGATGGTAATCAAATGTCCTCCTTTTTCACAAATAATCCTCCTGTCCTCCCTTACCTATAGAATGTTCTCATTTTTCAAAATTTCAAAATGCGGCTAGAACTGAAAAATATATACAAAACTAGGAAAAAATTGTTTGGTCCTTTAATTCACGAATGTTCTCCTTTTTCTAAAATCCTTCTTTATTTCCTCTTTCTATGTAAACTGCTCTCTTTTTCCGTTTTTATTTACCCGAATAGTACCAAACGGAACCCTATTACTAAGCCTCTGTCGCTGCTGCTGTCCGTCCGTCCGTTTGTCCGTCTGTCTGTCACAAGGTCTACAGCTTCAGCCGTTATAGGTAGCAACTCGAAATGTTCATATAATACGAGTTACTATGGCTTTCATCACGGCAAATAACCAAATTTAGAAAAAAAATGAATTCCAATTGGATTTTTGTACAAAAAACAAGGAAAAAGTAGAATTTTTTCAAAATTTGTTTGTTTCAGATCTATCTTAAAGACATAAATTAAATAGGACCGTCGTCCACGTGAGTGTTTTCTTATTTATAAGATTGTGCCTGGAGATTATGATATGATTATGCGCACATGATTTGTGAACTTAAGAGGATGGCATACCCTAGCAACTTTTTTATTATCCGTCCAGCACAATAAGTCTAATGGCAAAGACTTTACTTGCTTTTAATAAAGGCGATTATATGTTGGCTCTTTGGCCTCTTTTTCTTGGACGCGTAATACTAGTGATCACGTAGCGAAACAACAAATTGGCGTGTTTTTAGCTAATACTGAAATATTTTGTAGGGAAAAAGTTATTGGATTTAGGTAAAATCCCTTCATATTTCTGTTGCCTGTTTTATAAAAAAAAATCAAGTTGATCTCTTAACCGCATTTTTGAAACGAACGAACCAAAAAAAAGAGGGTGAAAACATTTTTTTTTTTGACAAAAGTAAAAATCTTAATACATTGTTTATAGGTGGAATCCCTAGATAAAAGATCGATAAATTAAAAATATTTTCTTTAATATGAGGAGAGACCTAGTTTCTTCCAATGAACCCTTGAAAACCTGGTGTTGTTGATGTTCTAGCGTCAGGTGTCCACTTAAATAACAACTTCTGCCGAGCCAAGTAGGTAGGAGGCGTTTAGGAGTTATGCCAGTTTGAAAACTGTAAAGTATTATGTACTTGATTGTCTAAAAAGTCTATTATATATCATAATATGCCAATCATTAGATTGGCAGTAGAGTTAGCAGGAAGCGTGCGCAGGATCAGAAGGTTTAAGTAGGAGAGTTTTGACCAAAAAGTGACGCTGAAGTGAATGTTTGATAAAAACTCATTAAGAAGCGATTGATCCCGTCTTAGGATAATTGGCAGTATAATTTTAAATAGCTAATACTAAATTCCAGAAAATATACACAAAGCGTGTGCAGGATCAAATGTTTTTTAATTAAAAATTTTTGACCAATAAAATATGCTTACATGATTATTTCATAAAAAACACATTCAGGAGTACTTGATTGTCTAAAAAGTCTATTTTAGGATGATTGGACGTATAATTTTGAACAGCTTAGACTAAATTCCAGAGGATTTATAAGAAGCATGTGCAGAACCAGAGGTTTTTTAGTATGTAAGTTTGTACCAAAAAAATATGTTTATGTGATTGTTTCATGAAAAAACATTCAGGAGTAGTTAATTGTCTAAAAATTATTTCTAAGAAAACTTTGCAGTAAAAATTTGAACAGCTTGCATTAAATTCTAGAGTATTTACAGGAAGCATGTGCAGGATCAGAGGTATAAAGTAGGAGAGTTATGATAGTGATACTTTTTGAATTTTTTAAACTGGCATAACTCCCAAATGCTTCCTACTTGGCTCGGCAGAAGTTGATATTTAAGTTCACCAATCATATGCGCTAATCATATTATAAACTCCAGACACAATCTTATACATAATAAAACACCCGGACGACAACACGGTTCAAAAATGTTCAAATGTTCAAATTTGATCACATTGTACTTACTATGAAGTAAAATATCAAATAATAAAATTAAGGTTCCATACCCACAGGATGCCGAATGTTTCTCAGGCGGTACCATTTTAGCGGCTGGTTTTTCGTCTCCTTGATGTTGCTATAACGGTTTCTATGTTGCTATAACGGTATTTAGTGCTTTTATTTTTTATTATTTTCTTTTTACTCTGGAAACAAACGGTCGATTACAGAATTTTATAACTAACTTATATTCTAATTGACCTATAGTTCCAAAGCTTAACTAAGTAAATTATTACAAATAGCAAAATAAAATCGCACGAACTAATTTACGTACAATAAGTTAAAAATGGTAGGTACTTACAAATAATTTTTGATATTCTATAAGTATACAACTCATTGTTTTAATTTCAATTTAAATTTTCTGTTGTTATACTATTACAAAAGAGGTCAATGTTTGTTGTTGGTACGTAACAACTCGTGCGCGAGTCAGACTCGCGGTTCAGCGAATTATTCTATGTCAACATTTACGAAGTACCAGCGGTGCTACCAAAGCTGCAAGTAAATAAAATAAAGAAAGCTATGAAAAAAACTTCGTCAAAGACGCCCAATATGGCTGAGTTTCTCAAATCTCGTTCAAATGATCACCAGCTTCATTTGTATTCGGTCGGCCATTGCTATCGCAACTTTGTTTCCAAAATATGGAGTAAAGTTTGTGCATAAATCACCGGCGGCCTGCTGATGGTAGTTTAAGCAGCTCGCTGCGGGGTGCTTTGGCTTTTGAAGGCTATTTACTTAGTACGGCCCTGTACTAATATTGCAAAAGCTAAATTGGCTGTGTTTTTAATTACTATTTTTCAATTACAATGAATTTCTTGAATTAAAACAACCTTTACAGTAGTTTCACTATTTATTTATGTTTTCTCCGAACTGGTTTCGGATTTTACAGCATTTTCAAGGAAGATGTTAATTTAAATGAATTTTATAGATTTTAGTTCCAGGTTCTAAATGACGTAAACGATGATAATATTGACAGAAATAGAATTGAGTAAATTCGAAAATTATGTCATACAAAAATTTACCCGAAAAATGGGGAATTTTCTATATTTTTTTATAGCTGTTACATTTTAACTATAAAATATTATGTTTATTTACTTAATGTCAGTTTAAATGTCAAACTAGTTGTAATAAGCGTATACGTCAAGTTAGTTAAGATATGTAATAATTTAAATTGTCAAAAGGATTTAATTGAAATAATGAAGCAGTGGCTAACTTCTAACTGCTGATTTAAAATGCTGTCCTAGTTTTTATGTGTTTCAAGTTTCACTAAATGCCGATAACCGCAAGTATACAATTTGTCATAATTAATTTCTTACTTGTTCTCTGTTCATGAACACCTTTAATTTAGATCCACTTATCAAATTTAATTTATTTTTTATCGCACAACAATTGAAACACGACCTTCGAAAAACTACAATTGGCTTTAGAGGATAGCGGGAGCCAAAGTCAATTTTATTCCCATGGGAGTTTGCGCTTTCTCTCTTCTTATTGGTCCGCGTTCGTGCTACTGATAAATTAACGTAATTTAACCAAAGAGGTCGAACGCATAATTTATGAAGAAATTGCTGGCCGGTTAGGCACCAGCGGCAATATGTACTGAAAGAAAATATATACATTATGTGTGTGTATTCTATTTTCTTTTTTCTCAGAAAATTTCATAGTCTTCGCTAAGTTATTGCAAATAAAAATTAAAATGAGTTCGAGTAGTGATAGTGATAATATATTAACTCGTGAAGACAAAGTAAATGATGCAGCTAATGTGGTGCAACAATTATTACCACAAAATACCACGTACTCACAGCTTTTTCTTTTTCTCGTAGGTAGTGATGAAAAAATTGTTGTGTATCATTTGGGGCCAAGATATTTTGTCGGCGGCGTATATACGAGTAGAATTCAAAATAACGCCCTCGTCGTACAAAATATTACTTGGGCCCCTTGTAACACAAATAACAATACTCTAATTCTTTATCGCACGTTATACTCCAAATGCTTGGCAGAGGGTTAGGCCAAAAAAAGAGCAACATTTTGATCTTTACGTTTTCATCGTATCGCTTTCATACGCTTCCTTATCGCTAACGCTTCATACCTCGATTCATAGTACGGAGTGGAGATTTATGCAATATAGACGTGCGGGCGGTAAGTATACGGAATAACTCATTGGTGCATGTTTGTCCAGTAGGATTTGAACCCAGGTGCCAGATTTAGAGTCCTATGGACTAAACCACCGCGAGCCGTTCAGAATTAGGGTGATAAAAACCAATTAACCAGAGGCAATTTTATAAAAACATATCGAAGAGATATAGGCTTTACTTGAAAAATAAACCGTATAAATACTATTAACCTAAGATGCCCATCATATCATCAGACCGGCCCGGCCCGCCACCACCACCGCCTACAGCAAAACGACTTTATTAAGACGTAAACAAATGTAACAAATAAAAAGGCTCATATTTCAGATATTAGAATATTGATAGCAATAAAAGGTCATCGCTCGATCGATTCCTTAGGGTTGTCAGCTACTCGTTCAGGGTTGCTACTCTATTATTAAGAGTCATGAATAAAAATATTGTGTGCCCTCACGCAAAATAACGAACGCTCTGAGGGCTGTGGGCGTCCTGTGGTGCACTGGAAGCTAAAATAGTTACTATCCAGGACTGCGTTTATAAACTTAGGGTCACGAAACTGGATCTGATGCCGGCTCTGTCACAAGCGTTGATAAATTAATTCGCTATCCTGCTGTTAGTGTTAGTACCTGACGAAATTGTTAATTTATGAACGCCATTCTGTAACATTGGAACGATATCTAAAATAAAACAAAGTAACCACAGTGGTAAGTAATCAGAATCTACCCTAAAATTGGTTAAAATTATCCTACGGGAATTATCTAATCTATCTTAGGTTTAATCTTACAAATAAATGTTTTTCATTGATTTTATTTGACACTTCAGTAAATTAGGAACAAACATTTATTTGCATGAGTATACGTAGAACATTTCATTCATTTTAATTTAAGAGCTGCGCTCTTGTCAGTGGAGTCATCTCCATTCACTTCTGCACTCCCCCTTTTCTGTACCTTCTTGATACGATACGACATTTACTTTCTCTTTCACCTGATCTATGAATGTTCTTCTAGGCCTTCCTCTCTTTCTTTTCTCCTCCACTTTTCCTTCAATTATATTTTTGATAAAATTGTCGTGTCAGATGTCCCAAGATCTTTCCCCATAATATATTAAACTACGGTCATCATAAAAACTTGCTTTTCGTTTATAATCTGCAGGACGTCTTCCTTGTTCTTCTTTTCCATCCAACTTATTATTTCCATACTTTGGAAATACCACCTTTCAAAAGCTTCCAGTCTTTGTCTGTCACGTTTTGTAATGGTTCACCTTTCACATCCATATAGAGGAAAGCTCCAGACCTACACTTTTATAAGACGTTTCTGAATATGCCACAATATGTAGGTTTTGACAATGTGCTTTTTGATGTTAAAGGCTTTCTTTGCAATCGCTATTTTAGTGACTGTGTCTGGTGTACATCTGGAGTCGTTGGTAATTAGACTTAATAAGTATCTGAATTGTTTTACATATTCTATTGCATACATATTTGCATTTAATTTTATTACTTAATGTTGTTATTTAATGTTATAGTTTTTGATGTTTTTAAAGTTGTATTTTTATTTATTATATTACTTTCTAAACCAATTTCTTGAAATATTTAATTACATTTCGCCACTGCTGACGGTCCTCCTGGAAGAAGAGCCCATACTCACATCAGTCACTGGGCAGGCGGGTTGGTGAGCGCGGTGCCGAAACTCTCGCACCAATGACGCCCCTGCCCATCACCAGTCTGTTTTATAAAAAGGCCGGCAATTTGGGATAGGTAAACCGCCTGCCTGCTCTTACTCTCCCCCAAAAACTTCGGGGGGGGGGGTTTGCGAGTAAGATGGTGGTACTTCCATAGTCAAGCTCTAAATCTATATCTTCTACTAATTCTTCTAACTGATTTGAACTTTCTGCAAGTGCTGCAATATCATCAGCAAAACAAATGAACTGAATTTTTGCTCCATTGAACTTGCCACTCCCTTTTCCTGACTCCACTAGTTTTCTGACTGCACACGCTATGAAGATGTTAAAAATAAGAGGTGAAAATAGACAACTTTGTCTTACTCTGGTCTTGGTCTTGATTTCATACGAGATCATTTACCCGGCCTCAGAGGAGTCAGAGTCACCTTCTCTGTCACCCACTGAAGTAATTTCCATCTAGTACGTCCCGATTGCGGGGCTGGACCCTCCTCACTTTAGTAGACTGGAGTGAGACGGTGACTAAGTTCGGTTGGGGACCCAGTTTGCGGGGTATAACGCAAATCCTTTGGGTTACGGGTGAAGATTTCAACGGCAGTGATGACGAAGAAAATGAGTTTTTGTACCTCGGATCTAGGGGAAAAGGCAAAACCAAAACCCTGGTGTCAAGCAGCAGTATCACTAGTAGCGATTAGAGGCCGAAGAAATATTTTCCGAATAGGCCTTTGACTATATATCACTAGGCAAGTAACATAGGCTGTGGAACTGCGGTGTGGAAAACAAATGGGGAAACTACCACACAATATTCCCTATTATTTATTTTTTATTTATTTATTTAGGTTACAAACAGTCGTTACATATGAAATTTTTACAAAAAGAAATTAACTCAAACAGACCTAAAGAACCCTTATGAAGTTATGGATATTATGGAGTCATGAAGATGGGAAATAAAGAGAGTAACGTTCTTGGCAACGGGTTTCCACGATGTAACGTGTTGTGGCGGTCAGAGTCCGGCAGTGTCAGGAGCAAGGCTGACTCAGTCGTCAGCCTGCAAAATCCTTTCAAAATTGGATACGTAGAACAATAATTAAGAAATGTTTTGCGCCCAATATATTTCTATCAAAGATCACTTTTTCTTCGCTAAATTTATAAAGACAATTTATAATCGAACATTTTCCACCAAATTCGTAACTGCAACGCGGTTGAATTAAGTTTGCACCTCGCACTATGACGTCATTACGGAGCTCCCCTACACTAGCACTCCAGCGAGGTGCAAACTTAGCTCAACCAGGTTGCAAATCTTTGTCCTAGACAACATATCTCATAGCTTCCTCTACCGAACGACCTTAACAATAATTTGAGTTTCTTCCACGTCGGTGCGAGCGCGTAATGGTAATTGGTAGGGTGTGGCCAGGAAAACACAGTTTATACCTACATGTACTGTACTCTACATGTTCTAGTTTGTTCTTACATGAACTGTACTATACTTTTGCCGAATATTTATTGTTTAACATATTGTTATTTTATTGCGCTATTATTGATTTAAGGGCAATCTCCACAGAGATAAGCAACAACCGGCCCCTTTTTTTTACGACTACTATCTCTATTTGTCTGTACTTAAAATAAATTAAGTTTGTGTGCACTTATGTCCAAGTGTTTCGAAATGGAAACACTGTGCCCCAAAAGACAATGATCTTAGATTGGGGTTCAAAATTTAAATAATTTTTTACGTAAAACTTTTTCGATCATTAAAGATTTGTATTTTATACCCAGAGCTAACAGACAACGCAGATCGGACACAAAACGTGCCAGTAGGTGTTTTGAACCTGTGACCTCGGGATCAGTAAGCAAAAATATTGTGAACCGCTGTGGGAAGGCTGCAGGTTCTAGTTTGGTGGTTGTTGACGATATAATACCCTCTCCAACCCCTCGCCTCTCCTTCGTCGTGTGGAAGTTGATGTACTATCAGAGACGAACCCGCAAGCCCACTGTTTGCCCAAATTCTAATGGTAATAACATCGAAGTAATAAATTCCAAATTTAGGTCATTTATCGCTACTTTTACCATCAAAACATAGGTGAAAAATGGTCTGCGAAGTTTTACCATCAAAACATAGGTGAAAAATGGTCTGCGAAGTTTTACCATCAAAACATAGGTGAAAAATGGTCTGCGAAGTTTTACCATCAAAACATAGGTGAAAAATGGTCTGCGAAGTTTTACCATCAAAACATAGGTGAAAAATGGTCTGCGAAGTTTTACCATCAAAACATAGGTGAAAAATGGTCTGCGAAGTTTTACCATCAAAACATAGGTGAAAAATGGTCTGCGAAGTTTTCCGCGATATTACACTAGTACATGTACAATTGTGTGCAGTTCAAGCAACCTATTTTTTACGATTTTAGCCGTTAAGGGCCTTACTAATGCCAAATGGGTACTTTCTAAAGCCTACTCCTCGTTTATGGCCAAACCAAAAATAATGAAAAAATGTATTATGAATAATCAACTCTTAGACAACATATGCAACATTTTTCTTTTTCATACCACCAAAACTTCCACATGAATTTTTTTTTACTAAATGGTGTTTTTTGACCTCAAATTCCCTACTGCTCCTGATTGGCTTGGCCGATTGAATTCATCTATGCTTTGATAAATAGATAAACTTTATAGCTATAAACATAACATAAGATTATTCAATCGAGTAATCACGTCCAAGTGAAAAGTATAATTTTCTCCTATTTCGCCCTCTCAAGGACGCAGCGAGCGTCGTAACAGCCACTATGCATTGCGCGCTGATATAAACGTTATTTCAATGTCGTTTCCGTTGATATTTGTAGTGACAAATATCGAGCTGCTGATTTGGCGATGCTAGCGTAAAAAGGACTGCTTTTGGGGTATATGTTGGCATGCAGGCGACTAAACTGTTTATTTAAAAAACTGTTCCAAAAAAAAATAACGTCTGTAATCGACTGTTTTCTCTTTAAGCGTTATATGTTGATTTATAAAAGAGGTAGGATAAATGTTGATTCAAATAAACAGAATGTTTTCAGTACAGTAAACATAAAAAGGATGTAAATTCACAACATGCAAAGCCTGAAAGATGGTACAACGTATGTATTCACCTTCCATAATAAAGCAATAACAAACAAACTTTACTGGTATTTTTATTAAAACGAATACGATCATCCCCTTTTTATTTTGGTATAATAATTATTTTTACCATTAAGATTATAATATTTATTTATATTTAGGTTTTATATATATTTATTATATTTTTTATTATTAATTCCTATCCAATCCAATCCATCAGCAAATATCAGTCCACTGCTGGACATAGGCCTCTCCAAGAGCACGCCACATGTTTCTATCCTCGGCCATCCTCATTCAGCCACTACCGGCAATCTGTTTTAGATCGTCAGTCCAGCGAGCTGGCGGGCATCCTTATTATTATTTATATATTTATATTTATATATATTTAAAAACACGTTTAGAGAGATATATTTCGAACTTTATTGTTCGGCATCAGTCTTGTAAATCCAATTTTTATATAAGATTTTTTTCACAAGACTGATGCCGAACGATAAAGTTCGAAATATATCTCTTTAAATGTGTTTATATATATATATATAAATATAAATAATAATAAAAAATATAATAAATATATATAAAACCTAAATATATATAAATATATTTTGGGAGGAGCCTAGTTTCCACTACACAAGGAAACTTTCTGTGGGAACTAGAGTTTTAATCATTTAGGTAACTTATTTTGAAATAAAGAAATTTTCATTTTCAATTTTCATTTTCATTATAATCTTAATAACGACAAATAAGTCTTTACTCTTTAATTTTTATTTTTACCATTGCAATTTAAAAAGGGGCTATCGGTTTACCGATAAGAGTGAATGAAACGCTCTTTCCCCATAGATATCATAATACTATTGTTCTAGTACACAAGATCTGTGGGATGTAGGCTTGAAACGACGTCAAAAATTCCGTACCCATTCGAGTTTTACTAAAGACTGGAAAGAGGCTAAAAAATAAATCTAATTTAAAAAGAAGAAGATTAACAAAATGGTGTTGGTTTGTGCATGGCCGAATCGATTGTAATTTTTCTACTAACGAATGAAATTTTGAACATAAGCAAAATTCAATAATCCGGAAACGTGATTGTATAAATCAAACATGCGGTCATACATTTTTTTATTTTTTATTTTTATATAGATCTTTTTAATCCCAATTACACAATACACATATAGCCACTAGCGAAAGCCAATTGGCTTATCTCTAAGACTGCACAATGGATGTCGTCGTGTGACTTACCATTCGTAAGTATAGATTCCCTCATCAAATTGAGTTACTTTCTAATTAAACGGATAAATTATGTAACCAAAGACCAATAAATACCCCGATTTATTTTAGGAACGATTCATGATGTGTATTTTGATTAATACGTACCTAGATAGAAATCCAAAAAACTGGTTTCTCATACGTCTTGTTTATTTGCAAAGTGCTGTCTGTCTTTTTCGATAAAGCGATATCTATTTTTATCTTATTTTAAATGTAGTCTTACAAATTGCATCTCTTAACGTTTCAGTGACAATACTTTAATGAAGAATGTGTGGATGTCTGTTTGTCGGTGTGCGCGGGCGGATCCTTGTCGGACTAAAATAGTTGTTTAATTTATTGACGTCAGAAAAATGTTTACGTGGTATTCTTACTTGTGAAAATAAAGTTCATTATTTCATTGCAGAAAATGCATTTTTAATATTGTATAATAAGTAATATTCCCTAGTAGTAATACCTAATTATTACGAATATAGTATAGTGAAAGTCGAGGGTTCAAATTTAACATTACATTACTAGTGTTGTGGACGCCGAGCCAAGCGACACCTGACGGCGATTTGAGGCAACAGAGACCCATCGCGGCGGCATTACCGTCGAGACACGCGAAACAGTTTTTGTATTTTATAGCCTCGAATAATTAGTTTAGAATAAGTAAATATATGTAGTTTGATTAGGAATAACATTTAGAACAATCACAATACATTATATTATGTCTAGCTGTAAGAATAAAAGAGTTATATCGATTTTTGTAACTGCAACTCCAAGAGAGGGACGCAGAGATATGTGAGATAGAGATAGCAATAAAGAGTAGTGCCGTGTGCAAAACGGCAGATATAAAAGGCGGACCGATCCCGCAGCAAATTCATTCCGAAAAATACAGTCCTACTATAAACATCGAAGAGTTGTTTCAATTATCGACGAGTCCACTACAGTTTTGGCCCTTCGAGCCGGATTGGAAGCTCTGAACCACGAAATTGGAAGACCTCGACCCACTGCTCCCGGCCAGCTGTTCATCTGCTACCCATCGTCCGATCACGATGGTCATTACCCGGAGCCAGGGTGATGCTGCAGAACTGGAGGAACAGAGGCGCCTAGAGGAACAAAGGCGCCGGGAAGAGGAACGTCTGGAACAGGAGCGCCTGGAACTGGAGCGCATCGAACAGGAACGACTCCGAAGGCTGGAACGAGACCCTCCGGCGTCACCTTCAGCTGCGAACACAGCCCCTGGCGTCACCATGGAGCCAGGGCCGTCCATACGACCACGATCAAGGTCGCCAGCGCACTCGCACCGCTCACATAGATCCACTACGAGCATGACTGCGAGGTTACGATTGGCAGAACTGGAGGCAGCTGAAAAATTCACGGAACTGAAAAGGAAGGAGCTAGCACTGGAGGCCGAGTTGATCCAGAAGCGACTGGCTGTACAAATCGCAAGCATCCACGAAGAAGAGAGCGTGCATGACGAGCCCCTGTCAACTAACTTTCACAAAGTTGACGACTGGCTGCGCACGAACCCGATGAACATACGGGGGGAGCGCATGGATACCCTGACCACTTCACGCACTGAACGAGAGAGGGCTACTACAGAAAAGCCACGTGAAGAACGAAGAGCACGCTTCGCATCACCTCCAACCAGAACAGATGGAGCCATTGAACAGTTAGCAGTTGCAATCGAGAAGATGTCGAGACCCAGACCACCTTACGTCAGCGAGCTACCGTCATTCTCCGGAGCTCCAGATGAGTGGCTGCCATTCCAAGCTGCTATGAGAGACGCCACTACTCTCTATAGTCTGTCAGCCGCTGAGAACTTACAGCGACTGAGATCCTGCCTGAAGGGAGATGCACGCAACGCAGTAGCTGCACTATTACACAGCCACCAATCCCGACATCATTATGAAGACGCTAGAACAGAGCTTCGGCAGACCAGAGATCATCATAGATAAAGCAATGGAAGAACTCAAGAGGTTGCCAAAGCTGGGATCATCAGCTGCAGAACTCAATACCTTCGCGGTCAAAATCCAGAACACCGTCTGCGTCTTGAAGAACATCGATAAGAGGGGCTACCTATATAACCCTCTGCTAGCCCGGGAGGTGTTAGAGAAGCTCAGCCCACACATCAAGTCACGCTGGTGCGACTACGCCTGCGAACAAGAAGGGACTTCAGATCCAGAGATCGTCACGCTTTCACACTTCCTGATGCGTGAGGCAGACATAGCCCTACGATTCACATATACGCCGGCGTCCGCTATCACTTCTACAGCCGCTATGAAGAAAGAACAGAAACCCATAGCAGCAACCAATAAGAAGAGAGCAAGCGCAGTCTACGCCACCAACGAACCAGAGCAAGTCAATCAATCTGAACAGATTGACTTGTGCCCCAGCTGCGACAAGAACCATGCACTACACCAGTGCCCGACCTATAAGGCACTGAGTGTGGCACAGCGATGGGACCTGGTCAAAGAGAAGAAAATCTGCTTCCGTTGTATTGAGAAGAAGCACCGACGCTTTCACTGCAAAGCAAAGCCGTGTGGCGTTAACCAATGCCGCCGCCCACATCACGCTACGCTACATGAGGAACAAAGGCAACCTGCTGCACCACCTGCATCACCAGCGCAGAACAACACGGAGGCAGTCCTGTCGGTAGCATCCCTACACGCTACCGGCCCCAAGGCTGTACTCCTGAAGATGTGTCCAGTGGTTATCTCCGGACCACTTGGAGAAGTACCAACTTACGCGCTGCTAGACGAGGGTGCGACCATAACCCTGATCGATGAAGAACTAGCAAGGAACATCGGCGCAGAAGGTCCTACTCAGCCGTTGAACTTACACGGCGTCAACATGTCGCGACGTAACGAGCAGAGCAAGACCGTCACAGTACATCTCAGAGGAAAGAGAGAGAAAACACAACACACAGTTCGAGCACGAACTATTCGAGACCTGAGGCTTCACCAGCAGTCCCTACCGAAGAAACTGCTGGACCACGACCACCTGCGAGACCTGCTGCAGGAGGAGATCAGCTACGAACTAGCTCGCCCAGGCATCCTAATTGGCACCGACCATTGGGAAATGATCGTGACCAGAGAGCTGCGGATTGGCGCCCCCGATCAGCCAGCCGCATCTAGAACACAGCTCGGCTGGGTGGTACACGGAACCGTGCCACGCAGCTTGATCTATCACACTGAGGAGAGCGTGCTTCATGTATACGCACCCGATCAGCGCCTACATGAGAACAGACAGCACGACGAGCACCTACATGAACTTGTTGAGGCGCACTTCCGCATCGACGCGCTCGGGGTCGCTCTCAAAGACCATGTGAGCGACAAGAACAAGCGAGCAATGAACATCGTCGAGAACACTATGAAGAGGATCGACGGCGGCTATGAAGTCGGGCTGCCATGGAAACATGACAATGTAGTCATGCCTTCAAGCTATGAGACAACGTTGCGCCGTCTCAAGGGCATAGAACGCAAGATGGATGCTGACCCGAGCTTCGCCAGAGAATACTCGACACAAATCGAGAACTTGCTGACCAAGGGCTACGCAGTACCATGTGACGGCACAGAACAACAAAGCACTGTTTGTTGGTACCTGCCTCACTTCGCAGTACAGAATCCGAACAAGCCCGGCAAGAAGAGGCTCGTGTTTGACGCAGCGCACCGATCACGAGGTGTTAGCTTGAACGACCAACTGCTGGAGGGACCAGACCTGCTGCTCTCACTGCAAGGGATTCTCTTCCGCTTTAGAGAGAAACCGATCGCAGTCACGGCGGACATTCGAGAAATGTTCTTACAAGTGAAGATCCGCCCGGAAGACCAGCCAGCCCAGCAGTTTCTATGGAGGGGCCAAGAACGAGTCAAGCCACCCGGCCATTTCAAGATGACGAGCATGATCTTTGGCGCGGCCAGCTCCCCCTTCATGGCTCATAGTGTGCGCAATCATAACGCACACGCGCACGCACAGACACATCCGCGCGCTCTGGTGGCTATAACAAAGAGCCACTACATGGACGATCTGGTGGACAGCTACGATGATGAAGAGGAAGCCCGATGTACCATCCGAGAACTCAGGGAGGTACACGCGGTCGCTGGCTTCGAATTACGAAGTTGGAACGCCAATAACATGAACGTGCTACGAGATGTACCAGAGGAACTGCGAGCGACCACGCCCACCCAACTGGGAGCTGGGGGCCCTGAGAGCAAGATCCTTGGGCTCTGCTGGAATCCCGAAGAAGATGAACTCGGTTTCAACACCACAATGAACCGAGTCCCAGCCCAGGTGCGCGCCCAGATCCGAGCGCCAACAAAGAGGGAAGCTCTCAGCGCGGTGATGTCTATATATGACCCGCTGGGATTACTCAGCCAGTACACAATTCGGGCGAAGATAGTACTCCAGAGTCTTTGGCGTCTCCAAATATCATGGGACGAACCGATCCCAGCAGAGGAAGCAGAACTCCTCGCGGTGTGGCTGCAGCAACTCAGCAACGTCACCCGGCTACGCTTGCACCGAAGCTACGCACTAGAAGGCCACAAGCACGTTGAACTACACGTGCTATGCGATGCTAGCGAACAGGCGTACGCGACGGTGGCCTACTGGAGGGCCACGTACCACGACGGCAGCGTGAAGACTGCTTTGGTCGCTGCCAAAGCTAAGGTGGCACCAAGACGCGCACAGAGCATCCCACGGCTTGAACTCCAAGCGGCGGTTATTGGCGCGAGGCTTGCCGACGTCATCAAGCGGGAACACCGCGTTGAGATCCAGAGAACCGCCTACTGGACCGACTCCTCAACTGTGGTCCACTGGGTTCGCAACGACGCACGGCGGTACACTCCTTTCGTCGCACACCGGCTGGGGGAAATCGCAGAACTCACACACAAGATGGAGTGGCGATGGCTGCCTACAGATCATAACGTAGCCGACGACGCGACACGAAACTATCATACGCCAATCACTAGAGGCGATCGCTGGTTTCAAGGGCCCAGCTTCTTACAAGAGCCCGAGGAACAATGGCCTACCGAACGAGTTCTCAACGAAGATAATGAAGAAGTTCTTCACACGAGCGAAGAGAACGAGCGTCAAGATGACTGGCTGCCCGACCCCTCCCGATTCTCGAAGTACGAGATACTGGTGCGAGCAACCGCACGCGTACTGGCTTTCACGGATATCTGTCGACGCCGAGCAGCACGTGTTGAACATAGACACGTGGAACGCGCCGAACGAGCTCTGATGAGGCGCGCCCAAGAAGACAGCTTTGGAGCCGAGATAAAGAGAATCAAGTCGGCCCGCCCAATCCCTAGGGCGAGCCGTCTATACAAGTTGGATCCAGTGATGGAAGACAACCTTCTACGAGTACGAGGTCGCATCGGAGCATCGAACGTGCCCCAAGAGATGAAGCGACCAATTATTTTGGACGGAAGACACCCCATCACCAAACTCCTAGTACTGAGAGAACACAGTACTGCCGGTCACGCCAACAGGGAGCGCGTGACGAACGATTTGAGACAGCGGTATTGGATAATACACCTGCGACCGACAGTACGTGCCATCGAACGCAACTGTGCTCTCTGCATAGTACGAAGAGCGAAACCAAGAACACCGGCGACCGGAGACCTGCCGCCCGCCCGCCTTGACCCGTTCCACCGACCATTCACAAACTGTGGCGTGGATTATTTCGGGCCTATGATTGTCAAGGTGGGGCGACGCCATGAGAAAAGGTGGGGTGCCCTCTTTACGTGCCTCACCACTCGCGCCATACACTTGGAGATCGCCGCTTCACTCTCCACGGACTCTGCACTGATGGCGCTACGAAGGATGGCTGCTCGCCGTGGCTGGCCTCGGATGATGTACTCTGACAACGCTACAAACTTCCGAGGGTCAGACCAGGAGCTGAAGACCGCCTACGCTGAATGGGCACCCGCCCTAAGAGAAGAGGGGATGCTGCATCGCATGGAATGGCGCTTCATCGCTCCAGGGGCTCCGAACCAAGGAGGCTGCTGGGAAAGAATGGTGCGCTCGGTGAAGACTGCGCTCCGTGCGACGCTACGAGAGAAGGCGCCCCGCGAGGAAATCCTTCAGACACTGATGACAGAGGCTGAGTTTTCGATCAACGCCCGGCCCCTGACCCACGTGAGTGTGAGCCCACACGATCCTGAGGCGCTCACACCCAACCACCTTCTTCTGGGATCTTCGATGGGCCTGCCAACCACTGGCCCCTGTGATGAGGCTGACCGACGAGCATGGAGAGCTAGCCAGGCGCTTGCTGACAACTTCTGGCGGCGCTGGATACGAGAGTATCTCCCAGTACTGGTCCCGCGTGGAGAGCCCACAAGCACCAGAAGACAGCTGCAGGTTGGCGACATCGTGGTGGTGGTCGACCACACGCTGCCCAGAAACGTCTGGCCCCTTGGGAGGATCGAGCGCATCTACACTGGACCAGACGGCGGTGTTCGAGTGGCTGACGTAAAGACGAAAACGGGCATCTTCAGACGTCCAGTCAGCAAGCTCGCCGTCCTCATGGAAGAAGAGACTACGCGAGGCTGCGTCGAGGGGAGAGCTGTTGTGGACGCCGAGCCAAGCGACACCTGACGGCGATTTGAGGCAACAGAGACCCATCGCGGCGGCATTACCGTCGAGACACGCGAAACAGTTTTTGTATTTTATAGCCTCGAATAATTAGTTTAGAATAAGTAAATATATGTAATTTGATTAGGAATAACATTTAGAACAATCACAATACATTATATTATGTCTAGCTGTAAGAATAAAAGAGTTATATCGATTTTTGTAACTGCAACTCCAAGAGAGGGACGCAGAGATATGTGAGATAGAGATAGCAATAAAGAGTAGTGCCGTGTGCAAAACGGCAGATATAAAAGGCGGACCGATCCCGCAGCAAATTCATTCCGAAAAATACAGTCCTACTATAAACATCGAAGAGTTGTTTCAATTATCGACGAGTCCACTACAACTAGCCAAATGTAAACAATTGCAAGATGGTACTAGAATTGTATTTACACTCGTAGATGGTAAAGGTTAAAAGAGATAAAATAACACTAGTTAAATAAATAGTTACGCAAGTAAACTAACTAGCGTTATAGTTATACCTATCTTTTGTTTACAAACCAGACAAAAACATAAATAAAAATAAAATTTCGTAGCGAATCATAAATAAACACAGTAGGTATTAGAGATAATCATAGTCTGAACAAATTGTCATGTTCCACTTCCACGCCAGCGCGGCCCGGGAACAATTATCGCTAATTTCAAAATGGCGCCCAAATATCTGTCAATCTTTGTCACAGTGCCCGAGTAAAGCTGTGATTAGAGGCTAAAAAATTACTACATACCGCACCATTTCATTTTTCATCTCGTTTAACAAAAGTAGACCCTGCTTCAAGGGAATTAAGTTGAAGGTGGTGCGTGAGTAAAGTTGTTTTTATTTAACACGAAAGGGGCGGGTGACCGTCAAAGTTTATAGCCTGACCAAATGGATCGGGCAAAATTTTATTTTTAACTTTATGAAGAATAAGTCGCAATGTACATATATTGTCGAGTATACATCGTATAAAATATAAATATTCCGGCAGCATAACGCGACAACCTTTGAAATTTCGTTTTACAACCCACCTAAAAACACAAAACGCAATTTCTAAAAAAAAAAAAAATTAAATAGTTTTCTAAGCCCCGGAATTAATTCTGCATTGTAAAATTTCAGCTGAAATAATAGACAAAATAAGATAAATAAGATATCCAATTTTCGTTATTGTTTGGACTTTAAAATAAATAAAATAACATTTATTTTATCGATCTTTCCTACATTCAAAGGAGACGGTCAGTTCCCCATAAGCAAAATGCCTTAAGAGAGTACACAAATATATTGTGGTCAATGATAAAGAACAAAATCAAAATAACACGGCTAGACTATTCATTTAAAACGGACACCATCTTTTAATAACTTTTTATGATAAATCGTTTTTATTTTGAGGTTATTTTCATATGGCATTGCGAAAATAAACTTAAGCGCGTTTGAAATGTTCATAGTTGTAACAATGTTTCACGATGATTCTGATATATTTAAAAGGGTATGCCTCAGAATAAGGTTCTGAGGGGTATGCTCGAATGTCAGTCGTAATGTAATCTCTATCAAAATTCAGAAGAAAAGCATGAATCGTGAAATAAAAAGCTAAGACTCCTGATTGCGTCACGCATGACTCTTATCAAAGCACGCTGGAAGCGTAGTTTGTGGACTACTTGGTAGATGGCGCGCGCTTTCGTTTCGTTCGGTGTTCGCTCTCATGACCGGCTGCGGCGTTAAGTACTTATTTATTTTAATATCTGTGTCCGTGTTATTATAAAAGTGAAACTAGCTACGAATAAATCTAACAAAAATTATAGTATAAATTTATTTCATGTACGCGATTAAGGCGGATTCTGACTGTCTCCAATTAATGTGCCTGCATAGATAATTATGTTAGGGTAATCTTTATTGTTTTTGTATACTTCCTCCTCTAAATTGGAATGTTGTCGATGTCTGGTAGTGGATATGTGGGAAAATCTTTTGGACTAAAATACTAGTAGTTTTTGGACGTGAGAAAAATGTTTACTTGGTATTCTTACTTTTGAAAAAAAAAGTTTATTATTCATTATAACATTTCTGATACTTAAACTGTGTAGTGAGCTCTTTCAGAAATAATACTTTTGATTGTTAAGTTATTGATTATTTGGAGTGCAAATTCCTTCAATGACCAACATTTTTCGGTCAGGGTATACGACTAACAAACATAATTTGAAAATTTCTAAATTCGTGGGTGTGTTATATTCGTAGCAAACGTGATTACTACTTAAATAGTCAGAAATGACTTTATAAACGTGTTGTTTTTTTATACGCTTCAGTAACATTTTAGTGAAGTGGCTCGGAAATAATTTCAAGACCAATTTAGGTAAGAGTACATGAATGTTGGTATTATATACAACGTGTAACAGAAAGGTGTAACCATATTTGGAAAGCTTATTCAGTCAATGGTATAGAACAACTTTTACTATGGAGCCAAGCCTGAAATCTCAAAAAACAATCTTCCCTTCCATACATTTCGGCCGAGCGGCATTGCATTTTTCAATCAAACAGTAAAATTTTTTTTTCGAGATACAGTTTTTGTTCCATAGTAAAAAATGTTATATACCATTGACTGAATAAGCTCTTCAAATATGGTTACACCTTTCTGTTACACGTTGTATAACTAAAAAGTATTAATTCGTTGTGGCCGTCGTCTTTTTTTTTATTTACTTATTCAACTAACAACGGCCACAAGTTGTCCGAAATATGTTTCGAAACGAAATAATACTTTTTTATTTATATATTACCTGTATAATCTATTTAAAGTAATAAAAGGCCAAAGGAAAGGCTTAAAATATTCTTTTCAATGCAAGTGCTCGTAAAGGCCCACTTTTTATGCATCAAAACCGAACAAAAAGTCGATTATTTTGCCCTAGGGCTTTATTATTATTATTTTTTTTAATTTATTTACAATGGTTGGCTAACCTGCGGCCTTTCCTGTGTACCATAGACGTTATACTTTTTTTACACCGTTTAACGGCTATGGATACAGTCCTTTTGAGCCAATTATAATTTAAAGTTCACAAGATTATATTTGTTTTCATTTCCTCACACTATGCATTGAAAAATGTAGTATGATACACGGGCGTAAAAGCAATAAATTACTCGGTTACCTCGTGTTTTAAATCGTCCTCGTAATTTATTCCTTTTCGCCCTAGTAGCATAAACTACTATTATTCAATTATTATATAAAACTGAAGTTATAATAACATCGTAAAGCCTGGTTTAGATTTTTTACCAATACATACATACATATACCCACCCCTGTCTCCCAGAGACTCCACTTCTTTCGCTTCTTCCACATCCATCTAGTCATACAAGCTCTTCTACTCCGGGTACTTTTGATTTGACATTGCCCTTCTTCAATTTGGTCGGTATACGATACGTCCTTCTAAGGCGGCCCGGTCGAGCTTTACCTTCAATTGTGCACCATTTTCGTCCATGTCCACCACCGAAGCATTCCTTTTCTACATCTTCTTTCTTTCAATTCATCTTCTATTTCCTGTAAACCAGGAGGAACGCACTTCCACTGCATTCACTTACCGATGCAGCAGCATTTACCGATACCTTCTCCACTAACCAACGCTAGGTATATATTGAGTTACTAATATATTATGGTCTGAAATATTTTTTTCTATTCTATTCTATTGTGATAATACTAAATTGAATTTTTATATTTTCGTACCTCATCATGAAAAAACTAAATCATGAAGGCACGTAAGTAATTAAGTTGACAGGGGTCACCAGTGACAACCCATCTCGACGGATAGTAATAATCATCGGTGAAACGTGGGTGTACCAGACTGTGACTTGCATTTAACAGTCCACACCTCTAAAACCTCGGGAATTTATGTCATGATGATGAATGTTTCATATTATTTATACATTTTTGTCAGTTCTGTATGAAAGCAAAATATATTTGGTCGCTCTATTAGAAGTAGGTTAAATTATAATAAATAATGTCCACTCCTTAACAATTATAATTAAGTTTTCAAAATATAAGTTAAAGTTACTAAGTAATAATTATAGTTTAAGTTTAAGAGACACGCTCTTGTGTCACTTACAAGTATAAAATAATTTAATTTATACTTGTTACTTCTTAATATTCAATGATTATACAATAAAGCTTTTTCTAAATCTTTTTTGTAATGGTTTTTGAGAAGCAATTACTTTTAGTTAATTTCCAAATAGCGCCAACTATAAGCGTTGAAGGGTCAGGTGTAATTTTTTTTTTTATAATGTTTAGTGACAAGACATGTTTTTTTTTATATAATTTATTTTTTAGTCTTAAAATAACTTTAACTAAATAATTCTGCAGATAAATATGTACCTGTCTTAGAAAACAAACTATAGTCAACGTCCCAGTAAAAAGTTTATCTTTTACAACAATGAAAGTATTGTCAAAATCGGTTTAGTAGTTATAAAAAACCATATCCTTAAGGAACTGCCCGGCCTATCTAACTATAGCCTATCTATGTTAATATATGCATAGGTATATGTATTTGTTTTCCTTACAAATTTCATCCTATCATAATCTCTGTTATTAGCACCAGGCTCCCAACTAACACTGAAAGTATAAATTTATTCGCTTCCATTTCCTTGTTAGTTGAAAAAATAAGCTACTCCTGACATAACGAACTGTTGTATTAAACATAACGAACTGTTATGTTAAACATGAGTCATATGATTCTACCGCCCCAAAAACAAAGTAACCAATTAGTAGCACATGATAGAAATACCTTCCTAATTGGGAGCTACGCAATATATTTTTCTAGAATCAATGTACCAAGCACTTCGGATGAGTGATTTATAAAGATACTTATCAATTCCTTCAGCTTTGTCTGCGTAAAGAAAAAAACATATTTTTTTTCATGCTGCTTGTTGAACGCTAGACTCTATGGTAGCTGCATTATCCATACCAGGGTTGGTTTTCTGAAATTATTACATTTTGTAAAGTGGAGCAGCATTCTTTCTCTGGTCCGGTCTGGGACGGACTGGTCCCGGACGTTTATTTTACAATATTACATTACAAACTAGGTGCCGCCAACTTAAGTTGAAGTGGCAGTGGACTGGCCATATCTGTCGCCAACGTGATAACCGTTGGGGCCGTAAGGCATTGGAATGGAGACCACGTACAGCAAAGCCCAGCGTAGGCCGCCCTCGTGCCCGCTGGACTGACGATCTGAAGAACGTTGTGGGTGGCGGCTGGATGAGGATGACTGAGGACCGCCAAGAGTGGCGTAATGTTGGGGAGGCCTATGTCCAGCAGTGGACGAATACGGGCTGATGGATGGATGGATAGGTGCCACCCGCAGCTTTGCCAGCGTTGATTTTTGTTTTTGAAGCTAAAAAATAGTAAATGTCAAAGTCAAATTACTCTCTTAAGAGGTAGAGGACCTGCCAATGAAAGTCGTGTCAAAATTGATTCAGCCGTTTCGGAGATTAGCCCGGACAAACAAATAGACAAAAATAAGAAAATGAATTTTTTGTGTTTTGTTAACGTCCAAGTAACAATATTTTATGAGCTTAAGGAAAAGTCTTTATTCTTAAATCACGGACAGTCACTTCTGTTTAATTGATTTGTATATGGATTGACAAATAAACTGCCTTTTCCTTTATTTAGATCTACCAACTATGTTTGACAATAAATCCATTACAGTAATTAAGCTGGCTTAAAATGCAAACTAACTTGATTTTAGTTTTAGTTAGTTCTTCCATCCTTACGTAAAAGATTATTTATTAAAGACTATGAATTCCCTATAAAAAAATTGCTTTATTCATTAGCAAATTTTATTATTTGTATGATCGATGGTTATATCGACGAAATAAAATAAACATGTACTTATAAAATTATTTTATTATTGTTACTTTGCACTTATAGTATATCTCGGTAAAAAAAGCAGCAAAAACTTTGAAACACGTACATAATTAGGCTAATTTAATGAATATAGACCCACCGTATAAAATAACCAACTCTTCTCCATATTTTACTTCGGGCCATATTTTTTACTTTTTTACTTTTTTGACCAGGGTCCATTTTGTAATATATGTAATAGACTGGTTTGTATTCCCTGAGCACGTATCTATAGGTACATACGAGTATAATATATTTAACAATGTTTTAATATTTTATAGTTTTTTTTTTAGTTGGTAGAGCTGATGCCGGGCTCGACTGTGGAGTTACCACCATCTTACTTGGAGACCCCCTCGAAGTAGTTTGAGGGAGAGTAAGAGGGTAGAGTATTGCTCACAGGCAAAAAACCAGGGGGCCCACCATACCTGAGGCCGATGGATGGCGTTATATCCATCCCTAATAGCCGGGCCTCATATGGAACAGACTGGTGACGGGCAGCGGCGTCACTGATGCGAGGGTTCCGGCACCGCGCTCACCTACCCGCCTGCCCAGCGTGTGTGAGTATGGGCAACTCTTCCAGGATGACCGCCGGGTGCGGCAAAGTCCTGGAAAGGCTATGTACAGCAGTGGACGAACTAGGCTGATGGATGGATGGATATTTAACAATATTCGTATATTGTGTGTAAGTTTACACACTATAATATGATTGAGTGCTTTAGAAGGCATTGAAGGTAGAAGCCAAGATATTGGAAATATACTGATAATGAAGAAGGTCTTTGATTTCTTCAAAAATGTTTATAGTCCTTAGTATTCTAATTACTACGTGGAAAAGGTTATGCTTTTATCCGGTGTATCGACACTTATACTTAATTGAAAAGAGCTATCAAACATAAATATTGTATAACAATATACATAATTTCCTTTTGTATTAATTCACTAAAACTAAAATACAAAACACGCAATACTTGTAATAAATCAACAACTATTATAATACGTATGTTTCACTTATACTCGACAGCGCCATTATTTTGATTAACTTTACTCCCTGGATCTAGCTCCACTAAAAATGTCGTGTTGTTTACGCAATTATAGCGCTTACTGCAAGACAATAAGGACTTTAGTCAGGGAGAGTAAGTACGACGCAATGTATAAGCTGATTTCAGAATAGAGCATGAGAATGAGAATGACGTAACGAGCTAAGAGCTGGACATTTTATTACGAAATAAAATTCGAATAAATAAAAGAAAAATACAACTCGCAAACTCTTCACAAAATATCCGAAACAATAGAGACTATAAACTTTAAATTTGGCAAGTATAGGTTCCTTTTACAACGATATATACAGCTGCAAAGTTTTTTTTGTAATACAGTTGTTCGTGTTAGCAACTGCTACAGCACGGGCAAAAGGCGAGTTAAAGGTTTTTACGAAATAATTATATGTTTTAAATAAATGTTTACTTAAAGCTGATAGTTATAAAACTGGTTCTAGAATGATCCTAAAAGAATAAAAAGAAACTGTATATTCATTTAGGTAAAAATACAGAGTGTAAATAGCTTGCAATAATTGCCTTTGTGTTGAAAAACCGTAAAAAAACTAAAGTGGGCCGAAATATATCTCGAGAATATCTAATTTATTATGTTTACTGTGTGTATCAGTATTTAATTAAATGAAAACTTTATTATAGCTAAATATAAATATTTATTTCACGTTAATAAACTACAGCTACTGCACTACAATCATGTTGTCAAACATTTTACAATAGACAATAACATTGTTAGCTCCTATTCAAAATCACTGCATTACAAAATCAAAGATGTGAAGTAGCGGATAGTTTCCAACACGGAAAGAAAATGGGTCGTCGGTCGGTACAGCTATATACGGCACGTGACATGTCGCAATGACTCGGTGACTAGCATTCGGGTGTCGTCATATTTTGTTGAGAGGACTGCTGCGGGCATAGCATAGTGTTTAATCGCGCGCGACGCCACTAGTTGAATCACAAGTGCGAGGAGCGTGACGTACTGTTTACGGTGGCTCCGTCGGAAAAATTAGCAACTCGATTCGTGGTGGTTGAAATTTCGAACAAAACCATATTAAAATAAAGTTCTTATCATCTCGCACTGCAACATGGCTGTTACGTCAGTCGCTGCGGCTGACAAGTGCGAAAATAGTGTGTTTTTAATTTATTTTATCTAAAATAAAATGAATTTCCAAGAACTGAGAAAATCATATAATTTAATATTATTTTGTGTAGAAGTTTATTAATTTTTATACTGTTTCCATAAAAACTGTAGCACTTATATTGTTACAAGTGGACAAAAATCGAGAAATAAGGGTAAACTTAGAATTTTCTTGCTTCACTTCTGTACATTCAAATAAAATTCAGGAAAAACCACATTACTATTTGTATCATGTAGATTACTGTGTATTTTTCTTATATTAAAAAATGCTATAGTTACCGGATAAAATGGTTACAAAGTTACTCCATTCAAGGTCGTTGGCGTTGGGAGAACCCTAAATCGCAAAAACATCATCAATTATTTAAATCACAAGTGCAAGGAGAGTATAAATTCAAACAAATATATTTTGTTATTATTACCTTTGTATGGCATTTAATTATTTATAGATATGGAGCATGTAAATAATAAAAACAATTAATACACGATATATTTCGACTCCTACTGTGGAGTCGTCATCAGTCGAATTGTGATTAATGACGACTCCACAGTAGGAGTCGAAATATATCGTGTATTAATTGTTTTTATTATTTATATGCTCCATATCTATAAATAATTAAGTGCAAGGAGAGTGACACGATGTTTTTTTGCGATTAAACAGTATGTCACGCTCCTCGCACTTGTGATTCAACTAAATGGCATCGCGCGCGATTAAACACTGTGCTACGAGACCTGGAGTTTACTAAAACCACGACCTATTTTGTTTATATTTTTCTTCGTTGCTCTAAGAAAATTGTTATCTTTGTCCGTGGCGAATACAAGTTGGTTTCACTATAGAGTATTATCAAAGGCTATGAGTAAAGATATTTTAGTATTGTCGGCCCTATTTTGGTAATTTTAATAAAATTACTAACGATACTTACGGCACAGGTCAAGCTATCGATTTTAAAATGAATTAATTTGATTATCCTATGTTAAGTACGTAATCAACTTACAAATGTTTAACATATAATCAGTCGCAATGATCAAATCAAGTAATATATAGTTTATTTTTGGAGCCATTCCGCGCCCCCCTTGGGTCACTTTTCGCCCCTCAAGTTGGGGAGCGCGGCCCACTGGTTGGGATGCTCTGGATTAAAGCTTTTACTCAACGGGTCGGACCCATCATTATTATTTAAATGCTGACAAATTTCTTACAAATGGAGTTCAATATTTTAGGTTTACACGATTACTATCAACATAATTTTGGGTACGGGACTTTTTCTAATTTTTAGCAAATTTACGGAATGAAATTTTCTAAAATAAGAATGTACGTATAAAAAAACACGTGGTGTACTTTTAATAACCTTTTAAGCAAATTTTCTCTGAAAAATAATTACTTATATTAATGATAACAATCACCTTATCCATTAGAACTGAATTCAGTTAGAAAGATTTCTTATGAAATTTTCGACGTATCCTCATTATGTATAAATATTTCTTGAAATCAAAATACACAAATGTTTGGAAATGGATCGCTTTCCTTTTGAAAAAGTATCATTTTTGCCCTAGGGAAAAAATAAATGTATGGGAATCCATTTACGCCTTAATCTAGGGGTAAAGTATTTTCATATATTTTGTTAGAGAATGCCTCCCGCCAGTACTAGATATCATGGCATCCACGTGTTGATTTAATATCGCAATCGTTCAATAATTTATTGTCTACAAACTACATATTAATTTAATTATTCATACATTTTTATACGTCATAAATTCTAATTGATAAATTTACAGTTTTATGATAACATTTATTTTCGCGCCCTCAACAATGACGCCAGCAACAATGACGCCAGCAACAATGACGTCACTGGAGATCCGTTCTTATAAAGTGATTCAATTGTGATAGATATAACTAAATAAAATAAAAAAAATGTTATTGTAATGATTTTACAAGATGATAATCGTAATAAATGATGCTCATTAGCTTATCAAATGTGATTAAGTCATAGTCATGGTAGCGGTGAAAAAGCTGTGTGGCCGCTTTTTCAAACGTACTGTTCCCAACAAATTTGTATGGGGAAACTTTTTTAATTGCCTAACATTGTTTGAGAAAAGCATATACCTATAATATCCCTCGGTGGAAACGGGTATTACCTGACTCGTATTGTATCAAAAGCGGGAGTATTATATTCCTTGATCAAAAGCCTCGGCCTGCTAATTCACTCTTCAGGTAATACTCGTAAAATGCACTATTGTGAATTTCTTACTCATGAAAACAAAATCCGCATTATTTCTTTAAATAAATCCATACGTACAAAATTCTGAAATCCTATTAAAATAACCAGCTATGAAGCTTTTAATTTAAATCCCTGAAGCAGACAGGTACTGTGCTGAAAAGATTATTGTATTTATTCACAATACATGCCTGTTACCTATTAAAATTACTCGGAACCTGATATTGCTCTCAATACTCCGTACGTTGCAATATTCTGTGAAAGCAAAATTTTCACAAAAAACGCTCTACCCGAGCTGCAAAATAATTAAAGATACTACACGCAATTTTTTGGCCAAATTAAAAACGCAGCACAAGGCAAAACTTCCTTCTAAATGGACTGAAATAAAATTTTCCTATAAAAAACATCTTGATACTTAAATTATATATTAAAAGGGTAGTAAAGATACATTTCGGTTTAACCACATTATTACAAAAATTATATAACTTACTAGTGTGTAAGTGTAAAAGGTTACTTTAGTTTCTACGGGAAATGAAGGTCATTGTTTCCCGCCACGATTTACTTTTTTTAATTTGTAGCAGGCAACCAAGAATTACAAAAAGTTTCATACAGTTGTGTAGAAATTTTACAAAAAGTCACTGTCTGTGCAAAATAAAGATTGTACATCTACAGTTAAATTAAGAAACTTACACAGATAGGGTGTCGGATCTTGGCAGTCACTGCCCGGCGGTCCGACCCAGCGGTCCGACCCAGCGGTCTGACCCGGCGCGGCAGCGGCGACCCAGGGTCGCCGCGCACTGCTCTCTATGGACTTGTATGACAAGATTCGAACGCTACCTTTACTCACCACTTGATACAAGCAACAAGACACTTTCATTTATTTATTACTAGTGTAGGTAAAAGAAAACCAGATTATTTACATCGCATGACGTGATGTAGTGTCATTTCCTTCGTGTTTTATACGAATCCCTTTCTACTAAATGAAATAATCTTCTATCAATAAAATGAAATAATTAAAAACACGGCTGCCGTTACAAAAAGTAAACAAAAAGATCAAAACAAGTTGTATTTGTTATTACGTACAAGATATTGCAGAGATACTTCATTTGACATACTATGTCAAAATCATTGCGTCATTCATCCAGACGAGAAAAAAAGATTTCCATCCCAACTGCGTATGACAAACAAACACGTTTTATGATGTATTTTTTGTTGGTATGAATTTTTACTGCAGTCGAGTGACAGTTTTGTTTAAACCACATATTTTAGTAGTCACATTTCGAAATCGGTCCAAGCATTTAGAAGTTGTGGTGGAATAAGAAACGCACAAACATACACACATACAAACTTACTTACATACATACATGAACCATGAAAACATAACACTCTTTTTGCGGGCAGTCGTGTAAAAAATACTCTCAATTCAAGTGCGAAGTTTCAATAGTTCATTGTAGCCCCGACAACAGAATTCGACTACTAATCGAAAGCCAGACGTCGCGTATATTTTTTGATCGAAGTATTTTGTATTTCAATATATATTTCAATAAACGTTAACGTAGAATGACGTAGAATAACGTAGAATTCAGGCCCTTTTCTTTGTCCGACATTAGTCACAATGAAGTTAATAAAATAAAAAATAGAAATATGTAACCTAAATCAAAACTAACAAAAAAAAAACAAATTGCCCGTGCTTTCATATAATCAGACCATGCATATATAAGAATACTTCTTCCAGACCGCCAATGCACAGCAGTGTACAATGAGAACTGTTGCCATGTTAACTGTGGCACGTTAAGCTATGGTTCCATATTTGTGTCCGAAGTACGGCAATAGCAGTAGCACTCACACACTCACGAAAAGTACGCGTGGGGATTGTTTCTATACTCAGAATCACCTCTGATACCCCCTCTGGGGATTCATGTCGTGACGGTGTATATATATCTCGTAGCCTGATCGTAAAATTTACCATATCATGATTTGATTAGCCCATATCATGAATTCTGGTAAGGACTACAGAGAACGCCTCGCTCCGCTCCGCTTTGCTCGGCTCTCGAAATTATGATCACAAGCAACCTAACACGCTCATCGTCGCACCTTTTTTGGCTTTATTTTTTGAAAGACTCGTAAATTTCAGACTACGACATATGTATTTTTATAAAGATTTACCAGGTTGTGAGTTTGAAGAACCCAGTATCTGTGAACGAAGCTACGCGTCCGTGGAACCAATCGCGTTGCAGATTTTAATCGCATTAAAGCGAGTCGTTGACGTAATTCAATTAATCTATGGCAGGCGTCGGCAACCGGCGGCCCGCGGGCCGCATGCGGCCCGTGAACCGCTTTGGTAGGGCCCGCAACTACTTCATGATAATTATATTGGTAGTACATATTTGTGTGAGCAGCTTCAGCAGATATTTCCATTCTGAACGATCCAAAATGCAAGCATTGTTTGCGGTTAAAGAATGCACAATTAGACGCAATACTGCGCATTTCTACATTTAAAATGCAAGCGAAATACGAAAACTTGTATGTCAAATGCAGCCGCAAGAATCACATTATATTATTTTAATAATTAATACTTACAATGTTTAAAATATGATATTTATTTAAATGCAAAAATGAGATGCGGCCCTTGCTGATCCCCTGGTAACATTTATGGCCCTCCTCTAGCATTAAGTTGCCGACCCCTGATCTATGGCGTCGGATGAACCTGCTGGCTAACGCGAACCGGCTGTGCTAGTGTGAACTAGCCTTTATGATTGTTTTAGAGCATTGCTTCACATTTCAGCTCTTTGGTTTGCTCAGCTAAGGGTTGGGGGGTTTGGGCCTTCTGACCTCATATAGTTTTTTTTTTTCACTGTAACGTACAACAATACTTTTTTATATTATATAAGGTATATAAAATAAAATATATATCTTGATAAAAGAGTTTTTGAATACTTACCTTTGCATTCTATTTCAATTTGT
Organism: Ypsolopha sequella; assembly: GCA_934047225.1. Classification (NCBI taxonomy): domain Eukaryota; kingdom Metazoa; phylum Arthropoda; class Insecta; order Lepidoptera; family Ypsolophidae; genus Ypsolopha; species Ypsolopha sequella. The sequence goes on along the minus strand of OW204002.1, from coordinate 1,343,164 downwards.
TAAAATTGTGGCAGCTATAGACGTCTCTAGCACTCGTAGAACAAATTGTGACAGCTCTAGACGTCGCTAGTACTCGTAGAACAAATTGTGGCAGCTCTAGACGTCGCTAGTACTCGTAGAACAAATTTTCCAAATTTTTATAACCAACATCTTATAAATAAAATAATCAATTCTATGATTGTTTTGTTTTATTTATTGCCTATAAAGTAACTTGGATTAACAGACATTAGTTTCTTTTTCTATAAAATCAAACATATTTTTAAACCAATATCTACGAATTATGTAATATGAAATTTGATGAATTATTTCTAAATATGTTCATAAATGGTGACGAAATGGAAATTCCCAAAAGCAGCTTCTGTTACCGCAAAATAATTAAATTTCAATTTATCGAGAACCTATTAAATTTGGTGCAAATCAAAACATTAATTAATGCTGTATTACAGGAACCTTTTGTGTATTGTCATCTCGTATTTCCCCAGCCTACGTCTCTGGGAGACACGTGAGTTTAATTCCTCATTTTCTGATCAATTTAATTATGATTTTGTGATTACATGTTTCGTTCATTATTGTTACATAAATCCCCGAGGGGGTGTCAGAGGTGTTCCGAGTGTGAACTGTGAAATACAAGATATAGTCCACACTCGGTACACCCGCGTTTCACTGACGATTATTACGTCCAACTTGATGGATAGTAAGCCCTATCGCCATTCTTTGGGCTAAAATACACGCTTTTTAGGGCATGCAGGTTTCCTCACGATGTTTTCCTTCACCGTTCAGCAAGTGTTGGGTAAATAAATAAATACAAATACCATGCACATCAATTCCAAAAAACCCATTGGCTAGCCCGATCGAGGATCGAACCTGGTTCTCAAGATCGAGAGGCCAGCGTGTTACCGCCTGAGCTACCGCCGCTAATTAAAGTAACCTAGCCACGATTTGGACTGCGATGTCTACTGTCTTACTATTGCTTTAGTGATAATGAGTGTTTAGTTTAGATAGTTAAAAGTATTAACAATACCTACAATATGTGTTGCTTAACTAAATTTTTCTTTACAAATGTTGTTTCGTATATTTTTGTATTAAAAATTAAGGCGTATAAAACAGACTCACTGCTTCCAAATTCAATTCCAATCAAAAGCGGCGCTTTTAAAATTTAGATATTTGTCAGCAATAAATATTTTATCCAAAAAGGAATGAAACTAGGTACTACTTTTATGCAATGCGAAAATGAATAAATCATCGTTACATTTAGGTAACTAATATAGTTTGCATTGACAAAAATACACGTATTGCTTGCTAAAATAAAACGTATTTATCTCCAAAGATGTTTATTTTTATTTTCATGTTGGTGTCGACACACCGCTACGATATTAACCAGGGGATGTTGGAGGGGTTTACAAGTATAGACATGAAGTGCAAATTACAATACACAGTCATACACCCACATTTCACCGACGATTATTACGTTCCAACGTTGATGGGTGGTGAGACTTATCGCCGTACTTCGGGCACAAAAAATGACCCACAACTAAAACCACCTGACTTTGAGCCTTTTAAATAGTAGGCACTACCCTCAACAATTTCCTCATTGCCAAAGGTAAAGTTGGTAGAAAATACTAAATGTACGATAATTTATGCTGTGCAATATTTTATTAATATTTTATTAAATATTATTTTAATAATATAATGATTAAAATTATAATTATAATTATTATACTAAAATTATAATTAATTAAAAATATAATTATAATTTTATTTAATATTTTATTAATGCAATATTATTATTGAGCACCCCATTGAATCTTTAATAGTAGTTTATGCTACAAGGGCGAAAAGGAAAAAATTACGAGGACGATTTAAAACACGCGTAGCGAGTGTTTTAAACGTAACCGAGTAATTTATTGCTCTTACGCCCGTGTGTCATACTACGTTTTTCAATGCATAGTGTGAGGAAATAAAACAAATATAATCAAAGAAAACAATTTAATTATTAAAGTTGAAAATTACATTGTTACAATTTTAATGTTGTAAACTTTAAATCATGATTGGCTCAAAAATTGGTATCCAGAGCCGTTAAGCAGTGGAAAAAAAAGTATAACATTTATGGTACACAGGAAAGGTTGCAAGTTAGCCAACTTCTCGTAAATAAATAAAAAAATAATAATAAAGCCCTAGGGCAAAATAATCGACTTTCTGTTCGGTTTTGATGCATAAAAAGTGGACCTTTACGAGAACATGCATTGAAAAAATATATGTTTATAGTCAGATTGTTGTAATTCAGATAATTAAAGGTCCGTCTACTTGTCAACTACTTCAAATAACCACTTCACATTGCGTAACATTTGTAGTTGGTCTATACGTAAGATATTATTACCGCAATAAGTGGTCTACTATCGTAAGTTGACAACTTATCTGACAAAATTACTAACTAAACTAAATCTTATTGCATACAAGATAAGATTCTCGCGATGCAGAAAACTGACTGAAGTTTCTTTTATTTTTATTTCAGGTTTGTTTAAACAATTGGCCTATTCTTTGTTTCATCAATATTTACGATTTGAATAGCTTTCCTTAGCCGTTTCTGGGATACAAATATTAAAATAAGCACGTATATCCTTTATTAAATGAAAAAAAGTGATGTCTTTCATTCGACCTTCAGTGACGTCATCATCACACATTTCAGTACGAGAAAATATATTTCTTGAACGCAGAACGCTTTTTAAGTCTGACAAGGATTCAACCGTCACTTCATGTAAAATAAAAAAATACTTATAAAATACTTATAAATACGGTTTCAAAGCACGAAAATATTTATTACTGAAATTACATACCTAAATTGATCTATTTATTCCGAAAAGCAGACAAAAATTGCACATTGAAGTTGAAAAAACGACCGAATTTCAAATTTTCTTTTATACAAAAATATTAGTATGTTTTATTATGCTGAGTATTTTTGTTTTTGATCAAGTTTTAGTAATTGAGATATTTCTGCCGAAACTCACGCTGTTTTCGCTGTTTTTACGGGAGGAGGGTTGGGAAATTTGATTTTACTGCATAAAAACGCTGTTTTTCAGAAAATATAGACCTCAGTTCTGTAGTTGAAGGTATAAAGTATTTGTAGGTATCCAAAACATTGGACAAAATTTAATGTATTTGTCGGAAAGTCTACTGAAAACGTGCCGAAAAACCGCTTTCTGCAATTACGAAGACCATATAATATGTTTTCTGATGGGCATGTCATGGAAAGCATTTTTTTTAACATAAGTATAAATCTTAATATGTACATTGTTTATAAACAGAATCCTTAGATAAAAGATCAATAAATCAAATGTATTTTTTTCAATACAAGGAGATTCCGAATTACTTTAAACGAATCCTCGAAAGTCTGGCGTTGTTCATGCTCTAGGCTCAGGTACAGTCACAAAAGTTGTGATTGTTGTTGTTCCATATAATTTATAGTTGCGATTTTCGGCAATCAGTGAAAAAACTTGGAAAGCCTTTCAAATTGGTATTTGACTGGTATTTGTTTCACAGATGTATTTACCTTTATACACTAACCTCCTTACCGGTTTCGATTATTACATAATTTTTGAGAGATTCAGGGATATCAAAATATTATTATGAGCCAAAAACGATGTAAACAACTTACATTGTTCGGGATTTAGTGTAAAAATAAATCTATGAAACGAAAAAAGAAAGGAATTTTAGTACAGTTGCTGTACATAACTTTTTTCATTTATCAACAGGACTATCGACCACAGAACGTGAGTCAAGTGTACTGAACGTCGCTTCAGTCCGAACCGAACCGCCGCATCGATCGATTTCCTAAAAAATACATCAGAGGATAATTCCTTAATTCTATCACAACGGCTCACTCTTATATACCACGAACTGGCTTCAAAGACCTTCCGGGCCACGGTCACTAATAGTAAACTGGATATAGACAATTACCTACCATGAAAAAACTTGAGTATATGATAAAGCGATTATAAATTGTTATTACATACGGCTTGAACACTCACGTGTGATTGTTGTTGACCATATGCCAACCGTTTCACCGATACAAGTTCGGCATTATTAGGGCGAGTGTCGTTCTTAGGACGACGACTCGGCGTTCACCGTCGTTGTCAAACAGGCACTGGAAGGTGCCAATCGACGAGCTGCACGCGTTCCTCGTGCGCTAAGCGTTGGCTGCGTCGTCGAAGGAAGTGGGATGGTGGATGCACTTGATTCTTTTAATTGTTCCATTGATTATCAAGATAATCAAGATAATTCCGAAATTGTATAGGTGAAATGGTTGGCATATAGTCAACAACAATCACACGTGAGTGTTCAAGCCGTATGTAATAATAATTTATAATCGCTATATCATATACTCAAGTTTTTTCATGGTAATCCTATTCTGTTATTGTGCATTTTTTAGATAAATAAAATCTTTTCTATTCTATTCTATTCTAATAATAATTTAGTATGTCAGCACACGCGAGTTTTAATAATATTAAATCGATTTTATAGGTAAATATAACCTTAAATTTAGGGCTTTGTATCGTTGCTTTCTAATAAGAGTTAAAAAGTTATAGACCAACCCCCCCTAGAAGAAAAGCGTAAGTGACATAAAATTAAGTGGTGCACAAGTGGAAGGTAAAGCTTGACCAGACCGCTGCGCCGTATGGACATAATTATGACGACCAAATTGGCGACATACTGAAGAAGAGCAAAAACAAAAACACAAGATTTTGTATGACTAGATTGATGAAGGTAGAAGAGGCGAAAGAGGTGTGTAAGGATCGTGGCAGATACTGTTACAATCTGTAGCCTCTGCGTACCTCTCCAGGAGACAGACCCATTTGTATATTATGTCGCAGATAAATTGTCAGAGCCTGTAGGTTTTTTATAATCTAACCTTACCTAGTGAAATTATAATTTCACGTCTTTTACGAAATATACAGGGTGGAAAAAATGAAAGGGCCGTGGAGGGGAACTACCTTAAATCCTTTAGTTAGCTCATTTTACTGAAAGGAAACATTCCTTTATTTTTTAAAAGAAACAAAACTGCATTCAAAGATCTTCTAAAATTTGCTTGTCTCACCCGGGAACTGAACCAACTAAAAATTTTAAAAATAAACCCTCGCTATTTTATTATACGAATCGGTAGGATTATTGTTCAGGATAAAATTTGTCTACTAAACTAAAGTCTTACACTCATCTGTTGTACGAGATACCCATGAAATTGAATATTTATTACAAGTTCTTTATTAACAATACCTAGTACTGTTCACTTGTAAAGTAATAATTATACGCCATTATTACACAATGACAGCACGAAATGAAAGCAAAACAAAACAAAATTTTAATTTCGAACGAAATTTATGGTTTAAACTTCAAATTTGTTGCTCCGCGTTGCAAAAAAAATACGTTCCCTTTTTAAACTTTTCGTCAGTACGCCTAGTGCAAGAAGTAATTGTGCTCTGCATACATTTATTATTACCATTTAACGATTTTCTTATTGAAGTCTTCAACAAGGTACTTAAGATAAATAACATTAGCAAGCTTGTACTTCATACGATGTCTTTGGATGTAAGAGAGATAAGAAAATTATAACGTGTCATTTACTTGTTACAAGTGAACAGTACTAGGTATTATTAACAACGAACTTGTAATAAATATTTAATTTCATGAGTATCTCGTACAACAGATGAGTGTTAGACCAAATGTTTATTAGACACATTTTATTCTGAACAATAATCCTACCGATTCGTATGATAAAATAGCGAGGGTTTATTTTTTTTATTTTTAGTTGGTTCGATTCCCGGGTGAGACAAGCGAGTTTCAGAATATCTTTGAATGCAGTTTTGTTTCTTTTAAAAAATAAAGGAATGTTTCCTTTCAGTAAAATGAGCTAAATATATATATATATATATATATATATATATGTGTGGTTTTAAAGAACTTCTCTTTGTTGGTGATTTATCTCCGTGTAAAGAGTACGAAGACATTTCACTGATAAGGACATTTCCTTCGCGTTAAGGGTCAAGGGATCTTGAATTCTTTATCATCGGAATTGGTCGCCCTACGGAACCTTTGTCTGAATGAAATCCCCTTTTGTGCCCACTCTCGTCTCTCCCGGTCATTCCGGGAATCGCTAATCGATTGCTTAGAACAAATATAAACGAATTTGTAGAGATTTTTATGGCATAGCAGTTGTTTTTTTTATTCCTAAACTGATATTTGCTAAAGTTAAATATAGAACTACAAATGTTGTGAACATGTTAGAGTAACACGTGAAAAAAAAAACAGCGTCAGGACATGAACCCACCAAATAATATACAAACATATCCTTACTACGGAAATTTCTCTCCTAGACCTCCTTTCCACACAAAGGTTGTCTGGGAGAAATCGCTTTAAGAGATAAGGCCGCCAATTGTTACCTTAATTTCAATTGTTTTCTTTTGTAAGTTTTCTCTTACATGGTGCGCAATAATTGTCTTGTCTTGTCTTGTCTTGTCATAGTTATTTTCGAGTCAAAGCTGAACCGTCCTTACACCTGCATGCCCTAAAAAGCTTGTATTTGTGGTCGAATCACGTCGTGGTAGTTGTGTACGACCGGCGACGGGTCAAGTGACAGACCACAGAAACACCTCTGACACTACATGTTTACAGCTGTCATGTAATGCACAAGACTACATAATTATTTTGTCAATAAATGTACACATTATATATGTCTACCTTTCAATTAACATTTTTTCTTATCCCCAGAGGTAAACTGAAAGAAATCTCTTGTTAGCGATAAGTTTTCTATTGTACATGTGTATTAGTATAGTTTTAGTTTAAAATAAGTTTTCGTGTACAATAAATGAGCGTTTTTCCTAATTTAGTGTTAAATATGATTCCTAGATGGCACTGTCGTATTCTTTAGCACCAGAATCAAAGACAAAATTTGCACCAATTCTAAACAAACGAAAAACCACTTTGACATTGATTGCTACGAAACACATTTTATCTATGGTGACATGGACAGCGACATCTGGAGGAAAACTGAGAACTAAGAAAAAAAAACAAGGAGAAAAACGCTCATTAGAAAAATTTTAATTTTCTTGTGGCAACCATATTACTAAGCTATTTGCGCGAATTGCCATAAAACGCATAATTATTGCACATTTTATACTCACAATACTTAGTATTTTATGATAATGTATTTTACACCGAGATCCTCTGTTACCTAACAGTGGGTCAATATTTGTGCCTGAAGTGCGGCGATAGGGTTCACCACTCATCGCGCTGCGACGAAATCCTCTGTTACCTAACAGTGGGTCAATATTTGTGCCCGAAGTGCGGCGATAGGGTTCACCACTCATCGCGCTGTGACGAAATCCTCTGTTACCTAACATTGGGTCAATATTTGTGCCCGAAGTGCGGCGATAGGGTTCACCACTCATCGCGCTGCGACGAAATTCGCTGTTACCTAACAGTGGGTCAATATTTGTGCCCGAAGTGCGGCGATAGGGTCCACCACTCATCTCGCTGCGACGAAATCCTCTGTTACCTAACAGTGGGTCAATATTTGTGCCCGAAGTGCGGCGATAGGGTTCACCACTCATCGCGCTGCGACGAAATCCTCTGTTACCTAACAGTGGGTCAATATTTGTGCCCGATGTTCGGCGATAGGGTTCACCCCTCATCGCGCTGTGTCGCAATAATAATCGCAACCGCTATGATTCTGGATCGAGACTTTCATTTCACAGTCCAAACTCGCGAACGCCTTCGACACCCCCTTGGAGATTCATGTCGTGACGATATATAACTATATTTAGTAACTGAGCTCATTAATCTTGTAAAATTAACATGATTTTGTTAAAAAACATATTTATTAAACTATGAGCTGGGCTACGCGAGCGAAAACTAAATTCTGTTGTTTCAGCAAAAAAACCTAATTCATTAAAACCGTCCAGCTAAGTGAATCTTACTGAACCCTTATTCAGCTAATTTAAATTGCATATTCGATACGAGTTGAACGAAGAGATAGTGGAAGCCATCTGTATAATACTCTAGACTAGATACATTTATACTAAATACAAGAAAAATCTTGTCTGAAGTTTGCTATACGCAATCACAACCATCCAGCTATCAGAAATATTCTAGTGACTACTATTTTATATCAAATATCAACTTGATTGTAATGTGTCATCGAGCAACTAACCCCAAGAGAAGTAATGACATTAGTTTGTTCGAAATCAATTCCGCCAATTTTAAAGCGTTGGCTAAGCCAACACCACGCGTAGATAGTGATAGTGATAGTGATAGTGATCCCGAGTAAGCAACAGTGAGATGCATATCTACACTATTTCCACTAACATAAAAAGAGGAAACGTTAATTGTTTGTTAGTTTGCTACGGCTGTCTCTGAAACTACTGAACCGATTTCGCTGCAATTTAGCACACAGCTAAATTAAAGGTTGGAAGGACGTAGAATACTTATTTTCCCGGAAATATGCTGCAAGCCGCTGGCAAAGGCTATTATATACACACATATGTGTGTAAGCACAATCATCCAAAGGACCGGCGACTTACTTTCAGGGATCGCTCGATGTAATGAGTTAAAATTGAAAACTGAAATGTGCAAATGCGTGTTTAGAATGTTAAGTATTCAAACGGTGGGCGGTCGGCCGCTTTTAAACCGCAGATAAGCAATAAATGTGTTATGTCATCGAAGGTCGGAGCCGAGAGGATGATCAGAAAATATCGGCCGCCGCCGATCGCAGTGTGCACTGGAAAAGTAACATAAATCATCGGAGTTTGTTTTATCCGGCTTAAACGGGGAGGTTTTTGAAAAAATAGTTTAAATAATGTTGCCAGCCACGTCAACATCACGGGCGTGAAGTTAGGTTACATCTGAAATGGGTTCTGCATGTGAACATTTTGTTTATACATAAAAAGGATTGGAATGAGGATGGGAAAACCGATAACATATTATTTCTAAATCCAACAATGATAAACTTATTTATCAGTTTTTTTTTTAATACAGGCCTTGTGTTAAACTGTGAATCCATATTACAGCCCAAACACAGAACATGTTATGAGCCCGAAGTATGCCGATAGAGTTCACCAACCATTACACTGGGACGTTAGAAGCGTCGGTGAAACTTGCCTGTACTAGTGTGACTTGCATTTCACAGTCCATAGTTGGGAACACCTCTGACACCCCTTTGGGGATTCATGTCGTGTATGTATGTTAATAAGCAGAAAGAGCTTCCTTTGTGAATTTGTGATAAGATATATACCACACGTACACTGTAGGGTGCCCTATATATTGTTTTTAAACGCATACCCTCTCGTTTTATTTAATAGGTCCTAAAACATTTGTCAAATAAATTTGAAGACATTTGGCTTCCATTAACCCGAGCCGACAATAGCCGACATGTGATGAAACATGTGAGGAATTTTGCATTTAATAGCGTGACAAAATGACCCGTTATGCATTGTGAAAATTACGGAATTTTTAAATTAAATTTACTATAAATTAACTCATGATATTTTAGATGTAAAAAGACAAATAACCACTTTTTTAAAGGTTTGACAAAAGTTTTGTTTTTTTTTTTGTTGAAAAGATTGTTCTTTGATGGAGCATATTTTAAGCGGGAAGAATATTTAACTTTTTATCGTACCTTTCTAGAAAAAAATCTTTTTACTGTAAATTATGTAAAAAAAGCAAATTTCACACTTTGTAATTTATGTTATACGATGGGAAAATGCAAAATTCCCCACATGTTTCCACGCAAGTCGGCATGGGTTCATCCATCCATCAGCCTAGTTCGTCCACTGCTGTACATAAGCCTTTCCAGGACTTTGCCGCACCCGGCGGTCATCCTGGAAGAATTGCCCATACTCACACACGCTGGGCAGGCGGATTGGTGAGCGCGGCATGAGTTAGACCCAAATGTCTTCAAACTTATTTTTTAACAAGTGTTTTATGACCCAATAAATAAAACAAGAGGGTATGCGTTCAAAACTGAATACTTCGAAAAATAAGTGACACCCTAACGTATAGCTGTAGATTATAAATAAATATTCCAGCAAATTATAAACAAACACTTTTTGTTGGTTTAAGAAAAACGCCAGGCGTCTTTTTCAAGTAAGTATTTACTTCACAATTTCCTTTAAACAACTACGGCAAGAACCTACGGATCCCTAAACTGGCGAAAATCCTATTAAGCTCACATGAAGTTTGATGGTTGGATTAGTCGTGATTGAAAATGTGCCTCAAAAAATCATTTTTATCCCAAAATAAACCGTTGCTTTCAGCACAGCGATAAAGTCTGTAATCGCGGAGGGTTTAGTAGAAAATCCCTACGAATTGAAAGCAAACTATGCCTGTATTATTTTTCAGCCTATGTTTTTTAGAATAAATTATTTTGAGGCTTTCAACTTTTACTATATTACATATTTTATGGCGTTAAAAAATAATAGAAGCCCTCGTAACAAAGCTTGGTCTACCCGTACAACAATTTCCCTATTGTCATAGGTTAGCTTGCAGAAAATAGTAATCAAGCTCGCCTTTTTGTACAATAATTGTATTTTTGTGCAACAAAGAACTCTATTATTATTATTAGTATTACGGATGGAAAAGTTATAGGTGCAGGATTTAAATACAATAACACGAAATACGGAAAAACTTTGGTGACGTCCGTCCGTCTGTCCATCCGACTAAAAACTTTGGTGTCCGTCCGTCTGTCCATCCGTCTGAAAACTTTGGTGACGTCCGTCCGTCTGTCCATCCGACTAAAAACTTTGGTGTCCGTCCGTCTGTCCATCCGACTAAAAACTTTGGTGTCCGTCCGTCTGTCCATCCGTCTGAAAACTTTGGTGACGTCCGTCCGTCTGTCCATCCGTCTGAAAACTTTGGTGACGTTCGTCCGTCTGTCCATCCGTCTGAAAACTTTGGTGACGTCCGTCCGTCTGTCCATCCATCTGAAAATAATGAAGCTCTATCGTAAAGACGGTAATACATACAAGTTTCAAATTCAGTCAGATTGTTGTACATACTCTAAAGTAAAATAACAAATAATAAAAGTCAGGGTTCCGTACTCAGAGGATGTTTTTGTTTGTATTTGTCACCTTAATGTTGCTATGGCATCTTTATTGTTGTTTTGTATCAAAATGTTCATCAGCCTAGTTCGTCCACTGCTGGACATAAGCCTTTCCAGGACTGCCATTCCCGGCGGTCATCCTGGAAGAATTGCCCATACTCATACACGCTGGGCAGGCGGGTTGGTGAGCGCGGTGCCGGAACCCTCGCACCAGTGATGCCGCTGCCCGTCACCAGTCTGTTCCATATAAGGCCCGGCTATTAGGAATGGAAATACCGCCATCCATCGGTCCCAGGCATGGTGGGCCTCCAGGTTTTTGCCTGTGAGCTGTCCTCTTACTCTCCCCCGAATTACTTCAAGGGGGTCTCCAAGTAAGATGGTGGTACCTCCACAGTCGAGCCCGGCATCAGCTCTACCACCTGTTACCTCTACCAACTCACGCTTGACCGTATTTTTTAAGTGGATAAGTTTGTTAAAGAGTAATGTGTAATTTATCGGAATGATAAAAAATTAAACGAACTCGTAAGCAAATGCGCCGCCATCGCTGACATATTTTATGACATCTATAGCTACTATTGTGTAAAGAGGCGCCATAAAAAGTATCCACTCAAATAGTTTTATTTCTGTCACCATCCGCTGTTATTTTTCCGAAACGTCGATATTTCCTCATAAAAATCAAAGCGAGTCTTATATGTAATATTTGTTTCGGACACCCACCCTAATCAGAGTGATATAATTTTAGATAAAACCCCAAAAACACTAGCAATCACTAAGAACAAACAATATCTCAACAATAACAAAAGATAGAACGATACTTGAACACATTGACGGCATTACGCCCGATTTGCGTCCCCCGACCAGGGCGCGAGCAACTCGGCGGGTATAGGGGACCCATGGGCTACTGTGTTGGAAGAGTCAGGCTCGTTCGTTAGAACAATCGCAAGGCGCTACGCCGTCTTTATATCAGACCGTCATAAAATATTTTTTTTAATGTCATATCAATGCGATTGTATAACCCTGTAATAACAACGATTTAATTTGAAAGTGATGGTTACACTTCGTCGCAACAACTATGCTGACTATAGTGATAGTTGCAACCCAACAAGAACTAATTTAATCAAATTCTTATGAAGCTACTTTAAAATTATCATGAATACAGTGTTTGCATGTTACATTATTTGTATCAATCTATCCATCCATCAGCTTATGATCGTCCATTGCTGGACATAGGCCTCTCCACTATTTTGTCACTCTTGGCGGTCCTGCGTCATCCTCATCCAGCCGCTACCTACCCGCAACGTCCTTTAGGTCGTCAGTCCAGCCAGCACGAGGTCTGCCTACGCTAGGCTATGCTGTACGTGGTCCCCATTCCAACGCCTTTCAGCCCCAACGGCCATCGTGTTGACTACAAATATAATCAGGCCACTGCCACTTCAACTTAACTTTAACTTCAGCAGGATTTGTCAGTCACATTCAATCTCTGACGGATCTCCTCGTTTCGGATTTTATCCATCAGAAATATTCCAGACATAGCCTGCTCCATAGCTCGTTGAGCGACCTTAAATCAGCGGATCAAGTACTTGGTAAGAAACCACGTTTCAGCGCCGTACGTCATCACTGCAAGGACGCACTGGTTGTATTGCACTTTGAGCACTGCGGTATTGGTGACGTAAATATGTGATGCAACTTCCCGAATGCTGCCCACCCTAAGTATATTATTCTGTTAGCCTCGGCGTCGAAGTTGTTTTTACCCAGCTGGATAACTTGACCCAGGTAAATATATTTTTGAACAACTTCAATGCTAACTTTATCGACTAAATTATATCGGTAAAGTTTAGTCAGAAAGTGTTCTAGAAAAGCATGAAACTTCGATGTAATCAACAAATTATTATTGACCTCGACCTTGAACCCACTTTTATCAGCATTAAGGCTGAAAAGGAAAAACCCTCAAAACTTTTCCTGAAAAAAAACTGTAGCACTGCTTTTACCTGGTCAACCTTATTTAGATGAAGGATCTATAGATCTATTTAGTTTTTTTAATATATCTTATTTTATTTATCGTATAAATCTATTTATTGTATAAAATTTATATTATATTATTTATCGTATAAATGTCAGATCGTTTTTGATAATAGAGGAGAAAAAAAAATAAAAGCCAATGCATAAGTTGTAATATTAATAATAGTCGTAAAAGTCTACAGTTATTGATTTCCGAGCCATGTAACAGATAAAATAGTTTTGTCCGGTCAAATCTTTTAAATACTCCTACGTGTGACGGTTACTGGCCTTTGGATGACATGACAGTTGAACATGACCTTAGTTTTATCCAAATTCATCCGCAGGCCCACTCGTCTGGAAGAATCACTTAGGCTGCGCAACATTTCCTCCAGTTCTCGCAGCGATTCAGCCATTATCACGATGTCATCAGCAAAGCGAAGACGTGAAATGTACTCTCCGTTCACGTTTATGCCTCGTCCATTCCAGTGTAGTGTTTGTATATTATTGGTATTATTTGTATACTTACATCTTTTTAGCTAGGACCTCTTTTTTCAAAGTAAGCGCTTTAGTTTAAGATTACACTGTAACGATATAGATGCCAATCTGTTAAGTTACAATAATTTGCTAAAATTAATCTGTTTTTTTTTTTCATCGTTATTTCTAAAATTAATATTGATCCATTCGCAATGCCAACACCGCCAACAGTTTGCCCCGTGAATGGTCGTCTCATTACACAAACATACCACGTCCCTTGCTCCCTTGGTCTCACGTGCTATCACAATTGGTGAACTGAACGGAACCCCGACGCCTGTTGTCAAGAAAGAACCTTTCGAAAGCGCTCGCGACAAAACACCTGATTTTGGGTTTAGCTACATTTGTACTTGGAGATAATTTAAGGCGGGACACCGATAAATTAGTTGCCTCTGAGCATATTTTTTTGGGTTTTAACTGTTTCTTGAACTTTTTGAATTAGGAAATATAATCATCGGTGCAACTATTCGACCTATATGTATGAATATGTTGTTGATAACTATTGTAACAGTTGGAACTCGATATAATATGTTTATGTGACTTTCATAAAAATTCATACTGAAGACCGTATAAAACTCTTTTTTTAAACATCACGAAATTACATTTTTGTTTTCCGTTGATTGGCTCTAGAGTGGGCTTGAAATTCATAAGAAAAGGAAATAATTTTTATTTTTTTTCGATTACGCAGTTTTGTTTCAGATATCTTACGTGTTAATTCACATGGTAATATATTTTAAAGTGTCTCAAAATTATATAATGCACGGTCGTGTCTGAAGTCCCTTGAGGACATTATTTGTGTCATTATTAATGCTACGAAATGGGAAAGCTAGCTAAATCGGCGTAAGCTAGGGTTGGTACGGGGGCCTAATTCCACAAACAATATATTTCAACTAACAAGTGTAATTACATTAATTAGCATTTATATAGTGAACAAATATGTGGAATAAACGCTTGTAAATGAAGCTGTTATTTATACAACAGTTTTTCAGCATTACTTTTTCAAGCTAAGCCCCAGTAAATAGAGCCAATATTTCATCGTGCTTATTTCGATGAAAACTTGAGTTATTCATCAAACAGAAAAAATCATTGTTTCTTGTCAGCTATATATGTAAATTCCTGCCTCTCTATAAAGAATATAAATTTGGGACATTAAATCTAGAAAATTTATCAAAGATATTCTTTAGTGGCGCCATCAATGGATAGACTCAAAACTTATTTGCATTTACGTAAATTAAGTGTCACTTAAACACATATACTTTAGATTTAATTCAATTCAGAAACAAAATGCATTTCAAAACAACATTGAATATTGAAACCACAAATTACGTTCTTGAAAATTTAGGGGCCGAACTAAAGACCCAGTTGAAAACGACTCTGATTTACAAATTCACTAACCGTATGTGTTCAATTTGTTTTTCGCACGAACCTAACGCTTCTAGTATGTTACGTACAATTTCCGCGAGACCTTATCTCCAACTGAATATGGTACAATAGTGTACTACAGCTAATATCTTAATATGTCGCTCGGTACATATGTTAATGTAATTTATGTGAAAATAGATTTTACTTGGGCAATCGTGGGTGATGAGGTATGTCTTATCAGAGTAATGAATATATAAGGGCAATACTTGTAAGAGCTGAGGCGTTCTATTTGCCATTTAAGGCGTAGTATCTAGCTAAACTTCCGTCCTGCTCTAGCGCTTTTGTTGTTAGTTTGTGTATCCTGCTCTAATCAAGTGCCGCGCAGGCAAAACTTCAGTTATTTTTAATTTGTGGCTATAAATTTCTTAAGTAATAAACGTAAAAAAATCTCGTGAATTTTGAGGTTTATAAATTTAAGAATACATTTTTACAATAACATGTCGCCATTTTAAGATATTTTTAAAGCTGACTGTGCGATTTCTTTCTATCAAGCGAAATTAATTACATCACGTTTTCCGATCTATAAATGTCTTAAGTATGTTTAGTTCTTTATTATAACACATATTTTTGACTAATTAAATATATATTAATTTTATCAGCTTTAATTTTGTACGCCATTAGGGAGATCATAATGGGACATGTAAGTCAAAAATTGTAATATTATTCTTACCTATGTATCCACAAATAAAGAATTTTGATTGATTAATTCACTGAGTTTATAATTATTGGGTACCTAGCAAGTAAGTGTTTTGGACACCTGTCTGTAAGCTAATTTTGTTCAAAAATAAATGATTCTCTGATTGATTTTATTAGCTCTTTTAAATATATTTTATGTAATTATAAATATACATTAACACATAAATTTATGAAACCAATATATACTCGTATTGTTTTTCGTTTGAAAGTTGATTTGAAGGTTTTACATCTACGCATTAAATTTTGTTTTTTATTGTCAGTTTGATAAATAAAATTAAATCTTGAGAAACAGTTCGTCCTAAATGCCCAAATGCTATCGCAAAAATAAATTTCTGCGAGTTTTTCTAGCCTAGATTCTGTGAATTAAACTGTACAACGAAACCCCACAACGTCAAATCTTGTGATGGACGATCAGCTGCTCTCGAGACTTCTTGTCCCTACATTTCTAACTTGGCTTCTTGCACTTATGTATCAAGCGGGACTTCTTGTCCTCCTTCTTTCTTTCTGCCTCCCCTCTTAACCATCCCAGTCCTCCGTATTTGGCTTTTCTTTCTGTGCTCTATAAAAGACTTACCTGGCAAGTTCTTCGTATTCTGATATACTTACCACTGCTCCCGTAGTCTTGTATCCCAGCACAGGAACTTATTCTACTTTGTTCTTTATTTTCCACACCACTTTTCTATTTTTAACGCGTGTTTCTTTGCTGACGCCATTTTTGTATATCTTTTTTTCTCCCTCTATGTATATTTCTTTCTTTTTCTAGAGCGGCAGTGATGCCAACTTTACTAACCGCTCTAACTGCGTTCTGATATTAAACTTTTTCTTTCGCAAGGAGCGTTTTTTTGTTGTTTTTTTTCTTCTTAGTCCTTAGTTTTTCTCCAGATGGCGCTGTCCATGTCACCATAGACAAAATGTGTTTCGTAGCAATCAATGTCAAAGTGGTTTTTCGTATGTTTGGAATCGGTGCATATTTTGTCTTTGATTCTATTGCTAAAGAATACGACAGTGCCATCTAGGAATCTTATTTAACACTAAATATCTCGTAAGGAAAAACGCTCATGAGCGATTTTCTCATTGTTTTTTTTTCTTAGTTCTTAGCTTTCCTCCAGATGGCGCTGTCCATGTCACCATAGATAAAATTTGTTTCGTAGCAATCAATGTCAAAGTTGTTTTTCGTTTGTTTGAAATCGATGTAAATTTTGTCTTTGATTCTATTGCTAAAGAATACGACAGTGCCATCTAGGAATCTTATTTAACACTAAATTTGATATATGGAAAAACGCTCATTCGCGACAAATGCTATCAATTTCCATGATAAAATTCGTAATATTTTTTACAGCTGACACTTTTCAATATAATGTTGCTGTGACAAACAAAAAAAAAAAAAAAATTTGGATTTGTCATGGTTATAAAAATGCTAAAATACTAGTAATGAAAATTGAGTTTCCTTCAACTTCTCCATAAAAAAATACATTTCATAGGTTTGCAGCTAACATTTACAGGGTGATATGGGAATAAAAAAGAAAATAAGAGAAAATCAAAATCCAAGTACATACTTTCTTAAAATCAATATGATGATAAAATGATAATCTATTAAAATAAAATTTAAATTTAGTTTCGAGATCGCTATTTACCGTGCTCCCGGACAAACGTACTTCAAATAGTTATGTCATAGTATTTAGAGATTTGTCGTAAAACAAAAACGTTTTCCGTCTGTTCGCGACGTGACTCAAGAAGGGCTTTCAAACTCTCATAAGGTAGAGGAAATGTGCTCATCTGTGTTAAAAAAAACTGGTCAAGTGCGAGTTGTTCTCACACCATTTGTTAGAGTTCCGTAGCATTCTAATAAGTTAGTAGTGTTGAATAAATTTTTTATAAAAGTAAAAGACCTTTGGACTTCTGTAGGAGGTATCAGTTTCAACTTGATATACCTCATGTGGCTCGAAGAAAAGCGTCTTACAACGTACAACAAAGTGATTCAATAGGGGTCCGTTTTTTAATTTGAGGTACGGGGTATGGAACCCTAAAAACAGGCAATGAAAAATTAAATTCGTTTTTTCAATTAATATCTTTTATTGATATTAACTCTCTTAATTATCAGTCACTAAAACAATGGATTTCATTCCAGATCCATCTTGCAAAACCTTTGATTTTATTTTCAGTCAATAATTATTTATTCAATGAACTTTATTTAAATTACATATTTTTATTTGTTTCAGTATTTACTGTTAAGGCGCTTGATCCCAGATCCAGTGCCAGATGGGTACTTTCTAAAGCCTACTCCTCGTTTACGGCTAGACCAAATGGCTTGAAAAAAATATATATGAATCAATAACTCCTTAAAAATATTTGCAACAAATTTTGGTTTCGTACAATTAAAACTTCTATATTAAAAAAAAAAAACAACTGTATGATGTTTTTTTGGCTTGAATTCCCTACTCCTCCTAATCTGCTATGACGTTTGGAAATATTTACACGCCAAAAAATCAAGAATTTGTTGAACTTTAAATGCAACATATTTCAAGTGAATCCAGTAACATTTTCTATTAAAAATATCGAAATATGTAAGATTTCAAGATCAAAGGCTAAGAGGTGCTCTGCGCGGGCGCAGGCATCAGTCATGCAGTGGCATTCAGACGGGGAGGCTGTGTCACTCGTTGCCACGTACCGCACCTGGCGTCTGATGAAATGTTTGCGAAAATATTTATAAGGATTTTTATTTGTGTGCGTTCAGAGAGTACTTTCGGCAATGGACTTATAGGATCAATTGTGCTGTGACGTTCGCGCGTGGACGCTATAATAAACTAGAAGTTTGACGAGTTAGCAAAGAACTTTTTTTTGAAAAATTATACATATATAGTGTGATTGAGAAAAATGCGACGAAAACCTAAAACAAGAAAGAAGTGGCTACAAAAGCTTTGAAAATACATGCAGTAAAGTAAGTAGGTACCTAACATAATCTACCTACACAATCATTATCCATAGTAGAGTAGATATGAATAATTACTAGTAACAATTATAGTAGCTCATGGGTAGAACGCAGGCCTCTCAATTTTGAGATCCAGGTTCAAGCCCCGGTTGGGCTTGCACCAAAGAGTTTTTCGTAATTTTTGTGCATATTATTTACTTGCTGAATGTTTTGTGGCCGAAGTCACCACCAACCACGTTGGGACATACTTATCGTCAGTGAAACGCGGGTGTACCGAGTGCGGACACACTCGGAACACCTCCAAAACCCCCTCGGGGATTCCTATCGTGACGATATATAATTATTATTATAAACTATAAGCAACAATTCACGCAAAAAACGTTGCTCAAAATTTTGTTTTTTACTTTTATCCAGCTAAAAGAAACTACCCAAGTATCAAGGCTCGGACTATGTATATGGTTTAGCTCCGCTTCTGACCTGTTCTTTTTTGGACCGGAACACTATTTGAAATACTTGTTTTAGTTCATTTCAGAAAAATATGTCCCAGGCAGGCATATCAAAGCCGTGGTATTTATACCTGTAATATTATGTAGAGATAGTTGAATAACTAGAATTGTAGGTATTATACAAATAATTGATATATTTTATTTCAGGGGCATCTAAAAAGAGACCACCAGAAACAGAAGGCAAATAAAATAATCCGACAAAATCTGCGAAAAAGACTAAGTACTAAAAAGTTCATTCGGGTAGACCTGACAATATATTAATTCAAAATAATCTGTGCATGTAACCTGTAATGTCATTCCATCCATCCATCAGCCTCGTTCGTCCACTGCTGGACATAAGCCTTTTCAGGACTTTGTCATTCCCGGTGGTCATCCTGGAAGAATTGCCCATACTCACACACGCTGGGCAGGTGGGTTGGTGAGCGCGGTGCCGGAACCCTCGCACCAGTGACGCCGCTGCCCGTTACCAGTCTGTTCCATATAAGGGATTAATATACCGCCATCGCAGCGCCATTAGGGATGGATATACCGCTATCCATCGGTCCCAGGCATGGTGGACCTCCTGGTTTTTTGCCTATGAGCTGTCCTCTTACTCTCCCCTGAATTACTTCGAGGGGGTCTCCAAGTAAGATGGTGGTACCTCCACAGTCGAGCCCGGCATCAGCTCTACCAACTATCAAATATCATTGTCATTGAAATTATGTAAAGTCATTGAAATTTAGTAAATATTTAGGGTGCCAACAAACGAACATCACTTTCAAAACGGTAGCCGTAGACAACGGTAGGTAACTGCATATGTCGAAGCATGTTGGCGATAGCCATCGACTACCATCAAACAATGGTAGTGAGTGTCAGCTATTGGTTGCATTCGACGCGCTGACGATGCCAAACAGCGCCGACTGCACTCGATTGATGGTATTGTCAGCGTTGTATGGTCGACTGCAACCGACGGCTGACGCTAACGTCATTCGGTGGCAATTTATGGTATCAAATAGTAGAGTGTCAGAATACAGTCGGGAACACTATCTCATCGAGTAACAAGATGTGACCAACTCGTAGTGATGTAGAAAAAAAACGACATCAAAGTAAACCGGGTTGGCTAGGCGCAACCTAGAGCGTTTTGTACAGTCAGCAAAAACAACGCAAATTTTCTGATAAAAAATCACGTCAATAAGTAGCAAGTACTATGTTCGATATAGCGTATCACAAGGTGCTTAAAAATAAGGTTTGCATGTCCTATGTTGGTACTAATATCAGCCTGATTTTATATGAAAAAAGCTTTCTTTAGCACCTTTTATACGCTCTGTCGATGATATGAATCTTGATGATGTGATTTTTTTTAATCAATTAAATTGTGCTGCTTTTGCTGACTCTACAAAATTTTCCAGGTTGCGTCGACCCAACCCTGTTTATTTTGATGTAATTTTTTTTCTACACCACTACGAATTGGTCACATCTTGTTACTTGATGACATAGGGTTACCAACTGTCACCCGACAGCCTAGTACGTTAAAAATTATATTACGTATTAAAAAATATTCAGCGTTATTTGTTATGTTTCTCAGAGAAAAGCATCGTCTGGACCACCACAATCTCTGAGCTCATTTATTGCTTCAGAAATGGAAGGCAAAGACAATGATCCAACAATTTATTTATTTTATTTATTTATTTGTGATAATAAATATTTTTACTTTATAAAAGCTTTTTTCTACTGTTTTATTATATATATACAGATTTTTATGAATATTATGATAAAAATTAAATGAAAAAGAAAACTTTCGATGTATATTAGTCTATTAGTCTATCAGTCTATTTTACTGTATTGCATAACTGTTTGGGGTGGTGCATCCAAAACTAAGTTTACTAGTATCGAAATTGCGCAGAGAACTATTTTAAAAATAATGCTGCGCAAAAAGAAATTACATAGAACAACAAAATTATATAAAGATGCCAATGTTCTTACCGTCAGACAGTTATACATACTGCAATGTGTGCTTAGAATTCATAAAAACATATCTATAGACCCTAAAATTCTCAATAAACGGAATCCTCATTCAGTTATCAAATGCGCCACAGTAAGAACTTTGTTTGCTCAAAACCAATTTGGTACACAATCAATTTACCTTTACAATAAGATAAACCGAATATTAAATATATACACCATGTCATACTTTGAATGTAAAAATAAACTTACAATATGGCTAAAAAGTTTGACTTACGAACAAACCGAACTCATATTATCGCATGACACCTCCACCTTCAATAAGCTCAAATAAAGTACTCATCCTCTCCATACCGCATATTTTCTTAAATATCTTTTTATCTTATGATATCACCATAAATATACCCCCCTAGAGTGATAAACAATATATCCCGAGCCTACGGTCGTAGGGCTAGGGAACCACCCTAAAAAACACACACATACCCTTTCTTTCATATACACAATACATATACACACACACACACACACACCCTCACACACAAGACACCCACTCTCTTGTAGTTATATTATTATATTATTTCACAACATAAACCCTCATACACACACATTTTTTCTTTATATCTATGTATTAAGCAAGACCTAATTTTAATTTTAATACAAAATTGTAAAATAAGATCCGTAGAAAGAGCGGGTCTCCCTTAAAACAGGTTGTAAAACTTAAAAGGGGAGTCCCACCCCCTCAAAACCTACATTTTGTAAAGTAAATAAAGAATTTTTGAATTTTTTTTTTTTTTTTTTTTGAATATTTCGACCCACTTATTATATTTGAATTAAAAATATATATATATTCGACTGACAACGGCCCCAAGTGGGTCGAAATATATATCGAAAGTTTTCTTTTTCATTTATTTATTTATTTACTTTAATTAAAACTGACAAACCAATTACAATAATTAAAGATACTAACAATATCTGCACAACAGACTATCGAAGAGTCGATTCCGGTAGGTTTGAGAATTTACCAATCTTTTTTTATAACGTGGTAATATCCTTGAAATTAGGTAAATATTTAGGAATTAATATTATATTTTAATATTTGTTTGTGAAACTTAAGTATTTTTCCTTAATGGGTTTGCATTATTTTATAATTTATAGTAGGTTAAAAATTATACTATGTACTTAGGTAAATTCAAAGTTATTTATTATGTTTTTCAGAGAAAAATATCGTTTGGACCACCACAATCTTCAGGCTCATTCATTGCATTAGAAATGAACGGCAAAGACAATGCCTCTGAACAAAAGACGATTGAAGACTCGATTCTGGTTGATTCATTTTAATTTACAGCAAATGTATTACAAAATATAAAACAAGAAAATGAAAACCACAGTAAAGAACAAGAAAATGAAAAACAAAGTGCAGAATAAAAAAGGAACAAAAGGAAAAAAGAAAATTACAAAAACGAAAACACACAGAAAATGTATAACAATATATAGAACAAGAAAATGAAGACCGTACAGAACAATGAAATAAATAAAGTACAGAACAAGAAAATGAAGAACAAAGAGCACAACAAAAAATTTAACTTGTCTCAAGTGAAGAACAAAATAAAAAGCAGAAGACTCATGATCAAGAAAATATATACATATAGGTATATTTACCAAATTGAGGATTTACCTGCAGATCAGAGCTTACAAGTGTTAGCCAGGTGAAACTGTGGTACAGATTACGTAACATAGTTAAAATTTACAGATTAAAAAAATATATGTTTTGTTTATTTTACGTGCGAATACAATCTTCATAAAAATAAAATCTAAAAGTTGCATCGACATCATTGAAACCGTTTCTGAGTACCCAAATATATTACATACTATCGGTTTTATTATGAGACCCGCAAATAACCGATACATACCACTCAAGTCTCTAAAAGCACCGAAATCAACAAAAATTGTTACAAAATAATATTTTATCAATATATTTTTTTGTTTCGTCATTATCGTTCAAAAATCATTCAAATATAAAAACAGAAACTTTTTATGAAAAATTGTTTGACTGCAACCGACGACGGCTGACGCTACTATCATTAGACGGTTACCGCCGACAAGGTTCGACGTCTAAAGTTACCTCAAGCCTCTGGCCTACCTTGAGTTTGGCAATCGATACACGTTAGCGACAGCGTAAAACATTTGTATGAGTTTAGCGGTTCTAGCGGTATACGAGAGGAACCAGAATTTCCAAAACATCATATTTTACGCAGTCGCTCACGTATATCGAGTGCCAAACTCATGGTGGGCCTACTGTTGACGGTTACCAACTGCAAAGTGACGCTCGTCTGTTACCGCTCAAGCCCAAGATATATAAAGGTCTGACCCCAATATCAACTTGGTCACTTTCGGGTATTCTCACATAACCGATTTTGATGACATGTTACATTAGAGCAGGTACTGTATGTAACTGTTGTATATGTTTTATATATTTTCGCGATTTCAATACTATCACCACTAGTTCGCAATTACTATAACCACTAGTTTGTTTTCAAAACTACCAAAATATCACCGTGTAGTAATAGGTACAGAATGGTTACATCTTTCTGTTACAGCACAGCCTATTGAGCTCGAATAGTTATAGTTATAGGTTTACGCATAAAACAATTCTACATAAATTTATTTCTACCTCGCTACGAGGTGTGAATCATTTCGACGCTAGCGATCTTTGTAGAGGGGCGCGGGGCGTCTGCGCAGAGGCATGCGGGGAGCAGCGCCTGTAACTCCCCGGAGGTGAGGCCGATTGCTCAAGGCCGTTGGCGTGGATAATCACCTTAAACTGAAATACCAAAACCACAACTAGAGATATTTTTATATTAAATATTTTTTGGTAGAGAGTTCAAATTAGCATGTAGGTAGATATTTGTGTCGATTCGGCGTATCACGACTTAACTTTTGACAGGACTAACCTTATTTTAAGCGTCCTATCTTTTTCTGTCTTTATCGAAAAGATAAAGGCAGAACGCTCAAATAAGTTAAGATGTGCAATACCGAATCGATACCAATGTTCAACTAGCATGTAGGTAGATAACTAATCTGGAACCCAGGAAAAATAATTCATATTTATAAAATATTTTGCAAATCAGTGTACGGTTTCTAATAAAGCGTATGTTTAAACAGATAAAATATGCAGAACTTACAATGTACGAGTATCTTATCTTTTTACTAGCTTCTGCCTGCGGCTTCACCCGCGCAGCCTACAGGAAAAAAATTACATTGTTTTCAGCAACAAACGTTATAAGTGCTCTCACTCCCTCTGGGAGTCAAGGTGTAGTGCTCGGCCGAAAAACTCGCATGCTCGGTTTTCGGCCTCGCCAGACTGCCAGACACGGGGACTCACCGATCAAAGTTTTTCCAAAAAAGTGTCAAAATCCCTATCAGTTGTCAAAAAATTACAAATTTGAATACGGCAGCGTAATTGGCGACCCAGAATGCCCCATGATACCGAGTTTCATGCAAATCAGAATACTTTTTTGGCCCTGTCAAAAAACTGTAAAAACCTGTCAAATTACTTTTTTTTTTTTTTCGCTTATGTAGCCCCAGCTTGAACGATCACTATAATTGAAACCCGAACTCCTTACAATTAGCCGTTCGGGAGATATGATCGATTAAAATTATTTTGGATTTTTTTTTTCGACTTTTTTTACCGTCATCTAGATCTCGCCAAGCCTTTTTCTTAGAGTACTATGAACATGGGTCCAGCATCAACCGTGTGGGAGGTACGGGCCTGTAAAGTTTTGACACTTTCGGCGGGTAGATCTCGTCGAGACCTTTTCCTAGACACCCATCAACGTGGGTCTAACTCCAGCCATTTGAGAGATACAGGCTGTCAAAGTTTTGACATTAAAGAAAAACGTTTGTTGACACCCCATGGTCCAACCCTTAGGGATGTACCACCTTCCGTTCCAAAAGAAAAAATGGGATCAGTGGACCACAGTGGCATGCACAGAACTTTTTTCCGGAAAAGCAATATGAAGGTCAAGTACGACAATAAAAAAAATATGAAAAATTTTTAATAACACTTTGAAAAAAAAAAGTTTGTATGACGCCAGGGCAGGCACTGCCTTTCCTAGAGTGAACATTTTCAAACAAACTTTTTTTTTTCAAAGTGTTATTTAAATTTTTTCATATTTTTTTTATTGTCGTCCTTGACCTTCTGATTGCTTTTCCGGAAAAAAGTTCTGTGCACGCCATTGTCAGTGGTTGTATCTCAGTTCTGTGCACGCCACTGTCAGTGGTTGTATCTCAGTTCTGTGCACGCCACTGTCAGTGGTTGTATCTCAGTTCTGTGCACGCCACTGTCAGTGGTTGTATCTCAGTTCTGTGCACGCCACTGTCAGTGGTTGTATCTCAGTTCTGTGCACGCCACTGTCAGTGGTTGTATCTCAGTTCTGTGCACGCCACTGTCAGTGGTTGTATCTCAGTTCTGTGCACGCCACTGTCAGTGGTTGTATCTCAGTTCTGTGCACGCCACTGTCAGTGGTTGTATCTCAGTTCTGTGCACGCCACTGTCAGTGGTTGTATCTCAGTTCTGTTCACGCCACTGTCAGTGGTTGTATCTCAGTTTACGTCACTCCGGAAGCTCCTTTCATTCACCCTAAAATATACAATCAAAAATGTTTTTCCTTTTCAATATCATAGACAACAACAGTCACGTTATTGATACGGAATAGAACCAACATACAAATGTTCAATCTAAAAGGCTATTTAATGTAACAATACACACAATATCTCAATATTGAGATATGGCTTCTTTCACTTTGCGTCGTGCTCATATTCAAAAGGAAAACGAATTGTAAAGCAAATGTTATATTATATTTCTATTGATCGGTACTTTTGATAGTTTTGCAATTTTGATATTTCGTTATTTTTTTATTGTTAAAAGTACATTCGGAATAGAAAAGCTTTTATGATTAGATTGATGGATGTGAAAGGACCGAAAGAGGTGTACAAAATACAATACTACAATATTCTTTATTGCACGCCAAAAAAACAGAAATAAAGAAACAACGTTGTAATAAGTAGGGTATAATTGGCGGTCTTATCATAAAAAACTATCTCTTCCAGAAAACCTCACAACATAGAGGTGTGTCAGGATGTGTCTCTGGGAGACAGGCGTGAGTATATGCGATTATTTTCTGACGTAAAGAAAAATAAAATTCCGCTTTAGAAATCCTCACCAAATTACTCTCTTATGTATCTCTATACTATACTGTAGTGATACAAGTATAACTCTCAGAAGGATTTTTAAAAAAAATACACCATCACGACACAAATCCCTAAGGGGGTGTCAGAGGTGTTACCGAGTACCGAGTATAGACTGTGAAATTCAAGTCACAGTGCACACCTTAGACCCACGTTACACACACAATCTTGTTATTTAACATTTTAATACTAACACTCCTGTCATGGATGTCGACCAGAAGAACAAATCAACAATTATGTATAATAAAAGAAAAATAAACATTTAAAAAAATCTCGCATTCTATAGTATATATATATACACCAAATTCATCCGGTACGTCCCACACCAAGTTGAATGTAGCTTTAACGAGATGACTATACATTCAAAGGGGGAGTTACTATTAATGGGGGAAGGAGTGTGGAGGTGTTAAGGGACTGACTGATGCTAAAAACTTGTCAACTTTGGAAACGAAACGTCGTCATTAGATGTTTACAGCTCTGACTACAGTTCCCTTTTAAACTAGCCTACATTTTGACTTTATTCGTGACATACCAAGAACTGAAGGAGTTAGCAATGAACAAAATGAATTTGGTTGCTCACTGATATATGTTAAATTGTAGAGACTTATATGTAGGATATACCCTAATTACAAAAAAAATGTTTACTCTCTAGGTCATGGATTTACCTTCAGGTTCTGTCAATAAGCAGATATATTATTATTTAAAGCGATATCTATCAGCAGGTAAACTACAAATACTATGAGAGTGTATATAACAAGACAAAAAAACCTGTTAGTAACAAATTATTTGAGAAAAAAGCGGGTAGATGTTACCTGCTTGGAAATTTCCCATTAGATTTTTTGAAATGTGACGTCATTCATGTTTTGTGACATGATGAAACTGTGTACGGTCAGCAAAAGGGAGGCCCGTGCAAACATTAATCCTTTTATCCACGGACAAGTGATAACTAGATGAAATGAGGAATACTGTTTGTTTGAATTATTCAAGTATTTCTCATCTATCACTCGTGTCTCGGTCTAAGGATCAAAGTGTTTACCTTAGGCTTGGTTACCTATCTCTTTTGTTTGTTGTACTCCATGTGTTTCAGCTTTTTCTTTTGCCACAGGTAGTCTTAAGCAGTGCAATGAACTTTTTA
The DNA here is from genome assembly GCA_934047225.1 of Ypsolopha sequella. Lineage (NCBI taxonomy): Eukaryota > Metazoa > Arthropoda > Insecta > Lepidoptera > Ypsolophidae > Ypsolopha > Ypsolopha sequella. The sequence goes on along the minus strand of OW204002.1, from coordinate 1,315,673 downwards.
TTTGTTATTTAGGAAAATAAAGCTTTTTTATTATTATTTTCAATGCAAGTGCTCGTAAAGGCCCACTTTTTATGCATCAAAACCGAACAGAAAGTCGATTATTTTGCCCTAGGGGTTTTTTTTTTTATTATTTATTTACGAGATTTGGCTAGCCTGCAACCTTTCCTGTGTACCATAAATGTTATACTTTTATTCCACTGTTTAACGGCTCCGGATACAGTCCCTTTGAGCCAATTATAATTTAAAGTTAACAAGATTATATTTGTTTTATTTCCTCACACTATGCATTGAAAAACGTAGTATGATACACGGTCGTAAGAGCAATAAATTACTCGGTTACGTTTAAAACACGAGCGTAGCGAGTAGTTTATTTCTTTTCGCCCTTGTAGCATAAACTACTATTATTTACAGGCACACAGGCTGCCAGACTGTGAATCGCCTTAAATCTTTCTGTTTTTTTTTTACGGAATCCTTAAAACATTTTCGTTTGATTCTCTGTAATACTCTCAACAACAAGTAAAATCAACTAAAAGCCGTCATCGCCTTAACAAGAGTGAATGTTTCGTATGTCTCAATTACAGAGTGATGTTTATAATAATAATTTTCAACCGCAGCAGTCGTCCCCTATTTGTTTATATACCTTCTCTGATGGCTATAAATACTAGTAGCTGTTGTCGAATTTGCTTACCGTTTGTTACTTTTAGTTCATATTTCCTAAAAAAAGTAATAACATCGGTGCTTGAGTAGACTTTAAAAATATATGTACACACTGTTGTCAAATAAGATACTGACTTTTACCTTCTTTTGTATCTTTCCAATAACATTTCGTCATCACATCGTCATTATTTAATGATTCCCCTCCACCTCACAAAACTGACATAATTTCCATTAACTGTGTCACAAATTCTATATTGATGTTTAAACAATAGCTTTTTCTTCTTAGCAAAAGAATAAATGACAAATGTGAGTAGTTAGTGAATTTGGCAAATCAGAGCTTTAAGGAATACGTTATAAAATTTGTTTTTCTCTGTATAATTGTATCCCTTCAGGTCCCTTTTTGCGTGACCACTCACAAATGCTGTGTAGTTACCGGCAAGCAATAGGGCCAAGGGGCAAAGAATAAGGCCACGGAGGCAAAACTCCTATTTTAAGCTAGTATTTTGGTCTTTTACGTATTTGCAGGATGACGTTAATTTGAATAAGAACTTCCTCTCCTACAACATATTACCTACATGACATAACATTGTATGTACTCGTATGTATGTATGTTGTTATATACATAGGTAATTGCAAGGATACGCGTCGTCGTGTCAAAAAAAATCAAAACTAGTTTGGAGAAAATCCCCTAAATGATGTAACAGGATTGGCACGCCACCTATCGAAAAGGTTTTCATGTAAGACTGTTATACTGTTATACATCAGTGTGTATACTGTTTGGCTTTATACTGTTGTTACACTACTGGCAATATTTAACGATAGAAGGCGATATGATATCTAGTTTATTGGTTATGGGGGCGTCGATTTGATGCTTGTTGACTCCCCGAGGGATGGTTTAACAATTTAGCTCTCTGGTTATTGCCACGCTATTGTTTATGTATTTAGATGAGAATACTTGATATTGTTTCAGTTTACATGAATCTTGATTAAATCCTGCTTTTCGTATTTCCACTTTCAATGAGAACTACTATTAATTGTTATCAAATCCATGATATTTGCGTTTCAACGTATGGAAATGTTTCCGTCGCTTTATATTATGAAATAGCCGAAATTTTCTTATATTTTCATTCTATATAACTATAGAAATGTAGTCACCTATATTTCTTTATTCATTATTGAAACAGTTACAGTAAAAGGTTTGTACATATTGGTTAGCTTATCTTTAATAAGAGATTTCTTACAGCAAATCATTGAGGAAACAATTGAAATTTAAATAAGAGTAATCATAAACGTGCACAAAAATAAAGTTTGCGTAAATATAAAAATAAAATATAAATAATGTACTTCCTTCAATTATTATATGCATAAAATACATGCTATAAGCATAGATATAATATAATATAATATAATTATTTAAAAATATATATATGTATAATATTTTCTTATTCAGAAAGCAAAAGTTAGTACAGTGCTCCCAAAGTGATAATGCGCATACAAGTCTTCGCCACTGTTCGGCAAAGTTCGTATTTCCTTACACTTTCTCAATCAATCAATTAGGTCACGTGGTACGACCGGTCGCTCGGCTATACATTTGTATGCGCATTATTACTTTGGGAGTACTGTAGTAACCTTTCAGCTTTTTCTTGAATTAACTGATAGTTCGACAGTCACGAATACAATTGCAAAGTTTGGACATAAAAAGAATTAGCATAAGCACCAGTATTGTGTACTGGAGATTTAAGGAGTAACATGGTTCCATAACGTAGGTGTCTGTCTCTGATTATTATATACTATCTGCTAAATAAAAATTCAAAACGTTCACGAAAGTAATTCAGTAGCAATTTCCATTTTTTATTTTTTGTTTGAAAGTTGATTTCAAGGTTTTACATCTACGTATTAAATTTTGCTTTTATTGTCAGTATGATTACTAAAATTAAATCTTCAAAAACAGTTCGTCCTAAATGCCATCCATTATAATAAGATTCGTTATACTTTTTTACAGCTGACACTTTTCAAAAATTAAATTAATGTTGATCTTAACTTAATGTTGTCTTATTCATACAAAAAAAATATATAAAATTTGGATTTTCCATTTCTATATGAAAAAAAAATGTGCTCTTCGAATTCTCCATACAAAACAGACATTTCATAAGTTTGCACCAAATAACCACGTTTTTAATAATTTGCTTTCTTGTATGTCTGTTCGATATAAATATTGCAATCAATTTTAAACTAACCTTCCGATAAGTTAGAGACTTGAAACTTTTAACGTAGCTCAAAACTGGATGACACTGCAATATTAACTCGCTTTCTTGTCTGTGAGTTTGTCTGTTCGGTCCATTATTATTTTAAGTCCGTTTATTGTATATTGTTTTTTTATTTTTTTATTAATTTAACAACAAAACTATACAGGTTGTTTTAGTTTCACTTAAAGAGCGGCTTTGCAGCTGAATTTTGAAAAACCCGCCTTTTTCTAATTAATCGAAACAGAATACTTAAATTCAAAATTCACTCAAAATGTTTTCAACAAAACCTTATTACCTATGTATTGTGTATGTTGCCATCGTAAAGTTTCCATTGGTTTCTGCAAAAAAAATTTTTTTTTAAATACAAAATTCTTGAAATTCTGTTTTACAGAAACCAATGGATATTTTGCAATGGCAACATACACAATACATAGATAATAAGTTTTTGTTGAATGAATGTTGAGTAAATTTTGAATTTAAGTATTCTGTTCCGATTAATTATAAAAATGCGGGTTTTGCACAATCCGGCTGCGAAATCGCTCTTAACTAGACTATTTTTTACGATTTGGTCGGTGTACATAAATTAAGCTACTAAACTTGCCCAAATATAAAAACTGCTCACAAACTATCCTAATATTTCGCAACGATCTGTTGGCTTTCACAGACTGATACGATGTAACAAAACTTAAATGGATTTGGAGAAAAAACTACTTTTCCATAGATAACGGATGAAAGAAATTTTCGATACAAAGGCAACCTGTGCCAAAGTAAGAAGTGACCCTACAAATCCGCCGGCCTACAGGGACTACGGCGGTGGAATCCCGTATTTCCCGGAGGTATAGACCCTAAAGGCTGAACGAGGATAATTGTGGGGAAAAGCTGACGTCATTGACCCTCTGAGCCGAAGCAATCTTCAATTGTGTGTTAATGTCTTGATTATTTCAGTTTGATCAACAGATGATGTGGTTTTATTTACAGCTACCTATCTTTTTAAGTTACCTATCTAACTATTTACGTTTAAAATATCATGTCTGTGCGGATGATTTTTCAAATTTGTTCAATACTCAATATATTTATTGCAAGCATAGTTAAGTTATGTAAATACATATAAGATGTTCATACAATAATTTTCAGATCAATATGCACCCTGTTGGGCATTGCAATATTGCGAGAAAAGGCGGCTTATTTAGAAATTCGATTTCATTTTTCCTCGTATAATGAACCGAGTGCACTTTTTTATATATTATTTTAGTGCTTTAAGTTGTTTCTGCCTTTAATCAATCAATTAATTTGTCTCGTTTGTATACAGCTATACAAAACTGAGAAAACAAGCTAAAACATGCAAAACTCTCATTACCAATATACCATCAATTTCGAACAAAATTCAAGACTCATACAATATGATTATGTACTACGCCGTAGCTAGCTACGTAGCAATGTGCTACATCGTCGCGCACGTTTTGCTACGTAGCTACGTGCTACATCGTGCTACATTATGTTATTGTGACCGGAAGTGAGCGAGAGTGTAAATCTGTAAAATGTATTCGACGGTGTGGACTGTGATCTATTGTTGTAGCGATAATGACACTTTCTTAAAACTTTAAGGGCTATTCAGCAATATTTTACCACCTCTGTGACTGAGTGGTAAAGCGCTCGCCTACTAACCCAGAGGTCGTGGGTTCAATCCCTGTGGTGTACATTAATTTGTGTTCGGTCTGCATGCTTCGGAATGCACGTTAATCTGTTTGTACATTTGTGTCTGAAGTACGGCCACATATTATATAGTAGTTCGACGATAGGGCTCACCACCCATCACGTTTGAAACGTAATAATCGTCGGTGAAAAGTGGGTGTACCAAGTGTGGACTGTGACTTGCATTTCATGGTTAACACTTGTGAACACCTCTGAGCCCCCTTGGAGATTCATGACGTGACGATATGTTTTTTTACCGAAAATGGTAATAGTTCCCATTTTTATTTTACAAAATGAACCCGTGCCACGATCTAGAATACGATCTGCATCAACTTGTTAAGTGGATTTTGTGTACCCTTTTTACAAAATAAACTATTTGAATTTGAATCTATTGTTTTATTATTGCTTAAGGTGGGCCATCCCGCTCAGATGCTATATAATTTTTTATGTGTTTGTGACATCCTGATAGCTTTGATCTCAATGAAACTATGCAGACATCTTTATATATGTTTCCCATCCCCCCACACCGCACTCCGACCCATCTCTCATCAAGAGGTGCAAGATGGCGAGCTATTAAACAAGCGCCGAATTTGTGAAATGGTTTCAGGTAAAAACTATTTTTAATAAAACGGTAACTGTCCATTTATAGAAAAGTGTATAAACTTAGTCTTCTTTACATAAACTTTGTCTATATTTCTCTCTTTTTTTATTTCCAGTATAGATGAAAATCAAATCATACAACTTGCTAAACTTTGCCTAAAAACGAGGCAATATTCACGATATCCTGACAGCTATTATGATGGTGTTTCATCAAATTTTGATGTTTGGGACAGAAACGTAGACTACATAACACTTATGAAAAAATAAGCTGTTGACTTCACAATCAGTTTTTACTTTTTGTATGAATATCAAGAAAAATCCAGGCGGAAAGAGGCCTCTTAAGCGATAATCTAAACAGGTAACTTGCTCCGATTGTGACTAGTTCGTTTAAAAGAGTTCCAATAGTAGTTTATGCTACAAGGGCGTAAAGGAATAAATTACGAGGACGATTTAAAACACGAGCGTAGCGAGTGTTTTGAACGTAACCGAGTAATTTATTGCTTTTACGCCCGTGTATCATACTATGTTTTTCAATGCATAGTGTGAGGAAATGAAAACAAATATAATCTTGTGAACTTTAAATTATAATTGGCTCAAAAGGACTGTATCCAGAGCCGTTAAACAGTGGAAAAAAAGTATAACGTCTATGGTACACAGGAAAGGCTGCAGGTTAGCCAACCATTGTAAACAAATTAAAAAATAATAATAAAAATAAAGCCCTAGGGCAAAATAATCGACTTTTTGTTCGGTTTTGATGCATAAAAAGTGGGCCTTTACGAGCACATGCATTGAAAAATATATTATTATCTATTACGGTTGAGACAGGAGATAGGACAGGAGAATAAAGAAGTAATCTTTGAATTTAGTTTTAAACAATATTTTAGTTAAAAAACAGTTTTAGTTCAACAACAATAACACGTGACTGTTTAAGCAGTATGTAATAATAATTTAGTATGTCAGCTTACGCGAGTTTTAGTAATATAATAGTATTTTAGTAAGTTTAATAATACTAGAATATCATAGTTAGATTAAATAAAATTTAATATTTATTAAATATAGTATTATAATAAAATAACCCAATTTTATGAAAAAGAAGTTGTTAATTAAGTCTTTTGCCTTATAAACTAATGTATCAACTAAAATCTATACCAATAATCTATTATTTAAAAGATAAAATTATTCAATAATGTATGACATCATATTAAAATTGTATTGACTACAAAATATACTCTATGTATTGTATACTGATATAATTTTATGTGACTTGTAAATTTTTATTTATTAATAAATAATTGTATTGTGTTGTATTTAGTTAGTTTTAATAATATGATAATATTATAGTTAGTTTTATAATGTTACAATAACTAAGTTAGTTTTAATAATATTTAAGTTTGTTTAATCTGATTATGCCAGTTCTTCTTGTTCTGTACCGATACAAATTTTAAAATCAATACAGCAAAAAAAGAATAAACATAATCTTGCTAAGTTTTTTACACTTCTCAGCACGACAAATCGAAGTGGTGGTAAAATTGATTGTATCTTTTTTTATTTAGTTTGATTGTATCATTAAAATTGATGTGTTTGTATCTTAGGTGCCTGATTCATTCTCATTCAAATTGAATTGCTATGATTAATATTATCTCTGAATACATTTTGAAATATCTGCAAGTATTATAGCAAATTCGATTTTTTATTGCTTAGTGATGTATTTTTCGCTTCACTGAATCTCTATTATACAGTCTGTTCGACTCAATCGATTTGAATTTACCTTAGCTGTTATTTATTTGTGCTTTTCTGTATAAAATGACCGGTCATTTACTAAATCTAACTTTATGTAGTGTCAGACCCCATCTGACCTTAGTGAACCTTTCTGGAGATCAATGCTTTCTTCTAAGGGTTCCGTAAACAAACTTTATGTAGTGTCAGACCCCATCTGACCTTAGTGAACCTTTCTGGAGATCAATGCTTTCTTCTAAGGGTTCCGTAAACAAACTTTATGTAGTGTCAGACCCCATCTGACCTTAGTGAACCTTTCTGGAGATCAATGCTTTCTTCTAAGGGTTCCGTAAACAAACTTTATGTAGTGTCAGACCCCATCTGACCTTAGTGAACCTTTCTGGAGATCAATGCTTTCTTCTAAGGGTTCCGTAAACAAACTTTATGTAGTGTCAGACCCCATCTGACCTTAGTGAACCTTTCTGGAGATCAATGCTTTCTTCTAAGGGTTCCGTAAACAAACTTTATGTAGTGTCAGACCCCATCTGACCTTAGTGAACCTTTCTGGAGATCAATGCTTTCTTCTAAGGGTTCCGTAAACAAACTTTATGTAGTGTCAGACCCCATCTGACCTTAGTGAACCTTTCTGGAGATCAATGCTTTCTTCTAAGGGTTCCGTAAACAAACTTCGACTTATGCTCATAAATAAGGAAAAACTATTTTTAAATAAAGGAGTAACATATGTTGTTTCTGTACTTTAACAGATCATATAAGATGATGCTTTTAAAAATTAAACGATAAGAAATATAGAAACTTGGATAAAGAACTGCTGTATATAATAGTTTATAAATATTTCAAAACTATATTTGATTTGACTGCCAATTGGCGCGGCGGTAGGTTAATTAATATGTTTGACTACTCTTCACAGATGTCATAAATATAATTTCAGTTTCAGTAATCATAGCAATTATTTCAGTTTTACAAAATTTGCAATGTAGAAGTCTAAAAATTTAATATATAGGAATAACTTAGACCTAACTAAGAACAAAAACAGCTCTTATTAAACTGTAATCAAAATAACCCTTGATTGTATATTGATATATATTAATAATTGAATTATTTATTTTCATACGGTTCAACCCGAGAACCACACATCTTTAACACAAAATTACTTTTTTTACACTTTTCAGTTTCCAAGCATACCAGATAGACTTTCTGTGAATCACGATTGTCAATAACTTAAAAGCTATGCTCCCATATATTATGTTTAGTCATTTCATTATCAATAACTTAAACGCTATGCTCCCATATATTATGTTTAGTCATTTCATTATCAATTACTTAAAATCTATGCTCCCATATATCTTACAAGCTATACTTCCATATATTATGTTTAGTCATTTCATTATCAATAACTTAAAAGCTATGCTCCCATATATTATTTTTAGTCATTTCATTATCAATAACTTAAACGTTATGCTCCCATATATTATGTTTAGTCATTTCATTATCAATAACTTAAACGCTATGCTCCCATATATTATGTTTAGTCATTTTATTATCAACAACTTAAAAACTTTACTTCCATATATTATGTTTAGTCATTTCACTATCAATAACTTAAAAGCTATGCTCCCATATATTATGTTTAGTCATTTTATTATCAATAACTTAAACGCTATGCTCCCATATATTATGTTTAGTCATTTCATTATCAGTAACTTAAACGTTATGCTCCCATATATTATGTTTAGTCATTTCATTATCAATAACTTAAACGCTATGCTCCCATATATTATGTTTAGTCATTTTATTATCAACAACTTAAAAACTTTACTTCCATATATTATGTTTAGTCATTTCACTATCAATAACTTAAAAGCTATGCTCCCATATATTATGTTTAGTCATTTTATTATCAATAACTTAAACGCTATGCTCCCATATATTATGTTTAGTCATTTCATTATCAATAACTTAAACGTTATGCTCCCATATATTATGTTTAGTCATTTCATTATCAATAACTTAAACGCTATGCTCCCATATATTATGTTTAGTCATTTTATTATCAACAACTTAAAAACTTTACTTCCATATATTATGTTTAGTCATTTCACTATCAATAACTTAAAAGCTATGCTCCCATATATTATGTTTAGTCATTTTATTATCAATAACTTAAACGCTATGCTCCCATATATTATGTTTAGTAATTTCATTATCAGTAACTTAAAATCTAAGCTCCCATATGTTATGTTTAGTCATTTTATTATCAATAACTTAAAAGCTATGCTCCCATATATTATGTTTAGTCATTTCATTTTCAATAACTTAAAATCTATGCTCCCATATAGTATGTTTAGTCATTTTATTACCAATAACTTAAAAGCTATGCTCCCATATATTATGTTTAGTCATTTCATTATCAATTACTTAAAATCTATGCTCCCATATATCTTACAAGCTATACTCCCATATATTATGTTTAGCCATTTCATTACCAATAACTTAAAAGCTATGCTCCCATATATTATGTTAAGTCATTTTATTTTCTTTCTTCTTCATCTTCTTAGTCTTCTTGGTCATCTCTTAATGTCTAAAACGGCTGATTTTGAAAGCATTTTCAGTGTGAGGCGTAACGTCGTCGCGTAAACGTCTTTACTCGCCCAGATGAAGGCAGTCTAAATCTGCTGAAACTGGTCGGCTTTCCCGATCATAACACGTATTGAGGTGAGCCGTTTTTTTTTTATATAAATCATTTTCATATATCATGATACTGAGTCCTTAACTAAGACAATATCCTACGGAACCATTACCTAAACTGAAAGCCCTCAGACCGATCCTAACAAGCCTTTAGGAGAACGTGTAAGGAGTGCCCATCGGCTCCCGTGTCACCGCCTCCGTGACACGAGAGTGACGTGGGTCACGGGATAGAGATCTCTGAGAATTGACAATCAGGGCCTTTTGTACGTCACGCGATAGCTTGACTCTTATTAAGATGCAGCATGGGTGATTATTGATCACTCTTGGCGTGTTTATAAGGGTTGTAACAGAAGTGATAGGTGTTTGATTGAGTGAAGAGGTGGCGTAAAAAGTATCCAATAAAATAATGAACGGTTGTATCCGTGACACAGCCCGTTTCTTTTTAGTCACTGAAAAGCCTTACCTGCTGCTACTATGGAGCCAATCTTTAATCGCGGCAAAAAATCCGCTGTTCTAAAATGTTGACTAAAATGTATGGAACATCCGTGTTGTTATCTCATTTAATTAAAGTGTAAGTGTGTACACTACTGTTAGTGTGGTGGTGTTGGGTGTTGTGCATCAAATCAATGTACTTCTATTTCAGAACACCTTCAATATATGGGTTAGTCCATAAATTATCGACAATCACCTTAGACTGACCAGCTAAAATCCTTGCTTAAGTACACAGGACCAAATTAAAAAAAATCAAAATGTAAAGATTTTATCAAATAAAAAAAATGTAAAGATTTTAAATAATGTCAAGCAAAGATGATATAATGGTCGTAGATAAAGTATTGTGTCCAACTGTACATAAATACCTGGTGTAGTCTATAATGAAAATGGGTCTCATTGCGAGCATGTCAGAGTTGAACCAAATACTATAATTATGTGCAACTCCATCCATCCATCCATCAGCCTAGTTCGTCCACTGCTGGACATAAGCCTTTCCAGGACTTTGCCACTCCCGGCGGTCTTCCTGTAAGAATTGCCCATACTCACACACGCTGGGCAGGCGAGTTGGTGAGCGCGGTGCCGGAACCCTCGCACTAGTGACGGCCGTCACCAGTCTGTTCCATATAAGGCGCAACTGTTAGGGATGGAGATACCGCCATCCATCGGTCCCAGGCATGGTAGGCCTCCTGGTTTTTTGCCTGTGAGCTGTTCTCTTACTCTCCTCCGAATTACTTCGTGGGAGTCTCCAAGTAAGATGGTGGTACCTCCACAGACGAGCCCAGCATCAGCTCTACCACCTGTGAAACCACCTGATGTGCAACTTAATATCCCTTTTTTGTCTTTACGTCATTTTTTACAGAAAATATAATAGATGAACGATTAAGCTATTACTGTAAAGAGTAATATCGAATAATGCAGCCCTACAAATATTTTTTTCCATTTTTGTTAGAACCTGGAGAGCAGAATACGGCTATCAAACAGCATCAGTATAATATGATAAAGCTTGTCAATAAGTTAATTGAATAAGGAGCTTTCGTTCGGAATCTGGATCGTACGCAGATTTCCGAACGCTTCCTAATCGGATTTGTCCTGAATTTCTGAACGAGTCGCGACTCCCTTGTTGTGGAGCTAGGGATGTGAACGTCACTGAATTATGGTATCTATTTATTATACATAACATAACATAATATATCGTCACGGCATTAATCCCCGAGGGGGTGTCAGAGGTGTTCCCAACTGTGAAATGCTTTACAGTCTACGCGTGGTACACCCATTTTTAACCGACGATCATTACGTCCCAAATTTGATGGAAGGCTGTACTTTGGACAAAAATGGACCAACAGTCTAACGTGCAGTCGGAAGCACGCAGACATAACATAAACTAATGTGCAACGCGGGAATTGAACCCGCGACCTCTGGATCCTAAAACATGGAAATCCTAACAATGGACCATTTATTTATCACTTAATATTAACAAATGGACCATCTGTTTATCAGTCCTCATGATATGTCCCCTCGAAAAAGTAAAACTTCTGAGCCCGGTCATTTAACACAAAAATATAAATTAAATAAAATGGTTACATGATCTCAGTTTTGATTAGTAAACTCTTGATGATGATGATGATGATGATGTTTGTGAAGTAAAAAGTGAGGGTACCAGTTTGTCTGTACCAAGTTTTGTCAGTATTGGTACCAGAATGTACGTATACAGTACACCCAACGATATCGCTCCGGTAAGATTGAATCGGGTGCTCCACTGAATTTTGATTGATGGTTAACCTATACGGCAGGTTATTATATGTGGCAGGCAAACAGTAAAATTCGGCATTCTACAAACGGCGTCATCAGTTTCTAAACGCTCACTGTTTTTCAATTTCCCGCCGGCAAATCGTAAATTGCCCGCTGTTTGTAAACCGAAATCAAAAGTCTTTCACCAAAAAGTGAAAAATAACGTGTTAGATTTACATGTAATTATATACTGGGAGCCGAGCGAAGCGGAGCGGAACGAGATGACCCTCAATAATTCTAGCAGAATAACTATATTTGACAAAGATTCGTCAAATAGCAAAATAACGAGTGTTTAGAAACTGATGACACTGTTTTTAAAATGCCGAATGTTACTATTTGCCTGCCACATATATTAAACATATATTTATATTTAATTCACGACAAAATATCCAACTTTTATTGAACCGTGATTATTCAGAAGTACCTGTAAAGCAAAGGGGTTTTTTTTATAGAATTAGTACTTACACGAACACATGTACACTTTATTTTAGGTACATTTTTATTGTTTTCTTTGTCCATCCATCCATCAGCCCGTATTCGTCCACTGCTGGACGCCTCCCCAATATTACGCCACTCTTGGCGGTCCTCAGTCATCCTCATCCAGCCGCCACCCGCAACGTCCTTCAGATCGTCAGTCCAGCGGGCACGAGGGCGGCCTACGCTGCGCTTTGCTGTACGTGGTCTCCATTCCATTGCCTTACGACCCCAACATTTATCACGTCGGCGACAAATATGGTCAGTCCACTGCCACTTCAACTTACTGATTCGGCAGGCTATGTCGGTCACCTTCGATCTCTGACGGATATCTTTATGTAACTTCTTAAAAGGTAATACCATAATATTTGATTTGGGAAATAGATGCCTTATTTGCGAAATTCAAATGTTATAAAAATATAAAGGTACCTTATATATTTGGTGCATGTTTTTAGTTACTTAAATAAATATCAGAAATGAAGACACGTCAATTATTTATGAAAAAATTATTCATTAATTTTGCAATAATAACACAATTACAAATAAGAAAACGCACATCACTTTCACAAAATTAACTAATAAATGCCTGCCACAGCCAGCCAAAAGCTCAAGCTTTTCCCCTTTCCCTTCCCCTTCCCCTTCCCTCGGCAAACGACAAAATATACTCGAAAAGATTCTGCTCGATGCACGCCACAAATCATATGCCGGAATTCCTAAGCTACCTCTTCCTGCCATCTCTCGGAGGAAAGGGGCTAAATGTATATATTTTTGCGAATGCATCGCGAGGCTAGGGGACGGTGGAAAACGAAGAGCGGAAAGCTTATGAATAATGAAATGTAAGTAATTGTTGGAGAGTTAACAATATCTCGGAGAGAATTCAGGATGAAATAAATAAACGGTTTACCTCAATACAGCTATTATGATCAGGATAGCCGACCAGTTAAGGCTGGATCTGAGTCTAGAACACGAACAAAGCTATACCTTTGAGGATTCGTTAGAAGAAATGAAATACATTATACTTTTTATTTGTTGATCTTTTGTTAAGAGAATGAACCAATAAAAATGTATTAAAATGATATAATTTTGTCTAACAAATTTATATTTCAACCCTATTTTTTTGGTTCTAAAGTGTTCCTTACAAGCACCTCACCAAAACACCTAGTTTCAGCGTAGTTGGATAAACAAACTGCTCTACCTATGACAGAGTTTATATATAGCATCTACAAGAAGATTTTTGTTTTTATAAGTTTATAACAAATTAAAAAGTTACTTTATCCACGAGTTTACATAGTAGGCAAGCAAAGTCCGTGGCAGCACTTCTAGTATTGCCTGTTCCGGGTTATATGTGCCGGGTCTCTGCTGAGGTATCCATTCTACCTGCAGGTTAGGGTAAGATCGGGTTTAGTTAAACAACCTGGTTTACCGACGCAAAGCCTGAGAATACCCTTTAGAGTAAGGCTTTTTTTATTAAAGAACAGAAAGCTAAACAAATAAAGATAGGACACGTATAATATTAAAACATTGCTTCGGAGAACTCTCAATGTATAGAGTGAATTGTTTGTGAATTAAATGATTTTCTGAGAATCCTGTTACTGAAACGTTGGACTGTTTGGCAGCGAAGCTGATATTCCATGAATTTGAAAATTCAATGAAACACAGAAATTACAATACGAAACAACAAAATGAAATTATCGGATGCTTCTCTGAAAGTTGCATGTTTTATGTTTTACATTCAAGGACAAAGCTTCATGGTACAATAGAGAAAAGGGATTAAATAGTCTCCACATTTATTTAAAATTCAAAGAAATAGTGTGTTTGCCACGAGTTTCTTGGCACGATTCTCAATAGATTCATTTATTAAACAAGTCCATATTTTGGCGCAATAACATAAATTTCTTTAAATTGAAAAAGATGATGGAAGTAATTTATGTAGAAAACAAGATTTGTTTCCCCAAACATAAGAAGGGTAACTTGTCATCTCCCATCATACACATCAAGGTAAAACAGCACATAACAGGAAACTCAGAAAAACACAATTTAAAAACAAGATGAATTTATGTCGCGAGTAAGGCAGCACAATAAAAAATAATATCTACATTATTCTAAATAGTCACCTAACCCTGCAACGGCGACGCTTCGAGAAACAAATAAATTAAGTAATAAACAAGCTACAGGAAGTAGCTCAGTGCAGGGATTATGTTAAAAAGGATTTCCCGTATACATTAAACCTATATGCGTTGTGAATATGCTCTCATATTTTTTGTAAGATTTCTTTTCCCTCCTTTTAGTGCGCGGTTTTGTGAAATATATGGAAAGTGGTCGTATTGTTTGGCTTTATGTGGTTTTACCTTGACTACAAAGTATGTTATTAAACGCCGAGCATAAACAGGGGTACGAGAGACCCACATATGAGGTAAAGGGTTGTGGAAGTGAAGTGGTAAATTTTAAATTACTGGGCGTTTCTTTTTACGTTTTATTTAATAAATTAAAATACTGAGTTTTTTTTAATACAACGAGACTAGAAATAATTGTTCTTAAATCAATTGATAAAATAGTATATTGCATATTATCATTCACACATTTCAAAACCAGTTTTAATAGTGCCCTTTTTTTTTCAAGCCTACTGTTTAGCCCTTATTATTTTATTTTATTCTAGATTACTTTGTTTTGTTTTCGCAAAACAGCTATTTCCAACGCGCCACTTTAATAACCTTGTATCTTCCAAAATTGTTGATTTTAATATTTATTAGGCGCATGGTAGATGCAAATTAGCAAAGTCGTCTCAAAAGCAATATTTAATTAGACTCTCATAGCACCTCACAAATGTATTTAAGTTTGTTCGGTTTACCACCACGTAATGGTATTTATAATTATCAGTCACAATCCAACCTACTGAATGGAGCGAGCGCCATAAATTGTAAAGCTTTATTTGTTTTCGAAAGCACCTCTCACCGAAATTCGGGGTACGATTGTACAAAACAATTTCACCCGACTATTTCGCATCGGGAAGAGCGGATGTGACGTCATCGACAGCGGCCATGCTAATGGGTAATGCGTGTCGCCGGAAGTCCTGGCCGGGAAGAGAACAGGGTACCCGCGGGTTGTCATTTAACATTTTATTGCTGAACTATCGGGTGGCACTCTCAGTTGTTTAATGGCTTTGTTGTGAATATTATATTATGTTTTGGATTTATGGAGATATGTATTTAATGTAAGGAACCCCTTGCGTGGTTTACATGCAATCGTTAACTGCTAGGAATGGTGGATTGTGAACTTTATTGGAACGAAGTTTTTTATCGCAGGTTAGACTCCAGGCACTTGGCGAATGAGAGCTAGGCCGAAAAAAGTGTAAGACTTCGACCGTCATGACACTTTTGCTGTGTGTTTGTGTGTTTACAAGCGTATGCCTATGTATAGGTATATACTACAGTATAGACGACTCGTCTCGGATCTTTTTATTTTGAAATGAACTAAAATATTTTGTGTTATTGAATATGGTTATATTATTTAAATTTCAATTCACCACTTCAACGTGCTCCTTTATACCTAAAACATTGTGAAAGAACATGTTCGTATGTTCGTATTTCAAATTTTTTTCTGAATTTCTCAGCTCACGTACAACAAATAAGGCCATCTCGCCACCTTATTTACTAGGTACAAAAAGAAAATTAAGCTATCTTTTACTCAACTCCGTCTTACGCTGATATTTTCAAAGTTCCGTAGATAATAAGAAACCCTTTTTTTATGTTTTTTCATTGCCATTTATGGGTTGTCAGTGTGAAAGTAGTTCGCATAAAATTGAGTTTGAATTTATCATTTTAATGATGCAACACTTATACTTGTTTCACTTAATTATTCTTTTTTTTAAATAATATACGCTATAACAGCTTTTAAATAATATACGCTATAACAGCTTTTAAATAATATACGCTATAACAGCTTTTAAATAATATACGCTATAACAGCTTTTAAATAATATACGCTATAACAGCTTTTAAATAATATACGCTATAACAGCTTTTAAATAATATACGCTATAACAGCTTTTAAATAATATACGCTATAACAGCTTTTAAATAATATACGCTATAACAGCTTTTAAATAATATACGCTATAACAGCTTTTAAATAATATACGCTATAACAGCTTTTAAAGTTTTTTTAAAAGATATAAATATACTGATAAATAGGATATACAAATATAATTAAATCTCAAGATATATTTCGGGTCCGACCTGGACCCGGCATCAGTTGAGTATCTTAATTAAAATAAATAGACATTGACATATATAATATAAAAGTAGATGACATGACAGGTCATGACATAAAAACTTATAAAACCTAGACTACCTATTTACAATCTATCTTATTAATAATTCAAATAATTAATTCAAATAATAATAAGATAGATTGTAAATAGGTAGTCTAGGTTTTATAAGTTTTTATGTCATGACCTGTCATGTCATCTACTTTTATATTATATATGTCAATGTCTATTTATTTTAATTAAGATACTCAACTGATGCCGGGTCCAGGTCGGACCCGAAATATATCTTGAGATTTAATTATATTTGTATATCCTATTTATCAGTATAAATAAATTATTCAGTAATCACTTCACTATCACTACATAGTATAAAACAAAGTCGCTTTCCGCTGTCTGTCCCTATGTCTGCTTCGATCTTTAAAACTACGCAACGGATTTTTATGCGGTTTTTTTAATTGATAGAGTGATTCATGCCCGTGCAAAGCCGGGGCGGGTCACTAGTAAATAATAAACGTGAAAAGCCATCACTGAACTTCGAGCACAAATTGGACTCAAAACGTGCCTTCCGAAGTACGCAGAGCGGACACAAATGTGCCCCTACGGGATTTGAACCCGCGACATACTGAGTAGTGGTCGAGTACTCAAACTACTAGACTACAGAGGTGGTGGAATTATTTAGGGAAAATTTACTTATTTAAGGAGATCTATATCGACTAAAACAGAACCCTTGACCGATTTTATACCCTTTTATAAATAAACTTTCTTAGCTTTATTTGTTGCCTTCAAGGTGAGATTAATGCCTAAAATGTTTCGAAATAAATATACTTTTTATGATGCCTATAAGTAAACAAGTCTTTTTCATTTCAACAAGCAGAAAAGTGATACTCAAAAAAATGTTTGCACAAACGGTACCAAAGCTTTCGGATCTAATAAAAACATCGAGTTGAAAAGGTGAACGATTTTCTTTCCATAACTTTTAAACTATAAGCTATAAGTAACTATAGTTATTTTCGTGGCACGATTGATCTTGGTCAAAGATCACAGAGCATATACTAATATATAAATGGTTCA
Source organism: Ypsolopha sequella (assembly GCA_934047225.1). NCBI lineage: Eukaryota > Metazoa > Arthropoda > Insecta > Lepidoptera > Ypsolophidae > Ypsolopha > Ypsolopha sequella. The sequence goes on along the minus strand of OW204002.1, from coordinate 1,297,964 downwards.
TGCCATGGAGATAACTATGGTTAACTTTAAGGTGATATGTAAAAAATATGGGTTCATCTTTTCTGCGTATTTCTTAAAATACACGGAAAATTATAATCAATTTCTGGTACTACATTTTGATTAGGTATAATCTAGGGTTTTTTATTAGGAAAACATGTTTGGATAGATTTTCCTAGATAGAAATAACTGTTGAAATGAGGTCTTCACAATTTTTCTACTCGTTTGACGAATAAAAACTGTACCGAATTCAAACATATTTTATTAGGTAGGATTCAACAATACCTAGAGTTCTGATTTTGGAAATTTCGTTAGCTATTTTATTTTTTATAAAAAACTAACTTTATTCCTTTTTGCTTGTTTTGCGTTGTTTCGCTTGGAGCGACAGTGACAGAATAAGTGTGTATATACTGTATAAGGGATCTTCTATTTTCTAAGATAAACCCGATCAAAGGCAAATAGTACTCGCGCCCTCAGGGTTCCGTACATACAGTTTAACTGATTCCACGTGCAGTTATTTTATTACACTTACGATCTGTAAATCTCTATGTATCGGAAGGATCTAATTAATTATTAAATTAAATTGGCAATTTTCTGTATTTTTCCAATACGTTTTCTTTGAAATCTACTTATAAATGGAATTTCTAATTTCTGAGTCAAATTGATGTGCCCTATAGGTTTTCACGTTGAGTAAATCTGTATGAAATAGATTATGAAAAAGGCAATCACTTTTTAGTGAGGAACTTGATTTCTTAACAGTAAAATAAGGCCGTAGACTTCTGTAAGAGGTTATTAGTTTTAACTTGACTTCTGTTAGAACAGACGGACAAGGTGATCGTATTAGGGTTCTTTTTTTTAATTTTGAGGTACGGAACCCTAAGAACTAACCTGAATATTAGGTGTTCTATTACTTAATTTATTTTACGTAACCCCTTTCATTTTTTACAAGCTTTTATTTAACTTCACTTGTTAGTTAGTATGTGTGGGAAAAATCTAGTTACTGAATTTTAAACCGGATCCCCAAACCAATTGAGATGAAATTTTTGGTAATATTTGGTTATAGTTAAGTGACAGCTCAATTAGCTTAGCCGTTTTTAAGTAATGCCAAGGATAGAATCTCGTTATAAGCGTATATATGTTTTAGCTGAACCCATAAATATACAACGTGTAACAGAAAGGTGTGACCATATTTGAAGAGCTTATTCATTCAATGGTATAGAACAACTTTTACTATGGAACAAACACTGTATCTCAAAAAAAAAAATAACTGTTTCATAGACAAATGCAATGTCGCTCGGCCGAAATGTATGGAAGGACAGTTTTTTTTTGAGATTTCAGTGTTGGCTACATAGTAAAAGTTGTTCTATACCATTGATACCATCTATACCATACCAAGTGCAAGTCACAGTCCACACTCGTACATCCACATTTTACAAACGAATATTACGTCTCAGCGTTATGAGTGGTGAGCTGTATAATTAGCATGCCTTCTAAAGCAAGCAGACCGAACAAAAATGTGCCCCTACGGGATTTGAACCCGCGACTTTTGTGGTCGTGTACTCAAACCTCTAGACCACAGGTTATAACCCCAAAAGATGCTTTCAAAGCTGCCTTCGTAGCTATTGGAGCGTAAAATCAATGTTCACACCATGTTACTTCAGCATCAGACTCTATCTGGTAATCTAGTTCGACCGGGGATTGAATCTGGGCCCTCTGTAAACTAATTGCAACTCTGGTTGTGTATTTATGCAAAGTTATTCATAAAGAGCGCGCTGTACCAGGCTATTTGAATTAATAAGAGAAAGCGCAGCAATTTTATGGATTTTATTATTTTATTGAGAAAACTGTCTGCCTTGACGTTAAAATTAAAACGAATTTCCAGTTTATTATGAACATTTTATCGACGGGTTTATTCTGTGTAATTAAAAGATTACAGTCAAAGGAAAAGCTCGTTTTTTTAATGCTGTCTTGTGGTTAATATAATAACTTCCATTATTTTATCCGTTCCGTTATCGATTTTCGATAATAATTGAATAATGATAGATATGGACCGCAACCGCGCTTTGTGAAATTAGACTGGTTAAGAATATAATGAAATACGACAGAAATAAAAGACCTGGACTTGATACATTTTAAATACAAACTTTGGACATACCTTATTGAAAAATGCTATTATACTATTTCTGAGTTTCTTGACAAATGTTAAATGAAATTATTAATTTCCATAGGGCTTTTTATTATTCTATAACTGCGACATTTTTTGAGTTTATTAAGTATTATGTTAAATTGAACTGAATTATTATATTGTCTAATTTATTATTTTAAAGACATGAACGTGAATTATGATGTTATTGTAAATGCATCTATATAAAAACTGTTTTACTATTGTGTATTATTGTTTTATGAAATTTTGTACGCCTCTGAGGCAAAACATAGAGCACATTAAATATTGTTGTCATCTACGCATGTAAACCTATGTTTCACAAATAAATTATTTGATTGATTGATTGATTGATTATTTATTAGATTATAGAATTAAATGAGACTTGAGGATAATTCATGTTTTATATAAAAACGGCTCACCTCAATACGTGTTATGATCTGCCTTCATTACATGTATAAAAGATACAACAACTACCTATGTAATACGTGATAGTAAGCTAATTAAATAACATTGGTCAGTCAAAAAAAGTTTCCACAGACAGTTATGATAGTTATTTATTACCGGACCACGTATCCGGAGTCGTAGACAACAATGCTATGCGCACCGCGTCGTAGCAGGTCTTAAGGTTCGGTCAGACGATCCTGACGCACAACTTTGCGGTGACCGGTTCAAAACAAAGTCATGACGCTAACACACCTAGTGGTCATTCGATCCTGCCACAGCTAGCAACGTGGACGCAAATCCATGTTGACGCACAAACAAGCGAATAAGGCACATGATGACGCACTGACGCACATCGCAGTCAATGACTCCACACAATGCTGCGGTGTGCAGTGTGCGTGCTCCCCGCTCCCCCGCGTATGCCCCTTACCGCTGACGCAAACGTTGACGGCACGAACGTTCCCATACATTCATTCTTTCGACGATGACGCCACCGTTCAACGCAACGTTGTGCGTTGGGATCGCCAGACCGAAGCTTTAGAGCGGAACTACGACAGCTTCAAGGCAGCTACGCCGTAGCAAATGTGTACACAAATGCGTTTTGTCTACGATACACGGTGTATCGTAGACAAAACGCATCCGTACAAACTTTATCGTAGCAGTTTTCTTACCATGAGTTTAGACCTTGATAATTGTTATCGACTGAGTAAAATATATGAGAAATTGTACAGCTCCCATCGCGGTTTACGAAAAAACCAGAATGTCTAGTACAAATTATTGTACGTCGTAGCAGTACGCTAGTGTGTTAAATCGCTACGAATTATTGTATTTCCTATTAGTTTATACAATATTGGCTACACCGGGTCTTAATTGACTGCTTACTTTAAATTAAACCACATACTCTACTGATGAATGACTGAATAAATATACACTTTATGGTACATGGTAAAATAATAAATTGAGTACAGAGTTTTGAACACACAATGTTGTACAAGAGCGGACTTAACTCTTAAAGTGATTTCTTTCAGCCAACCTTTAGGTGGTGAATAAACTATTATTTTATGTAATGTGGAAGTGTGGTCATACTGAACAACAATACAATACAATATTCTTTATTGCACACTAAAAACAAAGTAAACAGACAAATTAAAAAAGTAAAAGTCGGGTACATTTGACAGTCTTATCACTAAAAAGCGATCTCTTCCAGACAACCTTTGTATGGAGAAACTCCTGAGATAAAGAAAAAAATGTGTAGAGGCGGTGTACCGAACAAATAGATACAATTATGCATATATACACACATACGTATTTATTTAAACACACCTACACATAAATAATATATAAACAAAAATAAATCAAAATTTATACTTGCGATTGTCGGCACTTGGTGAAACTTGAAACACATCTTGAATTAAAACACTTGTACTTGTAGTTTCACTTTATTTATATTAACTCCCAACCGGTTTCGGATTTTACTCCATTTTCAAGGGAAGATCTTAATTAAAATATTTTACATGACTCCAGGCACTAGCTCTGGGCAACGTAATCAAAAATAAATCAGTGTTCAAAGGAACAGGTAGAAATAAAATATTATAACAACTTTTATACAGTAACATTATTATTCCTACCTAAATTGTTTTCCTCTACATACTCGTACTAACTTTAAAAACACTTACTTGTCCACAAAATGTAGTATGGGCAAGTGAACTTTTATTTTCATTGGCGCGGGAAAGTTCCTGTAGCAGAGTTGTTCGGTATGATCAGTAGAGTAAGTTATTTTATTTAAAATACCAGTTTATTAACACCAGCAGGCGTAGCATAGTGTTAAAGACGAAATGCGAAAAAAATACGGGTGTTTCTTTTCTGTGTATTTCATGAAGTACACGGAAAATTTTAATAAATTTCTGGTATATGCATTTTGACTGTATAATCTGGGGTTTTGAAATTTGAAAACATGTTTGGATAAATTTACCTCGATAGAAATAATTGTTGATATGAGGTCTTCAAACACACTATTCCTCCTCGTTTGACGAATAGAAACCATTTACAGAACTCAAATATATTTTATTAGGTGTGTTTCAATGTTTTTTTAATAAAAATATAAAACCAACTTTTTTCCCTTTTGCCCTGAATCTGCCCCTCTCGCACTGCGCGATTTTTCGCTTGGAGTGACAGTGACAAAAATAAAATTCGCATAGCCTCTTAATCGCGCGCGACGCCACTAGTTGAATCACAAGTGCAAGGAGCGTGACGTACTGTTTAATCGCAAAAACATCGTGTTACGCTCCTCGCACTTGTGATTCAACTAAGTCCCGTCGCGCGCGATTAAATACTGTGCTACGGCTGCTGGTGTAGGTATATACTCCTAAATTTCGTTCCTTCCAAAACCTATTCGATATATAATATTATTATCCTCTTCTATGCAAAAGTAATTACGAAAACACCTACACAAAATATAAGCCCTATGATTCCAGATTTAAATGATTGATCCGAGCCATGACCTATTGTTTAAGCGAAAATGAGAATTGAGAGGGTTACGCCCGAATTCTTATCATCTATTGCTTTTAACTAATTGGAGAATGTAAGCATGTTTAACTCTCTCCGTTACATACTTACATAACCATCCCGTAGGAAATCGTGGGATATGAACCAGTACTTATTACCACCAGAAATAGCGTTCCACATTATAGCTATTCCAGGACCTAAATTAACAACTCGAGATGTGTCGGTACAAATACCGACGGTAATGACATTGAAATAACATTCACATCAGCACGCACTGCAAAATGGATGTTACGAAGATTGCTGAGTCTCCGGATAGCACAAAATAGGTAAAAATAATTCTTTTCACAAGGACATTATTATATTTCGAAAAAAAATATTATATCATTTATTATAGTTATTATTAGTATTTTAGTTATTAACTAAATTATCTAACCAGTGGTGTATTGTTCTAAAACAAATAACGTAAATTTCGGGTGTAGGTGCATGAAATCAGTAATTATTTTTTAATTTAGTAATTCTTCTGAAAGCTAAAAATATTGAAAATAATTCATTTGTGAAACTACATGGCGAGATACTTCATGAACTACATGAAGAAGCGAAAGAGGTAAGTGAAGATCGTAGCAGATGGAAGTATGTAGTCTCTGCCTACCCCTCTGGGTACATGGCGAAATATTGGTGTTCTATTTATTATTTACTTTAATTTCTATCTACTGAAAGAAACAGCTTAGCGCAGTATTTTGCTGGTATATGGGAGACATGCCTTAAAACCAGAACCCTCTGTAACGTCTCAGACATCGTCAAATATGTATGGAAGACAGCCGTCTTGTTCCTTGTTACGCGCTAATGTTTTATTTGTATAGGCAAATCACGACACTAAAAGACATGGGACTTTCCTTTATTGAGGTTAGAAGGTTTGTGGAAAAAGGATCGGTAGAAAGGTTTTCAGGTTTAATACAAAAATAGAATTTAAGTGAAAATACCCTACATCACTATAGTATTTTGTGCAACTGTGACATTGTTCGTAATAGGCTGTTTGGTCCCCGGAAAAGCGACGAAAAATCTGTGATGATGTCACATTATAAAATTCATGTACAGTGCCTAGTTTATCGTATTTCTCATAAACCGATCGCTTACACTAACAGTCACTTTTATCAAATTTCTTAGCTTTACACTCAATCTTGTACAGAAATCCCGGCCCAGAAATCTGAGCTTCAATATTTTTTTACGATCTTATTTTGCTAAAAGGTCATACTGTACCTACGCTTTAAGCCGAATTCGTTCTTAAACCACCATGATGCCATCACCCCACCTAATTTTTCTGGCTTCACCGTTATCCGTAATGTTTATTTAACACTTTTACCGGATAATCACGATAACCCTGTGACGTTAATCCCATCGGCCGGTGAGTTAAACGGTTAACTTAGTTAGTGACGTCATTTAGCCGGTAAGGGTTAAGTTGTATTAATTTAATCTTGATCGTCCTGATGAGTTTGATTTAGTTCGTGGAGCCAAAGATGTGGGGGCTGATTATATAGGTACTATCAATATTATCATCCTTTAGGGTTAGCTGCTCTTTTGGGGATTGGCGGGGATTGTGGATAGGGAATTTGTTTTAATGTGTATGTTGATGTCGATTCGGTGTAACACGTTTTAACTTATTCGAAAGGACTTAATTTAAACGTTCTGTCTCTTTCTTTCAGTATCAAAAAATAAAGACAGGACGCCCTAAATAAGGTTAGTCCTGTCAAATAAGTTAAGTTGTGTTGCGCCGAATCGACAACAGTATCTAATGTAGGTAATTACCGTATTTAATATACTGTGAGTCTATGTATGAGTTACTAATATATAAGGTCTTTTAATTCAAATGGGGAGTAATTTAGGAGGTGATTCAGTATCGTTAAAACATCACATTTCACTGCAAAGTACTTTTTTTTGCGCGAACTTTTTCTTTACTTGTCCATACAAACTGAATCAGCTGATCGGACCACTTTGTACTGAGAAGTGAAAAAAAAGTTCGCGCAAAAAAAGTGCTTTACAGTGGAATGTGATGTATTAACGATACTGAATCACATCCTAAATTACTTTCCATTTAAATAGAAAGACTTTATATATGCTACAAACAGTAAATCGGATTGAATACCACTTTGAAGTGAACAGAATATTTTCAAGTTTCAACTAATCGCCCGGCGTATAACTCGTATAAGTATTAATATAAGTAATATATACGTTCTAATGACTAATATTTTGAAAAAAATATAAATTATTAAGAAGGGTTTTGTCCTGACAAAACAAACACTCAGAAATACATTTCCTCCTTCAGCCCCTCCTATACCCCTCCTGTACCCCCTTTAGATAAAGAAATACCAAACATTTTTGTTTGTCTTTTCCATCTGTATGCTCGAAGTATTAAAATAATATTTTCATATGCCTCCCGGAAGTAACATAAGACATATTATGGCGCCGTATGATGGCGCAAACCGCTTTTTCGCGAAAAAGCGCGCTTTTTTCTGAAAAACCGAATTATGGCCGACCGAATATTTAATGAAATGAAGTGAACTGAAATGAACATACTTAATATTATTATAAAATAAAATTAACTTTATTTTCAGAAGCAAAAATAGCAAGTAAACAGTTTTCTGATCGTTGACTATCAATTATTTCACCAAATCGGTAAGAGTAGGGAATTAAATATAACGAAAATAGTCACCGCACTAGCAAACTATACAATTCACAAAAGAAACAAATATCAATGCAATTCAATGAAAATAGAAATGATCTCGAATTTTCTGCCGTAAGGCATTATTGCGTCGTTCGTTTTGAAACTCAGTTATCCAATAAAGATCGCACAAAGGGTTTTGCTGAAAAATCTCTATTCATTCACTACATCCACAATCACTCTCACTCACACACACACAATGTAGCAAGGAAACGAGGTGGAAACTGAAACGAATATAACCTATACATGATGTTAACTGACAGATAAAAAGCTGTAACCATATATTGTACTAATAATACTGAACGACGAAAGTAGGAAATAAATATGTAAATCAGTACATACAAATTGTTACGAATAGTTAGTATATACACAGAACTATCATAAATAAAAGATGTTACAAAAAAACAACGTTATTAAAAGTTACTCCTGTATATTTATTCTTCCCTATAATGAGTGATATGATCACCCTACCAAAATTATTTAAATCAAAAAAGCTCCTGTGGCAATGTAATTCACATAACTTTGTGCACTAAAATGTTAATAATCATTAAAACATTGTATTGTACAGAGATATACATTTCATCTCAACAAAACAAATGTTGAGACTAAATTACTAAACTCACAAAATATTTTATATAGTTATCTTGGTGCACTAATTGGCATGAAACATAGAAATACACATCTCTTAACAAAGTAATCGGTATTAAATTATTCAAACAGATTTTCAACAACAATAATTGCAAATGAAGTAATTTTTCGTAATTATAATAACTGATTATCGAATCTTCTCAAAATGACAACAACAACAACCATAACGAAACACAAAATTATTAATTGGGAAAACTTAACTTATACTGAAGATTATAAAGGATTATTCTCTTAATTTTCTAAATTCTCTTTATCTACTCTCATATATCGTAAAATATGAAATTATAAACTTCCAAACGAGTTTATATTGACATACTTTACCGACATTCAAAAATAGAAAAATATTACAACACTTTTTTTTAACAAATTAAATAAATAAATTGATTAATGTTATAAAACATTTTTTTTTTCTAATACGATACAGGGCAAACCCAAGAAGTTAATATCATCAAGGAGGTTCAATCAAAATATATTTTTTTAATGGAACGCATATGGTGGGTGCGCCATTTTTATAGCATTACAAAAAAAAAAAAACTATTTTACTTGTCTATGGCAGCGCCCGCTTTAGCGCATGCGTTTCATGTCCTGGGTTTTGACGCCATTCATACGTATTACGTTTCGTTGTATTGTACTGAATTCTTGCTTAAAAATATGTGATATCAGTGAATGAAATGCAGCGACGGAAATTATTAAATTACTCATAGTATATTTATTACCAGCAAAGTCAAGAAAGGTAAACTTTTAAAATGTTGATATTTTATTTATGGTTCAATGTGATTGTATGAGAGTGGATAAAGTAGTGAATGAAACTGTACAAAATTAGGTATTAAACCTTGCCTACGGCTCGGCTTTTAAGGCTGCGTATAAACCTGGACAAATTAGTGATTTTGCCCCCGCATCCCCGCACCTCAACTGTTTGCGCGACCGGCCGTCACCGGCCGCGAGCGCTATTTCTTAGCTCCCACGAGCGGTGTGGATCCGCGGTCATTAACCCGTGCACGTGCTAGTTTTCAATAATAAGTATAATGCATCTACGATGTATAAAATTCAACCCAGTTGACAAAACGGTTTGTTCGCAATGGCATTTTTTTGCGTAATTGTGTTTGCATCAAATTTTTATATTTCAAAATTTTATTTTTCGAAAGTCATACTTGCAAAGATAATGATAACGATGATGATACAACGATACGTCGATACGAGGATACGTCGATGCAACGATACGTCGATACGGGGATACGTCGATACAACGATACGTCGATACGTCGATACGGGGATACGTCGATACAACGATACGTCGATACGACGATACGTCGATACGGGGATACGTCGATACAACGATACGTCGATACGCCGATACGTCGATACGCCGATACGTCGATACAACGATACGTCGATACAACGATACGTCGATACAACGATACGTCGATACAACGATACGTCGATACGCCGATACGTCGATACGTCGATACGACGATACGTCGATACAACGATACGTCGATACGCCGATACGTCGATACGCCGATACGTCAATACGACGATACGTCGATACGGGGATACGACGATACGGTAATACGTCGATACGACGATACGTCGATACGAGGATACGTCGATACGCCGATACGTCAATACGACGATACGTCGATACAACGATACGTCGATACAACGAAACGTCGATACGCCGATACGTCGATACGACGATACGTCGATACGGGGATACGTCGATACAACGATACGTCAATAAGCCGATACGTCGATACGGGGATACGTCGATACAACGATACGTCGATACGCCAATACATCGATACGTCAATACGTCGATACGGGGATACGTCGATACAACGATACGACAATACGTCGATACGGGGATACAACGATACGTCGATACGCCGATACGTCGATACGCCGATACGTCGATACGACGATACGTCGATACGGGGATACGTCGATACAACGATACGTCAATACGCCGATACGTCGATACGTCGATACGGGGATACGAGGATACGACGATACGTCGATACAACGATACGTCGATACAACGATACGTCGATACGTCGATACGACGATACGTCGATACGGGGATACGTCGATACAACGATACGTCAATACGCCGATACGTCGATACGTCGATAAGGGGATACGTCGATACGCCGATACGCCGATACGTCGATATGTCGATACGGGGATACGTCGATACAACGATACGTCGATACGTCGATACGGGGATACGTCGATACAACGATACGTCGATACGCCGATACGTCGATACGTCGATACGGGGATACGTCGATACGTCGATATGTCGATACGGGGATACGTCGATACAACGATACGTCGATACGACGATACGTCGATACGACGATACGTCGTTACGGGGATACGTCGATACAACGATACGTCGATACGCCGATACGTCGATACGCCGATACGTCGATACGCCGATACGTCGATACGACGATACAACGATACGTCGATACGCCGATACGTCGATACGTCGATACGACGATACGTCGATATGTCGATACGGGGATACGTCGATACGAGAATACGTCGATACGCCGATGGTGATGGTGAGATAAGGTTTTGTTAGTCTCCCAGAGGGGTAGGCAGCTAGGCAGAGACTACAGATTTCCATCTGCTACGATCCAGACACAACTCTTTCGCCTCTTCCACATCCATCAACCATATTTATTGTGATACTAAATTGTAAGCTAAAAAAAATACCTCAGACGAAAAACATAGCGATATTCATTATTATTAGTCCATTGAGACAACCTTTAGTTCAACATCTTTAATAAAACATGACCTATCTACTTATTTTGTTAAGTAATGGCGTACCTTTGCATTACTTTCATCCACTGCTTTATTTTCACTCGTAAAACATTTTTATTCCATTTTTTACATTGGTTGCATTTATTTCCCATGTTTCAAATTACGAGATTTATTTAAATTACGAAACCGGGACGTCGAGAGCGCAAAAACGTAGCCCTCCCGTCTCAACGGAGCGATCACAACTGACCGACGGGTGAGTGACGAAACAAAGCATGGAACAAAAAGCGCGTGCGACCGAGATATCTTGTCGCCGCCTTGTCTCAGAATAAATCGACGTACGCGCCAATTCTTAGATGTTAAATTAAATGAAAACGAAACAGAATTATTCAAAATCCCCGTGCAATTATACGGGGTCATTTGTTTTCTTATTTTTAATACAAATTTCAAGGCAAACTGTTTTAAGAAAGGTCCTTTAACACTCGAAAAACATGAAATATAGAGGTAACTTCGTAATTTTTTTCTATCGAGCGAACTTAAAGCTTTTGCGTTTTTGCTTCTGCACGAATATCAGCCCTATAGTCTATTATCTATATTATTTTTATTAAACCGATTGACCAAGTTACACAATGTTTTATGCTCATTTGAAATTGTGCATCTGACATTATACCGACCCTTAAACGCACACTCGTGTTTAATACCCTTCAATATGAAATAGTTTCATAAACTACTATTTTGACCGTCCAATGCGTCCAAGTTATAGACAAACCAACCATCGGTAAAAAAAAAAGAGATGTCACTTTCACAGGTCACGCTCCGACCAACTTGAAGTCACTGGCGACCGCACTTCTGGCAATATAATAAAACAGTAGAACCCGGTGTGTCTGTACATTGAAGTAAAGTAATAAAATTATAAACGGGGTGACTAAATAAGAAGAAGACAAATCAGCAATTTTTTAAATTCTTTTCTGTCTGTCTGTTTGTTTGTTTGTTTGTTCGCCGCGTCATCGTCACTAAGTCACATTGAGGCTTCTCATTAGATTAGGCACATTAGTGGCCAAGCAAGAGTACAAAATAAAGTAACTCCCCAATTATTAGTTTACGAACCTTTAATTCAAAGTCATCCTGTATAAGCTGTTTCATTTATTGGATTTAGAAACTAAAAAACACACGATTCTGTTGTTCGCAGAATGATTGAACGTTACCAGTTGGTTCCGGTACTAAACTGGATCTAGTTTCAGAAACTACCAAGTCATCCTTTTAGACACCTATAACCTCTATCTTCCTCTTCATAGAGCTCAAGTTAAACTGCCCGAAGTGAAAACCAAAATTTTCCAGATAAGAAAATGCAAACTTGTTGAATGCTGATTATGTAACTCTTATTCTGTAGTGATAGGACTAGTTTTAGATTGTCTGGAATGAAAGGAAAAGGTAGGATGGCTCGCGGGTCGGCCTTTGGGATGCGATCTCGATAAGCTGTAAATTATTCATAGGTATCGCTGTTACATCTCCGTTGTGTACACTAGTGTATGTACACGCACACACACACAGAAGCGGAAATGGATCAGATGTTAGGGATAAGTGACGGAGGTGACGTCAGAAAGGTTGTACCTACTCGTAAATGTTACAGAAGATGTAGAGAGATACACACCTCTATTATTTAAGGGTATTTGTAAATTGTTGCTGATGTACTTGACTGAAGACAAAAGAACTGGATTTGTGCCACCAATTTTTATAAATATTGAATGTTTTTAACTTTGAATGAAACGATATGATCATCTGTGGTCAAGTATCCAGTTGTATTCACATTCACATACGTAGGTACAATTAAGGAATTATTTACATAAATATTGTAATATTGTTCTGAGCCGCTTTTATAGCGATGCGACCTACCAGGTATTTAAGAGGCTATGCGAATTTTATTTTTGTCAGTGTCACTCCAAGCGAATAATCGCGCAGTGCGAGAGGGGCGGATTCAGGGCAAAAGGGAAAAAAGTTGGTTTTATATTTTTATAAAAAAATCTGAAATAGCTAGCAAAATTTCAAATATCAAATCTTTAGATAATGTTGAAACCCACCTAATAAAATATGTTTGAATTCTATATATGGTTCCTATTCGTCAAACGAGGAGAAAAAGTGTGTTTGAAGACCTCATTTCAGCAATTATTTCTATCGAGGAAAATTTATCCAAACATGTTTTCCAATTTTAAAACCCTAGACTATATAGTCGTAATGCATATACCAGAAAAGAAACACCCGTATTTTTTTCGCATTTCGCCTTAATTATTATTTATAATACAAGATCATTGTATTTAGTTAATTACCTTTAACCACGTTATAAATTAATAAACGAGATCGTTTATATTCATTTGATACACAAAAGTATTTTATACGAATAATTAATTCATTCATTAAATAATTTGTAATTTATTTTATTTAACTTTCTTGCTATTAAGTCGAAACTGTTTGGTGAGGCACATTAAATAAATTTTGAATCGTTTTATACAATAAAGTCAAATATATAATATGCAGAGCAAGATAAATGTATTGTATGCAATAATTAATAATTACAACCCATTTTTAAACAAGCGAATATAAATTCAAATTTAAGGGGCAAAAATACTCAATATAGCGTACTAAAATAATAAGTGGGCGAAAGATTGTGGGCGAATAAAAATGTTGAAAACGGCGACTTGAAAATACAAATTTTAAAATCATTCTCATGCGAACAATTTTCTATTTTAGTAACAATTAAATTTTAATTTATAAAACTAGAGACGTTGCCTCGCTCCGCTCCGCATCGCTCGGCTCCTTATCTTACATGTAAACCTAACACGGTCCTCCTCGCTTCGCTCGTCGTTGCAGCTTCTTTTTTGACTTTTGGTGAAATATTTTCGATTTCATACTTTAATTTCGCCCACTCAGTATTTTTAGTCGCACGCTTTGGTATTTATTTTGAACACTTGAAGTAGCTAATTATATTTTTATTCGCCTAAACAATTATTTCTCCATTTAAATGAATTGTGCCCCAACATATATTTTTAAAAACAGTTACAATTTTCACTCCTTTTATTATTGTTTTTTGGGAACAAACTTTTTTCATCCGGTACAAACCTAGTACAATCGAATGGCAGTCATAATTATTAATTATCGTGTACCCAGTTGCCAACTTCACATGGGTCAAGATATGCAAGGTCGACCCCATGGTCATGTATGTGAAGAGCCTAAATTCTGATGATATCCGAGTCTTGTTTCTGTTTACTTAACACAGTGTTAGTATGAATGGGGTAAGGGAAGTTTATACCAAAGCATGCTGATTGAAAAACTGTTTCGAGATAATTCCGTTTTGGCTATATTTAATATTTCCACATGATTTTAGATAATTTAAGAATTAAACTTACACCCTGAGGAATTTGTCACGTAGGTAATGTAACTGTTTCTTTCCACTCTTTGACACATACATATATTACACACGTTACATGTATGCTGTGACATAAACATAAACATTATAGTAGTTTATGCTACAAGGGCGAAAAGGAATAAATTACCGAGAAATTTATTGCTCTTACGCCCGTGTATCATACTGCGTTTTTCAATGCATAGTGTGAGGAAAAAAAACAAATATAATCTTGCGAACTTTAAATTATGATTGGCTCAAAAGAACTGTATCCAGAGCCGTTAAACAGTAGAAAAAAAAGTATAAAATTTATGGTACACAGGAAAGGTTGCAGGCTACAACCATTGTAAATAAATTAAAAATAATAATAATAATAAAGCCCTAGGGCAAAATAATCGACTTTCTGTTCGGTTTTGATGCATAAAAAGTGGGTCTTTACGAGCACTTGCATTGAAAAAACTTGTTTTAACTTCTCCAGTAAAAAATATTTTAGTTTGAAAGTAAGTCAACACTTTGATGCAGTTATGTGTCCGTTAGTGTAGATCAGTCAGTCGAATAGACAGATAAAACTAATTTGACGCAATTCTGGTTTTGGCAGTTACATTAACAAAGTGGCACGCCAAAGTGTCCCAACTAAACCGAAAGGCCATCTGATAGCCCCCGAGCGGCCGCCAGCCACTCCGCTCAAATTAATTTAAGTTTTTGTTTTAACCTCCGACTTGAAATCTGTAGGCTCGATTCTACCGGAATATTTGTGAACTCCTTCTCTTGAGCGTCGATCCTTTGAATTTGTTACTAAATCAGTAGAAATCACTACAACGTTAAAACGATGTTAAACTTAAAAACGATATCTATATTTATGTCACCGTATTTCAATTCGTAATTTCACTAGTGACATTATAATTTCGCGGTAGGTCTTTTTCACAGGTGTTTACAAAACAAACTTAACTAGGTTAGTAAAATTATAAACTATTGGAATTCACAATGTCACGCTGACATAGAATACAACTTCAAAATGTACATTCGCCTGCAGTTCAAGCTCCCGATTTGCTACCAATAGATAGGCAGTCTGTCATGCTGACGTCTGTACTACTTTATCAAAAAATCGGTTTTTTTGCTTACTTCGTACTTTATTGTATCCCTATGTTCATTGAGCTGCCCTTGCAACGATTGAAACACTTGTGTGACTTTTCTGACCATATCGACTGAAATAATCTTGTTTTTTTGTGCTATCATCTGCAGAATCTTGCAGTGTGGTAAAAAGGAGAGCAGCGGCAGAGGTGTACGAGTACATGTCCAAAGATATTTTGGTTAACGAGTTGTGAGACTTCAAGATGTTTGCTTGGAGTTGTTTCGAAATTCAGTATTCATTGTCTTTGTATTGAATAACAAAAGGAATTTAGATCGTCTAGTCGTAACCAAGGGTCTGCCCAATGCAATTTCTTTACGAACTAGTTTCATTATTAAGTTACTTGTTTTGAGAACCAAATAAATTTGCTAAATATCAACAAACTACATACGATACATAAAGATACGAGTATTTGGTGAGTATCTACATATTATACAGGGTGTTTGGGGCATCGATGTAAATATTTTCAAACGAAGTGATTT
Organism: Ypsolopha sequella; assembly: GCA_934047225.1. NCBI lineage: Eukaryota > Metazoa > Arthropoda > Insecta > Lepidoptera > Ypsolophidae > Ypsolopha > Ypsolopha sequella. The sequence continues at coordinate 1,281,716 of OW204002.1, read as the reverse complement.
TAAACATGTTTGGTTGAATTTTATTTTTATGCAAAGTTTAGTAGTTCTCGAAATATAGATTTTTTTTGTTTTGGCTACTTAAAAATATGTTACTCCAATTAAGTGATAATAAAACACTATTATGACAAAAAAAATACATTTTCATTTGAGATTCTTCCTAAATACACTTCAGTTTAACAACAAAACAAGATCAATGTGTTTGCAAATAAGTGAAAATAAACATTAGGCAAAATACAGTACGAAGGAAAATAAACATAAGGCAAAATACAGTACGAAGGAAAATCATTACTCTGTTGAGCTAAAGCTCATTAATGTCTAATTTTACTTCTTACTGAATACATTTATCTTGTTTTATTATTTAATTGATTTATATTATGTAATAATTTAAAATAAAAATATGATTTATAGCCAAAATTCTTGTTTTATTATCACGTAATTTATTATTAGACGTATTTTTTTTATTTACTTCATTATTTTCTTTTTTTTAGTCTTACGACGAGTAAATTTCAAAGAGATTTTTCTAATATTGCACTCTCATTTAGTGCTGAGCTGTGTTTAAAGTTTCATGTCTCTAGCTCATCGGGAAATTAATTTGTGATTTATAACAATATTTGTAACGAACAGACAGACAAGAAAGCGAGTTAATAAAAACGTGGCATTAAAAATATATGTATGTACGAGTATATTCCCGGTGGATTCCGAAGTAATATCTCTTTCAATCGTTTTTGTAACAGAAAAATATGTTTATATTTCGAAAATAAGACATAAAACAGGAATTTTCCTTGTAAATATCAACTCCTCAATATACAATATACACGAGCCACGTTTTATTTGCAAGCTTTATGCGAACGTGAGTAACCGAGCCTACGTGATAAATTTCATATCATATCTTGGTACTGAATAAACAATATTATCTGTACATTCGTGTTATTTACCCAACATGGCCGCCTCAGCTAGCTTGGTAAAGACAGCAGGTGGGAAATCATGGGAACCTACAAGGGAAGCAAATCCTTTGATGTTTAGTGATTGAGGCCTCTTAAGGCAATGGTTGCCCTGAAAAACATAGATCTCTGATAAATTAGACGCTGACGCAAAAGTTTGAAGATATTTGACAAATATTTATTTTTATGAATTTTTTGCCCGACGCACGGCGACGGCTCACCACTCACAACCCTGGGACGTAATGATCGTCGGTGAAACGAAGGCATACGAATATGAGTTGCATTAAACAGTCACGTTCGAAAACACCACTAACACCTCCTCGGAGGTTCATGTCGTGATGATGTATTATTATTTATTCTTATGACCCATGTTTAAGAAGGAATTGAATCAATCTGCCATTTAACATGACGAGATAATAATTATCCACAATGATTATCAATTTTCACAACGTTTTATGGATAATTTTGGGAACGTTTTCGTTGGAACAACGTTAATTCTTTAGTCAAGTATCTATCGGAACAAGTTTAAATTTTATATAGCTTAGTAGCTACAACAGGATTAAAATAAAAACAGAGAAAATACAGAGAAAAGAAATCCTCCAAGGCTCTCCTTAAGAAAACTGCCTTCGTCATAGCGTGCAAATAAATTGAAATTCTATTTTAAGAGTGTTAGATTTCAGATTTGAGTAGGGAAGAAGGGCGGTTAAATCGTTTTAAGGGAATGTCGAAGATGTATTTTTTACGTGTGATTTTATAATGAGGAGTGGGAGGCGACACGTGCAAATATCATTACGGCTCGTCTTTTGCGGGCAGGGCAGGGGTTTGAAAATTGAGTCGTTCAGTGATATATTTGGGGAGTATAAAGTGGATCTTTTGCTGATGTCTTCGATTTGGAAATGATTGATTTTGGATGTGTTTTGTTTATCAATGGACTTTTGAATAACAAACTGTACATTATACAAATATTTCCACTGTATTTTTACCCTTTTGCATTGGTTTAATCAGGCCCAATTAAAAATACAGCCAAATGAAGAAATATACAATAAACTATGTTTCTAGGGCAGCTGGAAAAACTGTATTCAATCTCGCCATACAATATTTATCGCTTGAAGCAAATTACTGCGTTTCGTGGTACGAGGTCCAGTACAAAATGCGCAAAGGTCATTGACTGATTTTCCAGCTTCCTTATAATCTGTGTAATTACCTCAATAAATATTAGGTCGGCATTACTCGGGATAGCTGACCAGTTTCAGCAGATTCAGACTGCCTCCTTCTGGTCGAAGTTTGGTAAGATTTTTGTGTCAAATTTACGTCAGCGTGTCCACATATTTTAAATTTCAAAATATTCTATTTTTAAGTATACATTCGAAATAAGGTTTTTGTTGCAGAAATAAAGATGCTGGAACTCAAGTGAGGTAACCTCAAAAATGAAGAACGGAAAAGAAGGTACTGATAATGATTAAACATTTCGTAGACACAATTTAAAAGAGAAATAAAACTCGTGACTAAGTAAAAAACCGGCCAAGTGCAAGTCGGACTTGCGCACGAAGGATTCCGTACCATTATCAATAAAAACGGCAAAAAAAACATGTCTGTTGTATGGGAGCCGTCTAAAATATTTATTTTATTCTGTTTTTTAGTATTTGTTGTTATAGCGGCAACAGAAATACATCATCTGTACACACCCGGGGTCCTTAGTGGATGGAATAAAATCCCTAGGTTTTGTGTGCACTAAATGTTTATTATTGCTGTATACATAAGTAACTGGCTTAACATAGATGATTACTGGTAATTTTATTTACTTTAATAGAAGCACTTTACTAATATAGCTCAGGGTTTTTATTTTAATTAATTATGAATTTATTTAATATTGACAGATATAGCTCTGTACACGTGAAGCAAGCTGAACGGAAGGAAATTAGACGTAGGGTTCCGTCAGTAATGGCAACTTGAACAAAAGTTACACAAAGTGTTGCTATACTAATTTATGTCGGTTCTGTTCCGAACATCATCTGTGAAAATTTCAACTGTCTAACTATCACGGTTCTTGAGATACAGCCTGGTGACAGACGGACAGACAGATGGACAGCGGAGTCTTAGTAATAGGGTCCCGTTGGTTACCCTTTAAGTACGGAACCCTAAAGAGTATAGAAATTCAAGATATAACATCAGTTTTTCTTAGAAAGCAAGAACTATATACAACGTGTAACAAAAAGGTGTAACTATATTTGAAGAGTTTGTTCAGTTAATGGAATAGAACAACTTTTACTATAGAGCTAACCCTGAAATCTCAAAAAAAAAACTGGCCTTCCATACATTTCGGCCGAGCGGCATTGCATTTTTCTATGAAACAGTATATTTTTTTTTCGAGTTACAGCGTTTGTTCCATAGTAAAAGTTGTCCTATACCATTGACTGAATAGGCTCTTCAAATATGGCTACACCTTTCTGTTACACGTTGTATAACCAGTCACATATCGGTTTCCAAGAAACCCCTGAAACTCAATTAGTTACAAAAAGACATAAGTAGGAGAGAGACGCACTCAGGAGATAAACAACGCGTCCAAATAACAAATCTAAGACGGATTTATATTTATGAGGATTACGGGGCCCCAAATTACTAGGCAGGTGCGTGAGGCCGGACTCCGGGGCCCCGGGGACGTGGCGCAGATAGCTACAACTTTGTGAGCTCGATACTGACTTGTTGGACTTTTTAGTTTGTGAAGACACAAACCTAAAGTTAGATGATATTTTGAAAGTGCAAGGTGAAATTTGCAGAGATTTGTATTAATGTCTGAAAACGGTTGAACGAATCGCATTTGGATGCAAATAGAAAGACATGGGAACGGAGTTAATTAAATTAGGTACATAGAAAAATTATAAAATAAATTTGGCCAAGTGCGAGTCGAACTCACGCACACAGGGTTCCGTATCTATCACTAGACAAAACGGGTACGAAACTCTAAAAATATGATGGTAAATAACAAAAATGTAAATGCCGAAGCAACATCAAGGCGACAAAAACAAGGCGCTAAAATAGTAGCGCCTGAAACACAATTCGGCACCCTCTTAGTACGAAACCCTATTTCTTATCATTTGTTGTTTTACTTTAAAGGATGTGAAACTATTATTGATATATATATGATTTGAAACTATTACCGGTTGTAAGATAAAACTGAAACAAATCCCCCCTTAAGTTTTTTTAAATATTTTTTCATAAATTGATAGACACCTATTTTGTGATCCATTTAATATTAATGTGTACTATTTTGTTGTTGAATAAATAAACTAACATTAGCGAGAGGTCCCGGGTTCGAATCCCGGTTCAGAGCTCCTCACACCCAGATTTACTTTTCTTTCTGCGTTTCTATACTATAATGATATTTATTTCTCCTTGCGATGGATAAATCGCCAAGTGTTCAAACATAGTAATTTATTGCTGTCATAGTTTGAATAAACAAAAAAAAATTAAAAAGAAGTGCAATCATTATATGATAATTTCACCTGGCTACCTGTAACACCTGAAGCTCTAGACCACTGTGACAGATGGACAGACAGACAGGCAGTGGAGGCTTGGTAATAGGGTACCTTGGGTTTGGCACTCTTCGGATATGGAGCCCTAAAAACAAGTCAGCAAGTTAAGGCGTATGACCACGCTAAATAAGCAACTCGATCTTTGTCGGTAGAAATATTAACGGAAACGACATTGAAATAATGTTAATTTCAGCGTGCCTTGAAAAGTGGCTGTTACGACCACCACTGCGTCTCCGGCTAGCGCAAAATAGGAGAAAATAATACTTTTCACATGGACGCCATGAGCGAAAAAAAAATGTTGAACTTAAATTTTTTAGATCTAAAAATTTCCTATAATTTGGTGAAATAATAATTAAAATCGCTTTGGGCGTTTGGAAGGAGTAAGAGAATTCTTGTGTTAATCATGTGAAACTTTCGATGACTTTCGATTTTTTTTTGTCAAAACTTACAATAGAAAAACAGTTTATGAAACTTAAAATTTATTTTTGACTCTAGGCATTATAAAGTCAAAAATAAATTTTAATCATATATTTTTATGAAAGTTTTTGGACCACCCGTGTGGAAGGAGTAGGCCTTCAAAGACAGGTACAAATTGCAGTTGGCGTATCCATTCGCCTTAAACAATAAGAACAATAACAATATGAAATATTTGTGCTGTGATAGCTAGCAGTTTAAACTGGTATTTTTTCATTTCAATTGTTTCGACAACATAACATGTAATGGTTTATATAAGAGTATGTATTATTTCAGATATTGGGGACGTATTTCAAGTCAGACTGTCCCATGACGAAATTGCATAAAGAATAAAACTAAAATTTAATCTTTTGTTGTGTTCACTTAATTTATATCTACTACCCTTAAAATATTTTGTACATAATCTTTTTGCTCGAAAGGCCCAGACATTTTTTCGAAAAGTTGGGCTATCGGCCCAAGGTCGTTCTAAAAGTTGGACTATCGGCCCAAAGTCCTTCTAAAAGTTGGGCTATCGGCCCAATGTCCTTCTAAAAGTTGGGCTATCGGCCCAAGGTCGTTCTAAAAGTTGGGCTGTGGGCCCAAGGTCGTTCTAAAAGTTGGGCTATCAGCTCAAGGTCCTTCTAAAAGTCGGGCTATCAGCCCAAGGTCCTTCTAAAAGTTGGGCTATCGGCCCAAGGTCGTTCTAAAAGTTGAACTATGGGCCCAAGGTCCTTCTAAAATTTGGGCTATCGACCCAAGGTCCTTCTAAAAGTTGGGCTATCGACCCAAGGTCGTTCTAAAAGGATTTTGAGTTAATAGTTCGAGATAATGTTAGCATATTGGTACATTTTAAAGGAAACAACAAAGAATCTGTATATCAAAAATATTGCTCTGAGCCAGTTCCACTTCTAAAGTGAGGTCTATTTAGATTTAAAAGGTAGGATAAAAGTAGACTTAATAAAAGGAGGTATCTTATATTATTGCGTCAGTACATGTGAGTACACAATTGCAGTTTTAACTTCACCGACAAGTGTATCTGCAGCCCAACTCACCACTATATGACTCTACCCGACTTCGCTTGCTCAATATTGCCCAATTTATCGTGAAGCGGAGCCGCCCTTTGATCCTTGCTCCCAGCAAATTACTTGTTCTGTTCTCTGTTCCATCAAGGGCGGTTCCTTTCTCGTGTCTATATTTAGTTCTGTGCGAGTTGGACTCGCGCACGAAGGGTTCCGTACCACCACGCAGTATTATGGTAAATAACAACCATGTAGATACATTAGCAACATTAAGACGAAAAAGCAAGCAGCTAAATTGGTAACGCCTGAACAACAATTCAACACACTCTTGGTACGAAAACGCAAATTTTTAGGGTTCCGTAGTCAACAACAAAGAACGGTTATAGTTTCGCCATGTCCGTCTGTCTGTATATCTGTCTGTCTGTCCGCGGCTTAGCTTAGAGACTATTAGAACTAGAAAACTGTAATTTGGCATGGGTATACACCCCTACACGTAAAGTGGGGATGATTTTTTTTCTCGTCTATCCCCTAGTGTGGGGTGTCGTTGGATAGGTAATTTAAAAATATTGATGGTGTGAGGAGACCATTTTTCAAACCAGGATTTCGTTTGCGAAATATTAAGCTTAAAAGTGTTAATTTTTGTTAGAGCCAAGTGTCCCCCCCGCCAGCGAAACGTTTGTGTTTGGAGACGTGAAAAAAATCACGGCAGTAGTATACATAACGAAATTAAAAGGAAAACTATCACAGCTAAGAAGGCTTTACAAGTTAACGAGTACAGATCGCGCCAAACTTTTAGTACCCTCTAAACACGGGGCGATTCGCATCAGCAGGAACAAAATGTATGGGCCGTTCTTGGGAAGAGCAACTTCCGAGCGTACTAGAAGTTTGGCGCGATCTGTATTATTCGACAAACTTATAAAATGTACTTGGAGAAGAAGTCCGCATATTGTGCAGGGCAACTACGGAACCCTACACTGCGCGTGGCTCGACATGCCCTTGGCCGGTTTTTTATTATTTGTCTTTCACTTCAGAGTATGTACAGTCTGCAAAACAGCTGAAAAAATAGCATTAAAGATGTCAGTCAATTAATCAATCAAAATTCTTTATTTGTCGATACATAGGTAAGAATGATAGTACAATTTTTGTCATGACCCATATGATCTGCCTAATGGCGTACAAAATGAAATATTAAAACTAAATATATCGTTATTACATTGATTACATATTTACAGCCCTACAACATTTTGTACATCTATAGTCACAATCCCAATATGAGTCAAAATAAGTAACAAATTAAATTTAAAAATTGAATTATTTATCCATGTCATCTAAATATTCGTTAGTACCATAATAAGATTTACAAATCAAAAACTCCTTTAATTTCGTTTTAAATGAATACAAATTTACAATGTTTCTGATATGGTTGGGAAGTTTATTATAAATGCTCGTTGCCATCCCGAGAATGCTTTTCTTGTAGAGTTCCGTGTTACGGGAAAAGGCTTTTAAGCTACTGGGATATCGTTTGCTGTTGTAAAAACTAAATAAGTGAAGGTTAGTCTTCACAAACAAAGCAACCTCATAAATGTAGATGCATGGAAACGTTAGTAGCTTGTGTTTTTTGAAGTGTGGTCTGCTGCTGTCGGTGGGTTTTAAACAAAACATAGCCCTAATACACTGTTTTTGTGCTTTAAGAGCACGTATTCTATCCGTTGAATTACCCCAGAAAATGACTCCGTATCTAAGAGTGGAGACAACATATGCATGATACGCAGTTAGTACTGCGTCTAAATTAACGACTTTACGCAGTTGGTAAAGCGCATATGCAAATTTGTTTAATTTTTTACATACATGGCGGGGCGGCGATGGCGTTGCTTATTTTTTTTTACCCTGCTGCAAAAAGGCATAGTAACACGTATTGTAATAAAATTTCAATTGGCTGCCTATTACAGCTTAGTTACTTAGTTAGTAGGGTCCTATTACAGCTGGAGCTGTGACTGATTGAAGGACTGACAAACATACTTAGTAGTAGGGTCCTAGTACAGCTGGAGCTGTGACTGATTGAAGGACTGACAAACATACTTAGTAGTAGGGTCCTATTACAGCTGGAGCTGTGATTGATTGAAGGACTGACAAACATACTTAGTAGTAGGGTCCTATTACAGCTGGAGCTGTGACTGATTGAAGGACTGACAAACATACTTAGTAGTAGGGTCCTAGTACAGCTGGAGCTGTGACTGATTGAAGGACTGACAAACATACTTAGTAGTAGGGTCCTATTACAGCTGGAGCTGTGACTGATTGAAGGACTGACAAACATACTTAGTAGTAGGGTCCTAGTACAGCTGGAGCTGTGACTGATTGAAGGACTGACAAACATACTTAGTAGTAGGGTCCTATTACAGCTGGAGCTGTGACTGATTGAAGGACTGACAAACATACTTAGTAGTAGGGTCCTATTACAGCTGGAGCTGTGACTGATTGAAGGACTCACAAACATACTTAGTAGTAGGGTCCTATTACAGCTGGAGCTGTGACTGATTGAAGGACTGACAAACATACTTAGTAGTAGGGTCCTAGTACAGCTGGAGCTGTGACTGATTGAAGGACTGACAAACATACTTAGTAGTAGGGTCCTATTACAGCTGGAGCTGTGACTGATTGAAGGACTGACAAACATACTTAGTAGTAGGGTCCTAGTACAGCTGGAGCTGTGACTGATTGAAGGACTGACAAACATACTTAGTAGTAGGGTCCTATTACAGCTGGAGCTGTGACTGATTGAAGGACTGACAAACATACTTAGTAGTAGGGTCCTATTACAGCTGGAGCTGTGACTGATTGAAGGACTGACAAACATACTTAGTAGTAGGGTCCTAGTACAGCTGGAGCTGTGACTGATTGAAGGACTGACAAACATACTTAGTAGTAGGGTCCTAGTACAGCTGGAGCTGTGACTGATTGAAGGACTGACAAACATACTTAGTAGTAGGGTCCTATTACAGCTGGAGCTGTGACTGATTGAAGGACTGACAAACATACTTAGTAGTAGGGTCCTAGTACAGCTGGAGCTGTGACTGATTGAAGGACTGACAAACATACTTAGTAGTAGGGTCCTATTACAGCTGGAGCTGTGACTGATTGAAGGACTGACAAACATACTTAGTAGTAGGGTCCTAGTACAGCTGGAGCTGTGACTGATTGAAGGACTGACAAACATACTTAGTAGTAGGGTCCTATTACAGCTGGAGCTGTGACTGATTGAAGGACTGACAAACATACTTAGTAGTAGGGTCCTATTACAGCTGGAGCTGTGACTGATTGAAGGACTCACAAACATACTTAGTAGTAGGGTCCTATTACAGCTGGAGCTGTGACTGATTGAAGGACTGACAAACATACTTAGTAGTAGGGTCCTAGTACAGCTGGAGCTGTGACTGATTGAAGGACTGACAAACATACTTAGTAGTAGGGTCCTATTACAGCTGGAGCTGTGACTGATTGAAGGACTGACAAACATACTTAGTAGTAGGGTCCTAGTACAGCTGGAGCTGTGACTGATTGAAGGACTGACAAACATACTTAGTAGTAGGGTCCTATTACAGCTGGAGCTGTGACTGATTGAAGGACTGACAAACATACTTAGTAGTAGGGTCCCGTTTGACACCGTTTAGGTACGGAATCTTAAATAATACGTATATCAAGACGTTTTCAAAAAGAATACTGCTCCGTTGTTATTTATTTCATATTATTGATTCCATCAGTAGATAAAAAGTTATATTATATTTATTTTTAGTTTAATTTATAATATTTAATGCATCAGAAGGTAGGAAACCAATCAGAAAAGAAATTAGTAAATAAGTAACTTAATTCTACCGCTGTTCAGGTGGTAGAACTCTTGCCACTCAATCTTGAGACCCAGGTTCGATCTCCTGTCGGGGCACCAATGAGTTTTTTCGGAATTTATGTGCATAGTATTTGTATTATCTAATACTTACCACTTGCTGAACGGTGAAGGAAAACATCGTAAGGAAACCTGCATGCCCTAAACAGCGTGTATTTGTGCCCGAAGAACGGCGATAGAGCTCACCATCCATCACGTTGGGATGTAATAATCGTCGGTGAAACGCGGGTGTACCGAGTGTGGACTGTGACTTGCATTTCACAGTTCACACTCGGAAACACCTCTGACACCCCATCGGGGATTCATGTCGTGACGATTTATTTATTTTTTATTTACATATAAAGCACGTACACTCGAAAAAAATACTTTTAATTTGTTAGTGAGGTATACAAGTTATTAACTTAAATACTTTTAACTTGTTAGTGAGGTATACAAGTTATTAACTTAAATACTTTTAACTTGTTAGTGAGGTATACAAGTTATTAACTTAAATTAGATTTAAAAGTTACTAACAAAATAACTTTTAAAGCTGGAAATTGATTAAGTATTTTTCCTCTGTGCAATCAAAACCCTTAAAACTTTCGACAATTGAAGACTCAAAATATTTCGGTACAAAACCGTCATAATGACGTCATAGTGACGTAAAAGGAACAGCCCTTTTTCAATATTCGGTGAAACACTCCCTTTTTACAAAAATAATAACGAGTTTCAAGATCATCGTAATTGTTTCTTTGATACAGTTCCAGGGTTCCTTAATGGAAGGCGAAAATAAAACCTTTTGTTTCAGGCCCTTTGAAAGAAACCTAATAGCTGGTAATTGGGTAAAGTTTTCTCATTGTTTCGAAGCAAATTTCAGTCACGTATTTTCAGTTACCTATTAAAAGCTGGTTGTTGTTTTAGACAGTACATGTTTGAAATAATAAATTGTGAATACAGGTATAATTTTGTACACGTCATGGGCAGATCGTTGAATTGGGCAGATCGTAAAGTGTTTAATAGAAAATCTTCCACCAATAAGTCAGAAATAGGTGCGACAACGAGCGGAGCGAAGCATAATAAGTCAGAAATAGGTGCGACAACGAGCGGAGCGAAGCATAATAGGTGCGACAACGAGCGGAGCGAAGCATAATAAGGAGGAGCGTGTTAGGTTTACATCCGTCAGCCTAGTTCGTCCACTGCTGGACATAAGCCTTTCCAGGACTTTGCCACTCCCGGCGGTCATCCTGGAAGAATTGCCCATACTCACACACGCTGGGCAGGCGGGTTGGTGAGCGCGGTGCCAAAACCCTCGCACCAGTGACGGCCGTCACCAGTCTGTTCCATATAAGGCCTGGTACTTAGGGATAGATATACTGCCATCCATCGGTCCCAGGCATGGCGGGCCTCCTGGTTTTTTGCCTGTAAGCTGTCCTCTTACTCTCCCCCGAATTACTTCCAAGTAAGATGGTGGTACCTCCACAGTCGAGCCCGGCATCAGCTCTACCACCTGTAGAGTTAGGTTTGCATGTAAATAAATTTGTGGAGCTGAGCGAAGCGGAGAGGAGCTTTGACAGAAAAGTGATCTGCCTAGCCAGATCATGATATGCCTAATTCTACTATGTGTCGACGATGTATATACATCGTCACGATAAGAATCCCCGAAAGGGTGTCAGAAGAGTGTTTGAGATTGACAAAATGTATACTTGCAATTATCTTTAAAAGCACTTGTTCTCGTCTCACTATTTATTTCTACAGTTTTTCTCTCAACCAGTTTCGGATAATACACAATTTTTAAGGGATTAAAGATGTTATGAATACATTTAAATATTAGGTACAGGCCATGAGTGATGAGCATCAAACGATTCTTAACATAATTACATATTCTTTACTTGCGATTGTCGGCACTTGTTGAAACTTGAAACACATCTTGTTTCATCCGAAACCGGTTGGGAGTTAACATAAATAAAGTGAAACTATAATGTACAAGTGTTTTTAATTCAAGATGTGATTCTTTACATCTTTAACCCCTTGAAAATTGTGTAATACCCGAAACCGGTTGAGAGAAAAACTGCTAAAATAAATATTGAGACTATAAAAAGTGATTTTAATTCAAGAAGTTAGAGTGTGGACTGTGAAATGCAAGCAACAGTCCACACTCGTACACCCACGTTTCACCAACGATTTTTAGGTCCCAGGGTGATGAGTGGTGAGCGCTATCGCCTTACTTCGGCACAAATACGAACCCACAGCTTAATGTGCCTTCCGAAGCACGGAGACCGAACACAAATGTGCCCCTACGGGATTTGAACCCGCGACATACTGAGTAGTGGTCGAATACGAGTAACCATTAGACCACAGAGGCGGTCACGTACTTTTTCAATTACTTTAGGTATAATCCCATCGGAAGCTCCTCCGTGCACAGTTAATAAGTGATTTCAATCCGCAATTACAATATTAACTTTAGGTATCCATGAGAGTGTGTTCATGTAAAAATAATAAAAGGTGATGCAGTAGAGATTTATACTTATATAATAGAAAATAAGGCACCTCATTTCAACAAAAATATTAAAATTTACTCTGCAGACTGATCGTATCATCGCAGAACTTCGCTCATGACTATGTTACTAAGTTCTAACTATAAAGTTCATAAATATATTATATTTTGCCTTTATAACCTTTATTTATTCCTTTTGTTTATTAATTAGTATTAAAACAATAAAAAATATATAAATTAATATATAAATATATTCGATATATTTTTAAAATTGTTTAAATACAAAAGAAATTCTAAAGTTCAAAAGTTCAAACGAAGAAGAAGCCTACCACCAGTTGAAGTGAAGGTGTGTCTCGGTCAAAAATTTAGGGTTGCCAACTCTGGAAATGAGTTTTTCAGGATTTAATGGAATAAAAATCGGGACAACCAAAATAAAATCGGGACTTCTGAAAAAAAGGTTTTTATCATAATAAAATAGAAAAGCTAGAAATATTCAATTTGAAATTAAAACATTACGCAAACTAAACAATATGTCAACCAATAAAATAAGTATATTTCTAACTTTTCTTGAATAATAACCGTGACCAGATTTAACATGGTATAATAATTACTTAACCAACATTTAATTATATCTGATACTGAACTAATAAAAATACGTTAAATTTTCGTACTTAAATGAATATTTGTTTTGGTATTGGGCGCATTTTAGAAATAAAATACATTTCCGTGCGTAATTGGAAAATTCAGGAAATGTAAGATGAATAAAACATTGGTAGATGTTGAAAATTGGGACAATTAGCGTCCCGCCAGCCCTGTTGTCGGGACACGGGACACAAGGGCCTGAAATCGGGATATCCCAATTTAATCGGGACAGTTGGCAACCCTACTAACAGTCCGAGGTGCGTCGGACGTATTTGCAATAATCAGTGTTTGTATCGCAGTTTACGTCACTAGGGAGGGCTCTATCCGTGCAACCCAAAAGAGATATTGCTATAACAATTAATTCGTCTTTGTATCTCAGCTTATGTTTTAATCTTTAGTTTATGTTAATTATATTCAATAGGTGTAATAAATAAAATCATATACATAAAACGCTTGAAACTGCCTTCTCGTCATGAATATGAAATTGCGTTTCCACAATCCTGCCACAAATGGGTAATACATAGCACTTATCCACTCACTCATAAAAACGATTCAACTGCCAAAGTTTTAGCAAGTTTAACACAAAAGTCAGTCAAGAGTACGTCGCACACAACACACTGGTTCCGTCGTTGTAGATTTACGTGCAGTACAATAACAAAATGTCAAATGTTACAAAAAAATATGTACCATTGAATGTTGTACTATTGAATGTATTTTTTATTCACCAACTGAACGTTGTCTTTACTGTGATAAGGTTCCATAGTGGAGCACTATTCAGTTTATTTGGCTGTAAGAGTATAAGTATTTGTTGTCACATCACATTGTTTTCTTTTAAAGATTTTGTAACTGTATTTTTCAAGCGTTAAATGGCCTGGAATAAAGAAATTTATTATATTTTATTTTATTTTATTAAATATTTGTGCTTTTAAATTTGCTTCTGATTGATTTCAAGTTTGTAGTGCACTCTTAAATATAAATTTAAAAAACGTGACTTTATAACAGAAAAACATTTTTTTTTGTTCCAATGTAACTAATACACACTTAAGAGGCTATGCGAATTTTATTTTTGTCACTATCACTCCAACCGAAAAATCTCGCAGTGCGAGAGGGGCGGATTCACGGCAAAAGGGAAAAAGTTACTTTTATATTTTTATTAAAAAAACTAAAATAGCTAGCAAAATTTCAAAAATCGAATCTCTAGATATTGTTGAAACACACGTAATAAAAATGTTTGAGTTCTGTATATGGTTTGTATTCGTCAAACGAGGAGAAAAAGTGTGTTTGAAGACCTCATTTCAACAATTGAGGAAAATTTATCCAAACATGATTTCCAATTTCAAAACCCTAGAGTATATAGTCAAAATGCATATACCAGAACTGTATTAAAATTTTCCGTGTATTTCATGAAATACACAGAAAAGAAACACCCGTATTTTTTTCGCATATCGCCTTAATTCCACCTTAATTAGCCCGGCCGCTTTTGAGTTACACCACGAATGAAGAAACAGACACAGAAACATCGTTATGAGGGTTTCAATATTTAAGAACGGAACCTTAAAAAGAACTGTCAGCTTCATATTTCCACTTATCTGATTCCGACGTGAATAGGCAAAGAATTTTCAAAAGTAAGCCGCGAGCATTACGCATTTCTGAATCAATCGCGCGAGAACTGCGCACCGCCCCACCGTTACTTCTCCGAAGCGATAATTTTCGTTCAGAATTGCCCAACTGAAAAGATATAGCGATTCAGGTGAAACAGATTTTCGGTTGGTAATAACGGGCCGTTCCACTGTTGCTAAGGGGACTTTAATGTGCAAAAATAGGAGATTTGACTCATTTAATTTTTTGGGGAAATTGTCTTGCTCTGTGAGCCGGAATGTATTTATGTGTTTCTGCTTTGAGGGAGAAATAAACAATGAGGTTTTTGGGCTTCATTAAGATTATGTTTATAATCGTACTTTAGGTTGATGATACTTACTTACATTAACGGTTCTATTCAAGCCATGATACAATTGAATTTCTATGGTGTAAGCTAGGTGGAAAATGTTTACATTTTACTTGAATGGATATAAAAATCTTAGCTACGAGTATTAGTTACAAACCTGGCAGAGTGTGCTAGAGGATTTTTGTTCTAAAGTTCCTAACTTAGTTAAATGTTGAACTATTGCATGCTCATCCCTCTAAACCTTAGACGTATAGCTCTTCCCTCGACTACTCAATGTATCTATTAAAAAAACAGCAGCAACTTCGTTTGTAATAACTCGATTGTTTGTTAAATACATGACGTACTGATTACATTAGGTTGCAAGTAAATTTAGTATGTTTAAGGTTTGTTCCATCGATTGTTAATAAGCGCTGTCCAAAACACATATCTATCGCTTGAACGATCGGTTTTAAAATGTTTTGGGGTGTTACTCATATACAGGTTGGAAAAAATTCAAGGGCCCTGGAGGGGAACTACCTTAAATCCTTTAGTTAGCTCATTTTACTGAAAGAAAACATTCCTTTATTTTTTAAAAGAAACAAAACTGCATTCAAAGATATTCTGAAATTTGCTTGTCTCACCCGGGAATCGAACCAACTAAAAATAAAATAAAAACCCTCGTTATTTTATCATACGAATCGGTAGGATTATTGTTCAGAATAAAATTTGTCTAATAAACATTAGTTCTTACACTCATCTGTTGTACGAGATACTCATGAAATTAAATATTTATTACAAGTTTTTTGTTAACAATACCTAGTACTGTTCACTTGTAACAAGTAAATGACACGTTATAATTTTCTTATCTCTCTTACATCCAAAGACATCGTATGAAGTACAAGCTTGCTAATGTTATTTATCTTAAGTACCTTGTTGAAGACTTCAATAAGAAAATCGTTAAATGGTAATAATAAATGTATGCAGAGCACAATTACTTCTTGCACTAGGCGTACTGACGAAAAGTTTAAAAAAGGAACATATTTTTTTTTGCAACGCGGAGCAACAAATTTGAAGTTCGAACCATAACTTTCAACATTTTTAAAATCGATACAAAGTATTCGTTCGAAATTCAAATTTTGTTTTGTTTTGCTTTCATTCCGTGCTGTCATTGTGTAATAATGGCGTATAATTATTACTTTACAAGTTAACAGTACTAGGTTTTGTTAATAAAGAACTTGTAATAAATATTCAATTTCATGGGTATCTCGTACAACAGATGAGTGTAAGACTTTAGTTTAGTAGACAAATTTTATCCCTACCGATTCGTATAATAAAATAGCGAGGGTTTATTTTTTAAATTTTTAGTTGGTTCAGTTCCCGGATGAGACAAGCAAATTTAGAAGATCTTTGAATGCAGTTTTGTTTCTTTTAAAAAATAAAGGAATGTTTCCTTTCAGTAAAATGAGCTAACTAAAGGATTTAAGGTAGTTCCCCTCCAGGGCCCTTTCATTTTTTCCACCCTGTATATACCCGAGAGGGTGTCAACTGTGTTTCCATGTCTCTGAACAGTCAACCCTCGTATCTTTTCAACTACGATGTTAACGTGCTTACGTGATAGTCTTACTTCGGACACAAATACACGCTTCTTTCGGCATGTAGGTATACCTCCCAGTGTTTTACTTCACCAGTAAGTGGTAAGTAAACAAATACTATGCGCATCAATTCAGCAAAACTCATGGCTCCACCGGCAGGACTCGATCCTGGGTCTCAATGTTGAGAGTCCGGCGTTCTGCCCACTATGCTACATACATACCTATATATATATATATATATATATATATATATATATATATATATATATATATATAAATTTAAAATGTTTAGATTATGTTTATTTTGTGAAATCCATCGCTATGAATACTCTAAATATTATTAGAGTAAAAGTAAAAGTAAAAAGTAAAAATTTTCTTTATTACAAAAAGCATATAACAAATTATCCTTATATAGACTTAAAAACATAAATACAAAGGTGAGTCTTAACTAATAAGGATAGCCGTTGGCATCTATGCTAGTGTGTAGCACTGTACAATAGATACCAGCGTCTTCCGACATTCACTTATATTTTAAAACATTCATAGCTCATAAGGATAAAAAATTTGGAAATCTTAGAAACTAAACAAATTAAAAAGAGAGAATTGCCTATTTAAGTAGTTAATATAACAATGGACGTGGTAACAAAATTAATAAGGTTGGGTTAGAATTTGGGGAGAATTAATTTACTGGAATTTAGGAAGTAGGTATGTGAATAATAAATAATATTATGCTTAACTATGTGACGGATTTAAGCAAATCTTCCGTGTCTTTGTAAGTCATATCAAGAAGCCACTTTGAAATAATGGATTTGCAGAGATGAAGTTTTTTTGGGTAGATATTGAGAACATTATTTATTCTATTATAAAGGTGACAGCTGATACATATATAATGTCGGGAGGAAAGTGCAAGTCTGTGTGAAGGTATTCGACAAACGAGGTCATTGCGTCGTGTTTCTTCAAAGAACTTAGAATTAAAAAGTATAGAGGAGTGCTTACGCAGGGTGGTGCGAAAAACAAAAAGCTGTCTCACTGTAAGTACTTGGACTTCTTTGTACAAAAGGGTTGTTCCAAAACGGTAAGGTTTGTTGGTCATTACCTTGAGAACAGCCTTCTGTGCTCGCTCCAAACGAAGCATAGATGTGGCATGTGTTCCCCCCCAGACCGTGATGCAGTACGAAAGGACAGATTGAGCTAGGGCATAGTACACAGTTTTAAGTGTTCTAAGGTCTGCAGACGACCTCAGTTTCTTAAAAATGAAAATGAGTCTCCGGGTTCTTGATATTAAAGAATTTAGATGAGGTTTCCAGCATAGCGTACTATCTATATAAACACCTAGATACTTGACCTCATTTGTTCTTTCAAGAGCTAGACAATTGCAAAACAACCCATTATTTTGGTCACAAGTATGAGCTTTAATGTGAAAGTCATTAATGGTAGGTTGACAAGAAGTCAAGGGACTAAAGGTGATAAATTTAGATTTTTCTACATTTAAAGTTAACAAATTATTGGAAAACCACTGCACCACGCGAGATAAGGCTGATTCGGCTAGCCGTTGAGTGCCCTGCCATGTTTTATCATGAATAAGAAGAGCCGTGTCGTCAGCATAGGTAAAGATTTGACAGTTAGTTAGATTTAATTTACAGAGATTATTAATATAAATTAAAAACAAGGTTGGACCCAAAACACTTCCCTGAGGGACTCCATAGCTTAAGGATTCTTCGAAACTAGTGTATTTGTCAATAATAACTGACTGAGTACGCGCATTTAAGTAATCTTTAAAAATATTCAAAGCAACACCCCTCACCCCAATATGTTCCAACTTGCGAAGAAGAATGGGAACAGAAACAGTGTCGAAGGCCTTTGATAGATCAAGGAAAATACCAATAGCCTTACGTTTTTTATCTAAATGTTCAACAATTGAATTACTAATATTCAAAACGGCGTCTTCTGTTGAGACTTCACTGCGAAACCCGAATTGATTCTTCGCAATAATATCATAGGCTGACAAAAAATGTAATAATCTCGAGTTTAATACTTTCTCAAGAACTTTCGATAAAGTCGTAAGAACTGAGATAGGTCTGTAGTTGCTGACACTGCCTCTGCACCCACCCTTGTGGATTGGGTGGATAAGAGCTTTTTTGAAAATTCTAGGGAAAGTGCCAGTCCTGAGACATAAATTAGCTATATGGGTTATTAGAGGCACCAAAACCGCACGAGATGCTTTTAATACCGACGCAGGAATGCCATCCCAACCAACTGAACAATTACTACGAAGGCCCATTATAATTTTATCAATTTCCTTGTTGTCAGTGTCAAAGAGAGCCATTGAGTTGGCCGAAGTTAAGACCTCGTTAAAATTGTTTGCGTCATTATAGACTGTCGTCATTTCAATATTTTGGGCTAATTTCTTACCAATTGTTGCAAAATATTTGTTAACTTCATTTACTGAATCATGTGGATTTGAAGAAATTTTTAGAAGTTCTTTAGGTGGGCAAGATTTTTTTTTCATGTGGGTGAGAGTCTTGATAAGATTCCACGTTCCTTTCGGGTTCTTTTTTACCTTTTCAAATTCATGTCGCTCATAAGTACGTTTAAGTTTTTTTATTAAATTATTGCAATAATTACGATAACGTTTATAGATTATTTGATCCGAGATGTTGCTAGAGTGCAATACAAACTAGAAAAGATCAATCAGAAACAAACCCAACTTCTCTTTGGGTTTGTTTCTGATTGATCTTTTCTAGTTTGTATTGCACTCTAATGAAAATGAAAATGAAAAATGAAAATTTCTTTATTTCAAAATAAGTAACCTAAATTATTAAAACTCTAGTTCCCACAGAAAGTTTCCTTGTGTAGTGGAAACTAGGCTCCTCCCAAAATATATTTAAACATAAAGAAATTGAGACGTTAATTTACAGTCTAAACGTGTATATAACGTGTAACAGAAAGGTGTAACCATATTTGAAGAGCTATTCAGTCAATGGTATAGAACAACTTTTACTATGGAATCAAACCTGAAACCTCAAAAAAAAAAACTGTCCTTCCATACATTTCGGGTGACCGGCATTGCATTTTTCTATGAAACAGTAAATTTTCTTTTTCATGATACAGGTTTTGTTCCATAGTAAAAGTTGTTCTATACCATTTACTGATGGTTGTCTGTGATATATTTCTTATTTTAGATAATATTTTTTTGTTGGTGTTATGTCAGGAGTCGAACCTTCCATATAGAATATGTGTTTACTACTCTTTTTCCACGGCTTTTGTGAATAATCCAGGTTTAAGAATAAATGAATGAAGCAAGAACATTAATCATTATGTGGGATGTTTATTCTGTCAGCTATGCCATACAATAAAATAGGAATCGAACCTATATTCAATTATTTGTATTTACTTCTACTTATAATATTGAACAAACACATGATTAAATCAATGGGATGTGAAAGGCACAATAAAACAAGTAAATTATCCAAAAGTATACTCATCTTTTATTATTCCGGCAGTTTTTCACTTTATACCGCACCATGACATTTTTGCAGGTTAAAACGACCATGAAACATCGTAGATATCTAAACCATTTGATAATTATTTCAAAAGCAAGTGTGTATCACTTTGAACACTGAATTATATTTTAATCACCAGTAATATTATTTAACTCTTTGATCACTATTCATTTTCTCACCAAGACTGACCAAAAACTAACTCGCTTTTGCTCCGACATCACGCCACATTCCACAAGTTGAAGAACAACTTTATACTGTGACCATGTGGACACTTCTTAAGTTATTGAAAGTAATCACTGTTTATAATATTTACACATAACAATTCATATCATAATTTATGGTGTAAGACCAGCAATGGTAAGATAATTATTTATTTGATTTGTATCGAAAAAAAGCTGTTCAACTTCCACACAACGTCTTTGTTTTGTAACTGCCTACTTCAACTCAAATATAACTTCAACAATAATATTTTTAAAGGTACATTTTTATAAAACTTTTACCGTTATTCAAACACGCGCTTTAAGAAACTAGGGGGTTCGCCTCGCTCAGCTCCGTTTCGCTCGGCTTTGTAAATTTTTTGACATGTAAATCTAACACGCTCTATTTCCTCGCTCGATCCGCTTCGCTTCGCTAGTCTCCCACCCATCCTTGATTTTTTGATGAGACTTTTGTGACATTTTGGTTTCCTGACTTTTCGGGAAAAGCGAATTAATTTCGTATTATTGCGTGTGGATGGACTTTAACACAATAAAGTACCTATAGGTTCACGAAAAAGCGCGCTTCTCGGGAAAAGAACAGTTTGCGCAATCATACGGCAAAAAATATGTGCTTACGCCTACCTCCCAGATGGGTAGACGGAAACTATAAATTTTTATCTGCTACGATCCTTAAAAACATCTTTTGTTTCTTCCACATTCATCAATCTAGTCATACAAGCTCTTCTATTCCGGGTGCTTTTGACTTTGCCCTTCTTCAGTATGTCGCCAATTTCGTCAGCATACGTCCTTCTAGGGTGGCCTGGTCAAGCTTCACCTTTCACTTGTGATCCATAATATATACTTGTCACTCTTTTACCTGTCTACTTGCATTTAAGTTGAAAATATCACTATCTTATCTAGACCGAAGATTGTTTGCTTTTACTCACTGTCGCAGCCAATTTTCAACAACTCACAATCAAGCTGCTTTTTGCTTAAAAAGACATTTTCCTACAGAGAAAAGTCACCTGCAAAGATCTAAGGCTCAAACAAACGCAGTCGATCACAAAAAAAACTACAACATGCAACCACCGCGCCGCGCCAGCCTGTCTGCAAAACCTACAAAACCTCATATTCCTACCCACCCAACCGTATTTTAAAAATATACAGCCTATTTTGTATTGTTTTTATTCATTTAGAATGTGGCACCAGTGCAGACTGTAACCCTATACTGCAAGGATCACACCGGGCTTACACGCATCGTCGCACTCGCATGGATTCCAGCTCGGGTGACAGAGGGTTAATACCCTTGTGTAAGGAAACATCGGTGCAGTAGGGTTAAATATTGTAAATGCTGTTGCAATTATCAGATACTTTTCGCCTCGAAGCCTTGTTGGTAATCTGACGCGCAGTGGTGCAATTATTGACTATGAATATAAAACTTTTGGTCCTGAAACGGGGCTTGGCGTACTTATTTGTTATTTTCCTTGTTTCGCTCTCATCGTTTTCCTATAAGGGCTACTATTACAGATAAAAGTTTTAAAATCAACGGTCGATAGATGCTCTTCTAAAACATTAAGGTCGCGTCAAAGAAAACATTCTCTAAAAGTTCAAATATTGTGTAAATAATTGTGTCAATATAATTTTTTTTTATGTTTTTATTTATTTGTTTACCCCCAGGGTTATTTTTCACATTATTCTTATGTTCAGAATGTGTGAAAAACGCAATAGGTTAAAAAGATTATTGTTGTCAAATTTCGGTAAATTTGAAGAAATATTATATATAATACCTTTTAAAGGCTTTTATTTTTAGAAAAGGATTATGATATATATGTATAATTACTTAATTAACTTAATTATACAGTGCAATGGACATCTTTCTGTAATGCTGTATAAATAATAAATAAATAAATAAAATAAAAAGGTGAGAGTTTATCAGGGCTGTAACCGCTGGCTACAGGAATGCAGGGCTGATGGGATTTGACACGGGAGAATTGTGGGTGCACTGACCTTGCTTTGGAATGTTGTGGACGAGCCGACGAATGCGATGACGGGCTGAGCCTTCTTGTTGGGCTGATGGAGCTGGCGTTTTGGTCAGGAATGTGCAGAATGTCTTGTTGTAACGTGAACACTACACTTTCACAACCTAAAGGGTAGGTACACGATATTGTTTGGGCTGGCGGCGCGAATGTATGCACACACGTATCGTTAGGTCGATGGTTGCGGCGAAACAGCCGGCTGCGCGAGCGCGCAGACGTGCGCCTCGGGAGGCGTCTCGAGCCGAACAGGGCGAGCGAGCGGCGCTCAGCGCGCGACTCGATTCTGTCGCGAGTTACTTTCTACGCATGCGCTGAAATGCGCATACCGTCACGCTGTGGCGTGAACATCCTGGGGGGGCCGGGGCTGCGACTCCTCTTGAGCTGAATCCAACGGCAGCCTGGCTATCTTGAACACAGGTCGTCGCAGATTTCCATGGGCTGTGTCCAGATCCACAACTTGGATCACTCCATCCTTGCCAGGCATTGTGCGGAGAATTCTCCCCAACTTCCATTGGAGCGGAGGCAGGTCATCCTCTTTGATGAGGACCAGTTCACCCACTTGAGGAGGGGAAGAAGGGGAGAGCTATTTGGAGCGGGTTTGCAGTGTATGGAGGTAGGATCTGGACCAGAGAGTCCAAAAGCGCTGAGAGAGCGCTTGAATGAGCTGAAAGCGTTTAAGAGCAGATATGGGTCTGTCGTCAAAAGACTGCTCAGGTAGAGCGGTGAGCGGACGACCAATAATGAAATGTCCGGCCGTGAGAGGTTCAAAGTCCGTAGGGTCGGATGAAATCGGGCAGAGGGGTCTTGAGTTGAGTATTATTTCGTGCAGAGCGCCGAACCAAGTTATGTGCTGATTCGCGAGCTTGTGAGTGATTGCATCATTGTTTGACCTGAGGAAGTTCTGAACTTCAATGAGCTGATTCCTAGCACCTACATAGTTTGTGCCGCAGTCTGAGCGAATGAGAACTGGAGTACCGCGACGTGAGATAAAACCTAACAGGGCTCGTGCTGAGTGAAATTGACCATGTACGTCTGCTATTTTAAGTGAGACGGTTGGCAACAAAATTGGTGTGTTAGTGACGTTCACTACACGTTGTGCGGAGTTACAAGAATTCTCTGTTGGAGTTGAAGTCATTGAGTGAAAATGAACTGAGTGTGTATGTGATGAGTGTGTGTGTGATGAGTGTGCTGAGTGCGCTGAGTGCTGGTTTCATTGAGTGAAAATGAGCTGAATGTGTATGTGATGAGTGAATGTGTGAGTGAAAATGAGCTGAGTGTGTATGTGCTGATTGAATGTGTGAGTGAAAATGAGCTGAGTGTGTATGTGCTGATTGAATGTGTGATGAGTGTGACTATATGTGAAAATGAGTTATTAAAACTTGAGCGCTACCAACTCCAACGTGCGGATAGCTTGTAACTTGCGCGGGCCGAAGTAACAAAGGTTATGTTCAAACGGAACACGGAAAATAAACCCGACAGAGAGAAAAAAAAAAAAAATTTTTTTTTTTAAAAACAACCTGTATATGAGCTGAACCAACGTGGAACACCCTATATGTGTACCGTTAACAATAAGATCAGAGATGAGAAGAGGATCAATACACGTTAGCTCTTGCTTACACGAACGCACATTTACAACAAAACAAATTCTATTAATAGAACAAGATACGTACCTACTTCGTTGGGTGTGTAAACAAACAAAGAATGTATTTACCTGGCCGAAATCGGATCTAAATGAGCGGACAATCCAATGATGCAAATCAAGCTTTGGTAACGTAATAATACGTAAACGTAAACGTACGTAACGTAATAACTTATGTATACGTGAGTTTTACGTATGTGCGTAACTTACGTAAATGCACGAAATAAAGAAATATTAATAAAGAAATATAGTGGACTGTAATAAACAATTGGGCTGAATGGACATAATTATATTATCTGAGCTAAATAATAATAATAAACGGGATGAAAATGAGTTTATTCTGTGCCGGGGGCGGGGGGGGCCGGTTCTATACCGATAAATGGAATGTTCTAGGCGGCGCGGGCGCGCTAATTACCTACCCGCAATAGGTATTCGAGACCACAAAATATTTTTTGCCGGGAAAGGGGGCAAAATATGTAACCGGGTGAAAATGGACTGTAGTAAATCGACGGGGGCTGATTCTAACGGTTCGGAGGGCCAAAATTTTTCTTGGATTGAATATGGACTGTATTAAATAGAGGGGGGCTGGTTCTAACGGTTCGAAGGGCCAAAATGTTTTACTACCGGCTCGAAGTGACCAAAATGTAACCGCTGGCTACAGGAATGCAGGGCTGATGGGATTTGACACGGGAGAATTGTGGGTGCACTGACCTTGCTTTGGAATGTTGTGGACGAGCCGACGAATGCGATGACGGGCTGAGCCTTCTTGTTGGGCTGATGGAGCTGGCGTTTTGGTCAGGAATGTGCAGAATGTCTTGTTGTAACGTGAACACTACACTTTCACAACCTAAAGGGTAGGTACACGATATTGTTTGGGCTGGCGGCGCGAATATATATATACAGTGGTTAAAAATATACGTAATTTGAATGATTTATATACCATATAACAAACTGTCGGTCACTATAACATCAAGAGCCCTATCTTCAATAAACTACCTATTTTAGCTTACTTTAGCTTTAATAGGTGTATTCGAAGACTAATTCAACACTCCAATATGTAGGTATACTTAATCAATAAAACTTTAGCTTAAAAAGACCTAGTGCCCTTGTTCACGCCACAGCGTGACGGTATGCGCATTTCAGCGCATGCGCAGAAAGTAACTCGCGACAGAATCGAATCGCGCGCTGAGCGCCGCTCGCTCGCCCTGTTCGGCTCGAGACGCCTCCCGAGGCGCACGTCTGCGCGCTCGCGCAGCCGGCTGTTTCGCCGCAACCGTCGACCTAACGATACGTGTGTGCATACATTCGCGCCGCCAGCCCAAACAATATCGTGTACCTACCCTTTAGGTTGTGAAAGTGTAGTGTTCACGTTACAACAAGACATTCTGCACATTCCTGACCAAAACGCCAGCTCCATCAGCCCAACAAGAAGGCTCAGCCCGTCATCGCATTCGTCGGCTCGTCCACAACATTCCAA
Organism: Ypsolopha sequella; assembly: GCA_934047225.1. Lineage (NCBI taxonomy): Eukaryota > Metazoa > Arthropoda > Insecta > Lepidoptera > Ypsolophidae > Ypsolopha > Ypsolopha sequella. Next base: position 1,256,386 of record OW204002.1, on the reverse strand, counting down.
AGCAAGGTCAGTGCACCCACAATTCTCCCGTGTCAAATCCCATCAGCCCTGCATTCCTGTAGCCAGCGGTTACATTTTGGTCACTTCGAGCCGGTAGTAAAACATTTTGGCCCTTCGAACCGTTAGAACCAGCCCCCCTCTATTTAATACAGTCCATATTCAATCCAAGAAAAATTTTGGCCCTCCGAACCGTTAGAATCAGCCCCCGTCGATTTACTACAGTCCATTTTCACCCGGTTACATATTTTGCCCCCTTTCCCGGCAAAAAATATTTTGTGGTCTCGAATACCTATTGCGGGTAGGTAATTAGCGCGCCCGCGCCGCCTAGAACATTCCATTTATCGGTATAGAACCGGCCCCCCCCGCCCCCGGCACAGAATAAACTCATTTTCATCCCGTTTATTATTATTATTTAGCTCAGATAATATAATTATGTCCATTCAGCCCAATTGTTTATTACAGTCCACTATATTTCTTTATTAATATTTCTTTATTTCGTGCATTTACGTAAGTTACGCACATACGTAAAACTCACGTATACATAAGTTATTACGTTACGTACGTTTACGTTTACGTATTATTACGTTACCAAAGCTTGATTTGCATCATTGGATTGTCCGCTCATTTAGATCCGATTTCGGCCAGGTAAATACATTCTTTGTTTGTTTACACACCCAACGAAGTAGGTACGTATCTTGTTCTATTAATAGAATTTGTTTTGTTGTAAATGTGCGTTCGTGTAAGCAAGAGCTAACGTGTATTGATCCTCTTCTCATCTCTGATCTTATTGTTAACGGTACACATATAGGGTGTTCCACGTTGGTTCAGCTCATATACAGGTTGTTTTTAAAAAAAAAAATTTTTTTTTTTTTTCTCTCTGTCGGGTTTATTTTCCGTGTTCCGTTTGAACATAACCTTTGTTACTTCGGCCCGCGCAAGTTACAAGCTATCCGCACGTTGGAGTTGGTAGCGCTCAAGTTTTAATAACTCATTTTCACATATAGTCACACTCATCACACATTCAATCAGCACATACACACTCAGCTCATTTTCACTCACACATTCAATCAGCACATACACACTCAGCTCATTTTCACTCACACATTCACTCATCACATACACATTCAGCTCATTTTCACTCAATGAAACCAGCACTCAGCGCACTCAGCACACTCATCACACACACACTCATCACATACACACTCAGTTCATTTTCACTCAATGACTTCAACTCCAACAGAGAATTCTTGTAACTCCGCACAACGTGTAGTGAACGTCACTAACACACCAATTTTGTTGCCAACCGTCTCACTTAAAATAGCAGACGTACATGGTCAATTTCACTCAGCACGAGCCCTGTTAGGTTTTATCTCACGTCGCGGTACTCCAGTTCTCATTCGCTCAGACTGCGGCACAAACTATGTAGGTGCTAGGAATCAGCTCATTGAAGTTCAGAACTTCCTCAGGTCAAACAATGATGCAATCACTCACAAGCTCGCGAATCAGCACATAACTTGGTTCGGCGCTCTGCACGAAATAATACTCAACTCAAGACCCCTCTGCCCGATTTCATCCGACCCTACGGACTTTGAACCTCTCACGGCCGGACATTTCATTATTGGTCGTCCGCTCACCGCTCTACCTGAGCAGTCTTTTGACGACAGACCCATATCTGCTCTTAAACGCTTTCAGCTCATTCAAGCGCTCTCTCAGCGCTTTTGGACTCTCTGGTCCAGATCCTACCTCCATACACTGCAAACCCGCTCCAAATAGCTCTCCCCTTCTTCCCCTCCTCAAGTGGGTGAACTGGTCCTCATCAAAGAGGATGACCTGCCTCCGCTCCAATGGAAGTTGGGGAGAATTCTCCGCACAATGCCTGGCAAGGATGGAGTGATCCAAGTTGTGGATCTGGACACAGCCCATGGAAATCTGCGACGACCTGTGTTCAAGATAGCCAGGCTGCCGTTGGATTCAGCTCAAGAGGAGTCGCAGCCCCGGCCCCCCCAGGATGTTCACGCCACAGCGTGACGGTATGCGCATTTCAGCGCATGCGCAGAAAGTAACTCGCGACAGAATCGAGTCGCGCGCTGAGCGCCGCTCGCTCGCCCTGTTCGGCTCGAGACGCCTCCCGAGGCGCACGTCTGCGCGCTCGCGCAGCCGGCTGTTTCGCCGCAACCATCGACCTAACGATACGTGTGTGCATACATTCGCGCCGCCAGCCCAAACAATATCGTGTACCTACCCTTTAGGTTGTGAAAGTGTAGTGTTCACGTTACAACAAGACATTCTGCACATTCCTGACCAAAACGCCAGCTCCATCAGCCCAACAAGAAGGCTCAGCCCGTCATCGCATTCGTCGGCTCGTCCACAACATTCCAAAGCAAGGTCAGTGCACCCACAATTCTCCCGTGTCAAATCCCATCAGCCCTGCATTCCTGTAGCCAGCGGTTACAGCCCTGATAAACTCTCACCTTTTTATTTTATTTATTTATTTATTATTTATACAGCATTACAGAAAGATGTCCATTGCACTGTATAATTAAGTTAATTAAGTAATTATACATATATATCATAATCCTTTTCTAAAAATAAAAGCCTTTAAAAGGTATTATATATAATATTTCTTCAAATTTACCGAAATTTGACAACAATAATCTTTTTAACCTATTGCGTTTTTCACACATTCTGAACATAAGAATAATGTGAAAAATAACCCTGGGGGTAAACAAATAAATAAAAACATAAAAAAAAATTATATTGACACAATTATTTACACAATATTTGAACTTTTAGAGAATGTTTTCTTTGACGCGACCTTAATGTTTTAGAAGAGCATCTATCGACCGTTGATTTTAAAACTTTTATCTGTAATAGTAGCCCTTATAGGAAAACGATGAGAGCGAAACAAGGAAAATAACAAATAAGTACGCCAAGCCCCGTTTCAGGACCAAAAGTTTTATATTCATAGTCAATAATTGCACCACTGCGCGTCAGATTACCAACAAGGCTTCGAGGCGAAAAGTATCTGATAATTGCAACAGCATTTACAATATTTAACCCTACTGCACCGATGTTTCCTTACACAAGGGTATTAACCCTCTGTCACCCGAGCTGGAATCCATGCGAGTGCGACGATGCGTGTAAGCCCGGTGTGATCCTTGCAGTATAGGGTTACAGTCTGCACTGGTGCCACATTCTAAATGAATAAAAACAATACAAAATAGGCTGTATATTTTTAAAATACGGTTGGGTGGGTAGGAATATGAGGTTTTGTAGGTTTTGCAGACAGGCTGGCGCGGCGCGGTGGTTGCATGTTGTAGTTTTTTTTGTGATCGACTGCGTTTGTTTGAGCCTTAGATCTTTGCAGGTGACTTTTCTCTGTAGGAAAATGTCTTTTTAAGCAAAAAGCAGCTTGATTGTGAGTTGTTGAAAATTGGCTGCGACAGTGAGTAAAAGCAAACAATCTTCGGTCTAGATAAGATAGTGATATTTTCAACTTAAATGCAAGTAGACAGGTAAAAGAGTGACAAGTATATATTATGGATCACAAGTGAAAGGTGAAGCTTGACCAGGCCACCCTAGAAGGACGTATGCTGACGAAATTGGCGACATACTGAAGAAGGGCAAAGTCAAAAGCACCCGGAATAGAAGAGCTTGTATGACTAGATTGATGAATGTGGAAGAAACAAAAGATGTTTTTAAGGATCGTAGCAGATAAAAATTTATAGTTTCCGTCTACCCATCTGGGAGGTAGGCGTAAGCACATATTTTTTGCCGTATGATTGCGCAAACTGTTCTTTTCCCGAGAAGCGCGCTTTTTCGTGAACCTATAGGTACTTTATTGTGTTAAAGTCCATCCACACGCAATAATACGAAATTAATTCGCTTTTCCCGAAAAGTCAGGAAACCAAAATGTCACAAAAGTCTCATCAAAAAATCAAGGATGGGTGGGAGACTAGCGAAGCGAAGCGGATCGAGCGAGGAAATAGAGCGTGTTAGATTTACATGTCAAAAAATTTACAAAGCCGAGCGAAACGGAGCTGAGCGAGGCGAACCCCCTAGTTTCTTAAAGCGCGTGTTTGAATAACGGTAAAAGTTTTATAAAAATGTACCTTTAAAAATATTATTGTTGAAGTTATATTTGAGTTGAAGTAGGCAGTTACAAAACAAAGACGTTGTGTGGAAGTTGAACAGCTTTTTTTCGATACAAATCAAATAAATAATTATCTTACCATTGCTGGTCTTACACCATAAATTATGATATGAATTGTTATGTGTAAATATTATAAACAGTGATTACTTTCAATAACTTAAGAAGTGTCCACATGGTCACAGTATAAAGTTGTTCTTCAACTTGTGGAATGTGGCGTGATGTCGGAGCAAAAGCGAGTTAGTTTTTGGTCAGTCTTGGTGAGAAAATGAATAGTGATCAAAGAGTTAAATAATATTACTGGTGATTAAAATATAATTCAGTGTTCAAAGTGATACACACTTGCTTTTGAAATAATTATCAAATGGTTTAGATATCTACGATGTTTCATGGTCGTTTTAACCTGCAAAAATGTCATGGTGCGGTATAAAGTGAAAAACTGCCGGAATAATAAAAGATGAGTATACTTTTGGATAATTTACTTGTTTTATTGTGCCTTTCACATCCCATTGATTTAATCATGTGTTTGTTCAATATTATAAGTAGAAGTAAATACAAATAATTGAATATAGGTTCGATTCCTATTTTATTGTATGGCATAGCTGACAGAATAAACATCCCACATAATGATTAATGTTCTTGCTTCATTCATTTATTCTTAAACCTGGATTATTCACAAAAGCCGTGGAAAAAGAGTAGTAAACACATATTCTATATGGAAGGTTCGACTCCTGACATAACACCAACAAAAAAATATTATCTAAAATAAGAAATATATCACAGACAACCATCAGTAAATGGTATAGAACAACTTTTACTATGGAACAAAACCTGTATCATGAAAAAGAAAATTTACTGTTTCATAGAAAAATGCAATGCCGGTCACCCGAAATGTATGGAAGGACAGTTTTTTTTTTTGAGGTTTCAGGTTTGATTCCATAGTAAAAGTTGTTCTATACCATTGACTGAATAGCTCTTCAAATATGGTTACACCTTTCTGTTACACGTTATATACACGTTTAGACTGTAAATTAACGTCTCAATTTCTTTATGTTTAAATATATTTTGGAAGGAGCCTAGTTTCCACTACACAAGGAAACTTTCTGTGGGAACTAGAGTTTTAATAATTTAGGTTACTTATTTTGAAATAAAGAAATTTTCATTTTTCATTTTCATTTTCATTAGAGTGCAATACAAACTAGAAAAGATCAATCAGAAACAAACCCAAAGAGAAGTTGGGTTTGTTTCTGATTGATCTTTTCTAGTTTGTATTGCACTCTAGCAACATCTCGGATCAAATAATCTATAAACGTTATCGTAATTATTGCAATAATTTAATAAAAAAACTTAAACGTACTTATGAGCGACATGAATTTGAAAAGGTAAAAAAGAACCCGAAAGGAACGTGGAATCTTATCAAGACTATCACCCACATGAAAAAAAAATCTTGCCCACCTAAAGAACTTCTAAAAATTTCTTCAAATCCACATGATTCAGTAAATGAAGTTAACAAATATTTTGCAACAATTGGTAAGAAATTAGCCCAAAATATTGAAATGACGACAGTCTATAATGACGCAAACAATTTTAACGAGGTCTTAACTTCGGCCAACTCAATGGCTCTCTTTGACACTGACAACAAGGAAATTGATAAAATTATAATGGGCCTTCGTAGTAATTGTTCAGTTGGTTGGGATGGCATTCCTGCGTCGGTATTAAAAGCATCTCGTGCGGTTTTGGTGCCTCTAATAACCCATATAGCTAATTTATGTCTCAGGACTGGCACTTTCCCTAGAATTTTCAAAAAAGCTCTTATCCACCCAATCCACAAGGGTGGGTGCAGAGGCAGTGTCAGCAACTACAGACCTATCTCAGTTCTTACGACTTTATCGAAAGTTCTTGAGAAAGTATTAAACTCGAGATTATTACATTTTTTGTCAGCCTATGATATTATTGCGAAGAATCAATTCGGGTTTCGCAGTGAAGTCTCAACAGAAGACGCCGTTTTGAATATTAGTAATTCAATTGTTGAACATTTAGATAAAAAACGTAAGGCTATTGGTATTTTCCTTGATCTATCAAAGGCCTTCGACACTGTTTCTGTTCCCATTCTTCTTCGCAAGTTGGAACATATTGGGGTGAGGGGTGTTGCTTTGAATATTTTTAAAGATTACTTAAATGCGCGTACTCAGTCAGTTATTATTGACAAATACACTAGTTTCGAAGAATCCTTAAGCTATGGAGTCCCTCAGGGAAGTGTTTTGGGTCCAACCTTGTTTTTAATTTATATTAATAATCTCTGTAAATTAAATCTAACTAACTGTCAAATCTTTACCTATGCTGACGACACGGCTCTTCTTATTCATGATAAAACATGGCAGGGCACTCAACGGCTAGCCGAATCAGCCTTATCTCGCGTGGTGCAGTGGTTTTCCAATAATTTGTTAACTTTAAATGTAGAAAAATCTAAATTTATCACCTTTAGTCCCTTGACTTCTTGTCAACCTACCATTAATGACTTTCACATTAAAGCTCATACTTGTGACCAAAATAATGGGTTGTTTTGCAATTGTCTAGCTCTTGAAAGAACAAATGAGGTCAAGTATCTAGGTGTTTATATAGATAGTACGCTATGCTGGAAACCTCATCTAAATTCTTTAATATCAAGAACCCGGAGACTCATTTTCATTTTTAAGAGAAACTGAGGTCGTCTGCAGACCTTAGAACACTTAAAACTGTGTACTATGCCCTAGCTCAATCTGTCCTTTCGTACTGCATCACGGTCTGGGGGGGAACACATGCCACATCTATGCTTCGTTTGGAGCGAGCACAGAAGGCTGTTCTCAAGGTAATGACCAACAAACCTTACCGTTTTGGAACAACCCTTTTGTACAAAGAAGTCCAAGTACTTACAGTGAGACAGCTTTTTGTTTTTCGCACCACCCTGCGTAAGCACTCCTCTATACTTTTTAATTCTAAGTTCTTTGAAGAAACACGACGCAATGACCTCGTTTGTCGAATACCTTCACACAGACTTGCACTTTCCTCCCGACATTATATATGTATCAGCTGTCACCTTTATAATAGAATAAATAATGTTCTCAATATCTACCCAAAAAAACTTCATCTCTGCAAATCCATTATTTCAAAGTGGCTTCTTGATATGACTTACAAAGACACGGAAGATTTGCTTAAATCCGTCACATAGTTAAGCATAATATTATTTATTATTCACATACCTACTTCCTAAATTCCAGTAAATTAATTCTCCCCAAATTCTAACCCAACCTTATTAATTTTGTTACCACGTCCATTGTTATATTAACTACTTAAATAGGCAATTCTCTCTTTTTAATTTGTTTAGTTTCTAAGATTTCCAAATTTTTTATCCTTATGAGCTATGAATGTTTTAAAATATAAGTGAATGTCGGAAGACGCTGGTATCTATTGTACAGTGCTACACACTAGCATAGATGCCAACGGCTATCCTTATTAGTTAAGACTCACCTTTGTATTTATGTTTTTAAGTCTATATAAGGATAATTTGTTATATGCTTTTTGTAATAAAGAAAATTTTTACTTTTTACTTTTACTTTTACTCTAATAATATTTAGAGTATTCATAGCGATGGATTTCACAAAATAAACATAATCTAAACATTTTAAATTTATATATATATATATATATATATATATATATATATATATATATATATATATATAGGTATGTATGTAGCATAGTGGGCAGAACGCCGGACTCTCAACATTGAGACCCAGGATCGAGTCCTGCCGGTGGAGCCATGAGTTTTGCTGAATTGATGCGCATAGTATTTGTTTACTTACCACTTACTGGTGAAGTAAAACACTGGGAGGTATACCTACATGCCGAAAGAAGCGTGTATTTGTGTCCGAAGTAAGACTATCACGTAAGCACGTTAACATCGTAGTTGAAAAGATACGAGGGTTGACTGTTCAGAGACATGGAAACACAGTTGACACCCTCTCGGGTATATATATTGAATTGATTTGTTTTTTTATGTTACGTTGTGTACTATACAACGATAAAAACAATATTTATAAAATTTCCACGTCACTGAGTCGCCAACCCTATTATCGAAACACCATCCTTATCCAGCACAATTCAATTTAGATAGCATCGACGACAACCTCAAATTAACTTCATCAATGCACTTCAATTTCCTCCTCACACAAAAGACACGCTAGAGACGCCATCTTCTATATACTATAGATATTATCAATGAAGCCCCCTCATGTATCGAACCAGACCAGAGGTTTCTAAACATACGGACCCCTTTCCTTAAAAAAATATTTTATATTTTTCAATGCAAGTGCTCGTAAAGACTTACTTTGTATGCATCAATACTGTTCGCAAAATCAATTTTACCACATTATTTTATATATATATATATATATATTTTTTATTTGCAATGAGTTGGCTAACCTACAACCTTTCCGGTACCATATTTTTTTTTTTTTTTGAGCCAGCCAGTTTTTATGTTCACAACACTTTAATGTCACATTGAATTTTAAAGGGAAGAAATTGTAGTTTTAATGTATTTACAAATTGAAAAATAATATTTCGCGTCACTTAAAAGTTCAAGGCACGGCAAGAAAATGACAATGGATTGGATCAACGAAACTTCAATAGAATTTATCGAGTTGCTGCAAGCGGAGCCATGCATTTAGAATTTGAAAACTAGGGACCATAAGAACAAAACCTGGTTCAGATATTATTGAAAAAATGTGCAATAATCTTTGCCACATGTCTGGCGCCCGCGTTATGTATTCGCACATAAACTTATTTTGGAACGCATCCACACGCATGTAGCGCGAGTCACAATTCTATAACATATTTTGGAATGTACCAGTATTTTCACATATAAAAATGATAATAATTTAGACAAGTAGACATTTTAACTGTAATAATTATTATTTTTTTCTTAAATTATGTTTTGTTTTACTTCCTTACACTATGCACTGAGAAACGTAGTATGACTATTCGCTAAGCTCGTGTTTCAAATCGTCCTAGTTAGTTATTGCCTCCTTACTGCACATGTAGCATATAAACTACTATTCTAGCATTTCTATTCGTTACTTACGAGTTTCAGTTACACGGTAATCGAACCTTGCTCATAGTTTAACATTAATATAATTTTTTATTATTTTTACCGTGATTTTTTTTCATAAATTTCGTTTTTTTTTCGCATTTGCTGAAAGGGATCCTTCTTCGTGTCGTTAGATGATGTGAATGTCTGGTTGTTGGTGTGCGTGGGCGGATCCGTTTCGGACATTCATTACTTTTTTGACGTAAGAAAAATGTTTACGTGGTATACTTGCTTCTGAAAATAAAGTGCATTAATATATTAATATAATCGTATTAATATTAATTCGTAGTAAGTATTAATATTTATTTTAATACATGGTTGCTTAATTTTGTTTATTTGATTTTATTAATGTATTAAGGACACACATATTTTGATCTCCTTGAAACCTTTCATCTCACTTAGGAACTCAATTTTAAGACTAGAAGCCTAGACCCAAAGGTTGAAGATCCCTGCACTAGACAGGGGATGGGGCCCTTAGACGTTTAGCATATCGCTTACAAAGACGGGCGCATGTCGCTTCCACTTGAGTCCTGTCGGCTGGATCCGACCCTGTAGGTACTAAACACTTGAATCCTGTCGCCTAGATCCGACCCTGTGCTAAACAATAGCTGCATGATAGACAGGGGATAAATAACTACATTGTGATGCTAATGAACTGTAAATTTTGAGCAAGTGGAGGACGTGTAACTTTATTATTTCGATGGCTGGGTAAGAAAATGGAAAATGCTCTTGAAAAATGGTAGGGTTTATAGCGAAACAGTCTGCAGGTAGTAAGTTTATAGCGAAACAGTCTGCAGGTAGTAAGTTTATAGCGAAACAGTATGCAGGTAGTAAGTTTATAGCGAAACAGTCTGCAGGTAGTAAGTTTATAGCGAAACAGTCTGCAGGTAGTAAGTTTATAGCGAAACAGTCTGCAGGTAGTAAGTTTATAGCGAAACAGTCTGCAGGTAGTAAGTTTATAGCGAAACAGTCTGCAGGTAGTAAGTTTATAGCGAAACAGTATGCAGGTAGTAAGTTTATAGCGAAACAGTATGCAGGTAGTAAGTTTATAGCGAAACAGTATGCAGGTAATAAGTTTATAGCTAAACAGTCTGCAGCTAGTAAGTTTATAGCGAAACAGTGTGCAGGTAGTAAGTTTATAGCGAAACAGTCTGCTGATAGTAAGTTTATAGTGAAACAGTATGCAGGTAGTAAGTTTATAGCGAAACAGTCTGCAGGTAGTAAGTTTATAGCGAAACAGTGTGCAGGTAGTAAGTTTATAGCGAAACAGTCTGCTGGTAGTAAGTTTCTGGCATGTGAGAAGTTCGATAACATAAAACCAAATAAAGATTTAAGGCGCGATTGAAATAACGTTCACGTCAGCGCGCACTGCAAGTTTTGCACAAGCGTACAAAAACCGCTACGTCTCCGGATAGCGCAAAATGGGAGAAAATAATACTTTTCATATGGACGCGATATCCTTCCTTTTTTTGTACAATATTTTTTTTAACAATTTGTCAAACCGATGATGAAAATTAAGCGGCTAAGGAATAATGAATTTGTACAGTTATACCTTTGTACAGTTTCCGTAAACATGTATTTCATGTAGTTTTTAAGAGCACACTTTCCAGAAAATATTTTAATCTCTCTTTCCTTCACATTACCAACGTCATGCAAAAATCAGGACCAAAATATGAAATATGAAAATTGCACAAATTGAATCGTCCGCTACATCTCCTCCGTAATACGGAGCGTCGTCCGGAAGTGACGTCACATCTTAGCTTCCGCTCTCAAGGAGTATCGGGTGACTGCGACCTGCCGGGAATTTGCGGTCGGTAAGTTGGCACCTCGCGAATTGTTGCAGGGACCCGTACGACTCATATTTTAGTTGTGTACCACTTGTTTTTTATGTAAATATGTATAATATAATAGATCAACACAGAGAGGGTGTCAAAGGTGTTTTCTACTAAGCCACAGTCCCGACTTGTGCACCCACTTTTCAATGACAATTATTACATTCCAGCGTGACTGGTGGTTGTTCAATCGCCGTACTTCATACACAAATATGGACACACAGCCAACATGCCTCCCGAAGCACACAAACTAATACCCTACCATACTTGTATAAATTTGTATTTGATGTATTGAATGTCTCCGTACCTAAAAAGAATCTTTCAAAACAACAAATGATTTTTACTTTTCATATATTCCCTTTTAACAGGTGGTAGAGCTGATGCCGGGCTCGACTGTGGAGGTACCACCATCTTACTTGGAGACCCCCTCGAAGTAATTCGGGGGAGAGTAAGAGGACAGCTCACAGGCAAAAAACCAGGAGGCCCAACATGCCTGGGACCGATGGATGGCGGTATATCCATCCCTAAAAGCCGGGCCTTATATGGAACAGACTGGTGACGGGCAGCGGCGTCACTGGTGCGAGGGATCCAGCACCGCGCTCACCAATCCGCCTGCCCAGCGTGTGTGAGTATGGGCAATTCTTCCAGGATGACCGCCGGGAGTGGCAAAGTCCTGGAAAGGCTTATGTCCAGCAGGGGACGAACTAGGCTGATGGTTGGATGGATATATTCCCTTTATTTACCCCACAATACATAATAATCGTTCCGTAAACCCAATTGAATTCTATTTACCCGTTTTAAAATTAATTAGTTATCTTCAAACGAATATCCTGACTGACTGACTGATATATGCTGCTTAGACCAAACGGCTAATCCTAGAAACATTAAATTTTTACTGTAGACTCCTTGTATGATGTTGACATCTGCTAAGAAATCATTTTAGAAAACAGGATCCACACGAGCAAAGCCTTATAAGGTCAATGAAAATGTACGTGCAGTAAGTGCAACTTTATGACGTTTCTACAGGGTGGAAAAAATGAAAGGGCCCTGGAGGGGAACTACCTTAAATCCTTTAGTTAGCTCATTTTACTGAAAGGAAACATTCCTTTATTTTTTAAAAGAAACAAAACTGCATTTAAAGATCTTCTAAAATTTGCTTGTCTCACCCGGGAACTGAACCAACTAAAAACTAAAAAAATAAACCCTCGCTATTTTATTATACGAATCGGTAGGATTATTGTTCAGAATTAAATTTGTCTAATAAACATTTAGCCTTACACTCATATGTTGTACGAGATACCCGTGAAATTGAATATTTATTACAAGTTCTTTATTAACAATACCTAGTACTGTTCACTAGTAAAGTAATAATTATACGCCATTATTACACAATGACAGCACGGAATGAAAGCAAAACAAAACAAAATTTGAATTTCGAACGAAATTTGTGGTTCGAACTTCAAATTTGTTGCTCCGCGTTGCAAAAAAAATACGTTCCTTTTTTAAACTTTTCGTCAGTACGCCTAGTGCAAGAAGTAATTGTGCTCTGCATACATTTCTTATTACCATTTAACGATTTTCTTATTGAAGTCTTCAACAAGGTACTTAAGATAAATAACATTAGCAAGCTTGTACTTCATACGATGTCTTTGGATGTAAGAGAGATAAGAAAATTATAACGTGTCATTTACTTGTTACAAGTGAACAGTAATTCAGAATTGTATCAAAGAACTTGTAATAAATATTTAATTTCATGAGTATCTCGTACAACAGATGAGTGTAAGACCAAATGTTTATAATACAAATTTTATTTTGAACAATAATCCTACCGATTCGTATGATAAAATAGCGAGGGTTTATTTTTTTTAATTTTTAGTTGGTTTGATTCCCGGGTGAGACAAGCGAATTTCAGAATATCTTTGAATGCAGTTTTGTTTCTTTTAAAAAATAAAGGAATGTTTCCTTTCAGTAAAATGACCTAACTAAAGGATTTAAGGTAGTTCCCCTCCAGGGCCCTTAAATTTTTTCCACCCTGTATATTGCAAAAATAAATTATTCATTCTCATTTCAACTAGTTCCCGATGTGTTCATCCAGCTCCCCAATCTGCTGGGTTGTGGTACACTTGATGATGTAGACATTTGTGTACGGAACCCGCTGCTGCTGATAAGCAATATCCTCGACAGCGCCTCCCCGAGGAACACTAAAATGCAAAATGTCGCCACAAGTGGCCGGTGTTGCAATGTAACTGTGGAACAGTAAGACTACGGCTAGACGGATAAGGCAAAATGTTGCCTACCGCCACACACATTGTGTTGTTTGCCTACTAGAGATCTACTACGATAACATGTCCCTCCAAACTACTTTTTCAATGTGAATGAATGAATGAATGAATACACACTTTATTGTACACTGTTAAATAAAAAATTGAGTACAGAGTTTTGAACACACAATGTGCGTAGAAAGGAGTTTGTATGTTGTTGTAATTATTTCCTTCAGCACGAGTTTTATCCGATTTGTTGGTCAATAATCATCTTAGTCTCGCAAAAAAATGGACGTGCCTCTATCATAGAGTGCGCTAGTGCAGCGTCATAGTGATAATGGTGAGGCATTAGTGACGCCGCTTGTCGAGCAACAAATTCGTGTACCGTAAAACGGGGGGAATAGGAACAATTTCAAACTTCCAGGCTGATTTTCTCTTTGGTTTTTAATCCAATTACAAACCACTAATCATTAGTAAGATTCCGGTGACTAAGATTATAGATTACCATAGGCTTTTATTACATTTATGCGCTAGTTTTTTAAAAAAAGCTCAAAATGTGGTGAATTCCTATTCTCCCCGCAGTTGGGGTCAATGGGAATACGATTGGGGATAATCGGAAAAATGACAAGGGTTGGCACAAATAGATGGGTACGACAGTAAGGTACCTACTAGGTACCTACCTATTATTATGTGGTTAAAATTGGTTATGTAAATTATGTAATATATGGTTTTTAAGTAAAAATACTTTAATAATTATGTATTTTTATTCTAGTTAAAAAATCAAAAATATAGGTCAATCTAAACAAAATTTAATTCTTATGTTGTAGGTATTTGAGATCGGAAAGAAACAAAAAAATAAAGTCTAATAAACCACTATGAAAACAAAAAGTAGGTAAACATCAAACCTTGCAGCAGTTATCTTGGCTTCAGGCACTAAACGTATGAGATCTATTTACTAACTATGAGATCTTTTCAGATTTCCTACCATAAAAAACAAATGTATAGAAAATAATGAATGTTTAACAGTCATAAAAGAAATATTTAAGTCTTAAATCTAAGTTAGCGTTTAAATCTATTTTCTCCAAATCAGTCACTTTCTAAAATACTCAATATTTCTTCTTCATTATCGTAATAATTATTTGTACAGGTTGAATATCGTCGTTTGGTTGACGATGTGCAAGCAGTGTCTTTTGATAAAGGCTGTGAATTTCTTCTCTTTTTTGTGCCAGACAAAGGCAGTGGTAATTTTAACTTTATATTGGAAATAATGTCAATTTTCTTTTTCTCTGTTTTTATTTCGCTCGGTGTTTGGAATTCATATGTTGCTAAAACTTCTTCTTGGTACCCTAGTTCTAGATCTTCACCAAAAATAACTGGCATAGATTCCAGGTTATTGTAATCAAAATTAATATCCTCTATATTTCTCTGGTTAGTAGTATCTATTTCTTCATAGTTATTGTTTTCATTGTGCTCTAGTATAACATCCGCAGTATTGTCCGCGCATTCTGTCGTCATATTTTCTTTTCCTAGTTTAATTAGTTTTGCCGAGTTCTTCTGATTATTCAAAATTGTATTATCTTTGATATTTATCGTATTATTATTATTATTACAAACATTCTGACTTTTCTGTAGTGGATAAATTATGTCGCAGCCTAACAAGTTCAATCTTTCATCTTTATCAATAGTTTGCAGCATTTGAATCTCATTTTGATTATTTTCTGAGGGCATCTTCTTAGTCTTCTTACCTACACCTTTCCCTTTTGGTTTTGGTTTGGAAGTAGATGGTATCAAATGCTGCTTTTTGGTGGTATCTTTTAAGGTTTTCTCACTGTTTTTATCTTCGGCTTCTTGTTCGTTCACACTTCTTCCTGCGACAACTTCAATTTTTTTCTTTCGTTTAGGCTCTGTAATATTCATCGTTCCGAACCTCATCTCTTTTAATAGTCTTACGAATGTTTCGTCTACAGCATCTTTTTCGTCTTCGGTAGATCTTTTTTGGGTTGGCAGTTTCGATAGCACCAGAGACGAGTCTAAAGGTACAAGCCCAGTTTTCCTAAACCCAGCTCTGATATTACTTTCAGAATTCGTAGATATTCTGTCAACTAAGAGCTTAAGCAGCCGTGGAAAACAGCCCTTTGGTATGGATTTCATGTCCCTGCCATCGGTTTTTTTCCATTGTTCGAGAACCTGTCGCCATGCTGTCTTTAATGGTTTAAAAAATGCAACATCCAATGGCTGCGTTATATGGGTTGAGTTGGCGGGGAGGAAGACAAAATCAATATTTTTCTCTTTACAGAGTTGAACTGCTTTTAAAGATAAATGAGAAGATAAATTGTCCCCCACGAGTACTTTTTTGCCTTCTTTCTTTTCCAAATATGGTATGGCCACGGTCTCAAGCCAGTCTGTAAAACAATCTCCATCAAACCACCCTGAAGCAGATCTATTATACCGAGTTCCCTCAGGTCCATTTTTGACCCATGTGTCGTATAAGTGACTTGCTTTATAGACCACATATGGAGGCAACAGCTCTCCATCAGCAGAAGCAGCCATCATCAATGAGATACAGCCCTTAGAGTGATTAACTACCCTTTCTGGGTATTTACATCCCCGTCTAACGATGACCTTTTTGCGCCCCGGGTCATCCGCTAAGTTTGTTTCATCATAGTTAACGATGTTAGAAGGCGGCACATTGGCGAGAGACTTTTCTAATTCGGAAAAATAGTTTACAATGACTTCAGGGCTTACTGCTGCACGAGCTCTTTTTATATTTTGACAAATTCTTCGGGAAATAGTATCTTGGTGTCGTTTTAAAAATCCGTTCACATAATCAATCCCAGGATAATTATTTTTAAATCTTCTGTTTGTAATTCCTTGGGTATCCAGATACATCTTAACAATATATCGAAGATCAGTTGAGTCTAAAGGGTAACCCCAGTCAGCACAAATATTTAAATTCTGGACTATGTATTCCTCTATTTCATTAGAAAGAGCAGCTTGACCACCTTGAGGTTTGACGTGACTATGTTTGTGACGAAATAGAACAGTTTTTGAAATGTTATATTTTTTTGATATTGTTGAAAAAGTTGCAGCTGAATGATCAAGTTCTGCAAGAGCTTGTTGAATTATAAGTTCATCATATTTCTTATATGTTTTGCCACCTGGCTTAGGTTTATACGTTCTGGGCATGATGAAATCCTGTAAAAATATTAAAAAACTGATTTAAAATAGCAACAATATTATCAATAATCAAGTACTATACTATTTAATTTAATTTATAAAAAAGATGAATTTACGACGGTACAATTAAAAATACCAATTTTTAAAAGATTTTAATGCAATTTTAACAATGAAAACTGGCAAAATTGTTTGTGCCAACCCTAAAAGCGAAATCCTATACTCCCCTCACTAGTTACGATTCACCTCTTTCCTGTTCCAAAAAACCCCTATTCCGTTCCGACTATCCCCTTTAGCGACTCCTTTACACCCCTTGCACGTTCCTATTCACCTCAAAAATAGGAAAATACGTAGGTTTTTATTAAAAATCTTTAAACACCAGTTTTTAAGCAGTATGTGTACTTACCTTTTATGTTTTAAGGTCCGGTAATTAATGATAAGTAATTCTAAATCAAGTCCACTTGCAAAATTTAGGTTAAACCAACACTACGACAAAGTTTTTGGAGCCAAAAATTTACCGGTTTGAGAACTTCACTTTGACAGTGTTTTTTTATTTTATTTTGAAGCTTTGGCTACAAAGTGTTGCCAGAAAATAGTCGAAAATATAGTCTACTAAAATGGTAGAAAACAAGCCTTGGTGGAAATTGTGTAGATACAGCTGTATAAACGCCAACAACAAAAAGTTGTTTGCATTCCTATTGCCCTCGCCATTCCTATACCCCCCGTTTTACGGTATTTGTTTTTATTTGCTGTCTCAGCACGTACACGATGCGTTGCAACACTTGTGTACACACTTTCGATTTGGATTTTGAAGGGGCGGGATATTTAATCGTAATATATCCCTATATTCATAGGAGATTAAGACTAAAACCACTTGAGTGCTCATCTGGGACTTAGATTAAAATTTGCAGGTAAGTGTTATTATTAGTAATTAAGAGCACATTATAAAACAAAAAATCAATCAGAAATCACATTCTCTGGGGTCAAAATCAGATAGTTTTGATATTAAAAGTTGCTCAAACGATGGATCTCACTAAAACAGTATATACCCAAACCTGATCGTGTTTCCTGTCATGGGCAGTTTACAGCTTCGGGTTTCTCCCACCATGATCTTATTTACGTGTCCTATAAATTGAAAATCCCAAAAGTTAAGCCCAAAGTCCTCTTCCAGCGTAACTTCGCGGGTATGAACAGAGACAAGCTCATTGTTGATGCGCAAAGAATAAATTGGTCACAGTTGGAGCACCTTACCACCGTCGATGAAAAGGTTGCCATTTTTAATGAGCTTGTCATTGACTTATATGACATCCATGCTCCTATTCACCCTGTCCGAATGAAACATGCTCCAGCTCCTTGGCTCACGGATGCGATCCGTAAAGCCATGGCGTACAGAGATAGTCTTCGATGCAAGCATAAAAAAGTTGCCTCTGGTGAAAACTGGGATAGGTTCAAGGCAGCGCGAAACAAATGCAATCAAATGATCAGGAATGCAAAACGCCAACACATCCATTCTTCTATAGAAAATTGTTCCCCAAATAATCTTTGGCGATTTTTGCGTAAATTGGGGCTTGGTAAATGTCACCAGGAACTAAACCCTTCACTTGACTTAAATGGTCTTAACAACCATTTTTCTTCACCGCCTCATATTATTGACCATTCTTTAAAACATTTAACAATCCAGCGCCTTCTTGCAGCCCCTCCTGTCACGTCCCAAAAATTCTCATTTGAACCTGTTTCTGACTTTACAATCGAAAAGATCATTCTCTCCATCCCCAGTAAAGCCATTGGTCATGATACATTCGGCCGTGATCTTCTCTTACCCATTCTCAAAATTATTCTTCCTTCTCTTAGCCATATTATAAATTTTTCTCTTTCTTCAAATACATTCCCTTCTCTTTGGAAAATGGCATACATGGTCCCTGTGCCAAAAATTATTGATCCATCTGAATTCAAGCACTACCGCCCCATATCGATTCTTCCTTTCCTGTGCAAGGTGCTTGAACGTGTAGTAAATCGTCAGCTCCTTAACTTTCTTCATGCTAACCATCTCCTTAACCCACTTAATCAGGATTTCGTCCTGGCCACAGCACTTGCTCTGCTCTCATTAAAATTACTGACGATTTTCGTAAAGCTATGGATGAACAACAACTCACTCTCTTGACCCTCCTCGATTTTAGCAATGCTTTTAACTGTGTTGATTATGACATACTCATCACTATCCTCCGGTCTCTAAACTTATCTGATTCTACCATAACTTGGTTCTATTCATACCTCATTGGGCGCAAACAACGTATACGTCTTAACGACACTTTTTCTGATTGGTGTGACATAACAGCTGGAGTTCCACAAGGTGGCGTACTGTCCCCTCTCCTGTTCTCTATATTTATCAACACCCTTGCTACCGTTATTAACTTTAGCTCTTTCCATCTTTACGCAGATGATCTGCAATTATATCTATCATGTAAACAAGATCTGTTACCTGTGACCATACAAAAGATGTCATCAGATCTTGATTCCATTTGTCTATGGTCAGAACAATTCGGGCTTCTTGTAAATCCAGCAAAAACGCAGGTCATGATCTTGGGCAGCAGAGCGCTAGTGGATAAGCTTGACATCAGCACTCTGCCTCAAGTAAAGTTTCATGGAATCTCACTAACTTACTGCACTGAGGTAAAAAACTTGGGGCTTCACATTCAGAACAATATGAGCTGGGATCGCCATGTTGCTGAAGTAAGTAAAAAGATATTTGCATCTATGCATTCTTTAAAGCGTCTGCAAAAGTTCTTACCATACTCCGCTAAGGTTACGTTGGTTAATTCTCTGTTGCTTCCCATTCTAGACTATGCTGATGTCTGCTTTCCCGATTTAATTGTAGAATTATTAAACAAACTGGACCGTCTTCTTAATCTTTGTATTCGCTATATCTTTGGTCTTCGAAAGTACGATCATATCTCACAATCTCGCTCTGAATTGGGTTGGCTTAATATAAAGTTTCGTAGAAATGCCCACATCCTTGCTTTTCTTTATAGTATTTTGCACAACTCATGTTCTCCTCCCTATCTCAAAGAACGTTTTATCCCCTTTGGTTCCCTTGGACGTCTTCTACGTCCAAGTAAAGCACTGCTTCTCCGTACTCCAGAACATTCTACTCAAATGTATTCGAATTCCTTTACTGTGTCAGCAATTCGCCTTTGGAATAATCTTCCACTTCATATACGCGAGGCTACATCAGTGACTACTTTTAAAAACAAGGTATATCAACATTACCTTGATCTACAAAATAAAGAAATGGGTCAACTCTAAATACGTGTTTAAGGTTATAATCTTTGTTTAACCTCTCGTAAATACTATTTGTGTTTATATATTTATATGTATCAGTGTATGTATTATATAGAGGTAGTATATGTATTTGATTATAAATTATAAGTTACCTATTTATGTATTTTACCTATATAATTATTTTAGTTAAAATTAATTGTATCATATTAATATGCCTAGTCATAATACTGTTTCCTCACCGAAGCACTACCCTTGACAAGCTCTACATCGCCAAAGGTTAGCTGGAAGAAAATGCTAATTAGCATTAAGCTCGCCTATGTACATGTTTTTATTTGTGCAATAAAGAATTTTTAATAATAATAATAATAATAATATATTTATATTATAATTTATTTACTGAGCATTTGGCGTTTATCGCCGGGAATAATTCTTATCGATAAGTAGCAATGCAACTACGCGTTAGTGATATAAAGATAGACAAGAGTACCAAATACCGCGTTTTCCTTTCCCCAACGCTTCCCATAATACGGGAACTTAACACAATACACACATAAATGAAATAAATTCTTGTATTGCTGAAAACAGAATTCCGTGATATTTATTCACAAAATTATTCAAATACTTATTTTAACCCTTTGATTAATAATCAAAGTTTTAACCAAGCTAATTTATAAATACTAAAGTATCCTATATATAAGAAAATATAAAAAAAATAAATTAAAAGCTTCATCCAAATCGCTGCTTTGCCGCAAGGTTGCTTAGTATGCTGACGACATTCCCACTCTAATTCGCTAAAATTAATAGCTTTCCGAGGAATTCGGATGTACGACTATGAAGCATGAGTACTGCTCAGGTCGTGTAGTCGTGTGGAGGCTCGGTGCGAATGAGTGAGCATTAGGATGTTGCGGGTAGCTGTACATTTAATACCACATTTAGTTGACTCCGGCTGAGCCTGCTCTTGAGACGTCCGGGTAGACAATAACTCAACACATTTGGTATTTCTTAGATTCACATTAGTCTCAATTCTGTGTAACACGACTAAACTTATTTGACAGAACTGAACATAATTAAAGCGTTCTGTCCTTGTCTTTTCGATAAAGAAAGAAAATGACAGGGCGCTTAAAATAAGGTTAGTTCTGTCAAATAAGTAGAGTCGTGTTACACCGAATCGAAACCAATGTCTCGTTTTTTTAATTGAACTAATTTTATTACATGTTTTGTAACTGTCCTCTGGTAGTTTATTTATCATTGCAAAGCCAACACAAAAAATATTTTTTAATACAGTTGCTCAAAAAGTGGCGTATTGCAGGGACGTATAGCGTTCGGGATGTGGGCTATTACATACTCGAGCTTTTTCTTTACCTTTTCCGAACTCGTGCGTTCTCTTTCCCAACTGTCAAAATAATGTCTATTAAAAAGAAAAAACCAACCACGAAGTTTTTACTAAAAAAAAATCAAAGAAGTTTTTATGATTCATGCAAATATTTCTAAAAAGAAGCTACTATTTTGTTTCAATATCAGATTTAATTATTTGATTCAATGAGTTAGGTTAGGTTTCATTTCATTTCATCTAATTAAATTTAATTTTCATTTCATATCAATAAAAAAATTCTACTGAAGACTTGGCTTGGCTGTATGGGCATAGTTCCCTTTACCTACCCCGAATGGGTGAAGAAAACAAAAAAAATCTCTGCTTATATTCTTTTACGGTTGGCGCCATTTTCCAAAAATTTTCTTTGCGGGTTTAGTTGTTTGTTGCACAAAATGAGTAATTTCGACGATATTTTATTTGAATTGACACCACCGGAACTCAGTATAATTGCACAAAATGCTTCGGAAAACATTTTACGGGAAAAGTCAAAAAGTTGCTACATATCTACATACTACGAATTTATTGCGTGGAGTATTAGTTAGTTGAGTTTATTGTGTTTTTATTATTTTATTAAATTGCTTCATTTTTTCGCAACTGTATTAAAAATAGTTGTTCAGTACACGTGCGGAACCGTCATTGCAACTTGTTCCGACTGTCAACCCTCACCTTCGGCTGCGCCTCGGCTCGGGTAGACATTTGTCGGAACTCTTTGCAATGACAGGCTTTCCGCACTCGTAATGAAATATACTATGTCAATGCAAGTGCTCGTAAAGGCCCACTTTTTAGGCATCAAAACCGAACAGAAAGTCTATTATTTTACCCTAGGGCTTTTTTATTTTTTTTTTTTTATTTATTTATAATGGTTAGCTAACCTGCAACCTTTCTTGTGTACCATAAATGTTATACTTTTTTTCCACTGTTTAACGGCTCTGGATACAGTTCTTTTGAGCCAATCATAATTTAAAGTTCACAAGATTATATTTGTTTTATTTCCTCACACTATGCATTGAAAAACGTAGTATGATACACGGGCGTAAGAGCAATAAATTACTCGGCTACGTTTAAAACACTCGCTACGCTCGTGTTTTAAATCGTCCTCGTAATTTATTCCTTTTCGCCCTTGTAGCATAAACTACTATACTATAATAGTTATCTTGTTGCATCTTCACATTAGAGAATTTCATGAAATGCAGCACTGTGATTGGCTGATTTGTCGCCTAAATAGCGTAAATTATGGATAAGCTTTAGATGCAAAACATACACTTGAAAAAGATGTTTTAGAAACATAATTTTGAAGGCAAGTATGTATAATAAATAAAAAATATGTACAGCAATGTACCAACTCGCTCGCTTAAAATCACTCGAAAAGAAAACATGAAATGAAAGCATTGCAAGAGACGTCTTGAATAAATTGTATCGGAAAAAATATATTTACATTTAATTATTGAACGAGTGAAAACAACCAAAGACGCGATAGAGAACAGGGAAATGTATTTTAATTTATCTTTTATAAATTCTTCTCATTACTTCCACTAGATCAGCTAAAAGCGGAAATACAAAATGACAAAGTCCTTAATGTTCCTTGCTTTTAGTATCGCTTGTTTCCCTTTTTTCTTATCACTCGCAAATCTTGGTGAAAAAATATAAAGCAGAAAATATGGTAAAATGGGTTTTAAGTTTTCTCCTTTAGCCTATGATTGTCATGTTTTTTAAAGGACATTGTAATAATAATCTGTCTCCCACAGGGGTAGGCAGAGACCACATTGAATCGTATCGCAAGGCTTATGTCGAGCAGTGGACGAACTAGGCTGATGGATGATGGATGAATCGTATAGCAACATATTGCTGTATAAATTAAATAAGCCTTTAATTTAGTTTATGCACGTTTATTATTTTATTAAATATATTTTTGTAAGATTAAATTTGACTCATAAAAAGTGTATGATGTGTACGTACTTTACAAAATAAACTATTTGAATCTGAATATCTGCCATAATACACAGTAATATTGAAAAAATCCAAGTGTGTTTCCAAATTAAATTAGCTACTTTAAATATTATTTATCCAACGATGTTGCTGCCTAACTTTACCTTTTCTGCTGAGTTATCCGCATAATTTATAAATTTAATAGTAGTTTATGCTACAAGGGCGAAAAGGAATAAATTACGAGGACGATTTAAAACACAAGCGTAGCGAGTGTTTTAAACATAACCGAGTCATTTATTGCTCTTACGCCCGTGTATCATACTACGTTTTTCAATGCATAGTGTGAGGAAATAAAACAAATATAATCAATAATTTAATTATTAAGGTTGAAAGAGTTATATTGTTACAATTTTGCAAGTTAATGATTGGCTCAAAAGAACTGTATCCAGAGCCATTATACAGTAGAGAAAATGTATAACATTTATGGTACACAGGAATGGTTGCAGGTTAACCAACTTCTCGTAAATAAATTTAAAAAAATAATAATAAAATAGAGCCCTAGGGCAAAATAATCGACTTTCTGTTCGGTTTTGATGCATAAAAGTGGGCCTTTACGAGCACTTGCATTGAAAAAATATAAATGTTCTTTCATTGCTTTGTCGGTAACTTTGAAAGCGCTGCTTAATTAAACCACTACAGAATTCAAACCTGGCTAAATAAATTATAAGAAATTCTGGTCGCTTTATCAACATTAATTTATATGTGAAGTATGACCTTTTCCCCGCAATCTATAAAACGGTTTCATTTAAATAAGTATCCAAAAAATTAAATTAATATTACTACATTAATTTATTTTAAAAAACCGTGACTTCAATTTCACAGTCCATACGTAGAAATACCTCTGTCCACTCCTAGGGGACTCATGTCGTGACGATATATGTATGTATCATAAGTGCCACCATGTGTACTGCCTGACACCAGACATTTCGAAACAGTTGGATGCCCCATGGTCTACGGGAAATTGTAAAACACCGGCCAAGTGCGTGTCGGACAATGCGCAGTGTAGGGTTCCGTAGTTGCCCGTCACAATACGAAGGTTCATAAACTTATATTTACTACCTGTTTTACAAAACTAACAACTTCATCTGAGTAATTTTCAATGGAATTTGTACGAAATTTTCATTTTCATTTGGTCTACTGTTACTCGTTAACTTGTAAGGTCTACTTGTCTTCTTTTTACTTCGTTATATATAGGAGTACTACTGCCATTAATTTTTTACTTCGTTATATATAGGAGTACTACTGCCATTCATTTTTTACTTCGTTATATATAGGAGTACTACTGCTATTCATTTTTTACTTCGTTATATATAGGAGTACTACTGCCATTCATTTTTTACTTCGTTATATATAGGAGTACTACTGCCATTCATTTTTTACTTCGTTATATATAGGAGTACTACTGCCATTCATTTTTACTTCGTTATATATAGGAGTACTACTGCCATTCATTTTTTACTTCGTTATATATAGGAGTACTACTGCCATTCATTTTTTACTTCGTTATATATAGGAGTACTACTGCCATTCATTTTTTACTTCGTTATATATAGGAGTACTACTGCCATTCATTTTTTACTTCGTTATATATAGGAGTACTACTGCCATTCATTTTTTACTTCGTTATATATAGGAGTACTACTGCCATTCATTTTTTACTTCGTTATATATAGGAGTACTACTGCCATTCATTTTTTACTTCGTTATATATAGGAGTACTACTGCCATTCATTTTTTACTTCGTTATATATAGGAGTACTACTGCCATTCATTTTTTACTTCGTTATATATAGGAGTACTACTGCCAGTCATTTTTTACTTCGTTATATATAGGAGTACTACTGCCAGTCATTTTTTACTTCGTTATATATAGGAGTACTACTGCCAGTCATTTTTTACTTCGTTATATATAGGAGTACTACTGCCAGTCATTTTTTACTTCGTTATATATAGGAGTACTACTGCCATTCATTTTTTACTTCGTTATATATAGGAGTACTACTGCCATTCATTTTTTACTTCGTTATATATAGGAGTACTACTGCCATTCATTTTTTACTTCGTTATATATAGGAGTACTACTGCCATTCATTTTTTACTTCGTTATATATAGGAGTACTACTGCCATTCATTTTTTACTTCGTTATATATAGGAGTACTACTGCCATTCATTTTTTACTTCGTTATATATAGGAGTACTACTGCCATTCATTTTTTACTTCGTTATAGTATATAGGAGTACTACTGCCATTCATTTTTTACTTCGTTATATATAGGAGTACTACTGCCATTCATTTTTTACTTCGTTGTAGTATATAGGAGTACTACTGCCATTCATTTTTACTTCGTTATATATAGGAGTACTACTGCCATTCATTTTTTACTTCGTTATATATAGGAGTACTACTGCCATTCATTTTTTACTTCGTTATATATAGGAGTACTACTGCCATTCATTTTTACTTCGTTATATATAGGAGTACTACTGCCATTCATTTTTTACTTCGTTATATATAGGAGTACTACTGCCATTCATTTTTACTTCGTTATATATAGGAGTACTACTGCCATTCATTTTTACTTCGTTATATATAGGAGTACTACTGCCATTCATTTTTTACTTCGTTATATATAGGAGTACTACTGCCATTCATTTTTACTTCGTTATATATAGGAGTACTACTGCTATTCATTTTTACTTCGTTATATATAGGAGTACTACTGCCATTCATTTTTTACTTCGTTATATATAGGAGTACTACTGCCATTCATTTTTACTTCGTTATATATAGGAGTACTACTGCCATTCATTTTTTACTTCGTTATATATAGGAGTACTACTGCCATTCATTTTTACTTCGTTATATATAGGAGTACTACTGCCATTCATTTTTTACTTCGTTATATATAGGAGTACTACTGCCATTCATTTTTACTTCGTTATATATAGGAGTACGACTGCCATTAATTTTTACTTCGTTATATATAGGAGTACTACTGCCATTCATTTTTTTACTTCGTTATATATAGGAGTACTACTGCCATTCATTTTTTCACATAATCTAAAAACAACCGTTTATCTGGCAGGGGAGGACATTGACTCTAACAAAACTTTAAAGCTTAATATTTCACAAACGGATCCTTGAATCTAAAAATGGTTTTCACACATCCACATTATTTTTGAACGACCTATCCAATGACACCTCACACCATATGTTAATCAACAAGAAAAAAAAATCATCTTCACTTCATTTGTAGGGAGGTCCAATATTTTTTAAAGATTTTTTTTTATCCCTTTGTCGGCGTGATTAATACGTATCGTATACCCATGCCAAACTACAGCTGTATAGTACTAAGAGTGTCTAAGCTAAGCCGCGGACAAACAGACAGACGGACGGACGAACGGACACCCTGGTCGATTAAATCAAATAATTTTTTTATTAACCGCCAAGGATTATTTTATGGACTTAAAATCTGAATCTGAAAATCTGAAATTGATGGTGTGAACCATAGATTTATGCCTATTGTAGTAGAAAGAATTTCAAACGTAAACTCTGAAAAGGTAATAATACATACTGTGGTAGACCTAGGGTTGCCAGATGTCCGGTTTTGGACCGGACAGTACGGTTTTTTGAACGGCTGTCCGGTCTAGAAAATTTTGGAAAACTGGTCAATAGAATGTCCGGTTTTTTTATTTTAAATACGTGATATATATATGTATATACCACACTCACGAGATGGTACAATATGTGTGCACTGTTCCTGTCTCCAATGCCTTCGTAGAAAGAGTTTTTAGCGTAATGGGTAATGTGTGGACTGAAGAAAGAATTCAACTAGGTGTGAATACCGTAAAAAGCGAATTATGTGTTTTCAGTTGCAAATTTCAGGCAATAAACGTTTATTAAAAGCAGTAGCATCTAGCGCCAAATATGTTAAAAAGTGATTTTTTGCTTACCAACAACAATAAAAAATATAAGTTTTAATGTTTACTAAGTGTTTCATTGTGTTCACCCTCAGTAATTTCCGGTAATTTTTTCAGTTTGATCTGGCCAAAATCAAAGGGTCCCCTCCTTTCGACAAATTGTACCAAAAATAACCCTTTGATAAAAAAATGTTCGGTTTTTTTATCTGGACCATCTGGCAACCCTAGGTAGACCCGTTTAAGTACTCAAATGAGTACGAAACGCGACAGTTTAAACTATACTATACTATCAGGAAGCACGTTTTTCAGTTGAACCCCAAACACTCTTATACTTTATAAATTTCAGTCTTAGAGAGAGGTAGTGTTCATGTTTTCTCAACGTTTACCTTAAGTCAGAACCCAAACATTGTTAAGTGTTGCACTTAACTTGAACTCCCGCTTACTCAAGTACGTGCATGAATACTTTTAAGTAAGTTGGAGAGCTCATTTCAGACTAACAAGCTGAGTGTGTTATGATACGAGGAGTCTTAAGATGGGAATAGCGAGAACAAGCGCTCGGAAACGATAGGTACCTACTCGACGATGAAGTCAAAATGTAGCTGTCAAATCTGTTGTTTAGGTTTATTACAGGAAAATTTATGTTTGTTTTTTTTGTTTTCCAGTGTTTCCCAGCTGCACTGAACCTAAACGGTAAAAAGTATTGAAAAACATGATGTTTTGATTGGGAAGGAAGAATTACCCTCGAATAAAGACAAAATGATTCTTAATTTGACTTCAATCAAGTATAGATAGTAAGTTTTTTAGCCGTGTGAACTGTGAAATACAAGTCACAGTCCACAGTCGCTACACCCGCGTTTCACCTACGATCGTTACTAACAATAGTGAGCCCATTCACCGTTCTTCTACACAAATACACGCTTTTTAGGGCATTCAGGTTTCGTAACGATTTTTTCCTTCACCTTTAAGTAAGTGGTAAAATCACTCATACAATACTATTCAAATATATTCCGAAAAGCTCATTGATACATGCCCGACCAGGGATTGAACCTGGATCTCAAGATTGAGAGGCCAGCGTTCTCCCACCTGAGCTACCGTCACTTTATAAATAATTTATAAATACATAGTTATATATGTATATACATCACTTTAGATTTTTTTTAAAGCGAAGCGTGCTCTACTCCAAGCGGATATTTATGTTCTTAATGTCAAAGCTTCTTCTATAAAGTATTTTAAAAGAAATAGAACTTGCTTGAATATTCCGCTTAAACATCAAAGCTTTTAGATACTCTACGAGATTTTATATTTCCTTAAATATGTTTCAAATGTTCCGAGACAATTTCAGGAATGTAACGTTTCGTTACTCTTTGTGCACTGATAATATAAAAGTGCCTGAGTCGACGGTTGTTCGAGGATGTCTTTGGAACTAATCTTGTTTTTAGGGTTCTCTAGAACAAAGCCTAATTAAAAGCTTTGGTGTCTGTCTGTCCGTGGTACAATTCAATAAAACCGGTCAAGTGCGAGTAGGACTCGTGCCCGTAGGGTTTCGTACCATTTAAATAAGTAAATATTCTTAAATAATTTAAACAGAAAATGCAAAATTAAGTTGTTCGAGTATTTGGGGACGTTACCCTAAAACTACATTATAAATCGGCGTTTTCAGTATTCGTTGTTTAAATACAGCATATAGTACATAATATACAAAAATAACAAATTCCTAACTAGGTACTTTGGTTTTTAAGATAGGCCCCGTAACAAAAATGGTATAAAAATGACAACTTTGATAGCTTCTATAGTTTTGAAAACAAAGTTCGAGTAATATTTATACTCTACCTGATAAGCTCAAGACTAGAAAAGTTTTTTTTTTTCATATATATTTTCATGTATTAGGATGATTTCATAGAAATGATTTCATAGATGCCCCTAGAAAGATAACTAAAGTACATGTTTATTCGGTTATGGATCAACATTTTACACAACATAACAAATTTTCAGGTGTTTATCTCATTCCGTCTAAGAGCTAGAGACCTGTGACATACGGACATTAAGAGGCTATGCGAATTTTTTTTTTTGCCACTGTCACACCCAGCAAAAAAACGCGTGAAATTTCCAAAATCAAAAATCTACATATTGTTGAAAACCCATCTAATAAAATATGTTTGAGTTCTGTACATAGTTCCTATTCTTCAAACGAGGAGAAAAAGTGTGTTTGAAGACCTCATTTTATTAATTATTTCTATCGAGGAAAATTTATCCAAACATGTTTTCCAAAAACAAAACCCTAAATTATGTAGTCGAATTGCGTATACCAGATATTGATTACTATTTTGCGTATATTTCATGAAATAAATAGAAAAGAAGCACCCTTGTTTTTTTTTTTACATATCGCCTTAATAGGGTCCCTTTTTGCCTTTTAAATACGGAACCCTAAAAAATGGCTTGGCCACGACAGCTTATATCCAAAAAGCATTATAAAATAAAAATAAAAAAATATATCTTCGCGTTTTGCTCCTACAGAAGCGTTGTCTTAACATATTACCGTTCTTCAATTGTTATCGAAAATTTATAATTGAACGGCATAACGCCACCCGTACACCTTTCTTTTTTCTTTTTCACTTTTTTCAAGATGACTTTTTTGAAACGGAATAATTTACCCAAATCAATTTCCTATTTAAGTGCGCGAACAATCACGGATCACATATTTTCATTTTGTATCGGAATGTGCACAGTAAACATTTATTTTTCACAATATAAATTAATACTTAGATACGAGTATCATAGATGACTCCCACCACTTATGGTAAAAGTTTCTTCTTCTTTGCTCAAACTACACGAAACAAAAAGAATGTCGGCTAAAAAATGAAACTATTCGATCAAGAGAAAAGTCCCAGTAAGTGGAAATAGAAAATGATTTCCGAAACCGTTCGCCTCCAATTTAATAGCAATAAGTCCGAGTCGTTCCTTTGACGCAGCAAATTTACACTTTTCATATCGATGGGGACTTTTATACTTTACGACAAGATGTCAACATATTATTTGAGTTCACCTAACAAATATCAGTAAAGATTCAAAGCCAAAGAACACACAGAACATTATGATTTTTAATATATTTTTGGTGTGAGTGTAAGCCGATTCTTGGGTGGCAACGTTGGCTACAGACGTCACACAGGAAGTTTCCTTAGCCATCACCACATCGTTTTTTCCAGTGAATTTCCTATTCTTGTGAATATTTTTCAGCATAAAGATATAGAAAAGATACACTATAATGATGGCTGACCTCTTCTGGAATAAAGTTTCAAGAGTAAAAAGATCATTACAATAAATATGGATAGATATTTGGGCAAGAAAGCAACCGATAGATAATTGACAATACTTAAAAACCAATAATAAAACACATATACATTTTATTTAAAAAGTAAGTATCGTACGTTTCTGTGAAACAGATATTTTTTAGCTATTTTGGGGAAACATAGAGATTTGAAGCTACGCTAAACCAATAATTAAATGTTGACATTTGAAGTTACACTAAAACAATATCCACAATTAAATGTTGAGATTTGAAGGTACTCTAAAACAATATCTAAAATCAAAGATACCACCGTATAATGATACTGTGATACTGCTACGGCGTAGCAAATCTACGAGTTTATACTACGCCGCAGCTTATTCTGCTAGCAAGCATAAACGCTACGAACCCTAAAAGGAATGCGTGTGCGATAGTAGAACAATTTATTTTTACACAATTTCCTGCAAAACCTTTTACCGGCCCAGTAGATTAAGATCAATAGTCTTCTTGTACATAGACAATATGGCCGGTCTCTTCCTGATCTGAAAAGAATATCTGGTACTTTTTCAAAAGCGATGATTTACGATCCTTCCGAATGTCGATGAGTATGAAAGACGTTCGGTCACTCGTTCACTCGTTCAGTCAGCTATTCACTAACAAGAGCTGTTTATTTCCCCCCACGTCCCTCGCCCACCCACCATCGGACACCCATTTGAGTACTATGTTTATTTAAGTGTTTAGGGTTCTTTTCACAGTTCCGTCAAAAGTGGGAACCTTTTTGGTCACCCATCTTTCCGTATGTGCACGGAAAAATGAAAAATTTACTTGGAAAACAGAAGTGCAGGTCTGCAAGTGCATAACAACATGGCCACTCCGAGAAAAGTTCCGATTTTTTTTCGTGAAACTGTGAAATAATGAGAACCATTGGGATATGAGTGCTTCCATGATAGGCTGCTTGAGTGTCCCAATGGCTAACCATTAAAATATTGTCTTCCATGATAGGCTGCTTGAGTGTCCCAATGGCTAACCATTAAAATATTGTCTTCCATGATAGGCTGCTTGAGTGTCCCAATGGCTAACCATTAAAATATTGTATTCCATGATAGGCTGCTTGAGTGTCCCAATGGCTAACCATAAAAATATTGTCTTCGAGTAACATTATTTATAATATAATGTGGGTAATTACGTGCTAACCTTTATTGTAAGTTTCCGTGAGAGCTTTCGAGGCTGCATGCTCTTTGCCTATACTAAAACAAAAGAAGAAATATTATTCGCCGAATGGTTATCTAAGCGGTGTAACAATTAATTAGGCCAATCATAACGCAGAAACGCGATGTTATAATATGTATTATAACATCGGATTTATTTTATTTTATTTAGCGATACTGATACACAACGTAGGTATTTATAAAATCGTTTTTGATGTTGTGATTTCCGTATGCTAGAATGGGAGTAGATAAAACACCTTAATATGTAACCAGAGATCGGATAATCGGATCGATATCTGCCTAAAGTTAGAAAAATCGTTAAGATAAGTTTCGAATTGTGGAGTCGGCTTCTTAAAATATTATTTATTATGATAGTAAAAATTACTGAAATTACTGAATCGCTTAAAACGTTACGATGATGTACCTAATACTTAATAGATGTTACTGTAAATGTAGAATATTCAGGCATTGTATAAAATTCCTAGGAAATTTATAAAATGCGAACCTGATTTACGCCGAACAGTGTATATGTCTATACCTGCTTTGCAAAATAAACTATTTGAATTTGACAGAGAACGTGTAACAGAAAGGTGTAACCATATTTGAAGAGGTTATTCAGTCAATGGTATAGAACAACTTTTACTATAGAGCCAACCCTAAAATCTCGAAAAAATAATCTGTTCCATACATTTCAGCCGAGCGGCATTGCATTTTTCTATGAAATAGTTGATTTTCTTTCGAGGTACAGTGTTTGTTCCATAGTAAAAGTTGTTCTATACCATTGACTGAATAACCTCTTCAAATATGGTTACACCTTTCTGTGACACGCTGTATATCGACCCGAATATCCGATCCCTGTATATAACCTGTGCCAATAACGAACAGTTTTATAAATGGCGGCCGAACCATAGAGTTCTGCCAGAATTCTGAAAAACAATGCATAGTTCGGCCGCAATTTATAAAACTGTTCTTTACTGGCACGGGATATAAGCAAAGATTTCAAAAGTTTAGATGAGCCCTGGCACGTAAATCTATTGCATTGTTTTTAAATGCGTGCGTTAACATAATGCCGACGCGCGCACACTTATGAGTGCGCAATCTGTCTACATACGGTCAGCAAACTGATCAGACTACTAAACTTAAAATGATTAACTTAAGGCGTCCAACTATCACTGTGTTCAGATGAGCACTGATTCCAAACGTGTGAGCGTCACCCATTTAAAGGTGGAAACATTATGGTGCTGTCATTGTACGGTAAGGGCTTATCTTTACTTTAGAAATCTTTAGATATAAGTACCTTTTTGTTTGTTATAATTTAAAAATTTTCGGAAATACGAGAAAATACTTAAAATATTATTTCATGATGTCTATTTTAACGTTAACGGAACGTCCTTTAGGTGACACATATAAACTTGGCAGTATGTTTCAGATCCTTTAGGTGACACATATAAACTTGGCAGTATGTTTCAGATCCTACTTAACTACTGAAATCCAATAGTAATTCATTTAATTAAAATAATTTCTGAATTATCATTATTTCACATTTATTTCTTAAAGGCCAAATCCGAGCTTTAAAGAGAAAAAAAGTAGAATTGTTATACAATTTGATCTCATTTCGTTCAATCAATGTTTCCTCCCTCAAACGTGTCGGCCTGACACTAAAGTCCGGACATATTTTATAAACGAGCAATTTTTGTTGAAACACTCGATTCCTCGGCGCGGGTACCGGTAATTTAATTGATCTCGATATCGAACGCAGCTGTCAGATCGACTTTTATTGACGACTATGATTATTAATTTGATAACTGACTGACGTGATTTGTTGTTTACGATAAAAATGTTTTGATCTTAGAAATGTGAAAACATATGGTATAAGTTTCAGCTTACAATGCGATTTTTTAAAAGAAACCATAACGATACAAGGTCACTACAAAAGTTATATAGAACAATAGGCATATAAAAACATTTCAAATGGATCATGGAAAAATAATATATGTGTCCTATAATATCGAAACCTACAAAATCCAAAAACAAACTTCTAGAACGTAGTTATACCACGTGATTACTTTCAAAGCGATGCATCAGTTACAATTTTCAAAAGCAGCTAAATCCAGCTCAAGACCATGTTAAACTCGTTTAAATTTTTTTTCATTTTCAAATCACGCCAAATCCAGTCTTCCAACTATGTTGAACGTGGCAAAAACTGCCAACTCCATAGTTCAGTATTATCATAACTCACCAAATCCACCTTTTTTTGTTTGGAATAATCAAAAGCTGCTATCGCCATATTTGAAACCGATTTTTCTCAAATATATCGTATATTTCTCAGTTTATTATAATGAAAAACAACAATAAATGGCAAACTTAATTTCATATGAATAACTAAAAACAGATCATATCTCAAAAATATCAAAAGTGGAGATAGCAGCTTTTGATATTATAGGACACATATCTGCAAGACCTTCGTCTTCTTTTTCTTTTTTCTTCTTCTTTTTTCGTCTAGATGTACAAGTTTGTATTTTTAAATCTGCGACATATAAAACAAACGCATTGCTATGATTTAGTGAATAAGTTATATGGATATTTCTACTTTATAAAAACCGTTAGGTATTTGACCGTCTATCGTCCAAATGTCTACAAAATATGTTCAACTACAATTCATTATTCCCCTGGACCAATGTTGAAAAAATAATTAAAGCTCAGTAACATGAATTTTGTACGCAAAAATAGAAGTGAAAACAAAACAGAACATTTCTTTAAAATGAAAAAATAACGAGGTTTTCATGCAAAATGTACTTTATGAAAAAATATGAACGTTACATAAATGTAATAAGCTTCGAAAATATTGCGTAGCCTCGTCGAGTCCGATCCCCCTTGTATGGAAATACCTCGAAAGTGTTGCCACATTTTGTTGCCACACATCCATCGAATGCTTCACATTATAAAGTTCTATTTGACCGACCAATTATTTATCATAGATAGCGCATGGTCTAAATTAGAATGATAAAACCTTCAAAATTTTTACAAAAGTGACAAAAAAATTAACGCGTCAGAAAAATCTGTATATATAAAATTCAAAGTCCTGACTGACTAACTGACTGACTGACTGACTGATATATCAACGCACAGCCTAAACTGCTGGTCCTATAGACTTGAAATTTTGCATGTAGATACCTTATATAGTGTAGGCATCCATTAAGACAGGATTTTTCAAAATTCACCCTCTAAGGGGGTGAAACGGGTGTCCGAAGTTTGTATGGGGAAACAAGTTTAGTTAGACTATTTTTTTCAAGACTGCACAGGAGTACTCCTATTCATTAATGAGTAAACACGTGTTTCAGGTTTTTTCAGAATTCAACCCCTAAAAGGGGGAAATGGGATGACAAAGTCTGAAAATCAACATGGGTATCGTTTGTATGGTTTATCGGGTCGCTGATTACGAAAACAACAACGATTTTAAAATCTAACATGGTAGACGTGAAAAAGGCTTTTCCAGAGTTCAACCCCTAAAAGGGGGAAATGGGGTGACAAAGTCTGAAAACCAACATGGGTATCATGGTGGTTTATCGGGTCGCTGATTACGAAAACAACAACGATTTTTAAATCCAATGTAGCGGACGTGAAATACCATCATCCCCTGTCGGAGTGCGATGGGGTTGAAATGTGTAAATATCAATATGGGTGTCGTTTTTATGGTTTGTTGGGACATTAATTACGAAAATGGCATCGATTTTGAAATTTAATATAGTGGACATGAAAATTCTTGAAAATATGTGTGCCAGAGCAAATCGGCTGTAACAGACGGACAGACAGACAGCCACACAAGTGATCCTTTTAGGGTTCCATTTTTTCCTTGTGAGGTATCTACCTATCTATATATCCACAATCTCTCTATCTATCTATCTATATCCCAGCAAAATATCTTTGGAACGGAAGGTGGTACATCCCTAGGGGTTGGACCATGGGGTGCCAAAAAAAGTTTTTTTTAAATGTCAAAACTTTGACGGCTTGTATCTCCCAAACGGCTGGAGTTAGACCCATGTCTAGGAAAAGGTCTCGACGAGATCTACCTGCCGAAAGTGTCAAAACTTTACAGGCCCGTATCTCCCAAATGGCTGATGCTAGACCCATGTTCATGGTACTCTAAGAAAAGGGCTCGGCGAGATCTAGATGACGGTAACAAAAGTCGAAAAAAAAAATTGCCATTTTTTTTCGGCAATTTTGATCGGTCTTTTCTCCCGAACGGCTAATTGTAAGGAGTTCGGGTTTCAACTATAGTAATTGGTCAATCTGGGGCTACACGACCGAAAAAAAAAAACTTAAATTTGACAGGTTTTGACAGGTCCAAAAAAGTATTCCGATTTGCATGAAACTCGGTATCAAGGGGCATTTGGGGTCCCCGATTACGCTGCCGTATTCAAATTTATCATTTTTTGTCAACTGATAGGGATTTTGACATATTTTTGGAAATACTGTGATCGGTGAGCCCCCGTATTTGGCACTCTAGCGAGGCCAAAGGCCGAGCACTACACCTTGACTCCCAGAGGGAGTGAGAGCACTTATAATGTTTGTTTCTAAAAAAATGTAGTTTATTTCCTGTAGCCACGCGGGCGAAGCCGCGGGCAGAAGCTAGTTAAACTATGTACCTCTAGGTCACAGATTCAATTGTGAGGTCTCACGTGGTGCAATCGGTATGCAAATAGAATAGGTATTCGCTAGAGGCACCATAGTTTGAAACGTCAAGAGGCCATTCCCAATATTGCCTGCTCTTCCAGTTGTAGGAATGACCTTTGTGAGATATATTGTACGTACATCCATAAATCAGAGCCTAAATTCTTAAAGGTCAGGAATTTCCAGAGGGTGGCAACATTACATTAATAGCTGAATTTCCGAATTGTGCGAAATCGCGATATGTCGTTCGTTCGGAAATTGATAAAGTTTCGACGCAATCTTAAAAATTATCGCAACTTTCCGAACACAACAAAATTCAATAACTGAGTCGCGCCGATTGGAAGGCAGGTTTTCGAACTTTTGTGAACAAACAAGTAACTTTAGTACATTGTCAAATGAAAATCTCCACCCATTTTGTATCTTATGCACTTGTTTTACAACCTAAAGATATAAACTTTAACCTTTTTGCACGAAAGGTAATTTTATAGAGGTGTGATGAAAATACCATGCTAGTTTTTCTCTTTAGCCATGAGATCTTGTACCTTATCCTTTGGTGAGTAGGTTGTACTTTCATTGTTATAATATACAGTCGTAGCAACTAGTAAACTGCTTGTTTACGAGGTTATGCATGTAACTTTATACGGTGCAATAAAAAGTTTTTACTTTTAATTTGCTAGAGACGTTATATTCTCGTGCTGCGCTTCTGTATAAAAGTGGTATTAAATGCAGCAGGTAACGAGTTCTGAGAGCTGCGATATTATTACTAAATGGTTTGTGTCATGTTTTGAACTTTTATTGTAGATACATGTTTTTGGCTTGTGAAATGATAAACTAATATTTGTTATTTAAGTAACTAAATTATACTGTATTATAGTAAATAGTAATTAATAATTAAATGAATGCTCGGTATATCAATCGCAGGTTCGAATCCTGCCCACGGATTTTTTTTTAACTATGTTGAACTCTTGTTTATTTTTTCTAGTTTTTATGTACTCTATTAGTATATATTTTAATAACAAATAGCTATTTTTAATTATTGAATAACTCATATCTTTATATTATCATTTTTGTTAAAAGAGCATGTTAGTTTTAAGATTCCTTAACTCGGAGAACCATTGGCATTTTTTTCCGCCAACTCTGTATTTGGCTATATCTCTATCAGCTATGTTAAAACAAAAAAAAATATCTTTTTATATTTACGGGCTTAAGTGCGCAGAAATATATATGTATTTATATAAATATGAGGCATGAGAGGCATGTATATACTATATGTATATACATGCCTCTACAAATTTAATATTATAAAAAAATAAAGTAGTATAATAAAAATTTAAAAAATATGTAACTATAAGAATAAAACAATAAAAAAAAAACTAGTGTAGGCGTACATAATGTAGGGTCAAGGAATACTACCCATAACAATTTTTTTTTTTTATAAATGTAGTGTTCGACCAAAATTTTGGTCGAAGATTGTAGTTTGTCTTTCTTGCTTTCCAACGACACCCATATTGTATATAATATAATATAATTACTACTCATACTGAGTGTTTGCCACGATCTTGCCTTACCTGTGCCGATCGGGTGTCATACAATAACATCATGTAATGACATTGCAATAAATATTTGAATTTGAATTATATAGACATAAACTTTAATAAATCTACATTTACATTTACATGAATTGGTTACTGGCGTCACACGTCACTCCTGTCATTTTTATTGCATGTAGTGTTTACCTGTTGTAAAGTGTATCATCTGTTGGTAAAACAAATAAATAAATAAACTCCAACCGGTTTCGCGACATTATCAAGGAATGATAGTATTGAATTTAATTTTATAATAATTACTAAAAATCATGATGTCAAATTAAATTTTAGTTGGATGGTTTAAAATTCAGCGTTGAGTCACAGAAGTTTTCAATGTAGCAGTACAAGTGTTGTTATAAAGATGATGATGTTTCACCAAGTGCCGACAATCACTATTATTAATACTATATTTGTAGTTATTATTATAGTTTGCCTGTGGATATCAGTTTTGATTGGTACTTGAGCTTTACCCCACTATTGCATGTGAGAAAGCTTCGTGCCGTAATAGGATGCATAGTTCATACAAACGGAATACCGAAATCATTTGTAAATTATACATATTCATACGCTAGTGTGTATATTCCAATTAGAATACAGAATATCTTGGTTTCCAATGAAATTCCCAATGATGTGTGTGAAATATAGCATATCGTCGGACAATTTTATACATCGTCCTAAATAAACATTGAAAAATTATCCAAAATCAGACAAGTGTAAAATGAAAGCGTTGGAGCAGGATTCATCCGAATTACCTCGCCTTAAGTTACCTCGGTATTAATCAGCACACTGAAAGGAAACTTCTTTATGAATATCTTATAACAGTCTTCAGTACAAAATTACTTATCTGCACTTCGCGTTCTAAAATATTAGGAGTGACTCTTTCCGTGCTCTGCTCTCTGAAATAAATTGGATTTTTTTTGTATATACTCGTACTCGTATATGTAGATATGGAGATTGAGGACCGTAGTCACTGCCTAGCTACTAACCTCTCTGGGGGACAAGTAGTGTGAGTAGATGTAGATATACAGATTGAGGACCGTAGTCACTGCCTAGCTACTGACCTCTCTGGGGGACAAGTAGTGTGAGTAGATGTAGATATACAGATTGAGGACCGTAGTCACTACCTAGCTACTAACCTCTCTGGGGGACAAGTAGTGTGAGTAGATGTAGATATACAGATTGAGGACCGTAGTCACTGCCTAGCTACTGACCTCTCTGGGGGACAAGTAGTGTGAGTAGATGTAGATATACAGATTGAGGACCATAGCCACTGCCTAGCTACTGACCTCTCTGGGGGACAAGTAGTGTGAGTAGATGTAGATATACAGATTGAGGACCGTAGTCACTGCCTAGCTACTGACCTCTCTGGGGGACAAGTAGTGTGAGTAGATGTAGATATACAGATTGAGGACCTTAGCCACTGCCTAGCTACTGACCTCTCTGGGGGACAAGTAGTGTGAGTAGATGTAGATATACAGATTGAGGATCGTAGCCACTGCCTAGCTACTGACCTCTCTGGGGGACAAGTAGTGTGAGTAGATGTAGATATACAGATTGAGGACCATAGCCACTGCCTAGCTAGTGACCTCTCTGGGGGACAAGTAGTGTGAGTAGATGTAGATATACAGATTGAGGACCGTAGTCACTGCCTAGCTACTGACCTCTCTGGGGGACAAGTAGTGTGAGTAGATGTAGATATACAGATTGAGGATCGTAGCCACTGCCTAGCTACTGACCTCTCTGGGGGACAAGTAGTGTGAGTAGATGTAGATATACAGATTGAGGACCATAGCCACTGCCTAGCTACTGACCTCTCTGGGGGACAAGTAGTGTGAGTAGATGTAGATATACAGATTGAGGACCGTAGTCACTGCCTAGCTACTGACCTCTCTGGGGGACAAGTAGTGTGAGTAGATGTAGATATACAGATTGAGGACCGTAGTCACTGCCTAGCTACTGACCTCTCTGGGGGACAAATATTGTGAGTAGATGTAGATATAGAGATTGAGGACCGTAGTCACTGCCTAGCTACTGACCTCTCTGGGGGACAAGTAGTGTGAGTATATTTAGATATAGAGATTGAGGACCGTAGTCACTGCCTAGCTACTGACCTCTCTGGGGGACAAATAGTGTGAGTATATGTAGATATAGAGATTGAGGACCGTAGTCACTGCCTAGCTACTGACCTCTCTGGGGGACAAATAGTGCGAGTACATGTAGAGTAGATATAGAGATTGAGGACCGTAGTCACTGCCTAGCTACTGACCTCTCTGGGGGACAAGTAGTATGAGTATATGTAGATATGGAGATTGAGGACCGTAGTCACTGCCTAGCTACTGACCTCTCTGGGGGACAAATAGTGTGAGTAGATGTAGATATAGAGATTGAAGACCGTAGTCACTGCCTAGCTACTGACCTCTCTGGGGGACAAATAGTGTGAGTAGATGTAGATATAGAGATTGAGGACCGTAGTCACTGCCTAGCTACTGACCTCTCTGGGGGACAAATAGTGTGAGTAGATGTAGATATACAGATTGAGGACCGTAGTCACTGCCTAGCTACTGACCTCTCTGGGGGACAAATAGTGTGAGTAGATATAGATATACAGATTGAGGACCGTAGTCACTGCCTAGCTACTGACCTCTCTGGGGGACAAATAGTGTGAGTATGAGTATATGTAGATATAGAGATTGAGGATCGTAGTCACTGCCTAGCTACTGACCTCTCTGGGGGACAAATAGTGTGAGTATGAGTATATGTAGATATAGAGATTGAGGACCGTAGTCACTGCCTAGCTACTGACCTCTCTGGGGGACAAATAGTGTGAGTATGAGTATATGTAGATATAGAGATTGAGGATCGTAGTCACTGCCTAGCTACGGACCTCTCTGGGGGACAAGTGTGAATTTACTAGTATGTAGTATGAATGTGTGTATTGATGAATTCACTTTATCTTTGAATTTTCAAAAGATATTCTCTAAATAACAGTTTACTAAAACAGTTTCTCTAGGATTAAATGAAACTTTTTTTTTCACAACCGTTGTTCCTATACATTTACTTATTGAACGAATGAGCGATGTGAGCAAAGTACTCCGAGTCTACTTGAAAAATCTGACGTTTGTATGTATGTATGTATGTACTATGTATGAATGTTTGTCCGATGTAGTTACCTCACTATTGCAGACCGAGCCATTAACAAATTGGATACATAAACCTCTATCATTCATGGCAGACTCGTACCTACGTAGTACATACAAGTATGTTCACACCATCACACCAATAACAGCTCAGCTCTCTTTAGGACCAGCACAATTTTTTATTTAATAACACCTGGAGACCTGATGAGTGAGAGACAAATATAACATGTACTATGAGCGATCGCAGGCAGGACAAGGAAAGCGGGGTTTCACATTAACTAAGGTGGATTGTACTTAAAAAGGGACTCGAGACAGAGCACCAGGATTATAACGTCAAGGCGCATATATAACATAAAATAATTCATGATTAGTACATCGGTAATGATACAAAAGAACTACATAAATTACACCGATTTCACCTAACGGGACCCCTGACGCTAGAACATTAATAACACCAGGTTTTTAAGGGTTCATTGGAAAAAACTAGGTATTTCCTCATATTGAAGAAAATATATTTGATTTATCGATCTTTTATCAAGGGATTCCACCTATAAACAATGTTTTAAGATTTATACTTTTGTCAAAAAAAAAATGTTTTCCACCCTCTTTTTTTTGGTTTTCAAACGTTCGTTTCAAAAACGCGGTTAAGAGATC
Source organism: Ypsolopha sequella (assembly GCA_934047225.1). Taxonomy (NCBI): domain Eukaryota; kingdom Metazoa; phylum Arthropoda; class Insecta; order Lepidoptera; family Ypsolophidae; genus Ypsolopha; species Ypsolopha sequella. Next base: position 1,214,746 of record OW204002.1, on the reverse strand, counting down.
AACTTGATTTTTTTTTTATAAAATAGGCCATAGAAATATGAAGGGATGTTACCTAAATCCAATATTTTTTTCCCTACAAAATATTTCAATATTAGCTAAAAACACACCAATTTGTTGTTTCGCTGCGTGATCACTAGTATTACGCGTCCAAGAATAAGAGGCCAAAGATCCAACATATAATCGCGTCTATGAAAAGTAAATAAGGTCTTTTCCATTAGACTTATTGTGCTGGGCGGGTAATAAAAAAAGTTGCTAGGGTATGCCATCCTCTTAAGGCCCTAATAGAATGAACTTAAGTTTTGATCAGCTACTTTTACATTTAACATCTGACCCGAAGAAGTCTGCATGATTAATACCCTCGTATTCAGTAAAATCTCTCCAGCTCCAACGCTTTAAATGCACACTTGTCTATCCTGCTCAGTGGAAGCGGGCCGCATAGAAAATGTGCGATTTTGAGGTGTTTTTATTTAATTACTAGCTTTTGCCTGCGGCTTCGCCCGCGTTGATTTAGTTTTTGTGTACTAATTTTTATAGAGCGTATTTAAATCTGGTTTGGAGTGTTTTTGGTAAAATTATTTGATCTCCAGGTAAAGTCTCTTTGGCGGGGCCTATTACCTATTGGTTTTTTTAAATTCATACATGAAGTACCTCTTTATACATTAGAAATTCTGCCCTCAGCTGTTAACACGACCAGGCTGCTAGGTGAGCTCACTCTCGAGCAGGCTACGTAAAACTGGCCGTGCGAAAAGCAGTCCCCCCTAAGATCAATTCCTGCTGTTTTCAGTGACTGACCCTGAGACTTACTAATCGTCATTGCGAAAAGGAAAAAATGGAACCCTAATAGGATCAGTAACAAACATTATAAGTGCTCTCACTCCCTCTGGGAGTCAAGGTGTAGTGCTCGGCCGAAAAACTCACATGCTCGTTATTCGCCCTCGCTAGAAACACACTAATCGGCCTTCGGCCTCGTGGAGCTTAGCTCGGCCTTCTGCCTCGCCAGAGTGCCAAAAAAAGGAACTCACCGATCAAAGTTTTTCCGAAAAAGTATCAAAATCCCTATCAGTTGTCAAAGAATGTCAAATTTGTATATGGCAGCGTAATCAGCGACCCCGAATGCCCCTTGATACCGAGTTTCATGTAAATCGGAATACTTTTTTGGACCTGTGAAAAAACTGTCAAAACCTGACAAATTAATTTTTTTTTGGTGGTGTAGCCCCAGCTTGACCGATCACTATAGTTAAAACCCGAACTCCCTACGCTTATCCGTTCGGGAGATATGGCCGATCAAAATTTTGTCAATTTTTTATTTTCGTTTTTTTTTTACCGGCGTCGTCGTCTAGATCTCGCCGAACCCTTTTCTTAGAGTATCATGAACATGGGAGATACGGGCCTGTAAAGTTTTGACACTTTCGGCAGACCGATCTCGTCGAGACATTTTCCTAGACACCCATCAACATGGGTTTAACTCCAGCCGTTCGGGATATACAGGCAGTCAAAGTTTTGAAATTTAAAAAAAAAAACTTTTTTTGGCACCCCGTGGTCCAACCCACAGGGATGTACCAAACCTTCCGTTCCAAAGATATTTTGCTGGGATATAGATAGATAGATAGATAGATAGACAGACAGATAGATAGATAGATTTTGGATAGATAGTTTGATATATAGATACCTCAAAAGGAAAAAATGGAACCCTAATAGGATCACTTGTGTGGCTGTCTGTCTGTCCGTCTGTTACAGCCGATTTGCTCTGGCACACATACTTTCAAGAATTTTCAAACTTCAAAATCGATGCCATTTTCGTAATTAACGTCCAAAAAAACCATAAAAACGACACCCATATTGATATTTACACATTTCAAAATTTCAACCCCATCGTACCCCAACAGGAAATGATGTTATTTCACGTTCACTACGTTAGATTTAGAAATCGTTGTTGTTTTCCTAATCAGCGACCCGATAAACCATATAAACGATACCCATGTTGGTTTTCAGACTTGGTCACCCCATTTCTCCCTTTTAGGGGTTAAATTCTGGAAAAGCCCTTTTTCACGTCCACCACGTTTTATTTTAAAATCTTTGTTGTTTTTGTAATCAGCGACCCGATAAACCATACAAACGATACCCATGTTGATTTTCAGACTTTGTCACCCCATTTCCCCCTTTTAGGGGTTGAATTCTGAAAAAACCTGAAACACGTGTTTACTCATTTATGAATAGGAGTACTCCTGTGAAGTCTCGAATAAAATAGTCTAACTAATCTTGTTTCCCCATACAAACTTTGGACCCCCGTTTCACCCCCTTAGGGGTAGAATTTCGAAAAACCCTTTCTTATTCCTTGTTTACATTACAAAGGGAAGCTTTGTGCAAAATTTCAGCTTTCTAGGTCGAAGGGTTTGGGCTGTGCGTTGATGAGTCAGTGAATGAGTCAGTGAATGAATCAGTCAGTCAGGACTTCTCTTTTTATATATTCTGAAAAAACCTGAAACACGTGTTTACTCATTTATGAATAGGAGTACTCCTGTGAAGTCTCGAATAAAATAGTCTAACTAATCTTGTTTCCCCATACAAACTTTGGACCCCCGTTTCACCCCCTTAGGGGTAGAATTTCGAAAAACCCTTTCTTATTCCTTGTTTACATTACAAAGGGAAGCTTTGTGCAAAATTTCAGCTTTCTAGGTCGAAGGGTTTGGGCTGTGCGTTGATGAGTCAGTGAATGAGTCAGTGAATGAATCAGTCAGTCAGGACTTCTCTTTTTATATATATAGATTTTGGAAATATATTGTAACCGAAATTTAGTGACATTTAGATCATAGTTTAGGCCTTTATTAGGCGACTTTATGGATGCAGGGAAATACAAATAATCGTGACTCGAACGATCGAAATATTTTTTTCAAAATTTAATTATTTGTTTTTTACAAATAAAAAAACAAAGTAATACGAATATCCTCGCCTTAAAGATGATAATTTTAGATGAAAACTGCTAACTTCTTAAAATATCACGTCAGAGGAAGAGCTTGAAGTTTTTTTTTTTCTTTTGTTAAACTTACGACATCAACATTTTTTCCGAGATATAAAGTGCTCGTTTGCTTTAGAGTTACGTAATAAAGAATACGTAATACCTCAACTACCTACGCCTACTAAAGTTTACACATGTGAAATCATATGTTTTTCAATAAAGAAAATACTTGTCAACAAAAACAGATTGTTGTTTTTTTCCCAAGTACTGCTGAATCAGACCTTTTCCCGATTACAACTAAATCGAACCAGTTTTCGAGTATTTCAGTATTCAAACAATAAACACAAATAGGGTCTCCTATTTCTAAGGAACCCAGGGATCCTAAACTAAACCAGCACTACAAAATAATAAGTGCAGAAGTTCATCTCAGCACTTCCGGCGGAAGCTCGAGACGCAAATTATGCTAAATCCGAATTTAAAGCGACTCCAGTGAACTCTTTATAGAACTTTAAGCTACTTTTAAATAATGAAGTGCTGCAGAATGGGGCCGGATTTATATTCAATTTTATATCTTCCAGCCTTCAGGCAGGCCAGCGGTCGGTTCTTTAAACGCTGGTTAAGGAGACTAATTCTTCTCTTCGTAGCACCGCGCTTAGTTTAATCCTGTTTGTTTGAATTAAACTTTTGCTTCTCATTATTACTAAAACAGTAAAGTCGGATCGTGGCTGAGATCTATCTTACCTATTAACAATTGAATGAACAAATATAAAGACATTTAGTTAACAGACCAGTAGTTCTGAATTATATATAGCAAAGGACACTGTTAAAAAGGACGTGACTCAGTATATTGTGTTCCAGTACAGACTGGAGGTAGGGAATGCTGTTATTCTACCACCACCAATAAGGATGTATCGTAGTAAACATTCTCTAACGACACAAAAATATTATCTTGTCGTCATTTTGACGTTTTGTATAACGCCACGTGATTTGTTACTTAAGTTGATATAGGTAGATATTTCATTCAACTATATTTTGTCTTTACGACAACTATAGTTTTATAGAGTTTATGCTACTGTATCGTCGTCGGTGACGCCTCAGTATATAATAAAGCTACAATGACAACACTTAATATTAGACTTAATTATGTACCAGCCTTCTGCTTGCGTTTATTCAATCTTTGCCCTGTTTTCGGCTTGGCGGTTATTTTATCGATAAAACTTATATGTTGACCAAGATCATTACGATGACAATAAAAATACTCGTAATTGCGTCCAAATCCGTCGAGTGGTTTTCGACGTAAAATGGAACAGCCAGACGAGAATTGTAAAAATATTAGTTTTGGCCTTAATAAATACTAATAACCCATTACATCCAAAATGTCTCAAAAATATTCAATGTACAAACACGCCTTTTTGCTACTTTATTATTATTTTGTATGTAGGTACACTTTTCTGCTACGGGCCCATAGGGACCCGGTCATTTGAAAAGCATTCATGTGCCCGAAGCCAACATTGAAGAGGCCTTTGGTACCATTTAATCTAAAGGTGAGATGGCCGCATCTATGGAGGCCTCTCCCTCAATGTTTCATTGAGATACACTAACGGACAGTCCCTTATAGTTGCCAAACTATGGCCAGTATGGAAGCGTCTTCGAAAAGGCTATGAGGATGGGATGCTAAATGGACTGGATATCAGGGCTATAGAGAGAGATAACGGACATCTGCCTCAGACATTTCTCACAAATTTAAATCTGACAGACGGTGAGTTGCTGCTTGATAACTACCCAGCCGGATAGCCAATAGTGGGCCTCCTTTCTAGCCATAATGGGGCAGCCGGAGGGCAACACTATGTAAGTAGCTAAGGTTGTCGAGAGGTGAGTCTGCGGGCCGCAAGATCCTTATACAGTCAAGTGACCCGGCGTTATGACATTTCACACTTCCCACCTGGAGCATAGATTCCGCTCCTGCATCTCTACTCTGGCCAGCTGGTTATGGTTAAACGTCAGTAGCTTAGCGCAAAGTGCCTAACTTAACTCTGTTTTTCTTGTTTAGAAATTTAAAATTGAAAAGCATTTTGGTCTGTGGCATTTGATGCTAATAGTTCAGTACTAGTAAGGTTTATAAAGCAAGAATTTTAAATTGTATATCTTCTCAAAACCAGCTCAAAATGCTGGTTTAACTTTGTTTGGACAAGATCATGACTAATTGTGCGTTAAATTTCAAACTCATGCTTTATAAACCTCACTAATACTGAACTATTGGCTTCAACTGACACATAACAAAGTGTTTTTAAATTTTTAACTTCTAAACAAGAAAAACAAGGGTGTGTTGCTGTGTGCATGTGTGTGTGTTTCCCCTGGAGGTAGGGTCCGCGGTGTCGCCACTCACTATCGGCTCGCCACAACCCGCCCTGCGGTGACTGATTGCACTGGATGCACCAAACGTACCAGGTGGCGAGTATAGATGTATGAATGGATGCATATATGTTAAATTTATTAATAATCAATATTTCTTACTTCCCTTCATTTAACCGCTGATTAAACATAGATTCTCGAACAGTTAACAGAGAGCAGTGGCACCGACTGTTAACGACGAATCGTTCCGTATACATTGTAACCAATTATAGCCCATTGCGCTGAGATTAGCCCAGTTTAACAGTGTCGGCTTACTTTGTACGTTTAGGATTCAATTTTATTACGAATGCCTTTTGGGAATGTATTGCATTTCTAAATACTACATTTTTTAACGGTCTATTCAAAAGAAATTCGATACAATGGTGTTCGAATACTAAAGCTTTACTTTATTGATATTTTAAATGTACAGCAATTGATAATATTATATATAAAATAATTAATTTTTCAATGCAAATGCTCGTAAAGGCCCACTTTTTATGCATCAAAACCGAACAGAATGTCGATTATTTTGCCCTAAGGCTTTATTATTATAATTTTTTAAATTTATTTACTAGAAGTTGGCTAACCTGCAACCTTTCCTGTGTACCATAAATGTTATACTTTTTTTCCACCGTGTAGCGGGCGGCTCTGGATACAGTCTTTTTGAGCCAATCATAATTTAAAGTTCACAAGATTATATTTGTTTTATTTCCTCACACTATGCATTGAAAAACGTAGTATTATACACGGGCGTAAGAGCAATAAATTACTCGGTTACTCGCTACGCTCGTGTTTTAAATCGTCCTCGTAATTTATTCCTTTTCGCCCTTGAAGCATAAACTACTATTAATGGTATTAGTATAACGTTAATGATACAAAAGAGTAATATAAACTACACCGATATTACCTTACTAGGTCCAGCCGTTTGGTCTGGACGTTGAGATATCAGTCAATCAGTCAGGGTATTCTTTTATTATACAAATAAAATGCATTACAAAATGGAAAAATCAATTTGAAATCAAATTCTCTGCGGCAAGTTACTCTCTTACTGGGTAAATATCGGGACTTTACTATTTGGGACTTTAACGATAGATAAGATAACTGGTGCACCCAGCTGCACACATAACTCGCTATAGTCCGGTCGTAAAGCGCCAGATTCACAGGAAATACGTCCGTCCGCGGACACAACGGGCATAACGCGTTATCTCGCATTATAGGCCGGGATTATCGGGCACGGTGAGTTATTGACGGGTGCAATTGTGGATCGGAAATTAAAATTTTAAAAGACATTAAAAAATTCAATATAATTTTTAAAATACATCGTCACGACATGATCGAGGCGAGGGGATGTCAGATTTGTTTCCGAGTGTGAACTGTGAAATGAAAGTCACAAAACACAAATCAGAAGAACACACATAATTTATTTATTTAGGGAAAAACAACAGAAGTAAACTGCAGAAATAACCAGAAGGTATTAAAAAAAATTGACCTATACTTAAATGACATATAACTTACTTAACTGAATGTACAATTGTGATTATAATTAATTAAACACACAATGTTAAGAAATAATGATATCGTACATAAATAAGTTGGATAATTTCAATAAAAATACTTGAACGAAACACAATTCAGAAATAATAGGAGAAATACCAAATAAAAATATTTATTAACCTCGGTACAATTTTACGAAAAATATATAAGGGACATGCACTATGTATATGAAGTTGGCCCAAATATATAAAGGACATGGACTATGAATATGAAGTTGGCCCAAATATATAAAGGACATGGACTATGAATATGAAGTTGGCCCAAATATATAAAGGACATGGACTATGAATATGAAGTTGGCCCAAATATATAGAGGACATCGACTGTAAATATGAAATTGGCCTAAATATATAAAGGTCATGCACTGTGAATATGAAGTTGGCCCAAACATATAAAGGACATGGACTATGAATATGAAGTTGGCCCAAATATATAAAGGACATGGACTATGAATATGAAGTTGGCCCAAATATATTAAGGACATGGACTATGAACATGAAGTTGGCCCAAATATATAGAGGACATCGACTGTAAATATGAAATTGGCCTAAATATATAAAGGTCATGCACTGTGAATATGAAGTTGGCCCAAACATATAAAGGACATGGACTATGAATATGAAGTTGGCCCAAATATATAAAGGACATGGACTATGAATATGAAGTTGGCCCAAATATATAAAGGACATGGACTATGAATATGAAGTTGGCCCAAATATATAGAGGACATCGACTGTAAATATGAAATTGGCCTAAATATATAAAGGTCATGCACTGTGAATATGAAGTTGGCCCAAACATATAAAGGACATGGACTATGAATATGAAGTTGGCCCAAATATATAAAGGACATGGACTATGAATATGAAGTTGGCCCAAATATATAATGGACATGGACTATGAATATGAAGTTGGCCCAAATATATAAAGGACATGGACTATGAATATGAAGTTGGCCCAAATATATAAAGGACATGGACTATGAATATGAAGTTGGCCCAAATATATAAAGGACATGCACTGTGAATATGAAGTTGGCCCAAACATATAAAGGACATGGACTATGAATATGAAGTTGGCCCAAATATATAAAGGACATGGACTATGAATATGAAGTTGGCCCAAATATATAAAGGACATGGACTATGAATATGAAGTTGGCCCAAATATATTAAGGACATGGACTATGTTAACGCCTTGCATGTGTGCGTACATGGCCTGCACACATGCACACGGCGAGATAACGGGTCCCAGCTCGGCGGCGACGCTGCCGCCATTGCCGGCTGTCACTTCGTTTCACTTCACCTTCGCATACGGTACCTGGTGCACACGCACGACACAATCCTTTGTAATATCATTTTGTAATATCAATAAATTAGTAAACATCGAAGGAGTTCTTCTTTACCACCGCATTCCACGACCGAGTCTCCACCATAAACGCCCAGTTCTTAACATTGGTACTTCGAGTCGAACATTGGCCTCCAGAGCTGGCGAAACAAGAACAAAGGAAACGCGACGTGGTGACATCGAGCCGCCATTACGTGGAACATTGCCGAGAAGATTATTTTCTACGAATTTGTGTTCAAACATTAAACACCGTACATAGTGAAGCAACTTGAAGAAATCATTACTTCATAACATTATAAAGGATTGCAGTGAGCTATTGGAGAATCACACATATTTCAAAGGGTATTCTACTAGAAGACCTGGAGGGTATCGTTATTGTGAGTTCGTTCCAATTTTACCTTTATTACCTATCATTTATTCATTACTCATCCATGAGTAAAAATCAGCAATAATCTGATTACCTATACATTGCCATTATCTTTGTGGTTAAAACATACATAAGTCGCACTTTATAAGCGAAATACAAACATTATTGCTAATTCTTGTAACCTACTTGCAAGTTACAATAAAAAACATTAAAACCCATTTATTTCATTATAGGCTTATTGCCTTAGAATTGCCAAATTACCGTTAAGCTAAATTCATTATAGCTACATACCTACTCGGGTATTTATCTTCAAAATCTATAATTTCAGAGATTCTTGGGTGATAGTTTCAGCGGTCTGTGTGTGAACTGTGTTTATGTTGTGTTAATCGTAGCAATTGTTTTACATAAATTCCAGCTAACTGCTTTGTTACTGCGTGTCGCTGCGCCCGCAGGCCACGCAGCCGCTGCTTGCCGCCGCGACCATCTACCTCAAACCGGTTTTGCATACACGGCTTGCGGAACGCTTTTGAATGCGCACGGCTTTTATCGACATTACTGCACGCTCACTTCGCTTCATTGTTTAAAATTTAAGTATCTTTCTTATTTTTCTTCTTAAAAGTTTTTATTTCTGTATAATCGTGTCATTCTATTACATAGCAGTTTACACTACAGTAACACGCCGCGCAATAAGTGAGTACCTATTGTTACTGGCTGTACTAACATAATGGACATAAAAACATTGATTAAAAAGCGAGCTTCCTTTAAAAGTAAAGTAACTCAATTCAGAAGTTACTTAGAACCAATAGAATCATGTCAAAGGTTAAACGGACTTCAAATCAACGAACTTACTATTCGGTTATCTAAAATCGATGAACTTTACACCGATTATGATACGGTACAGTCTGAAATAGAAAATCTGTGTGAAATTCCAGATGAGCAGTTCGCAGAGCGCGAAACGTTCGAGACCCTGTACTTCAAGGCCGTCGCCGTCGCCCGAGAGTTGTTGGCGCGACACGAGCAATCCGTTGCCAGCGACGACGGCTCCGGATCGGTCACAGGTTCTTGTACTGCACATAGAGGTACCAAAAATATTAAACTTCCTACCATACACTTGCCTTCCTTTTCGGGCAAATATCATGACTGGTTAGAATTCCGTGACACATTTAACTCGCTCATACACTTAGACACGTCTATACCTAAAATCAATAAATTTCATTACTTGCGTGCTGCTTTGAAAGATAGTGCAGCTTTGATCATACGCTCGCTTGACTTTTCAGCTGAAAATTACGATGTAGCTTGGGAACTTCTTTGCGACCGCTACAATAATAAAAGGCTACTCGTTAACAATCATATTCATGCGATTTTTAACATTGAAATAATAGCTAAAGAATGTTCTACTGCATTAAGAAATATTATCGATACTTTAAATCGAAATCTTAGAGCTTTAAAGACGCTTAAATTACCCACGGAGCACTGGGATGTACTTATTATACATATCATTTCAACGAAGCTAGATTCCGTTACAAGTCGTGAGTGGGAAACTTACCGTAATACCCTGAAAGACCTACCTACACTCGACAACCTTATCGAATTCTTAAAGAACCGGTCTGATTTGTTGGAAACCATGGAGGAAGCCCACGTGAAACGTAGACACAGTGACGTCACATATAATCGTCACAAGTCGTTAGTCGTAAGCTCTGCCTCCCAATCACATTCTCAATCTTCTGCCGCAAACAAATCATTTGTTTGCCCATTATGTAAAAATAACCATGCGATATATCGTTGTTCAAAATTCAAAGCGTTTACGTTAGAAACTAAAATTCAAAAGGCTAAAATCCTTAAATTATGCCTGAACTGTCTGCGTCAAGGACATACAGCTAGTAACTGCAGAATAGGGCCGTGCCGGTTATGCAATAAATACATAAATAGTTTGTTACATAATCATGACTCACCTTTACCCATACTTACCACGCAGCCTGCCAACAATGTAGTCCTGTGTGCTGCATCACCGCCGCCGCCGTCGTCGTTGCAGATGTTGTCACCGCAGATACAATCTGAAACTCAAACCACTCAAACTGTTAGTAACGCTTCAAATAATAATATCGCTTTATCAGCTATACATAAAAGCTGTGTTCTGTTATCTACAGCTTTAATACAAGTCAAGGACCTTGAGGGTAAAAATCATACAATACGTACCCTCCTAGATAATGGGTCGACTTCCAGCTTCATTTCAGAGAGCTTATGTGCAAAGCTCAAACTGCCAACCTCTTCAACATCATCATTAGTTGAAGGATTGAATTCCCAAACCTCTCGTTTGTCTAAAAACTGTGATGTCATGATATCATCACTTCTTAATTCATACAAAGAAAATGTTCAATGCTTTGTTGTTCCTCGTATCACACAGATGTTGCCTACCGTGCAAGTGGATTATGAGTCATTAAACATACCAAAACACGTAACTTTAGCTGATCCAACTTTTTACTGCCCATCTGAAGTAGATATGCTTCTCGGAGCTGACATCTTCTGGAGCGTACTTAGCTCTAGAAATATTTCATTAGGCAAAAACAAACCAGTTTTGAGTAAAACCAAATTTGGTTGGTTGATTTCCGGTATTGCACAGACACAACAAGCTTCTAATACAGTCCATTGCAATCATGCTTTATTATCACATGATGATCATATTGACGGTCAACTTGACAAGTTTTTTGAATTTGAGTCTGTTCCTTCATATCAACAACAATCTAAAGAAGAGCAAATGTGTGAAAAACACTTTACAGATCATGTAATACGTGAGTCAGATGGTCGTTACGATTCTGTTAAAGGAATCTCCTGTAATACTTGGTGATTCTTATCAGCAAGCCTTATCTAGGTTTCTCTCCTTAGAACGTAGGTTCACCAAAGATCCAATATTTAAAGCGCAATATGGCGAATTCATAAGAGAATACATTACCTTAGGTCATATGACCGAGAATAAAACTCCTGAAAATGATACATATTCTTACTTATTACCGCATCATGGGGTTCTCCGTGAAACAAGCAGGTTATCCAACTTTTTTTATGACTATGATGCAAAACATCCTGTCCTGCTCCACTCGTCACATCACATTGCTACATTGATTTTTCGACATTATCATACATTGCTGATGCATTCTGGTCCACAACTGTTATTAGCAACCATCCGACATACGAGTAAGTTTTGGATTGTTGGTGGTAGAAATCTGGCCAGAAAAATAGTACATGCGTGCGTTAAATGATGTCGTTTTTCAGGTAAGGCTAGACAGCCGATAATGGGCAATCTCCCTGAACAACGTTTGCATGCTGATTTCCCATTCTCAAATACAACGGTAGATTATGGCGGACCAGTCATGATTTTGAACCGAAAGGGTAGAGGTAGTAAATTAATTATTTGTATGCTTAGCAACAAAGGCAGTACACATTGAGCTTGTTACCGATCTGAGTAGTGAGACCTATTTAGCGGCCTTAAATAGATTCATAGCTCGCAGAGGCAAGCCCGCCAACATCTTCTCGGACAACAGGACGGCTTTTGTGGGCGCTTGCAATGAATTATCAAAATTTTTAAAACTTAATTCAGATAATATAACCGGGAAAGCATCAAACATAGCCATTAACTTTAGGTTCTCGCCCGTGTATAGTCCGCATTTCAATGGATTAATTGAGAGTGCAGTAAAGTCCGTGAAACATCACTTAAAGCGAATAGTTTCTCTAGCGAATTTAACGTATGAGGAAATGAATACAGTTCTAACACAAATCGAGGCCATTTTGAACTCAAGACCTCTCACTCCTATGTCATCTGATCCTTCAGATCTTATAGCTCTCACCCCATCCCACTTCTTAATTGGACGAACGTTAACGTTACTACCGTCACCACAAGTCGAAGATACTGTCGCCATGCATACTCTCTCACGTTATATGAGAATGCAACAATTAAAGGCCCATTTCTGGAATAGATTTTATAAGGAATACGTTGGAGAGTTACAGAAAAGACAGAAATGGCAAAAGCAAGGAGAACAGCTTAAGCTTGGTGAAATGGTGCTGATAAAAGACGACCGGCTGCCTCCAAATCAGTGGCTCCTGGGGCGAGTGACCGCCATACATCCCGGTTCTGATGGTGTGGCCCGTGTGGCCGATGTGATGACCACTTCAGGAACCCTGCGACGAGCTTTCAACCGACTGTGTCCGCTGCCAGTGACAGAACAGAACTTCGTTCCTGGGGCGGCAACTTGTTAACGCCTTGCATGTGTGCGTACATGGCCTGCACACATGCACACGGCGAGATAACGGGTCCCAGCTCGGCGGCGACGCTGCCGCCATTGCCGGCTGTCACTTCGTTTCACTTCACCTTCGCATACGGTACCTGGTGCACACGCACGACACAATCCTTTGTAATATCATTTTGTAATATCAATAAATTAGTAAACATCGAAGGAGTTCTTCTTTACCACCGCATTCCACGACCGAGTCTCCACCATAAACGCCCAGTTCTTAACAGACTATGAATATGAAGTTGGCCCAAATATATAAAGGACATGGACTATGAATATGAAGTTGGCCCAAATATATAAAGGACATGGACTATGAATATGAAGTTGGCCCAAATATATAGAGGACATCGACTGTAAATATGTAATTGGCCTAAATATATAAAGGACATGCACTGTGAATATGAAGTTGGCCCAAACATATAAAGGACATGCACTGTGAATATGAAGTTGGCCCAAATATATAAAGGACATGGACCATGAATATGAAGTTGGCCCAAATATATAGAGGACATCGACTGTAAATATGAAATTGGCCTAAATATATAAAGGTCATGCACTGTGAATATGAAGTTGGCCCCAACATATAAAGGACATGCACTGTGAATATGAAGTTGGCCCAAACATATAAAGGACATGCACTGTGAATATGAAGTTGGCCCAAACATATAAAGGACATGCACTGTGAATATGAAGTTGGCCCAAACATATAAAGGACATGCACTGTGAATATGAAGTTGGCCCAAACATATAAAGGACATGCACTGTGAATATGAAGTTGGCCCAAACATATAAAGGACATGCACTGTGAATATGAAGTTGGCCCAAACATATAAAGGACATGCACTGTGAATATGAAGTTGGCCCAAACATATAAAGGACATGCACTGTGAATATGAGGTTGGCCCAAACATATAAAGGACATGCACTGTGAATATGAAGTTGGCCCAAACATATAAAGGACATGCACTGTGAATATGAAGTTGGCCCAAACATATAAAGGACATGCACTGTGAATATGAAGTTGGCCCAAACATATAAAGGACATGCACTGTGAATATGAAGTTGGCCCAAACATATAAAGGACATGCACTGTGAATATGAAGTTGGCCCAAACATATAAAAGACATGCACTGTGAATATGAAATTGGCTCAAATCTCGAACAGTCATTTTTATTATACCTAAACCACAATAATATAAAGCAGGAACATATTAAATTTGTAATTATTGATAATGATATCACATTCCCGCTTTGTGTAGATACCTGCGTAATACTATACCAAACAAATACGTTTTTGCGGTAAATTAAAACCAAACTGTGCTTCTGACAAACGAAATCCTCAATAATCAAACAATTCAACTGAAAACCAATAAACAACCAAATTAATTACTTTCACAAATGCTCGTAATTCTACACAACAATGATATCAAATAAACAAAGGAGGACTATTGTACCCCTGCAATTTGTACATTCAAAACTAATCCTTGTTTCCATAACCGAAAAACTAATTTCACAAGCAAGTTTGTCAAAGAGAACTGCAGTGACCGCACTGAGATTCACACGCCGAACATGGGCGGCCAAAACGTTGAAACCGACAAACGCGCGTTCGATCTTCGCCTTTAGCTTGGGGTGGAGGGTGGCCTGCAATAAATTCTTTATTTAATGACGTTTATGACATGTGATGCGGGAGACCCCGGGCTTTCTGTGCTAGAGAAGGGTTCTAGATGTTGCAACTTATGGATAAGAATGACAAACTACAAATATTAAGACCAAGTAATTTCACAAATACTTATACAAATATCAATCGCCTTAAATTAAGTTTGTCCTGGAAAAAAAGCGGTGAAAAAATAACAACGTTTTTCAACAGAAATACAAAAAAGGAACCACAAAAGTTGGTATCGTTTAAATTTCATTTTTCTAGCCTTACAAAGTTTTCACCTGTAAGTAAAAATATAATCAATACTTATTTAGTATTGGATAGAAAAAAGCAGACTATTAGGTTTGTATTCTGTGCTATTGGAATTACATACAGATAAATTCGCAAAACATTTTATTTCTATTTATCACGCCTTGTATCATTTACTCTCTTTAATCTAGCTAAGAAGGTAAGATTTTTTTAATATTTTGATATGTTCGATGATAAACTGAATCTTTAAATTCTTACAACCACATATAAATCAAAGAACCACATTTCATGCTTATCCTCTAATCCACTATGTTATTACTATTTCATATTCAATTCCATATCGCAGCCACATAATCTAACGATCCAAACCGTCACTATATCCAGAGCCGAGCAGCTGAGCTGTTCACGTGTCAGAGCCGCACTCCGCCATTATCGCATTGTCAGCAACGCCAATTTGCCACATCCACAAAATGTCAATTCACGACTGTAATAACAATGCTTTTTACAAAGCAATAAGACTCAGTTTTGTTTGTATAAATGACAATAATGTGCAATAAAATTACAACTTTACGATTATTTACACAATTCTTTTGACACATTTTTGTGCCATCAAAAGGGGGATACAACCCACCGTGCGCGGAAAAAACCTTTTCATGGTTTATTCCACTGTTGTTAGATGTTTGCTTTAATTTAATTAGTCTTTTTATGGCCATAAAGTTGGATGATCCATGGTTATGGTAATAGTGGATAATGATAATGTTTTTTTAACAACAAATACAATTATGAATAGTGAATACCTATATTGTATATACAAGAGGTATAACTGACTTTTTCAGAAAAAAATCTTTTGTTTTATTATGACTTTTGCTAATAAATGTTATTTGTTTTCGCTTTCCCATAGAAAATGACGAGTAGGCAATAAACATGTGTATGGGGAAGTGCACTAAAACGCTTTGATTTAATTATTTTCCTTGTAATTAGTTCAGTATGATCAGAAGAGCAAGTGATCTAATTTTCTGAGTACATAATTAATACATCCTGTATATAATACAGCCTGTATACTATAAGCAGTTCCAATTCGCTTTCTTATGTGTCTATTTGCTGGGAAAATTTTGCGAGCAGATGTTTCACCCTTATTACGATGGTAATAAAGACCAAAAGTGGATTTCCACAGCTTTACCCTATAGTACTTACTGATACTTGTACAGGAGGTTCATAGAGAGGTATTTAATTAAGTAGGATAATTTCCTAACTTATGATTACTCTAACTAAGGTGTAAACATTAATTAATTACAGACTGTAAAAGGAAAAATACTATATGAGACAGGTAGACAAAGATATATATGTTTTTCTTTTTTTCATTAACCTGAATTCCTGCTGTCTTGTTTTTCTTATCTCTTGGTTAAAGTAGATATAAGTCATATATTGTATAGTATAAGTTTTATGTTGAATAAAAAGACATGATCTTGCTAAGTTTCTTGCCTTTCTTCTTAGCAAGACTAATCGAATGGGCGGAGGTAGGCATGTTTTTATATATGTAACCTATTAGTATGTAGTGTACAGGTTGTTTGGTCGGCCGCCTGGATTCGTGCTGGGGGCTCGGTTGGTGATCATTGAACCTTGTTCCTGGTCCCTGGCCGGGTCTCCGGTATGGGTTCGGGTGGTTGATTGGATTTCACCTTGTTTAATATAAATTATTACCTATCTTTTTAGTCATATATATTGCTATATAAATTAAATAAACCTTTAATTTAGTTCACGTACATTTATAATTTTATTACAAATATTTTTATTAGATTAAATTTGACGTGTAAAAAGTGTATTATGTATACCTATTTTGCAAAATAAACTATTTGGATTTGAATTCAATTGAATTTAGTAACATTAATCGTAACGGGGTAAAATATCATGGGAGGGCAGGCAATATATAGTTGTTCAGTAAACACCATTTCTAATTATGATACTGACATAATGACAGGATGATACTGAACTAACAACGAGGATGATACTGAACTGAACACCTTTCAATCAGAGCAACTGAAAAAGAAATTGAATTTGCCCAAATCGCTAGGAATTCAACAAATAAACCACGAAATTTCTCAAAAGAAGTGACACATTATATTTATGTATCCTGTATGACTACATTGATAGACGTGGAACAGGCGAAAGAGGTGTGTCAGGATCGTAGCAGATGAAAATGTGTATCACTACCTACTTTACTAGGAGAAGAAAGTTTATTAGAGAAAGTTATGTAAGGTGCTCTACTAGAAGAAAGAAAGAAAGAAAAGACGTTTATTTTGAAAACTACGCCAACATAAAAACGAAATACACTCAAAAAATAAACAGTTTCAGACTTATATAATACAAATTGAGGTAGTTTATAAGAAAATATGGTCACCTGTCTTCGCAATCTGTGCATTAAACCAGAAACCGTAGAACAACAAAGGCTCAAATTAATTAATTTTAATGAAATACCTATTGCGTTAGATGAACGTTAACATTAATATAATCGAGGACACGTCCCTAATAGCACATGACTTCGACATCAAAGGGAGGCTTGCACGAATGTACCCACCTCCCATCTAAGTGCAGAGGAAATTAGATCCGAATTGGATTATATCGATTTGTATTTGGATATTCAGTGTTTATGTTTAGTTAGTTTGCAGTAACGTGGTTCGAGTACTGGGCCACTAATCCGGAGGTCATGAGTTCGGAACCCGTAGTGCGTGCTTTGGAACGCACGTTAAGGTCGCGAGTTCGGAACCCGTAGCATAGTAAAAATGTAGCGCGTTCTTTGTTAAGCACGTTAAGACACCTCTTTCCAGCGTCATCCGAAAATGACTCTATTGATATAGTTAATTCTCGTAAATAGTATGTTTTAAAACTATGAAAAAAATAAATATTGTTAATCAAACTAGAAAAAACAACGTCATTTTAGGAAATTATTCTCGCGTATAAGAAACAGCAAGAAAATATTGTTCAAAGTCAAGCTGTTTTTAGATTAAAATTAAGTAAAACTGGTTATGTCTTTGAAACCACTATTGGTATTTATTTGTACGGTTCTTACACTAAAATACAAGGAAAATATTGCTTAGCAAAATTATTTATTGAATTTTTCTCCGTCCATTGCATTCAAGTGAAAAGTATTATTATTTTCTCCTATTTTGCGCTATCCGGAGACTCAGCGATGTCGTAATGCAATGCGCGGTGACATTAATGTTACTTCAATACAGTTTCTGAGGATAGTTGTACCGAAATAAGTAGACTCAAGGTCGTTGGCAGCTACCTGCCCCTTAAGCTTTAGATCCATATTTATGTCCGAAGTACGGCGATAGAGTTGACCACCCATCACGCTGGGGCGTAGTAATCGTCGGTGAAACGTGGGATCCTTACTCGGAAATACTCATGACAACCCCTCAGACTTTTGTGTCATGACAATGTATCTTTACAAATTTGTATGGTACATACGTGTTACAGTACAAATTTTAATATTTTTAAGTTCTACAAGGTGTAACAGAAAGGTGTAACCATATTTGACGAGCTTATTTAGTCAATGGTATAAAACAACTTTTACTATGGAGCCAACCCTGAAATCTCAAAAAAAAATCTGCCCTTCCATACATTTCAGCCGAGCGGCATTGCATTTTTCTATAAAAAGTAAATTATTTTTTTTTCGAGATACAGGGTTTGTTCCATAGTAAAAGTTGTTCCATACCATTGACTGAATAAGCTCTTCAAATATGGTTACACCTTTCTGTTACACGTTGTATAAGCAGTGTTACTTACAATCAGTTTTTTCTTTGTTTTGTTCTTCGTTTTTTTTTTTTTGCGTTTTGAAATTATTTGAATACTCAAGCCACGACGAATGGATGAAGTTATCTAGAGCGGTGGTATTGACAGTTTGAGACCGCAACCTAAACTTAGCTCCGACAAAACGGTCCGGAAACACCACTTGGACACTTATCTTGGATAATAATAATATGTAATAATCGAATGGGCGAAGGTAGGCATGTATTTATATATGTAACCTATTAGTATGTAGTATATAGGATGGGATTTGGTCGGCCGCCTGGATTCGTGCTGGGGGCTCGGTTGGTGATCATTGAACCTTGTTCCTGGTCCCTGGCCGGGTCTCCGGTATGGGTTCGGGCGGTTGATTGGATTTCACCTTGTATAATAATATTTTACCTATAATTTTAATCGTATATATATTGCTACATAAATTAAATAAACATTTAATCTAAGTAGTTCATGTACATTTATTATTTTATTACATATATTTTTATAAGATTAAAATTTGACTTGTGAAACGTGTATTATATATACCTACTTTGCAAAATGAACTTTTTGAATTTTGAATAATAATTTTCTTACATATTCAGAGTTCATAATTCCTGTAATTCAATAGCTATTTCAATTATTTGTTTTTTGCTTGAAAGTTGTTTTAAAGGTTTTACGTCTACGTATTAGATTTTGTTTTTATTTTCGGTTTGATTATAAAAATTAAATCTTCAAAAACAGTTCGTCCTAAATGCCATCCGTTTCCATGATAAGATCCGAAGTAACTTTTTACAGCTGACACTTTTCAAAAATTAAATTAATGTCGCTGTTAGCTTAATGTTTTCTCACACATACACAAAAGAAATGACATTATTTGGATTTGTCATTTATAAAAAAAAATGCAAAAATGTTAGTACTGGAAATTGGGTTTCCTTCAAATTCTCTATAGAAAACGGCAATTTCGTAGCTAAAGACCTAATATATTCATTGAAATAAGCAGTTTTTTTTTTTGTGTACTTCAATACTAGTATTTGTAGTGGACCATTCACGCTTGAAAGGCCGTTCAGTTCAGTTGATTTCAAATATATGTCCAATAATAGTAATAATACACTTATTAGTAGTGAATGTTGGGTGTGGCAAGATGAGCATAAAGGTAGAGATAGTATTGGGTGTGGCAAGATGAGCATAAAAGTAGAGATAGTATTGGGTGTGGCAAGATGAGCAAAGAAGGAGTAAATGCAGTGGAAATGCATTCCTCTCGAAATATGTGTGGTTTTACATGGAATGATAGAGTGAAAGAAGAGGTAGTGAGTGACTAGAAAAGAAAAAGGAATTCTTTGGTGAAAGCAAAAGAGGGATGTTAGGATCGTAAAATAATTAAATCTGTAGTTTCTGCCTACCCCTCTTGTAGACAAGGATGAGTGAGTATATGTATGTATTTAATACTAATACTACTGAAAATTCTTACTTAACCAGAAGCAATATATAACAGAATATGAAATCAGCACTGTAATCATGATTTCTAATATTAATTATTAACAATTTAATATTACTCTACTGAAATGCTCCAAAAAAGGGGAGAAGGCAAAAGGGGAGAAGCGACACCAGATAGTATATGAATTAATAATAATGCAGAAATAATGCGTCGTTGGATGAGCTTAGTTTCACATCTGTAGACGAGTTTTGATCTATTTTGGCTTATAAAAATTAGCCGGAGGTAATTTGAGCTACTTTGTCTTGAGTTAACAACTATATACAACGTTAATTACATGGGATATTCCAAAGATAGATAATTATGTAACATCAATTGTTCTACAAGGTGAAACAGAAAGGTGTAACCATATTTGAAGAGCTTATTCAGTCAATGATATAGAACAACTTTTACTATGGAGCAAAATCTGTATTCTGAAAAAAAAATTAACTGTTTCATAGAAAAATGCAATGCTGCTCTGCCGAAATGTATGGAAGAGTAGATTTTTTTGAGATTTCAGGGTTGGCTCCATAGTAAATGTTGTTCTATATCATTGACTGAATAATCTCTTTAAATATGGTTACACTATTCTGTTACACGTTGTATATTTGGTGTTTTCTAAATACGGAAAGATATGAGATATTTTTCTAAAATGTTCATCTTTAAATGTGTCTTTATTAAAATTTACTTTTTCCGCTTTTGTAGGAATTTAGATCGCACTCATTGATATAAATCATTGATCGCACTTCACAAAATGCAATCCATATTGTACATTTAACAATTAACAAGTCCATGCTGCATGATGCTGGCTCAAAATTACTTTCTGCGCCATTTAGCGGGCTCAAATAAACCTTAGATGACATTTTTAAGTTTCCTAATTTGTATAGCGCAAAAGGATTCTGTAATGTTATACAAATTTTTCTGAATAAATAAATAAATAAATTAAGGGGCTCTATAATGCTAAACTTCAGTTAAGCATCGGATTCAGTTCCGTTTATATAGTGTACATAAATGATAGAAATTAAACTTTATGTATTTTTTGACTCAATACCATTATTAATTGCTCACTTCATATATTAATATAGCAATATTTTATGTTAATAAACTGTGCACTTTACGTTCGATAATCTGCTTGTTTGACCGTGCCCATCTCATAAATTTTTATTTTATTTTTTTATTTTATTTTTATTCAGATTGACAACCAGTTACAACACGAAACATGAATGCTTACAAATAACACAAACAAACCTAAAGCACCATATACAGACAACTATTATTTTTTAAACCTCATTACAAACACATTACGTAAGAAGATTAGAATGTACTAAATAAATATTTAAAAAGGAAAGAACTTTTAACATTATACGCATTTGATACTTTTTTTAAAACCTTATTTTTATCTGAGTACACACTTTCGAAGAAAATGTCGATGTCACTGAAAAGTTTATTATAAGAATTAGTAGTACGATTCATAAAACGATTTTTAGAGTAGTTAGTACGGCAGGTATAGAATATTTACGAGACGAGGGCCTGGGAATCTTAAATGATAGGTTTTGGAGCAATACTGGCAATCAACTTTATTATTTACGAGTTTAAAGACAAAAATGCAATTGGTGATAGTATACGGCGGTCAGATATGTAGTGTGAATAATGTTAATAATTCATCGCTAATAATGTAAATTAATATTGACGTGTAAATAATTTTATTTATCAATAAATTTAGTTTGAGTTTGAGTTTGATAAGGGTGTAATATTGTGACGTTTAGCGGAGGGTTCGTAGTTCGTAGTCACTACAAAGAGTTCTCATTCTAATGACAAAAAGTTGTCTAATTTCTAATGACAAGAGACAAACAAAGAGTTGTCTAATGTCTAAAGACAAGAGAAAAACAAAGAGTTCTTCATTCTTTGTAATTATAATGTTAATTATGATTGTGCTAAACACCCTCTCCCTTTTTACATTCCCCTCACTTACACAAACACATACTCTCTCATACATACTCATCTTACATTAACTCCACACAACACAAACATCTTGTCAAACAAATGAGCAAATTAAACTAAATAAGATTACGTTACCTAGTTAAGTTGCTTTATTGTCTTTAAATGTTTAAATATAAGAGTAGTCTAAATTCGGAGTAGGTAACGAATTATTTAAGTTTCGATCATTATTTTTAACAGTTGGGGAAATTTATTATTGGCCTTAGTTTAAGTTTTGAAATATTGTTTAGAGTACATATATCGCTGTTAATTTCCTGAAGAAACTAAATAAATAAATAAATTCTGTAGTCTAATACCTTTAATAAATAGGCGACTATACTGTAAGTTGATTATACGTACTGAGACAGGTATGAGAATAATGCTAAAAACTACTGATAAAGTTATCATCTTATATCTCTCTCACTCATCAGTCATCATGTTTTACTACTGGTCCTCTAAAAAGGCCGCTTTGGATGAATCATGTTATGATTCCATTCTAATGCCGTCTCTTTTGCACGCGTGAAAAAGCTCTGACTCCATCCTACTGTGATGCTCACCGCGCACTCGGGATCTTATGGGGTTATTTCTGAATCACACCACTTTATTTTTAGCTTATCTTCTTTTATATTCTCTTTTTTCTTTTTATACACAGCCTAATTATCAATTGTGCATTAAGGGAGGGGAGCTCCAAATTTGGTAGAGCACTCGCTTCTTATATTTCTTCAATAATTTACGGATGGAGAAGCACATCCGCACTAATCGGACTCTCTGAGGAATCTTTCTATATGGAGAACTACGTCCGCACTAATCGGACTCTCTGAGGTATCTTCCTATATGGAGAACTACGTCCGCACTAATCGGACTCTCTGAGGAATCTTCCTATATGGAGAACTACGTCCGCACCAATCGGACTCTCTGAGGAATCTTGCTCGTGTTTTGTCTGAAAGATCTTTTATACTCGATCTGTATTTATTTTTGGAAAACACGAAATAATTCAGTCAATGCGACGTATGTCGATCCATAAAGGTTATCGATTGCCAACTAAACACGAACAAATAGTCCTTTAACCTACCTATAAAACCTAGCCTTACCTAAACCTAACATATTGCCTAGCTATATGTTACACTACTTTCAAATAATTTTACGATTCACCCAAGTCGGCCTTTTTAGACCCCCTGGGGTTCATCTTTACAAGCATCATTGCTAGCTCCGGCGCGCCGGACAGAAACAAACTCAGACCTTCTAAGTGTGAGTCCAGCGCCATACCGACTGAGCTTACACTGCTACAAAAAAGAATTGACTTCTAAATAACCCAATTCTGTGTAAAGTAACAAGCATTGAAGCAAACGGACAGCATTACAATAGAAAGTTATTTAACTCGCAGTGCTCTTACGGAATAACGGACCTAACCTAACGGACCTTTTAGTCGAGGAGGTAGGAACGCCCTCCTCGGTTATGTGGACTCACCATCACGGTTGCGACAAACACGGTGGTATGATACTACTGGAAAACAATATATCTAAAAGTGTGTTTTTATGTATACCTATATTTAATAGATTGATAGAATTCGTTAAGAATTTTATTTGTATTTTGTTATATGTATGGCTAACAGGTGGTAGAGCTGATTCCGGGCTCGACTGTGGAGGTACCACCATCTTACTTGGAGACCCCCTCGAAGTAATTCGGGGGAGAGTAAGAGGACAGCTCACAGGCAAAAAACCAGGAGGCCCACCATGCCTGGGACCAATGGATGGTGGTATATCCATCCCTAATAGCCGGGCCTTATATGGAACAGACTGGTGACGAGCAGCGTTGCCACTGGTGCGAGGGTTCCGGCACCGCGCTCACCAACCCGCCTGCCCAACGTGTGTGAGTATGGGCAATTCTTCCAGGATGACCGCCGGGAGTGGCAAAGTCCTGGAAAGGCTATGTCCAGCAGTGGACGAACTAGGCTGATGGATGGATGGATGGATATGTAATGGTGTTATAATCTTGGTCAATTAATTAAACGTTAATAAATAGTCATAAAAATGTATTGCCTGACTGATACACGCGCATAACCAAAGGATTAATAACGTCACGATGATTAAATCATACATAAATATAAAAATCCAATAATATGCTCGTTAAATATTTTTATGGCGCAAAATTCATTAAAATTTTAAATTTAACACTCATTTATAGTTTACTAGCTTTTGCCCGCGGCTTTACCCACGCTGTTCGTTTGCATTTTTCCGGGATAAAAGTAGCCTATTTTACTCTTATCCCCATAAACTATATATATTTATAAATCACGCCGATCTATTGCTTCGTTGTTGCGTGAAAGAAGGACAAACCAACAAACACACTTTCGCATTTATAATAAGGGTACGGATAGCAATTTTATTTCCTCTATATTAACTTATATAAAAGAAGTCTACACATAACGAAATAGATAACACAGCTAAGAGTCACTATTATTTATGCGAGAAAAACTCGACGTTTCGGTCAACTTAAGAGTGACCTTCATCAGGTTTCGCGAGGTGCTCCGGCGCATGCGACACCCTCACTAGGACTGGGTCACTTACAGAAAAACTCACGAGTTTTTCTTGCATAAATCATAGTGACTCTTAGCTGTGTTATTTATTTCCTTATGATGGACACTGACCCTAATTTTGGTAATATAAAGTCTACACATGCTCCAAAACCTAAACTCTGATTGCACCCGCGCATTTATAAGTAAATCAAATTTGCATTATAGTTTGAAAGTAGAGTAAGACCTAATTTTTCATAATTTTCTTTTGAGACTATCAAACTCTTTGTTTTCTAAATTAAAATAATACATTACATTTTCTTCACGCACCTTTTATTTAAACCGACACTAATTATAGTTATAAAAAACCGGCCAAGTGTGTGTCGGGCCACGCACAGTGTGGGGTTCCGTAGTTGCCCTGTACAATATGTGGACTTCTTTTCGAAGTACATTTTATAAGTTTGTCGACTAATACAGATCGCGCCAAACTTCTAGTACGCTCGGAAGTTGCTCTTCCCAAGAACGGCCCATACATTTTGTTCCTGTTGATGTGAATCGCTCCGTGTTTAGGGGACCAAAAGTTTGGCGCGATCTGTACTCGTTAACTTGTACAGCCTGTGATAGTTTTCCTTTTAATTTCGTGATTTTTTTCACGTCTCCAAACACAAACGTTTCGCTGGCAGGGGGGGAGACACTTGACTCTAACAGAAATTAACACTTAAGCTTAATATTTCGCAATGGAACCCTCGATCGAAAAATAATCTTCTAACACCCCCAATATTTTTAAATTACCTATCCAACGACACCCCACACTAGGGGATTGACGAGAAAAAAAGAAATCATCCCCACTTTACGTGTAAGGGAGGTACCCCAAAAAAAATCTTTTTAAAAATTTTACTGTACCTTTTTATCGGCGTGATAAATATGTATACCCAAGCCAAATTACAGCTTTTTAGCATTAATATTCTCTAAGCTAGGCCACGTACAGACAGACAGACGGACATGGCGAAATTATAAGGGTTCCTTGTTGTTGACTACGGAACCCAAAAAAGTGCCACATTGTAGGAAAGCCCAAGTTATTTTGTCTCATTAATCAATATATTCCGATCAGTGGATAAAGCTACGGTAAAAATATTATTCATACTTTTAAAACTTCGCCAATCTTTTGCTACGGCGTAGACACCGCTACGGCTCTTTTCTAGCCGTGTAAACTACGGCACTGCACCGTAGTATGCGCAACGCGATAATTATAAACGTTACCTTTAGTCGCACTGTCGCTGCTCACTCCTACCTCCCTGCACCCTGCTCTCTACGGACCCTTCAATACTATCTGCTGAACCTTACTCCGGTGATGTATGTGACAGGGGATCCCCAAAATACACAATCTCCAGCGTACTGAGTAAACGTTTTCAGCCGATATGTCTTGCATTTTGACGCAACTTCCGGGTTTGTAAGAACTTTTCAGTTTTATTTTTTTAGGATATCGAAGATTCCGGACTCAAACGAAACTGTCACGGTGGGGATGTCCGTCTGTTTGTGACTAGAAGATTCTGCACTCAAACGAAATTTAAACATAAACATATTACATACAACTTAAATTTCATTTTTTTTCTTAATTTTATTTTCTATATATATTTAGGTATATAGAAGTTTAAAATTTACTTTACTTAGTTATCTGTAGTGTATATAACATTCAAGTAATATGTGTGAATTTCGTCTTTTAACTGTGCTTGTTGTGTGTATACGTTGTGGAAAGCAGCATTGTTAATATGTTTGGCTGTAATCCCTATACCTTATGAATATAATAAAACATCCAATACCTAAAAGCCATTCGCCAAAAAGAAAAAAAAAACCAGTGTACACAGGTTTTTCATCCGAGGTGCAAAGCCGGCCACTCTTTTTAATCTTTTTAACGCTGTTTTCCTTCGTGAGAGGAACCGGGGTTAATAATACTTGACACAAAGCTATCCATCATAGGATCTTTATTGTTTTACCGTAGATATACCTACATTGTACACTCAACAAGAATATTGTTTTTCGGTTATGAAGTAGAAAAGCTTCAAAACGACATGAAATTTTCCTGCACAAGCTGTAAGCAAAGAGTGCATACATATACTCACGCCTGTCTCTCAAACTATAACGAAACTACAGATTTCTATGTTACGATCCAAACACACCTCTTTTGCCTCTTTCACATCCATCAATCTAGTCATACAAGCTCTTCTATTCCGGCACTTTTGATGTTGCTCTTCTTCAGTATGTCGCCAATTTGGTCAGCAAACATACTTCTAGGGTAGCCAGGGCCCGTAGTATAGTGTCTAATCGCGCGCGATGCGATTTAGTTGAATCAAAAGTGCGAGGAGCGTGACACGATGTTTTTGCGATTAAACAGTACGTCACACTTGTACGTTTCCACTTGCGCACCATACATTTCTTTCTTCTCTCTACCTTCACTAGGAAAGAGTAATTGGTCCAAAATGCATTACCATATATTCTTGGGACCACTGCTGTGGTCTAGTGGTCTCATGGACTGATCCAGAGACCATGGGTTCAAATCCAATAAAATTCGGTCTGCGTTCTTCAGAAGGCACGTTAAGCTGTAGGTTCATATTTGTGCCCCAAGTATGGCGATGGACTATATAATCCATTACCATATAATCATAATAATTGTCGGTGAAACGTGGGTGTATGAGTGTGGACTGTGACTTGTATTTTATAGTCTACCCTAGTAAACACCTCTGATCTCTGGGGATTCATGTCATGGGTACATGACAATAACACTACTGCACTACGAAAAGTTTTATAAAATAAAAGCGTTATAAAATAAAAGTGTTATAAAATAAAAGCATTATAAAATAAAAGCGTTATAAAATAAAAGCGTTATAAAATAAAAGTGTTTTAAAATAAAAGAAATATAAGTTACAAAAACTTTAATTTTTTTATAGTTATTCAGAGATTTCTTTCTATTTAAAAGCTGTTTTTTTTTTAGTTGTAGCAATTAACTTAAAACTTACAATTTACTATTGGTATAATAACAAACTGATTTTATAACTCCAAAGCGAACGGATGCAATAACATGGAACCCATCAAGCGATTATGAAAGACAGAGTAGTTTTGACAGTATACAAAGTAAGTCTTCTTTTAAAATATAAAATAATAATCTTTTGGTGCGTAACGACAAAACGAAACTAACAGGTTTTAACAATATTTTCCGCAATCTTAGTATTTTAATTAGAAGTTTTCCGCGGACTAGAGCAGTGCTATTTTTATTATTATTTACCGACTTAAAAAAGGAGGACGTTCTCAACTCGAGCCATTTTATCACATCTATTTATTTTTATTTCTAGGGTTTCGTACCTCAGAATTTCGTTTAAAGGTAGGTTTTATAGGAAAATATCTGAAAATTACAACCATTTTATCATTTAGGGAGTTATATTGACCAACTTGATGAGACCTTTTAGATATATGGAGTTTAATAGATCGTAAGTGCCAAGTTAAGTTGGTTATTCTTAACTGCATGTATATTTACCATGTTTTTAGGGTTACCTTACCATATTGTGTTGTGATACGGAACCCTTCGTGCGCGAGTCCGGCTTAGACTTACACTCGGCCTCAATACAATACTAAAAACCAATTCAATTTACAATTTCGTAAAAATATTCAATGTACTACTGAATAATTATTATAGATATATTCTCCTCTTTGTGAAATTAAATATATTTATTTATGTGATGTATCCTAAACAGATACACTTATTAAAGGTCGGTTTTAATGTAATATAATTAATTAAATAATTTTTGTGTATAGGTAATAGTTTTATCTCATAAATAATAATATGGAGTAATACGCAGGGGAATAATAAAGGTACCCAAATAAAAAAAATATACTTAAATAAAATAAAAATATATGGATAAAGAATAAATAATATTAAGAATATATGCAATACATATAATAAATATATACCTAACTCCGCTCATTTAATAAGTCTTGCTAAGAAGAAGGGCAAGAAACTTAGCAAGATCATGCCTTTTTTTTCATAATATTAGTAGCAACAACTAAATGTAATAAGTAATCTTGTCATCAAGTTAAGCCGTTAAAGTCAGTAAACTGAACCTGCAATATTGCAATATTAATGGCTGACTAAATCCATCGAATCCGGATCTAACTGCATGAAGTGAAACTGAAATCAGGTCAGCTGCATGATCCGGTGTCACGGTTGGCTTACTGGAACCGGGTAAGTAGTTACATCGAGTTGTTTAGGTTCATCTGAGGGTTATGATGTAATAATATTGTATTAATAATATTGTATGTACTTCGGAAGAAGATCAGAGATGTAGTCAGCGAGCAATCAACTGTAAGTAGCTCGTCATGCGGCGTCGAAGTGCTTCACTGATTTAATTATAATTTCGGAGTATTGGAAAATGGAAACGAGACTATTATATTTAAAGGGCTAATGCTGAGTATTTGCCCAATTCAATCATTCTTCTTTATTCTAGGTATCTACGTTCATTAATTAATTCTTCATTCACTCAAAAATTTCATTCAAAAACGATTTCATCTGGATATGGAATTTGACATGTAGATTGATCGACACATATATTATAAAGAGGTAAAAATTTTAGACTGTTCACTTGGACATATGCTATTATTTGTTCCCTGGAGACCGGCAGTTCCTTAGGGACATATTCATTCATAATAAATAGGAAGTACCTATTTTCAATATTTCATAGCCCACTTACAGTAATTCCGTAACTTCTTGCTAGTTTTTACTTAAAACAGTAAAAAAAACCAAAGAAAAAACATCTCAAGAACATCAAATAAATCCTTTGATTCGCCACAAAATTGTCATTTTCACAATTTACTCTCGAACCATTCTTTAATGTTTCAACACGCCCACGTTTAGCTAACAACTTTGACAATTAAACAAGTTAGAACAAAGAAGTTGAAAAAAATAATTACTTCCTTTAATGAGTGCGACGCTTGGTGTAGGGGGCTGGAGTTAGGAACAAGTTTCACAAAAAACTGGCAAATTTGTGTAACTAAATTTGAAATTCTTTAAAAATTACAAAAAGGCCTTTTATGCCATTCCATGTTATTTAAAAATATTTTATAAAAAGCACCAAGCGTTATTTAACTAAATACTTATTTAAAACACCTAAAATTTATTTATGAAGAGAAAAGGAATCTGAAATAAGTTTTAGGCATTTCGTTTCAAAAAATGTTTTGACGGCGTAAGGGCATTAAACATGGCTAAAGTCACTTTTAAATTTGACCGAAACATCTAAAGGTGAATGGCAGTAGGTCTAGTACTGAAACTTGACTCGATGTTCCATTCATAAAATCAAGTTAAATGTAAAGGATGTTTTAATTTAATTTTCGACATAATAGGTTAAGGACGTAATGGGTTTTCATTTGAACCGGGGATTGAACCTGGACCCCTCCCTGTGCCAGTCTAGAGGCAGACAGAACAACTTTGTACTGAACGAAGTAAAGTTACACAAAGCTCGAGTGAAGAAAGTTGGAATCGTAACAGCTATTTACATGCACAATATTCCTTCACTTAATATTGCTAATTAATTAAAATAAGATAAAATATACGTAAGTATTAGTTTTTTTTGTTCTATGAACGACATAACGATATGGCGAGATTTTTGTTACTTTGACAGCATTATGTCGTACGGCATGCTGTTGTGGAGTAGAGCGGCTCATTTTGCACAAGAAAGCAGTTCAACGTGTGCAAAATTTAAGCGTTTTCACACATACCATCACGACATAAAAAGGGGTCAGAAATGATTTTTACATCCCAACGTGATAGAAGGTGAACCTTATAGCCACACTTCGGGCATAAATATACACTTTTTTGGGCTGCAGGTTTACCTCACAGTGTTCTTCTTCACCATTCAGCAAGTTAGTAGTAAGTACACAAACACGATACACAACAATTTAGAAAAACTCATTGGTGCATGCTTGACCGACACGATTCGAACCCGGGTCTACAGATTAAGAGCCCAGCCTTTCCCTGCGTTTGCACTTGTCTAAAAAGTATTTTTTACGATGTAGCAAAACGTCCGTCTGCGGAATCGTGTTCGCAACATAAATTTTTCACCATCCAACAGATATTTAATTAAATTAATAAGAATCCGCCAAAAAACCAGCCATTTTCCCATTGCGCAGCAGAATCCTATAAGACGTTAAAACTCATTGAACTGGTCGCTCCGCTCCACTCCGCATCGCTCCACATGCATCCAAGTATCTTGAAAAAAATATTTTATATTGTACAGAGGTGTCTTTTAAATAATACCTCACACGGTATTTTAATAAAAACTGCTTTTTTTTTAACCAAACTGAAATTGTTTCAATTAAAAGCCTATTTTATTTCTTTTGATTGCCTGGCGCTTCATCAAGATGTAAGTATGCCAAATTTTTAATTTCTTCTTTACATAGTTTTAGAGAAAAACCTCTTTGACAGACGGACAGAACAGAGAATGATCTTTTAAGGGGTCCAGTATTGCTATTAAGATACGGAACCCTAAAGCTGCCAGTGTAAGCAATGTGAAGCCTTAATCAATTATAGCCGTCTAAGCAGGTCCAAAGTCAGTTACTTTTAAAAAGTAGGTAGCGAAGGGCAAAATATTTCTAATAAACAACATTAAAGTCGAGAAAATAAAGTTAGTAAATAATTATGTAACAACGCCGGAGGAACCAGGCGGAGAACTCTCGGCATTCCGACAAAAATACATAAAAATACTTGGCTGACTTCACACTTGAATTTTTTTTTCTCGAAAACTCCCTAGAAGAAAATCTAGCAAGCTTTTCATTTATTTTAAACTAAATATTTTTTTCCAATAGTTTTCGATAGTTAGACGGGCAATTAAAAACGATTCGTTTCATACAGCTTTTTTAAGCTTGTTCCACAATTATTTGTATTTTAAATCTACCAATTTCATTTAAATGTTTTCAGTGCTTACAGTTTTTGTAATTCATTCAAAATTGCAAGTTTATTTTTATAGTTTACTAAATACAATAAGATATACAGGACCTATATGTATACCTATATTACAGGTATATAGCAAATCTTACTTATTATTTCGGCAAGTCTAAGCCTTCTTTTTCCATATCTTTCTAAAAATTCATCTCCTTATAACTAGTAAAACGGCCAGCCAAGGAAATTAGAGCAGAACCCATCGCACAATTAATTCTTTCCTCCTGGAACATCAGTCAAGAATCTGTGCCTAGGTCATTAGGCAGAAAACAGCCATTAGAGGCTGAGCAGAGTTGATTAATTACGATACGACACCGGCCGAGGTCGATTTGATAAATATACAAAGATGTTGTCCGCTGGGATCGCCTTATACGTATTACGAGTATTGCTTCTCGCTAATGGAAAGGTCAATTGAAGGTTCTTAAACTGGAACCATATCGGTCCAACACTACGGACGACTGACGCTTACATCTTATACGATCACTTCGTTGTCCGTCTGTCTGTCAAGATTCTTTTTGTAAGGAACGCGTGGAGGTATTAAGAGACCGGCGGAGGATGCATAGTTCATACAAACGGAATACCAAAATAATTTGTAAATTAAAGATATTCTTAAGGTATTTATTTCGATTGGATTACAGAATATCTATATAGGTTCCCAAATATTTAGTGTATTTATAAGAACACGAAATTAAACATGAAATATGAGAAAAATAAGTTTTCTATAGAAACTATAATTTGTTTATATTTCGTCTCTAAATCAGTGTTCATAAAATATAAACTTGGGAACCTAAATATTCTGTAATCCAATCGGAATACGTACACATTACCTTAAAAATTTGTTTTTTACAAATTAAGCAACTTGCTGCACTGATTTTCAGTTTGCCCCATTTTAATAATATTTAAGAATTTTACCTAGTACATTATACTATTGACTAAGAAAATAATGAATTTTACCTGAAACCATTTCACAAATTCGGCGCTTTTAGAATATCTTGCTGTCTTGCACCTCTTAATGAGAGATGGGTCGGAGTGCGGTGTGGGGGGCAAGGGAAACATAAATAAAGTTTCATTGAGATCAAAGCCATCAGGACGTCACAAACACATAATCATTTATGGTAGCTGAGCGAGATGGTCCACCTTGAGTAACAACGCTAATCGTTACAATCATAGTATGCATCATCACGACACGGGGGTGTCAAAGGTGTTACCGAGTACGGACTGCAGTCCACACTCGTATACCCACGTTTCACCAACCGATGACTACTACGTCCCACCGTGATAGGTGGTGATCCCTATCGCTGTACTTCGTGAACTAATGGACCCACATGGCTCCGCAGCTCGCAGACTGAACATGTGTCACTACGAGATTAGATCTCGCGACCTCCGGATTACTAGTCAAGAACTCAAGGCACAAGATCACAGAGGTGGTCAATTTGTAATATAATCATCAATATTATAAGTATAAGATTCGGATCTTAATCGTATAAACATACCTTAACCTTAACGGTTATGTGCTTGACGTTTTGATGCCTCTGTAGGCTATCGTGGCCACAAGCTAACTGAAGTGGTCAGTTGTATGTATGTCAGGTATGTTTTATGTTTACGCGATTAAGCCCCGAATCTTATACTCATAATATTGTGTGAAAATTACAAAAGTTTAAAGTTTACTAACCATCAATACCATCATAGTCATCATCACATATTTAGAGAAGTCCTGACTCGTTCACTCACTGACTCGCTGACTCATCTACGCCCAGCCCAAACCCTTGCACACAGAAAGTTGAAATGTTTCATTTATAATGTAGACAAGGAACAGTTAAGATTTTTCAAAATTCCCATGTTTCCGGGATCTACGCGAGCAACGCCGCGGAGGTCCGCTAGTGTATCATATTATTATTTTTAAGGATCATTGAGATTACCATTTTATTCACGATCCTTAGACATTTGCAATTCGATATCTCTTTGTTGATTCTGCAGACATCTCTTATTTCAATAAACAAATGATATCTCGCGCTACGTTTACCTAGATAACATAGAAAGGGTTTGTAGATATATTAAGTATAACACGTAAAGGTGTTCCACTTCATAAAGGTCAGTCGGACAACAGGGAAAATTTCTTCGTCTGTCAGTTTGTCCATTATTCCTTCTATCTCCAGTATGAGTTGGACTATAGAGATATGAATCAACCTCACCTTAGTACGTTTAGCGAGATGATGCAAATCGTGTCATTTCCTGACTGACACCTGCCGCCGCGTCAAAGCAAAATGCCGCCGTCTCGCAAAAAACCGCCAGCAAAACCTGGTTAACGGGACACCTGACGGTATAACACCAACAACACCAGGTTTTCAAGGGTTCATTGGGAGAAACTAGGTCTCTCCTCATATTGAAGAAAATATATTTCATTTATCGATCTTTTATCTAGGGATTCCACATATAAACAATGTTTTAAGATTTATACTTTTCTCAACAAACAAAATTTTTCCACCCTCTTTTTTTTGGTTTTCAAACTTTCGTTTCAAAAACGCGGTTAAGAGACCAACTTGATTTTTTTTTTATAAAATAGGCAATAGAAATATGAAGGGATGTTACCTAAATTTAATATTTTTTTCCCTACAAAATATTTCAATATTAGCTAAAAACACACCAATTTTTTTTTTTCGCTGCGTGACCACTAGTATTACGCGTCCAAGAAAAAGAGGCCAAAGAGAGACACAAAAAAGCGCCTCTATGAAAAGCAAATAAGGTCTTTGCCATTAGACTTATTGTGCTGGACGGGTAATAAAAAAAGTTGCTAGGGTATGCCATCCTCTATTTTAATGTAATATTTTACGCACCTTCGTATAAAGCAGCGACTCTAACAGTTGAGATTATCGTATTCTCCCTCGAGCTACAAAGCTAATATAGTTTTCTTTTCAAGGGTTTAAAGGGATTTGTATCATCAGAGTGCTTTTCTGAGAATAATAAATGTAGTTTAGTCTCACTAAGCTTTTAAAGTTGCGTTTACATTAGTACTAACAAGATCTAAGATGATATTACCACATATTCTACTTTCTAACTTTCCAAAGAAACAATATCCAGTAATGGCATAACATGGACTTACATATAGAAAATTCACGGTAGGTGTTAAAAAGGATAAAAAAATGAAAAATGTTCCTTTACGCGGGTTAGTTTCCTAAGGAAAGTTATTCAGTCAGTGATTTAATTTAAAACTAGGTGCCACCCGTGTCATCGCCCGCAATGATTTTGTTTTTGTGAAGCCTAAGAAGGAAATTAATCAATTTCAGTTGACGTCAAAAGTGACAAATCCCTCTAGAGCATTTTTTTTTAATAAAAAGTATGTGATGGATGTCAATAGCGACAGATATACAAGTTTCTCTCTGAAAAAATATATACCTGTTGTACATACTAAGTAAGTATTTGATGAACGATGTATGACTCATCATGGCTTTGAATAAAGTTCACGTTATTTATAATGCTGTATCGAGACCTAGTTGCAAGTAGTTTTGGTTTTCGTAATGAGTCCAAAGTAAATTCAAGACAAATCTGTACAAGTGCTGTAATGTTACCTAATTAAATAACCTAGAACAAGCTTGCAAGTTTTAATTTTCGATTACTTTAACAAGAGAAGGGTAACGCGCCAACTCCCTGACGGTTCCGCTTGCAACCAAAACTAGAATATAAAAGTTACCAAAGTGTGTAACTTCGGGCGGTCGAGTTGTGCCAACGAGCCAAGTAAGGAAATTGGTCAAGTCTGAACTTAGATCAGACTTAGTGGCTTTCGGAAAAGTCTTTGAACAAGCTCTGACAAAGACAGAGCTATTCGATACCAAACTTCGCTCTTCTTTTAAAATTTAGAGTCTTTTATCAGAATCATTTATCAGACTAGATCGCTGTATCAGACCTTTTTCTTTGAGATAATGGGACTATCTCAAAGAACAATTCGTTTGAGATTCTGTATGCAATTGGTATGGTGTGACTTTAGTTCCTTTAGTTTAGGTGGCGTTTTATCCCAGCTTCTCTTTACAATATTTATAAATATTATCTCTAATCTGATCTCTTATATGAAATATGATTTCTTATATCGCAAGCAATTCTGAAAATCTCCTTTAAGCAACTACTACCATAAACACTAATATATTTATAATATCGTAGTAAGGCTCTCGTTAGAATATCAGGATGGAGCACGAAGTATGGGTACAAGTTCCACAAATATTCTGTAATGGCATACACATACAGAAGAAAAGGCATATGCCCAACAGTGGGTGGATGTGCGCTGAATTATGATACACATTCCATTTAACAATAAGGTGAAGAATCGGCAATTTCTTATGAATTAATTTACTACCCAAAAAAAAAAAATCATTCAAAAAGTTGTTCATACTCGTTCATAGTCGTATATCTACAGTACTATCTCCAGTTTTCGGTTGCTTAGCCACTTAAAATACATCCTGTATATCTTTCACCCCGTATATATATATATATATATATATATATATATACATATATATATTTATTATTCTTTCGATTATTCTTTTATATTAATATTTGGTGCACAGTAAAGAGTAATTATGTAATGTTGTTTGCTTGATGTTTAATTTAAATTGTAATTTGTGGTATAAAATTTATAAACTAGAGAAAGCTAATAAATCATAAGTATCTGACAGTTTTTAAACACTGCTTGTTTCGAAAGGAGCTAATTACGGATCAAACACAAAAGTGGTCCGTGGACCGTTGAAGTAAACAAACCCCTTGTCACTTGCTACGGCGAATAAAATTAAATAAATTGTGTATTTATGCAGTTACAAAGTGCTAACTAAGTGAAATTGATAACCTAACCTGGACATTGAGGTAGGAAGTTAAAATTTTACCTGTTCATGCTGAAATAGTGAAAAAATTAAACCAGAACACATACTTCATCATTTCAAACCGTCCTAAATTGAATTTCCACCAAAACAATCAACCAATAACAGCACAATTATCAATTAAAAGTAAAAATATTTACGAGAAAACCCACAGACACAAACAACAGCTGTTTTTGACATTTGATAGCTTCGTTCAGAAACTGATACTACCAATTCACATTTTGGATGCGTTCACAAATAATAACATTAAACGAATGGATAAATAGATTCGATCACATTCAATTTAAAGATTAATTCTTAGAAATAAGAAAATGGATAAAGAATCACCGAATTACGTTACATTACGACGAAAAAGGTCTTCATCTCAATCTGATTTAATGAACACTACACTTTTTGATGAAAGCATGTGGAGCTTAACAAATACTAACCAAGTAAATGAGAATTTAGTAGCTACTAATATGAGAATTGAAGTAATGAGCAAGAATTTAGACACAGCTTTACAGAAAATAGACAGGTTAAATGAAGAAAACCTATATATAAAGCAAGAAATTCAAAAATGTCTGTCTGAAATGGCTAAACTTCGGGCTACAGAAACAGAAAATGCTTATACGCCCTCTTCATGCAGTAGGAAACGAAAGCGAAGACACACTAAAAAATCTTCTTCCCTAGATAAAAGCCAAAGTAATGAAAATACGACAGAAAATGAAAACTATGAAAAAAATAATGATGCACAGTGTGACATTAATAGAAGTAAAGAGAAGACAACAGAAAATATCAGTGATGAAAATGATGATGGTGAACAAATTGAAATTCACGAATATAATGAGCAATTTCAAGAAAATAATGACAAGAACTTAAACGAAAACAACCAGTCAAACCTGATAATAAAACGAAATAGAGACATTCAAACTGAAGAATCCAACAAAAGTAAAGGAGTTCCAAAACAAAAGTATATAAAGAAAATCATCATAATTGCGGATCAACAAGGCTGGAAAATTCAAGAATATTTACAAAGATTAGTCGGAGAAGAATTTCAGGTTTCATGTTTTTTTAAATCTGGGGCAAAATTAAGTGCTATACTGAAGACAGAACAAATAACAATACAGTCTTTAACAAAAAATGATCACGTAATTCTATTAGGAGGTACAAATGATACAAGTCCATTTGAATACCAATCGCACTTAATATCTTGGATACATTCTACTGCAAACACAAACTTAATCATCACTGAAATACCGTATAACAACTATTTAAACTGCAGCCAGCTAAATAACTTGCTTAGATTCACTAGCAGCAAATATAAATATATCACTTTTGTAGACGTAGATTACTCTGAATGTTTGATGAGAGGAAAATTGTTTGCAATGAACTTGTGTCGATTTGTGTTAAGGGAGATTCTGCGTATTGGGTACCAAAATGCCATGATTTTACATAAGAAAATGGTACAAACGGAAATTTCATCTGAAAAATCTGTTTTTAATAAATGTACTCAGACAGACTTTCCGCAAGTAAATACTAATGAAATCCCCTTTATTACAAATAAACAAGTGAATGAGCGACCTGATGCACCAATTATTGATACTGGGAGCATGCCTAAAATGAATCAAAATAATAATGATATCAATGTAAATACGGATGAGCTTTTTCGTGTATAACAACATTTTTGTACTTCACCAAAACATTGATGGATTGATTACAAAATCGGACGCATTAGCAGTAATTATTGAAGAGCTAAAAGAATCTGGTAAATCAATAGATGTATTATGTATCACAGAGACGAACATGATATCAGAAGACGCGAGCTATCTAAACATTCCTAACTTTAAACTTGCAACATTTTTTGCTAGGCCTACAAGAAGTGGAGGGACATGTATTCTCATTGGTAATCAACATAAGTATGTAGTCCATAATGAATTTATGACTTTTAATACTCCTGACATTTTGGAATGTTGTGCAGTGGAATTAATGGATCATAACATAATAATCATCTGTTTATACAGAGTAACTAAATACACTTCTGACATTTTTAACATATTTTTTGGAAAATTGGTTGACATTCTGAATATTTACTGCTTTGACAAGACAAAAAAAGTGATCTTATGTGGAGATTTCAATATAAACATACTAGAACTAACTAATCAAACTCGCAATTTCTTAGATATAGCAAATAGTTTTAACCTAAAAATTGAAATTAAACAACGAACTCGATTAAGCAGTAACACCTGTTTAGATAACATTATCCATAATATTCATGGCTGTAAGAGTGAGGTCTTTGAAACGGCTCTTTCTGACCATACTGCACAGATATTGAAATGTCCCGTAAGAAAAACATGCAAAAGTCCATTTTGGTTTATAATCAGAAGAGATTTGAGCATAGAAAATCTCGATAAATTTAGGAATTATTTGAGTAGCTTAAGTTTTTGTGATACATATGAATCACAAAACGCAAATAAAGCGTATGAACAGTTCTTCGAAACGTTTAAAAGCCTATACGACCTATGTTTTCCTAATATTAAAGTTAAAATTTCCACGAAAACGAAGCCAAAATGGATCTCGAAGGGTATCAGAAAATGCAGTA
The DNA here is from genome assembly GCA_934047225.1 of Ypsolopha sequella. Classification (NCBI taxonomy): domain Eukaryota; kingdom Metazoa; phylum Arthropoda; class Insecta; order Lepidoptera; family Ypsolophidae; genus Ypsolopha; species Ypsolopha sequella. Next base: position 1,175,781 of record OW204002.1, on the reverse strand, counting down.
AACACAAAAGAGAGCTGTTATGGAGGTTTAGACTGTCACCGAATGTCCAAACTCGCCATGAATTCAAAAACTACTCAAAAAGGTTTAGTAAAATCATAAAACTTACAAAAAAATCACAAAATGATTTTCATATAAAGACTGCTAAAAACAAATCCAAGGCAACGTGGCAGGTAATTAATAACCTAAAACCAAATCTTCCTAAATCTAGTATAGATAAAATTAAAATAGGAGATCGCACAGTAACAAACCCACAGGAAATTGCACAAATTTTTAATAACCACTATTCTGATATAGCAATTTCGCAAAATAAACTAAACATGACATTAACAGAATCTATTCCTAATTCCAGCTTTATTAGACCTACTGATCCATATGAAATTTTTCGAATTATACAATCTCTTAATAATACTAATACGACAGGGTATGACGAAATCAATACAAGAGCTGTTAAACACGTTGCCGACATTATTGCACCAATTCTCAGCTTTATAATTAACCTATGCATTGAACAAGGGATTTATCCGCAAGGATTAAAATTGACAATAGTAAAACCACTCTTCAAAAAGGAAAATAAAGAAGACGTAAATTTTTACAGACCTGTTGCCCAAATACCCATATTTTCAAAGATAATAGAAAAAGTAATCTATAATTCACTTTATAATTTCTTTGAGGTTAACAATATACTTGTAGCAGAACAAAAGGGATTTCGTCGCAATAAATCCACAAATATGGCAATTTTTGACTTTTTATACAAAATAATTACCAACATGGATAAGAGTACCCCTGTATCAGCAATGTATATGGATATGACGAAAGCGTTCGATTTCGTTGATCATGAACTGCTAATGAAAAAGCTAGAATGTTATGGAGTGAGGGGTAACATAGCAAGTCTTATAAGATCCTACTTATCAAACAGGTCTCAAGCAGTTGACGTCAGCAAAATCTGTGCTGTCACAAAAACAGAAATTACATATAGGTCCGATTCTCGACAAATAAAATATGGTGTACCACAAGGAAGTATTCTGGGTCCCCTACTCTTCTTGGTATATATAAATGACCTTCCGAAAAGCACCAGACACCCAATGGTTTTATTTGCTGATGACAGCACAGTTATATTTAGTGAACAAGATAATCACATCTCCGAAATTAAAACAACTTTAATATTAATAAATAACTGGCTTAAATCTAATAATCTCTTAATAAATATTGATAAGACCAAATTAATGAATTTTAGACAACGGACTCAACCACCGGCTATTGAAATTTTATATGAGGACAAAAAAATAGAAGCAATTGACATAATAAAATTCTTAGGTTTAAATATTGATAATAAGTTAAATTGGAAAGCACATGTGGAGAGTGTCTGCAAAAAATTAAATAAGTTTTCATTTGCTCTGTATATGTTAGTTAAAGTAGCCAACCGTAAAGCGGTTTTGAATGCCTACTATGGTTACGTGGAAACAACACTCCGTTATGGAGTAATATTCTGGGGCAATTCATTTGATAGGGTTCGTGCCTTCAGAGCCCAAAAAACTTGTATTAGAAAAATTAAAAAACTGAAAAGACGTGATACATGCAAGCCTCATTTTAAGGAACTAAAAATATTAACGCTGCCTTGCCTATATATCCTAGAACTATCTCTTTTTGTAAAAACAAACAGAACCCTATTCAATTCTTTCAAAAGTAAAAGATTGGAAAACCAAGTGGCTGCTTTTAAATCAAAAAAATCTATACTCACGGAGAGTGTGCTGGGAATGGCACCCAAAGTTTTTAATAAGTTACCACCAAATATTCGTCAAACTGAAAATATCTCCAAATTTAAAAATGAAATAAAAGAAATATTAATTGACAAAGTTTACTACTCCGTAAAAGAGTTCCTAAACGATGACAAGCTGCCACAGTAGTTAAATATTTTTTTACAGTTTAGTGCGTCTGGTTTCTTTCATGATATCTAGCAATATAACCAAAAATTTTTTAATTGTAAATATTTTTTGAAATTTAACATTGTATTATTTTATTATGACTTTCATCTAGCTATAAGTACTTACTTTAAAATATTTGTGTGCCTTTAAGGCGAAACATAGAGAGACCATTTTAAACTTATGTGTATCCAATTATTGTACCTATGTTTGACAAATAAATTATTATGAATTATGAATTATGAAAATTTATAGAAAATAAGTGCTAATTTAAAATAAAATAAAGTTGGTTCATTCACCTGACACGACGTAGTATCGTGCAGTAGGTATACATAACACGACGTAGCATCGTGCAGTAGGTATACATAACACGACGTAGTATCGTGCAGTAGGTATACATAACACGACGTAGCATGGTGCAGTAGGTAAACATAACACGACGTAGCATCGTGCAGTAGGTATACATAACACGACGTAGTATCGTGCAGTAGGTATACATAACACGACGTAGCATCGTGCAGTAGGTATACATAACACGACGTAGCATCGTGCAGTAGGTATACATAACACGACGTAGCATCGTGCAGTAGGTATACATAACACGACGTAGCATCGTGCAGTAGGTATACATAACACGACGTAGCGTGGTGCAGTAGGTATACATAACACGACGTAGCATGGTGCAGTAGGTATACATAACACGACGTAGCGTGGTGCAGTAGGTATACATAACACGACGTAGCATCGTGCAGTAGGTATACATAACACGACGTAGCATGGTGCAGTAGGTATACATAACACGACGTAGCATCGTGCAGTAGGTATACATAACACGACGTAGCGTGGTGCAGTAGGTATACATAACACGACGTAGCATCGTGCAGTAGGTATACATAACACGACGTAGCATGGTGCAGTAGGTATACATAACACGACGTAGTATCGTGCAGTAGGTATACATAACACGACGTAGCATGGTGCAGTAGGTAAACATAACACGACGTAGCATCGTGCAGTAGGTATACATAACACGACGTAGTATCGTGCAGTAGGTATACATAACACGACGTAGCATCGTGCAGTAGGTATACATAACACGACGTAGCATCGTGCAGTAGGTATACATAACACGACGTAGCATCGTGCAGTAGGTATACATAACACGACGTAGCATCGTGCAGTAGGTATACATAACACGACGTAGCGTGGTGCAGTAGGTATACATAACACGACGTAGCATGGTGCAGTAGGTATACATAACACGACGTAGCGTGGTGCAGTAGGTATACATAACACGACGTAGCATCGTGCAGTAGGTATACATAACACGACGTAGCATGGTGCAGTAGGTATACATAACACGACGTAGCATCGTGCAGTAGGTATACATAACACGACGTAGCGTGGTGCAGTAGGTATACATAACACGACGTAGCATCGTGCAGTAGGTATACATAACACGACGTAGCATGGTGCAGTAGGTATACATAACACGACGTAGCATCCTGCAGTAGGTATACATAACACGACGTAGCATCGTGCAGTAGGTATACATAACACGACGTAGCATCGTGCAGTAGGTATACATAACACGACGTAGCATGGTGCAGTAGGTATACATAACACGACGTAGCATCGTGCAGTAGGTATACATAACACGACGTAGCATGGTGCAGTAGGTATACATAACACGACGTAGCATCGTGCAGTAGGTATACATAACACGACGTAGCATCCTGCAGTAGGTATACATAACACGACGTAGTATCGTGCAGTAGGTATACATAACACGACGTAGCATCGTGCAGTAGGTATACATAACACGACGTAGCATCCTGCAGTAGGTATACATAACACGACGTAGTATCGTGCAGTAGGTATACATAACACGACGTAGCATCGTGCAGTAGGTATACATAACACGACGTAGCATGGTGCAGTAGGTATACATAACACGACGTAGTATCGTGCAGTAGGTATACATAACACGACGTAGCATCGTGCAGTAGGTATACATAACACGACGTAGCATCCTGCAGTAGGTATACATAACACGACGTAGCATCGTGCAGTAGGTATACATAACACGACGTAGCATCGTGCAGTAGGTATACATAACACGACGTAGCATCGTGCAGTAGGTATACATAACACGACGTAGCATGGTGCAGTAGGTATACATAACACGACGTAGCATCGTGCAGTAGGTATACATAACACGACGTAGCATCGTGCAGTAGGTATACATAACACGACGTAGCATCGTGCAGTAGGTATACATAACACGACGTAGCATCGTGCAGTAGGTATACATAACACGACGTAGCATCGTGCAGTAGGTATACATAACACGACGTAGCATCGTGCAGTAGGTATACATAACACGACGTAGCATCGTGCAGTAGGTATACATAACACGACGTAGCATCCTGCAGTAGGTATACATAACACGACGTAGCATCGTGCAGTAGGTATACATAACACGACGTAGCATCGTGCAGTAGGTATACATAACACGACGTAGCATCGTGCAGTAGGTATACATAACACGACGTAGCATCGTGCAGTAGGTATACATAACACGACGTAGCATCGTGCAGTAGGTATACATAACACGACGTAGCATCGTGCAGTAGGTATACATAACACGACGTAGCATCGTGCAGTAGGTATACATAACACGACGTAGCATCGTGCAGTAGGTATACATAACACGACGTAGCATCGTGCAGTAGGTATACATAACACGACGTAGCATCGTGCAGTAGGTATACATAACACGACGTAGCATCGTGCAGTAGGTATACATAACACGACGTAGCATCCTGCAGTAGGTATACATAACACGACGTAGCATCGTGCAGTAGGTATACATAACACGACGTAGCATCGTGCAGTAGGTATACATAACACGACGTAGCATCGTGCAGTAGGTATACATAACACGACGTAGCATCGTGCAGTAGGTATACATAACACGACGTAGCATCGTGCAGTAGGTATACATAACACGACGTAGCATCGTGCAGTAGGTATACATAACACGACGTAGCATCGTGCAGTAGGTATACATAACACGACGTAGCATCCTGCAGTAGGTATACATAACACGACGTAGCATCGTGCAGTAGGTATACATAACACGACGTAGCATCGTGCAGTAGGTATACATAACACGACGTAGCATCGTGCAGTAGGTATACATAACACGACGTAGCATGGTGCAGTAGGTATACATAACACGACGTAGCATCGTGCAGTATTCAAATTCAAATTCAAATTCAAATAGTTTATTTTGCAAAGCAGGTATAGATATATACACTTTTTACACGTCAAATTTAATCTAATAAAGAAAATATATGTAATAGAATAATAAATGTACATGAACTAAATTAAAGGTTTATTTAATTTATGTAGCAATATATTTACGATTAAAATGATAGGTAAAATATATATTATACAAGGTAAAATCCAATCAGCCGCCCGAACCCATACCGGAGACCCGGCCAGGGACCAGGAACAAGGTTCAGTGATCACCAACCGAGCCCCCAGCACGAATCCAGGCGGCCGACCAAATCCCATCCTATATACTACATACTAATAGGTTACATATATAAATACATGCCTACCTCCGCCCATTCGATTAGTCTTGCTAAGAAGAAGGGCAAGAAACTTAGCAAGATCATGTCTTTTTTTCAACATAAAACTTATACTATACAATATATGACTTATATCTACTTATAGATCACTTATATCTACTGTAGGTATACATAACACGACGTAGCATCGTGCAGTAGGTATACATAACACGACGTAGCATCGTGCAGTAGGTATACATAACACGACGTAGCATCGTGCAGTAGGTATACATAACACGACGTAGCATGGTGCAGTAGGTATACATAACACGACGTAGCATGGTGCAGTAGGTATACATAACACGACGTAGCATGGTGCAGTAGGTATACATAACACGACGTAGCATGGTGCAGTAGGTATACATAACACACCCAAGTTGTAATGATAACTGAATTATAAAGTAATAAAGTTGTTTTATTAATGTCACTATAATTCACTTCAGTAAATTGTAACCAGCTGATAGCTAACGACTCCGCTTGTTTTTGCGATTAAACAGTATGTCACGCTAATCGCACCTGTTATTCAACTAAGCCACGTCACGCGCGATTAAACACTATGCTACCGGGCCTGAATGATTGGTTTTTTAACACAAAAGCACATAAGTGACTACTTTATATCGAGATATTTTCTGAGAAACGCGGACACTTTATTTAATTTGGAAAACTAGTCAGTCAGTATAAGCATAGTATATGGTTACATATAAGTAAGATATAAGTAACCCGACAATGTACACTGGCAACTTGTTACCGTCCGACAACAATCCCCTTACCCTCAGGCTCGACAACAATTTTTTACATAATTAATTTCAATATTTCCTGCGTGGGCCCAGCAACTTGCCGGAACTCTTATTATTTTACCGCCGAAGTATTTTTCTTGTAGTCCCCGAAGCAAAATTAACTTTCCGGTTCCAAAGAAGACGTGACCGAAAGCCTTGTCGAACTAGTTGAGAGTTTCAGGCTCTTGGCTTGTTTAGCGGTTGATAAAAACAAAATTGAAAATGTGAAAAATATTTTACCGGAATTATCTTAGAAGCTTTAAATAACGAATGATGAAAAGATTACGTACGGACGATGAAAAGATAAGAGGTAATACTTAACCTTCTAAGTGGGAAGGATTCACAGTACAGCGCCCTGCATGGCGCGAGCTTATACAGAGGATAATCTCGTTGCAAAATCCCATCATAATATTGTTTTAGCGTTCCGTACCTCAAAATGACAAAACGGAACAATTATAGGTTCTCTTTGTTGTCCGCTTGTCCATCTGTCAAGACTACTCAAGACCCTTTTGCTCGGCCCCCGTATGGGATATCAAGTTGAAACGGATACCTCCTACAGAAGTCTACGGCCACAACAGATTTCTTACCCAATGCAAAAAAAAGGTATTACACTTTACAATTTACAATATTTCATACAAATTTGCTCACCATGAAACCTACAAGGCACTTTTAGTTGACTTAGAAACTTGAAAGAAGTGTTCCCGAGTCTCGACTGTGATATGGAAGTCACAGTTACACTCGGTACACCCGCGTTTTTCCGACTATTATTATGTCCTAATGTGATGGATGGTGAGCCCTTTAATCAAATTTAGTATACATATTCAAATAAAACCTAATTTACGAACATAAACTCATTATTTTTATCGCAATATATGGTTACAAATGGACAAAGTATTTTTATTAAACGAAGACTTTAAATTTCAAGTGAATATTGAACAATAACGCTCAATGAACTTCGTGAACTCCAAATTATTATTTTCAGTTACGAATCAATGCTCCTTTCAGTTTCAATATCTTCGTAGAGAAAGAGAACATTGTGAGGGAAACGTCGAGAAATCGTTAAAAATAAACTTTCAGCTCTGAATTTAAGTTATTTCCATCTTTATCTTTATCTGCGTGCTCCGTAAACAAATATTTTATTTAAATGTTCTGAACGAAATATGAAATTTAGCATTCTTATATACAGAGAGATTTGATCCACAAATTGCGTCATATGAATATTAGTATAAAAGAATAAAAAGAATAAAAATCGTTTATTGACACAAAAGAAAAATAAGGTACAAAAAGTTTTAACAACTTATTAAATACATTTTAAAAGCAATTTAAATACATTATTGATGCCTAAGCTAAGTTTAGTTAAAACTTGTACGATAGACATCAACACCCCTCACGTTAAGCTATAGATTGTGATCAGATATCAAGGCTGTACCTGTTTTAAAAATTAAATTCAACTAATTTAGATAAACGGAAGTTACTCAAAAATATGTTAATTAACATATTTTGACTCATTTTAAATGAGATAAATATGTTAGTAAAATTGTTATGAGGATGTGTTATTAAATAATGTGTTGATGTTGAGTGTAGTGCTTGTATGTAATTTATGTCTGTTGTGTATGTGTAGTGTGCTATAAGATGAAAAACATGATACTTAGATTTGCGAGGCTAGTAAAGCCTCGGTTTCATAGTAACTCAATTTTTGGAGCTATTCAGTCAATTTAATTTTACACTTATAGTAAGTTAAAGGAAACAATTCGATTTCTTTAGTTATCGTGTTATATAATTTATCATAGAGGTAACAAGAAAATCTATGTGAATCTATGTGCTAGCTAATGAAGCTAGTTGCACATTATACAGGATGTTAATTTGGTCAGCAACTTCTGTCACAGGGTACATTATATTCAGGATCCTGACAATGAAAAAAATATAAAAAATAACGTTTTTTTTAAAGTTAATAACTATATTTTGGGGGCGACAAAAAAGTCTAGTGCCGACAGATATGATGAAATTGACTCAGGACTGGCGGAGCGGTGGCGGGGTGAGGAGGGGCACCCGAGTACTACTCGGCGAGTAGGTATAAAATATAGCACAGTATAAAAATACTGTAGTACTAGCAGTCCACGCCGCTATAACTGTTTATGAAGATAATTTAGTACATATAAAAAAGGGCATAACGCCAGGGCCACAGCTTCATGCTTCTGGCGTCGCTTCTTGCTGCGATTCCAGGTGGTTTTTGCGACGGGCTTTGCCCTGCCACCACACCCGTCGGCGCCTTCATGTATAGCGCGCTCGCTCGCTCAAAGCGCTTAACACTAGGTTTTTCCTGTGCGCTCGATCACTATTTCAACTGCCCACCTTTCCGCACACCGCCGCGCCGTCGCGAGAACGCAAGTCACTCAAAGCCGGACAAGACGCGTGAGCGGCGACCCATGGCTGTCTCTATACAACTTCATACATTTGTTCTCTTCGCCGGCGCCGTCACAAGAAGAACCGCTTGGCGCGCCACTCGAAGCCTGAAGCTGTGGCCGAGGGGTAACTCCTTCTTCAAGAGGTATTAATTTTATTATTCTCTTTTTTGAAATAAGGATCATGTATACTTCTTTTTTTGAATAAACTATCTGTAAATATGAAAAAGATATCGATTTTAATCCGAAGCAGTCTTAAATTATCCACTGTGCGGCGACCGCAACACTTAGGTGTGTATATTTGCACGACCAAAAGTTTTCACACAAATTGCAGAACATAATCTCAGTTTGCGAACTCAGACCACATGTAATCCCCAAGTTGTTATTAAAGTTTGCTGTAAAATTTACCATATTTCTCGCAAACAACCCCTTTAGATAACCTCTGATACCGCGGCATCCCTCCAACCAAACTGATATTTTGACTATAGTGCGATCATTGTGAAATTGCAGCGAATCCACAAAAGAAACTTTTTTGTTATTATTAACTTTTTTGTTATTTTGGGGTATGAGATTCACATTATTTAAACATCATGAATTTAACATGAAAATGAAAATTTCATTTATTAGGAGAGCTAAATCCCGCGATGTAATTACAATACACAGGACATACAGAAGATAGTTAAATTATGATTAAATCATACAGAGATTTAACAATTGAGACATCCAATTTTAAATATATAAATAATAAATTAATTTTAGGAAGACTCAGTGGGTGGCGGCCGAGCAGACCAAAACGTACTCGTATATGGCGAGACGATCTGCTCACGTTCTTAGCAGATTGGAACACGCTAGCGCAACGTCCAAATTAGTGGAGCAAGGAAGAAAAAAAAACAATGCGTCGTTACTCTGATAAGAACATTCCCATCTGCACCCAGACTGGTCAAAATTTTCACAACTACGCGTTTATTATAAAATAAACCATCTTTTTTTCCAAACCTGATCATTGTCGACTTCATACACTTCACAAATTAATTATAAATTTTTATCCTGCCAAAAATTATAAGCCTCTGTTACCGCATGGCATATATAGCCACTTCACACTGCTCTAACTACAATCGCCGTGACGTGACACGGAGGTATAAAATCGTCAGGAAAAATAACCGAACTGCTCGACGTAAGGTCGAGACAAGTTATGAAGCTATTAACAGCCTATGTTCTACAGGTTTATGGGCCCTTAACGTATGGATTGTAGGTGTGTGTCTAGTCTACCGCCATGGGAGGGATAGCAAAAACAATACTCATAAGGACACTTGTATTTTTTATTTTTCATGCAATAAAGAAGATCAGAAAGGTTTTGTTAAAGCCATAGCAATGTGGTAGTCTATAATTTTAAAAGAACATCGTCGGGTTAAAATTGTAATATGTGAAGCTTGAACCATTTTAGTATTTAACAGACCTTGTGCTCTTATTTAACAGACCTTGTGCTCTTATTCACTGAAAGAAAACGCTCACAGTTGAGTGAATGAAGAGTAGTTTGAGGTGTGTAATGAACTGTAAGTGCGTGAGGAGTGTAATGAACTGTAAGTGCGTGAGGAATGTAATGAACTGTAAGCTTCAGTCTTAAAACTCTGAATTCACTGGAAAACATAATTACGAGTAGTAAAACAAGAGCCTAATAAAAATTGCCATCATATCTTATTTAATGTCAAAGAATTAATTTTGTTAATTATTGCATTATACAAACAAGTACAACTGTTGTGAAGCCGAAACAATAGTCAATATATGCTTTATATACCTATATATGTATGTGTAAATTGTGTTTACAGAAATAGAATTCAAGTTAAAATTTTCATATGATGAACAATCTTTATACAAAATTTATACTTGCGATTGTCGGCACTTGGTGAAACTTGAAACACATCTTGAATTAAAACACTGGAAGCCTGGAATCATGTGAAATATTTTTAATTAAGATCTTCCCTTGAAAATGGAGTAAAATCCGAAACCGGTTGGGAGTTAACAAAAATAAAGTGAAACTACAGTACAAGTGTTTTAATTCAAGATATGAACAATCTTAATAAATTCATATTAACATACTGCAAACTCATAAATAAAAGTAATTTAAAGATTCCCTTGGACAAATTATTTTTATCTTTCCAGCGACATTCTCAGTATTTAATATAGAGATCAGAACTCAGAGGGGTACAGTTTATTAAATTTACATCGGTTACATTTCTTAAAGATTTACTAGTATGTTGGAGCATAAACGTTTAGTGAGTATCTTTGTTTTTAGCCTTAACCGCTTCCTTGATTAGTTCGCCACTAAGTAATATGGCATGTTCCATCTGATGCATACGGATTTTTTTAGTAACAGATACTGGAAAGAAATATCAATGATAACTCTAAACTACTTACAAAACCGTCTCTAAGAAAACTCTTTGAATTTGATAATATTAACTGCGTAGTGGAACACCTGATGAGATCCTTCTCCAAACCCATTATTTCAGCTGAAATTTGGCCATTTTCAAAATGTCGCCCTACTGCGTTCTCTTCAACAGATATTTCACTATTACCAATTACCATTGACACTAATTTCATCAGAAAAATCCAATATTTCTCGAGACAAATGATTTATTTCTACGACAACGTTGGTCCATACATCATTTTAAGGCTTCAAAGTAAAAAATTCTTTGTTTGAAAAATCAGGTATATTTTGCACTAAAATATTGAACATCTCTAGGATTTTTTTCACTAAATTACCAATTTTGGCTACCCAAATGTCATATAATATGCACAAGTCATATGTATTGAAAAGAGTTTTTTTTTTTTTAATATAATTCAGCTACAGCACTTCGTAGCAATCGCTACGAAAAAAGTTACAAGAAAATATATTTACCAAATCAAAGAGTAGACAAAAGTATGGTGTAGAATATTTTTAATTGAGGCTTTCCTTAAATGTGTAGTGTAAAAATTATCCCGGGTGGAGGTGGGTGAACATTTTGAATGTTTGACGACCCATTCAGGAAAAGAAAAAAAAACTAAAAATATGCCTCTACGTAGCAGGGCCAAAATAAAGTTGCGACCAATATATTAAAATTAATATTACAATTAATTGATAATAAATACTTTTTTCTAGGCATCTCATCAAAAACAACTTGTAAAGTGGCAAACAAAGAGTTGCGATCACTCGACATGCACACGCAATTAGCGGTAATGTTGATGTGGTCACTTCAGGTACCAAAATAATTATGTTTATGTAGTAATAAAAGGATTTTATCTATACCTGCGTAAAGTTTGAAGATAGTGCCTTTTGAAAAAGTCATTAAAAGTGACCAATCAGATCGGTACATTATTGATTATTGACGTATGGGTGAAACCAACTGAAACCAACAATCAATCTCTCAACTGATGCTGGGCCCAGTGGGAACCGAAATATATCATTAGTTCATTTTAATTTTTTTAATAATTTTTTCAACTAAGTAATACCACAATAAAAATCTTCTCAAACAGAAATAAATATTTATTAATAAGAAAATACACGTTGAATTTGAATTTTTTTATGCATATAAGTAAATTTTTAATTACAATATAGAGCTTCTTAAAAGAGCAAAATATTTATTTTCTAAAACTTTTATATCGCACTCTACATCTTGGCTCGGATTAATGTTACAGACTAATGACTAATGACATTTCATTAATGACTTATGACATTTCATTAATGACTAATGACATTTCATTAATATTTCTTCGACGTCAAAATCCATCATTTATCCTTGAGATGCGTGTAACATCACTGTTTTAAGGTTTTATTTTGCTAACGCTCCACATTGGTGTCGTGCAGGAAAAATGAGCTTACGTAGTAGTTCCGCCGCGAGCGACGCGACGCACGCGACACTACCTCACTCACTCACACGCACACAGTGCGTTATCTGCGAATTATCTAGTAACACACGTTGTTGATTCACACAACATCGAGCATCTAGCTCCGAGAAGGAATTGTCATACCGTCCGATTACCCTAACTAATCAGTGTTTTTGCATAGACTTGACTATAAGCATCTCACCGAGGATTCTCTATTTCTATCACGTTATGTGGTATGCAGAAAGGGACAGCCTATCACTTTTTTTTACTGGCTTGATTATTAATAATTGGAGACCATTGGCTGAACTTTTCAGAGATGGGAATATTATTTTTCATCGAAATCTAATCGAAAAGAGGCGAAGGGTTCCTCGATAAGTGCGAGCAAAATGGGTTATTCCGGCACACTTTATAACAATGACGAAATGACTTTTGAATTTAAAACACTATTTAATTAAAAATTTTGAACGCAATTCGTTTCGATAAAGTCCTGGGCGGTAATGAAAAAGTGAGCCTGCCGACGCGGCATTATTGGTTAACCAAATAATAAAAAAATACGCCGGTATTTCTTATTCGTTTTTTTATTACTTTTTATCAAAATATTACAGACAATTTTAATTTGATTCACACAAATTGAATAAATGATTCAATTTGTGTGAATCAAATAAAAATTCTAGCAGTGAAAGTGAAATATTAACACCAGTAAGTACAATATTAAACGCAAAATCTGTCATAAACAATTTACTTCCAAACAAATCGAAAAAAAAAATATCTAAAAGCCTTTGAAAATTTTATTACATGGAAAAATTTAAAAGAAGCAAAGTTATTTACAGAAACTGTATTTTTAGCATATTTTCAACATTAAGTGAAGACCAAACAACCTTCTACTCTATGGAGTATATATTTGATGTTAAAAACCACGGCTTATACCAAAAACAACGTTCAGATTGAGATATACTCCAAATTAATTGAATATCTAAAGAAAATTTCTGAAGGCCACAAATCAAAGAAATCAAAAGTGCTTACCAGCCAAAATGTAGAGATTTTCCTGAATGTGGCGCCTGATAACGATTTTCTCGCTATAAAAGTAAGTATTTATTGGACAAATTTATTGACGTACGTCAATAGATAAATTGCACCAACTCTGTGTACAACTTACATAATCGAAGTTGAGTGCCTGTTTAAAATGTGAGTTACCAATGCTGAGTACTAACTAATATCAACATAATTAATTCATATTCTTCATAGGTGGCCCTAATTTTTGTAATCCACGGAGCATGTCCAGGACATGTGGAAAATTACTCAGATCAGCTTCTATTGGCTAATTTGACGAACACCAAAACAATAATTGACGGCTCGTTCACCATTCGTGGACAATATAAAAATACCGTGGACAAATTCCAAAAATTGCGCTCTTCTGACATTAAAACGAATAAATTTTTTATCCGTTATCAAAACGGAAAATGTTTGCAACATATTGGGAAAAATAAAATCTCCAAGATGGCAGAAGTAATAGAAAATTAATTGAAGCTGCCAGATTCTCATCTTTATACAGGACAATGTTTTCGCCGGACTTCTGCGACTCTTTTAGCAGATTCAGGAGCAGATTTAACCACCGTGAAGCGTCATTCTGGATGGAAATCCAGTGGTGACGCGGAAGGATATATCGAGGACTGAATCGAAAATAAAGCAAAAATTAGTAAGCGCGTAGTTGAAAGTATTAAATTACGGCCTCGCTCAGTTGATCCACCTATTCAACCTTTGTCGCCGCGCCCATCCACTTCAAAACAGAGTGAAATGTCACCATGATCATCAACCAGAGTCTGAAGTTATTACGAATATCCAAGTGATAAATAAGTCAACGACATTTTCTGTGATATGTTAGTTGCGCTTCATCTTTATTTACATGAATTTTTACATCCCTAAAGCTAAATTTTTTGATAGTGTGATTTGCTGACTTCACATTGGCAGAAATCGGTGGCAATGAGCAATTCACTGGCGACAAAAAAAATAGTGTCATTGCACCTCTTTATCGGTAGTTTTCCCCTCACAAAGACTCAAGACGTGGTAGAACACCCTAGCTACAGTATAGCCACAGGAAGATGTTTTTACTGTTTATGATACAAATTATACATAATACTAGACCGCCTCCGTGGCCTGTGGTTCGACGACTCGACCACCGATCTGGAGTTTGTGCTGGATTTAAACCCCGTAGAAGTACATTTGTATTATTTTTGCATGACTCTGAAGACACAGGTTCATATTTGAGCTCGCAGTACAGTGGCAGGTCTCATTAACCATCACGTTGGGACAACATTTTTCTGATGTTAGAAAATATTAAATACTTAACTATTTTAGTCCGAAAAGGATCTGCCCGCGTTCAGCGACAACCAGACATCCACACCGTCCCTGTCTCACTAAATATATATGGCGTCCGGCGTATCCTAGAATTGGGCATATCATGATCTGCCCAGACATATCGTATTTCTGTTAAAACTAGGCAGGTCGTCTCGCTCCGCTCCGCTTCGCTCGGCTCCCTAAATGTAAACCTAACACGCTCGGATACATAATTTCAACCGATACCTGAAGAGCAAAAACACAGAAAGTGATCTCGAGAAACATCTGATTTCTGTCAAGGGAATAGATAATGTACCGGGAAAACGTATCAAACACTTAGACTAACTTGCTTCCCGGTAAATGTGGAAAATCTCCGGGGAACTCGCAAAGTTACTTACATGTCTACTTGCTCACTTGGTTTGGAGTGATTTCTTGTTGCTGTCACCATGTGGTGGAGAATAGTTTTACAGAGAATTTTATTGCTTAACAATATACATATATGTCACAGTAAAATTGTGAAATCTGGAAGTTTATAAAAAAATCTAGGTTTTTGTTAGTTTTTAAGCTACCTAACAAAACTTACCATTTCCTTACCAATCTTCTTAGGTTTAATGTAGTGATCCTACCCTGACAATCTTTCGGTGGCATGTGTATAATCATGTATACCTATATCTACAACGGTTTTCACATTTTCAGAGTGGTAATTTTGTATTAATTACACAATGTTTTTTTTTTGCGATTTTCGCCAGTGTACTAAATTTCAAATCAATCGAATCACTGTCACTCCAAGCGAAAAATCGCGCAGTGCAAAAGCGAAAAAAGTTGGTTTTATGTTTTTATTAAATAATCTAAAATAGCTAGCAAAATTCCCAAAATCAAAAATCTAGATATTGTTGAAACCCATCTAATAAAATATGTTTGAGTTCTGTACTATAGCTGCTACTCGTTAAATGAGGAGAAAAAGTGTGTTAGAAGACCTCATTTCAACAATTATTTATACCGAGGAAAGTTTATGTTTTCAAAAACTAAATCCCTAGATTATATAGTCAAAAGTCAGTTTTGTACCTAAAATTCAAAATTCAAATAGTTTATTTTGCAAAGCAGGTATAGATATATACACTTTTTACACGTCAAATTTAATCTAATAAAGAAAATATATGTAATAAAATAATAAATGTACATGAACTAAATTAAAGGTTTATTTAATTTATGTAGCAATATATTTACGATTAAAATGATAGGTAAAATATATATTATACAAGGTAAAATCCAATCAGCCGCCCGAACCCATACCGGAGACCCGGCCAGGGACCAGGAACAAGGTTCAATGATCACCAACCGAACCCCCAGCACGAATCCAGGCGGCCGACCAAATCCCATGCCTACCTCCGCCCATTCGATTAGTCTTGCTAAGAAGAAGGGCAAGAAACTTAGCAAGATCATGTCTTTTTTTTTCAACATGAAACTTATACTATACAATATATGATTTATATCTACTTTAACCAAGGGATAAGAAAATACAAGACAGCAGGAATTCAGGTTAAAAAGCCCGTAGAACCTTCCAGGACACGCTTTGGAAACTTGGAAAGAGCCCCTAAGCTAACAACAGCCTTTGCACAGGGATTCCGTTATTTTCTTGCACCATTTTTCCTATCGAAACTAGTTAAAGAATCATTTTCCTACTCAAACGATAGGAAACGCAAAGAGATTGTCAAAAATTGGCTTCAGGATAAGGACTATGAATAGGTCGAAAATCTTCTAAAAGTTCTATCTTAGAATTGTCTCAGTTTCAGTACTACTTATGCTATTTATATGAATGTATACATTTTACACTTCCTCACACACCTCACCTCAGACACCCTCACACATTCTCTCTCACATACACAAACACGCCCTCAAACAGAATTGTATGTTTATGTTACTATTGTACTAGTTATTAATGCATGTTTTTATAAATTTTAATTTTAATTGTTAATTTGAAAAAATAACTTCTTCATTTAAACTATCTTACCTTTATCTACCCCAAATGCCATATGGATCGCATTTAATTAACTATCACTCTGCAGGACGGTCTTGCAGGCCAGCGCAGGTGATAGTGATCACAACAATAATTTATTTGTGTTAATATGATAGTAGGTGTGCTTAAGGTCATATTAGTTATTTTATTTATATAGAACACTTACTACTATTGTTATATTTCCTATTAAATTAAAATGTATTTTTAAACCAAATGCATATACCAGAAACTGATTATAATTTTCCGTGTATTTCATGAAATACACAGAAAAGAAACACCCGTATTTTTTTCGCATATCGCTTTAAAGTTATAACGCCAGCACACACGAACTAACAAACAAAAGTTTTACTAAAACAATTTTCCGCTTTTTGACGGAATCCTCAAAATTGATTTTGAATTAAATGCAATTTTGGGAAAGATTTCCAGCTGATATCGAAAATTATACTTTTTCAAGAAAATGTAGACAACACCTATACGAGTAGATATCTAAAAATCCTGTTTTTAGTTTCAACAAGTGCCAACAATGCTTTTTGAAAATGAAAATTTAAAATAAGTCGATGTAGGCTAGATATAAAATTCACTCAAATGATAAATAAAACTTAATGGAATATACATCTATCCAGTTGCTAACACGCAAATACATATAGGTCTAAATCACAGCTATCCTAGGTTGATACCACATGGGCACAAGAAGCGCTACGGGTCAAAATTAATTACAAATCGACTAATTAATTTACATAGACACAAATGTTCATACATGGCTTTGTCGCATACTGTCATCAATTGTCGACTGCCTCGAGCAATGTGAGGCATGTCACCGTAATGGACAACAGGGCAAAGTAAGCAATCGAGCTAAGATTTGCACAGCTGGACAAAGCAAGAAAACAGATGCCAAAGATGTGAGTGCACTATCAGGTATTGTTGCGCCGTATCACTTTTCGCAAATGATGATGGAAAAATATGGATGAAATTTTTTTCGGAATTTTCTCCAATAGGCTCCATAGCGTTATACCATGATAAACCCATTTTATTTGACAGACGCTTTAATTTACAAAATATGACCTCAATAAAACCGTCATCAAGTATTTTCGGTATGTTTTCTAGGAACTCAGTGTAATTCTGCTCGTACATGTCTTTTCGCCCAGTCGACCCAGCCGTTGTTTAGTTTAATGACATCGTCTTTGTACTTTGTAATGTACTTTGTTATGTACTTTGAGCACCAATTGGACCCAAACCTTAACGTGCCTTCCGAATGCGCAGACCGAACACAAATTTTCCCCTGTTAAGGAATTTGAACCCGCGACCTCCGAGTTAGTGATCGTGTTCCAGAACCACTCAACCACAGACGTCAAAAATCGTAGTTTAGATTTACGCGAAAACCTCGCGACAGTTTCAGGCTAGTAGTACGCTCAGGAAGCAAAACGTAGATTACCCAATTTATTCAAATACGAATACATAAGTAGGTACCTACCCACACCCACACAGGTGTAGATATATGTACACGGTGGACACACATAGCTTGCAGCTGTAGGTATAGGTTATACAAATTAATGTATATTTGGGCGACGCGGAGGGTGAATTATTGGTTTTCATTTAGATACGGTATGTTCGGAGGGAAAAATGTGTCGTGATCGTGCCGGTGTGATTTAGGAATGTTTGATGATTTCATTTTGTGAATTCTTTTTTATCGTTTCAGTGGCTATAAATTTTCTTTTATTTATTTATCTGATTGACCGTGAGGTGGTGGGAAGTCAGATTTGTTACGCTTACCGATTGTGTTAGTGACAGTAAGATTAAGATTATATATTTTATAGTGAATTGCATCGGTTTTGTATACTTTAATATTATTAGAGTGTCTTGTAATATTGTCTATACTTTCAGTACTTCATACAAATTCTCTATTCCCTATATAGCACATTATAGCTTTATAGTAGGAGGCTGGTTAAACCACCTCTAAACATGGAGGCAGCATCAATTTTAATTATTAAATAAGTAGTCTTAAAAGATTATCAAAAACTGCATTGCAAATGTACCAAATCTTTATTTGCTACGGCGTAGCAGGAAAGCTCCATAGTTTCCTTCTTCGTAGACTTGCTACGTCCCGTAGCCGCGTAGCAGCATCGGTATTAGTACTACTGACGGTTTCACTCATATCAGGCGGTTCAGTGGTTGGATTACGACCTTATTCTAACGAGTTCACGGTATCAAATCCATCCATCTCAATTTCACAATCCCGTCTATATCTTTGTGAAGTTCTTTAGCTGTTTATTACCAATTAGTAGTAGTTCGTTAGTAAAGAGGAGATATGACTTGAAAACATTACTCTAGAAAAAATAGAACTTGTTTTCCCGTATTCCTAACAATCCAATCAAAATTGCTATCTGAGCGAGCAGATATTTTGAGGCATTTCTGAGTATTAACATTGTGAAATGAAAGTCACAGTTTACAATCGTACACCCACATTTCACCGTCAATTTATTACGTCACAACGTGACGCGGTGAACTTTATCACCGTACTTCGGGCACAAACTGGAGCCACAGCTCAACATGCTTTCCAAAGAACAGACCAAACACAAATATGCTCCTACGGGATTGGAACCCTCGCCCTCCAGATCAGTAGTCGAGTAGTCTAACAACTAGACCAAAGAGGTGGTACATAAAGTCGCTATATTCCTTTATTGTCATCAAATAACTTTGAATTAATATGAATATGAAAAATACGATCCCCTCTCCTCCCCTCATCAGTTTCTTCAGACCTCCGGACGATCTAAGCGATAGACTTACATAAATCATGAACAACTGATAGATTAATCGTTCATCTCCCGGCGACGTGACGTTTATGAACGCACCTCCCGCTGATATTAGTTTCTGAACGCACCCGACTGATGTATGATCGGCAAGCCTTAGACGAATAAACCAGTGGCAAGCCCACTAAATACGTAATAAATAACATATGTTGTTGTAACATTAGGTTTTGAGCATGTTTTCTGCTGAAATGTTGAAATTTTATCTTAATTTTGTATGTTAATTACACACATTTTGTATGCTATTCGACGAGTAGAATAATCACGATATCTTTTCAAGCTAAAATACACAAAAAGTTTTCAATTATAATTTATAATATTGTATTATTTACATAAAAATAGAAAGCTTACAAAAGGAAAAAAAATCATAACTTTTTTCAAAAATGATACATATTTTTGTTTTCAATGATAAATAATAATTAAAAGCTACATACGTTTATGTAATTAAATATTGTCACAACAGTCCGTGAATCTCTCATATGTGTAGTTGGCAGTGCTTCTTTGTTTAAAAATGAAATAAATACCATATACCTGAATTGACTAAAACCAAATTCACTTAAATTTTATATGTATGAAAAAGTTTTCGTTTTAATATCAAAATCGATACATTAATTTTTAAAACCAATTCAGTTCAGTACATTTCTATGCTGCTAGTAATATGTTCATACTTACTCGTTATTTTAACGTCCATTCCTTGTATCGGTTATATTGGTAAAGTAGTAATAAAGAACTGTGTGACAAAATTAATTGCTAATCATGAAAAAAACATAACAATTTATAAATATTATAGTTGCTTTTACTCCTTGCTTCAACTATATTTGACAAAAAACACAATATGTCCCCAGTTTACGAGGTTCCTTCGCCCATGCGTGCTCTGTCACAACTAATTTATATCCAAATCAAATACACAACTTTATTACACATGTTCACTACATAAGTACACAAGTATGTATATGTATATGATGAACAAACTGTGTATTGATGATGAAGTGTCATGCAATCCGCCTAAGGTGGGGTCTTCATTAGCGTTCCGTATTAAAGGCGGAACCATAAATCATGCTCATCACGAAGTCTTAGGGACCGTGAATATAAACGTGTGAGTCGCACACACACACACACACACACACACACACAGCGACAAATGTCTGCGATACATTTTTAATTTAATTTGTTTTGGACTGTGATATTGAAAGTTAAACTAACTTTAGCTACAAAAGTACTTAAAAGTTTTATACAGAAGTGAACTTTGTCAAGTAGTTTACGATAGCTTAGTCGATTGGACGTGACTTTCTATCTTGAGAAGCTTGTTCAACTCCTTCCGGTCCAGCCTGCACCAACGAGGCTTTTGAATTTTTCAGACGCACATCGAGGCTAGGGCTCAAAAGATCCACACAAAAGAAACACAAGTGTAATATCTGCGAACAACATGTGGAAGCAACTATTTACATTAACACTGGTGTTAAAGCTTAACGAAAACATATAGGGAAATGTTAACTTAGTTATTATCTAAGGATTTAAACGCATTTATTGCGTTGCAATACATATACAGAGTGGATTTTAGTTGCTGAAAAGCTAAAAACTAGAAGACTGTACTCGTCTCAACATTATTACAGTGCATTACAAACCAGAAAAGATCAATTTTTCACACCCCTCTACTAGCTCTCACAAATTATACAAGAAATATATATATAATACTTAGTCTTGATTATTATAACAAACATTGACCTCTTTTGTAATAGTATAACAATATTAAAATTGTCAATATTAAAGCAAAGTCGTCCCTCAATGCTAACACTCAAAGTGCAGACACTCACCTATTATATAGCATATCATCCTAAGAGTGTTTGTTGCACGCGCTGGAGCACCCCGCTAAGCCTGATGAAGGTCATTCTAAGTTTGATCGAAACGTCGAGTTTTTCACGTAAATTCAAAGTGATATAAGTATATAAGGTCAAATAATATTAGTTGGCGAAACTTAAAACATTTATTTATTTGTTAAAAACAAAACTTAAGTCTATCTTTACAGGTATAACCTAATGCGAAAGATAAGCTAACCATATTTATAACAAATTGACATCCTAACTAACAAACCAAAAAAAAACATAGAATCTTGAAATTAAATAATACAATAGCATAATATATACAAAGATGCCTTTATGAACTCGCTTTGAGAGCAACTAATTAAATCTATTTGTTCCGCTACGACGTTGAGCGTGTGTGTCGCACGTGTGATTGGTGCCCGCTGCAGAAGGCAGGTACGCGCACGCTGCTGTGCCAGCAACGGTGGCCTGTGTCTGCGCGACACTCTCTCGTTCGGCACGAATAACCGCAGTTCCTGCAGGACAGCAGGGTTGTGCACCTTACCTCTAAGCACCTTAAACAGATATGTTGCCAGTGACAACTCTCTCCTCACCTCCAGTTTGCTATATCCTACCTTAGATAGTAAAGTACTAGTCTATATGAACAACTGTTTGTATGGGAGCTAAGCGAAATTCGTAACTTTTTTTTTCTTCCTCCCATACAAATTGCCCCGATCAGCTGACTGGTCCAGTATGGAAAGGTGAAAACAAATTTCAAGAATTTCGCTTAGCTTCCATACAAACAATTGTTCATATAGACTAATACTACCTATGTTTTGAGTTTCGCCAGCTAATATTATTGAACCTTATATTATATTTTCTAATTAGTTACAAGAACTTTGTGCAAGCGGCCCTAAAAATAAGTTTCTAGAACCGGCCACTCAACACTCTCAGACTAATAAAACTACGAGTCATACTACTATGATTATACTATATTTTTATTATGTTTCAAACTTTGATTTTCTTTAGAGTACATGTCGCACATGTGACTGACTTCTGTTTTATTTATTGTTTAAGTGCGAAGTACATATTTAATGGCGCCATTACATAGTTTTACGAGTGTACGTAATTAATTAGTATTTGACACAGTATGGTTACTGCTGCAGAGATGATTTTTTCATTGCCACATAATTATTATAATTTTATTACGATAATTTTCAAAATTTCAGCTCTTGTTTGCTTGTTTGAATATTTAATGCATTCTTTTTATCTAAAGCGATCGTTAAACAGTAATAACCTATTTATCTGATAAATTAGAAACTATACAACGTGTAACAGAAAGGTGTAACCATATTTGAAAAGCTTATTGAGTCAATAATATAGAACAACTTTTACTATGGAGCCAACCTCGAAATCTCAAAAAAAAACTACCCTTCCTTACATTTCGGCCGAGCGGCATTGCATTTTTCTATGAAACAATTTTTTTTATTCGAAATACAGGCTTTGTTCCATAGTAAAAGTTGTTCTATATCATTGACTGAACAAGCTCTTCAAATATGGTTACACATTTCTGTTACCGTTGTATATTAAAACTAATTTCGACAACTATGAGTACCTATATATTTCTTCGATGAAATATATATAGCTTGACAGATAAGTAAAAAACATTATTTTTACTAAAATTAACATTTTAACAACTAGAAAATGTTATCTTCGACGCGATCTTATTTTCGACGTTTTATCAGACGTTACCATTTATACGTTGTTTACTGTTAAGTTTTTAGAGGATGCAATGATAACG
Organism: Ypsolopha sequella; assembly: GCA_934047225.1. Taxonomy (NCBI): domain Eukaryota; kingdom Metazoa; phylum Arthropoda; class Insecta; order Lepidoptera; family Ypsolophidae; genus Ypsolopha; species Ypsolopha sequella. Next base: position 1,152,430 of record OW204002.1, on the reverse strand, counting down.
GCACTTTGAACAAAAGATTTAGCCAAACACTCCCTTTGTTTGATGGATAACAATGGATATAATGCTCATAGATGTGATATCTTGTCTCAGGTTTGCTTTATGCAATCGCAACCAACCACCTACCAAAAAATCTCCGATCTCCAATCAATCCCCAGTCGGGCTTGCACCAATGAAATTTATGGAACTTATGTGTAAAGTAATAATAACACTTACCAATTGAAGGAAAACATCGTGAGGAAACCATTATATATGTATGTTTAAGGTGTTTTTAGTAGTAATATTTATTTATAGGTTTATTTTATTTTTGTATTGTTTTACACTTTTTTTATTGTTATTTCCATATTTAAAGTAAGTTTAAATGTGTCCAAAAAAAGGAGAGGTTAACTAGCCCATGACTCTCCTGTCCCTGCTTAGTGACCAGGTTGTGCACGTACAGACTCCCCTAGCCCTGCTTAGTGACCAGGTTGTGCACGTACAGACTCCCCTGTCCCTGCTTAGTGACCAGGTTGTGCACGTACAGACTCCCCTGGCCCTGCTTAGTGACCAGGTTGCGCACGTACAGACTCCCCTGTCCCTGCTTAGTGACCAGGTTGTGCACGTACAGACTCCCCTGTCCCTGCTTAGTGACCAGGTTGTGCACGCACAGACTCCCCTGTCCCTGCTTAGTGACCAGGTTGTTCACGTACATACTCCCCTGGCCCTGCTTAGTGACCAGGTTGTCCACGTACAGACTCCCCTGTCCCTGCTTAGTGACCAGGTTGTGCACGTACAGACTCCCCTGTCCCTGCTTAGTGACCAGGTTGTGCACCCGGTTGTGCACGTACAGACTCCCCTGTCCCTGCTTAGTGACCAGGTTGTGCACGTACAGACTCCCCTGTCCCTGCTTAGTGACCAGGTTGTGCACGTACAGACTCCCCTGTCCCTGCTTAGTGACCAGGTTGTGCACGTACAGACTCCCCTGTCACTGCTTAGTGACCCGGTTGTGCACGTACATACTCCCCTGTCCCTGCTTAGTGACCAGGTTGTGCACGTACAGACTCCCCTGTCCCTGCTTAGTGACCAGGTTGTGCACGTACAGACTCCCCTGTCCCTGCTTAGTGACCAGGTTGTGCACGTACAGACTCCCCTGTCCCTGCTTAGTGACCAGGTTGTGCACGTACAGACTCCCCTGTCCCTGCTTAGTGACCAGGTTGTGCACGTACAGACTATGGAAGGACATTTTAATAATTAACCTAATGACGTACATGTACGTATCTCCGCCACATGCGGCCGAGATGCTGCCTGTGACGTCACTGTTCTCGTTAAAGTCTATCGTGTCGAGGAGCTTTGATTTACAATATTCACTAATTGCTATAATATGTTAGTACATACGAATGGGATTCTAGTTTATTGACGGCGGCTTATTACCTAGATAAGGCTTTTGTTTAGTCCGGAACTGATTCCGGCTGATTACCGGATAAAAATATTACCTATGCAGGGTGCTGATTTAGTCAGCAACATCCGTCACAAGGTAGGGTATGTTCACGAAGCTTATTCCAAAAAACGGCATACAAAAAAGTAATGGAGAAAGTATTGAAGAAACTGAAGAAACAAAATTTCTGGGCATAACAATGGACGGTTTTTTAACATGGCTTCCCCACATAGAAAAAATGTGTTCAAAAATTAATAGTTTTGTATATGTTCTATATCGTTTACAACGAACTTCAGATACCAAAACTGCACTCCTTGCTTATCACGGATATGTTATGTCACTGCTACGATACGGACTTATTCTTTGGGGAAATGCGAGAGAAATAAATAGAGCTTTTATAGTACAGAAAAAAAGTATACGCGCAATTTTCAATTTGGAACCCACTGTGTCATGTAAACCATATTTTATAAGAAACAAACTGCTGTCCCTGCCAAGTCTATATATTTATGAAATGGCATGTTTCACGAAATCACATACAAATTTATTCCTAAAGTATAGTGATAGATACAATTTTAATACTAGATACCCAAACAAACTAATAACTCCAAAATACAGAACGGAATTTTGCCAAAGAACCACATATTTTATGCAAATAAAGATTTTTAATAAGTTACCAGACAGTCTCAAAGAAAAGCCCTACAATTTATTTAAGAAACTGTTATTTAATTATTTAACACAGCAATGTTTCTATGACATTAAAGATTTTTTGAATTTAAGTACTGTTGTAATATAGCAAATTTATAGTTACTTAGAAATTAGTGATGTTATTATAGAAACTTTATGAATAGATATTATAAAATGTATACCTAATCTAAAATTTGCATGCCTGAATAAGGTAAACTGTGCTGAACAAATTTTGTGTACCTCACCATCTTTATGTATACCACAATTTATGCAAATAAATTTTTTCTTTTCTTTCTTTCTTTCTTTCTACCACATAAAAAAAAAGATTTGCCCTTTTTTATTTGTATCAAAATTACTTTGTTAAATGCTCACAGCGGTGCTGGTGCACCCACACATATACATTCCCGTTAGGTATATACCAACATAAATATCACCATCATGTTGAAAGTCGATCCCTATAGTTCCAAAATAATTAATAAAAACACCTCAAAATCGTGAATTTCCTGAGCGGCCCGTTCCCACTGTGCAGGATAGACAAGTACAAAATGATAGCGTTGGAGCAGGACACATTTCTCTGAATACACTCACCTTAAAGCAAAATTCCTATAAATTATCGTTATATTTAGCTGTTTATCTTATTTGTGTTTCCTTGACATACATTCGTTGTTTATTACTCCACAACGGTTTTTTTTCCAATAACGTTATTGATTAAGCTCAATTTTCTGGCCCCAATTCGATATCGTAGGCATTGTAAAACTTTCCTCTTGCCTACAGTAAGAACTAACTATAAACAAAGTTCTTATATTTGGCTTAAAGCTTTTAATTGTTTATCTCAAAATGTTAATGTTATGGATTTATTCCATAGCAGTATCACTTCGGTGAGACGTCTTCTTACTAACACATTCTTTGAATAAGAGCTATTTCTTGTGTAATTAAACTCCTTTTAATCTGTTTATAACTTGTCATGGTTTGATTAAGTATTATTTAGTCTAACACCATCTGCGGAAACTTTAAATGTCTAGCTAGAGTTAATTTAAGTTTTTTACTATTGTTATTAAAACAGTCGCTAGTTTTCCAAAATAAGTAATAAATAAATAAATAAATTTCTAGTTAACCCAAATTATTCTATATACTGCAAAATCTTTATCCCGCTTAGTTGATTAACAACCAAACAAACCAAAACTATGATACAAAGTAAATTGCTATGTTTGCGATTTATCCATCGCAAGGAGATATAAATGAACATTATATCCTTGCATCCCGGTTCAGAGTTCCTCACATCCATATCTACTTTCTTTTCTGCGTTTCTATAATATAATGAAATAACGACAATCAAAAAAAAAATTTGGTTTATAACATTTGTGGGATGGGATGGCAACGGGACAGAAGAGGACTTACATTTATACCACCAAATTCAGAGACTATGACACAAAACGACACCCAAATTTATAATGAGTACTTTAAAATAAATGTTTTTTTCTCTTCATCTATGTTTTAAAGTTTTAAGTAGTCTTGTCTTAACACAATTTCAGGTCGTTTAACTATGGATCAGTGATCGATCACTTAACACAGAGTGCCCTTATATGTACTATAATACATATATTTACATGATGATCACTTACCGAGTTGCTTGCATGAATTGGACTGCATAAGTCACTGAAATCGAGAAAAGTAATAAAAATAGGTAGATACTTGATTGATTTTCTAATTACAACTTATATTCACACCTATTGCGCGATAGGCAGGGACCACAAATCTCCATCTGCTACGATCTTGACGCACCTATTTCACTTTCATATCCATCAATTAAGTCAATAAATTGAGCAATTTTCTCATTACAACCAGTAATGAGTTCTAATAATAGGAGCACCAAAGCAATGGATTTCACTCAAACCATGGTATATAATTACGTCACACATACACAAACACGGGTGCGATGTCGCCGCGCGACAGTCGCATCTGTCACTGCGACTAATTACTGTCGCTTATTAGTTATTAGTCGCAGTCGCGAGTCGCGCCGGTATCACGTGTAAGACTACGTACAGACAGAGAGACTTAGATAAGTTATTGTTATAAGTATTTTATACTCTTTTTATATGAGTTTTAAATATACATAATACATACGTGGTAGAGTTGATGCCGGGCTCGACTGTGGAGGTACTACCATCTTACCCGAAGTTTTTCGAGGGAGATTAAGAGGACAGCTCTCAAACAGGCTTACAACCAGGTGGCCAACCATGGCGATTCATTGATGTCATTATATCTATCCCCAATGCCCAGCCCTTATATAAAACAGAGGTGACAGGCAGCGGTGTCACTGGTGCGAGTGTTCCGGCACCGCGCTCTCCAACCCGCCTGCCCACCGTGTGTGAGTACGGGCATTTCTTACAGGAGGATTTGTCATATATAATGCTGCGTGTTTGAACTTTTATCATTATGACCCATAGGAAAATGTACAGGGTAGAACGAGTATTAAATAGGAATATAACGAATATAAACCGTAGTCATTACTACGCCGTAGCAAATATTGTAATAATTTGTATAATTGTGCTACGCTACAGGCTATCCAAACTATCAAATCTCTAAAATTGTATTTGGCAAAAAAATCTATAAAATACAGAAAAAAATTACTCGTCCATAATTTTACGTTGAAGTTTTTATCGCTATTTTGAAGTTGTATTTCCCTTGCACAAGATTTTTTAGGGTTTTTATTTTTTAAAGATTTGAAATTTGGCATAATAATAGCATTAATTAGCCCACGTAACAAGGTGTAAAAATAATTGTCCAATATATTTCCAAAACTGGCCCATTACCGGAAAACGGTAAATTACCTAAAAAAGGTAAATTAAAAAATACAATATGGGTATCAAACTGTAGGAATGAAAAATTTCAAATGAAAAATCCATAGATTTAATAAATAAGGTCTTTCAATTTAAATGGATAGTAATTCAGGAGGTGATTCAGTATCGTTAATACATCACATTCCACTGTAATGTACTTTTTTTTGCGCGAACTTTTTTTTCACTTCTTAGTAGAAAATGGTCCGATCAGCTGACTCAGTGTGTATGGACAAGTGAAGAAAAAGTTTGCGCAAAAAAAAGTACTTTGCAGTGAAATGTGATGTATTAACGATTCTGAATCACCTCCTAAATTACTTTCCATTTAAATTGAAAGACCTTATATACTAATCTATGCTCAAATCCCATACAGGTGTGTGTTTGGTCTATGCTGACTGTACAGCCAAAGCGGGTAGACATTTTGAATCCCGAGGTCTTTAGACAGAGGTTATGTTAGTGTCTCAGTCTGTACTTACATCGCAGACACGTGTGCCGAGAGCTAAAACAGAAAAACTACGTCATACTGCGTTGACGTATAGCAGTCATTACTCCACTTTTATTTATACTCACGCCAACCGTTCTAGGAGCTGACTAGGTGACGATGTACGAGACAAAAGGGGGATCTTTGTGGTACATTTATTGTTCATAAAAATACCATGATTTAAGTTTATGGAGTCGTTAGTTTACACATTTTAATGAGGTTTTAAAACCATTTTAGGGCGATATAAAACGTGTGAGCTATACAGGGTGTTATTGAATTCCTATCTTTAATTGAAACCACATACTGGAAAAAATTTCCAAGGAAATATAGGTGCAAAAATGAAAAAAAATACCCAAATATTCCGCCCAAATGCGAGTTGGACTGGCGCACAAAGGGTTCCGTAATCCGTACCACCACACAATACGGATATGGAACTCTAAAAACATTATGGTAAATAAATTCCATTTGCTTTTTGAATTAAAATTCCACTTGCAGTTATGTAGACCAACTTCACTTGACACTTACGATCTATTAAAATCCATTAAATAATTAATCTATTAAAGAGTCTAAATAATTTGGTCTACTTAACCTCCTAAATAATTAAATATTTGTAATTTTTACGTTTTTTTCTACGTGTATGATATAAGACCTACATGTAAACAAAATTTCAAGTTTCTAAGTCAACTGGAAGATCTCTATTATAGGTGTTCATGGTGAGCAAATTTGTATGAAATTGATTATGTAAAGTGCAATAACTTTTTTTGCGTCGAGGTAGAAGCCTGATTTTTTTATAGCACCATGCGGCCGTAGACTCCTGGAGGAGATATCAGATTCAACTTGATATCTTATACGGGGCTCGAGCAAAAGAGTTGTGACAGACAGATAGACAGACAAACGGACAACAAAGGAAGCCTATAAGGGTTCCACTTTTTAATTTTGAGGTACGGAACCCTTAAAATTGGTCTTGCTCATACAATAGTACCTATTAGATCCTTACATATGAAATTGGTGTTTTGTACGGAGAATTTGACGGAAACTCAATTTTCAGTACTATCATTTTTGTACTTTTAGGAATGCCAAATCCAAATTTTATAATTTATTTTGTGTATGAGACAACATTTAGATAATAGCAACAATAATTTCATTTTTGAAATGTCTTTAAAAAGTAATTAACACGAATCCTATCATGGAAATGAATGGCACTTAGGACGAACTGTTGTTGTAGATTTAATTTTATTTATCAAACGGAAAATTAAAACAAAATTTTAAAAATGGTTTTAAAATAAAAACGAAGGATTAAAACATTGAAATCAACTTTCAAACAAAAAATAATTATTGGAAATAGCTATTGAATTATTGCAATTATGAATATGTAAGAAAATTTTACCAATTTCATAGGTAAGGACCTTTAGAACATGTACCAATAAGCACCCAATATTTATAAATTATATAAGTCACAATTATTTTTCATCTAATCATCGGGTTGGTTTCCCTAGGAAAGTTGCTCAGGGCGGCTATTCTCGCAACATTTTCCACACGCGTTACTTTATAGTACGACGATGTCGTGTGATGATAATTTTACTAAGTAAAACTCTTTCAAATGCATGTAAAATATCTAATGAATATTATTAACTAATTACGCAAATTTTATTTATTAAAAATAATGTTTGTTGACGAAAGGGCTCCCGCTTTAGAAAAAATATTATTTTTGCTTGCTAGAATAAATATTGAAAATATTGAAAATCTGTTAAAGTAAATGTCTAGAAATAGCAATAAACTATCTTTACATAGCAAAGTTTTCAGAAACAGTTTTTTTTATAGCTAGGATTTTATCTTATACCAAAAGCGGCCGTTATTAGCAAAGGTTAAAATTTTAGCTCATCGAAGACGTTGTCTATGAAAACAATGCTATTTGAAAATAGTAGTTCCTTGCTATTTCTGGACATTTACTTGAGCAAATTTTCAATATTTATCCTAGCAAATAAAAAATGATTTTTTTTTCTATAGTGGCAGCACTTTTGCATGTTGTAACGCCTTAAAGTCATAAATAGTCTAAATTATGTGTTAGATCAAATAAAGGAAAAAAAACGTAAAGTGCGACACTGACCCGAAAAGATGTCACGATATGTAAAAACAAACTCATTGACTGCTGAACCCCAAAACAATTTAACTGCCAAGAAGTTAAACCGTTAAATAGCACCGTTAAATCTACAAAGAAATCAATTCAGCGAAGCAAACTCAAGGCGATTCTAAAAATTTTACAATCTTGACTTGAACGTAGATCTTTATGCTTTTGTCATAAATTTTAAGTTTTACTGCAGCACTCATTGCTTGCTGGAAGCCTGAGTTTTGACATTAGCTGATAGACCTTACTATGTACACTAGGACACAAGTATGCTTCCAGTTATCACTTTATGTATAACAATGTTCGGCGGGCAAATAGCCATTTAGCTAACTTGAACTGCCACCTAAATTTTACTGACAATAACTTGTTTTTGCTGTTGTTATTATTCGATTAACCTTGTGTCCTTAATATGGATATAAAAAAAATATTTGCTTTATTAAAAATGTATTTATTTATTATAAAAATTTGATACTTTTTAACCGGGTAAATCTTTAAATGAAACCAAACAATCAACTGATCAAACTTCCCAAAGTAGTCGCCCGAACTGTGAAGTCACGACCCTCTCTTACAACCCCATGTCTCGGCAACCCCTTGACGATTTGGCTTATGTTCGAACTTGAAATTATTTTTGTCTCTTTTATTCGCCTACCGAATTTCATGATGTTCCGATCAACGATACTCGAGTTATCGTCGGACAAACATACATACATATATACATCCATAGAATCGCCGGACTGGTCAAGTGGACTCGGAGAACTTCGCTCACTCGTTCAATAACTGCGGAAATTAAAAAATATACATTTCTTCACCAATTTGAAAACTTACTATTATAACTAATATTGTATGGGCAGACCTAATTTATTTTTCTCGCTTGGCCGGGTATATTTGTTTTAGTAGTTTATGTGGTGACATTTAAAAATACTTGTCCTTTTACACTCTGTACACAACTTTATTATATTCTATATTGTAGTCGATTCTGAAGGCTTTATTTTAGTTTTAGTGCTGTCAGACATAAAATTATTCCAAAGTAATTTAGATTCTGTTCTTAACTTTTAAGGACTATTTTGCAATGAAAGAAATTTAGTTTTGACAGCACTAAAACTAAAAATTAAAGCCTTTGGAATCGGCTATAATATCTATGTATAACTTAAGAGCTGCGCTCTTGTCGGTGAGTAGCCGCCATTCTTCTCTATCTTGATCTCTTGATATGACATTACATAAACTTTCTTCTTAATTTGAGTAAAGTAGGTGCTATAGGTCTTCCTTTCCCTCTTGTCTCCTCGACCTTTCTTGATCCCATCGTCTTCCCTCTTCCTCTACAATTCTCAAACTACATTATGTATATACCACTACCTAACGTCTTTCATTTTAATAACTGGGATTTCTCTAAAAGGGTATAATAGACTTAAAGTATAATTGCACGGCAAATGTTCACCAAGTCCAGCATGTCCGTACAAAGTGTGCACAATGTCCCCCGGACCGCACTCTCCTGTGTTATTATTGATAGTTAATCTTTACACTCGGTTTATGGACGTCATATTTGTGAAGTAACTCGTAATGGCCGACACGATAGCGGCTGTATCAGTTGAGTACGACTGTTTACTGGTCAGTTCTGTAGTTACGTACGGTCTGATCCTATTTTATGGCACCAAATAGAAAGTCTAGTTATGACGTCATTATGGGCCTTTTTATATTTGACTGCCTCTGTGGTATAGTGGTTCCAGTACCGGAGGCTACGTGCTCGGTCTGCGTGCTTCGGAGTTCCAATTTGTGCCTGAAGGTGATAGGGCTGGGGAGTAGTAATCGTCGGAGAAACTGGGGTGCGCGAGTGTGGATTGCTTGCATTTTACAGTCCATACACGCAAACACCTCTGACTCCCCCTCAGAGATTCATGTCGTGACAATGTATTGTTATTTCATTCGTGATTAAAACATTATAAAATACTCGTATATTGCAAATATTAGCAAGCGCAACTAAACAAAAACCAATCAACCGAATACATTTGAACTTTTCCCCAAAACACGCAATATTCGACAAATTTCGAAATTCGGATACCGGTCCAACTTAACCGACCAATTAGCGAAGGCACGGCATTCCATCGGAATTTCAGAACGACCCACGTCACCGCGACGGGACATTCTTATAGCGCGCACGGGTTTGTTTTCACGCAGCGTTTTGATGATAAAAACGCTTCCTGGCACGCAAGTAACCTACAGCGCGTTCCGCATGGCACTAATATTACTAAAACTACCATCAAACCTCTAACGCCCATCAAGTCGTTCCGAATGAAAAATGGCGTCCATCACTTATGATGATCCATTCAGAACTCTTTTTAACACGACATGGACGTTGACACTTGAAAGTGACAAAAATTGTAAAAAAATTATTAAATTACGTGAATACAAAAGGCCCAAGAAGTGATTTCTTCTAAGTAAAATCTTTGAATCATGGTTTAATAATAATTTCTTATGCTCCGAATAAACTATTTTTGAAATTTGGCCAGCTATCACTTTTGATAGATCGCATGGGCGATGATAGCACAACATAGCGTCGTTAATGATGTCATAATATGTGACGTGTAATCTTCATTTTATATGCCAAATAACAAATTACTTAGAAATACCCAGTGGTTTTGAGTACACGTAAAGCCAATAAAAACATAAAAAGTTGGAGGTATTGCTAGGAATCGGTTTTAAGTCAAAGTAGACTATTCTAAAATATATATTTTGACTGGTGACATCTATAAATAATCTCTTGAAGCAAGTCATGAACGCAGCGTTTTTTACACGCAATGCGTTACCATTGACTTTAGAAAATAGTTGTTAGCCCCTCGGCCCCCGCGCCCCTCAGTAAATGTGGCGCGGGCTGGTACAAGAGAGTTCTAATTTTGACATCGTTCGGATATTTCCGACTAAACTCGAATTGATAGCCCGGTGTTGTTGTTCCAATTTTGTGACGAGCTTCTTTTTTTGTCAAATTGGTTCTGGGAAACTGTGTTGATTAAAGACCCAAATTGTCACAAATTATTTAAAAAAAAATCCTTAATTACGTATTTTTGTTCATGTTAAACTAATAAAAGTAAATGTAACTATTTCAGTAAAACTAGGGTGAATGAATATATTGTATTTATAATAAAGGATAATATAATATAATCTACAATAATAATACCAAATTAGTCAGTTTGTATGTACCTAGGCCCTATGAAAATATTCACTCTAGGGTAGGCAGTGCCTACCCTGACGTCATACAAACTTTTTTTTTTCAAAGTGTTATTTAATTTTTTTCATATTTTTTTTTATTATTCCTTCTGGAATGCCTTCTGGTTGCTTTTGCGGAAAAAAGTTCAATGCATGCCACTGATGTAGGGGATAATCTCTGGAGTTACTAAATCCATTTAGTAAATACTTTCGTTGTTGTAATGGTTAGATTTTTCACTTGCACTAAAGCTATAGTTTGTTTCCGGGGAACGGCAGTTCTATAGAGACAGTCAACCGCGGGAAAGAGACTATTGAAGCGCTGTTACAGCTAGAAACGCACTTTGATTTTTACGATAAATCTTGACGTTTCGATAAACGTGGACACGAGTGTGTCGCACGCGCCTGAGCACACCGCGGAGCCTTATAAACGTCACTCTTAAGTTGACCGAAACGTCCAGATTTTCTCGTAAAAGTATTCTTTGAGGTGACTCCATCGGAAAAATTGGCAACTTGATTCGTGGTGGTTGAAATTTGTAACAAAAAGATTAGTTACTGCGGCTGACAAGTACGAAAATATTGTTTATTTATTTAAATTAAAATATAATAAATGTCTTAAAAGTAAGGAAACCATGAAATTTACTCAGTTCAAGGTTGTTGGCGTAGGTAGAAGCCTTAAATGCTATAGTTTCCATATAAAATGGTGACAAATTTACTCAGTTCAAGGTCGTTGGCGTAGGTAGAAGCCTTAAATAAGTTTGGTTCTAAAAACAGCCGACTCATTGAAATATACCGACCATACTTCTTTATTAAATTATTCAGTAATAGTTCAGCTGTAGTATAATAGGAATAAGCAATGAAAGTAATGCATTTTTATATAAAATATGCGTAATTTCTCATCAATCAAGCTTTATAATGTCCATCATTAGAAAATTATAAAATGGCGGAACATTTATTGCTCGTTCTAATTTTCACAATTTTCCAACGTGAAAGTGGCTGTGAACATTCACAGATGTCTCCTACAAACGTACAAACGATGCTATGTTTCAATTTCAAACAATTGTGCATAATAAATTGCCATTCGGCAAGAAAAAAAATTGTAATTTAGGTTGATAAATTCAGAAAAAAAAATGTCAGTTTCTCCGATAAGTGAAGCAACAAGAACAAACCTATTCGTCCAAGGAACATCGTCATGGCTAGGTTATCCCCTAGTCTCCCCTAAAATGCTAGTCAAAGACCACGCATGGTACAGCACCCACATTTCACCTACCATTATTACGTCCCATACGTGTTGGTGAGCCTTATCGCCAGACTTTGGGTAAAAATGGACCAACTCCAAAGCACGCAAACCGAACACAAATTAATGTGCACCGCGTGGATTGAACCCACGACCTCCGGGTTAGCAGGCGAGCGCTCTACCACTGGGCCACAGAGGCGGTCAACCAGAATTACGTCAAAACTAAAAATTACGAAGAATTTAAAACTAAAATATAGCAATCGTTAAGAGTTCAGAAACAAATTAGTGTCACTAAAATCTCGAGCGACCCATAAAACTGAGACCCGAATTAATTAAGCGAAATGAGGCAATATCATTAAATAGAGACGAAAATGTTGCCACAGTAAAAAATATCATCCTGATACCTTTTATAGATAGTTTAGCGACGAACGGCCAGCGTTTATATTTCGTCATTATGGGAGCGCCGCTCCATTGTTGGACGCGACACGGTAAAATTTATATTTCGTCTGTTATACATTTTAACTGCAGTTATTCACCAAGCGAGCAGTTTATCTTGATTGAAAAACGAAATACTGGCACACTACATACGTATTATATATGTCGGAGAAAAGTCAACATTTGATTCTAATATCGAGCGCCATCGAGTAGCGCCGTGGCAGTCGATCAAACGAGAAAACTTGACTTCCTGTTTCCGGAGGTAAAACAAGAAAACGGAACCACGTGCGCGCGCGCTACACCGCGCGGGCTCGATCATCATGGCGTTTGAGAAGGCGAGCGGGAACGCCATTAATTTACTGAATATAGACACAGACGGAACGGTGTGTGCGGTACACCTTCTATTCAGATTTCGTTATTGTTTTATATCGCCTTTTACCAGGTGCTGTATTTCAAAGTGTGTAACATTAAATAACGATTATTAATACAGACATTTTGAACTATCTGTGCTGTTATTTACAAGATCGACCTAACAACGACCACGTGACGTGTAGTTCGGACCATCAGCTACCTGAACCCTCACTTTTCCTCGTCATATACATATATCTACCTATATAGACATTCGTCCAAAAACGGTACCAATACAAAAGCAACACTTCGCTTTGTGTCGTCAATCTGCTGCATAACTCACAAACTAGGTTTATTGGGCGGGAATCTATCGTTATGGAGAATCATATCCCCAGAAAAATAAGAAAAATCGTTAATGTAGGATCTAAAGAGGCGTCTTTTAATTGTGAACGATATACAATTAACAGAGTTTGACGATCAAAAGCAAATAATTATTGGGTGCCAAACTAGGGGTCACCACACTCATGACGTCACCATGCTGCCAAGCGCCTCGTCGTGTTCCGGTGTGACGTCATGGGCAGCCGTAACGGGAGAGATGTTCGATGCAGTTGCCAGTATCAGTCATTCCTCTGGTATAGACTTTCGTAGATTTTGCAGAAATCTCTTGACAGACTCGTCTCGCCTGCTTTCACTCTCCCGCTTTCTGTGCGACCGCTCTTCATCCTAGGTCACATCGACGCGGTGATGACTGACCGTAACTGTATACAAAACTAAACAGACTTTGATCATACAAAATAAATTTAGCTATCTTCGGTGAATGCTAAGGATACGGACCCTATAACGCTCGTTGGGTTCCGCAGAACGTTCTGTATAATTTTATTCCCCCAATCCCTGCGAGTCTTCAATGGGGAAATAATGACTATCGAATAGCCGCGTTGTTTCACTGAAATTCAGTAAATACTTACTGTGATTGATGAAGAGTGCTTTTTCTGCGTTTTAGGTATTATTGCCGCTTGTTGGCAACACTTTTTAGAGTTTTAGAGTTAGTTTGTACGATGAAACTTACAAATATTAGATAAGATTTTAAATTTACACGGTCACCATAAACATTATTTAGAAGTACGTGACTTACCGTGTTTGGTTTTATAGTTTCCCGAAATTTCGGCAGAGTTACATCTGGCATGGTCGCGGGGTGACTGTTCGGGAGAATATAAAAACCAAACACGGTGAGTCCCGTACTCCTAATAATTCTTACGAATATAGTTATTTTTGGTCAAAAATAATAACTGATTTAACTCTTTTATTGTATGTAAGGTATCATTAAGTTATGCAGCCAAATTCATACTGAATGCTTGGTAAGTGATCAGTATCCGACAACACTATTTGCCTCCCATGGTAATTGCGTCGAGGCTGGGCTTGCGGTTGTAGGGAACACGAAAAAATAATTTATGAATTTAACACAAAGGATCATCAAATCTTGATTCCAAGCACTTACCGAGTCTCCGGTATGAATTTGGCTGCATAAATTAAAGTCACCTGTATATGTGGTTTAAATCGTCACGCCATGTATGTGTCGTGACCATATCGTAGAATTGACCATTTCATGATCTGGTTGGGCAGATCGTAAAGTATGAAATCAAAAATGTTTCACCAAAAGTAAAAAATAGGTGCGACGACGAGCGAAGCGAAGCGGAGCGAAACGGACCGAAGCTCAGCGAGGAGGCGCGTGTTAGGTTTACATGTAAGACAAAATAAAGAGCCGAGCGGAGCGAGGCGACCCTCCCAATTTTAACAGAAATACGATATGGCCAATGGCCAACCCACAACATATGTACCCGCGAGGAGGTGTCGGAAGTAGTTCCAAGTATGGACGGTAAAATGCAAACATCTCAGTTTACACTCGTACACCCACATTTTGCCGATGATTATTACGTCGCAGCTTAATGGGTGGTGAACCCTCTCGCCGCACTTCGGGCACAATATGGAACGTGCCTCTCGAACCACGCAGATCGATCACAAAATATGCTCCTTTGGGATTTGAAATTCTCACAATAAAATTACTGTTAGTGTCTATCACTATAAACTCGTCAAAAACTATCTGAGCTAAAAGAGACCTTGGGATCAAAATGTCTGCCCGCTTTGGCTGTACTGTCAGCATAGACCCAACATACTCCAGGGCCCGTAGCAATCGTAGCATAGTGTTTAAGAGGGCGTCGAGCAAAATAATCCAAAACGACAGTCACTGTTAAATTGATTTATTGAATAATATTTCAATGACAAATAAATAAAATATATATTTATTACCACAGAGAATGTTTCTACACTTCCGCCGCAGCGAATATTAAAAATAACTTATGGTGTAAGAAACAAATCTAACTAAAGTAGGCCCAAAATCTAAAAAAGGCACTGGGGTTTTAGTCATTTCAATCACTTAACTGTCGAATTTTGTCTCCACCACAATTCAAGACAATTAAAAATGTTATAAAATACAATTGGGCCGTTTCACATTTTTAAAATTTTGTCTGGTAAATTCAATATTATTTTTTCTGTTAAAATCAATAAAAACGACCACGATAAAAAAGACCACGAGAGAACAAGCGAGGTGTCTAATCGTTCTACGCTCGGAGCAGCCCGTTGCCACTAGTTAAATCACAAAAAGAAGAGCTTTATTTAAAAAAACACATTATTACAAAAAATAACATTTATAAACGAATTCGACTTATTATGTGGTTAGGAAAAATATATTTAATGATATATGTATTTACGTCAATTACGTAATATTTACGGGATTTGATCGATCAACATTGTAAACATTGACTGCTATTGCTTTTAATGCTATCTGTATTTCCATGTGCGAATATAGACGGAGATAGTGTGTAAGTAAGAGGTGAATACTTCCGGTCGCCATTTCTATTGCCAAGGTCTTCTGATTCGGGTTATATAACAAAATGAGTTGCATATTGCTACTATTATTTATTATTATTTCGGACTACAATACAAGTTATTGTTATTGTATTCACCGCACACAACAATGAACCAGTCTACCAGTACAGTACAGTACAGTATAATAGTAAAGTTGACCAGTACAGTACAGTACAGTATAATAGTAAAGTTGACCAGTACAGTACAGTACAGTATAATAGTAAAGTTGACCAGTACAGTACAGTATAATAGTAAAGTTGACCAGTACAGTACAGTACAGTATAATAGTAAAGTTGACCAGTACAGTACAGTATAATAGTAAAGTTGACCAGTACAGTACAGTATAATAGTAAAGTTGACCAGTACAGTACAGTACAGTATAATAGTAAAGTTGACCAGTACAGTACAGTACAGTATAATAGTAAAGTTGACCAGTACAGTACAGTATAATAGTAAAGTTGACCAGTACAGTACAGTACAGTATAATAGTAAAGTTGACCAGTACAGTACAGTACAGTATAATAGTAAAGTTGACCAGTACAGTACAGTACAGTATAATAGTAAAGTTGACCAGTACAGTACAGTATAATAGTAAAGTTGACCAGTACAGTACAGTACAGTATAATAGTAAAGTTGACCAGTACAGTACAGTACAGTATAATAGTAAAGTTGACCAGTACAGTACAGTACAGTATAATAGTAAAGTTGACCAGTACAGTACAATATAATAGTAAAGTTGACCAGTACAGTACAGTACAGTATAATAGTAAAGTTGACCAGTACAGTACAGTACAGTATAATAGTAAAGTTGACCAGTACAGTACAGTACAGTATAATAGTAAAGTTGACCAGTACAGTACAGTACAGTATAATAGTAAAGTTGACCAGTACAGTACAGTATAATAGTAAAGTTGACCAGTACAGTACAGTACAGTATAATAGTAAAGTTGACCAGTACAGTACAGTACAGTATAATAGTAAAGTTGACCAGTACAGTACAGTACAGTATAATAGTAAAGTTGACCAGTACAGTACAGTACAGTATAATAGTAAAGTTGACCAGTACAGTACAGTACAGTATAATAGTAAAGTTGACCAGTACAGTACAGTACAGTATAATAGTAAAGTTGACCAGTACAGTACAGTACAGTATAATAGTAAAGTTGACCAGTACAGTACAGTACAGTATAATAGTAAAGTTGACCAGTACAGTACAGTACAGTATAATAGTAAAGTTGACCAGTACAGTACAGTACAGTATAATAGTAAAGTTGACCAGTACAGTACAGTATAATAGTAAAGTTGACCAGTACAGTACAGTACAGTATAATAATAAAGTTGACCAGTACAGTACAATGTCGACTAACACCATATTCATTTCTTTTTTCACGCGTTCTAAGTGATCCTAATACCCCGCACCCGTTAACAAAAAGGTCCGGATTTAGTCCCCAGGCTACAATGGGGCCCAAATAATGAAGACCTCGGCTCACTCTAAGTCACAAGGCTTAGAAGATTATAGCGAACGTGTTTGGACCCCATTTTAGACCCTTTTGAGACGGGGTAAATCAATTTTTGAGGGCTTTGAAGACGTGGTGACATTCTACTTGGCCGATAATGTAAGTCTTGTGTGGATCAGGGTGCCTGTTCTGATACTCTTGTATTGAGAGAAATAGAGGTTGCTGACGGTACATGAAAGGAGTCTTGCTATTCATATAAGAAAGAAAAGAAGTTTATTTTGTTGTTACACCGATACAAGAACCAAATGCACTCATGAATGAACAGTACACAAGTTACTTCATTTTTAGTTGCACAGTTTGAGGCATATTATAAGATAAACCAAACAAAAAGGTCTCTTACTCAGCAAAATTCCACAAGCTGATATTCCGTCAGAGGCCGCGGGTTACGTGCAACACACGCGATTTAACTAAATTAATCTAAAAATGTATTATACAAGAGACAGTCATTTACAATTACAACATGAACATTAACTAATGAGAAAAAAAACAGTTTATTTTTGTACAAAAATAAGCAACTTCTCTAATCCATACTCCTAATATTTTTACCGTGTACAATATTACGTATTATTACTTGCATTTGAGTCAAATGTCAAATGATTTGACACATATGTATGTACGACTCACAGTGCCGTGCACAGAACTTTTTGCTGAAAAAGCAAGCAATTGGTCAAGAATAACGATAAAAAAAATATGAAAAAATTTAAATATCACTTTGAAAAAAAAAATTGTATGACGCCAGGGTAGACAATGTCTACCCTAAAGTGAAAATTTCCAATACAAACTTATTTTTTTCAAAGTGATGTTTAAATTTTTTCATTTTTTTTTTATTGTTATTCTTGATCAATTGCTTGCTTTTCCAGCAAAAAGTTCTGTGCACGCCACTGTGTACGAGTCGACAGAAAGGGTTCCTTGAAACGAAGAAGAGGCAATTATAACACAATATTTCTTTAGCTCGAACAACAGAAATGAACGAAGCTATAAGGACCCCTTTAAAAACACAAACACCGGGGAAAAAACAGTTTCACGTATTGTTTGCTGTTATTGTGTTTCCCTGCTCTGACGTCATTGTGTTCCATTCGTTCGGAATGATGGTCGGATCAGAGAAATTTCTCAAGTATTTAATACAATCACAACAATAAATAGTTCCAACACAATGCGCTCAACAATTGAACCGAGGGTGAAGTATTGTTCTTATTGTTATTGTTAATGAGATTAAATAGATTCATTTATGCATTTACGTACGAGTATCATATATTATACACTTAGTTCACGTCAATCATAATGTAAAAACGAAAAACAATTTAATTTAATTTAACACGGGAAAAAACAATAAAAAAAAACTTATTCTTTATTCTTTATTGTACACACATATACAGAAACAGGGATACATATAATATTTACATTTAAACAATATGCACATTGGCGAGCTTATCTCTAAGAAGAGATTTTTTCCAGCAAAACCAACAGGAAATAACAAACAAAAAAAAATTTCTGCTAGTAATCATACAAGTGCACAAGGAGATTGATGCAAATAAAAAATATATATTACATAAATATAGCAATAATATAGTATTCTTCTATAATGCACTCTGATCATAATTTAGATTTAAACTATTATTGTTATTTAAGTTTTATATCTATTCAAATCTATTTATAATTATATTTTAATAAATATATAATATGCCTCAATTAGCTTTTTATTTAGAATTACACAATATAATTTTGTATATATTTACAATAAATAAAAGAAAATTTAAAACTTGAAATATATTTCGGCCCTTAGTGGACCCTAGGGTGCTTGATAACGGCCCACTAAGGGCCCAAATATGCTTCAAGTTTTAAATTATCTTTTATTTATTGTATATATATATATATATATAGTTATATTGTGTAATTCTAAATAATTATATTTTATACATATAATTAATATCTATTAATAAACGTTTAGTACGTACGTAATTAGGAAAAAATATTATGATAAATATCACTAATATATCGTCCGAATATTATGATAAATATCACTAATATATCGTCCGAATATTATGATAAATATCACTAATATATCGTCCGAATATTATGATAAATATTACTAATATATCGTCCGAATATTATGATAAATATCACTTATATATCGTCCGAATATTCATTGATCTTATAATAGCCCTTTTCAAGAGTTTAAAATATTTTGAATACTTGTATTTTTTGATATATAGTTTATACTTAATTTCTGACTTCTTGAATCTAGTTACACAAAAAATGAGATTAGATTTTTAACATTTTGAAATCAGTTATGATTTTATAAAGATTAACTTCAATTACTCGAATGTAAACAATCAATTATAGTATATATTTAGTCTACAAATATACTCGTACATATTAAATACAGTAACGCAGGTTATATTTTTTCAGGAGATTAAAATAATACTTTTTTTTGACTGCCTGTTTGATCATTAGTTTGTTTGATCGCACATCACGTACGTACAATAGTAGTTTATGCTACTAGGGCCAAAAGGAATAAATTACGACACGAGCGTAGCGAGCATTTTAAACGTAACCGAGTAATTTATTGCTTTTACGCCCATGTATCATACTACGTTTTTCAATGCATAGTGTGAGGAAATGAAAACAAATATAATCTTGTGAACTTTAAATTATGATTGGCTCAAAAGGATTATATCCAGAGCCGTTAAACAGTGGAAAAAAAAGTATAACATCTATGGTACACAGGAAAACCTGCAGGCTAGCCAACCATTGCAAACAAATAAAAAAAATAATAATAATAAAGCGCTAGGGCAAAATAATCGACTTTCTGTTCGGTTTTGATGCATAAATGCATTGAAAAATACTAAACGAAATTCGATCAAGTTTTCACTAATTGTGAAAAGTAAGAGCGCATCTACAAATTTATAACGACAGAATAAGAAGTCCGCAACTCACATAAATAATTTCAATAGAAACAGTTACAAACGCAGGTAAGTACATATATTCTAAAATATACTTCTTATTTAAGATCCCAAGATAGTAATGAACAAAGATTTCAGCTAAATATAAAAACGTAAACACAATTAATCAGCGGCCCAATAACAATTAATAACAATACATACAAATAAGATACAACGCATCCACAACACGACACATTTATTAAGGAGACGATAAATCAAAACAACAAAACGCCGTTTATTCCTCCCCCACCTCCTTCCTTCGCACCCGCGCTTAAGGCGAAGATACAAGTATCGTTCAAGAAACTTTCAGTTAGTCAAACAAAAGCTCACACAAACCTAAATACAGTTCTACACAGGGATAAATGAAATACCAGCGTCTACTGAAACTACGTATTATGATGATCATACTGAACAACTTGTCCGAAGAACGATGTCAGAACAATGGAACAAAAGAACGATGTCAGAACAATGGAACAAAAGAACGATGTCAGAACAATGGAACAAAAGAACGATGTCAGAACAATGGAACAAAAGAAGGATGTCAGCAGAACTATGAAACAAAAGAACGATGTCAGAACCATGGAACAAAAGAACGATGTTAGAACCATGGACCAAAAGAACGATGTCAGACAGAACAAAGGAAAAAAAAACTGTTCCGTCAAAAGTAGACGTGTTTTTATGTAACCACGAGGTTTTGGATAGAAATAGTTGTAACTTTAATAAAATAACTGATTGTTCTTATAACTATATATTTATATACTAACTATCATGGTTTATCGATACTAGATTAGGTAACAAAATGAATCAACACAATAATGAGGTATTGGAACATAATATAAGACGTACTGTTACAATTATCTAAAAGTTTTCTTTTACTTTTTGTGATTTGGTTCTCTAATAAAGGTAACTGAATTATTATCACACATAAGGGCCAGGGGGCTGAAGCTAACTATTAAAATATACGTTAAAGGACTCACACATTTATTTTACCGATATTTTAACAAATGAAAAATTTCGACAAACTTTATGTTGTACAGTATTGTATTTACAATGATTTCCAAAAAAAAAAAACAGGTATGTTTCTGGATCTGCCACTGGATTAGAAAGTGTATTATATCAAATTACCAAGATGTAGCAGAGTATACCTAGTTAAACGTGCAATTAGACTTTAGATACGGCTAAGTTTCGCTTATGTAAAGATAATGAAAACGTTGCAGATAACAAAGTTACAAGTTCATGAAAGGTAAGTATTTGAACTAACTCTACAATAAGTTTCTTACAACTATATTGAAGACTAAAGTAAGGAGTTCAGAACGCAAAGTGCACGGATAATCTTAGTCGAGGAACATATTCACCCTGCAAACCAACAGAGAAGGTTGCCTGGGAGATATTTCTATCAGCAATAAGTGCCGCCTTTGTACACTGTCTGTTCTATGCGTAAAAATGTGTTGTTAAATATACAAGATAATATTTATAATTCATAGACTCGGTAAGTGCTCAGTATTAAGACACAATGACTTGTGAAAATCAAAAATAATATTTTTCGTGTAAGCTCAAACGCAACCCCAGGCCCGAGTCAAATACTATGAGAGGTCAATATTATAAAATATGATATCGGTCCGCAATACTGCTGTACTGCTGATCACTTACTAAAGGTATGAATTTGGCTGAATAAATTAATATCACCTTATACATACATGTTAATGTACAAAATGATAATAAATATAAATAAAAAAAGATTTGATAAATGTCTTGACCTTAACACTCGCAAGATTTACCCCCATTATGGGGAATCTGGCACAGCGCGTCGGGTATTTCGCAGAAATTACTGGCAATACATCATTGTGCTCTTTTTAATAAGCGCTAGTGTTGCCAGCGCCGGCCTTGCAGTTTCGTCGCTTAACTAAATACGTTTCACAGTTGCCCGAATAATAATTTTAAGTTCGCCAAGTCCAGTCTTGTTTTGTGTATCTTGGCATTTCATTGCTACTTGTTTTCTTAGCGTTTAAATAATAAATCATAATTTCTTTCTTGCTTCTGCTTGTGACGTAATGCTTTTGGACAGACAGTTACATTTCTTTAACATTTTGAATTACATTTCTCAACTTTTAATCCTTAGCCAAATAGGTGAGGTTTTTCTTTTCTTGAGTACCTAAGTTTTAATATCGACACCACTGCGATTTATTTTTCTTTTTATATGTATTATCGACGATTCTTAAATTATACTCACGGTACGATTCAGTTTGTTGAGAAAATCAAATATTAGAAATTGATACTTGTCGTTGTTGGTTCTTTTTGTGATTTGGTTCTCTAATAAATTTACAATATATCAAATATTACCTATAGATACTGAAAGCAATCTAACACCGAGGAATCTCTCCTTTCCAGACCTGTGTATGCATTTACCTGTGGTTTAATTGTGAAAATAAATATAAAATGAATATTTCATTCATATGAAAATCAAATATATGCATGGCAAACGACACAAAAGAAAAATAACGAATAAGTAACATGGTTTCATTCACAAAGTCATAAAATGCACCTAATAGAGTACGTTGAAACCATTATTTATTTATTTATTGTATGTCAGATGTTATAATTTTATATTACACATAATATACATTTATTTAAATCAATGAGTTGTTGAGTCTTTGCAGGTATTCGACCACTGCTGGAGTCAGAGTTTTGAAGTCCTCCATAGGGCCATTATAAGAATACAGTGGACAGTCGGATATTATGTATCTTACTGTTTGTTCACGACACCCACAAGGGCAGGCAGCAGTCTCATAGTTGGAACCATGATAAGCTCAAAGAAAACCTGATTTTTGTTATAGCTTCCAAATAGTAAACAAAATATTAACAAATTTTCCACCGTTTAAACAGATCAATAGAAATATCAAATGAAATCTTTCATATAGATATATAGCTAAAGTTTTACACTATAGGAGTTAGTGTAAATCTCATAAAGTGCTTACGAACGCCACGTCTATAGGAGCGAGCTGAAAACATCAATTCCCGCAGCACAATGCGCACAAAAGCGATAAAGCGTTGTAAAAGCTAGAAGAGTCCGCTGTAACGCCCTGTAGCGCTAGCGATCACCGAGCCGCGGCCGCTGGCACACTTGCGACTAGTTGCGACTGTTGCGACCGCTAACTCTTTCTAACGGGGCGTCGATAAATCACATGACACTTTTTTATACATTTTTGACCTCCCACCCCCACCAATAACACTTTGGTGACATACTTATCGACTATCCCCTTTGCCCCCAAATGTCACGTGACATAGCTATCTTAGTTAAACTGCTACTTCATTATCTTTATGAGCATGCTCTAATTATGGGTGATTTCAATACCAACTTACTTTCTTCATCTGATTCACAGATTTTTCACCGCTCACAAAAACTTCAGGCCCTGACCTCTTCTGTTAATGTTTCCATTCTAGAACTTGATGCCACTCATCACACTGGTGATTCACATACACTTCTGGATCTTATTATGACCCCCTGCCCTGATCGTATCGCTTCACATGGCCAGTTTACAGCAGCTGGTTACTCTCACCATGATCTCATCTATGCTTCCTATAAGCTAAAAATCCCTAAAGTCAAGCCTAAAGTAATTCTTCAGCGTAATTTTGCAGATATGGACAGGAACAAACTTTTGGCAGATGCAAACAAGGTAGATTGGTCTCAGTTAGACAGTTTGAACAACATTGATGACAAGGTCAACACATTTAATAAATTGATCACAGACCTCTACGATATTCATGCTCCAGTTCGTCCAGTACGAATGAAACACGCTCCAACCCCTTGGCTCACCGACAATATTCGCAAACTAATGTCCTCTAGAGATAGACTTAAATACAAACACAAAAAAGATCCGACTGAGGAGAACTGGATCAAGTTTAAAGCCGCAAGAAATCGTTGCAACCAGGTGATAAGGAACGCTAAACGGCGCCACATTCACACCAATGTAGAAAAATGTTCCCCTCAAAATCTCTGGCGATTTTTGCGGACCTTAGGATTCGGTAAAAATAAGGAGGAGCCCATTTCTTCTCTTGACATTGATGGTCTAAATCGACACTTCTCATCCCCCCCTCACAGTATTGACTCACTCTTGAAACACTCAACGATAAGGCGTCTTCTTGCTTCGCCCCCTTTAAATGACAACAGTTTCTCCTTCGAGCCAGTTTCGGATTTCAGTATCGAAAAAATTATCTTGTCGATTCCTAGTAAAGCAGTGGGTCATGATGGCTTGGGCCGTGACCTTCTTTTGCCTATCCTCAAAACCATTCTTCCTTCTCTGACACACATAATTAACTTTTCGCTTTCTTCAAGCAGTTTTCCTTCCCTATGGAAAATGGCATATATGGTCCCAATTCCAAAGACTACGAATCCCATCACATTCAAGGATTATCGACCTATATCTATCTTACCCTTTCTTTCCAAAGTGCTTGAACGAGTGGTCAATCGCCAACTTTTAAACTTTCTCCACAAGAATAACCTCCTTAACCCCTTTCAATCGGGATTTCGTCCATCCCATAGTACCTGCTCTGCTCTTATTAAAGTTACCGATGATATCCGCCAAGCTATGGACGATAGGCAACTTACGCTCCTTACCTTACTTGATTTCAGCAGTGCCTTTAACTGCGTTGACTACGACATCCTCCTGGCTATTCTCCGTTCTCTTAATATTTCTGACTCTGCTGCGTCATGGTTTGATTCCTATCTAAATGGGCGCCATCAGCGCATTCGTGTCAACGACAGATTCTCCAATTGGTGTGATGTGACAGCTGGAGTTCCACAAGGGGGGGTTCTATCTCCTTTGCTATTCTCTGTTTTCATTAATACTCTTGTCTCTGTTGTGAACTTCAGCTCTTATCACCTGTATGCCGACGACTTGCAGCTGTATTTATCTTGCAAGCAGGACTCATTGTCTCATGCTGTTCAGAAGTTAAATTGTGATCTTGATTCTATCAGTCTTTGGACCGAGCAGTATGGACTTTTAGTCAATCCTGCTAAGACGAAAGTAATAATTTTAGGAAGTAAGGCTCTGGTGGACAAAACTGACTTACATACCTTACCCCAAGCTTGTTTTAATAATACACCACTACCATACTGTACTGAGGTAAAAAGTCTGGGTTTGCACATCAGAAATAACATGTCCTGGGATTTACATGTGTCTGAAAGCAGCAAGAAAATATTTGCGTCTATGCATGCCCTTAAACGCATGCAAAAGTTTCTACCATACTCTGCCAAAGTTACTCTTGTTAATTCATTATTGCTCCCCATCTTAGATTACGCGGATGTATGCTATCCCGACCTCACTGAGGAACTTCTTAATAAGCTTGACCGACTTCTCAACTTATGCATCCGTTATATATTCGGATTGCGTAAGTATGATCACATTTCTAAATTCCGCACTGAACTTAATTGGCTTAATATCAGGTTCCGCAGAGATTCCCATATTTTGACCTTTCTTTATGGTATTCTCCATAACCCAAGTTCCCCGTCATATCTTAAGGAACGTTTTGTGCCTCTTTCGTCCCTCGATCGCATTGAACGACCCAGCAAAACTTGGCTTCTTCGTACACCTGAGCATAGTTCATGCATGTATACAAATTCTTTTACTGTGAGTGCAATACGCTTGTGGAACAGTTTGCCGCTACACATTCGTGAGGCTCCGTCTGTATCAGTCTTCAAGAATAAGATAAAACAACACTTTCTTGATTTACAGAATGATCCACAATAATTCAATATTTTATCTGTTTTAAGTTTTTAGACAAATTCTCTTCAGTATATAACCATTATACTTATTTATTTATGTAGTGGTATATGTAGTTTATCATTTAATGTTGTTATCTCCTATTAATTACTGTATATGTTTATTAGCATGTAGTATAATATAATTTACTAAGTGTTTGAGTAATATATATATTTAAATCGGTACCCTATAATATTTTGACATCATGGCACTACCCGCAACAACTTCCCAATTACCAAAGGTTAGCTGGTAGAGAATACTAAATAGTATTAAGCTCGCCTATGTACGAAATTTTTATCTTGTGCAATAAAGAATTTTATTATTATTATTATTATTATCTTTCAACCAAATTAATTAAATATTATTGTGACCCATGTGAACTAACAACCTATGGACTTAAGTGTTGAAAAAATAGCAGGTAGGTAATAGGGCACTGATGATTAGACCCTTCCCATTTAATTGAATACTTTGTTCGGAAATAAATTTATCGAAATTTAAAATATCACGTGATTTTTTTTTGCCCCCTCTCTCCCCTTCGTGTCACCTTACTGACACATAATGACTACCAGGGGGTATCGAAGAATTACATGATTTATGGACGTCCAATAAAATTATACTGGATGTCAATAAACAGCTATCTTCAAAAGAAAGCACATACTATACTGATCACACTGAACTACTTTCCCAAAGAAACATAAAATAAAATGTCACTTGCGCATATCAAATTTTACGAGTGGTTTTTAAAGTAACTATAGAGAGAAGAGCAATTTTCTTTCATTTGCGCGGTTTTTATTATTTACTTTATTATGTGGATTTATATTTGTTTATTAAGTGATGCCGTCGGCGGCAGAGAAAACGGAACTCGTATATGAATTTTACTCTGTTGTCCGTCTGCCTATCTGTTTTGTTTGTAAAGTTTCTATTCATACTCTTTATTTGAAAAATAAAATTCCTTGTGACACTAAGTGTGTTTGTACTGTGCATCGTGCAAGCTCGAAATTTGTAGAATTTTACTTGTATTGATAGCCTCCAGATCGCAAGTCTACCAGCACCCTTATCCGAACAATAGCGGTAGTTTAATTGCGTCGTTCGCTTAGTCCCTTTTGTTGGCGCCTAAATATTAAAATGTACAAGAGAGCCGAGCGAAGACAGGCGCGAGCGCGAGTGTGCTACAGTATGCAAATCTGAGTGTCTTTGATACTTATCGATGTATTCACAGGGTGGCGTTTTTTTTTAATGGCAAAATTTTGGTGAAGCTGTGCTGTCAAAATATAGCCTATAAGTAGAGGTAATAAAAATTAAATTAACTTAAAATATCTTCGCGTAATCCTCTTTGCTTCTAAAGAAACTGTACGAATATAGTGAAACCAGTCAGGCGAAATCTGACTAATATATCGCAAGTATTGTATATTAATTATATACACTAAAATAATATGGGTTATATAATAAGTTAGTGATGGCAGCGTATTCGCTTATGAGGTCATTTCAACATTTTTATTTTGCCGATTTAATAAGCACTAACCTAACATGAATAATAACTACGAGTAATAAACCAATAAAAAAGTAATAATCTATAATCATAAATCAAATTATCCTTCGTAAAAAAGTCGTGAATAGGCCCCTCATTTTGGAAGTGGATACAAAGAAGTTATCCACTTCAAAAAGAGGGATATAACGAGTGTAATTGTACTGGTACCTCTTAATTGCCCCTACAAAATGAATAGTTGGTATTCAGTTAGTATGGAAGATGTAAATTTATTTATTTATTTATTTTTATTTATTTATTTATTTACTTTAATTAAAACTGACAAACCAATTACAATAATTAAAGATAGTAACACAAACACAAACTAAAACTAATCAACTAAAATAAAATAAAAAGTATAAAGCTTGATTAAAATTATCAGCCTGTATATGTACTACCTGTTATATCTCCGAGGGGCTGTCTTCGTGTTGTTCCCGAGTGGCCAGCTACTACAGACAACTATTTCAACGACATTTTACGTCCCATCATAGTTTAGCCACAAACGGTTTTTTTTTAATCACTGTATTTCCTTACTGTCCATTTTCCACTGTACACATTCGCATAAATTTACACTTTGTTAAACTGTGCAAAAAATTTAAATAAAATGATACCAGTTTATAACAAAATAACTTCTTTAAATATTTTAATAATTACAGTTGGATAGAGAATTTTAAGTGACCGTCAAAAGTAATTTGTTACTAATTAATTCCTCTTGAACTCCTTTCACTTTTACAAATTTCTTCGGAAAATACTTCATTATTTCTTAAAACTTTGGACGTTTCGGACTTTCTGACCTATATTGTGTTCCCCTACTTTTTACGTTTTTTTTTTCATTTCATTTAAGTTAAACAAAATTTAAACATCGAAATGTTTTTCAATTCCTAAAAATTTATTAAAAAATCACCTTGAACGTAATGATCGTAGGTGAAACGTGGAATATACTAGTGTTAAATGTGACTTTATTTTCACAGTCCGAACTTGAAAACTTTCCGAAACCACCTCAATGATTCATGCCGTGTGTATATTGTGTTTTTTCATTAGGAATTACATTTTAGAACACCCTGTATGTAAATCTAACCTTTGATTTATTCATAAAGCCGGGTGCACACTAGTCACAGTAACAATCGCTCACGTATCATCTACTCGAAGTTGTTTCACAGGTTCAGTTGAATTGTCAATAACAATAGTTTTGTATGAAAGGGGTGCATTGTTCGCGTCGCCGTACATAATGCACCCCACTTAGCCGTGCCAGTGCAGTGGGTCTATTGTGAACGCGCCCTTAGTGGTAATAGTCAAATAAATCTATTACGTATATGTAGTTACGAATTCACGAACTCCGAATTTTCAGGATGACCTCAAATAATCAGGTATATAGATAGACTACTCGTATATACTTGGTCCTCCTGCCTTACAAGTAGGATTTGTAAAGTATATATACAATCAGTCCCTGTAACAAATATAGCATGAAACTTAAGACCGGTCGCATGCGACGTGACTTAGTTGAACGAAAAGTGCGAGGAGCGTGACACGATGTTTTTGCGATTAAACAGTATGTCACACTCTTTGCACCTGTGATTCAACCAAGTCACGTCGCGCGCGATTAAACAGTATGTCACACTCTTTGCACCTGTGATTCAACCAAGTCACGTCGCGCGCGATTAAACTGTATGTCACACTCTTTGCACCTGTGATTCAACCAAGTCACGTCGCGCGCGATTAAACACTGTGCTACGGGTGCTGGATGGCTTCCAGACGTGCATGTGTGCGAATGACATGATATAAACTCGAACTTGTTCGAAGGACTTTTGAAGTGGATACTTATTTATTGGCATCTCGTATGGAGCATGTTTAGAATTTATACGTCACCTAAGGAAATACTTTTTTAAACTTATTTATTTACTGAATAAAGATTAATCGTTCATCGTTCATTACTTGTTACTAGTTATTAATCTTTCATCGTTCATTACTTGTTACTAGTTATTATCAGGGTTCGAAAGGATAATCATCCGTGAAAATTATCTTGATACAAATAGCTCAAAAATTATCATTTGATGATAACATAAATTGCGTTCGTGAAAGTGAACTATGGGGATTCCCCGTACCATAAAAATTCAGTTCGGATTTAGAGCACAGATTATATAGTAGTTACTACGCTTAGAGTGCTTTCGCGCGTTTCTGCAGCACTAAAAAACGCTACTTTAAATAATTTAAAATATAGTACTAAAATGGTTTTTACTTTAATTAATGTTAATTTGTGTTGGATTTTGAATGAAAATCATAAAATTTATTTGTTTTTATTTGTTTTAATTATAATGCATTTGTTATGTATTTGTTGAAACAATATAACAAATTAATTTCTTACAATGGTGATAAGTATCCACAAAGTATCGGCTCACAATCCGATGTTTATCGGACCATTATCAAGCAGCGTAATTATCTTGATACTTTCGAACCCTGGTTATTATCTTTAATCGCAGTAACACAAATGTTAAAATAACCTCGTAACCGCATGCTCCGCTATTGATACAAGTGATTATATTCTGTTTCTTTTTCTCAAGTATATTTTAATTTTCGCATTAAGGGGAAACGAGTCGTATCCTCTACGAAACGCACAACTTAAGATGGTTCTTCTTATTTTTGAATTACAGATATTAAAGACACGTGATGTATGGCATTTCACGAACACAGTTTAGTGCCAGTTGAGCTTTTCCGGCAAAATGTTGTTAATTTATGCATTACGTTGTAAATGTATGGGCACACTTAGAGCAGGGCTTCCCAAAGTGTGCGTCGCGACGCCCAGGGGCGGGCGTCGAGGCATTATCCCAGGGGCGTCGAGACGTTTCGACAGAAGAAGAAGAACAATTAATAGAATTGTCCTGTGACTCAAGCCTTACGACAAAGACAACTGCTTAAATTTTTTAGCTCAGTTTCTCACGAATATCATGGCATCAGTACTGCAGCATTGGCGGATCTATTAATATCATGGCATCAGTACTGCAGCATTGGCGGATCTATTAATATCATGGCATCAGTACTGCAGCATTGGCGGATCTATTAATATCATGGCATCAGTACTGCAGCGTTGGCGGATCTATTACCATTGGCGGATCTATTACCATTTGCGACATCGTACTTGTGCAAAACAGGCTTTTCTGCAGTTGCAGCAATAAAGAACAAATACAGGTCGCAAATAAATGTAGAGAAAGATAATTGAGAGTGGCAATTTCCAAATTTCAGCCCCGTTTTTAGAAGCCATTCTCAGAAAAGCAAGCACATTCTTTTCATTAGTTGCCAGCCCAAAAAGAAAAATATCTTTTAATTTTTAGTTTTATGTTTTGTTTTTGTCTTATGTTTTGTTTTTGTCTTATGTTTTGTTTTGTCTCATGTTTTGTTTTTGTCTTATGTTTTGTTTTTGCCCTCAGTTACTATTAAAAATTATAAACGTTATTTGGAGTTTTTTTTATAACTTGTTCATAGGCTAGAACTACACACGGCAATAACTTTTTGGCCCGAAAGGGGAGGCGAAAGAAGGGAGGGGGGGCGTCGCAAAAAAATGGCAAACTCCCAAGGGCGTCACAATAAAATAAGTTTAAAAAAATTTTAAACTAATGGAAACTTTGCGAATGCAGTATACACAATACATAGGTAATAAGAGTTTGTTAAATATATATTGAGTGAATTTAGAATTTAAGTGTTCTGTTTCGACTAATTATAAAAAGGCGGGTATTTAACAATCCGGCTGCGATACTGCTCTCTAATAACCAGAGGTCGGAATTACGTACCTAGAGTGATTTATATACTTCTGCTATGTTGATTTTAATATGGATATTCCCAGGATTACAATTCTGGTCCAGTTTTGTTATATTGTTATATACATTGGCTGATCCATATTAATTAAATATCGACGGCGTCTGCTTAAAAAAGAGAAGGAGTGATTTTGCAATAAAAATTGTCATTTCAGTTCATGAGTTTGTATAGGTAGATTTGTATAATAACCTTCTTAGACGTTGGTAAGGATTTGTAATTTACAATGAACTGATATTTAGAGTAATATTGAAGTACAACCCGGTCATATTATCTCGAGACCTGGCGTCGATGACGTCACGTCGCGTCGGCGCTCAGATACAGAGCGCGGGGAGGTGAAAGGAGAACGGGGGCGGGTGGTTCGCATTCCAGCGAGGTCTCGAGATAATGTGACCGGGATGTACTTATGTACATTGTATCCATAATTGAGTTCCAAATTCGAAAATCACATTAGGTATAATGCCGATCTCCACTCAAGACATAATATAACTCATAAAACACTAACAACAATCGAAAAGTAATTCGTTAGTCCACATTTTTCTTCAAAACTTTCTGGTAAAAAAATAACCACGAAGGTAACCACGAAGTTAATGTAAGGTGAGCACTTCCAACCTAACCACCTCTGTACTGAAGGATTTCCGAAAAACTAGTTTGGCCTGGGCTCAATTCCACCAGGCAGGGTAGTAGACAACGGTATGCATAAAGAAAAAAACATTTTGTATTTTGAGAAATTACTTCAAAAAAGCTATACAACAGATGTTTGGATGGACAGTAATAGTTGTAAATTACTTTACATATATAATTGAACCGCCGCGCGCGCCGCAAGTATGTAAGTCCACGTAGCCATGCAAGGCTAATTTAATTACTTATGATTAACTTTATTTTAATTCAGCTTCATATGAATGTTTTATTACAAAAAAATACATCATCACGACATGAATATCCCAGGGGGTATCAGAGGTGTTTTCGAGTATTGAGTATGCAAGTCACATTCCACACCCGTTCACCCATGTATCACCGACGATTATTATACGACGTGCCAGCAAAATGGGTAGCGTGAAATGAAATATAATTTATTTATATAATGTTGAAATTGAAATATATTTATTTATGTGATGTAGGTATATCAGATACACTTATTACAGATCGGTTTTATAGTAAAATAATTAAATAATTTGAACTTTTGGTTAATCCCAAAAAATCTCAAGCAATTAGATTCGGTAGCAGATTTATGAATAATATATCTCAATAAAGCGTTAATTCCACAAGTAGTTTATAAAGATATCCTTATTACCTCCACTAAACCTGCAAAAAATTTGGGTGTCATATTCGATTGTAACTTGAAGTGGGCTGCGCTTTTGCGACATTTCCGAGAAATTTCTCCCGTTTGTAACTAAAGTTACTCTCACTCAATCTCTACTTTTGCCTATCATCAACTACGCTGATGTCTGTTTCCTAGATGCCAGTCAGAAGCTGCTTGGTAAACTTAAACGTTTACAAAATCTAGGAATATGATCACGTATCTCAGTACCGTGAACAGTTAAAATGGGTCAGTATGTTCATATCCTCTGTTAACTTTTCAACATTTTAAAGAGTCCCACATCTCCATACCTCCGCGATCGTTATGAGTATATCTTTCTTGGAGACAAGGAAGTCAGGTCTCACACAGTCTCACTTTTGTAAACACCTTCTCATAACACCGGGCCGTCTGTGGAATTCCTTTCCTCACACTATCAGAGATACTGCCTTCATTGGTGTAGTCAAAAAGAAAATAAAAGAGCACCATCTTCGACAACCTATCCTGTAGGTATATAGGTATATTAGGTATATATATTATTTAATGAATATAAATATAAACGAAAAACTATTAAATACTATCGATATATATTTCGACCAACTTGTGGTCATCATCAGTCGAATTATAAGGTTCTTATAATTCGACTGACGACGACCACAATATATATTGATCGATAGTATTTAATAGTTTTTCGTTTATATTTATAACCTGTTTTTTTTTTTTACTGTACACTCACAGGAATTTGCCTAACACTCCACGACTTTGTGACATACATAACTTTAATACTAGGAATAAGAATAACTTAGCTATAATAAATTGTAGACTTGTAAAGAAGAAAAAAAGTTTTATAGCAAATAGTGTAAAGTTTTATAACATGCTGCCAGATGATATAAAGGAGTGCAACAACAAACCATTTAAGGCACAGTGTAAAAGTTTTTTGACTGACATGGAATTGTAATACTTTATATTGTATCTTTTATTTACTATTTTTAAGTTATATCTAAGTGTATATTAATGTATGATGACATATCTAAGTATAGTAATATACCAAAAGATAAATAAATGAACTGAACTGAAGTTCAATAATAGTTTATGCTACAAGGGCGAAAAAGAATAAATTACGAGGACGATTTAAAACATGAGCGTAGCGAGTGTTTTAAACGTAACCGAGTAATTTATTGCTCTTACGCCCGTGTATTATACTACGTTTTTCAATGCATAGTGTAAGGAAATAAAACAAATATAATCTTGCGAACTTTAAATTATGATTGGCTCAAAAGGACTGTATCCAGAGCCGTTAAACAGTGGAAAAAAAGTATAACATTTATGGTACCCAGGAAAGGCTGCAGGTTAGCCAAGTATTGTAAATAAATAAAAAATAATAATAATAAAGACCTAGGGCAAAATAATCGACTTTCTGTTCGGTTTTGATGTATAAAAAGTGGACCTTTACGAGCACTGCATTGAAAATTACAAAATGTCCCATATGCTTTGCCATTCAGCATAGAAAATTACTCGTATAAATTTAATATTAACAAAAGTTTGTACAAAATAATTTGAATTGCAAATAACCAATTATGATGCTTATACAGAAAGTTACATAGTATTGAAATAAATTCATTTCAAGGTAGAAATAAATAAATACATACATTTTTCATTCATAATCATTAACTTAGCGAACAACACCTTAGTAGGCATCCTTTTAAAAATATATATATATTGTAATTTTATCGATGGGCAAATTTAGCTAAAAACACATCCGCACATGACGGAGCGATCTGACCTTTATATCTCTATAAGAAACAGCATCGTTCAAGTCAAGCTATTAGACTAAAATTAAGTAAAATTGGTTATTTCTTTGGAACCTTTAAATCTTTTTGGTATTTGTATGGTTCTTGCATAGGGTTGCCAGATGGAAAAACCAAAATGTCGGGGCAAAATTTCTAAAAGTCGGGATTTTGGGATTACGGTCGGGACAAATAAATACGAGTATTACGAATCAAAAGCTTATTTTTTATTATTATAATTAAAGTTATTACAACAAAATACTTTTTTGCCTGCCGAACGTTGTTATTTGTTATTTGTCGGGACAATTTGTATTTTTTCGGGACTCTGGACATCATATGAAATGTCGGGACAATCCCGACGAATCCCGACCATCTGGCAACTCTATTCTTGCACTAAAATATAAGAAAAATATTGCTTAGATAAATCATTTATAGAATTTTTTTTCGTCCAATGCTTCCACATGAATAGTGTTATTTTCTCCTATTTTGCGCTATCCGGAGACCCAGCGACGTCGTAATGCAGTGTGCGCTGATATGAACGTTATTTCAATACAGTTTCTGTCGATATTTGTACCGACACAGGTCGACTCAAGGTCGTTGGCGGGTACCAAAAATATCAGAATATTTTTAACAAATAAAATTTTTGTTATTGGTAAAGAAATTGAACAACTTTTTGTATATTTGAGATTTGACACAAATATCAAGGCCACTAAAATCACGGAGTCATTTCCCGTTAGAACAACTATAATCTGCCTACTTATCTGACTACAAAGCAGAAAGATTTTTTATACAGTAATAATAATTTCTACTTATAGAGTCAAAATTGATTTACCTATTACTTTTAATTCTAGTTATAGGTAATAAGTAAATCAATTTTAATTTCTTTACTCTAGAAAAGTAATTGTATTTCGTAGTCAATTATGTTTTTCCGACCAAATTGGCGACTGGAGGAGGGAAAAGTCAGAAGCACCCGGAAAAGAAGAGCTTGTTAGACTAGAAGAGGCGAAAGGGGTGTGTTAGGATCGATGGAAATATGTGATCTGCCCACGCCCTCCAGGAGACAGACGTGAATAGATATATGTATGTATTATATCGTACATCACGGTATCTTTCGGATGACAAACTCAGATCGTAAAAACATCAAAGTTATTATTAAATTAGCGAAAACAATAATAAAGTTTACCATTTAATGTGGTTGGTTAAAATTAATCAACGTTGATTGCGATGTTGGGGAAAGAAGAAGTCTACTTTGTCACGCAAAAGACAGCGTTAAACAACTGTAAGTTATAGCTTCCTTACGAACTTTCCCGGGAAACTGGACATAATCTACATTAATGTTATTTTTTCCGCAAAAAAGGCTGGAATCTTCTTTAATTTGATCCCCCTGTAGGCACCATACGGTGTTACTAGAACTAAGGAGGCTCCTGAAAGGGGGGGAAAAGTTAAGATAATATTTACTGTAAATGCCTGAAGCACGCTTCATACTTCCCGGCCTTTTGTATTTACCAGTAAATCTTACATA
Organism: Ypsolopha sequella; assembly: GCA_934047225.1. NCBI lineage: Eukaryota > Metazoa > Arthropoda > Insecta > Lepidoptera > Ypsolophidae > Ypsolopha > Ypsolopha sequella. The sequence continues at coordinate 1,116,602 of OW204002.1, read as the reverse complement.
AAAACGGCATTTCTCATAAAATGGCAATGTGATATTTCTACATAAACTATAAAGTTGTAAGCAGCCTGGCACTTGGGCTTGTCCGCCTTATTTTGGTCGATACCTTAGAATTATATTTAAATTTACCATGATATTAATGCGGTATAAATACGCAAAAAAAAACTGGATATTGCTGTACCAATGTACAGCTGTGATTGCTGTACCAATATTTTTTGCTGATTTATATTTTCACCTTCAATACTAACCATTAATCAACAGCAACAGCAACGGGCAACAGCCCTAAACACGGTTATTTCCTGAATATATTGGTAATAGCTAAAATTAAAGCAAAATTTTTTAATCTTGATAAAAACACTTGTACTGTTTCAAAATATCACTTTATAATACTCCAACCGGTTTCGCCTTACGGCATTATCAAGGAACACTATGTAGCTATTAAATATAATAAAGAATAAACAACAAATAAATGTGTAGTTGTTGTTTACATTGCAGATGAACAATTAATTCTTACAAATAATTCTTACAGCTAAATAAATTAGGGGAGGCGAGCGTAGCGGAGCGGAGCAAGGCGACCCTCCTAATTTTAACAGAAGTACGATATGCCTAGGCAAATCATGATATACCCAATTCTACGTTGTGCCGACGACCTATGTATTATAATAAGTTCCATCAAGCGCTAACAACCCCATTTATATGCACAAAAGAATGTTTATTTCCTAATAATAAAATGGCAACCCCATGCACCATGAGCAAGCAGCAAGCAGCCAGCGGGGAGTCTGTGCTTCCTTGATTTAGTAGTTTATGTGTTTCGGGTCACGAATAATGAGATATTTTTGTAACTTCTTCTGTAGCGATTTTCTTTCGTGAATAAGTCGGTGAGCAAATACTGGAGGTTGATTTATGATATCAATGTTACTATTTTTCTTACCTGCTATGTGATCGTTTCGGTTTCGGAACCTATTTATTACGAATTCATCTATGTTAAGATGGTAGCGAATGATCTCGTTCCCAAACTAATGATTGTTTTCGTTATTTTTGAATGAAAAGTATTAAATGAAGATGATTTATCTTCACTCATATCGTAGAATACTGATTAGGAAATCAAAAATAGTGCATAATGGCAATTTATTTTTACAAATGCCTCTAATACAGAAAATAATTACAATTTTCTTAACAAAATACAGCTTTTAAATAAAAATGAAAAATAAATAAAATAAAAGGCATTTATTTCAGGCAATATATTAATTTGCGTATTCTTGATTATATAATGTTCTTATTATAACTACATTTCTGTGCTATACAAGATTAACCTGGGTTAGGTATTGCAATTTACTTAAATAATAACTTAACTTTAACATAAATATGCGATGACATTTATGTTTGTTATATTGTATAATCTAGCGATTATTTTCTAACTTCTGACTTCTATATATTTTTTATTTATTTTATTTTTAACATTCAATTGGTTCTCTTAGAAGATTTTATTATGTTACAAACTTCGCGGTTAAGAAGCTACGAAATAAGATACCCAGCCAATCATCATGAAGCGAAGCAAAGAAGTGTGTTAGGTTTACATGTAAATAAATTAGGTAGCCGAAGGAAGCGGAGCAGGGCGAGGAAACCCCGTAGTTTCAACAGAATTCATGAAATACGCAAAAATCCATCTTTTTTTTCAAAAATACGTAACAAGATACCCAGACAATCATCATGACCATCCTTTTCCCAGCCTTAATCTAATAGCACAGAATAAATTAATAGTACCACATACCAGCAGCAAAGTTTTCCTACAAAACATCTCAATTTCCTCATATCCCCTGAGCCCTGGCAGTTGGGCGAGCTAATGTCCAGGGCTAATGAGCCGCGGCCCATTTGACTCAAATTGCGCGTGACAGACAATACTGGATGCTGCTGCTTATTTATGGCCGCCTGGTACTGCCTTGGACCTCGGACGCTAATTTTCTCTGGTAATTTTGTACGAATTCATTTTTCCTTAGCGTCTTTAACCATAATGGAAGAACATACGAAATATAATTAATTAAATGAATTACTATAGGTATACCTGGAATCAAATTTAGTCTTAAACAAAACCCAAATCATTTAAAATAATCTCTATAAAAATTGCCATTTGCACGGTTTTCATGAGAAATTACTGATTAATTTCTTTACAGTGACTTTTGCTCGCATTTATGGTAAACATTTCTATTTTATCGGATGGGGGGGCTGGGCAGAGAGAGTCTCTGGGACTGGGGCATACCTCGGAGAAAGAATTAATCTTGCCATCAAAGAAGTAATGCCGACAGCCTTCTTTTAAGCCTTTATTTCTGCCTCATCATCATTTCTTCTTAGTTTAGGATTATTTTGTTTTAATGTACATATATTTTATATTTTATTTTATTAATGTATATTTATTTTAATAAATAATGTTATAATTTAATTCCCGTCTAGTTCGTAACTTACTTATTATTGCAGGATAAAAATGACAGTGAAACCACAAAGAGAAGAATCTAAGATGGGGAGCTTGAGGCCTAAAAAAACTGGCCTTATCCGTTACATTATCAAAGTAAAAATATTAATAAGTTTCGTTACAAATTGAATTAACTAATTTACAAAGTCCTGCTGGCGGGACACCTGAGTCCATGCTGCATCAATAATTACCAGACAACGGTCATCGACGCGCTAATGATGATAATTATCATTTTAATTGTCATTTTAACTTATTTTAATTATTCCGAATGGCGACAATCACGAGATAATGGACGGAAGCAACCACCATTATTGCAAAATCTGATAGTTCGGGAGCTTAAACCGGTTTTAATTATTTTTAAAACAATGCAATATTATCAATCAGGTAAACCCAGATAGACTTACATTCGTTATTTTCACCGTTATTTTAATTAGTTATTATCAATACAACTTACATATTACTACATGGTAATCATTTAAATTCCAAATTTGGTTTTGTACAGTTTTAATGTACTCGTATAATAATTCTAAATGTAAGTAAGTCTGCTTACGCTTACTCAACTTTCTTGCTTTGGTGTCAGTCAATTTTTGAACCTGTTGAATTTTAAGTTTTATTTTTTATACAATTATAAGTTGACTTTAATTTCTACAAACATTCATACCGGTGATATGATACTATGCTAAAAAATTACAACCAAAAATCGAAAAACAATGCGAGTTCCTAACAGATAAAAATAGAGTTCGGCATTCTCACTTTAGATAATTTTGTAATATTACAATTTTTAAACAAAAAAATACCCCTTACTACTTACTCAATAAAGTGAACTATAAGATAATTTTAAATCAATGTAAAATTTTATTGTGACTTCAGTAAAAGGTCAGGAATTTCAAGAAAAGCTTTCGAATAGCTGCCGCATTCTTAATAATGTGATTTAAGTAGAGACATAAAAACGACATAACATATTTCAGAACCATACTAACATATCAAAAAACATGATAAAATAAACAGTTTTTCGATACGATTTATAGTTTTTCTGGGCTACGTAAGCTACTGCACAAAACGTTAAAATAACTAGGTTGTACATGCACGGCAGTTGATGTTTACTAGGAGTTAGTTTTGGAATATACAAAACACTGATTTATGTGACGTGCTAAGTAACATAAACCACATGTTCAAGAGACCATAGTGAACTACAACATTTACTATATTAATTTAACAGTTATAAACTAAAATTTAAGAACTTCAAAAATATATAAAGACAGAACATACAAAATTTAACAAAATTGCAAATTCGCCACCAATGATTTATTATTCTATCAGTTCAGAAATTACATGAAAAAAAATGTTTACACGCTTCTTATCGACCATCGACCGATAAGTAAATGCTCAAGAAAATAAGGTATATCGTTTTTTGACTCTGATTTTGATAATGTCAGTAACTCTGCGCGTTGTGCTCCCGAGCTACACCCAGGTCCAGGAGCGAGGTCCAGTCGGCATGCTGCTGCGCTAATCATCTCCGGTTCGCAGAACGAGACACGATCTGAGAAATGTTTGTTTTTAGGATCCCGTACTCAAAGTGTTAAATGGAAACCATTATGGTGAGACTCCGTCCGTCCATGTACCTATACATGTCACATCACAGCCACTTTTGATCTGATTATGCCAGAATTTAGAAATTTGGAACAAACATAGGTTTTACTTGTCCACACAAAATGGCAAAACAAAATACCTATTGAAAAGGAAACTCTTTATGTAAAAATATTTATTTCCTTATAAAGCTTCCCAGTCCGCATAGTGTGACGGAAAACTAAGGAACCCTACGCTGCGCATGGCCCGACACGCACTTGTCCGGTATTTTTTATTAGCACTCCCATATTCAATCGGTTTGCTGTGAGAAATCTCTTAGAGAGATAAGCTGACCGCTATACTCAAATATATATAAATGTCAATGCTTACAATAACCTTTTTATCCATATCTAGAAATGTTTGATAAACTTAAAGTTTGATGAAAAGTAAATAAAAAAGTTATACGGGTTCAAAACTCTAATGGCTCTAGCTGTAAAATACATTTTTCAAGTAGAATACGGAATCCTTGGCACGTGAGTTCAACTCGCACTTGACCGTTTTTTATACATACGTACGGTTCACTGGATGGTGTATTGACCTGAGTGGAGTTTAGTGGATGTTCATCAATCTGAACTGGAATGACACAAATATGTATTACCATCTTGAGACCCAGCCCGAGTCAGCTCTATGAGACCCAGCCCGAGTCAGCTCTATGAGACCCAGCCCGAGTCAGCTCTATGAGACCCAGCCCGAGTCAGCTCTATGAGACCCAGCCCGAGTCAGCTCTATGAGACCCAGCCCGAGTCAGCTCTATGAGACCCAGCCCGAGTCAGCTCTATGAGACCCAGCCCGTGTCAGCTCTATGAGACCCAGCCCGAGTCAGCTCTATGAGACCCAGCCCGAGTCAGCTCTATGAGACCCAGCCCGAGTCAGCTCTATGAGACTCAGCCCGAGTCAGCTCTATGCAGACGCAAGATATGCTATAAACATTTACGCATAAATTTTATGTAGAACAATAATAAAGCCGATGTGCTGTCAAAACTTAAAATTTCCTAAAGTAATTTAGCGTCTATTCCTTAAACTTAAAGACTATTTTGCAGTGAAGATAATTTAGTTTTGACAGCACTTAAACTAAAATTAAAGCCTTCAGAATCTGCTTTATTGGTCCAACAAATACTACTCAAAACCAGGCTCCCTAAGTTGTAGAGTGTTTGCATAAATGTACTGAGACAACTACATACTTCATTAATGTAAAATTACATATTTATTTGTTTAGACCTTTATTAAGATAATGCAAAGCCAGTTACCTAATTGGATAATTTTTAATCGACAGAATTTTTTTTTTGAAGTAAAGCTTTTTGGAATGATTTTTAAATTTCTCTCTAATTTAACTTGAGTTTTAGGTCTAAAATAAATACTCACGGTAAGAAAATATAGTTTATTAAAATCTGCACAGAAAAAAATAAACCTAAATAATTGGCTGTAATTTTAATCAATTTTAATCTCAGACTCATTCTGAATCATTTTGCGCGCATTTTGGCGCACGCAAATTTCAACTTTATTAAAGTCAGCCTCCGGCTTATAATAGCAAAGCCGCTGTGCACCGAAGGAAGGCCCCGTCTTAATTAACACATCTATTCACAGCTTTTCCTAGTATTGGTAATCCTTGAATATTGTATCATTTTTATTTTAAACATAAATGATCTTAGTTTGTGCATTACCGCGCCTGATGGATAGCGTTGATAGGACCTAGCATGAGGCGCGCTCGCCCAAACTGGGAGAGTGACAGCAGACGAAGCATTTAAGGCGCTCTTATCCCAAAATCAGTAATTTCAAAGTCAAATAGAATTTTCAAATATCGTCTAAAACTTCCAAAAAAAAATACGCAATATAGTTCGAACCTTTATCTAGGTCTTCCACGCATGTGTTACACCATTGCCATGCCATTTCCATAATTCCACTCTTTTATTAACGAAACATATTTGGTAATATTGTGTCGACCACGTAAGTGGGTTTTAATAAACATATCCCTTATTTTTAAACAATTTAAAAACAGATAAAAACAACGAAAAAGTACAAAAGTGTGGTTATTTTCTTTGCTCCTTACACATAAAGAAAAAGACAGAGAGTCACTCTTCTGGGATAAGAGTCCCTTAATCAGTTTTTCCAGGGACTCCCGCAAAAGGCTGTAACGGACGAATGGCTGATAGTACGCAATTGCCTGAAACGTCTCCCCCGGTATAAGGTATCTGTTTTATGGTTTTATGGGTTAACCCTACAGCTTTTATCAACCATTAAATAAAGGTACAACACAACCTCGCCATGTTTCAAAACAATAAATAATCCACTCTAATGAGAGTAATCATATTTAGAAAAAGAAATTTCACAATACGTCTAACTATCTACTGTCGCCTAATTTAGATGCAACAATCCAAATAGCCTACTTGATAGCCAAACGCAATAACAATAGAAAACCGAACCAAACTATCCGAATCTCGGAATTGGCTATCAACATAGAACAAATAAATTATATAGAACAATCGACCATTCGTCTGACTCGGTTAATTCGTAGACCACACTCATACAAACGGGAGACGACATTCCCTAACTGCCTTACAGCCGCACTCAGAGTCGTTCGTTAAGTTAACGCTAATGCGTATTTAGGTAATTGCCATTAAATGACTTAATGGCTGGTTCAACTCAGAGACGATTTTTTACCTGTCATTAGTTAATGATCGATTTAAGTAAACGTAGGGCTGCCTGTCACTATCGACTACCGTTTCGATAAAAACGAACTGCGGCTTTAGAGGAAGAAAAAGTAAAATTGGAGTTGGAGGAAGTAAAGAAAAGACTAGAAAAATTGTAATAATTTGTATTAATGTAGAAAGTAATTTACATTAAAATTAAAAATAAATTAAAAAAATTAATAATTTGTTTTAATGTAGAAAATAATTAACAATAAAATTAAAAATAAATACAAAATTGTAATAATTTGTTTTAATGTAGAAAATAATTAAAATTAAAATGGGAATGTCGCCAGCATACTGGGCACCTTGCCGCAGAGCAGCGATGTGGACGAAGTTTTATATTTATAATATAGTTTATCTTTTAAGGTGTTTTATTTTATTTTCAAGGATATTTTTAGTTTAGTTTAGATGTATTTATTTTAGTCCTTTTTATTTTTATTTTAATGTTATTTAAGTTAATTATAAAATAAGTAAAATACCGGGAGTGAAATTCGGTAATAGAGTATTTTCTAAACGGATCCCCGTAATCACGTATACCTCCTCGGTCCCGGCTCCCTATGTCTTCTAGCGTAATCCACAAACTCATATTCTATGAAACTATAGGCGCAATGCGAAAACCAAATCCCACAATATTCACAACACAGATTCACAAGTTCTATTCTCACCTTTGGAAACGTCAAATTTAATCAGTCATTAGATAGTTAAGTAGGGGTGCTTCGACACTTAAAGTTAACGAACATTAAATGAAACTAATGAAGCGTTAACTGACTCTGAGAGTGAACTTTTTTAATTCTTTACTTAAGTCGTCCTTAATGGACAATTAAACGACTCTGAGTGCGGCTGTTAGTATTCAATAATATAAGGTTACTATCCATTTGAAAATGTTTACTTTCGACCCGTGTTTAAACAATTTTTTTGTTTTATAAAAAATAAATTGTGTACTTTCCTTTCTGACATGCAGCAATTTGCAGTTTAGATTAGATCGCTGTCTGATTACCGCGACGTTTATTACCGAAACGTTCCTTTCTTTAAGCAAAAAATGCGTGATGACATGTTTTTGCAACACTGGCACACAGGGTCAGTAGTAGGGTCCATTGGCCCGAATTCAAAAGGTACGAAACTCCCTAAACATTTAAGTCTGGGTTAGTTCGATGGGTTCACATACATTTTGGAAATGAAACGGTGGAGACGGACATAGTCGCAATGTGCTCGCAATATACATCGAGTTAAGATGATAACCTTTAACCTCAAAACGGCCTGTTCTATTCATTAATATGATTACCTTTTTTTTACAATGGGGCCGTTTTGGTCAAGTAAGTATTTAACTTTTTAAGAGTTGGCACTATAATAAAACTTGTCCATATTCGTGTTTGAAAGAAATAAGTTATCAAATATATATGGCATATCCATTCTCAATTGCCGGCCTTTTATAAAAACAGACTGGTGACGGGCAGCGGTGTCACTAGTGCGAGGGTTTCGGCAGCGCGCTCACCAACCCGCCTGCCTAGCGTGTGTGAGTATGGACAATTCTTCGAGGAGGACCGCCAACAGTAGCGAAATCTTGGAAAGGCCTATGCCCAGCAGTGGAGAAAGACAGGCTGATGGATGGATGGAAGCATATCCACAGATGCACAAGCGTTCCAGAGCTCAGCGGCTATAAAAATGAAATACCTCTTTTGACTCAGAGTAGGTGGTGGCGTGTCCAGTGTGTATACTGTGGTCAGCCCAGTGGGTCGACTGGGGTCACGGGCGGGTCGCTCCGTTAGTTTTTAGAAAATTGCCTCCTGGTCGATGGCCATATTCGATGCACTGATTGTGTAGGAATTTATGTGATCGCTCTAGTTTCGTAATTGGTAAGCAAATAAGGGTCTTATTTATCCGTTACTGAGAAACCGTTTGTTTGATCTGATTTGTTATGTTGCGGTCAGATTAATGGTTTGTACAACTTAAATTACATATAAAAATAGCTCTAGAACAAATTAAATCTTTGATTTTGAACAAAAACCCTTGTTTGCACTTCCCAGCTACTTATAAACCCTAACTTAACCTAACTTATCATAACTTAGACTAAAGACCTCCCCAAATCAAGACCAGTGTCTTGAAGATTACATCTCAAATATATAATATAGACTAGTAACAATACTGTAACTCATACATAAAATACATAATACACGTGGAAATAAATAATTTGAATTTATTTGAGTTCACATATCTGGTGTGTTTCTTTGCAAAATACAATTATCCACGCTAACCTAATTTTAACACACGTATAGTTTTACTCGTGCGAAAAGAAAACCATTATTATTATATATCGTCACGGCAAGATTCCCCGAGGGGGGTCAGACTCGCAGTCCACACTTGATATACCCGCGTTTCACCGACGAATGTTACGTCCCAACGCGATGGGTGGTGAGCCCTATCGCCGTTCTTTGGGCATGCATTCTTAGAGCATGCAGGTTTCCCAACGATGTTTTCCATCACCGTTCAGCAATCATTATCAGATAATATAAAAATTCCGAAGAAGTCATTGGTGCATTGGTGCATGAACCTGGATTTCAAGAGGCCAACGTTCTACCGCCTGGACACCGGCGCTATTATTAAAAAAAAAAACTACATTAACGCTAAGAAAAACTACATTTACAGAAAATTATATGTGTTTGGACAAATTAGATGTAGATCTAGATACACTTTAAATCTAGGTAGACCTTTGTTAACGTTAGGTACAAACTGTACTGTGGTCTTACTCGTATCACTTATCATCTACAACTCAAAACTGGATCAGATCTTGAAAGAAGGTTTATTTGATTTATTTAATTCATATTTAAACAATATATATTGCAATTTAATATAAGTTGCTTAAAAACGTACTTAATAACTACGTAAACTAGATTACAGCCATAAACGAATACAGGGCTATGTTGTCTATGATTACAGCAAATACATATACAAACACAACTACAAATACAAATTCAGAAATGTGTGTACATCACACTTACTCTGATAGAAAATGAATTCACAATGAACTCATCACCGTGAACTCTACACCCTGTTTTTAGTCTAATGGCATGCATCTTTTGGAATGAGATCTTAATCTAGAAACAAACTCGGTGTCTGTAATTAAGGTTTACCCTTGTTTACCCATTTCTCTCTTCAGAGGATTTAAGACAAAATATCACAATTATCCTCGGTCTATGCTATCCTAATAAAACTTTGACCCAAAAGTTAATCAACAATCCACCTTATTGCCGATGGAGAAGAGTTAGCCGCGTGTCTGGATGGTAGGCTCGGTGTGACACATGTCGTCGATCCGTCACCATCAGCAGTAACAATCTGCTGCCCAAGTTCTGGAGCCACTCGTTTGTTGTGATTGAGTCGCCATAAATCATCCTCCTGTCTGATATCTCTTTTACTTACAAAAGATTACTTGTTTTTGTTGATTTATTGTTGTCTTCTGATTGAAATGAAGGGCTTCCCAGGGCAAGTTTGTCTTTGTAGTTCTGCTATCAATGTTAAATGTGTTATTGTATGATGATCGACTCAGGGACTAAAGAATTTAACCTCTTCGTTCTCATTATACCTTAAACTAATACTAGATCTGTTTTGGTTTAGATACATACGGTTTTTAAGGACGCATCAAATAAAAAAAAACTATTTGGTCAAACCATGTAAATTTAATGCGCAAACGATAAATTTTATCCACAAAATCAGTTTCCAGATATTTAACATGCAGATTGCAGTTGCATGCAACATGCAGCATAGGGTTTTTTCATTCAGCAGAATAACCTTTAGTACTTGATATTTGTAAAAGGACCCGCATACGTTCTTAACTGCATGTTAGACTATTTAAGTCTATATCAAAAATTTCAGCTTTGCTAAGATGACGTATTCTAGGATCTTATTCTACCAAATTCCTTCAAGAGAAGAGGAAAAAGTTATTTTCTTTCACCCTAAGATTAAAAGATCCTGTGCAAGCCCAGGGCTTGAATTTGAATCTTTGGTTGGGAAGGAATGTCATTAAAGAATTGTTCAAAGGAATTCCCAACTTCTTTCTCTCCTGTAACGACTTCATTGTTCATACTTAACTTAAGTTCGTTATCTCGTTTCTTACTTTTCCCAGTTTCAGTATTTATGATGTTCCATACTGTTTATACTTTATTATCGGACATTTTAAGTTTTTTTATTAAGTATAGGTAGACTCTTTTTGCTTATAAACACACAAATTTGAAAATGCGTGAGTAACTTTTTAAGAATTCAATACATTTAACATTATTATTGTAGGATTTTATGTCTTAAAACTGCTTTATATATCCTAAGTGTATGTCGCTCAGTCACTGAAAGTGATTTTACTTTTGTGAGAAATTTTTGCAACTTAAATGTATTTTCAAACTCTTTGGAGACTATGTTAAACAGGTTTGCCTAGAGCATAAACTTGAGATATGTATATCTAGGATATGTATATCCCAAGGCTATGGTCTAGAGAGCGTTTGGATCATCTTGGAGAAGATTAAAATGTGTTAATTTAACTTCTAAGTTTGCTTTAAAATAATCTACTTTGTGAGTTGTAATCGGTTTACAAAAGGCTTTTTTTGGCAATTGTTTCACGCTTTGATAAATGTTTACTATAACAGTTTGGCCACTGTGATCCGACGTAAAAAAAAGTCGGACGGTTTCGCTAACCAACAACTGAAGCGTCCATAGTAAGCTGACTCACTAGTACGCACGATCCCGGCACTCACACATTCACATCATGGTAAACCTATGATCTACAGTAAGTCCATTCACTTATACAATCCGCCCACATTTGCTATGTTTCATTAGTTGCTTGGCGGTGCCTCCGTCCATCTGTTTTTACGTCCATGTTTCAGTTATCCGAATCATGTTTTTTTATATTTGTTTTTTTTATTTTTTTACTCTAAATATGGCACCCCTATGAAACGTCAGAGACGATTCTCCCGATTTGTAACAAAATATTAATAAATAATTATTATTATTATAACAGCTAAAATACAACTTTTAGCCAAGAACAATGTATTTATAATAATAGTTTACTACATGAATAAATATATTTTTAATGATATTATGGAAGCTTTGAAATAATTGGATTTTCCATAAGAGTGAAGTTAGAAATTTAAATTTTAATTTTCTAACTTCACTCCTACGGAAAATCCAATTAATTTGAAACTATCATAACATCATTAAAAATACGTTTTCAATGCAAGTGCTCGTAAAGGCCCACTTTTTATGCATCAAAACCGAACAGAAAGTCGATTATTTTGCCCTAGGGCTTTATTATTATTATTTGTTTTAATTTATTTGCAATGGTTGGCTATCCTGCAGTCTTTCCTGTGTACCATAGATGTTTTACTTTTTTCCACTGTTTAACGGCTCTGGATACAATCCTTTTGAGCCAATCATAATTTAAAGTTCGCAAGATTATATTTGTTTTCATTTCCTCACACTATGCATTGAAAAACGTAGTATGATACACGGGCGTAAAAGCAATAAATTACTCGGTTACGTTTAAAACACTCGCTACGCTCGTGTTTTAAATCGTCCTCGTAATTTATTCCTTTTCGCCCTTGTAGCATAAACTACTATTATGCATATAGTAAACTATAGGTGTACATTGCTAAAGTTGTATTTTAGCCGTTATAATTATTTCTTATTATATTTGTTATTACAAATCTGGAGAACCGACCCTTAAACCAAAAATATTATGTCAAATACCAATTTAAAATACAAAACCAACGCAGCTACGTGTGCTATTGCGCTGATGAAGGAAGCCGACGGTATGTGTCGCTGTGGCTGACAATTAAGGATTGGCTTTGGTTTGTATTAATAAATATTTACGACACGATTCAAAGAGACACGGCGATCGCACGTAACAAGACAAGCTTATCCAGCGTAAAAGCGCTCTAAACCAATATGCCATCCGCAGTCCACACCAGTTTAATTTGAAATGTCCGATAAATAAAGAGTCGCTGACAACAAAGCGACTGCAGCAGCTAGGTGCGCTGTATCTAGCGCAGCATGGGTGCTGCAACGTCGACCAATCAAATTACTTCTCTCTTGTTAGTTGATTGGTGTAGGACGATGGAGCTATGAACCGAGGTGCAGGTGGAGGAGGCTGGTGAACACTGGTGAAGTACAAGCAGCGGGGGTGAATCGACATAATACCCGAGCGACGGGGTGTCAGAGATGTGAGGTGTGAAATGCAAGTCACAGTCCACACTCGGACACCCACATTTCACCGCCGATTATTACTTACCACCGTGATAGGTGGTGACACACAACATTATGGTGTCACCCATCTCACATGGGCTCACGCCATCGCCGTACTTCGGGCACACCCTTGAAATAACTATAATTGTTGTCTCTTTCTTAAGCCGGGCCCATTGAATTCAGTAATAATAACTGGACGCCCGAACCGCACTCAACGGTAATAGTACATTACATCTGAGACCAGTAATTAAAGATATCCTGGACGAGTAAGTTAAAAGGCCGAGCCCGTAGGGCGAGGACTTTTATATACGAGGCCAGGATAGCTAATTATGGTCGAAGCATGTATAGTGCTTTTCTCAAAAATAAAACGAGATATTTTCAAATTATATAAGTTTCTTTATTACGTTAACAAACTCATCTTGAATAACAAACAATTGATCGAGTTTGTTTTATGTGTCACGCAATTTTACTAAAATAATGCTATCGCGGTGTTTGACGTCTTTTGTAGTTAGATTCCCAAGCTCCAGACTTCTACATACACCGTTTTTACTCCCATGATAAGAACAACCTACAACAAAAAACTCATTTTTAATAATGAATTAAAGGCCTATTTATAACTTTAGAGCCATAAAATAATATTACATCATATATTTACCTTTATAACTAGATATTTATCATCTATATGTTGGCTTGAAATATTTTAGACTTCTTGCTTATATAGCCATCTGATTGCCTTTTTAGCCATGCCGTCAAATTGTTATCATTTTTCAAGTTTGTTTTATTCTTATTGAGCACAACACACATCGGAGCATGGAATACATCGCCCATAAAGTGGAAGGCTGCTTTGTTTGGCTAAGGTGACTGAAATAAGCCAAAAACACATTTTCCGAACAACTGTTCGTGTGTTTATCTGCTTTCCACTTGATGAACTTTTCATAATTTGTTTAAATGTCCTTCCTTAGATTTTGGCGGAAGCAAGTTGTTTTTTGCTAATTCTGCTTCCGCTTTTAGATCTGGAGGAGTACAATGTATATCAGAGCCTTCTTCTGAACTCATTTTGTAATTTATTTACACAAAAAACTTTAAATGAAAATATTATGCAACAACAAAATTTCCCGCTTTTAATTTTTTTTTCGTTTTTTTTTTTTTTTTTTTCGTTGGGCAAATGTATACGGCCAGCCCTCTGCATAAAATTGAGGTTAAATTTTAAGTGAGTGTTCAATGGTTTTAAATATAACTATAAAATCAATAAAAATAATATATTTTCAATTATAAAATATAGCAAAACGTTTTTAGAACACGAAATTGTAATGTTTTTTCTTTTTATACTGGCCGCTATACTGGCCGATACCGTATGATCGCCAAACTCTTTAGTCATTTAAAACATAGACACGGATAGTTTAAAAAAAAAAAACATGGTATGTAATGGATTTTCATACGAATTTCCTGGACAGTTATTCAGATTTCCTGGAGACTTGAAATAGCTTTACAGGATGAAGTACTTTCTGACATGTCTATGCAATATGTAATTAAAGCATTACAGCATATTTTTGAGAAAAGGTTTTTTTTCTACATAATTGAGAACGCACGAAACGCACCCAACTAGCTTGTTTACGAAAAATGACGACGCACGAACCGAACCCAGATCTACTGTGTGTAGAGTATACATTGCCTACATATTTTACTCTATAAGCTACAGAAGCTTAGCTTCTAGCAGTAAAAGCTAAAAGTTAGTCAGCTTCCCTAATAACTATTTTTTCATAAATTATTAAGGCAATGTGTAAAAATCTAGTTGCGAGTGCATCTAACTCAAACCTTATTATTTTTAAGCCTGCGTCATAATAAATACCAATAAATATCCTACATTTTTACTACGCGTGATAGAATGTCTTATCGGAGCAAAATTATTACAATTCCCATAGCTTAATTTAAAAATATAGTTTTTTATTTTTTTCAGAGTATATACGCCATTTTATGACATAGTTTTCATTATTTCGGCATATAAATTAAGCATTATTTTTTATGATCTTTTAGAGAATTGTCGGTTATGACGTCACTTGAGAATTTTACATATTATACTGATTGTGATGTGTGATTGCTTCTAAAAAAGTGGTATGTCTACTTGTCTACTAAACTGTCATCCATCTGTCAAATCAGTCGGCAGCAAATTTTTCTAAATTTATCTTGATAGCAAAGAACACATTTCTAAAGAGATCATTTCTCAAGTGACGTCACTCGAAGGCAAATGGAAATTGAATCTTTTTTATTAAAATATTCATCATCATGAGGTTTTTTAGACCAAAAGTTCGAAAATACGGCTTATTAAACCTAAATCTCGACATCATTTAATCTAAGCGAATTGTGATTAGTGAAAGATAAGTTAGTCAGTGGATCTTTATAGCGTGTGAGGAAAACCCAAATCATTTTTGTCTCTAAAAAGAGGCCCAACCAACCAAACAAATAAGTGACATCGTAGATATAAACGACATCCACTTTCACCCCTCTTTAAAAGCCACATCACCTCCCTCTTGCATCCCCCACCATCGAACAGAGCGCCGATGTTAAGCATTAATTAATTTATTTTACGTTCAACTGAAGTAAAATGGTTCGTTACTGAACGAAAAACACGTTAGAGCAGAGTTAGCCTCTATACTCATTCAGATTTTAGCGAAAACTGCCGGCCAGTTTGTAGACAGCCTGTGTTTGAACTAGAATGACGTCACTCAGTGGAAAATATGAGAAAATTATTTTTACAAAGGGTTTACCTTAAAAATTGTGGAATGGTTTAGTCAGAAAATAGTTATGGAAATGCAGTTATACCAAATAATTTGACTAATTTTAGGTAAACTACACAATTAATCATTTTAGAATGTTTTTCAAAATTTAATGAAATGATCGATCAGAAATCAAATTCAAAGAAAACTTAATTATTAATAACTTCTTATAATGACTTCTAAAAGATTCCCAAAGCGATTGATTTCGCAAAAAAGAAAATTATCGTAGTACTTCGCTTTAGAAATATTAATAAATTACTTATTTATCTTACTTTTGACGGGCTATCTTCTTTCCTTTATCGGTTTTAGAGACTGCTCTTCTGAAAAGATATGCTTTCGACTTGGAATCAGTTTAACTTTCATTTTTAAGATCAGAAGTCAGCGTTTAACAAAAAAATATTCATTATCTCTACGTTACGTTAAAAATCTTTTTGATATCTACTCTACTCCGAATTATCTTCCATCGCTTTCTAATGTTTAGTCCAAATTAAATAGCGTATAATTCCATTCCCCTCTTTTTCGTCTCGCCACTTAGCTCCGGAATAACGAAAGTTGTAATTTTAAAGGGCTCTCTTATCTTTTTGTCTTATGGCTATAAAACTGTCAACATCTTATCAAAATTTTCAAGCCACACATAAAATTAACTACACCGTAAAGAAAAACGTGTTAGATTCAAATTTAATTACCTACAAATTAGTGATGTAATCAACAACAATCCTATCTTTCTTTAAAATCTATGGAAGTTACTTCCAAAATCTACATAAACCACAAGTGTACAATAAAACACGACTGTAATTAGGTAGGTAGGTAAGCACAAAAAGTTTTTAAGACGGTTAAGTTTTGCTGTGCAGAAATAGGAGTTCTTGAAAGAGTACAACGCCCAAAGTTATAATAACAGCAACAGTACTCCCCCATCATATTGCTAAGACGTTACAACCAGGCACTTCATACATTCACTTAGTAACAGAAGCCTAGTAATATAGGTATTGCGCACCGCGTGTTCAACTCACTATGACATGCACTAATTAGCTTAATTAGCGATTTCATGCTTGAATTCCCTTCCTACCCTCACGTCTCTGCTTTAAGAGTGTACTTACGTGTGCCAGCCCTGAAACTACTCTGATTTCAGACTGAATAAAATTAAATGCAAGCACGCAATAATAATATATTAATTACGTAATTCCGTTTTAATTAGATTGGGAAGGCCTGTACTTGATCTATCAGGCCTATCTCTGTACTTGAACCAGCACTAACACTAACACTAATAGTACTTGGGCTTTTTAGGGCATGGAGGTCTATCACACAGAATAGAATAGTAAAACGTTTATTAAGACATACAGTACACGAAGAGACACAGTATAATAATACACAAAGAAAATACAAGCACGAACAACTATTTAATTATAATTCTCAAAAATATACAAAAGTTGTCGCATACATGGCTCAGTAAGTTAGAGATTAATCTCCAACGCTGGTTTTCCGTCAGCACCGGGTAGTCCTCATACTCGTAGCGAGCCGTTATCACTTAAATAAGTCGATGTTCACTTTCCTATTTAAAAACTACGTAAATTAATGCAAAGTTTACTTACAAAGTTTTGATAAAAGTTCCTACTATTGATGCCGATAATTCATCAGTGCCTGCCTTGCCAGCAGAACTCTGACCGAGTAACAAAGTTGTTGCATGGAACTCAAAGTTCCTCCAAAAGATGTACTTACTAATTGGCAGATCGAGTAAACAGGAAGGCACCCGGGCGGCGGTCGGTAGGTACAGTAAAAAGGAAGGCACCCGGCGGCCGGTAGGTACAGTAAAAAGGAAGGCACCCGGCGGCCGGTAGGTACAGTAAACAGGAAGGCACCCGGCGGCCGGTAGGTATGGAGTACAGGATCGAATCACGCAAATGAACCGAGCTGGTCTCTTCCACGCGAAGTGCCTTCAGGGGAAGTAATGACGTCATCAGTGGGGATACTTAGGAGCTCAGAACATTTAAATAGTTAGAAAGGCCTTGGAGTTGTATGCGTACCAGAACCTTTGTCGCCTCACACCCACAGGCACACACCTTGTCGTAATTGAAATACTATCAAAACTTTAATCCAAGTGGTTGTTCTTTCTACGCACAACAAATGACTTATATCGAAAACTTATCAAATGAAAAAACTACCGTATCTCTGTGTAAAACGGTGTATTTTTCAAACAAACGATTTCATTTACGACGTTTTAGTTTTGATACCATGTGACCATTATAAACCTACCGGCTTTAGGTGGTTGATAACTTGACCGGAGCGGTATTGCGAACTTAATATTAAACACAGTCTGATTATATGACGTGATGATTTATTGCTAGGGATGGGAACAGATGTATTTTCTTAACGTAAAACTTCGACTAACTTTTTTTATAATCAATCGAGAAACCAATTTGCTCTGAGACAATTTGTGTGTTGTTTTTTTTTCTATTTTTATTATCTTGTTTTACACATTTTAGAAAAATAGTTTTAACGTGTATTAGGTGTATATAAGGTGATTTCATTGATATAGCCAAATTCATACTTAAAACTTTGTAAGTGATCAGTAATAATGATAATATATGGTCACGACATGAATCCCCGAGGGGGTATCAGAGGTATTCCGAGTGTGAACTGTGAAATGCAAGTTACAGTCCACACTCGGTACAACCGCGTTTCACCGACGAATATATTAAGATTTAACGTATTTTAAATTATATTATGGTAGCTTCAAAATAATTGGATTTTTCATAAACACTCTTATGGAAAATCCCATTTCAAAGGAGAATGGGCGTTTTGGTCCATACCACCAATACACTTGTATTAGGTGACATAAATAGGTCTTATAATAACATTCGAGAAACCGTTAACAGTTACTCCAAAATCGATCGGGTAACTGTACAATCAAGGAGAAAAGTTTTCATATAAAATGTATGAGAAAATATTTAAAACCGTACAAGTGTGTGTTTATTTACTCTACGGTGTAATTCTAAGCTATGCATAAGTATAAATACTTATTTTTCAATATCTATCAAATATTTGTACAGTCGAGAACAAAAGTTTTCGGGTGAAATGTATGAAAAAACATTTGAAAGTGTAAAAGTGTATTTTATTTACTCTACAACGTAATTCTAAGCTATGCATATGTATGTCTAAAAAGTGTATAAGTGTCTGTTTATTTACTCTATATGGTAATTCTAAGCTATGCATATGATTAAATACTTATTTATCAACATATAAGAGGCATCTGCACAGTCTTGACTGTCTTCCTTGGAAGTGTGGGTTTATTTACTCTTCAGTGTAATTCCAAGCTCTTTTTTTCTATATATTTTGTAAAAACCTTTAGTATATTATACCAACTCTGATACTGTAACTACTGTAAATATATATTCAAGATATGCATGCATAGCTTAGAATTACCTGTTGGATAATTAAACACACATTTATATACTTTTAAATATTTTAGCAAAATCTTTATTCCTTAACTATACAGATTCCCTATATCTTGATAAATGATCAATTGGACATGTGCATAGCTTAGAATTACCCTATAGATTAAATAATCACACACTCATACATTTTTAAATATTTTATCCCAAAGCTTTTGACCTCGTTTGTACATTTTACCCTATATATTTTGATAAATGTTTTCAGACATACATATACGTAGCTTAGAATTACATTGTAGAGCAATTAAAACACGCTTTAACACTTTTTTTTTTTCATACATTTCACACGAATACTTTTGTTCTCGACTGTACAAATAACTCATCTATTTTGAAAAATATGTATTTATGCATAGCCAAGAATTACACCGTAGAGGAAATAAACGCACACTTATTCACTTTTAAATATTTTCTCATACATTTTATATAAAAAAAAATTTCCTTGCTTGTACAGTTATCCGGTCGATTTTGGGGTAACTGACAACGGTTTCTCGAATGTTATAAAAGTTTTATCTTAAATCTTAATTTAAGAATATCGCTCAAGGAATAAAAAACGTCTATCGATTGTGTGACACCACGATACGGCACAACACTAGCGAGCAAGTTTGACAAGTAGGGAGAGCATACATTACTTGTTTACTACATCTTAGCCAAAATTGTGAGCGTACATTGCCGGTAATGTATATTTTTGTTGTCACCATGAGTAAATTAGTTATTTATCTAAAATTCTCATATTATACAAAGTTTTTATAATTACAGGTGAAAGAAAATATCTCAATTTTTCCGGTTTGCTTTCTTATTCGTGATTCTGCAAGTAATTATTGCACAAGACGGCATTTCTCTTTAGATTAGGCAGAGCTGTTCACAGAGTCACGGTTCGCGTGCGACTATGAGCAGCGATCGCGTGTTTCGGTTTAAGTATTGATGTTCAACAGTAGTTGTGGCGCGCGTGACACGCCCACTTAGCCTTTCTATTTGATTTAAATGTTCTGTGCTTAGGAGGGCTTTAGTGAGGTAGGTACGATTGTTTCATCGTTATTATTATCCATAATTAAAACAAGTTATAAGTGCTCTCTAATAGTACATAACTATTTATGTAGCGATATACGTTTGTATACTCGTATCTACTTTTATATTAATTTCTATTTTCATATCTCAGAGAAAAGTTCACCGTTCTACGTGTCTTTTTATATCTCAGAGAAAAGTTCACCGTTCTACGTGTCTTTTTCTTGTACAAAATTTGTTAATACTTGTTCAAATTCAAATTCAAATACTCGTAGTTTATTTTGCAAAGCAGGTAATGGAACAAAACCTGTACCTCGAAAAAAAAATTTACTTTTTCATAGAAAAATGCAATGCCGCTCGGCCGAAATGTATGGACGGGGAGATTTTTTTTTTGAGATTTCAGGGTTTGTTTCACAGTAAAAGTTGTTCTATACCATTGACTGAATAAGCTCTTCAAATATGGTTACACCTTTTTGTTACACGTTGTTTAATGTTATAAAAAAATATGTAATAAAATAATAAATGTACATGAACTAAATTAAAGGTTCATCTAATTTATGTAGCAATATATATATTAGATTATATATATATATATATATATAAATAAATATATATATAAATAAATATATATATATATATACGATTAAAATTATACTTTAAATATATATTATACAATTTGAAATCCAATCAACCGTCCGAGCCCATACCGGAGACCCAGCCAAGGACCAGGGGCTCTACCGCGTAATTCTCATTTGTATCAACTTCAAGCAAATGCATGCGAAATTCAACGCGTGCAAAAGAGATGGCATGTTAGGCGGGCGTCGTCGCACGCACGTCAAATTTCAATCTCAAGTTGATGTTGATGAAAATGAGAATTACGCGGTAGACCCACAGGAACAAGGTTCAATGATCACTAACCGAGCCCCCAGCACGAATCCAGGCGGCCAACTAAATCCCATCCTATATACTACATACTAATAGGTTACATATATAAATACATACCTACCTCCGCCCATTCGATTAGTCTTGCTAAGAAGAAGGGCAAGAAACTTAGCAAGATCATGTCATTTTTTTTTTTAATAATACTTATACTATACAAATGACTTCCCAAGTAGCACCCAAGCTCTATAAGTAGCCGTACAGAAGCCGGTGAGGCGCCATAAATTACGGCATAGGCTCCATAGAGAAGCCCTACAGTGGTTCTAAAAGCGGCTATAGCGCCGCTTTAACCCCAAAAGAGGCCCCTCTTTGTAGAGCTATCGGTCCTACAATCGCCCTACAGTGGCCGTAAATGTGTGTTAGTACGACGATACAGAGGTTCTGCAAGAGCGATAGTACGTGCCTAGAGATCTAAAATAAGTTCTTGTAGCGCGACTATAGAGCTCTCAGCGTATTTCAGCGCGACTCTATCTCTGAAATATATTTCATGGCTCTATATTGATTCTATAGAAGTCATATTATTTTTTTGAACAAAGTGGATCATATTTACATGGTAAAGAAGTGACAGCACAGCAGAAGATATAATAAAAATAAATACACAGGTAAGTTTTAATACTGATTTATCCTTTTATTTACGTGAAATGTTAGTGCCAGTATCATTTCATTGTAAAAATATGCATATATTTTAGCTAAAAAACTGACGCGCTCACAATATATGCAGTTTTTAATATAAAAAATACATTTATATTTAGGGTTATAAACGACATAAATTTTTTTTAATAGTATTTCAGACTTGTTGGTCGTTTTATTAGGGTCGTGAGTGAGAAATGGTGGTGTAGAGTGCAGAATTCTTGCATATTTATGATGATAAAATATTGCAATAATCATGAGGATAAGCATTAATCAAAATATTAATGGCGTCTTATTACAACAGCTCTCAGAGCTTTATTATGTCCGCTCTATGGTTTTAAACCGTACGAAGGCGCTAGTAATCGCTGTTGTAAACCTTTGGGTCCTACAGTTGGTGTATTGGCGCATAATTGTACTCTTTTGGACGTACACCAGCACTTTACGTCTCCTTTTAAGAGCCCAAGTGTATAAAAAGGAGTACTATATATCCTATTATATTAACGTATTAGGAGTCCGTCGTTGAATTCTAAAAACACCTATAAATTGTTTTTTTACACTTTCTCATTGCTCATGTAAGTTTTTTTTCGAGTAAACTAGGATTAAAAACCCTTTACTTAATTATTGTAATAAAATATTTTTATATCCGTAATATTTAAGGTTCTTTCCCTCCACCACTGTTCGCTTTTTATTCCCACACTGAATGTACTCTTTGTACATGATTCAATGCTTACATATTTTGTTAAAAAACAATTTAACTTTTTAATACAAAAATTATTCGTGAAGTTTAATAAAAAACTAAAGTTCTTTTATTTAAAAGCATAAGCATCAGAACTTCGCGTGTACGAAGTATTTTTCTTCTCATTCTTTTGCACAACTGCATCCTTATTTAAGTGGGTGGAGTGAGAGTGGAGAGACGCGCGGGGTGTGTTAGCGCTGAGCGTCATCGCTTGCACCTGTGTTGTCTTTGTTTGTCTACGATAACTACGATTCTAAGAATTAGTGTTCAGTTGTTCAGTTGACGGAATGAGACACGAGCTTAAAATATTTTATAGGTATAGATTTACATTTATACTAAAACAATAACAAGAATTATTTGTATTTCAATCTTTTAGCATTCGGGTAGGTTATTTATTAATAAAAATTATACCTATGTTGATCATCCCTGTAGCCTAGTGATTAATTACTTGACTTATACTCTGGAGTAAATGTTATCCCGTAGGGGCACATTTGTGTTCGGTTTGTTTGTGTCCGAAGTACGGCGATAGGGCTCAGTAACTACCCGTCGTGCTAGGATGTAATCAGTGAAACCTAGGTATATACGAGTGTGGACTGTGACTAGCATTTCACAGTTCACACTCGGAAACACCTCTGAAACCCCCTCGGGGATTCATTTCGTGATGATGCACCGATACCTATGTATGTACCCATCTATGTTCAATGTTCAAACTATGTTTCACTTTTCAGAATCCCCTTCAAAATTGTGAAGATGGTTGAAAGGGGAAATTACAACTAAGCATTTTGCCATCTCAATGAGAAAATGGTGGCATACTTAAATGGCCCAAAAAAGATGCCAAAGATGATAAATTGTTGAAGACCAGAACTCGATTCCTGCACCCGAACGACTGCGAATAAATTGCTCGCTTAAAAGAAATCATCTTCTTTCTTATGAATTGGCCAATGACGAACTTTAAGTAATACTAGAAAATACCGACACTGAACATGAAGACGAATAGATGACCTTTCGGCGTCCTGCACAATACCGAGAACAAGTGAATTTAAATACTCTTGCCGAGAATTTCAGTTTAGATTCCAATTTTTTATAAGAAAAATAAAAACGTATTCAAACAACAAAGTTTACAAGTTTATTTTTTTCTTTCCTATATATAATTGTATGTGTTATATGTTAAATTTATTTAATGTTTAATTTGTAGACATCATCTTATTTAATTTATAATTGTCTGCTAGGGTGATCTCAAATTCTGTTTGTTCTAATTATGTTATTTACTTTATCAAGAATTTAAATTTTGATCTCAAGAGTAATTTAATTAAGTACTAATTAAAAGTTAAAGTTCTTAAATTACTGATTAATATATTTTATTAACTACTATGTATGTAGTGCTACAATATAGTGCGTTGAGAAATAGGCTTAACCGCTCAGAAAACTTAAATTTAAGTTAAAGAGCACCGTCGTTGCAAAAAGATCTGGTTGGTGGCTTAAAAGCAATCTCTGATAATTGCCAAGGTTATCTACTTAGTTTAAACTAAATTAAACTTAGTTAGATTTATTTACATTGTTTTATTTTTTTTTAATTTATGTAACAAGGGTAAAACATACATTTCTCCTTGATATGTCATACACACCAATTTACACGCAATATCCTGGGGAGTTAAAATAACATCCATTTTTGGTGTGGAAATCACTTTATATATATTCAGATATGATGATTTCATTCGAGTTTGTAATAATTGTAATTTTTTGTATGTTCTTTATTTTCAAGATTTATTGTTGTTTTTTAATCGTTATAGTTTTCCTTAAATATTAACGTAATACTCTGTAATTTATAATTCTTTCATATTTTTCGGTCCAACAGTTTCAGAGATAAGGACATACAATTTTTTTGGTATACCAATTCATTTCTCTAAAAACATGAAATAAATCCATTACAATCAGTTTCAGTTTTATTTTTTCCGAAGCCATGATCAATTTGATCTATCCAACACTAGAAAAACTATTGCAGAGACTGAAAATAAGTCAGGTACCTGTCAGTTATTTTGCACATTGCCATTATGAATAATAACTCTATTCCGACTTTGCCTACAACAAGCATTTTTACCGGACGTATAATATCACATAACAAATATTTAAAAATGCTTGTAGGTATATTTATTATGGGCATTGTCTAGCTATTATGGATAATTACTATATTCGAATTTTGCCAACTACAATTTTTTTCCCCGAACATGTCACATAGCAAGTATTAACAATACTTGTATGTACCTATATATTTAATAATATATGTATATCGCAACTTGTCCGCAATCATATTTTTTAGACAAGTTATCTATAAAATATAGAGCGTGCCGCGCGAAAAAGCGCGTGGCAAAAGCAACGAGAGGGATAAGGATTTACGTGGGGTGAAGAGCGTCAAATTTTGTCTTCTCACAAATTCTCTCGCCTTAATCCCTTCTGCCACAACTTCTTAAAAATCACAGGTAATATTGTCAGCTACAGCATTGCTACAGGATACACTATTGCTACTAGACTCAAAATTTGAAACGACAGAACCCTCACTGTTTTGTTTTTGGACTTGACTGTTCACTCCTTCAAATCTTTGGCCTTGACATTGAGTTATTTGAGTATATTTTGGTATTCTGTGCAATTTTTTTTTCACACTACCACATTTTTTTCTTGATTTTATGATTTTTTCCTCTCCATGGTAGATTTGCTGAATACTTGAACAAAATGGCAGATTACATATGTTTTAATAACGATTATAAGCGCTCTTGTTCTGCTTTGGCCGTTATAGTGACGATATAAATGTGTTTTCCTCTCTTTTTGCTGGATAAAACCTCTTTGTCCAGCTATTTACCATATAGTGGCTGTAAAGGCAGCAAATATACAGGTTTTTACGCTACTACGGAGTTATATTACTCTATTGTAGATATAGCCCTACAAAGGCTCTTATAAACTCTATTTGAGAGCTGAAGGCTTTAAAATACTACTCTATATACCTTAAAGCGTTTTAAAAGAAGCTTATTACTCCGTTCAAACACTTTTACCTATCAAAAATCTCTTTTAGATCACAGAGTGTTATAATAGGTATTTATAACACTGCTTTACTTCTTAGGCCGGTACGATAGCTCTATAACACGCCTTTGTATCTCCTTGGGCATAAAAGTTACCTTTTTATGGCTACTGTACGACCTGCCTGTTGAAGAACTTTTAAATACGCTGCTTTACAGCTTAAGGATAACAATAAAGCCCTTGTACAGCTATTATACAGCATTCAGGCTGGCCAAAGGCTATTTAAGCAGCTTGTGTGTTAGTTGGGTTATATCTACTTTAACTAAGGGATAAGAAAATACAAGACAGCAGGAATTCAGGTTAATGAAAAAAAAGAAAAACATATATAAATCTTTGTCTACCTGTCTCATGTAGTCTATTTCCTTTTACAGTCTGTAGTTAATTAATGTTTACAGCTTAGAGGAATCATAAGTTAGGAAATTATACTACTTCATTAAATTATAGCCTACTATCATGACAATGTTTACTATCATGACTTGTTTCGTGTATAATTAAAAGTAGGAATATGTTTCGTTAAAAACAAAAAATATAAATAAAAAAGGCTAGCCTTTTGCTCAATTGATGGACAATGCAACAATAACATCAGCTATGCCGATGATATGGTGTAAGGCAATGCGTCGCCCATTAAATGCGAGAATTATGCCAAGGATCACGGTTTCAGATATTATTCAAATAGAAGTTAGTTCATGGTATTTAAATCAGGCAAAAAAACTCCTAGTTATGTCCCTCCCATCACTTTAAACGGGAGCACTGGAGGAGTCTGAAGAGGGTTAGTCAGTTTAAATACCTTGGCCATATTATATCTGACGATCTCAAAGACGACCTGGATATAGAGAGAGCACGTAGGGTGTTGCTAGTCAAAGCAAATATGTTGGCCTGCAGGTTTGCTAGATGTTCAGATCAGGTAAAAATCACACTTTTCAAGTCGTACTGCCAAACATTTTACTCATGCAGCCTATGGGTAAACTATACGCAGAAGACTTACCACGCTCTATGCTTTCAGGATGTTGATGGGGCTGCCGCGGTTCTGTAGTGTAGTGCATCGACAATGTTTGCGGAGGCGCACACCGATGACTTTTTTACGATCATGCGCAAACGGATCGCGTCGATTATACGCAGAACCAGCGGCAGCGACAGCGACATCCTGAGGACATTTTCTGGTAAATTTGACAATCCTATGAAGCATTGGACTGTCAAACTTTGCTTACCTAATAAAAAATTATAATTAATTTATTATAATAATTCGAATCTTGTCCTAATTTTTTTGATTTTTAATTTTTGTTATTTAAATTGTGTATTTTAATGTATTTTCATGTGTTTTCCAATGGGTCTTTGTTACCTTAATAAAGAACTGTTTTATTTTATTACCGTGCAACAATACTGCTCGCGTAATTGCCTTCGTTATTTGTAAACGTTTGCAATGCTATATGTACATATGTATGTTATATGTACATATGTATGCTATATGTATGTATGCAGTCGTCGCAGTTTTCTTGTCATGTTACAAACAAGCGTACAAAAATAATCATCTATCCCGGGCCTACTTAATGGTCAACCCAAAATCTAGGGTCTGACTAAAGGTTTTCAGGTTCGGCTTTTTTGGGTCGGCCTAATCTGAAACCATAGCCAAAAGTGCGATCTCTTGCTGAAAATTGTAAAGATTTTGGGTAGGCAAAGAAATAAAAAAGCATTTAGATCGAGTAGGTATTGTAGTTTTGTACAGTTTTGAACCGCAGTTTTTTTTTATATTTCTATTAGAAAGCCACATAACCTTTGATATATTATATGAAAATATATATTATTACTTAAAGTTATTTGTAATATACTAACAACACACATCAGTTTGCGTTTTTAGAAACCACTAAATATTAAAGACTTATTGATGTATTTTGTTAGTTACAATGTTTTTAATATTGAAATGAAGGAAAATCCTTGAACAATTTTAATGGAAAATTATTGCTGTCTCATTTTAACGTCAGTTTACCTTAGCAAAAACAGTTCTACATACTTTATTCACCTCAGGTTTCAAGCAGCGAAAAGATACTTTTTTGGCCGAAAGTAGCCGTAGCCGAACCCTCGATAGAGCACTACCAAAAACACCGGAAATATGAATATTCCCCACAAATACCGTTGCCGAAGCAAGATAAAGCGGTCCCACAGACCCACATAATTCTTTGAGATAGGTGCGGCCGAAGTTATCATATTGTAATATTTATAGGGTGGACTTGGCAGGTAGATAACGTGAGTAATGACGTGATGTGGGGACATTTTTGCACGTCCCTGGGAAAATTAGGGTCGAGGTGGTGAGGCAGGATGTAGAGGGAGGCTGCATCAGCGCGGAAGGATTTGGTTAATTTTTATTGAAACAGCCTTTCCAAAATTTTAAACATAAACAAGAACGGGAATAATATGTGCGTGCACAAAAGGAAATAATATGTATGTGCACAAAAAGAAAACTGTATTCTTATGGACGTGAGTGACCCGAGATTGAGCACTTTGCATCATGTAGAACGTTTGTCTATGACGTTACATTACAGTCGCTCTGAGCCGTGGCTGTACGACAACCGAAATACCACGCGCTCTCAAAAACTCTGCTACCTAGGTAGTTGAAATAAAACACGTTTTTTCAAAATCGCTGGATATCATTCAAACAAAGTGTTATAAAGCACAAAACCAACAAAGTAAATCTCAAAATTGATACTCGAGAGAAAATCAACAGGAAGTCTAAAATAGAGGGTTACAAAAGATTGTATTAACAGTAAATAAATTAATTAATTGACGTGGTTTATTGAAACTTACTTTATAAATGTTAGAAGAGCACAGGTATATTATTTGATAACCACTTATAGGTATAGGTATAGGTACAGGTATCCTGATCATTGCAACAAAATCGTCCAAAGCCTGCCATGTTCATCTTATTTACGTAATATTTCCGTCATCTTCTCCGTATTTGTTACAAAACATTAACAAATTATTATAATGGCCAAAATACAACTTTACAAGTTGATGTAATTATATTATATATATAGTTTATTTAATTATATTACGGTAGCTTCAAAATAATTGGATTTTTCATAAGCGTGATATCAGATTATTTTAGGAATTTATGGCTGGTATCACGACTATGGAAAAGCCAATTGTTTTTCTATAGCCATTGTTATTTAATTAAAAATATGTTTATGCATATAGCAAACTTTTAACAATGAGTTTTTTTAGCTAGAAGCTATATTTTGGCCGTTATAATTATTTCTTTTTTCGCAGCGGGATTGTGAAAAACCCGCTTTTTTTTCTAATTAATCGAAACAGACAGAACACTTAAATTCAAAATCCACTCAATAGTTATTCAACAAAACCTTATTACCCATGTTTTGTGTATGCTACCATCGCAAAGTTTCCATTTGTTTATATAAATTAGAATTAAAAAATTTGTTAATTTTGAATTTAAGTGTTGTGTATCGATTAATTAGAAAAAGGCGAATTTTTCACAATCCGGCTACGAAACCGCTCTTAATGTTTTGTTACAAATCCGGAGAAATTACCCTTAATATCAATTGATGAAGTTTAACTTTGAATGCAGTATTTGTTTTCTCCAAAATGGACGACGAGAATCCAATATTCAATATTTTCTTTCTAATATCATAAGATTTAGATTTTTAATTTATTTCTGTAGATCCACATGGGTTTAATCAAAACATGGTCTACACGAAATACCAACTCCATGACCCAATCCACCGAGCAAGTAAAAGTTAACACCCGTCATTCCGTATAAATAATATATTAGTTACCGGGCGGGGTCACTCAGACCCCCCCCCCCCCCCCTACAGATATAAGGGGGGCTATTTGTGCAGATTTGTGAGTCGCCGCTTAAGGGTTAAACCCTGGAACGGTCAATTTTTAGTTTATCTCCGACAAACATAAATATGCTGACGATTTGTTTTGGTCATTTTGACTCTCGGTGGTCGAGAGGGTAATATTAAATTGTTTTAGGTAGCGAATGGGTTCTGTATGTGATTCTAGGTGGATTTGGTGACTCACTGTTTGAGGTTTATCCAGTGGTTTAGAAACCTTTTAGATGATTAGATCGTGACTTCGAGAATAATAACGGTCATGGGGTTTGACCGACACCTTAAATTGCTCATTGCAGCCTGTATTTAAAATATCCACCCATATAATTAGTTTGTGATTTATACTCCAAATTCATACGGGAGACTCGCTAAGTAATCAAAAACTTTGTTTATCTCCACTATATGAGGTGAAATTTAATCAACCGCCCGAATTAATACTGCAGACTCCAGTTCGTACGGAAAAAAAAAGCTTTTCTTACGATTACAAAAAAAAGGATCATTGAACCTTGTTCCTGGTCACTAACCAAATCTCCAGTTTGAATTCGGGCGGTTGATTAAATTTTGCCTTATACATGCATTGTACGTATATACAGGATGGAAAAAATTTAAGGGCCCTGGAGGGGAACTACCTTAAATCCTTTAGTTAGCTCATTTTACTGAAAGGAAACATTCCTTTATTTAAAAAAAAAACTGCATCCAAAGATCTTCTAAAATTTGCTTGTCTCACCCGGGAACTGAACCAACTAAAAATAAAAAAAAATAAACCCTCACTATTTTACTATACGAATCGGTAGGATTATTGTTCAGGATAAAATTTGTCTAATAAATATTTAGTCTTACACTCATCTGTTGTGCGAGATACCCATGAAATTGAATATTTATTACAAGTTCTTTATTAACAATACCTAGTACTGTTTACTTGTAAAGTACCTAATAATGATAAGCCATTATCACACAATGACAGCACGGAATGAAAGCAAAACAAAACAAAATTTGAAATTCGAACGAATACTTTTATCGATTTTGAAAATGTTGAAAGTTATCGTTCGAACTTCAAATTTGTTGCTCCGCTTTGCAAAAAAAATACGTTCCCTTTTTAAACTTTTCATCAGTACGCCTAGTGCAAGAAGGAATTGTGCTGTGCATAGATTTATGATGACCATTTAACGATTTTCTTATTGAACAAGGTACTTAAGGTAAATAACATTAGCAAGCTTGTACTTCATACGATGTCTTTGGATGTAAGAGAGGTAAGAAAATTATAACGTGTCATTAACTTGTTACAAGTGAACGGTACTAGGTATTGTTAATAAAGAATTTGTAATAAATATTTAATTTCATGGGTATCTCGTACAACAGATGAGTGTAAGACCAAATGTTTATGAGACAAATTTTATCCTGAACAATAATCCTACCGATTCGTATAATAAAATAGCGAGGGTTTATTTTTTTAATTTTTAGTTGGTTCGATTCCCGGGTGAGACAAGCGAATTTCAGAATATCTTTGAATGCAGTTTTGTTTCTTTTTTTTTTGTTTCGTTTTGTTTTGATTATTTCAGTAAAATGAGCTAACTAAAGGATTTAAGGTAGTTCCCCACCAGGGCTCTTGAATTTTTTCCAGCCTGTATACTATTGTATGTAATGTACACATATGATTACTGTTATTTTTTATTATATACTTGTTTCTAATCTTCATTCGGTTTGCTGGAAAAAATCTCTTCTAAAGATAAACCTGCGTGCACTAATTTTATTTTTTTTATCCCCATAATAATGTATTATTTCTATAATAGTATATCTGTGTGTGTGTACCTATACAATAAAGAATGAGAATGAATGAATGACCGTTGTAAATCAATATTAACTTGCATTGATATAAACATTGTTTTACCTAAGTTGTTTGTAATTATTGTCAAATAGTTATTTGTATTACAACTGGCCTAATATTTTGTACGTTGAGGGCGTTATTTCGAATTCAGAGCGAAGCGAAGGATTCTAAAATAGAATTCTGAGCGTAGCGAGGAATTCAATATACGCCGTATTTTTCAGAAAAAAGAAAAAGCTACAAATACCCGGTATTTTGTGGTAATAATTGTTGCACCACATTAGCTGCGTCATTTAATATGTTTTCAGGAGTGAATATATTCAAATTCAAATTCATTTATTTATCGTAAGTGGGTACAAGATGAAGGATATGTACATGTTTATGCTTATATAGTCTAGATCAATCACTGTCACTATATACTCGATTTAATTATTATCCTTTCGGAACATAATGTTGAATTCTCAAAATGTTGGATTACCAAAATGTTGAATCTCAAAATGTTGAATTCTGAAAATGTTGAACAGTAAATCTTGAAATGTTTTGCAATAACAGCGACGAGAAATTTGTTTAAAAAACCAAATTTAAAGAAGAATGATGTTTTTTTTTTTCAGCGCGCATTGCCACCGAAGCCTAACCGGCCAGTAACTTCTATATGAATTTTGCATTCGAACTTATTGGTTAAATGACGCTAATCTATCAGAAGAACGAACACGGACCAATCAGAAAAAAGAAAGCGAAAACTCCCATGGGAATTAAATTGACTTTGGCTCCCGCTATCCTATAAAGCCAATTATCGAATAGGTGTGATGAAAATTTAATTTACAATACATTTGGTCGTACGTACATACCTAAAGAAAGCACTGAAATCTCCTAAATATATTTAAACTAATGCAAGTCAACGAAGTTTGCTACGACGCTAAAGCACTCGGTACAACGCGTAGCAAACCGAGTACAAAAAAAAAGTCTTGATGTATTGTATATTTATTCGTATTAATTTGTTTAGAGTGTGTCGCTTAGTTTTTAAGGCTGTGTGGAAAAACGTAACCTAAAATAAAAGGTAGACACATTTTGAAATCATTTTGCCAAGCATATAACAACTTTCTTTATCAAACGTGACGCTATGTATCAAGTAACAAGATATGTATCAAGTAACAAGATATGTATCAAGTAACAAGATATGTATCAAGTAACAAGATATGTATCAAGTAACAAGATATGACCAATTCTTAGTTGTGTAAAAACAAAAAGTACATCAAAATAAATAGGGTTGGTTGAGCAACCTGGAGCAGTTTATTTTTATGTAGTTTTTTTTCTACATATCTTTGAATTCGTCATATCTTGTTACTCGATCGATACATAGGGTTACTTACTGATCGACTGTATATCGACCTATAATCTATGGTCATCAACTTCCACTGCAAGTTTATGAAATCAGTTGCCACTTGCAATCGAAACACAGGAATGCTTAAAAACCCGCATTCAGTTCGGAAACTAAATCTCCGGAATTTCCGAACGTAAGCTGCTTACAACCTTCCCTCATTAAAACCTCCTTTAGAAATACCACCTTTGGTATACCTTCCATCTACTCCTTCTTTTTAAAGGCAGAGAGGTTATATTTGCTTGAAAGATTCCAAGGGTTAAGTCGGTGAAGTATAAAATGCGACCGGGCATTGAATGAATGAGTGAGTGAATGAATGGGACCCGAAACTATCCGGTCTAATCTTCGCCCCGTTTTGTATGAATGCCTGAAGATAAACGTGTGATATAGAAGTCTTAACTCATGGAAACTCTTTCATGTGGAGATTTTCTGGTGAAAGCGGAACTTCACTGTGGGCAGCACATTTCACAAACGTTTCATTATTAATGGAATCATCTCCAAATAACAAGCATGGAGGGAGGGTGGTCAAAACAACCCCATAACAATTAATATTAAATAGTATGCTGTTAATTTATTGTATAAATAAAAGATAAAAAACACAATCTTACATCTAAATAAACAAATAAATATATCGTCACGACATGAATCCCTGAATTGCAAGTCACAGTCCACACTCGGTACACCCGCATTTCACATACAATTATTACGTGATGGTAGCCCGTCCAACGAAGACCAAAAAAGGCCGAATAGGCAAAATAATTCGTGTAAAGGCTAATTTTGGCACAGTTGTAGAGGAAGGTATCTTGAACGACATACTAAAAGTACTGATGGGTGGAGGTGGAGCTAAGGGGTGGGGGGAGGTGTAAAGGTCCCGTTTTTCAGTTTTGCGTGAATCACTCGAAAACTGTGGCCTATAGAAAAAAATGACCCAAAGCTAAATTAATTAACATTAAATTTTCTACAAAAAAGGTGAAATACATTTTTTTGCTGGGATCAATATTTAAAGAGATATTGGGGAGGGGAAGTTAATTGTGATGAATTATACACATTAGAAATGTAATAATAGGGGGAACGTTTTGTATCGGGTATAAAATGCACAATTTAAGATTCTTTTTCTATTTTTGAATGAAATATATTGAATAAATGTGATTTACCGCTGCTTTGTGGGTGCAGTATTTCAATATGGTTACCCTGATAAAGAAATTCATTGATTCTGAGCGTTGCGTTGATTGGGACGGCCACTTGGCGTATGTAAAACAAATGATCCCATTCTCCCATGCAAGTGGGCACTTTCAATACATGAAATTTGCCCATCTCTACGTGCAAGACATGATACACCTAAAAACAGCCATCCACATGTGTACAAAGAGTTTGCCGAAAATAGGTATTACACCATTAACCCACCTTGGGCTGGAATTTGTTTGGACATGGTCATCGAACAAACTCTCATGCGGTCCATCAGGTGGCCTGATACGAGGGAGAGGAATAGCTGATTCTGTACTCGCCAAATGTACTGCACGTCATTGGAGGAGTTCACCGGAGTGGTTTTTGCAAGTGGAGAACAGCACGTTGATTTACGGCTATCACGCCAACAGAGAGATTCACGAGATAGACCTAAGATTGGAGAAGTGTTCAAATACCATCTCCCATTTCATTGGCAGAAAATTCGGTGACATGAAGCAGTCTAGAAAGAATGTGTTTTTGTCACTAGCCAGTATGAGCAGTACCATATGAGCAGTAGCAGTAGTATTAAAATCAATGGCAAATAGCATTACTGTTAACCTTCTGACAATTTTAATTTCAAGCTTTTGACTTATGAATTAACTCCATTCCCCCTGGCTCTGTTCCTCGAGGGTGGGATGCGAAAAGGGAAGAATCCATTCCTCTACGATGTTTGCCAGTGGAGAATAACGCAACTTTCAATCTCACTTGAAGCACCAACGTGGTAGATGGTGGTTTTCTTCTGCACCGCATGAAGTGGAAACCGTCCTTCAGCATTTTTTCAATTTGCAATCAGTACATTGCATACGTACAGACACATTACGGTTCAAATTGTATAGTGGTCTTTGATGGCGACAATGATGTTAATAGCACAAAACGAGCGAAACAGAAGCAAAGAGGTCTGACAAAAACTTCGGTTGACATTAACTTTAACGAAAGCACGGTCATCACAGTTCAACAGGAGCATTTTCTCGCCAATGAAAGGAACAAAACGAGACTGATTCAGTTTGTCACCGAGAAAATGCCGGCGGCGTAGATTGACACAACTGTTGCAACAGGAGATGCTGATGGCACATTTGTGAGGTGCGTGTTGGATAAAGCTGCTGTACATCCAACTGTTACAATAATTGGGGAGGATGTGAACTTCATAGTCCTCCTCATAGGATTGACTCTACCAGATACCAACGTGTACTTTATGATGCCAGACCGTGGGAAGGTGGACACCAAATTGTTTTCAGTGCAACAGCTTCCATTCGCCAAGACGATTCTCCTTCTCCACAGCTTCTCCGGATGCGAATCCACATCGGCGATCTATGCAAAGAGCAAACTGGGAATTGCTAAGCTGTTCATAGCTAAGCCAGACCTGACCCAAAGTATCTCAGACATTTTTATTGAACCCTCAAAATTACCTGAAGATATTGAACAGGCTGGCAAGAAGCTATTCCTGGCGATTTACCAGGCGCCTTCGCAGGAACAAAACCTCAGCAAACACCCCTACTCTGGCTTTTTTGAGAGCATCGACAAAGCCTAAATCTGATATGGCCACTCTTCCTGCTACCAGAGGAGCTTTGAAGCTGCACTCGTTCAGAGTGTACCTACAGGTAACTATTCAGATATTATTATTTAATTGTATTATTGTCGAATACGGTTTTGTCACAAATATCTATTTGAGCTAAATACTTATGTTGGTCTTATTTTTTTCTTACAAATACAACAATGGCTCGGCAACCCCCCACCACCAACCCGATGGGGTTGGGCCAGAGGAGACAATGGAATCCTAAAATCAGTGACAACCAACGACCCTCTGGCAACTGACACCATTCTCAACACCAAATTTTGCCGATGCACGACTGGTTGTGGGGTGCGCTGCGGGTGTTGCGTATGCTCCGGCTCATGCACTAACGGAGCCCTCATTGAAAACACCGTTGACGATGATGATATTTTAGATTTAGAAGATAATTAGGAAATTTATTTTTAGTACTCGTAATATACTTAAAGAAATGTGTTTTTTTTTTTATTGTCGGTTTTCCTCCCTCTGTATCTCCTTAAGTATTGATCCTATCGAAAAAGTGTATGGTACTTTTTTATAGGAAATTTTATATAGATTACTTTAGTCATACATTATTTTTTTCTGTAGGCCGCAGTTTTCCAGTTATTTACGAGAAACTGAAAAAAGGGACGTTTACACCCCCCTCCACCCCTTAGCTTCAACCCCACCCATCAGTACTTTTAGTATGTTGTTTAAAACACCTTCTTCTACAACTGTGCCAAAATTAGCTTTTACACGGGTTATTTTTCCTATTTTTCTTTCATTGGACGGGCTATGGATGGTGAGCCCGATCGCCGTACTTCGGGCACAAACACGCTTATTAGGCATGCAGGTTTCTTCACGATGTTTTGTTCACCGTTCACCAAGTGGTAAGTATTAGGTAATACAAATATTATTCACGTAAATGCCAAAAAACGGTAGCTTGAAGTTTTAATTATATGGGATTACGATAGTTCAAGGTGCTTACTTACGCAGCTCGATCCCTTTCGTTGAAAGGAAACTGGTCCTGTAGTGAAATATCAGCATATTTTTAGGGTTCCGTACCCAAAAGATAACCAACGGGACCCTATTACTAAGACTCCGCTGTCCGTCTGTCTGTCTGTCCTTCTGTCACCAGGCTGTATCTCATGAACCGTGATAGTTAGACAGTTGAAATTTTCACAGATGATGTATTTCTGTTGCCGCTATAACAACAAATACTAAAAAACAGAATAAAATAAATATTTAAGGGAGCTCCTATACAACAGAAATGTTTTTTTTGCCGTTTTTTTATAGATAATGGTACGGAACCCTTCGTGCGCGAGTCCAACTCGCACTTAGCCGGT
The DNA here is from genome assembly GCA_934047225.1 of Ypsolopha sequella. Lineage (NCBI taxonomy): Eukaryota > Metazoa > Arthropoda > Insecta > Lepidoptera > Ypsolophidae > Ypsolopha > Ypsolopha sequella. The sequence continues at coordinate 1,079,864 of OW204002.1, read as the reverse complement.
TTTTATAGTAACTGATTAATTAGTTATATCAAAGCACAAAACTTTTCGAAAAATTCCTGTTCTTACCGATGTTAGCGATAGCGATATTTATCACTTTTAGTATGAAATCGTGTCAGATGACGTCACGTGACATGCCGTTAAGCTCACTTTGATTGTACTTCGTCATTTTTGAATATTACGAAAAAATAATTTTATTACTTACTTTTCATAGAAAAACTTCATGTAGGAGACCGGCTAATTGTGATAATTGTATGGAATTAAAACTTCAACTTTAGGTCTCCACATCTGTTTTTTTTCCTAATACTATAAAAAATTAGAGCAAAATCATTTATATAAAAAGAGAAGTCCTGACTGACGTACTCATTCACTGACTCATCAACGCACAGCCCAAACCCTTAGACCTAGAAAGCTGAAATTTTGCACAAAGCTTCCCTTTGTAATGTAGACAAGGAATAAAAAAGGATTTATCGAAATTCCACCTCTAAGAGGGTGAAACGGGGTCCAGATTTTGTATGGCGAAACAAGATTATTTAGACTATTTTATTCGAGACTTCACAGAAGTACTCCTATCTATAAATGAGTAAACATGTGTTTCAGATTTTTTCAGAATTTAACCCCTAAAAGGGGGAAATGGGGTTACAAAGTCTGAAAATCAACATGGGTATCGTTTGTATGCTTTAACGGGTCGCTGATTACGAAAACAACAACGATTTTAAAATCCAACGTGGTGGACGTGAAAAAGGATTTTCCAGAATTCAACCTTTAAAAGGGAGAAATGGCGTGACCAAGTCTGAAAACCAACATGGGTATCGTTTGTATGGTTTATCGGGTCGCTGATTATGAAAACAACAACGATTTCTAAATCTGACATAGTGGACGTGAAATACCATCATCCCCTGTTGGGGTGCGATGGGGTTGAAATGTTGAGATGTGTAAATATCAATATGGGTGTCGTTTTAATGGTTTTTTTGGACGTTAATTACGAAAATGGCATCGATTTTGACATTTAACATAGTGAACATGAAAATTCTTGAAAGTATGTGTGCCAGAGCAAATCGGCTGTAAGAGACGGACAGACACATTTTTTCCTTTTCACAATGACGATTAATAAGTCTCAGGGTCAGTCACTGAAAACAGCAGGAATTGATCTTAGGGGGGACTGCTTTTCGCACGGCCAATTTTACGTAGCCTGCTCGAGAGTGAGCTCACCTAGCAGCCTGGTCGTGTTAACAGCTGAGGGCAGAACTTCTAATTTAGTACATAAAAAGGTACTTTAAGTATGAATAAAAAAAAACTAATAGGTAATAGGCCTCGCCAAAGAGACTTTACCTGGAGATCAAATAATTGCACCAAAAACACTCCAAACCAGATTTAAATACGTTCTATAAAAAGTACTACACAAAAACTAAATCAACGCGGGCGAAGCCGCGGGCAAAAGCTAGTACTTAATAAATATAGGAGTATAGTTTTATCTAATTAGGTCGTGGATTGTATCGTATATGAATTTAAACTGTTGAACATTATCTAAAGTTTCAGTGCTATACCCATCGAAATATACCTATAGAAAAGCGGCGATAGTTCTGTAAATTAAAAAGCTGATTTCAGAATCCAGGTGTCCGGGTTCGAGTCCTGCCAATGGAACATGCACCAGTTAGTTTTTTGGTAAGAACTACGTGGTATATACTATTTGATTACTTAGTACTTGCAAAAACTTATATAAAATCGTATGTATTATGTTATATATATTATTGTTGATGATAAACTCAACTGGGCAAATCATTGTCAACTGGTTGCAGGTCGCATTCGAAGACTTCTTTACATATGTAAGAGACTTCGATGCATTGATGACATTAACCTAAAGCGTAATATTTACTATGCACTAGCTGAATCTCTCATTAGATACTGTATAGGCACTTGGGGTGGAGCTGCTAAAACACACCTACTCGAGATCGAGCGAGCACAACGGGCGGTATTAAAAGTGCTATTTAGGAAGGATTATCGGTATCCAACCACAGAGTTGTACAAAGATATAAAGGTGCTTAGTGTGCGAAAACTATTCATTACGAATATTTTAAGCAACATGAACACCTCAAACAGAACCAATGATTCTTGTAGAACTCGGTTTGGAAACCTACATAAAACACCTGTTTGTAAAACTACCTTTGCGCACAGATTTCGTCCCTTCTTAGCACCATTTTTAATGAAAAAGTTCATAATGGAAAAAAGCTGTTTGAAAATAAAGCAGCAAAAGGAAAAAATTAGAAGCTGGTTGGAAGGCAAAGATTATGATCAGATTGAAGGTTATTTGAAAGTTGATTCATAGCCAGTTAGTCAGTTTATTTAACTCACAGATATATAGCATAAGGATGCGTGATATTCAAATAAACTCACAAACATGACACACCCTCCACACACACAATCACACACATCTTCACTCATGCACACACCCTCACCCTCTTTCTTTATGAAACACTCATTCATTTAACTATATTTATAATAAGTATGTTAATATTGTTGTAACGATGTTTTAACGTTACTTTTGTCTAATAATTATTATAATAATGTATACTATTAAATAAGGTGTAACACCTATTCCAATTTGTGTGTCCAAATTGTTAAACTTTCACTCTGCGGGACGGTCTTTCTTCAGGCCAGTGCAGGTGAGAGGGTATATAAAAACAGTTTAAATATTCCTGTACGATCAACATCTCCATTATTATTATTGTCTATGTAATTCTTATTTGTATTTTTAAATTTTCTGTGTGCATGCTATTAATTACTTTAGGATAAAATAATATTAAGCATTAACTGTTAATTATTAACTACTTGTGGATAAATAAAGAAATTTGTATTTGTATTTGTATGTCCGACACACAGCTATTTTATGTGTATATGTCACCGGGAAATAACAAGAATCGTAAGTTGATCAACTCACTAGGTAGTTTATAATTTCACGGCAGGTTTTTTCACGGTAATTTATAAACTAACCTAACCTAACCTAGTGAATTGATCAACTTACGATTCTTATTATTTTCCGGTGACATATATGCTACATGTATACTCGTATAACGCTGGGACAAAAACAGTATCGACACAGAACAAATTCTTCTGTGGATATCGGTAAAACCCTTTCTTCCTAAGAGTTCTACTGAACAGTTCTGACTACAGTAGAGCCACTGAGTGGTGGCGCCTATGACGTTTAAATGCCTACAAAGTATCGTAATTATTTATAAGCAAGTTTGAATTAAAAAATGTAATACTTCATTGTTGATAGTGATGTACTACTTGTTTCGGTTATTATTTTTCGATTTGAATGTTGCTTTATTGTGCAATAGAATTCGTATAGAAACAAAGATTTTGTTTAAAAAAAGTTTCTCATTTTTTATAGGTCGTGTTTGAGGTCGCCAAGTTACGCAATAATATTTAATTAAAAACAAAACAATGACGAAGTTAAACTAAACGAAAATAAATGATAGTAAAATACTTTTTTCGATTTAGATATTTAAACATCTCTCGGGGGCCCCGGGGCGCTACACCGCGTAGCCCTCCGATAGCTACGCCACTGGTTTTGGCACATTTTCCTTTTGTATCATTATGTTGAATGTTGAATGACGTGTCTAATGTTGATTGATTTTTATTTTTAACCGAAATTTGAAATGTACCTCATCACTAAATGCAGCTGTCATAAGTGCCATCACTCAGTGGCTCTACTTTAATTGTACTTTTTTTCACTATTACTACATTGCAATGTGTTACAGAATAGTCGAACGGTACGGTTCTACGATAGTTCTTGTTTTTACTAATTCTTCGATTTTGAGAAAACGTATTTTTCGTGAGTTTAACTAGTATTGACTGTTTGAGTGACTCGGTAACACCGCTGAACCTCCACTCAGGACACATAAAGAATGTGACCATTCATCGTAATTATACTAATTATACTTAGATATGTGAACCGGTTTCGCCCAGGTGTAAGACCTGTGTAAGACAGCAATGTTTGATGCACTTTGATTTAAATTTGAAATCCATGAAACAAAACAATTTTAAAATCGTTTCATCGTTTCCGGCCCACCAAGTTTTGCTCTTTATTTAATAAAAGCGTTCGCTCAGCCGTGAACCTTCCATTCCGTTACAAAGATAATCCTGTTGCACCATAAAGATTATTCACAATGTTTTCAGTGTACTTTTGCTATGCTGAAAAAATGGACGTCGAATGCGTCCAAAAATGCCACAAAACGGCGTAAATCCTGGCTGTATAGCCTATAATCCTTGCCTCGCCGAGTTGCGTTAACGTTAGGGTGGGGAAACATACAAACTATTTTCGGATTGTACCTATCTATAATCACTCTGTGTTTCGATTTGAGACATGTAGCTTGTTAAAATATTTGAGACATGTAGTTTGTTAAAATATTTGAGACATGTAGCTTGTTAAAATATTTAGAAACATGTAGCTTGTTAAAAAAATTCTTGTATTATTTTGGTATAACTTCCAGCTTTAAATAGTTACAATAAATGATAAGTGACATCATAACTAATACATTTGATTGATAGTTCTTGATGGAGCTACATTAAAGCTTGGTAAAAATCTTACTTTTACTAATTCTACAGTATTTGTTTGTTGTTTTTAGCTAACGGTTTCGTTTCCATATGGTCAAACGTCGCTCGTCGTTAGTTCGTTATATAAATCTGAAGAAACGACCCTTGAAATAAAATATTCCCTATTTTTGGTGCTGGAACACGCCACTCTACAAATCCATCAACTCCCTTGTGGCACTTTTGGATGGTAGATATGACTCATCTGGAATTTAATTATTTATGTAAGTATAGACGAACATGATTAACTGTAGCCTATGTCATCATCCCTCCAAGTACAATACTATAACAATAGCACCCGAAAAAAATAACATTTTCGAGCTAACACCGCGCCGCCCGCCCTAGCACCTGCATAATCAGGCGCTATCGGCGCCGCACACGGACAATACTCCGCGCCGGGTAAAGTTAATCACACACGGACAGCGGATGCAGCCGAGGCGACCTAAGTACGGTCGGCGCAATGACTGTCCAAATATTATCGAGCTTGTTACTGGACTGTACTAGCTAAAAGCCGAAGGTTGACGATGGCTCATTGAGCCCAGGATGGCAAATCTGACACATGCGACAATTTGTGGAGGATTTTTAGAAGCTCCTTATACGAACAGACACGTATCCAACTATTAAAATAAATCCTTTTGTCCGATTCGTAACATGTTTTACTTAGTAGAGTTATTATTTTATCACATGGCATAAAGTCGTACGAACCACTCGTTAGGTTTGCTTCAATTATATTATCACATGGCATAAAGTCGTACGAACCACTCGTTAGGTTTGCTTCAATTATATTATCACATGGCATAAAGTCGTACGAACCACTCGTTAGGTTTGCTTCAATTATATTATCACATGGCATAAAGTCGTACGAACCACTCGTTAGGTTTGCTTCAATTATATTATCACATGGCATAAAGTCGTACGAACCACTCGTTAGGTTTGCTTCAATTATATTATCACATGGCATAAAGTCGTACGAACCACTCGTTAGGTTTGCTTCAATTATATTATCACATGGCATAAAGTCGTACGAACCACTCGTTAGGTTTGCTTCAATTATATTATCACATGGCATAAAGTCGTACGAACCACTCGTTAGGTTTGCTTCAATTCTTCGGTTCTGTCAAAACGAAGAAAAATATTAATTACTGGTACAATATCCAGCATGCTTGTAGTAAACACTGAACCTACAAGAATAACGTAAGGATATAGAGAGGTAATGAAAATGGTGTTAATTAATCAATTATTTCAAAAATAACATCCCACAACTATTTATCACAATATAGGAATATAAAACTTTTAACCACCAATAAAAAAGTAAAATTTCTCAGGTAAACCATGGCGCCAACGGGCGCCAAGCAACCAAAATGGAATAGTCCATTCAACCGCCCCACTATAGATAATAAATGGGTTGTAACCTCCTCAAAACCTAACCTGATAACTCCGAAATCCTTAGTCGGTCAGTTATTGCTTTTTACGTCCTCATTGGTATAAGATATTAAAACTTCAGACATGGCAGTATGGCATAAGTTCCTTTTGCCTTCCTACTTTATGTAATTGTACTTTTATAGAAGAAAAAAATCTTTTTAAAGCATTATTTTGTTGAAAAAACTTTTCTTTAATTTAATTTTAAATGTGACAATATTGTCATTACGCACTCACTAATTTTAAATTCATTATCAGGACTTAACGATATGAGTGTAGATAAAAAAATATCGATTTTTATGATGATGATATATTTGTTTACTTGTATTTATGTCCTAAGTGCGGCAATAGGTCCAATCCTTAACACGTAGAGATGGAATAATCGTCAGTGAAAAGTGGACGGATTAGAAGTTTAGTATTCGTTTGACACTTGGAACATCGACGATACTCCTTGGGAAATACATTGCGAACCTTTATGTTGTTTCTGGACGCGTACTTTACGACGTAACGTATGATGTCGATTCATCAACCAATTTCTAATATTTTCGGTTACAAAAAAACAAACTTTCGTTTTATATAATAAGCAAGGCTAGGGATCTTTATATCAATTATTTAAAACATGATAGATACGGGTACTTCTAATAATTTTCCTTCCGAATCTTACAGTTACAAAATAGACCAACAAATATCAATTTCAAATTCAAATCTACAGCGAATTGAATATTACCACCAGAAATGACAGAGGGTGTCGCCTCACCAAATATAAGTAACTCTAACAAAAAGAAAATATCCCTTTCTCTCGCCTCAGGCGTTAGCAAATCCCATTTCGGAGGGATAGAGAACACAATAGAATAAACAAAGTAACCTGATCCGAGGCTGACTCCTTCTAAATAACGAAACGGAATACAGTTACGGTTTGAGGATTTTAATATTTGGTCAAAATGATCCATACAACGAAGAAACGTTTCACTTTCGTCATATACCGCGTGTACAGTCAACAAATGTGTCTAACTTGATGCGGTCTCCACTGTACAGTCAACAAATGTGTCTAACTTGATGCGGTCTCCACTGTACAGTCAACAAATGTGTCTAATGTGTCTAACTTGATGCGGTTTCCACTGTACAGTCAACAAATGTGTCTAACTTGATGCGGTTTCCACTGTACAGTCAACAAATGTGTCTAACTTGATGCGGTCTCCACTGTACAGTCAACAAATGTGTCTAACTTGATGCGGTCTCCACTGTACAGTCAATAAATGTGTCTAACTTGATGCGGTCTCCACTGTACAGTCAACAAATGTGTCTAACTTGATGCGGTTTCCACTGTACAGTCAACAAATGTGTCTAACTTGATGCGGTCTCCACTGTACAGTCAACAAATGTGTCTAACTTGATGCGGTCTCCACTGTACAGTCAACAAATGTGTCTAACTTGATGCGGTCTCCACTGTACAGTCAACAAATGTGTCTAACTTGATGCGGTTTCCACTGTACAGTCAACAAATGTGTCTAACTTGATGCGGTCTCCACTGTACAGTCAACAAATGTGTCTAACTTGATGCGGTTTCCACTGTACAGTCAACAAATGTGTCTAACTTGATGCGGTCTCCACTGTACAGTCAACAAATGTGTCTAACTTGATGCGGTCTCCACTGTACAGTCAACAAATGTGTCTAACTTGATGCGGTCTCCACTGTACAGTCAACAAATGTGTCTAACTTGATGCGGTCTCCACTGTACAGTCAACAAATGATAGGTAACCAGGCCCAGCGCAAATACTTGGTCCATTAATAACGTGACACGAATTGACAGAGGGGAGGTAGTCGTTGAGTGTCACTAAGATCTTAAGAATGGGGTCAAAAAAATCACGTGACTGTTTTTGAGAACACGCGTAATTTATTTTCGAACGAAATATTCAATAATAGTAGTCTACCAGTGGAGAACAGAACACCGATATAAACTTTGCCAAATTAAAAAGCATGCATGTTTCGCTATTGGAACTAATTGTATTAGTTGTTTGTCACGTGACATTTAGCGGGGGGAGGGGTGTCATTAAAGTGTCACTATGTGGGGGGGGGGCTAGAGTAATACTTGTATGGGGTGGGGGTCAAACAATTTTCAAAAATGTGTAATGTGGTTTATGGACGCTCCCTAAGATCCACTGAGTGATAGATTAATTATAAGATAAGATAAGGAATACTTGGTCAAATTTACAAATAAAGTAAAAGAAAAATTTTCTTTTTGTTTTCTTTTTTTTGAGAAAAAGTTGACTATCTTCAGTACATTTCCTTGGTTATTTATTAAATCATGTTCCTTGGTAGGTTTCATTATCTTCCTTTAATTTAAGACACGATGATTCTTATCGACTTCTATGATTTTACGTTTAGTTTACACTGTCACTTCAGCATTATTAGCATGCCGGGACGCCCCGTGTTTAAATTTTAAATTTCTAATTAAACATACGGTCTGATTACTTTCGCATTTCAGCTTGAATCGCTTTACTAAACGCTTTACTTTGACAATGTAGATATTGACAATGTAGACATTATTGAAGCAAAATCTTTTAATAAATCACAAAACATTTGGACTTTTAAAATGTCCCAAAAACCAAATAATTCGCTAATCTATATTTGAGGTGCTAATCTAAGTAGTTAAGCTATCCGATATTTTTGTACATACATATACATACTCGTAAATATTTATTTTCTGTGTTCATTAGTTTAAGCAATCTTTTGGTTCTTGTACTTTATAATTAATTGTAAACTTAGTAGTGGAATCGATATAGCTGAAAATCAGCGCTATCTAAAATCTTTTTTTTTTGGTAGCAAAAAGCTGAGCTACGTCCATTTATCAATTCTATTTCTTATATTATAATTTTTTTTTGTTATTTAGTTTTTTACAATGTACATCCTTTAATATCATTGTTTTTTGTCGTGTTTTGTTTTTTTTTTACCTTGATAATAAAGCTTTTTTCTTTCTTTCTTTTGTTAGATCAGCTGTTCATAACTTGTTTGGCTGGTGACCGAAGACCCTAAGTGCAAATAGATACGAAGCCCTAAACCCTGTTTTATTTAACACCTACCTGTATATCATACAGATTATTGAAAAACCATTAAAAAAATGGTTTTATTAACATAAATAAAGGTCAAAAAAATACATTGGACAATTATATTTTATTACGGAAGTAATTATAGTAAATTATAGTTTTTATTATCATCAACAGCAGAGTACACCCACGAGGTACATAGCTGATCTAACCTGAAAATTATGTTTCCTATCTGTAAAACGCATATCATTCATCCATCAGCCCGTCTTCGTCCACTGCTGGACATAGTTCTTTCCAAGATTTTGCCACTGTTGGTGGTCCTCTTGGAAGTGATGCCCTACGCTGGGCAGGCGGGTTGGTCAGCGCGGTGCTGAAGAAACCCTCGCACCAGAGACGCCGCTGCCCATCACCAGTCTATTTTGTTTGAGGCGCGGCAATTGTAGATGGATGGTCCCAGGCAAGATGGGCCACCTGGTTGTGCCTGTATGAAAGCTGTCCTCTTACTCTCCCCCGGTGTTGCATGATGATGGCCCGGCATTAACTGCTTATAAATGCATACGGTATCCCGAAATACTGTGCCATGTACCCGTCCTGGCTGATGATGCCGCGGAGTCTACCGCTGCCGATGCGCACCTCCAGGGTCGGCTGCTGTTGGGTCCACATCGCCCACAGCGTGCCCAGCACTAACCACTTCATCGTGCAATTGTTTCATAGGTATCGTTAAGCAGAAGCCTTCCTTTTTCAAGAGTTTTTGAATGATCACTGTGATATATGTAGGTAAGCAGAGATTTCTCTGACTAGTCAGTCGACTTTTAGTCTCTGAATACAACTGTCTGTTTCCCCTTACGTCCCGTGTTTTATTTGGTATTCCTGGATACTACAGTGGCGACGAGGACTAATTATCTTGAAAACTATTGTTAGTGCCGCGCGTGACCAGTGAATTATGTCGGTTTTCGGTAATGTGCCCGTTTTCGACTGTAAAACTGATGAGTGGCCCGTGCATCGCGCACAGTTAAATAATTTCTTTACGGCAAATTCAATAAACTCCACTATGGATAAGGATGGAGAGAAACGACGTGCAATTTTGTTGAATTGCATGACTCAGGATTCGTATCGGCTCGTCAGAGACCTGCTTCATCCCAAGGACCCGGACACAACTGCGTATGACGTCATCATTTCCACGTTGGCAAGTCATTTTGAGCCAAAGAAATGTGTGTATGTGGAAAGGCAGAAGTTTTATTCAGCGTTGAAGGAGTGTCACGAGACTGTACCGGAGTTTGCAGCGCGATTGCGAGGTTTAGCAGCAAATTGTTGTTTTGGTTCGGCACTCGAAATGTGTCTGACGGATCGGTTCGTGCTGGGGGTAGATAACAGTGCAGTTCGTGAGCGGTTGTTCCGGGAAGATGCAGAAAAATTAAAGCTGGCTCGTGCAGTGGACCTGGCATGTGCAGCGGAGAGCTCGCAGGCCGTGACGGCCTCGCTCCCGATGCCAGCTGTGAAGATCGAGCCACTCTTGTATGCGGCAGTGGGGGGCGCGAGGGGTGCCCAGCCACGTGACCAATCCGGTCCGTCCAGCTGTTCAGTATGCGGTGGCAGGACACATGACTCATCGGGTTGCGGCTATCGTCATTTGAACTGTGACATTTGTGGTGATAAAGGCCATTTGAAAAGAATGTGTCCAAGAAGTGCGGGTTATGTTAAAAAGCCAAACCGTAATAGGAAAAATCGTAATCAGTGGCGTAATCATTTTATTTGTGAAAACGGTTCGGCGGTAGCGGATGATTTTGCTCCGATAAATAACATTAGGTGTTTAGATGACCGCCCCATGTGTTTGGAGGTGCGTGTGAGCGGCGCGGTACTGCGCATGGAGCTGGACTCGGGGAGCGCGGTGTCGGCGCTGCCGGCGACCGTCTGGTTTAGGTATTTCTCGCAGTTGCCGCTGGGTGCATGAGTCTCATAAAGCTCTTCGTACCTATGGGGACGCGTTGTTAACCCCATTAGGAGTGGGATCTTTGCCACTTACATATAATGGTGTTACCCATGAGATAGATTTCTTTGTGGTGCAAAATGGACCGGTGCCGTTGCTCGGGCGTGATTTTATGGCTAAGTTTAAATTTACGCTCGCCCCGATTAATTACTGTTCTCAAAACGAGATGAATCGTTTATATCAAAGATATCAGTCACTGTTTTCGGAGAAACTAGGCACGTTTAATAAATATGACCTGACGTTGTTTCTGAAAGAGGGGTCTAATCCAAAGTTTTTCAAGGCTCGACCCGTACCTTTCGCCTTAAAAGATAAGATAAGCGCGGAATTAGATCGGTTGGTGCAGGTAGGTATTTTAAAACCGGTTTCTTATTCTCAATACGCGTCGCCTATTGTAGCAGTATTAAAGAAAAATAACGATGTTCGTATTTGCGGAGATTATTCGGTTTCTATCAACAAAGATTTAAAAATAGATAAATATCCGCTACCAAAAATAAACGAATTATGTAATTCATTGTTCGACGCGAAATTCTTAGGGCTTGTAAATTTCTATCGCAGTTTTATTCCGGGCGCATCGATTGTTCTCGAGCCGCTGCATCGGCTGCTGAGGAAAGACGCAAAATGGGAGTGGTTAGAAGAACAGCAGGGGGCATTTGAAGCGGTAAAGCGAGAAATGTGCTCGGAGCGCGTGTTGGCGCACTTTGACCCGAACCAGGAGCTAGTACTGACAGTGGACGCGGCGCCGGGAGGTCTGGGCGCAGTGCTGGCGGCGCGGTACGAGGACGGCTCAGAGCGCCCGCTCGGATATGCGTCTCGCGCCCTTGCTTCTAGCGAGCGCGTCTACAGTCAGATACAAAAGGAAGCTGCGGCTATAATTTTTGGCGTAAAAAAATACCATCAGTATCTTTACGGGCGGACGGAGATGTTCGTGTTAAAAACTGACCACAAGCCCTTGCTGTCAATTTTTTCGCCAGATAAAAAGGTATGCTTTATTCCTAGCCTCCTATAACTATAAGATTGAGTATGTAAGTAGTGAAAGGCTGACTATTTGAGTCGGTCGCCTGCAGGGGACGAGCCCGCGGCTGCGGTAGTATCGAGCGAGGAGGGCGCGAGCTATGTGAACGCGCTGGTTGCGGCGGGCGCGCCGCTACCGGCGAGCGTGCAGGAGCTGCGCGCCGCCGCCGCTGCCGAGCCGGTGTTCGCACGGGTGCAGTGCTATGTGGCCGAGGGGTGGCCTAAGAAAGTTGAGGCAGAATTGCTGCCTTATCAACGTTGCCGACATGAATTGCATGTCGAGGAGGGGTGTCTGATGCGTGGACATCGGGTGGTAATTTTTTTTTTAATCCTGTTTCCCCCGATTTTAATTTTTCAGGGACCTTGTTTTTTTATTTTTATTTTTTTTATTAATTAATTATTATTATATTTATTTGCATCATTATACTATTACATTGTTTATTATGTTACTTAAATTTTTATTGAATATTTTATTGCATCTATTTTATTTATCTTTAATTTTATCTAATAAAATTTTTACTGTTATTATAATTGATCAATGACATTTTTTATTTTATTTTTATTTATTAGCGTATAAAAATATATATTTATTTTCTTTTCTGGGGCACTGCCCGCTGCTTTACGTCTTGTTTGTTTGTGCCACTGCTTTCATGACGTCGATGCAGTATTCGGCAAATTTCTGTCCTGAACTCTTACCCGCCAGGAGGGAGCTCCAGTTTGAGGTTTCAATGTTCATGTCGAACTCAAGTTCGAGCTGCAACCTCCTGGATCCGAACATTGGACATTCGTTCAGGACGTGTTCGATTGTCTGATCGACGTCTGGGGAGCAAGAGCAGCCTGGGTCGTCACGACATTTGAAGCGGTGAAGGTAGTGTGCGTTCCCGCCGTGACCAGTCCACGCTTGAGTGATCCAATATGAGACCCTAAAATTCACTATTGTTCGGAAAGACTGGCAAATGTCCGGGAAGAAAAGTTTGGTGATTCTGCCCTTCCCGGACGTGGAGTATTCCTCCCGCCAGATTTCTAGGGTCCGTTGGCGGATCACTCTCCTGGCATATGACAGAGGGAATCTGTCATAATCTGCGGCCGTCTTTTTGTGTAGGGCGGCATGCTTAGCTAGCTCGTCGGCGCGCTCGTTTCCAGCAGTGCCAATGTGAGCCCGCACCCACCATAGCTTTATTTGGACGCCCTTTTCAGCCGCAACTACCAGGTCTGCCCTGATGTCTGTCGCAAGGGGATGCGTGGAACGCGGGTTCGCAATTGCATCCAGGGAGGAGCGTGAGTCGCTAAGGATGTCTGCCTCCCTGAAGTGTTTGTCCTTCACCGTCAGCCTGATTGCCTGCCGCAGTGCGAGAAGCTCCGACTGGTAAACTGTACAAAATGCTTCCAGTCGGAACTTCTTTGACAGCACCTCGATACCGTCTCGCCAGCATGTGAATGCACATCCGACTTTGCCCTCGATCTTGCTGCCATCAGTATAGATACTGACCGGAGCAGATGGTTTGTCTCCCAGCGCGTTGTCATCGAGACGATCCAATACCGTGTAGCGAACCCTCTGCCGAAGGGCAGGATGGGGCAGTTGGTAAAATGGTGTTCTAGACTCCACCAGATGGTCCCTCGCCTCCAGCAGGGGCTTGCCACGCTTCACGGCATATAATTCGGCCGCCTCACGCACCCGCAGCTCGATCGGGAGCAGCCTTGCAATCGTTATCACTGAATCATAGGAGACGGTTCGGTATGCTTTAGCAATCTTTATAGCTATTAATCGTTGTTCCGACCTCAGACGCTTTATAATATATTTTTTGGACGTGCTATCAGCCCATACGTTCGCTGCGTAAAGAAGAATAGGCTCCACTGCCCCGATATACAGCTGCCTGACTATTTCGGAGTTAAGACCCCAAGAGGCCTTAGCGACCCGAGTCAGTCCCTTGCAAACGGTGGCAGCTTTATAGCAGACCATCTTGATGTGCTCCAGGAACGTCAAGTTCTTGTCGATCGTTAGCCCAAGTATTTTGACTTTGTCGACGGGTGGCAGTAGGACATTTGCCATTGTGATATGGGGCGTTGGAATGTCTCTCTTTCCTGTAAGAACCATCAAAGCGGTTTTATGCGGAGAAAACCTAAGTTTGTGTTCAATACCCCAAGTGGCTATTGAGTCTAATACTGGACTAACGATACACTCTAGCTCCTCTAGCGTGTCGGCTGAAGCTACTATGACTACGTCATCGGCAAAAGCTTGGACGTGAAGTCCGCAGCCCTCGAGCAGTTCGAGGAGCGAGTCGATTACGACGTTCCACATCAACGGTCCACTTATACTTCCTTGAACGCAGCCCCGAGTTGTGGGTTTGGAGACAGTGACGCCAGCGTATGTAAGAGTGATAGACCTGTCAGATAAGTAGCTGTCTACCACGCTATACACATCCGCAGGACAGTTTTTAGCCTGCAGCTGTGCCTTAATGAACGGCCACCAGGCGTGATCAAAGGCTCCCTCTATGTCTAGTGACACGAGAGCAACGATCTTTTTATTTACGTTTCTCTCGTATTTCAGCAGGTCAACTAAATCATAGAGGGCATCCTCAGTTCCTCGCTGCGGCAAAAAGCCATACTGTCTGGCGTTTAGGTGACCTCGGGCTTCCAGGTGCCATAGGAGCCTGTTATTCCACAGCTTTTCGAAGACCTTTCCCATCACTGGAAGCAGGCCAATTGGTCGGTGGGCCCTTGGGTTTGCGTAGTCCTCTTTGTTAGGCTTAGGAAGAACACAAACTCGTGCCCGCTTCCAGTGTCTGGGAAAGAGTCCCACAGCCAGGCACCTATTAAAGACCGCGAGAAACAGCCTACAATTAGCCATTATTGCTGCCCCGCAGATGTCCAGCGTCAGACCATCATCACCCGGAGCTTTTTTAGGGTCCATGGTTGACAGCACGTCCATGAGTTCTGAATCACTTATAGGTGGACCAGAAGACGAGAGAAGTTCTATGGGCGGGCACATTTGAGTGACCTGCCGGAGGTTTGCCTGCTCTTGGGTATCTTCACTGACCAAGTCATCAGGAAAGAGTGTGGAAGCAATCAGGTCCGCGGAGTCTTTTGCAGATAGCGTGTCACCAGAAGGATTGTTGAGCGCGACATCAGGTACGTCTGATTTCTTATTCCTCCTGATCACTTTCCACACTCGGTCCCATGTGCCAGCGTGGGTCATCTCGGAGCAGAACCGCTTCCAGCTAGTGGTTCGTGTGTCGTCTATTGTTTGTTTATATAGCTGCAGGTAATTACAGTATTCACTAACTACCAGGTCTTTGCGTGAATGGCTTGCTCCTTTGATGCGCCGCCTCAGTCTGATGACTTCAGCTCTCATCTCTGTAAGTTCCTTGGTCCACCATGGGTTCGTCCTCTTTTTACGTGGTCCGCAGTGTGGTAGAACCTCATCACTGGACTCCTTCACGCACTGCATGAGATTTTCGATATAAGTCTCGAGTTCATCCTTATTGAGAGCTAATATTTCTTCGAACACAGGCTCAAGGAGGTCAATCTTCGCTTGCAGTACGCGACGAAACTCAGTCCAGTTTGCTTTTCTCGTGTCGTATACTCTGGTGGCAGATGTAGGACGAAACTCTCCGGAAGCTTTAGTCTCAAGGGAGAAGGTGATCTGGTTGTGATCCGATAGTAATACCAGGTGTTCGGTTTTATGCTGATGCACCGAACACGTGATATGCAAGCGGCACGCGACGAGTTAACTAATTCTTAATTTGAACAAATCAGTGCATCAATCGGTGCCGTCGCGACCGGGTGCATTCACATAACATTTCTCAACATTTAAACTAATTAGAATAACATTGCATAAAAGATTAAATAAAACTTCTTTAATAATAATCTGGACTTTTAAATAACATTTACAACAGACATTTAATCCGTTCCCGTTACATTGGTCCTTCGAACCTTTGGGACCTCTCGCGCGGTGTATAAAGAACAGTACAAAACGTGTGAGGTGTCAATGAACTAGTGAAACATTTGGTGAAACGGATCGCAGTGTCAACAACAAGGATTGCAGGAGGTGCGCATTGACGGCTTTCCACAACCAACAGCGGTAACATTAAAGGAGAAATTCAAGTAAGATCGATCCTTTTATACATTAACATTAAATACCTACACTTCTCGCATCATGTCGCTGGAAGAACAGTATGATCGCTTGGAAGAGCTTAGCAGATATTGGGAAAACTTCAAAAAGGACAGTCAGGAGAGGAAAAGTAGGCAGGATTATTATAAAAATCAATGGAGTAAGGTGGAAGCCTTGTGGAGTACGATCCAGTTCAACCATGATCGACTGCTTATGGATCTTAGTCAATCCGATACGTATTTTACAAACAAAAATTACGAAACAGCTGATGGGAGATTTACCAGCGGCAAGAGTCAACCCCGCTCGAGCTTTTCAACATACAGGAGTAGACTATACAGGCTTTGTCGAAGTAAAGAAGAACAAAGGTCGATGTTCTACGTCCGTAAAAGGGTACATAGCCATTTTCATCTGTATGGTCACCAAGGCCGTGCATTTGGAAATAGTGTCGGAGCTGACTAGTTCTGCATTCCTAGCGGCGCTAAGAAGAATGGCCGCAAAAAGAGGAACACCTCAACATATGTACAGCGATAACGGGACAAACTTTGTAGGAGCTAACAACGTTTTACAAAAAGAATGGGAAAAATTGAAACAGATATTTGATAACAGCTTTCTTGCCGAAATAACAGAGATGAAGATGGAGTGGCATTACAACGCAGCTGTTTGGGCTAGTGCAGGTGGACTGTGGGAGCGAGCTGTTAGAAGTCTGAAGCACCATTTGAAACGGGTGGTTGGAGAACAGAAGCTCACGTTCGAAGAATACGCCACCCTGTTAGCTCAATTAGAAGCGTGTTTGAACTCCCGACCATTATGCTCGCTAACAGAAAATATCGAAGACCTGGAAGTACTAACACCCGCTCACTTCTTGTCGGGAGATGCAGGAGTAACGGTAATCGCAACAAGGGAAGATGCCAGAACACGCTGGGACATGACTCAAAAACTTTTCAACAACATCTGGAAGAAGTGGAAACTGGAATATTTGAGTCAACTTACATCAAGACACAAGTGGCAGGTCCCTCAACAAAACATTAAAACCGGAGATCTGGTGGTCATTCATGAAGATAATCTGCCGTCAGGAAAATGGGCCCTAGGAAGAGTAGTGGATGTCCACCCCGGAAAAGATGACTACGTGAGAGTTGTCACCTTGAAAACAAAAAACGGGAAAATAAAAAGGCCAATTACTAAGCTATCGGTTTTACCTTTAGAACAGAACCCAAAACAACATGATGAAGTGACAGCGAAACAGAAAACCCAGAGAGGTACAAGTGCAAGGAACAGATCCAGTTTCATAACATTGGCAATGACCTTATTATATTTTATATCTATCATCACAACAGCTGATGGATTCAAGTTGCAGAGTCTCGACAACAAACAAAGTATATATTTTGACCACGTCTCGCAAAAGCAAATCATAAAAGATAAATGGAAAATAATAGCATATTATGATTTAAACCCTTATTGGGAGGGAAACATTGCATATGTAAAATATTATAAACATTTGCAAATAGTATGTGAGCTAATAAAACAACAAACACACTGTGAGATTATCCTTTTACAGTTACATCATACCTACACCGAGTTAGAACATAACAACAAAGTATTATTGTCGTCTAAGAACAGTAGAACGCGCCGGCGGCGGCGTGGGCTTATCAACGGGGTCGGGTATTTAGCGAACACTCTATTCGGCGTACTCGACGATAAATTCGCAGAACAGTATACTAAGGATATAATCCTAGTACGGGAGAATGAAGAACACCTGCTATTGTTATGGAAAAATCAGACGTCCGTAATAGAAGCAGAATATAATTTAATGAAGCGGATGGAAGTGACAGTACAAACCCAACATAAAATTATTAACAAACATTTAATGACACTAGATCAGGTGACCAACTCTGTAAAGAATAAGTTAAACGAAGCCGAAGTTATGACAGAGTTCACACTATCAGCTATGGCAGCAAACAACTTACTGACACATCTACGGAACATCCAGGAGAATCTGCTAGATACAGTAACAAGTATTTACAATGGTCATCTGAACGTTCATCTCCTTGATCCTCAACAACTGCAGACTGCTGAGCCTCATATCAGGACAATTATCTAAGGAACTCACTTTGCCTATTGATAACCTACAGACTAGCATGCATAACATTTATCATTTTTTGCAACTGCTTGACTGCGGTGCTTTCTGAACAGTTATCTGTACACGATGTGCATCATTATATCGTCATATATGCATCCTGGGGATTGGCGATCGTCGCAATAGGAGTGTACGTGTGTAGGCGGTCTCGCTGCCGCTGGCAGGCACCAGCCGCGCCGGCGCCCGAGGTAGCTGCGGGGCCCACGGAGCCCACGGCCCGGGCTCGCGCTCGAGCCCCTCTCCGTAACAGTGCAATGCCCAATAACGAAAACAAAGGTGAAAGTGTTAAAGTTTTGAGTGAAAAAGGAACTTCACCAGTGTACCGAAGCACAAGTTTCCGTGAACACTTGTAAACATGTGTATACCTAGATTAAAAAAAAAAACATTGTTAGTCGTATATTTATAGTTATAGATCACATTCACTAACCGAACAAAGTCAAACATTGTTTATCCTTTATTGTATTATGGATTGTGTAATTTTAAGTTACTAACATTATGGTAAGTTAAATTTAGTTCACCTCATCTCTCATCTTTTGCCCTCGGCAAGATGTTCGGTTTTATGCTGATGCACCGAACACGTGATATGCAAGCGGCACGCGACGAGTTAACTAATTCTTAATTTGAACAAATCAGTGCATCAATCGGTGCCGTCGCGACCGGGTGCATTCACATAACATTTCTCAACATTTAAACTAATTAGAATAACATTGCATAAAAGATTAAATAAAACTTCTTTAATAATAATCTGGACTTTTAAATAACATTTACAACAGACATTTAATCCGTTCCCGTTACACCAGGGAACGATCCACCTGCCATGTCAAGACTTTGTCCAGTAACGCTTCCGTTACTAGAGTTACGTCGACAAAACTAGATAAATATCTGCCACCTCTGTATGTTTCGAAGGTCGGGACTTTACCTTCATTCACAACATGAAGTCCCATGCTTGACGCGAATGCTAGCACGTCCTCACCCCTTTGGTCATCTACCGGGCTCCCCCACCATGCACTCTTAGCGTTGAAGTCACCTCCAACAATTACTTTACTGTTGGGGGATTCCAAGAGGGCATCCCGAAGGAGATTTAGGTAGGGGTCTAATGGCTCGCTTCCTTCGAAATAAACCGACACGAGAGTAAGCGTAAGGTCCCCAGAGCAGACCACATTGACAACAACCACGTTCTCAGTGACGTATTTTAGATTTACCTGAGTAGCGAATCCATCGTTCATCACGACCACCGCGGCCTTGACGGGTTTAGATCTACTGCCCGTCTTTTGTATGATAGTCGCACCGTGCCGGTTAGACATTTCTCCAGTTGCACCAATGTAAGGTTCTTGCAACAGGAGTATGTCGGACTTACGCTGCACGGCGGCTCCAAACATTTCGTCCGTAGCGTTGCGACACTTTTCTAAGTTGCCCTGAATAAAAGTGACTCGCGGCGGTCGAGTCCCCGACAAATTCGCATTCGTGTTCCCCGTGGAGACTTTAGCAGTAACTAACGGAGGCTCTCGCTATCGCTTCCCACTTTGCTCGCACTGGGCATACGTCACTGAAAGCCATGTGGTCGGTGCTCCCCATTTTATTTCTTATGCAGTTGGCACAAACTGGAGGTTTGTCGTTTCGAGCTGGGCATGCCCTTGCCTCGTGACCAGCCTCTGCACAGTAGGCACACAATTCTGACGCTATATCTGCTCTACATGCACCACGGCTATGGGCAAAACCAAGGCAACGTCCACATTGAAGTAGGGGTGATCGTTCCTCTGCTCGACATCTTTGCCATCCGATGTATAGTCGACCCTCGTCTACAATACGCCGCCATAACTCTGATGTTGCCTCCAAGACTACGTGGCACTGCAGGGAGTTTCTGGCTCTGAGACGGTAGCGTACTTTTGCCGTCTCTTGCTCTGCCAATCCTTCAAAGATCTTGGAATTTTGACGGTGTAACGATTCCAATATTTGAGTGTCAGTATTATCTGCCATTACGTCCTTTATTATTATTTGTGGCAGTCTTTTGGCAGCTTCTTCTACAACCAAATCAGCGGCGACTTCCTTGATGGCTCTTTCTACGGTTTCGGCTTCTTTCTTTGAGGAGCAGCTGAGTACCACCTTATGGTTTTTTGCTTTTCTCAACCGCTGCACACCTATTCCCAGTTTAGTGGCATCTACTCCACCCATAACATTCTCTAGGACTTTCTGGCTGGTTTTCTGTTTATCTTTAGAGCTAATTATCAACGTATGAGATGGATTCGATGTACCAAGACAGGGTGCAGATGAGGGTGATCGGGCCACGCTAGCGTAGGACTCCTTGACCTCCACTGTATGCTGAAGGTGTCCCACCCTGGTGACCAAATCTGTTAACGTGTCCCGTAGATCGTTTTGAGACTGGATTGGTTCACCCATCGCCTTAAGCGTAGAAGAGATCTCCTTCGCGGACCCTCTTAATTGGTTGATACCCACATTTATAGAGGAGGTCTTGTCGTTTACGAGCTTTAGGTTATCCGGGATCTCAAAAGCGAGCCAGGAACGAACTCCTTTTATTTCTTTTAATATTTCGTTATTATTATTAACAAGGTCATTGAGCACCTTTTCTTTTTCATTGATGGTGGCCACGTGTTTGGAGTGCAGATATGCTGCATCTGCAGATCGTTCCTTTTTCTCCCGTTCCCATCCAGCCTCGCACCGTGAACGCGACTCCGCTAAACGCAATATCATTGCCTGCAATTCCTGCAGTCCTGTAACCACGATCTGGCGAATGCTTGGCTTTAGATTGCGGGCACTCTCCAGGGCGCTTTTGGTGGCCAAGAGAATACGGTTTGCATGTTGCGGTATCAGGCGTACTGGCACTTCTTGAGAGCTACAGGAAATACTGCGCTGGGCTTCTGCAATGGCCTCGTTTTCGTTGCTTTCTGTTTCTACACAGGAGAACTCCCCTTCATTTCCCTGCTCAGGTCTACTCGAAGCTGTTTGAGTAGGAGTTGACGTTGCCAGTGCCGTCAAGTCTTGGCGTTCCCCGTCTGCTTGACTTTTGGCTGCTGAGTTTGCCATGTCCACTTCACGTAGATTCTTAGTGGGTTCTGTTGGCACTGGTGTCGACTTATATGCGTCAGATCGTGTGTTGCCGGGGTGCTCAGTCGTAAAGGATGTCAAGTTACTGGTAGCCTTTGGTTCCGGAGTTGGGGTTAACTTTGCCGTTGTTTTTGGTATGTTTTTCTTGGTGATTGGCGCAGCTTTACCAAGGCCGGCCTTGTTGTTGGAAACGGCTTTACTCTTACGCATTTTGTAATGCAAATTTTATCAAAGGTGAAGGAAAACTGGCATTTACTTATAATATATAGAATTTATTTGTTACTTTTATTTTTATTTATTTGTTATTATTATTATATTTATATTTTTTCCTTTATTTTGGTCTTTTATTTTTTTCGCAGAAAGATCACACGCAATTAACAGATATTCAGAAGATTAGCAGATAATATTTATTACTTTTATTTTTATTTATTTGTTGTTATTTTTATTATTGTATTTATATATTTTTTCTTTTTTGGTCCTTTATTTTCTTCGCAAAAAGATCACACGCAATTAACGAATATTTAGACGATTAGCAGATTACTATTTACAGATATTATAGTGCTACTTCCTTAAAAGCTAAAAGATCTTTTGAATCCACACAATTTAAAATTTACACTAACATATTCAAATAGATAGTGACAGTAGACCATAGAAAGTAAATAATTAAAATTATGTGTTAGTACTTAGCTAGAATGGTAGAATCCTTAGTATGTATGTATGTGTTAGATTAATTAGGTATAAGATTATGCTTTAAACTGATACATAATGTTTTGTTACACACTTACGAGTATTATTAATTTAGACGTCTTGAATAGACTGTAATAAAAACTTAAAATTGAATACAGAGCTAAATTGGCGAACTTTGTACTATATTTCAGTCAGTCACAATTACTTTGGGATAAATTGTTATTTAACAATAAGAGAATTATACTACGAATTTAATTACCAAGAGAGTACAAAGTTCCGAAAAAATATAATTTCAATCTATACAAATTATTATTATGCGTTTTGTGTTTTACGTAATAGTTGGCGGCAGCGCTGCGAATGTAGGTACGATGTTAATGCGCAGTAGTTGCAGCTATCTAAGGCACGACGACCGACGGTCCGGGCTTGATATAGTGTGTTTAGTCGCCAAATCGCTTGAGGTGGCGTGAGACACTACGCCACACGAGTTGTATCGAGTAGCGCCAGTGAATCGATACGGCTATAGAAGCATAGATAATACACCCAGAAGGCTCGGCGTCGTCGTCGACGACAGGCTTGCGTAGTCTAGCGGAAACCAGTTGGTGTTTTTGATGCAAGCGGGTGAGTAGCGTGATTTTCGGTAATCCCTAAGATGTACCGGTCGGCAGTACTGCAGGAACTCCACGCCGCCCATCTTGGTATTGTTAAGATGAAGTTGCTGGCGAGGGAACGTTTCTGGTACCCCGGTATTGATCGTGAGATCGAAAATTTGGTGTCAAATTGTGACCGTTGTGTTTCGACACGATCAAATCCCGCTCAAGCCCCTATAGAGAATTGGGAATGGCCTGATTCTGTTTTTGAGAGAATTCATTTAGATTTTCTCGGCCCGCTTCGTGGTGAGATGTACTTGGTGTTAGTTGATGCACGGAGCAAATGGCTCGAATGTATAGATATGCCAAATTTAATGACTCAGACACTCATAAATAAATTGTCATCAATTTTCGCGAGATTTGGAAACCCAAAAATTATTGTTAGTGATAATGCTAAAACATTTGTATCATCGGACTTTATAAAATTTTGTACTAGCAACGGCATTAAGCACATAACGTCACCGGTATATTTCCCACAGAGTAACGGACTCGCGGAAAACGCAGTGAAAACCTGAAAACGTTTTTTGACAAACGTGTTCAAAGACAGCTCTATGCGCGATACCAATAGCATATTAGATAAATATTGATTTAATTATAGAAATACGCCAAATGGCACGACGGGCGTGTCTCCAGCTTACTTGATGTTCGGTAGGATCTTGGGTTGTAAGTTGGACGTAGGGAGCGGTCACGTCACACCACCATCGGAGGTGCAGGTACTGGAGCGCGTGCGACAAAACCAAGCGCGTCAAACTAAATATTTCGGTGGTCGAGATGTCATATACCATGTAAATGACAGAGTGTGGGTTAAAGATTATCGTAATCCTCAAAAAAAAACCCACGTGGATCCTGGACAAGATCATTGGGCGCGTCAGTAAAGTTATGTACGATGTGTCTCTTCAAGACTTTGATATTGTTTGGAGGCGCCACGCAAATCAGTTATTAAACGCTAATTCGTATCGGATAAAAACAGGTTTTCC
Organism: Ypsolopha sequella; assembly: GCA_934047225.1. NCBI lineage: Eukaryota > Metazoa > Arthropoda > Insecta > Lepidoptera > Ypsolophidae > Ypsolopha > Ypsolopha sequella. Next base: position 1,056,193 of record OW204002.1, on the reverse strand, counting down.
TCCTGGCGGGCTTGAAAATATCACAAGTCATACAGCGGTACAGATGTCGCCGGTAACAGAGTGCGCTGCGCCCCCCGAGCTCGCGCCTGCGCGTGTCGAGCCGGAGGGCGTCGCGACGCCGAGTGTTGGCGCCGACGCCGACGCCGCTGCGGAACCCTCCACAGGAGAGCACGCGACCCTGGCTCCGTATCGCACTCGCTCTGGTTGACGGGTCGTACCACCTGTGAGATTGTATGAGCGGGAGGGAAAATAAAACAAATGTTTATGAAGTGTTCTGGTGGATATTATAATAATAAGATGAAATAATTTTGTATATACATGTGTGTAGGTATAGATAACTAAGTTGGTATGAAATTAGTTATAGACGTTGTTAGTGGTAATCTTTATTTACGAGTTTAGAAGGTTAAGTTAAATTAGTTATATTTTTATGTTTGTTTGATTTTGTTAAATGTTGTGGAGGGATGTGATATATGTAGGTAAGCAGAGATTTCTCTGACTAGTCAGTCGACTTTTAGTCTCTGAATACAACTGTCTGTTTCCCCTTACGTCCCGTGTTTTATTTGGTATTCCTGGATACTACAATCACACTGAGTCTATTACAACCCAATCAATGTGGAACGTTTCTTCACACCTTTATTTTTCGGCTGTATAGCGTTACTCAATTGGAAAACTTTCGGTGTATAGATTTTATTTCTGAAAATAGTCTTTTTAGGGTTCCGTAGTACCTAAAAGGTACAAAAGGTACCTTCATGGTGAGACTCCGTTGTCCGTCCGTCCGTCCGTATGTCACAGTATCATAACTTTAGTACCGTTAAAGATAAAGACATGAAATTTGGCACAAATATAGCATTAATTTTCTCACATATCACAGTGTAAAAAAAATATGAAAAATTTGAAAAATTTGAAATTGTTCAAAATATTTTCAAAACAAAAATGAGAAAAATAAAAAATATTATCCTAAAAAAAAAATATTGGTATCAAATTGTAGGTTTTAAAAATTTGAATTTTTACTATATTTGCTGCACTAGTTTCGGGAAATCTTTAAAAAACCACAAAAATATGTATGTCCCCCCCTTATCTCCGAAACTGCTAGACTGAAAAATATGAAAAAATGTCGATTATAGATAATGATTGGCAAATTAAAGGAATACTACAGCAATTTAAAAAAAATGAGCCCAAACGAGAACTATAAAAAAGAAGTAAAGTAAATGAATAAAATATTTTATAAAAATACGATATGGGTATCAAATTGTAGGTATTAAAGAGCTGATTGTAAAAATATATATTTTGACTATATCTAATTGCATCTATTATCTATATCCTTGAAAAACCATAAAAAATGTATGTCCCTCCATCCCCTTATCTAAAAATTACAAATATTAAAATAATCCACAATTAAAATAATCAAAAATAAAGGTTGTCTGGAAGAAATCGCTTAGCGATAAGACCGCCTATTGTACCCTCTCTGTTAAAAATATTTAAAAAATTCTTGTTTTGGTGCACAATAAAGAGTATTTATGTTATGTTTATGTTATGTTTATGTTTATGTTTATGTTATGTTTATGTTATGTTTATGTTATGTTTATGTTATGTTTATGTTATGTTTATGTTATGTTTATGTTATGTTTATGTTATGTTTATGTTATGTTTATGTTATGTTTATGTTATGTTTATGTTATGTTGATAAAGAGAAACACTAAATCTTTAACTACCGGCAGTTCATTATATTTAAATAATACCACCGAACGATATCGGCGCGCACCCGTCAGTCTGTCTGTCTCATGAATCCACGTTCTCCGTCGACTGCCCGTCAAACCGGCCCCTCGTGGAAGGCTTCCGCGGGTAGCTGAGGGGAGGCGCGCGGGGCAGAGACATCACGCCACTTCAACTCGCGGGCGACCACGATGTTGATTCCTTACAGTCGGCCGTCCTGACGACCCTGGGCGTCCCGAACAGTTCTTCTCCTGACTCATCCAGCCAGTCCTCAACCTCTTACAGTTACACAGTTGGTCCGCCTCTTAAGGCCTACAACTCAAACTCTACTACTCGTCTCTAAATAATAGCAGCACTTGGTCTCACCTCTTAAGGTCTTCATTGGTCCGCCTCTTAAGGCCTGCTATTGGATACCTGACCTCTGAAGGTCTAACTGGTCCGCCTCTTAAGGCCTGCTATCGTATACCTGACCTCTGAAGGTCTAACTGGTCCGCCTCTTAAGGCCTGCTATCGTATACCTGACCTCTGAAGGTCTAACTGGTCCACCTCTTAAGGCCTGCTATCGTATACCTGACCTCTGAAGGTCTAACTGGTCCACCTCTTAAGGCCTGCTATCGTATACCTGACCTATGAAGGTCTAACTGGTCCACCTCTTAAGGCCTGCTATCGTATACCTGACCTCTGAAGGTCTAACTGGTCCACCTCTTAAGGCCTGCTATCGTATACCTGACCTCTGAAGGTCTAACTGGTCCACCTCTTAAGGCCTGCTATCGTATACCTGACCTATGAAGGTCTAACTGGTCCACCTCTTAAGGCCTGCTATCGTATACCTGACCTCTGAAGGTCTAACTGGTCCACCTCTTAAGGCCTGCTATCGTATACCTGACCTCTGAAGGTCTAACTGGTCCACCTCTTAAGGCCTGCTATCGTATACCTGACCTCTGAAGGTCTAACTGGTCCACCTCTTAAGGCCTGCTATCGTATACCTGACCTCTGAAGGTCTAACTGGTCCACCTCTTAAGGCCTGCTATCGTATACCTGACCTCTGAAGGTCTAACTGGTCCACCTCTTAAGGCCTGCTATCGTATACCTGACCTCTGAAGGTCTAACTGGTCCACCTCTTAAGGCCTGCTATCGTATACCTGACCTCTGAAGGTCTAACTGGTCCACCTCTTAAGGCCTGCTATCGTATACCTGACCTCTGAAGGTCTAACTGGTCCACCTCTTAAGGCCTGCTATCGTATACCTGACCTCTGAAGGTCTAACTGGTCCACCTCTTAAGGCCTGCTATCGTATACCTGACCTCTGAAGGTCTAACTGGTCCACCTCTTAAGGCCTGCTATCGTATACCTGACCTCTGAAGGTCTAACTGGTCCACCTCTTAAGGCCTGCTATCGTATACCTGACCTCTGAAGGTCTAACTGGTCCACCTCTTAAGGCCTGCTATCGTATACCTGACCTCTGAAGGTCTAACTGGTCCACCTCTTAAGGCCTGCTATCGTATACCTGACCTCTGAAGGTCTAACTGGTCCACCTCTTAAGGCCTGCTATCGTATACCTGACCTCTGAAGGTCTAACTGGTCCACCTCTTAAGGCCTGCTATCGTATACCTGACCTCTGAAGGTCTAACTGGTCCACCTCTTAAGGCCTGCTATCGTATACCTGACCTCTGAAGGTCTAACTGGTCCACCTCTTAAGGCCTGCTATCGTATACCTGACCTATGAAGGTCTAACTGGTCCGCCTCTTTAGGCCTGCTATGAAATATTCATCAAAAGCTCCTTCAAGAGGCACCCCATTATAGCGCTATGTACCTATTAATTTTAAAAACAAGACGTCCAACATTGAACCAAATATGTATTTAATACAAAATCTTTTAGATTTAGAGCTCTTACAAATCAGTACTGAATTTAACATCACCATGGTAACTAAATATTGTCAACATAGACCTAACAACAATATATATATATATATATATGTATATATATATATTAAGACATGAGATCAAGTTGAAAATGTTTTTAACAGTTTACAGCCGTCTCTTAAGACTTGCTTAATCACAAATAAATCAAATCATATCATATACTAAGTAATAACAACATTTCTTACAAACTTCACAACACAGTTCTCAATCTGTGTCCGAATCAGTGGCTTTACTGTGCAGAAAAAGCTTGAGCTTGTCTCTAGCTAGGGCATTCTCATATTTGCGACCAGTAGTGTTTGACCCTCTTATTACATAACGGTCATGTGGAAGAACTTTGACCACCACATAAGGCCCATCATAACGTGGCATTAACTTGCTACTCCTCAACCCTTTTTTAAAAAGCTTACGCTGGGCTAGCACTAACTGCCCGACCTCAAAGGGTGCTTCAGTGCGCCTTTTACGATCAAACGCAACCTTCGACCGTTCAGCAGCAGCCCTAGTTCTCAAGGCGACAGACTCACGCAAATCGTCAAGGACACCAGACCTCACAGGCATGAGCAAATCGCCCGCCAGACGGGGCCGGAATCCGTACAATAATTCCAACGGACACTTCCCTGTAGTGTTATTTACATTTGAGTTTAATCCCAACTGAACTTTTGGCAAATGCATTTCCCAATTGTTCTGGTCATTACCAACATAAGTCACGAGCGCATCAAGTATTGTGCGATTATATCTTTCAATCTGGCCGTTCGCCCTAGGGCTGGCCGCAGCATTCATGATATGTTTAATCTGCCGCTCAGCACAATACTTTTTGAATTCGTGACAGTCAAAAGCCTTACCCCGATCGCTAATAATCCTACTGGGCAGACCAAATGTCTTTATAAATTGATCTAACGCCTTCAACGCGTTTGCACAGCTTGTGTCACGCACCGCCTCGATCCATATAAACTTTGTAGAAGAGTCTATAATAGCAAAAATATACATTTTGCCAGTAGGGCTTTTGCAGAATGGACCGAGATGGTCAACATGGACCGTATGAAATGGCACAGCTACCTTCTCTATCGGGTGTAAAAGCCCGACTAAACGACCAGTAGGCTTTTTGGCATATTGACATGAAATACAGCCTCGAACGTATTTTTGGATGAAACGACGCATGTTACCAAACCAGTACTTAACCTTCACAGCATCATAAGTTTTATTAAAATTAACATGACCGTTCTTGTCATGAAAAGCCTGACCAATTGACCAACGTGATTGTTTAGGCACAACGACCTTGTTGTCGCCGTTAACCTTTCTAAAAAGGACCGCATTTTCCACAACGTAATCCGCAGCTAACCCTTTTGAGTTACCGCTAATCAGCTCTTCCTTCAGTTCACTAATGATTGAGCGTATTAAGTCATCGTCCTGCTGCAAGCTTTCGATAAGATCTTTCTCAACGCAACGCATGACAGTACCAACAGGGTTACGGCTCAGTGCGTCAACGTAACTCATTGATGATCCAGCACGATATTCAACGTCAAAATCAAAACTTTGAACTTCCAACCACCACCTTGCGATACGTGGATTTAAGTCACGTTTTGTCCAAGTCCATCGGAGGGCGTTGCAGTCAGTGACAATAACAAATTTAATACCACTTACGTACACTTTAAATTTTTGTAAACTCATCACTACCGCCATAGTCTCCAGTTCGAAACTATGATATTTCTGCTCGGCAGGCGTAGTTTGCCTACTAGCGTATGCAACAGGTTTCCACGCGCTGTCCGGTTGCTTCTGAAGTAAAATTCCGCCTAGACCAGCCTTCGAGGCATCCGTGTGAATTTGTGTCTCGTATTCCGGATTAAACAAGACCAATACGGGGCGAGTAATAAGAATAGCCTTCAATTGATCAAAAGCGAATTGTTGATCATCACTCCAGACCCACAGCTGGTCTTTTTTTAGTCAAAACAGTGATAGGGCGCGCGATATTAGCAAAGCCACGAACATATTTCCTAAAATTTGCCAGTCCCAAAAACTGACGGCATTGGTGCTCATTTTTTTGGTACTGGGAAATCGCGGATTGCATTTATTTTGTGCTGCGCAGGTTTTACTTGACCCTCACAGACTTTGTGACCTAGATATTCTATACGGGGAACTAGGAATGAACATTTATCAATCCTTAGTTTCATATTGGCCTCCCTTATCTTTTCTAATAGATCTTTGACTATAGCACGCACATAGTTACGATCCTCTATCGACATTCTATAAGGTCGATAATAAATCGGCTTGTCGTCGGTGAGCTTTATTTTCATTTTCACCGCACACTTACCAATCATTTCATCAGATTCAGAGAAACAATCGGAGAACTCTTGTAGTATTCGTTTAAGTTCTGCCTCAACAGATGGTTCTAATTCCTGTTCAATCTGACAGTTACGTCTCAAATCATCAACGACAGTAGCACGTGCCACACACTTGGTGCTCAGTATATTGATCGGTTCAGATCCCAAATTAAAAACCCTAACAACCACTCGGCCATCGATTACTTCTGTGTTATGTTTAGGTATAATAAATTCTGAGCGAGGTTTGAGATGTTCCGATTCGTGTATTTCTAGCGGACCGTTTGCGTATTTGTGTTCGAACTGGTTATACCACGACTTTTCAACCTTAGGCAGTCTTCTTTAACATGACCCATTTTGTTACAATAGGAACATTTGCGCAATTTTGAAAAACAGTTATTTTCATTATGTCCCTTTTTGTTACAAAATGCACAAACCGTCACAGGAGACTTTTCATTTTTGTCACGAATTTTATACGTACAACGCGCGGCGGCATGTCCACGCATTTTACACGTATGACACTTTATTTTGGCTTGAAAATGGTTAGTAGGGGTACCACCGTGTCGTGAACTCACAGAATTCAGCGCGGTGCTGTGTAGAGACGATAGGTAATTTAATAAGGAGTTCGGATCGCGGCAACCCGCGGAAATCGCGCCGATTTCAACAAGCTCACTACCGATCGTGCCGATTATAGACTCGGTAATTAAAGCCGGGGAAATGCCGCACGCGTTACCCAATGCTAATTTATCGTAATAAAATTGTAAATAATCAACATTAGGTGATCGGATTACATTCACTAAATCACGCATCATATTCAATTTACTTTTATGGGATGGAAAAGCTGTAAGTAACTTCGCCTTAAAATCAACCCACGAGAAATTAATTTCTTGTAATTGATCGTACCAACGACGGGCGTATCCCCTTAACTTAGATGAACAGTTAAATACCAGCGTTTTCTCGTCCCAACCATACATATTCGATATTCCTTCGACCTTGCGCAACCAAATTTCCATTGTAATCAATGAAGATTTAGGGTCGAATTCCGGAATAGGATCACTACGGCCGACATATCGCAAATTCGAGTTATTATGAGTATGATCTACATACGTAAAGTCCAACGGTGCATGGAGCGGCGTGGACGCGGTGGCACTCGGCAATGACGTACCAGAACTATGGCAAAACGCCGGCGCGGCGTGCGCGCGCGTTGCGACCTGTGCAGATGCATATGGCGCCAGCGGCGGCGGCGGCGCAGCGCTGGCAGCCCCATACAATAGTGACGGTGTATGCGTCGCCAGCGGCGCCTCTACCATGGCCGGCACGGCAGTCAGCACCGTCGTCGGTTGAATCTGTGACGTACCCGCTGCGGCAGGCACTGATTGCCCAGTCGAGGCACAGTTGCCACACGAGTAGGCACTCCGTGGCGGCTGCATAGCAACCGTACTGGTCAGTGGCAGCTGCGGAAATCCAAACGGCGGAAAACCCACATCGGTAACCGGTGGCGGTTGCGCGGGTGGCACGTCACGGTGCTCACAGTTCAGCCCGCCCGCAACCAGCTCCCGCGGCAGGTCCTCTTGAGGTGTGGTTGTCGAATCCCTTGCTACATTCAACCCGGGGTTTGAATGTGGTAACGGTGGTGTTCCAGCACCATCATCAGAGTGCGAGCGTGCGCGCGCATGCCTCGGCGCAGTCGCACTTTTTAGAACGAGATTTTCGAGTGAAGCAATGCGATTTTTTAACCGGCGTGTTTCTACTTCCGCCAGGAGTCTACGACGCAATTTTCGTTCACTTTTATCGTTTTTCTTTTTATTTGAACCCATTTCACTTAATACACTTCACTAAATTGATTCTTTCCACTTCTGAGATAAAGAGAAACACTAAATCTTTAACTACCGGCAGTTTATTATATTTAAATAATACCACCGAACGATATCGGCGCGCACCCGTCAGTCTGTCTGTCTCATGAATCCACGTTCTCCGTCGACTGCCCGTCAAACCGGCCCCTCGTGGAAGGCCTCCGCGGGTAGCTGAGGGGAGGCGCGCGGGGCAGAGACATCACGCCACTTCAACTCGCGGGCGACCACGATGTTGATTCCTTACATTATGTTTATGTTATGTTTATGTTATGTGTATGTTATATCGTTGTAGGTGTTTCATTGGTCGTTAATTCTTTTCAGTATTACAGTTTGACACTTAGCATGTATAACGCGTATTTAAAGCTCATCGCCTTCTGCGCGTCTTTTTGACAAATGAGTTTGGTTAGTTAGACCATTTATCTGAAAGAGTTGGATGGTTCTTTTCAAATGCTGTCAAAAGTGGCAAATCTATGTCGTTAATTTTATTTTTTACTTTTCACCCATTTCTAGATTATTAGAATTGGCTTTTTAATAACCGTCAATCCTTTGAAATACATGATAATATAAAAATCGCACGATATTTCTTAGTCAAAATTAGTTTCCTAATCGCATTTATAGCTGATAATGATAAACCTTAGATAACTCAACAATATTCATCGTGTACGTGCATCATATCATTATTGGTTCAAGAGCGCTATATGGAGTAAAGATTAAACGCTGATTAGGTAAAATACAAAAATATGTAGGGACAAACACTATTTTTGGTATTTGTTCTCTTAGTGAAATTATTTTATCATCCTGGTAATAAAATACCAAGCACAAGACGCGTTAGTTCTCAAGTTATAAAAATGTATAATATATTTTATTATTATTATAATACATTATAATGTAATTAATTTGCAGGTCGATTTAATAAATGCATCCGCATAAAATTTGACCACTTAATCACCACATCTTTATTTACAAATTATTAAGGGCGGTTTCACAGCCAGATTGTGAAAAACCTGCCTTTTTCTAATTAATCGAAACAGAACACTTAAATTCAAAATTCACTCAATAGTTATTCAACAAAACCTTATTACCTATGTTTTATGTATGCTGCCATCGCCAAGTTTCCATTGATATATGTAAATTTGAATTTCAAAATGTTTAAATTCAAAATTTTTTAAATTAGAAAATGGCGGGCTTTTCACAATACGGCTGCGAAACCGCTCTTTAAAAAATCTTAATCTAAGAAATATTAGCTTATAATTGAGGCGGTCGGAACCAAAGTGGCCTCTCTTTTCCAGACACAATCCATATTTTAGTTGTGTCTGGTAAAGGAAGCCCACTCTGGGTCTGACCGCCTCAGTTCATATCTCTGTTTTAAATTTATCAGGAGCAAGTAAATAATTTAATTTAAAACTAGCAGTTCTAAGATTTACAGCGCTTAAATTGATATTTTAAAATAATTATAACCTTTGTTACAATCTGCTCATCTTCTTCTATACTTTTCATACAGTTCTCTCCAGATCAGCAAAGAGTCGCTGCTCCGAAGAGGTTCTGTGGAGAACTCCTTATCTATGATCAAGACTTCTGGAGAAGTTTTGTCTGATGGCTTCCATTTTGTCGGTGTTAGATCTGATACTTCTGGGGTTGGGTCACTGAAATTTAAGTTCAAAGTGGCATTAGAAATATCTGATGCAACTGCAGTTTAAAGTTTAAGCGTATAAATATGTTGCTAAAATTCAGTAGATTTATTTATTTAATAGACTCCAGTTTTTAAATAACCAAAGTAATTTTCACACTCTTTACAGACATAAAGAAAGTTTTATCATTATTATATGAGTTTTGTACCAATTGCGAAACATAAATTCAATAAGCGTTGGTGATATTTTGACTCTACAATATTGTACTGCTCGCGGCATCAACTTACCCATACTTAGCGAAGTTTGTCCATAGAGTAGTTACTCTACAATATTGTACTGCTCGCGGCATCAACTTACCCATACTTAGCGAAGTTTGTCCATAGAGTAGTTACTCTACAATATTGTACTGCTCGCGGCATCAACTTACCCATACTTAGCGAAGTTTGTCCATAGAGTAGTTACTTACCCATACTTAGCGAAGTTTGTCCATAGAGTAGTTACTCTACAATATTGTACTGCTCGCGGCATCAACTTACCCATACTTAGCGAAGTTTGTCCATAGAGTAGTTACTCTACAATATTGTACTGCTCGCGGCATCAACTTACCCATACTTAGCGAAGTTTGTCCATAGAGTAGTTACTCTACAATATTGTACTGCTCGCGGCATCAACTTACCCATACTTAGCGAAGTTTGTCCATAGAGTAGTTACTTACCCATACTTAGCGAAGTTTGTCCATAGAGTAGTTACTCTACAATATTGTACTGCTCGCGGCATCAACTTACCCATACTTAGCGAAGTTTGTCCATAGAGTAGTTACTCTACAATATTGTACTGCTCGCGGCATCAACTTACCCATACTTAGCGAAGTTTGTCCATAGAGTAGTTACTCTACAATATTGTACTGCTCGCGGCATCAACTTACCCATACTTAGCGAAGTTTGTCCATAGAGTAGTTACTTACCCATACTTAGCGAAGTTTGTCCATAGAGTAGTTACTCTACAATATTGTACTGCTCGCGGCATCAACTTACCCATACTTAGCGAAGTTTGTCCATAGAGTAGTTACTCTACAATATTGTACTGCTCGCGGCATCAACTTACCCATACTTAGCGAAGTTTGTCCATAGAGTAGTTACTCTACAATATTGTACTGCTCGCGGCATCAACTTACCCATACTTAGCGAAGTTTGTCCATAGAGTAGTTACTTACCCATACTTAGCGAAGTTTGTCCATAGAGTAGTTACTCTACAATATTGTACTGCTCGCGGCATCAACTTACCCATACTTAGCGAAGTTTGTCCATAGAGTAGTTACTTACCCATACTTAGCGAAGTTTGTCCATAGAGTAGTTACTCTACAATATTGTACTGCTCGCGGCATCAACTTACCCATACTTAGCGAAGTTTGTCCATAGAGTAGTTACTCTACAATATTGTACTGCTCGCGGCATCAACTTACCCATACTTAGCGAAGTTTGTCCATAGAGTAGTTACTCTACAATATTGTACTGCTCGCGGCATCAACTTACCCATACTTAGCGAAGTTTGTCCATAGAGTAGTTACTTACCCATACTTAGCGAAGTTTGTCCATAGAGTAGTTACTCTACAATATTGTACTGCTCGCGGCATCAACTTACCCATACTTAGCGAAGTTTGTCCATAGAGTAGTTACTCTACAATATTGTACTGCTCGCGGCATCAACTTACCCATACTTAGCGAAGTTTGTCCATAGAGTAGTTACTTACCCATACTTAGCGAAGTTTGTCCATAGAGTAGTTACTCTACAATATTGTACTGCTCGCGGCATCAACTTACCCATACTTAGCGAAGTTTGTCCATAGAGTAGTTACTTACCCATACTTAGCGAAGTTTGTCCATAGAGTAGTTACTCTACAATATTGTACTGCTCGCGGCATCAACTTACCCATACTTAGCGAAGTTTGTCCATAGAGTAGTTACTCTACAATATTGTACTGCTCGCGGCATCAACTTACCCATACTTAGCGAAGTTTGTCCATAGAGTAGTTACTTACCCATACTTAGCGAAGTTTGTCCATAGAGTAGTTACTCTACAATATTGTACTGCTCGCGGCATCAACTTACCCATACTTAGCGAAGTTTGTCCATAGAGTAGTTACTCTACAATATTGTACTGCTCGCGGCATCAACTTACCCATACTTAGCGAAGTTTGTCCATAGAGTAGTTACTCTACAATATTGTACTGCTCGCGGCATCAACTTACCCATACTTAGCGAAGTTTGTCCATAGAGTAGTTACTCTACAATATTGTACTGCTCGCGGCATCAACTTACCCATACTTAGCGAAGTTTGTCCATAGAGTAGTTACTTACCCATACTTAGCGAAGTTTGTCCATAGAGTAGTTACTCTACAATATTGTACTGCTCGCGGCATCAACTTACCCATACTTAGCGAAGTTTGTCCATAGAGTAGTTACTCTACAATATTGTACTGCTCGCGGCATCAACTTACCCATACTTAGCGAAGTTTGTCCATAGAGTAGTTACTCTACAATATTGTACTGCTCGCGGCATCAACTTACCCATACTTAGCGAAGTTTGTCCATAGAGTAGTTACTCTACAATATTGTACTGCTCGCGGCATCAACTTACCCATACTTAGCGAAGTTTGTCCATAGAGTAGTTACTTACCCATACTTAGCGAAGTTTGTCCATAGAGTAGTTACTCTACAATATTGTACTGCTCGCGGCATCAACTTACCCATACTTAGCGAAGTTTGTCCATAGAGTAGTTACTCTACAATATTGTACTGCTCGCGGCATCAACTTACCCATACTTAGCGAAGTTTGTCCATAGAGTAGTTACTCTACAATATTGTACTGCTCGCGGCATCAACTTACCCATACTTAGCGAAGTTTGTCCATAGAGTAGTTACTCTACAATATTGTACTGCTCGCGGCATCAACTTACCCATACTTAGCGAAGTTTGTCCATAGAGTAGTTACTTACCCATACTTAGCGAAGTTTGTCCATAGAGTAGTTACTTACCCATACTTAGCGAAGTTTGTCCATAGAGTAGTTACTCTACAATATTGTACTGCTCGCGGCATCAACTTACCCATACTTAGCGAAGTTTGTCCATAGAGTAGTTACTCTACAATATTGTACTGCTCGCGGCATCAACTTACCCATACTTAGCGAAGTTTGTCCATAGAGTAGTTACTTACCCATACTTAGCGAAGTTTGTCCATAGAGTAGTTACTCTACAATATTGTACTGCTCGCGGCATCAACTTACCCATACTTAGCGAAGTTTGTCCATAGAGTAGTTACTTACCCATACTTAGCGAAGTTTGTCCATAGAGTAGTTACTCTACAATATTGTACTGCTCGCGGCATCAACTTACCCATACTTAGCGAAGTTTGTCCATAGAGTAGTTACTCTACAATATTGTACTGCTCGCGGCATCAACTTACCCATACTTAGCGAAGTTTGTCCATAGAGTAGTTACTCTACAATATTGTACTGCTCGCGGCATCAACTTACCCATACTTAGCGAAGTTTGTCCATAGAGTAGTTACTCTACAATATTGTACTGCTCGCGGCATCAACTTACCCATACTTAGCGAAGTTTGTCCATAGAGTAGTTACTTACCCATACTTAGCGAAGTTTGTCCATAGAGTAGTTACTTACCCATACTTAGCGAAGTTTGTCCATAGAGTAGTTACTCTACAATATTGTACTGCTCGCGGCATCAACTTACCCATACTTAGCGAAGTTTGTCCATAGAGTAGTTACTTACCCATACTTAGCGAAGTTTGTCCATAGAGTAGTTACTCTACAATATTGTACTGCTCGCGGCATCAACTTACCCATACTTAGCGAAGTTTGTCCATAGAGTAGTTACTTACCCATACTTAGCGAAGTTTGTCCATAGAGTAGTTACTCTACAATATTGTACTGCTCGCGGCATCAACTTACCCATACTTAGCGAAGTTTGTCCATAGAGTAGTTACTCTACAATATTGTACTGCTCGCGGCATCAACTTACCCATACTTAGCGAAGTTTGTCCATAGAGTAGTTACTCTACAATATTGTACTGCTCGCGGCATCAACTTACCCATACTTAGCGAAGTTTGTCCATAGAGTAGTTACTCTACAATATTGTACTGCTCGCGGCATCAACTTACCCATACTTAGCGAAGTTTGTCCATAGAGTAGTTACTCTACAATATTGTACTGCTCGCGGCATCAACTTACCCATACTTAGCGAAGTTTGTCCATAGAGTAGTTACTTACCCATACTTAGCGAAGTTTGTCCATAGAGTAGTTACTCTTTCAATCATTGTCCAATCAAAATACCTCATTGGAGTCGGAAATATTCTTGGCTTGAACAGATAGAAGAGGTCATCAGCGTGCGTCGCACCTGTTATATGACCATACCCTGATGTCGCCTTCGCGAAATTTATAAAGCCATCATAACTTAGTTTATAATTATAAACTGGGTTGGGATTAGATTTGAGTATAAGTTCAGCTTCTGTTACTACAGGATTAACAAAACTAACATCTCCATAGAACTTAGAGAATTTTGCTAAATTATCTCTGGATATGTTCTTCTCATCCCCAAGATATACTTGTTGGAGTCTCTTGACTGCTTCAAGTTTCTCTTTATCATTCGGAAACCTTAAATCCTTCGGCATTGACATTTCAACTTTGATTTTTGGTATAGTCGTATCATTCTCCAAGCCAACAAATAATAAACCCTCTTGGTTATTAAAACCTATTATCATAGGAACTTTGTTAAACTCTCCTTTATTAAGCAATTCAAAAGGTCGTTTGGTTAAAAATGCTTCAACGCCAGGAAATTCTTTTTCTACACAGGGCGAATATAAGATTTCGGAAATAATAATATTTCCTTCTTGCCGAGGTACTCTTGTTACAATGAGTTCTTTATCTGTCTTATTTAAAAAAAAATCATATAGTTTTCTAGAATCTTCAGTCTCGAATCCCATTGTTTTACTTAAAAGACTAGCTAAATATACTTCATTGTATTGATGAGCCCAGTTCGCTAAGGATGAACCACTTTGTAGAATCGCTTTACTAAACAAACCCTTTGACATTGGAGACAGTAAATGGTAAGATACAGAAGCTGCACCAGCACTTTCACCAAATATAGTTACACTATCAGGGTTACCACCGAATGCTTGAATGTTCTCATGCACCCATCTTAAGGCAGCAACTTGGTCTTTCATTCCTGCATTGCCTGGTGCTTCCTTGATGGGTAGACATAGAAACCCTTGTATGTTCAATCTATAGTTAATTGTCACTAGTATCACACCTTTGGAGACTAGATATTCTGGCCCATAAATTGTTGGCAGGCCAGATCCATCATAAAAACCTCCACCATGTATCCAGACCATGACAGGTCTGAGTTCTTCAGCGGGTTCTAGAGGAGTGTAAACATTCAGTCGTAGACAATCTTCTTGACCTATCATGATTGTTGCACCAACCCTTTGTGGACATCTAATATTCTCATCTACAGCTTCAAATACACCATCCCAAGGTCTTACTGGTAATGGGGCCTGGAAATAAGGATGAACATATTTTTCGTTATAAAGCCTATTACAAATGAACCGTATAATTTTATTTTGATCTATATTAGATAGGCAAAAGTATATTGGATGTAATAACTTAATCATAAAAACACTAAACTTTTGTAGTTTTAAACAAGCCGAGTTAAGGGAAGGGGAAGCCTTTGCCCAGCAGCGGAAAACAAGACACTGCACATGAAAAAACCGACTTTGTTTGTCATCGTCACTTAGAGCTCACCTGAAATCTATGCTCCCTATCGGTATACGCATACGGTATCCCGAAATACTGTGCCATGTACCCGTCCTGGCTGATGATGCCGCGGAGTCTGCCGCTACTGATGCGCACCTCCAGGGTCGGCTGCTGCTGGGTCCACATCGCCCACAGCGTGCCCAGCACTAACCACTTCATCGTGCTATCCAACTTCCTCTTCCTTATCGTTTATTATTTTCAATTTGTAAATTATTTTCTAGTCAGTATCGAAGTTGACTTTTAGGTTATGTTGTGTTCTCACCAGCATAGATAAGAGTAGTATAAACCTCGCCAGCCAGTTTAAGTGACAGTCATCAACTGTCCTTTAGGCACATGAGTTTATCTTCGATAAGTTTTGATAAATTGGAGATTGCGAAGTCCATTTTCTTTCACCGACCAGTCCTCAGACAAACGAACCAGGCTGACTGAACTCTATATAAATTAATTACAATCATCATTATACATATAATAAAAGAGTAGAACCCAGTGTGTCTTGTGCATTGAAGAAAAGTAGTAAAAATAGAAAGGGGTTATATAAAAAAGGGTAATAAAATACAAATTAGCGATTTTTAGAATTCTTTTCTGTCTGTCTGTTTGTTTGTTCGCGCACATCTCCGAACCTACTGACCGGATTTTTCATGTTGTTTTCACAAGTGGACAGAACATAATTTGAATTAGAATTTTCATTAAAATCGGGTATCGGAAAAAGTTATCGTCATTTAAAGATTTTTGGAACTTACTTATCTACTGTTAGAAGTTACATAGCAAATAATCACTCCTGGCCTATATGAAAGCCTATAGACGTCACGAATGATTTTTTAAAGAAAAAACAAGAAAAATTTTGTTAGAATTATGTAGCGTATAAAACATTTAGTACATAAAAAATCAACAGGTAGCGCTGTTCATTGTTAGAACGTGCATAAATAAATATTTAATTATTTCGTTTAAATATTTTGGTAAACAAAATGTTTTAATGCGAATTTAGTTGCAGCGGTGATAACTTCTTTGATGAAACGGGCTAGGTACTATAATAATAATAACTGAAAATTATTAAGCTAAGTATATTAATTATTATTAAAAACTGTGAAAGAAAAGAGCTGTGTAGGACACTGATACAAAAAAAAAACGGAATTTAAGGCGGTATATCACGCATCATGCAAAAACTACTGAACGGGTTTTGATGCGGTAACCACTGTACGACCTGTACGTACGATCCTCAGCAGTGAGACATGGATAACAAAGAAAAAAGGTAGGGACATGACTGTCCAAATTGACACCTGACACCCCCTCGGAGATTCATGTCATGAAGATATATTTAAAATTGGGATACTTTTTATTGCGGGATTCCCAAGGGCTTCCACACTGTGGCCGCATCATCTTCCACGCGGACAAGGCCGCGGGCAACAGCTAGTAAATAATAAATGATAACTTTATAACCTCAGTTATCCGCGTTTGCCAGTATTTAATTAAATTGATTCACGTAATACAAAATCGTGCTTCTCTTTTCTTCGGCTAACACTCGGAACGTTCTACGTTACCAGTCAAACCCGATTTTAGACAAACTAGTGTGGCCTAGGCAAAAGTAGTTTTGGATTGTCATAACAAAATAACAATGAAGGTTATTTATGGCGGTCGCGCCACTAAGGTTATTTATGCATAAGCCTAGACCAAACTAGTTTGTCCTAAATCCGGGTTTGGCCGGTAACATACATGCTACAAACATAATATTTGTTATAGTAAGTTCGTTGAACTCTTGTGGTGGAAGGAACTGGTCGGGACCGGTCGTTGACAACCGACATTCTGTTAGAGGTACAGTGAGGTGAAGACACGGACCTTTACCACGCAATGTTTATCTTTCTGTTTTTGCTGTAGTAAATAGTGTTAAATTCTGACAAACATGTTGAAATGTAAGTTTTAGTGTATATTTTGAACAGTCAAGTGTTTTTCATCCTGTTGTGTTAACGTTGGACAATGGATCGGGGATCACGGCTGTTTTGGTAAAAACAAACTTGATACTTGTTTAGAATAAGCACAATATACTGGTATGTAAAAAAAAGATCTGTATTTTATATACTTACTTCAAATACTTATTCATGAGTACTTGTTTGATTGTATGAAAATCTAGATTATTGAACGCGTATTTTGAAATGTGTTTTAAATAAGTAAATGTAAGATGTAAGTATGTTTTTTTTCCATAACACAACTGATACGTTTTTTTTTGCATGTATGGACAGTGGTAGCTAAGTCGTTAGGTCAGGGTTCAAACATTGCCAGTACCAAAGATTTCAAAAGAAAGATAGGCCCTTACCGTAGTATGACAGCACCAAAATGTTTTCACCTTTAAATGGGTGACGCTCACGGCTCACACGTTTGTAATCAGTGCTCATCTGAACACAGTGAGAGCTCCTTCACACTAAGTCGCAAGCAGCGCGGCCGTAGCAGCGCGACTGTCGACTTTTGTTGTAATAAGAAGATTAAGAAGACATCTGGTGCTGTCGCGCTGCTGCCGCACTGCTTGCGGCCTAATGTGAAGGGGCTCTGATACGCCTTAATAAATTTTACGAGAAATAGGTCTCAATATGCCATCGTGTGTATTTTTAAAGTGCAATAACATTTCAAGAAATACGAATAAATCCAAAAGTATGACATTTCACATTCAAAACACATAAAAAAAAATACAATAGATTTTAGGTGCCAGAGCTCATCTAAACTTTTGATATCTTTGGCTAGTACAATGCATACGAGCATGCACCTAGCAGTATTTTTTAATGTATGGCATAAGTCATTTTTAGGATTCCGTAGTCAACAACAAGGAACCCTTATAGTTTCGCTATGTCCGTCTGTCTTTCTGTCTGTCTGTCTGTCCGCGGCTTAGCTTCTAAGTACTAGAAAGCTGTAATTTGGCATGGGTATAATACATCTTTGTCACACCAATAAAGTGGTACAGTAAAATTCTGAAAAATATATTTCTTTAGGGTACCTCCCCTACACGTAAAGTAGGGATGATTTTTTTTCTCGTCTATCCCCTAGTGTGGGGTGTCGTTGGATAGGTAATTTAAAAATATTGGGGGTGTGAGATAACCATTTTTAGATCCAGCGTTCCATTAGCGAAAAATTAAGCTTAAAAGTGTTAATTTTTGTTAGAGTCAAGTGTCCCCCCCCCTGCCAGCGAAACAGTTGTATTTGGAGGCGTAAAAAAAATCACGGCAGTAGTATACATAACGAAATTAAAAGGAAAACTATCACAGCTAAGTAGGCTTTACAAGTTATCGAGTACAGATCGCGCCAAACTTTTAGTCTCCTCTAAACACAGAGCGATTCGCATCAGCAGGAACAAAATAGGCCACTCTTGGGAAGAGCAACTTCCGAGCGTACTAGAACTTTGGCGCGATCTGTATTAGTCGACAAACTTATAAAACGTACTTGGAGAAGAATTCCGCATATTGTGCAGGGCAACTACGGAACCCTACACTGCGCGTAGCCCGACACACACTTGGCCGGTTTTTTTTATTAATAATCAAGAATAAGTCTATTAAAAAAGCCAATTCTAATAGTATTTTGTGCAACTGTAAAATAATCTGAAAAATTTCGTTCGTTTCGTAATCGTACTAGCTTTGCACGATTGTCCCATAGTCTAACTATTGTAAGTTGCACACAATACATACTTTATCTACGACTATCAAAAACAATTTCACGTAAAACGAGAAAAATAATACGCGTTATGCATGATATGTCATGATACCCAACCCCAAGGTATTAGTATGTAGATGCCTGAGAGTACTGAGACCAATCAGAAGAGAGAAGAGTAAGGGGGCGTACTATCCTGAGCCCAGCATTAGTCACAATGGGCCCAGCATCAGTCGTAATGGGCCCAGCATTAGTCACAATGGGCCCAGCATCAGTCACAATGGGCCCAGAATTAGTCACAATGGGCCCAGCATCAGTCACAATTGGCCCAGAATCAGTCACAATGGGCCCAGAATCAGTCGTAATGGGCCCAGCATTAGTCACAATGGGCCCAGCATCAGTCACAATGGGCCCAGAATTAGGCACAATGGGCCCAGCATCAGTCACAATTGGCCCAGAATCAGTCACAATGGGCCCAGAATCAGTCACAATGGGCCCATAAACAGTCACAATGGGCCCAGAATTAGTCACAATGGGCCCAGCATCAGTACAATGGGCCCAGAATCAGTCACAATGGGCCCAGCATCAGTACAATGGGCCCAGAATCAGTACAATGGGCCCAGCATCAGTACAATGGGCCCAGCATCAGTCACAATGGGCCCAGAATTAGTCACAATGGGCCCAGCATCAGTCACAATTGGCCCAGAATCAGTCACAATGGGCCCAGAATCAGTCACAATGGGCCCATAAACAGTCACAATGGGCCCAGAATTAGTCACAATTGGCCCAGAATCAGTCACAATGGGCCCAGAATCAGTACAATGGGCCCATAATCAGTCACAATGGGCCCAGCATCAGTACAATGGGCCCAGAATCAGTCACAATGGGCCCAGCATCAGTACAATGGGCCCAGAATCAGTCACAATGGGCCCAGCATCAGTACAATGGGCCCAGAATCAGTCACAATGGGCCCAGCATCAATCACAATGGGCTCAGGATAGGGACCGAAATATATTCCACATAATTTTCTCTTCGTAAATGGTATTTCATTAAGTATTTAAATAAATAAATCAACAATTACAGACCGAGAAGCTATAAAATGATATTTATATACACCAAGATAATTTTAAGACATTATAGTAAAGAGTATTTTTTTTATTATTCTGTTTTTTGAAATAAGCAACATGTATACTAATATTCATTGTGACGCAAGTTGTGGACCAAATCTACATCCTGTATAGTATGCTCTAAATATAACGCTACCAAATACTCACGTTAAAATAGTCTGTGAAAAGTGGGTGTACGAAAACACCTCTGAAAACCCTCAAATATATGTGTCACCACTTAAATTGACTTCCGACGTTTCGACGTTTGTATTTTGCTATACAAACAACTTTTACTTACTCATATGTATGAGGCCTAACGTAAAAACACAAAAAAATCAACTGTTCCATCCAGCGTCCATCAAAAATTTAGGAGCTACGCTCTTGTAGAATGTAGATGCAGTAACTGACACTTTTCTCTCCTCTCCGCCATCGATTTAACCTCTTGGTTGATCCAACATCAAACCTTATGATGTTTTCATTGGAAAAGTTAAATATAAATCCTTTAATAATCATATCCGACAAAAAAGTTATGGTCATTTTTGGTCCCTTAGAAAATGTGGGTAAGGATGAGAACCTATTACCAATGTCCATTTCCAAAACCACTTCAGTTTCACCGTGTAGTTAGAAACCATCATATGTAAATATGTATATACAACGTGTAACAGAAAGGTGTAACCATATTTGAAGACCTTTTTCAGTCAATGGTATAGAACAACTTTTACTATGGAGCCAACCTCGAAATCTCAAAAAAAAATCTGTCCTTCCATACATTTCGGCCGAGCGGCATTGCATTTTTCTATGAAACAATAAATTATTTTTTTTGAGATATAGGTTTTGTTCCATAGTAAAAGTTGTTCTATACCATTGCCTGAATAAGCTCTTCAAATATGGTTACACCTTTCTGTTAAACGTTGTATATGTAGGAACATATTTTATCTTAGGTATCTCAGATACACTTATTACAAGTCTGTTTTAATGTTATATAATTAAATAATGTATGTCTAATTGTCTACAGGTAATAGTTTTATGTAATAAATAATAATATGGGAAAATACACAGGAAAATAATAAGGTTGGGTTTACTTAAATTTAATAAAAATATACACTTGAGTAAAATTAAAAGATAGGAATATGGAATAAATAATATTATAAATATAGTTTAAATGTTGCATTTAACAATAGTTTCAATTCTTAGCTAGTGTTGTGCACATAACAGAATAACGTGTACAATAACGCGTTTACCGTATTATATGTAGCGAGAGTGTCGCGATCGTTCTAGTTGCAAACTGGGTTAAATAGTTAGGAAAGTGATGTCTCACGCAGTGCGTGTCTAGTGGTTTGTGGACACTGATACTGATACTGTCTTGTGTTTGCAGTGTTGGTGTTTCTACTTGTTTGTTTTTATTTTTTGTGACTTCAGTGACCTTTGATGTTTACCTTTTGTGTTATCTGCTTAACAATTACATCACTACATCGCAACACAACGCGGCGTTGTGTTTATTTTGTTTTAAAATTATATCATGTTATAGTTATACAAGTGAGTATGGTTCGACATCGATGGATGACGCTGATTTGATACCTAATGATCTATATCGACTGATTAATTTTATGTTAAAAATATTATTATATTAAATTTTATTTATTATTAAGAGCGTTGTCGGTAAAAAAGGTTAATCACTCGTTGTTCAGGTTAAGGGGCTATACTGTGAAAATTGACATTAGTATAACAATTTTGGGACTTTTTACTAGATTTTGGTCTATCAGAAACGCGATAGGAGGAATTTCATTCGATAGAAATAATTATTGAAATCAGGTCTAAATTTACACTTTTTTTGATATTCTGACAAATTAGGATTGCATACAGCCTGGAAAAATATTTATTTAGATGGGTTTTAACTACACCTAAATTACTGGTTATGGAATTTTTTGTAGCTATTTTAGTTAATTTTGCATTAATTTAAAACCGACTTTTTGACAATTTTCCCCGATTCCGTCCCTTTCGCACTGCGGGTCTTTCTGCCTGGAGTAACGGGGACCTTTGCTAGCACGGTATATCACCTTAAATTACTCGTAAATGGCAATAATTTACTGTAAACTTCTTTTGACAACGCATTAAATCTCGATACATAGAGGAAAATGGCTTCTTCTACGAGTATGTCTTACTATTATAAGTGATCAGAATAAAAATATATATATATATATATATATTATTTATAGAAATACAAGCTTATTTTGAACGCGTGTTATTGAGATTTTACGGGCAGACTGAATTTTCACGATATCTGAAAAATAAACGTGGACGTCGGAAAGATAATTTTAGTGTTAGTGATCAAAATAGAAACGTAAATTTAATTTACGTTTTTAATTAAAATTTGCAAACAAAACGTAAAAAACGTAAAAACAATATTTTTGGCCATGTTCCTCACTGTTTTTATATACTAATAATTAATATACATAATGGGTAAAATTATTACACTTTTGCACATTTAGATAAAAAATACTAAACTAAAAAAAAAAAAAAAAAACTACTATAAATTATAATATTAGTTATGATACAAAAAAAAATGGTTAAAACTATCTAATGTTTATAATACTAATTGTTTATCAAAGTTTATTAATATATTTTTATATAAAACTACTTATCTTTATTGACATGAAATTTAAAAAATCTCGGTAATATTTATTGTCATTAATTTGTAATAAATATTTTAAAACTGCTCTATCAACGGGTGCGCCGAAAAGTCGTCGTGTCTCTGTCTACGCCATACATGCGAGAGTGAAAGCTCGTTTTTTTACGATAACGCTCTTAAAACTTAAATAACGAAAAAGTTACTTAAATTTAAAACTAAATAATCCTATAAAATACTAAAAACATAGAGAAACTAAAGACCTAAAAATAAATATAATACAAACTAAACTAAATGTATTTATATCAAATAGAAGGCTTTATTGAAGTCATCGCTACGACTGGACAGGGTACCTAAGACACTGGCTGCATTACCTCGTTGGACAACAAGACAACTCCACCCCTTGGATCCCTTGAGTGAGGCATCCACCAGACGCGATGCTATCTGTTTGTAGAGCTGTCGAGCGCTTTGTCCCCAAGGTCCGAATGTCTCGACGCCAAACGGCATAAACACGTAGCCCTCACCAAGAGCTGCATATTTGCGCCACTTGTTGCGCTCGGCCGTTGCAGCCGCCGCGCCACACCGGCACGGTATAAACAAAGATGAATACTGTGACACCGGCACCGGTCGACCGGACATGAGACGCGGCGAGCGTGTCAACCAGTGTCAACCCAAGTCGCGTCCCACACCAGAGAGCGACCATTCCACCACGGGATGAGCGTCATTCCGTCGCGCCTCTTGCCTTCATCGATATGAAACAATCATAAGTTATCCAAGTGGATACTTCCAATACCGCCTTTTTCAATCAATGGCGGCTATATACATCAAAATATTACGAGTGTATCAGTTAATTCGTTCGAAAATATCGTTTCTTATCGTTTTGTACAAATTCAAAAGTTGTATGTGTGTTCATGTGTTGTGAGAGCAAAGTGATTTGTTTCTTGGGTCTTTGAATCCCTCACTACTGTGACTACGCTAAGGGTTCAATTATAGAATCCTTCACTTGCTCGGGAATCAAATTGGGCACTACAACAAAAATTTACTTTGCTCTCTTGTTGCACAAATTACGGCCCGTTATACAGGTGGCCCATATTTTCTTTAGGTAGATTAGATTATGACTAGCTATATAAAAATTACATTAGTTCAGATTTTTTTTACACAAGAACCACTCTAATTAAAACCATTGCATGGATTGAAACGAAATTTGGCATGAAAGATACTTGAGTGATGATGGCCTACTTAGTTTTCTTTTATTTATTATATGTATTTAAAGTTATGTGTGTGTACTTCCAAATATTACTACATACATCACAGAACATCTAAATCAAAAATGTTCTGAGACATACATCATACAAAGTTTAAAAAAAATTAAATAAGAATCTGAACTATGCATTTTTGCTAAACTAAAGTATTTTTTGTTTTAAAAAACACTTGTACTTATCCACATATTACGTACAACTTTATTATGCCCGACCGGTTTCGCTGTAAAGCATTTTCTAATTCGGGCATAATAAAGTTGTACGTAATATGTGGATAAGTACAAGTGTTTTTTAAAACAATGTTTTATAAACTCCACCAAGTGCCAACAATCACTAGCATCTACTATAAAGTATTTTTATACAACTTCTGTAAACGAGACACCTTTAACTGTTTATGAATTTAGTTTCAGCATAGCCGCAAGCCCACGGCTGCTCGCGCGGTGACGTCGAGGTGGTCGCGCGTTGCACGATGAGGTGGGTGGTGCTGGGCGCGCTGTGTGCGGTGTGGTCGTGGCAGGCGGGCACGCCGGAGCGCCGCGTGGCGAGCGGCCGGCTGCGCGGGCTACTCAGCAGAGATGGCGCCATGGAGCAGTTCTTGAGCATTCCCTACGCTTACATCGATAAGGAGCATCGGTTTCAGGTCGGTGATGCTCTTGTATGATGTTCCTACGATGATGACTGCCTCGGTGGCCTAGTGGTCGAATCTCGGCTCACTTATTCTGAGGTCGTGAGTTCAAATCACGAGGGGTACAATTTGTGCCTCGGTAAACACGGAAAGCCGTCGGCAAATGAATTAATGAGTGTACCCATATTACAGAAATAAATGTATTTCATATGTTTCATTATGAAAATGAAAATGGAAATGAAAATATGTTTTTGCGGGTTTTTCCACCTGGAGTAACGGGGACCTTTGCACGGACGACAGAACAAGTACTTATTACAACTTATCTATACGTGGATCATCTAATTTGGTATTCTAACAAGGTAACAACGTAATGACCGTCTACTTCAGTGAGCGTTGTTTGCGACATTTTGCACAACACATGACCACTACCGACCGATTTTATTTTATATCTTTATTAACGACTATGGTGCCGCCCGCGGCTTCGCCTGCGTTGATTTTGTTATTGTGAAGCCGATGAAGGAAATTTACCAATTTCAGTGGCAAAAGTGGGATATTTCAAAATTGATAGATGAAAAAAGTTTGCAGATTTCCGGGATAAAAAGTATGTGATAGATGTCAAATTTCTCTCTGAAAAGTGCCTACCAATGAAAGTCCCGTCAAATCGGTTCAGCTGTTTCGGAGATTAGCCCGAACAAACAAACAGACAGACTTAAATTTAAACTAGAGACCCGTGCATGATAAGCGGACGTACGGATAGCACCGTTTTGGCATTTAGGCACAGAACCCTAAAAAAAAACGCGTGTTTGGGTTTTGGTAACGTGTAAATAACCATAAGAACCTTTATTTAAATATCACAGACGGACATGGATTATAATAATAGCGAGAAGTGAAGATTACGTAACGATTACATGAAAACTATTCTATACTGTTGTAATTTACCATATTATTAGAGTTCCATACCCGTGTGATACCCGTATCACAGGTGGTAGAGTTGATGCCGGGCTCGACTGTGGAGGTACCAGCATCTTACTTGGAGACCCCCTCGAAGTTATTCGGGGGAGAGTAAGAGGACAGCTCACAGGCAAAAAACCAGGAGGCCCACCATGCCTGGGACCGATGGATGGCGGTATATCCATCCCTAAGCCGGGCCTTATATGGAACAGACTGGTGACGGGCAGCGGCGTCACTGGTGCGAGGGCTCTGGCACCGCGCTCGCCAACCCGCCTGCCCAGCGTGTGTGAGTATGGGCAATTCTACCAGGATGACCGCCGGGAGTGGCAAAGTCCTGGACGAACTAGGCTGATGGATGGATGATACCCGTATTGTACGGAACCCTTTGTGCGCGAGTCCGACTCGCACTCAGCCAAATTATTTTACATAATTTTATTTCGTTATACAGAATTAATTATTAAAATTAATAAAACCATCATAATTTAATGCGCATCACGACTTTTGATTTGTTTAAAAATATGTAAATAAATATGCATATTAAAGAAACATGAACTTCAAAACTTAATCAGAGACAAACGGAGACACTGACCCAGTTATTAACTGAGGTCTTCTGAGGTGTCGCACACAATACATACATAATCGTACTACGTTAAATTGAACCTCAGTCGTAGTCGTTGTAAACGAGATTGTACCTCAGTCGTAGTCGTTGTAAACGAGATTGTACCTCAGTCGTAGTCGTTGTAAACGAGATTGTACCTCAGTCGTAGTCGTTGTAAACGAGATTGCTGGTACTTTTACTTTAGTTATTGAAATGATCTGCTACTTAAATATTAGAGGAAAAACCTCTTGCTTAGACTAGAGTTTAATTTATTGTAAATTAATTGGTGTTCAGTTCAGTGCAAACAAATCTGCACGCAAAGCTAAAGAATGCAACTTAGACAGATAATTTATCTTTTCTTTCTAGGCTCCACGACCTGTGGTTGAATGGGACGGGATCTTTGAAGCTATCAACGAGCACGTCCGATGTCCTCAACGATTCATCAGCTCGTTGGTCCTCGGACAAGAAGACTGCCTCACTCTCAACGTCTACAAACCTCGAGAGGTCACGGGACCCCTACCTGTCATGGTCTTTATCCACGGAGGCGGGTTCAGAGAGGGCTCCGGTTCATCATTCCTCTATGGACCTGAGTACTTGGTCGGAAAGGGAGTAGTCCTGGTCACGATCAATTACAGAGTTGAAAATCTTGGGTTTTTATGTCTGGGCATCAAAGAAGCTCCAGGCAACGCTGGCATGAAAGACCAAGTGGCAGCATTGAAATGGGTGAAGGAGAATATAAGGGCATTCGATGGAGATCCTGATAATGTAACCATTTTTGGTGAAAGCGCTGGAGCATCTTCCGTATCCTATCACATTCTGTCTCCGATGTCCAAAGGATTGTTTCACAAAGCTGTAATGCAAAGTGGTACTGCTATCACACCCTGGGCTATTCAATTTGACCCGATCAAAACAGCCAGTGATTTAGCTGAACAGCTGACCCAAACAAGAACGAAAGAGCCTCATCAGTTATACAAGATATTCATGAATAAAACAGTTGATGAGTTATTGAAAATCAGAATACCGAGAGAAGAAGGCAACATCATTCTTTCCGAAACGCTTTTCGTGCCTTGTATAGAGAAACAAATATCTGGAGTAGAAGCATTCTTGACTGAAGAGCCGTACAGTCTGATGGCTAAAGGAAACTACAACAAAGTACCGATAATATTAGGTTATAATAATGCTGAAGGCTACATGTTTATCGGCAAAGAAAACGACACGACCCTAACCAAAATAGACATCTTCAAATCTTTACCAAGGGACTTGCATTTTCCAACTGACAAAGAAAAACGTGAAGTTGCTGATAGAGCTAGAAAAATGTACTTAGGAAATGAAAAAATATCCAAGAAAACTTTGACGAAGCTGGTTGGATTTTACGGAGATCCTTACATTAAGTACCCAGTGATCGCTACAACTGTTTTACTCCTCAAAAGCAACCAGTTCCCCGTATATAACTACATGTTCTCGTACGACGGCTATTTGAATTGGCCTAAGAAGTTCTTCGGCTTCAGCCAGGAGCCAGGAGCTACTCACGCTGATGAGCTCTTCTACATGTTCAGCCCCAAGTTTCCGGTGTTCGGGAGGCTGGAAGCGAACATGATTGATAGAATGACTACGATGTGGACCAATTTCGCAAAATATGGGTAAGGCACAAACATAATCTACATCATTATCACCGTCTTCAGCCTAATAGAGCCCACACCTGAGTGGACACTTCTTTTACATGGCATACTTTGCGGTCTTGTGATAATCTCAACATTGCTTGCCGGTTACCGTCACAGTGTCATCTGATGAGCCAGATGCTGTAGTCTGCTAACAGATCGATATTGGTCAATCTTTTGTGTCCTCTCTTCTATTCAAATATTTCGCCTATTTCTATTGCAGAGCTACCATTAGTGCCATTGTTTGTGAACAATTGCTTTACTCTTCCAAGGATAAAGAAACGGAACATTCTTTACTTTTTATAGCATTAATTTAGAATCTTTTAAATGATAGCCTACTTGCTAGAGGCCGACAGATATTAATTTTTCACAACCTCTGAAGTTAATCCTCTTTAAATTTGGATATCTTCTACGCTTTGAATTTTTCTTGGGTTACCATTGCCTAGCTTTATCAAATTTCCATGTATCTAATTCTAGTCTCGTCTTCTAGGGATCCAACGCCATCAGTAACGTCACAGTTACCAGTGAGATGGCTGCCAACAGACAATCAGAAGCCTGAAGTGTTCGTGATCGACAGGAGACCGTCTACATCACCGCTGTGGGACGAGGAGGCCATGTTGTTCTGGCACCGAGTGTACTCTAGGTATCGAAGGAAACAGTAGATTGTCTCAGTAGATCTGCAAACGTTTTGTGACGAATGTCGGAAAACATAACGAAATAACACGTAATGACTTTCTATTAATTGAAATTTAAGAAATGTTAGCCCGCCATTTTTATGTTACAACGATTTTGAGGTTTGGTTAAATAAATCTCTTTTACATTTTCGTTCAATAAGTTTGTTTTACTGCGAAGCATCAACTGATGATAACTATTTAGAAATTTGTTGTACTTGTTTTTTTTTACGTTTATTAAATTATGAAACTATATAAGTTACTGCTGGACACCGTTTTGTTATTTAGAATTTAGATGAATGTTTAATTTAAACTAAATCTTTACATCCATCAATCTAGTCATACATACAGGTGTCGATTCGGCGCAACACAACTGAGAACACTAAACTTATTTTGAGTGTCCCGTCTTTGTCTTTTCGATACAGAAAGAAAAGGATAGAAAGAACACTTAAATCAAGTTTAGTCCTGTCAATTAAGTCAAATTGTGTTGCGCCGAATCGGTGTTAATATCTTCTACTTTGCTCCTATTTTATAATTAAATAGTTTATAATTATATTTCAATGTCAACATATATGTACATGTCAAATATCTTGTTTATTTAATTATTCGACTGACGACGGCCACAAGTTGGCCGAAATATATTTAGAAACTAATAAATACTTTTTTATTTATATATTATAATCTATCTAAAACAAGTAATGACTCTACTTACATAGCACAAGTACAAGTAGTGATAGTCGACGTAATTTAAAATATAAAATAAAAGGTAATGAATGTCTAGACATTGTGATTGATTTATTCACATCTTAATTAAAGTTCTGTGAACTCTCAACAGTTTCGTTTGAAGAAAACATATTTAATACTTTTTCTTTTTTCTTTCATTTTATTCATATAAAACGCAAAAAATTTAGCACATAACATATTAAGTGCGGCAAATATAGCCCACGCGGGTATTATGGTCCACCATGCTTCTTCCCGATTGGCTAATCGTAGAAGTCAGTAACACAACGTAGGCGAATCAGGTCCTTGCCGGTAACGCTTCAGTCGACCCGCACCACCGGGATGTAGCAAACGTAGTCGTCATGTCAAAAATTCAAATTTTCCTGTTTTTGATTGTTATTTTTGGTGAGTTTTGATTAAGTGTTGCCTCTTATATTGTTGATTTATTATTGCGGTGTATTAAAGGCATTGAAGTTTGAAGTATTTGCTTAGAATTAGTAAAGTAACTGTCCCGAAATCTTTTATTTTAAGAACCTTAAACTCACTTTTTATTTAAAATGGGTAGGTGCGGCTAATATGGACCGATATAGTTGAGGTAAAGATGGACTAGTAGGCCATAATTGACATATAGCTGTATTTATTGCACCAGCTTATATTCTGAAGATCAACGAGGAGAAACATAGTTACAGTGTGTATCATGCAACCTATGGGCTCACGAAGACTGTTCTGGAAATTTGTATGATTATTTTTTGTGTGATTTTTGTAAGTAAAACCTTTTTATTTTTCAACTATGATCTGATAAATAATTGTGTTAAATATGGACCACCCACGCATATTTGGTTTAACACGCTGTGGACCATTATACCAACAGGTATAGGATTTTTTCGAAATGGATGTCGGTTAGAAATTTTACTTTTATTTTCGTTAATTATGGAGAAGTTCCTATTTATTTGTTATTATATGATGACTGATTAAACATAAGACTGATTAATAATAAAAACGTTTCAGTTTACATATATTTCTTGGTTTTATTTCGAAAAAAGTTATTGGTGGTCCATATTTGCCTCACTTACTCCTAATATACCTAACACAGGCGAGCTCCACGATGATGCATTTAATGTAATAAAGATGTTTATTCTGGTAAACCCGGATTGATAAATAAAATACAAAATAACTAAGTAAACATACACACGTGTACGGTAGGTTCAATTACTCATAAAATTAAATAAATTGTCGACAACGACCTTGAGTCAACCTGTGTCGGTACAAACATCGACATAAACCTGCATTACGTCCGTCGTAGGTAGGGTCTCCGGATAGTGCAAAATAGGACATAATAATACTTTTCACATGGGGACCGTCCGTATATTAGGTAATTTGAAATTAGGGGGGGGGGGTCTGGTCTGTGAATAACGGTAATATGAGCATAGATAGGCAGCAATAGGGGGCTCGCTAAAAGAAAAAAACTATTGTTTAAACAACAATATTATTTTTTAATTCAGATAACGAAAATTACAAAATTTATACTTGCGATTGTCCGCACTTGGTGAAACTTGAAACACATCTTGAGTTAAAAGCACTTGTACATTATAGTTTAAATTTATCATTGTTTAAGTTGCTCAGAGCTAGTGCCTGGAGTCAGTGAAATATTTTAATTAACATCTTCCCTTGAAAATGGAGTGAAATCCGAAACCGGTTGGTAGAAAACATAAATAAAGTGAAACTATAACGTACAAGTGCTTTTAACTCAAGAAAAAAAAAAGAAAATTACGTCAGTTTTGTCAGAGGGTGGGGTCATTGGATAATGACGATAGGATGATTGTATTATGGGGGGAGGGGTCGAAAATCGGCATAAATCGATGACGTAATATATGGACAGGACAGTGATGGATGGAAAAAAAATTCATAAAGAATTTTTCTAAGCATTATTTTCCTTGTATTTTAGTGCAAGAACCATATAAATTCCATTAGTGGTTTCAAAGAAATAACCAATTTTACTCAATTTTATTCTAAAACCAGCTTCACTTTGAACAATATTTTCGTGCTGTTTCTTATATAAGAGAATAACTTTCTAGAATATACTTTGTTGTTCTTTATAGTTTAAAACAATATGTTTTATTTTTCATAATTTTTAAACATGCCGCTTTGTTCATTTTCTTATTTATAGTCATTTTTGGAAGACGCTGGGAAAAGGGCTAACCCAAAGATGTTAGACCTCGCTGTACTAACCTCCTCCTACTACCAGCACAGGCAACCAACAAATTGTCACCAACAGGACGAAACATTTTACTAACAGGCCAATTTCCTTCCAACATTCCACCACACATCCAACGCTGCACCATGCAGGATTACAAACTTACCCTTTCACTTTCGAGATTCAAGATTGAACCTTGCGAGTTTAGCTATTGGAGTGACGAAGGTTTTGATTGATTGGCCCATAAGGTCCGCAGCAGCCTTGGTGATTGTGAAAGGAAGTCGCCCGCGAGCTACGATACGTTGTCCACAGTAGTAGACACGGGTCGCAAGGAATTCCGCATGTTTCTCCGAATTATTACAAAAAAAATGTTTATATTCGTTATAAAGTGAAGCCGTGACAAATGAAGTGTGGTGCGTTCGTTACACTTTCCAAATTGATTCGCTAGAATATTTGTGATGTAAAAATGTGTATATAAAAGTTGTGAACAAATGTGGTCTGCGGTTCAAATATTTTATAAATAATTACCGTTTATACAAAAAAATACTTGTTGCTGTTTGGCCTGCGATTTAGTTATAAAGTCAAAAGTTAATTACATACAGACAACAAAGCATATCAATAATCAAAATTCCACATCTATTTATTATGCATGACAAACAACTTCTGCTATAATATAGTCAGGAGGCAAGTGTTCAAAAATTCCGTTCCCGTGGGCTCCCTGATCATTGAAGCAAGGGAGATGTGTCAATGGCTTCGTAATAAGTTGTAGAATAAGAGATCCATGTTTAGTTTTTGTGACGTCATAATTTTCTTGTATGGTTTTTTTCTCTCTTTCTGAAACCTTTCGTTTGGAGGGCTTTCTGAACTGATTATAAAAACCGGCCAAGTGCGAGTCGGACTCGCGCACGAAGGGTTTAACAATTTAACAATAATTTCCAAATCAAAATCTCCTGAACTTTGTTGATTTTCAACGGTCTTTTGCCTTTTACAATACTATTTTCTCTGATTTACATCTGACAGCCCTGGTTTCCACGATCGCTAAAATTTCAGCGTGTTTTTTACGAAATCCTAATGAAGTAGTTGAAGCATTACAGTAGAACATTGACATTGAGCAGTGATTGTAATCGGTCCAGTAGGTGGAGGAGGAACACACGTCCGGGACGCGGTAATCGTCCAGTAATCGGTTACAGTGCCGGTGCTTCGTAATATCGTTGCCGAACATTTGTCAATATCCTGACACGTAATTATTACCTGTAGTACGCACGTTGTGCACACTGTTGTTCACTAGACGCCGTCAAATTTAACTAGTTTTAGAAACGATAACTGGTGTTATTACAGTGAAGATTACATCAAGCTATACACATTGTACTTTGTACCTATATCTTATATCCTTCACTGTAGGTGTAGTACTGCAAGTGTATAGCTTCACGTTATCTCCACTTGTTTCTGAAAAAAAATACGTCATTTGTTTCCTGTAGGCCACGCGGGCGAAGCCGCGGGCAGAAGCTAGTAATAAATAAAAACGCCTCGAGTTTTCTAAACGGCCCGCTTGCACTGAGCGGGATAGACAAGTGTAAAAGGAAAGCGTTGAAGCAGGACATATTTCATGTATCAATTGATGTCGCTAAAATATATAATGTTAATGTACTTACTTAACCATGTTCTAGTTCACAACGATAAAGGGTCAAAAGTTAGATAAATATTCTTTAAACTAAACCACAAAAACAAGTAATTTCTTTAAGTACTTACTTACCTAAAGGAGGCACCACCAACGCAACACACGACTTGAGTTGTTTGCTTACATCCGAGTCCAAGGTGGTATAGTTCTCTAAGTAATAAATAACTTAGTATTTTTATTTTAATGCGTCGTAGACTGCCAAGTATACATATAATAAATATGTGATAGATAAACCAAGCTTGGACACGGCTCCTCTTCACGATCGGCCATGATAGTCGAATAAAGGCAATCACGAACGTGTGGAGGCATAATCCATGCTACTGCCCATGATCGGTGACGGACTGACGGAAGATGGCTCGATTACCGCTGTGTCTGATGGACAAACATCAAAGAACGTTGGGCCATGATTGCGCGCGTGCTCACTGCTCACACGTTTGTCGATCACTCAGTTCTTATAATTCTTACCTTGTTATATTCCGGTGTATAGTTAGCATGCACCAATATCTACGAATCCACTTTTTAGGTAATTTTAATATGTACATTTAATCATTTAAATAAATAGCAGCAGTTGCCACTGTTTTGACATCCATTTCGGACAGAAAACAAATATCAAATGAACAGTGCACGATTGTGTGAACAGCTGCGCAACGATGGTGGCAATCATGGCCCATTTTGTGAGTGATCGTCCATCATGGCTGATCGTGGAGAGGAGCCACTAGGCAGCCATATCTCTCACCAGTGTAGATATGTTCAACAAACCAAGTTTCCAACCTGAAAGTACAATTCTCTTCTGTGTGACCACTGACCTTTGTAATCAAATTTTTAGTGTTCCGTAACCAATGGATAAAAAGGAACCATTATTGTGAGACTCGATTGTGTCAGTCCGTCAACTGATCGTACGTCAAAAAACCGGTCAAGCACGAGTAGGACTCTTGCTTTTAGAGTTCTACGCCCTTATATTAAATAAGTTAGTAAACGAAAAATACAAACATATATAAACGTACAAAATATATGAAACAAACTGCAAAATTAAGTTGTTGGAAACTATCAATTCTCGGATTTAATTCTTCTATTATATCAACAGACCTCTCTTCGTACCAAATTCTTAGGGTATTTTTCTGTTTTCCGTTTATTTTTTTTTTCATTCTTCTAACAGGAATCCATTTTCATGTTTCGTGCAATCCATGCGCGCTTTTTTCATGGCATAAGGATGCCCTATTTTTTTTGTAACGAAGTTTTTTTCTTGCACATTATACTCCAGACGCATGTCGGATGACGGCTGCCGAAAAAAGTGTAACAAAGTGCGCGAAGACGTTTTAATGTCCATTGAAATGTTTCCATGGTGAGCAAATATGTATAAAATTTATTAAAATATATTTTCTTCACGTTGCTTGCCTAATTTTTTAGCAGCACCATAGACTTCTGTAGGCAGTTTCAACTTGATGTCTCTCACGTTACCCGAGAAAAAGAGTATTTTTACAGACCGACAACAGAGTTAGCGTATAATGGTTTCGGTTTTTCATTTTGACGTTAACATGAAATATTGTAAACTTTCAAAACTCTAATGTAGATGGCGCTAACTGTAAAGCTAATTATTGGACAATGTGGAACCCACGGCGCGTCAGTTTCACTTGCACTTGATCGGTATTTAATTCCTTATTCAGAGCAGTGTGATCAGCGCACTAGAGCAGTGCGACCAGAGCACTTAGAGCAGTAGATAAGTAATGTTACGTAAGCCCGTCCAGTGATCGTGCTAAGCACGTGTGTTGCGCGTTACAGGTTGCACGCTGCACGTTGCACGCGTCCATACGGGATGTGCAGCAAAGTAAAGTAAATAGCTATATTTAACTATTACGAGGAAAATCAGTGGCATCTGCCCAGTTTGATTGTTAAGGAGATTCATAGAAATATTTTATCTTTTGAAGTCGTGTTCTCGTAAGTTTTTTTTTTTCTTCTTTTATTTACAATTATACCAACAACAATACACGTATAGTAAAGATTAAGAATGTTTTCTAAAGTAATTGGATAAAATAAGATTGCTAAAAAATTAAGATTAGATAAATATTTAATTTAAGTGT
Source organism: Ypsolopha sequella (assembly GCA_934047225.1). Lineage (NCBI taxonomy): Eukaryota > Metazoa > Arthropoda > Insecta > Lepidoptera > Ypsolophidae > Ypsolopha > Ypsolopha sequella. The sequence goes on along the minus strand of OW204002.1, from coordinate 1,021,145 downwards.
TCTTTAAATTCACTACTTATCAGAAGAATCGGAAACAGACTTTAAAATAAATTCAATAATTAAGGTTCTCCCGATTTTGTTGCTTTTCAAATTCACTTAAAACCGTGAAGTTGTTTATTTCAATATTTCAGCCGTTCAATACACAATTGCTTGCATTTTCCTGTATCCAATGAAATCGTAAAGATTTAGGTTTTAAACATTAACTGTGTTACTACAAAAGGGTGTTTAAGCGATGTTTAACTTTTGACAGTGTTTAAATCTGTTGCTGTCACTTTTTTACAATAAGAAAGAAAAGGTGACAACAACAGATTTAAACACTGTCTAAAGTTAAACACCGTTTTGTAGTAACACCGTAAAACTTATAGCAAAATAAACGTCATATTAAAAACACATCCCTCCGCCAAAACCTTAAAACTATATTTGTTTGTAAAAATCTGTTAGTTCCAAAAATTAGTGACGAAATAATAATTTTCTGTGCTCGGTCCACGAATACAAAACGACAGAGAGAATCCGCTTTCATGTATTGCCTTAACGTTTCCTACAATACATCCGATCATTACTGTACAACATTAATAAACACGTATTCGTGTCTTACCAACGCGCCTTGACTAATTTAACAACAAATTTGTTTAAATATAATTATTTAAAATAATCACTTATTGGTAGATGGTTTTTTAACAAAAGTAATTTTAAAATAGACAAAAAATTAAATAAAAGCCAATATTGGAACACTATGTCGTGTTTAGTTTGAATGGTCGGTGGCGGCCGCTAGTCCGGGAACCTGGAGTACTTTAGTCCAGGAGCCGAGTGGAGTGAACAATGAACAAGTGGGTGGCCCTGGTGTCGCTGATCGCAGCCAACTTCGTGCGGCAGCCGACGCCCGTGGTGAGGACCAGCAGCGGGTTGCTGCAGGGCGGCATCAGTGAGAACGGAAGGTTCTACCAGTACTTCAGCGTTCCATACGGAACCGTCAACCAGAGCAACCGCTTTCAGGTGGGAGGTTTATAATTAAATATGAACTTTCAGGTGGGAGGTTTATAATTAAATATGAACCTTTTGGAACGCAGTTCCTTATCGCACGTTATACTCCAGACGCTTGGCGGATGAGGGCTAGACCCAAAAAAAGTGTAACATTTCGAACGTTACGTTTTCATCGTATCGCTTTCATACACTTCTTTATTGCTAATGCTTCTTACCTCGATTCATAGTACGGGGTGGGGTGAGCGACTCGAGCAGCGGCATAGCGCAACGAAAGAAACTTGGTCCCAACCGGGTGTCCCCGACACCTACAAACTTGGTCCCAACCGGGTGTCCCCGACACCTACAAACTTGGTCCCAACCGGGTGTCCCCGACACCTACAAACTTGGTCCCAACCGAGTGTCCCCGACACCTACAAACTTGGTCCCAACCGGGTGTCCCCGACACCTACAAACTTGGTCCCAACCGGGTGTCCCCAACACCTACATTTTTCTGACATCAAAAAATTTAATAACTATTATAATCCGAAAAGGATCCACCCGCGACCAGACCAGACATCGTCCAACCAGATATCCACACCGCGACCAGACCAGACATCGTCCAACCAGATATCCACACCGCGACCAGACCAGACATCGTCCAACCAGATATCCACACCGCGACCAGACCAGACATCGTCCAACCAGATATCCACACCGCGACCAGACCAGACATCGTCCAACCAGATATCCACACCGCGACCAGACCAGACATCGTCCAACCAGATATCCACACCGCGACCAGACCAGACATCGTCCAACCAGATATCCACACCGCGACCAGACCAGACATCGTCCAACCAGATATCCACACCGCGACCAGACCAGACATCGTCCAACCAGATATCCACACCGCGACCAGACCAGACATCGTCCAACCAGATATCCACACCGCGACCAGACCAGACATCGTCCAACCAGATATCCACACCGCCCCGACCTCACAAAAAGGAAAAAACTTGAGTGGAGGACGCCATATAAAAACCGGCCGACAACCTGCCAACACACACATATCGGACAAGTGTGAAAGAGAAAAAATTAAAAGAGGATCACCATTGGGTTAATCGGGAATTTCAAGTACCTATGTTGCCAATCAGTCAATTCTCTAATCATATCGTTCCATTAAGAGCACTGTGCTCGCCCGAATGCGCTGTTCGCTGACAATATGTTTATTTATTAATCAATTTTGAATTTTGTAACTTATCCCGTATATTATCCATGACTTTGACCCATAACATTTATCAAAATCGAATACACACAAAATTGACAAGGGTTTAAAAGTAAGTAATGAAATTTACGGACATTTAAAAATAAATAATGGAATTTACGGACATTTAAACGCTTGTAACTTTTGTGCGTATTTGATTTTGGTAAATGTTTTAGGTTCAAGTCATGGATAAATACACATAAACGCGATAAGTTACACAAATTCAAAATTTAGGTAAAATATTATTGAGTAAGGACAATATCAGCGAACAGCGCTTATTACAAGGCAGAGGACAGAGCCAGTATCTCAGACTATCGACCAATTTCTTTATTACCAACTGTGTCCAAATTTTTAAAACATGTAGTAACTCGAAGGCTCAAACATTATCTGGAGCAATATAATCTGATCTCTGGCAACCAATACGGATTTAGAGAGAAAAGATGTACAGCTGACGCTGTTATTGACTTGACCGTCATATAACACGAAATATCGACGTACAAAAAAAAATGTACTTAGCCATTTTCTTAGATCTGGCAAAAGCCTTTGATACATACTGTCTATGTTCCAATTCTACTGAAAAAACTCGAAAACATCGGGATACGCGGAATACCTCTTGGACTTTTCACTGACTACTTGACAGATACGTATGTCACGAAATTATTGACAGAAAAATATGAATAAAATGTCAATCATATATCATAGCTGGCCAATTACAGTAAAACTATAGCGATTAAAAAAGTTGAGTATAAATGAGAAATATAAAAAATAAGTAAAATAAATTAAAACAATATTTTATAAACATTTAATATGGGTATCAAATTGTAGGTATTAAAGGGCTGATCGTAAAAATGTACAGTTTGGCTATATTTAGTAGCATATATTTCGAGAAATCCTCGAAAAACCAAAAAAAATTGTTTGTCCCCCTTCTTATCTCCTAAACTGGTGGACCGAAAAATATGAAAAAAATCATGTTAATAAGTGTGTACGTAAAGATTACAGGAAAAATATAGAAGTTGAAAAACTCATTAAGGCTGCGTATAAACCTGGACAAATTAGTGATTTTGCCCCCGCATCCCCGCACCTCAACTGTTTGCGCGACCGGCCGTCACCGGCCGCGAGCGCTATTTCTTAGCTCCCACGAGCGGTGTGGATCCGCGGTCATTAACCCGTGCACGTGCTAGTTTTCAATAATAAGTATAATGCATCTACGATGTATAAAATTCAACCCAGTTGACAAAACGGTTTGTTCGCAATGGCATTTTTTTGCGTAATTGTGTTTGCATCTAATTTTTATACTCGTATTTCAAAATTTTATTTTTCGAAAGTCATACTTGCAAAGATAATGATAACGATGATGATACAACGATACGTCGATACGACGATACGACGATACGTCGATACAACGATACGTCGATACAACGATACGCCGATCCGCCGATACGACGATACGTCGATACGGGGATACGTCGATACAACGATACGTCAATACACCGATAAGTCGATACGTCGATACGGGGATACGTCGATACAACGATACGTCGATACGCCGATACGTCGATACGGGGACACGTCCATATAACGATACGTCGATACGACGATACGTCAATACACCGATACGTCGATACGGGGATACGTCGATACAACGATACGTCGATACGGGGATACGTCGATACAACGATACGTCGATACGCCGATACGTCGATACGCCGATACGTCGATACGCCGATACGTCGATACGTCGATACGACGATACGTCGATACGTCGATACAACGATACGTCGATACGCTGATACGTCGATACGTCGATACGACGATACGTCGATACAACGATACGCCGATACGTCGATACGCCAATACGTCGATACGACGATACGTCGATACGCCGATACGTCGATACGACGATACGTCGATACAACGATACGTCGATACAACGATACGTCGATACGCCGATACGTCGATACGCCGATACGTCGATACGACGATACGTCGATACGGGGATACGTCGATACAACGATACGTCAATACGCCGATACGTCGATACGTCGATACGGGGATACGTCAATACGCCGATACGTCGATACGTCGATATGTCGATACGGGGATACGTCGATACTACGATACGTCGATACGACGATACGTCGATACGGGGATACGTCGATACAACGATACGTCGATACGTCGATACGCCGATACGTCGATACGCCGATACGTCGATACGTCGATACGTCGATACGCCGATACGTCGATACGACGATACGTCGATACGGGGATACGTCGATACAACGATACGTCAATACGCCGATACGTCGATACGACGATACGTCGATACGGGGATACGTCGATACGTCAATACGCCGATACGTCGATACGTCGATACGTCGATACGTCGATACGGGGATACGTCGATACGCCGATACGTCGATACGTCAATATGTCGATACGGGGATACGTCGATACAACAATACGTCGATACGACGATACGTCGATACGGGGATACGTCGATACAACGATACGTCGATACGCCGATACGAGAATACGTCGATACGCCGATACGTCGATACGACGATACGTCGATACGGGGATACGTCGATACAACGATACGTCAATACGCCGATACGTCGATACAACGATACTTCAATACACCGATACGTCAATACGTCGATACGGGGATACGTCGATACAACGATACGTCGATACGCCGATACGTCGATACAACGATACGTCGATACGTCGATACGCCGATACGTCGATATGACGATACGTCAATACACCGATACGTCGATACGTCGATACGTCGATACGTCGATACGGGGATACGTCGATACAACGATACGTCAATACGCCAATACGTCGATACGTCGATACGTCGATACGAGGATACGTCGATACGCCGATACGTCGATATGTCGATACGGGGATACGTCGATACAACGATACGTCAATACGCCGATACGTCGATACGTCGATACGCCGATACGTCGATACGACGATACGTCGATACGGGGATACGTCGATACAACGATACGTCAATACGCCGATACGTCGATACGTCGATACAACGATACGTCAATACACCGATACGTCGATACGTCGATACGGGGATACGTCAATACAACGATACGTCGATACGCCGATACGTCGATACGTCGATACGGGGATACGTCGATACAACGATACGTCGATACGACGATACGTCGATACGACGATACGTCGATACGTCGATACAACGATACGTCAATACACCGATACGTCGATACGGGGATACGTCGATACAACGATACGTCGATACGACGATACGTCGATACGGGGATACGTCGATACAACGATACGTCGATACGCCGATACGTCGATACGCCGATACGAGAATACGTCGATACGCCGATGGTGATGGTGAGATAAGGTTTTGTTAGTCTCCCAGAGGGGTAGGCATAGGCAGAGACTACAGATTTCCATCTGCTGCTGTAAAACATTTTTATTCCATTTTTTACATTGGTTGCATTTATTTCCCATGTTTCAAATTACGAGATTTATTTAAATTACGAAACCGGGACGTCGAGAGCGCAAAAACGTAGCCCTCCCGTCTCAACGGAGCGATCACAACTGACCGACGGGTGAGTGACGAAACAAAGCATGGAACAAAAAGCGCGTGCGACCGAGATATCTTGTCGCCGCCTTGTCTCAGAATAAATCGACGTAAGCGCCAATTCTTAGATGTTAAATTAAATGAAAACGAAACAGAATTATTCAAAATCCCCGTGCAATTATACGGGGTCATTTGTTTTCTTATTTTTAATACAAATTTCAAGGCAAACTGTTTTAAGAAAGGTCCTTTAAAACTCGAAAAACATGAAATATAGAGGTAACTTCATAATTTTTTTCTATCGAGCGAACTTAAAGCTTTTGCGTTTTTGCTTCTGCACGAATATCAGCCCTATAGTCTATTATCTATATTATTTTTATTAAACCGATTGACCAAGTTACACAATGATTTATGCTCATTTGAAATTGTGCATCTGACATTATACCGACTCTTAAAAAAATATGAGAAAATTAATTTTATCATCCACGATACGAAACCGAGTCTGACTCACACTTGGCCGGTTTTTTTTTTTTCAATTTAAGAAGAGTCCTTATTTCTTCCAAAGAACGAAAGAATCGTAAATATATTGCTACATAAATTAAATAAACCTTTAATTTGTTTCATGTACATTTATTATTTTATTACATATATTTTCTTTATTAGATTAAATTTGACGTGTAAAAAGTGTATATATATATACCTGCTTTGCAAAATAAACTATTTGAATTTGAATTTGAATTTGAACCCTCGAAAGTCTGGCGTAGTTGATGTTCTAGAGTCAGGTCCAGCCTTAAGTTTCGCGAATAAACCTTTAACGTCGGTATGTAGATGTTATCGACATGAAAATAACTTTAATTTTACCCAACATACAATGCGCTTCACTTAACCCAACATCTGACCTTAACACAATAACACAATAAGCTTCATGCCACACAACCTTGGAACAGGTTTTTTTTTTTTTTTTCATTTACGTCATCGGTGTTTATCCTGGGGCTCTACCGCGTAATTCTCATTTGTATCAACTTCAAGCAAATGCATGCGAAATTCAACGCGTGCAAAAGAGAGGGCATGTTAGGCGGGCGTCGTCGCACGCACGTCAAATTTCAATCTCAAGTTGATGTTGATGAAAATGAGAATTACGCGGTAGACCCGCTGGTCACCTGTGGAGTTCTCCATCTACATAATAGATACATACATAATCTACATCTACATAATGTGACGTCGCTATATGGGTATTCGTATTTTGACGACGTATATGTATACTATGTACAATTGTACAGTCAGCGTAAGATATAGGTACCCAGGCCCAGCGCAAACACTTCGATCCTAAGACCCACAGGTGACTGATATACAACGTGTAACAGAAAGGTGTAACCATATTTAAAGAGCTTATTCCGGCAATAGTAAAGAACAACTTTTACTATGGAGTAAAACCTGAAATCTCAAAAAAAAAAATCTGCCCTTCCATACATTTCGGCCGAGCGGCATTGCATTTTTCTATGAAACACTTAATTTTTTTTTTCGAGATACAGGGTTTGTTCCATAGTAAAACTTGTTCTATATCATTGACTGAATAAGCTCTTCAAATATGGTTACACCTTTCTGTTACACGTTGTATAAGATGAATTCGGTCCCGCTCTAACGCGTTTGTTTTTTAACTCTCTATCCTGCTCTAATCAGATGCCGCGCACGCAAAACTTCAGTTATTTTGAAATCGTGGCTGCATTAGGACTATTTAGGACATACAGAAATAAAGTAGCAAAGCTTTTTTGTAGATAATAATGAGATATTTTTTTTGTGTGAAAGATTCATTTAAAACGAATATTCCGTGTCCGAACGAATTGAATGTACAGAATGAAATTAGGTACCTACAGATATATATTTATTTGAGTAAAGATATAAAATTTCGATAATCTATGAAGGCTTAATTCGTCAGAAAAACATGATTAAGTACATATATATTTCCCAGAATTTTCTAGTAGCCAGTTTGGCCTACAAATCGAGCTAAATATACGCAATTTTACCAAATCCACGCTTATTCAAGCCTTAATCAGTAGCGCATGTGTACCAAGTTATCACCATCTCGTCTATCACTTACCTACCTGTGGGTCTTAGGATCGAAGTGATTGCGCTGGGCCTGGGTACCTACCTCTTTTGTTGACTGTACTTTTAATATTCCAAACATAATATATTATAGCGCACCTTCATATACATTGTCACATTTCTTACAATCACGTTCAACTACATAGTGACATTTTTTTTTTGTAATTAAAATTAGATGAAATTAGATTAGAGGTGTCATGATGGATCTGAAGGTGTCATAATCGGTCCGGAGGTGTCATAATGGATCTGAATGTGCGACATCACCGCCTCTGTGCTCTAGTGTATCGAGTACTCGACCAATATACGAAGGTCGCTGGTTCAAATATCGTAATGCCCACATTAGTGTTCGGTATACATACTTCGGAGTCCATATTTTTGTGCCCGAAGTGTGGCGATGTACAATAGGGCTTACGTAATAATCGTCGGTAAATCAAGAGTAATAATAATAATAATAATGTTTATTTGCATAAAGAGTACATTCAAAAGGATTTTACGGCTCGTGAAACTTATTTTTTGGCTAAACTAAACTACAAAAGTAGCTTTAGTACTTTTAGTAGTAGCTTTTAGTAGACGAGTGTACTGGTCTTGTGGTCTGTGACGTGAAACACTTCTGACACTCTGACCGTTCATGTCGTGACGATGAACAGTTCATCATAAATAATTATTATGTACAAATAATATAATATTATAAAAAAGAGCCACTCTGTATATATTTAACGTAGGTTAAAGAAGCATAAATACGACCACCAATTCAATGGCTCAATAATGTCAGTAAACATATACATAATCTCAATAATTTACAAATAAATAATTGATTTGTACAACCATACACACAAGGTAAAGGTCAACTCGGACTGGGCCAAGGGCGTTCGCTACACATTACTATGATATAATGCACCGAACAGGTTTGTGGTCTCAATACAATCTAAACTAGATCTTATCCCAAAACAATACGAATCAGGCTGCGCAGATACTGCGTAATAATACAAACGTTGCAGCATATGAACCATGCACTGCACAGTAACATCTTGGGCATTGATTTCACATTAATAAAAAGTGCGTTGAACGATTTTTGCTTGGAGAAAATGTTATGGGTTAGCATCACTGTCACCGTCACAGTTTTCACTTCTGTCGGCGACAGTCGCCATCATAGAGTATAATGATGGTCCCCATTCCATGACTACCTTTGTTTTTTTTTGTTTATGTTTTGCTGACAGAGTTGACGCAGTCTTTCTAAATTTCATGAAAAAATACTTCTTGAATGTTAATATGTATAGTACCTATATATAGATAACAATCTAACTACTTATAAAGGCCGCGCCAAACAGTTCGACCTTGAAATTCTTTACCTTTCATATGTAACAGAGATATAACCTCACTCGAGGAGAACAAAGTTTCATGAGTTAAAGAGAAAGAGCCTTCCCACAACAGAAAGAAACGCCTTTTCTTTTAGCATGCGCTTTTAAATTAATGAGGTAATATACCTCAGAATATTTTTATTCTGAGTAATATACTAAAATAAAAAATCAATGGTGTCAATAGATGTTACCACTACAGTTTGGCTATAAACTTGTTATGACAACACCAAAAATAAATCCACTGCACCTAGTCAACATCATTCAAAAAAATACATTGTAGCGTTCCTATGAATAAAATGTTGTCCCCCTCGGCCCCGAATCCAGCATAAAATCACAGTGACACCAAGTCATGAATCCAGCCTGACATCACAGTGACACCAAGTCATGAATCTAGCCTGACATCACAGTGACACCAAGTCATGAATCCAGCCTGACATCACAGTGACACCAAGCCATGAATCTAGCCTGACATCACAGTGACACCAAGTCATGAATCTAGCCTGACATCACAGTGACACCAAGTCATGAATCCAGCCTGACATCACAGTGACACCAAGTCATGAATCCAGCCTGACATCACAGTGACACCAATTCATGAATCCAGCCTGACATCACAGTGACACTAAGTCATGAATCCAGCCTGACATCACAGTGACACCACGGAAAGATTGTCACACAACATGTTTGCTGTCGGGGAAATTCATCTGATCCCTTTCTCATCTGTGTGTACTTCTCTCAGTAGGTCTACCATGAATTTTGCACAATATTTATATGAGAAATTGCACAGCGCCCCCTAGCGGTTTACGTAAGGAACCAGAGTTTCCAATACAAAATATTTTACGCAGTATCGAGTGCAAAACTCATGGTAAACATGAAAAAAATGATGTGGAGTACTTTCAAGAGCTTTGTCTGTACTGTGCCATAGTAAAACCACTGTACTGTACTGTCAGCACAGACCAAACACACACCTGACATAATTACGTCATAGTATGGGATTTAAGCGATCGACAATATACACACTGGTGTCGATTCGGTGTAACACAACTTATTTGACAGGACTAACCTTATTTTAAGCGTCCTGTCTTTTTCTTTCTTTATCGAACAGACAAGGACAGAACACTTAAATTATAAGTAATATAAGTAGTCAACTAATAGATGTGAACATTTTACAATACCTAATCTAACTTTGTGGCATGTTTATACATATTTGGGATCGCACTGTACCCTATCTATTGTTCAAACACACACATTTAATTGTCATTCAAATTCAACTCATTAGGATAGTTCAAAGATCACAAAACCCAGCACAAACAGTCCCATGTTCTAAGAACGATTTAAATAAAAAAACCTGTTACATTCTTGAATTTTATTGTAAGATCTGTTGTGTACGTTCCAGGGTCCACTGCCGGCACCGACGTGGGACGGTATCTTTGAAGCTGTGAACGAGAACACGAGATGTCCACAACGGATGGTCGGCTCCATGATCCTTGGCAAGCCGGACTGCTTGAAGCTCAATGTCTACACACCCGCAGGCATCAAACCTGACGCCAAGCTCCCCGTCATGGTCTACATCCATGGTGGCTGCTTCCTGGAGGGCACAGGCTCCGCCTTCCTCTACGGGGCTGACTTCTTCGTTGAGCATGGAGTCATCTTCGTCGGAGTCAACTACAGACTAAACGTTGAAGGATTCCTTTGTCTCGGAACAAAGGAAGCTCCTGGCAACGCCGGTCTGAAAGACCAAATAGCCGCTCTCAAATGGATCCAAAAGAATATCGCAGCGTTTGGAGGCGATCCCGATAGTGTAACGATATTTGGTGAAAGCGCTGGAGCTGTATCGACATCTTTCCTCATCCTCTCTCCGGCTGCCAGAGGTCTATTCCACAGGGCGATACTTCAGAGCGGCGCGACCTTGGCCCCATGGGGCTTGCAACACGATCCGATCAGAACAGCTAGTAACTTAGCCAAAGAATTCGGTTACGACACCAAAGATCCTCACAAAATTTACAGTATTTTATCGAACAAGACCGTCAACGAACTCATAAGTGCAATCAAACACTCGAAAAGAAAAAACCTAATCACAGCTGAGACCCTTTTTGTGCCATGCGTCGAAAATAATATATTTGGAGTGGAACCAGTGCTTACTAGCTACCCAACTGATATTATAAAGTCTGGGAATTACTCTAAAGTACCTATGATTATAGGGTTCAACGATAACGAAGGCATATACTTCGTTGCCAAAGATTACGGTACTTCGGTCAAAGATGTCGACACTACCGACCTCCTCCAGCCAGATCTGGAGTTCCCGAACGAAGAGGCGAGAAACGCAACGGCTGAAGCGGTCAAACGTCACTACTTTGATTCTGATAAGGAGGAGAAAATTTATGATATGATTGACTTCTATTCTGATATGCACTTCAAAATACCTTCGGTGTTTGAGTCCCAAGTGTATTCAGAGACAAATGATAAGCCTATTTACTACTATTTGTTCAAGTACAGCGGCTACATCAACATGCCAAAGATAATATCGAGGTTCGGGTTTGTGCGAGGAGCGTCTCATGCTGACGAGCTCTTCTACATGTTCAAGCCTCATGCGTTCCCTCTGCCTCAACGGCTGGTGGAGACCAAGATGATCAAACGGATGGTCAGCTTGTGGACCAACTTCGCTAAATACAGGTGATGTCAGACTTGAAACTACTGTAAATTGAATTCATAATTAAACGATGGGATGGATAACACTTTCCGAAATCATTCACAAGCGAGCGAGTGTCTGTCGTCAGTGGAAGTGTTACCCATCTTATCTTTTAATAATGTCGTATCGTCTTTACCGTTAACAACGAGGGTTTCTATAAAAGAAAACTCTCAATCATAGAGACGGACCAAAATCATAAAAATTGTGGTTTTGCTCCCTGTGGCTCTACTTTTTAGGGTTGCGTACCCAAAGGGTAACCAACGGGACCCTATTACTAAGACTCCGCTGTCCGTCTGTCTGTCCGTCTGTCTGTCCGTCTGTCTATCCGTCTGTATGTCCGTCTATCCGTCTGTCACCAGGCTGTATCTCATGAACCGTGATTGTTACACAGTTGAAATGTTCACAGATGATGTATTTCTTTTGCCGCTATAACAACAAATACTAAAAAACGGCTCCCATACAACAGACATGTATTTTTTGCCTTTTTTATAGATAATGGTACGGAACCCTTCTTGCGCGAGTCTGACTCGCATTTGGCCGGTTTTTTTTTATTTAATTCCATTTCACAACAATATTTTACATTTGATATTTACATTACGGATGAATAAAACACTGTGTTAAACTGTGGTTTGTGCAATATATAAATAAATTGTGTAATAGTTGGGAAATAGTGAAATAATAGGTTGTGACACAGTACAAGTGTACATTCATTCATGATGATGTTTCACCAAGAGTCGACAATCGCAAGTATTAACTTTAATACACATTACCATTAAATCATGTATTGTTTATCTTGGTAATGCAGTCTTCGATACTAAGATTATTACAATCTTGCAAATACACTCACTACAAAATAGTGTTATATTGAAACAACGAATAACTTTGAGGGCTTAGTTTATCAATAATATTTTGACGTCAAACGAAGGCAAATGCAAGTTGCAGCTTTTTCGTAAAAATATTCATCATCATGAGGTTTTTTAGACCAAAAATTGAAAATACGGCTTAATAAACCTAAATCTGGAAATGGTTTTCGAATTAACACACCTTAACATAATTTAATCTAAGCGAATTGTTCAAACGTCACTTCTTCAAGTCCGAAAGTTTATGATATGACAGACTTTTATTTCGATATGCATTTCAAAATCTATTCCGTGTTCGAGTCCCAAGTGTATTCAGAGACCAATTATAAGTATGTTTACTACTTTTATATACTAGTACAGTCACCTCTGTGGTTCTAGTAGTCGACCACTAATACAGAGGCCACGGATTCAAACCCCGTAGCGACACACGACCTTCAGTTGACTTGTGTCGGTACAAATATCGACAGAAACTATATTGAAATAACGTTCATATCAGCGCGCACTGCATTACGACGTCGCAGCATACTTTTCACATGGACGCGATGGTTGGAAAAAAAATTCTATAGATGATATTTCTAAGCAATATTTTTCTTGTATTTTAGCGTAAGAACCATACAAATACTATAAGTGGATTCAAAGAAATAACAAATTTTACTTAATTTTAGTCTAAAAACAGCTTGACTTTGAACAATATTTTCATACTGTTCTAGAATAATTTTAATTTTATAATAGAAAGAATAATTTTCAGATATTAATTTTTTTCGAATACTTTTTATAACAATACATATATTTTTCATAATTTTTAAACATATCATTTAAGAGAAATATCGTTATCAGTAAGAGTAATTTTCGGATGACGTTGGAAGAAGTACGGCGATAGAACTCACCACCCATCAGGTTAAGAGGCTATGCGAGTTTTATTTTTGTCACTGTCACTCCGAGCGAAAAATCGCGCAGTGCGAGAGGGGCGGATTCAGGGTGAAAGCGAAAAATGTTAGTTTTATAATTTTTATAAAAAAACTAACATAGCTAGCAAAATTTCAAATATGAAATCTCTAGATATTGTTAAAACACACCTAATAAAATATGTTTGAGTTCTGTATATAGTTCCTATTCGTCAAACGAGGAGAAAAAGTGTGTTTGAAGACCTCATTTCAACAATTATTTCTATCCAGGAAAATTTATCCAAACATGTTTTCCAATTTCAAATCCCTAGATTATATAGTCAAGATGCATATACCAGAAATTGATTATAATTTTCTATGTATTTCATGAAATACATAGAAAAGAAACACCCGTATTTTTTTCGCATATCGCCTTAAGCGCTCGAAGTATGGTGTTAGAACTCACTTGAAATACGGCGATCGAACTCACCACCCATCACATTGGGACGTAGTAATCGTCGGTGAAACGTTAGTAACATGCATTTCACAGTTCATACTCGGAAGCACCGCTTTAAAATACCGTTTGGTTGTTTTCCAGTGACCCAACTCCAAAGACGTCGTCTCTGTTGCCCGTACGCTGGGAGCCGAGCCGGGCACCGAACCCCACTGCGCTGGTGATAGACCACACGCTCACCACTGGACCCATGTGGGACGAGCCCTCCGTCAGCTTGTGGAACCAGACCTACACCAAATATCGGAGAAGGAAATATGGGTTTAATTAGTCATTATAATGCGGCCAAAAGTACAATTCAAATTTGGCTTGCCATATTGCTACACTTGGCGTTGGGTGTAGAAGAGTGTAGAACACGAAAATAATTGTTGTTTTCGCTAATGTAAACAATCAAACTTAAGTAACGCTTCACATTGAAATAAAACGATTTGGAATTAATTATTTTTATTATTTATTTTTTTGATGTTACGAGTATTTTTTTTCGGGCAGGCTGACAATATATTGTTTTATTTCAATGTGTAGGTGTTGGATTTTCAAGAAAACTAAAGACATAAAAAGTGATTTAACAATCGTTTGTTAACTGATAATTACAACTGCTGTTTTCAGACAATCTAAAAAAACAATCATAAACAAGTTGTGGTGATAGTATTTCTAGTCTTAAATTATAAGTTTTGTATTTTATTATATTTTGTAAGTAGAGATATATTGTTGTTAAATGTTTACGGAGATTATTTCACCCACAAAATGGCTGTTGTTAATACTCGTACCTATATAGGAGTAGCTACACTCAGTTACTCAGGTTGTGGTGTTATATGTATGAGAATCCATATACGTAAATTCAAATTCAAATAGTTTATTTTGTAAAGTAGGTATACATAATACACTTTTTACGAGTCAAATTTAATCTTATAAAAATATATGTAATAAAATAATAAATGTACATGAACTAAATTAAAAGTTTATTTAATTAAAAGGGCTATAAATTCATTAATTTATTACGTAAGACGTTTTAGGGGTTGAGGGAGTCAGGCCAAATCTTATATTTTCTTACTCGGGGTAGAGACGGCTTAGATATTTCTTACGTAAGATTATATGTTTCCAATGGTTGATTATTTTTCTGGAGCATTTGGGCTAGTCCAGATTCATAAATTATTGTTTTTCCCTCATAATTTAAGACTTGTTTTGTACATCTACCAATAATATAATATCTACCAATAAATATACAGGGTGTTAATATGAAGTTGCGGAAGCCGGAAACTGGCGATAGTACTCATCCATACGTACAACTTTTAGGAGCCAACACTAGAATAGCGAAAAAAAACAACTGTTCCATAGAAAAGCCAAATACCCGAGCAAAATATTGAAACAACAGGTTTTTTTTTTCTCGGTTTCTCAATTTTGTTTTACGAAAAGTTGTTCGTATTGACGAGTACTATCACCAGTTTTGGCTTCCGCAACTTCATTTTAACACTTTGTATATATAATATACAATATAATATAATATACAAATATAATAAGTCAATCAATTCTGGTTTAAGTTAATATTTCCTCTTACGTAAGATGGAGAGGGTACAAATAATTCCTATCATTTCCGAGGGAGGGGGTCAAAATGGTCAAAACTGTCTTGTATTGTAATGGCCTTGATAAATTATTTGTCTATATACAGTTACAAACTGTATTGTACACAGCTATTAAAGTCGGAATATAACATGATTTGAATTAAGTTCTAAGTACATTTTTAGACCAAATGGGAATTTTACAAAATAAAATGGTCTCTTTCATAAATTATTCAGTGTAAGTATATACGTAGAGATTTAAAATTCTGATGGGCTTATTCTATTACAATAAATTACTTTGTATGAGTGGATAAACCTAATTACGTATGTAACTCATTATAAAGCAAAATATACTAAAATATAAAACACATATCCATGTAATCTACTAATGTATTATTTTTATGAGCTGTAGTGTGGATGGTGAAATATCTCTGCTAATTTTACTTTGTTACCAAAACAAACATGTTTTTTTACTACCCTTTTAGAGTTTAAATTTATTTTAAATATGTTTTTCAAATTATATTAAATTACACCGACTTACCTCGTTTTATATATTACTGTTACTTACCTATCAGTTAATGAACTATAAGCCTGTGTAATATAAACAACTATCCATCCATTGCAAGGAGATATAAATTAACATAGCATAGCGGTATATAAACCCAGAAGTAAAGTAAATCTACCTATATATTGTGAGAAACTCTCGAGTCCCGGTTCAGAGCTGCAAAAATCCAGATTTACTTTTCTCCTGCGTTTTCTATACTGCTATGATATAACATTGTTCAGTACGAGAAGTAGCGTATGTGTTTTCAGTTAATGTGAGCTGTCTATAGATATATAGCTGTCTATAGACTATATAGACAGCTTGCATAGGGTAACACAATCCTCATAGTATTATCATTTATTAAGAGGATGGCATACCCTAGCAACTATTTTTATTACCCGTCCAGCACAATAAGTCTAATGGCAAAGACCTTATTTGCTTTTCATAGAGGCGATTATAAATATGTTGGCTCTTTGGCCTATTTTTCTTGGACGCGTAATACTAGTGATCACGCAGCGAAACAACAAATTGGTGCGTTTTTAGCTAATACTGAAATATTTAGTAGGGAAAAAATATTGAATTTAGGTAATATACATTCATATTTCTATTACCTATTTTATGAAAAAAATATGAAGTTGATCTCTTAACCGCGTACTTGAAGCGAACGTTTGAAAACCAAAAAAAAAGAGGGTGCAAAACATTTTTTTTTTGACAAAAGTATAAATCTTAGTACATTGTTTATACGTAAGATCCCTAGAGAAAAGATTAATAAAGCAAATATATTTTTTTCAATACAAGGAGAGTCCGAATTTCTTCAAACGAATCCTAGATAGCCTGGAGTTGGTCATGCGCTAGGCTCAGGTACAGTCTTAACTATGAAATTGCCGGTTTCTATGGAGAATTTGAAGAAAACTCAATTTTTCAGTACAAACATTTTTGCATATTTTTTTTAGGAATTACCCATCCGAATTTTATAATAAAAAATCGTGTATGAATGAGACAACATTAAGCTAACAGCGACTATAATTAATTTATTTTTAAAGTGTCAGCTTTAAAAATAAATTACTAATCTTATCATGGAAATTGATAATATTTTGAACGAACTGTCTTTGAAGATTTTATATCAAATTGAAAAAAATAATAATAATATTTAGAATTAAATAGAATAAATAAATCCTGAAAGCAACTTTTAAATAAGAAACAAATAATAAAAATAGCTATTCAATTACATGAATTATAAACTCATGAATCTGGAAGAAAATTTCGGAAATTTCGCAGTTAAGATTTAAACGTCAGTCGCTTAGATAGAATAGAATAGAAAAATGTATTCCAGACCATATAGTCTATAATATATTAGTAACAAATTAAACTTATCAACTATGTTAGTAAACATTAAACATTAAAAACAACACTAAACAAACAAAACACTGAACACAATATTTACAATGCACTGATATCCAAAACACATGTATAGGGCTGTCCATGTGGTTGGAGAAGGTTTCCAGGAGGCTATTGGCGCTGCCGCGGACCCTGCACATCAAGGATGCCACTCTCTGTCGCATAATAGCGTGAAAACAATCTGTGCGTGCTTCTGCGAACATTCCGGATCCTGAAGGTGTTGTTGTAGTGGACGCGCAGGGCATTGTATACCTTCTGCCTATATCTGACTCACAGGCTGCATGTGTAAAACGATTGGTAAAAGGCCCTAAATAGTGTAATTTTTACTTGATTTGTAATTTTGCTTAGCACAAAGTGCATAACTTAACTTTGTATTTCTTGTTTAGAAGTTGAAAATTGAAAAACATTTTGTTACGTAGCAGTTAACACCAATAGTTCAGTATTAGTGAGGTTTATAAAGCAAGAGTTTGAAATAATGCACAATTAGTCATGATTTGGTCCAAACAAAGTTAAAACAGCATGACTAATTGTGTATAAGTACAATTTCAAATTTCTAAACAAGAAAAACAAAGTTATTTTATGCACTTTGTGCTAAGCGACTGACGTTTAACCTTAATGACCTATTAATTTTTTCCCGCTTCATTTGGTTTACTCTTGTGACCAAGGATGAAGGGCGTTCGCCAAAAAACTACCCGAAAAAGTAAAATGAGCACTCTCCCGACACGGCTACTCATGACGTCACGCCGGAACACAACGAGTCGCCTGGCGGCACGGTTTTGTGATGAGGGTTGTTGACAAGCCACGACGGAAGCCTACTACAGTTAAAGTTAAAGTATTTATCAGTCAGTTATGTCTTGGTGTAACTGTACAAGGTGCGTATTTAGTTGGTTGCATTGAGATTGATTCTTTGATTGTTTATTCTACTCGGGGAGGCCCATTTCTTGCAGGCTGTAACTTACACTCTAAGGCCACGTTTATCAGTTATTTACATATAATAAAAAAGGTTAGCAAAGCCGAATATGCTTTCGAAGCAAAAATTAAATTTAAATATTAAGAATATGTATTTTAAATAATTATTGTCGTATCTCACACAAAAATGCTGACGTACTGCACCTTGTTTGAACAGGACCACGTTCACATGTAGAGTTATGGAAAAGGATTTTATATGAAAAGTACGGATTAAATATCAGGATATTTTAATGGAGTGGGGTTCCATGTTTTTGGTTAAGTTTTGTGGTTGGTTAAGGGTTACTTTATATTAAACCAGTGTTACGTTCGTGTACGTTGACGTTTAGACATTTCATTTATTTATGTCATACACAATGTATATCGCATATGAATACTGGTAACTAACTTAACTAGATCTCATATATTATATTATGAGGTTATCGTTTTATTTTTATTATGATCATTACATTCAAAATAATCTGATGTATAATTGACAATTACAATTCATATTCAATTCGCATAGATTAAATTATGTTAAGGTTTGTTAATTCGAAAACCATTTCGAGATTTAGATTTAATAAGCCGTAGAACTTGTGGTCTAAAACACCTCATGATGATGAACATTTTTACGAAATAGCTGCAATTTCCACTTGCCTTTGTGTGACATCACTTTAGAAATGGCTGTTAAGAAACGTGTCCTTTGCTATCAAGATAAATTTATAAAAATTTGGTGCCAACTGATTTGACAGATGGATAACAGATGAATAGACAGACAGAGACAGATCACTTTTTTTTATAAGCAAACACACATCACAATCAGTAAAGGAAATTGGTGAAGAAACGCGAAGATAACAAATAGAGAGCAATGCAACATACCCGGTGAGTATGAAAAATGCCCAAAACTAGATGGTAATATGATAATATTATCAAATATCAAATATATAAAAAACTAGTGCAAGGCTGTCATCGTCACGCTATATAAAGGAATAGCTTACACAGCAGGAATGCAAAAGCTACCGTGGCATAACTCTTATAGTATCGTGGGCAAGGTTGCAAAGGTTGTAATTATGAGGCTGATAGAAGAAACAGAAGAAAAATTTGGGATTTACAAACGGGATTTAGAAGAGGTATGGGTTGCGTGGATCAGATATTTAGAAGAGGTATGGGTTGCGTGGATCAGATATTTAGAAGAAGTATGGGTTGCGTGGATCAGATATTTAGAAGAGGTATGGGTTGCGTGGATCAGATATTTAGAAGAAGTATGGGTTGCGTGGATCAGATATTTAGAAGAGGTATGGGTTGCGTGGATCAGATATTTAGAAGAAGTATGGGTTGCGTGGATCAGATATTTAGAAGAAGTATGGGTTGCGTGGATCAGATATTTAGAAGAAGTATGGGTTGCGTGGATCAGATATTTAGAAGAAGTATGGGTTGCGTGGATCAGATATTTAGAAGAAGTATGGGTTGCGTGGATCAGATATTTAGAAGAAGTATGGGTTGCGTGGATCAGATATTTAGAAGAAGTATGGGTTGCGTGGATCAGATATTTAGAAGAAGTATGGGTTGCGTGGATCAGATATTTAGAAGAAGTATGGGTTGCGTGGATCAGATATTTAGAAGAAGTATGGGTTGCGTGGATCAGATATTTAGAAGAAGTATGGGTTGCGTGGATCAGATATTTAGAAGAAGTATGGGTTGCGTGGATCAGATATTTAGAAGAAGTATGGGTTGCGTGGATCAGATATTTAGAAGAAGTATGGGTTGCGTGGATCAGATATTTAGAAGAAGTATGGGTTGCGTGGATCAGATATTTAGAAGAAGTATGGGTTGCGTGGATCAGATATTTAGAAGAAGTATGGGTTGCGTGGATCAGATATTTAGAAGAGGTATGGGTTGCGTGGATCAGATATTTAGAAGAAGTATGGGTTGCGTGGATCAGATATTTAGAAGAGGTATGGGTTGCGTGGATCAGATATTTAGAAGAAGTATGGGTTGCGTGGATCAGATATTTAGAAGAGGTATGGGTTGCGTGGATCAGATATTTAGAAGAAGTATGGGTTGCGTGGATCAGATATTTAGAAGAAGTATGGGTTGCGTGGATCAGATATTTAGAAGAGGTATGGGTTGCGTGGATCAGATATTTTCTTTACGAAGCATATCTGAAAAATGTCTGGGAAAACACCAAAAGGTGTTTTGTGCGTTTGTGGATTTCGAGAAGGCTTACGATAGAGTGGTGAGGGATGATTTGTGGCCAACACTGTCCGTGTATGGAGTGAGTAGCCACCTGGTACGGGCCCTGAAATCTCTCTACGAGAATTTCAGCGGTTGCATCATGATTAACGGGGCATACACTGATTGGTTTAACATCTCTAGAAGATGTGCCAGAGGCGGACTGGAAAAAGTGTTTTGAAAATTTGTTTAAACGCATGAAACTTTGTATAGATGCTGGTGGATAGTCCTTTGAAAAGATTTAATAATAAAACTATACACCTTAATCATTTTTTTTTTCAATTGAACAATTTTGAAATATTTCTTCGTTTGGGACACGTTTTTCTTTTAAACGTAAGATGCTTTCGCTAATATTAACCCTAAAACACTTTTCTTTTCTGCCCTAAATTAAAGAATCCTTCTCAAACAGGCACTTCTATCTAATTTAGTTATTTGCCATTCTGTATCAATAAGGAGTCCATTTCTAAGTATAATGAAAAGCAAATAGGTCGAATGGAAGTCGATGCAGCGAAATGAGAGGTTCGACCCTTGCCCTAATGTTTACTTAGGTTAGGTTACATTCAAATTGTGGGGTTCTGCTCTTAATTGGGCCGCTCTGATTGCGCCGAAAGATTTTAACTTCTTTTTTGTTTTTTTTTTTTATGGCGAAGGGTTAGAGGAATTAAAGTTTAAATAGCACACTCACTGTGAGCCGGTTCGAATCCTGCTGGTCCTAATAAGTTTTCAGCATATAAAAATGGAAATATGTTAATTTTTGACAAAATGATATACAATAAAACAGCAATACTAAATATAACGTAACAGCCAGCAACATGGCCAAATAAAAAGAAGCTTTTTATAAAATAGTTGTATTTTTATTTAAATTTGAAATGTGGCCTATATACCTATATACCTATATACCTACCCGTTATTTATTAGTATGTATTCGAGTATTGACTAAGCATCATGGATTGTTCGTCTATGCTAAGCATATATATTTCTTTACGTATTTTTTTATATAAAGACTTTGTATTTTATGATCCAAAAATTATTAAATGTTTATTGTTCAAAAGCGTTATAAATAAATACTTATTAAGTTATTATTAAATAATTATGCTAAATTAATGTATACATTTTATTTATATAATTTTATTTCACATTCAATTTAGTACGTACCTACACTAGGTATGTTTTTAAGTTTTGCGAGCCAATCTTGGTAAAAAAATATGTATGTTGCTTCTTCATTTAATTTGCAGGTTCTTATTGTACCTATTTACACAAATAAAGAATCTACGGTGTTCACGTCTTAACACTCTGGGACGGGAAGCCATCTATTCCAGGTAGATTAACTTTTGTTTATTTTGCTTTTACAAATTCATTTTGTTTGTTCCGATAAACAAACCAAACTTTGTAAATTACCGTTACTTGAATAATTAAAAATCTTCACATGTCAAATTTTAAGTAATCGTACACTCATTTAACGAAGTAGAGCAACATTCAGGTGCGATCTCTAACATCTTAACGCAGCGGGGGGAGCGCCACTTCTAAAGCCTCAGGTAAGATGAAAGCGAAATGTTGCAAAGAGAGTCTGGGGCCTTAATATCATAAATGAAGAGTTAATAAATATATATTGTGGTTTTTTAGGCTTTATTTATTTCTTTGGTTTACTTATTAATATTAAAACAATAAAAATACATTTTTACTCGATATATTATAGATGAGAAGAGGGTGTACGAGTATTGCCTGTTTCAGTGACCGTACACACTCTGTAACAGCTCTAAACGTATATCGAGACGATGTGTTATAATATAAAAATATAATATGACATCTATAAAGATCTAAGTACGTTCTTCTGTGTAAAGAGAACATTGTTGCCAGATTAGCTGATTACTGAGGTATTAAAGTTTAAATAATTTAACTTATACCGACATCAAAAAGGTGGCACTTTAATCTCTAACCTCAAAGCTTCCGTACTGCGGCTGTTTTGTTAAAACGGCAATCAAAATTATAATTCATTGCGCACAATACCCGACGAAAGTTACTAAATTACCATAACTTGGCGTAATAAAGTTTAAGACACTTAAATCTGAAACATCCCGCGCGTTTCCCGGGATACTGACACTAATGGAACTTTATGCAACTGCTGTCCCGGATTAAAATACTTCCTTACTCGCTATTTGTTTTGGAATACAAAAAATATAAATCATCGAGGCGTTACACCTGCTGTTAATAGATACGTAAACTGAATTACATAATGTTCTGTTCGTACTGAAGGATTTTTCCGAAAACATACCTGTGGAAAAAACCAACCAGTGTGTCCGGTATGGCATGTTATACATACTGCAGAGTTCTATGACTGTATTATGACTAATTTAGTTAATTTATTATCATTTTATGGCATTGTATAAATATAATATTCGTTGACATTGTATAAATTTATAATTTTTCAATGCATGTGCTCGTAAAGGCCCACTTTTTATGCATCAAAACCGAACAAAAAGTCGATTATTTTGCAATTTTTTTTTTTAAATTTATTTACAATGGTTGGCTAACCTGCAGACTTTCCTGTGTACCATAGATGTTATACTTTTTTTACACTGTTTAACGGCTCTGGATACAGTCTTTTTGAGCCAATTATAATTTAAAGTTCACAAGATTATATTTGTTTTCATTTCCTCACACTATGCATTGAAAAACGTAGTATGATACACGGGCGTAAAAGCAATAAATTACTCGGTTACGTTTAAAACACTCGCTACGCTCGTGTTTTAAATCGTCCTCGTAATGTATTCCTTTGCGCCCTTGAAGCATAAACTACTATTACCAATGTATGTTAAAATAGTTTAAACATTTACTGTTGTTGTGTTTTTTACAGATCTTTACAATTTGATGTAAATTTTTATTTGTTAATATTTATGAGTATTTCACCTGTTGAAGGTTGCTTAGGCTGCGTTCCTAGTATAGGTAAACATTAACTGTCACCCGTTCCACAACCATTGCACCCGAGTGAAAACGAAGAACTCCGAACAGCTCCGAACAATTCTCGAAGTCGTTCCTAAACCTTATTCTTATTCTTTATTTTATTGTACACAAAATATTTAATTACACACGTAAAAATCAAAATTAGTGTACAGCGGTGACCTTGTCAGAAATGTAAAATTCACTTTTGACAGTTAAATTTTACACGCCGTAAATTAATGAGTAAATTTTCACTTTGACATTTGCCATAACATTACGCGCAAATTTTTAGTTTCTGGGTTATAGAATTCTTCGAAATGGCTTGTAAAGCCATTTTATTTCGGTAATAATGATACATATACAGAAATTATCCTTTGCCACATAAATAAACTGCCTTTACAAAGCGGCTGTTCCAGAACAATTAGTGAATATTAGTGAATAGATTCGTCTTAGATTCCGTCTTTGACGCATCTGGATGAAATATTTGCGGTGATTGACCTAGGTGACTCTTAACCTGGCCAAAATTATTTCGGCAGAATATAGCATTTTACATAAAAAGCTATAAAAAATATAGTACACATAAAAAGAAATCTATTTTATGAAAAAAGTAAAAAGAGACAATGCTATGTTTGTTATTTACTTATTTCATTTCATAAATTTCATGACTTTGAATTAATATTATTATCATCATGAAATCATCAGCCATTAGGCAAATGCAATTCGGACAGTTTGATGCGGTGTTTGCCTTTGTTATGTTGGTAATAAATAAATGGAAAAAAATTGAGGCACATCATACCTACGCGCCACACACAAAACGGATTGCATCCAGAGGCGCGTTCGAATTTACGAATATCGCATCAGTCGAATAGTAATCGGTGCGTTCACAAAGTAAGGTTTTGTTTGTTATTAGCTGTTGCAAAATAAGATTGATCCATCAAACTGAAATATTGTATTTTTGCGTACTATGTATTTTTTCAATATATATACAGTGGTGGACATATAATTAGAAACACTTGCGACGTATTTCGCATTATACAAGGCACATTGCCGTAAAAATTTTGTTTTTGGAAATAAAACAACAAAATTCATAGAATACGTTCAGCAACTTATAATCAATTAAAAAACAAATAAATATCCGAGTTTACAACTACCATTTAGATATTTAGTTACGTACAAACAACTAAACGACATTTGCAGTACCATCCGTCATGGACAAGTAATTAGAAACAATAAAGAAATGAGGTAAAAATCAAAGTTAGATAGAATAAATCAAAGGGTCAACAATAAAAATAACTTTGCGCGATCTAATTGTCTTTTCTCTTCAGGTGACCATGATTTCTTTAGATTTTATGTAAATCTTTAAGTGGCTCTAATATTTTTTTAATAAATGACATGAATTTTGAATGGTTATTAAGAAACCAGTTTTTATTCTTCTACAATCTATTAAATGACTGGGGTAGAAGGACAACTAGTGAATACCTGATATAAACTGGAGCATAATATTGCCAGGAAGACCACGCACACTGATCGGTACCTTCGGGCAGATTCAAACCATCTTCTTTGTCTTTGGTGTCTCGTAGCTCCTTCCCCAGGTGTTATATGTAATAAATCGGCTGATCTACTTTGGTGTCTCATAGCTCCTTCCCCAGGTGTTATATGTAATAAATCGGCTGATCTACTTTGGTGTCTCGTAGCTCCTTCCCCAGGTGTTATATGTAATAAATCGGCTGATCTACTTTGGTGTCTCATAGCTCCTTCCCCAGGTGTTATATGTAATAAATCGGCTGATCTACTTTGGTGTCTCGTAGCTCCTTCCCCAGGTGTTATATGTAATAAATCGGCTGATCTACTTTGGTGTCTCATAGCTCCTTCCCCAGGTGTTATATGTAATAAATCGGCTGATCTACTTTGGTGTCTCGTAGCTCCTTCCCCAGGTGTTATATGTAATAAATCGGCTGATCTACTTTGGTGTTTCGTAGCTCCTTCCCCAGGTGTTATATGTAATAAATCGGCTGATCTACTTTGGTGTCTCGTAGCTCCTTCCCCAGGTGTTATATGTAATAAATCGGCTGATCTACTTTGGTGTCTCGTAGCTCCTTCCCCAGGTGTTATATGTAATAAATCGGCTGATCTACTTTGGTGTCTCGTAGCTCCTTCCCCAGGTGTTATATGTAATAAATCGGCTGATCTACTTTGGTGTTTCGTAGCTCCTTCCCCAGGTGTTATATGTAATAAATCGGCTGATCTACTTTGGTGTCTCGTAGCTCCTTCCCCAGGTGTTATATGTAATAAATCGGCTGATCTACTTTGGTGTCTCGTAGCTCCTTCCCCAGGTGTTATATGTAATAAATCGGCTGATCTACTTTGGTGTCTCGTAGCTCCTTCCCCAGGTGTTATATGTAATAAATTGGCTGATATACTTTGGTGTCTCGTAGCTCCTTCCCCAGGTGTTATATGTAATAAATCGGCTGATCTACTTTGGTGTCTCGTAGCTCCTTCCCCAGGTGTTATATGTAATAAATCGGCTGATCTACTTTGGTGTCTCGTAGCTCCTTCCCCAGGTGTTATATGTAATAAATCAGCTGATCTACTTTGGTGTCTCGTAGCTCCTTCCCCAGGTGTTATATGTAATAAATTGGCTGATCTACTTTGGTGTCTCGTAGCTCCTTCCCCAGGTGTTATATGTAATAAATCGGCTGATCTACTTTGGTGTCTCGTAGCTCCTTCCCCAGGTGTTATATGTAATAAATCGGCTGATCTACTTTTTGGTACTACTGGTTCAGTACACGATAATCACCCAAGCAGCACATTATCGGAAATTATGGTCATAAACAAGTAATCACTTTATTTCAGGCAACCATACTTATTATGTATATGAATACACAAATGGTTACTTAAAACTTTAATTAAACAACAGCAAAAACATGTAAGTACACCAAAATTAATTTAAATAATGATATAACGTACATATTATCAAAATTAACAACAAAAATGTACAAAAAAAAGAAATTTTCATAATTAAAAGTATTTGGTGGCAAGAAAAACTTGCAAATTTTACGTTTTCAGCGCTGATTTGCAAATAATACCCGAAAGAGCTTTTTTACAGATGTATTAGAGGATAGTAGGATAAGTCTTTAAGCTGTTTGTGGGATCTCGTACTCTGTTAAACAGCACAGCTGTCTAAATGCTTTATAAAGGTGTAGCCACTTACACAGCCCTTGTACAGCTAATACAGCCTTGAACATTCACTAATTCGGTAGTCCGGCGACTATACAGCCGTCATGTGCTGCTTGAGCAACTTTTAGAAATATAAATAGGTTTTAGGTCAAGTATTTTATCTACTTTTAATCTCTTAACTTAGCCTTAATCAAAATTACCATAACAACAACAGTAAAACACGACTAAACCCATAAAAATTAGAAAGTATATTTATAAACAACAATTAAGTGTTAAAAAGCAACTCCGCCATTCGTTCTGGTTTTAATTGTAGTAATAAAGAAAAATATCTGTGAAGTCGACGGCTAATTGTAACAAACTGGACTAACATGCAAAATAGGACGGAACCCGAGCTACTTTAGTTTAAGTTATCTTGGCTTCCGCTTAACTGGCGATTAAAAGAGATGGTCGTTCGTTACAGAGCTTAGGGTGCCTAAGTACATAATCTTAAAGGGTTACGTAATATTAGGGTTAACATTAAAAACACGGTAACCCAAAACCCTATAACGGTTATCTTCTTTTGTTTGTTTTGTCCGTATGTTAGCAACATTCTTTGCTTGAGCTGAAAAGTGGTATACGGAAAAATAAAGAAAATGGAAAATACATTATGATGCGCGTCTCTTGTCAAGCCTAGCTATTAGCAACACATTCATTAAATTACAGATTTCGTACAATGTATATTTAATACGTACGTAATACCATTTATATCTGCCTGTTTCTTTATCATTATTTAAAACAGCTATGGAAGTTCGTGTTATTATACTATGGAAACTTATGTTTACATTATTTTCTTGTCAATTTGTCTTGAAATAAGTTCCAAAGGTACCCAACAGTCTCCAATATTATTGTCTCTGTACCGGTTGTTAATAGATGGTGAAAATGAAACCACATCATCTAATGACCGTACTGAACAGATTCCCCAACGCAAATAAGATATATATGGTTGTATTAAAAGATAGCTGTCTGTTTACACACGGCATAGAGCTAAGTTACCATACATAAGGTGTACATATTGTTACATTGCTGTAGTACTGTACTGTAATGGAGGCCTGCCGGATGGAGCTTGTTTCCGGATAAAGAATTTAATTTGCAGTTTTTCAGGATAACGGGACTCGAAACGCTGTTAGTGCAATCCCTTTGTCCGACCATCCTTCTGTCTAGCTGAACAAAAGCTTTTATTTCTACAGAATTAATTCGATTTTAAGCAGCATTTTTGTTTCACGCAATAATCTGGACTTGATTACAAATATTTCAAAAGTAAAGATAAGCCCTTTGACTGCACCAAAATGTTTCCACCTTTAAATGGGTGACGCTCACACGTTTGGAATCAGTGCTCATGTGAACACAGTGATAGTTAAAGTACAGCTTTAGTAGTCTGATCAGTTTGCTGACCGTAGGTAGACAGATTGCGCACTCATAAGTGTGCGCGCGGCGGCATTATGTTAACGCACGCATTTAAAAACAATGCAACAGGTTTTAGGTGCCAGAGCTCATCTAAACTTTTGAAATCTTTGTTTGTTTACATCATATGACAGTGTGGGCAGGACAGGACAATGTGTCGGCCATGTCAGTATATAGCAGGTGTTAGTGTCTCGAACTTTGAAATGTACTCACGTTACTCGCAACTTAATTCGGGAATGTGTTTTTTACTTTACTTCAGAAGTCGTAAATTTAAATGTATTCTCTCATATTATGGTCATCACACGCAAAAGTCGTAAACTTAAATTTTTAACGTATCCGCGTTAACCGTGAATACAAACAATAAATTATTACATGATATAAATGACCGCAAATAGAACTCTTGTTGCGTATTATGCTACATAATGCTAAATTATTGCTGTGATGCAACAATAAACTGACCTGAGTATAATGAGAATGGTCGCGAGAAGAATCACGCACTTCGATGTATAGAAAGAAAGAAAAGAAAGAAAACAGATTTATTGCCAAAAAAAAGCGTAACAATGATGTATACATATAAAAAATTTAAAAACAATCTAACGAGCTAAATTTAAAAATAAACAAACTTAAAAAAAATACAATGTCATTGATTAAATATTCTTTATTCTTTTAGCAACAGGTGGCACGCTCAGCTGTGCTGCTAGATTAAAAAACTAACAGCACTGTTTTAGACAAAAAATTATACAAGTTTCTATTAAATAAATGCACAAATCGTCTAATACGAACACTTGTCGTCGCGATCCTTAGATAAGGGATATTTAAATAAAAGCAAATCAAAAATGTTATCTTGATTAATTTTAACCAATAATATTATGCTCGAAAACCTTCACAAAATTGTTAAAATTTGTTTTTCCTGACACACGGTTTAAATGTTATGCTTGCAATACTAACCTCTGTACCATACTACTGGAATGGCTGTCCGGTCCAAATGACAGCTAATAAACTGTGCCGGTTAATTTAAAATAAAGTTTGCAGCAAACTTACACAGACTTGACTCGACAATTTTGATGTGGCAACTAAATATAAAACTTCACAAGTTTACAGCAACTTTCAAACAAACTTGCCACCACAATTTTGACGTGACAATATCAAAATTGGCAGCAATAACATGCTATCTGAGACACCAAGGATATCCAGTTGAAATCCGGGCCAATGTTATACCACATTCGCATGAGCAGAGTTCAACTGTTTACCAATACATCTAGTGGCTGCTATACTTGAGCAACACCATGCAACACTCAATCTACAGCCTCCGTCGTATACTTTCTCTGTCAGTGCGATGTTCAAGTATCTGATGAACCGTCGTCGCATTGTGTTCTTGGTTGTTTCTTTTTAAACATTTGTACGCAAGTGTTCTTTGTCAAAAGTGTTCTAGTGCCCTGAGAATGTGTCGGATATTGAGTGCAGTGGTGGTGTTGGGGTGTGTGAGCGGGATGGCCGGTGTGTTCACTGGCACAGTGCTGGTGGAACAGGGCCGGCTGCGAGGGTTGCGCAGTGTGTCTGGTCAGAACCGGTACTATGGGATCCCGTACGCGGTTAGCGAGAGATTTCAGGTAAATATCGGTAAAATTATTTTGTTATAAAAGTTAGTTGCTTTTTTGCGTTCTCTCGAGAGTTTCACAGCAGAGGTTGGCGTGTTGTCATTTTGCGGCATAACTTGAGTACGTCTGGACACTGGGTCGATTAGACCGTGGCGGAAGGTCTATTTGACCCAGATGGACACTGGGTCGATTAGACCGTGGCGGAAGGTCTATTTGACCCAGATGGACACTGGGTCGATTAGACCGTGGCTGAAGGTATATTTGACCCAGATGGACACTGGGTTGATTAGACCGCAGCTGAAGGTCTATTTGACCCAGATGGACACTGGGTCGATTAGACCGTGGCTGAAGGTCTATTTGACCCAGATGGACACTGGGTCGATTAGACCGTAGCTGAAGGTCTATTTGACCCAGATGGACACTGGGTCGATTAGACCGTAGCTGAAGGTCTATTTGACCCAGATGGACACTGGGTCGATTAGACCGTGGCTGAAGGTCTATTTGACCCAGATGGACACTGGGTCGATTAGACCGTAGCTGAAGGTCTATTTGACCCAGATGGACACTGGGTCGATTAGACCGTAGCTGAAGGTCTATTTGACCCAGATGGACACTGGGTCGATTAGACCGTATCTGAAGGTCTATTTGACCCAGATGGACACTGGGTCGATTAGACCGTAGCTGAAGGTCTATTTGACCCAGATGGACACTGGGTCGATTAGACCGTAGCTGAAGGTCTATTTGACCCAGATGGACACTGGGTCGATTAGACCGTAGCTGAAGGTCTATTTGACCCAGATGGACACTGGGTCGATTAGACCGTAGCTGAAGGTCTATTTGACCCAGATGGACACTGGGTCGATTAGACCGTGGCTGAAGGTATATTTGACCCAGATGGACACTGGGTTGATTAGACCGCAGCTGAAGGTCTATTTGACCCAGATGGACAATGGGTTGATTAGACCGCAGCTGAAGGTCTATTTGACCCAGATGGACACTGGGTCGATTAGACCATAGCTGAAGGTCTATTTAACTTAGATTGACACTGGGTCGATTAGACCGTAGCTGAAGGTCTATTTGACCCAGATGGACACTGGGTTGATTAGACCGCAGCTGAAGGTCTATTTGACCCAGATGGACACTGGGTCGATTAGACCATAGCTGAAGGTCTATTTAACTTAGATTGACACTGGGTCGATTAGACCGTGTCTGAAGGTCTATTTGACCCAGATGGACACTGGGTTGATTAGAACGCAGCTGAAGGTCTATTTGACCCAGATGGACACTGGGTCGATTAGACCGTGGCTGAAAGTATATTTGACCCAGATGGACACTGGGTCCATTAGACCGTGTCTGAAGGTCTATTTGACCCAGATGGACACTGGGTCGATTAGACCGTAGCTGAAGGTCTATTTAACTTAGATGGACACTGGGTCGATTAGACCGTGGCTAAAGGTCTATTTGACCCAGATGGACAATGGGTCGATTAGATCGTGTCTGAAGGTCTATTTGACCTAAATGGACACTGGGTCGATTAGACCGTAGCTGAAGGTCTATTTGACCCAGATGGACACTGGGTCGATTAGGCTGTGGCTGAAGGACTATTTGACCCAGATGGACACTGGGTCGATTAGGCTGTGGCTGAAGGACTATTTGACCCAGATGGACACTGGGTCGATTAGACCGTGGCTGAAGGTCTATTTAACCGCCGTAGCCCCCCATAAGTCAAATATTACAAACCTTCCCCTGCTTTGCCAAACATAAGGAATATTAATTTTATTTCATACATATACAAGGTGAATTTGTGAAAATCGTCCAAATTCAAACTCGAAATGAAATTTTGACTCCCCATAGTGATTCACTCAGGACCGGGAGTGAATTACTATGGGGAGTCGAAATTTCATTATATAAATTTCACAAAAATTGTTATCGATTCATGATGCTGATCGCTTACCAAGCCTCCAGTATGAATTTGGACGATGATCAAAAAGTCACCTTGTATATACAGGCTGGAAAAAATTTAAAGGCCCTGGAGGGGAACTACCTTAAATCCTTTAGTTAGCTCATTTTACTGAAAGGAAACATTCCTTTATTTTTTAAAAGAAACAAAACTGCGTTCAAAGATCTTCTAAAATTCGCTTGCTCCACCCGGGAATCGAACCAACAAAAAATTTAAAAAATTAAACCTCGCTATTTTATGATACGAATCGCCGATTCGGAATCCTACCGATTCCGAATTTGTCTAATAAATATTTGGTCTTTGAAATAAAAAAAATGTGAAAACTAATATTAATTTTATTTTATCATCAATACGAAGCACACATAAACATGAAACATTTTTTCAACGAAGACGGATATTAAGAAGAGAAAAGATTCTTAATAATAATTTATCTGATAAGTTCCTCGTTCCTACGTTGAAAGTCATTTCGTGTAGCCTTCTGCAAAGTGTTGTGGTGTGTCTGTGTGCTCCTAATAACATTTTCTACCGCAACCCTTAGTTCTTGTACGGTATTATAACATGTTTTGTAAATTTAATTTTTTACTTTAGCAAGCTTATTCTTCATGCTTGGACGAATAAACCAGACTTCATACGATGTCTTTGGATGTTAGAGAGATAAGAAAATTATAACGTGTCATTTACTTGTTACAAGTGAACAGTACCAGGTATTGTTAAAGAACTTGTAATAAATATTCAATTTCATGGGTATCTCGTACAACAGATGCGTATAAGACCAAATGTTTATTAGACAAATTTTATCCTGAACAATAATCCTACCGATTCGTATCATAATATAGCGAGGGTTTATTTTTAAAATTTTTAGTTGGTTCGATTCTCGGATGAGACAAGCAAATTTTAGAAGATCTTTGAATGCAGTTTTGTTTCTTTTAAACAATAAAGGAATGTTTCCTTTCAGTAAAATAAGCTAACTAAAGGATTTAAGGTAGTTCCCCTCCAGGACGGCAATTCTGGCACATGCGACAATTTGCGAGGGCCAAAGGCGGGTGATTTTAAGAAGCTCTTTGTACAGAAACGTAACAAGATTTTAAAATAAAAACCTTTTGCGCGGATTCATAACATGTGTTTACATGTCTTTAAAGGAGTTTTACTTCGTAGAATTATCATCACACGGCATTTATTACGCAAGTAAAAAAGTCGTATGAAACATAAAGACCGTGAAAAATGTTGCGAGAATAGCTGCCCAGGGCCCTTAAATTTTTTCCACCCTGTATATATTTGTCGTTTTGTAACAACAATACCGCGCAAATCTCCATATGTAAATACTGTCATTTTTGTACCTATATGGGCAAGTAAAATATTAATTTCTATTTGCTCGGGTATTTTTATTTGAAAAAGTTGGTCGCAATAATCTGTAGATTATGTAATTAGATTTTCTGATAGACTACATAACTTACATAGAACTTATTCACTTACATGAAATTTATCTCGCGATGCGCGTTTCCGAATTCGTTTTGGGAAATAATTCGAAACATGTCACGTATCGCGAGACATTTTTTACATAAGTTAATTCGTCATATCTTTTAATTATAATTCCAACTTACAGTAGTTACAAATCTAAAACCCGGTTTGCGTATACTATGTATAGTGGGTCGCCGATAAAATAGACTACATCTGCATTGTGGAACCCGTACATTGTCGGAACCCGTTTATCGTGTACGGCGTACAGCTAAAACACCTGTTTATAAGTTGTAAAACAATGGAACAGTATGCTTTTTGCCTCGTTTCAGCCACCTCGAGATCCTCCGAAGTGGGACGGAGTACTCACCGCGGTGGATCGATTCTCGTCGTGCGCTCAGACTGTCTCCTTCCTGAGCCTCGGCCGAGAGGAGTGCCTGCAGCTCGACATCTACGCACCTGACGACGCTGACCCTGGCGACAGACTACCTGTCCTCGTCTTCATTCACGGTGGAGCCTATTACTACGGCACGAAGGCGCATTACGACCCCGAATTTCTAGTCACGAAGAAAACTGTAGCAGTTATTGTTAACTACAGGGTTGGAGTTTTAGGTTTTTTGTGCCTGAACGGCATCGCTAATTTGGGGTTGAAAGATCAAGTAGCCGCTTTAAAATGGATAAGGAAGAATATTGCAGCCTTCGGTGGAAACCCGGACAATGTCAGCCTTTGTGGTCAGAGTGCAGGCGCTAGTGCCGCCGCCATGCACATGTTGTCCCCTTCTAGCAAGGGGTTGTTTCATAAGGCTATCCTACTCAGTGGAACGCCGATTTCACCTTGGGCGTTCAATATGGAGCCAGAAATCCCTGCTTTTGAAGACGCGAGAAAACTTGGCAGCGTTAGCTCATCTGAAGATGTGATAAAAATCTTTTCTCAGGCGTCCGTTGGAGATTTGCTAAGTGCTACTCATGACACCTCGATAAATACAAAATATTTCAAATACTCACCTTGCGTAGAAACTAACGCCACTGATCCATTTTTTCCTGGTAAACCGTACGATCTGCTCAGGTCAGGGAGATTCAACAAAGTCCCTATAATCGTCGGTTTCGCCGAAGTGGAAGGCATGCTGTTCTACGGGCTACACGATCAGCGATCATTTAAAGATTTTAATGAGAATTTCCACGAAAAACTTCCAGTTATTTTTAATCGGTGTTCAAAAAAAGATCAGCTAAAAATTTCAGATAAACTGCGAAGCTATTATTACGGAACTGGCCCGATTAACAGTGACAGAATCAAAGAGACCGTAAGGTACTATTCAGATTGGATCGCCTACTCGAACGTTGATGCGTTTTCGAAGCTGATGTCTGAAGTGTCAGATGCACCGGTGTACAATTACATGTTCAGTTACGAGGGCAACAGAAACTTTGCGAAGATGGTCTTCGGATCACGAACTGGGTTGAGAGGAGCCTC
Source organism: Ypsolopha sequella (assembly GCA_934047225.1). Lineage (NCBI taxonomy): Eukaryota > Metazoa > Arthropoda > Insecta > Lepidoptera > Ypsolophidae > Ypsolopha > Ypsolopha sequella. Next base: position 986,226 of record OW204002.1, on the reverse strand, counting down.
GCACTCCGATGACATCTTCTACATCTTCAAGCCGGCTGGACTGTCGCTCGTACTGACGACACCCGATAAGTTATTTATTGATAAATTAACAACCATGCTGACCAACTTCATGAGGACCGGGTGAGTTCACGTACCATAAAATCCTTTTATATACACCCACACTACAATAAGGTAATTACACCATCAAAAGCGGTTTTATAAGTACCTACATTGTTGGACGGATGTTATAATATTACATTGTAACACAGAAATTCTGCATTGTGATTGGCCCCATTTATTATAACCCCGCTAGAGAGCCAATCAACAATAGCGACAAGAAAAATGTTCCCCCTTATTTCTTAAGCCACGCCCTCTTTTCTCGTTGTGAATTCTGATTGGCCCTCAGGCAGCAATAACGGACGACGCACCTGAGTTCATGAACGGGTTTTCTTCTTCTCATTTCTCGTGAAATTGTTAGTTGCACGCGAAAATGATATTTTTTGATGGTCGTAGATAAAGAATTGTGTCAAACTTGACATAATTGGACATTGGGACACTCGTGCAGTCAATTACGAAACTCACTTCGATCGTTTCGTAAACATCAAGCAGCACTCCTGTCCACAGTTGCACAAAATAAATGTTATGAAATTGTAAGAGCAATAATAAAATATTTATAGCTAGAGCCGACTAGAGACCACAAAAGTGATGTTAATAATCAGTACTTGTGTGTGGTCTTTGATTCACAAGATGATGACCTCTTGTTATGTAATAGCATTTTGCAGAATCACAAAATGGTGTGTCTGTATGAATAATAGCATTTGAAGACTTTTGTAATGGGTGTTAATTGTAATGGGTTTTAATTGCGGTACAAAAATAAAAATAAAATTTAAACAATATTTTGCAATATCCCTATTACTATTTTATTAATTTATTTGACCGCTCTGTAGTCCAGTAGTTCAAACGTTTCGTCGCACATTTACCTTCGGTTCGCGTGATTCAAAAGACAAGTTAAACTAATCCATATTTGTGCTAGAATTACGGCGATATGGCTCATCATAACCCATCACGCTGGGATGTAACAATTGTCGGTGAAACGTGGGTGGTATTTGTACGAGTGTGAACTGTGAAACACCACTGACACCTCGTCGGGGGCTCATGTCCTGACCGTGTACATTTCAATTCATATAGACTTACAAATCAAAAGTTGCAAATAAAATACCATCACATGACGTATCTCTTGGAGCCATGATCTGGACTGCGATTTATTGTTTTAACGATGATGAGAATTAACAGAGTTAATCTGTCCCCAGGGACCCCACTCCGTCACTGACGAGGCTAGTCCCTGTCCGCTGGAGCCCCTACTCCAACACCAGCCGCGTGCTGCGCCTCGCCAGTAGACTGGCCATGACCTCCCTCCCGGACTCGCACAGGGGCGGGTTCTGGCTGGAGCTGCTGTGTACTTACGGACACCAGGGCTACGTGCCCTGTCAGAGCACGGAACGTTGTGATAGGGCTCCGTGATAACGTTCACGGAGTACGGTACCATCACATATTTAGCTAAATTGTGCTAAAGGTTTCGAGGAGATAACTAATTAGTATTAATCTAAATTAGTTGTAATTAAATACTTACTAATTAATTACCCCAGCCTCCTCGAGGGGTCTCTGTTAAGGGTTGATTCCCGGATATGTAACAAAATATTGAGAAATAATACAACTTTTATAACATAATACGGCCAAAGTACAACTTTTAACAATAGTTTGCTCTGAGTATATACATAAACATATTTTTAATGATATTACATTAACTACAATAATTGATAAAACTATTGGCTGATAGTTGTGATACTAGCCATAAATTCATAAAATAATCTAATGTCTCGCTTATGGAAAATCCAATTATTTTGAAGCTACCATATATTTATGCATATTGTTAAAATTTGTCTTAGTTAAAAGTACTATGACAGAAATAAATTTCTATGTATTTCTATGTTATGTTAACACTTGGCGATTTATTCATCGCAAGGAGATATAAATTAATATTATATCATTGCGTTTCTATGCTGCAATGATATAATATTAATATTTAGCTAAAAGTGTTATTTTAGCCGTTAAAATAATTATTTCTTAATATTTTGTTACAAATCCGGAGAATCGACCCTTAAGAGGCGTCATCACACCCAAACCTCCATACAAACGTTGTCACCACATTGTGGTGTGTCTATGGAATGTTATTATAATATTTTAAGCTGAGTACATTAACATTATCTAGATCTATGTTTAAGTCGAAGAAAAAATGGTGAAATTTGAGTAATATCCACCCCTAAAATACGTAAACTTAACGGTTTTTTTACCAAAAGTGTAGCCAAATGTGCTTTTATTGTTTTAGATAAAATCAAAAAATGAATACAATTCAAACATCTAAAATGTTATCTAGATAAATAATAACCAAAAATAATGTTTGAAAACATCCACAGTCTTGCCAAAATCTGGTTTCTCCTGAAACAAATTTTCAACTTTGCACCCACGACGAAATCGGCACGATTGTATTGTCCTCGCAAGTTTCGTGGAGCGTGCACCTTATAGCGAATTGAAACAGCATGACATTTGGCCACGCCCACAACTGAGTTGGTCGTGTCATGATGTCTGTTCTTAAGGGTCCGTATAAGGTAAGGTAAATGACCATTTCACATTGTGTAACCTGGTCAATCGATTTAATAAAAATAATATACATAGAAGATCTTAGAAGATCTATAGGGCTGATCTTATTCATCTTGAAAAAAATCTACAAATTTTTAAAAATCAACAATGACGACAGAAGTATTATTATTTTAATTCCCATAGCTTAATTTCAAAAATAAAATCTTTTTTCAGAGAATTTACGTCATTTTAGGACAATGTTTTCATTATTTTGTGATATAAAAATAACCATTACTTTATGCTTGTAAAAAAACAGTGGTCTGTCTCTGTCTGTCTACTCATCGGTCATCCAGCTGTCAAATCAGTCGGAAGAAAATTATTATAAATTTATCTTGATAGCAAAGGACACATTTCTAAACAGTAATTTCTCAAGTGACGTCACACGAAAGCAAATGGAAGTTGAAGCTTTTTCGTAAAAATATTCATTATCATGAATAGTTTTTTAGACCATAAGTTCCAAAATACGGATCTCGAAATGGTTTTCGAATTAAATCTAAGCGAATTAATTTTAAACTCTCGAATAATCAGTTTTTTTTACAATCAAAATGTTTTTACAATCTAAAAGTTTTATACGTTGGATTACTAAAGTTTTAAATGGCAAAATTAAAACATCTTGTTTGTAAAACTGATGATTCGCGGGTGTAAAATTAAAAGAACTTCTAGAAAAATGTATCTAAACGAAATTATAGTACTTCTGTCGTCGTTATTGGTTCCCACAAGTTTGTATGAAAACTGTCTTGGCCTATCCACCTGTTCCTTAAATCATACACCCTTGAAATTTGTATGAAAAATGATTGAACAATTATCTCACCCCGTCTATTAGTCTTAGAATATTTTAAAAATTTCACCTAAATAAAAATTTCGTTCTTCGTGAGCGCGTGCTTCTTGGTGGTCATTATGGCCACGGCTCAGATCACGTTATTTTAAGGCGAATGGATACGCCAACTGCAATTTGGACCTGTCTTTGAAGGCCTACTCCTCCCACACAGGTGGTCCAAAAACTTTCATAAACATATATCATAGGCATTATAGAGTCAAAAATAAATTTTAAGCTTCATAAACTGTTTTTCTATTGTAAGCTTTGAAAAAAAAAAAGTCATCGAAAGTTTCACATGATTAACACAAGAATTCTCTTACTCATTCCAAACGCCTAAAGCGATTTTAATTATTAGTTCAAATTTTTAGATCTAAAAAATTTAAGTAATTTCAAAATTTTTTTTCCGTTCATGGCGTCCATGTGAAAAGTATTATTTTCTCCTATTTTGCGCTAGCCGGAGACGCAGTGGTTGTCGTAACAGCCACTTTTCAAGGCACGCTGAAATGAACATTATTTCAATGTCGTTTCCGTTGATATTTGTACCGACACATATCGAGTTGCTTATTTAGCGTGGTCATACGTTATATTTACAGTTCAGGGGCTCTACCGCGTAATTCTCATTTGTATCAACTTCAAGCAAATGCATGCGAAATACAACGCATGCAAAAGAGATGGCATGTTAGGTGGGCGTCGTCGCACGCACGACAAATTTCAATCTCAAGTTGATGTTGATGAAAATGAGAATTACGCGGTAGACCCACAGTTTTGATTGATGCCAAATGAGGTGCTCAATCTGACTTTATATCCTTAAGTTTAAAGCGTACAGCACCTACTTTATTCAATTATTATACGTTTAGTCAAGCAGCCCAGCTCATATACCACTAAGCGGTCAGTCGCAGGACTTTCCATCGTCCATGGTTAATCTGGACACCCAAGCTTTCACTGCTTACTTTGATAAAATGTTTTCCACACAGAGGGAGGAGTGGAAGGACTGTCTTAAGAGTATAACGGATCGGTTGGATAAGTGGGAAGACAAACTGTCATTTTTTGAAACAAGGTTGACCGACATAGAAAGTAACACTCACAGGTTAATAGAGGAAAACCAAAATTTGCGCTCTAAATTGGTTACCAGAGAAGAGGAGATTGAATGTCTTAAATTAAATATGACGCTACTCGAGGATGACCTTGAAGTCCGAAATCTTTCTTCTATTGTGAAAGAAATAGAAATATCTGGAATACCAGAAAGCAAAGCAGAAAACCTAATTCACACATTCAAAACTGCAGCGTTGAAACTGGGCTTCGCATTGGATGACAGAGATATCGACTATAGTAAAAGAGTAGGACCCTACAAGAAGGATGCTCAGAAGCCCCGGCTTACAGTAATAGGTCTTACGCGTCGTACTCTGAAAAACGACATCCTCAAAGCTGCTCGAATTCGACGAGGTTTAACTACCCAAGATCTGGAAATAGCGGGAAAGCCAATCGATGTATATCTCAATGAGCGCCTCACTAAAAAAAAGAGGCAACTCTTTACGGCAGCTCGCACACTGAAAAAAGAAAATGATTTCAAATTTTGCTGGACCCGTGATGGTCAGATCTACGTACGAAGAAACGAAAATTCAAAGGTTGAGCGAATTAACAGTGAACCGGACCTTGCTCGTGTTTTTGGCAAAGGCGTATCAGCCACAATTATTAAATAAGTTTTTTGTTTTAATTAATATTCTTCTATGGCTGCTTTATTTTTATTTTTATATCAACGCTATTTTACAGAACAAAGTAATGACTTTGCCTAGTAATAATAATTTGTATACACTTCTGCTTTTCATAAGTAACAATGTATGTCACTGCTATTGCCTTTGCCGAGCTGCGTATTACTTATGTATATGTATTTATATAGAATATTTCAAGTCTTTATATACTATAACAACAGCGTCAATAGATGTTTTATATATCTTAATACAATTTACATATTTCAATATTTACATGTCAATATATATTTATATCCATGTTTGTACATATAAGTCAGGACAATCAATTAAAATAAGTCTAAATTATATCTCTGAATATGATTCTAAAAAAAAAAACTTCCTATTTTAAATTACTACGATGATTGAATTAAATCAGCAAGAATTTTGTTCCGAAATTGATAACTCCGAGATATTTAGCACATATACAGTAGATTGTCTTGAAGATTGCAAACCCTTAATTGATAAAAACTGTTTTAATATAATTACTTTTAATATTCGTAGCATCCATGAAAATTTTGACGATTTTTTGATAATGCTTCATAGGTTAGATATAGACTACGATGTAGTCGTTCTAGTAGAGTGCTGGCTTCATACTAAATGTTATAGTCCAAGAACAATTCCAGGCTATAATCTACATACCTCATCAATACATAAGTTCAAGAGTGATGGTGTAGCAGTATACTGCAAACAAAGCCTTAATGTTGATGTGCAGGAAGTACCAATTATTGATTCAAATTCAATATTAGTTAAAATCAATAACAATATTGCAATACTATGTATTTACCGTTCTCCTTCTCTTAAAAATGCTACCGACTTTTTAGACGCTTTAAATAATGAATTAGGAAAACTCAATAAGTCATACAAAAATTTATTTGTAACTGGAGACATTAATATAAATATTGCTATTGATAGCGACAGTGACACCAATGCTATAGATTATGAAAATATTCTTACAACGTACGGACTATGTCCAACTTCGCGAAATCCAACCAGATTGGGAAACTGTCTTGATCATTTTATCGCCAGACCAAAGAATAAAAATAAAATTAAAAGCTTTACCATCAGAACAGACACAACTGATCATTCGTTGATTATAAATAATATTCATTTGAATCCACCAAAAAAACATCGCTGCAATGCTACTACAACAAAAATTGATTTCCAAGCTTTAACGGAAACTCTTAGCTCTACAGAGTGGACGGATACAATGAAAGAAACAAACGTAAATATTGCTACCTACCAGTTTATTACAAAGCTACAATCGTTAATTGCAATACACACTAAAACTATTGTTCGTTCACATAAACTCCGCTCTGTAAAGCCATGGATCACTGAGTCTCTAGTAAAATGTATAATCAAAAGGGACTCACTCCATAAGGTAGCTAGACTTTTTCCAAACGATCAGGCTTTACAAAAAACTTATAAATCATATAGAAACATTTGCAAAATTGCAACTAAAACTGCACGTGATCTATATTTTGGCAAAAAAATTGAAACAAATAAATTAGATTCTAGAAAAACCTGGAAAATCATAAAAGAAGCAGCAGATATAGAGCAAGGGCCTAAAAAAACTGCAGTGTCTCTTCTTGATGCAAAAAATAGCAACTTTGAATCAGTTAATAAAGTAAACACATATTTCTGCAATATCGGAAAAGAACTTGCACAATCGACTCTTCAACGTCTTGGTAAGACTGAAGATGAATTAAGTGATAAAAAAATCCCATCTGTAAAACATTCAAGCTCTTTTTTTTTTCTACCTGTTGATGCTAAGGAAGTTCTTGGAGCAATCAAGGGACTAAAATATTCTAATACCGCAGGTTGGGACCAAATAAGTAATGAAATTTTGAAGAAAATAGGGTACCTTGTCGTAGAGCCTCTAGCACACATATTCAATTTAAGTTTTATAAACGGCCTATTTCCAGACTCACTCAAATTAGCTACAACAATTCCTCTCCATAAAGGAGGTTCAACCAAGAATGTAAAAAACTATCGACCGATTGCTTTGCTACCTACTATTTCTAAAGTGCTAGAAAAATTAGTTAAAGGCCGTTTAGTTAGTTATTTGGAAAAGTATAATCTTTTGTCTGATCGTCAGTTCGGTTTCAGACACAAACTATCCACAAGTCATGCTCTGGATGATCTGGTTACCTTTCTTGTTGATGAGTTAGATGACGGAAAACGCTGCATTGGTGTTTTTTTGGATCTGGCCAAGGCTTTTGATACAGTATCTATTCCAATTCTTCTTAGAAAGCTGGAAAGCCTTGGCATAAGAGACCTACCGATGCAGTGGTTCCGTACTTATCTGGAAAACCGTCTTCAGAGGGTAACCATTGATGACACAATTAGCGAGAGTATGCCAGTAACCTACGGTGTTCCACAGGGCAGCGTGCTTGGCCCGGTTTTATTTTTAATATATATTAATAACTTGACAGACCTCAATACCGTCGATGCAAGAATCGTGTCTTTTGCTGACGACACTGCCCTTGTTTTTTCAGCTCCGTCTTGGGATCTTGCATTCAAAAAGGCTAATAAAGGTGTTGCAATTGTGAAGGAATGGCTTGACGTGAACCTCCTCACGCTCAACATAAGTAAAACAAAATATTTATGTTTCAGTAAAACAAATCACACGGAAGCTGAGTATGATTTTCATTTAAAGCTACACACTTGCAATAACCATTCGCATTCATACAGCTCACATTGCCAATGCGATATAATTGAGCGTGCAACTAACATTCGGTATCTTGGCGTCATTGTAGATGATAGACTTAACTGGCAAGCTCACATAAAAACCCTATCAGGTCGCGTACGAAAATTATCATTCTTTTTTAGGTCAGTTAGGAACATTTTAAACACAAAGCTAATATATAGTGTCTATTTTGCAATGTGCCAAAGTTTGCTTTCCTACTGTATTAGCTCTTGGGGTGGCGCAGCAAAGACGCACTTATTAGAAATAGAGCGAGCTCAACGAATGGTTATCAAAGTAATGCTTAGCAAACCATTTCGTTATAACACAGACCTTCTACACAAAGAAAGTGCCATATTAAGTGTACGAAGATTATTTATATCACACATTCTTTTAAAATCTAGCACAGCCTTAGAAATAAACGCACCGAGTATTAGCACGCAAATAAAAAACAGGTCAGTAAGGCTGGAGGGAAAACTTCACGTTCCTAGAATGAGTAGTAAATTTGCACAGCGTTTCAAAACTTTTTTATATCCCTTTATTCACAATCAAATCAATAAGGAAATTAATTTGGCAGATAACACAAAGTTAAAACTCCAGCTAAAAAGAGAGCTGAGTTCTTGGCTTCTAGCCAAATCATATGACAATGTAGAAAGTCTTTTGGATGTCATTGAATAATTAAAACATAAAAAAAAAAAAAAAAATTTTTTTTTTTATTATTATTAATATATATATTTTTTTTGTCTTTTGTTATTCGTATATTATTAATAAGTATTACTTACGCTATAGGCTTCACCTGTGTTTTTTTTAAGTATCATACATACATTTTATCAGTTCGTTTTTTATTTTTTATTTTATTATTATTATTATTATTTTATTTTTATTTATTTTTTTCATTCTTGGTATTTTATGTTTTATTTATATTGAAACTAGTACATATTTTGTACATATTTTATATAATTTATATGTAACTAAATATTTTATTTATTATAACATATATTATATTTGATATTCAAAATATATATTATTTATAATACCTATATTATTTTACATTTATTTTGGATCACACTTAAGATTTAGATTTAAGTAAAAATATATTTAATCTATGTAAGCACGGGCGGGCGCCTTCTGGCAAAAAACACTTGTGCATCCCATGAAACGGAGGATTCTGGTATGGGAGCACGCATATTATATTCAATAACGTGTACTATGTTAGTTGTGCAAAATTTAATTGTTTGTTGTTTTTTTTTTAAGTTAACATTAGATTAGTTTCCTGTACATACTAACATATCAGAATAAATAAAATTTGTATTAGTGGAAAATTAAATGTTAAAGGAGAAAGTATACAGAATGTTAAGTTTAGAGTAACATGCACCGTTTGAACATCCTTTTAAAGATTATTTGTAAGTTACAAAATCAAGGTAGTTTAGTAGACAGTCCAACCAAAACCTACCAAATTGAATATATCTATAATAACACATTTACAGCAGAATAATAATTTAATAAAAAAAGTACTTTGTTTTTTATAGAAAAAGCAATTATTTGTCAAGCAAGAAGTTGTTTTAATTCAGCAATAGCTAGCTCATTAAAAACCTTTACTGCGTAACATTTTAACATTTAGCTCGGTGAGAAATAAATAATGTCTCATGGTACAAAAAGCCTATTCATTACAACTATTTTTAAATGTGCTTCTTTTTCTGTAAATTTCCGGAGATAAACGACTTATTTGCTAACCTAACAACAAAACTTATAGTGTACGTACTTCAATCGACATGTTTTGCTCGACTCGTTTGTTTCAGTAGAAAGCTCTTCAACAAATATGCGCGTAATCACATTCAGGTAGGAGTGGCTGTCTGTGTGGGAGCCACTACCCTCACAATATCATCCAACATCTTCAACTCAACCGAGCGACCCGTCGCTACAGATATAGAATACAAGATATACTTACTTTATGCTGCTACTTCTGGAATTACGCAAAAAGATAGTCACCGGCTCGTAGAAATTTCAAACATTCCCCAGTAGGTTCCATCGGGAAGAGTATTTCTTCAAAAGTTATAGAGCGATAGTTCAGTATGATCAGTAGAACGTGTTCTTTAAGGCCTTGCCTTGTATATTTTAATGGCTTTTGCTAATAATGGACATCTCCATGGTTTTATTCGGCCATGGATATCTCAAAAACTACTTGAATTTTGAATTTCGAATAATTTTCGTTGTGTCAAACATGGAACGCGGATATTTTGCAGTTATCATCAGCAAAGTTTGAGGTTTAGTCATGCAGCGTTTTTAGTTGAGCAACGCATAGAATTTGCAAAAATTTCTTACTAAAGCTAGTCCAGCTGGCCTCACTATTGTGGACGAGTTATCCCGCGGTGAGGAGAAATTAAATGGCCACCAAGATCGTTGGACACTTTTCTTTGGAGGTTTCTGAAGAGATAAGTGCACAGGTATTTGGATTCGGAAGCTCAAAACGTAAACTCAACGAGTTATTAACGAAGTTCATACACAATTTTGTGTAATTTCGTAAATAGGGCGAACGCTTCCCAACAAAGCCAAAGCAAAGATTCACACGTAACCTCAATGTTTCACACGTAACCTCAATGTTTCACACGTAACCTCAATGTTTCACACGTAACCTCAATGTTTCACACGTAACCTCAATGTTTCACACGTAACCTCAATGTTTCACACGTAACCTCAATGCCCATATTTTACATTGAAAAGAAAACATCCTCAGAATTCAAATGCAATATGTGTTTTATTAAAACAATAAAAATTCAAGTAGGTTTTGAGACACCATTATTACTTACCTGATCGAGGTAAAACTCACAGACATGATTTTTCATTACGTTGTTAAGGGGCTGCCTATGCTAAAATTCAGTGCTGCTCTAACGCGTTTGTCTTTTAACTATCTACCCTGCTCTTATCAGATGCCACGCACGCAATACTTCAGTTATTTTGAAGTCGTGGCTCCATTAGAACATTAACCATAATTTCTTGATGTAATAAAGATCCTTTTTTCTAGTAGTATCTGCGTGTGTTGGTTTCGTTACAATCGGTTTTGAAACATGGAAATTGAATCGCTTTTTTCGTGAAATTCATGCTTTTTGAAAACTTATATAATTAACAGAAGATTGAAAGTATGTTTATTTATAAAGTGTAATTAATAATTGCCGTGCGTCACAAAACACGCCATATTTTTTTCAAATTTTTACCATTGACGGAACTGAATCAAATACAAACTGATGTTTAGCATTCTGGAGCCCCTTAAGACAGTTAGGTATTTAATTGGATGTATTGCGTAGATCAGGGGCTCTACCGCGTAATTCTCATTTGTATCAACTTCAAGCAAATGCATGCGAAATTCAACGCGTGCAAAAGAGATGGCATGTTAGGCGGGCGTCGTCGCACGCACGTCAAATTTCAATCTCAAGTTGATGTTGATGAAAATGAGAATTACGCGGTAGACCCACTGGATAGATAATTCAAAATCAAAAGCGTTAGAGCAGGATGGAAGTTTAGCTTGGCGTGACTTGGATGGTTCTACGGCGATAGAGGACTGCTGACAATGGTTAGAGCAACGTTGGGCGGGCGGGTACAAAACCTACAGAGTGTCTCCCAGACCCCGGCGTCCAGTCCGCGACGTTTATAAATATGCAGATCAAATATTAAACAGGAGATCCGCTCGATGATCCCGTTACATAGAATAAGATGTAGAAATACAGAACAGACAATGTGATCTTGGTCTACCCTCACAGGAGACAGCGTAAAGGGGAAAGTAATGAGTGCAGCAATGTCATTGACCAAACAAATGGTTGCTGATAATTATAATTATCAAAGAAAAAGCAAGGTTTATATTGGGCGCGTACCTATAAAATTGCCGAAATTTTCTTACAGATTAATGAGTTCATAATTTCTGTAATTCTATAGCTATTTCCATTATTGATATGAAAGTTGATTCAAAGTTATACATCTACATATTAAACTTTGTTTTTATTGTCAATTTGATAACTAAAATAAAAATTTTCAAAAGCAGTTTCCATGATAAGATTCGTAATATCTTTATTTTACAGCTGACAGAATTGAGTTTTCTTCAAATTCTTCACACAAAACGTATATTTCATAGGTAAGCACCTAATATTGTAACTGGCCACTATGAATTTATAATTATTGTGGGTACTCGGTAGAGCTCTACCAAAATTGAGAAAGAAGAATTAACACTTTTGGAGTAATTTTACTACGTTCAGTAAGAAGCTACTAGTTTGATAAATTAGGATAACATTTTCGGAACCTTTTTCTACATTTCTGTAATACAGAAATGCGATTAAAAAACTTTCACTCGATAGAAATAATTATTAAAATGAGGTCTTCAAACACACTCTTTCTCATAGTTTGACAAATAATTTTCATGTACAAACCCCAAACATATTTTATTACATGGGTTTTAACAATATCTATATTTTGGTAATTGGAAATTTTTCTAGTCATTTCAGTTTTTTTTTTAATAAATAAAATAGCAATTTTTTTGTCTTTCTTCCTGAATCGGTCCCTCTCACACTGCGCGTTTTTCCGCTTGGAGTGACAGTGCCTGCCCGTTGAAAACTCGATGCCTCACATTAATAACGTCGTTAATAAATTTTATTCTATGGCTCATCTGTAATAATGCAGTAACTATTTATAACTACCGTCGTTTATTACTTAGCTCAAAACCTCTAAAAGTCATGATTTTTTTTTACGCTCCTGCGTGCAACTTTATCTCGAAGTATGTTCTAGCTAGACGAAAAGAAGGCAGTCTGAGTCTGCTGAAACTGGTCGGTTGAGTTATGAATTCTCGTCAAAAAGTTAATTTTTTCAACTTTTTAATTATTTAACCATTATAAACAAAATAAAAATAAAAACTGCAAGATGGATCTGAGCCAAGTTGTTTTAGCGATAATTACAGTTTATGAGAGTTAATTTAGGCTCACTTCACTATTACTAATCACTATGATCACTGCTATCAATCACACAAAAGAGGGAAAATTTAAATGAGGAGATAATGAGCTTATGATAACTTATCAAATAAAATGTAAAGGTGGACTCACACTCACAACCAATATTGACAAATGCCGGAAAATCTGAATCATGTATCCAGAATTCCAAACACATCAAAGAGATTTGCCAACATTAGGCATGTATCTGAATGAAGCTTACCAGTTCTGTAGTAGGTAATCTATGTCGGCGGTGCAGTGGCGTCGTCTCAGAATAAATATTCAATGTTTTCATTCAATTTCTCGCGACCACTGGCCGAACCAACCCCCGCTGTCCCCCGCTACCCGTCCCCCTCTCCGCTCAGACACAGGGTTGCTGAATCAACAGAGATGTATATTCTTCTGTATTGTAGATGGTTATTGAATAAACTCTCATAAGGACACTACTGCTGTTTTATCTAACAATGTTCAGAATTTTACGGTTTTAGAAAAAAGAAAGATCTTTATTCACTCATAAGAACATAGATCATTTAAAATGAGTTATGTATTTTAAGTAATAAATAATAATAGTTTATATAGTTCGTTGACAGTCGATTCGGTGTAACACGATTTAACCTTTTTGACAGGATTAAACTTAATGTAAGCCTTCTGTCCTTGTCTTTTCGATAAAGAAACAAAAAAACAGCCCCCCTATTCTGTATCTTTAGTTGCCAACTGTACTAGGTGCCTATCATCAAAAACATTGATAAAAACTGAAATTTCAAAATTGCCTTTAGTGGGTATTGAACTATTAACAATCTGTGCCGTCACTTCAAGTGCGAACATATCCTTAGGAAATCGGAATTCGATGGTATATCTATGTTTTTGATGATAGACACCCAGTAAAGAAGGCAACTAGAGATACATAATAGGTCCGCAGAACGCTTAAAAGAAGGTTAGTCCTGTCAAATAAGTTAAGTCGTGTTACGCCGAATCGACACAAATATAATATAATAGGTATCTAGGTTAATTTTATTTTACAATAGATAGATACGTTTGTTAGAAGTTTAGTTTTAGAATTAGTCATCAAATCAAAGTCATATAATAATGTAATTTGTCAATTTCAATTATTTATAAAGTTGCAGTGCACCATCACTGCACCATCACTGCAGCATCACTGCACCATCACTGCACCATCACTGCACCATCACTGCACCATCACTGCACCAAATAATAAATTTTTCTTGCCCTTGGTCCTTGGACAACGTGATTTTTGTTTAATTTTATTCCTAAGATTATGTTTACATGTTTTTTTCTCCAAGTAAATTTCCGTATGTATTTGTTTATTTAGTATTTTTAGTATGAAATGAAAATTATGTGTTTAATTGCTTAAGGTTATATAATTTTGTTTTTTCATTTAATGGACTTGTAGGTGTTAAGTAGTCCAATAGAAATTAAATTGTTTGTCCCAAATATGTACATACACTAGATATTTATTCCATATAAAAAGATTTGGTGGCAAAAAGGGCATCGCTCAGCGTATTGATGTGAGTGTGTCTCTGCACGGCGCTGATTTTCAGCGTGTCCCTGTTGTCACTGTAGAAACATTTGAAACAGGTAGGTAGATAAGAAATTTATATTAAAAAAATACAAAAAGTAAGACCTTGAATTAAATAAAATTAGAGAATACAAAACAATTATTATTCGATGACCAGGAATAAAAATATATATTAATTCTTCTTTTCGTGTCGATGGTTCCTTTACAAGATCCTGGACCAGTACGCAGTGGCGTGCACAGAACTTTTTGCTGGAAAAGCAAGCAATTGGTCAAGAACAACAATAAAAAAAATATGAAAAATTTAAATATCACTTTGAAAAAAAAATTGTATGACGCCAGGGTAGACAATGTCTACCCTAGAGTGAAAATTTCCTATACAACCTTTTTTTTTTTTTCAAAGTGATATTTAAATTTTTTCATTTTTTTTTTTATTGTTATTCTTGACCAATTGCTTGCTTTACCAGCAAAAAGTTCTGTGCACGGCACTGCCAGTACGCAGCTACATCTACCTACAGCATTTGCCGAGGCCTTCCATAGGTCATCCCACGTACAGGTGGTTAATTTTAATATTATAAATATTAATGTTTTCATAATTTTGATAATACGGTTGTGGTTGGACCTATGGGATGTTTAGCAAGCCAGCGTAATAATGTCGCCAACATACTGGGCACCTTGCCGCGGAGCAGTCACATGGACGGAGTTTTTGATTTGTAAAATGTTATAGATTTTAGAATTATTAAAAAAATTATAATAAAAAATATGTAAAATTTCCACTTTTTTTCTAATCTCTGAAGAACCCTGATCATATTCTCGACTTACAATCAGACTACCAATAGTATCCAAACTATAAGAACACAAGAAAATTGTGACAAGTGTAGTGATTTTTGTGATTTCAGATTTTATTTTAGTCACGGTACATCCCGAATCTCGTTTGAACTACATACGTCTATAGTACATGTACAGTACAGTATTAAAGTTTTATTTAATTTATGTAGCATTAATAAAAATCTATAATTATACATGGTGAAATCTAACCAACCGCCCGAACCCGAGACCCGGCCAGCGACCAGGAACAAGGTTCAATGATCACTAACCGAGCCCCCAGCACGAATCCAAGCGGCTGACCGAATCCCACCTATATATTACTGATAGGTTACATATATAAATACATACCTACCTCTGCCCATTCGATTAGTCTTGCTCAAAGTACTCTCTTCACCGATTTTGGAGCAAATAACTGTATTCAAAGATTTTCTTTTGTAACAATTCAATTGTGGTCAATCTTTTGTAATTATTCAATTGTGGTCAATCTTTGAAGGCAGTTTTTATTTTCTCCAAAATTAATAACGAGAGTCGTTCGGGGAAACTCTTATCTTTATCTATAGTTTAGATATACCCCATACTGACCTAAGTCATGGGACGCTACCCTGTATCATCTCATCTTCACCGGCACCGCAAATACAACGATATAAAAAGTTAAAAATAAAAGATATTTGAAGTATGAATAACCCTGATTTAATACCAAGCTAAATTTATCACCATTGATTCTAAAAGCAATAAAATTCAGATATACAGTCCCTAATTTATTTTCACCCACGATTGTGATAAAATTATAGGCACCTCACGTTGCTTTTATCAATTTTTGACATAAATTTTCGATTGTCGTTTTGATTCCCGATGGGGTTATAGAAGGGGACCGAACGAGTTCCCTTTCAAATATATTTAGCAATAATTCTTCAACGATTATCATAATTATTCAATGATTATCATAATTACTCAATGTTTCGTTAGGAATAGAAATGGTTCATTTTATGATTTGAAATTTAAATTTAAATTAATGACTATATATACTTATTTTAGGCAGTGGAAAAATACCGGAATATTCTTTTCATATTCAGTTGCACAAAATACTATTGTGAACTTTTTGATTATTTCTGGAGTCTCGACGACCTGTGTGCTTCGCGTTGTCACAGCTCAGTCTTCCACCTTGAAAATCAGTTTCCCAGGTATGAGCAGAACGGCCTAAAACAGCGTATAAAACAGTGTCTAGCTTGGCTTTAATCTGGTTTTCCTTTTAAAACGTAAAGCTTCATCACCGCACGAATTTCGTTTCTTATCATTTTTAGGAAAAGCACGATAGGGAAAGTTCTAGGTGTGAGAGGTGGTCGTTTTAAATTAAACTCACTCGGGACGTATTTAAACTGTATTTAAATATAGGTATTATAATATAATTAGATCTTAACAGCTAATTTGTATGAACGGTGTTGCCTGCATCGTACACTAGGTCCTCCCGCGGAAATACTTTCGACTCGATTAAACTCAAATTCGGCGTCCTACGTTTTAAAAGATGGCGGATAAGGAGTGGTTCCAGGTCCTGGTGAATGTGTTCTATAGGTTACAGGCAGTTTGTCCGATACAGACTTCAGTACATCGTTGCGGAAGTCCCTAGAAAGACTGATTAACGCCTCGCCTGCTGCACTCTCCCTGGTTCTGAGCGAGCGCTCTTCATCTTATCGACGCTTTTCATCTGTTGCAGTAATGATGTAGCGAAAGCCTATTCAATGTAAAAAAAACTTTAAAATTTAACTAAAAAGTCGTCTTGACGCGTGGGTGTACGATTGTTACGTGTCCAACTAACTGACACCCGTTATATCTAACGACATTACTTAGCATGACACTGAAACATGTCTCTACACATAGCACTCCACTAAGTGCTGTCACTTACGTCGCTTACCTACTAGTACTTCACTAGCAGTTGGTATCGACATTGCCTATTTACCATTGTTGTGACGTAATTACATGACAAATACTACAACATCATAAATACGATGTCCACATAAGATCTCTGAGAATGCCCTTTGTGTGGAGATTCAAGCCTAATGTAGGTACTTATGTCATATTTGCCTTGTAATTGCAGTTCTCTAAACTTTTCAAATGTGAAACAAGGCGAATATACTTACTTACTTACAACCATTAAACAAAGTACTTAGACCCATAACAAGACGAACAACCATGAAAATTTAATCAAATTGTGAGGAAAAAAAATTAAATTAACAAAATAAGTTTAGGTCAAAGTGCAAACTTAAGAGTGACCTACTCGTACATTATTAGTCTTCGAGTGATATAATTACCGTTGAAGCATCATAATATAATAATCACATAGCGAAACCCCGGCTTAGTAAAATTTTACTATGACCCCGGCTTTGTCTGACCTGTCTATGTACGTACCACGTACCGAAAAAGTAAATAAATTAGTTGAACCAACCTTTAGGTACCTTTTACATAAAATTCCCGTGACGGCAGGTGATGAGGGCCTAGCCCCTGTATTCTGTATCTTTAGTTGCCAACTGTACTAGGTGCCTATCATCAAAAATATAGCTAAAAACTGAACTTCCAAAATTGCCTTTAGTGGGTATTGAAGTATTTACGAACTGTGTCGTCACTTTAAGTGCGAACATATCCTTAGACAATCGGAATTCGATAGTATGTTTTTGATGATAGACACCCTGTCCAGATGGCAACTAAAGATACATAATAGGCCCTCAGGTAGAACATTGTATGACATTAGAACAGGGATAAGAATTCCTGAGACAAAACAGAAGTGTGTGGAGACAAGCTACGAGCTTGATGATTAAAAATATATAAATACCTACGTAAGTATATACCTAATTTTTTCTCGCTCTTTCATCGCCTTTACTAATTTATTTGCGTTAAAAATCCGCTTTAGTATTTAATATTTTCGTCCCAAAACACCTTCCATTTAAACGTACAATTCACACGTTTAAAAAGTATTGCTGTAATCCCTCCGTAATCCTCAAACAAGCATCCAATTACGTAGAAATATATCACTCATCCGCAAACATCGCCACATCTCTGTGCAAACATTTTACTGAAATTCAGTATTTTCATTTTCACACCTTTTCTGTATAGATCGAGAGCCAATGCGAAATTATCATGTAATCGTAGCGAGCATATGAGTCTTGCTTGCTACAGATAATATAATTTGCGTTTGTAGGTTACCCCAGGAGCATCTAGACATTCTCATATTATCATATTTTCCATTACGCTGAAAGAAACAGTATAGTTACATATGTCGCATGTAAATTGTCAAAGCCGTGAAATTATAAATTCACGGCAGTGCGTTGTTGGGTTTTTTATAAACTAACCTAACCTAAGCCAGTGAAATTATAATTTCATGGGTTTGACAATTTCCCTGCGACATATTAAATAAGGATACCTAGTACTTTAACACACCTAACCGTTATAGCATTTCTTTTTCAGCTGAGAATTTCGAGGCCTGAGCTCCCGTTCTGTTAGTTTCCGAAGCCTGAGCTCCCGTTCTGTTAGTTTCCGAAGCCTCAGCTCCCGTTCTGTTAGTTTCCGAGGCCTGAGCTCCCGTTCTGTTAGTTTCCGAAGCCTGAGCTCCCGTTCTGTTAGTTTCCGAGGCCTGAGCTCCCGTTCTGTTAGTTTCCGAAGCCTGAGCTCCCGTTCTGAGAGTTTCCGAAGCCTGAGCTCCCGTTCTGTTAGTTTCCGAAGCCTCAGCTCCCGTTCTGTTAGTTTCCGAGGCCTGAGCTCCCGTTCTGTTAGTTTCCGAAGCCTGAGCTCCCGTTCTGTTAGTTTCCGAAGCCTCAGCTCCCGTTCTGTTAGTTTCCGAGGCCTGAGCTCCCGTTCTGTTAGTTTCCGAAGCCTGAGCTCCCGTTCTGAGAGTTTCCGAAGCCTGAGCTCCCGTTCTGTTAGTTTCCGAAGCCTCAGCTCCCGTTCTGTTAGTTTCCGAGGCCTGAGCTCCCGTTCTGTTAGTTTCCGAAGCCTGAGCTCCCGTTCTGTTAGTTTCCGAAGCCTGAGCTCCCGTTCTGTTAGTTTCCGAGGCCTGAGCTCCCGTTCTGTTAGTTTCCGAAGCCTGAGCTCCCGTTCTGAGAGTTTCCGAAGCCAGAGCTCCCGTTCTGTTAGTTTCCGAGGCTTGAGCTCCCGTTCTGTTAGTTTCGAGGCCTGTGCTCCTGTTCTGTTAGTCATAAAAGTCATAATCCTTATTTCAAGCGATATAATAATATAGGTCTTTACATGTGATATTGCCGAAATTTTCTTACAGATTCATGAGTTCATAATTCCTTTAATTCAATAGCTATTTCAATTATTTGTTTTTGTTTGAAAGTTGATTTTAAGGTTTTACATCTAAATAGGTATTAAATTTTGTTTTTATTTTCAGTTTGATTATAAAAAATTATTTTTCAAAAATAGTTCGTCTAAATGCCGTCCATCTCCATGATAAGATTCGTAATAATTTGTTACGGCTGACACTTACCAAAAATTAAATTAATGTCGCTGTTAACTTAAGAAGGGAAAATGGACGGAAAACGGGGAAGGGGGAGAAGGCGGATGACATGGAGTGATAACGTAAAAACTTGGACTAACATAAAAGACGCTGCCAGTCTCTGCAGACTGGCACAGAATAGAGAAGAGTTTCGTGTGGTGGTCGCCGACATCCGCTAGGATATGGCACCCCCAAGAAGAAGAAGAAGGAGATATGTAAGATACACAGAAAAAAAATACAACCCGCAAAAAAATTTAAAATTCAAATTTTCCAGGGGTACCCAAACAAAAAAAAAAGGAATCTTGGGTTACCATTAGACTTTGTATCTAAAGTTATACTGTTACACAAAGATTTCAAAAATCTTTGCTGTTACAGTACGCGTCATGTAAAAAGAGCGCTGGAAGCGATAGGTTTGCGCATGGGTACACTCGCTCACGAAAGTACTAGGCCTCTTGTTTTATTTTTGAACTAGAATTTCGGTAGCGGCTTCGTATATTGGTTATTGGTAGGTACATTGAAAAATATATTAGATAGAATATCATTAAATATAATTAAAACCATACAATAAATACAATCACCCGCCAGCGCTCTTTTTACATGACGCGTACTGTACATACATATATACCTAACGGTAAAAGAAAAATGAATAAAACAACATTTTAGATAAGAACTGCTCACATGAACAATTAAGTTTTATTTTTTCTGTATCCACAATTCAGCCAATCAAATATTTTAATGTTAGCTTCTCAAAGACAACAAACACATTTTAATGTCACAGTGCTTCAGGATGTTGTTGTAAATGCGAAAACTTATTATGCATTTTCCGAAAATGCTACCAAAAACTGTATTTTTCGCGCTTATTGAGTAGTTGATGGTATATGTCTAAAGTTTGTATAACTAAATAATATTGGTAAAGTAATACTTTGGTGTGATTTTAACCCAATTTAATGCAAATAAAGTTGTCTAAGTGAGTACTTGGGCTTCTTTATACAATATGTTGATAGGTAAACGGCTTACGTAGCATGAGTTTCAGCAATCTTTGAGCTTTTTCGACAACAATCATAAAAGTATTACAGGCACTGCCCCAAACTAATATGCAGGCAGTGTAAACAAGTTTCAATGTTTGGAAGTTTGTGGCATTTCTTCGTTTTTTATTTCTCAAGATGTGATCCATGAAATTAATTTTTTCGTCTGCTATAATCCTAAGGTACCGTTTGATCACTGTACAGTTCAGTACAGGTACACGGATATATGTTTGATCTACTGCGGTATAATGCAATTAGATACATACGTTACACACCAAATTACAATCAAACTAATCAACTACCATTATTATCATTATAATAAAATCCTAAAATGATTTTTTTCTGTCTTTTTTTTAGTAATAGTCGATTTTTTCAAAATAATGTCCCGGTTTCACCATATTTTTATTTTTCTTATCATTTCCTATTCCACTACTTATCTAATAAAAAAAATTGAAACGTTCTATTATACATACGATAATTTCTACGAACGCTCGCGTCCCATACAAAGATGATCAGGTGGAGCAATCTTTCAAGAAATAAAAAAAGATCTTTGTTTTTGTCGATATATTTTGATCGGATGAGCACTCTTACGAAGGACACACTGTATTATATATATACAAGGTGACTTTTTGATCATCGTCCAAATTCATACTGGAGGCTTAATAAGTGATCAGTATCTTGGATCAGTAACAATTTTTGTGAAATTCGTATACTGAAATTTCGGCTTCCTATAGAAATTCAATTCCACTCCCGAGTAAATCACTATGGGGAGTCGAAATTTCATTTTACGAATTTCACCAAAATTGTTATTGATCCATGATACTGATCACTTACCAAGCCACCAGTATGAATTTGGACGATGATCAAAAATTCACCTTGTATATACAACGTGTAACAGAAAGGTGTAACCATACTTGAAGAGCTTATTCAGTCAATGGTATAGAACAACTTTTACTATGGAGCCAATCCAAAACCTCAAAAAAAAAATCTGGCCTTCCATACATTTCGGCCGAGCGGCATTGCATTTTTCTATGAAACAGTAAATTTTTTTTTTTCGATATACATGTTTTGTTCCATAGTAAAAGTTGTCCTATACAATTGACTGAATAAGCTCTTCAAATATGGTTACACCTAGTATATATACAGGATGGAAAAAATTTAAGGGCCCTGGAGGGGAACTACCTTAAATCCTTTAGTTAGCTCATTTTACTGAAAGAAAACATTCCTTTATTTTTTAAAAGAAACAAAACGGCATTCAAAGATCTTCTAAAATTTGCTTGTCTCACCCGGGAATCGAACCAACTAAATATTAAAAAAATAAACCCTCGCTATTTTATTATACAAATCCGTAGGATTATTGTTCAGGATAAAATTTGTCTAACAAACATTTGGTCTTACACTCATCTGTTGTACGAGATACCCATGAAATTGAATATTTATTACAAGTTCTTTATTAACAAAACCTAGTACTGTTCACTTGTAATGTAATAATGATACGCCATTATTACACAATGACAGCATGGATTGAAAGCAAAACAAAACAAAATTTGAAAATCGAACGAATACTTTTATCGATTTTAAAAAATATTGAAAGTTATCGTTCGAACTACAAATTTGTTGCCCCGCGTTGCAAAAAAAAATACGTTCCCTTTTTAAGAATTTCGTCAGTACGCCTACTGCAACAAGGAATTGTGCTGTGCATTGATTTATTATTAACATTTAACGATTTTCTTATCAAAGTCTTCAACAAGGTATAGCATTAGCAAGCTTGTACTTAATACGATGTCTTTGAATGTTAAAGAGATAAGAAAATTATAACGTGTCATTTACTTGATACAAGTGAACAGTACTAGATATTGTTAATAAAGAACTTGTAATAAATATTCAATTTCATTGGTATATCGTACAACAGATGAGTGTCAGACCAAATGTTTATTAAACAAATTTTATCCTGAATAATAATCCTACCGATTCGAATAATAAAATAGTGAGGGTTTATTTTTCAATTTTTAGTTGGTTCGACTCCCGGCTGAGACAAGCGAATTTTAGAAGACCTTTGAATGCAGTTTTGTTTCTCTTGAAAAATAAAGGAATGTTTCCTTTCAGTAAAATAAGCTAATTAAAGGATTTAAGGTAGTTCCCCTCCAGGGCCCTTACATTTTTTCCACCCTGTATATACAAGGTGACTTTTTGATCATCGTCCAAATTCATACTGGAGGCTTGATAAGTGGTCAGTATCTTGGATCAATAACAATTTTTGTGAAATTCATAAAATGAAATTTCGGCTTCCCATAGAAATTCACTTCCAGTCCCGAGTGAATCACTATGGGGAGTCGAAATTTCATTTTACGAATTTCACAAAAATTGTTATTGATCCATGATACTCATCATTTACCAAGCCACCAGTATGCATTTAGACGATGATCAAAAAGTCACCTTGTATACTTACTGGAATATGAAACCTTGGTCAATGAGGTAGGATAGTGATTCGTTCGTTGTAGGCACGTAGGGCTGATTCTTGCTTGATCATTAACATTGGTCACGAGGCCGCCAGGCGGCGACTGAGTTGACTCAGTCAGGGTTATTGCTTCAATCGTGGTGAGCTGCCTTACTCTGCCGTCCTCACTTTATCCTTCTTCCTATATGGAATCCTGTGGGCCTGGGCCTTCCTGTTTATGGATAGTAGACCAATCGTCCGGTAAGCGAGAGACCATGAGTTCATTGCCAGTTCTACTATACTATACTACTATATTCTCATCTACATTTACTTCTGCTTTTCTATACTTACCGCAATTTGTATCTCCTTGTGAAGAAAATTATTCCATGTACTTAAGGTGCCCAAAGTGATAAATCCAATAAAATGTAACTGCTGTAGCAGAAATTTAAAACTTCAGTTTTAGTGCTGTCAAAACCATTTTTTTTTCAGTCATATTTGTATGTTCTATTGCATTTGTACTGCATAAACCTCTAGCACTATTTTGCAATGACGAGATTTGACTTTTGACCAAAGATTTCAAAAGTAAAGATAAGCCCTTACCGTACTATGACAGCACCAAAATGTTTCCATCTTTAAATAGGTGACGTTCACACGTCTGGAATCAGTGCTCATCTGAACACAGTGATAGTTGGACGCCTTAAGTAAACTTAAAGTTAATCATTTTAACAACTTTAGTAGTCTGATCAGTTTGCTGACCGTAGGTAGACAGATGCGTGCGTCGGCATTATGTTAACGCACACGTTTAAAAAAAATGCAATAGATTTTAGGTGCCAGGGCTCACCTAAACTTTTGAAATCTTTGCTTTTGACAGCAATATAACAAATACTAAAGCCTTTAAAGTTGAATGCAATAAAAGTCAATATTAGCCGTTTAAACACAATATATTATTAAAAAAGAAAACAATACAATATAAGAACAATATTGTGGATCACCTTCACAGTACAAGTATGGAGGCCTCGGTCTCTAGTACTCGTTCGAGTATAGACCGTATGGCGGTGCACTAAGTGCCATATTAGCTCGCCCCATCGTCCTACCTCTTCGTAGCCAATAAAATGAGCGGCACTGGATCCAGAACGAACGTGACACTTACAATATACAATAACTGCGAGTCAGTCGAGGCATCATACTGCAAGCTACAGCGCGTTGTATCACGACATACTGATTATACATTTGGCTGTATGGACAAGACCCAAGGCTACGGCATCGCCATCACACCATAGACAATCACAACCTCTAGAAGCTAGGAAGCGTATTTACAAAAATAGTTTTCGCATTTCACGATATTTAAATGCTCGTTGTGTTCACGAATGTTGGTTCGCGAACGTTCTGCACCCGGTGACGTCACCATCTAAAACGTTACTTTAATTTTACACACGCACTATTCTCGATCTCTCGTTTTATATAACTCTATTTTAATGTGGTTTACTTTGTCGCGAATACAACTTTGATAAATCGATAGTAATCACGTGGAGTTCCAATGATCGATACTTGTTGAAACGACGGTAGAAGAAATTTTAAATAAAATGGAATTTTACACCATTCAATATACAGTATATTGAATGCATACATATTAGAAGTGAAGGTTTAGTTTGACAAAAGAAATGAAGTCATATACATACATACAACATGTAACATAAATCATTAAAACATTTTACTGACAATAATCTTATTTTATAAGATTTAAGTTTACATAGTCCCTATAATGATACAACAAGCTGTGTTAGCGACAAAGTAATAAATCACCCGTTACATATAAGTATTTATTTATATCGATATATAGCTATAACGTTAGACGCTGGACAGTATACACGACACAGTGTCCAGCTGTCTGTCTGTATGCTAATTCACATCACTATAATTACTAAATCCTCGTTTTTATATAAATATTGTTTAAAACGTCCATTGTCGTTGAAACTCCTCCCGAGGCACACTTTCCCTCTCGATGTATATATTCATACAGTCAGCGTATGGTTGTGTGAGTAACAATCGCGGCGTCTGATTGGTCGGTTGGTTCTGACGGTCGGTGCTGATTGGGTCAATTTGAAGTTGCGTTTACGTACGAGCCGAAAGCAATTTTATGGCGCATTTAACTAAAAGAATTAGTACAGGGGAGATATTAACGGTTTTTAGACCCCGGCCAATTCTAAATGTACAAATTAACATCTCTGTTAATACCAAAATTATTTGCTGAGCAGTTTTAAGCTAACAATCAGATCGATTAATTCTAAAGCGTATTTAGAGGATTCATTACATAAGGCATCAATTGTGCGTTACATTCAACCAACTACATATATCATCAACCAAACAGTTTACTATGCGACTGTCTAGTATATTACTTGTCTCATTTATTCGCCATTCAATATAACCAAAACAAATAAAATAAAATTAAACATCAATTTACAAACGTAAATTTAGATCAAAACCAGCAACCAATCAGCGCTTAGAACCCGTGAACAGACCTTTATAACGTTATACAAAATATCAGCACAAATAGCGTTTTGATATAGATTCGTTATTGTAACGATGTATCAACACGAGACACTGCCGACATTAATAGCGAGTTATAACGTTATTTTCATGCAGCCCAAAAATAACGTTATAATAACGTAACGCTATTTGAAGGTCTGCCTTATGGCGATTGTCGTTAATGTCGTTTGAGCCTCCTCTTGTGGTGCCTGCGGGGGTGCGACGCGCGGGTGGAGGCGCGGTTCGACGCGCGGGGCGCCTGTCAGCGCTTCAGTAGCGCGGGCAAGTCGGCGAACGCGCATGCGCCGAGCCCCGCGCGCGCCATGCGCCGGAGCAGGTCGCGCGACTGACTCACGCACGCCTCCACCGGGGACACCCACTCCATGCCGCTGTTTTCTGTAACGAATACACAGTTGTCATTACATACGTACGAATGGAAGGGTTAATACACAGCAGATGCTGAGTCAGCTCCTTTTCGTCACATCGTACAGCTTTATAACATTTCAATGTTTCCTCCGAAGTTTAGTGTATTAAGTATTTTTTTATTTTTAAACAATTTATGTGTGTTTATTAACGAATAAATATATATTTTTTAAGACAAATTGTGATATCCAGAAATACCACTAAAATACGGGACGGAATGCTAACAAACCGATCGCTGACAGAGCGAAAGACATATCTGGTTTACCCACATATCAAATTACGGTGAAAGTCGAGGAAGAGAGAGAAAATACTATCTTGCGGTCCACTTCACACATCAATGGATAAAAGATAGCAATATACATATTTTATGTAAGCCCGAGTTTAATTCAATTGTAAATACGACTGTGATTTTTGTATGTTAAACACCAATCAATACTAGGCTACGAAGCATAATTTTTCATTCACGCCTGTCTCCCAGAGAGGTCGGCAGAAACTACAGATTTTTATCTGCTATGATGCTTACACACCTGTGTTGCTTCTTCCACATCCATCACTCTAGTCATACAAGCTCTTCTATTCTGAGTACTTTGACATTGCCCTTTTTCAGTATGTCACCTGGTCGAGCTGTACCTTCCAGTTGCGCACTATAAATTTATTTCGTCACTCTACTTTCATTAATCCTCTCTACATGTCCAAACCACCGAAGTATTCCTTTTTCTTTAATTTTTCATTTAAGCTCGATAAAAGAGGCTGGTTCATACAGAACGGGTATCTATAATTATTTTATAGGCTAATCTCCTAGCACAGCCATGCGATATTAAGTTTTTTTTTTTTCTAAAGAAGTTTCTGTATGAATAAAAATAAAAATGAAATTTTCTTTATGTAGTATTTGTTTGAAAAATTTTCATCAAATTCGTATTTGTTCTTACTCGCATTTACCTCTTGCTGAATACATCGTGAGGAAAACTGCATAAAAAGCTTGTATTTGTGCTCGAAGTACGGCGATAGGGCCGTCGATGAAACGCGGTGTGTACCGAGTGTGAACTGTGACTTGCATTTCACACCCTCTGACACGCCCTCGGGAATTCATGTCATGACGATATACAATGTGTAACAGAAAGGTGTAACCATATTTGAAAAGCGTATTCAGTCAATGGTATAGAACAACTTTTACTATAGAGCCAAATCTCGAAGAAAAAAAAATCTGACCTTCCATACATTTCGGCCGAGCGGCATTGCATTTTTCTATGAAAAAGTAATTATTTTTTTTTCGATATACAGGGCTTTTTCCATAGTAAAAGTTGTTCTATACCATTGACTAAATAAGCTCTTCAAATATGGTTACACCTTTCTGTAACACGTTGTATATTTTTAGTACGTTTTGTTTGTCACCTAGATGAGCATACCTTTGTCTTAGTTATCAGTGTTGTAGTTGATAAGTTTTTGTTAAAACGAATTCTAATTATAATCAGTTACCTAATATGGCGGAGTTAAGGGCGGAGCAGACAGCCTCGCGCCGCACCGGGTCCAGTTGCCACCCGACCGGGCTGTCCCAGGGATTGCTGTACGCTAGAAGGCTGAATGCATCCTGGAACGAAGACAGGAACTTGTCACATCTTTTAACACGCTTCATTCTCATTACCGCGTAAACAATAGGCCGCATTCATCTTTTAGATAAAGGGACATGCACTCCACTGAAAATATGAAGGAATTTCTGTGATGATGATTGGCTCCGACGGTCATGGCAACTAATTCGGCTCTTAGTCGATACGTCCGAAGTTTTTTAGCTAAACTTTAAATTCGAAGCGGGGGTGATTGATGGTCCTGCACTGACACTCCGAGATCGTGAGTATTGTGCACTTCCCCCGGTCAGTCAGCTCAGCCAGCTAATGTAGCCGATCTTCGTAGTAAAGCACCGTGCGCACTATTTTCTGATATTCCTGTATGAAGTAAAGCATTACTATTGCGAGGGGTAAGAGCACCTTTTTCGTGCATTAGCTAAGAGTGTCGATTGATCCTCGAGAGAAAGATTCCGGTGAAAAGGCATAAGGACGTCGACGTCACAAATGGATGGATGACGTCGAGGAATGGACTGGACTAAGAATTAGACTATTAATTTTGCAAAAAGTTATAACGCAAAATGTAAACACTGAAACAAATTTTTGTGTAAGTTCAGTTAAAATTGCTGGAAAATGTCCTTAAAAGGACGAAACTAGCAAAATAATAATAACATTTATACGAGGTGGAACAGATTACCAAGTATTTTCTTTCAAAACAAACATTGTGAAAATGTTTCATCAACAGATCTGGAAGACACTGTAATGGATCGCAAGCAATTTAGCCTACTGACCTCCAAACTTCAATTTGATGATGATGATGATGATAACACACGCCCTCGTGTTTACATCACCGCTATACGACAATAATATCTCACCTCGTGTTACATCACCGCTATACGACTATAGTGTCTCACCTCGAGCATGGCCTTGTGGTGCGGGTTAGGGTGCAGTCGCTGGCTCATGGCGTACAGCTCGCGGCCGAACGACAACATGCGCTCCACCGACGCGCGACCGCTGCAGCCTTCCGCTACCGACACAAAACCGACATCTTACATGACTGCCATACGACTACAGATTGTATAACACCTAAATACTTAAACGCTTCACTTTTGAACTTATAAGAGCTTGTAAATGCTGAAAGCTATACATATTCAGGTAATTTGTATAATTTAATATGACGGCCGACTTATAGAATATTTTGAACCAAAAGGCGTGTAGCGTTTAAGTATTCATCAAGAAATCACAATACGCTTAGACAATTAAGGACATTCAATGCAATGCTTCGCTTCGGAAAGAATTCTTTTTTTATTTTTACAAAAGCGTCCAATATCCGAACTGGAATCGCAGCAATGCACAAACGCCGTAATAGCCCATGCGTGTTATCTCGTGAAAGTGCTATTAGCCATTATAACAGCTATAGATCGTATAATTGCTGTAAAGTTCATGATTAGCAGAACATACTATGATAACTAAGATTGTCCATTGTTCATTGGTTATTTTTTGCTCTAAAAGTTACAATTCGAGAAATGTTTTTCTCAAAGTTGTTTTTAATGTTTGAGTATCGAGTATCTCGAAACACTTGATTATAAAACTGAAATGACAGCTGGTACAAGGGCGAATACACAACAAAAACAATGTGCAAAGTTTGGAAAATGAAACTATTCTTTCGACACAAAAACTGAAGTCACGCGGGGTTTGTGTCATGCATGTTTATGTTATTTTAGTATCCCGAAAAACGTTTTATAATATACAAAAGAAATACATGTATAGAATAGTACTGTATGTATAAGTGTATATAATAATGTATACGAATATTATTAAAATGTTATGCTGGTTTATAACACTTCTAAAATAAGCAGCCAATATTTGATAAAAATTACATGCTATCCCACCCACCATCCCGCATCACCTCACAAAAAGGTACAAAACAAGTAGGTACAATACATTACATTAAAATTATATGCATTATTTTATAACATGCAAACTTACTCCCCATTAGGCACATAATATATTTTCTTTTATTATAATCATGTAAACTATTGATCAGTTCAATGAGAAAGGTTCCTTTAAGTAATTTATTAAATAAGTGTACGAACGTGCAAATAAACAAACAAGTGATCCTCTCAAAGCCAGCTCTAGTCATGCCATGCGCTTTGTCCCTTATTTTGTTGCCTCAAACCAAATAAATGGATGGGATTTGTTGGCCAACTTGTTTGAGGCAGTAACGACCCAGAGGTTTCTTTTCCAGACACAATTGAAAATGGGTTGTAACTGGTTGTGACGTGAATACCTCATTAATAATATTAGACAACTTGAGTGTCTTTAAATTTATACAACAATATTACTTATATAATTATCTAAGAAAATCTATATATTCCAGAGCTGAAACATTTTGAGGGCAGTTTTCCATCTTTTGGAAAATTCACGACAAATCATGTTCTCAAATGTTTATTAAGTAACACCTACGTAGAATTACTTTAAATATTCCCTACTGGGGTGTCAGCCGATAATGTAGGATAAAAAGTAGCCTATGTTGGTCATTAACGGACTCCCAACAAGTTGAACAGTTCTCTTAAAAAAACAGGGACAGAACTTATGGCAAGATAAAAACATATACTAACTCATGCACACCATGTTGTTTACAACAAAAACTTAATTATTCAAACTAAATGTTGTGAAAAAGAACAGAAAAGAAACCAACATAAAAGATTACTTACTCAGTTCTGAAAAGCAAAATACATACAGATGTACTTACTGTCGGGAGGCTACATCTACACATCTACCTATGCAGGAAGGATTTCATGAGAAACCAAATGTGACTTAGTGAGTCAGTAGATGTGGTAGTGTTCCGTGCTAGTGAATCAGTAGATGTGGCAGTGTAGATGTGCTAGGTGAACAATTATGAGAAATTAGAAATTAGTGGGAAAATGTCGCGTGAAGGAAACAAGGATGTTCCAAATCGCAGTGTGCAGTCAACGCTGGATGTTTCACAAGCGATGACGAATCGTTCGCAAATCACAAATAACTCTTCAAGCAATGATCGAATTCGAAAATACGTCAGCGGAAAGAAAGTCAAAAGTGGTAACACGAAACAACTCAAAAGCTTTGACGAAGAACGTCGTCAGTAAAGGGATGATAAATGAAGCTGTCTAATAGACGTTGACATGTCTGTCTATCAAGTAGCGGTACCCACCGACGTAGAAGCTAGGCAATAGCGCGTCGATGCTGGCGGTCACTCCCGGCATGCCCTTCACCGGCCGCCGCTCGCTCTCACCTACAACCACCCCCACCACTGTCACTGACGCCCGTCACACTCACTGACACCTGTCACGCTGACAGCTGACAGTTGCGTCACTCTGACAGGGCTGCGCGATTGCGAGAGCGGGTAATCGATAACATGTTCATTTGTAATCTAGTTTAAGTTTGTCTCACAATCGCACATTAGTCGAGTGACAACCCACCGTGACACTAAATCTACAAGATGACAGGTGATTACTGTTAACTGCCCATTTGCCGAACTGTTCAAAGTCATTGCATCTGGTCTTCATGCGAGAAGATCCTCAAAACGGAATGATTTTGGACAGTCACAAGCTGTTAAATATCAAATCGGAAATTTTGTATCCTAGCTTTTTGACAGACTTTTAAAATGAAAACAATTCCGATTTGACGTTTAATTATGTATTAGTATGCCCCTTCATGCTAAGCGCAATGTACGCGAACTAAACGAGTGACCAATCAATAATTTAAAAACTAAAATTATAAACGTGCAACTATGTGCAGATGAGCGAGGTGCGAGTCGACTCTGTGAGGTCCATAACTTAGTACTCGCACTATAGTTAACTATATGCAATGAGCGAGGTGCGAGTCGACTCTGAGAGGTCCATAACTTAGTACTCGCACTATAGTTAACTATATGCAATGAGCGAGGTGCGAGTCGACTCTGAGAGGTCCATAACTTAGTACTCGCACTATAGTTAACTATATGCAATGAGCGAGGTGCGAGTCGACTCTGAGAGGTCCATAACTTAGTACTCGCACTATAGTTAACTATATGCAATGAGCGAGGTGCGAGTCGACTCTGAGAGGTCCATAACTTAGTACTCGCACTATAGTTAACTATATGCAATGAGCGAGGTGCGAGTCGACTCTGAGAGGTCCATAACTTAGTACTCGCACTATAGTTAACTATATGCAATGAGCGAGGTGCGAGTCGACTCTGAGAGGTCCATAACTTAGTACTCGCACTATAGTTAACTATATGCAATGAGCGAGGTGCGAGTCGACTCTGAGAGGTCCATAACTTAGTACTCGCACTATAGTTAACTATATGCAATGAGCGAGGTGCGAGTCGACTCTGAGAGGTCCATAACTTAGTACTCGCACTATAGTTAACTATATGCAATGAGCGAGGTGCGAGTCGACTCTGAGAGGTCCATAACTTAGTACTCGCACTATAGTTAACTATATGCAATGAGCGAGGTGCGAGTCGACTCTGAGAGGTCCATAACTTAGTACTCGCACTATAGTTAACTATATGCAATGAGCGAGGTGCGAGTCGACTCTGAGAGGTCCATAACTTAGTAGTCGCACTATAGTTAACTATATGCAATGAGCGAGGTGCGAGTCGACTCTGTGAGGTCCATAACTTAGTACTCGCACTATAGTTAACTATATGCAATGAGCGAGGTGCGAGTCGACTCTGAGAGGTCCATAACTTAGTACTCGCACTATAGTTAACTATATGCAATGAGCGAGGTGCGAGTCGACTCTGAGAGGTCCATAACTTAGTACTCGCACTATAGTTAACTATATGCAATGAGCGAGGTGCGAGTCGACTCTGAGAGGTCCATAACTTAGTACTCGCACTATAGTTAACTTTATAACTACGAGCCAAAAACAACAAAAATATAATAATTATAAGATGAAATAAACAGTCTGGGAGAGGGACAGAGTTGTACAAGAAAGCGAGAAACAAAGCAGTTCATCTCACTTACTTGAACAGCTTCAAATGTTCTTCCCCAAACTATGCTTAATGCTGTGCAGATTTTCTTTAAAATAATTTAAATTTAATGTAATAAAATTAAGATTTATCATTAATGCGGAGCTCCCGAATACTTGCACCCGAAGTACGGCGACAGGGACAACCACCCGTCACACTGACACGTAATAACAGAGTGTCGGAGAAACGTGCGTTTCACACCTCATGAAACATTTGTGACACCCCCTGCATGTCATGATGATGTACATATAAGTTTTATTACTGTAACTCAGTCCTGTGACACACACAACTTGTAAATAGACAATAGTTTTTTTGTTTGCTGATTCTGGGTATACCGTGTGTATAGACTTGAAGTTCTTTTAGTTATGGACCTCTAAAGAGTCAAAGACGTGTGAGAAAAGAAGCGAAAACAATTAAGTCAGACCTGTTTGTGAAAGTACCAACTTTAAACTGTTACAAAAGCTTTAGTTGCCAGCCTCATTACACTCAGGTTGGAATGGTACAATATCTATAAATACAGTTCCCTGTAGACACATTATAGGTTTTATTATTTGATACTTTCTTTTGGCTGTAACCCCTTATTATAGAAAGTTATAATTTTATTGGGATGGTGATTTATCTGAGGATTAAATGTACTAGTAATATATTTGTGTAAATAACTATAATTTATTTAGTACCTACATC
Organism: Ypsolopha sequella; assembly: GCA_934047225.1. Classification (NCBI taxonomy): domain Eukaryota; kingdom Metazoa; phylum Arthropoda; class Insecta; order Lepidoptera; family Ypsolophidae; genus Ypsolopha; species Ypsolopha sequella. The sequence continues at coordinate 952,837 of OW204002.1, read as the reverse complement.
ATGCAGAAGCAAATATTTCACCAGCAAATAATAAATAGTATGATTGAGATAATATAATATGACATAATGTGTTACATGTTTATGTGTAAGCAAAAAATATATAAAAAATAAATTTACCAAAATATGGATGATGTGGTGTGCAAATAAAGTATAAATTTAAAATTATCATGATTACATAAAAGTAATAATTAACAGTTTGATAAATAATTGGAATATAAATCATAATCAGATTCCAATAACACGTTTACAAATACCGATGTATGTAATAAATAGGTAAATGAAATTATAAAAGGTAAGCGGACAATATCTTATTAAATTATTTTTCGTTCTTCAATTTTTTTTTAAATATCCATGTGACATTTTGTAATGTCAGCTCTATATTCTCATTTAACATCAATTTATATTGTGATTTTTTTTTCACATTGGCAGCCAACGCGATGTTTCACTCCACCTTCACCAAGAACTTTCAAGACATTAAATTCCTTTAATTCCTTGACAATCTGTTTTTTTTTTCCAATATTAGAAGTGGGAATATGTTTTTCGTCGACACCAGAATTGGGATCATGTTTTTGTTTGACATCAGAAGTGGGATCGCGCGTATTCCTTACTGACGCACCTGTAACCTACACTACACCTACCTGTGTGCTCGCCGTTCTTAGCGGGTGCGGGGGTGTGGGGCGCGGTGTCGCCGGGCGCGGGGGGGTCCTCCATGTCGACGTCGGTAGTGACGTCACCGGACCCGTCCGCGCCGTTCATACTCGATCCGTTCTTCTCTGTGATTGGCTGATCGCTCGGCTCGGATACGCCTAGAATCGAGTTTGGAACGTGGTTTTAGCTTTGAGAATTTGCCGTCGGAGTACAGATCACTATTGATCAAGTTGGTTCAGAAGAGTATCCGACTGAAATTGGCTATATAAAAATTCTGATGAATGTGATCTGTTTGATCAAAAGCGAAATAAAGCCAGAGAGAACTTGTTTAGTGTTTGTTACATTTTGCAGCATGGCTGTCTTAAGCTTATTCATGTTTATTTAAGATGATACATCAAGGTATTTACAAAATTATTAATAAAAAATGATTATGTAATAGTTTTAATGGTGATCCACACTGCCAAATCATCCCTGTAGATGGCGCATTGTCGATCTGGCCGTGAAACTGTAATTTCAGTACATTGTTATGGTTTTTATGTAGCTTTTGTGTTTTCGATTAATTTCTTGGCATTATGCCTTTGTGTGTCATACCAGGTTGCTTTAATAATGGTGTTAATTTATTCCCGGTTATTAAAAATGAATTACATAAAAACAATAACATATGTATAACATATTGGAACATAGGTGATAAATGGAAGTAAAAAAATGCGAGATATTGGAGAAAAACAGTAGGAAAACCAGAACGCACACAACAACAAAGTTTGACATAACCGGACCGTAGTATTTATTGGCCGGACCTATGCTAGCGACATCTGTAATTAACTTTTCCTATGGATCCTCATTGAACGAATAATATATCCGACCGCCAGTTTAATTTGTTAATTTTACATATACTAACGCCTGTCTCCCAGAGGGGTAGAAGAAAGAGACTACAGATCTCCATATATTACGATCCTGACACATCTGTTACGCCACTTCCACATTCATCAATCTAATCATACAAGCTCTTCTATTCCGGTTACTTTTGACTTGGCCCTTCTCCACCTTGTCGCCAATTGCGTTGCGCACTATATATTTATTACGTCATTATTTTGACATTTATTCTCTGTCATATTTTGTTTTATTTCATACACTTAGCTCCTGTAGATAAATTCAACGAAGTGCACTCAAAATTTAAATGATTATGTTTTCGCAGTTCCCTCCAGAACTCTGTATTTTCGTAAATAAAAACTATCCTATGCAATTATTCTCCGCACAACAGTCAACTTTAGCTCTATAACAAAGTACCCTATATCTATACTGGTGGACATAAAAATCGACTCAAGCATTGTTGTCCTACATTCAAGGGAATAACTAATCATATAAACATAAACATATGAAATATATATATCATTTTAAAGGTATAGGCATCCACCTTTGAATAAATGCATTTTGGTTTAAAAGTATTCGCTATACAGGACGTGAAATTCATTTAATTAATTAAAAACTTATTACGTCAATTAAGAACCGGCTGCAAGCAGTTATAAGGGCTAGAGGGGGGAACACGAAGTACTAATGTTAAACTTAATTAATGAATAAATGAATGATTTTGTAAAAGAAGGTTTTTTGTTTAAATTTTTCGCTATTTGATTATTTCAATATTTATTAATTCATCACTTTAAAAAAAAATTACAGCCTGGATAGCAAATACTTTAAGACAAAAATGCATTTAATCAAAGGTGGAGGCCTATACCTTTAAAATTATATGTTATATATTTCATATGTTTATGTTTGTATGATTGGGTTATTTCCTTAAATGTAGAACAACAATGCTTGAGTCGATTTTTATGTCCACCAGTGTATAATCAGCTTTTTATTTATAATTACACAATATAACTTAAAATATATACAATAAATAAAAGAAAATTTAAAAACTTGAAATATATTTCGGCCCTTAGTGGGCCGTCATCAGTCAAGTATATATTGACTAATGACGGCCCACTAAGGGCCAAAATATATTTCAAGTTTTTAAATTTTCTTTTATTTATTGTATATATTTAAAGTTATAGTAAAGCCGATTCTGAAGGCTTTAACTTTAGTTTTAGTGCTGTCAATACTTAAATTTTTCCAAAGTAATTTAGTTTCTGTTCTTCACAATTATGAACTATTTTGCAACGATGAAAATTTAGTTTTGACAGTACTAAAACTAAAGTTAAAGCCTTCAGAATCGGCTACATTGTGTAATTATAAATAAAAAGCAAATTGAGGCACATCTATAATCAAGTATAGTACGCGACAGGGTGGTAGTGCGGGCGAGTACGTCAGTATGTAATCGCCTGCACTACCCCCCCCCCCCCCTCCTCGCGTATTACAGGTATTCTTCTTCTGTTTCCGCAGGAAATATGCATTTTCAGCAATAAAAAGCGTTTCAAAAGCTGTTTTCCGCACTATTTTTAACTTCAGGTCTATACTGGTGTATATACTACATTCTTCATCAAACCAATTTTCGTTTTCACAGATCCTCGAGAACAATGCATTTTTTGGATAAAAGGTATCCTATGTTGTTTTCCGCTCTTTACTTTAGCTCTATGACAAATATTAGCGAAATCGGTACAGTATTTTCTGCGTGAACAAACAGATAGACCCGGATTTATAATATTCCACTAGTGATAGGGATGGTTATCCAACATTCAGAGGCGTGCCATGAGTCGTTGAACGTGTGCAGCACTCACCGTTGGTGTGCGCAACGTCCTGTCCGTTGCAGGTGCGGCTGGTGTGCGAGATGACGGACGTCGCCACGCCGTTACTGGACAGGGACTTGTCGCCGCCGCACACTTGTGGACACACCTGCCACACACAACACTACATATATATCTATGTAAACAATACCCGTCAGGCTGGACCTACGAATGTGACATGTTGTACGACGTAGTCATCCGCAAAGAAGGAATTTTAGTAAATCCGTACTCGATCGAGAGAAATGGTGTACACGCGAGCAACGCAAAGGGACATGTAGGTACATGTCTTCTTGGGTGCCAACTGTACTGTCAAACACTCATGTAACGAGTTTTTAACCAGAAGTTTTACGCTAATAACGAAATGAGATATTTCCGGGGAGTTTATCCATAAATAAATGCCACAACATGAAGTCCAAGATGCCCAAAGGTGTTACCTACGTTTCACCGACGATAATTACGGGTGATGAGTGGGCCGGCGGGCTTTTCTTCGATGGTACATTTTTAAAGTCTTCCTTTGTTCAAATAATTATTTATAATTCTGTCGCAGCTATGGATGAAAGAGCGAATTTCTCCTACTACAGGTGAAAACTTAAAAGGAGAATTCGGCAACAAAAAATGATTTTAATTTTGATTTTTTAATTTTTGTATTACTTCCCAGCGTGATGGGTGGTGAGCACAAGCATGTACCCACAACTTAACGTGCCTATCGAAGTACGACAACCGACCACAAATGTGCCCTGCAGAATTTGAACGGCTCCAGATTAGTAAGTATATATAGCCACGCATAAAGTTATTTATATACAAGGTGACGTTTTGATCATCGTCCAAATTCATACTGGAGGCTTGGTAAGTCATAAGCATCATGAGTTGATAACAATTTTTGTGAAATTCGTAAAATGAAATTTCGACTTCCCATAGTAATTTTATGAATTTTACAAAAATCATTATTGGTTCATGATGCTGATCACTTACCAAGGCTTACGTATGAATTTGGACGATGTTCACAAATTCACCTTGTATGTAGAAATACCTATTATCAGTATTTCAGTATGTAGTTAGTTAAGTTTTGTAGTTAAGTTTTGTAGTTAAAGTACACATATGGTTACCGATTTTTTTTAAGCACTCTCATGCTCATTCGGTTTGCTATGAAAAATCTCTTAAGAGAGATAAACTCGGCGATGTACTAAAATTTATACAGTCAAAGTTTATATTACCTTTGTTTTGTACAATAAAGAATAACAATTTACCTTCACCATGTTCAAGAAGTCGTGTCCAGTCCACAGTCCATACCAATATAAGATTTTGATTGAATCGTTTATTATGACGTTATGATGAATCAAAACGAGATACTACCGATCCACAATTAAGGGGCTCCACAATGCTAAACATCAGTTTTGTATTGGATTCAGTTCCGTCAATGTAGATGGTAAAAATTTGAAAAAAATATGACGTGTTTTTTGACTCAAGAAAATTATTAGTTACACTTTATAAATAAACATACTTTCAATATTCTTTTAATTATATTACTTTTATAAAAGCATGAATTTTACGAATAAAGCCATTCAGTTTCCATATTTTAAACCCGATTGAAAGGAAACCAACACACGCAGATACTAACTAGAAAAAACCATCTTTATTACATAAAGAAATTATATTTAACGTCCTAATGTGGCCACGATTTCAAAATAACTGAAGTTTTGCGTGCTCAGCATCTGATTAGAGCAGGATAGACAGTTAAAACATAAAAGCGTTAGAGCAGGACTGAATTTTAGGATTTTGCAGCCCCTTAACAGCGATATACGAGGGGAGGCTGAAAAGTAACCTACCTAACTATGAAAGAAAAGACGTAACTGGATAGTTTTTTTTTATTTTTCTATATAGTCCTTTGCTAGTAAAATGCACTTATTAAATTTTTCAAATATTGAATTTAAGCCATTAAAAAAAAAAACGGTTTGTCGTCAAAATACTCAGAAACCGCTGCCTTCATTTCGTCATCGGTCATAAATCTTCGTCGCCTGAGGTCTTTCTTGAGAAGTCTAAACAGAAAATAGTCACAGGGGGCTAGATCTGGACTATAAGGGGGGTGGTCAATGGTTTCGAAGCCATTGTCTTTAATTGCTAGCTTTGTTGTGCGTGCGGTATGCACTGGTGCGTTATCGTGCAAAATCAGAATTCCTTTGCTTAGTTTACCTCGCCGTTTTTCTTTTATTGTCTCTCTTAGTTGATATAATAAGTTTGAGTAATAATCAGCATTCATTGTAGTTTTTTTCGGTAAATAATCTATGAGCAAAATCCCTTCTGTGTCCCAAAAGATTGTAGTCATAAGTTTACCGGCCGATGGACAGACCTTAAATTTCCGAGGCGGCAATTTAAGGTCTATAAAACGTTGTTTCGGCCGGAGTGTAAACACGATCGTTATAAAAGATGTTTCACCTCGGAGTCAGAGCCATTGACCATCTCAACGAACTGCCGACAGTGCAGCAGGAACAGCAGCTCCTGGTCTCTGTCGAGCAGGCCCGGGTACAGACGGCGTGTCAGCTCGATCGCCTCGCCGATACGACCCGATAACACCAGCTTTGATATTCCTGGAAATATAGTTTCATCGTCAGGTGGGGTTACACGAGCCGACTGAGTCTGTTAACGGAACTGGCTGAGGGTTGAACGGTCTGGTTGCAAGAGAGGAGTCTCCCCTCATGACGTAAACTGAGATACAACCACTGATCACCACAAGTACAGAGCCACAAACTTATCTGTTCCGGCGGCGAAGACTGTCACACAGTAAATATAGAAGCCATTTTAGTTTGGCCGACCGGAACAGATAAGTTTGTGGCTCTGTACACGCGGCGGATTCTGGACAGTTACACCTCAACGAATTGATAGATCCTTTCATCGCAACTGGTGGTAGACTTCGCCCGTGTCTTGCCGTGACGTCATGTTACACCCGGTTGTGTAGTGTCAGTCAGACAAACTGATCGGCTCGCCTGCTCTCTCTCTCTCTCTCTCTCATCGATCGCTCTCATCAGACGCAGCAGCAGACGCTCGCCAATTGAGGATAATAAAAAGGTGCAATGTATATACTTTGTCTATTCTTGATGCTGGTGATGTCCTCCTCGATGGGCATGGAGGTGGCTCGCGAGAACGCCTGCGCGGTGCTGCAGTAGCCGTGGTGCACCAGGTACGTCGACACCATCCTACAACATGCACCCAAGGCTCTGTTAACTGAGTGGTTAAGGGATTACGAGTGCTCACTGAAAATCATCACGTTACATCAACGCTGCTTCAACTGAGTCGAGATGTTTTTAGTGCAGTTTGTTTACTTAAATAATACGCTGACATAAAGGGGTCACTGACTCTTGCCGAAAGCCCGCATCAGCTACTTCAATGACACAACGTGTGGTGTACTGACGTGTGGTGTACTGACGTGTGGTGTACTGACGTGTGGTGTACTGACGTGTGGTGTACTGACGTGTGGTGTACTGACGTGTGGTGTATTGACGTGTAGTGTACTGATGGTGTAATTAACAAAAAATCGGTCATCACCCTAATGTCTATGCACTATCCAAAAATAACAACTCCAAAAAAAAAGCTTCATAATGTCAATTCTATTGATAAAGTATGTATCGAACACGAAGGGCGCTTGACCCAAGTAGTATAACTACAACAGCAGCTTCACCTGTGCAACACGTGCTGCCACTGCCCTCTGTCGGCCGGTAACGGTAACTCGTCTATAGCGGTCCGCGTGCGCGCGCGTAGCTCGCGCAGCATGTCCTCTATATCGAACACGAAGGGCGCTTGACCGAAGTTCGCGTCGACTACTTCACCCGGCGTCTGCAGCCCCACTGTCGGGTATAGGTTCGGCTGGAAATATAGAAATATATGTTTCAACCATCGCATCAATACCAACAATAGTTATTTGTATTACAAGGGGCCCAAGAGTAGTATTTTGGGCGTCGATGGCGTTATTTTGAATTCAGAGCGAAGCGAAGGATCCTATAGTAGAATACTGAGCGTAGCGAGGATATCAATATACGCAGCCAGAGAACAAAATATTACTCAGGCCCGAGTGATACACACTATTTTTCATCACTACCTATGAGAAAAAGAAAAAGCTACGAGTACCTGGTCCATCCATCAGCCTAGTTCGTCCACTGCTGGACATAAGCATTTCCAGGACTTTGCCACTCCCCGGTGGTCATCCTGGAAGAATTTCCCATACTCACACATGCTGGGCAGGCAGGTTGGTGAGCGCGGTGCCGGAACCCTCGCACCAGTGACGCCGCTGCCCATCACCAGTCTGTTCCATATAAGGCCCGGCTATTAGGGATGGATATACCGCCATCCATCGGTCCCAGGCATGGTGGGCCTCCTGGTTTTTTGCCTGTGAGCTGTCCTCTTACGCTTCCCCGAATTACTTCGAGGGGGTCTCCAAGTAACCGAGTACCTGGTATTTCGTGGTAATAATTGTTGCACCACATTAGCATCTTTACTATGTTTTCAGGAGTTAATATATCACTCGAACTCATTTTTAATTACTATTTGCAATAACTTAGCGAACATATGAGCGTGATAATGTCTGAGGAAAAAGAAATGTAAAGAAATAAGAATACACATATAGTTTTTTTTTTCAGCACGCTTTGCTGCCAAAGCCTAACCGGCCAGTAACTTCTTCATAAATTACCTATGCGTTCGACCTCTTTGAATAAATGATGCTAATCTATCAGAAGTACGAACGCGGACCAATCAGAAGAGTAAAATTGACTCCATCCCATGGGAGTAAAATTGACTTTGGCTCCCGCGATTCTAAGTTAGAATCCTGAGCGTGGTGAGGGATTCAAAGGCACAAGAAACAGAATAAATTTGCTCTTGTGTGACACATACAACTTTTCACCTCACTAGCGAGAAAACACAGATGTAAAGACACCATCTTTTCGAACCAACTTATAAGAATTCAATGGTTTTTTTTCTTTAAGCAATACACCATATAAAAATATTGCAAATAAAATAAAATGTAAGGAATGTTAATTGAATCCCAAAAGCCGCGTAAAATCGGAAAATCTTTGATAAACCGATCGAAAACGCAAAACATAACCATCACGCGGGAGTTTTACTCTATCTATCCGTTTCTGGATTCCATACACATTGGGAGGCCATACACAGGATTTCAAGAAGTTTACCTTGTCTATGGTATCCGACAAGTTGTGGGGCTGTGTATAGCCTCCCAAAGTGTATGGAATACATATAGAGTGAAAGAGATAGCCGCCATGCTTATGTTTGCTGTCTCTCTTTCTCTTGAGCAAAGGATATGGAGTTTTCGAACAGTTCGCAGTGTTTTTAATTTGAAACACTTTTCTTCACTGTTTTTAAGTAACAAAGGCGCGTTTTTCGAGCTAGTGAGGTGAAAAATATGTTTCAACCATCGCATCAATACCAACAAAATGTTCACAGAGGAGCACAATTTAATCTGACCAAATGATCATGTGTACGCATAAAAAAGTAAAGCAAGAGCAAGAGGATTTTGTAAACATAGAAATGGTGGAAGGAGGCCTTCATCCAGCTTCAGTCATAAGTTGGTGCGGAGTATCGTACTAAGTGATTACTGAGCATCATTTTTGTGAACGTAAAGTAAAAACACGACCTGCCAACTATCAGAGCGATACGTTGGTAAAAGTTATTAAGTTGCTAAGTGATGCTCTGTTTGGGGAAAACATTGTATATATTTCGACGGGAGTCAGCACCCGCACATAAAGCTAAGATGACCCAACGCCAGCTAGAGATGAATTTACCGGAGTGCATTGCGTGCGAAGGTTGGCTTTCTGGAAATCCCGTCCTTAATTCATTGGATAACCAATTGTGGAACGTCTTAGAGGAAAAGGCTTGTTGTTATCCTCACTGCAACATTCACAGTTTAAAGGCTAAATAAAAGCAACCCTATAACCATATTATTTATGCTTGTTCAAATTGTTTGTTCAAATAGTTTACACACTTTGATACGCAGACATACAGAGGCCACTAACTCGTGCCGATGCCGACGTCGGCTGCTTCAAAAGAACATCTGCACACCCGACGACGTTCATATGCCAGTTTTCTTTTTGTTTATTCGTAATGAGTCGTTCTCCAGGCTAGGTTCTATAACATTTTCATTCAAAATGGTACTTCGCGCTTATTTATTTCGTGCATTTTCTAAAATAGCGGGCGCGTGTAGTGCAAACTATTTGGGCAAATAAAATGTAGTATTTTAAGTGGGACAGAATGTATGGCAGCACTACGTACAAGAAAGAAAAAAGAACAAAGGAAGTTTTGTAGAAGCTTTGTTAGAATGATCAGTACCCACCGGTAAGCCTCTGAAAGCGATTCCTAAATGGTGTCCGTTCTTGGTGTAGAAGCACGTGTTGTCGATGAGGTTGACACCGCAGCCGATGACGTCACCGGTGGTGAAGGTCGGGCCGTACGGCTGGCCGGTACCGGACGAACAGAAGGAGTGTCCGTCGTCGCCATGGTAACCGTACGAGTGCTTATCCCAACCTGGAATGTACCAGTCCCGGTCAAGAGTGGCATTTATTGTGAATCATTGCAATACATGGCAAGTGTTATCTAAATATTGTCAGCTGTTAACTATGTTCAGTCACATACCTATGACACTGCTGTATTGAAATGCAGAAAGAAAGTAAGCCAAAGAAAAATGTAGCCGCTGGCTACAGGATGCAGGGCTGATGGAATTTGAGTGGGAGAGCAGACAGGATAAGAAAAAGATTGTGGGTAAACTGACCTTTGTTGGAATGTTGTTCTCGATGGGCCGACAGGAGATGCGGTGACGTGCTGAGCCTTCTTGTTGGCTAGTTGAGCTGGCGTCTGTGCAGGGATGTATTGAATGTCCTGGTTTGAGTGATGTACACAGCACTTGTATTAACACTACACTTTAGGTACGCGATATTGTTTGTGCTGACGCGAATGTCTATTGTTAAGAGCTGTCGGCTGCGCGGGCGCGCGCGCGCGTGCGCCTAGAGAGGCTCGTCGATCCGAACAGACCGAACGAGCGCCCGCGCGCGCCTCGACCGGCGCGCGGCGGGGGGGGGGTCATCCCCGCCTGCGGGTGCGAATCATGCGTCACGGTCTAGCGTGAACATCCTGGGGGGGCCGGGGCTGCGGCTCCATGGGCTGTGTCCAGATCCACAACCTGGACCACTCCATCCCTGCCAGGCATTGTGCGGAGAATTCTCCCCAACTTCCATTGGAGCGGAGGCAAGTCATCCTCTTTGATGAGGACCAGTTCACCCACTTGAGGAGGGGAGGAAGGGGAGAGCTGATTGGGGCGGGTTTGCAGGGTATGGAGGTAGGATCTGGACCAGAGAATCCAAAAGCGCTGAGAGAGCGCTTGAATGAGCTGAAAGCGCCTAAGAACAGATATGGGTCCGTCGTAAAAAGACTGCTCAGGTAGAGCGGTGAGCGGACGACCAACAATGAAATGTCCGGCCGTGAGAGGGTCAAAGTCCGTAGGATCGGATAAAATCGGGCAGAAGGGTCTTGAGTTGAGTATTATTTCGTGCAGAGCGCCGAACCAAGTTATGTGCTGATTCGCGAGCTGGTGAGTGATTGCATCATTGTTTGACCCGAGGAAGTTCTGAACTTCAATGAGTTGATCCCTAGCACCTACACAGCTTGTGCCGACTCTGAGCGAATGAGAACTAGAGTACCGCGACGTGAGATAAAACCTAACAGGGCTCGTGCTGAGTGAAATTGACCATGTACGTCTGCTATTATTGGTGTGTTAGTGACGTTCACTACACGTTGTGCGGAGTTACAAGAATTCTCTGTTGGAGCTGGAGTCATTGAGTGAAAATGAACTGAGTGTGTATGTGATGAGTGTGTGTGTGATGACTGAGTGCTGGTTTCATTGAGTGAAAAATGAGCTGAATGTGTATCTGATGAGTGAATGTGTGAGTGAAAATGAGCTGAGTGTGTCTATATGTGCTGATTGAATGTGTGAGTGAAAATGAGCTGAGTGTGTATGTGCTGATTGAATGTGTGAGTGAAAATGAGTTGAGTGTGTATGTGCTGATTGAATGTGTGATGAGTGTGACTATATGTGAAAATGAGTTATTAAAAACTTGAGCGCTACCAACTCCAACGTGCGGATAGCTTGTAACTTGCGCGGGCCGAAAAAAAAAACAAAGACTATGTTCAAACGGAACACGGAAAATAAACACGACAGAAAAAAAAAAAAAAATTTTTTAAAAAACAACCTGTATATGAGCCGATACACCAACTTGGAACACCCTATATGTGTACCACAAACAACAAGATCAGAGATGAGAAGAGAAAAAAAAAATTGTTTACTATATTTGTGCTATACCCGGGTAAAAAAAGCAGACAATAACACAAATAAACGGTCCGGCAATATATTACTGCGACGTGAGATTACCGCAACACAAAAATATCGAAAAGGGCTGATGAACCTGTTCACTTTTATGTTATTTGCCTTGAAATCACGTGCCGACAATACGCGTTGGCTCTTGTTTACACGAATGTACCTTTACAACAACAACATCAGTCGTCGAAAATTCTATTTATAGAATAAAATATCTACCTACTGCTTTGAGAGCGAAAACAAACAAAGAATGTGTTTACCTGGCAGGATCTAAATGAGCGGACAATCATATGATGCAGATCAAGCTTTGGTAACGTAATAATTCGTAAACGTAAACGTTCGTTACGTAATAACTTATGTATACGTGGGTTTTACGTATGTGCACGAAATAAAGCAAATACTCGCACCGAAAAAATATCTCGCAAAATCTCGTAAAATTTGGGTTTAATAAAGAAGTATAGTGGACTGTAATAAACAATTGGGCTGAATGAATATACTTATGTTATCTGAGCCGAATAATAATTACAACCGCGATGAAAATGAGTTATTCTGTAAAGGGGCGTGGGGGGGTCGGTTCTAACCGATAAATGGAATGTTCCAGGCGGCGGTTCTAATTATCTACCCGCGATAGGTATTCGAAACCACAAAATATTTTTTGCCGGGAAAGGGGGCAAAATATGTAACCGGGTGAAAATGGACTGTAGTAAATCGACGGGGGCTGGTTCAAAACAAAGTTATGGGCCGGCGGGGGATAGTCGGGGGGTGATATAAACCAAAAATTTTCCTGGATTGAAAATGGACTGTAATAAATCGACGGGGGCTGGTTCAGTAGCGGTTTGAAGGGCCAAAATTGTGAAAATGGACTGTAAGGACCAGAATTCGATCCGGCTCGAAGGACCAAAATGTAGCCGCTGGCTACAGGATGCAGGGCTGATGGAATTTGAGTGGGAGAGCAGACAGGATAAGAAAAAGATTGTGGGTAAACTGACCTTTGTTGGAATGTTGTTCTCGATGGGCCGACAGGAGATGCGGTGACGTGCTGAGCCTTCTTGTTGGCTAGTTGAGCTGGCGTCTGTGCAGGGATGTATTGAATGTCCTGGTTTGAGTGATGTACACAGCACTTGTATTAACACTACACTTTAGGTACGCGATATTGTTTGTGCTGACGCGAATGTCTATTGTTAAGAGCTGTCGGCTGCGCGGGCGCGCGCGCGCGTGCGCCTAGAGAGGCTCGTCGATCCGAACAGACCGAACGAGCGCCCGCGCGCGCCTCGACCGGCGCGCGGCGGGGGGGGGGTCATCCCCGCCTGCGGGTGCGAATCATGCGTCACGGTCTAGCGTGAACAAAAAGATTTCTGACCTCAGACACGAACCCAAAATCTCCCTATTGATAGGCAATTTATATAACCATTGAGATACAGATGTCTTCTATGATTAATTTTGTGACAGGAACACTGGTGCGAAGTCAAGCGACCCTTTTTAAACCCGTTTTATACTCATTATCAGATCGCAATAATTCTTAGATGAAGGTTCCTTCTGTTCTATTCCCATGTATTTGGGAGATAATTTTTGTAACCTAGTAGACGAATATACCGAAAAATCACTTGTCATCATTACTCATCACCATCAGACTTGTCCAGTAATGAAGTAGGCACACCCAAACAATACAATAAAGGTTATATTCGTACATAACAACCTGCTCCCTGCTGAGAGACCGACATTCTTCATTATGTTAGAGTACGACGTTATCTCACATGTATGTGTCGCGAGCGGCTCGACATCACTTGGTGTCATGCGCCTTCGGACAAGTTACCTTCGCTGAAAAAAATATCTAGAAAGCATAATGGAACTTATCTTTTGATATTGGAAATATCTTACATACATTAATTTAAAAAAATGCAGCGGCATGACCATGACTCGAGCGTTGCTGCAGAAAAAGAAAAGGTGTCGGCAAGACGGGCATTAATTAATTATATGGTCATGAGAAGTAGCACCGGGAGATCATGCGTTCGTCCTTCACAGACTTCTGTAGATTTTGCCAAAATTCGTCCCGGCACAGACTTATTCATGCCTTCCACTTCCTGGGCGAGTGTGCTTCATTTTAGTTTCCATCGGGCGGGACAGTAGCCAAGGGTAAGCCCAGTGTTTTTTTATTTTTTTTATTAATATTGTTGCAAGAATAAAGAGAAAGAGGCAAGGAATATACAAGTCATACCATAAACAAGCAAAGAGTAACGTCGATACGTCCCTTGACCCTGAAACAACAAGCTAGCAGACGTACCAGCCCACCACGATAACGAGACACCTGTGTACGTATCAGGGTACAAGGGTAGGTGTCTCGTTACCGTGGCAACTAGTTATACAAATCTGCTGACCGTGCTGACCTGGCAGTCGGTTCATGTTGACCCCGTGCGCCGACAGTCCGATGCCCATGTATCCGTCGCGGCCCTTGGACACGATCCGCACCTCGAAGTAGTAGAGGCCGCAGGCGGCCGGGATGGGATGCGTCGCTCGCACTGACGCCGCGTCCTTGTGGGTCTTGCCGTGACCTGGGGACCAACAGATCGTCAGCTTACTACTCATCTGGGACGGGGAGCCCGTTCACATCTAGCTTTTGAGGGCTCAGACACATCTATAAACACAATTTTAGTATTAAAAGTGATGTGGAATTTTGCTCTTAATTGGATTTAGATGTTTGACATTTTTTCTACATATGGGCCGTTATGTTGTGTCACAAAATCGGCAATTTAGGTAAGTACATATTTAAATTATTTATTATTCGCTCATCTATAGGATTTACCTCTTTCTTTTAAAGTTCAAGTTTAACTTTACTAACTTATGGAACGATGTAATCCAATAAAACAAAATGTATAGGTCTGATTCGAGCACATCTAGTGAAGTGCGGATAGGCAGAAATAAGATAGAACAAATACCTCATTAATGTTCAGCAAACCCCTAAGAAACGTGATCGAGCCTACCATAGAACGGCCCAGCCACGCAGTACATCGAAACAACAGTTTCCAACTCTATCTCGTAAAGATAAGGTTTACTTTGGTTCAGCAACCAAGGCAAAGTTCATAGTCCTGTTAACTTAATGTGACCTAATTGAGTTAGCCATTCTTTTAATTCTGAACACGTAGCAAGCAATACTCGTAGATTCACTTGCAGAAGACTGCTTGTTCGTTTGTCTGATGTGATCACAATACTACAATATCACTATTACGTCTTCATTTTGAAATAGTATATTCATTATTAACAAAATAATACGCTGATACAGTCAATAAAGATAATTATTAGCTTCAATCTATGATCCCGCGTTGCGACACGAATCCCCGAGGGATGTCAGAGGTGTTTGTCAGTGTGGACTGTGAAATGCAAGTTACCGTCTACACTCTTAGCGTTATGGGTGGTGGCTGGTGAGCCCTATCGCCGTACTTCGGGGACCTATTGGAACCACAGCTTAAGGTGCCGTCCGAAGCACGTAGACCGAACACGAATGTGCCCCGACGGGATGTGAAGCCGCGACGTGCGGATTAGTTGAGTACTCGATCTACAATATACCACAGAGGTTTACAACGTTACACGGTCGTTCGATCGAGCGAGCGGGACAAAAAGTTAAGGTGATGTACCGTCCGTTCAACTGTCCCCATTATTTCAGGCGGAACGACCCGCAATGCGAGAGGGACGGAGTCGGGAAAAATTGACAAAAAGTCGGTTTTAAATTAATACAAAATTATTTAAAATAGCTATGAAATTTTTATTAACCAGTAATTTAGGTATTTGTTAAAACCCATCTAAATAAATATTTTTGAAGTCTGTAGTCTGTATGCTATCACAATTTGTCAGAATATCAAAAAAAGTGTAAATTTAGACCTCACTTTAATAATTATTTCTATGGAGTGAAAGTCCTCCAATCGCGTTTCTGATAGTCCAAAAGCTAGAAAAAGGTCCCAAATTTTTTATACTAATTTATTTAACTTGGGACTTTTTATGGACAGCAGATTAATAAGTTCAAAAAGCGTCGATTTTGACGATATACCCCCTTAAGAGGCGTCATCACACCCAAACCTCCATACAAACGTTGTCACCACATTGTGGGGTGTCTATAGAATGTTATTATAGTATTTTAGGCTGAATCTATTAACATTATCTAGATCTGTGTTTAAGTCGAACTAAAAATCTTGAAATTTGAGTAATATCTTAACAACAAACTCCTAAAATAGTTTTTACCAAAAGTGTATCCGAATATGCTTTTTTACCAAAAATAATGTTTGAAAACGTCCACAATCTTGCCAAAATAATGTTTCTCCTGAAACAGATTTCAATGTTGAGTCCTACTCGCACTTGTCCAGTACAAATTTATATATTAATTACCATAACTCGTAATTTGTAACGTTGTCAACTGTCCGATAGACGCTGCTGCTCCAACTACTCAAACATTTCAATGTTGAGTCCTACTCGCACTTGTCCAGTACAAATTTATATATTAATTACCATAACTCGTAATTTGTAACGTTGTCAACTCTCCGATAGACGCTGCTGCTCCAACTACTCAAACATTCGGTACCAATAACAAGACATTCAAGGTAAAGCGAATCCCGCGCACGCTGCGCCGCCGCCCGCGCCGCTTGCCACGCGCCTCACGCCGCACGCCCCCACAAACACAACGTAAACGTTCAGTACACATCGTACACGACCGTGGGACGTCATTTCGTCATTCTATTTTCCAAATCCGACCGGATATTACACAAAAAAGCAGCAAAACTTTCAATAGATTCGGTTGCAATGACACGGATAGATTAATAAATCGTGTCAACCCAACAGACAATGCCAGCGGTAACCATAACCAGTTATCATCATTGTTACTTCTGTGGAGAGATTTATTTAATTAGGAGGTTCACTGCGCAGTTAAAGTCTGAAACAATAAAGACGTCATCGCCTCACCCACACAGACACGCGTCACGCGCGTGCGCATCGCGAACTGTACTCAACTAACGAACAAATAGCTGGCTCAAACGTTCACAATCACGCCTTCAACTACGCGCTCGCAACTCCACACAGTCTACTTGTTCAGCCAATTTGTGACTCTTTTTTAATGTTGGCCAAAGAATCAACGAAAGTATAGTTCACAGGCCTAGGTCAATATCGCTAGCATCTGCGTATGTGTGTGTGGGCGGAACGTTTCTCTCCGTGGGCGGTTCACTTGTGCACGATCACAATTCACAACACAACAGGTTAACGAACTGGCACATGTTTACACAATAGACACACATTAAAACAGATAAACTATTCACTCAGCCGTGTGACGATTTTTTTTTCCAAGTCACATTTTTACGTATTTATTTACATGTAAATCTAAAACGCTCGTCGTGCGCGCCTAGTTTTGGCCTGTACTGAAAGATTTTCGATTTCATACTTTACTCATTTTTAAAAGATATTTTTATATTTTTTTTTTCAGAGGATATATAAGCCATTTAACGACATAGTTTTCATTATTTTGGTATATAAATTAACAATTATTTTTTATGATTTTTTAAAGAATTGTCTGATGACCTTGTCACTTGAGAATTTTAGACATTATACTGATTGTGATGTGTGATTGCTTACAAAAAAAAGCGGTCTGTCTCTATCTGTCTACTCATCTGTCTTTTAACTGTCAAATTAGTCTGAAGCAAATTATTATAAATTTATCTTAATAGCAAAGAACACATTTTAAAACAGCCATTACTCAAGTGACGTCACACGAGGGCTAATGGAATGAAATAAACCTAAATCTCGAAATGGTTTTCGAATTAACATAATTAACCTTAACATAATTTAATCTATGCCAGTTGTACGATCTGCTACATAAACACACAATTTCTACAGGTGGACAAAATACTCTAAATTCAATTTACACGGTTGAATGTTTCTTTTAATACTACGTTATAGAAAGAAATCTGACTTTTCCGAATTCTTGAAGGCAAATCATTTCATTTCCAGTGAGTAATTTCCCGGACATTAGCGAAGAGCATATTACAGCAACGACCAACTGTAAATATCCCACACACATCGATAATAATCCCTGCGATAAATAAACTAGGGGTCCCAAGGTCGGATCCATAATCTATGATCTACTACGGGGTACCCTGAACTAACTGTGAGCTTTATCGCTCCAAACATGCTCGTATCATTGTGTTGCTTTGTCCTGCCTGACCCCAACTCTCTCGGAGCAAAACTAGTTAACTGCGTAACCGCATTGCGTCAGGAGTGCGACGTATTTTTGTATCAGCTTACTGTCGCCGAGGACATGAAGTCTAGAACCGACGATACGACTCACATGGCACATTACCGCGAACATTGTCAGCAGACATATCATGACCTGAAACTACGTCCAGAAATAGGATTCCTCGTGTTTCTCATGCATGACTGACAGGAATACAAATTACAATAATGAATAAATGCTCATCTGATTTTAAAACCAAGCAATTTTTATCCAACAGAGGACCCGAAGTACTAGTGACCTAGTGAGTCGTAACAACTTAATATTTATTTTTATTTAAAGTGATTTCAGTGACTGACATAATCTTAACCCCAACAATCAGAGTTCACATTAATGGCCGCATATCCGTAATTATACATCCTGGAACACCACGCAGGGTCGAGGAGATAATGCGTGTATCCACAAGACGTCTCTCCCGAGGTTATTGCAGTTCGTCTGACATTGCCTGGCTCACTGTTGACCTGGCGTCGAGGTGAAAGGTTCCATGAGGTTCAGCCGTTATCAGTAACGGTGCCGTGGTACAGAGACATTGCGGAAGGTTCACTGTTCTTGGTCACTATCTCATATTCGAACAAGCGATGGCGGCCGTTAGTGAGCGGTGAGCGAGATCGTTGGCGATAAGTAATTGGGTAAAGATTATAAGGTTATTACAAATTAAACTCAATTTAAGCGGTTATTAATTAATTTTAACCTGACCTAGTTAAAGAATGCAGGAGCTTCTCATTGTTTACACATAAACTAAAAACATTTTTAATAAGCAAAGCTTACTTCACTGTGAGTGAGTTCCTTGATAAGTAAATACTATATATATTGATTTTTACCTGAATCTATTTGACATAATAATTTAATTTTGAATAATGTGACATACCTATTTGTAATTTGACATTTTTGTTTTATCATTATAAATAACAGTGTAATTGTAAAATACGTTAACCATTCTATTATTAATTTAAATTGTACTTACTTCAAAATGTACCATGATGTATCTATTGTATATTGACGATGTAATTTACTGAATAAATGAACATGAATAATATGAATATGATTTATGAGGAGATAACAATTTTCTGTAAAGACCCATCGAGAATAACTTCCTTTTGTTCGTTATATTGGTGGGATTTGAACTATCTCTTGTTTCTCAGCGACAAGCAACACTGAACCTCGAGGCAAAACAAAACTGTATACGACTAAAACTATAGTTCTATAGAGACTGACTACATATCAAAGAGTGGGTGTAAAGAGCCAACAGTAGTCACGTCAAGTATTCTACAAATGTCAAACAAGGGCTTGCAGTTTGGTCAACG
Source organism: Ypsolopha sequella (assembly GCA_934047225.1). Lineage (NCBI taxonomy): Eukaryota > Metazoa > Arthropoda > Insecta > Lepidoptera > Ypsolophidae > Ypsolopha > Ypsolopha sequella. Next base: position 933,541 of record OW204002.1, on the reverse strand, counting down.
TCCAATTTGACAAATGTGGACATGCGACGTGTTCATCCCAGCACAAAAAAGTGGAAAACCTGCGATCTGACTACTGGAGACACTCTAAAATTAATTATTAAAAAATTACTCGCGGAAAACACCATAACGTTGGAAGCTTTTGCATTTTGTATGTTCCATAGAGTATGAATAGACTTGAAAGTTAAACTATAGCAGGTGTAACAAGACTTATATCTTTAAATGCAACTACATTCTCTACCGATTATACTGAACAACTTTCTGATGGAAAAATAAACGAGCAAACGAAAAATAAACGAACAAACGAAAAAAAAGAATTAGGCCTGCTTTAAAAAAATGTACATTAGTTTTTTTAAGTTGGTATGGAGAGGAGAATAGGTTTATAAGAACAAGTAGTTCAGTGTGATCAGTACAGTATGTGGTTTAATTTAAGTAGCGATCTATTTATATTTACACAAGGTATAGGTAGATTTAGCTAATGAAAGAGAAGGGAGATAAGCAACCATGTTTTTAGAACCCACAGAGCGTGACACAAACAAAACAAAAAACCTCTTGGTCACGCAAGGTGCACAATTTATAGTTAACTAAAAAGCTACAAAAGTTTTCAGTAAAAATAAAACCCTAATTATCCCAAGAGACCCATTTTTAGCACAAGTTGAAACAAAGCCGTACATAAATAGCATAATAGGTCCCCTGTTCTGTTTTATGTTGTAGTTATCAGACTGAATTAATGATAGTTTGCAAAGCGTTCACATTAAAAATTCGTTTTCACAGACATATTATAATAGTGGTTGAAACATAAAAATAACTTTTTGCCGTAGCCTCCTTAGTGTCCCTCTGCAAGGTAAAAGCCTTGCTTTCCCAAATCCACACAAATGCAAAATGTAAAGTTTCTCGAAACCATCAGAAATGTGTGCAAGTTCAGGAATAGAATCGTCCCAATTTCAAGCTGGTATGAGTGTATGTCCGCGCATGGATCTGTCCAAAATTAGCAACAATCGTGGACCGTTGCCCTGATGCACTCACGCACACACCTGCCCTACGAATACATACGTACATTTAGTATTGTATGTACTACATAAGAGATTATTCCAGAGGCTGTTCAATAAATTCTGCTAATGCATGCATTGCATTTATTCTTGTCCCAGGGGCAAACGGAATAAAATGTCATCACGCCTACATTTTTTGTGAAGAAGTTTTGGGGTTACCTGCGACACTTGCACTCTATAAAAAACTACCTACATACTAATATTTTGCATAATTTAATAAACATTCAAACAAACTACTCGGTAAGGTTCTTAGGGATAATAATTAGTAGAGTAGTAATAAGTTATACAACTTGTATAACTCATTCCTCTACCTACTTCGGCGGTTCAGGTTCATTGTGTAAATTTGTGTAGAGAGAATGGATGAAGGAGGATTGTATTCTTTGTGGAAGAAACGAAACAGTTGTGTCAGGATGAAGATCTGTTGACTTTAGCTATATCTCTATGTCTATGGGAGACAGACAGGTGTTATAATATGCATCATGATGATTTAAAACGAAATTTAATGTTACCACAATAAATAATAATAAATACAACAGAGGCTTTTGTATTTCAAATACTAGAACTTACACCCAGAAATTGAAACAGAAAAAAATATACGACAAAGTTATTAGATAGATAGGGACACACGACAAATGAATGAACATCGGTGTTCGGTATTTATAAACGGTTCAACAATAGCTCCAGCTATACTAACAGACGCCCACGGGTTCACTCAATATAACAAGGGTCCTAGGTACGCTATAAATTATGTAAGATAGATAACTGTTAGACTGAAATAAATGTGTATCGGGTTTTGCGATAGAAGATAATTACAATAAATGTAAAGTATTACCAATAAAGTATTAGAAATATTATTACAAGAAAAAAGCATCGAATAAAAGTAATACAAAAAAGCAGTAAACAGTTACTTGACACTGAACATTAATTGTTTACAAACAAACATAAAACACACAAACAGCATAACGTTAAAAATGACATAAAACCCCGTTACCAACGAACGCAACCGCAGTACACAACGCGTAACCGAATAGCTGTTATATTGTAATATAACCGTTTAGCGTTAGATTCGGCAACGTTGATTAGCTCGGGGGTAGCTAGTGTTGACGTACGATACATCCAGAGGCGTAAGTGGAGGTAGGGCAGGTGGGGGCGGCGACCCGGGCCCTGAGTGCCACCTTACAACAAATAGAAAACAACCACATCCATTAAACAGCTTCTCAAGTCGGACCCATTACACCACTTACGCGTCTGGCTGCCAGACCATCAAATAACGTTATAACGTATATTAAATAACGTTACAACGTTATATTTATCAAAAACACATAAAGTGACGTTAGAAGATTGCTATTAATACCGGTCGTATCTCTGGTTTTGATACATCATGCATAACGAATTAATTTTTTGTAACGTTATAAAGGTCTGTTGGCTGCAAATAACTCCTTCGCTAGTTTCGTATAGCAGTCACCCTTTTAGAAGTAGTTTAATACCTAAAGTTATACTTTGTGTAGTTTCAAAGTACAATGTTAAATATTGATAATAGTAAAACATGCAAATATCAAATAACGATTAGCTACGAGCATTTCGAGCATAGTGGTGCAGTGGAGCCGGTTACTACTCATTTATTTGTATTTAATAGTAAAAGATAACGTTATCTTAATCTAAATGGTTAAATAATTAACTTACAGCTTAATTAGTTAACTGTTAATTAAACGAAAACCGCTGTAAAGTATAGCTAGCACCACTACGCAAGTAATAAAACTGAACACTGAAAATAATAAAGATACAACATTCAACTAAAGTATCCTACGGCATGATAATATTTGGACTACATTTGTTTTGTTGGCTATAAAAATGCAAAACACTCGTTATTATTAGTGGCGTCTCATACAAGGGTACATCTTCCAGTTTTAAATGAAGCTCCTGTTTTATAGAGCGTGAAAAAAAGAGCAATATAAATAATAATTCTAATACAAGAATACATAAAATATGAGGAACATCTACTCTATATCGGACATGTGCTCGTGTCTGATTGACGTGAACGATACGAGGGCATATTCCTCCTACACTCGATACTCTGACGTCAGACACAAAGCTCATTCTCGTTTGAGATGGGTTTCGTTCATACCTTCATGCAGACATGTACTCCCAGAGGGGTTACCAAAGATTTCTTTCGCTTTCTCTTTCTCCTCTTCTACATCCATCAGTCATACAACATCTTCTACTCCGGGTGCCTTTGTTTTTGCCCTTCTCCAATATGTCGCCGATTTGGTCGACATACATCCTTCTACGACGACTCAGTCAAGACTCTATCTGCCACTTGCGCACCATATACATTCTTTCATTCATCATCTCTATGCTTTAACAAATTCTTCAAAATCATTTTCTATTCTAGTCGCCGCATCTTCTTTCAGTCCGCAACGATCCCTCTTAAATTCATTGTCGAACACACACACTCCATCAAAGACGCACTCTTCTCCGTGGTACGTTTTTGTTCAATTCGTCAGAAACCTCAACTAATAATCCTTTATCCACCATCTAACTACGATATACGAGTACGGATATCGCAATATAACAGATAACGGAGTTGCCCATTAAATACTCTAAATAAATTATTTTACCACAACCTGTTATTCCACCGTTTTAGCTAGGTCACGTATACAATCCACGTTGTGACGTCATCAAGAACAAAACTTATTTAACAACGTTCGTGTGAACGTACCAGAAACTACAAGCAAAAGTCTCAACAAATGTTAAACTAGTTTGAAATAATCATATGCCATAGACAAACAACTATGTAACCGATAGATAACCTATTAAAATAATGTTCAAGTCATCATCATCGTATTCTGTATAAACCTGATCCCTATTACAGCGTCAGAGAGTCTTCTAACCAGTCAGTCGTGGTTCCAAGACATGCATCGACTGCACGTAGCGGATAGTTGGTACATAATTCCGTCGTAGGACGAGTTGCCAAGCATGACCTTGCATTAGCCCGCGCTATTAACCACAAATCAAATTAGCTCAATACTGCACACATCGCCTTTTACTTTGTGAACAAATAGGCTGGTTGTTGTTTAATTTGAGGCCACTCAACAGAAAGCGTTCCGAAAAGGAGTTAGAGCCAGGCTGTTCGTATAGTACAACAGAAAGTGCAAGATAGCTAAGACCAAGATAATGTAGGAAGTAATGATGATGACTCTCTAGAATCTAGCTCCATCGTGTCCAACACAGGTCAACCTCAGACATTTGCTTACAACATTAATAAAATAAAATATATTTATGTAGGTATATAGGTTGGATTTAAAGTAAAATAAAGAAACAATTCAACTATAATAAGGGGATAAACGGTTAAATTTTTTTTTGATGTTTGGTTTAATTAAATTTAATAAAAGAATATACTTACAAATAAAAAAAAATAGGAATAAACAATGAATGCAAGTAATGCAATAAAATAAACAGAAATACGTTTAATAGATAAACGTTATGCCCAACTCCACCCATTCGATTAGTCTAGGTAAGAAGAAAGGCAAGTAGCTTAGCAAGATCATGTCCTTTTTCATATATACATATATACGTATATGTATTTTTTATAAAGTGTCTTTCTTTCCAAAGAGTATGCGCTGTGCAAGATTGGCTGACAGTATATTCTATTAGGTAGGTATTTAGGCTAAGGTTTAATTATTCTACGAAAGAAACAAAGAAATACATCGACAATATATGTACGTTATAAACAAACAAAAGAAGGAAGCGTATTCAAGACAAGTCGTAAAACATTGAAAGCATCAATATCACGACAGACGAGACAAAGGCGCCAAGCCCTCATATCTCTGCAGCACAGGGACAAAGACTCCGATACGACGAGCCTCTGCTGAAATGTCACTTTATATCACGGCAAAGTGTGAGGAATACAATTTTACAGACGAATCAAATACGTTGGAAGATAACGTGATCTGAAAAGCTTGATATTTTCATATGTTTATTGGAAAAGAATAGTAATAAACGGGGCACAACAATCCGAGATCCGAACCGTCGAATAGTGGTACAATACAAGCCACTCATTCAAATTTCACTTCGTGTCACGTCAAATTTGCTGACTGAACTCTTAATGACTGAGAACCCTAAGGTTGACTTTAATTTAATGGGGTCTACTGACTTGCAATCGATTATTTTAAGCCACGCAATATGTTTTGCGAAAAAAAGGTTTTTATGTATGAGACACTGGCCAGTTATAATTTATTTTGAAAATAAAACTATTTAAAAGAAAAAATACGAACGTTCCAAATTCAAAAAGCTTAAGGCGATTACCATCGCCAAATTGGCAGCTCGATATTTGTCAGTACGACTATCAATGGAAACGACATTGAAATAACGTTCATATCAGCGCGAAATGCGAGAAAATTATACTTTTCATAAGGACGTGATTGTTCGATTGAATAATCCTATGTTATGTTTATAGCTATCAAGTTTATCTATTTATCAAAGCATAAATGAATTCAATCGGCCAAGCCACTTAGGAGCAGTAGGAAATTCAAGCCAAAAAACACCATTTAGTTAATACATTTTTTCATGTAGAAGTTTTGGTGGTATGAAATAGAAAAATGTTGCAATTGTTGTCTAAGAGCTGATTATTCATAATACATTTTTTCATTATTTTTGTTTTGGCCGTAAACGAGGAGTAGGCTTTAGAAAGTACCCATTTCGCAATAGTAAGGCCCTTAATTGAACTATCGTGTCTCATTAAAAAATGGATCTGCGTCGGGAACATTTTCGCGCGATGATTTTTACGATTTCAAATGTCGTCTAAAGCCGAACGAATCGTATAATAGACTTCATATGGCATTTATGGATAAAAACCCTTCGAACACAACAGTGTACCACTAGTATAACGAATTTAACCGCGGTCGACCAACTTTGAGAGATGAAGAAAGAAGTGGTCGCTCTTTGACGGGTGTTACGTGCTAGCACTGAAAATTTAAATTCAAGAGAATAGGCGAATTACGTATGAAGAGGTCCAGCACATATATCAGATTGAATCGGGAAGCATTCACGAGATTCTGCACGAGCACCTTCGCGTGAGGACGATAGTTTCGCCAGAGGATATATAGTATAAGCACACCGCTGCTCAGAAGTACGCCTGCATGGAATGGTGCAGTGACACGATTGCTAAATCTGAAGCAGGCTCGTCTCGTTGTGTTTACGACATTATTACATTATTACAGGTGATGAATCTTGGATTTATCAATACGATCCAGAAACGAAGCTCCAGTCGACAGTTTGACGCCTACCTATGTTGGTGGAGAGTTCTTTGAAAAGATTTAATAATAAAACGATACACAATAAAAAAAAAATTTTTACTTTTGGAAAAAAAATCCGAGTATCCCATTTGTTTCAGGAGGACTGCCAACGGTAGCCAAATCTTGGAAAGGCCCATGTCCAACAGTGGACGAACCAGGCTGATGGATGGATGGATCCTTAGAGGGGTCCTTTCACCATTAATAAATAAATAAATAAATAAATAAATAAATTACTAAATACAGCCTACCATTCGAAAGTCACTGTTCAGTGAGCCATGAGACTACATATTGTTTACTAACATTTCATAATGATAAAAATGCTGTTATTATTTTAATAAGTCACCTTCTACTCAAAGTCAGATATCTAAACAAAATTGCTCTTAAAGTGGCGGCATATGTGCCCTATGTGCCCAAATAATCCTCTCACAAATATGACTGCTATGAAGGAAGTCATTACATGAGTTTGGATCTAAATATTTTTATCATGATATTTTTGTTTAATTCTACAAGTGTCACAATGTTTTCTGACAGTAAATCCGCCTTTTTATGAAAATCTTTATTTATGTCACGTTCTTTATGACTTTTCGTAAATAGATGACTATGCTCAATATGTACCGGATATATAATATTAAATGGTTGAATGAATTAATAATATGCGTTTTCTAACTTTGTTTTAATGTAATGCTATGTTTTGATGTAATGCTATGTTTTAATGTAATGCTATGTTTTGATGTAATGCTATGTTTTAATGTAATGCTATGTTTTAATGTAATGCTATGTTTTAATGTAATGCTATGTTTTAATGTAATGCTATGTTTTGATGTAATGCTATGTTTTAATGTAATGCTATGTTTTAATGTAATGCTATGTTTTAATGTAATGCTATGTTTTGATGTAATGCTATGTTTTAATGTAATGCTATGTTTTAATGTAATGCTATGTTTTAATGTAATGCTATGTTTCTTGTGTTCATGTAAACAGTGTACAGTTAGCTGGCGATAAATTAATATACAATGCGCTAAGACAGAGCAACAAAAAACAAGGTCAAAGAAAGTATATATTTCCACAATTACCATAATATTTATTTTATTATAACTTGTTTTGAACTCTTATTGTGGACTTAGATTAGAACCTTCGTATTTTTTTCTTCTTTGTATTCTTTGGTATTTTGTTGAATACCGACGTCATCAGACAATTTTATGTAATTCTACTTTGGTAGAGTCCAAAGAGGCTACATACATACCAGCTGTCTGACAAAACAGAGTGAGTAATAATATTAATGACAAACCCCTTTATCTGATTGAATCTGGCATATTATTTCATTTTTGTTGAGGAATTTTAGTTCCTTTAGGGTTCCTTGTTGACTACGGAACCCTAAAAACAAAACAACAAAATAAAGTCCTAACATTATTGATAAGAGTGGTCGTTTAGTCATTAGGGTCATGAAACTTACTTTCTGTCCCTCAGGGACCAAGGAGCCATAATGTGTCACCGTTGTGTTCTGTTACATAGTACGGTCTAGCCTGGATAAAGTAGTTACAAATAACTAGGTACATAACTATGTATCATAAAATATTATGATGATCAGTTTAGACTTGCGGGACTTAGTTATTTATTCAAACGCAAAGTCTGGGTAATTTCAACCCAAGTAGCAGTGCCATGCCAGTGTCAGGACCAGGAGCCATATTTTTGAATCGTTCGTTTTCAATTCACGCGCGAAAGTATATACCCATCTCACTTAGCACATCAGAACTTGTCGTTTGCAAGATGAGGCAGGTATATATTTTCGCACGTGAATTGAATACGAACGATTCAAAAATACGGCTCCAGTATCCGAACACGAGACTCAGGTCAAGGAAACGAGTTGATACACATGAGATGTTTCAACTACCCACATATCAGCAATTTTCAAATTTTGTGCCCATTACACTTCGATGCATGTCCCGAGGTTTAATATTTTTAAATCTCAAGTTTCAGTTGCGGAAATTACACAATGTGGACACTAATCGATAATGTAATTCATAATTTTAAAAGAACACTAAAAATATTTAAAAAATATGTTAAATATTACTTTTTATTACTGCATAAACATGAAGTTAAGATTTTTAGTTGTATGGAGAAGGGATTGTCCCCAAGTCAGCTAAGCTTGTACAACATTAAATTTTACGAAAAATATGTACCATAGGAATGTGTGTGAATGATGTCAACCTTAAGACGTGATTAGGGGAAGCATTTTATTACATTTCTATACACTTTAAAGGGTAAATACCTTTATTATTAGTTTTAATAAATTGTCCCTGAAAGTGTCCTCATGGTTACTGTCTTTTCATTTACCAATGTTTTGATGCCAAATATTATAAAACTGAACGAAGTTTTCTGTGTTATTTTTATAATGGCAACACCCAGCAATCAGACTAGCCGTCGCCATTTTGATTTATTCAGTCCAAAACAAGTTGCAAGGTCGTCTATTGTTTTGATGTGATATTTTAATTTTGTTGTTCTGTTCAGTTACCAACATATCTCGGTAAGTAAAAAATATTTCAATTACGACTATTTAGTATTTTGTAACAGTATTTACATTCCATAATTTTTTATAAGAAACTTTCTAGTTTTCCAATTTCATTGTACCAAAATAAATATTTAAATTTGCCAAGGTACAGTTTAAGTTACGTCTCTTCAGTTATTTTTCTCTAGTAACTTATAAGGGGACGAGAAAGTAACTGAATGGACATATTTAGGGCCTGTTTACGTTGTTTAAATGTGAAGTTTTGTTTTGTTTGTCTGTCTGTCTGTAGAAATAAAAAAAATATATATCTTATTATAAGTATCATAAAAAAATAATTAAAAAATTCAAAACATTTATTTTGTAATATAGATATAAAGCATACACATATTACACGTTCAAAGTAATTACATTATCACAATATGAAATTTGAAAAAAAAATGTATTTTCGACACACCCTAATGTACACTCATATGTTTACTGGTAATAAATTTTGCAAATTTTTATAAAGTTTTATAAGAACATTAAAATTATTGTTTTTTATTCCATTGTAAATAAAGGTTTACAATGTCTTTTCAGTTACCACGGTGTCCATTCAGTTATTGTCCCCTTAAAAATATGTTGTTTAAAATAGAATTAAAAATCAAATATTCAATATCATTCAAACAGAATAAGTAAAAAATATAAAAATTATATTCCTAGATCAAAATAAATTAATAATACACAATTTTTCCCACCAGTTAGAGTGAAAATGAAACTTTCCAAAACTAAAATTGTAGAAAGGTAACTGAATGATATATAATAAAAATTTCTCTAGAAATTTATTCTAAACATATGTTATTTTTTATTGTATCTTATTTAATTGTATATTTGGATGATATAATAAATTTCTGTTGAATAAATTTCAATTACTGAACCGATTTTTGGGTGTATGAAGATGGTAACTTAACGGAAAATAAATCTCTCCCTTTCGTGTAAAAAAATTTTTTTTTAATAAGTTCTGTTTATAATCATAATTTTAGACCACTTTTCAGAAAATATAAAATTAAAGTATCTCATTTCATCGAAGAAAATATAAAAAATAGACTATTTCTAAATTAACTTAATTTTTAGAAGGTGGGCACAAAATTTGAAAATTGCTGATATATTATTATATCACAATGTGACTGCTATTGAAACAGGTAATTTAGACACCCTAGCTTTGGCTGTAGCAATAAAATTCAACTTACATACATTTTAAGATTATTACAGAGTTAATAGTTTTTTCAATGCAAGTGCTCGTAAAAGCCCACTTTTTATGCATCAAAACCGAACAGAAAGTCGATTATTTTGCCTTAGGGCTTTATTATTATTATATTTTTAATATAATAATTATTATTAATAATTAAATTATCCTCAACACCTAAGGTCAACTGGAAGAGAATGCTAATTAGCATTAAGTTCGCCTTTGTACTGATTTATTTTAATGTGCAATAAAGAATTTTATCATTTATTATTATTTATTTTTATTTATTTACGAGAAGTTGGCTAACCTGCAACCTTTCCTGTGTACCATAAATGTTATACTTTTTTTCCGCTGTTTAACGGCTCTGGATAGTCCTTTTGAGCCAATCATAATTTAAAGTTCACAACATTAAAATTGTAACAATGTAATTTTCAACTTTAATAATTAAATTGTTTTCTTTGAATATATTAATTTATTTCCTCACACTATGCATTGAAAAACTTAGTATGATACACGGGCGTAAGAGCAATAAATTACTCGGTTACGTTTAAAACAATTTATTCCTTTTCGCCCTTGTAGCATAAAATAAGTGTGTTGCATTTTCAATAATCCAAGTCGAGTATATTTAAATAAAACAATAACTGTAATAAAACCGGCCAAAAGTCGGGCCTCGCACTTTTAGTGTTCCGTACAAATGACCGATTATTTCAAACTAGATATTTATTTAATTTTTAAAAACGGCAAAATTAAGTTGGTTGTGTATTCGGGGACGTCACCCTAAAACTACATTATAAATCGGCGTTTTTAGTATTTGTTGTTAAATACAGTATATCAATGTGGTACATTGAAACGATCAAAATTTTCCCAACGCTAGACCGCATTATTATATATACAGAAATCTCTAAAAACATCGTAAAAAAGCTTGTGCAAATAACCAAAGCTCACTCAAGTAGAATATACACAAGTCCCTGGAATCTTATCAGTGGAATTGGAAACGTGTAAAGCAAGATTAACTCCTCAGGGAAAAATAGAGAACAAATTTTATTACAGCTGGCGTTGGCGAGTGATTATGTTCACAAAGGATTTAGTGTAAATTCGCACGAAACTAGGCGAACTATGGTGCTACTGAATACAAGAGAATGATCTATACTATGAAAAAAAGCGTGTTGACATTAAATTTGTTAGAAAAAGGACAATTCAAATAAAGAAAAAGGTCGCGAAAATAATCATACAAAATACTTTATGCTTGAGAAGCAATTCTGTATTTGAAATTATTGCAAAGACGAGATGAACTAAGAACCTGAAAGTTCTGAAGAGTTTACTGAGATCCCAACAAAACGTTTCGGAAAGGTCGTCTAAGGACCGTCACTTCTGTATCTAGATCTAGATAATCTTTATTAATAATCAATACAAAGATAAAACAATTATATACTAATATGTATCGGCGCCCAATTTCTTTCTTTATTCGGCGATTCCCATTAAAAATATATGTGAGGTTTTATATACATTTGATATATGTGAGGTTTTATATGCATTTGATCATCCATTTAAAGAGTGATCGACACTTTTGGTCTATTTGGAGGCAATACAGACTGCGTGCGTACCAAATGAAAGATTTTAAGGGGGTTTATCGTCAAAATCGACACTTTTCCTATATTTTGGACGATCAGAACGCGATTGGAGGAATATCACTCGATAGAAATAATTATTGAAATGAGGTCTAAATTAACACTTTTTTTGACATGCTGACAAATATGCGGGGTAGCATACAGACTTCAAAAATATGTATTTAGACGGGTTTTAACAATAACTAAATTGCCGGTTATGGAAATTGACATAGCTATTTTAGTTGATTTTGTATTCATTTAAAACCGACCTTTTGTCAATTTTCCCCAATTCCGTCCCCCTCGCAATGCGGGTTTTTCCGCCTGGAGTAACGGGGACCTTTGCACGGACGATGTATCACCTAAATGTAAATTTCAATTTTTGTTATGGCAACAAGGCTCGTGGACGTGAACTACAATAAACCAAAATAATTAGACCCCTGATCTTACCATATTTGTTTCTACTAAACATGGTCTTATCAAGTTGTTTCTTTTGCTTACTAAAAAAAAAAAAATACGCTCCCCTAATTCGGAAATCTGGATACTAAATGTTACTAAATTATTTTATTAAAAATCTGAATACTAAGTGTTACTAAATAACTCTAATAAACCGTTATTTTTAATTTGTTTATTTTGTTCTATACATACAGTTTTATACATACATTACATACACCATCGATCTGAGAGGTTTTTTTTTAAGTAACTTGATGTTATAATCCATGAAGTAACGTATACATCATTTTATCGGTGGTCACGTCAGGTTTCATACAAAAGTGTCCATCAGAGAACGAAAATATTACGCCTGAGTCATTCATCACATCATTTGTTTTGGGAGAATAGAAACAGATTTATGATATTCAAGTTTTTAAATTGAGCGAATCAACATTTTCTTAATTTTACTCGTATCTCGAACTGCAAGTGTACAATATTACTTTCTTATTTATTTTATAACTTCGAAATAAAAGTGAAAGTAAGGTGATTTCTCGGTAGTTGCAAAATAATATTCAAATAATATTCTAGCAAGAAAAACTGTTAGCATGATGTTCAGATATATCTTTGAATATATTTGATTTTTAAGTCGAACCGTTAACAACTATTTTCCACCGTTTAGTGCAACCCATGGTGCTCTTGACCTGGCACCGCTCTGGGTGACCTACTTTTGGCTGCTAATGCAGCGTCAGCTGAGGAGCTGATGAAGACTTTCTTAGTTAATGGAGGATATTCGTAATTACAGGGTTAGAGGCGAACACAAAACGAAAACACAAATAAATAACACATTTTTACTTGAAATTTAAAATATAGTAGAACAAAGGTAATTCAACATTTGAAGATTTTATACATGACTTCGATACTTTGTTATACTAGTCTTTTGTACGGGGCTTATCTAGCGTAGTTTTTGTTCAGTACATCAAGATGGGTATGTTGATCTAACATTGTATCTGTCAAATGCATAGAGAAAGTATAGTGAGTCAGTTCCCATATATTATGAGCTCAAAACCAATTTATCTAACCCTAATATTATTCCCTGGTATTACCCTCTAGTCACAGTCAATCTCGCTACAAAAGCTTCATCGCGCTCTGTTGATAAGTTGCAGAGATGGTAAAGTATCAATTAAATTTTCGGAATTCCAACTCACGTTGGAATTACTCCACACGTAAACGTTTGATGTACGGCAAGCAATGGAAGATGGAAGAGCAATAATAATGAGGATTTTAAATACACTGGATCACATAACGAAGTAGAAGGTGGAACTTGGAAACATTACACGATTATAATTCAAGCCATTAATGTCATATAATATGTCATGTCTTCCCGAGAACAAAATGTAGTAAACTAAATTAAGATGTTGAACTAATATCGTAAAGTAAAAGTTGAACGCGCTCTGGGCGTGTTGATAGTCTCAGCTACACACACACACACGCGCGCTAACTTTCACTATCACAAGTTATTATATTATGAGTAGAACGAGCGGACTACATGGAGAACATAAAGTCAACTACTCTTGAGAGAATGGCATTGGAAGAGACATTCGACGTTTTTGCTATATAAAATAGACTAGCAACAATGGTCTATCGGGTAAACGAACTTATAACTGAAAAGTGAAGAAATGTGTTTGCAATGTATATTTATTTCTGACGAAATAACCATGTAATGTTACTATATAATATAATATACTCCTATTTGTTTAAACTACAATGTACACATAGACTGAAATTTCTCAAGTTTTAGTCACATCTTTGTATATGAGATATTATTTATATATTCATCAGAAAACATGTGAAAAATATAAAAGTAGATAACAAATAAATTTGAATAAACCTATAAAGTCAATAACGGCACGCAATCGACACTAAAGTTGATATTTTCAGAACTGCTGCGCCAGATGGTTCTGCCATTGACCTGGATTTTGTTTGTGAACAAGCATTTGCATTGCAAAACTAATGTTGTCAACCACTTCCGCAGTCATTAATATTGAAACGCAAAGACAATGTCAAATAATTATACAACGGACACGAACGAGCCCATAGCTTTAAATACCCCAGAGCTAGACGGATACGAACCTTATTATCACTGAGCGCTAAGGCGACAAGCTGAGTGTACAACAAGCGATTTGTTCCACAAGGCCGATGTTAAAACCCTCTATAAAAGCAAAACCAGCCTTTTTCACCTGAAGCAAGGTTCAATTTGGGTCGTTTATTGCGAGAGGGAAGAGGTAAAAAGTGGGAGGAGGAACACGTGGCTGTGCGACCCAGCAGCGTCGGTAAGCTTGACCTAGTTAGCTGATGGCCGATGCACCATTTTGGGCCTACACAGGGAGGCAAGGGCGGGCCTTTACTGTTTGTGTCGGGCGGGTCGTAGGTTCTTTGTCTGTTAGCGACGTTTGGCTAATCTTTCTTTGTCCCTTTCACGTTAGATTCCTGTTTTGAATGGACGATAAAGTTGGCTATTGGTTGTGGTTGTTTGTTACGAATTTTCCTTTGGTTTATTTACTGCACTGGCAACACAACATACAGATGAGGGATGTTGATACGATCCGTTAGTTTAGCAAAACGAGACGCATTTCGTTTATTTAAGAATATTGTATATAAATATATAATACTAGCTTTTGCCCGCGGCTTCGCTCGCGCTGATTACATTAATTTTCCCGGGTTAAAAAGTAGCCTATGTCATTCTCTGGCACATAAACTATCTCTATGCAAGAAATCACGTCTATCCGTTGCTGCGTGAAAGAAGGACAAACCAACAACAAACAAACCAACAACCAACAAACCAACAACCAACAAACACACTTCCGCATTTATAAAAGGGGTACGGATAATAAACATACAAAAAATAAATATAAAATCCGGTTCAATAATGATAGATACTATGAAATTAATTGATCTCGTTATCAAAAATGTAACCGTAAACAAGAGTGAAGTAGACTCGTTCGATCTATACTTCTCTACACGAGTTTTGGCAATACTCCATGATCTGGTCGGTACTAAATGATTCATAAATTACTTACTGAAGAAACTACCTGATTGGCTAGATATTAATAAAATGAACGCGTATATATGTACAGTTAATACTCTGAACTTTGATTGTAGAATTAATCTAATTTTTTAATCAGACCTCTACGAAACAATCCTCGATCAAGTAGAAAAGGTAATAAAACTCGCAGCGGAAATTTAAAATTTGGACGAAAATACTGAATTTAAGGCTAAAAATGTATGCTCAGTAAATCTGATTAATGAATTAAATCTTTATTGTAGTTCAATCAAAATAGGGTACTTGAACACGCAATGTTGTACAAAGGCGGCTTGAAGCTAACCTTTGGGTGCTAAATAAATTATTATTTTACGTATTTATGTGCAAGTGGGACACCAATTTATTGAATTAAATAAAACAAAACAAAAAACTGAACATGTAATTCAACATTTTTAATTTTAGCACTTTCCCGAGATTTCTAAGAAACAAATATGAGCGAAGAATCAAGTGCATAAAATGTTTTAAATGAAGAAATTTGGGTAAATGTATGATTTATTTAATTCTAATTCAAATAGTTTATTTTGCAAAGTATTTCTGATGATTTCTGTATTTTAAATAATATTATATTACTAACTGTTGCCCGCAACTTCGTCCGCTTGGAAGAAGATAATGCTACAGTGTAATCCCTTGGGGAATCACGCAGTAAAAAGTATCCCAGTTCTTAAGTTGGATACTTAGTTATCAAACAGTCATGTCCCTTCCTTCTTTCTTTATAATCCATGTCTCACTCCTGAGGATCGTACAGTGATAACCGCATCAAAACCCGTTCAGTAGTTTTTGCGTGATGCAAAATCTACTAAACGGGTTTTGATTGTTTTGATAATGACAATTCCGAATTTTTTTGGAATATCAGCAATGTACAGATATAAATTAGCATTATATCATTGCAGTATAGAAACGCAGAAAGAAAAGTAAATTTGGATGTGAGGAGCTCTGAACCGGGATGGGAAAGCACATCGGTAAATTCACGAGTTGTGTTGAGACCTGGATAGCTCAGAGGTTAGAGCAATCGCCCGGCAAGCGAGAGGTCCCGGGTTCATATCCCGGTTCAGAGCTCCTCACATCCAGATTTACTTTTCTTTCTGCGTTTCTATACTGATTTCTTATTGATTAAACAAAGCCTATATTCTAATCCAAATGAAGCTCGATTATAATAATCTTGATTATAACAAGTAATATATATACTGTTTGTTAAGATCAAGTTGCGGAAGCCGGAAACTGGCGATAGTACTCGTCAATACGATTAACTTTTACCATGGAGCCAACCCTCGAATGTTCCATAGAAAAGTTACATCCAACCGACCAAAATATATGAACCAACAGATTTTTTTCTCGATTTCTAAATTTTTTCCCCGGAAAGTTGTTTCTACGAGTACTATCGCCAGTTTTCGGTTTCCGCAACTTGATCTTAACACCTGTATATATCACAGTCACTACTACTACAAACTACTCACAAAACTACGTCAGTTTTGACTAAGAACGTAGTGTTGACTGATATTCGCAGGCAAAATTAGTTTTTCGTATGTCCTGCAGCGCAGAAGAGAGCCGGTAGGTTAGGTTAGAAGGTTAGGTATGGCGGTCGCGGAACTGCTACCTGACCTTCGTGGTTATTTTTTTATGACAACCCAGAAATACTTTTTAATCAAAATTACTTCAGACCAACTTAGTCAAAACCAGTTTTGACTGATTTTCGCAGTCAAAACTACTTTTGACCGGCTATGAGTTTTGACTGCAACATGTATATTACTATTGTATCACACAATTAATACAAATAATATTGCGTTGAAATGTAAATAGCTAGTGTGATATAATTAATAAAGTGAAGCACTACCGTTCGAACACCAGTAAACATAACATTATTTAATAAACGTAAATAGCTAGTGTGATATAATTAATAAAGTGAAGCACTACCGTTCGAACACCAGTAAACATAACATTATTTAATAAACGTAAATAGCTAGTGTGATATAATTAATAAAGTGAAGCACTACCGTTCGAACACCAGTAAACATAACATTATTTAATAAACGTAAATAGCTAGTGTGATATAATTAATAAAGTGAAGCACTACCGTTCGAACACCAGTAAACATAACATTATTTAATAAACGTAAATAGCTAGTGTGATATAATTAATAAAGTGAACCACTACCGTTCGAACACCAGTAAACATAACATTATTTAATAAACGTAAATAGCTAGTGTGATATAATTAATAAAGTGAAGCACTACCGTTCGAACACCAGTAAACATAACATTATTTAATAAACGTAAATAGCTAGTGTGATATAATTAATAAAGTGAAGCACTACCGTTCGAACACCAGTAAACATAACATTATTTAATAAACGTAAATAGCTAGTGTGATATAATTAATAAAGTGAACCACTACCGTTCGAACACCAGTAAACATAACATTATTTCACCTTCGACCCCTAACTAACAGATTAAAGATAGTTAACGATAACAATACCCTTTGTTGTCATTTTATTTGTGATCGTTTGGTATTACTAATAATTTATTATCTACATAACATATTTAATTACAAGAAACAAGGAATCTTATTGATTAATTGTAAGAAAAACTATATGATTAGTGTATCGATGATATTGATATAAGTGGCGACATAAAAATAGACATTAACTATTTACTAATTAATTATTTACCAACACACTACTATTATACTTTATACAATTTATGCACGTTTCGCATACGGCATCTTGTTCTAACATATATCTTGTTGTACAGGAGAAAAAGAGCACATATGAAGACGCCAGTTCCCGAAATGACTTCTATTGATTATGTTATTTACCTTAAACGGTTTTAAAATTTATGAAAAAATATACACCTACTAATTCAAATAGTTCATTTTGCAAAGTAGGTATATACAATTTTTACATAATGCACTTTTTACAAGTCAAAGTACAAGTCAAATTTATAAGAACAACCCAGAGATATATACCTACTATACAAGAACAACCCAGAGATATATACCTACTATACAAGAACAACCCAGAGATATATACCTACTATACAAGAACAACCCAGAGATATATACCTACTATACAAGAACAACCCAGCCATCATATCATTTCGCTATAAATGATATAACATTAGTTAATGAGAACTGTACTCGTTAACCGTCCGATGTAGGGTTGCCAACCGTACTTTATAAAGTATCTTACGTTATTTTGGGTCCCTGTACTTTATACTTTTGAATACCAATAAAGTACGTGAAAATACTTTATTTCAATCTTTATATAAAATTAGACGTAAACTGAAAACAAAAACAGAGCCGTAAAGAAATCCAAGGGAAAATGTATGACTTCCTTCATTGTGGATGATATTTTTATGTTGTGCGTTTGTGTTTATGCAAATAGCAAAAAAATACAGTTTTACAAAAGGATTTGAGGATGTTTGTATGTAGTCTGGCCTTCCTAGTTCCTACCGCCCGCAGCTACCGTGACATTTTTTTCAAAAAATCTTTGAACTCCCTTGAATAAAGAATACTTTTTTCTAAAGGACCGTACTTTTTATTTACCTTCCCTGAAATCAGATATACTTTATTTCTTCTAAAAAAAGTTGGCAACCCTAGTCCGATGCCACATAGTGTAGCGACGACAGCGCCATTACTGTTCCTTTTGCGTTGAGTTAAAAGACTGATTTTTTTTATAGCACTGTAGGGCCGTAGACTTCTGTAGAATGTATTAATTTCAAGTTGATATCACACACGGGGCCCGAGCAAAAGGGTCTTGTTGACTGACAGACAGACCGACAACAAAGTGATCCTATATAAGGGTTCCGTTTTTTATTTTGAGTTACGGAACCCTAAATACATAAAAGTAGCGCCAATTTCTAAAGCTCACAATATTTCACTCCCTATCAAACATAACAAATGCAACAGTGACTTCCTGGTTAGTCACACATACATACATGGCAATAGATTCATACAGCTATGTGAAAAGGGCGTTCTATAGAGAAGAGACCCCTAATTCATATACTGATAGCCTTTTGTCTGCGGCTTCGTCCGTGCCGTTAGAATAGGAATAGCTCTTCCCTCAACTGTATTTTTTTTTGGTTCCGTACCATTATCTATAAAAACGGCAAAAAAAACATGTCTGTTGTATGGGAGATCCCTTAAATATTTTTTTTATTCTGTTTTTTAGTATTTGTTGTTATAGCAGTTTCAACTGTCTAACTATCACGGTTTATGAGATACAGCCTGGTGACAGACGGACAGCGGAGTCTTAGTAATAGGGTCCCGTTGGTTACGCTTTGGATACGGAACCCTAAAAAGACCCTAAAGTCCCCTCAGCCTCAGTATTATAAGTCTCTTTGTAATTCATCCTAAATCTTTCCCTATTGTGTTAAGTTCTCACTATCCCTAAAACAATAGATAGCAGGCAAGATCGTAGCTCGAATTCATTGCGCCCTAAATATTAGAGAAAACCGTATCAAAACCGTTTAGTTGTTCTCAAGTGATAAACGAACATACAGACAGGTCGCATCTGTTACATAATATATAGAGACAGAGAAGACCCTCCGGGAGTCAACGCTCCTGTTAAAGCTGAACATGCAACTTTGGTCCCGACAATGTGAGGGGGCTAAATATGTACTGGTTTTGAGAGAGATTTGTATGCAAAATTGTTACCGGACTCTATGAACTTGATGCCTTGCATTTTTAACCAAAAGCTTATCTAAGTGGTATATCCAATGGTTAGGGGGAGCTTTAATCAAATTCTAAAAAGAAAACGTTTTGTAAAAATAACTTTTATCTGCACTTATATCGTACAATCCTGATTATGAAATCAAAAATAGTGCTCAATGACAATTTTTTTTACGAACGTCTCTTATACAGAAATAATTAAATTAACAAAACAATGCTTTAAAAATTTTTTTTCTGCAATAAAAGTACAATTACACGAAATAGGAAGGCAAAAGGAACAGCCATATTTGGGGTTTTAGTAGGAAATTGTTTGAATGATGGTCATACTTCTGACCATACCCATGCGCGGTAGACTGATGGTAGAACTTGTGATCGGAGCCTTGTCTCAAATTGTTTGAATGATGGTCATACTTCTGACCATACCCATGCGCGGTAGACTGATGGTAGAACTTGTGATCGGAGCCTTGTCTCAAATTGTTTGAATGATGGTCATACTTCTGACCATACCCATGCGCGGTAGACTAATGGTAGAACTTGTGATCGGAGCCTTGTCTCAAATTGTTTGAATGATGGTCATACTTCTGACCATACCCATGCGCGGTAGACTGATGGTAGAACTTGTGATCGGAGCCTTGTCTCAAATGCGCGGTGAACTGCTGGATGTATTTTGTGCGTTATTTATTAATTTAATATTCACTGCTTTTTTGTTTGTTTTAAGTTTTATTCTGGTCAAAAATGCCTGGCAGCATATATATACCTAGCTGGTTACTATAACTAAATATGAAAATAATACTACAATGAATTATGTACCAAATGAAATCACAAATATTCAACATTATCTTGTATTCAAATTACTCGAAATGACCGCTCCTGCAGCCGTAGCACAGCGTGCGATGCATATTAGTTGAATCACAAGTGCGAGGAGCATGACACGATGTTTTTGCGATTAAACAGTACGTCACGCTCCTTGCACTTGTGATGCAACTAGTGGCGTCGCGCGCGATTAAACACTATGCTACGCCGCCTGGTATGAACACATGCCTTTAGACGACCGACGAGGCCACTCATCGATGGCAGCACGCACTACTACTATGTACAATTAAACACTATGCTACGCCGCCTGGTATGAACACATGCCTTTAGACGACCGACGAGGCCACTCATCGATGGCAGCACGCACTACTACTATGTACAATTAAACACTATGCTACGCCGCCTGGTATGAACACATGCCTTTAGACGACCGACGAGGCCACTCATCGATGGCAGCACGCACTACTACTTTGTCCAATTAAACACTATGCTACGCCGCCTGGTATGAACACATGCCTTTAGACGACCGACGAGGCCACTCATCGATGGCAGCACGCACTACTACTATGTACAATTAAACACTATGCTACGCCGCCTGGTATGAACACATGCCTTTAGACGACCGACGAGGCCACTCATCGATGGCAGCACGCACTACTACTATGTACAATTAAACACTATGCTACGCCGCCTGGTATGAACACATGCCTTTAGACGACCGACGAGGCCACTCATCGATGGCAGCACGCACTACTACTATGTACAATTAAACACTATGCTACGCCGCCTGGTATGAACACATGCCTTTAGACGACCGACGAGGCCACTCATCGATGGCAGCACGCACTACTACTATGTACAATTAAACACTATGCTACGCCGCCTGGTATGAACACATGCCTTTAGACGACCGACGAGGCCACTCATCGATGGCAGCACGCACTACTACTATGTACAATTAAACACTATGCTACGCCGCCTGGTATGAACACATGCCTTTAGACGACCGACGAGGCCACTCATCGATGGCAGCACGCACTACTACTATGTACAATTAAACACTATGCTACGCCGCCTGGTATGAACACATGCCTTTAGACGACCGACGAGGCCACTCATCGATGGCAGCACGCACTACTACTATGTACAATTAAACACTATGCTACGCCGCCTGGTATGAACACATGCCTTTAGACGACCGACGAGGCCACTCATCGATGGCAGCACGCACTACTACTATGTACAATTAAACACTATGCTACGCCGCCTGGTATGAACACATGCCTTTAGACGACCGACGAGGCCACTCATCGATGGCAGCACGCACTACTACTATGTACAATTAAACACTATGCTACGCCGCCTGGTATGAACACATGCCTTTAGACGACCGACGAGGCCACTCATCGATGGCAGCACGCACTACTACTATGTACAATTAAACACTATGCTACGCCGCCTGGTATGAACACATGCCTTTAGACGACCGACGAGGCCACTCATCGATGGCAGCACGCACTACTACTATGTACAATTAAACACTATGCTACGCCGCCTGGTATGAACACATTCCTTTAGACGACCGACGAGGCCACTCATCGATGGCAGCACGCACTACTACTATGTACAATTAAACACTATGCTACGCCGCCTGGTATGAACACATTCCTTTAGACGACCGACGAGGCCACTCATCGATGGCAGCACGCACTACTACTTTGTCCAATTTCGCAACTGTCTTGATTTTTGTGGGGTTTAGCACAGGCTTTCTATGGGTATAATGGCATAATCCAGGGGTTTAGGTCTGGGCTGGAGGAAGGCCATTCTTTCTGCGCGATAAAATCAATTTTGTTGGCCCGATGCTACGCTTGCGTTCATTTTGCTATGTGCCCGGGGGCTGAGTCCTGCGGGAAGACTCATGGCTGGTTTTTTAAATAAGGTTTGACCACATGTTCTAGAACGGTATCATGATAGACCCTAGCGCCAGTTTTCACGCCCTTTTCACATAAATGAACCTTAGTTAGCCCTGAATAAGACACCCCTAGCCAAATCATTACTGATGAGGGGTGGTGTCCTCGTTGGACTTCTGCTGGCTTCTTGACTGTTCTTAGCGTATACTCTATCATTTTGACTATCTTCGACAGTGAAGATTTTTATTTTTCGATGGCCGTTTTGTGCGTACCGCTTTAGTAGCGCGCGACTTCGTGCTAACCTTAAAGCCTTCAATTGTGCGTTTAGCAGATGACCCTTTCGTCTACGGTAAGCGTGAAGCCTAAGGCCATCATTGATCATTTTTTTTTAAGGGAACTGCTATTCACGGTCATCTGTATTTCCAACAACTTTAGCTTCCGGTCAGCTGATGTCCGAACGGTGCGTGGTATTCCGGATATTTCCAACAACTTTAGCTTCCGGTCAGCTGATGTCCGAACGGTGCGTGGTATTCCGGATATTTTTCGGTCATCGACGGCCAAGGTACTACTGTACCTATGGATAGTGCGATAAATAAATTGTTAATTTTCAACTTTTGTTGTAACTTGAAAATAATATTCGGTGGGTGCCCACATTTGTGCAGTGCAATTACAGCGACACGATTCTCCTTCAATAATGGTGAATTAAACAGAATGAGTGTGGTCATCAGATTCAACAGAATAAAGTGGATACTTTTCAAGTCACCTCTTTACTCTGTCAAAGAGGGAGGAAATAACTGCCATAAAAATCTCAAGTGGCCTCTATACTTAACCACAGAGGAAAGAGTTAATGAAATAATAATAATCATCAGCACCATCACCGACAAATATACTACGAGTTCATAATTTTCTATAAAAATGTAATATTATAGTGCGGCACTGATGCACAACAACATTCCACTTCCACTTTGCTGAGCATGGAGTTGCAAGCGCTACGCTCGTTGACTGGGGATAAGCAAGATGCTTTTGCAGCGGCACCGACTAGCAGTTTGTAGGGTAGCATCCGCTGTTCAGGCGAGGGCTCAGTTGCGTCCTTTTATCAACCACCGAATCACTAAATAATTATAAAATGATTACATTTTGAAAATAGTTTGATGACATTAACATTAACTTTAAAAAATAAACTTCCTGATGGCGATGCCGAAGTCGAACTCGTTTAATTTTTTTTATTATTCATATCAATTACGCATTAGTTTATTATTAATAATAACTAATAATAAATAATAAACGATTAAAACACGTAATAATCTGAAATACGAAATCAAATAACACTTCGTCAAAAAAATATCCAAAATTCTTTACAAGAGAGAATTCGCTGTCGAAACTTTTATTTTCAATTACTAAATACGAAAATGCCTTGATTTGCGAAATTCTTTCGTGAAGTCGATCACGGAGGTGACGTACAATTTTTTGACAGGTCTCCCATGCGAGGCGCGAACATACAAGTATCCACTTCAATAGTGTAGCAAACTACACCTAACTAGGTATTAAAACACTCGTGTATACTTTAAAAGCTAAGGTTATAACGGGCACTCGGTTAAACTTGAAGTGATCTCAAGGAGTAAGCTACAATATTATATGTTACAGAAAAAACACAGACGCGGTTAATAAATCGTAAACATAAGTTTCCAGTAAACTATAACCCGACCAAGCTAGCTTCGAACGATTAACCAAACTGAACCGAACAAGTCCTACTACAGAGTATTTACTGAATTTGAAATTTCAGAATCCTCGTAGTTTTAAATCGTTTTAAAGCTTGTAGAGTGGTCAAAAGTTTCAGTATTTGTTTTTATTCGTTCGCAAATCCTAATTATAGAGACAACCTGCACCGACGCAATGCAATTGTATTTTTACAACTGACAAGAGGAGAACAAAGCCAGTGAACTTTGAAGGATATACGGACCGCTAACATGTTTCTCATTTGGTGTAATATTTCTGCTCGTGATTCCTTCTTGAATTTAAATTCTATGATAGTGACGAGTGACTTACAATTGATATCTAAGTTCGTATAATGAAATAATACATTTTACAACTATACATACAACTTCGAAAAATCCTTGTGAGAATGTTTTATTTTAGAGAAGTGAAACAATAATTGTCACGTAACGTGTTTAACGACAGGTTGGTTTAACTCCTTAGGTAAATGTCCACATTTTTTGTCATTAAATTGCCTTTATTATTTTGTCAGTATTATTTTGTCATTAAAACATTGTCAGTAGACATCGTAAATGTTATATATACACATATTTTAAAGTGAATTTGTCAGTTTATTTAACATTTATGTTTCCAAACTTCAAACGAATGCATGCGTTAGTTTCAAGCGAATCAAGAAACTACGTTTTATTTACGAGAACTATCTTACAATTAGCGAACCGAAATGATCAAATGTTGGCAGTGAGTGTTACACTCTTACGTCAACAGTGGACTCTAGAAACATTCATTACTGGAGTTGATAAGTACACGTGCAGAAGTTGACCATGATTACCTTTAATGCAGGGCTTCCCAAACTTATTTTTACTGTGACGCCCTTGGGAGTTTGCTATTTTTTTGCGACGCCCCACCCCCCTTTCGCCCCGCCTCTGACCAAAAAGTACCTACCGTGTGTAGTTCTAGCCTAATGACAAGTTATCAGAAAAACTCAAAATAAAATCAACTAAAAGCAAAAACAAAACAATTGTAGTTTATGCTACTAGGGCTAAAAGGAATAAATTACGAGGACGATTTAAAACACGAGCGTAGCGAGTGTTTTAATCGTAACCGAGTAATTTATTGCTTTTACGCCCGTGTATCATACTACGTTTTTCAATGCATAGTGTGAGGAAATGAAAACAAATATAATCTTGTGAACTTTAAATTATAATTGGCTCAAAAAGACTGTATCCAGAGCCGTTAAACAGTGAAAAAAAAAGTATAACATCTATGGTACACAGGAAAGGCTGCAGGTTAGCCAACCATTGTAAATAAATTAAAAAAATAATAATAATAAAGCCCTAGGGCAAAATAATCGACTTTTTGTTCGGTTTTGATGCATAAAAAGTGGGCCTTTACGAGCACATGCATTGAAAAAGATTAAAAAGATGGCTACTAATGAGAAGGATGTACTTGCTTTTCTGAGCATAGCTTCTCAAAACAGGGCTAAAGTTTGGAAATTGCCACTGTCATATCTTTCTCTACATTTATTTGCGACCTGTACTTGTTCTTTATTGCTGTAACTGCAGAAAAGTCTGTTTCGCACCGTCAATGCTTCAGTGCTGTTGGCATGATATTCGTGAGAAACTGAGCTCCAAAATTCAAGCAGTTGTCTTTGTCGTATTGAACAATTCAACACAGGACAATCCTATTAATTATTCTTCTTCTTCTGTCGAAACGCCCGAAACGTCGAGATGCCCCCCTGGGATAATGCAACGACGCCCCTGGGCGTCACGACGCACACTTTGGGAAGCCCTGCTCTAATGTATAACCTCTCATGGTATAACCTTGACTGTTAACGTAGCTCTGGATGACATTCATGTTTCTGTCACTGAAAAAGGAATACGGTTGACGAGAGATAAAATATAAGTGTTTGATACGACGATAGAAGACAAATAAACAGAAATGAGGATAGGGCGACCCTACCACTTTATCTACACAAGATTGTGAAACAAACAACCTCCTACCAGACACCTCACGCTAACCCTTCACAATGAGGACATCATCGTTTACAACGCAATGTCCGCAATACATTACACGCTCATTTAGCGCCACGAGTTAGTCACCCATAATAGAAGCGCCCGTGGTTATCCCGTCATGGACTGCATCTTCAGGAACCGGTAGCAGTAGAGCCCCAGGGTTATAACGGGACGCGACGGTCGGTGAAAGAGGTAAGACGCGGCGGAAGATAGCGGAAAATGATAATTGTGAGTCACTCGCTGCGATCGAGTCTGAAATTATCGAGCCATAATATATATGTGGTTAGCTATCAGTCTCAAGACATTGATGATGGAGAAGGAAAACCTGTTTGCTCTTTTTGCCATTTTATAAAGTTTTACAACTTTCACGGACAGAACGCGAGATTTATCATTTTATATATTTCCTAAAGCCCAAAGATTTGTGGTAAACCATCAAACAGAGAAAAGGGAAAAACCTTTATTCATGAGGGCCTCGCCTCGTCGCGGTTTCCGCATTCATCAAGAGGGACAGGTATTTTTTATACAAATTGGCTTACACTTGACTCCTACTGCAACTGATGGATAAAACCTTGGAAGGAGCGCGCTTAAGAGGCACCATCACGCGCAAATCTCCATACAAACGTTATCATTAAGTTATGGGGTGTCTATGGAATATTATTATAATATTTTAAGCTGAGTCCATAATAACATCTATGTTTAAAAATCGTGAAATTTAAGTAATATCTTAATAACAAACTCTTAAAATACGAAAATTTACCAAAAGTAGAGCCGAATGTGCTTTTATTGTTCTAGATAAAATCAAAAAATTTAACGAGTCAAATATCGAAACTGTAATCTGGATAATAATAACCAAAAAATAATGTTTGAAAACGTCTAGTCTTGCCAAAAAGGTAGTTACAAATTTTGCGCCCGCAACGAAATCGGCACGATTATATTGTCCTCGCAAGTTTCAGGGAGCGTGCACCTTATAGTGAAGTGAAACAGCATGACATTTGGCCACGCCCACAACTGAGATGGTCGCGTCATGTAGTCTGTTCTTCCGCAAAATGTATGGAAGTCGATATCTGACGATTGACTGATACTACGCGAGCCTGTTTCTCATGACGTCATGACGGAACAGGACGAGTCACTCGGGGGCATGGTTTTGTCATGAGGGTGGTGATGCCGCGACCGCAACCTACCGCCAGTTGGAGTGGAGGTATCTGTCGGCAAGTTGGGTCTAGCTCTAACTGCCCTGAATCTGCTTCCATGCACCCCAGTTCAGTGACCAACTGTAACATCTGAACTACAAACACAAGACAACAGAACAATGACACTAGTTTCGTATTCAAGCGGTCACCCAGGTGCTATTTTTAATTCACCTACGTCAGTCAGACTGTACAGCAACATTGATTAGTTCCTTCAACAAACAAAGCACTAAAATATTCCGTTTCAAAAAAAAAACCGGCCAAGTGCGAGTCAGACTCGCGTAACTACGGTTCCGTATTGTGGATAATGAATTTAATCTTATCTTTTTTTTTTCGTGAATTTCTCAACCGCTTTATTTTTCCTGTAATTTTTACGTAAACACATATTACCATGATTTTTTTCACATTTTTCGGACCACTGATTTTGCAGATAAGAGGGGATATACATTTTTATATGGTTTTTCAAGGATTTCTCGAAATAGACGCAATTAAATTTAGCCAAACTATATATTTTTACTATCAGCTTTTTAATACCTACAATTTGGTACCCATATTGTTTTTATGAAATATTTTTTTTATTTCACATTTGTGCTCAACTTTTTTTAAATCGCTATAGTTTTTCGGTAATTGGCCAGTTATGATCTCTAATAGACATTTTTTTCATATTTTTCTGTCTATCAGTTTCAGAGATAAGGGGGAGGCATACATATTTTTGTGTTTTTTTAACGATTTCTCGAAATCAGTGCCAATAAATATAGTAAAAGTATATATTTTTACAATTAACTGTTTAATGTCTACAATTTGATACTTATATTGTATTTTTAGGATAATCTAAATATATAAAACAAAGTCGTGTTAGTTACACCACTTATAACTCAAGATCGGCTAGATCGATGTTAGTTATCTCTTTTTTGGTGTATTCTTATCCGCTCCGAATAGCAGAATAAGTAATAAAATATCGGATAAGTTATCGAATAACAATAAATAAATTAATTAATTTTACGAATGCAAACAGCATGTGGTGCCATCTGTTGACAAAACTACGCATATAAAAGAAACCTATTTATCTAGCGTTCTGATATCATTAAATAACATCTAAACCCCAAGTTTTAAAATCGCTTAGTTATTCCAAGAACTATTATTTCTGCATATATTCAATACCCTACGCTAAGCCTACAACGGTACTGAAACTACATGGGTCTCTGCCATTCTTCTTTCGCAATGGCAAGCAATAAAACATTTCTGTATTTGCAAAAAAGTTGTATTAATGTTATTACCTTAATGAAATCCTAAATTAAGTTTAACTAAAGTTAACACGATATTATTAGACTGTTAGGCGGAACGAAGTTCGCCGGGTCAGCTAGTATTTTTTATATTTCTCACTTTTGTTTTGGAAATATTCTGAACAATTTCAAATTTTTCATATATTTTTTACACCGTAATATGTGGGAAAATTAATGCTATTTTTGTGCCAAATTTCATGTCTTTATCTTTAAATGTGCTAAAGTTATGAGGCTGTGACATAAAGACGGATGGACGGACGGACGGACAACGGAGTCTCAACATAAAGGTTCCTTTTGTACCTTTTAGATACTACGGAACCCTAAAAACCTCCAGTTCAGTTTGTGAATCGTGGTGGACAGGTATCTGAACATCGGTCGATATCGACTACGGAAGCGCAGAGTGGCGACTTACTCGTGTACACAGTATAAATTATCAACTTACTCGTGTACACAGTATAAATTATCAACTTACTCGTGTACACAGTATAAATTATCAACTTACTCGTGTACACAGTATAAATTATCAACTTACTCGTGTACACAGTATAAATTATCAACTTACTCGTGTACACAGTATAAATTATCAACTTACTCGTGTACACAGTATAAATTATCAACTAACTCGTGTACACAGTATAAATTATCAACTTACTCGTGTACACAGTATAAATTATCAACTTACTCGTGTACACAGTATAAATTATCAACTTACTCGTGTACACAGTATAAATTATCAACTTACTCGTGTACACAGTATAAATTATCAACTTGCTCGTGTACACAGTATAAATTATCAACTAACTCGTGTACACAGTATAAATTATCAACTTAGTCGTGTACACAGTATAAATTATCAACTTACTCGTGTACACAGTATAAATTATCAACTTACTCGTGTACACAGTATAAATTATCAACTTACTCGTGTACACAGTATAAATTGTTTTGTAACGTTCAAACCGATAATGATATCATATTAGGACCGTTTACAATTTAAACCTCATAATATAATGAAGTGTAATTAATGGGACATTTGGTAGTTAATGGTAAAGATAACGAAGAGCGGCGCGGGCAACTAAACCGTTCATGTAACAATAAACAAGTTGGTATGTATGTATGAACTACAACAAGCTTAGAATATATTAATAGTACTAATGTATAATTAAGGAATGCAATATTTGCGTTAAGCCTTGACATGAACATTTTACCACGTACAGTAATCAAGTAGTATTTGTTCAATAAGACATTGTACCGCACAGTATTTACAAATACTTATATTTTAATTACAATAAAACGGAATTAATGACACAGGAAGACAATATAACATTCTCCATCACATATACACTTCCATTTGCTACAATATATACAATGTATATTATTATTATTATGTTTATCTACCTACAGGTGAAAAGCTAAAAAGGAACCATTTTGGTCATACTCCGTTGTCCGTTGTCCACAGCCTCATAGCTTTTATATTATATACTAACTGTTGCCCGCGACTTCGTCCGCGTGGAATAAGATAATACGGCCACAGTGTAGTCCCTTAGGAATTCCGCAATAAAAAGAATCCCAGTTTTTAAGCGATCTCCCTTCCTTCTTTCTTTGTAATCCATGTCTCACAGCTGAGGATTATACAGCATCAAAATTCGTTCAGTAGTTTTTGCGTGATGCATGAAATACCGACAAAAATTCCTTTTTTTTTTTTGTATCGGTATCCAACACCCCCATTTTTTTTAATATCATCAATGTACAGACAGACATAGCTCTTTTCTTTTACAGTTTTTATAAGTATTTAATCAATCAATCAATCAATCAATCACCTACCTTTACAATTTTCAGTTATAATAGTACCTAGCCCGTTTCATCAAAGAAGGTATCACAACATATGTGATCGAGTAATTCGAACGTCTCGCTCGACCTCTGTGGTCTAGTAATTCGAACGTCTCGACCTCTGTGGTCTAGTAATTCAAACGTCTCGACCTCTGTGGTCTAGTAATTCAAACGTCTCGACCTCTGTGGTCTAGTAATTCGAACGTCTCGACCTCTGTGGTCTAGTAATTCAAAAGTCTCGACCTCTGTGGTCTAGTAATTCAAACGTCTCGACCTCTGTGGTCTAGTAATTCGAACGTCTCGACCTCTGTGGTCTAGTAATTCGAACGTCTCGACCTCTGTGGTCTAGTAATTCGATCGTCTCGACCTCTGTGGTCAAGTAATTCGAACGTCTCGACCTCTGTGGTCTAGTAATTCGATCGTCTCGACCTCTGTGGTCTAGTAATTCGATCGTCTCGACCTCTGTGGTCTAGTAATTCGAACGTCTCGACCTCTGTGGTCTAGTAATTCGAACGTCTCGACCTCTGTGGTCTAGTAATTCGAACGTCTCGACTACTAATCCGGAGGTAGTGGGTTCCTTAGTTCCAATCCCTTAAGAACGTATTCGGTTTACGGCTCCATTTTAGTATAAAATACACACACAAGTCACACTAGGACGTAATAGTCGTCGGTAAAACGTAGGTGTACATATTAGTTTGCACTATAGTCATAATATGACTTGTATTTCATAAATCACCTTTGATTTCGCAACACATATTGTGACGATGTATTTTTTATTGATCTTTTGTATTAATAATCAAGAAACGCGTGTTATTTAATGTGTTTTTTCAATAGCTGTTAAGTCCATATTCGTAAGAAAAATAAATGCTGCAAAAACAATAGCAGAAATACAGACGACATGACAAAATCCGTAGCCAGAGAAGCCGTTCAAATGAAAGAGATTATGATATTTCAAAATAGGTCAATGTCTATGAGCGTAGTACATCGCCCACGTAAGTGTATGGTAATTAAATGTACGTATTTTAATGCTATTTGATAGGCATCGTTCAACTAGCTAATCAAGATAACATTTAGCAAATAATTCATATTTGCGGAAACATATAACAGGAAAATTTCAGATATTCCGATGGCATATAGAACAGAAAACTCATCAATAACCTAAGAAAAAACTCATCTTTGAGCTAAGAAAAAACGCATCTTTGCTTAGAAAATATTTTTTTCTTTTTTATTAAATTGAAAGAGTATCTACCTCTCGTGTTAGTAAAAATTATAACAAAATATCTTGAAAGAGTTTTATCCTTTGACAAAACCAAGAAAACAGGAACGGAAGAGACAAATTATAATGAAACAAGTAGACGCAAACACAGGTATCATCAACAGCAAATTCCAATCAGAGTAAACATGAGTCAGTCAGTTCAAGTTATCGCGGGGGGGCACAGATCAAGTCACATAAATACATAACTACAGACACAAGCCTGTTGTTAGGGCACTCACGGGACACGAATGCACACGAGCAGTTTCCAATACTTGTATATATACGTAATGACAAAACAATACAGCAGATATTTATTATCTATAAGTAACAAACACTATCTATAAGTAACAAACACTATCTATAAGTAACAAACACTATCTATAAGTAACAAACACTATCCATAAGTAACAAACACTATCTACAACGACCGAATATCCCGTTCGCAGCAAAGAAAGAAAAATATGCATGGCGATAAAATATTAGCCGCGATGTCTCTGCAATCTGCTATTTAAGGGTGCATATAAAGTCTGATTGAGCAATTCATTTTGCATCAATCAGAGGTGAACTCTATGACGTTTCCTTTTAGTATAAAATAACGCGCTCTGAGCCATGGCTGTTACGTACGACCACCAAGAAACACGCGCTCACGATAAACTGAGTTTTATTTCTCTGCTTCTAGAGAAAATTATTAAAATACCCATGGGGTCAATCGTTCACTTATTTTTTATACAGGTTTCAAGGTTGTATGATTTAAGAACACTTTAACACTATGAAATTTAGATGTAACTTCGTATTTATTTCTATCAAGTGAAATTAAAGCTATTGCGTTTTTGTTAAGAAATGCCCATCAGAAGTATATATAGTCTACTATCTATATTATTTTTAAGTACTTTGAAGTAGTGCATTTGACATTATACAGACCCTTAATTTCTACAAATCTATACTAATGTAAAACAGTAAGTACTAGCTACCTGCGATGATATTTGTCTGGATATCACTAAACTACTAACGCGCTGCTGTTTCACTTGAACGTGCAATTCTATGGCAATTTTAATAATTCGCTGATTCGTACCAATTTCGTATTTCTGCGTAACATAGTGAGTCAATATTGATATGAAAATAAACTGTACATGTTTTCGATGTACATTCCGTTCCGGTCAACAAAATCTTTATATGTCGAAGTTGGATTATAAAACAGTTATTTTATGTACACTTTTTAGAAAACCAAAGAATGTTTATTACAATCACTTCGTTATAAAGTTCAGTTATTTTGTAAAACAGCTGACTTTATCATCCATCTGCGCCATATAGATGGTAAACAATAAGGATTCATACTTCGTAATATAATATTATCATATTTAATGGGTCACATCGAACAGCTGTGGATTCATCAACAGGTTTTGTGGGTTATCTTTTACAGCCGTCCTATTAGAGCAAAGTACAGTGCAACAAAAACCAGTCAATTCACAAAACAACTAAAAAAGCTTACGGTGCTAATGACCTTTTGACATGCCGATTGATAAAATTAAAGATATTTCAGAAGGAGCTGTAACAAATACGTGACAACATTTCAGAAAGAAACATAAGCAATCTAATGTGGACGCTATATGTGACGTGGTGATTGGTCTCATCGCAACTTCCATGAGGTATTAAACTAAGATCATTGCCCTTTACTGAAGCCATTGCACTTAAAGCCGTTTTATTTTGTGCACGAGCAGTTCATATAGAACAAACGGACAGGTTGACTGGAGCTGACGAGGCGCCTTTCAGCTGTCGGGAAGCATTGCACCTACCGAGCCCCCGAGCCTACGAAACCCACCCTTATCGCCTCCACTGAAGGTCCACTTCACATTATCCTTGTCGAGTCAGCAAGTTGTGGAATGATAGTATTGTGAATAGGATACGTTTGGCGAGCCCTACGTCGCACATACATCAATATTAAAGGAATCATTGGCACATAGGCACATCGCTAAGTATATGTTGTTAAATGTTTACCTTTAAGAGACTGCCAAGAACAACGACTGCCCCAATCGAATAATTGTGTGAACAGAACAAAAATAGATCCAGACTCTAGATAATTATATAATATAACTATATCGTCACGACATGAATCCCCGAAGGGCTGTCAGATGTGTTCCGAGTGGGAGCTGTGAATTCACCGACGATTATTACGTAAAAACGTGATGTATGGTGAGCCCTATCGCCGAACTTTGGGAACAAACACACGCTTTTTAGGGCATGTGAAGGAAAACATTGTAAGGAAACCTGGCGGCGTACCAGTGTTTAATCGCGCGCGACGCCACTAGTTGAATCACAAGTGCAAGGAGCGTGACGTACTGTTTAATCGCAAAAACATCGTGTCACGCTCCTCGCACTTGTGATTTAACTTAGTGGCGTCGCGCGCGATTAAACACTATGCTACGCCGCCAGGTTTCCTTACAATGTTTTCCTTCACCGTTCAGCAAGTGGTAAGTCGGAACAAATACTATAAGTTCCGAAAAACTGATTGATGCGCCCGACCGGGGATCGAACCTGGATCTCAAGACTGAGTTCCACCCCTGAGCGACCGCCGCTGAACTCCCTCGGTCGGAAGAAGACGAGACGAGTTGGCACATAATTAGGTACAGGAACAACAAGGAACAGACGCGACACTCGACGCAAGTCTAGACGTCTGCGAGCTGGTGCAGTGCATTGACTCTCTGTGAGGTAGGATGAGGATGCAGGCTATTGCCCGGCGCGCGGCGCGACGGCTCGCGGTCGATACTTACCGGGTTCGAGCCGCGGCGACCACTCGCTCCAATTTCGGTATTGGTGAAGCCCTTTAGCAGTAGGGGTTAGTGAAGTTCGAGTAGATTCGAATTGGATTTAAATAATTGATAGCTCTCGAGAAGAGGAAGGGGCGCACGGAAATATCTTTTTGTAAGGACGTAGCCTTGTCAAGAATAATGTAGTGGTAGGTTAAGATCTGTTGAGACAGGATACCGTATAATTTAATACATCACATCATTATCAAGAGTGAGTTTCCTTTTGGAGTTTGTGATTGCACCAATTCCCGTAGCTTAATTCCTAAAAGTTTTTGTTTTTTTTTAGGAAACATACCGTTTTATATCATAGTTTTCATTGTTATGGTATATCATTTGATCATTATTTTTATTATTTTCAGATATGACTTCAATTAGGACATTTTAGGCCTTATAGATTGTGATGTGTGATTGTCTTCTCATCTGTCATCCATCTTTGAAATCAGCCGGAAGCAAATTATTATAAATTTATCTTGATAGCAAAGGACAAATTTCTAAACAGCCTTTTCTCAAGTGACGTCAGACGAATTCAAATGGAAGTTGCAGCTTTTTCGTAAAAATATTCATCATCAAAAGGTTTTTTAGACCACAAGTTCCAAAATACGGCTTATTAAACCTAAATCTCGAAATGGTCTTCGAATTAAGGCGTATGACCACGCTAAATAAGCAACTCGATGTGTGTCGGTACAAATATCAACGGAAACGCCATTGAAATAATGTTCATTTCAGCGTGCCTTGAAATGTGGCTGTTACGACAACCACTGCGTCTCCGGCTAGCGCAAAATAGGAGAAAATAATACTTTTCACATGGACGCCATGACCGAAAAAAAAATTGTGAACTTGAATTTTTTAGATCTTGAAATTTACTATAATTTGGTGAAATAATGATTAAAAACGCTTTAGGCGTTTGGAAGGAGTAAGAGAATTCTTGTGTTAATCATGTGAAACTTTCGATGACTTTCGATTTTTTTTGTCAAAACTTACAATAGAAAAATAGTTTATGAAACTTAAAATTTATTTTTGACTCTATAATGCCTATCATATATTTTTATGAAAGTTTTTGGACCACCCGTGAGGGAGGAGTAGGCCTTCAAAGACAGGTCCAAATTGCAGTTGGCGTATCCATTCGCCTTAACACACCTTAAAATATAACAAAGGACTTCTTTTGTTCACTATTATGAACACCTAACGTTGTTTAGACAGACAGAACTATATAGGTACAGAAGCCTAAACTTCAAGCTACCTATTTAAGAGAAGGCC
Organism: Ypsolopha sequella; assembly: GCA_934047225.1. Lineage (NCBI taxonomy): Eukaryota > Metazoa > Arthropoda > Insecta > Lepidoptera > Ypsolophidae > Ypsolopha > Ypsolopha sequella. Next base: position 897,608 of record OW204002.1, on the reverse strand, counting down.
TTCTTTTTTCAACAGTTTTTGAACGATTGTACTGAATCTACCACAGACGCAATCAATATGAAACTTATATATGTATATGTTTTTTCAAACCTTTATCTTTACGTTGTAAGTAGCGTCACCTAATTGGAAAACTTTCGCCAGACAGATTTTATTTTTGAAAATAGTCTTTTTGTGGTTGTTTTTTTGGTTTTGCGTTTAATCCGTTTGATTTTTATGTGTTATATTTTACTATCAATACGAAAATCTTGTTTTTTAACCAATGTAAGTTCAACAATGACTCAAATGCAATATTGTAATTTTAGTCGATTTTAATCTTAAAATTAGACTCGTTCTGGATCGTTTCGCGCACATTTTGGCGCACGCGATTTTCAACTTTATGAAAGTTAGTCTACGGGTTATAATTGCAAAGCTGCCTTGCGCCTAAGGAAGGCCTCGTCTTAAATAATAAAGGTAAAAAACCAGCTAACTGCGTGTCGGGCCAGGCGCTGTGTAGGGTTCCATAGTTGCCCGTTAGTCGTTACATAATGCGGACTTCAAAGGGAGCGTTTTGTTTCATATTATAAACATATTAAATTGAGTTAACGGTTTACCGGAGTATGGTGTCGAATCGATGTAACAAGACTTAACTTATTTGACAGGACAAACAAAAAGAAAAAGACAGAACGTTTTTTTAAATTAAATTTAGACCTGTCAAATAAGTTAAATCGCGTAACGCCAAATCGACACTATGGTAAAGTCTACTTAGCTGTCATAGTTTTCTTTTTAACTTCGTTATATATTACTACTGCCGCGAATTTTTTCACATATCCAGAAACAACCGTTTAGCTGGCAGGGGGGGGACACTTGACTCTAACAAAAATTAGCACTTTAAAGCTGAATATTTCGCAAACGGATCCCTGAATCGAAAAATGGTTTTCACACACCCGCAACATTTTTGAACGACCTATCCAACAACACACAACACCGTGTGATAGAGGAGGAAATAAATTATGTATACCCATGCCAAGTGTTACTTTGTTACTTTGCCAAGCTTTCTAGTACTAGAGTCTCCGAGCTAAGCCCTAGACAGATGGACAGACGGACGGACATGGCGAAACTACAAGGGTTCCTTGTTGACTACGGAATCCTAAAAAGTGGATGTCTGGAACTTTCTGAAATGACCATGCTACTCATATAATATGTTATCAGTTTACATTATATGATACCATTTTAATTATCATATTCTTCAAGCTATACAACTACTCTTGACACAAACATAGACTGAGTTAGTAAAATATATATATGTTACAAATTGATTTTATTGTAACACAAACCAATACACCTAGGCATCCAAGCTGAAGAAATAACCTCTCATCTTTAGACAAAGATAATAACATGATACATGGAATGCGAAATATGTATAAATACTAATGTTTATTATTGTTCTTTTGTCATTTTGGCTTGTAAATTAAGAGAATGGTTTTGTTAAGTCAATCTAAGTACCCATATCTGCCTTCACTTTTGTTTACTTCAATGCAATGTCAAACAAAAGTACCCTGAATAGAAGAGCTTGTATGACTAGATTGCCGTTTGTGGAAAAGACGAAAGAGGTGTATCTGAATCGGAGCAGATGGAAATCTGTAGTCTCTGCCTACCCGTCTGGGAGATAGGCATGAGTATATGTACGCATTTATGTTTACCTATAATACCTTTCCCAACAAACATACACAAAAAAAAGCAGGCGAGTGCTTAAATTTTCAAAGGAAATATATACATATGTATGAATATACAGATTTTAAAGTTTTCAACACAGTGGCGACATGGCGGCAAGCATGTTGAAGTAAAAGTTTTGTTAAGGAAGTTAGTACTTCCACATCAGTACAGCCACATCATAGAATTGGGCATATACTGATCTGCCATGCTTCTGTTAAAACTAGGAGGGTTGCCTTGCTCCGCTTCGTTCAGCTTCCCAAATTTATTTACATGTAAACCTATCACGGTCCGCTTGTCCTCGCACATTTTTTTAACTTTTGGTGTAATATTTTCAATTTCATACTTTATGATCTGCCCACGAAATATCCTTTATTCAATTTGACATTGACCAGATGAGAATTAATATAACACCGTTATAACTTATTACGCTGAATACATTAGGCTATATTCAACATTATCTAAACTTTAATCAAAGCTGTTTGAAATTAAGGTGGAGTGGCAACTTTCATACAAACTTATGGGAACCAAACGATAACAGCAGCATTGTTTCGTTCTGTTTCTTTTTCAACATTCGATTAATTTTATATTCGCAAATAATCAGTCTTTTTACAAAAAAAATGTTTTTACAGTCTAATTTGGCTATTTAAAAGTTTCATACATTGGAATAAAAAAGTTTTAAGTAGCAAAATAAGATTGTAAAATATGCTATTTAAAAGTTTCATACATTGGAATACAAAAGTTTTAAGTAGCAAAATAAGATTGTAAAATATGTTGTTTGTAAAAAAAACTGATTTTTCGCAAGTGTAAAATTAATGGAACTTGGAGAAAAAAGTAACAAAATGAAATTGTAATACATTTTTCATGATTGTTTTTGGTTCCCACAAGTTAGTATGAAAATTGCCTTGGACCATCCACTTAACCAGTAAAGTGGCAGGACTGGCAGGAGGCATGATCGTGCCAGAAGTCTCATTGTTAAATCACTTGTTGTAGATACTGGATCCACTGGTTAAATTTGTTGATAGTAAAAACAGAAGGCTCTTTAGGATTAGACTTTGACAGATGGAGTTACTAGCTGCACTATGGGTCACAAATATTTCGTTGTCAAATTATGGTTTTATTATAATTTTATAAAGAGTGTCAGTTCAGATGGTACCTACCACAATTTTATAAATCTAGTTAGTCATTTTAAATTTTTTAATTAAATATAATATCATAAACTTGGGGATTCACAAAAACCCAAGTGTAAGCTTATGAAGAAAGAAAATATAGATCAATGATTTTCAAGTCAACATCCTAACATACGTGTTTTGTAAGATTGAACTACTGTGACTAATTAATACCCAATGCTCTTGGCGTCGATTTGGACGCATTTCGCGGACGAGGGACGTGTCACCACTTATTTTGGCTTGTTGTTACAAAATTTCGATCAGCTGATTTCTTTGTTTGACTGATGCGACTGACGACTATGCAGCATTGGACGCCTTGTCAAAGCGTTACGACACCTCACATCCTATCGAAACACCGTACAAATAGGGCACGACACTCATTAATATCTCCTCGTCGCCTTCGACGTAAATTGGTTAAGAGTTAGAAGAATAACTAAGCAATAAACAAACCTTGAAAGTTCTTACCTTTGTAGTGAACTCGAAGATTATTTTGCGAGAGTCCGATGTAGCTGAACTTGTCCTTTGTGCTCCAGGACCTCGGCAAAGGAGTCTCATCTTCGTTCACATTAGGATAAAGTAATTTTAAACGATCTACAGTATCACTTTGTACTTGATTTTGGGAATCCATCGTTCCCCGTCCACTACCCATTGCAGCCATTTCTGATTTCTGTTCATATCATGTCAGGACAGTGACGTCATATCCAAACTTCCCTTGTTTGTTGATAGGTGGCAGCAGTCGCTACTATCCTACCATAGACAAAACCGGTAATCGGTAAATAAAATACACTACAAACTTGCGACAAATATAAAACACATTTTTTAGGCAGACTATCGTTTTTCTACGATCACACAAACATGCGCGAAAATCTAAAAAAGAGATCTAAAGTGACTGACGTAGCCTGCCAAATTAGTAAATTGCAGTGGCAGTGGCTCCTAATAAGGAATACCTTATTCTGAGGGCAGTGGGCTGGCCATATTTATCGCCGGCATCATGGCCGTTGGGTCCTGAAGGTGTTGTAAGAGACCACTTACAGCAAAGTGTAGCGTAGGCCAACCTCGTGTCTGCTGACTCCAGTGGCCTGAAGGACGTCGAGTTTAGCGGCTAAGGACCGCCAAGAGTGGCAAAATATTGGAAAGGAATTATGTCCAGCAGTCGACGAACACAGGCTGATGGATGGATGGACGGATGGATGGATAAAAAAATAAATAATAATAGTATTTATTAGCTTGCGCTTTGCAATTTGTCGAGAGGACAGGAAATCATAGTGGGCACATGGGCCGCGAGCTGACGACTTGCCGTCCGAGTATATCCACAATAAGTCGTCAGCTCGTATAGTATTCTAACTATTTTTGAAGTGAAAAGTTCTTTAGGTGCGTCGGGCGATTTTTGTTAGGAGAATATCTTATGGGTTTGCGTCATCTACGTCGTTATTCAGTATACTCTATGATCTACGTCACCGTTACCATTACCCCATGGAATTACTTCCATGATTACTACAGAACACTTTTTACCGTTACCGACATGCTATGTTGACAGTAAAGTTTTCAGTTTTGACGGCAGTCTCCATGACCGCCTATTTTTTTAAACAATCTTGGTTTTTAGAATAATAAAATTATTTGACTGATTTGATACTTTATCTGACTGATGACGACTTTATAGAAGGAGTCGAAATTTATCGTATTTATGTGTTTTCTTGTTTATACTATATAAGGTGAAATTTAATCAACCGACCAAATTCATACTAGAGACTGAGTTAGTAATCAAGAACGATGTTTAATGACCCTTCATGTGAAAACCGAAAAATTTTTTTTTGCTCTCCTAGGATTTATATTTGAATTATTAATAGTCCATTTCGAACGGGAACAAAAATTAAGTCCCCAGTATGAATTCGAGTGGTTAATTAGATTTCACTTTGTTCCTAATAATCCTTACATAATTATAAGCCGTGTAATTAAAGGTATTGATTAAAAACTAAATTGTTTAAATTTTAAGAATAATCCAACTTATGAATTCAAAACACAAAACGCTTCCCGCTTCTTGCTAAGAGTAATAAAAAGAGATACATTTAAACTTACTTTAAAATTAATGTAAATAATAATAAAAAAGTGTAAAGTACTACAAAAAATTAACACAACTATAAATAATAATTACGCCCTTCAAAAATAATACTTTTCACTACAATATTAGTGTTTCACACTACAACGTTTTCTGGGTTGTCATGAAAAAAATAACCAACCTACCGGCTCTCTTCTGCACTGGTATTCCAAAAAAGCTTATAGTGGAAACCATTATTTTTAAAGTTCACTTATACTGAAAGTATTAATAATGTAGTGCAAAGTACTAATTTTAAAGCTAAGCTTCTTAAAGTCGGGATTATTATTTTTAAAATTAATTCGTATACATGTCATATACAACGTGTAACAGAAAGGTGTAACCATATTTGAAGAGCTTATTCAGTCAATGGTATAGAGTTACTTTTACTATGGAGCCAAACCTGAACTGAAATCTCAAAAAAAAAAATTGCCCTTCCGTACATTTCGACCGAGCAGCATTGCATTTTTCTATGAAACAATAAAAAAAAATTCGATATACAGGTTTTGTTCCATAGTAAAAGTTGTTGACCATTGACTGAATAAGCTCTTTAAATATGGTTACACATTTCTGTTACACGTTGTATATGTATATATCCCTTATAACATTGCCCAGCGATCACATAGCAATATTCATAATGACCAGACACGTCGATAAATAATTAATAAAATGCTTGAAATACATTATAAATAATACCCATAGTAATCACTTGTTCCACAACACATACGAAATCACTAATAGAGTAAGGCTGAAAGCCTCGCCATACATTCTGAGAGCGTAGGCAGAGCCACGAACTTCAGATAATCATTATAAATTAAAGCCTACGTACTTAGCTCCTGAAGCTGAAGCCCTTATTCCTTATTATATCCTATTCAACAGTGAAAATTACATCCGAATCCTTCCAGTTTTAAAGTGAATTGGGAACATACAGAAAGACAGAAAAAATATCTGATATATTTTTATCACTCTGTGGGTTGCCCTCCACGAACATGTTATAATATCTGTATTTTTTTTTCATTACCTACCTTAGTAGTGAAAAAATCCTACATAACATTGTAATTGATTCCTAGTTTCGTTAAATTTTTAAATGGAAATACCAACTGCAATGAATGATATTATTTTTACAATAAATCGATGGATAAAAGATTAGGGCTGCTTATCGGTAACAAACACATTACTACCCCTACTATCTTGGCACAGTGAAAAGATAACATGATAATCGCTAGAGAAACTAAGTGTTTACCATTTTATAAAAGTGTGATTCTCCTGCTACAGTGTCCTACTTTAGATCACATTAACAAATAAATTTTATATCGTCCATAGCGTAGTTCAATAATTATGAACGCACACACTCCGAAACACATAAAAGAAATTGAAACTTTTTTAACTTCCAAGCTTAAAATAGTAAATAAACCAACAAATGAACTTCTGGGAAGCCAACAACTTTACAGGGATCAGATACTCGAGGTAACAAAACAATATTTCAATTATGCCTTACGGTCTGTTCGGCGAGAGTTGATAAAAAAAACTAAAAGCAGAGTTTCCAAACTCATTTAAATTTAATTTTGAATTTGAACTTGCGGCCATACGACACATCCGAAGCACATTCCATCGGCCGCCTGACCGCGCTTGACAACAGCTGCGAGCTTCGTACCACAAAACTGTGTGCGTGCGACAATAAGCGACGCCCGTCATACAGATTGCGAGTCACTCTTGCGAGACATTTTCCAAAATCTCTCCTCGAACGGACTTTGGTTTTTACATACATAGATAGGCAAGGGCGAAGCCAGATACGTGAAGGAGGGAGCAGATAGGTAAGTATGTATGCACGTAAATAAAAAGAACACGCCAACATGAATCCTCGAATAGTGTCGGAAGAAATACAGAAAAATTACTCTGAAAGCTTAGATAACCCCTCTTCTGTAACTGAAAGTGACTGTGATTCGAATAGTCAACATTCTATTTGTACCCATATTTTACTGACAACTTTATTCTTCCTAAAAACTATTTCTATCGCCGCCCCCGTACTTCGGACAAAAATTCGCGCTTCGTCGGGCATACAAAAAACCAAACAACTCATTGGTTCGACTGGCAGTATACACTATACAGTATTGGACCCCGGAACACAAGATGAGAAGACAACCAGAGTTTTACAGACTTTGCTACAGCCCATTATTTTATGATTATTATTTATTTTAGGTCTACCGAGATGCTTTTAATATGTTAATTAAAAGGACAATTACATGTTCAAGACTGTTAAGTGAAATAAAAGAAGCGTATGATAACGCCATAAATACTAGAGATAAACGGATATCACATTTTATAATACAAGATGTGAGTACCTACATATTTTTTAATTTTATTATACGCACTCTGCAAGTCATGGTAGTCTATGTCTAGGCAGTTGTGATTGGTCAAAACCAACAAAACCTCAAGAACGCAAAACATGAAGGAAGAGATGTTTGTACATATATAGTATTATGGTGGTATTTATGTATAGGAGAGATAAATGCTATTTTTGAAGTGAAAACTTCTTTAGGCACGTCATGCGAGACGTGTTGCGCTTGTCCAAAAATGAAATGTTTTCACTTCTGTTGGCAGTCCCCATGATTGCCTGTGTTTTTTGGTAAACTACTACAATGTGCGACAAGGATCTTTTGACACGTGGATTGGCCGTGGCCAAATTTAAAACTAACGCTCCTGTCTGACTTAAACAAAAACATTACCCTTACCCTTGCTTCAAAGTTGTACCCCTCTATCAATGTCTTCCACGTGCAATAACATACATACATGTCCCACTGTAGTACGTCCATGACTGTAGCTACGATAATATTAATAATATGTACTGCAACTGCCGATATCTTTACCGAAGTATGTATAGTCGAATTTGTCAAAAGTTGTAACGTTTGACTGCAGTTTAACCTTGAAAATATTTACATAACACAACTTTGTAAATGCTTTTCAATTTGTTTTCTAATTTGACGTTTGTTTGCGTTTTATTTTTAATTTTTATTTTCTGGATCAAACAAATCACCTATTTTTTTATTTTTCTTATCGTTTTCATTTTAAAACGATTGGTTTCCTCTTAGTAAACGTGCCTTATCTTTAGTCATTATCAATTGTTTACTCAATCTCATGAGGATATAAGTTGAAAAACATCCACCTACTTTATAACAGTGGTACATAGAGATCTAGTTCCGTAAAATTATACAAAATGACACAATCATCCCCGGTTGGCGTAGAGGTGCCCCAGGTGGTGGTGCTAGATGGGGGATTTTCTTCACAACTTTCGTGCCACGTCGGTGACCGCGTTGACGGCGACCCGCTGTGGACCGCGCGCTTCTTGCAGACAAATCCTGACGAAGTCATCAAGACCCACTTAGACTTCCTGCGAGCCGGCGCTGACGCCATCCTGACCAACACCTACCAGGCGTCCATAGGTGGCTTCGTAAAGTATCTCAACCTCACCCCGGAAGAATCCTACAAGCTTATTGGAATTGCTGTGGAACTAGCTAAGACCGCTAGAGCTAAATACCTGGAGGATAATCCTGACAGTCACATTCCTATGATTGTGGGCTCCGTGGGCCCTTACGGTGCCCATTTACATGACGGTTCAGAGTACAGCGGTGCGTATGCAGAGAGAACTTCTAAGGAGACAATGATAGAGTGGCACAGACCTCGTATGGAGGCTCTAGTACGCGGTGGAGTCGACTTGCTAGCTCTAGAGACAATCCCATGTGAGAAAGAAGCTGATGCTCTACTTCAACTATTAAAAGAGTTCCCAGAAACAAAAGCCTGGATGTCATTCAGTGTCAAAGATGACAAATGTTTATCATTCGGAGAGAATTTCCAATTTGTTATAAAGAAATGCTGGGAGACAAACCCAGGGCAGTTGGTCGCTATAGGAGTGAACTGCTGTGATCCTAATTTCATAGAGAGCCTCTTCCAAGGTGTCAATGACGACAGGAAAGAATCACCGATACCTTTTGTAGTTTACCCCAACTCTGGGGAGAAGTATAATCCTGAACTAGGAGGATGGACGGAGAGCGATGGACGGCAGAGATTAGAGAATTTCATCCAAAGATGGTTGGATCTGGGAGTGAGGTATGTCGGTGGGTGTTGTAGGACGTATGCAGAGGACATTAAACGAATCTGCTCAGAAGTGAAAAAATGGAATGAAAGGAGAAACATTGAGATGCAAAACACAACCTAAATTAAACCTCTCTGTACAAACATGCATTTTGTTGCTTTATTGTATTATTGTTAAAGCAATCACTTTGTTTTGTATCTCAGTAATAGATTACAACATTGTTACAATTTGCTCTATCTATATTATTAATTTTATCTTTGTTACTTTGCTATGAGAATAAATCATGCATTGATAAAATAATATAATGCAATTTGATTAACCTGTTTGCTTACAAATAGATGAATTTATCCAATAACTATCAATAGACTTCAATTGTCATATATTTTTCTGTTAGTAAGCAGGTTACATAATGTTGCTTTATAAAACATTATATTGTTGCATTTTCAGAAAGTGTTTGGAATATCTGCTATGAAGAAAGATAGAGATGATAAGTTTAAAAAAATAGTAAAAGAAAATGAGGATCTTAAGGTACAAAATCTCAATTTAACAATTGAAATAACAAAATTGAAGAAGGATGTAGATAAGGTGTGTATATTTAGTATTTAAATAGAACCGTTTATAACTCTAACCTTAGGTAAAACAATGCCTTAACTATGCCTAAATGTTGGTTGTTGAAAATATACTTTTGTATTTTGTCCATATAAGTAAATGTTTGTTTCATTTAATTAATATTGTTGATATCCCGGACAAATATTTTCACATTTAACTGGGTTAATGGGAAAGTTGTAAGTATATAGCCCAGACTGGTTTAGTGAATGCAATTCGAATAGTTCGAAATTCGAAAAAAACTGAAAAAATCCGGCTTTTTGGGTCTTTAATAAAATCCGAATTTTGACAACGAAATCCGATTTTTCCGAAGTTCAATAACAATTGAAAATAGTTGATTTTTAACTACAATTTTTCATTAAACGTCGGTCGTATGGATGTAGGTTAGTATTACTCGGACGAGTCTGACGTATGTACAATACTTAAATACTTTAATTAATATTTAAGTATATTTTAAACTCGGGCTCATTTTTCGCGCGACTCCTTTACCCGTCTGTTCGCACGCGTCTCAACTCGCGCGCTGCTAGCCGCGCGTAGTTCGCTTAGATTCAATTATTAATTCGAAAACCATTTCGAGATTTAGGTTTAATAAGCCGTATTTTCGAACTTTTGGTCTAAAAAAACTCATGATGAATATTTTCACGAAAAAGCTGCAACTTCCATTTGCCTTCGTGTGACGTCACTTGAGAAATGGCTGTTTAGAAATGTGTCCTTTGCTATCAAGATAAATTTATAAAAATTTGCTGCCGACTGATTTGACAGATGAGTAGATAGACAGAGACAGACCACTAATGTCTAAAATTCTCAAGTAACGCCATAAGTCATAACCGACAATTCCTTAAAAAATCATAAATAGTAATGGTTAATTTATACACCAAAATTATAAAAACTATGTCCTAAAATGGTTTATATTCTCTGAAAAAAAATAAAATATTATACCATGCTAGCTTGCCACCCGCCACACCCGCGTCCCTCCGCTCGGGCCACAACATGATTATTATTATTACACCATGCTAGCTAGCCTCGCGTCCCCCCGCCCGGCCCACAATATAATTATTATTATACCATGCTAGCTAGCCACCCACCACACCCGGGTCCCCCCGCCCGGCCCACAATATAATTATTATTATACCATGCTAGCTAGCCACCCACCACACCCGGGTCCCCCCGCCCGGCCCACAATATAATTATTATTATACCATGCTAGCTAGCCACCCACCACACCCGGGTCCCCCCGCCCGGGCCACAATATAATTATTATTATACCATGCTAGCTAGCCACCCACCACACCCGGGTCCCCCCGCCCGGCCCACAATATAATTATTATTATACCATGCTAGCTAGCCACCCACCACACCCGGGTCCCCCCGCCCGGGCCACAATATAATTATTATTATACCATGCTAGCTAGCCACCCACCACACCCGGGTCCCCCCGCCCGGGCCACAATATAATTATTATTATACCATGCTAGCTAGCCACCCACCACACCCGGGTCCCCCCGCCCGGCCCACAATATAATTATTATTATACCATGCTAGCTAGCCACCCACCACACCCGGGTCCCCCCGCCCGGCCCACAATATAATTATTATTATACCATGCTAGCTAGCCACCCACCACACCCGGGTCCCCCCGCCCGGCCCACAATATAATTATTATTATACCATGCTAGCTAGCCACCCACCACACCCGGGTCCCCCCGCCCGGCCCACAATATAATTATTATTATACCATGCTAGCTAGCCACCCACCACACCCGGGTCCCCCCGCCCGGGCCACAATATAATTATTATTATACCATGCTAGCTAGCCACCCACCACACCCGGGTCCCCCCGCCCGGGCCACAATATAATTATTATTATACCATGCTAGCTAGCCACCCACCACACCCGGGTCCCCCCGCCCGGGCTACAACATATTTTAGCATAAAACTACGTATATAATTTAAAATTACTTGAAAATGTTAAAAGATTCCAAAAAGTTACCAAAATTCGAAATATCCGTATAATCCGGATTTGTTTGTGATGGTAACGTTAGAATCCGGATTTGAGAAAAATCCGGATTTTGCAATCCCTAGGTATATATGATATGTAGTATCTACCTATCTATGACAATATCATTTCTTTATCGGATTGATTACTTATAGTACCTAATCAACTTATCTGGCACTGCCCTTAAAAACTTTCCATATCACCAAAAGTTAACTGGCATAGAATGTTAATTAGCATTAAGTTCGCCTTTGTGCAATAAAGTATTTACATACATAACCATCTACATCTGATTTAGGTGGCTATGGCTGGCTGCCTTGACGAGCCGCTCGTGCTGCTTGGGAACAACAATGGTACAAAGTCGGTGATGGTGTTGAATATTCTTTAGATAATTTTCTTCACAAATGCACAATAAAGAGCAGATAAAGGAAAGTTTAACAAAATAACTTGAAAAAAGTACACTTTTTGAAAAATCCAAGTTTTGCAGGTGACTATTATATCTCTGAAACTGTAAGAGATACGAGATTATGTGCTAAATTATATCTCTGAAACTGTAAGAGATAATTATGTGCTAAATTATATCTCTGAAACTGTAAGAGATACGGGATTATGTGCTAAATTATATCTCTGAAACTGTAAGAGATACGAGATTATGTGCTAAATTATATCTCTGAAACTGTAAGAGATAATTATGTGCTAAATTATATCTCTGAAACTGTAAGAGATACGGGATTATGTGCTAAATTATATCTCTGAAACTGTAAGAGATACGAGATTATGTGCTAAATTATATCTCTGAAACTGTAAGAGATACGAGATTATGTGCTAAATTATATCTCTGAAACTGTAAGAGATAATTATGTGCTAAATTATATCTCTGAAACTGTAAGAGATACGGGATTATGTGCTAAATTATATCTCTGAAACTGTAAGAGATGCGAGATTATGTGCTAAATTATATCTCTGAAACTGTAAGAGATACGAGATTATGTGCTAAATTATATCTCTGAAACTGTAAGAGATACGAGATTATGTGCTAAATTATATCTCTGAAACTGTAAGAGATACGAGATTATGTGCTAAATTATATCTCTGAAACTGTAAGAGATAATTATGTGCTAAATTATATCTCTGAAACTGTAAGAGATACGGGATTATGTGCTAAATTACATCTCTGAAACTGTAAGAGATACGAGATTATGTGCTAAATTATATCTCTGAAACTGTAAGAGATACGAGATTATGTGCTAATTTATATCTCTGAAACTGTAAGAGATAATTATGTGCTAAATTATATCTCTGAAACTGTAAGAGATACGAGATTATGTGCTAAATTATATCTCTGAAACTGTAAGAGATAATTATGTGCTAAATTATATCTCTGAAACTGTAAGAGATACGAGATTATGTGCTAAATTATATCTCTGAAACTGTAAGAGATAATTATGTGCTAAATTATATCTCTGAAACTGTAAGAGATAATTATGTGCTAAATTATATCTCTGAAACTGTAAGAGATACGAGATTATGTGCTAAATTATATCTCTGAAACTGTAAGAGATACGAGATTATGTGCTAAATTATATCTCTGAAACTGTAAGAGATACGAGATTATGTGCTAAATTATATCTCTGAAACTGTAAGAGATAATTATGTGCTAAATTATATCTCTGAAACTGTAAGAGATACGAGATTATGTGCTAAATTATATCTCTGAAACTGTAAGAGATACGAGATTATATGCTAAATTATATCTCTGAAACTGTAAGAGATACGAGATTATGTGCTAAATTATATCTCTGAAACTGTAAGAGATACGAGATTATGTGCTAAATTATATCTCTGAAACTGTTAGAGATACGAGATTATGTGCTAAATTATATCTCTGAAACTGTAAGAGATACGAGATTATGTGCTAAATTATATCTCTGAAACTGTAAGAGATACGAGATTATGTGCTAAATTATATCTCTGAAACTGTAAGAGATACGAGATTATGTGCTAAATTATATCTCTGAAACTGTAAGAGATACGAGATTATGTGCTAAATTATATTTCTGAAACTGTAAGAGATACGAGATTATGTGCTAAATTATATCTCTGAAACTGTAAGAGATACGGGATTATGTGCTAAATCAGTCTTGTAGGAAATTTTATAGACTTTAACTTATTCTCAGCCACTTTTTGACTACAACTTAACTTTTGAGATAGAAGCCAAAAACAAAAAAAAAACGGCCAAGTGCGAATCAGACTCGCGTACTTAGGGTTCTGTATTGTGGATGATAAATGTAATTTTGACATTTTTTTTCGAGAATTTCTCAACCGCTTTATTTTTCCTGTAATCTTTACATAAACACATATTACCATGATTTGTTTCATATTTTTTGGTCCACCAGTTTTGCAGATAAGGGGTTTGCAGATTTGCGTAGGTACAATTTTTTATGGTTTTTCAAAGATTACTCGAAATAGATGCAATTAAATATAGCTAAACTATATATTTTTACAATTAACTTTTTACTACCTACAATTTTATACCCATATTGTATTTTTATAATTTTTTATTTTTATTTATTTCACTTTATTTTTTATATTTTTCTTTTGTGCTCAATTTTTTTAAATCGCTATGGTTTTCCTGTAATTGGCCAGTTATGATCTGCAATCGAACTTTTTTTTCATATTTTTGGTCTACCAGTTTTGGAGATAAGGTGAGGTACATACATATTTTTGTGGTTATTTAAGGATTTCTCGAAACCAGTGCCACTAAATATAGTAAAAGTATATATTTTTACAATCAGCTTTTTAATATCTACAATTGATACCCATATCGTATTTTTAGATTCATATTTTTATTTTTCTCACTTTTTTTTTGGAACTATTTTGAACAATTTAAAATTTTTCATATATGTTTTACAGCGTGATATTGGGAAAATTAATGCTATTTATCTGCCAAATTTCATGTCTTTATCTTTAACGGTGCTAAAGTTATGAGGCTGTGACGGACGGACGGACGGACGGACAACGGAGTCTCACCATAAAGGTTCCTTTTTTACCTTTCAGGTACGGAACCCTAAAAATCGGCGCCTTCTTAATCTGAGATCAGTCTAGTTGTCCTAAATCTGTGGTCTAGAAAAATGTATTCTATGTATTCTGTGGTCTAGAAAAATGTATTCTGATTATGACGCATATTCGCAGTTTGTAGTAGTTCGGTTTGGCGAACAAACACGATAGCACCCACAGAAAGGCACTATGTGGTTTGTACTGTGAGTCTTGTTGTTGCTTGTCGTACGTATAGTACTGTACCTCGAGTAGAGTTCGAGTCGATGTTGAGCCGTAGTGCGCGACGACCTAAATTTTTTGAAAATGTTTGTAGATAAAAGATGAAACAATCTCGGATCATCTTGTGCTGATGAAAGAACGAGATACACGATACACATTGTATTTTGAAAACCTGGCACTGCAGATGAAGCTGAAAGAACTCGACGGTAGCTCTGTCCCAAACGAAGATGCATATGGAGACCCCATCGTTTTACGGATAGCTTTGGACCGATGTCGGTTAGATTCATGATTGTTAGCTACCTACTTATGTTAAATATTTAAGAGTACGCTACAAACTGAACATCAATCAGAAAATTTGGCATGATGAATGTTGGACTTGTCGTATAGGCTACTTTCTAAAATATTTTACATTTCCTTCACCTATTTATTCTGTCTATACTCGGGCCTCTTAGTTGTCCAAAAAGGATTACTAATTTTATAGATTACCTTCAATGATGATCAGTATATAAAATAATGGTCAGTAGGGTAATTATTTAATCTGTTGAGCTCTCATTATCGCTAAAACAATAGGTACATAAAGAAGGGTTAACGACAGGTTAATTAAATTGAAAGGTAGATGTGGATAGTAAAAATATTACAGAGGAGTTACCGAAATCGTATACGAGTATATGCGTTATTATCAAATCGATTTACCTCTTCTGTAAAAAGATTGTTAAAAAAGTAAATAATATTTCAGAGAGCAGTTATCAGCCACACAATCAGACCTTGCGAAAATGACAGACGATTATGCGGAAACCGTGCCAAGAAGAGAGTACGATTTTGTGAAATCAAAATATCAGGAAAAAACAAAAAATTATGATGCTTTAAAAATGGATTTTGATATTCTGCAACAAAAAATTAACAAAATACAAAGTTGGTAAAAATAAAATAACATAATGCTTATATTTTAGAAAAATTATTGCCCAGCAGGTAGGAAGGACTAATCTTAAGAAGATGAAGACATGTGACAATAGAACCGTTACCTGAGAAATCCTTCCTGAAATGAAGAACTTTTATGGATTCCTACTCTTACAACCCCATATCACTGAGCAAATAAAACATATCTCGACAACCCCTTCACCGATCTGTCTCAAGTTCGAACTAAACTAGTAGTTAGCCCCGAACTACTGTGAATTAGCGATGTACATATTACAACCCCATATCTCGACAACCCCTTCACCGATTTGGCTCTCAGAATAGTATTCTTATTCTGAGATTTGACTCATGTTCGAATTTAATTATTTTTGTCTCATTTAAACGCCTACCCATGATGTTCCGATCAACGATACTCGAGTTAACGTCGGACAAACGTTCATACATACATACAAACAAACACCGGACTAGTGATTATTGCCTATAACTATGTTTAAGCTCTCCCCTTCTTGCTTATCATCGAAGTTCATCGAACATCGATCCGTGTAACGTGTCGCGAAATAATAATTCGTCTAAAATAAATTGTTTAGCCCGTGTATTCAGATCAGATTATGTCTGATTTTATTCTACAGATTGTAAGAGGTAGGGCTAGTTCGGGACTAACAGCGAATCACTAGTTTATTGAATTAGGCGTAAGTTTTAATCATTGACCTGTATGTCAATGGTTTTAATAGACAAACGCATGTTTTCCAGCATTGAAAAAAGGCATAGATATAGAGTTGATAGAAGCAAAAGATAAATGCAGCGAGTTGGAACGGGCAGGTACGCCAAGGCCTCAATGGGAACTTTGTGCTGATTTTATTGGAGGTGGACGTGATAGGTGGGTAATGATGGCACTTGCTTGAGCTTGTTTTAGTTGGGATGAAACCGGACCCTCTACGTAAGTTAGATTGGCTGGACTGACAAATAGTTTTACAGGTGGCGGCAACTTGCATGCGGTCTATCATCTCGGGACACCCTTCGTGTACTGCTCAAAGAATTGGGTCCAGCAGCTGAAAGCGATCATTTGGAACATTTTGATGGACTCGTCTGTACAAATCCATTAATCAAAACAGTTTCGTTTTAATATAATTCCTAAATATAAGTACTTTGCAGGGCACAGATCCAATGATCCCTCCTTATCTGAGATTTGAAGGTAAGGTGCGAAACTTGCGTCTATCTCGAAGGGAGCTAAGTGTTATCATCAATGACATCTGGGTTGGAAAACTGGAGACTGAAAAATCAATGTCAATGCAAGACTATGTTACAAAATATTTTGAAGATAGGTAATGTAAAGAGCCCAATTTTCTGTTTAAAATAAATGGGTATTCGTAAGCATGATTCCAATATTTTAAGTTCTCTTGAAGATATCAGCAACCAACAGTTCGCGCTGAATGGTCTTACAACCTGTGTAGCGGTGCTGAGCAGATGCTTGATGAACCTCAAGTAAAATTATTTTGGGGCGTTCTCCATGGACATCTAAGTGAAGATATTTACTGGGGCCTCAGGGCAGAATGGCAAAGTTTGAAAGATAATTTGTATCGACACAGCAAGGATGGTGAGGTTAGTCTTAAGTTAAGTAGGCTGTGTACCTGTTATATTTACTAAAGGGAGAAATATGAGATAACCCTTGTTTCGCAGACAATAACTGTAGATGATTTTGAAAAAATTGCAAAAGCAACATTTCCATTAAAAAGCGAGGTAGACATCAAAAATTTGTCGGACATAGTAAAGAAGCAATTGAAACTGAAAATAAATCATAACGAAATAAACTTGGATAAGCTATTCCAAGAGGTAAGAAAATATGACTGGAGACAGAGAGAACAATGCGATATATTCTAAAAGTAACTGTTTGATTTATGTAACTTTGTTCACAGAACGAAGAAGGCATCGACCGCGTGGAGTCAGCTCGTGAGCTGTATCGCCAGCGACAGATTGCTCAAGACAAGTACATCAGAGAGATAGTAGCTGAACTGGGAGGAAAAAACGCTGCAAATAAAATGATCAGTGTTGAAAATTTGAAGCGAGCTTTTGCTATCGTTGACCCTGCCATTGGTACCCTTAAATATATTTCATATGTACATTTGAACTGTGTTTAATATTGTCTAATTTTAATTTAAAAAAATATTGTTATCTTGCAGATCACATTCGCATGGAGCGTAATATTCGCTGGGCTTTCTCCGAGAAAACTGCAGACCTCAACAGTGTTTCCCCTCTGCCATTACGGGCTTTGGCTGTTCGTCTTGCTTCAGGAGACATTGAGAGAGTTGGTCCAAGATGCAAGGGTGCAAAGCGACGTATTGTATACAAATAGAAATAGTATTGGTTATTTGCTTTTTTGTAGGTATTAACTTTCAATTAACTTTATTGGAAACGGAAAAGAATCGTGATTTTTCCATTGACCTAAAGGTAAGGACCAGGCCAACGAAGCGAGTAAATGACCCCAGTGCGTAAGTGCTAAAATGCCAATTTAGCACAAGCGCGACTCAGTGTTCCGCGGGAGCTTGTGCAGTGTGTTTGTGTTTGAACTTCTATTAAAAATGCCTTGTTGCACAGTAAAAGACTGCAAAAACTATGAAAAAAATTTTAAAAAGCCAGATGGGATATCGTATCATCAGAAAGTAACCGTACATCATGTTTTTTGCTTGTTTAACAACTAAATAATCCATTTTCGAAGCGATAATTATATTATCGAAGTCCATAATGGCGGCCATGATGTTCGCTACCACCTCACGCGAGTTTGAACAAAAGCAACTTTGTACGGGCGTCATTTTTATAAACCTGTATTTTATTTTTGTCTTAGAAACTTATGTAGGAAATTTAAAATTTTGCTAAGGGGAACTTAATATACGATACTAGGAAAATATAATAATCATAGGAAACTAAAAATTAGATGAAAAAAATAATGAAATGAAATAATTAACTTTATTTTCAGAAGTAAAATACCACGAAAACATTTTTCTGATGTCAATAAATCTAATAATAACTTCGGCCTGGATAATACTAGAGAGCTATTTTTTTTTTAGGATAAGATTTGGTTAGCAGACTAATGGAATAAACTTAGTTTCATTTGTCTAGCTTTTTACCCGACCACGACGAGTAAGTAAGTTAGTTACATACATATATGAACCCTGAAAATATGTATAACTCTTTTTGGATGGTCGTGTGCCCTGAAATGAACCCTGAAAATAGAAAACTCTTTTTTGGGCAGTCGTGTACATACCTACATACATACATGAAAACATAACGCTTTTTTATGGGAAGTCATGTAAAAAAATAATCGTTATCATTATAATCATATTAATCTAGGTATGCAATTCAGTAGCGGAATCTCAATTCGGCTCGAAACTGGTGCTATAGGGCCTTTATGGATTTTTGTAGCAGTCGGATTGAATGTCAATTGTATCTTAAAAAATATGTACACAAATAGCGAAAGTGATTATTGTAAATTGCAAGTAACATAATTAAAATTGTATGTGTATATCGGTGTGGAACTGACTTATTAACATAAAAAAGAAATTAAGGATTCATATACGCACGTACAAGGTTACATCGCACACCTACGCAACGCGGCATTCATGTTCGCGCCAAACCCGAGTGAAGTTAGTACCAGCGAGACAGAGAGAAAAATATGAAAGAAATATATGATGTATGAAAGAGAGAGATATACTAACGTCCGAGGCGTCATAAAGTGTGGTGCCGATTGTAGTTTGGGAAAATGTTTAGATGGGCACCTCCTTCCTTCTTGAACTCATTGTTAACAACTAAATAAACCATTTTCGAAGCGATAATTATATTATCGAAGTCCATAATGGCGGCCATGATGTTCGCTACCACCTCACGCGAGTTTGAATAAAAGCAACTTTGTACGGGCGTCATTTTTATCAACCTGTATTTTATTTTTGTCTTAAAACTTATGTAGGAAATATACTTTAAACTTATGTAGGAAATTTAAAATTTTGCTAAGGGGAACTTAATATACGATACTAGGAAAATATAATAATAATAGGAAACTAAAAATTGAATGAAAAAAAAAATGAAATGAAATAATTAACTTTATTTTCAGAAGTAAAATACCACGAAAACATTTTTCTGATGTCAATAAATCTAATAATAACTTCAGCCTGGATTTGATTAAGATTTGCTTAGCAGACTAATGGAATAAACTTAGTTTCATTTGTCTAGCTTTTTACCCGACTACGGCGAAGCCAAAAGTAGGGTTACCGGTCTGGGTGTAGATAAGATGGCACTATGGTATCGTGCCCCCTTATCGACACTCTGACCGGGTTACCTTTAATTAGGACTACGGCAAAGCTAAAAGGAGGGTTATGATTTTGACCTGTATGTATGTATGTATGTATGTACGTATGTATGTTCATCTGTTCTCTTATAACTTCTAAACTACTTATCATAATTTGATAAATTAGGTATCGTTGAAAGCGTCTTGACCGTCCGTTAGTTATAAGCTATGTGTCGTCACAATAAATTGAACGTGGCGCCCTCTAGAGGATAAAAAGTCAAGAACTAAAAAAAAAAAACCTATGGTGCCGTGTTTGATATCATATGAAAGGATTTAATAAGCATATTTCAAAAATATATATATTGTTAGCTTTTGCTCGCGGCTTTGCTTGCATGGACCCGATAATTTGATAATTTGGAATAATTTATTAAAAACAAACAATATATTATAACGAAATAATAACCCCAAAATAATTTAGATATAATTAAGTTTAAAAACTAAAACCCGATTACTCACGATCACGCTCAAAAAAGTATGAAACAAGAAAATAAACGTTCATAGTGATATTCACAGGATAGCCATGGTTGTATGCACACTGCCTTAAATAAAAAAAATAATGCATTCTAACAGTATTAAGCTTTAGGGCAAAGTGGCATACGACCACGGCTATCCCCTGAACATCACTATGAATATTTGTGATTTTCTTGTTTCATACTTTTTAGAGCGTGATCGTGAGTAGTCGGGTTTTAGTTTTTGAACTTAAGTTTTATATACTTTGAATTATATTAATACCTACAACACGTCGAATTTATCACTGATTCACTCACTACCATAAAAAAGAAATTAAGGATTCATATACGCACGTACAAGGTTACATCGCACACCTACGCAACGCGGCATTCATGTTCGCGCCAAACCCGAGTGAAGTTAGTACCAGCGAGACAGAGAGAAAAATATGAAAGAAATATATGATGTATGAAAGAGAGAGATATACTAACGTCCGAGGCGTCATAAAGTGTGGCGCCAGTTGTAGTTTGGGAAAATGTTTAGATGGGCATCTCCTTCCTTTTGAACTCATTGGATTTTTCGTTATCAGTACATTTCATTTTATTTTGTTTTCTTGATAGTCAACACTCGCAAATGGTTTTCAAGGGTACCTATAGGTATCAATATTTTCAAGAAGTATTAGGAAAACACACAACCTAAAATTCCTTACATTAGGCTGGGACTATACGAACCTAGGTCCATTCCATCAATGATTGACTTTGGATCAATGAGTCCAAAGGTTATTTTAATTACAATTTGCATGTTAATTACGTACAATTGACTATAATTCCGTATACGGGCCCCTACAAAGTATCAGATCGCGCCAGTGATGGCAAGACCCTCACCATATCGATTACAAGGGTAAGAAGGTGGTAGTCAGCCTCGACCACGTGAAGCCAGCCTTCATCGAACATTCCATCCTATTACATCCGGATAGACAGAGGTTTGCTCAGGACAACTTCATCATCAATGTTCATCAGCAGGCGACTCCCGACTCCTTCCGTGACACCTGCTGCTGGTGTGGATCCTGCCATTTCGTTTAAGCAGCCATATTACCACACGATCTAGCAGGCTCATTAGATTCAAAGTTTACGATTAATTTATCGCTCTCTAGGGGGGGGGGGGGGGGGGGGGGGGTGGCGCTCAGAATAAGAAAGGTGTGGCGTTTACGAACGCCTCCATAATATATCTTTGTAAAGACAACATTGCCGACTGAATTAACCTTAGAATAAGGTCGACAATCGATACCTAATTGTTTGTTTTTTATCCATAAATATTTACTTACCTCAGAAAATATACGCATATGAACAATACGGCGTTTCATATTGGGACTTATTTTAGGACTGGAGACCCATTCAAAATACCTATTCCAAAGTTTTTATAACCTTGGGTGTGGTTATCAGATTAAACCTGGTACATGTGTTCTATGGATTAAACAAATTAAACACACTCAGCTATCGTGGGTAAGTCAGTTATGTAAATAAGCAGAATAAACCACACATTACCTACCAATAATTTACATTTCGTTTACCTACAGTACCTGTACCTACCAACTTTATATTCTCTGACAATACATACCATGGTGGTTTATAGTGGCCTGAAGTTAGCTGCACAGTCATGTTTGACAGCCAATTTTCCCGCACGATTTTTAACGTTTGTTGATTTTTAACATGTGGGTCATGATCAAATAGTGTGGTCATCAGATTCAACAGAATAAACACGCTCAGCTATCGTTGGTAAGCCGGTTATATAAATAAACTAAATAAACCCCTACGGACCTCTTAACTGACTATTAAAGTAGGAATGTTGTGTTGTCACTTCGTGATGGAACATTTTAACAATGATAGAAAATTGAAAAATATATTTAAATATTAAATATTAAAATTATATATTTAAGCACGATTACGCTACCGGTTTCATCGATTTAATCGACATCTTAAGGCGAAAACAATTAGAAACCAGTCACAATCACATATTTGTCTGTGAATTATTATTAGAAATTATGTTTACATTTAGTGACTAACAACTATCAAGAAAGGGGGTCGAAATATTTCGTTCGTGTTACGTTTCGTCTTTGCAAACAAATTGTAAAAAGTAATAATGATGTCACTATTAAAATTAAATAATGTATAAAAATCCATTAAATAATATGAAAAAATTATTAGAAGAAATACAAATGTCAGATGAAAAGATAAAAAGTTAAATGTTGTATAACATTAATCACTAATTACGGTATGTCAAGTAAAATTTGTTTATAACATTAGTTTTAAAACAGTAATAATAATAATAATAATAATAAAGGCGTAGGGATGTGACGACCCCATCGCCCTCTGGTATGTCCAGTACGTCCAGTGCAATCAGTCACCGCAGGGCGGCTTGTGGCGAGCCGATGGTGAGTGGCGACACCACGGACCCTACCTCCAGGGGACACTAGCACACATGCGCTTACACACACACATACACACAGAAACACACCCCCTACCTCTGCGCTTGCCTTAACCAGCCGGCCAGAGTGGAGATGCAAGAGCGGAACCTATGCTCCAGGTTGGAAGTGTAAAATGTCATAACGCCGGGGGCACTTGACTGTTAGAAGGATCTTGCGCCCCACAGACTCACCTCTCGACAACCTTAGCTGCTTACATAGTGTTGCCCCCTGGCCGCCCCATGGTGGCTAGATAGGGGGCCCACAACGGCTATCCTGATGGATAGTTATTAAGCAGCAAGTCACCATCTGCCATATTTAAATTTGTGAGAGATTTTTGAGGCAGATGTCCGTTATCTCACTCCATAGCCCTGTTATCCGGCCCATTTAGCATCCCATCCTCATAGCCCACTCCAAGTCGCTTCCTTCCTGGCAATAGTTTGGCAACTGTGGGGGACTGTCCGTTAGTGCATCACAATGATACATTGAGGGAGAGGCCCCCATGGATGCAGCCATCTCACATCTAGATTAAATGGTACCAAAGGCCTCTTCAATGTTGGCTTCGGCCCCATGAATGCCTTTCAAATGACCGGGTCCCTATGGGCCCGTGACTGAAAAGTGTACCTACATAATAATAATAATAAACACTTTATTGCACACATAAATACAGATTTAAGAGAAATACAGGGCAAAGGCAGACTTATTTCAGAAAGAAATTTCTTCCAGTCAACCATAGATGACAAAGATGAAGAAAATTTTACATTGGCTTATTAAAATTTAAAATGAGTGCATAATGAGTGATATAAATATGTATGTAACTATAATAAATATGATAGTCAACATACACTACTAACCTAAAAGTATACCTAACGACCTAACGGTCTAAAAACTAAACAAAAAGTGGGTATTAAAATAATATATATATATATATATATATATATATATATATATAATATATTAAATATGATACACTACATAAATACGTACGATACATACATACTAGTAGCTAGAGCTGCTGAGAGGACAAAAAGTGCTTCTTCAAGTTGAATTTGAAGGAAGCGGTTGAGGGAAGACTTTTAAGGGAGTATGGAAGATCATTCCAAAGACGGACAGCGTCCACTGTAAAAGATCCAGAGTAACGTTCCGTGTAATGAGTTGGTATAGATAACATAAGATCATGAGAAGGCCGAAGATTCCTGTTGCTCATGTCAGTGCGAAAATTGAACCTATCTTTTAGGTATTTAGGGGAGGAAGGATTATTTAAAACATTGTATAGTAGAGATAGGATATGACTATACCTCCGATAGCGTATTGGAAGCCACTTCAGTTTACGTCGAAACTCGGACACATGATCAAACTTTCGCAAATCAAAAATAAATCTGATAGCCAAATTCTGAAGACGTTCCAGTTTGTTGAGCAACTCCTCGGTGGCATCCAAGAACACAATGTCAGCATAGTCAAGAAGAGGTAGAAGAAGAGATTGGGCTAGAGTAATTCTAGTTTGCAAAGGCAAGAAGTACTGAAGGCGCTTCAGTGAGTGAAATGAACCGTACATCCTACGGCTAACTTCCTTAACATGACTCTCCCATGACAAGGTCTGATCCATGATTACGCCCAAGTTTTTGACAGTTTCGCTATATTGTAGAACTTCATCACCAAAAACCACACTTGCAATAAATATTATCAGTTTTCAGTCTCGATATGTAGTATTGGCTACCAATGATAATTACTTACGACTTTTTCGGATTGACATTAAGCCCATAGCGTTTTGTCCAATCTTTAATAGCCGCAAGGTCTGCATTGGTTGTGGCTATGGCATTGTCAATGTCGTCAATTGGAGCTGCTGAGTACAGCTGAAGATCGTCAGCATATAGATGAAAGGAAGAGGAAAGGGCAGAAGTGATAGAGTTAATAAAGACCGAAAACAGAATAGGAGAGAGGACACCACCCTGAGGAACACCAGATGTAAGATCACACCAGTTAGAATAGCAACTGTCAACTTTGATTAGTTGTTTTCTGCCATGAAGATAGGATTCAAACCATGAGACAACCAAAGGGGAGACATTAAGAGATCTCAGCACTCCCACAAGTATGTCATAATCGACAGTGTTGAAGGCATTACTGAAATCTAGCAGTGTTAGGACAGTAAGATTCTTCTGCTCTATGTTGAGACGCAAGTCATCCGTCACTTTGACGAGGGCTGTGACAGTGCTGTGGCCCGGTCGAAAGCCAGACTGGTGAGGACTAAGGAGAAGGTTTTTTGAGAGAAAATCGGCAAATTATATATGTTCTAAAACTTTTGAAAGGATAGGGAGCAAGGAAATAGGGCGAAAATCAGTAAAGCAGGAAGGATTCGGTTTTTTGGGAAGCGGGATGACGTGTGCTTTTTTCCAAGCACTGGGAAAGGAACCTGTTGTCAGGGAGCAGTTGATAATATCCGCTATTATGGGAGCTATAAAATTAGAGATAGGAGCAAGCATATCCCTACTAAGACCGTCGTCACCGACGGCCTTGGTAGTTATAGACCGAAGAATCTTCTGAACATCACCAGAGGTTATCTCATGGAAATCAAAGGGAGGATAGTTAGATGGGGTACAGTTTTGAAGAGACGTGAGGGTGTTCAACTTATCAGCGCTAGAGAGAGAGGAAGAAGGTGAGCTAAAGTGCTGGTTAAGCGCATTTAAATCAATATTAGAGAAAGGTCTAGATTTAGACTTACCGACGCCCAGAGTTTTCAAGAATTTCCAGAGGTTATTAGAAGGACAGTTTTGAATGGACTCAAATATATGCTGACGCTTTGCATTTCTACAAACTTTATTGCAGCGGTTACGTAGAATTTTGTATCGCTGGATATTTTGCTCAGAGGGGTCACTTCTACAGCGAACGCAAGCTCTGTCTCTTTGAGCCATGAGTGACTTTATGTCTTGAGTGAGCCATGGTGCTGGAAGGTGCTTTACTCTCGTCTTTTTAAGTGGAGCATGTTTGTCAAACAGGAATATCAAGAGTTCGTTAAAGCGTTCAACTTTGCCATCTATAGAAGATGTTTGAGTAATAGATGACCAGTCCATTCCACTCGCATCCCCACGAAGCGCCTCCAAGTCAATACCACTGAAGTTACGGAGAAGAAGTAACTTATGTTTCAACTTAGGAGGACGAAGATTGTACGATAAGAAAACAAGATCGTGATGAGAAAAACATGAGGCATTAAATTGACCATGGTTAACGACGTGGTCAAGAGAAGAAGTGATTATTAAATCGAGAAGAGATGGAGTACAACCAGGTGCGAAGTGTGTAGGACCCGACGGTAGAATATTAAGATTGAGAGAATCCATCATAGACTTGAGGGCTCTTGTTCTGTGATCATTTTTTATAATACATGTGTTAAAATCACCCATCAGGACAATTTGTTCATACTGCGGTCTAAAGGTTTCAAGCAGAGATTCTAGAGATGAGAAATAATTAACATTGCATGAATGACTATAGTAAACCCCTAAAAAAACTTTTGTATGACGAAGAGATATCTCTAAAAATAGATGTTCTGTTTCACTAGAACTATCCGATTGGGAGATGACTGTGCAATCAAGATCACTACGCAGATACACTCCTACACCACCACCAGAGGTGCGAGTTCTATCTGTTCTGTTCTGTAACAGTAATTAAGCAGTGGAGAGGAGGACAACGAAACTTGGTCGTTCAAGAGTAAAGTTTAGTCCTGAAGTCTGCATCTATTAATTTCTAGGGCTTCTAGGGCGTTCAACTTTCGACCTTCCTTACACTTTTGTAGAATTTTAACGCCTCTATCGGGGTCAAATGTATGAACTTCTGTGTTCTTTTTCCAGCTACTGATATGTTTCTTAAACCTTGTTTTAAATTTTCTTCCTGTTTGGCCCACATAAACTCGGTAGCGTAATCGTGCTTAAATATATTAGTGGAATTACACGTATTACGTAATACACGTATTTTTCAATTTTCTATCATTGACTTTTAAAGTATCAAACCACATAGTACATACTATGGTGGTTTATAGTGGCCTGAAGTTAGCTGCACAATCACGTTTGACAGCCAATTTTCCCCCACTGTTTTTGACGTCTGTTGAGGGTCGTGACCGAGTCGTGGGTGTTTTTGGATACGATCATCAGATCACAATAAACTACTATTTTCCACTATAAATATCCACGATTCGGTCATGATCCTCAACTTGTGCAGCTAACTTCAGGCCACTATAAACCACCATGGTATGTAATAGGGTACATAAGGTTACTTACGTAAATAAACAGATTAAACCAAATAAACTAACCACTATGGTGGTTGATTAATTTGGTTTATTCTGCTTATTTACAAAACCGACTTACCCACGATAGCTGAGTGTGTTTATTTTGTTTAATCTGATGACCACACCCTGTAGTAGAAAAATAGTGTAGACCTACAGTGCGACATAAAAGAGTAGAAAATAAATGAGGGCGCCACCATCTTCTATATGGCCACACAGCTAGTAAGACTAATTAATTTTGATACTTCAATATTTTTTTTACTACTCAAGTTGCTTTTTCATTTAACAAGTTTCATAATGTATCACTTGGAAGGTTTAGGCATAACACTTATAACAAGAAATGAAATAGGATCTTTGTTTAAGGTAAACTTTATTTAGAATAAAGCACTATCCTAATGAACTAAAATCTAAATATTCAACACCGTCAAATTGAGATGTGCTTACACTCGGTTCTGCACTAGATTCTTCACTGCTTTCTGTATCAAACTCATCATCACTGCTATCTACACCAACCTGTATGACTAATTCGTTAAGTTCGGCTTATAGTTTACCAATTGTAGGCACTTCTTTTTTAACTGTATAAAAAATATATCTTCTGCCTTATGGCACAAATGTCGAAATCATCCAGTACATTTGAAAAGCGACCTTTTCTATGTTTTACAGGTGTCGAAAATTTCCCCCCATCGGCGGACCCTTGCTGCACTATCCTGCATACTGTACTTTCCGACACACCTGAAACAGATATAAATAACAGTCATATTCAATTTAACTTATCATCATCCTTTCCTAAAGCAAGTATCAAAATTAACGTCGACCCGATCACGCTATATAAAAATATTTTTGTAACCATAACATAACCTTGAAATTGTAAAGATAACAATCGCAATAATCAATATTTTGGAGTTATTTTGTAAGGAATGTTGTTTTCTTTCCGTGTAACTATATTAAAATATCGTTTTGTACAACTTTTAACAGATTCTTACCAGTTAAGTCAGCTGTCCGTTTGTAAATATCGTCGATTGGAGATAGCAACTCTCCGGCTTAAAATTCAGCCAAACATCGCATCAATACTTAATAAATTACGTCACGAACACCACCGCGTATGACCTTGTTCATTTTAACTTGCTGTTTTAGCCAAAATTTACACAGAAAAGCCTAAAATTGTGAAGTAAACAGACACCGGTTACTAGTTTTGACAGCTCGACTACTCACCTCTAGTGTTGCCAGGACACGGAAACACTTTAGTTCCGAAATTTAGTTCATTAATTTCTACTCTTTTATGTCGCACTGTACCTGTAGTATATTGTGATCTGATGACCGTACCCTTATACCGCGTTCCGCATGACGCTAATAGTGCCAACTTTTCACGCCCATCAAGTCATTCCGAATGGAAAATGACGTCCATCACTGCTTAAACTTATGATCCATTCGGAACGCTTTTGAACGCGACATGGACTTGAAATTGATAGAATTTGTAGGAATTTGTTTTACGTTACGTGAATACAGAGGGCATACTACTTCACTAGGTCCAAGAAGTGATTTCCGCTAACTTCAATATTTGAATCATGGTTTAATAATAAACTCTTATGCACCGAATAAATTATTTTTAAAATTGCCGCCAGCTGGCTGTCACTTTTCGTAGATCGCCCACAGTGCAAACGCTCTAAAGCATGGACGATGATAGCACAACATGGCGTCATTCATGATGTCATCTATGACGTCATAGCGACCATTGTAGGGCTATAGTTATCGCGCTAACACTGATTCGGAATGACCGTTGACGCGATAAAAACGATTATGTTGTCATTCGGAACGCGGTGTTAGTCACAATTGACAGCTGTCAAATGTCATGTCATTAAAACAAACATGCATTTGCAATTTGCAATTATTTTGCATGCCTGTTTTTTGGTTGAGTGAGTGAGTTGTTTGTTACGTTTGCTTGCGACTTCCGTATTATAATACATTTAAAAATATATACAATTTATGAAATGGCGGACATAATCGATACTGAAGAAGTGGATAAAGATACTGTTGAACCTGATGACTTAGAACAACAGTTTTCCAAAACTTATCAACTGTTTTCTGAAAAGGCAGTTTCTTTAAAAAAATCCTACATAAACAAAATAAATGGAACCAAGTAAGTTTTTAAAAGTTGATAACTATTTACTTACCTACAATAATATTTATCATAGAACCGTTACCTAATAGGTATTTATTGACATCAAGAGGCAGGATAAAAATGTATACTTTATTGGGTTTTTTTTTGAATCGTGCGCCCTTAATTGGGGGGAGGGGGGAGGGGGTGGGGGGGGAGGTCCTTTGTCCCTCTTGTTAGTTTTTTTTCTGAGGAAATGTGTAATTTTTGAGAAAAAAATTATTAAAGTTTAATAAAATTTGAGGTTATATTTACATTGTTTTCTTAATCTGAAGTTGTAGGGGATAAGATGTTTCAGCCATCTGAACCTCTACCAGTGCAGAAGTCAATTTATGGACCATAAGAACCTATCAATATGACACAAATTCACTTCTGCATCGACTACGACGCTGCGGGAAGTGCAGCCCCTTCGCCCTTGCGTAACAAAGCACAGGCACCCGTGCTCACCTCCGCAGCTTCGGCTTGTTGGTCGCCTTCGGCGACCAGCCTCAGCCGCTACGGCTCACACAGGTGCCTAAGCTTTATTACTGCGGGCGGGGGCTGCCCTCCCTTCGCGCCTTCGGCTTTTTATATACACTCTAGGGGTAGTAGCCACAAGACTGTATAGAGTCGGAGTGTGCTGAGTTGGTTTTTAAACAGTTTTAACCTACCAGTACAGAAATCAGATTTTATTGCATGTAATTTTTGCAATTTGATAAGAAAATATCTACTATTTTAATTGTTGGGAAAAGGAAGATAAAACACCATATTATTTATAATTCACGTAGCCACAAGAGAAACGGAATGACGCTGTGAAGGACGCCATTTTGTTTGCCATTTTCGGCTGCACACATACAATAATATTCAATAGTATTGCGTGTGTGCACAGAATTATTAGAGTGTGTGCGTGTGTTTTAACGTTTCGATACGACATTCACTTAAAATTTCTTTAACAAATTGCGTTTCGTTCACAAATATTTTCCAATTTTCATCTTCGGTTTTCACGAAAACTAAGCATTTCCTCAGGAAAAGAAAACCACTTTGTTTAGAAAAGTGACTACCCACTATTGATTCCAAACCTCATTACAATTAAATAAAGGGCGCACGATATAAAAACCAACCCAAGCCAAGGGCCGGTGTTGATAAGGAGGCACAACTAAAGAATTTCTGGGTTGTCTTGAAAAAATAACCACAAAAGTTATGTATGGAGGTTGCTCTACTTCGTTCCTTGTTTCACCATACCTCACCTTCTAACCGGAGCTACCGACTCTCTTCTGCTCTGAAGGACTTCTGGGTTACAAAAATTGGTCATAGTGTTGATAAGGGGGCACAATTTTTAGTTGTAACTAATATTATGAAAAAAGACATGATCTTGCTAAGTTTCTTGCCCTTCTTCTTAGCAAGACTAATTGAATTAGGCATCAGGCGGAGTTAGGCATATATTTATTATATGTGTTGCATATATTTAAAATATTATTTACTTCTTATTCCTATGTTTTTATTATATTCAAGTGTATTTTTATTATTAAATTTAAGTAAACCCAACCTTTATTATTTCCCTGCATATTTCCCCACATTATTATTTGTGACATAAAACTTTTTTCTACACATAGATTATTTAATTACTTATATTACATTAAAACTGACCTGTAATAAGTGTTTCTGTTATACCTACATTACAGTGGCGTGCACAGAACTTTTTGCTGGAAATGCAAACAATTGGTCAAGAACAACAATAAAAAAAATATAAAAAAAATTAAATATCACTTTGAAAAAAAAAAGTTTGTATAGGAAACTTTCACTCTAGGGTAGACATTGTCTACCCTGGCGCCATACAAAATTTTTTTTTTCAAAGTGATATTTAAATTTTTTCATTTTTTTTTTATTGTTGTTCTTGACCAATTGTTTGCTTTTCCAGCAAAAAGTTCTGTGCACGCCACTGCTACATTACATAGGTAAATAAATATATTTCATATTTCATTTCATTTCAATTTTATTTGAAATATATTATAATATTGAATAACAAAATTTTGAAAAAATAAACATGGTTGTTCACAGGTTGTTCATGGTGTAAAAGTCACAGAATAATTACTTAAAATGGAATGCAACATTTTGTGGTTGGTTCGTTTTATGCATAACACCACTAGAGAACCAATCACAAGCGATACCCATCTGTCTTAATTTCATAAGCCATAACCCTTTTACTCTTCTCGCTTCTGATTGGTCTCAGGCATCTACATACTAATTCCATGAGCTCTAGTATCATGACGAGTATCTTCTAATTCATGTTTTCCAGCCAAAAGTTCTGGACTCACATTTAATTGTATATTTTTCATTCCAGACTGAATCTAGTAAAATAAATTTAATGTAATTTGTTAGCTAGCTAATAGACACTACTAAATATTGTAGCTGCTTAAAGCAAATGACCATTTTAACAAAAATACTCTTGAAGCAGTCCGAAGCCGACATTTTAAAACAAACGTCATAATTTGGGATTTTGGCCTTTTATCTTTTTAGGGTTCCGTAGTACCTAAAAGGTAAAAGGAACCTTTATGGTGAGACTCCGTTGTCCGTCCGTCCGTATGTCACAGCCTCATAACTTTAGCACCGTTAAAGATAAATACATGAAATTTAACACAAAAATAGCAGTAATTTGCCCACATATGAAGGTGTAAAAAAAATATGAAAAATTTGAAATTGTTCAAAATATTTCCAAAACAAAAGTGAGAAAAATAAAAAATATTAGCCTAAAAATACAACATGGGTATCAAATTGTAGGTATTAAAAAGTTGATTCTAAAAATATATACTTTTAATATATTTACTGACACTGGTTTCAAGAAATCTTTAAAAAAAAACAAAAATATGTATGTCCCCCCCCCCTTATCTCCGAAACTGGGAGACCGAAAAATATGAAAAAAATGACAATTATAGATCACAACTAGCTAATTACAGGAAAACTATAGCGATTAAAAAAAAATTTAGCACTAATGAGAAATATAAAAAAAGAAGCAAAATAATTTAAAAAAAAAATTATAAAAATACAATATGGGTATCAAATTGTAGGTACTAAAAAGCTGATTGTAAAAATATATACTTTTAATATATTTACTGACACTGGTTTCGAGAAATCTTTAAAAAACCCCAAAAATATGTATTTCCCCCCCTTATCTCCGAAACTGCTTAATCGAAAAATATGAAAAAATATATATATTATAGATCATAACTGGCCAATTACAGGAAAACTATAGCGATTAAAAAACAATTCAGTGCTAATGAGAAATATAAAAAAAGAAGTAAAATAAATAAAAAATATATTTTATAAAAATACAATATGGATATCAAATTGTAGGTATTAAAAAGTTGATTTTAAAAATATATACTTTTACTGTACTTACTGGCACTGGTTTAGAGAAATCTTTAAAAACCCCCTTATCTCCAAAACTGGTGAATCAAAAAATATGAAAAAAATCATGGTAATATGTATTTACGTAAAGATTACAAGAAAAATAAAGCGGTTGAGAAATTCCCGAAAAAAAAAAAAGACAAAATTAATTTATCATCCACAATACGGAACCCTAGGTACGCGAGTCTGACTCGCACTTGGCCGGTTTTTTTTAATATTAACTCTTGCAATTTGAATTTGTGTTAAGGTTTAAAGCCGACTATATTTTCTACGGAATGCTAACCGGTTTCACTGAAAATCATAAAAAAAATCACATTTTCGGTGTTTCGGGTTTTTTATTGTTTTCAAAAGTTCATAGTTTATAATTAAAGAGTTAATAATATGGATAATTTTATAGATGCCTAGATTATCTCTTAATATATTTTCAGTGTTATTATTTATAGATGCTTAGAAGATGTCTCTGTAATCTGCTATTTAAGGGTGCATATAAAGTCTGATAGAGCAACTCATTTTTCATCAATCAGAGCTGAACTCTATGACGTTTCCTTTTAGTTTAAAATAACGTGCTCTGAGCCGTGGCTGTTACGTACGACCACCAAGAAAAACGCGCTCACGAAAAAACTGCATTTTAATCAATAACCCGGCTTCTAGATGAAATTATTAAAATGTACTAAAATAGACTGTATTATTGAACACTCGGAAAACATGAAAATTAGAGATTAATTATTTTTCTATCAAGCGAACTTAAAGCTTTTGCGTTTTTTCCAAAATCAGCCCTATAGTCTATCTATAGTAAGTATATCTATATTTTTTTTAAGCCGATTGACCAAGTTACCCAACGTGGATTGGTCATTTGAAGTTGTGCATATGACATTATACAGACCTGCAGGAGCAGTACATTGTAGCCCCTCTTATTAAGAAGGCCAAGCCACGTTTCCAAAGAAGCATTTTTTTTATTACTGATTAAATATAGTTTCATGATAGAGAGAATACAGAACAAATTTGTTAGACATTTATACTTGAGATGGGGTATATCCATTCATGTACCCTACTTTATTTATACTTGGTATGGTGGGGTACTTGGTATGGTGGGGTACTTGGTATGGTGGGGTACTTATTATGGTGGGGTACTTGGTATGGTGGGGTACTTTGTATGGTGGGGTACTTGGTATGGTGGGGTACTTGGTATGGTGGGGTACTTGGTATGGTGGGGTACTTGGTATGGTGGGGTACTTGGTATGGTGGGGTACTTGGTATGGTGGGGTACTTGGTATGGTGGGGTACTTGGTATGGTGGGGTACTTGGTATGGTGGGGTACTTGGTATGGTGGGGTACTTGGTATGGTGGGGTACTTGGTATGGTGGGGTACTTGGTATGGTGGGGTACTTGGTATGGTGGGGTACTTGGTATGGTGGGGTACTTGGTATGGTGGGGTACTTGGTATGGTGGGGTACTTGGTATGGTGGGGTACTTGGTATGGTGGGGTACTTCGAGCTACGAGTGCGTAGGAAATTAGTATTGGCAAGCTATTTGTTTAAATTGATTAACGGGAAGACATTATCCGGAGTTACTTGGAAGTGTAGTTCTGTGCGTGCCTGACGGGTTCGTGGGTCGGCGGCGGCGGCCGCGGTTGCTGGTGGTGCTGAGCGCCCGCACCAACCTACTGAGCAAGGCGCCTTTAAGGCTCGCGCTGCACACTCTCAACATGGTCGCGGGGATAATCAATTAAGCGAATTGACAAAGTTTACACTTGGTATCCTTTGTTACGGAAGTGCACTGTCGCATTACGTTAAGGACCTGTAATAATAGATGTAAGAGAAATAAATAAATATAAAGTAGCCTATGTCCTATTCCAGGTCTAGAACTACATTTGTGCAAAGTTTTAGCCCAATCGGTTCAGTAGTTGCGGCGTGAAGCAGGAACAAACATACATACATCCATACATCCATACAAACTTTCGCATTTATAATATTATTATTATAGTGGGAAGTGGTATTGTATATAAAAGTGTTAACTTGAATATCTATATTACTGTGTTTCAGATCACTAAAATTAGCCGTTAGTCTATCAGACAACAACATAGAAGTATATCAATTGTCTGGATCATCACTAAATCGCGTCTGCTGCCTCAGTGGTCACGGCAAGGCTGTTACAGATGTGGTGTTTAGTCCTAAGGAAGACCATTTAGTGTATTCTTCTGGTCAAGACGGACTCATCAAGCTCTGGGACACGAGGTCTAGCGGTTCTTGTGTTCAAGAGTATGTAGGTATGATTTATATTAGCATATTTATAACAACATACTTAGCATTAAATATTAGGCTGGATGCGTGGATTACCTAAAATATTAGTTTAAAAAATACCTTGATGATTTGGTATTATGTCAAATATCTCTAAAACAAAAGAAGATCGAGGGCTGATTTTTGGCACACAGTAACCTTGGATTAAACCAGTGAACCACCATAAAAATCAGCCAGTTCGCTTTCGTGGGCCAATCTTGTACCCTTAGCCTACTAGACCCTTTTTATATTTATTTTAATATCATATAAATATCAGTTCAGTTGTGCATAATAACTACATTAGAAGTCTTGCCATTTGTTTTATATATTATTAAAATTACATTTCTTTTTAATTCTAGAAGGAGATGATGAAACACGTAGGCCCTACGAGTGTTTGGACGTGTCCTGTAACGGTCGCGTCCTCTGTACCGGGACACAGCTAGTCAAGGATGACGCCTTCCTCATCTTCTGGGACCAGCGCATGCCCAAGTCACTGGGAGGCTACTGGAACTGTCATACCGATGATGTCACTCAGGTACGTTAACTGTAGCAGCAGTAGCTCAGTCGGTGGGACGTACAACTGTCATACCGATGATGTCACTCAGGTACATTAACTGTAGCAGCAGTAGCTCAGTCGGTGGTACGTACAACTGTCATACCGATGATGTCACTCAGGTACATTAACTGTAGCAGCAGTAGCTCAGTCGGTGGTACGTACAACTGTCATACCGATGATGTCACTCAGGTACATTAACTGTAGCAGCAGTAGCTCAGTCGGTGGGACGTACAACTGTCATACCGATGATGTCACTCAGGTACATTAACTGTAGCAGCAGTAGCTCAGTCGGTGGTACGTACAACTGTCATACCGATGATGTCACTCAGGTACATTAACTGTAGCAGCAGTAGCTCAGTCGGTGGGACGTACAACTGTCATACCGATGATGTCACTCAGGTACATTAACTGTAGCAGCAGTAGCTCAGTCGGTGGTACGTACAACTGTCATACCGATGATGTCACTCAGGTACATTAACTGTAGCAGCAGTAGCTCAGTCGGTGGTACGTACAACTGTCATACCGATGATGTCACTCAGGTACATTAACTGTAGCAGCAGTAGCTCAGTCGGTGGTACGTACAACTGTCATACCGATGATGTCACTCAGGTACATTAACTGTAGCAGCAGTAGCTCAGTCGGTGGGACGTACAACTGTCATACCGATGATGTCACTCAGGTACATTAACTGTAGCAGCAGTAGCTCAGTCGGTGGTACGTACAACTGTCATACCGATGATGTCACTCAGGTACATTAACTGTAGCAGCAGTAGCTCAGTCGGTGGTACGTACAACTGTCATACCGATGATGTCACTCAGGTACATTAACTGTAGCAGCAGTAGCTCAGTCGGTGGGACGTACAACTGTCATACCGATGATGTCACTCAGGTACATTAACTGTAGCAGCAGTAGCTCAGTCGGTGGTACGTACAACTGTCATACCGATGATGTCACTCAGGTACATTAACTGTAGCAGCAGTAGCTCAGTCGGTGGGACGTACAACTGTCATACCGATGATGTCACTCAGGTACATTAACTGTAGCAGCAGTAGCTCAGTCGGTGGTACGTACAACTGTCATACCGATGATGTCACTCAGGTACATTAACTGTAGCAGCAGTAGCTCAGTCGGTGGGACGTACAACTGTCATACCGATGATGTCACTCAGGTACATTAACTGTAGCAGCAGTAGCTCAGTCGGTGGTACGTACAACTGTCATACCGATGATGTCACTCAGGTACATTAACTGTAGCAGCAGTAGCTCAGTCGGTGGGACGTACAACTGTCATACCGATGATGTCACTCAGGTACATTAACTGTAGCAGCAGTAGCTCAGTCGGTGGTACGTACAACTGTCATACCGATGATGTCACTCAGGTACATTAACTGTAGCAGCAGTAGCTCAGTCGGTGGGACGTACAACTGTCATACCGATGATGTCACTCAGGTACATTAACTGTAGCAGCAGTAGCTCAGTCGGTGGTACGTACAACTGTCATACCGATGATGTCACTCAGGTACATTAACTGTAGCAGCAGTAGCTCAGTCGGTGGGACGTACAACTGTCATACCGATGATGTCACTCAGGTACATTAACTGTAGCAGCAGTAGCTCAGTCGGTGGTACGTACAACTGTCATACCGATGATGTCACTCAGGTACATTAACTGTAGCAGCAGTAGCTCAGTCGGTGGTACGTACAACTGTCATACCGATGATGTCACTCAGGTACATTAACTGTAGCAGCAGTAGCTCAGTCGGTGGTACGTACAACTGTCATACCGATGATGTCACTCAGGTACATTAACTGTAGCAGCAGTAGCTCAGTCGGTGGGACGTACAACTGTCATACCGATGATGTCACTCAGGTACATTAACTGTAGCAGCAGTAGCTCAGTCGGTGGTACGTACAACTGTCATACCGATGATGTCACTCAGGTACATTAACTGTAGCAGCAGTAGCTCAGTCGGTGGTACGTCCAACTGTCATACCGATGATGTCACTCAGGTACATTAACTGTAGCAGCAGTAGCTCAGTCGGTGGTACGTCCAACTGTCATACCGATGATGTCACTCAGGTACATTAACTGTAGCAGCAGTAGCTCAGTCGGTGGTACGTACAACTGTCATACCGATGATGTCACTCAGGTACATTAACTGTAGCAGCAGTAGCTCAGTCGGTGGTACGTACAACTGTCATACCGATGATGTCACTCAGGTACATTAACTGTAGCAGCAGTAGCTCAGTCGGTGGTACGTACAACTGTCATACCGATGATGTCACTCAGGTACATTAACTGTAGCAGCAGTAGCTCAGTCGGTGGTACGTACAACTGTCATAGCGATGAGTCATACGGCTGCGCAGTAAATATGAGCTCTCTTATTTACTAAATCTATTTACAATCAAATTGTCTGTGGTCCAGAAGTTTTGTCGAACACTAATCTAGACTTGTAGGGTTCAAAACCCGTTGGAGCGATTCTTTGTTTGGTTCGCATACTTCGGGAGGCACATTAAGATGTAGATCCATAATGTATAGGGCTCGGTACACGTATCGTGACGATGTACATGATATATACTTGTAACATTCAGGTGCGGTTCCACACAGACAACAGTGAGACGTTATCGTCGGGCTCCGTGGACGGACTGCTCAACGTGTATAACATCACCGAGCAGAGTGAAGACGACGCCCTGCTGTACTCTCTGAACGTTGAGAACTCAGTGGAGAAGCTCAGTTGGCTGGACGACAGGAGCGTGTCGTGCGTCACTCAGTCCAATGAGTTACAAGTGTGGGACGCGCAGTCGGGGGACTTGCTGAAGAGTTATACGAGGGATAAACTTGCTAAGGGCATCAAGGTATGGAACTCAACATTTTTCTTTTCGCCTCCTCTGTTGCGAACGTTATGTTACTTATTATTCACGGCATGTCGACGCATGTATTATATTGTTACTTATTATTTTTTCATAAAAAGGGTATCCGCAGACTAATCGCAATAATTTGAAATCCATTACAACTGCACATAACATAACATTAAATAAATAATTAAATTAACAGAGAAGCCGACCAGACGAGTGCTACTTGGTGGACACGTTCACATCGACAGACGACACACACGTGTTGCTGGCGGGGTCACATGCTGGCGACGGGTATGTAGCTGTCAATAGTGGAGACACTTGAAGTGCGTGTTATTACTTGGTGGACACGTTCACATCGACAGACGACACACACGTGTTGCTGGCGGGGTCACATGCTGGCGACGGGTATGTAGCTGTCAATAGTGGAGACACTTGAAGTGCGTGTTATTACTTGGTGGACACGTTCACATCGACAGACGACACACACGTGTTGCTGGCGGGGTCACATGCTGGCGACGGGTATGTAGCTGTCAATAGTGGAGACACTTGAAGTGCGTGTTATTACTTGGTGGACACGTTCACATCGACAGACGACACACACGTGTTGCTGGCGGGGTCACATGCTGGCGACGGGTATGTAGCTGTCAATAGTGGAGACACTTGAAGTGCGTGTTATTACTTGGTGGACACGTTCACATCGACAGACGACACACACGTGTTGCTGGCGGGGTCACATGCTGGCGACGGGTATGTAGCTGTCAATAGTGGAGACACTTGAAGTGCGTGTTATTACTTGGTGGACACGTTCACATCGACAGACGACACTCACGTGTTGCTGGCGGGGTCACATGCTGGCGACGGGTATGTAGCTGTCAATAGTGGAGACACTTGAAGTGCGTGTTATTACTTGGTGGACACGTTCACATCGACAGACGACACTCACGTGTTGCTGGCGGGGTCACATGCTGGCGACGGGTATGTAGCTGTCAATAGTGGAGACACTTGAAGTGCGTGTTATTACTTGGTGGACACGTTCACATCGACAGACGACACTCACGTGTTGCTGGCGGGGTCACATGCTGGCGACGGGTATGTAGCTGTCAATAGTGGAGACACTTGAAGTGCGTGTTATTACTTGGTGGACACGTTCACATCGACAGACGACACTCACGTGTTGCTGGCGGGGTCACATGCTGGCGACGGGTATGTAGCTGTCAATAGTGGAGACACTTGAAGTGCGTGTTATTACTTGGTGGACACGTTCACATCGACAGACGACACTCACGTGTTGCTGGCGGGGTCACATGCTGGCGACGGGTATGTAGCTGTCAATAGTGGAGACACTTGAAGTGCGTGTTATTACTTGGTGGACACGTTCACATCGACAGACGACACTCACGTGTTGCTGGCGGGGTCACATGCTGGCGACGGGTATGTAGCTGTCAATAGTGGAGACACTTGAAGTGCGTGTTATTACTTGGTGGACACGTTCACATCGACAGACGACACTCACGTGTTGCTGGCGGGGTCACATGCTGGCGACGGGTATGTAGCTGTCAATAGTGGAGACACTTGAAGTGCGTGTTATTACTTGGTGGACACGTTCACATCGACAGACGACACACACGTGTTGCTGGCGGGGTCACATGCTGGCGACGGGTATGTAGCTGTCAATAGTGGAGACACTTGAAGTGCGTGTTATTACTTGGTGGACACGTTCACATCGACAGACGACACACACGTGTTGCTGGCGGGGTCACATGCTGGCGACGGGTATGTAGCTGTCAATAGTGGAGACACTTGAAGTGCGTGTTATTACTTGGTGGACACGTTCACATCGACAGACGACACTCACGTGTTGCTGGCGGGGTCACATGCTGGCGACGGGTATGTAGCTGTCAATAGTGGAGACACTTGAAGTGCGTGTTATTACTTGGTGGACACGTTCACATCGACAGACGACACTCACGTGTTGCTGGCGGGGTCACATGCTGGCGACGGGTATGTAGCTGTCAATAGTGGAGACACTTGAAGTGCGTGTTATTACTTGGTGGACACGTTCACATCGACAGACGACACTCACGTGTTGCTGGCGGGGTCACATGCTGGCGACGGGTATGTAGCTGTCAATAGTGGAGACACTTGAAGTGCGTGTTATTACTTGGTGGACACGTTCACATCGACAGACGACACACACGTGTTGCTGGCGGGGTCACATGCTGGCGACGGGTATGTAGCTGTCAATAGTGGAGACACTTGAAGTGCGTGTTATTACTTGGTGGACACGTTCACATCGACAGACGACACACACGTGTTGCTGGCGGGGTCACATGCTGGCGACGGGTATGTAGCTGTCAATAGTGGAGACACTTGAAGTGCGTGTTATTACTTGGTGGACACGTTCACATCGACAGACGACACTCACGTGTTGCTGGCGGGGTCACATGCTGGCGACGGGTATGTAGCTGTCAATAGTGGAGACACTTGAAGTGCGTGTTATTACTTGGTGGACACGTTCACATCGACAGACGACACTCACGTGTTGCTGGCGGGGTCACATGCTGGCGACGGGTATGTAGCTGTCAATAGTGGAGACACTTGAAGTGCGTGTTATTACTTGGTGGACACGTTCACATCGACAGACGACACTCACGTGTTGCTGGCGGGGTCACATGCTGGCGACGGGTATGTAGCTGTCAATAGTGGAGACACTTGAAGTGCGTGTTATTACTTGGTGGACACGTTCACATCGACAGACGACACACACGTGTTGCTGGCGGGGTCACATGCTGGCGACGGGTATGTAGCTGTCAATAGTGGAGACACTTGAAGTGCGTGTTATTACTTGGTGGACACGTTCACATCGACAGACGACACACACGTGTTGCTGGCGGGGTCACATGCTGGCGACGGGTATGTAGCTGTCAATAGTGGAGACACTTGAAGTGCGTGTTATTACTTGGTGGACACGTTCACATCGACAGACGACACTCACGTGTTGCTGGCGGGGTCACATGCTGGCGACGGGTATGTAGCTGTCAATAGTGGAGACACTTGAAGTGCGTGTTATTACTTGGTGGACACGTTCACATCGACAGACGACACTCACGTGTTGCTGGCGGGGTCACATGCTGGCGACGGGTATGTAGCTGTCAATAGTGGAGACACTTGAAGTGCGTGTTATTACTTGGTGGACACGTTCACATCGACAGACGACACTCACGTGTTGCTGGCGGGGTCACATGCTGGCGACGGGTATGTAGCTGTCAATAGTGGAGACACTTGAAGTGCGTGTTATTACATACACTTACACCTGTCTCACATCTGGTACGATCCGGGCACACCTCTTTTGCGTACTTTTGACTTTACTCTTCTTCAGTATGTCACCAATTTGGTCAGCATACTTCCTTGTAGGGCGGGCCGGTCGAGCTGTACCTTGTAGGGCGGGCCGGTCGAGCTGTACCTTGTAGGGCGGGCCGGTCGAGCTGTACCTTGTAGGGCGGGCCGGTCGAGCTGTACCTTGTAGGGCGGGCCGGTCGAGCTGTACCTTGTAGGGCGGGCCGGTCGAGCTGTACCTTCTAGGGCGGGCCGGTCGAGCTGTACCTTCTAGGGCGGGCCGGTCGAGCTGTACCTTCTAGGGCGGGCCGGTCGAGCTGTACCTTCTAGGGCGGGCCGGTCGAGCTGTACCTTCTAGGGCGGGCCGGTCGAGCTGTACCTTCTAGGGCGGGCCGGTCGAGCTGTACCTTCTAGGGCGGGCCGGTCGAGCTGTACCTTCTAGGGCGGGCCGGTCGAGCTGTACCTTCTAGGGCGGGCCGGTCGAGCTGTACCTTCTAGGGCGGGCCGGTCGAGCTGTACCTTCTAGGGCGGGCCGGTCGAGCTGTACCTTCTAGGGCGGGCCGGTCGAGCTGTACCTTCTAGGGCGGGCCGGTCGAGCTGTACCTTCTAGGGCGGGCCGGTCGAGCTGTACCTTCTAGGGCGGGCCGGTCGAGCTGTACCTTCTAGGGCGGGCCGGTCGAGCTGTACCTTCGACTTGCGCACTATAAATTTCTTTACTCTTCTTCAGTATGTCACCAATTTGGTCAGCATACTTCCTTGTAGGGCGGGCCGGTCGAGCTGTACCTTCGACTTGCGCACTATAAATTTCTTTACTCTTCTTCAGTATGTCACCAATTTGGTCAGCATACTTCCTTGTAGGGCGGGCCGGTCGAGCTGTACCTTCGACTTGCGCACTATAAATTTACTTTACTCTTCTTCAGTATGTCACCAATTTGGTCAGCATACTTCCTTGTAGGGCGGGCCGGTCGAGCTGTACCTTCGACTTGCGCACTATAAATTTCTTTACTCTTCTTCAGTATGTCACCAATTTGGTCAGCATACTTCCTTGTAGGGCGGGCCGGTCGAGCTGTACCTTCGACTTGCGCACTATAAATTTACTTTACTCTTCTTCAGTATGTCACCAATTTGGTCAGCATACTTCCTTGTAGGGCGGGCCGGTCGAGCTGTACCTTCGACTTGCGCACTATAAATTTCTTTACTCTTCTTCAGTATGTCACCAATTTGGTCAGCATACTTCCTTGTAGGGCGGGCCGGTCGAGCTGTACCTTCGACTTGCGCACTATAAATTTACTTTACTCTTCTTCAGTATGTCACCAATTTGGTCAGCATACTTCCTTGTAGGGCGGGCCGGTCGAGCTGTACCTTCGACTTGCGCACTATAAATTTACTTTACTCTTCTTCAGTATGTCACCAATTTGGTCAGCATACTTCCTTGTAGGGCGGGCCGGTCGAGCTGTACCTTCGACTTGCGCACTATAAATTTCTTTACTCTTCTTCAGTATGTCACCAATTTGGTCAGCATACTTCCTTGTAGGGCGGGCCGGTCGAGCTGTACCTTCGACTTGCGCACTATAAATTTACTTTACTCTTCTTCAGTATGTCACCAATTTGGTCAGCATACTTCCTTGTAGGGCGGGCCGGTCGAGCTGTACCTTCGACTTGCGCACTATAAATTTCTTTACTCTTCTTCAGTATGTCACCAATTTGGTCAGCATACTTCCTTGTAGGGCGGGCCGGTCGAGCTGTACCTTCGACTTGCGCACTATAAATTTACTTTACTCTTCTTCAGTATGTCACCAATTTGGTCAGCATACTTCCTTGTAGGGCGGGCCGGTCGAGCTGTACCTTCGACTTGCGCACTATAAATTTCTTTACTCTTCTTCAGTATGTCACCAATTTGGTCAGCATACTTCCTTGTAGGGCGGGCCGGTCGAGCTGTACCTTCGACTTGCGCACTATAAATTTACTTTACTCTTCTTCAGTATGTCACCAATTTGGTCAGCATACTTCCTTGTAGGGCGGGCCGGTCGAGCTGTACCTTCGACTTGCGCACTATAAATTTACTTTACTCTTCTTCAGTATGTCACCAATTTGGTCAGCATACTTCCTTGTAGGGCGGGCCGGTCGAGCTGTACCTTCGACTTGCGCACTATAAATTTACTTTACTCTTCTTCAGTATGTCACCAATTTGGTCAGCATACTTCCTTGTAGGGCGGGCCGGTCGAGCTGTACCTTCGACTTGCGCACTATAAATTTACTTTACTCTTCTTCAGTATGTCACCAATTTGGTCAGCATACTTCCTTGTAGGGCGGGCCGGTCGAGCTGTACCTTCGACTTGCGCACTATAAATTTACTTTACTCTTCTTCAGTATGTCACCAATTTGGTCAGCATACTTCCTTGTAGGGCGGGCCGGTCGAGCTGTACCTTCGACTTGCGCACTATAAATTTGGTCAGCATACAATTTGGTCAGCATACTTCCTTGTAGGGCGGGCCGGTCGAGCTGTACCTTCGACTTGCGCACTATAAATTTACTTTACTCTTCTTCAGTATGTCACCAATTTGGTCAGCATACTTCCTTGTAGGGCGGGCCGGTCGAGCTGTACCTTCGACTTGCGCACTATAAATTTGGTCAGCATACAATTTGGTCAGCATACTTCCTTGTAGGGCGGGCCGGTCGAGCTGTACCTTCGACTTGCGCACT
This sequence comes from Ypsolopha sequella, assembly GCA_934047225.1. NCBI lineage: Eukaryota > Metazoa > Arthropoda > Insecta > Lepidoptera > Ypsolophidae > Ypsolopha > Ypsolopha sequella. The sequence goes on along the minus strand of OW204002.1, from coordinate 852,999 downwards.
ATAAATTTGGTCAGCATACAATTTGGTCAGCATACTTCCTTGTAGGGCGGGCCGGTCGAGCTGTACCTTCGACTTGCGCACTATAAATTTGGTCAGCATACAATTTGGTCAGCATACTTCCTTGTAGGGCGGGCCGGTCGAGCTGTACCTTCGACTTGCGCACTATAAATTTGGTCAGCATACAATTTGGTCAGCATACTTCCTTGTAGGGCGGGCCGGTCGAGCTGTACCTTCGACTTGCGCACTATAAATTTCTTTCGTCACTCTACCTTCATTTATCCTATTTCATGTATAATCCAACCACCGAAGCATTCCTTTTTATGGTTCCTTACCCAAAGTGTAACCAACGGGATCCTATTACTAAGACTCCGCTGTCCGCCTGTCTGTCTGTCTGTCACCAGGCTGTATCTTACGAGCCGTGATAGTTAGACAGTTGAAATTTTCACAGATGATGTATTTCTGTTGCCGCTATAACAAAAATACTAAAAGGCAGAATAAAATAAATATTTAAGGGGGCTCTCATACAACGGACATGTTTTTTTTACCGTTTTTATAGATAATGGTACGGAACCCTTCGTGCGCGAGTCCGACTTGCACTTGGCCGGTTTTCTATTCTAGTCACTACATCTTCTTTCAGGCCGCTACGATCCCATATGTCCAATGTTTTTCACTCTATCATTCAATGTTAAACCACACATACTACGTAAAAAAACTGAGAAATTTTTCTTTGAGATAACAGCGATAAATATGTCGAATGTTGCAGACATTGCCTGAGATCTCTGACGATATCGGAGAAGAAACTGCAGCCCCGCACCAACTTTAGCCAAAACAAACAAATTGTTAGAACTTGCTGGTATGAAAAAGAGGTAAGATAATTAATTGATCTTCATTATAACTTAACACTTGTATGGTAAATAGTAGTATGTAAAGACAACAACACATAGTAGTATATACATATAAACAAGCAAGAATCTAGATCCTTACAATTTTTTCATTATTAAAATTATTATTATTTCGAACATGTCCTCGTCACATTTTTAATAAAATAAATGTCAATAAATCAAAACGACCCATAGATTAGATTAAATTAGATTCGAGCTTTTTCAGGACTGCTTTTCAGTTCTGATTCTTGTAATACATACCCGTGCAGTCCGAAATATAATTACATCGCTAAAATCGATTACGAACGAATGAGGAGAATAGAAAATTACTTCATCCATGCGTATGGTTTTTATTGCTCATGCGTCGGAGGTGAAGCGATGTGAGCGTTGGACGGAATGGAATGTCAAAAGTGATTTTCGTTCCATCATTTCAGACAAAATTTTGGAAAAGTTCCTGTGGAACTCTTCAAAAGTTAAAAGATAAACGTTGGAATGGAAGAATTTATGTTTGTGAAAGTGTTTGCAGAGTCAATAAATAAAAATATAACAAATCATCGCGGCTGCGATGCAAACTTGTTAATACAACACAAACACTCGAATTCCTTTGTTTCTGCCGAAATGAACTATATTACTTATGCTTAGATGCTATTTTAGAATGAAAAATTCTTATGAGGTATATTTTTAACGCGGTCCGAATCATAAGCTGGCTTTCACATCGTTTGCTAGAATACAAATTACAGACCATTCATCGCTCACACTTTAATTCACTCTTTGCTTTTAGCGATGTAATTCTAATTCGGACCGCAGGATACGTATACATTCCAATCTTCATTCTCGCAGACACGAACAAACGATTCCGATGATGCCCGAAAGTGTCATTGAAACTTACAATCAGACTTGTATCTCATAATTATAAGGTGCAAATTACACTGCAACACCTTTCAGAGCGCCCCTTCCAGTATGACGTTTAAATGTCCATCAAGCTTATATGTATCTTAATACAAGGCGGGTGAACTATCGCCTGCATTTTACAAATGGGGAACTTCAACTTGCCAATAGGTAGGTAGGCCGTGCCATCTCTGTGAAGCGTGCAAAATGATTTAACCGACGAACTTTCAGCCTTTTGAATGACTGATTAATTAATTAGATCCTATGTATGGTTTACATTCAGTATTGTTACAATGACATCGCTTCGATTACAGCGGGACCTCCTGGTGACAGCTGGAGAGTCGGGAATCATCAGCGTGTGGGTGCAGGGGGAGGGGGGGCCGGGCGGACCGAGCGGCGCCTCTACGAGACCACTCAACTCTATCAACAAGCTGCATGTGAACCGACACAAACCGTACTGATTAATATATGTAATCAATAACTAGTTGGAATTTTATTTGTTTTTAATAACACGGAACGCTCTCAGGGCACGAGTCTACCGTATTATTCGATATAACAGCACGGAACGCTCTCAGGGCACGAGTCTACCGTATTATTCGATATAACAGCACGGAACGCTCTCAGGGCACGAGTCTACCGTATTATTCGATATACTCGTAACAGCACGGAACACTCTCAGGGCACGAGTCTACCGTATTATTCGATATAACAGCACGGAACGGTCCGGGCACGACACCTGCTGTTACTTGACCGGCTTTTTTAAGATATCCAAACAGTAGGTAAAAGAAAACCATTCTTTAAATAAACTTTAGTATTTTATTTAAAGTTCTAAATAAAATTTCTAATAATTTTAAAACGATTAACTTACACAACGCAAGATCCAATCGCAAAATATTAAAATGTTCATAAAACATAATTAAAATAGAAGTTCACAAGTCACACACTAAATTGTCTATAAAATGTAAATAATAACACGCAGCCGTTATTGGACAAGACTCTATACAAAAATAATACCTATCTCAGTATTATCTGAAAGATAAATAGAAAAATTAAATTATATAAGGACTCATATTTAGAAATACAAACACACTGTCCATTGTAGGTGTCAGAGGTGTCAATGTTTCTAAACATTATATATATTATACAATATGACACCTGAGTTATGAAGATCTTTGACAATACAATTTTCATCGGTTTATAACCTTCTAATATTTTCAAGGCACAAAAATAACCATAATTGGTTAAAAATGCTTTTTAATGTATACCTCACTCTTTTGTTATTGACTATAAGAAAGAGAGAGGTATAGTCAGTCGATGCCCTACAATTCAGTGAAGGTCATTTTCAGAGTATATTTAATAACATTAATAAAATTATAATTTTAGTTATGAATAACATTAGAACACCAACGGCCCGATATTTATGTTAAAAAGTTAACATAAAACTAAATTTAAGATATCCAAATAAAAAGCGGATAGTCAAGCAAAATAAACGATGACGTCAGCACTAAATATCTATAAAATTCTGCTAATTTTGTACTCAAAATATATTTTTTTCCAGTCTCAGTCAACCGAACCTGCTTCATTGAGATCGAAGAAATATTGCATTTACTTTAAATATCTAAATTGTGACCCAAGTGCATCACGCTGTCGTTCAAGGAATGATTCATCAGATTTGTAACACTAATACTAAACACAATGTATAATACTCCCTACTAATTACAATGTATAATAAATACTATTTGCAAAAACCGGCCAAGCGCGTGTCGGGCCACGCACTGTGTAGGCTTCCGTTCACTTTGCGTGCAGAGGAGGTACCCTAAAAATTTTTTTGTTCAAGATTTAATTTGACCACTTTGTCGGCGTGATTATTATGTATACTCATGCCAAATTACAGCTTTATAGTACTAAGAACTAAGCCTCGGACAGACAGACGGACATGGCGAAACTATAAGGGTTCCTTGCTGACTACGGAACCCTACAAAACTGATTTTCAATTATATTATAATAATTTCAAAATGCTTCCATTTCCATAGTCGTGAAATTAGCTATGAACTGCATAAAAAAATGTTAAGTCGCGACTGTAGAAAAATTAATTAATTTGAGGATACTACTATAACACGACAAAACAACAGTTTTTGCGTGTGGTACATTAATTGTATTGAACCATAGAGTCAGTAACAAACTGAGGAATCAGTCCTTAACTCGGTGTGTGTTGTAGGGGCTGTGCAAGGAGAATATTTCGGGCTGAGTTGAACGGTAGATATGTATGTCGCTAATAAGTCAAATTTGTTATTATTATATCCTCACTAGTGACATTATATTTGCAAGGATTTTTGTCAATAAATACAATATCACAAACAGATTTCAGTTACTTTGTAAAAAGACAAAAATAGCGAAGCGATCATAAATTCGGGCACCAAGCGAACCTTGCAGCTCTAAAGAGAAAGTTAATTTCTAAGTGAAGATGAGCGACAATAATCCGTGCAATTTATAATGTCACGGCTTTTACAAGAAGCCTGCGACAGATCTATAACCACTTCGTGTAAAAATATGCTCGTGTTAGGAATATGCGGGGGGGGGGGGGGGAGGTAGGGGTGTGTTACAGCGACCGACTATCTTTGGTTACGTCAGCTAGACAGTGAGCGGAGGTAAATGCAAAATTTTAAAATAATAAATTTAAATTTCAGCCGGATCTATCACTAGCTCGAGCTCTGGCCACAATCACTTGGACGCGAGGAACATTATGAGTCTGAAAATAAAATAATAAAATAAATTCGGTTAGACCAGTTCAGTTTGTACGATACCACAAGTAGCAAAGTAACAGTGGAGCAAGTTGTTCGGTATAGTCAGGGGAGCAAATGTTTTCATTTGAAGTCACCTGATTATTTACACTCGGTAAAATTAATTAAACTTATTTGGCACTACCCCTGAACTCTCCATATCACCAAAGGTTACATTGTACATTGTATATTTTTTGTGCAATAAAGTATTTATCTACAGCTTGGCAAAAAATAACTGGACCTAAACATGTTACTCCTAATATACTGTTTTGGTCATATTCTACATTTAGGAGACCTCAGTTATCAGTGAGGGACACGATGCAAAGCGGGTCATTCCCCGACTGACAGCTGCCGCCGCGTCAAACGAAATGTGGCCGTCTAGACTGAGACACAAAAGGAGCCGGCCTCTGACCGCTCGTGACCTGACTGACCCTCGTACCATGATAATCATGTGTAGTTGCATTTTATAACAGAAGCCGTACATGTGGGAAGTATCGTTTTATAAAATTAAGTACCATAATACTGAGATGTAAATAGACCGCTTTGCATCGTCTCGCTAAATAGCGTATAGCGTGCCAGGCTGTAGTACTTGCGCTATACAATTACTAAATAGCGTATAGCGTGCCAGGCTGTAGTACTTGCGCTATACAATTACTAAATAGCGTATAGCGTGCCAGGCTGTACTACTTGCGCTATACAATTACTAAATAGCGTATAGCGTGCCAGGCTGTAGTACTTGCGCTATACAATTACTAAATAGCGTATAGCGTGCCAGGCTGTAGTACTTGCGCTATACAATTACTAAATAGCGTATAGCGTGCCAGGCTGTAGTACTTGCGCTATACAATTACTAAATAGCGTATAGCGTGCCAGGCTGTACTACTTGCGCTATACAATTACTAAATAGCGTATAGCGTGCCAGGCTGTACTACTTGCGCTATACAATTACTAAATAGCGTATAGCGTGCCAGGCTGTACTACTTGCGCTATACAATTACTAAATAGCGTATAGCGTGCCAGGCTGTACTACTTGCGCTATACAATTACTAAATAGCGTATAGCGTGCCAGGCTGTAGTACTTGCGCTATACAATTACTAAATAGCGTATAGCGTGCCAGGCTGTAGTACTTGCGCTATACAATTACTAAATAGCGTATAGCGTGCCAGGCTGTACTACTTGCGCTATACAATTACTAAATAGCGTATAGCGTGCCAGGCTGTAGTACTTGCGCTATACAATTACTAAATAGCGTATAGCGTGCCAGGCTGTAGTACTTGCGCTATACAATTACTAAATAGCGTATAGCGTGCCAGGCTGTAGTACTTGCGCTATACAATTACTAAATAGCGTATAGCGTGCCAGGCTGTACTACTTGCGCTATACAATTACTAAATAGCGTATAGCGTGCCAGGCTGTACTACTTGCGCTATACAATTACTAAATAGCGTATAGCGTGCCAGGCTGTAGTACTTGCGCTATACAATTACTAAATAGCGTATAGCGTGCCAGGCTGTAGTACTTGCGCTATACAATTACTAAATAGCGTATAGCGTGCCAGGCTGTACTACTTGCGCTATACAATTACTAAATAGCGTATAGCGTGCCAGGCTGTAGTACTTGCGCTATACAATTACTAAATAGCGTATAGCGTGCCAGGCTGTAGTACTTGCGCTATACAATTACTAAATAGCGTATAGCGTGCCAGGCTGTAGTACTTGCGCTATACAATTACTAAATAGCGTATAGCGTGCCAGGCTGTAGTACTTGCGCTATACAATTACTAAATAGCGTATAGCGTGCCAGGCTGTAGTACTTGCGCTATACAATTACTAAATAGCGTATAGCGTGCCAGGCTGTACTACTTGCGCTATACAATTACTAAATAGCGTATAGCGTGCCAGGCTGTACTACTTGCGCTATACAATTACTAAATAGCGTATAGCGTGCCAGGCTGTAGTACTTGCGCTATACAATTACTAAATAGCGTATAGCGTGCCAGGCTGTAGTACTTGCGCTATACAATTACTAAATAGCGTATAGCGTGCCAGGCTGTAGTACTTGCGCTATACAATTACTAAATAGCGTATAGCGTGCCAGGCTGTACTACTTGCGCTATACAATTACTAAATAGCGTATAGCGTGCCAGGCTGTAGTACTTGCGCTATACAATTACTAAATAGCGTATAGCGTGCCAGGCTGTAGTACTTGCGCTATACAATTACTAAATAGCGTATAGCGTGCCAGGCTGTAGTACTTGCGCTATACAATTACTAAATAGCGTATAGCGTGCCAGGCTGTACTACTTGCGCTATACAATTACTAAATAGCGTATAGCGTGCCAGGCTGTAGTACTTGCGCTATACAATTACTAAATAGCGTATAGCGTGCCAGGCTGTAGTACTTGCGCTATACAATTACTAAATAGCGTATAGCGTGCCAGGCTGTACTACTTGCGCTATACAATTACTAAATAGCGTATAGCGTGCCAGGCTGTAGTACTTGCGCTATACAATTACTAAATAGCGTATAGCGTGCCAGGCTGTAGTACTTGCGCTATACAATTACTAAATAGCGTATAGCGTGCCAGGCTGTACTACTTGCGCTATACAATTACTAAATAGCGTATAGCGTGCCAGGCTGTAGTACTTGCGCTATACAATTACTAAATAGCGTATAGCGTGCCAGGCTGTAGTACTTGCGCTATACAATTACTAAATAGCGTATAGCGTGCCAGGCTGTAGTACTTGCGCTATACAATTACTAAATAGCGTATAGCGTGCCAGGCTGTACTACTTGCGCTATACAATTACTAAATAGCGTATAGCGTGCCAGGCTGTAGTACTTGCGCTATACAATTACTAAATAGCGTATAGCGTGCCAGGCTGTAGTACTTGCGCTATACAATTACTAAATAGCGTATAGCGTGCCAGGCTGTAGTACTTGCGCTATACAATTACTAAATAGCGTATAGCGTGCCAGGCTGTAGTACTTGCGCTATACAATTACTAAATAGCGTATAGCGTGCCAGGCTGTACTACTTGCGCTATACAATTACTAAATAGCGTATAGCGTGCCAGGCTGTACTACTTGCGCTATACAATTACTAAATAGCGTATAGCGTGCCAGGCTGTAGTACTTGCGCTATACAATTACTAAATAGCGTATAGCGTGCCAGGCTGTAGTACTTGCGCTATACAATTACTAAATAGCGTATAGCGTGCCAGGCTGTAGTACTTGCGCTATACAATTACTAAATAGCGTATAGCGTGCCAGGCTGTACTACTTGCGCTATACAATTACTAAATAGCGTATAGCGTGCCAGGCTCTAGTACTTGCGCTATACAATTACTAAATAGCGTATAGCGTGCCAGGCTGTAGTACTTGCGCTATACAATTACTAAATAGCGTATAGCGTGCCAGGCTGTAGTACTTGCGCTATACAATTACTAAATAGCGTATAGCGTGCCAGGCTGTACTACTTGCGCTATACAATTACTAAATAGCGTATAGCGTGCCAGGCTGTAGTACTTGCGCTATACAATTACTAAATAGCGTATAGCGTGCCAGGCTGTAGTACTTGCGCTATACAATTACTAAATAGCGTATAGCGTGCCAGGCTGTACTACTTGCGCTATACAATTACTAAATAGCGTATAGCGTGCCAGGCTGTAGTACTTGCGCTATACAATTACTAAATAGCGTATAGCGTGCCAGGCTGTAGTACTTGCGCTATACAATTACTAAATAGCGTATAGCGTGCCAGGCTGTACTACTTGCGCTATACAATTACTAAATAGCGTATAGCGTGCCAGGCTGTAGTACTTGCGCTATACAATTACTAAATAGCGTATAGCGTGCCAGGCTGTAGTACTTGCGCTATACAATTACTAAATAGCGTATAGCGTGCCAGGCTGTAGTACTTGCGCTATACAATTACTAAATAGCGTATAGCGTGCCAGGCTGTACTACTTGCGCTATACAATTACTAAATAGCGTATAGCGTGCCAGGCTGTAGTACTTGCGCTATACAATTACTAAATAGCGTATAGCGTGCCAGGCTGTAGTACTTGCGCTATACAATTACTAAATAGCGTATAGCGTGCCAGGCTGTAGTACTTGCGCTATACAATTCGCAAGTCTGCATTCAACTCGTGCGCTAACTGTAGATACATAGAAAGGGTCAATACCTGAAATGAATAGCCTTATTGGAGAGCAGTCTGTTAGTGTCAGCCGGGTCCGCTAGCGGCAGGGGCGCGGGCTGCGAGTCGGTGGCGTCCTCAGCGAACGTGTGGTCGACGATACGTGGCCGCACCGCCGCCTCGCCGTACGGACCGCGCAGAGCGATCCACTGTAGTGACAGCGGACACGAGCTCTTGCTCTTCAGGATTAACTGCAAGTGAGACGAGAACTATGTTGAGAACTTTGCTCAGATATGCGGCGTGTAAGAGCGAGGGTGCAATATATTGGCGCCGGCTGAAAAAATATCCAAGGGGTACAGCCTTAAGTTTTCATGTAGATTAGAGGCATGCCACAGAACAAAACATTTTTACAACTAGCTCGAATCACAATACAGTATGACACAACTCAGACTCTGATTAACTTTATATTGAGACCTCCTGTATTAACATAAATTATTAAATAATAACTAACACATTTATTTATTTTAGATCATCCATCCATCCATCACCCTAGTTCGTCCACTGCTGGACTGGCCCGGCTATTAGGCATGGATATACCGCCATCCATCGGTCCCAGGCATGGTGGGCCTCCTGGTTTTTTGCCTGTGAGCTGTCCTCTTACTCTCCCCCGAATTACTTCGAGGAGGTCTCCAAGTAAGATGGTGGTACCTCCACAGTCGAGCCCGGTATCAGCTCTACCACCTGTATATTTTAGATCAAAAAGAGAAATACTTACTCCGTATTATTGAACTAAAATAGTAAAGTATTTGTTGTTTCTCTACCCGATGTGAAGAAACACTCTGAAAGGGGTTCTTCTGTTACATAAGCATATTTGAACCTGCCCCTCTCTACCTGATAAGTGAGTTCTCTCTCGTAGCTCTGCGTGGGGTCGCGCTGGTTCTTGTTCACGAACGACTTCACGACCCACTGTTGTCCGAACGCGCTGAACCGCGACGTCTCGTAGTACAGTTTGTGCACGAACTCCTCCGTGCGGTACGGCTTCAGTTGCAGGTCTGAGGAGGATACTTACTAGTTTTTTTAGGGTTCCTTACTTCGAAATGAAAAAACGGAACCCTTATAGGTTCCCTTTGTTGTCTGTCTGTCCGTCTGTCGTGGCCCTTTTGTTCGAGCCCCGTGTGAGATATCAAATTGAAACTGATACCTCCTATATGGCCCCATGGTATTGTAAAAACATTAGGCTTCTAACAAAACGCGAAAATAAGTTATTGCATTTTACATACCTAATTACTTTCATACAAATTTACTCACCATGAAAACCTATAGGGCACTTCCAGTTGACTTAGAAACTTGAAATTTCGTTTACAGGTAGTTTGTCTAGCACACACACACACACATGGGAAAATATCTGAAATATACCAATATTAAATTTAATGGTATCTTTGAACATACAAGTCAAGTGGTCAAGCCATGTTCGTGTTTTGCCGCGGAGAGACAGATACAGAAGCTTAGCCATAGGGTTTTGAGTTTGTTGACGGAACCCTTATTAATCAGGTAATCGGACAAAAATTTACGTTATTTTCCTAAGTTCAGTTTTGTTCCGCACCTACCAGTCAATTTTCAACTTAATCGGTCAAGCCATTTTGTGTTATACCGCGAACAGTCTCTGAAGTTTAGCTACAATTGTTTCCCATTTTCACCAAAACTCCGATTGGAAGTAAAATTTCGCCTCAATCGGTCAAGTCATTTTTAATTTAAACCCCGCTGTTTAACGGTTTACGTTCTTTATAAATTAATAAAAATATATATTTTTCAATCACTAACCATTAAAAGTAATCTTCTCATAAGACAGCAGATCAAGGACTTGGTTGTAGACCTTGTTCTCGTCCCTGACCTTGGTCTCTCTGTCGGCGAGCGTGTCGACGACCTCTGCGGCGGACTTGCCCGGGTGAGCGCACGAGGTCTCGTGCGAGAGCGCCTCGTGGTGCGGCCCGCGCCACGGGCACCCAATGCACGCGTACCGGCAACCTGTCAATCTGACCACACATTAGAGGTTAATAACTAAGTACATAACATCCATTATCACCTTCGCGGTGTATACGAACCTTCATAATTTTACGAAAAAATACCAGTAGTGTTTTATAGCCTTTTAATTAATTCTTTTGGATAATAATAACGTTATGATGTATCACATCAATATACTACCGATATTAATAGCGATACCTAAACGTTATTTCGTGCATATATATTCCAAAAGTAACGTTACTCTTACTTATAAAATTATTTCACGGTCTAGGTGTATGGGGGAAATCACTGAACACCTACTTCCAAATATCAACCTCGCTTACATATCGTGTAGGTGTATGGGGGAGGTCACTGAACACCTACTTCCAAATATCAACCTCGCCTACATATCGTGTAGGTGTATGGGGGAGGTCACTGAACACCTACTTCCAAATATCAACCTCGCCTACATATCGTGTAGGTGTATGGGGGAGGTCACTGAACACCTACTTCCAAATATCAACCTCGCCTACATATCGTGTAGGTGTATGGGGGAGGTCACTGAACACCTACCTCCAAATATCAACCTCGCCTACATATCGTGTAGGTGTATGGGGGAGGTCACTGAACACCTACTTCCAAATATCAACCTCGCCTACATATCGTGTAGGTGTATGGGGGAGGTCACTGAACACCTACTTCCAAATATCAACCTCTCCTACATATCGTGTAGGTGTATGGGGGAGGTCACTGAACACCTACCTCCAAATATCAACCTCGCCTACATATCGTGTAGGTGTATGGGGGAGGTCACTGAACACCTACTTCCAAATATCAACCTCGCCTACATATCGTGTAGGTGTATGGGGGAGGTCACTGAATACCTACTTCCAAATATCAACCTCGCCTACATATCGTGTAGGTGTATGGGGGAGGTCACTGAACACCTACTTCCAAATATCAACCTCTCCTACATATCGTGTAGGTGTATGGGGGAGGTCACTGAACACCTACTTCCAAATATCAACCTCGCCTACATATCGTGTAGGTGTATGGGGGAGGTCACTGAATACCTACTTCCAAATATCAACCTCGCCTACATATCGTGTAGGTGTATGGGGGAGGTCACTGAACACCTACCTCCAAATATCAACCTCGCCTACATATCGTGTAGGTGTATGGGGGAAATCACTGAATACCTACTTCCAAATATCAACCTCGCCTACATATCGTGTAGGTGTATGGGGGAAATCACTGAACACCTATTTCCAAATATCAACCTCGCCTACATATCGTGTAGGTGTATGGGGGAGGTCACTGAACACCTACTTCCAAATATCAACCTCGCCTACATATCGTGTAGGTTTATGGGGGAGGTCACTGAATACCTACTTCCAAATATCAACCTCACCTACATATCGTGTAGGTTTATGGGGGAGGTCACTGAATACCTACTTCCAAATATCAACCTCGCCTACATATCGTGTAGGTTTATGGGGGAGGTCACTGAATACCTACTTCCAAATATCAACCTCGCCTACATATCGTGTAGGTTTATGGGGGAGGTCACTGAACACCTACTTCCAAATATCAACCTCGCCTACATATCGTGTAGGTGTATGGGGGAGGTCACTGGATACCTACTTCCAAATATCAACCTCGCCTACATATCGTGTAGGTTTATGGGGGAGGTCACTGAACACCTACCTCCAAATATCAACCTCGCCTACATATCGTGTAGGTTTATGGGGGAGGTCACTGAATACCTACTTCCAAATATCAACCTCGCCTACATATCGTGTAGGTGTATGGGGGAGGTCACCAAAACACCTACTTCCAAATATCAACCTCGCCTACATATCGTGTAGGTGTATGGGGGAAATCACTGAACACCTACTTCCAAATATCAACCTCGCCTACATATCGTGTAGGTGTATGGGGGAGGTCACTGAACACCTACTTCCAAATATCAACCTCGCCTACATATCGTGTAGGTGTATGGGGGAGGTCACTGAACACCTACTTCCAAATATCAACCTCGCCTACATATCGTGTAGGTATATGGGGGAGGTCACTGAACACCTACTTCCAAATATCAACCTCGCCTACATATCGTGTAGGTGTATGGGGGAGGTCACTGAACACCTACTTCCAAATATCAACCTCGCCTACATATCGTGTAAAGTCGAGTCCAGAATTAGGCGAACTAACTTGACAGCCGAAAATGTTGCCAGACATAGGAAAAAATAAATAGTGATATGTTTATGTCGACACAAATATGTCGATATAACCTTGTGCCTTCTATAAATCTGATGCTATTTATTTTTTATCACGTAATTGTCGTCGAAACTTTCACAGTCATACATACTTGCCAAATAGGGACGAACTACAGCAATTTATATGATATAATATTATCTGAAGGATGTATTGTTTAAAGCGGATATTTACGATACTAACTCCTCAAATTAGGAATAAAATACAAAAATAATGATGTTATTACTTTATTACAACAGGCCATTGTAATCCTTTTAGGTGGTTTCTGTCGGGCTACTTAGTACGGTACATTTCATGTACCATACATATAGCATTCATCCCTTTCTTTCTGGCAAATATGAAAGTGCAATAGAGACAAACGCTATTATATCGTCGCTGATAAATCCAAATCCGTTATGTGTTCGATTTTAATAAATTTAAGTAATAAATTTTTATTCTTATTATTTTGCTTAGTAAAATTATTAGTTTGATTCCAAACACAATTTATTTATTTATTATTTATTTATTTACTTTAATTAAAACGGACAAACCAATTACAATAATTAAAGATAGTAACACAAACATAAAATGGTACAATCAACTAAAATAAATAAGAGTAACACGTAAAGTCAGAAACAGGCCTTCTCACAAAAACACAAACACTCTGACAATAATAATGATTAACTAGACTTTTTAAACATCGATATAAACAGCACTAGCCAAACTGTGGCAACATTAGTGTACAATGAACTGTCAAGTTAGTTCGCCTAATTCTGGACTCGACTATAGGTGTATGGGGGAGGTCACTGAACACCTACTTCCAAATATCAATCTCGCCTACATATCGTGTAGGTGTATGGGGGAGGTCACTGAACACCTACTTCCAAATATCAACCTCGCCTACATATCGTGTAGGTGTATGGGGGAGGTCACTGAACACCTACTTCCAAATATCAACCTCGCCTACATATCGTGTAGGTGTATGGGGGAGGTCACTGAACACCTACTTCCAAATATCAACCTCGCCTACATATCGTGTAGGTGTATGGGGGAGGTCACTGAATACCTACTTCCAAATATCAACCTCGCCTACATATCGTGTAGGTGTATGGGGGAGGTCACTGAACACCTACTTCCAAATATCAACCTCGCCTACATATCGTGTAGGTGTATGGGGGAGGTCACTGAACACCTACTTCCAAATATCAACCTCGCCTACATATCGTGTAGGTGTATGGGGGAGGTCACTGAACACCTACTTCCAAATATCAACCTCGCCTACATATCGTGTAGGTGTATGGGGGAGGTCACTGAACACCTACTTCCAAATATCAACCTCGCCTACATATCGTGTAGGTTTATGGGGGAGGTCACTGAATACCTACTTCCAAATATCAACCTCGCCTACATATCGTGTAGGTTTATGGGGGAGGTCACTGAACACCTACTTCCAAATATCAACCTCGCCTACATATCGTGTAGGTGTATGGGGGAGGTCACTGAACACCTACTTCCAAATATCAACCTCGCCTACATATCGTGTAGGTGTATGGGGGAGGTCACTGAACACCTACTTCCAAATATCAACCTCGCCTACATATCGTGTAGGTGTATGGGGGAGGTCACTGAACACCTACTTCTAAATATCAACCTCGCCTACATATCGTGTAGGTGTATGGGGGAGGTCACTGAACACCTACTTCCAAATATCAACCTCGCCTACATATCGTGTAGGTGTATGGGGGAGGTCACTGAACACCTACTTCTAAATATCAACCTCTCCTACATATCGTGTAGGTGTATGGGGGAGGTCACTGAACACCTACTTCCAAATATCAACCTCGCCTACATATCGTGTAGGTGTATGGGGGAGGTCACTGAACACCTACTTCCAAATATCAACCTCGCCTACATATCGTGTAGGTGTATGGGGGAGGTCACTGAACACCTACTTCCAAATATCAACCTCGCCTACATATCGTGTAAAGTCGAGTCCAGAATTAGGCGAACTAACTTGACAGCCGAAAATGTTGCCAGACATAGGAAAAAATAAATAGTGATATGTTTATGTCGACACAAATATGTCGATATAACCTTGTGCCTTCTATAAATCTGATGCTATTTATTTTTTATCACGTAATTGTCGTCGAAACTTTCACAGTCATACATACTTGCCAAATAGGGACGAACTACAGCAATTTATATGATATAATATTATCTGAAGGATGTATTGTTTAAAGCGGATATTTACGATACTAACTCCTCAAATTAGGAATAAAATACAAAAATAATGATGTTATTACTTTATTACAACAGGCCATTGTAATCCTTTTAGGTGGTTTCTGTCGGGCTACTTAGTACGGTACATTTCATGTACCATACATATAGCATTCATCCCTTTCTTTCTGGCAAATATGAAAGTGCAATAGAGACAAACGCTATTATATCGTCGCTGATAAATCCAAATCCGTTATGTGTTCGATTTTAATAAATTTAAGTAATAAATTTTTATTCTTATTATTTTGCTTAGTAAAATTATTAGTTTGATTCCAAACACAATTTATTTATTTATTATTTATTTATTTACTTTAATTAAAACGGACAAACCAATTACAATAATTAAAGATAGTAACACAAACATAAAATGGTACAATCAACTAAAATAAATAAGAGTAACACGTAAAGTCAGAAACAGGCCTTCTCACAAAAACACAAACACTCTGACAATAATAATGATTAACTAGACTTTTTAAACATCGATATAAACAGCACTAGCCAAA
The DNA here is from genome assembly GCA_934047225.1 of Ypsolopha sequella. Taxonomy (NCBI): domain Eukaryota; kingdom Metazoa; phylum Arthropoda; class Insecta; order Lepidoptera; family Ypsolophidae; genus Ypsolopha; species Ypsolopha sequella. The sequence goes on along the minus strand of OW204002.1, from coordinate 837,276 downwards.
CTGTGGCAACATTAGTGTACAATGAACTGTCAAGTTAGTTCGCCTAATTCTGGACTCGACTATAGGTGTATGGGGGAGGTCACTGAACACCTACTTCCAAATATCAATCTCGCCTACATATCGTGTAGGTGTATGGGGGAGGTCACTGAACACCTACTTCCAAATATCAACCTCGCCTACATATCGTGTAGGTGTATGGGGGAGGTCACTGAACACCTACTTCCAAATATCAACCTCGCCTACATATCGTGTAGGTGTATGGGGGAGGTCACTGAACACCTACTTCCAAATATCAACCTCGCCTACATATCGTGTAGGTGTATGGGGGAGGTCACTGAATACCTACTTCCAAATATCAACCTCGCCTACATATCGTGTAGGTGTATGGGGGAGGTCACTGAACACCTACTTCCAAATATCAACCTCGCCTACATATCGTGTAGGTGTATGGGGGAGGTCACTGAACACCTACTTCCAAATATCAACCTCGCCTACATATCGTGTAGGTGTATGGGGGAGGTCACTGAACACCTACTTCCAAATATCAACCTCGCCTACATATCGTGTAGGTGTATGGGGGAGGTCACTGAACACCTACTTCCAAATATCAACCTCGCCTACATATCGTGTAGGTTTATGGGGGAGGTCACTGAATACCTACTTCCAAATATCAACCTCGCCTACATATCGTGTAGGTTTATGGGGGAGGTCACTGAACACCTACTTCCAAATATCAACCTCGCCTACATATCGTGTAGGTGTATGGGGGAGGTCACTGAACACCTACTTCCAAATATCAACCTCGCCTACATATCGTGTAGGTGTATGGGGGAGGTCACTGAACACCTACTTCCAAATATCAACCTCGCCTACATATCGTGTAGGTGTATGGGGGAGGTCACTGAACACCTACTTCTAAATATCAACCTCGCCTACATATCGTGTAGGTGTATGGGGGAGGTCACTGAACACCTACTTCCAAATATCAACCTCTCCTACATATCGTGTAGGTGTATGTGGGAGGTCACTGAACACCTACTTCCAAATATCAACCTAGCCTACATATCGTGTAGGTGTATGGGGGAGGTCACTGAACACCTACTTCCAAATATCAACCTCGCCTACATATCGTGTAGGTGTATGGGGGAGGTCACTGAACACCTACTTCCAAATATCAACCTCTCCTACATATCGTGTAGGTGTATGTGGGAGGTCACTGAACACCTACTTCCAAATATCAACCTCGCCTACATATCGTGTAGGTGTATGGGGGAGGTCACTGAACACCTACTTCCAAATATCAACCTCTCCTACATATCGTGTAGGTGTATGTGGGAGGTCACTGAACACCTACTTCCAAATATCAACCTCTCCTACATATCGTGTAGGTGTATGTGGGAGGTCACTGAACACCTACTTCCAAATATCAACCTCGCCTACATATCGTGTAGGTGTATGGGGGAGGTCACTGAACACCTACTTCCAAATATCAACCTCTCCTACATATCGTGTAGGTGTATGGGGGAGGTCACTGAACACCTACTTCTAAATATCAACCTCGCCTACATATCGTGTAGGTGTATGGGGGAGGTCACTGAACACCTACTTCCAAATATCAACCTCTCCTACATATCGTGTAGGTGTATGTGGGAGGTCACTGAACACCTACTTCCAAATATCAACCTCTCCTACATATCGTGTAGGTGTATGGGGGAGGTCACTGAACACCTACTTCCAAATATCAACCTCGCCTACATATCGTGTAGGTGTATGGGGGAGGTCACTGAACACCTACTTCCAAATATCAACCTCTCCTACATATCGTGTAGGTGTATGTGGGAGGTCACTGAACACCTACTTCCAAATATCAACCTCGCCTACATATCGTGTAGGTGTATGGGGGAGGTCACTGAACACCTACTTCCAAATATCAACCTCTCCTACATATCGTGTAGGTGTATGGGGGAGGTCACTGAACACCTACTTCCAAATATCAACCTCGCCTACATATCGTGTAGGTGTATGGGGGAGGTCACTGAACACCTACTTCCAAATATCAACCTCTCCTACATATCGTGTAGGTGTATGTGGGAGGTCACTGAACACCTACTTCCAAATATCAACCTCGCCTACATATCGTGTAGGTGTATGGGGGAGGTCACTGAACACCTACTTCCAAATATCAACCTCTCCTACATATCGTGTAGGTGTATGGGGGAGGTCACTGAACACCTACTTCCAAATATCAACCTCGCCTACATATCGTGCACCTGCATGACTATATTCTTTATTGTAGACAGATACATAAATATAATTATTTACAATAAAAAGCATGTACAGAGGCGAACTTATCTCTGAAAAGAGATTTCTTCCAGCAAACCTTAGTGGGAGATGACGCTATAATAATAAAAATAAGTAATCATACATACGTGTACTACAAACAAAGTCATAAAATAATTAAATATTTAACAAAATATTAACATACAAATAAAATAACATCATATAAAATTCAATGTATTGGACCATAATCAATGTATAGGTATATACATGTCTACCATTAAGTATATGCTTCTAAAGAGTCATTAGTAAATGAATCATTGAGTTACTTTTTCATTGTTTAATTAAGTAACCTTAATTAGGTCGTATATAAACCCCATTATGTTACGCCGTTTATATGTGCAGTAAGTTTAGCGACTGTTCGCCGAAACAAAAAACAAAGTTTTAGAAGCACGACAACCTTCTACTCCAAGAAAAACGTTCACGAAGCTAACATTAATTATTTTATTTATTTACCTTATATATAATAATAATTAATATTAATCTTGTACGACTAGAAATTATTTCATTAAAAATACTGTAATTTATTAATTAATATATTTATTAATCAAAATTAAAATATTCTGTAGATTTCATATACTTACTTACAACTATTGTTAATTATAATAACAATAACTGCATAAAGTAACAAACAATTTTTACTCCCAAACAAATATATTTATCGAAAGCAAGAAAACGCCGCTACACGCATCACTGACGCCTCGCCATAAGCCCTACGAGTGCGAGCGAGAGGTCCGATAAAATGATTTATTGCCCCGACGCTCAGTTGCTAATGGCCCTACTTGCACCATATTCACCTCCTTGCTGGTACAGTATGTGGTATGAAATGTTAATCACTATATATTTATAAGGAACACGTGAACCAAATATTAATAATAAAAACTAAACAAATACTACACGCGATGAAAAATATTTTATAGCACACCGTGCGTAAAATGACCACGCGTGCGTAAAGTCGGCATTTTCCGCACTTGTGCTATAATAGTACATTACGATACGAGAGCGATGAAACGTTTTCTGACGAGTGTGAGTTTGCGGCACGAGCCGAAGGCGAGTGCTGCAATCACACGAGTCGAGAAAAAGTTTCTCGCACGAGTTTCGTATAATTTTTTATAGTACAAGTGCGGAAAATGCCGACTTTACGCACGCGCAGCATGCGTAAAGTGGTCATTTTACGCACGGTGTGCTATAAAAAATTATACGAAACTCGTGCGAGAATCTTTTTCTCGACTCGTGTGATTGCAGCACTCGCCTTCGGCTCGTGCCGCAAACTCACACTCGTCAGAAAACGTTTCATCGCTCTCGTATCGTAATGTACTATAAGCTTAATATTTCACAAACGGAACCCTGGATCGAAAAATGATCTTCTCACACCCCCAATATTTTTATGCTATCCAACTAGGGGATAGACGAGAAAAAAATCTTCCCCACTTTACGTGTAGGGGAGGTACCCTAAAAAAATCTTTTTCAAAATTTTACTATACCACTTTATCGGCGTGATAAATATGTATACCCATGCCAAATTACAGCTTTCTAGTACTAATAGTCTCTAAACTAAGCCGCGGACAGACAGACAGACGGACATGGCGAAACTATAAGGGTTGCTTGTTGTTGACAACTAAACCCTAAAAAGTGAGTTGTACACGTACTTACAATATTTATGATGCCAACTCAAATTTTAATGAAACTAACAGTACATAAACACATAGGGTTACTACACAAGCTACAAACATCAACGGGTTTGGTTCGCATTACACCGTGTTACCAAGCATTACCATCTCATCCGTACAGGCTGTTGATTTGGTCTGCAACTTTCGTCACAACAGGAGGTTTAGTAATGTTTATTCCAAAAAAACGGCTTGAAAATTAAACAATAATAATATGCCTTGTTTAATTTGTCTTGAAGTGTGGCCACAGTGGCTAGCTTAATAGAAGTACTAGTAACTAACTGTGACTGCGTATCGTCCTACCGCCCACACTGTCACCCTGCATCCTATGTAGTTGCAAATTGATTGAGTTATGGCCGGTATCGTGAGACAATTATGTAAACTTTGAACTACTAGTTGGCCCCGAACTTTAAAAAAAACCTTTTTGCTTATTATACTCGCCTAACAAATTCCATGATGTTCCGATAAACGATACTTGAGTTATCGTCGGACAAACATTTATATAGGTACATACATACATACATACATACTAACCCCGGATTGTTCAAGTAGACTCGGAGAACTTCACTCGCTCGTTCAACTATGGCGAATTTCACACATTATGAACACAATACTCTGGTCTTAATCGCGTAAAACAAAAACCTTAGGTGTTAGCTTGTGACCGACAATCTACTATTAAAAATGTTCGGCGGAGGATGCATAGTTCATACAAAAGGAATACCATAAAATAATTTGTAAATTATACAAATTCTCAAGGTAGTGTGTATTTATTCCGACTTGAATATACCTATAGAATATCTAGGTTCCCAACTATCTATTTTATCAGAACACTGATTTAAACATGAAATATTAGAAAAAAATAGTTTTCTATGGAAATTGGAAATTGTTTATATTTTGTCTTTAAAACAGTGTTCATATATAACTGCCATTTGGGAACCTAGATATTCTGTAATACAATCGTAATAAATACACGTTATCTTCAGAATATGTGTAATTTACAATTCATTGTTATTTATGTATACTACTCGTATATCTAAGATATATATCTGTATACATAATTATACAAGGTGACTTTTTGATCATCGTCCAAATTCATACTGGAGGCTTGATAAGTGATCAGTATCTTGGATCAATAACAATTTTTGTAAAATTTGTAAAATGAAATTTCGGCTTCCCATAGAAATTCACTTCCAGTTCCGAGTGAATCACTATGGGGAGTCGAAATTTAATTTTACGAATTTTACAAAAATTGTTATTGATCCATGATACTGATCACTTACCAAGCCACCAGTATGAATTTGGACGATGATCAAAAAGTCACCTTGTATATGTAATTACATCATAAGTATTAAAGCATTATATAGTTTTTTAGGTAAGGTTAAGTTACCTAGTCATTAGTTTATATTTAGAGTAACTTTAATTCCTTTGTTATTGTAGTTTTAATTTCTCCTGCACGCTTACCAACTACTTTTTGTATTTCTTGTACCATCTTTGGGTTGACTGGTAGAGAATGCTTTATGCATTAAGTCCGCCATTTTGTACTTGTTATTTGTGCAATAAAGAATTTATGATGATGATGACGATTTTGATATTCCGTTTGTATGATTTATGCATCCTCCGCCGGCCTCTTGAGGTATATTTTTGTTTTACGTGATTAATACCCATTAATACCAAAGTCTTATTTTCATATACAGTATCAGTATCGTGTATCGTGTCCCTGGTAAGGGAAGTTACGGACCAAATGAACACCCTGTACATACGTAGACTACGCTAGTGTTAGTGGAGTAACCTCAACAACAGACCTGCGGTACCTCCGCCGCCTCATCGGCGCCTCAGACACCTGGGACACCAGGTAGGTACGTCTGAGCGCCGCGACTAGCACCCAGTACACACTCGTCATGATGCGAACCAAACCGTCGAGGGGGCCGAAGCTTTCAGGGGGGCTATCGATCACGATTTGGGTGAACTTGAACTTCCTGGGGAGGGGAAAGTTGGGAGTCAGTTGGACTATTTCTACTGGGATGGGCGTCTGGAATACTATTAGATGTTCGCAGTCGTTAAGGGATGGTCGGGTATACGGCTTCTTATGTCGGTAATGAAAGCGCGCGCACCTATTGAACAAAAAATGTATACCCTATTTTATGTCGATGTTGATGACAGACTTCACCTATTATTACTGCCTCATTGCTACATCGTTATAAAGGCAGAACTAGTTCTCAGACGTGTACACCGAGAGACCATTGTGGTGGCGAACAATTAACGTGTTCAACAAGACAAGTTCTTATATTGTATCTACAAGCAGACCACTGTAAAGTCTTAAAAAGTAGGTATAGTGTTTTGTAACGTTTTTCTTGATTCATTTCGTTAATAATGAAATGTCATTAAGGCGATATGTAAAAGTTTTAGCGTCCCTGTTACTCCATATGCGAAAAAACCCTCAGTGCGAGAGGGACGGATTCGTGAAAAAGTAGCAAAAAGTCGGTTTTTTATGAATATAAAATGTAAATAATAAAGTTGCTATCAAAATTTCGTATAACCAGGTCCTAGAGACCGTTAAAACCTATCTTATAAAATATAGTTGCAGTCTATATGTCATTTTAAACTGTCAAACCAGGAGAATTGGTGTCGAAAAGGACCTCATTTCAATAAATATCTATCGAGCCGAATTTCTCTAATCGCGTTTCTGTTTTAACAGATCCCTAGAAAAAGAATCTAAAAATAATATACTTTTTTATTAAAATAATACATTATTTAAATATATGCAAGTCCTTACAGTGTCAATTTTTTTTCCGTAGCGCCTTAAGGGGTATCAATAATACCGTTATTAAAACGTTATCTAAAACGCTACTTGGGTTTACCTATCCTTTGGGTTTTACCTATCTACCATATTGGGTCTCCCTTACCGTTCCTCGCACTTGTTCTCCTCGTGATGCTGCAGCGAGTGTCTTGGGAACACGCAGGCGCAGTACTTGCACTCCGAGGGCAGCTCGGAGACGGTCTTCTCCACGGCGAGGTTCCGCGAGGCGGACGTCTTAGAGATCTCGACGCGGCAGTTTGGGCACGTGGAGGCCTCGTCGCGCAACCGCGCGTCCGCCAGCAAGTGGGTGAAGCACGGAGCGCACATCAGGTGCCCGTTGCTGCACTGCAATGTAGGGGCGGGTCAATGCGGGGAGGGAACCGTTGGGTCACAGGGTCAGCTACAAACTTGGTTACAGTTCGAGCCAGTACACAAGTGGGTGAAGCACGGAGCGCACATCAGGTGCCCGTTGCTGCACTGCAATGTAGGGGCGAGTCAATGCGGGGAGGGAACCGTTGGGTCACAGGGTCAGCTACAAACTTGGTTACAGTTCGAGCCAGTACACAAGTGGGTGAAGCACGGAGCGCACATCAGGTGCCCGTTGCTGCACTGCAATGTAGGGGCGGGTCAATGCGGGGAGGGAACCGTTGGGTCACAGGGTCAGCTACAAACTTGGTTACAGTTCGAGCCAGTACACAAGTGGGTGAAGCACGGAGCGCACATCAGGTGCCCGTTGCTGCACTGCAATGTAGGGGCGATCAATGCGGGGAGGGGACCAGGTGGTCACAGGGTCAGCTACAAACTTGGTTACAGTTCGAGCCAGTACACAAGTGGGTGAAGCACGGACCGCACATCAGGTGCCCGTTGCTGCACTGCAATGTAGGGGCGGGTCAATGCGGGGAGGGAACCGTTGGGTCACAGGGTCAGCTACAAACTTGGTTACAGTTCGAGCCAGTACACAAGTGGGTGAAGCACGGAGCGCACATCAGGTGCCCGTTGCTGCACTGCAATGTAGGGGCGAGTCAATGCGGGGAGGGAACCGTTGGGTCACAGGGTCAGCTACAAACTTGGTTACAGTTCGAGCCAGTACACAAGTGGGTGAAGCACGGACCGCACATCAGGTGCCCGTTGCTGCACTGCAATGTAGGGGCGGGTCAATGCGGGGAGGGAACCGTTGGGTCACAGGGTCAGCTACAAACTTGGTTACAGTTCGAGCCAGTACACAAGTGGGTGAAGCACGGAGCGCACATCAGGTGCCCGTTGCTGCACTGCAATGTAGGGGCGGGTCAATGCGGGGAGGGAACCGTTGGGTCACAGGGTCAGCTACAAACTTGGTTACAGTTCGAGCCAGTACACAAGTGGGTGAAGCACGGAGCGCACATCAGGTGCCCGTTGCTGCACTGCAATGTAGGGGCGATCAATGCGGGGAGGGGACCAGGTGGTCACAGGGTCAGCTACAAACTTGGTTACAGTTCGAGCCAGTACACAAGTGGGTGAAGCACGGACCGCACATCAGGTGCCCGTTGCTGCACTGCAATGTAGGGGCGGGTCAATGCGGGGAGGGAACCGTTGGGTCACAGGGTCAGCTACAAACTTGGTTACAGTTCGAGCCAGTACACAAGTGGGTGAAGCACGGAGCGCACATCAGGTGCCCGTTGCTGCACTGCAATGTAGGGGCGAGTCAATGCGGGGAGGGAACCGTTGGGTCACAGGGTCAGCTACAAACTTGGTTACAGTTCGAGCCAGTACACAAGTGGGTGAAGCACGGAGCGCACATCAGGTGCCCGTTGCTGCACTGCAATGTAGGGGCGATCAATGCGGGGAGGGGACCAGGTGGTCACAGGGTCAGCTACAAACTTGGTTACAGTTCGAGCCAGTACACAAGTGGGTGAAGCACGGAGCGCACATCAGGTGCCCGTTGCTGCACTGCAATGTAGGGGCGGGTCAATGCGGGGAGGGAACCGTTGGGTCACAGGGTCAGCTACAAACTTGGTTACAGTTCGAGCCAGTACACAAGTGGGTGAAGCACGGAGCGCACATCAGGTGCCCGTTGCTGCACTGCAATGTAGGGGCGGGTCAATGCGGGGAGGGAACCGTTGGGTCACAGGGTCAGCTACAAACTTGGTTACAGTTCGAGCCAGTACACAAGTGGGTGAAGCACGGAGCGCACATCAGGTGCCCGTTGCTGCACTGCAATGTAGGGGCGGGTCAATGCGGGGAGGGAACCGTTGGGTCACAGGGTCAGCTACAAACTTGGTTACAGTTCGAGCCAGTACACAAGTGGGTGAAGCACGGAGCGCACATCAGGTGCCCGTTGCTGCACTGCAATGTAGGGGCGATCAATGCGGGGAGGGGACCAGGTGGTCACAGGGTCAGCTACAAACTTGGTTACAGTTCGAGCCAGTACACAAGTGGGTGAAGCACGGACCGCACATCAGGTGCCCGTTGCTGCACTGCAATGTAGGGGCGGGTCAATGCGGGGAGGGAACCGTTGGGTCACAGGGTCAGCTACAAACTTGGTTACAGTTCGAGCCAGTACACAAGTGGGTGAAGCACGGAGCGCACATCAGGTGCCCGTTGCTGCACTGCAATGTAGGGGCGAGTCAATGCGGGGAGGGAACCGTTGGGTCACAGGGTCAGCTACAAACTTGGTTACAGTTCGAGCCAGTACACAAGTGGGTGAAGCACGGAGCGCACATCAGGTGCCCGTTGCTGCACTGCAATGTAGGGGCGATCAATGCGGGGAGGGGACCAGGTGGTCACAGGGTCAGCTACAAACTTGGTTACAGTTCGAGCCAGTACACAAGTGGGTGAAGCACGGACCGCACATCAGGTGCCCGTTGCTGCACTGCAATGTAGGGGCGGGTCAATGCGGGGAGGGAACCGTTGGGTCACAGGGTCAGCTACAAACTTGGTTACAGTTCGAGCCAGTACACAAGTGGGTGAAGCACGGAGCGCACATCAGGTGCCCGTTGCTGCACTGCAATGTAGGGGCGAGTCAATGCGGGGAGGGAACCGTTGGGTCACAGGGTCAGCTACAAACTTGGTTACAGTCCGAGCTAGTACACAAGTGGGTGAAGCACGGAGCGCACATCAGGTGCCCGTTGCTGCACTGCAATGTAGGGGCGGGTCAATGCGGGGAGGGAACCGTTGGGTCACAGGGTCAGCTACAAACTTGGTTACAGTCCGAGCTAGTACACAAGTGGGTGAAGCACGGAGCGCACATCAGGTGCCCGTTGCTGCACTGCAATGTAGGGGCGGGTCAATGCGGGGAGGGAACCGTTGGGTCACAGGGTCAGCTACAAACTTGGTTACAGTCCGAGCCAGTACACAAGTGGGTGAAGCACGGAGCGCACATCAGGTGCCCGTTGCTGCACTGCAATGTAGGGGCGAGTCAATGCGGTGAGGGGACCAGGTGGTCACAGGGTCAAATACAAACTTGGTTACAGTTCGAGCCAGTACTACAAAGACGCGCTCAGATGTCGTCCAGACATTTATAACGTTGTAAGAAAATACCAGCATATCATTAATCTTATGAAGTATCAAAACGAGATACGACCGATATTATAACATTATAATAATATCATGCATATTTGTACAAAATAACGTTATTTATAACGCTATCTCAAGGTCTCCTTTCTTCATCGAGGCTCTAAAATGAGCGATTGCTACGCCATCTGTGCCTAACTTCAGGCCCGCCATCTGTACTGATCCGAACTGTAAAGGAACTGTGGCGTTGTAGTTGCACCCTGTTCAACTGAAAATTGATAACCCCATTTGCACTGACAATTATTCTGAGATGTTTATTGCAGTAGCTTAATTGCCTTGACCTTGATTTCGATATCTTACCTTTAATCCTTAACTTACACAATAAGCCTGGTTTATAAATTGTAGTAATTAAGAGGAATGTCAATGCAAATGGTAATTAAATACCCTTGATAATGTCTCAGTTTTGTTCATAGCTTGCGGATAACAGCTCCTGTAAGAAATCTTTATAAATGAGATAATTAAAATTGCAGCTTCTAGTTTCCTAAAATCTTTTTTCTGAGTTGCTTTTAGTAGGTACTTAAGTATATTGATAATTTCATGAAATATATATATTTTTTTAATAATACCCTTGACGATATTATCAGAAAATCTAATTAGTTAATGTATTTGGTGAATTGTTTTATCTTTATTACATTTCATTTGCTAATTTGTATTAAAATCGTTAAGCTTTGTATTTTCTTGATTTACCTAAGTATAGATTTAAATAATGAAACTACAATGGTATCTATATAAATGATAGATTTAAATAATGAAACTACAATGGTAGGTATCTATATAAATGATAGATTACATATCTCTACTCTGAGAGCCAATTATTCAAAATGAAATGAAGATCAGAGCATAGGCCCATAATTTGGGTCAAAATTCATGATTTAATCTTTAGTAAGAAGGTAAAATGTGTATATATATATAGGTAGGTATAATATTATAGTTATATTACACTACACCCTGACATGTATGTACATAAGTACTCGCCCCCAATCCCACCATGTTGCATACTTTATTAATAGTCTTCAATGTAAAATACTTGTCACTTGTCGTTCTGTAAAGATCTAAGGCAATTGGTAGGAACCAATAAAGAATTATCGTTTTGTTACTTTTTTCTACAAGTTCCATTAATTTTAGATGTGCAAATTAATAATCAGATTTTTTACAAATAAAATGATTTACAATCTAATTTTGCCATTTAAAACTTTCGTAACCCAATGTGTGAATAGCAAAAGTAGATTGTAAACATTTTGTAAAAAAACTGATTATTCATGAATATAAAATTTATTGAATGTGTTGAAAAAAGTAACTAACAGAATGAAGTTATAATACTTCTGTCGTTATCATTATTGGTTAAAAGTAAGTATAAAAATTGCCTTGAGTGGACCATTCACCTTGAGATTTAAGATAATTAAACCAATATTTCTCGAGTACCCAAACAGAAGTTAAATTTATTTGGTAAGTATGTGTCAACCAACAAACTAAAATTTTATGGAAATCTATCTCAGTACATCCCTTTCTAGAATTACGGCCCCACCACACGGAGGTGGTGTGTGATTTTGAGTATACTACACGTACTTAGCTCACTACAATAATCTCAATATGATTGGCTAGTGATTATCATGCCATTCCGATTTCAGCCAATCATAGACTTGAGTCGGACCGGAAAGAATGGACCTAGTTGTAGGCTTTATGTTTTTGTATAAAAGACAAAAATGTAAAAAGCACTATACGTGGTGATGTGTCAATAGTTTATAAGGGTATTTCACCTTTAGAGTTTTAGGTTTTAATTTAGGAAAATTTCGAATACTTATGCATAAAAACTGATGCCATAACTCTTGCAGTGTTTGCCCACCTGGGCACATAAATAGTGGCATCAATTTTCAAGCGAGTTTATGCTTCCATAAAATTTTAGTTCTTTGGTATCATCAAAGTTTAAATTTTTTTTACAAATTAATGACGATTCATCTAGGTACTTTCTTAAAACTAAGTTTTGGTTCAAGTTTGATAATGAGCTCAGCTATAAGTAATTCAAGCAGGTACCATTAAACTATTTGCCTAAGATGGGAGATACTTGGTGATGGCCACATCAAAGAGGAAGATCTCAAGTATCTTGAGTACTCAGGCATTCTTAGATTTATTAAAAGAAGCGGAAGATTTGAGGAGGGAACGCCCCTGGGACATTAGGATACCAAAGCTGTAAGCAATGGGAATTGAATGGAATAGCTCCAAATAGAGTAGACCATCCGCCTGAGCCAAGCAGGCGTCCCACCTCAACATCATCATTAAACTGTTTGTTACACCTCAGAGCCAATTTATTTTAATTGCAATGAGAAAGATACTTAATGTATGTATGGAGAAGTCACTACAGAATTATGTTTAATTTTGGATAAATTTGAATATAAACTCTGCAAATAAATTTATGTCAATAGTAGTAAGAATGTATTGGGGAAAGGAATAATGGGAGTATACTGAATACAAAGAATTATGTCTCTGAAACATTACTTTATTGCAATGAAATGTTACACACAAGCCCCGGCACATACACTAGATAGTACCATCATATAAACTATGTATTAACTAGCTAAAACTATCTATCACAATATTTTAATACATATTAAGTATCTTATTTTTAAACAAGTTCCACAAAATACAAATCAGTTACATGAAAATAGGTCACAACACAATGTACAAAATAATTTAATCTAAGCATGTAAGTATGTGCCATTACAATTTGAAGAAGGCATAATACATACACAAACGAACAACAAACAAAAATAAATGCTGCATTGAATACTTAACCCTTCAACACAGAAAGGGGCTATGATGACGCCATTAACAAATAAAGGGGTCAATAAATATCAAAATGGAGAATCGGTAAATGGTAACGACGTAGGTGTTATGGCGTTCACCCAACTAGTTTCGCAAGCAAGCCTCAGAAGTTGGCATTACGTAATAAAGGAGTCAGAATTCATGTTTGATAAAACAGCTGATAGAAGCTGTCGCAACAATCAGCTGCTTTATGTGTACCTGGTAGACGGCGGCCTGGGGCAAGTCGAGACAAACTGCGCAGCATAAGATGCCCCCGAGTCGATGCTCCAATTTCTCCTGGCCAGCTTCGTCGAGCTTTCTACGCTTTTCGGGAGACGGGCCGTCATCATCTTTCACCTCGGAAGCGATCTGATTATCGCTGGACGAGGGGACGGGCTCCATCTCCGCGGGCTCTGCCATTTCGCGATGTAAAATTGTAAACAAACGAGACACTGACTGCTGAATTCACCGAAAAACACGACCTAAGGTAATCAACAAAAGCTTAGTTGTGTGTGTGAATGACAGTGTGTTGTGTGTGTGTTGACTGCCTGTTGTGTTTATTTTTGTACATGTACGATATACGATGATGCGGTTCTGTCGGTCGGTCGTTTCGTTTTACGCCCTGAATATTTTTTTGCGGAATTGTGTATGTGTCGGTGCCCCCGTCAAATAGTATTTTTGACGGTGCGCCACCATTTAATAGCGCTTTCTCTATGGACTAGCTAATTATCGGTGCCCTTGCAACTTGCTCTTTTGACCCGTGAATTTGAGTTTAATTTGTTCTTTGAACTTCAGCGTTGTAGTCCGGTGTATGGTTGAATTGTTGAAAGTGTTAATTTCGTGAAAGTGAAACGCCCATCACAGTGGTTGAATTCAAGAGTAGGTACCGGCTAAATCCTGTCCCGAGCGTAAGTTGACTGAGAAAAAGGTACTGGTGAGTGTTTGGTAGACCAGAGCTGGTGACAGCTTTTTAATATGTGGCCAGACGATTACGGCAGATCTGTATTGTCAATAATTGCAAACCATGATAGAAAAGCTATTCAACAACCGGAGCCCACTGCTGCTTCAGGACAACGCTAGACCTCACACTGCACGACAGACGGTCGCTAAATTAGAGGAGCTGCGATTGGAATGTCTCCGACACCCACCACACTCCCCAGACCTTGCTCCAACAGATACCCACTTTTTTCACAATTTCTTGAAAAAAAAAACTATTCTGATGGGGCAGTCCAAACCGCCTTTAAAGAATTTATCGATTCTCACTGCCATAATTTTTGTAAGGTATATTTGGATTTTTACAGGTGGTAGATAAATAAATAAATGCTGTTTTTGTGCCAAATTTTATGTCTTTATCTTGAACGGTACTAAAGTTATGAGGCTGTGACATACGGACGGATAACAGAGTCTCACCATAAAGGTTCCTTTTGTACCTTTTAGGTACGGAACCCTAAAAAAGGCAAGTTTTTAGGCACCTTAAGTTTGTAGGTGCTTTTGGCAAACATCTCTGCACCTCATATACGTACCTATGCTCTGTAGAAATGCACCAAAATCGAATCTAAAAGTCGAGTCAAATATATGGAATTCTTGGGCGTTTTGAGGGGGCCATGGCCTCTATAGCACCCCCTTGTATCCGCCATTGATGGGAACTTAATAGCCATCATCCTGCACCGGTTTCATTCATATATCCGATGAGGTAAAAAATTGTTAGAGCAAAGAGGTTTGCCTCTCTACAATCTCATTGTAAAGATATGAGTAATCTCATTGCTCTTATCTGTCTATGATGATTTGATGACAGCCCTGTTTACATTGTGTGTGTCAAATGTCGTCCTTTAATGTGTTTGAATATTTTTAGGTTCTATTGTAAATAATCTCATTTACAATAAATATATTTATACTTAACCTTGCTAAAACTGCCTATTCAATTCTCTGCTACTGCTATATCAACATCAGGAGCTTTATACCTAGTCTTTCCCCCCGCCTCTTCTTTGATTTTAAGTAGCCACTTAGAATCAACGATGTTGCACGAGCTCGGTCGCTTCACTAGCGTCCATGTTTTGTTCTTCCTGAGAGCCTCTAGTTCCTCTTCAATGGCAGCTTTCCATTTCTCACTGTCTGGCCTTGACAGTGCCTCTTGTATGGTGAGAGGATCCTGGGTTGCTGTTGTTGCTTGGTAGGTGACAAAATCCGGATACTGTTTTGCCCTCCTTTCTCTTAGTGGATATCTCCTGTCCGACAACTCGATGTCGTTATTTTGCCTAGAATCATCTTCCATCTGAAATTCGTTTTCGGCAACCATCTCTCTCGCATCTGAATCATTCTGATTCAGCTCATGCTCCTGCACGACACTTGTGCTCGGAACTATCTCCTGTTCCATTCTTGTTGGATCTGTCCTAGGCTCGATCACTGCATTTGTCAGCAAATTGCCGTTTTCTACCTCCTTAATGGATGCTTCTCTTTTGCTTCCATATTTTAGATTTTCAAAAAAAACAACGTCTCTGCCCTTATGAATTTCAAATGTTTTTGGATCGAATAAGCGGTAGCCTTTCGTTTCTTCACAGTATCCAACGTGAACAAGTTCCTTGCCTTTTTGATCCCACTTCTTCCGTTTCTGGTCTGGGACGTGTAGGTAAGCTTTGCATCCAAAAACTCTTAGGAAGCTCAGGTTAACCTTTTTATTAGTCCACGCCTCCTCTGGCGTTTTGTTCCGCACGGCTACTGTAGGTGATCTGTTTTTTAGATATACTGCAGTGTTGACTGCTTCAGCCCATAGCCGTTGACCTAGACCAGCATCCTCCAGCATGGTCCTTGCTTTTTCGGTGATGGTTCTATTCGCCCGTTCTGCTACACCATTTTGTTCAGGTGTATACTCTACTGTCAGTTGGTGACAGATTCCTCTTTTCTTGCAAAACTCTTCAAACCGCTGGTTGATAAACTCTTTACCATTATCGGATCGTATCACCTTCAGTTTTTTTTCTGTTTGACGCTCCGTTAGCGTAACAAATTCTACAAATTTGTCAAACACCTCTCCCTTTGTTTTGAGAAAGTAAACAAATGTTTTCCTGGTGAGGTCATCAATAAATGTAAGAAAATATCTGTACCCTCCGTACGAATTTTCACTCATTGGTCCACATACATCACTGTGAACCAACCCTAAAACCTCTTGTGCCCTGCTGCCCCCAGACTTCTTAAATGTCTGCTTTGTCTGCTTTCCTATTACACAGGCTTCACACTCTAGCTTAGCAGCAGTGTTAGGAAAACTTACCCCTTGCGCCAAATTAGTCTTAAGTAAGGTTAGATTTCGAAATCCCAGGTGCCCGAGTCGTCTATGCCACAGTATCACCGCGTCCGTAGCTGTAGATGCTAATGCTACCTCCTGCGAACAATACTGGACTTTATATACACCATTCTCTACAGTGCCTGCATGCGAAACTTCTCCTGTGACCTTACATCCATCCGCTTTCATAATTTTGAAGCCAGATTTATCAAAGAAGACAATCAGGTTTCTACTTACAATTGTACTCACACTCAGCAAGTTATTTGCCAAATCAGGTACGTACAAAACTCCTCTTATTGTCACGTCCCTTTCTCTGTTAACCACATTGCCAACATACTCACTATAAACTGTTTCACCATTTGCGCAAGCTATTTCTACTCGTTTATCTAATTTCTTAAAGTCTGTTAACCACTCTCTTTTATTTGTCATATGGTTGGATGCTCCGGAGTCTAGAATCCACTCTCCAGATCCTTCTCCCCCGGCAGTAGCCATCGCCATTGACGTTAGGGCTTCTTTTTTCTGTTTTGGGTTCTTTGGACATACTCTCGCCTTATGTGGTCCATCGCAAATAAAACATTTGATCTCACGAGGCTTGCTAACAGTCTTCTGTGTTCGCTTATCTCTCTGACATCTGCTCTTAACTTGTAGAGCACTTGACTCATTACTCGAGGTTGCTTGATACGAGTCCTCCATTTGAAATAGTTTAGATTTGACGTAATCTGTGGTCAGTTGTATGTTTGTATTCTCAATTGCTATCCTCATGGGTTGAAACGTCTCTGTTAACCCTTGTAGCATTAAGGCTGCTAGCAATTCATCATCTACTTCTTTGCCTAGGTCACGAAGTTGCTGCGCTAATATAATCAGAGCCGTAACATAGTCCCTCACAGTAGAAAATTGCTCTAACTTCAGGCTTACTAGCTTCGACAGGAGTCTGCACCGGTTGTTGAGGCCTTTATCCTCAAAAGCAGCCTTCAAGGCATTCCATGCCTCCTTCGCAGACTTTGCCTGACGTACATGGACCAAACAGTGTGGTTTCACCATCAAGCAGATTTTGGCTCGAGCTCGCTGATCCATCTTAATGCCTGAAGTATCACCCTCAGGTGGTGTCGTCGTCGTATACTCCCATAAGTCTTCATGGATGAGATATAATTCCATCATGAACTTCCATGTGTTGTAATCAGCACTACCGTCAAGTTTCTCCATTGTGGGTAGGCTAGAACTCATATTGTTAACTTGGGAAACAGACGATCTCTCATTCGCGTTTACTGTGCTTACAGTATTCCCATTTGTAGAACTCATATTCAACTTTAACATTTAGTGCTGCGGGCCATAACCTGATGTTGATATAGCAGTAGCAGAGAATTGAATAGGCAGTTTTAGCAAGGTTAAGTATAAATATATTTATTGTAAATGAGATTATTTACAATAGAACCGAAAAATATTCAAACACATTAAAGGACGACATTTGACACACATAGTTTTCTTTGCCTTTTACCTCCATGCCTTCCGGTTGTTTCATGTAAACGACTTCATCTAAGTTCCCGTTTAGGAATGCCGTTTTCACGTCCATTTGATCTATTTTCAGTCCCATCCGGACTGCAAAGAAGCATCCATTAAGGAGGTAGAAAACGGCAATTTGCTGACAAATGCAGTGATCGAGCCTAGGACAGATCCAACAAGAATGGAACAGGAGATAGTTCCGAGCACAAGTGTCGTGCAGGAGCATGAGCTGAATCAGAATGATTCAGATGCGAGAGAGATGGTTGCCGAAAACGAATTTCAGACGGAAGATGATTCTAGGCAAAATAACGACATCGAGTTGTCGGACAGGAGATATCCACTAAGAGAAAGGAGGGCAAAACAGTATCCGGATTTTGTCACCTACCAAGCAACAACAGCAACCCAGGATCCTCTCACCATACAAGAGGCACTGTCAAGGCCAGACAGTGAGAAATGGAAAGCTGCCATTGAAGAGGAACTAGAGGCTCTCAGGAAGAACAAAACATGGACGCTAGTGAAGCGACCGAGCTCGTGCAACATCGTTGATTCTAAGTGGCTACTTAAAATCAAAGAAGAGGCGGGCGGAAAGACTAGGTATAAAGCTCGGCTCGTCGCAAGGGGTTTCAGCCAGCGGCGTGGAGTGGACTACAACGAAACGTTTTCTCCTGTGGTGAGGCACAGCTCACTGAGAGTCCTGATAGCTCTTGCAGTCCGGATGGGACTGAAAATAGATCAAATGGACGTGAAAACGGCATTCCTAAACGGGAACTTAGATGAAGTCGTTTACATGAAACAACCGGAAGGCATGGAGGTAAAAGGCAAAGAAAACTATGTGTGTTGTTTACAAAAGTCTCTCTATGGCCTGAAGCAGGCTCCACGAGCGTGGAACCAGAAACTACATTCAGAGCTGATAAGAGTGGGATTCAGGAGATCTGAGTACGAGCCATGTGTATATACGAAGCGCCAACATGAAAAACTAATTATCCTTGCAATATATGTGGACGATATACTCATTTTCTGGAACGATAAAGAAGACCTGCTCAGTGTCAAGAATGATCTAAAGTCCAGCTTTGAAATGAAAGATCTAGGACAAGCTGAACTAATGCTTGGAATAAGGATTGAGCAGAACTCCAGCGAAACCAAACTACATCAAGAGAAGTATGTAGAGAGACTGCTGAGGGAGTTCAATATGGAGAACTGCAAACCAGTTTCCACACCGGCTGTGCCAGGTCAAAGGCTAGAGAAGCCAACGCATGGCAGGAGACCTGATGAGAAGGTTCCCTATCGTGCACTGATAGGATCACTTATGTATCTGGCAGTCTGCACACGACCTGATATATCACATGTGGTAAATTATCTGAGCCAGTTCAATGAATGTTATGAGGAGCAACATTGGATTGCAGCTAAAAGAGTATTGCGTTACCTTAAAGGTACGAAGAGTCGTGGGCTGATGTACTCAAAGAAAAGAAGCCAAGATATTCTTCAGGGATATGCAGATGCTGATTATGCCGGAGATAGTGATCGGCGTTCATACTCAGGCTGGGCGTTCCTTATTCAAGGAGGAGCTGTTTCGTGGCAGAGTACTAAACAGCGCACAATTGCGCTCAGCACTGCAGAGGCAGAATATGTCGCCCTATCGGAGGCAGCCAAGGAAGCTGTATTCCTTCGAAAATTCACAGCGGAAATGATTGGCCAGAAAGATCCTAATACTATAACCATGTTTTCGGATAGCCAGTCAGCCATTGTGATTACAAATAATCCAGTGCATCACCAGAGGACAAAGCACGTTGATGTTAGGTACCATTTCATTCGTGAGTGTGTAGAATCTGGTGTGATTGGGCTGGAATATTGTGAGACTGGGAGGATGGTTGCAGATGTTTTAACCAAGGCTTTACCAAGAGGTAAATTTGAGTGGTGTGCAAAAGAATTGGGACTCTGATTAACTGTTTAGTTTAGATCAGTGAGTCAGAAAGCACGAGTGAGTGCTGTGTGCATGAGATTAAGGAGGAGTGTTAGAGCAAAGAGGTTTGCCTCTCTACAATCTCATTGTAAAGATATGAGTAATCTCATTGCTCTTATCTGTCTATGATGATTTGATGACAGCCCTGTTTACATTGTGTGTGTCAAATGTCGTCCTTTAATGTGTTTGAATATTTTTAGGTTCTATTGTAAATAATCTCATTTACAATAAATATATTTATACTTAACCTTGCTAAAACTGCCTATTCAATTCTCTGCTACTGCTATATCAACATCAAAAATAATTATCAATGGCACCATAAAACATGGCTGAATGAGAAACGTGCTAGGTTAGGGGGTGGCAACCGTAACTGTTTGGGTCTCCATAAGGGTCTCTTTTACTACATTGAAGTTCTGGTTATATATCTTATTATGTAACTATAAGATGATGATTGTAACAATAAAGATATTTTATTATTATTAACTAGATGTGCCCGCGGCTCTGTCCGCGTTGAAAATGAAAATGAAAACCTTGAAACACTTGAATCATGGAGAGATGTTTGTGTGTTACGTTGGATATAGGAGATAATCTCTGGAATGAATTAACTACCTAATATAAAATTCATTCTCTGGAAAAATTATTTGATGTTCAATTTGTGTTTAAAGTTGCGTTGTATGAAGTTACGTTTTTGCAAACCCACAACAGTATGAACGGCCGTTTAGACATGCCATACAGATCTGACGTTTCTGAAACGCGGAACATTTTGATTTCGTAACTACAAAGCACAAGTGTAGAGCGCCATCTCACTCTTTCCCGTGTATTTCTGTCCTTCTCTAGCTTTTCGATTTTATAATTTATATAATAAAATAAGACTAGATGTGCCCGCGGCTCCGCCTGCGTTCAAAATGTAAAAACTATAAATAAAACCCCTGAAATACTTGAATCATAGAAAGGAGATGGTTTTGAGTGAAGTTGGATGTCAGAGATAATCTCTAGAACTACACATCCGATTCTGAAAATTCACTAATAGGAAGCTACATTATCCCTGTGTCCTACAGGCTATAGTTTGTTCTCTGAGAACAGGCAGTTCCTTTCACTATTGTAATGTTTTCGATAGAACTACACAAAAACTTAACAACCGTGTGTGAAGCAGCAGACAAATGCTAGTAGCTAAGAACACTCTCGATCAAGTGACCTTTCAAACAAAAACAGCTAAATCAAAATCGGTTCATCTGTTTGGGAACTACAAAAATGCTTAACAAACACAGGCGTAGTATGTGTGAATGAATGAATCGAAGATATAAATTTTCTCTTTTTCTTTTCTGAGTGTACAGAGAGATTGGGACCGACAGCAACAGACCGATAGGAGGAAGAATATTTCTTCTGAAAGTTGGCCTGCTGTAGGAATATTCCATGGATTCAGCTTTGGGGTTCACTTCTTTGTAGATAAATTACTATCAAAATCTTAACTTATTCTGTAACTTTGTGAACAGTTTTTGTACCCAAAATCCATTTGTTCCAGCCCAGAATTTACAGAAAAATGCAAACAAAATGTATTTGTTACAGTATTTGCAGATATAGGTACATTTGGACTCCAGGAATATTTATCATAAAAGCAGACGCAAGAAGGCTTTTAGCAAGGCAGGTAATTTGATATCAAAATAACTCTTCAAGTTTTTTATTACTTATTATTAGAATATTGTTAGTTTAGTTTGTGGCAGTCAAATACACAATTTATATTTAGTCACTTCATTCAGTGCAGCCGTTATCTTCCTGATAAAACACAAAGTCAAGTCCAGGACGCAACTATCATTATCAAAGTTAATGTTGTTCCCTAATCTCATAATTTAGGTTTCTTGCCCAAAGATCCAAAAGCTGATATAACAGTATTCTTTGTCCCTGTAACGTTTGAAGTGAGAGGTTGTTGTACCAGTCCAGGCTGTTTGATGGTCTGTTTGTTGGTGCCAATGTTTGGTGCCGCCTGGTCCCATTTTGATTTTCTTTTCTTCTCGTCGTCACTCTCTGGCTTCTTAGACACCCCAGAAATGAAGTCTATTTTAGATAATTTATCTTTTTTTTCCTTTTCCCGCCTGTCCATTTCCACTTTCTGAACCCTTGCTAACTCATCAAAGTAAGACTCCTTCCCCCACCTGAGTGGGTCATAGATCTCAGGAGGGTAATTTGTGTCTAATTCATTGATATCACAAAATTGAATTAATTTCTCATAAATGCTAGGGTTACGGAAGTTCTTCCTATCTTGTATTATTTTGTTCATATCCAACCCCTCATTGGTCATGCGGTTATAGAACTTAGCGATGTTGTCTTGCAGCTCTTTTGGACATTTCCCTAATGGTTCTGACGGTATTGTGACTCCATCTTCAAACTCATCTAGTTCGGAGCGTGGCAGGGCCTCGTCTGTGTCCACCTCCATGGAGAGACGTCTCATGTCGTCTTGATTCTCGGTGTTCGGGGATGAAGGGTCTTCTTCGTCATCTGTTGCTATTGTATCATCGACATAAGACACTAAGCCCGGTTTTTTTGGCGTGACTGGAGCCGAAGCTGATTTGCTCGAGTCATCTGGCTTTTTCGGACTGGTCGGTTCGGAGTGGGTCACTTTAGGATCATCTTTCTCTGGAGTTGGCTGGTCGTCATCCATGTCCTCCTCGCCTTCGGAGTCCGTATATGTTGCCGTAAGAGAGGCTAAAGCTTGGGAAGCCATGACTAGTCTAAAGCTTCTTTTTGATGCTAATTCCGTAAAAATTATCTACAAAATATGTGCGATGACTGAGTGACTTGACTTTCTTTTTTTTTCATCGAGTTTGTTCACAAATTATAGAGGGATAAGTTTGTTCTTGGGTAGCGTTTCGAAACACCTCCGGTTGTCCGATGAAGTAAAAGATATTACTAAAGTTTGGCCAGGGAATCCTGTCACGGCTATTTTTCGAAAGTTTTATTATGGCAACATTCTTAACTGTCAAATGATGAACCATTGATTCTTTAAAACGTTGTGATACTTTCATTTCGTAAGGGGATAGTATCATTTATAATGAATGGCCAATATTTTTAATTTAATAAATCATGATGAATATTTAAAAGTGTAAAGTTTTATAATTTTATTTCTAATTGATTGAAATAGGCGTTACTTTGCGGAAGTCCATCATCAACTTACGGATATATCTATAATATTATTAATTTTGGAATAGCATATAAGTTTATTTTATTTCTCCTTCATTTGTATAAAATAAGGAAAGATCATAATATAATAATATGCTGTTACACAAGTATACTTAAATGTATCAAAGTTGTTTTTTCAGAGTGTACTCAGTGTTAACAGCTTCAGATTTTTTTTAATTTACCGCGTTTTTGTTGTGACACGTTTCCCTATCAGTAATTAATTTATTGACCGAATGTTACACGAGGCATGTCAAATATTACATACTTATATGTATCTTAATGATAAGATAGGTTTAATAAATATGCTAAATCCAAAATTGGTAACAAAACAAAATTAAAAAGTTATGTCAATAGAATATGAATTCGCGTAGCTTAATTAAAAAAAGTATTATTTTTTTATTTTTTTTTAGAGAATTTACGCGCTTTTAGATCAAAGTTTTCAATATTGTGGTATTTAAATTAGTCATTATTTATTTATGATTTTTTAAAGAATTTCCGGATGTTACGTCACATGACTCATTTTAGGCCTGATACTGAATGCGGACTTTTGCCTTGCTTGTAAAAAAAAAATCTGTCATCCACAGAGTACTATATTGCTACATCTGGCAATAAAAAATCAAACAACAACAACAACGAAACTATGTTGAGTGTTACCAACGCCTGCAAAAAAAACCCTAAACTGTACTTTGTCAGTCACAAGAGGTGCCTATTAATCACGTGACGTATATTTGGCTGAAATTTAACGCCCTACCATCTCGGATCTTAAATTTTAAAAGGCAAATAAACTAGTCGTTCGCCACGAACTATGAACTCGCGATTCGATCTTGACCGATTTGGCTCGAACTTAAAAATTCAAATTTCATGTCGTTCCGATCAACGATACTCGAGTTATGGTCGGACAAACACACAACAATTCATACATACATACATACATAATTATATTTGGTATCTCTCATGTATGATTGTCAATATTAATCCATCACAGAAATTGTTGTCATCAAAAATTATATTTATTTTAATAATGCGTTACTTCATAACAAATAAAATTAACCGATCAATCTGGGATTTCGTAACAAGACAGCAACACTTACTGCGTTCAGTTATATTTATACTGTGACCCAGACATGGACTTCATGTTCTGGTCTGTGACTCTGACAGTAATATTTTTTAACTTGATGGCAAGCGACACATTTCTATACAGCCTTCAGTCAAGTGACGTCACACGAAGGTCAAATGAAAGTTGCAAGCTTTTTCGTAAAAATATTCATCATCATAAGGTTTTTCAGAACAAAAGTGCTAAAATACGGCTTATTAAACCTAAATCTCGAAATGGTTTTCGAATTAACACACCTTAACATATTTTAATCTATGCGAATTGTTAAATATGATTGGAAATGATTTGTCGACGAGATTATACCTTTATAATTATATCAAACAGAGATTGAACATTTATTCAATAGCTTAGCGATGTACCTACTCATTTATTGAATAAAACGGATTCTGTTTTTTATCTGTCAGATAAAAGTAGCTCAATGCTGGTTCCAAAACCACAATTGAGATCGTTTTGGAACGATCAAACCCGAGCAAGTTTTTCTACTGACACGACCAATATTTTGCTCTGCGAAAATCACTGGGAATATATTGCTCCTGTCAAAAGTATGATTCTTGACGTATGATTTTTATACGTTTACATGGATATCAAAAATTACAAAACATGAACTGAAAAGTGTTAAACGTTTGAACACATCTCAATCCACAGATAAGAACTATTCCTATTTTCTCGCCTAGAACGGCATTTTTATTCGAATTTGTTTTTTGTTATTTCTTACAAGTCTGAAACTTGATTATCACCAAGTTTTCTCTATAATTATAAAACCTGTAGATAAAATCTCATCCATCATTTAAACATTTTCGTCTTCCCGCCAAACTTTTCTTTTGACCTATTACTCTATGTCCTTCCGAATCTCGCCAAAGTTAGTCCGAAGACTGTTCCATTATGACCGGTTCCAAAACGTATTGCTCATCCGACTAGAATTGCTCGGTGATAGGGGTTTGGTTTTGGAACGCTACCTTGGTCTCGGACTAATAATGGAATGGAGTGAAATAATAATTTCTATTCAAAGAAAGAGAAACGACAAATTAGTGTAAAACGTTTCTGAACGCAACTATAGTACAAACCGGTAATAACCGCAAATAATATCGACATCATCCGCATTGAACACAAGCAAATACATTTGTCGCGTTTAACCAAAAGTTTGCAACTGCAGCGATGAACTCTCTAACGGGTTGCGGCGCGGCGATGGATGTGTGAGTGATAAACGACCATTTTAATTACTGTCAAAATGACAGATAACCAACAGAGCCACAAACCTATCTGTTCCAGTGGGCCAAACTAAAATGGCTTCTATATTCACTGAGTGACAGTCTTCGCCACCGAAACAGATAAGTTTGTGGCTTGTATACGAATACGATACAGACTGCAGAGAGCATCGGACATTATTTGCGATGCTCGGTGCTTGTCATAGACTTAAGATTTACTGGCGTATAGACGAACTGACAGCCCAATAACTCGTCACAAATTTTGATATTATATTGTTATTTTATTTATTTATTTTATTCATAAACAAAAATCCACAGCAAGTACATTCAGATTACTTGAACATAATATTCATCTTATTGTGCCAATAACGGATTTCATTGTGCTAAACTAAACATACTAATTAAAAATTGGAACATAACAATTTATAATATGGTTAAATTAATAAATGATTCGTAAAGAAGACGAATTTATAATACAAAGGTTTGTTGCTATTATGAGTATGTTGAGTGTCGGGTGATTAGGGTGTGTTTGTGTGTGTGTGTGTGCGTGTCTCATCGTGTGATGATAAAACAGGTAATGAGTATGGATAAAGGTGGTCTTACATGGAGCATATTACTTATTTAATTTAATTAAATTATAATATGTATAATATTACTTTGTAAGTATAATGTGGCAAAAAAGTAAAAGAAAGAAAATGAATATTCAAGTAATAAGATTTTGATAGTATATCCCTTCTATGGTGCTTGTCAAAGTCTTGCGAAGTAGTGGTTTATAGCTCTTTGCAATTTCTTGGATGCGTGTGTGTTAAACGCTATTATAGACTTATCCACTCTAACTTATTTATGTTTATGGGTAAGCAGATAGCGTTTATAGTATTTTTACATGAATAAAAGTTTTTAAATCATCGAAAAATACCAAGTACTTACAGAGATATTAACAATCAAAGTTTGAAGTAAAATTAATGTACCGCTAAACGCCCGCCGAAATTAGCTCGTTGCCCATTTGACCGATTTGACGTCACACGACTCTACCGTGTGAGGACGCTCTACAGATTTTACGCTTTGTTTCTCGTTTTTAGGAGTTTATATCAAAGGGTTTACAAAGAGGACTTTTTGAGAAAGTCATTTAATAATTTGACAATAATTACCTGTGTGTAAACATTTAAAAAATCAGCCAAGTTCGATTCAGACTCGCGTACCTACGGTTCCGTATTGTGGATGATAAAATTAATTTTGTAATTTTTTTTGGTAATTTCTCAACCGCTTTATTTTTCTGTAATATTTACGTAAACACATATTACCATGATTTTTTTATATTTTTTGGTCGACCAGTTTTGGAGATAAGAGGGGGGACATACATTTTTTTATAGATTTTCAAGGATTTCTCGAAATAGATGCAATTAAATATAGCCAAATTATATATTATTACAATAAACTTTTTAATACCTACAATGTGATACCCATATTGTATTTTTATAAATATTTTTTTTATTTATTTTACCTTTTTTAATATTTTTAAATCACTATAGTTTTCTCGGTTATTGGTCAGTTATGATCTATAATGGACATTTTTTTCATATTTTTCGTTCTACCAGTTTCGGACATACACATTATTGTGTTTTTTTTAAGATTTCACAAAACCAGTGCCAGTAAATATAGTAAAAGTATATATTTTTACAAACACCTTTTTAGTGTAATTTTTTTGGTAATTTCTCAACCGCTTTATTTTTCTGTAATATTTACGTAAACACATATTACCATAATTTTTTTATATTTTTTGGTCCACCAGTTTTGGAGATAAGAGGGGAGACATACAATTTTTTATGGTTTTTCAAGAATTTCTCGAAATACATGCAATTAAATATAGCCAAACTTATACTTTTACAATCAGCTTTTTAATACCTACAATATGATACCCATATTTTATTTTTATAAAATATATTTTAATTTATTTTACTTCTTTTTTTATGTTTTTCATTTCTCGAAACCAGTGCCAGTAGATATATTAAAAGTATACACTTTTACAATCATCTTTTTAATATCTACAATTTGATACCCATATTGTAATTTTAGTAAAAATATTTATATTCAATTGTAATAAAAATATTTTATTTTTATCAATTTTGTTTTGGAAATATTTTGAACTATTTCAAAATATTTAATTTTTTTTTTACGCCGTTATATGTGGGCAAATTAATACTATTTTTTTTACCAAATTTCATGTATTTATCTTTAACGGTGATAAAGTTATGAGGCTGTGACATACGGACGGATGGACAACGGAGTCTCACCATAAAGGTTCGTTTTGTACCTTTTAGGTACGGAACCCTAAAAACAATATTTTTGATTTAATGTTGAGATACTCAAATATCTGACTTCTTTGAAACTGTTGGACTTTTTGACCTGACTCTTCGTGACCCAACTTTTAATGTGAAGAAAAGACATTAAAAAAGTGATTGACAAAATTATCACTTGAAGAAGACCATTTTAAATATTTTTTTAGGTGTAAATATCGTTATTGATTGACATTTTGGAACAACGCAATATTTATAAGACTGTTGCTTAGATTTTACGGACTACTCATTCCGGGTGCTGTAGTAGTTTCCCTGTGTACAAACGCAGGCACAAGCTTGGGACAAGTCGTGTGACGTCACTCTCAGAGCGGCCACCGGAGTACTATCGTTTATTCCCGCGCATTAAAGATATGAACTTTAAACTTCTCTAACTTCGTCAATTATTATCGTATAACAATGAAACTAGATAGAAACATTTTTACGGACTACTCATTCCGGGTGCTGTAGTAGTTTCCCTGTGTACAAACACAGGCACAAGCTTGGGACAAGTCGTGTGACGTCACTCTCAAAGCGGCCGCCAGAGAGCTATCGTTTATTCCCGCGCATTAAATATATGAACTTTAAACTTCTCTAACTTCGTCAATTATTATCGTATAACAATGAAACTAGTGCCAAAGTTCAAATTATGAAAAGGAGATTTAAGGTAAAAAAATAAATAATAGTTGTGGAATACTCTATTATACACGCAAGACACTCTGTTAAAAGAAACAAACATTTTCTTGGTTGATAAATAAAACATATGAAACCACAAGGAAACCACAGAATGTTGGAAACCATCACAAGTTTAAAATACAAAGCATGTTTAAACTTTTTTTTTCGCTCCCTTCTCCTAGACCTGAGGTATAAAGTCTTATACAGCCGCAAAATAATGCTTTCCTTCTGTCGGAATCTGACAATGATACCTATGTAGTATAAAATTATGGTGCGGCAGCATGATCAAGCTGCTCCAAAAATGCAGCGCCTCCGGGATCTGTTGCTGCCCTGTTTCAACATATGGAGTAGGTATCGGCCGTAGTCAAGTCAACGCATAGACGAAAACAACGTCACCAGGAAGACCACGGCTCTGGCGGCGCTCTGCTGACCATACCACATCACCGCTCCTTTAGTAGCTAGGACAACACATTGAGTCAAAAAAGTGTTTCCTATTTGTTTAAATTCCAGCACGCTGCAGCGCGTGATATTGTAACATCCGATAGTTAGTTTAAAATAATTTTACTAGGTTGCGTATATTATTATTTATAAGCAACCGTGAAAAAGCCAACCTAGATAAATTATAAACTATCGGATTTTACAATCTTATATTGACATAGACAAATTCCTTCTACAAAATAAAATAAGTTGCAATGACGAGAAACCTTGTATAAAGTTGCAACATGAGTCGAATGTTGGATTTTTTACTGTCATCATTTTACCATTATTCATACTGAATGAAACGTTATTCAAAATGTCAATTTGACGAAAGATGATTAGGGAGTTGGATCTTTGTAAAAAGGAGAAAATATTTTCCAAAAAAAATCAATGACTCTCATTGTATAATTGTGCTGTGATATGTACTCGGTGTTAGACAATTTCTATTAGCTGTTACTTCAATAGGGCAAGTCCAAGTGACGTCGCAATAATGGCCACGCAACCGAGTGATAATACGGAGTTTCCGCCCGAGATCATTCTGAAGCCGCTGGCTCTGGTCGGCCTGTCGGGGCTCGACACCATCAACAACGCGATCCACAAGGCGATATGGGACGCCTTCTCCAACAACCGCCGAGTCGACCGCTCGCCTGTGCGCTTCAAACTTCTCCACAACACTTTCGAGTTCCCCGTCGTCAAACCGAAGAGGAACTCGTACGAATGGTACATACCCAAGGGGATCCTTAAGAAGAACTGGATCAACAAGCGCGTCGCAATGATCCCCGCTCTCGTTGTCATATTCTACGACATGGAGTGGAATGATCCGCAATGGAATGAAAAGATAATAGAATGTGCCTCTAGAGTGCAGTCCATACGAGCTGCGGTCGAGGGCCACTCCACGCGTATCGCCGTCGTCGTCGTCCAGAGCGGCTTATCCCCGCCCCCATCTGAGTACCTGCTTGGAGCTGAAAGAGCCCAGGCTCTGTGCTCCGCCTGTGAGATACAGTCTAAATCGCTATTTGTTCTTCCACACAGTGATCACCTCATGGGATACATAGTACGCTTAGAAAATGCTTTCTATGACATTGCTCAGAATTACTACCACCATGAAACTAAAAATATCAAGCAGCATAGGGACCATCTCAACAAGACAACACATCAGTATTTATTTGTGAGACATCAATTCAAGCTTGGATTCCTGAATGAACTCAAACAAGACCTGAGCACTGCTCATAAACATTACTTGCATGCATATAACAACCTTCTGGACACAAGGACGGTTGACACAAACATAAATGAAGTTAGAATTGTGGCTGGTTTCATTAACTACAAGCTGTGCAAGTTGCTGTTTGCACTAAACTTGCCGCGAGACGCTATCGCACAGCTGAAGACCCATATTGAGAGATACAAGAGCAGGATAGGTGCCACAGAGTTATTGTTTGAACATTATGCATGGATCTCTAGACAGTATAGTGCCTTCGGAGAGTTGTTTGATGAAGCAATCCGAGCTGGACTCCCAGCCATCCAGTCTCAGCACCCAGGCTTCTACTACCAGCATGCTGCTCAGTTCACAGTGAAGAGAAGACAGGCCATGAGGTCAGTCTGCAGTGAGGCCACACAGTATCCCCCGCCTCCTGATCCACTAGAGGGCATTATAGAGTATTATGGTCAAAGACCATGGCGTCCTGGCAGACTCAGTGCAGATCCCCATGACCCTCAAAAAGAACAAGCTGCTGTCACGGCTCTACAGTTCAATGAGAGGAACTTCAGCCACTCCACAATGATCATCAGCTTCCTAGGCAGTGCAATATCACAGTTCAAGACATTCCACTCCCCACGAATGAGGAAGCAACTGGTTGTTGAAATGGCCAATGAATATTACTTCTGTGCTGATTATGGCAAGGCTTTGACTCTGCTAACACATATGCTCTGGGATTACCGAAGAGAAAAGTGGTGGTTCCTGGCCTCTCATGTGCTAAACAGGGCCTTGCAATGTGCCTACCTATCAGCTAAGATTCAAGATTACCTACAGCTCTCCATTGAGGCACTGTCAAAATATATCCAAGTTCCAAACAATGATAAGGAGAGAATCTTCAGGAATATAATGTCAGTTCTCAATATGAACATTCCGGGCCCTGAGCCTGATCTTCCTGTTTCTTCTCAAAGCAAAGCACTGGAGCTCTGGCAGCTGGCTGTAGAGAAGGAACCTCATGCTGTCTCTGTAGACATGGCTAACATTGCTAGCTTCTTGGAAGTGAAACCTAGATTTAAGCACCAGAAATACAGAATGGATGAGCCAATAGAGGTTGAGGTGTATGTAAGATTAACTTATGCCACTGTTCTCCAAGTAAAGAAAGCATTCATTACAATATCTAGTCAAACAGAAACTATTGAGATACCAGTTACTGACAATGGGGCACCATCTATGACGTTGGATGGGGCACCAACTATGACATTGGATGGCCTACCACCTATGACATTGGACGGGGCACCAGCTATGACATTGGAAGGAGCAAAAGCTAGAAAGTTTTTGTGTCAATTTAAATCTGATCCACAAGACTGCGGCACTGATGTACATATCAAGAATGTTACCTTTATCCTTGATTGTGGTAGAAAGAGAAAGCTATCCTTAAATTTCAAGATGGATGAAAACACAACACCAGAAGGTGTTGTCCACCCAGAGTTGCTCCATTTCATTTTAAGTCCTAAAGCTGATTATGAGTTTGATTGCATTGTACCCTTAACAACTGCTCATATCACAGCCAGAGATTGTAGAATGTCATTAGCTGTAAACAATGCAAGCCCTGCTCTACAGGGAGAGTGGTTCCCAACTACATTCACAATCACTAACAATGAAGATAGCCCAATATATGACTTGAAATTGTCCTTGTCTCTGCTCAGTTCTCCAGACAACCCAAATCCAGAATCAGTCACAGAACTAAGTTTAGTAGAAGGTCAAGCTCATGCTCAACCGCTGCAGGTACCTGTAGAAATGACCAATGTTGCCAGCTCCAGCAGCATCTCCAAAACATTCTACTTGAAGTCGAACAGGACGGCTACCATCACTGTACAAATTAAAGTATCATATATTATTAATCTTCCTGAAGTATCTAAACTAGAGTGTGCAAAAGATTTTACAATGAAAATTACAGTTGTGAAACCATTTGAAGTGTCAACAAACTTTGTAGCAATGAATTTCAAGCCAATTACCAAGTGCTTTGTAGATGATCCTTTTCTTGTGATGCCTGAAATTAAAATTTTGTGCCCTTGGGATCTTTTGATATTAGATACTGAGCTAGAAGTAGCAGATTGCTATGGGTATGGGGATGACAATAAGCCGCCCTCATGTATTAGTAATTTAGAAGTAGCAGAGAACAATGTAGCCTCTGATGCCATCTGTGTGCAAGCTAAATACAGACCCAAAGATCCACCAACCAGAGTGGGCCTCTACAATATCAAATGGAAACGAAAATCAGGAACTGAAATGACTGTGATGAGTAGCACAGCTTTGCCTGGACTATCGATAGATGACTGTCCCATTTCCATAGAAGTCAACTACCCAGAGGTAGTGGAATTACAGACTTCTGTACCATTGAAGTGTACTTTGAGAGGCAAGTCAGATATTCCCATTAGATTAAATTTGACTGTGGAGGGTACAGATGCTTACATGTTCTCAGGATACAAGAAGCTATCTGTGACTGTACCTCCGAATGACTCAGTGGAACTCTGCTACAACATCCACCCCCTGATCCCTGGTAACACCACTCCACCTCGGTTAAAAGCTACAATCCTTGGAGAAAATGCGAACCAAGATGTGGTCAAAGAAATGTTTGACAAAAACTTTCCTCATAATATATTTGTTATGCCTAAGTACAATAAATAAAATCTATTAATGTTACAATTTTAGTTTCTTTTAACATGTAAATATGAACAAAGTACAGTGTTACTTATACTGTAAGTAATTAATTACTGCAATTATTTTTAAATAAATTCAGTTAATTGTTTGTGTTTTGTATTTTTTCAACAATAAATAAAAAGGTAATTATTACTAAAACAACAGAGTAGCATTTTTAAAAACTTTATTAGTACAATAGTGTTGATTCGGTGTAACACACTTTAACTAAGTTGACAAGACTAAACTCAATTTAAGAATTCTATCCTGTTCTTACTTGTCGAAAAGACAAAGACAGGATACTATAAGGTTAGTCCTGTCGAATAAGTTAAGTTGTGTTACACAGAATCAACGCCAATAATATACAAAACTAATCTTTACGTAATTCAAACTTCTCTTCCTGAATTCCATCAGCAGTAATGATGATGATGTAAATGCTGTCTCCAGTGTAGATGTCACGTTCAGCTGCACTAATGAACACATCCTTCAGCAGAGCGAGTGCCTTCTCCCTTGGCAGTGGCACTTCATTCACATTCTGCATGTTCTTCAAACCAATTTGGTTATCAAGCAGTGGTTGTAGCTGAGCACCTGCGGAGCCCCCGGCGCGGTAATTGGACCGCTCGCAGTGACCGATGGGGTCGTAGCTATACACGCAGCCCTTACCGTCACCGTCCAGACCCGCTAGAACGTTGGAGATGTAGTAGGGAAAAAAACGTTTGTAGTACAGCATCGTAGAAAGCATTTGGGCGACAGCGGGCGTCGTCATAGACTTGTTGTGTTCGTGTTGATACATCTGCATACGCGCCTTCAGCAGCCGCGTGAGGGTAAGCGTGTCGCACCAGCAGCCCGTGGCGCCAAGCACAGTGCGGTCCGACAGCTGGAACAGCTTCTTCTGCTCTCTCGTGTAGATGGAGAAGCCTGTGCTGAGACGAGTGTCGGCTCCAATCACTGCGTAATCTTCACCGGCGATTGCTACGACACTCCCGCCGTTGTCGGCGTAGGGCTCGAAACGATGTTGTGTGGCGCCAGGGACGGCATATTCAGGAAAGCTTCCTTGTACGTCCAGCATGTTGTTTCACTTACAAGAAATAATAGAAATCAGATCAGCAGAGGAATTCGCCAAGTGAAGTGACATGCAGAATTTTTCGTTTGGTTTGACACTGACAGTATATATATATATATATATTTTTAATTTTCTTTCCTTTATGGATAAGGCTAAAGGCTTAAGCCCATACTGCCTGGTCTTATTTTAGTTTCTTTTCTTCTCTTTGTTTGTATATCCTCTCTTGATCATCTTGGATCATCTGAAGGAACTGTCCTGTCTTAGTTGCTGTCCTGTCAGTTTGTGATAAAATGACAGACCCATAACACGAACAAAATGTTGGGTTAGAAAAAACACATGAAAAGGCACGGCCTGCACTTTTGTTTCATTGATGAACGCACTACACTGGTTACGGCGATTTTAATTCACAATATTCTATCACTATCTATCCATCCATCAGCACGTATTCGTCCACTGCTGGACATAGGCCTCCCCCATATTATACCACTCTTGGCGGTCCTCAGTCATCCTCATCCAGCCGCCACCCGCAACGTCCTTCAGACCGTCATTCCAGCGGGCACGAAGGTGGCCTACGCTGCGCTTTGCTGTACGTGGTCTCCATTCCAATGCCTTACGGCCCCAACGGTTATCACGTTGGCGACAAATATGGCCAGTCCACTGCCACTTCAATTACTGATTCGGCAGGCTTTGTCAGTCACCTTCGATCTGTGACGGATATCTTCGTTTCGGATTTTATCCATCAGAGATATCCCAAGCATAGCCCGCTCCATAGCTCGCTGAACGACCTTAAATCGACGGATCAAGCCTCTGGTAAGAGACCACGTCTCAGCGCCGTACGTCATTACTGGAAGGACGAACTGGTTGTAAACTTTAGCCTTTTTAGCACTGCGGTATTGGCGAGGAAAATATGTGACGTAATTTCCCGAATGCTGCCCACCCCAAGCATATTCTTCTGTCACTGTCAACCTCGGAATTGAAGTTGTTTTTACACAGCTGGATAGCTTGACCCAGGTAAACATATTTTTGAACAACTTCGATGCTGACATTGTCGACGGTTACTGGCCTTTGGATGACATGACAGTTGAACATGACCTTAGTCTTATCCAAGTTCATCCGCAGGCCCACTCGTCTGGAAGAATCACTTAGGCTGCGCATCATTTCCTCCAGTTCTTGCAGCGATTCCGCCATTATGACGATGTCATCGGCAAAGCGAAGATGTGAAATGTACTCTCCGTTCAAATTTATGCCTCGACCATGCCATCACTATTGTTGATCAAAACACCCAAAATACAATATTTTTTTAATAAAACAAAAAAACGACGTCATCCTCAGAATAAGACGTCATCACATCTTCGCGCCTTTTTTCCAACCTTTTTTTTTCATTTTCCCACTAAGTGGAAAGGCAAAGGAATCTTAGCCCATACAGCCATGTCTGAGGTTATTGTTATTTGTTTATAGGAACCATCCTCTTCTGTTGAGGATCATCTAAAAGGTCTGTCCTGACTCCTGTCTAAGTCACTGTCCTGTCGTTTCCACTATAATGATAGCCTTATAACGCAAATACAACAGGGTTAGAAAAAACCCACGAAAAGGCACAGCCCGCACTTTTGTTCCATTGAAAAATACACTACACTGGTTACGGCAATTTTAATTCACAATATTCTATCACTTTTGTTGATCAAAATACCCAAAATGCAATATTTTTTGAATAAAACAAAAAAACGACGCCATCACATCTTCGCGCTTTTTTCCAACCTCTTGCTTTTTTTTTCGATAGACATAAGTGTAAAAGTGTTCTGTGGACAAGGGCACAGAGGAGCACTTGCGGCCCGGGGCAGGGTTGGATTTTGTAGTATAATTATAATATTTGTACCATATTTTCATGACATGTAGTATCGTAATGGAACTATACTACGTGAAAATACCATAATTTTATCTTCAGGCCGACCAAGTTGATTTATTGGTTGAGACGTCAATTTAAAACAAAAATCGACGAAAAACGAAACTTAGTATAATTTTAGCCAAGTAGTATATTTTTAATTCCCATAGACAATAATTTTCCGAGGGTCTGAATCCAACCCTGGCCCGGCCGGGGTGACGTGTTGATTGTTTGAAGTGAAGCATCGATAATTTATCGATAGAAAAGCCGAACGAATAGATTGGTATTTTTCCTAATTAACTGTATAAATATTACAAAATGACTTCCATAATGTCTGTAATCCCAAAACTATATCAAGAATACACCACCAAAACATCGAAGAAGCTCAAAATAATTGATGCATATTTGTTGTACATTTTACTCACGGGCGTGATTCAGTTCGTGTATTGTTGCCTGGTTGGCACATTCCCCTTTAACTCATTCCTCAGCGGCTTTATTTCTACCGTCAGCAGCTTCGTCCTTGCAGGTAAGGATAGTGAAACTCGGTAAAACAACATAACCTATAACGTTCAGTTTTTCATGTCATTGTGTATTTTCAGTTTGCTTGCGCTTGCAAGTGAATCCGGAGAACAAGAATGAATTCCAGGGCATCACCGCAGAGCGAGGGTTCGCTGACTTTATCTTCGCTCATCTTGTTTTGCACATTGTGGTTGTAAATTTCATAGGATAGATATGAGTGGTGTATTGTATAACAGTTTTTGTAATTTATGGTCTAAAATTCTAAATATATCAAATTATATTAGGTATATTCTTGTTGTTTTGTTTCAACTCTATAACCGGGCTGGTATTTGTTATCAGCCGCATGAATTTGGTAAGTTAGAGTGTTTAAATAGTTAGGGGGGGGTCTCCCCCCATCTAACCATACCATCCCCCTCCCCAGGAAACACATAGTTTTTTTTTAATAATATTTTTAATTTTTATGGATGTTCATGTGGCAGGGCATCATTTTGTGTGGTTCATATATAGAATCTGAACGAAACCTTCCACCATTTTGTTTTATGGGAGAGGGGGAGGGTTGGGGTGTGTGGAGGGTAGGTTCGGGATCGGCCGCAGAAATTTTGCCAACCTGTAGGTTTGGTTTACGGTAAGTTTAAAAACTGACTCAGCAAATCCCGACTCTATACAGTCTTGTGGCTACTACCCGTAGAGAAAAGACTAGAAAGGAGTATTTTTTTATATATATAATAATTAAGTAAAAAGTTGTCTCTCTATAGAATATTTTTTCAACATTTTAGATGATATGGGTTACATTATTTATTAGTATTGTGCTCAATTCAAAACTACCATATAAAAAGCTGAAGGTGTGGAGGGAAAGCAAGCCCCGCCCGCCGGGCGAAGGGGCTTGCACTTCCCGCAGCACTGTAGCCGATGCAGCAGTGAATTTGCGTTGTTAAAGTTACTTCAATATTGATAGGCCCAACAGATTCAAAAATTAATGATAATGTTTCAGGCAACATTTTGTACAATAATTATTGAATCGTAACTTCATTAAGACCATGGTCTAGGAACAATAATGTTCATATGAGATGTCTAATTATGTTGGTGTTGAATAATAAAAAACTACTTGTTACCTGAGGGGGGAGGGGTTTGGGAGGTACCTGCGGTCAATATCTAATGAAAACCCCTATAACCTTTTGTAATATTGTTTTATGAGTGTGTAGAGGTTGATCATGAGCGCCCTTACACCCCTTGGGAATCCTTGCATCAAAATGTTACTGATAATTTTGAATTAAAAGCACTTGCAAAGTAGTTTCACTAATTATTTATGTTTTTCTCCAGACCTGTTTCTGTTTTACA
Source organism: Ypsolopha sequella (assembly GCA_934047225.1). Taxonomy (NCBI): domain Eukaryota; kingdom Metazoa; phylum Arthropoda; class Insecta; order Lepidoptera; family Ypsolophidae; genus Ypsolopha; species Ypsolopha sequella. Next base: position 799,730 of record OW204002.1, on the reverse strand, counting down.
CAATTTTCAAGGGAAGATGTCAAGAATTTAAGACATTTTATAGATTTCAGGCACAGGTTCTGAGTGACGTAAACAATAATAATGTTTTAATAAGCAACATTTATCCTTTACGTGGCTCAGAACCTGTACCGAAAATCTGTAAATGTACCATTCTTAAAATCTTCCCTTGAAAATGGTGCAAAAGGTGAAACCGGTTGAGAAAAGAACATAAATAAATAGTGAAACTACTGTACAAGTGCTATTAATTCAAGATGTGTTTCAAGCTTCACCAAGTTTATTGTTCTATTTGTTTAAAATTATGTTTTTAAAAACATAAAAATGGAACTTCTTTTGTGTCGAGTTAATGTCGATTCGAGCCAGATAGCTAGTAGTTCAAATTGTTTATTCTGTGGCATGGCAATAATCTACATGATATACTTTAGGCTGTACCACTTGGATATTTTTTCTGCTGGTGCCCATGACCAAATACTTGCTCGTCTTGGAGTGTGATAAGCTGAATGTTCACGTAATTAAGTAAAATTCAATTCAACTAATAATAATTTATTTTGACTAGTTCTCAATAATATAAATAGCTGTTAACATATAAAAATAAGAATGTCCTGGAGGAAAGTGACAACTTCAATACGAATCAAGCCTGAATATGTTGTTAATCACAAAATAAAAAAAAAATATCAAAAAGTTAGCTTGTATGAGAAAATTTCAATAAGTACAGCTTAGATAGTTCAACATTCCACAAGCAGGCAAATTATAATGTAATAAAATAATAGCAACCACATGTTGTACGGTACAAATACAATTATAATGTAATGAAATAATAATAATAATAGCGACCACATGTTGTACGGTACAAATACAATTATAATGTAATGAAATAATAATAATAATAGCGACCACATGTTGTACGGTACAAATACAATTATAATGTAATAAAATAATAATAATAATAGCAACCACATGTTGTACGGTACAAATACAATTATAATGTAATGAAATAATAATAATAATAGCGACCACATGTTGTACGGTACAAATACAATTATAATGTAATAAAATAATAATAATAATAGCAACCACATGTTGTACGGTACAAATACAATTATAATGTAATAAAATAATAATAATAATAGCAACCACATGTTGTACGGTACAAATACAATTATAATGTAATAAAATAATAATAATAATAGCAACCACATGTTGTACGGTACAAATACAATTATAATGTAATGAAATAATAATAATAATAGCGACCACATGTTGTACGGTACAAATACAATTATAATGTAATAAAATAATAATAATAATAGCAACCACATGTTGTACGGTACAAATACAATTATAATGTAATGAAATAATAATAATAATAGCGACCACATGTTGTACGGTACAAATACAATTATAATGTAATAAAATAATAATAATAATAGCGACCACATGTTGTACGGTACAAATACAATTATAATGTAATAAAATAATAATAATAATAGCAACCACATGTTGTACGGTACAAATACAATTATAATGTAATAAAATAATAATAATAATAGCAACCACATGTTGTACGGTACAAATCAGTGGCGTGCACAGAGTTTTTACACAGGGTAGACATAAAAACCGGTCAAGTGCGAGTCAGACTCGCGTACCTAAGGTTCCGTATCGTGGATGAAAAATGTAATTTTGTTTTCGTGAATTTCTAAACTGCTATATTATTCCTGTAATCTTTACGTAAGCACATATTACCATGATTTTTTTTTATTTTTCGATCAACCAATTTTAGAGATAAGTTGAGGGACATCAATTTTTTTTTGTAGTTTTTCGAGGATTTCCCAAAATAGAGGCAAGTAAATATAGCTAAGCGGCATCGTTCCAAACAGTTTGGTTATTTGAACATAACAAGCAGAAGAAACAAAACAGTCGATTAGTATGTTTACAACCTGTCAGCCAGTTAAATGTTTCATATTGTTTTGGATTGAATTTTCTAGTTGCTTTACCTTTTATTTGAATCCGGTACGAAGCGGCTTTTCTCGATTACTTCTTTTTTTTCAGCATAACACAGTTTTGAAAACGTACCATTTCTTAATTTTTGCACACACACATTCCCAGCACAACTTTCACAGTAGTTACTACCACCACTAGCCATTTTTTGCAATTTTTAGACCCAATTTTATTTTATTTATACTGCTTGTCATCAATTTGCGTAACGAACGAACGCAAAACAATAATGGATGGCGCCGGCTCAGCTGCTAAGGCGGCTTCGTTAGACTTCGGTAATTTTCGGTGAATGTCGTAAAACTAAAAAGACGTCGTCTTTTTGCAGTTTTCGCATACATGTCGCACGCAAACAAGCAAAAGCTTTTGCATTTGTGTGCCATGTACTTACAGTAACGCACACAACAAAGATACTGTTGGAATAATGACCCACACATAAAAGCCGGAACTGGCCGGTAGCCACCATTCCGCGATGGCTGGTCCGATATTGAATTACAACGAATCATAAGCCATTCACTTCATAGTCTTTCGTAATCGATTTTAGCGATGTAATTCTATTTCGGAATGCTCGAGCATAGATACTTTATCTATGGCTGGAGTGAGCGAGCGAATCGCAGCTGTGAACTGAGACTCGCAGTTCCCGCTAATGACAATAGATGGCGGTCGGTGTGGCTACACTTTTTTTTTACGATATGCGTAAAAATGCGTAAATGATGTGTATTTGTCAGGGTAGACAGTGTCTTTTTGTCTGTATGGACTGCACGCCACTGGTACAAATACAATTATAATGTAATAAAATAATAATAATAATAGCAACCACATGTTGTACGGTACAAATACAATTATAATGTAATAAAATAATAATAATAATAGCGACCACATGTTGTACGGTACAAATACAATTATAATGTAATAAAATAATAATAATAATAGCGACCACATGTTGTACGGTACAAATACAATTATAATGTAATAAAATAATAATAATAATAGCAACCACATGTTGTACGGTACAAATACAATTATAATGTAATAAAATAATAATAATAATAGCGACCACATGTTGTACGGTACAAATACAATTATAATGTAATAAAATAATAATAATAATAGCAACCACATGTTGTACGGTATAAATACAAATGACACAAATATTATCATTAATTATTTTGTTGATTAACATATGGGGCATTCCATTACAGATACTTGTGCAGCAATGTTTATTAAGTTTAATTTTGTTTAGATCATGGACGTGTTCACGTGATTTCACCCTATATTATGAATTATAGGGAACAAGAAAAATACGCATTATTTTCTTTTTTTTGTGAAGAGGTCGAAAATTAGGCATCGGCCAAGATGAAGTACGGTATAAAAATATAATAATAAGTTCTAAATTAGACCTTCCTGCGAGATAATAGTGTTTGTTATAGTTGAATATCTTTTTGTTTGAATGTTAGCGCGGGTATGTTTGTACAGAGACTTGTTCAGTACGATCAGTAGACCATGCGGTTGTATATAAAGGTCGCAGTATATTTACTGTACATGGAGCGGGCACACTAAACTGTTATGTTTTCCTTTGATATCAATAGTGATCATTAACAAATTTCTACATGGAATGGCCCATAGTTTAGATGTATTATTAATTATGTGATAACATGTGAACACTCATGTTAAATGTATGTCTACTTTATAAATATTATTTAGGTATCTATGAACTATGGACACGTGTTATTTAACATTTCAAAATAGAAAAATACTCTTTTAAATATAAAAATATGACTAAGAAGCAAACTATTATCGTAAAAGGCCTTTTTTAACAAATCTAAGCAAACATATCTACTAAATTCAGGGATATTTAGGCCGATATTCTATATTAAACATCAACTTAATTACATCTAAAAGTGTATAAGTTCTTCTATTTATATTAACTGTGTACCACTCACATGTCTCACATTAGTCACATTCTATGAAACAAGTTATAAAACCGACTCTAATTATTAAAAGATAGCATCTCGAGTGGATTCTCTGGTTTGGTATATAAACCAACACTTGTACACTTCTAAATATCACAATATTTAGTACATACATATACTGACGCCTCTCTCCCATACGAGTGGACAGAGACTACAGATGTCCATCTGCTACATTTAGTTTTATTATTTATATTTAGTATTTTAATAATATTTACATTTAATTACAATAATCATTTTCTTCTCACATTTTCCGAAAGTCGAATAATTCAAAACATTTTGAATTTTATTTGAAAAGCCTTTAATGAGACTCGGTTCTATTGTACCAAACCTACCCCCGAATACTCAGAGGGCACTTCATTTCTTAGTATCATGCTGTCGCCACAAAACATCTAAAAATGATAAAGACAGCATGATACTCACATCATATCAACTTGCCCCTCAGGCTACAATTTACAATAAAATAATGCCGCTTTTATATTTTAACATATACGTTGTAGAATAGCCCTATCTGAAGGCTATGTTAAAAAAATATATACACGTCATTGAAGAAGGTCGAGGCCCTTCATTAATGCAACCCCAGATGTGAATACGCCTGTTCAGGCTGGCTGACGGCGGTCTACCAGAACTGGAAAAAATCCGCCAATAGATGAAACTATTGATTTCCCTATTCCGCGTAGCTCAGAACGATTGGTGGAGCTCACCACTCTGCTTTCTGGCATAACTGCTCTGGTGTCCAGCCTCTTATGAGAATAAATAATTTATTTATACATCAATTCTTGGTCAATCTTATTGAACTGCAATAGACACGTGGCTGAGCAGGCCTGGGAGATTTTATTAAATAATATTTTATATAAATAAAAATTAAAAGTTTTAAAATCCATGATACTGCAAGTAGTACATTATATTATCATTACTTTTAAATTAACAATATTAAAATAAAATAGTACGGATTTAGAACCAGGATATTTAATATAATAATTAGTTATGATCAATATATATTGCCTGCCGATAAGAGTATCCCCTTGCGTATCAATTATTTCAGTGACGGGGTGCCCAACCTCCCTTTTTTGCCAATATTTATCTGATCATCTATCTGATTTAAATTCTTCGTATATCAATGAGATCAATCACTGGTTATTTTAGAAAAAAAAGCAAAAAGAAACTAACGTCTAGCCGTTTTCTTATATGTATATTCCGACTACTAAAATATTCTCTCTCGTTCTATCACCTAACTTACGTAACAGATCGAACACGACACACATTTATTGTTACGTCATCGTCGTTAGCTGCACGTCCTCAGTCGATCTACAATACGTCAGTGGGTACAGGTTCCTGATCACGATATGCTTCAAGTCAACAGTCGGATACATAGTCACTCGCCCCGCCCCCCGGTGCGCCGCAGTGTCCCTCAGCTGCTATGTGCGGGGTGCGGGGCTGCGGCGGCACTCCGCGCGAGGTAGCGCCGCCGCGCGCTCTGCACGAGGTGCTCCTTGCGTCGGCGCAGCACCGACTCGCGCTCTCCCGAGCTCGCGCCGAACTCACCGCTCAGATGATCGTCATGCGACAACCTGTACAACAACATCACCACGTGTTACTGATACACCTGTAGGTAAAGACAGACCGCGAAACTCGGAACTACGCTCTATGTGGTCGGCGTCTCAGGTATCAAACTTGACAGTGTTAACATTTTGGACTTGCCCCACATATTTTGAGGATAATGTTATTTTCACCTCACTAGCTCGAAAAGCGCGACTTTGTTGCTTAAAATCAGTGAGCAAAAGTTAATTTTTCTACTACCTTTATGAAAAAGTTCCATTTAATACTCGAAATTAGTTTTGAAAATCGAACTTTCCGGGCCCCGTTGCGGAATGACTATCAGGTCAGTTTAAAATCTCGTATTGAAATTTCATTTATTGCAAAATTAGTTTTGTCTTCATTTCATGCTAAATTAGGTTCTTTTTGACGTCCTTAGTTTGTCTTTACTGAGGTCTTTACAATCGAATTTCCCTGCGTTCCGATTCACGACATAATCGATTATATCGCGTCTGACACTCTTTTTTCGAAAATGATACTGGCCACAAATAAGAGAGGCCGGCCGAAGCCTGAAAAAAAAAGGTAAAATCCGCGCCGCGCTTTGCAAAGTCATAAAATACATTAAATTTGAAAGGAAAAATTAAATATTTAAATTAAATCAGGTAGTAGAAAAAGTATCGTTTGCAACGAGTAAGAATGGGTTTTCTTACCCTCGGAATGTAAGCTTTCGACGTGAGCCGAAACAAGCTACATTCCTCGGGTAAGAAAATCCGCCATTTTATACTCGTCACGAAATATACTATTTTGGACGGCCTGGTAAGCTGTATCTTCCGCTTACACCATACATTTCTTTCGTCAGGCCGCAATGATCCCGTATGTCGACATTTTTCACTGTCGTTCAATGTTAAACCACACAATTGTGTCGATTCGGTGTAACACGACTTAACTTATTGGACAGGACTAACCTTATTTTAAGCTTCCTGTCTTTGTCTTATCGATACAGAAAGAATAAGACATAACGCTTAAATTAAGTTTAGTCCTGTCAAATAAGTTAAAACGTGTTATAACAAATCGACACATTTGTACTTCGTAAGGAAGGCATTCACTCTACTTTTATGTTTTTCTTGCCATACCCAACATTCACTACCATACATAAGTGTGCCTTTGCAGTCACATTCTGGCTGCCCATAAAGAAGTGTAGGGCTCCGTTCATTTTATTTCTCGCATTCACTCTTCTTTTAATTTCACTGTCACACTTTCCATCGCGCGTAAATAGACAACCCAGATAGACAAACTCGTTACTTGTTCTACTTCCTCGTCTCCAATCTTAACCTTGCATTCAGTCACCGCTTCATCCCTCTCTAGCACCATAACCTTTCGTTTTTCCTACGTTAATTTTCATTCCTTTCTTTTTAAAGGCATCATTCATAATTGAAGGGTACAGGGAAAGAACAAGGAATGTCACATTGTAAGGAAGGGCTAGAATAAATGTATAAATAACTTTAATAGATCTTTTATTTCGGGCTAAAATAAATGTGGGGATAATTTTTTTTTTTTTCACTTGGTAAAAATAAGATTGTAAGTTCATTTTCACTAAACTCTGTACTAACGTGTTACTTTGCCTTTTAACAAAAAAAGTTTTTATTATTTACACATTTATTTTAGCCCTTCTTTACGATTTGACATTCCTTGTTCTTTCCTTGTACCCTTCAATTGTTACCATCTCTTGCAGCTCATCCGTCGATGAAGCAAGGAGATCTTGGTCATCGGCGGCGTGTAACAGGCATTTGATAAGTAACTCCTCTTACTTCAGTCCACATTCACGCTCTTTATGCCCCGTTAAACCTGATGCGAACACTGGAATACTCACTCCATACACGGACGGTGTTGTCCACAAGTCGTCCTTCACCGCTCGTGATAAGCTTTTTCTAAATCCACGCATAAAACACCTTTTGGTGTTTTCCCAGACATTTTTGAGATATGCTTCGAAAAGAAAATATCTGATCCACACAACCCATACCTCTTCTAAATCCCGCTTGTAAGTCTCAAATTTTTTCTTCGGTTTCATCCATCACCCTAATAATTAGAACCTTTCCATACAACGTGCCAACAATATTAAGAAGATTTATACTTGCGATTGTTGAAACATCATCAACATCATCTTGATGAAACACATGTACTGTTTCACAATATCACTTTATTACATTTTTTATCAAGATGACCACTAAGAAACCTTCTTACTGTGACCCATTTCCTTTATGTAGCGGTACGATGACTCCTTGTATTGTACCGGACAACTGTAACACAACCGCTCGTCCAGCACATAGTAAAGAGCCGGTACCACCACGCCGTCTACTCATCTTAGAGTCTCTATTGACACTCTATCATACCCAGCCACTTTCCCTGTTCTCATTGTCTGTACAATTTCTTTCACACTTATCACATGTATATGTCAACGAGTATAATTTGATAACAGTTCTCACCAGGTGTCGTCGGTAGAGGTTCCGGCCGCATCGTGTGTCGGCTCGTCAGTGTGTGCGTGCGTGTCTATGTGTGCGTGCGTCTCTGCGGGTACGTGCGCCGACGTGGACGGGGTCTCCGCTGAGGAACACAAACATAACGTCACGTCACACAGTACGAGGGGAGGGGCATGCCACAACAACTAACTAGATACTCAACAAGGAGCACGTATACACTTATAAAATACCTATGACCACTCTTCTTTGGACACCTCGGATATATCTTAATTATAAGCAGCCATCTCCTTTGCTTTCAAACCTCGTTCCCTTTATATATTTTTTCATTTTTGGAAACAGGTAATAACACCAAGCGTTAGGTCAGGGGAATATGGCGGGTGAGGGAGGACAGACACATTTTTTTGTGTTCTGACAGACGTGTGCGGCGTGGTGCCAGAGAAGGTGCCGGATTTCTGACTTTTTGTCGGTTTTCACGAACAAGTTTTTCGACTCGAACGTTTTCTTGCGTGACCACGGTTGGCAGCCGACCTGTCTTTACTTCATCTTCAAAAACCCCCGTCCTCTTTTGAACTCAGCAAACCAATTAAATACTGTTGCTCGTGAACAAGTAGACTCACCAAAAGTTCAAAACATTCTTTAGGCTTTAAACCTAACACGAACATCATGTCAACTGAGCTCCATTCAAACAATATCTCTTCCATTGCTGCAAGCGAATTGCCGCCAAATTCTCGGAAAAATTATGATACCTACTCCAAAAAAAAAATAGAATGAGATGTGTTCTATTTTTAAATATATCAGTAAATATAAGATGGTGTATAACTTGCCGGATCAAACAAATGAGTAAAGAGTAACTATCTAAATTCTTTTGGCTTATCCCTTGTACATATGAAATTGGTGTTCTATATGGAAAAAATAAAACAAAAATAAAATATATGAAATTATATATTTTATCAATCGAAGTATGTACCATTATTATCTATGCACTTTCGCTATTTAATAGGTAGTTCATTGATTCCATTGCTGAAAAAATTGTGGGAGCGAAATCAATAGAATCTTTGAAGGCGGTTTGGACTGCGCCATCGGAATTGAATTTTTTCCTTGCAAAAAATTGTCCAAATTGCGAAAAAAATGGTTATCTGTTGGAGCAAGGTCTAGGGAGTGTGGTGGGTGTCGGAGACATTCCAATCGCAGCTCCTCTAATTTAGCGACCGTCTGTCGTGCAATGTGAGGTCTAGCGTTGTCCTGAAGCAGCAGTGGGCTAGAGCAATTGACCAGTCTCGGTTGTTGAATAGCGAGTTTTTCCATCATGGTTTGCAATTATTGACAATACAAATCTGCCGTAATAGTCTGGCCAGATCTGCATGAAGCTGTAGTGTAAGACACCAGCACTGGTCCACCAAACACTCACCAGTACCTTTTTCTCAGTCAACTTACGCTCAGGACAGTATTTAGCCGGTACTCCTGGGTTCAACCACAGTGATGATCGTTTCAGATTGTCGTACAGGATCCATTTTCCATCACAAGTAACGATACGATTCAAAATTCCCTCGTTATTGTGACGGTTGAGTAATGTAACGCACAGTAAAAGTAATGTAACCAGTTCATACTACTTGTTTTTATGGTAACTCGTTCACTGTACAAGTTATACGTGTATGGAACGCTCTTCCTCTCGCAATAAGACAAGCTCCATCCTTACAAGTTTTCAAAACTCTGGTTAAACAACATTATCTTTTACTTTGATCAAATTGTTTCTTTGTTATTCTTCTTATTATTATTTTTATTTCTACCTGTTCCTTTTATATTTACACTGATTTATTTTTGTTTATATATTATTTATGTAGGTATAGGTATGTTTCAATATATACATATGTATAATTGTATCTATTTATTCTGTACACCGCCTCTACACATTTTTTTTCTTTCTTTTAAGAGTTCCTCCATCCAAAGGTTGTCTGGAAGAGATCGCTTTTTAGTGATAAGACCGCCAATTGTACCCTACTTTTACTTTTTAAATTGTCTATTTACTTTGTTTTTGGTGTGCAATAAAGAATATTGTATTGTAACGCAGCACTCACTGTATGTTTGTTGGTGTGCTTCATTCAATTCATGCGGTAACCATTTCTCAAGCTTTTTCACTTTTCCAATTTCTTTAAAGTGAATTAAAATTGTTTTGTCCATTGTTTTGCGATGGATCTGCTTCCACGATCACCTTTAATTCTTGTTGTCAACTTGGGTCTCCGGTCGTCCACGGGGTTTGTTCTGTAGGTCAACATTTCCAGAACGAAAACGTTGGAACCAAAAACGTACCGTGTTTTCTTCCACAGTAGCTTCCCCATACACTTCATTAATCCTTCGAGCTGTTTCTGCAGCGTTGGTGCCGCGGTGGAATTCGTATTCGTAAATAACGCAATATATTACGTTTTCCATATTGTGAACAGATCGATTTAAAAGAAAAATCAAATGGCGTGAAAACAAATGAATCACTGAATTCGAAAAACAAATACACAAGCCTAAATTTGAAATAAATTTGAATTTGGAATTCCTAGCCAAACGCCAGATATTTGAGGTCAAAGTGGCCAGTTTGACAAAACGTCGATTTCATATGTAAGGACTTAATATTACCGAAGCGAATCCGAGGTGGACTATCTATCACCCAAACGATCCACGCTCGTAAAAATAAAATATTCACGGTTGTGTGGTGGTGTGTGCGGCGGGGTGGGAGGCGCGGGTGGCGGGGACAGCCTCCCCTCCAGTATGTTGTCCACAGTGAGCTCGACGGCGCGCGTCGCTACGAGGTCGGCCGCCAACACGCCGAGCGGGAAGTGCGGGAACATCGACTGCACCTGGTGGAGTTAGGAGACAATTAGTGATGTGACGGTTTGGACATTTTTCAAACCGGTTTAAGCATGTACGCAAACCGAAGCGACAAATTTGATGTAACCCGGTTTACAAACTGTGTTGACAAAATCGATGTGACAAAGTATGATACATGATCGTATGATAAAGAAACTGGATTATGAAATTAAGTTTAATTTTGTTGTACTTGGTTGCCAAACCTCTTAAAAAAAAGCCCGTGCACAACTACCCACTCTAACCGTCCAAACCGCTTTGTCATAGATTCAAACCGGTTTGGACGGAGAACCGGGTTGGTAAACCGCGTCGTTACATCACTAAACACAATATATATATTAAGTTTCAAGATGGGGATGTAAACCATTTTATATGGACACAGATTAGAGCCGAATTTTGTATAGCACAAGTTGAGGTTTTTGATGAGGAATACATAATAAATACAATAAATCAATAAATAAATCCATAATATAATAATCGATATTTTAGTCACGAAAATATGAAGAAAAAATTTATAAAAGATTACCTTGATTGTAAAATGTGTATAATTTATTTACTAAACTACTTGCTTGTATTATTTATTTACACAAGAACCTTATACCTACTTACAGTTTTATACCAACTCGCAGGTTAAGATGTAATGTAAATGTTGATATCATGAACTTGTATGTAATAACAGTATGAATATCATGATCATTATCGCGATAATTATCAAGGGGCATATTTATTGCGATACTTTCAAACCCTGATACATATGGAAACGTTTATTTAGACGCGCTCGGCATCTTTCTGTGAAGATATTATGTTTTTACTATGCTATGGGTTGCTGCTAACGGATGGTGACTCGGAAGAGAGCTAAGAACCAAACCCAACAAGTTATGATCGTACACTGATTTATTTCATATCGTTTTCACCAAATTTTATTCCTTTATTTATACATATTTTATTCCTGCCCGTTATTACCCAACACACCACATATCTTTTATTAATCCATTACTGACTTCCGTACATTCTGTGTAAGGTCCTGGACAGGCTGATTAACGTCTCAGCTGCTGTCACCCTCCCACCTTCTGCATTAGCGCGATTCATTCTAGGTTTCCATCAGGCGCGGTGGTGACAAGCCCACAGCTGAATAAAGCAGACAGACCTGCCTGCAAGTTGGGGGCGGCTCGAGACGCACGCGCGACACCTCCTCACAGAAGCTCGGCAGCCACGATACGTAAAGGGACCCTGCAGACACATCGTGTACAATAAAGTCGACAGACCTGCCTGGCCATGGCGTCTATCTGCGAGGTGGGGGGCGGCTCGAGACGCACGCGCGTCACCTCCACAGAGAAGCTCGGTAGCCACGACACGTAGCGGGACCCTGCAGACACAACGTGTTATACTATTAATTATACTACTGTTAACAACATATTATATTTATGAACATAACACACGGGTCCTAATCGCGTAAAATAAAAACTCAATAGACATAGATAGGCTACACGTCGAGCCCATGTGTGAACCTTGTGCAACTGTGACATAATGAGAATCACTAAGACATGGGCGCTTGTTGTAATAGACTGAACGAGGGTCCCAATGGCTAATTGTCTAGTTGCACACAACACTTTCATGAACCAATTCGTTCATGAACCTCGGGTGCGTCGTTTCGGTAATGCGGCTTGAAGGCCAATCAGGATAAAGGGGGCGAGGCTTAAGAAATACGATCGGGACTTATTTCTCGTCTTGGTTGTTGATGGAGTCTCTAGCGGTTTTATAATAAATTGCACCAGTCACAGCGTAGAATCGTAGTGTTATAATATGTAATAACATCGGATATGCAATCTAGGTACTTATAAAACTGCTTTTGATGTTGCAATTACCTTATTGCAGTATAAGAGTAGATAAAAGAAGATTGATTGGTTATATTAGCAGTGTTATAATAAATTGGGCCAATCACAGCGCGTACATGTCTGTACATGAAATATACATTTTATACAAAAAAGATTGTTACATACTTACATACATATACTCACGCCTGTCTCCCAGAAGGGTAGGCAGACACTACAGATTTCGATCTGCTACGATCGTTACACACCTCTTTCGCCTCGCCTTTGGGTTATCTCCCAAAAATCTCCATAAGAATTAAAAGTATTTTTTAGAATACATAAAGATTCACAGAATCCCGTTCGAATGAACATTGTACTCGTGTCTGACCGTCGAAGTGGAAGAGATGGTTGGGCGCGCGCAGCGGCGGCGGCGGCGGCGCGGGGATAGGCGCGACGTGCGGGGCGTGCGGGGTGCGCGCGGCTGACAGTCCGCGCCGGCACGTCGGGCACGACGCGTCCTGCTGCAGCCACTGCGACAGGCACGAGCTGCGGGTTTATCATTTGGTCATGTTTCATGTCAATAGGGATTCACCTTACTCCATAAATTAACAGCCCCGTGCACACATCTACAGTTATATATACGGAGTACGGTACAAACTTGTGGAAGAGATGCGTGCAGGGCAGCCGGCGCGCCTCCTTCATGGGCTCCCAGCAGATCGCACAGTTGTCGCTGTTTGCTTCCACCTCCTCCTTGCTCGCCATGGGGTAGCTGCGGAATTACATTATACTTTAATTATTTATTATATTATGTTTTCTATTCAACTGGTAATTATTCTTTGCATTGGTTATTTATTTATATTAGTCCTCAGCCTGTATTTTTGATACAACAGAGGATCATCGTTTTCATGGCGAGTATGTTAGCCGCACCGAGTTTTGGTCGAATTACTAATTAAATACAAGTGAACAAGTCAGTGACAATTCGTGCTCGTGTCACGAAACTGAAAGAAATGCTCACCGAATGAAAAAGTAGTCGACGTCATGCTAAGTTACAACAATTGAACAACAGAGGTCGCGAAGGCAAAAATAATTTTGTATTTTATTAAAAAAAAATATTAAAATACAAAATTAACAAAAATACAGTTAGTATATACATCTGCACATAACTTACTGATTAACCAGGGGTCCCAAACTTAGCTAAGCTAGTAACGTGGGGTACCAGTGAATATTATTGAGAACCAGTGAGAACCTTCTAGAAGCAGTAAAATAATATTACATTCTTCGCATTTTTACCTTTTCTTGATAATCCTACCTATTATTATTGAAATAAATGTATTAGTTTTGAAATTGACCTCGATCATAAATTACACACACACACACCCTTACACTATTACACACCCGCAAACACCCTTACACACTCATACACCCTCTTTCAATACCTATTCTATTCCAAATAAATTGTATCAGGGTGAGCTTCTAAATCTTAATTTTAAATTTTCAAACTGTAATTTTATTTTATTTTAATTATTACTTTATTTTTATTTTGTAATCCTAATTTTGTATCTTAATATATATATTTTTTTATCTTAATTCTGTGATTAATTTATAATTTGATTGACATTTTTAACTTAATTTTTATTTAATTTTAATTCAGTAACATAATTCATATTAGATGTAAATTCATATTTTAATCAATTGATTATAATTTTAAATTTAATGTAATTAATGGTAACTGAGTAATTTATTATAGCTAAGATCTGTGTTTTTGATTTTGTATAATGCAGCATGGAACACCAAATTTATGAGACGAGTAAAGGAAGCTAGTCCCCACCACCCAGGGAATCCTACTGTGGGGACTAGAGAACGCCAATCTTTGTTTTTAAACTGTAAATAAATAAATTTGAATTTGAATTTGAATTTATTTAGTGCGAATACTGCTAGGTACATTACATATCCATTACATTACATGTAACGAGTTACTGAGTGTATTTATTTAACAATGCAAGAGCTTACTTAATATAAACAAATTTATAAAATTCTCACAATAGTTTGGGAGCTTTCCTTCGCATTCAGACAGACAATCATTCTGACTCTTGGAGCGAATGGTTACCTTGGGCAGACATCATGACGCGACCGACTCAGTTGTGGGCGTGTCCACATGTCATGCTGTTTCATATTATAATATGAAACTTGCGAGGACAATACAACCGTGCCGTGCCGACTTGCGAGGACAATACAACCGTGCCGTGCCGACTTGCAAGGACAATACAAACGTGCCGTGCCGACTTGCGAGGACAATACAACCGTGCCGTGCCGACTTGCAAGGACAATACAAACGTGCCGTGCCGACTTGCGAGGACAATACAAACGTGCCGTGCCGACTTGCGAGGACAATACAAACGTGCCGTGCCGACTTGCGAGGACAATACAACCGTGCCGTGCCGACTTGCAAGGACAATACAACCGTGCCGTGCCGACTTGCAAGGACAATACAAACGTGCCGTGCCGACTTGCGAGGACAATACAACCGTGCCGTGCCGACTTGCAAGGACAATACAAACGTGCCGTGCCGACTTGCGAGGACAATACAAACGTGCCGTGCCGACTTGCGAGGACAATACAACCGTGCCGTGCCGACTTGCAAGGACAATACAACCGTGCCGTGCCGACTTGCAAGGACAATACAAACGTGCCGTGCCGACTTGCGAGGACAATACAACCGTGCCGTGCCGACTTGCAAGGACAATACAAACGTGCCGTGCCGACTTGCGAGGACAATACAACCGTGCCGTGCCGACTTGCAAGGACAATACAAACGTGCCGTGCCGACTTGCGAGGACAATACAAACGTGCCGTGCCGACTTGCAAGGACAATACAACCGTGCCGTGCCGACTTGCAAGGACAATACAAACGTGCCGTGCCGACTTGCAAGGACAATACAAACGTGCCGTGCCGACTTGCGAGGACAATACAAACGTGCCGTGCCGACTTGCAAGGACAATACAACCGTGCCGTGCCGACTTGCAAGGACAATACAAACGTGCCGTGCCGACTTGCGAGGACAATACAACCGTGCCGTGCCGACTTGCAAGGACAATACAAACGTGCCGTGCCGACTTGCGAGGACAATACAACCGTGCCGTGCCGACTTGCAAGGACAATACAAACGTGCCGTGCCGACTTGCGAGGACAATACAAACGTGCCGTGCCGACTTGCGAGGACAATACAACCGTGCCGTGCCGACTTGCAAGGACAATACAACCGTGCCGTGCCGACTTGCAAGGACAATACAAACGTGCCGTGCCGACTTGCGAGGACAATACAACCGTGCCGTGCCGACTTGCAAGGACAATACAAACGTGCCGTGCCGACTTGCGAGGACAATACAACCGTGCCGTGCCGACTTGCAAGGACAATACAAACGTGCCGTGCCGACTTGCGAGGACAATACAACCGTGCCGTGCCGACTTGCAAGGACAATACAAACGTGCCGTGCCGACTTGCGAGGACAATACAAACGTGCCGTGCCGACTTGCGAGGACAATACAACCGTGCCGTGCCGACTTGCAAGGACAATACAACCGTGCCGTGCCGACTTGCAAGGACAATACAAACGTGCCGTGCCGACTTGCGAGGACAATACAACCGTGCCGTGCCGACTTGCAAGGACAATACAAACGTGCCGTGCCGACTTGCGAGGACAATACAACCGTGCCGTGCCGACTTGCAAGGACAATACAAACGTGCCGTGCCGACTTGCGAGGACAATACAAACGTGCCGTGCCGACTTGCAAGGACAATACAAACGTGCCGTGCCGACATGCGAGGACAATACAACCGTGCCGTGCCGACTTGCAAGGACAATACAAACGTGCCGTGCCGACTTGCGAGGACAATACAACCGTGCCGTGCCGACTTGCAAGGACAATACAACCGTGCCGTGCCGACTTGCAAGGACAATACAAACGTGCCGTGCCGACTTGCGAGGACAATACAACCGTGCCGTGCCGACTTGCAAGGACAATACAAACGTGCCGTGCCGACTTGCGAGGACAATACAACCGTGCCGTGCCGACTTGCAAGGACAATACAAACGTGCCGTGCCGACTTGCGAGGACAATACAAACGTGCCGTGCCGACTTGCAAGGACAATACAACCGTGCCGTGCCGACTTGCGAGGACAATACAAACGTGCCGTGCCGACTTGCAAGGACAATACAAACGTGCCGTGCCGACTTGCGAGGACAATACAAACGTGCCGTGCCGACTTGCAAGGACAATACAACCGTGCCGTGCCGACTTGCAAGGACAATACAAACGTGCCGTGCCGACTTGCGAGGACAATACAACCGTGCCGTGCCGACTTGCAAGGACAATACAAACGTGCCGTGCCGACTTGCGAGGACAATACAACCGTGCCGTGCCGACTTGCAAGGACAATACAAACGTGCCGTGCCGACTTGCGAGGACAATACAAACGTGCCGTGCCGACTTGCGAGGACAATACAACCGTGCCGTGCCGACTTGCAAGGACAATACAAACGTGCCGTGCCGACTTGCGAGGACAATACAACCGTGCCGTGCCGACTTGCAAGGACAATACAAACGTGCCGTGCCGACTTGCGAGGACAATACAAACGTGCCGTGCCGACTTGCGAGGACAATACAACCGTGCCGTGCCGACTTGCAAGGACAATACAACCGTGCCGTGCCGACTTGCAAGGACAATACAAACGTGCCGTGCCGACTTGCGAGGACAATACAAACGTGCCGTGCCGACTTGCGAGGACAATACAACCGTGCCGTGCCGACTTGCAAGGACAATACAACCGTGCCGTGCCGACTTGCAAGGACAATACAAACGTGCCGTGCCGACTTGCGAGGACAATACAACCGTGCCGTGCCGACTTGCAAGGACAATACAAACGTGCCGTGCCGACTTGCGAGGACAATACAACCGTGCCGTGCCGACTTGCAAGGACAATACAAACGTGCCGTGCCGACTTGCGAGGACAATACAAACGTGCCGTGCCGACTTGCAAGGACAATACAAACGTGCCGTGCCGACATGCGAGGACAATACAACCGTGCCGTGCCGACTTGCAAGGACAATACAAACGTGCCGTGCCGACTTGCGAGGACAATACAACCGTGCCGTGCCGACTTGCAAGGACAATACAAACGTGCCGTGCCGACTTGCGAGGACAATACAACCGTGCCGTGCCGACTTGCAAGGACAATACAAACGTGCCGTGCCGACTTGCGAGGACAATACAACTGTGCCGTGCCGACTTGCAAGGACAATACAAACGTGCCGTGCCGACTTGCGAGGACAATACAACCGTGCCGTGCCGACTTGCGAGGACAATACAAACGTGCCGTGCCGACTTGCGAGGACAATACAACCGTGCCGTGCCGACTTGCAAGGACAATACAAACGTGCCGTGCCGACTTGCGAGGACAATACAACCGTGCCGTGCCGACTTGCAAGGACAATACAAACGTGCCGTGCCGACTTGCGAGGACAATACAACCGTGCCGTGCCGACTTGCAAGGACAATACAAACGTGCCGTGCCGACTTGCGAGGACAATACAACCGTGCCGTGCCGACTTGCAAGGACAATACAAACGTGCCGTGCCGACTTGCGAGGACAATACAACCGTGCCGTGCCGACTTGCAAGGACAATACAAACGTGCCGTGCCGACTTGCGAGGACAATACAACCGTGCCGTGCCGACTTGCAAGGACAATACAAACGTGCCGTGCCGACTTGCGAGGACAATACAAACGTGCCGTGCCGACTTGCAAGGACAATACAACCGTGCCGTGCCGACTTGCGAGGACAATACAACCGTGCCGTGCCGACTTGCGAGTAAAATACAAACGTGCCGTGCCGACTTGCGAGTAAAATACAAACGTGCCGTGCCGACTTGCGAGGACAATACAAACGTGCCGTGCAGACTTGCAAGGACAATACAAACGTGCCGTGCTGACTTGCAAGGACAATACAAACGTGCCGTGCCGACTTGCGAGGACAATACAAACGTGCCGTGCCGACTTGCGAGGACAATACAACCGTGCCGTGCCGACTTCATCACGAGCGCAAAATTGAAAACTTGTCAGGTCATGATAGTGGCAAGATTGTGGACGTTTTGAAACATATTTTGGTTAATAATAATCTAGATAACATGTTGATGCGCGACTTGTATTGATTTATTTTATTTTATCTAAAACAATAAATCACATTCGGCTACACTTTTGGTAACAACCTGTTATAAATATCTCGACATCCAATTATAATTGCATGTATATTTTTGTGATATGTTAATTTGTATATAGTTTAAAAATATATATAGTTTCAATAAATGCCATACG
This sequence comes from Ypsolopha sequella, assembly GCA_934047225.1. Classification (NCBI taxonomy): domain Eukaryota; kingdom Metazoa; phylum Arthropoda; class Insecta; order Lepidoptera; family Ypsolophidae; genus Ypsolopha; species Ypsolopha sequella. The sequence continues at coordinate 780,721 of OW204002.1, read as the reverse complement.
AATAAATAAATAATAATAAGGATAGGAATACATTATAAAGAATGGAAAACCATTCGTACAGCCGCCAATTGTTACCTTCTTTTATAAGTTTGTTCTTTTACCTGATTTATTTATTTTTGTGTATAATAAAGAGTATTTGTCTTGTCAATGCATAACTTTAATTTTTTTTAAATAATATAAATCTATTTATATATTTTTTAATATACTTAATGCGAGAGTCGTAGAAGTTCATTGATCATGATTCATCAATCTACTCATTAGACCCAACAAACATAAGTCCATTGATCATGATTCATCAATCTACTCATTAGACCCAACAAACATAAGTCCATTGATCATGATTCATCAATCTACTCATTAGACCCAACAAACATAAGTTCATTGATCATGATTCATCAATCTACTCATTAGACCCAACAAACATAAGTCCATTGATCATGATTCATCAATCTACTCATTAGACCCAACAAACATAAGTCCATTGATCATGATTCATCAATCTACTCATTAGACCCAACAAACATAAGTTCATTGATCATGATTCATCAATCTACTCATTAGACCCAACAAACATAAGTCCATTGATCATGATTCATCAATCTACTCATTAGACCCAACAAACATAAGTTCATTGATCATGATTCATCAATCTACTCATTAGACCCAACAAACATAAGTCCATTGATCATGATTCATCAATCTACTCATTAGACCCAACAAACATAAGTTCATTGATCATGATTCATCAATCTACTCATTAGACCCAACAAACATAAGTCCATTGATCATGATTCATCAATCTACTCATTAGACCCAACAAACATAAGTCCATTGATCATGATTCATCAATCTACTCATTAGACCCAACAAACATAAGTCCATTGATCATGATTCATCAATCTACTCATTAGACCCAACAAACATAAGTTCATTGATCATGATTCATCAATCTACTCATTAGACCCAACAAACATAAGTCCATTGATCATGATTCATCAATCTACTCATTAGACCCAACAAACATAAGTTCATTGATCATGATTCATCAATCTACTCATTAGACCCAACAAACATAAGTTCATTGATCATGATTCATCAATCTACTCATTAGACCCAACAAACATAAGTCCATTGATCATGATTCATCAATCTACTCATTAGACCCAACAAACATAAGTTCATTGATCATGATTCATCAATCTACTCATTAGACCCAACAAACATAAGTCCATTGATCATGATTCATCAATCTACTCATTAGACCCAACAAACATAAGTTCATTGATCATGATTCATCAATCTACTCATTAGACCCAACAAACATAAGTTCATTGATCATGATTCATCAATCTACTCATTAGACCCAACAAACATAAGTCCATTGATCATGATTCATCAATCTACTCATTAGACCCAACAAACATAAGTTCATTGATCATGATTCATCAATCTACTCATTAGACCCAACAAACATAAGTTCATTGATCATGATTCATCAATCTACTCATTAGACCCAACAAACATAAGTCCATTGATCATGATTCATCAATCTACTCATTAGACCCAACAAACATAAGTCCATTGATCATGATTCATCAATCTACTCATTAGACCCAACAAACATAAGTTCATTGATCATGATTCATCAATCTACTCATTAGACCCAACAAACATAAGTCCATTGATCATGATTCATCAATCTACTCATTAGACCCAACAAACATAAGTCCATTGATCATGATTCATCAATCTACTCATTAGACCCAACAAACATAAGTTCATTGATCATGATTCATCAATCTACTCATTAGACCCAACAAACATAAGTCCATTGATCATGATTCATCAATCTACTCATTAGACCCAACAAACATAAGTTCATTGATCATGATTCATCAATCTACTCATTAGACCCAACAAACATAAGTCCATTGATCATGATTCATCAATCTACTCATTAGACCCAACAAACATAAGTCAACTACCCTCAGCCCCAGTATTTACTTCATCTTCCGACACCGACCCACGTCCACACATATGATAATGACCTGTTTACTTCATCTCCTCGACACCGACCCTAGATAACCGCTTATCGCGAATGCAGCCCGCGTTAAAGTATTCAAGATAACATTTTACATTGTTTTATTGCAACATTTTAGGCAACGTCCACTATAACAACTATAAACAAATCACACATTATGATAATGACCTCTTTAAATACAAGTTGTCACCGTTTGAACAAACATCAAATAGTTTAAGATAATTGTTTTAAAATGTAGTTTTAATAGTCTCGCATCGCTCGATACTAATTATTGTTATCTTACATCGATACAACAACGTGACATGTTTGTACTTTACAAAATAAATTTAAACAACTAAACAATAAAAAGAACTGTCAAGTGCGAGTAGGACTCGCGCCCTGAGGGTCACACATTTAAATAACTTAATGTACTTATTTAAGTACATTAAGTTCGGGCATTTAAATAACTTAATGTACTTAAATAATTTAACCTGTAGAGTTAATGACGAATTCTTTTTTTCCGCCAATCTCTCGCGCCAATTTTGTTTTTGGCTCCTTCTCCTAAATAAATTTGCTATAAGCTAAAAAAAAGTAATAATTTTTTTATGAAAGGGAATAAAGTATATAGGAACAAAGTTGTGGCTATATATATAAATAAATATCTTTATAGTATATACAAGGTGGAACAGAAAGGTGTAACCATATTTGAAGAGCTTATTCAGTCAATGGTTTAGAACAACTTTTACTATGGAACAAATCCTGTATATCGAAAAAAAAAAATTACTCGCTCCATAGGAAAGTGCAATACCGCTCGGCCGAAATGTATGGAAGGGCAATTTTTTTTTGAGATTTCAGGGTTGACTCCATAGTAAAAGTTGTTCTATACCATTGACTAAATAAGCTCTTCAAATATGGTTACATCTTTCTGTTACAGCCTGTATATATGTGTGTTTATTCAAATATTATAATATTATAAAAAATATAAAGAAAAAGATAAATATAAAATCAGACCACAATAATGACAACTATGTTGATAAAACACTTGTTTTACTAATATCACTTTAAGTACGTTGACCAACTTCAGACCACAATAATGACAACTATGTTGATAAAACACTTGTTTTACTAATATCACTTTAAGTACGTTGACCAACTTCAGACCACAATAATGACAACTATGTTGATAAAACACTTGTTTTACTAATATCACTTTAAGTACGTTGACCAACTTCAGACCACAATAATGACAACTATGTTGATAAAACACTTGTTTTACTAATATCACTTTAAGTACGTTGACCAACTTCAGACCACAATAATGACAACTATGTTGATAAAACACTTGTTTTACTAATATCACTTTAAGTACGTTGACCAACTTCAGACCACAATAATGACAACTATGTTGATAAAACACTTGTTTTACTAATATCACTTTAAGTACGTTGACCAACTTCAGACCACAATAATGACAACTATGTTGATAAAACACTTGTTTTACTAATATCACTTTAAGTACGTTGACCAACTTCAGACCACAATAATGACAACTATGTTGATAAAACACTTGTTTTACTAATATCACTTTAAGTACGTTGACCAACTTCAGACCACAATAATGACAACTATGTTGATAAAACACTTGTTTTACTAATATCACTTTAAGTACGTTGACCAACTTCAGACCACAATAATGACAACTATGTTGATAAAACACTTGTTTTACTAATATCACTTTAAGTACGTTGACCAACTTCAGACCACAATAATGACAACTATGTTGATAAAACACTTGTTTTACTAATATCACTTTAAGTACGTTGACCAACTTCAGACCACAATAATGACAACTATGTTGATAAAACACTTGTTTTACTAATATCACTTTAAGTACGTTGACCAACTTCAGACCACAATAATGACAACTATGTTGATAAAACACTTGTTTTACTAATATCACTTTAAGTACGTTGACCAACTTCAGACCACAATAATGACAACTATGTTGATAAAACACTTGTTTTACTAATATCACTTTAAGTACGTTGACCAACTTCAGACCACAATAATGACAACTATGTTGATAAAACACTTGTTTTACTAATATCACTTTAAGTACGTTGACCAACTTCAGACCACAATAATGACAACTATGTTGATAAAACACTTGTTTTACTAATATCACTTTAAGTACGTTGACCAACTTCAGACCACAATAATGACAACTATGTTGATAAAACACTTGTTTTACTAATATCACTTTAAGTACGTTGACCAACTTCAGATCACAATAATGACAACTATGTTGATAAAACACTTGTTTTACTAATATCACTTTAAGTACGTTGACCAACTTCAGACCACAATAATGACAACTATGTTGATAAAACACTTGTTTTACTAATATCACTTTAAGTACGTTGACCAACTTCAGACCACAATAATGACAACTATGTTGATAAAACACTTGTTTTACTAATATCACTTTACTAGCTCCAACCAGTTTCGCCTTTGTGGATGATCAATTTAATTTTGTCATTTTTTTTCGTGAATTTCTCAACCGTTTTATTTTTCCTGTAATCTTTACGTAAACACCATGATATTTTTCATATTTTTCGGTCCACCAGTTTTGGAGACATCGTCGTGTCCACCCCCCCTTATCATTTTTTATAGTTTTTCAAGGATTTCTCGAAATAGATGCAATTAAATATAGCCAATCTAATCTTATGGACTCTAATTTCAATTTTGAAAACCATGTGGTAGTGTCCGGAACTGTTATTATAGGCTTAGTGTACTGTACCAAATAGACAGTATTTAAGCGTAGAAATTCGTATAAAACTGTGTGAAACTCTCATTTTGTCAAAATAGTCTTATCTATTTTTACAATTAGCTTTTTAATACCCATATTGTATTTTTATAAATTTTTTTTTATATTTCTTTGTGCTCAGCTTTTTTTAAATCGCTAAAGTTTCCTGTAATTGGCAAGTTATGATCTATAATCGTCATTTTTTTTTACATTTTTCGGTCTACCCGTTTCGGAGATAAAGGGGGGGGGGGGGAAACATAAATATGTGGTTATTTAAAGATTTCTCGAAACCGGTGCCAGCAAATATAGTAAAAGTATATATTTTTACAATCAGCTTTTTAAATTCTACAATTTGATACCCGTATTGTATTTTTAGGATAATATATTTTATTTTTCTTACTTTTGTTTTGGAAATATATTGAATGATTTCAAATTTTTCAAGTTTTTTTTACACCGTGATATGTGGGCGAATTAATGCTATTTTTATGCCAAACTTCATGTCTTTATCTTTAACGGTGCTAAAGTTATGAGTAGACATCGGATTTTATGCATTTGAATATTTGGATATGCAAATGCATATAACTCTCTAATTACGGCGTTAATGCATATTTTAACCTTTTTCCCAATCGTGCATATTTCGTTTAGTAGGAGGTACGTATAGGGATCTACTGACTGACCAGGCCCGGCACTTCCAAAGATTCGGTCAACCGTTTACTACGGAACCCTAACAATTAAATATAACGATGAATTAACATAATGATCACTATGTTTTCGTTGACCTACTTCTGACCAAAATTATAATAATGATGTTTTAGCCTGCTTGACGAACATTGAACCTACTTCAGTCTGCTTGACGAACATTGAACCAAGTTCAGTGTGTTTGTCTGCTTTACGTAGGTACATGATAAGGTACACTCACTTGCGGTCCATGTGCGTGTTGACGGCGGTGTACTGGCGGTGTCGACGCAGCCTGGCCTGCAGCGCGTGCAGCAGGTGCCGCAGCTGCATCAGCAGCACCAGCGACGCCATCGACACCACCATGTTGCTCCACACCACCATGTGCACCACGTGCATCACCTCGATCGATAGCGACAGTGTCTGCGGGCGGCACAAAGAGACCACTTTAACACATATAGGACACAAGGTACTATTTACATGCTGTATTAATATGTCGATGGATCTGAACTGCGATCCGCTTGTTTTGTTTTAGCAATACCGAGAGTCGCTGCTCTGGATCAGATTAAAATATGTAGTTATTTGAAAGTGGAGTCATAGCTGGTTAGTTAGTTCATTTAACTCACAGATCCTATACCTTAAGGATTCGTCGTCCAAATAGACTTACATTCACTCACAAGCATGACACACCATCTTCACAAACTAGACACACCCTCTGTACAAGTATGTAAAAGTATCCTTTTTTTCGTCTATTGATCCCGGCTTTAAACAAAAAAAAAAAAAACTGCCGAGAACCCCGAAAACTCTTTGGTTCACACGGTGCCTAGATATGTTTTTAGATTTAGCTAAAGCCTCTTGATACCCTACCAAAACCTCTCCTTGATAAAAAGTTATCTGAATAAGAGGAATCAATGTGTGAAAATTAAAAACTACTGGATAATGTTGGAGTACAGCAAGGTAGCGTTGTGGGTTCAACACACTTCTTATTTACATAAATTAACTTGGAAACCTAAATCTCCACAGTTTAAATTGTTGTAATATTTTAAGAACTTGAAGAAGATTGAACTGATTGAATCACATTAAACTCACATCAAAGACAAGATGCGTGTAGTAGACGATGGGTCCGGCCGCGTCTGCCTCCGCCGCCTGCAGGATGTACCGCGCCGCCACGTGACTCGCACATAGGAACACCAGGATGCACTGTACAACATACATACAGAGTCACATGCAGGAGGTGTGGAGGCCACTGGGTACAACTAAGTCGCGGCCTCCCCTGTCTAACGAGGAACTGTGTATGTTCAAAGTCTGTTAAGGCGACTAGCACTGTGAAATTATGAAAATAAATTTCCAAATAACTTTCAAAATATTGGAGTTTAAATTGAATTTTGGAATATTCCAACATGCCAATTTAATATTAATAAAATAACTAATAAATTGTATAAAAATAATTTAAATAAATAAAGTGAATAAATAAAATTCAGTGACTGGGCGACACCAGATATTTACAAAAGCAGAAATAATTTATACGAATTATACGACATAAAGTTCTACAATAATAATGTTAAATTTACTGAATTCTTGAAAAATTACTCACGCATCTTCAAATTAGTATGTTTAGTGTTAAAAGCAAAACGTGTCTCCTAGAATAAAAAACTTGAAAAAAGGTCCGATAATAAAGTAAAAACAGTATGGAACATCATGAATACTGAAACTGGGAAAAGTAAGAAACGTGATAACTAACTTAAGTTAAGTATTAATAATGAAACCGTTACAGGAGATAAAAAGTTACGAATGCTTTTGAACAATTACATATTAATTCATTAACTGTAATTAAAGCATTTCAATCGCTTAACTTGAAAAAAACCGAGGACTCATGGGGCCTATCTGTGAAAGTTATAAGTTCTGTTATTGATGTTATCTTTCCTGACTTAATGAAGTTTAGTAAATTAATACCCCTTTTTAAATCAGGCGACAGCGGGGACCCTTCAAACTATAGACCTGTGTCAGTGTGTCAGAAAAAATAGTTTTTAATCAATTGTGACCTCATTTTAATTTAAATAAGTTGCTTCACTGTAAACAATATGGATTCCCTACAGGGAGGTCAACCACAGATGCAGTAGTTGCTTTAGTCAAGCACATTTTTGATGCTTGGGAACAAAAGCAGGGTGCGTTTGGTGTATTTTGTGACCTCTCAAAAGCCTTCGATTGCGTTAATCATTAAACACTCTTATGTAAATTGGATCACTATGGAATGAGGAGCAAATCTTTGGCGTTATTGAAGTCATATCTTAGTGATAGAATTCAAAAGGTAGATATTAATGGGGTTAAATCATGTGAAGCATTAGATAAAATAGGTGTCCCGCAGGGTTCCATATTGGGGCCCTTGTTATTTTTAATTTACATCAATGATCAATGATCTTGATTATATGTTTTTATTGCGAAATCCATCGCTTTGTACACCGAATTTATTTATTTTTTGTAACTACTTGATATATCAGCTTGTAATGCATATACTGAACGCTCACGAGGGCGTACAGATATGGTGGATATGTACACGTACAAATATGGTGGAAAAATTCATCGTTCCAGATACGAATTTCGGCAGCGCACCTGTCATGTAAGCAGGAGGTCGCAGGTTCAAATCCTGGCCCGAGGAATTTTCTCAAAAATATTTGTACTTTTAAATTTGTTTCTGATTGATTTCTAGCTGGCAATGCACTCTAATAATAATCAATGACCTTCCTTATTCAGTTAAAAACTTATCTAAGAATAGTTAGTTTATCTATTCGCAGACGACACGTCACTTATTTTTAAAATGAATAGACGTAAAGATGTCCTTGATGACGCGAATACAACTTTATCACTGGTTCTTGATTGGTAACTGGCAGGCATGAGGAGAGCGGAGCGAGCTTGTCCATTTTGAGACTATTAGTTAAAATGGGTGTTCCGCAGGGCTCGATATTGTTATTAATATACGAGATAGATCCGAAGTAGTATACTAACCTCAGCAGACATAAAGGCGAATGTGTCTCGTCCGGCGGGCAGCCCGTAGACGGCGGCGGCCGCCAACAGCCCGGCGGAGCAGCCGATGATGCCGCTCAGCAGCGCCATCAGCCGCACGTGCGCCCACGCCGACGTCGCCGGAGAGAACGACAGCTGCGGACCGGGAAGATCATTCAGTATTGGAAATCTCTTTACAAAATAAATGCGGAGGTAGGCTTGTATTTATATATGTAACCTATTACTATGTAGTATATAGGATGGGATTTGGTCAGCCGCCTGGATTCGTGCTGGGGGCTCAGTTGGTGATCATTGAACCTTGTACCTGGTCCCTGGCCGGGTCTCCGGTATGAGTTCGGGCGTTGGATTGGATTTCACCTTGTATAATAATATTTTACCTATAATTTTAATCGTATATATATTGCTACATAAATTAAATAAACATTTAATCTAGTTCATGTACATTTATTATTTTATTACATATATTTTTATAAGATTAAAATTTGACTTGTGAAACGTGTATTATATATACCTACTTTGCAAAATAAACTTTTTGAATTTTGTATAATTATTTAAATGCAGGTTGTAAATATTGACGCTTCACAAAACATCTACTAACTTTATATACTGTCGAAAATGTTGTATGGGAAAGTCTTTTTAGGGTTCCGTACCACCCTAATGGTGCAAAACCTGTCTGTGTGTCCGTCCGTCTGTCACAGGGATCTACAGCTTCATCCGGTACAGGTAGCCAGTTCAAATTTACACACAATACACAATACGCCTCTATCATGGCAAATAATAAAAATTAAAATAAATTGAAACCCAAGGGAATCCTTATACAAAAAACCAAAGTAGGTAGCATTTTTTTACGTTATCTGTTCCCCCTTTATCTCCGAAACAAGAGGACCAAGAAATATGAAAAAGATCATGGTAATATGATCATGGTGATTGTGTAAAGATTACTGGGAAAATATAGTGGTTATGATATTAGGGTTCTGTACTCAGCGGTAGCCGCGAATTTTTCGTCATGCGCTACCATTTTAGCGGCTTGTTTGTGTCGCCTTAACGTTATTATGACATTTATATTGTTGTAATTTACCATGTTTTTAGGGTTTCATACCCGAATTGTGTGGTGGTACGGAATGCGCGAGTCCGACTCGCACCAGCCCGATTTTTTTATTTATATGTTTTATTTATTTAATAACTTAAATCTATAGTATATAAGTATACAAATTTAAGAGCCAAATAAACGTTTTCTTCGTGGTGTTTCAATAATAGCCCAGATATACATATAGTATGTGCTAGGACTATTATGTTAAGGTCTGTTTTAATTGTAAGGACGGTCTTGTATCAAAAATATATAAATACTAAATAATATAAATACATTTCTGTCTAAATCAACAAAAGTTTATATTACATACTTATACCATGCAAATAATTATATATTATATGTACAGGGTGCTTGGTAATTCGACCTATACCTTTAAAGGGGTTATACTAGGGATCATTTCCAACAAATAATGCCTATCAACTAGGGGTCAAAAATTTTCATTTTTTTTCAAGTAAATCACGTCAATATTTCAAAAATTACAAAATAAAAAAGTTTTCTTTCCACTCATCTATCATTAATCAGAAATATAATAAATAAGTGCTGATAGAGCAATAGTTATTTTTAAATTATTTATTTTTGGTTATTAGTCTGTCTGAAAGTTTGAAAAATAATATAAAAACCTTCGTGACTCGGAGATTCGTTGGAAATGATCTCTAGTATAACCTAGCAACCTGTATATATACATTTATACAATCTGCCAATAAATGGCAGCAAACTAAATATTTGAAACCACAAAGTTCTTCCATATTTCCTTAAAATCTGGCGGTGGTTTATACAATAAGTACAATTTAATATTAACCCTAACATGTGATTCTTGAACTTATTCAAAAAAAGATAAAAATTCACTTCAGCATTCGGCAGTATAGACGACAATAATAGCGTATTATTTCTGCTTGACCTGCTCCTCTCGGGAATGAATGAGCCGAATTATCAGTAACTGTGTATGGTGGTAGTTATATATATATAATGTTTGTTTGTACAGCTGGTTAGTAATCAAGTTATTATTTATAGATCGCACGCCACAGGCTAGTGACTACTCAATTATCAGTAACTGTGTATGGTGGTAGTTATATATATATAATGTTTGTTTGTACAGCTGGTTAGTAATCAAGTTATTATTTATAGATCGCACGCCACAGGCTAGTGACTACTCAATTATCAGTAACTGTGTATGGTGGTAGTTATATATATATAATGTTTGTTTGTACAGCTGGTTAGTAATCAAGTTATTATTTATAGATCGCACGCCACAGGCTAGTGACTACTCAATTATCAGTAACTGTGTATGGTGGTAGTTATATATATATAATGTTTGTTTGTACAGCTGGTTAGTAATCAAGTTATTATTTATAGATCGCACTCCACAGACTAGTGACTACTCAATTATCAGTAACTGTGTATGGTGGTAGTTATATATATATATAATGTTTGTTTGTACAGCTGGTTAGTAATCAAGTTATTATTTATAGATCGCACGCCACAGGCTAGTGACTACTCAATTATCAGTAACTGTGTATGGTGGTAGTTATATATATATAATGTTTGTTTGTACAGCTGGTTAGTAATCAAGTTATTATTTATAGATCGCACGCCACAGGCTAGTGACTACTCAATTATCAGTAACTGTGTATGGTGGTAGTTATATATTTATAATGTTTGTTTGTACAGCTGGTTAGTAATCAAGTTATTATTTATAGATCGCACTCCACAGACTAGTGACTACTCAATTATCAGTAACTGTGTATGGTGGTAGTTATATATATATATAATGTTTGTTTGTACAGCTGGTTAGTAATCAAGTTATTATTTATAGATCGCACTCCACAGACTAGTGACTACTCAATTATCAGTAACTGTGTATGGTGGTAGTTATATATATATATAATGTTTGTTTGTACAGCTGGTTAGTAATCAAGTTATTATTTATAGATCGCACTCCACAGACTAGTGACTACTCAACTATCAACACCGTTTTGTTTTTATTACTATTCCGTATAATAATTATCAGTAACTGTGTATGGTGGTAGTTATATATATATAATGTTTGTTTGTACAGCTGGTTAGTAATCAAGTTATTATTTATAGATCGCACTCCACAGACTAGTGACTACTCAATTATCAGTAACTGTGTATGGTGGTAGTTATATATATATATAATGTTTGTTTGTACAGCTGGTTAGTAATCAAGTTATTATTTATAGATCGCACTCCACAGACTAGTGACTACTCAATTATCAGTAACTGTGTATGGTGGTAGTTATATATATATATAATGTTTGTTTGTACAGCTGGTTAGTAATCAAGTTATTATTTATAGATCGCACTCCACAGACTAGTGACTACTCAACTATCAACACCGTTTTGTTTTTATTACTATTCCGTATAATAATTATCAGTAACTGTGTATGGTGGTAGTTATATATATATAATGTTTGTTTGTACAGCTGGTTAGTAATCAAGTTATTATTTATAGATCGCACTCCACAGGCTAGTGACTACTCAACTATCAACACCGTTTTGTTTTTATTACTATTCCGTATAATAATTATCAGTAACTGTGTATGGTGGTAGTTATATATATATAATGTTTGTTTGTACAGCTGGTTAGTAATCAAGTTATTATTTATTATCATTCTACCGGATTCGTCGTGCCAACCGGTCGTGTCACACAAGCGGCTCGCTCGCGGCAGTTTGAACCATTGATCTAGTAAAAAACTAGACTCCGCATACTATGGCTGAGACACAAGGAGCAGGTAACTTATTACCGCAAAAACCATCTAAAGTAGTATCACCTTCGTCCGCTCCTATGAATGTGACATACCGGAAGGGACAAAATGAAGATATGGCACACAAATTCAACGATTTTAAGAAGGATATGGAAGGTATGTTGAAGAAAATGTTTAATGACTGGCAAAAAAAGCAGAAAATTGAGTTCCAAAAAATCAATGATTTCATGCAAGAAGCGAAAAAATCCAGTGAAGAGACAACGAGATTCATCGAAGCTATAAATAAAAAACAGGAAGAAATCGAACTTACTCTAAATACAATGGAAAAGGAGAACAAGCAACAAATGAGCTATATTTCATCCCTTGAAGAGAAGTTGGACGATGTGCAGCGTAGTTCCCAATTGACATCGGCCGAAATAAGAGGAGTTCCTTATAAGAAGAACGAAGACCTATTTGGTATTGTCCAAAAATGTGGAAAAATGATGAAGATTGACATACAGGAAACCAACGTTCGAAACATATACCGTCTACCCGGGAAAGGTGATGAAAAGCCTATTGTCATCGAGTTCCAGAGCGTATTTTTGAAGGATAGGTTGATTAATTCCTATAAAAATTACAACAAGGGAAAGGGAGCGGTCAAACTTTCTGCAGCTGTGCTGGGTTACGCTGAGAGTAAGACTTACATATTCATTTCTGAATTCCTTACTAAAAAGAACAAAAGACTTCATTATCTGGCCAGACAATTTGTCACCGAAAAGCTGTTTAAATTTTGTTGGACCAAGTTAGGTAGAGTTTATTTGAGGAAAGATGTTAACGACCCATACATTCTTGTTAAGTCTGAATTACAGCTGAGTGAAATTAGAATTGCTACGGTCTGACTATCTTCAATGTATATATTTATACCTACCATATTGACTTTTACATGTCAGAAAAATATATATTACTGTAATATGCATATATATATCTATCTCATTCTATTATTTATAAAATTTTATAACATATTTATTTTTTGTTTGTTTGAATTATTATTATTTTGCATTGCATTTATTTTAATGAAAATTCCTCCTTTTCCAGTATTAAGTATCAAAGAAACGTGCTCAAACATTTTTCCTACTAATACTCGAGAGCTGTCCCAATCAAACCTAAGAACTACTCTTTTATGGTGCCTCCTTGCATTAAAAATCAAATATGAGTAATACAATCACAATAATAAATGACATCGATCTGGTTGATACCCCATCAGCTGTTACTTGTATACCCGAAGACTTAAATACTTATATAAAACCAGTTACTGATTCCTTAATAATAATGTCCCTAAACATAAGAAGTGTAACCTGCGCTCACAACTTTAATGAGCTTGTAATCTTACTTACGAGACTAAATAGACGTGTTGATATAATTACACTCACTGAATGCTGGCTTGATGACTTGAAAATTATTCCTAAAATTCCTGGGTACCAAACTTTTTCAACTAAAAGATATATTAATCAAAATAATGGAGTAGTTCTATACGTTAAAGACGATCTAAGGGTCAATGTATACGAACCAAAGTTGGCGGAGTGTGATTGTTTGGTTTTAACGATAAATGATAATTACACTGTGGTATCAATTTATCGACCACATGAGTTTAACAATCCAACCAATTTTATTCACTCTCTGGATAATTGGCTACCATCAATTTCAAACTGTCCAAACGTGGTCTTGATAGGAGACATTAATATAAATATATTACCATCTAAACTGACAAATCCTTCTTTAAAGTATCTAAATATTGTTGCTGCGCATGGATTGATCCCATTACATTACCTCCCCACTAGAGAGGAAAATTGCCTCGATCACGTTCTTGCAAAAACTAATCATGCAACATCAACGGCTGTCATCCAAACTCATATTACTGACCACATGGCTGTTATACTGAGTTTATCAAAAGTTGCTTTAAATTTTAAGAAACCTATACGTTATTATAAAAAAATTGATTATGAAGCAGTGCAGGAAGATATAAAAAACACAGATATGTCTATTATTCTTAATAATACCGACGCTGAAGATGCAACTAATACTCTAATACAAATATTACAAACTAGCGTTGAGAAAAACTCGGTTACCTTAAAATTACCTAGGTCAAAAAACAATTTAAAAAGTTGGATAACACCAGGTCTAATAAAATGTATTAAAAAACGTGATCGATTGCACACTAAAGCTAGAAAAAACCCACTTAACTTTGATACATGTAAAAAATATAAAGACTACAGAAACGTTTGCAACAAGTTACTTAAAAAAATAAAAAGATTACACGAAAAGGAAGAAGTAATGAAAAATCGAAATAATCCAAAAAAACTATGGGATACTCTGAAGGACATATGTCATATGAAAAGGTGTGCTGTAGAGCCCATGGAACTATTAAGCATAAAACACAATAAAAATGAGTCTGTAAACCATGTTAATGAATACTTCATTGGTGTAGGCAAGAACCTGGCTGAAAATATTTTGGCAAATCACTACAAGACTGAGGCTGAGTTAGTTCTCTCAAACGTACCCAATTTCCAATGTAATTCATTTATGTTAATACCTACTGATATAAGTGAGGTACAAGGTGTTATTAAAGGTCTCAGAAATAACTGCGCGATTGGTTGGGATGGAATATCCACCAGACTAATAAAATATGTCAGTGAATTTATAGTTTCCCCCATAACCCACATAATAAATTTGTGTTTGGATGATGGTACTGTGCCTTCTGCTTTCAAACGGTCTGTAGTTCGACCTATTCATAAGGGTGGGGAGAGAGACAGTGTTGAAAATTATAGGCCCATCTCAATTCTTACTACACTCTCTAAAATATTTGAAAAAATAATCAATAAGCGACTAGTAAATTATTTAGAATTTAACAAAATACTATCCAACAACCAATTTGGCTTCAGAGCTGGTCTTTCAACAGAAGATGCAGTTACCTCGTTAACAGAATTTATTATTAATACTAATGACAAACAAAACAAATGTACTGGTGTTTTCCTGGACTTGGCAAAGGCTTTCGACACTGTTTCTATCCCTATCCTGTTGAAAAAGCTCGAATGTATTGGAATACGAGGAACACCTCTTAACTTACTCGCTAATTACCTCACAAACAGGGTACAAAGAGTCAAAGTTGAAGATCAAATTAGTGTGGACCTACCGGTGACTTGTGGAGTCCCACAAGGAAGTGTGCTTGGACCAACTCTTTTTCTTACGTACATAAACGACCTATGTAACCTTAATCTACCGAAAGCTAAAATCATAACTTTTGCTGATGACACTGTTATTTTGTTTTCTGCAAAAACGTGGGCAGAAACACAACACTTCTCGAACGTGGGAATGGGGAAGCTGTATGATTGGCTTAATTCAAATTTATTGACCCTCAATTTAAATAAAACAAAATATGTAAATTTTTGCATAAACAATTCCACACATCCCCCTCTCGGTACGTTTGATCTAACTATACACTCCTGCAATAATCGTGATAGCTGTAGTTGTCTTCCTTTAACGGAAGCTACTTCTATTAAGTATTTAGGAGTAATTATTGATCACAGACTTACTGGACTTGAACATATAAATCTACTTACCTCACGTATAAGACGATTTATTTACGTCTTTAAGACTCTCCGCCATGTAGCAGAAATCAAGGTTTTACGCCAAGTGTACTACGCGCTATGCGAATCCATTATGCGATACTGTATATCTTTTTGGGGTAGTGCAGCGAAAACTCATCTAATTAAAATAGAACGTGCTCAAAGAGCAGTATTAAAAATTATGATGTTCAAACGTTTACGATTCCCTACTATAGAAATATACGAATTAACTGGTATACTTTCGGTAAGAAAACTATACATTAAAACCATTTTAATTCGCCAACATGGTAAACTATCTTACTGCCTGGAAAAAAATGCCAATATTAGACGCAAACACGCAGTATGTAAACCACCTAAAGTACGAACACAATATGCTCGGTCAAGTTTTGTATTCCATGGTCCGTATGTCTACACACTTGTAAACAAATTACTAAATATTTATTCGCTCTCAATGTATCGACTTAAAATTGCTGTCTCTCTTTGGCTTTTGCCAATGACGTACGAACAGAGCGAAGAAATTCTTAAAATAAAAGAATAATACAATTATATTAATTACCTTAAATAGTAATCTATAAAAATAAAACAATTACCTGTTTATATTTTGTTGTATCTAGAACATCTTTAGTCACTGGCAATTTGTTTGCGAATTACGTGCCACCGGCTTGCTGTCGTTAAAAAGTAGCAATATGACCCATCATGCTCGATGATAAGGTTCTTTCCAGCTACTTGTCGATCTTTGTTAACAGATCCGTTGCATATCTTTGTCAACGACAAAAAAGCAAGTTACCCACATTAAAAATAAATAATAAAATCTAATTATCCTTTTGTTTCCACACTAAATAAATGAATGTTATATCTGTACTTGTATGTATATATGTATGTGTAATTGTTATGTAAGTACTTCTATTTATTTTATTTTATTTTTATTTTTATTTATTAAGGTATCAAACAGTCACAATACAATGAAATAGTTATATACATAAAGACACACGAATAAACCTATAGTACCATATAAAGACATACAAAACTAATTATACGCTACACATTAACATAACAACATAATTAATAACACATACTGAAAATTGATACAAACAATAAAATGCCTTATAAATCTTAAAATATATATATGTATAATGAAAGATATTAACAATAATTATTAGGGAAAAACCTTAACACTTAAACAATAAATCATGTGTGATGGTGATGGTTTCACAAAACCTTTGCCACTTTAACTTTGAAAGAAGGAAGTGATTCAGAAAAAATGTCAATTTTGGTGAGCTTCTTATTGTATATATCTGGGGCCCGTCGGAAGTATGAATTTTTGGCATAATTAGTATGCGCACGTTTGGCGTGGAACAAATGTTTAAGACGTGAGGAAGCTCGAGGAACTCTAAAGGAGACTTTATCAAGAAGTGTGGATGAGTTAATGCCATTATTAACCAATTTGTGTAAGAAAGCGACATCTGCGAGTGCACGCCGGCTAACCAAGGAATGAATGTTATGGTGCTGAGCTGAAGACAAATGATCTGTAAAGTTATTGTGTGTTCTGTAGTCAAGTGCTTTAAGGAACTTATTCTGGACTCTCTCTATTCTGTCAATATGAAATGCGTATTGGGGATTCCAAACCACAGAACCAAACTCCAAGAGACTACGGACAAAAGCAAAGAATAAGGTTTTGTAAGTTACAACTCGCTTGAAGGGCTGACTGATACGGAGAATGAAACCTAGTTGTTTAAAGGCTTTAGCCGTAATGAAGTCGATATGGAGGTTGAAATTCATTCTATTATCCAGTATTACACCAAGGTCCCTCACTTTTTCGACTCTGGTAATGTCTTTTCCTGCGAAATTATATGGGTAGACTAAAGTTTGACGCTTTCTAGAAAATGATATTACGTAACATTTGTCTACGTTCAAAAATAGAGAGTTATTATTACAGTAAACAAGAAGGTTTTCCAAATCCTCTTGCAATCTACGGCTATCAACGACAGAATTGACAATTCGAAATATTTTCATGTCGTCTGCGTATAAAAGGTGGTTAGAATTCGTAAAAATACTGTCAATATCATTTATATATAAAATAAATAGCAGAGGACCCAAATGGGAGCCCTGAGGGACGCCTGAGGCAATTGGTAGAAAGCCCGAAACAAATCCCTTAACAGCTACGGCTTGTGAGCGATTTTTAATGTAAGACTCGATCCAACGGAGGAGGTCACCATGTACACCGATGACAAGAAGTTTTTCAATTAGTAATTTATGATTTATTTTGTCGAAAGCCTTGGAAAAATCCGTGTACACGGCGTCCACCTGTTGACCAGTATCGAGCGCATTGAGAACCATATCAGTGAAGGTTAGCAAATTGGTTTCAATATTGCGATTCTTTATGAAGCCATGCTGACAGGAGGAAATATGATGGCTGACAATGCTAGATATTTCATCCGTTACTATTTTTTCCAACAACTTTCCAAATACACAAAGTTTGGATATGGGACGATACTTAGTAATATCTCCTTTATCTCCACCTTTAAAAATTGGCGTAATAAGAGCCTTTTTCCATAAATTAGGAAAACAACCCTCAGCCAATGATTTTTTGAAAAGTATAGTCAAAGGAACACATAATTCCTTTGAGCATTTTCTTATTAAGTACGGATGAATACCATCGGAGCCGGCTCCCTTGTTAATATTTACTGCTTCTAGTAGCATCAGAACAAGTTTTTCTGTAATATTAATAGATGAAATATTCAGTACAGAGTTAGGATGGTCACGCTTGCGTAGGTGGTTTCTCTGGCCGGCATTGTCATTAATGAATACCGAATTAAAATAATCATTGAATAAATTACAGATAGTTTCACCATTGTCGGATGATTTGTCATTATATTTCATTTTATCAGGTATATGGTTATGATTCGATTTAGATTTAATATAAGACCACAAGTAGTTGGGAGACCTACGTATATTGTCCTCTGCGTCAGCAATGTAGGCTACGTAACATTCTTTTTCCAGCTTTTTCTCTCTAGAACGCAATGTCGCAAACTCACTATAATCAGTTGGATTACCATAGGTTTTCCACCTTTTGTGTGTTCTCAATTTTTCTTTAACAACTTTGATTAAAGAGTGGGAGTACCAGGGAGGGTAGTGAGAGTTTGAACGTACAGTTCGTTTGGGGACATAATGTTCAATTAAATTTTCGAGCACAGAATAAATGTAGGCCGTGCAATCATTAGTACTCATATCGTTCAAGACCGACCAGTCGGTATTAGATAAACTTTCTGATATAGATGCGTAATTGCCCAAACCAATTTATTGATATGTTATTAGTAGATATATTTAATACTTACGTATGTCATGTATGTAATATAATATATATATATAGGCTGTAGGGTTTAGTTGTTTTATAGTGGTATTTTTAGATTTTAGGCAGTATTGGTTACCTTAATTATAATTTTTCATTGTTTTTGTTTGTTTATATTACGCCAAATCTGATCCATCGATCGGTAGGACACTGGCTGTCATGCGGACAAGGCAACTTAGTTTGGCAGACAGGGTAACATCCATGCGGATACCTACACTTAGCAGATGTATGCTCGTTCCCTTTCTCTAATTATAATTTAATTTTGTTTGTTTAAGTCTGTTGATTTGTTGAGTGTATGTAAAAAAGATTTTGGTGTGAAAATAAATTATGTTTATGTTTATGTTTATGTTTATAGATCGCACTCCACAGACTAGTGACTACTCAACTATCAACACCGTTTTGTTTTTATTACTATTCCGTATAATAATTATCAGTAACTGTGTATGGTGGTAGTTATATATATATAATGTTTGTTTGTACAGCTGGTTAGTAATCAAGTTATTATTTATAGATCGCACTCCACAGGCTAGTGACTACTCAATTATCAGTAACTGTGTATGGTGGTAGTTATATATATATAATGTTTGTTTGTACAGCTGGTTAGTAATCAAGTTATTATTTATAGATCGCACTCCACAGGCTAGTGACTACTCAACTATCAACACCGTTTTGTTTATATTACTATTCCGTATAATAATTATCAGTAACTGTGTATGGTGGTAGTTATATATATATAATGTTTGTTTGTACAGCTGGTTAGTAATCAAGTTATTATTTATAGATCGCACTCCACAGACTAGTGACTACTCAACTATCAACACCGTTTTGTTTATATTACTATTCCGTATAATAATTATCAGTAACTGTGTATGGTGGTAGTTATATATATATAATGTTTGTTTGTACAGCTGGTTAGTAATCAAGTTATTATTTATAGATCGCACTCCACAGACTAGTGACTACTCAACTATCAACACCGTTTTGTTTTTATTACTATTCCGTATAATAATTATCAGTAACTGTGTATGGTGGTAGTTATATATATATAATGTTTGTTTGTACAGCTGGTTAGTAATCAAGTTATTATTTATAGATCGCACTCCACAGGCTAGTGACTACTCAACTATCAACACCGTTTTGTTTTTATTACTATTCCGTATAATAATTATCAGTAACTGTGTATGGTGGTAGTTATATATATATAATGTTTGTTTGTACAGCTGGTTAGTAATCAAGTTATTATTTATAGATCGCACTCCACAGACTAGTGACTACTCAACTATCAACACCGTTTTGTTTATATTACTATTCCGTATAATAATTATCAGTAACTGTGTATGGTGGTAGTTATATATATATAATGTTTGTTTGTACAGCTGGTTAGTAATCAAGTTATTATTTATAGATCGCACTCCACAGGCTAGTGACTACTCAACTATCAACACCGTTTTGTTTTTATTACTATTCCGTATAATAATTATCAGTAACTGTGTATGGTGGTAGTTATATATATATAATGTTTGTTTGTACAGCTGGTTAGTAATCAAGTTATTATTTATAGATCGCACTCCACAGACTAGTGACTACTCAACTATCAGTAACTGTGTATGGTGGTAGTTATATATATATATAATGTTTGTTTGTACAGCTGGTTAGTAATCAAGTTATTATTTATAGATCGCACTCCACAGACTAGTGACTACTCAACTATCAACACCGTTTTGTTTTTATTACTATTCCGTATAATAATTATCAGTAACTGTGTATGGTGGTAGTTATATATATATAATGTTTGTTTGTACAGCTGGTTAGTAATCAAGTTATTATTTATAGATCGCACGCCACAGGCTAGTGACTACTCAATTATCAGTAACTGTGTATGGTGGTAGTTATATATATATAATGTTTGTTTGTACAGCTGGTTAGTAATCAAGTTATTATTTATAGATCGCACTCCACAGACTAGTGACTACTCAACTATCAACACCGTTTTGTTTTTATTACTATTCCGTATAATAATTATCAGTAACTGTGTATGGTGGTAGTTATATATATATATAATGTTTGTTTGTACAGCTGGTTAGTAATCAAGTTATTATTTATAGATCGCACTCCACAGACTAGTGACTACTCAACTATCAACACCGTTTTGTTTTTATTACTATTCCGTATAATAATTATCAGTAACTGTGTATGGTGGTAGTTATATATATATATAATGTTTGTTTGTACAGCTGGTTAGTAATCAAGTTATTATTTATAGATCGCACTCCACAGACTAGTGACTACTCAACTATCAACACCGTTTTGTTTTTATTACTATTCCGTATAATAATTATCAGTAACTGTGTATGGTGGTAGTTATATATATATATAATGTTTGTTTGTACAGCTGGTTAGTAATCAAGTTATTATTTATAGATCGCACTCCACAGACTAGTGACTACTCAACTATCAACACCGTTTTGTTTATATTACTATTCCGTATAATAATTATCAGTAACTGTGTATGGTGGTAGTTATATATATATAATGTTTGTTTGTACAGCTGGTTAGTAATCAAGTTATTATTTATAGATCGCACGCCACAGGCTAGTGACTACTCAACTATCAACACCGTTTTGTTTTTATTACTATTCCGTATAATAATTATCAGTAACTGTGTATGGTGGTAGTTATATATATATAATGTTTGTTTGTACAGCTGGTTAGTAATCAAGTTATTATTTATAGATCGCACGCCACAGGCTAGTGACTACTCAACTATCAACACCGTTTTGTTTTTATTACTATTCCGTATAATAATTATCAGTAACTGTGTATGGTGGTAGTTATATATATATAATGTTTGTTTGTACAGCTGGTTAGTAATCAAGTTATTATTTATAGATCGCACTCCACAGACTAGTGACTACTCAACTATCAACACCGTTTTGTTTATATTACTATTCCGTGTAATAATTTCATACTATTAAGTGTATATGTACATACCTACACATACATACATAGTTATACATATACTCGCGCCTTTCCCTCGGAGGCTTCGGCAGAGACAACAAATTTCCATTTGCTACGATCCTGAAACACCTCTTTCGCTTTAGTCTATCTAATCTAGTCATATTCTATGCCGGGTGCTTTTGACTTTACCCTTTTGCAGTATCTCGCCAATTTGGTCGGCATTCGGCACGCGACCTTATAGGACGGGCGGCCCGGTCAAAATTTACCTTGCTCTCTCGCACCAACTATTTTATTTGTCAGAATGTTTATACTGTTGATTGGTGCCTGTAATGTTTATATTGTTGATTGGTGCCTGTAATGTTTATATTGTTGATTGGTGCCTGTAATGTTTATACTGTTGATTGGTGCCTGTAATGTTTATATTGTTGATTGGTGCCTGTAATGTTTATACTGTTGATTGGTGACTGTAATGTTTATATTGTTGATTGGTGCCTGTAATGTTTATACTGTTGATTGGTGCCTGTAATGTTTATACTGTTGATTGGTGCCTGTAATGTTTATACTGTTGATTGGTGCCTGTAATGTTTATACTGTTGATTGGTGCCTGTAATGTTTATATTGTTGATTGGTGCCTGTAATGTTTATATTGTTGATTGGTGCCTGTAATGTTTATACTGTTGATTGGTGCCTGTAATGTTTATACTGTTGATTGGTGCCTGTAATGTTTATACTGTTGATTGGTGCCTGTAATGTTTATACTGCTGATTGGTGCCTGTAATGTTTATACTGTTGATTGGTGCCTGTAATGTTTATACTGCTGATTGGTGCCTGTAATGTTTATACTGTTGATTGGTGCCTGTAATGTTTATACTGCTGATTGGTGCCTGTAATGTTTATACTGTTGATTGGTGCCTGTAATGTTTATACTGCTGATTGGTGCCTGTAATGTTTATACTGTTGATTGGTGCCTGTAATGTTTATACTGCTGATTGGTGCCTGTAATGTTTATACTGTTGATTGGTGCCTGTAATGTTTATATTGTTGATTGGTGCCTGTAATGTTTATACTGTTGATTGGTGACTGTAATGTTTATATTGTTGATTGATGCCTGTAATGTTTATACTGTTGATTGGTGCCTGTAATGTTTATACTGTTGATTGGTGCCTGTAATGTTTATACTGTTGATTGGTGCCTGTAATGTTTATACTGTTGATTGGTGCCTGTAATGTTTATATTGTTGATTGGTGCCTGTAATGTTTATATTGTTGATTGGTGCCTGTAATGTTTATACTGTTGATTGGTGCCTGTAATGTTTATACTGTTGATTGGTGCCTGTAATGTTTATACTGTTGATTGGTGCCTGTAATGTTTATACTGCTGATTGGTGCCTGTAATGTTTATACTGTTGATTGGTGCCTGTAATGTTTATACTGTTGATTGGTGCCTGTAATGTTTATACTGCTGATTGGTGCCTGTAATGTTTATACTGTTGATTGGTGCCTGTAATGTTTATACTGTTGATTGGTGCCTGTAATGTTTATACTGTTGATTGGTGCCTGTAATGTTTATACTGCTGATTGGTGCCTGTAATGTTTATACTGTTGATTGGTGCCTGTAATGTTTATACTGTTGATTGGTGCCTGTAATGTTTATACTGTTGATTGGTGCCTGTAATGTTTATACTGTTGATTGGTGCCTGTAATGTTTATACTGTTGATTGGTGCCTGTAATGTTTATACTGTTGATTGGTGCCTGTAATGTTTATACTGTTGATTGGTGCCTGTAATGTTTATACTGCTGATTGGTGCCTGTAATGTTTATACTGTTGATTGGTGCCTGTAATGTTTATACTGTTGATTGGTGCCTGTAATGTTTATACTGTTGATTGGTGCCTGTAATGTTTATACTGTTGATTGGTGCCTGTAATGTTTATACTGTTGATTGGTGCCTGTAATGTTTATACTGTTGATTGGTGCCTGTAATGTTTATACTGTTGATTGGTGCCTGTAATGTTTATACTGCTGATTGGTGCCTGTAATGTTTATACTGTTGATTGGTGCCTGTAATGTTTATACTGTTGATTGGTGCCTGTAATGTTTATACTGTTGATTGGTGCCTGTAATGTTTATACTGTTGATTGGTGCCTGTAATGTTTATACTGTTGATTGGTGCCTGTAATGTTTATATTGTTGATTGGTGCCTGTAATGTTTATACTGTTGATTGGTGACTGTAATGTTTATATTGTTGATTGGTGCCTGTAATGTTTATACTGTTGATTGGTGCCTGTAATGTTTATACTGTTGATTGGTGCCTGTAATGTTTATACTGTTGATTGGTGCCTGTAATGTTTATATTGTTGATTGGTGCCTGTAATGTTTATATTGTTGATTGGTGCCTGTAATGTTTATACTGTTGATTGGTGCCTGTAATGTTTATACTGTTGATTGGTGCCTGTAATGTTTATACTGTTGATTGGTGCCTGTAATGTTTATACTGCTGATTGGTGCCTGTAATGTTTATACTGTTGATTGGTGCCTGTAATGTTTATACTGCTGATTGGTGCCTGTAATGTTTATACTGTTGATTGGTGCCTGTAATGTTTATACTGCTGATTGGTGCCTGTAATGTTTATACTGTTGATTGGTGCCTGTAATGTTTATATTGTTGATTGGTGCCTGTAATGTTTATACTGTTGATTGGTGACTGTAATGTTTATATTGTTGATTGATGCCTGTAATGTTTATACTGTTGATTGGTGCCTGTAATGTTTATACTGTTGATTGGTGCCTGTAATGTTTATACTGTTGATTGGTGCCTGTAATGTTTATACTGTTGATTGGTGCCTGTAATGTTTATACTGTTGATTGGTGCCTGTAATGTTTATACTGTTGATTGGTGCCTGTAATGTTTATACTGTTGATTGGTGCCTGTAATGTTTATACTGTTGATTGGTGCCTGTAATGTTTATACTGTTGATTGGTGCCTGTAATGTTTATACTGCTGATTGGTGCCTGTAATGTTTATACTGTTGATTGGTGCCTGTAATGTTTATACTGTTGATTGGTGCCTGTAATGTTTATACTGTTGATTGGTGCCTGTAATGTTTATACTGTTGATTGGTGCCTGTAATGTTTATACTGTTGATTGGTGCCTGTAATGTTTATACTGTTGATTGGTGCCTGTAATGTTTATACTGTTGATTGGTGCCTGTAATGTTTATACTGTTGATTGGTGCCTGTAATGTTTATACTGCTGATTGGTGCCTGTAATGTTTATACTGTTGATTGGTGCCTGTAATGTTTATACTGTTGATTGGTGCCTGTAATGTTTATACTGTTGATTGGTGCCTGTAATGTTTATACTGTTGATTGGTGCCTGTAATGTTTATACTGTTGATTGGTGCCTGTAATGTTTATACTGTTGATTGGTGCCTGTAATGTTTATACTGTTGATTGGTGCCTGTAATGTTTATACTGTTGATTGGTGCCTGTAATGTTTATACTGTTGATTGGTGCCTGTAATGTTTATACTGTTGATTGGTGCCTGTAATGTTTATACTGTTGATTGGTGCCTGTAATGTTTATACTGCTGATTGGTGCCTGTAATGTTTATACTGTTGATTGGTGCCTGTAATGTTTATACTGTTGATTGGTGCCTGTAATGTTTATACTGTTGATTGGTGCCTGTAATGTTTATACTGTTGATTGGTGCCTGTAATGTTTATACTGTTGATTGGTGCCTGTAATGTTTATACTGTTGATTGGTGCCTGTAATGTTTATACTGTTGATTGGTGCCTGTAATGTTTATACTGTTGATTGGTGCCTGTAATGTTTATACTGTTGATTGGTGCCTGTAATGTTTATACTGTTGATTGGTGCCTGTAATGTTTATACTGTTGATTGGTGCCTGTAATGTTTATACTGTTGATTGGTGCCTGTAATGTTTATACTGTTGATTGGTGCCTGTAATGTTTATACTGCTGATTGGTGCCTGTAATGTTTATACTGTTGATTGGTGCCTGTAATGTTTATACTGTTGATTGGTGCCTGTAATGTTTATACTGTTGATTGGTGCCTGTAATGTTTATACTGTTGATTGGTGCCAGTAATGTTTATACTGTTGATTGGTGCCTGTAATGTTTATACTGTTGATTGGTGCCTGTAATGTTTATACTGTTGATTGGTGCCTGTAATGTTTATACTGCTGATTGGTGCCTGTAATGTTAATACTGTTGATTGGTGCCTGTAATGTTTATACTGTTGATTGGTGCCTGTAATGTTTATACTGTTGATTGGTGCCTGTAATGTTTATACTGTTGATTGGTGCCTGTAATGTTTATACTGCTGATTGGTGCCTGTAATGTTTATACTGTTGATTGGTGCCTGTAATGTTTATACTGTTGATTGGTGCCTGTAATGTTTATACTGCTGATTGGTGCCTGTAATGTTTATACTGTTGATTGGTGCCTGTAATGTTTATACTGTTGATTAGTGCCTGTAATGTTTATACTGCTGATTGGTGCCTGTAATGTTTATACTGTTGATTGGTGCCTGTAATGTTTATACTGCTGATTGGTGCCTGTAATGTTTATACTGTTGATTGGTGCCTGTAATGTTTATACTGTTGATTGGTGCCTGTAATGTTTATACTGTTGATTGGTGCCTGTAATGTTTATACTGTTGATTGGTGCCTGTAATGTTTATACTGCTGATTGGTGCCTGTAATGTTTATACTGTTGATTGGTGCCTGTAATGTTTATACTGTTGATTGGTGCCTGTAATGTTTATACTGTTGATTGGTGCCTGTAATGTTTATACTGTTGATTGGTGCCTGTAATGTTTATACTGTTGATTGGTGCCTGTAATGTTTATACTGTTGATTGGTGCCTGTAATGTTTATACTGTTGATTGGTGCCTGTAATGTTTATACTGTTGATTGGTGCCTGTAATGTTTATACTGTTGATTGGTGCCTGTAATGTTTATACTGTTGATTGGTGCCTGTAATGTTTATACTGCTGATTGGTGCCTGTAATGTTTATACTGTTGATTGGTGCCTGTAATGTTTATACTGTTGATTGGTGCCTGTAATGTTTATACTGTTGATTGGTGCCTGTAATGTTTATACTGTTGATTGGTGCCTGTAATGTTTATACTGTTGATTGGTGCCTGTAATGTTTATACTGTTGATTGGTGCCTGTAATGTTTATACTGTTGATTGGTGCCTGTAATGTTTATACTGTTGATTGGTGCCTGTAATGTTTATACTGTTGATTGGTGCCTGTAATGTTTATACTGTTGATTGGTGCCTGTAATGTTTATACTGTTGATTGGTGCCTGTAATGTTTATACTGTTGATTGGTGCCTGTAATGTTTATACTGTTGATTGGTGCCTGTAATGTTTATACTGTTGATTGGTGCCTGTAATGTTTATACTGCTGATTGGTGCCTGTAATGTTTATACTGTTGATTGGTGCCTGTAATGTTTATACTGTTGATTGGTGCCTGTAATGTTTATACTGTTGATTGGTGCCTGTAATGTTTATACTGCTGATTGGTGCCTGTAATGTTAATACTGTTGATTGGTGCCTGTAATCAATGATACATGATGAACAGATAATCAGTCACCCGATCCCACAATTAATAACTTCCGTGTCACTTAGATATATTGTTTCGTTACTCTACTTTCAGAGATCCTCAGTCGGACGATATTTTGTTTCGTTACTCTACTTTCAGAGATCCTCAGTCGGACGATATTTTGTTTCGTTACTCTACTTTCAGAGATCCTCAGTCGGACGATATTTTGTTTCGTTACTCTACTTTCAGAGATCCTCAGTCGGACGATATTTTGTTTCGTTACTCTACTTTCAGAGATCCTCAGTCGGACGATATTTTGTTTCGTTACTCTACTTTCAGAGATCCTCAGTCGGACGATAAGTGTCCCTGCGGCATTATTCCCGATAGTACAACAATCGGTAGTGGGATCTGTCTGGCTCGACGAGGGCACACCACATGATTACATCGTATCTTTAAAGGTCACTGGGGCACACGTACATATCCTTATCGGAAAGTATTTATATTGAGTACGCTGCGAGGGGATTACCTAAACTTGAGAAAAGATCAAATTGTCACTTGTCCGTGTCCGTGGGTGGTAAGATGTATAATGGCTAATGTGGTAATATAGGTATCATAATTGAAATAGGCGTTATAGGTAATTGTTTTCCTGCTTTGTATGAAAATAAAAACCAAAATCTTCGAAAAAAACAAATCGTAGTTTTCTCGTTTTTTTTTCTTTTAAACAGTAGTTCGTGACGTCTATAGGCTTTCATCGCCAGGAATTATTATTTGCTATGTAGTTATTTATTCTTATTTTTCATATTTTTATGCAAGTTAGTTCTACTGCACCAGAAGCAAGGCCTACAATTTAAAAATAATCAAATTTGGAATCTTTTAATTTTTTCACAAAATGCCCCTGTCAGTATTTAAATACCTACCAATAACTTTTTATTGGGTAAAACGTTTTTTTTTCTTTCTGTTTTTTGATTGGCACTAAATATAATACTTTTTAAGCTTATGGGCACTTGGGTCTCGATACATTTTTGTACACCAGACCTTTAAATGTTGAAAATTTCAATGGTCAAGTTTTATATTTAAAAATTTTTTTCCTGTGAAAACCATTACCGTTTTTTAAAAACAATGAAATAAGTTCAATAGGAAAACTCATAAAAAAAATACCAAGAATAAAAAAAGCAAAATTTGCTTCTGTTTTACAAATGAAATTTAAAAAAAGAACTAAGGGTAGCAAATATTACAAATTACATAAAAGTTTAAAAATTTCAAAAACCATACGACATTCGTTACACCTATGTTGGGTTATACAAAGGTTGGGGCAAAGATATATATGTTTTCTTTTTTTCATTAACCTGAATTCCTGCTGTCTTGTATTTTCTTATCCCTTGGTTAAAGTAGATAAATACACTCGCCTTGATAATGCCGAAATTGTATCGGTGAAACGGTTGGCATATAGTCAACAACAATCACACGTGAATGTTCAAGCCGTATCCCACTAATATTATAAATGCGAAAGTTTGGATGGATGTATGGATGTTTGTTACTCCTTCACGCCGTAACTACCGAACCGATTGGCCTGAAAATTTGCACAAATGTAGTTCTGGACCTGGAATAGCACATAGGCTACTTTTTATCCCATAAATCAGTTCCCATGGGATGGCAATGGGGTGTCAAATTTCTTTAGAAAAGTGATGTTTTGCTCCTTCACGCCCCGTACCTACCAATTGGGCTGAAACTTGGCACAAATGTAGTTCTAGACCTGAAATAGGACATAGGCTACTTTTTATCCCATATATCAGTTCCCATGGGATGGCAATGGGGTGACAAATTTCTTTAGAAAAGTGAAGTGTTTTACACAAGCTCAAGCACAAGCTCCTTTAAATTTGCACAAGCGCAAAGTACAAAAAAATGGTACCAAATAAAAAACAAAACGGTCAAGTGCGAGTCAGACTCGCAATTCGTCCGTAATTCGACAGTTTTGCGAATAGAAAATTTAATTTTGACATTTTTGGAACTTTAACGGTGAGATTCCGTTGTCCATCCATCCGTATGTCACAGCCTCATAACTTTAGCACTGTTAAAGACAAAGACTTAGAATTTTGCACAAAAGAGGAAAAACTTCCTAAAACCACAATATGGGTATCAAATTATAAGTATTAAGGAGCTGATTATAAAATTATATAATTTGGCTATATTAACTTGCACCTTTTTCAAGAAATCGTCGAAATACCACAAAAAAAAATGTATGTACCCACCCCGATTATCCCACTATCCCACTTGTTAAGAATAAAATGTATATTTTTAGAACGCATCAGTCGAGTGTTCGGTCAACGATGTTGTTTTTTGTGTGTGGTAACACTGCTTCCCACTTGGAGCTGTCAAAAGACGAGGGACGTCGACATTTGGTATAGATCGCGGTCGATTTTATAAAATGTGTTATATTAAGGGCTTAATATAGGGGAAATCGATGTGGACATCGTAAAAAACATTATTGGGTCAAGGTCTGACGATATTTTGGCGTGAAGGCCACTTTTAGTGAATTTCCTGTGTGTGTGACATAACCTGTGTCCACGCGGCTTCCGACAAGTGGACTTGTTAATTACTATTTCTTCTGGGTTTGGATGCATCCAGGTGTAGGTGGGTGTGTTTAGATTCATCGTGGAAGGTGAACAACGTGTCACGGCACCGGCACGCCTTGGAGTCTACGTGCGCAGTGGAATTCGTGCGAGGACTAGCTGATGAGGTCATCATCCAATTGTCTGGTAGGACATTTTGTATTATATTTTGTAGAATATAAGATATTTGTAGACTATGAATCTGGGACAGCTTATGGGCCCCTGTTCCAGCTGCTAATATCGCCTTTTAACATACAATTAGTGGTATCTGAGCGTGGTTATGGAACCCTCGCACTAGTGACGCCGATGTCCGTCACTAGTCAGAAACATTACCACTCCCTTTTCAAACACCACTAATCCCACTAATATCCCACTATCCCACTAATATTATAAATGCGAAAGTTTGGATGGATGTATGGATGTTTGTTACTCCTTCACGCCGTAACTACCGAACCGATTGGTCTGAAAATTTGCACAAATATAGTTCTGGACCTGGAATAGCACATAGGCTACTTTTTATCCCATATATCAGTTCCCATGGGATGGCAATGGGGTGACAAATTTCTTTAGAAAAGTGAAGTGTTTTACACAAGCTCAAGCACAAGCTCCTTTAAATTTGCACAAGCGCAAAGTACAAAAAAATGGTACCAAATAAAAAGAAAAACGGTCAAGTGCGAGTCAGACTCGCAAGTCGTCCGTAATTCGACAGTTTTGCGAATAGAAAATTTAATTTGGACATTTTTGGAACTTTAACGGTGAGATTCCGTTGTCCATCCATCCGTATGTCACAGCCTCATAACTTTAGCACTGTTAAAGACAAAGACTTAGAATTTTGCACAAAAGAGGAAAAAAAATTATTCCTAAAACCACAATATGGGTATCAAATTATAAGTATTAAGGAGCTGATTATAAAATTATATAATTTGGCTATATTCACTTGCACCTTTTTCAAGAAATCGTTGAAATACCACAAAAAAAATGTACCCACCCTTAAAAAGTCGATTGTAAAAATATATAGTTTTGATAATTTACTTGCATCTATTTCGATAAATCCTCAGAAAACCACAAAAAATGTATGTCCCTTCCCTTATCTCCAAAACTGGTGAACCGAAAAATGTAAAAAAAAAAAACCTCGGCAATAAGTGCTTACGTAGATTACAGAAAAAAAAATTGAGAAATTCACGAAAAAAAAGACCAAATAAAATTTTCTGTTCCCAAAACTGTCGAATTACGAAACCTAGGTACGCGAGTCTGATTCGCACTTGACCGGTTTTTCGTCAAATATAACAGGAATAATTAGCGTACTTACGGCTACAATCTACTACGCGGACTCAATGCGGAACTTATTGAAAATCATTTTTGAATTAGTAAACGTGCGACAACAAATTTTATAAGCAATCGTGCTTTTTCCGTTCAGAAACGCTGATACG
This sequence comes from Ypsolopha sequella, assembly GCA_934047225.1. Classification (NCBI taxonomy): domain Eukaryota; kingdom Metazoa; phylum Arthropoda; class Insecta; order Lepidoptera; family Ypsolophidae; genus Ypsolopha; species Ypsolopha sequella. The sequence continues at coordinate 748,859 of OW204002.1, read as the reverse complement.
CCTTCGACCTCGCTAAAGACACTTTATCTGGGGATAAAATATCTAGCCATCCATCAGCCTGTGTTCGTTTACTGCTGGAAATAGGCCTTTCTAAAATTTTGCCATTCTTGGCGCTCCTCCGTCATGCTCATCCAGCCGCTACCCGCTAAGTCCGCCGGGCCAGCAGGCACGAGGTCGGTCTAGGCTACGCTTTGCTGCACGTGGTGTCCATTCTAGGCCTTTTGGCTCCAACGGCAATCACGTCGGCGACAAATATGGGCCTACCCAATGCCACTTCAACTTACTGATTCGGCAGATGTCGATGACTTTCCGCAGTGCTTAAAGGCAAAAGTATTTAACTGATAAGTTATCTCTTACTAAGGGCTTGATCCACCGACTTAAGGTCGCTTAAGGAGCTATGGAGCGAGCTTTGCGTGGGATATCTCTAATGAATAAAATCAAATCAAATAAAAGTAAAAAATAATTTCGTTCGGAAACGCGGCTCGGCCTACGGCCTGAACAAAACCACTTTAGCAAAGGACATTTCAAAGAACAAAAAATAGTTTCGTTTGGAAAAGCGGCTCGAACTTCGGCCTCGCCAAAGACCACCAAAGATACTTTACAAATTATAATGACATTTTTCAGGGTATTCGGAAAATCATTCCATAAGGACAAGAATATTTTTCGAAATACAGTTGCTTTGAAGTTATAGAGCTAAAATTTTGCTTCTGTTACTAGGGTTGGGTTTAAGGATTTAATATATTTAAGAAAAAAATATTGTGTTTCAAAGTGTTAACACACTAACCGAAGTTTAATTCAGAGAAAACAATTATAATTTCGTTCAGAATTTACCTAAATTTTCAATTATGAATTTACAAATTTTACCTGGGAATCAAATAAGTGATCGAGAAATTATTTCGTGAGGAAACGTAGCTCGGCCTTCGGCCTCGTCAAAGCCTGAGAATCAAACAAGAGATCAAGAAATAATTTTAAACTACAAAAAACTAAATCCACGCGGGTGAAGCCGCGGGCAAAATCTAGTGTAATAATAATTTAGATATAAGTCATTTGCATAGTATAAGTTTTTTGTAAAAAAAAAAGATCTTACTAAGTTTCTTGCCCTTCTTCTTTGCAAGACTAATCGAATGGGCGGAGGTAGATATGTATTTATATATGTAACCTATTAGTATGAAGTATATAGGATGGGATTTGGTCGGCCGCCTGGATTCGTGCTGGGGTCTCGGTTGGTGATCATTGAACCTGTTCCTGGTCCCTGGCCGTGTCTCCGGTATGGGTTCGGGCGGTTGATTGGATTTAACCTTGTATAATAAATCTTTTACCCATTTTACCTATCATTTTAATCGTATATAACGAAAATAAAAAACAAAAGAACATCAGCGTTTTTGGTAGCAGTTCTTAATATGGTGGCCAAGAGCTTATGTACAGCTAAAAACAAGTGCCGCTATTGGATTTTTAAATTTTCTTTAATGAGAACTACTAACAAAAACGCTGATGTTCCTTTGTTTTTTATTTTCCTGAAGAATGCCACTTTAATATTTAGTGGCCAGTTATGAATAAAAAAGTAAGCCAAAACTTTTATTCCACTTTGAAATCTTATTCCCCTAATTGTTTTGAGCAGTATATATACTACATAATTATATGTATACCTAATATACTAATAATAAACTATGTGGTGACTAAGTAGTGTCCGTACATTGAACATTTTAAATGAAATGTGTTATTGGTATTGTACTGAGGCCAAAACTACAATTTAAGAGTTATTGTCTGTCTGTCTGTTCCGTTTTAACTCGAGAACCACTCAACAGATTTGGATGCGGTTTTCTTTATTATCATCGTAGTTAACATGGTCCCAGAAGAAATAGTAGTACTGGTCAACAGGCTATAAAATAATGGCCAAGCCGAAAACGGGGCAAAGATTCAATAAACGCGGGCGATAGGCTAGTCAGTAATGAAACAAATGCACCGGTTCTCGTCTGACATCGTGAAGCTACAACTTGAACATTAGAGGTACACACTATGACAGTATTATGTACACTTGATTACCGAATAGTTCTGTAATTAAATTGTGCATTCATTTAGTAACGGAACGTACTTATCAACAGTGACGTCACTCCCGCGGTACGCAGCGTGCGTCGCGGACCTCGAATGCTTTTCGTTGGTAACTAAACTTGGTAAAACAAACAATTGGCTTCCGCATATTTTTACATATAATACGATATGTACTAGCTGCCGGCCTATCTACTGAAACATAACAAAGTAAAACCCTGCCGCCCCCCGCACCGGTCCGTCAGTGCCGAGTCGATTTCATCATGTAGGCGTTTAAAACCACCTACAAAATATAGTAAATAAATTTATGGAAATAAAAAAACATTTTTTATATGTATTTTTCGTTCTTAGTATCGTGAACATAACCTACCTACCCTGTGACGGAAGTTGCTGACTAATGCAAGTATATATATTTCGCAGAGAAATGAGGAAATCAGAGATACCACGAAATCCCGGAAGATGTTGAATATTGAAATCGATTACCTCTTGTTACTGAAACCGTTTACCTAAACTAAATCCCGGAAGATGTTGAATATTGAAATCGATTACCTCTTCTTGCTGAAACCGTTTACCTAAACTAAATCCCGGAAGATGTTGAATATTGAAATCGATTACCTCTTGTTACTGAAACCGTTTACCTAAACTAAATCCCGGAAGATGTTGAATATTGAGATCGATTACCTCTTGTTACTGAAACCGTTTACCTAAACTAAATCCCGGAAGATGTTGAATATTGAAATCGATTACCTCTTCTTGCTGAAACCGTTTACCTAAACTAAATCCCGGAAGATGTTGAATATTGAAATCGATTACCTCTTCTTACTGAAACCGTTTACCTAAACTAAATCCCGGAAGATGTTGAATATTGAAATCGATTACCTCTTCTTGCTAAAACCGTTTACCTAAACTAAATCCCGGAAGATGTTGAATATTGAAATCGATTACCTCTTCTTACTGAAACCGTTTACCTAAACTAAATCCCGGAAGATGTTGAATATTGAAATCGATTACCTCTTCTTGCTGAAACCGTTTACCTAAACTAAATCCCGGAAGATGTTGAATATTGAAATCGATTACCTCTTGTTACTGAAACCGTTTACCTAAACTAAATCCCGGAAGATGTTGAATATTGAAATCGATTACCTCTTCTTACTGAAACCGTTTACCTAAACTAAATCCCGGAAGATGTTGAATATTGAAATCGATTACCTCTTCTTGCTGAAACCGTTTACCTAAACTAAATCCCGGAAGATGTTGAATATTGAAATCGATTACCTCTTGTTACTGAAACCGTTTACCTAAACTAAATCCCGGAAGATGTTGAATATTGAGATCGATTACCTCTTGTTACTGAAACCGTTTACCTAAACTAAATCCCGGAAGATGTTGAATATTGAAATCGATTACCTCTTCTTGCTGAAACCGTTTACCTAAACTAAATCCCGGAAGATGTTGAATATTGAAATCGATTACCTCTTGTTACTGAAACCGTTTACCTAAACTAAATCCCGGAAGATGTTGAATATTGAAATCGATTACCTCTTCTTGCTGAAACCGTTTACCTAAACTAAATCCCGGAAGATGTTGAATATTGAAATCGATTACCTCTTCTTGCTGAAACCGTTTACCTAAACTAAATCCCGGAAGATGTTGAATATTGAGATCGATTACCTCTTCTTACTGAAACCGTTTACCTAAACTAAATCCCGGAAGATGTTGAATATTGAAATCGATTACCTCTTGTTACTGAAACCGTTTACCTAAACTGAATCTAGTAAGAAGTCGAAATGAACATGATTTTGATCGTTTCCAGAATAATTTTGTTTTTACTCAGCTTAAACATAAAATTATAATAATTTAAAATATAAAAGTCGTTATTACATAATTTAATATTACCAAATCTTCAAACCGTTTCAGTATTTGGTGCATCGTTACTATTGTCCACACAAATAACCCGGTTCTCGGTCCCGAACGCACAACTTATCATTGTTTTTCTTCTCAATATAAGTCAATACACATAACAAGACAGTAGAACCGGTGTGTCTGTACAAAGTGATAAAAATAGAAAGGGGGGTGACTAAAAACCATTAGTATAATAGAACACAAATCAGCGATTGTTACAATTATTTTCTGTCTGTCTGTTTGGTCGCGCACACCTACGATTCGGAGGCTCCGAAACCAGTGATCGGATTTTTATATAGGCTTTAGAACAAAAATGTTGTACAATATTAAAGAACATATCACGCGATACGATATGTTCAACTATTGTAGTTATGTCAACTACTCATGTCCTGCATAAAGATACATTTATGAAGCATTTACTCTACGTTTATCCCAAAATGTTTACAAAATAAATGTCCACCCGAGCGAAGCCGGGGCGGGCCGCTCGTCATATAGTATTGCTACATAAATTAATTAAACCTTTAATTTAGTTCATGTACATTTATTATTTTATTACATATATTTTTACAAGATTAAAATTAACTCTTACCTACCTATACATACTCGTATATGCAACAACATTTTACGGTGGAATTTAAATTGTCGTCAAGAAAACTTGTATAAATTACATTTGTCATCAACTTGTATCCTCTAAATAAAGTTAATTTCTAGTTGAAGATGATACAGTTTTCAATTAAGAATGGTCGTCATGCATCAATATTTATCGTCTATTAAATAAACAACTTACACGTAATACATTTCAATGTATTTAATAAATATTCATAGTGATGTTCAGAGGATAGCCGTGGTCTTATGCCACCTACCCTAAAAAACAATACATTCTAACTGTAGTAAGCGATCATAAGCTTTAGGGCAAAGTGGCATAAGATCACGGCGATCCTCTGAACATCACTATGAATATTTATTAAATACATTAAAATGTATTACGTGTAAGTTATTTATTTAATAGACGATAAATATTAATTCGTTTGTACATAACAATTTCAGATGAGAATATTTTCTTGTTTCATATTTTTTAGAGTGTGATATTACAGTAGTCAGGTTTTAGTTTTTGAACTCATATTTTATTGGTTATTATTAATCTAGATAACATTTTCGATGTTTGACTCGTATTAATTTTTTGATTACAATAAAAGCATATTCGGCTATATTTTTAGGTAAAAACCGTTAAATTTACGTATTTTAGGGGTTTGTTGTTAAGATATTACTCAACGGTTTTTAGTTCGAGTTAAACATAGATCTAGATAATGTTAAGAGACTCGGCCTAAAATATTATAATAACATTCCACGGACAGACACCCTACAATGTGGCGATAGCGTTTTTATGGAGGTTTGCGCGTAACGACGCCTCGCAATTTAATTATACAGTTAAAAGGGAAAACCTATTGTAATAAATACTTACCTTTTTATTTGATACTTGACAATATAATGAATATTAATTAAGGAAGTCGAGCGAAAACGCGGAACGGCCGTGCCATCCTTTTCTAGAATTTATATTGTTTGGTGACATTTTGTTGACAAGTCTATCCCACTAAAACGGCGATAGCTAAAATCATATACCCATGTTTATATATGACGATTCATACGATTAAGGGTGCACCGAATCGTAACCCTTTCATCTCTAGTTACAAGCTCGAACTACTCGAGCTCGATTCGACAAACCTACGAAAGTTAGTGAGGCGGACTGGAGATCTATCACATCCACTTCAATAGCGTTGTCCTTGTCCTCCTCAACCTTACGAGCCAGAATATGCAGGAGCATGTACTGTAGACAATAACATAGGTATACAGTGCAGGTAGACTCACGTAGTCGAAGCGGTCCTTGCAGAGTTGAGCCAGCAGTTGCAGGAAACCGAGCACGGTGAACCACGAGCACCACAGCAGCACCTCGTCCATGTACTGCAGACAACATCAGACATTACACGCGAGAAGAATGAAGCATCGAAACCCAATCCAAAGGTCTTGTCAGACCTTACTTTGGCTTACTTTGTCAGAGAATAAGTTTAAACTGTATATTAAGCAGGGTCTACTAAAAAAGGCATATTATAAAATAAATTTATATTTGGATGATGGTTTTTTTATTTTTTTATATTATTTATCTAATTATCATGTTTTGTACATATTTTTGTCTTATAAAAAAGAAAATCACGTAAACCCTTAGGGGGTTTAAATGTGATTTCTGAGCCACTTCTTAGTGGTACAGTACATAACAAAAAATACAAGTAAATAATAAAAAAAAGACATTTAACTGACATAATTAATTACTTCAAGACAATAGATGTCTCTTCATGATTTTTCTTACTTTTTTAGGTTTGACATCTATGTCTTGCAACACTACCTGGTATACTATTTAAGATTTCAGGTAGCATGTAGTTCCAAGTGCGCTTTCCATAAATATTGTTGCATTTGGGCAGAACATAAGGAGGTAGATAAGAAAGGTTACGAAAATGTTGCGGCCGCGTTCGCTTTTGAAGACAGTTGACATTATTATATTCTTCACACACAACAGCTAGTTTAATCTTATTGAATACATCAATTACTCTGCAATATTTAAATAATCCTTTCTCATCTTCTCTGAAACGGTTTCTTATGTTGATAGGTACAATGTTTTTTAAGATACTTCGTTGAAGTTTATACATTTTTTCAATATAGGTTTTATAAGTACGGCCGTAACTACTTAGTCCATAACTAATAATAGAATCCGCCATAGACATATACAGTAATCTCACTGTAGAAAAGGGTAATTTATATTTCAATATTACTAATTTAGCTAGAATAGCTCGTAGTTTTTTACTTATACGTTCTATATGCGGTCCCCATGTAAAATTTTTGTCAATGATTAGTCCTAAGTATGTATGTTTGTCGACTGATTCAAGTGACTCACATTTACATTTTATTGTTATTCATATGCATACATAGGTGATCGTGGGCAACGATGCGTGGTATAAAAGGTGAAGCATGGTGTTACAGTGATAGTGATATTTGTCATGATAGTAATTTCCTAACTTATGAATCCTCTGAGGAGTTAAAATTTATTAAAAGGAAATAGACTATATGAGACAGGTAGACAAAGATAACATTTATTTTTTTCATTACCCTAAATTCCTACTATCTAGTATTTTCTTATCCCTTAGCTAAAGTAGATATGTATAAGTAATTTGTATAGTATAAGTTTTAGTATGTAACTGATATGTAAAAAAAAGGGAATATGCTAAAAATAGGACATGACCTTGCTAAGTTTCTTGCCCTACTTCTTAGCAAGACTAATCGAATGAGTGGAGGTAGGCATGTGTTTATAAATATATGTAGTTTACGTATACAGAGTAGATTCGTGCTGTGGGCTCGGTTGGTGATCATTGAACCTTGTTCCTGGTCCCTGGCCGGGCCTCCGGTGTGGGTTCGGGTGGTTTATTGGATTTCACCTTGTATAATTATACATTTTAACTATCATTTTAATCGTATATATTGGTACATAAATTAAATAAACCTTTAATTTAGTTCATGTACATTTATTATTTTTCAATGCAAGTGCTCGTAAAGGCCCGCTTTTTATACATCAAAACCGAACAGAAAGTCGATTATTTTGCCCTAGGGCTTGATTACTATTTTTTTTTATTTATTTACAACGGTTGGCTAACCTGCAGCCTTTCCTGTGTACCATAAATGTCATACTTTTTTTTCCGCTGTTTAACGGCTTTGGATACAGTCCTTTTGAGCCAATCATAATTGAAAGTTCACAAGATTGCAGATAGAGGATCTAAATGTATACCTGCACGTTGACGACGCCGAATACGAAGATGAACTTGTAGAAGACGTAGTTCCAGAACTTGTCCTTGACGCGCTGCGCCTCCGACACGCGCAGCTTGCCGAACACCAGCCGCTGTATGGCCACGCCCACCAGCGCCAGCGCGCAGTACGACATGTTGATCACGGTCTGCAACCAAAACACGAACACGTCAGCTGCTAACTCTATGTTCGTTTACAACTAAGTACCTTAGTCGCTTACAACTGATATGGGTAAATAAATTATTTTTGCCAAATTTCATGACGTTCCGATTAACGATACTTGAATTATCGTCGGACAAGCATTCATACATACATACATACAAACGTCGGATTATTCAAGTAGAATGTAAGAACTTCGCTCACTCGGTCAATAAATATAAGGTTTACTTGAATTTAATAAAATAACACTTGAATAAATGAAAAATATAAGAATAAATAACAATATAATGCAATAAATAATGTACAAATACGTTAACAACAAGTTTACAACTTCGATTAGTTTTGCTATGAAGAAGGGTAAGCAAGGTCATGTCTTTTGTCTTATTGAAACAAGTCAAGCAAAGCGCTGCAGAGCCATATTATATTGAGCCCATGGCTAGTTCTTCAATATTATTAACGTATGTCATTATGTACGAAGAGACCAGTTTACTGTCCAATTACGACCGCACCGCCCTGGGGACGAGGGTAATCTCCTGTGGAGGCAGTAACTTCAAAAGTTGGCTAATTTTACGTTCCAATCCACACTCTCGTCAGTCCAACAGTCCCGACACCACAAAATGCCGAAATTGTATTGTATAGGAACGTATTGAATTTGAGTATATTATGAGTATATATGTTTTATAGCGACATCCATCACTTGGGACACTCGATTACTCGCTTAAGATAAAAAAAATATGAGCAATTAATAATTATGTATTTACATAAAAATCAGCAAGTATGTAACTTAAATAATTTGGGCAAGTGCGAGTCGGACTCACGCACAAAGGGTTCCGTACCACCATACAATACGGGTACGGAACTCTAAATAACAATATAGGTGTCATAACTACATTAATAACAGACATCATGACGCTACGTAGTAATACTGTATATTCTCTGACGTAACCAACTCAGTTGTGGGCGTGGCCAAATATCACGCTGTTTCATTTCGCTATAAGGTGCACGCTCCATGAAACTTGCGAGGACAATACAATCGTGCCGATTTTGTCGCGGGCCCAAAATTGAAAACTTATTTCAGGAGAAACCTGATTTTAGCAAGAAGTTTTTAAACATTATTTTTGGTTACTATCATTCTAGGTTTCGATTGTTTGGATTTTCGATGTTTGACTCGTATTTATTAATGTTTTGATTTTATCTGAAACAATAAAAGCACATTCGGCTACACTTTTAGTAAAAAACCGTTAAATTTAAGTATTTTAGGGGTTTGTTTGTTGCTAAGATATTACTCGAATTTTATCAATTTGATATAGATAGATACAGAAGAGTAATAGAACACAAACCAGCGATTTTCATCTGTCTATTTGTTGACGCACATCTCCGAAACGAATAAACGGATTTGGATGCGTTTTTTTTTATCATAATCGTAGTGAACCTGTTCAACATATAGGCTATAGGGGATGTTAATAAAATAACGCCCAAGCCGAAAACGGGGCAGAGTTGAATAAACGCGGGTGGGGTCGTGGGCAAGGCACATAACTACTATAGTACCTTACACACAGTCAGTAATTGTGCTAGTTTAGTTTATAAAGTTCTTCGTAGCGTCGCGGAAGCCGGGAGTATCTAGAGCATTGGGCCTCGAGTCGTGGGCACGTTCTCCGTCCTCGCATGCTCGTGTTTCGGCCTCGCTAGCTTTGTTTGTGATATTGTCAGTTTGTATATTCAATTGAGAGCGTTTATTATATTTTGTTTTTGAAAAAAATAATGTCATTTGTTTATTTGAAATGAAATGCGATGCAATCACAAAAGAGTTCATAAAAATTTGATTCATTTCAGCTCGACAGACCTTAATGAAAAATATAGCAACCTGTAAAATTCGCAAAAATATGCGTTCTTGTTGTTGAGTCACGAGTATGTAGTGTAGTGTAGGTCATCAAACGGCATTTGTCCTTCAGGGACACACGGATACCGTTCGTCGATGCGGAATGTATCAGTTGATCGTTACTTGTTATCTAAATATTGACTCACGTCACGATCAAGTGCTCCTAAATCATCCATGACGCGGACTGACACGTTTCCACCAAATGTAGACGAACAGCAGTCGCATAGAAGCCTTGCCGGGTGGTGTAACCATAGTAAAACTGGTGTAACTGACCAACCACTGGTTACTGACCTAACTGAGATACAACCACTGGTTACTGACCTAACTCAGATACAACCACTGGTTACTGACCTAGCTGAGATACAACAACTGGTTACTGACCTAACTGATATACAACCATTGGTTACTGACCTAACTGATATACAACCACTGGTTACTGACCTAACTGAGATACAACCACTTGTTACTGCAAATAGAACCGACGCAGCTGGACAGTTAGATTAATTTAAACTTTCCACTATTGATAGCTTCGATAAATATTATGCTTCGGGCGTGGCTTGTCACTACCCTGATGTCACCTAGCGACTCGTTGTGTCCTAGCATGTCATGTAGCACCCGTACCGTGAGCGGCTAATGTTCACTATTTGGGTACGGTTGTAGTAGTGGGTGCACACCGTAGACAGAGTGATTCACATCTGTGTGCGTGAGTTAGAATTAAGATTCTTCAGCACAGCGCGCACACACCCACCACTTGTACGTAACCTCAGGAGCGCTAGAGCGCTTTCTGTACACGTCACTACTAAGTTAGCATGCATTTTAGAATGTAGTGAATCTGTTACAAAGTGTGTAACAGGAAATTTTCCAATACCTGTTATAATTGATGGTATTTGTAATGTTAATTATTTACATAATTTTGTCCCTATTGACACGGTTAGTACAAGTACTAACAAAATTGTAAAATAGTATTTTTCATTACGAGTGCGGAAAGCCTGTCATTGCAAAGAGTTCCGACAAATGTCTACCCGAGCCGAGGCGCAGCCGAAGGTGAGGGTTGACAGTCGGAACAAGTTGCAATGACGGTTCCGCACGTGTACTGAACAACTATTTTTAATACAGTTGCGAAAAAATTAAGCAATTTAATAAAATAATAAAAACACAATAAACTCAACTAACTAATACTCCACGCAATAAATTCTTCGTACGTAGATATGTAGCGACTTTTTGACTGTTCCGGTATATGTTCTCCGAAGCATTTTGTGGAATTATACTGAGTTCCGGTGGTGTTAATTCAAATAAAATATCGTCGAAATTTCTCATTTTGTGCAACAAACAACTAAACCCGCTAAGAAAATTTTTGGAAAATGGCGCCAACCGTAAAAGAATATAAGCAGAGATTTTTTTTGTTTTCTTCACCCATTCTGGGTAGGCAAAGGGAACTTTGCCCATACAGCCAAGTCTTCAGTAGAATTTTTTTATTGATATGAAATGAAAATGAAATTTAATGAGATGAAATGAAATGAAACCTAACCTAACTCATTGAATCAAATCATTAAATCTGATATTGAAACAAATTAGTACCTTCTTTTTAGAAATATTTGCATGAATCATAAAAACTTCTATGATTTTTTTTTTGTAAAAACTTCGTGGTTGTTTTTTTCTTTTTAATAGACATTATTTTGACAGTTGGGAAAGAGAACGCACGAGTTCGGAAAAGGTAAAGAAAAAGCTCGAGTATGTAATAGCCCACATCCCGAACGCTATATGTCCCTGCAATACGCCACTTTTTGAGCAACTGTATTAAAAAATTCTTTTTAGAATTGAAGACAACGGGAGGGCTGCCTGTATTAAAGGTGGTACATCAAAATATACAAGGCGGCTTTCTCGGCAAAATACTTTCAATCGAGTTGTTCTTAGAGGAATCAAAAACAGATATTTTGTGTGTAACCGAACACCATCTACATGAACATAATATGCAGTTTAATGTGAATAATTTTAGTGTTCTTAGCTGCTACAATAGATTAAAAATACAAAAAGGTGGATCCATGATTCTTGTAAAAAATAATATAAAAGCAAAGGAAAGAAAAGACATAGTAAAACTTTCTGTAGAACATCAAATTGAATTAGCTTGCATAGAAATGAGTACATATATTATTCTCTGTGTTTACCGACCCTCAGGACAAGATTACAACATTTTTGAAAAAGCAATGGAAGAGGTTTTAAAATTATTATTTGATTCCAAGAAAAAAGTTATTATATGTGGAGATTTTAACGTAGATTTACTAGAAAAATCGATTATGCGCTCAAAATTAATACATTTATTCAAATCATTTAATTTGTCTAATGTGTTCTTAGAACCTACTCGAATTACTCGGGATACTGCGTCATGCCTCGACAATATATTCTGTGATTGCGAATATTCAGACAATAAAGTAATCAACCGCTTGCAGTCCGATCACAGTGGCCAAACTATAACCATTAAACAAAGCGTAAATCAATTGCCCAAAAAAGCTTTTTGCAGGCCTATTACAACTCACAAAGTAGATTGTTTCAAAGCAAACCTAGAAGTTAAATTAGCACATTTTAATCTTCTCCAAGACGATCCAAACGCTCTCTTTACAGACCTTTTCAACATAGTCTCCAAAGAGTTCGAAAATACGTTTAAGATGCAAAAACTTTCTAACAAAAGTAAAATCACCTTCAGTGACTGGGCGACTCCAGGTATTTACAAAAGCAGAAATCATTTATACGAATTATACGACAAAAAGTCCTACAATAATAATGTTAAATTTACTGAATTCATGAAAAATTACTCACGCATCTTTAAATTGGTGTGTTTAAAAGCAAAAAGTATCTACTTGAATAAAAAACTTAAAAGGTCCGATAACAAAGTAAAAACAGTATGGAACATCATAAATACTGAAACTGGGAAAAGTAAGAAACGTGATAACGAGCTTAAGTTAAGTATTAACAATGAAGTCGTTACGGGAGATAAAGAGGTTGCGAATGCCTTTGAACAATTCTTTACTGAAATTCCTTCCTTAACAACTAAAGATTTAAATTCAAGCCCTGGGCTTGCGCAGGATCTTTTAATAGATAACGTACCGCAGTGTCTTTCTGTATTTGCTTTTAAACATATTAATTCATTAACTGTAATTAAAGCATTTAAATCGCTTAACTTGAAAAAAACCGAGGACTTATGGGGCTTATCTGTGAAAGTTATAAGTTCTGTTATTGATTTAATAGCTCCTTATTTGGCATTAATTTTTAATAAATGTGTAGATGATGGTGTCTTTCCTGACTTAATGAAGTTTAGTAAATTGATCCCCCTTTTTAAATCAGGCGACAACGGTGACCCATCAAACTATAGACCTGTGTCAGTTTTACCGGTTTTGAGTAAGGTTTTTGAAAAAATTGTTTTTAATCAATTGTTATTTCATTTTAATTTAAATAAATTGCTTCACTGTGAACAGTATGGATTCACTAGAGGGAGGTCAACCACAGATGCAGGAGTTGCTTTAGTTAAGCATATTTTTGATGCTTGGGAAGAAAAGCAGGATGCATTTGGTGTATTTTGTGACCTCTCGAAAGCCTTCGATTGCGTTAATCATGAAACACTCTTATGTAAATTAGATCACTACGGAGTGAGGGGCAAATCTTTGGCGTTAATGAAGTCGTATCTTAGTGATCGTATTCAAAAGGTAGACATTAATGGGGTAAAATCATGTGGAGCATTGGTTAAAATGGGTGTCCCGCAGGGTTCCATATTGGGGCCCTTGCTGTTTTTAATTTACATAAATGACCTTCCCTATTTAATTAAAGACTTAACTAAGATAGTACTATTCGCAGACGACACGTCACTTATTTTTAAAGTTAATAGACGTAAAGATATCCTTGACGACGCGAATACAACTTTATCACTAGTGCTTGATTGGTTTACTGTAAATAATTTAGTTTTAAACGCAAAAAAGACGAAATGTATAAAATTCACGTTACCAAATGTAATTCAAGTGGATTGTAATTTGCTTTTGCAGGGGTCCAAGCTGGAGTTAGTTAACGAAACTAAGTTTTTGGGCATTACGGTAGACTCTCGTCTTCAGTGGGGTCCCCACATAGAAGCCCTATGTGGTAGACTTAGTTCGGCCGCATACGCTGTTAGACGCATAAGGCAAATTACTGATGTAGATACTGCTAGACTAGTCTATTTTAGTTACTTTCACAGCATTTTGTCATACGGCATGCTGTTATGGGGTAGAGCCGCGGATACAGACGCAGTCTTTGTTTTGCAGAAGAGAGCAATTCGGGCTATTTATAATATGAAGCACCGGGATTCATTAAGAGAAAAGTTCAAAGAAATTAATATATTAACTGTTCCTTGTGAATATATTTACCAAGTCCTTAGATATGTCAGAAAAAATGTTGAGTCTCTCCCAAGGCTTGGTGAGCAACATTGTAAGGAAACCAGAAATAAGTATAAACTGGCTTTTCCAAAAATCAGACTCGCCAAAGTGAGTACCTCTTTCGTAGGACATGGTATAAGATTTTACAATAAACTTCCAAAGGAGGTCCTTACTTTGTCAGAGAATAAGTTTAAACAGTATATTAAGCAGGGCCTACTGAAAAAGGCATATTATAAAATAAATGAATATTTGGATGATGGTGAAGCATGGTGTTATAGTGATACTGATTTTAATGAAAGTAGGTAATAATTTAATTAATTAATATAATTTCCTAACTTTTGATTCCTCTTAAGAGTTAACATTAATTAATTACAGACTGTAAAAGGAAATAGACTATATGAGACAGGTAGGCAAAGATATATATGTTTTTCTTTTTTCATTAACCTGAATTCCTGCTGTCTTGTATTTTCTTATCCCTTGGTTAAAGTAGATATAAGTAATTTGATGTATAGTATAAGTTTATGTTAAAAAAAAAAGACATGATCTTGCCAAGTTTCTTGCCCGTTCTTCTTAGCAAGACTAATCGAATGGGCGGAGGTAGGCATGTATTTATATATGTAACCTATTACTATGTAGTATATAGGATGGGATTTGGTCGGCGGCCTGGATTCGTGCTGGGGGCTCGGTTGGTGATCATTGAACCTGTTCCTGGTCCCTGGCCGGGTCTCCGGTATGGGTTCGGGCGGTTGATTGGATTTCATCTTGTATAATAATATTTTACCTATAATTTTAATCGTATATATATTGCTACATAAATTAAAAAAAAAACATTTAATCTAAGTAGTTCATGTACATTTATTATTTTATTACATATATTTTTATAAGATTAAAATTTGACTTGTGAAACGTGTATTATATATACCTACTTTGCAAAATAAACTTTTTGAATTTTGAATTTGAATTTTGAACTACTACAACGTATACGTAAATCACACACGGCATGTACCACTACGTGCTACGTCGACGTGGCTCACAGGCTCATGTTATAATAGTTTTCATATTTTGATCAAGTATAACGTACGAGTATGAAGGCCGCCCACGTGTCTCCAACGCGTAGGACTTGGGTAAACATTCAATTAGAACCTTAGCAGAGAGGGTTTAAAAGTTGTTTTACACTGTCGTTCTAACGTGTAATTTGTGATTCTTGAAACTTTATAACTAGAGCTATTGTGGCTGATATAAGTATTGCGTGGGAAAGCCCACGTAGCTATTACCTGTATCAACAGAAAGGTCAGCCGGTAGGTAGAATATACAGGGTGGAAAAAATGAAAGGGCCCAGGAGCTGTATTTTTGCATCATTCGAATTTCAATTCGCATATGAATCTTGAAAACTTGAAATCAGTATTTTTGAAAATTCTCTCCGTGAATTCTGCAACGAGTGGTCTGACCCACTCGTTTTCCGATTTCTACTAGTAGAAACTATGCAAGAATGACAAGAAGAAAATGTTGATGTCGATGCCTCGATGAGACTGACATGACATTGTAACTTTTTAATTTACGTTCCGTTCACCTCCATTTTTAAAATCAATGAGATTGATTTCTACTAATTCAAAAATAAGTAAAATTCTGACCAATCGAATTGAATTTCGCAAGTGAATTATTTTCGTTCGTGAATATACGATTCACGGCGAGTGATTCAAAAATACAGCTCCTGGAGGGGAACTACCTTAAATCCTTTAGTTAGCTCATTTTACTGAAAGGAAACATTCCTTTATTTTTTAAAAGAAACAAAACTGCATTCAAAGATCTTCTAAAATTTGCTTGTCTCACCCGGGAACTGAACCAACTAAAAATTTTAAAATTAAACCCTCGCTATTTTATTATACGAATCGGTAGGATTATTGTTCAGGATAAAATTTGTAAAACAACGTAGTTAAAAAATAAGAATATTTAATTTTTTTTTATTTAGCAATACCAAATAGACTAAAGCTGCATTAAATCCCGTATTTTATACTATTTAAACTTAAAGAACAAGAGGAATTAATAGAAACTTAGTAAAAACTCAATTTGGATATTTTTATTTTATAATTTTTTATTTTCTTTCGCATTGCTATTGGGTCACTTCCTTACACCTTAGGACGTTAAAATCGTCTGTGAAAAGTGTCGCGGGTGTTGTCGTGACGATACGTTTGTATCAGTAAATGAGCGAGGTGTACAACTATCGCTTTGAAGGTAAACCTTTAACACAATGAGGGAGGAAGGTCGGTCGAGAGGAGTCTTAAAGTGTCTCAGACATTGCCAGGTTTGTGTTAGTAATGAGCGAAGTGTACAACTATCACATTGAAGGTAAACCTTCAACACAATGAGGGAGGAAGGTCGGTCGAGAGGAGTCTTAAAGTGTCTCAGACATTGCCAGGTTTGTGTTAGTAATGAGCGAAGTGTACAACTATCACATTGAAGGTAAACCTTCAACACAATGAGGGAGGAAGGTCGGTCGAGAGGAGTCTTAAAGTGTCTCAGACATTGCCAGGTTTGTGTTAGTAATGAGCGAAGTGTACAACTATCACATTGAAGGTAAACCTTCAACACAATGAGGGAGGAAGGTCGGTCGAGAGGAGTCTTAAAGTGTCTCAGACATTGCCAGGTTTGTGTTAGTAATGAGCGAAGTGTACAACTATCACATTGAAGGTAAACCTTCAACACAATGAGGGAGGAAGGTCGGTCGAGAGGAGTCTTAAAGTGTCTCAGACATTGCCAGGTTTGTGTTAGTAATGAGCGAAGTGTACAACTATCACATTGAAGGTAAACCTTCAACACAATGAGGGAGGAAGGTCGGTCGAGAGGAGTCTTAAAGTGTCTCAGACATTGCCAGGTTTGTGTTAGTAATGAGCGAAGTGTACAACTATCACATTGAAGGTAAACCTTCAACACAATGAGGGAGGAAGGTCGGTCGAGAGGAGTCTTAAAGTGTCTCAGACATTGCCAGGTTTGTGTTAGTAATGAGCGAAGTGTACAACTATCACATTGAAGGTAAACCTTCAACACAATGAGGGAGGAAGGTCGGTCGAGAGGAGTCTTAAAGTGTCTCAGACATTGCCAGGTTTGTGTTAGTAATGAGCGAAGTGTACAACTATCACATTGAAGGTAAACCTTCAACACAATGAGGGAGGAAGGTCGGTCGAGAGGAGTCTTAAAGTGTCTCAGACATTGCCAGGTTTGTGTTAGTAATGAGCGAAGTGTACAACTATCACATTGAAGGTAAACCTTCAACACAATGAGGGAGGAAGGTCGGTCGAGAGGAGTCTTAAAGTGTCTCAGACATTGCCAGGTTTGTGTTAGTAATGAGCGAAGTGTACAACTATCACATTGAAGGTAAACCTTCAACACAATGAGGGAGGAAGGTCGGTCGAGAGGAGTCTTAAAGTGTCTCAGACATTGCCAGGTTTGTGTTAGTAATGAGCGAAGTGTACAACTATCACATTGAAGGTAAACCTTCAACACAATGAGGGAGGAAGGTCGGTCGAGAGGAGTCTTAAAGTGTCTCAGACATTGCCAGGTTTGTGTTAGTAATGAGCGAAGTGTACAACTATCACATTGAAGGTAAACCTTCAACACAATGAGGGAGGAAGGTCGGTCGAGAGGAGTCTTAAAGTGTCTCAGACATTGCCAGGTTTGTGTTAGTAATGAGCGAAGTGTACAACTATCACATTGAAGGTAAACCTTCAACACAATGAGGGAGGAAGGTCGGTCGAGAGGAGTCTTAAAGTGTCTCAGACATTGCCAGGTTTGTGTTAGTAATGAGCGAAGTGTACAACTATCACATTGAAGGTAAACCTTCAACACAATGAGGGAGGAAGGTCGGTCGAGAGGAGTCTTAAAGTGTCTCAGACATTGCCAGGTTTGTGTTAGTAATGAGCGAAGTGTACAACTATCACATTGAAGGTAAACCTTTAACACAATGAGGGAGGAAGGTCGGTCGAGAGGAGTCTTAAAGTGTCTCAGACATTGCCAGGTTTGTGTTAGTAATGAGCGAAGTGTACAACTATCACATTGAAGGTAAACCTTCAACACAATGAGGGAGGAAGGTCGGTCGAGAGGAGTCTTAAAGTGTCTCAGACATTGCCAGGTTTGTGTTAGTAATGAGCGAAGTGTACAACTATCACATTGAAGGTAAACCTTCAACACAATGAGGGAGGAAGGTCGGTCGAGAGGAGTCTTAAAGTGTCTCAGACATTGCCAGGTTTGTGTTAGTAATGAGCGAAGTGTACAACTATCACATTGAAGGTAAACCTTCAACACAATGAGGGAGGAAGGTCGGTCGAGAGGAGTCTTAAAGTGTCTCAGACATTGCCAGGTTTGTGTTAGTAATGAGCGAAGTGTACAACTATCACATTGAAGGTAAACCTTCAACACAATGAGGGAGGAAGTTAGAGAGTCGAGAGGAATCTCTCCAAGTGTCTCAAACATTGTCTGGTTTGAACAGTTTCAGCATCGCCAGAGCCAGGCCGTTGTGTACATTTTGATACTAATGAAGTTGAATTTCATTTAAAGTTATACTTCTTTTTCGCTAACAAAAAGTAAAATAGTCATTACGTATAATTTAGAGGTATAATATACAAGGTGAATTTGTAAACATCGTCCAAATTCATACTTGAGCCTTGGTATGTGATCAGCATCATGAACCAATAACGATTTTTGTAAAATTCATAAAATGAAATTTCGACTCCCCATAGTGATTCACACAGAACTGGGAGTGAATTACTATGGGAAGTCGAAATTTCAGTATACGAATTTCAAAAAAATTGTTATCGATCCCTGATGCTGATCACTTACGAAGCCTCCAGTATGAATTTGGACGATGATCAAAAAGTCATTATGTATATATAATTAATTTATTATATGTATTTTATTTGTTTTCACGTACCACTTGCTGAACGGTGAAGGAAAACATCGTAAAGAAACCTGCATGCCCTAAAAAGCGTGTATTTGTGCCCGAAGTACGGCGATAGGGCTCACCACCACCCATCACGTTGGGACGTAATAATCGTCGGTGAAACGCGGGTGTACCGGGTATGGACTGTGACTTGCATTTCACAGTTCATACTCGGGATACCTCTGACACCCCCTCGGGGAGTCATGTTGTGACGATATATTTTTATTTTTTTTTATATTTTATATAGTGATCGGAATATCGGTGCAATTTTTCGCAAATTTTGCAATGATAACAGTATTATATTCTACTTGTGATGTGACGTCACACACAATCACTTCATTGAGTACACAGGCACGATGCCAAAATGTATTTTTCAAGAGCAAATGCGAAATTTACAATAACAACTTTGTGCTGCTACTTCTAAAGAATTTAAAAGATTCTAGCCAGCTCAAATACCAATTTTGAAAAGTGCACTAATTCTTTTAAATAGAGATTAGCAAATCTTTAAAATATTTATTCTTTTAATATTTTTGGTAAACACACAAACATATTGATGAGTTACCGTTCTGTACTTTAAATATAGTATATATATTCTGGCGCCCCATCCTTGAGTTAGGTGCTCCAGGGAGTGCCTTAACATGAGTCATTTTAATTACTTTACTGACATTAAATTTTATAAAACAACAGCTATTCTATAGCCATACAAATTGGCAAATAATAGTAGAACATTCAGTATTACACAACTCATCTCCAAGACTAGATGACCTTGATAGCGCACTGTGCCATTTACCTCTCAATATTTAAATCAGTTTAACATTGTATCATCATGGCTATCATCATGGCTAGAGTCCGTTTTCCTAGCCAGTACTTGTCAATCAACCTTCAGTCTACCTACTTAAAAATGTTCAATCATGTTTGGTATTCGAATATTCGACTTTTTTTGGGTATTATTCGAATAATAAAATATGTTAAAAGCTGTTATACTTGTAGTAATCATGTCTTTAATTGCTAATGTCTGACTTATAGAGTATTAGTTGCATACATATACTCACGCCTATCTCCCAGACGGGTAGGCAAAGACTACAGATTTAAATCTGCTACGATCCAGACACACCTCTATTGCCTCTTCCACATCCATCAGTCTAGTCATACAAGCTCTTCTATTCCGGGTGCTTTTGACGTGGCCCTTATATATAGCATTAGAGATCGTTCCGGAG
This sequence comes from Ypsolopha sequella, assembly GCA_934047225.1. NCBI lineage: Eukaryota > Metazoa > Arthropoda > Insecta > Lepidoptera > Ypsolophidae > Ypsolopha > Ypsolopha sequella. The sequence continues at coordinate 728,480 of OW204002.1, read as the reverse complement.
GCTGACAGAACACCGAAATCCTACATAATGGACAGAAGATACGAAATGAACTGCCAAACTCCAATCTAAATGTACCCACTTTTCATACTAACGGCTCCAAAAGGAGGGATGGCAGCGCTGGATACAGCTATGTATCCCCTGAACTAGGGCTCAGTAAAGCAGTTCCACTCAACACCACAACAACGGTATTCCAAACAGAGCTGGCAGGTATACTCCTAGCGGCCAGGGCAGCGACTGCAATTTGCACTAGCAGGCGCTGTGACATACAGGAGGTCACAATAACTACAGACAGTGCGGCCATATTATCAGCGCTTAGCAAACCTGTAAGTAGAAAAAATCATTGCAGACTGTCATGCGGAACTGCAGAACATGTCAACCATGTGCAAAGTCAAGCTATACCGGACTAGAGCACACAACGGAAATGAAGCAGACTCTCTGGCTAAACTAGCATCCCACCATCGGCAGAAGCAATCAGGGGTAAACTGCGAAAACACACTCTGTCTGACTGTACACAACAAAACATGGGCAGAACGAAACGACTGCCGGCTGTCAAAACTAATGATACCGTAGTCGAATGGTAAGGTAACAAGATACTTATTAAAACTAAAACGGTCCAACCTACGTGACATGGTAGGTATCATAACTGGACACTGCAACCTAAACACAAGCACCTTTTCACCACGGGTGGCACCGATAGCTCTTTATGCAGTGGGTGCCTTCTAGAGATCGAGACAGTGAAACGCGTACTACTCCACTGCTCTGCAACTGAAGACATGAGACGAAAAGCAGGCATCGCGACGAGCTCCAACTTCCCTTCACTGGACCAGTTTATGTGTCAGAATGCTGTTGAATGAATGTGAATGTCAGAAAATTAAATATATTATTTCTTAGTTAATGCGATTACAATACAAATTATGTAATTTATTCTTTACTTATTCAATTATGATTTATAAATTATAGCACAATACTTTCGCTAATCTTTGGAAATTTTGGACAGAGGTTGCAAAATTTTTAATAGTTGAGGTCAAACCCGTCACAGGGCTTTGATCTATTGTATCTTCATTTCTTATTGTCGTAGAATATTAAATTTTTCAGTATACATGTATTGAAATAGGATCTCCAGAGAAGTGATTAAATCAGGTGCTTAACAATTATCGTTTAAAAAATATTAACACTATTAGAAGTTGAAATGTCAGACCCGTCACCGCGGACTGACCCTTAAGCTGTTCAGCTCTACTTCAAGGAGCTGTTCTGGCTGGGCTGACTGACCGGGGAGAGTGCACAATATTCACGATTGCGGAGAATCAGTGCAGGACTCATCGCCCCCGCTGCGAATTTAGAATTTGGAATCTTTTCTATTCCGGGAATTTTTGACATGGCCCTTCTTCAGTATGTCGCCAATTTAGTCAGCATACGTCCTTCTAGGGCGGCCTGGTCGAGCTGTACCTTCCACTTGCACACTATAAATTTCTTTTATCACTCTACTTTCATTCATCCTCTCTACATGTCCAAACCACCGAAGCATTCCTTTTACTATTCTAGTCACTGTTATAGAAAGGCACCATAGAGAAACTACCCCTAAAGAACAATTGTAATTAGACTGTTATACATATAGAGAAACTACCCCTAAAGAGGTGCAAGCACAACGGTCGGTGTGGTGCAGGTGCTGACGTGCAGGAGAAGTATGCACTATATGTGTGAATCTTGTAAAGGAGGTTGATTCTTTACTGATTTGATGACGTTCTGTTATTATTAATGAAGAAAAAAAAACCTTAAAATTTTGATAAATATGTGTGTTAATTCATAAACAGTACATAATAACTTGATTTTGTTTTTGTATCTATTGTTTGCAATAGGTAGTTTAGTTAAAATCCCCAGGCAGTGTGAATAGGCTTATTGTCTCAGCATTATTTTTCATTTCCAGTGTCCATACAAAAAGTGCACAATAGTTTATAGTAGTTTCAAGGGGAACTTCTCATGGAGATGGAGAGTAATTTAGTGTTCTTGATTGGCTACATTATATTTAATGCAACTATTTGTTAGACATATCAATACATACATATAATAAAAGAGTAGAACCAGCTGTGTCTGTACATTGGACAAAAGTAGTAAAAATATAAAGGGGGTGACTAAATAAGAGCAATAGAACACAAATCAGTGATTTTTAGAATTCTTTTCTGTCTGTCTGTTTGTTTGTTCGCGCACATCACCGAAACTACTGAATGGATTTTGATGTAGTTTTCACAGTTGGACGGGGCTCAATTTGGAACAGAGTATAGGTTTTATTTCATTAAAATCGAACGACGGAAAAAAAAGTTATTGTTGTTTATCGATTCTAGGAATTTACATTTTTATTGTTAGAAGTTACATAGCAAATAATATTTTTTAACGTTAAAGGATTATAGACGTCACGAGTGAGTGTTAAAAGAAAACAAGAAAGGTCTGGTTAGAAATATGTAACGTATCAAATTTTAGTATCTGTGTATATAAAATTCAAAGTCCTGACTGACTGACTGACTGGCTGACTGACTGACTGATATATCAACGCACAGCCTAAACCTCTGGTCCTAGAGACTTGAAATTTTGCATATAGATACCTTACACAGTGTGTCCCTCGTATAACCCGGAGCATTAAAGAAAGGAATCTAAAATGGCGGCATGTACCTGTGATTTTATTGCTCAGTGATACAGACAGCATAAAAAGTTGTTTATTTTTTTTGTAATATTTTTGGTCTATTTTAATATACAAGGTGAAATTTAATCAACCGCCAGAATTCATACTGCAGACTCGGTTAGTGATCAGGAACAATGTGTACTGACACCACCGGCGAAATTTGAAAAAAAATATTTTTGCTCCTATACTGCCTAGACTAGAAATTGTATTTGAACTAGTCCAGTTCACATAGGAAGAAAATATTTTTTTATACCTAAAACACTTAAGTAAGTTTGAGCGGCAAATCCAGACTATTTTTTTTGCATGCAGTACGCAGGTGTGCGACTGAAAACAGATATACTGTGCGAGTGAGAGGGGATGATGATGGGTGCCATCTAAGATTCCTTTCTTTATTGCTCCGGGTTATACAAGTGCACATCCGAAAGTGGGTGAATCTAGATCTAAATATATCGACAAAAACAAAGTTTTTTTTTTTTTTATCTTGAAAAATTATTCCACCTGGGTATCTTTGTATGGGACGCGAGCGCAGTGCCTTTGGTTAACCGCTCGTAGAAAATATTGTATTTATGATAGAATGTTGTATTTTTTTTTGTTAGAAAGATAATGCAATAGGCAATGATAAATAGGAATAAAAGTATAGTGAAACAGGGACATTATTTTGAAAATTTGAAAATTGACTATTACTGAAAAAAACGACGGAAAAATTAAAGAAATAATCTTTTAGGATATTATTTTTATATGGTAGTTGATTATGTTTTGTTTTTGATTTGGTATTCAACGTCTATTCTTAAATAAACAAAACAAAAAAAAATATATATTTATTTCCAAACACAAGCACAAATATATTTCCGTTTACAAAAATTGCCTTAGGTAGGTAGGTACTTTGTAATTTGACATTTTGTAATACATAGTGTTCTTGTGGCCCCAGACTAAGCAAGCTTGACTTGTGGGTACCAACATAAGAGATTTCCAGTTGTATTATTTTCGCACAGGTAAGGATAGGCAAGTGTTTGCGTGGTGGACGTGAAAAAGGCTTTTCTAGAATTCAACCCCTAAAAGGGGGAAATGGGGTGACAAAGTCTGAAAAACAACATGGGTATCGTTTGTATGGTTTATCGGGTCGCTGATTATGAAAACAACAACAATTTCTAAATCCAATGTAGTGGACGTGAAGTACCATCATCCCCTGTTGGGGTGCGATGGGGTTTAAATGTGTAAATATCTATATGGGTGTCGTTTTTACGTTTTTTTTGGGACGTTAATTACGAAAATGCATCCAATTCAAATAAACTACGCTGTGAAGTCTGATAGATCTAAATTATCAATTATTTGTATTTAAATTAAAATATGGAAGTACCTTTATGATGTAAGCACAAAATTACCTACATAACATTTAATAAGATATTTAAAAAATAAATTATTATTATATTCATACATACACATATATAGTTTACCACAAATATATTCAACTCATGTAACTGTACATACACTAAAACACATACATACAATGTAATACCCTTTCTCCTTGAAAAAAGAAAGGGTTTCTTATTGTTATAAAATTTTATTAAAGTACCTACCAACAGCACAACAACCATGCTTATAACAAAAAGGAAAGAGCGGTCCCTCCTAATACAGGCTTTATTAGCTTAAAAGGAGGATCCAAAGTACATAAAATTAAATGTGTATAAATAAATAAATTTTGTTTTTGTATTTGAACATAGCAGAAGGCCAAAGAAAAGGCTAGTGTCATACTAGTGAGTCCGGAGGCAAAATAGAAAGCCGAAAACAACTTTTCTTTTAGCCATATCTAAGGAAAATTGAATTAAATTCCTGAATTAATTTATTTATTTTTTAATTAATTCATTTATTTACATTTCTGGTAACACCTATTAAGTATTTAATTATTGTAAGATTTAAGCAATTCCATAATTCTGGGATATTTGCTATCAATATAATATATAATAAGAAGCTAACTCCACATTTACAAACTTTCTCAGTTTTTCCAACTTTAGGTATATATCGAGTCTTACGGCTGAATGGACAAAATCGAATGAACCATAGTCCATTCGATTTGGTCCATTCAGCCGTAAGACCCATATATCAATCTGAATATCTGATCCCCGATTGTAACTAGAAAAAAAAGAAGAAATTCTAAGAAAAACACTTGAGAAATGATGTCACATTCTAAGTATTGTGATTTGATTAGAGACATAACAATGATAAAACCTATATATATATATATATATATATAGTACACAAGATGTACATTTTAAAAGAATCACTGTAAGGTCAACAAAAGATCAAGTAACCAGGTGAGTGATTGCTAAGAAGAAAAATACTTGATATGTAGTGCATGTGTGTATGTATTGACCAAGTAGTCCTCATCTCATCTATCACTAACCTAACCTAACCAGTCAAGTAACGTCACTCATATTGAGTAGCTAAGATAAGTAATGCAATCATTCTCCTAAATTAAGCTAAAGATAGACACCATATACTAAAATACAGTTTTTTACTGCGCAAGTAACATCACTCATGTAAAAGTACTGCTTAGAAGCTAAGCAACTATATCTCTTACTTATAAAGCCTAAGATTGATAGAAAGAAAAACAAAATACAGTTGTTTTTTTTGTCTATAATATTATATCCTGTTTTTTTTTTTTTAAGTGCACCTTTGGTGTACCTTGTTGGTTTAGGGAATTTGTTGCAATTTATAAGATGATTTCAATAAAAAATACCACATCTTGAAACAAGGACAGAATCAGGAGATATGTCCCATAACATGCTTGTCTCCATACAAAAACAATGGTTATTATTCAATATCTTACAGATATCAATGTAACAAAAAATGTCAATCAACAACTTTGAGAGCCAGTTAGTAACTGCTCTAGATGGCATTATCAAAATTATTTAATTCAATTGTTTACTTTTTTAATCCCTATGTTCAAACCTCTGAATCAGAATCAGAATCAGAACATTTATTTGTACTTAAACCAGTATGGTACACAAATCAGTAGTAGTATAATAATAATTAACGAAGAAGTAACACTAAAAAGAACAATAAAATTGACAAAATAAATAAAATAACACAGTAAAATCTTAAAGAATTAACATGTCACTAGTGCATTATATCAAACATTCAATTAGGAAAATAGTTGTTACAAGAAAATGGTAAAATTAGGTAGGTATAAACAAGCAATGAAAAAAGAGACTTAAATAATATATATTACTATTATTAATTATACAATGATGTCCATGTGAGTTTGAATTTAAATGTCAATAGGTTAAATGAAAATATACCATTATAAATTATATAATGATGTGTATGCAAATTAAATTAATATTTTAAATGTAAATATGTTCAATAATAATGTCAATCTTTGAAAAATTCATTTAATTCGTAGTACGGTTTCTGAAGCAAGTAAGTTTTTAATTTGTTTTGAAAAATACTAAGGTTGGCACTCTGTTTTATAATTTTGTCTAGTTTATTAAAAACTTTAATTCCCGTATATACCAAATTCCTTTTAAATGTGTCATAACTAGGTGCAGGTCCTCGTAACTGGTCGTTATGTCTTAGCTGATATTTTTGATTCACACCAACGGTTTTATGATCGCTACGATTTTTAAATGTATAACTTGAAATTAAATATATATATAAAGAAACAACTGTTAAGATACCGTGCTTGATGAATAGAGGTTTACAATGATCACGATATCTAGCACCGTCAATAATTCGAACTGCTTTTTTTTGTAAGATTAATATAGATTTAATATCGACACAATTCCCCCAAACCTCTAGACCGTATCTTAATATGCTTTCAAAATATGCAAAGTAAACCATCTTCAACGTCTCTTGGTTCGAGATGTTTTTTAGGTTTTTTAGTGAATAGCATGCACTTGCTAGCCTTTTCTTGACATTTGTTGTATGAGGATTCCAGTTGAGTAGTGGATCCAAATTAATACCTAAAAATGTTGTAACTAGGGTTCTAACAATAGGCAAGTTAAAATCAAATTCAGGACTATTTGTGTGTCGTTTAAAAGTAATATAAAAACTCTTATTATTATTCATTTTTAGTTTGTTGGCATTAAACCAATGATTCAAGCTGACCCAACAATTTTTTGCCTTGCTTTGAAGTTCTCCATATGAAGGTGCAGTTAACACTATACTTGTATCGTCTGCATATAGATAGGCTGTACCCTCTTCAATACATCGTGGCAGATCGTTAATAAAAATTATAAATAAAAGAGGTCCCAGAACTGATCCCTGTGGTACGCCTCTTTCTAAGATTTTTTCTTCAGACTCCTCTGAAATTTCATTGTTAGGTATCTGTACAAATTGCCTACGATTTGATAAATACGATTTGAATAAGCTTAAGGCTGAACCTCTTACTCCGTAAAACTCCAATACACATATACTCCATACACTCGCGCCACTATTGTGAGTATATTAGGATCAAGGTGTTTGCACTGGGCCTGGTTACCTATCTATTTTGTTGACTGTACTGTGATATATAATAATCAGGGTTTGACAACATGGCAGAGAGGGGGCTCATAGCCAGCAGTGGACAGAGAGGAGGCTCATAGCCAGCAGTGGACAGAGAGGAGACTCATAGCCAGCAGTGGACAGAGAGGAGGCTCATAGCTAGCAGTGGACAGAGAGGACACTCATAGCCAGCAGTGGACAGAGAGGAGGCTCATAGCCAGCAGTGGACAGAGAGGAGGCTCATAGCCAGCAGTGGACAGAGAGGAGGCTCATAGCCAGCAGTGGACAGAGAGGAGGCTCATAGCCAGCAGTGGACAGAGAGGAGGCTCATAGCCAGCAGTGGACAGAGAGGAGGCTCATAGCCAGCAGTGGACAGAGAGGAGGCTCATAGCCAGCAGTGGACAGAGAGGAGACTCATAGCCAGCAGTGGACAGAGAGGAGGCTCATAGCCAGCAGTGGACAGAGAGGAGGCTCATAGCCAGCAGTGGACAGAGAGGAGGCTCATAGCCAGCAGTGGACAGAGAGGAGGCTCATAGCCAGCAGTGGACAGAGAGGAGACTCATAGCCAGCAGTGGACAGAGAGGAGGCTCATAGCCAGCAGTGGACAGAGAGGAGGCTCATAGCCAGCAGTGGACAGAGAGGAGACTCATAGCCAGCAGTGGACAGAGAGGAGGCTCATAGCCAGCAGTGGACAGAGAGGAGGCTCATAGCCAGCAGTGGACAGAGAGGAGGCTCATAGCCAGCAGTGGACAGAGAGGAGGCTCATAGCCAGCAGTGGACAGAGAGGAGACTCATAGCCAGCAGTGGACAGAGAGGAGGCTCATAGCCAGCAGTGGACAGAGAGGAGGCTCATAGCCAGCAGTGGACAGAGAGGAGGCTCATAGCTAGCAGTGGACAGAGAGGAGGCTCATAGCCAGCAGTGGACAGAGAGGAGGCTCATAGCCAGCAGTGGACAGAGAGGAGGCTCATAGCCAGCAGTGGACAGAGAGGAGGCTCATAGCTAGCAGTGGACAGAGAGGAGGCTCATAGCCAGCAGTGGACAGAGAGGAGGCTCATAGCCAGCAGTGGACAGAGAGGAGGCTCATAGCTAGCAGTGGACAGAGAGGAGACTCATAGCCAGCAGTGGACAGAGAGGAGGCTCATAGCCAGCAGTGGACAGAGAGGAGACTCATAGCCAGCAGTGGACAGAGAGGAGACTCATAGCCAGCAGTGGACAGAGAGGAGGCTCATAGCCAGCAGTGGACAGAGAGGAGACTCATAGCTAGCAGTGGACAGAGAGGAGACTCATAGCCAGCAGTGGACAGAGAGGAGGCTCATAGCCAGCAGTGGACAGAGAGGAGGCTCATAGCCAGCAGTGGACAGAGAGGAGGCTCATAGCCAGCAGTGGACAGAGAGGAGGCTAATAGCCAGCAGTGGACAGAGAGGAGGCTCATAGCCAGCAGTGGACAGAGTGGAGGCTCATAGCCAGCAGTGGACAGAGAGGAGGCTCATAGCCAGCAGTGGACAGAGAGGAGGCTCATAGCCAGCAGTGGACAGAGAGGAGGCTCATAGCCAGCAGTGGACAGAGAGGAGGCTCATAGCCAGCAGTGGACAGAGAGGAGGCTCATAGCCAGCAGTGGACAGAGAGGAGGCTCATAGCTAGCAGTGGACAGAGAGGAGGCTCATAGCCAGCAGTGGACAGAGAGGAGGCTCATAGCCAGCAGTGGACAGAGAGGAGGCTCATAGCTAGCAGTGGACAGAGAGGAGACTCATAGCCAGCAGTGGACAGAGAGAAGGCTCATAGCCAGCAGTGGACAGAGAGGAGACTCATAGCTAGCAGTGGACAGAGAGGAGACTCATAGCCAGCAGTGGACAGAGAGGAGGCTCATAGCCAGCAGTGGACAGAGAGGAGACTCATAGCTAGCAGTGGACAGAGAGGAGACTCATAGCCAGCAGTGGACAGAGAGGAGGCTCATAGCCAGCAGTGGACAGAGGAGGCTCATAGCCAGCAGTGGACAGAGAGGAGGCTCATAGCCAGCAGTGGACAGAGAGGATGCTCATAGCCAGCAGTGGACAGAGAGGAGGCTCATAGCCAGCAGTGGACAGAGAGGAGACTCATAGCCAGCAGTGGACAGAGACAATCTGCCAGTGTTGATGATAATGATGAGTGCACTACACAGGGCATTTTAAATCAGAAAGAACTGAGCCATACACATATGTAGCAATATGTAGTCATTCCTGCAAACCAAAGAAAGAAGCCAGCTTGACCGCCTTTATTATTGTTATTTGTGTCTATCGTTACCGCCCCTCTGGAGGATACCAGCCATTTGTTATAGTCTTGATACTAAAAACTATTACATTAAATATATTCAGAAAGTTTCCTTCAACATGAGCTTTTTCAAATACTATCAAGTTTGTAAATTTCACTCTTCTAGGATATGAATAGTTAATACTACAGATCTCTATCTGTTACAACCATTACATACCTGTTACAACCATTACATACCTGTTACAACCATTACATGCCTGTTACAACCATTACATACCTGTTACAACCATTACATACCTGTTACAACCATTACATACCTGTTACAACCATTACATACCTGTTACAACCATTACATACCTGTTACAACCATTACATACCTGTTACAACCATTACATACCTGTTACAACCATTACATACCTGTTACAACCATTACATACCTGTTACAACCATTATTTGACTATTTCAAGTTGCTGCTAAAATAAAGATAACACTTCTTGAGTTTCAGACAGGAACTAAAATGCATAGGTACCTAATTTATACAGAATTAACATGATAATTAAGTGGGCTGCAGTGTAATTACTATGCAGTATCTAATTAATTGTTGATTACATTCACTATACTGTTTGATTTGTTTTAACATAACACATCAGTGCAGTAAATACATGATGGAATTGACAAGAAGGTTTGGAGAACTACAGAACCTTCACTAAACCTAATCTTTGTTTTAGTAATGTTTGCTTGTCGAGTCTGTTTGTAAATAATTTACTGCAGTTATCAATGAACAAGTTCAAAGTGTGGTATGTACTTGATTGGTTTGTTAGCTATTATCTAATCTATACAATTACTAATTGTTATGGAGATAGAACAATAGCTACAATAATAATCCTAGGAAGGTAAAATTTTCGGTATGTTGTTGGACACTCACCCACATACAGAGCGGCTCCTGCATCATGAAGGCGAAGACCTCAGCGACGTGATCGGTCATGTTCCGGGTGCGGTTGAGCGCTCCGGGCGCCAGCTCTTCCAGACTCACGGGTTGCATCATCCTCGCTGCATCCGAGCCTTCTGCAGGCGACTGCTCCACGCGCTGCGTCGCGTTCACTCGCCAGTCAGGGTCGCCGGTCACGCTCAGCGCGTAGTACATCGACACGGATAGCAACAGCACGCTGCCCGCCGTGTAAACCTTGAGATTCGGCAAGGGCAGCCTGTCCACCAGTGTCACTGGCATCTTCACGTCCACGTTTTATACTAGCCGGATAAATAACCACTTATTGAACACCAGAGTCTCGGGCTTAATGACATCGGATAGCTTAGCCTTCCACAATCCACACGAGTCTGATGAAAATGACTGTAAAACTACGAGATAAAAAGTCGACACCAACGAAAAACGACCAAGCAGACCGAGAAAAGTGAGTGAGTGATTGATAGATAAACAACAAGCCCTGCGTTCCGAAATAGAATTACAATGGCTCATAAGCCAGCCATTCACTTCATACTTTCGTAATCGATTTTAGCGATTTAATTCTATTTCGGACCGCAGGGAAGACAAGCAAGAGCGACAGAATAAGTAAAAACTACTATATTGGTAGAATAATGTATTTGTAGTTAATATTAGAATATATATATATATTTTTTATATTTATTTATTTCGGATACAAACAGTTTTATACAAATATTATCTAGTTATATTAATGAGTTACTATTGGGCTTGGAGATTCAGTTATTTATAGAAACAGGTAATAGAACTCAATATTTCACAAATGATAATTTACAAATCTTAATAATGTTATCTTAACTAAACTCCGGCCGTTCATTGAGAGAATGGTGACGTTTGCAAATGTCAGGGGATAAAACCTTTTTTTTACTGTTTTGCATTTCAATATTTTATATTTATCATGATGATTTTAGGGTAGATTGTATATCGTTAAAAGGTCCCATTTGTTAATAAAAAGTATTTTTGTCGTATATATTTTCCACTTCCTAGTACAAAACTTAATGAATCAGCTGACTCAATTTCTACGTAAAAGTTAAAAAAAGCGCAAAAAATATTATTTTTGGCGAAAAGTTGTCTATTAGCGATACGGTGTTCACTTGAATTTAGGAACCTTATATAGAGGTTGTCATTTTATTTATGTAGCGGAAATCATATTGAATTAAGACTCTGTATCTAAGTGATCAATGTTCTATTACCCTTTTTGTGAAACTCGTTAATTTGTTTTTATCGTTTTCCCGAGTCCAGCTCCGAGTCAGTTACTAAAGGAAGTCAACATTTTATTTGGCAAAATTAGCAAAAAGAATTACGATCCGTGTTGCTGATTTATTATTAGTACTTGCCAATATGGTAGTTTGGCTGTATAAATAAATGTCACCTTTCAAAGAGCTCGTGCTATAACTAAAATTTCCTTCTGCTCATTATTTCTGTCAAATCAGCAATCATAATGCCTGCAGTATGAATCCTCGACTTTTTGAATCAACATTTCAGAAAAAGGTTTATAATATCTGCGGTGTAAGGCAGTGTTGTCGTATTATAAAACTGATATACCTTACCAAATAATAAGATCGTATATAAATTCTATTCCAGAGTTTTTTTTAATAAAAAAAGTTTAAATAATCATGATTTGGATTTATTTCGTCCCATTTGTTGTACCGTTGATATTTTTATAACGTGCCTTTATTTATTTTTGTCGTGAAGAAGCTCTTGTTGACTTGTAGTATTTTTTCGAGATATCGCCACACTCCATCTGTCATCATTCTCTCGAATTAACGGCAGCAGTTTAGGTTAATCTTAACTAATAAATCATAACCAAAATAAAATATTCACTAGCATACTTACCCATCATTTATAATTATTAATTTTTACCTTTTATATATTATTGTATATATGCATGTAACTGATGCCGACCACAACTAGTGGTCGAAATATATTTTACTTACTAACCTATCAGGGTATTTTGTGTTTTCGTAAAAATGTATAATTATTTATAAATAATTAATCAAATAAAAAACAACAAGTCAATTATTATTATTTTTTTATTTAAAGATTTATTTGTCAGACAATACTCGACTTAACTTGGATACTTAAATGAATTTAATATGTCTTAACAAATCAAGTTCTAAAAATTATTTATTGTAAGTATCTTCACTTCGCCTAAAAAGGTTTTTACTTGTATAATTAGCTGAGAATGTCTTAATAGAAAATAATTTTTGGTTGCTAGAACAGGTTGTACACTTAAGGATATTTTATTTAGTAAACAAGGGAAGTCAATATAGTTAGTTAAAAATTAATACCGTCAAAAATAACGTACATGCATAGAAAAAATCGTGTCAAACATTTATTATTAATTAAAGTGGATACTTCTTTGTTCACTTCTCGTTTGTTTAGGGGAGCCTGTTCGGAACTTGTAAGTCACTTCCGTTACAATTTTTGTAACGAAAGATAATTTGATTTCTGCTAATAGATTATTGGGTTTTTTTACCGTTCATAATTTTTTCTAGTTATCATTCATGATAAGATAAGCTTATTTGATCGGAAAATTAATAACCTCGTAATTACTAACTAAACGTAATCACTAACTAAACGTACGGTCATCAGATCACAATAAACTACTATTTTCCACAAAAAAATCAAAGAAAACTACACTTCTAATTAAAAATGTTTAACTCGCAATGTATTTTCTCATAGCATTCTTATTTTTAATTTAGCAGTCATATCCCCGGCACTTGAAGCCAAACCTTGCTTACTAAAAACTACTTGCTTTGAGATATTGCAACATTTGGCTCTCTGTAGATGTTGCACCAACTGGCAACATCGCAAGTACCGCAAGTACGGCTATAATAGACCAGCCTATTCCTAATTTTGTGCCAACATAGCGCCGTGCGCGATGATGAGCTTAGGTACGTGTAAGGAAGATTTGCTATGCGATTGCGTGCAGGCGTTTTTAGGGTTCCGTAGTACCTAAAAGGTACAAGAGGAACCTTTATGGTGAGACTCCGTTGTCCGTCCGTCCATCTGTCCATCCGTATAGCCTCATAACTATCACCGTTAAAGATAAAGACATGAAATTAGGCACAAAAATAGCATTAATTTGCCCACATATCACGGTGCAAAAAAAATATAAAAAATTTAAAATTGGTCAAAATATTTCCTAAACGAAAGTGAGAAAAATAAAAAATATTATCCTAAAAATACAATATGGGTATCAAATTCTACAATATTATGGGGACGGACGGACGGACAATGGCGTCTCACCATAAAGATTCCTTTTGTACCTTTTAGGTACTACGGAACTCTAAAAAGTAGCGGGTTGTGGCAACAGCAATTAACAAGCGTTAATTACTTAATTAAAGTGGATACTTATTATGTCACCTCTTTACCCTGTCAAAGAGGGAGGGATTAATAGCGGCTATAGATATCTGCTAATCTAACGGGTGGGTCTCATTATTTCCACTGAGAATAACCATTGACGGTTATTCTGATACTACATGTATCACTATTTCCATTGCTTTTTTAAAATCGTGACGCCGACTTCACGATCGCTTACCAGACGCCGCAATTTCCTCTACCAATAGATATGTACTGGCCACTGAGAATGTTTTTGATGGATTAATTGTCAATAAGTCGACAGTGATTGTTTGAGAAATCGGGTATCACTATTTCCATTCGATGTTTTTCACGTCAATGGCTATTGTGAGACGGATTTGCATAAATCTGGCAGTATCAGAATTTCCATTCCAATGGAAAATGGAAATAATGAGACCCACCCAATCTAACTAAGATAACTAAGCGGTGTCAATATTGTGCGTGAATTAAAAAAAAAGGTAGGGATAAATTTTGTAGGTTTGGGAGAGGACTTTGTCTGAGGAGAAGACATGTATTCTATTTGGATTGTACCATCTGGCAACCCTATGTTCATTTATACGTATTCGTTCAATGTTGTGTGTCGTGAATCACGAGTCGTGCGTGATGTCATGTTTTTTACCGGTTTTCTTTTACTTTCTGAACACTCTCCTCAAAGTGACAGTTCAGTTAGGGCTGCGTTCAGTTTGATCGTCCGCTCTTCATTGACAGCAGAATAGCATATACAAATTCAACTTGTGCAAAAGAGATGTCATTATTGTCAAATGTTGTGTTGATGACTGCTCTTGCTCTCTCTGCTCTGCTGTTTTGTTTGTTTGCTTGTCGTCCCTTCTCTTCACGATCTTTATTTTATTCCAATAATTATTTTATAGATATTGTTCAAAATAGAAAATTTATACAAGATGTCGGAAAGAGATTATGCTCCTCTAAGCATAGCCTGCGTCCGGGGACTGTGCGATAAGATATATGAGAAGAGGAAGTTCGCTGGAAATGAGATTGAAAAGTAAGGTTTTTCTTAAATTTACACTAGTTAACAGTCCTTCTTCAAAGTAATCCTGTGTAGCCGTACTATGGTCATCATCCAGCCCGATAACATGATCTAAACAACATTAAGGTTGCGTTCCTAAACGCCGGGGTAAAGTCATTGACGTAAAAGAAAAAGGTGAACTGAGTTTCTCTAACCAACAACTGAAGCACCCATAGCACAGCAGTATAAACAAAGACAGTAGGGACTTTGAACCGAAAGTGTTAGGGCTGTTGCTCACTCATATCATAACTTGGGTTTTTCGAGATACGATAAGACTCGTCATTGTATGGCGTTTTACTGCGTTTTTTTTAAATCCATCTGCTAAGCGGCTCTTAAATGTATCAACTCATATGTTTTAAGAAAATATCAGGAGCTGCTCATGCATTTTTGGTAAAATTACTTTTCCATTAAGAAATGAAATAATAAACTATGAAATTGAAATAATGAACTTTATTTTCGGAAGTAAGAATACCACATAAACATTGTTCTGATGCCAATAATTAATTCAACTATTTTAGTACAAAAAGGATCCGCCCATGCACTCCCGACAACCAGACATCCACACCGTCCCACTCCCACCTAAACGTATATATTTTGAAAAAGGCAGAAGGTATAACAACCGATTTCATTTATAATGGTACAAAAATATTTAACATAGAAATAACTTTATGAATAATATTACTAGTATAGATAGACTAGCCTTTCGCCCGCGGCACCGCCTGCGATTATTCAATTTTTTCCCCCGTTTTTGGCTTGGTGGCTTTTTTATCAACACTCTTTTAGCCTATATTATACTGGAATAGAGTCATTACTAATAAAGTGCATCCAAATCCGTTGAGTGGTTCTAAATTTAAAACAGAACAGACAGACATTAAGACGGACAGAGACACAGAAAAACAGACAGAGAGACAAAAATTGTAGTTTTGGCCTCAGTACAAAATTTTTTACTTATAACTTATTAAATTTAAAATTTTGCAAAAACATTCAATGTACAGCCAGACATGACTTTTTTTCAGCTTGTTCCACTTCAACTCCAAAATCCATCCTCTTTAACTCCAAAACACATTTTAAGTAATATTTTATTTATATTTAAATCATTCCACTTTAACTCCAAGAAATATGAATTTTATAAGACCATAAATATCTTTCATTTAAAAATTTAAATAACATACATTGGTGTAGATTTGAAGTAAGAACAACTTATTTGACCGGACTTACCTTATTTGAAGTAAGAACAACTTATTTGACCGGACTTACCTTATTTAAATAACATACATTGGTGTAGATTTGAAGTAAGAACAACTTATTTGACCGGACTTACCTTATTTGAAGTAAGAACAACTTATTTGACCGGACTTACCTTATTTAAATAACATACATTGGTGTAGATTTGAAGTAAGAACAACTTATTTGACCGGACTTACCTTATTTGAAGTAAGAACAACTTATTTGACCGGACTTACCTTATTTAAATAACATACATTGGTGTAGATTTGAAGTAAGAACAACTTATTTGACCGGACTTACCTTATTTGAAGTAAGAACAACTTATTTGACCGGACTTACCTTATTTAAAGCATACTTGTACACCATAACAAAAAGGAACAGAAATTTAAATACTTAATTTTTAACTAACTTATTATGTAGCACAAACGGGCAGCCTTATCGCTTAAAGCGATCTCTTCCAGACAACCTTTGGGTGGATGAAACTGTTTAGAATGATTGCTGAAATGGTGGTGTACTATTTTTTTATAATAGATATATTTTAATAGATAAACATATTAATATATAATGATAAATACATACTAATAAAACATATAAAAAAATAAAAAATAAGATATATGTGTATATGTCATGAAATAAATTGTAAACTGGAAATAACTAATAATGATAATGAATATTTCGGTAATAAGAGTGAAAGATAGTGTCCTTTAACTAGTCTCTTGAAGATAGGCAGGGAAGGGGCTCTTCTTATATGTAAAGGAAGATCATTCCACAAACGAACAGCTTGGAAGCAGATTCTGAGAGGATCGTAAAATGCGGTCATGGGTATCATGAAGAAAACGAAAGCGAGTTTTAAGGTAAGAAGAAGTTGAAGGATTATTCAACACAGAAAACAAGAGGGACAGGATATGACGTCATTACTCCCCCCTAGGGGAATATTTTTAAGAACTACCGCTCGAAATGATTGTTTTAACCCAAAGTACCCGTGTACTAAATGGCTATCCTGTACATCGATTTGCGGTTTTCTGTCAATATTTGCTTTGTATATGTTCCACTAAGAGAGGAGCCATCATCAAGTGCCTGCCCTGCTACGAAAATGCCGCTCAGTAAAAAGCGTGGCGTGGCCAGCTAGTTTTTCAAAGCAAAGCTATTATAGCCACATGTTTACTTGGTAACCATGAGAGTTGACTTGCAGCTAATTAAACAAATTATGCTTATTTGCAACACTTGGCGACACCTAGTGTTGTAAGGGCGCGCAAAAAATTTGCTACGCCTTGATGTATGGGAGTTGTCGGTCTATACATAGTAATACCTAGTCTATTTTATAACCAACAGAGAATGTGGGTTCAGTTTATGCCACACCAACTACCGCTACTAGAATAGGAGCGTACAGTCGGTAACTCTATGTATCGAGTAACAAAATGAGTTGTAGTTGTGAAATAAAATATAGTTTTTTTTTCTTCACATCTCCGAATGGGTCGCATCTTGTTACTCGATTCAAAATTCTAAAATTCAAAATTCAAATGGTTTATATTGCAAAGCACTTTTTACACGTCAAATTTAATCTAACCGATTAAAATGATAGGTAAAATATATATTATACAAGGTAAAATTCAATCAACCGCCCGAACCCGTACAGGAGACCCGGCCAGGGACCAGGAACAAGGTTCAATGATCACCAACCGAGCCCCCAGCACGAATCCAGGCGGCCGACCAAATCCCATCCTATATACTACATAGTAATAGGTTACATATATAATACATGCCTACCTCCGCCCATTCGATTAGTCTTGCTAAGAAGGGCAGGTTACACAGGGTACACAGGGTTACCCACAGTTCGGCCGTAGTCTATACAGAATAGACAACAACTATTGCTTGTGTTCAATATATATTGACCATTCTATGGTCAAAGCATGGCATATACAGGGTGGAAAAAATTCAAGGGCCCTGGAGGGGAACTACCTTAAATCCTTTAGTTAGCTCATTTAACCGAAAGGAAACATTCCTTTATTTTTTAAAAGAAACAAATCTGCATTCAAAGATATTCTGAAATTAGCTTGTCTCACCCGGGAATCGAACCAACTAAAAATAAAAAAAAAAACCTCGCTATTTTATCATACGAATCGGTAGGATTATTGTTCAGAATAAAATTTGTCTAATAAACATTTGGTCTTACACTCATCTGCTGTACGAGATACACATGAAATTAAATATTTATTACAAGTTCTTTGTTAACAATACCTAGTACTGTTCACTTGTAACAAGTAAATGACACGTTATAATTTTCTTATCTCTCTTACATCCAAATACATCGTATGAAGTACAAGCTTGCTAATGTTATTTATCTTAAGTACCTTGTTGAATACTTCAATAAGAAAATCGTTAAATGGTAATAATAAATGTATGCAGAGCACAATTACTTCTTGCACTAGGCGTACTGACGAAAAGTTTAAAAAAGGAACGTATTTTTTTTGCAACGCGGAGCAACAAATTTGAAGTTCGATCCATAACTTTCAACATTTTTAAAATCGATAAAAGTATTCGTTCGAAATTCAAATTTTGTTTTGTTTTGCTTTCATTCCGTGCTGTCATTGTGTAATAATGGCGTATAATTATTACTTTACAAGTGAACAGTAATAGGTTTTGTTAATAAAGAACTTGTAATAAATATTCAATTTCATGGGTATCTCGTACAACAGATGAGTGTAAGACTTTAGTTTAGTAGACAAATTTTATCCTTAACAATAATCCTACCCATTCGTATAATAAAATAGCGAGGATTTATTTTTTAAATTTTTAGTTGGTTCAGTTCCCGGGTGAGACAAGCAAATTTTAGAAGATCTTTGAATGCAGTTTTGTTTCTTTTAAAAAATAAAGAAATGTTTCCTTTCAGTAAAATGAGCTAACTAAAGGATTTAAGGTAGTTCCCCTCCAGGGCCCTTTCATTTTTTCCACCCTGTATATAACATAGGAACTTGCAAATTAAAATAAAAAGTGTTGACAAAGGACATCAAAAACATAGTTATCACATTTTATAGGTAGACAGATAAACAAGTGGACAGAAACATTTCGTTTGATGCTCTTTGGCTCCACATAGAAATGTACGTGGCAACATTTATCATTGTTAATTTATTTAGGGCTATGCAGAAGCAAATGTAAGAGAATGTGAAAATTATTTATCTTATTTGAGGTAATGTTCTAAAAAGCTATTAAAACTCATAGGTTTATTTATAAAACTAGAAGCCTAAGAGAAGTATATAATTACAGGATGGTAAAAGACTTCAATGATGCTAACAACACCAGCCAGCTGAAGCGGCTCGTCCGAGTGCTGGGTGTGGACCTCATGTCCTCCACCAACCCCAACGTGAAGAATGGAGCTCTCATGGGACTCTCCTCCGTCGCTGTAGGGTTGGGAAAGGTAGCTTCACATTTCAAAATATTTTTACTTTTCCGTTTGCACACGTTTTTACTAATTTACATACATTAACGTACAACTCACACCTGCTGAAATACTGATATATCTCTTGTTGTTTTCACATTTATCAGTCTAATTGCGTTTTCTTGATAAGCTGACACTTCTTTTGTATGTCTCCAATTTGATAGCATATGGTAGGATAAATAGAAGAGAGAATCATTAGCAGAAGATAGAGAATAATGGCAATTACTCCACCAACAAGAGCGTAGCTCTTAAATTATAGATAGATGGGCATAGGACGCCCAGAGTAGCTCCATACTTATTTTATATATATACGGGCATAGGGCGCCCAGAGTAGCTCCATACTTATGTTATAGATAGATGGGCATAGGACGCCCAGAGTAGCTCCATACTTATTTTATAGATATACGGGCATAAGGTGCCCAGACAAGCTCCATACTTATGTTATAGATATATGGGCATAGGGCGCCCAGACTAGCTCCATACTTTTATTATAGTTAGATTGGCTTAGGGCGCCCAGACTAGCTCCATACTTATGCTCAATATTTTCAATTGTTACTCTGTGTGCTGTAACCATCGAAGCATTAATGTTTCTATTGTAGGCGAATGAGAGTGCCGCGTGTACATTGCAGGACTCAATTAGCTACCTGCCGGAGCTGACGCAGCCCATCATCGCGTGCTTCAGCGAGAGCGAGTCGCGCGTGCGCTACCAGGCGGCCGAGGCGCTGTTCAACGTGCTGAAGACTGCGCGGTGTGCGGCGATGGCGCAGTTCCCCGCCATCTTCGATGCACTGGCGCGGCTCGCTGCCGACCCCGAGCCGCAGGTGAAGCAGGGTGCCGAGCTGCTCGATAGGTTGCTCAAGGTATTATTTTTTTATGTTCTAAGTATTTATGATACTACCTGTCTGTTCCTAAAATGCCGTTAATCTGGGCCCCACTTCCGCGAACCGCGCTCCGCTTACGTCTGTTTCATTTTGTTGTGTGTGTTTATCTCCCCTGCTTGCGCCCAGTCTACATGTGGAACTGGGACTAATGACGATGACACACCAGAAATGTTACTCTAGTCATCCGGTACGTAAACCTCGTATCACCTCACTGAACACGAGTACATTGGTACCGACGTCGAAACCACATGTAAAAAATTATATTCGATTAGAACTGGATCCAGTCCAGACCCAGAATATCAAATGTAGTACTGTCATCGCACGTACTCGTATCGAGAGGGTCCAAACGCTCGAGAGCCTTAGGAACCTGAAGGTTGTGATTGAACAAAATAGGGGATCCAAAGAATTCACTTAGCAGCTTCGGAGGAGCCACTAAACGAAATTTGAAACCGTGGATGGAAGGGTCTAAATCAGAGCTACTCGTCGAAATTTGTAGGTTCTATGGAAAACTCGCACGCACCAGAATCTGCAAAACCGGAGGCTGTCTTCTTTAACGGCACTGTACCGAAGGCTTGGGCAGTAAGTGTAATCGTCTTGTTTTTCATAAAAGGAAATAAAATGCTCCTAAAGGACTACCGACCTATATTACTTCGAAGCCATTTGTAGACATCGAATCAGTGAGTGGATTAAGGAATTCGGTCTACTTGTGACTTGGTGATGGTTGTTGGAAGCAGAGCTCTGATCGGCAAGACTGATATCACCACTTTACCTTCAGTCTGCTTCAATGGCACCTCACTTACATACTGCAGATCTGTCAAAAACTTGGGCTTTCACATTTCCAACAATATGTCCTGATACTTGCAGGTTGTAGAAATTAGTAAGAAGATATTTGCCATGATGTATTCACTAAAGCGCATGCAAAAATTTCTTCCATAGTCTGCCAAAGATACATCAGTCAATTCTCTATTGCTTCCTTTTATTTATTATGTTGACTTGTGTTATTCTGATCTCACAGAAGAACTCATAGACAAGTTAGATCGCCTTTTAAATCTCTGTATCAGATTTCTCTTCGGATTGCGCAAATACGATCATGTCTCTCAATTTCGTCTCCGGTTAAATTGGCTAAGTATCGTAGAAAATCACACATTCTTTCACTCCATTATAATGCTCTCAATAGCCCTTTTTCTCCTCCCTATCTTCGAAACCGTGTAGAGCTGTGCTCCTCCGATTTCCCGAACACAGCATGAACCAACATGAACAAATTCTTTCACAGTGACAGCAATCCGCCTGTAGAACAGTCATCCTCTGGACACTGTGACGGAATGGACTCAAATATGACCATGATCCGCCATTTCACAAACAAAAAGGAAACAAGGAAATATAAATTTCATATTCAATAAATTAAATTAGCCACAAAAGAATAAAAAATACCACACTTAGTATGGCTTTGAAACCATTACAGATCCTTAAATTAAAGCAAACGCACAGATTATTCTAGAACAACGAACTGTCAACGGAAATTGTACTCTAAAAGTGTTAGACTTAAGATCGAATTCTGTAATAAAAAGCATAAAACACAAAAGTAGTTGTTTGGCCGTTGAAAAGGTAGAACAAAGAAATTTGATCCTTATTACAGCATGTAAAAGATAAAATTCAAACGAGGGGCTTGCTTTGTCTAGATTAGTTTGGGAATGGATTGCATGGCATTGGATCAAAAAACATGGCGGAATTGGGGTATAAATAAGAGTCAAAAAAAAAAGGGAGGGAAGTTCTAATTTTCGAAGGATACCGCGTGGACGTCACGCTCCCCAATTGAGGTGCGAGTTTTCTGTTATAATTTGTTTAATTCTTTGAGTTCTAAAGCGTTCTGAAAATAGGGATCTCAGACAAATAATTTCTAAAACTAAGTAGGGAAGTAAAAAGTATTAGATTAGGATTGTCTGAGAGGCGTACGAAGGCTTGTGTGTGTGCCTTAGAAATAACCGCGAAAGTGAAATATGTGAAAATCCTTTTCTGTGAAAGATCAGGTTTTATCACAAATATAGTGTTTTTATTTATATATGTATTGGATTACCAATCTTCGGCAGAGGTCGTGAGTTAGATAAATTAAGTTCCAATATTTTTAGAAGGGTATTTAAAATTTTATTTAGGACCTTACTGAATTTATTTAATTGGCTTGCGAAAATCATTTTATATTTTATGTCTTGATTTTTTGTGTGTATGCGAATTTAGTATAATTTCCTCAGGGAACTATTTTCTGTATTTTTTATGTAAGACAATTTTCAAAGTTCGGGGCTTGTGACTTAAATTTTGAGGAAATATAGACCAAGAGTCATTTAATTGCTATATTTACGTACAAAGAAACAAAATAATAGAGTCAAATTAGATTTTTCTAGTGAAAATTTAACATTCTCGTTGGAAAATCTATGTATGGGTGTTTGACTGATAAATCCAATTTCATTTTAATAAATTAAACTGTACGATGCACGTACATGCCAACATGTGCAACCTACATTTACAAACTGCATTGTTAGCATCGGAGAGCTACAAAAAGTTTATCGATGAGTATTGATTATTTGATGACATAGTTTTTTGGTCCTTCGACTTAAGGACCTCGCGTTCGGTTGAGTCTTCGTCGTGCGTGAAGTCCGGGATACAATCAGTGACATTTTTGCATATTTCATTGTGACAATTTGCATACGTATAATTCATGCGTGTGTGTGGGAATTCTCAATAACTTACATTACAGTGCAAGTGAAATACATTTTTGGATTTCGTTTCGAGGGATTCAACTGCATAAACTGAGCTTGCAGGCCAGTTTACCCCTGACAGGAGAGTAGCGGCACACAAGTGAGATCTTTCCGTTTATTTTCGATTACTCTGCATTTACATTTTGCGTCGATCGAAATGGAAGACTTACTTGACCGTCAATCCAAAATTCTCGATGAGATTAAACGGATCTTATCGAATTTCAAAAAAGACTCTCGGTCTAGGAAGACCGCCGAGTACATTGGAATGAGAGTTAGCGCGTTGGATCAACTTTGGAGCGAGTTGTAGCTAATCATTCGAAGTTAGAGACGGTGGAGGATAAAACTCATCAGTATTTTCGGGAGAATATTGCTGAGTTTGTAAGAAATCTATACACCAGTGCTCGTGAAACAATATCATCATTTAAAATTGACCAGGCAATTATTTTTGACACCCAAAGCAACTATGGGCGCTCTACTGACACTGAAACTACTCAAAATGACAAAATTTCGGACTTAAAGAGAAGTCTAATGGCAAATTTTCGGGCATTAAATAAATTGATTAAAAGTATCTGTATTGACACTCTTACTGACAAGTGGGAAATCGAAGACGAGATAAAAAACTTGCACTCTCGTTGGGGAACCATTTCCGATCTGCATTTGCAAATAGATACCTTATTGGCAGGCTCTGAGGTAGACTATGAGACCGATTACATGGAACTTGAAATCTCATATAAGGACATGAAGAAAAGGCTCAACCAAAAACTGTCATTTTCCTGTGCTCAGCACGAATCAACACCAAAAATTAATATTCCTAACTTTTATGGTGATTACATGCAGTGGCCTACCTTTATGGACCTGTTTTCCGAAGCCATACATAACAATCCCAACCTCAGCAAGACCCAAAAAATGCAACACCTGAAGGGAAAACTCAAAGGTGAAGCTGAGCAACAAGTACAGCATTTACGCGTAACTGCAGACAACTATGACTATGTCGGGGAGATATTAAAAAGGCAAGTGTCTGCGGCGGTGGTTTAATGAACTCTAAAATAAATGTAAAATTATGGTATAACTAAATCTAGTGCTAACAATGCAGTTTGTAAATGTAGGTTGCACATGTTGGCATGTACGTGCATCGTACATACTGCCCAGTCTAAAAAAGCACAAAAACAAAAATACATGGTAACAAAGGACAATATCCGTGACATTTACAAATTATTAAAACCGCATGCACGAGTCACAGACAGTTATCTCATCATAGAGATTAAGATACCACTTTTAAGTAAGGAGCAATATGAGCTAGATAAAATTTACAGCATTCCGCAATTAAGAGATGACAAAAGGGTTCTTAATATTATCCCTTTATCAGATTACATTGCATATAATATTAAGAAGGACTCCTTTATCCTAGTGAATTCAGCCGACTTACAAAATTGCATACACATGAATGATCAGAAATCATTATGCACCTTAAATCATACAGAATACAGCATAGAATTGCATCAAAACATTTGCAACATCAAATTGTTTACAAACAGTAAATATGATACATTCTGTCGGTCTGAAATAAAGGTGTGTACCGATAAGTGGATAGAACTGCACAATAGTAACAGCTGGATATTCGCATGCTGTCAGGAATGCTACGTCCGCATTTTGTGTCCAGCCGGGCTCACATCGCACCGCTTCTATGGAGTCGGAATGATAACAATCGGTCAAGGATGCGTAATGAAAGCCGACACAATTATGATGTATGCAAATAATAACAAATTTACTGGCAGGCTAGCGCTACAACAAGATATTTATATTCCACCAATATCTTCTTTGAACGGGATTATGAACACGGATAATTTCACATATGAAGCGGAAGGGCATTTAAAACAATTTGAAAAGATCCAAAGTGACTTAAAGCAACTGACAGAGCAGTCAACATTAGATAGTGGCCTATCCATTCATGATGTGAACCACTACATCGGAACTGCAGTGTTATTCGGCATACTCAGCGTCTTTGCAGTGGCTGCTGGGTGTTATGTGTGCCGTTCAAAGCGCGCGAAAAATAAGACAGTGATGTGTGTGCAAGAGCCGAGAGTAATAAGTGTTCCTATGCAAAACTTTAATACCGACTCCGGCTCTCAGTGTAGTAGTAAGGTTCGCAAATCAAAAAGTGTAGTGAGTTTTGATACGAACGTTGACGATATTTAGAGACAAATAAATTTAGATTTTACATAAAATATATATTTTACATTTTACATTACGTATACATTAGTCTGCACATTTACTGTCATACAGTTGTTTTTGCACTAGCTTTCATTGCACTACTGTTTACAGATACCTACTTAGGCTTATACTTGTATTCTGGAGTTTACCTTTTGTGTGTTTTTATAGTTTTCATTTGTTATCATGTATTTTTATGTTTTTGTGCTTTTTTAGACTGGGCAGTATGTACGATGCACGTACATGCCAACATGTGCAACCTACATTTACAAACTGCATTGTTAGCACTAGATTTAGTTATACCATAATTTTACATTTATTTTAGAGTTCATTAAACCACCGCCGCAGACACTTGCCTTTTCAATATCTCCCCGTCATAAACTTTACCTATAAAAAAAATTTGGTATTTAAAAGGTGGAATAATTTCAAATTTAATTTTATAATTCAAAGTGATGCATCTGTTTGTACAGAAAACAAATTATATTCATTCATTTTAACTGGTATATTGAGACCTTGGGTATACCACTATATACCTAATGAGTAGTGAAGCCAGAAGTTAAAATGGTATAAAATAGATTCTTATGAACCCAAAATAAAAGTTCTAATTTATAATAAGTGAATAAATGAGACTTGATTATTTTTATTGAAATTATTATCACTAATAGTAGAAAATAGCTGGGACTTGTGTAAGATTGAAGGGAACCTTCCTTATTATTTGCAAGTTTTTACAGAATTTCTAGTGAAATATTAACTAAGAAAATATTAAATTTATTTATATAAAGGTAATTTATATTGACTTATTTAATATAAAGACTACAAAGTCTTAACTGGGTTTATTAAATGAGACCTAGGTACATATGAAATAAGGTACTTACAGAAAATGGTTTTGGTATTTGGTTTTTGAAAGGTACCATGTGATGATTCGCATCCGATATGAAGGTTGCACCCTCTGACAGTGGCGTGCACAGAACTTTTTTCCGGAAAAGCAATCAAGAGATCAAGAAGATCAAGTACGACAATAAAAAAAATATGAAAAATTTTTAATAACACTTCGAAAAAAAAAAGTTTGTATGAAAATGTTCACTCTAGAAAGGCAGTGCCTACCCTGGCGTCATACAGACTTTTTTTGTTCAAAGTGTTATTAAAGAAATTTCATATTTTTTTTATTGTCGTACTTGACCTTCTGATTGCTTTTCCGGAAAAAAGTTCTGTGCACGCCACTGCCCTCTGATGGATTCAATATCTTTCAAATTTATTTGATTAAACTATCAAAATTTATCTATAGATAAAATTTATAAAAATATGTACCTTATTTTTGAAGTACTGAGCTTCATTTAAATACAAACTACAGATCCGAAATAATATTGTGTAATTTTCACAAAATCCAGTTTTGAAGTCAATATGATTTACTGTCTACATACCCTTAAGTAATTTGTAAAGATAAATATTACATATTTCAGTCTTAAAGAAGTTCAACAAAAGGTTCCAAGAGATCATGCATAGGTTACAACTGTTATGTATTTTCATAAACAATAATATGGCTATTAAATTCTTTATTTACTCTATTTATAATCATAAATACCCAAATTTAGCAAAACCTAAAACTAAATTAAATTTATTTTCTAGAGCAGACAGACATTCTCATCAGTGGTTTTAAACAAATAAGCTCTAGAATAGAATATTCTCGAAGTCTTCCACCAGTGCGTCCTGCCATGACTTACGGTGCCGATACGTGGTCACTGACTGTAGGAATAGGCCGCCGCCGATATCAATCGCTCTGCGAGCTAGTCGCTATGGAGCAACGGCAGAGCCAGGATTTTAGTTTGGGAACCATTCGGATAAGGTTTATTACAAAGTTATAAAAAGTATGTTTTCTATTTATACCTTATACTGGGTTTTAAGATGATGTTGCGGAAACCGAAAACTGGCGATACTACTCGTCCATGCGAATAACTTTTACTAAGGTACCAACCAAGGAGCAATTAAGAAGAGGAATTGCTGATAGTTCGTTTCTCTAGGGAAATTGTGTGACACTGCGCGGGGTGGAAGGCAGAGGTACGGGGACGGTCGGCTCCGCCGTTCCACCAATCACAGAGCACACACTCCTCCTTATGACACCATTGATCGTAACATGGCACCATTCATACACCAACTCTCCTTCTTAATTGCTCCGTAGTACCAACACTGAAATTAGAAAATTTCATAGAAAAGTTACATACTTATACACTCGAATACTGTAATATATACGCTGTGTAAACAGTCGAATCCAATGTATGGAATTACAGGGTGTTTTGGGGGACATGGTCTCCATTAATACTATGGGGCGGTCTATACATTGGACTAAAGTTACATACTTATACACTCGAATACTGTAATATATACGCTGTGTAAACAGTCGAATCCAATGTATGGAATTACAGGGTGTTTTGGGGGACATGGTCTCCATTAATACTATGGGGCGGTCTATACATTGGACTAAAGTTACATACTTATACACTCGAATACTGTAATATATACGCTGTGTAAACAGTCGAATCCAATGTATGGAATTACAGGGTGTTTTGGGGGACATGGTCTCCATTAATACTATGGGGCGGTCTATACATTGGACTAAAGTTACATACTTATACACTCGAATACTGTAATATATACGCTGTGTAAACAGTCGAATCCAATGTATGGAATTACAGGGTGTTTTGGGGGACATGGTCTCCATTAATACTATGGGGCGGTCTATACATTGGACTAAAGTTACATACTTATACACTCGAATACTGTAATATATACGCTGTGTAAACAGTCGAATCCAATGTATGGAATTACAGGGTGTTTTGGGGGACATGGTCTCCATTAATACTATGGGGCGGTCTATACATTGGACTAAAGTTACATACTTATACTCGAATACTGTAATATATACGCTGTGTAAACAGTCGAATCCAATGTATGGAATTACAGGGTGTTTTGGGGGACATGGTCTCCATTAATACTATGGGGCGGTCTATACATTGGACTAAAGTTACATACTTATACACTCGAATACTGTAATATATACGCTGTTCACGCTAGACCGTGACGCATGATTCGCACCCGCAGGCGGGAATGACCCCCCCCCCGCCGCGCGCCGGTCGAGGCGCGCGCGGACGCTGGTCTCGCTCTGTTCGGATCGACGAGCCTCGCTAGGCGCACGCGCGCGCGCCCACGCAGCCGACAGCTCTAAACAATAGACATTCGCGTCAGCACAAACAATATCGCGTACCTAAAGTGTAGTGTTAATACAAGTGCTGTGTACATCACTCAAACCAGGACATTCAATACATCCCTGCACAGACGCCAGCTCAACTAGCCAACAAGAAGGCTCAGTACGTCACCGCATCTCCTGTCGGCCCATCGAGAACAACATTCCAACAAAGGTCAGTTTACCCACAATCTTTTTCTTATCCTGTCTGCTCTCCCACTCAAATTCCATCAGCCCTGCATCCTGTAGCCAGCGGCTACATTTTTGGTCCTTCGGCCGGATCGAATTCTGGTCCTTACAGTCCATTTTCACAATTTTGGCCCTTCAAACCGCTACTGAACCAGCCCCCGTCGATTTATTACAGTCCATTTTCAATCCAGGAAAATTTTTGGTTTATATCACCCCCCGACTATCCCCCGCCGGCCCATAACTTTGTTTTGAACCAGCCCCCGTCGATTTACTACAGTCCATTTTCACCCGGTTACATATTTTGCCCCCTTTCCCGGCAAAAAATATTTTGTGGTTTCGAATACCTATCGCGGGTAGATAATTAGAACCGCCGCCTGGAACATTCCATTTATCGGTTAGAACCGACCCCCCCACGCCCCTTTACAGAATAACTCATTTTCATCGCGGTTGTAATTATTATTCGGCTCAGATAACATAAGTATATTCATTCAGCCCAATTGTTTATTACAGTCCACTATACTTCTTTATTAAACCCAAATTTTACGAGATTTTGCGAGATATTTTTTCGGTGCGAGTATTTGCTTTATTTCGTGCACATACGTAAAACCCACGTATACATAAGTTATTACGTAACGAACGTTTACGTTTACGAATTATTACGTTACCAAAGCTTGATCTGCATCATATGATTGTCCGCTCATTTAGATCCGATTTCTGCCAGGTAAACACATTCTTTGTTTGTTTTCGCTCTCAAAGCAGTAGGTAGATATTTTATTCTATAAATAGAATTTTCGACGACTGATGTTGTTGTTGTAAAGGTACATTCGTGTAAACAAGAGCCAACGCGTATTGTCGGCACGTGATTTCAAGGCAAATAACATAAAAGTGAACAGGTTCATCAGCCCTTTTCGATATTTTTGTGTTGCGGTAATCTCACGTCGCAGTAATATATTGCCGGACCGTTTATTTGTGTTATTGTCTGCTTTTTTTACCCGGGTATAGCACAAATATAGTAAACAATTTTTTTTTCTCTTCTCATCTCTGATCTTGTTGTTTGTGGTACACATATAGGGTGTTCCAAGTTGGTGTATCGGCTCATATACAGGTTGTTTTTTAAAAAAAAAAATTTTTTTTTTTTTTTTTCTCTGTCGTGTTTATTTTCCGTGTTCCGTTTGAACATAGTCTTTGTTTTTTTTTTCGGCCCGCGCAAGTTACAAGCTATCCGCACGTTGGAGTTGGTAGCGCTCAAGTTTTTAATAACTCATTTTCACATATAGTCACACTCATCACACATTCAATCAGCACATACACACTCAGCTCATTTTCACTCACACATTCAATCAGCACATATAGACACACTCAGCTCATTTTCACTCACACATTCACTCATCAGATACACATTCAGCTCATTTTCACTCAATGAAACCAGCACTCAGTCATCACACACACACTCATCACATACACACTCAGTTCATTTTCACTCAATGACTCCAGCTCCAACAGAGAATTCTTGTAACTCCGCACAACGTGTAGTGAACGTCACTAACACACCAATAATAGCAGACGTACATGGTCAATTTCACTCAGCACGAGCCCTGTTAGGTTTTATCTCACGTCGCGGTACTCCAGTTCTCATTCGCTCAGACTGCGGCACAAACTATGATGCAATCACTCACAAGCTCGCGAATCAGCACATAACTTGGTTCGGCGCTCTGCACGAAATAATACTCAACTCAAGACCCCTCTGTCCAATTTCATCCGACCCTACGGACTTTGAACCTCTCACGGCCGGACATTTCATTATTGGTCGTCCGCTCACCGCTCTACCTGAGCAGTCTTTTGACGACAGACCCATATCTGCTCTTAAACGGTTTCAACTCATTCAAGCGCTCTCTCAGCGCTTTTGGATTTTCTGGTCCAGATCCTACCTCCATACCCTGCAAACCCGCCCCAATCAGCTCTCCCCTTCCTCCCCTCCTCAAGTGGGTGAACTGGTCCTCATCAAAGAGGATGACTTGCCTCCGCTCCAATGGAAGTTGGGGAGAATTCTCCGCACAATGCCTGGCAAGGATGGAGTGATCCAAGTTGTGGATCTGGACACAGCCCATGGAGCCGCAGCCCCGGCCCCCCCAGGATGTTCACGCTAGACCGTGACGCATGATTCGCACCCGCAGGCGGGAATGACCCCCCCCCCGCCGCGCGCCGGTCGAGGCGCGCGCGGACGCTGGTCTCGCTCTGTTCGGATCGACGAGCCTCGCTAGGCGCACGCGCGCGCGCCCACGCAGCCGACAGCTCTAAACAATAGACATTCGCGTCAGCACAAACAATATCGCGTACCTAAAGTGTAGTGTTAATACAAGTGCTGTGTACATCACTCAAACCAGGACATTCAATACATCCCTGCACAGACGCCAGCTCAACTAGCCAACAAGAAGGCTCAGTACGTCACCGCATCTCCTGTCGGCCCATCGAGAACAACATTCCAACAAAGGTCAGTTTACCCACAATCTTTTTCTTATCCTGTCTGCTCTCCCACTCAAATTCCATCAGCCCTGCATCCTGTAGCCAGCGGCTACATACGCTGTGTAAACAGTCGAATCCAATGTATGGAATTACAGGGTGTTTTGGGGGACATGGTCTCCATTAATACTATGGGGCGGTCTATACATTGGACTAAAGTTACATACTTATACACTCGAATACTGTAATATATACGCTGTGTAAACAGTCGAATCCAATGTATGGAATTACAGGGTGTTTTGGGGGACATGGTTTCCATTAATACTATGGGGCGGTCTATACATTGGACTAAAGTTACATACTTATACACTCGAATACTGTAATATATACGCTGTGTAAACAGTCGAATCCAATGTATGGAATTACAGGGTGTTTTGGGGGACATGGTCTCCATTAATACTATGGGGCGGTCTATACATTGGACTAAAGTTACATACTTATACACTCGAATACTGTAATATATACGCTGTGTAAACAGTCGAATCCAATGTATGGAATTACAGGGTGTTTTGGGGGACATGGTCCCCATTAATACTATGGGGCGGTCTATACATTGGACTAAAGTTACATACTTATACACTCGAATACTGTAATATATACGCTGTGTAAACAGTCGAATCCAATGTATGGAATTACAGGGTGTTTTGGGGGACATGGTCTCCATTAATACTATGGGGCGGTCTATACATTGGACTAAAGTTACATACTTATACACTCGAATACTGTAATATATACGCTGTGTAAACAGTCGAATCCAATGTATGGAATTACAGGGTGTTTTGGGGGACATGGTCTCCATTAATACTATGGGGCGGTCTATACATTGGACTAAAGTTACATACTTATACACTCGAATACTGTAATATATACGCTGTGTAAACAGTCGAATCCAATGTATGGAATTACAGGGTGTTTTGGGGGACATGGTCTCCATTAATACTATGGGGCGGTCTATACATTGGACTAAAGCTTTTGTGTCCTCACTGCAATTGGATGGTCTAATTAGTTTATTGCTGCCTTTTTTGGTAATTTCAGCAAAAGACAATGGCTCGGAAGCCTGCTTTTTGGACGCATCTTGAATTGAAGCTTTGAGGTCTTGAATACTTTTCACCAAAACATCCAGTGCTCTTGTGTTCTGAATAGTGGTATAGACTGAAATGGCTTTTTGTTTTAGTGATTGGTATTGAACTGCCATTTGGGACGTTCCACCTGCAATTAGGCGGCACAAGTTATTTATTTTCAATTTTTGATCTGAGTTCAATTTTCCCTCCGCGGCAATGGAACAAACTTCATTTAAACAATGTTCAATTGAGGTCATCCATTTCTGAATTTCCGGCGTCGAGATCACAGCAATGGCTGGTGTACTAGGGGCCCCGTCATCCTCTGGACATGGAAAGGTTGGCAGAGGGCTCCTCCGAATCAAGGAGCTTCGGTTAAACGGGCTCTCTGCTGGGTTTGACATTGTAACGTTAGATTAAATGTCCATATTCATCACTCACTAGCACTCACGTATGACACACTTATTGCCAAATAATTGCTTACTCGTGAACTAGATTATTATTTAATGTGAACAAATAAAACTTATAAAATGCGACCGTACATGACGGCGTCGCGCAAGCAAAAAACCATTTGATGGATCATGTTAGAAATAAGGCGATCCCTCACAGAACTTAGCCACCAAGTTTAGCAAGCTGAAGTGATAGTAGACTGCACACTGATGTGGAACAAAGTTCACGCGTTGTGAACAAGAATCAGGTAAACCACCTCGCTGACCGTTGTTGATCTCGTATATTTATTCCATTAGGACATAGTGACGGAGAGCGGGCGACTGGAGCTCGGGGCGCTGGTGGGCATGCTGCGCGAGCGCATCTACACACGTAACGCGAGCGCGCGCCAGTTCGTCATCTCGTGGGTGTCGGTGCTGGACGCGGTGCCCGACATCGACCTCATCGTGTTCCTGCCGGACCTGCTCGACGGACTGTTCAAGATGCTCGACGACCCCATGCCGGAGATCCGGAGGATGTGAGTCACACCCATACATTTATTATATATACTAGCTGTTGTCCGCGTGGAAGAAGATAATGCGGCCACAGTGTAGTCCCTTGGGAATCCCGCAATAAAAAGTATCCCAGGTTTTAAGTTGAATGATAAGTTATCGAACAGTGATCTCCCTTCCGCTATTTTTTTTTGGAATTTCATCAATGAACAGACAGACAAAGCTCTTTTCTTTTACAGTTTTTAATATACTTAGCATATAGTACCTAGCCCGTTTCATCAAAGAAGGTATCACCATCTGTTATACAGTTGCTGCAACTAATTTAATATAGTTAGCATATAATACCTAGCCCGTTTCATCAAAGAAGGTATCACCATCTGTTATACAGTTGCTGCAACTAATTTAATATAGTTAGCATATAATACCTAGCCCGTTTCATCAAAGAAGGTATCACCATCTGTTATACAGTTGCTGCAACTAATTTAATATAGTTAGCATATAATACCTAGCCCGTTTCATCAAAGAAGGTATCACCATCTGTTATACAGTTGCTGCAACTAATTTAATATACTTAGCATATAATACCTAGCCCGTTTCATCAAAGAAGGTATCACCATCTGTTATACAGTTGCTGCAACTAATTTAATATAGTTAGCATATAATACCTAGCCCGTTTCATCAAAGAAGGTATCACCATCTGTTATACAGTTGCTGCAACTAATTTAATATAGTTAGCATATAATACCTAGCCCGTTTCATCAAAGAAGGTATCACCATCTGTTATACAGTTGCTGCAACTAATTTAATATAGTGAGCATATAATACCTAGCCCGTTTCATCAAAGAAGGTATCACCATCTGTTATACAGTTGCTGCAACTAATTTAATATACTTAGCATATAATACCTAGCCCGTTTCATCAAAGAAGGTATCACCATCTGTTATACAGTTGCTGCAACTAATTTAATATAGTTAGCATATAATACCTAGCCCGTTTCATCAAAGAAGGTATCACCATCTGTTATACAGTTGCTGCAACTAATTTAATATAGTTAGCATATAATACCTAGCCCGTTTCATCAAAGAAGGTATCACCATCTGTTATACAGTTGCTGCAACTAATTTAATATAGTTAGCATATAATACCTAGCCCGTTTCATCAAAGAAGGTATCACCATCTGTTATACAGTTGCTGCAACTAATTTCGCATTAAAACTTTTTATTTACCAAAATAGATGACGCTATTTAAACGAAATAACGTAATATTTATTTATGCGCCTTCTAATAATGAACAGCGCCACCTGTTGATTTTTTTATGTATTAAAATTTTATACGCTACATAATTCTAACCAAAGTTTTCTTGTTTTAAACAATCGTTCGTGACGTCTATAGGCCTTCATCGCCAGGAGTTATTATTTGCTATAAAACTTCTAATTTCTAACAGTAGAAAAGTAATTCCAAAAATAGCCTATATTCTAATCCAAATTAAGCTCTGTCTGTCTGTGAAAACTACATGAAAATCCATTTAGTAGTTTCGGAGATGTGCGTTAGCAAACAGACAGACGAAGAATTCTAAAAATCGCTGATTTGTGTTTGTTGCGTTTGGCCCAATTTATTATAAAACCGCTAGAGGCCCAATCAATAACAGAGATGAGAAATAATTCCCAACCTTATTTTTTAAGCCACGCCCCCTTTATTCTGATTGGCCTTTAAGGTAGCCTTACCAGAACGACGCACATATACACACACATACATATACATACATATATCTATAGAGATATTATACGTAAATACAAAAATAACGTAGACAGCTATAAATAAATAACATATAAATAAATAATAATAATAGTACTTAGCACAGGTAAATGGATTATTGAAAACATTAGAAAAAAAGAAAATGACCTTTTACTAATCTTTTGAAGACAGGTAACGAGGGAGCATGCTTGATGGCAAAGGGAAGGTCATTCCACACCCTGACCGATTTACCAGCAAAGGAGTTACCATAAAACATGGAAGAGTGGGATTGAGTTGCTAGTAGCAAATTGAGTTGCTAGTAGCAAATTGAGTTGCTAGTAGCAAATTGAGTTGCTAGTAGCAAATTGATTGTAGTGTACGATCATGGTAGCGTGAAGGAATTTGAAAGAATCCTTACGATATTTTGAAGTTGAAGGACTGAACAGTGTACCATAAAGTTGAAGGATTGAACAGTATACCATAAAGTTGAAGGACTGAACAGTGTACCATAAAGTTGAAGGATTGAACAGTATACCATAAAGTTGAAGGATTGAACAGTATACCATAAAGTTGAAGGATTGAACAGTATACCATAAAGTTGAAGGATTGAACAGTATACCATAAAGCTGAAGGATTGAACAGTATACCATAAAGTTGAAGGATTGAACAGTATACCATAAAGTTGAAGGATTGAACAGTATACCATAAAGTTGAAGGATTGAACAGTATACCATAAAGCTGAAGGATTGAACAGTATACCATAAAGTTGAAGGATTGAACAGTATACCATAAAGCTGAAGGACTGAACGGTATACCATAAAGCTGAAGGATTGAACAGTATACCATAAAGTTGAAGGATTGAACAGTATACCATAAAGTTGAAGGATTGAACAGTATACCATAAAGCTGAAGGATTGAACAGTATACCATAAAGTTGAAGGATTGAACAGTATACCATAAAGTTGAAGGATTGAACAGTATACCATAAAGTTGAAGGATTGAACAGTATATCATAAAGTTGAAGGATTGAACAGTATACCATAAAGTTGAAGGATTGAACAGTATACCATAAAGTTGAAGGATTGAACAGTATACCATAAAGTTGAAGGATTGAACAGTATATCATAAAGTTGAAGGATTGAACAGTATACCATAAAGTTGAAGGATTGAACAGTATACCATAAAGTTGAAGGATTGAACAGTATACCATAAAGTTGAAGGATTGAACAGTATACCATAAAGTTGAAGGATTGAACAGTATATCATAAAGTTGAAGGATTGAACAGTATACCATAAAGTTGAAGGATTGAACAGTATACCATAAAGTTGAAGGATTGAACAGTATACCATAAAGCTGAAGGATTGAACAGTATACCATAAAGTTGAAGGATTGAACAGTATATCATAAAGTTGAAGGATTGAACAGTATATCATAAAGTTGAAGGATTGAACAGTATACCATAAAGTTGAAGGATTGAACAGTATATCATAAAGTTGAAGGATTGAACAGTATACCATAAAGTTGAAGGATTGAACAGTATACCATAAAGTTGAAGGATTGAACAGTATACCATAAAGTTGAAGGATTGAACAGTATATCATAAAGTTGAAGGATTGAACAGTATACCATAAAGTTGAAGGATTGAACAGTATACCATAAAGTTGAAGGATTGAACAGTATACCATAAAGTTGAAGGATTGAACAGTATACCATAAAGTTGAAGGATTGAACAGTATATCATAAAGTTGAAGGATTGAACAGTATACCATAAAGTTGAAGGATTGAACAGTATACCATAAAGTTGAAGGATTGAACAGTATACCATAAAGCTGAAGGATTGAACAGTATACCATAAAGTTGAAGGATTGAACAGTATATCATAAAGTTGAAGGATTGAACAGTATATCATAAAGTTGAAGGATTGAACAGTATATCATAAAGAAGAGAGAGAACGTAGACATCCCGATGAAGGTGAATTGGCAGCCATACAACTGTGACCTAAATTCAGATACGTGATCGAATTTGTGAAGACCGAAAATAAACTTGTTGGCAAAATTTTAGAGACGCTTATCCAACTTATCCAACTGTTCTGAAGTTAAATCAAGATAGCAAACGTCCGCATAGTCAAAGATGGGTAAAAGGATGGATATAGCAACCGTAATTTTGATTGTTGTTGGAAGGAAAGTCCTGAGTCTTCTCAGCAACCCTGCAGAAGCAAACATCCTCCGGCTAACATGTTCTATTTGGGAACTCAATGATAAACTTGTATCGATAAAGATACCCAAGTTTTTCATCTTATTGCTGTAAGGGATTTGTAAATATTATTGGAGATAACTCGTGCCATAAAGTACGGACTTCCAACTATAATTACCTGGTTTTGGTGGAATTGATTTTGAGTCCATAACTTGAACTCTATTCACTAGCGATTATGTCATTAAGTGGAGTACAAATATATATATATTTGTTTTTTATCATTTTGTTTTTTATAATTTCTTTTTTATCTTCAAAATAAAGTAATGGAGGCCGTCAAAAGTGTTGAGAACATTCTACAAAAAATACCTCTCTCTTTGTTTGACCTCTTGTAGTCTGTTCACTGTACACTACAACAAACATATGTCTGGTCCGCAGGTGTGACATACAACTGAACGAGTTCCTCAGGAGTATAAAGAAGGATCCTGCGCGAGTCGACTTCCAAGCCATGATCAACATCCTCATTACGCACGCGCAATCACCTGAGGAATTGTTACAGGTATTTTGTTAACCGAGTACCTAATTGTTACAGGTATTTTGTTAACCGAGTACCTAATTGTTACAGGTATTTTGTTAACCGAGTACCTAATTGTTACAGGTATTTTGTTAACCGAGTACCTAATTGTTACAGGTATTTTGTTAACCGAGTACCTAATTGTTACAGGTATTTTGTTAACCGAGTACCTAATTCATTATCTGGTGCTTACAGTGCTACCATTTAAATAATCTACATAGGAATCTTCGCCACTCTTCGGCAAAGGTTTTATACAATTTGTATGAAATATGCAAATATAAGTGGCGGTAGCACGCCGGGCTCTCAATATAAGTGGCGGTAATACGCCGGGCTTTCAATATAAGTGGCGGTAGCACGCCGGGCTCTCAATATAAGTGGCGGTAGCACGCCGGGCTCTCAATATAAGTGGCGGTAATACGCCGGGCTTTCAATATAAGTGGCGGTAGCACGCCGGGCTCTCAATATAAGTGGCGGTAATACGCCGGGCTTTCAATATAAGTGGCGGTAGCACGCCGGGCTCTCAATATAAGTGGCGGTAATACGCCGGGCTTTCAATATAAGTGGCGGTAGCACGCCGGGCTCTCAATATAAGTGGCGGTAGCACGCCGGGCTCTCAATATAAGTGGCGGTAATACGCCGGGCTTTCAATATAAGTGGCGGTAGCACGCCGGGCTCTCAATATAAGTGGCGGTAGCACGCCGGGCTCTCAATATAAGTGGCGGTAATACGCCGGGCTTTCAATATAAGTGGCGGTAGCACGCCGGGCTCTCAATATAAGTGGCGGTAATACGCCGGGCTTTCAATATAAGTGGCGGTAGCACGCCGGGCTCTCAATATAAGTGGCGGTAGCACGCCGGGCTCTCAATATAAGTGGCGGTAGCACGCCGGGCTCTCAATATAAGTGGCGGTAGCACGCCGGGCTCTCAATATAAGTGGCGGTAGCACGCCGGGCTCTCAATATAAGTGGCGGTAATACGCCGGGCTTTCAATATAAGTGGCGGTAGCACGCCGGGCTCTCAATATAAGTGGCGGTAGCACGCCGGGCTCTCAATATAAGTGGCGGTAGCACGCCGGGCTCTCAATATAAGTGGCGGTAGCACGCCGGGCTCTCTATATAAGTGGCGGTAGCACGCCGGGCTCTCAATATAAGTGGCGGTAGCACGCCGGGCTCTCAATATAAGTGGCGGTAGCACGCCGGGCTCTCAATATAAGTGGCGGTAGCACGCCGGGCTCTCAATATAAGTGGCGGTAGCACGCCGGGCTCTCAATATAAGTGGCGGTAGCACGACGGGCTCTCAATATAAGTGGCGGTAATACGCCGGGCTTTCAATATAAGTGGCGGTAGCACGCCGGGCTCTCAATATAAGTGGCGGTAATACGCCGGGCTTTCAATATAAGTGGCGGTAGCACGCCGGGCTCTCAATATAAGTGGCGGTAGCACGCCGGGCTCTCAATATAAGTGGCGGTAATACGCCGGGCTTTCAATATAAGTGGCGGTAGCACGCCGGGCTCTCAATATAAGTGGCGGTAGCACGCCGGGCTCTCAATATAAGTGGCGGTAATACGCCGGGCTTTCAATATAAGTGGCGGTAGCACGCCGGGCTCTCAATATAAGTGGCGGTAATACGCCGGGCTTTCAATATAAGTGGCGGTAGCACGCCGGGCTCTCAATATAAGTGGCGGTAGCACGCCGGGCTCTCAATATAAGTGGCGGTAGCACGCCGGGCTCTCAATATAAGTGGCGGTAATACGCCGGGCTTTCAATATAAGTGGCGGTAGCACGCCGGGCTCTCAATATAAGTGGCGGTAGCACGCCGGGCTCTCAATATAAGTGGCGGTAGCACGCCGGGCTCTCAATATAAGTGGCGGTAGCACGCCGGGCTCTCAATATAAGTGGCGGTAGCACGCCGGGCTCTCAATATAAGTGGCGGTAGCACGCCGGGCTCTCAATATAAGTGGCGGTAGCACGCCGGGCTCTCAATATAAGTGGCGGTAGCACGCCGGGCTCTCAATATAAGTGGCGGTAGCACGCCGGGCTCTCAATATAAGTGGCGGTAGCACGCCGGGCTCTCAATATAAGTGGCGGTAGCACGCCGGGCTCTCAATATAAGTGGCGGTAGCACGCCGGGCTCTCAATATAAGTGGCGGTAGCACGCCGGGCTCTCAATATAAGTGGCGGTAGCACGCCGGGCTCTCAATATAAGTGGCGGTAGCACGCCGGGCTCTCAATATAAGTGGCGGTAGCACGCCGGGCTCTCAATATAAGTGGCGGTAACCTGCATGCCCTAAATAGCGTGTATTTCTGCCCGAAGAACGGCGATAGGGCTTACTTCCCATCACGTTGGGGCGTAATAATCGTTGGTGAAACGTGGGTTTACCGAGTGTGGACTGTGATTTGCATTTCACATTAATTTCTCATTTAATACTCGGGAACACCTCCGACACTGATTCATGTCGTGATACATAAGGTGACATTTATTTATGTAACTATATTAATATTGAAGACTCGGTAAGTGCTCAGTATCAAGGTTCGATGACCCTTTTTGTGTAAAACGTAATTTTTTTTCGTGTTTCCTAATAAGTAATAACGTAAGCCCAGTTTTATAGCAAAAAGTTTAATCGATCCGTGATACTTATCACTTGCCAAGGTTCCGGTTTGTGTGAACGTTGAACACACGAGAGTATAGATGTGCCGTGTGTCAGTTGACGGCGATCACGTGGATCAAGCAGTTCGTGGAGCTGGCGGGCGGCGCGATGTTGCCGTACGCGTCCGGGATACTGCTGGCGGTGTTGCCGTGCTTGGCCTACTCCGACGAGCCGAGAAGGAGTATCCTTTTTTATATGTATTTATATCATCTATCTTGGATATATTGCTACATTTTCGTGTCAAATTATATACAAATCCAGGACATTGTGTCGTCGAGGGCATGTTGACCTACACTTTCTTCGATTACGTGAACATATTCACGTACTTCGGGCGCAAACATACGTTTCCAATGGCGACAACAAACGAGATCAGCTCTAACGTTTTTGTGACTTTACGGGATTTGATGACAAAAGCCTTCTAGTCTGAAATTAAACCTCGGAGGCAGCGATAAAATCCATAACAAAAAACAAATAGTAGATTGTATCACAAGGGAGCAAA
Organism: Ypsolopha sequella; assembly: GCA_934047225.1. NCBI lineage: Eukaryota > Metazoa > Arthropoda > Insecta > Lepidoptera > Ypsolophidae > Ypsolopha > Ypsolopha sequella. The sequence continues at coordinate 687,604 of OW204002.1, read as the reverse complement.
ATAATATTTTTAGGTCGAGGGCGTTATTTTGAATCCAGAGCAGAGCGAAGGATTCAAAGTAGAATCCTGAGCTCAGCGAGGGATTCAAAATACGTCACCCGAGGAAAAATCATTTTGCGGCCGTGTGAGACACTCTACTTTTCATCCCATCTATGAGGAAAAGAAATAATAGGCGCTATTAGATACAAATCTAGAACTTATTTATTAACGCAATGATATTCGGAAAAGGATTATTTCTTTGAAATAGACTAATTTTTGGAAATATGCCAAGAAAACAGATTCCGAAAAAGTATTTGGTAATAGATTCTCTATAACATTAAATGCGTCTCTTCTTATATTTTCTGGTGTTAATGTAACACTTTCACTATCTGACGAACCCATTTTTGTTTAATTATATTAAAATTTAAATTATGATATGAATGGTATTCGTACCGAGCACGTAGTTCGCGCGTTTATCTTTTTTTTTTATTGCAGCCGGCCGCGCTGCCCAGATAACCGGCCAGTAACTTTTTTATACAATATTTTCGTTCGAACTCTTTGGTCACGAAACACTATAAGGAACAACATTCATGTTCCAAATTCAAAACTCATTATTGCCCTATGAAAGTCTCTTGCAGAAAAGACCTACTTTGTTCGCACTCATTGAAGAACCAATCATCGTTTTTCGAATAGATGGGATGAACAAAATATTCCTTAGCACACACAAGGTATACGTGAGACGGCGGCGACAGTGAACTTTCAACTGACGAAGCTGGTGGGCGGGTCGCCCCCCGCGCCCCCCGCGGACGAGGTGCAGGGGCTGGACCTGCCGGCGGTGGTGGGGGTGCTGGTACAGATGCTGCACCACAGCTCCGTGCATACCAAGGTCGCCGTGCTGGACTGGATACTGCAGCTGTACAACAAGCTGCCTACTGAGGTTACTATACTAGCTATTGTAGCTTGATTAGAATGACACATATCGTCAGATCATCGATTTACACGCACTGGAACTTGACTACAACTTTGGATAAAAAAGCGACTTTTAGTCTATGATTCGCTGAGACCTGTTATTCTAATCAAGCTATACAAAGTACCTACAGTTGGTTTTTTGACATATATTTTGCCCGCGGCTTCGCACGCGTGGAAGTTTCATTCAACTACCAACAGTTTTTGGATTTGCCGTTATTTTATCAATATCTCTTATAGCCTATAGCTTTTTCACGCAGCTTTGCCTGCGTTGATTTCATCTTTGTGTAGTCCTATCGAATCTGTAAATATTTTTTGGTTGATCCTCTGCTTAATAAAGTGTCTGGTGAGGCCGAAGCCCGAACTGCGTCTCCGAGTGAAATAATTATTTGATAACTGATTTGATCTCATCGTAAAGCAACTTCGGCGAGGCCGCAGACCACGCCGCGTATCCAAACGAAATATATATAATTTTTTATAACTGATTCGATCACGTAGATCTATGTTTACGAACTAAACTCTCTTTTGTTCTCTGATTTGATCATACTCGTATGCAAAAGTCTTTGGCGAGACCGAAGGCCGAACCACGTTTCTGACCGAAATTACATACATGCATACTTATACTCACGCCAGTCTCCTAGAAGGGTAGGCAGATACTACAGATTTCTATCTGCTACGATCCTGACTCACCTCTTTGGCCTCTTTCCACATCCATGACCGAAATTATTTACTGATTCGACTCCGACTAATTGACTAAAGAATCTACGGCGAGGCTGAAAGCCGAGCTACGTTCTCGAACGAAACTATTTCATGTTCTCTGAATTAATCCTCTTCTAAAGTATCTTTGGCGAGGCCGAAGACCATGCCGCGTTTTCAAATGGAAATATTTTTTTGACCTCTTATTTGATCCCCAGGTGAAATGTCTTTGGCCGAAGGCCGTGCCGCATTTCTAACCGGAATTATCTTTTATAACTGATTCGATCACATAGTAAAGAAGCTAAATTTACGAACGAAACTCTCTTGTTCTCTGATTTGATTCTATACTAAAGTGTATTTGGCGTGGCCGCAGGCCGAGCCGCGTTTACATCCCCTGTGTCACACTCTTAGGAGACGATTTTGCAAAAACGCTGAAACGGGTCACTTTCAATTTCTCACCAAAAAGCATCATATTAATTTTCATGCTTTTTCCTACAAAACTACTAAATTCTCGTACAAAATTTCATACCTTATTTTATCCCCTTAGGGGATGGTTTTCTAAAAACGCTGAGACACACCATTCTTACTTAATTTATTCATATGACTGAACACCAATATTCATGGTTTTTCTACAAAACTAACGACAAATTTTCATCTCCTATTTCACTCTTTAGGGGATTATTTTCCCAAAACTCGGAAACACGTTATTCTCAATTTCTAGCTAGAAGGCTAAATATATATTTTTTTGGATTTAACTACAGAACTAACGAAATTGCTCTCCAAATTTTCATCCCCTATTTTCCGCCTTCATGCAGCAGGGACATATCTAGTGCTTTACGCCTTCATGCAGCAGGGACATATCTAGTGCTTTACGCCTTCATGCAGCAGGGACATATCTAGTGCTTTACGCCTTCATGCAGCAGGGACATATCTAGTGCTTTACGCCTTCATGCAGCAGGGACATATCTAGTGCTTTACGCCTTCATGCAGCAGGGACATATCTAGTGCTTTACGCCTTCATGCAGCAGGGACATATCTAGTGCTTTCCGCCTTCATGCAGCAGGGACATATCTAGTGCTTTACGCCTTCATGCAGCAGGGACATATCTAGTGCTTTACGCCTTCATGCAGCAGGGACATATCTAGTGCTTTCCGCCTTCATGCAGCAGGGACATATCTAGTGCTTTACGCCTTCATGCAGCAGGGACATATCTAGTGCTTTACGCCTTCATGCAGCAGGGACATATCTAGTGCTTTACGCCTTCATGCAGCAGGGACATATCTAGTGCTTTACGCCTTCATGCAGCAGGGACATATCTAGTGCTTTACGTCTATTTTCTAATGTCATAAGTTGATGCTGTTCGCAATATGCCTCGTAGTTACGACTGTAGAATTTAAATATTTTATAAACTTAGATTGCATTATCTCTAAACGTTTTACATATGTGATATATTGAGGACACCAAATACTGCTAGCATATTCCGTGATACTGCGAACATAATCAAAATAAACAATTTTTATATAAGATGTATTATCGAAGGGTTGACACACACGCAAAACAAAGACGAAATTACGATAGGCTTGCCCTACTATCCTGTCAATATGCTTCTCCAATGTAAGCTTACTATCAAGGATCATTCCAAGATCTCGAACACTGTCATGTCAACGCGCTCAAAGGCAACGCCGTTTAAGAAATATGATAGGCTGTATAGTCCTGGTAAATGATATATGGATACATTTACCCGCGTTAACACTAATTCTGTTACAATCAAAATATGTGGTAAGCCTATTGGAATCAGATTGTATTTTGTAGCAATCTTCCATATTTGAAACGTCCAAGATTTTTTTTTTGTCGTCTGCATAAAGTAGAAAATAATAATACTGAATATATATCGTAGAGGTAGGCGTTGTACAAGAGCGGGCCTAAATGCCCTGTGGAACGCCGGATTGTATATTGATAAAGTTATATTTTACCTACCTAATACTACAGCTTGTCGCCAGTTGGAGCCATAAGAAGATATCCATTTATAAATACTGCCTTGGATACCAAGATAAAATAACTTGCGCAACAGAATAATATGATCCACGCGATCCAGAGCCTTCTCAAAATCAGTGTAGATCACATCAAGTCATCAACCTACTTATGCTTATCCATTCTAAGAATAACAAAATTCATAATTAATAAAATTCATTCCATCAGATTAGTGTTAATTGAACGACCCTTTAAAAACCCATGTTGTTGAGGTAGAATCCCTCTTGATAAAACAGGATAGGTGCTATCATACACTATCCTTTCAAGTACTTTCCCAAAGATATTTAAAATTGAAATAGGGCGATAATGAGATATTTTTGTTCGTAAACTATTTTTGTGTATTGGAATAACTTGCGCGTCCTTCCATATCGAAGGAAAATACCAACAGCAAGAAAACTGTTATATACATATAATGATTAGAGTTCTTTAGCGCATTTTACGATGAAATGTGGTGGTAAACCGTCGCAGCCAGCTCAATAAATATTTCATCAATAAATATACTGTGAAACGAGTACAAGTGCTGTGCTATTCGTCTTGTCGATAAAACTGTGTTTTCTGTTGTTAGATGTACTCCCAGACGGAGGCAATATTCGTTTCGGCGGTGGGTGTGGTGACGGACTCGGCGGACGACGTGGTGCGGCGCGGGCTCGCCGTGCTCGCTGAGATCTGTTCGTGCGCCGTCTCGCCCAAACCCCTCGCTTCAGCGGGCACCCACACATGTACAGGTTAGTGTTACATGTAGCCAACCGCCAGTCACAGCACCGCCATTCCTTAATTCCTTCTCGAGATGTACCAAGTCGCGTGCGACCAAGTTGCGCTCAGCTAAGCTAAGGCAATAGCGTCTCGCTGACGTTAATATGTAAATGCTGCGAAGACGGCATCCGTCAGCCCGTGCGCTCTGCCAATAATACGGAGAATCTGTTTTTCATGCTAACGGTCGTGACTTGAGTCTCAACTCCTATGAGACTTGAAACAACTCTTTAGCGACGCAGCAATCCGGGCAACCAGTAGCTGCCTGAATGCACAGTACTTTACTACTATCCTTTCCCCAAATAAGTATCAATAATGGGCTCGTCTAGAAATACTGTACCATAAATTGAGTGTATCATGTCGTTCAAGAGTGTTTGGTAATTCACAGTTGATTCTAAAATCCCGTTACTAACGTAAGTTAATGTAATGTTAATTATTTACATAATTTTGTCCCTATTGACACGGTTAGTACAAGTACTAACAAAATTGTAAAAAATTCTTTTTAGAATTGAAGACAATGGGAAAGCCGCCTGTATTAAAGCTGGTACATCAAAACATACAAGGCGGCTTTCTCAGCAAAATACTTTCAATCGAGTTGTTCTTAGAGGAATCAAAAACAGATATTTTGTGTGTAACCGAACATCATCTACATGAACATAATATGCATTTTAATGTTAATAATTTTAGTGTTCTTAGTTGCTACAATAGATTAAAAATACAAAAAGGTGGCTCCATGATTCTTGTAAAAAATAGTATAAAAGCAAAGGAAAGAAAAGACATTGTAAAACTTTCTGTAGAACATCAACTAGAATTAGCTTGCATAGAAATGAGTACATATATTATTCTCTGTGTTTACCGACCCTCAGGACAAGATTACAACATTTTTGAAAAAGCAATGGAAGAGGTTTTAAAATTATTATTTGATACAAAGAAAAAAGTTATTATATGTGGAGATTTTAACGTAGATTTACTAGAAAAATCGATTATGCGCTCAAAATTATTACATTTATTTAAATCATTTAATTTGTCTAATGTGTTCTTAGAACCTACTCGAATTACTCGGGATACTGCGTCATGCCTCGACAATATATTCTGTGATTGTGAGTATTCAGACAATAAAGTAATCAACCGCTTGCAGTCCGATCACAGTGGCCAAACTATAACCATTAAACAAAGCGTAAAACAACTGCCCAAAGAAGTCTTTTGCAGACCTATTACAACTCTCAAAGTAGATTGTTTCAAAGCAAATCTAGAAGTTAAATTAGCACATTTTAATCTTCTCCAAGACGATCCAAACGCTCTCTTTACAGACCTTTTCAACATAGTCTCTAAAGAGTTCGAAAATACGTTTAAGATGCAAAAACTTTCTAACAAAAGTAAAATCACCTTCAGTGACTGGGCGACACCAGGTATTTATAAAAGCAGAAATCATTTATACGAATTATACGACATAAAGTCCTACAATAATAATGTTAAATTTACTGAATTCGTGAAAAATTACTCACGCATCTTTAAATTGGTGTGTTTAAAAGCAAAAAGTATCTACTTGAATAAAAAACTTAAAAGGTCCGATAACAAAGTAAAAACAGTATGGAACATCATAAATACTGAAACTGGGAAAAGTAAGAAACGAGATAACGAACTTAAGTTAAGTATTAACAATGAAGTCGTTACAGGAGATAAAGAAGTTGCGAATGCCTTTGAACAATTCTTTACTGAAATTCCTTCCTTAACAACTAAAGATTTAAATTCAAGCCCTAGGCTTGCGCAGGATCTTTTAATAGATCACGTACCTCAGTGTCTTTCTGTATTTGCTTTTAAACATATTAATTCATTAACTGTAATTAAAGCATTTAAATCGCTTAACTTGAAAAAAACCGAGGACTTATGGGGCCTATCTGTGAAAGTTATAAGTTCTGTTATTGATTTAATAGCTCCTTATTTGGCATTAATTTTTAATAAATGTGTAGATGATGGTATCTTTCCTGACTTAATGAAGTTTAGTAAATTGATCCCCCTTTTTAAATCAGGCGACCACGGGGACCCTTCAAACTATAGACCTGTGTCAGTTTTACCGGTATTGAGTAAGGTTTTTGAAAAAATAGTTTTTAATCAATTGTTATTTCATTTTAATTTAAATAAGTTACTTCACTGTGAACAATATGGATTCACTAGAGGGATGTCAACCACAGATGCAGGAGTTGCTTTAGTTAAGCACATTTTTGATGCTTGGGAAGAAAAGCAAGATGCATTTGGTGTATTTTGTGACCTCTCGAAAGCCTTTGATTGCGTTAATCATGAAACACTCTTATGTAAATTGGATCACTACAGAGTGAGGGGCAAATCTTTGGCGTTATTGAAGTCATATCTTAGTGATCGTATTCAAAAGGTAGACATTAACGGGGTAAAATCAAGTGGAGCATTAGTTAAAATGGGTGTCCCGCAGGGTTCCATATTAGGGCCCTTGCTGTTTTTAATTTACATAAATGACCTTCCATATTTAGTTAAAGACTTAACGAAGATAGTATTATTCGCAGACGACACGTCACTTATTTTTAAAGTTAATAGACGTAAAGATATCCTTGACGGCGCGAATACAACTTTATCACTGGTGCTTGATTGGTTTACTGTAAATAATTTAGTTTTAAACGCAAAAAAGACAAAGTGTATAAAATTTACGTTACCAAATGTAATTCAAGTGGATGGTAATTTGCTTTTGCAGGGGTCCAAGCTGGAGTTAGTTAACGAAACAAAGTTTTTAGGCATTACGGTAGACTCTCGTCTTCAGTGGGGTCCCCACATAGAAGCCCTATGTGGTAGACTTAGTTCGGCCGCATACGCTGTTAGACGCATAAGACAAATTACTGATGTAGATACTGCTAGACTAGTCTATTTTAGTTACTTTCACAGCATTATGTCATACGGCATGCTGTTATGGGGTAGAGCCGCGGATACAGACGCAGTCTTTGTTTTGCAGAAGAGAGCAATTCGGGCTATTTATAATATGAAGCACCGGGATTCATTAAGACAAAAGTTCAAAGAAATTAATATATTAACGGTTCCTTGTGAATATATTTACCAAGTCCTTAGATATGTCAGAAAAAATGTTGAGTCTTTCCCAAGGCTTGGTAAGCAACATTGTAAGGAGACCAGAAATAAGCATAAACTGGCTTTTCCAAAAATCAGACTCGCTAAGGTGAGTACCTCTTTTGTAGGACATGGTATAAGATTTTACAATAAACTTCCAAAAGAGGTCCTTACTTTGTCAGAGAATAAGTTTAAACTGTATATTAAGCAGGGCCTATTGAAAAAGGCATATTATAAAATAAATGAATATTTGGATGATGGTGAAGCATGGTGTTACAGTGATAATGATACTCGTAGTAAGTTATAATTTAATTAAATAGTATAATTTCTTAACTTATGATTCCTCTAAGGTGTAAACATTAATTGATTATAGACTGTAAAAGGAAAAGGACTATATGAGACAGGTAGACAAAGATATATATGTTTTTCTTTTTTTCATTAACCTGAATTCCTACTGTCTTGTATTTTCTTATCCCTTGGTTAAAGTAGATATAAGTCATATATTGTATAGTATAAGTTTTATGTTGAAAAAAAGACATGATCTTGCTAAGTTTCTTGCCCTTCTTCTTAGCAAGACTAATCGAATGGGCGGAGGTAGGCATGTATTTATATATGTAACCTATTAGTATGTAGTATATAGGATGGGATTTGGTCGGCCGCCTGGATTCGTGCTGGGGGCTCGGTTGGTGATCACTGAACCTTGTTCCTGGTCCCTGGCCGGGTCTCCGGTATGGGTTCGGGCGGCTGATTGGATTTTACCTTGTATAATATATATTTTACTTATCATTTTAATCGTAAATATATTGCTACATAAATTAAATAAACCTTTAATTTAGTTCATGTACATTTATTATTCTATTACATATATTTTCTTTATTAGATTAAATTTGACGTGTAAAAAGTGTATATATCTATACCTGCTTTGCAAAATAAACTATTTGAATTTGAATTTGAGTTGATTGTCAGCAAGACTTGTGAGGGGTGGAATTTAGGAAGTGAGTTGATAGTTCTGTCGCATGGAATTTAGTGGTAGACGCTTGTGATGTCTAAAAAATGTATCCTTTCTGATTTGTTAGTAAGTAAATGTAGTAAGTTAGTAAGTAATTCGCAGTGGAGAGCGGTGAAGTTCAATTTTACGCAAACTATACATTCCACTATGAGTGTTTGTGCATTTGATGTTTGACTCACGTTGTCACGCAATATATAATTATTTATCTACTCCCATACTGCAATAAGGTAATTACATTGTTTGACCGATGTTATAATATTACAGTATAACACCGCAATTCTGCGCTGTGATTGGCCTAATTTAATATAACACTGCTAGAGAACTAATCACAACCGATAACGGTCTGTCTTAATTACTTAAGACCCGCCCTCTTTATTCTTCTCGTTTCTGGTTGGTCGCCGGCATCTACATACTAATTCCATTAGGTATCATAACGAGTATGACTACAAGTGTTCTTTTTCTCATTTTTGATGGTCGCAGATGAAGTATTGTGTGCAACTGGGCATAAATAGACATTGGTGTCGATTTGATTTAACACGACTTAACTTATTCGACAGGACTTACCTTATTTTAAGCGTGTTCTTTGTCGTTCCGATACAGAAAGAAAGACTGAACATTTAAATTAAGTTTAGTCCTGTCAAATCGTGTTACATCGAATCGACACTAATGGGACACTCGTGCAAGAGTATTACGAAACGAACGACTCTTGTCCCAATGTCTCGCATAATGTCACAGTTGCACAAAATACTATTGTGTAAGTAAGACCGAGTATTATACCATCTTGTTACATTAAAAAGCCCCTGGATACCAAACTCGACTATTATTTATAATTTATGTTTCAGGAGACCTAGAATCGAGTCCGTACTATTACAAGTTCCTACAAGCTTTACTTAGACTACTGGCGGCTGACGAAAATTTACTTGAAGACCGAGGGGCTTTTATAATAAGGTAATTAAAAATAGTTATAATTGTAATGTAGAATTACATATCATTACGACATAATGTATGTCTTTAAAGGAGTATCAGAGGTGTAACGAAGGGTTTTAGAGTGTGAACCTCGTTTTAATAGATAATTAGAGTACCTACTTAGTTATAAATCTAAACATATATAATAAGTACAGTAGAGTACAGAAAATTATGCACATCGGTTATCTTCGGCTTTGTAGAGCGTCCGTCGTCTCTGTCACCGGACTGTCAATGTTTCGTGCGACAGAGATGACGCTACGATACGATGTGCATTATTTACTGCCGTGACCTGTATGTCGGTTGTAATCAGTGGCGGTTCGTGTTAAAGAGCGCTAGAGCGGTGAACTCCCACATAAATTTATCCAATTCTACTTTACAGTATGTAAAAATGTTAGCAGGACCGCAGCATGGTACCACAAGTAGCAAGTAGATACGCATTACACAAACAACAATACTATGTAATCAAACCACAAATCAAACCGATAATTCGTCATACGAGTGGGTCTTCGTTGGATACAAGCGGAGCGCTCGGGCCTAGCGCTCCTATGGAGAACATAGGTGGTAGTATGTAAAGTGAACATTATGTACATTATCTGGTACATACTGTAAATTATTTGAAAATGAAAGTTGTAGACCATAAAGTGCGGTATTCCTTTAACAAATAGTAAGTCAACTAATGTACCCTAACACAACACAACTAGCTACAAACAGTTAGTGAGAGATATCAATTGTAGCGTTTAACGTTCCTTAACACAACTAGCTACAAACATTTAAACTCTCGCGTTTCGTACACATTATAATATATATTATCGGGTCTACCGCGATCAATTTTTACCCTAAGTGTTTATTTTTAATATATTATTATTAAGTGTTTATGCGGGTACTTAAGTTTTAAATAAATGATCGTGTCAGTGACAGAAACAAGAGGTAAACGCCAGTGCTATGACCCACCAACCGCCACTGGTTGTAATGTGTACACATATCCAGACAGCTGTGCGTGCTGCTGAACGCGGAGGACATCTACCTGGCTGTGTCGCGGATCCTGCTGTCGGAGCGCAACCTCCGGTTCGTGGCGACGATGGTGGACGTACTCAACACGATCCTGCTCACCGCCGCCGAGCTCTACGACCTGAGGCTGCAGCTCAGGAACTTCGACAAGCCCGTGAGTTCAACTACGCGCTACCTTATTACAGGACCATTGTTTGTCAGATTAGGAGCAGCAGACATCATGAAGTGACCAACTTAGTTGTGGGCGTGGCTAAATGTCATGCTGTTTCATTTCGATAATTATAATATATGCGTTACGCTCTATGAAACTTGCGAAGACAATACAATTGTGCCGACACTATAGTTCAAACTAGGTAAGCGATTATATCGTAGATAAGATAGTAGATAAAACACTGGAGAAAAATCAAGAATCACTTTGATATCGTGAGTTAAAAGACGCCCAGCGCCATCTAGTGTTACTTTGGTATAACTAAAAGACAACTTTGAACTACTATGTTTTTTTTCTGGCTAGTTACACCTTAATAAACCTAGCTCAAAGATTAAAACAGCGATGACAATTAAACGAAACTGTGACTCAGTAAATAAGTTTCCTCGTGGCCAAATTGGATTGAAAAAATAGTTTGGCCATCAGGAACACCCCGTAATGAAGCCAGGATCGAAAGTCAGGTGGAGGAATGACAATTTGCAAGTAATACCCTGCAATCAGCATCCTGGTGCAAAGCTTCAATTTTGAGAGATATGCTGTTATTTCCAGAGGAATTTTACTGCCTATCTCTGAAGACCATGGCCAATCTCAAAACGGGACCTACCTGAAAGCACACTCTTCCAGACAAAAAAATAATCATTCAAATCAGTTCAGAAATGACGGAGTTATGGTGTAATATAAAAAAAAAAACAGTCATATTGAGAACCCCCTCCTTTTTTGAAATCGGTTAAAAATAGTGATCGGCAGGAGTATATATAATGTACGTGTGTATTGTCCGGTAGGCCACGCACAGCCTGTTCCGCGCGCTCTACTCGTGCTGGTGTCACTCGCCGGTCTCGCTACTTGCGCTGTGTCTGCTCACACACAACTATTCGCACTGCAACCTGCTCATTTCTACGTTGTATCCTTTTATACGTCATCTATACAGGGAGTCAGTGCCTGAGGGGTACGTGACCACGTAATCGCTGCTAGGTACATGCATGCATAGGTACATGTACATGCAAAAAACCTGCTTATTCGAATACTGCCTTGTAAGCAATATATGAGAGTATGCATTATAGCATTACTTTTTAAAATTTGTAAGCTACTTTAGAATCACGAGTGTAATTTTGTTAACTTGGTCGATCTGGACTAAGCCTGGTGACAGCCAAAAAAAAAGATAAATCAGGATAAAGACACTATATAATTTGTTTGGCTATGCTAAAAATAACAAAACTGAAGTAAAAAATAGTATAAAACACAAGAATATCAGAAGAGTATTAGGTACGTTGGAACTTAGAAAATTAACACAAAAAAATACCTAGTCTATCTTGTTTTAGGATTTTGTTTTTGCAGCTTTAACGACGCTTGGCTTACGATATTATGGATTCGAATTTGAATATTAAAACTAGTTTATAGGATCCCAGAAACTACAATTTCGCGGAAGTATTAATAACTTCTAGTCGAGAGAAAATATAACTTTAAGGTATTAAAAGCAATCGTTATCTAGCTTTACATTAAGGAAGAAAATGATTGATTCAGAGTCTATTAAATGCCAGGCTACAGATATAAAAACCTGATAGGGGTGTCTTCGTGACGTAGGCGTTTGAAGTCTTCCCACGGAGTAGTCAATCAAACCGTGATTGTCTTACGCCAACTTCTGGTATAACTCGGGAAACGTACCCCATCAGCGTACGTGGTCCGTACCTTCGGCCTCAATTCAGATGCGCAACCAAACAGGATGAAAAGGTGGCGCGCAGAAAATGGGAGAAATGGAAAAAAACTGGAAAAACCCTTAAAAAACCTGAAGGGTCGCTGTAAAGAAATAAACCAACAGCGTCAAGACATGCCTACGAAATCTGGGCAAGGAAATTAACGTATTGGAAACGGGACAAAAGGGATTTTCAGAGAATGAAACCAAAAGTACACAAAACTTACCAGGAAATGAAGAAAAAAAACAGGCTTTCACTAGCTTTAGGGCAAATGTGCTCTGTTTCGTGGATTCAACTAGATTTCAAATTCCATATTTTAATTTTCTGTGGCAAATTTTGCATTCCTTCTACGACGATACTCTTCGATATGAGAAAAATAACAAAAAAATGTGACATAACATTCCAAATTTTAAAATTTGTAAATTCAGTAAAGAAATCAACGACAAAGTAAGACTAAAATTGATGAAAAAGGTTGAATACCTGTAGCGAATGCTACAGCATGTAACGAAGCGGAAGAAAAAAAACGAAATGTATATGTGATGGTTGTCCTTAACGTAAGTGTTCAGTGGCGATCTGGAGATCACAGTGGACTTTCTGACGGAAGTTGACAAGCTTGTTCAACTAATAGAGTCACCTATATTTGCATGTGAGTATATTATTTTGTTATAATTGTATAAAAGTGCACCCATTCTACAGTTGACTTTGTACCTAACCCCGATAATGTAATAGGGTGTAGAAGAATAATAACTGAGTTCATGATAAGTATTTCAATTTAATTTCATTAATTAAACCGACCGCTCGACCGGATAGGATTCGAACCCGGGACTCAAGATCAAGAGTCGGACGTCTTACCCACTGAGCATTAATAATGTATGTACCCTGTCTCGGGTGTAGATCTGCGCCTGGAGCTGCTTGGTGGCGCGGAGAGCTCCGAGCTGCGCGGCGCGCTCTACGGTCTGCTGATGTTGTTGCCGCAGAGCGAGGCCTTCCACACGCTGCGGAGACGGCTGCAGTGCGTGCCGCTACAGCCCAAGTTACATCTGTATGTATCCTTGTCCTCGGTGTAGATCTGCGCCTGGAGCTATTCGGCGGCGCGCTCTACGGTCTGCTGATGATGTTTCCGTTGAGCGAGGCCTTCCACACGCTGCGGAGACGGTTGCAGTGCCTGTCCGTTACATTACCCGCTTGTTGCATATTACCCTAATCAACCTTGGCAATAGAAATGGCTACCGTTCTATCCACCTCTCACTTAGACACTATCTCCGTCTACATTCACACATGGAAATACAGATAGCATTAAAAACAATAGCAGTCATTGACATTTGCTGTGAACTGATCAAGCATCAGTGATAAAGTTGTATTCGCGTCGTCAAGGATATCTTTATGTCTATTCACTTTAAAAATAAGTGACGTATCGTCTGCGAATAGCACTATCTCAGATAAGTCTTTAACTAAATAAGGAAGGTTATTTATGTTAATTAAAAACAATAAGGGCCCCAATATGGAACCCTGCGGGACACCCCTTTAAATCAATGCTCCAGATGACTTTACTCCGTTAATATCTATCTTTTGAATTCGATCACTAAGATATGATTTCAATAACGCCAAAGAATTAACCCTCACTCCATAGTGATCCAATTTACATAAAAGTGTTTCATGATTAACGCAATCGAAAGCTTTTGAGAGGTCACAAAACACACCGAACGCATCCTGTCTTTCTTCCCAAGCATCAAATATGTGCTTGACTAAAGCAACTCCTGCATCTGTGGTTGACCTCCCTCTAGTGAATCCATATTGTTCACAGTGAAGCAAGTTATTTAAATTAAAATGAAATAATAAATGATTAGAAACAATTTTTTCGAAAATTTTACTCAGTGCTGGTAAAACTGACACCTGTCTAATAGTTGGAAGGGTCTTCATTGTTACCCGATTTAAAAAGAGGGATCAATTTACCAACTTCATTAAATCAGGAAAAACATCATCATCGACACATTTATTAAAAATTAAAGCTAAATAAGGAGCTATTAAATCAATAACAGAATTTAAAACTTTAACAGATAGGCCCCATAAATCCTCTGTTCTTTTTTAGAGATTTAATAACAACTTCATTGTTAATATTCAACTTAAGTTCATTATTCCGTTTCTTTCTCTTCCCAGTTTTAGTATTTATATTTCATATTGATTTCATTTTATTATCGGCCATTCCAACTTTTCTCTTTTAAGCAGACTCATTTAAAAATACGTAAGTATTTTTTCAAGAATTCAGTAAATTCATTGTTATTATTATTATTGTAGGATTTTATGTCGAATAATTCGTACAAGCTATTTCTGCTCTTATAAATACTTGGTGTGGCCCAGTCAATAAGTGATTTTAATATTGATAGAAACTTTGCGCAATTTAAACGTATTTTCAAATTCTTTAGAAACGATGTTAAACAAGTCTGTAAAGAGAGCGTTTGGATCGTTTGGGAGAAGACAGTTACACCATACCCAGATTCATAAGTAATAGAGATAAAGACAAATAAAGTTATTTTATTTTAGTGTGCTGCTTTCAATAGAGCTTAGCACTCGAGTCTGGTTATAAACTTGTTGCGTGTAGCGAAGTGTTTGTTCTCGTTGCAGGGGTGTAAAGTGTTTGTTCTCGTTGCAGGGGTGTAAAGTGTTTGTTCTCGTTGCAGGGGTGTAAAGTCGGCGACCAACAAGACCGAGGTCGACATCGACTTCGTCAACCTCGTGGACGAGTTCAGGCGCGTGCAGACTCAGCACCGCGAGTACAAGATGGTTGATCGGAGTCGCGCGCTCAACATGGACAAGGGCTTCTCGTAAACCTGCGCGCTGACCGAGCCGGTTCACATCGGCGGGGAAGAGCGCGAGCGACCGTTCGTCCACCCTTCCTCGGTAGATCTACAGCGCGCTTTAAGCGTTACTGAAGAAAGCCTTGCTAAACGTCATCAGCAACGTCTAAAGGCTTTTAGACTCGCACTTCCAGAGTTTGAAAACCTTTAGATATTGCTGAGTTGGTATTGCTTTCCTGTTCAGTATTGCTAATTCAGCGACGTCCAAAGGGGGCTATATCAAGCGGGTGTGCTACTGCTATGCGGCCTTACTAACAAATACTGAACTTAATCTATATTGCATTTTGAAGTATCTCTGCGAGTCAATCGTTTACGACATGTACTTTTATATCAGCTAAAATGTAGCTTTACTTAAGAATATGATAGAAACTTAAATAGATGTATCTTTTGTGTAGTTTTTATAGGAACAAATCAGATCTTCTGTAAATTATTATTACTTTTGTTTTGTACATAAAAGTTATGTAAATAAATAAACCAACTGTATTAGTTAGTTAAATAAAGTTCGACATTGGAATGAATATATCATTAAAATACATAATCGCGACTTCTATAATGTATTGTAATGAAATAACTGTATAGAAGATCTCTCGAGTGACAGAACTGTTGCTGTTTGTTTAAATATTTTAGCTAAAAAATAATGGTTGTTAGTAACGTTATCGTATGTACGTTTGTACTGTTTGTACTTTTTATTGCTGAAGATACCAAATTATATACACATTCCCAAAAATTATGTAATTTTTACATAAAAGAAAATTTATATTTTATTTTCGTGTTTATTAAACCTTTAACAATATTAACGTGTCCTTATTAAAGTTATTATAAAGAGAAACAAAATCCATTTCGATTTCAAGAGGGCACCTACATTAGTGTAAAGGGATATTGATTTATTCATGTACAGTCTCTCCTATAGTATTACTTAATTAATTAAATATAGTCACATTTACATATATTAATATCTACATATTTGTTCGCTACCACCGCACCGCACCGCACCGCACCGCACCGCACCGCACCGCATTGCTAGATCAAACCGATGAGATCGATACAAGGAAAAGTTTTGATTTAAAACATTTAATACAACTAAAAATACAAATATTTTGAATGACCCTGCTTCAACAACACGATAAATATATAAGGTCTTTCAATTTAAATGGAAAGTAATTTAGGAGGTGATTCAGTATCGTTAATACATCACATTCCACTGCAAAGTACTTTTTTGCGCGAACTTTTTTTTCACTTCTCAGTACAAAGTGGTCCGATCAGCTGACTCATTAAAGCCGATTCTGAATGCTTTAACTTTAGTTTTAGTGCTGTCAAGACTTAAATTTTTCCAAAGTAATTTAGCTTCTGTTCTTCACACTTATGAACTATTTTGCAAAGATGAAAATTTAGTTTTGACAGCACTACAACTAAAGTTAAAGCCTTCAGAATCGGCTACAGTTTGTATGGACAAAAGAAAAAATTCGCGCAAAAAAATTTACTTTGCAGTGGAATGTGATGTATTAACGAAACTGAATCACCTCCTAAATTACTTTCCATTTAAATTGAAAGACCTTATATAATATGATAGTCGTCCGCCTAACATATATTGCAGGACGGTTTCGCTCGAGTTTTCACAACGTTATTCATGTCAACATTATCGATGGGATTATCGTTCTCTGAACCGGCAACTTTACAGCGGGTGGATTCGTAAATAACGGTTTTTATTCCGGAATCTAGTGACGTCATCTCGTCCGAGTTGTCAGTCACCGTCGACGTGGATGACGACTTATACACTAACAAACTGTCTGCGTCGTCCGTCTCACTTACATTATCGTCTCCAACATGCATCATCTCACAGTTGCCGTTGCACAAGTCTAGAACGTCTACATGTCCACACATACTCTCTAAACCTCTACACTGTTCACTACAGTATGAAGCTACGTCATCTCTACCACTGGACACGTTGAAGCTATTACAGTAATTGTTCGTTGGTTGCTAAGATTGCATCTCGTGCGTTAGCTGCGTGAGTCGTGCGATGAGCGCGGAGTTGCCCGCCACCGCGCTAGTGATGTCCTGCTGCGCGGCGAGCAGGGCCCTGACTCCAGCGCCCGCGGCGCTCACCCCCCTGCGCGGGTGGTGGCGGGGAGCGGGGCAGTCGGTGTCGGTAGCGTCGCTCTTGGCGGCGGAGAGCTGCGCGTGCGCGAGTGTGAGCATGTCGCGGGTGCGATGCTCGCCGTCCTGTAGCCGCGCCGCCAGAGCGAGCAGCTTCAGCTCGGTGCTCGACACGTCCTTGTCGAGGATCTGTGTCTGCAGGTACACCGTCTGCGCCACCTTGTACCTGCCGCCGCGACACAACCGACATTGTATTTACAAACATATTAGGGGTGGCTCGAGTGGCGAAAATTGAGATACAACCACTGATTAATCCAAAATAAGACCGGCTCACCCTGGACAGACCGACAACTGACAAATACTTTCACATCAATTGATGGTAAACCTACCTTTCTTAATTTAACCGTTCTGTCCTATCTTTTCGATAAAGAAAGAAAAAGACAGGACGCTTAAAATAAGGTTAGTTCTGTCAAATAAGTTAAGTCGTGTTACGCCGAATCAACACAAATATCTCCCTCCACTCTCCACTCCCGATACCATATAAGCAAGGTGTACCAACTGAGTTTTAAATGTGATTTCTGAATGGCTGAACTGAAACTACCCTAGTTTTTCATTACGTTCGCTTCAGATATCGTTTTTTTTTTTGAGTTGATCTTTTTTGCTGTCGGCCTTCTGGCCTTTTCAGCTTTACCTTGAAGAGGGGGACAGAGAGTACCCAACCTCTGTAATAGTTTGTTGGTGCAGAGGTTTCGTGGTTCGAATCCACGTCCATGTGCTACACAGAATCGACACCATTATAAACAGTCTCCCACGTAGCACCAGTAGTAAACAAAATGACACTCACCAATCAGCGATAGCGTCGCACCTCGCCCTCGCTAGCGGCTGCGTGCGCTGCAGCAGCGCCCGCGCGCGCCTCCCGCTCTCCGCTAGAGTGATGCGCTCGAGCACATGGAACTGCTCGTCGTTGTAGGTGAGGGAGCGCGTGGCGCGGTCTCGCACCAGGTGTTGCCATGAGTCGCGCAGTCTGCACAACAACGTTATTGTGATACTTTTGTCAGTTAGCGTGACGACAAGTCGAAGGGAAAAAGTGAGTATCGAGGTCAATAATTTATCTATACTGGACCTATCAGTGGCGGCTTTGGCTCTCAGAACTGACTGAGGAGCCAATAGAAAAAAAGGTCAAGTTGCATCCATGACGGAAATATTTTTCTGTAATATTTTGAGCGCTTTGAAGTTTTCAAAATGTTCTTGTGCGTGACGTTATACCCAAGGGGTTTCCCCCACTACTGCGCTAGCTCCGCGGTGGCCAAGAAAGGAGCCAAGGTGGAAACGCACGTGTGCACACATATCGCGCGTACCTCGCGTAGCTCATACCAACGTCGCGTCCTCATTACCGACAACTATATCCTGCTCACCACTGTGTCAAGATCATCAGCACACTACGTGTCGCAGAACGCGGCTCATCGCCGGCACAGCGAAACATCCAGAACAGGTCAGTTTACCCACACTCACTCATTTTTCCTGTCTGCTCCTGTACTCAAATCCGCTCGGCATTTCCTGTAACCTCGCGGTTACACTCATATTATACCATCTATATCTATAGGTACCTACATTTTTGTTAATATTAACTTGCTTAACAGTTTGAACTAGTCATGAAAACAATCACATAACGTGATTTATTCCAGACAAAAAAAAGATTTTATTTTAAATTTCGAACTACTGTGCGTGATTTTTTTTGCAAGTTGGTTATTGTTATTACAACTCGTCAAGCCTGCTGCACTAAACTGACCTCTCGGCTAAGGTCTTCGCCTTGATATGAAGCCTCGCGTCGTGCGGACAGGGCGCCTGCCGTGCTGCCTGGTCCCACTCGGCCCGCAGCGCCGCGCCGGCCGCGTGGCGCAGCGACAGCGCCGTGGCCGCCGCGCGCAGTGACGCCGCCTCGCCCGACACTAGCCCGGCGCATGCCGACCAGCTCTCCGCGCCGCCCGGGCCGCACGCGCTCGCCGGCGGGTCCGACCTGCCCGCCTGCGGGGAGACATCACTAGCATTGTATTTAATTTCAAAATAGCTAGTCTAAATTACATATTCCTAGATCCAGCCGTTTGGTCTAGGCGGTCACGGTATCAAAATGAACATGATATTAAATAAATAATTTACAAGTACTTAATAATAAATTAAAATTCATTACTTAATTTAAAATTCACCCAAAGAACACAGTTATTTGTTATTAAGCAAATGTATGCAATTTAAATTAAGGCCCAGTATCAAGCTAAACTTCCGTCCTGCACAAACGCTTTTGTTTTTGATTTGTCTATCCTGCTCTAATAAACTGCTGCGCACGCAAAACTATTTATTTTGTATTTGGGGTTAAATTAGCACTTGTAACTAAAAATATTTCCTGTCACAACATTCAAGGTTTGTAAAACAATTATTTGTTAAAAATTTCGTGGTGCTGTCCTCAAAAGCTGTTTTTCCTTAGTCTCGGGACCCATTTCTGTGATTTTTTTTCTATCTACGAAAGTTATGGTAATTGCGTTTTTAGCCCGCCAGAACACCAAAGCGTATCCTTGAAAAACATATTTTTTGTTTTGAAATTTTAAGTTACTACATTAATACCTAAGGTTGTCTGCGAAAACTAAATTTTGCCTTGAACTTTTCAACTTTTTTGCGAGTCTACATGTAGCTGAGACGAGTGGATTAGAGTAGAAGAAAACTAATATGAAGTAGATAAAAGTTACATACATGAGCATGCATGTGCCTGGCCGCCTGTGTGGCGAGGTCGAGCGCGCGAGCGGCGTCGTGAGCGCGCGCCGCGTGCGAGGCGAGCGAGTCGGCGCGAGCGGCCACCGCCTCCAGCCGCGCCGACAGGAGCGCTCCCCAACGGCGCACGCACTGCGTGATCAGTACCGACGCGGTGCACAGCCCCTCCACGCGTCGCTTGATCACATGGCCCACACTGCATGCCGTCTGCAAACAGAATTATAAGTTACATTCAAGAAGCCAAGATGTATGTGTAAAGTTAGGAATACTTGTGTAAAGTTAAGAGCGTTGTTGGTAAAAACGGTAAATCACTCGTTTATCAGGATAAATTACTCGTAAATGGCAATAGTTTACTATAAACTTCTTTTGCCACCACATTAAAAATACTTTAATATTGTAAGTAACCAGAATAAAAAATGAAAAATTATATTATTTATAAAAATACAAGCTTATTTTAACTCGTGTTATTGAGACTTTACGGGGAGAATGAATTTTCACATGAAATTATGAATTAACAATGGATCGTGGATATCCGAAAAATAAACGTGAACGTCGGAAAGGTAATTTTAGTGTTAGTGATCAAAATAGAAACGTAAATTTAATTTATATTATTCAATAAAATTGAGAAACAAAACGACGAAAACAACAATATTTTTGGCCATGTTCATCAATGTTTTTTATATACTAATTGTTTATCAAAGTTTATTAATATATTTTAGAAAAATCTTATATATAACATAATATGCCTACATATTGTCATTCATTTGTAATAGATATTTTTAAACCACTCTATCAACGGATGCGCAAGCCGAAAAATCGTAGTGTCTCTGTTTACACCATACACGCGAGAGTGAGCGCGCGTTTTTTACCGACAACGCTCTTAACTGTAAGTGCTAATTGTACCTTCGCCTGGCTGGCATCGTTCTCAACGGACACGATGTTGGGAAACACGGGAAATTTGGGCACGTCGGGCTCGGTACCCAGCGTCACGTTATTATTGTTCTTATTAAACAGCAGCACTGGCTCCTCTAGGCTAGTCTCCGGATAGCTTTTACCTGCAAACGTCACATGTTTAATTAATTATTAAATATTGCCAAATAGGTGCCCTTCCGGATTACTGTTAACACACTAGAGATGGGCGCGGGAAA
This sequence comes from Ypsolopha sequella, assembly GCA_934047225.1. Lineage (NCBI taxonomy): Eukaryota > Metazoa > Arthropoda > Insecta > Lepidoptera > Ypsolophidae > Ypsolopha > Ypsolopha sequella. Next base: position 666,359 of record OW204002.1, on the reverse strand, counting down.
ATTCCCGAGTTAATTCCCGTTTGGGAAAATTCCCAATCGGAGGGTTTTTTCATTTTTCTTCACAAATACTATGAAACTTACTGCAGGTGATAGAGGAAGTTACAACCAAAATTTTATTTCATTACTCTTAGCTGCGAAAATATGCCCTTTGGAAACTACAGGCACTTGAAAATATTTAATTAAAAGGTTAAGTAACCGAACTATTTTTTTTTGTGATAGACTGCTGACGCTATGACAAACACTTTTTACTGATACAGTTTTTTCTGAAATATGCATTACTTTCTGAGAAAAAAAAATTGAATTATTTTTTGTATGGAGAAAACAATGATATGTACTGTCAATTAAAGAACTTTCTGTCATTTAGCTACAATACGGAAAATCTACTTATTTGCCATAGTGGATAGCTTTAATTTCAAAATATATTAAAACAAAATGTCAAAATGAAAACACCCGAATATTTTCCCAAACGGGTGATTTCACGGAAACTTTGCGGGAATTTTTCCGGGTGGAAACCCATACCAGTCTGTTAATACATAAATAAGTTCACCAGAAAAATAAGTCTAATGTTGCAAAATTTTACCATAACCAATGTTCGATTTTGAAACGCAGTTTGACATTTATAGATGTGTCTCTTTTTTCAACAAAAGATTTCAACTTTTTCGTGTGAATCCAACGTTGTTGAAGTGAAACTTGACAGGCTGGGCTGGCTGGCGGCCATATTTATTTATTTTTTCGATAGTTTGCTGGGAAGGAAGTAATTTTGATTGTGCTGATTTTAGAGATAAAATAACAGACAAACCGTGTTGAAGCAACATTGAATGTAAAACTTAAGCTACAAAAACGTCCTCTATTGTTTTATGGCAAAAAAATCGATCAAAACATAAAAATGAACAGAGACAAGCGAGAGCCAGATTACCCAGCGGAACTGGAGGCTCAGTTTGTGATGAGGCTGCCTGAAGAGCCGGCTAAAGTGCTTCGGGAGGTGCTCAGATCCGGTGAGAGTCTTAAAAACCGCTTGACCATTCAAATGGAGAATGACGTCAGACAAGGCGAAGTGCGCTTCGATCACTGGCTAATGCATGCCAAGATCGTCGATCTGCCGACCGTTATAGAGTCCCTCAAGACTATTGACAACAAGAGCTTCTACAAAACTGCAGATGTCTGTCAAATTATGATCTGCAAGTATGAGCCCGACCAACCGGCCGCCGAGGAGGAAACCCCAGCTAAGAACAAGAAGAAAGACCCTTACAAAGTTGACAAGAAGTTTTTATATCCTCATGGAATAACACCACCTACTAAGAATGTCAGAAAAAGGAGATTTAGGAAAACCTTAAAGAAAAAGTATGTGGAAGCTCCGGAAATTGAAAAAGAAGTAAAAAGATTGCTGCGGGCCGACAATGAAGCAGTCAGTGTCACCTGGGAGGTTGTCAAGGAGGAAGAAGATCATCCCAAACCAGAGCCGAACAAACCATCTAATGTTAAAGCTGAGAAGAAAGTCAAACAAGAGCGCAATGTCAAGAGAGAGTCCACTATATCCATGTCTTCGAACCCCTCTTCATCAAATGTGGTTGATATCTTTGGAGGTGCTGTCAGTGACAGTGACATGGAAGATGACAATATCAATGTTGAAATGGATGACAGTCGACTTTCTGCCTATGATAGCCGCCTTTCAGACTCCAACTCGATGCACGGTGCTTCCAGCAAGGCTGAACGTCTTCCGACACAATTTAGACCAGAGATGTTCCAGTCACCTCATGGTAGACATACACCGAAAGTTTCTTCAGCAGGTCACAGTCGCTCAGCAACGCCCGGTGGTCAACCAGGTATGTTGAAGAGCGGTATGCTGTCAAGTGAAGACGACAGTGAGTTCCACAACAGCAGCATGTCCAAAGACAACATGGACCTGAGAGTGGAGCAAGTGCGTGCAGAGCTGGAGGAGCTCAAGCAGCGACGACAACGCACACAGCATGAGATACAGGGCATGGAGAACCTGGCGCTCAAGCAGAGGTTCCAAGACATCCTGCACACACTCAACCAAGATATCATGTACAAAGAGATGGAGTATCAAGGACTACTCACGTTACAGAATTCAGAAGATATTTAAATTTATTAAATAAAATATTTGATTATAAATATTATTCTATAGTAAATATATTAAAATATATTACTACAAACATTTGTTTTGAAGGAATAGAAATAAGTCAAGGAATGGAGACTATTTGCCAGTTATACTGCTCACTCATGTACTGATATTCTATCCATCAACCAATATTCAAGGGATGATACATTTTTTCTATCCTCAGCCACCCTTATCCAGCCCATACCATGCAACAGTAGTTCACTTGATCAGACATCAATATACTAGGTGTTAAGATGAAGTTGCAGAAGCCAGAAACTGGCAATAGTTTTCGTTCATACAAACAACTTTTACTATGGAGCCATGAAAAAAAAATGGCTGTTCCATAGCTACCCGATCAAAATGTATGAAACAACGGATGCTTTTTCTCAATTTTTTTTCATGAAAAATTATTGCTATGTTAGAGTACTACATAGTTTTCAGCTTCTGCAACTTCATCTAAACACCTGTATACACTTTCAATTTAAATCTTTATCAAGCCCTCAATGGCTCCATACAATAGTTTCACCCAGTAAAGAGGAAGTATTGTAGTGAGGTGAGTTCCCCACCAGGCATGTGCTTGTCCACATGCGCAGCAGCTTGTCCCTGTAGAGTAGCTCGGCGACGACGCTGGTCTGCGCGCAAATCTGTGTCTGCAGGTGCTCGAACCTCTCCTCACTCACCAGGCGTGTGCTCGTCCACATGCGCCGTCAGCAGCTTGTCCTTGTAGAGCAGGATCTGCGACTCGGCGACGACGCTGGTCTGCGCGCAGATCTCTGTCTGCAGGTGCTCGAACCTCTCCTCTGGCTTCAGGAATACCTGGTGACGATGGATGCAAATGTGTGGAATTAGACCTAATTTATTACTTAATATTAACCTAAATGAATTAACCCTCTTAATTAGTAAAATAATCATCAAACAATGATGTTCTAAAAAAAACATTTGATTTTGTACGCTAATGCATAAAACTTAATAATCTTAAAATTGCTGTTAATCAACTGTTAAAAAATACAACTAAATACGCAGAAATCTACGGTGTTACTACAAAACGGTGTTTAACTTTAGACAGTGTTTAAATCTGTTGCTGTCACTTCTTTACGATATGAAAGAAAAGGCGACAGCAACAGATTTAAACACTGTCTAAAGTTAAACACCGTTTTGTAGTAACACAGCTAATGTTTTAAGCTCCAATAACTAAATAACAACTTTTTTTCTTGAATTTGAAAATTATTGAGCCTGTGGTACTTAGTTAATAAATATGTGATAAAAACCTAGTACCTACTTAGTTTGATGTGTAGGATATACAGGATAGCAATAAAACAAATCTAAATGGTGATAAAAAACCAACTATTATCTGCCCACACCTTGGAGGCTTGGTTTGAGGCATATATCAGTAACAGTTCTGTCATCCAACTTTAACATCGACTCCTAAGTTGGAGGCTTGGTTTGAGGCCTATATCAGTAACAGTTCTGTCATTCAACATCCATCATGATCATTCCTATTATATCCTAATACATTCATAATTTAAAAACGCAAATTTTAGTTAATTTATAATTAGTATAATTTTTTTTATCATCCATTAACATAACCATCAGGCAAAAAATTGCTATTACACCAAAATTACATAATCAAATACATGAAACAATAGATTTCGGCGTAATTTGCGGATGTGGGTCATATGCTGCTGCAAGGTCTTGCACAAGAGCATGCCAATCAATTTGTTCCGTCAAAAGCCAGCACTCTTATTGCTTGGGAATAAAAGCTACACTGACTGCCCAGAAACCTTGGCAAGGTTGTAGTGAGTATCTGAGGAAAACTGCATGTTTTATGGCTTTATCATGAACATGATTGCTGTGAGATGGGCTCAATGTTCAGCAGATGTTCCTCTGCCAGTAGCACCAGTAGTATAAATCGAAACAGATAAAATAGTTTCATAGATAGGCATCCTACATGAGGTACATGGTCTGTTGTTAATTTTTTTATATTAATATTTTTATAAATATATGATTTTGCTTGCAATATGCTTTTGTTACTTTTGTATTTTCAATAAATGTATACCTATACTTGTATGGCTTTGTATTATTATTTATTTATAAATTATTAAAGATGTTGTCAAATAAGTTTCCATTACAGTCCTCGCAAGGATGTCAAATGTGCCCAACACTGAGCCTGATTAAGGTCACTCTTAAGTTGACCAAAACGTCTAGTTTTTCTCACATATCAAAGTGAGTCTTAGCTGGAATATCCATTTCATTATGATGGACATTCACCCTAATTTTACTGATATACAGGCTGCCCTTTACCTTGGGTGCCCCACCCCACTCCAGTGCTGAAAAAATTTCATCATGTCTGTCATACACTAGACGTTTTTTGTCACCCCCAAGATATAATAAATATATTTTCGAAAAAAAAATTACTTTTTTTCATCATCAATATCATGAGTATATAAATAATAATAAAATATATCACAATACCCAGTGACGGGAGTGGAGTAATTTTGAATTTTCGTTTATACACATTTTGGATACAGTTCACTCTTAGAATATTTACCTTGATACTAGCTGCCTTGTTCAGGTGGAACACATGTATAGTTCTAGTGGAAGTGGCAGCTTGCACCTCAGAGAAGAACCGGTCAAAAGTCCAGATTCGGTGTGGGTCTACCTCCAGCAGCCCGGCCAGCAGTGGCGTCACCAACTTGCGGAGTCCCACACTCAGCTGACAGTGCGCCGGCAGTTCACGAGCCCACTCTATGGGGCCATTTTCTGTTGTTTGTGTACCCTGTGACACAGTTTAATTATTAATCTGTCTAGTGGTATAACCATGACAATAGTATACATTAACCAACATGGTCCTTCTAGATTGATCTGTAACTTACTGCTATCACTCCTGAAGCCTTCTTGGTAGTGATGTAGAACATGGTCTCCTTGTTTCTTCTGCCTCCATATGGCCGGAATGGCAGCTGTCCTGTTGCTACATGATATAAGGTGACCCCTATCGACCACAGATCTACAGTGGCACCGAAACTCTTGCCGACTGGCTTCCTCAGCACTGCCCGCTCGTACATGTCTGGGTGTAGGTACTCTTCAGTCCCATACAGCGACACGAACTGCTCCTCCTCCTGCAACTCTCGAGCTGCCCCAAAATCTGTCAATTTGTAAGTTGTTGTTCCATCATCATTTATAAACTTCATGATATTCCCAGGCTTTAAATCTCTATGCACCAGGTTGTTGTCTCTCAGGTGCTTCATGCCGGCGGTCAGATGCTCCAGCACGAGGAGAAACTCGTGCTCTTGAAGGCCGTATGTGTTCTCAGGGTCGTCCAGAATGTTGAACAAGCTTCCGCCGGTGCACAGCTCCATCACGATGACCTTGCCGCGACCTTCCTGCTCTTCCTCTATCGCCAGTAGCTTGACGATGTTCTCGTGCTTCACTTTCTTTAAAACTTCAAACTCTCTCATCTGAACATCGTGGGGTCTCATGTGGCTCAGTTGATTGAAAGTTTTGACGGCTACCGGCTCCCCATTGTTTTTGTTAACGCCTTGGAAGACAGCGCCGGTCGCTCCCTTGCCAAGGACACTGGTCGTGCACCAGACGTAGTTCTCTGAACCTCGTAAGAAGGACATTTTTGAAAGTTCTTCAAGTTCGCCTTTCAGCTGTCTATTCCTACAATGTTTTAATTAAAATATTACTTAAGCAGGAATGTAGTCGGTTCGCTAATAAGCTTACGCCATTGAGATTAACACGATAAAGTTAGTGGATTTTAAATTAATCGTAAAAAATTGTTCACGTTCACTTTTGTTTCGATCAAAAACACACAAAACACGCAAAACACTCAACCATACACAACACAGAACATAAATGAATGACATATCTATTTTTTTTATTATCCCGTCAGGGAAAGGAAAAGGTGTTTATTCTGTTTAATCTGATGACTAAACCCATCGTTGGTAAGTTGGTCATGTAAATAAGCAGAATAAACAAACCACCATAGTAGTCATAGTACATACCATGGTGGTTTAAAGTGGCCTGAAGTAAGCTGCACAATAACATTTGACAGCCAATTTTTCCCCACGATTTTTGACGTTTGTTGAGGGTCATGAAATATAATATACTCTTTGGTCATGACCGAACCGTGGGCACACCCCCGTCACTTCATAGTCAAGGCTCAAGTTATTTACCTACACTCTCACGCGCGCATCTGGCTTGTCCGCACACGCTTGTGTGTGTGCGTGAGCTAGTCTAGGGCTGGCAGCAATCGTGTGAGCGTCGTCGCCCGAGAGGGACACAATATAAGTCAGCAACTTATGTGATTCTCTTCCTAAATTTTAGCGTAGTCCAATTTCTGGTTCCCCGTGGATTAATCAGTATTAAAAAAATATATGTATATATATATATATATATATATAATTCAATTAGTTGGCGAAATTTTAAACATATGTAGAACATGTCCGTATGAATAACTTTTTTTAATAGGATAGTGAAAAATTCTTAAAATTCGTTTTCACTTTCCATACTGGACGAGTCAGCTGATCGGAGCAATTTGTTTATGAGGAAGTGAAAAAAAGTTAAGAATTTCGCTTAGCTCCCATGCAAACAGTTGTCCATATAGACTAGTTCTACCTTTGTTTTGAGTTTCGCCAAATAATGTTATTTAACCTTATATATGTATATAAATCGTTACGACCTGAATGCCCCGGGGGGTGTCGGATGTGTTCCGAGTGTGAACTTTGAAATGCAAGTCACAGTCCACCCACACTCGGTAAACCCGCGTTTCACCTGCAAATATTACGTCCCAACGTGATGGGTGGTGAGCCTTAATCGAACCTTAATCTCAAGATTAAGAGGCCAGCGTTCTACCCCTGAGTTACCGCTGCTTATTCGTTACTTTAAAAGTAAATATATAGATATATATATATATATATATATATATATATATATAGTATGCCTAAGCTTAGTAAGTACCTATATAGTTTCGTATGCATAAATGATCATCATATAATTAACAACTACTCAAACATAAATTTTGGAAAAAAAATGAAAACTTGTCAAAACATGGAAAGTTATAAATACTGATTTTATTGTTCCAAATGCGTTACTGAACGAAATTGTAAGGTTTGATCACGCAATTCTAATTTTTGAAAAAAAGTTTTCCAGGCATCCATAAACACTGCAATAACGCACCATACTGATTAAAAATCAGTATCGTGATAAAACTTTGTAACAAAACACGCGCGCAGCAAACGAGTGGTAATCGAGCTCTGCCTGACTCCAGATTTCCACTAACTTGCGGGGGACCGCGGGGGACGTTAAATTCGCGCGGGGAGGTGAGTGTCGCTTCTTTACGTAGTAATACTTTATATTCTCTGCCGTGGGTGTTTATCATAAGGAACTTTATTCTCTAACTACACCTCATCTACCTAAACCATTTTTCATTCAACGTTGAGTCAACTATAGTTATAATACTCCTAAAGCAACGTTTTAAAATACACCAACAGATTGCATTGAAACCGTTATCCAATTAATGCCAACTCTATTGTGATATTTTCGTCGAAAATTCTACTGAATTTTTGTTCTTACGTAAAAAAAATGTGAAAAATATATATTTACGAACATGAAATCCGATGGAATAGTGCAAATACGTTAACAGCTTCATAAAATGATGAAGTTGTGTGACCAAAGTTTCTATATATGACTGTTTGTTCCTTAGTAAAAAAATAAATTAAATAGTTCGTCAATCTTTTAGGAGACGTTTGTATAATTTTACATTTGCTGTCAATGTTACAAGCAATGACATAATTTATTCCTTACAATAAAGCTGATTTTGAAGGTTTTAGTTTTAGTTTGACGTATCTAAATTTACACTAAGGGTACGTTTCGTAACGTGTGATTATCACTCGGAGCGATGCGAATTTTACCCTGCATCGTTCAAAAATCGACCCGAGTGAAACCGAGGGTAAACGAACTGTTACCTGACAGTTGCGCTAAGTGTTTAGAAACGCTTTCGGGAAATGTGAATATCGCACTGACAAGTGCGATTTCTAACTCTGTTTGGGTACCGTTAAAATTCGCCTGACAGTTGTCATTTCGGAGTTTTCTCGGGATTCGGACAATTTTTGAAAATAGAATTCAACATTTCCGTACGAATACGAGAAAATGTTTCGAAACTGCTTCGACAGGATTATGGCTTGCAAATGCAAAGGTTGCAATGCCATCCATATTAAAAGCAATAGGTATTTAGGTACTTTACTTAATTTATTTATTTTGATTTGAGGTTATGTATTTACTTGACGTGTGTCACTCCAGACCGTTTCAAAACGCTTTTCTCACGGGAATCACTCGCAAGCGTTTCAAAACCAGATTTTTCATTCTCTTTCTAGTATATAGCTTTGTCTCTTTCTTAAAAACGAGTGAAATTTCGCACGAAGATCACACGTTTTGAAACGTAGCCTAAGTGGTGATTAAAACGAAGAGCCATTTTCAAGTCACGAATTTATAAACGTCAAACCTAAAATCCACTAAATTTATGTTTGACAGCACTAATTTACTCAACTTACGTGTTTTGGTATTTTCAGGGCACAGTTTAGAGCTGTCACTTGAGTAAGTTTAGTGTTTTTAGTAAGATTTTAATCAGCTGCTCATAAGGTCCCTCATAAAAACTGACTAAATTTTCCGACGACTTTTCCTGTAGTAATTTACAGTTTTGTGATAGAAATAGATGTGTACCGTATTAAAAACATTCTTCGACACGTTCACACTTCAATCAAATACATTTTTGAATTGCAGTTTTGCCAAAATTTGTGTTATAACCTGATGACACATCTACGTTTTATTTCCATTGAAAAGAGTAGTGTTGTCCACTTACATACAGCTTGCGACCCTTGTATGATGGTAAGGTATGATGAGGGACAACATCGTAGTTGCTCTCGACACGTAGGTACACACTTCAATCAAATACAATTTCTAAAGTGCAGTTTTTCCAAAATTTGTCCATTTACATACAACTTGCGAGCCTTGTATGATGGTAAGGTATGATGAGGGATAACATCGTAATTGCTCTCGTATACAAAAACTATAAGAAACACATACTAAGGTTTATGGGAGCACTAGCATCTGTGGTGTCGTTCAACCCTTCCGAGCTATGAGGTGCTACCCGAATAATAGATTTCATTGCTTGTTAAAGCACCAAACTCTCGTGAGACAGAAGCAACAATTTTTTTGGCCTACTTGCCCTGCACAACATGTTCATTGATCACTAGGCAGATGAATTGGGTTTAACGAGAAATAACCATCAAGCCGAGGTAGAACATGTCAAACAGATCCACTTTTCATCTGAAGGGCAAGCAAGATGTTGCCGAGTCATGGAAACTCTTTCATTTTACTAATAGGATTTGACAAATTAAAAAATAAACATTTTATAAATTAGATTTATTATTAATATTTATTAAATTTAATTCATAGCACTAAAACACCAAATGTCAAAATAATACATTGCAGTCTAGAGCGGGGTTCAGATCTATGTTACTCATGGTTTCTATAGGGTCCTGCCATCTTCGGGCGCACCAGCCCCATACCAACTAGGAGTAAATTTTGTCATCACTCAAGATCTCTACTCGTAGATAACAGCAGCATCCAGGAAATGTTTTCGGCCATGCTCAGAACTGCAGGATCAAGTGTTCATTCATTCACTTAGACCATCTTCACTGGACCTTGCATTTCATGTATCACTTGCATCAATGGCCTCGGAATCATGCGCTAGACTGAAAATAAATATATCATGTTTAATTATGTAAGAGATTTTAAAAGAAACTATTTGGGGCCAAACACACAAAGCACATTCTGCATACTGAATAATCAGAATGCACCTTCTTGACTGCCATGGTTTTGTAGATGTACAGATCCAAGTCGTCACAAAAAATACAGTAACAGAAAGCCGCTCTATGTGGGCGGTCCCTTAGAAACTAAATGTGATTTCAAATTAGTCAGGGATGTAAGCAAATACAGGCTAAGATGGTTATTGCTCAGCTCACAGCCTTGAGCTTACTTTTGCAAGGAATACCCTAAGTAAGCTGAAGTGGAAATCGCATCAAAAGCGTTTGCTGGGAATAACCATATATAATTAAGTTATAGGAGATAAATCTTGCCATGGCTTAGGCATGCTGGGCTTATCTAAAATGTTAAGTGATGTCATTTGATTTCTGGCTTCAAAGTATCTCTGTTTTAGGCTTTGAAAGGAAAAAAAATAAAGATACATACTTGCTTGCTCCGTTATATCCAAAGAGTACATTATAGGTTATATCTCTGGCACGTTCCAAGGTATTTTGAAGGGAGAGGTCTCTCCATATCTGCACCACTTGAGGATAAACCCCGTTTCCTAGAAAAGCAGATAAACGTTAGCACCCAGTCCATTGAAGGTTTTTAAAAGGTATTTTTGATTTTATCTAGATCAAAACTTACCACGCACTAAAATCATGAGCAATCAATGTAATCTCCAACAACAACAGCTTCGTCTGCCTTTCTCTAGTTCGACCTTCTGCTGTTACATACTCATGATCATTTTTTCATTTCAAAAATTTCAAAAGAAAATAATTTATCGTCTCGTCTCGTCTGTCAAAGTTGTTAAGTTTTGCCAGCACAATAATCTTAAAAATAACTTACATAACTATAATAACTATGAATGTGACAGATAAAATTATTTAATTTGGATAATGATCAATTCTGGTAATCTTTCTTGAAGAATTTTATCAGTAAGTTGTCCAAAAACAATGTTCCAGTGAGTAAAACCCTAGGGAATTTACAAAAATATTAAAATGAAATAATTTACAACATGGTCGTAATTCTACCAAGAAGTAGAAATACAGATTGCTTGCCATACTGACCAAATGGAATCACCCGTAATGTTGCATATTAAAGCTGATTTTGAAGGTATTAGTTTTAGTTTGACGTATCTAAATTTACACTCTAAGGGTACGTTTCGTAACGTGTGATTATCACTCGGAGCGATGCGAATTTTACCCTGCATCGTTCAAAAATCGACCCGAGTGAAACCGAGGGTAAACGAACTGTTACCTGACAGTTGCGATATGTGTTTAGAAACGCTTTCGGGAAATGTGAATATCGCACTGACAAGTGCGATTTCTAACTCTGTTTGGGTACCGTTAAAATTCGCCTGACAGTTGTCATTTCGGAGTTTTCTCGGGATTCGGACAATTTTTGAAAATAGAATTCAACATTTCCGTACGAATACGGGAAAATGTTTCGAAACTGCTTCGACAGGATTATGGCTTGCAAATGCAAAGGTTGCAATGCCATCCATATTAAAAGCAATAGGTATTTAGGTACTTTACTTAATTTATTTATTTTGATTTGAGGTTATGTATTTACTTGACGTGTGTCACTCCAGACCGTTTCAAAACGCTTTTCTCACGGGAATCACTCGCAAGCGTTTCAAAACCAGATTTTTCATTCTCTTTCTAGTATATAGCTTTGTCTCTTTCTTAAAAACGAGTGAAATTTCGCACGAAGATCACACGTTCTGAAACGTAGCCTTAGTGGTGATTAAAACGAAGAGCCATTTTCAAGTCACGAGTTTATAAACGTCAAACCTAAAATCTACTAAATTTATGTTTGACAGCACTAATTTTCTCAACTTACGTGTTTTGGTATTTTCACGGCACAGTTTAGAGCTGTCACTTGAGTAAATTTAGTATTTTTAGTAAGATTTTAATCAGCTGCTCATAAGGTCCCTCATAAAAACTGACTAAATTTTCCGACGACTTTTCCTGTAGTATTTTACAGTTTTGTGATAGAAATAGATGTGTACCGTATTAAAAACATTCTTCGACACGCACACGCTTCAATCAAATACATTTTTGAATTGCAGTTTTGCCAAAATTTGTGTTATAACCTGATGACACATCTACGTTTTATTTCTATTGAAAAGAGTAGATTTATCCACTTACATACAGTTTGCGACCCTTGTATGATGGTAAGGTATGATGAGGGAGAACATCGTAGTTGCTCTCGACAAGTACACACTTCAATCAAACACATTTTTAAATTGCAGTGTTTCCAAAATTTGTCCATTTACATACAACTTGAGAGCCTTGTATGATGGTAAGGTATGATGAGGGATAACATCGTAGTTGCTCTCGTATACAAAAACTATAAGAAACACATACCAAGGTTTATGGGAGCACTAGCGTCTGTGGTGTCGTTCAACCCTTCCGAGCTATGAGTTGCTACCCGAATAATAGATTTCATTACTTGTTAAAGCAACAAACTCTCGTGAGACAGCAGCAACAATTTTTTTGGCCTACTGTGCCTGCACAACATGTTCATTGATCACTAGGCAGATGAATTAGGTTTAACGAGAAACAACCATCAAGCCGAGGTAGAACAGCTTAATGTCGAACAGATCAGGGTTCGGGCGGTTGATTGAATTTCACCTTGTATAATATATATTTTACCTATAATTTTAATCATATATATATTGCTACATAAATTAAATAAACCTTTAATCCATGTACATTTATTATTTTATTACATATCTTTTTATTAGATTAAATTTAATGTGTAAAAAGTGCATTATATATACCTACTTTGCAAAATAAACTATTTGAATTTGAATTTGATCCACTCTTATAAACTCTTAATCTGAAGGGCAAGCAACATGTTGCAGAGTCATGGTAACTCTTTCATTTTACTAATAGGATTTGATAAATTAAAAATTAAACATTTTATAAATTAGATTTAATTCATAGCACTAAAACACCAAATGTTAAAATAGTACATCGCAGTCCAGATTGGAGCTCAGATTTATGTTACTCATGGTTTCTATAGGGTCCTGCCATCTTCGGGCGCACCAGCCCCATACCGACTAGGAGTAAATTTGGTCATCACTCATGATCTCTACTCATAGATAACATCAGTATCCAGGAAATGTTTTCGGCCATGCTCAGAACTGCATCAGCCATGCCATTTAGGATCAAGTGGTCATTCATTCATTTAGACCATCTTCACTGGACCTTGCATTTTCATGTATCACTTGCATCAATAGCCTCGGAACCATGCGCTGGACTGGAAATAAATATATCATGTTTAATTATCTAAGAGATTTTAAAAGAAATTATTTGGGGCCAAAGCACGTTCTGCGTACTGAATAATTAGAATGCACCTTTTTGACCGCCATAGTTTTGTAGATGTACAGATCCAAGCCGTCACAAAGAATACAGTAACAGAAAGCAGCTCTATGTGGGCGGTCCCTTAGAAACTAAATGTGATTTCAAATTAGTCAGGGATGTAAGCAAATACAGGCTAAGATGGTTATTGCTCAGCTCACAGCCTTGAGCTTACTTTTGCAAGGAATACCCTAAGTAAGCTGAAGTGGAAATTGCATCAAAAGCATTTGTTGCGAGTAACCATATATAATTAAGTTATAGGAGATAAATCTTGACACGGCTTAGGCATGCTGGGCGTATCTAAAATGTTAAGTGATGTCAGTTGATTTCTGGCTTCAAGGTATCTCTGTTTTAGGCTTTGAAAGGAAAAAAACAAAGATACATACTTGCTTGCTCCGTCATATCCAAAGAGTACATTATATGTTATATCTCTGGCACGTCCCAACGTATTTTGAAGGGCGAGGTCTCTCCATATCTGCACCACTTGAGGATGAACCCCGTTTCCTAGAAAAGCAGATAAACGTTAGCACCCAGTCTATTAAAGGTTTTAAAAAAGGTATTTTTGATTTTATCTAGATGAAAACTTACCACGCACTAAATTCATGAGCATGTACCTATGTAGTCTCCAACATGAGGCTTCGTCTGTCTTTCTCTTGTTCGAGCTTTTACTGCTGTTACTCATATCGAAAATTTCAAAGAAAAGAAAATAATTTATCATCTCGTCTCGTCTGTCAAAGTTGTTAAGTTTTGCCAGGACAATAATCTTAAAAATAACCTACATGACTAAAATAACTATGAACGTGACAGATAAAATTATTTAATTTTGATAATGATCAGTTCTGGTACTCTTTCTTGGAGAATTTTATCAGTAGGTTGTCCAAAAACAATGTTCCAGTTAGTAAAACCCCGGGGAAAATACTAAAATATTAAAATAAAATAATTTACAACATGGTCGTAATTCTACCAAGAAGTAGAAATACTGATTGCTTGCCATACTGACCGAATGGAATCACCCGAAATGTTGATTATTGTCAATATTATTGTTGATTAATGGTCCATTCCTATCTGTGGTCCGTTATCTGTGAATTAAACTTAGGAGCGTCCTAAAAGCTTGTTAATTTTAGTTAGTGTGCCCTTCAAAATAGCAAAAAATAGTGCTGTCATTTAAAATTAAGTTTTTTAGTAGGTTTCTTATCTTAAAACTAAAACCTTCAAAATCGGCTTTATTGTCAATATTATTGTTGATTAATGGTGAATTCTTGTCTGTGGTCTGGGTGGTCTGTTATCTGTGAATTAAGGCGATACGAAAATATTTGGTGGGGTTGCTTGTTTCCTATAACTTCACCAAATCAAGACTTGTGGATTTGATATTTGTATATGTGTTTCTTGACTATATAATCTAGGACCTGCTTAGAGTAGAAACGTGATTTGATGAAATTTTCTCGATAGAATTTAATTCCAAAGACAACCCCGAATTTCCGCGCTGTTTTCTGTCACTCTGCAAAGCATACCATTTTAAATATGAAATTTCCTTCTAAGTGAAGATAAATATAAGTTTTAGTACCTGGTTAAACAGATTTTTCATAAACGGCATACTTTATTTTTAAATAAATAATATGTAGTTTGGCGCTTACGCCATGTTTATTTGGATCGATACGCATTGTTGCGCTCTCAATTTTCACATTAGGAAGTAATTAACGATGTCACTTTCCCGCGTCCGCTCAGTCCGCTCATGACCATTGTCAGAGACGGTTCTACGTCAGTTGCGGCCGTGATTACTCGCATAATAAATTGTAACATTGTAATGACTAATAAACGCAATAAACGAAAAAGGGTAATGAACAAAACCCGACACATTCAACGCCTCAAAGAAAATGCTCATAAAATGAGAGAAAAGAGAATGTAAGTATACTTACGTATTTTTTCAAATATTCACATAATATTGAAAAAGGAATGGAGTCGCCATTAATATTTTTGAATTTGGACGAAGAAGAATATGCCAACTCGTTTGAACAAAAAGGGTTGGTAGTAATTTATTTATTTCTAATCCTGAAGAAAAAAAATCCTATGACAATAATTCTTGTTAAAAAAACTATGTGTTTGTATTTTGTAGAATTGAAAAAACTATTGAAAATAATACCCCTGCGTTCAAACTAACTACGGAATGTGTTGGCGGATCGACAGAACACAGGTGACTGAAGTTGCCCTTTATCGACTTACATTTAATTACTAATGTTAAGACACGTAAATATTGTCTTTTACTTTATTTTTAGCTTAAAAAAATTTAAAGAGAAGACGCTAAGAAAATAATATTGAGTGCTCACTAGAGCACCTAGTACCTATTCACCAAGTCTGAATATAATATTCGCTATATAAGAATGTGTTTTAATGTTTTTTAAATGTTTTTTTTTTTATGATGAAATAAACACGAGCATAGATGGACATAGAGTAGTCGACGTGAAAAAAATTTTTAATGATCTGATCGAGTTATTGAAAGAGAAGAGTCAGTAAAGACGGAATACCAATAATTGATGTCATTTTAAATTATTGCTGGTGCAAACGTTCTTACAGGACCAATTATGCTGCATTATCCGGTGCTGCAGCCATCATTGGAAGTAGATTTGGCAAAGTCTTATTTATGACTGTTAAAACAAATATTGTTTTTGCTCAATTACTCCGTTGTTTTCAACATTTCTACAAAAATAATATAAGAAAACAGTTAAATTAAATTTTAGTGAGATATATTTCGGGCCACTCGGGCCCGGCATCAGTCACAATGAAGTAATGAAAATATAACAGATAGGTAAAAAAAAAATAAAAAATAAAAAATTAAAAAAAAACTATTTACGTTTAACCTATTTATAAGATATTAAAAGAGTCACATAGTGTTTTACAGTCCGCATTCTAAAACCATTCATACCAGCCCTAACAGACATTCAACTGAGAACGTGGGAGAGTTCGTTCATATGGTCGCTTGGTGCACAATATGGTCCAGGCTTAAACAAGCAACATTAAACAGTCGTCATCATTCCGTTTTAAGTCCCCACTCACATCCCTCCAACTGCTTGGTCCTCCACGAAATAGATTGGCATAAACAGCATTCACCGCGTGGCGCCATCCCATCTCATCGCTACATAACTAAGAACAGAAAAGTCTGCATCGATGCGGTGGGATGGCGCTATGTGACTCTTTTAAGAGTATGACATAGCCAAAACAAAAACCAGTTCCGGGCGTGGCTTATTCTATTTTACGATAGCGCGCGGGGGGAAATTCGTCCCGGTCTCTAAGCTCGCGTCACCATAGCAAAAATACGAATAGAGTGGACGAGGCAGGGTCAAAAGTAATACGTATTTTATTTTATCTAATTTATTTGTGTATTTCGATCATCGTCACACGGCATTGATCCTACTTGCTATCACGTCGGGACGTAAATTTATTATGGTCGGCTAAAAGTGGTTTTTTGAGTGTTTGATTTATCAGTTGACCCTCGGAACATTTCAGACACTCCTTTAGAGATACATAATAATATTGTGACGGTTAATTGTCACCATTACCCATTCTTTAAATATTTTTCGCCCGTTGAGCTGGTTTTACACTTGCGGGAAAATAAATTAGACCAAAAATTTCTTTACAAAAAATTTTTACTAAAGTTGTTATTACAAAAAGTGGAAACTAACAAATATTCTCAGAAGGCATGCACCACGTCACTATCTATCTCACTGTAGCCTATATCAATTATGCCTCTCTCATTCAACTACGTTTAACTGCGTTACTATCTCATTCCAACTCATTTTAAATAGCGTCACTATTTATCTCACTCTAACGCGTGTTAAATGGCATTTCTAATGAACGTCAAATATTTTACTGCCCGCCACTCTTTCAGTCTAAATTCTAATTATTTTAAAAAATACGCAGCTCCTTTGGTAGTAAAATAGCAATAACTTTTTTTTCAAACGTAATACACAGAAATTGCCAGATCATTTGAAAAACAATATTTGATGAGCCGTTATTTAAGACAATTTGCAAAACTAACATAGGACATTTTTTTCAGGGTGTGGTATCGAACTAACCTAATTACAAAAAATTGCTCATAAATTGGGTTTTTTTTTTTTTTTTTTACCTATCTGTTATATTTTCATTACTTCATTGTGACTGATGCCGGGCCCGAGTGGCCCGAAATATATCTCACTAAAATTTAATTTAACTGTTTTCTTATGTAATTATAATAATTTAAAAGACTAAGGGTCAACTTTCAATATTTATTTACAAAAATAATAAGAACTTAAGTTGCTGTAAATTTGATTTACGACTACTTTAGTCCTTATGATTTTTACCGCTCGATCGATGATTTTAAAATTAGTAGCGGCTGAGGCTGGTCGCCGAAGGCGACCAACAAGCCGAAGCTGCGGAGGTGAGCACGGGTGCCTGTGCTTTGTTACGCAAGGGCGAAGGGGCTGCACTTCCCGCAGCGCCGTAGCCGATGCAGAAGTGAATTTTTTAGATATAAAAGCGACTTCAGTATTGATAGGTTCAAATGGTTCAAAAATTGACTTCTGCACTGGTAGGTTCAAGGTTAAAAGAAGGGGGGTTTCTGCACTCCCCCCTTATGAGGAAGTTTTTCCATCTCTCCCCACCTTTACTTTAAAAATATAACCTGAATTTGTTGATTATAACCTCAAAAAAGTAAAAATTTAATTTTAAAAAACGGTGGATTACCTTTTAATGGGGGGGGTACCAGGGGGTAGTGGCTACCCCCTTTCACCCCTCCCTGACCCCCTCCTCCTCCTCCGCCTGCCAAACGATACTAAATTTTAACCGGTAATTACTATAAGAGGTCACAATTTTATTTTGCAAAATTTGCAAAAGGTTATACTTTGCAAATTTCAAAAAACAAAATTTTGACCCTCCGTTGTATTGACTCAGGGCTTGGCTTGCGTTTATAGAGGAAAAGAAATTAATAAATTAAGAATTTCCAGAAAAAGGGTCATTGGACCTTTATACCGAATTTTCAGTATAAATTTGGATGTATGAATAAGTATCACCTTATGTAAACAAAGTTATGTATAAAAAATTAAATGGTCTAAAATATTCATCACTTATTTTTCCTTAATTCCTATTTTTCCCAAGGCGTGAAATGGTATTTTGTAAACTTTAAATAGAAATAAATTAATGATTGAATACAAATAACTGAATATACCGACTTCGTAGTTTTTATTGTATTTGTGCCCCAAAATCATATCCCGGATAAAATTATGGATAGTTAAATATTTAATAAATGTACTCGTATGGAAATTATTATTTTGTGAATTTGTTCTAAGTATATGATTATTCCAATCACTGCTAATACATAAGTAGACATACATTCGTGTACACTAGTTTACCTACATACATAGTCAAAGCCAAAAAATATTTATATAACATAAGTAAAATCATTTACATCCGTAAAAGCTTCAATGGGTGCCTTACAACTGGCTGGTATAAACATAACACAGATAAAAAGTAACCAACACTATTTTATTTTGAACGACTCCATGACTCCTCTTTTCTAAAACTTCGAAACGCAAGCAAGATCGTTGCCGCGCGGCACGCTCTCGCGATGTTGAAATCGGGGCGCTCCCCGCGTCTACGGCTAAACCACGCCCCTCAAGCTCTCATATTTTTTTTTCATATCGCCTTAAACTTAGGAGCGTCCTAAAAGCTTCATAATTTTAGTTAGTAAAGCCGATTTTGAAGGTTTTAGTTTTAAGATAAGAAACCTACTAAAAAACTTAATTTTAAATGACAGCACTATTTTTTGCTATTTTGAAGGGCACACTAACTAAAATTAACAAGCTTTTAGGACGCTCCTAAGTTTAATTCACAGATAACGGACCACAGATGAGAATGGACCATTAATCAACAATAATATTGACAATAATCAACATTACGGGTGATTCCATTCGGTCAGTATGGCAAGCAATCAGTATTTCTACTTCTTGGTAGAATTACGACCATGTTGTAAATGATTTCATTTTAATATTTTAGTATTTTCCCGGGGTTTCACTAACTGGAACATTGTTTTTGGAAAATCTACTAATAAAATTATTAAAAAAAGATTACCAGAATTGATCATTATCAAAATTAAATAATTTTATCTGTCACATTCATGGTTATTTTAGTTATGTAAGTTATTTTTAAGATTATTATGCTGGCAAAACTTAACAACTTTGACAGACGATAGATTATTTTCTTTGGAATTTGTTTTATTTCTTGTTTACGTCGTAAAACTTTACGAAACGACCATGAGTAACAGCAGGAGAAGGTCGAACAAGAGAGACAGACGAAGCTCATGTTAACTACATACATGCTCATATGATTTTAGTGCGTGGTAAGTTTTGATCTAGATAAAATCAAAAATACCTTTTAAAAAACTTCCAATGGCCTTGCTGCTAATAGTCTATCTACTTTTCTAGGAAACGGGGATATCCTCAGGTGGCGCAGATATGGAGAGACCTCGCCCTTCAAAATAGTTGGGACGTGCCAGAGATATACTTAACGGAGCAAGCAAGTATGTATCTTTGTTTTTTTTTTCTTTCAAAGCCTAAAACAGAGATACTTTGAGGCCAGAAATCAACCGACATCACTTAACATTTTAGATACCACCAGCATGCCTAAGCTGTGGCAAGATTTTTCTCCTATAACTTAATTACATATGATTACTCGGAACAAATGCTTTTGATGCAATTTCCCCTTCAGCTTACTGAGGAGATTCCTTGCAGAAGTAAGCTCAAGGCTGTGAGCTGAGCAATAACCATCTTAGCCTGTATCTGCTCACATCCCTGACTAATATGAAATCACATTCAGTTCCTAAGGGACCATCTTACTATATTCTTTGTGACGGCCTGGATCTGTACACTTACAAAGCTATGGCGGTCAAGGAGAAGGTGTTTTGTGTTTGGCCCCAAATAGTTTCTTTAAAAATCTCTTACATTATTAAACATGATATATTTATTTACAGTCCAGCGCATGGTTCCGAGGCCACTCGTGCAACGATACATGAAAATGCAAGTTCCAGTGAAGATGGTATAATCTAAGTGAATGAAAGATCACTTTATAAATACCCTAAATGGCTTGGCTGATGCAGTTCTGAGCATGGGCGAAAACATTTCCAGTGCATTGCGGAATGCTGCTGTTATCTACGAGCAGAGATCATGAGTGACAACCAAATTGACTCCTACTCAGTATGGGGCTGGTATGCCCGAAGATGGCAGGACCCTATAGAAACCATAAGTAACATAGATCTGAGCCCCGATCCGGACCGCGATGTATTATTTTACTATTTTGTGTTTTAGTGCTATGAATTAAATCTAATTTATAAAATGTTTATTTTATTAATTTGTCAAATCCTATTAGTAAAATGAAAGAGTTTCCATGACCCGGCAACATGTTGCTTGTCCTTAAGATGAAGAGATGATATGTTCGACATCAAGCTGTTCTACCTCGGCTTGCTATCAATGAACATGTTGTGCAGGGCACAGCAGGCCAAAAAAATTGTTGCTGCTGTCTCACGAGTTTGGTGCTTAAACAAGCAATGAAATTTATTATTCGGGTAGCACCTCATAGCATGGAAAGGTTGAACGACACGTCACTAATAAGGTAATAAGCCGTCTGGCTTCAGCAGAATCAGCAGATGAATGGAGGAACATTGAGGGCTGTCGACAGTCGAAAATGTTTCTCTCGACTATCATCTACAAAAAAGTAAGGTACACTCTTAATCTAAGTAGAATCAATCTAGGTACGTTGGTGGGTATTCTAACTGGCCACTGTAGGCTAAACAGACATCTGTCAATAATGAAGGTACAGGAGGACTCCTCTTACCCGCACTGCAGCGAGGAGGAAACGAGTAAGCACTACTTAGGTGAATGCTTTATATATTCTAGCCTAAGATGGGAAGTATTTGGTAATGATTACATCAAAGAAGAAGACCTCAAGTGCCTTGGGTACTCAGACATATTAAGAGAAGTGGAAGATTTGAGAAGGGAATGCAACTGGGACAATAGGATACCAAAGCTCCAAGCAATGGGAACTGGATGGAATAGCTCCAACTGGAGAGCCGACCATCTGCCTGTGCCCAGCAGGCGTCCCACCTCTAAATCATCATCATTAGTAAAATGAAAGAGTTTCCATGACCCGGCAACATGTTGCTTGTCCTTGAGATGAAGAGATGATATGTTCGACATCAAGCTGTTCTACCTCGGCTTGCTATCAATGAACATGTTGTGCAGGGCACAGTAGGCCAAAAAAATTGTTGCTGCTGTCTCACTAGAGTTTGGTGCTTTAACAAGCAATGAAATTTATTATTCGGGTAGCATCTCATAGCACGGAAAGGTTGAACGACACCACAGATGCTAGTGCTCCCATAAACCTTAGTATGTGTTTCTTATAGTTTTTGTATACAAGAGCAATTACGATGTTGTCCCTCATCATACCTTACCATCATACAAGGCTCGCAAGGTGTATGTAAGTGGACAAATTTTGGAAAAACTGCAATTTAAAAAAATGTTTGATTGAAGTGTGTACTTGTCGAGAGCAACTACGATGTTGTCCCTCATCATACCTTACCATCATACAAGGGTCGCAAGCTGTATGTAAGCGGACAAATCTACTCTTTTCAATAGAAATAAAACGTAGATGTGGCGTCAGGTTATAACACAAATTTGGGCAAAACTGCAATTTAAAAATGTATTCGATTGAAGTGATACGTGTCGAAGAATGTTTTCAATACGGTACACATCTATTTCTATCACAAAACTGTAAAATACTACAGGAAAAGTCGTCGGAAAATTAAGTCAGTTTTTATGAGGGACCTTATGAGCAGCTGATTAAAATCCAACTAAAAATACTAAATTTACTCAAGTGACAGCTCTAAACTGTGCCCTGAAAATACCAAAACACGTAAGTTGAGTAAATTAGTGCTGTCAAACATAAATTTAGTGGATTTTAGGTTTGACGTTTATAAATTCGTGACTTGAAAATGGCTCTTCGTTCGTTTTAATCACCACTTTAGTGTAAATTTAGATACGTCAAACTAAAACTAAAACCTTCAAAATCAGCTTTAGTGTGCCCTTTAAAATAGCAAAAAATAGTGCTGTCATTTAAAATTAAGTTTTTTAGTAGGTTTCTTATCTTAAAACTAAAACCGGGCAACGGGAAAAAACGTGAGGGCAACACTATTTAAAAAAAGTGACCATTCTTTTAAATATTTCTTAGAATAAGGAATAACCTTATTCTAAGTTGTATTAGATGTATTTTGACATGGCCCATTGAATCATTTACTTATATACAAGGTGACTTTTTGATCATCGTCCAAATTCATACTGGTGGCTTGATAAGTGGTCAGTATCATGGATCAATAACAATTTTTGTGAAATTCGTAAAATGAAATTTCGACTCCCCATAGTGATTCACTCGGGACTGGAAGTGAATTTCTATGGGAAGCCGAAATTTCATTTTACGAATTTCACAAAAAATTTATTGATTCAAGATAATGATCACTTACCAAGGCTCCAGTATGAATTTGGACGATGATCAAAAAGTCACCTTGTATATACAATTATTTTTGTTATATTTGTGTTTTTATAGATAATGAGAGGTTTTCTTTTTTGAGTATTAAAAAAAAATATAGTTTCCAAGAACTCTGTAGATGGCGTTGAACTGACTACATTACTAGGTGCCAAAGCCAAAACGGTTGGAAAAAAAAACCTTGCGTTCCGTCACGTCACATACGCTCGTTGGTTGACTGACACATTCGTTTGCTTAGGCTTCCGAATATAACCTAGTCACTGGACAACATTGTTTCAGTCTGATATTTTAAGGGTTGAGATAGTATTTTATATATTTTCAACAATAAGCCAATTATCCTTTCCACATGAACTCTTTTGCTAGCTACTTTCCAGTTGGATGAAGTGTTTGCGAACCAATTTTATTCCCTTTCTGGAAAAACGACGGCATATTAACCTTAACTTCACATGGCATGAAAATATCTTGAATATTTAGGCTTTTATCTACCATTACTTCAAAGTTGTAATCAAATTTGCCTAGTATAGAACTTCTTTCTATGATTTGCCCGTCAGTGGCTGATCCACCATAACATGGGGACACATAATTTATAAAAAAAATATATTATTTTCTTGTTTATGGCTTCTGTTCTGATAAAAAATTGTTCTAAAGCATCAACCTTTTAGATCTTATTTTCTCATGGAATACATAACACGTTTACAATTTATCACGTGACACTGGCAGAATAGCCGACATCGGCTGCATTTGCCAATGAATATTGCGATGTGATGTGACAATGACATTTATTACTTTTTTATCTACGTTTCGTTTTAAGATCTCAAAATTACATCCAAGTGAAATAATCAAAAAATGATGTGACGTTCCGTTCCTTGCAGTAACTTACCAAGTTCAGCGCCATCTATCCAGCGACTAGGAAAGAGTTAAAAAAAAGAAAAAAGAAAATCCCTCATTCACATAGCGTTTGCATTAGTCACCAGCAGATATCAAACACGTCTTCACCTAAAACGCTGCTGTGTGTTTAAGATAGAACATAATATAAATGTTTTGCATTACAACAAAACATAGATAGGTATGTGATGAATAAAACACACACCGTTGCAACAAGGTTCTTGCTGATGAAGACACTATGAGGACTGACAGATGTCAGCGTGCTTTCACAGAGTAGAAAACGCCAGCTGGTGCAGATAAAGACGGTAAGTAAATCACTAAGTTATAGGTATGTAGGTATGTTTTCACATGTTTTTGCTTAGCACAAAGCTTTCCACAAACTGCATCTTCACCTAAAACGCTGTGTGTTTTATTCATCACATAATACAATCATATAAACATTTATAATATGCGTATTATAAGGCTACGTTTCAAAACGTGTGATCTTCGTGCGAAATTTCACTCGTTTTTAAGAAAGAGACAGAGCTATGTACTAGAAAGAGAAAGAGAGATCTGGTTTTGAAACGCTTGCTAGTTATTCCCGTGAGAAAAGCGTTTTGAAACGATCTGGAGTAACAAACGTCAAGTAAATACATAAACTCAAATCAAAATAAAGAAATAAAGTAAAGTACCTGATAAAGAAGGAATTGAACCGATACCTATTTTGCTCTTAATATGGAAAGCATTGAAACCTTTGCATTTGCAAGCCATAATCCTGTCGGAAATGTTGAATTCTATTTTCAAAATTTGTCCGAATCCCGAGAAAACTCCGAAATGACAACTGTCAGGCGAATTCTATCGGTACCCAGACAGAGTTAGAAATCGCACTTGTCAGTGCGATGTTTAGATTCCTCGAAAGCGTTTCAAAACACTTACCGCAACTGTCAGGTAACAGTTCGTTTACCTTCGGTTTCACTCGGGTCGATTTTTGAACGCTGCAGGGTAAATTCGCATCGCTCCGACTTTGAGTGATAATCACACGCACAAATTATAGACGGATAATCACACGTTTCGAAACGTACCCTTATTAATGTGATTGGCATACGTACCTACCGAAGTGGTTATATTGTCTTTGTACCTACCTATGTTTGTTTGTTTGGAGGAAATATAATTTTTAATAAGTAAAAAAATATTAGGTATATACATAGGTAGTTTACGAAAATTACATACATTTATTTATAATTTTCATACATTTAAATCACAATCTAAGCAAGACAGGGTAAACTAATATTTGTTTTTGTCTGAGGAATTACCATAATGTAAGTATGACATTAAAATTATTTACTTATTACTTAAATGTTATTATATTCATCTGTGTTTTAGCGATAATTATCTATATAATTAATACTTAATTTAGCTAAACTAGGAATTTGTGTACTATTTTGAGGTTATAAATTAATCAACAATTTTCTAATGAAACTGTTGCTACAGGTCATCAAGGCATGAAGTAAGTAAACAGCGCGACAGGTCTCACAGCCGTACCTTTGACAAAAACCGAGACCACAGAGTAGGAAGCAAGGATCGCCGCAAGAGGTCCAGATCTCCTGTCTATAAACATAGATCAAGAAGTGGGGAGAAACATCAATCTACAATTAAGGAAGGGAATCATTCTAAAAAGAGTAAAGAGACTTCTAAACACAAGAGGAGTAAGAAAAAGAAGAAAAAAAAGAGAGGTACATCGAGCAGTGATAGTTCAAGTAGTGACAGTGATGAAGAGGAGCTGAAACTGCTGCAGAGGTTGGAAGCAGAAAGAGAGAGGCTGAAAGAAGAGAGAAAAAAGGAGAAAGAACAAATGAAAGCTAATGAAACACCAGAAGAGAAAAGGTGAGATTGTCCTCCGTAATACAAAACTTGTAAATATTTCTTTTCATTGTACTAAGAATTTTAAAGAGAAGTAGGTAACCAGGAAAATTAAACCATAAATTGTTGTTTGTATAGCTATTGTTATGTATTAGGTTATGATTCGATGATTTTGTAGACTGAGGTAGACAAACAATAAATCAGTTTGTGACTTGAACTCACTTCGTTGTATTCTTTATTGGGGACTGTGGAAAATAAATGTATTTATAGTGAAAGTAGCTGCAAACATATCAAATTTTGTGTTTCCTGGACAGTTTAACCCATAAACCGAGGAAACTTATTTTAGTGCCAAAAAGTGCCTTTGTTGGAAATATTTAGTATTTTGGACAAGTTATATTAACTGGAGATTTTGCAAGTGGGAAAGTTTCACTGTCATATACAAACGTAAAGAGAAAGCGTAACGAACTTTGTAGCTGTGGTTAATTTACTTGGTGCAAAGTAACTTCACAGACTTGAAATGCCAGTTGAGGGACCGACTAGTGCTAGGGATACGAGATTATCAGATTAACGTTTGTGGCATGATTGTTGAAAAACAAACTTGTTGTTACTGAACCAATGGAAATTACAGTCAAGTTGATGTCAACATTATGCATGTCTACACAGACCAGGTGAGCGCTGATTGTTCTTTAGGTCCAAGTACGTCTACTGTAAAAAGTTTGGCTACATTGCGATGACCTGTGACAAGAAGCCAAAAAACGTGCACCAAGTGGATGATGAGAAGGATCCTGATGAGGCCACTGGAGAGAGAATGATGATGCGGAGAGATAGATTTTGTATAGTATCGGATCACAAACCCTTGATAGGGTTATTTGACCCGACAAAGCCAATACCAGCTCAAATTTCACCACGGCTGTTGCGTTAGTCTTTCAAGCTTTGCTTGTTTCGATTATACGATAAAGTACCGGCCAGGCAAGCAAATCAGAATAAGCAGATGGACGGCGCCGAACACGTCGACCGTGAGGGAGAAAGCGCCTGCCAGAGGTGTTGCTGCTGGAGCAGCAGCGCGTAGTTAAGACTTGCACGTCGCTAAAGTTGCTGAACAAACGAAGAAAGACCCTGTGTTGCAAAAAGCTATGTTCCATGTCCTACATGGCTGGCCATGGCCATTAAGAACACAGATCCCAGCTTACAGCCTTTTTGGATTCAAAAAGAGGCTCTTTCACATAATAATGACAGTTTATTGTGGTGCAATAGAGTTGTGATACCTAAGTCCCTCAGGATAAGGTGTTGAAGTTATCAGACAAAGGGTTACGCTCGAGGCTACTTATGGCGGCTCGACTTGGACAAGAGTCCATTTTCGGACAGATTTTTAGGTGCACTGTATCTTCTCAAGTATAAGTTAGTTTGAGGTTTACATTAGTATTACACAAAATGTTTGTTGTCTTCCAGAGCTCGTCGTCTTCGAGAGAAACAGGAGAAGGAACGTAAACGTCGAGAGCGCATGGGCTGGGATGGGGAATACCAGTGCTACACCAACCAGGACAATCCCTTCGGAGACTCGGCACTCACCAACACATTTGTGTGGAAGGCTAAGCTGGCCAAGGAAGGGGTGAAGAACGTGTCGCGAGATGAGATTGAAGCACAAAACAGGCAAAAGCAGATGGAGAACAAGATTGAACTGGAGAAGGTTAGACCGATTACAATATCATCTCTAAAACCATCTTCTTTGGTTGACTGGTCTTCTAGTCAATTAGAGAGTGCTTTGATGGTATTAACTACTGAAAAGTTGGAATAATCAGACCTATCTATAAGAAGGGTTGGTATTCAGGGCCGATAACTATCGTGTTATGTATGTAAAATAGAGAAATATATTGGGTATGAAATTCATAAATATTTAACTAAAAAATTAACTTTTAACAAAAAAATAGTAACTGACTTCAATAGTAACAGCAGGCATTCACTAAAAAGTTAATATTAATTCTATAAAGACCGATGGTACCGAAGCAACACTTTTGCCGCCGACCCACGTGACAGTAGATTGCGTAGGAGTCAGCACACAACGGGCTAAGATCCTCGGTGAACCGAGGACGCTCCGCCAGTCCTGTGGTGACCTAGGTCGCCTCTTGGGATTTTGGCGTGAGCTGGGCTGGCTAGAATAGACGGCCCCACACTTTTCCACGCACAAAGGTCCAAAAAAGAGACTAGGTGCGGAAACCGAGCCCACCAAGAAGAAGAAGAAGAAGAAGAACACTTTTGCCGACTTCTTTCTTCCTGAAACAATACGGTATCTAGAAGTCGGCGTATTTCCTACGATATAAGAACAGGTTCGACAGGTTCAGGAAGCACGCATAGACAGGTGTTCGCCTTTCTGTGTAATATTTTATCGTACTTTTTAAAACCAGAATGGCACTTTCTGTAGAACAACCAGCTCTGAATCCAAACTGCGCTTCATTGATATGCAGATGCCGACCGAGATACCGAGAGGTACGACCTTAGATGAATCTGCAGTAATCTGTCAGGATAGTGGCTAGAGGTACGGGCCTGTAATTGTTCTTGCTAAACAAGTCTCCTGTTCTATCCTTTACCACTGGCACAACAATAGTTCTCATCATGTCATCGGGCAGGTCAGAATAGACGTGACACCAGCACTTTCAAGTTGTTCAATACTGAGGTTATCATGTCCCGGCGACTTTCCCCTAACCATACCAACTATATAGCCTGATTTACCTCTTTAGCAGTAAAGTGAAAGCCATTAATGCAATTAAGAATAACTGTTGGCAATATTCTCAGTCCAGGTTTCAAGCCTTTTATTCAAGCCTCTATTGCATTACGCTTGTTTCTTATATCATTGTCCCCTTCACGCCGAGTTTCGCGAAAGTACTGCCGCTACAACAGCTAGTATGTCATATGTGCGGTAGGTGAAGCAGCGGCGACTGGAGCGCGAGGCGGAGCGCGCGGCGCGAGAGGCGGAGACGGCGGACATGGCGCGCGCGCGCGAGACGCAGCAGTTCCACAGCTGGGCGCGCCAGGAGGACGCCTTCCATCTGCAGCAGGCGCGCCTGCGCAGCCAGATAAGGATCAGGGACGGACGGGGTACGTGCTCCATTACTGTATCACCTTTACTGCGAGATACTATCTCTGCCGCCGCGTCGGACAGTTTTACTCCCAAGTTTACTAAATGCTAAGCTCTGTTCCAAAAGAATTGTTTAATTAACAACGACAATTGCATCAAATCTCGTTAAGGGATTCTCTATTTACAACCGAATACAAGCGCCGCCACTTTGAATCCTTCCATATGAAATATTTTAGCTAACAACGAAATCAGCATAAAAATTAGCCTGTATTGTATACGTAGACAATATTAGCAAGGTGTGTGTTGCACGTTGCAGCGAAGCCAATCGACCTGCTGGCGTGGTACGTGAGCTCGGAGGAGTGCGTGGACGCGCTCGAGATGCACGAGCCCTACACCTACCTCAACGGGCTGCAGGTGCAGGATCTAGAGGACTTGCTCGAGGACATTAAGGTACTATCTCTTTCTATTTTAGGGGCCGCACACACAAAGCGCGTTCTGCAGTCCAAAAAATCAGAACGCGGCTCTGTTTGTAAAGATTCAAGCTATCATAGACTTGTTTTAAATTCCCCTGAGTATGACATGCAGTTAGTTAAGAGAAATTTTATTGTTAAACTCCCTGCCATAAAAACCACATTTGCTCGCCGTTTTTCGACATTTTCGTTCCCGTACATATATAAAAAAACGGCCAGTCTCTGTCAAATACATGATATCTCAAAACTCGTGTAACAAACTGGTTATTTAACCTGGATTACGACTCTACCGAGAAAATAATAATACCTGTGGCTTAACATACCTCTTAGAATAATAATTTCCGTGTATGATTCTGTAGCTAATCGTAGTAGTTTTTAATATATTTTAGGATAGTAGCATTTGGTCTGTAGTTGGTAGTACATATCACAATGGTAGTAGCAATTGGTCTGTAGTTGGTAGTACATCTCACTAGGGTAGTAGCATTTGGTCTGTAGTTGGTAGTACATATCACAATGGTAGTAGCAATTGGTCTGTAGTTGGTAGTACATCTCACTAGGGTAGTAGCATTTGGTCTGTAGTTGGCAGTACATATCACAATGGTAGTAGCAATTGGTCTGTAGTTAGTAGTACATCTCACTAGGGTAGTAGCAATCGGTCTGTAGTTGGCAGTACATCTCACTAGGGTAGTAGCATTTGGTCTGTAGTTAGTAGTACATCTCACTAGGGTAGTAGCAATCGGTCTGTAGTTGGCAGTACATCTCACTAGGGTAGTAGCAATCGGTCTGTAGTTAGTAGTACATCTCACTAGGGTAGTAGCATTTGGTCTGTAGTTGGCAGTACATATCACAATGGTAGTAGCAATTGGTCTGTAGTTAGTAGTACATCTCACTAGGGTAGTAGCATTTGGTCTGTAGTTGGCAGTACATATCACAATGGTAGTAGCAATTGGTCTGTAGTTAGTAGTACATCTCACTAGGGTAGTAGCAATCGGTCTGTAGTTGGCAGTACATCTCACTAGGGTAGTAGCAATCGGTCTGTAGTTGGCAGTACATCTCACTAGGGTAGTAGCAATCGGTCTGTAGTTAGTAGTACATCTCACTAGGGTAGTAGCATTTGGTCTGTAGTTAGTAGTACATCTCACTAGGGTAGTAGCAATCGGTCTGTAGTTGGCAGTACATCTCACTAGGGTAGTAGCAATCGGTCTGTAGTTAGTAGTACATCTCACTAGGGTAGTAGCATTTGGTCTGTAGTTGGCAGTACATATCACAATGGTAGTAGCAATCGGTCTGTAGTTAGTAGTACATCTCACTAGGGTAGTAGCATTTGGTCTGTAGTTGGCAGTACATATCACAATGGTAGTAGCAATTGGTCTGTATTTAGTAGTACATCTCACTAGGGTAGTAGCAATCGGTCTGTAGTTGGCAGTACATCTCACTAGGGTAGTCGCATTTGGTCTGTAGTTGGCAGTACATATCACAATGGTAGTAGCAATTGGTCTGTAGTTAGTAGTACATCTCACTAGGGTAGTAGCAATCGGTCTGTAGTTGGCAGTACATCTCACTAGGGTAGTAGCAATCGGTCTGTAGTTAGTAGTACATCTCACTAGGGTAGTAGCATTTGGTCTGTAGTTGGCAGTACATCTCACTAGGGTAGTAGCAATCGGTCTGTAGTTAGTAGTACATCTCACTAGGGTAGTAGCAATCGGTCTGTAGTTGGCAGTACATCTCACTAGGGTAGTCGCATTTGGTCTGTAGTTGGTAGTACATATCACAATGGTAGTAGCAATTGGTCTGTAGTTAGTAGTACATCTCACTAGGGTAGTAGCAATCGGTCTGTAGTTGGCAGTACATCTCACTAGGGTAGTCGCATTTGGTCTGTAGTTGGTAGTACGTCTCACTAGAGAAGTAGCATTTGGTCTGTAGTGGGTAGTACATCTCACTAGGGTAGTAGCATTTGGTCTGTAGTTGGTAGTACATCTCACTAGGGTAGTAGCATTTGGTCTGTAGTTGGTAGTACATCTCACTAGGGTAGTAGCAATCGGTCTGTAGTTGGTAGTACATCTCACTAGGGTAGTAGCAATCGGTCTGTAGTTGGCAGTACATCTCACTAGGGTAGTAGCAATCGGTCTGTAGTTGGTAGTACATCTCACTAGGGTAGTAGCAATCGGTCTGTAGTTGGCAGTACATCTCACTAGGGTAGTCGCATTTGGTCTGTAGTTGGTAGTACGTCTCACTAGAGAAGTAGCATTTGGTCTGTAGTGGGTAGTACATCTCACTAGGGTAGTAGCAATTGGTCTGTAGTTGGTAGTACATCTCACTAGGGTAGTAGCAATCGGTCTGTAGTTGGCAGTACATCTCACTAGGGTAGTCGCATTTGGTCTGTAGTTGGTAGTACGTCTCACTAGAGAAGTAGCATTTGGTCTGTAGTGGGTAGTACATCTCACTAGGGTAGTAGCATTTGGTCTGTAGTTGGTAGTACATCTCACTAGGGTAGTAGCAATCGGTCTGTAGTTAGTAGTACATCTCACTAGGGTAGTTGCAATCGGTCTGTAGTTGGCAGTACATCTCACTAGGCTAGTCGCATTTGGTCTGTAGTTGGTAGTACATCTCACTAGGGTAGTAGCAATCGGTCTGTAGTTAGTAGTACATCTCACTAGGGTAGTCGCATTTGGTCTGTAGTTGGTAGTACGTCTCACTAGAGAAGTAGCATTTGGTCTGTAGTGGGTAGTACATCTCACTAGGGTAGTAGCATTTGGTCTGTAGTTGGTAGTACATCTCACTAGGGTAGTAGCAATCGGTCTGTAGTTAGTAGTACATCTCACTAGGGTAGTTGCAATCGGTCTGTAGTTGGCAGTACATCTCACTAGGGTAGTCGCATTTGGTCTGTAGTTGGTAGTACTTCTCACTAGGGTAGTAGTATTTGGTCTGTAGTTGGTAGTACTTCTCACTAGGGTAGTAGTATTTGGTCTGTAGTTGGTAGTACATCTAGGGTAGTGAGATGTACTACCAACTACTTGTGAAAGTAAAGATAAAACATTAGGTCACTTGGTGCTCTCACTGTTGGTGCAGGTGTACAAGGAGCTGGAGGAGAACGCGAACCACGCGTACTGGGAGGACGTGCAGACCATCGTGCTGGACGAGGTGAACAAGCTGCGTCGCCTGGCGGCACCGGGCGTGCGGCGCGACACTGTGCATCGGGCCGTCGTCGATGACGTCACGCAGGTATACTGCCTACTATACTAGGGCCATTAGCAACTGAGCGTCGGGGCAATAAAACCAGCTGTCAACAAGGATGTGCGAGGAAGTACACGTGCTTATCGATAGTTTACTACCTGCGTTGGCAATTTCGCTTCTTATTGAATGAAATTAGTTTATTCGCAAAAATGTAGTTTATAGAATAATTAGATAATTAAGTAACTTTGACGAGTCTAGTAAATGTAGTTACATTTGATAATAAATGATTTAATAAAAATCGGGTTATTTCGAATTAAAATTCGAAAACTATACAAAATAACACTAACACATTGCCTAAATATTGCACAAAAACTAATAAATACAATACTTTTAACGTAAATTTTGTCGGTACAGCAGGTATAACCCGTCGGAAATATCTGCGAACCCCCCCCCCCCCAGGGGTAGACCGACACGTCGCCGTAACCCCATAGAATTGTCGGCATTTATATGTCAAGAGGTTAGCACGGTGGTGGTCCGGTACTTTAGTACTGCAGCAAAATACTGGAGTCTCTAAAGTAGGATTTTTAATTATTAGTAAACTGACAGTTCGTGATAGTGGGAAATGCGCTTTTAATTCCTATTTTAATTCACATTGTTGCGAACTTTCGAATATTGCAATAGTTGAAATGTAAAATGGCTCATGCGCCACTCGAGTTAAAACCGTATTTCACACTATCACGAACTGTCAGTTTACTTCAACTAATTAAAAATCCGACTTTAGTTGTCTAGTTGTGTAGGTAGTTCATGGGCCAGCTAACATGATGTTATAATTTGGGGGTAGTAATTTTCCTTTTCACTACAGTTAGAAATGTTTGTTAGTTAGGATGTCAAAACACTATGATTGCCATCTAAAAGATAATTTCATTACATTTGAGCCACTTGTTTTCTAAAAAACAAAAAACCATTCTCAAAACACCAAGTTTAGGCTCCTCCAGTTAGGAAACGGCTGAGGAATTGTTTGTGGAACATTCGTCACACTACTTATTGTTTGTGGAACATTCGTCACACTACTTATTGTTTGTGGAACATTCGTCACACTACTTATTACGATTTGTTACCTATATTGTATTTTTATTTAAAAAAATGTATTTTTTTTTTTTACTTTTTTTGTATATTTCTCATTTGTACTCAACTTTTTTTAAATCGTTATAGTTTTCCTGTAATTGGCCAGGTATGATCTGTAATCGTAATTTTTTTCATATATGAAAAATCAAGATTTGGCCTAATTTACCTAAGTATCAAAACTCTTGGGATGATCCCAATGTAGTTTTATCCTACCTTTACATATAAATCTTCATCTTTCGACATTATTACTAAGAAACTGGCAACGGTGCTCGCATTGTCGACTGTACAACTAGCTCAGACAACGGTGCTCGCATTGTCGACTGTACAACTATCTCAGACAACGGTGCTCGCATTGTCGACTGTACAACTATCTCAGACAACGGTGCTCGCATTGTCGACTGTACAACTAGCTCAGACAACGGTGCTCGCATTGTCGACTGTACAACTATCTCAGACAACGGTGCTCGCATTGTCGACTGTACAACTAGCTCAGACAACGGTGCTCGCATTGTCGACTGTACAACTATCTCAGACAACGGTGCTCGCATTGTCGACTGTACAACTATCTCAGACAACGGTGCTCGCATTGTCGACTGTACAACTAGCTCAGACAACGGTGCTCGCATTGTCGACTGTACAACTATCTCAGACAACGGTGCTCGCATTGTCGACTGTACAACTAGCTCAGACAACGGTGCTCGCATTGTCGACTGTACAACTATCTCAGACAACGGTGCTCGCATTGTCGACTGTACAACTATCTCAGACAACGGTGCTCGCATTGTCGACTGTACAACTATCTCAGACAACGGTGCTCGCATTGTCGACTGTACAACTAGCTCAGACAACGGTGCTCGCATTGTCGACTGTACAACTAGCTCAGACAACGGTGCTCGCATTGTCGACTGTACAACTATCTCAGACAACGGTGCTCGCATTGTCGACTGTACAACTAGCTCAGACAACGGTGCTCGCATTGTCGACTGTACAACTAGCTCAGACAACGGTGCTCGCATTGTCGACTGTACAACTAGCTCAGACAACGGTGCTCGCATTGTCGACTGTACAACTAGCTCAGACAACGGTGCTCGCATTGTCGACTGTACAACTAGCTCAGACAACGGTGCTCGCATTGTCGACTGTACAACTAGCTCAGACAACGGTGCTCGCATTGTCGACTGTACAACTAGCTCAGACAACGGTGCTCGCATTGTCGACTGTACAACTAGCTCAGACAACGGTGCTCGCATTGTCGACTGTACAACTAGCTCAGACAACGGTGCTCGCATTGTCGACTGTACAACTAGCTCAGACAACGGTGCTCGCATTGTCGACTGTACAACTAGCTCAGACGTTGGCACTTATTAACATTAATAATATTTCATTTAAAGAAACAGGTGTTCATGTAGTCATAGACAAACTTATTAAAAGATCAGCCCCTAATGAGGCGAACCCAATGCGGATGATTCCTTTTTGATACAGGCTTTATTTTAGCCAGGCTCTGCCCAGCGGAAGGTCTCTCTGCTTACATAAATAAGACGATAGACTTACGAAATGAAGCGTGTACAGATGGGCTGATATTAACTATTAAAATAATATTCAAGTGCAAGTCGCGCGCGCAGCTCGAGGCGCTACAGACGCAGATATAATGTAATAGTGAGCGTGGTAGTTGTAATGTAAGTCGTCTTATGTCGTAGATCTTCAAGGGCAAGTCGCGCGCGCAGCTCGAGGCGCTACAGACGCAGATATAATGTAATAGTGAGCGTGGTAGTTGTAATGTAAGTCGTCTTATGTCGTAGATCTTCAAGGGCAAGTCGCGCGCGCAGCTCGAGGCGCTACAGACGCAGATATAATGTAATAGTGAGGGTGGTAGTTGTAATGTAAGTCGTCTTATGTCGTAGATCTTCAAGGGCAAGTCGCGCGCGCAGCTCGAGGCGCTACAGACGCAGATATAATGTACTAGTGAGCGTGGTAGTTGTAATGTAAGTCGTCTTATGTCGTAGATCTTCAAGGGCAAGTCGCGCGCGCAGCTCGAGGCGCTACAGACGCAGATATAATGTACTAGTGAGCGTGGTAGTTGTAATGTAAGTCGTCTTATGTCGTAGATCTTCAAGGGCAAGTCGCGCGCGCAGCTCGAGGCGCTACAGACGCAGATATAATGTACTAGTGAGCGTGGTAGTTGTAATGTAAGTCGTCTTATGTCGTAGATCTTCAAGGGCAAGTCGCGCGCGCAGCTCGAGGCGCTACAGACGCAGATATAATGTACTAGTGAGGGTGGTAGTTGTAATGTAAGTCGTCTTATGTCGTAGATCTTCAAGGGCAAGTCGCGCGCGCAGCTCGAGGCGCTACAGACGCAGATATAATGTACTAGTGAGCGTGGTAGTTGTAATGTAAGTCGTCTTCTGTCGTAGATCTTCAAGGGCAAGTCGCGCGCGCAGCTCGAGGCGCTACAGACGCAGATATAATGTACTAGTGAGCGTGGTAGTTGTAATGTAAGTCGTCTTATGTCGTAGATCTTCAAGGGCAAGTCGCGCGCGCAGCTCGAGGCGCTACAGACGCAGATATAATGTACTAGTGAGGGTGGTAGTTGTAATGTAAGTCGTCTTATGTCGTAGATCTTCAAGGGCAAGTCGCGCGCGCAGCTCGAGGCGCTACAGACGCAGATATAATGTACTAGTGAGGGTGGTAGTTGTAATGTAAGTCGTCTTATGTCGTAGATCTTCAAGGGCAAGTCGCGCGCGCAGCTCGAGGCGCTACAGACGCAGATATAATGTACTAGTGAGGGTGGTAGTTGTAATGTAAGTCGTCTTATGTCGTAGATCTTCAAGGGCAAGTCGGGCGCGCAGCTCGAGGCGCTACAGACGCAGATATAATGTACTAGTGAGGGTGGTAGTTGTAATGTAAGTCGTCTTCTGTCGTAGATCTTCAAGGGCAAGTCGCGCGCGCAGCTCGAGGCGCTACAGACGCAGATATAATGTACTAGTGAGCGTGGTAGTTGTAATGTAAGTCGTCTTCTGTCGTAGATCTTCAAGGGCAAGTCGGGCGCGCAGCTCGAGGCGCTACAGACGCAGATATAATGTACTAGTGAGGGTGGTAGTTGTAATGTAAGTCGTCTTATGTCGTAGATCTTCAAGGGCAAGTCGGGCGCGCAGCTCGAGGCGCTACAGACGCAGATATAATGTACTAGTGAGGGTGGTAGTTGTAATGTAAGTCGTCTTCTGTCGTAGATCTTCAAGGGCAAGTCGCGCGCGCAGCTCGAGGCGCTACAGACGCAGATATAATGTACTAGTGAGCGTGGTAGTTGTAATGTAAGTCGTCTTCTGTCGTAGATCTTCAAGGGCAAGTCGGGCGCGCAGCTCGAGGCGCTACAGACGCAGATATAATGTACTAGTGAGGGTGGTAGTTGTAATGTAAGTCGTCTTCTGTCGTAGATCTTCAAGGGCAAGTCGGGCGCGCAGCTCGAGGCGCTACAGACGCAGATATAATGTACTAGTGAGCGTGGTAGTTGTAATGTAAGTCGTCTTATGTCGTAGATCTTCAAGGGCAAGTCGGGCGCGCAGCTCGAGGCGCTACAGACGCAGATATAATGTACTAGTGAGGGTGGTAGTTGTAATGTAAGTCGTCTTATGTCGTAGATCTTCAAGGGCAAGTCGGGCGCGCAGCTCGAGGCGCTACAGACGCAGATATAATGTACTAGTGAGCGTGGTAGTTGTAATGTAAGTCGTCTTATGTCGTAGATCTTCAAGGGCAAGTCGGGCGCGCAGCTCGAGGCGCTACAGACGCAGATATAATGTACTAGTGAGCGTGGTAGTTGTAATGTAAGTCGTCTTATGTCGTAGATCTTCAAGGGCAAGTCGGGCGCGCAGCTCGAGGCGCTACAGACGCAGATATAATGTACTAGTGAGGGTGGTAGTTGTAATGTAAGTCGTCTTATGTCGTAGATCTTCAAGGGCAAGTCGGGCGCGCAGCTCGAGGCGCTACAGACGCAGATATAATGTACTAGTGAGCGTGGTAGTTGTAATGTAAGTCGTCTTATGTCGTAGATCTTCAAGGGCAAGTCGGGCGCGCAGCTCGAGGCGCTACAGACGCAGATATAATGTACTAGTGAGGGTGGTAGTTGTAATGTAAGTCGTCTTATGTCGTAGATCTTCAAGGGCAAGTCGCGCGCGCAGCTCGAGGCGCTACAGACGCAGATATAATGTACTAGTGAGCGTGGTAGTTGTAATGTAAGTCGTCTTATGTCGTAGATCTTCAAGGGCAAGTCGGGCGCGCAGCTCGAGGCGCTACAGACGCAGATATAATGTACTAGTGAGGGTGGTAGTTGTAATGTAAGTCGTCTTATGTCGTAGATCTTCAAGGGCAAGTCGCGCGCGCAGCTCGAGGCGCTACAGACGCAGATATAATGTACTAGTGAGCGTGGTAGTTGTAATGTAAGTCGTCTTATGTCGTAGATCTTCAAGGGCAAGTCGGGCGCGCAGCTCGAGGCGCTACAGACGCAGATATAATGTACTAGTGAGGGTGGTAGTTGTAATGTAAGTCGTCTTATGTCGTAGATCTTCAAGGGCAAGTCGCGCGCGCAGCTCGAGGCGCTACAGACGCAGATATAATGTACTAGTGAGCGTGGTAGTTGTAATGTAAGTCGTCTTATGTCGTAGATCTTCAAGGGCAAGTCGCGCGCGCAGCTCGAGGCGCTACAGACGCAGATATAATGTACTAGTGAGGGTGGTAGTTGTAATGTAAGTCGTCTTATGTCGTAGATCTTCAAGGGCAAGTCGGGCGCGCAGCTCGAGGCGCTACAGACGCAGATGTAATGTACTAGTGAGGGTGGTAGTTGTAATGTAAGTCGTCTTATGTCGTAGATCTTCAAGGGCAAGTCGGGCGCGCAGCTCGAGGCGCTACAGACGCAGATATAATGTACTAGTGAGCGTGGTAGTTGTAATGTAAGTCGTCTTATGTCGTAGATCTTCAAGGGCAAGTCGGGCGCGCAGCTCGAGGCGCTACAGACGCAGATATAATGTACTAGTGAGGGTGGTAGTTGTAATGTAAGTCGTCTTATGTCGTAGATCTTCAAGGGCAAGTCGCGCGCGCAGCTCGAGGCGCTACAGACGCAGATATAATGTACTAGTGAGCGTGGTAGTTGTAATGTAAGTCGTCTTATGTCGTAGATCTTCAAGGGCAAGTCGCGCGCGCAGCTCGAGGCGCTACAGACGCAGATATAATGTACTAGTGAGGGTGGTAGTTGTAATGTAAGTCGTCTTATGTCGTAGATCTTCAAGGGCAAGTCGCGCGCGCAGCTCGAGGCGCTACAGACGCAGATATAATGTACTAGTGACCGTGGTAGTTGTAATGTAAGTCGTCTTCTGTCGTAGATCTTCAAGGGCAAGTCGCGCGCGCAGCTCGAGGCGCTACAGACGCAGATATAATGTACTAGTGAGCGTGGTAGTTGTAATGTAAGTCGTCTTCTGTCGTAGATCTTCAAGGGCAAGTCGCGCGCGCAGCTCGAGGCGCTACAGACGCAGATATAATGTACTAGTGAGCGTGGTAGTTGTAATGTAAGTCGTCTTATGTCGTAGATCTTCAAGGGCAAGTCGGGCGCGCAGCTCGAGGCGCTACAGACGCAGATATAATGTACTAGTGAGGGTGGTAGTTGTAATGTAAGTCGTCTTATGTCGTAGATCTTCAAGGGCAAGTCGGGCGCGCAGCTCGAGGCGCTACAGACGCAGATATAATGTACTAGTGAGGGTGGTAGTTGTAATGTAAGTCGTCTTATGTCGTAGATCTTCAAGGGCAAGTCGCGCGCGCAGCTCGAGGCGCTACAGACGCAGATATAATGTACTAGTGAGCGTGGTAGTTGTAATGTAAGTCGTCTTATGTCGTAGATCTTCAAGGGCAAGTCGCGCGCGCAGCTCGAGGCGCTACAGACGCAGATATAATGTACTAGTGACCGTGGTAGTTGTAATGTAAGTCGTCTTATGTCGTAGATCTTCAAGGGCAAGTCGGGCGCGCAGCTCGAGGCGCTACAGACGCAGATATAATGTAATAGTGAGGGTGGTAGTTGTAATGTAAGTCGTCTTCTGTCGTAGATCTTCAAGGGCAAGTCGCGCGCGCAGCTCGAGGCGCTACAGACGCAGATATAATGTACTAGTGACCGTGGTAGTTGTAATGTAAGTCGTCTTATGTCGTAGATCTTCAAGGGCAAGTCGCGCGCGCAGCTCGAGGCGCTACAGACGCAGATATAATGTACTAGTGAGCGTGGTAGTTGTAATGTAAGTCGTCTTCTGTCGTAGATCTTCAAGGGCAAGTCGGGCGCGCAGCTCGAGGCGCTACAGACGCAGATATAATGTACTAGTGAGGGTGGTAGTTGTAATGTAAGTCGTCTTCTGTCGTAGATCTTCAAGGGCAAGTCGCGCGCGCAGCTCGAGGCGCTACAGACGCAGATATAATGTACTAGTGAGGGTGGTAGTTGTAATGTAAGTCGTCTTCTGTCGTAGATCTTCAAGGGCAAGTCGGGCGCGCAGCTCGAGGCGCTACAGACGCAGATATAATGTACTAGTGAGGGTGGTAGTTGTAATGTAAGTCGTCTTCTGTCGTAGATCTTCAAGGGCAAGTCGGGCGCGCAGCTCGAGGCGCTACAGACGCAGATATAATGTAATAGTGACCGTGGTAGTTGTAATGTAAGTCGTCTTATGTCGTAGATCTTCAAGGGCAAGTCGCGCGCGCAGCTCGAGGCGCTACAGACGCAGATATAATTTACTAGTGAGGGTGGTAGTTGTAATGTAAGTCGTCTTCTGTCGTAGATCTTCAAGGGCAAGTCGGGCGCGCAGCTCGAGGCGCTACAGACGCAGATATAATGTAATAGTGACCGTGGTAGTTGTAATGTAAGTCGTCTTATGTCGTAGATCTTCAAGGGCAAGTCGGGCGCGCAGCTCGAGGCGCTACAGACGCAGATATAATGTACTAGTGAGGGTGGTAGTTGTAATGTAAGTCGTCTTCTGTCGTAGATCTTCAAGGGCAAGTCGGGCGCGCAGCTCGAGGCGCTACAGACGCAGATATAATGTACTAGTGAGGGTGGTAGTTGTAATGTAAGTCGTCTTCTGTCGTAGATCTTCAAGGGCAAGTCGGGCGCGCAGCTCGAGGCGCTACAGACGCAGATATAATGTACTAGTGAGGGTGGTAGTTGTAATGTAAGTCGTCTTCTGTCGTAGATCTTCAAGGGCAAGTCGGGCGCGCAGCTCGAGGCGCTACAGACGCAGATATAATGTAATAGTGACCGTGGTAGTTGTAATGTAAGTCGTCTTATGTCGTAGATCTTCAAGGGCAAGTCGCGCGCGCAGCTCGAGGCGCTACAGACGCAGATATAATTTACTAGTGAGGGTGGTAGTTGTAATGTAAGTCGTCTTCTGTCGTAGATCTTCAAGGGCAAGTCGGGCGCGCAGCTCGAGGCGCTACAGACGCAGATATAATGTACTAGTGACCGTGGTAGTTGTAATGTAAGTCGTCTTATGTCGTAGATCTTCAAGGGCAAGTCGCGCGCGCAGCTCGAGGCGCTACAGACGCAGATATAATGTACTAGTGACCGTGGTAGTTGTAATGTAAGTCGTCTTATGTCGTAGATCTTCAAGGGCAAGTCGGGCGCGCAGCTCGAGGCGCTACAGACGCAGATATAATGTACTAGTGACCGTGGTAGTTGTAATGTAAGTCGTCTTATGTCGTAGATCTTCAAGGGCAAGTCGGGCGCGCAGCTCGAGGCGCTACAGACGCAGATATAATGTACTAGTGACCGTGGTAGTTGTAATGTAAGTCGTCTTATGTCGTAGATCTTCAAGGGCAAGTCGCGCGCGCAGCTCGAGGCGCTACAGACGCAGATATAATGTACTAGTGAGGGTGGTAGTTGTAATGTAAGTCGTCTTCTGTCGTAGATCTTCAAGGGCAAGTCGGGCGCGCAGCTCGAGGCGCTACAGACGCAGATATAATGTACTAGTGACCGTGGTAGTTGTAATGTAAGTCGTCTTATGTCGTAGATCTTCAAGGGCAAGTCGCGCGCGCAGCTCGAGGCGCTACAGACGCAGATATAATGTACTAGTGACCGTGGTAGTTGTAATGTAAGTCGTCTTATGTCGTAGATCTTCAAGGGCAAGTCGGGCGCGCAGCTCGAGGCGCTACAGACGCAGATATAATGTAATAGTGAGGGTGGTAGTTGTAATGTAAGTCGTCTTATGTCGTAGATCTTCAAGGGCAAGTCGGGCGCGCAGCTCGAGGCGCTACAGACGCAGATATAATGTAATAGTGAGGGTGGTAGTTGTAATGTAAGTCGTCTTCTGTCGTAGATCTTCAAGGGCAAGTCGGGCGCGCAGCTCGAGGCGCTACAGACGCAGATATAATGTACTAGTGACCGTGGTAGTTGTAATGTAAGTCGTCTTATGTCGTAGATCTTCAAGGGCAAGTCGCGCGCGCAGCTCGAGGCGCTACAGACGCAGATATAATGTACTAGTGACCGTGGTAGTTGTAATGTAAGTCGTCTTATGTCGTAGATCTTCAAGGGCAAGTCGGGCGCGCAGCTCGAGGCGCTACAGACGCAGATATAATGTAATAGTGAGGGTGGTAGTTGTAATGAAAGTCGTCTTATGTCGTAGATCTTCAAGGGCAAGTCGGGCGCGCAGCTCGAGGCGCTACAGACGCAGATATAATGTAATAGTGAGGGTGGTAGTTGTAATGTAAGTCGTCTTATGTCGTAGATCTTCAAGGGCAAGTCGGGCGCGCAGCTCGAGGCGCTACAGACGCAGATATAATGTACTAGTGAGGGTGGTAGTTGTAATGTAAGTCGTCTTATGTCGTAGATCTTCAAGGGCAAGTCGGGCGCGCAGCTCGAGGCGCTACAGACGCAGATATAATGTAATAGTGAGGGTGGTAGTTGTAATGTAAGTCGTCTTATGTCGTAGATCTTCAAGGGCAAGTCGGGCGCGCAGCTCGAGGCGCTACAGACGCAGATATAATGTACTAGTGAGGGTGGTAGTTGTAATGTAAGTCGTCTTATGTCGTAGATCTTCAAGGGCAAGTCGGGCGCGCAGCTCGAGGCGCTACAGACGCAGATATAATGTACTAGTGAGGGTGGTAGTTGTAATGTAAGTCGTCTTATGTCGTAGATCTTCAAGGGCAAGTCGGGCGCGCAGCTCGAGGCGCTACAGACGCAGATATAATGTACTAGTGAGGGTGGTAGTTGTAATGTAAGTCGTCTTATGTCGTAGATCTTCAAGGGCAAGTCGGGCGCGCAGCTCGAGGCGCTACAGACGCAGATATAATGTACTAGTGAGGGTGGTAGTTGTAATGTAAGTCGTCTTATGTCGTAGATCTTCAAGGGCAAGTCGGGCGCGCAGCTCGAGGCGCTACAGACGCAGATATAATGTACTAGTGAGCGTGGTAGTTGTAATGTAAGTCGTCTTATGTCGTAGATCTTCAAGGGCAAGTCGCGCGCGCAGCTCGAGGCGCTACAGACGCAGATATAATGTACTAGTGAGCGTGGTAGTTGTAATGTAAGTCGTCTTATGTCGTAGATCTTCAAGGGCAAGTCGGGCGCGCAGCTCGAGGCGCTACAGACGCAGATATAATGTACTAGTGAGCGTGGTAGTTGTAATGTAAGTCGTCTTATGTCGTAGATCTTCAAGGGCAAGTCGCGCGCGCAGCTCGAGGCGCTACAGACGCAGATATAATGTACTAGTGAGCGTGGTAGTTGTAATGTAAGTCGTCTTATGTCGTAGATCTTCAAGGGCAAGTCGGGCGCGCAGCTCGAGGCGCTACAGACGCAGATATAATGTACTAGTGAGGGTGGTAGTTGTAATGTAAGTCGTCTTATGTCGTAGATCTTCAAGGGCAAGTCGGGCGCGCAGCTCGAGGCGCTACAGACGCAGATATAATGTACTAGTGAGGGTGGTAGTTGTAATGTAAGTCGTCTTATGTCGTAGATCTTCAAGGGCAAGTCGGGCGCGCAGCTCGAGGCGCTACAGACGCAGATATAATGTACTAGTGAGCGTGGTAGTTGTAATGTAAGTCGTCTTATGTCGTAGATCTTCAAGGGCAAGTCGGGCGCGCAGCTCGAGGCGCTACAGACGCAGATATAATGTACTAGTGAGCGTGGTAGTTGTAATGTAAGTCGTCTTATGTCGTAGATCTTCAAGGGCAAGTCGCGCGCGCAGCTCGAGGCGCTACAGACGCAGATATAATGTACTAGTGAGCGTGGTAGTTGTAATGTAAGTCGTCTTATGTCGTAGATCTTCAAGGGCAAGTCGCGCGCGCAGCTCGAGGCGCTACAGACGCAGATATAATGTACTAGTGAGCGTGGTAGTTGTAATGTAAGTCGTCTTATGTCGTAGATCTTCAAGGGCAAGTCGGGCGCGCAGCTCGAGGCGCTACAGACGCAGATATAATGTACTAGTGAGGGTGGT
This sequence comes from Ypsolopha sequella, assembly GCA_934047225.1. Lineage (NCBI taxonomy): Eukaryota > Metazoa > Arthropoda > Insecta > Lepidoptera > Ypsolophidae > Ypsolopha > Ypsolopha sequella. The sequence goes on along the minus strand of OW204002.1, from coordinate 622,500 downwards.
AGTTGTAATGTAAGTCGTCTTATGTCGTAGATCTTCAAGGGCAAGTCGCGCGCGCAGCTCGAGGCGCTACAGACGCAGATATAATGTACTAGTGAGGGTGGTAGTTGTAATGTAAGTCGTCTTATGTCGTAGATCTTCAAGGGCAAGTCGGGCGCGCAGCTCGAGGCGCTACAGACGCAGATATAATGTACTAGTGAGCGTGGTAGTTGTAATGTAAGTCGTCTTATGTCGTAGATCTTCAAGGGCAAGTCGGGCGCGCAGCTCGAGGCGCTACAGACGCAGATATAATGTACTAGTGAGGGTGGTAGTTGTAATGTAAGTCGTCTTATGTCGTAGATCTTCAAGGGCAAGTCGGGCGCGCAGCTCGAGGCGCTACAGACGCAGATATAATGTACTAGTGAGGGTGGTAGTTGTAATGTAAGTCGTCTTATGTCGTAGATCTTCAAGGGCAAGTCGCGCGCGCAGCTCGAGGCGCTACAGACGCAGATATAATGTACTAGTGAGGGTGGTAGTTGTAATGTAAGTCGTCTTATGTCGTAGATCTTCAAGGGCAAGTCGGGCGCGCAGCTCGAGGCGCTACAGACGCAGATAGAACAGAAGATCAGCGGCCGCCGTGACGGCGTCGACGTCGGCTACTGGGAGAGCCTGCTCAGCCAACTCAAAGGTACGACCGCACATTATATTTGATATCTGAAATAAATGGAATATTATTATTATTATATTTCAGCTACCTTAATTTTTGGATAATTTGGGAGCAGTGGCGGCTCGTGCTCCAGGAAACTGGTGGTTTAACTCACTAAAGTAAAACCACCAGTTTCCTGGAATAAAACAAAAAAAATGATAGATGATGTCGCGTATACGTAAGCACATATGTAACTTATTTATTATGTGTGTAACTCACCTAATTTATTTATTCTGTGTGTAACTCGCCTAATTTATTTATTCTGTGTGTAACTCACCTAATTTACTTATTCTGTGTGTAACTCACCAAATGAGATCGATCCGGCGTGATTTTTCTGATGCGAATTGTTCAGTAACTTTTTAATGAAAATGATAAGTACACACCAAACAAAAATGATAAGTACACACCAAACAAAAAAAACATTCCACACAAGTTCACACAACCATTTCTTTATACATTTCACGTTTAAAAGTTCGAGTAAATGTTTGACTTTTCAAGTTACATTTTGGTTTCGGTGATCCCGCTGATTTGATATCCAAGTCAAGGTGACACTTCTGACTCTACTGGACTTTTCAAATGCATTTAATACCTACAGTTGACTTTGACATACTCTTAGGGGTGCTTCGTTCCCTAAACATATCTCCGGCTGATTGGCTGGTTTCGTAGTTATCTACGTGGACGCCGGCAACGTATCCATATTGATGATTATTTTTCTGATTGGTGCGATATTTCGGCTAATGTTCCTCAAGGAGGCGTCCTCTCTCCTCTACTTTTCGCGTTATGTATCAATAATATCTCACAATTCATTTCTTCCTCCTACCATCTTTATGCAGATGATCTCCAAATCTACACTCAAGCAAAGTTGGATGATCTCTCGCCGGCCATTGCCATGACTAATGATGACCTAACGAGGATATCTGCATGGAGCAATGACTATGGGCTAAAGGTTAATCCCACCAAGACTCAAACTATCATAATAGGTAGCCCGTGGTTCGTTAATAGAATTGATTTGGCAACAGCTTCCTCATATCTTGTTTGATAGAACTCTTGTCGCATTTAGCACTAAGATTGAAAGTCTAGGAATCATATTTGATAGTTGTTTAACATGGGTCCACAAATCAATGTGGTAAGTAGAAAAATGTTTGCTGCTGCAGGTGCTATGAGAAGGCTCCGAAATTTCCTACCTACTGCCACTAAAATTGCACTCGCACAATCTCTCTTATTACCCATTTTCGATTATGCTGACGTCAGTTATTTGGATCTCACTGAAGCGCAACTTGACAAACTCGAACGTCTTCAAAATTTTTGTATACGATTTATTTTTGGTCTTCGCAAGTACGATCACGTTTCTGAATTTCGTTCTCAACTTAACTGGCTCCCTATTCGTCAGCGCCGTGATACTCACATCCTGTCTCTATTATTTTCCGTGTTGCACAATCATGCAATTCCTTCCTGCCTTAAGATTAATTTTCAATTTCTTCGTGATACTCATGGTTGTTCCTTACGTTCCTCTCCCAATCTCCTTTTGGCAACACCATCTCATTCATCGTCCTTCTTCACAAATTCCCTTTTAGTCCTAACTGTTCGGTTGTGGAACGATCTTCCTTTGCCAATAAGGAGAGCTCCATCACTGTCTGTCTTCAGGAAATTAGTCAAGGGTTATTACTTGTCACTCTAACTCTTCTGCACCATATTTTGTATTCAGAGCTTTTTATATTTCATTATTTAAATGTATATATGCAAAATGTATTTATTATGTTTGAAATAATTATTTATATATGTAGGTATATGTATGTATTAGTATTATTATTTATGTAACTTGGCTTCTACTTTATATACCTTATTTTACATGTACACCGCCTGTAATTTCTTTTTCCACCTAAAGGTTGTCTGGAAGAGATCGTTTTAAGCGATAAGACTGCCTATTTGTACTTACCATTTGCACTCGTATTTTTAAGTTCAATTTATTGTATTCTTTTTCTTTTGTGGTGTGACAATAAAGCTATACTGTATTGTCACTCTATTGTTTTTATTGTAGTTAATATTAAAAGTAGCACTCATAATTTTATTGTAGTTAATATTAAAAGTAGCACTCATAATTTTATTGTAGTTAATATTAAAAGTAGCACTCATAATTTTATTGTAGTTAATATTAAAAGTTGCACTCATAATTTTATTGTAGTTAATATTAAAAGTAGCACTCATAATTTTATTGTAGTTAATATTAAAAGTTGCACTCATAATTTTATTGTAGTTAATATTAAAAGTTGCACTCATTATTTTATTGTAGTTAATATTAAAAGTAGCACTCATTATTTTATTGTAGTTAATATTAAAAGTAGCACTCATAATTTTATTGTAGTTAATATTAAAAGTTGCACTCATAATTTTATTGTAGTTAATATTAAAAGTTGCACTCATTATTTTATTGTAGTTAATATTAAAAGTAGCACTCATTATTTTATTGTAGTTAATATTAAAAGTTGCACTCATAATTTTATTGTAGTTAATATTAAAAGTAGCACTCATAATTTTATTCTAGTTAATATTAAAAGTAGCACTCATAATTTTATTGTAGTTAATATTAAAAGTAGCACTCATAATTTTATTGTAGTTAATATTAAAAGTAGCACTCATAATTTTATTGTAGTTAATATTAAAAGTTGCACTCATAATTTTATTGTAGTTAATATTAAAAGTAGCACTCATAATTTTATTGTAGTTAATATTAAAAGTTGCACTCATAATTTTATTGTAGTTAATATTAAAAGTTGCACTCATTATTTTATTGTAGTTAATATTAAAAGTAGCACTCATTATTTTATTGTAGTTAATATTAAAAGTAGCACTCATAATTTTATTGTAGTTAATATTATTGCACTCATAATTTTATTGTAGTTAATATTAAAAGTTGCACTCATTATTTTATTGTAGTTAATATTAAAAGTAGCACTCATTATTTTATTGTAGTTAATATTAAAAGTTGCACTCATAATTTTATTGTAGTTAATATTAAAAGTAGCACTCATTATTTTATTGTAGTTAATATTAAAAGTAGCACTCATAATTTTATTGTAGTTAATATTAAAAGTTGCACTCATAATTTTATTGTAGTTAATATTAAAAGTTGCACTCATTATTTTATTGTAGTTAATATTAAAAGTAGCACTCATTATTTTATTGTAGTTAATATTAAAAGTTGCACTCATAATTTTATTGTAGTTAATATTAAAAGTAGCACTCATTATTTTATTGTAGTTAATATTAAAAGTAGCACTCATAATTTTATTGTAGTTAATATTAAAAGTTGCACTCATAATTTTATTGAAGTTAATATTAAAAGTTGCACTCATTATTTTATTGTAGTTAATATTAAAAGTAGCACTCATTATTTTATTGTAGTTAATATTAAAAGTAGCACTCATTATTTTATTGTAGTTAATATTAAAAGTAGCACTCATTATTTTATTGTAGTTAATATTAAAAGTAGCACTCATAATTTTATTGTAGTTAATATTAAAAGTTGCACTCATTATTTTATTGTAGTTAATATTAAAAGTAGCACTCATTATTTTATTGTAGTTAATATTAAAAGTTGCACTCATAATTTTATTGTAGTTAATATTAAAAGTAGCACTCATTATTTTATTGTAGTTAATATTAAAAGTAGCACTCATAATTTTATTGTAGTTAATATTAAAAGTTGCACTCATAATTTTATTGTAGTTAATATTAAAAGTTGCACTCATTATTTTATTGTAGTTAATATTAAAAGTAGCACTCATTATTTTATTGTAGTTAATATTAAAAGTAGCACTCATTATTTTATTGTAGTTAATATTAAAAGTAGCACTCATTATTTTATTGTAGTTAATATTAAAAGTAGCACTCATTATTTTATTGTAGTTAATATTAAAAGTAGCACTCATTATTTTATTGTAGTTAATATTAAAAGTAGCACTCATAATTTTATTGTAGTTAATATTAAAAGTTGCACTCATAATTTTATTGTAGTTAATATTAAAAGTTGCACTCATTATTTTATTGTAGTTAATATTAAAAGTAGCACTCATTATTTTATTGTAGTTAATATTAAAAGTTGCACTCATAATTTTATTGTAGTTAATATTAAAAGTAGCACTCATTATTTTATTGTAGTTAATATTAAAAGTAGCACTCATAATTTTATTGTAGTTAATATTAAAAGTTGCACTCATAATTTTATTGTAGTTAATATTAAAAGTTGCACTCATTATTTTATTGTAGTTAATATTAAAAGTAGCACTCATTATTTTATTGTAGTTAATATTAAAAGTAGCACTCATTATTTTATTGTAGTTAATATTAAAAGTAGCACTCATTATTTTATTGTAGTTAATATTAAAAGTAGCACTCATTATTTTATTGTAGTTAATATTAAAAGTAGCACTCATTATTTTATTGTAGTTAATATTAAAAGTAGCACTCATAATTTTATTGTAGTTAATATTAAAAGTTGCACTCATAATTTTATTGTAGTTAATATTAAAAGTTGCACTCATTATTTTATTGTAGTTAATATTAAAAGTAGCACTCATTATTTTATTGTAGTTAATATTAAAAGTTGCACTCATAATTTTATTGTAGTTAATATTAAAAGTAGCACTCATTATTTTATTGTAGTTAATATTAAAAGTAGCACTCATAATTTTATTGTAGTTAATATTAAAAGTTGCACTCATAATTTTATTGTAGTTAATATTAAAAGTTGCACTCATTATTTTATTGTAGTTAATATTAAAAGTAGCACTCATTATTTTATTGTAGTTAATATTAAAAGTAGCACTCATTATTTTATTGTAGTTAATATTAAAAGTAGCACTCATTATTTTATTGTAGTTAATATTAAAAGTAGCACTCATTATTTTATTGTAGTTAATATTAAAAGTAGCACTCATTATTTTATTGTAGTTAATATTAAAAGTAGCACTCATTATTTTATTGTAGTTAATATTAAAAGTAGCACTCATTATTTTATTGTAGTTAATATTAAAAGTAGCACTCATTATTTTATTGTAGTTAATATTAAAAGTTGCACTCATAATTTTATTGTAGTTAATATTAAAAGTAGCACTCATTATTTTATTGTAGTTAATATTAAAAGTTGCACTCATAATTTTATTGTAGTTAATATTAAAAGTAGCACTCATTATTTTATTGTAGTTAATATTAAAAGTAGCACTCATTATTTTATTGTAGTTAATATTAAAAGTAGCACTCATTATTTTATTGTAGTTAATATTAAAAGTAGCACTCATTATTTTATTGTAGTTAATATTAAAAGTAGCACTCATTATTTTATTGTAGTTAATATTAAAAGTAGCACTCATTATTTTATTGTAGTTAATATTAAAAGTAGCACTCATTATTTTATTGTAGTTAATATTAAAAGTAGCACTCATTATTTTATTGTAGTTAATATTAAAAGTAGCACTCATTATTTTATTGTAGTTAATATTAAAAGTAGCACTCATTATTTTATTGTAGTTAATATTAAAAGTAGCACTCATTATTTTATTGTAGTTAATATTAAAAGTAGCACTCATTATTTTATTGTAGTTAATATTAAAAGTAGCACTCATTATTTTATTGTAGTTAATATTAAAAGTAGCACTCATTATTTTATTGTAGTTAATATTAAAAGTAGCACTCATTATTTTATTGTAGTTAATATTAAAAGTAGCACTCATAATTTTATTGTAGTTAATATTAAAAGTTGCACTCATAATTTTATTGTAGTTAATATTAAAAGTTGCACTCATAATTTTATTGTAGTTAATATTAAAAGTTGCACTCATAATTTTATTGTAGTTAATATTAAAAGTTGCACTCATTATTTTATTGTAGTTAATATTAAAAGTAGCACTCATTATTTTATTGTAGTTAATATTAAAAGTTGCACTCATAATTTTATTGTAGTTAATATTAAAAGTAGCACTCATTATTTTATTGTAGTTAATATTAAAAGTAGCACTCATAATTTTATTGTAGTTAATATTAAAAGTTGCACTCATAATTTTATTGTAGTTAATATTAAAAGTTGCACTCATTATTTTATTGTAGTTAATATTAAAAGTAGCACTCATTATTTTATTGTAGTTAATATTAAAAGTAGCACTCATTATTTTATTGTAGTTAATATTAAAAGTAGCACTCATTATTTTATTGTAGTTAATATTAAAAGTAGCACTCATTATTTTATTGTAGTTAATATTAAAAGTAGCACTCATTATTTTATTGTAGTTAATATTAAAAGTAGCACTCATTATTTTATTGTAGTTAATATTAAAAGTAGCACTCATAATTTTATTGTAGTTAATATTAAAAGTTGCACTCATAATTTTATTGTAGTTAATATTAAAAGTTGCACTCATTATTTTATTGTAGTTAATATTAAAAGTAGCACTCATTATTTTATTGTAGTTAATATTAAAAGTTGCACTCATAATTTTATTGTAGTTAATATTAAAAGTAGCACTCATTATTTTATTGTAGTTAATATTAAAAGTAGCACTCATAATTTTATTGTAGTTAATATTAAAAGTTGCACTCATAATTTTATTGTAGTTAATATTAAAAGTTGCACTCATTATTTTATTGTAGTTAATATTAAAAGTAGCACTCATTATTTTATTGTAGTTAATATTAAAAGTAGCACTCATTATTTTATTGTAGTTAATATTAAAAGTAGCACTCATTATTTTATTGTAGTTAATATTAAAAGTAGCACTCATTATTTTATTGTAGTTAATATTAAAAGTAGCACTCATTATTTTATTGTAGTTAATATTAAAAGTAGCACTCATTATTTTATTGTAGTTAATATTAAAAGTAGCACTCATTATTTTATTGTAGTTAATATTAAAAGTAGCACTCATTATTTTATTGTAGTTAATATTAAAAGTTGCACTCATAATTTTATTGTAGTTAATATTAAAAGTAGCACTCATTATTTTATTGTAGTTAATATTAAAAGTTGCACTCATAATTTTATTGTAGTTAATATTAAAAGTAGCACTCATTATTTTATTGTAGTTAATATTAAAAGTAGCACTCATTATTTTATTGTAGTTAATATTAAAAGTAGCACTCATTATTTTATTGTAGTTAATATTAAAAGTAGCACTCATTATTTTATTGTAGTTAATATTAAAAGTAGCACTCATTATTTTATTGTAGTTAATATTAAAAGTAGCACTCATTATTTTATTGTAGTTAATATTAAAAGTAGCACTCATTATTTTATTGTAGTTAATATTAAAAGTAGCACTCATTATTTTATTGTAGTTAATATTAAAAGTAGCACTCATTATTTTATTGTAGTTAATATTAAAAGTAGCACTCATTATTTTATTGTAGTTAATATTAAAAGTAGCACTCATTATTTTATTGTAGTTAATATTAAAAGTAGCACTCATTATTTTATTGTAGTTAATATTAAAAGTAGCACTCATTATTTTATTGTAGTTAATATTAAAAGTAGCACTCATTATTTTATTGTAGTTAATATTAAAAGTAGCACTCATTATTTTATTGTAGTTAATATTAAAAGTAGCACTCATTATTTTATTGTAGTTAATATTAAAAGTAGCACTCATTATTTTATTGTAGTTAATATTAAAAGTAGCACTCATTATTTTATTGTAGTTAATATTAAAAGTAGCACTCATTATTTTATTGTAGTTAATATTAAAAGTAGCACTCATTATTTTATTGTAGTTAATATTAAAAGTAGCACTCATTATTTTATTGTAGTTAATATTAAAAGTAGCACTCATTATTTTATTGTAGTTAATATTAAAAGTAGCACTCATTATTTTATTGTAGTTAATATTAAAAGTAGCACTCATTATTTTATTGTAGTTAATATTAAAAGTAGCACTCATTATTTTATTGTAGTTAATATTAAAAGTAGCACTCATTATTTTATTGTAGTTAATATTAAAAGTAGCACTCATTATTTTATTGTAGTTAATATTAAAAGTAGCACTCATTATTTTATTGTAGTTAATATTAAAAGTAGCACTCATTATTTTATTGTAGTTAATATTAAAAGTAGCACTCATTATTTTATTGTAGTTAATATTAAAAGTAGCACTCATTATTTTATTGTAGTTAATATTAAAAGTAGCACTCATTATTTTATTGTAGTTAATATTAAAAGTAGCACTCATTATTTTATTGTAGTTAATATTAAAAGTAGCACTCATTATTTTACCGCGCAGTAACATTCTGTAAATGTCGGTGCAATGCGTAGCCTGAAATAATAGGTGAATGTCAAATTATTTGGGATATGTTGACGTCTCTTTTGGCAATCGTCGGCGCCACTCGGCGCTTGCAGCGCACGAGATCGAGCGATATTCGTCATATATTTTGTACTGAGTATGTTTTGTTTCACGCGCCTGGCGATTTATTCATATTACATACAAATACAGGTCCAAGCTCCGTGCAGAATCGAAAACGCACCGGAGATGTTTAGCGCGAAGTAAATTGTGTTTTAGTATGTGGAATTAAAGTTCAAACTCCTTTAACAATAACTCGTAAGACTTTGTTTATAAGATTGAGGCTATGAAAGAAAAGGACTTCGTTGTTCATAGTTTATAGTAAGATGTTCGTGAACTTGGTGAGGCTAGATTTATTAAAAATAATGTAAGTAGAGTTATCTCGGTGATATTATTTGGTGGTGCGGTGCACGGGCGCACTTTTGAACCAGTCGCCATTGGTAGAGAGTGCTTTAGTGTGTTGTAATTAACAATAGGAAAAAATATACATAATAAGTTTCGCCTGCTCATTGTCACTATCACGCACTTAAACCTGCTCGGTGACTGTCACTATCACGCACTTCAACCTGCTCGGTGACTGTCACTATCACGCACTTCAACCTGCTCGTTGACTGTCACTATAACGCACATCAACCTGCTCGGTGACTGTCACTATCACGCACTTCAACCTGCTCGGTGACTGTCACTATCACGCACTTCAACCTGCTCGGTGATTGTCACTATCACGCACTTAAACCTGCTCGGTGACTGTCACTATCACGCACTTCAACCTGCTCGGTGACTGTCACTATCACGCACTTCAACCTGCTCGGTGACTGTCACTATCACGCACTTCAACCTGCTCGGTGACTGTCACTATCACGCACTTCAACCTGCTCGGTGACTGTCACTATCACGCCCTTCAACCTGCTCGTTGACTGTCACTATCACGCACTTCAACCTGCTCGTTGACTGTCACTATCACGCACTTCAACCTGCTCGTTGACTGTCACTATCACGCACTTCAACCTGCTCGGTGACTGTCACTATCACGCACTTCAACCTGCTCGTTGACTGTCACTATCACGCACTTCAACCTGCTCGTTGACTGTCACTATCACGCACTTCAACCTGCTCGATGACTGTCACTATCACGCACTTCAACTTGCTCGTTGACTGTCACTATCACGCACTTCAACCTGCTCGATGACTGTCACTATCACGCACTTCAACCTGCTCGATGACTGTCACTATCACGCACTTCAACCTGCTCGGTGACTGTCACTATCACGCACTTCAACCTGCTCGTTGACTGTCACTATCACGCACTTCAACCTGCTCGGTGACTGTCACAATCACGCACTTCAACCTGCTCGTTGACTGTCACTATCACGCACTTCAAAATCGCGTTCGCGTCAGATCTGTGCGCAAGAACGATCAACGCTAAGTTAGAAATAAAAGCACTCATGATGCTCAACATTGTCGCTCTCGAAACACTAACGTGTGCGGACGAGCAGGAGCAGAGCGTTGTCGGTGCGGGGGTTGGGGGACGTAATGTGGATGTAATGTGTGTGTGTGTGTGTGTGCAGCGCACATGGCGCGCGCGCGGCTGCGGGACCGGCACCAGCTCAACCTTCGCCGCAAGCTCGAGCTGCTCAAGCAGGAGCAGGGCGTCGCCGGGGCGGGGGGTGGGGCGGGGGGCGTGGCGGACAGCGTGGAAGACGCGGAGCCCTCAGCCAAGGAGGAGCCGCAGGAGGACAAGAGGTCAGTTTCAATATTATTAGAGTGCATTACAAACTAGAAAAAATCTATCAGAAACAAATTTCAATTTATTGTAATTATTACTTGTTATTTAAGATTGCTTTATTTTGTGCTCGTACTGCTTGCTTTGCTTGTGCATGTTTTATGCGGGAGGGCGGGCGGTGCTTGAGTCTGCATTTTGAATAGCATGGTAAAAATGTTTAGCGGAATATTGCAAATTATTAATATATCTACAAATTTAAATTTCAAGTAAACAAATCATTGAAAAAATCCTCAAGCCAGGATTCGAACCTGCGATCTCTTGATTCTATGACAAGTGCGTTACCGATAATGTCACTGAGGTTTTATCCTGAACCGTCCAATTTTTCCACCATGACTGTCTACCGAATTGTTGTAACTTTTTGATTCACTAGCCCGTAATACACATATTGGACGCTCACGAGGGCGTTATGTAAAGTGGTATGTTATGTAATATTCATATATTATTATTATTATTATTATTATTATTATTATTATTAGTTAAATATATACCACTTTTTTAAGAAAAATGTTTACCTTGTACCATCACTTTGATAAACAAAGTAAAGTAATAATGTATCAGATCCGTGTCCGGTTCACCGTCGAGCTCCCCGCCCCGCTCCCCCGCGGAGCCGTGCTGCGTGTCGCTGTACACGTCGGGCCGGTACTCGCCCGAGCCCCTCTCGCCCCGCGCGCTGGAGCCCGGCACCCTGCTCACGGACGCGCGGGACGACGCCGAGCGGCTCGGCTACCTGCGCGCGCGCCTGCGCACTGCCAACGACCCGACCGCCGCCACCTTCAAGGTCACTAACACATACTTTACCACAGTTCAATGAGCCCTTCTCTACTGAAATATCTGTATCAACTGATACATTTGTTAAGAATAGGATAGAATGACATTAATATTTCACCAACTACAGGATCATATTATAATATATATAATCGGGTCTACCGCTAAACGTCGGGTGTCGCCCCTTTTCGTAAAAAAGATAAAAATTGATCGCGGTAGACCCGATTATATATATTATAATGTGTACGAAACGCGAGAGTTTAAAGTTATATACAGGATCATAATTATTACAAAAAAAAACACAAATACGTTATAAATATACTGGATGTTAATATGATGTTGCGGAAGCCGGAAACTGGCGACAGTACTCGTCCATGCGAACAACTTTAACCATGGAACCAACCTTCAAATCGCGGAAAGAAATCAGCTGTTCTATAGAAAAGTTACATAGCTACCCGACCAAAATGTATGAAACTATTTATTTTTTCTTGAATTCTCATGCCAATTAGGATCAAGTGTTCATTTATTCACTTAGAACATCTTCATTGGACCTTGCATTTTCATGTATCACTTGCATCAATGGCCTCGGAACCATGCGCTGGACTGAAAATAAATATATCATGTTTAATTATGTAAGAGATTTTAAAAGAAACTATTTGGGGCCAAACACACAAAGCACGTTCTGCATACTGAATAATCAGATTGCACCTTCTTGACTGCCATAGTTTTGTAGATGTACAGATCCAAGCCGTCACAAAGAATACAGTAACAGGAAGCAGCTCTATGTGGGCGGTCCCTTAGATACTAAATGTGATTTCAAATTAGTCAGGGATGTAAGCAAATACAGGCTAAGATGGTTATTGCTCAGCTCACAGCCTTGAGCTTACTTTTGCAAGGAATACCCTAAGTAAGCTGAAGTGGAAATCGCATCAAAAGCATTTGTTGCGAGTAACCATATATAATTAAGTTATAGGAGATAAATCTTGTCACGGCTTAGGCATGCTGGGCGTATCTAAAATGTTAAGTGATATCAGTTGATTTCTGGCTTCAAAGTTTCTCTGTTTTAGGCTTTAAAAGGAAAAAAAAAACAAAGATACATACTTGCTTGCTCCGTCATATCCAAAGAGTACATCTCTGGCACATCCCAACGTATTATGAAGGGCGAGGTCTCTCCATATCTGCACCACTTGAGGATAAACCCCGGTTCCTAGAAAAGCAGATAAACGTTAGCACCCAGTCCATTGAAGGTTTTTTAAAAGGTATTTTTGATATTATCTAGATCAAAACTTACCACGCACTAAAATCATGAGCATGTATGTAATCTCCAACATGAGATTCGTCTGTCTTTCTCTTGTTCAACCTTCTCCTGCTGTTACTCATGATAATTGATCATTTCATTTCAAAAATTTCAAAGAAAATAATTTATCGTCTCGTCTCGTCTGTCAAAGTTGTTAAGCTTTGCCAGCACAATAATCTTCAATATAACTTACATAACTAGAATAACTATGGATGTGACAGATAAAATTATTTAATTTTGATAATGATCAATTCTGGTAATCTTTCTTGAAGAATTTTATCAGTAGGTTGTACAAAAACAATGTTCCAGTTAGTAAAACCCTGGGGAAAATACTAAAATATTAAAGTAAAATAATTTACAACATGGTCGTAATTCTACCAAGAAGTAGAAATACTGATTGCATGCCATACTGACCAAATGGAATCACCCGTAATGTTGATTATTGTTGATTAATGGTACATTCTTATCTGTGGTCTGTTATCTGTGAATTAAACTTAGGAGCGTCCTAAAAGCTTGATAATTTTAGTTAGTGTGCCCTTCAAAATAGCAAAAAATAGTGCTGTCATTTAAAATTACGTTTTTTAGTAGGTTTCTTATCTTAAAACTAAAACCTTCAAAATCGGCTTTATTGTGCTAAGTGTGGAGTTTGATATTTTCGTAAACAAGACACGGGCTTCTGGTAACGTCTTTCCGGTTTCGAGCATAAGATCCCGAAATCCCAGATAGTCGTTCATAAACTCACAACGAGTTGGGTTTCCTACCCGGGTTGCAACACTAACCCGTTCAAAAATGAACTCGCGTCTCAACACCGACCGTTCATAAATGACAGTGTCGCTACACTGGTGTCGAATTTTTCAACATCAATTCTGAGCAGGGTTCGTATAGGCTCTAAACGTCACCTGACATTCACGTTAATTTTCGTAAATGACATGACGTTAATTTTCATACCGAGGGGGTCTTCTCAACGTTATAGTTGATATATTTACGTTAAATTTCGTACAGAGGGGGTCCTCTCAACGTTATTATACTAAATATAATGCAAAAATGACAACTGACGTTTGGAGTGTCGCTACACGACGAAACCCGTTCAAAAACTCAGCTTTACAACCTCAGTGTTCCTACCCAGCCCAGGGTTATTTAATGAACGCACTTCAGTTTGGTTGACACGTCGTGGTTCGTGAGTAGTAGGCTCAATAAGTGTCCAGTTAATTGCACGTTTTTTGAATAAACATTATTATTATTTTAGGAGACTAGTGAGTTCGGTCCCAAGCATGGTGGGCTACCTGGTTGTGGCCCCTCTAATTCTCTTCCGATTGATTTCGGGGGGTTTGCGAGTTAGATGGTGTTAGTTCCACAGTCCACAGCCCGGCATCAGCTGTACTACTGTCAGATACACGACCGGCGGGTACCCGGTCTTTTCCACCGGTCATGCAACTGGCAAGATAAAATTAAACAGGGACCTAATTGTAACCTAATCGTTGGTAAAAGGTTCTGAAGAAAACTTCGAGGTACTATACAATTAAGTTTATTTAATTTTATCAAAACAAAACGTCAATTCCACAAGCCAAAGGTGTTACGGAAAAATTATACTTAGTTACAAGCTTTTGGCCAAGACCTTCATTTGGCATATATCCTGCCAAGACATTACTAAACCCTTAAGTACCTTTAAGTAGTTGTGCCAGGTACCGCCTTAACATCCGGTAGTAATATTACATTGGAATTAGTATTGCCAAGACATAAGAAAACATTTAAGTGATAACTAGATGGAATTGTTACCGCCTTAACCACAGGTAACTAGTTTACATGGAATCTTGTGAAATTACATTAAAAATAAACTTTAAGAGTAACAAAACTAGTAAACAAACAGGGAAAAATAATTTCCAAAATAAAATCTAGCTCAGGGGAGCCGTAGATCCAATCTAACATAATACCTATTTGTCGATCATACTCTTTAAACTAAATCGTCTGGTACACCATTCAGTTCTACCAGGGAAAAAAAATATTACGGAACATAAAATTTTACGGTTTGGGTTATTCAGTGAAACAGGAAGAAGAATTTTACACTTGGTTACTAATAGAACACATAACTAAGTGTCCTGAAAACATACCGTCCTAGGTACCTTAATTGTGTGTGGTTAAGAATAAAAATTCTAACACATACTTGAGTTTCTCCAATAATCACCACAGGAAATGGCACGCCGTCCGCTGCCCCCTTCAAGGTCAACGATCCTCGTCCACGCAGACAAAGGAACTGCTTACTGCGTACACCACGCGGCGGTCATTTCTCTGCCAGCTGGATAAATCACCAACGAGGCAATACAACTTCAAACTTGAAAAACACGTAAATCTCGAAAACATGAAGACCCTGGAATTAGAAGAGAATAGACAATATTAAAACCTTTACCACACGGAACGATGAGAACAAAATTCCGGTGACTCAAAATACAAAGAAAGCAATACATACCATGATCTGACGATAGTCAGAACTCCCACCAACCCGACGAAAAAATTCCTTTTCTAAATCATCCGAAAGCATATGTATAATTTTCCTGAAATACAAAAACAATATTATAGAACTATTCCACACAAATGAATAACCCAAATTTAAACAGAAAACCCACCTAATATATTAAAAACACAACTCCTGTTGGCACATCCGCCATTTTCCTCCGCCGTTGAACGCCATAAAATGAGGAAACACTCAACACAAGTTGACAGCAAAAGCTGCGGCCGACAAATGAACGAGAAAAAACCTCGGGCATTGCAGCAGTCACGCGAGCAACTTCATGTCTAATTAAGAGGGTAAACCGCAATTTAACAACAAGCAAAACTACGACGCGTAACTTTTTGTGATAACCAACCCTACAAAATTTGCAATGCTACACTACCTATTTATTTATAAGTTAGCATCTTCAAATGTCTGTGTAGTTCGAGCATGGCGCGCAACCTGCACAGACCGTCGACGGATAGCGCCGTGTTCAGTGCGGAATAGTCTAATAATACGAATTTCCATCTTCAGTGTTCATCATTTGGACCTTTGCTTAGCTATGAACTACTGAAGGGTGATGACGAAACCACCAAACTTTCGATACAGAGACTCCTTAACACAATTTAACCGTGGCCCTGCAGGCGCCCCTGGCTCCGGTACCGTCGACGTCGGCAGAGCCAGGGCCGGACTCTGGCGAGACGCGCGAGGCGGCCCTGGAGGCGAGCGCGCGGCGCGCGATGGGCTCGGGGGAAGGGGAGGCGCAGTTCAGTGTGGAGTACGCGCTGGAGCGGCCCGCGCTGTGGCCTGACAAGTACCGGCCCAGGAAACCCAGATACTTCAACAGGTGCGTTCATAACCTTTTTGTGTATTAATCGAGCCCTTTCTACACACTTATTGCTCAGAAACTTTTATTGTTTTACTTTAATGGCCACATGGTAGTCCTTTAGGTATAGTGCAATGATACATACCTCCATGTGTGTAGTGAGGGGGGATTCAAGAAAATAAAACGACAAAAAGTGCACGAAATAAAACTAATATTCATTATGTTTGTGCAACACGCTTCTAGCAGCCGTTAACAGAAGTGGCACTTGACCCGGAATACGTCAAAGCAGGGGTAGGGTTGTAATATTTTAAACTTTTCGGGGGGGGGGGGGGAGTTGGAACTCCCAAAACCCCCCTGGCATACCTCTAAACAATGAATGAAACAGCGAACAAACAAAAAGTCGGTGCATCTATACTAATAATAAAAGTAGTATTAAAGTCTGGTCTGTCTATACGCAAACATTTTAAATGTAATGAGTTATTGTATTATTTTGAGGCATAAACTACAATCCCCCCCTCCATAAAGTTTCATATGACACAAATTATTAGTTTGACTCCTGATCCTAACAAATTGAGACACGGTCTAATAAAAATGATCAATAATTATTACATACTTGTATTTAACACACCGGTAAATCTAGCAATTAGACATCTTCGTAGGGGGTTGGGATGGGGGATGTAACCCCCCCCATAAAGTTTCATGTGGCGCAATTAGTTTTTTTTTGAAGACCAACATAATTAGACAGACACCTGGTACTAAGAAAATTGTTTTGAGACATGGTCTAATAAAAGTGGTCATTAATTTGTATAAATACTAGCTGTTGCCCGCGACTACGTCCGCGTGGAAGAAGATAATGCGGACACGGTGTGGTCCATTGGATTTGCAATAAAGAGTATCCCAGTTTTCAAGTTAGATAATAAGTTATCGAACAGTGATCTCCTTTCCTTCTTTCTTTGTAATCCATATCTCATTGCTGAGGATCGTAAAGTGGTAACCGCATCAAAACCCGTTCAGTAGTTTTTGCGTGATGCATGAAATATCAATAAAAAATCAGTTTTTTATTGTGTCAGTATCCTACACCGCTATTTTTTAGGGTTCCGTACCCAAAGGGTAACCAACGGGACCCTATTACTAAGACTCCGCTATTCGTCTGTCACCAGGCTGAATCTCATGAACCGTGATAGATAGACAGTTGAAATTTTCACAGATGATGTATTTCTGTTGCCGCTATAACAACAAATACTAAAAAACAGAATAAAATAAATATTTAAGGGGGCTCCCATACAACAGACATGTTTTTTTTGCTGTTTTTATAGATAATGGTACGGAACCCTTCGTGCGCGAGTCCGACTCGCACTTGGCCGGCTTTTTTCTTTTTTGTAATATTATCAATGTACAGACAGACATAGCTCATTTCTTTTACAGTTTTTATTAGTATTTAATAAACTTAGCTGTACAATTTTCAGTTACGTTATTAAAATACGTAGCCCGTTTCATCAAAGAAGGTATCACCATCCATATAAATATATAAAATTCAAAGTCCTGACTGACTGACTGACTGACTGACTGACTGACTGACTGACTGACTGACTGACTGACTGATATATCAACGCACAGCCTAAGCCGCTGCTACTATAGTCTTGAAATTTTGCATATAGATACCTTGTATAGTGTAGACGTCCACTAAGAAAGGATTTTGCATATAGATACCTTGTATAGTGTAGACGTCCACTAAGAAAGGATTTTGCATATAGATACCTTGTATAGTGTAGGCGTCCACTAAGAAAGAATTTTGCATATAGATACCTTGTATAGTGTAGGCGTCCACTAAGAAAGGATTTTGCATATAGATACCTTGTATAGTGTAGGCGTCCACTAAGAAAGAATTTTGCATATAGATACCTTGTATAGTGTAGACGTCCACTAAGAAAGGATTTTGCATATAGATACCTTGTATAGTGTAGGCGTCCACTAAGAAAGAATTTTGCATATAGATACCTTGTATAGTGTAGGCGTCCACTAAGAAAGGATTTTGCATATAGATACCTTGTATAGTGTAGGCGTCCACTAAGAAAGAATTTTGCATATAGATACCTTGTATAGTGTAGACGTCCACTAAGAAAGGATTTTGCATATAGATACCTTGTATAGTGTAGGCGTCCACTAAGAAAGAATTTTGCATATAGATACCTTGTATAGTGTAGGCGTCCACTAAGAAAGGATTTTGCATATAGATACCTTGTATAGTGTAGGCGTCCACTAAGAAAGAATTTTGCATATAGATACCTTGTATAGTGTAGGCGTCCACTAAGAAAGGATTTTGCATATAGATACCTTGTATAGTGTAGGCGTCCACTAAGAAAGAATTTTGCATATAGATACCTTGTATAGTGTAGACGTCCACTAAGAAAGGATTTTGCATATAGATACCTTGTATAGTGTAGGCGTCCACTAAGAAAGAATTTTGCATATAGATACCTTGTATAGTGTAGGCGTCCACTAAGAAAGGATTTTGCATATAGATACCTTGTATAGTGTAGGCGTCCACTAAGAAAGAATTTTGCATATAGATACCTTGTATAGTGTAGACGTCCACTAAGAAAGGATTTTGCATATAGATACCTTGTATAGTGTAGGCGTCCACTAAGAAAGAATTTTGCATATAGATACCTTGTATAGTGTAGGCGTCCACTAAGAAAGGATTTTGCATATAGATACCTTGTGATGATGATGATGTCCTCCTCATCGTAGTCCGACGACGGCGACCTCATGATTTGATGGACTTCTACGGCGATGAGCGCGAATATGACTCGCGAAACCCAGCTTGGTTCTAAAAGTCCGATTACAGCGACCGCAGTGTAGTTCACCGCGACCGTTGTACGTGTATGTGTATGTGGGCTTCGGACGAGTCTTGCGCTGCTGCCGGTTGGAGTCAAGGGTCTCGAGTCTGGTTTCCTCGAACTCCTTTACACGATTATGGATGACCGAGCGCCACCCAATCCGCTCGCGAGCAGCTTCCTCCCAACTGCCAGGCGGAATGCCACAGGCGGTTAGATGCCTTTTCAGGACATCTTTGTAACGAAGATGTTGTCCACCGGCTTTTCGCGCTCCGTATGACAGCTGAGAGTAGAAGACTTCTTTGGGCAGTCTCGCATCTTCCATGCGCACCACATGACCGCACCACCTAAGCTGAGATTTCATCAGCATTGCTTCCATGCCGTGCATTTGTGTCCGCCTCAGAACTTCCGTATTTGGAACACGGTCCTGCCAGGTTATCCTCAGAATGTTACGAAGGCACCTCATGTGGAAAGCATCCAGTTTTTTAACGTTTTTTCTATAGAGGCACCATGTTTCGGAGGCATATAGTAATATTGGCAGGACAATTGCCTTATAGACGGCCAGCTTCGTCTTCAGTTTTAGGTCGTGCGATTTCCAGACTCTGTCATTGAGTTTGCCAAAGGCGGAAGCGGCTCTTGCAATCCGCACCGGAATCTCAGTGTCCAGACGGTTGTCATTTCTGATCTCAGTTCCAAGGTAGCGGAAGTGAGATACCACGTCTAAGACACGCTCGCCCAGGAGAACGTTGGGTGTTTCTGAAGGGTTCCCCCGCGGTGGTTGTACCAGTACCTGAGTCTTGGAAGCGCTGATTGTTAAGCCGAATCTTTTGCAAGAGGCATGAAAATGGTCCAGATAAGTTTGGAGTTTGCTATGACTATCGGCCATGAAGCAAGCATCATCCGCGTATAGAGCATCCAGAATGCGAAGCTGGTGACATTTTCCTTTTGCCCGGAATCTTGACAAGTCGAAGACTCCCTTGTCGGTGCGTACAGTGACGGAGATGGGATCGTCACAGTGCTGGATAGCATCTGAAATAACAGCTCCGAAGAAAATCCCGAAGAGTGTCGGAGCCATTACGCAGCCCTGTTTGACGCCGCACGTCACCGGAAACCCCTCAGAAAGGCTGTCATCGAACTGCACTCTTCCCAGCATGGTGTCGTGAAATTGACGAATGATATTTACAAACTTCGAAGGACAGCCAGATCGCCTTAGGACTTCCCAAAGAGCCTCCCGGGGCACACGGTCAAATGCTTTTTCAAGGTCAATAAAGCAGAGGTATAACGGTTGTTGTTGTTCTAAGGACTTTTCTTGTATCTGTTTGACGACAAATATCGCGTCAATAGTTCCCCTGTTAGGCCGGAAACCACATTGGCTCTCGGGTAAGATATTTTCGGATAGTGCACTAAGTCGTGAATTTATCATATGTGCAAGAATCTTTCCTGCAACGGCGAGTAGATAAATTCCTCGGTATGATCCGCAATCTGAGGCGTCACCTTTGCCTTTGTACAGGGTGCAAATGGAGGCGTCCTTCCATGCTTGTGGGATGGTTTCTTTGGTCCAGATCTTCAAAATGAGTTCATATAAGCTTTTGTGGATAGCTGGACCACCGTACTTAAATATTTCTGGAGGTAGGCCATCGGAACCAGGCGCTTTACCATTTTGGAGTCGTTCAATAGACTTTCGCATTTCAAGGAAGGTGGGAGGATTGTCAAGTACAATGATTTCCGGCCTGCACGGTATGCTTGCAAGATACGTAGGGTCAAATGTAGAGCTGGACGAATTGAGGACGCTCTGAAAATGCTCTGTCCATCTAGATAGGATGTCTTTTTTGTCTGTGAGACGTCTGGATCCATCAAGCGTGCGCATGGGAACAACCTTTTTTACTTTAGGTCCGAAGACGGTTTGGAGACTTTGGTAAAATTTCCCGATCTGCTTAGTATCAGCCAAACGTTGCAGCTCTTGTGCTCTTTCGAACCACCAAGCGTCCTTAAGGGAGCGGATTTTCCGTTTTAGTGTTTTTTGAACGGAACTTCTCTGAAATGACGTGGTGTTGGGATTCTGAAGAAAGCGTCTATGTTCTTCGAGAAGAGCTTTAATTTCGCGGTCATTCTCATCGAACCAGTCCTGGTGTTTTTTCGCTGGTAGCATGAGAGAATCAGACGCTGCCTTGGTTAGGTTGTTAGCGATGGTTTCCCAGGATATGTCAATTGAATTCACGTCACCTGCAAGCTGATTTTTTGACGAAATAGCGCTGAAAGTGTTGTCAAGCCTGGCACTAGCATCGTTGTTATTGATAATATTTGAGAACAACGCTTTGATAGGCTTCTTATGAGGAGCTCGACGAGGTCTTTGTATAACTAGACGCAACTTGGTTCTAACGAGGCGGTGATCGGTCCAGCCATTGGCACCTCTCATTGCGCGGGTTATAAGCACATCTTTGAGATCCTTTCTTCGTACTATCACATAGTCTATAAGATGCCAGTGTTTTGATCTGGGATGCATCCAGGTGGCTTTGTGTTTAGTAGGGAGACGAAAGAAGGTGTTTGTGATGGACAGGTCGAACTGCGAACAGAATGTTAGAAGATCGAAACCGCTGCTGTTACAGTTGCCTATACCGTGCGGCCCCAAAACGTTGGTCCAAGCCGAGTTATCCGTGCCGACCCGAGCGTTGAAATCTCCCAGGAGCAGGATCCTGTCTGTAGGTGGTATGTGATCAATAATGTTTCTAAGGTCGTCATAGAACTTGCCTTTGTCATCGTCGGAGGCCTTAAGTGTTGGTGCGTATGCACTAATGAGAAAAATATGCTTATTATCTTTGAGCAAAAGCCGCAGAGTCATAAGTCTGTCGTTTACACCCTTTGGCAACTCAGTCAGCGATCTGGCTATACTGGTTTTTATTGCAAAACCCACACCGTTTCCTCTTTTCTCAGTTGCAGGTCTACCAATCCAGTAGTATGTGTAGCCACTTCCTTTTTCAACGAGTTCACCCTCCTCCAACATATGCGTCTCGGATATTGCTGCTATGTCAATTCCATATCTACAGAGCTCTTTGGCTATAATAGCAGTTTTCCTCTCTGGGCAAATATTATTTTCACTATCTACTAGCGTACGCACATTCCAAGCGGCAATGCATAAATTCTTTGATTTGTTCGTATTCATTTTAATTTTCATATAGTTCACACCGCGTGTGTTTGATGCACATACAGCCACGGTTACTGTATGAGTATGTATTTGGGGTGAGCTTTGTTTAGGCCACCTTTTCTAGGCCTCTCCCAGGATTTGGGAAGGCAGTGCGTCCCTAAATAGGGCTGCCTTGTCGTCAGGCGTGCTGCCGAGCTCGTCCTCTCACCACCATGAGTCCGAAGAGCGACCACTCTCGCCTGACCGCCTGCGTGTAGCTTCCAGCTAGAGCCAATATCCCATCAAGACACAACCCCACCACCGGTGCACTATCGCCGCAGGACTTGGGTGAAAAAGTCCAGTCCATTGTCAAAGCGTGAGGTCATCTGCGCGTGAATAGTTTTCAGTGAGTAAGTGGTTGCGCTGGTACAGACTCACTCTCTCGTCCCTGTTTTCCGGGAGCCAATGGAGCGGTAACCCACCACGATTGGTGGAAAAAGGGATGCAGTTTCTGGCCGCCGGTTTCTCCTACCTCTACCGGACGCCCTAGGCCTTCCACGATGCCTTGCTACCTCGCCGACTCCACCAAGGACCGATTGCTTATCAGCTGTGGTTTGCCGTCGTCACCGAGTCAGTCTTCATGCACATGCGGGAGGTGTCCGCGCCAAGTCTATATGCCGAAGCATGCAGACTTCCCCTCGACCAGGTTTAGCCCACGAGCCGACGTGGTTTACCGGGGTGTGGCCGCTGCGTGCACAACAGCTACTTGGAGCCACTGGTGAGAGTTTGTGGGACGCCTGTGGACCAGTGTGGCTCACCGCCCGAGATGGGCCGGCTGGCGAAACCTGAAAGGTACTACCACTAAACGTACCACTACCACCCCTAAAGATACCTTGTATAGTGTAGGCGTCCACTAAGAAAGGATTTTGCATATAGATACCTTGTATAGTGTAGGCGTCCACTAAGAAAGGATTTTTCAAAATTCACTCCCTAAAGGGGTGAAACGGGTGTCCAGAGTTTGTATGGGGAAACAAGATTAGTTAGACTATTTTATTCGAGTTTTCACAGGAGTACTCCTATCCATAAATGAAAAAACATGTGTTTCAGGTGTTTTCCGAATTCAACCCCTAAAAGGGGGAAATGGGGTAACAAAGTCTGAAAATCAACATGCGTATCGTTTGTATGGTTTATCGGGTCGTTGATTACGAAAACAACAACGATTTCTAAATCTAATGTAGTGGACGTGAAATACCATCATCCCCTGTTGGGGTGCGATAGCGTTGAAATGTGTAAATATCAACAAGGGTGTCGTTTTTATGGTTTTTTTGGTACGTTAATTACGAAAATGGCATCGATTTTGAAATTGAATATAGTGGACATGAAAATTCTTGAAAGTATGTGTGCCAGAGCAAATCGGCTGTAACAGACGGTCAGACAGACAGCCACACAAGTGATCCTTTTAGGGTTCCATTTTTTCCTTTTCAGGTATCTATCTATCTATTTATCCACAATCTATCTATCTGTCTATCTATCTATCTATCTATATCCCAGCAAAATATCTTTGGAACGGAAGGTGGCACATCCCTAAGGGTTGGACCATGGGGAGCCAAAAAAAGTTATTTTTTTAATGTCAAAACTTTGACGGCCTGTATCTCCCCAACGGCTGGAGTTAGACCCATGTTGATGGGAGTGTAGGACGAGATCTACGAGTACCTGCCGAAAGTGTCAAAACTTTACAGGCTCGTATCTCCCAAATGGCTGATGCGAGACCTATGTTCATGGTACTCTGAGAAAAGGTCTCGACGAGATCTACGAGTACCTGCCGAAAGTGTCAAAACTTTACAGGCCCGTATCTCCCAAATGGCTGATGCGAGACCTATGTTCATGGTACTCTGAGAAAAGGTCTCGACGAGATCTACGAGTACCTGCCGAAAGTGTCAAAACTTTACAGGCCCGTATCTCCCAAATGGCTGATGCGAGACCTATGTTCATGGTACTCTGAGAAAAAGGTCTCGACGAGATCTACCTGCCGAAAGTGTCAAAACTTTACAGGCCCGTATCTCCCAAATGGCTGATGCGAGACCTATGTTCATGGTACTCTGAGAAAAGGTCTCGACGAGATCTACCTGCCGAAAGTGTCAAAACTTTACAGGCCCGTATCTCCCAAATGGCTGATGCGAGACCTATGTTCATGGTACTCTGAGAAAAGGTCTCGACGAGATCTACCTGCCGAAAGTGTCAAAACTTTACAGGCCCGTATCTCCCAAATGGCTGATGCGAGACCTATGTTCATGGTACTCTGAGAAAAGGTCTCGACGAGATCTACGAGTACCTGCCGAAAGTGTCAAAACTTTACAGGCCCGTATCTCCCAAATGGCTGATGCGAGACCTATGTTCATGGTACTCTGAGAAAAGGTCTCGACGAGATCTACGAGTACCTGCCGAAAGTGTCAAAACTTTACAGGCCCGTATCTCCCAAATGGCTGATGCGAGACCTATGTTCATGGTACTCTGAGAAAAGGTCTCGACGAGATCTACCTGCCGAAAGTGTCAAAACTTTACAGGCCCGTATCTCCCAAATGGCTGATGCGAGACCTATGTTCATGGTACTCTGAGAAAAGGTCTCGACGAGATCTACCTGCCGAAAGTGTCAAAACTTTACAGGCCCGTATCTCCCAAATGGCTGATGCGAGACCTATGTTCATGGTACTCTGAGAAAAGGTCTCGACGAGATCTACCTGCCGAAAGTGTCAAAACGTTACAGGCCCGTATCTCCCAAATGGCTGATGCGAGACCTATGTTCATGGTACTCTGAGAAAAGGTCTCGACGAGATCTACCTGCCGAAAGTGTCAAAACTTTACAGGCCCGTATCTCCCAAATGGCTGATGCGAGACCTATGTTCATGGTACTCTGAGAAAAGGTCTCGACGAGATCTACCTGCCGAAAGTGTCAAAACTTTACAGGCCCGTATCTCCCAAATGGCTGATGCGAGACCTATGTTCATGGTACTCTGAGAAAAAGGCTCGGCGAGATCTAGATGACGGTAAAAAAACGTAAAAAAAAATTGCCAAAGTTTTGATCGGCCATATCTCCCGAACGGCTAACTGTAAGGAGTTAGGGTTTGAATTATAGTGATCGGTCAAGCTGGGACTACATGACAAAAAAAAAACATTTGAATTTGACAGGTTTTGACAGTTTTTTGACAGGTCCAAAAAGTATTCCGATTTGCATGAAACTCGGTATCAAGGGGCATTCGGGGTCGCCGATTACGCTGCAGTATTTAAATTTGACATTTTGACAACTGATAGGGATTTTGACACTTTTTCGGAAAAACTTTGATCGGTGAGTCCCCGTATTTGGCACTATGGCGAGGCCAAAGGCCGAGCCAAGTTCCACGAGGCTAAAAAACGTGCATGTGAGGACGGAGAACGCGCTCGCGAGGCCAACACCTTGACTCCCAGAGGGAGTGAGAGCACTTATAATGTTTGTTTCTGAAAAAAATGTAATTTGTTTCCTGTAGGCCACGCGGGCGAAGCCGCGGGCAGAAGCTAGTCTGTTATACAATTGCTGCAACTAATTTGCATTAAAACTTTTTATTTACCAAAATAGATGACGCTATTTAAACGAAATTTGCAATTTGGTTTTCAAATTGTGATAAAGTTGAAATTAGATACAAAAGAATAATCACCACTCTTTTCGAGAGCTGGATGGTTGCGATGGCATATTGTATGAAGTGGGACATCTAGGAGTGTTATATTGTTTATTGCAGGGTGCACACGGGGTTCGAGTGGAACAAGTACAACCAGACCCATTACGACATGGACAACCCGCCCCCCAAGATAGTGCAGGGGTACAAGTTCAACATCTTCTACCCGGACCTCATCGACCCCGGCTCCACACCCGAGTTCTCTCTGGTGAGTGCACTGATACATGTACTATACAAGATATTCACCATCTTTTAAACGGACCTCATCGACCCCAGCTCCACACCCTAGTTCTCTCTGGTGAGTGCACTGATACATGTATACAAGATAGTGCAGGGGTACAAGTTCAACATCTTTTAAACGGACCTCATCGACCCCAGCTCCACACCCTAGTTCTCTCTGGTGAGTGCACTGATACATGTATACAAGATAGTGCAGGGGTACAAGTTCAACATCTTTTAAACGGACCTCATCGACCCCGGCTCCACACCCTAGTTCTCTCTGGTGAGTGCACTGATACATGTATACAAGATAGTGCAGGGGTATGTATGTATGTAAAAAAAAAAAAAAGTCCCTTTCAATAGAATCCGGCAATAATGTAAACAAGATAATTATTAGACAGTTGTCTATGATCATAGTGTTGTACCTACACTGATGATTGAATCAATTTTTCGTTTTTTGGCAGGCGGAGGAGTCTTCAACCCTGATGTACTGGGTTGCGACTCACTCATTATAACCTAAAAATACCACGTAATAATTTTTTAAATTATTATTATTCTTGGATTTATTCGTAGCATCTCTACAAAGAATCTGTGTATGTAAATTATTATGTAAAGTAAATAAATAATTTTTGTATTTTGTATTTGTATATCTTTATTACATTTTGAAGAATTAATAGTTTAAAAACATTTTTACCTCCTTGTTTCTTGAGAAAGAGATCCATTCGTAAGCAAAAATTTTCACGCAGAAGTCGTCGTTCCAAGAATAAGTCGAACCAAATCGCGAAGAAAATGTCCAAAAACCAAAATACAAAAAGCAAAGTCGTCGATAAAAGGAAACAGAAAAACGCACAGAAGTCGGAACAATACCCACTAATGAATAAAGCAAGCCAAACCCATACCTGACCAAATCAGCTGTTGCGGCCGGTCGGCCATTACAAATTTTCATTTCAGCCAGTACAAAAGAGGTTTGTGAAAAGACATCACTAACTTTTCAAAGACAAATAAGACTTCGATGATAAAAAAAATAATATGGCAGTTTTACAAACTATTGAAATTATCGTCATCCGACTATTTTTATTAAAATAACTATCATAAAGAAGTTAGTTGGTGTATAAATGATTGTAAGAACAATGTATGGTTCCTTGAAATGTGAATATGATCAGAATTGATATTCAAATGTAAGTAATTTCTGAGTAATCGTGTTTAAATTGGTTTGTTTACATTATTGCCGGATTCTATTGAAAGGGACGATATGTATGTAAATTCTTTATTGCACAAAATAAGTATACAATGCGCAAAGGCGAACTTAATGCTAATTAGCATTCTCTACCAGTTAACCTTTGGTGATATGGAGATTACAAGGGTACAAGTTCAACATGTTGTATACCAGGGTACAAGTTCAACATGTTGTATACCAGGGTACAAGTTCAACATGTTGTATACCAGGGTACAAGTTCAACATGTTGTATACCAGGGTACAAGTTCAACATGTTGTATACCAGGCGAATATAGATCCCGACCTCGTCGTCTAATGTCAATATTGTGTCTTTGCAGAAGCCGTGCCCCGAGAACGCGGAGTTCGCGGTGCTGCGGTTCCGCGCGGGGCCGCCCTACGAGGACATTGCCTTCAAGATCGTAAACCGCGAGTGGGAGTACTCGTACAAGCGCGGGTTTCGCTGCCACTTCCACAACAACATCTTCCAGCTCTGGTTTCACTTCAAGCGGTATCGGTACCGCCGGTAGACGTTATTGTACCTATTTACTGTCCATTTTGTTATCTACGAGAACTAATATTAAATAAATTAGTTAGTAGTCGATTTTGAAAATAAAATTAAGAGAAAATTAATAAACATGAACAGTTACGTATTTAATTTAACGGATTCTTATTTTATTATACCACAGTTTTATTTAATTATTTTATTATACCACAGTTTTATTTAATTATTTTAAACCCATCTTCCTGATTAAAATTCTTTAGATATTTTTTTTATTTAATTAAATTAATATTATATATTTATTCTGCTTTAGGATGGTGAAGTTTTATCCAGTGGTTGGAACAGGATGTCAATATTTTGTTTGGCCAATGTACGAAATTGAATTGCATATTATTATTAATATTCTAATAGATAAATATATATTTGTCTCTTTTTTATAAGATTTTTAATGTAGTTTTAGTTTATTAAAAGTTAATAATAAAATAATATAAATGAGAATTTTACTCAAGAGTTGGGCCTGAAATATATCTTGAGTAAAATTCTCATTTTATTATTAACTTTTAATAAACTAAAAGTACATTAATATTCTTATATTGATGGTATCCCATATGTAATATAAACTTTTATGTAAACCATATTACATAACGGTTTGTTTAGCGGGACATTTGGTAGGTCAACCGGGACAACCAGGACCGATATTATTTTTCTTAGGACATGGTGCACCGTACAGGTAGTAAATATGTGTATAAGGCTTAAAATAATATAATGAATAGATACTTTGTTTATATACTGTACTCCAAACCCAGAAATGGGCAGCACGATGATGTTGGGATGTGTCTTCTAGCAGGAATGGCAAGTGGAACCAGCTATATTTACTTTATACTGTACTCTAGACCCAGAAATGGGCAGCACCCACCGAACTAGAGTACATTCTGAGATGATGTTGGGATGTGTCTTCTAGCAGGATGGCAAGTGGAACCAGCTATACTTACTTTATACTGTACTCCAGACCCAGAAATGGGCAGCACCCACCGAACTAGAGTACATTCTGAGATGGTGTTGGGATGTGTCTTCTAGCAGGAATGGCAAGTGGAACCAGCTATATTTACTTTATACTGTACTCTAGACCCAGAAATGGGCAGCACCCACCGAACTAGAGTACATTCTGAGATGATGTTGGGATGTGTCTTCTAGCAGGAATGGCAAGTGGAACCAGCTATATTTACTTTATACTGTACTCTAGACCCAGAAATGGGCAGCACCCACCGAACTAGAGTACATTCTGAGATGATGTTGGGATGTGTCTTCTAGCAGGAATGGCAAGTGGAACCAGCTATATTTACTTTATACTGTACTCTAGACCCAGAAATGGGCAGCACCCACCGAACTAGAGTACATTCTGAGATGATGTTGGGATGTGTCTTCTAGCAGGAATGGCAAGTGGAACCAGCTATATTTACTTTATACTGTACTCCAGACCCAGAAATGGGCAGCACCCACCGAACTAGAGTACATTCTGAGATGGTGTTGGGATGTGTCTTCTAGCAGGAATGGCAAGTGGAACCAGCTATATTTACTTTATACTGTACTCCAGACCCAGAAATGGGCAGCACCCACCGAACTAGAGTACATTCTGAGATGGTGTTGGGATGTGTCTTCTAGCAGGAATGGCAAGTGGAACCAGCTATATTTACTTTATACTGTACTCTAGACCCAGAAAAGGGCAGCACCCACCGAACTAGAGTACATTCTGAGATGATGTTGGGATGTGTCTTCTAGCAGGATGGCAAGTGGAACCAGCTATACTTACTTTATACTGTAAAAATGTTGAGTCTTTCCCAAGGCTTGGTAAGCAACATTGTAAGGAGACCAGAAATAAGCATAAACTGGCTTTTCCAAAAATCAGACTCGCTAAGGTGAGTACCTCTTTTGTAGGACATGGTATAAGATTTTACAATAAACTTCCAAAGGAGGTCCTTACTTTGTCAGAGAATAAGTTTAAACTGTATATTAAGCAGGGCCTATTGAAAAAGGCATATTATAAAATAAATGAATATTTGGATGATGGTGAAGCATGGTGTTACAGTGATAATGATACTCGTAGTAAGTTATAATTTAATTAAATAGTATAATTTCTTAACTTATGATTCCTCTAAGGTGTAAACATTAATTGATTATAGACTGTAAAAGGAAAAGGACTATATGAGACAGGTAGACAAAGATATATATGTTTTTCTTTTTTTCATTAACCTGAATTCCTACTGTCTTGTATTTTCTTATCCCTTGGTTAAAGTAGATATAAGTCATATATTGTATAGTATAAGTTTTATGTTGAAAAAAAGACATGATCTTGCTAAGTTTCTTGCCCTTCTTCTTAGCAAGACTAATCGAATGGGCGGAGGTAGGCATGTATTTATATATGTAACCTATTAGTATGTAGTATATAGGATGGGATTTGGTCGGCCGCCTGGATTCGTGCTGGGGGCTCGGTTGGTGATCACTGAACCTTGTTCCTGGTCCCTGGCCGGGTCTCCGGTATGGGTTCGGGCGGCTGATTGGATTTTACCTTGTATAATATATATTTTACCTATCATTTTAATCGTAAATATATTGCTACATAAATTAAATAAACCTTTAATTTAGTTCATGTACATTTATTATTCTATTACATATATTTTCTTTATTAGATTAAATTTGACGTGTAAAAAGTGTATATATCTATACCTGCTTTGCAAAATAAACTATTTGAATTTGAATTTGAATTGACTCCAGACCCAGAAATGGGCAGCACCCACCGAACTAGAGTACATTCTGAGAAGATGTTGGGATGTGTCTTCTAGCAGGAATGGCAAGTGGAACCAGCTATATTTACTTTATACTGTACTCTAGACCCAGAAATGGGCAGCACCCACCGAACTAGAGTACATTCTGAGAAGATGTTGGGATGTGTCTTCTAGCAGGAATGGCAAGTGGAACCAGCTATATTTACTTTATACTGTACTCTAGACCCAGAAATGGGCAGCACCCACCGAACTAGAGTACATTCTGAGATGATGTTGGGATGTGTCTTCTAGCAGGATGGCAAGTGGAACCAGCTATACTTACTTCATACTGTACTCCAGACCCAGAAATGGGCAGCACCCACCGAACTAGAGTACATTCTGAGATGGTGTTGGGATGTGTCTTCTAGCAGGAATGGCAAGTGGAACCAGCTATATTTACTTTATACTGTACTCTAGACCCAGAAATGGGCAGCACCCACCGAACTAGAGTACATTCTGAGATGATGTTGGGATGTGTCTTCTAGCAGGATGGCAAGTGGAACCAGCTATACTTACTTCATACTGTACTCCAGACCCAGAAATGGGCAGCACCCACCGAACTAGAGTACATTCTGAGATGGTGTTGGGATGTGTCTTCTAGCAGGAATGGCAAGTGGAACCAGCTATATTTACTTTATACTGTACTCTAGACCCAGAAATGGGCAGCACCCACCGAACTAGAGTACATTCTGAGATGATGTTGGGATGTGCCTTTTAGCAG
The DNA here is from genome assembly GCA_934047225.1 of Ypsolopha sequella. Taxonomy (NCBI): domain Eukaryota; kingdom Metazoa; phylum Arthropoda; class Insecta; order Lepidoptera; family Ypsolophidae; genus Ypsolopha; species Ypsolopha sequella. The sequence goes on along the minus strand of OW204002.1, from coordinate 591,199 downwards.
GAATGGCAAGTGGAACCAGCTATACTTACTTTATCAAATGATATGGTGGCTGGCTGTTACACCACCACCACTGTAGCTCTCATGTATATAAGATGAATTATTATTATCTCCTTGTCTCACCTGCATTCCACCTCATCCCACCAGCAGTTTGGTTCTGCTTATCTTTTTATTATTTAGGGCATATGTGGGCAACGCCCGGCCCGCCCCGGCTTTTGAACCGTCCCGCGGAACATCGTAATATTTTTGATACACGATGATGTCCACTGCTGTTTGGCACACTTCTTATATACTAGATTGCAGTGTGTGCAAGCAATGAATGACTAACAAGTTTAGTATTTTATCGCATTAACATGTTGCGGCCGTAACATGTTTGCTACTCTGATAAAATTGTATGTAGAGAAGGCTCCAATTGAACTGCAAACTTTTTACATTTTGTACCCTTATCAATGCAAATAAAGACTTATTCTATTCTATAACTTCAGGAAAACATACAATTGAAGTCGAAATTTAATGACGCAGAGCTTTGTGGACTTCTACAGATTATACATTGCCGAAGAAAAGTACCAGCAACTGAGAGCATTTGCAATAAAAATAATTATTGCATAAAATTTAGAAGCACATACAAATATAAAAACTTATTTTTTATGAAGAAGGTTAATAAAACAACATATCCAACAGTTGAAAATTTATAAAACTCATTGCTCTTTTTTTTACAATTACCTATTATCTATGGCCCGCCATTTCGTTAATATGGTACCCTAAAGTTTGGCCCGCAACTTTCAAAAGGTTGCCCTTACCTGATTTAAGGTAACATCTGTGGGTTGTAAATTATGGTTCAGTACATTTCATAACAATATCTTTTAATGACATTTAAGATAAAATAACTATTTACATAATATATCAAACTATCTCATCACTTCTTGTCTGCATCTGCTGCAGGATTGGCTATCTCCTCAGTAGGGTTACCCCTAAAATTGGGGAACTGCTCCCACGGCGCTTCCAGCTCAAAGCGTCGGAACTCCTGTGCCAGCTCTAATGGCTCCACTACCACACGTTTTTGTTCATCATCATACCTCACCTCTACGTACCCGCTGAGAGGGAAGTCCTTTCTGAATGGATGGCCTTCAAAGCCATAATCAGTGAGGATCCTTCTCAAGTCAGGATGATTAGCGAAAAACACTCCATACATGTCCCAGATCTCTCTCTCGTACCAGTTGGCAGCTTTGTGCACATCATTGACAGAGTCCACAGGACTCAGCTCGTCAGTGTATGTCTTCACCCTGATCCTTGAATTGTAGCGCAGGGAGAGCAAGTTGTAGACGATCTCGAACCTCATGGGGCGCGAGGGCACGTCCATGCCGGCGATGTCCACCAGGTTCACGAACTGCGCGCTGTGGTGGTCCTTCAAGAACGTCAGCACTGGGACCACACCTTCCGGAGGTATCAGTATCTCGAGTTCATTGCCCGACGTAATCTGAACCTTCTGTACATACTTGGGCATACATTCAGCGAGATATTTACCGAAGTCTACTAGCAGAGATTTCTGTAGGGGGTCGTATTTAGCGACGGTCGGCCGGGTTTCCGCCGGAGCGGCCTGGTCGGCCTTTGTTGCCACACGCTGGACGAGTGGCGGTTTTGCATTCCTCAAAACTATGCGCCCCACGTTATATCCTGCTCCAATAACTCGTTTTAGCATTTTTGCTAAAAATATGGCTATCCTTACGTAATTTGATTTTTATTGACAGGACAGATTGCAGCAAAACATTACAAAAACATTCGTCCGTCTTGTCGTGCGCGCGTGCGCGTTCGTTTTTAACATTATGCTCTGTGGTTTTTAACATACAGAAAGAAGGCTCTCTCCATATAACTAGCGAAAGCAGGCGCACGCACACATAGACGCGTACTTACGACGATCTCGAAAATATTCAGATGAATGCCAGTCAGGAGTGCACGCGCTTTGACGAATTTGACGATACCCCTGATTATTGTTTGGAGTTTGGAGTGACGTATTTTGCTGTATAAAAAATGAGTAAAGCATATATCGAAATTGTTGCGTATATGGTTGTTTGAATACAGAATTAAATCGAAGGGATATGACTTTTTTTTTAATTACCCGTCATTGCAGAAAGGTAAGAATGAAAATGATTTCCTATCTTTATTGCAGGTAGGTAACTAATTTAATTTGTGCTTGCTTTGCTGTTGTATAGATTATTGTTAGTAAAAAAGTTAACAAAACGCGAAAGTAGTAGCTACGAAATCGTCAGAATACCAATCTACATACTTCGAACGTGCCGTAACCGGCGAAAGTACTTTTCAGTAACGAATTTATAGATTTAGTAATTAATTATAATAAATAATATTATTTAAACGTAACTCCCAACTTGAATTTTTTACTACAATGACAATAAAAAAACCGTATCAAAATCCGTCAAGTGGTTCTCTAGTTGAAAATTAAAATGAAAAATATATTTATTGACACCAATAAATAACTTACCTACTAAATTGTGACACTAGCCTCCATGACATGGAGACTAGGTCCTTCCATAACTATATAATATAAAAAACTGAAAATATGCTAAACATTAAATTATAAATTAGAAATAAAAAAAAAACGGAACATACATACAGACAGACAAACATTCTACAAATGTTAGTTTTGGCTTCGGTAAAACACTAAAAACCCATTTCAGTAAAAATTTAAAAAAAATATTAGTGTACAGAGCACGAAATTTTTACTTTATTCCCTGCGGTCCGTAATAGAATTACAATGGATCATAAGCCATTCACTTCATACTTTCGTAATCGATTTTAGCGATATAATTTTATTTCGGAACGCAGGGATTATTAGTACAGCCCGGTTACCGAAAGAATGGCCATGGCGTCGATGACGTCACTGCGATGCATGGGTACGGTGTGCAAAAAAGCATCAATAAGAATATTTATGAAACTTAAACCAATTTTGGTGAAAACTCTAGGTAGGTAACGATGTTGTGCTAGATTTGAAAAACGTAACAGTGAATGAAAATGGATAACAATACTGGTTTTATTTCAATACATCATTCTATACAGAAAATGCACTTGATTTGAGTTTGTTTGACTTTTCTTCCTCGAAAAATGCCAAGACTTTTAGTATTATGTTGCGTCCATCACTATGAATAGTCTTTTTCTCTCATTTTTGTGGAACACAAAACAAAGGTCCAACACAAAAGCATAAGTAGGTAGGTACCTAATGATAACTGCCCGAAACAGTCCAATAACAAAAACTTAATAAAAATAGTCCAAAAACGTAACAATTATAACAAAAAAAAAAGTAAACAAAACAACTAACACAATTTAACAAAAATCTTAAGAACTCTATTAAAAAAACTGAATGTTATATTACAGATGAAAGTACACGCGTATCGGTGACAAACATGCGAACCACACCGACGCGACATGACGACCGCGGGGAGGTGAGCGGAGAAGCGGGAGAGGTGTCACGTTCCAGCGATGGATGACTATTCTCGTGCATAGAAAGGTCACCACGAGTAGGCCTTCTGTTAGTGGTTTAATTTTATCGTTTATAATGAACTTACCCTGCGTTCCGAAATATAATTATATCGCTAAAATCGATTACGAATTAATGAGGTGAATGGCTAATAATCCATGAATGAAGCAAATGCATTCATTCATTCGTATGACTTTCGTGGCTCATGCGACGGAGGTGAGGCGATGTGAGCGTTGAACGGAATGGAATGTCAAAAATTGTTTTCGCTCCATTATTTCAGCAGTTCAGATCAGAGAAACTATGATATATGTTTTATTCGGCCGTTCGGCCATGAGAGAAGCAAATGAAAAATCTTGAATGTGAAGTCGTGTGGAACTCTTCGTCGAAATGGAAGAATTTATATTTGTAAATGTGTTTGTGGACTCGATAAATTAAATATAAGTTTGAAATTGAATCAGAGTCAATATGATCCAGCTTCAAGTGCAATAAGTGGTTAATGATGCGTTGATCAGCTTCTTCGTCACTAGTGTTTGATTCGGATGTAGAGCTGTGCATCAGTTCGCCAAATTAGCTATCGTCGCTATCCGAGTCTACGTTGAAGAATAGTGCTACAAACTCTTCTTGTTCCATCATGAATCACGGCACTTTGACGAGATAAAATAAAATAATCGTATTGTATTCTGTGGTAAGAGGTTACGGTTAATATGTATCTTTTTTAATGCAGTCCGAATCATAAGCTATCTTTTACATCGTTTGCTAGCTCACAAATTACGGACCAGTCATCGCTCACACTTTAAATCATTGATAGCTTTTATCGATGTAATTCTATTTCGGACCGCATGGTTAGTAGAGATTGAAAGAATATGTGTACGTTTTCACTCGGGTGCATAGAAGTAAATTATATCCTATACCCTCAGAATAAGGAATCAAAGACCCCTATTCATAAATTAACACTTTCGTCAGGTTCCAACACTGACAGCAAGATGCCGTATACAGTTTTCAACGCGTGCGACAGAGATGGCAATAGAATCCGTGTCGCGACGCGACCCCTAGTTTATGAACGCGCCCCTGGTTTTGGAACGGTTGATAATATTGATATGACAGTCAGGGTTGGATTTTGTAGTATAATTATACTATTTGTACCATATTTTCATGACATGTAAAGTAGGGCCACTGAGTGATGGCACTTATGACAGCTGCATTTAGTGACGAGGTACATTTCAAATTTCGGTTAAAAATAAAAATCAAGTGCGAGGTTACTCAACATTAGACACGTCATTCAACATTCAACATAATGATACAAGATTTATATAAAAACGGCTCACCTCAATACGTTTACGCGACGACGTTACGCCTCACGTCGTCGCGTAAACGTCTTTACTCGCCCAGATTAAGGCAGTCTAAATCTGCTGAAACTGGTCGGCTTTCCCGATCATAACACGTATTGAGGTGAGCCGTTTTTATATAAATCATGAATTATCCTCAAGTCTCATTTAATTCTATAATAATGATACAAAAAGAAAATGTGCCAAAACCAGTGGCGTAGCTATCGGAGGGCTATGCAGTGTAGTGCCCCGAGCCCCCCAAGAGATGTTTAAATATCTAAATCAAAAAAAGTATTTTACTATAATTTATTTTCGTTTAGTTTAACTTCGTAATTTTTTTGTTTTTAATTAAATATTATTGCGTAACTTGGCGACCTCAAACACGACCTAAAAAAAATCGAGAAACTTTTTAAAAAAAAAATCTTTGTTTCTATACGAATTCTATTGCACAATAAAACAACATTCAAATCGAAAAATAATAACCGAAACAAGTAGTACATCACTATCAACAATGAAGTATTACATTTTTTAATTCACACTTGCTTATAAATAATTACGATACTTTATAGGCATTTAAACGTCATAGGCGCCATCACTCAGTGGCTCTACTGTAGTATGTAGTATCGTAATGGAACTATACTACGTAAAAATAGCATAATTTTATCTTCAGGCCGACCGACTTGTTTTATTGGTTGAGACGTTTTACTTTTTAACATTTACCCTACAATATAGGGAATTTCTGTGCGTTATGAATATTTTTAGTATTTTTTTTTAAATTTCAATAACAAATAAGCTATTTTATTAAATTATGAATATTATTAGTAATTTTTTTTTTAAATTCACTAACAAATAGGCTGTTTTTATTTCAATTCAAAACAAAAATCAACGAAAAACGAAACGTAGTATAATTTTAGCCAAGTAGTATATTTTTAACTCCCATAGACAATAATTTTCCGAGGGTCTAAATCCAACCCTGATGACAGTGATGACAGTTAAATTTTACGTTTACCCGGGTGTTTAGGAACAGTATAGGGTACGTTTCGTAACGTGTGATTATCACTCGGAGCGATGCGAATTTTACCCTGCATCGTTCAAAAATCGACCCGAGTGAAACCGAGGGTAAACGAACTGTTACCCTGCGTTCCGAAATAGAATTATATCGCTAAAATCGATTACGAAAGTATGAAGTGAATGGCTTATGATCCATTGTAATTCTATTACGGACCGCAGGGTTACCTGACAGTTGCGCTAAGTGTTTAGAAACGCTTTCGGGTAATGTGAATATCGCACTGACAAGTGCGATTTCTAACTCTGTTTGGGTACCGTTAAAATTCGCCTGACAGTTGTCATTTCGGAGTTTTCTCGGGATTCGGACAATTTTTGAAAATAGAATTCAACATTTCCGTACGAATACGGGAAATTGTTTCGAAACTGCTTCTACAGGATTATGGCTTGCAAATGCAAAGGTTGCAATGCAATCCATATTAAAAGCAATAGGTATTTAGGTACTTTACTTAATTTATTTATTTTGATTTGAGGTTATATATTTACTTGACGTGTGTCACTCCAGACCGTTTCAAAACGCTTTTCTCACGGGAATCACTCGCAAGCGTTTCAAAACCAGATCTTTCTTTCTCTTTCTAGTATATAGCTTTGTCTCTTTCTTAAAAACGAGTGAAATTTCGCACGAAGATCACACGTTTTGAAACGTAGCCTAGGTAATTATCTATGTTTAGGAATGCAACCTGAAACTGATTGCATTAAATTATATTAAATTTGTAGGTTTCACTAAATATCGGTTTTAGTGTCTGTTTTACATGTTAGTTATAATTATCATATAACACAGTATTGAATCTATTATCAATCTACCCATGCACAAATCGGCATGCCCCCCTTTTGATCTTCTCTATACAGCAAAACAATGTTTCCAGGTTAAATTAATGGTGATACTATCAGTGAGCGCTATGGGCTCCGAGCTGGAACAGCTGAAGTCAGTGCTGCGCTCGCTTGTGGTGTCCAGTCCGGTACAGATGGACATGCGCACTCTGTGCAGGGACTACCGCAGCATGATGGGGGAGTCCATCCCCATCGCCAAGTATGGCTACCGGGAAGTCTTCTCCTTCCTCAAGGAGCGGTGCAGTGACTGCTTCTTGGTAAGTCGCTTGTGTCCATAACAATATTCTTCTACAACAGAAAATATCACAGAATTTGTTAAGTTGGGGGTACATTGAAAAATTACAAAAATTCTTCAGCAAAGTAGCTAGGTTAGATTAGAAAGTTTTGTATTGTTAGTTGCAGAGCCACCGCAATACATAACTGTTGTGTGTTTTTTATAATACAATAGACTAAACCTCACCATATGTTTTGACTTGATTGCTCTGTATAGTGGATGGAGTATACCCTAATTGTCTCAGATTGACCTACGAGCTGTCTTTAAAAAAAAAGTTCTAGTCCACACTTGATCCTTGAGATAATGTGCATTTTTTTGTGAACAGAAGTATTCTATGTAAAAATTGAAGTATCAAGAATCAATGTATATTAAGTTTTAAGGCTTGGTTGTGCCGCCAGCCGCTGTCGATTTTAGAAGTATCGATGCTTGCATACAGCGGTAACCACTCTCACACATACTTGTATGCACATTGGGCTCGCGCCCAAATTACTGCCACATTTTTGGGGTTCTCTAAGTACTCTTGCTTGTAATTCAAGCTAGTGACAGTTGAGCTGACTCGAGCCAGCATGTAGATAAATAATAAAGTGTCGGGTAAAATGGGAAATATATTCACAATATGAATGTCACCTCAAAATTTGATTTTCCGTGAATTTGAGATTGTTGTGAAATCTAAGATGGCTGTCGCAACCTACTTCAAAATATAGGTGTTGTTTTTAAAGTTTTTATAGTGATTACAGTTCTGCTGTGGCATTTTGCTGAGTCAGGGACTTTTTTTTTTGCTGCAACTTAGCAATTTAAAATATATGAAGTACCTAGTCTCAGAGTTGATAAGTTTATTTGTGTAGGATGTAGCATCAAAATAAATGTCTTATTTATTTCTTTCTTTCTTTCATTCTTTATTTGACATGAATTTGAAGAAATTATTTTTGAAATCAAAGATATATGTAGTCTGCAACAAACTGACAGTTACAATAAAGATATTGTTGGTAAACAATATGGGTTTGTTTTAGGGTAAACAATATGGTATGTATTGGGTAACAATATGGGTTTGTTTTAGGGTAAACAATATGGTATGTATTGGGTAACAATATGGGTTTGTTTTAGGGTAAACAATATGGTATGTATTGGGTAACAATATGGGTTTGTTTTAGGGTAAACAATATGGTATGTATTGGGTAACAATATGGGTTTGTTTTAGGGTAAACAATATGGTATGTATTGGGTAACAATATAGGTTTGTTTTAGGGTAAACAATATGGTATGTATTGAATGAATGAATGAATGAATACTTTTATTTATCAAAAGGTGGATTATCTTATAGCTAAATATGACCCACAAAACTGCATGTGCAGTTTGACTGTGGGATCCGTGAGTCTCTGATACAATTTTAATAAAATTAGTACCTACTTAAATAAAAGTAATTAGTACGATCAGCCGAACATAAGCGGCCACGCCTCCGCTACCACTTTACGTGCCTTTGCTAAGCTATGACTTGGCGTGGGTATCCGCTGACGCGCGGCCGACCGCACCAGCTAATTATAATTATTATACCTACTTAACTAAAAAACTTACATGGTATTGAGGAGATGATTCAATAACAGTTGTTTAAACGTTTGTTTATTGGACTCCTGCCTAATATTAATGGGCAGGCTATTTAGAATATATGGGATACGCTTTTTTAAAGTTCTATCGCCATAATAATTACGCACTCTTGGTACATTAAATTTACCCGCTCTTACTGACCTAGTATCACAAGTATGGCTTACAAGAAATAAGTTATGCTCTTGTCTACCATGCTGATTAACTAATAATAATAATTTATGTTTTAAGCTGACTGGAAGAATTTTGCATATTTTAAATAATTTTCTGTAATCGTCTCTGCATTTACTTTTGGTTTTATTAGACACAAGGAGCTTTAGGAACCTAATTTGAAGTTTCTCTAATTTATCTATGTTTGTTTTAAATGTTAGTCCATAGCAGTCGAGAGCATAGCTTATTATTGAGTCTACCAAACACGTATACAAACATTTAAGAGTACTAGTTGGGACTCTAAAACTTAAATGGTAGAATTTACCAAGCAGAGTTTTAAGCTTACTACAAATGTAATCTACATGTGTTGTCCATGAAAAGTTTTCATCAATTTTCATCCCAAGGTAGGTGGCACATTGTACTCGTTCAATAGGTTTGCAATCACAGGGTGTCAATTTATTGTGGAAGCAAGAGTAGTCATGAGTAACAACAATAGGTGAAAGTGGTTCCGTAGGGATCATGTAAGGTGAATGGATAACTAAGAGTTTAGTTTTATCAGCGTTCAGAACAATTCCGTTGTTGGGTAACAATATGGGTTTGTTTTAGGGTAAACAATATGGTATGTATTGGGTAACAATATGGGTTTGTTTTCGCGGACTATCGGAGGCTGTGCATGTGCAAATTAAGTTAAATAATCGAAATTCTATTGTAGGACTCAGTTTTTATCGTATCAAATAAAAACCTTGCAAAAAATACCTTACATTATTTACGCAAAGCTAAAAAATATCCTCTGTATTTGTCAAGGAATTGATAAATTAAACAAGAAAAAATGTAGTAAATTAATTTACTAAATGAAAACTATTACAAGGGGTAGGATCTAGGATACACTTTATATTAACTTGTAAAAACGATAGTGTTTATAGTATTTTTGATCTATTGTTATTTATTGTTTTAATTTGATTATCATTTTTACAAGTTAAAATTGTAATACGAGACATAGACTTAGCAGTGGTACTGTGGTATGATAGCATGTAACATAGATATCTGTTATTGTGACACAGGTGACTACTCAGTGATACTTATGTCAAATCTGAAATATAAATAATGTAGTTCAACTTCTTGAACACGAATTTTATTTGTTAAAAATATTTTGATTTAATATGCTAAATTGTCCAAACGCGAGAGCGTCCAGTTTTAACACGGGAAGTTGTTCGTATGGACGTGTATCTACTAACGTCAGTTTTAACACGGGAAGTTGTTCGTATGGACGTGTATCTACTGACGTCAGTTTTAACACGGGAAGTTGTTCGTATGGACGTGTATCTACTAACGTCAGTTTTAACACGGGAAGTTGTTCGTATGGACGTGTATCTACTGACGTCAGTTTTAACACGGGAAGTTGTTCGTATGGACGTGTATCTACTAACGTCAGTTTTAACACGGGAAGTTGTTCGTATGGACGTGTATCTACTGACGTCAGTTTTAACACGGGAAGTTGTTCGTATGGACGTGTATCTACTGACGTCAGTTTTAACACGGGAAGTTGTTCGTATGGACGTGTATCTACTGACGTCAGTTTTAACACGGGAAGTTGTTCGTATGGACGTGTATCTACTAACGTCAGTTTTAACACGGGAAGTTGTTCGTATGGACGTGTATCTACTAACGTCAGTTTTAACACGGGAAGTTGTTCGTATGGACGTGTATCTACTAACGTCAGTTTTAACACGGGAAGTTGTTCGTATGGACGTGTATCTACTGACGTCAGTTTTAACACGGGAAGTTGTTCGTATGGACGTGTATCTACTGACGTCAGTTTTAACACGGAAAGTTGTTCGTATGGACGTGTATCTACTGACGTCAGTTTTAACACGGGAAGTTGTTCGTATGGACGTGTATCTACTGACGTCAGTTTTAACACGGGAAGTTGTTCGTATGGACGTGTATCTACTGACGTCAGTTTTACACGGGAAGTTGTTCGTATGGACGTGTATCTACTGACGTCAGTTTTAACACGGGAAGTTGTTCGTATGGACGTGTATCTACTGACGTCAGTTTTAACACGGGAAGTTGTTCGTATGGACGTGTATCTACTAACGTCAGTTTTAACACGGGAAGTTGTTCGTATGGACGTGTATCTACTAACGTCAGTTTTAACACGAGAAGTTGTTCGTATGGACGTGTATCTACTAACGTCAGTTTTAACACGGGAAGTTGTTCGTATGGACGTGTATCTACTAACGTCAGTTTTAACACGGGAAGTTGTTCGTATGGACGTGTATCTACTAACGTCAGTTTTAACACGGGAAGTTGTTCGTATGGACGTGTATGTACTAACGTCAGTTTTAACACGGGAAGTTGTTCGTATGGACGTGTATCTACTAACGTCAGTTTTCGCCTTCTGCGACTTTATCTTAACAGCTTGTATAATTGTATTACATTTTTGTAAGGCGCTGAGACGTGGTTTCTTACCAAAGGCTTGATCCGCCGATTTAAGGTCGCTCAACGAGCTATGGAGCGGGCTATGCTTGGGATATCTTTGATGGATAAAATCCGAAACGAAGATATCCGTCAGAGATCGAAGGTGACCGACATAGCCTGCCGAATCAGTAAGTTGAAGTGGCAGTGGACTGGCCATATTTGTCGCCGACGTGATAACCGTTGGGGCCGTAAGGCATTAGAATGGAGACCACGTAAAGCAAAGCGCAGCGTAGACCGCCCTCGTGCCCGCTGGACTGACGATCTGAAGAACGTTGCGAGTGGCGGCTGGATGAGGATGACTGAGGACCGCCAAGAGTGGCGTAATATTGGGGAGGCCTATGTCCAGCAGTGGAGGAATACGGACTGATGGATGGATGGATGGATGGATGGATGGATGGACATTTTTGTGGCTGAAATATAACGTTGTATATTTTTACAATCAGCTCATGAAACCCTTTCATTTGATACCCACACGATAGGTTTTAGAAAAAAAAAAACATCCAGACACTTTTTTCAAGAACTGCGCCCAAATGATTGTTAGGACCTTAAACCAAACGTACACAACCCGCTAGTATATCAATATGATTGTTTTAATTTGTTTCCAGTTTGGAGGATCCCCAGCTAACCCCTTGTTGACCTTGATCGTGCCGGACCAGCTCAGACATATCGATAACTTTGTGCAGAAACAGAAGATTAACTCCAATATGAAGTTGTAAGTGACAGTCATTATTATCAAGGGAGAAAATTCTAACAAGCACACACACACACACCCTCACACACACACACCCTCTCTCACACAAAATTATGTCTTATTTTAATAGCATAAAATTGCACCAAGGTCACAGGTTGAGCTTTGAAATATATTGCTGTCTGAAGTTTGGGCACGTTTCTAATTTTAGGTCAAAACTTCAGTGGCTCCCAATTCGCCTTGGGCGTGACACTGACATTCTCTCTCTTCCGTATTATATACTGTTCAATCCTTCATATCTCAAAGATAATAATACAGATCCCTGTTCTCTACTCATGACCGTACTCTACGGTCCTCCCAAAATTTTACTTTTATGGTAATTCTTTTGCTGTTAAAGTAGTCAAATTGTAGAATGAGTTGCCTATCGCGCTATTAGGCGTGGTCTTCAAAATATCTTTATTCGTAAATGTTTGTTAAATTCATCTACCTCTGCTACACACAGACACGGGCACGGCTTAAGGGGAACTAAGACGCAAACAGAAATAAAATGTCGGACTTCGGATGATTTTGTTGCAATAATCAGGATATGTATAGCCATAAAAAAATATGTTCTTGGTTGAACTTTAAGAAAGTCGATTTTTAAAAACCATGTTAATCGATTCATATTTGTACTGTCAATAAAAAAAATTGTAACCCTCTATTTTACACTTATCGATTTTATCTCAGGTATCGCTTTTGCGATTTTATTGTTTTTTTTTAAAATAAAATTAGTGTGAATGATATCTACTCATATTTTAAATACCACGTCATTCGTCTTAAGAAAAGCACCCCCTTTTTCCAAAAATACGAAAATTCACTGATGCAGTCGCGCGGCAGCGAGTTATAAATAAATAAAATAAAATCTAACAAATGTGCTAACATATGAAATACAATAGATACATAAGTGAAAAGACAAAAAGGTCAAAGCTCGGCATACAGCTAGACACGTGGAACCTGTGTCTTTTTTTGCAAGCTATAAATATCTCCCAAAACTACTCCCAAAGACATTGAAATTAGTTTTATGAAGTAATATATCGAGGAGCATCATATTCCTGCCGTTAAAAACTCAACAAAATGTGCGTATGAGCATAGACAAATTCGTCCATGGTATGAGATACTTACTGAGATCTGTATCAAAGGTCAATGACCTTTTCGTGAAATTGCCCTCCAGTATTGGCTCACCATTTTAGCGCCAATAAGTGAAGTTTTTACAAATTATATATTATAAATTATATACACTTGGGATAAATCGCTAAGTGTTTAAAATATAGAAATTTATTTTGAAATATTTACAGTGCATGGCAAAATTATTAGATCGTAGATAATCCTGTCGGTACATGTTCAGGTCCCGTTACGTAAAATGAAAAAACGAAACTCTTTTAGGATAAATTTGTTGTCTGTTTGTCTGTCTGTCCGTTTAAAGACAATTTTTTCTGCTTAGAATTAATAAATGCCAATATTTACGGCTCTGTATAAAGATGTAAAAAACTTACTTTTAACGTTTTTATGGCCTTTTATTTAACGTTTTCATACAAATTTGTATATAAAATATAGGGATGAACACTTGAGATAATATTTTGCATTTAAAAGTCAGCACAGAGAGGAATTGTTGAACAAATAATGTCAAAATATGAAAACAATATTGTTCTATTCTAAAGGGATTTTGGAGTTAAAGTGGAACAAGCCCCCTCGAGACGTGATGCCCTAAGCAATTGCTTAATTTGCTTATAGGCTAATGCGACACTGGTCTTGTTACCTGAACACAACAAAACACTAGTTCAAAGGTACTAAGTAGCGTATTCCACGAACAACGGTCACGAAAGTACAAGCATGCTACGACCACCATAACCACAGAATATGGCTATTTCGTATTTAATTTGTTTTCTTTTTTGTTTTGTGTTCTGTGGTGTTTGAAATAAAGCTCTTTTCCTTCTTTTTTTTCTTTCTTACGTAATGTAACCAACAACAATGCCGCGGCCGCTTCGTCACGCCCGCACGAAGCTACCTTCTCTATAAGACAGTGAAAGTTTCATGTCGCTTCATCAAGTACCTAGTTTTGTGTGCATCTTACGTAATGTAACCAACAACAATGCCGCGGCCGCTTCGTCACGCCCGCACGAAGCTACCTTCTCTATAAGACAGTGAAAGTTTCATGTCGCTTCATCAAGTACCTAGTTTTGTGTGCATCTTACGTAATGTAACCAACAACAATGCCGCGGCCGCTTCGTCACGCCCGCACGAAGCTACCTTCTCTATAAGACAGTGAAAGTTTCATGTCGCTTCATCACATACCTAGTTTTGTGTGCATCTTACGTAATGTAACAAACAACAATGCCGCGGCCGCTTCGTCACGCCCGCACGAAGCTACCTTCTCTATAAGTGAGATGTACCGAAGGGAACATAAAGGAAACAACCGAGTGTAACAGCCGCCGGTTTATTACTAATGTTATTTAGTCTTGTTTTGTTCTTACAGGCCTTCTTTAGATGGCCTTTTTGTCCACAGCGTTGGCACTTATAGTTTTTATATTTACAACTATCGGCTCCGTGGTTCTTCATCCCACACACTACACAGCGAGATGCTCCATCGTTGTCGTGGCGATGAGACGAGTGCCTCTGCCCACGACCAGTGCTTCCACGTCGATGCGAGACGTCGCCGGCGCCTCCCCTGCTGCCAGCACGTCCACCTCCACTGCTGTAGTAGATGGGCTCCTCCTTGATGGAGCTACTACTGAACCCTGCACCGTCTGCCCCTGCCTGACGAGCACACGCTGCTTGTTCCGCCAATCCTATCGCCTTTGATAGCGTCAAGGTTGCTGGATCCTGTTCGAATAATTTTCCCCGTTCAGGACCGATGCCCAGGCCGAGTACGAAACGATCAAGTATGATCGCATCCAGAGCAGCCCCGAAGTTGCAATAAACTGCAAGACCTCTGAGTCGAGCCGCCCAATCACTCATTTTTTCGCCAGGACTCCTTGTTGCCGCGTAGAATTTCGCTTTATCAGAATACGAAGGTTTCTTCGGTGCGAAATGTTTGCTGAAAGCCTCTACTAGCTCATTGTACGTAACAGCTTCTAAGTCGCGCGGGTAGACCAGATTCCGCGCCAAGCGATATGAGTCATCCGACAGGTATGTGAGTAAAACTGCGCACTGATCCTTGGTTTCCACTTTGTTTATTTTGAAGAACTGCTTCAAACGTCCACTAAAAATATCCCAATAAGACAGTGAAAGTTTCATGTCGCTTCATCACATACCTAGTTTTGTGTGCATCTTACGTAATGTAACAAACAACAATGCCGCGGCCGCTTCGTCACGCCCGCACGAAGCTACCTTCTCTATAAGACAGTGAAAGTTTCATGTCGCTTCATCAAGTACCTAGTTTTCGAGATCTTATGTGGCAAATGAAACATTTTTCGCGTTTATATAAAATAGTAGGATATGATAGTATAGGAAGTAGGCGTGGTCCTGTCTGAATATATAAGTCAATATATAAGTCAATATATAAGTCAATATATAAGTCAATATATAAGTCAATATATAAGTCAATTTGAAGGATAAGCAGTATCTCTTTTATTTCAGCAAAGGAAAAAGATCGAGTGTTCCAGAATCATATGTCAAACATGTCAGACAAACAGGACCTACTTCTCAACCACAAAGCACTCTTAAATATAAGCCTCCGGTGACTAAACATACGCCTTCAGTTAATGAACATAAGCCTTCAGTGACTAAATATAAACTTCCAGAGACTGGAAACAAAGTTCCAGTGATTGAGTACAAGCCTTCACGGACTGAATCAAAACAAACGGTATATAGAACTGAAACTAACAACATTAGAAAACATCAATCATCAATTCAGTGTTGTAATAATTTAAGAAGCACTAGCAATTTAACTGAAAGCAAAGAGACAAACAGTTACCATGAGACTGATACTGTGAGCAATCAGCTCGCCGTGCAGAATTTCCTGAAGAAGAGGAGGCCACATTTAACATCATCAGTATCTTTACAAGAACCTTCGGAGATGGTGGTTTCGCGTGACGACGATTCTGGAAGGATGACCTCGTCCAGTGGTGAGTTACAAACCAGAATAATCATTTAAATTGATGTTACTGAGATCTATATTGAAAAAAATTCATTTTGTTGTAGGTATTTATATCTTTCATTATTACTATTTTCAATGTATAGCAAATAAAAGCTATCTTTTGTAACCCATAGCTTAATTACAAAAAGAGTTTTTTTTTTTTTTATTTTTTCCAGAGAATATTACCATTTTAGGGAACAGTTTTCATTATTTTGTTATACAAGGTGTAACAGAAAGGTGGAACCATATTTAAAGAGCTTATTCAGTCAATGGTATTGAACAACTTTTTCTATGGAACAAACCCCGTATCACGAAAAAAAAAATAACTGTTTCATAGAAAAATGCAATGCCGCTCGGCCGAAATGTATGGAAGGGCAGATTTTTTATTTGAGATTTCAGGGTTGACTCCGTAGTAAAAGTTGTTCTATACCATTGACTGAATAAGCTCTTCAAATATGGTTACACCTTTCTGTTACACGTTGTATATAAATTAACATTTATTTTTTAATGAATTCTAGGTTTATTTTTCATGATTTTTTAAAGAATTGTCGGATATGACGTCACTTGAAAATTTTAAACTTTATACTGACTGTGATGTGCGACTGCTTATAAAAAAGTGGTCTGTCTCTGTCTGTCTACTCATCTGTCAAATCAGTCTGAAGCAAATTTTAATAAATTTATCTTGATAGCAAAGGACACATTTCTAAACAGCCGTTTCTCAAAAGACGTCACACGAAGGCTTTTTCCTATCATGATCTTATATTCCTCTCATACAAAATCCGTCCCCCAAAGCCTAAGGCTCGTATACTTATGCAGCGTAACTTTAGTGGAATGAAGTTGGATGAGCTCAAAAAAGATGCTCGTGGTATGGACTGGTCAGCGGTTCAAAACGCAGATACCGTAGATAAACAAATATCTCTGTTTAACTCTTTCCTTACACAGCTCTATGATACCCACGCTCCAGTTAGGGCAATTAAAATAAAACATCTTCTTGCACCCTGGCTGACTGACGAAATTAAGGAAATTATGCAAAAGAAGGCCCTTGCCAAGACAAAATTTAAAATTCGTCCAACCGATAGAAACAAAGAAAAGTATCATCATCTTCGGAATCTCTGCAACAAGGTGTGTAGGGATGCACAACGACGCCACATCCATGAATCTATTGACAATGGTGACCCAGCCAAGGTTTGGAAATTTTTAAGGTCTTTGGGTGTTGGAAAATCACGTCAAAATATAATTCCACAAGACTTAAACTTGAACTCCCTTAACCAACATTTTTCTTCTTCGTCCATCTTTGATGTTGGAACGAAAAGTAATACATTGAATTATCTTTCTTCTATTGCAACACCCGACCATCCTCCATTTAATTTTAGTCAATTTACCGATTGTGATGTTAAGAAACAAATTTTATCAATAACGTCGAATGCAGTGGGAAGTGATTGTATCAGTCGTAACATGATTATTCCCATCCTTGACATCCTTATTCCCACAATCACCAATATCCTTAACAAATCCGTTTCGTCCAGTGTCTTTCCAACTATTTGGAAAGATGCACAGATCACTCCCTTGCCGAAAAAAGCCAACCCAACCTCTTTTTCTGAATATCGCCCCATATCCATACTCCCATTCCTATCTAAGGTCCTGGAACGTGTTGTTCATCATCAGCTGAGTATATACCTATCCAAAAACAAGCTCCTAAGTCCTCTCCAATCTGGTTTCCGTCCTGGTCACAGTACCACAACAGCACTGATAAAGATTACCGATGATATTAGGTTGGGCATGGACACAGGTAAACTTACCGTCCTAACATTGTTAGATTTTAGCAATGCATTTAACACTGTTGACTTCGACATTCTTCTGGGGATATTACGTTCTCTTAACATATCTCCAACGGTAATTGAATGGTTTCGTAGTTACTTACATGGATGCCGGCAGCGCATTCGTATTGATGATTCACTGTCCGAATGGTGCAGGGGTTCCGGGGTTGCCGGGGTTCCGCAGGGTGGCGTCTTGTCTCCACTTCTTTTTGCTATTTTTATTAACAATATCTCTGATCTTATTTCTTCTTCCTACCACCTTTATGCAGATGATCTCCAAATTTATACTCAAGCTAAATTTGATGAACTACCAAATGCAGTTTCCACTACTAATTCAGATCTTGCTCGTGTATTGGAATGGAGTGAACAATTTGGACTTAAACTCAATCCTACCAAAACACAGGTTATAATAGTACCTACTTTATATCTCGAGTCGACTGGCAACTTTTGCCTCCAATAATGTTTGATGGCATACAAGTTCCTTTCAGCAGTACGGTGAAGAATCTAGGTATCTTCATCGATAGTTGCTTATCTTGGGAATCTCAAATGGAACAAGTTAGCCGGAAGATGTTTGCCTCTGCAGGATCCTTGAGAAGACTCAGAAATCTCCTCCCGACAGCTACCAAAATTGCGCTTGCTACATCCCTTCTTTTGCCCATCCTTGATTATGCAGACGTTTGTTATCTAGATTTAACTTCGGAACAGCTGAATAAGCTTGAACGCCTCCAAAACTTCGCCATAAGGTTCATTTTCGGTCTTCGTAAGTTTAACCACATTTCTGATTTTAGGTTACAACTTCAGTGGCTCCCAATTCGCCTTCGGCGTGACGCTCACATTCTCTCTCTTCTTTATTCTGTACTGTTCAATCCTTCAACTCCATCATATCTTAAATATCTTATCACTCTACCCATGACCGTACTCTACGGTCCTCCGAAAATTTGCGTTTGGCAATTCCATCTCACACTACAACTTTTTATGGAAATTCTTTTGCTGTTAAAGCTGTCACATTGTGGAATAACTTGCCTATCGCTATTAAACGTGCTCCCTCGTTGCCTGTTTTCAAAAGATTACTTAAAAATCATTTTCTTTCTTTGTAAATGTTAGTTAAATCCCTACTTCTGCCACTAATATTTATTTACTTTTGGTTTACGTATTATAGTATTTATTTTTGTTATATATTAGTGTATATATTTATCGTATTATATGTATTTGTATGTACAATGTTATACTTGTGTATTTATTTTAGGTATTTTGCTATCCATTTGATTATTATTATTTATTTTGTGCACCACCTTCGCGTTATTTTTTCCAACGATTAATTTCCACCCAAAGGTTGTCTGGAAGAAATCGCTATAAGTGATAAGGCCGCCATTTGTTACCTTCTCTCATAAGTTTGTTCTTTTACCTTATTTTATTAACTTTGGTGTACAATAAAGAGTATTTGTCTTGTCTTGTCTTGTCTTGAAGGCAAATGGAAGTTGCAGCTTTATCGTAAAAATATCATGGGGTTTATTTAGACCAAAAGTTCTAAAATACGTATTATTAAATCTAAATCTCGAAATGGTTTTCGAATTAACACACCTTAACATAATTTATTCTAAGCGAATTGTGCTATGCAACTAATTAGTAAGCGAAAAAAAAGTGTCAAATCAGGGTTGCTATACCATAGAGCTCAGATTTTTACTTTTTAAACTTCAGTTTTATTTTTTTGCTTTGAATGAGTCGCGACAAGCGAAGAGGATACTACACCGTAAATCAATTATATTTCAGATAACCGTGAAATAAAATGTTTCATTTCACAAATAAGTGTCATCTCTTTTGGTTTTATCATTATGCTTTATGTTCCTGTGCAGTTCTTTTGAATAGTAAATAATATTAAAATTGTTATATTTTCAGGCAGTTCAAGTAAAAGAACGATGGTCGAGGAACTGAGGAGTGAGTTCAAAGAGTTGATCGCGGAGCACCCGGACGGTCTCTGGTCCACTGACCTGCTGCGCACGTACAGGCAAGTAGACACTGAGGAGTGAGTTCAGAGAGATGATCGCGGAGCACCCGGACGGTCTCTGGTCCACTGACCTGCCGCGCACGTACAGGCAAGTAGACACTGAGGAGTGAGTTCAGAGAGATGATCGCGGAGCACCCGGACGGTCTCTGGTCCACTGACCTGCTGCGCACGTACAGGCAAGTAGACACTGAGGAGTGAGTTCAGAGAGATGATCGCGGAGCACCCGGACGGTCTCTGGTCCACTGACCTGCTGCGCACGTACAGGCAAGTAGACACTGAGGAGTGAGTTCAGAGAGATGATCGCGGAGCACCCGGACGGTCTCTGGTCCACTGACCTGCTGCGCACGTCCAGGCAAGTAGACACTGAGGAGTGAGTTCAGAGAGTTGATCGCGGAGCACCCGGACGGTCTCTGGTCCACTGACCTGCTGCGCACGTACAGGCAAGTAGACACTGAGGAGTGAGTTCAGAGAGATGATCGCGGAGCACCCGGACGGTCTCTGGTCCACTGACCTGCTGCGCACGTACAGGCAAGTAGACACTGAGGAGTGAGTTCAGAGAGATGATCGCGGAGCACCCGGACGGTCTCTGGTCCACTGACCTGCTGCGCACGTACAGGCAAGTAGACACTGAGGAGTGAGTTCAGAGAGATGATCGCGGAGCACCCGGACGGTCTCTGGTCCACTGACCTGCTGCGCACGTACAGGCAAGTAGAACTGAGGAGTGAGTTCAGAGAGATGATCGCGGAGCACCCGGACGGTCTCTGGTCCACTGACCTGCTGCGCACGTACAGGCAAGTAGACACTGAGGAGTGAGTTCAGAGAGATGATCGCGGAGCACCCGGACGGTCTCTGGTCCACTGACCTGCTGCGCACGTACAGGCAAGTAGACACTGAGGAGTGAGTTCAGAGAGTTGATCGCGGAGCACCCGGACGGTCTCTGGTCCACTGACCTGCTGCGCACGTACAGGCAAGTAGACACTGAGGAGTGAGTTCAGAGAGATGATCGCGGAGCACCCGGACGGTCTCTGGTCCACTGACCTGCTGCGCACGTACAGGCAAGTAGACACTGAGGAGTGAGTTCAGAGAGATGATCGCGGAGCACCCGGACGGTCTCTGGTCCACTGACCTGCTGCGCACGTACAGGCAAGTAGACACTGAGGAGTGAGTTCAGAGAGATGATCGCGGAGCACCCGGACGGTCTCTGGTCCACTGACCTGCTGCGCACGTACAGGCAAGTAGACACTGAGGAGTGAGTTCAGAGAGATGATCGCGGAGCACCCGGACGGTCTCTGGTCCACTGACCTGCTGCGCACGTACAGGCAAGTAGACACTGAGGAGTGAGTTCAGAGAGATGATCGCGGAGCACCCGGACGGTCTCTGGTCCACTGACCTGCTGCGCACGTACAGGCAAGTAGACACTGAGGAGTGAGTTCAGAGAGTTGATCGCGGAGCACCCGGACGGTCTCTGGTCCACTGACCTGCTGCGCACGTACAGGCAAGTAGACACTGAGGAGTGAGTTCAGAGAGTTGATCGCGGAGCACCCGGACGGTCTCTGGTCCACTGACCTGCTGCGCACGTACAGGCAAGTAGAACTGAGGAGTGAGTTCAAAGAGTTGATCGCGGAGCACCCGGACGGTCTCTGGTCCACTGACCTGCTGCGCACGTACAGGCAAGTAGACACTGAGGAGTGAGTTCAGAGAGTTGATCGCGGAGCACCCGGACGGTCTCTGGTCCACTGACCTGCTGCGCACGTACAGGCAAGTAGACACTGAGGAGTGAGTTCAGAGAGTTGATCGCGGAGCACCCGGACGGTCTCTGGTCCACCGGCCTGCTGCGCATGTACAGGCAAGTAGACACTGAGGAGTGAGTTCAGAGAGTTGATCGCGGAGCACCCGGACGGTCTCTGGTCCACTGACCTGCTGCGCACGTACAGGCAAGTAGACACTGAGGAGTGAGTTCAGAGAGTTGATCGCGGAGCACCCGGACGGTCTCTGGTCCACCGGCCTGCTGCGCATGTACAGGCAAGTAGACACTGAGGAGTGAGTTCAGAGAGTTGATCGCGGAGCACCCGGACGGTCTCTGGTCCACTGACCTGCTGCGCACGTACAGGCAAGTAGACACTGAGGAGTGAGTTCAGAGAGTTGATCGCGGAGCACCCGGACGGTCTCTGGTCCACTGACCTGCTGCGCACGTACAGGCAAGTAGACACTGAGGAGTGAGTTCAGAGAGTTGATCGCGGAGCACCCGGACGGTCTCTGGTCCACTGACCTGCTGCGCACGTACAGGCAAGTAGACACTGAGGAGTGAGTTCAGAGAGATGATCGCGGAGCACCCGGACGGTCTCTGGTCCACTGACCTGCTGCGCACGTACAGGCAAGTAGACACTGAGGAGTGAGTTCAGAGAGATGATCGCGGAGCACCCGGACGGTCTCTGGTCCACTGACCTGCTGCGCACGTACAGGCAAGTAGAACTGAGGAGTGAGTTCAAAGAGTTGATCGCGGAGCACCCGGACGGTCTCTGGTCCACTGACCTGCTGCGCACGTACAGGCAAGTAGACACTGAGGAGTGAGTTCAGAGAGTTGATCGCGGAGCACCCGGACGGTCTCTGGTCCACCGGCCTGCTGCGCATGTACAGGCAAGTAGACACTGAGGAGTGAGTTCAGAGAGTTGATCGCGGAGCACCCGGACGGTCTCTGGTCCACTGACCTGCTGCGCACGTACAGGCAAGTAGACACTGAGGAGTGAGTTCAGAGAGTTGATCGCGGAGCACCCGGACGGTCTCTGGTCCACCGGCCTGCTGCGCATGTACAGGCAAGTAGACACTGAGGAGTGAGTTCAGAGAGTTGATCGCGGAGCACCCGGACGGTCTCTGGTCCACTGACCTGCTGCGCACGTACAGGCAAGTAGACACTGAGGAGTGAGTTCAGAGAGTTGATCGCGGAGCACCCGGACGGTCTCTGGTCCACTGACCTGCTGCGCACGTACAGGCAAGTAGACACTGAGGAGTGAGTTCAGAGAGATGATCGCGGAGCACCCGGACGGTCTCTGGTCCACTGACCTGCTGCGCACGTACAGGCAAGTAGACACTGAGGAGTGAGTTCAGAGAGATGATCGCGGAGCACCCGGACGGTCTCTGGTCCACTGACCTGCTGCGCACGTACAGGCAAGTAGACACTGAGGAGTGAGTTCAGAGAGATGATCGCGGAGCACCCGGACGGTCTCTGGTCCACTGACCTGCTGCGCACGTACAGGCAAGTAGACACTGCGGTGTGGGGCTATTGCCACAGTTGTTTTAGACACCTACTTAGACTGACGTGCTCACTGCCGTTTTATTTGTACGTTGTTGCTCTGGTCGATGGCTCAAGAGAATCGGCGTTGGATGTGATACCGGCCGTGAGTGTGGTAACTATCTCAGCTACGTTGATGACATGCTCCTCCTGAGTCCATCGGCTAGAGCTCTAACACGTCTACTGGAGAGGTACGCTTTTGACCATAAATAAGCTAGTACGTCTATGGGTACGGTATTTTCGGAGAAGGGGCTTGCCTTAAAATCAGGGTGAGTCGACATCATAATAAATATTTTAAAAACGGATTAAACTCACTTTTTTATCTGTGCAAGGAGGCACAGGTCGAACTTTCAGCGAGGTTATGTCTCGCTATCATCTGGACTCTTCGGCAGTACAAGCGCATGCGGTGTTCAGTCGAAGTATGTGAGAGATTGTATAGGAGGCGAATGGATAATTATATCCAATTATGGAGGCATTCTAACCGCCTTGCGAACCCGTCAACCGTGACTCGCCCAGAGGGTGCGGATAGGGCTCCGATCTACCCTGTGTTAAAGAAATCACAGACAAAATTGGCTCCTTATTGCGTCGAAAATATTGTGTAAAAATAAATGTTTAGAATAGGGTGGGCTTAGAATAAAAGCGAACGTGTTTTAAGACGCGGTCGAGCGCGTGAAGCTCAGACTACTTTAGTCATTGGCGTGAAGACAGTATTCGAACAGGCGCCAGCTATGTGCGACCCAGCTATGTGCGACCCAGCTATGTGTGAATCTCGTCGCGAATCGTCATTTATTTGTTGTTCGAAGCAAGAATTATTCCAGAAGTACGTGCCCTTGAGACGGGCCCGGGAGTGTTAAATTGATATGAATATTACGAGATAGTAATTTAAGGGAGAGTGTACACAGTCGTCGGACCCAGATCAGGAAAGGAGAGTGTACACAGTCGTCGGACCCAGATCAGGAAGGGAGAGTGTACACAGTCGTCGGACCCAGATCAGGAAGGGAGAGTGTACACAGTCGTCGGACCCAGATCAGGAAGGGAGAGTGTACACAGTCGTCGGACCCAGATCAGGAAGGGAGAGTGTACACAGTCGTCGGACCCAGATCAGGAAGGGAGAGTGTACACAGTCGTCGGACCCAGATCAGGAAGGGAGAGTGTACACAGTCGTCGGACCCAGATCAGGAAGGGAGAGTGTACACAGTCGTCGGACCCAGATCAGGAAGGGAGAGTGTACACAGTCGTCGGACCCAGATCAGGAAGGGAGAGTGTACACAGTCGTCGGACCCAGATCAGGAAGGGAGAGTGTACACAGTCGTCGGACCCAGATCAGGAAGGGAGAGTGTACACAGTCGTCGGACCCAGATCAGGAAGGGAGAGTGTACACAGTCGTCGGACCCAGATCAGGAAGGGAGAGTGTACACAGTCGTCGGACCCAGATCAGGAAGGGAGAGTGTACACAGTCGTCGGACCCAGATCAGGAAGGGAGAGTGTACACAGTCGTCGGACCCAGATCAGGAAGGGAGAGTGTACACAGTCGTCGGACCCAGATCAGGAAGGGAGAGTGTACACAGTCGTCGGACCCAGATCAGGAAGGGAGAGTGTACACAGTCGTCGGACCCAGATCAGGAAGGGAGAGTGTACACAGTCGTCGGACCCAGATCAGGAAGGGAGAGTGTACACAGTCGTCGGACCCA
Organism: Ypsolopha sequella; assembly: GCA_934047225.1. Taxonomy (NCBI): domain Eukaryota; kingdom Metazoa; phylum Arthropoda; class Insecta; order Lepidoptera; family Ypsolophidae; genus Ypsolopha; species Ypsolopha sequella. The sequence continues at coordinate 566,383 of OW204002.1, read as the reverse complement.
GATCAGGAAGGGAGAGTGTACACAGTCGTCGGACCCAGATCAGGAAGGGAGAGTGTACACAGTCGTCGGACCCAGATCAGGAAGGGAGAGTGTACACAGTCGTCGGACCCAGATCAGGAAGGGAGAGTGTACACAGTCGTCGGACCCAGATCAGGAAGGGAGAGTGTACACAGTCGTCGGACCCAGATCAGGAAGGGAGAGTGTACACAGTCGTCGGACCCAGATCAGGAAGGGAGAGTGTACACAGTCGTTGGACCCAGATCAGGAAGGGAGAGTGTACACAGTCGTCGGACCCAGATCAGGAAGGGAGAGTGTACACAGTCGTCGGACCCAGATCAGGAAGGGAGAGTGTACACAGTCGTCGGACCCAGATCAGGAAGGGAGAGTGTACACAGTCGTCGGACCCAGATCAGGAAGGGAGAGTGTACACAGTCGTCGGACCCAGATCAGGAAGGGAGAGTGTACACAGTCGTCGGACCCAGATCAGGAAGGGAGAGTGTACACAGTCGTCGGACCCAGATCAGGAAGGGAGAGTGTACACAGTCGTCGGACCCAGATCAGGAAGGGAGAGTGTACACAGTCGTCGGACCCAGATCAGGAAGGGAGAGTGTACACAGTCGTCGGACCCAGATCAGGAAGGGAGAGTGTACACAGTCGTCGGACCCAGATCAGGAAGGGAGAGTGTACACAGTCGTCGGACCCAGATCAGGAAGGGAGAGTGTACACAGTCGTCGGACCCAGATCAGGAAGGGAGAGTGTACACAGTCGTCGGACCCAGATCAGGAAGGGAGAGTGTACACAGTCGTCGGACCCAGATCAGGAAGGGAGAGTGTACACAGTCGTCGGACCCAGATCAGGAAGGGAGAGTGTACACAGTCGTCGGACCCAGATCAGGAAGGGAGAGTGTACACAGTCGTCGGACCCAGATCAGGAAGGGAGAGTGTACACAGTCGTCGGACCCAGATCAGGAAGGGAGAGTGTACACAGTCGTCGGACCCAGATCAGGAAGGGAGAGTGTACACAGTCGTCGGACCCAGATCAGGAAAGGAGAGTGTACACAGTCGTCGGACCCAGATCAGGAAGGGAGAGTGTACACAGTCGTCGGACCCAGATCAGGAAGGGAGAGTGTACACAGTCGTCGGACCCAGATCAGGAAGGGAGAGTGTACACAGTCGTCGGACCCAGATCAGGAAAGGAGAGTGTACACAGTCGTCGGACCCAGATCAGGAAGGGAGAGTGTACACAGTCGTCGGACCCAGATCAGGAAAGGAGAGTGTACACAGTCGTCGGACCCAGATCAGGAAGGGAGAGTGTACACAGTCGTCGGACCCAGATCAGGAAGGGAGAGTGTACACAGTCGTCGGACCCAGATCAGGAAGGGAGAGTGTACACAGTCGTCGGACCCAGATCAGGAAGGGAGAGTGTACACAGTCGTCGGACCCAGATCAGGAAGGGAGAGTGTACACAGTCGTCGGACCCAGATCAGGAAGGGAGAGTGTACACAGTCGTCGGACCCAGATCAGGAAGGGAGAGTGTACACAGTCGTCGGACCCAGATCAGGAAAGGAGAGTGTACACAGTCGTCGGACCCAGATCAGGAAGGGAGAGTGTACACAGTCGTCGGACCCAGATCAGGAAGGGAGAGTGTACACAGTCGTCGGACCCAGATCAGGAAAGGAGAGTGTACACAGTCGTCGGACCCAGATCAGGAAAGGAGAGTGTACACAGTCGTCGGACCCAGATCAGGAAAGGAGAGTGTACACAGTCGTCGGACCCAGATCAGGAAGGGAGAGTGTACACAGTCGTCGGACCCAGATCAGGAAGGGAGAGTGTACACAGTCGTCGGACCCAGATCAGGAAAGGAGAGTGTACACAGTCGTCGGACCCAGATCAGGAAGGGAGAGTGTACACAGTCGTCGGACCCAGATCAGGAAAGGAGAGTGTACACAGTCGTCGGACCCAGATCAGGAAGGGAGAGTGTACACAGTCGTCGGACCCAGATCAGGAAGGGAGAGTGTACACAGTCGTCGGACCCAGATCAGGAAGGGAGAGTGTACACAGTCGTCGGACCCAGATCAGGAAGGGAGAGTGTACACAGTCGTCGGACCCAGATCAGGAAGGGAGAGTGTACACAGTCGTCGGACCCAGATCAGGAAGGGAGAGTGTACACAGTCGTCGGACCCAGATCAGGAAAGGAGAGTGTACACAGTCGTCGGACCCAGATCAGGAAGGGAGAGTGTACACAGTCGTCGGACCCAGATCAGGAAGGGAGAGTGTACACAGTCGTCGGACCCAGATCAGGAAGGGAGAGTGTACACAGTCGTCGGACCCAGATCAGGAAGGCCGCTCAGCGCTGTAATAACCGGACCGGACCTGATGGAGGAACTCCCCGACGAAAACAGACATGTATGTTTATCACGTATGATTATTACGTATTATTGTAGTCAAAATAGACCCATTTCGTGCACATTAGTGAGTATTATTCACCCGATTCTGTTCGTCGGTCCTGGGAGGGGCAGGTACACCACTGACTGATACTATTGACTGTAGCTTCACCGTCCGAAGTACGGGTGGCGCCCCTTGTTGTGTACTTTACAGTAAATTCCCTATAACTCCGTTCCTTTTTAATAGGAGAACCAGTTCGTCAAATGACCTCTTCTTTTTATGGTAAATATTTACAATTCGAAAACTGTTTCGAGGAATAGCTTTTCTGAACCGTTTATGGTATATAGATATTAAAATAAAACATGCATTTCCTTTATTTAATGAAAAAATTCGACATCCAGTGACGTCATCATCACACATTTCAATACGAAAAAATATATTTCTTGAACGCATCTTTAAGTCTGACAAGTAGAATACCATTCAACCTAATATGTACACTTCCTGTAGCACGAAAATGTTTAATTATTGAAAGTACATACTTAGGTAGCGTAGGGTAGTAGGGGTTAGTTGTGGAAATGTTGACAGTTAATTTTTACCTTTACCCCGACGTTTAGAAATGCTACCTTAAATTGGTTTTTATTTCAAAAAGCAGATAATAATTTATATAAAAACGGCTCACCTCAATACGTGTTATGATCGGGAAAGCCGACCAGATAAAAATTGCATATTAAAGTTAAAAAACGACCGAATTCTTTGAAAGTCATACAAGGTTGGCCAAACATTGGACTAAACAACAATCTTCCGTTAAGATCTCCTAAAGATGTCCTTTGAACACCCAGGAATATACCGTGTGACTGCGGGCACAGTTACATAGGTGAAACAAAACTCAATGTATCTACACGGTCGAAAGAGTACATACGAAGCATAAAAAAACTTGACATAAACGGGTTTGCAGTGAGTGCAGTGGCTGACCACGCCTTAATTTCAGATACTATATTCGGTTTGACAAAGCCACCGTACTGGCCAAGGAGAAATTATTTGTTTCCCGTAAGGTGATGGAATCAATCGAGATAAGTAGACATCTGAATTACAACAGAGACCGCGGTTGGCAACTGACGCTAACCTGGCAATCTGTGCCCGACGCTTCGTAAAACAACAAAAAACCGGCCAAGTGCGAGTCAGACTCGCGTACCGTGATATGTAGGCAAACTAATGCTATTTTTATGCCAAACTTCATGTATTTATCTTTAACGGTTCTAAAGTTATGAAGCTGTGACATACGGACGAACGGACAAGGGAGTCTCACCATAAGGTTCCTTTTGTACCTTTTAGGTACTACGGAACCCTAAAAAGTGCCAACGGTGATGGAAGACGTTGCCAGTGTCGTCTGTGTGACTGTACCTAGTGACCCGGAAGTAGTAGCGATAACTGCATCCGGTCGAGTCTGGTTCCGGTTCCCTTACTGGAAATCTCTGAACGCAGCCGAATAGCGGAAAGGCGAGCGGCGGTAAAGGAGGGGAGAGATGCCAGTACACGCACAAAATAACCACTTACAGAATGCTTAGTCAGCATAACTAGCGAAAACAGGCGCACGCATACATAGACGCGTCGTACGTACGACAATCTCGGAGATACTCGGGTAAATGCCAATACGCGTCTATGCATGTGTGCGTCTGTTTTCGCTCCGTCGTCGAGTCGCCTGTACTGCAGAAGAGTCCAGATGATAGCGAGCTAAAGTTCGACCTGTGCCTCCTTGCAGATAAAAAGTGAAATAAATCTGTTTTCAAAATATTTAAGGGGCTTGCCCTTTTCTGAATAATCTGAGCGGTGTCTCTCGCTTTTTAGGCTTCTGTAGTGAACAAGGAACCCTTACATTTTCGCTGTCCGTCTGTCTGTCTGTCCGCGGCTAAGCTCACAGACTCTTAGTACTATAAAGCTGTAACTTGGCATGGGTATACGTATTAATCAAGCCGACAAAGAGGTAAAATATAATCTTGAGAAGAAAAAATTAGCCTACCTCCTCTACATGAGGAGAAAAAGTGTGTTAGAACACCTCATTTCAACAATTATTTCTATCGAGGAAAGTTAAGAGAAAGCAAATTATTATAAATTCATCTTGATAGCAAAGGTCACATTTCTAAATAGTCATTTCTCAAGTGAGACGTCACACGGAAGCAGATGGAAGTCGCAGCTTTTTCGTAAAAATATTCGTTTTGTTTTAGGTTTTTTAGACCATAAGTTCTAAAATACGGCTTAATAAACCAAAATCTTGAAATTAACATAATTTAATGTAAGCGAATTGTTGTCAGCGACAGTATCACTAGAATAGAAATCTATCTCGAGTCAAAATGAAGCAGTTTTACATTTTGATCGGCATCTTGAAAATTACAAAAAGTCGCAATCATGAAAAAAAATTTGCATTGGCCATCATCTCAAACATTGGCCATCATCTCAAACATTGGCCATCATCTCAAACATTGGCCATCATCTCAAACATTGGCCATCATCTCAAACATTACAGAAAGTCGACATTTTGAAAATTATTATTATAACCATATTGGCCATATTAAAAAAAAAAGTTGCACTCTTGGGCCGACCCAGAGTCTTTTTAACGTTTTCCTGGGCTTTTAAGCAATAGTTAAGAGACCAGATTTTCCAAGTTTCCGCATTTTTTTCTTTGTAGTGCACGTACCTCCTACGTTATGTGCAACATTTTACATTTCTACCATTACAGACAAGCTGGGTATATAATACAATAAATATAAGTGTTTAGGTAAAGTCGTGTGTCACACAGACGCGCCACTAATGCTGGAGTGCCGCCCCCCCCACAGGAAGCGGTTCGGTCGCGAGCTCCAGTTCGAGCGCCTCGGGTACACGTCGGTCGTCTCGCTCACTCGCGTGCTGTCCGACGTGGTGAGAGTGGAGCGGCCCGAGCCGACCGGCGACTGGTTGCTGGTGGACGCGCGCCGGCCCCGCTCCGCCGCGCTCCTCGGTCCGCGCCGCCACCTGCCCGCCTACACGCTGTCCACCGCTCGCGAGCCGATCAACGTGGACGACGCGCTGCCCGGCATCGAGTTTGTGAGTACACTACACGCAGGTAACGTGGCATTGTCGGGGCGAGGTGATAGTGTGTTGTCGCCAGGCGGTTTACTGTCAAGATGTGTGAGAGACGCCACGCCAATTGGGCTCGGTGTCTCGCCAAGCCCGCTCAGGAGAACCCTTTAGTAAAAAATATATAGTTTCGCTCTATTGCATTAAACTACTATAATATTCGTAGGTTTTCGCAAATAGTACAATATTACAGGGGGCACGAACCAATTGAATTTGGGCGTTTATGAGTCGGTGAGTTAGTGAGCCAGGACTCTTTTTATATATGTATATTGATTGATTGATGGGGTGTCTGTATGAGCATAATATTGATGGCAGGCTCGGATGTGTGTACAGGACGCGGCGGTGTTCCCAGCGGACTGTGTGCACTACGTGGACAGCGTGCCGGGTGCGTCGCTGGGCGACATCGTGTCCGGCAGCAAGGTGGAAGTGTGCGTGGGCGAGGTGTACTCGCCGAGCCACTTCTGGCTGCTGCGGCTCGGAGACTGTTACAACATCGCGATGGAGAACATTATGGATGAGATGACGTGAGTCATTCATTATCTACAACAAATACAGGCGCTTCGGGACGTGGCTCATCTCAACTATGTGTTCGATCGATCAACTGGGCATCAATATTCTCCTTGAACATTTTTTTCTTCCTTCTGCTTTTTCTGTTAATTGTCCTTGTCAACGGTAAATACTCAAACATTCATTGTCTTTATCATGAACATTTTTTATGTCTAAAAGTGATGTCTAATGGCCCCATAGTTAGTAACACAGGGTGATGCTGGTACTGTATATAGAGTGTATATAATATGTTATAGTTCGTACTACACCTCGAGCGAGGGCAAGGAGCGCACCCTGTCGCCGGGCGCGGTGCGCGTCGGTCACTACTGCAGCTCTGTGTTCGAGGGGGACTGGCATCGGTCGCTCATCGTCAAGGTCATCGACTGTGACACCGTCAAGGTACCGATACCGATCTGCTACTCTACTCATCACTATAACTTGCCGACTGGATTGTACCTTCTTGAAGTTGACGAAAGCGACGTACCTAGGTACTATTTTGTCGTAAAATAATTGATTATTTTGTAACGTTTCGCAAGTACAAAAATATAATGTATGAATTAGAATGCTATTTAATACTTGCCTTTAAAAATAACATGAAAATTGTAATACCTAAAGCAGGTTTAATAGGAATGTTTCTAATTGTGAAATAGATGAACAGAAAACATGTAAGCTAGGTAGCAGAAGTATGATGGTACACGTTGTATATTGTTTTATATTCAATAGTAGATACATAGTACATAGCAGTTCTTATACATGACACCAGTGCGTACTAGGGCTATAGCTACAGGTGTGGCAACATGGCTGTCAGCGAAACTTAGTACATAGTAGGTAGATACATAGTACATAGCAGTTCTTATCCATGACACCAGTGCGTACTAGGGCTATAGCTACAGGTGTGGCAACATGGCTGTCAGCGAAACTTAGTACATAGTAGGTAGATACATAGTACATAGCAGTTCTTATCCATGACACCAGTGCGTACTAGGGCTATAGCTACAGGTGTGGCAACATGGCTGTCAGCGAAACTTAGTACATAGTAGGTAGATACATAGTACATAGCAGTTCTTATCCATGACACCAGTGCGTACTAGGGCTATAGCTACAGGTGTGGCAACATGGCTGTCAGCGAAACTTAGTACATAGTAGGTAGATACATAGTACATAGCAGTTCTTATCCATGACACCAGTGCGTACTAGGGCTATAGCTACAGGTGTGGCAACATGGCTGTCAGCGAAACTTAGTACATAGTAGGTAGATACATAGTACATAGCAGTTCTTATCCATGACACCAGTGCGTACTAGGGCTATAGCTACAGGTGTGGCAACATGGCTGTCAGCGAAACTTAGTACATAGTAGGTAGATACATAGTACATAGCAGTTCTTATCCATGACACCAGTGCGTACTAGGGCTATAGCTACAGGTGTGGCAACATGGCTGTCAGCGAAACTTAGTACATAGTAGGTAGATACATAGTACATAGCAGTTCTTATCCATGACACCAGTGCGTACTAGGGCTATAGCTACAGGTGTGGCAACATGGCTGTCAGCGAAACTTCACGGTATCTCGTATTCTGTATCAAGTTTACTTTAACTAGGAGCCCAAATTACTTTTAGCCTCGAAATGTGTTTTTTTGAATCTCTTGCCTGTTCCCAAGTGTTTTAAATGTGAAAATTGTTGAGTAACGGTATAACACTGCCAGGTCCGTCACATCGACTACGGCACGGTGGAGCGCGTGCCCGTGTCCAAGTTGAAGCCACTCAAGAAGTGCTGGGCCGAGCTGCCCGCGCAGGCGATCCGGGCGAGACTGGCGGGCGTGCGTCCCTCGTGCGGCGGCCGGCGCTGGCCGCACGCTGCCGCCGCCCACTTCCTGCAGCTCATCGAGAACAAGCGGCTCGTGGGCGACGTGGTCGCCATCGACCCCGAGGTGAGCGCACGAGACCCGCATCACTCGCTCACCACGTCTACACTTTAAGTGCAGACATCGTGACGCGACCAACTCAGTTGTGGGCGTGGCCAATAAGGTGCACGCTCCATGAAACTTGCGAAGACAATACAATCGTGCCGATTTCATCGTGGGCGCAAAATTCAAAACTTGTTCAGGAGAATCATGATTTTGGCGAGATTGTTGACGTTTTCAAATAATATTTTTGGTTATTATTATTCAAGATAACATTTTCGATGTTTGACTCTTTTTTTGATTTTATCTAAAACAATAAAATCACATTCGGCTACACTTAAAAACTGATAAATTTACGTATTTTAGAAGTTTGTTGTATACTACTCAAATTTCACGATTTTTAGTTCCACATAAACATCGATCTAGATAATTAAAATGGACTCTGCATAAAATATTATAATAACATTTGACACCTCACAATTTTGTGATAGCGTTTGTATGTAGGTTTGCGCGTGATGGTACCTCTTACGTATGTATGGAGGTTTGCGCGTGATGGTGCCTCTTACGTATGTATGGAGGTTTGCGCGTGATGGTACCTCTTACGTATGTATGGAGGTTTGCGCGTGATGGTGCCTCTTACGTTTGTATGGAGGTTTGCGCGTGATGGTGCCTCTTACGTATGTATGTAGGTTTGCGCGTGATGGTACCTCTTACGTATGTATGGAGGTTTGCGCGTGATGGTGCCTCTTACGTATGTATGTAGGTTTGCGCGTGATGGTACCTCTTACGTATGTATGGAGGTTTGCGCGTGATGGTGCCTCTTACGTTTGTATGTAGGTTTGCGCGTGATGGTACCTCTTACGTATGTATGGAGGTTTGCGCGTGATGGTACCTCTTACGTATGTATGGAGGTTTGCGCGTGATGGTGCCTCTTACGTTTGTATGTAGGTTTGCGCGTGATGGTACCTCTTACGTATGTATGGAGGTTTGCGCGTGATGGTGCCTCTTACGTTTGTATGTAGGTTTGCGCGTGATGGTACCTCTTACGTATGTATGTAGGTTTGCGCGTGATGGTGCCTCTTACGTATGTATGGAGGTTTGCGCGTGATGGTGCCTCTTACGTTTGTATGGAGGTTTGCGCGTGATGGTACCTCTTACGTATTTATGTAGGTTTGCGCGTGATGGTGCCTCTTACGTATGTATGGAGGTTTGCGCGTGATGGTGCCTCTTACGTATGTATGGAGGTTTGCGCGTGATGGTGCCTCTTACGTTTGTATGTAGGTTTGCGCGTGATGGTACCTCTTACGTATGTATGGAGGTTTGCGCGTGGTGGTACCTCTTACGTATGTATGGAGGTTTGCGCGTGATGGTACCTCTTACGTATTTATGTAGGTTTGCGCGTGATGGTGCCTCTTACGTATGTATGGAGGTTTGCGCGTGATGGTGCCTCTTACGTATGTATGGAGGTTTGCGCGTGATGGTGCCTCTTACGTTTGTATGTAGGTTTGCGCGTGATGGTGCCTCTTACGTATGTATGGAGGTTTGCGCGTGATGGTACCTCTTACGTATGTATGGAGGTTTGCGCGTGATGGTACCTCTTACGTATGTATGGAGGTTTGCGCGTGATGGTACCTCTTACGTATGTATGGAGGTTTGCGCGTGATGGTACCTCTTACGTATGTATGGAGGTTTGCGCGTGATGGTACCTCTTACGTATGTATGGAGGTTTGCGCGTGATGGTACCTCTTACGTATGTATGGAGGTTTGCGCGTGATGGTGCCTCTTACGTATGTATGTAGGTTTGCGCGTGATGGTACCTCTTACGTATGTATGTAGGTTTGCGCGTGATGGTGCCTCTTACGTATGTATGGAGGTTTGCGCGTGATGGTGCCTCTTACGTTTGTATGTAGGTTTGCGCGTGATGGTACCTCTTACGTATGTATGTAGGTTTGCGCGTGATGGTGCCTCTTACGTATGTATGGAGGTTTGCGCGTGATTGTACCTCTTACGTATGTATGGAGGTTTGCGCGTGATGGTACCTTACGTATGTATGGAGGTTTGCGCGTGATGGTACCTCTTACGTATGTATGGAGGTTTGCGCGTGATGGTACCTCTTACGTATGTATGGAGGTTTGCGCGTGATGGTGCCTCTTACGTTTGTATGGAGGTTTGCGCGTGATGGTGCCTCTTACGTATGTATGGAGGTTTGCGCGTGATGGTGCCTCTTACGTTTGTATGGAGGTTTGCGCGTGATGGTGCCTCTTACGTATGTATGTAGGTTTGCGCGTGATGGTGCCTCTTACGTTTGTATGGAGGTTTGCGCGTGATGGTGCCTCTTACGTTTGTATGGAGGTTTGCGCGTGATGGTGCCTCTTACGTTTGTATGGAGGTTTGCGCGTGATGGTGCCTCTTACGTATGTATGGAGGTTTGCGCGTGATGGTGCCTCTTACGTATGTATGGAGGTTTGCGCGTGATGGTGCCTCTTACGTATGTATGTAGGTTTGCGCGTGATGGTGCCTCTTACGTATGTATGGAGGTTTGCGCGTGATGGTACCTCTTACGTATGTATGGAGGTTTGCGCGTGATGGTGCCTCTTACGTATGTATGGAGGTTTGCGCGTGATGGTGCCTCTTACGTATGTATGGAGGTTTGCGCGTGATGGTGCCTCTTACGTATGTATGTAGGTTTGCGCGTGATGGTGCCTCTTACGTATGTATGGAGGTTTGCGCGTGATGGTACCTCTTACGTTTGTATGGAGGTTTGCGCGTGATGGTACCTCTTACGTTTGTATGGAGGTTTTCGCGTGATGGTGCCTCTTACGTATGTATGGAGGTTTGCGCGTGATGGTACCTCTTACGTTTGTATGGAGGTTTGCGCGTGATGGTACCTCTTACGTTTGTATGGAGGTTTTCGCGTGATGGTGCCTCTTACGTTTGTATGGAGGTTTGCGCGTGATGGTGCCTCTTACGTTTGTATGGAGGTTTGCGCGTGATGGCGCCTCTTACGTATGTATTGAGGTTTGCGCGTGATGGTGCCTCTTACGTTTGTATGGAGGTTTGCGCGTGATGGTGCCTCTTACGTATGTATGGAGGTTTGCGCGTGATGGTGCCTCTTACGTTTGTATGGAGGTTTGCGCGTGATGGTGCCTCTTACGTATGTATGGAGGTTTGCGCGTGATGGTGCCTCTTACGTTTGTATGGAGGTTTGCGCGTGATGGTGTCTCTTACGTATGTATGGAGGTTTGCGCGTGATGGTGCCTCTTACGTTTGTATGGAGGTTTGCGCGTGATGGTGCCTCTTACGTTTGTATGGAGGTTTGCGCGTGATGGTGCCTCTTACGTTTGTATGGAGGTTTGCGCGTGATGGTGCCTCTTACGTTTGTATGGAGGTTTGCGCGTGATGGTGCCTCTTACGTTTGTATGGAGGTTTGCGCGTGATGGTGCCTCTTACGTTTGTATGGAGGTTTGCGCGTGATGGTGCCTCTTACGTTTGTATGGAGGTTTGCGCGTGATGGTGCCTCTTACGTTTGTATGGAGGTTTGCACGCGATGGTGCCTCTTACGTCGGTGAGCAAGAACTACAGTTTTACTCAGTAATGGAAGGCTATTGCGTCACAATAGTAGTTTCTAGAAACGGTTAAAACATTTTTAAATAAAATCGTTAATCGTACGCATAATGCAAATAATTCAGAAAGAAAAATGTAAAAAAGTACAAACAAAAAAGGCAAGTATATTTATCGATGTGAACAAACGGATAGCCGACCAGTTTCAGCAGATGAGGGTGCCTCCTGGACAAGTGAAGACGCTGACGCGACGACGTTGCGCCTCACACGTCGGGCTGTCTGAATCTGTTGAAACTGGTCGGCTATCCCGACCATAGTATTCATGAGTAATCGTTAAGTTTAATTTATTAAGTATTTATTATTTATTAGATATTGGCTAAAAAGAACTGACTATCCAGAGCCGTTCAACAGTAAAATAAAATGTATTATACAAAGTGTAACAGAAAGGTGTAACCATATTTGAAGAGCTTATTCAGTCAATGGTATAGAACTACTTTTACTATGGAGCCAAGCCTGAAATCTCAAAAAAAAAATCTGCCCTTCCATACATTTCGTCCGAGCGGCATTGCATTTTTCTATGAAACAGTAAACATTTTTTTCGAGATACAGGTTTTGCTCCATAGTAAAAGTTGTTCTATACCATTGATTGAATTAGCTTTTCAAATATGGTTACACCTTTCTGTTACACGTTGTATATGTGGTACACAAAGAAAGGTTGCAGGTTAGGCAACTTCCAGTAAATAAATAAATAAAAAAACACGAGTGCGGTAAAATTCATTTTACGAACAGTTTTGATGCATATAAAATACTAGCTTTTGCCCGCGGCTTCGCCCGCGTTGATTAAGTTTTTGTATAGATATGGGATAAATCGCTTTATGGGATAAAAAGTAGTCTTTGTCCTATTCCAGGTCTAGAACTACATTTGTGCAACGTTTCAGCTCAATAGATTCAGTAGTTACGGCGTGAAGAAGTAACAAACATCCACCCATACAAACTTTCGCATTTATAATATTAGTGGGAACTCTTTATGAGCACCTGCATTGAAAAATTATAAACTCAAACGCTGATACAGAACTGCTATCACGTTTGTCTTTTAAGCACAGAAGATACGTTTCGAAAATAGTGATCATTGAACCTTGTTCCTGGTCCCTGGCCGGGTCTCCGGTATGGGTTCGGGTGGTTGATTGGATTTCACCTTGTATAATATAAATTTTTACCTATAATTTTAATGTTATATATATTTAATTTTATAAATTCTTTAATTTTATTGTATTTTATTTTATATTGGACATTTTTTAATTTTAAATTGTTAGAATATGGACTGTAAAAAAACACTCGTTTTTATATTGGTCTGAAATAAAAAACATATTATATTATTATTATATATATATATATATTGCTACATAAATTTAATAAACCTTTAATTTAGTTCATGTATATTTATTATTTTATTACATATATTTTTATTAGATAAAACTTGACGTGTAAAAAGAGTATTATGTATACCTATTTTGCAAAATAAAACTGTACACGATGTGAGAGAGAAGAGGACCTCCTACACTTAGTCCTCGAGTGTAAAATCAACGAACAATGTAGGTTGGATTTCTTAAATGAAACTCGATGCTCTACTGGCGATTTTCTCTTCTTTCTCCATCAAATCTTAAGTTCAGGGTTCACAGTAGAATATAGTGATAGATTTGTAAATTTCATAATTGACTCACTGAACCTTAGATCTGAATATTATAAAAACACTCATAGTAGTAATTCTAACTGTTTTACACATCGTCCAACATTGTAATTATTTTTAAGCCGAATTAATCTTAAGATGTATGGCTTGTAAAATAAATAAGATTTAAAAAAAAAAAAAAAAAAAAAAAAAAAAAAAAAAAAAAAAAAAAAAAAAAAAAAACTGTTTGAAACTGTTGAAAAGAGAAAAGCTTCACGAGTAATAGAGATAGAGACATATGAAGGTCATTTATATTAGCGTGCGGATTTCTATAGAACCTAGCACTCCAGTCTGGGTATAAACTTGTACTTGACGAGACTTTTGTACCGTAATGGGTATCTATTACTGAGTAAATAAATGTGGTTGTTGTTGACCGTATAAACGTGATCGTGTATATAATGTATATTACGTGATCGTGTATATAATGGCCGTGTTGTCGGCAGGAGACGATCGTGGAGCTGTACCTGGTGGACACGTCCGGCTCGGACGACGTGTCGGTGAACGACGAGCTCGTGACGGCCGGGCACGCGGACGCACGCACAGACTCCGCGCTGCAGGTACGTGACGTCACGCGCTCCGCTCTCGACCTGCGCTCTCTGCTCTCCGCCATCTCCGACTTCACGCACACGCGCGACGACGTCTCCGACGTGTCCGAGTCCGCGTCCGAGGTGGTCGGCCGCGCGCCCGTGCGCATGCAGACGTGGGAGTGTGACGAGAGGGACGACAGTAGCGCCGTCTCCGACGACGTGCCGACCGTGGTGTCGGGCCGTGTCTCGCGGCTCATGGCGTTGAGGAGCCAGTTGAAGCACCGCGAGACACCGCCCCTCCCCCTCCCCCCCGGCAGGATCGCACGGCTGCTCGAGCTCCGAGACACGCTCCGCAGGAAAGAGAGGAGGAACAGCGACGACTCGGACACTGTGACGTCAGTGTGTACACTCAGCAGCAAGATGTTGCAGAAGCGACTCGCGCTTGATAAGAAACTACGTAATTAGGTATTGTGTAGACTGTTGTGTTGTGCGATAAACTCGACTCGTATTAGGTGAATTTCATTAAATAACATACGTTAAAATTTGTAATGATTGCAAGTTTTCCCGAAAAAGGCAAGCAAATGTTAATAAGTCTTTTAAAAGTAAAAAAAGCACATACAATTTTCATTTTATTTATTTCCCCTTATTATTTAGATAACGTTTTAATCATTGAAATTTCCGTCGCGAATATTTAATATACATTATGAAGTACCTATGTACAATATATTTAATATACGAAGTACCTGTGTACAATATATTTCTGATACCAGAATTGAACATTGCGAGTAGATTTCATTTCACACCGGTCTACAAGACGTCAACTCATTACCCGTTCCGCGGGATCACTCGGTTGGAACAGTTTGTGTTAAAGCTGCGACAGTTGGCGAGCTATACTATGTTAGAACTATACACCGGCCGCGTCAGTGATCGCCCGCGACGCTACAGGGGCGCGGGGCGGGCTCAAGTTGCATTGAGTGTGTGGCAGATGCTTCGGCTAACAGAAAGTGGCACGCGGCGTCAGCGCTATATATATATATATATATATATATATATATATATACAGGATGGAAAAAATGTAAGGGCCCTGGAGGGGAACTACCTTAAATCCTTTAGTTAGCTCATTTTACTGAAAGGAAACATTCCTTTATTTTTTAAAAGAAACAAAACTGCATTCAAAGATATTCTGCAATTCGCTTGTCTCACCCGGGAATCGAACCAACTAAAAATTTAAAAAATAAACTCTCGCTATTTTATTATACGAATCGGTAGGATTATTGTTCAGGATAAAATGTGTCTCATAAACATTTGGTCTTACACAAATCTGTTGTACGAGATACCCATGAAATTAAATATTTATTACAAATTCTTTATTAACAATACCTAGTACCGTTCACTTGTAACAAGTTAATGACACGTTATAATTTTCTTATCTCTCTTACATCCAAAGACATCGTATGAAGTACAAGCTTGCTAATGTTATTTATCTTAAGTACCTTGTTGAAGACTTCGATAAGAAATTCGTTAAATGGTAATAATAAATCTATGCACAGCACAATTCTTTCTTGCACTAGGCGTACTGACGAAAAGTTTGAAAAAGGAACGTATTTTTTTTGCAACGCGGAGCAACAAATTTGAAGTTCGAACGATAACTTTCAACATTTTTAAAATCGATAAAAGTATTCGTTCGAATTTCAAATTTTGTTTTGTTTTGCTTTCATTCCGTGCTGTCATTGTGTAATAATGGCGTATAATTTTTACTTTACAAGTGAACAGTACTAGGTATTGTTAATAAAGAACTTGTAATAAATATTCAATTTCATGGATATCTCGTACAACAGAATTCAACAGATGAGTGTAAGACTAAATGTTTATTAGACAAATTTTATCCTGAACAATAATCCTACCGATTTGTATAATAAAATAGCGAGGATTTTATTTTTTATTTTTAGTTGGTTCAGTTCCCGGTTGAGACAAGCAAATTTTAAAAGCAGTTTTTATTACTCGTATTTAAAAAAATAAAGGAATGTTTCCTTTCAGTAAAATGTGCTAACTAAAGGATTTAAGGTAGTTCCCATCCGGGGCCCTTAAATTTTTTCCACCCTGTATATATGTTACCGGCCAAAGTTGTAGGAAAATCTAGTTTGGCTAAGGCCAAAGTAGTTATGGGTTGTCATAGAAAAATAAATACAAATGTTATTTATGAAATGAGTAATCGATAAAAATACTCACAATAAAAAGATATTGTAATCGACACAATTGAGCACCTAAACACAATTGAAGTATATTTAATTAACAATACAATCGATAAAATATCGTTAACAATAATAATCGATTCTGCATAAAAATCGGTTGAATGTGCGATCGATTATTCACTTCCCATCTAAATTATTTTTAAATTGTCACCTGTCAGAGCTCATCGTTTACTTTAGTTGAACCTTTAACTAAATACATACATTGTACAGTGGAGACCGCATCAAGTTAGACACATTGGACATTCTTATATGTAGGGGCTAATGTTGTACTGCAAGTGTATAGCTTGATGTGGTGTGGTATCCACTGTACATCGTTATTGTATTTTGCTACGTGTTAGGGTTGCCATCTGTAAAATATATAAGCCAGGACAAGAAGCTTCAAAACTGTCCTTTTTACCTCGCAAATGGAATAAAATAATTATAAAATGACTAATATTTTTTTAATTTATAACTCGAAATACATAATAATAAAGCTTAAACTTTGTTAAAAATATAACTTAAAAATTAAACGAAATATATTTCTTACATCATCAATGACAGTCAATAAATAAAAACAAATCTTGTAACAAGTACCTAAACAAACATGCTCTCGCTCGCGCCGGGTGGAGAGTACAAATATGTTAAACACGGACAGTATGCTAAACTCCGCCCGGACCATAGATAAGAGTATAGATTATAGACCGGCCCGGACAGTACAGACCGGCCCGGACACTCTGGACGGATGGCTACCCTATGCATGTAGTATGTTTATAAACAAAAGAGTTGTTTATTCACGTAGTTATCAGCAGTTTGATGCGGTCATTTTTGTTGGTAGGTGTATAAATATTAAATAATTGTTATCATCGTTTACTGTTAGGTTATTGAAATCATAGTAGGTATATTTGTTTTATATTTTCGTTTCTTTACCATTCGACCTTTCTTCACTGCCTTCTATAACGTGTTAGTTGTAAAATAATAAACCAGCCATATTTACTCGTAACTAAAATCTGCATTCAAAAATAATATACAAACTGTATCCCACGCCATTGTACAACCACAGTGTAAATACATACACTGATCCAACGCCTTTGATGTAATGCCGACATCGCAGCGTCTAGACAGTGGCTATATTGCTAGGGTTGTCACAATTCTTAACAATAAAAATAAAACCCAATGGTGTATTTTTATTAAGTATCTTTCAATAAATATACAAATTCATACACATAACAGAAAAAGTACTTACATAACTAAGGTAAAAAAATATTATATTAAAATAACTTCTCATATATAAAAATACAAGTCAGCTCAAACGACTAAACCCAGGAACATCAAATTTTGACAGTAGGTTACGTTATGATGAAGACGCTCACTAAGGAAGGAATTTATGAAATTCACCCATTAAATAAAAATAAGGGGAGGGGATAAAATAAAATAGGGTTGCCCTTTTTTGTCGACTGCTTCACAGCCATTTTATTCCTAATAACCATGGACGAAATTAAACTCGTCCGTGATAATAACTAATGAGAAATTACGTATAGTATGTACATACATTATCTACAATTATTATAACCTGTCCTTCTCCAGTGGAAACTGGTGGAATCACAATTCCTTGTTAATTCTGGAGGACGACATGCAGTCTCGCACAACACAAGTTGTATGCACCATTTTTTTACTAATTTTATTGTTGCGAGTTGCGACACGTCACGCGGCAACCCTGAGAGACGGGACCCGGCGGTCTTGTTCGATATTTGTATGAAGTCTCGCCCCGCAATCCCCGCCCTGTCTAGGGGCCGTCGTTGGACAACTGTATGGATTTTTAAACTGTGGTACAACAGTGATGTATATATATTAGCGAATTAAGTCATTGTTCCTTTACCGGTAGAGCTCAATGTCATACTCTACGGTCGGGGAAATTGATTCCTGTGTGAGAACCTTGTCACAACTAAAAACTGTAAACAAAACGTTAAGCATTGAGGTGTCTTTACTATGACAAGGTTCCACAGTAAGTCACTACTCACATCACATCCCCGGCCGTATTACAGCTGAAATTACTTGTTTTACTTTAGTATATAATATGATGTCGATTCGGTGTAACACGATTAAACTTATTTGAGACAGGACTCTTAATTTAATCGTTCTGTCTTTTTTTCTCTGTATCGAAAAGACAAAGACAGGACGATGACAATAACATTAGTCCTGTCAAATAAGTTAAGTCGTGTTACATCGAATCGACACCAGTCAACTCTAGTGCACTAAATAGTTTACCATATCGTAACTTTAGTGCGCTGAATTACCTTGTAAATATTTAATTTTGTTTGCGTAATAATTTGATCTCTGTATAAAAGGACATAAAAATCGATATTTTGATCGACATCAGGGTTATATACTTTGTAAATGCTGTGTTGTTTTATAAAAATATATATTTTTTAATCAGCTTCTCGTATCAAGTGGAATTTACCAACGTTTTTCTCGTGAAAATATCCTCGTCATCCGATACTTTTACCAGAAAAACGCGTCACCTATATATAACCTTCGATGCCTGTAGTAGTCCACCCGACCACGTGTCAACTTGTTACGTTAACGTCCTGTACTGTGTCATGACCTCGGGTTGAATATTACAGACATCGGAGCCGCACCTCCTGCCGACCTTCTGCGCGATCGAGGACGGAGACACGCCCAATTACAGCGAGATCTGTCACTACCTGCGGCTCGGCATCTCGCTGCAGTACGTGCCCGAGTACACGCGACACGTGGCGCCCCGCGACCCGCCCGCGCCCCTCGAGCCGCTGTGGCGCCGACAGCGACGCACCTCCGTGCACATCACGCTCAGCGACGACGACGACGACGACGACGACGACGAGGAACCTCCGAGCGCGCCGCCCGCCCTCCTCAACAGGGTCCCGCTGATGTGCGTGTCCAGTCTACCGGTAGAGGAGCCGCCGCCCGTCCAGTGCAACGTGAGCTACCCCCCGCACGTCTACTTCCAACCGCAACCTGTGTACCACCCGCAGTGCGTGTACTACCAGCCGCAGTACACGAGCCGCCTGCCGGTGCTGCCCCCCCTCCGCGCGCCCCACGAGCACAGCTTCCTGCACCCCGTGGTGGAGGACACGGTGGGTATCCCGCGGTTCGACTGCGTCGTGTACCGCAAGCTGACGCAGGTGGACGCGCTCGTCGCCGAGCGGCACATTACGGAGACGGTGGCACGGTGCGAGCAGGAGAGCGCAGGGTCTGACGTGGTGCGCGTGCGCCGGCTCGACGTGGACATTTTCCGCAGGCTGATGTTGGTGGACGGCGAGACGGCGCACCGACACATGCTGACCGCCATCGAGCGCGCCCTCGCCGCCGCCCGCCCCGCCCTCAACCCGCACGCGGCGGAGTTCCGCTCGGTGACGTCGTCTGTCGGCGGCGAGGACTCGCTGCCGGCGAGTGTGCGCCAGTTCTTCGACGCGGCGGTGAGCCCCGCGCCGCCGCCGGGGTTCGAGCTAGACTAAAGTACTACCTCGATAACGACAGTATTGCTTCATTAACATAAAGTGCTGTGAGTTAACGTTAAACGTTGCCTTAAAATAAAATTGGTTAGATTTTTGATACAGCATTTACAAAGTATAGCTTTAATTAGTTATTTTTTAAGAACCGTTCAGCTTCTTCTACTACACAACTGGTACAACTATGTCCGGTCTCACACAACTGGTACAACTATGTCCGGTCTCACACAACTGGTACAACTATGTCCGGTCTCACACAACTGGTACAACTATGTCCGGTCTCACACAACTGGTACAACTATGTCCGGTCTCACACAACTGGTACAACTATGTCCGGTCTCACACAACTGGTACAACTATGTCCGGTCTCACACAACTGGTACAACTATGTCCGGTCTCACACAACTATGTCCGGTCTCACACAATAGCTTCTAAGTTAGTTAAGTAAAGGTGTACTTTATCTCGACGCGCGCTATGATTGTTCCACACATCGGTTGTGTCTCGGTACACACAACTTATATTCATATGACACGAACGCGAGGTTCAACCGTGTTAAGGTGACAGTCACCGCGCACCGCAGGCGACACTTGGTTTATATGTTTTTCATTATTTTGATTAAACACCGTATAAAGCACTCCATAAGTGTCATATTTTAGTGCCAAAACAAATAAAAGTGACCTTGATTTTTTGATAATCTGTGACACGTAGGGCGTACTTTACGGCTACAAGCGAACTATAGATACCGTGCACGTCATATAAATAAGGTAATGAAGCTGCTGACAGTTCATCCTTTAGTTACTATAATTTCCTTCATCCCCGCGTCGAGGTTGTATTGATTGATTGATATAATTGATTGACTTATTTTGTTGTTTTGAGAATCTCTCACTATTGTATTGACGCATTAAAAAAGTTTATTGTTTTTGACTTCCATTTTAGTGAGTAAGTTGTTATATTTGTAAGAGCATTATAATAATAATGTTAAAATAAAACGCGCAAGTGTACATGCGCGGTGCTCAGGGTACTTGTTTTTGTTTTGGTATGTAAGTACATACATACATATACGCATTTATAAATATTTAGGCGAGCATACTTTGTACAGTATTTAGTCGTTGTGCGTATGGCGCTCTATCGTTGCGATCAGACGCGCGGCAGGCCGGGCAGCGGACTGCCGAGTGTCGGAGATAAGGTGCCATATGATGTATTGTGAGAACATACATACTTGATCGAGTGATATGTTGATGGTCTGAAATCAAAATTTTATTAAATTAGCTGATTCTAAAAAATAAACCGTAATTCATAATTTGACGAAGTTTTATTGTAGCATAACCATTTATTTACATAATATATATATATATATATATATATATATTTACATAATATAAACATAGTCAGTCTATTACCGTCAAATTGTAATAATATCAATTAACAAAAATAATAAGCAGCTCAGTTAGGTACCTTTATTTAAATAAATATTCTCAATCCTAGATTACTTGCCGCACCTAAGCACTGTATGCGCCGAAACGGAACGTTCTCTCGGAAGTCGCATCGTCATGGCTAGCTCCGCCGCCATCTTGTACCGGGCAACACACTTCACCTATCAGCTTTAGCGTCAACATCTATTTTGCCTTATATTCTTAAAAACCATCTAAATTAACTGTAAAACTAAATATTATACGATCTAAAAGGATCAAGTGGTTTTAATTATAAAATAATAAAACTACCAAATGTACCGCGAGTACATAAAGTGGCGACCGTGACGTGACACATTTGTCCAAATATTCTATACCACGCGCCTGATCATCAGCCGGTCAGCCATAGCACCGCAGTAGTCAGGTCCAGCAGTGAAACCTTCAAATCTACGCGCCTGAGCATCGACCGGTCAGCACCCAGCACCGCAGCCACGCGTCAGCCAGGTCAAGCCTACGTGTATCGGGAGGTCACCATCAACAACACTAAAGCCAGCTTCGAACAATCAAGAAGAGTTCGAGCCCATTCGAGCCACGCCGGTCAGCGCACTTCGCACCGCAGCCAGGCCACAAAGCTAAGTGCCCTTCCTTTCTACAATCCTACCTAATAACCTCGTTCTTTCCTGATTATTTAGCTAGTATTCAATCTTGTGCAAAGTGCAGCGTCTGATTTAGCCTATATTTTGCAAGTACACGTATACAAAAACGTATAAGTACCTACGTCATCAATTTGTGCTTTGCTATTTCTTTGCTATTGCACCATTTTTACGCTAGCATTAGCAATATTTCAAGAAAATACCAAGCTAAACAAGAATAATAAGCAGCAATTTGTGAAGTGTGGTCAAATATTGGCCTACCGGAGCTGAAATTATTAAATATCTATACTTTCTATCAGCTACGTGATATCATTCAGCCAGCGCTAGTACCAAGCTATAACCATCATTCACTTTAATCCGAAAAATAAATCTAAAATTAGCACAAACACTCATTCCATTTTGTATTGCATTGTTTCATGCGCCTAGCTCCATGCTATAGCCTTTTGCGCATTTACTATTCGCTTCACAGCCACTTTAATACCAAATTATTTTTATTGATATCTCAAATAGATTTGCCGAACATTTCCAGGGTCGATCGATCAGCTGAGACGTTTCGCACGAGCTTCACTCTGGTGCGCTGTCCCTCGTCCGTCTGAGGACCGGTTATGTGCAGCTAGCTACCCGCTACCGCCACCGTCGCTTCCCATACGGTACCCATAACAAAGGAGGAGCGTAAGCAATCATATTATAGTATTTTAACAAAGACCTTATTATCTAACCGAATTCCTTAGCAATGTCTGAGCTAAAAGAGCTCCAAGTTAAACGCAGCTCCATTAAGGGCCGTTTAACCAAATTTAAAAATAATTTTGACCTAAAAATGAGTATTGAATGCTTGAGCTCAATACAGTTATCTTCATTAAAAATTAATTTGGCTAAATTACAAAACATGTCTTTGGAATTCGATGCTTTGCAGTCTCAGATAGAGGTTCTAAATAGCAGTGCTCTAACAAGCGAATTAAACGAGCGCGACATTATTGAGCAGGATTTTGTGCTTTGCATTGCGTCCGCACAGGAGATTATCAATAAATTTGATCAAGATACACAAACTCAAGAATCTCCCAATAATTCATGTGCCGCTCACAGAATGTTGATTGTCAGCTTCCGCAAATACAAATAAGTCGATTTGATGGTTCGTATGCTCATTGGCTTGGGTTTAGAGACATGTTTGTTTCGCTCATACACAATAACAAGCGCATTAAGCCTATTCACAAGTATAACTACCTTCTTTCATACCTAGTGGGGGATGCTGCCGAAGTTGTCAGCAATTTAGAACTTTCAGATGCGAATTACGAGACGGCGTGGAAAATGCTTTGTGATCGTTACGATAACAAACGCCAATTAATCAACAATCACTTGAATTGTTTATTCCACATCGAACCGATAACTCGCGAGTCCGAAAGGTCCCTCCGATTCTTAGTAGATTACGTAGGTAAACACTTGAGGTCTCTTGCTAGCCTAGGTCAGCCAACCGATAAATGGGACACCCTTATTATACACATGGTGTCCTCAAAACTAGATAGCCATACAAATGAAAGGTGGGAAGAAAAACGTAAGCAATTTAGTGAAATACCTACTTTATCAGATTTTAACCAATTTTTAAATGATCGTGCCGACGTTTTAGAAACCGTCAATAACAATAAAGCCGATAAACAGAGGCGCAATTCTACCTTAAATTCCGAAGGTCATAAACACAACCATAAACAAGAAAAATGGAATTCTTTCCATTCGCAATCACAGTCCCAAGTTAAAACCTCTGCCACCGCTCGTAGTTGCGTTATTTGCAAAGGTCAGCATAATATTTATGATTGTGCTATACTTCTGTCAATGTCCATAGATCAACGCATAGCTGAAGTAAACAAATTAAAGTTGTGCTTCAATTGTTTACGCACAGGGCACAATAACTTCCGGTGCCATTTGGGACCTTGTCGTGTGTGCAAAAAGCGTCATAATACCTTGTTGCATAAAAATGCTCCCATTCAGCCACCACCTAGCGATGCAGCGGTTGCAAATTTTTGTAGTGATTCAAACAATCAGGTTTATCTGTCAACAGCCTTGATAAACGTATTCAATCCTGAATCTAAACAAAACATTACTGTAAAGGCTCTTTTAGACTGTGGTTCAGAAACCAGTTTTTTAACGAAATCCGTTCAGGAAAAGCTGGGCTTAGGTTCGATTCCTACCGACATAAAAATAGTAGGAATTGGTAATTCAGAAAGTAATCAAGTTCGTGAACGTTGCATTGTTCAATTAGCCTCATTACACAGCAAATTTAATGTAACTTTATCATGTTCTGTTTTGCCCGAAATTACAGGAAACATTCCAAAAACCTTCGTAGGATTGCACAATTTCAATCTTCCGTCAGGTATTCAATTAGCCGATCCAAGTTTTAATGAATCTGCCCCTATCGACGTTTTAATCGGCGCCGATCTATTTTGGGAGATCATCGGCAGCGAACAGCAATCATTAGGCGCAAATAAACCAGTTTTGCGTAGGATAGTGTCCGGCCCTATGTCAATTAACTCTGAACCTATTCATAATAAAAACATACAATGTAATTTTGCTAGAAATGAATGCACAGATTTAGATAACAGTCTCGATACACAGTTATCACGATTTTGGAACTTAGATGAAATACCACAGAGGTCATTATTGAATGACAGCGAGCAGGCATGTGAAAAACATTTTTTGACTCACACTACTCGCCTAGATGATGGTAAATTCTGCATCAAGTTGCCGTTGAAAGAGTCACCTGATTGTTTGGGCGAGTCCTATCATATTGCCAAACAAAGATTTTTAACCAAATCTTAGTTTGAGTGACTCAACTAATACACTAGGTTTAGGCTGGGATCCAAATACAGACAAATTAAACTTCAAAATAAAAATCCCAGACAAAAAAAATCACAATATTACGAAAAGATCAATTTTGTCTGCTTCACTAAAAATTTTTGATCCCTTAGGGCTCCTAAGTCCCTGTACAGTTGTGTCAAAAATGCTTATCCAAAAATTATGGATTCAAAAGTTGGGATGGGATGAGACTGTACCTATTGATATACAAAGGGATTGGGAGCGGATACAAACTAATTATCCACATCTTTTATCAATCGATATTTCTAGGCGAGCACTGTGTGACTCACCCAAGTATATTGAACTGCATTCCTTTAGCGACAGTTCAATGCTAGCTTATGGAGCTTGTGTTTATCTTCGCTCCATCGATAACAATGGGCAAGTAACAGTTAAGTTACTTTGTGCTAAATCTAAGGTATCACCCATAACGCCCGTTACGATTCCTCGTCTTGAACTGACAGGAGCGTTATTAGCCGCACGTCTTTGTAAGGCTGTCACCGAGTCTTTGCGTCTATCAGTTCAGAGGTCAATCCATTGGTGCGACTCCACAGTTGTTTTAGGATGGTTAAAGAGCAGTCCCACCACCTTTAAGGCTTTCGTAGCTAACAGGGTTGCTGAAATATGTGAAACCACTCAGAGTAGCTCGTGGAGACATGTACCTACCAAATTAAATCCCGCAGATTTAATTTCTCGGGGAACTGATGCAAAAACGTTGCAAAATTCTGACATTTGGTGGACAGGGCCTACGTTTTTATCAAAAGACGAATCTGAATGGCCGGCTAATAATTGCGATATGTATTTACATGAACTACCAGAAATTAAAGCTAATCCGGTAAATTGTACGGAACCAATAATAAATTTTGAAAATTATTCTAAACTTACTAAACTAAAGCGAACGTTTGCCTATGTTTTGCGGTTTATACAGAATTCAAAGAAGCTATCTCCTAGACCACGCAAACGTATAACTGCTAATGACCTACACACTTCGTTGTCGGTAGAAGAATTAAACAATTCATACTTACAACTAATTAAATTAAGTCAAAGGGAATCATTTGCAAAAGAACATGAACAACTTTTAAAAAACAAAAAATTAAACAGCAAATGCAATATTCTTTCATTGAACCCGTTTTTAGATAAACAAAATATCATGAGAGTTGGAGGTCGATTAGGCTCGTCGGATTACGATTATAGTAAAAAGCACCCTATTCTAATTGATTCTAAGCATCATCTTACAAAACTAATTTTTAGACATGAGCATATACATAACATGCATGCAGGACCTCAGCTATTATTATATACCGTTAGGGAAACTTTATGGCCTGTAGCTGGAAGAAAGCTCGCAAGACAAACTGTCAAAGCTTGTTTCAGATGCAGACGTTTTCAAGGTCGAACCTTGATTCCCATGATGGGCAACTTACCACCTGTAAGAACCCAAGCAGCATTTCCCTTTCAATCAGTAGGTATTGATATGGCTGGGCCATTTTCCATTCTAAATAAAAAGGGTCGTGGGGCAAAAACCTCCAAGTGCTATTTATGCCTTTTTATCTGTATGCGCTACAAATGTGTTCATCTCGAAGCGGTAAGCGATCTATCAAAAGATGCTTATATTGCAACATTCAAGCGATTCATTGCTCGTAGAGGGAAGCCTATTGAGTGCTTTAGTGACAACGGTGGATGCTTCACCGCTGCCGCTAAAGAAATAATAAACTTTTTTAAAGCTAATTCTGGACCTCTATCTGACTATGCTGCTAGCGAACAGATCAAATTTCACTTCATTCCCGTTTACGCTCCAAGTTTCGCGGGACTATGGGAAGCCGGTGTCAAATCCGCCAAATATCACATTAAAAGAGTAATGGGCAATACAAATTTAACGTTCGAAGAATTATCCACTCTCTTTGCGCAGGTTGAGGCTATTCTGAATAGTCGCCCACTATGCCCCATGTCTTCCCATCCTACAGATTACCAATCTCTTTCCCCAGGGCACTTCCTTATTGGCCGGCCGCTCACCTCACTGCCGACGCCTGCTCTGGAAGGTGCGAATCCGAAATCACTCATATAACGCCATGAGAGGCTTGAACAAATTCGTCAACATTTTTGGAGTCGTTGGCAAAAGGAGTATATAAGCGAGCTTCAACAACGAACAAAATGGAAAACAAACCAAACTTCTCTTCGCATTGGTGACCTTGTCCTTCTTCAAGATCCGCAAGTTTCATGTCTTAACTGGAGAACCGGTCGTGTAGCCCGTCTTTATCCTGGCCCCGACGGAATAGCACGAGTCGCTGATGTAGACACCATCAGAGGATGCGTTAGGAGGCCATTCTCTCGTCTATGTCCACTTCCAACACCAGAAGAACAGGAGTCTTGAAGACTACGCTTCAAGGGGGGAGCTTCATGTATGCGCCGAAACGGAACGTTCTCTCGGAAGTCGCATCGTCATGGCTAGCTCCGCCGCCATCTTGTACCGGGCAACACACTTCACCTATCAGCTTTAGCGTCAACATCTATTTTGCCTTATATTCTTAAAAACCATCTAAATTAACTGTAAAACTAAATATTATACGATCTAAAAGGATCAAGTGGTTTTAATTATAAAATAATAAAACTACCAAATGTACCGCGAGTACATAAAGTGGCGACCACTATATAATATTTAGTTTTACAGTTAATTTAGATGGTTTTTAAGAATATAAGGCAAAATAGATGTTGACGCTAAAGCTGATAGGTGAAGTGAAAACGAAATGTCCAGCTTACCTTATTCCCTCATCTCCAGGTAATTAAAAAAATGATAAGACATCCGAAAAAGGCACAATGCCGTACAGTAGCCATAATATTCGTATTTCCGGGAGAACATAAATACACACAAGTACGTTTGGCGTGCACGACAGGCACGGAATGACGACGCGTAGCAGCCCACTGGCGGGAAATCACTCTGGTTATGCCTAATTATTATTACCAATCGCGGCAGCTACGCTCGAGTGACGGGGCCCTGCTATAGTGACAATATTATATACCACGTATGACGACCGTTGATGTAACTATAGTGACAATATTATATACCACGTATGACGACCGTTGATGTAACTATAGTGACAATATTATATACCACGTATGACGACCGTTGATGTAACTATAGTGACAATATTATATACCACGTATGACGACCGTTGATGTAACTATAGTGACAATATTATATACCACGTATGACGACCGTTGATGTAACTATAGTGACAATATTATATACCACGTATGACGACCGTTGATGTAACTATAGTGACAATATTATATACCACGTATGACGACCGTTGATGTAACTATAGTGACAATATTATATACCACGTATGACGACCGTTGATGTAACTATAGTGACAATATTATATACCACGTATGACGACCGTTGATGTAACTATAGTGACAATATTATATACCACGTATGACGACCGTTGATGTAACTATAGTGACAATATTATATACCACGTATGACGACCGTTGATGTAACTATAGTGACAATATTATATACCACGTATGACGACTTTAATCAAATACTTATTTCTTTATTTGACAAACATGCACCAAATAAAATAATTAAAGTTAAGCATCTATCAGCTCCATGGCTCACATAGCTCACGAGATGCTATGGCGTCGCGAGACAAGGCCAAGCGTAATTATAAAAAATAAAAAAGAGAGCAATCCTTTTTATTACTTCAAAGGCTGTGGATGATGACAAAATTTGTTCTCAAATGCTGTATCTTATACTGGGTGAGCTTTTACCTGTCCTAGCTGACGTCATCAACTGCTCCCTTGTCACCAGCTCATTCCCCACAGCCTGGAAAAATGCACATGTCATCCCTCTTCCAAAGACTACAAACCCTTCATCATTTTCTGAGTATGGTCCAATTTCCATTCTTCCTATCCTTTGTAAAATTCTTGAGTCGTTAGTGCACAACCAACTTTAGCATTTCCTATCTAAAAATAGTTTACTCAATCACTTTCAATCCGGATTTCGCCCAGGGCATAGCACCATCACGGCACTCCTGAAAGTATCCGATGATATAAGAACTAAACTGAAGAATCGACCCTTATGTACTACAACAATGATAACTTTATCATCATCGTCTATCTAGCACATGATGCAGAGTTACCAAATGATGTACATTACAACAACAGGATCAATTACAGATACTGATATACTGGTACAACTGTCGCAACACCACGATATTAAGAGCTCGGGCTTGTGGCGCCGATAGTAGAGATACTTCTGAGCTAATAAATATACGAAAACTACCGAATGAAATACTGAAAATTCCGAAAATTATTTTTATCGTAGATCTCCGAACATTTTTTTTTGTATTTCATGAATTCTGTAAAAAACTAGAGACCTTGCCTCGCTCCGCTCCGCTTTGCTCGGCTTCTTATTTTATCTTACATGTGAACCTAACACGCTTCTTCTGTCGTCGCACATAATTTTGACTTCTGGTTCATAGTTTTGTTTATGACTATGTTTTTCGGTAAGTTCTTTCGGAAGTTCATTAATTTATTCGGAGGTTAATTATTTAAACCAGGTGTTCGTCAGAAATTTTAGTTTGCTATGTTTAATATATTTTGTCGGTAAATGTTATACAGTTAAATTAGTATATTTTTCGATAACTAATTTTGCCGCTGCTCACATAGTATACCAGTGTGCAGCAGTTCGCTGGGATTTAATTTGTTTTTCGGAGGCTTTATTATTATCCTTATTAAAATACGTCTATGTAAGTAAATTTAACACTGTAGTACAATTGTCAGTATATTTTGGGAGGGTTTTCAGCCCCCTGTCCCTCCCCTGGATTCGCTACTGCAATTCTACGTTATAATTTTTGTGACTAGAAAGACACAAATTCCCAGGGTCTCCCGGCCGCTCATATTGTGTCAAACTATAACCATACAAGGGTCAAACCCCCGACACTCGATACAAGCGACCCGATTCAGTTCCCCACTAGTAGTACACTGACAGTGTTGTTAGTGTAGTGAGCTCTCAGTCGGAGACGGCACTCCAGATGGCGTCGAGCGTCTGAGACCGCGGCGGACGCTTCAACTTGTGTCGTGAGGTGACGCGCGGCACGCAGCTCGCTCGCGGGAACGAGTCCACTCGCGAGTGACCACCGAGCCCGTCGTACTCGAGCTCGGGGTCGGCGCGCGCGCCCCCCTCCCGCCGCAGCAACTCCCCCTTGTTGCGGCGCTGCAGGATGCTGTACCGGTGGCTCGTCGGTGGCTGCTCGCAGCTCGCTCTCGTGCTCGATGTAGCAGAGTTCAGTAGCGCGATCTCTGATGGCTAGAACGAAATTGTCAATTTTATTTTCAGAAGTAAGACTACCTCATTACTACACGATACATTTCTTCTGACGTCAATAAATTAAGAGCCGTTTAGTAGGCGGATTGTAAAAAAACTCGCCTATTTCTAATTAATCAAATAAAACACTTTAATCAAATTCAAAATTTGCCCAATATTTATTCTACAAAACCTTACGACTTGTTCACAGCTCGAGCTCGATTTAACATTAGGTGTTTAAGGCCGGCAACGGGCCAGTCAAGTTAAGCTGCAGGTGGCTCCAATGCCGGTGCAAAAGTGTAGCGCACACAATGATCTTGATCCTTTTGACGTGTTGTTTATTTTTAGTTTTGTTATTGCCATACCTACTCGAAATTTTATCCTATACTATCAGTGATTGTTTTAGTTGTATTTTTCTGTAAAATTAGTAAAATATTTAAAAATATGAAATTGAAATAATTATATTTATGTATGAAATATGTATACGTAATATAGTTACACTAATTACAGGTCAGATTTAATGTAAAATAATAGAAAACTAAAAACAATTTTGACTAATTATAATAAAGGCAAATACAATAACAAATATATAAGTTTGACTAACTTTGACTTAACAATATTATATACTTGAAAAATTAAAATGTGGGAATAAATAATAAAAGTGAGGCAATTAATAAAACAAAATAAAAAGTTGTAAAAATAAGAGTTGAAATAAATATAAATACGTTAAATAAATAAATAAATGTAATGCCTAACTCCGCCCATTCGATTATTCTTGCTTTATTCAGGCAAAAAAGTTAGAGATCATTTCCAACAAATAATGCCTATCAACTAGGAGTCGAAAATTATACATTTTTTTCATGTAAAATACGTCCATATTTTAAAAATTACAAAATAAAAATGGTTTTCTTTCCACTTAAGACCTTTTAGTTCTGAGATTATGGGAATTCTGGGCATGTCTATTTTTTATAAATGATCAATTTATCATTAATCACAAAAATAACAAATAAGTGCCGAGAGAAGAATCATTATTTTTGAATAATTTGTTTTTCGTTACCAGTCTGAAAGTTTGACAAATATCTTAAGAACCTTCGTAACTCGGAAACCATTTATTTTCGACCCCTAGTTGATAGTTAACTCCTTTCATTTCAGAGCACCTGTACATATATTCAAACTACTGCCGACCAGATTATCGTAAGCAACGACAAAGACGCAGAACATATTTTCGACTCCCTCGCATCTGACTGTAGTCGCTTCAATAAATATCAGTCTTCGAGTGAAGTTTTAGATCTTTAAACGATTTTTCTACGATATGTAAAATAAATCAAGAGACGAAATCCAGTAGTTCAATACATCAGTCTACTACATTTGTTTGTTACAATTTACGCTTGTTATTACGACTAAATGGGGTTTCTAAATTCTTGGGCAGTGTTTAGCAATGATCGCATCATTTCATTTTTTTCAATATATTAATTTTTCCTTTGGCAATATATTCGAACATTTCCGAAAACAGAGCCTCAAAATTATGCGTCAGAGCGAAAATTGAAGAAAACTGTTTTCATAACCTGAATATCTCTGTAATTTCCTTAATTTAGATCAGAATTCTAAATAATAGTTTCATAATAACAATAATGTAATTTGTGGTGGTTAAAAGATTTTCATACAAAACTTTTACCGATTCTGAGAATTAGGCCGTTAAAAATGCTTACTTTGCGAAAATTTTGCTGTAGCGCTCTTAATACCTATGTATTGTGCAAAGTTTCCATTGGTTTCTCAAAATTAGGGTTTTAAAATTTACGACTTTTTAGTTTAGATTAATTTAAAAAAAGGCGGATTATTTTACAATCCGCCTGCTAAACATCACAACTATTTTAGTCCGAACAACTTTACTGAGTCGCCCGAATCAGTAAGTTGAAGTAGGAGTGGGCGCCATATTTGTCACCGACATTGTGGTTGTTGGGGCTGAATGGCATTGGAAAGGAGACCGTGTACACGTACAGCAAAGCGTAGCGTAGGCCAACCTCGTACCTGAAGGATGTTGCGGGTAGCGGCTGGATGAGGATGACGCAGGACCGCTACTATTGTAATATTGGAGAGACCTATGTCCAGCAGTGGACGAACACA
Organism: Ypsolopha sequella; assembly: GCA_934047225.1. Taxonomy (NCBI): domain Eukaryota; kingdom Metazoa; phylum Arthropoda; class Insecta; order Lepidoptera; family Ypsolophidae; genus Ypsolopha; species Ypsolopha sequella. The sequence goes on along the minus strand of OW204002.1, from coordinate 534,573 downwards.
GGCAGATGGATGGATGGATCCGTCCGCGCACATCGACAATCAGACATCCCCGGCCCACCCCCTCGAAAATATTTTGAAAGAGGGATACCATGAAAACCGATCGGCCACCAGCAACATGAAAATGGATACCTGTCTGTGTAAAAGAAAAAAACAGCCAAGTGCGAGTCAGAGTCGCGTACCTGGGGTTCCGTATTGTAGATGATAAAAATTTAGTCATTTTTAGGGTTCCGTACCTCAAAGGTACAAAAGGAACCTTATGGTGAGACTCCGTTGTCCGTCCGTCCGTATGTCACAGCCTCATAACTTTAGCACCGTTAAAGATAAATACATGAAATTTGGCACAAATATAGCATTAATTTGCCCACATATTAAGGTGTAAAAAATATATGAAAAATTTGAAATTGTTCAAAATATTTACAAAACTAAAGTGAGAAAAATGAAAATATTAGCCTAAAAATAAAATATGGATACCAAATTGTAGGTATTAAAAAGTTGATTCTAAAATCTATATGCTTTTAATATATATAATCACACTGGTTTCGAGAAATCTTTAAAAAACCCCAAAAATATGTATGTCCCCCCCCCCCTTATCTCCAAAACTGGTAGACCGAAAAGTATGAAAAAAATGACAATTATAGATCATAACTGGCCAATTACAGGAAAACTATATAGATTAAAAAAAATCAACACTAATGAGAAGTACTGTGTTATGAGGCTGTGACATACGGACGGACGGATGGACAACGGAGTCTCACCATAAGGTTCCTTTTGTACCTTTTAGGTACTACGGAACCCTAAAAACGAAAAAACATTCAGAGCCATGTTCAATAAAGGGAAAGTCAGTAGTGAACAGAGCAGTGTTAGTGTAGTGACCAGAGCAGTGTTAGTGTAGTGAACAGAGAAGTGTAAGTGAACAGAGAAGTGTGAGTGTAGTGAACAGAGAAGTGTAAGTGAACTGAGAAGTGTGAGTGTAGTGAACAGAGAAGTGTGAGTGTAGTGAACAGAGAAGTGTAAGTGAACAAAGCAGCGCGAGTGTAGTGAACAGAGAAGTGTTAGTGTAGTGACCAGAGCAGTGTGAGTGTAGTGAACAGAGAAGTGTAAGTGAACTGAGAAGTGTTAGTGTAGTGACCAGAGCAGTGTTAGTGTAGTGAACAGAGAAGTGTAAGTGAACAGAGAAGTGTGAGTGTAGTGACCAGAGCAGTGTTAGTGAACTGAGAAGTGTTAGTGTAGTGACCAGAGCAGTGTTAGTGTAGTGAACAGAGAAGTGTAAGTGAACAGAGAAGTGTTAGTGTAGTGAACAGAGAAGTGTAAGTGAACAGAGAAGTGTGAGTGTAGTGAACAGAGAAGTGTAAGTGAACAGAGAAGTGTAAGTGAACAGAGAAGTGTGAGTGTAGTGAACAGAGAAGTGTAAGTGAACTGAGAAGTGTTAGTGTAGTGACCAGAGCAGTGTTAGTGTAGTGAACAGAGAAGTGTAGGTGAACAGAGAAGTGTGAGTAGTGAACAGAGAAGTGTAAGTGAACAGAGAAGTGTGAGTGTAGTGAACAGAGAAGTGTAGGTGAACAGAGAAGTGTGAGTAGTGAACAGAGAAGTGTAAGTGAACAGAGAAGTGTGAGTAGTGAACAGAGAAGTGTAAGTGAACAGAGAAGTGTGAGTGTAGTGAACAGAGAAGTGTAAGTGAACAGAGAAGTGTGAGTGTAGTGAACAGAGAAGTGTAAGTGAACAGAGAAGTGTGAGTGTAGTGAACAGAGAAGTGTAAGTGAACAGAGAAGTGTGAGTGTAGTGAACAGAGAAGTGTAAGTGACCAGAGCAGTGTTAGTGTAGTGAACAGAGAAGTGTAAGTGAACAGAGAAGTGTGAGTGTAGTGAACAGCGCAGTGCATCACCTTGAGGTGTGTGGCGGGCACGGCGCCCGCTCGTCGCTGCAGGGCGGAGAGCGCGAGGGAACTCTGCTTGAGCTCGAGGTAGGGCGAGTCAGCGCTCTCGATGCGTCGCACCAGGCCGGCCTGTCACACATGGATTTAAGTACCTCAAAATGTTATGGATCAAGACTGCAAACATTCCACTATAATATCTACTTTTTAATGTGTCTTAATATAAATATATAAGTATTATTAAGTATTAAGATAAATTTATAATAATTTGCTTCCAACTGATTTGACAGATGAGAAGACAGACAGAGACAGACCACTTTTTTTTAAAAGCAATCTCACATCACAATCAGTATGATGCCTAAAATGCCGCAAGTGACGTCATACTTGCAAATTCTATAAAAAATCATAAAATATAATGATCAAATTATATACCATAACAATGAAATCTATTTTCTAAAATGGCGTATATTCTCTGAAAAGTAAAACAAAGAAAAAATGTTTTAGGAATTAAGCTATAGGAATTCGCAAAATAGCTACATTTTTTCGCAAAATTTTAGTAATGAACTTTTTACAAAATATAGTAAAGGACTTCAAATTTAACCTGAGTTATTCATTAAAAAGTTTAAAGTATACTGATATATTATGTACTGACCGGTGGTGTCGAAATAACATTTTTGCCTATTTTTTCTTCCTGAAACATAATATTATGTTATCTACAGGTCGGCGTATTACCTACGATATAAAAAAGAAAGAATGGCTTTAAATAACTATTTATTTGTAATTTTTTGAATCGAACTTGTTAATATGATGCTAACCAAAAATATTCTTCGCGGTAAACAAAGACAAAAACTTAGATGACAAATTACATTTTCAAAACACGGTACAAAAATTGAACGCTTTACTATAATATTAAAGAATACTAACTGTCGCTGTAATATTATGATAACTAAACTTGTTAATACAAATTTAACCAGAATTAATGTGTTAAAACAAAGTATGCTCAGCATTTTTGAGTGAAAAAGATAACTAATTATTCTTAAACTAAGTTAGATTTTTTAGGCAACTTAAGTCTTTGATTGTAATAGCAGGATAGTTTTCTTCTTTGCGCACAAAAACGCGGCCCTGTTTAGCCCAAGAGAACTTGTATTGCCGTTCCCTGGCCACCTTCCTGGTGGCAGCTTACAGCTCCCTGCAGTTCGGAGATAAATGCTCCACCACGTAGACCTGCGCCCTGTCACCGGGCACACCGAGGTGCTCCGAGTGCAGCAGCGCGTTCCGACACTCTCTAGATAAATGCTACACCACGTAGACCTGCGCCCTGTCACCGGGCACACCGAGGTGCTCCGAGTGCAGCAGCGCGTTCCGACACTCTCTAGATAAATGCTCCACCACGTAGACCTGCGCCCTGTCACCGGGCACACCGAGGTGCTCCGAGTGCAGCAGCGCGTTCCGACACTCTCTAGATAAATGCTCCACCACGTAGACCTGCGCCCTGTCACCGGGCACACCGAGGTGCTCCGAGTGCAGCAGCGCGTTCCGACACTCTCTAGATAAATGCTACACCACGTAGACCTGCGCCCTGTCACCGGGCACACCGAGGTGCTCCGAGTGCAGCAGCGCGTTCCGACACTCTCTAGATAAATGCTACACCACGTAGACCTGCGCCCTGTCACCGGGCACACCGAGGTGCTCCGAGTGCAGCAGCGCGTTCCGACACTCTCTAGATAAATGCTACACCACGTAGACCTGCGCCCTATCACCGGGCACACCGAGGTGCTCCGAGTGCAGCAGCGCGTTCCTTTTTTAAATAAACCGTAGTGATAGTCTGATTTCACAGTCAGACTATCACTACGGTTTGTTTACAATTAAACAAACGGTACAGATATTGATGTAAATGAAAATTAAATTAAATGAGTTCTCACTAAGTCTTTTACTCAAACTTAAAAAAAAAAAGTTTATTTCTCACGCCAAACTTTATGACTTTATGACTGAGTTAACTCTGGCGAGACGAATAGAGATTATGTACAACGTAATATTAACGTATGAACAAAGTTTGTATGTATGTACAAAATATGAAACTTTTCTATGGAACAGCCGATTTTTTTTCGCGATTTTAGGGTTGGTTCAGTAGTAAAAGTTGTTCGTTTAGATAGACGAGGACTATCGCCAGTTTCCGGCTTCCGCAACATCACATTAACACCGTACATGACACATGCATGTACAGCAGAACCATTTATAATAATCTTCACCACTGATCGTGTTCTCGAAAACAAGCCGAATCATAAATTGTAGTGATTGTTCCGGCATACAGGTTAACTGTGTTGTACTTCACTATTCAGCAAGTATACAAATACTGAGAAAATAAATTGCGGAAAACTCATTGGTGCATGCTGACCAGCAGGGCTCGAACCCAGGTCTAGAACGTGGTTGGCGTGTGTAGTGTACGTGTGTGCAACTCACCATGGACACGTCAAGGCCGACATTGCCGCCCCCGCTCCCCGCGGCTACATCCGCGCGCGCCTGCTTGGCTCGCGGCTCCACCACGTCTTGCGAGCTCACCACCGCGCGGTCACGCTTGTGCGCACCGTCTCGCTCTGTCGCGGCGCGCGCATCCCTCGCGCCCTCTCGCTCCGCACAGCGCGTGTTGTCCTGCTCTAGTTGCTGCACGCGCTGCTTCAGCTGAGCGATGGTCTCGGTGGAGGCACTGCGCAAATCAAATGGATTAATGATATCTTCCTCATGAAACTAAGAAGCAATGAAAATGTATATAGATCTATATACAAGTTAGCGTGTTCATTAACTGATGGTTCAGTATGGAGATAATACCAACTATTAAAGAAATTTGCTCATAGTAAAGTAAAATCTAACGAATTGAAAGAAAATACCAAAAATAAGACATTTCCTTTGATTTGACACATAATGTTTCTTTGCAAGATTTGGTTTTTACTATAAGTAGTAACTGTACATACTGCAGCTTCTGTCTGAGCTGCACGACATGCTGCCTCTCTCGCACGAGCTCGCAGCTCGTCGCCTGCAGCTTGTCCCGAGACTCCTTCTTTTTATCTTCAGACTCCCGGAGAGCTCTGCAAGTGTTCATAAACTATATTACGTATCACATTGTCACTTCAACAATTCAAAGTTTAACTAATTGTTGAATGATTTATTGCGAAATCCATCGCTTAGAAAACTCTGAATGTTTTCAGAGTGCATTACAAGATACTAAAATAAATTATAAATAAATTTTCTCAGAAAAATAAATATCAGACGGGGATCGAACCCTCTCTGTCTGTCGCGGAGCAGTGACGGACGACTTATGCAGTTAGTTCACACAGACAAAAAAAAAGGAAAAATATCAAGATAAAATCATGGTAATAAAGCCACAGGTCGTTTAAAATGAGACAATTATCTATAAAGGAAATAGTGAAAGTAACCTCTTGAGTGCGGTGGCGAATGTGGCGATAGTGCGCACGTCCGAGTAGTCGTGCAGCATCTGGTCCACCTCCTCCGTCGTCGCGTTCAGCACCTTCTGTAGACTGTCTCTCACGTTATAGTACATGCTGTCATCACATCACTACTATACGTTATAGTACATGCTGTCATCACATCACTACTATACGTGCTATAGTATAGCCACACCTAAACATTGCGTCATCATTATAAATTAATACGGGAAATGAATTCTAGTACACCACCGATTTCCACGAAAATGATACCAAACTGGCCGAAGATTAGTGGAAGCTAAATTGTTTGAGAGGGTTTTTCGAAAGGTACCGCTTTTTACCAATCAACACCGAGAGAAGCGATTATTATTCGCGAAAAAATATGTTAACTGGACAGTATTAGAATGGAAAAAAGTGTTATTCTCAGATGAACTGCTAGACTAGTCTATTTTAGTTACTTTCACAGCATTATGTCATACGGCATGCTGTTGTGGGGTAGAGCCACGGATACAGACGCAGTCTTCGTTTTGCAGAAGACAGCAATTCGGGTTATTTATAATATGAAGCACCGGGATTCATTCAGAGAAAAATTCAAAGAAATTAATATGTTAACGGTTCCTTGTGAATATATTTACCAAGTCCTCAGATATGTCAGAAAAAAAAAGATTCTTTCCCAAGGCTTGGTGAGCAACATTGTAAGGAAACCAGAAATAAGCATAAACTGGCTTTTCGAAAAATCAAACTTGCCAAGTACCTCGTTCGTGGGCAGTGGCGTGAATTGCATAAAGGCATATAAGCAGTGCATACCTCGAAAGTTTTCCCTGTGCCTAATGTTGATTAAGAAACTCACTACACTGCTATACATCATCATATATATAAAAAGAGAAGTCCTGACTGACTCACTGATTCATTCACTGACTCATCAACGCACAGCCCAAACCCTTCGACCTAGAAAGCTGAAATTTTGCACAGAGCTTCCCTTTGTAATGTAAACAAGGAATAAGAAAGGATTTTTCGAAATTCTACCCCTAAGGGGGTGAAACGGGGGTCCAAAGTTTGTATGGGGAAACAAGATTAGTTAGACTATTTTATTCGAGGCTTCACAGGAGTACTCCTATCTATAAATGAGTAAACACGTGTTTCAGTTTTTTTCAGAATTCAACCCCTAAAAGGGGGAAATGGGGTGACAAAGTTTGAAAATTAACATTGGTATCGTTAGTATGGTTTATCGGGTCGCTGATTACGAAAATAACAACGATTTTAAAATCCAACGTGGTGGACGTGAAAAAGGGCTTTTCCAGAATTCAACCCCTAAAAGGGAGAAATGGGGTGACCAAGTCTGAAAACCAACATGGGTATCATTTGTATGGTTTATCGGGTCGCTGATTACGAAAACAACAACAATTTCTAAATCCAAAGTAATGAACGTGAAATAACATCATTTCCTGTTGGGGTGCGATGGGGTTGAAATTTTGCAATGTGTAAATATCAATAAGGGTGTCGTTTTTATGGTTTTCTTGGACGTTAATTACGAAAATGGCATCGATTTTGACATTTGATATAGTGGACATGAAAATTCTTGAAAGTATGTGTGCCAGAGCAAATCGGCTGTAACAGACAGACAGACAGATAGCCATTAGGGTTCCATTTTTTCCTTTTCGCAATGACGATTAATCAGTCTCAGGGTCAGTGACTGAAAACAACAGGAAATTATCTTAGGGGGGACTGCTTTTTGCACGGCCAGTTTTACGTAGCCTGCTCGAGAGTGAGCTCACCTAGCAGCATGGTCGTGTTAACAGCTGAGGGCAGAACTTCTAATGTAGTATATAAAGAGGCACTTTAAGTATGAATTAAAAAAAACTAATAGGTAATAGGCCCCGCCAAAATACTTTACCTGGAGATCAAATAATTGCACCAAAAACACTGCAAACCAGATTTAAATACGTTCTATAAAAATTACTACACAAAAACTAAATCTGCGCGGGCGAAGCCGCGGGCAAAAGCTAGTAATAAAATAAAGATACAAACATACATACCATAGATAGTAATTTGATCGTATCAGAATCTGCATATAAAGACGCACGGTGCGCGGCATCGCCAGTAGGCACTCGGGCGAGTACCTACTCGGCTCACCTACAGTTTCGATAATCATACGTATATCTTTCGCTTGTTCAAGTTACACGACGAAATAAAAAATCACGTCGTTCCCACGCTTAAGCTCTAACATTCTAACTTCGCAATTTAATACCCTTTGGTAGGCATGCGTACTGCCTATTATCTTACCGAATTAAAAATGTTCACGCATCAAGTGCAATGAGTGAAAAGATGGTGTTTTTTTTTGGTCGTCCATCACCACTCACTCAAGCAAGGTTTGAATGACCATGACCCAATTAGTTCGTGTTTTGTCTCCAGTTCGCGGGCGTTATTTTTCGCGTACGAATACTAGTTCTTTGTTATTGTTATAGTTATTGTGCTAAAAGAGTGAAAGAAATTGCTGTGGTGAAATTACATATCCGCGATGGATAAACTTTTTTGTAAAGAGTGTGGTGATCAATCGCTTTGCTTGGCAAAATTACGCGAAAATCCTTTCGGCTTGTTGTATTTTCTGGACAAGGTGAAAATAGCTTTTTTAGCAAGACCGACACCGAATCTTACATTGACCCAAAAGAAAGGTAAAATTGTGAGGCATTTTAATGCAAAATATTATAATAGTTACACCTGGTTGCCTTAATAAAGTAGACACCAGACTAGCGCCAAGGTAGCATAGTGCCTACCTATTTTAAAAAGCAATGCACGCCACTGTTCGTGGGACATGGTATAAGATTTTACAATAAACTTCCAAAGGATGTCCTTACTTTGTCAGTGAATAAGTTTACACTGTTTATTAATATCTTTTTTGAAATATGGACTCCAGGAAGGCGTATTCCAATAATGGTCTCAAGTAAGTTTTATAAATCCTTATAAATAGTTCCTTGTCAATGTAATTGAATGTTTTCCTAATCATATAAGTTATAGAGTTTGCTTTTTTAGTAACTTGGAGAATGTGTACATCCCATTTCAGTAACTTGGAGAATGTGTACATCCCATTTCAGTAACTTGGAGAATGTGTACATCCCATTTCAGTAACTTGGAGAATGTGTACATCCCATTTCAGTAACTTGGAGAATGTGTACATCCCATTTCAGTAACTTGGAGAATGTGTACATCCCATTTCAGGTTACTTCTTATTGTTACTCCTAGATCTTTCTGTGATGTTACTATTTTTAAAGACTTTGAGTCGATTGTTGAGTTGAGGATTTCCGTTACCGATTATTTCTATTAATGTGTAAAACTATATATTAGTTTTACACATTAATAGAAATAAAAGAAAGAATTTACAAAAAAAAATACGTAATGAAGTGACTACAAAAATTTTAATAGTAAATTTTTATTGAATTAACGTGCAATCCTCACAAAATATAAAAGTGAAAGTTTGTCCTTTTTTACCTAATATCTTGAAAACTAACAAATGAATCGACATGAAACTTTCTCTATTTTATATAGTAGGTCCTAGATAAATAATTTAATAGTATACTTTGTTTATACTACGTTTTTTTAACCTTCATATGTTTTTGTATTTTAATTATAATTCATTCCATGAGGAACATGCAGGGTTCATACAATTACTTAATTTCCTACATTAGGTCAAATATACGTAGGTAGTATAAATTTATTAGTTCCAAAATATTGACAAATTCGATAGAACTTCACAAAAACTGAATCATAACTTAAATATTATAATAAACTAAATCATATGTTTAAAATAAAATTATAATATTTATAAATCAATCATAATCAAATTAAATAATAAAAAGCAGTTGATACATATACTCAGGAAAGCAATAATTGACAGAAAAAAATATTTTGGAAATTGTTATCTGCAACTGCAACACTTTCTAGAATCCATATTTAAGTTATGTTAGAAAAATATGGAACATGTTTTTAGACTAATTAGCAGGTTGCAAAGAAACTATTTCTAAATGTAAACAGACAAAAGCCTTTGTACAATGCTGATATATGAAAAACTATACATTTAAAGCTAAAATATTTTTATCAAAAATTATAATACTAAATTCCTACCCTAAAAAAAGTTCCAATAATTTTTGCTGAATTTCCCATCCCTACAAAAACTGTCAAGTACACACGAAATATTCTTTGAAGGATTATTTTATGAAATAAACACAGTTAAAATGTGTGATTACTTACTGATGCCAACTAACACGTTCACTTGATGAACGTGAAGTTCCTGCACGTAACTACGACACAGCAAGGCATTTTCTAAAAAATATCGTCGACGTTCTGTGCGGCGTGTCTCACTTATGACTGATCGGCCCGAAAACATGCTCTCAGCGAGTGTGTTCCTCTGAGCATACTCGAAAGACAGGCGCCACGTCTACATAGCATATCCTCTGTTTTAAATCCGTGGTTTCTCCTTTACTAGCGCAGCAGCGCCATGCCTTTTCCTGAACTGTCATAATTCCACTGAATTAAAACTTGTACTTTAGGGCTTTCTTTGCTATTCTACGTATAGTAAGAAATACGTCACATACGTTGTTTGACGTACACGTACACGCCTAACAAAACCGTAGACTTCAACACCATGTAGTTTTATAATACTGCATAAATTTGATTGTACATAGTATACATTAAACGACGTTTTTTCGAAGTCTGCGTTTTGCAAGAAGTTTGATCATAAATTAGAGAAGGTAGAACTGACCTTCTATACGAAAGCCATAGATATTATTTCTTTAAACTGAACGTCATAGTCAGTGCCATGTTTGCACTCTCAGTCATAGAAATTGTGACATAGCAACATAACGAGACATACCTCGAAACTTTGTTCCGTACAAAACTTTTTTATAGGAACCGTTTTCTGATAGTGCATCTATACGGATACACATAGAACATGAAAACGGATTGAACCATTAGCCCTACCCACTACTATCAAATGGAACAGAATAGACATCAGAGGAAAATGGGTGTACTAATTAAACATTGTACAAACCCATTCAAAGTAAGCAGGTTCTGCTTCATGGTGTCGTTGTGCTCCTGGAGTCGCTGCGTCTCCTTGTTCTGCACTTTGAGGTAGTCGAGCTGCTCCTTGAGCACTGCAATGGCAGACTCCTTGCTCACCAGCCTCTTCTCCTGAGTTTTCACTTGCTCGCTGAAACATGTACTGATAAATTACACTTGTTTACCATTGGTATTATTGAAATTCTTCAAAGGTTAGAATTAGTATGGTGAATAAAAAAAATGGATTTGAATGGTGAATGAATAGCTGGTTTTCATATCCACACAATTGTGTTTTGTTTTAAATGATTTTTTGGAAATGTAGTAATCGTTTTTACTCTGTATGGTAATAACTACAGAAATGTATTAAATCAAAATCCACAAACTGACCTACCTTGCATGTCTTTAGTGAGCAAAATGTATTAAATCAAAATCCACAAACTGACCTACCTTGCATGTCTTTAGTGAGCAAAATGTATTAAATCAAAATCCACAAACTGACCTACCTTGCATGTCTTTTGTGAGCAAAATGTATTAAATCAAAATCCACAAACTGACCTACCTTGCATGTCTTTAGTGAGCAAAATGTATTGTATTAAATCAAAATCCACAAACTGACCTACCTTGCATGTCTTTAGTGAGCAAAATGTATTAAATCAAAATCCACAAACTGACCTACCTTGCATGTCTTTTGTGAGCAAAATGTATTAAATCAAAATCCACAAACTGACCTACCTTGCATGTCTTTAGTGAGCAAAATGTATTAAATCAAAATCCACAAACTGACCTACCTTGCATGTCTTTAGTGAGCAAAATGTATTAAATCAAAATCCACAAACTGACCTACCTTGCATGTCTTTAGTGAGCAAAATTCGCAACTTTGACTCTTATGTCTTACAAAATTCAAATGGCTGTCAACCATTTTTGTTAAATGTGAAACGCATGGTTTTCATAGTTAGATGCACTTGCGTCATCTACTTCAATCTATATCTGTGCTAATAACTATACCTAGCACGCAAAAAGCTGTCGTTCGCTTGCTTTAGCTTGCCCTCTGTCTCCTGCAGCAATCTTCGCTGCTCCCGTAGCTGTAGCTGGGCATCATCGAGCCGTGTCTGCAGCGTGGTGGCATCCTCCAGGGTAGCATCAGAGTTGATGGTGGGGTAAACTCGAAACATGCATTTATCCGTCACCTTGTTGCGGCACTGTGGACATGTCTTAGATCTAGGGACGAACAACCAATATATGTATAGATTATTGCTGCTTCGTCAGTGTAAGTGTGGACACAGTATTGAAGGTATTACCTCTCTATCCACTGTGAGAGACAGTGATGGTGGAATAGGTGGCCACAATTAGTGATATAGATATTCTCTGCATCACTGATGAGGTCACTGCAGATCGTACATACTAGGTGCATCTGGAAATTGGGTCAGAATGTCGATAAGGGGGCACGATATTTGGATTAAAATAGGGTCAGAATGTCGATAAGGGGGCACGATATTTGGATTAAAATTGGGTCAGAATGTCGATAAGGGGGCACGATATTTGGATTAAAATTGGGTCAGAATGTCGATAAGGGGGCACGATATTTGGATTAAAATCAAATCAAGTATTAGGTTAAGATTATAATACTGTTTTTTTTTGTTTTCAAAGACGTGTTTTCGTTTCGTTTAATCCAGTATTTAATACCTAGATGTATGTAAGAGTTTCAAATAAGTACCATTAAACCTGTACAGGTAGGTATTGCAAGATAAATATCTAAACAGTTGATTTCTATGGAACATTTTCAAACTTACGTTTTAGGAGGTCTTTAGTCTTTACCACCATCGGCGAATGATAAAAACACCATGAAGAAAATGTAAGTAGGTACCTATGTTATTATAAAATCCCTAATTACCTACCAAAACAAGTAAAAATTATACAAACAAAAACAAAAGCAAATAGGTAAAACACGGACGGAACCCAAACGAAACTTTTCAAACTGCAAATGTTTTATTTGCTCAGTGAGTGAGACCTCAGAATAAGGTTCCTTATTCTGAGAGTGAGACAGTGACTGCAAAAAGAAGCCGCGTTTAGCACTATGCATCGCCCGCACCCACGGAACACTTTTGCCCGCACCGCAGCGAGCGAAGAACTGTGCAACGGCCGAAACGTGTGATACAGTGATATGGTAGGTAAACGACCATTTTTTACCTGTCAAAACGACAGAAAATCAAAGAGAGCCACAAAATTATCTGTTCCGATGGGCAAAACTAAGATGGCTTATACATTCACTGTATGAGAGTCTTCGTCACCGGAACAGATAAGTTTGTAGCTTTTATACGAATACGATGCAGAGAGCATCGGAAATTATTTGCGATGCTCGATGCTTGTCAAAGTCATGCGAAATGGTCGTTTATAGTAGAGCACTAGCTTTTTAGTGCCTTATTTATAGTGATCTAATAGATCAATGGGCCGTTTATAAATCATTGCAACACGTTGCACACTTCACTGCTGCGGGCGATGCGTATTGTTAAACGCAATGTATAAAATTAGGTTGCGTTCCTAAACGCCCAGGGAAATGTAAAATTTAACTGTCAAAGTTAATTTTACATTTCTGACAAGTTTATTCAAAAACATGGAGCTGTTCGTTTTATATACAGTGTGTCCCTCGTACAAGTGCAAATCCGAAAGTGGGTGAAACGAGATCTAAACATATCGATAAAAACAAAGAAAAAAAGTTTTTTGAATTTTTTTTTAATCTTGAAAAAATACTCCACCTGGGTATCTTTGTATGGGACGCGAGCGCGGTGCCTTTGGTTAATCGCTTGTAGAAAGTATTGTATTTATGATAGAACGTTGTATTTTTTTTTGTTAGAAAGATAATAGAATAGGCAATGATAAATAGGAATAAAAGTATAGTGAAACGGGGACATTATTTTGAATAAATTGACTATTACTGAAAAAAAAAGACGGAAAATTTAAAGAAATAATCTTTTAGGATATTATTTTTATGGTAATGGTAGTTGGTTATGTTTTGTTTTTGATTTGGTATGCAACGTCTATTCTTAAGGATTATAACAGTTTTATTTCATTCCATTACTCGCGATAGATCAAAAGTTATGACATATTTTATACATAGCCTCCATGGTAGGCAAAAAAAAAATTGAACGTTTATAAAACAAAGATTTTCTAAAAAAAAAAAAATCATTTTTTTGTCGACAATATAAGGTCTAGTTTCACCCCTTTTTAACCAACTTCCAAAAGGAGGCGGTTCTCAATTCGACTGTATGTTTTTTTTATAAACTTATGACTAATTAATTAGTGGAACCTACTTTTGAACAAAAATAATAGAAAATGAAAAAATATCAAATAACATTGTGTTTTTATAGAGAAGCTATCTATGCACCCTGGTCTTTTTATTTAAATATAATGTACTCGTGTATCAGTGGTAAAGCCAGTGTTGTTTATTTAGTCCTAGTCCGTAGTGCACCCCAAGTGACCATATGTTAGGAGCATTCCCAAGTCCTCAATTGTATGTCTGTCAGTGGTGGATTCAATGATTTTATGACTCTGAAGGTGAAACAGTTATTGAAGGTTTGGTTATGGGAGCGGACATAGATGAGTATGGGGAGATTGTTATTATATAGATTAAGGTTTTAAGTTTCCGACTTAAATGAAAATATGTTGTTATTAGTCGTGTTTGGTTAAAATAAATAAATAAAAATCTTTTATTTCGTAATTCTCTTTAAAAGAATTATTATTGTTATTAGTGTTGTTATTGTTGTGGTTACTTTTGGTGTTGTTGTTCATGATAATGTTATTATTTTTGTAAAATCTTGGTCTATTAAATACAATTGAATATATGTTTTCTTTATATGTGATCTGGGTATTTTCTCTTGAGAAGACCATTATGAATTTTGTTGTGATAGTTAATTAGTGCGTTTTGTGTATTGTATATTTGACAGCCACTGAGTGATAGTGAATATGGTATTGACTTTTTTGCGTGTGGTGGATGACAGCTATTGTAGTGAACATATTGTATTTTGTTTGTTTCTTTAAAGTGGACTGAAGTACTCGTATTTACTAAGAAATTGATACTTGTCGTTGTTGGTTCTTGATGGAACATTTGAAACATCTTATAAATAAAACACATTCTTGGTATGTAACTGTTCCACTTTTATATGTATATTACACTAGCGACCGGTTTCGTTATAATAACATTGTCGGGCTTTTAGATATAGATATAGCCATATGTTATGAATAAAATGTATATTTTTAGAACGCATCTGATTATTCGATGATATATTGATTCGAAGGGTTCGGTAATATCAATACAGAAATTGTTTGATAAAAGGTGGATATTAGCAACTGGAACAGGGGCCCATAAGCTGTCCCAGATCTACGTCCATGTAGATTCAATCCGCTTATGGGCCCCTGTTCCAGTTGCTAATATCCACCTTTTATCAAACAATCTCTGGTAGCATGACCGTGGTTAATCCCACTTTTGGATTATATACATTTAAACAGCGGAACTGGGCGGCCCCAGTGTCATTGAACTGTTAACATAGCTAGGCTATTTACATGTTATTGATGTAGCAATTACAAATTGGATTTGTTTAGTGCTTTGAGTAGATAATTGATTACTGGAGGGTACCACATTGATGTGGTTCAGTAATATCAGTATAATTTGATAGTTTAGTACATATCAAGTGTTCTTGTACTACAATAACATAATAATATAACGGTTTATATTATAGATTTGGAAATCAACTTGTTAGTTAACACACTGTTATCTTGGCTTGAATGTATGTACTTACAAGTATGTATACAAGTGCATAGTGGAATGTGCATTCGGGTTTGTGTGTATTGTATACACCAAATATAATTTAAATTTGGTAATGTTGTAATAGGTAGGTAACCTTTTTGTTTGTTTTGTATTATTGGTACAATATATATTGTAATTGGGAATTACATTTGATAATTAAATTCTAGAATTAGGTAGGAACCTATTTTTTTGTTTTGTATTATCGGGAAAGTACATACATTTGTGATTGAGAATTAAATTTGATAATTCAATTCTATTTATAGGTAGGGTATCTATTGAGCAGTGCTTCTGTATTTGTGCCTTGTCAGGGTGTTTGCTAAATAGTTTTATTTATAAATTTCCCGGTTCATTGCGGCGAGATGTCCAAGTCTCACAAGGCTGCGTTTGCGAAGGAGCTCCGCTGGTTTACGACCGTCCAGGGATTGCTTTCTCGTTCGGATCGCGACAATGCAATCCTGGAGAGAGCCGAGCGGATGCATCAGCGGCTGGCTGACGCAGAGGCGGCTGTGGCAGCACTGCAGGAAAGTGACGAGCCTATGAAGAGGTATGTTACGGATTTGGCTCAGATAAAAGGGATTTATGATGATATAACAGAGGCGGCCTCCATGATCAAAAAGCGACAATCGGGCAGCCCGGTTGTTAGCACACCTAGACCAACAGATGGCGCCACTGGTAAGGCGCTGGTTATAAAGTCGAATAATATTGCTGAGCTAAAGAGGCAAAATTCAGGAGGTCCTGTAGTTGTCACGCCTCAACCGGTAGATGGCGTGTCTTGTAGTTTGGCTAGTTTAGAACTAAATAAATTCAATGGGAAAATGGAAGAGTGGGTTTCTTTTAAAAATATGTTTAATTCATTAGTAAATTCTAGGGTAGATTTAACAAAGGGGCAAAAGATGGCATATTTGATGTCAACATTGGAAGGCGAGGCCAGGTCGCTCATCCAGCACCTCAGGGTGGAGGATGATCATTATGATACAGCGTGGGGCTTATTAAATGATAGGTATCAGAACATGCGCTTACTGGCGGATGCGCATGCGTCTCAATTGTTGACGTTACCTAGGGTAACTGACCGGGCTCAACTAAGGTTGCAGTTGCTGACTCCGGTCACTGTGGCGTGTAATGCCCTTAGAACATTAGGTTTACCGGTGGACGAGTGGTCGTTTTTACTCGTTCACATTATTTTAGGTAGGTTGCCTAATGATGTGAGGTCACGTTTTGAGCGGGTGTCCGCAGAAAAAGATGGCAGCACTGTGCCTAAATTTACGGACTTAATGAGGTTTCTTGAATATGAAGCTAGGGTAGCAGAAACATCACAGCCGGACTTGGCGCCATCTGGGGCGCAATCATTTTCGTCTGCTGGCTCATCGGAATGTGGGGAGCCCAGACAACCGCAGCAGTCACGGGGACGCGATATGGCATCCGTGGTCAAGAGGTCATCGACCTGTTTACAGTGTGGCCATACGGGACATGGCCTGCTGAGATGTCAGCAGTGGTGAAACCTGCACGTCACCGAGCGGCGACGCATGGTGAAACGTAAGAGCCTGTGTTTCGGTTGCTTAGGTAATCACTTCGAACGTGATTGTCCCGAGCCACGACGTTGCAGTGAGTGTGAGGGGCCTCACCATTTATTGTTGTGTGCCAACAGATCTGAAGCGGCTTCACCGGTCCCGCAGCGACGGAGCCCTACGGGCGGGGGTGCTTCAGGGAGAACTTCCCCCCCCCTTGGACAATGGGAGAGGTGCATCAGGGAGAACTCTTTCCACCTCGGTCCAGGGAAGGCTTGCTGTCGGGAAAAACTCCCCTCCGTCGGAACGGAGGACTGCGGCGCGAGGCGCGCCCCCTCACCGGGAGGTGAGTTATGTATATGCGCGTGGACCCGTAGGGGGCATGCCTACGGGCTATCACACATATGGCCATGTTGTGAATTGGGCCCCTACGGGCGGGGGCCAATTGGAGTTGGCAAGGGCTAGGCCCCCCCTCCCCGCGCCGATTTTGGTGCCAGCTGGCATGGAGCACCGTGCTCAGACGGAGTCACGGGGTTACTCACCGCCGTACCGCGAGTACCCGCGGTTAGAGTACCACCCGCCGTACTCAGGGAGAGTTGGAGGCTACGCTCCCCCCAGGGTGGGGATGTGCACGCGCCAGCCATATTACTGCCAGTGGACTGGTCCTGCGCTCCTCAGGTGGGGTAGCCTGTAACTAGCTTGTTCAAGCCATGAGTACGGAACCGCGGACGGTTCTGTTGCCTACCGCGATGGCTCGCGTCTAGGGCCCCAGGGGGGATTGAGTTAGGGTAAGGGCCCTCCTCGACTTGGAAAGTCAAGTGGCGCACCGATTAGTTTTGAACCTGGAGGTTTCGTCGGTGCCGCTCCTAGGTATTGGTGGACTGGAGTTGAATCAGCGGCTGCAGCCATGGTTATAGACAATATTGTCGGCTGGCAGCCTTTTTTGGACCTTCCTCCGTCCATAATCTCATGCACGTCAGGTCTGCATCTGGCAGACCCACGTTTTGTCATCCGGCCCCAGTCGATGTTTTCCTGGGCGCGGATTTGTTAGGATGGATCCTATTTGGTTTTTAAAAGACTCTGGGTTCTTCTTCATTGGTGTAGGTATCCACAATTTTGGATATTCGATATTTGATTCGATACTTGGATTATTATGTTCGAACTTAGGAAATGGCTTTCAAATGAACATATACTGTTTGCAGATTTGGAGGATCCCAATATGATGGTGGTATTATGTTGGAATACCAACCAGTCAATGATATTCATATATTTTGTCCCCAGCCGTGAGTGCAGAGGAGCGTTGGAGCGCATTGGTACACTGGGTTCGTGTACTTCAGGCGGACCTCATCAAGTTTAGACTTCGAGTTCTGCGCGAGGATCACGCCAGGCTGAAGTGAGCGGTTGCTCGTTTGAATCCTTTCACGGATTATGAAGGACTTCTGCGTTTTGGAGGCTGATTTTGGAGAGCTGACCTGCCATACGGAAGTCTTCATTCTTTGCTTCTACCCAAGACGGACCTTTGGTAAATCTGTTGGTGTCGGATTGACACATACGTAACGCGCACGGGGGTTTTCAGCAATCGCAACGCTCGGGTTGTGAAAGCATACCTTGTGTATTTGTGTGCTTGGCCACCAAGGCCGTTCACTTGGCAGTGGTATCAGCTTTGACTACGGAGGCCTTCGTCGCCGCGTTGGATCGTTTCGTGTCGCGTAAGGGTTTACCTTCACTTATTCGCTCCGACAATGGCACAAACTACAAAGGTACTGCTAACTATCTAAAAGATATTGATAATTTTTTGTTTTGTAAATAACTATGCTAGTTTAAATTAAATCTTCGCCCGGAAAGGGGTAACTTGGCGGTACAGTCCCCCAAATTGCCCTCACTGGGGAGGGAATTTTTTTGAAGCTGACGTCAAGTCGGCGAAGACCCACCTCCGCTGCGTTATTGGGGAAACTGTCCTAACTTTTAAGGAGCTTGCCACTGTTTATTGTAAAGTGGAAGCAGTCCTCAACTCTCGTCCTTTCTGTTGTCAGACAGGACTGAGCATCCTAGGGAAGGAAATTTAATTCTTTTGAAGGATGTGAACTTGCTATCCTTGTTTTGGCGCCGGGGCCGTATATTAAAGTTGTTTTGGCGGAGACGGAACTCCACGCGTCGCAGAGGTGTTGGTCGAAGGTTCGATTTTGTGACGAGCCATGACAACTCTCTCCCGTCTCCCGGTTGTATGAGCTAGTGGTCTGATTACTCAGCCCAGAGCGGGGGACTGTTATGAATAAAATGTATATTTTTAGAACGCATCTGTCGAGTGTTCGGTGGACGATTCTGTTTTTTGTGTGTGGTAACACTTCTCCCTCTTGGAGCTGTCAAAAACCTCGGATAGGACGAACTTTTGGGAAAAGATCGAGGTCGATTGTAAAATTAATGGTAAATAAGTAAAGAATTGATGTGGACATCTTAAAAAACACTATTCAGTCAAGGTCTGACAATATTTTGGCGTGAAGGCCACCTTTAGTATATTTCCTGTGTGTGTGAAATAACCTATGTACACGCGGTGTGCAACAAGTGCAGATCTTTGTCACGTTACTATTTCTTCTGGGTTTGGATGCATCCAGGTGTAGGTGGGTGTGTTTAGATTCGTCGTGGAAGGTGATCAACGTGTCACGGCACCGGCACGCCTTGGAGTCCACGTGCGGAGGGAATTCGTGAGAAGACTGACTGATGACATCATCAAGTACTTTTCTCTGGTAGGAAATATTGTACTTTATTTTGTAGAATATAAGCGGATTGAATCTACATGGACGTAGATCTGGGACAGCTTATGGGCCCCTGTTCCAGTTGCTAATATCCACCTTTTATCAAACACCATATCTAAAAGCCTGACGATGTTATTATAACGAAACCGGTCGCTAGTATAATATACATATAAAAGTGGAACAGTTACCAAGAATGTGTTTTATTTATAAGATGAAGTATATACAATGTTGTGTGTCGTTATTGTGATTAATTGTGAGGTCAATTAATGACCATGTGCCCATTTGCTTTTAAATGCGTGCATGATGTTTGTTTTCGTCGGAGTTTTGCTCGCTATAAAGGCTCACCTTCACTGAATTATATGCGCAGAAACCCTTCTTGTTTTAATAGAATATACACAATAAAGCACAATTAACGAGTCATTTCCTCTTACTCATTGCTATGTGCTGTCTCTTTCTGGCAGCTTTATATTCCTGTCCAAGACGCTCGTAAACAGTCAAACCAGACGCCTCAGTCGAACAAAAAACTTTTTTTTTTACGTTTCGTTATAGTACAAACAAGAAAAACACATAAATACAATTAATTTTGACTCCTCCTTCTATAAAGTCGTCATCAGTCAAATAACGTATCAAATCCTCAGACTAATTAAACCAAGTTTTGTTCCTACCCATAAAGGAAAATGTTCCTACCTCACATCAAGGGCTGCGTTCAGTTTGATCTCACGACGAACATTGACAGACGATTCGCGAATACGTGCAAAATAAATGGCATTTAGCCGGTTGTACAGTGCGACAAGGATCAGTCTATTTGCACGTGGATTGGTCGTAGTCAAAATCGGAACTAGCGCTGCATGAGCGCTGCTATCCTACCTTTCCCTTTTTTGACAGCTGCGTCTTCCTGTTTCTGTTACCCACGTGACGTGCCAAAAGATCCTTGTTTAGCGTTGACATATATCCGAAGATTAAAACTGAACGAGGCCAAGGAATATCTTTAAACCTCTTCAACATTTTTGTTAACAAAAATCTTTTTTGTAAATATTTGTAAATAAAGAAACGTGTTATACCAAAAGCCATAAACAAGAAAATAATAATTATATAGGGTTGCCAGATATTTTTTGACCCTGTAAGCAGAGAATATAAAGTATTACTACGTAAAGAAGCGACACTCACCTCCCCGCGCGAATTTAACGTACCCCGCGGTCCCCCGCAAGTTAGTGGAAATCTGGAGTCAGGCAGAGCTCGATTACCACTCGTTTGCTGCGCGCGTGTTTTGTTACAAAGTTTTATCACGATACTGATTTTTAATCAGTATGGTGCGTTATTGCAGTGTTTATGGATGCCTGGAAAACTTTTTTCAAAAATTAGAATTGCGTGATCAAACCTTACAATTTCGTTCAGTAACGCATTTGGAACAATAAAATCAGTATTTATAACTTTCCATGTTTTGACAAGTTTTCATTTTTTTTCCAAAATTTATGTTTGAGTAGTTGTTAATTATACGAGTATGATGATCATTTATGCATACACGAAACTATGTAGGTACCTACTAAGCTTAGGCATACTATATATATATATATATAAACATAGTAAGGAAACCTGCATGCCCTAAAAGAGTGTATTTGTGCCCGAAGAATGATGATAGAGCTCACGACCCATCACGTTGGGACGTAATATTTGCAGGTGGAACGCGGGTTTACCGAGTGTGGGTGGACTGTGACTTGCATTTCAAAGTTCACACTCGGAACACATCCGACACCCCCGGGGCATTCAGGTCGTAACGATTTATGTACTAGTCTATATGGACAACCATAGCCGTCTCCATTTACAAGCCATGAACATAAGTTTGGCAACGTCGCCTAGCTGTCAGTTAGTGGTCCTATGGTCCTTTCTCATCTATGATCATCAATTAATTAATTCATCACATCATGCTTGAATATAAAACAAGTCCCATTTCTAGAGGTGAAATTAATAGGAAATAAATAAAAAATATATATTTTTAATGCAATCCTTTATTTAACACATTTACAATATTACATTACAATAAATATTACATTTAAATTACAAATTAGCAATTTTAGTTGTTTAATGTCATAAGTTTCCTCTTTTTTCCTTTGTTACATTCATTGTTATTGTTCATAAATTTCTGGTAATTGTTTAAAACATTATTGCACATTATTTTCAGAATGGACTGAAACAATCTGTCAAATGTGTTACCACATTCACATTTCTCTACCAAATAGATAGTGATAAAGTCTGACTCTAGGCTTGCTTTTGTTAATTTATACAAAACAGCCTTGTGGTCGCCTTTTTTTAGAAATTTGCTTTCTAGAATTTTGTTATTTATTATATACTCAAAAATACTACACATGTGGTAGAACATAATACATACAGAAGCAGTAGGTACAATTAAACCACCCCTCTGCAAGTAATTGAAATATTGTGAATCTGTTTCAGTACCTTTTGATTCAACAACATATTTTTCACATAAGCGACAGCATAATTTATTTTTTACACTGTGATCTACATAGCCACACACATACAGCTTTGCGTCTTCATCAATTTCCATAATTTCAAGGTAGTTACTCTCCGTTATTATAAACATGAACCCTGTGATATCAACATTATCAGCATTAGCCACTTCGCAAGAACTAGCTGATAGTTCTTTCAACATACTTTTGCATTCCTTTGATTTCAGGATATGCTGAATACGAATCTTTTTTTCAGACTCAATTATCTGATTATATGATATATTATAATTGCACCCAGACAGAGACCTATAACGATCAAATCGTTGTTCTAAGCAATCTGTTTGAAACTTGCCTATTAATATGTATTTCATATTAAGTTTTTTAATGGATCATGTATAATAAGGCAAATAACTTTCATACTCCTTTTGATTGCAGAAAATGTGTCCCTAGTAAAACCAACCCTTTCATTCATTTCTTCCCATTTCTGAAGCCAATTTACAAACTCTTCCAAAAATTTAACTTTGAAATCACTTATGTTCTCAATTGGACAACTCCAGATATTCCGTTTAATTTTACCTTTCAATGGATTTTTGCAATTCACTGTATCCCACCATTGCCTAATTATTTCCAGAAAATCTGCAGTACTACTATATTTTTCTGAAAACTTTAGCGCTGCTATTGTAGAATGGTGGAAAGTATTATCTACACATAAAACATTTTGTCTTTCCAACGAATTTGGATACATAGTTTTGTTATTTAATTTATAAGCCTTTTTGACAATGTTAAGTTTTTCTTGTTCATACAGTTCCCTTAAATGTTGAAAACAAGCAGTTTTTCTTTCATTTGAGTGAAAATCGGGGTAAATAAAAGTTTTCATTTCATCTTTTAAATTCAGCCAGTTATTTCTAATGTTTTTAAATATATGAACAAAATCAAATAGCAGATAAATTTTATGATCTTCATATTGTGGGTTTGGCATACTGAATTCATCGGAAAGCAAACTGAAGAGGTTTTGGTTCACGCGGTTGTTGTCAGTAATAACACATAATATTTGGAATCCTAGCCCCTGAACAAATGTTATTACTTCTAACACAACTTCTTTCAAATCTTTACCAGTTAATGCCTTTACTGGCAATAGTTTCACTATTTCCGTGAAATGACCGAAAGCTGAAGAGATCATGAATGTTTGTACCGTTGTGGCCATGCAGTTTGCATTATTATGAGCATATCCAGATATGTTAGATGATTTGAAGTTGAGCCCGCTTTTAATATATATTTCATCTATAAGTAAATTTACGTATTTTTCTCTATCAGTCAATGTCTTTACCATATGGGTCAAATAATGTTCAGTCGGATTACAAGATCCAGGTGAAATGGTCAGCGAGGAAGAGATACGTTGTAAATATCGCTTTGTTGGCAAACATACATAATTTTGAAGTAAATTATATGATGAACTAGACTGGCAATACATAACAAAAGCAAATAAGATGGTAATCATGCTGTATTGACGCTTTTTGTTAACCATATTGGAAAGCTGATCTTTTATGATAATCAGTTTAGACTCACAAGTATTGTCTTCAACGCTATCGACGTTCATTGAAATGGTCAAGAATATTTTCCAGCTGAGACCATCGTGTCAGTTTCTGATCTTGGGGTAGGACCCAACTTAGGTCATTCGGAGAGAGTTCATTTTCACCCACAAATACCTTAATTTTTAAAGTATCATCCACAAGAACACTACACATTACACACAGCCTGTCATCCTCACTATTTGCACAATCTAACACATATAAACGCATGTGATCTGATGATCGGTCAAACTTCCACTTTTGTGACATAACGGAATTAATTTTCAGTACAAGATCGTCATAGTTTTTGATCATATCACTGTTCAGAAAAGCGTTGGTAGCATCCTCTTGCCTTTGTTGTTCCTTACGGTGCCGGTCTTCAGGGTTGGTTCTTGATTTTGGTGCAGATATGGAAAGATAACTCGGTAAGTTTGGAAATACGCATGGTGTTGCACCCTCCATTAACTTAGGCCTCTTCAACATCTGCTGTAAGACATTTCCATCTTTATCAACCACTCGCTCGGTCCTAATAATGTCGGTGGGCACAAAATGTTTTGCACAAACTACGGCACTGGAACTAGGCGTCCAATCCTTTCGTGGAATAGCTCTTAACCAAGACTGACGAATACTTTCATCATTTGGAAACGAAAAGGTGGATACCAGTCCTTCTTTTTTCTGACTGTTGTAGTTAATTGCGCACCCTGGAACGCAACAACGCCGCGGCATCTGAAATATAACCTCAAATTAGTACCCAAGGAAATAATACTGTAAATTACACAAATAAACAAACGTTAACTATATTTCCACTTACTTTTACGTGTATTTGTAGATATGCAATCGCAATACTGTTTAAACTT
Source organism: Ypsolopha sequella (assembly GCA_934047225.1). NCBI lineage: Eukaryota > Metazoa > Arthropoda > Insecta > Lepidoptera > Ypsolophidae > Ypsolopha > Ypsolopha sequella. The sequence continues at coordinate 510,262 of OW204002.1, read as the reverse complement.
CGAGAATTTCACTAAACAAAACTTACAGAACGAGTGAAGACATAAATTGACGTTTTATTTGTTTATGAAAGTGGGAGCGAAGAGCGGAGAATGTTAGTGCCGGCCGGACCAGATACTATGTTGCCATACTTCTCTGTTCATGGCTTGTAAATGGAGACGGCTATGGGACAACTGTTTGTATGGAAGCTAAGCGAAATTCTAAACTTTTTTTCACTTCCTCCTATACAAATTGCTCCGATCAGCTGACTCGTCCAGTATGGAAAGGTGAAAACGAATTTTAAGAATTTTTCACTATCCTATTAAAAAAAGTTATTCATATGGACATGTTCTACATATGTTTCAAATTTCGCCAACTAATTGAATTTAACCTTGTATATACTCATATATATATATACTCGTATATACAAGGTTAAATTCAATTAGTTGGCGAAATATATACATATATTTTTTTAATACTGATTAATCCACGGGGAACCAGAAATTGGACTACGCTAAAATTTAGGAAGAGAATCACATAAGTTGCTGACTTATATTGTGTCCCTCTCGGGCGACGACGCTCACACGATTGCTGCCAGCCCTAGACTAGCTCACGCACACACACAAGCGTGTGCGGACAAGCCAGATGCGCGCGTGAGAGTGTAGGTAAATAACTTGAGCCTTGACTATGAAGTGTCGGGGGTGTGCTGTAAGGGACAAAGGCTAAATATGGCAAAAAAAAAAAAACGGGTTTTGAAGTTTCCCCGGGACAAATGAAAAACATTTATTTTACGTTCTTATGTTTATGTGCTTTTATTGCTAGTTATATTTTAAAGAAGATCGTTCAGTTTTAATAAATCTTTGTTTGATTTCTCATATTTTATCAAATCCAGGGTACATTTGTTGCGCACGTCAGTCCATTTCAATGCCATCTGCGAAAAAATCCTCTCTACAAAGCAATTGGAACAAGGGATACTGAAGAAAAACGATATAATTAGAAAAATGTAAGGGGTTTCATTACTGGACAAAAACGTTGCAATTTCCAGGTTTTTTTTTTAAATTTGAAATATATTGAAATAATGCTGTCATGCGCGACGCGGTGCTTAATATTAATCAAAAAATGTCAAAATACGGGACAGAGTCTGTCCCGGCGGGACGTTTAAAATGATGCTTGAAATACGGGACCCAATTTTTTAAAATAGGTAATAAATTTTTTTTACTACGTGTAACCACAACATACTTGTATATTAACTCGTTTTTTTAATCATTTGCTAAAATTAATAATTTTTCTTTTAGTCATCATAAACCGTTATTGGCAAAATTTCAAGTACAAAATTTTTCCAAATCCGATGAAATACTAAACCCCAGGTGCGCGAGACCAATTCGTACTTTACGGTTTTTTTTCAAGTGCGTTAAGTATGAAATCTTGACAGAAAGGGAAAATGCTACCCGTGTAAACGAGATGCCTTGAAAATAAATTAGACAGAAGCAGACAAAATTGATACAGAATTAATAGTAAATAATGTTATTTTGACAAATTTCTTTTCTGGGTAATTTTGCGCGATTTTGGCCGTTTTCAGTCAGTTCATATTTTATGCGATCGTCCGGCTGGTCTACCTGGCAACCCTGGCTGAGAGCCAGAAAAAAAATATGATAACAAACATGGCGCCGTGGAGCGTCGTCGAATTTGTTTAGAAATCAAATTGTTTTACAATAATGAGACAGAAAACAGTTTTATAATATCCGTGTATTCGGATTATGCGGTCGCGGATCGTTAGACGACCACTAGATGACGGGAAAAGGTACGTCTCGTGTCAGTTGAGCGGTGAGTTAGGTGTAGGTCGGACGTGCAGTGATCGTGTGCGGTGTGCAGGTGGGGCGGGCATGGCTCGGGGTGGTAGGCTGCCATGAGCGGTGGCGCAGCGCCGGCGCGCTACGTGTCCGTGAGCGAGCTCTACTCGGCCGACGAGGTGGAGCTGCTGCTAGAGGAGATCCGCGAGCTGGAGCCGACGAGCTGCCGCGGCGAGGAGGTGGCGGACTTCGAGATCGCGGGCAGTGGTGCGGCGCGCAGCCCGGCGCCTACGGAGCGCTCGTGGGACTCGCACGCGCACTACGGCCGCGCGCCGCGCCCGCCGCCAGCGCGCACCGTGCCCCTCTACTGCCGCCTGGCCTACCTCGCGGAGCTGCACGCGCTCCTCACGCTTCTCATCGTGGTGAGTGCACGCTAATCCTCGCCCGCTACTCTATCCAACTTCACATGTTCTTGTGGCCTTGCTAGACAATGTAGAAATGTTCACAAGTATCTCAGAGCTTTGGATGGATACTACACAACTGTTATGTTCCGACAAGCATATAAATTTATCTTGTCGTCTCATCGTCTGGGGGTTATGATTATTCTAAACCTAAAACAAATTTGTTTTAATTATGAACCTACTCTTTCAGGTAAGGTAACACACATTGAAACTATGACAGAAATAAATTTCTATGTTTGAACACTTTTTGACGATTTATCCATCGCAAGGAGATATAAATTAACATTATATTGAGGGCATCAAACTGAAAAGGCGTATTTACAGATTTTTTGTATTCCGAAAATTCAAAAATGTACAAAAAAGTAACTGTTGCTTCACTGGTTATAGTTACCATTATCCCCAAGTCTACAAGGTGAAAAGGCGTATTTATAATTAAAGAAAAAAAATTATAAATAACCAGTTGATACTTTATATTTTTCTAGATACGCCCTTTCAGCTTGAAGCCTTCGATATCATTGCAGTATAGAAACGCAGTAAGAAAAGTAAATCTGGATGTGAGAAGCTCTGAACTGGGATTCGAACCCGGGACCTCTCCTCTCCCGGGTTTCGGTAAGAATAATGTGTATTCTTCACTACCCAATGCTGTAACAGGTGACGGTAGGGCATAATGGTCTTTGACTAGCTTTGAATACACTAGCGTCCCCTAGGCACCAAGTGGCTCTCTGTAAAGTGGGTATCTATAAATATCATTGCTGTATGGGAAAGCACATAGGAAAATTCGTGAGTTCTGTTAAGACCTGGATAGCTCAGTCTGTAGAGCAATCGCCCAGTAAGCAAGAGGTCCTAGGTTCGAACCCCGGTTCAGAGCTCCTCACATCCAGATTTACTATTCTTTCTGCGTTTCTATACTGCAATGATATAATACCTATTGATAATTATTCAGACCCTCATTGATAATGCAAATTAATTGAAATAATGTCCATTTTATATTGATAAGAAGCAGAATTATTTATAATAAATAGCAACTTAAGAGCTGCCATATTTTTATACCTTATACAGGTTGCTTGGTAATTCGACCTATTCCTTGAAAGGGGTTATACTAGAGATCATTTCCAACAAATTAAGTCCTATCAACTAGGTGTCGAAAATGAATGGTCTCAGAGTTATGAAGGTTTTTATATTATTTTTCAAACTTTCAGACTAATAACCAAAAATAAATAATTTAAAAATTACTATTCCTCTCTCAGCACTTATTTATTATATTTCTGATCAATGATAGATGAGTGATCATTTATAAAAAAAATATGTGCCCTGAATTCCCATAATCTCAGAGGTCTTAAGTGGAAAGAAAACCTTTTTTATTTTGTAATTTTTGAAATATTGACGTGTTTTACTTGAAAAAAAATTATCATTTTCGAACCCTAGTTGATAGGCATTATTTGTTGGAAATGATCCCTAGTATAACCCCTTTAAAGGAATATGTTGAATCACCAAGCACCCTGTATATTCTGTTGAGAATAAATATGTTATATTATAACCAGTAATCTGATAATCTGAGCAAATCATCAGCAGTGTGATTTCATACAGGTACACACTAATTGAGGTACCTAATTAAAAGAATAGTAAAGGGTCTAGCAGGCTAAGGGAACAAGATTGGCCCACGAAAGCGATCTGGCTGATTTTTATGGTGGTGCACCGGTTGAAGCATAGGTTGATTGATTGATTGATTTAGAGGTGGGACGCCTGCTGGGCACAGGCGGATGGTCGGCTCTCCATTTGGAGCTATTCCATCCAGTTCCCATTGCTTGGAGCTTTGGTAACCTATTGTCCCAGTTGCATTCCCTCCTCAAATCTTCCACTTCTCTTAATATATCTTAATATGTCTGAGTACCCAAGGCACTTGAGGTCTTCTTTAATGTGATCATTACCAAATACTTCCCATCTTATGTTAGAATATATAAAGCATCCACCTAAGTAGTGCTTACTCGTTTCCTCCTCGCCGCAGTGCGGGCAAGAGGAGTCCTCCTGTACCTTCATTATTGACAGTTGTCTGTTCAGCCTACAGTGGCCTGTTAGAATACCCACCAACGTACCTAGGTTGATTCTACTTAGATTAAGAGTGTACCTTACTTTTTTGTAGACGATAGTCGTGAGAAACATTTTCCAATGTCGACAGCCCTCAATGTTCCTCCATTCATCTGCTGATTCTGCTGAAGCCAGACGGCTTATTACCTTATTAGTGACGTTTGCCGAAATAGGGAGCCTAGGTTCAGGTCCAATGAACCTATCCTCTGCACCTTCTCTAGCTAATTTGTCTGCTTTTTCATTACCTTCAACTCCTTGATGTCCTGGGACCCAGGCTACTATTGTTTCAGTTTTTTCACCTAGCTTATTGAGTGTATTTTTACACTCTCTTACTAGAGCCGATTTATTTACTGGATTTTTAAGCGCTAGAAGTGCTGCTTGGCTGTCCGAGTAAATAATGACTGTTTTCTCGTTTATGTCCGACCTTGAGAGTACCATACTGGCGCATTCCATGATGGCAAATGTTTCTGCCTGAAATACGGTAGCCAAGGAACCTAGTGAGTAGGATGCGCTTCCTTCTTCTTCATCTTTATCAGGTATAAAGACACCAGCTCCTGCTAGTCCTGTACTACCTTTCTAGGTTACTGTGTGCCAAAAATCAGCCCTCGATCTTCTTTTGTTTTAGAGATATTTGACATAATACCAAATCATCAAGGTATTTTTTAAACTTAATTTTAGATAATCCACGCAAGCTAGAATAACCAAATAAAATCACGATGAATGAGGCTAAAATAAACTATTAAATGCATATTTTTACAGAGAGCCCGACTAATAAACTTCAGTCAAAAAAACATAGTTGTTTTGTTTTAGTACATTTTTTTGCCGCAGAGGTACATCTACCAAAAAATCTCGAAATAAGCTACTAAAGACCTCTACAAGTGCATACAAAAACATTTTCAAAAATCGTGGTGCCTCATGTCAAAAAAAAAACATTTGCAATACAACAGCAGTAGTTAAGTACTAGAGTAGTAGTATGTTGTAATCTCTTTAGTGCTTATTAGACTCTATTTATTTATTTATTTTTTATTCAGGAAACACACAGTCACAAACATAACGGATAACAATATACAAGACACACAAACAGACCTACAGTTCCTTAAAAGATCGTTTACAAAAATAATGTGGGAAACAACAGGGGTGGTTTTGATAACATTAAATAAACACTGATAACACAAAGGTACGATAAACATTAAATACACACTGATAACATAGAGATACATTATTAAACCTTAAAGATTAAACAATATTTCGCCAGTCCTTTTTTTAAACGCGCCCAAGGAGAGATTAAAAATATCTACATCACTAAGGCCTTTATTGTAGAGATACAGGGTTCGCCAGAAAAATGAATGTTTTGCCATATTTGTTGAACATAAATGGGTATAAAACGTATCTTTAGATCGTGAGGAAATGCGAGGGGTTTTAAGTGTTACTTTCTCCAAAAGTGCTTCGGAGTCTATTTGGTTGTTTATAATTTTGTAAAGAAATAGAACATCAAGATATTTTCTTGTGTTTTCTAAGGATGGAATCTTGTGACGCTTGGCAGTGCTAGCGTAGTCTTGAAAATAACGGCCAGTACGGTAATCTAATGATTTAAGGAATTTGTTTTGGATCTTTTCAATTCTAGCAGTGTGCGACGTATACTGTGGGTTCCAATTGTATTTATGAAGATAACATTTTTATGATTAACATTTTACCTATAATTTTAATTCTATATATATTGCTACATAAATTAAATAAACATTTAATCTTGTTCATGTACATCTATTATTTTATTACATATATTTTTGTAAGATTAAAATTTGACTTGTGAAACGTGTATTATATATACCTACTTTGCAAAATAAACTTTTTGAATTTGAATTTGAATACCTTGTTAGGCGTACATTTTCTTATCCTCCGATGTCCTTCGGAGCAGCCAAATGCAATGCCATAATATTTTGCCTCCATTATGATGTACGAATTATGGAGACCCCGGCGCGTGAGTGGCAGATGTAGGTGCGTGCGTGTGCGTTCTGAGCAGCGCGCGGCCCCCGGTGCGTGAGTGGCAGATGTAGGTGCGTGCGTTCTGAACAGCGCGCGGCCCCCGGCGCGTGAGTGGCAGATGTAGGTGCGTGCGTTCTGAACAGCGCGCGGCCCCCGGCGCGTGAGTGGCAGATGTAGGCGCGTGCGTGTGCGTTCTGAGCAGCGCGCGGCCCCCGGCGCGTGAGTGGCAGATGTAGGTGCGTGCGTTCTGAACAGCGCGCGGCCCCCGGCGCGTGAGTGGCAGATGTAGGCGCGTGCGTTCTGAGCAGCGCGCGGCCCCCGGCGCGTGAGTGGCAGATGTAGGTGCGTGCGTTCTGAGCAGCGCGCGGCCCCCGGCGCGTGAGTGGCAGATGTAGGTGCGTGCGTTCTGAGCAGCGCGCGGCCCCCGGCGCGTGAGTGGCAGATGTAGGTGCGTGCGTTCTGAGCAGCGCGCGGCCCCCGGCGCCTGAGTGGCAGATGTAGGTGCGTGCGTTCTGAGCAGCGCGCGGCCCCCGGCGCCTGAGTGGCAGATGTAGGTGCGTGCGTTCTGAGCAGCGCGCGGCCCCCGGCGCGTGAGTGGCAGATGTAGGTGCGTGCGTTCTGAGCAGCGCGCGGCCCCCGGCGCTTGAGTGGCAGATGTAGGTGCGTGCGTTCTGAGCAGCGCGCGGCCCCCGGCGCTTGAGTGGCAGATGTAGGTGCGTGCGTTCTGAGCAGCGCGCGGCCCCCGGCGCCTGAGTGGCAGATGTAGGTGCGTGCGTTCTGAGCAGCGCGCGGCCCCCGGCGCTTGAGTGGCAGATGTAGGTGCGTGCGTTCTGAGCAGCGCGCGGCCCCCGGCGCCTGAGTGGCAGATGTAGGTGCGTGCGTTCTGAGCAGCGCGCGGCCCCCGGCGCCTGAGTGGCAGATGTAGGTGCGTGCGTTCTGAGCAGCGCGCGGCCCCCGGCGCCTGAGTGGCAGATGTAGGTGCGTGCGTTCTGAGCAGCGCGCGGCCCCCGGCGCTTGAGTGGCAGATGTAGGTGCGTGCGTTCTGAGCAGCGCGCGGCCCCCGGCGCCTGAGTGGCAGATGTAGGTGCGTGCGTTCTGAGCAGCGCGCGGCCCCCGGCGCCTGAGTGGCAGATGTAGGTGCGTGCGTTCTGAACAGCGCGCGGCATGAGCCCAGCCAGGCACAAACAAGCGCTGATGTACTTGTAGTTTTATACAAACACCGCTCAGTACGCCAGGCCTGGCCAAGGTAGAAAGAGGCCATCACCCGGCCTCAGTCATGGTTTGGTGGGGCATGTTTCTTATCTTTGCCATCAAGGCGTAAAAACAAAAGCAGCAAACAACCAGACAAATATTTTGGTGCCCGTTGTCAAGCCACTGACCCATACTTAATTTTCCAATAAGCATTGGATATTTTAACAGGACTCAGCACCTGCACACAAATCGCGAACCACGCAACGTTGGTTAAAGGACAATTTATCCGATTTTATTCCCTTCGAAGATTGTCCCTCTGGAAGTCCCGACCTCAACCCATTGTACTACCGACTATGGGAAGTTTTAGAGAAGCCTCATCGTAACATTGAGTCGTTGAAGTGTGGTTTAGTGGCAGCAGCGGCATCGATACCTCTGGAACTGGAAACAGTGCGTGCGGCGATAGACGAATGGCCGGATCGATTGAACAAGTGTGTTAAAGTTTTAGAGAAGCCTCATCGTAACATTGAGTCGTTGAAGTGTGGTTTAGTGGCAGCAGCGGCATCGATACCTCTGGAACTGGAAACAGTGCGTGCGGCGATAGACGAATGGCCGGATCGATTGAACAAGTGTGTTAAAGTTTTAGAGAAGCCTCATCGTAACATTGAGTCGTTGAAGTGTGGTTTAGTGGCAGCAGCGGCATCGATACCTCTGGAACTGGAAACAGTGCGTGCGGCGATAGACGAATGGCCGGATCGATTGAACAAGTGTGTTAAAGTTTTAGAGAAGCCTCATCGTAACATTGAGTCGTTGAAGTGTGGTTTAGTGGCAGCAGCGGCATCGATACCTCTGGAACTGGAAACAATGCGTGCGGCGATAGACGAATGGCCGGATCGATTGAACAAGTGTGTTAAAGTTTTAGAGAAGCCTCATCGTAACATTGAGTCGTTGAAGTGTGGTTTAGTGGCAGCAGCGGCATCGATACCTCTGGAACTGGAAACAGTGCGTGCGGCGATAGACGAATGGCCGGATCGATTGAACAAGTGTGTTAAAGTTTTAGAGAAGCCTCATCGTAACATTGAGTCGTTGAAGTGTGGTTTAGTGGCAGCAGCGGCATCGATACCTCTGGAACTGGAAACAGTGCGTGCGGCGATAGACGAATGGCCGGATCGATTGAACAAGTGTGTTAAAGCAAAAGGGGGACACTGAATGAATTTTATTTTTATCTAATTAAATAGAGAACAAAGAATAATCTTGTTCATATTATGTAGATCCTTATAGAATGTATTTTCGTTTTTTTTTCCGAATATGATTTAGACAGACAGAATTTTTGACTAGACTAGAAAGTTTAAACTGATTAATCCAAAAAAACAACTTTAAGATGCACCTTTTTGCACATACCGATAGGATTTGGGTAACATTGTCCAATAGCCCACTTCTGAGCATGTTGATTTAGGTAACATTGCCCACCAGCCCACTTCTGAGTATTTGATTAAGGGGAACGAAAATACAAACAGAAATAAAATGTCAGCTTTCGGATGATTTTGTTGCAATAATTAGGTTACGTATAGCCATAAAAAAAATACATGTTTTTGGTTGAACTTTAAGGTATTCATTTTCCACAAACCACGTTAATCGATTCATATTTGTATTGTCAATGAATTTTTTTGTAACCCTCTATTGCACACTTCTTATCGATTTTGTTTCAGGTATCGCTTTCGCGATTTTGTTGGTTTTTTTTTAATAAAATTAGTGTGAATGATATCTATTCATTTTCCAAATACCACGTTATTCGGGTCAAAAAAAGCACCCCCTTTTTCCAAAAATACGTAAATCCACTGATGCAGTCAGCGGCAGCAAGATATTGTCAGTCTACGCCTAGCGTTGGCGCCCGTAAGACGTGGAACCTGTGCCCTTTTTTGCAAGCTATAAATATCTCCCAAAACTACTTCAAAACACATTGAAATTAATTTTATAAAGTAATACTTCGTGGAGCATCATATTCCTGCCGTTAAAAACTCAACAAAATATGCGTATGAGTGATTTAGCTACATCGTGCCATAGTCATAACAACAAAACTGAATGAATTTGGATTGAATTCATACTTTTATGCGGGAAAATAATATGTGTTACTCTAAAAGAATAATTTTGTGATCGTCATTGAAACCCAAATTAATTTTTCTTATACTTACTGAGATCTGTATTTCGTGAAATTACCCTCTAGTATTGGCTCACCATTTCAGGTCCAATAAGTGAAGTTTTTTGCAAATTATATAGGTACACTTACTTGGGATAAATCGCCAAGCATTTAAAATATAGAAATTTATTTTGAAATATTTACAGTGCATGGCAAAATTATTAGATCGTAGATAATCCTATCGGTACATGTTCAGGTTCTGTTACGCAAAATGAAAACAATGAAACTCTTTTAGGATTAATTTGTTATCCCTATGTTTGTCTGTCTGTCCGTTTGTCTAGACAATTTTTTCTGGGTAAAATTAATAAATACCAATATTAACGGCCCTATAGAGCTGTAAAAACATACTTTTGACGTTTTTATTTATATTACGTTTTAGGTTTTTACGTTTTTTTTTTACGTTTTTCATACAAATTTTCTCACTATGAAAATGTAGGGATAAACACTTGAGATAATATTTTGCATTTAAAAGTCAACACAGAAAGGAATTGTTGAACAAATAATGTAAAAAATATGAAAACCATGTTGTTCTATTCTAAAGGGATTAATTATCTACTGTTCAATGTGGCGATAGCTTTGTTTATTTTTTTCCTTGAATTATTTTTTACTAAGATAACAAATAGTTTAATACAAGGTTTTCCTTAAGAGGTCCCTTTACCCCTGTATTTTTCTTAAAATTCATACATTAGGTATAAATCGAATATGAAGTCTACAGCTTATTTTCTTCATATCTTTTTTCATGAGTATATTCTAGTGACATCTAACTACGTCTCTATACAGCCCAAAAAGCAAAATTTGATAAAACACCATCATAATAGCTGTCAGGATATCGTCAATATTGCCTCGTTTTTACGCAAAGTTTAACAAGTTTGTATATTTTTATCTATACTGGAAATAAAAAAGAGAGAAATACAGGCGTCGTTCATGTTAAGATGACTAAGTTTACACATTTTTCTAAGTATAAACAATTACCGTTTCATGGAAAACTGTTTTGACCTGAAACCATTTCACAAATTCAATTAACTTATTTTGAATATCTTGTCATCTTGCACTTCTTGATGAGAAATACAATTTCAATAAGTAAAAATACAACTTTTAGTTAAGAAAACTTATAGTTAAAAGTCTGCTGTATGCATTAACATATTTTTAATTATATTACAATAGTAATAAAATAATTGGCTTATCCGTCGTCGTGATACCAGCCGTAAATTTCTTAAATAATCTGATATCACGCTTATGGAAAACCCAATTATTTTGAAGATACCATAATATCATTAAAATATGTTTATGCATATAGCAAACTTTTAACAATAAATTGTCTTAGCTAAAAGTTGTACTTTACCGTTATAATTATTTCTTAATATTTTGTTACAAATTCGGAGAAATAGCCCTTAAGGAAAACCTTGTATGAAAATATTTGTTATCTTTGTAACAAAGAAAAAAAAAAATAAACAAAGTTATCGCCACATTGAACAAACAGTAAATTATTAATCCCTTTAGAATAGAAAGATATGGTTTTATATTTTTTACATTATTTGTTCTACAGTTACTTTCTGTGCTTTCTTTCAAATGCAAAATATTATGTCAAGTGTTGATCTCTATATTTTCATAAGGAGAAAATTTGTATGAAAAAGTTCAACAAAAGGCCATAAAAACGTTATAATATGTATATTTTACAGGGCTGTAAATATTAGCATTTATTGATTTTACCCAGAAAAATTGCCTAGACAAACGGAAAAACAGAGAAACATAGGGACAACAAATTAATCCTAAGAGTTTTGTTTTTTCATTTTGCGTAAAGGGACCTGAACATTTCAAACTATGATACAAATAAATTTCTATATTTTAAACACTTGGCTATTTATCCCAAGGGTAAACAGGTGTCCCAAAAGTCAACGCTTTCCCTTGGAAGGCTGGTAGGCCAGCTCATGACTGACCAGAATATCAAATTATGACCTCAGCAAAAAGTAGATAGTCTTCGAGTTGATGGTACTTTTATAAATTCGAATAGATTTTTGAGAGTCAAAGCTAACCAGTTCTAAATTCTAAAAATAAATTTTTTGTTGCGCAACTCTGAATAGTCATGCTATTGATAAAGTCAAAAATAAACCTTGAAATGCTGTTACATCAGGAAGAAAAATAAAAACCCAATTTATGAGCAATTTTTTGTAATTAGGTTAGTTCGATACCACACCCTGAAAAAAAATGTCCTATGTTAGTTTTGCAAATTGTCTTAAATAACGGCTCATCAAATATTGTTCTTCAAATGATCTGGCAATTTCTGTGTATTACTTTTGAAAAAAAAGTTATTGCTATTTTACTACCAAAGGAGCTGCGTATTTTTTTTAATAATTAGAATTTAGAATAAAAGAGTGGCGGGCAGTAAAAATATTTGACGTTCATTAGAAATGCCATTTAACACGCGTTAGAGTGAGATAAATAGTGACGCTATTTAAAATGAGTTGGAATGAGATAGTAACGCAGTTAAACGTGGTTGAATGAGAGAGGCATAATTGATATAGGCTACAGTGAGATAGATAGTGACGTGGTGCATTCCTTCTGAGAATATTTGTTAGTTTCCACTTTTTGTAATAACAACTTTAGTAAAAAATTTTTGTAAAGAAATTTTTGGTCCAATTTATTTTCCCGCAGGTGTAACCAGCTCAACGGGCGAAAAATATTTAAAGTATGGGTAATGGTGACAATTAACCGTCACGTAATTATTATGTATCTCTAAAGGAGTGTCTGAAATGTTCCGAGGGTCAACTGATAAATCAAACACTCAAAAAACCACTTTTAGCCGACCATAATAAATTTACGTCCCGACGTGATAGCAAGTAGGATCAATGCCGTGTGACGATGATCGAAATACACTAATAAATTAGATAAAATAAAATACGTATTACTTTTGACCCTGCCTCGTCCACTCTATTCGTATTTTTGCTATGGTGACGCGAGCTTAGAGACCGGGACGAATTTCCCCCCGCGCGCTATCGTAAAATAGAATAAGCCACGCCCGGAACTGGTTTTTGTTTTGGCTATGTCATACTCTTAAAGCAATACCTCGTGCTCACACAAATGACTCAAGTACTGTTGGCACCCTGTAGACTGAGACCTTTATAGTAGTTTATTTATTTATTTATTTTTATTTATTTATTTATTTATTAGGTTTGCCAACAGATATTACACTATGACATATGTATAAAAATAGCTTTAACAATTTAAATTAGAGTGCATACCCAATAACAGGCAGACACAGCATACTTAATTAAACAATAATAGTATTTTTACTACATAAGTGAAACATGTTTCGCAAAACGTAAAACTGTTAAAAACTAATTAAAATTAAGGTTAAAAAAAAACAATACAATGAGAAAAGAAATAATACTAAAACAAAATCTTAACAAAAAAGTACACAATTAAATTATTTCTATCAGAGACAATAGATTTTGTTTGTAAACTCTGAAAGACTGAGAAAAAACATCAATTTGGGCATCATGCAAAGCAAGTGTATTAAAAGAACGACAAATTCTATTAAGAATGCTATAATGGCCAAGATTAGTCCTTGACTTTACCAAGCCAAAAAGACGAAGCTTATTTAATCGACCCTAGGTGTATGTAGCTTTATTTTAAGTAGTTAATGAAACTGGCACATAAAGAGGTTATTAAGACACGTAGGCGAGCTTTTTAATAGTATACACAAGTGTTTTATTACCTAGTTATGCACTCATGTAATTTATAATCTTGGTAATACTTGTCGTAAACTTTTCTTGATTGTGCTGGTTCGTTTTGATTGTTCGTCATTTTTGTTGCTCAGTATTACTGCTGTCAGACATTGTTGCCCAGAATACAACTTTTAGTACAGTCACCTTCTTACACTTACCGTTTTGTATAGTATGTGTGTATGTGTGCGTTGCAGGCGTGCTCGGTGTGCGCGGCGAGCTGCGTGTGGGCGGTGACAGGGCTGCGCGGGCGCCTGCCGCTGGACGGGCGCGCACGGCTTCTGGCGCTGGCCGGCTTCAGCTCCACGCTGCTCCACTCGGCGCTCTTCCTGGCGCACCTCACGCGCATCACGCACATACTGCCGCTCAACTGGGACAAGCTGGTGCGTGTCTCTCACCGCTCCTCATCCTTACTTGTTTACTGTTAATACAGTAGTTTTTGAGTAATCATGTTCTTATTGTTCCATTTCTAATGACATCATACTTTTTGGTTTTACAAGACCCTTTCTATGGATATATGTATATGTACCCCTGAGATAATGGTGTGACGTTAGCTAAACTTGTTCTAATAATGTGGTCCTGACAGACAGGCAGATACTCTTATTTTCGTTGATAAGTCCAACGTCTGAATGTTTAAAATGGAGCAATGTGTAACAAGTGTATGAGAGAGGTTGAATGTTGCAGGCGATGTGGACGTCGCTGTGGAGCGGGTTGTCGCTGCTCTGTGGCGGCGCCGGCACTCTGCTGGCCGTGCTGTTCGCGCCGCAGTACCGCTGGACCCCCGAGCACATCGCGCACCTGCTCTACTCTGCTTCGGTGAGTTTATTTTTTTATTTATTTTATTTATTTTTATTCAGGAAACACACAGTCACAAACATAACGGATAACAATATACAAGACACACAAACAGACCTACAGTTCCTTAAAAGATCGTTTACAAAAATAATGCGGGAAACAACAGGGGTGGTTTTGATAACATTAAATAAACACTGATAACACAAAGGTACGATAAACATTAAATACACATTGATAACATAGAGATACATTATTAAACCTTAAAGATTAAACAATATTTCGCCAGTCCTTTTTTTAAACGCGCCCAAGGAAAGATTAAAAATATCTACATCACCAAGGCCTTTTTATAAGTGTTGGTTTTGATTAGACCGTGTATTTATGCGTTATCATGTCGCAAAAAAAGAGAAAAGTGTTTTCTATTGAAGAAAAATCTCATGTCATATATAAATACATATTTTTATTTCTTTGTAACATTTCATTTGACAACAAGTTGACATACATAACCTATACCTATACTAGATAGATATGTACCTATAATAATATAACTACACAACTAATGTAACTGTATGTATGTATGTGTATTGCTTATAACAACTATCGGATATAACGTCTTCAACTATACGGTCCTGTTATAGGATTCATATGTACAGTAATCTGCCCTGTTTCTAATATTTTCCATTAGAGTCAGCAAAGTACATTGTACAAAACTCCTAGACCGCTCCGCGGCCCTTCAGTTCGCCACAGCCCGCGTCGCGTTCCAGACATATACTTTTAAAGGCAATTTTTATTAAAGAGTTTTATTTTGTCTTAAAGATTATTTCCTTTTTTAAAAAGACTCTTCCAAGGCCGATCCTAACAGTGGTGGCAGCGTAAAGGGATACTAAAATCCCCGGGACGTCTCTTGTGAAAATTGTGTGAAAGTGTTTCAAACAAAGGCCAGAACCCTTTTTATAAAAGTTTAAATTTATCAAAGTGAAGTCTAACACGACGGGCGAACTCATCACCTAGACCTGCAACGGGTTTAGTACACGGGACAGCTCCAGCAGCGAGCGACATACTTCAGCACAGCATCCAGCTGTGTGACCAGCTCTACAGCGAGCGACATACTTCAGCACAGCATCCAGCTGTGTGACCAGCTCTACAGCGAGCGACATACTTCAGCGCAGCATCCAGCTGTGTGACCAGCTCTACAGCGAGCGACATACTTCAGCACAGCATCCGGCTGTGTGACCAGCTCCATTAGCGAGATTTTCATACTCCAGACGTGAGACCAATTGTTAGTTCCAGATGGACGTATCACTACTGTGAGTCAATTTATTTCTATCCACTTCCACAAGTGATAAGTGAAAAGTGTTTTTATCTTTTTTAAATTTTTTTTTACTAGAAAGTTTTATTTCAAAAAGCTTTCATAAAACTTTTGTTCAAAACTTTATTGTAATTCAATTCACAGTAATAAAGCTCAGAGAGCAAGTAACATCCGCGATAAGATTTCTATGAATTCAATCTCACTCGAACCTTCTAGCTAGACTAAACAATTCTTATCTCATAATGACTGGTACTCAAAACACTGACTTACAAGGAAAACAAATTATTTCAACAAGTCAGATAGATTTGAATATTTTAATTAAGTTTATAAACAAATATGATGGGAGCCGAGAAAAACTAAATTCATTTTTGAATAATTGTAAAAATGCGATTAGCCTTTGTTCCCCAAATCAACAAGATATATTATTCAAATTTATTTTGAGTCAATTAGAAGGTCGAGCTGAAACGGCATGTTCCATAAAAGAGTTTCAGAATTGGACTCAACTTGAAGAGTTTTTAAAAGCTCAATTCGGTGAACGTAAACATTATTCACACTTGCTCTCCGACCTTCAGGATTGCCGTCAATCCTCTAGCGAAACTGTTAATCAGTTTGCCCTTAATGTTGAGTCTTGCTTATCAAAACTTTTAACAGAAATTAATATTTCTATTCCAACAAGCAAAAAGGGTGAATTGGCAGGCCGTGTCGCTGCAATGCAGGATTTGGCTTTGCATACTTTTGTTACGGGTCTTAACCCGAAAATTGCAACTGTTGTTCGATGTCGCGACCCTAAGTCTTTAAATGATGCAATTAATTTAGCTGTTTCTGAAGAAAAAATTTACCAAGCATCTATTCGCAAGACTGTTGCATCATCATCATCTTCGCATTCTAAAAATGTGATTTTTTCTAACAAATTTAAGCAGCCTTCTCAATCGAAGGACCACGCGAAGCCTCTCCACGAAGGTAAGTCTTCGAGTAAACCTGACCGGTTTTTCTGCAAATATTGCAAAACGGCGGGACACACCGTCGAATATTGTCGCAAACGGCAACAAAATCATTCAGAGCGTCCCTCGACCTCTAACAATCGCGTTCATAACGTAGATTTTATCGAATCCGATAACGAATCGGAATCTCAGAATTTTCAGAACGAACCTGAATACGACGTTGATGACAATATCGTCAACGAACATTTAAACGAGTAGGGTTTCCCGAATCGCGTCAGTCGGGAGACAAATCTTTCCAAAACGACGCCATACCCCAAAAACCTAACCAGTCCCAAATAGGAAGTCACACATCTACTTCGTTGACTACACGACAGGGTAACCAGACCCAAATAGGAAGTCACACATCTACTTCATTGACTACACGACAGGGTAACCAGTCCCAAATAGGAAGTCACACATCTACTTCATTGACTACACGACAGGGTAACCAGTCCCAAATAGGAAGTCACACATCTACTTCATTGACTACACGACAGGGTAACCAGTCCCAAATAGGAAGTCATGCATCTACTTCATTGACTACACAGCAGGGTAACCAGTCCCAAATAGGAAGTCACGCATCTACTTTATTGACTACACGACAGGGTAACCAGTCCCAAATAGGAAGTCACAAATCTACTTCATTGACTACACAACAGGGTAACCAGTCCCAAATAGGAAGTCACAAATCTACTGCATTGACTACACAACAGGGTAACCAGTCCCAAAAAGGAAGTCACTCAATTAATGCGATGACTATACAGCAGGGTAACCAGCCCCAAACAGGAAGTCATACACAAAATAACAACCACACTTTTACAGTGTCTACCGATACTACAAAAAAATATTTGCCTTATGTAAAACTACAGACCAACCTCGCTAAAAGTGCTTTAACCTTTTTGGTTGATACAGGATCGTCTGTAAGTTTGATTAAGAAGCAATCTATTGAGACTATGCCAAACATTATTCAAGATAAAATAAAGTTGAAAGGTATTGACGTAACTGGACTCTCCACTTTGACTTTAGGTCATTTCAACTTGTGTTTATTTCCTGACTTAGACGACTCCCCGATATATAAATTTAACTTAGTGGAGAAAATAAATTTATCTTATGACGGAATCATTGGTAATGATCTTCTTAATGATTTACAGTGCATGGTTGATTATAACAAAAACACCTTAAGAATTGGAAAAGTTACTTTGAGATTAAAATTTTCTGAACCTATTTACACGATTGCTCCAAGAACAGAAATGGTAGTCGAATGTTCCGTTTTGAATCCATTATTAAAGGAAGGCATAATTATTGACCAAAAGATATCGGACGACCTTTTAGTGGCAAATTGTATAGTCAAGGTCAAAGACAATCAGCGTGTTAATATAACAGTTATCAATACTTCAGAAGAACCAATCACTTTCGAATCAAATCTCAATTTAAAACTTGAATCAATAAACAATGAACCTTTCGTGCCAGTTCATACTAGTTCTTTCAAATCAAATGTTTCCAAAAGAACCAGACAAGTATTAAGTCAATTGAGAACTTCTCATCTTAATAAAGAAGAAACAATATCCCTGAATGAAGTTTGTTCTCAATTTTCGGACATATTTTATTTACCTAATGATAAATTGAGCTATACTACAGCTCTTGAACATAAAATCAGGACAATAGATGACAATCCAATTCATACCAAATCATACAGATTTCCAGAGGTTCATAAGAAAGAAGTCGAAATGCAAATAAATAAAATGCTCGATCAAAATATTATTTCACCATCAGTTTCTCCATGGTCTGCACCCATTTGGATAGTCCCCAAGAAACTTGATGCAACAGGTCAACGAAAATGGAGAGTAGTCATCGATTACAGGAAATTGAACGACGTCACAATAGGTGAAACTTACCCTATTCCACAAATAACGGAAATTTTGGATCAACTTGGAAAGAGTAAATACTTTTCAACGTTGGATCTTGCATCAGGCTTTCATCAGATATTGGTATCCCCTGATGACGCAACCAAAACAGCCTTCTCCGTACCTCAAGGTCACTTCCAATTTAACCGTATGCCGTTTGGGCTTAAGAATGCCCCTTCAACCTTTCAAAAATTGATGAATACCTGTCTTTCTGGCCTCCAGGGCACACGATGCTTTGTCTATCTTGATGACATCGTAATTTACTCCCCAGACCTTAAATCGCACATTGAAAATATCACCGCCGTTTTCCAAAAACTTAGAAGTTTCAATCTCAAGTTGCAGCCTGACAAATGTGAGTTTCTTCGCAAAGAAGTAGCCTACCTTGGCCATGTCATTAGCAGTGAAGGTGTTAAACCTAATCCAGAAAAGATCAACTCTGTCACAGAATTTCCGATTCCCCAATGTGCAAAAGATATAAAATCCTTTCTTGGCCTCGTCTCTTATTATAGACGATTTATCTCTGATTTCTCTAAAATCGCAAAACCATTAACAAACCTTCTTAAGAAAGAAGCTTATTTCGAATGGAAAAATGAACAACAATTAGCTTTCGAAACCCTAAAAAATAAACTTGTCTCGGCTCCAGTACTTGCCTATCCAGACTTCAATCAACCGTTTGTACTCACATGTGATGCTAGCAACTTTGCCATTTCCGCCATATTATCCCAAGGTCCAGTAGGACACGATCGCCCTATTGCCTACGCGTCACGCACTCTGAATAAAGCTGAGTGCAATTACTCAGTCACCGAAAAAGAAGCTCTTGCAGTAATATTCGGTGCAATAACATTCCGTCCTTATCTGTACGGATTCCATTTCACAGTATATACCGACCACCAGCCCCTCAAATACTTCTTTAAATGTTCTGATCCAAATTCACGACTTGTTCGTTGGCGCCTCAAAATGGCAGATTACGATTATACAATCGAATACAAGAAAGGCAAAACAAACAGTAATGCAGATGCTCTTTCTCGTTACCCTATCCAAAAATTAGTCTCAGTCCATCCAATTACATCACCAAGTAATGTTCCCGACGAATGTCTAGATCTGATTCTCGATAACGAGCAACCCAGAGCAGGTACTTCCTCCGATAATAATCAAGATTTGATTGAGTTAACCGACTTGCTATCATCACCAGCTCAAGAAGACGATCTACTTTTTCAACCATCTCCTAATCAATTATCTAATGATAATTCTAATCCAACATTTTTGAATCCTTCATTGAATCCTCCAAACATAGATGACATTATTGGGACGGATCCTCCTTTAAACTTGCCAACAACCGAATCACCTCATTTAGATCAACCAGATGACCAAACTTACTCAAAATGCTTAAAAGCAGTTTCTAGTAAAACATTTGCTTCAAATGTTACAATCAAAGAACATAATGAAAGTATTCTTAAAAGTAACTGTAAGACTATTATCATACCAACATCTATTGATCTTGATGACTCAAATCCTTATGTTGAAGAAATTGTTTCAAATTTGCAAGATTCTACAGATATCCTACAAAGAGAAAGGACTCTGTACTCTTTTATAACGTTTCAGAACAATAATAAAGAATATTTTTTCATTTTCCCCAAAGTATATCACTTTGAAAAATCTTCATATGAAGATTTGTTTAAAACCCTAAAACAATTGAGAAATGAACTCATAACCAACAATACAAAAGAAGTTGCAATTACAGATTTTAAAAATCCATTTGATAGCCATCAGTTTATCAAACTATATAATATGATCCTCTATTTATTTAATAACACTGGAATATGTGTACACATTTATCAAAACTCTCTGATTTACCCCTCACCCAGTGAAATTCAGAAAATACTAAAAGAAAACCATGATTTACCCATTGCTGGCCATGTCGGCTGTTCAAGAATGTTGAAACGATTACAAGAACGGTATCATTGGAAGGGTATGCGCAGTGATGTTGACACCTATGTAAAAAAATGTAGCTCGTGTCAAACAAATAAAGCGTTACGTCAAATAAATAGAGCACCAATGCAAATCACTACAACTTCAAGTAAACCATTTGACAGAATAAGTCTTGACATTGTTGGACCGTTACCAGAAGCTGGACTTCTAAATCTTAAATTCATCCTCACTATACAGGATGATCTCACCAAGTATTCAGTAGCATATCCTATTGCAAATGTTACAGCTGAAGAAACATGCGAGTGTCTTGTACACTTTATATCAATCTTCGGAATCCCCAGAATGATATTAACCGATAAAGGGACTAATTTTACTGCTGACCTATTCAAAAAGACCTGTGAGTTCTTAAGAATAAAAAATTTATGGTCTTCGCCATACCACCCACAAACGCAAGGTGCTCTTGAACGGAGTCACTCTACTTTAAAAGAGTATTTGAAGTCTTACGTAAATGATAACCAGACAGACTGGCATAAATACGTTTATACCGCAATGTTGGCTTATAATAGCAATGTTCATACAACTACCCAGTTTACACCATACGAACTCCTTTTTGGTAATAAGCCATTTATTCCCGACTCGGTTTACGAACTTCGCCAAGATGCAACATATCCAGAGTACATTAGAATGCTACACCATCGCTTAAAACTTTCTCGTGAAAAAGCTCTTGAGCATATCCGAAATTCAAAAGAGAGATCTAAAACCTACTATGATCAACATTCAAGACAGACTAGATACAAAGCAGGAGATTATGTTTATTTAAAAAATCACCTGAAATCTAGAAAATCACTTGCACCTGTATGGAAAGGTCCTTACAAAATTATTAAAATACATGGACACAACACACTTTCTCTCCTCATTAATAGACGACATATTAAACATCATTTTGATGAGGTCAAACCAGGACCCGAAGTTGTAAGGTCAGAATAAATAAGTTTTTTTCATTAACTTGAATTTTTCCGTCATTACAGCCTCCTAATAACCTGCAGTATTACATTGGCTAATTGTAATGAAGAAATCATCGAATCAATATCCAAGAACCCTGGTATCTACTTTGATCCTGTTGGAAAAGCAAAGTTAGTCAACGACCATGTCCATCTGATTATTCCGGTAGACATATCCTTTATCAATTCACATATCCAAAATATTAAAACTGTTTTTGGTACAGTCAGGTTTCTTTGTCAAAACAGTGAAGCATTTAATAAAATAGAATGCCATAATATGATTCAACCCTTAGATGCACTTTTTGACGATATAATCAAAGACTACGATTCCATATCTCACCTTATTTCTCAAAAATCAAAGAGGTCCGCCTGGTTCTCCGGCGTTGGAACAATATTTAAACACATCATTGGAACTTTAGATGAGGAAGATGCAACACGTTATAATAATGCCCTTCAAAACCTACACGACAATGATGCCAAACTGGCATCTCTGGTTAGAGATAATCTAATCTTATCTAAATCAGCAATATCTAATTTTAATAACTCAATTCGTCAAATGAGTAAGAACGAAGCACGTTTGAATGATGCTATTGAAAAACTGACTCTTACTACTAATAATATGTCAAATATAACGAATGCGTTAGTATCAAAGAATAATGTAAATGAAATTTTAAATGTTTTACAATCTAGTTTGTTAACTTTGTCTTTTAAGTTAGAAGATATTGTTAATTCTATTCTATTTGCAAATAGTAATGTCCTACATCCTTCAGTCATTACACCCAAACAATTGTTTAATGACATGTTAGATAATTTAAGATTTTTGCCTAGATTTAAAGAATTTCCTGTAAACTTAGAATTAAATAACATTCATATTTTGATAAATGTATCAGAACTTATATCATATATTCTAGATAGTAAGATTATTTTTGTTCTTAAACTTCCTTTAGTATATTCTATGGAGTATAGTTTATTCAAGGTCATTCCAGTTCCAGTTCCACATAATGTCAGTGAACCGAATTCCTTTGCTTTAATGATTCCTACAAAACAATACTTAGGACTAAGTGAAGACAAATCAACGTATGTAAATTTTGACGACTTAAATAATTGTAAAACAATTTTCAACCAAGCTTTCCTTTGTAATAACTTAGATATTTCCACAACCACAAGTAGTTCTGTATGTGAAATTGATATTGTAACAAAGTAACCACAAGGTTACCAAGAGAATGTAAAACTAAATTCCTGTATGGAAACTTAGATATTTGGCATAGACTCAACGATAACAAATGGTTGTTTGTACAATCCCAACCAACTAAGATTTCTATAGAATGTAACGCTGAACTCATAGACAAAACTATATTAGGTACAGGTATACTTCATATTAAACCTGAATGTACTGTATTCTGTAAGAATGTTAAGTTACTCGGTAGAGTTAGTCCTAAGATAAAAATAAATAGAATAAGCTCAGATTTTGACTTGATAAAAGATCAGTGTTGTAACTTTGATAAATTTAAACAATTAAACGTCAATCTCAGTATTCCAAAATTCTCAAGTATAGAACTTAGCGATTTGAAAATTTTGAAACAAATGTCTGATAAATTGATTGATGAATCTAAAACAGTGATTGTTCCTAACGATAAACTAAGTAATCATATTAGTTTTCCTATTTTAAGTATATTTTCAATTATTTTATGTTTAAGCTTAATTTTGTATACTTGTAAATCAAGTAAATGTCTGAAACACTTTCGCAAGGTTTATAAAGCAGATAATTCTGATAACTGCTCTTCTTCCAATCATCAAACCGAAATGGTTGAAGAGTCTGTTCCTCAACCAAGACTAAGAATAGAATAAAATAACATAAACTTCGCCTAATATTGCGTAAGTTTACTCTTAAACAGGGGGTTGTTATAGGATTCATATGTACAGTAATCTGCCCTGTTTCTAATATTTTCCATTAGAGTCAGCAAAGTACATTGTACAAAACTCCTAGACCGCTCCGCGGCCCTTCAGTTCGCCACAGCCCGCGTCGCGTTCCAGACATATACTTTTAAAGGCAATTTTTATTAAAGAGTTTTATTTTGTCTTAAAGATTATTTCCTTTTTTAAAAAGACTCTTCCAAGGCCGATCCTAACAGTCCCTTCAATGTCGCTATATCAGGTTTTGACTGTACTTCCGATCTTGTTACAATTATATTACTTTTATAACAACTATCGGATATAACGTCTTCAACTATACGGTCCCTTCAATGTCGCTATATCAGGTTTTGACTGTACTTCCGATCTTGTTACAATTATATTACTTTTATAACAACTATCGGATATAACGTCTTCAACTATACGGTCCCTTCAATGTCGCTATATCAGGTTTTGACTGTACTTCCGATCTTGTTACAATTATATTACTTTTATAACAACTATCGGATATAACGTCTTCAACTATACGGTCCCTTCAATGTCGCTATATCAGGTTTTGACTGTACTTCCGATCTTGTTACAATTATATTACTTATAACAACTATCGGATATAACGTCTTCAACTATACGGTCCCTTCAATGTCGCT
This sequence comes from Ypsolopha sequella, assembly GCA_934047225.1. Taxonomy (NCBI): domain Eukaryota; kingdom Metazoa; phylum Arthropoda; class Insecta; order Lepidoptera; family Ypsolophidae; genus Ypsolopha; species Ypsolopha sequella. The sequence goes on along the minus strand of OW204002.1, from coordinate 486,386 downwards.
ATATCAGGTTTTGACTGTACTTCCGATCTTGTTACAATTATATTACTTTTATAACAACTATCGGATATAACGTCTTCAACTATACGGTCCCTTCAATGTCGCTATATCAGGTTTTGACTGTACTTCCGATCTTGTTACAATTATATTACTTTTATAACAACTATCGGATATAACGTCTTCAACTATACGGTCCCTTCAATGTCGCTATATCAGGTTTTGACTGTACTTCCGATCTTGTTACAATTATATTACTTATAACAACTATCGGATATAACGTCTTCAACTATACGGTCCCTTCAATGTCGCTATATCAGGTTTTGACTGTACTTCCGATCTTGTTACAATTATATTACTTTTATAACAACTATCGGATATAACGTCTTCAACTATACGGTCCCTTCAATGTCGCTATATCAGGTTTTGACTGTACTTCCGATCTTGTTACAATTATATTACTTTTATAACAACTATCGGATATAACGTCTTCAACTATACGGTCCCTTCAATGTCGCTATATCAGGTTTTGACTGTACTTCCGATCTTGTTACAATTATATTACTTTTATAACAACTATCGGATATAACGTCTTCAACTATACGGTCCCTTCAATGTCGCTATATCAGGTTTTGACTGTACTTCCGATCTTGTTACAATTATATTACTTTTATAACAACTATCGGATATAACGTCTTCAACTATACGGTCCCTTCAATGTCGCTATATCAGGTTTTGACTGTACTTCCGATCTTGTTACAATTATATTACTTTTATAACAACTATCGGATATAACGTCTTCAACTATACGGTCCCTTCAATGTCGCTATATCAGGTTTTGACTGTACTTCCGATCTTGTTACAATTATATTACTTTTATAACAACTATCGGATATAACGTCTTCAACTATACGGTCCCTTCAATGTCGCTATATCAGGTTTTGACTGTACTTCCGATCTTGTTACAATTATATTACTTTTATAACAACTATCGGATATAACGTCTTCAACTATACGGTCCCTTCAATGTCGCTATATCAGGTTTTGACTGTACTTGCGATCTTGTTACAATTATATTACTTTTAAAAAAGCACAATTTTCATGAAAAAAACTCCCATATTTCAAAACAGATTGAAACGAAACAAACACATGCAGATACAAATTATAAAAACCGGACAAGTGCGAGTCGGACTCGCACACTTAGGGTTCGTATCTATAAAAGGCCAATAAACCTTACTGCTGACCACTTACCGAGTCTCTAGTATGAATTTGGTTATATAAATAAAAGTCGCCTTATATTTACTACTTGTTTTAAACAACTAACAACTTCGTTTAAGTAATTTCAATGGAATTTGTAAGCAATTTTTACTTTAGGTTGGTCGACTATTACTCGTTAACTTGTAAAGCCAGTACTTAGCTGTGATAGTTTTCCTTTTAATTTCGTTATGTATACTACTGCCGTGATTTTTTTCACGTCTCCAAATACAACCGTTTCGCTGGCAGGGGGGGGGGACACTTGACTCTAACAAAAATTAACACTTTTAAGCTCACATAGTGAAAGTAAAGTGCGGCGATTGTGTCACATTGCAGGGTCTGGCGCTGAGCGGCGCGTGCGCATCGTTCATCATAGCGGGTCGCGTATTGCATTCGTGCGTGTCCGCCGGACGCGCCGACGCTCTCCGCACGCGTGCCCCCTCGCGGGCCTCCAGCGCGTCCACAGGGCGGGGGGCGCGGGCGGCGTACCGAGCCGTGCCCGCCGCGCCGCCGCCCGCGCAGCCCTCCACTAGCCGACAGAACAACTTATAGTGACCGCCGACTTCCACGGACTTCTAGGTGACGTGTCCGTGAGATGGCCGAAACGTTCGAGGAAACAGAACGTTCGTTCTAGTTGTTTAAAGTTGTACGAATCGTAAGGAGCTGTAGGAAATTGTAATAGAGTTGGAGCGGAGGAGGTCCGCTCCGCAGACAGAACTTGTACGATACTGCCATCGTCCATCACTCTCCCTCACCTCACCTCACCGCATGCTAGATCGTAATACTTTATTTATTGTTTATCGCAAGTCTGATTTGATGCTAGTCTACTAGTTACTTAGCGTTTATATTTATAAGTGAATTATTCGTATATTTCGACTAAGCATGATTCCTTGTGTAGTTTTTGTGCACAAACTAGGTTACGTCCGATGGGATACGAGTTTTATAGTCAGATTTTATATAAAGAGTTGTCCGTTGTTGAACGCGTTTCTTTGTCCCGACGCGTTTCCTTTCCTTCTTCGGAGCGTCCAGATATATACGTATTTGATCCGCGAGTTCAACTAATTATTATTATGGTTATACACAAATATATGCAAAGGGTAAATGTCTACTTATAATAAACGTACATACAGCTACCGACCGTTGGGCGTGCGCTGTATGTACGTGCATATAGCTACCGACCGTTGGGCGTGCGCTGTATGTACGTGCATATAGCTACCGACTGTTGGGCGCGCGCTGTATGCACGTGCATACAGCTACCGACCGTGGGACACGTACATTAGGGTGTGTCGATTTTCCACATTTTTCGGATATATTGTAAATTATTTTGAAAGGATCTTTTAAAAGGTCAAATACAAACAATAAAAAAATATTGGACGACATCCTCTGCTCGCTTATTTGATTCAAAGTTTGACAAAATGTATGGTAGATAAAAATTTTTTTTTTGTCTTAAATATTTTTTGTATTTTTTTTTGTTTCATCCTTACTAGGGATGTAACGATACACAATTTAGCCGATACGATACCGATACCGATTAAATAACGGGCGATACCGATACCCATACTAATAAAGTAGATAATAAACCAAATAAATAATGATGTATGTACCTCGGGCGTTTGTATGTCTTTATTATGCATAAAACTTACCTACCTATATTTAACAAGTAAACCTTGAGAATTGTAAAAATAAATAAATCAAAAGTCTAATCAAAATTCAAAGAAAATTTGTATTATGAATTTAATTAATTAAGAAAGTCGTTATCATTATACAAAGTAATAAACCGATACATAAAGTCAGTAATTAAAGTTTACTTAAGGCAGATTTTTGTTAAGAAAACAAAGATTTTTCAAATTATTTGCAGATAATCTGTTACGCAAGTCATTTATGAGGCATGGCGCGCGCTTTGTCTTTTTGCGCACTTTTCGAACTGTTTGATATCGGTTGTATATAATCGGCGATGCAGATATATCTGTATCGGAATCGTTACATCCCTAATCCTTATGTATGTAATTTACTAAAAATAGGTCATGAAATATGGGTAGTTTTTTGAAAACATGCGAAAAAAAAAAATGGTAAAAATGGCTCTAATCGAAAATGAATTTCGAAAAAAGTGGAAAATCGACACAAGTACCGTCCGTACGTGGGGCGCGCGCTGTGTGGCTTAATGCACGTACATACAGCTACCAACCTTTGGGCGCGCGCTGTATGCACATACATACAGCTACCAACCTTTGGGCGCGCGCTGTATGCACATACATACAGCTACCAACCTTTGGGTGCGCGCTGTATGCACATACATACAGTTACCAACCTTTGGGTGCGCGCTGTATGCACATACATACAGCTACCAACCTTTGGGTGCGCGCTGTATGCACATACATACAGCTACCAACCTTTGGGTGCGCGCTGTATGCACATACATACAGCTACCAACATTTGGGTGCGCGCTGTATGCACATACATACAGCTACCAACCTTTGGGTGCGCGCTGTATGCACGTACATATAGCTACCAACCTTTGGGCGCGCGCTGTATGCACATACATACAGCTACCAACCTTTGGGCGCGCGCTGTATGCACATACATACAGCTACCAACCTTTGGGCGCGCGCTGTATGCACATACATACAGTTACCAACCTTTGGGTGCGCGCTGTATGCACATACATACAGCTACCAACCTTTGGGTGCGCGCTGTATGCACATACATACAGCTACCAAGCTTTGGGTGCGCGCTGTATGCACATACATACAGCTACCAAGCTTTGGGTGCGCGCTGTATGCACATACATACAGCTACCAACCTTTGGGTGCGCGCTGTATGCACATACATACAGCTACCAAGCTTTGGGCGCGCGCTGTATGCACATACATACAGCTACCAAGCTTTGGGTGCGCGCTGTATGCACATACATACAGCTACCAACCTTTGGGCGCGCGCTGTATGCACATACATACAGCTACCAACCTTTGGGTGCGCGCTGTATGCACATACATACAGCTACCAACCTTTGGGTGCGCGCTGTATGCACATACATACAGCTACCAAGCTTTGGGTGCGCGCTGTATGCACATACATACAGCTACCAACCTTTGGGTGCGCGCTGTATGCACATACATACAGCTACCAAGCTTTGGGCGCGCGCTGTATGCACATACATACAGCTACCAAGCTTTGGGTGCGCGCTGTATGCACATACATACAGCTACCAACCTTTGGGCGCGCGCTGTATGCACATACATACAGCTACCAACCTTTGGGCGCGCGCTGTATGCACGTACATACAGCTACCAACCTTTGGGCGCGCGCTGTATGCACGTACATACAGCTACCAACCTTTGGGCGCGCGCTGTATGCACATACATACAGCTACCAACCTTTGGGTGCGCGCTGTATGCACATACATACAGCTACCAAGCTTTGGGTGCGCGCTGTATGCACATACATACAGCTACCAACCTTTGGGTGCGCGCTGTATGCACATACATACAGCTACCAACCTTTGGGTGCGCGCTGTATGCACATACATACAGCTACCAACCTTTGGGTGCGCGCTGTATGCACATACATACAGCTACCAACCTTTGGGTGCGCGCTGTATGCACATACATATAGCTACCAACCTTTGGGTGCGCGCTGTATGCACATACATACAGCTACCAACCTTTGGGTGCGCGCTGTATGCACATACATACAGCTACCAACCTTTGGGTGCGCGCTGTATGCACATACATACAGCTACCAACCTTTGGGCGCGCGCTGTATGCACATACATACAGCTACCAACCTTTGGGTGCGCGCTGTATGCACGTACATACAGCTACCAACCTTTGGGCGCGCGCTGTATGCACATACATACAGCTACCAACCTTTGGGCGCGCGCTGTATGCACATACATACAGCTACCAACCTTTGGGTGCGCGCTGTATGCACATACATACAGCTACCAAGCTTTGGGTGCGCGCTGTATGCACATACATACAGCTACCAACCTTTGGGTGCGCGCTGTATGCACATACATACAGCTACCAACCTTTGGGTGCGCGCTGTATGCACATACATACAGCTACCAACCTTTGGGTGCGCGCTGTATGCACATACATACAGCTACCAACCTTTGGGTGCGCGCTGTATGCACATACATACAGCTACCAACCTTTGGGTGCGCGCTGTATGCACATACATACAGCTACCAACCTTTGGGTGCGCGCTGTATGCACATACATACAGCTACCAACCTTTGGGTGCGCGCTGTATGAACATACATACAGCTACCAACCTTTGGGTGCGCGCTGTATGCACATACATACAGCTACCAACCTTTGGGTGCGCGCTGTATGCACATACATACAGCTACCAACCTTTGGGCGCGCGCTGTATGCACATACATACAGCTACCAACCTTTGGGTGCGCGCTGTATGCACATACATACAGTTACCAACCTTTGGGTGCGCGCTGTATGCACATACATACAGCTACCAACCTTTGGGTGCGCGCTGTATGCACATACATACAGCTACCAACCTGTGGGTGCGCGTTGTATGCACATACATACAGCTACCAACCTTTGGGTGCGCGCTGTATGCACATACATACAGCTACCAACCTTTGGGTGCGCGCTGTATGCACATACATACAGCTACCAACCTTTGGGTGCGCGCTGTATGCACATACATACAGCTACCAACATTTGGGTGCGCGCTGTATGCACATACATACAGCTACCAACCTTTGGGTGCGCGCTGTATGCACGTACATATAGCTACCAACCTTTGGGCGCGCGCTGTATGCACATACATACAGCTACCAACCTTTGGGCGCGCGCTGTATGCACATACATACAGCTACCAACCTTTGGGCGCGCGCTGTATGCACATACATACAGCTACCAACCTTTGGGTGCGCGCTGTATGCACATACATACAGCTACCAAGCTTTGGGTGCGCGCTGTATGCACATACATACAGCTACCAACCTTTGGGTGCGCGCTGTATGCACATACATACAGCTACCAAGCTTTGGGCGCGCGCTGTATGCACATACATACAGCTACCAAGCTTTGGGTGCGCGCTGTATGCACATACATACAGCTACCAACCTTTGGGCGCGCGCTGTATGCACATACATACAGCTACCAACCTTTGGGTGCGCGCTGTATGCACATACATACAGCTACCAACCTTTGGGTACGCGCTGTATGCACATACATACAGCTACCAAGCTTTGGGTGCGCGCTGTATGCACATACATACAGCTACCAACCTTTGGGTGCGCGCTGTATGCACATACATACAGCTACCAAGCTTTGGGCGCGCGCTGTATGCACATACATACAGCTACCAAGCTTTGGGTGCGCGCTGTATGCACATACATACAGCTACCAACCTTTGGGCGCGCGCTGTATGCACATACATACAGCAACCAACCTTTGGGCGCGCGCTGTATGCACGTACATACAGCTACCAACCTTTGGGCGCGCGCTGTATGCACATACATACAGCTACCAACCTTTGGGCGCGCGCTGTATGCACATACATACAGCTACCAACCTTTGGGTGCGCGCTGTATGCACATACATACAGCTACCAAGCTTTGGGTGCGCGCTGTATGCACATACATACAGCTACCAACCTTTGGGTGCGCGCTGTATGCACATACATACAGCTACCAACCTTTGGGTGCGCGCTGTATGCACATACATACAGCTACCAACCTTTGGGTGCGCGCTGTATGCACATACATACAGCTACCAACCTTTGGGTGCGCGCTGTATGCACATACATACAGCTACCAACCTTTGGGTGCGCGCTGTATGCACATACATACAGCTACCAACCTTTGGGTGCGCGCTGTATGCACATACATACAGCTACCAACCTTTGGGCGCGCGCTGTATGCACATACATACAGCTACCAACCTTTGGGTGCGCGCTGTATGCACATACATACAGTTACCAACCTTTGGGTGCGCGCTGTATGCACATACATACAGCTACCAACCTTTGGGTGCGCGCTGTATGCACATACATACAGCTACCAACCTGTGGGTGCGCGTTGTATGCACATACATACAGCTACCAACCTTTGGGTGCGCGCTGTATGCACATACATACAGCTACCAACCTTTGGGTGCGCGCTGTATGCACATACATACAGCTACCAACCTTTGGGTGCGCGCTGTATGCACATACATACAGTTACCAACATTTGGGTGCGCGCTGTATGCACATACATACAGCTACCAACCTTTGGGTGCGCGCTGTATGCACGTACATATAGCTACCAACCTTTGGGCGCGCGCTGTATGCACATACATACAGCTACCAACCTTTGGGCGCGCGCTGTATGCACATACATACAGCTACCAACCTTTGGGCGCGCGCTGTATGCACATACATACAGCTACCAACCTTTGGGTGCGCGCTGTATGCACATACATACAGCTACCAAGCTTTGGGTGCGCGCTGTATGCACATACATACAGCTACCAACCTTTGGGTGCGCGCTGTATGCACATACATACAGCTACCAACCTTTGGGTGCGCGCTGTATGCACATACATACAGCTACCAACCTTTGGGTGCGCGCTGTATGCACATACATACAGCTACCAAGCTTTGGGCGCGCGCTGTATGCACATACATACAGCTACCAACCTTTGGGTGCGCGCTGTATGCACATACATACAGCTACCAACCTTTGGGCGCGCGCTGTATGCACATACATACAGCTACCAACCTTTGGGTGCGCGCTGTATGCACATACATACAGCTACCAACCTTTGGGCGCGCGCTGTATGCACATACATACAGCTACCAACCTTTGGGTGCGCGCTGTATGCACATACATACAGCTACCAAGCTTTGGGTGCGCGCTGTATGCACATACATACAGCTACCAACCTTTGGGTGCGCGCTGTATGCACATACATACAGCTACCAACCTTTGGGTGCGCGCTGTATGCACATACATACAGCTACCAACCTTTGGGTGCGCGCTGTATGCACATACATACAGCTACCAACCTTTGGGTGCGCGCTGTATGCACATACATACAGCTACCAACCTTTGGGTGCGCGCTGTATGCACATACATACAGCTACCAACCTTTGGGTGCGCGCTGTATGCACATACATACAGCTACCAACCTTTGGGTGCGCGCTGTATGCACATACATACAGCTACCAACCTTTGGGCGCGCGCTGTATGCACATACACAATATTAAGCCAATTGTAGGTAGATAATGTAAAGACAAGTTTGGAGATATACTAACGGTTTTTATAGCAGATATTTTATATTGTCTGATCCTCGAACTTGCTCCATGAGCTTAGCAGTCTTCACTCGAGTCCTGAGGAAGGATGCCGGCGAAACTATCATTACTTATTGATACTACCACATGTTGTTTATTTTACTGTCGAGTATGTAACGCAGCTAGAGATGTGAATGCACAAACGTTTATTTTGTAAACTTCATTACAACACATCATACATATCACATTTAGCCCGTCCAATGAAAGAAAAATAGGAAAAATAACCCGTGTAAAAGCTAATTTTGGCACAGTTGTAGAAGAAGGTGTTTTAAACAACATACTAAAAGTACTGATGGGTGGGGTTGAAGCTAAGGGGAGGAGGGGGGTGTAAACGTCCTTTTTTTCAGTTTCTCGTAAATAACTGGAAAACTGCGGCCTACAGAAAAAAATAATGTATTACTAAAGTAATCTATATAAAATTTCCTATAAAAAAGTATTACACACTTTTTCGATAGGATCAATACTTAAGGAGATACAGAGGGAGGAAAACGGACAATAAAAAAAAAACACATTTCTTTAAGTATATTACTAAAAATAAATTTCCTAATTATCTTCTAAATCTAAAATATCATCATCGTCAACGGTGTTTTCAATGAGGGCTCCGTTAGTGCATGAGCCGGAGCATACGCAACACCCGCAGCGCACCCCACACCCAGTCGTGCATCGGCAAAATTTGGTGTTGAGAATGGTGTCAGTTGCCAGAGGGTCGTTGGTTGTCACTGATTTTAGGATTCCATTGTCTCCTCTGGCCCAACCCCATCGGGTTGGTGGTGGGGGTTGCCGAGCCATTGTTGTATTTGTAAGAAAAAAATAAGACCAACATAAGTATTTATCTCAAATAGATATTTGTGACAAAACCGTATTCGACAATAATACAATTAAATAATAATATCTGAATAGTTACCTGTAGGTACACTCTGAACGAGTGCAGCTTCAAAGCTCCTCTGGTAGCAGGAAGAGTGGCCATATCAGATTTAGGCTTTGTCGATGCTCTCAAAAAAGCCAGAGTAGGGGTGTTTGCTGAGGTTTTGTTCCTGCGAAGGCGCCTGGTAAATCGCCAGGAATAGCTTCTTGCCAGCCTGTTCAATATCTTCAGGTAATTTTGAGGGTTCAATAAAAATGTCTGAGATACTTTGGGTCAGGTCTGGCTTAGCTATGAACAGCTTAGCAATTCCCAGTTTGCTCTTTGCATAGATCGCCGATGTGGTTTCGCATCCGGAGAAGCTGTGGAGAAGGAGAATCGTCTTGGCGAATGGAAGCTGTTGCACTGAAAACAATTTGGTGTCCACCTTCCCACGGTCTGGCATCATAAAGTACACGTTGGTATCTGGTAGAGTCAATCCTATGAGGAGGACTATGAAGTCCACATCCTCCCCAATTATTGTAACAGTTGGATGTATAGCAGCTTTATCCAACACGCACCTCACAAATGTGCCATCAGCATCTCCTGTTGAAACAGTTGTTTCAATCCACGCTGCCGGCATTTTCTCGGTGAGAAACTGAATCAGTCTCGTTTTGTTCCTTTCATTGGCGAGAAAATGCTCCTGTTGAATTGTGATGACCGTGCTTTCGTTAAAGTTAATGTCAACCGAAGTTTTTGTCAGACCTCTTTGCTTCTGTTTCGCTCGTTTTGTGCTATTAACATCATTGTCGCCATCAAAAACCACCATACAATTTGAACCGTAATGTGTCTGTACGTATGCAATGTACTGATTGCAAATTGAAAAAATGCTGAAGGACGGTTTCCACTTCATGCGGTGCAGAAGAAAACCACCATCTACCACATTGGTGCTTCAAGTGAGATTGAAAGTTGCGTTATTCTCCACTGGCAAACATGGTAGAGGAATGGATTCTTCCCTTTTCGCATCCCACCCTCGAGGAACAGAGCCAGGGGGAATGGAGTTAATTCATAAGTCAAAAGCTTGAAATTAAAATTGTCGGAAGGTTAACAGTAATGCTATTTGCCATTGATTTTAATACTACTGCTACTGCTCATATGGTACTGCTCATACTGGCTAGTGACAAAAACACATTCTTTCTAGACTGCTTCATGTCACCGAATTTTCTGCCAATGGAATGGGAGATGGTATTTGAACACTTCTCCAATCTTAGGTCTATCTCGTGAATCTCTCTGTTGGCGTGATAGCCGTAAATCAACGTGCTGTTCTCCACTTGCAAAAACCACTCCGGTGAACTCCTCCAATGACGTGCAGTACATTTGGCGAGTAGAGAATCAGCTATTCCTTTCCCTCGCATCAGGCCACCTGATGGACCGCATGAGAGTTTGTTCGATTACCATGTCCAAACAAATTCCAGCCCAAGGTGGGTTAATGGTGTAATACCTATTTTCGGCAAACTCTTTGTACACCTGTGGATGGCTGTTTTTAGGTGTATCATGTCTTGCACGTAGAGATGGGCAAATTTCACGTATTGAAAGTGCCTACTTGCATGGGAGAATGGGATCATTTGTTTTACATACGCCAAGTGGCCGTCCCAATCAACGCAACGCTCAGAATCAATGAATTTCTTTATGAGGGTAACCATATTGAAATACTGCACCCACAAAGCAGCGGTAAATCACATTTAATCAATATATTTAACTCAAAAATAGAAAAAGAATCTTAAATTGTGCATTTTGTATCCGATACAAAACGTTCCCCCTATTATTACATTTCTAATGTGTATAATTCATCACAATTAACTTCCCCTCCCCAATATCTCTTTAAATATTGATCCCAGCAAAAAAATGTATTTCACCTTTTTTGTAGAAAATTTAATGTTAATTAATTTAGCTTTGGGTCATTTTTTTCTATAGGCCACAGTTTTCAAGTGATTCACGCAAAACTGAAAAACGGGACCTTTACACCTCCCCCCACCCCTTAGCTCCACCTCCACCCATCAGTACTTTTAGTATGTCGTTCAAGATACCTTCTTCTACAACTGTGCCAAAATTAGCCTTTACACGAATTATTTTGCCTATTCGGCCTTTTTTGGTCTTCGTTGGACGGGCTAATTATCACGGTTACATTTTATGTTAAATACTGCTTCTGTTACCGGTTTGATACGTGTTATTTAAAACTTGGAATTGAGAATCGTAAATACTATCTAGAATTGAGAATCGTAAATACTATCTAGAATTGAGAATCGTAAATACTATCTAGAATTGAGAATCGTAAATACTATCTAGAATTGAGAATCGTAAATACTATCTAGAATTGAGAATCGTAAATACTATCTAGAATTGAGAATCGTAAATACTATCTAGAATTGAGAATCGTAAATACTATCTAGAATTGAGAATCGTAAATACTATCTAGAATTGAGAATCGTAAATACTATCTAGAATTGAGAATCGTAAATACTATCTAGAATTGAGAATCGTAAATACTATCTAGAATTGAGAATCGTAAATACTATCTAGAATTGAGAATCGTAAATACTATCTAGAATTGAGAATCGTAAATACTATCTAGAATTGAGAATCGTAAATACTATCTAGAATGAGCTAGTGAGAATATCTTTTGTAAATATTTAGGTTTTGTTCAACTGACCAAAAGTGTATCACTATCCATCTCACATTGATGATATCACTGGAGTGAATCACTCTGCCCGTCTCACATTGATGATATCACGAAGGACAATTATCCCACCCACCTCAATTTTAGGGGTATAAAAGCAAAACACCATTGCTTGTTATCGGCGTTAACAGATTTTTTCCTCTCTTTTTATGTTCTTTTCATTTTCATGATATTGATATAGTCTTTTGAGCTTTCAGCATGGTACCTGGAAGTACCATGAAGTTTCTTTATTTCTTTTCCTACATTGCCAAAAATTTTATCGGATGTATATTTCTATTGTTTTTAATTTATAATGCTCTTCGCTTAATGTAATAGACAAAAAGAGTTTGGTAATCATATTGCTATTTTTATTTCTTCTTACCGCATCCATCAAGGATGTGGCGAAGATTACTGATTCCAGTGAAACTTAGTTTGAACAATCTGTCAAAATTAATATGGCTGAAGCTATCTGATTCAGTCCAATAATTATATTTAATAATATTTTTCTGTTATATTATATTTTTCGTTGCAAGGCGCCGACCACACAGAGCCGCGCTCTGCGTTCCGCGGTCACTGTAATCTATGCGACGACGGCTTGGATCTTCATATACACACAGACCGATCGTTCTATGGTTTGTACCGCAGAATGCGCCCTGCGTGATCGGCGTCTGAGGTGTCTCAAAACATACTTAAATTTTTTTTTTATTAAAACACGTATTGCATTAGAATTTTGATGTTGTTTTCTTTTCAATGTAAAATTTGGACACAAACATGTTGAACAGATATCCATTCTGATGGGTAATTTGATTTTTCATTTAATAATTATATGAATTATATATTATATGAATGCTTGATGCATCAATCAAGAGAGTGAATCACTCCACCCGCCTCACATCGATGATATCGCGAGTATCTACACTTGTTATTAGACACGTTTACATTTCTCTTCCAATACGAATTCTTTAGTAAACAAATTTTGATTATAACAATAATTTATTATCGTCGGTCCGTCACGGCAAAATATAATCTGTGTAATTTTTCATTTACAAATATCTAATAATACTGATCGGTGCACAAAATAATTATTACCTTATCTACTGTGTTATGTGTTACAGGCTAGACCAAAATAATCAGTTAATAAATAACTAAAAGTAAAAAGACCACAAATGTCTTTTGATTCTGTATGCGTTGTTTATGTTGCATATGAAACCGATTCTGTATGTGTTTATGTTGCATATGAAACCGATTCTGTATGTGTTTATGTTGCATATGAAACCGATTCTGTATGTGTTTATGTTGCATATGAAACCGATTCTGTATGTGTTTATGTTGCATATGAAACCGATTCTGTATGTGTTTATGTTGCATATGAAACCGATTCTGTATGTGTTTATGTTGCATATGAAACCGATTCTGTATGTGTTTATGTTGCATATGAAACCGATTCTGTATGTGTTTATGTTGCATATGAAACCGATTTTTCCGTGACGGACGTTAAGTGAACAGCTTTGTGTGTTTCTGTATTACATCGTGTGTGTATGTGTACCTGTATGTATGTATGTATGTATGTATGTATGTATGAAGACATATAAGATCCGGTGTTTCTCGAATGATCTCAGTCAAGATTTGTGCAGACGATTTTTACTTTAAAATTTTAATAATAAATGAATATATGGTTTTTATACAGATCAGTGTTTTTATTTTACTCCTTTCTTAAAAAATCAATAAATTATGGTGTATCGGGTTTTTTGCTTGGTCCGTAAATAAAAGTCTGCCTAACAGCTTCTATATAAACTATGTCTTTCAGTTGTCGCTACTCGCGTATAAAGATGAATATCTGAACGTCTGTACTTGTACAACTTGAGCAGTAATCATAACGTACACCCAAAATTGTGTAGGTATAGAGTTAGCTTGTACTAGAACAGAGGTCTCCAAACTACAAACCCCTGTCCTAGAACGTCGTCGCCTGTACTTTATATTTTTGTGTAGGTATATAGTTAGCTTGTACTAGAACAGAGGTCTCCAAACTACAAACCCCTGTCCTAGAACGTCGTCGCCTGTACTTTATATTTTTGTGTAGGTATATAGTTAGCTTGTACTAGAACAGAGGTCTCCAAACTACAAACCCCTGTCCTAGAACGTCGTCGCCTGTACTTTATCTTTTTGTGTAGGTATAGAGTTAGCTTGTACTAGAACAGAGGTCTCCAAACTACAAACCCCTGTCCTAGAACGTCGTCGCCTGTACTTTATATTTTTGTGTAGGTATATAGTTAGCTTGTACTAGAACAGAGGTCTCCAAACTACAAACCCCTGTCCTAGAACGTCGTCGCCTGTACTTTATCTTTTTGTGTAGGTATAGAGTTAGCTTGTACTAGAACAGAGGTCTCCAAACTACAAACCCCTGTCCTAGAACGTCGTCGCCTGTACTTTATATTTTTGTGTAGGTATATAGTTAGCTTGTACTAGAACAGAGGTCTCCAAACTACAAACCCCTGTCCTAGAACGTCGTCGCCTGGACTTTATATTTTTGTGTAGGTATAGAGTTAGCTTGTACTAGAACAGAGGTCTCCAAACTACAAATCCCTGTCCTAGAACGTCGTCGCTGTACTTTATATTTTTGTGTAGGTATATAGTTAGCTTGTACTAGAACAGAGGTCTCCAAACTACAAACCCCTGTCCTAGAACGTCGTCGCCTGTACTTTATATTTTTGTGTAGGTATATAGTTAGCTTGTACTAGAACAGAGGTCTCCAAACTACAAACCCCTGTCCTAGAACGTCGTCGCCTGTACTTTATATTTTTGTGTAGGTATAGAGTTAGCTTGTACTAGAACAGAGGTCTCCAAACTTCAAACCCCTGTCCTAGAACGTCGTCGCCTGGACTTTATATTTTTGTCGCCAAACAATAAAGAATAATCTTATTTGATTTCTTGATTGCTTTGATAAATGTTAATGTATTTCAAAAGAATTCTACGCTTTATCTTCTGATTTTCCTTCAGTAATCTAAATATTGTGAAATCTTGATTTAAAAAACGTGATTTGATTACTATCTGTTGACAAATTATATTGACAAGACTAGAATTTGCTAGGACCTTTGATTGCAAGTAGCCTATTCGAGAAATATGTATTCGAAATAATGGAAATATAGAAATTAGTGTAATGGTATAACAAAAATACAAAATGGGTCTAGAATATAGCCCCAGGATCAAACCGGCGAGTGTAACGAACACTGAAAGTGAAGTGCTACGGGAATATTATTCGGGGCCTGAAGTGTTGTTTTCTGCTTCTGGCATATTGAAGGTGCTGGCCGTGGTGAGTGTACAATACATACAGTACTTACCTTACATATTGAAGGTGCTGACCGTGGTGAGTGTACAATACATACAGTACTTACCTTACATATTGAAGGTGCTGACCGTGGTGAGTGTACAATACATACAGTACTTACCTTACATATTGAAGGTGCTGGCCGTGGTGAGTGTACAATACATACAGTACTTACCTTACATATTGAAGGTGCTGGCCGTGGTGAGTGTACAATACATACAGTACTTACCTTACATATTGAAGGTGCTGGCCGTGGTGAGTGTACAATACATACAGTACTTACCTTACATATTGAAGGTGCTGGCCGTGGTGAGTGTACAATACATACAGTACTTACCTTACATATTGAAGGTGCTGGCCGTGGTGAGTGTACAATACATACAGTACTTACCTTACATATTGAAGGTGCTGGCCGTGGTGAGTGTACAATACATACAGTACTTACCTTACATATTGAAGGTGCTGACCGTGGTGAGTGTACAATACATACAGTACTTACCTTACATATTGAAGGTGCTGACCGTGGTGAGTGTACAATACATACAGTACTTACCTTACATATTGAAGGTGCTGGCCGTGGTGAGTGTACAATACATACAGTACTTACCTTACATATTGAAGGTGCTGGCCGTGGTGAGTGTACAATACATACAGTACTTACCTTACATATTGAAGGTGCTGGCCGTGGTGAGTGTACAATACATACAGTACTTACCTTACATATTGAAGGTGCTGGCCGTGGTGAGTGTACAATACATACAGTACTTACCTTACATATTGAAGGTGCTGGCCGTGGTGAGTGTACAATACATACAGTACTTACCTTACATATTGAAGGTGCTGACCGTGGTGAGTGTACAATACATACAGTACTTACCTTACATATTGAAGGTGCTGACCGTGGTGAGTGTACAATACATACAGTACTTACCTTACATATTGAAGGTGCTGACCGTGGTGAGTGTACAATACATACAGTACTTACCTTACATATTGAAGGTGCTGGCCGTGGTGAGTGTACAATACATACAGTACTTACCTTACATATTGAAGGTGCTGGCCGTGGTGAGTGTACAATACATACAGTACTTACCTTACATATTGAAGGTGCTGACCGTGGTGAGTGTACAATACATACAGTACTTACCTTACATATTGAAGGTGCTGACCGTGGTGAGTGTACAATACATACAGTACTTACCTTACATATTGAAGGTGCTGACCGTGGTGAGTGTACAATACATACAGTACTTACCTTACATATTGAAGGTGCTGGCCGTGGTGAGTGTACAATACATACAGTACTTACCTTACATATTGAAGGTGCTGACCGTGGTGAGTGTACAATACATACAGTACTTACCTTACATATTGAAGGTGCTGACCGTGGTGAGTGTACAATACATACAGTACTTACCTTACTGTAATATAAGTAGTATATAATAATATAATATAATAATATAATGTAATATAATAATATAAAAAAAAAAATAAAAAAAAAAAAAATAAAAAAAAAAACTGTCAAAGTGTCAACACCAAATTTTTTCTACAAAATTTATATTTATTGTTTCTCGAGCGCAAACTAAAAGAAGAGGCACAAAAAAGCAATAATTTGCGACAACGGCGTATTGCGACAACTTTGAACATGTCGGTTGGGACGAATCAGTGCGGTACAAGATTTACAATACAGCACCTTCAGTGGCTCGGCATGTGCCTGCAGCCGTTGACTACCAACGAAGTATAGTTCATTTGTGCGAAACTCTTTATAGCTAGTGCCCCACCTTATTCTAAAAACCCATTTATCTCGAAAGAAACCAAAAACTTCACAGGTTTAAATCATATTAACTGTATTATTGAAATGAAATTCCTTTCAAGAAATATTGATAAAATTAATAATTTGTTAAGATAGCTCCACGTCCGGGAATTCCATCTTAAACCATGTGAGGGACGGACATTGGAAAACAAAATAACATTATTCTAATGATCAATATAGTTTTAACAAATCCTTCAACATAAAAAGACAATTGAAGAGTCCGCTTCCCGGGGGTGATCGCCGGGGCACGTCTGGAGCTGACACTGGACGTTTCAGCATGCGAACTGTCAGTGACTCCCTGTTGAACAGGCGGGCGGGAGTCGGGCAACCTGAAAAAACTACAGCCGAACAACAAGAACAACATCTTATTACTGACGATACTTTGCGGAGAAGGGATAGTCCCACACGCTCCACCGGTACGTCAAGTGAGACCACAGAAACACAAAACGATAGAAGAAGAAAGTGGTCACAAGAAGAGTTACATGAACTTATGTTTTGCTTTTTTAAAGCAAAATCGCAGGGAAAAGGCTACATCGAAAGATTTTTCAACTTTTTTAAAGAAAGAAACCCAGGAAACCCCAAAATTCACATTTTCTCTGGTAACACACTATCAAATCAAGCGAGGAGTATAATAAAGAGAAAAGTAATAGCCCCTGATACACTCAAAGAAATACAACGCCAAGCTGAACATGAACAACCAACACCAGTTATAACGGATAATCAGAATTTAACAAATAGAAGGACTCACCCAGCTACACAATCAACAGAAACAACACTGGATAACCTTTGCATAAATTCTGAAAAAAAACACAATACTAGAGCTGAAATACCTGACACCCAAAATATCTCAGCTGTTCTGGCAGATGACACTACAAAATATACTACCAATGATGATAGAAGAAGAAACTGGACACAAGAAGAGACACACGAACTTATGTTCTGCTATTTTAAAGCAAAAGCCCAAGGAGTTGGATATATTGAAAGGTTATATACAATATTTAAAGAAAGAAACCCGCACAACCCTAAAATTTCTAAATTTAATGGTAATACACTATCAAATCAAGCACGAAGCATAGTTAATCGTAAAATAATATCATTAGAACTATTGAACCAAATACAATACAAAGCGGAGCAATCTCTAATATCAAACTTAGACATAACTGAAACATCAAACCTAATAAATATCACAACCATACAACCAGACTTCCCATCCATACAAACAATACTAGACAACAATACAGGCAATGCAAATCAAGACAAAAGAGTTATCCACCCTCATGAACAAGAAGAAGAAACACGACCAATGGAAAGACCTCAAGGTGGCAATATAAATATAACACAACCAAATACCATACCGGACTACATTAACAATACGGTTAACGAAGATCAGGACCCACTCATACTGGATTATTTGGAAATTTTGACTGAAACCAAAGAAACAGACATAGATAAAAGAAAATTCCTACCTAAAGTAAGATTTAATAAACAATTCTTTGAAAACCTACAGAAAATTAATAATTTCTTACCAAATGTATTAACAACAACGTCATCGCTCCGAGATATAAATAATGTTATTTACGCTGCAGCCAAAACACTTGTAATACATAACGAGCAAAAACCTTACACACCAAATAACACAATAAAATCAAAAACCGACCCACCATGGAAAAACAGAATAAAACGAAAGATTGAAAACTTTAGAAAAGAGTTAGGCCACCTAACAGAGATAGGAAGAGGGATTACATCAAGGAAGATGATACATATCAAGGAAAGAATTTACAATAAATACAAAATTTTAAACAAACAGGACCACGTTAACACGGTGGAAGAACTGAAACAAAAAGTTAAAGCCCTAGCTGGTAGAATACAAAGATATGACAGAATAAGCAAAGTGAAATCACAAAATCGGGAGTTTCAAAATAACCAACACAGATTCTACTCGGATCTCTCTGGAACATTAAAGACTCCAACTATCATTCCTAACAAAAATGTAATTGAAGAATTCTGGAAAAATATACTATCTCAGCCGGAATCATATAATAAGCAAGCAAAGTGGATTAAACAAATCGAGCAATTGAACGACCATATACAAGAACAAAACTTTGAAGACATAAACGTGGATCAAATTAAATTTGCTATTAGAAAACTAAAAAATTGGAAATCACCAGGAAATGATAAAATACAAAATTATTATCTTAAATATTTTATCAGCACACACAAATTTCTAGCTAAATTATACAGCAGAATCCTTGATGGCTCCGAACCTATGGAAGAATGGTTTACAACTGGACGAGTTATGCTCATTCCAAAAGACGAAAACACCGAAGACCCAAAAAACTGGCGTCCGATCGCATGCTTACCAAGCATGTACAAATTGTTAACGTCAGTCATTAACAATGAAATCTACAAGCATTGTACTGATAACAATATTATGGCACCAGAACAAAGAGGATGTCGACGAAATGCTAGAGGCTGTAAAGATCACCTTATGGTAAATAAAGCTATACTGGAAGATGCTCATAACTCTCAAAAGAATCTCAGCATGGCTTGGATAGATTACCAGAAAGCTTTTGACAGCGTATCGCATGAATGGCTACTGAAAGTGTTAGATATCTACAAATGCTCACGAACTGTCAAACAGTTTTTAGAAAAAACCATGCCTACATGGCGAGTAATTATGACAGCACGTAGCACGAAGGAATCTGTTACTACTGAGCCGATCTACGTTCGACGTGGTATCTTCCAAGGAGATTCACTCTCGCCACTTCTGTTTTGCCTCGCAATTAACCCATTATCTCAACTTCTTGCTAAATATGAAAATAAGGGCTACAAACTAAAGGACAGTTTATATGTTAACCACTTACTTTATATGGATGATCTTAAAATCTACGCAAATAACAAAAATAACTTAAGGGTACTACTCGACAGTACAGAAATATTCACTGATGACATAGGGATGAACTTTGGCCTGAAAAAATGCAACACACTACATCTTATATCAGGACAGATGCAAGATCATGATGGAGAAGGACACGTACTTCTTAGTGGAGAAACTTTTAAACACCTAACAACAAACCAAAAATATAAGTACTTGGGAATTCATGAATCTGGAAAAATTGAACACAACGAAATTAGACAACGAGCTGAAAAAGAATACTTTCGCAGATTAAAATTATTGGTTAAAACACATCTCACGGCGAGAAACCTTATTTGTGCTATTAATGCATATGCTATCCCGGTTGTTCTTTACTCATTTGGAATAATTAACTATAAAGAAACAGATCTGAAAAAAATTGATACGAAAACTAGAAAAATATTTGCTATGAACAAAATACACCAACAGAAAGCAGACGTAGACAGACTGTATATCCCAGTAGAAGAAGGAGGAAGAGGATTAATTAATATAGAAAGATTATACAAAACGCAAATGATTAAATTTAAACAATACTTACAATTTAACAAAGAAAATGACCACCTCATGAAAATTATAATACAACATGATAAAAATAGAGCAAAATATTCAATATATAAAGAAGCAGATGAAAACTTGTCAAAAATAGGGCTCATAGCAACAAATACATACACAGATAAAGAAATAAAAAATGCAGTTATTAAGAAACACATAGAGTCTTGGAAAGCTAAACCACTACATGGTCAGATAGCTTTAAAGGTTCTAGAAAAATCTAGTATTGACAGAGCGTTTTCTTTTAAGTGGCTTAAAACCCAACAAATCTCACCTTCTTTTGAGTCATCTATTTTTGCAATCCAAGACCAAGCTGTAATTACCAAACAACATGAAAGGGATATACAGAAAAAACCGGTAGATGGTAAATGCCGACTTTGTTTGTCGAAAGACGAGACCATAAATCACGTTATTTCGGGATGTGAAAAACTAGCCGGCACTTATTACACAAAAAGACACAACAATATTGTTCAATACATACACTGGGCACTAAGTAAGAAATACAAATTTGAAGTTCCACAATTATGGTGGCAACACCATACAATGAGACGGCAAAAATTATGTGGGAAATACCCATCCAAACCGACGTTACAGTAGTCCACAACAGACCGGATATTGTATTAATAGACAAAATTCAAAACAAAACATATTTAATAGATATAACGGTACCTTCAGATTACAATATTGAAACTAAAGAAATAGAAAAATTAAGTAAATATCATCTACTTAAAACTGAAATATCAAGATTATGGAAAACTTCGACCACAGTCATACCAATAGTGATAGGGGCAACAGGCATAGTGGCAAAAAGTCTACATAGATACAGTGACATGCTGAATGCTAAACTAAACCTACACATTATACAAAAACAAGCTGCCATTCACACAACCACAATAGTTTCAAAATTTTTAGGAAACTCTGTTTTTACCAACGGCGACGCTGGGCTTCCTTTTCCCTAAGGGTCTTGGGGCGGGAAGTTCGCAAAGAGAAAACCGATTACTAAATCGAGTAAAAGCTGCACAAATCCATAATATAATAAAGTACTTATATACCTACTGTAGATACACCAGCCTATATATACCTACTTGTAGATACACCAGTCTATATATACCTACTTGTAGATACACCAGCCTATATATACCTACTTGTAGATACACCAGTCTATATATACCTACTTGTGGATACACCAGCCTATATATACCTACTGTAGATACACCAGCCTATATATACCTACTTGTAGATTCACCAGTCTATATATACCTACTTGTGGATACACCAGCCTATGTATACCTACTTGTAGATACACCAGCATGCTCATCATTGTTGATATTTGGTTTCGGTTAACATTTCTTCTGGTTTTTAAGACGAAAAGCTGATTCAATTGATATATATTTTTATTTAGTATTATTTATAAATTCTTTGTTAATTAAATAATTTTGTTATTGCTGCAACAAACACTGCAGGTTCTTTTAGTTAGGTATCAATTCAATTACCTACTTAAGTAAAATGAACAAGTTCGGAATTATTTTAACTGTTATAAGATGTACCTCTCCTGACGTTTTGGTTTCATTTATATCCCGTCCTCTTGTAAGAGTATCGTACCGACTAGTCTGTTACTGTACCAGTGGCCGAACATCTCAATAATACTAGCCGCAGTGTGTCCGGCTGAACTTGTCTGACTTGAGCTGTACAGGATAAGACGATGGTACTGGTACGTTGGTCTCCACAGCCAGGCTGCACGGTGTCGTCGGTGCTGCTGGCGGTGGGGCGCGCGCAGTGCTCGCGGGCGCCAGGGCTGCCGGCGGTAGTGGCCGGCGCGGGCGCGGCGGTGGCCGCACTGCTGTACGCCGCCCTCGCGCTGCGGCTGTCGGCCCGAGCTCCGCACGCCTGCCTCTACACTGTAATTATGCTCCTCGCTACCTATCTACTTGGGATTCAAAGTGTCCCTAAAACTTGAACATCGTCATGACATGAATCCCAGAGGGGGCGTCAGAGTTGCTCCCGAGCGGGGACTGATCCAAGTCACAGTTCACATATTTGTCCACAGTGACAGTAGCGTGACGGATGGTGAGCCATATCGGCTTACTTCGGGCACAGTATGGATGCTTTCCGAAGCGCGCTGATCGAACCAAACTTGCTACTACGGGATTTGAAACCGTTACCTTTGGATTAGTAGTCGAAACTTATTATAATTATTTTTTTTTTTATTTTCTTATTATTATTTTATATAGATATTATTATTATACATACATATTCTTTTATTTATTTAATATCGCGACTTTAAAAAAAAAAAACTGTGCCATTGATTCCTTTTAGATTTAAGATTAGTTTATTTAAGTTTTTTAACGCACAGCTGTCACAATGTCTAAATAACTATTTGTCAAAACTATTTACCGGCACCCATGAAACAGACTACCCATCGTCTAGTCTGGGAGCCACTAAAATTTATATGTGTTAACCCATGTGTCGGAAAATAAATATTTTTGTATTTGTATTTGTATTTTGGAAACGTTCTAGCCGCTACACCGCAAGGGCGGATGAGGTATAACTAAAAATCTCGTGAAGGTCTGACATGTGACGTTCCAGGACATGGTGGCGTCGACCGCGATCGGCGTGCTGCTGCTACTAAGTGCGATACTGAGCATGCATTTCTGTGATATGAGGCACGCTCTCGACTATATGCACGGGGTGAGTAGATACACGACGCGAAGGCTCCAAGGCCTCGACTACATGCATGGGGTGAGTAGATACACGACGCGAAGGCTCCAAGGCCTCGACTACATGCATGGGGTGAGTAGATACACGACGCGAAGGCTCCAAGGCCTCGACTACATGCATGACACGACGCGAAGGCTCCAAGGCCTCGACTACATGCACGGGGTGAGTAGATGCACGACGCGAAGGCTCCAAGGCCTCGACTACATGCACGGGGTGAGTAGATACACGACGCGAAGGCTCCCAAGGCCTCGACTACATGCACGGGGTGAGTAGATACACGACGCGAAGGCTCCAAGGCCTCGACTACATGCACGGGGTGAGAAGATACACGACGCGAAGGCTCCAAGGCCTCGACTACATGCATGGGGTGAGTAGATACACGACGCGAAGGCTCCAAGGCCTCGACTACATGCACGGGGTGAGTAGATACACGACGCGAAGGCTCCAAGGCCTCGACTACATGCACGAGGTGAGTAGATACACGACGCGAAGGCTCCAAGGTCTCGACTACATGCACGGGGTGAGAAGATACACGACGCGAAGGCTCCAAGGCCTCGACTACATGCATGGGGTGAGTAGATACACGACGCGAAGGCTCCAAGGCCTCGACTACATGCACGGGGTGAGTAGATACACGACGCGAAGGCTCCAAGGCCTCGACTACATGCACGGGGTGAGTAGATACACGACGCGAAGGCTCCAAGGCCTCGACTACATGCACGGGGTGAGTAGATACACGACGCGAAGGCTCCAAGGCCTCGACTACATGCACGGGGTGAGTAGATACACGACGCGA
This sequence comes from Ypsolopha sequella, assembly GCA_934047225.1. Lineage (NCBI taxonomy): Eukaryota > Metazoa > Arthropoda > Insecta > Lepidoptera > Ypsolophidae > Ypsolopha > Ypsolopha sequella. Next base: position 462,158 of record OW204002.1, on the reverse strand, counting down.
AGGCTCCAAGGCCTCGACTACATGCACGGGGTGAGTAGATACACGACGCGAAGGCTCCAAGGCCTCGACTACATGCACGGGGTGAGTAGATACACGACGCGAAGGCTCCAAGGCCTCGACTACATGCACGGGGTGAGTAGATACACGACGCGAAGGCTCCAAGGCCTCGACTACATGCACGGGGTGAGAAGATACACGACGCGAAGGCTCCAAGGCCTCGACTACATGCATGGGGTGAGTAGATACACGACGCGAAGGCTCCAAGGCCTCGACTACATGCACGGGGTGAGAAGATACACGACGCGAAGGCTCCCAAGGCCTCGACTACATGCATGGGGTGAGTAGATACACGACGCGAAGGCTCCAAGGCCTCGACTACATGCACGGGGTGAGTAGATACACGACGCGAGGGCTTGAGGGCCAGCAAAAAGCGATTATTATCATATACGGGCTTCGCCAGACAGAAAGTGTGGCGTTGCCGGCGCGAGATGAATATGTAAGTGTATGAGAGACGCCACACAGTAACCGCCACGCGACACCGAGCTTGGTGTAATGTGTCTCATACACTTACATAGTAATAGATAGGCCCGTCAACAACACTCTACCATCTCGCTCCGACAATGTCACAGTTTCTGTCTTGCGAGGCCTAAAAAGTTAATATAAGGGATAGTTACTGTATGCAGATCCTAACCTGTGTGTAAAATGATTATCGGAACACAGCCATCTGTCAATGTCATGTCGAATAAACGCGCTAAAAATGTTACGACGCAGTTTCAGTAAAGCTCCCTAAAATCCACATAACACATACGAAATACATAATAAATATACATGGTGACAGCGTAAAAAAGGTTTTCAAGAAGAAATGGAGAAATTAGTCGAGAATTTGCGTGCACAAATGGCGCAACAGCAAGCAGCAATTCAGGCACTCCAAGAGCAACTGACTTCGCGACCCAGAGCTGAACAGCAACAGGTAGACATCCAAAGTATTCTCCAAAACTTGCTACAAAGCCAGTCAGCGAACAGTGTGTCAACACCACCTCCATCACAATTCACATTCATTGGAGCTGAGTGGACTTCTTGGATCACTAGATTTGAACAATATCGGGACACTACAAAGCTCAAGTCCATGCCAGAAGATGTACAAGTGAAAACATTACTGTATACCATGGGCAGCAAGGCAAACGACATTCTTCAAGCATTTAAACTGACCAATGAGCAAAAAATGAGCTATGTAACAGTAAAAGAAAAGTTTGATGGATATTATGTTGCCAAGAAAACGAAAACGTATGCACGAGCAGTGTTTAACCAACGAATACAAATGGATGGAGAGTCGGCAGACGATTTTATCACAGACCTACACACTCTTGCTAAAAAATGTGAGTACGGCTCATTAGAAGATGAACTAATTAGAGACAGGATTATCGCTGGTATGAGGGACAGTGAACTGTCAAAAGCTATACAGAACATGGAAACAGAGCCAAGTCTTGAAACAGTGATAAATAGGGTCAAACATTCAGAAATTGTAGACGTGAACATGGCAGCTTTAAGACCAACTTCTACCCAACCTGAACCAGAGATCCAGTACATTAGAAAGAGAACGCCCAAAGAGCCAATTACTGATAAAACCAAGACAAACCAGAACACAACTTGCAGAAAGTGTGGAAGGCAGCCAAAGCACAAGTTTTTAGAATGCCCGGCCGCCAAAACTACATGTAGCAACTGTGGTATCAAAGGTCATTGGAATATAGTATGTCGCAACAAAAATGATAACCAAGCGTTTAAAAAAAAAAATATTCATGAAGTTGACAACAACAACTATGACGAAGAATTCTTCTTTGGGAGCATCAACAGCAAAGTTACACCGAAGATGCCCAAATATATAACTTTAAAAGTCAATAACCAGAAAATCAAGTTCAAAATTGATACGGGATCAAGTGAAACTGTTATAAGCCCACTTCTAAGGAAACAACTTAACCTACCTAAGCCAGAGAAGGTAAAAGAAAGATTGTGGGGCCCTTGCAAAATAGAATTACCTGGAAGAGGTTTATGCAAAAATATTGAATTATCATGGCACGGAAAAACAAAAATGACGGACATTTACATTCTTGAAAATCAAAGTATGCCACTACTTGGATTAGCGGAATGTGAATCATTCGGCATCATAAAATGGCACAAAGAAATCATGAACATTACGTCAAACCTGCCAGAAGATGAATATGCTAAAATTTTTGAAGGACTAGGTGAAATGGAAGGTGAATACTGCATTCAAATAAAAGATGATGCCAAACCACATGCCGTAATAACACCAAGAAACATATCAATACCATTAAGACCAAAAGTCGAAGCAACATTAAAAAACCTATGTAATATGCAAGTCATTGAACCGGTAATGCATGCGACAGAATGGTGTGCACCAATGGTACCTGTGATAACCAATGACAAAGTAAGGATCACTATTGACTACACAGAACTTAACAAAGCAGTCATAAGAGAATACCATCCACTACCGACTGTAGAGGAATGCCTAGCGCAGTTGGCAGGAGCTAAAGTTTTCTCAAAGATAGATGCCTTTAAAGGCTACTTTCAAGTTAAGCTTCGAGAATCATGCAAAGACCTTACTACCTTCATAACACCATTCGGACGATACAGATTTAACAGAATGCCGATGGGTATGAACTCAAGCAGTGAAATCTATCAAAGAAAGATGGCAATGCTATTAACAGGAATAGAAGGTTGTGTGAACCATGTCGATGACACGTTGGTCTATGGAAAAACAGTAGAAGAACACGACAGAAACCTAAGACGTGTACTTAAAGCTTTGCATGAAGGCGGAGTAACACTCAACAAAGAGAAATGTCTGTTCAGAACGAGAGAATGCACGTTTTTGGGTTATAAAATAAGTGATAAAGGTATCCAGCCATTACACAGTAAAATTGAAGCTATTGTGGGAATGCCCATACCTAAAGACATAACAGCACTAAGAAGTTTTCTAGGCGCAGTGAACCAACACTTAAGATTCCTACCGAACACAGCAGATATAACAAAGCCTCTAAGAGAACTACTGAGAAAGGATTCAACCAAAGAATGGCAAGAAGAGCACACAAGAGCCTTTGATAAAATAAAAGAAATGCTTACAACAGCACCGTTACTTGCACATTATGATCCAAAAAGAGAAACGAGAGTCACAGCAGATGCTTGTAAATATGGAATTGGAGGACTTCTAGAACAAAAATATGGAGACCAATGGAAACCCATCTATTTTTGGTCGACAACTCTAACCCCTACCCAAGAAAGATATGCTATGATTGAAAAAGAAGCATTGGCTCTGACGTCAGCATGCGAGAGATTCTCATTGTATTTAAAAGGACTAAAATTTACCCTTAGAACTGATCACAAGCCACTTATATCCATCCTAGGATCAAAGCCGATAGGAGAATTATCAAGCAGATTACAAAGATTTCGAATGAAGCTGACGCCATTCGACTACAATATAGAACACATACCAGGAAAATATGTGTACACTGCAGACATGCTATCCAGAGCACCAATAAGCTCAAACGAAAAAGATAGAGACATATTGGATGAAGAAATAGACAAAATGACAGTAATGTGCATCATGCAACAATTACCATTTTCATCAGAAAGGTTAAATGCAATTAAAGAAACGCAAGAAAAAGATGCTATTACACAGAGACTGAAATACTACATACAAGAAGGATGGCCAAGCTGTAAGAAAATAGAACCTGAAATAAAACCATTCTATGAGCACAGAGGCAGTCTCATAACAATGGAAAAAACTATTAACAAATGATTATAAAATTTTCATACCGGCAGAACAACGAAATGAAATATTGAAGAAAGTACATGTTGGACACATATCCATTTCACAAGCACAAAGACGCGCAAACCAAGCAGTGTGGTGGCCCACTATGAATACTGACATAGCCACATGGACAGCCCAATGCGAAGAGTGCAGAAAATTAAAGATACAGAGACCTGAGCCACTAATACCTGGAGAAGTACCGGAGTATCCATGGGAAATAATAGCAGCAGATTTGTGTACCTATAAAGGTATAGAATATCTGGTAGTAAGAGACACTCTGTCAAATTATCCAGAAGTTATAACATTAAAATCAACAACATCAAATGCCATCATCATTCACCTAAAGAACATAATGGCAAGACATGGGATATGCAAGATTTTACGAACTGATAATGGACCACAGTTTTCTTCAAAAGAATTTAAAGACTTTTCAAAGAAATGGGACTTCACTCACATCACTTCAAGCCCCCATTTTCCTCAGAGTAATGGAGCCTCAGAGATTGGAGTAAAGATTATAAAAAAAATCTTCAACAGCCACCCTGATGATCCAGTATTAGGTCTACTGAACTACAGAACAACACCATCCATATTAGGACCATCACCATCACAAGTTTCTATGTCAAGGTTACTAAATACTACATTACCGATGACAGACAATGCCTTGAAACCAAAGTTGATTGACCTCAACAGCTACAGAAAGAAACTAAGAGACCGAAGACAACAATCTAAGAAAATTTATGATAACAGACACAGAGTTGTGGAACTACCTGAAATGAAAGAAGGTTCAAGAGTATACTTACCAGATAATGGACTATATGGGATGGTACAGAAAAAGAGAGAAGAACCAAGAAGTTATGATATTTTAACCGATAAAGGAAATATCATGAGAAAGAACAGAAGGGATGTGATAGATTTAATCAGGACAGTACCAAAGAAAAACCCAATCCTAGAAACCCAAATAACAACACCATTTGAGTTAAACCAAAATTCTCAAGAAGCCTCAAACACAACACCAACTCAAGAACCAGAAGTACTGCAACCAGAACAAGAGTTAACTGAATACTCAAATGATAGAAGCACTTGCATAGAGAGCTTGCCAAGAGAACAATCTATTGAATCTCAGAATGCAAGCGGAATAAAATCTGATAGCGAGAAAGCTGAATCACCAGCTACTTATTCTAGATATGGAAGAAGGATCAAAAGAAAAATCCTATTTGATATCTAAGAATTTAATTTGATAATTGATTTTTGTAATTGTTAGTATTAAGTTTAAAATCTTAAGACAATCATGTTACTAGTAGATCTGCTTAACAGTCAATTTAAATTTCCTAAGTTTATTGAAAACAATAACTTTAATTTTAAAGAAAGGAGGATGTATGCAGATCCTAACCTGTGTGTAAAATGATTATCGGAACACAGCCATCTGTCAATGTCATGTCGAATAAACGCGCTAAAAATGTTACGACGCAGTTTCAGTAAAGCTCCCTAAAATCCACATAAAACATACGAAATACATAATAAATATACAGTTACAGCACCAACTGTCAACTTGCGATGTAGACCTTTTAAAATAATAATAATAAAGCCGATTCTGAAGGCTTTAATTTTAGTTTTAGTGCTGTCATAACTAAAGTTCTTCGATAAAAAATAGTCCTTTAGAGTAAGGATTAGAAGCTAAATTTCTTTGGAAAATTTCAAGCTTTGACAGCACTAAAACTAAAATTAAAGCCTTCAGAATTGGCTTTATTATCTGCTTGTCGCCCGGCAGATGCAAACCTATAGAGATCTTAGGGATGATTAAAATTCAATCTGATAATAATTTAAGTATTATCTGTGTACGAGAATCTCTGTAAATGCAACACAGTCGTGACCGCAGTCGCTGCTCGATCCTATCGCAAACTGGCAGCGTGATGATTAGATACCTACATCATGTCGGCGGCGTCGCGTCCTCAGACTAACTAAACTGACATTTCAACACTATACTTAATTGCATGTGAGTGCTTATTTGTGACAATAATTCAAGAGTATATTTGCTTGTTACTTAGGACTGGCTCTTTGGTATTATATATCCCGTAGAACAAAGAAACGTATATATGGTTATATTTGTCAACGACACACATTCAAAGATACATAATCTAGACGCTAGTCAGTCAACGACACACATTCAAAGATACATAATCTAGGCGCTGGTCAGTCAACGACACACATTCAAAGATACATAATCTAGGCGCTGGTCAGTCAACGACACACATTCAAAGATACATAATCTAGGCGCTAGTCAGTCAACGACACACATTCAAAGATACATAATCTAGGCGCTAGTCAGTCAACGACACACATTCAAAGATACATAATCTAGGCGCTAGTCAGTCAACGACACACATTCAAAGATACATGATCTAGGCGCTAGTCAGTCAACGACACACATTCAAAGATACATAATCTAGGCGCTAGTCAGTCAACGACACACATTCAAAGATACATAATCTAGGCGCTAGTCAGTCAACGACACACATTCAAAGATACATAATCTAGGCGCTAGTCAGTCAACGACACACATTCAAAGATACATAATCTAGGCGCTAGTCAGTCAACGACACACATTCAAAGATACATGATCTAGGCGCTAGTCAGTCAACGACACACATTCAAAGATACATAATCTAGGCGCTAGTCAGTCAACGACACACATTCAAAGATACATAATCTAGGCGCTAGTCAGTCAACGACACACATTCAAAGATACATGATCTAGGCGCTAGTCAGTCAACGACACACATTCAAAGATACATAATCTAGGCGCTAGTCAGTCAACGACACACATTCAAAGATACATGATCTAGGCGCTAGTCAGTCAACGACACACATTCAAAGATACATAATCTAGGCGCTAGTCAGTCAACGACACACATTCAAAGATACATAATCTAGGCGCTAGTCAGTCAACGACACACATTCAAAGATACATGATCTAGGCGCTAGTCAGTCAACGACACACATTCAAAGATACATAATCTAGGCGCTAGTCAGTCAACGACACACATTCAAAGATACATAATCTAGGCGCTGTCAGTAATTTGTCAGTCGTAATTTATTGCCTGTAGGCCACGCGCGGATCATATCAGAAATGAGGGGATTCGTCAAAGAACCAAAGTCATCGACATAGCCTCTAAGATAAGCAAGCTGAAGTGGCAGTGGGCTGACTGGGCTGGCCACATCAGCCGAAGAACCGACAACCGATGGGGGAGAAAGGTTCTCGAGTGGAGACCACGAACTGGCAGACGCAGTCAAGGGCGGATCCAGCCTGCGAGCCAGGGGGGGTCACAAGCTCCGAATTCTGCCGTCCCTACACGATCCGCCGTATGTGCATTCGATTAGCCAAGCAATAATCGCCTTTATCAAAAGCTTATTAGTATTTAGTAGCGGCGATTATTGCTTGGCTCATCGAATGCACATACGGCAGAACTTGTAAGGACGGCAGAATTAGTCTAAATATATAATAAAATTGTGCAATTTTAGGTAAATTTTGCGTGTTTGTATAGAAAAAAAAAAGTTGAATTAGTTGAATGACCCCCATGCCCCCCCCCCCCCCCCCCTAAAAAAGATTGCCGGTATTGGCTGGATGAGGATGGCCGAGGATAGAAAAATGTGGCGTGCCCTTGGAAAGACCTATGTCCAGCAGTGGACCGATATTGGCTGATGGATTGGATTGGAGGCCACGCGGGCGAAGCCGCGGGCAGAAGCTTGTATGTAATAAAATAATAAATGTGCATGAACTAAATTAAAGGTTTATTTAATTTATGTAGCAATATATAGGTATCGATTCGAATGTGCACAAATACGACTTAACTTAACTAAAATTAAGTTAAGATGTGTCAAATTACTTTTGCTATTCGGTAAAACACAACCTAACCTATTTTGACAGGAGCAAACTAATTTTAGTTAGTTTGAATTAAATTAAGACCAAAACACAATTTTGCAATTCGAAGTGACCATCTAACTGTCAAATTTTAGAAACGTCAAACTAAAAATGGACAAATTTTAGTTGAGACATATTTCGTGACGATTAAATTTTAACAAGTTCATTTAGAATGTTTTCTGATCGTTTTTGAGGTAAGAATGGAGCAAAATGTCGTGTTGGCCTTAGCAGATGCAGAAAATAGGTAAATGGTACTGTCAAAACTAGCATTTTCCGCCCAGAGGTTACCAAAGGCGGCACTAAAAATTATATGTCTTGTCTTGTTTTTTCTAAGTGGCTTTGTACTGTTTGTACACCCCAATCTATTTTTTCTAAATAAATCAAGATACTTATTCTGATTAAATTGTTTCCTATAAGTAGGTAGGTATATGTTTGTGGCGTTTGCAAACTTATTTTCAAAATACTTATTCCAGGAGACAAGAGGTACCTGCTGCTACCACCCCTTATGAAATAAAAAACCGAAGCAGAGTACAACTACAATTCAAGTCATGCTTTTGCATGTAATATAGCGAAGATGACTTTCAGATGTCTTGAAATAAATGGTGACGCCTACATAAACACCGGATACTGCACTATGAACAAGACAAAGCTGGGCTGTTTTTGAATGCTTCTCCTGATGGCCTGCTGGTCAACCGAGAAGTTACTGAAGTGAAATGTCCACATGTTGCAAAAAAGTCTGAAATTACTCCTGTAATGGTACCATACCCTAAGAAAGTGAATGTCGAAAAGGAATCATAGTCATTAATTACTACCAAATGACCGCCCGTGGTCTAATGTGGTTTGAGCACTCGGTTGTGTCTGCACATTAAGGTGTGGGTCCATTTTGTGCCTGAAGTACAGCAATAGAGCTCACACTGGGACATACAAATCATTGGTAAAACATGGATGTACAAGTGTGGACTACGACTTGGATTTCACAGTTTATACTCGAAAACACATCTGACACCCTCTGGGGGATTCATATCGTTGTACTGCTAAATACAGAGCCAGTCGTTCTGTACATCTGGAAAAGTAGAAAGTACTGTAATTTAATTATTTAGAACTTATCAGAATAGGGGTGATATGATGTATATAGAGACAAATATTAATTATTGCAAATATTGTTTCAAAATTTGATGTTTTTTATTCTTCTCATTTAGAAAAAGATGTAAAAAGTTTATGGCAAATTAAAACAATAAGAATGTATTACAAATGTTTTTTTATTTTTACATTATGTTCTCCCAAAAATAGCAATATATACAATAAACAAAAAATATTTTAGACAGCTAATAAAATATGGAGTAAGTACTTAACAATTTTTTTTATATTTAATAAGTTTTTAATAGCCAAAACATGTGTTCTAAATGAACTCTCTTACTATAGTCCGTAAAATATAGCTCGAGCCCTGTGACAGCTGTCAGCGCTATACATATTTGAGTATGAGAAAGAGAGTTAGACATACAAATTGTGTAGCGCTGTCCTGCTGTCACAGGGATCAAGCTATATTATACGCACTATAGCTAGCTTATGGTCTAACCTTGCACCACAGGGAATTTGAGATTTTAGAAATGTAGACTGTTATATCTAGTATGCGTTGCGTTTCTAAACATCCGGGTAAATGTAAAAATTAACTGTCAAAGAGAATTTTACATTTCTGACAAGGTTTATTGAACAACTTCGTGCTTTTCGTTTTCACTTGGGTGGTTGTGGAACGGGTGACAGTTCATTTTTACCTTTACCCCGGTATTTAGGAACGCTACCTTAATGTAGATACTTAAAATATAATGTAAATAAATCTAAAATGTTGAATCCCTGATCTGCCCATATACTACCAGGTTAAACGTTGACAGGAACCCTAAACGCTTCTGAAAAATAGGACACCAAACTCTTATTAGTAGTAAGTAATCATTAGAGCTATAATGTGAGGAAAATTAACAATGCCCTCACTCAATTGTGCTCACTTCATTTCATTATATACACTGTCAACATGACTTTGAACTGCTTGGCGTTTCAATGGATGATACAGTTTTCTTTGACTACTGTTCTCGAAGCGAGCTTGTTGTTCCTTAGCCAATGGTAACTCTTCAAAAATATAGGTACTTGGATACGTGTAAAAAACTTTGCAAAAGGTTTATTTTCTGAAACAAGAAAAAGGTGTATAAATACTTTGTTGTAATATTTTATTACTTGAAACAAATATTTAGGTTCATTCAAGACATCATAGTGGATAAGAAACTAACCTGTAAGCCTGTAAGCACTTTTTTCATCTGATTTGATCAGAACATAACCTCGACAATTTTTTCTTTTATGCGACTTCTACAACAATTTTATCCGCATTTATTAGCTCTTCTCCCACTTCATGGCTTTAATTAGTTATTTCTTTGATTGCTCTCCTATTTATTCTGAGCTTGGTTGCTTTTTCGTTCGACTGCAAAGTTGTTGTCTTTTCGACTCACAACACAATCACAAAATTCTAGGTTATAAAGGGCTGCGTTCAGTTTGATCGTCAAACGACGCGACGTCGGACGGACTACATGCTATCTCTTTTGCACGCGTTGTAATTGAACATGCTAACCTGCTGTCAGTGTCAGGCGGGCTTCGCCCGACGTTCAAACTAAACGCAGCAATTATTACGTTATAACATTTTGTGGTCTGTGGACCGCTTTAAAAACCAATAACGTTCGTTATTTTTAGTAATCTGTGTATTCAATTTAATCCTCGCAAAATCAAATAAACGGGCACCCAAATTTAGTTCGTTGACAAAACCGAATTGAACACAAAAAAAACTTAACTAATTTTAATCGCTTTTTGGTTAGGTTATGTTTTAGTGCGGTGTTTAACCGAATCGAGTCCATTATATATACTATTAAAATGATAGGTAAAATCTATAATTATGCAACGTGAAATCTAAATAACCGCCTGAACTCATACCGGAGACCCGGCCAGCGACCAGGAACAAGGTTCAATGGTCCCTTTTGTCGAAATCATAAAAAAGAAAACATAAAAAATTCCGCTCCCGATCAGACTGGACTAGTTCAAATACAAATCCTAGCATAGGCAGTTTTGGAGCAAAAAAAAAAAGTTCGATTTTCACCCGACGCCGCGCCGACGGGTCATTAAACACCTCCCGATCACCAACCGAGCCCCCAGCACGAATCAGTTGACTTGAGTTGAGTTGACTTTGAGGACTTGTCGTTGTCGAGTCTGCGAGGTTGTATAATATGTATGGACACATTGTTCACGTATTTACATATTCATGTTTCAGCCGCTGGCAATAATGAACGCTACGTTGCTGGTGGGGAGCGTGGTCCTACTGTACAGGCGAGTGACGTCTCTGTGGGAGGAGGCGCGGGGCCCGCGTGTGGAACCGCCCCGCCCCTCTCGCACCGCTATCGACCACGACGTGTGATCCTCCGTACTGACGAGTGACGTCACTGTGGAAGGAGGCGCGGGGCCCGCGTGTGGAGCCGCGCCGCCCCTCTCGCACCGCTATCGACCACGACGTGTGATCCTCCGTACTGACGAGTGACGTCACTGTGGAAGGAAGCGCCCTATCATGTGTGAGCCGACAAACTTCATAAGTTTGTCGGCTCACACATGATAGGGCAGGGCCAGTATCGATCTCGATATTTAGGAGTCGGTCATGTATTCTGAGAGTCGTACTCACCGCCTTGTATTTGTTTAAGAACATTTGCATTATTGCCTGCTCCTCCTCAGGTTCATCTTCATCCTCATCATTCTTCACCCAGTGGTTATTCATTCTTCCTCGTCCTGCTCGTGGTCGGCGCCATCCGCTTCCTCGACCACGGGGTGTAGAGCGCCAGCGGCCTAGGCTAATACTGGCGGCCGCCTCGCTTGTTACAAATGGCGTAGATCCATCTCGGCACATCTGCCTTAAGTGCCCGGTCTTTCCGCAACGAGTGCATGCATACCTAATCTCGATATTTACACTCGGAATAGTGGTGATATCGATCGCCGCAACCAGGACAGCCGCGCATGCTGTGTTTGTTGGTTGCTAAGTGAAGGGCGTTGAGATCCCGCGCAAGTTCGACCTCTCCTGCGCGCCTCTCTTCGCTTCTCCTTCCACTGATCTGGCGTCTTTTTCCGCTACTTCCAAATTTTTAGCAATAAACAAGGCTTCTATGTACGTCAAGTTCTTTTCAGCGAATAATCTTTGTCGAATGTACTCACTCTCAATTCCACTAACAAATTGATCCCGTAAATTGTTGTCAAGTTCCGTCCCTCACAATGCCGAGTTTGCTGCTTTAATTCGGCTACATGTTGACTAATTGTTTGGGATTTTACTTGTTTCAGCTAACATGGAAGGAAGTGGTTGGATATGTTCCTTCAAAGTTTGTATGAGAGCCGTGTAAGTACAGTTGGCTGGTTTCTTTGGACTGCACAGGTCAACCATAAGTTCATATGTGCGTTCATCGGTGCATTTCTAGTTATCTGTCTGTATATGATTGCCAGTTACCATTATCTACATCGAATTCCTCGATGTTTCCAATGTTAGAGGGCATTTTTCCTTGGTTTCCTTGTCGCCAGTTAGTAAATATCAAACTTTATAAATAAATAACATTCAATTCAATGCCATTTTATGTGGCTTCCGATAATGTGACTCTGCACATTTTAGTTCCGCCAATGGCGAGTTATAACTATAAAAGTAAAATCCAGTTGTTATAACATTTTATTGAAGACACCTTTAACGAAGGGCATGTATAGTGGAGCCCTTTCTACGCTCGCTGGACGCGTATAGGGAGATGTGTTTGCAATGCGTTGGCATTGTCTCCAAAATTATTGTATCCATTCATCTCTAATACCTCCTTAACATGCTTCAGCTCAGCGTCTACGTACTGTGGATCACACAGGCGTAATGTTCTGTTAATCAGTGTACGAGTTACTGAAGACAGGTGCGAGGGATGATGATATGAGTCTGCTCTCAGGCACCGGTCCGTGTGTGTGCTATTAAATCAATAACCGAACTTATAACTTTCACAAATAAGTCCTCGGTTTTTTTCAAGTTAAGAGATTTAAATGCTTTAATTATAGTGAATGAATTAATATGTTTAAAAGCAAATATATAATGATACTGATACTGATCTATTAAAAGATAAGCTCAGTAACGACTTACTTAACTTAAGTTTGTTATCACGTTTCATACTTTTCGCAGTTTCAGTATTTGTGATGTTCCATACTGTTTTTACTTTATTATCGGACTTTTTAAGTTTTTTATTCAAATAGACACATTTTGCTTTTAAACACACTAATTTAAAGATGCGTGAGCAATTTTTCAAGAATTCAGTAAATTTAACATTTATATTGTAGGACTTTATGTCGTATAATTCGTATAAATGATTTCTGCTTTTGTAAATACCTGGTGTCGCCTAGTCACTGAAGGTGATTTTACTTTTGTTAGAAACTTTTTGTAACTTAAACGTATTTTAAAACTCTTTGGAGACTATGTTAAAAAAGTCTAGAGCGTTTGGATCATCTTGGAGAAGATAAAAATGTGGTAATTTAACTAATAAGTTTGCTTTAAAAAAATCTACTATGTGAGTTATTGTGATCGGCCTGCCAAAGGCTTTTTGGACAATTGTTTTACGTTTTGTTTAATGGTTAAGTTTGCCCACTGTGATCATACTGCAAGCGGTTGATTACTTTATCGTCTGAATATTCACAATCACAAAATATATTGTCAAGGCATGACGCAATATCCTGAGTATTTCGAGTAGGTTCTAAGAATACGTTAGACAAATTAAATAATTTGAATAAATGTATTGTCCCTTCTTGCTCAAACTCAGCGTTAGAACAAACCCTTATAGACTTCTGCTTGATTTGATTGAAATTATGCCAATTTAACGCGATTCGTAACAACAAGGGTAAAATACTTGACCTAGTCCTCTCACGTAATTCAAACATAATAACTCAAATAGCTGAACCGTTATCAAAGTGGTAAATATCCTTCTTGGTACACACCAGATCTTATACGCGTTATAAAAGAAAAAGAGAAATATAGAAAAAAGTTCAAGAAATATAAAAACCCCTTGGATAATCTTGACTTCATAAAGGCAAGAACGCGGTGTCATAATTTTATCAAAGTTTGTTACAACAAATATTTAGCATCAATTGAAAGTTCTATTAATTGTAATAACATTAAAGCGTTTTGGGCGTTTATCAAAAGCAAAAGAAAGAACAACTCTACTATTCCCAATGTTATGTACCTCAAAGATCAAATAGCCACATCTCCAGCAAAAATATGTAATAGCTTCGCTGAACACTTTTCTTCTGTCTACGTTAATAATGACGACACTTCTTCAACCGACAGCAAAAACGACCAGCCAGAGACTTTAAATAGCCACATTTTTAGTAATTTCACAACAAGCTCATACCTGATAGAAACAGCTTTAGGAAAACTTGATGCTAACTTAGGGGCTGGCCCTGACAATATACCGGCCATATTTTTTAAGAAATGTGCAAATTCAAATTCAAATAGTTTATTTTGCAAAGTAGGTATATAAAATACACATTTCACAAGTCAAAATTTAATCTTATAAAAAATATATATGTAATAAAATAATAAATGTACATGAACTAGATTAAAGGTTTATTTAATTTATGTAGCAATATATATACGATTAAAATTATAGGTAAAATATATATTATACAAGGTGAAATCCAATCAACCGCCCGAACCCACACCCGGCCAGGGACCAGGAACAAGGTTCAATGATCACCAACCAAGCCCCCAGCACGAATCCAGGCGGCCGACCAAATCCCATCCTATATACTACATACTAATAAGGTTACAAATATAAATACATGCCTACCTCCGCCCATTGTGCTCACAATCTCTGTTAACCTCTTCAGATTATTTTCAATAAATCTCTAGCTACTGGATCTTTTCCTACCGCTTGGAAATTGGCTAACGTCATTCCAATTCCTAAAAACAGTAAAATCGACAATATAGAAGAATATAGACCAATATCACTTTTATGTATTCCTGGCAAAGTACACGAATCTTTAATATGTCCAGCACCGCCTACCCATTTCAAACAAGTTCTCACTCCGAATCAACATGGCTTTCGTAACGGGATGTCTACTTGTACAAACCTTACAAGTTATATATCTGATTAACAAACTTTTGTCGACGAAGGAGCACAGGTTGATGCAATATACACAGATTTCAGTAAAGCTTTCGATCGAGTGGATCATGTTACCCTGTTAAATAAGCTCTCTCGTCTTGGAATACATGGGAAATTACTTGATTGGTTATCTTCATATCTTATTCATAGAAAACAAAAAGTGATTGTCTGTGGATATGAATCTGAGACCTTTTTGACAATATCAGGAGTGCCACAGGGGTCGCATTTAGGTCCTATTTTATTTTAAGCCTTCATAAATGATTTGGCAGAGGAAATACTATACTCAAAATTCTCTTTTTTTGCGGATGATCTTAAAATGTATAAAAAAATTGACAATCTGTCTGATGCCTTGCTTCTACAAAAGGATATAGATCAAATTACACTTTGGTCTACTATAAATAAATTGCCCTTAAATATACAAAAATGTAAGCATAAAAAATTTACAAGGAAAATAATTATTTTGCCTACCTCTTACAATATTAATGGTTATACCCTCGAAGAAGTTGACATGATCAGAGATCTTGGTGTAATTCTTGACAAAAAACTATATTTTAATCAACATTTAGATCAAGTAATTAAAAAGCTTATAAGATGCTTGGGTTTTTGTGGCGCAACTGCAAGGGATTTAAGAATATTGCAGCTTTAATAGTTGTTTACAATGCTCTTGTCCGTAGTTTGCTTGAATACTGCTCTAATGTATAGAACCCTCACTACGCCTGTCACATTAAACGGATTGAACGCATTCAAAAGCGTTTTATATTTTTCTTATGTGTCCACCAAAAAAAAACGAACAAAGGAATTGCATTCCTATTCCGACAGGCTCTTATATTTTAGTTTGATTTCACTCAAGGATCGCCGATGGTTGGCTGACAATTTACTACTGTATAAAATATTAAGAGGGCTCGTTGATTGTCCACAACTATTAGACAAAATAAAGCTACATACACCTAGGGTACCTTGTCGATTAAATAAGCTTCGTCTTTTTGGCTTGGTAAAGTCAAGGACTAATGTTGGCCATTATAGCATTCTTAATAGAATTTGTCGTTCTTTTAATACACTTGCCTTGCATGATGCCCAAATTGATGTTTTTTCTCAGTCTTTCAGAGTTTACAAACAAAATCTATTGTCTCTGATAGAAATAATTTAATTGTGTACTTTTTTGTTAAGATTTTGTTTTAGTATTATTTCTTTTCTCATTGTATTGTTTTTTTTTAACCTTAATTTTAATTAGTTTTTAACAGTTTTACGTTTTGCGAAACATGTTTCACTTATGTAGTAAAAATACTATTATTGTTTAATTAAGTATGCTGTGTCTGCCTGTTATTGGGTATGCACTCTAATTTAAATTGTTAAAGCTATTTTTATACATATGTCATAGTGTAATATCTGTTGGCAAACCCAATAAATAAATAAAATTAATTAATTAATTTGGGCGCATAATCGATTATCTTAGTAAATCTACGTTAAAATCTCCACACACAATAACTTTTTTCTTGGTATCAAATAATAATTTTAAAACCGTTTCTATTGTTCTTTCAAAAATGTAATTACAAGTGTTAAACGCAGGGGAGGTTTTTTAAAAACTGAACTTAGTTTTTATAGTGTCTTTAATGGTGCAATAAGGTGAACAAATTTATAATTATATCTAAGTTACAACTATTGGGATCGCGATGATCACACGACCTTCGGCTTAAGCGATTTAAGCACAAAGACAACGAGTCACTTCAAAACCTGTCCCACGAAATATGTTTTCACTGTGTCAGCACTTAAGTAATATTCACTGAATTTAGGTTTCGTAAGACATGGAGAAACAATGCGGTAGGTAGGTAGAGTTCACTCGTAACACCTCCCCTCCTAGACGAGCGACTATTTGCTGACGTTTACAGCAAATGTTGCGGCTTTTCTTTCCTCTAAGGTCATCATTGATTCATTTCTCAAAGAAGGTTGCTGCGTCTCAATGCATGTCTGTGGTTTTGGTTTCCATGTTAAAGTTGATTGACGACGATATATGAATAGCATGATAGTCAGTACTAATGCACTTGATAGTACGATGATGTACACAGGTATTGTTGTATGATATACGGATGAGTCAACTATATCAAGTTTCGCCGGTTGCTCAATCATTACTTGCTGCTGGATATTATGCAATTTATTCAAATCAATTGTCGTGAAATTATATCGACGAAGTACTTTTGGTGATTTCAGTAACGTATTCGGAGAAGCGATGATTTCAACAGCATAGCCTCGAAGTTTGTTATCGATGTTAAAAACGTTGAATTCAGGGGTCTGTATTTTGCAATTTCGAGGAATCGTTGCTAAAAACTTCCTTCCAAAGTACGATGTTCTTCCTGACTGCATATTAGTTGTACCTTAGTTGGTTTTGGGAATGACATTATGTAATGTTGATCGTCTAATTCTAGCAGGGCCTCCTTATGTAAAAAGACAGGTATAGGTATGCATGTTTCTTCTTTCTCCTGGTGATAGATGAGATCATAAACGCAATCTCGCTGGTCTCTTGATTGGAGTCTGGATTTATCCTTGCAGATATACCACGTCGCAACCTTCGGGCATTCAGCCTCTATGTAGACAAACTCCTTGGAATTAGTTGCTATGTAAGGAAGAGGGGGTAGGATAATCTGGGAATTTTTATTAGGCACGGGACAAAGTTTATAAAGGTCGTACGTAGCCTTGGAAACTATAGGAAACTTTAACACTATTACTATTTTTTTATCGACGTAATAGCATCCTAATCTAATCAAATCATAGAAATACCTAATATCTAAACTTAAAATATGATCAGAGCCATATAACTCTTTTAATTTTTTTATCATAAATATAAGATCATTAATAGATAAAAGTGAATGGTGCACAGATGTAGTGCGGCTAAAAGCTAAAATGTTTTCTATTCTATGCATTTCATCCGAAAGTTTTCGAATATTTTCACTTAATAAAGTGAACAGCTGTGAGAGCTGAAAGTATTGAATAACGCGCTCCTTATCATTACTTGTTACATTTACCAAGAATAAAATAGATTTCTCTAATTTCTGTTGATTTTTACTTATGTTATAAAGGAGTTGATTTTGCTGAAAAGACAGTTCTTTAAATAGACTAATATGCTTGTTCAAACTTTCAGATTATCATTTTCCTGAAGAATTTTCAAAGCTTTTTCGAATCTCAGAGCATCACTGATATCGAGATTTCCCGATATACTTTTTATAAAGGTTCCCAAAGGGTTAAACAATCCGCGCTTTACTCGAACGGGTTCAAAAGTGCGAACCTGAGATGTAATTTCATCCAGTCTATTAGTCATTTGCAGAATAACATATTTAAACGATGAAAAATGCTGATTCGAAATGTTGTTAGTCAGATAATGAAGTTGGGATTTTAGAGAATTAACTTGTTGATCTATTTTGTCAAGGTCAATTTCTTCAAGGAATGTATGGTCATGGGAAATAATTTTGGTCAAACCAAGTTTGAAGGGTAGAATACCGGGGCTGTCAGATAAACTGTCAAGTCGGATGTTGCTTACTGGTGGAAGGTCGTCCTGGGCTCGAACCACCATTATTATCATGAATATCCTGTAACAATTTAGTCTTTTTAGTCCTTTTGATTCTGGCTTTCGCCACAGGTCCACGTTTTTTCGGTGTGTAAATGTGTATGGGAAGATTAGCTAAAACTTTATCATGAGTGTAGCGTGGAGCAAGTTTTTGCCGCTGCGCTGCAGGATTCTTTATGTAAACATCTTGGTTGATGTCATAATTTACTTCAGGTTCACGGTCAAGGTTACGTCGCGTCATTATGGACTCGCGATTAGAAAGCGATGATTCATGAATGATTCCGTACACTGTTTCCATTGTACGACAGTGATCCTGCATGTATTGTTGTAATAATCTTTGATTTAAGTCCAAGTCAATAGGGTCTCGAGGGTCATAATGTCCGATTATAAGGTCAAATGGTCTGACCCTAGTCAAACTATGCGTCGAACTATTGTAAGCTATTAGTGCATAAGGGATAAGGTTACATGTGAGTTCGTTTTTACGTTGCAATTTTAATAATCGCAAGTGCTCAAGAAGTGTACTATGGAAACGCTCAATTGCGCCATTCTCGTTTGGGGTGTGTGCCGCAGTAGTGTGGTGTTGTACTTTATGAAATTTCAGGAATTCGCTCACGACTTGGTTTGTGAACTCCGTTCCTTGATCCGAAATTACAGTTTGCGGTAAACCATGATGGCTACTAAAATTCATGAGGGCTTTGACTATATTCGGTGCGGTACAATCTGGTAAACGATATGCTTGCGCATACTTGGAAAAAGTATCTATCATAGTTAGATATTTTTCATGGTCTATTGATAAGACATCAATGTGAATAATTTGGAACGGTTTTGAGGGCGGGGGAACTATCTGAAACTGGGGACGCAATGGCGTTCGGTCATATTTAGCACGTCCACATATCGAACATTCATTTATATATTTAGCAATGTATTCCTTTAATTTTGGCCAAAAATATTTTTGTGATAAAGATAGGTAAGTTTCATTTATACCACGGTGATTAGTTTTTCCTGTATGGTATTTTGATATTATATCTTGCTGAATCAAATAATCAGGCACATCTTGCAGTTCTTTTTTTACGAGAACAAGATTTAGGCAAGAACTTTGAATGTTTCTTTGCAGAATGGGAACTATAGAATACATTTTGTCAATCGGCGTTACTAAAATAGCTGTTTTAAACTTCGGATCTATGAAATTCTTAGCCACTGAAATTATGTCCGGCTCTAATGTACTTTCATTGATCTGTACAATCGTTCTTTGAAATGTATCAAATGGTTTCGTGATTTTTGGCTTACTTTTTATGCCATTAGTGGAAATTTTTATAATGATTTGTCGCTTGAATTTATTATGGGGGTCATCCGAAATAGGTATATTTAATATTGGATCTTCTGCACTAGTATGAACTGTGGTTGCAGGTAAGTCGTTCGGGATGTCATTTTGCATAATATCTTCAGTCACAGAAATCGTCGAGGAAGAGTCACGTATAGGGTTTTGACTGGGGGCGGTATCAGTTGAAGATCGGCTTATTAGGAGTCTCTCATCGGGGGCAGTTAATGTCTCCGATGAATGTGTTGATGAAGAACTGGAGCTAATGTTCACAACCATGGATTCCAGTTCATGAGTGTGTATTTCAATGCGGGATAAGGCGTCGGCGTTTGTATTGAGTGTTCCTTTTTTGTATATGATACTGAAGTCATATGCTGATAAGCTGAGACGCCATCGGGTTAAACGGGCATTTGTTTCTTTCGCTTTCATATACCCTTGTAAAGGCTTATGATCAGTGATAATTTTAAATTTTCTACCAAAAAGATAAGGCCGAAAGTATTTAGTCGCCCATATTATAGCAAGGAACTCTTTCTCAGTTGTAGAGTAGTTAAGCTCGCTTTCGTTTAACGTCCTCGATGCATAGGCAATTGGTCTATCAGATCCTATAGGTCCTTGTGACAAAATTGCGGCGATGGCAACGTTTGATGCGTCAGTTGTCAATAGAAACTCTTTACTAAAGTCAGGGTAAATGAGTACAGGGTCATTTGTCAGTAGTGTTTTACAGTGATTAAAACATTGGACGTATTCAGGGGTCAGATTAATTTTCGCGCCTTTTTTTAAGCATGATGTCAATGGTTTAGTTAATCGAGCAAAGTCTGGAATAAAACGCCTATAATAACCAAGAAGTCCGAGAAAACCTTTTATTTGTTTTGTGGTCTTGGGGATGGGGTATTTTTTGTATTGCAGTAATTTTTTCAGGGTTGGGTTTCACTCCCTCGGGTGTAATTATATGACCAAGATAAGGGGTTTCACGTTTTAAGAACTCTGTCTTGTCCATTTGGATTTTAAAGTTTGATTCTCTAAGTCTGTCAAAAATTTTGCGAAGATTAACTATGTGTTCTTGTAAAGAAGTCGAAAATACCAAAATGTCATCTAAATAGACCACGCAAATGACATTTTGGAGACCTCGAAGTATATTGTCCATAACACGTTGGAAAGTAGACGGACTATTTTTTAATCCCATGGGCATTCTGAGGAACTCATAGTGCCCATGCCCATCGGCTACACTAAATCCGGTCTTGTGAATGTCTTCTGAATCCATTTCTACTTGATAAAATCCGCTAGCCAGGTCCAAACACGTGAAATAATTACATCTACCTAGTTTGTCTAGTATGTCTGAAATGTTAGGAATGGGGTATTTATCATCAACGGTCTTTTCGTTCAACTTTCTGAAATCAACTACTAGTCTGTATTTAATTTTACCGGACGCATCAGCTTTCTTAGGTACAATCCAGATTGGTGCACTCCAAGCTGAAGTTGATGGTCTTATAATGCCTTGACTTAGCATTTTGGAAATCTGTTGTTTTACTTCTTCTCTGTGTATGTACGGATACCTATACGTTTTTGAATGAACCGGGTTTTCATCAGTCGTATTAATTTTGTGTTTAATTTTGTTTGTAAAAGTCAGAGGTTCGTTATCAATATAAAAAACGTCAGAGTATTCATTGCATAGTGTCAATAAGTTCGCTCTTTCTTCTAAGTTCAAATGATCGGTCCGCAAGCGCGACAAAACTTCTTGGAATCGCTCGACCTTACTGTTCTCATCACAATTGTATGATATAGTCTGTTCGCTAAATATATGTGCGCGCATGGGTTCGCTCAAAGTGAAAATTTGGTCATGATTAGTCGGGTTAGAAACTTCTACGAGTGCTTGGCCATTTTCTGCTGTAGACAAACATTCCGTAATATGACAACCATTTATAGTCTGTCCGTCAATTGAAATATCACCGTCCAGATTATCAATTGGCACATTTATTAGTTGTGTGGAGTGTGCAGGTACGATAACTTCGAGCAAGTTAGTACTCCGTGATTCATACATGTAGATAGGATTTTCTGCATATTGAGTCTTTAATGACCGGGATTGTAAGTCTATTTTTGAATGCCATTGTTCTAAAAGATCCCAACCAATTAAACCATCAAAGTAATCGTGAAAGCGATAAATGAATAATTTGATCGGTTTCTCGTCTCTGAATTCAGGAAAACATGGAATGGTAATAGAGTAATGATTTTGGGTTGTCGCGTGAATATTAGTCACTGAAAATGGGTCATAGTCAGCAGGAATGTGAGAAAAAAAATTCTGCACTGATTCGGGACTGAGGAAACTTTGGTTAGCTCCTGTGTCAATCAAAAACTTCAGAGGGGGATTCATGATTTGAATGTATGGTAGGTTTCGTTTGTTTTGTAAATTGAGCTCTATTCTGGGGCCGTATTCATCAGGTCCTTGCAAAAATTTTCTTGCTCATTTTGGGAAGGAATTTCGGTTGGTTGTTCGAAATCCTCTTCAGTAGCAACATAGTTTTCAGGGTAATATTCATGATCATATTGATAAAAGTCATCTGTCTCGTTAACGTTTATTTGTCGTTGATTGTACTGTGGGGTGGGAGGCAACAATCGTGCGGTCGGGTGACTCACACCACTCATCGGTCTTGGACGTTGCTGTTGAAAATTTTGGGTTTGCTGAGGCATATTTGGTCGAGGAGCAATCTTAAACCCTGTTGACATATTTGAACGGGGCAGAGCTCTCATCATATCTTGTGTTCTAGACACTCCTTGGAAAGGGAGTCTAAAATTACGCATTTGGGGTGGTTGATTCAAATTTATGTTTTGCATTGAGGGCACAAAATTTGGCTTTACTTGATTTGTGAACTGCTGAACTGGATATTGATTAATTTTAGGTGAATTTACTGCAGGGTTATTTTGTTGATAAGTGTACCTGGAATTTTGCTTAAAATTCGCGCCATAATTATCTCTGTTCTGCAAATATAGCACATTTAATTCGTCCTGCGCGAACTCTAATGCTTTCTCAAGTGATTCAGGCCTCATACATCGTATGCGAGAACCAAGTGGTTCATTTAAACCACGCAAGTATGTTTGTAAAGCTAGTTTTTTGTATAGTTGACGCTTTGCTTCAATTGTAGTAGATATAGTCTCATGTAACTCTACATAGGTCATGAGGGTACTCAATAAATTCTGCACATGCTCATAATAGACTTGGGGTGTATCAAACTTTTGTGTTAACAAGGATAAGTCGGTATATAATGCTGATTCGTCTCTGTGGTCCGAAAAGCTATTTATAAGAGTGTTTCTTATACCAATCCAGTCCCTAGGAATGCCATTAGTTGCTAGCGTTCTAGCAGCAGGTCCCGTTATTTTGTTGAGTATTCCATTTATAAGAGCAGAGTTTCCTAACTCATTTCCAGGGGCTGGGTTTATGAATTTAATAACTAGTTGATCGCAAATATCTAAAAATCTGATCAGCACATTGGGATTTCCATCAAAATCTGGTACTAATCTCAAAGCTTTCCAAATTTGATCAGTTACGCTCTCCATTATTTTTAACAAAGGGGTAGACGACTGTGAATTATTTCCTGTCTCGTCTTCTATTTCTTCTAAAATGTCAAATAAAGTTCTACAATCATAAGAATGCAATATAGACTTTTTGGGTTTTGCACCCTGATTACTCCTAGGGTGAAAAATTTTGAAATCTTACTACTTACGCAATTAAAATAGGAACTAGGGTAGGGAAAGAGATAATAGCAACTAATAGGAAATTTGTGCTACTTACATAAACAGACGATTCTGCATCGCGCCTTGGCTCATCGAGGTTTGGATGAAGACGCTGCACCTGGATCCTCTCCTTACACTGCGTCACTTTCGTTTGTAGGTTCGAAGAAATAGTCAACACGTCGACGATTCGACTATCAGCGGAGATCGATGTTTGATTCGCACTGACTCAACTACCTCTCCGTCGACTGCGCCAATTACAAGTGTTAAACGCAGGGGAGGTTTTTTAAAAACTGAACTTAGTTTTTATAGTGTCTTTAATGGTGCAATAAGGTGAACAAATTTATAATTATATCTAAGTTACAACTATTGGGATCGCGATGATCACACGACCTTCGGCTTAAGCGATTTAAGCACAAAGACAACGAGTCACTTCAAAACCTGTCCCACGAAATATGTTTTCACTGTGTCAGCACTTAAGTAATATTCACTGAATTTAGGTTTCGTAAGACATGGAGAAACAATGCGGTAGGTAGGTAGAGTTCACTCGTAACAATGTTGTAAACTTGTCCAGAGGGTCGGTAAACACAAAGAATAATATATGTACTCATTTCTTTGCAAGCTAATTCTACTTGATGTTCTACAGAAAGTTTTACAATGTCTTTTCTTTCCTTTGCTTTTATATTATTATTTACAAGATACCACCTTTTTGTATTGTTAATCTATTGTAGCAGCTAAGAACACTAAAGTTATTAACATTAAACTGCATGTTATGTTCATGTAAATACACAAAATATCTGTTTTGATTCCTCTAAGGACAACTCAATTGAAAGTATTTTGCCGAGAAAGCCGCCTTGTATGTTTTGATGCAGGCAAATAATACAGGCAGCTCTTCCATTCTCTTTAATTCTAACATTTTTTTTTTACATTTCTGTTAAGTACCTACTTGTACTAACCCTGTCAATAGGATCAAAATTATGAAAATAATTAACATTACAATACCATCAATTTATGACCGGTATTGGAAAGTTTCCTGTTACACACATTGTAACAGATTCACCACAGGCTAAAATGCATGCTAACTTAGTAGCTAATTGTTTTCTATGTTTTCTATAATCATTTGCAAGGTACAAAGTACCTTCTGTCAAAACAAAATCACGAATGTAGATATTCATATTCATAGTTACCAAATCCAATGATCCCATCTTGAAGGAAGATGAGTATCATCTAGCTGTTATCCCAGAGATTATAGATATACATATCAAACCACTGGAAGAAAATACCGAACCTTATTTTAAGGGTGATTAGATGGTTTAAATGCCTTTTTAATGTGTCAAGACTGGCACTTGATATTTTCCAATGGTCCAATTGATGAGCTGGTAGATGTATTTTATTCAAAGATCCGCGAGAGCTTCCCGTGCGTTTCCCGTAGACCACGAGACATGCAACTGTCTCGAAACGTCGGGTGTCCCCTTTTCGTAAAAAGGTAAAAATTGATCGCGGTAGACCCGATTATATATACTAAACGAAATAGTTCGAAATATCCTAAGCAGTTCACACTAAATGTAGAAACTATTACGGATGGAGAAAACATATGTAATGCCTTCAATATGTATTTTAAAAGTGTTTTTGCAACCCCTGATTCCAATAACGATGAACGCGTGGACGATGATTTGCTTGATCCAAACTCATCTAACAGTATTTCTAGTATAACAGTTTCTGAGAATGAAGTGTATAACTTGTTACGTCACCTAAACGTCTCAAAGGGATCCGGATCTGATGGGGTTCACCCTTATTATCTTTCACAATGTGCAGACTCCCTGGCTTTGCCTTTATCAATTCTTTTTAATACTTCGTTACAGCAGGGATGGTTTCCAATAGTATGGAAAATGGCTTTTATTGCGCCTGTCCTCAAGAAAGGTTCTAAGTTACAAATAGACCACTATCTCCAAATCGCCCCATCTCCAAATTAAATACAATGAGTAAAATTTTTGAAAAATAGTTTTTAAAAATATTTATCAATTGATTTTACGTGGGATCTCAGATCGTCAGCACGGATTTCTTAAATTTCTACTGTTTCAAGCGTGCTTTTCGAATTTTGTTCTACAAAATATGGAAGGTGGAGGTCAGGTAGATGTCATATATACTGACTTCGAAGAGGCATTTGACCGGGTAGACCATGCTATCCTCTTGAGGAAGCTTCAAAGTTTAGGTATACATGGTGATCTCTTACGGTGGATTAAATCCTACTTAACTTACCGGTCTCAAGCTGTTGCTCTATGCGGTTACAGGTCAACGTTCATAGATATCCCGTCCGGTGTTCCCCAGGGATCGCATTTGGGTCCTCTTTTTTACAATGCATATACATATATATGACATCTATAGTTGCTTTAAGGGTTCCTACCATTTGCTATATGCCGATGACAAGAAAATTAACTTACGAGTAAGTTCAGTTTCTGATTGTGAGATGAGACTTAAGGTGGATGGTCCAAGGTAGTTTTTATAAAAAACTTGTGAGAACCAATAACGATGACAGAAGTATTATTATTTAATTCTGTTACCTTACCAGGGGGGTCTCACTTGACCACGTGACCCGCGATAAATACCTACCGCGACGCAACCCGTCGTCGGCACTAGAGTCAGTCGCAGGGGCCTGAAACTTAAAACAAGCCGCCTATTGCATAGAATGTAGCGAACTCTGGTCTCTATCTGGTGCAACTAATTAGTGAAATAAAAGTTGGCAAAAGCTGCAATAGATGGCAACATACGATGGCTACATTGAGGAATAAAAGTTCATTCTACGCATAATTATATTTATCAATTGTACATAACTTTTTAAATAAATGTACAAATTATTTCCGAAATATGTATGTAAAATTTAATTTACATTTAATTAACTAACTTTTGGTATGTTTTGTGTCGTTTTTAATTTCGTACATAATTTGTAGCCATAATATAATCTTGTTTGATTTAAAAACGTGCGTTGAAAGGAACGTCTTTTTTTCATTTACGGTTGTTGAATTTTGAAACAAGATTTTCCGAAATTATTGTGCAAGTTTGTGAGTAAAAATGAAGAGAAAAGTCTACTGTATTTTTGGATGCAGTGAATTAGGTAAGTTATAAGAATCAATGGACTATGTAACGTTGTTTTGGGCCCCAACTTATAATCGGTGGTTGGGTCTCGGTGCTACATAATTTAATTAAATTTTGCCCAATTAATTATGAACTTTAAAATGTATTATGTTTGCAGGAGCTTATATGCATCGATTCCCTCACCCCGGGAGACGGAATGAGTCATTCAAGGCTTGGCTGGAGATTGTTGGTGAAAAAATAAAAATAAGGTTATCTGTGACCACCACTTCAAGACTGAACACAAAGTTACTGGCCACCGGTTATCGAATTGTGCTGTTCCATCTCTTCATTTGAGTGGTAGGTCCATATTTTGTAACCATATAAATTACAGAAGTACGGTTTACATCTGAAAGAGTACTACTGATTATAGAAAAAAATATGTGGGTGTAAATAACAAGTGTAATGCAAAAAGGTTGACATCTAAATAAAAATAATAACAAATAAGTACAGCTAAGCATAGCGTAGACTGACCTAGTGCCCGCTGGACCGACGATCTAAAGGATGTTGCAAGTAGCGGCTGGATGAGGATGACTCTGGACCGCTAAGAGTGGCGTTCGACCTAAGCTTGCCAGACTTATAATTTATGCACTTTTGTGTTGTAAAAGCCCAAGTCCATCAATACAAACAGTAATAGTAATTTTATCCTTTTCAGGTATCTTCATAAACTGACAGAAGAGCATGTTAACCCGGAGAAGATTAAGAAAATGCGGGTAAAGATGGCATCCCAAGTTTTCAGCCATAGCGTGGCCATTGCGACTATGCATCTAACTGCTAGAAAAAAATTGCCAGAAGAATGCGGTCAACTCATTCCGGTGGTGCTTTTGTTAGATAAGCTGTTTGATAGTTAAAACGCAGGTAATTTCAATATAGTTAATGGACACTGTATATAGTGGTGGTGTAAAAAATTTTAATTATTGTCTTAGAATATGTTCTTATAACTGTTGAATTTTTTCTTTTTAAAAGATAAATAAATAGGCGGTCACAATTTTATGATAAAATGCGATCATAAATTCTTACGAGGTCGCCCTAGAAGATCGTATGCTGACTATATTGGTGACACTTTGAAGAAGGGCAATGTCAAAAGTACCCGGAATAGAAGACCTTGTATGACTAGATTAATGGATGTGAAAGAGATGAAAAAGGTATGTCAGGATCGTATCAGATAGAAATATGTAGTCTCTGCTTACCCCTCTGGGAGACAGGTGCGAATATATGTATGTAAATTCTTATTGATTATTTTAATCATGATTAAATTTTCGTGTTGTACAAGGTAACGATAAATAAAATATCTAACTAAATTATTCATGTTTTACTACATTGCTTAGGAAAAACAAAATGTTTCCAACATTGACTTATTAAAATAACGCTTGAGCTAAGTATTTCAACATTGGAAATATTTCCGTTACAGTGGAGATCACGTCAAGCTACACTTGCAGTACTACATTAGCCCCTATAGTGAAGGGTATAAAATGGTACAATGTTCAATGTGCATAGCATGATGTGATCTCTTCTGTACTACCCCATAATTAAAATTTGCAAAATAAGTCAGAATGTTACGCCCCTAAATTGAAATTTGGTGTTTAAATGACATGCTCAGAAAATTAAACCACATGCTCTACTGAGTATACTGAACTACTACTCTCACAGAAAAACTTGACATAATGCGAAAAAATAATTCAGTTCCCTAAATAAATTCATAATACGTATTTTCTATGGGGGAGTGTTTTTTTAGGGAAGTAGTTCAGTATAATCAGAAGAACATGTGGTTTAATTTTCTGAGCACGTCAACACCCAGTATATCTACATATAGTGTATTATATAGGTATGTATAGCAGATTTAGTTCGACCAGACCACATCCTGATGGCGCTACTGATCATTATGTTCCCATTTTCTCACGCGAGATGGCTCTCTTTTCCTGTATAGGACACTTACTATACTCTTTGGTCAGTCGAGTGTTACCCACGCTCTGTGATACACGTTCTCACTTGTACTTACCTACGCGTCTCGACTTTTCATGTTCTGTTCTGGCCATGGATAGTCAAAGAAAGATTACATACATACTTGATACTACTTTTATTAGGTCCTCAAAATAAAAATATATAAATAGTTTATATATTTTTAAGATGCATGTCAGGTCTATTTATCAATATACAATACAGTTGTCGTATATATTGTATGAGTAATAAAACAAAATATTACATCATTAATTTATAAATAATTATACAAACTAAAATATATGGTGACATTAATTTATGCAGCCAAATTCATACTGAAGAGACGATAAGATGTCGGTATCAAGGTTCAATGACCTTTTTTGGGAAATTCGAAACCTGTTCCCTACAAACGCAAGCCTAGCGCCGAGTCAATTACTATGGTAGGTAGGTCAACATATTATTTTGTGAAATTTACAAAACTTGTTATCGATCCGTGATACTAATCATTTACCAAGCATCCAGTATGAATTTGGCTGCATAAACACCTTATAAAATGCCTCTTTCACGCGTGCAACATTTTAAACAACCCTACCGAGTGAACAGTGATTTATGACCTTGAGACCGTCACAGTAAAAGAAGCTCTAGCGCGTAGTAATTCCATACATTCTCGCTTGCACGCACATGTGGTACCTGACTGTAGGCAATTATAAAAAGTTGCCGAACGGCGGGTGCGAGCTAGTTTGTATTTTATTGCTGCTTAGCGAGAGTAGCTATTTATTTCAATGTTCTTGCAAGGTGATTCTTCTGTACGTAGTATTTTATTCTGTGACCTTACCTTACCGTTCAGTTTTTCTCGAAAACAAAATGTTTTAATAGTCTAATTTTGCAATTTAAAACTTTCATACATTGGATTACAAAAGTTTTAAATAACAAAATTAGATTCTAAAAAAGTTCGTTTGTAAAAAAACTGACTATTCGCGGGTGTAAAGTTGATGGAACGTGTGGAAAAAGGTAACATAATTAAATAATAATACTTCTGTCGTCGTTATTGGTTCCCACAAGTTTGTATGAAGATTGCCTTGGACCATCCACCTTAAATAGACTAATTACTTATTACCAGGACAACAAAATAACTCTTAGTATCTCGAAATGCCAATGTATCAGTTTCACTCGAAAATTGAACCCTATTAAATTTCAATATAAATTTAATAGCACGGCAAATGAGAGGGTCAAGGTCGCCCGAGACTTAGAAGTAGTATTGGATTATAAAATGGATATGTCCCAGTATGTGGAAGCCATGGTTCAAAAAGCTTATAGAAGTTTGGGTTTTGTTGCGCGTGTCTGCAAAGTATTTAAAAATTCATTAAGTCTCAAAACTGTTTACTTTGCATACGTCCGCAGCCTACTTGAGTATGCTTCAAGTATCTGGTACCCTATTTATAATACTTATAATGTCAGAATTGAACGCATTCAAAAAAAAAATGTACAGCACCTGAACTGTAAAGAAAGAAAAGAGTACGATTCTTACAGTGATGGCTGACATTAGAGGAGAGACGTATAGTGTCCGACATGAGCCTCTTCTATGCTATAGTGCGTGGCCAACTTGACTGTTCAGAACTACTTTCGGGTATAGGATTTTGGACACCCAAAAGACGTACAAGACACGCGACATCTAAGACTTTTCATGTTACCTCTCAATCTGCTATCTACGGTAAGAACTCTGTCCTTGCTCGTCTGCCTGACATTTACAACACTAAACTTAAAGATATCGACATCTTGATTGGATCTAAATTATCATTTAAGCATAAAGTCGAAAAAGCAATCATAAACCCGTTGTAAATATACTAAGCTCAACCCTTAGCTCCTTCTAAATCCTTTCCCCTCCCACTCACACACTCATTCAGGCACACACACATACATTCACCCTCGTACACTTACACATACACTTATTATGTAGGTACCTAAAATTGCTTTAATAAATTCTATGTCATATTTTAAATCTTAATCATAATAATGATAATATTGTTAATTAAATAATAATAATTTTAATTGTTACTTTGATTTTTAACTATTCTGTACTAGGAATTTATTCATTGTATAACTAGTGCACAACTATTATTGGCTTCATTTATTGTATTTTTTATTTATTCTTATATTGTTAACTTAATCATAAGCAGTTGTGGTCCCAAAATAAAAATTTGAATTTGAATATCAAAGTATTGTACTTTGTCACTGTGACCAACAGAGAAATTGTGCATGCACAAACGATATCAATTACTTTTTTGTGGTGTGATCCTCCGTACTGGCGAGTGACGTCACTGTGGCAGGAGGCGAGTAACTTCACGGTGGGAGGAGGCGAGAGGGTCGCGTGTAGAGCTGACCCGCCCCTCCCGCACCGCTATAGAGCACGACGTGTGATCCTTCGTACTAGCATAGTAAAACCAGAAGTAACGTCGCTGCGGGACCAATACATACCTGCCATAGTAGGTAGGTACACCAACACTACGGTACGGAACTCTTTATGTGCGAGTCCGACTCACACTTTGTTAAATTATTTGTAAATGTTGGTGTTAACGTTTCTGGCCGCTAGAGCGCTGCAGTAGAATATTTAATTTGTCTTTTTATTATTGCGTAATGGGAAGCTATCGAGATATCTTAATTCATATTGTTGTTTACCGTTTAAAATAATTTACACATTGTCAAAGGGTCTTGTGTGATGTAGATATACGTACACATATCTAATGAGAAAATTATGAATTATATACTTTTTTTTTTGCGATATTTGAGTAAATATCTGACTTAGTCATGTGGGGGATTGGAAGGTAAAGATGAAGAAAGTATAATGTTACTCTACACAACATTTTATTATTTACACCGACGGCACATATTTACACCGACGGCACATATTTACACCGACGGCACATATTTACACCGACGGCACATATTTACACCGACGGCACATATTTACACCGACGGCACATATTTACACCGACGGCACATATTTACACCGACGGCACATATTTACACCGACGGCACATATTTACACCGACGGCACATATTTACACCGACGGCACATATTTACACCGACGGCACATATTTACACCGACGGCACATATTTACACCGACTGCACATATTTACACCGACGGCACATATTTACACCGACGGCACATATTTACACCGACGGCACATATTTACAGCGACGGCACATATTTACACCGACGGCACATATTTACACCGACTGCACATATTTACACCGACGGCACATATTTACACCGACGGCACATATTTACACCGACGGCACATATTTACACCGACGGCACATATTTACACCGACGGCACATATTTACACCGACGGCACATATTTACACCGACGGCACATATTTACACCGACTGCACATATTTACACCGACGGCACATATTTACACCGACGGCACAAATTTACACCGACGCGACGGTACATATTCACATGAACTTTGTTGCATAATGTTTGTATAATTTGCTTTCTGAGCACGCGATGTTGTTTTTTGGGAGAATTCTAATAATAATGAAATATGTACCTAATGAACTTTATTTTATATAATAATAATGAAATATGTACCTAATGAACTTTATTTTATATAATAATAATGAAATATGTACCTAATAAACTTTATTTTCAGAAGTGAGAATACCATTAATATTTCTATTTCTATTTGTATGCAGGAAGCTGTTAGCACTTATTTGTTTCTGCTTTTGTGGGCATAATCTCATGCACGAATATGAGTATAATTCACATTGTAGGTAGTATCAGGACAAACTCATGTGAGTTTATTTATACTAAATATTCATCATGTAATGAAATTGTGTAAAATTATGAATAAATAAAAAATAAAACGTCAAAAAATTACTATCTAGTCTAAAAATTATCCGCTCACTAGCAACACGCAGAATTATCTCTGGGAAAACTGGAAATAAAAATAAAACTCAGAAAAACAATCCAAGTTCAAAAAACCGGCCAAGTGCGAATCGGACTCGCGCACGAAGGGCTCCGTACCATTATCTATAAAAACGGCCAAAAAAACATGTTTATTGTATGGCTATGGGAGCCCCCTTAAATATTTATTTTATTCTGTTTTTTAGTATTTGTTGTTATAGCGGCAACAGAAATACATCGTCTATGATAATTTCAACTGTCTAACTATCATCAGAGACGTATTTCGGTTTTCTATGCCCCGGGTGAATACGATTGGGCCGCCCCCTTAACCAACTGGCGAGGGAAAAAAAGGGAGTGCGTACGGGTGAGCCGCCAAATACGTATTTTTTTAATGTGAGATGGTTAAAATTGCTAAAGATTCTAAATTACGAAACTGAAGGGCCGCCCCTTGGAACAGGGCCGCCCCGGGCGATCGCCCGAATGACCCTATGGAGAATACGTCACTGACTATCATGGTTCATGAGATACAGCCTGGTGACAGATGAACAGACGGACGGACAGACGGACAGACATACGGACAGCGGAGTCTTAGTAATAGGGTCCCGTTGGTTACCCTTCGGGTACGGAACCCTATAAATGCGAAATGTATAAGCAAGGGTCGATACCGTTTCACTGTACCAAAATTCACAAGTACTAAGTAATGAACAAATTGAAATGTGAAGGTTACAATAATTAAACAATTAATGTTTCAAGTCGACGCTCCCGCTTCACTGACAAATATTGCATGTTCAGGTTTGAACGAAGGCTAGGTAATGTGTGGGTATAATGGTTGTACGTGGTTACATTGTTTTCATGTTATCTACTATTTCACCTATTAATTACTCATATGAAATTCAAAAATTCAAATTCAAATAGTTTATTTTGTAAAGTAGGTACACTTATGTGTACCTATTATATAATACACTTTTTACGAATCAAATTTAATCTTATAAAAATATATAATAAAATAATAAATGTACATGTCCTAAATTAAAGGTTTATTTAATTTATGTAGCAATATATATATACGATTAAAACGGTAGGTAAAATCTATAATTATACAAGCTGGAATCCAATCAACCGCCCGAACCCATACCGGAGACCCGGCCAGGGACCAGGAACAAGGTTCAATGATCACCAACCGAGCCCCCAGCACGAATCCAGGCGGCCGACCAAATCCAATCCTATATACTACATACTAATAGGTTACATATATGTATAAATACATGCCTACCTCCGCTCATTCGATTAGTTTTGCTAAGAAGAAGGGCAAGAAACTTAGGAAGATCATGTCTTTTTTTTCAACATAACAGTTACATACTAAAATGTATACTGTACAAATTACACTTTAACTAAGGGATAAGAAAATACAAGACCTCAGGGTAATGAAAATAAAAATTGTTTGCTCCCATTCACACTGGACTAGTTCAATTACAAATGAAGTGAAATGAATTACACGAATTTTTACAATAAAACAGTGGTCCCCACGCTAAGTCTAACTTGTCCTGCGGGGACCGTGACAATATGGTTTACTAGAAGATAATTTCGTTTACTAACATGCATTTAACAAATAATGGAAACTTGATTGTAACTTAAATAAAGTTATTATAAATTACAAAGTGTGATATATATATTATTCAATAAGTTTACATAAAAACATAAAGAAAAAGAAAAATATATTAAAAACTACTACGATTAGCTACAGAATCATACACGGAAATTATTATTCTAAGTGGTATTAATATTTTGTCAGTAGAGTCGTAATCCAGCTTAGATAACCAGTTTGTTACACGAGTTTCGGCTTCACGAACGGAGATATCATGTATTTGACAGAGGCTGTCCGTTCTTTTATATATGTACGGGAACGAAAATGTCGAGAAACGGCAGGTATGGCAGGGAGTTTAAGGTGATTACCCACGCCAACGGCCTTGAGCAATCGGCCTCACCTCCGGGGAGTTACAGGCGCTGCTCCCCGCATGCCTCTGCGCAGACGCCCCGCGCCCCTCTACAAAGATCGCTAGCGTCGAAATGATTCACACCTCGTAGCGAGGTAGAAATAAATTTATGTAGCATTGTTTTATGCGTAAACCTATAACTATAACTTTTGTAGCTCAATAGGCTGTGGTGCTGTAACAGAGAGATGTGACCATTCTGTTCCTACTACTACACGGTGATATTTTGGTAGTTTTGAAAACAAACTAGTGATTATAGTAATCGCGAACTAGTGGTGATAGTACTGAAATCGCGAAAATATATAAAACATATACAACAAAATCGGTTATGTGAGGATACCCGAAAGTGACCAAGTTGATATTGGGGTCAGACCTTTATAAATCTTGGGCTTGAGCGGTAACAGACGAGCGTCACTTTGCAGTTGGTAACCGTCAACAGTAGGCCCACCATGAGTTTGGCACTCGATATACGTTAGCGACTGCGTAAAATATAATGTATTGGAAATTCTGGTTCCTCTCGTATACCGCTAGAACCGCTAAACTCATACAAATGATTTACGCTGTCGCTAACGTGCATCGAGTGCCAAACTCATGGTAGGCCAGAGGCACAGTATTATACTGTGTCAGAGGATTGAGGTAACTAATGTCGGAGGTAACCGTCTAATGATGGTAGCGTCAGCCGTCGTCGGTTGCAGTCAAACAATTTTTCATAAAAAGTGTCTGTTTTTATATTTGAATGATTTTTGAACGATAATGACGAAAAAATATATACAGGGTGGAAAAAATTTAAGGGCCCTGGAGGAAAACTACCTTAAATCCTTTAGTTAGGTCATTTTACTGAAAGGAAACATTCCTTTATTTTTTAAAAGAAACAAAACTGCATTCAAAGATATTCTGAAATTCGCTTGTCTCACCCAGGAATCAAACCAATTAAAAATTAAAAAAATAAACCCGCGCTATTTTATCATACGAATCGGTAGGATTATTGTTCAGAATAAAATTTGTATAATAAACATTTGGTCTTACACTCATCTGTTGTACGAGATACTCATGAAATGAAATATTTATTACAAGTTCTTTGATAACAATGCCTAGTACTGTTCACTTGTAACAAGTAAATGACACGTTATAATTTTCTTATCTCCCTTACATCCAAAGACATCGTATGAAGTAAAAGCTTGCTAATGTTATTTATCTTAAGTACCTTGTTGAAGACTTCAATAAGAAAATCGTTAAATGGTAATAAGAAATGTATGCAGAGCACAATTACTTCTTGCACTAGGCGTACTGACGAAAAGTTTAAAAAAGGAACGTATTTTTTTTTCAAATTTGAAGTTCGAACCATAAATTTCGTTCGAAATTCAAATTTTGTTTTGTTTTGCTTTCATTCCGTGCTGTCATTGTGTAATAATGGCGTATAATTATTACTTTATAAGTGAACAGTATTAGGTATTGTTAATAAAAAACTTGTAATAAATATTCAATTTCATGGGTATCTCGTACAACATATGAGTGTAAGGCTAAATGTTTATTAGGCAAATTTAATCCTGAACAATAATCCTACCGATTCGTATAATAAAATAGCGAGGGTTTATTTTTTTAATTTTTAGTTGGTTCAGTTCCCGGGTGAGACAAGCAAATTTTAGAAGATCTTTGAATGCAGTTTTGTTTCTTTTAAAAAATAAAGGAATGTATCCTTTCAGTAAAATGAGCTAACTAAAGGATTTAAGGTAGTTCCCCTCCAGGGCCCTTTCATTTTTTCCACCCTGTATATTGATAAAATATAATTTTGTTACAATTTTTGTTAATTTCGGTGCTTTTAGAGACTTGAGTGGTATGTATCTGTTATTTGCGGGTCTCATAATAAAACCGATAGTATGTAATATATTTGGGTACTCAGAAACGGTTTCAATGATGTTGATGCAACTTTTAGATTTTATTTTTATGAAGATTGTATTCGCACGTAAAATAAACAAAACACATATTTTTTTAATCTGTAAATTTTAATTATGTTACGTAATCTTATTTAATACGTAAAATTATAATATACTTACTTACACTTACTTACCTAAAATACATATAAAGTATACATAAACTTACCTATTTACTATGACAGTGAGAGATAGTGCTCTTTCAGCTTTTTCTTGAAAAGGCTCTTGGTAGGACAGTTGCGAATACTGTGCGGTAATGAGTTCCACAGTCTAATTGCTGTAACATTATATGAATTGCTGTAAGCCCCAGTGTTGTGTACAGGAGTTTTTAACAAGAACATTTTAGAAGGACGTTGGGGCTTATCTTGAGAATACAGATATTGAAAGCGATCACGTAAATAAGAAGGGGACAGTGGGCTCTTAATAATATTATAAAGGTGAGAGAGGATATTATAATTGCGACGAAGGCGAATAGGGAGCCATTTTAACTCAGAGCGAAAGTGTAAGGTAGTTTTTTTTCTACATCACTACGAGTTGGTCACATCTTGTTACTCGATGACATAGTGTTCCCGAATGTATTCTGACAGTCTACTATTCTATACCATAAATTGCCACCGAATGACGTTAGCCGTCGGTTGCAGTCGACCATACAACGCTGACAATACCATCAATCGAGTACAGTCGGCGCTGTTTGGCAGCGTCAGCGCGTCGAATGCAACCAATAGCTGACGCTCACTACCATTGTTCGATGGTAGTCGATGGCTATCGCCAACATGGTTTGATAGGTGGTAGAGCTGATGCTGGACTCGACTGTGGAGGTACCACCATCTTATTTGGAGACCCCCTCGAAGTAATTCTGAGGAGAATCTCACTGTAAAATTTCTGACTGTAAAAGGAAATAGACTATATGAGACAGGTAGGCAAAGATATATATGTTTTTCTTTTTTCATTAACCTGAATTCCTGCTGTCTTGTATTTTCTTATCCCTTGGTTAAAGTAGATATAAGTAATTTGATGTATAGTATAAGTTTATGTTAAAAAAAAAAGACATGATCTTGCCAAGTTTCTTGCCCGTTCTTCTTAGCAAGACTAATCGAATGGGCGGAGGTAGGCATGTATTTATATATGTAACCTATTACTATGTAGTATATAGGATGGGATTTGGTCGGCTGCCTGGATTCGTGCTGGGGGCTCGGTTGGTGATCATTGAACCTGTTCCTGGTCCCTGGCCGGGTCTCCGGTATGGGTTCGGGCGGTTGATTGGATTTCACCTTGTATAATAATATTTTACCTATAATTTTAATCGTATATATATTGCTACATAAATTAAAAAAACATTTAATCTAAGTAGTTCATGTACATTTATTATTTTATTACATATATTTTTATAAGATTAAAATTTGACTTGTGAAACGTGTATTATATATACCTACTTTGCAAAATAAACTTTTTGAATTTGAATTTGAATTTGGAGAGTAAGAGGACAGCTCACAGGCAAAAAACCAGGAGACCCACCATGCCTAGGACCGATGGATGGCGGTATATCCATCCCTTATAGCCGGGCCTTATATGGAACAGACTGGTAACGGGCAGCGGCGTCAATGGTGCGAGGGTTCCGGCACCGCGCTCATCAACCCCCTGCCCAGCGTGTGTGAGTATGGACAATTCTTCCAGGATGACCACCGGGAATCACAAAGTCCTGAAACGGCTTATGTCCAGCAGTGGACGAACGAGGCTGATGGATGGATGGAATGACATTACAGGTTATATGCACAGATTATTTTGAATTAATATATTGTCAGGTCTTGGTCTTTTTTGCAGATTTTGTCGGATTATTTTCTTTGCCTTCTGTTTCTGGTGGTCTCTTTTTAGATGCCCCTGAAATAATATATCAACTATATGTATTATACCTACAATTCTAGTTATTCAACTATCTCTACATAATATTACAGGTATAAATACCACGGTTTTGATATGCCTGCCTGGGACATATTTTTCTGAAATGAACTAAAACAAGTATTTCAAATAGTGCTCCGGTCCAAAAAAACAGGTCGGAAGCGGAGCTAAACCATATACATAGTCCGAGCCTTGATACTTGGGTAGTTTATTTAGCTGGATAGAAGTAAAAACAAAATTTTGAGCAACGTTTTTTGCGTGAATTGTTGCTTATAGCTGTTTATAATAATAATTATACCTATACATTGTCATGATAGGAATCCCCGAGGGGGCTTTGGAGGTGTTTCGAGTGTCTCCGCACTCGGTACACCCGCGTTTCACCGACGATAAGTATGTCCCAACGTGGTTGGTGGTGACTTCGGGCACAAAACATTCAGCAAGTAGTAAGTATTAGTAAATACTATGCACAAAAATTCCGAAAAACTCCTTGGTGCATGACCAACCGAGGCTTGAACCTGGATCTCAAAATTGAGAGGCCTGCGTTCTACCCATGAGCTACTATATTATAATTTTTCTAAAAAAAGTTCCTTGCTAACTCGTCAAACTTCTAGTTTATTATAGCGTCCACGCGCGAACGTCACAGCACAATTTATCCTCTAAATAACTAAGTCCATTGCCGAAAGTACTCTCTGAACGCACACAAATAAAAATCCTTATAAATATTTTCGCAAACATGTCATCAGACGCCAGGGTGCGGTACGTGGCAACGAGTGACACAGCCTCCCCGCCTGAACGCCACTGCATGACTGATGCCTGCGCCCGCGCAGAGCACCTCTTAGCCTTTGACCTTGAAATCTTACATATTTCGATATTTTTAATAGAAAAAGTTACTGGATATACTTGAGATATGTTGCATTTAAAGTTCAACAGATTCTTAATTTTTTGGCGTGTAAATATTTCCAAACGTCATAGCAGATTAGGAGGAGTAGGGAATTTAAGCCAAAAGAACATCATACAGTTGTTATTTTTTTTAATATAGAAGTTTTGATCGTACGAAACCAAAATTTGTTGCAAATATTTTTAAAGAGTTTGTATTTCATATATATTTTTTTCAAGCCATTTGGTTCAGCCGTAATCGAGGAGTAGGCTTTAGAAAGTACACATCTGGCTGTATTTGAAGGATCAAGCGCCTTAACAATAAAATTTCTCTTAACTAACTGCATGTCATACTCAGGGGAATTTAAAACAAGTCTATGATAGCTTAATACAGCTTTTGGCGCACTGTTAACAGATTGCATTCCCTATAAAGTGTCTTCATGATGAGAGTCGACTTCGCTGAGCCACCCCAAGCTGGAATGCAATGTAATAATAAAGATTGACAGAGGCTGATGTATACTAGTCTAAGAACTTCCCGGTCAGCACTCCGACGCAAGAGTTTCATAACCTGAATAAGACGTCTCACACGAGATGAAAGAGCGGAAATGTGCTCTTTAAAGTTTAACTTTTCGTCTAATACCAGTCCCAAATATTTAACCGAAGCGGAACGGCTGATTGACGGACAAGGACATGATGTATTGCTATCCGAATCGAGGAGTGACGTGTCGCACGAGTGTAAATCCTAGTATAGGCAGTATAGGAGCTAAAAAAATTTTTTTTCGATGTTCACCTTACTGGGGGTCTAAAAAGGCCGACTTGGGTGAATCATAAAATGATTTGAAAGTAGGATAGAGTCCGAGTTTTTTCACGCGTGCAAAAGAGACGGCATTAAAACTGAATCATGATATCATTCATCCAAAGCGGCTTTTTTAGAGGGCCTGGTCGTTAAACATTGTTCCTGATCACTGACCGAGTCTCCAGTATGAATTCAGGCGGTTGATTAAATTTCACCTTATTCGTATATTACTTTTAAAAAGCATGAATTAGGTATTCGGAAAAAGCGATTCAATTTCCATATTTCAAAACCGATTGAAACGAAACTAACACACGCAGATACTAACTAGAAAAAAAAACATTTTTATTACATAAATAAATTGTTATGTAGCCACGGTTTCAAAATAACTGAAGTTTTGCGTGTGCGGCATCTGACTAAAAATCAAAAGCGTTAGAGCAGAACTGAATTTTAGCATCGTACAGCCCCAAGTGAGGCTTAGATTTAAAATTAATGCTTTCAGTACAAATGAACTTTAAAAAACCGGCCAAGTGCGAGTTAGACTCGCGTACTTAGGGTTCCGTTTTGTGGATGATTTTGATGTGTTTATTACCACTCCATAAAGTGTGTCTATTACCATTCCATACCTATTCTATTATAATTAAAATCTGGCTACGATATGACATTATGATGTAACGCTTCAATACACGAGTTATTATTAACTGACGATATCATTTTATTAGTAATTAGTATGTACCTTTATTAAATTGTCTATCCTCCGATTTTCAGCTGAAAAAAACTATTATCTACTGATAATATAAAAAATGAACAGGAAAACAAATCACACGATTAACTTACCAAATTCGAATGACTACATAAACAAATCACACGGTTAACTGACCAAATTCGAATGACTACATAAAAGCGGTCGCACGTTTTTCGAAGCAGTCATGAACAAATTTATAATTACCTGAATTTATTGTTTTGTAAACACATACGTGTATGTGTGTACGCCATATATTGAAGATTTTCAAAAGTTAAAGTCTTAGTGAAATGTTATTTGACCATTAATAGTATTTTAATTTTTTAATTTTTAGATATATAAAGATAAAAATAACTTTATTCAGATGAAACATACATTAAATAAATCACAAAAAATAATTTTTACATGTAAGTGGGTACACTGAAAATGAAAACTTATTTAATTCAAAAGATTATCTGGCGGTCCTCAAACTAAGACGAGCTTGATTCGTGAGGACCTTTATTAGTGTGCACACTAAAGAGACGTCGACAAATATCATTACTTATGAGTTTTATTGCGCATTATACAATGTGAAAGCAGAAAACAGATTTTGATACATAAAAATTACATCCTAGGTATAATCCAATATTAGGAAAGATTAACATAAATATACTTGTCTACATATGTAATATATAAATATATATATTATTTTAATATGTAATAACGTAGATATCATATACTTATTTTAAACTGGTTTATGATTTGAAATAAACATTTAATTTTCTTATATGTACAAAATACAAACTAATAAACACTATTTGCATATAACGATACTTACATAATATATATTCAATTATGTTACATACAATTTGTAAATAAATTATTAAATAACTACACTGGAATATGGAGGAGATTTCCGGTTTCCTCGTAGTTTAGGGATAAGAGATATTTTGTGACTGATTGCTTAAGAGGATATACCGTGGCGAAATCAGTGTTTGATGGGCGTGGTTTCGCGCTCGCCGCGAGCAGAGAATATAAAGTATTATAGCGAGTCAGCGCGACAAACCGCAGCTGCAGGAATATTGCCGTTGCAATATTCCACAATTTCCACATAACGTACTAAATAACTAATCAATTCAAAAATAAATAATATATTACTAAATACAAATAAATTTAATTTTCATACAAATACAGTTATCGAGTTATCACAGTGATCAGTTTTGAAATTTTAGAACAGAAGCAGTGGAGTCGTTATTATGGTTTTATTTTCAAAAATATTGATCACAAAAAAATAAGTTTTCGTGATGATAAGCTAATCGTTGGTATAGGAGCACAGAGAATTTTTTACACGTCATTTTCAGGATAAATTGTAAGAAGAAAAGGACAATGGTTCTTTTAAAATATTTTAATCAGAAGAATTCAAAATCAACCACGTGGTTTACAATCTCCTCATTATTTTCTACTACTACGGCCTTTGGTCGCGAGTTTGTCTCTGGATAATTATTTCTTTGGGATGCTTTCGGACACAAGTTTTCTTTATCCTGTTCTTTCACATATTCTGGATCACGAATTTGTAAATTTAGTCTGTGTCTGGGATCAACCACTTCTGATAAAAGACAATCATTGAAAAACGAAATTTTTTCATGCCAAAATAATAATTGGTCATGCTTTAGTATAATTTCGGTTTTTATCTGATTATTTCCGTATCATACGGCCAATGCATATTTTCCTTTTTTACAAATATATAATTAGCCTTGAGCTTGAATAAACCAACCAGATTTTTGGTTTACTTTTATCTGTCCAGTTTTCTTATTTTTACGCCAAAAATGCTTCTTTAGAAATTCATTTGAATACATTCTGTAACAAAAGTGAATATTGTAAACAAAAAGCTAAGAATATATTAAATTTTAAATATTTTGTCTTTATTTATTCATAAACTCACGAAACTCACATAATCATCGATGCCTATTTTGTATGAATGTTCTTATTCATCATCATGAGTATGATCTTCTTCATGTCTGCGCTTCTTAGTCACATCCTTAGGTCTAGAATAAAAAGACAATATTATACGAATGTGACAGTGGAATACACGTAAGCAGACACAACCGGTATTTGCCGTATGGCAAATACCCTGGGCTGCAGAGTTTATTCAAACAAAATATTTTGAAATTGTAGCCCTTGTTCATAGTTAAATTTTCAACATTGTTGATTAGGACTAAAATATGACATATATATATGACGGCGCGTCGGTGACACCCGCCTCAAATTGTCGGCTATACACGATATTCTAGTGTGGTTAGGATGGTTTGATCTGAACGCATCGTCTAGCCACCCTGACGTAATGCAGAACGCTGCTGTAAGACGGGCTGAGCGATAC
Organism: Ypsolopha sequella; assembly: GCA_934047225.1. Lineage (NCBI taxonomy): Eukaryota > Metazoa > Arthropoda > Insecta > Lepidoptera > Ypsolophidae > Ypsolopha > Ypsolopha sequella. Next base: position 419,069 of record OW204002.1, on the reverse strand, counting down.
TGATCTATGGTAATTGGAGTGACATGTAGGTTGGTCTGCCATCTTTTAACAACAATCGATTTGCATCGCGCTCTGGCGGCACGTGTTCTGCAGAACGTTATTCTAGATTCCTTTACTTTTGTTAATTTGTCAATGTGGAATAGGTATTTACCTAATTGGATGTTATTGAAGTGACTTGGATTATAATTCTGTTTGTTCAAAAACCTTGCTTGAACTCCTCGCCCGATACCCACGTTCCTGTAAGATAAAATGGGAGAACCCGAGGACCTCGGCTCTGATCCTGTCCTTTCATATATACACCGTGTAATGATGACCTGCTCAGAAAATTAAACCACGTATAGAGGATGTTATGAGGGTTCTTTGTTCTAAATTTCATTTCGACATTCCTATTAATACATCTACAAATTAATAATTAATTTAGTTTCGCTCACAAGTGCAACGTACTAACCACGTTTTTTTAACAGGCTTAAAAAATGCGATGTTGCCGCTTCGTGCAAGTTACTGACATGTAGTAATACTGGAAGGGAAGGTGCACACTTGGAACACGATTTATTTTGTTCGAGAAAACAAATTTCTGTAAACAGAAGGTATTAGAGGTATTCCCTACATGTGGTTTCATTTTCTGAGCAGGTCATCATTACACCCAGTATATATATATATTTTTTTTTTTATTTTATTACCCCAATTCCAAGGTTTAAAATTATATTGAAAAGAGGCAAATTTGGGATAATACCCCCTTAATGTAAATAGATTAGTACTTGGTATTAAAATTATTTATAAACAGAATTTTTTACTTTGATATTATATCACTTTTACATTTTGATACATGTGATGTAAGATTATTATTGTTTAGATTATATTTTTTGACATCTGTATTGAATTTATTTACTTTTTAAATTATTTATCCTCTTTTACTTTTTTATTGTTTTAGATTCCAAATGTTTGTGTTAACTAGATTGTGACGTATAACCGACAGTTATAAATAAATATGTCTTATGTCTCATGTCATATACTATCACCGGGTCCCTGAAAAACATAACCTTCCCTTGGGTGGGCGGTCGGGTAAAATGACAAATTCAAGTAAACAAATAAACTTTTTGTTTGAAACAAATATTTGGTTACAAAATGCTCACCTTTCTTGATTTTGCTCGAAGTCGGTAGATGCATAATATGCCAGACAAGCCATTTTTGTCTGGAGATAGTAGTAGTAACTCCTGTCGTGTAATTTTACAAGAAGAATCTGTCCCTGAGTCTGATACATCATCAACTGATAAATATTGATAAGACCTATACAAATATAAAGAAAATGTGACAATGATAATGGTGAAAACATAGATTTAGTATAATGAAATACATATGATGCTTTATTTTTTTTTTACATATTGAACATATTCCTATTTTTTATACTAAGTATGTAATATATATTTGTAGGTATTTTATCCAAATTTGTTTTTGGAAAAAAGAAAAAATAACAAATTATTACACTTACATATTTCTAACATCATGTTTTACTTAAAATTATAATAATCATAACATTTTGAAATCCTTACCCTCTTTTTGGAATCGACTGGGTGTTTAAAATTCTCTGCCCGTTTAAATTAAAAATTATCAATGACGACTCCATGTCTTTGCTTTGTTCTGTTGCTCCCGAACCACTTGCACTGTCGTCGAACGTCTGTGCTGATGGGTTTATATAATCTTATTTTCATGGTTATGTAGACATCTTTTAGCCCTGAAAAATATCACATAATATATAAGTAAAGCGTTTTACAGATCTAGATTCCAGAAAAGTCCGTCCTTGCAAGTTGACATGTAACAAATAAAAATACTATGTATGTACTTACATGATTTTTGCGACCATGTCGTGACCTCTAGCTTGTATGTACTTCTTTTTTTACGTATGATTGTTCTGTTTTTATTTATTCCCCATTTTGGGGTATTGTTTTACGATTACGATTTATATAAGTAAACAACAATCAGTTTTAACCCTAAAACGAATCATAACGAGATAAAAACTATAATGCAATAATGAATATTAACTAAGCAATAGACTATGATTGATAACAAACTTGAAATTTGTGAAAACGGGGAAAAACTAAGAGGATCAAGCGCAGCACAGATCCTTCGCACGGTAGAGCTCAGCGAGCACTGAAGAAAGTGAACGAGTGTGACAGCGTTATAGTCTGAACGTACAGAGCAGCAGTAGCACACGCGATAACAATAGTGCGCGCAAATCTCGACATTACCGTCACTTGACGCGCAATTCATGTAAAAAATCGTAAAAAAATAACTAGAATACCAGACTAAAAAATGATAACAGATAATTTAAAATAAAACTTTCCACATTCAGAGAAAAATCGTGGTTAGGATACGTAGAACCATTGAGGCGTAAAATCAAAAAAAGGGACATATAAGACGTTACTTTGGAATTATTTTCTATCGAGAAAATTTTATCCAAATGCGTTTTCCATAACACATAATTTGAAGAATATGCCCAAGATTCACATAGTCTGAAACCAGATCTTTATATATTGTAGTTGTGTCATAAAATGAAACGGAAAACCCACTCCGATGTCGGTATATCCCCTTAACATGATATTGTGTGAGCTTTAAGATATTACAAGACCTGTTTATTACGTTGTACAGAAAAGGGAAGGTGAAGTGGGGAAAACGTTGGGCAAATTTCGTTTTGCAAAAGCGAGGCGGGATTTTATGAATTCGTTTACATTCTAGAGCTTGATTTAAGGGAAATAATTTGTGGGCTGTGAGAACGGCTTTTAAAACAAAAAGCTGCCGGACACGTAAAACTCCGCTTTCAGCATATATTTAGTCAGTGGAATATCGAAATCGCTTCCTAAACATCACCTTTAGCACCGACCGTTGTGCCCTTTCAACATCGATAAGATGTCTTTTGGCCGCACTGCCTCAAACTGCAATACAGTATGTCAGCAAAGATTGGCTCAAGGCCCGATAAGTGTTGATGAGTAGTTGTTTGGAAACAGAGTTTCTTAAAAGTCTCATAATGTGAGCAGTTTTACGCACACGGGCGGATAGCGTGGAAAGGTGCGGTAAAAAAGACAAGTTTTTATCCAAAAGAAGACCCAAATATTTGAGGTTTTGAACTCTATTTATTATTTGACAGTTACAATTATCAACGCTAGATAAAGTCGGTTCATCGCAACTTCCCAGATGAATTCTTATTGGTGTATATAGTGGAGGCTCAGTGGCTTTGGTGATGTGAAAGCAGAGGTATTTGGTTTTAGCCACGTTAAGAGTGAGCAGGTTATCATCTAACCAATTTGCCACGTTTGCAAGACCTGTGTTGGCCATCGCGAAAGCTTCAGCCCAGGAGGAACCATAAAAAAGAAGGGCTGTGTCATCTGCATAACAAATGGATTCTGAGTTTAACAAAGGCAGATTAAGCAAGTCGTTTATGTAAATTGTAAACAAGTTGGGACCCAATATGCTGCCTTGTGGAACTCCAAAATTGACAGCAAAAGAATCACTCTTATGTGAGTCAATCTTAACACACTGCCTCCGCCCTGATAGGTAACTTTTAAACCAATCTGAGGCCTCTCCAATCCAATACCTCTCACACCAATTGCTTCTAGTTTTCTGAGCAGAATAGGAATGGAGACAGTGTCGAATGCCTTTGCCAGATCCAAAAATACACCAATACATCTGCTTCCACTATCCAGCTGAGAAAAGACATATAGTTGACCAGAAGTGTTGTAGCGTCTTCAGTAGATCTATTGTGCCGAAAACCGAATTGTTTATCCGGCAGCAGGCCATGAGCTTCCAGGTAATAGACTAAACGTGAGTTGACCAGTCTTTCGAGCAAATTTGAAAAGACACAAAGAAGGGAAATTGGTCTATAGTTTCCTGGTAAAATTTTCGGCCCAGCCTTATGTATAGGGGTCACAATGGATAATTTCCAGGGTTCTGGAAAAACGGCGGAAGAAAGGCTTAGGTTAAATATGTGCGTGAGTGGATCAACAAGAAAATCGATAAGCTGCTTAACAAAAGAGTTGTTTATGCCGTCAGGGCTTGGGGCACAGTCGTTTTTGAGAAGTTTTATATTTCTTCCTACTTCTTGGCGAGCTGTGGGGTGTAGAAAGAATGAATTTAAATGGTCTGAAGTCACTTTTACACGGGCGGCAAGATCCTCTTCTGCAATACCCAACCTTTTTAAAATATCTGAGGCCAGATTTTGACCTATGTTAGCAAAAAAGGAGTTGGCATCGTTCAATCCTTGGACGACATCATCTGAGGAGTGCAGTAAATCTTCAGCTGATTTTTTTTTCGTAGAAGTATTACTGATGTTTCGGATGCATTGCTAGAGCTTTTTGGGATTACTCATATTGCTTTCAAGTAACTTGCTCTCATATGAACTTGCTCCCCGGTTAAGATAATAAATGAATTGGTAGCAAGAGACTCAAGAAGTACATCCAAGGAAAACAAGAAGTTAGAGGCGTCATTAAAGGATGGAGATCTGTAAATACCTATTATCGAAGGCCCATTGTGCAAATTAACAACTAAACAGTCAGCTTCGTCTACTTGGGGTTCATAGGCGGTAGCTGACCAAAAATTGCTGAAATTTATTAAAAAAAACCATTGACCTAAAGGTAAAACCATTGACCTTCTTGAACTCATTGAAAAAAACAGAAAGATGTTAGGTACTCAGAATAAGGAATACAAATAGAAGCCTGACTAAAATAAGAACTGGGCATTAGCCATTGTACTCATCTAACGTAAATTACTCCTGTGTACGAGTGAATGAAACAGCGGACCGCACTTACTTTATATTTTTTCCTGGTGTGTCACTAGATTGAACCAAACAAATGTCAGATGGATGTAATTTGGATGTATTTTAAATATTATAATACCATCAAATTAAATATGTCTCATCATTGTATCGTTGTGTTGTAATATCGTTCGTTGCGTGCATCACATCTTAATTTGGTGGCATCGAAATGTCTATTGCATTTTGCGAAAGTTTACAGCTTCACCGAGAGAAATTAAATATTTTGGTGCTCTTCCTCTCTAAATTCGTGAAAGTGTGATTTATTATTGTTTGTGTTGATTGTTTTTTTAACATTGTAATAAAATGTCTTGTGCGATTGAAGGCTGTAAATCGCATACAGGAAGAAAAGAAAACAACAATGAAGCAATATCATTTCATCGGTGAGTTCTGATAGTTTGTATGTTAATAAGTTGCAGGATCATACCTAAAACTCAGTAACAATAATAGTAGTTCTTGTAAATCATACTCGTGTTCAATTCTACACCGATATTTGCCTGTTTTATATAGATTTTCTGCCGACTATGAGAGGTTATGTTTTTTCGTATAGTGATGTACTAAAGTCCGTGTGGCAAACTATCGAACATTGGTTCCCGCGGCAGCCGTGCATAAAGGATAATAGATTAATGAGAGGTTTTCTTTTTGAGTATTAAAAAAAAAAACATAGTTTCCAAGAACTCTGTAGATGGTGTTGAACTGACTACGTTGCTAGGTGCCAAAGCCAAAACGATTGAAAAAAAAAAACATTGCGTCACGACACGTCACGTCACATACGCTCGTTGGTTGATGACATGTGTGCTGAGCATATTATGTGCGAATGCTTTGTTATGGTCCGTCCAGGTTTAAAATGTACCATGGCTTGTACTCATTGCGCTTTACGACTTTCATCTTTAGGAAAAAGATGTATGCCTCCATTTTTATACAAATCCACAAGGCACAGACTTCTCTTCTTTTTCTCTTGGGACATTTTCTTTCTGGCGTAGAAGACTCATAAAAAGACTGCTAATTATTTTTTTCTTTTTCCTTGTTGTTATTATTTATTTATTTTCAAAATGTCATTGTGATGTGATGAGACAATGACATTAATTACTTTTTTATGTACGTTTCGTTTTACGATCTCAAAATTACATCCAAGTGCAATAATCAAAAAATTATGTGACGTTCCGTTCCTTGCAGTAACTTACCAAGTTTAGCGCCATCTATCCAGCGACTAGGAAAGAGTAAAAAAAAAAGAAAAGAAAATCCCTCATTGCAGCGCGAGTTAAAAGAAAAATAATGCCGAATAAATATCGCTATATTTTTTTGTTACAGATTTCCAAAAAGGGAAGAATTAAAAAGTGAATGGCTTAGACGAATAATTTGACCAAATTGGGCAATTAAAAAACGCAGTCATATTTGTTCGAAACACTTTACGTCGGATTCTTTTGGACCAAACGAAAATTTAAAATGGAGACTTTTAAAAGCAGATGCCTTACCAACGTTATATTTACCAGATACAGACACATTGGTAACCTTTAAATAATTATGTATAATTGCATTATCAATCTTGTTTGTAGGTACGTGCTTGTACTTTACTATAGTATATTAACTCGATAATTTTTCAATTTTAGGCAACAGAACCAGTACCTATGGATGTCTGTGGTTTAGAAAAGTGCATACTTCTATGTTCGCAAATCGTTCTGAAAGGCCTGTTCGTTCACGTTACTGCCGTGATCGACTTCACGAAGACATTCCGCAGATCAAGACATTTTCGTACTTAGTGGTTGACAATAAAAGTACTTTGACAGGGTAGTTCTATCGTGAAATGAATTTTGGGAATGCTTATTGACTTGAACTGCGCATAATTTGATTTCTTATTACAGGTTATTAGGTATTTTAATCGTTCATTATTTGTTATTAGTTTTTATTCAAGATAAGTTGATGTTTATTTGATAGAAATAAAAAAAATTAAATTACCTCTGTAGTAATTGCGCTGTCATCGCTCATCATTGACATAATATTATTATTACGAATCCTACAAGTCTATGATTATTATGATTTCTATTGTTGCGATTAATTTCTTCCTCCTTGATTGAAAAAAGACGCGACATCAACGAACATCTATTTGATTGAGTTAAGAGGCGACTTAAAAAGTATCCACTTAAATAGTTTACGGTTGTATCTCTGATACAAGCTACAGCATTTTTTGTACTAGAAACAAGCACAATTTTGGACTTAACGTATGGACCTACCTGCCTACGATATAGTAATTTGTATTTAATAAAAAATATGCTAAACGAAAGATATCCTTTTATTAATTCCTTATTTACACAATATAACATGTGTCCCACTGGGGTAGACAGAGACCACTTTGCTATTAATTCTCTTGGCCTCCTTCCAAAGCAAGAGGATGTCACCAGAAAGGTCGGTGCCTCCTGCATTCTCTTTTTTTCACACTTTGAAACGATATAATGTGTGGTAAGGAGATTGGTCGCGGTTCATTTCGATTTGGTTTATTTATCGTAGTCAAAAATCGACATTGTTACATCACTAGCAAAGCAACGAACTAGTGACAACCTACCTAATTAAGAAAAAACTAATACATATCCATCTCTCTCTAACGCACTAGAATGTCGTAAGAAAATCAAGGATAGGTGTCTTTCTCCGCGTATTATTTTAGCCAGGTTTCTATTTGTATTCCTTATTCTGAGGTTAGGTACGTTATATCACTAACTTTGACAGATAAGTTTTTCATAGATTTTTTAACAGATATCAAAAACTACAGATGATTTAATGACAGATGATTTTTGTTTGACACCTTAGAAACGATCTAGATTATATGCACATCATTTTTAAGGGATCTAACGAATTTTTGTTTTTTTTGTTAAATTTAGCTTTTAAATCATTAACTGAGTACACTGGATCAAAAAACAAAGGGATCGTAAAGTGTCAATAAGGTCGTAATAAATGACGTGTCTGATAGATATATCGTCACCTTAAATGGAAAACTAAATAAGTAACATTTTTCCAAAACACGTTTTATTGCATTTTCTAAACGTCCGATTTTTTTCCATCTTTTGGTCTGAGAATCGTTTTCCTACTCCCTTTATTTTCTGAGATAGCTCTTTGTGGCCAAACTGGTTAATCCGGAAAACTACTAGAAAACTGATTGGGAAAACTATATTAAAATCACTTATACAAAAAGGATTAAAGAGATTGACTCTACCTGTAGTTCTCACATTTGGATAAAAAAAATAACTCACCTTATTGAATTTTGGCAATAAACATATTTCGAACTGATGATATAGTGCTCGCCAATCTTTTAGTCGCCTCTGAGTGAGTTACGAGTGCAAGCTTGCGCAGGTACAGTCAAGGAAACAATAATATCAACGGTTGATTATTAAATGTTTACTATAAGTGGGAAGGTGTACTTGTTGTACCTAGCTATTGAAATATTTATTTATTATTTTAGTGCAATCTTAAGTATATAAATAAAACGCATTATTATTAAAACTAAGTAAATTTATAATGTACAAATATAAGCAAATACGTTGTTACATACTTTATTTAGAGAGGTGAGACACCATCAATAAAAACTGGTTCCCTACTTGAAGAAGGAAGATTTTCGTCTGAATCACTATCGTCTGTAAAATTTTGGTCCTCCTCAGTGTCGTCGATAAATCATAATAAATCAACAAAACAACAAACAAAGGCAACAGAAACAATAAACTATAACAAACAGATTCAACGATTAATTTAACGAATCATGGAATGTTTTCCTCGTAGGTACTTTTCAAGCAAATCGCGCATGTGTAGTGTACGGACGTAGCACTAACACTAACGCATAGTGTTGACACCTGCTGAACGGCGAGCGAGGGGTGTGGTGCGGCACGCAGGCGGGTGTGCTCCGCGCCCTCGCTCCTGTAACGTCCCCCTGACACCGTAAAACGGCTAGTGCGTCGATTCTTGGGGCTAGCTTCAGAGGCGACATAAAGATTGGCGAGCACTATAATAACCGAAAGGCAAAAATACATAACGGCTCTTATTGAAATGGTGTAAACGAATATTTAAATCGATGTTAACCGTACCTTAAGGAAAAAACGAATAATTGTCTTTTTATTTATTTTTTGCTTGTAAAGGTTATCTTGATAGATGCAAGCTTTTTTTGCGTGTTTGTTTAATTTTAGTAAGCAGATTATATTTGAGCTTCAGTAATTCATAACTTTTTATTAGAATTTCGCAAAAATATTTAAATTTTATAAAACAAAGCTGCAATATTAAGTTGGTAAAGTTTTCGGGCGGGGAACATTAAGTTACATTATTAATTGGAGCTGCAGTGGTTAAAAAATTGCGTCCGAACCAAATCGATCAATCGACATGCCGCTGGCGTAACAGACACTGATCCCTCAATCTTGTGAACAACTTAAAAGTGTAAATATTATGATCATTATGTATGATGCCATGTAAACAATAGTTCAATAATACTAAATGTATTGCAATGCCCTTCCAGGGTATCATGATAGATCCTAAATTTAAGTAGAATACTACCACAATATGACCAAAATGTACTTCATAATGGCAATTAATAAATTATATGATATGATATAATATGTCTCTAATAAAACAAATAAATGTAATCTATAGTAGTTTTATTACAATTTTAGTAACAGTTCTTTTATAACATTAACATTATATTGTATAAAAATAAATTGTAAAATAAAATCTATAAATAACTTGTACATAAGAGAACCCACACCATGTTTTGTATAAGTTTTGCACAAATTAATCTATCCCTGAGTCTCCAACTCTGAGAAGTATTTGTGCACAGATTCCACCATCGACTCGGGGCCCGGCTTGAGTGCAATGCCTGCTATGTCTACACCAAGGTTCACAATCTTGTGTGCGGTGGAGTTGCCGATGGCGAAGTGCGGCAGGTAGGAGAGCTTATTGTTGAATGTCTGCAGCTGCCGGTGAATGTACTCGCAGCCCGAGGGACTGAAGAACACCATGCAGCAAGGACTCACCGACTCATTCAGCTCCATCAAGTCCGTTTTCAGATTTTCATTCTCCTTGGTCTCATAAACCGTTAATGCATCAACAGTCATCCCTTTAGACTGCAACATGTCTATGATAGTTTCTGACCTCAGGTTACCGCATGGGAATAAAAACTTGGAGCCTTCAGAGTTATCATTTATAATAGTTTTGGCCAAATTGTTAGCATTGCCCGCTGTGGTCCCCAACGCCTCCAGCCCCAGCAGCAGCTGTATCCTCTTGCTGCTGACGTCACCGACGGTGTACACTTTCTTGGTGTTCCAGGTGACGAAGTTGGTGGGATGCCAGCATTGCGCGACGGCCTCAACGGCGCGCGGACTGGTCAGCACGAGGCCCTGGTAGTCGTCGCGCCGCAGCCGCAGGTCCAGCTCGCGCAGGTTGGTGAACTCGAATTGTAGCGGTTCCACGAACACCGCCTCGTAGTTCACGTCGCCGAAGGCACGCTGGTACTCCTCCGACTCACTCTTGAACAACACCACTTTCTTCATCGCTGCGCGTCCGATAACTGACCCGCACATCCGAGAGTTCTTTGTGTCGACGCTCACAGGTACATTATATGATTGATTGACCCTGAAAACTATAAGGAAATGAGTCAAAGTTGGCAAATCGAGAGACGATGAATTATTATAATGAGGTAATCAACTCGTATCAAATAGGTAGACTCACCTGTTAAAGTAATCCTTTTCTCACACTGGGAATTAATTTTATTTTTAGTTACAAAATTACCATATAGTACATAAATTACCGTATCTTATAGTGCATAGTAAAGTAAAACGACATAATAAATAAATGCAAGGTAAAAAAAAGTAAACAAAAATTGACGACTTGACGTTTTCACACTTACGTTCCGAAATGAATGACAAAGAGTATATTTATCGGTGCCCCAAGCGAATAGTACCCTAGTCTAGTGCGCACCGTTCAATAGCGCTCCGTGTGATGGAAAAACCGCTTTATATTGACAATGACTTTTAGCTTAATGGTTTTTATGAAAAGCTGGCTGTATATATAGCTTAATAGCTTAAAACGCTTTTTACATTTTTGAACATTAGTTTACATTATAAAGTATTTTTTCCTCTTTTTCTATTATCAATGAACTTCCCATCATACACCATCGTATTCCATACACTTATATGTTTAAAGCGTAGGTGTTGTTTTAGGTTCCTTATTGTATTTTGTACAATATTGTTTTTTTTACAAAAATTACACTACTGCTGTTTTTCAAAATGCTACTCCACTGCTGTTTCGAGACATTTTAACTTTTACTTACACAGTCACAAAATAGATTTACACTTATCTACAGTTAACAAAGTTTGTTTACACGACGTTACGTAATTGAAACAAAAATTAACACGAATTAATCACACAGCAACTAAAACGCATAAAGCATATGAACGCATCCACCCAACAACGAAAGCTAATAAACACTGAAAAGCAAATCGAGAATTTCAAAAGTTTTTATAGAAAATTTTATACGACCGAAGTAAAAATACCATCATTTAAAAGCATAAGCCTAATTTCTATTACCACGCTAAATGAATCGTGTAATAGAGTTTTTATCGTAATTTTCATACGACCAATGTAAAATGCTGCCGTTTGGAAGCGTAGGCCTGAATTCTGTTGCCGTGCATATTTGTTCGTCTAATGCGAGCTACATTAGACGGCTGAATTTGAATGGTAGTGGAGTTAGGGCTTGTACTTTTAAATGTCAGTGTTTTTGCATTCGGTCACATTCAGTTTCGTTTACAAACATGTTCTAGTATAGTAAACAAAACTACCAAATTGTTCGTAACTTTTACAACAGGTGGCGTAGCGGCAGCGTCAGCTGACTATGTGACTGAATGTTTGACTAAGCTTTAAACGTAATGAGCTTGTAATTTTAAACCTGCTTGAACGTTTTTTCTCAAAAACTCTGTTTAGTTTAAAGCTTTTCGTTTAAACGACCACCAGTATCACTGGCTGGCTATCACAGAGTAGGCACAGAGCGCTTATATCGCACCGCTCGCACAATACCCAGCTAGTTACATTGATGTGACGAATAGAGATGGGCAATTGTTCGTCGCGAGCGTAATTATCGATAAATATAGCTGCAGGTCTAGAAGCACAACCGTTCGGGGCGCATCGACTGATGGATTTTGATGATCGAGGTCTCAAACAGATCACAAAAACCAAGAATATGGAAAGTAGTTGTCACTAAAAGGTAAGAATTAAAATTAAATAATTAAAAACACGACTGCCGTCACAAAAAGTGAATCAATAATATCAAATACTCTGGGCGATACATTTAGCATCGCGTTCGCGTCCCACATCTCTGTCACCCCCCGCGAAGCGTAATTTAATTTTTACTTAAAAGTATTAAAAATTTGCTTACCGGTGAAATGTGATCCCAGAATTCTGTTTGGTTTGTTTTCTAGTATCGTTTTTACACGATTTTATCGTACATTTTCCCAAGCAATATAATAAATTAACCTCCAAATACACACAACGGGCGCTTGCACCAGTAATCGTATAGCTACTAGCGCTTGCGGACGAAACGATGCGATGTTCTCACCTGTGCATACTGTTCATACTAAGAAACACTTGCTCTATACCTTACAATCATTGCCCTAACGTCAATGCTTACAATTTATCCTCCATAGAATTCTAATTATTCTAAGGTATCCTCTAAGCTGTTCGCTGTGCTGTCATTGCTTGATTCGTCAATTGGACGAATAACAGATATCGAAACTAGTGGATGAAGTAAGAAGGTAAATTAAAAAAAATACAATTATTCAACCCTCCGAATTTATATGGGAGGTTTATTAGGTGATAGAGACTACACATGTGAATTTTCAGGTGGATCAAACAAGATAATGGCAGGTCACGTGACATCGAGAATCGTATTTGATATATACGTAAAATTTTGATTATGTTGTGTAGGTGGACTTTACACGATGAATCCAGGTTGCGGACAATATTTGTTTCGCAATCGACAGCAAACATCTGTAGTAACCTTATTAGACTTTAGCAGTGCGTTTAATTGTGTCAACTTTGAAGTACTACTGATACGGGTCCTAGGCTCTCTTAACGTATCTCCTCTAGTAATAGAATGGTTTGATACCTATCTTCGTAGTCGGCGGCAGTGCATATGCTCTGGTGATGTTAGATCAGGTGCTGTGAGCTCACTGCTGGCGTTCCTCAAGGTGGCGTTATCTCTCCTCTCCTGTTTTCAGTTTTTATTAACTCAATCACTGACACTTTATGTTCTCGCTACCATCTTTATGCAGACGATTTGTAGCTTTATATCAATTTCCCAGTGAATGAAGCAGAGTCCGCATTTAGAAACATGAGTGAAGATCTTATAAAATAGAAAAAGGGGCAAAATCGCAAGCCTTGCTGGCAAGTTGCTTAAGGCAACTGAGTAACTTAACTATACCAGCTGTGACAATGAATGGGGTTTCTATTGTGTGTGCTACCTGGTTGTTATATTCGACAGCAGCTTGTCTTGGGCTCCTCACAGAAATGGGATCAGTAACTTGGACTCTTCACATAAATACTGCCCCACCAGTAAAACAAACTTAGGTCTTAATTCACCAATCACCAGAATGATAAGAGAATACAACGAGAAAAGCAAAAATGTCCCGGATCTTGATATCTTTTAATTACCCTTATCCAAGTTTAGGAATAGTTTGCTAAGACTTTCTTTAGTATAATTTTGCTCTGTCTTTCATTCATGTTTTGTATATGTTTTGTTTTTTGTATTCCACTTTACATAAATATAATTACTTAATTAAACAGTTTTAAGCGCTATATTTCGACCCCTCAATGGGGTCGTCATCAGGCGATAAAAAAAATATTATATGACATATATTGTGTTATTCGCGCTGCGCGCGGCCTGCTCGGTTTCCTTCCAGCTAGGCGTTGCATATTGGCGAGGCGTCGCGTCATCGCCATGCCGCCGACACCGCACGCTCTGGATCCGCCACAGCAGGACAGTTCGGTCGCTCGGCAAAATAACATGGAAGGAAACGGTATTAAATTAAAATATCATGTTGCCTAGTAAATTAATGAAACAGAGGAAACGATAAATGCAACATTGAGAACTAACTACACGGACCTCGATTAATCATCAAAAAAATTTCATCATAATATAAATTTTCGGCTTGTCAGTGACTAAAAATCTAGGTAAAATAAAATAATGTTTTATTTGAATTACAGGTCTCATTATTGAAAAATGAAAATGTAATGCCCTCCATTTCAGGTTTATGGTTGATAAACTTGAAACGTTTTAAACCTGAGTTGGTAGACCCTAGTAGTAATACTTTATATTCTCTGCCCTAGGCATTCTAAGAATCTACCGCTTCGTGCTACCACCACTTCCACAAAACGAAACAGCGGACCTGTGTGAAAACCACACAAAAAAGAAAAATAATTATATATAAATTAGTTCTATTCTTACATTTCAGCAGCTGTAGAGCAGGTAAAATAATAAATTAAATGTCACGATTTGCAAATAGCAAGTAACGCATTAGAAACGCCTTAGATTAAAAAATATAAGATATACAACTATCATACTCCGAAGTGGAAGAAATTGCAAAAATATATTCTCGAAATGTACGGTGTTACTACAAAACGGTGTTTAACTTTAGACAGTGTTTAAATCTGTTGCTGTCACTTTTGTTTCATATTGTAAAAAAGTGACAGCAAGAGATTTAAACACTGTCTAAAGTTAAACATCGTTTAAACGCCCTTTTGTAGTAACACAGGTATTTTTTAACTACCGTTTTGTTCTAAATATATCCTTTTAACATTTAATTAAATAAATATTTGATGTTCACAAATGTTTCATACATTATTTTATAGTACATATTACCCACTTTTCTGTTTCCATTTATCTTCTCCAATAGCTATGCAACATTTCGCACGCAAGCGCCTCTAGCGCCGATTCATCCATCAGCCATAAGCCATAAGCCTTTCCAGGGGGTCTCCAAGTAAGTGGGTACTCCAAGTTGGGGTCTCCAAGCCGGTCTCCGATTCGTGGCACTCAAAATCATTTGCGGGGAAGCGGGGGGGGGGGGGGGGGGGGGGGGGAACTTAATTTCTTCAGCCTGGGCCAAGCCTTGTGAACGCCTGTAACTGGTCCGCATATCAGAATTTTAATTTTGTAAATAATTTGTTGTGTAATATGTGTACTGTTGGTGTTCCATTTTAAATAAATAAATGGGATCAGTAAAAGGCTATTTAGAGCATTTCGTGCTTTGAAGCGCCTCCAGAACCTCCGTCCCTTTAAAACTAAAATCTCCCTTGCATAATCTCTTCTTCCCTTGATCGATTATGCCGATGTCTGTTTTTTTGATGCCAATGAAGAGTTGCTAAATGAGCTAGAGCGCCTACAAAATCCGGCTATTCGTTTCATCCGCCGAGTCTCGCAAAAAAACGCGGAACGGCCGTACCATCCTTTTCTCGAAGCAACTCACGGCACTTTCAACCCCCCTGTATCTTCGTTGTGGGTGAAGCTAGAAGTCTGAAATTTCAGTAACCAAGAGTACTTACTGATCCTACTTCTGACCCCAAACAACAACTTTGTACCTATATTTGATTACGAAATATCTCAAGTAAAAGTTCCCTTATTTTGTCACTGACTGACTGACACATCATCATCATCACACATCATCAAAAGTGTAAAGGTGTTTGCAACAAAAAAATATAAAAATGTTATTTGCGGTTGGTAATTTAATATTTCTATACAAAGTCTATATAAAATGTATGTTTCCAGCTGCATCTATAAATTTGTATGACACTAGATGACGTTGGTGGTATGCTGCTTTGGATTAAAGACATCTACCACGAAAAATTCTACCTCGTGACGCTAGATGGTAAAAAGTGTAAAAAAATGTATACCTTTATTTCCGAAAATAGAGCAAGTAGTAAAAATAAAAAATAAAACCGTTAAAGTGCGAAAAATAAAAAATTAAAACTGGTACAGTGCGAATCGGACTCGCGCATAAAGGGTTCCGTACCCCTACACAATACGGGTACGGAACCCTAAAAGTAAATAACAACAATATAGATGCCATAGCAACATTAAAGCGACAAAAAACAAAGCGATAAAACAGTAGCACCTGACAAACAATTCGGTACCTTTTTAGTACGGAACCCTAATTTTCATTATTTTACTTTAAAGTATTTACTACAGACTGCCCAAAGTTTAAACTTGTACTTGTATGTATTACCGTTCTAAAGATAGAGCCTTTGTTATAATAATCTGTTCCTTGGGTAAGGAACCCTAAAAAGGGTGGTTTATAATGTTCGACACATTCGCAATTAGTCTATTTAAGAAGAGAATATCAACATTTCGTAATTAAGTCACTGAAAAAACCGGTAAAGTGCGAATCCGACTCGCACATAAAGGGTTCCGTACCCCCACACAATACGGGTACGGAATCCTAAAAGTAAATTGCAATAACATAGATGCCATAGCACCATTAAGGCGACAAAAAACAAAGCGATAAAACGGTAGCGCCTGACAAAAAATTCGGTAACTTTTTAGGAAGGAACCCTCATTTTTATTATTTGTTATTTTAGTTTAAAGTAGTCTGCCTAAATTTTCAACTTGTAGGTACTTGTATGTATAACCGTTCTAGCGATAGAGCCTTTGTAACAATAATCTGTGCTTTGGGTGAGGAACCCTAAAACACATTTAGTCTATTTAAGAAGAGAAATATCAACATTTCGTGAATAAGTCGCTATTAAACCGGATAAGTGCAAGTCGGACTCGCTCACGAAGGGTTCCGTACTACCATCACACAATATGGGTACGAAACTCCAAACCATTATGGTAAATACCAACAATAAAGATGACATAGCAA
The DNA here is from genome assembly GCA_934047225.1 of Ypsolopha sequella. Taxonomy (NCBI): domain Eukaryota; kingdom Metazoa; phylum Arthropoda; class Insecta; order Lepidoptera; family Ypsolophidae; genus Ypsolopha; species Ypsolopha sequella. Next base: position 402,392 of record OW204002.1, on the reverse strand, counting down.
CATAAAGGCGACAAAAAACAAGGCGCTAAAATGGTAGCGCCTGACAAACAAATCAGCACCTTTTGAATAAGGAACTCTAACATTTATCTGCCCAAAATTGTTGTATTATAAAGATAGAGCTAAAACGAATAACGTCAAATAATTGGACCCCCTTGGATTTCCATTTAATATTATTATTTGCCGTGATAGAGGACAAAGTAACATATACATTATGTGCAAATATATTCACCTATAACGGCTGAACCTGTAGACCCCTGTGATAGATGGATAGACAGCGGAGGATTAGTAATAGGGTCACGGAACCTTAGGATACGGAACCCTAAAAAACAAGGTAAAAGGTTATTTATCCAGTAAAGCTTACAGGAAAAATAAAGCGGCTAATGTTGTATTATTTGTATATGCATCCTCTATGATGTAGGTATAATGAAATGTCTATGTACTCCTGTGTCATTGAATAAAGACCAGGTTTAGACATAATAATGTACTCTGTGGTTTAGACTGACAAGCCTTCCTTTCACTACATGGTCAAAAGAAATATTAACCTGCCTGTTGCATCTAATTGTGGATAATAAGAATAATAACTTACCGTAAAAAGGAATATTGCAATGTAGCCTGAAATATTGTCCACACCTAGTTGTCCCTATACCTGGAGATGGTTCATGTTGGTTCCATTCTTTGTCATTCTCTATGTATGGGAACATTGAGTCGTCGTATGACATTACGTTTGTGGTAGTCGAGTATGTGGTAGCGCATTGGGATGAAATGCAACTTTATACGTGTGACGAGCGTGGAGACACATTAACGCTGACCTGTACTCGACAGCAATGATGAAAACTACCATCTACGGTTCCGTATCCGAACTTATGGCAGCCACTTCTTTGTATCCATTTACTTTCGAGGTTTACAAAAGTGGCCGTTTGAGAGGATCATTTAGTGGCGATCATGGGACGCCAGTGAAACGTTTACAATTCTCTGGTAGTTTCTTAGGTGGTCATTATGAAGTGCTCCTTCCCGATACTAGTTTCTCTGGAGTATGTCCAAATGATCAGTCAAAGGGAGTGGGCTTTAAGAAAATCCGTAGCTGACGTGCAAGAAATATTACCCGAGAAGAAAAAAAGGAGGACTACCTACAAAAAGAAATGAGATCCCATCAAAAACATAAAATGTACAAAAATGTCAAGTCTCGCAATGCAATCTTTCCACCGTAAAAAGTTGTGAGATCTTATGTAAAGCCAAGTCTGTTATTTTAGTTTGTATGGAAGCACCTTTTCATTTTAGTTAGTATGGGAGCACCTATTAAACAAATGTATCATTAATTGTTTCCTAATTAGTTACGTACCAACATTAAGTGACTGTATTAATATTAGTCATCTTTATTTCTCTAATAAAATATAGTGACTTGGCAATCGCAGAGCACAAATAAAGCGCTGATGCGTAGAAATATCTTCTCAAATCGCTAACAAATTGGTATTAGGTAGATATGTTGTATATGTTGCTGTGCGATTGCGAAATCACTATATTTTATTATAGAAATAAAGATGACTTATATTAATACAGTCACTTAATATTGGTAGGTAACTAATTAGGAAACAATTAATGATACATTTGTTCAATAGGTGCTCCCATACTAACTAAAATGAAAAGATGCTTCCATACAAACTAAAATAACAGACTTGGCTTTACATAAGATCTCACAACTTTTTACGGTGGAAAGATTGCATTGCGAGACTTGACATTTTTGTACATTTTATGTTTTTGATGGGATCCTGTTTTCGCAAAGAGCATAAATGGCTCCCTATCCGTCAGCCTATAGATAGCACAATATTTTTTTTTACACTATCGTTATGTATTTTTATCTTATTTATTGCTAGCTTCTGCCCGCGGCTTCGCCCGCGTGGCCTACAGGAAAAAAAAAATTTTTTTTCAGAAACAAACATTATAAGTGCTCTCACTCCCTCTGGGAGTCAAGGTGTAGTGCTCGGCCGAAAAACTTACATGCTCCTTTTTCGGCCTCGCTAAAAACACACTACTCGGCCTTCGGCCTCGCCAAAGTGCCAAACACGGACTCACCGATTAAAGTTCTTCCGAAAAAGTGTCAAAACCCCTATCAGTTGTCAAAAAATGTCAAATTTGAATACAGCAGCGTAATCGGCGACCCCGAATGCCCCTTGATACCGAATTTCATGCAAATCGGAATACTTTTATGGACCTGTCAAAAAACTCTAAAAACCAGTCAAATTCAATTTTTTTTTAATCTAGTTCCAGCTTGACCGATCACTATTGTTGAAACCCGAATTCCCTACAATTAGCCGTTTGGGAGAATTTTGGCAATTTTTTTTTAGTTTTTTTTTTACCGCCGCGTCGTCGTCTAGATCTCGCCGAGCCCTTTTCTTAGAGTAGGTACCATGAACATGGATCTGGCATCAGCCGTTTGGGAGATACAGGCCTGTAAAGTTTTGACACTTTTGGCAGGTAGATCTCGTCGAGACCTTTTCCTAGACACCCATCAACATGGGTCTAACTCCAGCCGTTTGGGAGAAACAGGCCGTCAAACTTTTGACATTAAAGAAAAGAAACTTTTTTTGGCACCCCGTGGTTCAACCCCTAGGGATGTACCACCTTCCGTTCTAAAATATTTTGCTGGGATATAGATAGATAGATAGACAGATAGATAGATAGATAGATTGTGGATATACATAGACAGATACCTCAAAAGGAAAAAATGTAACCCTAATATGATCACTTGTGTGGCTGTCTGTCTGTCCGTCTGTTACAGTCGATTTGCTCTGGCACACATACTTTCAGGAATTTTCATGTCCAATATATTAAATTTCAAAATCGATGCCATTTTTTAACCGACTTCAAAAAGGAGGCGGTTCTCAATTCGACTGTATGTTTTTTTTTTCATTTTTTTTAATTTTTTTTTTTGGCGTTGTTACTCCATAACTCCGTCATTTCCCAACCGATTTGAACAATTCTTTTTTTGTTTGAAAGAGTATACTTCCAGGTAGGTCCCATTTTGGGTTTGGTCATGATCTGATGAAGGTCTTCAGAGATAGGCAGTGGAACTCCTCAGAAAATGACAGCATATCGCTCGAAATTGAGGCAATCGCTATGTACTTGGGTGCTGATTACAAGGTATTACTTGAAAATCGACATTCTTCCACCTGACCTTCGATCCTGGCTTCATCAACATATTCACCATAGAACTCTTCAAAGGATCAGAGCACATAACTCGAGATTGCGGCAATCACTGCGTTAGGGTGCTGATTCAAGGGTATTACTTGGAGATTATCAGAATACCCACCTGACCTTCGATCCTGGCTTCATCACCATAGAACTCCTCAACGGATGACAGCACATAACTTTGGATTGCGGCAACCAGTTTGTGTTAGGGTGCTCATTGCAGGGCATTGCTGAAAATTGCCACCGTACCCACCTGACCTTCGATCTTGGCTTCATCACCGTAGAACTCTTCAACGGATGACAGCACATAACTCGAGATTGCGGTAATCATGTTGTGTTAGGGTGCTGATAGCAGGAAGCTACTCAAACATGGCTACTTATACTCACTTGAACTTCGTTTCATATTAATACCACGTTTGCAAGAACTACCTATACCTCACAATTTAACCCAGCAACACTAAAAAATGTGAAATAAAATAAACTTTTAACAAAAAAATAGCAACCGACTTCAATAGTAACAGCAGTCATTCACTAAAAAGTTAATAATAATTCTATAAAGACCGATGGTACCGAAGCAACACTTTTGCCGACTTCTTTCTTCCTGAAACATTATGTTATCTAGAAGTCGGCGTATTTCCTACGATATAGCAACATAGAAACCAATATAAGAACGCCGACTTCTAGATAACATAACGTTTCAGGAAGAAAGAAGTCGGCAAAAGTGTTGCTTCGGTACCATCGGTCTTTATAGAATTATTATTAACTTTTTAGTGAATGACTGCTGTTACTATTGAAGTCGGTTGCTATTTTTTTGTTAAAAGTTTATCGTAATTAACGTCACAAAAAACCATAATAACGACACCCATATTGATATTTACACATTTCAACCCCATCGCACCCCAACAGGGGATGATGGTATTTCACGTCCACTACGTTGGATTTAGAAATCGTTGTTGTTTTCGTAATCAGCGACCCGATAAACCATACAAACGATACCCATGTCGATCTTCAGACTTTGTCACCCCATTTCCCCCTTTTAGGGGTTGAAATTCCAAGTTTCACAAAGTGTTTTCCTATTGTAAGTTTTGACAAAAAAAATCGAAAGTCATCGAAAGTTTCACATGTTTAACACAAGAATTCTCTTACTCCTTCCAAACGCCTAAAGCGATTTTAATGAGAGGTTTTTTTTGAGTATTAAAAAAAAAACATAGTTTCCAAAAACTCTGTAGATGGCGTTGAACTGACTAAGTTACTAGGTGCCAAAGCCAAAACGATTGAAAAAAAAAAACATTGCGTCACGTCACGTCACGTACGCTCGTTGGTTGACTGACATGTGTGCTGAGCATATCTGCGAATGCTTTGTTATGGTCCGTCCAGGTTTAAAATGTGCGATGGCTTGTACTCATTGCGCTTTACGACTTTCATCTTTAGGAAAAAGATGTATGCCTCCATTTTTACACAAATCCACAAGGCACAGACTTCTCTTCTTTTTCTCTTGGGACATTTTCTTTCTGGCGTAGAAAACTTATAAAAAGACTGCTTAATATTTTTTTTTCTTTTTTCTTGTTGTTATTATTTATTTATTTTCAAAATGTCATTGTGATGTGATGTGACAATGACATTAATTACTTTTTTTTGTAATTGTCGTTTTACGATCTCGAAATTACATCCAGTGAAATAATCAAAAAATTATGTGACGTTCCGTTCCTTCTTGCAGTAACTTACCAAGTTCAGCGCCATCTATCCAGCGACTAGGGAAAAGTAAAAAAAAAAAGAAAAAGAAAATCCCTCATTATTATTTCACCAAATTATAGGAAATTTTGAGATCTAGAAAATTTAATTTCAAAATTTTTTTCCCTACATAACGTCCATATGAAAAGTATTATTTTCTCTTATTTTGCGCTAGCCGGAGACGCAGTGGTTGTCGTAACAGCCACTTTTTAAGGCACGCTAAAATGAACATTATTTCAATGTCGTTTCCGTTGATATTTGTACCGACACACATCGAGTTGCTTATTTAGCGTGGTCTTCAGTGTACACGTATGTATGTCTACTTTTTAATTATGACTTCTATTTATCAATCCGGGTTTGCTGGAAGAAATCCTTTTTTAGATATATAGTGGCTGGATGAGGATGACCGAGGATAGAAAAATGTGGCGTGCCCTGGAGAGGCCTATGTCCAGCAGTGGACTGATATTGGCTGATGGATTAGATTGGATTGGATTGGATGTGCATGACATCTCTAAGTATAATGTGTAAATACTATGATTTTTTGTGCACAATAAAGAATATGAATCCAAAGCTATACACACACGGTGTCCAACCACACAACCACACTTGTACTGTGACACAACTGAATCAAAATTGTTGGTACTCACTCGATGTCACGTGATCTGCCATCACTATCTGATCCACTGGATAGTCGATCATAAATTAACAATTTTGTCAGGTTCCGACACTGACAGCGGATAGGACAGAGATGGCATCAGACCCGTGTCCCACCTCCTTGTTTATGAACACAGCCCTGAAACTTCACATGTGTTGTCTCTTTCACCCACGTAACCTCCCATGGAAAATCGGGCGGTTGTGAACAAATTTCTTTCGACTTATATTCGTAAGAAAACCGCAAACATAATATATAAATATATCGTCACAACAGGAATCCGCAAGGGGGTGTCAGAGGCCGGAGGTGTTCCGAGTGTGAATTGTGAAATGCAAGTCACAGACCACACTCGTTACACCCGCGTTTCACCGACGATTATTACGTGCCAACGTGATGAGTGGTGAACCCTATCGTCGTTCTTTGGGCACAAATACACGCTTTTTAGGGCATGCAGGTTTCCTTACGATATTTTCCTTCACCGTTAGCATGTGGTAAGTAAGAACAAATACTATGCAAATAAATTCCGAAAAACTCATTGGTGCACTCACCGGGGATCGAACCTGGATCTCAAGGGAGGCCAGCGTTTTACCCCTGAGCTACCGCTGCTGCTGCTGCTAAAACAAAAAAGACGCAAATTGCTATATAAGCAAGCCGTTTAGTACACACGTACTTAAGGCACAAACAATCAATTTGGAACGCAGTTCTTGAAAAAAAAAATCCCTTAGGGTTGGGGGTTATGTATGACCCACCTCAACCTTTTGTATGGAATTTTTTTTCTGAAACCTATCTGGTGGGACGTCAAATGAAAGAGCTTCATGAGCTGATTGTAAAAATATACTACATCAATACATTTCAGCACTTGTTTTGGATTTTTTTTTACGTAAGTGAAATTCTCGTAATGGTGTTGATTCGGCACAACACAACTTAACTTATTTGACAAGACTAACCTTATTTTGAGCGCCCTGTCTTTGTCTTTTCGATACAGAAAAAAAAGACAGAACGCTTAAATTAACTTTAGTCCTGTCAAATAAGCAAGGAACTTCTACCCTACATGGAATGTACGTACACAGGCAGCTTATGAGCGTGCCGAGGGTAATAGCTTCGAGTTCGAGAGAGCTCTTTGTCTCTTACATTACGGTAACCAAATAGTATAAATAGCTTGGGACCTCAGACGAAATAAAAAATGGGACATATATAAGTCGTAAAACAACTATATTTATACTTTTAAAGACACAAACTAATGTTGTTTAATTTTCTTACTAAAATCGATTAATGACCTGCTACCTCTGCAACTGCTTCAGCGCTACGTTAAGTGCAGCCCCTCCGCCCTTGCCTAACAAAGTGCAGTCACCCATGCTCACCTCCGCAGCTTCGGCTTGGCTGGTCGCCGAAAGACCAGCCTCAGCCGCTACGGCTCACACGGGTACCTGCACTTAGTTACTGCGGGTGGGGGCTGCCCTACCTCCGCGCCTCCGGCTTTTTATATACACTCTAGGGGTAGTAGCCACAAGACTGGGTGGACTCGGGGTGCTCTGATTCGGTTTTGAAACAGATTCAACCTATTTTTTATCCATGAAGTTGAAGTGCGCTGGCTAGGTAATTAGCGAACTTCAACTTCATGGATACCATTTAAACCCAACTTATTTCCATTTTTATAGTAGTTTAAAAATATTTATAATAAAAACACATCACATGTGACTGTTTAGTTTCAACTTTTGCATTACGAAATGCAACTAAAAGGACTTAGCATCAAGTCGAATAACATTATAAAAAAACAAAAGTGAATGTTAAAATTGTGATAAAATATTCAATCTTTAGTAATTTATTTCACAAAAACCAAGAGTTTCCGCAACTTGAAACTTTGCTAAAAGATGTCTTAATTCATCTACATTCTGTAAAAAAATTACGAAAGCCCAAACCAACGGTCCTTAATGTACATTTTAGCCATTTAAAGTTTCGTTTAATTTACACATTACCTAGCTACTAAATAAAAAAGCTTCATGCAATCTTTGCCTTAAAGTTGATTCCACCGTTGACTATGTGCGTGTTTCTCCAAACGGCTGCAACATACAGTACAGATGCTATTGAACCTGCGTGGACCCCTCCGCTACTTCTCTCGTCAAGTCTCATCGTGGTCACCCTACGTCCTAAGAAAATAAATTAGAAAAAAAATAAACACGTGCTTTAATCGCGCACTTTTTAACAATTTTTGCAAAAATTACAATAAAATCAAGAAAATATTGCTGTAACTTCCAAATGTCAAATTGTCAAAACTCCTTTTGTCCGGGTAAAGCTGAATAAGGAATACTATTCTGAGGGCCAGACGGCCAATAGCATAGTAAGTCACTTAAAAAAAAAAAAAACATCCCGTCGCACTCAGTCTCCCGCATCGATACGACGCACACGCACAGTGATTCGTTCCAAACAAGCTAGACGCTGATAAGTCACATACGATTTGAGGTATGTAGCTATTTTCTACTCATTTAAGAATTATTTAATGATGACAAAAATTAATCATACAATGCCACAGGTAGTCACATTAATATTATTACTAACGACCGAAAGAAGGTATATTAAGAAATAGAGAATTGCAATCCATTGCATTCACAATTGTTCTTTCCGCAAGTTTGGTCATTATGAGTAGTTATCGGTATTTTTGTGTTGTGAAAAAAATGGGTAATAATTTTGAAGGTATATCCAATATAACCATATAATATTTTATACTAAAATTTTGAGCAAATATTTAGAAATAAATTCCTGAAAAGTAGTCTAAAAATATTCAAAACATAACAAATTTTTATTTTCAATAGATATTATTTATATGGCACCATCCTGTACCATTTATATGGCACCATCCTGTACCATTTATATGGCACCATCCTGTACCATTTATATGGCACCATCCTGTACCATTTATATGGCACCATCCTGTACCATTTATATGGCACCATCCTGTACCATTTCTAGAATGCATCTTAAAATTTTCATTGTTTATCGTAGATTCAAAATCAGTAACGTTCAGATATGACACGAGTTGCCATCATTTTTGTTTTTATTTTTTTCAGGACAACGGTATCAAATTCACCGTTCCGAGCTTTGGTGTCTGATAAATAGCACTAATTGCTCAGACTCTGATTCTGAGTAATTAGCTAATGTGACACTTGTAAGTCATTAACTCTGATCTTCTTATTATTAACTAGCTTTTGCCCGCGGCTTCGCCCGCGTTGATTAAGTTTTTGTATAGTCGTATTGAATCTGTAAATATTTTTAATTTAATGTATCTTTGGCGGTCTTTGACAACTTAAATCCCCTAGTACAGTATGTTTGGCTACCTGAAGGCCGAGCCGCTTCTCTGAATGACAATATTTCTTGTTCCCATGGGAACTGATTTGTGGGATAAAAAAGATATCCTATTCCAGATCTAGAACTACATTTGTGCAAAGTTTCAGCCCAATCGGTTCAGTAGATACGGCGTGAAGAAGTAACAAACATCCATCCATCCAAACTTTCGCATTTATAATATTAGTGGGATCTTTCGTTTTTTTTAAAGTACTTAGTAGTTTTTTGTAAAGAAATGGTTTGCTAGTTTTATATATATATTTAGTTGAACCAAAGGGACAATATGTATTAAATAAATAATTCTTATAATAAATTTGAACATGTTTTTTTTGCCCTTCCCTGAATGACCCCAATTATCATAAAACATTACATTATCACTGTGCGACGTTCCGCGATCTTCTGATGTACAGTCGCGTTCATAACTGTATTCGATCGATTGTTCATTGATGACAACCGTTGGGCAGCTTTCATTGATCAGCGCGATTTCCTCAGTTTTATAACATATTTTTACTTGTGGCAACTGGCAACTCGTTCAAGAGAGCATTGTTGTTAACAAAAGAAGATTCTTAACCGCACTTTAAACATACCTGGCCAAAAAGAGTACTAAAATATTGACATAGTTGTTATAGAAGCCACAGAATATAATTTATTTATTTATTTAAGAAACATTTTGCAGAAGATACAAAAAACATTGATGGTGGACGAGATTAAAGGTACAGTTCTGTTGTACGTTCCTTATAAATGTATACATTACAATGTATAAATGTATTCATCTCACGATACTTTTGATTTCACACCAGTTCTAGTCTCGGATATTGAAAAAGATATTCTTTCCATTCCCAGTAAAGCCGTTGGCCACGACGCTATTGGCCGCGATCTTCTCCTCCCTATTCTGGAAGTTATTCTCCCTGTCATTACTCACATTGTAAACTTCTCTCTCACATCTAATTCATTTCCTGCCTCTTGGAAACTGGCGTATATGGTTCCAGTCCCAAAAATTTCTGAACCCTCTTCGTATAAAGACTACCGGCCAATTTCTATACTTCCCTTCCTCTCTAAAATTCTAGAACGGGTGGTCAATCGTCAACTTATGTATTTTCTTCACTCTAATAAACTTCTAAATCCACTTCAGTCGGGATTTCGTCCATCCCACAGTACATGTACTGCTCTCATTAAGATTACTGATGACTTTCGTGATGCTATGGACGAAAGGCAACTTACACTCCTCACTCTTCTTGACTTTAGTAGCGCTTTTAATTGTGTTGACTATGACATTCTCCTGGCTATTTTACGTTCTCTCAATGTTTCCGAGTCAGCTACAAACTGGTTCTATTCGTACCTTTATGGGCGTCAACAGCGTATTCGCTCGGACGATAAATTCTCCGACTGGTGCAATGTTACAGCCGGTGTGCCCCAAGGTGGTGTGCTATCCCCTCTTCTGTTCTCGGTGTTTATAAACACCCTTGTCTCCTCCATTAACTTTAGTTCTTACCACATGTACGCTGACGATCTTCAACTTTATATGTCTTTCAAGCAGGACCTAATTCTTGTAGCCATTCAGAAAATGACTTCTGATCTTGAACACATCAGTCAATGGACGGAACAATTTGGACTCCTTCTTAACCCATCAAAAACGCAGGTCATGATAGTCGGTAGTAGGGCTCTCATAGACAAAACGGATCTGAACACGCTTCCACCAGTCTGTTTAAATAACACTCCTCTCAAGTTCTGTACGTCAGTAAAAAACCTAGGAATCTATATCCAGAACAATATGTCTTGGGATTTGCATGTGGCGGAACTTAGTAAAAAGATCTTTGCTTCCATGCATTCCCTTAAGCGCATGCAAAGGTTTTTGCCGTATTCTGCGAAGGTCCTGCTGGTTAACTCACTCTTGCTCCCTATTTTAGACTATGCCGATGTCTGTTATCCCGATCTCACTGAAGGATTGTTAAATAAGCTAGATCGTCTCCTCAATTTATGTATACGATACATCTTTGGCCTACGTAAGTATGACCATGTGTCTCAAGCTCGTTCTGATCTTAAATGGCTTAACATCCGAAATCGTCGTAACGCTCACATATTATCTCTTCTTTGGAACATCCTCAATGACCCCCTATCCCCTCCTTATCTAAAAGAGCGGTTTGTTTTTCTCGATTCTCTTGGCCGCTCTCAGCGACCTGAGAACCGTTCACTTCTGCGCACTCCGACACATAATACTGACATGTTTACTAGTTCTTTCACAATTTCCGCAATACGTCTCTGGAATGGTTTACCGGTCAGGATACGAGAATCTCTATCACTAGCAGTTTTTAAAAATAGAGTTCATCAGCACTTTCTTAAAACGCAAACTATTTAATCGGGTTTTTTTTTTTGTTTCTTCTTTTGCACGAGTTTTGAGTCTTGTCTTAAATGTGTATCTATATATTAATATGTATGTATATGTGTATTTATTGTATAGAAATATATATCTATTTTATATTTTATATATTTATAATATATACTTCTATATACTATTGATACTGCTTAGTAGGTAATGGTTTTTAATATTGTGTAAACTTTTTACTATTTAATATTTAGTTATTTATAAGCTTGTACCTATTTAATTATCATTTTATCATCTTTTCCGGCACTACCCTAATTTATCCACATCACCAAAGGTAAACTGGAAGATAATGCTAATTAGCATTAAGTTCGCCTTGTGTACTATGTTTATAAGTGCAATAAAGAATTTTTATTATTATTATTATTACATCCTTCGCAAATAATATTTAAAACTATATAAAAGAAAACATCGGTATCTTCTAAAATTACACATAACAGAAGAGCTTAAGATAAAATATGAACTTAAAATAATCTATGAAAATGCAAAACTAGTGCCCTCCTTGACAAGTAAAATCAAAGTCCGGTCGGGGTTTGGTAATCAAACCAAATGGTTGGTGAAACAATTGTCTGAATCAATATAATATATTTCAATGCAAGTACTCGTAAAGGCCCACTTTTTATGCATCAAAACCGAACAGAAAGTCGATTATTTTGCCCTAGGGTTTTATTATTATTTTTTAAAATTTATTTACGAGAAGTTGGCTAACCTGCAACCTTTCATGTGTACCATAAATGCTATACTTTTTTCCACTGTTTAACGGCACTGGATACAGTCCTTTTGAGCAAATCATAATTTAAAGTTCACAATATTATTTTTGTTTTATTCCCTCACACTATGTATTGAAAAACGTAGTATGATACACAGGCATAAGAGCAATAAATTACTCGGTTACGTTTACTCGCTACGCTCGTGTTTTAAATCGTCGTCGTAATTTATTCCTTTTCGCCCTTGTAGCATAAACTACTATTATTATCGTAAGTAAATAACAATTTATGTTTAGTTTACACAATGGTACAAAAAGAAAATTACATAAATGTCATAAGTCATACCAAAATAGTAGAGATAAGAATTGCGTGCGCGACTGTACCCATGCGCATATATCCCCTCCGCGTTCGTTCACCGCTAGACTTACGTGCCGCTGCCTGTAATAATGGATCAGTTTCCATAGACAATATTTTATGAAGGATCGTTTAAAATTATCTAATAGTGTATTAAGTATCGGCCTTAGAAAATATATTTTGATAATTTCATCTAGAAGCAGAGTTATTAATTGAGCAGACCCGATTTAAGACCAAACTTTTAACAAAGAAATATTAACAGACTTCAAATCTAACAGCAGTAATTTACTAAATAGTTGAAAATAATTATACAATAACATTCCTCAAACATATATTATGTTCTGTAGAAGTCGGCGCCGTCATATTGGTTTTGATGTTGCTATCAGTACCTATTGAATATACTCTATGGTTGCTATATCGTAGGGAATATGTCGACTCCTAGATAACATTAAAAAGTGTTCTGTGCGTTTCAGGAAGAAAGAAGTCAGCAAAAATGTTATGGCGATACCATTGGTCAGTATCAGTATGTGATTATTTTAAACTTTATGAATGTCTGCGGTTACATTTGAAGTCGGCTAATACTTTTTGTTACAATTTAATGTTTCTAGAAAGCTGATAAAAATGTTGTTTAAAATTGAAATGTATACTTACTTACAACAGGCACAAATTTATAAATTGGAAATTTCGTAATAGATCAATGACAAAGTATTTCAACAAAAAGCTCTATTTCATTAAAATTGACACGTGTCATAAAACCATAGTTTTGATGAGGTTTGTTTTGTTTTTATTTTGAAAATCGGGATATAATAATTAAGAATTTAGATGTGGCGCAGTGAAACCTTCGCCTGGACAACAGAGAGTAGCGGGCAATGTGAAGCGTGCGCGGTTCTTGCTCCATGGCGATAGGCTGCTGCAACAACTACGGGCTGGTGCTGACGGCGGTCGTGGCGGCGCTCCTGCTGCCGCCTCTCCACCTGCCACCTCACTCCCCGCCGCCCGTGGAGGACCTCGCCGGGGGCACCTGGGCTGAAATCATCGAGGACTTGTCAGCGCTCGACCTGTTCCTCACTATGACCTTGATCTTTTTCGGCGTGTTCACGTACCTCGCAGAGTTTATACAGAGGAAACTCATGGAGCGCCGGATATCCAAGGTGATGGTTGCTGTTAGTTATAGGTACTGGTGTCCTCCCGTTAGCTATAGGTACTAATGTTCGCCGCAGGTAGACTGTTAGCTATGAGTACGGGGTGCATCACGTAGGTAGATTGTTAGCTATAGGTACTGATGTCCACCGCAGGTAGACAGTTAGCTATAGATACTGGAGATCGCTGCACGTAGAATCTACTCGGTCGAAATGTATAGCGGGGCTGTTTTTTTGCCATTTCATTGCTTCTTCTATAGCAAGGCTTGTTCTATAGCAAGGCTTGTTCTATAGCAAGGCTTGTTCTATAGCAAGGCTTGTTCTATAGCAAGGCTTGTTCTATAGCAAGGCTTGTTCTATAGCAAGGCTTGTTCTATAGCAAGGCTTGTTCTATAGCAAGGCTTGTTCTATAGCAAGGCTTGTTCTATAGCAAGGCTGGCCAATACATTTTACAGGTGAGCAAAATATTTTAGACTGTGGCGGCGCCGGGCCACCACTACTATTTTTTTCATAAAGTAATTTATACACAAAAAAAACGAATCGTTTTAATTTACTTTATTTGTAAATGAAATGAAATAACACATTTCTTTTTATTTAATGTGAGCTGTGAAGTGGTTTCCCTGATAGTAATTTATCAGCTAGCTGGCCGACCGAAGTCCTGGCGGGCAAATTCAAATGCCTTGGCGGGCCACTTCGTGGCCCGCGTGCCTGGGTTTGGCCAGCCTTGTTCTATAGTAAAAGTTGTAAACACGTTTCTGTACCGCGTTAAAACAGTTCGGTATAACAAGAGAGTTAATGTTGTGTGTAATGTTGTAGTTGAACTCGTTCCTGAGCGGGTCGGTGACGCGGCTGCAGGCGTGGGACGCGCAGCAGGGCCAGCTGGAGGCGACGCTGACGATGGTGCAGCGAGCCACCTCCGAGTACAACCTGCTGCTCTACCTGCTGCTGTGCCAGCACCAGGCGCGCGCGCCCCTCCGACACAACCAACACCTCGACACGCTCTTCGACAAGGGATCGAACATCTATCACGACTTCGGTGTGCTCTCCTAGACTTTAGTTCGTTATTGTGATCATGTGTGTTTGTGCTTGTTTGTTGTTCGTTTATAAATATAGTGGTGTGTTATATACTAGTGCCTTTTAATTAATGCATATCGGGTGTTATCGGACCGGCATCTTTTAATTAATGCATATCGGGTGTTAACGGACCGGCATCTTTAATTAATGCATATCGGGTGTTAACGGACCGGCATCTTTTAATTAATGCATATCGAGTGTTATCGGACCGGCATCTTTAATTAATGCATATCGGGTGTTAACGGACCGGCATCTTTTAATTAATGCATATCGAGTGTTATCGGACCGGAATCTTTAATTAATGTATATCGGGTGTTAACGGACCGGCATCTTTTAATTAATGCATATCGGGTGTTATCGGACCGGCATCTTTTAATTAATGCATATCGGGTGTTATCGGACCGGCATCTTTTAATTAATGCATATCGGGTGTTAACGGACCGGCATCTTTTAATTAATGCATATCGAGTGTTATCGGACCGGCATCTTTAATTAATGCATATCGGGTGTTAACGGACCGGCATCTTTTAATTAATGCATATCGAGTGTTATCGGACCGGAATCTTTAATTAATGTATATCGGGTGTTAACGGACCGGCATCTTTTAATTAATGCATATCGGGTGTTATCGGACCGGCATCTTTTAATTAATGCATATCGGGTGTTAACGGACTGGCATCTTTTAATTAATGCATATCGGGTGTTAACAGACCGGCATCTTTTAATTAATGCATATCGGGTGTTAACGGACCGGCATCTTTTAATCGTATTTAATCGTATTCAAAAGGTAGACATTAATGGGGTAAAATCATGTGGAGCATTAGTAAAAATGGGTGTCCCGCAGGGTTCCATATTGGGGCCCTTGCTGTTTTTAATTTACATAAATGACCTTCCTTATTTAGTTAAAGGCTTAACGAAGACTTATTCGCAGACGACACGTCACTTAGTTTTAAAGTTAATAGACGTAAAGATATCCTTGACGACGTGAATACAACTTTATCACTGGTGCTTGATTGGTTTACTGTAAATAATTTAGTTTTAAACGCAAAAAAGACAAAATGTATAAAATTTACGTTACCAAATGTAATTCAAGTGGATGGTAATTGCTTTTGCAGGGGTCCAAGCTGGAGTTAGTTAACGAAACTAAGTTTTTAGGCATTACGGTAGACTCTCGTCTTCAATGGGGTCCCCACATAGAAGCCCTATGTGGTAGACTTAGTTTGGCCGCATACGCTGTTAGAAGCATAAGGCAAATTACTGATGTAAATACTGCTAGACTAGTCTATTTTAGTTACTTTCACAGCATTATGTCATACGGCATGCTGTTATGGGGTAGAGCCGTGGATACAGACGCAGTCTTTGTTTTGCAGAAGAGAGCAATTCGGGCTATTTATAATATGAAGCACCGGGATTCATTAAGAGAAAAGTTAAAAGAAATTAATATATTAACGGTTGCTTGTGAATATATTTACCAAGTTCTTAGATATGTCAGAAAAAATGTTGAGTCTTTCCCAAGGCTTGGTGAGCAACATTGTAAGGAAACCAGAAATAAGCATAAACTGGCTTTTCCAAAAATCAGACTCGCCAAGGTGAGTACCTCTTTCGTAGGACATGGTATAAAATTTTACAATAAACTTCCAAAGGAGGTGCTTACTTTGTCAGAGAATAAGTTTAAATTGTATATTAAGCAGGGCCTATTAATATTTGGATGATGGTGAAGCATGGTGTTACAGTGATAATGATAGTAGGTTATAATTTAATTAAGTAGTATAATTTCCTAACTTATGATTCCTCTAAGGTGTAAACATTAATTAATTACAGACTGTAAAAGGAAAAATACTATATGAGAGAGGTAGACAAAGATATATATGTTTTTTCTATGTTTCATTTACCTGAATTCCTGCTGTCTTGCATTTTCTTATCCCTTGGTTAAAGTAGATATAAGTCATATATTGTATAGTATAAGTTTTATGTTGAAAAAAAAAAGACACAATATTGCTAAGTTTCTTGCCCTTCTTCTTAGCAAGACTAATCGAATGGGCGGAGGTAGGCATGTATTCAAATTCAAATTCAAATAGTTTATTTTGCAAAGCAGGTATAGATATATACACTTTTTACACGTCAAATTTAATCTAATAAAGAAAATATATGTAATAAAATAATAAATGTACATGAACTAAATTAAAGGTTTATTTAATTTATGTAGCAATATATTTACGATTAAAATGATAGGTAAAATATATATTATACAAGGTAAAATCCAATCAGCCGCCCGAACCCATACCGGAGACCCGGCCAGGGACCAGGAACAAGGTTCAATGATCACCAACCGATTTATATATAAATTTATATATGTATGTATTTATATATGTAACCTATTACTATGTAGTATATAGGATGGGATTTGGTCGGCCGCCTGGATTCGTGCTGGGGGCTCGGTTGGTGATCATTGAACCTTGTTCCTGGTCCCTGGCCGGGTCTCCGGTATGGGTTCGGGCGGCTGATTGGATTTTACCTTGTATAATATATATTTTACCTTGTATAATATATATTTTACCTTGTATAATATATATTTTAACTATAATTTTTATCGTATATATGGGGGAATGTTGTACAGTACCAATTAAACACCTTATCAGTATTTAAAGTAAAAAAAATACGTCAATAAAGCCTATTTCATGCACATGAGAAAAATATAAGTTTGAAGCGCCTTGATTTACAAAAAGTTGTCAAAAAGAAATCTTTATTTTCATGCGGCCGTCATTACCGATGTATCATCAATGTAAAAAAAAACTAGACGGATTTCATAACCAATATACATACATATACTCATCCCTGTCTCCTAGAAGGGTAGGCAGATACCAATGATTTCCCTCTGATACGATCCTGGCACACCTCTTTCGCCTCTTCCACATCCATCAATCCAGTGATACAAGCTCTTTTATTACGGGACATTGCCCTTAAATTATTCGGTGTGTCGCCAATAATATATGATATAACCAATATATATATAAACATATATATCGTCACAATATGAATCCCCGAGGGAGCGTTATGATATTAAAATTAGATAAAATATTTATTTATGATGTTGTTAAGTGTTTTATCATTTTATCTACATTAGATAATCTACATAAAATGGGTAAATGAAGCAGCATGTCATAAAAATTACAGGGCTTTTAAAGTCGGTGACTTCCACCACAATTCACCACATAGGCATAGTTCCTGCATGCAATTACAGCGCTTTGTACAGCCTGTTTTGCACTTGCACCGTGTGGGCTCCAGGCACACACTAACACTTGCACCGTGTGGGCTCCAGGCACACACTAACACTTGCACCGTGTGGGCTCCAGGCACACACTAACACTTGCACCGTGTGGGCTCCAGGCACACACTAACAACCTCCGGTAAGTCTGTCCAGTGTGGATTCCACGTACTTCCTTCTAATCTCCAGCCCCAGGAAGAAGGACTGGGAAGATTAGGTTGCGCTACTAAGGCCTGTCTCCAGACATAAACTGCCTGGTAAATGGCTCGCAGCATGTATTGGCGCAAAGCTACCACTATTGGTGGAATATTTTCCAACTGCCAGTCCTTCTTTGTAAATAAATACCTTCTGCTCTCGTTGACAGTGGTGCAGGGGCTTAACTACAAAAATATATTTTTTGAAGTGGTGGGTTAGGTTAAGGAAAACCGTATTTATATTCAAGTCTTTAACTAAAGCTAAGTTTTTGTAATTTTGCATAACACTTACCGGTCATACATAATTATCACAATTTTTTATATAGCGCTATCGGCGTCGTCTATATTCCCATTTAACAACGCTTTAAACCCTACAGTTGCCGAGGGATATGCATTCCATGCGTCGAATGATATGCATTCCATGCGTCGAATGATATGCATTCCATGCGTCGAATGATATGCATTCCATGCGTCGAATGATATGCATTCCATGCGTCGAATGATATGCATTCCATGCGTCGAATGATATGCATTCCATGCGTCGAATGATATGCATTCCATGCGTCGAATGATATGCATTCCATGCGTCGAATGATATGCATTCCATGCGTCGAATGATATGCATTCCATGCGTCGAATGATATGCATTCCATGCGTCGAATGATATGCATTCCATGCGTCGAATGATATGCATTCCATGCGTCGAATGATATGCATTCCATGCGTCGAATGATATGCATTCCATGCGTCGAATGATATGCATTCCATGCGTCGAATGATATGCATTCCATGCGTCGAATGATATGCATTCCATGCGTCGAATGATATGCATTCCATGCGTCGAATGATATGCATTCCATGCGTCGAATGATATGCATTCCATGCGTCGAATGATATGCATTCCATGCGTCGAATGATATGCATTCCATGCGTCGA
Organism: Ypsolopha sequella; assembly: GCA_934047225.1. NCBI lineage: Eukaryota > Metazoa > Arthropoda > Insecta > Lepidoptera > Ypsolophidae > Ypsolopha > Ypsolopha sequella. The sequence goes on along the minus strand of OW204002.1, from coordinate 383,435 downwards.
ATGATATGCATTCCATGCGTCGAATGATATGCATTCCATGCGTCGAATGATATGCATTCCATGCGTCGAATGATATGCATTCCATGCGTCGAATGATATGCATTCCATGCGTCGAATGATATGCATTCCATGCGTCGAATGATATGCATTCCATGCGTCGAATGATATGCATTCCATGCGTCGAATGATATGCATTCCATGCGTCGAATGATATGCATTCCATGCGTCGAATGATATGCATTCCATGCGTCGAATGATATGCATTCCATGCGTCGAATGATATGCATTCCATGCGTCGAATGATATGCATTCCATGCGTCGAATGATATGCATTCCATGCGTCGAATGATATGCATTCCATGCGTCGAATGATATGCATTCCATGCGTCGAATGATATGCATTCCATGCGTCGAATGATATGCATTCCATGCGTCGAATGATATGCATTCCATGCGTCGAATGATATGCATTCCATGCGTCGAATGATATGCATTCCATGCGTCGAATGATATGCATTCCATGCGTCGAATGCACTCTTTTTTTCTCCTTCCATTAAAGCAGGAAACGGCATCGCACCTCGTAAAAGCGTGAAAAATTGGTAGCACTTCAGATTTTTCTGACCCTAAAAACAATGATAGTGAATTCTTCATGCAGGAAATATATATGTGCTTGTTCCCTGTGCCTCGTGGATCCATAGTTCTTTTAGCGAGGGTAACTTATGGACACATGCGACAGCCACTACCACAACATCCACTACCCTTCTAGGAGACAGGGATGAGTATATGTATGAATGTATGTATAATGTATATTGGTTATGGAATCCGTCTAGTTTTTTACATCGATGATACATCGGTAAAGTTAACTGACCGCCCGCCGCGCCGCATGAGAATAAAGATTTTTTTTCGACAACTTTTTGAAAAAACAAATAAACTTTAATACTTAAAGCAAAGCGCTTCAAATTTATATTTTTCTGATGTGCATGGCTTTATTCACGTATTTTTTTACTTTACATACAATGTGTTAATATTATATGCAATAACACACATTTTTTTTCTATGATTTTTGCCTTTATTCTACATTTTTCAGAAAAATTACTATGATAGAGGTAAAATATTATAAAAAAACTAAATTCCCCGTCCCTATTTCATCCGAAAATGATTTCAAACACGGTATAATAGCTGCTTAGCAACAGTGGTTAATTTTTGAGTAACGGCGGGCGGACCCCCTTTTCGGGCCCCTATACCCCTCCAAAAATGTTTCTTCATGTCCCCCGGACTAGATCTACTTAGAATGGTCCAAAGAACATTTGTGGTGAGTGGCTTGCTTGTATCACACTTTTTCAAGGTCAGCCCCTTTTGGCGACAATAGTGTAAACGGACCGGCATGTTTTACTGAAACCACATACTCTACTGGTCATACTGAACTACTTTCCAGAAAAATCATGAAAAGCATTAGACTTATCCATACAAAAATTACAGTACATTTACAGTAAATTTAAAGTTAGTATGGAAAAAAGTTTTATTTTTCATTTGCGTGTGATTTTTCTTTGGGAAAGAGTTTAGTATGATCAGTAAAGGGTTTCATCATAGACAAAGAGGCCATTCTGTCTATCTGTTTAATTTATCGACGCCTGTACATTACACCTGTACGTTTCATTTATAGAAGCTGTGCTGTACAGTATAGTTAGTACATTACACCTGTACGTTTCATTTATAGAAGCTGTACTGTACAGTATAGTTAGTACATTACACCTGTACGTTTCATTTATAGAAGCTGTGCTGTACAGTATAGTTAGTACATTACACCTGTACGTTTCATTTATAGAAGCTGTACTGTACAGTATAGTTAGTACATTACACCTGTACGTTTCATTTATAGAAGCTGTGCTGTACAGTATAGTTAGTACATTACACCTGTACGTTTCATTTATAGAAGCTGTGCTGTACAGTATAGTTAGTACATTACACCTGTACGTTTCATTTATAGAAGCTGTGCTGTACAGTATAGTTAGTACATTACACCTGTACGTTTCATTTATAGAAGCTGTGCTGTACAGTATAGTTAGTACATTACACCTGTACGTTTCATTTATAGAAGCTGTGCTGTACAGTATAGTTAGTACATTACACCTGTACGTTTCATTTATAGAAGCTGTGCTGTACAGTATAGTTAGTACATTACACCTGTACGTTTCATTTATAGAAGCTGTGATGTACAGTATAGTTAGTACATTACACCTGTACGTTTCATTTATAGAAGCTGTGCTGTACAGTATAGTTAGTACATTACACCTGTACGTTTCATTTATAGAAGCTGTGCTGTACAGTATAGTTAGTACATTACACCTGTACGTTTTATTTATAGAAGCTGTGCTGTACAGTATAGTTAGTACATTACACCTGTACGTTTCATTTATAGAAGCTGTACTGTACAGTATAGTTAGTACATTACACCTGTACGTTTCATTTATAGAAGCTGTGCTGTACAGTATAGTTAGTACATTACACCTGTACGTTTCATTTATAGAAGCTGTACTGTACAGTATAGTTAGTACATTACACCTGTACGTTTCATTTATAGAAGCTGTGCTGTACAGTATAGTTAGTACATTACACCTGTACGTTTTATTTATAGAAGCTGTGCTGTACAGTATAGTTAGTACATTACACCTGTACGTTTCATTTATAGAAGCTGTACTGTACAGTATAGTTAGTACATTACACCTGTACGTTTCATTTATAGAAGCTGTACTGTACAGTATAGTTAGTACATTACACCTGTACGTTTCATTTATAGAAGCTGTACTGTACAGTATAGTTAGTACATTACACCTGTACGTTTCATTTATAGAAGCTGTACTGTACAGTATAGTTAGTACATTACACCTGTACGTTTCATTTATAGAAGCTGTACTGTACAGTATAGTTAGTACATTACACCTGTACGTTTCATTTATAGAAGCTGTGCTGTACAGTATAGTTAGTACATTACACCTGTACGTTTCATTTATAGAAGCTGTGCTGTACAGTATAGTTAGTACATTACACCTGTACGTTTTATTTATAGAAGCTGTGCTGTACAGTATAGTTAGTACATTACACCTGTACGTTTCATTTATAGAAGCTGTACTGTACAGTATAGTTAGTACATTACACCTGTACGTTTCATTTATAGAAGCTGTACTGTACAGTATAGTTAGTACATTACACCTGTACGTTTCATTTATAGAAGCTGTGCTGTACAGTATAGTTAGTACATTACACCTGTACGTTTCATTTATAGAAGCTGTGCTGTACAGTATAGTTAGTACATTACACCTGTACGTTTCATTTATAGAAGCTGTGCTGTACAGTATAGTTAGTACATTACACCTGTACGTTTTATTTATAGAAGCTGTGCTGTACAGTATAGTTAGTACATTACACCTGTACGTTTCATTTATAGAAGCTGTACTGTACAGTATAGTTAGTACATTACACCTGTACGTTTCATTTATAGAAGCTGTGCTGTACAGTATAGTTAGTACATTACACCTGTACGTTTCATTTATAGAAGCTGTGCTGTACAGTATAGTTAGTACATTACACCTGTACGTTTCATTTATAGAAGCTGTACTGTACAGTATAGTAAGTACATTACACCTGTACGTTTCATTTATAGAAGCTGTGCTGTACAGTATAGTTAGTACATTACACCTGTACGTTTCATTTATAGAAGCTGTGCTGTACAGTATAGTTAGTACATTACACCTGTACGTTTCATTTATAGAAGCTGTGCTGTACAGTATAGTTAGTACATTACACCTGTACGTTTCATTTATAGAAGCTGTGCTGTACAGTATAGTTAGTACATTACACCTGTACGTTTCATTTATAGAAGCTGTGCTGTACAGTATAGTTAGTACATTACACCTGTACGTTTCATTTATAGAAGCTGTACTGTACAGTATAGTTAGTACATTACACCTGTACGTTTCATTTATAGAAGCTGTGCTGTACAGTATAGTTAGTACATTACACCTGTACGTTTCATTTATAGAAGCTGTACTGTACAGTATAGTTAGTACATTACACCTGTACGTTTCATTTATAGAAGCTGTGCTGTACAGTATAGTTAGTACATTACACCTGTACGTTTCATTTATAGACGCTGTACTGTACAGTATAGTTAGTACATTACACCTGTACGTTTCATTTATAGAAGCTGTACTGTACAGTATAGTTAGTACATTACACCTGTACGTTTCATTTATAGAAGCTGTACTGTACAGTATAGTTAGTACATTACACCTGTACGTTTCATTTATAGACGCTGTACTGTACAGTATAGTTAGTACATTACACCTGTACGTTTCATTTATAGACGCTGTACTGTACAGTATAGTTAGTACATTACACCTGTACGTTTCATTTATAGAAGCTGTACTGTACAGTATAGTTAGTACATTACACCTGTACGTTTCATTTATAGAAGCTGTGCTGTACAGTATAGTTAGTACATTACACCTGTACGTTTCATTTATAGACGCTGTACTGTACAGTATAGTTAGTACATTACACCTGTACGTTTCATTTATAGAAGCTGTACTGTACAGTATAGTTAGTACATTACACCTGTACGTTTCATTTATAGAAGCTGTGCTGTACAGTATAGTTAGTACATTACACCTGTACGTTTCATTTATAGACGCTGTACTGTACAGTATAGTTAGTACATTACACCTGTACGTTTCATTTATAGAAGCTGTACTGTACAGTATAGTTAGTACATTACACCTGTACGTTTCATTTATAGACGCTGTACTGTACAGTATAGTTAGTACATTACACCTGTACGTTTCATTTATAGACGCTGTACTGTACAGTATAGTTAGTACATTACACCTGTACGTTTCATTTATAGAAGCTGTACTGTACAGTATAGTTAGTACATTACACCTGTACGTTTCATTTATAGAAGCTGTGCTGTACAGTATAGTTAGTACATTACACCTGTACGTTTCATTTATAGACGCTGTACTGTACAGTATAGTTAGTACATTACACCTGTACGTTTCATTTATAGAAGCTGTACTGTACAGTATAGTTAGTACATTACACCTGTACGTTTCATTTATAGAAGCTGTACTGTACAGTATAGTTAGTACATTACACCTGTACGTTTCATTTATAGAAGCTGTACTGTACAGTATAGTTAGTACATTACACCTGTACGTTTCATTTATAGACGCTGTACTGTACAGTATAGTTAGTACATTACACCTGTACGTTTCATTTATAGACGCTGTACTGTACAGTATAGTTAGTACATTACACCTGTACGTTTCATTTATAGAAGCTGTACTGTACAGTATAGTTAGTACATTACACCTGTACGTTTCATTTATAGAAGCTGTGCTGTACAGTATAGTTAGTACATTACACCTGTACGTTTCATTTATAGACGCTGTACTGTACAGTATAGTTAGTACATTACACCTGTACGTTTCATTTATAGAAGCTGTACTGTACAGTATAGTTAGTACATTACACCTGTACGTTTCATTTATAGAAGCTGTACTGTACAGTATAGTTAGTACATTACACCTGTACGTTTCATTTATAGAAGCTGTACTGTACAGTATAGTTAGTACATTACACCTGTACGTTTCATTTATAGACGCTGTACTGTACAGTATAGTTAGTACATTACACCTGTACGTTTCATTTATAGACGCTGTACTGTACAGTATAGTTAGTACATTACACCTGTACGTTTCATTTATAGAAGCTGTACTGTACAGTATAGTTAGTACATTACACCTGTACGTTTCATTTATAGAAGCTGTGCTGTACAGTATAGTTAGTACATTACACCTGTACGTTTCATTTATAGACGCTGTACTGTACAGTATAGTTAGTACATTACACCTGTACGTTTCATTTATAGAAGCTGTACTGTACAGTATAGTTAGTACATTACACCTGTACGTTTCATTTATAGAAGCTGTACTGTACAGTATAGTTAGTACATTACACCTGTACGTTTCATTTATAGAAGCGGTACTGTACAGTATAGTTAGTACATTACACCTGTACGTTTCATTTATAGACGCTGTACTGTACAGTATAGTTAGTACATTACACCTGTACGTTTCATTTATAGAAGCTGTACTGTACAGTATAGTTAGTACATTACACCTGTACGTTTCATTTATAGAAGCTGTACTGTACAGTATAGTTAGTACATTACACCTGTACGTTTCATTTATAGAAGCTGTACTGTACAGTATAGTTAGTACATTACACCTGTACGTTTCATTTATAGAAGCTGTGCTGTACAGTATAGTTAGTACATTACACCTGTACGTTTCATTTATAGACGCTGTACTGTACAGTATAGTTAGTACATTACACCTGTACGTTTCATTTATAGAAGCTGTACTGTACAGTATAGTTAGTACATTACACCTGTACGTTTCATTTATAGAAGCTGTACTGTACAGTATAGTTAGTACATTACACCTGTACGTTTCATTTATAGAAGCGGTACTGTACAGTATAGTTAGTACATTACACCTGTACGTTTCATTTATAGACGCTGTACTGTACAGTATAGTTAGTACATTACACCTGTACGTTTCATTTATAGAAGCTGTACTGTACAGTATAGTTAGTACATTACACCTGTACGTTTCATTTATAGAAGCTGTGCTGTACAGTATAGTTAGTACATTACACCTGTACGTTTCATTTATAGACGCTGTACTGTACAGTATAGTTAGTACATTACACCTGTACGTTTCATTTATAGAAGCTGTACTGTACAGTATAGTTAGTACATTACACCTGTACGTTTCATTTATAGACGCTGTACTGTACAGTATAGTTAGTACATTACACCTGTACGTTTCATTTATAGAAGCTGTACTGTACAGTATAGTTAGTACATTACACCTGTACGTTTCATTTATAGAAGCTGTGCTGTACAGTATAGTTAGTACATTACACCTGTACGTTTCATTTATAGACGCTGTACTGTACAGTATAGTTAGTACATTACACCTGTACGTTTCATTTATAGAAGCTGTACTGTACAGTATAGTTAGTACATTACACCTGTACGTTTCATTTATAGAAGCTGTACTGTACAGTATAGTTAGTACATTACACCTGTACGTTTCATTTATAGAAGCTATACTGTACAGTATAGTTAGTACATTACACCTGTACGTTTCATTTATAGAAGCTGTACTGTACAGTATAGTTAGTACATTACACCTGTACGTTTCATTTATAGAAGCTGTACTGTACAGTATAGTTAGTACATTACACCTGTACGTTTCATTTATAGAAGCTGTACTGTACAGTATAGTTAGTACATTACACCTGTACGTTTCATTTATAGAAGCTGTACTGTACAGTATAGTTAGTACATTACACCTGTACGTTTCATTTATAGAAGCTGTACTGTACAGTATAGTTAGTACATTACACCTGTACGTTTCATTTATAGAAGCTGTGCTGTACAGTATAGTTAGTACATTACACCTGTACGTTTCATTTATAGAAGCTGTACTGTACAGTATAGTTAGTACATTACACCTGTACGTTTCATTTATAGAAGCTGTACTGTACAGTATAGTTAGTACATTACACCTGTACGTTTCATTTATAGAAGCTGTACTGTACAGTATAGTTAGTACATTACACCTGTACGTTTCATTTATAGAAGCTGTACTGTACAGTATAGTTAGTACATTACACCTGTACGTTTCATTTATAGAAGCTGTACTGTACAGTATAGTTAGTACATTACACCTGTACGTTTCATTTATAGAAGCTGTACTGTACAGTATAGTTAGTACATTACACCTGTACGTTTCATTTATAGAAGCTGTGCTGTACAGTATAGTTAGTACATTACACCTGTACGTTTCATTTATAGAAGCTGTACTGTACAGTATAGTTAGTACATTACACCTGTACGTTTCATTTATAGAAGCTGTACTGTACAGTATAGTTAGTACATTACACCTGTACGTTTCATTTATAGAAGCTGTACTGTACAGTATAGTTAGTACATTACACCTGTACGTTTCATTTATAGAAGCTGTACTGTACAGTATAGTTAGTACATTACACCTGTACGTTTCATTTATAGAAGCTGTACTGTACAGTATAGTTAGTACATTACACCTGTACGTTTCATTTATAGAAGCTGTACTGTACAGTATAGTTAGTACATTACACCTGTACGTTTCATTTATAGAAGCTGTACTGTACAGTATAGTAAGTACATTTTTCACCCGGGCTGATCCGGTATAATACCTAAATAATACAAAATATCTGTATTTCTCGTAAGGAGTGACATTTAGAGAGCTATGAACACCCGTGCGATATGTCACCCGTATTCATCAAATAGTCGACATGTGAGTATGTGAGTGTGTGAGTGTGTGGGCGGTGACAGCGAGGACGGAATACAAAGTGGATGAGATGAGGAGCGTCATCAGCTATGTGTGACGTCACGTACCACTCGAATAGCTGAGTATTGAACACGACTCGCCTCTATACGCACTGAGACATGTTGAGGGGATTGTCATCTTTGTAGTTCTTCAGTCAATGTAATTCAAGCATAGCAACTACGGGCACAAACTGTGCAATAAATTAAATATGATCATAATCCGAATCCAGTAGATACATACCATACTCGTACATCGGGGACCGTCAACAACTAACACTGTCATTAGATCACAAGCTTTTGTCAAAAAAATGTACAAGTTACAAAGGCGAACTGTATCTTCTACCAGCAAACCTTTGCCAATGGGGGAATGTTGTACAGAGACGAACTGTATCTTCTACCAGCAAACCTTTGCCAATGGGGGAATGTTTTAAAGAGACGAACCGTATCTTCTACCAGCAAACCTTTGCCAATGGGGGAATGTTTTAAAGAGACGAACCGTATCTTCTACCAGCAAACCTTTGCCAATGGGTGAGTTTTTGAAGGAAGTCTGAGTGTCTAAACATGATAAAACTGGTAGCCTTCTATAATTACATATTCTCTTTGAATCTAAATAAACCACGAATCGTTTATTTAGTGTTCAAGAAATGAAAATAATCATGTTAAAAATATAAATAACGTTTATAGACGTTCATTTAGTGAAGTCAACCCATGAAACGTTGATAATGTCAATCCATAATGTACTCTTCGACAAGATCCTTGTACAGCGTCTACAGTTTCTAGTGGAGAGTCTACAGCACAGAAATGATCTATATCTGTGGTCTACAGCTCCGTGATCAAATATGTACCTCCGACTGCAGAGACCAGCAAGTGAGCTCTCCTGGCCGAGTTACTTAAAAGTAGGGCTATTCGACATTTTCCGAATTTATTGTTCCGGAGATAGAGCCAATCTATGTATGTTTTGCTGAAAAACTGTCAAATACCTGTAATATTTATAAAAAAATAAAAAAATACCTTTTTTGATACCCTGTGGTCCAACCCTTAAGGGTCTACCACCTACCGTTCCGAAGATATGGCTGAAAGAAAATTTTGCCGAAAAATATTTTGGCAGACCCATATCTCTTAAATGGCTGAAGCTAAACCCATGTTGATGGTACTCTAAGAAGAGCTCACCGAGATCAACTCGCCGGAAATGTCAAAATTTCAACGGCCCATATCTCCTAAGCGGCTGAAGCTAAAAGCTAAAGTTTCAAGAGATCTATCCAATGAAAAAAATAAACGAATTTATTAATTTATTTTCGTTACGATTTTGATCGACCGTATCTGAACGACTAGTGCTAGAGGCTCCGGATTTAAACTGTAATAAATGGTTTGACACTACATTAACAATACAATAAATGGTTTGACACTACATTAACAATACAATAAATGGTTTGACACTACATTAACAATACAATAAATGGTTTGACACTACATTAACAATACAATAAATGGTTTGACACTACATTAACAATACAATAAATGGTTTGACACTACATTAACAATACAATAAATGGTTTGACACTACATTAACAATACAATAAATGGTTTGACACTACATTAACAATACAATAAATGGTTTGACACTACATTACCAAAACATGACCAAAACAAAAAAAAATACATTTGACGGGTTTCAAAAGTATTTAAAGTTTAAAAAGTGGTCAGATTCACATGAAACTTGGTATCAAGGGGCATTTAGGATCGGTGATTACGGTCCCCTATTCAAATTTGACACTTTTTGGCACCTGGCAGGTTTTTTGACAATTTTTCGGCAAAAATAAATCCGGAAAATATTTCGGTTTATTTTTGAGAAAGATTCAACCATTACGTACTCTCCTCACTAACTGGTCTCTGCAGTAGCCTCTGCCGAGGTACAGACATTTTAAACTTACTTACGATTTATGTGATGGCGTAGTGTACAGTCGTCAGCAGGGCAGGCTCCCTATTGGGAGTTCTAACAGCGACTAGCTTGACCTGCAGGCGACTGTATGTACTTAGGTGTTAATAGATTTATGTCATGGCGTAGTGTACAGTCGTCAGCAGGGCAGGCTCCCTATTGGGAGTTCTAACAGCGACTAGCTTGACCTGCAGGCGACTGTATGTACTTAGGTGTTAATAGATTTATGTCATGGCGTAGTGTACAGTCGTCAGCAGGGCAGGCTCCCTATTGGGAGTTCTAACAGCGACTAGCTTGACCTGCAGGCGACTGTATGTACTTAGGTGTTAATAGATTTATGTCATGGCGTAGTGTACAGTCGTCAGCAGGGCAGGCTCCCTATTGGGAGTTCTAACAGCGACTAGCTTGACCTGCAGGCGACTGTATGTACTTAGGTGTTAATAGATTTATGTCATGGCGTAGTGTACAGTCGTCAGCAGGGCAGGCTCCCTATTGGGAGTTCTAACAGCGACTAGCTTGACCTGCAGGCGACTGTATGTACTTAGGTGTTAATAGATTTATGTCATGGCGTAGTGTACAGTCGTCAGCAGGGCAGGCTCCCTATTGGGAGTTCTAACAGCGACTAGCTTGACCTGCAGGCGACTGTATGTACTTAGGTGTTAATAGATTTATGTCATGGCGTAGTGTACAGTCGTCAGCAGGGCAGGCTCCCTATTGGGAGTTCTAACAGCGACTAGCTTGACCTGCAGGCGACTGTATGTACTTAGGTGTTAATAGATTTATGTGATGGCGTAGTGTACAGTCGTCAGCAGGGCAGGCTCCCTATTGGGAGTTCTAACAGCGACTAGCTTGACCTGCAGGCGACTGTATGTACTTAGGTGTTAATAGATTTATGTCATGGCGTAGTGTACAGTCGTCAGCAGGGCAGGCTCCCTATTGGGAGTTCTAACAGCGACTAGCTTGACCTGCAGGCGACTGTATGTACTTAGGTGTTAATAGATTTATGTCATGGCGTAGTGTACAGTCGTCAGCAGGGCAGGCTCCCTATTGGGAGTTCTAACAGCGACTAGCTTGACCTCCAGGCGACTGTATGTACTTAGGTGTTAATAGATTCAGTGATGCGTAATTTATAAAACCATTAAATCCTGTGTGCTCTACAACATACAGGGTTTTTAAATATCCAAAGGTTTATAAGTAATTCAATAAACGAGATGAAAGGCAAATGGTGCTGGGAGCGGTGGGGCAGTAGGTCACAAGGGGGTGAGGGGGTGGGTACGGTATTCATTACTTTTATATCTTTTTTCTATCTGTGTGGATAAAATGCAAAGTCTTGTCTTTCTGTCCGTCAAGATGTTAATCCATGACTAAAGAACCAACGAACGGATTTTCCACAGTTTCCCCGAGGCCTGAAGTTCGTTGTAGGTGTGTGTTTAAATTAAGGTGTGTGTTTAAATTAAGGTGTGTGTTTATATTTAGGTGTGTGTTCATATTTAGTTGTGTGTTTATATTCGGCTATATGTTGAAAATAACTAAAAGGATTCTGATGCGGAAATAAATGTGCGCGACTGAAGAGAGTATGCTTTGTGTGAAGAGAGTGCTTTGTGTGAAGAGAGTGCTTTGTGTGAAGAGAGTGCTTCGTCGTGGCTCCGGTCATGGCGCAGAACCATCATCCACTCCTGCAGTGGAAACCGCGTCAGACCCTGCACCTACGTCTGACGCGCTGCCCACGCCGAGCTCTTCCCCTCAGCCTTCTGAGCCCTTGTCGGTTGCTGCGTCAGCGGCTGAATCCTCGGCGTCGCAAGGACATAATACTGTTGTGTTTACAGACTCTATTGGAAAAAACTTAGGGCCCTTATTAGGAAATAAACTTATGCAGAAAGTCACCAATATTTGTATGCCAGGTGCATCTTTCATACAAATTGTAGAGCGTTTGCTCAAAATGGAATATCAATTAAATACTACAATTGTTCTGCTAATAGGAAATAGTACAGGTATCACACAAAGTGACCTTATAAAATATCTCGAGCTAATGTTACAACTTAGTGTTAAAAAAATCATCATTTGTGAATTCCCTTATTCAGAATTACTTACAGGGTCACAAAAAACTACTTTATATAATTTGAATATGTGCATGCACAACTTCTCAGCTGGTCACAGTGACAAGGTGCACTACTTAGATACGAATATCTACATTCGTGATTTTTTTTTGACAGAAGGTACTTTGTACCTTGCAAATTATTATAAAAAACAATTAGCTACTAAGTTAGCATGCATTTTAGAAGGTAGTGAATCTGTTACAAAGAGTGTAACAGGAAATTTTCCAATACCAGTTATAATTGATGGTATTTGTAATGTTAATTATTTACATAATTTTGTCCCTATTGACACGGTTAGTACAAGTACTAACAAAATTGTAAAAAATTCTTTTTAGAATTGAAGACAATGGGAAAGCCGCCTGTATTAAAGCTGGTACATCAAAACATACAAGGCGGCTTTCTCAGCAAAATACTTTCAATCGAGTTGTTCTTAGAGGAATCAAAAACAGATATTTTGTGTGTAACCGAACATCATCTACATGAACATAATATGCATTTTAATGTTAATAATTTTAGTGTTCTTAGTTGCTACAATAGATTAAAAATACAAAAAGGTGGCTCCATGATTCTTGTAAAAAATAGTATAAAAGCAAAGGAAAGAAAAGACATTGTAAAACTTTCTGTAGAACATCAACTAGAATTAGCTTGCATAGAAATGAGTACATATATTATTCTCTGTGTTTACCGACCCTCAGGACAAGATTACAACATTTTTGAAAAAGCAATGGAAGAGGTTTTAAAATTATTATTTGATACAAAGAAAAAAGTTATTATATGTGGAGATTTTAACGTAGATTTACTAGAAAAATCGATTATGCGCTCAAAATTATTACATTTATTCAAATCATTTAATTTGTCTAATGTGTTCTTAGAACCTACTCGAATTACTCGGGATACTGCGTCATGCCTCGACAATATATTCTGTGATTGTGAGTATTCAGACAATAAAGTAATCAACCGCTTGCAGTCCGATCACCAGGCCGGCCCTGGTGTCAGCTCGTCGCGCGTCTCTATCGACAGATTCACTGCTGCCGATCTTCGGTATGCTGTCCGACGATTAAAAGCTCGATCCTCTCCAGGTCCAGACGGAATACCGCCTTACGTCGTTAAGGACTGCCTAGTGACCCTGGAAGAGCCACTTCTATTTATCTACAACGTATCTTTAAAGCTCTCTGTGTATCCGCGTAAATGGAAAACCTCTAGAGTTACACCTATACCCAAGGATGAATTCCGATCTAAAGTAGATCACCATAGGCCTATAGCCGTGCTCTCAGTCCCTGGGAAGATTTATGAGTCTATGATCAATCGCAGAGTGACGCAACAGATAAGAATTTTCCTTTCTGACTGCCAGCACGGTTTTCGCGCAGGTAGATCAACTACTACTAACTTGATTAATTTCGTCAACTATGCAACAACATCTATGGATAGGTCACTGCCAACTGATGTGGCCTATTTTGATTTTAAAAAGGCATTTGACCGCGTCGATAATGACGTGCTCCTACGAAAATTTGCAGCCATAGGGTTTACTCCAAAACTATTACAGCTATTTGCCAACTACTTTAGCAATCGCCAACAATATGTTCAGTTGGCCGGTATATGTTCTCGTTCCTATGAAACTTTTTCTGGTGTCAGTCAAGGAAGCACTCTGGGGCCCACACAGTTTTTGATCATGATTAATGATCTCCCAGAGGTTGTAAGGGTGGCTAAATGCTTGATGTTTGCGGACGATCTGAAATTGTACTTGAGTATAGGTGACAGAGAAGATGCGCAGGCGCTACAGAGCGATATAGATAGTGTTGTAGACTGGAGTGAACGTAACAACTTGGAGTTCAATGGCTCCAAGTGCAAAATCATGACGTACACCAGGTCTCGCACTCCGCCCGAAAGGGACTACACCATAGCTGGAGCTCCGCTCGCACGAGTCTCACAAATACAAGACCTAGGACTGACACTTGACAGTGGACTGACTCTTAATGACCACATTGTGCTGACTTGTAAAAAAGCCTATAAATCACTAGGCTTTGTAATGAGACAAACTGCAAGGTTTAAAGATCCGAGACCCATTGTAGCGTTATACAATGCCTATGTGAGAAGTAAATTAGAGTTCAACGCAATCATTTGGGACCCACATGAGGAAAAATACAAGCTCATGGTGGAAAAAGTCCAACGTAAATTTGCTCGTTATCTATATAAAAAAATGTATGGGTATTATCCATACTTATTCCCATCCATTTTCGTGGTCGGAATGGTAGGGGTAGACACCCTAGAGCTGAGACGTAAGCTAGCGCTATTAGTGCACTATTATCTGCTGTTACACAACCGAGTGGACGACCCCGCTGCCCTCGCGGGCTGCGCGCTGGCGGCACCGAACAGGTACGCGATGTTGCGGTCACGCCTGCTTTTTGCGACGGGTGTGGTACGCACACAGCATGCTCATTTTGCGCCCACATTCCAGGCGTGTACCCTGCTAAATCTGCTCCTGAATAAATACCCAGAAATTGACATTTTTAATATTAGTTTACCAAAATTTGTTCTTCTTGTTAGAATTTTTTTAAGCATTTAGTTAGTTCATAAGTGTTAAAATTGTGTTAAAATCTTTGTTAAAATTTATTAATGTATTAATAACTTAGCTTACGAGTTGGTGAAAGTCACTGTTAGTAGGCTAAGGTTCTAAATAAAAATAAATAAATAAATAAATAAATAAATAAACTATAACCATTAAACAAAGCGTAAAACAACTGCCCAAAGAAGTCTTTTGCAGACCTATTACAACTCTCAAAGTAGATTGTTTCAAAGCAAATCTAGAAGTTAAATTAGCACATTTTAATCTTCTCCAAGACGATCCAAACGCTCTCTTTACAGACCTTTTCAACATAGTCTCTAAAGAGTTCGAAAATACGTTTAAGATGCAAAAACTTTCTAACAAAAGTAAAATCACCTTCAGTGACTGGGCGACACCAGGTATTTATAAAAGCAGAAATCATTTATACGAATTATACGACATAAAGTCCTACAATAATAATGTTAAATTTACTGAATTCGTGAAAAATTACTCACGCATCTTTAAATTGGTGTGTTTAAAAGCAAAAAGTATCTACTTGAATAAAAAACTTAAAAGGTCCGATAACAAAGTAAAAACAGTATGGAACATCATAAATACTGAAACTGGGAAAAGTAAGAAACGAGATAACGAACTTAAGTTAAGTATTAACAATGAAGTCGTTACAGGAGATAAAGAAGTTGCGAATGCCTTTGAACAATTCTTTACTGAAATTCCTTCCTTAACAACTAAAGATTTAAATTCAAGCCCTAGGCTTGCGCAGGATCTTTTAATAGATCACGTACCTCAGTGTCTTTCTGTATTTGCTTTTAAACATATTAATTCATTAACTGTAATTAAAGCATTTAAATCGCTTAACTTGAAAAAAACCGAGGACTTATGGGGCCTATCTGTGAAAGTTATAAGTTCTGTTATTGATTTAATAGCTCCTTATTTGGCATTAATTTTTAATAAATGTGTAGATGATGGTATCTTTCCTGACTTAATGAAGTTTAGTAAATTGATCCCCCTTTTTAAATCAGGCGACCACGGGGACCCTTCAAACTATAGACCTGTGTCAGTTTTACCGGTATTGAGTAAGGTTTTTGAAAAAATAGTTTTTAATCAATTGTTATTTCATTTTAATTTAAATAAGTTACTTCACTGTGAACAATATGGATTCACTAGAGGGATGTCAACCACAGATGCAGGAGTTGCTTTAGTTAAGCACATTTTTGATGCTTGGGAAGAAAAGCAAGATGCATTTGGTGTATTTTGTGACCTCTCGAAAGCCTTTGATTGCGTTAATCATGAAACACTCTTATGTAAATTGGATCACTACGGAGTGAGGGGCAAATCTTTGGCGTTATTGAAGTCATATCTTAGTGATCGTATTCAAAAGGTAGACATTAACGGGGTAAAATCAAGTGGAGCATTAGTTAAAATGGGTGTCCCGCAGGGTTCCATATTAGGGCCCTTGCTGTTTTTAATTTACATAAATGACCTTCCATATTTAGTTAAAGACTTAACGAAGATAGTATTATTCGCAGACGACACGTCACTTATTTTTAAAGTTAATAGACGTAAAGATATCCTTGACGGCGCGAATACAACTTTATCACTGGTGCTTGATTGGTTTACTGTAAATAATTTAGTTTTAAACGCAAAAAAGACAAAGTGTATAAAATTTACGTTACCAAATGTAATTCAAGTGGATGGTAATTTGCTTTTGCAGGGGTCCAAGCTGGAGTTAGTTAACGAAACAAAGTTTTTAGGCATTACGGTAGACTCTCGTCTTCAGTGGGGTCCCCACATAGAAGCCCTATGTGGTAGACTTAGTTCGGCCGCATACGCTGTTAGACGCATAAGACAAATTACTGATGTAGATACTGCTAGACTAGTCTATTTTAGTTACTTTCACAGCATTATGTCATACGGCATGCTGTTATGGGGTAGAGCCGCGGATACAGACGCAGTCTTTGTTTTGCAGAAGAGAGCAATTCGGGCTATTTATAATATGAAGCACCGGGATTCATTAAGACAAAAGTTCAAAGAAATTAATATATTAACGGTTCCTTGTGAATATATTTACCAAGTCCTTAGATATGTCAGAAAAAATGTTGAGTCTTTCCCAAGGCTTGGTAAGCAACATTGTAAGGAGACCAGAAATAAGCATAAACTGGCTTTTCCAAAAATCAGACTCGCTAAGGTGAGTACCTCTTTTGTAGGACATGGTATAAGATTTTACAATAAACTTCCAAAGGAGGTCCTTACTTTGTCAGAGAATAAGTTTAAACTGTATATTAAGCAGGGCCTATTGAAAAAGGCATATTATAAAATAAATGAATATTTGGATGATGGTGAAGCATGGTGTTACAGTGATAATGATACTCGTAGTTAGTAAGTTATAATTTAATTAAATAGTATAATTTCTTAACTTATGATTCCTCTAAGGTGTAAACATTAATTGATTATAGACTGTAAAAGGAAAAGGACTATATGAGACAGGTAGACAAAGATATATATGTTTTTCTTTTTTTCATTAACCTGAATTCCTACTGTCTTGTATTTTCTTATCCCTTGGTTAAAGTAGATATAAGTCATATATTGTATAGTATAAGTTTTATGTTGAAAAAAAGACATGATCTTGCTAAGTTTCTTGCCCTTCTTCTTAGCAAGACTAATCGAATGGGCGGAGGTAGGCATGTATTTATATATGTAACCTATTAGTATGTAGTATATAGGATGGGATTTGGTCGGCCGCCTGCATTCGTGCTGGGGGCTCGGTTGGTGATCACTGAACCTTGTTCCTGGTCCCTGGCCGGGTCTCCGGTATGGGTTCGGGCGGCTGATTGGATTTTACCTTGTATAATATATATTTTACCTATCATTTTAATCGTAAATATATTGCTACATAAATTAAATAAACCTTTAATTTAGTTCATGTACATTTATTATTCTATTACATATATTTTCTTTATTAGATTAAATTTGACGTGTAAAAAGTGTATATATCTATACCTGCTTTGCAAAATAAACTATTTGAATTTGAATTTGAATTTGTGCTTTGTGTGAAGAGAGTGCTTTGTGTGAAGAGAGTGCTTTGTGTGAAGAGAGTGCTTTGTGTGGAGAAATAGAAAAGTAGAGCAATCACATTTTTAGTAAACAAGTCGGAGATAAAACAGCTGAAGGTAGAAATTACATTGAGATCCCATTCAAACTTATACACGGTTACTTTTGTATATATAACCAAATTCATACTGGAGACTCGGTAAGTGATCAGGACCAAGGTTCAATGACCCTATTTATGAAAAAAAAAAGTTTGTGCCCCTATATTAATTAACGCACTACATACACATCACACATGGAGGCACTACATACACATCACACATGGAGGCACTACATACACATCACACATGGAGGCACTACACACACATCACACATGGAGGCACTACATACACATCACACATGGAGGCACTACACACACATCACACATGGAGGCACTACACACACATCACACATGGAGGCACTACATACACATCACACATGGAGGCACTACATACACATCACACATGGAGGCACTACATACACATCACACATGGGGGCACTACATACACATCACACATGGAGGCACTACATACACATCACACATGGAGGCACTACATACACACCACACATGGAGGCACTACATACACATCACACATGGAGGCACTACATACACATCACACATGGAGGCACTACATACACACCACACATGGAGGCACTACATACACATCACACATGGAGGCACTACATACACATCACACATGGAGGCACTACATACACATCACACATGGAGGCACTACATACACATCACACATGGAGGCACTACATACACATCACACATGGAGGCACTACATACACATCACACATGGAGGCTCTACATACACATCACACATGGAGGCACTACATACACATCACACATGGAGGAACTACATACACATCACACATGGAGGCACTACATACACATCACACATGGAGGCACTACATACACATCACACATGGAGGCACTACATACACACCACACATGGAGGCACTACATACACATCACACATGGAGGCACTACATACACATCACACATGGAGGCACTACATACACACCACACATGGAGGCACTACATACACATCACACATGGAGGCACTACATATGTTCAGGGATGCAGTTGTAATGGAAAACACGATTCACTTTATTTGTTTTATTTTGTTGGAATACACGCCCAGTGTTTGCGGGTTTTAATTGTGTACTAAAATCTAAAAGAGCGGCGGCGTGCGCCACAAAGGTGTTCGGTTACACCGAACAACATACACATCACACATGGAGGCACTACATACACATCACACATGGAGGCACTACATACACATCACACATGGAGGCACTACATACACATCACACATGGAGGCACTACATACACATCACACATGGAGGCACTACATACACATCACACATGGAGGCACTACATACACATCACACATGGAGGCTCTACATACACATCACACATGGAGGCACTACATACACATCACACATGGAGGCACTACATACACATCACACATGGAGGCACTACATACACATCACACATGGAGGCACTACATACACATCACACATGGAGGCACTACATACACACCACACATGGAGGCACTACATACACATCACACATGGAGGCACTACATACACATCACACATGGAGGCACTACATACACACCACACATGGAGGCACTACATACACATCACACATGGAGGCACTACATATGTTCAGGGATGCAGTTGTAATGGAAAACACGATTCACTTTATTTGTTTTATTTTGTTGGAATACACGCCCAGTGTTTGCGGGTTTTAATTGTGTACTAAAATCTAAAAGAGCGGCGGCGTGCGCCACAAAGGTGTTCGGTTACACCGAACATATTCCCGGGGGGCAAAGATGCACCACGAGAGGCTAGAGGGAATTCATTTTAAAATGTTAAAAAGTACAAAACAATTAATCCTTAATTACAGAGAATCCTTGTTAAAAACTAATTTACTAAACATTGGTTTCACACTTTCACTTAAGTCCTTTAGTTCGTATTCACTCTCACTCAAAATCACACGAGCACTACTAGCAGCACGATCTGATCCTTGTCCAAAGACTGTTCTCGGTGGGGGACGCGGCGAGCGCTGCCCCGTTTGCGCCTCCTGTGCCGTCATCTCCGACGTAGTCGGTGCGGTCCAACTTCTCCGAACTCGCCGTCCCACTACGATCGCTCCAACCAGCACCAAGACTCCAATTATACAGTATATGGCGGTATAGTGGTGGAAGTCATGATACGAGGTTCGACCTTCATTCTCATAGGCCAATTCCTGTTTCAAAAGTTTTATTTTTGTTTCTATCTCTTTCGTCAGCCGTGTGGTTTCTATTTCTGTCTCATTATCAACTTCGTTGTCCTTCGCTATGGTAAAGTTGAATATGTCATTTATGGATGTCAGGGGTATTGTGTTAATCTCATACGCTACATTGATCCGGCTTTGATAGTTTTTATGTCCATAAATCGTAAGTTGATCATTTTTCATTACACAGTCGTCTTCCAGCGCTATGACGTTTGCGCGCGTCAGCTGATTCATTATAACGCGATTATTGCATATAATTCGAAGCTGGCATAACTCGCAGCAAAAATGAAGATATGTATTTGTTCGCGCCAAACTCACCCACTTGTTGTTGCACTCGGATTTGCTTGTGGCACAATTTTTATGTTTATCTTAAATGCACAGATTTTTGTCAGACTTCATCTGGTATATAGGGTGCTGGGGGTTACACATATAAGTAGAACTATATACTGAGATGCATTTTTGTAAGTTTTCTTCGGATAGGGGTAAGTAGCTATCTTTTTGTAGGTTTATCCCCACGTATTTGGATACCGGACTGACTGTTATAACATATTCTCCGTATTGTATAGGGATGGGGATGACGTGGTACAAGTCGTATGCTTCTCGGCTGACTAGTGGTATTCTTATCTCGAAAATGAAGTACTCATCTGTCATCCTAGCACGAATTTTCATAAGCTTGTACATTGTTCGGTAGTCTTCGTAGATATTTAATATAGGTAATGTTATGTCCGCCGTCAAAAGTCCATTTATTTTGTTGAGTTGTTCTTGCAGCTGTTGTGGAGTCAGCAAATGTAGGTTGTACTCTCCTTGATAGATATCCGTGATTGTATCGAGCAACATGTTTTGGATGTTTTTTAGGTTTTGTAGTATACTGTTTGCGGATATTGCTGTCAATGCAAAATCTTGTACATTGTTCATTTCATTTACCTTCTTCTCAACTGTGTTCACCGCCTCATCCAATTTGTTAAAATGTTTGTTTACTATTTTATGTTGTTTACTCATCATTTGTTCTGTTCTTTTTACAAAGTTGTATTCGGATTCCACTATTGAAGTTTGATTAATCCACAGATTTTTTAGATGTGCCTCATTATGTTTTATCAATTCAATATCTCGAGTATACTGTTCTGCGAATCGCTGGTCTAATACTCCGAACAGGCTATTGGCGAGATAGCCCACTCCGTCGATAAGGCCGCGTCGCTGTCTCGCGCGTTCGCTAAAGTGCTGCGTAAGTAACAGCTGGTTATAGTATTGTAATTCCGTGTACTCGTGACGTAGGGACGGTGCTATTATGTTGCATTTGTTATCTGTTTCCAGCTTATTACATGTTTTCTCGAGGTAGATCAATGATTTTTCAAACGCCTTTGTTCCTTCCCAGTATGGGGACATGTCGTAGTATGTTACCAAAGTCCATTGATCTCTTATAAGTTGCATCTTCGCCAATGGATCGAAATATAATGTTTGATTGCGGTTTAATGCAGTTATGTTAGCCGCTCCGTGCGTGTTTGATATTAGTGTCATAAAAAAAAAGCAGCGCCATCACAACTGAGTACAGCCCTGTGTATTTTTTCTTGTGTAATACGTTGACCTTTTTATCAGCTGTAGGTCCATTCTCTGTTTCTATCGAAGGTACGGGCAGCATACTTAGTTTTACAATGGGTCGTTTTATGTAGTTTTTTTCGGTTTTAAGCGATACTACACGAACTAATCCATCGCTTCCGGGGTGCAACTCCATTACTCGGGCCATTGGCCACTTTCCGGCTGGCAAGTTATCTTCATGGACGATGACCAAGTCTCCAATTTGTATATTTCTTTGCGGTTGCAACCATTTGTTTCTTGCGTTGAGTAGTGTAAGATATTCCTCTCTCCACCTCTTCCATATTTGCTCAAAAATCTGGTTTGTAAGATGCCATCTTGTTCTCGCGTCTTCTGATGTTTGGATAACGGTTACTCCTGCTCTTCCTGTTAAAAAGTGGGCCGGTGAGAGATAGTCAAGATCTTCTATATCTTCGGTGAGGGCGCACAAAGGCCTTGAATTTAGGCACGCCTCCACTTGTGTCAAGATGGTGGAAAATTCTTCAAATGTCAGGCGCTGTTCTCCAATCACTCTTCGGAGGTGGAACTTCACACTTTGGACAGATCGTTCCCAGACTCCAACTGCACTAGGCCAATGGGCCACGTTGAAATGCCATTCTATGTTCATGTTCGCTAACACACCCCCAAAATTTTCGTTAAATGTTTGTTGCAGAATCTCGTATTCTTCTTTCAATATTCGGTTAGCTCCCACAAAGTTAGTTCCGCAATCACTGTACATGTGCTTCGGCGCTCCACGTCTGGCCGACATTCTTCTTAAGGCAGCCAAAAATGCTGAGCTAGTTAAATCTGTTACTAACTCCAAGTGTATGGCTTTGGTAACCATACATATGAAAAGAGCTATGTAGCCCTTCTGTGTTCTCGCTTGTTTTTTCTTGCTCTCCTTAATTGCAACAAACCCCGTATAATCCACCCCTGTGTGGTAAAAGGGGGGTGCGGGTTCAGTACGCACGGCAGGTAAATCTCCCATAAGTTGGTAATGTTTTGTTGGATTATTTTTTCGACAGTTTACACATTTTCGTAGTTGTTTCTTCACTGCATTGTTTCCTCCAGGGATCCAGTACTGTTTTCTTAGATTTGCCTGTGTCAAACGGGGACCTCCATGGAGTGTATGTTTGTGAGCTTCGTTGACCAACAGCTCGGCGAGGCGACTGTCTCGCGGTATGATCTTCGGATGTTTCATTTCCATGTTCAGCGTTGAGTTTTTCAGGCGTCCACCGACTCTCAAGACTCCGGAATTGTCAATAAACGGATGTAAATTTAGTATGTTGCTTTTTGTTCCAATCGTTTCACCTTTGCGTAATTTTTTGAGTTCCGTTCCAAATTCCTTTTCTTGCACGTTTTGTATAATCAGCATTTTCGCCGCAGACAGTTCTTGTAACGTGAGTTCACTTGGCAGTATTTGGCGATTCGAGGCAAATACTCGTAATACCCACGCCAATACTCGTGTTACTTTTGAAAATGAGCTGTATTTGTTTAGAAGTGAGTCGATTATGCTTTCTTCTGTCTGTATAATGTTTGTTTGGAAGTGTTTTTGTCTCGCTTCTTCACTGGTGGTATATGTTTCATATTTATGTTGCTGTTTCTCACTTTCGAATGTTGAAAGCCACGCTGGTCCGTGCCACCATAAACTGTTTTCTTTCAGCTGTTGTGCATATAAGCCTCTGCTTGCAGCGTCAGCCGGATTCTCGGCCGATTTTACATAGTGCCAACAGGCGCTTGGCATGACGTCAGTTGTTTTCTTCACTCTATTTGCCACGAAAGGTTTCCATCTACTCGGTTCTCCTTGTAACCAACCGAGTGTAACCATCGAGTCCGTCCAGCCATAGATTTCAAGTTTATATTGTAACAGAGCGTCTTTAACTTTGCTCATGAGCTTTGACAGAAGGTACGTGCCGCTTAACTCGAGACGGGCCAAAGTGGTTGCTTTCTTGTTGGGTACCAGTTTTGTTTTAGCGGCGACCAACACCACCTTCGATTGACCTCTGACCCTCGCATAAATAACGCAAGCGTATATATCTAAGGACGCGTCACTATATCCGTGCAGCTCTATGACGTCACCTTTGCGACATAATATCCATCTTGGGATTTCGTATTCATTGATAACGTGTAGTTCTGTTTTTATTTTCGTCCACTCTTTCTGTATTTCGCTTGAGACCTTATCATCCCACTTCATTTCATCTTTCCATAGTTTTTGAAACAATAGTTTTAATTTGGCTGTTAGTGGAGCCAGCCATCCCAGCGGATCGAACAGCTTTGAGATTTCTGATAGAAGTGTTCGTTTTGTTAATGTTTTTGTTGTTTCTTCCGTCATTTTACATTGAAACGCGAATGTATCCTCAGTAGCGTTCCAGCACAAGCCCAATGTTTTTGTTATGTTTTCTGTTTTGAAGTTGAAGACGTCCTCTTTTGACGTGTTTTTCTGGTTCTTGATATCTTCCAGTACTTTTTGTTCGTTAGCCGACCATTTTCTAAGATTGAATCCTCCTGATTGCATAAGCAAGTTTAAGTCTGATATTAATTTTATTCCTTCTTCAATGGTGTCAGTCCCGTGTACAAGGTCATCCATATAAAAAGCGTTTTCAACTACTTTGGATGCCTCCGGAAATTTTTCTCGCTCATCTGCAGCCAATCTTCTTAGCGTCATCATCGCCAAAAATGGGGCTGCTCGGGTCCCGTACGTAACTGTCGTTAAATTATATGTTTGTATAGGTTGTTCTGGATCGTCTCTCCATAGAATTTTTTGGTATTTCTGATCTGTTTCATCTATCCAAATCATTCTAAACATCTTCTCAATATCAGCTGTGAAAGCATATTGATATTGTCTCCACTTCAGTAGTATCATCTGTAGATCTATTTGTAGATTAGGGCCTGTGTACATGAGCTGGTTTAAACTACACCCTGTATCTGTTTTTTCCGAGGCATTAAAAACCACCCTGTATCGTGTTGTTAGTGAATCGGCGCGCTCTACGCCGTGGTGCGGTAAATAGAATTCCGGCGTCTCATTATAACTCGCCGCCGCCGACGGTTTCATATGTTCCATTGCTTTATACTCCGCCATAAACGCCTTATAGTCTTGTTGTAGTTTTGGTTGCCTTTCGAACCGTTTTTCTAAACTTCTGAATTGTGCCAGCGCTCTTATCTTCGAAGAGCCCAATCGGTTCTCAATGTTTTCTTTTAGGGGGAGTCTGACTACATAACTTCCATCTTCTTTCCTGCTTGTTGTTTCGTCATAAAACGCAATACATTGCTGGTCTTCCAAAGAAAATTGATTTTGAGTTTGTTCGCTGATCTCTTCTATTTCCCAAAACTTTTTCATCTCCTCAATGTCTTGCAGTACCAAGTTACATTTGTATGTTTTTGTTCCACCACATAATAACCACCCAAGTTTTGTTTGTTGTGCAACTGGTTGTCTTGAATTATCTCCTTTAATCATTCCGCTTTGTACTATCAGTGAGTAGATGTCTGCTCCGAACAAAATATCCACTGGACGGCTGATGTAAAAGTCGGGGTCGGCCAATGTAATGTTTTCTATGAATTTCCACTCCGGTTTTCCAAACGTGTTGATAGGTAAGTTGCCGACCAGATTGCTCATAATGATGACGTCAGTATGGAAATTGTAGTCCGTGTTTACAGAATGACATTCAATGTTTATCTTCCCCTTTCCATTGTTTTGTTTCTCTCCCACTCCAAAAATAACTCCCTTACAGTTTTCTCTCTTTATTTTTAGCAGTTGAGCAGCTCGTTCGGAGATTATCGAAATTTGGCTACCAACATCCACTAAACTTCTCATGTAGTGAAAGGTGCCATTTGAACCTTTCACCCTTATCATCGCAGTTGACAGCAAAACTTCTGTAGGTTCATTTTCTCCCCGTTGTTGCATCGAGTGGCCTCGCTGTTGTATTTCATCTTGTGTTGACATTGTTACGCTGGACATTGAAGTTGGCTTATTGAATACATCGTGCATTAAGGTGTTATGTTTTTTGTTGCATTTGCGACATGAATGTTTGGATTTGCATTCATTGCCGTGGTGGGTAAAAAGGCAATTTATGCAAACTTGCAATTCTTTTACTGCCTTTAGCCGTTGCTCGTCCGACAGTTCTAAAAATTTTCTGCAATTATACAGGCCGTGTTCGAAATTGCAGAGTGGACATTTTACTGTTGTCACGTTGAATGTTGATGTCGAAACTGGTTTATAATTTCCGCTGTTTCCTTTATTCCAGTTACTGTTTCCGCTAAGAAATTTTCTGAAAGTAGTTGGTTTTTCAAAACGGGGATTTGTTAGTTGTTGCCCAAAATGTTGTTGCGGTTTTGCCTCATGTTTTCGATGCGATGTTTCTAATGCGGTAAATTTCATTTCCAAATATTCAAGGAAGTCCTTTAGGACCGGTAGTTCTCGGCGGTCTTTTAGTGACTCAATATACTCTGAGTGGCTGTCAGAGTCTAGCTTCTGGTCTAAGATGTGTACAAGCAGTGGATCCCACGTACTTATGTCCACCCCTAAGTTCTTGATGGCATTAAGGCTCTCCTGGGTTACGTCATGCATACGTTTGATTTGTTGCAGTGTTTGCTGTTTCATAGTAGGCAATTCCAAAAAGGTGTTAATATGCGCTGAAAATATATTCTTTTTGTTATTGTAACGGCGATTGAGAATGTCCCAGCACACCGTGTAGTTTTCAGAGCTGATAGGTAAATGCTGTATAAGTTTTTCAGCCTCGCCACGCACTTTGCTCTTCAAAAATTGCATTTTTTGCGCTCCCGATAACGACATATTGTTGTGGATAGCTTCAGAAAAAAGATCCTTGAAGGATACCCACTGGTTGTAGTTCCCGCCGAATGTTGGTACCTCTAGTTTTGGTGTAGTCTTCTCTCGATGTTTCTCGGACCACATCCTTGAGTTTATAGCTTTTTTAATGTTGTTGTATTTTGTTTCGCACCTGTTATATAACTCCTCTGACTCTTCTCGTTCTAGATCTTTCAATTCACTCTCCAGCTCCCAATGTAATGAATCGATCGCTTTCCATCTTGACTCCAATGTTTTTAACGTGTCTTCATACTCCCATCTCTCTGTTATATTGTCAATGTTTATGTTTTTAAATGTTCTTTTCAAAAGCTTTGTAGTTACCCGATTGTTTCCGTGATTTCTCCATCTTCGCTCTTGTATATGTTTATAACTGTATGTTTATGTTGACTGCACCTCTGATGATGTTGCGTTGATTCCGCTGCGATACCTCTGGCAAGCTCTGGGTGTGATTGAAGCCCCTTCTCAATTAACTGGTGATTTCCGCTTGTGGAAGGCCAGCAAACCGATAGCTAACACACCGGAAGCCCACCAAAGTACCACAGTGGCTCGAAGGACCAGTGTTCAGGGATGCAGTTGTAATGGAAAACACGATTCACTTTATTTGTTTTATTTTGTTGGAATACACGCCCAGTGTTTGCGGGTTTTAATTGTGTACTAAAATCTAAAAGAGCGGCGGCGTGCGCCACAAAGGTGTTCGGTTACACCGAACAACATACACATCACACATGGAGGCACTACATACACATCACACATGGAGGCACTACATACACATCACACATGGAGGCACTACATACACATCACACATGGAGGCACTACATACACATCACACATGGAGGCACTACATACACATCACACATGGAGGCACTACATACACATCACACATGGAGGCACTACATACACACCACACATGGAGGCACTACATACACACCACACATGGAGGCACTACATACACATCACACATGGAGGCACTACATACACATCACACATGGAGGCACTACATACACATCACACATGGAGGCACTACATACACATCACACATGGAGGCACTACATACACATCACACATGGAGGCACTACATACACATCACACATGGAGGCACTACATACACATCACACATGGAGGCACTACATACACATCACACATGGAGGCACTACACACACATCACACATGGAGGCACTACATATTCGACTACTGAAACGGATGTGCCAACATCTCATCGAGGGACGAGCTATAATATAACTGTCATCATCATGACACATTATCACACTCGCGTCCACGTTTTGCTACGACCCGAAATTATCCAAAATGTGAGTTGAATTTGATGCATATCACGTGTTGTTCTCTATTGAAGTCATAGAGTTGTGTTGTCATACGGTATGTCGGGATCGTAGCAGATCTATACATATTCAGCAATACGTAATATGTACATATACTTAATGAGAGGAAGTAATATTTTTTTATTAAATACTGGTCTTATGTCCGCGGCTCTGCCTGCCCCGAGTGTAGGTACATGACAATACTAGATATGAATATATGTTTGTCACAGATGGATTGTAAAATCCGCGGTTTACAAAACCGCTAGATTGTTTACAAAACTGCAACGTTATCTAAAACCGCTAAACGTTAACATGCAAGATTGTTTAAACATTTTGCGTTATTAAATGCAGCAGGTCAACGTTTAGCGGTTTTGTAAAATAGCGTAAAATTAAACGTTGGATTGTAAACTTTGTTAAAAGCTAAAGGAGTCGGCTCGCTCCACTTCGCTCGGCTCCTTATCTTATCTAACATAGTAAACATAAAACGCTCCTCCTCGCTTCGCTCGTCGTCGCACCTATTTTTCACTTTTCGTTGAAGTTTCGTTTTACCCCGTTTTCGGCGGCGTGGTTGTTTTATCAACACCCCGTATAGCCTATATGTATGTTCACCAGGGTCACTACGATGATAAATAAAATCGCATCCATTCCCGTTCAGTGGTTCTCAAGTACAGCACGACTTTTTTAATACTTTAATATTACTATAAACTACTAATATGTATAATATAGATTTATTGCGCTAATATGGAGCGTAAAATTACACGGGTTAAGAAGTCGCATCCTCCTTCTTCAATATGTATAGTAGAATATAAAAACATTTAGTTACTAAATATAATTACTTTATGTGTATGACGGAGAAAAGTGAGGGTTCAGGAGCCGTATTTTTGAATCGTTCGTTTTCAACTCACGTGCGAAAGTATATACCCATCTCACGTAGCACATTAGAACTTGTCATTTGCAAGATGAGTAAGGTATATATTTTCACACGTGAATTGAAAATGAACGATTCAAAAATACGGCTCCTGATCACAGAACATTTTAGATGTTCTGAGGTTCAGATAGCTGATGGTCCGAGTTACACGTCACGTGGTCGTTGTTAGGTCGATCTTGTAAATGACAGCACAGATAGTTCAAAATGTGTGTATTAATAATCGTTATTTAATGTTACACACTTTGAAATACAACACTAGATAAAAGGCGATATAAAACAATAACGAAACCTGAATAGAAGGTGCACCGGCACACACCGTTCCGTCTGTGTCTATATTCAGTAAATTAAGGCGTTCCCGCTCGCCTTCTCAAAGGCCATGATGATCGAGCCCGCGCGGTGTAGCGCGTGCCCATGTGGTTCCGTTTTCTTGTTTTACCTCCGGAAACAGGAAGTCAAGTTTTCTCGTTTGATCGACTGCCACGGCGCTACTCGATGGCGCCAGCGTTACGGATATTAGAATCAAATGTTGACTTTTCTCCGACATGTATGTATTTAAATATGTATAAAATGTATGTACTTGCCGGGCTATCGCTTACGTCACGTGCCGAGGCCCACTGGTACGTCACGTGCCGAGGCCCACTGGTACGTCACGTGCCGAGGCCCAGTGGTACGTCACGTGCCGAGGCCCACTGGTACGTCACGTGCCGAGGCCCACTGGTACGTCACGTGCCGAGGCCCACTGGTACGTCACGTGCCGAGGCCCACTGGTACGTCACGTGCCGAGGCCCACTGGTACGTCACGTGCCGAGGCCCACTGGTACGCGCGACCGCGGTGGTGGAGTGGGTTATTATGTGCAGCGCGGTATAGTCGCGAGGACGTGTCCACATCCAATCGCAGCCAAGAGCGTTGAGCAAATGTGGTTGTCGGTGAACGTAAACAATACGCGCCTTTTAATCCGCACCGCTTATCGTCCGGCATGGGTGACAGTGGATGATTTTCTAGACGCTTTGACAGAATCGCTAGCCTCTTTCTCGGGGTATGACAGGACTATACTTGTGGGTGATTTCAACATAAATGTACTTAATAATAATAATCGCATGACAGTACGTCTATACCAATTTTTGAGTTGTTTTTCACTTGAAAATGTTGTCACGGAGCCGACACATTTTACACAGGACAGTGAATCATCGATAGACCTTTTTTGCACTGATGCCCGGACCATAGATGTTAGTGTAGATTATATCCCCACTCTTGGAGCGCATGCGATAGTGTCATCGACATTAAATATTAGGAAAAAAAAGTTGCTAAGTAGTCAAGTTACTTTCCGACCCATTAAGAGTATTTGCATTGACAATTTGAATCAGGATCTTCATTTAATTAATTGGAATTTGATAGCTACGTTGAGTTCTGTGGACGAAATGGTTTCGACGTTTAATGATAATATAATAAAACTATTTGACAAGCATGCACCTTATAAAACCATTAATGTTCGAGATAAACCAAAGCCATGGCTCACTAGCAATGTGCGATACATGATAAGGCTTAGAAATAAAGCACATATTTGTTATCGACATTGTAAAACCGACAGTAATAAAATAAAATACAAATCCTTAAAACATTTAGTTACCGTGGCCATGCATCATGAGAAGAAAGCGTTTTTCGAACTTCAGGTAAATCAATGCAACAACTCAAAGCGTCTATGGGGTACACTAAAAAAATCTATTCTGCCTAGTTTTAAAAACTCCTCTTGCCTACCGTCTCACTTTGATGACCCAGACAAAATAGCCAAGCATTTTCACCGTGTACCAGGAACAAATGTCATCACCTTGTCTGATTTGACTCAATATGAACTAAGCCGCCATTGCAGCTCCTCTTTTGGGTTGAAAACAGTTGATGAGGAATCTGTGGCGAAAGTTATCATGTCAATTAAAACGAACGCTCCGGGATTTGACGAAATTAACCTTGACATGCTGATTTTGACATTGCCACATACTTTATCTATAATTACGGAAATCATAAACAAGTCAATAACGTCCTGTACATTTCCACATACCTGGAAGCATGCTATTATTAACCCAATCCCGAAATGTAATGATCCCGTTGACATCGACCAACTCAGGCCTGTGAGTGTACTACCATGCTCTTCCAAAATTCTGGAGAAAGTGGTCTACAATCAAGTAGTCTCTTACTGTGAAGATTCTTACCAGTCAGGATTCAGGCGCGGGCATAGTACTACCACAGCCCTACTGGATGTCGTCAACAATATACTGGTGTCACAAGATGCAGGTTTTGGTACAATTCTTGTACTGTTAGATTTTTCTAGGGCATTCGACTGTATTAGTACTTCTCTTTTAATTTCTAAGCTTTCATACTATGGATTTGACATGGAGACATTACGTTGGTTTGATAGTTATCTTAAGGATAGATCCCAACAAGTTAGGATACGCAGACCAGACGGACGATCAATTCTATCAGAAAATGTCCTGGTGAATAGAGGAGTGCCCCAGGGGTCTATTCTGGGCCCTTTATTGTTTATAATATATTGTGCTGACATTGTAAAATGTATAACTAATTGTAGGTATCATATATATGCGGATGATCTGCAAATATATTTATATGTAGACCACCAAAATGTAAATCAATCGGTTAAGCAGATTAATGACGACCTAAATAAGGTCTTTCAATGGGCATCTAGAAGTGGTCTTGTCTTGAATCCAATGAAGTCCAAATATATGATTCTTGGTACTAAAAACCAGATTCAAAGGATCGCGAATGGTTGCCCGCAAATTGTAATAGATGGGGTATCAATAGAAAGGGTTCATGTAGCTAGAAATTTAGGTATTCAAATGGACGAACACCTCCGTTTCGAAGCCCATGTAAATGAACTAGTGCGCAGCTGCTTCTATAGACTTAAGGTGCTCTATAATATCCGACAGTATTTGAGTGTGGATATGCGCTTGAAATTGTGTGAAGCACTTATTTTATCCAAACTTAATTATTGCATCTGTGTCTATGGATCCTGTCTTTTCAAAAAATCACATCGGCTTCTGCAACGGATCCAAAATGCTTGTGCACGATTTTGCTATATTATCCCGCCCCGGTCTCACGTAACCCCTTATCTCAACAAGGCTAGATAGCAGAATTAGCCTCCACCTGTCATATTTGCTATTTGGTATCGTTAAATATAGGAAACCTACATATTTACACGAACATTTAACATGGAAAGACAGTGCACGTGCACGATCGTTGAGGGCCTGTGTGCAGCCGCTTTCGATTCCTTCACACTGTTCAGCTGCGTTTCGGGGCAGCTTCAAATATATGGCCTCCAAATGTTGGAACAATATACCGCCACCTTTCCGAGAGTTAAAAAATCAGAAAAGTTTTAAACAAAAATATCGTTCCCATTTGCTGGCCACACAAAAAAAAAATCGAAACAGCGACTGCAACTTGATTCCCACGTGCATTCAGGCAGCTTTCCATTCTTCATTCTTTATTTCTTCTCATTTATTGCATATTATGTTTATTACATCAGTATTAATGTTGTTATAGTATATATTTTTCTATATATATGTCACCTACCTACACTACATTCTTTTATTTTAAAATAATTTGTTTTATTTATTTTGTCTAAGCTTTGCTACTTAGAGTAATCAGCGTGGTCTCATTCACCGCGGCTGGTTCTGGCAGAATAACCAGCGTTGCAGATCCGTCTGCAAAACTATGCTGAGTCAGAACCTTTTTGCCGTCACGATCTCATGCCACTCGCGTTTAAGGTAGATTAAGTACATGTACTGTTTTTGTTCTGTTTCAATGTGTGATAATTGTAAGTGTTACTTAGTGTTATGTTTTCATTTTTTATTTGTTGATTGAAATTTTGAAATTTTCTTCATGTCTTATGTCTTCTTTTTCTGTGTTGTGTGTGATTGTGACTGTAAATAAACGATTTTCTATTCTATTCTATTCTATTAAATAATCTTTTTTCACAGACTATTGTTTCTGATAATTGCAGTATCTAAATACCTATGCATTGTTTTTAATTGTTGTCTTTTATTGCGACTTGAAAGTTCTCCGGAGGTGAAATAAAACTGTTCATATTCTGTTGTAAGTACACATTAGCACCTATATTTCTTTTTTGTTTTGAATAAAAGCTGAACAAACGCAAACATAACAACCGACAACCGCACAATGCAAAAGAAGCATTTCAATTAATTCTGTTAACTTCATTCTAAATGGGCGCGGAAAGCACTTCGCGTCGTCCCGGCGGAACGATCAGTTATTTCTTTTGTGGAAACGATAAAATTTCCATTATTTGCTGGAAGAAGCGTGGAGCGAGGCGGGCAGCGGGGCATGCAGCGGGGGGTAGAGCGGGGAAGTCACAGAACACATTTACCAGAAGCGAGCGGCGCGGTTAAGCGGGGCGTGCAGCGGGGAGTAGAGCAGGCGAGCGGCGGCGGCGGCGGCGCGGTCGAGCGTGGAGGCCGGCTGCGGCGGAGAATTGTAAATCATATCCCTTTCAGCCGGAGTCTAATTTATATTCTACATTACTCGCCGAATGAAGGAAATTTCCCATTGAGAGAACCTGTACCAGAGAATATAAAGTATTGCTACTATACATTCCCTTTCTGGCGATTCGTTTTTGTTCTATTGTTTTATCGGTGACTAGTTATTGTCGCGGCTTCGCTTGCGTGGAGTCGTTTATACAACATGCTGCCTCTTGTTATCAAAGATGACGTTTTGTTATTCATCATCATCAAAGATGATTATCTCAAGTGTTCATCCCTATATTTTCATAGTGAGAAAGTTTGTATGAAAAACGTTAAATAAAAATGCCCTAAAAACGTCAAAAGTATGTTTTTACAGCTCTATAGAGGGCCGTTAATATTGGTATTTATTAATTTTACCCAGAAACAATTGTCTAGACAAACGGGCAGACAGACAAACAGAGGGATAACAAATTAATCCTAAAAGAGTTTCCTTTTTTTCATTTTACGTAACGGGACCTGAACATGTACCGACAGGATTATCTACGATCTAATAATTTTGCCATGCACTGTAAATATTTCAAAATAAATTTCTATATTTTAAATACTTGGCGGTTTATCCCAAGTAAGTGTTCCTTTATAATTTGCAAAAAATTCACTTATTGGAGCTGAAATAGTGAGCCAATACTAGAGGGCAATTTCACGAAAAGGTCATTGACCTTTGATACAGATCTCAGTAAGTATAAGTAAATTAATTTGGGTTTCAATAACGATCAAAAAATTATTTTTTTAGAGTAACATATATTATTTTCCCGCATTCATTCAGTTTTGTTGTTGTGATTATGGCACGATGTAGCTAAATCACTCATACGCATATTTTGTTGAGTTTTTAACGGCAGGAATATGATGCTTCTCGAAATATTACTTTATAAAATTAATTTCAATGTCTTTTGGATTAGTTTTGGGGGATATTTATAGCTTGCAAAAAAAGGCACGGGTTCCACGTCTTACGGGCGCCAACGCTAAGCGCACTTACTATACTCTTTGGCTAAGCGTAGACTGACAATATCTTGCTCCGCCGACTGCATCAGTAGATTTACTTACTATTTATCAGTAGATAATTTTTTGGAAAAAGGGCGTGTTTTTCTTGACCCGAATAACACGGTATTTGCAAATTGAGTAGATATTAAAGCCGATTCTGAAGGCTTTAATTTTAGATTTAGTGCTGTCAAAACTAAATTTTCTTCGATACAAAATAGTCCTTAAGAGTTAGGAATAGAAGCTAAATATCTTTGGAAAATTTTAAGCTTTGACAGCACCAAAACTAAAATTAAAGCCTTCAGAATTGGCTTTACTATACATACTAATTTTATTAAAAAAAACCAACAAAAGCGTTACCTGAGTGAGACAGTACCTGAGTGAGACAGTACCTGAGTGAGACAGTACAAAAATATGAATCGATTAACATGGTTTGTGCAAAATGAATTCCTTAAAGTTCAACCAAGAACATATATGTTTTATGGCTATACGTAACCTAATTATTGCAACAAAATCTTCCGAAAGCTGACATATAAATTTCTGTTTGTTCCCTTTAATTTGATTTCGCGAAACCGCGCGCGACGACCAACGGGGTTGCTGCGCGCACAACACCCGTTTGGGAAAATATTCGGGTATGTTCATTTTGACATTTTGTTCTAATATATTTTGAAATAAAAGCTATCCACCATGGCAAATAAGTAGATTTACCGCATTGTAGCTAAATGACAGAAAGTTCTTTAATTGACAGTATCATTATTCTCCAAACAAAAAATAATTTAATATTTTTTTTTCTCAGAAAGTAATGCATATTTCAAAAAAAACTTTTGTTAAAAGGTGTTTGTAAATTAACATCGTCAGCAGTCTATCGCAAAAAAAAAAATAATAATATTTTCAAGTGCCTGTAGTTTCCAAAGCGCATATTTTCGCAGTTAAGTGTAAGGAACTAAAATGTTGGCTGTGACTTCCTCTATCACCTGCAGTATTGTGAAGAAAAATGAAAAAACCCACCGATTGGGTATTTTCCCCGACAAACACCGGGAATTTTCCCAAACGTGAATTTACCCGGAAATTTTCCCGATGGGAATTTTACCGCGCCCATTTCTACACAGGACGGCCAGCGGTAATAGGTTGACTTATCACCGAGTGTCCTCCAGCTGTCTCCTCACATGCGGGCTTTACACGATCGTCGCGCGCCGAGCACGCGAGTGTAGAACTGCCGGTGCAGAACTCGTCAGATGAGTCTGAAAACATCAGAGAACTAAAATTTATTTCATTGCTATCATTTGATATGTAATCTTTATTAAAATTCAGCTCATTATTATCTTTACTAGAATTCTATTCATTATTGGTATTTAATTCATTATTATTCAAATTACTACAAACAAATTCATTCCATCCATCCATCCATCAGCCCGTATTTGTCCACTGCTGGACATAGGCCTCCCCAATATTACGCCACTCAAATTCATTATTGGTATTTAATAAATTATTATCCAAATTACTAGAAATAAATTAAATTTCAGCATAAGAATTATTTATTATTAAGTCTAGATTACTTTCCTAAGATTCGAAGGAAATGCTAATCTATAGCCTTTAGTCAAGTTTTCGCCGTTTCTGCTCTGATATGAGAGAGTAAGATATACATCCAAAAACACGGAGGTGACTAAGGTCAATTTTTGACCCGGTCCACGCCTCTTCAGTAATTTGTCCTGACAAAGCAGCTGTGGGGCTCCTATTTTTCAAATAAATAGCTGTTGCCATAGCCTCTCCCCAAAAGCGCTTATAGAGACCAGATTCCTGTAACATGAACCTCACTTTCTCCATTAGCGTTCTGTTGAGACGCTCAGATACACAATTTTGTTGAGAACAATACAGTTTAGTAGTTTGGTGAACTATCCCCTCCTTCTTTAAGAATTCAGAAAACTTATTATTGCAGTATTCACCGCCATTGTCTGAACGCAAGCATTTAGTTGGCAAGTTCATCTGCTTCTCCACTAGACATAACCTCTGATTTATATTTCAGTAAATATCCGAAGGTCTTCCTTGTACAGTCATCTGTAAACGTGACCACGTACTTCGCACCACCCTAGCTACTTGTACAGTCATCTGTAAACGTGACCACGTACTTCGCACCACCCTAGCTACTTGTACAGTCATCTGTAAACGTGACCACGTACTTCGCACCACCCTAGCTACTTGTACAGTCATCTGTAAACGTGACCACGTACTTCGCACCACCCTAGCTACTTGTACAGTCATCTGTAAACGTGACCACGTACTTCGCACCACCCTAGCTACTTGTACAGTCATCTGTAAACGTGACCACGTACTTCGCACCACCCTAGCTACTTGTACAGTCATCTGTAAACGTGACCACGTACTTCGCACCACCCTAGCTACTTGTGCAGTCATCTGTAAACGTGACCACGTACTTCGCACCACCCTAGCTACTTGTACAGTCATCTGTAAACGTGACCACGTACTTCGCACCACCCTAGCTACTTGTACAGTCATCTGTAAACGTGACCACGTACTTCGCACCACCCTAGCTACTTGTGCAGTCATCTGTAAACGTGACCACGTACTTCGCACCACCCTAGCTACTTGTGCAGTCATCTGTAAACGTGACCACGTACTTCGCACCACCCTAGCTACTTGTACAGTCATCTGTAAACGTGACCACGTACTTCGCACCACCCTAGCTACTTGTGCAGTCATCTGTAAACGTGACCACGTACTTCGCACCACCCTAGCTACTTGTGCAGTCATCTGTAAACGTGACCACGTACTTCGCACCACCCTAGCTACTTGTGCAGTCATCTGTAAACGTGACCACGTACTTCGCACCACCCTAGCTACTTGTGCAGTCATCTGTAAACGTGACCACGTACTTCGCACCACCCTAGCTACTTGTGCAGTCATCTGTAAACGTGACCACGTACTTCGCACCACCCTAGCTACTTGTACAGTCATCTGTAAACGTGACCACGTACTTCGCACCACCCTAGCTACTTGTGCAGTCATCTGTAAACGTGACCACGTACTTCGCACCACCCTAGCTACTTGTACAGTCATCTGTAAACGTGACCACGTACTTCGCACCACCCTAGCTACTTGTACAGTCATCTGTAAACGTGACCACGTACTTCGCACCACCCTAGCTACTTGTACAGTCATCTGTAAACGTGACCACGTACTTCGCACCACCCTAGCTACTTGTACAGTCATCTGTAAACGTGACCACGTACTTCGCACCACCCTAGCTACTTGTACAGTCATCTGTAAACGTGACCACGTACTTCGCACCACCCTAGCTACTTGTACAGTCATCTGTAAACGTGACCACGTACTTCGCACCACCCTAGCTACTTGTGCAGTCATCTGTAAACGTGACCACGTACTTCGCACCACCCTAGCTACTTGTACAGTCATCTGTAAACGTGACCACGTACTTCGCACCACCCTAGCTACTTGTACAGTCATCTGTAAACGTGACCACGTACTTCGCACCACCCTAGCTACTTGTGCAGTCATCTGTAAACGTGACCACGTACTTCGCACCACCCTAGCTACTTGTACAGTCATCTGTAAACGTGACCACGTACTTCGCACCACCCTAGCTACTTGTACAGTCATCTGTAAACGTGACCACGTACTTCGCACCACCCTAGCTACTTGTGCAGTCATCTGTAAACGTGACCACGTACTTCGCACCACCCTAGCTACTTGTACAGTCATCTGTAAACGTGACCACGTACTTCGCACCACCCTAGCTACTTGTGCAGTCATCTGTAAACGTGACCACGTACTTCGCACCACCCTAGCTACTTGTACAGTCATCTGTAAACGTGACCACGTACTTCGCACCACCCTAGCTACTTGTACAGTCATCTGTAAACGTGACCACGTACTTCGCACCACCCTAGCTACTTGTACAGTCATCTGTAAACGTGACCACGTACTTCGCACCACCCTAGCTACTTGTGCAGTCATCTGTAAACGTGACCACGTACTTCGCACCACCCTAGCTACTTGTGCAGTCATCTGTAAACGTGACCACGTACTTCGCACCACCCTAGCTACTTGTGCAGTCATCTGTAAACGTGACCACGTACTTCGCACCACCCTAGCTACTTGTGCAGTCATCTGTAAACGTGACCACGTACTTCGCACCACCCTAGCTACTTGTACAGTCATCTGTAAACGTGACCACGTACTTCGCACCACCCTAGCTACTTGTACAGTCATCTGTAAACGTGACCACGTACTTCGCACCACCCTAGCTACTTGTACAGTCATCTGTAAACGTGACCACGTACTTCGCACCACCCTAGCTACTTGTACAGTCATCTGTAAACGTGACCACGTACTTCGCACCACCCTAGCTACTTGTGCAGTCATCTGTAAACGTGACCACGTACTTCGCACCACCCTAGCTACTTGTGCAGTCATCTGTAAACGTGACCACGTACTTCGCACCACCCTAGCTACTTGTACAGTCATCTGTTAACGTGACCACGTACTTCGCACCACCCTAGCTACTTGTGCAGTCATCTGTAAACGTGACCACGTACTTCGCACCACCCTAGCTACTTGTACAGTCATCTGTAAACGTGACCACGTACTTCGCACCACCCTAGCTACTTGTGCAGTCATCTGTAAACGTGACCACGTACTTCGCACCACCCTAGCTACTTGTGCAGTCATCTGTAAACGTGACCACGTACTTCGCACCACCCTAGCTACTTGTACAGTCATCTGTAAACGTGACCACGTACTTCGCACCACCCTAGCTACTTGTACAGTCATCTGTAAACGTGACCACGTACTTCGCACCACCCTAGCTACTTGTACAGTCATCTGTAAACGTGACCACGTACTTCGCACCACCCTAGCTACTTGTACAGTCATCTGTAAACGTGACCACGTACTTCGCACCACCCTAGCTACTTGTGCAGTCATCTGTAAACGTGACCACGTACTTCGCACCACCCTAGCTACTTGTGCAGTCATCTGTAAACGTGACCACGTACTTCGCACCACCCTAGCTACTTGTGCAGTCATCTGTAAACGTGACCACGTACTTCGCACCACCCTAGCTACTTGTGCAGTCATCTGTAAACGTGACCACGTACTTCGCACCACCCTAGCTACTTGTGCAGTCATCTGTAAACGTGACCACGTACTTCGCACCACCCTAGCTACTTGTACAGTCATCTGTAAACGTGACCACGTACTTCGCACCACCCTAGCTACTCTCCTGAACGGGTCCAAGGATATCAGAGTGTATCAACTCCAAAGGCTTACTGGCACGCTTTGCCTCTCCTTTAGGTAACGGTTGAGCGCTCAACTTCCCCTCTAGGCAGGGAATGCAATCCTTTACGGTAGATTCAGGATCATGTTCCTGAAACAGAACACCTTTTGCAGCACCACATCTTAGAGTATACAAACCTTTTATATTTAAATGTCCTAATCTCCGATGCCATATGCCAATTGGCACGGAAGAGGCACTCATAGAGTCCTGCCTATCCTGCAGGGTCATAGAATGCGCCTCATTGTGCGAAGAACCATTTGACTTACAAACTGACCCATTTAACTTATAAATTCCATTAATATTTTTAGCAGACGCAACAACATTGCCAGTGACTTTACACTTGTTAAAATTAAAACAGCCCTTCCTATCAAATAAAACACTAAAGTCTTTTTGAGTCATTCTACTAAATGAGAGCAGGTTGGATTAATAATTGGAGGACAAACATAACATTTGAAACTTGTCTTACCTCATTAATAATTGGAGGACAAACATAACATTTGAAACTTGTCTTACCTCATTAATAATTGGAGGACAAACATAACATTTGAAACTTGTCTTACCTCATTAATAATTGGAGGACAAACATAACATTTGAAACTTGTCATACCTCATTAATAATTGGAGGACAAACATAACATTTGAAACTTGTCATACCTCATTAATAATTGGAGGACAAACATAACATTTGAAACTTGTCATACCTCATTAATAATTGGAGGACAAACATAACATTTGAAACTTGTCATACCTCATTAATAATTGGAGGACAAACATAACATTTGAAACTTGTCATACCTCATTAATAATTGGAGGACAAACATAACATTTGAAACTTGTCATACCTCATTAATAATTGGAGGACAAACATAACATTTGAAACTTGTCATACCTCATTAATAATTGGAGGACAAACATAACATTTGAAACTTGTCATACCTCATTAATAATTGGAGGACAAACATAACATTTGAAACTTGTCATACCTCATTAATAATTGGAGGACAAACATAACATTTGAAACTTGTCATACCTCATTAATAATTGGAGGACAAACATAACATTTGAAACTTGTCATACCTCATTAATAATTGGAGGACAAACATAACATTTGAAACTTGTCTTACCTCATTATTTTCTAAGTTAATGTTGATATCACCAGCACACAAACAGCTTAATTTATCATTATTTGCTATCGCAATAGTACTATCACACTTATTGTCCTTGAAGTTTGATAAACACCCTATGTCATTGCACATGTGGGCTGAGCAGCCCGAGTCCACATACCACTCTTCCTTCAGATGTGAAATTAAAGCAGAAACCATAAATGTCTTTTCACCATCATTATTCTTCTGGTCATTCTTCAGCCTTCTTCTTCACATTTCGACTTGATATTTCAAGCACATTTTGGGTTTTCATTATTGTCGTTTTGGGATTGCGAGTGTACCCTATATACTCCCTCTAGAATGTATGATACAAGTAATCATAATAATTGTTATTGGCGAGATTTGACAGCAGCGGGACAAATAAATAATCTATTAATTTTGTTTTGAAGAATATTTTTTTAAACATTTATTTTCATCCGTGTACTTTCTATCTGTAATAAAAATCAATAGGGTGGGAAATAAACTAAAATAGACATGATCTTTTCCTGGCCTTTTTATTAACAATACTAATCGAAGGCGGATTAAGGCATGTGTTTAAATAAGTACAAGTGTGTCTATGATGTACCTATATTGCATAAATAAATTTATTGAGGAATATCTTATCAACAGCACGTGTATGATACCCACGACCACATAACGTTTACTCCGTGGCCTAATTACTTAACTCTTTTGTTGACTGTACGTATACGAAGCGAGCTCTGATCACTCTACGGACCACAGAGAGATTTTGCCGAAATACGCACCCACTTATATATCTATTTATATTAGAGTGCCTACTACCAAATTATGTTACAAGCTCACACTTGTATGTGGTGCGCTACCCGCACTTGTTCTTGTTGTTTGTTGAGGTTTATTGGTTGACGTGGAGGTGATGCCAGACTTTATTAAATTGGGCTGCAGACTGATATTGTGATACAGGTTATTGGCTAGTTATTGTGATAGAGGTTATTGGCTAGTTATTGTGATAGAGGTTATTGGCTAGTTATTGTGATAGAGGTTATTGGCTAGTTATTGTGATAGAGGTTATTGGCTAGTTATTGTGATAGAGGTAATTGGCTAGTTATTGTGATAGAAGTTATTGGCTAGTTATTGTGATAGAGGTTATTGACTAGTTATTGTGATAGAGGTTATTGGCTAGTTATTGTGATAGAGGTAATTGGCTAGTTATTGTGATAGAGGTTATTGGCTAGTTATTGTGATAGAGGTTATTGACTAGTTATTGTGATAGAGGTAATTGGCTAGTTATTGTGATAGAGGTTATTGGCTAGTTATTGTGATAGAGGTAATTGGCTAGTTATTGTGATAGAGGTTATTGGCTAGTTATTGTGATAGAGGTTATTGGCTAGTTATTGTGATAGAGGTTATTGACTAGTTATTGTGATAGAGGTAATTGGCTAGTTATTGTGATAGAGGTTATTGGCTCGTTATTGTGATAGAGGTAATTGGCTAGTTATTGTGATAGAGGTTATTGGCTAGTTATTGTGATAGAGGTTATTGGCTAGTTATTGTGATAGAGGTTATTGGCTAGTTATTGTGATAGAGGTTATTGACTAGTTATTGTGATAGAGGTTATTGGCTAGTTATTGTGATAGAGGTAATTGGCTAGTTATTGTGATAGAGGTTATTGGCTAGTTATTGTGATAGAGGTTATTGACTAGTTATTGTGATAGAGGTTATTGGCTAGTTATTGTGATAGAGGTTATTGACTAGTTATTGTGATAGAGGTAATTGGCTAGTTATTGTGATAGAGGTTATTGACTAGTTATTGTGATAGAGGTAATTGGCTAGTTATTGTGATAGAGGTTATTGGCTAGTTATTGTGATAGAGGTTATTGGCTAGTTATTGTGATAGAGGTAATTGGCTAGTTATTGTGATAGAGGTTATTGACTAGTTATTGTGATAGAGGTTATTGACTAGTTATTGTGATAGAGGTTATTGACTAGTTATTGTGATAGAGGTAATTGGCTAGTTATTGTGATAGAGGTTATTGGCTAGTTATTGTGATAGAGGTAATTGGCTAGTTATTGTGATAGAGGTTATTGGCTAGTTATTGTGATAGAGGTAATTGGCTAGTTATTGTGATAGAGGTTATTGGCTAGTTATTGTGATAGAGGTAATTGGCTAGTTATTGTGATAGAGGTTATTGGCTAGTTATTGTGATAGAGGTTATTGACTAGTTATTGTGATAGAGGTTATTGGCTAGTTATTGTGATAGAGGTAATTGGCTAGTTATTGTGATAGAGGTTATTGGCTAGTTATTGTGATAGAGGTAATTGGCTAGTTATTGTGATAGAGGTTATTGGCTAGTTATTGTGATAGAGGTAATTGGCTAGTTATTGTGATAGAGGTTATTGGCTAGTTATTGTGATAGAGGTTATTGACTAGTTATTGTGATAGAGGTTATTGGCTAGTTATTGTGATAGAGGTAATTGGCTAGTTATTGTGATAGAGGTTATTGGCTAGTTATTGTGATAGAGGTTATTGGCTAGTTATTGTGATAGAGGTTATTGGCTAGTTATTGTGATAGAGGTTATTGACTAGTTATTGTGATAGAGGTTATTGGCTAGTTATTGTGATAGAGGTAATTGGCTAGTTATTGTGATAGAGGTTATTGGCTAGTTATTGTGATAGAGGTTATTGACTAGTTATTGTGATAGAGGTTATTGGCTAGTTATTGTGATAGAGGTTATTGACTAGTTATTGTGATAGAGGTTATTGGCTAGTTATTGTGATAGAGGTTATTGACTAGTTATTGTGATAGAGGTTATTGGCTAGTTATTGTGATAGAGGTTATTGACTAGTTATTGTGATAGAGGTTATTGACTAGTTATTGTGATAGAGGTAATTGGCTAGTTATTGTGATAGAGGTTATTGGCTAGTTATTGTGATAGAGGTAATTGGCTAGTTATTGTGATAGAGGTTATT
This sequence comes from Ypsolopha sequella, assembly GCA_934047225.1. Classification (NCBI taxonomy): domain Eukaryota; kingdom Metazoa; phylum Arthropoda; class Insecta; order Lepidoptera; family Ypsolophidae; genus Ypsolopha; species Ypsolopha sequella. Next base: position 339,465 of record OW204002.1, on the reverse strand, counting down.
GGCTAGTTATTGTGATAGAGGTTATTGACTAGTTATTGTGATAGAGGTTATTGACTAGTTATTGTGATAGAGGTTATTGGCTAGTTATTGTGATAGAGGTAATTGGCTAGTTATTGTGATAGAGGTTATTGGCTAGTTATTGTGATAGAGGTTATTGACTAGTTATTGTGATAGAGGTTATTGGCTAGTTATTGTGATAGAGGTAATTGGCTAGTTATTGTGATAGAGGTTATTGGCTAGTTATTGTGATAGAGGTTATTGACTAGTTATTGTGATAGAGGTTATTGGCTAGTTATTGTGATAGAGGTTATTGACTAGTTATTGTGATAGAGGTTATTGGCTAGTTATTGTGATAGAGGTTATTGACTAGTTATTGTGATAGAGGTTATTGACTAGTTATTGTGATAGAGGTAATTGGCTAGTTATTGTGATAGAGGTTATTGGCTAGTTATTGTGATAGAGGTAATTGGCTAGTTATTGTGATAGAGGTTATTGGCTAGTTATTGTGATAGAGGTTATTGACTAGTTATTGTGATAGAGGTTATTGACTAGTTATTGTGATAGAGGTTATTGGCTAGTTATTGTGATAGAGGTTATTGACTAGTTATTGTGATAGAGGTAATTGACTAGTTATTGTGATAGAGGTTATTGGCTAGTTATTGTGATAGAGGTAATTGGCTAGTTATTGTGATAGAGGTTATTGGCTAGTTATTGTGATAGAGGTTATTGGCTAGTTATTGTGATAGAGGTTATTGACTAGTTATTGTGATAGAGGTTATTGACTAGTTATTGTGATAGAGGTAATTGGCTAGTTATTGTGATAGAGGTTATTGGCTAGTTATTGTGATAGAGGTTATTGGCTAGTTATTGTGATAGAGGTTATTGACTAGTTATTGTGATAGAGGTTATTGACTAGTTATTGTGATAGAGGTTATTGACTAGTTATTGTGATAGAGGTTATTGGCTAGTTATTGTGATAGAGGTTATTGACTAGTTATTGTGATAGAGGTTATTGACTAGTTATTGTGATAGAGGTTATTGACTAGTTATTGTGATAGAGGTTATTGGCTAGATATTGTGGTAGAGGTTATTGGCTAGTTATTGTGATAGAGGTTATTGACTAGTTATTGTGATAGAGGTTATTGACTAGTTATTGTGATAGAGGTTATTGGCTAGTTATTGTGATAGAGGTTATTGGCTAGTTATTGTGATAGAGGTTATTGACTAGTTATTGTGATAGAGGTTATTGACTAGTTATTGTGATAGAGGTTATTGACTAGTTATTGTGATAGAGGTAATTGGCTAGTTATTGTGATAGAGGTTATTGGCTAGTTATTGTGATAGAGGTTATTGGCTAGTTATTGTGATAGAGGTTATTGACTAGTTATTGTGATAGAGGTTATTGACTAGTTACTGTGATAGAGGTTATTGACTAGTTATTGTGATAGAGGTTATTGGCTAGTTATTGTGATAGAGGTTATTGGCTAGTTATTGTGATAGAGGTTATTGACTAGTTATTGTGATAGAGGTTATTGGCTAGTTATTGTGATAGAGGTAATTGGCTAGTTATTGTGATAGAGGTTATTGGCTAGTTATTGTGATAGAGGTTATTGACTAGTTATTGTGATAGAGGTTATTGGCTAGTTATTGTGATAGAGGTTATTGGCTAGTTATTGTGATAGAGGTAATTGGCTAGTTATTGTGATAGAGGTTATTGGCTAGTTATTGTGATAGAGGTTATTGGCTAGTTATTGTGATAGAGGTTATTGACTAGTTATTGTGATAGAGGTTATTGACTAGTTATTGTGATAGAGGTTATTGGCTAGTTATTGTGATAGAGGTTATTGACTAGTTATTGTGATAGAGGTTATTGACTAGTTATTGTGATAGAGGTTATTGACTAGTTATTGTGATAGAGGTTATTGGCTAGTTATTGTGGTAGAGGTTATTGGCTAGTTATTGTGATAGAGGTTATTGACTAGTTATTGTGATAGAGGTTATTGACTAGTTATTGTGATAGAGGTTATTGGCTAGTTATTGTGATAGAGGTTATTGACTAGTTATTGTGATAGAGGTTATTGGCTAGTTATTGTGATAGAGGTTATTGGCTAGTTATTCCCAGTATTATCCGGCTACTACCCCGTCTACTGTAATATCCGTACACAATATTCGAACTCTAAGCTTGCGGAACTGCAAGGACTTAATAACAAGTCACTTTGTGGTATTATACAGTAATTTCACTGAAACTAACTCTGTACAAGCAACTACCGTTGTCAAATATTGTACTAGTACAAAATATGCGAGGTCACAGGCTCAGTACCAGGCAGCATATTGCAGAACCCCCCCACATCCCGCCACCACCGCGGGAACAACGTGCCGTTGACGTGTAAATTGGGGAAATAAGTACGGGAACAGAAACGTGCACGTGTGTGTGGCAGCGTGCCAGCCACATATCGAGTCACGAGGATGTTTTTCGCGTTTCAGCAGAACTGCGGACGTGGTCTCTGCGAGAACATAATTAACTATTGCGGCTACAGTGTTACTGGGTAACGTACGGGTAAATAAACGCATGAAGTTTACAGTTTTCAGGCCTGATCATTTAGAATTTTAAATTAATAGACGCTTTAAAATGAACAACAATTTTTCAAAACCGCTTTTTAAATTATTTGCGTCAGACCCACTGACATGGCTGAGAAATGAGTGCTCTCTAGGGGTATGTGGATGGAAAAGTCGAAAGCAGGATCTTTGACTTAAGAACTTTGTTTGGACTAGTTAGGAGATAAACATACTAAAAGTCCTTACCCCTCCGAGTCGAGCCCGAGGGGGGGGGGGGGGGACAAAGAAGATTCCATTTTTTGGTTTTCTGCTTACATCTCGAAAATGGTGCGTTGTACGAAATTTTATTGTACTAAATAATGAAAGCTGATAAAATTCTCTACAACTTTGGCTTGCACACTTTTTCTCAGCTGTGACCGTTTGGTTTCAGGATACATATCTTATTAAAAAAATGTTCCTCCTGCCCGTATATATTTACATTTAACAATTAAAATTAAGAATTAATTATTTAATCACTCACTGCCTTTTTGGGCGTGTCGTGCCTGGTTGTGGTTCCAAGTCAAAAGTCACAAGATGTGTCACTGTACACTGCAATTCAGTACGCATGCCAACTAGCTACTGAAATGAAACAGAGTTGCGCGATAGTTACATTTGACCAACCGCTGTTCTGAAAAGCCCGTTAGATAGTTGCAGCAGCACAATCTGACTCGATGATTTCGAAGTGTGTTATCCGTTCAGGCGGATTCCATCTACTGTAGTCGTTTTTGGGGTGCATTGGCTTCTTTATAAATGGCAGTGGTCTGAAGGAACTCATGAGCACCGTCTATGCTCCACTCTCAGTTGATAAGAAGTTACAAGGTCATGATTTTGCCAAAGCTGTGCGCGGGCACTTGTTGGTACAAACAGCCTTGTCAAATATCGTACTGTGCCCATTTCCCTATCACAGACGAAGAGCAGACAGGCATAAATGAACTATTGCAGGACTTCATGGATGAGACTCCATCGCTAGATGCGTTGAAAACGAACAAACATCTTAAATCCATTGCTTCTAAGTTTGCAAATGAACTGACAAAGCTTTCTGATCAAGGTCTGACATCAACACTCTGGATTCAGTATTTCCAAATGGTCAGTTTGATGAAAGATTATATCAACGCTGAGAGATCAGGCAATTGGCATGCTCACCTTGATTGTGTCAAGAGAATGCTTCCACATTTTCATGCAGCAGGTCATTTTCCTTATGCTAATTCTGGCCAACTGTATATTCAGGAGATGATGAATCTTTCATCCAAAATGACAGCTGATGAATATAATAGATTTGTGACTTTGGGGTATTTTACAATGCGACGATCTGATCTATTCTGGTCTGGAGTTTGGTCCGATATGACCATCGAAACCACAATGATGCAAGGTTTAAAAACCAACGCAGGCGTAACAGGTAGACGAGGAACAACTGACAGTGTTATTATCAAGTGGGTCGTGGGAATGAGCGCAACAAATATCATATTCTCTTCACTTGAGCAATTCTGCGGAACTGAATTTGCCTCATCAGAACAGCATGTTGATTTTGGGTCTGCTCGTCAAAAGAGGAATGCAAAAGACGTAGCTAAAATCACTGCATTCATCTGCATGCAATCACTGTTCTCCAAAGAACCACAACCTTTTTCCAGTTGTGGATGGCAATATGTCATTATCCTCGGGACTAATGGGAGATTCTTCCATCAATTGCTACGACGCCGTATCAGTTGGCTTACAAGCGATGGAGAAAATCGAAAGCACTTCATTTGCAAAAATCAAATTATCTCGTAAGGATCGGGCTCAACCTCTCTTGTCAATGAACTCATCCATTAAGATCACCGATGAAAAAGTCTCACTAGGCTCCCATCTTTTTTTTCAAAGGATCTCTATTAGCAAAAAGACGGATGACGACTTGAAAAACTATTTAGTATATGAACTGGCTCCATTCCCTTTAGCCCTCTTCAATGTAGATGGGATAGAAAAACAAAAAAACCAGCAAGCCTTGTGACCTACCAAACTTGGACATTGTAATTGATGGAGGACTTCTCATTCATAAAGTGATTTGGCCAAAAGGAGGCACAGTGGCAACTATGTGAGACCTACATAAAATTCATAAAGCGTAACTACCCATGGAAAACGTGTACTGTTGTTGTTCACGCCACAAGCGTGACGCATGCGCATGCGCATGGGTAATCTCGCACCACAGCGCCTCGCGCCAAAGGACTCACGCGCCGGCGCTTGCTTTTTCTCTTCCGTGGCGGACGTCTATCGAAGCGCACGTGTGCACACTGTTCGCGCCGCGACACGCCGATAAATCTCGCTTACCTACGCTCATACCAGTGTCGTGTTCACATTACTCCACCAACCAATACATCCTGCTCATCCCTGCTCAAGACCAGCTCGATCAGCCCAACAAGAAGGGACGCCACGCGGCGCATTCGCCGGCAACCATCCAGAACAAAGGTTAGTTCACTCACAATCTTTTCTGCTCATATCCTCAAATCCCATCTGCTCTGCATTTCATGTAACTAGCGTGTACATATCTGGTCCTTCGAGTCCGTTTTCGAAAATTTCTGGTCCTTCGAGTCCGTTTTCGAAAATTTTCGCTCGGCCCTGGCAAGCTCATAGCCTTCGGCACGATATTCGATTTTACATTAATAGGACCTTTCGAAAGTTTACATACCTCACCCACGAATCAGGTCAATTCAGTTCACATTGTCGGCTCTCACACGGACTCAGAGCGTTCCACTCATGACATTCACAAAAGTCTTGAGAGGTTTTGGGAATCCGAGGAACCCCAAACCTACAAGCATACCAGCCCATTAGAGGAACAGTGTGAGGACATTTTCCGCACCACAACTACTCGTGAACCATCAGGTCAATATATGGTTACACTGCCCTTTCTGCACAACGCGCCGACATTAGGTTCCACTCATGCTATTGCGTTACGCAGGTTTCTCAATTTAGAGAAGAAGCTGCTAGCGAACCCGCTCTTCCGCTCGAAATACGTAGAGTTCATGTCAGATTACATAAAATTGGGACATATGTCGCCGTGTCACCCCAATACCTTTGCTCATAAATCCCATTTCTATATCCCACATCATGGCATATTCAAGCCAGGATCAGAAAAGTTACGCTGCGTCTTTGACGGAAGTTGTAAGAGCTCAAACGGCGTCAATTTAAATGATTGTCTTCATACAGGTCCAGCTCTTCAACAAGATATTGTTGACATTATCATGTCCTTCAGGATCCACTCACAAATTTTCAGCACTGACATCCGAATGATGTTCAGAAATATCCTCATTCACCCAGAGCAAAGACCTTTTCAACTCATTCTCTGGCGGTCTTCACCCGACCAGCCCCTGCTCACGTATCCCCTTAATACCGTCACATATGGATTAAGGTCCAGCCCATACCATGCCACCCGCACTTTACTCCAATTGGCTGATGACGAAGGTCATCGCTACCCCCACGCTGCTCAGGTCCTCCGCAAATCAATATTTGTGGACGACATTCTCTCAGGTGCAGATTCTGTGGAATCTGCTCAGTCGCTCCAAAACGATCTGATCGAGTTACTCGCCCTAGGTGGCTTCCAGCTCAGTAAATGGACCTCCAACTCGCCTCAACTCCTTGAACGGTTCCCAGATGACCAGTGCGACATGCCCAAGGACTTTGACTTCAGTCCCGACTCTAATTCCATTAAGGTTCTGGGAATACAGTGGATTCCTCAAACTGATGAGTTCACTTATCGCATTTCTCTGCCCACTCATGCTCAAGTCACAAAGCGCTCCATTCTCAGTACAGTAGCGTCTCTCTATGACCCCAATGTCTGGGTTACTCCAGTCATCTTCCGCGCAAAGATTCTTCTCCAGAAGCTTTGGCTTCTGAAAATAGGATGGGATGAGCCTATCTCTGAAGAAATCCACACAGAGTGGCAACACATTTCAGAGGATCTTCCTCAGTTCTCAAACCTCCGTTTACCTCGACACATTTGTAAGTATAAGCCCACGTCTACTTACTCACTTCACGGGTTCGCGGACGCATCAGAGGCTGGCTTTGGTGCCGTTATCTACCTTCATGAGCGCAATACCACTGGACATGTCAATGTACACCTAATCATTGGCAAGTCCAAGGTCGCACCCATCAAGACTCGCCTCTCAATCCCGAAATTGGAGTTGTCAGCCGCGACTCTTTTATCTCAGCTCATGACTCGAGTGTCAGCCCAACTGTCAGCTCATATAGCCATTCAAACACACACATGCTGGTCAGATAGCACAATAGTGTTGGCATGGCTCAATACCCCACCTCACCGATTACAGACTTTCGAGGCCAATCGAGTGGCTAAGATCACAGCTACTTCAATTAGCAATACGTGGAGGCATGTGCCCACGAACCTCAACCCTGCTGACTGTGCAAGCAGAGGCATGTCTGCCCAGTCTCTCTCACTTCATGACCTTTGGTGGTCACCCAGTTGGCTCAAAGAACCTACCTGCACTTGGCCCAAGATGCCACCCGCTCTAGGCCATCATGACCTCCCAGGCCTTAAGCCCAAAAAGGTACCAGCACACATAGCAGTCCCAGATATCGATCTGGACTTGCTCACTCGCTACAGCTCACTTGACAAGCTCGTCGGAGTGACGGCTTGTATTCAAAGGTTCATATTCAATTGTCGGCACAGCCCAGATGCACTGCGCTCTGGTCCGTTGACAGCTAATAAACGCAGGGATGCTCTGTTGCACTGGGTCCGCTCTGTTCAGCACAATGAGTTTGCTGAAGACATTAATCGTATCCAGACTGATAAAGTTTGTCCCGTTCGGCTCCAGCGCCTCTCGCCCTTCATAAAGGACGGCCTCTTGAGAGTCGGTGGTCGTCTCTCTCACGCGTCAATTAGGTATGACGCTCAACACCCACTCATTCTACCCAGCTCAAGTCCGCTCGTAGATCTCATTATAGACCACTATCACAAAATACACTGCCACCCTGGAGCTGACACATTACACGCCATATTACGCCAGCAGTACTGGATTCTGTCCGCTCGTCGTATTATTAGACACCGCGTGTTTAAATGTATTAGATGTTTCCAGTGCCGCGCTCAGCCTAAGGCTCCGCTCATGGCTGATCTTCCAGTAGACAGAGTTACTCCTCAGCCAGTTTTTAGTCACGTCACGACGGACTTTGCTGGCCACTTCTTCGTTAAATCCAGCACGTTGCGGAACGCGAAACTCATAAAGGCGTACTTTTGTATTTTCGTTTGCCTCGCAACAAAGGCGGTTCATTTGGAACCAGTCTCTGCACTCTCAACGGAAGCGTTCTTTGCGGCATTGCAACGTTTTATCTCACGTCGCGGTACTCCAGTTCTCATTCGCTCAGACTGCGGCACAAACTATGTAGGTGCTAGGAATCAGCTCATTGAAGTTCAGAACTTCCTCAGGTCAAACAATGATGCAATCACTCACAAGCTCGCGAATCAGCACATAACTTGGTTACTGAACCCGCCTAAAGGGCCTTGGTTCGGCGCTCTGCACGAAATAAACGTAAAATCCACCAAGCAACTACTTTATCGCGTGATAGGTGAACAGCACCTCACTTTTGAGGAATTCTCTACCCTTTTGGCTCGAATTGAGGCTGTACTCAACTCAAGACCCCTCTGCCCAATTTCATCCGACCCTACGGACTTTGAACCTCTCACGGCCGGACATTTCATTATTGGTCGTCCGCTCACCGCTCTACCTGAGCAGTCTTTTGACGACAGACCCATATCTGCTCTTAAACGCTTTCAACTCATTCAAGCGCTCTCTCAGCGCTTTTGGACTCTCTGGTCCAGATCCTACCTCCATACCCTGCAAACCCGCTCCAAATGGCTCTCCCCTTCTTCCCCTCCTCAAGTGGGTGAACTGGTCCTCATCAAAGAGGATGACCTGCCTCCGCTCCAATGGAAGTTGGGGAGAATTCTCCGCACAATACCTGGCAAGGATGGAGTGATCCGAGTTGTGGATCTGGACACAGCCCATGGAAATCTGCGACGACCTGTGTTCAAGCTAGCCAGGCTGCCGTTGGATTCAGCTCAAGAGGAGTCGCAGCCCTGGCCCCCCCAGGATGTTCACGCCACAAGCGTGACGCATGCGCATGCGCATGGGTAATCTCGCACCACAGCGCCTCGCGCCAAAGGACTCACGCGCCGGCGCTTGCTTTTTCTCTTCCGTGGCGGACGTCTATCGAAGCGCACGTGTGCACACTGTTCGCGCCGCGACACGCCGATAAATCTCGCTTACCTACGCTCATACCAGTGTCGTGTTCACATTACTCCACCAACCAATACATCCTGCTCATCCCTGCTCAAGACCAGCTCGATCAGCCCAACAAGAAGGGACGCCACGCGGTGCATTCGCCGGCAACCATCCAGAACAAAGGTTAGTTCACTCACAATCTTTTCTGCTCATATCCTCAAATCCCATCTGCTCTGCATTTCATGTAACTAGCGTGTACAGTTGTATTCAATGGATACACAAACTCTGCCAACAGCACAAAGACAGCTGAACAAGAGCATAGGTATCGACTTAAGCAGTCAGCCGATATAAAAAATGTTATTCAAGTGGATTGTAATTTGCTTTTGCGGGGGTCCAAGCTGGAGTTAGTTAACGAAACTAAGTTTTTGGGCATTACGGTAGACTCTCGTCTTCAGTGGGGTCCCCACATAGAAGCCCTATGTGGTAGACTTAGTTCGGCCGCATACGCTGTTAGACGCATAAGACAAATTACTGATGTAGATACTGCTAGACTAGTCTATTTTAGTTACTTTCACAGCATTATGTCATACGGCATGCTGTTATGGGGTAGAGCCGCGGATACAGACGCAGTCTTTGTTTTGCAGAAGAGAGCAATTCGGGCTATTTATAATATGAAGCACCGGGATTCATTAAGAGAAAAGTTCAAAGAAATTAATATATTAACTGTTTCTTGTGAATATATTTACCAGGTCCTTAGATATGTTAGAAAAAATGTTGAGTCTCTTCCAAGGCTTGGTGAGCAACATTGTAAGGAAACCAGAAATAAGTATAAACTGGCTTTTCCAAAAATCAGACTCGCCAAAGTGAGTACCTCTTTCGTAGGACATGGTATAAGATTTTACAATAAACTTCCAAAAGAGGTCCTTACTTTGTCAGAGAATAAGTTTAAACAGTATATTAAGCAGGGCCTACTGAAAAAGGCATATTATAAAATAAATGAATATTTGGATGATGGTGAAGCATGGTGTTATAGTGATACTGATTTTGATGATAGTAGGTAATAATTTAATTAATTAATATAATTTCCTAACTTTTGATTCCTCTTAAGAGTTAACATTAATTAATTACAGACTGTAAAAGGAAATAGACTATATGAGACAGGTAGGCAAAGATATATATGTTTTTCTTTTTTCATTAACCTGAATTCCTGCTGTCTTGTATTTTCTTATCCCTTGGTTAAAGTAGATATAAGTAATTCAATGTATAGTTTAAGTTTATGTTAAAAAAAAAAAAGACATGATCTTGCCAAGTTTCTTGCCCGTTCTTCTTAGCAAGACTAATCGAATGGGCGGAGGTAGGCATGTATTTATATATGTAACCTATTACTATGTAGTATATAGGATGCGATTTGGTCGGCCGCCTGGATTCGTGCTGGGGGCTCGGTTGGTGATCATTGAACCTTGTTCCTGGTCCCTGGCCGGGTCTCCGGTATGGGTTCGGGCGGTTGATTGGATTTCACCTTGTATAATAATATATTACCTATAATTTTAATTGTATATATATTGCTACATAAATTAAATAAACATTTAATCTAAGTAGTTCATGTACATTTATTATTTTATTACATATATTTTTATAAGATTAAAATTTGACTTGTGAAACGTGTATTATATATACCTACTTTGCAAAATAAACTTTTTGAATTTTGAATTTTTGAATTTTAAATCTCAATTTAGAGACAATGATCGATGTCAAGCTGCAACATTTTCTCTCAAACAGCCACAATAAAAGCAATTTTACTGCTATTCTCCGATCTCAACTTAACAGCAACGGGGTTGAGACGCAACAAGCTCCAGACGATGCTGACTTGATGGTGGTCTCTACTGCCATTGAAAAATCAAAGGGTTCTCTAGTTGCAGTCATTGGAGAAGATGTTGACTTGGCAGTTCTGCTTATAGCAAGGACCCCCCCTGACCATCTTTGTCAAACCTATCAAAGGTATAGTACTTATCACTTTTTATTCAATTAAGGAATTGCAACAGCCAGGCCTAAAAGACATTATTTCTACACGCCTTCCCGGGATGCGACACCGACACCACTTCTGCTGCAGTTCCGAGAAGCAAAGTTGATTTCTGTATACTGTACTTAAAACATACTGAGATCCGTCAAGCCATAGAGGTGTTTTCGAACCCCTCTTCATCACATGCTGACATAAGAGAAAATGGAAACTTATGCTTTTTAAGGTGGTGGTATGGAGCAAAACAGAAGGAGACCTCTCTTAATAACTATCGCTACCAGCGTTTTCTCCAGTCAGTATCAAACGTCAAACCAGATATTTCCTCCCTTCCATCAACTAGGGAGCAGCCATGGAGCACTTTTTCCGTACTCACTAGGTCCAGGCTTGGCTTGGACAAGACCTTTCCCCTGAACTATGGGGATGGAAACGGAATGAAAGCAACCTCTTGGTTCCTGTTCAAAACAAAGAACCAGCTGCACCGGAAGAAATACTGAAGCTAATATTTTGCCGGTGCACCACTGATTGTAGTAGTTCTAGATGTGGGTGTAGGAAGGCCTCCATGCTGTGCTCTGTCATTTGCCACAATTGCAACGGAAGTTGCACAAATAGCATCCTCATGTTGGAGGACAACGACGAGGACGACGACGGTGGGGATGATGTAGAAGAAGTAGTAGCCTGCGTTCCATCATCTGATAACGATTCGACAGATGAGGAGAAAAAAGAAGAGGCAAACCCTGAGGAACCACAACCAGGCCCGTCACGCCCAAAGAGGCAGCGAGTGATTAAATAATTAATTCTTAATATTAATTGTTAAATATGAATATATATGGGTAGGGGGCACATTTTTTTAATAAGATATGTATCCTGAAACCTACGGTCACAGCTGAGAAAAGTTATGAAGCAAATTCACATTTTATAAAATCGAGCTTTTTTCGAAGCTCATAGCTAGGCAAAGTTTTTTAGATAGATAAAAAGTGTCATAGCCAAAGTTGTAGAAAATTTTATCAGCTTTCATTATGTACTACAACAAAATTTCGTACAACGCACCGTTTTTGAGATGTAAGCAAAAAATCAAAAAACGGGGTTTTCTTTGTGCCCCCCCTCCTCGGGCTCGTGTCGGAGGGGTAAGGACTTTTAGCATGTTTATCTCCTAACTAGTCCAAACAAAGTTCTTAAGTCAAATATCCTGCTTTCGACTTTTCCATCCACAAATTATTCGTTGCTTAAGCATACATTTAATTACTATACAATTGTCGTAATATATACATTGTATTACTAGAGGTCAGTGGGCCTGATGCAATTAATTTAAAAAGTGGTTGTGAAAAAAAAAAATGAAAATTATTTATTGCACAACAAAGGATTTGAATACATATATGTTTAGTGGCCAGGGCCTCCTATTAGATGTTCAAAGGGACATCTGTGTTAGGAAGACCTGCTCTTCCATAGGACCATCTACATTTAAGTTGCGCTTAACATATAAAATTTGTACAAAAGTTTGAAATTAAGAGTGTGTGTATGTGTGTATGAGAGAGGGTGTGTAAGTGTGTGTGGGTGTGATGTATCTTAATATACCTATCTATTACATTTCAAGTAGTTTTTCAACCTCATTATATAGCAAAGGTTTTAACCATGCAGATACTGCATTTTTACAATTAAAACTGGTCATAGGATATATATCGATTTTTCTGTTAATTTTATTATATAGATGGCAAGACAATTTATCATATTGAGAATTACCAAAAGCAGTTTTCATAACATCAGCATAGGCAACGATATCTTTTCTTCTTTTATTTCTGAGATTAGGGTCATAGCCAAGAGATCTGTGCTTTTTAACAATTACAAGAACAATATACAATTTTCTAAGAGATAGCAAGTTACAAAGTGTATAAAGATCCACCGTAGGAAATCTATAGGGTTTAAAATACATTACCTTAATAAGCGACCGTTGAGCTCTTTCAACGTCGAGAAATTTGGTTTTCAAAGCGCCACCCCATACTGTGATGCAATATGTTATGACAGACTGAGCAAGTGCAGTATAAACGATGTTTAAAAAATTTTTCCCAGAGTTGGGCTTATTGGTTTGAATATCGGCTTTCTGTTTATTCAAACTATTAGCAGGGACAATATGGCGAAGCGATTCGAAAATCCAAATTAATTTTCTTATTCTACTAGAAACTAGTTCAAGATGGGCATGCCATTTCAAGTTTTGATCCATTTTAACACCAAGATATTTGACAGAAGTCACTCTAGTTAACAAAAAGCATGAACAGCTGTTATTGAAGCTATTTCCACATTCATGAATTTTAATTTTAAAGTTGTTAGAAGGTTGAGTACGATTAGTCAGTGTAAAGCAGATGAAAACAGTCTTGCTTGTATTTAGGGTAAGTAGGTTACCACCAAGCCATTCAGAAACCCGTGCCAGACCCTCCTCCGCATCCACAGCAATATTTTCCCAAGTTGGATTAGAGAAGACAATGGCGGTATCGTCTGCATAGGAGAAAACTTTGGCATTTTTGATTTGTAGATTACACAGGTCGTTGATGTAGATTAGGAAGAGAGACGGCCCAAGAACACTACCCTGAGGGACACCAAAACCAGACAACTCGCAGGAATCACTCACAACAGAACCAATCCTAGTGCTCTGTTTCCTTTCAGAAAGATAATTTTTAAGAAGATCCAAGGGGGTCCCTCTAATACCCAGTCTTTCTAGCTTTTGCAAAAGAATGGAGACAGAGACGGAATCGAAGGCTTTCTTGATATCAAGATACACCGCCATGCATTTGATTCCTTTATCTAAATTATTAATTATCAAAGATGATAAAGCTGCAACAGCATCCTCGGTGGATTTCTGTTTTCTAAAACCAAACTGAAATTCGGAGAGAATTTTGTGAGTTTCAAGGTAATCTAAGAGCCGATTATTGATTAATTTCTCAATAATTTTTGATATCGCAGGCAGGACGGAGATCGGCCTGTAGTTATTTATATTGTCTCTGTCTCCACTCTTATACACAGGTGTAACAACAGCTTGTTTTAATATTCTCGGGAACACCCCTTTTTTAAAACAGACATTAGCTAAATGCGCAATTATTGGGACAACCTCATTACTGACAAATTTCAAGTATTTATTAGATATTTTATCATGGCCAGGGGCACTATCATTTTTTAAGCTCATCAAAATGTTGTACACCTCATTGAGATCTGTGTCAAGAAGAACAAAATAAGAAGAGTGAAGAGGGATATTTTTTGAATGATCATAATTAGGGTATTTTAGGGCATTATTTTCAGCAAGATTTTTCCCTATATTACCAAAAAAATCATTTATATGATTAGCTGAATCAATGGGTGAAGATTGAATATTTAAAAGTTCGTTAGAAGACTCTTTAAATTGTGTAGTATAGGTCATAGATTTAATGTTTTTCCATAGCTTTTTTGTATTTTTACCAGAGTTAATTATACAGTCTCTTTGATATTTACGCTTTACCTTTTTAATTAAGTTATTACAATAGTTGCGATAACGTTTTAACGTGATTTTTAGAACGTCATTATGTGGGTCATTGCGAAGTTGCTTTTGCATTTTATTACGATTCCTGATACATTTTAGTAAACCTGGAGTAATCCATGGCTTGATTATACGTTGACAGTTTGGTACATTTATAATAGTTGTATTTCCAGAAAGGGATTCTAAAAGTTTTTCAGTTAATTTTGTAACTATAACGTCAGGGTCATCACAATGCAATAATTCAGGTAAGTTTTTTTCGAGTAGAGATAGGCGTGCATTTTCGTAATTTGTTACAGTTTTTGTTTTGGGGCAGGGAACTTTATTATTAATTTTTTTAATGCATAAAAATGTTGTTAAATGATCTGTGATAGTAGTATTTAAAATGGCAATAGTAGCAGCAATTTTGTTTTTATCAATTTTTAACATAAAATGATCAAGACAACCCAATCCTCTGGTCGGTAAAAAGTGTCCAGGCATCAGGCCTTGACTAGATAGCATATCCATGTAGTTAAGTCTATTGTTACGCTCGTACGAGTTTTCATTTTCTTTATCACATATATTTATGTTTATATCTCCAGCGATGATAATATTTTTATTTGTACCTAGACTAGATAAATGCGAGTTAAGCGAGTTAATGAAGTTGTGAAAGATTGTGGTTTATTTTATTGAGGCCTCTAATAATTTCGCATGTAAAAGAGACAAAGTTAAACATTCTGTTGGTCGACAGTTAGATAAATGAATCGACACTTTATTGTACACAAGACAATGAAAAGAAAAACAGAGAAGTTTTCCAGTTGACTTTTAGGTGGTAAAGAAATTATTATCGTACAAAAAGTAAAATGGAGATAGACAATAATGATATAAAAGTTCAGTAAATTAACTGAAAATAAGTAATGTGTTAATACCTAAACCTTGTATTTAATACAGACGTAATAAAGGAGAAAATGAAAGAATGTGTGCTGCCATAACTTAAATTTTTAACTTAAATTAATACTCGTCGATAATACATAAACATCTTAATCTAACACAATAGCACATAGGTACACACATAATAGTATTTTGTGCAACTGTGACATAATGAGAGACATTGGGACAAAGTTTCGTAATAGACCGCAATATATATTTTCTACGACCATGAAAATTATTGTCTTTATTTTTAGCAACCAGAAGTGTTAAGATATATAAAAAAATCATTTAAACATAATCAGTCTATTTAAATCCAAAACTAACGTATTTCAAAAATAATTCACCAAATCGACATAATTTCGAACATACAAACAGCCGTTAATTTCCACACAATAAGAATTATCACAACTGAACAAAAATTACCACAAATATGATATAGAACGAACTTACAACCCCGAAACCAACCACCTTACCGACCGGCGACTGAGCAGCTAATAGGCGGCATTCGACTGAGCGCTTGCTTTTATAGGCGGTGCGGTGGGTGTCGACACTGGCAAAAACTAATTTACTAAGCAAAAAACCGTATTGACGCTCGGCTCCACTCTTATTTTTCGTAGTTCCCGTCCTGACCGCTGATTGGTCATCTCAGAGCAGAATAGCAGTGTTTTAATGTAATATTATAACATTGGACATATAATTTTGGTACTTATAAAACCGTTTTTGACTTTATTGCAGCGATTTATTGTAGATAAACAATATAAAGCAACCAATATTGGTTATCTATAAAATTATTTTCCGTCTGGAAGTAAGTAGTGTTGATGCTGACCCTGTGGCTGCTGCGAGTGTCACATCGTCTTGTATTCATCGCTGTTTAGCATGATGCTGACCCTGTAGCTGCTGCGAGTGTCACACCGTCCTGTATTCATCGCTGTTTAGCATGATGCTGACCCTGTAGCTGCTGCGAGTGTCACATCGTCCTGTATTCATCGCTGTTTAGCATGATGCTGACCCTGTAGCCGCTGCGAGTGTCACATCGTCCTGTATTCATCGCTGTTTAGCATGATGCTGACCCTGTAGCTGCTGCGAGTGTCACACCGTCCTGTATTCATCGCTGTTTAGCATGATGCTGACCCTGTAGCTGCTGCGAGTGTCACACCGTCCTGTATTCATCGCTGTTTAGCATGATGCTGACCCTGTAGCTGCTGCGAGTGTCACATCGTTCTGTATTCATCGCTGTTTAGCATGATGCTGACCCTGTAGCTGCTGCGAGTGTCACATCGTTCTGTATTCATCGCTGTTTAGCATGATGCTGACCCTGTAGCTGCTGCGAGTGTCACATCGTCCTGTATTCATCGCTGTTTAGCATGATGCTGACCCTGTAGCTGCTGCGAGTGTCACACCGTCCTGTATTCATCGCTGTTTAGCATGATGCTGACCCTGTAGCTGCTGCGAGTGTCACACCGTCCTGTATTCATCGCTGTTTAGCATGATGCTGACCCTGCAGCTGCTGCGAGTGTCACATCGTCCTGTATTCATCGCTGTTTAGCATGTTGCTGACCCTGTAGCTGCTGCGAGTGTCACACCGTCCTGTATTCATTGCTGTTTAGTAAAGGGAACAGAGCGTGGGTTTCCTTTTTGCTTCCATTTCGCAGTATCAGAAACTTCTAGTTGTTCAAATCTAGCTTCTGAAGATCCAGAGAAGAGCCGCTCCAAAACCATTTCCTTTACGCCTCCCTCTGGTACACCGAGTCGAGAGAGTGCCGCGTGTACTCCGCAATACTAGTCGCCCGGGAGAATTCAATCACTGTCCTGACAATAGCGGGCCCACTGGCGAGATGCGCTCGCTTCTGACAGGAGTTACCCAGGTCGACTAAGACCAAGCAAACTGAAGTGTACAGTTACCGAGATGTGACTGTATACCACGTAGATCTTACTGCGCTCGTGTGAACGTGACAGTCGTACAACAAGATATACCGCAGCGTATGGCCGAGTGAACAGATAATGTACAGTAGGGTGGTCCAAAATTAATGTTCTTTTTTCCAATATCTTTCCTAAAAAAAATCCTTATATTTAAAAAGATAATCAGCGCAGACGAACCATGTTTAGAGGTTGCAATCAAGTGTGACTATTATTAAATTTTTGTAAAAAAAGATCAATGTGTAGCTATGATTTCAGAACGTATCATTCAACTCTAGGTAATTTTTGGTCAGCAATTCCCCCAATTTCATTTCAGTAATAATCTGGACAAACCGAGAAGTACTCATATTTCATAACTATTACCATACGACTTTATATATTTTACATTTGGTTGAATTTTATTGCTTCGGTGAGTGATCGATGAGACCATATTAATACCGTGATTTCATTGCGTTTTTGGTGTGTTGTTGTGTCACGCAGATCCTGTCGAGAGGCAGTTGCAACAGCAGATATGGCCGAGTTTTTAATGAACGCTCCATTTCTTCTGCACTGGAACGGCAAACTTCTGCCAGACATAGTCAATGGGAAAGAGAAAGTTGATCGAATAGCCATCATAATATCCAGTTGGGGACATGAGAAGCTCCTTGGAGTTACTTTAATCCCTCCCGGGACCGCTCAAGCTCAAGCTGACGTGTGCATCAAGACGCTTAACGAATAGGGTCTGAAGAATCAGCTGCGTTGGATAGTTTTTGATGCACCGCATCAAACACTTGTCTAACAGTTTTTTGATACCACCGCGTCAAACACTTGTCTAACAGTTTTTTGATACCAACGCGTCAAACACTTGTCTAACAGTTTTTGATACCACCGCGTCAAACAGTTGTCTAACAGTTTTTGATACCACCGCGTCAAACAGTTGTCTAACAGGGGGTGCATGTGTGATTATCGCAAGATCTTTTGATTCAAATTGTTTATTTTGCAAAGTAGGTATATATAATACACGTTTCACAAGTCAAAATTTAATCTTGTAAAAATATATGTAATAAAATAATAAATGTACATGAACTAGATTAAAGGTTTATTTAATTTATGCACAAATATAGATTATACAAGGTGAAATCCAATTAACCACCCGAACCCATACCGGAGACCCGGCCAGGGACCAGGAACAAGGTTCAATGATCACCAACCGAGCCCCCAGCACGAATCCAGGCGGCCGACCAAATCCCATCCTATACACTACATACTAATAGGTTACGTAATATAAAAACATATCTACCACCGCCCATCATAGCGGCTGTTCTGGCCCAGATATTCCACTTTTTAACGTTTCAGGACTCAGTGTACATCACTTGATCAGTCAAAGTATGAATCCGCCCCAAACGATCTTCTCAACGGTGAAGTTAATAGACTGCGTGATGAAATTATTGATTTCTACATTACTGTTCTTGTTCTTGGTTTCTGAGAGATGATTACGCTGAGCTGCAATATCTATGCCGGGGGTTTTCCGAAAAACACATCGGCTTTAGAGCACCTGGAGCTCTTCATCACGCCAGATGGATGCCGAAGCCCATTTATTCTCTAAAATGTATATATTTAGAGATCAGATTCAACTTACCTTAAGTGAAAAGAAAGGCTTGCAAAGTATTTGTCAGTTCGTAGCACTCGTGTACACTAAGTATTGGCATAAAACTCCTTTTGCTCCAGAAGGTCCGCGGAATTATCAAAATTTTCTGATTGCGCTTTCCGAGTTTACGACTAACCAGTAGTCGATGTAGTTCTTAAGACTTTCAAGCGACATCTCTGGTACTTCACCGAAGAACTTGTTGGGCTAGCAATGTTCGACAATACCTCGACATAGAAACTAAACTAAAAATAAAAGAAAATTTGCTGCTACCGGCCAAAGCCAAGGGACTTAAACGGCTGGATGGAAAAATGTTTGTCCTTGTCACCAGCTTAGATTCCTATATGACAGAAAGAACCAAAAACATCTTTGATGTCCTTTTGGAAGACGGCAAGAGCTTCATGCTCAAAGACAATAGCCAGTGGCCAGAGGATACAACTTACGAACTCTTTCAGCAGAAAGCTACTGAAATTAAGGTTGTTAACGACTGCGCCGAAAGGGGAGTTGCCCTGATCCAGCACTACAATCAAACTTTGACAAAAGAGGAGTTGCCCTGACCCAGCAGTACAATCAAATTTTTACAAAAGAGGAGTTGCCCTGACCCAGCAGTACAATCAAAGTTTGACAAAAGGGGAGTTGCCCTGATCCAGCAGTACAATCAAAAATTGACAAAAGGGGAGTTTACCTGATCCAGCAGTACAATCAAAGTTTGACAAAAGGAGAGTTGCCCTGATCCAGCAGTACAATCAAAGTTTGACAAAAGGGGAGTTGCCCTGATCCAGCAGTACAATCAAAGTTTGACAAAAGGGGAGTTACCCTGATCCAGCACTACAATCAAACTTTGACAAAAGGGGAGTTTAACTGATCCAGCAGTACAATCAAAGTTTGACAAAAGGGGAGTTGCCCTGATCCAGCAGTACAATCAAAGTTTGACAAAAGGGGAGTTGCCCTGATCCAGCAGTTTGACAAAAGGAGAGTTTGACAAAAGGAGAGTTGCCCTGATCCAGCAGTACAATCAAAGTTTGACAAAAGGGGAGTTGCCCTGATCCAGCAGTACAATCAAAGTTTGACAAAAAGGGGAGTTACCCTGATCCAGCACTACAATCAAACTTTGACAAAAGGGGAGTTTAACTGATCCAGCAGTACAATCAAAGTTTGACAAAAGGGGAGTTGCCCTGATCCAGCAGTACAATCAAAGTTTGACAAAAGAGGAGCTGCCCTGATCCAGCAGTACAATCGAAGTTTGACAAAAGATGAGACCCAGAAGCAGTACTTTCTTCGCCTGGTGGAGCTTCATAGAAAGGCCTACCCTAACCCTTCTAAGAGAATCTTGTGTCTAATATAACAATTTACCATTTCCAAACAATGAACTTATTTTTCGTATATTGCTTTTATTTTGTGACAAATTCAAAGAGTCGCACATGGTTGCGACCTCTAAACATAGGCCGTTTGAACTGAAATTTTGTAGGAATTGTCTATTTAGGATATGGAACAAGAAGCGCCTTGAGGATCAACAAATTTGTAACTATCACTTTTTTAGACCACCCTAATGTACAGTCGACATAATAATTCGTTGGATGCAGCGCTAAATAATGCGAATGAACATTCGCGTCGCCGAACAATGTGGAAATTCTATTTTGTTCAAAGCATCCAATTATCATTAATTATGTGCTATAAAAGATGAAACTATTCAAAATCGATAATACAACACCTGCCTGAAATAATTTCACAATGAATTGCTCAGTACGTAATTTAATTAAATTAATATGATAGCCTTTAGTTATATTATAAAATAAATAAAAGCAAATGAACAACATGGTAGCATCTGCCGGCAGGCTGCTGTTGGGACCTCGCCCTTGACCCAACAGCGACAAGCTCCGCACAAGACCCTGTAAAGCTTCTCGTTTTACGACTGACATAAAATACTCCCAGCGAATTTAATGAGATTTTTAAGAAAGGTGTCAAGTTTAGATATTAAACCCAATTTAGTGATAGAACATATCCCTCCTGGTATAGCGCAAGAAAGCTTGCAGTTAAATTTTGCTATCTAATAAAATAAAATAGAATATACAGTTTGATAATGAACTCGTTCTATGTTCTAAATAAAAAATATACGTTTGGTTGCTTTTGTCTTGATTCATAATAAAAAATAAAGATATCGACCGTCAAAGTCGATCGCGGGTGTGAGGGTGTGTTGTGAGGGCGGGCGCCAAGGGCGTCGGGAGTGTTTTTTCATTGACGGCTGGGGTCCGAGGCTTGTTGCGGGGAAGACCCTACGGTCTGTCACATGTCGTGTCGCGTAGGTTAGCCATATATTCGTAATTTAGAAACTATTGCCAATAAAAAATATGAAAAAAAAAACAGCTTTTTTACGATTCTGTGTAATATTAGTGATTCTGATTTATACATTTCAATATAGCGGGGGTTCATTTTCAACCTGCGTATACTACAATAGAAAAAGGAATGCTTCGGTGGTTTGTACATGTAGAGAGGATGAATGGTGGCAGGTGGAAGATACTGCTCGACCAGGCCGCCTTATGTAGAAGGACGTATGCTGACCAAATTGCTGACATGATGGATGTGGAAGAGACAAAAGAGGTGTGTCAGAATCGTAGCAGATAGAAATCTGTAGGTAGTACAGATTTCTATCCGCTAGTAGAGACAGGCGTAAGTACATGTATGTATGTATTGTATGTGTGCAAAATATAATCTACATTTGATGTTAGTTCAATATACCGCGCAGTATCCAATAACCATAACTCAGCGGAACAATTTACAATTATGGTGTAGTGTGAACAGTCAGCAGCCACCTCTATCGATGTTGGAGTCTGATATATTGTCGATAGTTCAAGAAATAGCCACCGCCACGAGTAGAAGCATTATGCGCTGGGCAGATTGTCGATAGTTCAAGAGATAGCCACCGCCACGAGTAGAAGCATTATGCGCTGGGCAGATTGTCGATAGTTCAAGAGATAGCCACCGCCACGAGTAGAAGCATTATGCGCTGGGCAGATTGTCGATAGTTCAAGAGATAGCCACCGCCACGAGTAGAAGCATTATGCGCTGGGCAGATTGTCGATAGTTCAAGAGATAGCCACCGCCACGAGTAGAAGCATTATGCGCTGGGCAGATTGTCGATAGTTCAAGAGATAGCCACCGTCACGAGTAGAAGCATTATGCGCTGGGCAGATTGTCGATAGTTCAAGAGATAGCCACCGCCACGAGTAGAAGCATTATGCGCTGGGCAGATTGTCGATAGTTCAAGAGATAGCCACCGCCACGAGTAGAAGCATTATGCGCTGGGCAGATTGTCGATAGTTCAAGAGATAGCCACCGCCACGAGTAGAAGCATTATGCGCTGGGCAGATTGTCGATAGTTCAAGAGATAGCCACCGCCACGAGTAGAAGCATTATGCGCTGGGCAGATTGTCGATAGTTCAAGAGATAGCCACCGCCACGAGTAGAAGCATTATGCGCTGGGCAGATTGTCGATAGTTCAAGAGATAGCCACCGTCACGAGTAGAAGCATTATGCGCTGGGCAGATTGTCGATAGTTCAAGAGATAGCCACCGCCACGAGTAGAAGCATTATGCGCTGGGCAGATTGTCGATAGTTCAAGAGATAGCCACCGCCACGAGTAGAAGCATTATGCGCTGGGCAGATTGTCGATAGTTCAAGAGATAGCCACCGCCACGAGTAGAAGCATTATGCGCTGGGCAGATTGTCGATAGTTCAAGAGATAGCCACCGCCACGAGTAGAAGCATTATGCGCTGGGCAGATTGTCGATAGTTCAAGAGATAGCCACCGTCACGAGTAGAAGCATTATGCGCTGGGCAGATTGTCGATAGTTCAAGAGATAGCCACCGCCACGAGTAGAAGCATTATGCGCTGGGCAGATTGTCGATAGTTCAAGAGATAGCCACCGCCACGAGTAGAAGCATTATGCGCTGGGCAGATTGTCGATAGTTCAAGAGATAGCCACCGCCACGAGTAGAAGCATTATGCGCTGGGCAGATTGTCGATAGTTCAAGAGATAGCCACCGCCACGAGTAGAAGCATTATGCGCTGGGCAGATTGTCGATAGTTCAAGAGATAGCCACCGCCACGAGTAGAAGCATTATGCGCTGGGCAGATTGTCGATAGTTCAAGAGATAGCCACCGCCACGAGTAGAAGCATTATGCGCTGGGCAGATTGTCGATAGTTCAAGAGATAGCCACCGCCACGAGTAGAAGCATTATGCGCTGGGCAGATTGTCGATAGTTCAAGAAATAGCCACCGCCACGAGTAGAAGCATTATGCGCTGGGCAGATTGTCGATAGTTCAAGAAATAGCCACCGCCACGAGTAGAAGCATTATGCGTTGGGCAGATTGTCGATAGTTCAAGAAATAGCCACCGCCACGAGTAGAAGCATTATGCGCTGGGCAGATTGTCGATAGTTCAAGAAATAGCCACCGCCACGAGTAGAAGCATTATGCGCTGGGCAGATTGTCGATAGTTCAAGAAATAGCCACCGCCACGAGTAGAAGCATTATGCGTTGGGCAGATTGTCGATAGTTCAAGAAATAGCCACCGCCACGAGTAGAAGCATTATGCGCTGGGCAGATTGTTGGTAGTTCAAGAAATAGCCACCGCCACGAGTAGAAGCATTATGCGTTGGGCAGATTGTTGGTAGTTCAAGAAATAGCCACCGCCACGAGTAGAAGCATTATGCGTTGGGCAGATTGTTGGTAGTTCAAGAAATAGCCACCGCCACGAGTAGAAGCATTATGCGCTGGGCAGATTGTTGGTAGTTCAAGAAATAGCCACCGCCACGAGTAGAAGCATTATGCGTTGGGCAGATTGTTGGTAGTTCAAGAAATAGCCACCGCCACGAGTAGAAGCATTATGCGCTGGGCAGATTGTTGGTAGTTCAAGAAATAGCCACCGCCACGAGTAGAAGCATTATGCGTTGGGCAGATTGTTGGTAGTTCAAGAAATAGCCACCGCCACGAGTAGAAGCATTATGCGCTGGGCAGATTGTTGGTAGTTCAAGAAATAGCCACCGCCACGAGTAGAAGCATTATGCGTTGGGCAGATTGTTGGTAGTTCAAGAAATAGCCACCGCCACGAGTAGAAGCATTATGCGCTGGGCAGATTGTTGGTAGTTCAAGAAATAGCCACCGCCACGAGTAGAAGCATTATGCGTTGGGCAGATTGTTGGTAGTTCAAGAAATAGCCACCGCCACGAGTAGAAGCATTATGCGCTGGGCAGATTGTTGGTAGTTCAAGAAATAGCCACCGCCACGAGTAGAAGCATTATGCGTTGGGCAGATTGTTGGTAGTTCAAGAAATAGCCACCGCCACGAGTAGAAGCATTATGCGCTGGGCAGATTGTTGGTAGTTCAAGAAATAGCCGTACCGCGGTGTACGAGTAAGAGCGTTATGCGCTATCTGTTGCGGTAAAAAAATTAAGTGCGAGTCGGACTCGCGCACATAGGGTTCCGTAACACCACACAATATGGGTACGGAACCTTATTGCAGTTTGAGGACCAAATTAACTTGACACTTACGATCTATTCAACTCTATGTAACTTCCTTAATAATTAAATTACTTCTTCGGGGTCACTTATCACTTTTTTCATTATTTTGATGAAATAAGCATTAATTTACCATGAACAAATATTAACAACAACTAATAAACGATTAAAATACGTAATATTATCTAATAAGAAATCAAATTATCCTTCTATAATGCGCATACCAATTCAATGTAATTAAATCAAATTATTTTCATATACATAATAACTTCTCAGTCAAGGCACTTTTATTGTCAAGTACTAAATACGAAAAATTATTCCTTGAAGTTGATCACGGAAGTGACGTACAAGTGTTAATTGAGTCCCCTATACGAGGCGCAAACAAAGTGACGTACAAGTGTTAATTGAGTCCCCTATACGAGGCGCAAACAAAGTGACGTACAAGTGTTAATTGAGCCCCCTATACGAGGCGCAAACAAAGTGACGTACAAGTGTGAATTGAGCCCCCTATACGAGGCGCAAACAAAGTGACGTACAAGTGTTAATTGAGCCCCCTATACGAGGCGCAAACAAAGTGACGTACAAGTGTTAATTGAGCCCCCTATACGAGGCGCAAACAAAGTGACGTACAAGTGTTAATTGAGCCCCCTATACGAGGCGCAAACAAAGTGACGTAAAGTGTGAACTAAGGTTCCGTAGTTGCCCTGCACAATATGCGGACTTCTTCTCAAAGTACATTTTATATGTTTGTCGACTAATACAGATCGCGCCAAACTTCTAGTCCCCTCGGAAGTTGCTCTTATCAAGAACGGCCCATACATTTTGTTCCTGCTGATGCGAATCGCCCCGTGTTTAGAGGGGACTAAAAGTTTGGCGCGATCTGAACTCGTTAACTTGTAAAGCCTACTTAGCTGTGATAGTTTCCCTTTTATGTATACTACCGCAGTGATTTTTTTTACGTCTCCAAATACAACCGTTTCGCTGGCAGGGGGGGGGACATTTGACTCTACCAAAAATTAACACTTTTACGCTTAATATTTCGCAAACGGAACCCTGGATCGAAAAATGGTCTTCTCACACCTCCAATATTTTTAAATTAACTATCCAACGACATCCCACACTGGGGGATAGACGAGAAAAAAAAAATCATCCCCACTTTACGTGTAGGGGAGGTACCCTAAAAAAAATCTTGTTCAAAATTTTACTGTACCACTTTATCGGCGTGATAAATATGTATACCCATTCCAAATTACAGCTTTCTAGTACTAACAGTATCTAAGCTAAGCCGCGGACAGACAGACAAACAGACGGATATGGCGAAACTATAAGGGTTCCTTGTTGTTGACTACGGAACCCTAAAAATTAACTCTATATTTTGCCTTTCGGTTTTGGTATATATAAAACATTATATAGTTTTGTTATTATAAAACAAAATAATATAAAACATATAAAATATGAGTCACCACACGCAGCCCAAGATGGTATAAATTTTTTTGTTTTAAAACATAAAAAAGAATAAAACATACCTATGTATTAACTTAGATTAATTAATTTACTTATGAAGTAGATTCTAGTAGCACAGCAAACAAACCCCTAAGGGTTTAAGTGGTGTATACTTGAAATCTGCTTGCGCAATTGTATGTGTGTAAATAAATAATTTATTATTATTTTAATTATACAGGATTATTTTTGGACCCCTAGCCAAATTTTTTTACGTCATGGTATTGCAGGAGTACTATGAAATTTTTTTATACATTTTTTTCGTCAACTTTTCCTAACACAAATTTAAATTATTGTTCACCGCGCGTACCGCCCCGCCAACCCCCCACTACCCTCCTGACCGCCCGCCGCGCCGCCGCGTTGATCGCAAGGGTGACGAAACGCGCCTAGAAATTTAGGATTTACAAAGTGGCGTAAAATATAATGTAATGTTCATATAGCTATTTCTGAAATTTCTCTAATAATAAATCTTCTCTAATCTATATCTATGATCTGTGACGTGTGACCATGTGGACGAAATCGTCAATCGTAAATCTTTTGAAAAGATGACAGAGTATACTGATTTCGATGAGATCTTACTTACGAACTTGGAAAATAAAGAAATATTTACTTTATGTAAGAAGTGATAACAGCCATGGAGGTTACAATAATAATTTCCTGTTTCCCACAATTTGTCGGAAGGTGGTATATTTCTCGCGGGAAACTTTCCGGAAATGAAATAAATTCACGTTCCATCCGGACAAGCTACCTGAGCTCTAAAACGTCGCTTTATTTCCTTCCGACGATAATAGATGATGACACGGCGGCAGCGTAGCGCTCTTGGTTATGCGACACTTGCGGCACGGTCACTTGTCTACGTTATACGACACTTGCGGCACGGTCACTTGTCTACGTTATACGACACTTGCGGCACGGTCACTTGTCTACGTTATACGACACTTGCGGCACGGTCACTTGTCTACGTTATACGACACTTGCGGCACGGTCACTTGTCTACGTTATACGACACTTGCGGCACGGTCACTTGTCTACGTTATACGACACTTGCGGCACGGTCACTTGTCTACGTTATACGACACTTGCGGCACGGTCACTTGTCTACGTTATACGACACTTGCGGCACGGTCACTTGTCTACGTTATACGACACTTGCGGCACGGTCACTTGTCTACGTTATGCGACACTTGCGGCACAGTCACTTGTCTACGTTATGCGACACTTGCGGCACAGTCACTTGTCTACGTTATGCGACACTTGCGGCACGGTCACTTGTCTACGTTATACGACACTTGCGGCACAGTCGCTTGTCTAAGTTATACGACACTTGCGGCACAGTCACTTGTCTACGTTATGCGACACTTGCGGCACAGTCACTTGTCTACGTTATGCGAGACTTGCAGCACAGTCGCTTGTCTACGTTATACGACACTTGCGGCACAGTCACTTGTCTACGTTATGCGACACTTGCGGCACAGTCGCTTGTCTACGTTATACGACACTTGCGGCACAGTCACTTGTCTACGTTATGCGACACTTGCGGCACAGTCGCTTGTCTACGTTATACGACACTTGCGGTACGGTCACTTGTCTACGTTATACGACACTTGCGGCACGGTCACTTGTCTACGTTATACGACACTTGCGGCACAGTCGCTTGTCTAGGTTATACGACACTTGCGGCACGGTCACTTGTCTACGTTATACGACACTTGCGGCACGGTCACTTGTCTACGTTATACGACACTTGCGGCACAGTCACTTGTCTACGTTATGCGACACTTGCGGCACGGTCACTTGTCTACGTTATACGACACTTGCGGCACGGTCACTTGTCTACGTTATACGACACTTGCGGCACGGTCACTTGTCTACGTTATGCGACACTTGCGGCACGGTCACTTGTCTACGTTATACGACACTTGCGGCACGGTCACTTGTCTACGTTATACGACACTTGCGGCACGGTCACTTGTCTAAGTTTTATTAATTATTTTGGGTTTTCCGCTTTTGCGCGTGACAAATGTCCTTTATAGCTTTCCACAACTTTTCATTTCATTTTTGTTTTGATCTTTGTGGAGTATATTGTTGCAGAAGTTACAGTTACGTATATGGGTGGTTTGCACGTCATTAATTTTTTGGGTATTTGCGAGCTCTTGCATGAAGAAAATCCCTGTTTCATTCGGCATTTGATTAATCCGGAGTAATCCAGAGTTAAAAGTTAAATTTAGATTTGGAGACCTCTTTCGTATGTTTTTCTATAATTGATGAAAAAGAGTTCATAAAATATTCTGCGGCTTTGTCAGCGGATTGTTCCTTTGTAACAAAACAAGTTTGTAACAAAACAAGTTTGTAACAAAACAAGTTTGTAACAAAACAAGTTTGTAACAAAACAAGTTTGTAACAAAACAAGTTTGTAACAAAACAAGTTTGTAACAAAACAAGTTTGTAACAAAGGAACAATCGCTCTCTTTAACTTCTTTCACAACTGCCTCATCATCAACTTTGTGAATTATGCGTTTTTTTGGTTTGTCTATTTTTTATTTTTCTATTGTTGACTTCATACCCATAACATACCCATCTTACCCATTTCTATCATAGTTTGAAATTTTTACATGTCGGTACATGTTCAGCGGGTCTACCGCGTATTTCTCAATTTCATCAACGTCAACTTGAGATTGAAATTTGTCGTGCGTGCGACGACGCCCGCCTAACATGCCATCTCTTTTGCACGCGTTGAATTTCGCATGCATTTGCTTAAAGTTCATACAAATGAGAATTACGCGGTAGAGCCCCAGGTCCCTTTAAGCAAAATGAAAAAACGAAACTCTTTTAGGATTATATAGATATATATAGAGCTGTAAAAACATACTTTTGACGTTTTATAACGTCAAAAGTATGTATAATTATATTTGATAAAGTCAAAAACAAACCTAGAAATGCTATAACATCAGGAAGAAAAAAAATACCTTATGAGCAATTTTTTGTAACTAGGTTAGTTCGACACCACACCCTGAAAAAAAAAGTACTATGTTAGTTTAGCAAATTGTCTAAAATAACGGCTCATCAAATCTTGTTTTTAAAATGAACTGACAATTTCTGTGTATTACTTTTGAAAAAAAAGTTATTGCTATTTTACTACCAAAGGAGCTGGATATTTTTTTCAATAACCAGAATTTAGAATAAAAGACTGGCGGGCAGTTAAGCTATTTGACGTTCATTAGAAATGCCAGTTGACACGCGTTAGAGTGAGATAAATAGTGACGCTATTTAAAATGAGTTGGAATGAGATAGTAACGCAGTTAAACGTAGTTAAATGAGAGAGATAGCGACATAATTGAGATAGGCTACAGTGAGATAGATAGTGACGTGGTGCATTCCTTCTGAAAGTATTTGTTAGTTTCCACTTTTTTTAATAACAACTTTAGTAACAATTTTTTGTAAAGAAATAATTGGTCCAATTCATTTCAAATAGCGTCACTATTTATCTCACTCTAACGCGTGTTAAAAGGCATTTCTAATGCACGTCAAGTAGTTTTACTGCCCGCCACTCTTTCATTCTAAATTCTAATTATTTAAAAAAATACACAGCTCCTTTGGTAGTAAAATAGCAATAGCTTTTTTTTCAAAAGTAATACACAGAAATTGCCAGATCATTTGAAAAACAATATTTGATGAGCCGTTATTTAAGACAATTTGCAAAACTAACATAGTACATTTTTTTTCAGGGTGTGGTGTCGAACTAACCTTATTACAAAAAATTGCTCATAAATTGGGTTTTTATTTCTTTTCCTGATGTTACAGCATTTCAAGGTTTATTTTCGACTTTATCAATAGCAGGACTATTCAGAGTTGCGCAACAACAATTTTATCCTTAGAATTTAAAACTGGTTAGCTTTGACTCTCAAAAATCTATTCGAATTTATAAAAATACCATTAACTCGAGGACTATCTACTTTTTGCTGAGGGCATAATTTGATATTCTGGTCAGGCATGAGCTGGCCTACCAGCCTTCCAAGGGAAAGCGTTGACTTTTGGGACACCTGTTTACCCTTGGGATAAATCGCCGAGTGTTTAAAATATAGAAGTTTATTTGTATCATAGTATGAAATGTTCAGGTCCCTTTACGCAAAATGAAAAAACAAAACTCTTTTAGGATTAATTTGTTGTCCCTATGTTTGTCTGTTTGTCCGTTTGTCTAGGCAATTTTTCTGGGTAAAATCAATAAATGCCAATATTTACAGCCCTGTAAAACATACTTATAACGTTTTTATGGCCTTTTATTTAACTTTTTCATACAAATTTTTTCCTTATGAAAATACTTGACATAATATTTTGCATTTGAAAGAAAGCACAGAAAGGAACAGTAGAACAAATAATGTAAAAAATATAAAACCATATCGTTCTATTCTAAAGGGATTAAGGGCCTTACTATTGCCAAATGGGTACTTTTTAAAGCCTACTCCTCGTTTATGGCCAAACCAAAAATAATGAAAAAATGTATTATGAATAATCAACTCTTAGACAACATATGCAACATTTTTCTTTTTCATACCACCAAAACTTCTACATGATTTTTTTTTTTTACAGCGTGGTGTTTTTTGACCTCAAATTCCCTACTGCTTCTGAGTGGCTTGGCCGATTGAATTCATCTATGCTTTGATAAATAGATTAACTTTATAGCTATAAACATAACATAAGATTATTCAATCGAGTAATCACGTCCAAGTGAAAAGTATAATTTTCTCCTATTTCGCCCTCTCAAGGACGCAGCGAGCGTCGTAACAGCCACTATGCATTGCGCGCTGATATAAACGTTATTTCAATGTCGTTTCCGTTGATATTTGTAGTGACAAATATCGAGCTGCTAATTTGGCGATGGTAATCGCCTTAATAATCTAATGTTTGTTCAATGTGGCGATAGATTTGTTTATTTTTTTTTCTTTGTTACTTAGATAACAAATATTTTCATACAAGGTTTTTCTAAAGGGTTATTTCTCCGAATTTGTAACAAAATATTAAGAAATAATTATTACGGTAAAGTACAACTTTTAGCTAAGTCAATTTATTGTTAAAAGTTTGCTATATGCATAAACATATTTTAATGATGTTATGGTAGCTTCAAAATAATTGGGTTTTCCATAAGCGTGATATCAGATTATTTAAGGAATTTACGGCTGGTATTACGATTACGGAAAAGCAAATTATTTTATTACTATTATAATATCATTAAAAATATGTTTATGCATACAGCAGACTTTTAACTATAAGTTTTCTTAGCTAAAAATTGTATTTTTACTAATTGTAATTGTATTTCTCATCAAGAAGTGCAAGATGGCAAGATATTCAAAATAAGTAAATTGAATTTGTGAAATGGTTTCAGGTTAAAAACAGTTTTCCATCAAACGGTAACTGTTTATACATAGCAAAGTGTGTAAACTTAGTCATCTTAACATGAACGACGCCTGTATTTCTCTCTTTTTTATTTCCAGTATAGATAAAAATATACAAACTTGTTAAACTTTGCGTAAAAAAGAGGCAATATTGACGATATCCTGACAGCTATTATGATGAAGTTTTATCAGATTTTGCTTTTTGGGCTTTATAGAGACGTAGTTAGATGTCACTAGAATACACTCATGAAAAAAGATATGAAGAAAATAAGCTGTAGACTTCACATTCGGTTTATACCTTTTGTATGAATTTTAATAAAAATCTAGGGGTAAAGGGACCTCTTAAGGAAAACCTTGTATTAAACAATTTGTTATTTTAGTAAAAAATAATTAAAGGAAAAAAATAAACAAAGCTATCGCCACATTGAACAGTAGATAATTAATCCCTTTAGATTAGAACAACATAGTTTTCATATTTTTTACATTATTTGTTCAACAATTCCTTTCTGTGTTGACTTTTAAATGCAAACTATTATCTCAAGTGTTCATCCCTATTATTTCCATAGTGAGAAAATTTTTATGAAAAACGTTAAATAAAAGGCCATAAAAACATCAAAAGTATGTTTTTACAGCTCTATAGAGGGCTGTTAATATTGGTGTTTATTAATTTTACACAGAAAAAATTGTCTAGACAAACGGACAGACAGACAAATAGAGGGATAACAAATTAATCCTAAAAGAGTTTCGTTTTTATTTTACGTAACGGGACCTGAACATGAGTACCAACAGGATTACCTACGATCTAATAATTTAGCCATGCACTGTAAATATTTCAAAATAAATTTCTATATTTTAAATACTTGGCGATTTATCCCAAGTAAGTGTACCTATATAATTTTCAAAAAACTTCACTTATTGGACCTGAAATGGTGAGCCAATACTAGAGGGCAATTTCACGAAAAGGTCATTGACCTTTGTTACAGATCTCAGTAAGTATAAGTAAATCAATTTGGGTTTCAATAACGATCAAAAATTATTCTTTTAGAGTAACATATATTATTTTCCCGCATAAAAGTATGAATTAAACCCAAAGGTTGGCTGGAAGAAATCGCTTTAAGTGATAAGTCCGCCCTTGTACAACATTGTGTGTTCAAAACTCTGTACTCAATTTTTTATTTGACCTTGTACAATAAAGTGTGTATTCATTCATTCATTCAATTAATTCCAAATTCATACAGTTTTGTTGTTATGGCTATGGCACGATGTAGCTAAGTCACTCACACGCATATTTTGGTGAGTTTTTAACGGCAGGAATATGATGCTTCTCGAAATATTACTTTATAAAATTAATTTCAATGTCTTTTGAAGTAGTTTTGGGAGATATTTATAGCTTGCAAAAAAAGGCA
Source organism: Ypsolopha sequella (assembly GCA_934047225.1). Lineage (NCBI taxonomy): Eukaryota > Metazoa > Arthropoda > Insecta > Lepidoptera > Ypsolophidae > Ypsolopha > Ypsolopha sequella. Next base: position 306,889 of record OW204002.1, on the reverse strand, counting down.
CAAGTTTCACATCTTACGGGCACCAACGCTAGGCGTAGACTGACAATATCTTGCTGCCGCCGACTGCATCAGTGGATTTACATATTTTTGGAAAAAGAGGGCGCTCCTCTTGACTCGAATAACGCGGTATTTGCAAATTGAATAGATATCATTCACACTAATTTTATTAAAAAAAACCAACAAAATCGCGAAAGCGATACCTGAAACAAAATCTATAAGAAGTATAAAATAGAGGGTTACAAATAAATTCATTGACAGTACAAATATGAATTGATTAACGTGGTTTGTGGAAAATGAATACCTTAAAGTTCAATCAAAAATATATATTTTTTTCATAGCTATACGTAACCTAATTATTGCAACAAAATCATCCGAAAGCTGACATTTTATTTCTGTTTGTATTTTTGTTCCCCTTAACGTGGTGAGACAACAAGAGTCTACTCAACTAATATTAGTACTAATATTAGGACTTCCGCAAAGTAACGCCTTTTTCAATAAATTTTGTTTAATTTACTGACGTCAGAAAAATGTTAACGTGGTATTCTTACTTCTGAAAATAAAGTTGATTTTTTCATTATTATCTATTTCATTTCGTGATGGAAAAAAAACGCAGGAACAAATAAAGGCTATCGTATCTCGAAAAACCCAAGTTATGATATGAGTGAGCCACAGCCCTGACGCTTCGGTGGCGCGTAGGTATTTAACTCGGGAATTCGGCCCACAGTAATTACTGCTTTTGGTTATAGTGTTGCGATGGTATTTGCGTTCGGACCACGGCGTAGCGGGGCTACTACGACGTAGCGGGGCTACGACGACGTAGCGGGGCTACGACGACGTAGCAGGGCTACTACGACGTAGCGGGGCTACTACGACGTAGCGGGGCTACGACGACGATACCTCTATCTGACAGACTTTTAGAGAAATTGAAAAAAGGTACTAAGGTAAAGGTACTAATTTTCTTTAAAGTTCAAATGGAGAAAAATAAAATAATTAAAAGTAGCAAGTGAATTAACAAAATGGTGCACCAGGTGTGCTTGCACTTTGCAGAATTGAACATCAGGAAATTCCGCTAGTCGCGTCTCGTGCAGTGCTGCGTGACTTTTAGTACATGGAGATAACGACTAGTTTGAGTTGACAAAAATGTAACTAGGTGTATTTTTCAGATGTTTCGCTAAAAGAGAGAATTTTAATTCGTTGCAGCTGGCTCGAGGACTTGTATTTATCACCGTTTGGTACATTAGTAGATTAAACTAAACATTCGTTACTAGTCATACTGAGTGGGTAGTTGCTTACTCGTGGTAATGATCAATGATATAAAGGCCATTCTTCCTGCCTTCTGTACGCAGATGACCTCAAATTGATAGTCAACGTAAATCAGATGGCTAACTGTGGCCTGTTGCAGAAGGATTTGGATAATGTTTACCAATGAAGTGTACAGAACAAACTGCACTTTAACGCTAGCAAATGCTGTTATGTGTCTTTCACGAGAGCGACCCAGACTTACACGCTAGTGTCTGAAGCTATTGCTCGTGTGAATTGTGTTAAATACCTTGGTGTCACATTGACAAGCGTCTTACATAACTTCTCTCCACAGCTCTTGTCAGAAGCAATATCGAAACCGGAGCCATTGTCTGGAGTCCTCATGAATCAACATATGCGCTTTTGCTCGAGAAAGTGCAGAAAGCGTTCCTCCGTTTGCTGTACAAAAAGAAATATGGGTACTATCCCTTAATGTAACCGACGAAGTATCTTCTTGGTATGCTGGGATTTAACTCGTTGGATTAACATTATTTAACAGCCTGTCGCATATTGCGCGGTGAATCAGACTGTCCACAACTCACTCGACAGATACCTCAGAGCTCGCAAGCATGTTCTGTTGTCAGTACCTACGGCGCGCATTGTTGCTCGCAGCAAGTCTCCGCTTGTGCGCGCGCGAACTTCACTCAATGCACTGTTGGCGTCAGTACCAGAATGTGACTTATTTGCTGACAGATTGATGAATGTTTGGCGTTTTGCTTGCGGGATGACTGGAAGGGTTTGTTTTGATAAAATTAATATTGTTTTGTTGTTTTAATTTATTTTATAAATCGTTTTGTAATTATCGTGTTCACTGTAGCTGTCTAGTATTGTTAGTAGATTAACTTATTTTAATAATATTATATTGTATAACGCATTAGTTTTTAAACTGTCATGTTATACTTTTGAAATAAATAAATTACTTTAGTTTGAGACATTTGTTACTACTCAAAATTTTATCTTATGAAAATATATTCAATAAAATAATAAACGTACATGAACTAAATGAAAAGTTTATTTAATTTATGCAGTAATATAAATACCATTCAAATTAAGAGAAAAAAATCTATTATTATGCAAGGTGAAATCTAATCAACTGCCCGAACCCATACCGGAGACCCGGCCAGCAACCAAGAACAAGGCTCAATGATCCCTTTTTTGAAATTATAAAAAATAGAAAATAAATTCTGCTCCCATTCACACTGGACTAGTTCCTATCAGTCAATGGTATAGAACAACTTTTACTGTGGAGCCAACCCTGAAATCTCGAAAGAAAAATCTACCCTTCCATACATTTCAGCCGAGTGGTATTGCATTTTTCTATGGAACAGTTATTTTTTTTTCGAGATACGGGGTTGTCTCCATAGTAAAAGTTGTTCTATACCATTGACTGAATAAGCTCTTCATATATGATTACGCCTTTCTGTTACACTTAGCAACTTACTAACTTACAACTAAGCAAGATCACGTCTTTTTTTTAGCATATTTCATTCAAATTCAAATAGTTTATTTTGAAAAGTAGGTATATAATATGATGCAATTTTTACACTGCAATGAAGTAGTCCCCACACAAGCGGCGGGTCTTCGGCCACACACCCCCGACAGGACCCCGACAGCCGCGTGGTGGGGACGACCCCTTATCAACGACTCAACAAGTGCAGAGGTCACGGCCGGGAGTTCCGTGTTTATCTCCATCCGTGACAGATCGACAAAAGTGAAAGTGACCGGTCCCGAGCTCGTGACTCTCTCCCGTTGAGATCCCTGAATGCGCCCCCGCCCTTGGATTACAGTGGTAGCAGTTAGACGTGGATTGCAGTGACATTTGTGACACCTGGATTGTAGTGCCGTCGGGATAGACCACAGCTAGGAGCAAAGAGCTCTTTAATCGCGACCGCGCTCCCTTACGTCTTACTGTCCAGCCGATTAGCCTGCATTCCGGCCCGCAACTTGAAGTCCCCAGGCGCTCCATAGGGCGTTGGTCATAAAAAGGATGGAAGACCTGCGCACGTCCAGCCCTCTGTAGGGGCGACGGGAAACTCTCGAGGCACGAGGCCCAGCCTCTGGCGCGGGCGGCGGCTGGACAGACTTGTTTCCGAATAATCGCATCTGAATCTCTCCACCTCGGGTTATTCGAATGTGGAGGACCGCGAACTCGCGTAGTGAAATGCATCTCCGTGAAACCGTGTACTTATGTAAACGGCAAGAACGGCTTGTGATTAAGATAAGAAACCCTTTGAAGAACGAAAGAATAAACATAGTTACAGTTTGTGTTACCGTGCCTTGGTGTTTTAATCATATACAACCCGTCCCAAGAGCGTGTATGATACTCGTATATACCTATCCAGTATATCATCACAACACGTCAAATTTAATGCAATAAAAAATATATGTAATAAAATAATAAATGTACATGGACTAGATTAAAGGTTAATTTAGTTTATGTAGCAATATATATACGATTAAAATGGTAGGTAAAATATATATTATACAAGGTGAAATCCAATCAACCGCCCAAACCCATACCGGAGACCCGGCCAGGGACCAGGAACAAGGTTCAATGATCACCAACCGAGCCCCCAGCACGAATCCAGCACATCCTATATACTACATACTAATAGCTTACATATATAAATACATGCCTACCCCCGCCCATTCGATTAGTCTTGCTAAGAAGAAGGGCAGAAAACTTAGCATGATCATGTCTTTTTTTTTTTACGTAAAACTTATACTATACAAATGAATTATATCTACTTTAACTAAGGGATAAGAAAATACAAGACAGCAGGAATTCAAGTAAATGAAAAAAAGAAAAACATTTAAATCTTTGTCTACTTCTCTTATATAGTCTATTTCCTTTTACAGTACTTTTTTTTTACGAAGAAAAACAAAGCGATCTTTCAAGTAAGAAGGAGTGAAAGGGTTGAACAAAACAGAGTAAAGAAGAAAGAGAATATGATAATTCCGACGAAGATGGATAAGGAGCCACTCAAGGTGAGAACGATATCGTGAGACACGGTCATATTTGCGTAATCCAAATGTAAACCTAATAGAAAAAAATTAAAGACGCTCAAGTTTATTAAGTTGTTCCTCAGTAAGATCAAGATAACAACAGTCAGCATAATCTAAAATAGGTAGGAGGAGAGATTGTGCAAGCGCAACCTTGGTAGCAGTTGGTAGGAAGTTTCGGAGTCTTTTTAAAGAGAATGCGGAGGCAAACATTTTTCGGCTAACCTCATCAAGTTGTGGATCCCAAGAAAGACACCCATCAATAATGATTCCAAGGTTTTGGAATTATTAATTATTATATAAACGCCACCCGATTTAATTAAAAAGGTAATTGAAGCAACGAACGATTTGTTATCAGAAAAGTCGAGAGGAATTTATAAAAAAGCCTACCGGAAATTCATGGATTGGAAGACAATTAAAAACACAATGTCATCTTTTGAAAATGTGTTATATAGTCGCATTGTGTCCAACTGACGTTCGCTTCGTTTCAGACACAAGCACTTCTATTCCGATGGCCCTCATTATTTTACAGTTGCACAAATTACCATTAAATAGTAAAAGAGCTGTCTCAAATATTACATATACTAGATGTGCCCACGGCTCTGTCCGCGTTGAAAATATAATCATTATTATTTAAAAAAAAACTTGAAACACTTGAATCATAGAGAGGAGATGTTTGCGAGTGACGTTGGATGTAGGAGATAATCTCTGGAATTAATTAGTTAATATAAAATAAAAAAAAATATTGATGTTCAATTTGCGTTTAAAGTTGCGTTGTATGATGTCACGTTTTTGCAAACCCAAAACAGTGTGAACGGCCGTTTAGACATGCCACACGATGTTTCGGAAATGTTGAACACGTTGAACATTTCATAATTTTATTCTTTAATTACCTATTAAGCGATCACGTATCCGAACCCATATTGTTTATACCATTCATCATTGTCACAATTCAAGGAATCGAATTGCATATATTTTTTTAGCGTTTTTCGCGTTCTTGTGAGTGATACGTTCTTGTGAGTGATACGCGCACACGAAGTGTGTAAAGCGCCATCTCACTCTTTCCCGTGAATTTAATCCCTTCCTAGCTTTTTAAATTTATAAAGGTCTTACCAATCAAAGTGAAAAAAAATCAAGGGGTGATTCAGTATTCATTATGGATCACACACCGAAAAAAATATATTTTATTTTCGCCAACTTTTTTCATTTTTTTATAGAATTCGACTCAACTGAGTGAACCACTTTGTACTGGAAACTGAAAAATAAATTTAAGCAAAAAGTTTTATTTCTACTGCAATGTGCTCAGTCAACGATACATAATCTACCCTACAAGTATTATTGTAGGACCTTATATGCATATATTTATTTATATATTTATTTAACATAAAACAATAAATATAACATTAGATCGACTGAGTCACGTATTAATATTAAGTACCTATAAAGCTGTATATTGTAAGTACCATAACCTAAGTAGATACATTAGCTGAAGCAACACACGAGGGAGGCCGATAGAGATAGATATAAGATTAATTTTATCCCCGTCATACCAAGTTTAAAGGATTTCAGCAAAAAAGTTTATATTTTATTTTTATATCTCCCGAGGCGCTCTTAAGCTAATTTAAATAAAAGTTACAAAAGAGAATGTTAACGTTTTTCCGCATTCTTTGTAAAAACTCAGAGAGGAAGCATTCAGCAGTTGTTTATAAAATAATTTGTGATTTGTTTGTAATCTACTGTAGTTACAGCTTCACTAGATTCCCCCGTGGCTTCGTTCGCGTCAGTGTTGCCGTTAGGACAATCTAGTTTGTGGCTACTTAATATTAAAAAAGGCCAGTTAAAAAAAAATCGCTTTCGAAATGTGGGTAAAAGTGGCTAAATATCATAGTATTTTTGGCTTATTTTAATATCCTATAACTATTGATAATATAATATTATTATTATACATAATTATACATAAGTGGGTTTAATTTAAAAAGTATGTATCGAATGTAAGTTAAAAAAATATTTATTGATAATTAATTGTTATCATTTCATACCGTAAGTACCGTAACACAAACCAGTAAGTACTTCACCCTGGAGAGCTATTTGAAGTACCGTAACACAAACCAGTAAGTACTTCACCCTGGAGAGCTATTTCAAGTACCGTAACACAAACCAGTAAGTACTTCACCCTGGAGAGCTATTTCAAGTACCGTAACACAAACCAGTAAGTACTTCACCCTGGAGAGCTATTTCAAGTACCGTAACACAAACCAGTAAGTACTTCACCCTGGAGAGCTATTTGAAGTACCGCAACACAAACCAGTAAGTACTTCACCCTGGAGAGCTATTTCAAGTACCGTAACACAAACCAGTAAGTACTTCACCCTGGAGAGCTATTTGAAGTACCGTAACACAAACCAGTAAGTACTTCACCCTGGAGAGCTATTTCAAGTACCGTAACACAAACCAGTAAGTACTTCACCCTGGAGAGCTATTTCAAGTACCGTAACACAAACCAGTAAGTACTTCACCCTGGAGAGCTATTTCAAGTACCGTAACACAAACCAGTAAGTACTTCACCCTGAAGAGCTATTTCAAGTACCGTAACACAAACCAGTAAGTACTTCACCCTGGAGAGCTATTTGAAGTACCGTAACACAAACCAGTAAGTACTTCACCCTGGAGAGCTATTTCAAGTACCGTAACACAAACCAGTAAGTACTTCACCCTGGAGAGCTATTTCAAGTACCGTAACACAAACCAGTAAGTACTTCACCCTGGAGAGCTATTTCAAGTACCGTAACACAAACCAGTAAGTACTTCACCCTGGAGAGCTATTTCAAGTACCGTAACACAAACCAGTAACTACTTCACCCTGGAGAGCTATTTCAAGTACCGTAACACAAACCAGTAAGTACTTCACCCTGGAGAGCTATTTGAAGTACCGTAACACAAACCAGTAAGTACTTCACCCTGGAGAGCTATTTGAAGTACCGTAACACAAACCAGTAAGTACTTCACCCTGGAGAGCTATTTGAAGTACCGTAACACAAACCAGTAAGTACTTCACCCTGGAGAGCTATTTGAAGTACCGTAACACAAACCAGTAAGTACTTCACCCTGGAGAGCTATTTGAAGTACCGTAACACAAACCAGTAAGTACTTCACCCTGGAGAGCTATTTGAAGTAGCGTAACACAAACCAGTAAGTACTTCACCCTGGAGAGCTATTTCAAGTACCGTAACACAAACCAGTAAGTACTTCACCCTGGAGAGCTATTTCAAGTACCGTAACACAAACCAGTAAGTACTTCACCCTGGAGAGCTATTTCAAGTACCGTAACACAAACCAGTAAGTACTTCACCCTGGAGAGCTATTTCAAGTACCGTAACACAAACCAGTAAGTACTTCACCCTGGAGAGCTATTTCAAGTACCGTAACACAAACCAGTAAGTACTTCACCCTGGAGAGCTATTTCAAGTACCGTAACACAAACCAGTAAGTACTTCACCCTGGAGAGCTATTTCAAGTACCGTAACACAAACCAGTAACCAATCTCTGTATCAGATTGTCAGATGGCACAACCGGCAGGTACCCGGTCTTTCCACCGGTCGTACTACTGAACAAAATAAAATTAAACAGTGACCTAATTGTAACCTAATAGTTGGTAAAAGGTTCTGAAGAAAACTTCGAGGTACTTTACAATTAAGTTTATTTAATTTTATCAAAACAAAATGTCTAAATTTCACAAGTCAAAGGAAAAGTGTTAACGGAAAAATTATCTTAGTTACAAGCTTTTGGCCAAGACCTTCATTTGGCATATTTCCTGCCAAGACATTACTAAGACCTTAAGTACCTTTAAATAGTTGTGTCAGGTACCGCCTTAACATCTGGTAGTAATATTACATTGGAATTAGTATTGCCAAGACATAAATAAACATTTAAGTGATAACTAGGTGGAATTGTTACCGCCTTATCCACAGGTAACTAGATTACATGGAATCTTGTGAAAATTACATTAAAAAAACTTTAAAAGTAACAAAACTTGTAAACAAACAAGGGAAATAATTTCCTAAATAAAATCTAGCTCAGGGGAGCCATAGATCCTACAAACAATAAATATTTGTCGTACATACTCTTTAAACCAAAACGTCTGGTACACCATTCAGTTCTACCAGGGAAAAAAAATATTACGGAACATAAAATTTTACAGTTTGGGTTATTCGGTGAAACAGGAAGAAGAATTTACCCTTGGTTACTAATAGGACACATAACTAAGTGTCCTGAAAACATACCGTCCTAGGTATCTTAATTGTGTGTGGTTAAAAGTAAAAATTCCAACACATACTTGAATTTCTCCAATAATCACCACAGGAAATGACACGCCGTCCGCTGCCCCCTTCAAGGTCAACGATCCTCGTCCACGCAGACAAAGGAACTGCTTACTGCGTACACCACGCGGCGATCATTTCTCTGCCAGCTGGATAAATCACCAACGAGGCAATACAACTTCAAACTTGAATATCTGGTAAATCTCGAAAACCCCCATGATCTGACGATAGTCAGAACTCCCTCCAACCCGACGAAAAAAATTCCTTTTTTACATCATCCAAAAGAAATGTATAATCTTCCTATATTATTAAAAACACAACTCATGTTGGCACAACCGCCATTAAAATAAAAATACACTCAACACGAGCTGTCCACAAAAGCTCCGGCCGACAAATGCACGAGAAAAAAACCTCGGAATTGCAGCAGACACGCGATTATCTTCATGTCTAGAAAAGAGGGTAAACCGCAATTTACCATCAAGCAAAACTACGACGCGTAACTTTTTTTTGTGATAACTGCAACTACAAAATATGCAATGCTACAATACCCCCTCCCGAAGCATAAGAGGTGCGCCTAGAGCACCGATCGCTGCCCTCAGCGTAAACAACAACAAAAAACTAAAAAAATTTTTTTAAACCCAAAAGAAAAAACAACAAATTAGCCCCCCCCCGATGATTTTATAAAAAAAACCAACACAAAACAAAAACCTAATAACTAAAGTAGGTGCCTGAAAACAGCACACCTACAAACAAAACCAAATAAAAACCAAAGACAAACATAAAACAAGAGAAACAAACAACCGTGAAAACCCAAAACAAAATCGAACCCACGACAATAAAATCCAAAACCAAACAAAAGTAACCCTTCCTGCAGGAACAACAAAAGTAGTGCGCTAGTATTCGTAATGACGAAATGCTACCCCCCAACTATAAAAATAAAACAAATGAAATCATTCAAGAGTTCCGCCTCGGCCCCTCACCATCAACATGACCTGTATCACCGGAATCAACGAACTTAATCGAACTTACCGGAATTAACAAGCCACTCCAGTGAGAGGAAAAAAAACACCAGGAGACTCCCACGAGTAACTCCCAGACGTCCAGGGATTATCGCCCTCTTCAAAAAAAAACCACGGCTACCCTATACCACCAAACGGCAGCGGACAAAAGTGTGTAACGGCCCACACCAAAAAAAAAAACCGAGACCTCTTTGAGCTGGAGTAGGTCACTGTCGAAATTTGACTTCTACCAAAACCGGTCCAGTGTATCCTAGCATACATCACCAACCTTACTTCCATACCTCTCTGCATTCTATCCATTTAAACATAACATCCAAACTTCTTAACGAGCCAGACTATGCTGTCCGTCAGTAACCTTTCAAACAAAATTAGGTATCCCCCCAAATATATTGTTGGGACACTAAAACACTGGCCATGAAATCAAACTCAACTCCCACCCGGGCTCGCGAATGAAACAAAAGTGGAAAAACGGGATCATTACGAATAAAAGTCGCGACACTAACAAATCCAGCAGGGGGAATAAATTTTAAACAAAACACGAATCTCACTAATACGTGAGTCCGTGAAACTAACCAAACCCCCTGACAAAAACGTCACAAAATAAAAACTGTTACTCAATTTTAGTTGAAGAAAATCCCCCAAAACAAACAAAAAAACAAAAATTTGAGTAACTTAAAAAAACAATACTAAAGAAAAAAAATTACCCCCATGTTTATTATATGACGGTAAAAAAAAAACAAAACAAACAAATAAAACTAACCGATACCTCGGCTCTTGCCTAAAAGCAAGTAAAACAAAACCCGGAACAACTCGAGCATCGAGCTGAACCACGAACTAACCCCAATAAATAAATTAAAAAAAACAAAAACCCAAAACCCGAGAATTGTAAAATTACAACCTCATGCACGAAGCTCAATCCAAAGATTAGTGTAAAATAAACCACAATCACTGTTTTGAAACTTCATGCATAAACAAAAAAAAACAAAACTCCAATTAAACCACAATAAAATTAAAACAAATAAAATGCCGAGGTATCAACAACCAAAACAGACAAAAAACTGGCTTCCTTAACAGCATCCAAAGACCTAAAACCGTGGATGATGGCGTGTCGGCGCGAATAGTCAACTCGTAAATTAATTTATCCTTTAAGAGGACCAAAAACAATACTTCTTTAGTATCCATTTAAAAAAAAATCTGCTTCCTGTTTCTTACAAGTGTTTTAAAATTCTTCTCAAATAAATTTGGTACCAAAATCACTGAGTGCAAAAAAGAATTCACAAAACCACAAACACAACTCAGTGTAAACTAAATAAAATTAAAAAAACCATTTAAAAAAAAATTTTTTGGTACCAAAAAAAAACAGTGTAAATACACCCTAAGTTGTTACTCACAAAAAAAAATTTAGCACTTAAGCTTCCTTATATGTGCAAAAGCACACACTAAACCAAAATACACAGTACAAAAAAAATAATGTTACACATACAAAAAAACCGAGTAACAACAAAAAAAAACTCTGTTTCACCAAATAACCCTTCGACAAATATTATTATTTAAAAAACGTAAGGGCGCCATTGTCAGATAGCACGACCGGCGGGTACCCGGTCTTTCCACCAGTCGTGCAACTGGCAAGATAAAACTAAACAGTGACCTAATTGTAACCTAATAGTTGGTAAAAGGTTCTGAAGAAAACTTCGAGGTACTTTACAATTAAGTTTATTTAATTTTATCAAAACAAAATGTCTAAATTTCACAAGTAAAAGGAAAAGTGTTAACGGAAAAATTATCTTAGTTACAAGCTTTTGGCCAAGACCTTCATTTGGCATATTTCCTGCCAAGACATTACTAAGACCTTAAGTACCTTTAAATAGTTGTGTCAGGTACCGCCTTAACATCTGGTAGTAATATTACATTGGAATTAGTATTGCCAAGACATAAATAAACATTTAAGTGAAAACTAGGTGGAATTGTTACCGCCTTATCCACAGGTAACTAGGTTACATGGAATCTTGTGAAAATTACATTAAAAAAACTTTAAAAGTAACAAAACTTGTAAACAAACAAGGGAAATAATTTCCTAAATAAAATCTAGCGCAGGGGAGCCGTAGATCCTACAAACAATAAATATTTGTCGTACATACTCTTTAAACCAAAACGTCTGGTACACCATTCAGTTCTACCAGGGAAAAAAAATATTACGGAACATAAAATTTTACAGTTTGGGTTATTCGGTGAAACAGGAAGAAGAATTTACCCTTGGTTACTAATAGGACACATAACTAAGTGTCCTGAAAACATACCGTCCTAGGTATCTTAATTTAAATGTTCGAGGGCTTAGGACCAAATTAGACACATTTAAAAAAGCGGTATTAAATTCGAATGCTGATATCTTGGCTATCACCGAAACCAACCTTATTAGCAGTTTGTCAGACGGCGAGGTGTTCCCGCCGGGCTACACCGTGCTGCGCCGAAATCGGCGAGGGGACGCGGGCGCCGGGGGGGAACTGCTAGCCGTGCGTGACCATTACAGCGTCGAACAGATTGTCAACATCGAGGGCGATTCCGGGGACTTTGAAGTGCTATTCGCTATAGTCTCGCGTAAAGATATTAAGTTTTTATGTGAGGTTGTATACATAAGTCCTTCATCTAATGATAGGATATATGTAAATTTATTCACAGTAGTTGAAAACATTGTAAATAAGTATTCTAAACTTTTAAAAATTATTATCGGCGATTTTAACCTGAATTCTTGCGGTATAAACCCTTCACTGCAATACAGTTGTTTATTAGAGTTATGCAAGTTTCAACAATTCAATGAAATAAAAAATAGCTTTAATGGTATTTTAGACCTTGTACTGAGCGATCTTGGCAGTGCACGCTTGGAGGTGAGTGGGGACGTGGAGCCACTGGTGCGTCCGGACGCGTATCACCCGCCGTTGGAGGTGTGTGCCTTGTTCCCGCGCCGTGCGCCCGCCCGCCCGCTGCCGCCACCGCGTCCGCCCAACCGCCTTGTTAGCGGTCACTCTCCACCCCAGTGGAATTTTCGTAAGGCAGATTTTAGTGCATTATACGCATCTATTGCGTCTATTTCATGGACTGGACTCTATGAGATGGACGACGTAGATGAAGCAGTTGATTTTTTCTACAAAAAGTTGTATCAGTGTATAGATGATTGTGTTCCTAGAAAAACGCGTAATGGGAAAGCCACGAGGTATACTTATCCTATGTGGTTTACTCCTGAAATTATACGCAACATCAAAAATAAGTTTTTTCATCTAAAACGATATAAAAAGGAAGGCAAAGAATTTAATAGGGAGATGTTTCGTTACTACCGAGCTAGAGTAAAAGAACTTATAGACTTGACTTATAACGACTATATTAGACGGACTGAAAAAGACATTAGTAGTGACCCGACCCAATTTTGGAAATTTATCAGAGACCAACGGACTACCAGACTGACTTGTGACAAATATGAGTATGAAGGTAAACAGTTAACAGAATTTGATGCAACAAATGCCTTCGCAGCATACTTTCAATCAGTATTCCTCCCCGACCGACCGACACTGGATGCTGAGGCCGCCGAGCGGAGCGCCGGCCCTGGTGTCAGCTCGTCGCGCGTCTCTATCGACAGATTCACTGCTGCCGATCTTCGGTATGCTGTCCGACGATTAAAAGCTCGATCCTCTCCAGGTCCAGACGGAATATCGCCTTACGTCGTTAAGGACTGCCTAGCGACCCTGGAAGAGCCACTTCTATTTATCTACAACGTATCTTTAAAGCTCTCTGTGTATCCGCGTAAATGGAAAACCTCTAGAGTTACACCTATACCCAAGGATGAATTCCGATCTAAAGTAGATCACCATAGGCCTATAGCCGTGCTCTCAGTCCCTGGGAAGATTTATGAGTCTATGATCAATCGCAGAGTGACGCAACAGATAAGAATTTTCCTTTCTGACTGCCAGCACGGTTTTCGCGCAGGTAGATAAACTACTACTAACTTGATTAATTTCGTCAACTATGCAACAACATCTATGGATAGGTCACTGCCAACTGATGTGGCCTATTTTTATTTTAAAAAGGCATTTGACCGCGTCGATAATGACGTGCTCCTACGAAAATTTGCAGCCATAGGGTTTACTCCAAAACTATTACAGCTATTTGCCAACTACTTTAGCAATCGCCAACAATATGTTCAGTTGGCCGGTATATGTTCTCGTTCCTATGAAACTTTTTCTGGTGTCAGTCAAGGAAGCACTCTGGGGCCCACACAGTTTTTGATCATGATTAATGATCTCCCAGAGGTTGTAAGGGTGGCTAAATGCTTGATGTTTGCGGACGATCTGAAATTGTACTTGAGTATAGGTGACAGAGAAGATGCGCAGGCGCTACAGAGCGATATAGATAGTGTTGTAGACTGGAGTGAACGTAACAACTTGGAGTTCAATGGCTCCAAGTGCAAAATCATGACGTACACCAGGTCTCGCACTCCGCCCGAAAGGGACTACACCATAGCTGGAGCTCCGCTCGCACGAGTCTCACAAATACAAGACCTAGGACTGACACTTGACAGTGGACTGACTCTTAATGACCACATTGTGCTGACTTGTAAAAAAGCCTATAAATCACTAGGCTTTGTAATGAGACAAACTGCAAGGTTTAAAGATCCGAGACCCATTGTAGCGTTATACAATGCCTATGTGAGAAGTAAATTAGAGTTCAACGCAATCATTTGGGACCCACATGAGGAAAAATACAAGCTCATGGTGGAAAAAGTCCAACGTAAATTTGCTCGTTATCTATATAAAAAAATGTATGGGTATTATCCATACTTATTCCCATCCATTTTCGTGGTCGGAATGGTAGGGGTAGACACCCTAGAGCTGAGACGTAAGCTAGCGCTATTAGTGCACTATTATCTGCTGTTACACAACCGAGTGGACGACCCCGCTGCCCTCGCGGGCTGCGCGCTGGCGGCACCGAACAGGTACGCGATGTTGCGGTCACGCCTGCTTTTTGCGACGGGTGTGGTACGCACACAGCATGCTCATTTTGCGCCCACATTCCAGGCGTGTACCCTGCTAAATCTGCTCCTGAATAAATACCCAGAAATTGACATTTTTAATATTAGTTTACCAAAATTTGTTCTTCTAGTTAGAATTTTTTTAAGCATTTAGTTAGTTCATAAGGGTTAAAATTGTGTTGAAATCTTTGTTAAAATTTATTTATGTATTAATAACTTAGCTTACGAGTTGGTGAAAGTCACTGTTAGTAGGCTAAGGTTCTAAATAAAAATAAATAAATTGTGTGTGGTTAAAAGTAAAAATTCCAACACATACTTGAATTTCTCCAATAATCACCACAGGAAATGACACGGCGTCCGCTGCCCCCTTCAAGGTCAACGATCCTCGTCCACGCAGACAAAGGAACTGCTTACTGCGTACACCACGCGGCGATCATTTCTCTGCCAGCTGGATAAATCACCAACGAGGCAATACAACTTCAAACTTGAATATCTGGTAAATCTCGAAAACACCCATGATCTGACGATAGTCAGAACTCCCTCCAACCCGACGAAAAAAATTCCTTTTTTACATCATCCAAAAGAAATGTATAATCTTCCTATATTATATATATAGCTTCACAGCCGTTCTCGGCCACAGCGACAGCTTCTTTAACTCCTGTCAAGTTTGAGAGCTAAGCTGTCCAGCTCTCTGATGTGCTCTCAAGTGACTCGCGTAACCAATTTTTGCATTAAATGTACGCCCACATAGGGCGCACGTCAGCACACCATTCATGAAGTTGTAAGCGATGTTCGCAGGTGGCCGAGACTTAAGGTCGTCCCTCTTTCGGTCTAAATCGGACCTTCGTTCTTGTTCAAAGTCATAAACTTTCCTTTGAACAAGGTTCCGCCACTCTGCGCGTTGAGCTGCCTTATCCTCCCACTGCGATGGCTCAATGTTGCATCTTTTTAATTGTCTTTTCAGAACATCCTTGTACCTTAGGTACTGGCCTCCACTTTTTCGCTTTCCGGACTGGAGTTCTGAAAAGAAGATGCGCTTCGCCACTCGCTCCTCCGCCATCCGCGACACGTGTCCGCACCACCGAAGCTGTCGCCGCATGATGTACGCCTCTATGCCACCCACATTGGCGCGTTTCAGCACTTCGGTATTTCGCACCCGATCAGACCATCTGATCTTAAGTATATTTCGGAGGCATTTAAGGTGGAATCGGTCGAGGGTGCGGATTTGGTGGCGGTATAAGCACCATGTCTCTGCAGCGTATAGGAGGTTTGGCAATACTATCGCCATGTACACGGAGACTTTCGTGCCCAGCTTCAGTTCGTGGGAGCAGAAGACCTTACGACTCAGTTTGCCAAATGCCGCAGATTAAAAACACAACTCATGTTGGCACAACCGCCATTAAAATAAAAATACACTCAACACGAGCTGTCCACAAAAGCTCCGGCCGACAAATGCACGAGAAAAAACCTCAGAATTGCAGCAGACACGCGATTATCTTCATGTCTAGAAAAGAGGGTAAACCGCAATTTACCATCAAGCAAAACTACGACGCGTAACTTTTTTTTGTGATAACCGCAACTACAAAATTTGCAATGCTACAAGATACATCTTCGGATTGCGCAAATACGATCATGTCTCTCAATTTCGTCTCCAGCTAAACTGGCTCAATATCCACTACCGAAGGAACTCACACATCGTCTCATTTCTCTATAATGCTCTCAATAGCCCATTTTCTCCTCCCTATCTTCGAGACCGGTTTGCCCCTATTGAATCCCTTGGCCGGTTTCAGCGACCAAGCAGAGCTATGCTCCTCCGATTTCCCGAACACAGCACCAATATGTATACAAATTCTTTCACAGTATCAGCAATCCGGCTGTGGAATAGTCTTCCTCTTAATATCCGTCAGTCTCCCTCTATCTCTACCTTCAAAACCAGAGTCTATCAACACTATCTACAGCTACAGAATCAGTCATAAAACTTGTAATTTTCACATATCCCCTGAGTCATTGTCCTTCTCGTAATTACCTATGTATTGTTATGTATAATATATGTATATTATTGTATTTATGAGTAGATTATATATGTATATACAATATTTATTTCATTCTAATTAAATTTAATATATTATAGTATCTATGAAAATATGTTTCTTGGTTGAATTGATTATAGTTATTAACTTATCTGGCACTACCCTCAAAACTTTCCACATCACCAAAGGTTAACTGGCAGAGAATGCTAATAAAGTATTTACATACATACATACTTCACCCTGGAGAGCTATTTGAAGTACCGTAACACAAACCAGTAAGTACTTCACCCTGGAGAGCTATTTGAAGTACCGTAACACAAACCAGTAAGTACTTCACCCTGGAGAGCTATTTGAAGTACCGTAACACAAACCAGTAAGTACTTCACCCTGGAGAGCTATTTCAAGTACCGTAACACAAACCAGTAAGTACTTTACCCTGGAGAGCTATTTGAAGTACCGTAACACAAACCAGTAAGTACTTCACCCTGGAGAGCTATTTGAAATACCGTAACACAAACCAGTAAGTACTTCACCCTGGAGAGCTATTTGAAGTACCGTAACACAAACCAGTAAGTACTTCACCCTGGAGAGCTATTTCAAGTACCGTAACACAAACCAGTAAGTACTTCACCCTGGTGAGCTATTTGAAGTACCGTATCACAAACCAGTAAGTACTTCACCCTGGAGAGCTATTTGAAGTACCGTAACACAAACCAGTAAGTACTTCACCCTGGAGAGCTATTTGAAGTACCGTAACACAAACCAGTAAGTACTTCACCCTGGAGAGCTATTTGAAGTACCGTAACACAAACCAGTAAGTACTTCACCCTGGAGAGCTATTTTAAGTACCGTAACACAAACCAGTAAGTACTTCACCCTGGAGAGCTATTTGAAGTACCGTAACACAAACCAGTAAGTACTTCACCCTGGAGAGCTATTTGAAGTACCGTAACACAAACCAGTAAGTACTTCACCCTGGAGAGCTATTTCAAGTACCGTAACACAAACCAGTAAGTACTTCACCCTGAAGAGCTATTTGAAGTACCGTAACACAAACCAGTAAGTACTTCACCCTGGAGAGCTATTTCAAGTACCGTAACACAAACCAGTAAGTACTTCACCCTGGAGAGCTATTTCAAGTACCGTAACACAAACCAGTAAGTACTTCACCCTGGAGAGCTATTTCAAGTACCGTAACACAAACCAGTAAGTACTTCACCCTGGAGAGCTATTTCAAGTACCGTAACACAAACCAGTAAGTACTTCACCTTGGAGAGCTATTTCAAGTACCGTAACACAAACCAGTAAGTACTTCACCCTGGAGAGCTATTTCAAGTACCGTAACACAAACCAGTAAGTACTTCACCCTGGAGAGCTATTTGAAGTACCGTAACACAAACCAGTAAGTACTTCACCCTGGAGAGCTATTTCAAGTACCGTAACACAAACCAGTAAGTACTTCACCCTGGAGAGCTATTTGAAGTACCGTAACACAAACCAGTAAGTACTTCACCCTGGAGAGCTATTTCAAGTACCGTAACACAAACCAGTAAGTACTTCACCCTGGAGAGCTATTTCAAGTACCGTAACACAAACCAGTAAGTACTTCACCCTGGAGAGCTATTTCAAGTACCGTAACACAAACCAGTAAGTACTTCACCCTGGAGAGCTATTTCAAGTACCGTAACACAAACCAGTAAGTACTTCACCCTGGAGAGCTATTTCAAGTACCGTAACACAAACCAGTAAGTACTTCACCCTGGAGAGCTATTTCAAGTACCGTAACACAAACCAGTAAGTACTTCACCCTGGAGAGCTATTTCAAGTACCGTAACACAAACCAGTAAGTACTTCACCCTGGAGAGCTATTTCAAGTACCGTAACACAAACCAGTAAGTACTTCACCCTGGAGAGCTATTTCAAGTACCGTAACACAAACCAGTAAGTACTTCACCCTGGAGAGCTATTTCAAGTACCGTAACACAAACCAGTAAGTACTTCACCCTGGAGAGCTATTTCAAGTACCGTAACACAAACCAGTAAGTACTTCACCCTGGAGAGCTATTTCAAGTACCGTAACACAAACCAGTAAGTACTTCACCCTGGAGAGCTATTTCAAGTACCGTAACACAAACCAGTAAGTACTTCACCCTGGAGAGCTATTTCAAGTACCGTAACACAAACCAGTAAGTACTTCACCCTGGAGAGCTATTTCAAGTACCGTAACACAAACCAGTAAGTACTTCACCCTGGAGAGCTATTTCAAGTACCGTAACACAAACCAGTAAGTACTTCACCCTGGAGAGCTATTTCAAGTACCGTAACACAAACCAGTAAGTACTTCACCCTGGAGAGCTATTTCAAGTACCGTAACACAAACCAGTAAGTACTTCACCCTGGAGAGCTATTTCAAGTACCGTAACACAAACCAGTAAGTACTTCACCCTGGAGAGCTATTTCAAGTACCGTAACACAAACCAGTAAGTACTTCACCCTGGAGAGCTATTTCAAGTACCGTAACACAAACCAGTAGTACTTCACCCTGGAGAGCTATTTCAAGTACCGTAACACAAACCAGTAAGTACTTCACCCTGGAGAGCTATTTCAAGTACCGTAACACAAACCAGTAAGTACTTCACCCTGGAGAGCTATTTCAAGTACCGTAACACAAACCAGTAAGTACTTCACCCTGGAGAGCTATTTCAAGTACCGTAACACAAACCAGTAAGTACTTCACCCTGGAGAGCTATTTCAAGTACCGTAACACAAACCAGTAAGTACTTCACCCTGGAGAGCTATTTCAAGTACCGTAACACAAACCAGTAAGTACTTTACCCTGGAGAGCTATTTGAAGTCTCCAGTAAGAGACTCAATAAGTGTCCAGTAAATTTGTATAAAAATCCATTACATAAAATTATGTTTATTTTTTTTAAATATCCGTGTTTATGTTTTTAGCGGACAAAAAGTTTGGCGATCATACATTTTTAAGATCGATTAAGGGAAGAGACAAGTTTAAAAATAAAATGAATTGCAAATTCGTGTTCAGAATGTAGACTATGTAGAGGTGTTTGCTTTATTTTATAATTGCAATAATAATAACATAAATATATTGGTTTTTTTGATTTTATATATTTAAAATCATTAAACACTTGAAATTTAATTATATGCTATCCTCATAGACTTAGGATTCCCTGCGCTTAAAAGACGTACATAGCATGTAAAAGAGATTTCCTACCTTTATGAACACCTTGCAAGAGAGAAAGAGATGCAAAACAAAGAACAGCTGTGTCAATGTTTTTTCGAGTAAGTGCCCATAGCTACCCGCTTGCTTGGGTGTGATTGCGGATTTTATAATAATATTTAAATAATACGTAACTAAATTGATAAATAGTGATTGGTTTATCTTGGGCAGTGAGAAATTGTGATATGATAATGAGAAATAACCCAAATAATTACACATTTCACAGTTAAATATGATTTTGTCATTAGAATGTTTTGAACCACATTTTGCCCAATTTCTCGTATTAATCGGCCCAAAAAATAGTTTTTACAGTAACGTATTGATTTTCTTTGTTGTATTTAGTACTTTTATGCAGCATTGTCCAAAATATTAAGTTAAATAGTAAATCTAATAGTAATGTTATAGTAATTTTTCGGTATCATTTTCTCTAATACATTGTTTATCTTGTACATTCTAAATCTATGGCTATCCTGCTGTCAGTGTGAGGTGGACGTCGTCCGACGATCAAACTGAACGCAGCCTATTGAGATGAACCGGTTTTACAACACTAACGTCCTAGTTTGGGAAAAAGCAAACGTGGCGGGTTGTGACAAAAATATTTTTAATTTGCATCGTGAATCGAATTAGTTGATTAAACGAATTATCCGGGTACAATAAACAATTAAATACAATCAATACTGCCAACGACACATAGTTAAATACAATCAATACTGCCAACGACACATAGTTAAATACAATCAATACTGCCAACGACATATAGTTAAGCCTAAAATATTGCAGAAACGTCAGTTGGTTACGTGCCACTCATGAACATCAACATAATTTATGACATAACATTTTATATTCTTTTTTTTCTTTTCATAACATAACAGTGTAACATTTATATTATATTTATATTTATATATTCTGTGATTGTGAATATTCGGACAATAAAGTAATCAACCGTTTGCAGTCCGATCACAGTGGCCAAACTATAACCATTAAACAAAGCGTAAAACAATTGCACAAAAAAGTCTTTTGCAGACCTATTACAACTCTCAAAGTAGATTGTTTCAAAGCAAATCTAGAAGTTAAATTAGCACATTTTAATCTTTTCCAAAACGATCCAAACGCTCTCTTTACAGACCTTTTCAACATAGTCTCCAAAGAGTTCAAAAATACGTTTAAGATGCAAAAACTTTCTAACAAAAGTAAAATCACCTTCAGTGACTGGGTGACACCAGGTATTTATAAAAGCAGAAATCATTTATACGAATTTTACGACATAAAGTCCTACAATAATAATGTTAAATTTACTGAATTCGTGAAAAATTACTCACGCATCTTTAAATTGGTGTGTTTAAAAGCAAAAAGTATCTACTTGAATAAAAAACTTAAAAGGTCCGATATCAAAGTAAAAACAGTATGGAACATCATAAATACTGAAACTGGGAAAAGTAAGAAACGAGATAACGAACTTAAGTTAAGTATTAACAATGAAGTCGTTACAGGAGATAAAGAAGTTGCGAATGCCTTTGAACAATTCTTTACTGAAATTCCTTCCTTAACAACTAAAGATTTAAATTCAAGCCCTGGGCTTGCGCAGGATCTTTTAATAGATCACGTACCTCAGTGTCTTTCTTTATTTGCTTTTAAACATATTAATTCATTAACTGTAATTAAAGCATTTAAATCGCTTAGCTTGAAAAAAACCGAGGACTTATGGGGCCTATCTGTGAAAGTTATAAGTTCTGTTATTGATTTAATAGCTCCTTATTTGGCATTAATTTTTAATAAATGTGTAGATGATGGTATCTTTCCTGACTTAATGAAGTTTAGTAAATTGATCCCCCTTTTTAAATCAGGCGACAACGGGGGCCCTTCAAACTATAGACCTGTGTCAGTTTTACCGGTACTGAGTAAGGTTTTTCAAAAAATAGTTTTTAATCAATTGTTATTTCATTTTAATTTAAATAAGTTGCTTCACTGTGAACAATATGGATTCACTAGAGGGATGTCAACCACAGATGCAGGAGTTGCTTTAGTTAAGCACATTTTTGATGCTTGGGAAGAAAAGCAAGATGCATTTGGTGTATTTTGTGACCTTTCGAAAGCCTTTGATTGCGTTAATCATGAAACACTCTTATGTAAATTGGATCACTACGGAGTGAGGGGCAAATCTTTGGTGTTATTAAAGTCATATCTTAGTGATCGTATTCAAAAGGTAGACATTAACGGGGTAAAATCAAGTGGAGCATTAGTTAAAATGGGTGTCCCGCAGGGTTCCATATTAGGGCCCTTGCTGTTTTTAATTTACATAAATGACCTTCCATATTTAGTTAAAGACTTTAGTGAAAGACGAAGATAGTATTATTCGCAGACGACACGTCACTTATTTTTAAAGTTAATAGATGTAAAGATATCCTTGACGGCGCGAATACAACTTTATCACTGGTGCTTGATTGGTTTACTGTAAATAATTTAGTTTTAAACGCAAAAAAGACAAAGTGTATAAAATTTACGTTACCAATTGTAATTCAAGTGGATGGTAATTTGCTTTTGCAGGGGTCCTAGCTGGAGTTAGTTAACGAAACTAAGTTTTTAGTCATTACGGTAGACTCTCGTCTTCAGTGGGGTCCCCACATAGAAGCCCTATGTGGTAGACTTAGTTCGGCCGCATACGCTGTTAGACGCATAAGACAAATTACTGATGTAGATACTGCTAGACTAGTCTATTTTAGTTACTTTCACAGCATTAGGTCATACGGCATGCTGTTATGGGGTAGAGCCGCGGATACAGACGCAGTCTTTGTTTTGCAGAAGAGAGCAATTCGGGCTATTTATAACATGAAGCACCGGGATTAATTAAGAAAAAAGTTCAAAGAAATGAATATATTAACGGTTCCTTGTGAATATATTCACCAAGTCCTTAGATATGTCAGAAAAAATGTTGAGTCTTTCCCAAGGCTTGGTAAGCAACATTGTAAGGAAACCAGAAATAAGCATAAACTGGCTTTTCCAAAAATCAGACTCGCTAAGGTGAGTACCTCTTTTGTAGGACATGGTATAAGATTTTACAATAAACTTCCAAAGGAGGTCCTTACTTTGTCAGAGAATAAGTTTAAACTGTATATTAAGCAGGGCCTATTGAAAAAGGCATATTATAAAATAAATGAATATTTGGATGATGGTGAAGCATGGTGTTACAGTGATAATGATAATAAGTTATAATTTAATTAAATAGTATAATTTCTTAACTTATGATTCCTCTAAGGTGTAAACATTAATTGATTACAGACTGTAAAAGGAAAAGGACTACATGAGACAGGTAGACAAAGATATATATGTTTTTCTTTTTTTCATTAACCTGAATTCCTGCTGTCTTGTATTTTCTTATCCCTTGGTTAAAGTAGATATAAGTCATATATTGTATAGTATAAGTAATATGTTGAAAAAAAAGACATGATCTTGCTAAGTTTCTTGCCCTTCTTCTTAGCAAGACTAATCGAATGGGCGGAGGTAGGCATGTTCACGCTAACAGCGTGACGGTATGCGCATTTCAGCGCATGCGCAGAAAGTGGCTCGCGACAGAATCGAGTCGCGCGCTGAGCGCTGCTCGCTCGCCCTGTTCGGCTCGCTCCGCCAACCAAAGCGCACGTCTGCGCGCGCGCGCAGCCGGCTGTTTTCGCCGCAACCGTCAACCGAATAATACGTGTGCACACATTCGCGACGCCACAACCAATCTCGCGTATCTACCGTGTCTTGTGATCTTATCAGTGCTGTGTATTACTCCAAGACATCCAGCTCATCACTGCCCAAAGCGCCAATTCAATCAGCCCAACGAGAGGAGACGACACGCGGCGTATTTGCCGGCCCATCGAAACATATAACACAGGTCAGTCAGTGCACCCACATTGTTTCCCACAATCTTTTCTTCTTCCGTGTCATATCCTCAAATTCCATCAGCCCTGCAGTTCTGTAACCCCGCGGTTACATTTTGGACCTTCGAGCCGGTAGTGACCAAAATTTTGGTCACTTCGAGCCGGTAGTAAAACAATTTTGGCCCTTCGAACCGTTAGAACCAGCCCCCCCCCTCTATTTACTACAGTCCATTTTCAATACAAGAAAAATTTTGGTCGAGCGGAAAATTTTTGGTTTATATCACCCCCCGTCTCCCCCCCGCCGGCCCGTAACTTTGTTTGAACCAGCCCCCGTCGATTTACAGTCCATTTTCACCCGGTTACATATTTTGCCCCCTTTCCCGGCAAAAAATATTTTGTGGTCTCGAATACCTATTGCGGGTAGGTAATTAGAACCGCCGCCTAGAACATTCCATTTATCGGTATAGAACCGGCCCATCCATTCAGCCCAATTGTTTATTACAGTCCACTATATTTCTTTATTAAACCCAAATTTACCCGACCCGACCCGACCCAATTTACCCAATTTTTACCCGCGGAGTGGGTAATTTACCCACTGTCAAAGATAGTTTCCGTATTTTGCGAGATATTTTTTTGGTGCGAGTTTTATTTCGTTTTATTTCGTTTTATTTCGTTTTATTTTGAGTACATACGTATACATTGCATCATTGGATTGTCCGCTCATTTAGATCCGATTTCTGCGAGGTAAATACATTCTTTGTTTGTTTACGCGTTCGAGGCAGTAGGTAGGTATTTTATTCTATAAATAGAATTTTCGACGACTGATGTTTTGTTGTAAATATAGTGTTGTGATATTTTAGTGAACAAGTTGATCAGCCCTTTTTGATATTTAATGTTACGGTAATCTCGTGTTATTGTCTGCTGTTTTAACCGGGTATATATAGTACAAATATAGTAAACATTTTTTTTTTTTTTTTTCTCTTCTCATCTCTGATCTTATTGTTAATGGTACACATATAGGGTGTTCCACGTTGGTTCAGCTCATATACAGGTTGTTTATTTTTTTTTTTTTAAAAAAAATTTTATTTTTTTTTTCTCTCTGTCGTGTTTATTTTCCGTGTTCCGTTTGAACATAGCCTTTGTTATTTCGGCCCGCGCAAGTTACAAGCTATCCGCACGTTGGAGTTGGTAGCGCTCAAGTTTTAATAACTCATTTTCACATATAGTCACACTCATCACACATTCAATCAGCACATACACACTCAGCTCATTTTCACTCACACATTCAATCAGCACATACACATTCAGCTCATTTTCACTCAATGAAACCAGCACTCAGCGCACTCAGCACACTCATCACACACACACTCAGTTCATTTTCACTCAATGACTTCAACTCCAACAGAGAATTCTTGTAACTTCGCACAACGTGTAGTGAACGTCACTAAAACATCAATTTTGTTGCCAACCGTCTCACTTAAAATAGCAGACGTACATAGTCAATTGAAGTTCAGAACTTCCTCAGGTCAAACAATGATGCAATCTCTCACAAGCTCGCGAATCAGCACATAACTTGGTTCGGCGCTCTGCACGAAATAATACTCAACTCAAGACCCCTCTGCCCAATTTCATCCGACCCTACGGACTTTGAACCTCTCACGGCCGGACATTTCATTATTGGTCGTCCGCTCACCGCTCTACCTGAGCAGTCTTTTGACGACAGACCCATATCTGCTCTTAAACGGTTTCAACTCATTCAAGCGCTCTCTCAGCGCTTTTGGACTCTCTGGTCCAGATCCTACCTCCATACCCTGCAAACCCGCTCCAAATAGCTCTCCCCTTCTTCCCCTCCTCAAGTGGGTGAACTGGTCCTCATCAAAGAGGATGACCTGCCTCCGCTCCAATGGAAGCTGGGGAGAATTCTCCGCACAATGCCTGGCAAGGATGGAGTGATCCAAGTTGTGGATCTGGACACAGCCCATGGAAATCTGCGACGACCTGTGTTCAAGATAGCCAGGCTGCCGTTGGATTCAGCTCAAGAGGAGCCGCAGCCCCGGCCCCCCCAGGATGTTCACGCTAACAGCGTGACGGTATGCGCATTTCAGCGCATGCGCAGAAAGTGGCTCGCGACAGAATCGAGTCGCGCGCTGAGCGCTGCTCGCTCGCCCTGTTCGGCTCGCTCCGCCAACCAAAGCGCACGTCTGCGCGCGCGCGCAGCCGGCTGTTTTCGCCGCAACCGTCGACCGAATAATACGTGTGCACACATTCGCGACGCCACAACCAATCTCGCGTATCTACCGTGTCTTGTGATCTTATCAGTGCTGTGTATTACTCCAAGACATCCAGCTCATCACTGCCCAAAGCGCCAATTCAATCAGCCCAACGAGAGGAGACGACACGCGGCGTATTTGCCGGCCCATCGAAACATATAACACAGGTCAGTCAGTGCACCCACATTGTTTCCCACAATCTTTTCTTCTTCCGTGTCATATCCTCGAATTCCATCAGCCCTGCAGTTCTGTAACCCCGCGGTATTTATATATGTAACCTATTAGTATGTAGTAAATAGGATGGGATTTGGTCGGCCGCCTGGATTCGTGCTGGGGGCTCGGTTGATGATCATTGAACCTTGTTCCTGGTCCCTGGCCGGGTCTCCGGTATGGGTTCGGGCGGCTGATTGGATTTTACCTTGTATAATATATATTTTACCTATCATTATAATCGTAAATATATTGCTACATAAATTAAATAAACCTTTAATTTAGTTCATGTACATTTATTATTTTATTACATATATTTTCTTTATTAGATTAAATTTGACGTGTAAAAAGTGTATATATCTATACCTGCTTTGCAAAATAAACTATTTGAATTTGAATTTGAATTTGAATTTATATTTAATTAATTAATTATACGTTATTAACGTAAAAACAATAAATAATTAATTCCTATATTATCTGACCAAGTAACGGTCGACCGTCGCGTTCGGGTCACGAGTACTTTCTGTAAAAGAGAGCTAGTACCCTTGCGTCTTATTAAACCATACTACTACTCAGCGCGCTCCCGTGTTGAACAGCAGGATGTTTTACTAAACGCTTTTGCAAAGTTTTGCTCCGTAAACAATACTCTATTTATGCGTTGAACGCGAGGATGATTTCCGAGCGCTTATTATTTAAAATGTCTTACGAAAACATCCTACGGCTCAACATGCCTACTTATTCAAAGACTTGAACTGACTTACTGAAATATTTCGTACAATCTTATGCACAAATCTGTGAATCATTGTATAGCGTTATATGTTGTTGGCTCAGGGATAATTAAAATGCATTGATAATCAATGAACTGATATAATGTGTCTGAAAAGAAAAATCACAAACAAATGCAGCTAGGACAAATCAACCAATTAATTAAATCTTTATTACTTAGCGTTAGGCACATTATTAGAAACATTTTGAGAAAGATCGTGTTTTCTTTTCTTACTGACTATTTTCTCCCTTACTGTTGGACGGCCAGCCTGAACTCTATTTTTTGTTTTTCTAATTCTGCGATCTAGTCTGCGGCTTACGGCAGTTGGTTGCACTTTAATTGTATTTGTTCTTCTACGTTGTATATTAAAAATCAATTCGGAAGCGTGCTGTGAAGAATTAATGCTTTTCAATCACTTTGTTAAATGTTTAATTGCTTTTAAGCCGCCTGGTGTTGGATTTATCTCATATAATTCAATGACCTTGTTGAACTCCAACAGTAGGTTTAGAAGAGAAGATTTATTGTCATTTATGAAATCATCGTTGCTCGCAATATTGTCTGACAAGTCAAAACACGTTGTAGGCTCATCTAAATTGTTAAAATATGATTCGGAATCAGCTGGTACTCCGATATCCATGGGCCATCACACAGCCATCGCCAAAATGCCTGAGCTATGTGGAACGCACATAATAGAAGCCGTGATCTAGGAAAAATTTAAGCCAGTGAATTTCGCTCTGCCGAAGAATCATCTGTCATTATTACTTTTTTTTAAAAGTGACGGTCACTATACTTTTCGCTACGCTACCGAAAAAGACAAAATATGACAGTATATGCAACAGACATTGCCCGGCGTTGGTGTGGAGGATGATTTCCACATTTGCAATATTTTATTCGTCTATTGAATCCATCCTAGCGTTCAACTCTAGTAGCGATTCCGGACGTGCAAATTGAAATACATTAGATGAAACCATACTGCATTTTAGTGTTGACATGTAGTATGGATTCCGTAACACAGCGTCGCGAAAGTGTTTTGTAAAACATCCTGCTATCCAACACGGGACCGCGTTGAGCCGTAGTATGATTTCATAAGACGCAGTACCCTTACAGTATGTATGTATGTAAATATTGAACTTGCTTGTCGACAAAATTTCGTAATCATTTGACAGTACTCTGTTTGATGTCACGACAACACGTATTGTTTTAAATAAATTAAATACAAATAATAGAAGGCATTGAATGGGACTGTGGTGAGTCTCAATCCACCACCCTGCACCGCCCGCCCCACCACACGCCGCCCGCCCCACCACACGCCGCCCGCCCTGCGCTGCCCACCCTTAAGGATACATGGTGTGTACACGATCCCTCACAATTAAATACGAATCTCCGCGATGTGCTGCTATTTGCGATCCCTACTCACGTGATTAATTAACATATTGTAATATCTACGGGTAGAGTCCCACTTTTGTTATGTAATATCTATGGGTAGATTCCCTTTAGTATTATGCAAATTTTTAATATTTAGTTTTAATAACTTGCGTTTTATTAACGCACTATATAACTTACTTGAATGATGTGGTAAATCTTGTTAAAAACTGTGAGATCTAACAGTTTGCCGATGACACATGCCTTATTGCAGCTAACAAAGACATAATAACAACTACGAACTGACTTCACGTTATTAGCCAAATGGTCACACGTTGTAGGTCTTGTCCTCAATGCACAACAGTTCAAGCCAGAATAGACAAACTGTCCACCTGACACTTATTGCACACAACCACAAGTGTGTTCACACGAAGGACAGTCAAAACAGTTGTTGGTCACCCGTCGAAGTCGTCAAATAAAAATATCTTGGGCTGATATTAAAAGAACTAAAGAGGTATATCAGGATATTAGAAGACAGAAATTTGAGTTTCTGGCTAACCCTCTGGGAGACAAGGCGTAAGTATAATAATATGTATGTATATGTATGTAAAAAATTCTCACAGTAAATGTAGCTTACATTGTAGTTGGCCATTTATAGTAATTACAAGGAATATGTAAATGTAAAATGTTTGTTATGTTTTAAGTATTACATATTATTATTAGATATAGATTTATTATAGTCTTCATTACTGTGTAAATAGTTGTTTTAGTAGACAATAAAACCTGCACCAATGTTAACAAAAAACGTAAAAAGAGACCAAATATTAATATATTTTCGTCAAACAGAGTATTACAGTTACATGAGTCAACATAAACAATTAACTCCGGCACAATAAACAAAATGTACTCACTTCTCCCCCCTCCTCTTTCCTTCTCTCCCTCCCCCCATCGGGTGAGCCTCCTGGAACACTCGAACGCTTATTCTCTTTGTTTGTACCCATTTAATTGTCATCTGATAACAACAAAGGTTTTGAAAACTTAATACAAAAGTTTATTTTATTATAAATCAAGAGTGTATGAAGTGTATGCGGACCCCTCGTCAACGTGGGTGTGATCTGTGACACAAAACGGTTCATTACTATACAAATTTTAGACGCATAAGGCAAATTACTGATGTAGATACTGCTAGATTAGTCTATTTTAGTTACTTTCACAGAATTATGTCATACAGTATGCTGTTGTGGGGTAGAGCCGCGGATAAAGACGCAGTTTTTGTTTTACAGAAGAGAACAATTCGGGCTTTTTATAGTATGAAGCACCAGGATTCTTTAAGAGGAAAATTCAAAGAAATTCGTATATTCTGTTCCTTGTGAATTTATTTACTAAGTTCTTAGATATGTCAAAAAACTATGGAGTCTTTCCCGAGACTTGGTGAGCAACACTGTGAAGAAACCAGAAATAAAATAAACTGGCTTTTACAAAAATCAGACTCGCCAAAAATGAGTACCTCTTTCGTAGGACATGATATAAGATTTTAGACTAGTCAGAGAATAAGTTTAAACTGTATATTAAGCAGGGCCTATTGAAAAAGGCAATTTATAAAATAAATTAATACTTGGATGATGTTAAAGCATGGTGTTATGGTGATGATTGACATAATAGTCATTTATAATTTAGTATAAGTTCCTAATTTACGATTACTCTAAGGAGTTAACATTAATTAATTACGGACAATAAAAGGAAATAGATTATATGAGACAGGTAGACTAAGATATACGTGGTACATATATATATTTTTTTTCATTACCCTAAATTCC
This sequence comes from Ypsolopha sequella, assembly GCA_934047225.1. Classification (NCBI taxonomy): domain Eukaryota; kingdom Metazoa; phylum Arthropoda; class Insecta; order Lepidoptera; family Ypsolophidae; genus Ypsolopha; species Ypsolopha sequella. The sequence continues at coordinate 276,679 of OW204002.1, read as the reverse complement.
TACTGTCAGATACTGAGATAAACACTTTAAATGAATTATTTTGTATTTATTTTCGTACGACAAAATACACGTTATTTACAACATGGCGGTTCGGTAGCGAGAGAGCGAGAGATCGTATCCACGAGCAGTCCAGATAGACTACTATTCTGATATCACACAGATGAAGACAATCATAGAGACAAACTTAAATACTTAACTACATCTAATTATTTGATGATTTATTATTGCTGCATGGAGACTCAGAAAGGAAAGTAAATCTGGATGTAAGAAGCTCTTATTTATTTTAAAGTATTTATAACATAATTTACTCTCCCACCGATTGATCACACGTTTGAATTTGGTTCAAGTGTCGTTTCCATTTTAAACCCCCCACATCAATGTAATATGTTACCCCCAGACATGATTCATCAATAAAATCGTTCCTATAATCCAAGATATATGTCCCTTTCTGTAGTCTCTAATCATAACTTTCTGTCATAATTCTAAAGTTGGTGTATCTTTGCTACCTTTATAATAAAGTTTTAATTTTTCTTGCATTTCGTATGCTTTATCTGTTATAGGTGGTGGCCTTAGTAACGTAAATCTATTTCCAAGCTCTCTACCCAGCATTAATCTGGCTGGTGTTACACCAGTAGTACTTTGGGGTAAATTTCTGAGTGGGCTGCCACTTTCATTGATTTTAGTCACATGTTAAGGACACAAAAACCTGCACTCACTCTAGTAACCACCTCCACAGTCACTGATCATCAAGCTGTAATACTTTGTTTATTATCCAATCCATTAAGACAGTATTCACATACAAAACATATATCTGTAGACAATAAAGGTATTGGCCGTGAACTGGAAAATATCGATCTTGAACCTATTTACAAATCAACTGATGCTAACTTAGCTATGCAGTATTTAACATCCAATATTCAACAAGCCATCAACAATAATAGTCACGTTATGAATTATCCTAGGCGAAAAAAAATCATCAAACCTTGGATTACACAAGGTTTGTTAAAATGCATAAGAAACAGAGACAAAATGCACAAAAAACTCAAAAAAGCACCTGAAAATACTAAAATTAACTTATTGCAGATACAGAAATTACTGTAATGCTCTATTAAAAAAACTAAAAAGGAAATATGAATCTGATAAATTAGTTGAAGCAGGAAATAACAATAAAAAATTATGGGAAGCTATAAAACACATTACACACACAAATAAAGTAAAAAATAAATCTACTGAGCTGCTACACTCATCTTCCCCTCAGTTATGCGTAGATAACGTAAACAACCATTTTGAAAACGCTGGTAAAAATTTAGCTAGTAAAATCCAGAAGCTCCCCGTAAATTATCCCAAAACAAATCCCCCAAAAACCCTCAATTCTTTTGTACCATTAAACATAGATGAAGGGGAATTAGAAAAACTTATAATTGGACTAAAAATTGATTGTGCTGTAGGATGGGATAAAATCTCAAACAAAATATTAAAATCGTATAAAAATATTATAGTTCCACCTCTTACATATATCTTTCAATTATGCTTAAATTCAGGTACCTTCCCCAAAGTGTTAAAAAAATCAGTTATACTTCCTATACATAAGACCGAAGACAAGAATTTCGTTGACAATTATAGGCCAATCTCTATCCTTCCTTCTATCTCAAAACTCCTAGAACGCATAATAAACTCCCGCCTTATTAAATACCTAGAGTCAAACAACCTTTTATCAGATTCTCAATTCGGTTTTCGCACTGAACGAAGTACTGATGATGCAGTACATGAGCTCACTAGCTATGTTGTTGAGAATCTAGATAAGGGATCAAAAACTATTGGCATTTTTTTAGACCTTGCAAAGGCCTTCTATACGGTGTCTCTTCCTACTCTTATCAGCAAGCTGGAAAATATTGGCATAAGAGGTAACCAACTTAGGCTACTGCAGGATTATGTCAGTGAACGATATCAATGTGTCAAAATTGATAATCACATGAGCTCCGATTTACCAATTACTTTTGGTGTCCCGTAAGGCAGCATTCTAGGCCCCACTCTATTTCTCATATACATAAATGACCTCTGTGATATTAATCCTGCCCATGGAAAAATTGTCTCATATGCCGATGACACAGCTATTCTCTTTTCAAAAAGTACATGGGAGGATACTTATAATGCTGCACAGAACGGTTTTGATGAAGTAACCACTTGGCTCTGCACGAATTCTCTGACCCTGAACTCCAAGAAAACTAAATATATAACCTTTAGTATGCGAAATTTTGAAATAAAACAACGAAACAAAATAATTGCTCATTTTTGTACCGATACAAAACCTCAAAACTGCACATGCCCACCTTTAGAAAAAACGAATTATATTAAATATTTAGGAATAGTTTTGGATAACACTCTTAGCTTCGCCTCGCATATAGAATTAGTCTCCGCCAGGGTAAGGAAGCTAATTCATATTTTTAAAAACCTTCGTCATGTTGCAAACAATAAAATTATAAAACAGGTTTATCTCTCTCTTTGCCAATCAATACTGACTTACTGCATCACTTCATGGGGTGGAGCTCCAAAAAGTAGATTAATAATACTAGAAAGAGCACAGAGAGCCATTCTCAAAGTCAGCACCTTTCGCCCAAAACTCTTTCCTACAGATATTTTACTACATTCGTGTAATGTACTCTCCGTACGTCAACTCTTTATTCTGTATACTATCCTTAAGCAACACTCTCATACCATATACGATCCTTCTCTTCTAACCCGTCGACGTAATGATAGAGTTTGTACTATACCGACGTTTAAACACGCTTACGTTAATAAATACCTTCCATTCCTCGGATCATATCTTTACAATAAAATAAATAAAATTATTAATATATACCCACTAAATAGAAAACAATGTCAAGGAACTGTCATTGAATGGCTTAAAAAACTAAATTACAGTGAAACAGAAGATTTATTAAATATATAAACCTAAAAGCTTCAAACAAAATCACTTTTCAGTTATGATTTAAGTTCAAGTTTATTATTTTATTATTATTATTATTATTTTATCTTTCATACATACACATTGACAAACCCTCTCACACTCACACATATACACTCTACACCTACACACACAGAGAGGAACACCCTTCACATATTTACTTTAGTTTATTTTATTTTACACGATATAATTTTACTTGTCTCACTCAATAAAACTATCATAAGATTCTGAATATTGGAAGAGCGCTGCTGCCTGAAACACCGGTCTAGAGTACTCTAGCACCTAGTTCGGACACAGACGTACTTACTGGCAACTTGTTTTATGTAACTTGTTTTTAAGTAATCATGTACAATCAAACACTGTAATATGATAATTTGATTTAAATAAACTATTATTATTATGTGTTTTAAAAGTTTCCACAAATCGTTCAGCTGCCCCGTTGGCAGCTGGATGGTACGACGGTGAAAATGTATGTTTTTATATTTACAAGTTGACAAACATTTTCAAATTCTGTACAAGTGAAAGTAGGACCGTTATCTGTTACTAAGTGGACTGGAAAACCAAAGGTAGAAAATAACTTTTTGAATATTTCAATTGTACGAGTTGCCCCAATGTTAGTCATTTCAAAAGCCTCAGGCCATTTAGAATAGATGTCCACTATTACTAAGAACATTTTGTTATAATAAGGTAAGGTAATTATTATATTAAATATATTTTTATAAGATTAAATTTGACTTGTAAAGAGTGTATTATGTGTACCTACTTTACAAAACAAACTTTTTGAATTTGAATCTGACCCACGGTAATTGTCTAAATGTGACGATATTGAACAAGTTTAGTATTACAGAACATGCAGATACGTTTCGTTTATCACTTACAGGTTATGTCGTGACAAACAGACATATACAACTACAGTCTCGGGTCAGGTCGGCATTAAGCACTAAAGTGGTTTCTATTTCTTATGGAACAACCTAACAATGAAACTCGCTATACTATTTTACAAATTGATAGGAGAACATCAAACGGAGAACATCAAACGGAGAACATCAAACGGAGAACATCAAACGGAGAACATCAAACGGAGAACATCAAACGGAGAACATCAAACGGAGAACATCAAACGGAGAACATCAAACGGAGAACATCAAACGGAGAACATCAAACGGAGAACATCAAACGGAGAACATCAAACGGAGAACATCAAACGGAGAACATCAAACGGAGAACATCAAACGGAATACTTGAACACAGAATTGTATTGATCTCGTTCGTGAAAAAGACGCGTTTATAATAACCCGCTTCAGGGAAGGAAAGTTTATAATAACCCGCTTCAGGGAAGGAAAGTTTATAATAACCCGCTTCAGGGAAGGAAAGTTTATAATAACCCGCTTCAGGGAAGGAAAGTTTATAATAACCCGCTTCAGGGAAGGAAAGTTTATAATAACCCGCTTCAGGGAAGGAAAGTTTATAATAACCCGCTTCAGGGAAGGAAAGTTTATAATAACCCGCTTCAGGGAAGGAAAGTTGAACAACAATAGCTTTGATTTAACTATAGCGTTGAATCACAAACTTAATTTGACGGTCATCGGCCGCTTAGTTCACAAGATGCGTTGTCTTCACTCTGGTCGAGCTGTGGAGGAGATAGTGTACCTGTGTGCGGATGTAGTTATATAGTGTAGTTATATATTATGTACACTTGAGACATATCTAATAACTCATCCCGAAGACTCGTGCGCCTGCAACCTTCGCTGGCGGGGTGAGTGGGGATACACTAGAGCTTGTAATTATTGATTAAACCAAAGAGTGTACATATATACCTTCAAGGAGCGCGACGACACAAGGGACATGTAGTGGTTTACGCGTCACGAGGTTTGGGGAAACTTTTATAACGTATCAGTTTCGTAGTAACCTCGTAGCACCTGCGTAGTATTTCGTAGCATTTCGTAGGAACACGTAGCACATTAAATCACAAGCTGCAAAATGTTTGAGAACATTTTTTAGGGTTCCGTAGTCATCAACAATGAACCCTTATAGTTTCGCCATGTCCGTCTGTCTGTCTGTCTGTCTGTCTCGGCTTAGCTTAGAGACTACTAGAACTAGAAAGCTGTAATTTGGCATGGGTATATATACATATTTATCACGCCGATAAAGTGGTACAGTAAAAACTTGAAAAATATTTTTTTTTAGGGTGCCTCCTCTACTCTTAAAGTGGGAATGATTTTTTTTCTCGTCTATCCCTTAATGTGCGGTGTCGTTGGATTTAAAAATATTGGGGGTAAGAGAAGACCATTTTTCGATCCAGGGTTCTGTTTGCGAAATATTAAGCTTAAAAGTGTTATTTTTTGTTAGAATGAAACGGTTAAACTAGCCGGCGGAGATAGTTGTTAATATAATGTTTAAACGGGCACCACTGGTTGACGGAGGACAAGACGTCTCCAGAGTCGAGACGGGTGCGTCTCTGCTTCCGGGTGAGTTCGAGCAGCGAGCGCATATTTCCCTCGAAGTATGAGTTTTACTCATAGTTGCGGCCACGCCTACATGTGGTATGCACACACCAGCTGCTGATTGTTGGTAGCTCCTTCATCACCCTTTGGGGCCGAGAGTTAGCGCAGGCAGAGCCGTGAGCAAAAATATAGTAATAAAATACAAAATTTATTCCCGAAGTTACCGCGGTGTCGACGTGTGCGAATTGCGAGTTGAATAGAGGTGTTAATGTGTGCGAACTGCGAGTTGAATAGAGGTGGGACTGCGAGCTGAACAGTCACTCATGACCTTTCCACGCGTATTTCGGGCACACAGAAGAGGTACAGTGGAACAATACTTATAGGTACCATCAATTTAGTTCGTAAAACTCGTTGTCGGTTGTTTCCTCGTTGTCCTTCTAGTAGGACATACTCTTCCTCGTTGTCCTACTGCCATTATATGAATTCTTTACCTAGCCTATACTATATACATATTACCTTCTTATACAGACGCATCACAATCATAGTATGATATCTATGGTCACAATATACCAACCAACGCAATCACAAATAGACGCCGAAGCGAAAAATGCGTTTATTTCTATTGGTCCAGTGAGCAGATACATCGTTGGAATTTCGGAATATTGTCGCACTGGAACAAATAGGACAAAAATCTAGAGGTGAGTTTATCAACTATCCAAGGTGTCAACCATGATTGCGTCTCTGAATGGGCTAAATCATTTGGTTTCCTTGTAAATGCTAAGAAATCACATCAGATTTCAATCGCCTTCTCGGACAAAGCTAAAAATTCGAGTATTATATTTGATAGCCACCTGTCCAGGGTGCTGCATGTGAATGAGACCAGCAGGAGGGGCGGTTATATAATAACGTGATGAATCTCCCACGCCGCCACGCGACACGTGACACTGTCTCATGCTGGTGCCCTGAGATGAGGGTTCTCCTTGACATTTACTTACAAACTATCTCAGGATTCATTAGTTTTGTAGTCGAATATTTTATTACATTGCATGACGAATACCGACCTACTCTATTAATTATTCACACTTGCTCCAACACAAAAGAAAACATTAGTTGTGTATGTGTGTGTGTATAATATGCGGAGTCTGTTATATAGGTAACATAACGTTTGTGTATAATATGCGGAGTCTGTTATATAGGTAACATAACGTTTGTGTATAATATGCGGAGTCTGTTATATAGGTAACATAACGTTTGTGTATAATATGCGGAGTCTGTTATATAGGTAACATAACGTTTGTGTATAATATGCGGAGTCTGTTATATAGGTAACATAACGTTTGTGTATAATATGCGGAGTCTGTTATATAGGTAACATAACGTTTGTGTATAATATTCGGAGTCTGTTATATAGGTAAGATAACGTTTGTGTATAATATGCGGAGTCTGTTATATAGGTAACATAACGTTTGTGTATAATATGCGGAGTCTGTTATATAGGTAACATAACGTTTGTGTATAATATGCGGAGTCTGTTATATAGGTAACATAACGTTTGTGTATAATATGCGGAGTCTGTTATATAGGTAACATAACGTTTGTGTATAATATGCGGAGTCTGTTATATAGGTAACATAACGTTTGTGTATAATATTCGGAGTCTGTTATATAAGTAACATAACGTTTGTGTATAATATGCGGAGTCTGTTATATAGGTAACATAACGTTTGTGTATAATATGCGGAGTCTGTTATATAGGTAACATAACGTTTGTGTATAATATTCGGAGTCTGTTATATAGGTAACATAACGTTTGTGTATAATATTCGGAGTCTGTTATATAGGTAACATAACGTTTGTGTATAATATTCGGAGTCTGTTATATAGGTAACATAACGTTTGTGTATAATATGCGGAGTCTGTTATATAGGTAACATAACGTTTGTGTATAATATGCGGAGTCTGTTATATAGGTAACATAACGTTTGTGTATAATATTCGGAGTCTGTTATATAGGTAACATAACGTTTGTGTATAATATGCGGAGTCTGTTATATAGGTAACATAACGTTTGTGTATAATATGCGGAGTCTGTTATATAGGTAACATAACGTTTGTGTATAATATGCGGAGTCTGTTATATAGGTAACATAACGTTTGTGTATAATATGCGGAGTCTGTTATATAGGTAACATAACGTTTGTGTATAATATGCGGAGTCTGTTATATAGGTAACATAACGTTTGTGTATAATATTCGGAGTCTGTTATATAGGTAACATAACGTTTGTGTATAATATTCGGAGTCTGTTATATAGGTAACATAACGTTTGTGTATAATATGCGGAGTCTGTTATATAGGTAAAATCTGACCTTTATTAGTTTTGTCACCGCGTAGCACCGAACACAAACTTATAAATGCCCTGAACAGAGACATGTTAACATCCGCGCGTGTTGTCCACACACACATCGCGCGTGTTGTCCACACACACATCGCGCGAGCACGCACCGCTCGCTCGTGAAGTAGTAACACATATAAATAAGCAGTTAGCGGCGCTCCGACACGCTCTGACGTCATCCGGCATGACGCACCGAGCTGTGCATGCGGTCGTTGCGAGCCATTCTCGCCCTTATCCTCAACGTGTTAGGATGTCCCCAACACCATAGTTGGTTGGTGAGATGGTAGCCGTCAGGGTACGGAAGGCAACAGTTTGTCCCTTCCTGTGAGTAGTGTAGCAGACACGTGTGACGTCACCAAGTGTCCACACTATCGGGGAATTCTGCGAGATTTACTGCCTACGATAAATTAAATGAATGGGTGATAAATGATACGGAAACAGTACAGCTAGTTATATACAGTACAGCTAGTTATATACAAGGTGACGTATAAGTATATCCTTATGAAAATCTACTTTTACAAGAAATGTTTCGATATTGATTTATGTATTAAATTAAGTACGTAGCATTTTAATAGAATATAATAAGAATAATAATAAACACTTAATCGCACACAAAAAACACAGATAATTACAATTTAGAATTAAGAGAAATACAGGGCAAAGGCGGACTTATTTCTGGAATCAATTTCTTCCAGTCAACCATAAATGACAGAGATGAAAAAAAATATACATTGGCTTATTGAAATTTAAATTGAGTGCATAAAGAGCGATATAAATATGTATGTACTATAATAAATATAATATTCTACATACACAATTAACCTAAAGGTATACTTAACTACCTAATGATCTAAAAACTAAACAAAGTTAAAATATATAAAGTGATAGTAGTGTGGAGAGATAGTTGTAACCTTGTCAAACCACAAACTTAGAATATATTAAGTGATAGTAGTGTGGAGAGATAGTTGTAACCTTGTCAAACCACAAACTTAGAATATATAAAGTGATAGTAGTGTGAAGAGATAGTTGTAACCTTGTCAAACCACAAACTTAGAATATATTAAGTGATAGTAGTGTGGAGAGATAGTTGTAACCTTGTCAAACCACAAACTTAGAATATATAAAGTGATAGTAGTGTGGAGAGATAGTTGTAACCTTGTCAAACCACAAACTTAGAATATATAAAGTGATAGTAGTGTGGAGAGATAGTTGTAACCTTGTCAAACCACAAACTTAGAATATATAAAGTGATAGTAGTGTGGAGAGATAGTTGTAACCTTGTCAAACCACAAACTTAGAATATATTAAGTGATAGTAGTGTGGAGAGATAGTTGTAACCTTGTCAAACCACAAACTTAGAATATATAAAGTGATAGTAGTGTGGAGAGATAGTTGTAACCTTGTCAAACCACAAACTTAGAATATATTAAGTGATAGTAGTGTGGAGAGATAGTTGTAACCTTGTCAAACCACAAACTTAGAATATATTAAGTGATAGTAGTGTGGAGAGATAGTTGTAACCTTGTCAAACCACAAACTTAGAATATATAAAGTGATAGTAGTGTGGAGAGATAGTTGTAACCTTGTCAAACCACAAACTTAGAATATATAAAGTGATAGTAGTGTGGAGAGATAGTTGTAACCTTGTCAAACCACAAACTTAGAATATATAAAGTGATAGTAGTGTGGAGAGATAGTTGTAACCTTGTCAAACCACAAACTTAGAATATATTAAGTGATAGTAGTGTGGAGAGATAGTTGTAACCTTGTCAAACCACAAACTTAGAATATATAAAGTGATAGTAGTGTGGAGAGATAGTTGTAACCTTGTCAAACCACAAACTTAGAATATATTAAGTGATTGTAGCTTAGAAAAGTGCTAATGTTTCTGACTAGTGACGGGCATCGGCGTCACTGGTGCGAGGGTTCCATAACCACGCTCAGACACCACTAATTGTATGTTAAAGGGCGATATTAGCAGCTGGAACAGGGGCCCATAAGCTGTCCCAGATTTATATTCTACAAATATCTTATATTCTACAAAATATAGTACAAAATGTCCTACCAGACAATTGTATGATGACCTCATCAGCTAGTCCTCGCACGAAATCCTTCCGCACGTGGACTCCAAGGCGTTCCGGTGCTGTGACACGCTGTTCACCTTCCACGAAGAATCTAAACACGACCCACCTACACCTGGATGCATCCAAACCCAGAAGAAATGGTAATTGACAAGTCCACTTGTTGGAAACCGCGTGTTCAGGTTATGTCACACACACACACAGGAAATAGAATAAAAGTGGCCTTCACGCCAAAATATTGTCAGACCCTGACTTAATAATGTTTTTTACGATGTCCACATCAATTTCCCTCGTATTAAACCATTTTAAATACCAAAAATGTGGTTGACCGCGACCCTTTCCCAAAAGTTCCGTCCTTTTCCAGGATTTTGACAGCTCCAAGTCAGAGAAGTGATACCACACACAAAAAACAAAATCGTTGACCGAACACTCGACTGATGCGTTCTAAAAATATACATTTTATTCTTAACAGTGATAGTAGTGTGGAGAGATAGTTGTAACCTTGTCAAACCACAAACTTAGAATATATTAAGTGATACTAGTGTGGAGAGATAGTTGTAACCTTGTCAAACCACAAACTTAGAATATATAAAGTGATAGTAGTGTGGAGAGATAGTTGTAACCTTGTCAAACTACAAACTTAGAATATATTAAGTGATACTAGTGTGGAGAGATAGTTGTAACCTTGTCAAACCACAAACTTAGAATATATTAAGTGATACTAGTGTGGAGAGATAGTTGTAACCTTGTCAAACCACAAACTTAGAATATATTAAGTGATAGTAGTGTGGAGAGATAGTTGTAACCTTGTCAAACCACAAACTTAGAATATATAAAGTGATAGTAGTGTGGAGAGATAGTTGTAACCTTGTCAAACCACAAACTTAGAATATATTAAGTGATACTAGTGTGGAGAGATAGTTGTAACCTTGTCAAACCACAAACTTAGAATATATTAAGTGATAGTAGTGTGGAGAGATAGTTGTAACCTTGTCAAACCACAAACTTAGAATATATTAAGTGATACTAGTGTGGAGAGATAGTTGTAACCTTGTCAAACCACAAACTTAGAATATATTAAGTGATAGTAGTGTGGAGAGATAGTTGTAACCTTGTCAAACCACAAACTTAGAATATATAAAGTGATAGTAGTGTGGAGAGATAGTTGTAACCTTGTCAAACCACAAACTTAGAATATATTAAGTGATAGTAGTGTGGAGAGATAGTTGTAACCTTGTCAAACCACAAATTTAGAATATATAAAGTGATAGTAGTGTGGAGAGATAGTTGTAACCTTGTCAAACCACAAACTTAGAATATATTAAGTGATACTAGTGTGGAGAGATAGTTGTAACCTTGTCAAACCACAAACTTAGAATATATTAAGTGATAGTAGTGTGGAGAGATAGTTGTAACCTTGTCAAACCACAAACTTAGAATATATAAAGCGATAGTAGTGTGGAGAGATAGTTGTAACCTTGTCAAACCACAAACTTAGAATATATTAAGTGATAGTAGTGTGGAGAGATAGTTGTAACCTTGTCAAACCACAAACTTAGAATATATTAAGTGATAGTAGTGTGGAGAGATAGTTGTAACCTTGTCAAACCACAAACTTAGAATATATAAAGCGATAGTAGTGTGGAGAGATAGTTGTAACCTTGTCAAACCACAAACTTAGAATATATTAAGTGATAGTAGTGTGGAGAGATAGTTGTAACCTTGTCAAACCACAAACTTAGAATATATTAAGTGATAGTAGTGTGGAGAGATAGTTGTAACCTTGTCAAACCACAAACTTAGAATATATAAAGTGATAGTAGTGTGGAGAGATAGTTGTAACCTTGTCAAACCACAAACTTAGAATATATAAAGCGATAGTAGTGTGGAGAGATAGTTGTAACCTTGTCAAACCACAAACTTAGAATATATTAAGTGATAGTAGTGTGGAGAGATAGTTGTAACCTTGTCAAACCACAAACTTAGAATATATAAAGCGATAGTAGTGTGGAGAGATAGTTGTAACCTTGTCAAACCACAAACTTAGAATATATTAAGTGATAGTAGTGTGGAGAGATAGTTGTAACCTTGTCAAACCACAAACTTAGAATATATAAAGCGATAGTAGTGTGGAGAGATAGTTGTAACCTTGTCAAACCACAAACTTAGAATATATTAAGTGATAGTAGTGTGGAGAGATAGTTGTAACCTTGTCAAACCACAAACTTAGAATATATTAAGTGATAGTAGTGTGGAGAGATAGTTGTAACCTTGTCAAACCACAATACCTTGTGTATTGAGAGACACTCAACCCAACATTTGTGTTGCCACGTGGGCAAATAGTAGAACTGGGCAGATCGTAAAGTATGATATCGAAAACGTTTCACCAAAAGTCAAAAATAGGTGCGACGACGAGCGGAGTGAAAAGTAACGTGTTAAGTTTACATGTAAATGAAGTCGGGGAGCCGAGCGAAGCAGAGTTAACGAGGACCCCCTAGATTTGAGAGAAATATGATATGTTTAGGCAGATCATGATATGCCCAATTTTACGATGTGCCGACGACAGACATATCGAGAGACGCAATAATTTATGTACGACAATTTATTCAAATAACAATTATTCAAAAATTGTAAAAGAAAGTGTGGTGTTCTTTTTATTTGGAGGATCTAAGCTGGTTTCCTTATTGAAAGTGTTCTGTGGGAGCATTCGAGGCTACATGGCAGAGATACTCATTGCATAGACCAAAGCAAAATAAGAAATATTAGTCGCTAATTGATTTTCTTATCGGTGTTATAAATTTGGAAAAACACAGCGCAAAAACGCGGTGTTATAGAAGTGAAGAGAAAATAGTCGTAATCAATTCTCTTTCAGCGAAATGTGTTTGTTAGAATACATTGGAGTTTAGCGGCCGTTATATTTAAATTCAGCTCAGTTAGCTCGCAGGGAACAACATACATTGTAGTTACTGTGAACAACATACATTGTAGTTACTGTGAACAACATACATTGTAGTTACTGTGAACAACAGACATTGTAGTTACTGTGAACAACATACATTGTAGTTACTGTGAACAACATACATTGTAGTTACTGTGAACAACATACATTGTAGTTACTGTGAACAACATACAATGTAGTTACTGTGAACAACATACATTGTAGTTACTGTGAACAACATACATTGTAGTTACTGTGAACAACATACATTGTAGTTACTGTGAACAACATACAATGTAGTTACTGTGAACAACATACATTGTAGTTACTGTGAACAACATACATTGTAGTTACTGTGAACAACATACATTGTAGTTACTGTGAACAACATACATTGTAGTTACTGTGAACAACATACATTGTAGTTACTGTGAACAACATACATTGTAGTTACTGTGAACAACAGACATTGTAGTTACTGTGAACAACATACATTGTAGTTACTGTGAACAACATACATTGTAGTTACTGTGAACAACATACATTGTAGTTACTGTGAACAACATACAATGTAGTTACTGTGAACAACATACATTGTAGTTACTGTGAACAACATACATTGTAGTTACTGTGAACAACATACATTGTAGTTACTGTGAACAACATACAATGTAGTTACTGTGAACAACATACATTGTAGTTACTGTGAACAACATACATTGTAGTTACTGTGAACAACATACATTGTAGTTACTGTGAACAACATACATTGTAGTTACTGTGAACAACATACATTGTAGTTACTGTGAACAACATACATTGTAGTTACTGTGAACAACATACATTGTAGTTACTGTGAACAACAGACATTGTAGTTACTGTGAACAACATACATTGTAGTTACTGTGAACAACAGACATTGTAGTTACTGTGAACAACATACATTGTAGTTACTGTGAACAACATACATTGTAGTTACTGTGAACAACATACATTGTAGTTACTGTGAACAACATACATTGTAGTTACTGTGAACAACATACATTGTAGTTACTGTGAACAACATACATTGTAGTTACTGTGAACAACATACATTGTAGTTACTGCGAACAACATACATTGTAGTTACTGTGAACAACAGACATTGTAGTTACTGTGAACAACAGACATTGTAGTTACTGTGAACAACAGACATTGTAGTTAATGTGAACAACAGACATTGTAGTTACTGTGAACAACATACATTGTAGTTACTGTGAACAACATACATTGTAGTTACTGTGAACAACATACATTGTAGTTACTGTGAACAACAGACATTGTAGTTACTGTGAACAACAGACATTGTAGTTAATGTGAACAACATACATTGTAGTTACTGTGAACAACATACATTGTAGTTACTGTGAACAACATACATTGTAGTTACTGCGAACAACATACATTGTAGTTACTGTGAACAACAGACATTGTAGTTACTGTGAACAACAGACATTGTAGTTACTGTGAACAACATACATTGTAGTTACTGTGAACAACAGACATTGTAGTTACTGTGAACAACATACATTGTAGTTACTGTGAACAACATACATTGTATATAATGTGAATAACATACATTGTAGTTACTGTGAACAACAGACATTGTAGTTACTGTGAACAACAGACATTGTAGTTACTGTGAACAACATACATTGTAGTTACTGTGAACAACAGACATTGTAGTTACTGTGAACAACATACATTGTAGTTAATGTGAACAACATACATTGTAGTTACTGTGAACAACAGACATTGTAGTTACTGTGAACAACATACATTGTAGTTACTGTGAACAACAGACATTGTAGTTACTGTGAACAACATACATTGTAGTTACTGTGAACAACATACATTGTAGTTACTGTGAACAACATACATTGTAGTTACTGTGAACAACATACATTGTAGTTACTGTGAACAACATACATTGTAGTTACTGTGAACAACATACATTGTAGTTACTGTGAACAACATACATTGTAGTTACTGTGACCAACAGACATTGTAGTTACTGTGAACAACATACATTGTAGTTACTGTGAACAACATACATTGTAGTTACTGTGAACAACATACATTGTAGTTACTGTGAACAACATACATTGTAGTTACTGTGAACAACAGACATTGTAGTTACTGTGAACAACATACATTGTAGTTACTGTGAACAACAGACATTGTAGTTACTGTGAACAACATACATTGTAGTTACTGTGAACAACATACATTGTATATAATGTGAACAACATACATTGTAGTTACTGTGAACAACAGACATTGTAGTTACTGTGAACAACATACATTGTAGTTACTGTGAACAACAGACATTGTAGTTACTGTGAACAACATACATTGTAGTTAATGTGAACAACATACATTGTAGTTACTGTGAACAACAGACATTGTAGTTACTGTGAACAACATACATTGTAGTTACTGTGAACAACAGACATTGTAGTTACTGTGAACAACATACATTGTAGTTACTGTGAACAACATACATTGTAGTTACTGTGAACAACATACATTGTAGTTACTGTGAACAACATACATTGTAGTTACTGTGAACAACATACATTGTAGTTACTGTGAACAACATACATTGTAGTTACTGTGAACAACATACATTGTAGTTACTGTGACCAACAGACATTGTAGTTACTGTGAACAACATACATTGTAGTTACTGTGAACAACATACATTGTAGTTACTGTGAACAACATACATTGTAGTTACTGTGAACAACATACATTGTAGTTACTGTGAACAACATACATTGTAGTTACTGTGAACAACAGACATTGTAGTTACTGTGAACAACATACATTGTAGTTACTGTGAACAACATACATTGTAGTTACTGTGAACATTGTAGTTACTGTGAACAACATACATTGTAGTTACTGTGAACATTGTAGTTACTGTGAACAACATACATTGTAGTTACTGTGAACATTGTAGTTACTGTGAACAACATACATTGTAGTTACTGTGAACATTGTAGTTACTGTGAACAACATACATTGTAGTTACTGTGAACAACATACATTGTAGTTACTGTGAACAACATACATTGTAGTTACTGTGAACAACAGACATTGTAGTTACTGTGAACAACATACATTGTAGTTACTGTGAACAACATACATTGTAGTTACTGCGAACAACATACATTGTAGTTACTGTGAACAACAGACATTGTAGTTACTGTGAACAACAGACATTGTAGTTACTGTGAACAACATACATTGTAGTTACTGTGAACAACATACATTGTAGTTACTGTGAACAACATACATTGTAGTTACTGTGAACGTTGTAGTTACTGTGAACAACATACATTGTAGTTACTGTGAACATTGTAGTTACTGTGAACAACATACATTGTGGTAACTGTGAACAACATACATTGTAGTTACTGTGAACAACATACATTGTAGTTACTGTGAACAACATACATTGTAGTTACTGTGAACAACATACATTGTAGTTACTGTGAACAACATACATTGTAGTTACTGTGAACAACATACATTGTAGTTACTGTGAACAACATACATTGTAGTTACTGTGAACAACATACATTGTAGTTACTGTGAACAACATACATTGTAGTTACTGTGAACAACATACATTGTAGTTACTGTGAACAACATACATTGTAGTTACTGTGAACAACATACATTGTAGTTACTGTGACCAACAGACATTGTAGTTACTGTGAACAACATACATTGTAGTTACTGTGAACAACATACATTGTAGTTACTGTGAACAACATACATTGTAGTTACTGTGAACAACATACATTGTAGTTACTGTGAACAACAGACATTGTAGTTACTGTGAACAACATACATTGTAGTTACTGTGAACAACATACATTGTAGTTACTGTGAACAACATACATTGTAGTTACTGTGAACAACAGACATTGTAGTTACTGTGAACAACATACATTGTAGTTACTGTGAACAACATACATTGTAGTTACTGTGAACATTGTAGTTACTGTGAACAACATACATTGTAGTTACTGTGAACATTGTAGTTACTGTGAACAACATACATTGTAGTTACTGTGAACATTGTAGTTACTGTGAACAACATACATTGTAGTTACTGTGAACAACATACATTGTAGTTACTGTGAACAACATACATTGTAGTTACTGTGAACAACATACATTGTAGTTACTGTGAACAACATACATTGTAGTTACTGTGAACAACAGACATTGTAGTTACTGTGAACAACATACATTGTAGTTACTGTGAACAACATACATTGTAGTTACTGCGAACAACATACATTGTAGTTACTGTGAACAACAGACATTGTAGTTACTGTGAACAACAGACATTGTAGTTACTGTGAACAACATACATTGTAGTTACTGTGAACAACATACATTGTAGTTACTGTGAACAACATACATTGTAGTTACTGTGAACGTTGTAGTTACTGTGAACAACATACATTGTAGTTACTGTGAACATTGTAGTTACTGTGAACAACATACATTGTGGTAACTGTGAACAACATACATTGTAGTTGTTGGAAATCCAACCATCGTTCGCTCACCGGAACCCTGAGGGGTCAGAAGAGGCTAGAGGGGGCTGACCGGAGCAAGCGCGACTCATGATTCATTCGGCGAACGAACTCTCTCGTGCGCATTATGCATGTAATATTTTATTTAAAATTCCATTAAAATTATTACGATAACTTGCCAGATTTTTTTTACAATAGTTTACATGGTCCTTCGAACCGATACAAAGATCCAGAGTACCCAGGAAATACAAAGATCCAATAACGGGAAGTTACATCCAGAAATACAGGACACTGCGAAGTGTGCAGTGAATGTTTGCATAGCCAAATACATTTTATTTACAATCTAAGGACAAGATCCAAAAACGGGAAGTTACATCCAGAAATCCAGGACATCCAGAAATATACAGTGTC
Organism: Ypsolopha sequella; assembly: GCA_934047225.1. Taxonomy (NCBI): domain Eukaryota; kingdom Metazoa; phylum Arthropoda; class Insecta; order Lepidoptera; family Ypsolophidae; genus Ypsolopha; species Ypsolopha sequella. The sequence goes on along the minus strand of OW204002.1, from coordinate 258,850 downwards.
GTTAAGAGTGTGCAGTGAGTGTTCGAATAGCCAAATACCTACATTTTATTTGCAAACTAAGGACAAAGCAAGCGGAACCAGTAAGTTCGATCCAATCCTCAATACATAAGTTCCTAGCTATATACAATATAATCCTATATACTTAATTGCATAGTTAACATTCGAAATTAAAGTATTTAAAATTATTCATTAAAGTAGTCGTTCCCTGAATTCCATATTAATATGAATTATTCTCCATAATATCAAGTACGTACTTCGAACTATATCCACATTTATCCACAATATTGAATTTCCAAGACTTAGTATCCAAAACTATTAAAAATTTTTAAAGTTAAAGTATTGAAATAAATATTAAGTTAGCCACAACGTAGTTAACCATACCTACATTTGCCAGCCGGCCGGTGCCAGCCGGACAGGTTTTTTCTATAAGAGATAAGAAACAAGGTAGGTACTTAGTGAGTCGAGTCACCGCAGAAGATAACATTTAGCGGAAAGAATATTTCCGTGACTTTGTTTACCTTTGATCATTTCGAGATAAAATATTTTTTACTTGTTCCTATTAGACCAACTATGTCAACCACAGAATTAATTAAAAAGAGGGGAGGGTTAAAAGGAATGTTAACTAACTTTATAAATTATCTTAATTCATTGCCCCCCATGTTAAGTTCCCTTCAGAAAATTGAACTTAATATTCGAATTTCAAAAATGGAACCTTTGTTTTGTAAGTTTGATGAAGTCCAGACTAATATCGAAACTTTGGTGGATGAAAGTGATTCCGAAGCCACTTTCAGTGAGCGAACTGAGTTTGAAACTGCTTATTATTCAGCATTTGCAAAGGCGCAACAGTTGTGTGCGATTTCTAATCCTAAAAATGTTTCCTCTGGTCGGGTTGATGATTCATCATCTTCTGAATCAGAATTTTCAGGTGGTACGACTAAACGGTCACTCGGTACTAAGGTGAAGCAAACAAAATCACGTACAATGAAACTGCCAACCATCCATATTCCCAAATACGATGGTCAGTACGCGAACTGGTTAGAATTCAGAGATACCTTCGTATCTATGATTCACAACGATCACACATTATCCAATGTTCAAAAATTCCACTACCTGAAGGCTTCCTTGGAGGGAGACGCTGCTGAGGTAATTCAAAATTTGGTAATTACAGCGAGTAATTATATTATAGCCTGGGAGTTGATGTGCGACAGATACAATAATACAAAACTCTTAATAAAAAACCACATACAATCTTTATTCAATTTAGAACCAAGTAAAAAAGAGTGTGCGCGGTCTATACGAAAACTGCTAGATACGTTCACAAAAAATATGAGATCACTAGAGTCATTAGGAGAATCCACAGAGTCATGGGATACACTTATAATATTTCTCATGTGTTCTAAGCTTGATCCTATTACCAACCGTGTGTGGGACGAAAAAAGCGGTGATATGGATAAAGTCACCTTAGAAAGCTTTCGTACCTTTTTAAAAAAAAGGGCTCAGTTATTGGAGACATCGCAATCGACTAGTACCAACATTACAAGTTCAGATCAAAAACCCAGACGCGATACACGTGAATACTACAAGGGTCTAATCGGAGGCCAAGTGAGTAACGCACCAAATATTTTGAATTGCCCGCTATGCAACCAAGGCCACCGTTTGTACAATTGTGGACAATTTTATCAGCAATCCATTAATGAAAGAGTAGAATCTGTGCGAAGGTTCAGGTTGTGTATGAACTGTCTTCGCCCAGGTCATCATGCTCGCGTTTGTAGATTAGGTCCGTGCAAAAAATGTAACTCACCACACAATACATTGCTTCATGAAGAGACACTCAATGCAAACCTAGTAGAACAAGCGCAGGTCGACGATTTTGCGACGTCGCTCTCCACAGCAGTTCACGCAGAGCGAGTGTTGCTTTCGACTGCTCTTATATACATCGCCGATAAAGACGGAAACTGGCATTTAGCTAAATGCGTCTTAGATTCCGGGTCCCAGGGGTCATTTTTGACTGAGTCATTAATGAAGAAACTCAAGCTAAAACCAACTTATACAAAGTCGTCCGTTATAGGAATAAACAATGCAGTATCACAGATAACAAAACGTTGCAATACATCAATTCAATCAAGAGTCAATCCATTTACAGTAAACATGTCATTTTTAGTCTTACCCAGCATAGCGTCTGTGGGTAACAGTATTATTAGTATGGAGACAATACAAATACCCAAACACATTATACTAGCAGATCCAGAATTTAACCGTCCGTCAAGTATCGATATTTTATTAGGCGCAGACATATTTTGGGATCTGATAGATCAAGGTCAAGTACGCCTAGGCAAACACAGCCCTGTTTTACAAATTTGGTTTTATCGTATCCGGGCCTACAAGTGGTCTCAGTGAACAGATAATAACCTGTAATTTTATACAGCAAGACACAATACAAGAACAGCTTGCCAGATTATGGTTACTTGAGGAAACACCGAATGAAATTAATACCGTTTACACTAAAGAAGAAAAACAGTGTGAAGACAATTTTGTACAAAACTTAAAACGAATGCCAGATGGGCGATTTTCGGTAGCAGTCCCTCTTAAGAAACCAGAATCAGAGCTTGGTGATTCACTTCAACGAGCGAACCAATGTTTTATGTCATTAGAACGCAGATTAGCTCGCCAACCACTTTTAAAGCAAATGTATACAGATTTTATGAACGAATACATTAAGTTAGGGCACATGACAAAATGTACCAACACCAGCCCTATTTCAAGCAATCAAAACTCATATTTCTTACCCCATCATGGAGTTCTAAGAGAAAACAGCACGACCACAAAATTACGAGTGGTTTTTAATGCCAGTTCGCCATCAACTACTGGAGTGTCTTATAATGACATACAGATGGTTGGTCCTACTATACAGAGTGACCTTTTCACTCTTTTGATTAGATTTAGACATTTTAAATACATTTTATCAGGTGACATTGAAAAACATTATAGGCAGGTATTGGTACACGAAAATCAAAGACATTTACAAAAAATATTGTGGCGAGCTGAGCCAACACATAATTTACAAACATATAAGCTGAACACCGTAACTTATGGCACTGCATCGGCCCCATTTTTGGCTGTGCGATGTTTAAAACAATTAGCAGCCGAGTGCAGTGACGAATTGATAGCTCAAACTATCAGCGAAGATTTTTATGTAGATGACCTTTTAACTGGAAGTCAAACAATCGAGCAATTAATCAAAATTCGTGATGACGTCACTAAAGTTTTGGCGTCAGGTGGGTTTCCATTGCGCAAAATCAGATCAAATATACCTGAAGTTTTACCTCTAGATTCTAACACAAATGCTTATCAAAGTTTAAATCTGAGTGATCAAAATTCTTCCAGCACTTTAGGATTAGGCTGGTTCCCATTGGATGATCAATTACATTACAGCATTCAACTGAATTTAGAATTCACCCCAACCAAGCGGTCTATGTTCTCCACAATTGGACAAATATTTGATCCGCTAGGTTTATTGTGTGTATTCGTCATCACAGCAAAAATACTTCTTCAAAAACTTTGGCTTTTAAAATTATCTTGGGATGAAACACTCCCACAAGATGTAATTAAAGTTTGGAACAAATTCATTGCAGAATTACCCCTACTCAATAATATCAGGATCCCTCGTTGCGTGGTAAGTGATAGTCCGAGTGTGATTGAATTGCACACTTTTGCTGACTCATCACAAGATGCGTATGGCGCATGCTTGTATGTTAGATCTATATCTAACGGCAAGTTTTCAGTGCGATTACTATGCGCAAAAAGCAAAGTAGCTCCGTTGAAGCCGGTGACTATGCCCAGGCTTGAGTTGTGTGGCGCTCTTATAGCTGCACGGCTTACTCAAAAGGTACTCAGAGCGTTTAGATTACCCGTTAGCAAATGCATTCTATGGTCAGATTCATCCATTGTATTGGGTTGGCTTAAAACAGAACCCAATAGATTGAAACAATTTGTTAAAAATCGCGTTGGTGAAATTCAAGAATTGACTGAATCTCATACATGGCGTCATGTTCGTACTCATGAAAATCCAGCAGATTTACTCACTCGAGGTGTAAACTTTTCCGAACATGAAAATTTAAATCTTTGGTGGACGGGGCCACAGTTTTTACACAAATCTAATGAATTTTGACCCGAAAATAATTTAAATGTAGAAGAAATTCCTGAACTCGTTACCAATTTTACTAATCTTGATGCACCATTTTTTAATTTTGACAGGTTTTCCAATTTATTGAAATTAAAACGAACAATGGCCTACGTTTTGAGATTCATTAACAACTGTAAGAAATTTTGCACTGAAAGGAAAGGTCCTTTCAGTGCTGATGAATTAAAAGTAGCATTTACGCATTTAATCAGGTTGTCTCAAATCGATTCAATCCAAGAATACCATTTACTTTCTCAAAACAAAACATTACCTAAAAAAACAACCATTAAAGGACTTGTCAATCTATCCCCGTTTTTAGATAGCGACGGTTTGCTAAGAGTTGGTGGTAGATTGGATAATTCAAAATTCAGCTTCGATAAAAAGCATCCACTACTAATTTCATGTAGTCATTCACTCGCAAAACTAATTTTTGTTGAGGAACATACAAGGTTAATGCACGCAGCCCCTCAATTATTGTTAGCGTCAGTTAGAGATAGGTTTTGGCCTCTGGGTGGTCGTAACATGGCTAGGCAAGTCGCACATCAATGTCAAAGGTGTAACAGAATGAGAGCACAAACAGTCAACCCAATCATGGGACAATTGCCTGAGCAGCGTCTCGATCCCGGGTATCCTTTTCAGACCACAGGAGTGGACTACGCAGGTCCACTGATCGCAGCAGATAAAAGGGGACGTGGCAGCAAACATATCAAAGTTTATGTAGCGGTTTTTGTTTGTTTCACCACAAAGGCCGTGCATTTGGAGTTGGTCTCTGACCTGACCAAAGAAGCATACATCGCTGCTTTGCGTAGGTTTATTGCACGCAGATCCAAACCTTGCGTCATGTTTTCAGACAACGGGACACAGTTTGTCGGAGCCAAAAATGAAATAACTAGTTTTATCAAACAAAATTCATCCACGTTGGCTGAAAGCATGGCACATGAAGGTATCGATTTCAAGTTTATACCGGCATATGCGCCGCATTTTGGTGGATTATGGGAGGCAGCAGTCAAATCATTTAAATTACATTTAAATAGAGTCTTGGAAAATTCATATTTAACGTTTGAAGAACTTTATACCACACTTGTTCAAATTGAAGCAATCCTCAACTCGAGACCACTATCACCCCTGTCCCCAGATCCTTCTGATCTAAATCCATTAACACCAGGTCACTTTTTGGTCGGACGTCCCCTGGCCGCTTTGCCTAGTCCGCAGTTGGAGCATGAAAATATAAATAGGCTACAACGCTGGGACCGAGTCGAACAAATGCGACAGCATTTCTGGAAGCGATGGCAGAAGGAATATGTCTCAGAGTTGCAAGTGAAGACGAAATGGACAACCTCAAAAGGCAGTCTCGAAAAGGACAGATTAGTTGTTATAAAGGAAGAATCTGTTCCAGTTATGAAGTGGTCCCTTGGACGTATCGTCAACGTGTATCCAGGAAAGGACGGAGTTAATAGAGTAGCAGACATTCAAACATCAAAAGGCATTATCAAGAGAGCATTTAATCGAATATGTCCTCTACCCCTAGAGAACTGCGAGTAGTTCTGTTGAAAGAGAGACTTTCAACGTGGGGGGACATGTTGGAAATCCAACCATCGTTCGCTCACCGGAACCCTGAGGGGTCAGAAGAGGCTAGAGGGGGCTGACCGGAGCAAGCGCGACTCATGATTCATTCGGCGAACGAACTCTCTCGTGCGCATTATGCATGTAATATTTTATTTAAAATTCCATTAAAATTATTACGATAACTTGCCAGATTTTTTTTACAATAGTTTACAGTAGTTACTGTGAACAACATACATTGTAGTTACTGTGAACAACATACATTGTAGTTACTGTGAACAACATACATTGTAGTTACTGTGAACAACATACATTGTAGTTACTGTGAACAACATACATTGTAGTTACTGTGAACAACATACATTGTAGTTACTGTGAACAACATACATTGTAGTTACTGTGAACAACATACATTGTAGTTACTGTGAACAACATACATTGTAGTTACTATGAACGTTTATCGGCGATTGTTTAGTCGGATGGCTCTGTCCACTTGTCTACCTATAAACACCCGAGAAGATGTTTTGTTTGCATGTTACTGGAGGGTCGACGTGTGAGGGGAGCGAGCGTGCGCGGGGTACACTGACGTCACGGCCACCTACTTGGTAGAACCGAGAACCGAAGAGTACGTATATCGTGCTGGTAGTTGGTCGTCTTAAGGCGATTACCATCGCCAAATTAGTAGCTCAATATTTGTCACTACAAATATCAACGGAAACGAAATTGAAATAACGTTCATATCAGCGCGCAATGCATAGTGGCTGTTACGACGCTCGCTGCGTCCTTGATAAGGCAAAATAGGAGCAAAATTATACTTTTCACTTGGACGTGATTACTCGATTGAATAATCTTATGTTATGTTTATAGCTATAAAGTTTATATATTTATCAAAGCATAGATGAATTCAATCGGCCAAGCCACTCAGAAGCAGTAGGAAATTTGAGGTCAAAAAACACCATTCAGTAAAAAAAAATATTCATGTAGATGTTTTGGTGGTATGAAAAAGATAAATGTTGCAAATGTTGTCTAAGGGTTGATTATTCATAATACATTTTTGTATTATTTTTGGTCTGGCCATAAACGAGGAGTAGGCTTTAGAAAGTACCCATTTGGCAATAGTAAGGCCCTTAACTCGGTGCAGCGTCTCCTGAATAAATAAAGCTCGGTGAGTGCACGCGGCACTACCGTTCATGTTGGTCATCTAGGTATAAATATTGCAGGCAAATAGTGAAATTCCACCGTTCACAAACAGCGTCGTCAGTTTCTAAACGCTCGCTCCTCCTCGCTCCGCTTGCTTCCTCATCGCTCCACTCGTCGACGCACCTTTTTTTTACTTTTTGGTGAAAACTCTCGAGTTCGGTTTTTGAGAAAATTACGAATTAATTTTACAAACGGCGGGCATTTTTCAATTTGCCGAACGGCAAACTGCAAAACAACGAGCGTTTAGAAACTGACGACACTGTTTGTAAACAGCGAAATTTTACCATTTGTCTGCCACATATGTATATGCAATAAATATTTGGTACAAATTAAAATGGAATTATTATATCCCACCAAGGTCTGTTGTAGTGGTCACGTCCGTCTCCGTGTCGGAATCCATCCCCCCGACACAATGACCCGTTCTTGTGTTTGTGATTGTATCGAACTGCGCCACACAACACACAATGCTCGACGGTTCACTGCGGTCGTGTCACTCACACACTGTGGGTGTACTGTTCAATAGCGGCCATTATTAGCGTCCCTCTGTAGCAGGTTGTGTGGGTGATAGTGTGTCCGCCGGGAGCAATGAGGAGGGTTCACAAACAATTACTGCTGTCAACTAATAAACAAGTCTGCCATTGTAAGTACATCTTTGTTTGTCGCTGCGTTGTTATAATTAATGAACAAAGTGACAACTGATAATGTTGTAAGTAGTATAGCCTCCAGCGTTGTGTACGGAACCCTGTTCAAATAACACGCAGTTAGAACATGCGTTTATAACCCGGTGTGACACAGCTGGAAATCAAACCCTGACCATTCAGCTAACAAAATAACTACCACCTCTAGCTAGACACTACAGTGTGCTAGACACTACAGTGTGCTAGACACTACAGTGTGCTAGACACTACAGTGTGCTAGACACTACAGTGTGTGTTCACGCCACAAGCGTGACGCTTGCGCATGCGCATGAGTAATCTCGCAACACAGCGCCTCGCGCCGAAGGACTCGTGTGCCGGCGCTTGCCTTCTGTTCCGCGGCGGACGTCTCCCGAAACGCACGTGTGCACACTCGCGCCGCCGACACGCCGATAAATCTCGCGTACCTTGTGCTCATACCAGTGTCGTGTTCACATTACTCCAACCAATACATCCTGCTCATCCCTGCCCAAGGCCAGCTCAATCAGCCCAACAAGGAGGGACGCCACGCGGCGCATTCGCCGGCAACCATCCAGAACAAAGGTTAGTTCACTCACGTTTCTTCCACAATTCTCCCGTGTCAACTCATCCATTTTCCCTTTCTCATCAGCTCTGCATTTCATGTACTAGCGTGTACAGTGTGCTAGACACTACAGTGTGCTAGACACTACAGTGTGCTAGACACTACAGTGTGCTAGACACTACAGTGTGCTAGACCAATTTTGTAAAAAAGGCATTCGTTTGACGTGTGTTATTTAAATAATCTGTTGCAGACTATACTTGTATCAAAGTTTTAAAAGTAAACTGAATGCAATAATTACAATTAAGTAATCCGTTTTAAAACTCTAATTTGTCAGGGACTTGCGCAAACTCCACGGAAGTCGGTAACGAACGACTGACTGATACAACAACTTGCAGCAGCAGCAGTCCGGCTTTTTCTAAATAAAAGATAAAAAATCTCAATATGAAAACTAACGCAATAAAAAAATAAAGTTTCTAAAATTTAATTTATTTTTATGTATTAATTAGTATCCGCTCTGTAGCGCTGACATTTAACATTAAGTATTTGGGTTCTCGAATTTACAACGGATCTACGAGAGCGGCAACTAACAGTCGGCGGGATCATTGTCGGTTGGAACGGCGCGCGGCTGGCGTGATGCGAGTTCAGCCAATAAGAGGCCACAAATAAGACGCGACGCTTGCATTTTGTATTGTATTTTTATTGTTGGGTATAATCTATTATATACTATTTTTTCAAATAACTTGGCGAGCACATTTAGTATAGATATAGAGCGATAGTTAGGCACTTTTGTTGTAGGACCATTCTTGAGAATAGGTACTACATGTGCATCTTTCCATTTACATGGAAATTTACCCTCAGAAAGAGAACGGTTAAAAAGTATACTTAATGGCACACTGAGAGCACCGCCACATTTCACAATAAAGAAAGCAGGGAGACCATCACTGCCAGCTCCACCATTAGGATCTATTTTTGAGATTTGTACTGATATTTCATTCGGAGTGACTTCTATAGAATGTATTATTTCCCCATCATCACAGTATGGAGGAGCAAGTACGTCATCATCATTGTTTTGAGCAGGCTTAACAAAAACGCTATGAAAGAAGGAATTGAATCCTTCAGAAATATCTTTTCCTGCTCTGAGAGTGTTTCCGTTGTATTCCAAAGAACTTGGATAGCCTGATCCACCTCGACGAGCCTTAATGAAACTCCATAGGTATTTTGGATTCTCTTTGATATAACTCTGAACAGAGCATATATATTATACATTAAATAAATTTATACAACTGCATGATAATCAGTTTGGGTTTAGGCCCGGACTATCTACTGAAAGTGCAATATTGAGTCTTAAGCACACCGTCAGATATTACACGGACCGCAGTACTCCTGTGTTTGGTTGTTTCCCTGACCTGTCAAAAGCTTTTGACCTGGTTTCCTACGATATCCTGTGGAAGAAGCTGGAGGACATAAACCTGCCTAAAGAACTTGTGAACATCTTCAAGTATTGGTATGGAGGCCAGGTCAATTGTGTTAAGTGGGCAGGAACATTATCGGAGCCGTACAGATTGGAGTGTGGAGTGAGACAGGGAGGGTTGAGTTCTCCTACTCTCTTCAACCTGTACATCAATGCGCTGATCGTCGAGCTCAGTGGCATACATGTCGGCTGCCACGTCGACGGAGTTTGCGTCAATAACCTTAGCTACGCAGACGACATGGTGCTGCTGAGTGCGTCGGTATGCGGACTCCGGAAGTTGCTGGGTATATGTGAAGCATATGCCCAGAGCCACGGACTATGTTATAATGTTACGAAAAGTAAACTCATGGTTTTTGAGGCCGGTTCTAAACGACGCTCAAGTGTGACGCCCATTCGGCTTAACAATGTACCCCTGGAGAGGGTAGAAAAGTTTAAATACCTTGGGCATACACTTGCAACCAGTCTCAGGGACGATGAGGATATTGAGAGGGAGCGGAGAGCCTTGTCAGTCAGAGCAAATATGATTGCCCGCAGGTTTGCACGTTGCTCGACGGATGTGAAAAAAACACTATTCCGAGCCTACTGCGCATCTTTTTATACGTGCAACCTGTGGGTGAGTTACACTCAAAAGACGTATGGGGCTCTCCGTGTCCAATATAATATAATAATCGCTGAGGGCGATGCTGGGGCTGCCGCGGCACTGTAGTGCCTCGGGCATGTTTGCGGAGGCGCGCATCGACTGCTTTTACACAGTGATGCGCAAGAGATGCGCGTCCATGGTGCGCAGGGTGCGCGCCAGCCCCAACATCGTCCTGACGATGATAGCTGGCAGGTTAGATTGCCCTTTTTTATTGCATTGCGGTGGCCTTCACGTCACACGCAACAAATAAACATTAATTTATTATTATTATAAATTGTTACTAACACAGTAGTATTAATTTTACTAACAAAATTGTATGTATTACTAACTCAGTAGTTTTAAGTTTACTAACAACTATGAGTCATGTTGCTCGAAATAAATGTTTTAAATAAAAAAATAAATAAAATATAACGTTCGTAACATTCTTGCTGAAGGTCATGCTGTCTACGCCTAAGAAGTGAGAATTCGTCGTAATCAGAAGGATTATGAAATTGTTTCCAGTTTTTGTGCGCTTTATTTTTTTCACGAATCACTTTAATCAGAGCCGGAGAAAGCCAAGGGGGGAAGGCATTTCTTCGATTTCTGCTGTCAAGGGGGACAAATTTTTCTATGGCTGAATTTAATATCTCGTAAAATTTGGACTATAGTTCTGTGGTTTGGACCATAGTTCTGTGGTTTGGACCATAGTTCTGTGGTTTGGACCGAGACAAGTCAAATTCAAGTTCAAATAGTTTATTTTGTAAAGTAGGTAGGTACTCACACACTTTTTACGAGTCAAATTTAATCTTATTTAAAAATATACTTAATAAAATAATAAAGGTACATGAACTAAATTAAGAGTTTATTTAATTAATGCAGTATAATAATGACTTCTACGTTTTAAATTGTAATCAAATTTTATTTGAGCTGATTAGATATTTTTTTTAATTCGGGAAACGATCAAAATAATTTTCATTTCGATTTCTTACTGAACTCGGAACTACATTTTACTAGATTGTGTTCAGTAACAAGAAGTTATCGATTTCAATATTCAGCATCTTCTGAGATATCGAGGTATCTCTGATTTCCTCATTTCCCTGTGACATATACTCGTATATCGATAAAAATACTCGATGTACGTAACGCAAACTGTTAACCAATAGATAAAACAATAATGGTACAGGTATCTGTATCTTTAAGTGTCCGATTTTAACTAAAAATATTCTGAGAAGCATAAATCTTCTCCAAAATAATAGCAGGTACTTCGCGAGGGTCGTTAAAAGTTTGTACAATCTTCAGTCAGCTGGCTCGTTATCTCTCCGCTCTGCTCGTGATCACCGGACATTGAACAAGCAGCTGGGGGGAGAGCGGGGCTTTGTGGGGGGGGGGAGAGGAAGATTACTAATTAAAAACTCATCACGTTTCCGTAGCACGTCTATCTTCATTTAACACATTCGCTGCCACCATTTAATAAAATTACGGTTTCCCGCTTTTTAGACCAGCTCCGTTGTAGTTTAGATATTATTATATACTATATTATTATATAAACCTAAGGGAATGCGAATTTAAATAAGACATAATTAATTTCCTTAAAATGTTAGTTTTACATGTTTTTAAAACCTAATGTTAAGAATACAGGAAAAAAATAAACAAAATTAAATTTTGGAAAATCGCACAAAAATATACAGGCGTGTTCAAAAAACTCAGTAAGTTCCGGATCCACATCTTCATTTTCATCGTTTTGGTCAGACCTCAGTATTTATAAAAATTCTTTTCCTACAGTAAAAAGAATCCCACGAGGAGCTAGGCACTCAGTGGCGGCCTCTCTGTCCTCATGCATAAGAAACGTAATAAACAACAATGACAGAAATAGCTGGGAGCTGTTCTTTACATTTTCCTATCGGATACTCCATGTTCAAAGGGGCAGTGACAAGGGCGGCTCCTTCACCCAAAAGATAAAAAATAATTGTAAAAGCCCTATAGACTTAAGTCAAAATAACTTGAGGGATAAAGCAAACCAGACATATAATATCTGTAAAAAAGTTGAATCCAAAGTTAACGATGGGGATATCAGGGGAGCTGCTCAGCTCCTTTTTTCTGATGACGCTGTCGCACCTGACACACCAGAGACTTTAGCGTCTCTGCAGTCAAAACATCCACCTCCAGCAGCGACCACTCAACTGCCTGACCCGCCTGATGCCAATACGCGAAGTCCCGAGGCTACCGCAGAGGAGGTAAAAGGCGCGATTTCTTCCTTCAGGAATGGTTCGGCCGGCGGTCTCGATGGATTAACCCCCCAACACTACAAAGACCTCATCTGCGGTACAACTGGAGAGGCCGGCCGGACACTACTGGAGCAAGTGACGCACCTTGTCAACCTGATGCTCTCCGGTAAAGTGTCAGAAGATGTCACTGATATTCTTTACGGTGCCAGTTTATGTGCCCTTAAAAAGAAAGACGGCGGCATCAGGCCGATTGCTGTTGGGAACACTATCCGCCGTGTAGTCTCAAAGATATGTTGCAAACACATCTTGGCCGACCTGTCGAATAAATTTGAACCAGTCCAACTTGGCTTTGGGACCAAGGGAGGGTGTGAAGCCGCCGTGCATGCGGCTCGCACCTTCCTGACACACGGCGGAGGTGAGGTGCTGCTAAAGGTGGATGTTAGGAATGCATTTAACTCAGTCGACAGGGGTGCCTTGCTGTCACAGATCAAAGAAAACATCCCAGCAATATATAACTACTTATGGCAGTGCTACAGTCACCCATCGAAACTGATTTACAAGAACCATCTAATACACTCCACCGTTGGTTGCCAGCAAGGTGACCCTCTCGGACCGGCGATTTTTAGTTTGGCTATACATCCACACATCGCGAATCTAAATTCAAAATTTAATGTCTGGTACTTGGACGACGGAACACTCGGAGGCGATGCAAACTCAGTACTTTTAGACCTCGAAAACATTATAAGTAACTTTAAAACTATTGGCTTAGAATTAAATTTCTCAAAGTGCGAACTTTATTTGAGCAAATTTTTATCACCCCAAGAACATAATAATATAGTGACAAAATTCAGCGATCTAGCTCCAAATTTAAAAATAATTGACAACGATTCACTTCGCCTCCTAGGTGCTCCGGTTCTAGATGATTCAATTCCTGGTTTCATCGAAGAACAAATATCTAAATTTGAAGAATCATCTGGACGTCTTAAACAAATTAATCCCCATATGGCTTATTTCATCATAAGATATTGCCTCTTCGTTCCTAAATTTACATATGTTCTGCGCTGCTCAACCATTTGGAAACATCAACATTTACTTACTCGTTTAAATGATATAATTAAGTCGACTTTAACCGAAATCCTAAATTGCTCTTTCGAAGAACGGAATTGGACCCAGGCAACACTTCCTATCAGGTGTGGGTATCCGAAAAGTAAGCAGCGTAGCACTTCCAGCCTTCCTGTCCTCAGCCTACAGCACGATCGACCTCTTCGGTAGAATAATAAACCCATCACTTGGTGATGTTGAAGTTGCGTGCTTGACTGAGGCCAGGGACGTATGGCGTGCAACCACCGGTCCCGACGAAAGTATCCCGATCAATCTGGCTTCGCAAAAGCTTTGGGACGGGCCGCTCTGCAGTCAGGTTCAAAAGAACCTACTGGAAACTTCAACAAACCCTGCAGAGCGAGCTCGTCTTCTAGCAACTAGCGAGCCAGAGTCGGGATATTGGTTAAATGCATTACCATCTGCCAATATCGGGACCCTATTGGAGAGGACTACTTTCAGTCTGGCCGTCGGTCTGAGAATAGGTGCCAAAATAAATGAGCCACATCGCTGCCGTTGTGGACACAGTGTCGATCAATTGGGCCACCACGGCTTATCTTGTCAGCATAGTGCTGGTCGTCTGTCGCGCCACGCTACCTTGAATGACGTCATTCGTCGGGCCCTTGCCAGTGCCAGTGTGCCGGCTATATTAGAGCCAAAGGGCATAGCACGCGATGACGGCAGACGGCCCGACGGAATGACGCTCATTCCTTGGAAAAACGGGCGGTCACTGATATGGGACGCAACGTGCGTTGACACATTGGCACAGTCCCATGTCCAAGTGACCGCAATAAGGGCAGGCGCGGCAGCCGCAAAAGCTGAAGTCTTAAAAAGGCGCATATATGGAGCCCTTGGCGAGGGCTTCATATTTGTGCCTTTTGCTGTAGAAACTCTTGGGCCGTGGGGTTCGGAAGCGCGGCGACTTTATAAAGAAATTTCGTCGCGCTTGGTCGACGCTTCAGGTGACCGAAGGGCTGGAAGCTACTTTGGCCAAAGAATTAGTTTGGCCATTCAACGTGGCAACGCCGCCAGCCTTTTGGGCACCCTTCCCAACGACGGCAGCGATCTGGCCAGCATTTTCTATTTATTGTAATTATTTTAAGTTTTACTTTGTTAGATTTTTTATTTTTAGGTCATCTTTAGTTAAGTTTTTAATGTTATTTAAGTTTTTAGGTAAATATATTCCACTTGTAAATATAAAATAAATGTATATTATGTGTAATAAAAATAAATTATAACATTAACAAAATTAAAACAAACATAGCACATATAGTTATTTGTGCAATAAGAGAACAAAGATTTATAAAAATATTGCACATAAAATGTAAGGAGTGTTAATGGAATCCCAAAAGCCACGAAAAAAGGGTAAATCTTTGATAAACCGATCGAAAACGCAAAACATAACTATCACGCGGGCGTTTAACTCTATCTATCAGTTTCTGGTAAAAGTTCATTTGTTTATACAACTGATGAAGTCTAGCAATACAATACATGGAGTCCATGGACATGTTTTGCAATAAAAAATGACAGTTCTTTTTTGTGCCGATTCAAAGCGAACGTACCGGGAACTAAAATTGATACTTGTTTGTTATAGTAGATAACGTCATTTTCTCATCTTTATCATTAGTTCCAAGTACGCTCACGTGACTCACTGCAGCGAACAGCACCAAAATGTCGATAATCAAATTTCATCATTATTTGGTCGTCAATAGCCAGCGTGGCTACTTGTATTACTAAAGAGGTCAGTTGTTTATTCGGAGTCTATAGTCTATGGTATGGATTCCATACACATTGGGAGGCCATACACCGGATTTAGAGAAGTTTACCTTGTCTATGATATACGACAAGCTGTGAGGTTGTGTATAGCCCCCTAAAGTGTATAGAATTCATAAAGAGTGAAAGAGATAGCCACCATCCTGATGTTTGCAGTCTCTCTTTCTCTTAAACCATAAACAAGCCGTAATTTACTCCAAACTCCTTTCTATACCACTTGACCAGAGTAATTTTAATTTCAGAAGTATATACAATTAAATGCATAGCAGCCAATAACGGATACGACCCTATGTTAATAGACAACATCTTGTATAAAAGAAACATAAACTCGCCCAAACTTTGCTGTACTCTTGTACAGCAAAGTTTGGGCGAGTTTATGTTATGCTAAATTGTCCAAACGCGAGAGCATGTTTGGCACTGTTAAATATAATAAATAAACAATAAAGGAATGTGTAGTTATTATAATTTTTCAGATTTGACACAAGTATCACAAGCATCAAACATAATATAGTTCAACTCCTTAACTACCTACACAAATTTTACTTGTTAAAATTATTTTGTTTTAATATGCTTAATTGTCCAAACGCGAGAGCATGTTTGGCGTAAAAGAGTGATATTGTAAAACAGTACAAAGGTTTTTATCAAGATTACGCTAGTATAGGCCTAGCTTGCGGCCTACGACTAGCCTCAAAGGTAAATGAGCCCAACCGTTGCCGTTGCGTGAAGGTGTTGGTTGGCTCAGACATCACGGCCTCTTGTGCAGGCTCAGCACGTAATTACTATCTTGTGCAGGCTCAGCACGTAATTACTATCTTGTGCAGGCTCAGCACGTAATTACTATCTTGTGCAGGCTCAGCACGTAATTACTATCTTGTGCAGGCTCAGCACGTAATTACTATCTTGTGCAGGCTCAGCACGTAATTACTATCTTGTGCAGGCTCAGCACGTAATTACTATCTTGTGCAGGCTCAGCACGTAATTACTATCTTGTGCAGGCTCAGCACGTAATTACTATCTTGTGCAGGCTCAGCACGTAATTACTATCTTGTGCAGGCTCAGCACGTAATGACTATCTTGTGCAGGCTCAGCACGTAATTACTATCTTGTGCAGGCTCAGCACGTAATTACTATCTTGTGCAGGCTCAGCACGTAATTACTATCTTGTGCAGGCTCAGCACGTAATTACTATCTTGTGCAGGCTCAGCACGTAATTACTATCTTGTGCAGGCTCAGCACGTAATTACTATCTTGTGCAGGCTCAGCACGTAATTACTATCTTGTGCAGGCTCAGCACGTAATTACTATCTTGTGCAGGCTCAGCACGTAATTACTATCTTGTGCAGGCTCAGCACGTAATTACTATCTTGTGCAGGCTCAGCACGTAATTACTATCTTGTGCAGGCTCAGCACGTAATTACTATCTTGTGCAGGCTCAGCACGTAATTACTATCTTGTGCAGGCTCAGCACGTAATTACTATCTTGTGCAGGCTCAGCACGTAATTACTATCTTGTGCAGGCTCAGCACGTAATTACTATCTTGTGCAGGCTCAGCACGTAATTACTATCTTGTGCAGGCTCAGCACGTAATTACTATCTTGTGCAGGCTCAGCACGTAATTACTATCTTGTGCAGGCTCAGCACGTAATGACTATCTTGTGCAGGCTCAGCACGTAATTACTATCTTGTGCAGGCTCAGCACGTAATTACTATCTTGTGCAGGCTCAGCACGTAATTACTATCTTGTGCAGGCTCAGCACGTAATTACTATCTTGTGCAGGCTCAGCACGTAATTACTATCTTGTGCAGGCTCAGCACGTAATTACTATCTTGTGCAGGCTCAGCACGTAATTACTATCTTGTGCAGGCTCAGCACGTAATTACTATCTTGTGCAGGCTCAGCACGTAATTACTATCTTGTGCAGGCTCAGCACGTAATTACTATCTTGTGCAGGCTCAGCACGTAATTACTATCTTGTGCAGGCTCAGCACGTAATTACTATCTTGTGCAGGCTCAGCACGTAATTACTATCTTGTGCGGGCTCAGCACGTAATTACTATCTTGTGCAGGCTCAGCACGTAATTACTATCTTGTGCAGGCTCAGCACGTAATTACTATCTTGTGCAGGCTCAGCACGTAATTACTATCTTGTGCAGGCTCAGCACGTAATTACTATCTTGCCAGCCAGCCATAACGATGACGTTCCTCGGAGCCTGTAGGCATTTGTCGTGACGATGGCAGGCGGCTCGACGGAATGACTTTGTTAGCTTGGAAAAATGGCAGGCCGCTTGTTTGGGACGCGACGTGTTTTTTTTTTATTTATTTATTTCTTATTTTGGAAAACTAGCGACTATTTTAAATGATACATTCGCTCCGTCTCATCTACAGATGATCTCAACCAGGGCTGGTGCGGCTGCGGAGTCAGCAGAAAACCTAAACCGGCGCAAATATGCGTTCCTCGGAGAAGGCTACATATTGGCGCCGTTTGGTGTCGAAACCATTGGGCCTTGAGGTCCGAGCACACGTCGTCTTTTCAAAGAACTATCGACACGTTTGATCGACGCCTCTAGTGACTCAAGGGCTGGGGCATACCTCGGCCAGAGGATCAGTCTGGCGATCCAGCGGGGTAATGCTGCCAGTCTCTTGGGCACCGCACCCGACGGCAACGGCTTAGAGAATATTTTTTGTTTAGTTTAATGTTTCAGGGCTTTTTATTTTTATTTTCTTTTAGGATTATTTAGTTTTAAATTTAAGTTTTAATAAATTAATAAATTCTAAAAACAAAGTACTTTGATGTTAATTCAGCGATAATCTAGACCCGACGATCAGGGTTAGTATCGAATATTGGATGTGCTACGGGCTCACTTAGCACACTACAGATGCTACGAGCTACTGGCTCACGTAGCGCACTACCGGTGCTACGAGATACCGGCTCACGTAGCACACTACCGGTGCTACGAGCTATTGGCTCACGTAGCGCACTACCGGTGCTACGAGATACCGGCTCACGTAGCACACTACCGGTGCTACGAGCTATTGGCTCACGTAGCGCACTACCGGTGCTACGAGCTATTGGCTCACGTAGCACACTACCGGTGCTACGAGCTACTGGCTCACGTAGCGCACTACCGATGCTACGAGATACTGGCTCACGTAGCACACTACCGGTGCTACGAGCTACTGGCTCACGTAGCGCACTACCGGTGCTACGAGATACCGGCTCACGTAGCACACTACCGGTGCTACGAGCTACTGGCTCACGTAGCACACTACCGATGCTACGAGATACTGGCTCACGTAGCACACTACCGGTGCTACGAGCTACTGGCTCACGTAGCGCACTACCGGTGCTACGAGATACCGGCTCACGTAGCACACTACCGGTGCTACGAGCTATTGGCTCACGTAGCGCACTACCGGTGCTACGAGATACCGGCTCACGTAGCACACTACCGGTGCTACGAGCTACTGGCTCACGTAGCGCACTACCGGTGCTACGAGATACCGGCTCACGTAGCACACTACCGGTGCTACGAGCTACTGGCTCACGTAGCGCACTACCGGTGCTACGAGATACCGGCTCACGTAGCACACTACCGGTGCTACGAGCTATTGGCTCACGTAGCACACTACCGGTGCTACGAGCTACTGGCTCACGTAGCGCACTACCGGTGCTACGAGATACCGGCTCACGTAGCACACTACCGGTGCTACGAGCTATTGGCTCACGTAGCACACTACCGGTGCTACGAGCTACTGGCTCACGTAGCGCACTACCGGTGCTACGAGATACCGGCTCACGTAGCACACTACCGGTGCTACGAGCTACTGGCTCACGTAGCGCACTACCGGTGCTACGAGATACCGGCTCACGTAGCACACTACCGGTGCTACGAGCTATTGGCTCACGTAGCACACTACCGGTGCTACGAGATACCGGCTCACGTAGCACACTACCGGTGCTACGAGCTACTGGCTCACGTAGCGCACTACCGGTGCTACGAGATACCGGCTCACGTAGCACACTACCGGTGCTACGAGCTATTGGCTCATGTAGCACACTACCGGTGCTACGAGATACTGGCTCACGTGGCACACTACGTTCAGACATTATTTTTATTATAAATATTATTTGGAAATGACCTTGTCATGGCCTGCTGTTATGAAAAAAGAAGTATGGGTCGGGAATGACTACCTATTTTAAAAACTTGCTCATTTAATGTTATTCCAAAAAAGGTGACCATTTTCATAAAGGCAAGCCAAACTTAATTTGCAACAATTTGAAATAAAAAAAATTTTGGATACTTCCCGTTTGATTTTCAAAAAGTTATTGATGTAACGTACTTTCGAGATCAGTTTAAATTTTTTTGATATCTGTAATAGTTACGGAATAATCGCCTAGTCACACTTAACGATTACACCCTGTATAGCTGGCAACTTCTTAGTATATTAAAAATGTTCCTGCTATAGTCTATGCTAGAACCAAAAACCTTCTTCGTTCCGTCAGACAGCTGTCAAGTAACACGATCACAAATAAATAATACTCCATTTATATCCAGAGGAATATTATATTATAATATATAAATTAACTATTTTTGTACCGTATTTAATTATTAAACACTGGTTCACAAAAGTTGGAGTTTATATTTCACTTCTCGTCCTCACCGTTCTGTTACCTCCATCTAAGACTCGCTTTAACATGAAGCTAGCTGCAATACGGCCATTATCGCCATTGTTTGTTCGCACGCTCGTTTCTCAGTGCGACACAATACCTGCAGAGCTAACATGGCAAAATTTTATCGACTCTTTTATTTCTACAAGATTATTTCTAAAATTCCGATTTATCTACTTTTGCTAACATGGCAGCAAAGAAAAGAAGAAAAGATCGTGACGAAAAAATCTTTTCTCGCTATATCGCGTTCACAGAGTAGTTTGTCTAAAATTGGATTCGTGCTGGGGGCTCGTTTGGTGATCATTGAACCTTGTTCCTGGTCCCTGGCCGGGTCTCCGGTATGGGTTCGGGCGGTTGATTGGATTTCACCTTGTATAATTATAGATTTTACCTATCATTTTAATCGTATATATATTTTATAACCTCACTTATTCAAGGATTTCTTTTCTAATTTACAGCCAAACCAAGACCGAAGAACCAGCATTGCACTAATAAAATAAACTTTTAACAAAAAAATAGCAACCGACTTCAATAGTAACAGCAGTCGTTCACTAAAAAGTTAATAATAATTCTATAAAGACCGATGGTACCGAAGCAACACTTTTGCCGACTTCTTTCTTCCTGAAACGTTATGTTATCTAGAAGTCGGCGTTCTTATATTGGTTTCTATGTTGCTATATCGTAGGAAATACGCCGACTTCTAGATAACATAATGTTTCAGGAAGAAAGAAGTCGGCAAAAGTGTTGCTTCGGTACCATCGGTCTTTATAGATTTATTATTAACTTTTTAGTGAACGACTGCTGTTACTATTGAAGTCGGTTGCTATTTTTTTGTTAAAAGTTTATTTTATTTCACATTTTTTAGTGTTGCTGGGTTAAATTGTGAGGTATAGGTAGTTCTTGCAAACGTGGTGTTAATATGAAACGAAGTTCAAGTGAGTATAAGTAGCCATGTTTGAGTAGCTTCCTGCTATCAGCACCCTAACACAACATGATTACCGCAATCTCGAGTTATGTGCTGGCATCCGTTGAAGAGTTCTACGGTGATGAAGCCAAGATCGAAATTCAGGTGGGTACACTGGCAATTTTCAGCACTGCCCTGCAATGAGCACCCTAACACAAACTGGTTGCCGCAATCTAAAGTTATGTGCTGTCATCCGTTGAGAAGTTCTATGGTGATGAAGCCAGGATCGAACTGACCTGACTGGGAATTCTGATAATCTCCAAGTAATACCCTTGAATCAGCACCCTAACGCAGTGATTGCCGCAATCTCGAGTTATGTGCTCTGATCCGTTGAAGAGTTCTATGGTGAATATGTTGAAGAAGCCAGGATCGAAGGTCAGGTGGAAGAATGTTGATTTTCAAGTAATACCTTGTAATCAGCACCCAAGTACATAGCGATTGCCTCAATTTCGAGAGATATGCTTTCATTTTCTGAGGAGTTCCACTGCCTATCTCTGAAGACCTTCATCAGATCATAACCAAACCCAAAATGGGACCTACCTGGAAGTATACTCTTTAAAAAAAAAAAAGAATTGTTCAAATCGGTTGGAAAATGACGGAGTTATGGAGTAACAACGCCAAAAAAAAAAAAAAAAAAAACATACAGTCGAATTGAGAACCGCCTCCTTTTTGAAGTCGGTTAAAAAGACGTTTTGTATTGAAAACTTCCAGCCAGATACCAACAAAGAAGAACTCAAATGTTATACAGGATTTGACTGTTTAGACCATTTCTGGCTTGTATTCAATATCTTAGTGCCTGCAGTGCATCATCTCGTTTAGTATCCATCAGGCTGCCTGAATAATGAGCAATGCCTATGATTTTTTTCTTACCATTGTAGTTATGGCGCAACATGCTAAATAAAGAAATTGTTTTTAGGTTCGATATCAGAATGAAATGAAATAAAAATAATAAAAAGTGAGGCATTAGTAAGCCGTGTATTTATAACTTAGAGCACTTTTTCATACTGTTAGTTCAAAAAGCTAAACATATGGGTGCCGTTTAAAGTTGCCGAAGAAAATCTATAGTTTGCAGCTCGACCATGGTAAGAAAACACCACCAACATCGAAATAATATCTCGATGACCATCAAGCAGAACTTACATAACCGGATTATTGGGCTTGCCAAAACATACACGATTCTCAGATATTTATCAAGCAGCATAGTCCATTTAGGAAGTAAAATAATTTTTGTATGCTTTAAGCTTGGAAATATAATATTATGAATGGTGGTGAGAAATAATAAAATTAATGTGATCATGTAAAATTTATTTACTTTTATTTACTAAGTTTACTCAATATTAGAATAATCTATTAAATTACAAGTTATGATATTTAGCTGGCTAGTGCATAAATCAAATGCTCATCATAAAACTGTATTGAATTTATTAAAATATAAATGACATACAATATACCTATTGGGTGTGTGCGGGTTCAATACACCATTTTGCTAAAAAATTCTAAATTCGTAGCGGTACAAGTCCTGCAATAACTCTCCACGATCGTGGGTTTCGTGCATTTCAGCCAGGGCAGCTCTTTGAAGTAAAGCTGAGCTTGTCACTACCCTTGTCTTTTGTATTGTATCTTCAGTTGCAGAGCAGTCGAATGGTAATGCATTACTGTCTCTTCCTCTTGAAGGCATCTTCTGCACATTGGGCTATCGTTGCCACCTGTAGTGAAAAGGTGCTTGTTTAGGTTACAGTGTCTGTCCATTTATATCCATATCTCCTACCATCATTTATTCAACACATTATTTTGTAACAGTTAACGTTTTACAATGTAAGTATTTTCTTACCATACCATTTGTCTGCGGTATGTATCATTATTTATCATTATCATTCAGCAGTCTATTTGTTCTGCCCACTTCCTGTTGTGCACACCCTGTGTTTTCTCATCTGTCCTTGGATAACGTCGACCATGTTAATATCCCGTGTCGTTCCCTTCATGTGGGATGCTAGGGCACGTGGTTGACAGGTTTTGCAGGTCTGCATGGCAATCTGCTATAATTTGGGATCTGCTTACAGGTTTGCCTAGCGCTGACAATGCAGCCGCACTCTCTGTAGACCGGTCTGTAGCTTTATTGTAACCTCCTCTATGTCACAAGACCTGCTTGTTCAGATTGTAATTAAAATAAACTTTTAAGAAAAAAATAGCAACCGACTTCAATAGTAACAGCAGTCATTCATTAAAAAGTTAATAATAATTCTATAAAGACCAATGTTACCGAAGCAACACTTTTGCCGACTTCTTTCTTCCTGAAACGTTATGTTATCTAGAAGTCGGCGTTCTTATATTGGTTTTTATGTTGCTATATCGTAGGAAATACGCCGACTTCTAGATAACATAATGTTTCAGGAAGAAAGAAGTCGGCAAAAGTGTTGCTTCGGTACCATCGGTCTTTATAGAATTATTATTAACTTTTTAGTGAATGACTGCTGTTACTATTGAAGTCGGTTGCTATTTTTTTGTTAAAAGTTCATTTTATTTCACATTTTTTAGTGTTGCTGGGTTAAATTGTGAGGTATAGGTAGTTCTTGCAAACGTGGTTTTAATATGAAACGAAGTTCAAGTGAGTATAAGTAGCTATGTTTGAGTAGCTTCCTGCTATCAATCTCGAGTTATGTGCTGTCATTCGTTAAAGAGTTCTACGGTGATGAAGCCAAGATCGAAGGTCAGGTGGGTACACTGGCAATTTTCAAGCAATGCCCTGCAATGAGCACCATAACACAAACTGATTGCCGCAATCCAAAGTTATGTGCTGTCATCCGTTGAGGAGTTCTATGGTGATGAAGCCAGGATCGAAGGTCAGGTGGGTATTCTGGTAATCTCCAAGTAATACCCTTGAATTAGCACCCTAACGCAGTGATTGCCGCAATCTCGAGTTATGTGCTCTGATCCGTTGAGGAGTTCTATGGTGAATATGGTGATTAAGCCAGGATCGAAAGCCAGGTGAAAGAATGATGATTTTCAATTAATATCTCGTAATCAGCACCCAGGTACAAAGCGATTACTTCAATTTCGAGAGGTATGCTGTCATTTTCTGAGGAGTTCCACTGCCTATCTCTAAAGACCTTCATCAGATCATGACCAAATCTAAAATGGGACCTACCTGGAAGTACACTTTTTCAAACAAAAAAAGAATTGTTCAAATCGGTTCAGAAATGACGGAGTTATGGAGTAACAACGCCAAAAAAAAATAATAAAAAAAAATAAAAATAAAAACATACAGTCGAATTGAGAACCGCCTCCTTTTTGAAGTCGGTTAAAAAAATGAAGCTGCCATCTTGGTTTACTTGTCAAAATGAAGAAATGACATCGTTTTATCGGGCTTTTTCTTAGGTTTTTTTCCTGCCATATTAGTACTATCACTGCTCCTGTATCGCGATATTCCGACGATCCTAGATTTAATTTGGATTCTGCTGTGCTCTTGTTTAGACTAAGGGGTCATCTCGGCAACATAAAACTCGGCAGTGTGGCCTTTCGATTGAATCAATTTTATTGGGGTTCAACTCGGCCGACAGTGAAAATTTGAGGTAGTTATGTACAATCAACACAAGAAATGTTTAGAAAATGTAATATGATTTAAATTCTTATAACAAATAACGACGTGGCTTCAAAATAAAACAAAATATCAATATTGGAATAGGTATATATTATATCAGTGAATCAATACCCCCTTTTCGAGAGGGGGTTATAACGAAACTTGGTATGCATTTAAACCTCAAAAGTGCCATCACTTGATGCTGCAATTTTTTTAAAATATCTTATTTGAATATATTTAACGACAACACGACAGACAAAAACAAATACTATATGGAAAGGAAGAGACAGGGAACAACTTATCATGATTTCAACAAAGCATGTTCTTTTCTGGTAACGAGATTGCTTTTAATTTTATTTTTTATAATTTTATTCGAAAACCTATAAAAAACTATTCGAAGTTGTCAAATTTCACGAAATTTACCATCAACTCGAAGACTATTTACTTTTTACTGAGGTCATATTTTGATATTCTGGTTAGACATGAGCTGGCCTATCAGCCTTCCAAGGGATAACGTTGAATTGTGGGACATCCTGTATACACTTGGGATAAATCGCCAAGTGTTTAAAATATGGAAATTCATTTCTACCATAGTTTGAAATTTTTAAACATCGGTACATGATCAGCCCCTCTATTCTGTATCTTTGGTTACCAACTGAACTGGGTGCCTATTATCAAAAACATAGATAAAACCTGAACTTTCAAAATTGTCTTTAGTGGGTATTGAACTATTTAGGAACTGTGACGTCATTTCAAGTGCGAACATATCCTTAGACAATCGGAATTCGATAGTATATCTATGTTTTTGATGATAGACATCCAGTTCAGTTGGCAACTAGAGATACATAATAGGCCCGCTGGTCCCTTTACGCAAAATCAAAAACTAAACTCTTTTAGGATTAATTTGTTTTCCCTCTGTTTGTCTGTCTGTCCGTTTGTCTAGACAATTTTTGTGGGTACAATTAATAAATGCCAATATTTACCGCCCTGTAAAGAGCCGTAAAAAACATACTTTTAACATTTTTATGGCCTTTTATTTAACGTTTTTCATACAAATTTTCTCACTATGAAAATATAAGGATGAACACTAGACATAATATTTTGCATTTGAAAGTCAACACAGAAAGGAACTGTAGAACAAATAATGTTAAAAATATGAAAACCATTAGTATTACCAAAATATTAGTGTGCGATGATGTGCTACAAGTGTGTGAGCCACGCTCAGCTCACATCACAACACGTCGCGTGGCTACAAGTGTGTGAGCCACGCTCAGCTCACATCACAACACGTCACGTGGCTACAAGTGTGTGAGCCACGCTCAGCTCACATCACAACACGTCACGTGGCTACAAGTATGTGAGCCATGCTCAGCTCACATCACAACACGTCGCGTGGCTACAAGTGTGTGAGCCACGCTCAGCTCACATCACAACACGTCACGTGGCTACAAGTGTGTGAGCCACGCTCAGCTCACATCACAACACGTCACGTGGCTACAAGTATGTGAGCCACGCTCAGCTCACATCACAACACGTCGCGTGGCTACAAGTGTGTGAGCCACGCTCAGCTCACATCACAACACGTCACGTGGCTACAAGTGTGTGAGCCACGCTCAGCTCACATCACAACACGTCGCGTGGCTACAAGTGTGTGAGCCACGCTCAGCTCACATCACAACACGTCGCGTGGCTACAAGTGTGTGAGCCACGCTCAGCTCACATCACAACACGTCACGTGGCTACAAGTGTGTGAGCCACGCTCGGCTCAGATCACGGCACGTCGCGTGGCTACACTGATAGTGAAGAAGTGATATCTATTATACGTTCACTTAGGTCTAATGCTGCTATGGGCTATGATGATATCTCTTCTTGAAAAGATTCTCCAATCTCCTGGGTCCTATTTTCAGTCATATTTTTAACTTATGTTGTAACACTGGCCACTTTCCTACAGCCTTCAAGAAGGCAATTGTAAAACCAATATTTAAAACCGGTGACAAAAATCTCATCAATAACTATCGGCCAATAGCTATTCTTACTTCACTCTCCAAGGTTCTTGAGCGTCTTATTAATAAAAGACTAATTGGGTATCTCGAAAGTAACAACCTCTTGTCCCCTAATCAATTCGGCTTTAGAAAAAACAGATCGACAAATGATGCAGTGCATGAAGTTGTGAATCACATTGTTACTAACGTCAACAATAATCAAAAGGTACTCACTATATTTCTTGACATTTCTAAGGCGTTCGATACCGTACCAATCCCCCTTCTATTACTAAAATTGGAAAAAATAGGCATAAGAGGTCTCCAACTCGATCTTTTTCGAAGTTATGTCACAGGACGATCATAGAGGGTTAAAATAGCTAACAATTTAAGCAGTGAACTTCAAACGATATATGGTGTACCACAAGGCAGTATCTTGGGACCTACGCTGTTTTTGGTCTTCATAAATGACCTTTGTAACCTTATTACACCTTCAGGTAAAATAATTTCGTTTGCTGATGACACGGCAATTACTTTTTCATCGTCGTCCTGGTCAGACCTTCAGAAAAAACTCAAAAAGGTTTTAATACTATATTTGACTGGTTTCTTTCAAACTACTTAACACTCAATACTTCTAAGACTAAGTTTATCACCTTTTCTATTAGTTCAAGTTCACAACCTACCTCTCCTCTTTCTCTCCTTGCACACTCTTGCTCTAACCCACCTTTACCTAATTGTAATTGTCCATCCATCTCACCTGCTGATTCTATAAAATACCTAGGTATTATTTTAGATAAGCACCTAAATTTTAAGCCCTATATTAACCTCCTTACAAGTCGCGTACGCAAACTTATCTTTGTCTTTAAAAACATCAGACATGTTGCAAAGCCATCCGTCATTCGCACTATTTACTTTGCCTTGTGTCAGTCTATTTTATGTTACTGCATCACCTCTTGGGGCGGTGCAGCTAAAACAACATTAAAATCCCTTGAGACTGCACAACGTGCTATTTTAAAAATTGCTACTTTTAGTCCTATCCGTTTCCCAACAACACAATTATACAATCACGTTAAAGTTCTCAATATAAGACAACTATTCATAGTTCAAACTATTCTGCACCAACATCAAATAACACCTTACAAACAGTTAGCTAAACGCCGTAAAGATCGTATTTGTTCTGTTCCTAAACCTAAAACTGAGTTTGCCAAAAGATTTCTCTTTTATCTCGGGCCATACCTGTATAACAAAATAAACTTACACCTACCCATTTACGGATTACCTCGTTATCAATGCAAAAATAAACTTTGCTCATTCCTTATGAAGAATACATATGATGAAACTGAAAAATTCATGAAAACTAATACATAACATGTGGATATTTTAATAAACAGACAACCTCCTAAACCTATGTTTCAAACCCATACAATCTCGAATGCATGCCACACATGCACCCACCTTCTATCTCTCTCCTATGCACACATACACATAACACATACACATACACACACATATATGTATATATATATACATACTTAATATCTTAAATTATACCTTTATTTACATAGCTTTTTCTCTCTCTTTTACCTATAACTAGTTAATGTTGTTAAGCCTATTAACTAAGTACTTATGTTTTTTTACCCCATTCTGTCCTCCAAGGAAACGGGGCTGTTATTCCTTTCTACAGGCGTAAAATCCTATCTAGGATAACAGCGTACATTTGTTATTAGTACTTTATGTGTATCTTAGATTTTAAGCTTAAATTCTTGTAACTTGTACTGTACTCCCTTCTTGCGAAATAAATTAATATTCTATTCTATTCTATTCTATTCTACAAGTGTGTGAGTCACGCTCGGCTCAGATCACGGCACGTCGCGTGGCTACAAGTGTGTGAGCCACGCTCAGCTCACATCACAACACGTCACGTGGCTACAAGTGTGTGAGCCACGCTCAGCTCACATCACAACACGTCACGTGGCTACAAGTGTGTGAGCCACGCTCGGCTCAGATCACGGCACGTCACGTGGCTACAAGTGTGTGAGCCACGCTCAGCTCACATCACAACACGTCACGTGGCTACAAGTGTGTGAGCCACGCTCAGCTCACATCACAACACGTCACGTGGCTAAAAGTGTGTGAGCCACGCTCAGCTCACATCACAACACGTCACGTGGCTACAAGTGTGTGAGCCACGCTCGGCTCAGATCACGGCACGTCACGTGGCTACAAGTGTGTGAGCCACGCTCGGCTCAGATCACGGCACGTCGCGTGGCTACAAGTGTGTGAGCCACGCTCAGCTCACATCACAACACGTCACGTGGCTACAAGTGTGTGAGCCACGCTCGGCTCAAATCACGGCACGTCACGTGGCTACAAGTGTGTGAGTCACGCTCGGCTCAGATCACGGCAAGTCGCGTGGCTACAAGTGTGTGAGCCACGCTCAGCTCACATCACAACACGTCACGTGGCTACAAGTGTGTGAGCCACGCTCAGCTCACATCACAACACGTCACGTGGCTACAAGTGTGTGAGCCACGCTCGGCTCAGATCACGGCACGTCACGTGGCTATAAGTGTGTGAGCCACGCTCAGCTCACATCACAACACGTCACGTGGCTACAAGTGTGTGAGCCACGCTCAGCTCACATCACAACACGTCACGTGGCTACAAGTGTGTGAGCCACGCTCAGCTCACATCACAACACGTCAAGTGGCTACAAGTGTGTGAGCCACGCTCGGCTCACATCACAACACGTCACGTGGCTACAAGTGTGTGAGCCACGCTCAGCTCACATCACAACACGTCACGTGGCTACAAGTGTGTGAGCCACGCTCGGCTCAGATCACGACACGTCATGTGGCTACAAGTGTGTGAGCCACGCTCGGCTCAGATCACGGCACGTCGCGTGGCTACAAGTGTGTGAGCCACGCTCGGCTCAGATCACAACACGTCGCGTGGCTACAAGTGTGTGAGCCACGCTCAGCTCACATCACAACACGTCACGTGGCTACAAGTGTGTGAGCCACGCTCAGCTCACATCACAACACGTCACGTGGCTACAAGTGTGTGAGCCACGCTCGGCTCAGATCACGGCACGTCGCGTGGCTACAAGTGTGTGAGCCACGCTCGGCTCAGATCACGGCACGTCGCGTGGCTACAAGTGTGTGAGCCACGCTCGGCTCAGATCACGGCACGTCGCGTGGCTACAAGTGTGTGAGCCACGCTCGGCTCAGATCACGGCACGTCGCGTGGCTACAAGTGTGTGAGCCACGCTCAGCTCACATCACAACACGTCACGTGGCTACAAGTGTGTGAGCCACGCTCGGCTCAGATCACGACACGTCATGTGGCTACAAGTGTGTGAGCCACGCTCGGCTCAGATCACGGCACGTCGCGTGGCTACAAGTGTGTGAGCCACGCTCGGCTCAGATCACAACACGTCGCGTGGCTACAAGTGTGTGAGCCACGCTTAGCTCACATCACAACACGTCACGTGGCTACAAGTGTGTGAGCCACGCTCAGCTCACATCACAACACGTCACGTGGCTACAAGTGTGTGAGCCACGCTCGGCTCAGATCACGGCACGTCACGTGGCTACAAGTGTGTGAGCCACGCTCGGCTCAGATCACGGCACGTCGCGTGGCTACAAGTGTGTGAGCCACGCTCGGCTCAGATCACGGCACGTCGCGTGGCTACAAGTGTGTGAGCCACGCTCGGCTCAGATCACGGCACGTCGCGTGGCTACAAGTGTGTGAGCCACGCTCAGCTCACATCACAACACGTCACGTGGCTACAAGTGTGTGAGCCACGCTCGGCTCAGATCACGACACGTCATGTGGCTACAAGTGTGTGAGCCACGCTCGGCTCAGATCACGGCACGTCGTGTGGCTACAAGTGTGTGAGCCACGCTCAGCTCACATCACAACACGTCACGTGGCTACAAGTGTGTGAGCCACGCTCGGCTCACATCACAACACGTCACGTGGCTACAAGTGTGTGAGCCACGCTCGGCTCAGATCACGGCACGTCGCGTGGCTACAAGTGTGTGAGCCACGCTCAGCTCACATCACAACACGTCACGTGGCTACAAGTGTGTGAGCCACGCTCGGCTCACATCACAACACGTCACGTGGCTACAAGTGTGTGAGCCACGCTCGGCTCAGATCACGGCACGTCGCGTGGCTACAAGTGTGTGAGCCACGCTCAGCTCACATCACAACACGTCACGTGGCTACAAGTGTGTGAGCCACGCTCGGCTCAGATCACTTCACGTCGCGTGGCTACAAGTGTGTGAGCCACGCTCGGCTCAGATCACAACACGTCGCGTGGCTACAAGTGTGTGAGCCACGCTCGGCTCAGATCACGACACGTCATGTGGCTACAAGTGTGTGAGCCACGCTCGGCTCAGATCACGGCACGTCGCGTGGCTACAAGTGTGTGAGCCACGCTCAGCTCACATCACAACACGTCACGTGGCTACAAGTGTGTGAGCCACGCTCGGCTCAGATCACTTCACGTCGCGTGGCTACAAGTGTGTGAGCCACGCTCGGCTCAGATCACAACACGTCGCGTGGCTACAAGTGTGTGAGCCACGCTCAGCTCACATCACAACACGTCACGTGGCTACAAGTGTGTGAGCCACGCTCAGCTCACATCACAACACGTCACGTGGCTACAAGTGTGTGAAACACGCTCGGCTCAGATCACGGCACGTCACGTGGCTACAAGTGTGTGAGCCACGCTCGGCTCAGATCACGGCACGTCGCGTGGCTACAAGTGTGTGAGCCACGCTCAGCTCACATCACAACACGTCACGTGGCTACAAGTGTGTGAGCCACGCTCAGCTCACATCACAACACGTCACGTGGCTACAAGTGTGTGAGCCACGCTCAGCTCACATCACAACACGTCACGTGGCTACAAGTGTGTGAGCCACGCTCGGCTCAGATCACGACACGTCATGTGGCTACAAGTGTGTGAGCCACGCTCGGCTCAGATCACGGCACGTCGCGTGGCTACAAGTGTGTGAGCCACGCTCGGCTCAGATCACAACACGTCGCGTGGCTACAAGTGTGTGAGCCACGCTCAGCTCACATCACAACACGTCACGTGGCTACAAGTGTGTGAGCCACGCTCAGCTCACATCACAACACGTCACGTGGCTACAAGTGTGTGAGCCACGCTCGGCTCAGATCACGGCACGTCGCGTGGCTACAAGTGTGTGAGCCACGCTCGGCTCAGATCACGGCACGTCGCGTGGCTACAAGTGTGTGAGCCACGCTCGGCTCAGATCACGGCACGTCGCGTGGCTACAAGTGTGTGAGCCACGCTCGGCTCAGATCACGGCACGTCGCGTGGCTACAAGTGTGTGAGCCACGCTCAGCTCACATCACAACACGTCACGTGGCTACAAGTGTGTGAGCCACGCTCGGCTCAGATCACGACACGTCATGTGGCTACAAGTGTGTGAGCCACGCTCGGCTCAGATCACGGCACGTCGCGTGGCTACAAGTGTGTGAGCCACGCTCGGCTCAGATCACAACACGTCGCGTGGCTACAAGTGTGTGAGCCACGCTCAGCTCACATCACAACACGTCACGTGGCTACAAGTGTGTGAGCCACGCTCAGCTCACATCACAACACGTCACGTGGCTACAAGTGTGTGAGCCACGCTCGGCTCAGATCACGGCACGTCACGTGGCTACAAGTGTGTGAGCCACGCTCGGCTCAGATCACGGCACGTCGCGTGGCTACAAGTGTGTGAGCCACGCTCGGCTCAGATCACGGCACGTCGCGTGGCTACAAGTGTGTGAGCCACGCTCGGCTCAGATCACGGCACGTCGCGTGGCTACAAGTGTGTGAGCCACGCTCAGCTCACATCACAACACGTCACGTGGCTACAAGTGTGTGAGCCACGCTCGGCTCAGATCACGACACGTCATGTGGCTACAAGTGTGTGAGCCACGCTCGGCTCAGATCACGGCACGTCGTGTGGCTACAAGTGTGTGAGCCACGCTCAGCTCACATCACAACACGTCACGTGGCTACAAGTGTGTGAGCCACGCTCGGCTCACATCACAACACGTCACGTGGCTACAAGTGTGTGAGCCACGCTCGGCTCAGATCACGGCACGTCGCGTGGCTACAAGTGTGTGAGCCACGCTCAGCTCACATCACAACACGTCACGTGGCTACAAGTGTGTGAGCCGCGCTCGGCTCACATCACAACACGTCACGTGGCTACAAGTGTGTGAGCCACGCTCGGCTCACATCACAACACGTCACGTGGCTACAAGTGTGTGAGCCACGCTCGGCTCACATCACAACACGTCACGTGGCTACAAGTGTGTGAGCCACGCTCAGCTCACATCACAACACGTCACGTGGCTACAAGTGTGTGAGCCACGCTCAGCTCACATCACAGCACGTCACGTGGCTACAAGTGTGTGAGCCACGCTCAGCTCACATCACAACACGTCACGTGGCTACAAGTGTGTGAGCCACGCTCGGCTCAGATCACGACACGTCATGTGGCTACAAGTGTATGAGCCACGCACGGCACGTTGCGTGGCGGCTGCGGATTGTGGATTCGCCTCATCTCAGGGGGGAAGGGGTCAAAGGGGGACGGTGAGGGGGGTGACACGCAATTTACCTTCTGTTTGGTTCGTTTTCTCACAAAAGTTCGAGCCCTTTGTCAAGAAAATTATTACAACCTTATTTATTTTCAATTTATTCGAAGCGAGGCCAGAAAATTTTGAACGTTTTATGATGTCTTAAATATTTAGCGCAAAGATCGTAAAAATGTTACAAGTAAAATATTATGAAAAATATAAACCGATAAACTCATTTATTCTTTTTTTTGACAAAGGGCAAGTGAACTCGGAGCCCTATCAACACTAAACCGTATCTACTGGACATGGTGAGCAAATTTGTATGAAATTAATTAATATAAAGTGCAATAACTTTTTTTCGCTTTTAGTTTGAAGCATAATGTTTTTAAAGCACCATATTATGTCCGTAGACTTCTGCAGGAGGTATCAGTTTCAACTTGGTATCTCCCCGAGCAAATGGGTCTTATTTTTTTTCAAATGATTCAATTATATTGTCCTACTCGCATTGACCTGTTTTTTAATATTTACATTATACTTTAACTTCTTAGAATACATTATTTCAATATATATCGGTAACAGCACCAACTTATTCATCTTTATTTCCAGCTAATAGTTTAGCGTCGTGTACGTAGTACGTACGTATTACGTTATTTAATTGAACTAATATACGTATAAGAGCCAAGACGTCAAAACTTGTACCCAGTCAATAAAATATGCTAAGATATTTTTTCAATTAAATCTTATTGAATTTGTTTTAGCGATATTTTATCTAGAGGTGGTAGAGCTGATGCCGGGCTCGACTGTGGAGGTACCATCATATTACTTGGAGACCCCCTCGAAGTAATTCGGGGGAGAGTAAGAGGACAGCTCACAGGCAAAATACCAGGAGGCCCACCATGCCTGGGACCGATGGGTGGCGGTATATCCATCCCTAATAGCCGGGCCTTATGTGGAACAGACTGGTGAAGGGCAGCGGCGTCACTGGTGTGAGGGTTCCGGCAACCAATTTCTTGTTAAATTGTTGGATTTCGTAGTATAATTATACTATTTGTACCATATTTTCATGACATGTAGTATGTAGTATCGTAATGGAACTATACTACGTAAAAATACCATAATTTTATCTTCAGGCCGACTGACTTATTTTCTTGGTTGAGACGTTTTGCTTTTTGACATTTACCCTACAATATAGGGAATTTTTGTGCGTTATGAATATTCTTAGAAAATTTTTAAAACATTTCACTAACAAATAGGCTGTTTTATAAAATTATGAATATTATAGAAAATTAAAAAAAATCACTAGCAAATATGCTATTTTATTTTAATTCAAATCAAGAATCGACGAAAAACGAAACGTACTATAATTTTAGCCAAGTAGTATATTTTTAATTCCCATTGACAATAATTTTCCGAGGGTCTGAATCCAACCCTGGCGGGCATGTTTCCGTCCAACCGCACCGATCAGTCCCACACGCTCCGTTGAGACGAGAGGACTATGCTCACTCACTGCGCCAAGCACAGTCAATTGTTACAACTATTATTTATTGTTCGAAAATAAACGAATTGTAAATATTATATTTTACTTTCCTTATTACAATGACCTAGGTGTATATGTATGTGGCGAATAGTACCTAAAGAACAAAAAATGGGAGAATTTTATAAATAATTAGCTTTTAACTATCTTTCAGTTATAGCCAGTTTAAGTTTTGGCAGTAATCTTATTAATAGCCTTTATAGCCTATTATGTTGACCAGGGTCACTATGATGAGAATAAAGAAAACCACATCCCAATCCGTTGAGTGCTTCTCGTGGCTAAAACGGAACATACAGACAGACGGACTAAAATTGGCCGAGGCTAGGTACTAAGAACCCATTACATTTAAAATTTCACTAAATATTCAATATAGAGACACGACTTTTTTAGTAGGTCCTTTATTATTAGTAAGTATAGATAACGGACATATAATAAACTAATACAATTTTAATAATATACTAATATCTAATGTTTTTTATATCAAAGATAATATATTAAAAGTTACATGTTTGCAAAACATTTTATGTAGGTACATGAACAACTTCAATTGTTTTGCTCGCTACTGTAGGTATAGGTATATTGCCCGACCGCCCATGACCATGATTGAGCAAGTTGCGTATCGCCACCGCAGTGCTCGGTTCGTCGGAGCAGGGCGGGGCGCGGGTGAAATCTGAAATTTTGCTACCTTTGTGCGCGCTCTTAAACGACGATTACTGCTCCCTGGGGTTCCAGTATCACGTGCCCACTCACCACTTACGTTTCACATCCACCCTTAAAGCATATAGCTCTTGCTACTCCACTTTAACCACGGCAAGCTAGAGATGGGGGATCTGAGGCAAGCCAAACATGAGGAACAGGGCCTTCCCCTGGGAGCACGTTCGGGTCCGTGGGGTCGCTACTGGACTCGATTCGGTTAAACACCGCACTAAAACATAACCTAACCAAAAAGCGATTAAAATTAGTTAAGTTTTTTTTGTGTTCAATTCGGTTTTGTCAACGAACTAAATTTGGGTGCCCGTTTATTTGATTTTGCGAGGATTAAATTGAATACACAGATTACTAAAAATAACGAACGTTATTGGTTTTTAAAGCGGTCCACAGACCACAAAATGTTATAACGTAATAATTGCTGCGTTTAGTTTGAACGTCGGGCGAAGCCCGCCTGACACTGACAGCAGGTTAGCATGTTCAATTACAACGCGTGCAAAAGAGATAGCATGTAGTCCGTCCGACGTCGCGTCGTTTGACGATCAAACTGAACGCAGCCCTTTATAACCTAGAATTTTGTGATTGTGTTGTGAGTCGAAAAGACAACAACTTTGCAGTCGAACGAAAAAGCAACCAAGCTCAGAATAAATAGGAGAGCAATCAAAGAAATAACTAATTAAAGCCATGAAGTGGGAGAAGAGCTAATAAATGCGGATAAAATTGTTGTAGAAGTCGCATAAAAGAAAAAATTGTCGAGGTTATGTTCTGATCAAATCAGATGAAAAAAGTGCTTACAGGCTTACAGGTTAGTTTCTTATCCACTATGATGTCTTGAATGAACCTAAATATTTGTTTCAAGTAATAAAATATTACAACAAAGTATTTATACACCTTTTTCTTGTTTCAGAAAATAAACCTTTTGCAAAGTTTTTTACACGTATCCAAGTACCTATATTTTTGAAGAGTTACCATTGGCTAAGGAACAACAAGCTCGCTTCGAGAACAGTAGTCAAAGAAAACTGTATCATCCATTGAAACGCCAAGCAGTTCAAAGTCATGTTGACAGTGTATATAATGAAATGAAGTGAGCACAATTGAGTGAGGGCATTGTTAATTTTCCTCACATTATAGCTCTAATGATTACTTACTACTAATAAGAGTTTGGTGTCCTATTTTTCAGAAGCGTTTAGGGTTCCTGTCAACGTTTAACCTGGTAGTATATGGGCAGATCAGGGATTCAACATTTTAGATTTATTTACATTATATTTTAAGTATCTACATTAAGGTAGCGTTCCTAAATACCGGGGTAAAGGTAAAAATGAACTGTCACCCGTTCCACAACCACCCAAGTGAAAACGAAAAGCACGAAGTTGTTCAATAAACCTTGTCAGAAATGTAAAATTCTCTTTGACAGTTAATTTTTACATTTACCCGGATGTTTAGAAACGCAACGCATACTAGATATAACAGTCTACATTTCTAAAATCTCAAATTCCCTGTGGTGCAAGGTTAGACCATAAGCTAGCTATAGTGCGTATAATATAGCTTGATCCCTGTGACAGCAGGACAGCGCTACACAATTTGTATGTCTAACTCTCTTTCTCATACTCAAATATGTATAGCGCTGACAGCTGTCACAGGGCTCGAGCTATATTTTACGGACTATAGTAAGAGAGTTCATTTAGAACACATGTTTTGGCTATTAAAAACTTATTAAATATAAAAAAAATTGTTAAGTACTTACTCCATATTTTATTAGCTGTCTAAAATATTTTTTGTTTATTGTATATATTGCTATTTTTGGGAGAACATAATGTAAAAATAAAAAAACATTTGTAATACATTCTTATTGTTTTAATTTGCCATAAACTTTTTACATCTTTTTCTAAATGAGAAGAATAAAAAACATCAAATTTTGAAACAATATTTGCAATAATTAATATTTGTCTCTATATACATCATATCACCCCTATTCTGATAAGTTCTAAATAATTAAATTACAGTACTTTCTACTTTTCCAGATGTACAGAACGACTGGCTCTGTATTTAGCAGTACAACGATATGAATCCCCCAGAGGGTGTCAGATGTGTTTTCGAGTATAAACTGTGAAATCCAAGTCGTAGTCCACACTTGTACATCCATGTTTTACCAATGATTTGTATGTCCCAGTGTGAGCTCTATTGCTGTACTTCAGGCACAAAATGGACCCACACCTTAATGTGCAGACACAACCGAGTGCTCAAACCACATTAGACCACGGGCGGTCATTTGGTAGTAATTAATGACTATGATTCCTTTTCGACATTCACTTTCTTAGGGTATGGTACCATTACAGGAGTAATTTCAGACTTTTTTGCAACATGTGGACATTTCACTTCAGTAACTTCTCGGTTGACCAGCAGGCCATCAGGAGAAGCATTCAAAAACAGCCCAGCTTTGTCTTGTTCATAGTGCAGTATCCGGTGTTTATGTAGGCGTCACCATTTATTTCAAGACATCTGAAAGTCATCTTCGCTATATTACATGCAAAAGCATGACTTGAATTGTAGTTGTACTCTGCTTCGGTTTTTTATTTCATAAGGGGTGGTAGCAGCAGGTACCTCTTGTCTCCTGGAATAAGTATTTTGAAAATAAGTTTGCAAACGCCACAAACATATACCTACCTACTTATAGGAAACAATTTAATCAGAATAAGTATCTTGATTTATTTAGAAAAAATAGATTGGGGTGTACAAACAGTACAAAGCCACTTAGAAAAAACAAGACAAGACATATAATTTTTAGTGCCGCCTTTGGTAACCTCTGGGCGGAAAATGCTAGTTTTGACAGTACCATTTACCTATTTTCTGCATCTGCTAAGGCCAACACGACATTTTGCTCCATTCTTACCTCAAAAACGATCAGAAAACATTCTAAATGAACTTGTTAAAATTTAATCGTCACGAAATATGTCTCAACTAAAATTTGTCCATTTTTAGTTTGACGTTTCTAAAATTTGACAGTTAGATGGTCACTTCGAATTGCAAAATTGTGTTTTGGTCTTAATTTAATTCAAACTAACTAAAATTAGTTTGCTCCTGTCAAAATAGGTTAGGTTGTGTTTTACCGAATAGCAAAAGTAATTTGACACATCTTAACTTAATTTTAGTTAAGTTAAGTCGTATTTGTGCACATTCGAATCGATACCACTACCCAACAGCTCGCCTCAAGCTTCCCGGCTTTATGTCATTGTCCTGTTAGCCGTGTAAGTTTTGTACACGTTACCCGCCTCTTACGTAGCCTGATGTTTGGCTCCGACGTAGGGTTGAATTCTGAGAGGCTTATTATTATTATTATCATATCCGTTACTAAAACTATTGAATCTGAATCAAATCTGGAAAAACTGCTCCAACCGAGTGATCCACTCTCTGGTGTCGAATGAAAATAACAATCTGCTCCAACCGAGTGATCCACTCTCTGGTGTCGAATGAAAATAACAATCTGCTCCAACCGAGTGATCCACTCTCTGGTGTCGAATGAAAATAACAATCTGCTCCAACCGAGTGATCCACTCTCTGGTGTCGAATGAAAATAACAATCTGCTCCAACCGAGTGATCCACTCTCTGGTGTCGAATGAAAATAACAATCTGCTCCAACCGAATGATCCACTCTCTGGAGTCGAATGAAAATAACAATCTGCTCCAACCGAGTGATCCACTCTCTGGTGTCGAATGAAAATAACAATCTGCTCCAACCGAGTGATCCACTCTCTGGTGTCGAATGAAAATAACAATCTGCTCCAACCGAGTGATCCACTCTCTGGTGTCGAATGAAAATAACAATCTGCTCCAACCGAGTGATCCACTCTCTGGTGTCGAATGAAAATAACAATCTGCTCCAACCGAGTGATCCACTCTCTGGAGTCGAATGAAAATAACAATCTGCTCCAACCGAGTGATCCACTCTCTGGTGTCGAATGAAAATAACAATCTGCTCCAACCGAGTGATCCACTCTCTGGTGTCGAATGAAAATAACAATCTGCTCCAACCGAGTGATCCACTCTCTGGAGTCGAATGAAAATAACAATCTGCTCCAACCGAGTGATCCACTCTCTGGTGTCGAATGAAAATAACAATCTGCTCCAACCGAGTGATCCACTCTCTGGTGTCGAATGAAAATAACAATCTGCTCCAACCGAGTGATCCACTCTCTGGTGTCGAATGAAAATAACAATCTGCTCCAACCGAGTGATCCACTCTCTGGTGTCGAATGAAAATAACAATCTGCTCCAACCGAGTGATCCACTCTCTGGTGTCGAATGAAAATAACAATCTGCTCCAACCGAGTGATCCACTCTCTGGTGTCGAATGAAAATAACAATCTGCTCCAACCGAGTGATCCACTCTCTGGAGTCGAATGAAAATAATAATCTGCTCCAACCGAGTGATCCACTC
This sequence comes from Ypsolopha sequella, assembly GCA_934047225.1. Taxonomy (NCBI): domain Eukaryota; kingdom Metazoa; phylum Arthropoda; class Insecta; order Lepidoptera; family Ypsolophidae; genus Ypsolopha; species Ypsolopha sequella. The sequence goes on along the minus strand of OW204002.1, from coordinate 219,025 downwards.
TCTGGTGTCGAATGAAAATAACAATCTGCTCCAACCGAGTGATCCACTCTCTGGTGTCGAATGAAAATAACAATCTGCTCCAACCGAGTGATCCACTCTCTGGTGTCGAATGAAAATAACAATCTGCTCCAACCGAGTGATCCACTCTCTGGAGTCGAATGAAAATAACAATCTGCTCCAACCGAGTGATCCACTCTCTGGTGTCGAATGAAAATAACAATCTGCTCCAACCGAGTGATCCACTCTCTGGTGTCGAATGAAAATAACAATCTGCTCCAACCGAGTGATCCACTCTCTGGAGTCGAATGAAAATAACAATCTGCTCCAACCGAGTGATCCACTCTCTGGTGTCGAATGAAAATAACAATCTGCTCCAACCGAGTGATCCACTCTCTGGTGTCGAATGAAAATAACAATCTGCTCCAACCGAGTGATCCACTCTCTGGTGTCGAATGAAAATAACAATCTGCTCCAACCGAGTGATCCACTCTCTGGTGTCGAATGAAAATAACAATCTGCTCCAACCGAGTGATCCACTCTCTGGTGTCGAACGAAAATAACAATTTGCTCCAACCGAGTGATCCACTCTCTGGTGTCGAATGAAAATAACAATCTGCTCCAACCGAGTGATCCACTCTCTGGTGTCGAATGAAAATAACAATCTGCTCCAACCGAGTGATCCACTCTCTGGTGTCGAATGAAAATAACAATTTGCGCCAACCGAGTGATCCACTCTCTGGTGTCGAATGAAAATAACAATTTGCTCCAACCGAGTGATCCACTCTCTGGTGTCGAATGAAAATAACAATCTGCTCCAACCGAGTGATCCACTCTCTGGTGTCGAATGAAAATGACTGACATAAAAAATTACAACATAAACAATTTCTGTTTTTAAGCTTGGCTTTGTCTTGTTACCATATCTACATTAAAATAACCACCGTCTCAGAACAAAATATTAGATAAAAACGCAAAATAATGCGGTAACGGAACATGGACATGTCCGGTGTTAAGTTTTCGCAGGATAGTTATAGTTATGACGAAAAAAAGTAGAATTACAATAGGTACGAGTGTAAGGAGCCTGTCTTACAGCGGAGACGTGGCTCGGGCGCGGCGGGGTGAGGTGTGCCGGGGGGGTGCGGCGGGGTGCGGCGGGGTGAGGTGGGGCGGCGGGGTGCGGCGGGGCGCAGCGGGGCCCAGCGGGGCACTATGAGGCTGTTTCAAAGGAAATTACGAAATTATGGATTCACAGGTAAAGTGACTCAGTGAACGAAAACAGAATATTTAAGCACCATTAACCTCAACGAACAATACTAAGAGGGTTCATGTATTTAATTTACTTGTATTTAAGCTACTTATATTTTTATTTTACTTTATTTTATTTTGTTTATTCAGGACATCAACAGCAATACAATTTTAATATAAAACAATATACAAAAATACAACACATAGAGCCAATAATAGATATCCAGAAAATATACAAATTTAACAAAGTACAGAAATGAAGATAAAACAGACAAACACAATTAAGTACTAATAAGAGTAATAAGTTATAAAATTAAAACTAATTACAACTAATAAAATTAAAAAATATATAAACTACGAGTAAAAGGGACAAAGCAGAGTCAAGGCATACAATAAAAAGAATGAGAAAAAAAACATTAAATGAACAATTCGATGTCTAAAGGTGTGTGAGGGTTTTTCAGGGAGGGTGTGTGTGTGTGTGTGTGTTGTGTAAATGTAGGTAAGCATGGTGTTAAATAATTGTTATTTATAGGTAAACATGAAAAGCTAATATTAAAAGTTGGAAGTTATTTGCTTGATGATTCTACTTTTAAATGTCGTCTTAAGGGGAACTAAAATGCAAACAAAAATAAAATGTCAGACTTCGGATGATTTTGTTGCAATAATTAGGTTACGTATAGCCATAAAAAAATATATGTTCTTGGTTCAACTTTAAGGAATTTGAATTTGCACAAACCACGTTAATCGATTCATATGTGTACTGTCAATAAATTTTATTGTAACCCTCTATTTACACTTCTTTTCGATTTTGTCTCAGGTATCGCTTTCGCGATTTTGTTGTTTTTTTTTAAATAAAATTAGTGTAAATGATATCTACTCGAATTGTAAATACCGCGTTATTCGTGTCAAGAAAAGCAACCCCTTTTTCCAAAAATACGTAAATTCACTGACGCAATCGGCGGCAGCAAGTTATTGTCAGTCTACGCCTAGCCAATGATTACAATATTATACTGATGCAGTCGGTGGCAGCAAGTTATTGTCAGTCTACGCCTAGCCAATGATTACAATATTATACTGATGCAGTCGGTGGCAGCAAGTTATTGTCAGTCTACGCCTAGCCAATGATTACAATATTATACTGATGCAGTCGGTGGCAGCAAGTTATTGTCAGTCTACGCCTAGCCAATGATTACAATATTATACTGATGCAGTCGGTGGCAGCAAGTTATTGTCAGTCTACGCCTAGCCAATGATTACAATATTATACTGATGCAGTCGGTGGCAGCAAGTTATTGTCAGTCTACGCCTAGCCAATGATTACAATAGTATACTGGCGTCTAGCGTTGGCACCCGTAAGACGTGGAACCTGTGCCTTTTTTGCAAGCTATAAATATCTCCCAAAACTACTCCCAAAGATATTGAAATTAATTTTATAAAGTAATATTTCGAGGGGCATCATATTCCTGCCGTTAAAAACTGAACAAAATATGCGTATGAGTGATTTAGCTACATCGTGCCATGGTCATAACAACAAAACTGAATGAATTTGGAATTAATTCATACTTTTATGCGGGAAAATATGTTACTCTAAAAAAACAATTGTTTTGATCGTTATTGAAACCCAAATTAATTTACTTATAATTACTGAGATCTGTATCAAAGGTCAATGACCTTTTCGTGAAATTACCCTCTAGTATTGGCTCACTATTTCAGGTCCAATAAGTGAAGTTTTTTTGCAAATTATATAGGAACACTTACTTGAGATAAATCGCCAAGTATTTAAAATATAGAAATTTATTTTGAAATATTTATAGTGCATTATTATTAGATCGTAGGTAATCCTGTTGGTACTCATGTTCAGGTCCCGTTACGTAAAATAAAAATGAAACTCTTTTAGGATTAATCTGTTGTCCTTCTGTTTGTCTGTCTGTCCGTTTGTCTAGACATTTTTTTCTGGGTAAAATTAATAAATACCAATATTTACGGCCCTGTATAGAGCTGTAAAAACATAATTTTGACATTTCTATGGCCTTTTATTTAACTTTTTTCGTACAAATTTTCTCACTATGAAAATATAGGGATGAACACTTGAAATAATAGTTTGCATTTAAAAATCAACACAACAAGGAATTGTAGAACAAATAATGTAAAAATATGAAAACCATGTTGTTCTATTTTAAAGGGATTAATTATCTACTGTTCAAGGTGGCGGTAGCTTTGTTTATTTTTTTCCTTGAATTCTTTTTTACTAAGATAACAAATAGTTTCATATAAGGTTTTCCTTAAGAGGTCCCTTTACGCTTGGATTTTTCTTAAAATTCATACAATAGGTATAAACTGAATAAGTCTACAGCTTATTTTCTTCATATATTTTTTCACAAGTATATTCTAGCGACATCTAACTACGTCTCTATGTAGCTCAAAAAGCAAAATTTGATAAAACACCATCATATTAGCTGTCAGGATATTGTCAATGTTGCCTCGATTTACGCAAAGTTTAACAAGTTTGTATAATTTTATCTATCCTGGAAATAAAAAAAGAGAGAAATACAGACGTAATTCATGTAAAGATGACTAAGTTTAGACACTTTGCTATGTATAAATAGTTACCCTTTCAAGGCAAACAGTTTTTACCTGAAACCATTTCACAAATTCGGCGCTTTTTGATTGTGAATTCGGCCATCTTGCACCTCTTGATGAGAAATACAATTACAATTAGTAAAAACACAATTTTCAGCTACGAAAACTTATAGTAAACCTCTGCTGTATGCATAAAATATTTTTAACAATATTACAATAGTTATAAAATAATTGGCTTTTCCGTAGTCGTGATATCAGCCGTAAATTCTTAAAATAACCTGATATCACGCTTATAGAAATCCCAATTATTTTGAAGCTACCATAACATCATTAAAATATATTTATGCATATAGCAAACGTTTCACAATAAATTGTCTTAACTAAAAGTTGTATGTTGGCCGTGTTAATTATTTCTTAATATTTTGTTACAAATCCAGACAAATTACCCTTAAGAAAACCTTGTATAAGAAATTATAGTTGGTCTAATTTATTTTCCCGCAAGTGTAAAACTAGCTCAACGTGCGAAAAATATTTAAACGAAGTGTATTTCGATTATCGTTATACGGCATTGATCCTACTTGCTATCATGTCGGGACGTAAATATATTATGGTCGGCTAAAAGTGGTTTTTTGAGTGTTTGATTTTTTAGGTGACATTCGGAACATTTCAGACACTCCCTTAGAGATACAAAATAATATCGTGACGGTTAATTATCACGATTACCCGTGTTTTAATATTTTTCACCCGTTGAACTAATTTTACACTTGCGGTAAAATAAATTGGACCAATTATTTCTTTAAAAAAATTGTTATTAAAGTTTTTATAAAAAAAATAGAAGTAATAAATACTTTTAGAAGGAAAGCACCACATCACTATCTATCTCACTATAGCCTATCTCAATTATGTCGCTATCTGTCTCATTAAACTACGTTTAAACTGCGTTACTATCTTATTTCCACTCATTTTTAATAGCGTCACTATTTATCTCACCCTAACGCGTGTCAAATGGCATTTCTAATGCACGTCAAATAACTTCACTGCCCACCACTCTTTCATTTTAAATTCTAATTAGAATAACACCGAGGTCACGTATAGTTTCAACCCGTTGTATTATTTGATTTTCTGTATAATACTGATATACTATAGGCTTGAGACTGCGCGAGAATGTTATCGGTGCACATTTAAAAACATAGACATTTATACGGTTCTCTTTAAAATAAATTGTTAAGCGGTTAAGTTCATTTTGTAGCTGAACACAATTACTAGGACCTTTTATATTTAAAAATACTATTTTGTCATCTGCATACATTAAAAACTTAGTATCTTGGAAAAAATGCATAAATATCATAATTATATGCATTATACAGCAGCGGACCCAGGTGTGAATGAGATGTACCGAAGGGAACATAAAGGAAACAACCGAGTGTAACAGCCGCCGGTTTATTACTGACGTAAATAAGTAGGTAGGTTAGGTCGACAGGTTGACAGCTATGCGCGTACACATCATCTCCTCCAGCCTTAGTTAGAAATCCTGATGACAAATAATAAATCTCATTACTACGACTACACTTTATAACTAACTCAATTTATTTCTAGGTCTTAATCTATTCTTATAACTAATAACAGGTGTGAGCATAACATCTTTAGCGGGCGTATCTGTATTGACGTTATCAGCAACAGCTGTCAGCGATGACGTCACCTCGTTCTGTCCTCTCTCTCTCCCACTATCTCCTTCACTTACATATACTAAAGAGCCATCTGCGCCGCTGCCACTTTGTGCTTCAATAGCTTCAACTTTTGTTGGTGATTTGTGAAGGCCATTTTTGTTGATTACATACCCGAGATAAGTTATACTATCTTGGAAAAATTCGCACTTTTCCCTCTTTAATTTTAATCCTGCATCTCTTAACCGTTTAAAAACCATTTCTAACCGCTGCAAATGAATTTCTCTAGTGGGGCCCGAAATTCCGACGTCATCGATAAAAATACTGATACCTTCTATGTCTGATAGTACTGTCTCCATTGTACGTGGAAAAATCGCCGGCGCGCTAGCCAAACCGTATACCAGGTGTGAATATTTGAACAAACCTTTGGTCGTGCTGATCGTAGTGAGGTCTTGTGATGCTTCTGACAAAACCAGCTGATTGTATGCTAACTTTAAATCTAATTTCGTAAATTGTTTTCCACCTCCCAAAGTTGCAAAAATTTCTTCAATACGTGGCATCGGGTATTTATCAACGTAAAGGTCTTTATTCGCAGTAAGAGCGAAATCGCCGCAAATTCTTACGTCTCCGTTTGCTTTCAACACAGGCACTATGGGTGTTCCATATTTTGAATATCTTACTGGGATAAGGACGCCTATATTCACTAACTTATCTAACTCCGCTTCAACTTTATCTTTAAGTGCAAAGGGTAACGGAAGTGGTTTGAAGAATTTCGGAACTGACCCTTGTTTAAGATGCAAATCGACTTCAAACTTATTAAATTTTCCCAGTTCATCTGACCACAAATCATTATATTTATTAATCAAACATTCTACGTCGGTCGCAGGAGCTACACTATTTTGATTAAGGGAGGTGAAAACAACACCAAATACTGACATGAAATCACGACCTAACAAGGGCGGTCCTCCGTCTTTAATTACGAAAAAGTTCAACGGTTTTACGGAACCGTTATACTTGACCGTTGTTTCAATATACCCTCGAGGAGTGATTTTATGTCCATTGAACAAACACAGTTTCAGATTACAATTATTTAGTTTTAAATCAGAGAACTCCTTACGGTACAATGTCTCGGACATTACCGAGGTACCCGAACCCGAATCGAGCTCCATTTCTACCTGGAAACCGTTAACCCTTACAGCCACATTAATGGGTTTGTTGTTTACATACCTTAAGTTAAATAGCTTACATTCCTCGCAATCTGAGTCGTATGTATCACTGTTCGGTTGATCACTAATGTTATTTAGTCTTGTTTTGTTCTTACAGGCCTTCTTCAGATGACCTTTTTGTCAACAGCGTTGGCACTTATAGTTTTTGTATTTACAACTATCGGCTCCGTGGTTCTTCATCCCACACACTACACAGCGAGATGCTCCATCGTTGTTGTGGCGATGAGACGAGTGCCTCTGCCCACGACCAGTGCTTCCACGTCGATGCGAGACGTCGCCGGCGCCTTCCCTGCTGCCAGCACGTCCACCTCCACTGCTGTAGTAGATGGGCTCCTCCTTGATGGAGCTACCACTGAACCCTGCACCGTCTGCCCCTGACTGACGAGTACACGCTGCTTGTTCCGCCAATCCTATCGCCTTTGATAGCGTCAAGGTTGCTGGATCCTGCTCGAATAATTTTCCCCGTTCAGGACCGATGCCCAGGCCAAGTACGAAACGATCAAGTATGATCGCATCCAGAGCAGCCCCGAAGTTGCAATAAACTGCAAGACCTCTGAGTCGAGCCGCCCAATCACTCATTTTTTCGACTCCTTGTTGCCGCGTAGAATTTCGCTTTATCAGCATACGAAGGTTTCTTCGGTGCGAAATATTTGCTGAAAGCCTCTACTAGCTCATTGTACGTAACAGCTTCTAAGTCGCGCGGGTAGACCAGATTCCGCGCCAAGCGATATGAGTCATCCGACAGGTATGTGAGTAAAACTGCGCACTGATCCTTGGTTTCCACTTTGTTTATTTTGAAGAACTGCTTCAAACGTCCACTAAAAATATCCCACTCATCATTATTATGATTAAAAGGGCTGATGTTTAACTGAAACGCCATAGTTTTTTATTTGGGGGTAAATCACAATCCTCGTCGCCACTGAGATGTACCGAAGGGAACATAAAGGAAACAACCGAGTGTAACAGCCGCCGGTTTATTACTGACGTAAATAAGTAGGTAGGTTAGGTCGACAGGTTGACAGCTATGCGCGTACACATCAGTGAACCCTGTGGTACTCCGGAAGGATCACAGACCACATCAACCTGCTCGAGTTTATCCATGTGACGTAAAACAAAGTCAGTGAACTCGATAAGGTTCGACGTAATAGACTTACCTTTCAGGAAGCCATGTTGTTGTGGGGGTATGCTTTTTATGGTGATTGGGTATATGTGGTCATACCCTACTTTTTCGAATACTTTACTGTATGTATTTAAAATAGATATACCCCTATAATTAGGAATTTTAAACTAAGGTCCTTTCGTAAGTAAGATAAGCGCTTCCTTCCATTTTATTGGAAAATAACCCTGCCCTAACTACGAGTATAAATTAAACAAAATACAAAGTGCAGCGGCACATGTTAGTATAAAGTATGGAGACACTTCATCACTACTAGCACCTCCATTGACATCGAGAGAAGTTAGCATTTTAAGAATATGACATAGCCAAAACAAAAACCAGTTCCGGGCGTGGCTTACTCATTTTACGATAGCACGCGGGGCGAAATTCGTCCCGGTCTCAAAGCTCGCGCCTTCCATAGCAAAAATATGAATAGAGTGGACGAGGTAGGGTCAAAAGTAATACGTATTTTATTTTATCTAATTTATTAGTGTATTTCGATCATCATCATATGGCATTGATCCTACTTGCTATCACGTCGGGACGTAAATTTATTATGGTCGGCTAAAAGTGGTTTTTTGAGTGTTTGATTTATCAGTTGACACTCGGAACATTTCAGACACTCCTTTAGAGCTACATAATAATATCGTGACGGTTAATTGTCACCATTACCCATGCTTTAAATATTTTTCGCCCGTTGAGCTGGTTTTACACTTGCGGGAAAATAAATTGGACCAATTATTTCTTTACAAAAAGTTGTTACTAAAGTTGTTATTACAAAAAGTGGAAACTAACAGATACTTTCAGAAGGAATGCACTGCGTCACTTTCAATCTCATTGTAGCCTATCTCAATTATGTCGCTATCTCTCTCATTTAACTCATTTTAAATAGCGTCACTATTTATCTCACTCTAACGCGTGTCAAATGGCATTTCTAATGAACGTCAAATAGCTTAACTGCCCGCCACTCTTTCATTCTACATTCTAATTATTGAAAAAAATACGCAGCGTCTTAGGTAGTAAAATAGCAATAATTTTTTTTCAAAAGTAATACACAGAAATTTTCAGTTCATTTTAAAAACAAGATTTGATGAGCCGTTATTTTAGACAATTTGCTAAACTAACATAGTACTTTTTTTTTTCAGGGTATTTTGTCGAACTAACCTAATTACAAAAAATTGCTAATAAATCGGGTGTTTTTTTTGCTTCCCGATGTTATAGCATTTCTAGGTTTGTTTTTGACTTTATCAATAGCAGGACTATTCAGAGTTGCGCAACAAAAATTTTTTCCTTAGAATTAAGAACTGCCCCCCTATTCTGTATCTTTAGTTGCCAACTGCACGAGGTGCCTATCATCAAAAACATAGCTAAAAACTGAAATTTCAAAATTGCCTTTAGTGGGTATTGAACTATTAACAATCTGTGTCGTCACTTCAAGTGCGAAAATATCCTTAGGACATCGGAATTCGATAGTATATCTATGTTTTTGATGATAGACACCCAGTCCAGAAGGCAACTAGAGATACACAATAGGCCCGCTGGTTAGCTTTAGCTTTGGTCTCGTACACACACAAGCAAAGATTAGCTCGGCTCGTTGCCGGTCGGGTCGGGGCTGATGCATTAAAATCCTTATTGTAAGAATCACAGGCACCACTTCCCATCCGAAAATGACTCTATTGATAAAGTTATTTCCATTAAACGGTATGTTTAAAAATATATAATATAAAATCATATAGATATTGTATGGTTTAGTGACATCAACGAATAAATTGTTTAACCACCGTAAGACACTGAAAATTGAAATACTTATAAAGGAAATGGAAAGCAATTTACCTCGATGCCAAGTCAATTGAATAAAGCTGATCAAAAATTGACAAAAAGAAATAGGGAAACAATTATGATTGCTTAGAATTGTATTACGGCGAATAAAAATGTATAATTTTATCTGTTTTGTTTGCCCTAAGATTAAGGTTCGTTTAAAAAGCTCTTTAGTTTGGTTTCAGTTGTACGATAACTTACAGAGTCCCCATGATAGAGGTCCTTACTAGTTAGTCAGGACTCGCACCGATTATTTGACCTTGATTAATTGTGGGAGAATTGTACGTAAGTACGTAGAAAGTAAGTAGTAGAAAGGCCGCGGGCAACCGCGTGACATCATCAGTGACTGGTTGTCGTGACGTCAGTGACTGGTTGTCGCATGTAAACTCGTTATCTCGTAGAGAGTAGAGAGCCCCGCGCGGTGGACTTTTTAAAAACAAGTTAGGAGAAGCGACGGAGTATGAATAACTTAGCAACAACTCCGTCATTGTACGCGAGCCACTTTGTTTGTTGTTGACTCGTTTATGAAATGGAAGTAAAGTTTAAATGTTGAGCCCGGAAGCAGATGGTTCCGGAATAAGATGGTTCCGATAGTAGATGGTTCCGGAAGTAGATGGTTCCGTTGAAACGGGCGTTCATTGTATCATTATATTAATATAATTTTATATAAAGGTAACAGTTTTCTTCTGAAATGTTTAATGTCAAATAAATTTGACCACAATCAGTGGATAACATTAACTGCGGTTTAGAAGCACAAATTAATTTATACTTATCGAGATCAAAATTCAAAATTCAAAAAGTTTATTTTGCAAAGTAGGTATATATAATACACGTTTCACAAGTCAAATTTTAATCTTATAAAAATATATGTAATAAAATAATAAATGTACATGAACTACTTAGATTAAATGTTTATTTAATTTATGTAGCAATATATATACAATTAAAATTATAGGTAAAATATTATTATACAAGGTGAAATCCAATCAACCGCCCGAACCCATACCGGAGACCCGGCCAGGGACCAGGAACAAGGTTCAATGATCACCAACCGAGCCCCCAGCACGAATCCAGGCGGCCGACCAAATCCCATCCTATATACTACATAGTAATAGGTTACGTATATAAATACATGCCTACCTCCGCCCATTCGATTAGTCTTGCTAAGAAGAACGGGCAAGAAACTTGGCAAGATCATGTCTTTTTTTTAACATAAACTTAAACTATACATTGAATTACTTATATCTACTTTAACCAAGGGATAAGAAAATACAAGACAGCAGGAATTCAGGTTAATGAAAAAAGAAAAACATATATATCTTTGCCTACCTGTCTCATACAGTCTATTTCCTTTTACAGTCTGTAATTAATTAATGTTAACTCTTTAGAGGAATCAAAAGTTAGGAAATTATATTAATTAATTAAATTATTACCTACTATCATCAAAATCAGTATCACTATAACACCATGCTTCACCATCATCCAAATATTCATTTATTTTATAATATGCCTTTTTCAGTAGGCCCTGCTTAATATACTGTTTAAACTTATTCTCTGACAAATTACATTCGATACATTCTGTATCCAAGGTCAATGACCTTTTCGTGACATTGCCCTCCAGTATTGGCTCCAATAAGTAAAGTTTTTTACAAATTATATACACTTGGGATAAATCACCAAGTGTTTAAAATATAGAAATTTATTTTGAAATACTTACAGTGCATGGCAAAATTATTAAGGAATTATTAAGGATATTTAAGGATTAATTTGTTGTCCCTCTGTTTGTCTGTCTGTCCGTTTTGGTTTGTCTAGACAATTTTTTCTGGATAAAATTAAAATGCCAATATTTACGGCCCTGTATAGCGCTGTAAAAAACATACTTTTAACGTTTTTATGGCCTTTTATTTAACTTTTTTCATACAAATTTTCTCACTATGAAAATATAGGGATGAAAATTCGACATAATGTTCGCATAATGTAATTTAAAAGTCAATACAGAAAGGAATTGTAGAACAAATAATGAAAATCATATTGTTCTATTTTAATTTATTCTTTCTGAGTCTTTTCCAACATAAAAGCATAAGATTTTTCTTGGGGGCTCCATATAAAAGAGCTAGTTCAATTTTGCTTCTTACAAGACAAGTAAAGAGGAGCTGAATGATTTTTGTGTCGTGAAAGTCTCTCGCATTTCGGATGACAAAGCATAATCTACTGTAACACTCCACGGCTAAATTATTTATATGGTCGTGAAATATGAGCTTTGTGTCGAAGATGACTCCAAGATCCTTAACACAATCCAGACGAGCAATTGTATCTAGAGGTAAACCTAGCGTATAGACTACGTGAACAGGTGCTCTAGCTCGAGTGTAAGACAAAATATTACATTTTGTCACATTAAAGTGAAGCCTGGCATATGGGTACTATGGTTGGTTCGAATAATGCTCAATCTGGAAGTCCAATTTTCGATTACTTTAACGAGCAACTGGGGCCGTATATCGGCAAAAATGCGGCGGATATTGGCTTGCAGGTGGTCCAACGTATGTCGGCAATAACGCGGCGGATCTTGGCTTGCAGGTGGTCCAACGTATGTCGGCAATAACGCGGCGGATGTTGGCTTGCAGGTGGTCCAACGTATGTCGGCAATAACGCGGCGGATGTTGGCTTGCAGGTGGTCCAACGTATGTCGGCAATAAAGCGGCGGATGTTAGCTTGCAGGTGGTCCAACGTATGTCGGCAATAACGCGGCGGATGTTGGCTTGCAGGTGGTCCAACGTATGTCGGCAATAACGCGGCGGATATTGGCTTGCAGGTGGTCCAACGTATGTCGGCAATAACGCGGCGGATATTGGATTGCAGGTGGTCCAACGTATGTCGGCAATAACGCGGCGGATATTGGCTTGCAGGTGGTCCAACGTATGTCGGCAATAACGCGGCGGATATTGGATTGCAGGTGGTCCAACGTATGTCGGCAATAACGCGGCGGATATTGGCTTGCAGGTGGTCCAACGTATGTCGGCAATAACGCGGCGGATATTGGCTTGCAGGTGGTCCAACGTATGTCGGCAATAACGCGGCGGATGTTAGCTTGCAGGTGGTCCAACGTATGTCGGCAATAACGCGGCGGATGTTGGCTTGCAGGTGGTCCAACGTATGTCGGCAATAACGCGGCGGATATTGGCTTGCAGGTGGTCCAACGTATGTCGGCAATAACGCGGCGGATGTTAGCTTGCAGGTGGTCCAACGTATGTCGGCAATAACGCGGCGGATGTTGGCTTGCAGGTGGTCCAACGTATGTCGGCAATAACGCGGCGGATATTGGCTTGCAGGTGGTCCAACGTATGTCGGCAATAACGCGGCGGATGTTAGCTTGCAGGTGGTCCAACGTATGTCGGCAATAACGCGGCGGATGTTGGCTTGCAGGTGGTCCAACGTTTGTCGGCAATAACGCGGCGGATATTGGCTTGCAGGTGGTCCAACGTATGTCGGCAATAACGCGGCGGATGTTAGCTTGCAGGTGGTCCAACGTATGTCGGCAATAACGCGGCGGATGTTGGCTTGCAGGTGGTCCAACGTATGTCGGCAATAACGCGGCGGATATTGGCTTGCAGGTGGTCCAACGTATGTCGGCAATAACGCGGCGGATCTTGGCTTGCAGGTGGTCCAACGTATGTCGGCAATAACGCGGCGGATGTTGGCTTGCAGGTGGTCCAACGTCTGTGGTTTATCAGCGTACACTTGTGACCAAAAAAAAATAATCCATACGCGTGAAATCACGTGACCGTGGAGGAGGCCAGTTGTTCGGATGGACGATTATGTCGGCCGTAAAATGGACGTAGCGCATTGTAAGTTTGTCGAGCTGAACGATGATTTTCATAATAAATTTGCACAATTTGCAAGCGTTGCTCTGGTGTAAGTCCATTAATAGAAAATGGCAAAACTTACTGACCACAAATCAACTCTCAATAGTCAAATTGACTGTCGCTAGAAAAAGTATTATTATAATTATAATTTAAAAATCAAATCTCTAAAAAAAACACCCGTTACAAGGTTTATCCGTGACGTGGTGAACATCTACACCATAATGTTCTACTGGTTATGTCGAACAAATAAAAGTTCGCCGGCCTGGATAATTTTATTTGGACGTATTAGATCTTGCGGAATTTTAGTGATTTTAAATGTAATTTAACTAGAACCAATATTAGAATAGAACTCTTTTATAAATATAATGTGCAGACAATATCTTGTTTTTGTAAATACACACACTTGTGTTGAGGGTGGAGTGCACTTGTATGGGATTTTTTTTTTCGTTGAATATTGAAGTGGCGGATGTCGCAAAAGGTGCTCTGCTACTAACATAACCCTCTCGTATATTATCATTTATACGAAATATTATTAGAAGTACTGCCGCATAGCACGCAAAGTTTTCGAAATGTGCGAATAAATTGGTATACTTTCTTGACATTTAAAATGGTTTTAAATAAATTGTTTTTCGTAAAAAATGCCTTTATTCACTTACGAACAAGTACCACTATGATATAATTGCAAAAAAGTTACACGGTGTGGCCTGTGGCGTCATATTTTTGATCCACCAATCGCGCATTATTTTACCATATAAGGTAACATTATCCGAGCGTTTCGTCAGGAGTCCAGGGGGTCTGAGGCGAGAGGGGGCATGCGGGGGTTGTTTGCGTCGCATCGATGTCCGTGCAATTAGTCATCTAGCTAGATTTGACAAGAGACAACGTGAAAAATAGTACAATGAGTTTAAGAAGTAATTATTCGTCGCACATCTTCGGTGTTGGTTGTGAATTACCAAAAAATATGCTACCAACCTACAGTGATGTAATGAAATATTATGTTTTTGTATCAGTGGCACAATGTGCGGACAAGGGACGACAAGATTTAGTACAGACCACTTGTGATATTGTTGCGACCAAGATCGAAAACATCTGGAAACGAGCCTCTTTACCAATAGTACAACATAAAACAATAGTGTCAAAAATAAGATCCTGTCATGACAAACATCGCGCCCTTCTGAAATCCTACCAAAAGAGTAAAGACAACGAAAATTATAAAAAGAAGCTACAGAAGTTTAAAGAAGACTTTGACGTTTTGTTTGACATTGCATCTTGCAAGTGCAAGTCGTTGTCGACATGTTCTTGTGAGAAAGCTCGCAAAATTCCGAAACAAGAACACGAGTTTTTGCTCGATCAACGTGGTGAAAGAAGAATGATGATTGGATCCCTGGATAAACAAGCTACACTCAAGAATATGGCTTTGTCTGTTCGGAAGTTAAAAAGAAAACAATTTGAGGAGAACTCTATGACATTACAAAATCATGAACCTGAGCAGAAAAGAAGGAAAACAAAATCTACTTCGCCAGTTGTTAATGTCAACTCGTTGGTGACCGCAATTAATGTTCCCGGACCTAGTAAATTCCCAGTGGTAGCTATGACATTAGATAGATACGGTATTTCAGACCGTGCTGGTGCTGCCATCGTGTCGGCTACGTTACAAGATATCGGTCTGGTTACTGAGAGTGACACGTCAAGTGTTATCGATCGTAGCAGGATTCGGCGCGCTCGCGCACAAACGAGAAGTTCAGGGGCTGCAGTTAACGTGCTAGATGGCGATGATTCATTGATTTGTATATCATTTGATGGCCGCAAAGATAAAACAATGGTATATGAAGATAATCGCAGAAAAACCGTTGTTGAAGAGCACATAACCTTGGTAAAAGAGCCGCACTCGCAATACATCGGGCATATTACATTGGCCACAGGAGATGCACTCACTATCTCAAAGAAACTTTACCTTTATTTAGCGTTAAAGTGTAATTTGAAGCGAATAATAGCAATTGGGTGCGACGGTACGGCAGTCAATACTGGAAACAAGGCTGGAGTCATAAGTCTTCTAGAAAAGAAACTTCATCGCCCTCTTCAATGGCTCGTGTGTCTATTGCATGCCAACGAACTTCCTTTACGACATCTGTTTGAGCATCTTGATGGGAAAACAACAGGACCAAGAAGTTTCACAGGCGTCATTGGCAAAGCGTTGAAGGATTGCGAGAATCTTCCAGTGGTTGAATTTACACCCATTGCATGTGAATTGCCAGAGATTTTAAAATCACGTAGTGATCTCAGTACAGATCAGCTTTATCTATATGAAATATGTAACGCAGTTAGCAGAGGACAATGTGACGTAAGTTTAGCCAAGCGAAACCCCGGAAAGATTGTTCATTCACGGTGGCTGACAACAGCTAATAGGATACTTCGACTATATGTCTCCACTAGCGAACCTTCCCATAATTTGCGTGTCTTAGCAGACTTCGTCATCCGAGTGTATGCTCCGATGTGGTTTGAAATTAAAACCAAACCATTTTGCGTGTACGGATCGAAACACCTGCACAAAATGATAAAATTATCGAGGTACCTTCCTGCGAACCTTCTGAAAATAGTTGACCCTGTACTTCAACGCAATGGGTACTTCGGCCACAGCGAAAACATTTTGCTTAGTATGCTTGCAGATGATCGCAACCGTATCAAAGAATTGGCACTCCGGCGAATTGTTAAAATACGAGAGCAGACTTCGGGCCTGGCACCGATACGAGTGTTTAAATTACCGTCATTTAACTTATCTGCCACCGAGTATACAGATTTGATTGATTGGAGCTATGTATCGGAGCCTCCCCTGATCAAACAGATACAAACCGACGTCATTTATAGAGCGATTCAGAATATTGAAATAGTCGAAACGGATATTCTGCCTACATTTCGCAAAATGCCATGCCACTCACAAGCTACTGAAAGATGCATTAAGCTGGTCACTGAGTCATGTGTTGCTGTATGTGGACCAGATAGACGTGAAGGATGGATCCGAAACAAGTTAAAATCGTGCAATATCATGCCGGTCTTCAACACAAAAAAAGAGTTCGTAGCTCACCAAACGGCGAAAAATTAATAATTTTAGATGCTTTTTTTTCTAAAACTTCTAATGAAAAAGTATATTATTTTTTGTTTTCTTTCACTCTCTATAATGTAAAGTGTTGAACTATTAAATAAATCATACGATTTCCTAAATATTTAGTACTTGTTTTACATTTAACAAAATCACTTATTTTCAGGATTTTTGAAATTTTCAATGGCCATGCGGCAGTACTTCCGGTCAAAATTCGTGTTTGCTGTCCTGGTATATTTTGAATGTATCAGTACGGAGCACCGTTTCCGCACTCCGCCGTATCGAAAATGTAAAAAAAAAAAATTCGCTCCACCCTGTTGAAAAACTTAAAAAGTAAATAAATGAAATTAGTTATTATTTGAAAGCGTAGCGTAGGCTGACCTCGTGCCCGCTGGAACATTCATTTATAGCTGACCTCGTGCCCGCTGGAACATTCATTTATAGCTGACCTCGTGCCCGCCGGAACATTCATTTATAGCTGACCTCGTGCCCGCTGGAACATTCATTTATAGCTGACCTCGTGCCCGCTGGAACATTCATTTATAGCTGACCTCGTGCCCGCTGGAACATTCATTTATAGCTGACCTCGTGCCCGCCGGAACATTCATTTATAGCTGACCTCGTGCCCGCTGGAACATTCATTTATAGCTGACCTCGTGCCCGCTGGAACATTCATTTATAGCTGACCTCGTGCCCGCTGGAACATTCATTTATAGCTGACCTCGTGCCCGCTGGAACATTCATTTATAGCTGACCTCGTGCCCGCTGGAACATTCATTTATAGCTGACCTCGTGCCCGCCGGAACATTCATTTATAGGTGACCTCGTGCCCGCTGGAACATTCATTTATAGGTGACCTCGTGCCCGCTGGAACATTCATTTATAGCTGACCTCGTGCCCGCTGGAACATTCATTTATAGCTGACCTCGTGCCCGCTGGAACATTCATTTATAGGTGACCTCGTGCCCGCTGGAACATTCATTTATAGCTGAACCGACGGTTTGAAGGACGTTGCGGGTAGCGGCTGGATGAGGAGGACCAACAAGAATGAAGAAATCACTGGACGAACACAGGCTGAAGGATGGATGGATTGTTTCGTTTTGAAGTATATTCATATAACGTCCGTCACTGATTTACGTTGTACATATAGTTATAACGTAACCACCGATATCTGTGTCTCGCTCGAACACACGTCTCTCTCAGCGCAACGGTTACTTGTTAAGTATAATGTTTGCAGTCCGTCACTGATTCACGTTTATTTATTTTATTTATAACACTTTTTGCACATTTACACAAATAACTTAAAAGACAAAAGAAACAATTAAACACGGTGTAAAATGGCGGCACTTATTCCAGGCAACCCTTGGTAGCTAACAGAAAGATGAACAAATTAACATGTAGAGGTGTAAATACTAATCAGAAAATAATAGGGAGATCAAGATTAAAATATAAACCTAAATACCTAAGACATAAACTTACATATAAAAATACATGAACATACTTAAATTAATGCATACATACCTATAAAATATACACATAGGTATATATATATTATTTATATTATATATATATATATATATATATAATAAATAAACATACAAAAATTATAATAATATTGGATATTTGAGTTCTAAGATGGGTACTCTCTTGAGAAAAATTGCTTTACTTTTATTTTAAAGTGATTTGTATTTTTCAATTGACACTGGTAAGCGATTCCGGAGTCTTGCAGCGTGTACCGAAAATGAGTCACTGTAAAATCCTGTTCTGTTTTCTAGAGTAGCTATCCTGTGACTGTTGCAGGAGCGCATTTCACGCCCGCGTTCATTAATGAATGTGAACCGTTCATGGAGGTAACTAGAAGCAGAGGGATTGTTTAATACACTATGGAGGAGAGAAAGAATGTGAACATTTCTGCGGAGACGAATGGGGAGCCAATTTAACCGGGAACGTAACTGTGAGACATGATCGTATTTACGAAGAGAAAAAATGAATCGGATACATACATTTTGAAGTCGTTCGAGTTTATTGAGAAGTTCCTCAATGAGGTCCAAGAAACAAGGGTCTGCGTAATCTAGAATGGGGAGAAGAAAAGACTGTGCTGGCATAATTTTGGTTTTGATTGGCAGAAAGCTCTGCATGCGTTTTAATGCGTGAAACGTACCGTACATTTTTCTGCTTAAAGATACCACGTGTGGAGCCCAAAACAGCGTTCTATGAAATGTTACTCTCAAGTTTTTCACTGAGTCTGTGTAGGAGATTACTGAAGTATTAAATGTAAGCCTTGGAATTTTGTCTATGTCAATTTTAGACAGCAAACGTGAACTACCTATAATGATAGCCTGCGACTTACCGGGGTTCACAAGCAAGCCAAAAGCCTTGGCCCATACCGATATTGTACTTAAATCCTTATTCAGAGCACAAATTGCTTCATTAATGCTGTCTACAGGAGCATGAACATAGATTTGCAGGTCATCAGCGTAAAAGTGGTAGCGAGAAGATAACTGTTTGGCAAGGATGTTTATAAATATAGAAAAGAGTAATGGAGACAAGACACCACCTTACGGAACACCTGTTGTTAATTGACACCAGTCCGAACAACAGTCATTAGCCTTGACGCAATGCTGGCGACCGCGAAGATATGATTCAAACCAAGAGATGACGCCTGGAGAAATGTTAAGTGTACGTAACGCCCCGAGCAAAAGGTCAAAGTCAACTGAATTGAAGGCATTGCTGAAATCAAGCAAGGTAAGAACTGTGAGACACTGCTTGTCCATATTAAAACGTATATCGTCAGTGACTTTGACCAGGGCGGTTACAGTGCTGTGACCGGGACGAAAACCAGACTGTAGCGGGTTAACCAAATTGTTATGGGACAGATATTCACTCAACTGAATGTGGACAATTTTCTCAAGGACTTTTCAATTTTCTCAAGGAAAGGAAGTCGCAAAGAGGAACTTATTTTGTTAAATAAACGATAAATAATAAAGTTTTATCTTATTGTGTGTTTCATTATTGCGGTAAATTTAATCAAAACAAAATATCGAAGTACGGTCACGAGTTATCTTACATATTGCAAGTAGATGGTCACGAGTTATCTTCCGTATTGCAAGTAGATGGTCACGAGTTATCTTCCATATGGCAAGTAGATGGTCACGAGTTATCTTACATATTGCAAGTAGATGGTCACGAGTTATCTTACATATTGCAAGTAGATGGTCACGAGTTATCTTCCATATGGCAAGTAGATGGTCAAGAGTTATCTTCCATATGGCAAGTAGATGGTCACGAGTTATCTTCCATATGGCAAGTAGTTGGTCACGAGTTATCTTCCACATTGCAAGTAGATGGTCACGAGTTATCTTCCATATGGCAAGTAGATGGGCATCAATGTGTCTTTCCGTTTTATACAAGGCCAGTACGCATCCATATGGAAATGCTCGCGTATATTTTGGAATGTTAAATTCACAGCTGTCAATCCAAAATATCACGAATTTTGCGTACTAGTCGGGGAATAGTTCGAGCGAAGAAATTCCAGAGTTTACAATACCAGTCACACATGACCAAGGATGTACCTCTATTCCAGTTTACAATACCAGTCACACCTGACCAAGGATGTACCTCTATTCCAGTTTACAATACCAGTCACACATGACCAAGGATGTACCTCTATTCCAGTTTACAATACCAGTCACACCTGACCAAGGATGTACCTCTATTCCAGTTTACAATACCAGTCACACCTGACCAAGGATGTACCTCTATTCCAGTTTACAATACCAGTCACACATGACCAAGGATGTACCTCTATTCCAGTTTACAATACCAGTCACACCTGACCAAGGATGTACCTCTATTCCAGTTTACAATACCAGTCACACCTGACCAAGGATGTACCTCTATTCCAGTTTACAATACCAGTCACACATGACCAAGGATGTACCTCTATTCCAGTTTACAATACCAGTCACACCTGACCAAGGATGTACCTCTATTCCAGTTTACAATACCAGTCACACATGACCAAGGATATACCTCTATTCCAGTTTACAATACCAGTCACACCTGACCAAGGATGTACCTCTATTCCAGTTTACAATACCAGTCACACATGACCAAGGATGTACCTCTATTCCAGTTTACAATACCAGTCACACATGACCAAGGATGTACCTCTATTCCAGTTTACAATACCAGTCACACCTGACCAAGGATGTACCTCTATTCCAGTTTACAATACCAGTCACACATGACCAAGGATGTACCTCTATTCCCGTTTACAATACCAGTCACACCTGACCAAGGATGTACCTCTATTCCCGTTTTCCTCCGCTTGTAGTCCACCATTGGCGTTAATTTTATTGTAGTTACAATGCGAGGACAATACAATCGTACCGATTTTGTCGTCGGCACAAAATTTAACACTTGTTTGAGGAGAATCCACTTTTGGCAAGACTGTGGACATTTTCAAACATTATTTTTGGTTATTATTATACTTGATAACATTTTCGATGTTTGACTTGGATTAATTTTTGATAAACAGATTCGGCTACACTTTTGGTAAATAAAATCGTTAGATTTACGTATTCTATGGGTATATTGATAAGATAATACTCGAATTTTGCGGTTTTTAGTTCAATTTAAACATAGATCTAGATAATGTTAAAAGTGGTTTAGCAGCCAGATTATGAAAAACCCACTTTTTTCTAATTAATTGAAACAGAACACTCATATTCAAAATTTTCTCAATAGTTCCTCAACAAAACTATAATACCTATGCTTTGTGTAAACTGTCAGCGCAAAGTTCTCAATTATAATTTACAAAAACTAATGGAAACTTTGCTATGGCAGCATATACAATACATAGTTATTAAGGTTTTATTGGGGAACTGTTGACTAAGTTTTGAATATAATATAAGTGTTCTGTTTCGATTAATTAGAAAAAGGCGGGTTTTTCACAATCCAGCTGCTAAACGGGTATTAATGGACTCAGCCTAAAATATTATAATAACATCCCATAGACACCCCACAATGTGTTGACACGTTACGACGAACGACGTCTCTTAATGCAACTTGTTCCGGTTCCGTACTGACGGAACGAGTTACGTTATATTGAACAAGTTGTGATGGCGGACAGATGTGCCGACCGAGCGAGCACTGCTCTACTAGATATTGTTTGTTTACGGGGAAACGAGCTTCGCATCTGTTATCTTCCTATCCTAAATTACTTTGAGGAGCTGAAAGTAATAACCGCGTGCACAACTTGACGAGGGACCTTAAGTACAATTACTGCAGATACTAGTAAGTAAACCTGCCTGAACGAGTGCAAGGCGAGGACTTACATATAAGACTCTTATAGTGGCTAATTATACTCGAAAAATTTATAGTGCTATATGGTAGGTATGTAGGATAAGAAATTTAATAAAATTAAGTAAACTTACTAAGTAATATTAAAAGTAATATGATATTGAGGCGAAAATTTCACGAAGGGCACGAGAAAGCCCTATTGAAACTTAGTCCAAAAAATTACACTTGTAGGCTGAAAATTCGTTTAAGCAAGTAATTACAGCACAGCATAGTTAATAATTAAATTTCGAGTGTTTAATTGTTTTTAATATAATAAATCATGTACGGTACCGTTCACGCAATGAAACGTATGCAGAGCTTTTTGCCAATCAAAACATAAATAATTATGCTTACACAGCCTCTTCTTCTCCCTAATTTAGATTACGCGGACTCTTGTTATTTATTACTGAGGAACTTCTCAATAAACGTGAACGACTTCAAAATGTATTTATTCGTTTAATTTTTTTTCTTCGTAAGTTCGATCATGTCTTAGAGTTCTGTTCTCAAGTTAATTGTCTCCCTATTCGTCTTCCTAGAAATGCTCATTTTTTTTTCTTCTCCAGTGTCTTACAATCCTTCCACTCCTACGTATCTCCACGAAAGTTTTACCTTTATTAATGAAAGCGGGCGTGAAATGCGCACGTACAACAGTAAAAAGTTGGCTATTGCCGAAAACAAAACAGGATTTTATAGTGACTCATTTTCTGTACACGCTGCAAGACTCTGGAATCATCTTCTTGTGTCAGTACAAATATTGAAATATACAAATTCGTTTAAAATGAAAATAAAACGGTTTTTCAGACAAAATTGAATTTACATATCAGTATTATGATTTATGTTTGTTTATTTATTATATGAATGTAGATATGTATGTTTAATATATTTATCTACACTTATATCGTAAATTCCTGATCATGAGCTCAAAAATTGCGCATAATGATTTTTTTTGAAACCAGAGTCACATGCAAGGGGATGGCGTGACACAAATTTTATACGAGCACAGCTGTCACCGCTTTTTGGAATAACGTAGTGTTACCTAGTTAGTAAACATACGCGGCGCACACATAGATTTACTCGTCTTCATACAGCCAAAATAACACCGTATTTCTATGAATCTTAGATGTAAAATACCAAACACGTCATGGCACTGTGCTAAACTATTATACATTTGTGTAAAAAGCCATGACCAGCGGCCGTACTATGTCACAGTTAGGTCCGGGTTGATAATGTTTGAAAAAATATACATTGTGGCGTTAATATTTTAACTCAACTCAACTCTTTATAACCTGCAAAGGACAAAATATTGTCTAATTTTAACGCTACTCGCTACAACGATAAATATTTCATGGTAAGGTTGAAAATGTATTTACCGCAAGGTTAATTCTGTAAATATCACAATAAATACATGTTTAAAGAACTTACGAGTGAAATGAAATTCCTTTGGATGTCTTATTTGCGTTATTTTTAGAGTTAGAACAATTTGCCACGCTGAAATACACCATTTTTACAATATGTTTGTTCTAACGCGTTTGGTTGTGAAATGAGAGGCCCACGGGTTATGCCCTGACTTATTGATCACAGCGGTGCGTCGCAGTCACGGCTTTCATGGCATTTCTATTCCTTATTATATGTTCTGTGGTCACATTCATGGCAAAACTGAACTCTTTGGTGTATATCAGAAGAGTTATGTTTTACTCTTTCGATTCGTCTTTTCAAAACCTTTTTCATCCTTAACCTTAACCTTTCATCAGAGTCCGATGATGAGGTGCCAATCATGGAACTCCTCATATCGTATGTGGTGCCAATCATGGAACTCCTCATATCGTATGAGGTGCCAATCATGGAACCCCTCATATCGCATCAGCAGGCTGCGTTAAAGAATAAGTAGGCAGGTATTTGACAAAAGTTCAAATCTTTCACGAAGATAAGAAGGGGAGCTAGGATTACGGGGAATGCTGTAAAGCAAAAAGAGGGTACATGGTAGAATTTACATAAGCCATAGATGAAACGAAAAGTCAAATTTTGAAGGCGCTCAAGTTTATTTAGCAACTCTTTATTAGCATCAAGAAAATCAAGGGAAGAAGAAAACTTATTTCAAAGTAGGTATATATAATACACTTTTTACACGTCAAACTTAATGTAATAAAAAGATAAATAATAAAATAATAAATGTACATGGACTAGATTAAAGGTTTATTTAATTTATGTAGCAAGAAAACACCGAAAAATTTAAAAGTTGTCTCAGAAGCCTCTCTTTTTCTGATGTTTTCGAGAAAAAGGACTTAAATACAGCTTTCGACTTATTCTATGATACTTTTACCCTCTTTTATAACTTTATCGTGTTTTTAGATATTTAATTAAATAAAAGACCGGTATACGTATCACTTTGTATTGTTCGGAAAACAGAATGACGAACGCTCGTGTTACCCACTCTTGTTCAACATAAAAATCAAAATAAATCTACCTTCAAACATCACAATCCCTCCACCACTATTTAAAAAAAATATATTTACAATTGAATTAATTTTTTTACAATTGAACTCTGATTCTCGTTTGCTTTTAAAATTACTTTTAATCCTTTTTTTATTGTTTTGACGCTATTTTCTGCTTGACCGTTCGAAGCTGGGTGATATGGCGCGCCGGTCACGTGTTTTATACCGTTTGCACTACAGAAACTTTCCAATACGTTTGAACAAAAATTTGCCGCGTTGTCTGTGACTAATGTTCGAATTAAACCGAAACGACTAAACATTTCCTCTAATTTTGCCACGATCGAGTTACTGTCCGTTGTAGGCAGTAAAAACCATTCCACCCACTTGGAATGCGCATCAACTGCAATCAAGTATTGTTTACCGTGTAAAGAAAACATATCGATATGAACTCGCTCCCAGGCTCGCTCGGGATACGGCCACGGTCTTAAAGGAGCACGTGGTGGATCGGAACGCAATGCATTACATAAACTACACGACCCTATCTTTTGTTCAATATGCTTATCAATATTAGGCCACCACATATAGGACCTGGCTTCGGCTTTCGTTTTAACCACACCAAAATGCGAATTGTGCAATTCTTTTAACAATTGCTCCCGAAACTTTGAAGGAATAACAACCTTATGACCTCTCATAATACAATCATTCTCTAAAGATAGTTCCAACCTACAATTAAAATATGGTTTTAAATCCTCACTCGTCATTTTAACGGGCCACCCTTTTTTTATGAACTCCGTCACTTCTCGCAAAACGTTATCCCGAGATGTTTCGAGCTTAATGTCATTAAAGGAAACCGGTTTCAAAAATGAATCACATAAATAATTAACGTACAAGGTGTAATCAGTACCTTGCACATCCGATTCATCGTACCTATCAACTTTGACTGACCGAGATAAGAAGTCAGCTACGTTATTCTCGCTTTTAACGTATTCAATTTTATAATTGTACGCTGATAAAAATATAGCGTATCGTTGTAAACGGTTTGCTGCTAATTCAGGTACCCCCTTTTTGCCCCCAAAAATAGTAATCAAGGGTTTGTGATCAGTCCGCAAAATGAATGGAACCGTACGACCATATAGGTAATGGTGAAATTTTTTAATTGCGAAAATAATGGAAGCTGCTTCTTTTTGTATCTGTGCATAATTACGTTCAGCTTTAGATAATGAGCGTGATGCATAAGCAACCACTCTCTCTGAACCGTCTGGCTGTCGTTGCGCTAGCACGGCTCCCAACCCTTCAGGCCCCGCGTCTGACGTCACTATTGTCGGGTACTCGGGATTATAATGAGCTAAAACTCGTTCATCAGCCATTTCTTGTTTTATTCTTATAAATGAGTTTTCTTGTGCCTCTTTCCAAAGCCATTTCTCGCCCTTTTTTAATAATAAATGTAATGGACTCAGCAAACTAGACGTGTTGGGGATAAAACATCTGTAATAATTAACCATTCCTAAAAATGACTTTAATTCGCTAATATTTTTAGGTGGTTTACAATTTAAAATTGCTTCAACTTTATCTTTAGATTTGTGCAGCCCATGTTTATCTATTATAAACCCAAGGTACTCTACGGATTTCTGAAACAACTTACACTTCTCTGGCTTCAATCTCAAACCGGCGTCTTCTAATCTACTCAAAACTTGCTCTAATCTTTGAGTATGGATTTCTTTTGTTTCTCCCGTTACCAAAACATCATCTAAAAATATACAAGTACCCTCAATATCTCCTAGCAAATTTTCCATGGTTTGTTGAAAAATAAAGGGTGCATTACTTAAGCCAAAGACCAAACGATTAAAACGGTATAAACCCTTGTGGGTATTAATGCAAGTTAGGTTTTTAGACTCATCTAGTTCTAGCTGGTTGTATGCCCTAGCCAGATCTAGCTTAGAAAACTCTACGCCATTGTACAACTTCGCAAACAAATCTTCAATACGAGGAATGGGGTAGTTATCCAAAAATAAAACTTTGTTGAGGGTAACTGAGTAATCTCCGCAAATTCTCACTTCTCCATCGCGGCGTAACACTGGGACAATCGGCGTGGCAATGTTTGAATGTTGAACTTTTTCTAAAATACCTAATTCTTCTAAACGTTTCAGTTCATTCTCAACTTTTGTTTTTAGTGCCAATGGAACTGGACGAGGTTTAAAAAACCTTTATTCTGCCTCAGATTTAACTTTTAGGTGCACTTTATACCTATTAAATTTTCCTAATTCATCCGAAAATAATTTTGAATATTTCTTTGTCAACATTGAACCCACATCCTCGCTCGTTATATTATTGCAATCCACCCTACATAACTGCAAATTAAACTTGCTTATGAAATCCCTACCTAACAAGGTGGGTCGTTTGTTTTAGTGTTGCAATAACAAATAGCTTTATTGGTTCCGTACGGTTTTCGTATGTTATTAATAAAGAAACGTAACCTAGCGGTGAAATTTTGCTTCCGTTATAACAATTTAAAATCACCGTACACGGTTCTAGATTGTATTTGTTTCTAAAACAAGTATCGTAAATAGACTCAGGCAAAACTGAAACAGCGCTTCCACTGTCAATTTCACATGAAATATTTTTGCCAGCTATCAAAACTTTCTGACTCATCGGGTCACCGTTCACGCTTTTGATATTATATAGATCATAAATACCTTCTACAGTGTCGTCATCGTCCGCCGCCATAAAATAATTATTGGATTTTACTTGAGCTTTACACATACGCTTCAAGTGGCCTTTTTTATGGCACTTTTGACAATTATAGTTAACGAAACGGCACTGGTCTCGCGAATGACTTTTATACCCGCACACTTCACAACACTTTGCATTCCGTGAAACAGATGGGCCCGCTCGCGCGCCGCTTCCATCCGCATGCATGGCAAATACTGGTTGAGCGAGCGCGGCCGTGGCCTCGGTGCGTGAAGACTGCACCCCCTGACGCGCGCACCGTACACTCTTCGCCAGGTCTACCGCCTTATTGAAAGTGAGGCTGTTGACATCTTCACCAAACAGCTTTTCCTTTTCTTTGGTGTTCTCCAAACCCAGAACGAAACGATCCCTTAACGCTGTGTCTAGTTCCGATTTAAACCCACAGTATAACGCCAAGTTACGCACTCGCGCCGCCCATTCTGCTAAATCCTCCCCGACTCGCTGTTCTGCTTTGTAGAAGGCATATCTCTCAGCAAAACTGCTTTTCTTGGAAGCAAAATGGGTATCCAGTAGAAGTAAGATTGCAGTAAATTCCGTGTTCTCCAAGTCGTTGGGGAAAGCTAAATCTCTCACGACACGGTAAGTGTCCTCCACCAAAGCCGCCAGTAGTAAAGCTCTTCGTTTTACAAAAGACTTGTCGGTTTCTTTGTCAATTCCGTTTGCTAGACACGTCTGATTAAACCGACTTTTAAAAATGCTCCACTCTTGTACTCGATGGTCGAACATGAGACTGTTTCCAATCATATTATTTGCCATTTTCAACACAGTTATGCTGAACACTACTTAATACGCGTGAATTATTTCCTCGTCGCCAAAAATATCGTGTTTTTAGATATTTAATTAAATAAAAGACCGGTATACGTATCACTTTGTATTGTTCGGAAAACAAAATGACGAACGCTCGTGTTACCCACTCTTGTTCAACATAAAAATCAAAATAAATCTACCTTCAAACATCACAAACTTATGCTTCCCAACAATCAGAGTAAAATTTAATACGCATAAGAAACAAAAATGGTTTTCTAAGGGACTCCAAACTAGTTGCAAAACTAAAAGTCTAGTGAAAACAAAAAAAACGAGTCATATTCTAAATTATTAAAAAAGTGTCTGGTTCAGTCACAAAAGATATGTTAGTGAAAGTACGAATAAATGCAAGGCTGCTTGGAATGTAATTAAAAATGAATCTGAGATGTTGCCACTTCCAACTCAAACATTAGACTATATTGAATATGAAGGCAAGACTATACAGGATCCTGACAGTACTGCTACGACATTTAATAACTATTTTATTGAATTGACTAATAGGGTAAATCACAATTTAAACTTGACCAACACAAATAATATAATTCAGAACACTATATTTCTTAATCCATACAATGAAGGTGACATAATTAAAATGATATCATCATTGAACAATACAAATTCTGAGGCATTTGATGGTATAGCAACAAAAATATTAAAAGCATGTAAAATTGAAATTTCCTCTGTATTAACTTATCTCATAAACCTATCTTTGGAGACTGGTTGTTTCCCTGAAAAATTAAAAATGTCTATTGTGAAACCCTTATTCAAAAAGGGAGAGAAATCTGAAATAGGAAATTATCGTCCCATCACACTCACACCAGTTCTCTCAAAGTTATTTGAAAAAGCCATTTACAATAGGCTGATACATTTTTTGGGAAATATAAAATTTTAAAACAAGAACAACATGGCTTTCAGAAACAAAAATCAACAACACTCGCTGCTTTTAAACTTACTAATTAGCCGTAACGTAAATATCCAAAACTTTACAACAGTGTTGTTCTTTGATATGTCTAAAGCCTTTGACTTTGTCTCACATAAATTACTGCTATCCAAGCTCGAAAATTATCGAATAAGAGGTCCAGCGATTCGTTGGCTGAGAACCTATCTAGAAAATAGAGAACAATGCGTGGAGATAAGCAGACTAATAAAAAACTAAATCAAATGTCATAGATCAGAGTTGAAATACAATAAATTTGGTGTCCCTCAAGGAAGTGTGCTTGGCCCACTTCTATTCTTAATTTATATTAATGATCTTCCTGAGATAACTAATCAAAAATGTATTTTATTCGCAGACGACATTTCTTAGATTGTTACTTATAAGAAAAACTTTGCTAATACTATTAAACATGAATCTGACATTAACAATACTGTGTTATCGGTAATTAATTGGCTTAATTATGATAATTTGCAAGTGAATTTGAATAAAATAATGTACATTAATTTTAATGATTATAGAAGTGACATAAATTTAAATATTAATCATAAAGGACAAATTCTAAAGGAGGCTATAGTCACACCCCCGACACTTCTTTGTCCTCGCTCAAGTTATTTACCTACACTCTCTCGCGCGCATCTGGCTCGTCCGCACACGCTTGTGTGTGTGCGTGAGCTAGTCTAGGGCTGGCAGCAAGCGTGTGAGCGTCGTCGATCGAGAGGGACAACATTTATAGTCAGCAACTTATATGATTCTCTTCCTAAATTTTAGCGTGGTTAATCCCTAGGTCCTAATTTGGTTCCCAGTGGATTATTTTTGTATTAAAAATATATACATCGTCACGACTTGAATCAAATGCTCGAGGGGGTGTTAGAGGTGTTCCGAGTGTGAACTTTGAAATGCATGTCACAGTCCGCACTCGATACACCCGCGTTTCACCTACAAATATTACGTCCCAACGTGATGGGTGGTGAGCTCTATCGCCGTACTTCGGGCACAAATAGACAATTTTTAGGACATGTTGAAATTTGCTCAGCTCGAACGGTGACACAAAAACATTCGATTTTTAAAATTTCAACTTAATGTTGAAATTCTTACCAACTGTTACACAACTGCTTGAGAGTTGCAGTTAAGGGGGAACGAGTCGTATCCTCTACGAAACGCACAACTTAAGATGGTTCTTCTTATTTTTGAATTACAGATATTAAATAAACGTGATTTATGTCATTTCGCGAACATAGTTTAGTGTCAGTTGGGCTTTTCCGGTAAAATTTCGTTATTTTATACATTACGTTGTAAATGTATGGGCACACATACTTAAAAGCGTGTTTTAAGTTTGTGTGCCCATACATTTACAACGTAATGCATATAATAACAAAATTTTGCCCGAGGATCCTAACTGATATTAAAATATGTTCGCGAAATGCCATAAATCACATTTATTTAAAATCTGTAATTCAAAAATAAGAAGAACCATCTTAAGTTGTGCGTTTCGTAGAGGATACGACTCGTTCCCCCTTAACGCCCTAAACCAATACATAAAAGAAAATGCCTTGGTTTAGTTCATCGGCAGGAAATAAAAAAAAACTGCGTTCTTTATTTTTTGCTCCGTTTTCAATGCATCCATAAACACCACAAAAACAAACCATATTCATTAAAAATCAGTATCGTAATAAAACAAAATACGCGCGCAGGGAACGAGTGCTACTCGAGCTCTACGTGCCACCAGATTTCCACTAACTTGCGGGGGACCGCGGGGGATGTTAAATTCGCGCGGGGAGGTGAGTGTCGCTTCTTTACGTAGTAATACTTTATATTCTCTGCTATAGTATAGGAGGCAAGGTATATTATACAAGGTAAAATCCAATCAACCACCCGAACCCATACCGGAGACCCGGCCAGGGACCAGGAACAAGGTTCAATGATCACCAACCGAGCCCCCAGCACGAATCCAAGCGGCCGACCAAATCACATCCTATATACTACATACTAATAGGTTACATATATGTATAAATACATGCCTACCTCCACCCATTCGATTAGTCTCGCTAAGAAGAACGGGCAAGCAACTTAGCAAGATCATGTCTTTTTTTACATAAAACTTATACTATACAAATGATTTATATCTACTAAGGGATAAGAACATACAAGACAAGATGAATTCAAGTCAATGAAAAAAAGTAATTAGTAATTAATTAATGTTAACTCCTTAGAGGAATCATAAATTAGGAAATTATACTAGCTTAACTAAATTACTACGGCAGTGAGCGTCAATGCTGAGAAGGTTGGTGTTGAAATCTATAATAGTGTTAAATGTACGGCAGTGAGCGTCAATGCTGGGAAGGTTGGTGTTGAAATCTATAATAGCGTTAAATGTACGGCAGTGAGCGTCAATGCTGAGAAACATTTAAAGAAATTAAGATATCAACGGTTCTTTGTGAATTTATTTATCAAGTTATTAGATAAGGAAAAAAAATATTGATACTTTCTCGAGGCTTGGTGTGCCCTATTCAATAGAAACCAGAAACAAACAAAAACTGGCTTTTCCAATAGTCAGACTTGCCAAAGAATATAACTCTTTCGTAGCCCATGGTACAAGATTTTACAATAAACTTCCAAAGGAGGTTCTTAGTTTGGCAGAAAATAAGTTTATCTTAAGCAGGGACTCTTGAAAGGAAGAAAGTATTCAATGTAAATATTGAATAGTATATTTTCCTAATTTATGATTCCACTACAGGCTTAAAGCGCCACTTCCCAGCGTCATCCGAAGATGACTCTATATTTTTTTTAAATGGTAAGTTTCAAAATTATGAAAAACATATAAATAATAAATGTATATGTATATTGTTAGTAAAACTGTAAAGAACAACTTTATTTTTGGAAAGTATTCTCCCGTATAAGAAACAGCATGAAAATATTGTTCAAAGTCAAGCTAATTTTGACTAAAATTAAGTAAGATTGGTTATTTCTTTGAAACGACTAATGGTATTTGTATGCTTCTTGCACTAAAATACAAGGAAAATATTGTTTAGAAAAATCATTTATGGATTTTTTTTTCGTCTATCAAGTCAATGTGAAAAGAATTATTTTCTCCTATTTTGTGCTATCCGGAGACCCATTGATGTCATAATGCAGAGCGTGCCGATATAACCGTTATTTCAATATAATTTCTGTCGATATTTGTACCGACACAGGTTGATTCAAGGTCGTTGGCATCTACCGGACCCTTAAATAATTAACTGGATAGATCATTACAGCTTCCTTGGAATTTTGTTCATATTCTATATACAAGGTGACTTTTTGATCATTGTCCAAATTTATACTGGAGGCTTGATAGGTGATCAGTATCTTGGATCAGTAACAATTTTTGTGAAATTCGTAAAATGAAATTTTGGCTTCCAATAGAAATTCAGTTCCAGTCCCGAGTGAATCACTATGGGGAGTCGAAATTTTATTTTACGAATTTCACCAAAATTGTTATTGATCCATGATACTGATCACTTACCAAGCCACCAGTATGAATTTGGACGATGATCAAAAAGTCACCTTGTATATATGGTTGATTTGTGTATGACGTCAGCGGGTAGCGCCAACACACGTATATCACTCAGTGACAGCTATCCGCCCGCCCGCGTCCCGCCCGGCGCCCCGCCGCCCTCCTCGCTCTGATATATATCGGAAGCGGCGATTTGCTCCGAAACAAAAACAACCGACACACAAGGTTCGCTCCCTGACATACGGTTCATGGCTTAACCCTTTCCTGATATTTACCTATAATTGTGAGTCCCGTTCCAACCGCGGTCACTTATTTATTCGGTTTATTAAAAAATATATAAATCGTATTGTTTTCGCCCCAGTTCTCATTTGTTTCCATCCGCAGCGCCATCTACATGTCACACGTCTCATATCTCGAGCTGAACTTTGTTTCCATCGGCAGCGCTATCTACACGTCACACGTCTCATATCTCGAGCTGGACTTTGTTTCCATCGGCAGCGCTATCTACACGTCACACGTCTCATATCTCGAGCTGAACTTTGTTTCCATCGGCAGCGCTATCTACACGTCACACGTTTCATATCTCGAGCTGGACTTTGTTTCCATCGGCAGCGCCATCTACATGTCACACGTCTCACAATCACATGTCACACGTCTCATATCTACATGTCACACGACTCACATCTACATGTCACATTTCTCATATCTCGAGCTGAACTTTGTCTGTTCGCAAGTAAATTGTGCCAGAACCGAGCCGTATTTTTGAATCGTTCGTTTTCAATTTACGTGCGAAAGTATATACCCATCTCACGTAGCACATCAGAACTTGTCATTTGCAAGATGAGACAGGTATATATTTTCGCACGTGAATTGAAAAAGAACGATTCAATAATACCAATCGGAGGGGTATTCCGGAGAATTAATCGAAGCGAGGTTTCTAAAACTCGAGCTAAAAATGTATGGAGTTCGACAAATAAAACAGATTTTTACGGTCGAGAATAATATTTCGACAGACAGGAAATTGCCCTCTAGAGCAGCTTGAGTTCGCAACGTGTCGGTCATACCTACATTCTTACTTTAGAAACTATGTCGGTGAGGAAAATTGCCGGTAACTTTAACATTACGCCTCACAAAGATAAATTGATAAATCGTTATAAGAGTGACGAAGGTGAAAACTAATGATTGTTGTTTTCTGTAATTTGCAGAGAAATGTTATTTTTCTCAAGGGAAATAATAAGATAGATAGATACTTATCTTCTTAATTCCATTTCCACAGCATTACACAATAAAGAAAAGAAAAAATACACATTTTACAAGTAAAAAAGAATAAAAGCACAACTAAAACTAATAAATAATGTAAGTGCTGTGGTAGTGGAAAAGGTCCTCAACTCAGCATAATGCAGAGGCAAGCCACTGCGCTGATTTTCAGTTGAGGCCCGTTTCCAAAACCGACCCTATGCAATATACAAAAATAAGGTGAAGAATTTTCAAGAGCCGGTGGCAACATTCAAGTTAAAATCAAAAACAAAATCTCTACCATCAAGAAGTAAGTTATTAAAGGTTATTTAAAGATAGCAGTTAATAAATAAATTAACAATAATAATATTAATAGGTATATGTTTATATAAATAATTGGAAACATAACATTATGCGTAATAATCCAGTTTTATTTATTTTTGGGCTCATTAATTATTTGTTGATATATACAAAAATCTTTGTATTTAACCCTAAAACTCTTAATTGATTTACACAGATGTATTAGGTGGTAGCAAATCATTCCATATTTTGGCAGCCCTATATTGAAAGCAGCTTTTAAAGCCACTTGTTTTATGGATGGGAATTACCATGCGATGCTTGCTGCCTCTAGTAGCGCGATTGTGTACTCGTCCTTCCATCTTTAATACCTTGGCGTTATTTAAAAATGGTATATTGAAGCAGTATCGAGCGCACGCGTTTTGGACTCTCCTCAGAACAACTTTGTACCTAGCTAGCAGGCACGGTCCATAGGCAACATCCACATAGTTCATCTTTGATAGTATTAGAGCGTCACAAAGTTTGATACGTATGCTTTCTGTTAGATATTTTCGAATTTTGTACAAAACTTTAAGAGGGTAGATACACACACGAGCTAAATTCAAAACATGTTTTTCGAAACGCAAGGCACTGTCCTTCAAGAGTCCGAGATTACGAGCTTCCAGAAGACACACGATATTTATATTTTTGAGAAGAATTCTTGGATACTTTTCAGCTGCCTTATTAATCTGATATTTAGTGCCTATTACCATATACTTAGTTTTAACTGGATTGGGTACTAATGAATTCCTTTTGGACTATATTGCGATTCTATAAAGGTCTTCATTAACAAGTTTTACAGCTGTTCTATTCTCATGCTCAAATGGTAGGTATACGTCATATCCGTTAGTTACTTCCGTTCCGTCACAAAATAATTTTCGTAAAATCAACATGTGAATTTTACGAAACGAAACAACTTCATTCATTTCACTTATATCGACATTGTTTATCGATGTTTTCAAGCCCTATAAGAAATAAAAATGGCAAGTGAATCAATGACTGAATGATATAATCCGTTCCAATTGCGTTAGCAACATTTTCGGGACATTGCCTTAGGCAATGAGTACTTTTTAAAATTATGTATAATGTTTTGTTTACATACCACGTTTTATCAATTTAACAATAATCTAGCCAGTTTAATGGGATACAATTATACTTACGCGTGAAAAGAAACATTTATTGTTCCGCTGCTACAATCTTGACAGAACATTACGGTGGATTTACCCATTTTTGCCCGTTAAATTTCTCTTCGAGCACTCGCATCACACTGAAACACGATATCTTGCACCCTGAATACAATTCAGTGTACGTGGCAACAGGGGTAAGGCGAACGTGGTCAACGTTTCGGGTCCATTTCGTCCAAGTGCAAAGCATTTTGTTAAACATTTTTCTGGCCTTTATCACGATATTTTTGGAAAAACCAAGGACATACACCACTTTACATTGGCCGTTTAAATGAATGCCTAAAATTATTTGATTGAATCGTTTCTCTTTTGCAAATTATTCTGGTACTTACGAGCCCGTTCCGAATAGTTCTTCATAATGTCCAAGTACTAAAATAATTCGCAAAGGAGAAACAAATCAATCAAATAAATTTTAGGACTTCACTTAGACGGCCAATATGAATTGGTGGTTGTTCTCTGAATTAATCCTCTGCTAATGTCTCTTTGGCGGTCTTTGATAACTGATTTAATCCCCTAGTGGGAGGGATGTTTGGTAAAGCTGAAGGCCATGGCGCGTCTCTGAACGACACTATTTGTTGTTTCCATGGGAACTGATTTATGAGATAAAAAATAGCCTATGTCCTATTCAAGGTCTCGAACTACATTTGCGCAAAGTTTCAGCCCAATCGGTTAAGGTTAATAATTCACCACCACTTTAGGGACAGATGCTGTTACTCGAGAGTAATTTCCTGTGTACACTAACCTCTCACCACCACTTTAGGGACACTTGCTGTTACTCGAGAGTAATATCCTGTGGACGCAAGAGACAACCGTTCCCATTTTTTTAAATATCTAACAAAACGACGTTAAAAGTTGAGATCTGGTAAGAAAATTAAAATTATTATGGGTCAGCCCAGTAGTTTAACGTTTTGCTACGAACGGTCACTTTTGCTGCATTCCGATTTCTGACGGAACCCTTTAATATTAATTTGACCTGACTCGAATGAAATCAAACAACTTTATTAATGAAACTGACACTCACTCGCGTAGATTTATTGCGCCACTTGTCAAACTAAACTGATTTATTTACCGATTCTGGCAAATAACTGTCGTTTGCATTAATATCGTAAATCAGCCACCGTGACTGGTCAATTCATCTTTTATTTCGCTTTCAGTAAGTTTTCTTTCAATCCTTAAGTTTATGTAACGTTTCAGTGAAAATAAAACACCAAGCTTTAAGTTTGGAGATAGCACAAAAATATAATTTTAAGATATAAAAAATACACCCTTTTTTAGTTAATTTATTTTTTAAAGTTTGCCTTCATAAAATGAAGCTGTAGCACAGTAGGCTACTAGTGTAGAGTGGAGGGAGGGAGGGAGGGAGGACGCAAGAAGCTTCATGAGTATTCCTCCCGCGACGTAGTTACGTCGTCCCTTCTGAACTAAAGAGGCTGTGTCATGTGTGTGACTGATGACAACGGACGAGCCACATTCTGTGTCATGTGTGTGACTGATGACAACGGACGAGCCACATTTTGTGTCATGTGTCTGACAGATGACAACGGACGAGCCACATTCTGTGTCATGTGTGTGACTGATGGCAACGGACGAGCCACATTTTGTGTCATGTGTCTGACAGATGACAACGGACGAGCCACATTCTGTGTCATGTGTGTGACTGATGACAACGGACGAGCCACATTTTGTGTCATGTGTCTGACAGATGACAACGGACGAGCCACATTCTGTGTCATGTGTGTGACTGATGGCAACGGACGAGCCACATTCTGTGTCATGTGTGTGACAGATGACAACGGACGAGCCACATTCTGTGTCATGTGTGTGACAGATGGCAACGGACGAGCCACATTCTAAGAGTTTTTTGTGCCCATTTTTGTAACGGAACTCTAAAATAACAATAATATAAAATTCTTTGTGATTTCCTATAGATGAATTTTATTTTAGTTTACATCAAAGTTGTATTAGTTTAGTTTATAGGGATATGATGTCCCAGGAGAATGTAAAGCCTGTAATGATCCACCTCATACCAATCTTATAAAAGTTTATAATTATAATTTTTATTTTAGCCCACAACCTATCTTTGCCTCTTTTTCTTGTTGTCTTATTATTTGCAATAAGCGATAGGTCAGCGTGGTACTTAGTTATTAAGCGATTATATTCAACTATGCCTGACTGTTGCAAATTCAATATTAATAAAGTGAACGCCTATCAAACCATTCACCCTCGAAAGTGCTACATAAGTCTGCCCACAAGAAAACGTCGATAACCCGATATCAATGATAGTAATATTTAAAATAGATCGGAAACTGCTAACGGTGTACGAATGCTCTATTAGTTATTTCAAATTTTGTTATACAGGCGCAAGTTCATGTTTAAGACCGTTATTAAAAATTATTACAACTCCTATTGCCTTATTTTTATCTTTAGCTCGTGAATAAGACTCGGAACCACGATAGTTCTCTCCGTCCTCAGCACAAAAATACAGTTGCAGTTCGTTCCAGGGTTCTAACATATAGAGAACTATGTCAGACCTAACTTGCAACGCCACTTTAAAGTAAATGTTGCCAAATATTAAGTATGTTAAGGAATGAAAAAGACAGGAATCATCTCCCGGAATGTTAACTACACGATGGGGACCCCCTACTTCTAGTGAAATTATTTCCCAACCCATGTTGTATTATTAAGTAGGAATACTGGTACCCTGTCGTTTACCTAGAAATAGCGGTGTATTAGGTTTATTTAATAGATAATAATTAGAGGTAGTAAAATTTTTTCAACGTACAAACCTTTAAATCTAAGAAGTACCTAACCCAAACCTTTCATTAAGTACCTATGTATTATTATTATTATTTATTTAATTAAAATATATAACATTACAGCATAATACTAACACGTTATACATTTCACACAATATTTATATACATTTCACAAAAGAAAATAATTATACAGTGAATTAAAATAAATAAGTAATTAAACAAAATGACGCTCACAGAACTCCTGACATTTATTACTCACACTCGTAAACCTGTCAGCAAACAAATCACATTCTGGTTCTAACGACAACAGTGCGTTGAGGGAGGATAGTGTGCGCACTAACGGAGACTGACTGCGGGCGACTGTGCGTACTGATGGTACCGATAGCAGTACGTGCTTGCGAGCCCTGAGATATTTATCTGGCACAAAGAGACGAC
The DNA here is from genome assembly GCA_934047225.1 of Ypsolopha sequella. NCBI lineage: Eukaryota > Metazoa > Arthropoda > Insecta > Lepidoptera > Ypsolophidae > Ypsolopha > Ypsolopha sequella. The sequence goes on along the minus strand of OW204002.1, from coordinate 180,678 downwards.
ATACTAAACTAGTGAGCTGTGGACAGTCTGATTCTCCACGCAACATATGACAGACTGTAACAAGTTGCTCACAGTTTCGTCGGACTTCAAGTGAATTAAAACCCAGCATACCTAAAAGATATTTTGTCGGGTACATAAAAGGATAGTACCCATATTTCTTTTTGTAGAGAAAACGGAGGAACGCTTTCTGCACTTTCTCCAGCAAGAGCACGTATTTTGCTTCATGAGGGCTCCAGACGACGGCCCCGGTTTCTATCTTGCTTCTCACTAAAGCTGTGTAAAGAAGTTCTATTGCTGTAGGATTTTGGAAATCCCTAGCATTGCGAAGAACGAAACCTAGCCTTTTGGAGCAATTAGCTGCCAGGTTCTTCATGTGCTCATGGAACGTAAGAGTCGTGTCAAATGTTACGCCAAGATCTTTTATTGAGTTCACACGAGCTATGTTTTCGGATCCTAGAGTATATGTTGCTGTATGGCTCTGTGTTGCCCTCGTAAAAGACATACAAAAGCATTTGCTGGGGTTAAAGTGCAGCTTGTTCTGTACACTCCAGAGATACACAGCATCCAAGTCCCTCTGTAGTAGGTTACAGTCGGCCGTTTCTCTTATGTTGATTATCAACTTGAGATCATCAGCATACAGAAGACTGGATACGTGTTCCAGGACATCCTCTATATCATTTATCATTATGACAAAAAGAAGTGGGCCAAGAATTGAACCCTGACTTACGCCTGATCGTGTATGGTAAGGTTTCGAAGTGTAACAACCATACTTGACATACTGCTGCCGATCTCGAAGGTAGTCGGCAAACAATCTGAGTAGTCTCGGAGCAAACCCAAAGGTACATAGCTTTTCAAGTAGGACGTCATTATCTACTCGATCAAAAGCCTTTTTAAAGTCAAGATAGGCTACGTCCACTTGAGAGCCGTTGTCCATATGCCCGGATATAGCATCAACGAGAGTCAATAGATTTGAGTTGGTTGACCGACGACCCCTGAATCCGTGCTGCGAATCTGACAAGTATGGCTGAACTTGTGGACACAGTTTCCTGTGTAACACGGACTCAAAAACCTTTCCCAGGGAACAAACAATAGCGATCGGGCGATGATCCTCGACTCGAGAGTGGTCTGAAGTTTTAGGAATAGGGCTCACGCGAGAGAGCTTCCATCTAGACGGGTATTTGCCACAAGTCAACGCAAAATTAAATACAAAACATATGGGCGTTGTGAGAACGTCGGCACATGCTTTTAACACGTAAGGTGGGATGTTATCGGGTCCTGTGGAGCTACGTGGTCTTAGTTTACGAAGCGCTAATTCGACATCACGCTCTGACACTTCTGTAATTTCAACGTGATTGGCAGTACGCTTGGTATCAGCACGATTTGTCTTTTCCGCGCTTAGTGTAGGGCAATCAGGCAAAAATACGTCGGAAAAAAAGTTTGCAAAAGCGCCCGCTGCTGCTTCACCAACATGCTCTGTATCTTCATGGGTTACCTTGGGCTCAAACCCACCTTTTGACCTAAGATTCGCTACGTGCTTCCAGAAGGCTCTCGGATCAGCTTTTATATTAGTTTCGACGTCACGCACATAGTCATCATATCTAATCGCGATTTTTGACTTCACCGCCGACCTAACCTTACTGAAAGATTCATACACCACTCTGTCTTTTGTTTTTTTCCATTTTCGATGGAGTGCTGCTTTTTGGTTTATATCGTGAATTAAATCACCGGTAAACCACACAGGAAACCTTCTCTGGCTACTCTTGGATCTAATTTTCTTTGGTATAGTAACATCAAATATATCATAGATAATGTCATAAAACAATTCCACGGCGGTGTCGACATCTTGACATTGATAAACACTGTCCCATGAAGCCTTCCGAAGCAGATTGTAAAAGAGCACAAAATCCCCTTTCGAAAAATTCCAGTCACGTTGTGGACTTATGTTACTCGGCTCTAATCTGTCACCACAGTGGGCTTTATGTGCCCCAGCTATTGGGATCGCAATTTCCAGCGGAGGGTGGTATTTATCGGTGTGGGCAACCAGACCAATATGCGCTGCACTCACATCCACCCTACCCCGACACTCCTGCGTTAGTACCACATCCAACTTACCACCATGCTCATTCATCACCTCATTATTCTCTATCATACCACATACATTAATAAAAAATCCATAGTAATTTATAATATTTAGAGACGCACTATTTAGATTGAGGTCACCTAAGACAATTAAATTACCACTTATCTTTGATATTTTATCCTCTATCAAACAAAACCATTTCATATAAACATTATCAGAGGCTTTAGGATGAATATAAATTACACAGACAACATAAATTGAATGACCTAACGTGAAAGACGCCCAGAGATCTTCTCCTTGCTCAGTTTCGAGATCCCGTCGTCGATGCAGTGCTATACCAGGACGTGCAGCCAATAGCACCCCACCACATGATGTGGGGGGATCGCGCCGAAGTACAGTCCAGCCACCGTCAGTAACCTCTGCATCTACGATCGATGAGTTCAGGTTGGTCTCCGTGACAGCTATGATGTCATGACTAACAACTAGAAGATTCTGTCGCCAGTATTTTAGCTTGGTTCTTAAGCCTCTCACGTTTTGGTACATGATGTCTAAACTATCTACACCCCCACAGTCCAGGCTAGCCGATGATGAACTACCAGAACTATGTTTGCTGATCTTCGATGCTGGTTCTCGGCCCTCGAAAGGGGATCCAAGCTTTGACCCTTGCGTTTTCGGGCCATGCATTGACTGAGAAACATTTCTCGTAATTCTCATCTGAAACCCCAATTTTATATGACTTATAGTCTCCTTTAGAATTTAATTCTTCAACTTTAAAGGTTCCAGTGGGACACAGCTCCGCCAAATAATTCCTTACATCTTCAACACCAGACATCATATTCCATAGATGGAGAAATCTTAGACGTTCTGCAGCCTTTAAAGTAATTTTGGTCGTGTTTGAACTACCAGTGCAACGCAGGGAAATTGGCCTAACCGGATTCTTCTGGGCTGGCGTCCTCTTTACATAATTGCCATCTGTGTTATCCACCCGTGTGCTAGTCTGCTCTTTATCTTTAGGTGGTTCAGGAGAGGCTGCAGATATTTTGGAAGTAATGGTAGGCTTAGGACCAGTATTTTTACCTTTTGCTGGTGCGGAAACAATGGCTGCAAAAGAACACTGCTTATTTACAGGAGATGTAGCCGTCACTTCTTGTGTTTTCTGGCTGGACAATGCAATAGGTGCCTGTTTGGTGACCTGTTTTTCAGTCAATAGTGTGATAAATGTATCAACTTTTTCGGTGTATAAAGTTAAGGTTGAGGTTGCTTTGCTTAGAATATCTTTCATGGATGACATTTCTTGGCGAATAAGTCTCATTTCAGTCATGACCTCTAAATATTCGACGCTCTGACTTTCTAAAGAACTCGCTACTGCAGCTCTATTTCTCAGAGTAACGTTGGTAGCATTGATTTTAGATGCACCGACCGGTGTTCGACTATAATCTCCTTCGATTCTGACTTTGCAGCGACACTCTGGACAGGCCCAGATGGCTTTTTCTTCAGCACAGGCATTAGTAGCGTTACCGCAAGCGGCATGAAATAAATTACTACACCCCTCAACCATACAACAAATTTGATCTTCCTCATCATCAAAGATTCCACGACAAGCATAGCATAAAGCGATGAAGGCGAGAGTTTCGTTTGCAGGCATGGTTACGCAATATTCACTCACGTCCGAGACACGGCACTCAGAAGCGACGCCTGACAAAGCGAGTACCTGTGCGACAGAGATGTCGGTATGTTGCGTAGTGCAGATCGATTGTTGGCTGCCACCACCGCCGTTAGGTCAATGCCCTCCCTGCTCGCTCAGCTCCCGGGTGCTGCGCTGACGAACTTGACGATCGGTCTTGATGACTCACTAGATAACCGTTTTTCACCTAGTTGAATTTTGCTGATAACTCAGTTAGTATACAAATCTTTGACTTGACTATACTTTTATCACATAGCTTGTAATCTTGGTTATAATATGACACAAAACTCGACTCAAAACAGACACTTTTAGAAAATAATAGAACGTAAAAAGTGCGGAACAACAACAAACAGTGTGTACACTCAACGAGCGCGCGCGCCTAACTAACTAATAAATACACACCAGATACTCGAATATTATGTATTTAGTTAGCAATATTAGTATTCAATTTAATCCGTCAGCCAACATCAGTCCACTGCTGGACATAGGCCTCTCCAAGGGCACGCCACATTTTTCTATCCTCGGCCATCCTCATCCCGCCACTACCGGCAATCTTTTTTAGCCGCTCGAGCGCTTGAGGCGCGTGACCTTGACGACCCTCGCGCGCTTGGACATTTTCGCAAAATTGCAAGTTGTCGCGAGCTTCACTAAACAACCAATTTGAAGAGAAGTTTATATGAATGACTATTAATATGTTTTATTATTTAAACAGAGTATGAAATTGGCTACTGCACTGTTGTATATAAGATGTTCTAGGATTAGTTTTAGTTATTGAAAAAGGAGAATTAAAACTATAACCTTGATTTTAAAGCAATTGTTTACATAATTTTTTATTTAAATTTATATGATTGCAATGAGTATTTAATACAAAAGCTAAAACTGTGCATCGTTACTATTATTTCTCAATCAGTTCCAAAAATCATTAGATTTACTGCAACAAGAAAATACGGGTTTCATCGACGACCATTTAGGGTCAACGCACACTCCGTTTAGTCTTGCTTGAAAGAAAAGGATTAATATTTGTTATTTAATGTGATAGGGTTACTGAAAATAAAACATGTGGTATATAGATGCTTTCAAATATGTTTTAATATTACGTAAAAAAAAAATTGCAAGTACAGTTGACATAAAAAGGTTGAATAAATAAAATAAACATGTCGTCATAAACTAGTGTATTTTTAGATTACTAGTAATAATACTAAGTACAGTACATGGTGGGCTTTTCTAAAATAAAAGTTTTTATCTATATTGGTACGGTTGGCATTAACATTTTATATCCATTTGTTGCACATATCTAAACAAATATCACAAAAACCCCAGCAGATATTAGAAATTTTTGGTTGTTGTAGTTGGTAGTATTTTATTTTTTTTATCGAATTATGTACAGTTGAAAAAAAAATACATTTCGACATGTGATACAAAAACGACCACTTTATTTAAAAAATTACAGTAAACAAAAGACATACAAATCCCAGTCATTACTGGTATTAGTAGTTGGTAAGATTTTCAAGCTTTTATCGAATTATGTACGGTTGACAAAATAAATTTATACATTTCGACAAATAATAGCAAAACAACCAGTACATTTTAAATTAAACTCGAATTTTTTACGGTTGGCAATAACATTTTATATGCATTTATTGCATACGTCTAAACAAATTACATGAAAATCACAATAGATATTTTTACTGGTATCAGTACCGCTTACAGTACTTCACTTCAGTCGAAGAACCGGCGGCGGGTGGCGAGGTTTCCGGAAGTATCGTGGCAGGTGACGCCGCGGACGTGGTTGCAAATAAAGCAGGGGTGCCCTGTGAGGAGCGTCGCACAGGTTCCCTGTTTGTGCGCCGTATTCCACGCGCACGCCCGCGACCGCGACGCGATGCAGATTTTTGGCCTACAAGAAATTTTTTAGTTATTAAATAGTACACAAACTCTTGTACCTACTGTTATTCCACAATAACAAAATAATATATATATTTTTTGTTGACGGCACCAAAATTGGCTAGACATTTTATTGTTTCCTATTTGCAACGAATTTAGATTTTTTTTGTTGACGGTACCAAAATCGGCTTGATTATTAATTATTTCTTTATCGCTACGTAATTCCTTTTTTTTTATAGACCAAGTCTGTTAGACCATGGCTAGGAACAAAATTCTTGAGATAAGACGTCTAATTATCTTGGTTAATTTTTTTTTATTTACCTCTTACCCCTTCCCCACCTTTATATTCACGAGGTAATAACCTATTTCTAACCAAAACAATTTTTCGACTCGAGCAAAATTTATAAAATTTTATTTTTGCCAAATATGGATAGGTAAACAATCATACACGTCCTAAATTTGATTTTTAAACTTTTGAATGTAGATAAATTTATAAACTTAACTTTTGACTAAAAGTGGTTTATTAATTTTAATTAATTAATTAATTTTATATAATTAATTAATTGTGTTCTAAAATTTCCTTCAGTGTCCGCCAATCTTTCTATATAAAATGGCTGCCGAAACGTCAAACAAAAATATTTTTTCCTCTCGCACCAACAATATGGTTTGATTAGGCTGAAATTTCACTTTTTCCGTATGTCATACATACTAAAATGATCTGCATTAAATTCTCCGTCTTCGGAAACAAGTTTTTATTAGAAATATCAAAGGAATATTACCAAAAAGATCGCAAACGCGAATCACAAAACAAAATATTATTTGGTATTGGTATGCCAATGAAGGTTTTTTTTTGTTATTTCACCAATATTATTCTACAATAAGGTTACACGTCTCTTTACGGTCATTTTAATGTATAACAATATATAGTTTTATCAAATATTACTCACGTTATTTCGAAAATTCCGAGCGGGGACGCGACACGTAAAATCTTGATCAGCCGTCTTGTCGTTTATTTTTTTTTTTTCCTTCTGAATGATAGAGATGTTCCTTATTACCGGTTAATATTATAGCCAAGAATATAAACCATCGACTAAAAGTCGAACAAATGGTGTTACCATTCACACATTTAAATAAAATCAACTTTTACGACGCAGGTCACTTGGTATGAAAGTCATACCCAAAGCACGCAAGCCCCGAAAATTGTTGGTATGAATGTCATACCCAAAGCGCTCGAGCGGTTAGATCGTCAGTCCAGCGAGCTGGCGGGCGTCCTACACTGCGTCTGCCGGTTCGTGGTCTCCACTCAAGAACCTCTCCCCCATCGGTTCTCAGTTCTTCGGCTGATGTGGCCAGCCCACTGCCACTTCAGCTTGCTTATCTAAGAGACTATGTCGATGATTTTGCTTCTTTGACAAATCACCTCATTTCAGATATGATCCATCAAAGAAACTCCGAGCATAGCCCGCTCCATAGCTCGCTGAGCAACTTTGAATCGGTGAACTAGTCCAACCGTCAGTGTCTACGTTTCGGCACCGTAAGTCATGACCGGCAGAACGCACTGGTTGAAGATTTTTGTCTTTAAACACTGAGGAATGCCCGAGGAGAATACGTGACGTAATTTCCCAAACGGAGCCCATCTCAGCCGGATCCTCCTTGCGGCCTCTTTTTCGAAGTTGCCCCTTCCTAATTGAATAGTCTGCCCTAGGTAGACATATTCCTGGACAACTTCGAGGGTCGCTTCACCGACAGTAACTGGTCCCGGTACGATTCGGTCGTTGAACATAACCTTGGTCTTGTCCAAATTCATACCGAGACCCACTCGTCTAGAGGCATGTTGAGTTCGTGGAGCATCTCACTGAGATCCTGCAGTGATTCCGCCATTATAACTATATTGTCGGCAAACCGAAGGTGGGAGATTTTCTCACCATTTATATTAATGCCTCGTTCAGCCCAGTCCAGTGTCTTAAAGACATCTTCCAACGCATTGGTGAACAGTGTCGGGGATATAACATCCCCTTGTCTCACGCCACTTTGCAGTTGGATAGGTCCCGTTTGTTGGTCCTGAACTTGAACGATCATCGTCGCGGCGTCATAAAGATATCTTGTTACCTCGACGTACCGCCAGTCAATATGGCATCACTGCAGGGATTCCAGAACAGCCCAGGTTTCGACGGAGTCGAAGGCTTTCTCATAGTCCACGAACGCATGACACAATGGACGATTATACTCTTCGGTTTTCTATATAATTTGCCGCACTGTGTGTATGTGGTCTATGGTGCTAAAGTCTTTGGGAAACCCAGCCTGCTCCGGAAACTGGTATTCATCGAATCTTTGGGCGAGACGATTCGTAATTACCCTCGATGTTAATCGAAGTTAGTATCTTAGTAGTATTATTGATAATGCGAAGTTAGTATTTTTGGATGTAGATAGCTTATTTACCAATGTTCCTTATGACGAATGTTTGACTATAATTAGAAATTTGTTAGAAAAACAACGTCTTCACACTGGTGAAATTGATGACCTCATTAACCTCACATCAGTTTGCATGCAACAAAACTATTTCAAATTTAACAATAGTTTCTACATGCAAAAAGAAGGTTTAGCAATGGGTTCACCCTTAAGTCCGTTGATGGCTGATATTTTCATGGACAGTTTCGAGACCAAACATATTGTCAATAATTCTAATATTTTGTACTATTATAGATTCGTTGATGACGTCATTCTTTGCTGGACGGCTACTACTAGCTTTACAGCCTGAAAGTATTCAAAAATATAAAACCAGCTTAACTTACCTAGGACCGATTTCTGAACGGGTTGCGAAGATCTTTCGGCGTTCTGGTGTTCGCGTTGCTTTCAGAACTAATAATAAGCAGCTTTGTGATGGAAATGATATAAATTCGATAAAAAACAACAGTCTGGTATTTACAAATTGTGCTGCAGTGAATGTAACGGTGTTTACATCGGTTAAACGGGTCGTAGCTTTGAAACAAGGTATAAAGAACACATCTCAGCCTATATAAATAATCATCCCGAAAAATCGCATTTTGCGAAACTTATTTTAGAGTCCGGTCATAGTTTGCCTAACAATAATTCATTTGATATAAAACATATTTGTAAGAAAGGTTTAAGAATGTGTGTGCTAGAACAGTTAGAGATCTTGAAAAACAAGAATAACTCTGATTTACTGAACGAACAGACTAATTTTATAAGTACCCCCCTGTTACGCATGTTTTCGTCATCCAATTATTCCCACCAAACAAGTAGTCAGGCCGGTGTATAAAAGGTGAGTTCCGGACGGCAGCTCGTCACCCCACGCTTCTAAGTATCATATTAACAAACTACAGGTTATTCAGAATAGGTTTTTGCGTAGGGCTACAGGTGCTCCGTGGTTCGTCCGCAACTATAATCTTCACAAGGACCTCTTCGTGTCCCTACTGTCCCTACTGTTCGTCACTATATGAGGGAGGCATCTAGGAAATTCTTCCATACCTCATCGAACCATAGGAATCCACTGATTAGGAGAGCTTCAGAGTATGTGGCGGATCCTTCATTCAAATATTGCAAACGACGCCCGCGTCACGTATTATTAGATTCTGACGACGACATAACAGCCCGGATTATAGCATCCGACCCCCCCAACAACCCCGACGATATAATACCTCAGCTGCCCCTGTATTCATTCACCGTCCTTGACGTAGGAGACGTAACACTTCAAACATCATTTCATCCCCGTTAGACACGAGGCCCTCCGTCCTGGTCACTACAACCACTAAGCTTTCAGCAAACGCTTTGCGTCAACGACGCCTCTACCTCAGACAACTCGACACGCGATACAGGTATATACCTGGTCACTTCTCTCCAATAGAGCACTCACCATCAACGTCCTGAGCCGAGGTCCTCCAGCTGGGGGCCCTCAGCGATTGCTGATTAAAGATCACAGGAGGTGAACGTTCCCTCCTTTTGTCCGGGTAAAGCTGTTAAGACCAGACGGCCAATAGCATAGTAAGTCACTTAAAAAAAAAAAAAGCAGTCGGGCGGACTACAAATCCCGAGGATGCCTCGTTTAGAGGCGAAACACTTGGCGATAAGTTTTCTTGCTTGTTATTTAAGATTGCTTTATTTTGTGCTCGTACTGCTTGCTTTGCTTGTGCATGTTTTATGCGGGAGGGCGGGCGGTGCTTGAGTCTGCATTTTGAATAGCATGGTAAGAGTGTTTAGTGGAATATTGCAAATTATTAATATATATCCACAAATTCATGATGGACTTCCGCAAATTAACGCCTTTTTCAATAAATTTTAATGTTCATCATTTATTGTTAAACCACATTTTAAAAAATGCAATAGAATTTAAGTAACAGCCTTTTAAATGAGTAGGAACTCTGCGATGTTAGGAACATTACCTATCATTTTATGTAAAGTTTAACCAAAAGAAGCACAATTTTAAAAGCAGATCTTTTCCTATGCAGTCTTCGGTACTACTTGACTAGCAAGTCACTTCTGTATCTATCTTTTACACACATTTTTTTAAGACTCATCATAATATAATGTTTACGTAGATAAAGAACTTCCCCAGATCCTAACTGCAATCTAAAATTGCGTAACCTCCATCCATCACATCGCCTCGCTCGACCCGCAAAGCTCGCCACCCCCCACCCCCGCGTAGCTTGTCCATACATAAATGTGTTCATTTGAGACAGTTGATTGATGACGTCACGCACGACCCGATGCCCGAGAAAGGTAAGGGTAAAGTACCCTCGACATTTTATCTGTGAAATGAGAAATTTTCTTCTCTATTACTTACTCGTATGAATCTTGTTGTTGTTCTTAAACTATAACTAGCTTTTACATGTGACTTCGCTCCCGTTGCGATTATTTTTAAAATTTTAAAATTATTTTAAATTATTTTCAAGGTGGTTACGATGGGTCTCGTTGCTACACGCACATTTTTTTTTTTTGGAATATAACGTAATAAATAAATGTGATCCCATCAAAAACATTTCATGTAAACTATCGCCAAGACACAAGCTCAAAACGCTTTTACTGTTAAAAAGTTATCAGATCTCATGTAGAGCCAAGCCCTTAACTCTACAAGGCCTAACTCTACAAGCCCTAACTCCACAAACCCTACATCTTGATCATAAAGTATGGCGTGGCCGTTTCATGGCACTATTGCATGACAATGGGGTGTCTGTTTGAAGGCCGCGAAACGGCCAAGCCATACTTTTTGATCAAGATGTAGGATTTGTAGAGTTAGGCCTTGTAGAGTTAAGGGCTTGGCTCTACATGAGATCTGATAACTTTTTAACAGTAAAAGCGTTTTGAGCTTGTGTCTTGGCGATAGTTTACATGAAATGTTTTTGATGGGATTTCATTTCTTTTTGTAAGATGCTCTACTTCTTTTATTTTTTCAGGCTGCATTTCTTGCACCTGTGCTATAACTTTTTTATATCCCACTACCTATCTTTGCCTCTTTTTCTTGTTGTCTTATTATTTGCAATAAGCGATAGATCAGGGCGGTACTTAGTTTTTAAGCGATTATATTCAACTATGGCTGACTGTTGCAAAGTCAATATTAATAAGATGAACCCCTATCAAACCAGTCACCCTCGAAAGTGCTACATAAGTATGCCCAGAAGAAAACGTCGATGACCCGATATCAATGAGAGTATTATTTAAACTTAGCCCTTGGCTTTTATGGATAGTGATGGCATACGCGATACAGATCGTAAACTGCTCACGGTGTACGAATGCTCTATTAATTATTTCAAATTTTGTTTTTTCAGGCGCTGTTCATGTTTAAGAGCGTTATTAAAAATAATTATAACTCTTATTGCCTTATTTTTATCTTTAGCTCCAGAATAAGACTCGGAATCATGATAGGTTTCTCCGTCCTCAGCACAAGAATACAGCTGCAGTAGTATACTCGTTAATATTTATCTGCGCGCGCAATAACATGAGCAATTCTAGCTGTCAATTCACGTACAAGTAACCGGACCTTAGTTTTCGACGACGATGTCTAACTAACTAAACTTTACTTTCAATAATAGAACAGAAATCAGTCAGCTACCAGAGAGTACCTATCAAGAGTATAACTAATATTAGTAACGATTTCAACATGTAGGGAAAAGTTATATCGTGCTGTAAACGACACGTAGTGCCTTTTACATTAGTCTGAAAGAATTAAAAACTTGTCTTTCCGCGCTTACCTACCTACCTGTTTGTTACTATGGCCTCTAACACGGCAAATAATAAAATTAAAATTTCTAGGACTTGGAAGTTGGGTATATATTTTTAATATTACAGAACCGGACTCCCCTTAAGTGGGGTTGGCGGGTAAACGTTACAGATTTCTTAATTTTTTTGTTGTTTGTGTGCCTGCATACCAAGTTTCAGCTTTCTAGGACTCCAGGAAGCTTGAAATTGAATTTTTTATTTAATACAGAACCAGACCCTTAAGAGGAGTTGGAGGGTGAAAGTTAGAGATTTCTTAACTTTCTTGTTGTTTGTGTGCTAGTCCTAGCTTGCATACAAAATTTCAGCTTTCTAGGACTTCAGGAAGTTTGGAATTAAAATTTTCATTTAATACAGAACGACCCCCCCCCTTAAGAGGGGTTGCAGATTAAAAGTTACAGATTTCTTAATTTTTTCGTCGTTTGAGTGCTAATCCTAGCCTGCATACTAAATTTCAGCTTTCTAGGACTCCAGGAAGTTTGGAACAGAAATTTTTATTTAATACAGAACCAGACCCCTCTTTAGAGGGGTTGGAGGGTGAAAGTTAGAGATTTATTAATTTTCTTGTTGTTTGTGTGCTAGTCCTAGCCTGCATACAAAATTTCAGCTTTCTAGAACTTCAGAAAGTTTGGAATTGAATTTTTTATTTAATGCAGAACCAGACCCCCCTTAAGAGGGGTTGGAGGGTGAAAGTTACAGATTTCTTCATTTTCTTGTTTTTTTGTGTGCTAATCCTAGCCTGCATACCAAATTTCAGCTTTCTAGGACTTCAAGAATTTTAAAATTTAAATTTTTAATTAATACAGAACCAGACCCCTATTTAGAGGAGTTGGAGGGTGAAAGTTAGAGATTTATTAATTTTCTTGTTGTTTGTGTGCTAGTCCTAGCCTGCATACAAAATTTCAGCTTTCTAGGACTTCAGAAAGTTTGGAATTGAATTTTTTATTTAATGCAGAACCAGACCCCCCTTAAGAGGGGTTGGAGGGTGAAAGTTACAAATTTCTTAATTTTCTTGTTGTTTGTGTGCTAGTCCTAGCCTGCATACCAAATTTCAGCTTTCTAGGACTTCAGGAAGTAACCTAGACTTTTGATGATCATCAGTGAGTGAGTGAGTGAGTGAGTGAGTGACAAAATCGACGTATTTTAGGTATTAATAACATTCAAAGTATAAAAGCTAGACAAATGAAACTTATCGTGTTTAATAAGACTGCTTCCCAAATGTTACCTTTAGAATTTGGTATATCTAGTATTATCTAGACCGAAGCTATGAGGGTTCGAAAATATGACGAAACGCTTCGAGAAAAGGTACGTAGTGCCCCGCTTCTTTTGGCTCGTTTTGGCGGGGGGCACTATCGTGCCCCCAGATTTATGGCACTACCGGACAATAGTTTAATGTATATTTAAAAAACAGCCAAGTGCTAGACGGACTCACGCACAAAGGGTTCCGTACCACCACACAATATGGGTAAAGAACCCTAAAAACTTGGTAAATAATTCCACTTACAGTTATGGTGGACGAACTTAACTTGACACTTACGATCTATTAAACTGTATGTATCTAAAGAGTCTAATTAAGGCGCTACGAAAAAAAATTGACACTTTAAGAACGTGCATATCTACTTCAGTAAATAATGTATTATTTTGAAAAAAATATATATTATTTTTGAATTCTTTTTCTAGGGATCTGTTAAAACAGAATCGCGATTGGAGAAATTCGGCTCGATAGAAATATTTATTGAAGTGAGGTCTTTATCGGCACCAATTCTCCTGGTTTGACAATTTAGAATGACATATGGACTGCAATTATATTTAATTAGATGGGTTTTAACCTCAGAACATTTAAATTATGTTCTGTGGTTTTAACCATATCTAGGACCTGGTTAAACTAAATTTTGATAGCAACTTTAGTACATTTTATATCAATAAAAAACCGACTTTTTGCTATTTTTCCACGAATCCGTCCCTCTCGCACTGAGGGTTTTTTCGCATATGGAGTAACAGGGACGCTAAAACTTTAACATATCGCCTTAAGTTGGTAGCTGATAACTTCCGATGTTTCCCTACGTGTGTGCTGCAAGACCCAGTTGTGTGCTATAATACCTACGTGTGTGCTGCAAGACACAGTTGTGTGCTATAATACCTATGTGTGTGCTGCAAGACCCAGTTGTGTGCTATAATACCTATGTCTGTACTATAAGAACCGTGTGTTAGAGATCAATAAATATTTTAGTTCGAAAACGCGACTCGACCTTCGTCCTGGGGATCAAACAAGAGGCCAAGAAATAACTTTCTTCGGAAACACAGCTCAAACGATTCCATCTATAATTTACAACGGGACCCCAATGGTATTTTCCGAAAAAGTAAAAAACTAAGATGTTATATGCGACAGCAACCTGTTCTGGGTCGTCCATGTAAATGAAACTAGCAGAAGAGTTTATGGCGCATTTCACTCCCTAAAGCAACTCCCGAACTTTCATGGTTGCTCAGACGTTTTTTCCTTCCATTGACTATGGTGATGTCTGTCTCATTGTTGATAACGAGAAGTTGTTAAATAAACTCGAACGACTTCAGAACTTAGCGATTCGATTTATCTTTAGTCTTTGTAAATATGATCACGTCTCTTATTTTCGTAAATAATTAAAATGGTTACCGATCCGTCTTCGCCGCAATGTTCACATTTTGTCCCATCTCTTTAATATAATTAAGAATCCATTGCACTTTCTCCGGCTTACCTTCGTGAACGTTTTGAGTTTTTGATCTCTATAAGGATAGACCCTTACGTTCTAGGACTTTCTCCCTCCTTAAAACCCCTACACATAATACCTGTGCTTTTGGAAACTCATTCAGTGTCCAATCAGTTCAACTATGGAATGCACTTCCACATAGTATTTGCGACTGTCTTAAAAAGCTTAATGAACACTACCTCTCACAATCTGAATAGATAGAACTTATCCCATCAAAAACATTTCATGTAAACTATCGCCAAGACACAAGCTCAAAACGCTTTTACTGTTAAAAAATTATCAGATCTCATGTAGAGCCAAGCCCTTAACTCTACAAGGCCTAACTCTACAAGCCCTAACTCCACAAACCCTACATCTTGATCATAAAGTATGGCGTGGCCGTTTCATGGCACTATTGCATGACAATGGGGTGTCTGTTTGAAGGCCGCGAAACGGCCAAGCCATACTTTTTGATCAAGATGTAGGATTTGTAGAGTTAGGCCTTGTAGAGTTAAGGGCTTGGCTCTACATGAGATCTGATAACTTTTTAACAGTAAAAGCGTTTTGAGCTTGTGTCTTGGCGATAGTTTACATGAAATGTTTTTGATGGGATTTCATTTCTTTTTGTAAGATGCTCTACTTCTTTTATTTTTTCAGGCTGCATTTCTTGCACCTGTGCTATAACTTTTTTATATCCCACTACCTATCTTTGCCTCTTTTTCTTGTTGTCTTATTATTTGCAATAAGCGATAGATCAGGGCGGTACTTAGTTTTTAAGCGATTATATTCAACTATGGCTGACTGTTGCAAAGTCAATATTAATAAGATGAACCCCTATCAAACCAGTCACCCTCGAAAGTGCTACATAAAGTATGCTCAGAAGAAAACGTCGATGACCTGATATCAATGAGAGTATTATTTAAACTTAGCCCTTGGCTATTATGGATGAATGAATGAATGAATGAATGAATGAATGAATGAATGAATTTATTTCAGAAAGTACATAATGTAGTATTTTTGTGCGTTACATTATTATATTACTTAGGTCTATCTTAACTTACTTATATGTATATACATTTAATTTACTAACCTAAATAATATACTTAAATATATTAGACATTAATGCACATAATGATTACGGGTATCCAGGGTCGAAAACTACACACCGTGCTAGTAAAAAACTGTTTGACGGTCATGTTTTCGCCGTTCATAACCTTAAATTTGTTTGCATTAAGTGTACATAGTATTTTAAATAAATAGTGAAGGCATACGCGATACAGATCGTAAATTACTCACGATGTACAAATGCTCTATTAATTAATTAAAATTTTGTTTTTTCAGGCGCAAGTTCATGTTTAAGACCGTTATTAAAATAATTATAACTATTATTGCCTTATTTTTATCTTTAGCTCAAGAATAAGACTCTGAATCACGATAGGTTTCTCCGTCCTCAGGACAAGAATACAGTTGCAGTAGTATACTCGTGAATATTTATCTGCGCGCGCAATAACATGAGCAGTTCTAGTCTGGCTGGAGTCTTCTGCACAATTGCTGTCAATTCAGGTATAAGTAACCGGACCTTAGTTTTGGACGACGATGGCTAACTAACTAAACTTCACTTTCAATAATAGAACAGAAATCAGTCAGCTACGAGAGAGTACCTATCAAGAGTATAACTAATATTAGTAACGATTTCAACATGTAGGGAAAAGTTCACTTGAGTATTTGATGGGCAACTCGCAAGTGAGTTATATCGTGATGTAAACGACACGTAGTGCCTTCTACATTAGTCTAAGAGAATTAAAAACTTGTCTTTCCGCGCTTGGAGGACCGTCCGGGGCGGCGCGGCTTCAGCCGTTATAGATAGCCACTGATAGTTACTGGATTATTTATTTTACAGAATACCTACCTAGTTGTTACTATGGCCTCTAACACAGCAAATAATAAAATTGTAGGACTTGGAAGTTGGGAATATATTTTTAATATTACAGAACCGAACCCCCCTTAAGTGGGGTTGGCGGTTGATAGTTACAGATTTATAATTTTTTTTGTTGTTAGTGTGCTAATCCTAGCTTGCATACCAAATTTCAGCTTTCTAGGACTCCAGGAAGCTTGAAATTGAAAATTTTATTTAATACAGAACCAGACCCCCTTTAAGAGGGGTTGGAGGGTGAAAGTTAGAGATTTTTTAACTTTCTTGTTGTTTGTGTTCTAGTCCTAGCCTGCATACAAAATTTTAGCTTTCTAGGACTTCAGAAAGTTTGGAATAGAAATTTTAATCTAATACAGAACGACCCCCCCCCCCCCCCTTAAGATTTCGTCATTTTTTCGTCGTTTTTGTGCTAATCCTAGCCTTCATACCAAATTTCAGCATTCTAGGAATCCAGGAAATTTGGAACTGAAATTTTTATTTAATACAGAACCAGACCCCCCTTTAGAGGTGTTGGAGGGTGAAAGTTAGAGATTTATTATTTTTTTTGTTGCTTGTGTGCTAGTCCTAGCCTGCATACAACATTTCAGCTTTCTAGGACTTCAGGAAGTTTGGAATTGAAATTTTTATTTAATACAGAACCAGACCCCCTTTTAGAGGTGTTGGAGGGTGAAAGTTAGAGATTTATTATTTTTTTTGTTGCTTGTGTGCTAGTCCTAGCCTGCATGCAACATTTCAGCTTTCTAGGACTTCAGGAAGTTTGAAATTGAATTTTTTATTTAATACAGAACCAGACCCCCATTTAGAGGTGTTGGAGGGTGTAAGTTAGAGATTTATTAATTTTTTGTTGCTTGTGTGCTAGTCCTAGCCTGTATACAACATTTCAGCTTTCTAGGACTTCAGGAAGTTTGGAATTGAAATTTTTATTTAATACAGAACCAGATCCCCCTTTAGAGGTGTTAGAGGGTGAAAGTTAGAGATTTTTTTTTTTTGTTGCTTGTGTGCTAGTCCTAGCCTGCATACAACATTTCAGCTTTCTAGGACTTCAGGAAGTTTGGAATTGAAATTTTTATTTATAACAGAAGCAGACCCCTCTTAAGAGGGGTTGGAGGGTGAAAGTTACAGATTTCTAAATTTTTTTGTTGTTTGTCTGCTAATCCTAGCTTGCATACCAAATTTCAGCTTTCTAAGACTTCAGGAAGTACCCTAGATTTTTGATGATCATCAGTGAGTGAGTGAGTGAGTGACAAAATCGACGTATTTTAGGTATTCATAACATTCAAAGTATAAAAGCTAGACAAATGAAACTTATCGTGTTTAATAAGACTGCTTCCTACATGTTATCTTGAGAATTTGGTATCTCTAGTATTATCTAAACCGAAGCTATGAGGGTTCGAAAATATGACGAAACGCTTCGAGAAAAGGTACGTAGTGCCCGCTTCCTTTGGCTCGTCTTGACGGGGGGCACTATCGTATATTTATAATTTGTAGTTTATTACACACTATGTATATTTATAATATTTTATAGATTGTATTTATAGTAAGTATTGATACAAATTTTTATTTTGTTATTAAACTTGTATAATTCTTTGTATATTCTTCTTCTCTGTGTACACCTATATAATTACTTCGTTAATGTTACTTTTTCCTATTGTGATGGTTTTGCTGTCAGATATCTCTGTTTAGAGATAAGCTCGCCAATGTGCATCTATTTTCACTGTGACACAGTTAGTGAAAACACGTGGTTTAATTGTACCTCGAGTTGCTCCACGTGTAAGGCCCCTGCGTCATTCCGTCGACGACAGACCAGCGAGGGTGCTCCGGAGACAGTTTATGATTAAACCAAGACAGCCACCAGGTGACAGCAGCTGCCCAGCATCATCTTCAGCATCATGTCAGGCCACTCTCCTCCAACCTCCCCCTTATCTTTCTTCACCCCTTAACCTTCCCATGAAACCTTTCCTCCGCCCCCGCACTATTTTATTTCACTCCCCCCCACGCCCACTATCTCGGTTCCCTGAGGAGCTAGAGCCCCGGGAAAACTTTTGGAGGCAAGAAGGGGCCCAGCTCAATATTTTGGTCATATCAGTTTCTCCTCCCACAAACTTACTGGACTCCCCCAGAAACTTTCCCCTCTGCCCCCCGCGCACCGATCCCTCACCATCCCGCGCTCCATCTCTGTTACCTAAGGAGCTAGTGCCTCGAAAAAACATGCTTATACGCAGGGACCGGCGCTGCCAGAACAAACACAACTCTCTTCACTAGCTTTCGCACACAGCGTGACACCAACCGCCACAGCAGATCTACACTCAACTCCGACGATACATGATTCTATGGACAATATGAAACTATAGACAATATGATACTATGGACATTCTGATACTATGGTCAATATCATACTATGGACATTCCGATACTATAGTCAATATCATACTGTGGACATTCTGATACTATGGCAATATACTGTGGACATTCTTATATTATGGACGTTCTGATACTATGGACCATATAGATATTTGTCATTTTGATAATATGGACCAAGTGCCCCGAAAGGCATAGTTTAACCTAAAGACATTTAAGAAATATAACAACTCCTACATACTTTGAACATTCCCATTTCTTTCTATTTATCCAGTTACTGTGTCCTCACTTAATTAAAGAGATTCCATTGTTTAATTTTGTTGATTTTTTTGCTGCAACCTACCAATCACATCAAGTCCAAAAGCTCGCAAACATCTAGCTCAATTAGCCAAACATCTAGCTCAATTAGCCAAACATATAGCTTAATTAGCCAAACATCTAGTTCAATTAGCCAAATATCTAGCTCAATTAGCCAAACATATAGCTTAATTAGCCAAACATCTAGTTCAATTAGCCAAATATCTAGCTCAATTAGCCAAACGTCTGGCTCAATTAGCCAAACATCTAAATCAATTAGCCAAACATCTAGCTCAATTAGCCCAACATCTAGTTCAATTAGCCAAATATTTGGGTCAATTAGCCAAACATCTAAATCAATTATCCAAACATCTAGCTCAATTAGCCAAACATCAAGCTCAATTAGCCAAACACTCGCAGGGGCCGACCCTAAACTGCCCCCCCCCCCCCCTATGGCAAACAGGCAGAAACGACCGATAAGAAACATGAAATGCGGAAACAGGAAACAGGTCCTCTAAAAAGGCCGCTTTGGATGAATCACAATATGATTCCATTCTAATACCGTCTCTTTTGCACGCGTGAAAAAACTCAGACTCCATCCTACTTTCAAATCATTTTATAATTTTATGATTCACCCAAGTCGGCCTTTTTAGATCCTCAGGTAACCAAAGAGGCGAAAAAACTGTCCCGGCAACTCCATCTACAAGTCCAACCATGGGGGCGGAGCGTCGGAGTCCATCGGAAAACTGGCCCGGCAACTCAATCTACAAGTCCAACTATGGGGTCGGAGCGTCGGAGTCCATCGGAAAACTGGCCCGGCAACTTCATCTACAAGTCCAACCATGGGGGCGGAGCGTCGGAGTCCATCGGAAAACTGGCCCGGCAATTCAATCTACAAGTCCAACCATGGGGGCGGAGCGTCGGAGTCCATCGGAAAACTGGCCCGGCAACTCCATCTACAAGTCCAACCATGGGGGCGGAGCGTCGGAGTCCATCGGAAAACTGGCCCGGCAACTCCATCTACAAGTCCAACCATGGGGGCGGAGCGTCGGAGTCCATCGGAAAACTGGCCCGGCAACTCAATCTACAAGTCCAACCATGGGGGCGGAGCGTCGGAGTCCATCGGAAAACTGGCCCGGCAACTCCATCTACAAGTCCAACCATGGGGGCGGAGCGTCGGAGTCCATCGGAAAACTGGCCCGGCAACTCCATCTACAAGTCCAACCATGGGGGCGGAGCGTCGGAGTCCATCGGAAAACAACTCAATAACCTCCGAGGCTGCTTCCCCCTCGATAACCAAGAGGCTTCCAATAGTTTGATTTCTTCGAATATCTGCTCTGTAATCTATGCACAGAATCTAGCATATTTTGAGCAGGTGTTCATTTTAATATGCAGGGATCATGTCAATAAAACCAATTTTTTAATTTGAAATAGATTTTATTTAAAACATTTGATGGAAGGCCTTAAGTTAGGAGCAGGTTTGATGTTATTTACAATTATCGTTCAAATATTTCGTTTATCGACTTGTACAATTTGTTGAGCATTTTTATATTTTTTATAAGGATAACCACAAAAAATACAATTTTTATTTATAATTGTTATAAATTACTAAATATGTTAACAGAAACATGACCCCATATAAAAAAATCAAGGTAAAGATAGGGTATCATATCATATCATATCATTATAGGTCAGAGTTTTGTTATTTTTTCTGTTTGCTACCTTTATTTTACGTTACGAAATAGGACTATAATATAACACTCAGTACCATAGAATGGGGTTAGATTGACGAATGTTCATATTCTCACCTGATGTTTGTGCGCCGTCTGTTAGCGCAGCGGGTCGCTAGTCTAGCACAACAAACCATATCGAGCTCGATAGCGCGTGATACAGTGCTCTCTCTCACTCTGTTGATCTACATCGAGAGGGATATACATGTTGTATCGAGAGGTTAAAACTCGATATGGTCTGCTATGCTAGACCAGTGTAGTTTAGTGTGTTTTCATGTTAAAACTACAGGATTACAGAAATAAATTTGGTGTATTAATTTTGTTAGAACATGCACAAAAACAATATAACATTGGATTGTCTCCCATTTTAGGTACTTTTATTTACTTGTGTAATTTGAGCTTAATTTGTTGATATATAAAATTACAAAGTTTGTTACCAAAGAAACATTTAAGTAGTATCGGTATTGGGTGGAGGAAAACATTAGTAGTATCGGTATTGGGTGGAGGAAAACATTAGTAGTATCGGTATTGGGTGGAGGAAAACATTAGTAGTATCGGTATTGGGTGGAGGAAAACATTAGTAGTATCGGTATTGGGTGGAGGAAAACATTAGTAGTATCGGTATTGGGTGGAGGAAAACATTAGTAGTATCGGTATCGGGTGGAGGAAAACATTAGTAGTATCGGTATTGGGTGGAGGAAAACATTAGTAGTATCGGTATCGGGTGGAGGAAAACATTAGTAGTATCGGTATCGGGTGGAGGAAAACATTAGTAGTATCGGTATTGGGTGGAGGAAAACATTAGTAGTATCGGTATTGGGTGGAGGAAAACATTAGTAGTATCGGTATTGGGTGGAGGAAAACATTAGTAGTATCGGTATTGGGTGGAGGAAAACATTAGTAGTATCGGTATTGGGTGGAGGAAAACATTAGTAGTATCGGTATTGGGTGGAGGAAAACATTAGTAGTATCGGTATCGGGTGGAGGAAAACATTAGTAGTATCGGTATTGGGTGGAGGAAAACATTAGTAGTATCGGTATTGGGTGGAGGAAAACATTAGTAGTATCGGTATTGGGTGGAGGAAAACATTAGTAGTATCGGTATCGGGTGGAGGAAAACATTAGTAGTATCGGTATCGGGTGGAGGAAAACATTAGTAGTATCGGTATCGGGTGGAGGAAAACATTAGTAGTATCGGTATCGGGTGGAGGAAAACATTAGTAGTATCGGTATCGGGTGGAGGAAAACATTAGTAGTATCGGTATCGGGTGGAGGAAAACATTAGTAGTATCGGTATCGGGTGGAGGAAAACATTAGTAGTATCGGTATCGGGTGGAGGAAAACGTTCGGCACTCGCGAGAGACTTAGTCGATGAAAGTAATAAATCATTTAGAATATTTAAGATTTTATATAAAAAATGCGTACCGAAATACAATTACCTAGTAGGTATTTTGATCAATTTTTAGTAATTGTATTTTATTTCATGTGTATGTTAGCCTCCTATTATTTTCCCCACCAGTTCTGATTGTGTTTGTTTTGAATTTAAATAGCGTTAGTTATTTCCGTGAAGCCGATTTCAAATTTTACCTCCAACGGAGTGATAGTAATGTAATTATACAGACGTATTTGTAAACAATGTGCTGGTGTTAACCAACTGTGTCGTAATGTGCTGGTGTTAACCAACTGTGTCGTAATGACACATCCATTTGATGGAGTTAAACTGATATCGCACGCATTTTTCACTTAATTAATAACTCGTGTACTATTTACAAATAAATAAGTTAATTTCCAAGGATCCACTATTAGTCCTTAACTTTTTTGAAGTCCTTGTACGAATTGAGGGCAACAAGCGCGAGCTCTATAACACGTGCCGCGTCAGTAGCACTAACAACATTAGGGGCGCGAGACGAGCGTGCGCGGCGCCCGCGCTGCGGCTCAGCGTCGCCGCCATCTTGTCACCTGTAACAGACGTAGTAGTGAGCTGAACATCCTCTCACAAACACACACACTCACTCACGCCTATTACCGATACTCACTGCCCTCAGAGACGTAGACTAGTATCCTGGCAGGCTCGGTGTTGGCGGCACGGCACGTGTAGTTGCCGGAGTGGGCGGGGCCTGCCCGCCGGATGGCGAGCGTGCTCTGAGTCTTGGGTCCGGGCTCGGTCCTCACAGTGACACCGCGCGAGGTGTCGTAGTTGATCATGCGCTCGTTGTGGTACCAGAACACGTACTGGGGTGGAACCGGACTCTGCGCACAGATTTTTCAACATTATTCATTACTGAAACGATTACACATGCATAAAAATAAATGCCGCTCCATCTCAGTTACCTTCTCTATGATACAGACGAGACTGATGTCGGAGCCGGCATCCACGTGATGCTCGTCAGCGCCGAGGATGAAGGCCTCTGGGACTACGATGAGCAGTGACACCTGCCGCGACAGCACTCCCTTGCCGGTGGACACCTGCATAAAGGGAAATTAACAATTTCAATACAGACGCTAGAAGAAAACACTGCACACGCACAGCTCGCACTCGCACCTGGCACTCATAGGTCCCGTTGTCGCGTTTCTGCACGTATTTGATCTGCAGCATCCAGTCGTCAGAACCTTCACTATGTAGCACCTGCATACAAATAAATAAACTAATGCAACATTTGCCCTTTTGAATATGTACCAGTATACTGAATGTATGCGTTTACCTGAAAGCGCTCGTCGTTAGTATACATAAAGAGACCAGAGCTGATTATGTGCCAGTCTCGTCGGCGTACCCAAGATATCTGGAAACACAAAGGTTTTCAGATTGAACATTCAAGTTAAAAAAAACATTTAATTTAAAATTGACATTGACACCTGGCAAAAGGGGGGCTTGCGAGTTTGGGGCGTACCTCCAGAGTCGAGCCCGCTCTACCACCTTACAAAATCTTAATACTCTCTATTTAGCAGTAGAAGATGATTACCCCACGCTCGCCGAGGTCCCGCACCGGACAGTGCAGGAAGGCCACGCCCCCCAGCTGCACCATGATGTCCTCGCGCGTGTTGTTGAGCGTAGGCTCGCGGTGTAGCGCGTCCAGCGCTCCTGCCCACAACTCGCGCCACGCCGCCGTGTCCGTGTCCAGCGCGGAGTCCGGTGCGGGCTCGCCGTCCGCCGACGACTCCACCAGCTGCCCTCGCTCCCGTCCCGCACCCACCGCCAGCGTCACCAGCAGTAGCAGCGCCAGCGACCGCGCCGCCATCACCTACTAGCCGCGACGCCACCGCCTGTAACATTTACCCATCCTTGTGACTACCTTGTAGAAATAAATATACATAAATTGTTCTAGTTTGTAAGCTGGTGCCCTAGTCTTCACAAATATACATAAATTGTTCTAGTTTGTAAGCTGGTGCCCTTGTCTTCACGAAAAACGGCAACAATAGGTATGCCCTTACCTGTAATTTCATAATGGATAACTTTGACTATTAGTCAAGATGGATATACCTATCTTTGACTAAAAGTGGTAAGTATTTAAGGAGGGAAACAATAATACGTCCGTTATGTTTCACGTCTATATTGGAAGAGAAAGATCTCCGAGTACCTACGTATAATATCAGCAATAACAATATCTAGTTACCCTACAAGTACACACCAAAAAGTCAAAGTTATCTATTATGAAATTACAGGTAAGGGCATACCTAGTTATAACTAGAATGTTCGTAGTGCCGAGCAGCCCGCGTGTCTGGTACGAGTATGTGTAGCTCTGTTGTAGAACATTTTTCATTTTCGTGACAGGTAAGAATGGTTTGCGATTTATAAAACGTGTAGAAATAGAAATCGCATAGTTACTAATTATCAAATGACATTCAAGCGGTGTCAGCTGTCAAATGTTCAACAAATGACATTCAAGCGGTGTCAGCTGTCAAATGTTCAACAAATGACATTCAAGCGGTGTCAGCTGTCAAATGTTCAACAAATGACATTCAAGCGGTGTCAGCTGTCAAATGTTCAACAAATGACATTCAAGCGGTGTCAGCTGTCAAATGTTCAACAAATGACATTCAAGCGGTGTCAGCTGTCAAATGTTCAACAAATGTCATCGGTCATTATCAATTTTAGAGTTCTGTAGTACCTAAAAGGTACAAAAGGAACCTTATGGTGAGACTCCGTTGTCCGTCCGTCCGTCCGTCCGTATGTCAAAAAATGAGCACAAATAAGAAATATAAAAAAGTAAGTAAAATAAATAAAAAAAATATTTTATAAAAATACAATATGGGTATCAAATTGTAGGTATTAAATATTTTACTATAAAAATATATACTTTTACTATATTTACTGGCACTGGTTTCGAGATATCTTTAAAAAACCCCAAAAATATGTATGTCCCCCCCCCTTATCTCCAAAACTGGTGGACCAAAAAATAATTATTTATTTATTTATTATTTATTACATTTTGGGACAACTAACAGCACTTGTAACAACATAGTACATAACATTATTTAAAAAAAAAACAATTAAAAGTTTCCACTGTTAGTGACAGGTTAAACATATTTAAAAAAGTTAACAAAAGTTAAATAAGTAGTCATAAGTATTTACATAACACTTATTCTCAACTTAACTATGTGATGATTACATACAAACCAGTGTTTATTACATATTAAAAAATGTTGAACTAAGAACCGTTCTCGCCCTATGAACAGACATTGAAAATATATCAATATCTTCAACATAATTATTAATGTTACTACATGCTCGCCACAGATAACTATTCTGCCTAAAGTTGGAACCTGCCGCTGGAAGAGAGAAAGTAGGGATTTTACGTTTTGATCGGTTGGGAACATAAAAGTTTAATTTGGTAAGTGACTGAAGACAATCAATATTATTTGATAATATTCGTATTGCAAATAAAACATCAGCAATGAAGCGACGCTTCTGTAGAGCAAGAATGTGATACTTCTTACAAGAGTCAAAGTAATCGGGTATATAGATTCTGTTGCAATAGTTCATCCGACGGAAATATATTTTCTGTATTCTATCTATTCGATTAATATAAACATTATAGGACGGATTCCAAACCTGCGAAGCATATCCTAAACTACTTCGGACATATGTACAATAAAGAATTTTTAGGGTTTTGTTATTTTTGAAATCTTTAGATACTCTCATTATGAAACCTAAAGAAGCTTTTTTTATTATATTATCAATGTGAGAACTAAAGATAAGCTTAGAATCCTGGATGACCCCCAGGTCACGTATCTCAGTTACTCTTTGCAACTCGTGATTTTTTAAGGTATAGTTGTAAGTCATTGGGGTTCTTTTTCTAGTAAAAGGAATGGAAGAACATTTAGACGGGTTCAGGTCCAACTTGTTATGGATACAGTAATTATCAAGACGGAGTAGTGTAACAAAATGAGTTCTGAAGTAAAGTAAGTAGTCTGTAAGAAAACAATTGTAATCCTGGTCACGAGTACTATCTGTAACTAAAAGATTCTGGGACTATTTGTAACTAAAGAGAAATAAATATCCTGCTTATACACGTATATACATATGTGTTATGTACAGTCATATGTACGTACAGTACTTAGTATGTATTTATTTAATAATCAAACGATGACCGCTGCAAGCGACAACACCCGTAGATGGAAGTTATTGTATTGTATATACCTCTCTACGTCTCCTAAGTTATTATGACATACTTGAGAGTACATCGATTTATTAATTACAAATTAAATCATTGGCCGTGATTTATTTGTGTGATCGTCTAGTAGATTTGGACACTACGTTATGTTACAAAACGGTTATGCTCAAAACAATGTATATCATAATTCAACAAAGAAAAATAAAGTAATCAAGAAAAACTAATGTACTAGTTATTGGTTAAATGATACGACTTAGCTGTATTCTGGAACTCAGCTATATTTCAAGGCTATTATTGCCATTGAAAATCCAAGGGAAAACGAAACACATTACGACTAAATCACTATGTAAAACCACTTTTGATTCGACACTCCGTGAGACGTTAAGCGAATAACACTTTCATTACTTCGTATGTTGCGCGCGACGTTATATTTTTAATTAGATAAATGATTATGTAATTATCGGATAATATAGTAAAATGTGTGTGTGTGTGTGTGTGTAACATATAATATTGCAGTTGTTTGGGTTAGAAAAAGGGGTTGATGAACCGTAGATACTCGACGTTCGGCAGCTGCAAGCGCTAAGGTGATTTAGCTAGATGTTTGATATTTGAGGGGATTCTAGACCCAGATGAGTCCAGAATGAAGTGGGGGCCCTACAAAATTAGACGGTAATCTCCCTGACCAACCAAATAATTACCCCCACGTTGTCACACAAAATGACACCGCTTCCGAACAAATTCCTGCGAAACAACCTAGACAACACCTTATAACCTAAGTGTCCCTAGAAATTTACACAGACATACAAAACCTCACAAAAACTGCCTCTAAAGCATTCATTCATCACACCTACGACTTGATCAAGTCAATTTCTAATTTTCTACGCTTGACGTGTGGACGGGATAATCGTAGGTGCAACCTAAGGAGCCCCTGATGCAGAATTCACCAACTCTGGTTCCGACACAAGCATTATGCAAGGCTTCCCATCAGAGTTAACAGCCATGTGAACCCCCGGACGTCTCCAGAGACCACAGTCCACAACGACCCCGTCCCTAAACCAGAAAGGGTTCCTAACATAAAACTCAGTATCCATATCATTCACAACAAAAATCTAAATTATGAAGACCTAAAAATGGAAATTGTAAAGAAAAGTCATGTGAGAAATTTTCTGCAGAAGTCTCGTTCCTGTACCTGTACCTAAAATCCTGTAGAAGTGGATAAGTGAGAGGGGAAAGAAATAATATGTTGGTGTGACACCCGTAGCTCGCAGTACCTATAAAATCTCGAATTTCTCACAGACTTTTTGTTAATCGAATATACAGCAGCACAGCTAGACGTAGAAACTCTAAAGGTCCTAAATTTTGGATAGGAATGAGGGACATATACATATTATTCTTTACATAAATAAATTGTGAAACAAATAATTGAAATATATAAAGCTAAATCGCGTTCGTGTTTAACACCGAAAATATATTATTTACTTCACTCCCGACACTTAATTTCAGAGCTCTGAATTGCAACCGTGCACGTCGCTAGTATAAATTACTTCAGAACCGACGCTAAAACTTTAAAACACAAACAAAGACGACACTTCGACGCGATTTCTTATAAACGTTCCGCTTCGCCCGTACCCAGACTTCAGGTGACCTATGACCTAGAGTTGTTTATTTTAATCTAAGAAACCAGACTGTACGCGACGTGTTTCCTAGATCGACCTGTTTCCAAGCGTCCCGTCACCCAACTGTCCACTCTTTCTTTGTCCCCACCTATGGTTTTTCCCAAATTTTGCATAGTTTTAAGCTCCGCCCTTCTTCCAGACACATTATTTCGTAAATTAATTAGTTGTCAAACACTACTTGAGGCCTGTTTGGCTAAAACTCAACAAAACAGTCAAGAGCGTGAAACACATTAAAACTAATCTCTTTTTCAACTCGTGAAACATAGATCTACAATAATTTTAGATGTGCCATTCAAATCTATAGAAAATAAGGAAAGAAACATTTAAATATAGAATGCTGAATAATTTACTAGTCCAAATACTGCTATTTCAATCTTATTCATAATGCAAATTAATTTGGACCATTTGAACTTCATGAAATCGATTAATTGAAAGAACATGAGGTAGAACACGTTTTATTTTATATGTTTTGTGTTCTAAGTCATTTAACTATTATCATTACATCAGATCTAGCTTCCGAACAGGAAATAACACACTTTTCATGATTCAAGTTTTTAAACTAATTTTATCAATAAACATATACCACCTCTCTGATATTTGTAGATCTGTGGCTTCTTCCAAGATTTTACAAGTTTCACAAAAAATACGAACATGGTTTCAACATCATAAAACTTGACACATTCTCTAGGGCCAAACTTATGTTTGTTTTATTGCATGGGAACTCTAAAAAAAACCCATACTGGCGCCAATTGCTAAGTAAAATATAGATGAAAGCGTTTCTATGCCCTGTAGCTTGACCCTTGTGACGCTGTGAAATAAGGTCGCTAATACGTCCTAAATCCTTTACCTTATCTTAGGCTGTTATTAATTTGTTTCTGGAATCCACATGACATTTCCTTCCATAAAGCTATAAGTGCATTCAATTTTGTTTAAAATTGAACTTAAACATGAAGGCATACGAACGAAATATCAATTAAATTATTAATATTTGGCTACGCCCACTTATTTAAAATAGGTTGGGTCTAATTCTAAATTGCCGAAGTTCAGATCATAGATGGAGTTACTGGTATAAAATAACGAATAAAAGCAGTATAAAGTAATTTATATATTTCTGTATGAATGAAGGAACTTCAGTCGTTACAGAGCGCCCGTTGATTGTTGACACAGTTTTTAAATTCGTAGAAAAGAAAACTTGACAAAATCACAATAGTCCACCAATTTCACATTTAAATTTCATGAATCTATAGCAGAGGTGCCCTCTCTCAAAATAAAGCCAAACTACATTAAACACCAACTCCGAGAAACTTTCTGAAATCCACTCCTCGTTGTACACGAAAAAAATCAACACAAGCGCCACCCACCGGATCTCGATTGTAAGTTTTGCAAACCACTCATGCGCAGAGACCCACTCGACGGTTCAAATCTCGGCATCCACCCTTTAAAAAGCTTTAGGGGTGGTTCAGGCAATATTTAATAGATGGCGCTCTTTCATCCCCAATCGTTCTATAGATTTGATAACTAGCTTTTCGCCCGTGGTTTCGCATGTCAAAATGTAACACTCTTTCATACATACGCATTTTACATAACACAGACAGCCGTACGGACACATACACAGACAGACTTACGGACCCTATCTTAGATATACAGACAGACGGAGTGACAAACGGACACAAATCTATATAGACTAACTAACGTACCCTATTTTTGTTAGACAGACAGACGGTTTTTTATATACCGACACACATACATAGTGACAAACAAACTGATAATATAGAGAGACAGACGTACTGTTTTATAGTCACACTTACATACATATAGACAGAATTTCAATCGGAAATTTTATGTATTTCACTAAACCGCACGAATTAATTTTATTATCAACACACAATTCGTTAATATTAAAGCCTTTTCACACACATATATTCTGTTGTTACGTCATTTATTTATAATAAATTGTGTAACTCTAAACTACTTCATTATACGCCTAGATATTTCTCTAATCGCTTTAAAAATAATACTTATATCTTTCAAAAACCTCGTGAACGAAGAGTGCAGTCCAGATCGTATCTCAGATAAATTTAATTAATTTAAATTTGTAAAACTATAGAACGCAGTTCAAATCGTGGCTCAGATAAATTTAATTGCTCAATTCCGACAAGTGCCAACATTTACACACATGACATAAAAATGCTTCCACTTCCCAGAGAAAGATAAAATCAATATCTAATTTAAAATACCTATCATGTAATAAATTTCCCAAAACAATTGTGAGTAACATATAATTATGACCTTCTATTAAATTTAATTAAATCCGTGATACAGTTTTTACGCGAAACTATTAAATTATTAGAACTAACTGCCGTAATTAACATAGATTACATAATTAACATAATAGACAAATCTGAACGTGAGACACTATAAACCAGGGATTCGAACCCGGTCTTCTCGCTTACCAAGCGACTTTACCACTGTACCTATGCCCATTTTCTACTTCTAACGGAAGTCCAAAAAAAAACAGCTGTGCTTACTGACCCTAAAATCGGTCGATACTTTTACATAATTCTGAGAAATTTTGAGCTTACGGCGTGCTTTATTTAACTTTTGGGTTTCAAAATTTATACTCTGAATTGTCTGATACGCCCGTAGTCTATAAATTATTGATTTTTCTAGATCATGAATAACAAAAATTACATACTACGAGAATTCATAACAGAAAGAAAGTGAAGAGAAAATAAAGTAAACAAAACCTGAGACGGAATTTTGACGTCCCAATAAATTAATCAAAGTACCGGCCATAAAGTGAGCAAGTGCCGTCTCTCAAAAATTGAATACTCTAAACCACAAAACAACAAAAAAAAAGTGAAAACAGTTAAACCCATCTAAAGTACTAACGCCATTCCATTTCTAAGGAATTTTGGCGCCGGCGCCGCCGGGGTGCTTGCCTTCTAAATAATAGTAACAAACATCTGTGTTGTACAGATTTCTTGTTTACTTTTATTTTCTATGAATACAAGATGAATAAGAAATAGTTTGTAAACCCCATTTAGTTTTATCTATAAGATGAATTTACCTAGCTTTAACTCAAACAAATGATCCAGAAGAATCTCGTAATCAAGGTAAATAACTAATAACTTGTTATGTCCTATTATATAAATATAATAGCCACGAACATCACGTAAATTAATAGCATTATTTGAAACAAAAACTATTGTAACCAAAAAAATTAAACACATGTTTTGTCAGCATCGTCGCGACCAACTTCGTGTTTACAAAAAAAACGCATAGTTTTGTAGCGGTAAAAAGCTTTCGTTTTGACTATTCGTAAATAATAAAGCTTTGTGAATTATGATATGTGGAACTTTCTAACCGTTTTGTATGAATGCAACCCAGACTCTTTTATTTAGGTTCTCGTATTATAAAATAATACAAGATTGAATGACCTAAATCCTTGGTCACGTGGACCATCTGTAAACAAAATATGTTCTGAAGTAAAGTAAGTAGTCTGTAAGAAAACAATTGTAATCCTGGTCACGAGTACTATCTGTAACTAAAAGATTCTGGGACTATTTGTAACTAAAGAGAAATAAATATCCTGCTTATACACGTATATACATATGTGTTATGTACAGTCATATGTACGTACAGTACTTAGTATGTATTTATTTAATAATCAAACGATGACCGCTGCAAGCGACAACACCCGTAGATGGAAGTTATTGTATTGTATATACCTCTCTACGTCTCCTAAGTTATTATGACATACTTGAGAGTACATCGATTTATTAATTACAAATTAAATCATTGGCCGTGATTTATTTGTGTGATCGTCTAGTAGATTTGGACACTACGTTATGTTACAAAACGGTTATGCTCAAAACAATGTATATCATAATTCAACAAAGAAAAATAAAGTAATCAAGAAAAACTAATGTACTAGTTATTGGTTAAATGATACGACTTAGCTGTATTCTGGAACTCAGCTATATTTCAAGGCTATTATTGCCATTGAAAATCCAAGGGAAAACGAAACACATTACGACTAAATCACTATGTAAAACCACTTTTGATTCGACACTCCGTGAGACGTTAAGCGAATAACACTTTCATTACTTCGTATGTTGCGCGCGACGTTATATTTTTAATTAGATAAATGATTATGTAATTATCGGATAATATAGTAAAATGTGTGTGTGTGTGTGTGTGTAACATATAATATTGCAGTTGTTTGGGTTAGAAAAAGGGGTTGATGAACCGTAGATACTCGACGTTCGGCAGCTGCAAGCGCTAAGGTGATTTAGCTAGATGTTTGATATTTGAGGGGATTCTAGACCCAGATGAGTCCAGAATGAAGTGGGGGCCCTACAAAATTAGACGGTAATCTCCCTGACCAACCAAATAATTACCCCCACGTTGTCACACAAAATGACACCGCTTCCGAACAAATTCCTGCGAAACAACCTAGACAACACCTTATAACCTAAGTGTCCCTAGAAATTTACACAGACATACAAAACCTCACAAAAACTGCCTCTAAAGCATTCATTCATCACACCTACGACTTGATCAAGTCAATTTCTAATTTTCTACGCTTGACGTGTGGACGGGATAATCGTAGGTGCAACCTAAGGAGCCCCTGATGCAGAATTCACCAACTCTGGTTCCGACACAAGCATTATGCAAGGCTTCCCATCAGAGTTAACAGCCATGTGAACCCCCGGACGTCTCCAGAGACCACAGTCCACAACGACCCCGTCCCTAAACCAGAAAGGGTTCCTAACATAAAACTCAGTATCCATATCATTCACAACAAAAATCTAAATTATGAAGACCTAAAAATGGAAATTGTAAAGAAAAGTCATGTGAGAAATTTTCTGCAGAAGTCTCGTTCCTGTACCTGTACCTAAAATCCTGTAGAAGTGGATAAGTGAGAGGGGAAAGAAATAATATGTTGGTGTGACACCCGTAGCTCGCAGTACCTATAAAATCTCGAATTTCTCACAGACTTTTTGTTAATCGAATATACAGCAGCACAGCTAGACGTAGAAACTCTAAAGGTCCTAAATTTTGGATAGGAATGAGGGACATATACATATTATTCTTTACATAAATAAATTGTGAAACAAATAATTGAAATATATAAAGCTAAATCGCGTTCGTGTTTAACACCGAAAATATATTATTTACTTCACTCCCGACACTTAATTTCAGAGCTCTGAATTGCAACCGTGCACGTCGCTAGTATAAATTACTTCAGAACCGACGCTAAAACTTTAAAACACAAACAAAGACGACACTTCGACGCGATTTCTTATAAACGTTCCGCTTCGCCCGTACCCAGACTTCAGGTGACCTATGACCTAGAGTTGTTTATTTTAATCTAAGAAACCAGACTGTACGCGACGTGTTTCCTAGATCGACCTGTTTCCAAGCGTCCCGTCACCCAACTGTCCACTCTTTCTTTGTCCCCACCTATGGTTTTTCCCAAATTTTGCATAGTTTTAAGCTCCGCCCTTCTTCCAGACACATTATTTCGTAAATTAATTAGTTGTCAAACACTACTTGAGGCCTGTTTGGCTAAAACTCAACAAAACAGTCAAGAGCGTGAAACACATTAAAACTAATCTCTTTTTCAACTCGTGAAACATAGATCTACAATAATTTTAGATGTGCCATTCAAATCTATAGAAAATAAGGAAAGAAACATTTAAATATAGAATGCTGAATAATTTACTAGTCCAAATACTGCTATTTCAATCTTATTCATAATGCAAATTAATTTGGACCATTTGAACTTCATGAAATCGATTAATTGAAAGAACATGAGGTAGAACACGTTTTATTTTATATGTTTTGTGTTCTAAGTCATTTAACTATTATCATTACATCAGATCTAGCTTCCGAACAGGAAATAACACACTTTTCATGATTCAAGTTTTTAAACTAATTTTATCAATAAACATATACCACCTCTCTGATATTTGTAGATCTGTGGCTTCTTCCAAGATTTTACAAGTTTCACAAAAAATACGAACATGGTTTCAACATCATAAAACTTGACACATTCTCTAGGGCCAAACTTATGTTTGTTTTATTGCATGGGAACTCTAAAAAAAACCCATACTGGCGCCAATTGCTAAGTAAAATATAGATGAAAGCGTTTCTATGCCCTGTAGCTTGACCCTTGTGACGCTGTGAAATAAGGTCGCTAATACGTCCTAAATCCTTTACCTTATCTTAGGCTGTTATTAATTTGTTTCTGGAATCCACATGACATTTCCTTCCATAAAGCTATAAGTGCATTCAATTTTGTTTAAAATTGAACTTAAACATGAAGGCATACGAACGAAATATCAATTAAATTATTAATATTTGGCTACGCCCACTTATTTAAAATAGGTTGGGTCTAATTCTAAATTGCCGAAGTTCAGATCATAGATGGAGTTACTGGTATAAAATAACGAATAAAAGCAGTATAAAGTAATTTATATATTTCTGTATGAATGAAGGAACTTCAGTCGTTACAGTAGGTCTTCTTGGAGTGCTTTACCATCTGCGACATTAGCTACAGACCGAATTATCTTCATGTCATCAGCAAATATGAGTATGTGAGTTAATAAAACATGAATCAATATCAGAAATGAAAATTAAGAAAAGTAGAGGTCCTAATAAAGATCCTTGCGGAACACCGCTAGGTACTGTTACCCAATCAGATGTGAAGTTGTGAGTTACAACATCCTGCGTCCTGTTACTAATATAAGCAGAGAATAATTAATAATTTCTGCAAAACATGATCTATAATGTCAAACGCTTTACTATAATCCGTATAGATAACGTCAGCTTGTCCTCCATCATCCATTATATCAGATACCAGATCATTAAATGTAACAAGATTAGAAGTAACACCATATATCATATAAGAAATATCATGGTAATATGTGTTTACGTAAAGATTACAGGAAAAATAAAGCGGTTGACAAATTCACGAAAAAAATAACAAAATTAAATTTATCATCCACAATACGAAACCCTAGGTAGTCTGACTCGCACTTGGCCGGTTTTTTATATTGCACATAAATATAAATACTTAATTAAATAGTTTTAAGCGCTATATTTCGACCCCTCAGTGGGGTCGTCATCAGGCGAATAGAAAAATGTTAAATAAGATATATAAGTATTTGAAGTTAGAAAACCGCTGACATCTGCTGATATAAAAATATAAAAAAAGTATATTTTAAATCATAAACCAGACTTAGTCAGCCGGCGCGGCGCTAGGTGGCGTTGTCATGCAGAGTGCTCCGATTCTGAATATTTTGTTATATTAAATTAAACATTATGTTTGAGTCGTTTGTTAAATAGTAATATTATTACGAGTCAGGTCAGGTCGTGTCAGTCAGTCAGTGTTGTTTGTTCAGTCCAGGTCCATAATGACCTCCAAGTGACCATGTGAATGATGTCTCCCATGTCCGTAATTCAATGTCGGTTAATGGAGGTGTGAATGATTTAATGATACGTAGGGTGAAAGGTTAGATCGTGTAGTCGCGTGTGTGTAGGTATGGGGAGAATGTTGTTATGTATGCGATCTGCTGTGTGTCGGTGTTGGTTTATTCGTTTGAGTATCGGGTTCTTGGTTTCACCTACGTAGAATGCCGTCATTATCAAGTGTCAAAACTGTTATCGTTTCTATAATACGCAAGTTGAATTACGTGTGAAAACAGAGTTTCAAGCGAATTGAATGACTTTTCGCAAATATGCGAAATTTTGACAGAGATGGAGAGATGATATTGTAGAAGAAGCCCGACTAATCTGGCATAGAAAAAACTGTAATAAAAGAGAATGGGAAGTTATCGAGGAAGCCTTTGCTCAAAAATGGGCAGCTTAGAATTAACATTAAATTCTAAAATAAATTTATATAATTTAAAATAATAGAAATAAAAAGGCGGTGACTAAAGAACAGTAATAGAACACAAATCAGCGATTTTTAGAATTCTTTTCTGTCTGTCTGTCTGTTCACGCACTTCGCCGAAACTACGGATCGGAACTGGATGCGGTTTTGCGGATATGAATTCCTACCGCTACTCAGACTAAAAATTGGGTTATAGGTTTAACAGAATACGCTCAGTAAGGACATCTATGTAATCAAACGAAGATTAAAGAAAGGATAAATATCATACTATTAAAAAAAATCGAATTGCATAAACTTATGACAATATAATCATACATTTTTAACATTAGACGAATCAATAATTATAAACAATGAAATTATCAAGCGTTAGGCACATTCTTGCTTATGTTTTTAGACAATGAATGCATCTTTTTAGGAGGTTTCCCTGCAGAGATGCGGTTTTTAGACTTTCTGCTCACGCCTTTATCTTTACGTTCATGATTCTTGTAAAAAATAGTATAAAAGCAAAGGAAAGAAAAGACATCGTAAAACTTTCTGTAGAACATCAACTAGAATTAGCTTGCATAGAAATGAGTACATATATTATTCTCTGTGTTTACCGACCCTCAGGACAAGATTACATTTTTGAAAAAGCAATGGAAGAGGTTTTAAAATTATTATTTGATACCAAGAAAAAAGTTATAATATGTGGAGATTTTAACGTAGATTTACTAGAAAAATCGATTATGCGCTCAAAATTAATACATTTATTCAAATAATTTAATTTGTCTAATGTGTTCTTAGAACCTACTCGAATTACTCGGGATACTGCGTCATGCCTCGACAATATATTCTGTGATTGCGAATATTCAGACAATAAAGTAATCAACCGCTTGCAGTCGGATCTCAGTGGCCAAACTATAAACATTAAACAAAGCGTAAAACGATTGCCCAAAAAAGCCTTTTGCAGGCCTATTACAACTTACAAAAGAGATTGTTTCAAAGCAAACCTAGAAGTTAAATTAGCACATTTTAATCTTCTCCAAGACGATCCAAACGCTCTCTTTACAGACCTTTTCAACATAGTCTCCAAAGAGTTTGAAAATACGTTTAAGATGCAAAAACTTTCTAACAAAGGTAAAATCACCTTTAGTGACTGGGCGACTCCAGGCGACACAAAAAGCAGAAATCATTTATACGAATTATACGACATAAAGTCCTACAATAATAATGTTAAATTTACTGAATTCATGAAAATTTCTCACGCATCTTTAAATTAGTGTGTTAAAAAACAAAAAGTACCTACTTAAATAAAAAACTTAAAAGGTCCGATAACAAAGTAAAAACAGTATGGAACATCATAAATACTGAAACTGGGAAAAGTAAGAAACGTGATAACGAGCTTAAGTTAAGTATTAACAATGAAGTCGTTACGGGAGATAAAGAGGTTGCGAATGCCTTTGAACAATTCTTTACTGAAATTCCTTCCTTAACAACTAAATATTTAAATTCAAGCCCTGGGCTTGCGCAGGATCTTTTAATGGATAACGTACCTCAGTGTCTTTCTGTATTTGCTTTTAAACATTTTAATTCATTAACTGTAATTAAAGCATTTAAATAGCTCAACTTGAAAAAAACCGGGGACTTATGGGGCCTATCTGTGAAAGTTATAAGTTCTGTTATTGATTTAATAGCTCCTTATTTGCTATTAATTTTTAATAAATGTGTAGATGATGGTATCTTTCCTGACTTAATGAAGTATAGTAAATTGATCCCCCTTTTTAAATCAGGCGACAACGGGGATCCTTCGAACTATAGACTTGTGTCAGTTTTACCGGTATTAAGGTTTTTGAAAAAATAGTTTTTAATCAATTGTTATTTCATTTTAGTTTAAATAAGTTCCTTCACTGTAAACAATATGGATTCACTAGAGGGAGGTCAACCACAAATGCAGGAGTTGCTTTAGTTAAGCACATTTTTAATGCTTGGGAAGAAAAGCAGGATGCATTTGGTGTATTTTGTGACCTCTCGAAAGCCTTTGATTGCGTTAATCATGAAACACTCCTATGTAAATTGGATCACTAAGGAGAGAGGGGCAAATCTTTGGCGTTATTGAAGTCATATATTAGTGATCGTATTCTAGAGGTAGACATTAATGGGGTAAAATCATGTGGAGCATCAGTTAGAATGGGTGTCCCCCAGGGTTCCATATTGGGGCCCTTGCTGTTTTCAATTTACATAAATGACCTTCCCTATTTAGTTAAAGACTTAACTAAGATAGTACTATTCGCAGATGACACGTCACTTACTTTTAAAGTTAATAGACGTAAAGATATCCTTGATGACGCGAATACAACTTTATCACTGGTGCTTGATTGGTTAACTGTAAATAATTTAGTTTTAAACGCAAAAAAGACAAAATGTATAAAATTTACGTTACCAAATGTAATTCAAGTGGATGGTACTTTGCTTTTGCAGGAGTCCAAGCTGGAGTTAGTTTACGAAACTAAGTTTTTGGGCATTACGGTAGACTCTCGTCTTCAGTGGGGTCCCCACATAGAAGCCCTATGTGGTAGACTTAGTTCGGCCGCATACGCTGTTAGACGCATAAGGCGAATTACTGATAGAATAGAATAGAATAGAATAAGTCTTTATTTGCATTGATCAGGGTACAAATAATAATAATAATAATAATAATATTCATTTATTTCAGATAAATTAATCCATATTTATAAATAAATTGCTAAAATACTAAAATACAAAATAGTGGTGTTATAAATATGATGTAGATACTGCTAGACTAGTCTATTTTAGTTACTTTCACAGCATTATGTCATAAGGCATAATGTTATGGGGTAGAGCCGCGGATACAGACGCAGTCTTTGTTTTGCAGAAGAGAGCAATTCGGACTATTTATAATATGAAGCACCGGGATTCATTAAGAGAAAATTTCAAAGAAATTAATATATTAACGGTACCTTGTGAATATATTTACCAAGTCCTTAGATATGTCAGAAAAAAATGTTGAGTCTTTCCCAAGGCTTGGTGAGCAACATTGTTAGGACACCAGAAATAAGCATAAACTAGCTTTTCCAAAAATCAGACTCGCCAAAGTGAGTACCTCTTTCGTAGGACATGGTATAAGATTTTACAATAAACTTCCGAAGGAGGTCCTCATTTTGTCAGAGAATAAGTTTAAGCCGTATATTAAGCAGGGCCTACTGAAAAAGGCATATTATAAAATAAATGAATATTTGGATGATGGTGAAGCATGGTGTTACAGTGATAATGATATTTGTCATGATGGTAGGTTATAATTTAATTAATTAGTATAATTACCTAACTTGTGATTCCTCTAAAGAGTTAACACTAATTAATTACAGACTGTAAAAGGAAATAGACTATATGAGACAGGTAGGCAAAGATATATATGTTTTTCTTTTTTTTCGTTAACCTGAATTCCTGCTGTCTTGTATTTTCTTATCCCTTGGTTAAAGTAAATATAAGGCATTTGTTGTATAGTATAAGTTTTATGTTAAAAAAAAAGACATGATCTTGCTAAGTTTCTTGCCCGTTATTCTTAGCAAGACTAATCGAATGGGCGGAGGTAGGCATGTATTTATATATGTAACCTATTAGTATGTAGTATATAGAATGTTTGGTCGGCCGCCTGGATTCGTGCTGGGGGCTCGGTTGCTGATCAATTAACCTTGTTCCTGGTCCCTGGCCGGGTCTCCGGTGTGGGTTCGGGCGGTTGATTGGATTTCACCTTGTATAATATATATGTTACCTATAATTTTAATCATATACTATGTATTGCTACATAAATTAAATAAAAGTTTAATCTAGTTCATGTACATTTATTATTTTATTACGTATATTTTTTTTATATAAGATTAAATTTTGACTTGTGAAACGTGTATTTTATATACCTACTTTGTAAAATAAACTATTTGAATTCTGAATTTGAATTTGAATTTTGAATTTAGGTAATACAACGTTATTCCAAAAAGTGGCGACAGCTGTGCTCGTATAAAATTTGTGTCACGCCATCCCCGTGGTTTTAATAAACAATTAATTGTTGTTGATATTTTTGCACTTTCTCTTTTGACATACAAGAAAACAGTTGGTAAAATTTTGTTCGAGTAGCATTGAAAGAAAATTACTTTTTACTTTAAAATTACTTAAGTTTACTTTTACAGAATTATGTTTTACATAATCATATTGTTGTTAGCTCACAAACCGTTCAACATCGTTTTGTTTTTATTAATCAAATATATATATATATATATAACAATATATATAACAATATATATAACAATATGCATTTAAGGAACTCCAGGTCAAAACGTTTTAATAATGAATTTAAGGCTCGGTACAGCCCGTCAAGAAATTGAGATTTACCCCCCGCTTCCCCGCAAAAGAATTTTAGTGCCACGAATCCGCGCTAGGGGCGATTGTGAGCGTAATGTTGTATACATAAAAGATAAATTCAAACAGAAAAATGGTACTTTAGTTGAAATCAAGTATTTATTGAATTAGCTTTATTAATAAAAACCAAATTAAAAAGATGGTTGTTAAATACATAGCAAGATGAATCGAAAAAAATAGACTTTTCAATGCAAGTGCTCGTAAGGGCCCACCATTTATGCATCAAAACCGAACAGAAAGTCGATTATTTTGCCCTAGGGCTTTATTATTATTATTATTTTTTATTTATTTACAATGGTTGGCTAACCTGCAACCTTTCCTGTGTACCATAAATGTAATACTTTTTTTCCACTGTTTAACGGCTCTGGATACAGACCTTTTGAGCCAATCATAATTTAAAGTTCACAAGATTATATTTGTTTTATTTCCTCACACTATGCATTGAAAAACGTAGTATGATATCGCTACGCTCGTATTTTAAATCGTCCTCGTAATTTATTCCTTTTCGCCCTTGTAGCATAAACTACTATTATAGCCTTAGTTTTATTTGTTTGCAATAAAACAATAAAACATTCGTTTTTATCGTTCCCTTAAATATTAGTAGCTAATTTGTTAGACGTGGGTGCCGAAAGTGCCGATTACAATTTTCCGGCGGCGTCTCTGCGGCGTCTCTGCGCCGATCAAATTTAGTCGGCGTGTTGGCGCCGCACAGGAAGGCAAAGAATACAGGCTTACACAACATGTATTTATGTATGTATTTGTGCATATTGTTATTAATTTTATTTGACTAGCAATGCAAATAAAAGGAAAATAATAGTTGATTCTTATATTGTAAGATATATCCCATCAAAAACATTTCATGTAAACATTTCATGTAAACTAGGTCGCCAAGACTCATAAACTAGGTCGCCAAGACTCACAAGCTCATAACGCTTTCACTGTTAAGAAGTCATCAGGGGATCTAAAAAGGCCGACTTGGGTGAATCATAAAATGATTTGAAAGTAGGATAGAGCCCGATTTTTTTCCCGCGTGCAAAATAGACGGCATTAGAACAGAATCATAATGTGATTCATGCAAAATGGCCTTTTTAGAGGACCAGTCCTTAACAGGTTCATCACCGGCTAGAATTTTCAAAAATTTCCAAAATATGACATAGGTTTACATGATTGTTTTTGATCTTATTTGTATACGTACATAATATTTTTCACGATATTTCATTATTTGGCTCTATTTTGTTTTTTTTTAGTGCCGGGCATTTCAACCCGGCGCCAGAGCTGTCATATGGACCAAATAAAAAGTCCGTAAAAGACCGAAAACGTATAAAAAGTCCTAAATCATCAAATAGGACTTTTTCAACCGTGAGCGAGTCCGCGGACCACGGACCGATCGGACTTTTTCGGGCTTCGGGTTAGTCCGTTCAGTCCGTTGGTCCGTTGCTGGTCCGTTGTGTGTAACGAAATGATTATGGATGGTTTTATGCAAGTATAGCATGACAAAATAATGTTATTCGAAGGATGTGATGACGAGTTGACGACTAAGAATCGAAATATATGTTTTGCAGGTAGGTATGTATTCATTCATATTTTCTTCATATTGTCCATACTTAATTTTTTTGTTTTTGGCTATATATAAAGCTACAAAACGGTAACTCACTGACTGACTGACTGACATGGTTGTTTAGTTTGAAGGAGTCTTTTGACATGGTAGTAATGTATGAAAACAATGTCAGTTGTCTAATACTGAGTGGGGAAAAACCTTGACATTTGACATGGTTTTTTGACATTTTAGTGAGACGTGTCGTTGTATGGGAGTTTTGAAAAATTTTTCGAGTGAGTAGGCGAGCCCGAAGGGCGAGCCTACGAACGAGCACGAACGAGCGAGCGAGCGAAGTTCGTAGTGATGTACCTGGGTACTAGGGATGGGAAAGATTGACATTTTTGACAGAACGAGCCCGCGAGCGCGAGCGGGCGAAGTTCGCCCGGACAAGTACGCGATCGCGAACCGCGAGCGTGCGCAGTTCCTAGGGATGTCCTCGATCACTAGGGATGGGAAAAATTGCCTTTTTTTTTTTTTCAAGGGATGTACCGATAAAAAAATTGTTTTGGCCATATCTTCGGAACGGAAGGTGGTACATCCCTAGGGGTCGGACCATAGGGTGCCAAAAAAGTTTTTTTTTTTTTAATGTCAAAACTTTAACCGCCCGTATCTCCTAGACGGCTTGAGTTAGACCCATGTTGATGGGTGTCTAAGAAAAGGTCTCGCCGAGATCTAGCCCCCCACAGTGTCAAAACTTTAACGGCCCATATCTCCCAAACGGCTGAAGCTAGACCCATGTTCATGGTACTCTAAGAAAAGGGCTCGACGAACTCTAAC
Organism: Ypsolopha sequella; assembly: GCA_934047225.1. Lineage (NCBI taxonomy): Eukaryota > Metazoa > Arthropoda > Insecta > Lepidoptera > Ypsolophidae > Ypsolopha > Ypsolopha sequella. The sequence continues at coordinate 137,783 of OW204002.1, read as the reverse complement.
TGAAAATGAAAAAAAAAAAAGTCGAAAAAAAAAATATTTTTGCCAAAACTTTGTTCGGCTATATCTCCCGAAACGTAAGCCCTAGCGAGTTGCGGTTTCGACTTTAGTGATCGGTTTGCCAAGGGCTTCCCGACCGCATAAAAAAATTTGACACTTGACGGGTTTTGACATTTTTTTGACAGGTCCAAAAAAGTGCTCCGATTCGCTTGAAACTCAGTATCAAGGGGCAAATGGGGTCGGTGATTACGAATTCATTGTTAAATTTAACACTTTTTGACAACCGACAAGGATTTTGACATTTTTTTGAAAATTACTTGCCCCTTGATACCGAGTTTCAAGCGAATCGGAGCACTTTTTTGGACCTGTCAAAAAAATTTCAAAACCTGTCAAATGTCAAATTTTTTTATGCGGTCAGGAAGCCCTCGGCAAACCGATCACTAAAGTCGAAACCGCAACTCGCTAGGACTTACGGTTCGGGAGATATAGCTGATCAAAGTTTTGGCAAAAATATAATTTTTTTTCGACTTTTTTTTTTTTTTTCATTTTCAGTTAGAGCTCGTCGAGCCCTTTTCTTAGAGTACCATGAACATGGGTCTAGCTTCAGCCGTTTGGGAGATACGGGCCGTTAAAGTTTTGACACTGTAGGGGGCTAGATCTCGGCGAGACCTTTTCTTAGACACCCATCAACATGGGTCTAACTCAAGCCGTCTAGGAGATAGGGCGGTTAAAGTTTTGACATTAAAAAAAAAAATAAAACTTTTTTGGCACCCTATGGTCCGACCCCTAGGGATGTACCACCTTTCGTTCCGAAGATATGGCCAAAACAATTTTTTTTCCAGCATATAATCGCTTCTATGAAAAGCAAATAAGGTCTTTGCTATTAGACTTATTGTGCTGGACGGAAATTAAAAAAAAAGTTGCTAGGGTATGCCATCCTCTTAATCGAAGTTTTCAGGTATTTCAATATTATTCAATAAAATACACGACATTTTTTCGACTATTTATCAAATTGTAGCACAGCATTTATTGCATAACTCTATTGAAGTAATCTAACGGACTGTTTCGGACCAACTCGGACCGGACCGGCTTTTTACCGAAATAGGGCTAGTCCGTTCGGTCCGCTGGAGTTTAGGGCTCACCATAAAAGTCCATCGGACCAGGTCCGAGTCCTATTTGAACGGACCAACTTAGGGCTTATATTTGGTCCATGTGACAGCTCTGCCCGGCGCGGCCCAAACGGAATAATTATTACGTTTAGGCCGCGTCGGTCATAACGCCGGGCAGAGTCCGTAAGTAAGTAGTGAACAGCGTGGAAGCACACCGTCCAGGCTAAAGATGTTACAAAATATCAACAATTTTATTGGTTGAAAATATTCGATAATATTGTTATTGAATGCGAACTTTGAATAAAAATAATATAAACGAATATTTTCAACCAATAAAAAATACTCTATAATTTTTCCACCCCCACACACCTATCGAAATGTTTTCAAGTAGGTTATTTTGCAAAACAACTTCATAATCTTCCCATTTAACGAAAAACAACTACAACGCGATGATGCGAATTTGTTTTTCATGCAACACAATAAAACTAACCAAATAAAATGATAAACATGCACCTGTCAAAAAAGTTAAAGTTAGACACCTACCTGCACCTTGGCTGAGCAAACAAATTCGTAATCTCATGGCTAAACGTGATAAAGCCAAACGCAAGTATAAAAAGGATCCGACGGAGGAAAACATGAAGTTTCCTTCTTTAAAAAATTGCGCAATCGCTGTACTAAGATGTGTAGGGATGCAAAGAGACGCCAAATTCATGATTCTATTGATAACTTAAGCCCAGCTCAAGTTTGGAAATTTCTGAAAACGCTTGGGATTGGCAAATCTCCTAATTCTTCTGCTAATCTTCATATTGATTTTAATGCACTTAATAAGCACTTCTCATCTACTCCTGTCTCCTTAGAAGACCACATTAAAAACACAACCCTTCACAACTTAGCCAACAAACCTATGCCCAATTGCGTTCCGTTCTCATTTAAAACTGTTACTATGAGTGACGTCAAGAAAGCTATTCTGTCCATATCTTCAAAAGCAGTAGGTGATGACCAGATTTGTTCACAGATGCTTCTTTCTATCCTCGATGAACTTGTTCCTACCGTTTCTCATATTCTTAATTACTCCCTTGTAACCAGTTCCTTTCCTACTGCGTGGAAAATGGCCCATGTTATTCCTTTACCCAAAACTTCTAACCCCTGTTCTTCTCTGAATTTAGACCCATCTCTATCCTACCTATCCTGTCCAAAGTCTTAGAAGCCATTGTTTCCAAACAACTGTCCGTGTTCTTGGCCCAAAATAACCTACTTAATCGTTTTCAATCCGGTTTCCGTCCTGGACATAGTACTGTCACTGCACTTCTCAAGGTTACTGACGACATCAGGTTTGCTACTGATAATAAAGAAGTAACTGTGCTAACCTTGTTAGACTTCAGTAGCGCTTTTAACTGTGTCAACTTTGATATACTCCTGGGGGTACTGCGCTCTCTTAAAGTATCTCCTCTAGTAATGGAATGGTTTGATTCGTATTTGCGCAGTCGTCAGCAGTGTATTCGTTCCGATGATGTTACATCAGAATGGTGCGAGCTTACTGCTGGTGTACCGCAAGGTGGCGTCCTTTCTCCTCTCCTGTTTTCAATTTTTATTAACTCCATCTCTGAAACGTTATCTTTTTCCTACCATCTCTATGCAGACGATTTGCAAATATATAGTAATTTTCCGGTAAATCAGGTGGAAACAGCCTTACTAGAGTTAAACCGTGACCTCTCCAACATATTTAATTGGGCAAAATCATATGGTCTGCTGGTCAACCCAAATAAGTCACAAATAATGTTTATTGGCAGTAGATATATGCTTAACGTGCTTAATAATATGTCGGTACCTCCCGTGTGCTATAATGGGATCCCTTAATATTCACGGAAAAAGCAAAAAATTTAGGGGTTATATTTGATAGCGACTTCTCTTGGGCTGCTCATATCAATGAGATTAGCCGTAGAGTACACGGTGCATTCCACTCCCTAAAGCAACTCCAGAATTTTCTACCCTTTAAAACTAAAATCACTCTTGCTCAATCCCTTCTTCTTCCTCTGATTGACTATGCTGATGTCTGTTTCGTTGATATCACCGAGGAACTCCTAAGCAAACTTGAACGGCTTCAAAACTTGGGTATCCGCTTCATCTATGGTTTGCGCAAATTTGATCACGTGTCCCACTTTCGCTCTGAGTTAAAATGGCTCCCTATTCGCCTTCGTCGTAATTATAATATCCTCTCTCACCTTTATAATATTATTAAGAGCCCACTGTCCCCTTCTTATTTACGTGATCGCTTTCAATATCTGTATTCTCAAGATAAGCCCCAACGTCCTTCTAAAATGTTCTTGTTAAAGACTCCTGTATAATAAAATTTCCCTTTCCCGCTTAGGTTTGCTGGAAGAAATCTCTTTTTAGAGATAAGCTCGCCTTTGTACATATCTTTTAATGTATTATATGTCTTAACTGCTTTTCTGTGTACATTAAAGAATAAAGAATAATCAACCAATAACCAATCGAACTATGTGTTAAAAATATCACTTTCTTTTGTTTAGAAAATACATCTTGGATTCGATGATGATAATATAATGATGATTTTGTAATATTTGTGCTTGATGTATATACCTTTATCATAAAAATAAAAGAAATAAGCCGACAAAGGCAATATAAATTTTGTTTAGAATAAGATATTCCAAACAGTAAATGCGTTTTATCGTAAGAGAGATAGCGCATACAATTGAATGCACATAATGAAATTAATATTTTAAATTACTCGCTGGATGCAACAAAACACCACGTTGCAGCTCCAAATTCCGACCCGAACGAGAAAGTGTTTTGGTCAATATTGCTAATTTTCTACCAGATAAGTTGATATGATATTTTTATTCGATAATGTTAATTTTGTTTATTGAATACCATGGTTAATTTTTAATATTCGTTAAATTTACTGGTTGATAGTTATATTCATAATTTCTAATCCAGGCAGTGGCTGCCTGGCGGCACTCCACCCCTTACACTTCCTCCCCTCGCGTTGACCAATACGGATGAGTTTACACCACGCCATTTCACTCTTATTATGCTAATTGACTGCCGCGGCGTTTGTAAAAAAGTATCGTTTTTATTGCGAACATTGACTGTGTTGTTGATTTTTTTGAACAAAAGAGGAATAGAAACAATCAAGCAAAAAATCGTATATGACTATAATAAAGCCAAGGTTGCGTTGATTTGTCCAATCAAATGAGTGTTTATTCAAGTCCTCTGAGAAAGACACTAAAGTGGTACAATAAACTAGGTATAGAGTTGTTACTCAATACCGCAGTAGTAAATGCGAGAGTACTTTACCAGAATAGCACCAAATAAAAAAAATCTCTGTTGTTGATTTTAGGCAACAGTTAGCAAAGCAGTTATTTCAAGGCAGTCAGGAAAATACAGAACCGATCACATCACGTCCAAAATACAGAACCGATCACATCACGTCCAAAATACAGAACCGATCACATCACGTCCAAAATACAGAACCGATCACATCACGTCCAAAATACAGAACCGATCACATCACGTCCAAAATACAGAACCGATCACATCACGTCCAAAATACAGAACCGATCACATCACGTCCAAAATACAGAACCGATCACATCACGTCCAAAAAGACAAAAGTACGAGTTGAAGAAGAAAGAAGGGTCAGTAGTGACGACAAGAAAAGATTGTTATAAAACAAATGTTCAATTACTTGGCAGAAAGGGGGCCAAAAACAAAAAAGACTTTCTTGGTTTTGCACTGTTTGTCCGGCAATTCCCATTTATGTCGACAATGTTTTGAAAAATGTCACTGCTTATGTTTATTTACATTTTCATCGATGGTATTTACGTTAGAAGTTGTTTTTGTTTAACATTTTTATTACTAATATAATCAGTGATGCGCAAGAGATGCGCGTCCTTGGTGCGCAGGGTGCGCGCCAGCCCCAACATCGTCCTGGCGATGATAGCTGGCAGGTTAGATTGCCTTTTTTTATTGCATTGCGGTGGCCTTCACGTCACACGCAACAAATAAACATTAATTTATTATTATTATAAATTGTTACTAACACAGTAGTATTAATTTTACTAACAAAATTGTATGTATTACTAACTCAGTAGTTTTAAGTTTACTAACAACTATGAGTCATGTTGCTCGAAATAAATGTTTTAAATAAAATAAAAATATGACACGAAAATGAGACATTTAAAAATTGAAATGATAAATTAAATTGAAATTTCACATTAATATTGTTTTTACTTGGTAATTATTTGGTAACAACCAGTATTTCCAAAGTAAGGCTCTTTTAAGCCTGCACCTTTGTTAAATACCCTTAAATAGCCACTTCCCAACAAACAAAAAAGAGAAATACAAGAGCCATAGAGAGTAAAGCGTTAAGTATTAAAGCAACACGAACTGGCTTTATATCCGGATATATCCCCGCTATACCTCCACTGTATGTCCTTTTGGGCAAAAATTAAGCAGCATTGGTCAATACAAGAGGGTTACAACAGCGATTTATACACACTGAGGGGCTTTAAAAGCGATACAAGAGCGATTTATACGTCATTTGGGGTCCAATAACTACCTTGAACTTCTATTTGCGAACTCTTTCATTTAAAAACTTAACCTAAAATGGTGTAAGATACAAATAAAGTGAACGATACGAGACGCAAATAAATGGGAGGTTATTTTTTCCATGGTAGAGTATTATGTGTAGTATTCCCTTGCGAAGATAATTTTACTGGTATTCTTTATATAGTTTTCTAATAATGGAAAATAAGATTGACAATAAGAGAAATGTGCAAAGAGGTTAGGTTAGATATTCTGTTTATTTTCTAAATCATCAGCTGCAAATGCTGTAATGTAGTACTACCTCATTCTTTTTAAAAATTCTTTCGTTTTTAATTTAACAAAATAACAATAACAATGGCGGAATATTTCTTAGTAATTTGTGATCCCTCTGAGCATTTTATACGTTGTTAGGACGCGTACGAGCCGTAGAAAGTGGGTGGATAAGTTTTAAAGCGATATAATACCGGTGTATGTAGCCAAATTAAATACAACAATAACAAAATAACACAATAATTTCAAAATTAGTGTTATCGTGAAGATTAAAATGTGCCCCATTATTATTCTAACTTTTGAATTATTTTCTATGAGTTAGTATATCCTAAAAATCGTTCATTTTTGGTAGAGTAAGATCCAGTGGATCAAAATTCACTTGACTTTGACACTTTAGAAACTGTGTAGATAATATCCATACAATTTCAGAGGAGTCAAGCGAATTTTGACCTTATTGACATTTTACAACCCCTTTGTTTTTTGTACCGGGTACTCAGTAAATTAATTGGAAAGCGAATTTAACAAAAAAAACATGAATTTCATTGATAGAGTGTGTACGGAACACTCAGGGCACGAGTTCTACTCGCACTAGACAGTCTTTTCATTTACTTCTTACGATATTGTGTCAAAAAATGGCAGACATGTGCTGTCCGTGGTTTTAGGTTATAAAATCAGGAAGTAATACTGATACACGGTGATGTCTCGTATAATAAATAGCTCTTTTGTCACTGGTCTAAAATGGCAAATTCTAACTGAGTTAGGAAAACATAAACTCTAATAGACTCCATTTAAGCATTATGTTACTCTACGAGAGTATTTAAACTCAACTGTACATGCTTAGTTCTTATATCGGAGTTAGTAATCTAGTAATAGTAAAAATAGGAATTAGTAACTCCTTTATATTTCCTAAGCATATCATTACTGCCTATTGGAGTTGTAAATCGCTAAAATAGCATTTACTAACTCTTTGCTGCGGCTCAAAGCTTCAAAAATTGTTGAGAGCATTAGCTAGCGCATTTCTTCAAGTAAATTTCACCGCTTTTATAACCCTCTTTTGCGTCTAAGAGGATTTATAGAAGCGAATAAAGCAGCTTGTGTGTTACTTGGGTTGGGATTCCTAAAAGCTAAAAGTAATTATATTAACAAGTCATCTCATTATAAAATTAATTTAATGCTTCATTAGAGCCTTGATTACTGACATAATATGTCATTTATAACTTAATTTACTTGAGGTTTTGCAGCGGGATTGTGAAAAACCCGCCTTTTTCTAATTAATTGAAAGAGAACACTTAAATTTAAAATTCACTCAATAGTTATAAGCTAAGTGTATACTGTAAAAGTTTAGCAATAACAAAGTACATAATCGATACAAACACACCACAAGTGGGAAAGTAAAGGTGTTATCCATAAGATAAAAGTAACCATTTGACTTATGAGCCATAAAATTTCAAAGTAAAATATTAATAATGAAATGAGCATATATCCGAAAATTCAATTTCAATAAAATACAGTTCTAATGAACAGTTCTAAAAAAAATTAACGAAACTAAGTTTTTAGGCATTACGGTAGACTCTCGTCTTCAGTGGGTTCCCCACATAGAAGCCACATAGATACTGCTTGTAACCGCGAGGTTACAGGAATGCAGAGCTGATGGGATTTGAGTATTGGTTGGAGAATTGTGGGTAAACTGACTGACCTTTGATGATGATTGTGGGTGGGCCGACAAATGCGCCGCGGGGCGTCCCTCCTTGTTGGGCTGATGGAGCTGGCGCCTTGGGCAGGAATGTGCAGGATTGTCTTGGAGTAATGTGAAGACAACACTGGTATATAACGTGAACACAACACTGGTAGGTACGCGATATTGGTTGTGTCGGCGGCGCGAGTGTGCACACGTGTGGTTCGGACGATGTCCCGCGCGGAAGAGAGCGATCGCTGGCGTGCTAGTTGGCGCCAGCGCTGTGTTGCGAAATTAGTCATCCGGCGCATGCGCGCGCGGATCACGCGTCATGCTGTGGCGTGAACATCCTGGGGGGGCCGGGGCTGCGACTCCTCTTGAGCTGAATCCAACGGCAGCCTGGCTATCTTGAACACAGGTCGTCGCAGATTTCCATGGGCTGTGTCCAGATCCACAACTCGGATCACTCCATCCTTGCCAGGTATCGTGCGGAGAATTCTCCCCAACTTCCATTGGAGCGGAGGCAGGTCATCCTCTTTGATGAGGACCAGTTCACCCACTTGAGGAGGGGAAGAAGGGGAGAGCCATTTGGAGCGGGTTTGCAGGGTATGGAGGTAGGATCTGGACCAGAGAGTTCAAAAGCGCTGAGAGAGCGCTTGAATGAGCTGAAAGCGTTTAAGAGCAGATATGGGTCTGTCGTCAAAAGACTGCTCAGGTAGAGCGGTGAGCGGACGACCAATAATGAAATGTCCGGCCGTGAGAGGTTCAAAGTCCGTAGGGTCGGATGAAATTGGGCAGAGGGGTCTTGAGTTGAGTACAGCCTCAATTCGAGCCAAAAGGGTAGAGAATTCCTCAAAAGTGAGGTGCTGTTCACCTATCACGCGATAAAGTAGTTGCTTGGTGGATTTTACGTTTATTTCGTGCAGAGCGCCGAACCAAGGCCCTTTAGGAGGGTTCAGTGACCAAGTTATGTGCTGATTCGCGAGCTTGTGAGTGATTGCATCATTGTTTGACCTGAGGAAGTTCTGAACTTCAATGAGCTGATTTCTAGCACCTACATAGTTTGTGCCGCAGTCTGAGCGAATCAGAACCGGAGTACCGCGACGTGAGATAAAACGTTGCAATGCCGCAAAGAACGCTTCCGTTGTGAGTGCAGAGACTGGTTCCAAATGAACCGCCTTTGTTGCGAGGCAAACGAAAATACAAAAATACGCCTTTATGAGTTTCGCGTTCCGCAACGTGCTGGATTTAACGAAGAAGTGGCCAGCAAAGTCCGTCGTGACGTGACTAAAAACTGGCTGAGGAGTAACTCTGTCTACTGGGAGATCAGCCATGAGCGGAGCCTTAGGCTGAGCGCGGCACCGGAAACATCTAATACATTTAAACACGCGGTGTCTAATAATACGACGAGCGGACAGAATCCAGTACTGCTGGCGTAATATGGCGTGTAATGTGTCAGCTCCAGGGTGGCAGTGTATTTTGTGATAGTGGTCTATAATGAGATCTACGAGCGGACTTGAGCTGGGTAGAATGAGTGGGTGTTGAGCGTCATACCTAATTGACGCGTGAGAGAGACGACCACCGACTCTCAAGAGGCCGTCCTTTATGAAGGGCGAGAGGCGCTGGAGCCGAACGGGACAAACTTTATCAGTCTGAATACGATTAATGTCTTCAGCAAACTCATTGTGCTGAACAGAGCGGACCCAGTGCAACAGAGCGTCCCTGCGTTCATTAGCTGTCAACGGACCAGAGCGCCGTGCATCTGGGCTGTGCCGACAATTGAATATGAACCTTTGAATACAAGCCGTCACTCCGACGAGCTTGTCAAGTGAGCTGTAGCGAGTGAGCAAGTCCAGATCGATATCTGGGACTGCTATGTGTGCTGGTACCTTTTTGGGCTTAAGGCCTGGGAGAGCATGATGGCCTAGAGCGGGTGGCATCTTGGGCCAAGTGCAGGTAGGTTCTTTGAGCCAACTGGGTGACCACCAAAGGTCATGAAGTGAGAGAGACTGGGCAGACATACCTCTGCTTGCACAGTCAGCAGGGTTGAGGTTTGTGGGCACATGCCTCCACGTGTTGCTAGTTGAAGTAGCTGTGATCTTAGCCACTCGATTGGCCTCGAAAGTCTGTAATCGGTGAGGTGGGGTATTGAGCCATGCCAACACTATTGTGCTATCTGACCAGCATGTGTGTGTTTGAATGGGTATATGAGCTGACAGTTGGGCTGACACTCGAGTCATGAGCTGAGATAAAAGAGTCGCGGCTGACAACTCCAATTTCGGGATTGAGAGACGAGTCTTTATGGGTGCGACCTTGGACTTGCCAATGATTAGGTGTACATTGACATGTCCAGTGGTATTGCGCTCATGAAGGTAGATAACGGCACCAAAGCCAGCCTCTGATGCGTCCGCGAACCCGTGAAGTGAGTAAGTAGACGTGGGCTTATACTTACAAATGTGTCGAGGTAAACGGAGGTTTGAGAGCTGAGGAAGATCCTCTGAAATGTGTTGCCACTCTGTGTGGACTTCTTCAGAGATAGGCTCATCCCATCCTATTTTCAGAAGCCAAAGCTTCTGCAGAAGAATCTTTGCGCGGAAGATGACTGGAGTAACCCAGCCATTGGGGTCATAGCGAGACGCTACTGTACTGAGAATGGAGCGCTTTGTGACTTGAGCATGAGTGGGCAGAGAAATGCGATAAGTGAACTCATCAGTTTAAGGAATCCACTGTATTCCCAGAACCTTAATGGAATTAGAGTCGGGACTGAAGTCAAAGTCCTTGGGCATGTCGCACTGGTCATCTGGGAACCGTTCAAGGAGCTGAGGTGAGTTGGAGGTCCATTTACTGAGCTGGAAGCCACCTAGAGCGAGTAACTCGATCAGATCGCTTTGGAGCGACTGAGCAGATTCCACAGAATCTGCACCTGAGAGAATGTCGTCCACAAATATTGATTTGCGGAGGATCTGAGCAGCGTGGGGGTAGCGATGACCTTCGTCATCAGCCAATTGGAGTAAAGTGCGGATGGCATGGTATGGGCTGGACCTTAATCCATATGTGACGGTATTAAGGGCATACGTGAGCAGGGGCTGGTCGGGTGAAGACCGCCAGAGAATGAGTTGAAAAAGTCTTTGCTCTGGGTGAATGAGGATATTTCTGAACATCATTCGGATGTCTGTGCTGAAAACTTGTGAGTGGATCCTGAAGGACATGATAATGTCAACAATATCTTGTTGAAGAGCTGGACCTGTATGAAGACAATCATTTAAATTGACGCCGTTTGAGCTCTTACAACTTCCGTCAAAGACGCAGCGTAACTTTTCTGATCCTGGCTTGAATATGCCATGATGTGGGATATAGAAATGGGATTTATGAGCAAAGGTATTGGGGTGACACGGCGAAATATGTCCCAATTTTATGTAATCTGACATGAACTCTACGTATTTCGAGCGGAAGAGCGGGTTTGCTAGCAGCTTCTTCTCTAAATTGAGAAACCTGCGTAGCGCAATAGCATGAGTGGAACCTAATGTCGGCGCGTTGTGCAGAAAGGGCAGTGTAACCATATATTGACCTGATGGTTCACGAGTAGTTGTGGTGCGGAAAATGTCCTCACACTGTTCCTCTAATGGGCTGGTATGCTTGTAGGTTTGGGGTTCCTCGGATTCCCAAAACCTCTCAAGACTTTTGTGAATGTCATGAGTGGAATGCTCTGAGTCCGTGTGAGAGCCGACAATGTGAACTGAATTGACCTGATTCGTGGGTGAGGTATGTAAACTTTCGAAAGGTCCTATCAATGTAAAATCAAATATCGTGCCGAAGGCTATGGGCTTGCCAGGGCCGAGCGAAACCTTGGTTCCGTCTTACACTAGACCAAGAACGTCAGATCCTAGTATTAGATCAACCGGGAGCTGGTGTGTGATATTCTCGATCAGCAAGAGGAATCGGTGGGTGACCTGTTAACTGAGCGAGATCTGGAACCTTTTCTAACGGTAGGTACCCAGTTACGTTCTTCAATATATGGGCTGTGGCCGTGATCGTAGGTGTGTCACGGTGTGTAGGTCGGCATACAATTGTGATTGATGCCTTCGAGTTTTGTGTGTGCTGATTTCCAACTCCTGCGATTTTTAGAGATGTATGTTTTAATGGTAAATTTAAAATTCTGGCCATGCGCTGAGAACAAAGAGTCAGCATACTTCCACAGTCTAACAGGGCTTGTGCTGAGTGAAATTGACCATGTACGTCTGCTATTTTAAGTGAGACGGTTGGCAACAAAATTGGTGTGTTAGTGACGTTCACTACACGTTGTGCGGGGTTACAGGAATTCTCTGTTGGAGTTGAAGTCATTGAGTGAAAATGAGCTGAGTGTGTATGTGATGAGTGTGTGTGTGATGAGTGTGCTGAGTGCTGGTCGTCCTCGCCTTCATAGTGCTCTGTTATTGTAGGTAGTCACTGTTGCCTACCTACCCGAGACCTACTTGGCGATCGCGATTGAGTGGGCGGGTTGGGACGGGACGTGTGTGCCTGTGTTGCATGTGCCGAATGGTATTGAGGCTCATGCGCTGAGCGCTGTCTGGGCTGCTCACGTAGAGATGGAGGCAGCAAATGAGCAGATGAGCGTGTCGGGGACATGGCCCCATGGCGATGCAATGAAGTGTGGTGGTCAGTCCGCCCACACTCCTTGCATGCACGTGTAGACCTGCACTCGTTCTCATAATGAGGACCCAAACAGCGTCGGCACCGGTTGCGTGAGTTCACAAAATCCCACCGACCTTGAACCGGTTGGTTATTAAACTGTGGGCAGGCGATGAGCTTATGTCCCCTATTCTTGCAGTATGGGCATGGCATACCACCAGAAGGGGAAGAAGGTTGAGCCGAATAATTTTGTTGGCGAGTGTGTGATGGGGATGATTGGGCCGAGTAAACTGGCGCTGTCGCAAAAGCCAAAAATGGTTGACGAATAGGACGGGGGGAGCAATTGTCCTGCCGAGGAGCTATGGGGCGGAACTCTTGATGAGCCTGGTAGGGCTGACGGGAACCTCGAGTGGGCTGAACCAGCTGATTGAGCTGAGCGAGCCTTTCTGACGGGCCGAGCCGTGCTGAAGAAGGAGCATCCTGTGACGCAAGGGACGAAGACTCATTCTCCTTGCAGCGTGCGTGCTCTTCCAAAAACTCAATGAGGTTCTTGAGCGTGGGCAGAGTTGCGCGAGATCCGTACTTCCGCTTGAAAAGAGTGCGGAGCTCGCCTTGTAGTTTTCGCACCACCATGGACACGAAAACATAGTCAGAATCCTTCATGGGCAGATCGAGGTTGCGGAGAGCGCTTTGCGCTGAGATAAGCGGAATTAAAAACGATGTGCGGATATCCGAGCGCATGTGGATGTGCGGAAGGTTCATGATAATGTCCACAAATCGGTCAATGAGTACGCGACGATTGTCGTAACGCTTGGTGAGAATTTCCATGGCTATGGGATAATTCTCGTTGGTAGGGTAGAGGTGTTTCACCATTTCATGTGCCTCACCCTTTAGGGCACCTAACAAATAATGCAGCTTGACAGCATCCGAGACTGTAGCCATCTCACTGATGAGGCTCCTAAAAACAGCAATAAATGAGGGCCATTCTTCCACGTTCGAGTGAAACTCCGGAATGGGTATTTTTGGTAGAACACCAACGGGTGTACCTGAGCTGAGGGGTGGCGTCTTGTCCGGAAGAGCTGATTTTTCTTTTAATTTTTCGAATGCCACTAGTATAGCATCATAGTTGCTAAGTGCCGACTGAAAATTTTTCGTGTAGGTTGCCTCAGTTTCGTCGGACAAATCCTCATCGTCAAGGATCTCATAATATACGTCCTCTAACTTAGTTTTAACGTGTTGTATGTTTGCGTAACGAGCGGTGAAGTCCGCCACAGAATATGTTTTTCTGTCGCCTGCCTCGACCGCCGAACCAATCTCCTTTAACAGAACTATCGCCTTTACGGCCTCACGAAACATCGTGGCTTGTGATTTCGAAGGCATCTTAATCTTGTTAAACTAGGTGGTTGTTTACTAAGATAAAATACGCAACGAGTTTGAGCTGAACTATAAGAGCGGACGTACAACTAAAATAATTGATGAGATAGATGAATAGAGCTGAGATACTTGCGCGGATGAAGTAACAATGACTATGTTCAAACGGAACACGGAACTCTTAAATAAACACGACAGAGAAAAAAAAAATTTTTTTTTTAAACAACCTGTATATGAGCTGATAAACCAACGTGGAACACCCTATATGTGTACCATAAACAATAAGAGCAGCGACGAGAAGAAAAAAATTTTTACTATATTTCTGCTATATGCACCCGGTTAAAAAGCAGGCAATAACACGAAAAAACTGTCCGGCAATCTATTACTGCGACACGAGATTACCGTAACATAAAATATCGAAAAGGGCTGATGAACTTGTTCACTTTTATGTTATTTGCCTTGAAATCATGTGCCGACAATACGCGTTAGTTCTTGCTTACACGATAGTACAACTCCAAAAAAAAAACAACAGCCGTGGTAAATTCTATTTATAGAATAAAATACCTACCTACTTCTTTGAGTGCGTAAACAAACAAAGAATGTATTTACCTAGCCGAAATCGGATCTAAATGAGTGGACAATCCAATGATGCAAATCAAGCTTTGGTAATACGTAACGTAATAACTTATGTACTTAACATACGTAACTGCACAAAATAAAGCAAATTTTTACTCGCACCAAAAAAAAAAATATCTCGCAAGATACGAAAACTATCTTTGACAATGGGCAGATTTACACCTCTCCGCGGGCAAAAATTAGGTAAAAATAGGTAAATTGGGTCGGGTCGGGTCGGGGGGTTTAATAAAGAAATATAGTGGACTGTAATAAACAATTGGGCTGAATGGATAACCAATTCCAGAACACAAGATAAGGTGTCAAATTAATACCCGGTACGGGTTCTATAAAATTTTGTTATTTGTTTAAACAGAATGGGTGATCCAAAAGGATATAATTATATTATCTGAGCTGAATAATAATAACAAACGGGATGAAAGTGAGTTTATTCTGTGCCGGGGGCGGGGGGGGGCGGTTCTATACAGATAAATGGAATGTTCTAGGCGGCGCGGACGCAGTAATTACCTACCCGAAATAGGTATTCTCGAGATCACAAAATGTTTTTTGCCGGACAAAGAGCCGGGGAGGGGGCCAAAATATGTAACCGGGTGAATATGGACTGTAGTAAATCGACGGGGGCTGGTTCCAACGAAGTTACGGGCCGGCGGGGGGGAGGCGGGGGGTGGTATAAACCAAAAATTTTCCGCTCGACGGACCAAAATTTTTCGTAAACGGTCTTAGAGGATGCATATACAAATAATACAACATTAGCCGCTTTATTTTTCTTGTAAGCTTTACTTGATAAATAACCTTTTACCTTGATTTTGAGGGTTCGTATCCTAAGGTTCTGTGACCCTATTACTAAGCCTCCGCCAGAGAATATAAGCCTCCGCTGTCTATCCATCTATCACAGAGGTCTACAGCTGCAACCGTTATAGGTGAATATAGCGCGTAAATATTTTCACATAATATATGTTACTTTGTCCTCTATCGCGGCAAATAATAATATGGCCCCTGTCACAGCATAAAAAGTTCAATAAATTAAAATCCAAGGGGGATCCAATTATTCGACGTTATTTGTTTCAGCTCTATCTTTATAATACAACAATTTTTTGTCACCTTGATGTTGCTATGTCATCTTTATTGTTAGTATATACCATAATGGTTTGGGGTTTCGTACCCATATTGTGTGATGGTAGTACGGAACCCTTTGTGAGCGATTCCGACTTGCACTTAGCCGGTTTAATAGCGACTTAATTATGAAAGGAGAATGACCAAAATTATATGGAAGTTAGGCTGAACTTGCGTCTCGACTAAACTGTCACCAAAAGACAGGAAATATACTAGGATTATTATAAACAGAAAACCGTTAAACTAATTGAAGGGAAAGGACATCATTCATTTTGGGCTAAATCTGAAAGTGCCGGCCAATTAAAAATAATGTTATATTTCGTTAGAATATGTAATTATATTTATTTGTTACTATGAGACCAAAGCGGTAGGGTCATTCTCTGCTTTATTATATGAGTTTGAAAAATCGATATTTTTTTCTGGGCTAAATATGAAAGGCCGAACAAACAAAAATAATGTAATGTTTCATTAGAATATGTAATTATATTTATTTGTTAATGCAAGAACAAATCTATAGGGCCATTCTCTGCTTTACTATATGATTTCGAAAAAATCTATATATTTTTTTCCTAAATATGAAAGTGCCGGTCAAACAAAAATAATGTTATGTTTCGTTAGAATATGTAATTGTATTTATTCGATACTATGAGACAAAATCTGTAGGGTCATTCTTTGCTTTATTCTGTGAGCAGCGGTATTAACAAAAATGCGGACCGGAGATTCCAATGTAAGATTAGCCTCAATATTCAAAATATCCAAATCAACTTTTCAAAGAATGTTGAAGAAAGGTCGTGAAGCATTGATGGCGGACTATGTGCCATCACGAGTTGTTTTCGACCACATGACCCGTGAAACTTGATAGTCGCAGAAATACTTTTTGGCAATCCTATCAATGAAAGGAAAGCTGTGACAACGTGCGATGGTACTCATATCTATCACCAAAAGAGCTCTAACTATTTCTACCAACGGAAATCGTATAGTAGTCACAAGTATCGTCACCTTCTCACACCAATGTTATTATGTATGCTGTGATGGTCATATAATAGAGGTTTCTGGACCTCATGCTGCAACGATTTCTGATGCAGTGATTATGAACAACACGGTAGATAACGAAGAAGGCGGTTTTCATTGGTTCTTTAGGCTGGGAAACGTATTTATTTTAGACCGTGGATTGAGGGGACTTGGTGAGGCCCCTTGAAGACTACGGCTACGTAGTACATATGCCGGAGACAAAGAACCGAAGGAAACTGCAGCTTAGCACTGACCAAGCCAATAAGTCTCGGCTTGTGACCATTTATCGTTGGGTGGTCAAAGTCATAAGTTGTCCACAGTAACCGATTACTAAGACATATGATGGACTACTTTAGAATTGCTGCAGCTCTTATAAATGACTTCCATGTCCTGATTGACAATAATGTGCATGCTAATGAGTTTTTAAGAATTATTAATGAAAGAATAACTCTGCCTAATATATTAGCAGATCTTGTCATCACTAATAACTACAGCAGAAGGAGAGCACATTTCTAGTCGATGACAGCCAATACGCAAGAATTCGACCAGTTCCCCAGATTTACGCAAGAGCAACTGACATTGTTTACCTTGGGCAGCTATCAAATAAAGCAGGCTCGAAGCTGTTATGGGGAGCATATTCAATCTGATGGTGCGTTTATCATAGAGCTTGGTGGGGACGTGCCAACCCAAGAGGTTCGGGAACTTAATGGAAGAGACCTTTGGCTTATAAGAGGTTGCATACAGTCAAGACACGTTCAAGCCAAAAAACTTACTACGTGTACATCACTGAGCCTACTTTACTTGGAAGAGAAGCAATTCCTCATTACTACTGTAACTGCAATATTGGAAGACGTACATTAGGATGATGTGCACACGTTATGACCATCATATGGTACATAGGTTTTGCGCGGCATGATCCCACCATAGTTCCACCGGCAGATGGTCTAGAAAATATGATAGTCAGACAGAACGAATATTAACCTTTTTACTGTTTTTTTTTTGTCAAATAAATGTTTTATTTCATGTAATCGTTTTTTATTCAGAGTTAAACCAATTAAATAATTATCTACTACGTAAGATAAGTGGAATTCAGGTTATTTTATCGAAAAAGTATGAATATGACCATTTACAGCTGGTGAAAGAGTACAGGGAATAACCCTAGTGCATTGATCTCATAGTAAAATAGGTTCAAAACATCTTTTCTGCACAATAAATCATCAGTAATGTGATATTTTTTCGAAAATTATTACAAAAAAAAAAAATTTTCGAAATCATCTAACTAAGCAGAGAATGACCCTACACCTTAGGTCCCATAGCAACAAATGAATATAATATCACATTTTATCGAAATATAAGATTTATATTTTTTGGCCGGCACTTTCAGATTTAGCCCAAAAATGTATGAACGCTGAATGATGTCCTTTGAATAGTCTTATTTTAAATATAGATAGGTTATGAAAACAAAGGCAAAAACAATAAAAACATTCCTTCGTCATATTACTTAGCTTTGTTACCTACTTTCACAAAAAGGAAGTAAAAGAGTCCTAAGAATAAAATTTTTATAAATAAAATATTTTTCCTGCCGATTACGAAAACGCAAAAAACGGGTAAGGTACAGAGAAAACAGAAAAAAGTGCTGTTGACATTTGGTTGCCATAGATTAAATATCTGACATTAGCGATGCGAGAGATTTGAGTCGATTGTTTCGATTACTCTAATATCTCAATGATTCGATGAATGAATTGATGAATTCTAAGTCGATGAACAATCGACTAAATTATCACGCATTGCATTGTAAAAGACAAAAGGAATGAAAGATTCCTGTACCTACACAAACGTAAGTTTTGGTCAAAACGGTCAAAAACAAAAGAAGTGACGTGATAAACACGATGGTGATTTTCTATTCCTTTGATTAACCAAATCGATTGATGGTATTTCGGTAACATAACAATTGCTTGATTTTTTTACGATCATGTGTATTCTTACTATAATATTACATTATTATGCAAGCCAGCCAACGAGTACGAGCATCATACGTCATTTTTCAGTACATTTGCGATTACTCTGCCACTCGGATTCAATTCCATACCAAGTACATTTTCATTCGATAACGAGTAAGCATCGCTCGAATGATTCAATGCTAGAAATACTTCGTATCGAAACATAAGTATCGAGTCTTTATTCGTATTCAACCTCCCTGTAAGTTGTCAGTTGCTTTGTGGTCGGATAGAAGTACAAAATAATCAACTGTATTACCAATTAAATTTTATTTTCAAACCCCCATTCCTATAGTGCTACAAAAAAAAAAATTATTGATTTATAATTTAGACCAATATTGTTCGTACATGAATGGTGAAGCATCTACAGCCTGGTTTTGGTCATTCTCCTTTGATATTTCTCTTCTTAAATAGACTTTGTTTGTTTGATGTTTTAGAGTTCCTTACCCAAAGCACAGATTATTATAACAAAGGCTCTATCGTTAGAACGGTTATACATACAAGTACCTACAAGTTGAAAATTTAGGCAGACTACTTTAAAGTAAAATAACAAATAATAAAAATTAGGGTTCCTTCCTAAAAAGGAACCGAATTGTTTGTCAGGCGCTACCGTTTTATCGCTTCGTTTTTAGTCGCCTTGATGGTGCTATGGCATCTATGTTGTTGCAATTTACTTTTAGGGTTCCGTATCCCCACAAAAAACTTTATGCGCGAGTCGGATTTGCACTTTACCGTTTTTTTAGTAACTTAATTACGAGATGTTGATATTCTCTTCTTAAATAGACTAATTTTGAATGTTTCGAACATTATAAACCACCCTTTTTAGGGTTTCTTACCCAAGGAACAGATTATTATAACAAAGGCTCTATCTTTAGAACGGTTATACATAGAAGTACAAGTTTAAACTTTGGGCAGTCTGTAGTAAATACTTTAAAGTAAAATAATGAAAATTAGGGTTCCGTACTAAAAAGGTACCGAATTGTTTGTCAGGCGCTACCGTTTTATCGCTTTGTTTTTTGTCGCCTTAATGTTGCTATGGCATCTATATTGTTGTTTTTTACTTTTACCCTTACGGAACCCTTTTTGCGCGAGTCCGATTCGCACTTTACCAGTTTTATTTTTTATTTTTCGCACTTTAACGGTTTTATTTTTTATTTTTACTACTTGCTCTATTTTCGGAGATAAGGGTATACATTTTTTTACACTTTTTACCATCTAGCGTCACGAGGTAGAATTTTTCGTGGTAGATGTCTTTAATACAAAGCAGCATACCACCAACGTCATCTAGTGTCATACAAATTTATAGATGCAGCTGGAAACAAACATTTTGTATAGACTTTGTATGGAAATATTAAATTACCAACCGCAAATAAAAATTTTATATTTTTGTTGCAATGTACACTTAACACTAACCGCATGCAAAATTTCAAGTTTGTAGGCCTGCTAGAACACCTTCAGACTTTTGATGATCAGTCAGTCAGTGACAAAATAAGGGGAAATTTGACTTGAGATATTTCTTAATTAAAATATAGGTACAAATTTGTAATTTAGGGGTAGAAGTAGGTTCAGTAAGTACTCTTGGTAAGTGAAATTTCAGACTTCTAGCTTTACCCACAACGAAGATACAGGGGGGTTGAAAGTGCCGTGAGTTGCTTCGAGAAAAGGATGGTACGGCCGTTCCGCGTTCTTTTTGCGAGACTCGGCGGTGGCACTGCCGTGCCCCCAGATTTGAAAAGTTGTAAAATACGGCCTTTAACACCGTAAAATATCATGGTCAACCAAGTCAAAGGCGGAGCTTAGATCCAAAAATATACCACCAACTTTTTACCAACGTCCCAAAAAACCATAAAAACGACACCCATATTGATATTTACACATTTCAACATTTCAACCCCATCGCACCCCAACAAGGGATGATGGTATTTCACGTCCACTACATTGGATTGAGAAATCTTTGCTGTTTTCGCAATCAGCGACCCGATAAACTATACAAACGATACCCATGTTGGTTTTCAGACTTTGTCACCCCATTTCCCCCTTTTAGGGGTTGAATTCTGGAAAAGCCTTTTTCACGTCCACCACGTTGGATTTTAAAATCGTTGTTGTTTTCGTAATCAGTGACCCGATAAACCATTCAAACGATACCCATGTTGATTTTCAGAATTTTTCACCCCATTTCCCCCTTTTAGGGGTTGAATTCTGAAAAAACCTGAAACTCATGTTAACTCATTTATGGATAGGAGTACTCCTGTGAAGTCTCGAATTAAATAGTCTAACTAATCTTGTTTCCCCACACAAATTTTGGACACCCGTTTCACCCCTTTAGGGGGTGTGTTTTGTAAAATCCTTTCTTAGTGGATGCCTACACTATATAAGGTATCCGTATCTATATGCAAAATTTCAAGTCTATAGTACCAGCGGTTTGGGCTGTGCGTTGATATATCAGTCAGTCAGTCAGTCAGTCAGTCAGTCAGGACTTTGAATTTTATGTATACATATAACGTCATCTATAAGGGTATTTGTTGCATCTGTCGTTCCTACTCCTTTTAACAAGACCACACATTATTAGGCCATGTATCAATACATTTTTTTTAGGATCAGATGGGGTCTTATTAAGTTTGTTGGTTATAAAAAAAAAACTAATTATTTGCACCACATGATGAAACTTTATGGGGGGGTTAACTGCCCCTCCCCTCCTCCCCAGCCCCTGCGAAGATCTCTAATTGCTAACTATTTACCGGCATGTTAAATACAAGACTCAAAACAATTTTCTTAGTAGCAGGTGTCTAATTATGTTAGTGAATAAAAAACTAATCATTTGCGCCATGTGAAACTTTATGAGGGGGCTAAATCCCTTCCTCCCTCCAATCCCCTACGTAGATTTCTCTTTACTAAATATCAGGTCAAAGTGTCGATAAGGGGGCACGATACCGGACTTTTCTAAGTCTTTTTCCCATAGTGCCTCCTTATCTACACCCCAATAGGTATACCTATATTATATTTTATTTACTATGTTTACTGCAACACCTACATCATTTTCGACAATAGCAATAATTATTATTTCAAATACTCGAAATAGGAATTAGTTGTTGAAACCGCATGTACCTAATTGTTTACTCGAGGTTTTCGAGTCAAAAAAGTATATGGAGTGATTTATGTACTTAAGTAAATGATCATTATGTAAGTAATAATATACCTACTCATTATATTCATGCAACGACTTACATTTATCAATATGAACGTACATCCAGCAGGCCGCGGCTGCGACTCCCGCTCAGCCGATCCATGAGGTGGCGAGCGGGCAGGTCCGTGATGGCACCGACCAGCCTACGTCACGTCACATTCCTCACCGCTCACTGCATCCCTTCACTGCACCACTTCGTTCACTAAAGCATCTCCCAGATTTGTTTATCTGGTGTCAACGCATCTACGACGACAGCACGTGTACAGTACACCCGTTACAAGTTGAGCAACCGTGTAGGTATATCATTCATTACGTCGTCGTTGAAGTAGAGTCATGGTCGGCGTGTGACGTCACGGAGCGGAGCGCGCGGTGCGGGCCGCGGCGCGCGACTGCGGTGCGCGGCGGCGGGTCAGGGAGGGGGCCGCGGGGTGGAGGGAAGCGTACAAGGCTATATTATTAAAGCTTGACTTTTGAACGAAACCTTAGTGCTATCTAAGTTTTCTCCATTTACAAAGATAAAAACCATTTATGTTGATTAAACACTGCGAATATTATATCGCCTGGAAAATTGTTCTTAAATTTATCTGCTTTTCCACATTACAAATTATTAGTTTCTTACCAAAATTTAATTTAAATAATTAAGTTTCAAGTTCTGAGAATATTTATTATTAACTTGGCAAGCTTACATATTATAGCTTATCAAATTGAAATGCAAACACTTGTGTAATAACAAAAATCTGCATTATGCTGTCATATATAAAATGTATATATAAAATTTCAATATTTTAAGAGACCCTTTTTTCATTCCTTTATTTGAAAACATTGAAAAGAGTAACTTTATATATAGATTTAACTCTACCTATCTATTAGTACGTAACTTCATCTTGAATATTGTTTTATAAGTATTACAAATATAAGGTTTTGCAAATATAAAGTATGACAAATATAAAGTATTACAAATATAAAGACCACACAAAACTTGAGCAACTTCTCACTTATGTTTTTCTGGGATTTAAGACGATACCACAAAAAAAAATGGGGTTTTTCCGAATCCATTTAGTCCACTAGTTATAACGTCATCTACATATTTCATTTTTGGGTAAATGTTTATTGAGATTCTAACTGAAGAAAAACGCGGTTGGATGAAATTTTGGTTGGATGACCTCTAATTTGTTTTATTTTTTCCTAATTTAATTGGGAAATTGCATTCAAAACGTGAATATTATGTATTTTTAAAGTCTCCTTGAAAATCTTTGTGCTAAATTGCTAAAGTACATTTTATATTAATAAAAAACCGACTTTTTGTTACTTTTCCACGAATGCGTCCCACACGCACTGAAGGTTTTTTCGCATATGGAATAACAGGGACGCTAAAACTTTTGCGTATCGCCTGGATTTAAGATATGTTTTATATTTATGTGTATATCGCAGCCGTATGGTATAACACGCCGTATTAAAAGTAAGCGTGTTGGATTGAAAAACATAGCTGTTTTGTAATGCGGCTACCTCACGTTCAGCCGGATTCTCATTGCGTTACGTTCGACAATCCGGCTTCCCACGTTTAGACGTAGTCTTTCAACTAAAAGTCAAAAATGGGTGCGACGACAAGCGAGGCGAGGGGGAGCGTGTTATGTAGGTTTACTTATGGGTGCGACGACAAGCGAAGCGAGGGGGAGCGTGTTATGTAGGTTTACTTGTAAGATAAAATGGGTGCGACGACAAGCGAAGCGAGGGGGAGCGTGTTATGTAGGTTTACTTATGGGTGCGACGACAAGCGAAGCGAGGGGGAGCGTGTTATGTAGGTTTACTTATGGGTGCGACGACAAGCGAAGCGAGGAGGAGCGTGTTATGTAGGTTTACTTGTAAGTTAAAATGGGTGCGACGGCAAGCGAAGCGAGGGGGAGCGTGTTATGTAGGTTTACTTGTAAGATAAAATGGGTGCGACGACAAGCGAAGCGAGGGGGAGCGTGTTATGTAGGTTTACTTATGGGTGCGACGACAAGCGAAGCGAGGGGGAGCGTGTTATGTAGGTTTACTTGTAAGATAAAATGGGTGCGACGACAAGCGAAGCGAGGGGGAGCGTGTTATGTAGGTTTACTTGTAAGATAAAATGAGTGCGACGACAAGCGAAGCGAGGGGGAGCGTGTTATGTAGGTTTACTTGTAAGATAAAATGGGTGCGACGACAAGCGAAGCGAGGGGGAGCGTGTTATGTAGGTTTACTTGTAAGATAAAATGGGTGCGACGACAAGCGAAGCGAGGAGGAGCGTGTTATGTAGGTTTACTTGTAAGATAAAATGAGTGCGACGACAAGCGAAGCGAGGGGGAGCGTGTTATGTAGGTTTACTTGTAAGATAAAATGGGTGCGACGACAAGCGAAGCGAGGAGGAGCGTGTTATGTAGGTTTACTTGTAAGATAAAATAAGGAGCCGAGCAAAGTGGAGCGGAGCGAGGCGACGTCCCTAGTTTTGAACAAAATTGATAATTCAACGTTTAATTTAACGTTTTTTTACAAAACCGTTGTGCCCGTTTGTATGTGAACGCCACGTTACTAAGTCGTTTTGGCGAACAAGTGAAATCCAGCTGAATGTGAGGTAGACGCATTACAAAACAGTGACGTTTTTCAATCCGGCGCGCCTACTTGTAATACGGCGTGTTATACGATATGGCCGCAGTACTTAAATAAGTCCTACAACACATTAAAATACTTATTAAACATTTTTAATAATTAAACACAGGATAATCAAACGAAACATACAAACGTAAGTTAACTTACTATAAACAAATGTTAAAAATGTAATGTTTCATTAACTCATCGTACTGTAGTAGATACTTCCACTTGAACCATTTCTGTTAAATATAACGTTACTGAATTATTGAATCAAAAGAGCGAGCGAGCAGAGTGCGCGTGCGTGGTAGTGACGGGCGCGGGGTATCGACAGCGGGCGGCGGGGCGGGGGCGGGGCGCGGTGCGCGCTGCGTGACGTCACAGCTCTGCGCCGCACCACACTCCGACCCTCACACACTCTCTTTAGTTGTTTATTTTGTAACAAAAAGGGGAAATATAATTACTTTGTGAATAAAATCAACGAATAAAACAATTTTGGAATATAGGACATCGGGACATATTATAATGCATCTTCACGACATGAATCTCTGAGGAAATCTCAGAGCTGTTTCTAGATTTGAACCAGCGACCTCCGGGTTAGTGGTCGAGAAGTATCGCGTCCTCACGCAGCGCGGCCGACTCGCAGCTACTAGACGTCGCACAGTGGGCTGAAATCGAATTTTCGTGGAATTAGTGATGAGTAAAAAAACATTACTTTTCAGTTTTTTTTTTTGGTGATTTTATAGGTTATTGTATTTTATAAAATTTCTATAAACTAACTACACAAAATAAAAATTATTAAAGGATTATATTAGCGTATTCTACTAATTACGGCGATGCTTTATTCCCTGTGATTTTTCTTTCTAATAAAATTAACAAATGTATTTTTCTCCATAAAAAAGTAAACAAAGGCGTTTATTAGCGAAAATATAAGTAGAAAGAAAAATCAGAAGGAATAAATTATCGCCGTAATTAGTAGAATACGCTAATATCAACAAACAATCTGAAAAATAAAGTTTTTTTTTACTCATCACTAATTCCACAAAAATTCTATTTGATCGGTTCCCAACCTCGGAGCCGGCTTGTTCCCGAAGTCGTTTAAGAGCGGTATCACAGCTGCGAATTATGGTTCAGCTATTGACATATTTAATTATTTTGAAGTTTCACGAAAACAGGGGACCAGTGAGTGGGAAGTTGGGAACCCGCCCCTAGTTTGCAGTAAGATGGTTATAGACGTTATATGATCATATCTCTAGTCATATGATAGGCAGATGCTTATAAAACCCGGTCAAGTGTGAGTCAGACTCAAGTACCTAGGGTTCCGTAATTCGACAGTTTTTGAAAACAGAAAATTTTATTTTGTCATTTTGTTTTCGTGAATTTCTCAACCGCTATATTTTTCCTGTAATCTTTACGTAAACACATATTACCATAATTTTTTCCATATTTTCGGTCCACCAGTTTTGAGGATAAGGGGGGGGGACATACATTTCGTTGTGGTTTTTCGAGGATTTCTCGAAATAGATTTTTATAATTCAAAATTCAAATAGTTTATCTTGCAAAATAGGTATACATAATGCACTTTTTACAAGTCAAATTGAATCTAGTAAATATATATGTAATAAAATAATAAATGTATATGAACTAAATTAAAGGTTTATTTAATTTATGTAGCAATATAATATATATATAAAATTAAAATGATAGGTTAAAAATTTATATTATACAAGGTGAAATCCAATCAGCCGCCCGAACCCATAACGGAGACCCGTCCAGGGACCAGGAACAAGGTTCAATGATCACCAACCGAGCCCCCAGCACGAATCCAGGCGGCCGACCAAACATTCTAAATACTACATACTAATAGGTTACATATATAAATACATGCCTACCTCCGCCCATTCGATTAGTCTTGCTAAGAAGAAGGGCAAGAAACTTAGCAAGATCATGTCTTTTTTTTTCAACATAAACCTTATATTATACAAATGACTTATTATATATATTAATCTACTTTAACCAAGGGGTAATAAAATACAAGACAGCAGGAATTCAGATTAATGAAAAAAAGAAAAACATATATATCTTTGTCTACCTGTCTCATATAGTCTATTTCTTTTTACAGTCTGTAATTAATTAATGTTTACACCTTAGAGGAATCATAAGTTAAGAAATTATACTACTTAATTAAATTATAACCTACTATCATTATCACTGTAACACCATGCTTCACCATCATCCAAATATTAATTTATTTTATAATATGCCTTTTTCAATAGACACTGCTTAATATACAGTTTAAACTTATTCTCTGACAAAGTAAGGACCTCCTTTGGAAGTTTATTGTAAAATCTTATATCATGTCCTACGAAAGACGAGTACCTTGGCGAGTCTGATTTTTGGAAAAGCCAATTTATGCTTATTTCTGGTTTCCTTACAATGTTGCTCACCAAGCCTTGGGAAAAACTCAACATTTTTTCTGACATATCTAAGGACTTGGCAAATATATTCACAAGGAACCGTTAATATATTAAATTCTTTGAACTTTTCTCTTAATGAATCCCGGTGCTTCATATTATAAATAGCCCGAATTGCTCTCTTCTGCAAAACAAAGACTGCGTCTGTATCCGAGGCTCTACCCCATAACAGCATGCCGTATGACATAATGCTGTGAAAGTAACTAAAATAAACTAGTCTAGCAGTAATTTGCCTTGTGCGTCTAACAGCGTATACAGCCGAACTAAGTCTACCACATAGGGCTTCTATGTGGGGACCCCACTGAAGGCGAGAGTCTATCGTAATGCCTAAAAACTTAGTTTCGATAACCAACTCCAGCTTAGACCCCTGCAAAAGCAAATAAACATCCACTTGAATTACATTTGGTAACGTGAATTTTATACATTTTGTCTTTTTATAATTTAAAACTAAATTATTTGCAGTAAACCAATCAAGCACCAGTGATAAAGTTGTATTCGCGTCGTAAAAGATATCTTTACGTCTATTCACTTTCAAAATAAGTGACGTGTCGTCTGCGAATAGTACTATCTTAGCTAAGTCTTTAACTAAATAAGGAAGGTCATTTATGTAAATTTAAAATAGCAAGGGCCCCAATATGAAACCCTGCGGAACACCCATTTTAACTAATGCTCCACATGATTTTACCCCATTAATGTCTACCTTTTGAATAAGATTACTCAAATATGACTTCATTAACGCCAAAGATTTGCTCCTAACTCCGTAGTGATCCAATTTACATAAGAGTGTTTCATGATTAACGCAATCGAAGGCTTTTGAGAGGTCACAAAATACACCAAACGCATCCTGTTTTTCTTCCCACGCATCAAGAATGTGCTTAACTAAAGCAACACCTGCCTGTTGCCTGTTGACCTCCCCCTGTTGACCTCCCCCTAGTGAATCCATATTGTTCACGGCGAAGCAACTTATTTAAATTAAAATAAAATAACAATTGATTAAAACTATTTTTTCAAAAAAATTACTTAAGAGGATATACCGTGGCGAAATCAGTGTTTGATGGGCGTGGTTTCGCGCTCGCCGCGAGCAGAGAATATAAAGTATTACAGCGAGTCAGCGCGACAAACCGCAGCTGCAGGAGTATTGCCGTTGCAATATTCCACAATTTCCACATAACATACTAAATAACTAATCAATTCAAAAATAAATATTATATTATTAAATACAAATAAATTTAATTATCATACAGATACAGTTATCGAGTTTTCACTGTATTTTGAAATTTTAGAACAGAAGCAGTGGAGTCGCTATTATGGTTTTATTTTCAAAAATATTGACCACAAAAAAATAAGTTTTCGTGATGATAAGCTAATCGTTGGTATAGGAGCCCAGAGAATTTTTTACACGTCATTTTCAGGATAAATTGTAAAAAGAAAAGGACAATGGTTCTTTTAAAATATTTTAATCAGAAGAATTCAAAATCAACCACGTGGTTTACAATCTCCTCATTATTTTCTACTACTACGGCCTTTGGTCGCGAGTTTGTCTCTGGATAATTATTTCTTGGAGGGGCTTTCGGACACATGTTTTCTTTATCCTGTTCTTTCACATATTCTGGATCACGAATTTGTAAATTTAGTCTGTGTCTGGGATCAACCACTTCTGGTAAAAGACAATCATTGAAAAACGAAAGCAAATGTGGCTCCATTCTTTCATGCCAAAATAATAATTGGTCATGCTTTAGTATAATTTCGGTTTTTATCTGATTATTTCCGTACCATACGGCCAATGCACATTTTCCTTTTTGACAAATATATAATTGGCCTTGAGCTTGAATAAACCAATCAGATTTTTGGTTTACTTCTATATGTCCAGTTTTCTTATTTTTACGCCAAGAATGCATCTTTATGAATTCATTTGAATACATTCTGTAACAAAAGTGAATATTGTAAACAAAAAGCTAAAAATATATTTACTTTTAAATATTTTGTCTTTATTTATTCATAAACTCACGAAACTCACAATCTTCGATGCCTATTTCGTATGGATGTTCTTGTTCATCATCATGAGTATGATCTTCTTAATGTCTGCGCTTCTTAGTCACATCCTTAGGTCTAGAATAAAAAGACAATATTATACGAATGTGACAGTGGAATACACGTAAGCAGACACAACCGGTATTTGCCGTATGGGCAGAGTTTGCTGGGTAGCTGGGATGCAGAGTTTATTCAAACAAAAGATTATCACATTTCACACAATTCACAGTTACATTTTCAACATTGTTGATAAAAGACTAAAAAATGACATATACATATATATATTGAAAAGAGGCAAATTTGGGATAGTACCCCCTTAATAGAAATATATTAGTACTTAGTATTAAAATTATTTATAAACAGAATATTTTACTTTTTTACTTTGATATTATATTACTTTGACATTTTGATACATGTGATGCTAGATTATTATTGTTTAGATTAAATTTTTTGACATCTGTATTGAATTTATTTACTTTTTAAATTATTTATCCTCTTTTACTTTTTATTGTTTTAGATTGCAATTGTTTGTGTTAACTACATTGAGAAGTGTAACTGGCGGTTATAAATAAATATAGGCTCGTCTCTTACAAGAGTATACGAACAAAGGTACCTTCATTTTTTTTTCCAGAATAGCTCTTGTTATTGTTATTAATCTCACGAAATTTCAGTTACCGGAAATCGATAGTTTCCTCAAAAAAAATGTTCAAGTTTCGTAAAATAACCTCAAAAATTGTCTTAAGGTGCAATTTTAATTGATTTTATGACTTGATATTTTTTTTTTTGGTTGTGTTCCGAAACTGCTGTGAGTTATGCATTAAAATTGACGTAATTTAATTTTTTTGTTGTTATAGTATAAAACCAATGCAGGCATTTTTTTTTCTTTGTGATTTCATTCAAAGTTTATAAAGTTTATGCATGTCTTTTATTTAGCTTACCTAATAGGTTGCCTTTTTGTTGTATTTATGCTGATTAGTGATTTAATAGAAAAAATAGGTTGAATCTGTTGCAAAACCGAATCAGAGCACCTGACTCTATGCAAAAAATAGGTTGAATCTGTTCCAAAACAGAATCAGAGCACCCTGAATCTATACAGTCTTGTGGGTACTACCCCTAGAGTGTATATAAAAAGCCGTAGGCGTGGAGGAAGGGCAGCCCTCGCCTGCCGTGACAAAGCATAGGCACCCGTGCGAGCCGTAGAGGCTGAGGCTGGTCGCCGAAGGCGACCAACAAGCCGAAGCTCCGAAGGTGAGCATGGGTGACTGTGCTTTATTACGGAAGGGCGAAGGGGCTGCACTTTCCGCAACGCCCAAGCAATTGCAAAAGTAATTTTGGGTCTTTAAAGTTAAAGAGACAAAAAAGTGAGGTTTTGTTTTGATTTTTTTTTTTAACTATTTTCATTTCCCCCCTCCCTCCCACTATACGTACACTTAATATTCGAGTTATTTTATTCTACCTAAAATAACCTAGAAATTTTTAATTTTGACAAAAAAAAAATTAAAAAAAAACTATTGATTTCCGGTACCCCCCCCCCTCCCCCTCTAAACATATACATAGGTACATATACTTATATAAGAGTCCTTCCTAAACATATCTTATGTCTCATGTCTTATACCATCACCGGGTCCCTGAAAAACATAACCCTCCCTCGGGCGGGCGGTCGGATAAATGACGAATTCAAGTAAACAAATAAACTTTTTGTTTGAAACAAATTTTTGGTTACAAAATGCTCACCTTTCTTGATTTTGCTCGAAGTCGGTAGATGCATAACATGCCATACGAGCTATTTTTGTCTGGAGATAGTAGTAGTAACTCCTGTCCTATAATTTTACAAGAATAATCTGTCCCTGAGTCTGATATTAATACATCATCAACTGATAAAGATCGATTAGACCTATAAAAATATAAAGAAAATATGACAATGATAATGGTGAAAAAATAGATTTGGTATAATGAAATATATATGATGCTTCATTTAAAAAAATTTAAATATTGGACATATTTCAATTTTTTATACTAGGTACGTAATATATATTTGTAGCTATTTTATCCAAATTTGTTTTGAGAAGAAAGAAAAAATAACAAATTACTACACTTAAATATTTCTAACATCATATTTTACTTAAAATTGTAATATTCATAACATTTTGAAACCCTTACCCTCTTTTTGGAATCGACTGGGTGTTTAAAATTCTCTGCTCGTTTAAATTAAATATCATCAATGACGACTCCATGACTTTGCTTTGTTCTGTTGCTCCCGAACCACTTGCACTGTCATTGAACGTCTGTGCTGATGGGTTTATATCATCTATCTTATTTTCATGGTTATGTAAACATCTTTTAGCCCTGAAAAATATCACATAATATATAAGTAAAGCGTTTTACAGATACTACACTAGATTCCAGAAAAGTCCGTCCTTGCAAGTTGACATGTAACAAATAAAAATCATATGTAGGTACTTACATGATTTTTGCGACCATGTCGTGACCTCTAGCTTGCATGTACTTCTTATATTTTTTTTACGTATGATTGTTCTGTTTTTATTTATTCCCCATTTTGGGGTATTGTTTTACGACTACGATTTATATCAGTAAACAACAATCAGTTTTAACCCTAAAACGAATCTTAACGAGATAAAAACTATAATGCAATAATGAATATTAACTTAGCAATAGAATATGATTGATAACAAACTTAAAATTTGTGGAAACGGGGAAAAACAAAGAGGATCAAACGCAGCACAGGTCCTTCTCACGGTAGAGCTCAGCGAGCACTGAAGAAAGTGAACGAGTGTGACAGCGCTATAGCCCGAACGTACAGAGCAGCAGTAGCACACGCGATAACAATAGTGCGCGCAAATCTCGACCTTACCGTCACTTGACGCGCAATTCATGTAAAAAATCGTAAAAAAATAACTAGAGTACCCAACTGAAAAATGATAACAGATAATTTAAAATAAAACGTTTCACATTCAGAGAAAAATCGTGGTTAGGATACGTTGAACCATTGAGGAGTAAAATTAAAAAAAAGGAAATATAAGACGTTACTTTGGAATTATTTTCTATCGAGAAAATTTTATCCAATTGCGTTTTCCATAACACATAATTTGAAGAATATGCCCAAGATTCATATAGTCTGAAACCAGATCTTTATATATTGTAGTTGTGTCATAAAATGAAATGAAAAACCCACTCCGATGTCGGTATATCCCCTTAATACCGGTAAAACTGAAACAGTTCTATAGTTTGAAGGGTCCCCGTTGTCACCTGATTTTAAAAGGGGGATCAATTTACTAAACTTCATTAAGTCTTCCTGATACCATACCATCATCCACACAATTATTAGAAATCAATGCCTAATAAGGAGCTATTAAATCAATAGCAGAACTCATAACTTTCACAGATAGGTACCATAAGTCCTCGGTTTTATTCAAGTTAAGCGATTGCAATGCTTTAATTACAATTAATGAATTAATATGTTTAAAAGCAAATACAGAAAGACACTGAGGTACGTGATCTATCAAAAGATCCTGCGCAAGCCCAGGGCTTGAATTTAAATCTTTAGTTGTTAAAGAAGGAATTTCAAGAATTGTTCAAAGGCATTCGCAATTTCTTTATCTCCTGTAACGACTTCATTGTTAATACTTAACTTAAGCTCGTTATCACGTTTCTTACTTTTCCCAGTTTCAGTATTTATGATGTTCCATACTGTTTTTGCTTTGTTATCGGACCTTTTAAGTTTGTTATTCAAGTAGATACTTTTTGCTTTTAAACACACCAATTTGAAGTTGCGTGAGTAATTTTTCAAGAATTCAGCAAATTTAACACGCTTCTGCAGCGCATCAGGGATGTTCGCGGAGGCGCAAGTAGATTGTTTATATGCAACGATGCGCAAAAGATGCGCTTTGGTGCAGGGTGCGGGGTAGCACCAATAGCATTCTGAATATGATCGCAAGCAGACTGGACTGTACGTACTTGAGTCATTGCTGCGAAACATTGGGGGGAGTGGTGAGGAAATAACGAACACACCACTTTCCCTAAATTTGTCTTTTTTGTATCTTTATTTTAACTTTTTTTTTTTTTAATTAGTTGTACTAACAAAGTTCGAGCCTTTGGTGCTTTAGTAAATAATTATTCTATTCTATTCTATTTTTATTGTAGGACTTTATGTCGTATAATTCGTATACATGATTTCTGCTTTTGTAAATATTTTCCATTTGTATTCAACTTTTTTTAAATCGCTATATTTTATTTTTGTAAAAAGCCAGTTATGACTTATGTTACCTATAATTGTTTTTCGGTCCACCAGTTTCGGAGATAATAGAGGAGACATAAATATGTTTGTGTGTTTTTTAAGATTCTTCAAAATTAATGCCAGTAAATATAGTTGAAGTATATATTTTTACAATAAACTCTTTAATATCTACAATTTGACACCCATATTATTTTTTGGATAATTTTATTTCTTTTTCTCACTCTTGTATTGGAAATATGTTGAAAAATTTCAAGATTTTCATATTTTTTTACATTTTGTTATGTGGGCAAATTAATTATATTTTTGTGCCAAATTTCAACTCTTTATGTTTAACGGTGCTAAAGTTATGAGGCTATGACATACGGACGGACGGACGGACAGACGGAGTCTCACCATAAAGTTATGAGGCTATGACATACGGACGGACGGACGGACAGACGGAGTCTCACCATAAAGTTATGAGGCTATGACATACGGACGGACGGACGGACGGACGGACAGACGGAGTCTCACCATAAAGTTATGAGGCTATGACATACGGACGGACGGACGGACAGACGGAGTCTCACCATAAAGTTATGAGGCTATGACATACGGACGGACGGACGGACGGACGGACAGACGGAGTCTCACCATAAAGTTATGAGGCTATGACATACGGACGGACGGACGGACAGACGGAGTCTCACCATAAAGTTATGAGGCTATGACATACGGACGGACGGACGGACAGACGGAGTCTCACCATAAAGTTATGAGGCTATGACATACGGACGGACGGACGGACAGACGGAGTCTCACCATAAAGTTATGAGGCTATGACATACGGACGGACGGACGGACAGACGGAGTCTCACCATAAAGTTATGAGGCTATGACATACGGACGGACGGACGGACAGACGGAGTCTCACCATAAAGTTATGAGGCTATGACATACGGACGGACGGACGGACAGACGGAGTCTCACCATAAAGTTATGAGGCTATGACATACGGACGGACGGACGGACGGACGGACAGACGGAGTCTCACCATAAAGTTATGAGGCTATGACATACGGACGGACGGACGGACAGACGGAGTCTCACCATAAAGTTATGAGGCTATGACATACGGACGGACGGACGGACGGACGGACAGACGGAGTCTCACCATAAAGTTATGAGGCTATGACATACGGACGGACGGACGGACAGACGGAGTCTCACCATAAAGTTATGAGGCTATGACATACGGACGGACGGACGGACAGACGGAGTCTCACCATAAAGTTATGAGGCTATGACATACGGACGGACGGACGGACGGACGGACAGACGGAGTCTCACCATAAAGTTATGAGGCTATGACATACGGACGGACGGACGGACAGACGGAGTCTCACCATAAAGTTATGAGGCTATGACATACGGACGGACGGACGGACAGACGGAGTCTCACCATAAAGTTATGAGGCTATGACATACGGACGGACGGACGGACAGACGGAGTCTCACCATAAAGTTATGAGGCTATGACATACGGACGGACGGACGGACAGACGGAGTCTCACCATAAAGTTATGAGGCTATGACATACGGACGGACGGACGGACAGACGGAGTCTCACCATAAAGTTATGAGGCTATGACATACGGACGGACGGACGGACAGACGGAGTCTCACCATAAAGTTATGAGGCTATGACATACGGACGGACGGACGGACAGACGGAGTCTCACCATAAAGTTATGAGGCTATGACATACGGACGGACGGACGGACAGACGGAGTCTCACCATAAAGTTATGAGGCTATGACATACGGACGGACGGACGGACAGACGGAGTCTCACCATAAAGTTATGAGGCTATGACATACGGACGGACGGACGGACAGACGGAGTCTCACCATAAAGTTATGAGGCTATGACATACGGACGGACGGACGGACAGACGGAGTCTCACCATAAAGTTATGAGGCTATGACATACGGACGGACGGACGGACAGACGGAGTCTCACCATAAAGTTATGAGGCTATGACATACGGACGGACGGACGGACAGACGGAGTCTCACCATAAAGTTATGAGGCTATGACATACGGACGGACGGACGGACAGACGGAGTCTCACCATAAAGTTATGAGGCTATGACATACGGACGGACGGACGGACAGACGGAGTCTCACCATAAAGTTATGAGGCTATGACATACGGACGGACGGACGGACAGACGGAGTCTCACCATAAAGTTATGAGGCTATGACATACGGACGGACGGACGGACAGACGGAGTCTCACCATAAAGTTATGAGGCTATGACATACGGACGGACGGACGGACAGACGGAGTCTCACCATAAAGTTATGAGGCTATGACATACGGACGGACGGACGGACAGACGGAGTCTCACCATAAAGTTATGAGGCTATGACATACGGACGGACGGACGGACAGACGGAGTCTCACCATAAAGTTATGAGGCTATGACATACGGACGGACGGACGGACAGACGGAGTCTCACCATAAAGTTATGAGGCTATGAC
This sequence comes from Ypsolopha sequella, assembly GCA_934047225.1. Lineage (NCBI taxonomy): Eukaryota > Metazoa > Arthropoda > Insecta > Lepidoptera > Ypsolophidae > Ypsolopha > Ypsolopha sequella. Next base: position 102,331 of record OW204002.1, on the reverse strand, counting down.
ATACGGACGGACGGACGGACAGACGGAGTCTCACCATAAAGTTATGAGGCTATGACATACGGACGGACGGACGGACAGACGGAGTCTCACCATAAAGTTATGAGGCTATGACATACGGACGGACGGACGGACAGACGGAGTCTCACCATAAAGTTATGAGGCTATGACATACGGACGGACGGACGGACAGACGGAGTCTCACCATAAAGTTATGAGGCTATGACATACGGACGGACGGACGGACAGACGGAGTCTCACCATAAAGTTATGAGGCTATGACATACGGACGGACGGACGGACGGACGGACAGACGGAGTCTCACCATAAAGTTATGAGGCTATGACATACGGACGGACGGACGGACAGACGGAGTCTCACCATAAAGTTATGAGGCTATGACATACGGACGGACGGACGGACAGACGGAGTCTCACCATAAAGTTATGAGGCTATGACATACGGACGGACGGACGGACAGACGGAGTCTCACCATAAAGTTATGAGGCTATGACATACGGACGGACGGACGGACAGACGGAGTCTCACCATAAAGTTATGAGGCTATGACATACGGACGGACGGACGGACAGACGGAGTCTCACCATAAAGTTATGAGGCTATGACATACGGACGGACGGACGGACAGACGGAGTCTCACCATAAAGTTATGAGGCTATGACATACGGACGGACGGACGGACAGACGGAGTCTCACCATAAAGTTATGAGGCTATGACATACGGACGGACGGACGGACAGACGGAGTCTCACCATAAAGTTATGAGGCTATGACATACGGACGGACGGACGGACAGACGGAGTCTCACCATAAAGTTATGAGGCTATGACATACGGACGGACGGACGGACAGACGGAGTCTCACCATAAAGTTATGAGGCTATGACATACGGACGGACGGACGGACAGACGGAGTCTCACCATAAAGTTATGAGGCTATGACATACGGACGGACGGACGGACAGACGGAGTCTCACCATAAAGGTTCCTTTATCTTTTCCACTACTGGACAATACTGGACATAGGATAAGGTTTCACCACACTCAGTGGTCTTCCTGGAAGGAATTCCCTTTCTCACACACGCTGGGCAGGCGGGTTGGTGAGCGTGGTGCCAAAACCCTCGCACCAGCGACGCCGCTGTCCGTCAGCAGTCTGTTTTATATAAGGGCTGACAATTGGAGATGGATATGTCGTCGACATAACATAGAATTGGGCATATTATGATCTGCCTAGGCAGATTATATTTCTGTTAAATCTAGGAGGGTTCCGCTCCGCTTCGCTCGGTTCCCCAAATTTATTGTAAACCTAACACGCTACTCCTCGCTCCGTTCGTCGTCTCACCTATTTTTGGCTTTTGGTGAAAGATACTTTACGATAAGTCCAATTATTCAATCTGCCCACGACAGATATACCACCATCAATCGGTCTCAGGCATGGTGGGCCACCTGGTTGTGCCTATTTGGGAGCTGTCCTCTTACTCTCCCCCGAATAACTTCGGGGGTGATTTGCGAGTAAGATGATGGTGCCTACACAGTCGAGCCCGCCACTAGCTAAACCACGTCGAATATGATCATCAGATAATTATCAGCCATCTTCGTAGCACTTGTAGCGGCCGCGGGCATTCATAAATGCGCGCCGCGCCGTAGCAATCACTCTCAGCACTCGTAGCACTCGGAGTGACGTAGCGGCTCGTATCTACCATACTGCTACGCCGGGACTCGGTCCGGTTCGGGGATGGATGAGGTCCTTCAAGTTGTAGTGCACTTATCGATATGATAATTAAAGGTACAGCAAAAAAATTCAATTTTTTTATTTTTATTTTTGTTTATTTTTCAATACTTAAATTTACATACATTTTTAAGAATTTAAAGCCATCCTACTAAAACCACGTGGTTTATGCGCGGTATGGCGAGATCACAAACTTTATGCTAAACTAACTAAACTAATTCTAACTTATATTATGTTATATAACATCACGCAGCCTGTGGCTGCTGATGTTGAAGGAAATAAAGCTTTATGGCACTTTTTTGCTTTTTATTATTATTTAAGGACGACGGACTCCACAGATGGTAAGAAGTAAAAGTCCCAGTAGAAAACACTTAGGCGAATTCAGAAAAGCCATGCAAGTAAAGTTAAAGTAAAGTGCTTGACACTTTGTGTTCAGTCGAATCAAGTGTGTCAGAGACTTAGAATAATTCCGAGTAAGATTTATAAGAGATAGTTCCTTTTCAAAAGACTTGTAAAATTTCATATTTATGTTCGTACAGAATTGAAGACATTCAAATATGTTTCTTTCCAGTACTTAGAAGTTTGATAAAGTTTTGTTAAAGTGACTTTAGGGTGTGGTCAACTTTGTAAAGTCTTAAACAAAGAGTTCGGTAATCTGTATCGAGGGCTGCGAGGTAAAACCCAGTAAGTAGGCAAAACATGAAACTGATATAATTGAGGTTAAAGTTTCTAATAAAATCAAATGGTCGTAAAATTTTACCAAGAAATCCTATCGTGTTAGTGATGTTTTACATTGATGCTAAATATATTTAGGACAAAGTAAAACCATAATTTGTTGATACTGAGATTTTCTAAGTATATCACTTATCTGAAAAAAGAAAAAGGGGTATGCACTTATAGGGTATTACCCATAAAATAAAAACACAATTTTAACGTTTATGATTGTTTATTATGAAAATAATAAATTACATTTAAGCTTACTTGAGCGTAAAACTAGAGTTTGTAAGGTCAATTTAAACTAATCGGAATCTTCTGTGGGTTTGGAAGCATTTGCTTTGAGGGAATGGACCCAGGGATGCAGTTCGTCCGGTATAATCTCCTTTCTGCACATTGTTATCAAATCCTTTTTTTTTTCATTTATGATCGTTTTCAGGAATGTTGGAGCATTTTTTGGATCTAGTTTTAGGAGTTTTAAAAGTTTCTTGTACGTGTGACACCTGTATAAATGGAAACTCATCGGACAAGTCGTAATTGAAAAATATTTTAGTTTTCTCACCCTTTACATATTTCAGTCTTTTTATTTTAATCCAATTCACTTTTTCATGTAAATTATCTTTTTCTCTGTTTTTATTAGCTGCTGAGCCAGCTGTTTCAAATCAAGCATCTCATCTTATTTGAATTCTCTAACCTTATAAGGTTCTATACAGTGCCTTTCATCATTGACAGTCTTAACTCTTTTCTTTCTGGCCAGTTTGAAAATATTTTTCCAATCCGCCACACGGTTAACTGAAACGTTTCTAGATGCGTTTTCAATGCTGGCGTGCATGGAATCCTTTTTCATTTGAGTATGGCCGCTTTCGAGGAACTTTTGTTCTATGATATCAATGAGATAAATGTGGGCATTAACGGCCCAGAGCAAAAGTGCAGCTATGAATTGATTGTGGTTCTGTCCGCCGCATGTATCAGAAAAGATAGTAAGGTGCTTCACTTCTTCTGGGATTTCATGTGAAAGGTAATACAGGAAATAAGTACCAATCTCACAGCTTCCTTTTTTACCGTTGACTTCAGTCCAACATAAACAATAGGCTCTATTTGGCAACCGCGATTCGTATACAGTATAATTCAAAAGAACCAATTTCCTCAAATAATACAGAATACTTTCGCCTCCACTAGGTATTTGCAAAACATCTTGTTAGTCAACTGTAATGGACATAAAAGTTTTATCAGAATTAGCTCTTGCCTTGTCAGCATCTTTAGCCGCTAAACTAATGGTCTTTCGACGTAAATGTTCATGATGGTCATTTTCCATTTTCAACTTAGTTTGGTCACCCGCCTTGTTGTATCTTGTACACAACATACACAAATCTTTTTTAGGGCGGAAAAACCCGATGTTGTATTTATTCCTCCCAAAAAATACTTCGAGACTTAGATTCTTTGACGGGTTCTCATTGTGCAACTTTTTTTTTGCGGCTTATGTTCTTTTCCCATTCAGATGGCATTGCTTTTTTGCATCTTTTAGTTGGCTTCACCGACAACCATACATTTTGCAATACACTCTCAAGTAAAAGCATTACATATCCAGCTGGGATATCGTAGTTGTTTTGCAGATCATCACGCGTTCTTTCTAAAAGCTCTGGGCTTTCCGGTATCAAAACACGACCGTGAAGGTGGTGACGGCGGCGGTGTAAGCTGACTGAACTATCAGACTCATCTGAGTCTGGCATATAATCTGAATCTTCATCTGAATACTCACTACCGAACAAGTGCGTAGATTCTTTATTAATAGTCGAGATTTCATTGTAATCTTTACTCGTAGATGGTTCAGCAAAAAACTAATCTAAGTCCCCTATTATGTCCTTAACATGGTCAACAATTTTAGTTTGTTCTGCATCTAAATCTGAAGAAGTTTCGAGATCTTGAGATGTAGTGTCATTACGGCTTCTAAACTCTTCATGATCGTTCAGGTCATCTGCTTGTCTTCTGCCATCTATAATGTTTTCAAAACGGTCAACAGTTTTGGTCGTCGTTTTGAGGTCTTCAGTAATAGGAGCCGCAACCGTTTTCGATATTTGAAACTCATCATTATCGTGCCGGTCATCTGCTTGTCTACTGCAACCTGGTAAAAGAAATCAATTGTACATGCGAAATAGGTAAAGGTAACAGAGGTAGATAACATGGAAGTCCATAGTATCTGCCTACCCCACTTGGAAATCAGTATGAATTTTATGTATGTACTAGCGAATGCCCCCGATTTCACCCGCCTAGCTCCCAGTTTTGAGGGAATTTTACAAAAAAATTTGGGCTATTTGTTAATATAACAGTGGAGCATTCACTAGTATCCGGGTATAAAGTATCTACATTCGAAATCTCATCTAAACTTGTGCATCTGTTTCAGCACCAATAATGAACAGACATACATACAAACTGTCGCACTGTACTGGTCCCGCTCGGTGGGTGGACTATTTATTTTGGAGAGGAGTAGCTTGTCCCAGCAGTGAGGTTTACGTAACTACCTTCTTTATACATAATATTAAATACAAATCTGTTGAAAATGCAATGCCTGTATGAATATTTCCTCCCTATACTCACATAACTAAAGTTACTGGGTCTTACCTCCAAACGTTTAGGTAACCGTTAAACAAAATTCATTAAAAACTTAGATAGAATTAAGGAAATCGCCGATTTCGAATCGGTGATTTACCATCTTTATGTCTTAAAAAATCATTACCCACCTATTTGCTATTTAAATAGTAGGTATCTACTTTGAAAGTTGAATACCTAGTACAAAATAAAATGTTTAGTTAATAAAAACACTTTACTTACCTAAATCGTAATTATCACCACATGCTTATTTCACTACTTTTCTGGCTCTCTTCCTCATCATGATTCTTCAGTTTGAAAACAGAATACAGTAGTTTCACTTATAAAAACAAAAAATAAACACCTTTCTGCGCCGGAGCCGAACGGGCACTGACGCGGTGATGCACATGCGCAGAAATCTTCGCAGCAAAATCGTGTAACACACTTTATAGGGTTTTCGCTCTAAGACAAAGCGGGAAAATTATACTTACTTTTTCGGGTAAGACCATTTCAAACTACATAAGTTTGGTTTCTTTCAAATGATTTTGTAGTAAAAGCGAGTAACATGTTTTAAAGGAATTTACCACTAAGCAATATTTACATACAATACCTAATTACTTTGTGGCAAAATCCGTTAACAATTATTAAGTGTTATTCGCACAAGGCTTTCGATATAAAACGAAAAAAAATATCAAGAGCTACAAACATACAAATCTATTTAAATGAGTAGAGTCCGAAATACATATCACATTTTTCTCTTAACGTTTACCGTAACATGACTTATACGATTTTAATAAAGCAAATTCTGTAAAGTTTTTGTTTTTATTGGTTATTTGAAATATGTCATAATCGATCCAGGACAGCTTTGAAATAACGGGTTTTACCTCCAGAAAGAGCGTCAAGAGTATATCACGACAAGAAGGATAACTAAATTTTGACTATAAGTCGACTTAACGGGTTTTACCTCGCAGCCCTCGATATATTTAATTCAAACTCCTGACTGACTGACTGACTGACTGATATATCAACGCACAGCCTAAACCGCTGGTCTTATAGACTTGAAATGTTGCATATAGATACCTTATATAGTGTAGGCAGCCAATAAGAAAGGATTTTTCAAAATTCACCCCCTAAAAGGGTGAAACGGGGTACAAAATTTGTATAGGGTAACAAGATTAGTTAGACAAATTTATTCGAGACTTCACAGGAGTACTTCTATCTATAAATGAGTGAACATGTGTTTCAGGTTTTTTCAGAATTCAACCCCTAAAAGGGGGAAATGGGGTGACAAAGTCTGAAAATCAACATGGGTATCGTTTGTATGGTTTATCGGGTCGCTGATTACGAAAACAACAACGATTTAAAAATCCAACGTGGTGGACGTGAAAAAGGTTTTTCCAGAATTCAACCCCTAAAATGGAGAAATGGGGTAACAAAGTCGGAAAACCAACATGGGTATCGTTTGTATAGTTTATCGGGTCACTGATTACGAAAACAACATTGACAGGTTTTAACAGTTTTTTGACAGGTCCAAAAAAGTATTCCGATTTGCATGAAACTCAAGGGGCATTCGGGGTATTCAAATTTGACATTTTTTGACAACTGATAGGGATTTTGACACTCTTTCGGAAAAACTTTGATCGGTGAGTACCCGTGTTTGGCACTCTGGCGAGGCCGAAAAACGAGCATGTGAGGACGGAGAAGTAGTCTGAGCATGCAAGTTTTTCGGCCGAGCACTACACCTTAAGGTGATATACCGTGCTAGCAAAGGTCCCCTTTAATCCAGGTAGAAAGACCCGCAGTGCGAAAGGGACGGAATCGGGGGAAATTGTCAAAAAGTCGGTTTTAAATTAATGTAAAATTAACTAAAATAGCTACAAAAAATTCCATAACCAGTAATTTAGGTGTAGTTAAAACCCATCTAAATAAATATTTTTCAAGTCTGTATGCTATCCTAATTTGTCAGAATATCAAAAATAGTGTAAATTTAGACCTGATTTCAATATTTTTTTCTATCGAATGAAATTCCTCCAATCGCGTTTCTGATAGACCAAAATCTAGTAAAAGGTCCCAAAATTGTTACACTAATTTATTTTACTTGGAACTTCATTAAAAGAGCAGATAAATAACTTCAAAAAGTGTCAATTTTCACGGTATAGCCCCTTAACTCCCAGAGGGAGTGTGAGCACTTATAATGTTTGTTTATGAGAAAAAAAAAAAGTTTTCTGTAGGCCACGCAGGTGAAGCCGCGGGCAGAAGCTAGTTTATGTGTATAAATCTTCGGGCGCTTGGGGGTTCCGAGTCGCCTGCCGTGGCAATGTATACTCTGTCGTAATTAGTCCAGAAAAGTAAAGTTACTATTAGCGTGTGTTCTAGGCAAGGGCTTACTGACCAGGCGTTCTATTCAGGCCGGAGAACTTACTAAAGACTTAGGGTGAGTGGGAGTTCCGCATCGCCCAGATACAAGTCTGAAGTCTGTTCCCTTACCTGCGTATATCCACCACCAGTAAAGTCTCCGCCTAGATTCGGTATCAGTTTAAATTCAAAGACCCACACAGCGTAAAGATATATATAAATGTTATATTATATATATATATATATAAATGTTATAAAGAAAGTAACTATAAAATATATATTGTTTTGTTCAATCGGATTGTTTATTTTATAATACATATAAGTTTCCCTATAACGAAACACATAAGTCTCCAGTCCCAAAAGGAAACTAAGGACGAGACGTCGGCTTATTTCTATGGATTCGCGAATTTTACGTGGCACAAATAATTCGCCCAGATGAAGGCAGTCTAAATATGCTGAAACTGGTCGGCTTTCTCGATCATAACACGTATTGAAGTGAGCCCTTTTATATAAATCATACTTTTACTATATTTACTGGCACTGGTTTCGAGAAATCTTTGAAAACCACAAAAATATGTATGCCCTCCTTATTTCCGAAACTGCTGTACCAAAAAATATGAAAAAATCATGGTAATATGTGTTTACGTAAAGATTACAGGAAAAATAAAGCTTCTGAGAAATTCAAGAAAAATAAAAGACCGGCCAAGTGCGTGTCGGGCCACGCGCAGGGTAGGGTTCCGTAGTTGCCCTGCACAATATGCGGACTTCTTCTCTAAGTACATTTTATAAATTTGTCAACTAATACAGATCGCGCCAAACTTCTAGTACGCTCGGAAGTTGCTCTTCCCAAGAACGGCCCACACATTTTGTTCTTGCTGATGTGAATCGCCCCGTGTTTAGAGTTAGAGGGGACTAAAAGATTGGCGCGATCTGTACTCGTTAACTTGTAATTGTAAAGCCTACTTAGCTGTGATAGTTTTTCTTTTAATTTCGTTATTTTTACTACTGCCGTGATTTTTTTTCACGTCTCCAATTACAACCGTTTCGCTGGCAGGGGGGGGAAGACACTTGACTCTAACAAAAATTAACACTTTTAAGCTTAATATTTCGCAAATTGAACGCTGGGTCGAAAAATTGTCTTCTCACACCCCCAATATTTTTAAATTACCTATCCAACGACACCTTACATTAGCGGATAGACGAGAAAAAAAATCATGACAATTATGCATCATGACAATATTATGGTGCATCATGACAATTGTGCATCATGACAATTGTGCATAATGACAATTATGCATCGTGATAATATTATTGTGCATCATGACAATTGTGCATCATGAAAATTGTGCATAATTACAATATTATTGTGCATCATGACAATTGTGCATCATGAAAATTGTGCATAATTACAATATTATTGTGCATCCTCACAATTGTGCATCATAAAAATTGTGCATAATTACAATATTATTGTGCATCATGAAAATTGTGCATAATTACAATATTATTGTGCACCATGACAATTGTGCATCATGATAATTATGCATCATGACAATTGTGCGTAATGAAAATTAGCATCATGACAATTGTGCATAATGACAATATTATTGTGCATCATGACAATTATGAATCCTGACAATTGTGCATCATGACAATTATGCATAATGACAATTGTGCATCAAGACAATTATGCATCATGACAATTGTGCATCATGACAATTATGTATCATGAAAATTGTGCATCATGATAATATTATTTTGCATCATGACAATTGTGCATAATGACAATTATGTATCATGACAATTGTGCATCATGATAATATTATTTTGCATCATGACAATTGTGCATCATGACAATTATGTATCACGACAATTGTGCATCATGACAATTTTTTACGAACGTCTGTAATACAGAAAAATATTTAAAAAAGTATAGATTAAGTATATTTAGTATAGTTTTATTTTGTTTATTGTATATTGATAGGTTATTTTAATTTATAGTTAGTTTAGTTTTTTAATGTTACAGTAAAGCCGATTCTGAAGGCTTTAATTTTAGTTTTAGTGCTGTCAAAACTTAATTTTCTTGATTTCAAAATAGTCTTTAAATGTTAGGAACAGAAGCTAAATTACTTTGAAAAAGTTTTAGTTTTGACAGCACTAAAACTTAAATTAAAGCCTCCAGAATCGGCTACAGTATTTAATTTACTAAATATATAGATCTATTCCAAAAAAAGTACAGTTTTCTTGACTTTTATTTGATTTTATTATTTTTACAATCTGATTTTTGGTACAGTGGAGACCGCATCAAGTAAGACACATTGGACTTTGTACCTATCTTATATTCTTTTCTGTAGGGGCTAATGTTGTACTGCAAGTGTATAGCTTGATGTGGTCTCCACTGTACAACGGAACCTTAAATAAAAAGACATTCGGAGGTGTCGCTCAAGTTTTGAACATACCCCTATACGAAATGCGAACAAAGACAAGACAAGAGAAGACAAGACAAGACAAGACAAATACTCTTTATTGTAAAACCAAAGTAAATAAATCGGGTAAAAGAATAAACTTATAAAAGAAGATAACAATTGGCAGCCTTATAGTGATAAGGCCATTTGTGTTTTTGGAGTGGATACTTTTCTATTCCGGAAGAATTCGCTGCAAGTGTATAGGGATTTCTTCCAGAATAAAGAATTATCCACTTCAAAAACACAAATAGTGGTTTCCAAAATAAATGCGGTCCTACCGGGCTGGTTGTATCGAGTCTCGAATGGCTTTCCTCCGGCTCAGAGCACCTCAGATCTAAGTGTACTTCCCTCTGGCTCAGAGCACCTCAGATCTAAGTGTACTTCCCTCCTGCTCAGAGCACCTCAGATCTAAGTGTACTTCCCTCTGGCTCAGAGCACCTCAGATCTAAGTGTACTTCCCTCCTGCTCAGAGCACCTCAGATCTAAGTGTACTTCCCTCCTGCTCAGAGCACCTCAGATCTAAGTGTACTTCCCTCTGGCTCAGAGCACCTCAGATCTAAGTGTACTTCCCTCCTGCTCAGAGCACCTCAGATCTAAGTGTACTTCCCTCCTGCTCAGAGCACCTCAGATCTAAGTGTACTTCCCTCCTGCTCAGAGCACCTCAGATCTAAGTGTACTTCCCTCCGGCTCAGAGCACCTCAGATCTAAGTGTACTTCCCTCCGGCTCAGAGCACCTCAGATCTAAGTGTACTTCCCTCTGGCTCAGAGCACCTCAGATCTAAGTGTACTTCCCTCCTGCTCAGAGCACCTCAGATCTAAGTGTACTTCCCTCCGGCTCAGAGCACCTCAGATCTAAGTGTACTTCCCTCTGGCTCAGAGCACCTCAGATCTAAGTGTACTTCCCTCCGGCTCAGAGCACCTCAGATCTAAGTGTACTTCCCTCCTGCTCAGAGCACCTCAGATCTAAGTGTACTTCCCTCCGGCTCAGAGCACCTCAGATCTAAGTGTACTTCCCTCTGGCTCAGAGCACCTCAGATCTAAGTGTACTTCCCTCCTGCTCAGAGCACCTCAGATCTAAGTGTACTTCCCTCCGGCTCAGAGCACCTCAGATCTAAGTGTACTTCCCTCTGGCTCAGAGCACCTCAGATCTAAGTGTACTTCCCTCCGGCTCAGAGCACCTCAGATCTAAGTGTACTTCCCTCCTGCTCAGAGCACCTCAGATCTAAGTGTACTTCCCTCCGGCTCAGAGCACCTCAGATCTAAGTGTACTTCCCTCCGGCTCAGAGCACCTCAGATCTAAGTGTACTTCCCTCCTGCTCAGAGCACCTCAGATCTAAGTGTACTTCCCTCCTGCTCAGAGCACCTCAGATCTAAGTGTACTTCCCTCCGGCTCAGAGCACCTCAGATCTAAGTGTACTTCCCTCTGGCTCAGAGCACCTCAGATCTAAGTGTACTTCCCTCCGGCTCAGAGCACCTCAGATCTAAGTGTACTTCCCTCTGGCTCAGAGCACCTCAGATCTAAGTGTACTTCCCTCCTGCTCAGAGCACCTCAGATCTAAGTGTACTTCCCTCCGGCTCAGAGCACCTCAGATCTAAGTGTACTTCCCTCTGGCTCAGAGCACCTCAGATCTAAGTGTACTTCCCTCTGGCTCAGAGCACCTCAGATCTAAGTGTACTTCCCTCCTGCTCAGAGCACCTCAGATCTAAGTGTACTTCCCTCCGGCTCAGAGCACCTCAGATCTAAGTGTACTTCCCTCTGGCTCAGAGCACCTCAGATCTAAGTGTACTTCCCTCCGGCTCAGAGCACCTCAGATCTAAGTGTACTTCCCTCCTGCTCAGAGCACCTCAGATCTAAGTGTACTTCCCTCCTGCTCAGAGCACCTCAGATCTAAGTGTACTTCCCTCCGGCTCAGAGCACCTCAGATCTAAGTGTACTTCCCTCTGGCTCAGAGCACCTCAGATCTAAGTGTACTTCCCTCCGGCTCAGAGCACCTCAGATCTAAGTGTACTTCCCTCCGGCTCAGAGCACCTCACCTCAGTATCTACATAGGTTGAGAAAATTACCAAGTGTCAATAAGAGAGAAATATCATGGGTTTGTTCATTACTAGCTTTTAGCATTATGCTTTACTAGCATTATGACTAGCTTTTTGTAAATACTAGCAAGTGTATATAATGTACTACTATTGTTTTAAAAAAACCTTTAGTTTTTCGAGTTAAATCACGTTACATCACGTTACATAACGTTAAATACATCAAGTTACATGATGTTACATCAAGTCACATCCATCACGTTACATCAAGTTATATCACGTTACATAACATTAAGTACATCAAGTTACATCACATTACATCAAGTTACATCACGTTACATCACGTTACATTAAGTTACATCACGCACAGCGACTGAAAGTTTTGTAGTTGATTGTTATTTGGCGGTACTTTCAAAATGTTATATTATTTTTATGTTAATACAGGTAGATCTGTAACAAAACAGTTTCTCGTATGGAGTATGATTTGAATTTGTATTAGATTCTTATTTGCATTATGTATTCAAATTGGCTCATTTCATTTGTTGGAATATGAAATGGCATTCAGAAAAAGGGGACTGTTTTAATCTTATTCCCTTGAAACATGATTGTATGTAAATGTGACTCCGTCATTTGGTGCGCGATATCGAATGTACTAGTACTTAGAAAATTATAACAAGAAATAAGGGTCCTTACCGCGATGATATTCCGGGGTGAAATGGCTTTAAATTAATTAGTACTACTGGTCACTCCTTTTGAGTTCGTGATTTTTTTGGTGAAAGATATACTTATTAAACTAACTCTTCCGTCTTTCGAAGCACATTAATAATATGAGAGAGACACCCTCGATTTTCGCTCCTTTTTTGAAACAAATTTACTTGTTTCAACTTCCTTCCGTTGAGAGACAGTGTTGAAAATTATAGGCCCATCTCAATTCTTACTACACTCTCTAAAATATTTGAAAAAATAATCAATAAGCGACTAGTAAATTATCGAGAATTTAACAAAATACTATCCAACAACCAATTTGGCTTCAGAGCTGGTCTTTCAACAGAAGATGCAGTTACCTCGTTAACAGAATTTATTATTAATACTAATGACAAACAAAACAAATGTACTGGTATTTTCCTGGACTTGGCAAAGGCTTTCGATACTGTTTCTATCCCTATCCTGTTGAAAAAGCTCGAATGTATTGGAATACGAGGAACACCTCTTAACTTACTCGCTAATTACCTCACAAACAGGGTACAAAGAGTCAAAATTGAAGATCAAATTAGTGTAGACCTACCGGTGACTTGTGGAGTCCCACAAGGAAGTGTGCTGGGACCAACTCTTTTTCTTACGTACATAAACGACCTATGTAACCTTAATCTACCGAAAGCTAAAATCATAACTTTTGCTGATGACACTGTTATTTTGTTTTCTGCAAAAACGTGGGCAGAAACACAACACTTCTCGAACGTGGGAATGGGGAAGCTGTATGATTGGCTTAGTTCAAATTTATTGACCCTCAATTTAAATAAAACAAAATATGTAAATTTTTGCATACACAATTCCACACATCCCCCTCTCGGTACGTTTGATTTAACTGTACACTCCTGCAATAATCGTGATAGCTGTAGTTGTCTTCCTTTAACGGAAGTTACTTCTATTAAGTATTTAGGAGTAATTATTGATCACAGATTTACTGGACTTGAACATATAAATCTACTTACCTCACGTATAAGACGATTTATTTACGTCTTTAAGACTCTCCGCCATGTAGCAGAAATTGAGGTTTTACGCCAAGTGTACTACGCGCTATGCGAATCCATTATGCGATACTGTATATCTTTTTGGGGTAGTGCAGCGAAAACTCATCTAATTAAAATAGAACGTGCTCAAAGAGCAGTATTAAAAATTATGATGTTCAAACGTTTACGATTCCCTACTATAGAAATATACGAATTAACTGGTATACTTTCGGTAAGAAAACTATACATTAAAACCATTTTAATTCGCCAACATGGTAAACTATCTTACTGCCTGGAAAAAAATGCCAATATTAGACGCAAACACGCAGTATGTAAACCACCTAAAGTAAGAACACAATATGCTCGGTCAAGTTTTGTATTCCATGGTCCGTATGTCTACACACTTGTAAACAAAATACTAAATATTTATTCGCTCTCAATGTATCGACTTAAAATTGCTGTCTCTCTTTGGCTATTACCAATGACGTACGAACAGAGCGAAGAAATTCTTAAAATAAAAGAATAATACAATTATATTAATTACCTTAAATAATAATCTATAAAAACAAAACAATTACCTGTTAATATTTTGTTGCATCTAGAACATCTTTAGTCACTGGCAATTTGTTTGCGAATTACGTGCCATCGGCTTGCTGTCGTTAAAAAGTAGCAATATGACCCATCATGCTCGATGATAAGGTTCTTTCCAGCTACTTGTCGATCTTTGTTAACAGATCCGTTGCATATCTTTGTCAACGACAAAAAAGCATGTTACCCACATTAAAAATAAATAATAAAATCTAATTATCCTTTTGTTTCCACACTAAATAAATGAATGTTATATCTGTACTTGTATGTATATATGTATGTGTAATTGTTATGTAAGTACTTACTTATATTTATTGATATGTTATTAGTAGATATATTTAATACTTACGTATGTTATGTATATAATATAATATATATATATATATATATAGGCAGTAGGGTTTAGTTGTTTTAGTTGTTTAGCTTTCACCTTAATTATAATTATTCATTGTTTTTGTTTGTTTATATTACGCCAAATCTGATCCATCGATCGGTAGGACCACTGGCTGTCATGCGGACAAGGCAACTTAGTTTGGCAGACTGGGTAACATCCATGCGGATACCTACACTTAGCAGATGAATGCTCGTTCCCTTTCTCTAATTATAATTTGATTTTGTTTGTTTAAGTCTGTTGATTTGTTGAGTGTATGTAAAAAAGTTTTTGGTGTGAAAATAAATTATGTCTTAGTTTCTTAACGTAAATAAAATAATTATCATGTTGGATAACTTCAGGCGGCTGGTGGTGTGCAGGTCTTTGCATAAAATAAAAGTAACTCGTGATTTAATCGTGCAGCACAAAATTACAAAAAATAATGGCGCGCGCCGGTCAGGTCCAGCCTTTTATATCCACCGTGCGCGCGCAGCCATCGATGAGTCAAACTGTTGCCACGCTCGTCTGGCAGGGGCGCTCCGTCTTCTTGTGTTGCTAACACGGCCATACTGCATCTTGCCTGCCCCGGGCACGTTAAGTCACGCCTAAAAAGCAGTTGATTCCAGTGAAACACGTTATTCTATAAACAGAAACAAAACAGTAGGTTAGTAACAGTCATGTTTATTCTCCTTTACCATACCGACTCGATCATCATGATATTAATCACACATATAAGGTATATCCAGCAGGTCATCTCAACCACAGAACATTAATGTTCTGAGATCTCAACCGCAACGAGTCAAACACCCTTTGGTCCTAGGTCCGTTTACCCATCAAACATGAGGAGACGTGCTCATGGTGATCCTCGGGCCAGGGCGTACCTTTAGGCTTAGGCTACGTCCATCTACTTTTACCAGGTGTCCCTTTAGACTTAGGCGACAACACCTGAGCTAGCTAGATCTAACTAACCCAAGAAAAAAGTGATTTGTTATACTTGCACTGCGACTACATGATGCCATGCCAGCAGGTTAGTAATTTATTGTATACTTATATTACAAACATACAGATCTCAGAGGTATATCAGACAAAATTACTTTCACTGGCCATTTCTGCGCTAAGATATATCAACTTTTATGAATCTTAAATGGCAGTAGGGTCACCGAACAGGTAACCAGGCTCAGGTACGGATGTATTTTTTTTGTGGAAACAAAACATGACCCCGTTTTTTACAAACTCTTCTTTCGTACTATATTATCTATTGTACTGCAATGTATATTGTATACCCTTGTGGTTCCCGCCATCACAGCCGTAACATTTGAGAGGCTTGCGATTATGAGATGTACCCCCATTTTATTGCTAATTGAAGTTGTGGGTACCTACATGTGAAATTAATATAGGGCTTTGTGTGAATGGTTAGTTTCGCGTAGATATTTAACTAATTTTATTGCGTCCTCAATTCTACGATACACATACCTTGTTTCACACCAGGCTTTCATTTATAAATTCGACTCTGTATATAAATGAAACACTGTCAAACTTTCGCACAACTGAAAGTTACTATCTTCAACCGAGGCACTGTTGTTACTATCATCTACATTGAGAGTTACTATCTTCAACCGAGGCACTGTTGTTACTATCTTCAACCGAGGCACTGTTGTTACTATCATCTACATTGACGTACTAACAAGTACACAGTTACTATCTTCAACCGAGGCACTGTTGTTACTATCATCTACATTGAAAGTTACTATCTTCAACCGAGGCACTGTTGTTACTATCATCTACATTGAAAGTTACTATCTTCAACCGAGGCACTGTTGTTACTATCTTCAACCGAGGCACTGTTGTTACTATCTTCAACCGAGGCACTGTTGTTACTATCATCTACATTGACGTACTAACAAGTATACATCGGATCTGCGCTCAAAAGTGTCCGAACCAAAAGAGTGTCAAAACCACTGAAAACTAAAAAAATTACTAATGACATACGAGTATGATTCAAATTAAAACGTTTTGTTTCTTAATATTTTGACACTTTACTAAGGACACCTTTTTCGTAAATCTTGTACTAGATCCGAGGTCCATGGTTTGGTATGTCAATGATCATCTATGTTCCAGATGATAATGCCCTTTGCATTATTATATGCAATAAAGAATTTTATTTGCGTAATATTCAATTATTTTCAGCAATGTGGTAACTTGATAATTTAACAGGTCAAACATGGGTAAAATTCAAAATTCAAAATTCAAAAAGTTTATTTTGCAAAGTAGGTATATATAATACACGTTTCACAAGTCAAATTTTAATCTTATAAAAATATATGTAATAAAACAATAAATGTACATGAACTACTTAGTGCTTGAAGCACGAACAAACTGCGCGGGGCCCCTAGCCACATGGATGTTGTGACGTCAGGGACAGGTGACTGGCCTCGCGCGGAAAAGTTCGAACACGGGCGTAAAAAATAAACTTTTAACAAAAAAATAGCAACCGACTTCAATAGTAACAGCAGTCATTCACTAAAAAGTTAATAATAATTCTATAAAGACCGATGGTACCGAAGCAACACTTTTGCTGACTTCTTTCTTCCTGAAACAATATGTTATCTAGAAGTCGGCGTTCTTATATTGGTATTTATGTTGCTGTATCGTAGGAAATACGCCGACTTCTAGATAAAATATTGTTTCAGGAAGAAAGAAGTCAGCAAAAGTGTTGCTTCGGTACCATCGGTCTTTATAGAATTATTATTAACTTTTTAGTGAATGACTGCTGTTACTACTGAAGTCGGTTGCTATTTTTTTGTTA
Organism: Ypsolopha sequella; assembly: GCA_934047225.1. Lineage (NCBI taxonomy): Eukaryota > Metazoa > Arthropoda > Insecta > Lepidoptera > Ypsolophidae > Ypsolopha > Ypsolopha sequella. The sequence goes on along the minus strand of OW204002.1, from coordinate 84,941 downwards.
AAAGTTTATTTTATTTCACATTTTTTTGTGTTGCTGGGTTAAATTGTTGGGTATGGGTAGTTCTTGCAAACGTGGTGTTAATATGAAACGAAGTTCAAGTCAGTATAAGTAGCTATGTTTGAGTAGCTTCCTGCTATCAGCACCCTAATACAACAAGATTACCGCAATCTCGAGTTATGTGCTGTCATTCGTTGAAGAGTTCTACGGTGATTAAGCCAAGACCGAAGGTCAGGTGGGTATACTGGCAATTTTCAAGCAATGCCCTGCAATGAGCACCCTAACACAAATTGATTACCGCAATCCAAAGTTATGTGCTGTCATCCGTTGAGGAGTTCTATGGTGATGAAGCCAGGATCGAAGGTCAGGAGGGTATTCTGATAATCTCCAAGTAATACCCTTGAGTTAGCACCCTAACGCAGTGATTGCCGCAATCTCGAGTTATGTGCTCTGATCCGTTGAGGAGTTCTATGGTGAAAATGGTGATGAAGCCAGGATCGAAGGTCAGGTGAAAGAATGTCAATTTTCAAGTAATACCTTGTAATCAGCACTCAGGTACAAAGCGATTACCTCAATTTCGAGAGGTATGCTGTCATTTTCTGAGGAGTTCCACTGCCTATCTCTGAAGACCTTCATCAGATAATGACCAAACCCAAAAAGGGGCCTACCTGGAAGTACACTCTTTCAAACAAAAAAAGAATTGTTCAAATCGGGTCAGAAATGACGGAGTTATGGAGTAACAACGCCAAAAAAAAAAAAACATACAGTCGAATTGAGAACCGCCTCCTTTTTGAAGTCGGTTAAAAAGTATATTATAAGTTCATAATTTATTAAGTTATTGAAAAAAAATCTTCACTAGGCTTTAATGCAAGCTTATTATGATTATTTAAAAATAAAATTATAAAAAATAAAACTTCCTTATTATCGCTTGGCCGTTTCGTGGCCATCACACAGACACTCCCTTTATTGAACAAGCGAGCGAAGCGAGCAAAGTTCTGCGAATCTACTTGAACAATCTGGCGTTTGTATGTATGTATGAATGTTTGTACGACGGCAACTCGAGTATAGTTGATCGGAACGTCATGAAATTTGGTAGGTGAGTCGTCGTGTAAATAACTTGGCTTAAAGCTTGGCTCTTGTCTGTGTAGCTCTCCCCATTGGGGTCTGTTCATTACCAACTCCTTCAGTTCTTGGAATGACATGACTAGGCCTTTTCTTTTAATTGGTCTACATAGCTTCTCCTTGGTCTTCCTCTTTCTCTCTTCCCTTCTATTCTTCCCTCTACTATGTTTGTTATAAAGTTGTCGTGTCTTAGTACGTGTCGGACCATCTTTTCTCTCTTATTCTCTATTGTTTTTATAAGCCTTCTTCTCTCCCCTACTCTTCTTAGAGATACTTTATTTGTGACTCTTTTTGTAAAACTTATCCTTTTCATTCTTCGCCAACACCACATCTTAAGGTTAAACACTAGTGCCTGATTCTAAGTTTCCTGTCAATAGATGGCGCTGCGGTACTATAATTACTATAATTTGGTTTTTGTATTTAAAAATAGTAAACAAACAAAATATTTCGCTCCGTTGTATGATGCGACAGTTTTAATGTGTTAATTATTTTATAAAGGCAGAATTGTGTCATTTTCTGTTGTATGTTTCTACATCGGGCCCAAACAATCTTAAAATTTGCTGTTTTGTCGTAGCTATGCACGCACACATACACAATGAATTTATATATAAAATAATTGTTAATTTCAAGACGCGGTGTAGAGATAGATTGGTCTAATGGTTACACCTGTGGAATTTCGATCTGCTCGGGCAGGAATCGATCCCACATCACTACAAACGTTTTCTTTTTCTATTTTTGTGAAATATTTCAAAATTACCTACTTGTTTTTTTATTTGATCCATCAAAATGATTATTTTCCATCAAATTCAAGAAAATTATTCGATGATGTGACTTTCTGAAGAATCATGTAACGTGTACTTACAATTACATCCTTTCAAGCAAACTACTTTTAGATTGTAAAAAACATTGAATTATGGGAGAAACCCGCGAATTGAGAGAGATGATGTACCAAACTTTTTTTTTTAAATTCATAATATTTACAGGTAATAAACAAATTATTTTACATAAATAATGCTGTTGATATATGCAATGATATAAGCATAATAAGAGTATAATCACATTTTTATCCATTATAAAATCATACAAAAATAAAAAAGCTCTAATGAAGCTCTAATAAATTTTACGAACGAATGCTGCAATTTTTTAAAAAATACTAAATAAACTAGCGCCATCTGTTAGAACCTATCATAACTTCGTCGTAACTGGGACGACTCCATCTCGCTAAATAAGGTGACTGATTGATATTTGAGTTGCCAAATTCATACTGGAGACTCTCGGGGTTGTTCTTGAACAACATAAACATAACATAATGCACTCTAATTTTCATAATACAATGCGTAAAAGTACATAAACCGGATTGTAAGTAATCAGTATTACGGATCAATAACATATGCGAAATTTAAAAAAAAGTTCGTGGCGGTATCTAGGGGCAGAAAGAACGCTGTCCTCTCAGTCTTGCTTGAGACACAGAATACAATACTACGTACTTGAGATCAATAATCCGTCCAAGACAATTAGACAAATGGGCCAACTAATAATCGCCTCTGTCAATAGGTAATAAAGTCTTCGCCATTCGTCTAATTAGTTTAGACGTTAGTAGATTCAATCCCCGGTCGGGCGACATATACGAGTATGTGCATAGTATTTGTTCTTACTTACCACTTGCTGAACGGTGAAGGAAAACACTGTGAGGTAAACCGGCATGCCCTAAAACATGTGTTTTTGTCCCCGAAATACGGCAATATCTTTAAACTGCCCAAGCTAATGAGACGAATAGACTTTATTGCCTTGTTACAGAGGTGATTATTGGTTGGCCCGTTCATCTAATTGTTTTGGAGTCTATGTGTCTATCTATATACTTAAAAGTATAAAATAATGTTCGATGAAATGCGGGTATACCGAGTGTGTTCTGTGATTTGCAATTCATAGTTTACACTCGGGAACACCTCTGACACCCCCTCGGGGATTCATGTCGTGACGATATGTTGTTGTTGTATAAATCGCTGAAGTTACCGGGTCTTCATTATGAATTTGCCTGTATAATAAGGTGAATAGGTGACTTTGTTTTATATGACCAAATGCATACTGGAGACTTTATAAGTGATCAGATCAGTAACAAGGTTCGATTACTTACCCTACCTTCTGTGAAATACAGAAAATACAATTTAGGCTTTCTATACTGAGTCGGGGACTCGGGACTCGGGGTAGACCATGAATTTGTATAGGAAAACAAAAAATATTTTTCGTATTTCGTAAAACGGGTCATTGAACCTTGATCTTGACGACTTATCGTATCTCCAACAGCGATATGAATAAAAAAAATATTTATGATAGGTACTTTACATCACTGGTCTCCAATATGAATTTGGTCATATAAATAATAGTTACTTTATATATATTTATAATATAAAATAATATATAAATTAATACTCGAGGCTTGGTAAGTAATCAGTATGACGAATTTCGAAAAATAAAATGTTAGTAGGGATTCGGTCTGTGTAGGGTCCGTGCTGAAAGATAGTACCTAACTAACTACCTACCTACTTACTTACCTAGCCAAAATGTGGTACCTAAAACCTTTGCAATCGGAAACAAAAACGAACAAACGTAGCGAAAGCGTACGAAGTTAGTGTTGCCATACTCATACTCATTTATTGGTAAAAAACAAACTTATTAATCGAAAAACTTATTAATCTGACTGACCTTAAAATTCTGTACCATAGAAACAATATTTATACGACTAAATAACTATGAAATCTATCAAGATTAGCGATTATTTTTAACAAAAAAACTGAAAATAATGTTGAAAATTCTACATTTAGGTACAAAAAGGATAATTAAAGTCCCTACCTCTATGAAGCTTCCGAATCTCTTCCAAAACTTTTAGCGCTAAATAAAAAAACCTCCGTACGAACTCGTTTCTCCGTACATAACTGGTCCAATCTGTTTTCTGTAAATGTTCCTAAATCCCTAAAAGTACAGATAAATCTATGTTTATGGCAACACAGAGTCGTCGCCGGCCGCGCGTGCCGTCCCTTTGATATTTGCCGACATTGCTCAATAATGGCGGCTTGAATGAAAGACGATTGTCCCTGCTGCATGTAACCAGGCTCGCCGCTACCTATTTGAACACCCGTGTGGATACCGATGTGCCGCCCTGTTTATCTGCGAATACCCTTCTCCCTGTTACGATATACCTAGGATATAAATGCGAAATAAAGCGTGATAAGTAAGTAAGTATTTATCCTGATGAGAGAATACCTATTGAACGTTATTTTCAGCTCGGAACGAAAAGCGTTCGTTTAGGACGCAAGAAGCCGGAAGTTCTAATCTCCGAGGACAACGTCACTTTTTGTGTTTTTTTTTATTTTATTTTATTTATTCATAAAATAACGCCAAAGCCGAAAACGGGGGAGAGTTGAATAAACGTGGGCGGAGCTACGGGCAAAAGGCTAGTGATAAAATAAAATATAAATCACAATAATAGATTATTTTGCAAAGATTGCAGGAAAAATGTAGCGGTAAAGAAATTCACAAAAAACATTTTTTCTTTTATTACCTATATTTTTTTTATTATTTAAAAACTTAGCCGCGGTTTTTTTTCTTTTGTAAATATAATTGGTAGGTAAGTACTTACCTGCAATCAAATCTTTTTTTTGTCTTCATAATCAGTTACTGGCAAAACTTTAACTACCTACCTACTATTTTCAATACGGAACCCTAGGTACACGAGTCTGACCTGCACATGACCGTTTTTTTAAGGTTCATTATTTCATCACGAAAAACTGAACCCTTATATGTAAAATCACTTTGTTGTTCATCTGTCGGTTTTTAATTAGGCACGAACAGCGCCTGGGCACGAAGGAATTTATTTTGGCACAAGTGAAGGAATAAATCCAATAAATATTTTTTATTTATATTTACAATTCTGGAATCAATAATAATAGACAAAACAAAAACAAAATAAATACATGTGACAAGAATCGAACTCTGAACCTTATGATTTGTAGTCAGACAGTATATCACTTATGCTATTGAAGTATTTTTTATTGGTGTGAAATTTAAGTACAATTTAGTACGCAATCTAATCATGCGAAACCGCCATGTAGTTAAACCGCACACACGTAAAGCATATTCACACACATCTAACAGTTTTATAGTATGACATCCACAACTACACACGTAAAATGATGGACATTTAACTGAACTTTAAAAGCTAAAATAACCCAATTATTGTTGTAAAATATAACTTTTATTTAAATTCGCGACATTCTTGTATTAAAATGTAATAAAATACAGTGATAAATACAAGCTAAAATTTGTACTTCAGCTGATCTTGGTTAATTCATTTTGTATGGAAATTGGCACTACCGTTTAACCTTAAATGCCTCTACTCTCTCTCTATCTCTTTGTGTAATAACTAGTCCAGGTTTCTCTGTTATATACTATAAAGAATAAATAAAGAATACTCCAGATATATGTTTAAATAAATCTCTTCTTGCCTTCTTTTGCTATTTTTGATGTGAATAGTGATATTTTTCTGTTGAATGGTTGAGGCGAGTGAATGGCACAAAAATAATTTTTAAGTTCGAACATAACACAAATCGGTCAAGATCGAATCGCGAGTTCACAGTTTGGGGTGGAGAATGTTATAAGAAATTTAGTCACTGGTCTTTTATGTTGTGTTATGCAATAGTTCCATGTAAAAGCTAGTCTGCATACCAAATTTTAGCCTTTAAGGACTTTTGGAAGTTTGGAATAGAAATTGTTATGAAATACAGAACCAGACCCTCCATCATGAGGGGTTGGATGGTGAAAGTTATAAATTTCCTAATGTTTATTTTTGTTTTGTTTTGTTTGCGGGGGACAATTATCATATCGTAGGCAGCAACTAGCGGTTGTGGGTTAAAATAAAAATATCGTAGGCAGCAATTTGCGGTTGCGGGAGACAATAAACATATCGTAGGCAGTAACTTGCGGGTGCGGGGGATAATAAACATATCGTAGGTAGCGACTTGTGGTTGCGGGATACAATAAATGTATCGTAGTGTGCTAGAACGTACTCTATTATGACCACGATCCACCATATCACAAACCAAAAAGGAAACAAAGAAATACGGGATTCATTTCAAATTCAATAAAATAAGCTAGTCACAAAGGAATAAAAAAATATCACACTGAGTAAACACAAAAAATAGTTGGTAAGATATCACATCACATGTCAATGAACATTGTCGATGGTTACCGAATATGTCCGAACAGGTCTGGTGGGTTTGGATGAGTTTTGGTAAGGTCCGTAAGTTATCGGTAGGTTCCGAACAAGTGGGGATACAAAAATAATTCAGATTCGAAAAATGGAGTTCTTATCTACGACTAAATTTGCGCGGACGTGATGCTGCCCAATTGAGGTGCGAGTTTTCGGTTATAATTTGTTTAATTCTAAAGCGTTCTGAAAATAGGGATCACAGGCAAATAATTTCTAAATCTAAGTAGGGAAGTAAAAGTATTAGATTAGGATTGTCTGAGAGGCGTACGGAGGCTTGTGTGTGAGCCTTAGAAATAACCGCGAAAGTGAAATAAGTAAAAATCCCTTTTTTGCGAAAGATCAGGTTTAATTGTGTTAAGTGGCTCACAAAATATAGTGTTTATAATTGTAAGTTGGATTGGAGTGCATATCTTCGGCAGAGGTCGTGAGTTAGATAAATTAAGTTCCATTATATCTAGAAAGGTATTTAAAACCTTGCTGAGTTTAATTAATTTGCTTGCGAAAATAATTGTTATGTTTTATGTCTAGATTTTGTGTGTGAATGAAAAAAAGCAGAAAAGCAGAGCATGTGAATTAAATTTTGAGTAAATGTAGACCAAGAGACCTATAATTGCTTTATTTACATACAAAGAATTAAAATAGTAGAGTCAAATTAGATTTTTCTTAGTGAAAATTTAATATTCTCATTGGAAGATCCATGTATGGGAGTTTGTCTGAATGAAAAATCCAATTTAATTTTAATAAATTAAATTTTACCTATGAAATAATGACTTAAAAGGTGATATAATTTTAAATTTTAATTTTTTAATTCAAAATGATGTGTCTGTTTGTACTGAAGAAATAATATTCATTCATTTTAACTGGTACATTGAGACCTTGGCTATATCACTATATACTTAAGGAGTAGTGATGCCTGAAGTTAAAATGGTATAAAATAGATGCTTGTGAACTCAAAATAAAGTTCTAATTTATTTTAATAAGTCAGTAAATGAGACTTGATTGTTTTATTGAAATTATTATCACTAATAGTCAGGACTTGTGTAAGATCAAAGGGAACCTTTCTTGTTATTTGCAAACCTTACCAAATAGAATTTTTAGTGAAATTCTAATTAAGGAAATATTAAATTTATTTATATAAAGGTAATCTATATTGACTTATTTCATATAGAGACTACAAAGTCTTAAATGGGTTTATTAAATGAGACCTAGGTACATATGAAATAAGGTACTTACAGAAAATGGTTTTGGTAATTGGTTTTTTGGAAGGTACCATGTGATGATTCGCTTCCGATATCCGACCTGGTACCAACACTGACCATGCACAATTTGTTATCTGCCTACTATGGCTATTTTAATGCTGTTCTATCAAATGGCATAGACTTATGGGGTATGTCGGCTGATAGCGATCGACCCTTCATAATCCAAAAAAAGATGGTACGAAGGCTCTCCAGGGTCATGCCAGGTACTCACTCGAAGCCGCTATTTATCAAGCTCGGTATTTTGACTGTCCCGTGTCTGTATATCATGGAGGTTGCAAAATATGTGAGGCGGAACCCTACGGAGTTTTCTGACAAAAGATCTGTTGGTCACGGTTATAGTCTCAGGCGCTTACAAGATCTTCAGACGTCAAAACATCGTCTCACCAAAACCGGTTATTCTCTTGCTGTAATGGGACCGCGTATTTATAATAAGATACCTAACCTAGTTAAAGAATGCAGGAGCTTCTCATTGTTTACACATAAACTAAAAACATTTCTAAAAAGCAAAGCTTACTTCACTGTGAGTGAGTTCCTTGATGAGTAAATGCTATTTATTGATTTTTACCTGAATCTATTTGACATGATAATTTAATTTTGAATATTGTGACATACCTATTTGTAATTTGACATTTTTGTTTTATTATAAATAACAGTGTAATTGTAAAATACCATTTTATTATTAATTTAAATTGTACTTACTTCAAAATATACCTTGATGTATTTACTGTATATTGACGATGTAATTTACTGAATAAATGAATATGAATATGATATGAAGGTTGCACACTCTGATGGATTCAATATCTTCCAATTTATTTGAATAAACTAACAAAAGTTATCTATAGATACAATTTATAAAAATATGTACCTTATTTTTCAAGTACTAAGCTTCATTTAAATACAAACTACAGATCAGAAATAATATAGTGTAATTTTCACAAAGTCCAGTTTTGAGGTAGACACATACCCTTAAGTAACTTGTACAGAAAGATAAATATTACATACTTCAATCCTAAAGAAGTTCAACAAAAGGTTCCTAGAGATCATGCATAGGTTACAACTGTTATGTATTTTCATCAACAATAATAGGACTATTCAATTCTTTATTTACTTTAATTATGAACAATCAAAATACCTAAATTTAGCAAAATCTAAAACTAAATAAAAAAAAAATTCTAGTGCTGACAGACATTCTCATTAATGGTTTTAAACAGATAAGCTCTCATATAGTGATTTTACCAATATCTTTAAAGTAATGATTTTCTGTTTATTCTCCAATAAAATTAACACCTAGAGTCAAATATGATAGGAAATATTAACACTTGGTATTCATAATTTTGTTGAGTAGGTAGTTGTAGAATGGTTGAGCACGCGATATGACGGCAGTGCTTTGTATCACCATAGGTTTTAAAAATAGCGGGAAGTGAAGAGAAATAATTACGAAGATGAAAGATCTGACCTTGGGAAGGAGCTGCATGCACCACAAACCACGCTTCGCCTGAGCCACCAAGTCTCTGGTGTTCTCCAAGATGGTTTTCTTCTTCCTCTTCGTGCCTGGTTGCGCTCTTCTCGGCTAATCTTCTTCGTAATAGTAATAGATGAAAATGAGGCGCACAGCGGGTGCGATCTCAAAATGGCGGGCGGTAGGGTCGAGGTAGGACCTAGTCGAATGACAATCAGCGTATACCTCCGGCGTGAAAGGCTTCTGATTGACGACTGATTGATTTGCGTCCAAAACTAAGCGGGTGGAGATGCAGCGAAAATGACAGTTGAAAATATTAATTCACAACTACCCCGCAGTATGAGAGCCACAAGAAGTGGCGCGAACATTTGCCCCCGGCGTTAAAACCATTGGTTTTAAAATAAGAATAGAAAAGTAAAAATAAGACAGAGAATAACGAAATTTTGAAGCGGGGGCAAAGAAAGGAGTTATTGAGATGGGAGAGGGCAAAGACGCACGACAGGTCGTTTGTAAACACCTGTCGTCGTTTTGACAGAAGCTACCCTAATGACATTATCTTTGCCAGGGTATACAGCTACAATAACACCGAGCGGCCATTGAAGCGGTGGAGTGTTATCGGTAACTACAACGACAACAGATCCAATTTTGATTGGGTTGGAAGGTGTATTCCATTTTCCTCTAGACTGGAGAAGATGGAGATAATCATTCTTCCATCGCCTTGCGAACGATTCTACCATTTGATCAAGCAACGCGTAGCGACGTAATAAATTAACTGGCTCATCAGCCACCTTACAAGCGGGTAATTCTTTTAAAGGAGTTGACATCAGAAAATGTGCAGGAGTTAACGCGCTAAGTTCAGATGGATCTTCACTCAGCAGCGTAAGCGGACGAGAATTTATGACACATTCTATTTGCGTAACTACAGTTAATAATTCTTCGTAGGTCAACAGTTGAGTACCTACTACTCTATGCAAATGCGTCTTAAATCCTTTGACATATATCTCATAATGTCCCCCAAAATGTGGGCTACGTGGAATATTAAATTTCCATTGTATTCTATGATCGGCAAGTTCATTCGCGAAAGACGTTTTAAATTCTTCGGAGTTTGTCAAATTGTAAATTTCTGAGAGGGCATTTCTAGCGCCTACAAAGTTCGTAGCATTATCTGAATATACGAAAGACACTGCTCCACGTCTAGATAAAAAACGTTTGAACGCGGAAAGAAAAGTGTTCGTGCTAAGATCAGTTGCCAATTCAACGTGAACTGCACGAGTCACCAGGCATACAAATATGCAGAGGTAACATTTGACGGGACGGACTCCACGTTTTCGATACGGAGTGATACTGATAGGACCACAATAATCCACAGCGCAGTGGACAAAAGCTTTAGCCTCATTAACGCGGCATGATGGTAAATCTGCCATGAAAGGGAAGGTTTGTCTCGGCTTCGCCTTAAAACAATAATTGCAGCTATGTATTACGCGACGAACAATATTTCGACAGGAAAGTATCCAAAATTTTTGGCGGATTATTGACATTAAAGCCACTGGTCCAGTGTGACAATTTTTGCGATGATAATGAATGATAATCAATTCGACAATATGATTTTTACGAGGTAACAACACAGGGTGTTGTTGATCGAACGTCATGTCTGTGTTGCGAAGTCGACCACCAACGCGTAACAATCCATTTTTATCTAAAAATGGCGATAGTCGATTTAAAGCGGGAGAACAAAGTTTATTTGACTTTAAATCTGCGTTAGAAACAAACCTACGCTCAAGAGACATAAAACACTTTTTTGCGTGATGGTACGAGTTTCCTAGTATGTTAGGATTCCGTGCGAACGGTAAAGAAACCGAATAGCGACCAGCGGGGTCACGTGACACATTGTTAATAAATAATTTTTCACATTCATCATTTGCGGGACTAGAAGCAGGTTCACAATGCACCTCTTCTAATTGCCAAAATTTTTGTAAAATAAAATCTATTGGCGGTTCAATCTCCATATAAGAGCATAACGAAATTGAACATGCGGTATTTTGGTAAACAGGCGTATTACCAATTAGCGTAAAACCGAAGATGGTCTGAAATCCCGTCGGCGTACCCGGGGGACCAGAGACGCGGCCTGATAACAAGATATCCGCGAATAAAGATGCACCGATAAGAATATCAATCTCACCCGGTAAGTAAAATGTTTCATCAGCAAGTGTGATATATTTTAAATACGAAAGCGTAGACAAATCCACCTGCACCGATGGTAAGTTGTCGGTAATACGGTCGATTACATAAGTGTCAAGCGAAATTGAAACCGAATCATCAAATCGTGAAAACAATTTAAGGTTTGTCGCACCCTTAATTGGGTTTGATGAAGAGCCGATGCCCTTAACAAAAGCGCGGGGAATTTTCTCATATTTTAAGTTAAGCTTCTCACAACAGGAAACCGTCGAAAAACTGGATTGTGACGCAGGGTCGCAGAGCGCACGTAGACGGACAGACATACCGTTAGAATCTTTCACGATCACTTGAATTGTACCTAAAAGGCATGTTTCATTACGCTGCGAGTTAGGCTGTAAGTTACATAAAGAAATATTATTACTCGCAGTTGGTACGGATTGAGAATCATTAGTCATATGTTCTGTGTTAGTCGCCGATACGGCAGGATCCACCAACCTCGAAGATTGCGTATGTGTGCGTGGAGACACGGTAATATTTTGACCAAGCGCGGTGTGAGTATTCATCACATTTTGTTTGCGGCACAACATCGAATGGTGTTTACAATTACAATGGCGGCAATTATAAGACGATTTACAAGCGGAATTGTTATGCGTAATACTTAAACAATTGGTGCAACCGTTATTAGATTTGATGAACTGAAATCTTTTCTCGATATCTAGTTTCACAAATTCGGGACACTTATAAAAATTATAGTGTTTTAATTGTTTACATAGCGGACAACAATTATTATTGGTCGAAGCGGAGACAAAAGCATGGGTTGACTTGGTACTGTACCCGGTTTTGTTGTTATTATTATTAACGGAGCGGTTCGGAGCGGGAGCGGTAATTGCGGGTGCAGTGCGGTTCAGTATCTTAGTTTGTTCCCGTAAAAATGATATTAATTCATCATAATGGGGTAAATCGGAACCACGTTTAAACATTTCAAATGAACGAGCGGTTTCAACATCAAGTTTTTTAAGGGCCAAATACATAAGGATAAAATCCGAAAGATCTTTAATATTCAGCGATTTTAAACACGAAACAGCGGAACAGAACTTGTCTAAAAACAAGTCCAAGTTTTTTGAACTAGCGGTAGTTAAAGGGCGAAATTCAAACATTTGATCCAAATAAGTAGTGGCTAAACTACGCGAGTCTTGAAAAGTAGAAACGAGTGTTTTCCAGATTATGTCGTAGTTAGTTGCGTTCGGTGTGATTCCAGAACAAATCGAAAGTGCCCGGCCAGAAAGTTTACCCATCAGGTATTGTACTCGTTCGTTGTCGGTCAAGTCCGGATTATCGTGAATCGTGGTTTTAAATGTTTCATAGAATGTTGGCCACATAGTAGCTTCACCAGAAAAACCAACGAGTTCCAGTTTTGGAAGCTTGATAGTAGGTTTTTTGGGACATTCCATGTCAAGTGGAGCTTTAACTTTAGAGTCAGCCGATTTCGAAGAATGTGATAACTTCCGGTTGATGTATTTGCAATGGGAGTAAAGATCCTCAAAAGCTGACCAACTTTGATAATTTGGTTCAAAATTAGGATTTATCAATACCTCTGTGTCATTAATTTCATCTATGATTACATGAATTTCTGAGCGTACAGTATCCAAAGTTTCGACATTGGCCATAAACAATTCTGCCGAAGAAACATCCTCTAAAGCGGTTTTAGAAAAGTCATAAACTCTCTGAAGGCGATTAAACAATTCTTGCCTTTTATTTTTAAGCTTCTTTAAACTATACGACATCTTTAATTTTGCAGCTTCTGCGGAATTTGGCATGTTATATAGTACAAAGTTAGGCAAGTACCAGAACTATTGAAAGTTTTATACTGACTACAACATAGAATAATGCTAATGAGTTAGAGATAACACGGGCGGCGGACGAACCTGTGTACGAGTACCTCTCGATAATATTAAGAATTAGCAGGTAGGCAGATAATATTTTCTGTGAAATGATCAAATGGTATAATCGCAGCGGATAAATTAACAGAATGGCGTATTTCACTGTAGATAATTTATAATTTCCAGTATATAGGAAATGGAATCACTAATATTTTGACGAATGCGGGGTTTTAATGCATAGATAATGCAAATAAGAGCGGGAATGCGGGGTATTACTGCGGGCAGAGTGAAAATTAGAGCGGAATTCACGTGTTCTTTAGACAAAGAACATGAAGATAGCGGTTGGAAATACCAAAAAATGGTTATAGATCGCAGATCAAAGGGCCTAAAATGGATCTAGATCCGGCTCGAATGGCCAAAAAAATGAGCACGCGATATGACGGCAGTGCTTTGTATCACCATAGGTTTTAAAAATAGCGGGAAGTGAAGAGAAATAATTACGAAGATGAAAGATCTGACCTTGGGAAGGAGCTGCATGCACCACAAACCACGCTTCGCCTGAGCCACCAAGTCTCTGGTGTTCTCCAAGATGGTTTTCTTCTTCCTCTTCGTGCCTGGTTGCGCTCTTCTCGGCTAATCTTCTTCGTAATAGTAATAGATGAAAATGAGGCGCACAGCGGGTGCGATCTCAAAATGGCGGGCGGTAGGGTCGAGGTAGGACCTAGTCGAATGACAATCAGCGTATACCTCCGGCGTGAAAGGCTTCTGATTGACGACTGATTGATTTGCGTCCAAAACTAAGCGGGTGGAGATGCAGCGAAAATGACAGTTGAAAATATTAATTCACAACTACCCCGCAGTATGAGAGCCACAAGAAGTGGCGCGAACAATGGTTAATTACAGAATTGCTTTGAAAAGAACAGGGGTTACTACTTGGTACACAATGTATGGTTATTTATCAGACGATCATTCTTCAGGCCTTAGTTTAAAATCTGTATCAAACGATCCAATAAAAGTAGTGAGGTAATTAAGGGACAGTTAATGTCATTTGAGAGGGGTTCAAGTTATGTAGGAATAGGTAGTCAGTTGATAATAATAGAGGTTTCACTTCGTATGGTACAGTAGGCAGCAACTTGCGGTTGCAGGGGACAATAAACATATCGTAGACAGTGACTTGCGGTTGCGGGGGACAATAAACATATCGTAGACAGTGACATACGGTTGCGGGGGACAATAAACATATCGTAGACAGTGACATACGGTTGCGGGGGACAATAAACATATCGTAGACAGTGACATACGGTTGCGGGGGACAATAAACATATCGTAGACAGTGACATACGGTTGCGGGGGACAATAAACATATCGTAGACAGTGACATACGGTTGCGGGGGACAATAAACATATCGTAGACAGTGACATACGGTTGCGGGGGACAATAAACATATCGTAGGCAGTGACATACGGTTGCGGGGGACAATAAACATATCGTAGGCAGTGACATACTGTTGCAGGGGACAATAAACATATCGTAGGCAGTGACATACTGTTGCAGGGGACAATAAACATATCGTAGGCAGTGACATACTGTTGCAGGGGACAATAAACATATCGTAGGCAGTGACTTGCGGTTGCGGGGGACAATAAACATATCGTAGGCAGTGACTTGCGGTTGCGGGGGACAATAAACATATCGTAGGCAGTGACATACTGTTGCAGGGGACAATAAACATATCGTAGGCAGTGACTTGCGGTTGCGGGGGACAATAAACATATCGTAGGCAGTGACTTGCGGTTGCAGGGGACAATAAACATATCGTAGGCAGTGACATACGGTTGCAGGGGACAATAAACATATCGTAGGCAGTGACATACTGTTGCAGGGGACAATAAACATATCGTAGGCAGTGACTTGCGGTTGCGGGGGACAATAAACATATCGTAGGCAGTGACATACTGTTGCAGGGGACAATAAACATATCGTAGGCAGTGACTTGCGGTTGCGGGGGACAATAAACATATCGTAGGCAGTGACTTGCGGTTGCAGGGGACAATAAACATATCGTAGGCAGTGACTTGCGGTTGCAGGGGACAATAAACATATCGTAGGCAGTGACTTGCGGTTGCAGGGGACAACAAACATATCGTAGGCAGTGACTTGCGGTTGCGGGGGACAGTAAAAAGATCGTAGGTAGCGACTTGTGGGTGCGGAGGACAATAAACATATCATCCTGACATAAATTCCCTAAGGGTTGTCAAAGGTGTTCCCAAGTGTGAACAAGTAATATTTTTCTTCTTATTACTGATTAATTAATAATGAAAACAAGCGTCTGAGTAAATATTTGTAGTCGATTTTACCACCAGAAGAATCCCAAATTTACTTTGTAGCGGCCGGGATTAAATGTACTCGAAAGAGCAAATTAATATAAATAATGAGGCGATATTTCAGTGAAATGTTCAGTAAAGTAGTCGCCGAGCAAGGAGGGTAAATGCCGCGATGAATTACTTTGGGATGAGGACGTGGAGACGGGGGCAAGGAAGTAGCGGGCGCGGGGGGTGGAGGTCGCGGTCCACTCGCACGCATCATTGCGCACGGTTTGCCACGGAGATTCAATTATATGGTGAGGTTCACATTTTGTAGGAGATGTGGAATATGTTATTCTGAGTTGCGAAGTAGGAAGGGCTTCGGATTTATACCACTCTAAAGATGGCTACAGATTGCAAAAAATCATCAATATCATTGATATAAGCATTACGCATTAGTATATAGAATACATTTGACCCAAAGTCAGCCAATTTTTAGGAATCTTTCTAAAATTCAAATTCAAAATCATATTGTAAATGGTGTTAAAAGCATGTAAATTTGTTCAATTGATCTTAAGGTGGATGGTCCAAGGTAGCGTTACCATCTCTAAAAATCAAAATGCCGGACTTACCCGTTAAAAAAGCTGGACTATCAGGCTTCAAGGCCGGACACTAAAAAAAAATCTATTTTTGACAAAAATATCGAATAAAACAACAAATAAAACACATATTTAAAAGCCGGACTTTTGAGTCCCAAGGCCGGACGCTACAAAAAGGGATTTTCAAATTAATCGCATAGTAACGAACGTTAAAAGGTAAAACAATAATTACCAAACTTGTAGCCACCGCTTACAAAATATTGTGCGTAGGGTGAGGTGTATGCGGTGCGGTGGTGGCGCGGTTAATAACACAGAAAATAAACTTTTAACAAAAAAATAATAACCGACTTCAATAGTAACAGCAGGCATTCACTAAAAAGTTAATAATAATTTTATAAAGACCGATGGTACCGAAGCAATACTTTTGCCGACTTCTTTCTTCCTCAAACGTTATGTTATCTAGAACTCGGTGTTCTTATATTGGTTTTTATGTTGCTATATCGTAGAAAATACGCCGACTTCTAGATAACATATTGTTTCAGGAAGAAAGAAGTCGGCAAAAGTGTTCCTTCGGTACCATCGGTCTTTTTAGAATTATTATTAACTTTTTAGTGAATGCCTGCTGTTAATATTGAAGTCGGTTATTATTTTTTTTTTTAAAGTTTATTTTATTTCACATTTTTTAGCGTTTCTGGGTTTAATTGTGAGGTATGGGTAGTTCTTGCAAACGTTGTGCTAATATGAAACGAAGTTAAAGTGAGTATAAGTAGCTTTGTTTGAGTAGCTTCCTGCTATCAGCACCCTAATACAACATGATTACCGCAATCTCAAGTTATGTGCTGTCATCCGTTGAAGAGTTCTACGGTGATGAAGCAAAGATCGAAGGTCAAGTGGGTACACCGGCAATTTTCAAGCAATGCCCTGCAATGAGCACCCTAACACAAACTGATTGCCGCAATCCAAAGTTATGTGCTGTCATCCGTTGAGAAGTTCTATGGTAATGAAGCCAGGATCGAAGGTCAGGTGGGTATTCTGATAATCTCCAAGTAATGCCCTTGAATCGGCACCCTAACACAGTGATCGCCGCAGTTTTTAGTTATGTGCTTTGATCCGTTGAGGAGTTCTATGGTGAATATGGTGATGAAGCCAGGATCGAAGGTCAGGTGGAAGAATGTCGATTTTCAAGTAATACCTTGTAATCAGCACCCAGGTACAAAGCGGTTACTTCAATTTTGAGAGGTATGCTGTCATTTTCTGAGTAGTTCCATTGCCTATCTCTGAAAATCTACATCAGATCATAACCAAACCCAAAATGAGACCCACCTGAATATACATTCTTTCAAACACAAAAAGAATTATTCAAATCGGTTTAGAAATGACGGAGTTATGGAGCAACAAGGCCAAAAAAAATACAGTCGGATTGAGAACCTCCTCCTTTTTTGAAGTCGGTTAAAAATGTAGGTTGTAGGTAGTATGTGAACTTGCGTGTCTTGGCGAGTCAGCGAGTCTTGTCTCGCTCGCTCGTTTCTGACTGAAGTAACTGAACGATATATATAAAAAACCTAACAAAGGCCGGGCGGCAGGACGCAGTCAATTTTGGCTGGACAAGAGGTCAAAAAGCTGTCTGGCTTTATGTGGACGGATGGCAACGCTAGTCCAAGGAAATTTTCATGCTAACTTGTGGGAACCAGAAACGAAGACAGAAGAATTATAATTTTGTTTTGTTACTTTTTTCTACAAGTTCCATAAATGTTACGTTAGGTTAGGTTTTTTTTTTTTGTAATAACCCCATCCTTGATGGGGTCACACTTTACTCCACGAATTTAAATTTTCGTGCAATTGCCCCTGTCCTCGTAGACCACCATCTCGTGTTTGCTTGAGGCTCTGATGATCCCCAAGTAATCTTCTGCTTCAGCTTTAATGTAAGCCACCATCATAGCATTCACACTGATTTTCTTAGGAGGTCCGTCAATAGCTGCTAGGCTGGAAAGCATCGAGCATGCCTGGGCGAATTCTGAGACGTCGTCTAACAGCGTATGCGGTAGGAGGCCTATTGGCCTGTGCGCCTTCGGATTAGTGTAGTCCTCTTTCCCAGACTTTCGGATAATACATACGTGAGCGAGCTTCCACCGCACCGGGAAGTGTCCTATTGCCAAACATTTGTTGGCAATTGCCAGGAACACCTCCGGCGCAACACGGATTGCTCGCTCACATATGTCCGCAGTCCACCCATCAGGCCCCGGAGCCTTTTTTGGATTGAGGTTTCTCAATACCAAATCAAGCTCCGGAGCCGTGAAGGGCGGATCGTCGGAGCCGAGTTTGTCCAGGAGTTGATGGACTGACACCTCCGAGCTCTCGCGTATTTGCCGTTGAGTGGGGGTTTCGTTGTCCACAGCGTCATCAGGAAAGAACGTTAGAGCCAGCAGCTTAGCGAACTCTTCAGGACCAAGGGTGTTCCCTGTCGAGTCCACCAGCAGCTGGTCCTCCTGCCTTTTGGCGGTTCTCCTGATGACCCTGTAGACCCCGTCCCATAGGCTCTCTCTATCCTGTTTTGAGCAAAATTGCTTCCAGCTGGCAGTCTGTGCATCTTGCACAGCCGCTTTATAACGCTGATTCGCTTCTAGGTATTGGTCAACAACGTGTTGCCTTCGTTCTGCCGCGGCGTTCCTTATGCGCCGCCTCTTGGTCTTGACTTCTCTCTTAACTTCTCTATTCCGGAGATAGGGGCCCACGTGCTTTTTGTTTTTTTGCCCCTAAAATCCGTAATCCTGGACCGAAGTGGGCAAACGAGGTGTCGGGAGATAGGGCCTGACTAGACGATTCCAGCCACGTCCAAATACCGCTGGGGCATTCGATCCGATTTCGAGTAAATCGGCAAAAACCAAAAATCACTGTTTGTTCCAAAAATATCACAAATTCCACTTTTCCACTTTTTTTCTTTTTGATAGACGAAGAACTAGGCTATCCTATCACAAAGATACCTTTCTTGTTTTGATCGGGGTCACTTTTGTATTTTTAGCGATTTATCGCGTGCGGAGCAGTGTAAAAATGATGCGCTCTGGGCGAGAGTTGGCACGCGACTGGGTTAGGTTAGGTTAGGTTAGGTTTTTTTTATTTTTTTATTTTTAAATTAAAGATTTTGCTATGGGATTAGATCTCCCATACCATTTTTTTGTTGTTCTTAGTTTATTTGATGTGTTTATTTTTATTTATATTTCGCTCCGTTACAATGTAATGCTTACTCTATGAAGACCATGCTAAACAAATAATATAGTGATATTGTATTGGCTTGCAATTAATCCCTTTTTTCTTTTCCCATCCAAAATTAAACCCCTAATCCTTTTTTTGACTCGTGGCTCCATCTGTTATCCGTCAAATGAAGCAATGGACCGCACCCCCCTCCGTGCGCCTGACCCCGCAGACGCAGGCTAAAAACTATCTCTCGGAAAAAGTATGGCGACACGCATGCTGCGCTAATAATTAAATTGGAACTAAAATACTTAAAATACCGAATATAAGAGACTTTGAACTTTGGTGAAGTGTAAAAGTGATCTTCGCATTGCTGGAGCTCCAGGAATTTGGATATTTCCTACGTAGCCACGTGAGTCTCCCCTTTTTCTTCCTTCATCTTTCCAAATTGTGAGCCAATTTAATTTTCAAGGGTCTGTCAAGTAGATAATAATAATAAAACAAAGAGTTTCTAATTGCCAAATTTCGTTTGCCATAAATATCAAAATTCATTATAAAAATTCGGTCGTCGGTGGCTAAAGCCCGACCATAAAAGTGGTCCATTTCGAGCGCGAATGTTCTATGGAACGGAATTCCTAAATTCCAGTTTACAGTCATAAAATCTAATAAACTTTCTCAAAATACAGATAAGGTTAACTCCTCATTTAGTGGCAAGTACATTCTTATAGTATTTCACTTTATTCGAGGCAGAAATCTTAATTTATTTTCACGAGCAAAAGCTAATCTATCAACTTCATGTTAACTCCATAATTTGGTCGAGTTATATTCGGTTTAGGTTATACTCGTTTTATAAGGAAGGTTCCAAATAGATCCGCGGTGACGGCATTCATGCAGTTAGTCAGTCCGAGAGTTTTGTACAACTACCTACTTATTACCTGGGCCTAGGTTTAGTTTGGTTGTCCGAAGTTTTGTGAACCTACCTTGTTTTTTTTTTTTTTTTTTTGGTCTAGGTTAATCAAATAGATATCGTAATCGTTTCATAATTGCTCAAGCATTATGTCAAACGAAACGAAATTGCGTGTTTTAATCACTCAACGCGAATATGCGTTTCGAGAAATTCAAATTCTTTACGACTTGTCGACTGAGGACATTCAAACTGATAAATCCAAGCGATCCAAGTTTATGTGTAGATTCAAGCGAATAGAAAAACTTAGAATGGAATATGTTAATTACACGACAGACATCAATTCATTGAAATTGTTGATCAAACCTACTGATGTCATAGACATGTCAGTTGTCGAGGCGTTTGACGACATGTACTATTCTGTGATTAGTGCTTTTGATGAACTGCAAGCGCAGTTGCAGCCCGTGACAGCGGCTAGACATGGTTCGAATTCCTCCAACGATGATAGGTCTCATCAGTGCGCTCCAACGCGTTTACCGAAATTAGAACTCATAAAGTTCTCCGGTGTGATTGAGGACTGGCAAACCTTTTATGATACCTATTGTTCACTTGTACACAACAATACCGGTATACCTAATGTCGAGAAATTCCATTATTTGGTGTCATGCCTCCGCGGTTCTGCATTATCAGTTGCAAAAGGTATTCCGATAACATCAGATAATTATCCAATAGTATTTGCAAATCTTATAAAGAAGTTCGAAAACAAGCGTGTTTTGGCGGTCGCGTACTTAGAAAAAATATGTAATTTTCCCGCGTTAAAAAGTTCTAACTTCCGCGAACTTTCAAACTTCACTGACATGTTATGTGAGTCTGTGGAAGCGCTGAAAACGATGAACATTGACAAACTGGATGAGTTCATATTGTTTTACCTAGCTTCACGCGCATTAGACCCGGACACTCGCGACAGATTCGAATCTCAAAACAAAAATAAAATTCCTACTTTTGTTGAGCTGGTAACTTTCTTAGAAAAGCGTGTTCAAGTTTTAGAGGTAATTGGACGTCGCAACTCCTCTAACAGTGTGCAACAGAATAAACCAACTGAAACCAAAAATAATTATCGGAATTCCGGAACCCGGAATAATAGTAATAACAATTACAAATCGAATAATTTTTCCGCTGCAACAAGTTCGGCTTCGATACAAAATAAATCAGCCGATTGTTTGTGCTGTGGATTAGAACAACACTCAGTATACAAGTGCCCTAAGTTCTCAGACTTGAACTTAGACAGCAGGATGAAAATAGTTTTGTCAAAAGGCTTATGCGCGAACTGTTTGCGTCCTTATCACAGTGTAAATAAATGTTTTTCAAAAACGTGTTGTGCGACGTGTGGAAAGCGACACCACACATTACTTCACGATGGTGAGGCCTCCACCCTCGCGGCTCCTGGCTTCGTTGAAGAGGTCGAGGGGGGCGGGATGACCGAGGAACAGGAAATCACCGCCAACACCACCACCACTACGACACATGTAGGTCAGAGTCGTGCTCTCGTTTTGCTAGGCACGTGCATGGTACAAGTTAGTGGTTGCGGTCCTTCCGCTCAATCATTCATTGCTCGTACTTTGGTCGATAGTGGGGCTGAATCCTGCTTTTTGAGCTCTTCATTCGCACAGCGTTTGGGCTTACCGTTACGTCGATGCAATTTATCCGTAGCCGGTCTAGGTCAAAATATAGTGCATGAAGTTAGAGGTGTGACATCGTGCAAATTACAACCCTGTGGTTCGGATGGTCCGGTCTTCGAAATAAACCCGATCGTCATGAACAAAATTACGGGTAAATTACCCGCGGTAGCACTCCCGTCTGGGATTCGCGAAAACTTTAAACATTTAGTGTTGGCCGACCAACACTTTGATAAACCTGCCGATATTGATCTATTATTAGGCGCGGAGCTGTTCCATAGAATTTATGATGGCAAGCGTTTAGAATTGGGCCCGGGCCTCCCGGTCGCTCTTCATAGCATATTCGGCTGGATACTTACGGGAACAATTGAAAAAAGCTGTGTAATCGCGGGATTACAGAAACTGCAGGGCGGATGGGATTTGACACAGGAGAATTGTGGAAACAATGTGGGTGCACTGACTGACCTGTGTTATATGTTGTTCTTGGTGTTTTCGGTGAGCCGACGAAACGCGCCGCGTGTCGTCTCCCCTCGTTGAGCTGATTAATGCTGGCACTTTGGGCAGTGATGAGCTGGATGTCTTGAAGTATTACACAGCACTTATATGTTCACAAGACACGGTGAATACGCGAGATTGTTTGTATCGGCGGCACGAATGTTTATACACGTGTGTCGTTCTCTCGAGAGTTCGGACGCAACAGAATGAAGCCAGCGCCCGCGCGCGCCTCGACCGGCGCGCGGCGGGGAGGGGGTGGTCGTTCGCGCATGCGCACGCGAATGACACGTCATGTTCTAACGTCATGCTGGTAACGTAGTGTAGCGTGAACATCCTGGGGGGGCCGGGGCTGCGGCTCCTCTTGAGCTGAATCCAACGGCAGCCTGGCTATCTTGAACACAGGTCGTCGCAGATTTCCATGAGCTGTGTCCAGATCCACAACTCGTATCACTCCATCCTTGCCAGGTATCGTGCGGAGAATTCTTCCCAACTTCCATTGGAGCGGAGGCAGGTCATCCTCTTTGATGAGTACCAGTTCACCCACTTGAGGAGGGGAAGAAGGGGAGAGCCATTTGGAGCGGGTTTGCAGGGTATGGAGGTAGGATCTGGACCAGAGAGTCCAAAAGCGCTGAGAGAGCGCTTGAATGAGTTGAAACCGTTTAAGAGCAGATATGGGTCTGTCGTCAAAAGACTGCTCAGGTAGAGCGGTGAGCGGACGACCAATAATGAAATGTCCGGCCGTGAGAGGTTCAAAGTCCGTAGGGTCGGATGAAATTGGGCAGAGGGGTCTTGAATTGAGTACAGCCTCAATTCGAGCCAAAAGAGTAGAGAATTCCTCAAAAGTGAGGTGCTGTTCACCTATCACACGATAAAGTAGTTGCTTGGTGGATTTTACGTTTATTTCGTGCAGTGCGCCGAACCAAGGCCCTTTAGGTGGGTTCAGCAACCAAGTTATGTGCTGATTCGCGAGCTTGTGAGTGATTGCATCATTGTTTGACCTGAGGAAGTTCTGAACTTCAATGAGTTGATTCCTAGCACCTACATAGTTTGTGCCGCAGTCTGAACGAATGAGAACCGGAGTACCGCGACGTGAGATAAAACGTTGCAATGCCGCAAAGAACGCTTCCGTTGAGAGTGCAGAGACTGGTTCCAAATGAACCGCCTTTGTTGCGAGGCAAACGAAAATACAAAAGTACGCTTTTATGAGTTTCGCGTTCCGCAACGTGCTGGATTTAACGAAGAAGTGGCCAGCAAAGTCCGTCGTGACGTGACTAAAAACTGGCTGAGGAGTAACTCTGTCTGCTGGGAGATCAGCCATGAGCGGAGCCTTAGGCTGAGCGCGGCACCGGAAACATCTAATACATTTAAACACGCGGTGTCTAATAATACGACGAGCGGACAGAATCCAGTACTGCTGGCGTAATATGGCGTGTAATGTGTCAGCTCCAGGGTGGCAGTGTATTGTGTGATAGTGATCTATAATGAGATCTACGAGCGGACTGGAGCTGGGTAGAATGAGTGGGTGTTGAGCGTCATACCTAATTGACGCGTGAGAGAGACGACCACCGACTCTCAAGAGGCCGTCCTTTATGAAGGGCGAGAGACGCTGGAGCCGAACGGGACAAACTTTATCAGTCTGGATACGATTAATGTCTTCAGCAAACTCATTGTGCTGAACAGAGCGGACCCAGTGCAACAGAGCGTCCCTGCGTTCACTAGCTGTCAACGGACCAGAGCGCCGTGCATCAGGGCTGTGCCGACAATTGAATATGAACCTTTTAATACAAGCCGTCACTCCGACGAGCTTGTCAAGTGAGCTGTAGCGAGTGAGCAAGTCCAGATCGATATCTGGGACTGCTATGTGTGCTGGTACCTTTTTGGGCTTAAGGCCTGGGAGAGCGTGATGGCCTAGAGCGGGTGGCATCTTGGGCCAAGTGCAGGTAGGTTCTTTGAGCCAACTGGGTGACCACCAAAGGTCATGAAGTGAGAGGGACTGGGCAGACATGCCTCTGCTTGCACAGTCAGCAGGGTTGAGGTTCGTGGGTACATGCTTCCACGTATGGCTAGTTGAAGTAGCTGTAATCTTAGCCACTCGATTGGCCTCGAAAGTCTGTAATCGGTGAGGTGAAGTGTTGAGCCATGCCAACACTATTGTGCTATCTGACCAGCATGTGTGTGTTTGAATGGCTATATGAGCTGACAGTTGGGCTGACACTCGAGTCATGAGCTGAGATAAAAGAGTCGCGGCTGACAACTCCAATTTCGGGATTGAGAGACGAGTCTTTATGGGTGCGACCTTGGACTTGCCAATGATTAGGTGTACATTGACATGTCCAGTGGTATTGCGCTCATGAAGGTAGATAACGGCACCAAAGCCAGCCTCTGATGCGTCCGCGAACCCGTGAAGTGAGTAAGTAGACGTGGGCTTGTACTTACAAATGTGCCGAGGTAAACGGAGGTTTGAGAGCTGAGGAAGATCCTCTGAGATGTGTTGCCACTCTGTGTGGACTTCTTCAGAGATAGGCTCATCCCATCCTATTTTCAGAAGCCAAAGCTTCTGGAGAAGAATCTTTGCGCGGAAGATGACTGGAGTAACCCAGCCATTGGGGTCATAGAGAGACGCTACTGTACTGAGAATGGAGCGCTTTGTGACTTGAGCATGAGTGGGCAAAGAAATGCGATAAGTGAACTCATCAGTTTGAGGAATCCACTGTATTCCCAGAACCTTAATGGAATTAGAGTCGGGACTGAAGTCAAAGTCCTTGGGCATGTCGCACTGGTCATCTGGGAATCGTTCAAGGAGCTGGGGCGAGTTGGAGGTCCATTTACTGAGCTGAAAGCCACCTAGGGCGAGTAACTCGATCAGTTCGCTTTGGAGCGACTGAGCAGATTCTACAGAATCTGCACCTGAGAGAATGTCGTCCACAAATATTGATTTGCGGAGGACCTGAGCAGCGTGAGGGTAGCGATGACCTTCGTCATCAGCCAATTGGAGTAAAGTGCGGATGGCATGGTATGGGCTGGACCTTAATCCATATGTGACGGTATTAAGGGCATACGTGAGCAGGGGCTGGTCGGGTGAAGACCGCCAGAGAATGAGTTGAAAACGTCTTTGCTCTGGGTGAATGAGTATATTTCGGAACATCATTCGGATGTCTGTGCTGAAAACTTGTGAGTGGGTCCTGAAGGACATGATAATGTCAACAATATCTTGCTGAAGAGCTGGACCTGTATGAAGACAATCATTTAGATTGACGCCGTTTGAGCTCTTACAACTTCCGTCAAACACACAGCGCAACTTTTCTGATCCTGGCTTGAATATGCCATGATGTGGGATATAGAAATGGGATTTATGAGCAAAGGTATTGGGGTGACACGGCGACATATGTCCCAATTTTATGTAATCTGACATGAATTCTACGTATTTCGAGCGGAAGGGCGGGTTCGCTTGCAGCTTCTTCTCTAAGTTGAGAAACCTGCGCAGAGCAATAGCGTGAGTGGAACCTAATGTCGGCGCGTTGTGTAGAAAGGGCAGTGTAACCACATATTGACCTGATGGTTCACGAGTAGTTGTGGTGCGGAAAATGTCCTCACACTGATCCTCTAATGGGCTGGTATGCTTGTAGGTTTGGGGTTCCTCAGATTCCCAAAACCTCTCAAGACTTTTGTGAATGTCATGAGTGGAATGCTCTGAGTCCGTGTGAGAGCCGACAATGTGAACGGAATTGACCTGATTCGTGGGTGAGGTGTGTAAATTTTCGAAAGGTCCAATCAACGTAAAATCAAATATCGTGCCGAAGGCTATAGGCTTGCCAGGGCCGAGCGAAACCTTGGTTCCGTCTAACACTTGACCAAGAATGTCAGATCCTAGTATTAGATCAACCGGAGCTGGTGTGTGATATTCTCGATCAGCAAGAGGAATCGGTGGGTGACCTGTTAACTGAGCGAGATCTGGAACCTTTTCCAACGGTAGGTACCCAGTTACGTTCTTCAATATATGGGCTGTGGCCGTGATCATAGGTGTGTCACGGTGAGTAGGTCGGCATACAATTGTGATTGATGCCTTTGAGTTTTGTGTGTGCTGATTTCCAACTCCTGCGATTTTTAGACATGTATGTTTTGATGGTAAATTTAAAACTGTGGCCATGCGCTGAGAACAAAGAGTTAGCATACTTCCACAGTCTAACAGTGCTCGTGCTGAGTGAAATTGACCATGTACGTCTGCTATTTTAAGTGAGACGGTTGGCAACAAAATTGGTGTGTTAGTGACGTTCACTACACGTTGTGCGGAGTTACAGGAATCTTCTGTTGGAGTTGAAGTCATTGAGTGAAAATGAACTGAGTGTGTATGTGCTGATTGAGTGTGTGATGAGTGTGCTGAGTGTGCTGAGTGTGCTGAGTGCTGGTCGTCCTCGCCTTCATAGTGCTCTGTTATTGTAGGTAGTCATTGTTGACTACCTACCCGAGACCTACTTGGCGATCGCGATTGAGTGGGCGAGTTGGGATGGGACGTATATGCCTGTGTAGCATGTGCCGAATGGTATTGAGGCTCATGCGCTGAGCGCTGTCTGGGCTGCTCACGTAGAGACGGAGGCAACAAATGAGCAGATGATCGTGTCGGAGACATGGCCCCATGACGATGCAGTGAAGTGTGGTGGTCAGACCGCCCACACTCCTTGCATGCACGTGTAGACCTGCACTCGTTCTCATAATGAGGACCCAAACAGCGTCGGCACCGGTTGCGTGCGTTCACAAAGTCCCACCGACCTTGAACCGGTTGGTTATTAAATCCTGGGCATGCGATGAGTTTATGTCCCCTATTCCTGCAGTATGGGCATGGCATACCACCAGTAGGGGAAGAAGGTTGAGCCGAATAATCCTGTCGGCGAGTGGGTGATGGGGATGATCGGGCCGAGTAAACTGGCGCTGTCTCAAATGCCATAAATGGTTGACGAATAGGACGGGGGGAGCGATTGTCCT
This sequence comes from Ypsolopha sequella, assembly GCA_934047225.1. Lineage (NCBI taxonomy): Eukaryota > Metazoa > Arthropoda > Insecta > Lepidoptera > Ypsolophidae > Ypsolopha > Ypsolopha sequella. The sequence goes on along the minus strand of OW204002.1, from coordinate 57,633 downwards.
GCCGAGGAGCTATGGGGCGGAACTCTTGATGAGCCTGGTAGGGCTGACGTGGAGTACCTCGAGTGGGTTGAAGCAGCTTATTGAGCTGAGCGAGCCTTTCTGACGGGCCGAGCCGTGATGAAGAAGGAGCCTCCTGTGACGCAAGGAACGATGACTCATTCTCCTTGCAGCGTGCGTGCTCTTCCAGAAACTCAATGAGGTTCTTGAGCGTGGGCAGAGTTGCACGAGATCCGTACTTCCGCTCAAAAAGAGTGCGGAGCTCGCCTTGTAGTTTTCGCACCACCATGGACACGAAAACATAGTCGGAATCTTTCATGGGCAGATCGAGATTGCGGAGAGCGCTTTGCGCTGAGATAAGCGGAATTAAGAATGATGTGCGGATATCCGAGCGCATGTGGATGTGCGGAAGGTTCATTATAATGTCCACAAACCGGTCAATGAGTACACGACGATTGTCGTAACGCTTGGTTAGAATTTCCATGGCTATGGGATAATTCTCGTTGGTAGGGTAGAGGTGTTTCACCATATCATGTGCCTCACCCTTTAGGGCGCCTAACAAGTAATGCAGTTTGACAGCATCCGAGACTGTAGCCATCTCACTGACGAGGCTCCTAAAAACGGCAATAAATGAGGGCCATTCTTCAACATTCGAATGAAACTCCGGTATGGGTATTTTTGGTAAAACACCAACGGGTGTACCTGAGCTGAGGGGTTGCGTCTTGTCCGGAAGGGCTGATTTTACTTTTAAATTTTCGAATGCTACTAGTATAGCATCATAATTGCTAAGTGCCGACTGAAAATTTTTTGTGTAGTTTGCCTCAGTTTCGTCGGACAAATCCTCATCGTCAAGGATCTCATAATATACGTTTTCCAGCTTAGTTTTAACGCTTTGTATGTTTGCGTAACGAGCGGTGAAGTCCGCCACAGAATAAGTTTTTCTGTCGCCTGCCTCTACCGCCTCACCGATCTCCTTTAACAGAGTTATCGCCTTTACGGCCTCACGAAACATCGCGGCTTGTGATTTCGAAGGCATTTTAATCTTGTTAAAGTAGGTGGTTGATTACTAAGATAAAATACTCAACGAGTTTGAGCTAAACTATAAGAGCGGACGTACAACTAAAACAATTGATGAGATCGATGAATAGAGCTGAGATACTTGCGCGGATGAAGTAACAATGACTATGTTCAAATGGAACACGGAACTCTTAAGTAAACACGACAGAGAAAAAAAAAAAAAAAAAAAAAAAAAATTTTTTTTTTTTAACAACCTGTATATGAGCTGATAAACCAACGTGGAACACCCTATATGTGTATCACAAACAACAAGATCAGAGATGAGAAGAGAAAAAAAAAAAAACAAATTGTTTACTATATTGTGCTATATATATATACCCGGGTAAAAAAGCAGACAATAACACAAATAAACGGTCCGGCAATATATTACTGCGACGTGAGATTACCGCAACACAAAAATATCGAAAAGGGCTGATGAACCTGTTCACTTTTATGTTATTTGCCTTGAAATCACGTGCCGACAATACGCTTTGGTTCTTGTTTAGACGAAAGTACCTTTACAACAACAACATAAGTCGTCGAACATTCTATTTATAGAATAAAATATCTACCTACTGCTTTGAGAGCGAAAACAAACAAAGAATGTGTTTACCTGGCAGAAATCGTATGTAAATGAGCGGACAATCAAATGATGCAGATCAAGCTTTGGTAACGTAATAATTCGTAAACGTAAACGTTCGTTACGTAATAACTTATGTATACGTGGGTTTTACGTATGTGCACGAAATAAAGCAAATACTCGCACCGAAAAAATATCTCGCAAAATCTCGTAAAATTTGGGTTTAATAAAGAAGTATAGTGGACTGTAATAAACAATTGGGCTGAATGAATATACTTATGTTATCTGAGCTGAATAATAATTACAACCGTGATGAAAATGAGTTATTCTGTAAAGGGGCGTGGGGGGGTCGGTTCTAACCGATAAATGGAATGTTCCAGGCGGCGGTTCAAATTATCTACCCGCGATAGGTATTCGAAACCACAAAAAATTTTTTGCCGGGAAAGGGGGCAAAATATGTAACCTGGTGAAAATGGACTGTAGTAAATCGACGGGGGCTGGTTCAAACAAAGATACGGGCCGGCGGGGGGGAGGCGGGGGGTGATATAAACCAAAAATTTTCCGCTCGACGGACCAAAATTTTTCTTGTATTGAAAATGGACTGTAGGGGCTGAAAAGGGGCTGGTTCTAACGGTTCGAAGGGCCAAAATGTAATCGCGGGATTACAGAAACTGCAGGGCGGATGGGATTTGACACAGGAGAATTGTGGAAACAATGTGGGTGCACTGACTGACCTGTGTTATATGTTGTTCTTGGTGTTTTCGGTGAGCCGACGAAACGCGCCGCGTGTCGTCTCCCCTCGTTGAGCTGATTAATGCTGGCACTTTGGGCAGTGATGAGCTGGATGTCTTGAAGTATTACACAGCACTTATATGTTCACAAGACACGGTGAATACGCGAGATTGTTTGTATCGGCGGCACGAATGTTTATACACGTGTGTCGTTCTCTCGAGAGTTCGGACGCAACAGAATGAAGCCAGCGCCCGCGCGCGCCTCGACCGGCGCGCGGCGGGGAGGGGGTGGTCGTTCGCGCATGCGCACGCGAATGACACGTCATGTTCTAACGTCATGCTGGTAACGTAGTGTAGCGTGAACAAGCTGTCTCCCTCCGAAGACGATCTCTTCCCTCTTTGCTTCTACGCTCGCCTTAGACGATGTAGTCAAGCGGTTTTGGGAGGTCGAAGAGCCACCGTCAGTAAAAATTGAGAATGTTGATGACGTAAATTGCGAAAAGATGTACTCGGAGCAAGTATCTCGCGATCCTGACGGACAATACGTTGTGCCTATCCTTCTGAAAGAAAATCATAAATCTTTTGGCGATTCGTACAATCCCGCGCTTTCGCGCTTATTAAATTTGGAAAAACGTCTTTCGAAAAATGAAACTCTCAGGACAGAATATTGTAGCTTTATGAAGGAATATGAAACGTTAGGTCACATGCGACCTATTAACGAATCAGAGGCAAATGGTCTCTATGTGATTCCTCATCACTGCGTCCTTCGCCCTGACAGTTCCACTACGAAACTTCGTGTGGTATTTGACGCAAGTTCTCGAGTCTTGCCAAGTACCACGTCTGAGGTCACGAAATCTTCAGGAACCCTGTGTTTGAACGATATGGTTCATACAGGACCAAAATTACAAAACGATGTCGTGGACATACTAACAAAATTTCGTCTTCATAAATTCGTATTTACCGCTGACATTTGTAAAATGTATCGAAACATAAAACTCTGCCCGAAAGATCGAGTTTGGCAGCACATATTGTGGAGAGATTCGCCAACGGAACCTGTGCGCGAATTTGAGCTAAACACTGTAACTTACGGCGTGTCGAGTTCACCGTATCTCGCGATACGAACGTTACACCAACTCGCTGACGATCATGGCTCGCAGTGGCCACAGGCTGCCGAAGTACTGCGCCATGATACTTTCATGGACGATATCACAGCAGGTGCGCCATCTCTAGAGGCCGCCTCTAAAATAAAACAAGATTTGATCGATCTGCTCGCTTGTGCAAAGTTTGAGCTCAGAAAGTGGAGCAGTAATTCCCGAGAATTACTAGCTGATCTCCATAAGGAACATTGTCAAACTCCAAAATCATTTTGTGAAGAGTCCAATATAAGTACTCTTAAAATTCTGGGTGTCCAGTGGGAACCCACAGAAGACTTCTTTACTTACTCGTTGTCAGACGTTAATCCAAGTCTGACCAAACGTGCCATTCTATCAAATGTCGCACGTATCTATGATCCCGTCGGTTGGTTAACTCCTGTCGTTTTAGTCGCAAAATTATTGCTTCAAGACCTATGGTGACTAAAAGTAGGCTGGGATGAAATAGTTCCAACACATGTGGCTTGTCAATGGCAAAGATTCGTCTCCGATCTCCAAAATTTGAGAGAAATTCAATTACCACGTCGAATTGAAACTTCTGATGCAAATTTTGAATTGATTGGATTCTGTGATAGGTCATCAAAAGCCTACGGTTGTACAGTATTTTTGAGAGTGATCAAAGGCGATCACATTAGCGTGTACTTACTGATTGCAAAATCAAAAGTAGCCCCTCTCAAGCCCCTGACTGTTAATCGTCTCGAACTCTGCAGTGGGGTTTTGCTCGCTCGGGTGCTCAAGCATATGTTTAAATTGCTTCAAAAGAAACTTGCTCTCAGCAAGGTCATTGCTTTCACCGATAGTAGCACAGTTTTATCCTGGCTTCGCACGGATCCACATAAACTTAAGACTTTTGTATCGCATCGTGTGGTCAAAATAATGAAAGATATACCCGATGCCAAATGGTTTCATGTTTCAACTCATGATAACCCTGCTGATCATTGCAGTCGAGGGCTCAGCTGCGCTCAATTAGCGACATGCCCCTCCTGGTGGTATGGTCCAGACTGGCTGTGTGAAAATGAGTCCTTATGGCCAATTCGAAGAGACTGGAACATCCCCGAGTCCGTTCCGGAAATAAAAACTATTTCCCACGTTATGTTACAAACAAATGATTCGACTTGTGCTTTTAAATCTCAGATAAACTTAATTGAGAATTTTTTAATTGAGTTCTCGTCTCTTTCAAAATTAGTTCGTCGACTTGCGTGGTGTTTACGCTTTGTTTCTAATCTGAAACGTACGCCAGAAACTCGCATGTTGGCCGCGCTGACAGTAAGTGAACTTGATAATGCGATGTTCACATTAATTCGGTTTATTCAAAATAAACATTTTGCGGATGAAATATATTTAATAAAATTAAATAAAACTTGTTGTAAAACACTGCAAAAACTACACCCATTCGTAGATGAATTGGGTCTGTTGCGAGTGGGGGGACGCTTTACTAACTCAAATTTGCCTTTATCAGCGAAACATCCGTTACTTTTACCTAAAATATCATCACTCTCAACCTTGATCATTGACTATTTTCACATTTTATACTTGCACTGTGGGCCTAGAACTTTACAATCAATCGTTCAAAGAAAATACTGGATTCTAGGCATCCGTAACGTTATAAGATCACGTCTTTCAAAGTGCGTTATTTGCTTCAAGGCAAAACCTATTCCATGTCAACCTTTAATGGGAGACTTACCGGCTCCGAGAGTGACACCTACTCACTGTTTCCAAAAAGTAGGAATCGACTTTTGTGGGCCTTTTACAGTCAAGGAAAGTAACAGACGTAACGCCCGTACTTACAAGGTTTACGTGTGCGTATTCGTTTGTTTGGCAGTTAAAGCCATACACCTTGAACCTGTAACAGAACTATCAACTCCTGCTTTCATTGCCGCGTTAGATCGCTTTGTATCTCGAAGAAACCTCTGTAAATTTATTTTGACAGATAATGGCACCAATTTTATCGGTGCTAGGCGTTATTTAAATGAACTCCAATCACTTGTTTTCAAGGATAAATCTAAAATACAATCTAAATTAGCCGATCGCGGGATAATCTGGCAACTAAATCCCCCTACAGCTAGTAATTTTGGAGGAATTTTCGAGAGCGGAGTCAAATCCATGAAATATCATTTTAAGCGCGTTGTTGGGTCTCAAATACTAACGTTAGAGGAAATGTTTACTGTGCTTAATAAAATTGAGGCCATACTAAATTCACGTCCGTTATGTAATATATCATCAGATCCTGGTGAGGTCGATGTACTTACCCCAGGTCATTTCCTGACAGGAGGTCCTCTCGTATCACTGCCCGAACCAGAGCTTGTAGACGAGTACGTACCACCTCGTTCTCGATGGCAAATGTTGCAAAAACTTACACAGTCTTTCTGGCGCATCTGGCAGCAAGACTATCTTCATACGTTACAACAGAGAACGAAATGGTGTAACGGTCAACCAAATGTTCAAATCGGGGACGTATGTTTGATTATGGAACCGAACTCACACAGTTTATATTGGAAATCTGGAAAGGTCGTGGAAATTCATCCCGGTAGAGACAGAATAGTCCGTGTCGTTACACTCCGTACTACAACTGGTTTTCTTAAAAGACCGGTAACAAAAATTTGCCCTTTACCCATTCAAAATTAAATTCATTTAGACTAAGTAGACTGAAGAGCAATTACAATACAAACATAAATTTTGCGTTCTTTAAATTATAATAAAATTTTGTCTATCTATATTTTGAGAATTTTTTTTAAATAAACTTCATCTAAAATTCTTTTAAATATTTAACCCTATCGTTAGACTAACATTCGTTATCATTCTTTCGTATAAATATATAAATAATCTCGTATAGATATTCGTATACTAGGTTAGGGTAGTCAACTTACCTGGCTTGACCTATGAAATCCCCAGTGATTTCAAGTGGGGGGAAAATGTATTGGCTTGCAATTAATCCCTTTTTTCTTTTCCCATCCAAAATTAAACCCCTAATCCTTTTTTTGACTCGTGGCTCCATCTGTTATCCGTCAAATGAAGCAATGGACCGCACCCCCCTCCGTGCGCCTGACCCCGCAGACGCAGGCTAAAAACTATCTCTCGGAAAAAGTATGGCGACACGCATGCTGCGCTAATAATTAAATTGGAACTAAAATACTTAAAATACCGAATATAAGAGACTTTGAACTTTGGTGAAGTGTAAAAGTGATCTTCGCATTGCTGGAGCTCCAGGAATTTGGATATTTCCTACGTAGCCACGTGAGTCTCCCCTTTTTCTTCCTTCATCTTTCCAAATTGTGAGCCAATTTAATTTTCAAGGGTCTGTCAAGTAGATAATAATAATAAAACAAAGAGTTTCTAATTGCCAAATTTCGTTTGCCATAAATATCAAAATTCATTATAAAAATTCGGTCGTCGGTGGCTAAAGCCCGACCAGATATATATATATATATAAATACTTTTCTTTTTTTTTTGTTTATTTTTTATTATTATTATTTTTTTTTTTGCACAATTATATATTTCTTAAATTAAATTAAATTAACAGGCATATTTATGAAGTGTTATTTATTTACTAAAAACAGATTCCCGAGGCCTCGCCCGCTTCTCCCCCACGCATTGCATTTGCGACTCCTGAGTCTCTGTTTCTAATCGCCATTTTAAAATTATAATCTCGAATTTTCCCGGTCTCGACTGCCAGGGTGCTCTGGATGAGATGAGCAATGGCGTCATTTTCACGGCGAGCCGTGTAGTATACACAGCTGGCGGTATGCCTCGACACAGCCACGACCGCGTGGTGGAAGCTGCTATGCAACTGCTGTTTTTCTTTGGCAGTTCTCACGATGACCACTCTCTCCCACGTAAGTCCCTGAGCTTCATGGATTGTGTGGAGACGCGAGCCCTCCAACCCCCCGTACCCTTGGTCTTTTAGGTACGCCTTTTCAGCCTGTGTGTGAACCAGGTAAAGCGTGTGGGGCTTGTTAGGGAGCCGCATCTCTTCGTATGTTTCCAGAGTCAGGGAACGTGTTTGAGCCTTGGATGTGTATATGCCACTGTAGATCTCCCTTAGGGCATACGCTACATCCATGGGGTTCCTGTGTGTACACAGCAGTTCCTTTGTTATCTTCACGTACGAGCTTGGACGTTTATATTTCATCGGGAAAAGGTTCTCTCGATCGATGTAAGGGACCTGGTTGTGGTCTCCAAGGAGTAGAGTTAGGTTAGTTAGGTTAGGTTAGGTTAGGTTAGGTTTTTTTTTTTTTTTTTTTTTTTAATGGATCCCACCGTAGTGGGACCCGGCTTTTGCCCACGAATTTTAACTTTCGTGCCCTTATTATCTCTGAAAAATATTTATATAAAAAGTGACCCCGGATAAAGGGCAGGGACAATGTGGGTGGGGTCCTTCGTCCAGTTACACACATCCTTATACTAAATATAATAAAACTCTTCTCTTCTTTTTTTTTTTTTTTCTTAGTGTATGTTTTTTCGTCCCTTTTTTTTTTTTTATCCATTTTTTTTTTTTTGTATATATGTTCCTTTTTTTTTTCTTCATTCTTAAATTACTAACTTATGCTTTCTAGAACAAATATTCTTACTCTATTGGACGAAGGAACTCCACCCTAAAAACAATCTTAAGCCATACATATAACCTTTTCTTAAAATCATCTCTATTTACACTCGATTATACAATTATTAATACGTTTAAAACATTGAAAAATTTTTTAATATTTACAAAAAATAGACAAATCTAAAAATATTAATTCCAACTGCTCAATACATTCACTTTTAAAATAATACAGTGGTTTAAAAAACTGTGGCAGTCGGTCATTTATTCCTGACTGCCGCTCTCCTCATTACTCTCTCCAAGAATCCAAGTAGGGTTGGTCGGTCTACCTTGTCTTGCAGGATCACTGGCAGGTTGGCCTTATTAAATGCCATGTCGATTTTCACCTCCAGTTCCGCCCTCCACAGTCCGAACCTCGGACAGTCGAACACGACGTGCCAGATCGTCTCCTCCTGATCGGGATCACATACGCAGGCTGGACTGTCCTTCAGCTTAAAGCGATGAAGGTACGATGCGAGCCCCCCATGCCCTGTAAGGGCTTGCACGTGTATGGGGTTAAGTTTGGCCTTCCTTAGGACGGTGTGCGCTGTCGCTACGTCAGGAAGGAAGGCCCTTGTAACCCCACCCGTGCTGGAGGACTCGTATCGCCCTTGCCACTGTTGAACAGTCGCCTCGCGTATCGTCCTTCTCAGGTAGGAGAAAGGGACAGCGTCGTAGTCGGCCGCCGTTTTCCTGCGGAGGGCGGCATCTTTGGCGAGCTCGTCCGCCCGCTCATTGCCGGCAGTCCCCACATGCGCCCGCAACCAAAAGAGCCGTACGTCACGGCCCTCCATGCGGATTTGACGCACGCACCGCTCAATGCCGTGAGCCAAGGGGTGCAGAAGCACCCGGCTTTTGAGCAGGTCCAGCGAGGACCTCGAGTCACTTAAAATGTTGACAAGTGGCTCCCCGCTGTCTTTGACCTGCTCCACGGCCCTGAGCAGAGCGTACATCTCCGACTGGAAGACCGTGCAGTACGGCTCCAGACGGAACCTCGAGTGCCTGGTCTCTCTGCCGTCTGACCACCACGTCAAGGCTGCACCCACCTTCCCCTGTATCTTACTGCCATCAGTAAAGATACAGGGGCCAGCGATTTGGTGAGCCTCGACTGTTGTTGGCTCGAGATCGACCACGCACTCGAAGCTCAGTGATTGTCTAATGGCGGGATGTGGGAACCGCCCGCAAGGAACGCGCAGTTCGACAGGTCTATCGGCTGGAATCTGGTCGATTCTCACTCCTCGCTTTGCCCTGTATAGACTTGCCGCCTCCTGAACTCGGAGGTCAAGGGGGAGTACATCCGCCAGTACCAAAGCCGATGATAGAGACACCGTGCGGTACGCCTTGCAGAGTTTTTGCGCGAACCCCCGCTGCAGAGACTCCAATTGATTTTTAATCATTAGTTTCTCCGCAGCCGGAGCCCACACACTCGCGGCGTACAGCACGATAGGTTCTATCACCGAGACATAGATGGTTCTGATGACCTCTCGATTCAAACCCCAACTCACCCTGGCAGCACACGCCAGCTGCTTGTAGATGACGGTGACTTTTCTACAAACAGCCGATACGTGTGCGTTAAAGGTGAGTTTGTTATCTATGATAACACCCAGCAGGCGGATTTCCTGCACTAGCGGCAGAACCTGTCCATCCATGCTGATGACTGGGGGCCCAAACTTCAGCTTCCGCGTCAGCACCATTGCAAAAGTTTTGTGCGGTGCGAATTTCAGCTTGTTTTTGAGCCCCCAGTCCAGCACGGTCTGAAGGGCCGCGTTTGCTCTCGCCTGAAGGGGGGGAATTGATGAACCGGAGATCACCAGCGCCACGTCGTCCGCAAAGGCCTAGCAGTGCACTCCTTCCTGCTCTAGATCTACGAGCAGGGTGTCGAGAATAAGGTTCCAACAAGTAGGTCCAGCTATTGAGCCTTGGACACACCCCTTGTTGGTCCCCTTTTCCCAACACTCCCTTGCGAAGTTGACTTTGACCTTACGGTCCTCCAAGTAGGAGGCGACAAGTCCATAAATGTTGGCAGGGCACTTATGAGCGAGGAGCTGGGTCTTTAAAGCCGGCCACCAAGCATTGTCGAAGGCTCCCTCTATGTCCAGTGAGATCATGATCACGATCTTCCGACTCTGTATTTCAGAGCGGACATGACTCACGAGGTCATAGAGGGAGTCCTCGGTGCTTTTTTGTGGCATAAAGCCATACTGCCTAGTGCTCAAGGAGGGTAGCAAATGCCATCCTAGACGGGACACTAGAAGCTTTTCCACAATTTTGCCCATAACAGGTAGGAGGCCTATCGGCCTGTGCGCCTTCGGAGTAGTGTAGTCCTCTTTCCCGGACTTTCGGATAATACATATGTGAGCGAGCTTCCACCGCACCGGGAAGTGTCCTATTGCCAAACATTTATTGGCAATTGCCAGGAACACCTCCGGCGCAACACGGATTGCTCGCTCACATATGTCCGCAGTCCACCCGTCCGGTCCCGGAGCCTTTTTTGGATTGAGGTTTCTCAATACAAAATCAAGCTCCGGAGCCGTGAAGGGCGGATCGTCGGAACCGAGTTTGTCCAGGAGTTGATGGACTGACACTTCCGAGCTCTCGCGTATTTGTCGTTGAGTGGGGGTTTCGTTGTCCACAGCGTCATCAGGAAAGAACGTAAGAGCCAGCAGCTTTGCGGACTCTTCAGGACCAAGGGTGTTCCCTGTCGAGTCCACCAGCAGCTGGTCCTCTTGCCTTTTGGCGGTTCTCCTGATGACCCTGTAGACCCCGTCCCATAGGCTCTCCCTATGCTGTTTTGAGCAAAATTGCTTCCAGCTGGCAGTCTGTGCATCTTGCACAGCCGCTTTATAACGCTGATTCGCCTCTAGGTATTGGTCAACAACGTGTTGCCTTCGTTCTGCCGCGGCGTTCCTTATGCGCCGCCTCTTGGTCTTGACTTCTCTTTTGAGAAGTCCCAGAGCGGCGGTCCACCACGGCAGAGGTTTCCTTCCTTTTTGGACTCCTACCTTCGGTATGGCTTCTTCACACGCTGTGGAGATAACCGTTAGGTAGGAGTCGAGGATGGTCTCCAGTTCCCCAGGCGTAGTAACAGTCTCCACCCTCGAGGCCGTCAGATTGCTCTCTTCCAGGCCTGAGCGGACAGAACGGCCGAAAGCTGACCAATCAGACTTCGCTGTGTTGTACACACGTGTGCTCTGGGGTTTGAGGGTTTCCAGTTCCTTCTCCAGGCACACGTGGTAGGTAATCGCGTTATGGTCCGAAGTGATCAGCTCCCGGTCGACGTTCCATCCGCCCATCCTGTCCAGGAGCTGGAGGCTACATGTGGTCACGTCTACTCGACTAGTGCACATGCGGCCTCCTCTAAAGACCTCAAAAGTGGGGGTGTTGCCTGTGTTCAGGATCTGGAGGTCCATTTCCTCAAGGAAGGATCGGAAGGCTGAGCCCCTGTGGTCTTCGGAGTCACTCCCCCACCAAGGGCTCCACGCGTTGACATCCCCTGCCAGGATGACATTCTCAGTCTGCAGCTTGGTGCAGACGTAACGGATTCTTTGGAGATACGGCTCCAAATCCTCGTCCCCCTCCAGGTATACGGACAGCACAGCCAATCTCAGCGAGCCTGCCTTCAGCAGTACCGCGGCAATGTTCTCGGTGACGAGCTGAGGGTCATGAATGACCTCCAGCTCCCCACCGAAGACCACGACCGCGGCCTTTACTGATTTCTGGCGAGCTGACGTCATTTGGATAACTCTTGTGCCCGGGTATTGTTTAAGTTCGCCCTTGGAGCCGACATACGGCTCCAAGGGCGACGGCAGTGGCGTGCACAGAACTTTTTTCCGGAAAAGCAATCAGAAGGTCAAGTACGACAATAAAAAAAATATGAAAAAATTTAAATAACACTTTGAAAAAAAAAAGTTTGTATGACGCCAGGGTAGGCACTGCCTACCCTAGAGTGAAAATTTTCATACAAACTTTTTTTTTTCAAAGTGTTATTTAAATTTTTTCATATTTTTTTTATTGTCGTACTTGACCTTCTGATTGCTTTTCCGGAAAAAAGTTCTGTGCACGCCACTGGGCGACGGATACCCGGTTGGCATGTGCCGTGCACAAGAGCTCCTGTGTCGCCAGCTTGGCCCGCTGTTAGGTTAGGTTAGGTTTTTTTTTTTTTTTTTTTTTTTTTTTTTTATAATAAAGCACAAGTGCTATGGACATTGATCGCCATACCTTTTTTAGTCATGTTTAATTTGTTTAATTTGTTCGTTACTTCTCCTTTTCGCTCCTTACATAAAATATATTAGTTTTTAGGTGATATAATTTTTTTTTTTTTTTTCATGTGAATTTAGTTGTTACAATTGAGATTAAATTGACCCTTACTTATAACTAATTACAAACATAAATATATCTATGATTTTTTTTTTTTTTTTTTTTGTTTTTTTGTCGTTATTATTATTATGATCATTATTTTTATATGTATATATATATATATTTTTTTTTGTTTTCTATATTTTTAATTTTTTTTTTTTTTTTTTTTTTTTTTATGAATATTGTACAGTCAACTGTCCAAAGATTATTATTTTGTAATACTTTAGCGTAAGCATTTTATAGTTTACTTATTTTGCAAAACAATCATCGTACAATCAGTGAAATATACGCACTCGACATTAGCGGTTGTTTTCTTCATAAATACGCCGCTCTTCATTCAATCATCTATAAAACTGTAGAGAGAAATCCCTACATTATGGTCCTTCGAAACTACTACGACTTGGTGTTTGCTGTTTGCTCTTAGTGTGTTAGCAATCGGTTAGCTGGCCTCCCACAAGCGGGTCTCCCCAGTTAATTGAGAAGGTGCTTGAATCACACGAAAGGGCTGCGGTAGCGCTCTGTCGTACGGACCATCGCGAGTGACAGTGATCTGCGTTCGAGAGGTGGTTCACCAGCATCTATAGACATCTACAGTCCATAGCATCATTCACTCAAGCATTCATCAGGTAGCCGCAGCATTCAGCTAGCCTACCTGAACATTCAATCAAAGCAAGCCACGTACAGTCAGTCGGGCTTCACTCAAGCATTCGTCAGGTAGCCGCAGCATTCAGCTAGCCTACCTGAACATTCAATCAAAGCAAGCTACGTTACTTAAGCCGGACTTCAATCCAGCATACATCAATCAAAACATCATCTTCGCAGCAAGCTCAAGACATTCACTCAATCATCATGGCAGATGTATTATTCAATCGTCAAGGTGAAATTCTTCGAGAGATTGAGAGCGTCAACACCAATTTCAAGAAGGACAGTGCGGCAAGAAAAACCACCGAATACCTCATCAAGCGTGTGGACACACTGGATCTTCTGTGGAGAGAATTTGACCTCAATAACACTAAACTGCAATCTTACGAAGACAAAACCTGCGACTACTTTTCCCGCAACATCTATGAGGAGTTGAAAAGTTATTATGAAAAAACGAAAATTATGATTTCGTCATACAATAAACCGATTGAGCCAAAGTCAACGGTACAATTTCATCTACCGATCTTCACGGATACAGATGAAGTAGGACAGCTAATCAGTCAACAAGGCACAAACTTCAGAGCCTTCGAGCGCCTCATAAACAGGGTCAACGACAGCCGCATGGAGGAGAAGTGGGAGATAGAAGATGAGTTGAAAAACCTACAACGTCTGTGGAATAGCATTGATCACCTTCATTTGCGCATAGATAACATCTTGCAAGGTAGCAATGAGGATTACGAACACGATTTTGAATCTACAGAGCGTCGGTACCTGGAAATTAAGAAGAAGCTTAACAGGAAACTATCTTCTTCCAATCATCTTCGTATTGCGACTCCGCAAATTGATATTCCTGACTTTTTTGGAAAGTACACTCAGTGGCCCACGTTCTATGACCTGTTCAACGAAGGTATTCACAAGAGCAAGTGCTTGACCAAGACTCAGAAGATGCAGCATCTCAAGAGTAAAGTTAAGGGAGAAGCCGAACGTCTCATACAGCACTTGAACATTACAGCAGAAAACTATGACACGGCATGGAATCTTTTAACAAATCGATTCAACAATCCCTTGGTTCTATTTACCAATCATATTGAAGTTTTTCTGAACCAACCAGTCATTCAAAAGCAAACGTCATATGAACTCAAGAAGTTATACGACACAACAATGGAGTGTATTTTTGCCATTCATAACTTGGGAATAGACACATCCACATGGGATCCTATTCTGGTGCATCTGGTATCAAAGAAGCTGGATGCAGACACTTACACCGATTTTCAAATATCTCGCTCGTCGCCGAGAGATTTACCTGTGTTTGACGATTTCATGGCTTTCATTGAGAGAAAATGTATGGCTCTCGAACCTAATCAAAGGAAGGGTAAGGAACCTGCAGCATCCGTCAAACAACCTGACCAACAACAATCGTGGTATAAAGGGAGCAACATCAACTTGCGAAAATCAGTTACAAAAAGCTATCAAGCAATTGCGACATCACACAAGCATAAATGCCTACTTTGTGGCCTAGATCACAAATTGTTCCAGTGCAAACGATTTCTCAATCAACCTGCTGACACAATCATAAAGACGATTGAAAAACTTCATATTTGTCAAAATTGTCTTCACAAGCATAATGACACAATATGTCCATCGAAAAAAAAAATGCCAGATTTGCAACGGAAACCACAATACAATTATTCATGACGCAGCGGTTTCCGTGTCTGCTAACCCAAAACCGCCGTCCGTACCTACAGCCACGGCGTCGTCATCGAACTCACAGTCCCGCCAATATAATGTAAATTATGTTGCGAACGAAGATGAAGAAATTCTACTTACAACGTTGTCACTCAATATCAAGGCCTCCGATGGTACATTCATCAACTTCAGAGCTCTTCTAGATCAAGGAAGCCAGATATCTTTGGTTTCCGAAAACGCCGCCCAGTTGTTAGGGTTGAGGCGTCAACATTATCAAGCATCAATATCAGGCATCGGCACAAGCTCAAAACAGAGCAAAGGAAAAGTAACTCTGGAATGTCAATCAATCTATGGTGACTACGAGTTCACTACCGAAGCTCTAGTCGTATCCAGAGTTATCAACAACCTACCCAGTACCACACTAAGAAGAACGTCATGGGAACATCTTCAACATACAAGATTGGCAGATCCTCAGTACCATGTGTCTAAGCCTATAGACATCTTACTTGACGCGAGTGTCTATTCCGAAATTATTATGAGCGGACTCGTCAAGGGTGCACATCAATCACCTATAGCTCAACAAACTAAACTGGGCTGGATCCTGTCAGGTCAAGTTCAGACATTTGCGTGCAATGTCGTAATCAAAAATCTCGATGACATCAAGAAGTATTGGGAAGTAGAAGAAATCAATCAATCATCCGGTCCTTTAACAGTAAATGAACAATACTGTGTGGACCACTTTCAAGCAAATACCCAAAGACTGGAGGATGGTAGATACGAAGTAGCCATCCCCATGAAACCAGGCTTTGAGGAGCAGCTAGGACATTCAAAACCTAGGGCTGTTGCACAATTTATTCAACAAGAAAAGAGGATGTCCAAAAGTTCGTTATTATCAGAGAGGTACAAAAAATTCATGGATGAATACGAACAATTTGGTCACATGCGGCCGGCTGACTCACAAAGCACCGGTGCAGCTTGTTATTTACCTCACCACGCCGTACTAAAGTTGGACTCAACTACAACTGCCCTGCGTATTGTATTCAATGCCAGTTCAAGGACATCATCAGGACTAAGTCTCAACGACCTGATGGAGAGCGGACCCAATCTCCAGCAAGATTTACTGTCACTCATCTTAAAGTGGAGACAGTTCAAATACGTCATCACAGCAGACATTGAGAAAATGTTTCGTCAAATACACGTCAGAGAGGCTGACCAGCATCTTCAATCAATCGTATGGAGAGTCTCACCTCACGACCTACTTCGGGAATATCATCTCACTACAATCACTTACGGCACAAAGGCCGCACCGTTCCTCGCAATGAGAACGTTACAACAAATAGGCCGAGATAATGCCGCCACATTCAAACTAGCAGCTTCTGCGTTAGAGAATTCCTTTTATATGGACGATCTGTTGGCAGGAAGTAACTCAATCAATCAAGCAAAGAAACTGCAACATGAACTATCAATTGTTCTGAAAAAAGCCGGTATGAACCTTCGCAAATGGTCCAGCAATGAACCTAAACTCATCAAGGATCTACCATCAGAGCTACTAAATGCCCCATTCGAATTTAGAGACTCCGAATCAAGAAAAACGCTTGGACTACAGTGGAATGCTTCGTCGGACACTTTTACATTCTCAAACAACATCGATTGTAACACAGACAAGACTCAATATACTAAACGACAGTTGCTATCCGACGTAGCTAAAATATACGATCCTTTGGGCTGGTACCAACAACTTACGATCAAAGCGAAGATTCTATTTCAAAAAACATGGTCGTTGAATATCTCATGGGACGACAAACTGCCAGAGAGCTTCTCCAAAGAATGGTTACAAATAAGAGATGACCTGAAAACCATTCCAACATTCTCAATCCCAAGATACTTGGGTGGCATGGAACACTCATTTCAAATACATGGATTCTGTGACGCCTCGGAAAAGAGTTACGCATGTGCAATATACATAGTAACACTCAATCATAAAGGAGAATGTACATCAAAATTAGTGGCCACTAAATCAAAAGTCACGCCACGTAACAAGGAAGTTTCTCTGCCCAGGCTTGAGATCCTCACTGAATTAGTCATCAACAAGGAAGACAACCTACCCCCGGACAAGTGGGCAATGGGACGCGTCGATGAGATTCACTCCGGAAAGGATGGACATGTCCGGGTCGTTACGTTAAAAACGCAAAACAATGTTCTGAAACTTCCAATAAACAAGTTAAATATGTTGCCCGTAAACAACAACGTAATTGAGCAAACTGTTGACACATCACAACCTGCGGAACCAACATCAACGCTAAGCTCAACAAAGAATAAATCCAAAGGACGCCAAAAGGTGCGCGGAAATGCATTAAGGGGTTTATTCGCTACAGCATTAATATTTATGTCTCTGTTGTCACCGAGCATTCAGCAAACGTCAGCATCGTACAAGGTATCGCCACTGAATGGCAGTCAAACCTTTTACTTTGACAAGATCTCAGATCTTCAACATATCAGAGACGAGTGGAAGTTGGTTGTCTACCATAATATGACGTCATTTTGGCAAGGTGTGGAAGATATAAGCCTTTACATCACTCATTTGAAGAAAGTTTGTCGCACCATGTATAAACATAAAAATAATCAATATGAAGGCGTGTTACTTCAGTTGGAGCACCAATTAAATGAAATCATTCACTACAATAACATACTCAAGTTTCAAAACAAACAACGATACAAACGAGGATTGATAAATGGAGTTGGAAATGTAGCAAGCTTCCTGTTTGGAGTACTGGACGATAGATTCGCTGACCAGTACAAAAAGGATATTGAGAAAATTGCATTGAATGAAAATCATCTTCAAAACCTCATCCGAAACCAGACACTAATTGTGGAATCAGAATATAATATCCTGCGACGGCATGAAGGCATAATTAACACTCAGTTTCATTTCATGACACAATCTCTTAAGAACGTATCTATGGAAGTCAATGAATCGCGGCTCGATAGTCAGAATGGCCTATTCATTACGTCATCGACTTTGTCCGCATACATCATTTTATCAAACTTGCGAAGTATTCAACAAAGTTTGATCGCAGCTATAACCGACGTCACTCACGGGCGCGTCGATATTCACCTGTTATCCCCGGAGCAATTAGAAACGCAAGTCCAAACCATCACGCATCATCTACAGGGTGATCTCATCATACCCAATATGGAGAACATCCGAGACTTGTACAAGATATTGCGGGTCTATGCAAGAATTATCGACAACTACCTCATTATGGAAATCAAAATTCCTCTAGTCACCAATGAAGTTTACGAATTGGACAAGATCATCAGCCTACCATACAAGAAAGAACTGCACACATATCGTTTAACAACAGCATACCCGTACTTGGCATTCAACTTGAGAAAGGACATAGCCCTTCTGTTGTCGCAAAACGATATGCAGAGATGCATTCATTCATCACTAAAGAACATACTATGTCCCATTGATACACCAATCTACGATATGAGAACAAGACAATCTATTTGTGATCTGAAATTAGTAAACATGGATCAAAATAAAGAAACAACCTGTACTTCCGAGCTACTAAGTTGCGCCGATAGATGGGTCAAATTACAAAACAAGCAGAATGACTGGCTATACACTTGTTGCGAAGAATGCACAGTGCGCATTTTATGTCCAGCTGATACGGAAATACAATCACTGTCGGGAAATGGCATCGTGAGTCTAGATCAAGGCTGCACTTTGAAGCACTGCACCTTCACCATCTTCTCACATAAAAACTTTTTCGACCAAATCAAAACAGAAGTTGAAAAGATGGAGATCCCACAAATGTCCATCTTAAACAGCATTTTAAAGACCAACGTGCTTGACAACGCTACGCCACCAGTCTTTCAAGAAGACCATTCAATCAGTTGGAATAGACTACGGGCCCAGATTGAGGAACTGAAGCAGCAATCCTCTCAATCTCTCACTATACACGATGTCCACCTATACATCGTATCATACAGCGTTGGGGGATTGTTTATACTGGCGGTACTTATCGTGGGAATCATCTGCATTAGGAGGCGACTACGGAAGACGCCCGCTGTCCAGAACATACCGGTGCCGCAGCCGCGGACACTGCACAGGACTACGGCAGACAACAGTACCTCACCAGAAGTGCAATTAGTAAACTTTGGTGTACCTAAGACTATTTAATTAATTTGCAATATTTACAAATTAGAAATGAAATAATTTAAGTTTCTAGATTTATATTCTTCTTTGTTCTCGGCAGCATGTACAGTCAACTGTCCAAAGATTATTATTTTGTAATACTTTAGCGTAAGCATTTTATAGTTTACTTATTTTGCAAAACAATCATCGTACAATCAGTGAAATATACGCACTCGACATTAGCGGTTGTTTTCTTCATAAATACGCCGCTCTTCATTCAATCATCTATAAAACTGTAGAGAGAAATCCCTACAAATATTGCATATTGAACTACTAAATGATACATATTTTATTTTTTAAATAAGTTGTTACTACATTTATACAAAATTTTAATTAATTTGGATATGAAAATTTTACAATTATGAGATTACAAATACTACAAACAAACCTTTATTGTGAGGAGGTGGGACGCACAACTTTACCCGGCTCAGACGACTGGGGTGCCGCCTGTGCCGCCACTCAGCATGGCGTCAGCCACTGACATGTCTCGGTTCCTCCAGGCCATTTTTAAATTATACTCTTTGATCGTGCCGGTCTCAGCTGCCAGGGCGTTCATTATTAGGTTAGGTTAGGTTAGGTTAGGTTTGGTTAGGTTAGGTTTTTTTTTTTTTTTTTTTTTTTAATAAAACGCAAGTGCTATGGACATTGATCGCCATACCTTTTTTAGTCGTGTTTAATTTGTTTAATTTGTTCTTTACTTCTCCTTTTCGCTCCTTACATAAAATATATTAGTTTTTAGGTGATATAAAATTTTTTTGTGAATTAAGTTGTTACAATTGAGATTAATTTGACCCTTACTTATAACTAGTTACAAATATAAATAAATCTATGATATTTATTTTTTTTTTTTTTTTGTTAGTTGTTAATGTCATTATTATTATTATGATGATTATTATTATTATTATTTTTTTTTTTTGTATATATATGTCTATATATATATATATATATATATTATTTTTTTTATGAATATTAAATATTATACTACTACACGATACATATTTTATTTTTAAAATAAGTTGCTACTACAATTATACAAAATTTTAATTAATATGGATATGAAAATTTTACAATTATGAAATTTCAAATACTACAAACAAACACCTTTATTGTGAGGAGGTGGGACGCACAACTTTACCCGGCTCAGACGACTGGGGTGCCGCCCGTGCCGCCACTCAGCATGGCGTCAGCCACTGACGTGTCTCGGTTCCTCCAGGCCATTTTTAAATTATACTCTTTGATCGTGCCGGTCTCAGCTGCCAGGGCGTTCATTATTAGCCGAACTATGGCATCGTTCTTTCGGCGAGCCGTGTAATACACACAGCTGCCGGTATGCCTTGACACCGCCACGACCGCGTGATGGATGCTACTGTGCAACTGCTGGGTGACTTTCGCAGTTCTTATGATCACCACTCTCTCCCACGTAAGTCCTTGAGCCTCGTGGATTGTGTGGATACGCGACCCTTGTTGCTTACCATAACCCAGACCTTCTAGGAAGGCTTTTTCGGCCTGGGTGTGTACAAGGTAGAGCGTGTTATGCTCGTTTCTTGGAGGTCGCGTCTCTTCGTAGGATTCCAGGGTCAAGGACCGTGTTTGAGCCTTGGACGAGTATATGCCACTGTAGATCTCCCTTAGGACATATGCTACGTCCATGGGGTTTCGGTGTGTGCACAGCAGTTGTTTTGTTATGCTACCAAAAAGACTGGGACTAAGGTACCTCATCGGGAAGAGGTTTTCTCTGTCAATGAAAGGGACCTGGTTTTGGTCACCCAGGAGCAAGATTTTGCTGGCGCCGACTATCTTGGTTGCTAACACGATGGCTCCAAAATGGCTCATGAGAGCCTCATCGACTATAAGCCGACGGAAGCTCTCGCCCTCGCGAATGCCTTTTACTAGCAATGAGGCCATCGTGCGCACCCTGAATTTTGCAGTTCTGCCAAGCTTGTCCTCCAGCTTTTGACGGAGGTCTCTCGCTCCTTCTAGGGTGGACGTTGTTACCAGGTCCGTTTCATTGTCAAAGTTGTTGACTACCCAGGTTGTTTTTCCACTACCTGGGACCCCGTTTACCCATTCCATTTCTGGTGTCAGCATTTGTACAGCGGCTTCGGTGGGTTCAGAATCCCCTAGCAGTTTGTTTGCTGTTGTTAAGATTCTGTCCTCCAGCATTATCCGTGTACACTTGGCGACAACCACAATGGGGTCATCCACTGGGGTGGTGAAAACTGGTTTCCCCATCCGGTTTGACCCATTTTCATCCAGTTCCACAAAACCACTGGTGCCATTGAACGCGGCCATGTACTCCCCCGCCATTGTTCCCCCCAATACTTGGAAGGTAGCGTTGTTGTACACCGCCGCGTCGCACTCCTCGAGTTTGGAATGTAACAATTGCTCGTTCCCCCGACGATAGGCTCGGAGGATCGTTCGGCATGTTTCTTGTTTAGAATCAACTGTGCCTTTGAGCATCGCTACGTACTCCAGGAGTGCATTGGACAAGTGGTCCGATGGAGTGGTGGGTGTAACGAGTTCCGGTCGGGCAACCAGGCCCCTGTAGGATTTTGATGGGTTTGTTCGGGTTATTCCTGAGACTGTCCCTGATGAGGTTGTGGGTCTGGGGGGTGTGAGTGTGTCCGAGTGTTTCTTTATTCGTGATGCAATGTTCGTGAAGCAACCGACTGCTGCTCTGGTCATGGTTGACAACACTCCTTCCGACTCCTTTTGGCGAGGGGGCGGCTGTCTCTCACCTGCAATTTTTTCTTGCAGCCTTTCTGAACCGCTAAGTTCTGGACTTGCTATTGGGTAGCCCCAGCTGTCGGTGGGGGTGGAAGATTCATCGAGACGGTACGGTCTTAGATAACTGAGGTTTTGGCCTCTGTCCTCGTAAACCACCATCTCGTGTTTACTCGAGGCTCTGAGGATCCCCGAGTAATCTTCCACTTCGGCTTTTAGGTTAGGTTAGGTTAGGTAAGGTTAGGTTTTTTTTTTTTTTTTTTTTGGAAAAAAAATCAACTTTTGATTTTGTACAAGGGACCACGAATATTAACTTTCGTGACCTTTTTATCTTAAGGATTTAATTTTTGAAAGTGACCCAAATGGGCATTATAATTAATTTGTCAGAGAAAAATTAGGGGGGGGGGTCCTCCGTCTTAAGTATTTACTTAATAATAGATGGCTTATCATTTGTAACTCTTTTGTCTATGTTCTCTTTCTATTTTTTTTTTTTTTTTTTTTTCTTCTTTCTTTTAATTTTTTTTTTTTTTTTATGGTGTTATTTGTATTATATATATTATTTTTTTATTGCCTTTGTATACTTATTGCTCAGGTTTACAATTTCTTACGCTAATTATTCTACACGTTTACAATTTTTTTAACTTATAATTCTAGTAACGGAGGAGCCTTCCCCAAACACTCTATTAATTAACAAAAAGATATTATCTAATTAACTAATTAAACATTTTAAAGTAAAAGAAAACAATTATAAAATAAAACAAATGTGAATTAAAAATTTACTTATTGCGCTTTGCCGCACATTGTACTGTCTTTTTTAGGAATTTGAAGAGAGCTTCCCTTTGCTCTTCGTCGTTCATTATCTTAGGTTAGGTTAGGTTAGGTTTTTTTTTTTTTTTTTTTTTTATACCCCGTCTGATTGACAGGGTTTGACTTAAAGTCCAAGAATATTAATTTTCTTGACATTTTTATCTGTATTAATTATAATAATGTGACCCATCTGGGTTAAAAATGAAGTGGAAAAATGTTCCTCCGTCTTATACATTTACATTACAGTTAGTATATATGCCCTTCTTAGCAGAACTTATCTATTGTTAGTATCTTGCTTTTTTTTTTTTTTATTTCTTTTTTTCCGTCCTCTTTTTTTATGTCAGTATATGTATATATTTTTTTCTGTTTGGTTTGTTTTTTTTTTTTTGTTTTTTTTTTTTTTTGGTGTTATTTTCTTTCAATACACTTATTATATATTAATTCTAGTTTTACATCTTATAACTTATCTCTAATTTGACGGAGGAACATCCTCTGAAATATTTTTAATGTGTTTCGTACATTAAATCAACTTATAGCATGCCTTTAAGTCTTATAAATATAAATCAATTTAAATTAAACATTGAACAAAATAAAAAATTAAATAAAAAATTTAATTAAAGCTTGTAAAGATAAAATCAGATGAAACAATTATAACGTATAAATAAAGCGGTGTGACTAGATTTACTTGTTTCGTATTGCTGCACTCCGTATTATTTTTTCCAAATAATTTAATAAGGATATTCTGTATTTCTTGTCCAATAATATATCTGGCAGGTTTTCTTTGTTAAAGATGGTGTCTATTTCTACCTCCAGATTTGCCCTCCACAAACCGAATCTCGGACAGTCGAATATGACGTGCCAAATCGTCTCCTCCTGTCCAGGATCGCACACGCAAGCGGGACTGTCCTTCAGTTTAAAACGGTGCAAGTACGATGCGAGTCCCCCATGCCCTGTGAGGGCTTGCACATGTGTGGGGTTAAGGTTGGCCTTCCTCACGACCTTGTGCGCAATTGCTACATCTGGTAGGAAGGCCTTTGTAACCCCACCCGTGCTGGAGGACTCGTAACGCTCCTGCCACTGTTGGACAGTCCCCTCCCGAATGGTCCTCTTCAGGTAGGAGAGCGGGACTGCGTCATAGTCGGCTGCCGTCTTCTTGTGGAGGGCTGCGTCTTTTGCCAGCTCGTCAGCGCGCTCGTTACCAACAGTCCCCACATGCGCCCGCAGCCAAAAGAGCCTTACGTCACGACCCTCCTCGCGGATCTGATGCACGCTCCGCTCAATACCGTGTGCCAGGGGATGCACATGCGCCCGGCTTCTGAGCAGGTCTAGTGATGAGCGGGAGTCACTCAGGATGTTTACGAGTGGCTCCGTGCTATTTTTGACCTGCTCCACGGCCCTGAGCAGAGCGAACATCTCCGATTGGAAGACCGTGCAGTATGACTCTAGACGGAACTTCGAGTGCCTGGTCTCCCCACCGTCCCGCCACCACGTCAGCGCAGCCCCCACCTTCCCCTGTATCTTACTGCCATCAGTAAAGATACAGGGGCCGGCAATTTGGTGAGCACTGACGGTGTCGGGGCTGAGGTCATCCACGCACTCGAAGCTCAGTGGCTGTTTAGATGCTGGATGCGGGAACCTCTGCCAAGGAACGCGCTGTTCGACCGGTCTGTCGGCAGGGATCTGCTCAATTCTGACTCCTCGCTTTACCCTGTACAGACTCGCGGCCTCTTGTACTCTAAGGTCAAGGGGGAGTACATCTGCCAGGACCAGAGCCGATGACAGAGACACCGTGCGGTACGCCTTACATAGCTTTTGTGCGAACCCCCGCTGCAGAGACTCAAGTTGATTTTTGATCATCAGCTTCTCCGCAGCCGGGGCCCACACACTTGCTGCGTACAGCACGATGGGCTCTATCACCGAGACGTAAATGGTTCTGATGACCTCCCGGTTCAGACCCCAGCTCACCCTAGCTGCACATGCCAGCTGCTTGTAGATGTCGGTGACTTTCCTGCAAACAGCTGACACGTGTGCATTGAAGGTGAGCTTGTGGTCAATAATCACCCCCAATAGGCGGATCTGCTGCACAAGTGGCAGCGGCACCCCGTCCATGCAGACGACCGGAGGCTCAAACTTAAGTTTACGTGTTAGCACCATCGCAAAAGTTTTGTGTGGTGCAAACTTCAACTTATTTTTGAGCCCCCAGTCTAGAACACGTTGGAGCGCCGCATTTGCTCTCGCCTGTAGGGGGGGTATAGTGGACCCGGAGATCACCAGGACCACATCGTCCGCAAAGGCCTGGCAGTGCACCCCATCCTGCTCGAGTTCTTCGAGCAGGGTGTTGAGAATAAGGATCCAAAAGGCGGGTCCAGCTATAGAGCCTTGGATGCACCCCTTATTGGTACCCTTTTCCCAACACTCCCTTGCATAACTAACCTTAATTGAGCGATTTTCCAAGTATGAGGCCACTAGTCCGTAAATGTTAGCAGGGCATCTGTGAGCGAGGAGTTGGGTCTTTAAAGCCGGCCACCAAGCATTATCGAAGGCTCCCTCTATGTCCAGCGAGATCATGAGGGTGATATTCCTTCTCTCAATTTGGGAGCGGACATGTCCCACAAGGTCATAGAGGGAGTCTTCGGTGCTTTTTTGTGGCATAAAACCGTACTGCCTGGAGTTTAGGGAAGGTAGTATATGCCATCCTATTCGGGATACCAGAAGCTTTTCCACAATTTTGCCCATAACAGGAAGAAGTCCTATCGGCCTGTGCGCCTTTGGTATGGTGTAGTCATCCCTCCCGGATTTGCGGAAGATGCATACGTGAGCGAGCTTCCACCGCGCCGGAAAGTGTCCAATTTCCAAGCATTTGTTGGCAAATTCAAGGAACACTTCCGGCGCGATCCGGATTGCTCGCTCACATATGTCCGCTGTCCATCCGTCAGGGCCCGGAGCCTTCCTCGGGTTGAGATTGCTCAAAACCGAGTCAAGCTCCGCGGCCGTGAAGGGCGGATCGTTTGGACTGAGTTTATCTAGGAGTTGATGAACTGACACCTCCGAGCTCTCGCGTATTTGCCGTTGGGTAGGGGTTTCGTCGTCTACAGAGTCATCAGGGAAGAACGTAAGAGCCAGCAGCTCTGCAGACTCTTTGGGGCCAAGGGTATTCCCAGTTGTGTCTACGAGCAGCTGGTCCTCCTGTCGTTTTGCAGTTCTCCTGATGACCCTATACACGCCGTCCCATAGGCTTTCCCTATCCTGCTTTGCGCAAAACTGCTTCCAGCTAGCGGTCTGTGCATCTTGCACCGCCGCTTTATATCGCTGATTTGCTTCTAAGTATTGGTCAACAACGTGTTGTCTTCTAACCGCCGCGGCGTTCCGTACTCTCCGCCTCTTGGTCTTGGCGTCTCGCTTGAGACGCTCCAGAGCGGGGGTCCACCATGGCAATGGTTTCCTTCCTTTTGGGACTCCTACCTTCGGTATTGACTCTTCACATGCGTGAGAGATCACCGAAAGGTAAGAGTCAAGGGCAGACTCCAGTTCCTCAGGCGTGGTTACAGACCTCACCTTCGAGGCAGTCAGGTTGCTCTCTTTTAGTCCGGAGCGGATGGTGTGGCCGAAAGCTGACCAATCAGACTTAGCTGTGTTGTACACACGTGTGCTCGGAGGTTTAAGGGTTTCCAGTTCCCTCTCGAGACACACGTGGTAGGTGATTGCATTGTGGTCTGATGTGATCAGCTCCCTGTCAACTTTCCATCCACCCATTCTATCTAAGAGCTCGAGGCCGCATGCTGTCACGTCCACTCGGCTTGTGCACATACGGCCTCCCCTGCATACCTCAAAGGTGGGGATGTTGCCTGTGTTCAGGATCTGGAAGTCCATGGCCTCAAGGAAGGATTCAGTTGAATTGTTAATTACAATAATAGCAACGATTAAGTTCAAAATAACAGGTACTAAAATTAAATTGTAAAATAGACTAGTCAAAATAATGAAAATTATAAATCTAAAACAGTTCTTAAAGCAATTCTAAAGACAAAAGTGGCGAGGCCGTAAAAGTGTAAAGGATATGAACTTAACTTGGGCTAAAACTTAACTTAACTTCAGACGCCGCGGGAGTGTACGATCCGCGAGAACAATTTTGGAAAACACAATTTTTTAAAACACAGTGGTACTAACAATATATTGGTGTTTAACATCATTTTTACAAGTTATAACATATAAAATAAACAATTTATAAAAATTTAGCCAGAATTATGAAACAGCCGTAAAAATGTAATATCTGCAGGAACAATTAAATAGTAAAAGTTCAAAATAAATGGTAAAATTAGAAATTTTGAGGCAAACTAAAATGTTTTAGGTTCTTCGGGATGGTCTCCTTTTTTTCAACGTCTATTCAGAGTTTTAGCACCAGTCCAAGGGAATAAAAAAATTTCTTAAAAAAAATTTTTGAAGTGGGGGGGGTAATTTTTGTCCCAAAATGTTTTTTGACCCCAATATGAATCTCGGTTTTCGTACTCCTACGGAGTACGAAAATCCACTCAGAATTTGAATCCGACGTTCCGTTCCAGGGTTATTCACAAAACCAACCTTTTTGCTGATGGCGGCTTGGGTCGTCCTTATGAAAAAAAAATTGTATCTCAGGATCCGCCAATCAGAAAAATCCAGGTTATGTCTCGTTCTCTTCTTTATTAAATGCTTGTTTCTTATAAATTAGAAAAATTGTATGTCATCGATTCCTTTTTCAAGCTATTTCTTCGGGAACACAAAAAGGGAATTACCAACAACGATAAAATGGCTGCTGTTGGGCGAAACTTTCAAAAAAAAAATATTTTTCTCTCTGGATCCTGCTTCCATGGGTTTTACCCTGGTTAGGTTAGGTTAGGTTAGGTTAGGTTAGGTTAGGTTAGGTTTTTTTTTTTTTTTATTTTTTTTTTTTTTTTTTAATAAAACGCAAGTGCTATGGACATTGATCGCCATACCTTTTTTAGTCATTTTTAATTTGTTTAATTTGTTCTTTACTTCTCCTTTTCGCTCCTTACAAAAAATATATTAGTTTTTAGGTGATATAAAATTTTTTTTGTGAATTAAGTTGTTACAATTGAGATTAAATTGACCCTTACTTATAACTAGTTACAAATATAAATAAATCTATGATTTTTTTAATTTTTTTTTTATTTTTTTTTTTTTTATATATATAAATTTTTTTTTTTTTATTTTAATTTTTTTTTTTAATTTTTTTTTTATGTATATATATGTATATATATACATATATATATATTTTTTTTATGAATATTAAATATTATACTACTACACGATACATATTTTATTTTTAAAATAAATTGTTACTACAATTATACAAAATTTTAATTAATATGGATATGAAAATTTTACAATTATGAAATTACAAATACTACAAACAAACACCTTTATTGTGAGGAGGTGGGACGCCCAACTTTACCCGGCTCAGACGACTGGGGTGCCGCCCGTGCCGCCACTCAGCATGGCGTCAGCCACTGACGTGTCTCGGTTCCTCCAGGCCATTTTTAAATTATACTCTTTGATCGTGCCGGTCTCAGCTGCCAGGGCGTTCATTATTAGCCGCACTATGGCATCGTTCTTTCGGCGAGCCGTGTAATACACACAGCTGCCGGTATGCCTTGACACCGCCACGACCGCGTGATGGATGCTGCTGTGCAACTGCTGGGTGACTTTCGCAGTTCTTATGATCACCACTCTCTCCCACGTAAGTCCTTGAGCCTCGTGGATTGTGTGGATACGCGACCCTTGTTGCTTACCATAACCCAGACCTTCTAGGAAGGCTTTTTCGGCCTGGGTGTGTACAAGGTAGAGCGTGTTGTGCTCGTTTCTTGGAGGTCGCGTCTCTTCGTAGGATTCCAGAGTCAAGGACCGTGTTTGAGCCTTGGACGAGTATATGCCACTGTAGATCTCCCTTAGGGCATATGCTACGTCCATGGGGTTTCGGTGTGTGCACAGCAGTTGTTTCGTTATGCTACCAAAAAGACTGGGACTAAGGTACCTCATCGGGAAGAGGTTTTCTCTGTCAATGAAAGGGACCTGGTTTTGGTCACCCAGGAGCAAGATTTTGCTGGCGCCGACTATCCTGGTTGCTAACACGATGGCTCCAAAATGGCTCATGAGAGCCTCATCGACTATAAGCCGACGGAAGCTCTCGCCCTCGCGAATGCCTTTTACTAGCAATGAGGCCATCGTGCGCACCCTGAATTTTGCAGTTCTGCCGAGCTTGTCCTCCAGCTTTTGACGGAGGTCTCTCGCTCCTTCTAGGGTGGACGTTGTTACCAGGTCCGTTTCATTGTCAAAGTTGTTGACTACCCAGGTTGTTTTTCCACTACCTGGGACCCCGTTTACCCATTCCATTTCTGGTGTCAGCATTTGTACAACGGCTTCGGTGGGTTCAGAATCCCCTAGCAGTTTGTTTGCTGTTGTTAAGATTCTGTCCTCCAGCATTATCCGTGTACACTTGGCGACAACCACAATGGGGTCATCCACTGGGGTGGTGAAAACTGGTTTCCCCATCCGGTTTGACTCATTTTCATCCAGTTCCACAAAACCACTGGTGCCATTGAACGCGGCCATGTACTCCCCCGCCATTGTTCCCCCCAATACTTGGAAGGTAGCGTTGTTGTACACCGCCGCGTCGCACTCCTCGAGTTTGGAATGTAACAATTGCTCGTTCCCCCGACGATAGGCTCGGAGGATCGTTCGGCATGTTTCTTGTTTAGAAACAACTGTGCCTTTGAGCATCGCTACATACTCCAGGAGTGCATTGGACAAGTGGTCCGATGGAGTGGTGGGTGTAACGAGTTCCGGTCGGGCAACCAGGCCCCTGTAGGATTTTGATGGGTTTGTTCGGGTTATTCCTGAGACTGTCCCTGATGAGGTTGTGGGTCTGGGGGGTGTGAGTGTGTCCGAGTGTTTCTTTATTCGTGATGCAATGTTCGTGAAGCAACCGACTGCTGCTCTGGTCATGGTTGACAACACTCCTTCCGACTCCTTTTGGCGAGGGGGCGGCTGTCTCTCACCTGCGATTTTTTCTTGCAGCCTTTCTGAACCGCTAAGTTCTGGACTTGCTATTGGGTAGCCCCAGCTGTCGGTGGGGGTGGAAGATTCATCGAGACGGTACGGTCTTAGATAACTGAGGTTTTGGCCTCTGTCCTCGTAAACCACCATCTCGTGTTTACTCGAGGCTCTGAGGATCCCCGAGTAATCTTCCACTTCGGCTTTTAAGTAGGCCACTACCATAGCGTCCACGCTGATTTTCTTAGCAGGTCCGTCAATGGCTGCTAGGCTGGAAAGCATCGAACTCGCCTGGGCGAATTCTGAAACGTCGTCGCCGGCCACGAATAGCGCGATGATTTTATTCTTGGTTCGCACTATTCGGCAGCGATGACCTGCCACGGTGGCGTCCCCAAGCGCCTCGAATGCTTTCCGCCTCATGGTTGCCTTGAAATTGCTCCCCTTTAGGAGGAGAGCAAGGCCAGGTGAGATGGTGACAAATTTATTTCCCCTCATTCTGCAAAAGCAGATACCGAGTCTCTCGGTGCTGTCATCCATGAACGTTGCTACTCCTTTGAGTCTTATGCCCGGAGTACCTGCCTCACTGAACTTCAGAAGCTGATACTCCGCTGGCATTGAGCAGCTTGTTGTCGGTTGCTGTGTCTGTGTTGGTGTTGGTGTTGGTGTGCTGGTGTTTGTTTGTGGGTGAGGTATGTTGGTGAGGTCTGTGGACGAGTTCCTCTTTGCCGCTGTCCGTATAACGGATTCTACGAATGCAAGGAAGAGCGTTCTGTTGTCTTTGTCTGCGAGGATGTTCCGCAGTTCGGCTTTTTCCAGCTTTTTGTTTAGCCGGTACTCTAACTCCATTCGGGCAACCGCGAAACGAGGGCAGTCTAGTAAAAGATGCCATACTGACTCACTAGTGTCGGGGTCGCACTCACAACCGGGGCTGCTTTTCAGCTTGAACCGATGCAAGTACTCCGCCATACCCCCGTGTCCTGTCAAGGCTTGCACTTGACGGTGTGTCATTTTGGTTTCTCGGACTATGCGGAATGCATCATTTACGTCCGGGAAGAATACCTTCGTGACGGCACCAGTGCTGGAGGAGCTGTACCTGTCTTGCCATTTGCGTACAGTCTCCTCTCTGACCTTTCTTTTGACGTGTGACACGGGAACTTCACTGTAGTCTGGGGCATCACTTGACTGCAAGGCCGCTTGTTTGGCCAGTTCGTCTGCTCTTTCGTTTCCGGCTGTGCCCACATGCGCCCTGAGCCAGAAGAGCCGCACCTGCCGACCCTGTGCTCTGATTTCCGCTACGCACTCTTTGATGTTCCTGGTAAGGGGATGTGTTGTTTTGGGGTTTCTCAGCAGTTCTAGTGACGATCTTGAGTCACTCAAGATGTTAATTTGATCACTAGTGCTGTTCTTGGCCAAATCAATCGCCCTGTGGAGTGCGTATAATTCTGATTGGAAGACAGTGCACGCCGGGTCCAGGCTGAAGGTATGAAAACTGGTTTCCTGTCCGTCCTCCCACCATGTGAGGGCTGCTCCAACCTTGCCCTCAATTTTGCTGCCATCAGTGTACACTTGCGGCCCAGCAATTCCGTGGGTGGATAGAGTTTCAGAATCCATGTTTTCTAGGAGCTCGAACTCTGTTGTTATGAGTTGAGAAGGATGTGGCTGCTCTAGGTAGCTTATCCTTTGCTCCATTTTCCTTCCTGGTGGTATGTAGTCTGTACTGATGCCTCGTTTGGCCATGTACAGAATTGCGGCTTCTTGTACTCTAAGGTCCAGGGGTAGTAGGCCCGATAGAATTAGTGCCGAAGAGAGCGAGACCGTTCTGTACGCTTTGCAGATCTTTTGGCCAAATCCTCTTTGCAGTGCGTCCAGACGATCTCTGATCATCTGGAGTTCTGTGGATTGGTACCATGCACTTGCTGCGTACAGTACGATCGGCTCGACAACCGCTACGTATATCGTTCTTACAATTTCACCGTTTAGGCCCCATGTCACCTTTGCTGCGCGCGCTAGGTGTTTGTATATGTCCGCAGCCTTTTTACAGACTGCAGTCACGTGCGCCTTGAAGGTGAGTTTTCGGTCGATGATGAGACCAAGGAGTTTTATCTCGTCTACGAGTTCGAGTCTACTTCCTGACATATAGAGGTGTGGTTCCCCGTACTTCAGTTTTTTAGTCATCAACATTGCCTTGGTTTTGTGTGCGGCAAAGTTGAGCTTGTTCTGAGTACCCCACTCCACTATTGTCTCCAGTGTTGAGTTGACTCGTTGCTCCATGGTTTCGACCGAGTGACCGGTGAATGTTAGAACTACGTCGTCCGCGAAAGCTTGCGCATGTACTCCTTCCTGTGCCAGCTTGGCCAACAGCGGATCGAGTATGATGTTCCAAAAAGCTGGTCCTCCGATGGATCCTTGGACGCAACCCTTTGTAGTATCCCTCTTGCTTGTTGCTCTGGCATAGTTGACCACTATTTTCCGGTCTTGTAGATAGGAGCACACCATCGCGTATATGTTTCGCGGACACTTCCTTGTGGCTAGTTGGTGCTTCAAAGCCGGCCACCATGCGTTATCGAAGGCTCCCTCTATGTCCAGCGAGATCATGAGAACTATATTTTTACTTTCAAGTTCTGATCTCGTGTGCTTAAGAAGGTCATAGAGGGCGTCCTCGGTCCCACGTTGTGGCGTAAACCCATACTGGTTGTGGTTAAGTGTGGGCTGCACGTGCCATTGCAGCCTATTAACCAAGAGTTTCTCGACGATTTTCCCGATTACTGGCAGAAGTCCAATGGGTCTGTATGACTTGGGATGTGTGTAGTCATCTTTGCCCTGTTTCCCGAGTATGATTACGTGCGCCATTTTCCACTGAGTAGGGAAGTATGCAAGCCCTAGGCATTTGTTAGCCAAAGCCATGAATACCTCCCTCCCCGCTTCGATGGCCATCGTGCATATGTCCGCGGTAAGCCCGTCCGGTCCCGGTGCCTTTTTTGGATTAATGTCGTGGAGGACTGAATCCAATTCGGCTTCCGTGAACGGTGGGTCGTCTTCCGACATATCTTGGATATCCTCGGGGTTGGAGTCCGTCAGCTCTCGGAGATGTTTGTGGAAGGGTTGGTCGGTCAATGCAGAGTCGTCAGGGTAGAACGTGCTGGCCAGGAGATCAGCCGATGCCTCGGGACTGAGTGTCTCGCCCTTCTCGTTCCTCAGAAGCGGGTCTTCTCGCCTCTTAGTTGTTCGCCTTATTACTCTGTATATCCCATCCCACATGCTCTCCTTTTCCTGCGTCGAGCAGAACTCTTTCCAGCTTTGGGTTTGGGCTTCACTAGCCTTTTTTTCGTAGTCCAGCTTGGCGGTAAGGTACTCTCCAACCACGTGTTCCCGTCTAGTGGGTGCAGCGTTACGGATCCTTCGCCTCCTTCGAGTAACCTCTCTTTTCAGGTCAGCGAGGTCTTTGGACCACCAGGGGGGTGCTACCTTGCCTTTGTAGGCGCCTAGTTTGGGAATTGCTTTGTCGCATGCCTTTTGAATGGCGTTGGTGTATGCGACAAGCATTTCATCCAGTTCCTCGACGCTCGAGATGGAGTTGATGTTGTCCAGGGAGATGTTACTCTCGGCTAAGCCAGACTTCACGTGAAGTTGGAATTCTCGCCAGTTTGCCTTCTTGACGTTAAACCTGCGAGTGGTAGTGGGTTCTAGAGCCACTAACTCTCTGTCCAGTCGCAAGGCGAAGGTAATGGCGTTGTGGTCTGACGTTGTCATACCACGGTCCACTCTCCAGTTTTCAATCCTGCCTAGCAGAGATTGACTACACGCAGTAACATCCACTATGCTGCTGTATAGTCTACCTCCCCTGTATGTCTCAAACGTGGGGGTTTCCCCCCTGTTGAGAACATGGAACTCCATCTCGTCGAGGAAGGCGCTGTAGGCTATTCCCCTGGGGTCGTCGTGCTTGCTACCCCACCAGAGGCTCCACGCGTTTACGTCCCCGCCTATGAGAATGTTGCTGGTGTTGAGCTTTTTGCATTTTTGTTCAACACTCTGCAAGTTCACATTGATGTCTTGATCCCCCTCGAAGTACACCGATAGCACTGCCAGCTTGAGGCTGCCCGCCACCAGGGTCACCGCTGCCTCAGTCTCGGTCACCAACTGTGGGTCGTGAATTACCCTCAGTTGGTCTCCGAAAATGATGACAGCAGCTTTCACTGGTTTTGTGCGATTAAGGGTGCACTGAATGACTTGTGCGCCGGGGTAGGTGCTCATATTGCCACTACGTCCCACATAGGGTTCCTGTACCAGGGCAATAGAGACCCCTCGTTCCTTGGCTGCCTGTATCAGCTCCTGCGTCGCCAGTTTGTTGCGCTGCAGGTTAGCCTGAATTACTAGCAGTTTGCTATGGGAAGCACTCGGGGGGGGAGAGGTGGGGGTGGTATCGTCGCCCTTAGCAGTAGCTCACACGCGAGCGAGCTATGGCGTCCATCTTTTGTTTTTCTGGACACTCATTGTCGTATGCTGCGTGCGTTTTTGATGTTGGGGTGTGGGCCTGTTCACAGTTTTTGCATTTCGGGAGAGCATTCTCCTTCCTGCTGCGACATTTCTCCCAGGAGTGATTTCCCCCGCAGAATCCGCAGAGGTCCTCCTTCTCCCGGCAGAGGCTTTTTGTGTGGCCGTATCCCCAGCACCTGGAGCACTGGATTAGGGGCGACTGATCCTCGACGGGGCTCCGTGAGAGGCCGATGTAGACTTTTTTAGCCTCCATCAGCCTCCCATAGAGCGCCGCCGACACCTCGAAAACTATATGAGCTTGCAGGGGGTTTCTCGCTTTCTTTCTGTATTTGACTCTGACGAGATTGTCGTCTTTCTCCAGGCCCATGAACAATTGTTTATTTTGAGCCCGGAATTGCTGCGTAATCTCGTCATCCTTCTGATAGGCGAGGACGTTTCTCACTATTACTAAAGGATTATTCACGCGAGGCTCTTCCACTTTTAAGGTGTTGTTATTTTTAACTCTTGTCCTTACCAGGGCCAGGTCTTCTTTGGACCCACAAGTAAGGACAACCTTTTGGTTTCTCGCCTTTCTGACCCGATCCACCCGTGCGCCGGTTTTTCCCATGTCCAGCGCACCGATTATCGTCTTGATGACATTTTCCCCGGTCTTTGTGGCGTCCGTCGAGGAGACGATAATGCTGTGGTTCGGTCTTGGTGAAGGCGGTGTGGCTGGCTGTCTCTCCGGCTTGCGCTTTCGCTGCACTACGGTCCACCCGCTTGCCTCAGCGATCTCGGTCTCTAAGCTGAGTTGCGGCGGGGGTGTGTGCATTCTTTGTTCGCGCATAGTTTTGAGCTCCGAAGAGACTGCCTCAAGCCTTTCGGTGAGCGGCTGGAGGTGCTCTGTGAGTTCCGAATTTGTGGGGTTCGCTTCGTTGGTGGTGATTGCCTCGCGTAATGTGTTTTTTATGTAGGTGTCGAGTTGTGTCAGCGTTTCCCTCACATCCTTTACCTCCTGCTCTAAGCGGTCGGTCTGTGGTTGTGAGGGTTCCGTGATTGGAGTTGTATCCACCCGGATTGCCATCCGTTCGTGCAGCTCTGTTGTCCTTTGGGAGAGAGTAGATGTTTCTCTCCTCATTGAGTCTAGTTGTCTGGAGAGCTGCTCTATACTGGTGGAGAGTTTGTTGTAGTCTCCTCTGAGAGAGCTCTCCGGACAACCGGACCCTTCAACTGACAACTGGGCTAACTGTTTCGATAAGCCCTGCACAGCTTGGTCGATGGCGGCCAGGCGGTCCCTAGCTTCCCCTATTTGTCCGAATGGATCCCGCGTTTCATACGCTAGCCATTCTCTCACGGCCTTTGTTTCCCGGAGACCCTGTCCTACTTCCTCCATTGTTTTTTGGAGGTTGATGGTGAGGTTGTTGGTCACCTCTGTGAGCTGTCTAGTGTGGGCACGCTCAACTCTGACGAGTTCCAGAGCGTGCCGGCTTCTTTCCTTCTCCAGGTTGGATTTGTGCCGTGATCTGGAGTCAGAAAGAGACAGCACCGTCTCGTACAGGGTCTGCAGGGATAAAATGGCCGTGGTTTTGAGCTCCGTCTTCAGGTTCCTTGCGGCCTCTAGAGCCTCCTTACCTTTGAGGAGCATGTCAGTGGCTAGCTTGTTCGCAGCGTCCATTCGGACCCCACTCCTGAGGTCCCTGTTTGTGGTGGCTACAAAGCTATCCCTTCGGTCAATCGACTCCGACAAAGAGTCTTCATCCGAGTCGACTGGCCAAAGTGGTGATAGTGCGGCGTGGAAGGTGTCAGGGGCCGATGCAGCCACTCTGCGCTCCGAAGCTGATGAGACCGACTCCCCGTCGGAACCGGACTTAAGGCTATTTCTGAGGAGTCTTTCCCGGAGCGGACGTTGTGGCCGCAGAGGGGGCACCCCAGTCGTAGATGACTTGGCGACTGAGGTTCTGGGGTTTTTCGGGATGTTGGACATTTTGATGGGGATTTTATTTACTTAGAATATGATGAGTTAATATTAAAATAAATATTTAAAACTATACTAAAAATTAACAACTAACTACAAATAAGGGTCTTGCCGTAGATGTTGATGGCTTCCGGATGCTGGTTTTGTTGCTTCACGGATTATTTGTGCGAGTAAACTGCTTGATGTGCCTGCGTAGTTGTTGTGCTTGACTATTTGTGTGAGGTACACTCTAAGGGGGGAAGATAGAAGTGGCGGATAGTTTTTCTGATCTAATGGCCAAGGAAAGCAAGGAATCAGTGATCCGTGGGAGCCAGTTTGTAGCTGAGGCTCTTCCGGTTAATTTGAGCCCAAGCTCGATGTTGTCAGGCCAAGGGGAACAAAGTTAGCCGCCGGGGTGTGGAAGTAAGAGGGTGGGGGGAGTAGAAAAAGGTTTTTTGGATCTGACACCCCAACCGGCAGGGCTATCAAAATTCTGGCAGAGCCAAAGTACTCCTTTTGCTCTCCCGAGAAGTTTGAGCCCAAACTCGGGGGGTCTAGCGTCACGGGGGGCAAGACGGGCCCTTGCGGGGGTGAGGTCAAGGGAAAGGGGAGGGGGGTTGGGGGGTTGGGGAAGGGGGAGTTGGGATTAGGGACGGGGAGTTGGGATTAGGGACGGGGGAGTTGGGATCGGGAAAGGGGGAGTTGGGATCGGGAAAGGGGGAGTCGGGCTTGGGGGAGGGGGAGTTAGTATTGGGTAAGGGGGAGTGTTGATGGTTGGTTTGGAGGTCGGGGGAAGGGTAGGAATCAAGAGCCGACGATTGGCAGGGGGTCCGTCTTGCCCCACTTGATAATGGGGGGGGTGAAACCTGGGAGGGGGAGGCGCGGTGTACGTCAGGTGGTGGGGGGAGATCAATGTGATCCGCGCGGTGGGTGACCAAGTTTTGGAGGGGGGGTAAATTTGGGGGGGGGGGTCAAAAAATTTGGGGGAGGGGGATGTTTTGGGCCTGTGCGGGAAGGACTGGTCGTCCCGATATCAACGAGCCCAAGCTCGGGGGGAATAGGACAAGGGGTTCAGGAGTTGACTAGGTGTACCTCTGGTCTCCGAGTGTCCTCAGGAAGCTGCTCCTCATCAGCTAGACGAAGTCCTCAGGTGGGCAGAGGTGTCTTCAGCGATGGCTGTCTGGCTGATACGTCACTAACACGCGCCAAGCCCGGCACGTGTAACCTAGATAACTAGGTCAGAGCGATTTGTATGGGAGCTTTGTTGGTTGATAACTCCTGTTCCTGACAACGGATCTCCAAAATTCCTTCAA
This sequence comes from Ypsolopha sequella, assembly GCA_934047225.1. Lineage (NCBI taxonomy): Eukaryota > Metazoa > Arthropoda > Insecta > Lepidoptera > Ypsolophidae > Ypsolopha > Ypsolopha sequella. Next base: position 20,339 of record OW204002.1, on the reverse strand, counting down.
TTCCAGATAGAACTTGGCAAGAGCTACGCATTGAGATTTGACTCACTGTTTTAGGTGCTTCTTGCGCCGGCCTATGCTGCTCCAAAGTTGAAGGTCTCCAGAGTCGGATCCCGTTTACCGATTTTGTTGCCAACACAAATCCTGGTGAGTCGTACACTTGGCTATCACTGCACAACACTTTCACTTTGATATTTAAGTTTTTTCTATTTTTAATGATTTTTTTTTTTTTTTGTGTGGAGCGACGAGGTGTATGGTACGGAGTTTCGAGCAGTACTGGGTTAGGTTAGGTTAGGTTAGGTTAGGTTAGGTTAGGTTAGGTTAGGTTAGGTTAGGTTAGGTTAGGTTAGGTTTGCATCGTGGACAAAATCCACGAGCTTGGGCTACGAGTGGCACCCCAGAAGACCGAGGCTATATGGTTCCACAAGCTTCCTCGAAGCCAGGAACCTCCCAGCCTTTCGGTATGTGTCGGCTCGACTCAGGTCCAGATTGGAAGGTACATGAAGTACCTTGGCCTCATCCTCGACAGCCGTTGGGGGTTTGAGGAGCACTTCAGCCGTCAGGTCCTTCGGATTCAGAAGGTAGCCGGTGCACTTCACCGACTGCTGCCTAATCTCGGGGGGCCCAGGGAGGAAGTTCGCCGTCTGTACGCGATGGTAGTGCGGTCTATTGCTCTCTACGGAGCTCCCGTATGGTCCGCAAGACTGGGAATCAGGCGTTGCAGAACTATGTTCTATAGTGTGCAGCGCAAGATGGCAATGCGGATCGCCCGCGGATATCGCACGATTTCGTTCCAGGCGGCGACGCTCCTGGCGCGTTTTCCACCGCTTGATATCCTGGCCGATATGGATGAGAGGGTATTTGCCTCAAGTCGTGGCATCGACTGTGGTGGTGAAAATGCGCCCCAAGAGCCGCTGGAGAGGGTGAAGCAGCGGGAACACCGCGCCGCGCTGGAGTCATGGCACGATAGGCTACATGAGCCGCAAAGTGCCAGACAGCGCGTAGTTGGTGCAATACTGCCCAATTTCTGGACGTGGATGATGCGAGGCTTCGGACGAGTCACGTACCGGATGACGCAAGTGCTCACAGGGCATGGCTGCTTCGGTGAGTATCTGTGTCGAATCGGACGTGAAGAGACGGCCCAGTGTCACCATTGTGATGGTGATCTGGACTCGGCGCAGCACACGCTCGAAGAGTGCCCTGCCTGGGACTCCGAGCGGCAGGACCTGGTAAGTCAGGTTGGGCAGGACCTCTCTCCACCGGCGTTAGTCAATTCTATGCTGACAGGGGAGAGCTCATGGGAAGCCGTTACCAGGTTCTGCGAGAGCGTAATGGTGCGGAAAGAGGAGGCTGAGCGGGTGAGGGAGAGGGCCAATCCCGCTCGAAGGAGGAGGCACCGAGGAGGAAGAGGTGACCACCTCCATACCGCCCAGTAGTTCGGGCATAGAATAAGACTACGGTATCCCCTGCCTGTCGTAAAAGGCGACTAAAAGGGGCTCCCGAGCTGCGGATGCGTGGGGTGGGGGCCCTTCGTATCTACTAAACAGCTCCGGGAGGATGGCAGCACGATGTGGTCTCGTGCTGCCTTGGCACCGAGAGGGTGCAAGGGGAAGCAATACTCAGCTTCCCCAGGGAGGGCCGCAGACGCGGCGTTGCGCCAGAGGGGCACCGGTGCGTTCCACAGGAGATCCCGGAGCCCCTTGATTGGCGTGGAGGAAGGCCACCATGGGGTTTTAGCCGGTAAGAGTCCGGCATAACCTCTCCCGCTCCCCCAAGCCGGAAGGTATCCATGAAGGATTTCCCCATGTAAAAAAAAAAAAAAAAAGGTTAGGTTAGGTTAGGTTTCTCACCCGTCCGATGCTTGTCCTGGGGGACTTCAACGCTCATTCTAGAGTGTGGGGGAACCCCTGGGATGACGCTAAGGGAGAGACGATACTGGAGTGGGCGGCGGGTCTCGACATCCGCCTACTTAACCAGGGGGCGGTGCCAACCTGCGTGCGCTGGCAGGGGGAGTCGATCGTTGACTTGTCGTGGGCGACTTCCACTGCAGAGAGCATGGTGTCGGAATGGAGAGTTGCGGAAGAGATGGTCACCCTCTCTGACCATCGCCACATCTTTTTTGAGGTGGCAGTCCGATCTCTCGGTCCTTGTCTCAGGAGTCGCAGCCCTCCGAGGAGGTGGTCCCTGAGGCAAATGGACCGAGATAAGCTCAAAGCTGCTGCTGCCGTGGCAGCCTGGCTGGAGACTCCTGGTGATGAAGTTGACCTCAATCCTGAAGTTGAGGTGGCATGGTTTCGGGAATCCATGTCAATGGTTTGCGATGCTGCAATGCCCCGAGCCAAGCCAGTGGAGAAGAGGTCGATGTACTGGTGGTCGGAAGAGATTGCAGAAATGCGTGCGATCTGCTTGCGGTGCCGACGCCAGTACCTCAGAACCAGGAGAAGGCGACTTGCCACGGCAGAAGAAAGGGCGGTAACCTATGAGGAGTATCGGATTGCCACAAAGCACCTCCAGATTGCCATCACTGAGGCTAAGGCCCGGTCTTGGGCTGAACTTCTACGGGACCTGGACAAGGACCCATGGGGTCGACCATATAAGATGGTCATGGGGAAGCTGCGGCCCTGGGTTCCGCCTTTGACGGAAACCCTTGAACCGAATCTGGTGGACACAGTGGTCAACACTCTCTTCCCCAGAACCCAGGATGACCCTGTGCCCTTGACCCCCGTAGAACTGCCAATCTGGTCCGACGATCTGGAGGTATCAAAACCAGAGCTGACCTGCGCCGTCAAACGCCTAGCAGCGCGCAACACCGCCCCTGGCCCAGACGGTATCCCGGGTCGGG